>CM057842.1:14692617-24692617 GCA_030068075.1 Paguma larvata | reverse complement strand
TAAAAAAGACCATCAAGTAGCTACTTTTGTATGACAGGTGCTCATTACTCTTGTTTCTCCATGTTCCCACAAAGGCCCAAGGGTTCGGACAGTTGTTGAGCATCAGTAACAGTTTATACAGCAAGAGTCTTACATTTCTGAGAAGAATCAGAAATGCTCCAAGATGGTATTTCTAGACTATGCAAACATTAACTCAGACTATTACTACAACACTAGAAAAAAAAGAGTGCCTCGTCAACACCAAAGGTCACGTGGAAAGAGTGCAGATCATTAAGAGTGCTAGAAAAGTACTGTAAACTATGGTTGTACTGAAAGACAGGTTGACGATGGTGCTGTAACTGGGCCAGTAATCCTCAGAGCTTCCCTTAGTAATGGGATGCAGTCAGAGGTACCTCAAGAGCCACGTGAGCTTCAGTAACCAGGGGGAAGAAGAGAGAAAGCCAGGATTCCCAGATTAAGGACCTCTAACAGAATCTGGGTAATCTCTTTGCTAATTCCCACCATCGACGACTAGGCCGGCGACAGGGTCATGTGGGGTGAAACTAAGTCTTCCTTGTAGAATCCAAACCCAGCGTCTGGACTAAGCGATTCCTGAAAAGCCCAGCCAGAAGCATTAGGCATCGCTACACAGAGAAACTTCCACAGACTGTTTTTCCTATTTCCAGACAGTTGCCTAGTGCTAGTCCACGGCTACCAGCATGTTTAACCCACTGGGCTGAACTTAAATGTCAACTTATCCTGTGTACAAAAGGCAATACAAAAAAGACTGAATAGTGACAATCATAAATTTATCAGTAGGCCACCCAAGGCACTTTATTTTAAAAACACTTCTATAAATGTTGATTTATTTACTATTACTACCAGCCGAAATACATAAACATCAAGAAATAAATGTAGTTCTCATGTAGAAGTGATACAAGTGAAAGTTTATTACATGCACCGCTTACCTTAGCCCTACCTACAATTTCTAGAAGAGTGCCCTAAGAACCTGGGATGTTTATTGGAGGATGAGGAGGACCAGAAAATGAGGAAATTTACAACTGCTACCATATGATGATATAGTAAACAGGTAATTCTTTCAAGAACATTAATATTTTCTCCTTTTTCTAATTATATTAAAAAAGTGGTAATGAGCTTCTATGAGCAATATCAGGCAAACACAAAAAAAACCCCAGCTGCATTTCATATTCTACCACTTACTACTCTGCCCTTCATAACCTTGATTGATCCAAATTATTTTACAATTGAAATATTTTTATTTGAAGCATTGGCAGCAACGCCAATATTTTAAACTTTAGTTCCTGCTGCGTTAGAGAACCTATCTTAATCTCTTAACTAAACTTAAAATTTCACATAATATATGCAATTTTGTGGTGAATCTGATGCCCTGATTTAAACATGTTAAAGTACCTTTTAATAGGGACACTTTAGCAAGAGGTTCATTTAGGTCTTGTTCATCCATTTGTGCGTCTGGAGGGGAAAAAAGATAATTACGAACAGTAATCAGCTCTATCATCAAGCTATCGTTATCAAAATAAATAAGTGAAACTTATATAGGTATTGTATTTGGACAGGTGAAAGTAATTTTAACGATATATCCAAGATTCAAAGGAGTATCTCCAGAAATGGAAGGAGACCGCTTTTTTCCCCAAGCGCAAACTTTGAAATCTCCACTCACATTAACCTGCATACTTAAACTGCTCAGCCAGTAAAAACAACATCTTAGATGTGCAAATACTAGGTTACAACTCACCTGTAGTGCTGTTACAACTCACCTGTAGTGTCGTCACTACTCTTTTCCTTGCTTGGACTCAGAGTATCCGACAAATCAGATTCCTTTGCTCTTGCCTGGTTTTCTACCAGGAAAAAAAATAAAAGTAGAATCTCATTACAACTCTATCAACAAAACTGCCTTAGGCTTTGAGTGCTCTAAATCTACTGATATGCAAAATACTCTTAAAATTAACTGAGGTCACTGAATCTCTTACTTCTTCACCACTCTACTCCGAAATGAGCTGGTTATTACATGTGGCTCATGTTAAATTATAACTTGGAGCATGTCTGCTGTGCAGAGGGCTGGGGCTTTTGTCAAGGCCGTCCACTGGCCAACTAGAAACAAAAACGAAGCAAGCTTTGCTACAGTATTCAGACAACTGCAACAAATAGAGCAAAATTCCAGGACAAAGTGGACATTGTTTGAAGATAATGAAAGGAAATGGCTCTCTTATACAAAAACACTAGTTAGGTTGCTTTAGCAATAGTTACACTAAGTTTTGGGATTATTTGCAAGTGGTGTGCTGCCTGATCCAATGAAGACATCCCAGGCCCTGTTTCCAACAAGTTGCTCTCAAAAATCCTAACTAGAAGCCCAACAATTTTATTAAAGATGATCAGCAATTAACTACGCCGTAGACCCTCATCTACAAGGGCACATCTGCGTGTTCTACGGCGTGCGTTAGAATGGCGTTTACAGAGTTGGTCATTTCCCCATTCTCCACAAGCCCTCGGCCAAGCTTTCCATCCCAGGATTTAGCTATAATTTGGTCCCTGCATCAATTCACACAAGAGCTCTGTTTCAGTTGGGCTAGCCTCTTTACAGGGCTGAGACATGCCAGCTCACTATGACCTCCGACTCTTTGCATGAGTTGATATTTTGCTAAACTCAATGACCATTCTACTTGGTCTATTCATTAAGATGCAGCTTAAGCCCCAACACCTCTAGGGAAGTCTTCATTTCTCCATCATGCTGGTCCATTTTTCTGCATCTTCTCTTGTCCTATGATTTTGTAATTAATCATGTTCTATTTTATATCATTCTACGTGTATATATGTATCTTATTTCTTTATTTAGATTATAAATTCCCTGGGCATTTTAATGTTATGCCTTTGGCTATACTGCTAGTGTAATACAAATCAAATATCTAAATGTGCATAACTACTTCTAGTACTTTTCCTAAGGAAAAAAGACTCCATATAGTGGTATAAGGATCTTCACTGCAGCATTATTCATTATGGAAGGGAAGACATTCAAGATATATTCCTTACTATTATGTAAACATGAAGGTTGCTAAAGAACAGTATGCATAACATGACCCATTTAGATAGAAAATAGCTATACATTTAGCTATGGATTTTCAGTTGTACATATTTATTGAGGCCTAGAAGGATCTGCAAGAGAGACACTTATGATCATATCTGGAAGTAGGGACATGGCAGATATTTACTTTCTAACTTCATATTGTCATACAGTGTTTGAAAAATTTTTATTATTTTATAATCAACTAAATCAAGAGATATTTTCCATTTCAAAGTAGTCAGAAACATGTCTAAAATCATTAATACTAAAATACATTTAATAAATATTAGAATATAACTTATTATGACTATTCCATTAAGAACATCCCTAGAATTTAGGGCTTAATTTTGAAACAGGCAATAGATTGCAAGAAGCCTCTTGTTTCTTTTCTCACTACTGTTTCTAGTCCAAGGCCAACTGCTGAGAGACACACAGCTTAGATTAGAAGTGAAGTCACTGACCACAGAGACCCATGGGAATCCAATCTATGACCTCTGGTACATTCAGTGTGCTATAATCAGACATTTCTGAATGTTCCAGTTTTAATCACAAAGTTACAGTCTCAAACAAAGCAGACTAATACATCTAATCTATACACAGAAAAGGTACTACTGTGAGAGAATAGAAAAATGACTCTCTTCTGATTTTAAAATTCTTGGCAACTTTATGATCAAGATACTGAGGTAAACCACGAAGAATATATTTTCCAAAATATTCTTCTGGCTTAGAAGGAACTTTATTTTATATTAAAGTATTAGCCAGGAAGGTAAAATTAAAGGTGGGACCAAATCTTCCATTAAGATCTTACTAGAATATTAAATTCCAAGACGGCAGGGATTTTTGTCTGTTTTGTTAACTGCTATCTCCCCACTGCAGGAAACAGTGCACAGTGCATAGTAGGTGCTCCAAAAAGAGCATGTTTGAAGGCACAAATCTACTTTGAGTAAGAAGACAAAATTCTGAGCACGTCAAATCATGGTCCATCACTGTTATGTCCTGATATTACATTATTATATGGAGGCAAACCAAATCCATTCAAGAATGAAACACAGGACACAACAGAAGAGAAGTAGAGTATCTCCTTCTTTTAAAACATCCATTCTTTAGCTATGAAGCAGCACCCAACTTCCTAGTATTAAAAAGTCCTGGGACACCTAAGTGGCTCAGTTGGTTGCCTCTTGGTTTTGGCTCAGGTCATGATCTTATGGTTCATGATTCTCTTTCTCTCTCTGCCCCTCCCTTACTCTGTCTCTCAAGATAAATAAACTTTAAAAAACAACAACAACAAAAACCCTTCCTTACTAGTTGATTTTCTGTGCAGTACTTAATCATTAAGATACATATCAATAATATATAGAAGGAAATAGAAGAACAGCTACTAATATTAGTATCAAAACTGTTCCCAAACTGTAAAGTGTACGAGGTGACTATTTTCACTGTATCTCTGAGAAGACAAAATGATGGATGAGTGAAACAAATATACTAGCCACAGACCACTTCCTACACCAATG
Source organism: Paguma larvata (assembly GCA_030068075.1). Lineage (NCBI taxonomy): Eukaryota > Metazoa > Chordata > Mammalia > Carnivora > Viverridae > Paguma > Paguma larvata. The sequence continues at coordinate 24,688,030 of CM057842.1, read as the reverse complement.
GAACCATTAGCTACAAAGAAAGCAAGAAGGGAAATGAGAACTAATCATTCATTGAATACCAGAACAATGTTTCTTGCAATATTTCATTAAATTCCCACCAATTCCATTTTACAAATGAGGAATCTGAAGTTTAAAGAGCTAAAGTACATTGCCTGAGGGTTTATAGCTAGTTAGTGGTAGAACCTGGGGTTGAAACCATTTGTTTTATCTACTAGTATTCTTCCTACTTCCATTCTAAGGCCGCAGTAAACATACAATGACTACAAGTTGAGTTAGGGTTTAAATAGAAAGCACATGCAACCTATGATTAAATTTTGCATTAGATGAAATATCTGAAGGAAATACTAAGACTTGTAACAGCTGGTAATTAGCAATTTCTAACTGATATATTTTTTAATGTTTTTATTTATTTTTGAGAGACAGAAAGAGACAGGGCACAAGCAGAGGAGGAGCATAGAGAGAGGGAGACAGCAAATCCGAACCAGGCTCCAGACTTTGAGCTGTCAGCACAGAGCCAGATGCAGGGCTTGACCCATGAACCGTGATGTCAAGACCTAAGCCAAAGTCAGATGCTTAACCGACTTAGCTACCCAAGTGCCTCACAACTGGTATTTTCTTTTATTAATTTTTTTTAAAATTTACTTCCAATTTAGTTAGCATATAGTGCAATGATTTCAGGAGTAGATTCCTTAATGCCCCTTTGCCATTTAGCTCATCCCCCCTCCCAGAGGCCCTCCTGTAACCCTCTGTTTGTTCTCCATATTTTAGAGTCTCTTACGTTTTTTCCCCCTCCCTGTTTTTATATTATTTTTGCTTCCCTTCCCTTATGTTCATCTGCTTTGTATCTTAAAGTCCTCATATGGGTGAAGTCATATGATACTTGTCTTTCTCTGACTAATTTCGCTTAGCATGATACCTTCTAGTTCCATCCATGTAGTTGCAACAACTGATATTTTCAATGCAGAAAAGAAATCCTATCAAAAACATCACCGATGAGAGCATTTTAAAATAAAACGATTTAGCCAAATCCAAAAGAAATATTTTATAGTCAGATATGAAACATTTAAAATTTAACTTATTTTATCTCGTTTGTTACAAGGATTAGTGTACCTCTGCACATTAAGCGTGAGAAATGTTTGTAAAATGCTGACTGCTGACAAAAAAAAATCTCTGGGTATGTAACACTTGTATTTTGTATTATCAGTTTTAACAGATGTATTTTATTCACTTGTGTGGACTTACTTGCTATAATTAATAAATGCCCTTTTTATTAGACACTTATGTTTTCCTTTTTCTGTTTTTGAAATATTGATATAAATACCCCTGCATATCTGTCTCATTTGTTCCTTAACATAAAAACTCAGAAGTGGGATTGCTGGATCAAAATGCATGCTCTTTAAAGCTTCCAACACATATTTTATACCAGGTTTCAAAAGCAAATTAGTAAGGTGGCACAAATCTTTTTTAAAAATTACATCACATAATTTTAAGCAAATATATTCGAATTCAGAATGCATTAAATAGAAGCACCAAAGTAGCAAGATATGTTTCTTTAAGAAGCACTGATTTTTGTTTCCCCCTGAGGCTCTCCTTCCACTTCAGAGTGCTGGCTCTTCAGCTCATCTGATTAAGGTGCTTCGGTGGTGAAGTAAAAGCTATGTTGAAGTCTGTTCTCATCTCACTTTAATAAGATGAAATAAATTGCCACATGTACTAAAAATAGTTCACTGCTCTGAAACCCAATGCCTGTTTGCCAGAACAATATTAGTGATGCATATTCTATGCATTCTTTCCCCAAATATGGCAACAGCCATGCACAAAATTCAGAATGGAAGCCACCAGATACTTGAAATAACATTCTTCTTTTAAATATTTTTAAAAGCCGAAATGGATCCAGTTACTTTCATAAAACAAAATGTACTGAAATAGAGTATTTCAAACGTTTATCACGCATTGTTTTAATTGACCAAGAAGACTGTGAATCTTGCTATAAATTTTATACTGGTACCTTCTGATCAAAGTCCTAGAATATAATGAAAATATCATACCGAATTTATCTGACCAATTTCCCTAATGCATAAAAGTTGATTTGAAAAAATAATGCTCTAAAACTCACTTTTCTTCTCTGACAATTGTAACAGAAGAGAATTAATAGAATAAACTATTTTAACTTATAAGACTCTCATCATAAAATATAAGAAGACTCTATTATAATCACGTTTGTTTAAATCAAATTGAGTTGCCAAAAATTAACAAAATATTAAATTTCATAAGGTATGTTAAAGGTATAACAATTACAGAAACAGACCTGCAAGCATTTTTCAATTGTTTTACATTGTGTTTAATTAAAAGATTTATATCATGGTTAATAAAATTTTATATCAAATGTAACAAATATCAAATACGAAACCTGAAAATAATGCTAGAAGCGAGACAGACCAGAACAAATCTTTTAATACCTGACAAATCTATTTCAAGCATTTAAAAAAAAAACAAAACCACACATATATACCATTTAAAAATTAAACAGAAAGTTTCTAATTAAGATATCCTTCTTACAACAGAACTCCGACTATTTTATATGATACCATTACTGGATTGCCATTTGTTGAGCTATAAGAAATAAATTGATGGTTAAAATACTATGACCTTGGAAATGTACACTAACCTCCGTTATCCAAAAGAATGGTCAAAACCCACAGAAAACCCACAGAAAACGAACCTTTTGAAAGCTTTGTTTCTTCTACCACTTTGGTTAGATGCCCCTCGACGATCAGCTTCTCTGCCAAAGAAAATAAACGTTACTATCCAAGCCCAAACCAAGCAGCATTTCCCTGAGCGGGGCAGTGTAACACATTCCATGACCAAATTTAAAGATGATAATATTACTCCCATGACTAGGCTTGTACAAAAACTTGAAGCTGGAAGGAGAACTAAGAAAACTCGACTATAATTATAATAGTGAAATCAGATTAATGCAGAAATCTAGGGGCAGGGGGACAATTTGTCTTTTATTTTCATTAGTTTTTAGCTTAGTTAAACAGCCTAGACCTTTTTAAAAAGGACTCATAACAAGCCCTCTTTAAATCAAGGATATGAAGTTGAAATAAAGGAATTCTGAGAAAGTATTTATTTAAGAAGTAATACCAATTATGTTATGCCAAGTTTCTCTATTGATACAATTCAGCATAGATGCATATACCACATGCTTTAGTAAAATGAACCATTTTAGAAGAGCCAATTATTTAAAGATATTAATACTGTTTTGTTTTATAGGTGATTCTCTGTAAATGTATAATATGTAGCTTCTTCATAATTTATTTCAGATTTTCATATTCTATGTTTCACTGAGAATGATACTATTCTACACATCCCCTTATTAATCCTATTATCTCAGCTGGTCTCCTTGAATTTACATGTTTACAGGATGGGAAGTCATTTCTCTATTTCTTCACTCTTCAGATCCAATGTGGCTTGGTCTTTACACCCACCATTCAACCACCGAAACTGCTCCAACATTACTATAACCTCCAAAGCCCGCGGCTCCTTTTAATAATTTTCATTTTGCACAGGCTCCTTGCAGTATGTGGCATTGTTTGCCCCTGCCTCCTTAAAAAAATTTTTTTTTGAAAGTCAAAGTAACAGATTTGGATAACTTTAAAAGGCAGTCCTACAAGATGTATAGTGTGAGCTGTCCTACCCATGCCCTGTCCCACTCTACTTCATTCTTGAAATTCACTTCCTAGAAGCAACAACATTTTTTTTTTTTTGAAGAAGGAACAAATTTTTGGGTGCCTGGATGGCTCAGTCCAGTCCACTGAACATTCAGTTCTTGTTTTTGGCTCAGTTCATGATCCCTTGGTCGTAGGATCAAGCCCCACGTTGGGCTCTGTGCTGAGTATGGAGCCTGCTTGAGATTCTCTCATTCTCCCTTTCTCCCTCTGCCCCTCTCCCCAGCTCGTGCTATCTCTCTCAAAAAAAAGCAACAACTTAACTTAGATTCCTGAGTAACAGTATGGAACACAAGTGTTCTATTTCACCATATACATGTAGCATGAGTGAAAAAAAATATTTGTTGAATTAAGCCATTTAGATTTCAGAAGTTTATTTATTGCTATAATTTAGTTTATATGTTATGTTATGACTAACGAGTATGAGATCCTTTGTTTCTCTCTGCCAATTTTCAGAATCTTTATCCCTGGTGTTTTTAAATTTCATATATTCAGAATATGGTCTCTCTCTTTTTTTTTTTTTGAGGTGAAATTCACATAACTTAAAATAATCATTTTAACATGAACAATTTGGTGGCATATAGTACATTCACAAAGTTATGCAACCGCCACCTCCATCTAGTTCCAAAACATTTTCACTACTCCAAAAGGAAATCTCATACTCATTAAAAGTTTATTTCCCAGCCTCCCTTCCCAGTGCCAGCCATCACTGAACTGCTTCCTGCCTCTATGAATTCCTACTCTGGATATTTCATTTAATACCATCATACAATATGTGGATTTCTGTGTCTGGGTTTGTGCATGTGTTCTTTTAAAGTATACTGAGTTAATGGGGCACCTGGGTGGTTCAGTTGGTTAAGTGTCTGACTTTGGCTCAGATCATGATCTCGCAAGTCCATGTGTTCGAGCCCTGCATCAGGCTCTGTGCTGACAGTGCACAGCCTAGAGCATGCTTTGGATTTTGTGTCTCCCTCTCACTCTGCCCCTCCCCCCCTCACACTGTCTCTCTCTAAAAATGAATAAACATAGATAAGATTGTGTTGAGGTGCATGGGTGGCTCAGTCGGTTAAGTGCCAGACTCTTGATATCGGCTCAGGTCATGATCTCACCATTAATGAGATCGTGGGGCTCTGCACTGACAGCACAGAGCCTGCTTGGGATTCTCTCTCTCCTCTCTCTCTCTCTCTCTCAAGTGCTCGTTCTCTCTCTCTCTCTCTCAAAATATTATTTACAATAGCCAAGATATGGAAACAACCTAAGTGTCCACTGATCCATGAACGGATAAAGAAAATGTGGTGTGTGTGTGTGTGCACACAAATACACACAATGGAATATTACTCAGCCATTAAAAATGAAATCTTGCCTTTTGGGGTAACATGGATGGACCTAGAGGGTATTATACTAAGTAAAATAAAGTCAGACAGAAAAAGATAAATACCATATGATCTCACTTACATGTGGAATTAAAAAAAAAACCACAAGCTCATAGATAAGAGAACAGATTGGTTGTTGCAAGGCGGAGGGGTGGGGTGACAGGAATGGGTGGAGGGGTTCAAAGGTTAGAAAAAATGCCCTTAAGCATAGTAATGCAGAACACAAAGGTCACGTGTGAAAGGACGGACAGATTTGCCCTCATATAAATTACAATTTTCTGTATGACCACTCACTAAAACACAGGGAATGGGCCAGTGACAGACATGGAGAAAATATATGAAAAATTAACAGATAAAAGGTTATTATTCATTCATTCATTGAACATTTAATTAGGGGGTACCTACTATGTGCCAGATACTGTCCTAGGTGCTGGAAACATTAGAATGAACAAATGACAAAATCCCTGCCTTCCTGGTTCATACATGCTAATGGGGTGAGGAGGGAGAGATGATCAAGAAGGCAACAAACAGTAGGCAAGATGGAGGCAAGGTAGGAAAATACAGCATGGAAGAAGGAAAGGGAGTATGGGGATGGCAAGCAAAAATGTGAGGCACTTCGAAAATGAGTAAGAGAAGTCAAACACCACAACAGAAAAGGGGTAAAGAACAACAACATTGAATTACAGAAAAGCAAGTGTCCAGCAAACATGTGGAATTCATGGTCTACCCACTGAAACGGTGCCGTGGCAGTATGCGCTTCAGTTCAGTAAACATTCGGTACCAAGGCGGGTGCGTCAAAGAGTAATCTTGTGTCCTTCTGGTGGGAGTGTAAATTGTTTTCATTTTATTTTTGGAGGGCAATTTTGACAGCACCTATGCAAATGCTGAAAGCACAGCCCCTATTTTATGCATTACTCTGGAAAGAGACAATTGTACAGATTTTAAGTGCAGCATTGTCGATATTTATGAAGGGAGTGGAAAATTTTTTTAGTTCTACCAAAAAAAAGGTGTTAATCTTCAAGATCTCTGTCAACAACAACAAATTCATTTTAAACAGCATTAAGTACCTGCTATGTTTGCATAATTTCTAAATGTTGATGCCTAGTCTAACTCTCCTAGGTCTCAGAACACGACTGATTGTCTAACTACTTCCCAAGTATCTTTGCCCAGTAATCCTATGAGAACTTAATCTCACCATGTCTAAACCTGAATTTATCCTGTCTTCTGTTGTCTTGGATGGATTTGGTACCTCTCCTCTCTTCATCTGTAGCCCACCATTCACACCTCTGATAAGCTACACTGTAGGTATCTACTGACGTCTACCTTCCCAGTGGACCGTGAACTCTTTGAGCAATACACTCACTCCTTCAAATATTTACCACGTGCCAGGACAGTACTAAGTACGCCTCATGGATTACCAAGGTAAGTGGGATAAATATAGGAATTTAGAGTCCAGTGAGAGCAGGAAGGTATCTCGTCAATCATTTAATTCCCAACACAATTCTGAGATATAAAACAGGTTCCATAAATGTTGTTACATGAATACAGCAAAATAATAAAATAATATAAATGCGGACTTTGAAAGCCATTCCAATCTTTCTCTAGCATGTTGAAGATCTAAGTAGCACCTAGTTTGAAAAATTATAAACATACATTAAGAGTAATTTATTGCTCAAAATGCTCACCCTTAGAACAAAATTTGAAGTCCCTACCATGGCTTACAAAGTCTATATTATCTAGCCCAGGGGTCGGCCAACTAAAACCCCACACGGGCCAAATGCAGCTGCTGCCTGTTGGGTAAATAAGGTTTTAGAGGAACAAAGCCAGATGCATTCATATACATACTGTCCTCAGCTGCTTTCCATTAAAACGGCAGAGTTTAGTAGTTGCAATGGAGAACTTATAGCCTGCAAAGTCTAAAATACTTACTATCGGGCTCTTTATTTAAAAAGAAAAAAAAGGAAAAAAAAGAAAGAATACATTTTTATTGTTCTAAAACTCCAATTTCAGACCAGTTCCAGTTTTCAGTTTTTCTCTCACACACTCTTTCCCCAGATATATGTATACCTCACTTAGTTAGCCCCAAATATGTTCTAATTCCACATCCTATCTTTGCTGCTACCTATTGTCTTACACTCTTTTTCTTCAGTGGACTTATCACTACTTGACATGTTATTAGTTTATTAGTTTTTGTCTCCTCCAGAGAATGTAAACTCCTTGAAAGCAAATCTTTCTTTGTCTTGTTCATTTTTGTACCCCCAAAAGCTAAAATAATGCCTGATATATACATAATAGATGCTTAATAAATATTTGCTGCATGAATAGAGTATCTATTTTTAAAGGGACCAAACTTGGAAAAATTATTTGAATGTTTTCATCATTCTAAAAAACTAAGAATTAAATATGCAAAAAGTTTTCCACATACTAGTACCTAAGTGCTAAACAATAATTATCTGCTGCTATGGTCACTGTTAAAATATTTAAAGTTAGATGATCAAATCTGGTGAGTCACTAGTGGCCTATATAATCAAACAATTGAGGAAAGGGACACTGTCTTTCTTTAATGTTTGTTTATTTATTTATTCTGAGAGAGAGAGAGTACGAGCAGGGAAGAGGCAGAGAGAGAGGGGGAGAGAGAATCCCAAGCAGGCTCCACACTCAGCAACGTGGGGCTCGATCCCATGGTCTGTGAGATCATGATCTGAGCTGAAATCAAGAGTAGGATGCTCAACCAACTGAGCCACTCAGGCGCCCTGAAAAGAACACTGTTCAAAAAAAAAGTTTCTAACCACTGGTTCTCAAACCTGGAGTGAACACTTCAATTCTTTGGGAGCACTAAAAGTCAGAGGCTACCAGAGACTCAGAAGGGAGCCTCCATATAATGATAACTGCAGGCTTCGAAAGAACTAGTTGGCCTGGCACAACTGAAAGATAGAGGATTTTCTTTCTTTTTAAAAACTCCCTCTTTTTGAGGGATACTCTAGGGAGATAATTATTCATTTCCCCCTATTTTAAAACCATAACTTATTTATTGTGAGAAATAACATACAGAGAGGGACACAGAGCAAAAAAGTACAGGTTCATCAATTTTTTTTTTAAAGCAAATGTCTGTATGACTACAGCTCAGATCGAGAAACAGAACCTAACCACGAGGGCACCTGGGAGCATCCGACTCTCGGTTCAGCTAGGGTCATGATCCCAGGGTTGTGGGATTGTGCTAAGCATGGAGTCTGCTAAAGATTCTCTCCTTCCCTCTGTCTCTCCCCCACTGACTTTCTCTTTCTCTCTCTCAAATGAAGAAAAAAATAAAGCAAAGAAAAGAAGGAACCTAACCACAACTCCCTAAAGCTTCCCATGTTTCCCTTTCCAATCAAAATCCCATAAAGCTAACCACTATCCTGACTTTGTGGTATTTAATTTCTTGCATTTCTTTATAGCCACACTACCCAATGTGCATCACTAAATTATATGCTCTAATTTTAGTGTTTTGAACTTTACATAAATGTACTACTACAGTATGTATTCTTTTGTGTCTGTCAGGCTTCTTTCGTCAAATATACCAAGTATATATTTATTTGACTGCTGAAGGTCTTATTTCTAATTTTGAAATGTGAATAATGCCGCTGTGAATATTTCTGCATTTGTACCTGACACGCATGTTGTAGGCATTTCTGTAGTGAACCTACCAAGGAGCAGAACTGATGGGCATAGTAAGTTTGACACTGGAGAACCATCGCCTAAGCATTTGATTCAGTCAGAAAACGTGATGGCATTGCAGAAACTGTCAAATCTGGTCAAAGACTGAATAGAACAGAACCAAATTTATTTCTTATGGGTGATAAAAGTAAATTATGTGCTAACTATATTACTATGTGGCACAAAATAAAAATAAAAAACTGCATTCAGCAGAAGTGCAAAGGGGTTGCTCGGGTGGCTCAGTCAGTTAAGCATCAGACTACAGCTCAGGTCATGATCGCGGTTCGTGGTTTCAAGCCCCGTGTTGGGCTCTGTGCTGACAGCTCAGAGTCTGCAGCCTGCTTAGGATTCTGGGTCTCCCTCTCTCTCTCTCTCTCTCTCTATCTCCCCCGTTCATGCTCTCTCACTCTCTCAAAAATGAATAAACATTAAAAAAAAAAAAGTGCCAAGGGAGCACAGGTGAGCCCAGAATGGATTAAATTCTTCAAGCTAAAGAGCCATTTTCCTCGCATGACAGCTACAACCAATTGAAAGCAGAATATAATAGAACTCAACCAGCACTATCAGATCCTGATGTCAGCTGGCGAGGGATCTTAACTGGCAGAAGAGAAGAGCAGATCAATATAAAAGAACTACATAATCAGCTACTTGTAACTGCCGACCTGGAAAATATATTTACTATGTATTTATGTTATATATACATATATTATATATATTAAAACATTAAATTATATATATTAAATATATACTAGGTTTCATCAAAAAATGTTGTTACTTGGGCATCAAAATAATGTGCTGGAAACCACATTTTCTACATGGCATATGTACCAGTAATTAAAAAGTTAGAGAATCTTTAGACTGCTAAGAACATATGATTTTAACAAGAACAATAAAACTCAGTCAATCAGCTTTCACTGTCTTGTGACTGGGACTAAAAAGGGAAAAACAAGTTACTTCTGCAGGAAAGCTCCTACTAACACCTCTCCAACCTTCCAACCATAAGTTTTCTACCTGTTAATATATATTTTTGTGTGGCAAGCATTAGCGTGCTCAGTAAATATGGTCTTGTTTAATTCTCACAATAATCCTATGAAGTAGGAACCACCGTCCCATTCTGTAAATGAGGAAATGGAGGTTTAAAGAAGTCATACTGCCCAGAGCCATACTGCCAATGAGGGACCAAAACAGAATTCACATCAAGGATCCTCTGATCCAATTCTAAACAACATACATGAAAATGAGCTACAAGTCACCTAGAGAGTCATTAAAGGGAAATACAAGAAACTGACATTAGAATTAACATCAAACAAAGTAAAAATGAACAATCGGCATTCAACATCAAGCCCATAATTTACTTCCTTCACGGAGTAGCAGTTCACAAAGCAGAAACAGAGCTTTAGAACCTAAAGCAGGGGAGGCCTAATCTTAATAACACAGACTTTTACAAAGGTATTCATTTCTGCAGCAAAATAAGATTAATTAAAGCAATTCCTGCTATAGAAGACAGTCTGCCTTCTCATAAAAACAGTCCCAGAAGCTACTTATCCTAAAACCTGAGAATCAAGGACAAAAGAAAAAAAAACTTGAGAATTCATAGATGGAAAGCTAAATAAAATCAACCAATTTAAAGAATACAGAAACAGTTTTTAAAGAAAGGAACAATCTACATATCAAAACGTTGTTGGCATAAATTTAAGACTATCTGCTGTGCAGTTATAGTGGGAGGAAATCTGGTAGAAATATTGGGAGGCTAGCTGCCTGGGAACATGATTGGCACAAATAAACAACAAACAAAAACCCTCCGATATATCCTAGATCAGACGATTCTAAATACAAAGAAATAAAAAGTAAGCGGGGTGCCTGGGTGGTTCAGTGGGTTAAGTATTTGACTCTTGATTTCAGCTCAGGTCATGATGCCAGGGTTGTCAGATCAAACCCAGCATCTCTCTCCCTCTCTCTTTACTTTCTCTCTTTCTCCCTTCAGAAGCTCCTCTGCTCGTGCACATGCTCGCTCTCAAATTAAAAAAGAAAACAAGAAAAATCAGCAACATCTAGTTTAAATGAAGAATTTTCCTGTAATGGGGACATAAACTACTATAAGCAGGGAACCACACCAAGTGTTTCTACTCTTTGTCATTAATAACCTGCTTTGGCTTAGAGAAATAAAAGTATCAAAAATGAAAATTAAAAATTCTATTTCAAGTGGAATATGTAATCAGAATAACCCTGAGATTGTTCAGAGAGGCTGATCTCATAGAGGGATAAAAAGAAAACAGTCACGGAGCAACACTGATTCAATTCATTACTCCAAATAAGGCAATTTTTATGTGAGAGCAAAGCCTTAAGAGAAAGGAGGGAATGAGACAAACATATACAGACAGTGACTATAATTTCAAAAGGGGAGTTGTGGGGTGGGAAGCAGGGAGAGACATTTTCTTAAATTAGGCAAAAAACTTACATAAGACATGAAATATTAAGAGAACTAGACTTCTGCTTCTAATAATAAAAACCATTAAGTCTCATAGCAACTATGGATTAAGAATACAAAGACATGAAGTTTATTTCAAGGCACTTGTTAACTCAACCATCCAGAGGAAGATGCCATTTGGGGAGGGGGCAGTTTGCAGTACAAAGCGGACCGCAGAAGAAAGTTTCTCTGGTACACAGACAGCCATGATGCCCCTGCCCTCACCCAGACAAATGGTAGCAAGAGAAAAATGCAGGCAGCAATCTGGAGAAAGCTGTCTTTCACTCTATGCCCATGACGTGCGTTTCCCTGTCCTGAGATTCCCCACCTTTTACCCTTTACCTGTGCACTCACATGAAGTCAATCACATGACAGATTTCACGAAGCAGATTTAGAGATGCACAGCTCAGAGAGCACACTGAGCAAACACAACGGTCTCAATGTATTTGTCTTTTTTTAAAGTTTATTCATTTATTTTTGAGAAATAAATGAAGGGGACGGGGGAGGGGGAGGGGGAGGAAGAATATCCCAAGGAGGCTCCACGCAGTCAGCACATGAGCCTGATGAAGGGCTCAAACTCGCAAAACCAAGAGATCGTGACCTGAGCCAAAACCAAGAGTCAGACGCTTAATCAAATGAGCCACCCAGGTGCCCCTTAACATATTTGTTAAGTTTACATGGTAAACCTTGAGCAACTTAAAATTTGCAGGAAACATGGAATTCTGCATAAATCAAACTTTATGCCTGAATCCCTGAAGAAGAAATATTGCTAGAGCTTTTTAGCAATTTTTATTAAAGTTACTTGTTAATTCTAGATTTTACACGGTATCTTTTTACACAGAAAATTACTTCACAGTCCTGGAATTATGCAAAAGGTTCTATTTAAATCTGTTCAAAATCCAATCTCTTTGCCTGGGATTAAAAACTTCTCTCCTAAAAGAGAATTAAAAGAAACGCAGCCTCTTTTACCATAAAAGGAAAACAAACTGAACTGTGTTCCAACTCGTTTAATTTCATCAAAATCACCTTGTAAATGGAGACGGCCAACTACTAAATCATTCTCTTATGGGTTCATGTACAAAAACTGAAAAACTCTGTTAATATATTAAAAAGACATGAGGAATCCTACAAAAGTGAATTATTTGCTTTCTAATTTTAAAACACAAAGCGAATGTGGACTACACAACAAACACAACAAACAATGAAATCTAGGTACTTAACATCTGCTTTTTAAAAGACAGGAAATAGGGGTGCTTGGCTGGCTGAGTCAGTGGGGCATGTGACTCTTAATCTTGAGATTGTAAGTTCGAGCCCCACTTTGGGTGCAGAGATTACTTAAAAATAAAAAATCTTAAAAAAAATAAATAACAGACAGGAAAATAACACTATGAGGTGTAAGACTAAGAGGTGTCACTGCTCACAAAATATAAACTTCATGTTCAAGAACATCAATCAGTTCAAGATGTCTATCAGTGAAAATAATGGCAAAAAAGTTTGTGTGAGATTAACAAAAACTAATCGAAAATTATTTTGAGTTCACCTAAGTAAGATTTTAGTCGAATTTGCCTTGCTTGCCATAATACTTATTAAACACCACAATTTCTATACCGGCAGCTTGTCATAAAATAATGAAAACACCCCTCCAGTCAACAAATCAAATCAGAGTTAACTCTTACTACGTCAACTCTGGCTATCCAAATTTAAGGCACCAACATATTTGGAAATTTCTGAGATACAACTGGTATCCTCATTAAGCAAACTCTTGCCACTTGCTACCAAATCTCAGGAACTGGGCCGATTCAGATAATAGGCTATATCCCTAGGGATACACATGAATTTACAGTCCAAACTTCCACTGTTTGCACTTAGGGACCCAATGGATTCAGATGTCTAGTAATACTTGTATTTTATTTTTTGTTCTTTGGTTCATTCATTGTCCACAAGGAAAGCATTTTGTATTCTCATTTCTCCCTCTCTATACCACATTTAACATTTTTCCCAGGTCACTGCATAGTCTTCGTAAACATAATTTTATTGGCTAGTATCCTTATTGAGGAGATTGCTGTAATTTAGATAACTTCTGCTCTATCTCTGAATATTCACTGGCCCACTTGCCCCCCATAACTATGACACAATAAAAATCTCCAAACATCTTTTTCTTAATGTAAAGCAAATATCATTCTGTGTTAAAACTACAGCTAAATATTTTACATACACATTTTGTGATAGTATTTTAAATGATTTTTGCAAATTGTAACTTAGTAACAAGCTTTTTTTCAGATAGTTCTCTGTTCTTGTTTCTTTGGGCTCAAAATACAAGCCCCAAAAGTATAAAATAAAATTAACTTATTAAACAATGGTCACATGTAATAAAACTAAGTATAAAATCCTCCCCTCAAGATTTATATTTTAAATTCTATATTCTGCTTTTGGTTGGTTTCAGTGGATACCAATTATTTTGCCCCAAATCCCTGTGCCAATTTCCCACAAAAGTGAAATTTAGAAATCAGAAGATAACAAAAATATAAACCAATCTTTGCTTTATGAAAAAAACTAAAGGGCAAAGGAATATGCCATATTTATTAATTTTCCTCAAAATAATATTAAACTTACATTCAACATAAAATGGACAAAACAGAAGTTCTTCTAAAATTATTAAATAAAATTCCAGGTTTCCTTAAGGCATCTCTAAGGAGTCTGTAACATTGGGTCTACTGCGTCTGTGTCTGCAATAATTACCAGGTGTGACCCTGACAACCCCCGAGTGCTCCCGGGATGGGGCCGGGGCGGGGGGCCGGGGGGTGAGGACCATATGCTTGCACATCCACAAAATAAATACTTAGAAACATGGAAAGTCACTCATTGCAAAAAGAGAGCAAACAGGGAGAGAAAAATGTTCACCAAAGTTGTGTGTCTGGTAGGAAAAAGTATGGATATCATCAGTAAATCTTAGTCACACATAGTGACCTTTTTCACCAAGAGGACCAAGAGAATATCACAACCTCATGATTTAAGCAGCCACATGATTTTCAAGTACACGGAAATTCATGATACTTCGGCTCGGAATTTGGCAGAGGTCTAAATCGCCTCAAAAGCTAACCTATCTTTAAAGCGCTATTAAAGATAGCCTTCCCGAGGGCAGGCAGGCAGCTGGGGTCAGAATGTAGGACAGCTATCCCTGCTCCTCCCCTAGACAGCCCCTGCTACCCTAAGGGTCATCTTCAGATCTGAGTGCCCAAACTAAGTCACTGTTTTCAGGCTTCATTTAATCATTCAAGAAATTTACTTAAGAAATTCAATTCCAAATCTGTGATACAACTAGAAGGTAACTAAAACAGGCTAAGGGTATTACTAGCGCTTAAGGGTCCACACGAAAGTTTAGGTGCTTGACATTCTATTTCATTCCCAGCTCAACTACAATTTTTTATTTAAAAGTTTGAAACTTACTCTTTTTTGTGGGCAATATGAAATCCATCTTTAAAGGCAAATGCCACAAAAGTATTTTTCTCAAAAGAGAGAAGCCAGAACAATATGAGAAGTATCGCTGCTGTCTGAAGATGGCCCTCTGTGCACGTCTACCACAACAAACACATGGAGATCTTCATTTTTCCTCTCATTTTTCAGTGCTAGCCCCTGACTTCATTAAAATCAACGTGAAAAATACTCTGTACTCACTCTGGCATTCTATGAATTGATGAATAAAAGTGCAGTCCCCGCCACTCTTTGAAAGCAAGTGCTCTAATAAAGAAAGAAACACCTTTAAGGATATAGTTTGTTGCTGTTTTTGAAAACCAACAGCAAACGTAGGAAAACTGAAATGTATTAACATGAATAACTCTGAATAAGATTCATAAAAGTTTAATATATTTTTAATATTAATAGCAGATGTATTTTGAGTTAATAAAGCTAAATGACTGAAAATTATAATTATATAATCATTAATTTGTACCCTGACTGGTTAGCTTTTAAAGGTGCAGTTTCTATCCAAAGAGCTCAAGAAAACCATAGACACATATTTCTTTAAAAAGCTTCTTCCTCTTTTAAAATATACCTTTCTCCATGAAAGTTTAATAAATACCTGTAAATAATTTTTAAATTGTATTATTTATTCTTACTGAATTAATTGTCAAATAACAGTTCTCTAACAGTCCCTCTTTAAAGCTATTCTTCTTACAAGGCAAAAGATAAATATTTTAAGAATACCATAAAATAATGCCTTAAAATTTAAGGATGCAACATTTCCAATTTTATACTTTCATTTCACAAATAACCTTTCCTTGGAGTCATTTAATCTGTACTTTGTATACTCTCAAAATATCACATTGCTTATCTCTGCCCAAATGATTAAAATCCATGCCACGCATATTTTAAAGACGTTGGAAAATGGTTTTGTTTTGTTTTAATGAGTGAAAAGAATCAAAACCTAACAGTAGAGAAAAGCTTCAGCTCTTTTCTTACAATGTCCTTTATTTACTTTGATTCAAAGAATTAACTTCTGAATCTGGATAACATCTTTCAATTATATCTCTGGATTTTTCAAAACTACTAAATAGACTTTGGAAGTTCAAGTGTTAAAAATATGATGGCAATATGATGACTATCTGGAAGGTGGGAAAGCACTAAAACCTGTGAAAGAGGACATGAGTTAGTACCACTCTGACTGTAAAAGCCTCTTTTCCTTCTCATTTCAACCCACCTCACCCCTCATCATCTCAACTTTGAGAGGCAGGCATCTCCCACTCTAATCACTGGTTAGCTTCTCTTGACATCCTTACTAATAGACACCTTCTTTACCTTCATACTTGAATCTATCATTATCTTTTATCTACTTACATGGTACACAGAGCCAACACCCAACAATTATACATATATGTAATATATGTGTATATACAGTTGTATATAATTACATAGTTATACTATATAGAGATACAATATAGCCCCAAAAGGAAAAAAAAATGGCTAACTGCAACAGAAATTAAAAAACAAACAAAACTCTAGGGGCGCCTGTGTGGCTCTGTTGGTTGAGCATCTGATTCTTGATTTCGGGTCAGGTCATGATATCACGGTCGTGGGATCAAGCCCCATATCGGGCTCCATGCTGAGTGTGGGACCTGCTTAAGATTCTCTCTCCCTCTGTCCCTCTCCCCTGCCTGTGCACATGCTCTCTCTCTCTGTATATAATTAAAAAAATAATAACACAAAAGATAAAAATTTTAAAAATCTAATGAATAGCACTTGACTAGTAATTACCAAGATCAAAAGTTGTTTTACATAAATCCGATCTAAGCTGTGATAAAATTTTCAGAAGTCTGACTATATAACATCATGGTTAAATACGAAAGCTAATTTGAAACCTAAAGGATTTTATGGAACTTAGTTGTAACAAAATTTCAGACTATCATCACAGGACTT
This sequence comes from Paguma larvata, assembly GCA_030068075.1. Lineage (NCBI taxonomy): Eukaryota > Metazoa > Chordata > Mammalia > Carnivora > Viverridae > Paguma > Paguma larvata. The sequence goes on along the minus strand of CM057842.1, from coordinate 24,671,351 downwards.
CAGATGACATTTATTAATGCAGTACATCCCACCATTACTCATCAAGCCTCAAATCACCCTTCCATCTACTCTAATTTTACTATCTGGACTCTACATTAAAATATTTATTATACTAGTTTACATAAAATGCAAGATTAATATCATATTATATATGACTTCTACAAAGGCACTTTCTAAGACACGTGAGAGAAAAATCTTTCAGATATACATGGAAAGGATCTGGATCGTGACACTTTTAATACTTTGTTACTTGAATTCAGTTCCTTGGGAATTCACTTTGCCAAAACTATAAAAGATGACACTGAAAATCCAAAAAGAATGAGATACTTAGGGCAGGGGAAGTTGGGGGCAGGGAGGCAGGTTTAAGACCCCAAACAGGGCTGTGGAAATGCAAAGAAAAGAAAGATACAGAAACTATATAATAGAGAACTGTGCTACTTAAAATGTGTTTTATTTGTACAAGAGTTTCCTACAAAATATGATTTTCTATACTATCTGTGCTGCCCAATACACATGTTCAATACACATGTGGGTACTGAGCCCTGAAAAAATGGCTAGTTTGAATTGAGATGTGTTGTAAGTGTAAATATATATTGGTTTCAAAGACTTACTAAGGAAAAAAGAATGTGAAATACTTCCTTTGTAATCTTTTAATATGGATTACATGTTGAAATAATATTTTGGATATAGTAGGTTAAAGTAAATAACATTTTTAAGATACATTATTAATACCTCACGTTTCTTTTTATATTTTTAATGTGGTTTCCAGAAATTTTTAAATTACGAATGTGGTTCTCATAATATTTCTATTAGACAGTGCTTTTCTATACTAAGGTATATTCAAATTACGCTTATCAGATAAGATACAAAAAATTTTATGGGGTAAAACCTGTGCTTGTAGCAGCTACTTTACATTTAAGTAATTTCAAAAATAGAGTTTAATAGAGAAATAGTATTAATTTAACATTTTTAGACATCTAAAAAACACTCTCTTACAACAATACTTGGCCTTCTACTATTTAAAGACTAATTTTGGTTAAAGTCCTATCTGATGGCATATTATGGCTATAGACTTTGGTAATACTGAAAGGCTTGATAACTGGTCTTATTATTCTCTAACAAGTGATTCAGAACAGACCTGTCTTACTACCCACTGTATACTAAATCCAGTGTAAAGAAGTTTTTACACATATCAAGATATTTACTATTCCGTTTTGTTAAAGATACACTATTGGTCACCCTCACACCAATTTATCACCACTAAAAAACCAAACATACCAGCAAGGGAAAAATTATAGTAAGAAGTACCTTAAAGTATCCAAAATACCTTACTCAGTCTTAAATCAAGGAGTTGTCTACAACTATGATTATCTAAATCAATTGAAATTGGCAAAAAAATTTTAGCTGTAATCCAACAACTCTAAATAGTATAAAGATAATTTAGTGTATATTAAAGGATTCTCTTAACTGAAGGAATAGCATGTTCCCATCTTGAGTTAACACTAACATTACTAATAAATACATGCTCCAATCAAAATGGTGATTGGAATAAAAAGTGTTCAGGCCAGAAAAGATGAAAATAAAAGCAAATAATGACACCAAAAAATAAAAATTCATTGAATGATAACAAGCTTTTAGAATATGAGGATTAAGTCATTTTATATATGTTTGCTAAATATAGTTAATAAACAGAAATGAGTAATATTAGCACTATGAATTAATAATATTGTAATGAATATAAACTACACCTTTAAAAATTCTCAAATTGAAACTCAAACTGGAATTCTAAAATGTCAGTGTATTTAATAAAACATATACAGAATAGTCAAATAACAATGATTAATGACAATAATTTCTAATTTAGAGTTTTGAAACGTTTTTACAGAACGTATGTAATATTATTAGGTCTTGAGCTTGCAAGCTCACATATACATGATTACCTCGGCCTATTTTACCAGTTCCTAACTAAAAACCAACCAAACAAAAACAAGAACAAATAAAAGTACCTCCTAACTTTATCAGAGTTGGTTGCTGCCCAAGAACTAAAAAGATATCCCCTGATACATGAAAAAAAAATTTAATAAGAAGTTCTGAGTATTGACCTTGGTATCTTCTCCTTACCTCTATATAAAAACTAAGATCAGAGGTACACAGATTTGTAAACACAGAAAATAATTTTATTCATTCTGCGCTTCAAGCATCTAATGCAGGATCTGGCACATAGTTGGTGCTCAATTAATACTGGATGGATGGAAAAGGGGAGGGTGAATGGGGATCTTCACGACTGAAGGAATGTACAAACTAACGGGTAAAAAGTACCCCACGCAGTAACAGGAAAACCAACAGTGGCTATACATTTTTGGCAAGAGATAATGCAAGCTATCCAGAAAGAAGGGTCACAGTATCAAGAACTAATAAAGGATTTCTCAGATAGCAGAAATGACTGACCCTGTTTTCTCTGACTAAAGGAAGAGATGTACAGTATAAAGAAAGCAGCTTCTATGACATATCCAAGAGCTCGATGTGCTGTTAGGTAAACTCTTGGCCAGGGTGGGACACAAACATTAAAAATAGAGGCCCCCTGTTCCCAGGAAGCAGGACTTGATGGAAGAAAATGGTAGCAGAGATCTTTGAAAAATATATTAGGGGCGAAACCAATTTTATGCTATATAAACCAATGCTAAAGTTGAACTTTAGCGTTTTCCTGTTATTTAGATAATTAAAATTTCCATATAACAAGGGATATCTAACCCAAAATCATTGCATTAAGAATTACAAAATAAAGGAAAGCTTTTTTTTAAAGCTGGGCTTCAAGGGTCTATGAACAGCATGCTTTTTGTTCCAAACAATGAAAATCTTAAAGTGCTGATCTCCCTATCCTGCTTAGTAGTAAAAGGATACCATGAAAGAAAAACATTTAAGTTTTTTACACTACCTTTTTCTGTGCTCCCATTTATTTTAGGTAAGAAGTCATCAACTTGTATCCCTAGGATTAAGACAGTGTATCATTGCCTGATCAAAGAAAGGGTTACTTTAAAACTGGTCTCACGGCATTGTGTATGCCTACTTGCATTAAGACAGTATAGAACACTTTAAATTTATTTTTCCAAGAAGGGTGCAAGAGGCCATTTTCTATTGACTTCAAGAAAAAGCTACAACTGCCTAGAAGTCTTCCAATGAACCTCAAAAGAAAAAGAATCCTGCTGTGCTTGTACTTTTCTTATTTAAATATCTCTAAGTAGAGTGTCTCAGATGCACAAATTTCATCTCAAAGCCTAAACAATGGTGCCCACTAGTGGCAAATCAAACATACTTTTATAGAAAATTTTCTGAAGAGTGTGAATACATTCTACCTAACACATAAAAAATAAGTACCCAATATGAGACAGTAAATATCGAAAGTTCGATGATAAAAATTCAGCTTTAAATAAGAAGTTTGGTGACACACCTACCTAAGCTGCTGCATTCTTTAAGAGTTTTCTCCTGAAGATGTTCTAACCGTACTGTAAATAAAAGTCCAAGAAAAAGATATTTCACAGATAAAAGAAAAAAAAAATCAAATCAAATCAATTTCTGGATTAGCTAACTTACCTTGTAAAGCTGTTAGCCTTTCATTGGTAAAGTCATTATCAGCTTGCAAAGCTTCTATTTTTGCCTGCAGCTCCTGTTCTTTTTCTTCCATTTCATCTATTTTATGTTGTAATTCTTTTTTCTCAGCTTGTCCCTTCTGTTGGATTTCTTCTTGTTTTCCTTCTGCTACCTGTTGAGAAAGAAAAAATAAATCAGTTATTTCACTGTCTGAACTTGCTTTTAGAGGCCTAAAACAGGACTGCTTTTATTCACATAAGCTTCTAAGAAGAATATTCAATATTATAGAACATATCTGTAAATGTCAAAATGATGTCAAAAGGGGTCTGCATTGGGGTTATGCTTCCATGTCATCTAGGAAAGAAAAACTTGTGGCAGGCAAGCAGGCCTAATACATATAGATAACGGGGTCAAAATTAAAAACTCCACCGTTTTCAAGAGGGAAATATATAAGAGTTTCCCCTGAAATTACTATTGTTTAAATTAGTTTGTAAGTTCTAAAATGTTACTTACTCTGAAATTTTAAACTAAATTGTGTTTAGTTGAAGGAATGATGATCATAAGCACTTTTCAAAATGACCTCCTTTTAACAAGACCAATCTTTAAAACTGTTAGAGGTTTGCCAACCACACAGAGGAGAGAGGTATGCCCTGGGTCTTCCCTAACAAATATGTATCTTCTAGCCACTGAATCATGGTTTGAATGATATAAAGATGGGACTTCACAAACTCAGTTGTAACATTTTAAAGGACCATCTAGACATTACGGTCTGGTCTTGTCCATAGCCTAAATGTCCTACAACCAAGCTACAGGGAGCTGCAGCAGAAGCACTTAAGAGCATCCCTAGAGGCTACAAGGGTTCATTGCAGATCACTCCAAGGTCACCTCTGGGCTTGTTCCAGCACTAACATCTGCTGTTGGGGCTGCCCAAGGATAAGTACATTCAAGTTTTTAAAAAGTCTAAGTATCTTGAGGTTTGCAGATTTGCATCTACTTCCTGTTATATATTAAAAGATAGATGCCTGTTGTGAAGTACTATTTATTTCCTTCCAAAGGAAATATGTCAGCTTTTACAGACTTTTAACTGTCTCTGGCAATGGGGTTTGAGCTAAACGGAACCTTATTTTTACCACAAATATCAACCATTATCAAATTTTACATCAATAACTATTCAGCAATGCCTAGTATCTTAATCTATAGTGTGTTAGGGACAATTAACATATTTTCAGGTTGAGTAAATACATACCTTTAATTTATCAGATAAGTCTTTAATCTCATTAACTGCTCCATTATATTTATTGGCTAATTCTCTTAATTCTTCCTGAGTCCGTTCATTCATTTCTTTCAGATGGGTACATTCATCTTCAGTATTACTCAGACTTCGCTGTAATGCAAGTTTACGGATTACTGATTTAGAATAAATGCATATTATAACTTCGACTTATAAACTATGGGCTGTTCTAAATTAACATCTGCCCTGACCTTTATATAAGACTGAGTTAAATGACATAAGAATTTTAATTTATTTTAGGTACATACTAAAACAGAAAATACAACGAAATTTTTGAAAAATGAAACAACAGAAAGGGGCAGGGAGGAAAGGATGTTACTTTTATCTAACTACTCTTTTAAAAGGCCACTGGGTATGACTTTTAGCCTTGAAAATATTTTAAGCTTATCAATTCTTGAAAGTGAGTTTAATAATATGCACAATCAACTTAATAAGAAAAATAGAAGATGGCTAGCAACTTTCTTGCATGTCAAATTAATGACATGACAGTGAATTAGTTATTAAGGGACGAGGCTATTACAGAAACTATTACTATACTATATACTATAGTATGTACTATATACTATATATAGTATTTTTATTATTTCGTTTACAATGGGCATTTTAACTGAATCCAGTAACAAGTAACTGCTGTAGTAATTTTGCAGTGGTTCAAAGGAATGACCTCTATTATCAACTAGGTCATCTTTAAGGCAACGAGAATCACATTTTGATTGTTCCCAAAAGACCTAGAAAGGACCTTAGAGATATTTTCCCCTTGGACCTCCAAAGTCAGACATAGTTTTCTTCTCTAGAGGAGGGGTAAATAAGAATAGTGTGAGGTTCTCCACCTTACAGTGACTACCCTCAATCTGAAGGAAAGCAATACTAGGTGACGGGAGATCAATTCCCTGGCACATATCGGGGTCCACCGTGTGAAGGCTGAATCCTAAGCAGAGTGCAAACTGTTAAGACTCCTTGATTAGGCTTTCATTTGCCCAGTCATTGACTAGGGACCACAAGCACCAAAACTCACATGGTTATGTTGAAAATTCCTAACAGTGAAAACAGCATACCACTCCTTACTGCTTAACAGGAAATATTTCCTAGTAATATAATACCCAAATTTAAAATGTTCTAGAATATTAGCAATTTTAGGCTAAAAATTTTAAATCACACTACCATAGTGTATTTGTTAAATTAAAATACCTCAACTTCTGAAAGTTTTCTAACCACTTCAATTTTCTCCTGAAGAACCCGCCTCAGGGACTCTTTGGCTGTCGTCTCATAGTTGTGTTTATCCTCCTGTAATGCTATAAGTTCCTTCCGTAAACTATCTTCTGTTTGATTCTAAGATTAAAAGATAGTTATAATTATAACCACGTTACTTTTTTTAAGTATTTACCATTTGAAAAAACAACACATTATGATGCTCTTTGAATTTTATATTAAGATACCACCAAATCCAAATGATGTTGGCTCTGTATTAACTGCAGCTTGAAGCTGTATTTAAAAGTTTCATTAGTAAATTATGCCTTCACAAATATATGAATTCACATTTCCAATAAAAAAGTCAAAAGAAACTAAGAATTTCTCAAATGTACAAAATGAATTAAGTCTCCTTTTTGTCATATTCTCTCTAAGCCACAATATTTCCATTTGTGTGTAAAAATAATCTCTTACTTTCAAAGTGGCCTAGCATGTTAACACAATGGTTAAACCAAAAGGAATAACGGTACCCGGAAGAAAAAGCTGATTCCAGCTCTGAGGTAGGAAATATACAAGAAGAGTCTGGAACATCTTGTCTAAAATGACAGGAGGAAGCTATGAAAACCTGCTGAGATTGTACCAAAAAGACTCAGGCACCAAACTGAAAAGGCTACAGTTGACCAAAGATGGGCTAAATTTGAACATCGATAAGAACAACAAATGGAATAGGTTGAAACACATGAAATATATTTAAATCTAGTTTGGAGAAAAAAAAAACCCACTTCATAGTCATTCTTTGGTGGATGAGAAAGAACTAATTCATTATTTTGAAATCCAGTAAATAAAAAGAGAAAATCACTTATCTGCCTTTCCTAAAGAAAATGACTTCAGGTAACACAATAGTTTATGAGAGGAACATAACAGAAGTATTTATAGAAGTAACCCAGCTATAAATGAAGGAATGACAGAACTACAACATCACCAGTTTTGCACACCTGAGTAACGGATCAGGCAAGCAGCATCAAAGATTGCTAATATCTCAAAAAGAAAGACAACTAGACATTATGATGCCTTTTGGTGAAAGTACACAGTACTATTCATGAAGTATTGTCAGCAAAAAAGATCAAATCTCTAGATCAAACTACCGATTTATGGTGTGGGAGGGAAGCTAGGAGAATGGTTAAGCAACAGTCCAGATTGAGGGAAATTATAGAGGACAAATGACCCAGTTTCTCCAGCAAATATCAACTGTGATAGACAAAAGAGACAGAGTTATACATGGATATTCAACATACAGTTCTTGGTCCTTACATGTATGTTTGAAATTTCCTATAATGATGAAAGATTTAAAATAATGGAGAAAATGTATAAATGTTTTGGAATGTACTCAAAATGACAAAGAAATGAAGCAACACAAAAAACTATGCATTTTAATGCATAGTTTATGAATTTTTCTTTATGAAACATTACTTGAGATTAATACTTACTTTAGAGCATGCCTGTAATTGGTTTCCCATAACTTCTAACCGTGATAAGAGTCTATCTTCATCTATTAAAGCCTGTTGAAGAAAAATTAAATATAAATAAAATCCCAGGGTAATTAAAAATAACACTTATCAAAACGGTTGCTATGGCCAAAAAAAAAAAAAAGAAAGATGCAAAATCATTAAACTGACCCACTGTAAAATGCTAAATGTTTAATATTTGGTCATTAGGAAATAACTCTCTCTGCCTTTGCCTGCTAAAAAAATTTCAGTTTTCATCACCATTTAAGGAATATTAAACTATGAATATAAAGGCAACTGGAATACCTGCCAACTGGTATCTGAAGCCTCTTGGGTGATGGCTAGTAGCCGCTGAAGTGTGGCTAACTTCTGTTCCAACATCTGTTCCCGGTGTAAGGCCTCCTAATATTACAAATCACGAAAGAGATTCTAATGAACTCAGCATGATCCCTTGAAGAGTAGTTAATTTTTAGCACATTCTGAAAATATTCTCATATTATATCCCACTTTGTATCTTACTTTCAAACCTGATAAATCTACCTTGTAAAACATATATAAGCCACATCATTTTAGCCTCATTTCCTGGTCCGTTAGAGGTACTCTAGCTGCACCTTCCACTGTTAACAGAAAACAAGTCCCCTGTTTTTGTTTTTTACTCATAATTCACAAGAGTGACTTTAAAAGGGAAGCATGACTGGTTCAGTCAGTAGAGCATGACTTTTGACACTGGGGTTGTGGATTCAAGTCCCGCGTTGGGCGTACGGCTAACTTCCTTACTTCCATACATACACACATAGGAAGAGTGAGTTAAGAAAGAGAAACAAAAAAGGAAACCCAGAGTAGAAGAAGCCAACAAATGTTTAAACCTGCATTTTATATATACACATATTTTTAAATATATATACATATCTTTCAGAACAAACTCATTCCAAACGAAGCCAAACAATGTGGTCAGTAGCAAAGATACTTCTTAACGCCTCAGCTGTACGGATATGACATCTAAACTAGAAAAGTCTTTTAATTTTTCCTTTTAAGAATGTTATATATGTAATATTTTTTTCTTTTAAGAATGTTATTTATTGGGGCGCCTGGGTGGCTCAGTCGGTTGAGCGTCCGACTTTGGCTCAGGTCATGATCTCACAGTCTGTGAGTTCGAGCCCCACGTCGGGCTCTGTGCTGACGGCTCGGAGCCTGGAGCCTGCTTCAGGTCCTGTGTCTCCTTCTCTCTCTCTCTCTGACCCTCCCCAACTCATGCTTTGTCTCTCCTGCTCTCAAAAATAAATAAAAACATTAAAAAATATAAAAAAAAAGAATGTTATTTATTTATTTATTTATTTATTTAAGGAGAGAGAAAGACTGTTTCACTCTCACATCTATTGCATTGTCAGGTGTTCTCATTCTCTGAGACTGTATACCACTTAGCAGCAATCAAATATGCCAAAAATAAGAGTCCACTAATGTAATTAAGGAGTTGAGGAGTTATATAACTATTTGGCAGCTCCAAAGGAATATTCTTCCAGAGAAGGACATTGGCAAGCAAACCATATCTCTAGGTCACTTGTTAACATCTGAGAGCTGTTCAGAGGGTCTCCTTCACTAGGAGTCAAGGTGAAAATGCTCCCACAGCATTCAGCAGTGGTTACGGCACATCTTTAAATTTCACTTCCTTCTATTCCTGTCATTAGCTAAAGAACACTTACTACTTTAATACCGCTGGAGCCATCTCAGCAAAGAAGGGCATGCTTCAAACGGTTCTTGAGGATTAAAGCATGCATTTATTGTTGTCCACATCCTTGATAAATAATGATTAGAGAAAATCTGATCTAATTATGGATACTGTTTTTAATGTAACTCTAAAAGTATAGATTAAGGAATCTAACAAAGGCCATAAAACACAGCTTACACTTAAAAGAGACTAGTTGCCAAGTTTATTTTAAACTCTTAAAACATTCCTAATATCCAGGAAATTATGCTAATGCTGCAAAAAATTTTACTTAAAAGCAAAACCAAATAATCACTACTTCCACTAGGTGGTGTAATTTCACCTTTTTAAACTCAATTCCATTTAGAGTTTCCAATTCCATGAACCTCATTCTGACAGAAATCTCATACTTCCAGTTCTTTTAGTTCTAAGGCATGACACATATCTATTCCAGTCTTTATTCAAAAGTTTTACAATTTACATAAGAACTTCAGCAATTCACAAAGATGTACATAGAAAAGACAGCACAGTATAATATTCTCTCAAAAATAAGACAAGAACAGTGAAAGATCATGCCCACCTACGAATATGAAAAAATTGACAAAGTTAGAAAGAGTAGTGAGTCAGGACATTAGATTCACAGTCCCTGATGACTGGTGAGTATACAGTGTGCAGCCTCGGGAAACCATTTTTACCTAGACGAGCCCCATATTTTCCATGTGAAAAATGGAGATTAGACCAGATTAATCTCAAAGTTTTCCTCTACTTCTAAAAATAAGAGAAATCTAGGTCAATTAATGACCTTCCTACTGAGTGGTACACAACTGCTAACTGCTAGCACGCATGGCAGACATTTTATGTGCCAGGCACTGTTCTAAGTGCTTTACATATATAGATTCATTTATTTTGCACAATTTTGTGAGGTAAGTGCTACTATTATACCCATATCGCAGATCAAGAAAATGAGGCACACAAAAGGGTTAAACAATTTTCCCAAAAGGTCAGAGGTTAAAGCCACAGATCAAGTCCAGGGAATTCTGGCTACGGTGCTGTTAGACATTCTACTTAAACCGCAAATGTGTAACACTGCTTTTCTATGCACCATTACATAACACCCAGGGGAAGGTAAAATGTGATTAGTACTCTGACAATTTTCACGAATTTGTACATTCTTAACCGAGGAAGAACTGCTTTTAGTGGTTGATTCCTATAAAAGAATGTAGGAACCAGGATCGCCAGTTTGGCCCTATCATTTTTAAAAAGCACTTGAAGACCTACAAATGTGAAATAAGTCACCCAAAGTCAGAACTCAGTAGCAGAGCCAAGGTAGAAAGGTCAATCTCTAAATTCCTGATCTAGGATTTTTCTTCATTATGCTCCCTCACCAGAATAATAAGAACATAAACCAGGGGCACCTGGGTGGCTCAGTCGGTTAAGCGTCTGACTTCAGCTCAGGTCATGATCTCGCGGTCCGTGAGTTTGAGCCCCATGTCGGGCTCTGGGGTGACAGCTCAGAGCCTGGAACCTGCTTCAGAGTCCATGTCTCCCTCTCTCTCTGCCCCTCCCCCACTCACACTCTGTCTCTGTCTTCTCTCAAAAAGAAATAAAACATTTTAAAAAAATTAAAAAAAAAAAAACATAAACCAGCCCAAATCTCCAAAATCAAGAGGGAAAAACGCACACACACACACACACAAAAACCCATTTGTTTCCTTTTTAAAGATATGTATGGCTCTTTAAACATGGTATTAACTTCTTCAGGAGCCCACTGCATGCATCTGCCTCATCGAGATATGTTTCTACAGATCCATCAGCACAGCACAGTGGGTAAGGGTAGATACTCTGAGGTCTGACCGCCTGGGTTCAAATCCCAGCTCTACTACAGAGTAGGTGTATAATACTGTGTAAATTATTTAACCTTCCAGGTCATCAGGTACTCTATCTATAAAAATGGGAATAAAGTATGTAGCTTACAGGACTGTTCTGAAGATTAAATAAATGGAGGCAAAGAGCTAAACCAGAGTCTGGCATATAGTAAGTGCTATGTAATTATTTGCTATTATACTAAGCAACCAAAATCTCTCCAGGTTTAATTTTCTTTAAAAGTCATCTATGGATAAAGAATTCTTTTGAAACTTCCTCATATTTAAAAATGACAAAAGGGGCGCCTGGGTGGCTCAGTTGGGTAAGCATCTGACTTCGGCTCAGGTCATGATCTCACACTTTGTGAGTTCAAGCCCCGCATCAGGCTCTGTGCTGACAGCTCAGAGCCTGGGGCCTGCTTTGGATTCTGTATCTGCCTCTCTCTCTCTGCCCCTTCCCCGCTCATGCTCTGTCTCTTAAAATGAATAAACGTTAAAAAAAAAATTTAAAAAAAAAAAATGACAAAAACTTCTCTTGTACAGAACCCTATCTTTTCTAGATTTAATAATCCTGATTCTTTTTATCCTTTCTTCACAGGACCTAATTTTAATTCTTTTTTTTTCTTTGAAAAGATATTTCTTTTGTACTTGTAGTCAGCCAATATTTCTTTAGCCTGTATTTGTGAACTGGCGAAATCAAACCTAAGCTGTTTGATTCTACTTTTAAAAACTAAGAATTTTCAAATTTACTTTTACCTGTAGATACTGAGAAAGCTGGAATAGTTCCTGAGAGTACATACTTGGAGTGTTAGCAGCAACCTAGAAACAAAACGACACAAGTACCAACAGTCACACGAAACATTTATGAAAGACTTTAAAGCAAACCAAGTCCCTGAAATGTCTATTTACTGACATATGCAAAATAAAAATTATTTTTTGGCTTAACCAGTTCCTTTTATTTTCAAAATATTTCTGTCCCATGTGTAGAATTTGTAAATGGTATTATATTTTGTTGATCAGTCTGAGATTAATAAGCAGGGTGGTAAAACAAGTACTACTCATGAAAACATTCCTTGATAAACCAAATCACAAGCACAGCACGAAAGCAACGCAGCCCTTTCTTAATCCAGAAATAATATCTCCTCAGTCAATAGATGTATAACCCCCTCCCCTTTAAAATCCATTGTTACATAGTTCTTCAATATGTCAACAAGTCACAATTCATTTAGAGGTAGCCATCTTCAAAATGGAATTTGTATGTGAGGGTGAGGGGAGAGACAGAACATGAAATACAATGCTTTGTCCAATGGGCAAAGGAAATTTAAAAAAAAGAAAAAGAGGGGCGCCTGGGGGGTTCAGTTGGTTAAGCGTCCAATTTCAGCTCAACTCATGATCCCACGGTTTATGGGTTCAAGCCTCGCATCTAGCTTTGTGCTGACAGCTCAGAGTCTGGAGCATGCTTTGGATTCTGTGTTTTCCTCTCTCTGCCCCTCCCTCACGCACGCTCTCTCCGCCTCTCCAAAAATGAATAAACGATGGGACACCTGAGTGGCTCAGTCAGTTAAGCACCTGACTTTGGCCCAGATCATGATCTCATGGTTCATGAGTTCAAGCCCCCCGTCAGGCTCCACGCTGACAGCTCAGAGCCGGGAACCTGCTTCAGATTCTGTGTCTCTCAGAGCTCTCTCTCTCTGCCCCTCTCCCACTCACACTCTGTCTCTGTCTCTCAAAATAAATAAATGTTAAAAAAAAAAGATTTAAAAAAAATGAATAAATATTTAAAAAGTTAAATAGAAAGAAAAGAGCTTTGTCTTTTTTTTTTCTTCTTCAAACTATAGGTAGGTTTAAGAAGAAAAATATAGGAAATAATGGTGTTTAAACTACAAATTGTAGAAAAAAAATGCTTAGAATTCAAGAGTATGAGGAATAATTACTGTCTATAAGGGTTTCTCCCAAGAACACAGAACCATTGCATTATTTCTGTGCCCCCCCCCACCAAAGAAGGAGGTATGACTAGGTTGCTGTAACATTTACCCATATCCTCAATACTACCAAACCTTACGTATTAACTTACTAATGATGTTAATAGCATCATTCCTGACTAAGCTCAGAAAGCATATGTTTTTAAATATGCTAACAAGAGTTCAGAGAAGTGGCATTATTCTTAGAAGTTAGTCCTAAATTGGCGAGGCCATTATTTACTTCTGAAATATTTCTTGGTATTGCTGAACTTGATGATCAACCACTTTTACTTCTAAAAAAGGAATTTAACAGAGAACTTCAGTTTCAGGCAGGCTTTCAGTCTTTATCCACATGGAAGAAAAAAAATGTAAAATATTTTCCCAATAGTTTAGTTAGTACACTAAGAAAAAACATCTACATTAATGTCAAAAGATACTTTTTTGCTATTAAGCAATGATATCTATAGTTTATTACACCATTATTTCTGAACAAAAGAAAAAATACTAACAAGCAATTATCGCAAAGTTTCTGACCAAGTCAGGTTAAAATTGACTTTCAACGACAATAAAAGAACAATTTCTGTAAACCCGTATTTCTGTTATTTCTATGGGTAGGTATATATTTAATAAATATTTCTAGACAGAACTGCATTCCAGAATAAACAGCAGTAACTAACACTTTGTACCTCTGGCTAGGCACGAAACAAGTACTCCTAGTCTATACAACCAGCCATTTATTTGAGATAACAAAGGCTTTTTCCTAAGAAACATCCACCTTAAATTCTCCAGATAGAAGACTGCAATTAACCAAATATCTATATACACTGTATGTATTTTGTTACAGAAGAAAATAAGTTTCTAGATAAAGCATATTAAAAACAAACAAAAACATTTTCCAAAGCAATATAGCTGAGTTAGTTTGGAAAAAATCATTACTAACTTACTTTGTCAACAGGACTTGGTAATGGAGCATGGATGACACTGAAAAGAAAAATTTAGAATTTTTATCTAACTTCCTGACAATAAAGGAAACAGAGTATGACAGTCCCAGAATATCTTAAACCCCAAAGTTGCTACACTTGCTTTCACATAATTAAAAGAACATGAACTAATTTTTAATCCTTCATAAATACATAACATTCTTAGAAAGGAAGGTAATAAATACACGAATCTACCTTTTGCACATAATGTATTTTTAAACACAAATTCAAAATTCAAAATGTATTAGATGCCCTTTGAGGATCCACTATTTAATGAGGGCTCCGGTGAATTTCATGGCTATAGAACTTCTGTATACTCATTTTTAATTTTGGAATGTGTAAATTACATTCCTTTAAAATTAAATATTCCTATACACAAAGTCTTAAAAACCAAAGTTGTATTTGAAAGAAAACTATAATTTGGAAACTTGTTCTGGTGGAGAACAATTTTAGCTAACCCAACAGTATTACTGTTCTCTACCCAGCACGTCACACATTAACAACCGAAAGCTTAAATGTAAGTAGGAAACTAAACTCAGTCTACCTCTTTAAACAGTAGACAGACAGTATAATTGGTACTAATTGCCTTTTCAGCCTTATAAAGTATTGACGGATAGGCAATGTAGTATAGCAGTTAAGTATGAAGGCTCGGAAGCCATACTACCTGGGTCCAAATTCTGGCTCTACTTACCAGCTGTATAATCTGGGGCAAGTCACCTAAGCACTACAGGTCTCAGCTTCCTCCTCTATAAAATGGGGATAATCATAAAAACAACCCCAGGGGTTACTGTGACTATAAATGTGTTAATATAAACAAAGAGCTTTAAACACGGTACCCTGAACATAGTAGCACTTAATCCTTCTACCACTCCCATGAGAACGCAGCAGCTAAGGAAGCCAGGGGCCCTATCTCACGATGCCTGGTAAGCTTCCATGTGGGAGTTGGGGCGAGTAGAGAGAACACAAAGCAAGGCTGCCACCCACGTCCCCTACCAGCTGCTAATCACTCCATATCCTAGACACTATTCTGGTAATGGTCACCTTGAAGGCTGACTAGAGTAAAGCTCCTAGATTCAACTGGCTAATCATGTGTAAACTAATGAGAAACTGATCTATGACTTATAAACAGAAATGACAATTCTGATTCCACTGTAGTAACCACAAACATCCTAAGAACTGGTTCAATTCAATTAGTCATAAATACACTAAAATGCTGAATAAAATGGAATATTAAGAACCAGCACACCCCTCCCTTCTGAGCACACATGATCGTGTACAGACTCCCGCAGAGATGATATAACCCTTTACTTCTTCAATTTCACATGTGTGTTTTTAGGCACTGTGACCAATTTACCTCTGGATCCCCAGAACCTATCACAATCCCTGGTAAAGCTTGTGCCCAGTGAAGGTTTAAAAAAATTACGCCAACTTTAGTTTTTCTCTCTACCCCATAAATGTGGGATAGACATCTTAAATGTAACTTTTGTTTTCTTCACTATACAAGTAATACGTATTGATTACATGTGTGCCGTAAAGCAAGAGGAAATAATTAAAAATTACCTAATGCCAGCACTCAGAGGTAACCATTTGGGGTATCTACCTTCTTCTCTGTAGATGTGCAGATATAGGCAAATGAACTTAAGAAAGTCTAAATAGAAGCAGATAGTACTCATGGTTTTTTTTTTAATTCCATTTTTCTTAGTGACCAAAGTACAAAATTTTCTGTTCTTATGAAAATTTAGTTAACCAAAGGCTAAAAATCCAGTTTAATTCCATAAGTAAGATATTTGTGTGTGTATGTGTGTGTATAGTATGTATTTTACAGAAACTATCTTGGATATAGATGTATTTTGTTTGGATTATAAGTTCATAGGCAATAAGGGAAAGCAGAAAAAGAAAACTATATTTAGTGTTAGGATTGTGGAACTACAGGCAATTTCTCTGTTTGTTATCATTTAAAAATTATTTGTACAGGGGCACCTGGATGGCTCAGTCAGTGGAGCATGCAACTCTTGATTTCAGGGTCATGAGTTTGAGCCCCATGCTGGGTGTAGAGATTACTTTAAAAAATAATATATTTGTGTGATATAATAAAAATCAAAGAAGAAAACAAGAATCTGCTTTTCTTTTCTTTTTTTTTTTTAATTTTTTAAAACGTTTTTATTTTATTTTTGAGAGACATAGAGCGTGAGCAGGGGAAGGGCAGAGAGAGAAGGAGACACAGAATCCGAAGCAGGCTCCAGGCTCTGAGCCATCAGCACAAAGCCCGAAGCGGGGCTCGAACTCACAGACCGTGAGACCATGACCTGAGCCGAAGTCCACTGCTCAACCAACTGAGCCACCCAGGCGCCCCCCTTTTTTTTTTTTTCTTTAGAGAGAGCGTGGAAGCAGGGGAGAGGGGCAGAGGGAAAAAGAGAGAGAATCTTAAGCAGACTCCGTGCTCAGGTGGAGCCCAACATGGGGCCTGATTCCACAACCCTGGGATCATGACCTGAGCAGAAATCAAGAGTCAGATGCTCAACCGAGGCACCCAGATACCCCAATAACCAGCTTTTCGAGAACTATCTAGTGAAGATCTTAAAAGCATTAAAAGCTATGTATACAATGTACCTTAAACTCTAAGCATCCTAGTGTACCTAAAAATATCCTGATTGCTAAACAAGATTACGGTAATAGAAACAGCCAATGATTATTGTGTGCTTAATACATGCCAGGTACTACATAAAACTTGAGGTGCACAAACTTGTTTAACCCTCCTCATAAAATTCCGGCTCTACAGGTACTACTGTTATCTTCATTTTTCAAATGAGAAAAGGCAGTTCTGATCAAGTCATAGAACAGGTGGAGTCGGGCTCTGAAACAGACTACCTGCCTCTAAAGGCCATTCTGATCTTCCTCTAGCTCTGGACAAGTGCCTGTCCCAAATCACCTTCTCCAGAAAGTCAGCTAGATTGTGTATAATGAAACTGGCAGCAAAATTTTAAATGATGCTAATATTTAATCACATAAAAAAAAATGAGAAGGAAACCAGGACAAAGATGAAAAGCATCAGGGAAACAAGGATAGGGACACAATTCACTGACACAGACTGAGAAATTCACATGCCCTACTAGATGGAACCTGAGACTACAGGTAACCCTTTATATAATTGCTCAAAGCTTTTAACTCCATGAAAGAAAAATCTCATTCTCATACAGAAACATCAAAGTCTTTAAGAAGCCACACATCATTAGCTGATTAATAGTTTTTCATATTTTTAAAATCTTAATTAACCGTTGGTTCATAAAAGCTGAGTCACATCAAAGTTCCCAAAGTTAACTGTATTTTTAATAATTAAACTATAATATAGAATAGGAAGCAGATTATTTTGAATTTAAAATGTTCAGGGGTACCTGGGTGGCTCAGTCAGTTAAGCCTCTGACTTTGGCTCAGGTCATTCATGATCTGCATTGCGTGAGTTTGAGCCCCGCGTCAGGCTCTGTGCTGACAGCTCAGAGCCTGAAGCCTGCTTCGGATTCTGTGTCTCCCTCTGTCTCTGCCCCTCCCCAACTCCTGCTTGCTAGCTCTCTCTCAAAAATAAACATTAACAGTTTTTTTTTTAATAAATGAAATGTTTAAAAATCTTTGCTTTGCTTCAGATATCCTTAAAGCTAAAAAAGAATTGGTAGCTTCTAACTGAGGCAAAATATACAGGAATTCTAATGAAAGCACAGACTATCGTGGTGACAGGAGAGCCTCTCCTCTGCTTGCTTTTTCATTCTTTCCTCTCACTACTCTACTTTGCCTTCAACTTACTGCTTATCTTAACCTCCCATGCTCAGATCTTTGTCTTCGCTTTTGAAGGAGAAAAAGTATTATGCTGGGTATAGAAAAAAGCTTCTATTCAAGGTCTTCCCCATCAAATAAAAAAATGCTGAAGTTTAATTAATAATTACTACATAATGATAATCTGTGAAAAGTGCCAAGATTAAAATGTACTCATATTTAGATCTTAATATTTACATTTTATGAGTAACTCAAATTTGTCTTCCTTTAAGTAATCTTTCCACTGCTTCAGGGAAAAAAAAAAATAGAGCACTGGAAAATCCCTCCAAAATTCCCATCAAAATAGGCTACTAACAACTATCAACACCCCACAAGGTCCTAAAAGATTCATGACACCGGTATTAACTTCAGAGGGAATCATACTTTAAGAATCCTATATTAAATGCAGATCAAAATACAGTTATCACTCAGGGCATGATCTCAGGGTTGGTGAGTCGAGCCCCTCTGTGCTGACAGAGCAGAGGCGGCTTGGGATTCTCTCTCCTCTTTTGCTGACCCTCCCCCATTCTCACCCACACAAGTGTGTGCACAGTCTCTCTCTCTCGAAATAAGTAAATAAGCATTAAGAATAATATTTGTAGGTGTGCTGGATGGCTCAGTCAATTAAGCGTCCAACTTTTGGTTTCAGCTCAGGTCATGATCTCATAGTTTGTGGGTTCAAGTCCCGCATCAGGGCTTGAAATTCTCTCTCCCTCTCTCTTTGCCCCTCTCCTATCTGCACTCTCTCTCTCTCTCAAAATAAATAAACTAAACAAAAAAGTTTTTTTTAAATACAGTTATCACTCACCACTAACTTACACACCCTAAATATTTTGAAAAACAACTAATTATCCATCAAAATATAAATTGTAAAGTTAAATTTGGAAACATAATAACCTGTGCCTCCTTACATATTATTATTTACTAGAATTGTAGCTAACGTGAAAAGCAATTAAAATGAAGTATATCATATTCTAAAAGTACTGCATTAATTTTCTACCATTATTAGAATAATCCTGAAATGTTAACAGTATACCATCATCTAGAATATTATTAACCAAGGGTAGTTAATACAAAAACTAAATTATACTCACTCTGAGCGGAGCCGGGCTTCCATACCATCTGGTAGAAAAAGTTTTATGGTAGAAACAATACATCCATGGGTAACTGGTTAAAAAAAACAAATAAGATGGATAAAGTAATTGTTTAAAATTACAAACCTTCATATCTCTCATATTCAAACATATGTTTTATTCTTAAATGTAATAACTTCCAGGAAAGAAAATGACAATAATTCATTCCCATGGTGGTTTAATGACAGTATTCATTCCCCTGGAGAAAGTCCCCTCTGTTCATCTGAATCACAGTTGCAAGGCAGAATTACAGACAGAATCGTTAAGTGTCCCAACCTCTAATGTTGTGACAGTCCATAAAAGGTCACTTTAATACACGGAAATACATCTGGAGAGGAAATGCACTTTCTCTGCTATCTGTTGGCCTCAAAACCTAACTCCAACTATTCCCCAACTTAGAAGTTAGCCCTAATTCCTAGTTTTCCTGTCCTCAACCTGTAACTTCTACTAACGCCTCACAAAACTCTCAAGTCCTGCATGATACCACTGGAATATGCCATTCAATTCCCCATTTTGTGACTGAGAAAACCCAGACCTCAGACAAGTGAGGCTGCTTCTAGGACTCTGTTATTAAGTATCAGAGCTGTTTGCTAGAGCTCAAGTCTGAAGTTTCCAGTGCGGTATTTAAAATTGTGGTTCTGTATTCTTGGTGCTTTTTCTTCCTTCAACCTCCAAACATTTTTATATAACATTACACCAGTCACTTTGTAGACAACTTCTTACTGTTGCTCCTTACTTCCTCCTTTTCCTTCTGAAGATTTCAAGAGACAAAACCCCCGAGAGCAGCGTTTACACAGAGCTTCTCTTTGTATATGGGTTTTATAGAAAAAACTTCTTTGCTGGTTTAGGTTGATAGCTTTTTATGTCTCTGTCCTTCAGAGATTACATTTTCCAGGGTTAGGGTTCAAATAGTTCATTTATTTAGTGTACCAAAATCTAATGAAAAGCTAATGCATAATATACTATATATGCATAATCTACTGTATCACAATTAGAGGGGTGGCAGTTACATGACTGTATACATTTGCCACAACTCAGTGAGTTGTGCTTGTAAAACTGGTGTTGCAGGTAAATTGTATCTCAATAAAACATATTAAGAATAGAGCTAATGCATTTCTGAACGGGTAACTCATTAAGTGATCAGACCCATGAATATCAAGATGACCTTAGAAACATGAAGTAATATTATTCTGACATCTGGAAACACATAGTAAACTTAAGAAATTTAGCACAGTTTACTCAATTTTCATTAACTTATTATTGAAAAGTGCTAACCTAAATCAAGAACCATCTATGGGACAGTCTTCTAAACTCTGCCTAACACAGCAATCACAGCCCTGAAACACTGGGCTCCTTCCTTTCTTTCAGGCCTTATCCTCCATCCTGCTACCAAAAACCCTGTGCAAGACCAAGCTCCCTGCATCTCCAAATCCCTTACTTTTCACAGCTCCCTACACACTTTACAAGCTGTTCTGTCAGTGATGTCCTTTATCCCCTTGCCGGCATGACCAAATGCCACTTATCCTAAATTCAGCTCAGACTTTCTACTTACTCGGTATCGGAGTTAGGAGTCCCCAAAGTCTCCTATACTTACTTCTTATAATACTGAGCACATTGCACTATGAATATTTATCATTTATACAACCATTGTCTCCCCAGTTAGAGTCAACTCTGTGAGAGGAACAAGGATTCGTAGCTTTTCCCTTTTAAAATCCAGTACTAGGGAGAGTTATCTGGTACAAACCAGTCATTTAATAAATGATTACTGAGTATGCCAAAGAATAGGTCTGGTTAATAGTTTACACCTTTCATTACGCAGGAGTGCAGACATCTCTTACTTTGAGGACAGCAGGTTCACCTACGCTTCCAAGAACCACCTAACTCCCTCCTTTTCCTGGCAGAACACAGGAAGGGGCAGATTTATCCCAGCTCTATGTCTCTCCCAGAGATACACTACAAACAGCCTACAATAAATACACGAGTACAATCAAAGAAGATCCAGGAGTACTGACACCTGACCAATATATTTATTAAATTGCTAATAAAGTCTAAAGCACTCAGTGCAGTGAGTTACAGAACAAAACCGCAGCGCCCGAGCTGACAAGCTGTGATGTATCACATCACCATTTCCATCGCTCAGATTGATCACCCCGAAGTCCAGCGAGTGGACTGACGTACAAATCTGTGAGACGAATCCGGGGCTAATGCTGACTGGGCAGCACAGGACAGCTAGCCTACTGAAAGCGGTTAAAAATCACGTCTGACTAAGGGGTTCTAGTCTAGCCAATCCTGCCTTTGAAAGATTCTTGTGACCACTAGATACACAGATGCATAGAACAGTTTTTTTTTTTTAATTTGCAACAGGCAAGTATTTAAAACTACCTGATAAAAATGTTTTGTTCTAATACTTATCTTAATCAACTCTACACAGCAGTATTTCCTAAAATGGAGTGCTAGCAGGTGTTAACAAAAAGGATTTGGGGGTCAGGAAAGGTTGGAAAATACTTGGTGAAAAGAGATGGAAAGAAATTTTTTTTTTTTAGACGAGTCTTTCACAGAGCTTAAGGGCTTTTTGCCCATCATGAGGCTCTAACAGTAAGATGCGTTTTCCAAGCTTATTTGACCACTGAGCATCTCTGTCCCGTTTCCCAAACACTTAACATAGGAACTAATATTAGGGTATTTTCGATATGATAAATACAGTATTATGAAAAAAAACTTGGGAAAGTACTGCTCTAAAATATTCTAAGAAGCACTCCGTAAACAAATATCACTAAAACTTAACCCAGAAATATTATTTACCATATTTCCAAGATTTAAAGACAAAATTAACTGCAGAACACACATTTTAAAAGTTTCTTGGACAGATTAGGGAGGCCAGAGGATCACTGCCACATTAAATACAAGTATCTGTTGCTTTTTAAAGCTTTGTATTACATCACTTCGCATCTGTGAAAAGTCTACATTAGTACCTGTTTTCCTAACTGAAAGAAATGACTGAAGGGGATTCTGCTAATCATGAAAATCAGAGTGTAAGCAGCGTTCGGCATTTGTTTTGCAGCAAGCTGCTACAGAGGTAGTAGGAGCAGCCCCACGAAGCTCCTTCCCCACGAACTACACTTAGCATCTCAGCCTCGAGCTGTCATAACTCTGAACTGTGTCGGTGAGCATCTGTACTGTATCTCAGTTTATTTTGTGCCTCCATTAGCAAGATATGTCCTAAGGTACAGAAAAGCCTATGAGAGGTTACTTTTTGGGTCTGGGAACTTTAAAAACTTTTTCCATATAAATTAATGGTAATTGCTTCTTTACGTCATTTTCAAAAGGTTTCATAGGAATGCTCTGTTTTCCGACAGCAAGGAAACCTATATGCACATGCACTATACGCTACATGCAAATTTCAGAAATGCTAAAACATGAACAACAGAGGTGTCTGAATCAAAGAAACGAGGTACTTGTAGTTGTGAGACTTCATTGAAAATCAAAATGAAGACTACCCAAGCTGTCTTTTGTGGTTTTTACCTCTTTTACCTTACACAGATTAATTTGCTTTTGAGTTAATATATTTACTTTATGATATGAAGTCAGCCTTTTCTACTGTCTCTTCACAAAACTGTCACTTAAAAGACCCATGTTCACTGTGATTAATTTAAAAAGCTATTTAAGGCCCTGGACTGGGAGCCTGAAACTTCTGGGGTATGTTGTAGTCTGGTGCTCTCTCTGTTCCTGCACTGAGTAGGAAGATCAATACTACTCTATATTTGAGTAGTCTGAAAGATCTCTCTCTCTTTTTTTTAATGTTTTTTTGAGAGAGAGAGAGAGAGAGAGAGAGAGAAAGAGAGAGAATCCCAAGCAGGCCCCACAACCAGTGCATGGAGCCTGATGCGGGGCTTGATCCCACAACGGCGAGATCATGACCTGAGCCAGTATCAAGAGCCGGATGCTTAAGTGACTGAGCCAGCCAGGCGCCCCTTGGAGGATCTCTTGAAATGACTGGCAGTAACAGGAAGTACAACAAGTAAGACCAAAGAAGTACAAGAAACATTTATAAAACCAAGACCTAAATGAGAGGTGTTAACATTTCCAAACTGGGGAATAATTTGCTTAATTGTCTTTTGGCTGCGATCTAAAAGAGTTACCAAACTTTCATTCCTGAATGTTTGCTTCATAAAGCTTTTGATTTAAAGATTTTTTTTTTTAAGTGAGAAAGAGGCAAGGGAAAGTTAGCTGAAGAGACAAGTAACATTAATTCTAAAGAATTTTTTTGTATTGATATTCTAGCATTCTGTCTTCACATTGAGCTGGAGTACAGTAATAATCTTTCCCTCCTCAACTACTTACTTACATCAGGAATATTTCCTACAGGAAAGGTAGCATAAATGGTTTATGCCTTCTCTTTATTCACTTGTTTTCAGAATGGTTTGTCTAGGCTTCCAAGGGTGATCAAATCTTTTTGACTTCTTTTTAGTATTAAGTTCATGGATTTAAGCACATCTGATATATTTCAATCCACTGTTGTTATTATTTGATGCTCAAACTGTCCCATCTTTCATCAGTTGGACTCCATGTTAATTCCTCAGTTTTCTGACACAACCCCACCAGTCTTAGATAGATAGCTCATTGCTATGAATATGCATGACAAAATCTTCTAGGCTCACCCTGTATTTTTCCTGCCTAGACTCAGAGTCAGCTATTTCTCCCAGAAATCCTGTTTTTAGCTATTTATTTGGTGGGAAAAATCTTTACTCTGTGTATGTGAATTCATTTGTGACTTTATTTCTCTAGCATACAATGGAGCAATACTTCTTGTTGGCTTACTTTTTGGTTTATGCACACAGAGTAGTGGTTCTTTGGCTTTACCTGTTTGCTAAATATTCACTGAGAACCTGCTGGCTATAAAGCAGTATGCTGGTAAAGACGGGGAAAGCCTAGATGACTACGACGAGTCCTTGTCCTCGAGGAGATTTCAATTTATTTTGTAGAGAGAACAAGAAATATCTAACATAACAACCAAGGGGACATTTTCCACAGATGCTACAAGAGGTACACTATGGGAATTTGGAATGGACAAGGGCAGGGGTATTAAACAGGTAAAAAAAAAAAAAAAGATTTCAAAAGCTGGAAATGGAAGGAAAGGCTGAGAGAACAGCCTAAGCAAAGACACAGAAAGAGACGGAGAGCAGCCGCAAGGGACTGGAGAGAGCAGGTAGAGAATATGTTCCAAGGCCCTCTAGGTGCCAGGCCCCAGGCTATCACACCACACATGTTAACTACTCACACAAACCATGTAAATAGTCATTTGTATGTCTTAGATTACAGATGAGACAGATAAGGAAGGTCAAAGAGGCTCACATTAACTTGCTTGAGATTGTACCTTTGGCAAGTGGCAGTGCTAGGATTCAAAAGAATCTACTCTAGTTTAACAGTTTAACATATATTAAGGAAAGTCATGGAAAACAAAATCAAAACTCTGAGCGGAGTCTACATTTTTGAGGGCCTTAAGTATACAATTAAGCATTTCAGACTCTACTGTACAGTATGACACAGCCTTCTAAGCAGAAGAATGACAAATAAAGCTACAACCGAAGAATATGCTGCAGGCAATGGGTTGGCAAAGTACGGCAGTGAGAAGTGGAGAGCTAGTGTAATACTTGAGGTTGGCAATAGGAGAAACAAGTAGGAGCAGGGAAAGGAGACAAATGACCTGAATGGCACAGCTGCTAGAGGTAAGGAAGAGACAAGATTCAGAAAAAATACCAGGACTGTGAGTGTTTGAGAGAATGATGGAGTAATACAAGAAGTTGGGAAATCAGTAGAATGCTCTAGTTTGAAAGGGAAACTAAGGTTTGTACAGGGTAATTATAAGGGGCTTGAGGACAAGGGAAAGCATATAAAACAGCTGCTGCCAGAAACTTAATTGAGCAGGGTTCGTAAACCTAGTATCCAAAAGAACCACCAAGGCTTTTAAAAAATAGGTATGTTCAGGGGCACGTGGGTGGCTCAGTCAGCTAAGTGGCTGACTCTTAATTTCAGCTCAGGTCCTGATCTCACAGTTCAGGGGACTGAGCCCCACAATGGGCTCCTTGCTGACAGTATGGAGCCTGCCTGGGATTCTCTCTCCCTCTCTCTCTGCTCCTCCCCAATGCGTGCCCATTTCCTCTCTCTCTCTCTCTCTCTCAAAATAAATAAATAAACTTTAAAAAATAGGTATGTTCAGTCCCCACACCTTGCAAATCTCCTTCTTAGGACTAAAGAGTGGGATCCAGACATCTATAGTCCTAATAGTTATGCAGGTAACTGTGATGCAGATAATTCCTGGGTCGAGAATCCACTTTTTAAATGAACCAAAGAAGACTGCCATGCCATCAGAAAGATTCTCTTAGTCACCCCGGCAAATCTGGCAGAGACTCTGCTGAGTCAGCTTTGTGATTCTCCCTAGCAGCTAGAAAGCAGAAGAAAGTAAAGCTTCTGGTGAAAGTTACCAAAAGCTAGGAATGAACAAAGAGAGCAAAGCCAAAAGTGAAGGGGTAGTCTAGAAGTTAGTAAGAATACCTCTGAAATGGCCAGTGACAGGTTCGAAAAGACAGACAGGTAAAGGAGCCCAGGGCTGCAGCTACTGAGAAAGAGAGGTAGACTTAATGGCAAGAAGAGATGGTACAAATGACTGGCAAAAGTTTTAGGGATAATAAAAGCACCTGTCCTAGAGATGAGAACTTTGCATACACTTTATTAACGTTCGCATCGAACATCGTAGCGTAAACCTTGAGGTAGGTAGCAGTTTCAAGAGTCCCATTTTATTAGATGCATGAATTAAAGTTTAGATAGGTTAAAGAGAGGTAGCTGAGTCACAGCAAAATAAAAAGGGTGGTGGGGAACAAGAAGGTTGCAAGTTTCTGATCCTCAAAGTAAGCTTCTGGGTTAGGAGGAAGGTTGTCAAAATCTCAGTTGAGATAAGGTGGTAGAAAGAACTTCTGTAACATGGTAGAATAAGATTCATAAGACATTTTAAAATTTATTTGCCAGTATGTGCCAGGTTGAGCATGGGGATTCCACAATGAAGACAGACACACTGCCTGCTGTTGTGCAGCTTCCAGTTAGTCAGGGAGACAAACACACAAAGGAGACTGTAGTGTGCAAAAGGGACATGGAAGGGAACCTTTTCCAGCCTAGAAAAGTTTCTAGCCAAAAGAAAAAGCATGTGCAAGGGCTTGAAGACCAGAAGAGACCAGGTCTACTGCGAGGAGTAAAAGTAATTGAGGGCAGTTTGAGCACAATGCACAAGGAAGATACCACTGACCTTGGTCGTAATGGGCCCTTGTTAGGGGCTTACCTATGAACAGATATCGGTGAAGTGGACCTGGGTGATGAACTGACTGCAGTTATATGTCAAGTTTACAGAACTAACTGGTCGCAAGCTTTGCAGCAGAGCGTTACTGTAATGTAACGTGACCCAGAGAACTCGTGCCCTGCCTCGGCAGTTTGTGGGTTTGGAGACGGAGGAATAATAGCTAGCAGGAAAATCTGATAGGAAGAGAGAAAGCCAACCTAACTTCCTTAAAAAATAATCTGTTAGAAGGTCATCCTATTTGTTTACAATAGTTTATATCTTTAGGGCAGGTTATGTGCATAGTACTGACCAGTGAGTTTTCTTCCTGGAGTCGCACTATGTGGAAAGCCAAACATCAAAATCGGCTTCTTTTGGAGAGGTGGGAATAGAAGAGACACTAGTATGAGTGGGCATGCTCAATGACATCAGGTTCCTATCACCTTTGTACTAAAATTATGATTTTTATAAACATACATGTATTAAAAAAACATTTTCATATTTTATATTTTTTAAAATTTCCTTTTATACATAATTTTACAAAAGTACATAAATGTCACGGATAGTGGAAGGTTTTTAATTGCAGCTTTATTAGCACCACCCTTTTTAATTTGGCTCCCTCTTCTTTCCTCCTCCTCTCCACCCACTCCAGGATGACTCACAGTAATGACCACAGGCACCCCTCCATGCTTTTTCCCCGTGTTCAAATAATCATATACAAACATACATATATATATACGTTTATAAGGACTGGTGTGACTTCTTAAAATTTTTTTTTTTTAACATTTTTTGAGAGAGAGACAGAGCATGAGCAGGAGGGGCAGAGAGAGAGGGAGACACAGAATCTGAAGCAGGCTCCAGGCTCCGAGCTGTCAGCCCAGAGCTCAACACTGGGCTTGAACTCACAGACCGTGAGATCATGACCTGAGCCAAGGTCGGTGCTTAACCGGACTGAGCCACCTAGGCACCCCTCCCCTGGATTTTTAACTTCTTGGGGCTTCCACAAAGAAACATTTTTTTTCCTCTATGTAGTACCGTTTTGCATTAATTCATGCTTTATAGAAATAATACTGTACCACACACATCCTTCTGTAATTTTCTTGAGACAATGTTTGAAATTTATCCTAATTGACATGTAAACTCACATCATACACTTTTACAATTGCATAGTATTTGTGCTATTTTTTATTCTATTTTAATTAGAATTCTTACTTTACTTTTCTCTATTTGTTCTACTTATTTAAAATTTTTATTAGTAATAACTCCTAAACTTGATCAAATGTCTTTTTTCTTTCTTTTTTTGTTTTTTGTTTTGTTTTGTTTTGTTTTCAGAGTTTGGCTTTATTTTGCGGTATAGAAATCATTTGGAGCCATTTGGAGACAGACATCATCGAAGTGAAGGTTCTGTCAAATCAATACTGCATTGCAGCCTGGTCTGTTGAAGAAGCCAGACCTGGGATACAAAAGAAGCCTCTACATTTACCTGCTTTATGATAGGTTTCTTTCCCCTTTGCTTTCATCAACTTTATAAGGTTAAAACACCACACGAAGGTTTCCTCCAAAATGACTCCCACAGTCTGGAGTTGGGTTAGAATTTTAGGCCCACAAAGGGCACCTGGGTGGCTCAGTTAAGCGGCCAACTTCAGCTCAGGTCATGATCTCACAGTCTGTGAGTTTGAGCTCCACGTCGGGCTCTGTGCTAACGGCTCATCAGAGCCTGGAGCCTGCTTCAGTTTCTGTATCTCCCTGTCTCTCTGCCCTTCCCCTGCTCACACTCTGTCTCTATGTCTCTCAAAAATAAATAAATGTTAAAAAAAAAAAAAAAAAAGAATTTTAGGCCCACAAGAATCTTAGGCCCACATAACCCCAATTTTGTGGCCGTGTTACGTGGGCACTCCTAATACATGACAGGACACGAAGTGTAAAAGTATAAGGAAAACATAGTGATGCTGTCCCAAATTATGGAATATTCCATTTTTAATCTCCTAATGTTAAGAGGATAGCACACAAGTTGTACTGATCTAGTCCCTGAGCAGTAAAAGCACAAGACTGCAAAGTCTACACTAAATAAAAGACACAAATACTGTGTATTGATACACAAATGCTGTGTATCAATATTACAATATTTTTTTAAAGCCAATCCTTCACTAGGGAAAAAAAAAGCCGGTATTGGTTAAACTGAACAGAATATGGTAACCTGCCAATTCTGAAGAGCCATTCAATGAAAACAATACATGATATTAGAAAGGGGAGGAATGGGGCATCTCTGGGTGGCTCAATCTGTTAAGCATCCAACTCTTGATTTCAGCTCAGGAAGGAAGGATGGAAGGAAAGGAAGGAAGGATGGAAGGAAAGGAAGGAAGGATGGAAGGAAAGGAAGGAAGGATGGAAGGAAAGGAAGGAAGGATGGAAGGAAAGGAAGGATGGAAGGAAAGGAAGGAAGGATGGAAGGAAGGAAGGATGGATGGAAGGAAAGGAAGGAAGGATGGATGGAAGGAAAGGAAGGAAGGAAGGATGGAAGGAAAGGAAGGATGGAAGGAAGCAGAATATCTGGTTTAGGAATATTTAGGAATCTCAGTTTTGATTACAAAAGCAGGGCTTACAATATTGATTTCATACAGTATACATCATTTGCCAAAAGTTAAGTTTCTCCTAATTAGTTGGTAAAATGTACTGCTTCACCATAGATGTCATTTTTCTTGTGCTTCATTTCCTCAAGGTCAAACCTGGATTCGGCCATCCTCTTACAGATGTCTTCAATGTCATCACGAACTGTCTCAAAGTGAGTTGGAGCATCATATGTGCAGGAAATAATGACACGGCTTTCTGTTCCCAAATCTTTTGGTACAAAGAGGTCAATGATGCTAACAAATTTCTGTTCAATTGGTTCCAAAAGCTCCAAAGCTGGTCTGATTTTTCTCCAGTTCCTTGGTTTCCACCACTGTACTATGGAGATGTACTTCCCTTGTGCTGCCACACTGTGTGTGGAGGAGATCAAGCAGACAAAGTAGCCATGTGACTCCCAACTGACTTGGCTCTGGGGAATGATGATCTGGCAGGAGTTGGCATCACTGGTGTTCTTGATGGGGTGGCTGAGGATGCAGATAACTCTGATCAGCTGGCCCAGCTTTTTCCACCCAGTCTTTTACATAGCTGGGATCACAAATGAGGTGCTTATGGCAAGCAACCTCTCCTTTAGATTTCACACCAATCACTTTTCCATTCTGCAGAATGATTTCTTCAGTGGTTTACTGAGCGTGTAGGTACCACCATAAATAGCACTTAACCCTGCAGATTCTTGTAGCAGTTCTCCAAGGCCACAGAGTAGATAAAGGCTTTTGCCATATCTTGCCAGAGACTTACCGAAAAGTTTAATCCTATTAATGGTTTCACAAGTGGTTGATCTAAATAGTCATCAGTTCTATCAAGTGCCAGGGCATGGCCGGTAAAATCTATGACCTCTTGTCCCAAGTCAAATTTATTGTCAACCTCTCGCACTGCAGTCTTCTTAGGATCAACACCCTCAAAAGTCCTGGGAAGCGACATTTTTTAAACAGTCCTATTAAGCTAGATACCAAGGCTTCTGCTTCAGTGGAAGGAACCTTGTAGATTTTACCTCTCTTATTGATAAAGTTCCTTTCGGTCACTTTGAAATCCAGATAGCGAGTGACCACTGTATAAGCATCTTTTTTTTTTTTTTTAAGTTTATTTTGAGAGAGAAACAGGGAGGGTGAGTGGGGAAGGGGCAGAGAGAGAAGGAGAGGGAGAGAATCCCAAGCAGGCACTGCAATGTCAGCACAGAGCCCAATGCAGGGCTCAAACGCACGAACCAACAGACCATGACCCAAGCCAAAACCAAGAGTAGGACACCTAACCGACAGAGCCCCCTGGGGCGCCCATGTGTAAAGCATCATCTTGACCAGCTGACCACTGGCCATAAGGAATTTAGGAATAAGACAACATTCCAGTCTCTTCCTCTCCCCATTAATGCTGGTCGTGCTCCCAGTATTCTAAATCTTTTGTAGAAATCTTCCAGAGGTGTTACAGATGCACTTTCTCCTCCTTAATATAGGTTTCTATCTATGTGAAGAATTTTCTTTCCTCTCCCTGACCTTACACCAGACAGGATATATTCCATAAGGCCGGTGCCCAGAACGATCACAGATCACTTCTTACTCCTCATTCATGGCAAGGGGAGGGCAGGGACTGACGCCCAAGGAAAGGAGAAAGCACAGGGACTCTAGGGGCCAGGGGCTCTAAGGCCACCCTGAAGTGACAGGGGAAGTGCTCAGGCTCCTTGGGGCCTGACAGAAAAGGGAAGCCAGGGCTAGAGGTAAAATGGAGCTGGAGAGGAGGGAGGCCAGCCACCACCTCAGACGGAAGAGAAGGATCAAGCGTCTTTTCAAGACCTGCTGGTTATACAGTTTCCAGTTTTAGTTTGTGGTAAGATTTCCCCAATACTGAATCACTTTGCACTCCTAGAATAAAGCCTCCTTTGTTGTTTATTCCAGCTTCATTTCTGAAGTTAATTTACTAATACCTTAATCAGAATTGTTCATCTATTGTCACAAGTGATATCAGTTCTAGTTTTCTCTTTTTGTACTATATCTTTATCAGAATTTGGCACTAAGAATTTTGACAGCTTTCCACCTCTATGCGTGTTTGGATCACTTAAATAACATTGAATTTGTCTGTTTTTAAAAATAAGCTAAAACCCAGCTGTGAATGCCTGTTTCTGGTCTATCTACAATAACTTCCTAGTCTCTTTTAAGGAAATCAGCTTACTCGAGTTTTCTACATCTTGGAATAATTTTGCTAGGAAAACAGTTTACCCTAGTTTATTTTTTATTTTTTTTCTTTGCCATAGGTTGACATGTACTACTTTTTCAAATTCTTTTAGTGTGTCCTCTATCTGGGTTTATGCATTCTACATCCTTATCTTACATATCTTTGCTAGTTATTTTTTTAAGCTAATAAGAGAATCAAGGCTTATGAATTACCTCTTTTATTGTTTGCTGGTTAGTTGGCTGGTTTATAAAGAACGAGCATTCGGTTTATCCCTTCTACAGTTTTTTGCTTATTTCATTAATTTCTGCTTTTTATTTCCCAGCTTCTTTTTCTCATTTTCTAATTTCTGCTAAATGCCAAGTTCCTTCATTGTTTTTCTTCTTTAGTACAGAAGGAATTTAAAATTACAGTTTTTATCTGAGCAAAGAATTTACTGTATTTTGGTATAAAAGTCTCCTTTCCTTTCTATATAAAGTTCCCTATTTGATTTCTTCTTTGATCCAGAGGTTATCCTGCAGTGTTGTATAATTTCAGTAGGATTTTCCAAGTAATATAAAGCTTATCGTAGTACTGTTTAACATGGGACAAAGTCTAACTTTTTCCCTGGCGTATGCTCAGCTAGTGACGCAGCTTATCCCAAGAGGCCATACATAACATAAGTCAACTTCTTGAAGGCAATAAATACCAAAAGAAACATTTTAAATGATGAAGAAATTTTCTTAATTTCCTTAAAGTTGGCATAAAAGGTAGCTAAATTTTCAAAGAAGCCTGCAAGAATCTGACGTTGCTGAAATAATAGTGCACTAATAATAACAACCTGAATTTCAGGATTGTCCTCTTAGCTTCCGACAACATGTTCTAAAGACTGTCTCTCATAGCTATATGGGAAAGAAGAGTAGGAAGGAGTTTGGAAAGAGCTGCATTCTAGAACAGTCAGCCTCCTGGAGATCTGCATACGTTAGCATATTAAAAACTCTGAGAAGTCCTGTATACCTTCGATTGACTAAGTATTTCCTAAACGTATTTGATAACCTCATTCTTTTATTAATTAACACCATTAATTCTCTTAGGGAATTACAAGCCAAGAAGACAGACATTCCTTGGAGAAAACACGTAATCAAACTGTCTTCTCTGTGGTTACTCACAGCTGAGGCTCAGAAAGTGTTTGCTGAATGTCTTGGTACCAGAGGTGGTGTGATGCAGGAACAGCTGTTACGTGTCCAACACAGCTGTTATTAGTATGAACTTAAATAAGTTGAGTTCTCTTAGTAAGGAGGACTCGATTTTCTGCATCAAAATATAAACTTTCTTTTCTATTTTACAATTGTAAATGGAAATTCCTAAGGCTTTAACTCTACCCAAATTCAAATATCAACACCTAACTCCTTGAGGAGACCATCGAAACCCCAAAAAATAAACTGCAGTTGCAACAACCAGTGAAAGTTGATAAACACACACACAGCAGCAGCATCACCACCCAACCACCGCCTTTCATCCCCGTGTCTACTGTGCAAAGTTTCTGAGATGGATGACTTGGGGTATCACCCAATCAAAGTATGTTCAAAGAAGCAAAAGAAGAAACTTGTCCATTGCTTCCACTGTCCATATTAAACTAAGAGAGTGGAACTGCACACTTTTGGTTCCTATTCATTTAGTTTTATGATCCAGCCATATAGTTTCATGGTCATAAAGTAGACAGTAAAGCAGGTAGAGCCAGGAAGCTTTAGAATTGTAAAAATAAAGCCAATCTACATTTATTTAGCTAAAGAACTTCTAGTTTCAAAACCTGTGAGATGTGAAATTTTATATCTTCATAGGTACTATGAACTGCCTACAGTTCTGATTTTGTTTGAGCCAAAATGTATGCACAAACTGGAAGGGTTAAATCATAACTGACTTATGACAATCATGGAGCTCCCGATACCGTCTGCCAGGTAAGTAACTTCCCAGACTTCTTGGTAGCCACAGGTAGCTATGCATGTGGCCAATGAGACAAGAGTATAAACCTGCGCAGAGAATTCTACAGAAGATTGTTCTTTCAACATAAAAAAAAAAAAAAAAGAGCCACAAAGGAAGACATTTTGTCCCAGTCTCATAGTTTTTGCCAAGGACACTGTAACATGAGGAAAAGAAGGCACAGGGCGGCAGCCATCCCTCTTTAACCATGAGGCGACAAGCAAAAACACAAGACAAGCAAAGTCGTAAGAAAACAACATGTTCAGGGCAGTAGAATGGGAGGGCAGTCAGAACCCTGGATTCCTGAGAGCATCACTGAGTCGAGTGAACAAAGTCTGACCTACCCTCCTGACTTGTTACCAATAACTATCCATATGGTTTAAGCTCCTGTTGGATGGGTATGCTGTCACTGCAGCCAATTGTCTCCTAAACTAACACAGGAATGTCCTATATTTTCATACCGTGATGAATATACAAATCACTTATTAAAATTTCAGAATTTAAATGTTTAGAAAAGCAGAAGCAGAAGAGATTTTCAAATTTTCAGTGCATATAATGCTCTATTTAAATTACTTTTACAAACACGAAATGTTTTATAACATTAAATAGACTTTTTTTTTTTTTTTACTTAAAAAGACAAATAGTAGGAAAATCGATCCATACCCGTACCTTTCCGTGTGTTCTCCGTTACATCTACCCCAAACTGGATAATGTCACCAGAAAGAATTTCACATGGTGGACTTTCTTCAGAGCCTCGACTCAATCTCTGGCTATTTATAAAGGTACCGTTACTACTTTTAGTGTCTTGGAGATAAAACTGCAAACAAACAAACAAAAAGAGCCAAAGATTAATACTAATAATTCCAAACCCGCTTTAAGAAAAAGGACTTCCAACTTTACAAACTACATACAACAGGTGGATTTTTTTCCTCTATCAATTCAAACCACTTGTTTCAGCTAAGGTTCTCATTTAATATGTATAAAATTGGAACCTGGACACCAAGAGATTTAAAATCCAGCTAGCTAGACAAACTGATGCAATCGCTCTGGAAAAGAGTTTATAAAGGCCTCAAAACGTTAAACAAAAAGTTAGCATATGACCCAACAATTCTACTCTGAAGTACATATGCAAGAGAACTGAAAACATGTCACAAAAACTTGTACATGAATGTTCACAGCAGCATTATTCATAATAGCCAAAAACTGAAAACAACCCAAATGCCCATCAACTAACGAATAGGTAAACAAAATACAGTATGTTTAGATTATATTATTTGGCAATAAAAAATAATGAACTACTGATTCATCCTACAATATGGATGAATCTTTAAAATACTATGCTAAGAAGTTAGTCACAAAAGGTCATATACTGTAGAACTTCATTTATATGAAATACCCAGAATAAGCAAATCCACAAAGATAAGACGCACATTTGTGGTTGTAAGAAGTTCAGGTGCTAGAGGAAAAAGGGTAAAGGGGTGGGAGGTTAGTGGTGGAGAATGACTGCTAATGGGTACAAGGTTTCTTTTGGGATGATTAAAAAATAAAGCTGGTTTTTTTTTGTTTTTTGTTTTTGTTTTTAAGCCAGATAGACAAGATCCTAATGCTATACTTTCATCTCATTCTTTGTAATTTTGCTACTAGAATATCTGGGTTAAATCACAGGGAAGGACAACTGGTCTTAGGTAACGCCTATAATTAATAGCTATCAGCTAGTTAACGTACTTGGTATCAGGAATGACACATCTTCAGTAAATTCTCTGTAATAAAGCAGACTGGAAACACCAGGAACTAAAATACTAGAATTGGCTACAAAGCTACTACTTCCTGGCTCCTAAACTTGCCTTTCATCACTTGGGTAATTTCCCTCTTTTAAAAAGGTTAGGGAGGGGCACCTGGGTGGTTCAGCAGGTTCAGTGTCCAACTTCAGTTAAGGTCATGATCTCAGGGTTTGTGAGTTCAAGCCCCACATCGGGCTCTCTGCTGTTAGCAAGGAGCCTGCTTCTGATCCTCTGTCTCCCTCTCTTTCTGCCCCTTCCAGCTCTCTCTCCCTCAAAAATAAACATTAAAAATAATTTTGAAGAGGAACGAGGCGGTGCTTAGTCAGTAGAGTACCAACTCTCGATTTCGGCTTAGGTCATGATCCCAGGCTCATGGGATCAAGCCCCGAGTCGGGCTCCATACTGAGTGTGGAGTCTGCTTGAGATTTTCTCTTCCTTTCTCTCCCTCTCTCTCTCTTTCTCTATCCTCACCCCTTCCTTCTGACCCTCTCCCCTGCTCACGCTCTCCCTCTCTCTAAAATAAAAAAAAATTTAATTAATTTAAAAGAAATAAATAAGGGGGGGTAGCAGGAGGCACAGGAGGTCTACGTATTTATCACCTACCTTTTCTAAAAGTAATTAGAAACAATTGGGATCATGCACAATAGACTCACTAGGAAGAAAACAACCAATAAAAAAAGATGTACCTTTCTTTTTGCATTTTTCTACACTCTCCAGCCCTGCTTATTCTAGCAACATATTTTCACTGAATTCCTTCCTAAGGAAGAGAGGAAAGAAGAAAACTAATATTTATTAAAATGTATGTTACACCACCAGGCCCTCATTTAATCTTAACATTAAAGCTATGACATAGATATTATGTCGATTCGTAAATGAGAAAAACGAGGCATACGCAAGTATCTTCCAAAGGTCACAGAGCTAGGAGCAAGGATTCAAATAACAGAACCGAAAGGACCATTTTTTCCCCATTATCTCACACTGACCTTTATATTTCATTTATCCTTCACTCCTTCCACAAGCTCTTTTCCAAAATGAAACACAACAACTTGCAGAAAATATGAGAATGACATGCTTTTCATTAATTCTTAGGTGACAATATAAAGGCTACCAGGCTGTCTATAAATGATTTATTCTACGTTTGTAACTCAAAAAAGACCAACTGTTACTTTGGCTAGCAGTTTGTATATTTAATTACAGACCATTAATAATGAAAATTGTGTTGATATGTGATAAGTCCATTTGAAATGAACGGGCCTTCCCATTTCACACCAGGGAGAAAGGCACAGGTAATACTGTCAAGTAGGAACACTTATCCTCCAAATTTTTCCTACTCTGGAATCTACTGTTATTCTACATAGGAAAGTTTGGTTTTGTTTTTTAATGAATATACTCTTGGGAAATGTGGCAATATCTGGATTCTGGGTTGGTCATTTGCAAGTACTGTGTGTCTTGACAGCCAGATAAAGGGATTATCTAGATTTACAATGTTTTGCAAACGTCCTTCTGATCCATTAGTGTGTTACTAAGTCAGTTTAGTAGTCTGTAGCTAGCATTTTGACTTAAACTGTATAGAAATAAGAACATAAGAAATGAGGTTCAGTATTGTTTAGCAAACTTTGGCAAACAAAAAGATGTGTGTGTTTCAACACTTCATACATAGCTCTTACGTAACTCTAAAACCACAAATTTTCAAAATAAAAAAATTTTAAGTCAACATTTAATCAGGTTCTTCATTCTGACATGCCAGTATTACTGCCCAAAGCACAGCCTCCAGTTGGCTTGAACATGTATCACTTACAGTAGTTGCTCACCCTCCCTCTGCTCTCAATCTATTAGCGGCTTCCAAACACCTAGAATGGAACCTAAAGCTCTTATCATTACAGCCTATAAGGCCCTGCGTGATCTTGCTCTCCGTTACTCTACAAACTCACTAACTTCCACTATTTTCTATCTTTATCCCTCTCAGCCACACTAACTTTCACTCATGCCCCTGAGCCTTTGTACTTGCGTGTAGCTAGACTACATTAGTCTACTTCCCTGAAAAACTATTATTCACTGCTATGCTTTAACCTTCTGTCCTTAGCTGTTTTGAAAGATTGCTTTTAAAAATTATGCTTCTGCATCTTCTATGAAACAATCTACCGTTATTCAGTCTAAATCGTACAGAAGCTATACTATGTACAGGTTAGGCTCTTGAAGGTATAAAGAAGTCAATTTGTTTGTAAGGGCCTGGGAAGGGACTGTGCTTACGGTCCCTAGATGTATTCCTCATAAGCAGGTATGTTAGCTGAATTCTTTGTCACTTTTAAGCCAGAAATATTATTCTCCTCTATGCTGACAAATCTTCTTCTATTAGGCTTCTTTCTCCCCCTCCCCCACCTTAAAAGAGATCAGTCTTGGCTACTCTAAAATTTTTTTTCAAATCCTGCTGAAGCTTTAATTATCTTTATTTCCTAGTAGCGTAAGGAATGCCCAAGTAGCTCTAGTGTTTGCGCTAGCCACCAGGTATTCACTTAAATCAGGTGTTTAGGTGGCCCTGAGTTTATAAAAACCCTCTGTGACTTGTGGCTGAAGTTCAACTTTCGATGTTGTCAGATTTTATCTTCAATTAACTCCTTGTGTTCCCCTGAATAAATGTTAAGCTCCCTGAAATCAGGCATTGATAGCTGTCTTTGAACTGACAGGCTCTCCCTGCCCTATCACTTTTTCCTGGTTCTGTTGATTCCGATAACTTTCAGTGACACAGGAACTATACTTCACAGGTTGTGTAATTCGTTCTTTGGCCTTCAGAAAGTTCTTGTTGTTCATTCCATAAACGAATACATTTTGCATCACTTTCAACTTTGCTAAAATGTGTAAATACTTTTTTCATTTCCATTAAAATGATAAACTGCTTCTTTCTAACCCTTTCTACACTGATAGGATTTGCAATATCCAAACCCCAATAGATTAATAACATTGAACTCAAACTTCAGAACAAAGCACTATATAGTAGACATGCCGTAGCCCAGGGGCCAGAAACTCTAAGCCCATACAGGAGAGTTTTTAAAGTGTGAACACAGAATGGATTATGGATTCTAGATGGCAGGTACTGCAGCGCAAAATTTTAATCTACCTGAATTACCACCTAAAATCAAACAGATTGACTAAGATAGCAAAACCAAAATCCCACGGAAAATATTTACAACAAAAGTAGGTGACAAGGTATCCACAAAAACCTCAAAATAAAAGTGAGGAAAACATCAATAGCCGCCAGATATACATGAAATCTGCATCTGTGCCAGAGGATGCATAGTCATTAGGTATTCACTGGACAATGTGATGGCCAATTTAGAGAAGAAGCTGAAATTGGAAAAGGTTTAGCCCAATCCAATAACAAGTGAGCATGGGTTACGTTCTGAAAAAGGCTGGAGAAGCCTGAGTCATGTAAATTCTTAAAATCAACCTACCAACCAAAACTGCCTTCCAAGGCAGGGTTCCATAGTAAGGGTAGTTGCTCAGTTGGAACCAAAACTGAGCAAGGTAGGGACAACAGAGACAAAGAAAGAAAAGATCAAGATAAAAATGGAGACAGGGAAAGAAGCCACTGTTATTTTTGAACATTTTACAAAAACAACAGGAGAGGGAGCTCTGTGACATTAGAAAAGTTCTCTTGAACCATGACCCCCTTCTAAAAGTTCAGGAAAACAAATTTCACATACAAATGAGCAACAGAAAAAATATCAAAGCCCCCTCCCGTACAGTTATTTTAAGAAAAATGAGACTAAAGAACAGAATAATGTCCCTAAAGATTATGAAAGACAGATCTTGAGATCAAAATTATATTATTTCAAAATAAGCTAAGAGACAATAATTCAAAACATGAAAAAGAAATATAAATCACAATTACAAAACTCCAGAAAAGGTGAAAGAACTCAAAAAAGAAAAGAAAAAGAATCATTCTGAAATGAATACAAATTAGAAGGACACAGTTACTAAATGTAACAAATAATCCATTAAAAGAAATAAAAGGTGAAAAGGAGGACATTTTTTAAAATCAAAAAGAAACGAAAAAGATAACATTAGCAAAACGGCAAAGTAGGCAGCTCCATGCTCCCATCTCCCTTCAGAAACCCAGGAAAACAACTAGAAACTGTAAGAACCAACTTTTTTAGAATTAGAATTCTGGAAAATAGTCTTACAGCAACTAAGTGAACACTGAATCAAGAAAAAGGAAACTTAAAAATGGTAGGACATCTATATGGCATTACTTACTCTTGTCCCATACCCTTGCCCAGTACAACAGAAGTCCTGAAGAGATCAGCCCGCATTTCTTGTGTGGGACCCTGGTATCTGGTTCCAGAGAGAGCAGAGTAGACCTAAATCACAAATTATTTTGTCTATCTGTTCTAACCTGTCTGGGGTTACCTAAAGGACTGATGCAAGGCCCCCACCTCTGTTTAGCCTAACTTGCAACTCACCCACGCTGGAAAAGCAGAGGTCGGCTGAAAAAGTAGGATTTATCCCAAGTGGTTCAATATAAGAAAGTTGATCAATGTAACATACCACATTAACAGAAAGAAAAAAACCCGCACAATCATCTCAATTGATGCAGAAAAGGCACATGACAAAAACCAATACCCTTTCATGATAAAATAAGTAAATAAAGAAATAAATAAAGAAATAAATAAAGAAATAAATAAAAATTAAAAAGCTAGGACTAGAAAGGAATTTCCTCAACATGATGAAGGACATTTATGAAAACCCCACAGCTAACATAATACTCAATGGTGAAATAGTGAAAGCTTTCTTCCTAAGATCAAGAATATGAAAAGGAAGCCTGCTTTCACCACTGCTATGCAATGCCGTGCTGGAAGTTCTAGCAAAACACAAGAAAAAGAAACAAAAGGCCTCCAAATTGGAAAGGAAGAAATAAACTATGTCTATTCACAGAGACAGCATGATTCTATATATGGAAAATTCCATAGAACCCACCAGAAAGCTACTAGAGATAATAAACAAATTCAGCAAAGTTGCAGCTTACAAGATAAACACACAAAAATCAGTTATGTTTCCACACATCAGCAATGAACAATCCATAAAAGAAATTAAGAAAGCAATTTCATTTATAATGGCATCTAAATAAAATAACTGGGAATAAATTTAACCAAGAGGTAAAAAACTTATATGTTGAAAATTACAAAATATTAAAGAAATAGAAAGGCATCCCGTGTTCATGGACAGGAAGACTAAATATTGTTTAGGTGTCAATATTAACCAAAGTGATCTACAGATTCAATGCAATCCCTATCAAAATTTGAACAGCCTTTTCTGCAGAAATGGAAAAGACAATCCTCAAATTCGTATGGAATTGCAAGGGACCCCAAATAGGCAAAATGATCTTGAAAACAGTGTGGTATAGGCATAAGTACAGGCATACTTAAAAAATTAAGAGTTGAGAAATAAAACTGTACATCTACGTCCAACTAAATTTTAACAAAGGTGCCAAGACCATCCAATAGGAAAAGAATAGTCTCTTCAATAAATGGACCTGGGACAACTGGATAACCACATGCAAAAAAATAAAGTTACTTTATCCTATATACAAAAATTAAATCAAGATGGATCAAAGACCTCAATACAAGAGCTAAAACCATTAAATTCTTTTCATACATTATTTCTTCAATTTTTTTTTCTGTTCTTTTCTCTCCCTCTCTTTGCCTTCTGGGATTTCCATAACGTGCATGGTGGTACACTTTATGACAGTCCTTCGGTACTGTTCATTTTTGTTCATCTATTTCTTTCTAGTTCTCAGGGTATTTCAATCACCCTATATTTAAGTTTTTTGATTCCTTCTTTTGCCTGCTCAAATATGCTACTAACCCTTCCACTGATTTTTATATCAGCTATTTTTCTTTTTCTAATTTCTCTCAATTGATATTCCCCACTTGTTTACACATTGTTCTCCTGATTTTTCTTTAGTTCTTTATGTTTTCCTTAAGTATTCTGAGCATATTTAAAACAGTTAAAGTCTTTGTCTCTTAAGTCCAGTGTTTGAACTACTTCAGGGATTTCTTTTTCTTGTGAATGGGCCACAAGTTTTATTTCTTTGTATGTTTTTTAATTTTTGTTGAAAACTGGATACCCTGAATCTTGTAACGTGGTAATTCTAGAAATCAGGTTCTCTCCTCTTTCTAGGATTCCTGTTGTTATTTGCTGAAGGATGCAGTTGTTGGTTTAGTGACTTTTCCAAGCTTTTTTTTTTCTGCCAAGACTATATTCCTTGTTGTGTGTTGTCACTGAAGTCTCTAATCTGTTATTTCTGTGGTCAGCCAGGGTCCTGACAGACATTTCTTTAAATGCCAGGATCCAATCAGAAAAAGGGGGTAGAGGTATTTTGTCTTTATAAATTCCTTTGGCAGATGCCAGAGAAATCACATTAGCCTGTGGGGTTTGAAACAATGGCCAGTCTCTGTGCTGGCCCCTGAGCAATCAAAAGCAGCAGTCAAAACATAAAATCACAATTTTTGAAGGACAAGCAAGTCACACCAGGAGCCATGGGCCACCATATCCACAGCTGACTGCCACGGGGTTGGGGGATTGAAAATGGTAGTCACTGTATAAAACACCAAAATTCTCAGAAATTTACCAGCTTCTTTTTTCATTAAGCACTCCACTGGATGCTGCAAGTGTATGACTAGACTAAAGAATTTCAAAATAATTGCCTGAGTTCATGCTAGCTTAACAGCTGTCTTGGTGAAGGAACCAATTTTTTGAGCTTCTTTCTCTGCCATTTCCCATGACATCATCCTCATTAGCTCTATTTCAACCTACATATCTTTTCTTGGGCAAATCAAACAAATCCCCAACCTATAATAATAGCTACCATTTATTGACTACTTGCTATGTGCAGGTACTTCTGATCCTTACAACAATTCTAACAAGTAGATATTACTATTTCCATTTTATAGATTAAGAAACTGAGGCTCAGGTACATTAAGTAGATTGCCAAGGTCTCACAGCTATTGCAGATTTGACATTATTATCCTTTAAAATCTCCACACTGTCTTCCTCCTCTCTTACGTAGATACACACTCTCTGGTCTTTGAATGCAAATTTATAAAATCCCACTTTGTTTATGAAGTTTTCCTGAAGCAATCAGAATAGTAAGAGTCAATTTTAACTCTAACTCCACAATTAAAGCAAATCATTTAGTTGGCACCTGTCTTGGAGAAATCGCATATCTGTAAAATAAAATGCAAGCACCTCCACACTGAGAATAAGTTAAGAGAGTATGAATTAAGTACCAAAATCCAGAGAGGCTGCTAAGAAGTATAGTTAGGAACAGTCAGTTGCTAAGGAGGCACTTACAAGTGAGGGTGGTGATCTGAATGAAAGGCAAGGCGAAGGAGGAGGTGGAAGAGGAACAGGTATTGCAGTACATTTATATATAGTTAGTGCCCAGCCCCAGAGGGTAACAAAAGCCAAAGGAAGAAGTGGGGAAATGCAAGATAAAATGAAGCTGTAAGAGAGGGTCTTCGTGCACACTGTACCAAGAAGTTGAGACTTCTTAAGAGAAACCACTACTAAAGGATTTGATGCAAATATTGTTTTAGGGAGATTGTTCTAACAGCTCTGATAATCTAGCAGCTGTGTGTAGGATGAAGTGCAGTGGGTGTAACTAGAAATAGGGAGATCCATGACTTATACATTTTTTGCCACCAATAATTTAGTTATTTCTTAGAATACATCGTGTATGTTATATATGAATTTGTTTTACATATTTATATATTTTATGTATTTTTTGTTTATATAATGTTCTTGCCTTCCTGACTAACAAAGAACCACATGTTTCAGAGGCTGAAATTTTTAAGCGGTGCCACTGAAGGGGGAAAGACAAAGTTCTATTCATATGCTACAGGAAAACACATGGAAAAGTGGCAAAACATTCTTCACCAAAATGAAATCTCTTCACCAAAATGAATGTAAACTAGAACGAACTTGTCCAAAGATCTTGCAAATGTTATGAATTTGCCAAGATTTCTTCCATCTCCAAGTGATATTCCAGACACGCTTATTGTACATTAATTTCTTTTTATAGAGCTAGCTCACAGAAGAGAAGGAAAAGTATTTCTTCTATCTCTCTACAAAGGAACTGAGATAAGGTTATGAAGAACAGACACAGAGAAAGTAGGAAGGAGAAATTTTTTAAAATTTAATGAGAACAATATAAAACATACAAAACAAAGCTAGAATGAGCACATCCTTCCTAACTATGCCAATTGTGACAATCCTTCACTGGAATTCAGGCAAAGTAAATTAGATTTCTGAAGCTCAACAAGACATAAAATAAATACATCATCAGAACATTAGCTCTGAGAGGTGAGGCTATTGAAAGCCTACACCAAATTCTAATTTAGAGATTAACCTATTTCTCATATCCTAAAACTGACAGGTTGACAAGCAAATACTGATTATTTTCTCCTCTCATGGTGTGTTAATCACAGCAAGAAGCATTCAACTTTGTCTTTGAGGCTCCTACTTAGGTAACTGAACAGATCAGATACTGACTGAAATTGAAAAGAAGAGATACTGATCCCAAACTCAATTTTTTAGATGCTGAGAAATCTCTAATTACCTCAAAGAATGTTGAATGCTTTATTTCAATATTTAAAATAGGTATTTATAATATGTATCATGTTTTTTAGCATAGTAGAGACAGAACAAGGGGGATATTGTGATATTTTAATACATAAACTCTGACTATACTTTGTAGGTCATTATTTTCCTCACAAAATGTTACCTTCAACCATCCTGAGATCAGCTGAAACAATAGTTGCACTTCCACTCTTTGTCTCTGATAGTTAAAAACTTCACCCATAGAATAATAGCCTTGTTTGCCACAAAAGTAAATCACTATGGTCACATTTGTGTGGAAACACTGAACAAGGTAACACATTTAAAGGATGTAGTCTTACATATACAAGAGGCTCAGTCTAAGGACAGCTGACACTCATCTAGATAGTCACTAAGAGATGGGGGAGAGGGAGAAACTAAAATAAATACATAAATACATAAATAAATAAAGTTTCCATTAAAGACTAGCAAAACAGGCAAAATATAGGAATCTAGATCTTACTTAGAAAGAAAAAAAAACTGCCCACACATAAAACACTTTATTTGGCAAACAAATTCAATGGAAATGTTAAAAGATACAAATAGTACGACTACTCCCAAAAGAACATTCATAGCTTTTTAAAATGCTTAATAAGGTAATGAAAATAACCACAATGGCCTTTCCACCCTTTAGATGCAACCACTCAGGTTGGCATATAATTGTATTTTTTTAAGATATTATTTTTAAGTAATCCTTATGCCCAACGTGGGGCCTGAACTGACAGCCCCGAATCAAGAGTCACGTGCTCCAGCAACTGAGCCAGCCAGGTGCGCAGGCATGTAATTTTAATTTAAAAATATCTTGGTCTTTACTCATGTCTCTTCATTTTTAGTGAAAGTTAATTCTTCAAGAGATTTATCTCCTCAAGGTTTTGACAATTCACACATTTGCAACTGAGTTCCTTGGTTATTACGTGAATAAATAGAAATAACAAAGCAACTTATGAAACGATCATTTTGACTGAGATAGGAAATGATGTTGGGGGGCGCCTGGGTGGCTCAGTCGGTTAAGCAGCCTACTTCAGCTCAGGTCATGATCTCACAGTCTGTGAGTTCGAGCCCCGCGTCGGGCTCTGTGCTGATGGCTCGGAGCCTGGAGCCTGCTTCAGATTCTGCGTCTGCCTCTCTCTCTCTCTGCCCTTCTCCTGCTCACGCTCTGTCTCTCAAAAATAAATAAACGTTAAAAAAAAAATTTAAAAGAAAGTAAGTTTAAAAAAAAAAATGATGTTGGAACTGAGGAAAATAAACCCTACAAGACTGAGTGCAGCGCGGAGGCTCCCATTTGCTGCCACA
Organism: Paguma larvata; assembly: GCA_030068075.1. NCBI lineage: Eukaryota > Metazoa > Chordata > Mammalia > Carnivora > Viverridae > Paguma > Paguma larvata. The sequence continues at coordinate 24,626,540 of CM057842.1, read as the reverse complement.
TGACTCAGATGTTCGAACGCCATCCACCCCCAGTATCCCTCATGACATCCATGCGCCTAAGGATGGGGAAGCAATATCCCCAGTTAAGAGGTATTCTTTTTTTTCATTTTGAACTGAAATTTATTATCACATTCAAATTCTACCTCCATTTATAACTTAAACACGAAGCCTAAAATATTTTTCCCTAGGAAACTTTTAGGGCCTAAGTGAAGTTTCCTTTGAAAAGGATCACTGATTTCTTTCACTACCATGAAATGTCACATAGTTTATATTCGGAATTAAGCTATATAGAAATTTCATCTACAGAACAAAGTCAAACCAAGAAGAGTTCACTGTTCAATAATGTCAAAAACATACTACATAATCTATAACAATCACAAGTTTTTGAATGCTGACCATGTGCTTGATAAACTACTTTCTGCACATTCTTTCACTTAATCTTTACATGAATCTTATAGAGACAGTTTTATTATTCCTGTACTACAGATAAATTAGGACTGAAAGAAGTTAAGTAACTTGCCAAAGGGCCTCCCAAACTAGTAATTGTACAGAGATGAATGTATGAGGTCATAGCTGAATGGCTGAGGTCAATAAGCTTAAGCATTTTAAACTCTTTGACCTCAACCATTCAGTTATGTACTTATGTTTGCCTGGCAATTTCATATCCACTATCACTAATATTTCTCTCAATCACTGTGAAAGAAGAATGATTTTGATCATTTTATAGATCAGCAAATTGAGGCTGACATACAAGCCAAGTGACCTATCTATACTCACAATGGAGAAAACAAAGCAGCAATCAAGTTTTTTGATACCAAATCATCATGAAATTTTAAAAATCTCTTTCAAAAATGTGTTTGCTACCTAATGTGACCAACCTGACAAATAATCCTAATAAATTTGTGTTTCCTAGTTTCTGTGCCCATGGCAGATTAAAAGAGAACAAATATTTGCTTAAGCCAGGGACTGTGCTGGGCACTTCACACACATTACCTCATCTAATTTCAGAATACTATTATATAAGCAGTTATTCCACATGATCAGACAGGATTAGGAGTTAAATCATATACCCGAGGATTACACAGAAAATAAGAACAACAAACAAGGTCTATCAGACTCCTCATCACTACGGCAAATTCCAAGACGATGAGCATCAGTGGCATCCCTTTTTGTCACTGATATCCCTTCACATTAACAAAATGTCTGCTGAATAAACACCAAAGAGTATTTTACTTCATTTCAGTTTTGAGAGAGAGAGGGAGAGAATCTTAAACAGACTCCATGTCCAGTGCAGAGCCCAACATGGGGCTCGATCTAAGAACGTGAGATCATGACCTGAGCTGAAATCAAGAATTAGATGTTTAACCAGCTGAGCCATCCAGGCACCTCCCCTAATAGTATTTTAAATAAATATATCATGAGTGTAATATTTACAACCCATCATTCACCCACCATTTCCTGAACACCTCTGGACAAGAATTCAATCATCAGCCTACTAATAATAGAATAAATGTGACTATGTGAAGCCACTTAGAGCAAATGCAAAACAGTGGTAATAATAAATACTATTAGTAATAATAAATAATACCAATAACTCCATAAGACGTCTATTATGTCACCAATTCCTACGAATTGTGATTCAGAATAATCTCTCAATCCCAACCTGCCTTTCCCTTTCCATTCCCGTCCTTCTAACCCAGGTCCATAACCGTTGCCATGATGAGGACTATGATTCCAGTCTTCACCTTCACACTGATGCTAAAGTTATCTCCTAAAAATGCAAACTTGCCTAGTTTGTTGCCCTTTATAAAAGGGCTGTTGACCCTCTACTGTCTCCAAAAATCAAATCCAAGAGCTGTGATAACTTTCAAAATGACACCAATCACCCTATCTAACCTGATTTTTCACTCTTTCCAAAAACTATCATCCATTCCAGCCTTTCTTTACTAGCAATTCCCTACATGAGCCCCATGTGTTTGCTTATGCTGTTCCTGGACCCTTGCTTCTATCCACCCACACTCTTTACTTGTTAAAAGCATTCTTTTTTTTCGGGAGCCCAGTTTAAATACTTTAACAAGTAAGATTTCTTTCTCAGATAATATCTCTCACTAAGTAAACACCTAAATCAGAGACTCAAGGCTTTATTCGAAGTAACTCCCAAACCTTGATGTCCAAAACACGCTTAGAACAGCACCATTATCCCATCTTTTCTAAACTATAACATTCACTGCCTCTCAGGAAGTTCCAATAGGCACAAGTCACAAATGATTTTTTTTAATGTAGAATACGTTAAATGAATCATACTCTACAATAGAAAGAAACTAAAAGTTTCGATTTAACATAAGATAGGCGGAACTGTATTACATCCGAAGAACAGCACACTATATAAAACAGAGCATACATTAGAGGTTTGAATTCCAGCTCTATCACCTTCTAACTTACTGTGTGACTTTGAGGATTATTTAGTGTTACTTAACCTCTTTGAGCCACTCTTTAGTTATAAAAAAATACTTATAAATCGCTATTTATAAATTGAGAATAATATCAGCACCTAGCTCAGAGTGGTTGTTGTAAAGGTTAAATTATGCTAAGCATGTAAAGTACTAAGCACAGTACTTGTACGTACTAAACAAATGGCGGCACACATATGCATATATATATGTATACGTTGTCAACCAGCTAGATCAGCTGTGATAATTATAGATTAAAGTACCACATTAAATTGTATTTAAGTTATAAAAAATAAACAAATGGAAGCTATTATTATTAAATCCATGGAATATACATAAATATGTAATTGTTTTGACTTTCTTCAAAGGAACTGATGGAAGATTTTCCTTTATTGGTTAAAGTTCTTAAAAATAAAGTCCTTTGCTGATTAATTAAATAGTAAACAGCTGATAGAGATATAAATAGATCAGTAGCAGCTGAACTCTAACACACACAGGTGTCAAAAATAGTGTATCATTGTCCCATTACACGTGAATATTACCATAAATAACCACAACCTGTACACAGAACGAAAGCAGCTAAACTTTTGTCTCACAGCACAACTAAAAACTTTTTATGAACAATATAAAACACGTATCAAAATATGGATCAGGGATTCTGCAATCAGTTAAATCAAAAGGGAAGTACTACTCTCAGTTATATGCAAATACACTTAAAAAGTATTACACAGATTAGCAATCTACAGTTCATTTAACATTATGAACCAACTTATGAATAAAATAAGCCACAAGACATTCAGCGATGTCATAATTCCATTTCTAAACAAGAGTCCTACTATATTCCTGGCCCTGAGTTACAGGTCTGGAAACCCAGTCAAGTCATAGAATAATGCAAACAGAAGGCCATAACTCACTCAGTTCAAAACTCGAAATGCCACTCGTGCACCCCTTAAACTATCAGGATAGAGACAGAGTTTTCTGCATTACACCCTCCTTTACTATTTGAATTTTCTGCTTAAAGAGAAAGAGAGTGAGATGTAAGGGAAGGGGTAAATAAGCATGTAACTCCAAAACTCTCAAGAGACCTAAAAGCTCAAGAAGATGGGCAATTAACAAAGTGGTCAATATCAGTTTGACAAAGATGAAAACTAGTGTGATACCTGGCTCTGGCAAGAAGGCAGAGAAATAGCACTCTCATATACTGGGAATGAGAATATAAACTGCTACAACCTTTTTGGAAAATGATTCGGCAATACTTGTGAAGTTTTTTTTATGTTTGTTTATTTACTTTTGAGAGAGAGGGACAAAGCATGTGCATGCATGAGCATGGGAGGTGCAGAGAAAGAGGGAGAGAGAGAATCCTAAGCAGGCTCCCTGCTGTCAACACAGAGCCCAACACAGGGCTCAACCTCACCAACTGTGAGATCATGACCTGAGCCGAAGTCAAGAGTCAGAGGCTTAACCGACTGAGCCAGGAACCCCAAGCATTTTTAATGCTTATACTCTTTGAGTAATTCCACATCCAGAAATCTAACCTACAGAAAAACTGAAATATTCACACACATGTACAATGGCAAAACAAAACAAAACAAAAATCTGAAAGAATGTATACAAAATGTTCACTGTGCTTATCTCCACCAAACAATATCTTAAATTGGGGTGCGTGAGTGGCTCAGTTGGTTAAGCATCCAACTCTTGATTTTTGGCTCAGGTCATGATCTCACAGACGTGGGGTTGGGTCCCACACACTGGGCTCTGCGCTGACAAGCATGGAGCCTGCTTGGGTGTCTGTCTCTCTCTCTCTCTCTCTCTCTCTCTCCCCCCCCCACCCCCCCACCCTGCTCACACTAGCATGCTCTCTCTCAAAATAAATAAACATTTTTTAAAAAAGAAATCTTAAATACTTAAACTTTAAAATTAAGAAAGAGAATATTTCATTCAATAAGCCTAGCAAATTTTCAATTCCACATTCTGGTCATTTAGAGAAAGACAGCAAGGGGCACCTGGGTGGCTCAGCTGGTTAAAGTCCGACTTCAGCTCAGGTCAGGATCTCATGGTTGGTGGGTTTGACCCCACACCAGGCTCTGTGCTAACAGCTCAGAGCCTAGAGCCTACTTCAGATTCTCTGTCTCCCTCTCTCTCTGCCCCTCCCCCACTTGCTCACGCACACTCTCTCTCTCAAAATAAACATTAAAAAAAAATTTAGAGAAAGAGAGCAAAGGAAGATAAGAGAAAAAAAGAAAACAGGGATATGCACTCAACTGCATGACATATGAAAACAGAATCTGCTAGAAAGAAAACAGGTAAACATCAAGGGAAAACAAAGAGGAAAGAAGTCCGAAAAAATTCAAAAGGGCTAGTCATCATCTCGTATATGTGAAGAACAGACTTCAGATGTAAAATCACTGACTTTTGAATTGTACTTAAGAGTTTTTGCAGCTCACTTCCTTTTTGTTCTTTCAGATTACCAGATTCAATTCTGAATGGAAGAGCTTCAACAACCCACCATAATTCTTTACCTGGGTAATTCAAACTAAGAGACTTGGTATAACTATGGTCTTCAGAATTTCTGCCCTTAAAACAAAGCAGTGTTGTAAAAGTGAAAAAGCGAAAGATTAACCCTTACACAACACAGCACACGCAGGAAATATAATTTATACAGCACAAGATTTCCTGACAGATTGGATATATGAATCTGTATAAATCAGTATGAAAGGAAGAAGTCAAGAACAATACCAAAGTTCTTAACCCAAGCAACTTAGAAGGATGTTGTTGCATCTATGTGAGCTTGGAGGGCTGAAGGAGGGAAGTTATTTTTTGTTTTTTGGTTTTCTTTATTGAGGTTGAGGGAGGGGTTAGCAGTTTGGCTTTGGACATATTAAATTTGAGAGAGCTGTGGAAATGTCAAAAAAGGAGCTGGATAAGAACTTAGAGTTCAGGAAAGAAGTCTGGGCTTGAGATAAAAATTCGGTTGTCACCAAGCACATACGAAGAATGTAAAGTCACAAGATGGGACGAAATCACCAAGGCAGCAAGTACAGACAGACAAGAAGACCAAGGACAGAGCCTTGGAGCAGTCCAAAATTTACAGATCAGGGAGAAAAAGACCAAGCAAAAGAAATTTAAAATGTGGCCAGTGAAGTATGAGAAGAACCAAGGGAAAGTGATGTGTCCCAAAAGCTATGGGAATGAGGTTTTCCAAGAATGTGGGAGAAATCAACTACGTCAAATGATGCTGAAAAATCAAGCAAGAAAAAAAAAAAATGACCACTGGAAAAGCAACTTGGAAGCCACTGATGACCTTGACAAGAACTGTATAGATGTAGCAGTGAATGAAAGCTTGACTGGAACGATTCAAGAGAAAATGAATGAAAAGGAATGAGAAACCACACCTACAGACAAATCTTTTAAGAAGTTTTACTCTAAAGGGAAGCAAAGAAATGCACACATACAGCCAAGAAAACCATTAACCTACCGAATGAGAGAAAATACCTGCAAATCATTTATCTATTAAGGGGTAAATATTCAAAATACATAAAGAACTCATCCCATACAAGACAAAAAAAAAAAAACAATCTGTTTAAAAAAAGGCAGAGGATCTCAATAGACTTTTTTCAAAGAAGACATACAGCTGTCTAACAGGTACATGAGATGTTCATTATCATTAATCATGAAGGAAATATAAATCGAAACCACATGAGATATCACCTCACGCTTGGTGGAATGACTATTACCCAAAAGACAAGAAAACACAAGTGTTGGCAAGGATGTAGAGAAAATAGATTCCTTGTGCACTGTTGGTGGGAATATGAATTGGCACAGTCATTACATAAAATAGTACAGAGGTTAAAAAAAAAAGAACTATCATAAGATCCACCAATTCCACTTCTGAGAATTTACCGAAGGAAAATGAAAACATTAACTCGAGAAGATATATGCACCCCCAAGTTAACTGCAGCATTATTTGCAATAGCCAAGGTATGGAGACAACCTAAGTGTTCACTGAAGGATGAATGGATAAATACACACACACACACCATGGAATATTATTCAGCCATTAAGAAAATGAAATCTTGCCATTTGTGACAACATAGATTGACCTTGACGGCATCATGCTAACTGAAATAAAGCAGACAGAGAAAGACAAATACTGTATGACCTCACTTATATGTGGAATCTAAAAATAAACAAACAAGAATACAAGCTCATAAATATAGAGAACAGACTGGTAGTTGCTACACTAGGAGGTGAGGGTAAGGAGAAATGGGTGAAGGGTGTCAAAAGGTACAAAACTCCAGTTATAAAATAAATAAGTCACAGGGATGTAATGCACAACATGGTGACTACAGTTAATATTACTGTATTGCATTGTGAAAGTTGCTACAAGAGTAGACCTTAAAAGTTCTCAACACAAGAAAAAACTCTAACTGTGTATGGTGATGGACATTAACTAGACTTATTATGATGATCATCTCACAATATATTACAAATACTGGATCATTATGATGTATACCTGAAACTCATATAATGTTGTATATCAATGTTATATATCAAACTCATATAATGTAGATCAATCATACCTCAATAAAAAATTTTTATCAAAAAAGATGAGCAATAGCTAGAAGGGAAAGTGAAGTCAAGATAATTTTTTAAATAAGAAAAAAAACATTTTCATATACTAATAAGTATACTAATAAGTAGAGAAGAAGGGCACTTGGAAGGGCACCCTGAAGGTTCAAAAATGACTCCCTAAAGGAGCTGTCTATGCTGAATCATAAAGGCTGAGTAAGAGTGAGTCAAGACGAGTTGAGAAGGGATTTAAACAGAATGAGCAAACAGAGGTAAGAAACAACACAGCGGGGGGGGGGGGGGGGGCGGTAGTAGGGGGAGACTGAGGAGAGGGTCTGGCATGTGACGTTTAGCACTGAGGCTGGAGAAGTAAGCAGTCACCAAGCCTCTTAAGATGTACCAAGCAGTACAACCTTTATCCTATAGATGACAGGGTACTTACCACTATAGGGTTTAGGCAGGAAAGTACTGAGATCAAACTGACATTGTTTGAGGGGTACTAGACTGAAGGCAGGGAGACCAGTTATGAGGATACTAAAATAAATAATAAGATTCTAAACTAGGACCTTAATAGTGAAAGAGGTTTAGTGATAGATCCTATGTGCTCAGTGTTGAAGACAGCAGTTTCTGGCGTGGGCTACTGGGCAGAAGATAATGCCATTGTCAATATTTGGAAATATTGGGGAGGGCGGTGAGTGAATGATTCATTTCAGTTTGGAGTATATTGCTTTTGGAGTCTCTATAGGACATCTAAGTGAGTAAATGTAAGCAGGCAGAGGATAGAAAACTCGGAACTTAGGGGTCGATATATCTGAAAGGCATCAGCATTTGAGTGGTTACCAAAATTATTGTAATGTATGAAATTATCCAAAAGTAACAATTACAGAGAAAACAATGACTGAACTTTTAGCAACACTAGCATTTAAGGAGAAATCAATGGAGAAAATGCTTGAAGGAATATCAAATAGGATAGTCAGAAAGGTACATGAAGATCAGGAAAAGAAATCTCCAAGATGCCAGGGAAATAGTCAAGGGCTAATAATACCTCTCGAAGTGTAAAAAAGAGACACTGTAAGTGACCTGAATAAGCTGGCAGAAATCAGAGCTCAAGAAAAGTCAAGTCACCTATTCCAATTCTGGTGCATTAATTTTTCAAAAACTAATAGACCTACAGGGCCATCCCTTCCTGAGATCCTTAGTTAAGCCAATTTGAATAGAAACACCTAAAGGAACTAAACACAGTTACACTACTACCTACAGGAAAAGATTACTTATGGTTTTAGTAGAAGAGTATTTATGGTTGCTCTATATAAAGGAAATTGATAATATATTTCTTAATAAGCCAAAAGTTGTCATTAAGCATAATAAAATGAATAAGAATTTTTTTTGCTTTTTATCATTCCTAACTTCTTGTTACACATTACTTTACCTATGACTTCACATAAGCTCAACTAACGATAAAAATCTTACAGCCTTATATAACAAGTATGATGATGTAGAAATCTATAATGTTAGTAATTAGGGAAAAATATTATTAATCCAATAAAGATTTATCAGAAACAGAAAGAATTTCTGTTATTAGAAGAAAAAAGATAACTTGAAAGATGCGGGGGGAAAATAAATAAAGCAAGGATCAAGTTCCATTTCTTGATTCAATGAATGTTCTACTTTATCGCTTTTTGGCAGACAATCTGTCAAACTAAAAAATCACTCACTGTTGGATGACTGTACTGCAGTGTACTAACTGGGAGTGACACAAGTTTTGGTCCCACCCATAGAGAAAAACTCCACAAAGAACTTTAAAAAAAAAAATCAACAGGAAGCATATTTTCCTATGAGTGCCTAAAGCAAATTTACTGACAGAAATTATAGGAAGAATAGGACGAAATTATTTACTCCAAATGAGAAAGTTAATAGCATTTTCATGGAGTGGGGTGGGGAACTCCTAAGGTGTGAGTCACTGGATTAAAGAACAACGAGATCCAGGATTTAGCCAAAGCTGTAAAAGCAGGATTCAGGCTACAGGAGAGCAAACATGTGCTCCCTGGGCTGGGAAGCAAAAAAGCTGCGTTGAGTTAGTGCCTCCAGAGTTTGAATGAGTCACAGAAACAGAGTGGAGAGGATAGCACAACCAGACTCACCTTGAGCACACGGGGAAAATCTATACTGTTTTCTTATCTCTGATTTATTCCCTCCCTTAATAATTTACTATTAAATTTTTTAAATTACATTCAAGGAAGCTAAAATGAAAGTTACCTCAGAATCTACGATTCGAAGGATGTGGATAGGCTTTGCCACCTTGCTTTGTACATGAACTAGATCAACATACAAAACAACATGACCAACACGATCTTTCCAGCACTATCAATTTTGCTAATTTAATATAACCGATTTGTTAAATACTTACTTCTGTGATCACTAGCAAGGAGGAATATTTACTTGCTGTATATATATTGATCTTGAACGAACTGACTGCTTATATCTTTGGCCTGTTTATCTACGAAAGTCTTGATGGCCTTCTTTTATGTTAAGAAGGGCATTTTATGTGTTACATATTTTCATTTTTCTGTCAAAATAAATGCAAATGATGTCCCATTTCCATTTTCCTCATTTTTCATGGAACCAAAGTTTTCGATTTTTTTTTTAGATACTCCATTAATTTTATTTGCCTTCACTTGGTTTTAGGTCCTGGTAGTTGCTCATCTACCAATAAATCCTGATGTGGTTTCCATTATTACACAGTCATACTACATGTGTTAGAACTTTTCACTTGCCTACTCTAATCATTCTGCTTCAACTCTTTTGTATCATAGAACTGTGTTCCTTCTCAAATCTAGTGCTATCATCTATTCTTTTAAAGAAACATTTTTGTGGCTAAGTAATGGTAAGAAGTTTAATGGGTTTCAAACAACTGTACTCCCAGGTACCCAAGAGAACTGAAAGACACAGAAATGTACACAAATGTTCCTAGCAGCAACAGTTCCTTGTTTATAATAACCAAAAGTTGGAAACAAACCAAAAGTCTATCAATTACTGAATAAATAAGATATAGCAGCAATAAAAATAAATGAACTGAAGCATTTGGGTGGCTCAGTTGGCTAAGTTGCTGACTCTTGATTTGGGCTCAAGTTAGGATCTCAGGGTTCTTGAGTTTGAGCGCTGCACCTGGCTAGGGATTCTCTGTCTTCCTCCCTCTCTCTCTGCCTCTCCCCCACTCACTTGAGCATGCGCCCTCTCTTTCTCAAAAGCAACATTTTTAAAATAAATAAATAAAAGCAACTACTGATATATTCTACAAGTGAGATAAACTTCAGAAACAATGCTAAGAGAAAAGTCATTCACAAAGGACTGAATATGATTTTATTTGTTATTTCTAGAATATGCGAATTTACAGAGACAGAAAGCTGATCCATGGTTGCCTAAAGGTGGGTGTGGGATAAAGGACTGAATGCAAATGGGCAAAAGGGAACTTTTTGGGTGATGAGCATGTTTTATAGCTGGATTATAGTGATGGTTAGGAAATCACAGATTTACTAAAAATCATTAATAACATCAAGCAAACTCAATTTACGTGTACAACAGGGATATTTTGTGGAATGTAAATTATACTTTAATAAGGCTGCTTTTGAAGAGCCATTGAACAGAGGAAGGTAAAGAAAGAATAAATATAGCGATGCCTGAGTGGCTCAGTTGGTTAAGCATCCGATTTCGGCTCAGGTCATGATCTCGTGATTCTTGAGTTTGAGCCCCACATCAACTCAGAGCTTGGAGCCTGCTTCAGATTCTGTGTCTCCCTCTCTCTCTGCCCCTCCCTGACTCGCTCTCATGCAAGCTCTCTCTCTCTCAGAAAAATAAGCAATAAAAAAATTCTAAAAAAGAATAAATATATACACACACATATTGACCTTGAAATATAAAAATTTAAGGGGTTCAATTTGTTTAGTTTTGTTTTTTGTTTTAATGTTTATTTATTTTCGAGAGAGAGAGAGAGAGCACAAGGGGCAGAGAGAGAGGGAGACACAGAATCTGAAGCAGACTCCAGGCTCTGAGCTGTCAGCAAGAGCCCAACGCGGTGCTTGAGCCCACAAACTGTGAGATCATGACCTGAGCTGAAGTTGGTCACTTAACTGACTAAGCCACCCAGGTGCCCCTCAATTTGTTAATAATAAAAGTAGCAGGAAGTATTTTAAATAATAAATATTTGGTGCTTCCAAGATTGACATAAAAGAAACATTTTCACAAGCTGATCGTGGGAGAATAAACTATCTGGAAAGCAGTTTGGCAAAGTATATCAAAGGAGCTTTTAAAATGTGACTTTTGAACTTCTGAAAATTCAGCCTAAAGGAGTAATAAAAAATGCAAATAAAGAGAGAGCTAAGTATAAAGATATTGGGCAAAGCAAAATTTATTATAGTTTCCAGAAAATGGAAACTATGTTAACAATGGGAATTACAGCCCATTCATGAATATTTACACCGTTATAAAATGTTCGTGGGCCTATGGCCCGGTGTAGAGAATGACATCATCACCACCACTGCAGCTATCACCAGGGCCTGCACTCAGGAGGAAGATACTCTAAGAAAAAGATACCCACCATTTCCTGACTATCGCAGCTAGAACAGTGCTTGTTAGAAGCATATCCCGTAACTTTGCAAATGATGCTACGTTTGAAATTAAGAAATGTGACCTTCATGGATTAGAAGATGGCTCTCCTATCGTAACAGTGCTCAGCAGGGAAGAGGGACTCCAGTAGAGAATGATACAGACCATTCACCAAGAGCATTAACAGAATATTATTCATGGTTTTCATCACTCATGAAGTGTCAAGAAGGTGTGGAGAACTTGATATTGGATAAATATCACGGATCATCTCACCTCAACCTACTGGGCTCATGGCTTTTGCTTTATTTGTGGACCTTCTGTCCCAGAAATTTGTAAAGTTTACAGAACAAAGAGAAGGCTGTACTAAAGAAAAAGAAGGATCAATGCACATATATGCCAAGAACTGCTAGCTACTGGGGCAATGGCATTGTCAGAGCTCGGGTGCCCCTGGGAGCTGGTATTGGTCTGGCCTATAACTACAATGGAAAAGATGAGTTCTGCTTGACTATATTCGAAAATTACAATATGACAGTTTTGTGGAAACCACCATTTATTTTCATCTGTGGGAATAGCTGCTGTGGAACGGAGCACCTGCTGAGAGAGCAGCAGCCAGCACTGATTACTACAAGAGAGGCCATTTTATTCCCAGGCGAAGAGCAGATGGAACGTATGTTCTGTGTCCAGGAAGCAGCAAAGATTGTAGCTGCCTATCATAGATCTGTGAAGGGGGCCATGCTGATGCAGCTGCAGACTCACCAATATCAAGGACACAGTATGAGTGATCCTGGAATCACTTATCACACACACGAAGAAATACAAGAAGAGTGACCTCATTGTGCTTCTCAAAGATTGAATAGTAGACAGCAACACAGCCAGTGTTGAAGAATTAAAGGGAATTGATGCCGAAGTGAGGAAAGAAATTGAGAATATGGTCCAGTCTGCAGCAGTGGATTATGAATCAACTTGAGAAGAATTAAGCCCCCAATCTGCACCAACAATCCACCTTTAAAAGCTGATGGTGTGAATCAGCGAATCCAGTTTCAAGTGGATCATTTAAAGGAAGGCTGTACACTTATCATCATGCCTTCAATGAAACTTTCATGGTCAACTTTAAGAGAGTTTGTGGTCTCAACTTTAAAAGGGCTAAAATCCAGAAAACAAACAAAATTTTTGTGAATGTGTTTATGCTATGCTATAAAATTAGGTTTAAAAATTTGGGGAAAAAATGCAATGGGTTCCAAAGGTTCAGGGATGCAGTGGAAAGCACAACGTCTTCCCTACATCCCACAGTTTCCTAATTTCCCTCCACAGAAGTGCACACGTTACCAGTGTCTTCTATATTAAAAAATGATTTTTTTAACTGTAACAAGCCGACAAATATTTAAAACCCTAGCTCAAGATGTTTAAAGGAAAAACTCACAAATTCTTACATTCAGAAAGAAAAACATGGAGGAAGAAATATAAACACTATGTAATTAACATGACCTAAGTAGATGATACAAAGGTACACATTCAGGGAATTTGGAGGCATGGAGTTAAATCTCTGGAAAGATAGAATAAGAGACTTGACATGTAGGGTAGGAACTCTCTCTTATCTGTACTCAGACAAACAACTCATCCTAAAATAAAATCCAATCCCTAAGGCAAGAAGAACTCTTCCCTCTTCTGTCAGTGAATCACAAAGCTGTGTTGAGCTGATTTTGTCTATCAAATCAGAAGACACACACTTTTCTCCTGTCATGGGAATTACACCGAATATGTTTATAAACAAAAGTTATTATGATAAGAGGAAAATATCCTCTAATATCTGTTTTAAGTAACAAACTATATTCCATAACTGTGGAGTCAAACTCCTGCCTTTTGCTTCCTGACAATGTTACTCAACTAAATTTGTTCTCCAACACAGAAATAATGACCCCTGTAGGGGGCTACCGGCTGCAGCTACAACCCTGCAGAGAAGGAGAGAGCTTCTAAAGATCTAAGAATAAATGTATTAAAATACAACTTTCATTCTTATCCCTTGCAGGAAAAAAATGTAATCATCTTCATTATGATTGCCATTATAAACTGAGGTACCATACAGTGACTTGCTTACAGATAAAAATTTCCAAAGGGATGGAATAGCTGAGTCACTTTTCAACTGAAGACTTAATTAAGTATCTCATACAGTCAGTGAAAGAAAATGATATAATATTATGAAAGTCATCTATTTCTGCAGTCTATGTTCAGAGTTCCAAAATAAATTAAACTGGTTGCTGACTCTGAAAGTGATTTTCACATACTCAGATTTCTCTCTTAAAGCATTTGGATACATTCTTTTTCTGGGATTAAGTTAAGTAACATCTATGCATCAACTGAGTCATACTATATATAGGTCATGCTCTACCAAGGTTCACTTGTTTACCTTACAACCTTAGCTTTTACTAGAATGTACTAATTGAGCTGTAACATTCCCTTGGGCTTTATGCCATTTCCTAAGTTTAATATTGAAACATCAGTTGAGGAAAAATAGGTACAACCTAACAGTCTATGTATCTTAATTACAAATATATTAAGCTGCAAACGTTAGCTTCAGAACAAAAAGAATCAGAAAAAAAAACAAACTCTATGAAATCAAATGAGATTTTTACTTTTGAAAAAGTCTACAAAATACCCTCAACGATAATTTAGGGCACCAAAGAAGCTGCCTATACTAAACACAAGACATAATAGTAAAGCTAGGGGAGGGGAACGGGGATTCCAAAATATGTAAATAAAAAACCAGCTAAATTTCAAATGATAGACAAATTTAAGAATCGCTCACTTGACTAACAACATTATTGGAAATAAATGACTGCATTAGAAAGAATCTTTTATACCAGTAAAAACAGTTAACATTGATTGAATCCTTCCTGTGTACCAGACTCTGTATTATTAAGTCCTTTACATGTATTATGAGCTCATTTAATTCTCACGCCCCCCTTATGAGGTATTACTACTATCCCCACATTATAAACAAGAAACCTGAGGCACAGAGAGGTTAAATTACTTGCCAGAAATCACCAAGTTAACAGGAAGAACCAGAGCATGAACCCACACAGTGATCTCTCCAACTACAGTTCCTAACTCTCCCCTCTCACCTCCCAACTGTTAAGCAGTCTACACACTCTTTTAATTTTAGTTCAACTTACCATTTCGCAGATGAGGAAACTGTGTCCGAGGTAGACAGAAAATTCATTCAAGGCTGAAAACTATTTTTTAAAGTAATCTGCCTGCCCAAAGTGGGGCCTGAACTCACAACCCCAAGATCAAGAGCTGCACACTCTACAACTGTATAGGTTTCTACAGGTTTCCTATTTACATTCTGCTGTCCTGTTTCACACTGGGCTTTTCCTATTTTCCTGTCATTTTTCCTATTTTACAGTGCGCTTGCCCCACATTTGGTCTTTTTAAAAAACAATTTGGGGGCACCTGGGTGGCATGAGCATTTGATTCTTGATTTTGGCTCAGGTCATGATTCCAGGGTTGTAGGGCCAAGCTCCATGCTGGGCTCTGCACTCAGTGTGGGGCCTGCTTGGGATTCTCTTTCTCTTTCCCTCTGTCCCTCTTCCCCGCTTCTGTGCTCTCTCTCTCTAAAATAATAAAAATAAATAAAATGATTTGTTTTTCTGTGTATACTTATTGTTGAAGTCAGGAGAGTACAATAAAATACAGAAAAGAAAATCACTCCTCCCAGCTTCCAAGAAACACCACAGTCAATATTTTAATACACTTCTTTATATGCATTGTAAGACCAACACTCTACTTCCCTGGCCCATATTTTCAAAGAAGTTTAGAGACATAATTTATATATAGTTGTATATTTACCTGACTTTTTCACTTACATGATTATTTTTCATGCCATTAAATAATTTTGAAAATATGACTAAATGGCACACTACATTTCATAAATTTCATTAATTTACACTATATATGGTAAATTCTTGCAATTACTCTGTGATGAAACTGTTATACCTACATCTTTATGCAACCATCGGTGATAATGTTCTAGATTAAGTCCCTAGAAATGACATTACTAAAGTTAAAAGATACAGCAATATCTAACATGTATGTGGTTAACACTATTGCCAAATTACTCTAAGCACTTAACAGATATTTGCTTGTTTAATCCTTGCAACAAAGAGAGCAAGGGACCCTTTAAGAGAGGGAATGAGGGGCGCCTGGGTGGCTCAGTTGGTTAAGCGGCCGACTTCGGCTCAGGTCATGATCTCGTGGTCTGTGAGTTCGAGCCCCGCACCGGGCTCTGTGCTGACAGCTCGGAGCCTGGAGCCTGCTTCGGATTCTGTCTCCCTCTCTCTCTGCCCTTCCTCTGCTCATGCTCTGTCTCTATGTCTCTCAAAAATAAATAAACGTTAAAAAAAAAAATAAAAAAAAAAGAGAGGGAATGAATGCCTAGAGAGAACAAGCGACTTGCCCAAGATCATACAGCTAGAAAGTGACAATCAGAATTGTCCACCTCACACCCAGGTAGTGCGACTCCAGGATCCATGCTCTTAATCACTATGCTGGCCTATTTTACTTCCACACTTCTTCAATTTTTAAGTGAGAAAAGGACAGAACATTTCTCTGAAAAAAAACATACAGATAGCTAGTAAGTACATGAAAAGATGTTCATAACATTATTAATTAGGGAAATGCAAATCAAAATCACAGTGAGATATCCCTTCACACTAGCTGGCTACAATAAAAAAGACAATAGCAAGTGCTGACCAGGAAGTAAAGACATCAAACCTTCATACACTGCTGGTAAACATGTAAAATAGTACAGCCACTTTGGAAAAGAGTTTGGTGGTTTCTTAAAACTATGGAGTTATGATATGACCCAGGATTTTATTCCTAGTATATAACCAACAAAGCTGAAAACATATGTCCACAAAAAAACTTGTACATGTATGTTCACAGCAGTATTACTCGTAACAGCCAAAAAGTAGAAACGACCCAAACATCCATCAACTGAGTATGTGGTAAGAGTGATAAATGAAATACGGTATACGCCTACAATGGAATATTATTTGGCAATAAAAGGTATAAAGTACAGCTACATGCTACAACATGTATGAACCTTGAAAACACCAGACTGAATGAAATAAGCCAGACACAAAAGTCCACTGTTATATGATTCCATTTATATGAAGTATCTCTCGGATAGAGGCAGAAAGGAGACTAATGGTTGCCAGAGGCTGGGAGAGGAGGAAAGGAAGAGTGATTGCTAAATGGGTACAGTTTCTTTGGGAAGCAATAAAAATGTTCTGGAGATAAATAGTGATAATAGTTGTACAATTTTGTGAGTATACTAAAAACCACTAAAGTGTAAACTTTAAAAAGTTAAAAATAAACTAAAAACATGGTTAAGAAATTCATGATAAGCACAAAAATTTTGAAATAAAGCTCTTAGGAGTAGCAATTTAAGACTGTAAATATGTGAATTTTGAAAGAATTAGGGAGGAAATTTGACAGGATAAAGTCTTTATGGGAACCACAGACAATGGAAATAAAGATAGAAATGTCAAAACTGTCAAAAAGTTAAGAACTAGGAAAGTACAATGTCAGGCAAATGAAAATTTTAAAAGTTCTATTAAAATCATATTGAGGAAGACAGAAAAGTGAGTTTCAGAGTAGAGAAGAAACAAAAGAAATAACCACCAAAACAAAATCATTCAATGACTTATCTAAGCAGTTCCCTGATGACTGTGAAAACTAATTTAAGTTAACCTGTAAGTAAAGATGAGGCCAAGAAGACACACATATGATCTAAATTTATAAAATTAAAGGAGATATGTACGAATTTCACCAAATGTAGAGCGCTAGTAATTCAGGACAAAACACAAATTTAACCACAATACTTTGGGGCCATATGACAGCATTGCTTTTACACAGCAAACTTCTAGGACAAGATGAACTGAATTATGCTGGATTCTCTGTCAGCAAATCAGAAACGCTCTGATTTGTCCTAAACAGGCTGAGGTAATAATGAAAGATGGATGGTGGTACGTGCATGCTAGAATGCTAGCTTCATTCCATGGAGTCAGGGACTTTGTTTTGTTTTGGTTAGAATAGTGTGTGGAGCGTAGAAGTGCTCCATGAGGCCTAAATTAATCAACAGGATTTCAAAACCTGTAGAACACTGTGCTTATGTTTTAGGAATTCACATCTAGATTAAGGAAATCTATACTTCTAGAAATGGAATTTTAACGGATGAAAAGCCAGAGATACAGGACTAGAGTTTCGGAGAAGAAAACAATTTCTCTTTAAATAACACACTGACTAGAGGCAGATAAGTTGCTATATAAGCTGCTTGTGTTGTTAAATGCTTAAACATATTCATAAACTTCCTCTCTTTTTACATTGTCAGTATAACAGAAAATATAATGGCTGCATAAACTTCTAAAAAATTACTTAGTGATAAAAATAATTATATACACTTAGAATTCAGCATAGTCAAGTAAAAGAAATACATAATATAGAAAATAAAATCTAAAGACAAAGACATAATTTAAGTAAAATATAATGGACAAAATCAAATTTAAAAAAAAAAACGTGGGGGGGGGGGGGCACCTGGGTGCTCCCAGCATCCAGCTTCGGCTCAGGTCATAATCTCACAGTTTGTGGGTTTGAACCCCGCATCAGGCTCTGTGCTGACAGCTCAGAGCCTGGAGCCTGCTTCGGATTCTGTGTCTCCCTCTCTCTGCCCTCCCCCACTCGTACTCTGTCTAAAATAAGTAACATTAAAAGACTAATTTAAAAATAATAGACAAAATCAGTATCCACAAGATCTAAGAAGAAAACTTAAAACCCTAAGTGTTAAAATCTATTCAGTACTAACTAAACCTAGAACAATGAGCACAGAGACAAAGTTCCCCACCTTACAAGAATTCAAGATAACAGACAAGAAAAAACTACAATGACAATCTCATAACAAAGACGAGAACAACTTCTAACAATGATCATTTTGGCTAAAGACACGCTATTGTAAAGCATTAGTGTTTCATAAAAAGTTTCAATGCCTGTCACTTAAATACTAAGATCAATACCAACAAAAGGTACTTTATATAAAAAATCACTAACAAGTTTGCATTTAAACATTTAATTAACATAGTTATGGCAAAGTTTTGTTTCTTAAATCAAAGTACTCTATTGTTAGAATGACAAATGTCACTATTCAGTTATTTCACTTTTCCTTTTTTTTTTTTTTTTTAGTGTTTATTTTTTGAGACAGAGAGAGACAGAGCATGAGTGGGAGAGGGACAGAGAGAGAGGGAAACACAGAACCCGAAGCAGGCTCCAGGCTCTGAGCTGTCTGAGCACAGAGCCCAACGTGGGGCTCGAACTCACAGACCGTGAGATCATGACCTGAGCCGTCCAACGCTCAACCGACTGAGCCACCCAGGCGCCCCTCACTTTTCCTTTTAAACAAGATACCTGCAGGCAACAAATGTGCAATTAAAGCTGTAGTTTAAGTTCAAACAATTCCCTTCGAACTTACCAAAAAGATAACCCACTAAATATCCTGTTAGACTTCTCATATTTGAATACTATTTTGGATTCACCTCAATTAAGGACTTTATTTAAAACCTAAAATATATGGGGCACCTCGGAAGCACAGTCAGGTAAGTGTCCAGCTCTTGATTTAGGCTCAAGTCACAATCTCGTGCTTATGAGATCGAGCCCTTCGTTGGGCTCTGCACTGACAGCATGGAACCATCCTGGGATTCTCCCTTTCTGCCTTCCCCCTGCTTGTGTGTATGCTCTCTCTCTCACTTTTTTTTTCTCTCTCTCTCAAAATAAATTAAAAATAAACATTTAAAATCTAAAATATCAGGACGCCTGGGTGGCTCAGTCAGTTGAGTGCCCAATTCTTGGTTTCAGCTCAGGTCATGATCTCACAGTTCATGGGTTCGAGCCCCATATCGAACTATGCACTGACAGTATGGAGCCTGCTTGGGATTCTCTCTCTCTTCCTCTCTCGCTCTGCCCCTCCCCCACTCATTCTCTCTTCTCTAAATAAACTTCAAAAAATAAAATAAAATCTAAAATATCAGGAAAATTTAAGATGAAATGCTTTTATAGAGTTTAACTCTAAAGTTTAATAAAGAACGTAAGTTGGTTCAAGTATGAGAGATCACTATTACAAAAATTACAATTTTTGAGTACTTAATTTGAGCAAATTTAGATGCTATGCCATAAAACTTAAGGAATTTTTGGAGTTTTCCACTGATATGGGAGTTCGTTTGATAGTTTTTGAAAATCATATTGAAAATACTGAAATGAACTTTTAAATAGTCATAACATAGGAATTTAATCATACCTTAACTTTTATTTTGTTCTCAAACTGTTTTTCAAGACCCTGAGAAATTGACACTCAGTTTCAGGCACATTATCTTAGAAGCAGAGCTAGATTTACAACAAGGAAGTGACAGTGCAGATTCTGGGTTTTGACATACATGCTTTACAAGAGAAAACATTGTGCAAGTAAAAGACTACTAAGGTTTAGAACTGCAACACATGCTAAATAAAATGGTACATTTTTTTAAAGTAAGACTGCTCCTATAGACTTACACGGGGCCAAAACTCACAAAAGCCATTCCTCCAAAATCTTCCTTCCCTGCCGCCCCTCACCCCACTCAAAATTAATTTTTTCATCCTAGAACCCATATAAAATGTTTCTTTAAAATATATTTCAGTACATCTTTATTATCTTTACATTCATGAATAAAACTCTCTGAAATTGAAAATATTTTATTTGACCCCTTTGCTCCAGAGTAACTTAATTATGATTTTCTATTAAATTTAGAGTGAATTTTGAATATTTTTTCTAGCTTTAAAATCAGCTACTTAATTTCTAACTATATACTTTATAAAAACAGTTCCAGGGGCGCCTGGATGGCTCAGTCAGTTAAGCGTCCAACTTCAGCTCAGGTCATGATCTCATGGTTCATGGGTTCAAGCCCTGGGTCAGGCTCTGTGCTGACAGCTCAGAGCCTGGAGCCTGCTTCTGATTCCGTGTCTCTCTCTTTCTCTGGCCGTCCCACACTTGCACTCTCTCTCTCAAAAATTAATAAACATAAAAAAAAAATAGTTTCACATACAGGACCTCATTTTACATACTATAAATTCAGAGGAATTATTAGTCTTACATATTTGATTAATAACTGCTTGCTATCTTCATTTTTACTTAATGTTGAAACTACATTTTAATCATCACACATTCAGCACCTACCAAAAAACAAGAATGTAAAACTGAAAAACTATTACAAAATTACGTGAAATGAAAATAAGTGACCAAAGTAACATAAAATTAAGTAATAGAATTTGATAATTCACAAAATGTATATCTCACTGAAAAACATTTAAATTTGATCAGTGTTTCATTTTTTTTAAACCTTCGTTTATAAGTTCCTATAACCTTTCTTTAATAGTTAAGTGTTCATCAGAATAGATATAGACATTTAACCCTTTTGTTGAATTATAGGATATGTGCTAAAAATTTAATTTTGATCAAATATAAAATAACTATAAATCATCCCCAGTTTAAGCAGTCCTTAGAGCATCTCTCATTCATATACTTTGGACATCGTAAGAGCTGGACATATATCCAGCTATCAGCTACTCACACACACACACACACACACACACACACACACACACACTCTTTGCAGAGACAAAATTTTTTGTACCAAGAGAAATGTAAAGATAAATTTCTAGCTTTAAAACCCCAGAACAGCAAAGAGTACTAAAGGGCTGGAGGCATTACAAAGCTATGATCATCCAGACAGCATGGTACTAGCACGAAAACAGACATATAGATCAACAGAAAAGAATAGAGAACCCAAAAATGGACCCACAAACATACGACCAACTGATCTTCGACAAAGCAGGAAATATCCAATGAAATAAAGACAGTCTCTTCAGCAAATGGGGTTGGGAAAAGTGACAGCAACATGCAAAAGAATGAAGCTGGACCACTTCCTAACACCACATACAAAAATAAACTCGAAATGGATGAAAGACCTAAACGTAAGACAGGAAGCCATCAAAATCCTAGAGGAGAAAGCAGGCAACAACCTCTTGACCTCGGCCACAGCAACTTCTCACTCAACATGTCTCCGGAGGCAAGGGAAACAAAAGCAAAAAATGAACTACTGGCACCTTATCAAGATAAAAAGCTTCTGCACAGTAAGGAAACTTAATCAGCGAAACTAAAAGGCAACCAACAGATCTGATATTCGCAAATGACCTATCAGATAAAGGGTGAGTATCCAAAATCTATAAAGAACTTACCAAACTCAACACCCAAAACACAAATAATCCAGTGAAGAAATAGGCAAAAGACATGAACAGACACTTTTCCAAAGAAGACATCCAGATGGCTCACAGACACATGAAAAAATGCTCAACATCAGTCATCATCCGGGAAACACAAATCAAAACCACAATGAGAGACCACCTCACACCTGTCAGAATAGCTAAAATTAACAACTCAGACAACAACAGATATTGGTGAGAACCCTTCTGCAGCGCTGGTGGGAATGCAAACTGGTGCAGCCACTCTGGAAAACAGGGTGGAGGTGCCTCAAAAAATTAAAAACAGAACTCCCTATGACCCAGCAATTGCACTACTAGGTATTTATCCAAGGGATACAGGTGTGCTGTTTTGAAGGGGCACATGCACCCCAATGTTTATAGCAATGCTATCGACAACAGCCAAAGTATGGAAAGAGCCCGAATGTCCATCGACTCATGAATGGATAAAGAAGATGTGGTATATATATATGTACAACAGAATATTACTCAGCACTCAAAGAGAATGAAATCTTGCCATGTGCAATAACATGGAACTAGAGTGTATTATGCTAAGCGAAACTGTCAGAGAAAGACAAATATATGACTTCATTCATATGTGGAATTTAAGATATAAAACAGATGAACATAAGGGAAGGGAAGCAAAAATAATATAAAAACAGAGAGGAGGACAAAACATAATAGACTCTTAAATACAGAGAACTAAGAATTGCTGGAGGGTTTTTGGGGGTGGGGGAATGGGCTAAATAGGCAAGGGGACTAAAAAAGACGCTTGTTGGGATGAGCACTAGGTGTTACATGCAGGGGATGAATCATTGGATTCTACTCCTGAAATCATTATTCCACCTTATGCTAACTACCTTGAATATAAATTAATATATCTTATATATTATATATATTCTACATATAAAAGTACTAAAGAATATCATCTATGCTACTTAATTACAATTCGTGGAATTACAAAATTTAAACATTCCAATACATTTTTGACATCTGGGATTCCCATTTGCACAAATTATATTTAACCCAGTAAGATATCAACTTACATTTAAGTCTACTGAAAAATTAATGTAGATAAGGAATGTCTAACCAGAAGACTTTTCTTATTCCACATCACCCGCCCCACCCACCAGTCTCCTCAGAATTACCAACAACTAAAACTGGAGGAAAAAAATTACCATCATGGAAGTGTGCATACACATATCTTTTACATGGTAATCTAAATTACCCTCTGCATCCACTTATTCAAGCACTGTCAGAGCTGTAACACTAATTTATAATCTTTTAGCCATCGCCAGTATGTTTCCATACCTACCACTCCACTAATAGCCCAGCTTTTGCTACTTACACTCCCTACAAAGTGACATTTGAGTGCTGTTAATAATGGTCTTCTCAAAACCTCTCCCTTGCCTTGTATCTCACAAATCCAGTCTTTCCTGGTCCTACTACTTCTCTGGCTGTTCTTCCAACTCTGTTTTCTTTTTCCCTGCCAGCTATTCAAATGCTGATTATCCCCAGTGTTGTCTAGCCTCTACTTTTCTAGAGAGGTACAAACTTCCCTGGGAGTAGATTTCCTACACTCTTCACTACTTCGGTCCATGACTCCCAAATCTGTCTCCCTCCATGCAGATGATTCTGTTGCACTCCAGTTTGTTTCTAACTGTCCTTTCTACTGTATCACTCTATAAGGTCTCCTTGCCTCTAAGCAATGTCTTCCACATTATCACCAAAACTCCTCCTCTAAAAACAAAGATCTAACCATGTGATTCTTTTGGAACTCATCACTACCAATCCTAAAGGAAAAAATAGCATAACATTAAAATTCTTCATGACTTTAGGGGAGCCTGGATGGCTTAGTCGGTTGAGCGAACCACTTCGGCTCAGGTCATGATCTCACAGTCTGTGGGTTCGAGACTGCATTGGGCTCTGTGCTGACAGCTCAGAGCCTAGAGCCTGCCTCGGATTCTGGGTCTCCCTCTCATTCTGCCATTCCTCTGCTCACGCTCTCTCTCTCTCAAAAATAAAAACATAAAAAAAATTAAAATCTTTCATGATCTGATCCTAAACTACTTTTTCTGCCTCATCTTCTCTTCCTTCCCCCATACTGTGTCACACAAAATTATTAAAAGTTTCTCAAACAAGGGGCACCTGGCTGGCTCAGTTGGTAGAGCATGAGACTCTTGATCTCAGGGTCATGAGTTCAAGCCCCACGTTGAGTGTAGAGATTCCTTTTAAAAAACAAAACTTCTCAAACAAGCTACCTATTTTTTCCCCCTTCATGCTATTACTCGTGCTATTTATTGATGCTGTGTAAAGTGTACTTCCCCCTCATTTGCATGCTAAAATCTTGTTCTTCTTTTAGGACTTGTTTTAGATGTCACTTCTGGGGACATTCTGTTCCTTCCTTCATTGCCTTATTAAGTGGTCATTCTAGCTTCAACATTTCTACTGCAGTTCATTTAAATAACACCTCTCTTAGCAATTATTTCATTGTATTATTGTAATTATCTGAATACGAGTCCACTTATGTAGAATCACTAGAGGCAGGGATCACATCTTTTCACCCCTGTATCCCTGTTAACTTGCAAATATGCCGCACAGTAAATGCTTAATAAAGAGATGCTCAATAAGCAAATGCTATATAATTTATGCACTCTCTACCTACTCTAATGTTTGACTCTATGAACTCATATATCCCAGTGTTTTATCTGAAAATATGATCAATGTAGATTCGGTCCATGACAAAGCAGATGAATAGGCAAGATAAAGCAGACTGAAGAGATGTTTGGGAAAAAACACTTATGACTAAATCCCATAATTCAATGTCAAACGTCAGAGTTATTCACAAAAGACCCTAAGTAGTATATCAACGATACAGTCTTCTATCTGCTTAAAAGAATACTACTTCAAATTATAATTTTTTTATGTCTTAATTTTCTCTTTTGAGAAATACAAAACATTTACCTTAGGAATATTAAAACACTCAAAAGGGAATGGAAAACAACTTTATTTTTGTTAAAATACATTCTTACTTGATAGTTCCCAATCATCTACATGATTTTCAGTTTGAGGTGAGAAGAAGCCGAATGTAGTAATATATATGACTGTGTTCAGTTATTCCACTGCTTCTTCCTATATGAACACCAAATTACACTTCCCTGCTCAACTTCATCACACCTGGCCATGTGACTTGCTTTGGGCAATAAAATGTGAATGGAAGTGGCATTCTGAGCAGAAGCGTTAACTGTAACTCCATGGCTGTGCATAGCTCTCTTCCTTCTACCACCAGAACATGTCCCAGACAGGAGCTACTCCTTTGGCCTGAATTCCAGAAAGGAGAACAACTGTGGATAGAGCTGCCACCTACCTAAATATGTAACAAGAGCAAAAACTGAACCAAGTGAGATCTTGGGTTGTTCATTACCACCATATAACTAGCATAAACTAACCGATACACTGAATTAGATGCTCCTCCTCTATAATATCGTTAACACTCAGGCATATGCCACTGTAATATTATACTACACTCAAAAGTTTTTTTAATGTTTTGTTCAAATAGACTTAGGATTTCAAGAAGTCAGACATTTGTTTTTTCACCTCTAGCACCTGGTAGAAGACGGACAAATGTTTGCTGGAAGAATTATAAAGGTGTCTATCATATATTTTCCAACAAATGAAGCTAGTTACTGAAAATTTTGAAAATGTAATACAAAAATAACATATTGCAAAGAAAGGCTAAAGAGATCAAAATAGCTTATATTGTAAAAGCTAAAGAGATTTCATGGTCATTTGTTAGCTGATCTTAGGTACAGTATCTTAACATTTTCCTAAAACGTTCCAGCAATATATTTATCAAATATTTCAATAATACAACTTTAAAAATATTCCTTTGATAACCAGAAGGAAACAAGAGAAGTGTTGGGAGAAGTCTACGTTCATGTACTGTAAAATTCACGTTACCTCACAGATCCATATTTACATATAAGTTTTAGTACATTTATATATGTTTAAAACATGTATTTTGTTTCTAAACAGTTCCTGTAGTAATGGGACCCAGAAAACTGACAACAATCCAGAAGAATCAACACATTATAAAAATGCATTAATTCAGTAATTTTAAAACATGCTAATACAAAGTCACCTAGCACAGGGTAAAAAACTTACAGCTTCTAATGCCTCTAAGTGCATAATTCTATTAGTAAATATAACCAGGTCATTAAGAAAAGTTTTTGTCCTTTACTCTATTTAAGGTGACAAGGAAATGTTTAATCACTTTATAAAAATTTCCATCCAAAAATTATTTGGTTGTAAAAGGTGTACACTTTGAACTAACTCATCAGAAAATCCTGTTTTCTGAAATGACTCATTCCCTGAGGTTATCAAGAAACAATGGCATAATTATAACTAATACAATCTCTAACCTATTAAAATATATTTGAGTTTTAAATTTATCTAGATGGAGATGTACTCCAAATTCCTTAAACTCAAGTAAACACTCACGTTTGCTAAACCTAGCTAGCATTTTATTCTATACTGGAGGACATGCATTAAAAACCACATATAGTGATAGGAATAGAAATTTTAATATTAAGTTGATATTACAAAGTCTTCATCTTTGTGATTTTACTGAACACTCGTACAATTTTTATTCTAAAGCACCTAAAACTATAATAACACTTTGAAAACAGTTATACACTCATTTTACAAGTAAACTTCACAATAATGACATCATATGGGCAGTTTTTTTTATAAAATTTTTTTGATGTTTATTTTTGAGAAGGGAGGGAGAGAAAAAGAGCAGGGGAGGGGCAGAGAGAGACGGAGACAGAGAATCTGAAGCAGGCTCTAGGCTCTGGGCTGTCAGCACAGAATCTGACACAGGGCTTGAACTCACGAGCAGTGAGATCATGACCTGATCTGAAGTCAGAAGCAGATACTTAACCCACTGAGCCACCCAGGTACCCCCAGATAGTTTACAAACATCATTAACCAAAAGTCATACAGAATCTTTTGTAAATGGTTTTTTTTTTTTTTTCTGGTTTTTAAGTAGGGGGTTTTAGCTGATATCAGCAATCTGAATAAGAAAATAAATGCCAGAGGCTCCTGGGAGGCTCAGTCAGCTGAGCATCTGACTTCCGCTCAGGTCATGATCTTGAGGTTTGTGAGTTTGAGTCCCATATCAGGCTTCCTGCTGTCAGCCTGTCAGTTCAGAGCCTGTTTCGGATTCTCTCTCCCACTCTCTCTGCCCCTCTCCGACTTGAGCTCTCCCAAAAAATAAATTAAAAAAAAAAAAAAAGGAAAATAAATGCCTACGACAAAAATCACCACCTTATTCCACTTAAGGCAGAAATGCATGATTAAGTTCATGTATTTTTGCTTCTAAATATTCCATCAAAATAGCATAGTCATGCAGCCAACGTGATCTTCATAGATATTAACAATTTACAGATTTTAAAATGTGAATAATTTAGAAGTATTAAATCATAATCTCTGGGGGATTGGGCCCAGGAAGCGGTGTGTTTTAAAAGCTCCAGATGATTCTAATATGAAGCTGAGGTTGCAATTGTATATTTCTTTCAATGTCCCTACAGAAGATTAACTAACAACTTTTTTCTTTCAATTTAATTCTGGACCAGATTTTAAGGGAGTAGCTTTAAACTTTTCCTTAAATTAGTATAGATTTTTACTCTTAATCTCTATTTCAACTTTTGTATATTTTGATTTAAACAGTAATTTTTATCATGCTTATAAAATGTGTCTTAATAAATCAAGTTTGAAAAAAGAAAAAAGGGACAGTTTGGCCATTTAAACACTATTTTTTCTTTAAAAATATATTTTTTTAATATTTATTTATTTTTGAGACAGAGAAAGACAGAGCATGAGTGGGGGAGGGACAGAGAGAGAGGGAGACACAGAATCCGAAGCAGGCTCCAGGCTCTGAGCTGTTAGCACAGAGCCCGATGCGGGACTCGAACTCACAGACCGTAAGATCTGAGCCGAAGTCGGACGCTCAATCGACTGAGCCACCCAGGCGCCCCTATTTTTTCTTTAAATTAAATGATGTCAGATAGCTCAAAGCCACAGTACCACAGCACTTTTTAAATTACAAAACTGTTTAAATATAAGGTCATATTATTAACAAAAAGCTTTCTCATTAAAAGAAAAGTTCTGCGGGAGCAGCTGGCCGGCTCAATTAGAAGAATACGGAACTCTTCATCTCAGGCTCACGAATTTGAGCCCCACGCTGTGTGTAGAGATTATTTAAATAAATAAGTAATTAAAAAAAAAAGAAAGACAAAAGTTCTGCCTACAATGTACAACATCCAGGAGATAATCAAAAAAGAACTGAAATAACACTGGAAAAGGAGAAACTCTGAAAAGATTTTGGGAATTTACCTGAAAAAGTCCTCTTTGAATATAACTGATGGCATAGTATTTCCAAAATGTCTCTATTTCAAGAGATACAAAACCAAACCTCCTAAAAATGGAAATATTCTATGGCCAACAAATAAATAAATATGAGTCTCAACAGGACACAGTCTGAATCTACCTAAAAGAATCATGTTGGGGCACCTGGGGGGCTCAGCTGGCTAAGTGTCTGAGTCTTCACATCGGCTCAGACTGTGATCTCACAGTCATTAGATTGAACCCTCCATAGGGACTCCATTCTGAGCGTGAAGCCTGCTTGGGATTCTCCCTCTCTCTCTCTCTCTCTCTCTCTCTCTCTCTCTCTGCCCCTCCCCCCATGCACACACATACACGTGTGTTCTCTCTCTCAAGAATAAATAAATAGGCCAGACTAAACACGTTTTCTTTTAAACTTAATAAGTTAATGTTTATTTATTTAAAATAGGTGGTATAGTTTCAAGGTTCCAGAAATACTAAAAAGGTATATATACTGAAAAGTCTTCCTGTCATCTTTATCTCATAAAGACAGTTTCTACCCTACCACACTTCCAGATAACCAGGTCACTAACTCCTTTATATATCTCCTTCCAGATTTATGCATAAACAAATAACAAATATGAATTCTTACCTTCTTTTGCATAAAAGGTAGATTATTGTGTATATCATGTTATGCCCAGTTTATTTTTCTGTTATCTGACAATATATCTCACTCTTTTTATAGATTTTTCAATGAAGTAAAATCTCAGAAAGTCAGTCCATTTACTTTTTTACTTTATAACTTATAATCTCCTAAAGCTCATCCCAACAGAGACATACATAATATACCTGCAATAAGAAATCTTTAAATTTAAATTTAAAAATCTTATGAGACATTGCTATTTTTTTAATGTTATTTATTTTTGAGAGAGAGCATGAGCAGGGGAGGGGCAAAGAGAGAGGGGTACAGAGGATCCAAAGTAGGCTCCATGCTACAGTAGAGAACCTGATACAGGGCTCAAACTCACGAACAATAAGATGATGACCTAAGCCAAAAAGTCAGACGCTTAACCAACTGAGCCACCCAGGCACCCCCTGACATTGTTATTATAAAGAATTTGTTGAAGTATGGAATGCATACAAAGAAGTGAACAAATCAAAAGTGTATATAGCTTGATGACTCACCACTAAGCAAATACACCTTTATAACTAACCACCACCCAGGTTAAGATATAAAACATTAGTAACATATCATCTATCTGATTTTTTAATATTTTATCATCTATTAGTATCTAGGACACATGTTAGAGAATTAATAGTACTGACTTCCTAAACTTACATTAGGGATACAGATTATGGGGTTATGTTTCTTACTTTCTTTTTCGGTTGGCTTGACCTGTTATTTAATTAAATAGTTCATATATACAAAAATAAACAGTAGCATTGGAGTAAGAACTAAAGAATATTAAAATAAACTTTCATGTACCTAACACCCAGCCTGAGAAGACCCCTGTCCCTCCCATCAGGGCAAGCAGCATGGCTTCACAGTTAAGAGTGCAGACTCTGGGGGCGCCTAGGTGGCTCAGTTGGTTAAGCGACCGACTTCGGCTCAGGTCATGATCTCACAGTCTGTGAGTTCAAGCCCCGTGTCAGGCTCTGTGCTGACAGCTCAGAGTCTGGAGCCTGCTTCGGATTCTGTATCTCCCTCTCTCTCTGCCCTTCCCCTGCTCATACTCTGTCTCTATGTCTCTCAAAAATAAATAGACGTTAAAAAATTAAAAAAAAAAAAAAAAAAAAGGGTGCAGACTCTGGAGCCAGACTGCCTGGGGTTTGATTAGAGGATTTACCTCTTATTAGCAGAAGGATCTGGGGTAGTTAAGATTTTCTGCACCTTTATTTATAAGCTCCTTTATTCAGAAATAGGAATAATAATAGTGCCTGCTTCACGGCACATACTCATTTAATTATGAGAATTAAATAAGTATATATTTGTAAAGTATTTAAAACACTTTCCAGCATATATTATGTAAAATTTAGCTATTTTTATATCCACTCTCTACCTCTCTCTCAAGGAAATATTCATCATTCTGTTACTATTTATGAAGTAACATATATATGTATGAATAAGTGTCATGATTTCTAAGTTCTATATTAACTGGCATCATAGTCTAAGTATTCCTTTGCAATTTACTTTTTTTCATTCAACATTTTTGAGATTCATCTGCAGTGACGATGTACAGCTGTTGTTTATTAATGTTCACTCCTGTACAGTATTCCACGGTATAAATTAACAGAAGTATTTACATATCCCTGTTGATGAACATCTAGGTTACTTCCAGTTTTTTGCTGTTACAGAAAATACTACAAAACACTGCTTGAGGGGCATCTAGGTGGCTCAGTATATTAAGCGTCCTACTTTGGCTCAGGTCATAATCTCACTGCTTGTGAATTTGAGCCCCACGTTGGGCTCTGTGCTGACAGCTTAAAACCTGGAGCCTCTTTCAGATTCTGTCTCCCTCTCTCTCTCTCTCTCTGTCCCTCCCCAGCATGCGCTCTCTCTCTCCCCTAATATAAACATTAAACATAAAAATAAAAAAAAAATTCTCTCCCTCTTCCTCTGCGCTTCCCTACTTTTGTGCATGCACTCTCTTTGTCTTCAAAAAAAACTTTTTTTGAACATGTCTCCTGATGCAGATGTAAAAACGTTTCTGTAGGGTATACACCACACTTAGGTAAAGAACTGCTATCTTATTAGGTATATGCAAATTTAGCATAACAATGTCAAATTGTTTATCAAAATGGTTGTATTAGAGCATTACATATTTTTATTAATAAGAAGGTCTAAAATCAATGATCTAAGCTTCCAATTTAAGAAACAGAAGAGAAAATCAAACGGAAAAGAAGCAGAAAGAAGCATATAAAAAAAGGTAAGAACAAAAATTCATGAAATAGAAAACAGAAAAACAGCAGAAAAATATATTTAAAATAAGTTGATAAACTTCTGGCCAACGTGATAAAAAAAAAAAAAGAGAGAAAAGACACAATACTGGAAATGAGAGAGGTAACATCATTACAGAATCTATAGATACTGAAAGGGTAATAAGGTAATGTTATGGATAATTTTGTGCCAATTTACCCAACAACTTTGATGAAATAGATAAATTTCTTTCAAGTCACAAACTACCAAAATTAACTCGAGAAGAAATAATTAACCTGAAAAGCTCTGTATCTATCAAAGAAACAGAATTGATAGTTGAAAACTTTCCACACACACACACACACACACACAAATAAATAAAACACAAACCTAAATGACTTCATTAGTGAATTCTACCAAGTACTTAAGACTAACCTTTCATGAAGACATATACAAAAATCCTTGACAAAATTTAAGCAGATCAAATCCAGCAATGTATTAAAAAAATCCAGTATAATCAGGTGGAGTTTAGTTTATTCCAGGAATGCAAAGTTGGTTTAATGTTCAAAAGTCAATCAGGGGGGCACCTGGGTGGCTCAGTCGGTTAAGCGTCCGACTTCAGCTCAGGTCACGATCTCACAGTCTGTGAGTTCGAGACCCACGTTGGGCTCTGTGCTGACGGCTCAGAGCCTGGAGACTGCTTCAGATTCTGTATCTCCCTCTGTCTCTGCCCTTCCCTTGCTCACGCTCTGTCTCTATGTCTCTCAAAAATAAAAAAAATTTTTTTTAATTTTAAAAAAAGTCAATCAGGGTTTAACTTGTCAAATCAATAACAAAGCATGGGAGTTCCTCTACAATGTGTCCATACTTGATATTATCCAACTTTTTTTAAATCAAACTCAACACCCAAAAAACAAATAATTCAGTGAAGAAATAGGCAAAAGACATGAATAGACTCTTTTCCAAAGAAGACATCCAAATGGCTTACAAACACATGAAAAAATGTTCAATATCAGTTATCATCTGGGAATTACAAATCAAAACCACAATGAGAGACCACCTCACACCTGTCAGAATTGCTAAAATTAACAACTCAGGCAACAACAGATACTGGTGAGGATGTGGAGAAAGAGGAATCCTTTTGCAGCGCTGGTGGGAATGCAAACTGGTGCAGCCACTCTGGAAAATAGGGTGGAGGTTCCTCAAAAAATTAAAAATAGAACTACCCTATGACCCAGCAATTGCACTACTAGGTATTTATCCAAAGGATACAGGAGTGCTGATTCAAAGGGGCACATGCATCCCAATGTTTACAGCAACACTATCGACAATAGCCAAAGTATGGAAAGAGCCCGAATGTCCATCAACTGATGAATGGATAAAGATGTGGAATATATATACAATGGAATGTTACCTGATGATCAAAAAGAATGGGGGCACCTGGGTGGCTCAGGTCATGATCTCATGGTCTGTGAGTTCGAGCCCTGAGTCGGGCTCTGTGCTGATGGCTCGGAGCCTGGAGCCTGCTTCAGATTCTGTGTCTCCGTCTCTCTCTACCCCTCCCGACTCATGCTCTGTCTCTATGTCTCTCAAAAATAAATAAAAAATGTGAATTAAAAAAAAAAAGAATGAAATCTCGCCGTTTGCAACAACGTGGGTGGAACTAGAATGTATTATCCTAAGCAAAATAAGTCAGAGAAAGACAAATATCATATGATTTCACTCATATGTGGAATTTAAGATACAAAACAGATGAGCATAAGGGAAGGGAAGGAGGGGCGCCTGAGTGGCTCAGTTAACTGACCGACTCTTGGTTTCAGCTCAGTTCATGATCTCACGGTTTCATGAGTTCAAGCCTCACATTGGGCTTTGTGCTGGCAGCACAGAGCCTGCTTAGGATCCTTTCTCTCTCTCTCCCTCTCTCTCTGCCCCTCCCTTACACTGTCTCTGTCTCTCTCTAAATAAATAAATAAACTTAAAAAAAAAAAAAGGGAAGGGAAGGAAATATAAAAACAGAGATGGAGACAATCCATAAGACACTCTTCAATTCAGAGAACAACCTGAGGGTTGCTGAGGAGAGGTGGGGGGGGTGGGCTAAATGGATGATGGGTATTAAAGTGGGTACTGGGTGTTATATGTAAGTGATGGATGAATCACTAAATTCTATTCCTGAAACTAATATTATACTATATGCCAAGTAGAATTTAAATAAAAACTTGAAACATTAAAAAAATTAAATTAAAAACCACAAAAAAAATAATAAAGGCAGAAGAATTTTTTTTTATTTTTTTAAAGTTTATTTATTTTGAGAGAGAAAGAGAGAACGAGGGGCAGGGGGTGGGGGGGGGGCAGAGGATCCGAAGTAGGCTCTGTGCTGACAAGCAGAGAGCCCAACGTGGGGCTTGAACCCACAACCTGTGAGATCATGAACTGACCCAAAGTTGGACACTTAATAGACTGAGCCACCCAGGGGCCCCTATCCAACTTTTTAAAGTTCTTTCCCCCCAGTAATCTCTACACACAACATGGAGCTCAAACTCACGACCCTGAGATCAAGAGTCTCTTGACCTACTGACTGAGCCAGCCGGGCGCCCCAATATTATCCAACTTTTTAAATGAGTATAAATGGAACTGAAGGCTTAAGTTTACAGTTTCCTAGTTATGCTGAACATCTTGTATTAGTTTACTGGCCATTCTTATTTCTTCTGTGAAATTCTTATTTGGGTTAGCCATTTTCTTCTCATGGGTTGTATTTTTTTTGTTAATTTAAACAAATCTTTTCTATATCCTGGACATTTATGCTTTACGAGTGATGGTTTTACAAATATCTTCTCCTAGTTTATTTTTCCTTCTTCACTTTTTTCATTCTTAATGAAAAAAATAATTTTAATGTATTTGCATTATCAATCTTTTATTTCAATTATGCTTTTTTGTGAATTTTTTATAATATATCCTTCCCTACCCCAAGGTCATAAAGATATTTCACATTCTCTTCTAAGAGGCTTTAAAAAAAAAAAAAAAAAAAGGTAGGGGCACGTGGGTGGCTCAGTCAGTTAAGCATCCGATTCTTGATTTTGGCTCAGGTCATGATCTCACGGTTTATGGGATCGAGCCCCATGTCTGTGCTATGGGCACAGAGCCTGCTTGGGATTCTCTCTCATCTCTCTCTGCCCCTCCCCCCATTCTCTCTTTCTTTCTCAATAAATAAATAAACATTAAAAGAAATTAAAAAGACAAATTTCTAAAGTTAGTACTTCTAGAATTTCTTTGGAGATGGGGCACTTAGGTGGTTCAGTTGGTTGAGGATCCAACTTCAGCTCAGGTCATGATGATCTCACAGCTGGTGGATTCAAACCCTGAATCAGACTCTGTGCTGACAGCTCAGAGCCCGGAGCCTGCTTCAGATTCTGTGTCTCCCTCTCTCTCTGCCCCTCCCCTGCTTGTGCTCTCTCTCTCAAAAATAAATAACAAAAAACATTTTTTTTAGAATTTCTTTGGAGAAAGATACTATGTTGGCAATAAATGTTTTTTTTTTATTTTTTTAATGTTTTTATTTATTTTTGAGAGAGACAGAGACAGAGCACCAGTGGTGGAGGGACGGAGAGACACAGAATCTGAAACAGGACCCAGGCTATGACCTGTCAGCAAAGAGCCCAACACGAGGCTCAAACTCACGAACTGCGAACTCATGACCTGAGCTGAAGTCGGATGCCCAACCGACTGAGCCACCCAGGTGCCCCTGTAGTAAATGTTTTAATCACCTACTAAATACTAAGCATGGCACCTATATTGTAGGGCTACAGGGCAGCAAAGTCTATTACACTTACCTTTAAGGAGAACATAAACTAATTGTTTTTATTATTATTATTAAAGAACTAAGGCAGAATAACATAATCAAGGGCTAAGTTTTGTGATAAACATGATCAAAGTTCAAAATATTACTAAAAGGAATAAATCAGTGAGAATTGTGGCAATCAGTAAAATTCCATAAAGAAAAGCATTAAACCTGCACTTAATAATTCTGACTTAGAATAACAACAAAATCTAGAATTTATCTAAAACATATCAATATTTAAAACAGTCAACAGAGGGGCTCCTGGGTGGCTCAGTCAGTTAAGCATCTGATTCTTTTTTTTTTTTAATATTTTCAAATTGGTTTACATATAACACCCAGTTTTCATCCCAACACGTGCCCTCTTTAATGCCTGTCACCGCCTCTCCCCCCTCCCTCACCCCCCTCACCCTCAGTTTGTTCTTAGTCTTTGAGAGTCTCTTATGTTTTATCTTCCTCCCTCTCTGTCTTTTTTTCCTTTCCCCTCTTCCCCTCCTCCATGGTTTTTGCTAAGTCTCTCAAAATCCACCTATGCGGGGAAACAAATGGTATCTGTCTTTTTCTGACTGACTTATTTCACTTAACATAATACCCTCCAGGGGCGCCTGGGTGGCTCAGTCGGTTGGGCGGCCGACTACAGCTCAGGTCATGATCTCGAGGTCTGTGAGTTCAAGCCCCGCATCCGGCTCTGTGCTGCCGGCTCGGAGCCTGGAGCCTGCTTCAGATTCTGTGTCTCCCTCTCTCTCTGCCCTCCTCCTGCTTATGCTCTGTCTCTATGTCTCAAAAATAAATAAACATTAAAAAAATTAAAAAAAAAACATAATACCCTCCAGTTCCATCCATGTTGCTACACATGGCCAGATTTCATTTTTTCTCATTGCCACATATAGCCAAATCATGGAAAGAAACCAAGTGCCCATCAACTGACGAATGGAAAAAGAAGATGTGGTACATATATACAATGGAATACTACGTGGCAATAAGCATCTGATTCTTGATTTCAGGTCAGGTTGTGATCTCTTGGTTCATAGCATCAACCCCCACATAGGGCTCTGTACTGACAATGTGGAGCCTGCTTGGGATTCTCTCTCTCCCTCTCTCTGTGCCCCTCCCCTGCTCTCTCTTTCCTACTCTCTCTTTCTCAAAATAAATAAACATTTAAAAATAATAATAAAAAATAAAAAGGTAGCTCTTTCTGCCACACGTCCTTGTCCCTGTGTTTTAATAAAATCACCTTTTTGCACCTAAACAAACAAATAAATGAAATTTAAGAATAAAAAATAAAATAGCCAACAGATAAGCGAACCTAGGTGGCTCAGTGGGTTAAGTGTCCAACTTCAGCTAGGGTCATGATCTCACGATTTGTGAGTTCAAGCCCCGTATCGGGCTCTCTGCTATGAGTGCTGAGCCCACTTCAGATCCTGTCTCCCTCACTCTCTGCCCCTCCCCCACTCATACTCTATCACAAAAAAATAAACATTTAAAAAAATAGCCAACAGATAAAAACCACAAAGTCTGAATTAATGCAAACTTGCATGTGACGGCAAAAGAAAATGGAAAATGTAAGTAAAAATGTAAAACATAAACATTATATTGCTTAGGGCCTTACATAAATCAGACTCGCTCACCCCCAACTCTGCACATGAGCAGGAAATTCAAAATTCAAAAGCAAAAGACAGCTGGCAAGTGAAGTCAGTTGGATAACAGAGTTAACCCCTATCAGAATATTATACAGTCATAAAATTGGAGATATGACATCAATTCTAGAAAAAAGAAAGAGTAACCTTCTAGTAAGTCTTTTTAAAAGTGAATGATCTTAAAAACTTGAAGGGTTTTTCTCCAACCTCAACATTCGGATACCAACACTCCAAATATCTTGTTTTGGGGGAATAATATTTTGGAAGCAGGACTTAAACATCAGAAATAAATACTTTAGAAGTGAAGCATAGCAGGTAACAGGTCATCGTAGGCCTATAACAAAACAGTCATTTCAGAAAATAATTCCTAAAATTTATAATTTACTAGCACATCTAAACCTCTAAACTGGTAAGATGGCAAAGCAATAATAACAAAAAGTAGTAGAAGTATGAAGGAATAATGACTAATTTTTACAACACAACCACGTAATATTTGAAAGTGCTTTTTAATCACTTTCTCACACATTAACAGTTTACCTATTGTTATATCAGGCTTTTGAAATAGTTGTGGCTAAAACAAAGGATAAAATTTTGATTCAATTCTCAAATCAGGTCACTGGTGAGGGAAGTGGGAGGGAAGAATTATTAAAACCGAGTACAATGCCAATAAACTTAACTGACGCTTATCTGAAAACTGCCTCCACACAACTGGCAACTATGAACCAAAAACTCAGCTTAGAGCATCAGTTTAAAATGGCAAGACTAGCACTACCACATAAGTTTTATGTTTCAAAATGTATTTCTACTGAAATTCTAATAAAAGTTCTATCACTTAACACCTGCCTCTGACTTGGACATTCACATGCATTATTTTCTTCATCATATTTGTAACTTCCTTCATTTTTCATTTAAATATTAAATCTATGTTTCTGGCAATATCGGAAATGGTGTTTAAGTGCATTTATTCCAGGGGCTCCTGGCTCATTCGGTTGAGTGTCCAACTCTTGCTCTCGGCTCAGGTCATGATCCGAGAGTTGGTGAGATCGAGCCCCATGTTGGGACTCTGCACTGACAACGTGAGCCTGCTTGGGATTCTCTCTCTGCCCCTTCCCTGCCCCCTCCTCCAAATAAATAAACTTAAAAATAAATAAATGGATTTATTCCAGAATTTAAAATGACTGACAAAAGAAATACAACTTAAAATGATGCATACAAGCACAATCTTTTCATGTGCCAAGAGAGAAGCAATCTTGAAAATAAGAACTCATACCCTGGGACCTTTAAACCTTGTCTCCTCACTATACCCATGAATCCAATTCACCACCTTCCAATCACCCTATTATGAAGTCAGCATATTAAGGCAGATGAGTGTTTTATAACACACTGTAAAACTACCAGTTTAGTTATCAGAGTTACCCAGGTGGACTAAGAGGCAGTTTGGCTTTTTCCAAAGTTGCAAATCCAAGATTCTTACTTCCAAGGTTTGTGCCTTGGTTCCCTCAATGTTTTCGTCCTATTGCTCCAGTAACCTCTGTGTCTCCACAGCCTTCCTGAAATGGAAACTGATTCATGTCACCTCTACCATTTAATCTAAACTATCTGGTCAATCTAGTAGGAGAGCTCCCTAGCATGCAACTGTCTCCTGACTATCTTTCTGGGCTTAGGCCTTTTTATGTAGACCTTTTTGCACCCAGGACATCCGTTATCCTCTACCCTAAATTTTCACGGTCTAGTTCAAGTCCCCCTTTCTAGACAAACAAGCCTTTACTACCTTAATCATATAGATCTCTTAATTTCATTTAAAACTTTATTCTTCCCTAATTTGTTTACACGAGAGTTAGTCTTGGCTTCCCAATTGAACTATAAGCTCCTCAAAGACTGAAGCTAGCATCTTTGTTTGTTTACTATGGACAGCTTCATGATTTACATGTCATCTCTATGCAGGGGCCATGTTAATCTTCTCTCTCATTCCAATTTCGGCATATGAGCTGCCAAAGCGAGCACCTTTTTTTAATTAAAAAACTTTTTTAAGTTTATTTATCTAAATAATCTCTACATCTAACATGGGACCTGAACTCATGACCTTGAGATCAAGAGCTGCATGCTCCATCAACTGAGCCAGCCAGGCACCCCTGAAGTAATATCTTAATACCTTCACTATGTCCCATGTTACCTACTGCAGAATATGCATTCTGCTACATGTTCCCCGACTGACTGACTAGATTCTCATCATATTACTCACTCAGCTCCTTTCGTTTCAAATCTTCGAGTAAGGCAAACCAAGTATGCTACTGATTTTCATTTCTATTACCATGGAATCTCTACAAATTTGATAGTATTGGGTAATGAATATTAATTATAAGACTATTTGAACTATTTTTACACACAATTCTGACACCAAATGCACGGTGCCTTCTAACACCACTCACCAACTCTCTAATACAAGCCGGATGTCCTACAATTCCATTCTACACTATCTACCTGGAATTAATGTTGGATCCCACAAGGGCTCAGTCCCACAAGATTGCACCCACTTGAGATGCCAGTCAAAAGTCCCAAGTTGTTAGTGATACTTCCAACCAACTGGCTATAAATTCAGAGGATTCCTAATTCACTCTTCCGTGTTTTGATAATTCATTAAAACGACACGCAGAACTCAGGAAAGTGCTTTACTTACTATTACCGGTTTATTATAGAGGATACAACTCAGGAACAGCCAAATGGAAGAGATGGGCAAGGTATGAGGAAAGGGGCTTCTACGCCCTCTCTCTCCTGGTGAGCCACTCTCCCAGCACCTTGCAGTGTTTACCAAACCTAAAGGAGATATGTTGCCTCCCCTCTTGCCAGCAGTGCTCAACTACTCCAAAGATCTGATGGCTCTATTTTCCCCTCCTCAGCTGCATTTCCCAGAAAACATCATTCTCTGTCAGGCTTTTCTGTCTCAAACACATACTGTTCTTGGGCTGCTGGAATGCCCTTTTTTTTTAAGATTTTATTTTTAAGTAATCTCTACATCCAACGTAGGGCTCGAATTTACAACCCCGAGATGAAGAGTCCCATGCTCCACCAATTGAGCCAGCCAGGCACCCCCAGAATGCCCTGCTCTTTCTTTTATCCAGCTAGCAAAACCTTACTCACCCTTCAAACAGCAGTGTTTTAAAAAACAACTTTCTCTATGAAGTCCTCTTCCTTCCTTACGTTTTCTGTCCGCTAGTCTTGGGGGAAGGAACACATCACTCCCTTAGCTACTCGGAAACGATGATTAACAAATACTTCTATTGTTGGACTTATTTGTATTATATTTTCAGTACTACTTACTAGGCACTATACCACAATGCAAGCATTAAACACTCAGATACTTGTTAAAAAACAGGAATGCATAATGGTCCCAATTGAAGTTCATCTACAATTTAAGTGAGTAACTTCTTCTAGTCAAGACAACATCATTCATTCTAATAATCTTTTACCACCCTCTATGTGCCTGCATACCGAAAAGATTCACTGGTAACACTCCTATGTTTACTTCAGCATCATTTACAATAGCCAAGATATGGAAGCAACCCAAGTGTCCAACTGACAGATGAATAAAGAAGATGCAGTGTGTGTGTGTGTGTGTGTGTGTGTGTGTGTGTGCGCACGCACGCGCAGTGGACTACTACTCAGCCATAAAAAATGAGATTTTGCCATCTGTGACAACATAGATAGGCCTAGAGGAGATTTTGCTAAGTGAAATAAGCCGAGTAGAGAAATAGTATATGATTCCAAATAGTATATGATTTCACTTACGTGTGGAACCAAAAAAAAAAAAAAAAAACCAAAATATATGAATAGAATAAACAAACAAACAAAAGCAGAAACAGACCCATAAACAGAGAGAACAAACTGATGGTTGCCAGAGGGGAAGAATGTAGAGGGATGGGCAAAATGGATGAAGAGGAGTGAGAGATACAGACTTCCAGTTATGGAATGAATAGTCATGCAGATAAAAGGTACAGCACAGGGAATATAATATTGTAACAGCATTGTCCGGTGACAGACGGTAAAAGCTACACTTGTGTTCAGCATAATGTATAGAGCAGTATACAATCACAATGCTGTACACCTGAAACTAATGTAACACTGTATGTCAACTATACTTCAATTAAAAAAAAAAAAGATTCATTGATGAGTAAAATTATAATCTTAAGCTTCCCAGATTCAGACTGGGGCTTTTAAACTGTATCTTTCCAACCATTTCCCAACTCCCACATTAAGACCTTGGCACTTACAACTTGTAACATCGAAACTGTGCATATTAATAAACATTTCGATATTGGAAACATTCTCCATCTACTAAATGTTTTAGAACGTCTAACCAATAAGATACACTAAGGATGTAGTGACAAATACTAAGCTACATGGTACTTCAAAAGTGGCTCTGCTAATCCCACCCACAACTGAACTGTTGTTCTGTACTCTTCTTCTTCTTCCTACACCCTAATCTGTTTTCACTAAGCTATTACTCCATCTAACATTCTTTTTTTTTTAGAAGAGCTTTTTTGAGAAATAATTCACATGCCACACAACTCACTGATTTAAAGTGTACATTTCAGAGTGGTACAACCATCACCTCAATCAATTTTAAAACATTTTCATCATCTCAAAAAGAAGCCTATACTGTTTAGTCACTCTCCTCTCTGTATTAGTCAGGGTTCTTAAGAGAAACAGGACCAATAAATAGGATGTGTGTATGCATATGGAGAGACTTATTTTAAGGGGTGGGTCCATGTGGCTGTGGGGACTGTCAGGTCTGAAGCGTGCAGGGCAGGCCAGCAGGCAGAGATACAAGGAGAGCTGCTACTGCAGTCTTGAGCACAACAGTTCTAGGAAGGCAGAATTCCTTCAGAAGAATCTGTTTTTTTTTTTAAGGGCTTCAACTAACTGGATGAGGTCAATCCACATTCTGAAGGGTAGTCGGCTTTACTCAATGTCTACCGATTTAAATGCTAATCGCATTTTAAAAGTACCTCCACAGCAACATCTAGACTGGTATTTGACTGGATACTGTGGCCTAGCCGAGTTGACATACAAAATTAACCATCACACTCCCTGTTACTCCCAAACCCTGGCAACACTAATCTACTTTCTCTCCATGGAACTGCCTATCCTACACATTTCGTACAAACGGAATGATACAACATGTGGCCTTTTGTGTCCAGCTTCTTTCACTTAGCATAGTGTTTCCAAAGTTCACTGCTGCTATAGTATGTAGAAGTACATAATTCCATTTTATTGCTGAATAATATTCCATTATATGGTATCCCACATTTTATTTATCCAGTCATCAGTTGATGGTAAATGTGGGTTCTTTCTACTTTTTTTACTATTATGAATAATGCTATTATGAACATTCATACAAGTTTCTGTACGGACATATGTTTTCATTAGTCTTGGCATATACCTAAGAGTAGAACTGCTAGGTTACATGGCAACTCTATAACATTCCTTTTTACCATGCTGTTTGAAAAAATTCAAAACTACTAATTCTGTTTATTCCAGAAGCTTAAGTACCATTGCTATACTGGTAACATACAGCATGATCTTATTTTCAGCCCTGAATTTCTGAAACAGAATGAACTTTATAACTAGCATCTAATAATATAGTTAATATTTCAATAAATGATTAAAAAAACAAATAGCATTATTTCTTCTGTAATAGAGTTACTTATGCGGGGGGGTCATACATACATATATACACATTCTATTTAAAACACAACATCCTGGGCACCTGGGTGGCTCAGTCAGTTGGGCATCTGACCTCAGCTCAGGTTCACAGGTTCGAGCCCCCTGTTGGGCTCTGGCTGATAGCTCAGAGCATAGAGCTGGCTTCAGATTCTTTATCTCCCTCTCTCTCTGCCCCTACCCACTCACGCTCTGGCTCTTTCTCAAAAATAAGTAAACATTAAAAAAAATTTTTTAATAAATAAATAAAACACAGCCTCCAAACATACTAAACTTAGCAATTATCTGATGAAAGAAAAAAGTATCATTTTTTGGTTTATTATAATATCTGAACATTGATAACTCCAGCATCCTTATATGTAAAGAGTTGTTTTTATTCAGTCTGTAAAATGTTAAGTGATTAACAAATACTGTTTGAGGAACTAATCTTCAATTAAAACCCTACATTGGTGCGCCTGGGTGGCTCAGTCCGTTAGCATCTGACTTGAGCTCAGGTCATAACCTCAGTGTTTGTGGGTTTGAGCCCCGCACTGGACTCCAGGCTGACAGCTTGGAGTCCAGAGACTGCTTCAGATTCTGTGTCTCCCCCCCGCTCTCTCTCCCCGCCCCTCTCCCGCTCACACTCTATCTCTCAAAATATAAACATTAAAAATTTTTTTAAAAACCTCTAAGCTGATATACTACCAAAATATCTAAGAGTTAATAGGCAATAAAGTTTTTATTTAATGCATTTTTTTCTTCTGATCTATTTTTCACTAACAGGCTGGTGATGTGATTAATGATTAAGAGTGTTGAGGTAGCAAGCAACAGAGAGGTTGAAAGTGTGCACTCTGCAATCAGATGACTGGAGTCTGAATCCTGACTCCACTACTATCCTTGTTACCCTGAACAAATTCCTTCACTTCTCTGAACCTCAGTTTTCTCATCTGTAAACAGGAAAGATAATACTACCTACTTCAAAAGTTTGTTGTGAGGATTAAATGAGATAATACACATAACTCTTAGCACACCACCTGGTAAATACTCAATAAATGATAGCTATTAATTTTACAGCAGTCTAGATGCTGGTCAGAACTCAGAGCATATAACATATTTCAGATAAGCCTATCACAATTTACTTAATATCATCAGCTAAAAAGTACATTTTTAAAAAAACATTTATTTTGAGAGAATACACATGCACATGAGTGGAAGAGAGAGAGTGGAAGAGAGAGAGAGGAAGAGAGAGAGAAAGAGAGAGAGAGAATCCCAAGCAGGCTCCATGAGCCTGACAGGGGGCTAGATCCCACAAACCCTGAGATCATGGCCTGAGCCA
This sequence comes from Paguma larvata, assembly GCA_030068075.1. Classification (NCBI taxonomy): domain Eukaryota; kingdom Metazoa; phylum Chordata; class Mammalia; order Carnivora; family Viverridae; genus Paguma; species Paguma larvata. The sequence continues at coordinate 24,582,775 of CM057842.1, read as the reverse complement.
AAATCAAGGGTCAGATGCTTAACCAACTGAGCCATCTAGGTGCCCCGAAAGAATATTTAAATTATGGTTCAATCACTTATGAAAAAATTAACAACAGAAAACTATGTTTCTTTACCTACATACACAAGTAAGTAAATGCATAGAAAAAATTTTGAAAATTATATATCAAACTAATAATAACAGTTACTTCTGGAGTAGGGGAAGAGGGTGGGCGGTACCTATGTTGAGGAGGACATATATATTCTCTATATAGTTTCCTATTGCTTGAATTTTTGAGAATGTATTCCTGATATTTGCGTAAGTAAAAAATAAGAAGTAACAGCTTAAAAGTCCATATTTGAAATTCATTTTGCTTGGCTCAGCCAGAACAAGTCAGTAGTTATAAATGTAGACAAACCTGTAAGCCTGAAAGTACTGACAAAACCGTAATACAAGGAAAGAAGAAAACAAAGTGTCTTACGTCTTTATATTAAAATCTAACCCAAATTATATGTTGACAAAGAATACAGTACTAATCACCAAAAACTTCCATGTTTTCAAGTGCCCATGTAAACTTAACTTTTTCTTTATACCTATTAGCTACTCTCCTTGAAGGATAAAAGATTTACATGGGAAGCAAGTTTTTCCCAGGCTCTTTCAGTCATTTGCATAAACACCGAATCCCAATCAGTTGCCTGACTACAAACCTAAGAAAAAATTTATTTACTGCTGGAAGTATTAAAGGTATGTTTAAAAAAATAGCTGACTCAGAGAAATAATTAACTCATGTTCACACAGTCTTTGAAATTCTGTCATATGATAAGCATTTCAGTTATGCTCCCAGAAAATAACAACTTAGCCTATCTTTCGAGAGAGCAAAAGACAAATCTTCATTATAATAACTGTTCAGTCCATAATAAGATAGTTTAGAATAAATGTCTAGCAGTGGCTTTCCTTTCAGGGGGGGGAGGGTGGAGCAGAATGTAGATTCTCGTCCCAATTCCTATAGTTACTAATAGATGACCTTGTACCAATAACCTCTAAATATCCAACTCCTTTAGGATAAAATGCACCCAGCCTGTAGCTGCTCTACCTACCTCCTGAGAGTGTTACACAGATCAAGAGAAATAAGAAAGCACTCTGAGTATAAAATCTTTAAAATAAAAGTATTATTTTGCATGAGAATGGATATGTATGTAACAGCTCAAAATTAGTATCACCAAACACAAGATTATCTATGGTCCCAAAAGCTTAACAAGAGTCTTGCACACTGCAAATTCTCAGTAAGTAATGATTTATACAAAGACTACCTATCGGTAACTGAGTCCATGATCTCAAATTAAGAACTAACTCAAGCGACCTCCTGCCCTCTGACCCCGCTCAGGGTGTGCAGAGGCTCAGACCACTCCATTGTTCACACATCACTCACTCAGACGTTTGTGTGGTGCCGTGCCCTGGTTCGCAAGAGCTCACATCTGGCAGGGCAGCAGCACGTTTGCACTGTAGTTATTTTGTTGTCTGTGTCCTATAATGAAATTATATGCAAAGTTCTATGGGAGTATAAAGGAAGCAGCAATTAATTCTTCAGTCAGTGGGAGTTAGGGAAGGTTTCACATTGGAACCGGGCCTCAAGGGATGAAGGGGAAAGGTCATCCTGGAAGACAAAACAGCAAAACAGGCACTTGTTCTAGGAACAGTGAGCACTGTCACACAGCTACTGCACAGAGTTTGGGGCGAAGGGAAAAAAAGAATAAGAGAAGATGGAGCTGGAGAAAGGAGAAATGAGAACAGATTTTGAATGGGTTTGTATACCACGTTAAAAATTAATGGGGCAACAATTAAGATTTTTGAGGAGACTTGTAAACTGTTCATTCACTTGTATAGTGGCAGTGAAAGAAGCACCCGCAGGAGAGTCCTTAGAACATTTCCACAGCTAACAAGGGCTGTATTTTCCTTGATTCAAGTAACTGACATACATTAAGAACCAATTTCACAATCACTTCACTTAAAAGTCTAAATGACAGACTATTTACCAAAGAGAATAGATACTAAGCTCTAACATAAATACCACTTGAAAAATCCAAACAGGAGCCTGAGAAGGCAAAGCGGAGATTCAACCTAAGAAGTAAAGTCAAATACCTAAGCAAGAAAAAAAAAAAATGTTTCAAGTATATACACCATCCATATTTTTAACCGCTTGAATAGATAAAATGTTTCATTAATTTTCCACTATTGTGAAAAGTGTGAAGTGAATCTCTGTTTTGGATACACAACTTGGCCTTCTAAACATGTTTATATCAATATGTCTTACACACCACATTCGTCAAATATAATGCCATCTCACAAAAAAAACAGCACCTCTTAAAGACGTTTTTACATCCAAACAAAATATCTGGTAACATAAATATCTGGTAAAACAATACACAAACAAATAAAATCAATGATCTGCTATTCTCCCAAAAGCTGAAGCCAGGATCTTTGCTGTCATGTTTAGATATGGAGAAGAAGAAAGAAATTATCTTGGCTATCAAATTCTGTTGATTCTTCCCTTGCAATGACTTCCCTGCAATGTCCTTGGAATGTGACATATCAAACCTGCTTTCATGCCTTTACTGCAGCAATTCTTCTCACCCAAAACTCCTTCCCCTGTTATTTACATCTGCCTTACTTTAAGTCCCAAGGTCTGCCTCGAATTGTATCCCATCCATGAATCATCCCTAAAATCTCCAGAACTTACAGAACCTCTCTTTTTGCTCAAGTCCTAATAGGCAAGATCATGTATTTGTCTTCTCACTTTCTGGCATTTAATCATTTCTATTCCTACTGTGAACCTGGTCTATGCCCTTACAAAATGACATTCATATCTAAACTGTTACAAAGCCTTGGAGTAGCAGAATAGTTAAGAGCTTGGGTTCTAGACTCTAGAGTTAAGAGTCCAAATACTTACATTCGAATCCTGGCTCTACCATTTAATAGCTATGTGAATTTAGGCAAATTAATCTAATCTAATCTCCCTGAGCCTTGATTTCCTCATAGGTTAATATGGGAAAAATAAGCACCTAACTTAAATAGTTATTTAAGGATTAATTGTTAACATGTAAATCAGTTAAAACAGGGCATGGTACACAGCGCACAACAAGTGTTAATTAAGTGTTACCCATTTGTCCTTGCTCCAAGCCTCCCTACATACTGTTGTTGTATGACTTTCAAATGGTGGTTCTGGCACGTCGGCGCTTGGCACAGAACTTTCCCTGGTCTTTCATAGTGCACGGATCCATGCCCTTGGTAATTAAGGCACTCCACAACTATCTGCTCAGCTTCAGTTACTCAGCATCTACTTTATACAATATAATAAGAGACAGATACAAGACAGACACACCCTCTCTTTCAGGGTCTGACACTAATTATAAAAAAGATACAAACATAAAATGTCACATGGAATGGATATTCACTCAAAGCTACTCTCCAAAAACACTCTCCAACAAAATTGATTCCGTCAGTGATTGGAAGATGTCAAACTCATTCAAAATTATCTGCTTTTCTGTTTTATTCTACTTTCATCTGCTCAAAACACATAAAAACCACCCAAAAAGGACACCTTTTCTTAGTAGGTACCTATCCACCCATATTTTAAAGTCGAATTCAAACACTATTGTTCTTGCCATTTAAACTTCTTTAATACAATCAACTGTTCTCAAAGTGTATAGTCGCCCTCTATCCAAAATATAGGTTCCTAGAAAGATGGAATAACAATTTCTAACCAGTTCTTGTCATTTTCTTCCCTCTCATCACTGTGCCCTCCACTAAAACAGATCATGACAGAACAGGTGCTCAAAAACACGCTTTGAAGTAAAGAAGTGAAACCGGAAGTAGAATGCTCCTACTACCACTACTTATTACTAATTACTAAGTAAACTACAGTGAGTGGAAATAGACTACTGTATCAACCACTAGACTATCACTTGTCCACAAAGCCTCAAATCGAGTGGGACCATCCAAATCGGAGGTAATCCACTCACTACCCCTTCTATGTAACCACCATATGGAGAGATTTGCTTCTTCATTAGTACCGTGGAACAATGGAAAGATCAAAAACCATTCTATTATCTGCCATCTTATTTCAAGAGCTTGACCTCCAAAAAGAAGTGAAGGATGATACACAGGGCCAGCATTCCAAGCAGGACAAAAATCAACAGCTACACCTCTAAGTACTTGTTTCGGGAAAACTTATTAAATTTCACTTTGTCGAAAACCAGTTGCCCTCCAACAAGCAGGTTTTAGGTACTATGACACATTCCACACACTTAGCATTAAAAAGTATCACCTGCGGCACCTGCGTGGCTCAGACAGTTAAGTGACCGATACTCGATTTCAGCTCAGGTCACGATCTCACAGTTCATGGGATCGAGCCCCACATCAGGCTCACACGCTCTCTCTCAAAATACATAAATAAATAAACATAAAAAAAAAAGTATCACCTAGATTTCCATGTGCCATGGTTACCAAATTTTCTACAATGAACATGTATGTATTACTTGAAATAATAAGAAGGCTTCAAGTGTTTATTACTTCTTCCAGCTCTTTATTTTTGAGAGAGAGAGAGAGAGAGAGCACGCAGAGAGGGGACAGAGAGAGAGGGAGAGAGACAGAATCCCAACCAGGCCCTGCACTGTCGGCGCAGAACCCGATGCAGGGCTCAAACCCACAAACCGTGAGAGCATGACCCGACCTGAAATCAAGAGACGCTTAACTGACTGAGCCACCCAGGTGCTCCACTACTTCCTCCGGCTTTTAACGGGTCTCCCTTAATGGCCAGTGCCAAATGCAAAAATCACAAGGTGGAAGTCAACCAAAGGGCATGTTACTCCAATTTTCCACCTCCCAGGGAAAGTGCCAATTTGAACAAACTTCTCAACTTCATATGTTTTTAAAAATTATTTCTACATATGCCATCACATGAAAGAAAAACAATTCTCATTATCTTCCTAAGACTCCACAGCAATACAGCAAATTGCAAACAGCTGCCTAAATGGTTCCCTCCTTCTCCACCTTAAACGCCCTCCTCCCTATGTAGTAATCCCTTAATAAGGGCCAGAAACAGGGTGCTAAGTAATTTACATGATTATCTCAATCCTCAAAACAATAGTAGGTACCATTATTATCCCCAGAAGAGAAAACTAAAGTTTCAAGACGTTTGAAAAATAAAAACTTGGGGATGCCTGGGTGATTCAGTTGGTTAAGTGTCTGACTCTTGATTTCTGGCTCAGGTCATGATCTCATGATTTGGGAGTTTGAGCCCCACATCAGGCTCTGTGCTGACAGCAGAAGTCTGAAGATTCTCTCTCTTCCCCTTCCCAGCTCATGTTCTCTCTCTCTGTCTCTCTCAAAATGAAAATTAAATTAAAATGAAAATAAAAACTTGCCTGAGGTGATGCTTACAGAAGGAGGGGATTCTGGTGTTGTACAAAGAAATTTGCTGGGAATATATATTAGGCTCAGTGACTTTTGTTAGGAGAAATCCTCAAACAGGAAATTTCACACATAGAAAACAGTAACTAATGTTTGGTGAAACTGTGGGTTTTCTTTGGAATTGTGTATCTCAGGATATCTGGCACATAACAGGTGCTCAATAAAAACCTGTCTGTTCAAACCTAGCTTTTAAATAATTTATAAAACAATTTGATCACATGGCAAAATCCAACAGGTTATTTGTCTTAACTAGATTAATTTGTACAACAATCAATAATTGTATCTATGCCTAATGACCTCATATCCTGAAGTGTGTTTAGCTAAAGCAGAAAAAAAGTGAAAATGGTGGAAATAAGCTGTGTATCTTTTAAAGTTTTTGTAATTACAAATTCCATTCAAAATTTTTACATGTCATCTCAATTTATACAATACTCACTGTTGATCTATTCTTAGCCATCTTACCAATTGTGAGGGTTTTAGCATAGCCATAAAAAGCACTGTTCATATAGCCACTATTTTTTAAATAAATAAAAGAAAAAATCTGAGTCTCCTTTGAGTAGGGTATCAAAGAAGGTGCATTTGCAGATTATGTACTTTAGGAAACCTGTTATCTGATTAAGTTGGACCTTAGCTTAGACAAAAAGGTAAAGCTGATTAAGTTAGGACACTAGCCGTTAACTGATGTTTGAATCTGATAGCTGGAAAGATGAGTTCTGGGAACACTCACTTTAAATGATTATGGGTAATCAATGAAGTCTTTTGGGCACCCAAACTTTGGTTTCCAGGGAGGAAAAAAGGGTCTGTTCCATAGGTAAATGAACGTCTGGTGTTTTACAGAAAAATTAACATATTTTTCAGTTCTCATCCTACACACAGAGTAGGGCATAGGTATTATGCAAGCATAATCTTTTCCTCCTTTCTTTGAAAACTGATTTATATAATAATTCCTTAATTCAGTAGCAACAGAAATAATGTTTTCTCATTTTTTTTTCTTTCTGGGGCTCAGGCTTCTTCCATTTCAAAACACTACTTTTGAAGACTTAAATTTGTCTTTTAAAAAAGACAATCATTTAACTCAGAGAGAGCAAAAAGTCAGGAGGTGAAACCCAAGGTATTCCTATTAGTCTTACATAAGTTACTCTAAGTTGGAACTGATTCAATAGCTCAACTGAAACCTGAGGTATAAGCACAAAAATGAGTCTTTAGTATACTCTCCACACACATAAAGAGTTTTAAAAATTGAAAGGGCCTTACTTTTTTTCTTGTAGTCTTAAAATATAGGACCCAGTACAGAACAAATTAGGGTGCCAATATAAAAATACAAGAGTCACACTTAAAATAAAGAGCATTAAATTTACCCTCTCACATCAAAGTAATGCAATTGATAGAATTGGATATAATGTCAGAAAATAAATTCTTAATACTGATTTTTAAATATCACCTCTGTAAGTAGGCGTTAAGTATTTTTTATAAGTTCTTGCGGGGAATCAAAAAGTAATTTTCAAAAACAATTCATGTATGTTTATCCACCTTGCAAACAAAACTGAAGATGTGAAGTTACAGTTATTAGTGCTTAATGAAAATGGCTTTGAAAATTGCATACTCCTCGTTCACGGGTAAATATGTATCAAATCTTTCAAAAATGTACATTTACACAAACAACTGTCCTTACTAGGAAGACCCTGATCTGAGCTCAATTAAAAGCGATGTGTTAACTCCCATCTCACCACCGAGACACCTAAGCCTCAGCGTAATACCGGCCACGGACTGCCTGCATTGCTTTGGAAACTGCTGCTTACTTTATAAAAGCCCTGAACTGCAAACACACCTTTCTAAAAAGACTGGAAGCAAGAAGCCAAGTTTCACTATCTAGTTTTCCGAAACGAATTAGGGTTTGGGATTTCACGGGGAATGACCACATTATCAAGATGCCATCGCCCTCCCGAGGCATTTAATTACAGTACCTTCTCTGTTTCCATTCAACCACCTCAACTAAACTTCCAACAGACTCGGACACACAAAAAGTTGCTTCCATGGCCTCGCTGGAAGTCTCCTCTGGGTGCAAACGCTGGGATCCTGCACATCTTATGCAGAAAAGGCAAAGGGAAACGAAAAGTAAAGATTGTTAGATAACGTGGGGACATTACCTTGCCCGTCTTGTGATCAAACCAGACGAGAGCATGGTTCCTTGACAGCACTTTGCAATCAAAGGTAGCATTATTCTGCGCTGGTCGACAGCGGGCCACGGAGCGGCCGATTTTAATAGGTTCGTCCAGGTAGACATGGCGCTCCTGAAATGGGTGCGAGTTCGGGCGGCAAGTGAAGATGGCCAAGGCTGACGGCATCGAGGACAGACTGGGGTGTCTCTCCTACCAAGGGACAAAGAGGAGTTCCACCGGATCCGGGCTGCCCTTCACAAGCCTCTACCCCTATCCCCCCCAAAATTTTAAATTAAAACAAACTGCGCATTGTCTAAGCATAACCAGCGAACATCAACAACTCTTCGCTTGAGTGGGAAGACAAGCCAGCGCAAGCCCCATCACCTCCTTCAAAACCCAGCAGCGCCCTAATCACACAAAGTCCCCGACTGGCAGCTTTCAGTCCATCTTCTTCCCTGGGAAGGAAAGGCTCAAACATCGGACAGCTTCGGCCAAGAAAACTCCTGGAAGACAGCTGAAGGACTGGAGGTATCCAAGCAGATGAGTCACACACCAATTCTTGTGTTTTGTTTGGGATCGCGGGCGCTTTCCCCCCTCGGTGGCGGAAATGTTGCAGCACTGCAGCATGAAGGAAGGGTCGGTTCCGTGCGGCCACGAAGGTCCTTTCGGGCCGAAGGAAGGTGTAGCCGGGCACCTCTGGGCAGCCACCGCCCGTCTTCGAGGGCCTCGGGAGTGGAAGGGCAGAGGCGAGGGGGTCGGCGAGGGGGTCTAGTCGGCCAGCGGGACAGTCTGCATTGCTCTTGCTGCGCGGAGGCCGCCCGGGAGGTGGCACGGGGTCCCTGGCACGAGCCGAGGCGGCGGTGGCTGGGGTCCTTGGCGCGAGGAGCAGGGACAGGCAGAGGCGCGGGCAGCGGCCGAGTGGGGACTCCCGGGCACCTGGCGGGCGTCCCCGCGCCCAGGGCGGGGATCCGGCTCGGGAGGCCGGTGCGGACCGAGCTAGGCGCAACCCCGGGGAGGCTTGGGGGGTCTCGGCCCGCAGGAAGTTGGTCCCTGAACGCCCGAACTCCTTGCTCCTGCTCAGCACACGGGCAGCCTTCCTTCAGGGTCGCCCCCACGAGGGTCGCATCTCAGGGACGGCAGCCGCAGCTCCCAGCGGACGAGGAGGTGGGGGAGGGAGGCTGGCCCGGAGATTGGGGGAGAGGCCTGGAGGCCCCGGGCTGGGTCCGCCGCAGCCTCCACCACTCGCGGCCGGTGGAACACGCTCAGGCTGTGCCCGACAAGGCAGGAAACTTTCCGACCTGGTGGGGAAAACATCAAAACAAACGGCCGTCAGGCGCCGGTGCCCGCCCGCCTCAGCCCGCAATCCCTTCAACCCGCCCCCTGCCAGTCCCCACTACTGGCCAAGACCTCGGCCGACCTCTCCGCGGACGAGCTGCAGGGATTTAGAGCCCGAACGCCACGACGGGTCCAGCCTCCCTCGCCGCGGCCACCGCCGCCTCAGCTTACCTTGCCAGCGCCGGCCGCCATAGTGACTCTGACTGAAACCTACCCGGTGCACCGCCACGGGAACGCGCACCCTTCAAGGGCCCTCCTACCCCCTCTCCCGCGCCGTAGTCCAGGGTCGTCACGTGCTCGACGCCGTGGACGCCATGATGGTCAAGGGCAAGGAAGAGGGCAAACTAATTTTTAAGGCGCCTCCAGACGCCATGTTACTTAAGGGCTGGAAGCTTCAAACCACGGGACAACCTTTACAACCATTTTGGTTAAGGGCAAGAGAAAATTTGACCTGTTGAAGGTTTCCAAACAAAACGTGACAACTTCCTACGTTACCATCTTGGTAAAAAGACACTAGCTTTTACTAAATTTTACTCACTATACTGCTCGTTGAAGATACCAACGACCGAAGAGAACCGACTGATCCGAAGGAGATACTCATATGCAGTCATCTTAGCTGTGGGCAACACAGTCCGCCTACAGCCGCCTTAGGTGTGGCCAACCAGATTCCCACAAGTCTCAGGATTTGTGCATCTAAAATGAGATCCCTCCTCCCCCTGCTAAAGTCTCCTGTGAATCCTGCCCAGAGAAAAACTCTTTCTTAGTCTCCGCATTCCATTTCGAATGACCCTTATTTTTCTTGGGACCTATCACGTCCCCCCAGGCTCCAATGCGGATTCTACCCCGGAAAGAGAGTGACTTCAGAAAGTTTAAAATCACCGTGCTTGCAGAGAAAGGTCAATTTCCAATATGAATAAAAGGGGGTATAGTCCGCACTCATAATATTATGGTAGATGAGGAGTCATTGGTCTGTAGAAGGAAAGAATACAAAATCTAAAAATTTTCAAGGAAAGATGGTGGGAAGGAGATTTATTCATTTAAAACCAATGGTGGCTTCATTCTTCAAATTCCTTTGACAACAGGCTCTACCACTGTGTGACCTTGAGTTTATCTAAAACTTTTCTAAACCCTTTCGAACCTCCTTTTATCGTCTATATCTTGGAGATAATACATAACTCACCTGTTACTGTGAGAATTCATTTCAATATATATGAACCCTATATATATAGGGTTCTGGCCCTGTCCTACCTGTCCTAAATTCTATGCTGGGCCCTAGAGGCACAGGTGAACAAAAACCTCAATCCCTGCCCTCTGAAAGCACACCTGGATATTGTGGGATAGGAAGGGGGGGGTGGAGAGGGGACAAACACACAGATAATTTCACTTCGATGTAATGAGGGGGAAGATGGAAGCAAGCAGTGAGTGCTAAGGGCGCCAGGGATTGCCTTCTGGGGGAGGTAACTGAACTGAATGAAGGTAGGAAAACCACAATAAATACAGTATTTATTGAATGGTTTCTTAAATTTCCAGTAAGAGAGAATAGCAAGAAAGGAGCAAAGCTATTTGAAAACAGTGGACCAAATGTGCCTGGCGCGTAATAGTGAATAAATATTTGAAGCATGAATAAAAATTACATACCGTTACTCATTATTACAGGATAAAGGAGTGGCACAAAATGAGTCTGGAGAGAAGAATATGCATTAGATTATAAAGACATTGTGTATTTGTGTACTTTTCTAGGACTCTTCACCAATTCAGCAAATATGTATTAAACTACTACTGTGTTCCAGGTACTTTATTCTTGGAAAAAATAAAGATGTTGAAAAGTTTTAATATAAGAGGATAAAAAGTTTTCATTTTTGGTAACTTTTAGGCTTATGTGTAATAAAGTAATACAGGTCCCTCCATAAATCTCTAATGAGTTCTGGGTATGAATTTATAAGTTATTCGTACGTGCTTTCATTAGTTCATTCTATAAATGTTTCATTGAATGCCTAATGGGAAATTGCTACTTTGAAAAGCCCTACTACAGTGAAAAAAACCCCAGCTCCCTCAAGCTGCTCATAATCCAGATGATGACATAGTAAGAAACTTGCCGTTGTAAGTATATCAAGAGTAATGGGAGCATGGCAGAGTAGTTTATTTTATTTTATTTTAAAATTTTTAATTCTAGGGGCATCTGGACAAGAGTTAAGTGTCCAACTCTTGGTTTCAGCTCAGGTCATGATCTCACAGTTTGTGAGCTCGAGCCCCACAAAGGGCTCTGTGCTGATAGTGCAGAGCCTGCTTGGGATTCTCTCTCTCCCTTTGTCTCTGCCCCTCCCCTGCTGTCTCTCTCTCTCAAAATAAATAAATAAACTTAAAAAATGAATTTGAAAATATAAATAATTTTTTTTAAAATTTAATTCCAGTGTAGTTAACATACAGTGTTATATTAATATGCTTCAGGTGTACAATATAGTGATTCAATAATTCTGTATATTACTCGGTGCTCATCATGATAAGTGTGCTCTTTAATCCCCTTCACCTATTTCACCCATCCACCCCACCCACTCTCTTCCCCTCTGGGAACCATCTGTTTGTTCTTTATAGTTAAAGTCTGGTTTTTAGCTTGTCTCCTTTCTTTGTTTGTTCGATTTCTTAAATTCCAGAGATGAGTGAAATCATATGGTATTTGTCTTTCTCTGACTGACTTATTTTGCTCAGCATTATACTCTTTAGATTCATCCATGTTGTTGCAAATGTCAAGATTCTATTCTTTTTTATGGCCGAATAACATTCCATTATGTATATATACCACCTGTTCTTTATGCATTCATCCATAAATTGATGGAACTTGGGCTGCTTCCATAATTTGGCTACTGTAAATAATGCTGCAATAAACATAGGGGCGCACATATCCCTTTGAATTAGTGTTTTTGTTTGCTTTGGGCAAATACCCAGTAGTACAATTACTGGATTGTAGGGTAATTCTATTTTAGTTTTTTGAGGAACCTCCGTTCTGTTTTCCAGAGTGGTTGTCCCAGTTTGCATTCCTACCAATAGTGCACGAGGGTTCCTTTTTCTCCTCATCAACACTTGTTTCTTGTGTTTTTGATTTTAGCCATTCTGACAAGTGTGCAGTGATATCCCATTGTGGTTTTGATTTGCATTTCCCTGATGATGAGTGATGTTGAGCATATCCTCATGTGTCTGTTGGCCACCTGTATGTCTTCTTTGGAGAAATGTCTGTCTATATCTTCTCCCCATTTTTTAATTGAATTTTTTGTTTTTGTGGTGTTGAATTGTATAAGTTCTTTATATATTTTAAACACTTAAATTTTTATCGGCTATGTGATTTGCAAATATCTTCTCCCATTCAATAGATTGTCTTTTAGTTTTGTTAATTGTTTCCTTTGTTGTGCAGAAGCTTTTTATTTTGATGTGGTCCCAATAGTTTTGTTTGTTTTTGTCTCCCTTGCATCAGAAGACATATCTAGAAAAATGTTGCCACGGCCGATGTCAGAGAAATTACTGCCTGCACTTTCTTCTAGGATTTTTATGGTTTCAGGTCTCACAATTAGATCCTTAATCCATTTGGAGTTTATTTTTTTTATATAGTATAAGAGAGTGGTCCAGTTTCATTCTTTCGCATGTAACTGTCCAGTTTTCCCAACAGCATTTATTGAAGAGGCTTTTTCCCATTGCACATTCTTGCCTCCTTTGTTGAAGATTAATTGACCATGCAATACTATGGAGTAATTTAAACTGAGACTTGAAAAATGAGTAGGAGTAGGGCAGCTAGTCTGGTAGTATGGGATAGTGAAATTTTAGGCCAAGAAAACAACATAAACAAAGACCAAAAAACTTGAGAGAACAAGACTTTAAGGGAATTATAAGTAGGCCTATATTACTGAATGAAGCATAAGGGCAGGAGTTGGTCAAGGAGAGGGGCACAGGAATGAGTTTCAATGGCTGAAAGACTTGAGGGCAAACAACAGACTTCAGAACATTTTCAGCTTTCTCCTAGAAGATCAGAGTAGACTAAAGAAACTCAAGGTGTCAGAATCAGACATTGCATCACCATTTACCAGCACTGTAAACCGAAAATTATTTAGCTTCTCTAAGTCTGTTTCCTTATTTGAAAAAAGTAGATAATACCTCACAGAGTTTTGTTAGGATTAAGTAACATAAGGCAAGACAAAGTGCCTACCTTCCATGATGCCCAGAAAATAGTAGATATTCAGACAGTGGTAGGTTTTTTTATTCTTACTAACAGTAAGAATTCCCCCAGCCTTCCACGGTAGAGAGCAAGTTGTATTATCCTGATACATATATTTCATATCTGGAGAAATTTGTTCATAAGTGTGGAAATAAAAAGTATCTCCTTATGTTAAGTTCTACTACAGTATCATTTAAAACAAACAGAATGAGAGCTTTCTTCTTCTTCTTCTTCTTTTTTTTTCTCCTGTGAGAAAAGCTGTGATTGCTGTAACCTGGAAGGGTAAAGAATCCGACCAAGCTATGCGGGGTGCTAGAAATGCCAAAATGGCACTGAAGGCGTTCTTCACCCACTGGTATTCGGCAGGCACAGAAAAGGCTTAAATTAAGAAATCTCATACATGAGATATTTTGAATTCTAAGCCATGTGGGTGTTCCTTTCTATGATTCTGTATCCATACAATATTTTAACTAAATTAAAAAATATGGCATGCTTTGGGGAGTTTGGCTGGCTCAGTTGGCACAGCATACAACTCTTGATCTCAGGGTTGTGAGTTCAAGCCCCATCTTGGGCATGGAGCCTACTTAAAAATATATATATATATTTGTGTGTGTGTGTGTGTGTGTGTGTGTGTGTGTGTCACATTTTGAGAAATTTGGAATGGTAGTAATTCCCAATGTTGTAGCTTTCTCTCCTTTTAAAAATTTTTACCTTTTTAGTATACTGATAAATATTACCACTGCTATGATCCATGCTTGTTTTCAATCTTAGAAAAAGCAAAGAGAGATTGTGAAATTAGTACCCTGGAACCATGAGAGACGGGCCATCATTAATATTTCAGATGTGTAGGAGACAACTCTGTAAACTCACTTAATATACAACCCCCCCTAAGTGATACTGATCTAATTGGACTTTAACCAGTGACATATGATATAATGAATTATGGAAACTTTGCATAACTGCTTAGGCAGAGTATCTGGATTGCAAATATCGGTAGGCAAACTAATTAAAGAGGAAGTCTGGAGTAGTCAAAAATTAAAATTGAGAGTATATAATATTTTTTATGGCACACAGTAGCTTATTAAACTTAAGTTTCATCCTCTTTTCAATAAAGCTGCCTCTCCTCATTAGGGAGATGCTAATGAGTGGAAATACCCTGTCATTTCCCAGGTGCCCAGGGTGGAGTGGCCCAGACATTCCAGAGGAACTGCTCATCTGTTTTTGGTTTCCTGGTTCTTCAGGAAATAGGAGAAAACTAATTACCTGAAGACAAGTAAAGACATTTATTTTTCACTTAGCAATCTTTTTTCTGTGAACATAAATAGAGGGAATCAGAATACTAACTCCCAAAAGGATCATGGACAGCAAATCCAGGTCCCTCATTTTGTAGACAAAGAACCCGAGGGCTCAGAAAAGGGACTTTTATTGGATATGTATTTACCATGTGGGAAGACATTTTCCTTATGACATTTTCCTTTGTGTGGTATTAATCCCATTTTATAAATAGGGAAACTGAGGCTCAAAAAGATGAAGTGACTGATCCTAAGTCAGCACACTAGTTGTAAAGTACATGCTGGAGTTTTTCTTTTTAAAAATATCTTTACTGATTTTTTTGGCTATATAAAACTGATACATATTCATTGCATATATTCAAATAAGCAGAGTAAGGAAAATAAAATCTTCTGCAGTCTCATCACAAATCTTCAGTCTACAGCCTAGTACTGTTAACGGTGTGTTAGCTATATCCCTCCAGATGTTTTTCTAAGCCACATGAGGCATGCCCTTTTAAAAGTACCATATAATTTATTAGAAATGGGAAAATCAACACCAGGAGCCTTATTCTTAAAAGCGATAAATACTTTATATCAATAGCAAAAAGCCTGTATGGGGAGAGGGGAGTGAGGAGGGGAAGAAATTATGTTCGTTTTTGTCAATCTTGTGTCAGTTCCCTTTTGATTACTTCAAGTGTTCTCTTGCTTTTTATAATCAAATTAAGAACGTTACTCGTTACTCGGAATGCAGCAAATGCTTAAGAATAAAAGAGATGGTCAGAAAGCCACATAAGGCATTTCTTATGACTTTTTATTGGTATATTTGGGTTTGTTTTTGAATAATTTAGTTACCAATTAAAATATCAGAGATTGTTTCTATGTGGTGGTTTTGTTTATCTAGTGATTTCTTAAAAAAATTTTTTTAATGTTTATTTATTTTTGAGGGAGAGACAGAGACAGAGCATGAGTGGGGGAAGGGCAGAGAGAGAGGGAGACACAAACTCTAAAACAGGCTTCAGGCTCTGAGCTGTCAGCACAGAGCCTGATGTGGGGCTCAGATTTACAAATGGCGAGATCATGACCTGAGCCAAAGTCAGATGTTTAACCAACTGAGCCACCAAGGCGCCCCGCATCTAGTGATTGCTTAAAAAAATATTTTATGTATATTCTTTATTCTGGGAAAACTATGACATTTTGAATCGTCATTTTTAACATAATTATTTATGTTATCTTTTAACAAATTCCATTAGAGCTTTTGTTTTAGATACATGCATTGTTCCTGCTCCTGTACAACACTGTCGCAGATAATAGTCAATAGCATCTTACCAAATGGCTGTAATTTGGGGAATGGATAGATTTCCCCGGGATCTTTGGTCTTCAGCATCCCTAAGAAGACAGGCTGAATTGGAGTGAAGAGACCTATGCAGTAAGATGAGTCTGGAGTGCCTGCTCCTCTTCCACCCTCCTCCCTACCAAGCATGCTTGGCATGTGAGGCTTGGTGGGGAGGTCACTGGTGGAGTCCGCTGAGCTTTGTACAGGGCCAGTCTCCTGGGTGTGGAGCCTTACACAGGGACAGCACTTGGAAGGACTCTGCGGTCTTGAAATTCTTAATACTTTTTTTTTTAAACAAAGGGGGCCTTCATTTTCATTTTGCACTAGGCCCTTCACATTGTGAAGCTGGTCCTCTTCCCAGGCTCCTCTGCACAAGTCTAGTATGTCGACAAGCACAATACATGAAATGCTGAAGGAGAAATTAGTGAAGAGGCATCCCTATAAAAATGAGACCGTTTTAAGTGAAACCTGACAGGTCCCTCTCCCCGTTTCCTGAGATCTAATTATTTAACTTGGTATCAGTGCCAGAGACGGTTGCAGAAGAAAACTTGCCTTGATTTCGTAACTTATCATCTCACTCTAGATCAGACTCTGAAGTTATTCTTGGAAATGATAACGAGAATAATATAGAACCGATATAGAATCTCCCCCCATTAAAATTTTGCATGTTATTATAACTTTTTTAATAAAAATTTTCAAATGTACAGGAAAATTGAAATAAAATTACAACAGACACACATATATACCCGTTCTTGATTCAAAGTTGTTACCATTTAGCTATATCTATGTGTTTTCTGGACTTTTTGACAATAAGTTGCATACACCAACATACCGTACTCCGAAAAAGATCAGCATACACTTCCTAACAATACAGACATTCTCCTAAATAATCACAATATATGAGGTTGGGTTTTGGTATCTTTTTTTAGCATCTTATTTTTAATGGAGAAAACTTGGAAAACAGATAAGCATAAAGAAAAACCACCCATAATTCCAGTGCCCAGAGATAACCACCCTAAGCAGTTTGGTACTACTCAAAAAAATAGTGTCATCTTGTACCCATTGCTTTGTCCATGAATGAAGCACGTCTCTTTTTTTTTCACCCTTAAGAAGAACACTTTTCATGCTTTCCATGGTAGGTAGGCAGTATAATGGCCCTTCAAAGATATCCATGTCCTAACCCCCAGAACTTATGAATATGTTACAGTACATGGCAAAGGAGACATTGCAAGTACAATTAAGGGTACAGAACTTGGACTGGGGAGATCATTCTGGATTATCTGAGTGTTTCTACTTTTAATCACATGAGTTCTTAAAAGTAGAGAGGGACGCAGAGAGTAGATGAGAGAGATGTGACTTGAGGACTAACCCTCTTGCTGGCTTTGAAGACGGAGAAAGGGGGGCCATGAACTGAGGAATGAAGGAAGCTTCAAGGAGCTGGAAAAAGGCAAAGAAACAGATACTGTCCTAGAGCCTCCAGAAGGGAACTCAGTTCTGCCAACACTGCGATTTTAGCCTAGCGAGACCCAGGTGGACTTCCAACCTACAGAATTTTAAGATAATAAATTTGTGTTGTTTTAAGCCACTGAATCTGTGGTAATTCATTATAGCAGCAGTAGGCAAGGAATACGTCCCCATTTATATTTGCCTTTGAAACAGTAACATTTTACTCTTTAGGATGTTTTTGTCTGAGTGACGATCCTCTTCCATTTAGCTTTAAAAATGGTAATGAGGAACACAATGGAAAAATAAAGGCAGAACCTCTTGATTTTGCTCTGAGAGGACCAGGAGATCTCCTGTAGGCTTTCTGACTAGGGCTGGGCTGGTACATTTACAAACTAATATAGTAGGGGGAGTGACTGCCCTATAATCCTTTTAAGAAAGTCACTTGGAGGGCACCTGGCTGGCTCAGTTGGTAGAGCATGTGACTCTTGATCTCACAATTGTGAGCTCAAGGCCCGCGTTGGGTATAGAGTTTACTTTAAAAATCACTTGGAATTATGGAAACTTTATTTTGAGGAAAACAGTTTACTCTTAATCTCTTTCATGGATCTCTGCATTTCCTTTCATAGCACTTGTAACAATTTGTAATGGGGTATAACTATAACATCTTCATGAATGTTTGCTTTCCCTCTGGACTGTAAGCATTTTAAGAGAAAGGATCTGTCTGGTTGTGCTTTCTGTTGTTTCTTTAGCACCTGGTACAGTGCCTGGCACATAGTAAGCACAAAAATATTTGCTAAACGATTGAATCTTTGGCTATACAGAGATCTGGTTCTTGAGCGGCTATTGAGAAACTAAACTGTGCAGCATAATATTTCAAATAATGTTTAATTATATGTGACATTAAAATAACTTTTTTTTTAAGAAAGAAAGAAAAAGCTGTGTTCCAACAAGAGCTTGGGAACTTCTCTGCAGATGATTATGCTTTTATGGAGATTTCTTTCCTGGACATAGATTCAGACTGCACTTTCCGAACGTCATTCTGGAGACATCAGTGTGTTTTTATATATGTGTGAGTTCCTTCCAAAAGTTCTTTCAGGAGGTCAGGAACAGATTGTCAGGAGACACAAAGAGATATGTCTTCACTTTTGGCTGACAGCAGGCCCTAGAGTCAGTCAGGTAGGAAGCCCACCCTGGGCTACTGTGCTCATCAAATCAGATTGTATTTTTACCCTTCTAAACATGCATATGGAGCAGTTTGGGGGCAATGGAGTTAAAATAACCACTGACTAAAGGCACCCCCTTGCTAGAGACCTTTCTAAGAGCCACACCTTTCTAACAGAAAGGCTGCTCTGTCTTTCCAGGAACGCACTTCTGGGGGTGTGAAAGCAGAGCATCATTAGACTGAACAGCAGTGTGATTGGCCTGAAGAGCACTTCCATGTTAAGCTTTGAGGAAGGAAAAGTGTACCCAGGCCCAACTTTTTTTTTTTTTAAATATTTATTGCCAAATTGGTTTCCATATAACACCCAGTGCTCATTCCAACAAGTGCCCTCCTCAATGCCCGTCACCCACTCTCCCCCTCTCACACCCTCCTCAACCCTCCGTTTGTTCTTAGTCTTTGAGAGGCTCTTATGTTTTGTCTCCCTCCCTCTCTGTGTCTTTTTTTCTTTTCCCCTCTTCCCCTCCCCCCTGGTTTTTGCTTAGTCTCTCAAAAATCCACCTATGCATGGAAACACATGGTATCTGTCTTTCTCTGACTGACTTGTTTCACTTAGCATAATACCCTCCAGTTCCATCCATGTTGCTACATGCAGGCCCAACTTTTTTTAATGCAACCTAAGTCACAGTTCTGTTTGGGTGAATGTTCCTGAAAGCAACATTTTTCTTTTTTTTTTTAGTCAGCTGTTACTGGTGGGGCAAGCAACAGAAACTTACAGACATGGGGGTAACTCAGAGAATAGAAATAAGTGTTGAAGAAGCAAATCTCAGGAAGGATGGGAAGCAAAGCTGACGAGCAACAGGAACCAATAAGCAGCCTCTTCAGGAGGCCTCGTCAGCACCAACTGCAGGGGAAATCAACTCACCCTTTTTCAGTCCTTGAGTCCCTCTCCTTGAGATTCAAATGCCACAGAGACCACTGACCTAGGTTGGGTTACATGCCTATTTCATGGCCAGAAGGGCAGGGCACTTTGAAGGATCATCCCACTAACTGGGTATCCAATGAAAGAGGGATGGTTTTCCAAAGCCGTTGTCAGGAGAAGGGGAAGGATTGCTGGGCAGGCAAAAACTCTAGATGTCCACTTATCAGCTTACTCACTGAGTGTGCATTCAGGAAAATTAGTCTTCTCTTTGAGCACCTGAACAAAGAGATTTAGCTACCTATGGAATCCAGGTCGATAACCTCCTATATGACCTTAGACAAATCACAGACTCTCTCTGAGCTGTAGTTTCCTCATTTATAAAATATATTGAGTAGTTTCAGAGTACCTGGGTAGCTCAGCCAGTTAAACATCTGACTCTAGATTTCAGTTCACGTCATGATCTCAAGGTCTGCGAGTTCAAACCCCGCATCAGGCTCCATGCTGACAATGTGGAGCCTGCTTGGTATTCTCTATCTTCTTCTCTCTCTCTCTGCCCCTCCCTAACTCATGTTCGCTCTCTCTCTCTCAAAAATCAATAAACTTAAAGAAAAAAACCCACTTTTTAAAATTTATTGAACTGTTTGGACCAGATGATTCCTAATGGCTTACAGAGTAGAAAGAGCCGGAAGACAGGATCTCATCTCAGATACTGGCAATGTGACCTTGGCTGACTCATTTGCCAAATTCTGGTTTTACTTGTGTGTAAAATAAAGTAGACACCTTAAGGTTCCTTCTAGCTCTTAGATGAAAGTAGCCAGGTCAGTTTCCCCCACCCCAAAATCAATGGAATATCTGTGTTTTCAGGAAACACATACTGAAGTATTAAGGGGTAAAGGAGTATTATTTATGTAATCTAATTTTAAATAATTCAGAAAAAAAACCCATATATATGTAAAAAAAAAGAAAGGAGAATGTGTCCAAACCTTTTAAAAATAGTAAATTTGAATAAAGTGGGGGTTCTTAGTGCAATTCTTGAAACTTTCCTCTAATTGTAATTATTTCAAAATAAGTTTAAAAAAAAAAAGTCAAAAGGAAATCTGCTACTCCACTTGCATGTCCAAAGGCCTTTTGATGAGTATTTGTGTGACAAATGAATATTTGTATGTCCAGATTGCTAGATCCGAACTCTCTAGGGGAAGTTGTTAGTGCCAAGGCATGGGGTCTACAATGAGTTCTCTCTGTTAGTGTCACAAAGCTCCCCTGTGGACCTGGAAGACACAGGATAAGGCCTATCTATTTACTCCTCCTGAGGAGTCTGACTAAGTGGGTGGAGATTTCCTGTTGGCTTTTATGCTTTTCTTTTGTTTTAATGGTTGTTTTGGGGAACATATTTCAGACACAGCATCTTTAATGATTTGTTCTTTCAGTGCTCATCTATAAGCCAACAAATGTCTCTATCAAGTACTTACTTATTTGATTTGAAGCCAAATATTACTACCTTCACACAGTCATTTCTTGTTCCAAAATGATTTCAGTATCTAGAGGGGTATTCATTGCAGGATTATATTAGCAAAATGTTGGAAACAGCCTAGTGGTCCATTAACAGAGTACTGGTTAAATACATTCATGCAATGAAAAATTGTGTAGATGGTAATAAAGAATGAAGCAGCTTCCTAAAATGGCTAGGGAACAATCTCCAAGTTAAAAATAAATGAAGCAACTCTATATGAATACATATGGAACAATCCCCAAGGCATAATTTTAAAAGCAACATGTAAAATCATGTGTAAGTATAATACTATTGTATTTAAAAACTGCTTGAATGAGTAAGCCATGAGTGGACAATTAATGCCTGCTCAGCATATGCCTATCTATACATATGCAAAGCATTTTCTGGGAAGATATACAGGAAATAAGCAGCAGTGGTGACCTCTAGAGAGAGAAACAATGGGTGAAGTTATGGAGCTGGGGAATAAGGATGAGAGAGAGACTTTTCACTTATATCTTTTGAGTTTTTTTACCAAATTTAAAGCAGGAGTCATTGCCCCTTTTAGAGTAAATCCTTAGGGTCCATTGTTATCATATGGGCTTAAGTAAAGAGAAATCACTGTAGCCGAGGAATTTGTGCTAGTAGGGTGTGAGTATTCTGGATACTGAGATCATAGCTTCTCATCATTTTGCTCCCACCAGCTAGCCTTATCTTTGCACATGGTAGTCTCTCTCTCTCTCTCTCTCTCTCTCTCTCTCTTTTTTAATTGAATTGAGTTCAACTGGATTGATCTGCAGTGCTTTTAGGGGCACTTAAAAAAAATTTTTTTTAATGTTTGTTTATTTTTGAGAGAGAGAGACAGAGGGACAGAGCGTGAGTGGGGGAGGGGCAGAGAGAGAAGGAGTCACAGAATCAGAAGCAGGCTCCAGGCTCTGAGCTGTCAGCACAGAATCCAACGTGAGGCTTGAACTGATGAACTGTGAGATCATGACCTTGGCTGAAGCTTAACCGACGAGCCACCCAGGTTTCACACTTTCATTTATTTATTTATTTATTTATTTAGTAGGCTCCACACCCATCATGGGGCTTGAACCCACAACCTTGACATCAAGAGTCCCACGGTTTAACCTTGACATCAAGAGTCCCACATCAAGAGTCCTCAGTTCTACCAACTGAGTCAGCCGGGCCTCTTTTAGGGGCACTTCTGTATGCATTCTCACTTGCTGGTTTAAATCTAGGTGTATTAGCCCTTCATGTGTTTCCCTCTTTTCTATCCTAAAGGAAAAAAGATAAATGTTCATTTTGTATTCTCAAAAATTTAAAGCTTAGCCAGTCAATAGATGTAAATTTCTGCCTCCTTTCTGATAAGCATTTTGGTATCATAAACCACCATATACAAGCTGTAACCCCAGTAATCCCATCCTTAGCAATTTATCCTAAGGAAATAATTAGATAGTTCAGAAAAAGATGTATGTGAAGGATGTCTATGGCAGTGTTGCTGATAATATTGAAAATTTGGAAACAATCCTACATGTTCATGGGAGGATAAGTGGTTAATTAAAGAATGGTATGTCCATCTACTGTGCCCATTAAAAATGATGGCTCCCCTCTTTATTTATCGAGGAGGAAAGATATCTATCGCATATTGTTAAGCGACAGAAACAGATGGTATATGTGTATGATCCCATTTTTATCAGATTACATAGATCACTTCACAATATGTATATATAAATAGATACATGGGAGAAATTCTATCAAAATCTTTAAAAAGTTTATCCCTGTATGATGAGTGATTTTTAATTTTCTCTCTGTATTTTTCATGTTAGTTACACTTTTTCTGGAGTACACATCGTATCACTTTTACCAAAAACTGAAACTATTAGAAACAAAAAGTACTCCAGTGATTTTCCTAGTTTTACTCTTTAATTCAATAAATATTTGTTGAGTACATCAGAGTATCCTAGACTTACCTCTCCTATTTTACAGTCCGCAGAATTTTCTATGTGCACATGTGAGAAAACATTGAAGTTAAGTACTTATTAAACTTAGCTTTAAGTTTTAAAACCTTAAGGATCAGGAAAAAAAATCAGATTAATAGTTGTCTCTGGGGGAGGTTGGGATGGAGATGGATTGGGAAGGGGTATGAAAGAACATGTTAGGGTAATGGTGATGTTCTAGAGGTCTGGTTTACAGGGGTATACGCATTTGTCAAAACTCGTCAAATTCTCTCTGAAGAACTGTACATTCCTCTGTATGTTAATTTTATGCCGAAGAAAAAAAATAAATAAATTGGATTTTAGTTAGTGATATTGATGTCTGGAATTTACTTTGAAATGCACCAAAAATAAGACAGATTAATAGATGATTTGAAGAATAGATGGTAATAAAGCAAATATAATAGAACATTCTATATATTAGATTATATAGAATCTAGGTGGGGTATGTACATGTGTTCATAATAAAATTCTTATAATTTTGCTGTTTGAACATTTTTCATAATAAAATGTTGAGAAAAATGTAAGCACCAATCATCTGTTGACATACTGAATAGGTATATATTTTATCCTTGTAAATCAAATTCAGCAAACTGAGTTCTGGAAGTTGCCCCCAAGAAAAACTCAACATTTTTGGACAGATAAGCTATATAAACACATACGTGTACCTATGGCATAATTAGTGATAGGACTATTTGTGTGAGCGTGTTCACTGTACAGTTACCCAGGGCCCCACACTTAGTTTAATACTGTGTGCTATTGCTGTATTGAAATTCTTAATAATTTTTTTAACATGAGGCCTTGCATTTTCATTTTGCACTGGGCCCTGTGAATTATGTCGCCAGTCTTGACTAATGAGCAAAAATAATATCACCAACACAAATTATCTTCTCACTATGCCAACCACTGTGTTCATTTTATATACATTATCTCATTGAATCCTCAAAAAAGGACCAAGAAGGTAGGTACTATTAATATTCCCATTCTACAGGTGAAGATACCGAGGCTCAAAGAAATTAAGCTATTTGCTCAAGTTCACAGATTTATTGTACCTTCATAAGGCAGAGTAGTGCAGTACACATGGTAGGTATTCAATAAATATTTATCGAATAAATAATAACAATAATGTTTTCCACTTATCGAGCCTAGGTTGCTCTTAATGAAACCCGACGTGTTCTTCTCTACCCCACATTCCCCTAATCTTTGGCAGTACTACCTCAAGGCCATGTTCCCTGACACCCTAATTTAGGTC
Organism: Paguma larvata; assembly: GCA_030068075.1. Classification (NCBI taxonomy): domain Eukaryota; kingdom Metazoa; phylum Chordata; class Mammalia; order Carnivora; family Viverridae; genus Paguma; species Paguma larvata. Next base: position 24,558,766 of record CM057842.1, on the reverse strand, counting down.
AGGTATCCTTTTACAATACCCTAGGCTTCGTCTTTATAGCATTCACCACACATGTAATTAGGTAGTTCTCCGTATAATGTCGGTCTTCGCTTCTGGAACTGGAATCTAAGTGAAGACAGTGGCTCATTTTTATGTGTTCACCACTCTATCCCCAGCAGCCACTGCTATACCTGGAGCATAGCCTACCCACCTGGCAAGGTTTGATTATATATTTTCTTTCTTTTTCTTGGGGGGGGGTATATATTTTCTCATTTAATCTTCAATCCTATAAGGTATAGATTATTACCATCATTTTACAGGGGAAGAAACCAAGGCTCAGAGAAGTGAAGTCTGAGTTACCCCTATAGGGGAAGCATTGCTGTGATGCGGTCCAACATTTGCCTGACTCCGAAATCGCCGGTCACTTCACGGAAGCCCACTGCTTCTACATGACAATCTGCTCGACATTATTTTCTGTCTCTAGGCACCTCTTATTCTCAGTATCTCTTTCAGCTCCTATTTTTGTTGTCTGACCTCGGGGCTCTCTAATGAAGAGAAGCATGCTTTCCAAGAAGTAATTACAGCAGGTGACATAACCAGGCTGGCTCTAGCCAGCGTTTATTTTTTAACCTTGGTGAGTAAAGCAGCTGGAAACACTACCATCTAAAAGCCTAAAGGATCCAATTTCCTTTTGGTACTAACTCTTCTTTAGTTCTGGGAAACACCTTAAAGTGATCTCTTGGGCTAGGTAAATGTAAAGCAATCACCCATCTCTAGTTCTTGGGGAAGGCCCAAATAATTAAGGTAAAGCAAATGTAGATGCTTTGAGCTGTTAATAAGATATCTCTCAGTAGTCTTCTGCCACTACAGATTATTACTACTGCAAGTGTGAATTTAGACTGTCCTGTGCTTATGCATCACTGACTACCTTTGCAGAGCTGAGAGAACTATTCTTCAAGCAATTGTTTGTAAGCATCATGGAAATGGGTTGGAAAGGAATTCTGGGAGAGGGCACAGGCTTACTTCCTTTAGCCAGTGCTAGAGGAGAGGCTGTGAACAAAAAATAAAGAGTGCTTGGCCCAGAACGTCATGGTGCGGATTGTTAAGTTCCACCTGTGACGTTATTTAAAGACTGAAAATCCAAGACCTTAGGAATTGAAGTGATGACAGATTACGTTGTACTTTGTCTTTTGTAGGACATACAGCAAAAGAATATCATCTGGCAATGATGGAGTTTCCAAAGGACCTACATTTATGCTCTTTGAGGAGGACCTCTCAGAGTAACCACTGCTAATACCAGTGTAAGTGACTCTATTACATTTCTTTTCAAGTATTTCCTAAGCCTTCTGAAAAGGTTTGTTAATGTCACAGCGTAGCCTTAGTTGTACTCCTGAGCTTGTTCTCCTTTCTTGGAGGAATATCAAGTCCTTGCTAAAGTCAGTGGTAGAAACAATGGTGACAGTCATCTGTGCAAGACAGTGGTACCCAGTGGGGTTGCATCCTCATAAGGGTGAGAGACGGCAGGGCTAGACCAGATCCAGAAAGTTGGGGCGTAAGAACAAAGGGGACTGATCCTGAGAAAGATCCTGTAGCAAGAACCACATCAGAAATACAAAAGAAAAAGAGGTTTCTATTTCCAAGAAATAGGCCATGAAGGCTTATGCCGTCATAATTTGAACACTAAAAGTATGTATGATATTTTGTCATCACTGGCTAGTGAACTATGATGTATATTTGTTACTCTGTATGTCTTAGCCAGTCTCCAAGATAGCTCGCAATGATTCTCACTTTTTTGTATTCATGTCCTTACGTGGTCTCCTCCCACAGTGAATCAGGGCTGGTCTATGTAATTAGCAGACTATGGTAGAGGTTATAGTAGGTGACTTCCAAGAGTAGGTTGTAAAGGACTTGTAACTTCCACTTTGTCCTCTTGGATTGCCTGATTTGGGGGAACCCAGCAGTCATCATAAGGGTGTTAATAAGGAGAAACTGAGGCCTCCACCTACACCCGGCACCAACTTGCTAGCCATGTGAGTAAGCCATTGGAAGTGGATCTTCCAGCCCCATTCAAGCCCTCAGGTGACTGCAGCCCCAGTTGACATCTGACTGAACTTTATGAGAAACCCCTTGCCAGATCTTTCCAGCCAAGTGGCTTCCATATTCTTGACCCATAAAAACTACGAGCGATAATAAATGTTTATTATTTTTTAAGCCACTAAGTTTTGGAATAATTTTTTGTGCAACAATAAATAAAACACTATACTACTATAGATTCTATAGAATAAATGTCTATCTGAAACTCTGCCTAAATAGGTCAGAAAAGGGGACATGAGTTGAGTGCTCAAGCACGAGTAGAAGCTTGCAGATGGATGTAGGGTAAAGGGGAGGCATTTCGGGCTGAAGGAACAGCTTGACCACAGGGCCAGAAGTAAGAGGGCATGACTTGTTTGAAAAACAACAGTCAGTTCAGCATGACCGGGGTGCAGTATGTTTAAAGAATGAGGCAGAGAGAGATTAGAAGGGTAGACAGGAAACGGTTCACAAAAAATCTTATATGCTATGCCCAGGTGTTTGGTTTTTGTTTTTTTTTTTTTATCCTGAAAGCAATGAAGAGCCATTGAAGAATTTTTTTTTTAGCAGGCAACTGACATGATCACTTCTAAATTTCAATTCTTTTTTTTTTTATTTTTTTCACATTTATTTATTCTTAAGAGACATAGAGAGAGAGCGTGAGCAGGAGAAGAGCAGAGAGAGAGGGAGATACAGAATCTGAAGCAGGCTCTAGGCTCTGATGAGCCATCAGCACAGAGCCTGACGTGGGGCTTGAACTCACAGACTGTGAGATCATGACCTGAGCTGAAGTCGGCCGCTTAACCAACTGAGCCACCCAGGCACCCCAATTTACAATTCTTAATTGTACATTTTAGAGTGATGGCCAAATGGAAAATGGATTGGAGGCAGAAAGGCCATTTAAAAAGCTATTACAAGTCCAGGCACTAAGTGATTAACACCTGAACTAAGGCCTTGGCATTGTGAACAGAGAAGTGGGAACTGATTCAGACGGCTTTTAGGAGGAATAATTTTTAGAATGTGAGGGATGAGGGAAAGGGAAGATGTGGAAACCAGGAGGAGGAGCAAGTTTTGAGGCAGTGAGTTTGAGTGGTCTATAATCCAGCGTGTATGGCGCACCACTAGAAACACAGGTCTGGCATGGAACCCAAAAGAGGGCAAGATCTGGTTGAAGATGGACAGTAAGGTTTTGAAGGCTTTTTCATGCAAGCATTCCTTAATAAAAATATAAATAAGCCCGTGGGTGGAATAAAATCTGAATAAGATTTAGAGTGTTAGTTTATCTTTCACTGATAGTAAAGCCATTTAGAAACAAGATTTACAGCAAGAACCTGGAATAGGATTGAAGTTCTCAATTAGAACTAGGTACAGGTAGTGAGAGTTAACTCAAAGATCATTATTTTTTAAGTGTACTCTTTGCCCAACGTGGGACTCAAACTCATGACCCCGAGGTAAGAGTCACATGCTCTACCAAGAGTCACATGCTCTACCAAGAGCCAGCCAGGTGCTACTTGAAGACCATTTTTTAATATCTTCCAGTTTTGCTGGGAATTCAAGCATCAGCAGAACCTGGTGACTGATAAGATACAGAGAATGAAGGTAGGGCAAAGTCTAATAAATTATTATTCACCCATCCAAATAAGTTTCCTTTTTATTTAGAACTACTTGTTTCATCACCTCTAATATTTTATGGTCTATGCCCCATTTCTGTTATCTCTGATCTACATTATTTTCAAATTAATTTTGCTTCTGTTTACTTTGCCTATTTTCCAGTAAATTTGTATCTGTTTCATGATCTTCTACCTCATCTTTGTTTTTCCTTTTTCCCGTTCCTACTTTTTGTGAACAAAAGAAAATAAAATATCTCCTTTTCTTAAATATAAAACAAGTGTGGCTTGATTTCCTTTATTCAGTATTTATCAGGCATGGTTCAGGTCTTGATTTCATTGTCAATGGCCTTCTAATTCTTTGAAATTGTCTTTCAACTAATATAGTGATTTTCATCTTTAACACCTAATTGTGGCATTGAACCTAACACTCCAAGAGTTGGAATTTAACCAATCACCTGATTTGCCCTCATCTACTTATCCAAGAACCATGTACTTAGAAATATCATATAGATAAATGCAGTGTCCATAGCATTAGCATTTTAACGATTGTAAAAAAAAGTAACTTGCAGGTCATATAGTCTTGTAATCAACTTGGAAAGAAAGAATTATTGTGAAAAATGTGGTAAAATCCCAGACTTTGAACAGTACTTTTTTCTTCAGTTGTTTCAAAACTATTTCTGCCTCAGTAAAAAAATTAATATCAGTGGAATTCATGTGATCTTATTCATGGAAATAACTGTGGTTTAAAAAAAAACCACTTAATTTTTGTTAGGAAGAAAGCCCAAGGAAAGTAATGTTAAAAATTAGTAAATGGAAACCAGTGTTTTCACCAAAGTGCTTAGCGGTGACCACAAAGAGACACCACTTAATGTACCTAATGTTTCAACATTTAATTGATAAAAATGAAGGCTTAATAAAAATTTTCCAAGGCACAAATGTCTAATTAATATTTTAAATTTAAATTTAATTTAAATATTTTACAACTAAAGATAAAATTGCAAAATTTTAATTTTAATAGATGTTTTTCTAAGATGAAAACGTTTTTTCTGATTATATAATTGAGACATGCTCATTTAAAAAATTCAGTTAATCCAGAAAAGCAGGAAATAAGTTAAATTACATAAACCTCACTAGCCACAGATAAGCATTATTAACATTTTGTGAACTTGCATCCAACTGTCTCCTCATATATATATTTGTATATGCGTACGTATGCACATGGTTTGACTTGCACAGAATCATACTCTACGTTCTGTTCTGTAAACTGATCCTTTCATTCTGTAACACATTGTGGATGCCTTTCCATATCTATAAATATATATCTGCTCCAGCTTTCTACAGATACATAGTATTATACTCTATATAAATACCATAATCGAATCAATTATTCCCACATTGTTCCCACCGTGTTCCCAAGGTTTTCCTTTAATTAACAATGCCATAATGAACATTGCTATCCGCGTTCTTTCTTTCTTTCTTTCTTTCTTTTTTTCTTTCTTTCTTTCTTTCTTTCTTTCTTTCTTTCTTTCTTTCCCTCCCTCCATCCCTTCCTTCCTTCCTTCCCTCTTTCCCTCCCTCCATCCCTTCCTTCTTTCCTTCCTTCCTTCCTTCAAATGAAACGTGGCTCAGAGCTCCCACTCATCGAAGTGGGCAAGAGTTATTTCTGGAATTCTTTTACCCATTGCAGTGAAGTGTACAAAACCTCTAGGGTTTGAGTGGTCCCTGAATTGGGGTTATGCTGTTGATTCTCCTTTGTCTGGCTGGAGACAGTCCTCCCAGAGGTCTTCTCCATTCTGGGCAGCAAAACAGCCCAGCACTCTAATGGCACTCAGGGTCTTAGTGCTTAGTAGCCTGTTTTGCAGGCATCCTGCAGTCATCCCAGCCTGGATACTGTCCTTTGCTGGATGCTCTGGGTGAGGGAGACACTTGGAAATCCTAAAATCCCACAAACCCTTCCTAAATTCAGTGCTGTCCTTATATAAGAATGCTATTTTCTTGAGGAGATGGGAAAAAGGCAAACTTCTACTCAATCTTTCCAGTTAAACCTGTAACAGACAATTAGACAGTTGATTTTGGAGGAGTTACAGCACCTCCTTAAACCTCAAATTCTTTATCTATAAGATAACAACAAATAGGAACTCCATCCCGCTAATTGTAAAGGCCAAAACACTCAGCTGTCTTTAGCTATTTTCATTCTCTCAATGCCACCTATATTCTGCTTCCTGAACCTTCTAAATAGTTGCAGAATCTGACCACTACTCCCTGCCTCCACTGCTTCTAGTGTGGGCCATGCCTCCAACATGTCTCACCCGGATCTCTGCAGCAGCCTCCTAACACATCTCTGATTCTGCCCTTGATCCCCTGTGATTGATTTCCAAGGCAATAGTTCCTAACTCCTTTTTGAGAGACATAGAGACAGAGCATGAGTGGGGGAAGGGCAGAGAGAGAGGGAGGCACAGAATCCGAAGCAGGCTCCAGGCTCTGAGCCATCAGCACAGAGCCCAACGCGGGGCTCAAACTCACAGACCGTGAGATCATGACCTGAGCTGAAGTCGGCCACTTAACCGACTGAGCCACCCAGGCACCCCCTAACTCCTTTAAAAAGGGCTGTGGCTTCATATCTAACTTAGAGGAAGAGGCCTTACCTTCTAAGGCCCTCCTATAGGATTTAGCCCTGCCTCCCCTCAACTCCAACCATCCTCTTCTTCAGTCACTCTCTCCTTGCCAAAACATGTCAAGCAGGCCTTTCTCATTTACTTTTTCTCTGCCTCCAGTGATCCTCCAGGGTAGCGCTGTCCTTATTCAGGCTCAGATCATTCCCTTCACCAGCATCCCCATAGTCTGCTTCATTTTTTTCCCCACAGCATTTATCACCGACATATTATATGTCTATTATCTGTCTCTTAAACGGCAAAGTAAACCTATTGAAGGAAGGGAGTTGTCTATTTAGTTTTAAGTGCCTGGCACACCTCAAGCCATAATAAATATTTGCTGAGTGAATGAATAGACGATCATAATTATCATTACCTTTCAGACTCATAGCAGGAATTCCTTCTGATAATGTAGGGCCTACCAAACAGTACAGATCAGGCAAATAGAGATTATTGTTAAACATCGTCATCATTATTATGTTTAAACAAAGATTTGAAGAATATATTAGAAAAAAGGCATTCTAGCCAAAAAAAAAAAAAAAAAAAAAAAAAAACCACACACACACACACAAAACAAAATTAACTAGAGCAGAGGCTACGAGTAGGAAATACCCTGGAGAGAACTGGATATTGGTGAGATATAGGGTTGGAAATGCAGGTCTAGGGCAGAAGTGAAAGAAATTAGGGGCTCCTGGGTGGCTCAGTTGGTTAAGCATCCAGTTTTGGCTAAGGTCATGATCTCACGGTCTGCAAGTTTGAGCCGGCATCAGAGTCTGTGCTGACAGCTCAGAGCCTGGAGCTTGTTTCAGATTCTGTGTCTCCCTCTCTTTCTGCCACCCACCTACCCCTCCCTCAAAAATGAATAAACATTAAAAAAGTAAAAGGAAGTGGAAGAAATTGAACTCAGAGCTCAGAAGCCTAGATTTGTCCCTAACAGGGGAAACCATCCAAGATTTTCAGCAAAGAAAGATATAAGATCATGGTTTTTGAAACTTCTGTGGTGATGATCCGTTATCCTGTGTTGCAAAGTTGCATTTTCTAGCTTGTGGGATGTGAGTATGTTAATCAGAGAGAACAATGAAGTTTCTTTCAGAAATTTGGCTGGATTTTTGGGGTACAGGCTATAAGACCTGGCCTATGACCCTATCTGTGACCACCCTCTTTTCATGTACACATAAAACATGCTCCATTTAGGGAAAAAACCTTAGTGATTCACTCTTAGCCAGTCTGAATTAGCCAGCTACCTCCCCTCTCATGATTCTGATTTGTTTAACCTTTGGATTAATCTTCTTCAGAACTTGGCTGTGTTTCATGTCTTAGTTTTCCACTTCACATGCAATTTGACCAGGTCTCTCTCCATTACACAGCCCCACTGTCAGTTAAAATCTTGCCAAAGGGTGGTCCTGGGACCATCAGCATTGGCATCACCTGGGAGCTTGTTAGACACACAGAATCCTCAGGACCCACCCAGTCCCACTGAACTAGAATCCACGTTTTAACAGGATCCCTGGTGATTCGTGTGCACATTAAAGTTTAAGAAGCATTCTTCCTAAGCATTCCATAACCAATGCCTGTACCAGCGTCCCTTAAGAGCCCCGCATCATCTTAAATAAACATACAAAGTGTCTATTTTCTTTTTCTTTTTTTCTCGAAGTCTATTTATTTATTTTGACAGAGAGATTAACGCACAAGTATGCAGGTGGGGGAGAGGAGAGAGATAGGGAGAGAGAGAATCCTAAGCAGGCTTCGAGTTAGTGCAGATCCTGACTTGGGGCTCAATTTCATGAACCAAACCATGAGATCATGACCTGAACTGAAATCAAGAATCAGATGCTTAACAGACTGAGCCATCCAGGTACCACCAGGGTGTTTATTTTCTAAACAAACTTTCTGGATGAGTCCTCCAACCACTCTCTCCAACTAGACTTCAGATTTTTTTTTTAACGTTTATTTTTATTTTTGAGAGACAGAGAGAGACAGAGGGCAAACAGGGGAGGAGTAGAGAGAGAAAGACACAGAATCAGAAGCAGGCCCAGTGCTGGGCTCAGACCCACCAACGTGAGATCATGACCTCACCGACTTATAACGCTCATTACGCTCAACCAACTGAGCCATCCAGACACCCCTAGATTTCAGATTTTCTATACAGAAAAATCCGAAGCATTGACTGATCTGATCACCTACGTTTTGTTAAAAATGCAAATTCCTGGCCCCATCTTACATCTATTAAACCTAACTCTTTAGGGGAAGTGCAAACCACTTTTTCAACTAACATCCAATAACCGTCAAAGAACAATTGGAGAACTCCTGGTGGCAGAAACAAAAGCAGTTTCTGACTAGACTAGCTCCCCCTTCTCCATACTGAATTCTCTTTCCAGCTTTGACCCCACTCTCTCATGCAGTCCTGCAGTGGGTTATTTGAAATACAGTAATGACCCTATTGTTAGTGCTATTCTGTAAGAGATCTCACACAAATGTTATTCTGGTATCCCTTCTTTCAAAAGTATGCAAATAGCGTTCCAGAATTTCATTTTTTTATTGGTTATCAGTCACTCATAGACAAATGAGATGTAGATATTCTTATCAAATAACTTAATGTTTATTTCTCTGCTTCTTGGCATTTTCTTATGTAATAAAAGAGGATGCTTTTCTGTGTCTGATGCTTTAAGTCACTGTGTTCCTCCTCACTGATACCTTATATTAGGCCAGCTAGTTTTGTAGTCAATCCTATTTAAAAAGTGCTTGGGAAAAGCAAGAGGAGAATAGCAGATACACTATTCTTCAGGGCCTGGGAGCTGAGGGGCAGACAAGTGCTAAAACACTTGGTTTTTGTTTGCTGGTCTACCTCCTTATTCCTACAGACCAGGTCAAGGGCTCCCACCACTGACATGAAAGTTGAAAAGTGCGGGGCAAAAGAAGGGTAGCACTAGTTGCATAACTATTATGAAATTAAATTACACAATTTGAATCCACATTAATAGATATTAAATGTTAAATTAATAAAAATGACATCTCTTGCAAATTAAATTTAAATGAAGTCTGAATCTTAATGAAGACGGATCTGGAGAGAGAGAGAGAGAGAGAGAGAGAGAGAATAATTTGTATTCCAGACTTCTGCATTCATCCCCAACAGTGTTGTTTTAGATTTAAAAAAAAATCCTTCTTTCAAAATATTAGAAAATCAAAAACAAAAGTCTCTTTCTTTCTCAAAGGGTTCAAGACTTCAGAGGCATTCTTTAATGAGTCTATCTTTATGTAATCTGTCCTAAACCCTCAGTAAGCTCTAATCTTATTCACTTAGGGCCCCTATAGTGCTTCCTTTTCTCATTTTCTAATTCTCTTATTCTTCCTTGATTTGTGGTCATATCTGGGTATCTTCTTCTGGGTTGTACCTCCCTGGCCAGTTGTAAATTCCCTTAGGAGAAACTGTGTATTTTCCTCTTTGTACCTATCAACAAGTATTTATTGTGTTCTCTATGCTCAGCAAAGTGAGGCACACAAAAGCATAAATTAGAAAACAAATAGTTTAGCCTGGAAGAAAAATATTACCTATGTAAAACTGTAGCAATTACTCTGAGAGTATATAAGTATATGACTAATAGACACGTGAGTTTTGATCCCATACAGGTCTGACCAGGGAGGTGCAAAAACCACTGAAAAGGGGTATGGATGTCCAACACTATGCAATTTAGCCTTGGGATCTACAGTAAAAATCCCAGTGGTCTAGAGAGAGGAGAGAACCTCCGTAGAGCTGCTTATATTTAAATGGAAAATGAGGACACGTGGGTGACTCAGTCGGTTGAGCATCTGACTCTTGATTTTGGCCATGGGTTTAGAGCCTTGCATCAGGCGCTGCACTGAGCATGGAGCTTGCTTGGTATTGTCTCTCCCTTTGTCCCGTTTTCTCTTCCCCTCTGTCCTTTTTCCCCCCCCGCACACATGCTTTCTATTGCTCTCTCTCTCTCTCTCTCAAAATAAAACAAATACCAAAAACAAATTATCTAATACGATGAATTATCTAATATGATGAATCCAAGCCAAAGCTCTCGGTTTGATTTTCTTGAATTCCATAATTTCCAGGAGTTGTGTATGTTCAAGTGGGGAAGGACACCTGAAGATTGACCATTAATATTAGCCAGTGCCAAATTTAATTCAATTTAGAAAAATAAAAAGGGTTAAATTTCTGCAAGTTATGAAGCAGTCCATAAGATTACATGAATTATGGTGATCATAATTGCTGGTTTTGCCTCCTAGTGTCCCTTCTGATGACCCTATCTTAATTTTCCTTTAGAAACTCTCCTTATTTCATTCCAAATCCACTCGATTCCTACAGGGCTCGCCTCCCAGTTCTGGGGATGGAATATGTGACCCAGGTCTGACTAGCCACCACCCAGAATTCTATTTACCACAATGTTGGGACTGGGATGGGTATGACCAATTCAAGACAGAAAAGGTGAATTCCAAGAGTTGCTTGAAAATTTCCAGGAAGAAATGCTACTTTTCCATTGGACTTGAACCTGGGAAGATGTGAAGTTGGAGGTTTGAGGTGTGTTGGGGGGAAAAGGAGAGGAATCACATAGATAAAGCCCAAAAACAAAGCCAACTTAATTGGAGGCAGAACCCAAAAGTGGAAATAACCAAATCCTGATGACCTTGTTGGAACCTCTGGATAGAGCTCCAATAAAGGAAGATGTATCCTAAAACTTAAGTTACACGAATTATTAAATTTTCTTTTATTATTTAATAAATCCACTTGAGTTGGGTTTTCTATCACTTCCAAACAAAAAGGTCCTGATATATACATACATTCTAAGTTACGTGGTACCTACTCTAAATGTTTTGGTTGAGAGGGACTAAGGATCAGGGCCAATCAAGGAATCTTTATGACTGAAACGGAACTTGAATAAGTCAGAAAGAGATAAGGAGAGAGAAAATAGAGAAAGTGCCTGACTAAAACCTTGGACTAGGAATGAGCACGATGGGTCAGTGGAGCCCTAAGGGGAGGAGGGCAAGCGTCAGAGCGATCTTGATGGGAAGTTAAGCCAGATAGTGTGGGGATAGTGTGAGAGTTACAAAACTGAGGTAAAGGATTTTAATGTAATGAGACTAGGGAAGGCTTGGTGATTAAGGAAGATTAGATTATGTGGGTGAACCTGAAATTAGGAAGACCGGGTTCCCTGGGGCCTCTGGGTGGTCCAACCAGTTAAGCGTCTGACTTGGGCTCAGATCATGATCTCATGGCTCGTGGGTTCGAGCCCCGCGTCGGGCTCTGTGCTGATGGCTCAGAGCCTGGAGGCTGCTTCAGATTCTGTGTCTCCATCTGCCCTTCCCCCATGCTCTCGCACTCTCCGTCACTCTCTCTTTCTCTCTCTCAAAAATAAATAAACATTAAAGAAGACTGATTCCCTAAATGGATGCATTAATATGGAATGAAAAGATACAATGGCGGGACCAGCAATGGGAAAGCAGAGACAGAAGGGACAGAAATGAAAGCTGTTTAAAGGGAAAAACTTACAAATTTTGGAGGACGTGGATAATGAAAAACATGCATGAGTTACACATAGCTTGTTTCATTCTCTGAAAGTTATAGGCAGATATATACATATTTCTTGAATCCAAGTTAAAACACAAAAAGTAGTAAGAAACTGGGGAGAAAGACCAAATTTCCCAACACTATATCAGCCTAGGATTCCCTCTTTAAGTCTGTATTTCTGCAGTGGAGATACTATTTTGAAAATTTTGATTTGTCTCTCTCCATTTTAATTGCCACCATTTTAGTCCAAGCCATCATTATGTCTCACCTGGACGGATGATTGAAATTGATTCTTAAATGGTTTTCCCCCTTCATTGTTATTTCTCCCTCCTCTGTGTTAGGGGTCCCTAAGGCTACCCACCCCCATATTCGGTGATTTGCTAGGAAGACTCACAGGACTCAGAGTACAGTGTACTCATGGCTATGAGTACGCATGAAATATGGCTGGTGCAACTAAGGAAATGAATTTTAAATTTTATTTTAGTTTAGTTATTTTAAATTTAAATTTATTACAGCAAAAAAGTGAAAGCAATCTCCGATGGGAAAAGGCACATACAGCAAAGTCCAGGGGAAACCAGGCCCAAGCTTCTGAGAGTCTTCTCCCTCTGGAGTCACACAGGATGTGCTTAATTCCTCCCTGGCAATGGGTTATGACAACACATGTGAAATGTTGTTAATCAGGGAAGCTTGTTGAAAACTCAGTAACCAAGGATTTTATAAGGAGTTAGTCACATAAACATCCTCTGCCTAGCAGATACCAAAATTCCAGAGTCCTCAAAGAAAGGAAGGTGTTCAGCTTTATGCAGGTGTTCAGTTTCAGCAAAGTGAGTCATTCTTATCATTTGAGTGGTGAGAACCCTTCTAAAATCTGAGTTGCCAAACATAAGCCAAACACCAATCTTGTAAGCCAGACTTTCAAAAGATAGCAGTCAGGCCAGCTATGGCGAACTCTCTTCTGCACATCTTCCAATCATTCTCTAGTCAATAGCCAGAAGGAATCTTCTTAAAATACAAACCAAATTATGTATACTGTACTTAGACTATAGTTCAAGTTCTATCATGATCCATAAGACCCTGAATGATGTTGACACGTCCTTCCCCCACAAATTCATCTCCAGCTACCTTCCTTATCATCACCCTCTGACCTCCTTAGCCTCCTCTAAGTATCTAAAACATCACCACCCAACAGAACATTCTATGATAATGGAAATGTTCTCTGCAAATGTCCTGTTGCCCTTGGCGTCCACCAACTACATGTAGCCATTGAGCACTTGAAATATGGCTGGTGCAACTAAGGAAATGAATTTTAAATTTTATTTTAGTTATTTTAAATTTAAATAGCCACGTGTGGCTAGTGGCCACAATATTGAGGAGTGCACTTCTAGAACACATTGAGCTATTCCCTTATTAAGGCCTTTTGTTGTATGGGAAATTATCTTGATAGCAACGGTAAACATCAATTATACTATTAGGCAAGGTATCCCAAATATTACAGAACAGAAGCACACACAGATCAAATTAAAATGTTTCCATCACAATAAACTTAAAAAAAGACAACTTAAAAACACTTTAAAAATGTTTGAGTCACACAGTTTATTTATTTAAAATATAGTGCAAACCTAGGGAAAAGAGACGCAGGGATAGGTTAACACATTATTAGGAAACGGTGCAAAAGAAGCAAAAGATCATGCTACTTAACCCTAGGTTATGTAATATTTGTATCTCCTACATCTCTCGGCTGCATTAGCCTTCTCTGCCAATGGACCAGAGTTGAAGTTCAAGCAAGGGAGCCCACAGACAGAAGGTGTCCTAGCCCAATGACATACATTTGCTCTACCAGAAAGACATGGGGCCAAGTATACCTTGCCAATAGCTGTAGCTTGCCAGTTAACCTGCTAAACAGCCATGGGTTTTATTTGAGCCATGAGTTTACGTGTTTTAGGCAGAGGACATGTGAACCAGAATAGATATTATCAATGAGTTACTGGATTATGACTTCATAAATATTAAGTGCTCATGTATATTTAGTGTATTCTGGACATTAAATATCTCGTATGTATTTAATTTGTCATGAATATTTAGTGCTCAGGTGCTTCGTCTATATATTTAGTGCCTCTCAAATATTACTCATGGTCTTTTTATCACTATCCACAATTAAAACACATGTGCTCTACCCACTGACTACTTCTCTATATTTAACACACCTTATGAGTTTCATCTATCCTGTGTTTTTTCTTTTCCTCTGTATCATAAGTCAATATTCTCTAACGGTATAACGAATGCATATTATACCTCTGCATGTTTCTTCTTTGTAGAGTGACCTTCCTCTGGCTCATCCATAACAAGCTCCTATAGCCTTTAGGTCTCAGTGGAAATGTCAACTCCTCTGAAAGGCCTTCTCTGATCACCCTTCTATTAGAGACTGAATTGTGTCCCCCACTCCCCTGGCCATATTCATAGCTGAAGCCCTAAACCTGATGTGGTTATTTTTGGTGACGGGTCTTTAGAAAGGTAATTATGGTTAAATGAGGTCATAAGTGTGGGGTCATAGTCCTACAGGACTGCTTGGTATCCTTAAAGGAATAGGAAGAGATGCCAGATATCCCTAGTCTATGGCATTTTGTTAAGGCAGCCTTTGAACTGTTTTTACTAACAATACTTTTGACACCGAATGTGTGGGTTTTTCCCTTACATCAGCCAATTCTCCAACTCTCCAGATCCCAACTGGGTGTTTGACAATTCAATTTTGACACTATCTACCTAGAGTTAGCATCAGATCCCTCAAATTAAAGGGCTCAGTCCCATAAGACTGCCCCGTCTTCAGATGTCATTTAGAAGTCCCAGGTTGCCACCTCCACTTCTGACTGGCTATATATCAGGGGTTCCTACAACCCTTTCCTCAGATTTGATAATTTTCTAGAACAGCTCACAGAACTCAAGGAAACCCTTTACTTACTCTTCCCCATTTATTATAAAAGATACAACACAGGCACCTGGGTGGCTCAGTTGGTTAAGCCTCTGATTCTTGATTTTGGCTCAGGTCAGGATATCACAGCTCATGAGATGGAGCAAATAAACATTAAAAAAAAAAAAAAAAGATACATCATAGGAACAGCCACATGGAAGAGAGGCATAGGGCAAAGTCCGGGGAAGAGGGCAGAGATTCCGTACCCTCTCTGGGTACACCACCCTCTCAGAATCTCCATGTGTTCACCAACCCAGATACTAGGTTGGTTTTAATGGAGGTTTCATTATGGAGGCACGATTGATTAAATCACTGGCCATTGGTAATTAACTCAATATTCAGCTTCTCTTCTCTCTGGGAGGTCATGAGCGGGACTGAATGTTCCAACCCTATAATCATGCCTCCCTCTTTCTGGCAACCAGCCCCCATCTTGAAGCTATCTAGAGACCCCAGCCACCAGTCATCTCATTAACACACAAAAGATACCCTTATCACTCCAGAGATTCCCAGGGTTTTAGGAGCCAGGAACTAGGGACAAAGACCACATACTTACTTTCATTACGTCACTCAGAGCTAGCAGGCAAATATACGATCTATCAGATCCATCTAATGTAAGTCTTCCCTGCTCCTGTTAATCTGCTTCTTACCATAATATGGTGAGGGAGGGGGGAGAGGGGCTGACGGGCATTAAAAAGGGCACATGTTGGGATGAACACTGGGTGTTATATGTAAACCAATTTGAAAATAAACTATTATAAAATAAAAAAAATTTTTTTCTTCTTCACACTTAACATAACTCATCATTCTTTTAATTATGAGCTTGTTTACTTTCTTTTTACCTGTTTTCCCCAATAAACTGTAAGCTTGCAGTATCTGCAGCAATGTCTGTTTTGCTCATTTTTGTAACCTCAGCAAGTTGTCAATGAGTATTTATAAACTGAACTTCAAAGCTCATGTTGAAAATGAATGAATGAAACTCCAAAGAACATATTAATGTTTGACCAAAAAAAAAAATCCTACAAATCAACAAGTCTGGCTCTTTTCTTTTTTTTAACGTTTATTTTATTTTATTACTGAGAGACAGAGTAGGAGCAGGGATGGGGCAGAGAGAGAGGAAGACACAGAATCTGAAGAAGACTCCAGGCTCTGAGCCGACAACACAGAGTCCAACATCGGGCTTGAATTCACGAACCTGAGCTGAAGTCAGATGTTCAACCGACTGAGCCACCCAGGCGCCCCACGTCTGGCCCTTAAAAATTATTGTCATGTACTTATGTGCCTAAAGCCCTAAATTCTTTTATTGTGGTAAAATGCACGTAACATAAAATTTACCCTTTTAACCATTTTTAAGCATACAGTTTAATGCCATGAAGTCCATTCACATTGTTGTGCAACCTGCCACTATCTATCTCTAGAACTTTTTCATCATCCCAAATTGAAACTTTGTACCCATCAAACAACAACTTCCTCGTTCCCTCCTTCTCCCAGTCTCTACTTTCTCCCCCCACCAGTCTAGGCACCTCATGTTAAGTGAAATCATACAATCATTGCTTTTTGTATCTAGCTTAATTTCACTTAGCATAATATCTTCAAAGTTCGTCTATGTTGTAACATGTCCCAGGATTTTATTCTTTTTAGACTGAATAATATTTCATTGTGTGAGTGTGTTTTGTGTGTGTGTGTGTGTGTGTGTGTGTGTGTAATAAACACATTTTGTTTGTCCACATATAGATGGACATTTGGGTTGCTTCCACATTTTGGCTATTGTGAATAATGCTGCAATGAATACTGAAGGTCAAATATTCGTTTGAGTCCCTGCTTTCAATTTTTTTGAGTGTATACCCAGAAGTGGGGCTGCTGGGTTATCTGGTAATACTATGTTTAATTTTTTTGAGGAATTTCTATACAATTTTCTACCATGGCTGTGTCATTTTACATTCCCACTAGCAATATACAAGGATTCCAAAACTAACACTTGTTATTTTCTGGGTTTTGTTTGTTTTTCATAATAGCTATCCTAATGAGTGTGAAGTGGTTTCTCACTGTTTTTTATTTGCATTTCCTTAATTCTATAGCTGTTGTAGAAAACAGTATGGAAATTCCCCTAAAAAAGATGTTTTTGAGCACCTTTTCATGTGCTTATTGGCCATCTATACATCTTATTTGGAGAAATGTCTATTCAAGTCCTTGGTGCATTTTTGAATTGCATTGCTTGTTTTTCATCATTGATCGAGTTATGGGAGTTCTTTATATATTAATTCTTAGATATCAATCTCTCATCAGATAAATTATTTGCAAACATTTCCTCTCATTCTGTAGGTTGCCTTTTCACTCTGTAGATGGTGTCTTTTGATGCACAAGAGTTCTCAGTTTTGATGAGGTCCAATTTACCTATTTTTTTTCATCTGTTGCCTGCATTTTTGATGTCATACCCAAAAACTCATTGCCAAATGCAATGTCATGAGACCTTTTTCCTATGTTTTCTTCTGAGAGCTCTATAGGTTTAGCTCTTATGCTTAAGTCTTTGATTCATCTTGAATTACAGTTGACTTTTGAAAAACACAGGGGTTAGGGGCACCAGCCTCTTGCACAGTTGAAAATCCACATGTAACTTTTGACTCCCCCAAAACTTAACTACTAATAGCCTACTGTTGACCAGAAGCTTTACCAATAACCTAAACAGTTAACACATATTTTGTATGTTATATGTACTATATACTATATTCTTATAATAAAATAAGCTAAAGAAAATATTATTAGTAAAATCTTAAGGAAAATACATTTACAGTAGTGTACTGTATTTATTTAAAAAAATCCACATATAAATGGACCCATGCAGCTCAAACCTGTGTTATTCAAGGGGCAGCTGTATTTTTGTATATGGTATAAGGGTACAGCTTCATCTTTTTGCATATGGGTATTCAATTTTTCAAGCACCATTTGTTGAAAGGACCATTCCTTCCGCATGGAAAAATCATTTGACCATTGGTCTACATGTCTGTCCTTAAGCCAGTACTACACTGTTGAGGTAACTGTAGCTTTCTAGCAAGGTTTGTGATCAGAAAGTACGTCCTCTGACTTTGTTCTTCTTTGAAACAAAATTTTTAATCCGCTTTCTGAAATCATTCATAGGGGGTTTCCACCTCAGTGATACTGAAAAAATACATATTTCATAACTATTCTTTCTTTCTTTTTTTTATAAAGTTTATTTATTTTTTTTTATCTGTGCTGTCAGCATGGAGCCTAATGCTCAATCTCATGAACCAGTAGATCATGACCTGAGCTGAAATCAAGAGTCAGATGCTTAACTGAGTCAGTAACCCAGGCGCCCCTCATAGCAATTATTTCTAATGAGAACTAGTCTTCTTTGTAAATACTTAACATCAAGGCATCTAGGAACAGGAGTACTAGTTTGGAATCATTGCATTTCCTTTATTTTTCTTAGCACAAGTCTTACAAGAGAATTAGAGTTTGCAGCGTTCTAGTATTTTTTCTAGGCTGGCACTGCCTCACTGGGAAATCAGCCAGGAAGACTTTCTGGATTAAGTTTAATTTAGCTAACTCTTTTAGTTTGGGCTATCAGACTCCATTACTTTGCCTAGAATACAGAAGAGAACAAACATATTCAAAACAAGCTGTTTGGGATTTTTTTTCCAGGCAAGAATGCTACACATTCAAGGTTAGCCTAATAAAAAACAAAAATCAACAGGAGAAAAACTATTGCAGAAATCGAAGGCAATCTCTGATAACTGAGGCAGAGCCTTACTATTTTGCCTCTGTAAATGATAAAAAGAGAGTCAAACTAATTTTAGTGTGGTGTTTGAGATTCTCTATTTTAGGTTAAACAGAAGAAAAATTACAGTTGGAGAAACTTCTTGGTATTTTGCTGTTCTCCTAACAGAGGTAGGGTGGGGTGGTAAGAAAGAATGTTGGACTGTGCCTAAGGAGGTCTGGCTTCTAGCGGGATTTTGCCATGGGAACTAAGTCACTGGCTCTTTGAGTTTCAGTTTCCTCAACCATGTGTCGAAAGAATCCTTGGATCTCTAAGAACTCTAGCGGCTATAATAATATTACAGAATTGTTTTTTACCTCCCCTAGATATTATTTCTTAATATTCTCTAGTTTTCAGAGAATGTTGTATATAACTGTTATTAGCATTAATGTTTTGTCTGCTCTGCTAAATTATAGGGTCCTAGAAATCACATTCAGTTTGCCATGCCTCAAAATTCAGCATTGGAAATTTCATGAATTAAATAAATATTTGAAGAAGGAAGGGAGAATGAGTTTTCTTTTTTTTGTTCTGAAGGTCATTTGCCAATGAGAATTCTTTCTTTCTTTCTTTCTTCCTTTCTTTCTTTCTTGTACTTTTTGGTGAGATAAATATCCTTTGGCTAGGGTATAATGATTATATTATAATAATGATAATATTTTTTGAATTAAAAATAATTTGTGGGTTATTTTATAATATAAAAACCTAGAAGCAATGCATTATATTAATATTCAATAATCCTGCTTTTTTTGGGTAAATAAACTCTCAGGGAAGATTTCCTATGAGCACTTGATGTGATAAAAGGCTAATGTGATGAACCAGGGTTATTTACCACGTGTAACTCTATTAGTCAGGACTCTCATAGTCGCAAATGTCAGAAGATCTAGCTCAAACTGGTTCAACCGAAAAAGAAAGTATATTTGACTCATGTGTATGAAAAGTTCAGACTTGACCGAATCCAGTGCCGAATGATGTCATTAGGACTTAATCTTACTCTTTGCATTTCTTGTTTTTTTTTTTCTGTTGGCTCCATTCTGGGTCTAGCTCTTCATTTATAGTGAGAAGGCTGCTAAGAGCTCCAAGCTTACGTTCTGTCCTCTCTACAAGCCTGACGTTAGGACAGTGCCTCTTTCAGAACAATACGATTTCTTAATATTCTCTAGTTTTCAGAGAATGTTGTATATAACTGTTATTAGCATTAATGTTTTGTCTGCTCTGCTAAATGACTTTCAAATGACTTCCAGAATTAACTTGCACTGTTTGTTGGGTTGTGCATGAGGATGTGTCTGTATTCATCACTGTTCTAGGTAGATGGAATATACTGATTGGCTATGACTCAGTTAAATGCCCACACTGGGGTTAAGGGATAGTATTTACCTCCTCTCGACTCCTGGACTGAGAACGATAGGAGGGTGACTTCCTGTTGAAAAACTGGGGACTCTCAGCCAGAAGAAGATACAATGGATGATGGGCAGATAAGAGCAGTAGGAATCCAAGAAAAAAAACTAACAAAAAACAAATCCTAGTTCTGCAAAACAAAACTATTTTTTAAGTCTTTTTTCGTATAAAGGTAATTAACTGAGAAGTGAACTCTAAATACAAATTTGTTCTAACTTCTGCCTACCATTTGAGTTTTCTGATGTAACTTTGTACATTCTATGAGTTTTCATTCAAAAGCTGACTCATGTCAGTTATTAATTACATTTAGTTGCAAGTGACAGTTCTAACTACAGAGGCTTAAATGGATAAGGGTTAATTTTTAAGAAGTCCAGAGATAAGTTATTGCTGGCATTGGTTTGGTGCCTTATGGATACAAGCCTCTTGATATTTTCTTCATGGTCCCAAAATTGCTGCTGGAATTTTGACCTTTATGTCTAGGTCAGCAGGAGGAGGATGGTAAGGAGTACAAAAGGGCAAAAATTGCTTGCTGTGTTTATTTACTTTTTTCTGTGTGCTTTTTAAAGAGTATAACCAGGTGTCCCAAGGACCACTTTTGCAAACATTTTATTCATCACATGGTCACATATTATTTCTATGAAGGCTGAGAAATACAGCATTTGACTTGTGTTCACTGCCACCCCAAATGAAAACAGGCCGCATCGCATGACTAAGGAAAAGGGGGATACTGGATATCGGGTGGCTATGGTGGTCACCTTGGGCTGCTATAACAAAATACCATAGACTGGGCGGCTTGAACAGTAGGTATTTGCTTCTCACAGGTCTGGAGGCTGAGAAGTCCAAGACAAAGATGCTGGGTGATTTAGTTCCCTGGTAAGGGCTCTCCTCAGGGCGTGCACATGCCCCACTTCCTGTGTCCTCACGTGGCAGAGGAGCTCTGGTCTCTTCTTATAAGGACACAATCACATCATGGGGTCCCCGCCTCATGACCTCATCTACACCTAATTACCTTCCAGCTCCAAATACCATCACATCGGTAGTGTATATATATATATATATACACTATATATTTCAACATATAGATTTTGGGGACACACAGACATTCAGCCCATAATATTCTACCCTAAGCCCCGCCCCCAAATTCATGTTCTTGCGTGCAAAATCTGCTTATTTGATCATAATAGCCTCCAAAGTCTTAACTCATTCTAGCATCAGTCCTAAAGCCTAAACTTCAAAGAGGCATCTAAATATCATCTAAATCAGATATGGTGAGATATGATTCATCTTGAGGTAAAATTCCTCTTCCTCTCTAGCTGTCAACCTACAAAACCCGGATAAGTTATATACTTCCAAAATATGATGGTGGGACAGGCATAGGATAGGCATTCGCATTCCAAAAAAGAGAAATTGGAATGAAGAAAAGGGTGTCAGATACCAAGTAATTCAGAAACCCAGTAAGGCAGATAACATTAGATCTTGAGGCTTGAGAATAATCCTTTTTTTTTGTTGGATGCTCTTCTATTGGACTCAGTGAGGTGGTAGTCTTGCTTCTGCAGCTTTGCCAGGTGGGGGGTCGCACTCCCTAAGCTCTGGGTGGCCCTGGCCCCAAGGATCCAGGTGGCTGCTGTCTGGCATAATGAACGGAAGCCACTCCTTCCCGCACCCCCCACCCCCAACAACACACACACTGAACTGAGGAGGCAGCCCTGATGACCTCTGAATCAACTCTGTGGTTATTCTTCCTTTGTCTTGAAGAATAGCACATGTTTGCACCTGCATAGCTCGATGGTCCAGCCCTGTCGGATCTAAATCTGACAGCCTGCCTTCCTTCATTTTGTGTTGGGATGGCTGCTAGTTCTGTGATTCACGACGATACTAATCTCCTCATCAAACTGTTGTTTGGCCACATCCTAGAATTCTCTTCAGACCAATCTCTCTCTCTCTCTCTCTCTCTCTCTCTCTCTCTGTTTCCTTTTGTTTTTCAATATGAATAGGCTGACAATTTTCTGGTTAATTTTTGCTTAACAATTCCTTCTTTGATTCATTTCTCTCTTGCATTTTACTATAAACAGTCAGGAGGAACCAAACAGCCCCTTAAATACTTTGCTTAGAAATCTCAGTAACTATGCAACATAGCTTACAAGTTTTCCCTTCCACGAAACACTAAAAATATAGTTCAGCCAAGTTCGTTTGTTATTTTATAAGAAGGGTCGCCTTTCCTCCATTGTCCAAAATCATGTTCCTCATTTCCTTCTGAGATGTCACCAGAATGGCCTTTACCATCCATATTTTATTAACATTCTCCCGATGATTATTTATGTATTCTCTAAAAAGACACAAGCTTCTTCCCCAGCTCTCCTCTCTTCTTTGTGAGTCCTCACCGGAATCATTCCCCTTACCAGCCACATTTCTATGCACATCAAAACTCCTCTAGCCTCAACCCCAGTACCCAGTTCCAAAGCCATTCCATGTTTTTAGGTATTTGTTATAGTAGCATTCCACTCTCAGTACTAACGTCTGTATTAGCCTCCAGAGAAACAGAACCAATAGGATGGAGAATTATACTGGGTGGGTGGGTGTGTGGAGGAGGTATATTTATTATATGGAATTGGCTTGTGTGGTTTGTGTAGGCTAAGTCCCACAATCTGCAGTGGCAAGCTGGAGTCAATGGTATAGTTTCTATCCTACTCAAAGACCTAAGCATCAGGAGAGCTGATGGTATGAGTTCCAATTTCAGTCTGAGTCAGAAGGCAAGAGAAGACTGATATCCCAAGTCAAAGACAGTGAGGCAGAGAGCAAATTCTTCCTTACTCAGCCTTTTAATGGATTGGCTGAGGCCCACCCACACTGGGGAGGATGCTGAGGCCCACCCACACTGGGGAGGACGCTCTGCCTTACTCAAGTCTACCAATTCAAATGTTAATCTCACCTAGAAACTCCCTCACAGACACACCCAGAGTAATATTTAACCAAATATCTGGGCACCCGTGGTCCAGTCAAGCTGACACATACAATTAATCATCACAGTGGCACAGCAGTTTCTGCCACAAAGATATAAATGAAAACATTGTAATTTAATTTCTTTCCCTTCTCCTTTAACTGATTTCTCACTACACATATTTTAAAAAAAGCTTTTAGGCACACCTGCGTGGCTCAGTTGGTTAAGTGGTTGGCTCTTGGTTTTGGCTCAAGTCATGATCTCACAGTCCATGGGTTTGAGCCCCATGTCATCTGAGCTGAGCACAGAGCCCGCTTAGGGTTCTCTCTCTCTCTCTCTCTGTCCCTCCCTGAAGCACATGCTCACGTGTGTGCTCTCTCTCTCTCTCTCTCTCAAAATAAATAAACTTTAAAAAACAGCTTTTAGTTGATCTTACACAGATGAAGAAAAAAATGTTTAATTCCAAACAAAAAATTTCTATGTCAGGATATTTTGTATCAACCCTAGTGCCTTTTTTTTTTTTTTTTTTTGCATATAGTCCATTAAAACAGGACCATTCACCATGTTATTTTGTGACCTGCCTTTTTCTACTTAAAATACACATGCTGAACATTTTTATGCTACAAAATATTCTTCTATGACCATTTAAATGACTGTATAAT
This sequence comes from Paguma larvata, assembly GCA_030068075.1. Classification (NCBI taxonomy): domain Eukaryota; kingdom Metazoa; phylum Chordata; class Mammalia; order Carnivora; family Viverridae; genus Paguma; species Paguma larvata. The sequence continues at coordinate 24,535,191 of CM057842.1, read as the reverse complement.
AGTCTGTTGACTGGATATAGGATATTTTTCAGCCAATCCCGTATTGTTGGACATTTAGGTGGTTTCCAGTTTTTCACTATTGTAAGCAAATCTATTACACCCTTGTTATCTCTCAATGTTTAGTTACAAAAGCAATATATGCCCTCTCTACATAACCAAAACAATACAGACTTGTGTAAAATAGAAAACAAAGTTCCCCATTTCTATTCTGCGGCACTTCTATTTCCCACCGTTCCTATTTCCCATGAAGCAACCACTGTCAACAGTTCAGTGTCCTGAACTCCTCTTCTCTCTGAGTCCTTTTTCCCTTTCCTTTCCATTCTATTAGCCTGCAGCCTTTTGTTTTCTGCTCTTTTCATGCTCAGCCTCAAGCCTCCCCACTCTCCTTATTTGCTGCTTACCCTACCTGGGAAGTCAGACAAGCATATCTTTAGAGTTATGTGTGAATTTAGACAAAAATAATTTGTAAGTGAAGGCCTCACGCCTCTGATAAACGATCATGAACTTTACGGGTTACCTTTTCCGATTTGCATGTTGACTGATAATAGGCCTACTAACCTGTCTCCTGGTACAAACTGGGTCAGGAAGTTGGAAAAGTAAATTTTCAAAAAAGTGAGGTGTTACTATCTTCGCTTCTCATAGACGAAGAAGGAACATTTAAGAAACATTTTTATATTGGGGCGCCTGAGTGGCTCAGGCAGCTAAGCATCCAACACTAGATTTCGGCTCAGGTCATGATCTCACGGTTCCTGAATTTAAGTCCCACAGTGGGCTCCATGCTGGCAATGTGGAGCCTGCTTGGGATTCTCTCTCTCTCTCTCTCTCTCTCTCCCTCCCTCTTTCTGTCCCTCCCCAGATCACTCTCTTTCTCTCTCAAAGTAAATAAAAAGAAACGTTTTTATATTAACTTTTCATGTGTTCCTACAACTGACCATGAAAGGAGAACTCTAAAATAGGAGATGAGCTATTAGAGATTTTTTAAAGTGCCTTCATCCATTCAGTAAATATTTACTGAGTGCCTGTCATGTAGGGGCACCATAGAGATACTGGGAATGTAAAGGTGAAAACCAAAAGCTCTTCATCTTCTTTTTTTAAGTTTTCATAAACACTATTTAGGAAGCATCCAATAGTGTATTTTATTGTCTTCTTTGCTTGGATTCTCCTTTATAAACCTTCAGTTAAGCATTTTGTCTCCCAGAGAGGTGTGGCAATAAACTCCATTCTCTGTGTAACACATTGGCATTTGAGCCTCTGTGTATTTCTCTGTGTATTTTCTTACCACCACAAGTGGAGTTATGCTGCAGCAGCTGCTGCAGTATTTAGCTCAAAAGCAAGAGGGAAGTCCTCTAGCTGACTACGTAGGTGGATATCTGGGGCATTTGGGCTCCCTCCCTTTTAGTAAAATTAAGTCCAGATATATCCGACATTGCAATTGATACCATTATCTAAAGCTCATGCTTTCTTTTCATTGTTTTCTTTCTTCTTCTTTTTCTTTCTTTCTTTTTCTTTTTTTAACTATAAAAATCATTGAAATGCCAAGAGTTTGGCTGGAGTAAATAGGGAGGTTTGGAATGTTTTTAATCCTGTCCTCAGTGTTGTTGGTAATATTAGAAGAGCAGCAGAGCCATGACTACGGTCATACTCTTGGCTAAAGGAGCCTGCCCTGACTTACATACACTACACTTCACATGAAAAAAGACCCAGGGATTTAGTTGACAGTGAATGCAACCTGAGCCAGTGATGTGACCTGGTTGCCAAAAGAAGCAAATGTGATCTGAACCAGCGTTAATAGAAGGCTGGTGGCTGGGACAAGTAAGGTAATAGTCCCAGAGTACACTCTGCTGTGGTCAGATCACACCTGGAGGATGGTGTTTCCTCCTGGGCACTGCATTTTAAGATTGATGTTGATAAGTTGGAGTATGCCCCAGTTGGGTAACAGGTTGATGAATGGCCTACAAACTACATCCTTGGAGGAATAGTACGAGGAACTGGGGAAGTTAACTTTGGAAACTAGAAGACACGTGGATGTGGGATAACCATTTTCAAATATTTGAAGGGCTATCGTATAGAAGAGTTGGACCCTTCTGTGTAATCTCAGCAAGCACAACTTAGACCAAAGAGTATACATTACAAAGTGGCTGATCTTGTCTCCACAAAAGGAGGAATGTTCTAGCTCTTATGAACATCCAGAAAATAGCAGCTTTGCAAGATCCTTTACCTTAATATGGGGTGTTGGAATGGCAGCCGGCTGACCAAACTTCAGAAGATTCATAAATAGGATGGGAAGTTTGGAGAGATGACCCAATCCAAGATTCTTTCAGATTCAAAGATTCTAATGACAGAACGTTAAGAAAGAAGGAAGTATTATTAGTACTTTTCCCCTAGCACCCATATAAGTATTAGCCATAGAAACTAGGTTAAAATTGATGCTAAGGCCAGATATCAAAGCTATGAGGGTGAAAAAAGAAAACCATAGGAACTTTCTGTTTTCCCAGTGGTTGTGGATTTTGTGTATAAAAAATTTAGTAGTGTTTGTAGGGGCACCTGGGTGGCTCAGTCAGTTAAGCACATGACTTTGACTCAGGTCATGATCTCTCAGTTTGTGAGTTGGAGCCCTGTGTTGGGCTCTGTGCTGACATCTCAGAGCCTGGAGCCTACTTTGGATTCTGTGTCTCCCTCTCTCTCTGTCCCTCCCCCACTTGTGCTCTGCCTCTCTCTCTCAAAAATACATAAACATTACCTAAAAAAAGTTAAAGAAAAAAAGTTTAGTAGTATTGGTTAGTTTTTTCCAAAGCAAACCAAATGAATTTTTTTTTCTACTTTTAAGATTCTTTAGAGCCTTGGCGTGCTTTCTTTCTGACAGAACTTAACAGTTCTCTTAATATGCTGTTTTCAAGATACTATATTTTGCAAGATTACTTTTAATTCAAATTATGAAGCAGCATTTCAGGGAATGGCAGACTATGTCCACATGTCAAAGAACCAGCCCGGTGGAACAACTGGTGTTTAGAGCTTATTAATCATTAATAATGAGGTAGCACCCAGTAACATGTGTACACTGAGATAGCTTGGCTCTTCCCCACAATCAGTGAGGTAAGTAGGCTGGGAATGATCATTCTTATTTCATCAATGCAGAAACTGAGTCTTAGAGCAGCTTGCCTACCATGATCATGGGTGGAGCTGGCACTAGAATCCAGAACTTCTGACTGCTAGTTCAGTGCTCTTTGTAATTGTTTTTAATAGTAAAGGCTATTGTTCTTTCCTAATAGTGAGTTTAGAGACTTACTTAAATGCAGGACACTGTTCTTCTCTCTTAACTATAGTGCTTCTCTAGAGTAGGATGGCACATTGATTTGGCCACAAAGTTGGCTTTTAACTTGAATACTGTCCCTAGTTCATCTTATGTCCTAAAAATAGTTTTTAGCAAACATCACTATTGATGTCTGGTGAAAATTGACCCTTTCCTTGAAATATTGATGCTAACACTCTAAATAAAAATCGGAAGGATGTATACAGAACAATATCAAATGGGGTAGATTTGACTGGGCAGTGCAGCAAAATGCGTAGGAGCTTTGGTTGAGTCAGAGATCTGGGTTTAAATCTTTGTTCTGCCACCTATTGGCTGTGACATCATTATCACCTCATGAAGCTTCGGAATCCTTACCTGTAAAATGGCAATAATAAAAAGACCTGCCTTTTTGGGTTGCTAGCAGGATCAGATGAGATAATGTGTGTAAATGCATGAAAACTGTGTGTGTGTTTTTTTTAAAAATGTTTATTGTGAGTTATTAACCATTGTCTTACTCATTTTTCTACTGTGTGTTTCCTATTTACTTTCATTGTGCTGTTTATACTCAGCATAGTAGGTGTGGAATAAATCTGAATCAGTAGTATCACGCTGGGTTAATAATCAGTAATAATTCAATAGATCAAGTTCTTCCTTCGCACAACATGCAAAGGTGCTTGGCGTGCCTGGCTGGCTCAGTCCCTAGAGCATGCAACTCTTGATCTTGGGGTTGTGAGTTCAAGCCCCATGTCGGGTGTAGAGATTACTTAAAAATAAAATCTAAACAACAATAAAGCTGCCTGAGACTAGACCTTTGCTAAGAGAGTGATCGGCAGGTTGCTGCGGAGGCCGACCTGGTGTTTCAGAAAGCACTGCAGATGTTGAGTGTTGAATGAGTCACAGGCAACCAGGCCAAGAAAGGTGGGTGGGACCTTGGTAAAAGGGAGCAGCTAAGTGAAGGAACAGATCTCCGAATCAGCAGACAAGAGAGCACAGAGACAACTGAAAGCTGGCATTCGAGTTGTAGTAATACTTGTTGGGCTAGTCAAGGAATCTCTTGGAATCTCAATTTCCTTATCCGTGAAAAGAAATAAATAATGAAGTCTACCTACTAGTCATGATGTGAAGATTCAATGGAGTAATATTTGTACGGTACTTGCTGGGACATCAACTGGCATAGAATTAAGTGTTCAGTAAATGTTAGCCACCGTAATCATTATGCGTAATAATTTTAATAATATCTTATAATTATGAACCTCGTCATACCAAGCAGAATTCCTCCCCATATCGTGGAACTGCGAAGAAGAGTGTCAGGATTCCTAAACCACTCCTGAAGAGCTTTAAGACCAGGATGCCAGGGCGGGATTCACAAATTCCAACTAAGCTCCAAGCACTACAACTCCACGCCTGCGCGGTGGCAAGGGAGAGCCTGCGCGGAGCCCAGCTCCCAGGGTCACGTGTGCCACGGCCCCGCCCCAGCGGAGCCGGTCCCCCGCAGCTGCGGCAGCGGCAACTGCGCCTGCGCGGAGCTGGGCGCGCTCTGCTGCGCGGTCCGCAGTGGAGGCGGCGCGAACAGCGAGGGGGCGGCCGATGGCTCTGCGGGGCCTGGCAGCCTCGGGGCCCAGCTCCCGCGGGCCGTTGGATGAGGTCGTGGCGGCGGCCGAAGAGCGCGGGGCGCCGGCCGCTCTGGCGGCGGCAGGCGCGCCAGAGGACGATGAAGAGGATGAGGGCCGCGGCCGGGGCCTGCTGCGCTGGGACGGCTTCTCGGCCTGGCTGCACTGCGTGTGTGTGGTGGGCTTCGACCTGGAGCTGGGCCAAGCCGTGGAGGTGAGGCCCGGCCGCACCTTGCCCCTGCGCCTCGTTCGGGACCCGCGCCGGGGCGGCTCCAGCAGGGCGTGTGGCCCGCGGGCCGGCGGGTCTGGACCCCGGCCGCCGCGCATCCGGGCGTGGCTGGCCGCCCCTTCGCGGGCCGACTGGGCTGCGGTCCATTGGCAGTTCCCGTGGGAGGATCGCGGGCTGCGGCTAGGGGTGAAAAGTTCTCTCTAGGCCCCTCCTAAGTACTTACCGAGGTTCATTTTTGTTTGTGTTTTTAACCTGGTGTCACAGGGGTAACTAAAATGGTTAGCGGCACCCCGAGAAGACTGCAGGCAGGATGTTGGCGACTTTTTGAAGAAACGAACAATGCCCCTGGCATAGGGTGAATTATAATAGCCAAACATCACACAGCCAACTTTTTGGACTCCTAGACCCTTTCGGTCATTTCCAGTAACTCTTGGACTTACTTTTAGACCACCCAAACTGAGCCGAAATGCTTATCTCAGCAGGATTTTCTCCATTTCCCCCTTTTGTTTCTCATTTCTATTATTTGTGTTTTTTTTTTCTTCTCTGTTCTTTCTTGATGTTTCTTCTGAAACAGTTGGCTTGAAAGCTACTATCAAGATGAACATAGGGAAAATCCTCTGCTTGTGAATCTGTCAAGTCTTCCATAATGGGACCTTATTGAAAGGCCTTCCCATGTTATTTATCCTTGACATTGTTTAGGATCCCTTTTGTAGCATAAGACATTGCTGGTCTTTGTGTCCAAGGAAAACGTTATCAGAAGGAGGTATGTTTAGAAAATTTTTGTCTGTTTTGGTGAAGATGGCAGATTTTAACAAAACATCTCATTCAGACTTTAGTGGCATGAGCTGGCTATGAAAATTGGCCGGGGAGGTTTTTCTTAAAGCAAAGCTACTGCTTTTGTATTCAACCTGTCTTCTCTGTTTTATCATTACACAGTGCAATACACACATTAAGTTTCCACTAAGATCTAGGCATTATGCTGGTTGCTGGGCATCCAAATATGAACCAAATGCTTTAACCTGTATTTGTAGGTTTAGACTACAATTTAGAGGGGAACCAAGAATTAATCACAGCAGGAGATAGGGACCAAATGCCACGCCTGGCATGTAGTGGTGTTCCATGCATACTTGTTGATAGAATGAGGGAATACATGAGCAATTCTTTATCTTACTGTGACAGAAACAACAGTTTCCAAAGACTATAGAGATGTTTAAGTCATCTGTTGTTTACATTGACATGTTAACTTGAAGTCGTATGTGTAGCAAAATACAATATAACCAGAAAGTGTAGGATTGGGTTGTTGTAGTTGATTGCATTTTAAAATAGCTAAATGAGATCCTTGTGGACTCTTGACATTTGGGACATTATTTATATGGATTTTTTTTTTTTTTTAACAAATAAGCAGTATTTAGCATAATTGAGGTGCTACAAAAATGTGAATGAAGGACTTATTTTAAATTTCATTTCCAATGGGATATGCTACTTTAGGTCAGTGTTTCTTTAGGTCAGTGGTTCTTTTTTTTTGTATCCTGGACCTTTTAAAACATGAACTCCATGAACTCCATTACAAAAATGCTTGCTAATACAAAATATATATGTGCATCTTGGACTATCTGGGAGTCGTCTGTGGATCTTCTATTTCATTGTCCCCAGATTAAGAATCACTCATTTTATAAAAAAAAACCATTTTTTAAGGTTTATTTATTTTTGACAGAGGGAGAGGCAAAGTACGAGTGGGGAAGGGATAGGGAGAGAGGGAGACCCACAGTCCGAAGCAGGCTCCAGGCTCTGAGTTGTCAGCACAGAGCCTGATGTGGGGTTCAAAACTCACGAACCACAAGATTATGATGTCTTGTGGGAGCCAAAGTTGAATGCTAAACCGACTGAGCCACCCAGCTGGCCCAAGAATCACTGATTTTAGAAGGCATCAGATGAGGTTGGAGAAGGTTTCCTAATAAAGGATCCAAAGAAAGATAAATACATGAAATGAATTGCACACTTAATTTTGTTTTGTTTTCCTGAGAAATGTAGAATATTGCACCTTGCCACTTTTAAAAGATGAAAAAGGAACACAAATTAGTGATGAATATGTTGAGAAATGTATTTCACTTGTGTATTATGGCTGTATCCAGGCCAAAAATGGGACAAGAAAGTGGATGTAGAATCATATTGGAGAAGTGGCATATAGTAGCTACAGCCCTAATTCCTATGATGCACAACCATGGAGACTCAAAAGGGAAGTCAATGAAAGAATAGGTAAAAATTAAGTTAAAGTAAAAACTAAGTCCTAGAAGCCACCTGTGACATCACCAACTTTGACTCTTAGGGTTGAAAGAGATGTAAGAATCTGTTGTGCCGTGACAGAAAGTACCACTTGCAAGTTTTAAACAAATGCATAAACAGTGCCACTTAGTTAAGCTTAAATCCTTAACAAAGAGACAATATATATAGGACATTCATCAAGGACTCGGACTCCGGAGCTGGACTGCTTAGGTTTGAGTGTGTGACGTTGGGCATATGAGCTTGCCTCACACTCCTCCGTAACAACACCTGCGTCATGGCGTTGCTGTGAAAATTAGATAAGTTCATGTTGGTGAAACATTTGGAACAGTACCTATGACTCAGTAAGACCTATGTCAGTCTGTATTTGGGAAGTATTGAAACGCCCCCCTTTTTCTTTTTAATGTTTGTTTATTTGTTTGGGGAGAGTGGGGAGAGAGGGAGAGAGAATCCCAAGCAGGCTCATTGCCAATAGTGCAGAACCTGACATGGGGCTTGACCTCACAAACTGTGAGATCATGAGCTGAGCTGAAATCAAGAGTCACAAGCTTAACCAACTGAGCCACCCAGGCACCCCCTCCTCCCCTTTTTTATTTTCAGTGGAGATAATCCTTAACTCGACTGTAAGGATGAGGCCTTTGAACCTTAATTTTCTCAGTTGTAATATGAAGTTGAGGTAGTAGAGTCAGTACTTTTGTTTTAAAGCAGGAAACCTTTTTTCGTTGTGTAAATAAAAATCTAATATGGGACCTGAGTGGCTGCCCTGGTTGAGATGGGGCCTAGGTTGCGTGTATTTGGTTGCAGACAACAGAAACTAAGCCATAGCTCAAGCAGAAAAGGAACTTGCTGTAAGACAACAGATTTTTCAAGATCTCCAGGGTACAAACCTAGTGGGGCTTCATAAAATGGCTGAGCCCAGAACTGGGAAGCCTCTGGTTTTGTGCTCTTGTTTTATGGGATTTGGTTCATGCTCAGTGCTCCCTGCAACTTCTGTCCTCTGCTTCTATAATCTTTTTGGTGGATTAGTTGTGCTTTTCAGACACTTTAATGAAGAGACACACCAGAGGAATGTACTCAGGCCTGGTTTGGGGCAAACAATCAGCTGGAGACTTGTGTGGTTAGGGGAGTGGTCCATGTTGCATAAAATGTCTGTTAGGTCCTTTTTTCAGTAAACGGGACAGGGAAGGGTATCTTTAAAGTTGGAAAGAGACTGAAAGGTGTTGACTGTAGGAGGTGTGCTCAGCTTCTTCCTTTTCCCTTGAAGTGGCGCCAGAACGTCACCACAAAACCCCAGTGTCCCCTGGAACAAGGTTTGAAATCCTCTGGATTTTGTATATTCTGTGTCACTTCTAGCTCTGAAATTACCTGATCATGTAGTAAAGCCTTAATTATCTGAATCCAGAATTGCCTCATTTATTCAAAAATTTTCCCTGATTGAGTAATAATATGCTCATTGTTGAAAACTTGGCAAGAAAGAAAATTATAAATGCTAGGAGCATCACTCATAATTACACTGAGAAACAAGTGCTATTAATATTTGACATTTTTGTTAATGCGTTTTCTTCTTTACACAATTTCATATCTGTCAAGAATTAATTTGTTAGGAACAGAAACTCTCTCAAATAAGTTTAAGAAAAATGATTGTAAGGCGTCTCTCGGAACCCAGTTGCTGGAAGGGGAATGAACCTCATGGGATCTGGAAAACCCCAGGCTTTTTTGTCTTTGTTTCTTTGGAGCTGTGTGGTCTTTTGTCTCTGCTCCTCTTTGCAAGTCTGTTCCATTCCCCGTGCTGAGGCCGGTTTCTCCTGCAAGGGTCTCAGTTTCTGCTCCCCCGTTTCTCTTGACTTTGGATTACTGTAGTTCTGATTTTAGCCAAACTCTACTTTTGTATTTTGGAACCAGACTGAAGCTTAATACAAAGACAGAGTGTGTGAGAGGCTCAGCAGGGGTCAGGTGCTCCCTTTTGTTCAGTCAGCTGTGTTAGGAGACAGGGTTTCTGAGCCACTTAGGCTCACCCTTGTGAAAGGAGGAGGGGACAACTTCCAAAGCATGGGCTGGACAGCAGTCCCCCAAACAAGTCTACTTAAGAGTTTGCTTTTATTAATAAACATTCTCAGAAACAATTTACCAGATCATTAAAGACTTTTCCTAAATACAATTTTATGAACCATAATTTTTTTAACCGTTTTCCTTAATTTGGATATTTAGTAGTTTCTTTTTTCTTCACACCGTACAGAGTTATTTGCCGCCTGTACCTACATCTTAGAGATGTTTTGCATTTTCTTTTTTTTTTTTTTTAAATGTTAGCATGGTTTTTTTTTTTTAATATTTATCTAATTTTTGAGAGACAGAGCATGAGCGGGGGAGGAGCAGAGAGAGAGGGAGATACAGAATCTGAAGCAGGCTGCAGGCTCTGAGCTGTCCGCACAGATCCCGACGCGGGGCTCGAACCCATGAACTGTGAGATCATGACCCGAGCCGCAGTCGGACGCTTAACCGACTGAGCCACCCAGGTGCCCCTGTTTTGCATTTTCGAGGGCCTTTAAATCATGTGCACTTCTAGAATGTCCTGAGAAGTTGACATTTCTATAATTTGAAGTCACTTCCTGAAGCTCTCTAGTTTCTGGTTTTATAAGAATTTAGGCAGGCATCCCTGGTGGTTTCCCCCCCTTGAAGACTTTACCTATCAACTCTGGACAATTTTAAACTGGTGAAAAGAGCACAAGCTTTAGGGTTTTGAATATCTGCTAGTTGTCTAATTTTTGGCCAGTTTCTTTTAATTTAAGTGGAAAAATAACATTCTGGGAGTGTTGTTGGAAATACGGAGAGAGAGAATGCACGTAAGAGTTAATGCCTGTCATTTAGTGCATGCCCAGATATTGATCCCTTTTTATAGGTAGTGTCCTTGCAGATTCAGTAATGAGTGTAGGGCTATGTTTTGCTATTCTCTCACTCCTATTATTTTGCCTTAAATTGATTTAAAAAAGAAAACCTCATGGTTTTGGATGTGTATCACAAGTATTTAAAGCACTTCTTGGGGGGCACCTGGCTGGCGTAGTCGAAGAGCATGCCACTTTTTATTTTTTTAATTTTTTAAATTAAGTTTATTTATTTTGAAAAAGAGAGGAAGTGTGCACATGCATGTGAGCACAAGCTGGGGAGGGGCAGAGAGGAGAGACAGAATCCCAAGCAGGCTCTGCACCATCAGCCCAGAGCCCAGTGTGGGGCTTGAGTTCACGAACTTTGAGATCATGACCTGAGCCGAAATCGGGAATTGATCCCTAAACCAGCTGAGCCACCCAGGCGCCCCGATCTTTTTTTAAAGATTTTTTAAAACTTGTCTATTTAGTTTTGAGGGAGTGCAAGTGGTGGTGGGTCAGAGAGAGGGGGACAGAGATCCTAAGTGGGCTCTGTACTGACAGCAGCGAGCCTGATGTGGGGCTCGAACTCACAAACCGAGAGATCATGAGCTGAGCTGAAGTTGGACGCTCAGCCAACTGAGTCACCTAGGTGTCCCCCCCACAACTTTTTAAAAAACAAATTGAAGATAAAGCTCTGCTCTGGGGTGAAGCGAACTTCTGTGTCATTTTTTAAAAGGCAGTTAAAGAATGGACTCCCCTTTCTTTTTCACTTCTGCTTTTTTGAGTCACTGTCTACTCCTCATTATGCCTTAGCAGGGTGGAGCCAGAAGTAGTCACCACAGTTTACCTTATCCTAGCAAAGTTGCTTGTTTATTTATTTATTTTTTTGAGAAAGGGGAAGGCAGTGTGTGAAGGGTTGTTTCCTTTCTTTTCCTCTTAAACCGGGTGTTCCATAACCTCAGTATTTGATCGTTGGTAAGTTTACTGTTTTAATGAAAAATGGGCGTATGTTTAATTGTATGTTGCTGAACTGTCTCGTTGAACTGTCTATTCATCAGATACTGGGCAACTACCACATCCAGACACTGCTGTGTTCTGGAGATAAAGCCTCGATCAACCCTCCCTAGACTAGCTCACAGTCTAGCATGGATGGTAGGCCATTAAACAGTGAGGGTTATAATAGGATGGTTTGCAGGTACTAATAATGGCCTGTACATTTCCTTGTGAACTTGTAGCACTTCATAGTAGCTTGGTGTTGTTCTCTGGTTTGAGAGTTTAAGCTTTAGTGGCCTCCTGAGCTTAGGCTCCTAGATTTTACAGAGGCTTCTTCAGTGTTACTAAGCTCTGGTTCTGTTATGAAATTGTGTAGTTCCAATATGGAGATAATCTGGGTTGTTCCCGTGCCACCTAGTCCATTCACAAGTACTTGGTGATGGATGATGTGAAACGTGGACAATTGTATCTAACTTTACTCTTATTAGAGAGAAATGCTTCACTGTCTATTCCATGTGCAAACTGATTACATTTCCAGTAGCGTAGTTTAGGTCTCGAATGAGCTGGAATCTTACACTTAGGTCCATCCTGTTCTGATACTGTGATGTCAGGCCATTTTTTCTACTTTTTCAAATAAGTAAACATTTTTTTTTATTGCGGCGTAGCATACACGTAGATAAGCGTACAAACCCTAAGTTCAGTGAATTTTCATTAAGTGAGCATACAATTTCACTAGACCATAGAGATCAAGAAATAGAATATTACCACTGCCCCAGAAATTTCCCTCATGTCCTCTTTCAGTCATGATCCATTGCCTCTCCCCACCGACCCCAGACCCTGGCAACCACGAATCTACTTTCCTTCTCTGTGGATTCTCTTATTCTGTACATTTCATATGCATGGAGTCACAACCTATGGCATTTTTTTGTCTGGCTTCTTCCACTTAGTATAATATTTTCAAGGTTCATCCATGTCGTAGTATATATCAGTACTTCATTCCTTTTTATGGCTGAATTTTCTATCATTTTTTGAATTTCGTATCATTCAAAGGAAATATGGCATTTGGTTTGTCCATTCATCATTTGATGGAAATTTGGATTTTCTTCCACTTTGGGCTATTATAAATAATGCTGCTATGAATATTCACTGATAAGTGTTTGTATGAACGTATGCTTTCACTTTTCTTGGAGTGAAATTGCTGTGTCACAAAGTAACTCTCTCTGTTTACTTTTTGAGAAACTACTAAACTATTTCCAGGGTGACAGTGTTTTCACATTTCCATTAGTAATGTGTGAGGGTTCTAATTTCTCCATATCTCGTCAGCACTTGTTACTGTCTGTCTGTGATTACAGCCATCCTGGTGGATTTGAGGTAGTATCTTATTGTAATTTTATTTGCATTTCCCTGATGACTAGTGGTGTTGAGGGGCCTTTCATGTGCTTATTAGCCATTTGCATATCTTTTTTGGAGAAATGTCTAATCAGATCCTTTATCCATTTAAAAATTGGGTTATTTGACTTTTTTGTTGAGTTATAAGAATTCATTATATATTCTGTATATTAGATCCTTGTCAGATACATGTTTGCAAGTAGTTCCTTCCATTTTGTGGATTGTCTTCACTTTCTTGGTAGTGTTCTTTGAAGCACAAAAGTTTATTTTTGTTTTATTTTTTATATTTTAGTTCTGTTTTTATTCATTCATTCCTTCATTCCTTCATTTAGAGAGAGCACATGCATGTGAGAGGGGGAGGGGCAGAGGGAGAGATTGAGAGAGAGAGAATCTTAAACTGGCTCCATGCACAGCACGGAACCCGTCATAGAGCTCAGTCTCATGAAGTGTGAAATTATGACCTGAGCCAAAATCAAGAGTTGGATGCTTAACTGAGCAACCCAGGGGCCCCAAAGTACAAAAGCTTTAAGTTTTGATGAAGTCCACTTTATGTTTTCTTTGGTTGCTTGTGCTTTTGTTATATCTAAGAAACCTTTGGCTAATCCACAGTGGTAAAGATTTGTTCCTATGTGTTCTTCCAAGACTTTTGTAGTTTTGGGGTGCTTGGGTAGCTCAGTTAGTTAAGCATCTGACTCTTGGTTTCAGCTCAGGTCATGAGCTCATGGTTTGTGAGATCAAGCCTCACGTTGTTGTTGAGCTGAAGGTGTGGAGCCTGCTTCAGATGATTTCTCTCCTTCCCTCTGCCACTTGCCTGCTCCTGTGCACTCTCAAAATAAATAAACATTAAAAAAAAAAAAAAGACTTCCTAGTTTTAACTCTTACACTTGGGTCTTCAGTCCATTTTGAGTTGCTTTTTGTACATGATATGAAGTAGAGATGTTACTTTTGTAACTTTATTTTGATACAATTTTTGGCTTACATAGTTACAAAAGTAATTTATTTAGCTTTGGCTAAAGTTAACATTTTACATAGACATAGGACAATAATCCAAACCAAGAATAGATCATGGGTACTAGACAACAGAGTTTATTGGAGTTCACCAGTTTTTCTACTAATGTGCTTTCTCTGTTTCAAGATCCAATTCAGTTTCCTACATTGCCTGTAGGTATCATGTCTCCATAGTCCTCTTTGGTCTGTGGCAGTTCCTCAATTTTTTCTTGTGTTTCATGACCTTGATACTTTGGAAGAATGTTGTTCATATATTTTGTAGTATGCCTTTCAGTTTTGGTTTCTCTGGTGTGTTATCATGATTAGTCCGAGGTTATGAATTACTGGGAAGAATACGCCAGATATGACGTGCCCTTCTCAGTACATCGTATCAAGGAATACGGGATGTTAAAATTAAAATGTCTCATTATTGGTGATTTAAGCCTTGATCACTTGGTTAGATGATGTCTGCCAGGCTAATCCACTACAAAGTTACTATTTTTCTCTTTGTAATTAATAAGTGTTTATTTTGTTAGAGATTGCAACTGTGCAGTATGTTGTTTTTCAGACTTTGCTGCTAATTTAGCATCCCATAAGTATGTCTTACCTGCAGCAATTATTCTGGTGTTCTAATAGTGATTTTTTTATTTTCCTTACTACTATATTTATTAGTTAGAATTCTTTTATAAGGAAAAGTTGTCCCTTCTTGCTTATCCAGCCATCTATCTGAATCAATGGGAACTCAAGGATACTTACCTTACTATTTGGGTTATAATCTAGTACTATCATTATTTATTTTGTTGACCAAATCATTACAAATTTGAGCATTGGTACCTTTTTAGGTTGGTTCCTATGTCCTATTTAGACATGTTCCCCCCTGACCCTCCCCTGTCTTTTGAACACTTCCTTTCTGGCATCACAAGATGCTCCATGCTCATCTTGCATTTTTCCTATCCTAGCCCTGTAATCAGCTACCTCGCTAAGAAGCCCTGATTCTTTTTATTGCAGAATAGTATTTAGCAATCAGCATCTCGGTGTTAGGTGTACTTACTGCTACTGAGGGGTCTTTGTTTTATTTTTCACATTAAAAGGCCTTTTAAAAGAGAGGTTATATTGTATTTAATATATCTTAAAGTTTTTTCCAGCCATTTTTTTTTTTAAACATTTTTTTTAATGCTCTGTTTTTGAGAGAGAGAGACAGAGCACAAGCTGGGGAGGAGCAGAGAGAGGGAGACACAGAATCCGAAGCAGGCTCCAGGCTCTGGGCTGTCAGCACAGAGCCCGATGTGGGGCTCGAACTCACAGGCCGTGAGATCATGACCTGAGCCGAAGCTGGCTGCCCAACTGACTGAGCCACTCAGGCGCCCCTCCAGCCAGTTTTTAAAAATTATGTGAAAAAGGTAGACTTGTTTTTTGCCTGTAAGCAGTTTCCATTTTCAGCTTGGAATAAATGTTATTGTCTAATATTGAAGACATAATTTTTTTTAAGATTTTATTTTTAAGTAATCTCTGCACCCAATGTCGGGCTCATACTTACAACCCCAAGATCAACAGTTGCATGCTCCGCTGACTGAACCAGCCAGGCACCCCTGAAGACATAACTCTTTTTGACTTTAGAATTGATCCTCTTTTTAAGATTTTGGTGATGTTTGCATGTGAATTAATGTTTATGTTGGAGGTTAAGGCAGGCCTGGGATGGCCTAGGATGTAGTCTCTGCCAGGCCTGAGATGCTAGGTAGGTCTGTGCAGTGGAAACAGACACTGAGTGACATGGCAACAGGCAGACACCTGTTCACAGATCACTGGGATGCATGGCAGGCTTGAATTTTTCCCATGTCCAAGTGGTATTAGCAATAAGTTAACTGGTGTTCCTAATCTTCTTTTTCCTGGGACCATAATTACTCCCACACTGATATGGGAATGCCATCCCCATGAAGGTGTGCCATTAGGGTGTGCAAGGGGCAGATAGACATACCTTTGAAGAGAATAGTCTGTTTTAAAACATTTTGTAATACTATTTTTCAGTATGTACATTAATATTTTTCTGAGGTACATTTTTTCCTATTACATCATGATGTGAAGTATTTATGCTATACCTTCATTTTTAGGCCTTAATAATTATATCAAATAAAATTTATGTTTTTCTTGGCTTATTACCTGGCCACCTCTCCCTTATTTCTTATAACATGGAAGATCTTAACATAGGTAACAGAACCAGGGTGACATTAGCTGATGCTCTCTGTCCCCCTTTGATGCCTCCCAGGAATGCCAGTGGCCTGGGGGACAGAGATGCCTGGACTTGAGCTGTGGAGAGAGGAAACTTCAAGCGAGAGGCGTCTCCAGGTACTGGGGCCAATCCACAGTTGATTAATGCCTGTATAGTAATCAGGAGCTAACTGACTAAACTAACATTGATTGCCCAAACTTATATCTTATATTGCTTTTTTTTTTTTTTAGAAGATAAAGTTTGTACAGGGATAATCTAGTAACTGTGGCAATTAGTGCAGTTAAGAGATACTTGGCAGTGGTTACTTTTCTTGATTTTTACGAAGTTTAATTGGGGTTTTAAAATTATAGTTTTTTTGTCTATTTTTTGATCTTAAGTACATTGTGGACATTGGATACCTATAGCATATTAAGATGCATTTTTTTTAATATCATATCTATTCTAAAATAAACCACTGGGTAGTCCTAACAGAGTACATTAAAATGAAATTCTAGAATCCTATTTGACTGTGTAGTACGATCAGAGTTTTTAAAAGGCATACTTGATAGGTTATGTAGTTCTTTCATCTTTTTAGTTTACTTAAATATATATAACCTACATAAGCGCCTAAAATACACATACATATGCAGAGATATATACATATATGTTATGTATATTTAAGGTACTCACATACATGGGTAAAACACACCAACATTTTTTTCTATATTGTCATGCTGGTGTTTTAAACCATAGGAAACCAAAGTCTAAAGAAACCACTGTGATGTCTTTATGTAACAAAAAAATGAAATTGTGTATATGTGCTTTTGTGTTCATATTTTCATTGCAGGAAATAAAAATCTGAAGAGCACTCACATAAAACTGAGTTTAGAGTCTAATATAAATCTATTATGGACCACCAAATTTACTAGTATGATAACTCTGGGATAACTTACATGTAATGAGATTTTCATAAAATAGGGCTTACCTGGTTATAAGTTTGCCATTTCTGCTTTAAAGGTAACAGGCAAAATGGTTTCAGGGTGAAGCAAGGGAGACCTCTGTATGCATAAAAAAGAGGTACATATTATTAAATACTAAGTTGTTGGATGGAACTAATTTGAGGGTATACCCACTGGTTGAAGAAATATGTTTTTAGTGTTTACTATGTGAACAAAACAGACCAGATTCTTGCCTTCATGAATTGTGGAGACGAGTTAAATCAGATTGGTCAGAATGTGGGATACAAGCAGAGTAAGTAGAGAGAATGTTGGCTTTGGTATCATTCTCTATTCCAGGAATGGTGCATGATTTTCATGTAATATACCAGCACTCTCTAGACCCTCCCCTTAGCCTTGGATTGAGAAGGATTCTATGCCACACTCTTGCTAGGGGTGAAAGAGGGCTGTGATTACATAACAATGATTGCTTCTAGGCATGGGGTAAGGAATGGTGGTTTGTGTACTTTAGAATCAGACAGGCCTAAGTTCAGCCCCTACCTCTGGCACCTGGTAAAAAGTAAATTTTAGGAGAGTTACTTAACTACTATGAACTTGTCCCTTCTTCTGGAAAGACAGGGAGGATTGACAGAATTATTGTCAAAATTAAAAACTCTAGAAGATTCTCATAAAATATTGGTTCTCCCCATCTTTTTTCTTACCTTAGTTTTCTTACATATACAGTGGGAATACTGGGCTTATCTGTTATTGTGAGAACTAAATCAATGAAGCAGATATGTGAAACCACTTCAGTATGGTTTATAATGTAATCTTACTGTATGCTGTATCTGGAATTGGAAGACTTTCAGGCCCTTGGGCAGCCGAGGAATGGAAAACTCATGAATTCTTCCAGAAGTGGGGAGTCATGGATCCCCGTATTAGCAATCCAACATTAACATAATTTAGCTACTCTTTGTGTTATTTTCTCTCCTTTTTGTCATCAGCCACTAGCTAACCTGCTGCTCCTAATCTTTTCTCTTCTTCACATTCCCAAGAGAGTCTCAATTGGCCCCCTTGAGCACTGGTGTTCTTTTGGGAAGAATTTTCATACCCAGCCACATCTGGGCAGTTGGTTGACCTGCCTGTAGAGTTGTTCTTGGATCTGGTGTTCACTAGTGCTTATTCTGACAGTAGCTGTTTTGGCCTATTCTTGCTTTCTTTGCAGTGGCTATAAGGCAGGAGTTTCCCTCAGAAGGTGGCTGTAATCACTGCAGGCACTAAACTGACCTATCCTAAGAAAATACAATGATTATTTAAAGGGATTGGAGGAAGTTAGGATTGACTTTATGGTGGGGGATGGCCTTTGAGATTTCTTAAACTATGGATAATTATTTTCTCCTTTCATTTTTCTTTTAATAAGTAGCTGGTAATTTGCAGTACTTCTTGGAGTTGATTGAAAACATTACTTCTTGAAGTAGTTACCAGCTGATAGATCAAATTCTCTTTAGATTTTAGGCTTCCAAAGAAGATTCAGTAAGCTTTAAGTTATTATTAATTCAGTTGGTAAATTATTTTCTTTTTAATTTTTTTTAATGTTTATTTTGAGAGTGAAAGTGACAGAGTGTGAGTGTGGGAGGGGCAGAGAGAGAGGGAGACATAGAATCCGAAGCAGGCTCCAGGCTCTGAGCTGTCAGCACAGAGCTCTACATGGGGCTCAAACTCAAGAACCATGAGATCATGGCCTGAGCTGAAGTTGGACGCTTAACCAACTGAGCCATCCGAATGCCCCTAAATTATTCTTGATAACCCAAGATTTCATCGATCTGTTAGAGATAACTTTGACTTAGAACTTTTTTTTTCCTCATGTAAATCCTACTTAATTCTCCCGAGCTTCTTCCATGTTTCATTATTGGAGTTTGTGAACTATTTCTTTAATGTTTATTTATTTTGAGAGAGAGAGAGAGCAAGCAGAGGAGGGGCAAAGAGAGGGTGAGAGAGAATCCCAAGCAGGATCTGCACTGTCAGCACAGAGCCCGATGTGAGGCTTGATCTCATGATGTGTGAGATAATGACCTGAGCCAAAATCAAGATTTGGATGCTTAACGGACTGAGCCACCCAGGCACCCCTTGTGAACTGTTTCTTAAAACTATTTGACCATAGCCAACTAGTATTAGAAGTACCTGTTAACGTTTATAATGTACATTCAGTATATTTGTCTAACAAAATTTAATTCTTTTTCTTCCAGGTAATTTATCCTCAACATTCCAAACTTACTGATAAGGAAGTAAGTAACAATGTTGCTGTGTATAGTCTATTACGGTATTTATGTTTGTTTTTATTGGTGTATGCGTGTCAACATATATAGCTTTTGTTTTCTTTTTCAGAAAACCAATATTTGCTATTTGTCTTTTCCAGATTCAAATTCAGGTAACTATTTTTCATGTAGTATTTTTGTTGAATTTTATACTGAGAATATTGATTATATTCTTTTTTATTTTTTTATTATTATTTTTTAAATATTTTATTTTATTTTTGAGAGAGAGAAAGACAGAGCACAAGCAGGGGAGGGGCAGAGAGAGAGGGAGACACAGAACGTGAAGCAGACTCCGGGCTCCAAGCTGTCAGCACAGAGCCCTACGTGGGGCTCGAACTCACGAACCATGAGATCATGACCTGAGCCGAAGTCGGATGCTTAACCGACTGAGCGACCTGGGTGCCCCATGATTATACTCTTAATGTATGAAAATGGATTGAAATAGAATTTTAGAATGCAAACTCAATTTCACCTTAGCAAGTCGTTGATTTTTGATTCTTAGTTTTGCGATGCCAGCCATGTCTTTTTGATTTTAGTTGGTTCAACTTTTTTCAACTGTTATGTTGTAATGAGGTAAAACATCAAGGAGCAGTAAACTGTTGAAATAGTGAAGAGATTGAAAACCAGCAATGTTGGTATGTTTGGGGATTTACAGTAAGTAGTTTACTTTCAGTTTGGGGTTTGGAAGCTTACCAAGAACTATGTAAAAAGAGTGAGTTAAAAAAAAAATGCCGCAGAGTCAATCTTCTTATGAAGCATAGCCACCAAATTACTTGTAATAGTTTGTGCGAGTTAATATACGTAAAGACTTGGAATAGTGCCTGGTGTATAGAAAACACCACATAAGTGTTTGCTATTATTATTAAGTTTGGTTTTACTGGTCTCTTTCAGACTCTCCCTTTGTGTGGTCCTAATTGTCGAAATCTTTCAGGTTACTTCTTTTGTTTCACTTTCAAACCAGCTTTTCAGACTTGTAGTGACCAGAACATTCAACATCTTAGACCACACACAGTTAGAACCCAAGGAAGCAGAGGCATAACAGTGTTCTCTTTCCTTCTGTGGTTACTTCTAATATCCTTTTAATTTAGTTTGGTTAATCTGATTTGGAAGATTTGACATTTTAATTTTTAAAAGCATTTTCTTCTTTCCTTGTAAATGCTTCCAGAGTTCTTTCCTATACATTTCCAAATCAGCTTTCATGAATTATGTGAAAAAGAAATGGTATCTTGGTTAAAAGAAAATGCTTTTAAGAAATCCCGGTAGGACTTTTGTTCTAACCTGGAATTACTGGAATTTCTTTGTATGCTTGTCCATTAAGGAAATAAATGATAAGGGGTCTTACAGGATTTTTCCTCATTTCAGTTAACATTTTCCTTACAAAGTCCACACGTGCAGTTCTGAGTGTAGGGAGTGCTGGGTTGCACTTCCAGGACTCAGGGTAAACGGAGTTGTATGCATTGCCGGCCGGATAGGCTGACTCGATGTTATTGGAGTCCTGGTGGGTTACGCTGCCCACTCTTCTGAGATCGTAGCTGGTTTTCATGGCTCTCTTTTTTACCTCTCTGCGTGCGTTTCAAGGCTAAGAAGATAATTACGTGGTGTTTGGATAGCCTTTTTTTTTTTTTGTTTTTATTTTCATTTTTATTTTAGTCTCTTTTATTTCAGTTTCTCCATGTATCCCTTTCTTGTTAGAAGTTAAACTTAAATGTAAATCATAACTTGTTCAGTATTTTAGTCACTTGAGTGACCTACAGGTGTTTTGTAATGCCCTTTTAAAAAGCCGTACATCAAATGAAGTAGGGTTTGTTTTATTTAAAGTATAGTTGATACTTAGAAGTGAAATTGGCAAAAGGTTTTAAAAAGAGATACCTTGTCATCCTAAGAGATGAATATTAATCTAGATAGCAATAGGCTGTGAGTTTTTATGTATTTGAGAGTTCTATTCTCAGTTAGCGATTATCCAAACAATTTGTTTCACTTATATATTTATGAAATACAAGTTGGGATTGCTCTCGAATACTCGATTAATTGCTCTCAAATCTCAATTAATCATTGGAAAGATTAATTCTTGATCTGGATGGATTAGATATGCAGATAATATTTGTCTCAACAGATTTCTTCTCTGTAAACAACAGGGACATCACCATGTACTTTACCCCTCCCAGTGGTGAGAGCAGTACTTCACACACTATCTGTATTGAAGGGCCAGTTGGGTTTAAAAAATTTCCAATCCATTGTGGACCAATGCTGTTATGAAATGCAATTAAATGAATATTTAGAAAAATGAACGGGAAAAATGAAAGAAATGCAAAATAAAAGTCCAAATTTGTTATGGCAATATCATATTGTGCTAAGACTTTCCATTTAATTATTCTCAATTTGGATATTTATTTTGTCATGGATTAGTAGCAAGAGTTTGTGGACTGGCCTCAGTCTGTGGACTACACTTTGAGGAGCTCTGGTCTAAAGTCCTGCTTCTCAGCAGTTCCAACTCATCCACTCTTAATCACTGGGAGAGTGACTACATTAGAGCCAGACTAGCTCTTGAAGTCTCATGTTTTATCTTAGTCTTACGCATTCTGATCTCCATAGCTGTGTTTGTGCTAATATAGAAATAATCTTTAAAGTTGTCTGTTTGCTGTGGGAATAATATTTAAACTTTCTTCTCAAATCTGTGATTTTTTTTTTTTTTGGTACAGGAAGGTGTCCTCTGTTTAGCTTTGCAGTCTTAGTTTGGCAGATGTAAAAGAGGATTGCAAAATACTCTGTGCCCTTGAGAATTTTAAAATGGGAGGAGAGCTCTTTTTTTTTTTTTCAGGAATTTTTTTTTAATTTAAATTTTAGTTAACATATGGTACAACTTTGGTTTCAGGACTAGAACTCAGCGATTCATCACTGAGTGATGAACACCCAGTGCTCATCATAAGTGTCCTCGTTAGTGCCCGTCACCCATGTCGCCCATTTCCTACCGACTTCTCTCCATCAGCCCATACTTTGTTCTCTATCATTAAAGTCTCTTGTGGTTTTTCCCCTCACTTCTCTTCCCCCGACTTCTCATATGTTCATCTGTTTTGTTTCTTAAATTCCACATATGAGCAAAATCATATAGTGTTTGTCTTTCTCTCCTTGACTTATTTTGCTTAGCATAACACATTCCATTCATTTCATTACAAATGGCAAAATTTCATTCTTTTGATGGCTGAGTAATATTCCATTGTGTGTGTGTGTGTGTGTGTGTGTGTGTGTGTGTGTGTATCACATTTTCTTTATCCATTTCATCAGTTGACGGACATTTGGAGTCTCTCTTCAAATCTGTATTTTTGTATCCTTTGGCTAAATACCTAATAGTCTAATCGCTGGATCGTAGGGTAGTTCTATTTTTAGTTTCTTGGGGAATCTTCATACTGTTTTCCAGAGTGACTGTACCAGTTTGCATTCCCACCAACAGTGCAGGAGGGTTCCCCTTTCTCTGCATCCTCACCAGCACCTATTGTTTCTCATGTTGTTAATTTTAGCCATTCTGACAGGTGGGAGATGGTATCTCATCATGATTTTGATTTGTATTTCCCTGATAATGAGTGATATTGAGCATCTTTTCATGTGTCTGTTAGCCATCTGGTTGTCTCTGTGGAAAACTGCCTATTCATGTCTTCTGCCCATTTCTTAACTGGGTTATTTTTTTTGGTGGGGGGTGTTGAGTTTGATAAGTTCTTTATAGATTTTAGATACTAACCCTTTATCAGATATGTCATTTGCAAATATCTTCTCTGTAGGCTGCCTTTTAGTTTTGTTGATTGTTTCCTTTGCTGTGCAGAAGCTTTTTATCTTGATAAGTTCAGTAGTTCATGTTTGCTTTTGTTTCCCTTGACTTTGGCAACATGTCTGTTAAGTTGCTTCCAGCTGAGGTCAAAGAAATTTCTGCCTGTGTTCTCTCTAGGATTTGGATGGTTTCCTGTCTCATATTTAGGTTTTTTGTCCATTTAGAATTTATTTTTGGGTATGCTGTAAGAAAGTGGTCCAGCTTCATTCTTCCACACGTGACCATCCGGTTTTCCCAACACCATTTGTTGAAGAGACTGTCTTTTTTCTGTCGTGCATTCTTTCCTACTTTGTTGAAGATTAGGTGACCATATGAAGGGAGAGCTCTTCTTGGTATTCCATGTGACATTTATGTAGGAGGAGCCATGACTGAAAGAACCAGCTCCTTCCTTGAATGAACTATGTGGCATAGAGACCAGTGAGTTCAAGAAATGTGATCTGAGAGGTGTTTTTCAGAAGGACTTTTTCTTCTTATCTTTTTTTTTTTTAAGTTTATTTAAGTAACCTCTACATCCAACATGCAGTTTGAACTCACTACTCCAACATCAAGAGCTGCACACTATACTGACTGAACCAGCTAGGTGCCCCAGAAGGACTTTTTTTTGAGTGAAGAAACTTTTGATTTCTGCTCCAATTGGCAATAAAGTCACATCAAAAATGTTTTATTGAGATACAGTTCACATGTAAAGTGTATAATCAATGATTTTTAGTATATTCATAGAGCTGTGCAACTATTACCACGATCGATTCTAGAAAACTTTTGTCCCCCACAAACTCCATCCTCCATTTCCATTTTCCTCCCATCTGCTTCACTCCCTACCAGTCCTAGGCAACCACCTGTCTACTTCCTATATGGATTTATATGCTGTGGATATTTCATATAAATAGAAATGTTTTCTAAGTCTATTTTGACTTGAAAGAGCCAGTATGATGCAGTGGTCAAGAGTACCAGCTCCAGAGTCAAACTTCTTGGGTTTAAATTCTTGCTTTGCCATTTAGGAGATTTATTTTATTGAGTGATTACATGACCTTTCTGTGCCTTGGTTTCCTCTTAATAAACAGGAATAATAATGAGATGTACCTGAAAAGCATGAAGACCAAATGAATTAATATATCTACAGCATTTAGAACAGTGCCTGACACCAGAGAAGCACTCATTAAATACTAGTGTTCAATCATATATTGAAAGGGAAAAATCACTTCCAAAATAGTGACAAAATAGTGAAAATAATTTTGACCTGGGATTGTGTTTGATTTCTGTCGTAAGAACTTAGTTATTTGGAAAAGGATGGTGGGGGAAGTTACAGCAATTTTCTTGGTTTAAAGAGTATTGGTTTATTTGGTTTATTAGTTTGGTGGTTTTAAAATTTTTTTTTAACGTTTATTTATTTTCGAGAGACATAGAGACAGAGCATGAGCAGGGGAAGGGCAGAGAGAGAGAGAGAGATACAGAATCGGAAGCAGGCTCCAGGCTCTGAGCTGTCAGCACATAGCCCGATGCGGGGCTCGAACTCACAGACCGTGAGATCATGACCTGAGCTGAAGTCAGCTGCTTAACCAACTGAGCCACCCAGGCGCCCCTAGTTTTCTTTTTTAGGCTAGTAACCATGGTCTTGATTAATTAAACTGAAACTTATCTTGAAACTGTAGGGTCTTACTGAGCAGGTCTGCTGCTTTCTTAA
Source organism: Paguma larvata (assembly GCA_030068075.1). Lineage (NCBI taxonomy): Eukaryota > Metazoa > Chordata > Mammalia > Carnivora > Viverridae > Paguma > Paguma larvata. The sequence goes on along the minus strand of CM057842.1, from coordinate 24,510,596 downwards.
TACCTGTTTTTTTTTTTTAATCAAAGGAAAGGGTTTATGTTTTTCTTGATCAAGAACCCATGGTAAGGTGTGTTTTCCTTGGAGAGCTGTCACTTGAACTTAAAACTTCCTTAAGTTAATCCCTATACCTTGATTTATATAAGGAAAAAAATCACTTCCTTTAAAATGTTTTCCCATTTTTAATGTTAACAGTCAGAAAACTGTGGTGCAAATAGCATAACTTTTAGATCTTTTCGGAGTTTTGTAGAACTTAGTGAATATGTTGGGTTAAGGATGCTTGGAATTCAGTACAATTATAGGTCAGTTGTAGAGTTTTATTTTAGAATAATTGAACACAGCTGCTGGAAGTGACTTTAGAGATTATCTTATGATACCACTTTTGTCGACAAGGAAATTGAGAATCTTAGGTTAAGTGACATCTAGCACACTAATTATTGACAGATCTGGGACTAGATTCCATTGATTGTGGTGTCTTTGTCCTCAGGTCCCAACTTTTCCCCCATGATCACACTCATGTAACCGTTTTTCACATCTAATTGTTATGTTGCTTGTGTAGAGCTGCAGTCGCTTGTTACACCGACAAACTGAATGGCTCAAACTAACAGTACAAATTTATTTTTGATGAGGTTGTAGGGTATCAGGATTTCCTTGCTCTTTCTAGGTATCATTTTCTGCAGAGCAAATGCAAAAAATCTGGTTGGCAATCTCCTTTCCTATCATAATGGTGAGGTCAGGATGGAGAACAAAGGTCTAGCAAGATAAGGAGTTTATCTTGCTTGCTTGCTTGCTTGCTTTGCTTTCTTGCTTTCTCTCTCTCTCTCTCCCTCTCTCTCTCCCCCTCTCTCTCTCTCCCCCTCTCTCTCTCTTCCCCTCTCTCCCCCTCTCTCTCTCTTCTCTGTCTCTTCTCTCTGTCTCTTTCTCTCTGTCTCTCTCTCTCTCTCTTTCTTAGTAGGCTTCATGCCCAGTGTGGAGCCCCTCACAGCTTGAACTCATGACCCTGAAATCAAGACCTCAGCCAAGATCAAGAGTCAGATGCTTAACTGACTGAGCCACCCAGGTGCCCCAGGAATTGATATTTCTTTCTTTTTTTTTATAATAGTTTATTTTCAAATTGGTTTACATATAACACCCAGTATTCATCCCAACACGTGCCCTCTTTAATGCCTGTCACCCCCTCTCCCCCCTCCCTCACCCCGCTTACCCTCAGTTTGTCCTTAGTGTTTGAGAGTGTCTTATGTTTTATCTCCCTCCCTCTCTGTGTCTTTTTTTCCTTTCCCCTCTTCCCCTCCCCCTGGTTTTGACTTAGTCTCACACAGTCCACCTATTCGTGGAAACATGGTATCTGTCTTTTTCTGACTGACTTATTTCACTTAACATAATACCCTCCAGTTCCATCCATGTTGCTACACATGGCCAGATTTCATTTTTTCTCATTGCCACGTAGTAGTCCATTGTATATATGTACCACAGGAGTTGATATTTCTTTAGTAACCTTTAGTGTGTGAAGGGACAGACATCTGAAACATAAAATAGGAACCATTTACCTCAATTGACAAGGATAACATAGCTAAAGCTTTTTGACTTGGTGAACTATCTTCCTGACCAATTGTGTACAATCTGTGGGTTCAGCTGATTCCTGGAAAGTTCTCACAGCATGCCCATGATTTGAGAATGGAGCTGGATGGGTAGAGATTTAGGGCTATGGGAACTTCATTACTTCCCTTTCACAAAATTCAGCATTCCCTGCATTTTCTAGATGCTACATATCTGTTTCTTAAAATCCATTACATTTTCCTGCTCTATCCGATTATGTGTCTCAGAGAAATTAATGTGTACTTCTTGGTGGAGTTTTTTTTCTTTTTTTTTTTAAATATTTTAAATTTTTAATTTTAATTCTGGCATAGTTAACACACAGTGATGTATTAGTTTCATGTGTACAATATAGAAATTCAACAATTGTATACGTTAGTGCTCATCACAAGAGCACTCTTTAATCACTATCACCTGTTTCACCCTCCCCTCACCCTCCTCCCCTCAGTTTGTTCTCTATTGTTGAGTCTATTTCTTGGTTTGTATCTCTCTTCTTCCTTTGTTTTGCTTCTTAAGTTCCACATGTGAGTGAAATCATATGGTATTTGTCTTTCTCTGACTTTTTTCACTTAGCATTATACACTCTAGATTCATCTTTGTTGTTGCACATGGCAAGATTTCATTCCTTTTAATGGCTGAATAATAACCCATTGTGTATATATTGTCCACTCATCTATCGATGACCTTAGCACAGCTTCCATAATTTGCCTATTGTAAATAATATATCCTTTTGAATTAGGTTTTGTATTCTTTGGCTAAATACCTAGTAGTGTAGTTACTAGATCACAGAGTAGTTCTACTTCTAATTTTTTTGAGGAACCTCAATATTGTTTTCCAAAGTGGCTGCACCAGTTGGCATTCCCCCCAGCGGTGCATGAAGGTTCCTTTTTCTCCACATCCTTGTCAACACTTATTTCTTGTGATTTTGATTTCAGCCATTCCGACAGGCGTGAGATGGTATCTCATCGTGGTTTTGATTTGCATTTTGCTGATGATGAGTGGTGTTGAACATCTTTTCATGTCTTTTGGCTTTCTTTCTTTCTTCCTTTTTCTTTTAAAAACACAATATTTAAATTTCTTCTAAAGGGAAAAATTGAACCATCAATATATCTCTTGAACTAAATGCTGGGAGTATTTTCCATTATCTCAGGTTTCATGTGTTTTCCTTATTTTTAAACTGTCTACTGTAACAAGTAAAGAAATTGACTTGACCCGTCTTCCAGTCCCTGCGTTTCTTTTCCTTCACCACCAAAGAAATATTAGTTTCTAGGGGTGCCTGGGTGGCTCAGCTGGTTAAGCAGCCGACTCTTGGTTTTGGCTCAGGTCACGATCTCACGGTTTATAAGATCAAGTTCCACATCGAGCTCTGCGCCAACAGTGTGGAGCCTGCTTGGGATCCTCTTCCTCTCCTTCTTTCTCTCCCCCCCCCGGCACTTGTGTTGTTTATCTGAAAATAAATAAACATTAGAAAAATTAAAAATAAGTAAGAAATATTAGTTTATATAATTGTATTTAGGTATGTTGAGTTGTTTTTTTTTTTAACTTAAACGTATTAATAAGTTTCTACTTTGTTGAGAACTTCATGTGTTAAGGAAATAGAAGTACTTCTGTGTGTAATAATAAATAATAAAATCTTGAACACATTTCATATTTAATATAATCTTATTAGTTCTTAAATATAATAACCGGGAAGAATTTCAGTGACAAGCTACTTAAGTTGTCTCTGACTTTTTAGACTATGTTTTTTTCTAATTATTGCCAGACAGTTTAAGTAAAGTTTACGCATTTAAGAGGTTTGCTAGAAATGATTAATGTTTAAAAACGTTATTAATCAAAAACCTTTGAAATTAAAATAAGAAAAATAGCGAATTTATTACTTGGGCTCTTCTTGAGTTTGCTATATTATGTCTTTTTAAAAAAAACTTCTCGTTGTGAAATACAAAACACATACAAGGTCTAGAAATAGAACATTGCTAGCGCCTTAAAAGCCTCCTCATATTCCCTCATGTCCTCTCCTAACCACTGTTTCCCTCCTCGCTCCAAATGATTCTTACAGTCATAAGTGTCTTGCTTTTCTTTGTACCTTTATCACCCAACCATGCATCCCTGAACATTGTAGTTTAGTTTTGCCTGCTTTAAAAAAAGAACAAAAACTATAAATGAATTTGAACTGTATGCATCCTTTTGTATTTGGCTTCTTTTTCTCATTTTTATGTTGGTGAGTCAACATTACATGCAAACAGTTTAAAAATTTTTTTAATTACTTGGGGAAAATAGAATAGGAAAAATAGTAAAGAAACATAGGAGTTAAGATACATGTTTAGCTAATGGCTTTGCCTCTACCCAGCAAAGATGGCTTTGGACAAGTCACCTGGATTCTCAGGATCTCTTTTTTCTCTTCTAAAATGTACTAGAATGTGTTTAAACGATTGATAGGACCTCTTTAGCTCTAACATTTGATGACTCTTTATAAATAGATGTTACACTATGCTATTCTTAATTACTGTCATTTTTGTTTTCATTAGGTTGTCTTGGAGATACCCAGTTTTGTTTTAGATTTCGACAATCGTCTGGGAGGAGGGTGTCACTGCATTGTCTCCTGGATCATTATGACAAAGATTTACCAGTTTACTTAAAGGTTGGAAAAGTAGTAATAGAAAAATGTCCATGTGAAAGGAAACTTTAGAACTCAATTTCCTCTTATAGCATTCAGGAATATTTTACTTCTGTGTTATTACTATATTATACTGCTAGATTTCCTAAGTGAGTCTAATTCACAAAGAATTAGAAACATCATAAAGTTGCTGTTCTTGAAACATATAATGCCACTGTGAATTTTAGAAATTGATTAGAATGTTGAGGTAATTTTCTTTCATTTGTTAATACTTCTTTGTGTAGATGTGGAGTTGGGGTAGTACCATACCAGTAAATATCACTTAGAGTATAAGATTCCCTACTTTATGAAAGAATTATAGTTGTCTCTTTTTGAGCTTTGTTTTCCAGTTATTATTTATTAAAAACAATTTTAATAATTCAGATGATTTCAGAGCATAGATTTCTGTTCGGTATTCCATATTTACAGAACTGACTGTGCGAGGAACGTTTCCATCGGGATGTCCTGTCAGCACATCCAGTGTGACATAGTTGCCTGAAATCAGCATTTGCAGTTAGCCTCCCTGGTTCCAGTAGTGACAGGAACCCTCTCCCAGTGAGCAAAGAGATTACGTTCGAAATGTCTTATAGCTATCTACCCCTTTCCATGACCTTTGGCTTTTGCTATTAACATATTCTTTCAGTTGATAATAATAGTTACTATTTATTGCTGCTTGTGTTTTAGGCACTGTAGTTAATTAGCTTGTGTTATCTCGTTAATCTCATAGTGTTCTGAGGAGTTCCTTTGTAAATGAGGGAATGGAGGGCTGATGAGGATAAGAATTTTGCCTAGACATCCCATCTTTTGTGTTTTTTTTTTTCAGTGTAATATATTTTACACAGTGTTGCCAGCTAAAGTATACATATATGTTATATAAAAGTAAATAATATAAAATGGCCCTCTGTTGCTTAATGAATAAAGAGACAGTGATAGTGCTGTTTCCTTGTCCTCACTTTTTGGGCCTTCCAAAAATAAGACCTTTACCTTTCCAATTTCCAACTTTATATCCTTTCTGTACATGTGCCATATTTTAACCAAACTGAACTGTGTGCTTTTTCCTGAGGTAGCTTGTATTTTTCAGTCTCTGTGTGTTTTTGTTTAAACTCCTGGCCGTTTAAACCTGGGATGTTTTTGTCTTTGTTTAAATCATATCCATCCTTTAATTCTCAATTCAGAAACAGCTGCCTATATGAAATCTTTACTGATCCCCGTAGACAGAAGTAATCTCTTTCCTCTTGACCTCCTCGTAACACTTTGTGGTTTCTTCATGGTACCCACCTTGAGGTTTGTTTCCATCCCTCTTAGGCTGCGGTCTTCTGAAGGAACTGTATCTGATGCATCTTTTAGCTTCTCTAACACAATGCCTTGTTCAAAGTAGATGGTCAATAAATATTTGTGCAAAGAATAATAATCCAGTTCGGAACTGGGTTAAAGTTTATCTCATTAGGATGTAATAGCTCTGTATGTTTTTTGGAATATACTTACTTTCAGATTATATTTTGATAAACATTTCAGTGTTTCATTTTTATTGGGTAAAAAATAGAACTGGCTATGTAAGATTTAGATTGGCATTTAACTCCTTTTTTTCTCTCTCAAAATTTTAGATTAGGATACCTCTTTTATTAAGACCCCTAACTCGTACTCACAGGCACAATTTAAAAACATATATGTAGCGTTGGGGAAAACATAGAATTTGATTGTTTCCTGACGTCCATTCACTAGTACAGCTATGAATAAACAACATAAGCTGAGTAAGCTATAGTGGGAAAAGGTCTGATTTTGTACTTTAGTTGCAATTATTTCCCCTTCGGGCAAGCTAGCAAGTTCATATCTGCGAGTTGCTGTCATGATTGTTTGTGTCGGTGGAAAAGCATAACTGGAGCTTTGTGTGTACTTCCTATCTCAGTTCAGGTTCGTAAAGGGATGTGATGTTAATAATAAGAAAGGATGGCAATATGTATTTTTTTTATTTGTTACTTCTTTCATAGAAGGATCCTGCTTATTTTTATGGATATGTGTATTTCCGACAAGTTCGAGATAAAAGTCTAAAAAGAGGCTACTTCCAGAAGGTAAATTTCATATGCTCTAATAGGGAAATTGTTTTTAGATTGTAGCTAGAAAAATAGAAACTTAAGAATGAATAGTCTTTAAAGTCTTTGATATTTTATCTTCAAATATACTAGAACTTACATTTTATTTTTGTTTTTTTAGATTATAGACACCTGTCCCTAGATTTTTTTTTTTTTTTTTAAACTAGGTCACATGCCCGGCACACTGAGATCAAGACCTGAGCTGAGATCAAGGGTCGGATGCTTAACTGACTGAACTACCCAGACACCCCTGTCCCTAGTTTTTTAACTGGGATTGAATTTTGCCTTTCTGCTATCTCTGTGCTAGATTCCTGACAGTAAGTTATAGATCTTGTATGAAGTTGTCAAAAGCCAAAAGAATCTGCTTAATTTCCACATTTTGGGATGAGAGAAAGAATGAACAGATGATTATAATATTGTTACAACTAATAAAAGTCTGTAGTGTCTTTTTTTGAACAGCTAAGAGTCACTAAGTACACCTTAGCAACATCTTAGTCATTACTATTTCCATTTTAAATGTACAGTCATCTTATTTTCTTAAAAAAAAAATTAGGAGCACCTGGCTGGCTCAGTCAGAAGAGCATGCGACTCTTGATCTTGGACTTATTAGTTTGACCCCCACATTGGGTGTAGAGATTACTTAAATTGATTAATTAATTAGTTTAAAAATCCCAGCTATCATTATAAATAATAATAATTGGTTCTGATTTAATTACAGCTAATAGGGACACACCTTTACCTTTTGTAATTAGAATGTGCCTTGACCACTAATTGATATTGGATGGAATGGTTAAGAGAAGTTTTCAAGAGAAATAGACTAAAAAATTGGCATAATTCATATCTGAAGTGGTCCAACTATAAACTCACAGTTTCTAAGTATATGGCTCTGATCATTGAAAACTAAAATACAGGGGCACCTGGGTGGCTCAGTCGGTTGAGCATCCGACTTCGGCTCAGGTCATGATCTTGTGGTCTGTGAGTTCGAGCCCCATGTCGGGCTCTGTGCTGACAGCTCAGAGCCTGAAGCCTGCTTCGCAGTTCTGTGTCTCCCTCTCACTCTGCCCCTCTCCCACTCATGTTCTGTCTCTCTCTGTCTCAAAAATAAATAAACATTAAAAAAAAATAAAAAAAAAAAAAAGAAAACTAAAATACAGCAATCTAGGTCTTAGTTTGAAAAAGCATCACAATTTGTTCTTTCTATATTAGGAAGAATTCATCTCTCTAATTCCTGGTAGTACTGCTTTGCTAATGACAGTAGTAGTGAGGCCTTGGAAACTATCCATAGCATTTGTCTCTTTATAGGAAATTCTTTTTCCTAGAGAGCAGGAGAATCCATGAATATGCCCTAATACTCTCAAGGTATAATAATGAGGTTAAAGTTCTTGCATTCTGCAACTGTGGTTTTCTTAGTTTTTCTTTTAACCATCTACCGCAAAAACTTTCTCTCAAAATTTACACTTTTGCTGAATTTAGCTTGTTAATAAGCTTGTTAATAATTGGCTTTATAAAAAATGACAAATTTAAATTATAATCATTAGGAAAGTAAAAATCATGTTTCTTTTTTCTCTCCAGTCCTTGGTTTTGATCAGCAAACTACCTTATATTCATTTTTTTCATACCGTGCTCAAACAGATAGCACCAGAGTATTTTGAAAAGAGCGAACCTTATTTGGAAGCAGGTAAGTTAAACATTGTGTGGGTTAGATACTTTATGAAGGAGTTTTAAAAATTTTCCTGGAAATGGCTGATAAATATAAAGTTGACTTTCTAAAAAGTGTAGTTAAGAATTTTAAGGGCTAGGGACACCTGGGGGGCTCAGTGAATTAAGCATCCAACTCTTGATTTCAGCTCGAGTCATGATCTCATAGTTCATGAATTCGATTCCCATGTTGGGCTCTGGGCTGACACTGCAGAGCCTGCTTGGGATCCTCGGTCTCTCCCTTTTTTCTGCCCCTCACCCACTCTCTCTCCCTCTCTCTCAAAATAAATAAATAAACGTAAAAAGTATTTCTTAAAGAAAAAATTTTAAGGGCTATATGATAGGAAAGAAATGAAAAGCTATTCTTCTTCATCTTTACCTACAAACACAAAAGACCGTATCTTTTATTATCTCCTTTTGCAACACAGATGATGCCTGTTTATTAGGATAATAATGAACAAGTATGAAATTGACAGCTCTTCTTCTCGGTACTGTTTAAACAGACCTTTATGTCGCTCAGTGCAGAGGCCTCTACTGGGTGTTACGCTTTTGTAGCTAATTTTTGATAGTGAGTGAATAGGAAAACTCCCTTTCAAAAAATTTATGGACTAGTTTATAAATTAGAACATAGGTATATTTAGGGTGGCTCAGTTGGCTAAACATCTGACTCTTGGTTTCGGCTCAGGTCATGATCTCATGGTTCATGAATTCGAGCCTCATCTTGGGCTCTGGGTTGACAGTGTGGAACCTGCTTGGGATTCCCTCTGTCTCTTTCTCTACCCCTCCCTCTCTCTTTCTCTCTCTCTCTCAAAATAAATAAACTTAAAAAAAAAGAACACAAGTATATTTCTGGTGAAATGTAAGATATTTTCACCACTTTTACTTTTCTGTTACCTTTTTAATATATTTTTTTTTAGTTTTTATTTCATTTTAGAGGGAGAGAGAGAACTCAAGTGGGGGAGAGGGGCAGAGAGAGAGAGAGTGAGAGAGAGAGAGAGAGAAACTCAAGCAGGCTCCACGCTCAGCGCAGAGTGTGATACAGGGCTCGATCCCACGACCCTAGGATCATGACTTGAGCCAAAATCAAGAATCGGATGCTCAACTGACTGGGCCACCCAGGCTCCCCTCTTTACCTTTTATCTTCCATCCTTCCTAGTGTATTTTTCTTGCTCTGTAGAACATGGAGTTCTAATTTCTTTTTTGTTTAAATTTTTTTTAACTTTAAATGTTTATTTTTATTTTTGAGAAAGAGATCTGAAGTGGGCTCCATGCTGACAGCAGAGAGTTCAATGTGGGAATTGAACTCATGAACCACGAAATCATGACCTGAGCCAAAGTCGGATGCTCAACTAACTGAGCCACCCAGGCGCCCCTGGAGTTCTAATATCTAATGTTACATTTTTCATATTTTACAACTTGAACTTATACTAAGGAAATATTGTATTATTTTTTCAGCTTGTAATGATGTTGATCGATGGCCTGCCCCAGTGCCAGGGAAGACATTACACCTGCCTATTATGGGAGTCGTAATGAAGGTAATAGCTTTTATTTCATTTGTCTCATTGTCTAGAGAACTCTAGGAAGTTCATAGATGAGTTTTGCTTTTTAACTTCCTAATAATATTTGGTGTCAGTAGTGCTGTCATTTGTGTGAGAGGAGTTACAGAGATCCCACAGTACATCCTGCTGCACAGAACCTTCAGTCACACAACTCCAGGGGCCACCTGTCCCATCTCATCCCGTAGAGTTTACACAGGGTGTCATTCTTCTGTAGTATGTGTGACTGTAAATGCAGCCTTCGAGACTTCTGCAACTCCATGGCCCTCCAGAGATGGGTGGCATTGCAGAATCCTCGTAGAGTCGAGTATAAATTAGTAAAAGTGAAAAGAAATTAGGAAAGCCATTGGTTCTTAGTAATAAATGTCTTAATGTGTGGTGTCAGACCAAACATGTCCATCCCAGGATATTGTGCTTTTATTCAGTTTTCTTTTCTTTCTTTCTTTCTTTTTTTTTTTTTTTTTTAATGAGTTAGCATTTTGCTCTCAGGCTTTGTGTGAATGTGCTTGAAGTGCTTTTGCAGTTCGTTTTCAAGTTGGACATATTTTTGGCAATGCTGTGTTTTTAGATGTACTCATTTCTGTAGGATGTGTTCTGTATTTTCCCTGGGAGATTATCAAAGTAGTACTCTTAGCTCTGGGTTAAGAGTTCTCATGATTTACTGTGAGATTTATCCAATAATTTGGCAAGCTTGGGAGGGTGTGTTTGGGTGTGTGTGTATTAATGAAGCAAAGACTGGAACAATAAACAGGAAGCGGTATGAAGTTGATGCCCTTTTTCTGTTTTTCAGCACATTTCCTTCTCAGTGAGTTAGTGATTTCCATGTGTATGGGACATGGAGACGTTGGTTCACTTCTGCTGTGACTAAAGATAAATAAGACGTGGTTTTTAAATCTGATATAAATACTTTGTTTTTATGGCTTTTTAGGCATTGCTGAGTGACTTTTTTAGTGGTAAGGGTGTTGCTGATCCTTTGTTGTAGTGGGACCCACAAATTATATAAAGGACATTCTTTATAGACAAAGTTAATTTCTTCTCTTTTCTTTAAGGTGCGGATTCCCACATGTCACGACAAACCTGGGACAACTCAAATAGCACAGTTAACTCAGCAGGTAGTGTGGTGTTGTGGTAGAATAATCCAGCATATATAGTCTCTTTGACAGAATTCTTAAACTAGCAAATGTAGAGTTTTTGGGTTTATGCTATATTTCTGAATATTACTGAAATATCCCATTAAATAATTTTGTAATAAATTGATAATAAACTTTCTTATGTTTCTCAGATTTCCTTGTTTGTTATCTAGCAGACACTGGAGAACTCAGAATTTATACTGTAACTGTGAGGACTAGGGGAAAGTACATAAAATAAATCTCTTGTCTTCTTAGAAGAATGGTCAACAGACTTTTGTTTTTAGGAAACTCAGTCAGAAGGATTCTTTAGTTATGATTGCCTTTTATTTCCTCCACAGCCACATCTGTTCATGGGTGGGGTGGAAGTTTTTATCTGAAATGTTTTAAGTGGTTTATTAACACTCCCATTGTTTGAATTGAATCAAAATGGAAAGCAGTAGGAAAACTCATTTTGCCTGTTATATACATGCATCAACTAGTATTGTGGTAGTAATTCATGCAGTTGTGAATTAATCTGTCATCTGACTATTGGATTAATGTTTTATGCAAAGAATCCGTCGTCCTTGACCTTCTGTGTTAGGAAACGTTGCTAAGGCTCAATCTCTTCCTGGCTGCTCCTGGAGGAAGAGAATCTTAAAAGATAGGGCGGCATGGCCTATTGATCACAAGATAGGTGGGCATTTTAAAAAAATCAATTTCTGTAAATTTTAGCGACATCTTCTGTTTTGTTTTTTTTTTCTTTTTTATCGCAGGCAGACACACATATATCTGTTATTTTACCTACTGTTCATGAGGTGGATCTTTTCAGGTAAATTTTATTAAGTGCCTTTTCTCCTTTGCTTTGTGATACTGTTTTTAATTTCTTTAGAAAATGAATGTTTTTAAATGTGGGAAAAACTGGAAAAAAATAGTCATTATGTTTCACATGTTATAAATCAGCGGTTCATCCTTGCCTGCATGTTACAGGCTTTGATAATCAGGGAAATGTGGATGTGGATTAGCTATTACATGGTAGAAACAAATCATTTTTTGTTTCATTTAGTGTGAGAATGGTATCGTAATGATGTAAGCAAACGGACTTGATTTGTAGAAATGAGTTTTTAACTATTTAGAGGTGAAATGTCATAAGGTTTGTGTTTTATTTTAAAATACTTCAGTAAGGGGCGCCTGGGTGGCTCAGTCGGTTAAGCGTCCGACTTCGGCTCAGGTCTTGATCTCACGGTCTGTGGATTTGAGCCCTGCATCGGGCTCCACGCTGACAGCTTGGAGCCTGCTGCCTGCTTCGGATTCTGTGTCTCACTCTTCTCTCGGCCCGTCTCCTGCTCATGCTCTGTCTCTTTCTCTTTCTCTCTCTCTCAAAAAAAAAAAAAAAAAACATTAAAAAAAAAGAATTGAGCACTGGGTGTTGTATAGAAACCAATTTGACAATAAATTATTAAAAAAAAAACATATGAGAGAAAGCAAAAAAAAATTTTTAAATACTTCAGTAAGAAGTGCCCAGCTAGCTTAGTTGGTAGAGCCTGAGACTTAAAATACTTCAGTAAGAAAAAAATTGATGAAATAAAAATGGTAAAATATTGTTAACTCTAGATGATATGTCACTGGGGGTTCTTACACTATTGTCTTTATTTTTCTGTATGTTTGAAACTTTTTAAAATGCAAAATAAAGAGAGAGAGAGAATCTAGCAAATAAAAAAGAACAGGAAAAAGTATCAATGCCTGTGCCTTACCCAGGACAGCTGAAGAGAAGTCTTTGGATTAGTGCCCAAGTTCCAGCTCCTGGGTGGTTCTGCTGTGTAGCTTGGCTGGAGAAACCACTGCTATTGCTAAGCAGTTATTAAATAGTAATACATGCAATCAAGAGTCATGTGAAAGACTTAGAAGGGGACTTTTGGTTTGATTTGTGTGTGTGTTTGGAATTTTGTGTATGTGTGACCTTTAAACTACATGGAATACTACTTCAGGGGTTGTTTAGTTCTATATACTTGATTTGTTTCATACGCTTGGCCCTACTAGCACAGCCTACTAATCCCACTTCCAGAAATTTATCCAGTAAAAATGAAAGCATATATCCTCACGAAGACCTTATAGCAGCTCTATTCATACCAGCCTAAACCTGGAAACAATGCGGATGTCCATAAGCTGGTAAATGGATTTGTTTATCCATTTACCAGCTTATGGACATCCGCATTGTTGTGATGTGGATGTGATTCTTGCATGTGTGTGGAATACTACTTAGCAGTTAAAAAAAGAGAGCACTGTTGATACAGCCAGCCCCATAGGCGACCCTCAGAAGCACTGTGTTTGGCAAAAGGAGCCAGATTTTAAATGAGCTATGTACTGAATGACTCCATTTATAGATATTCTAGAAAGGAGACAGAAATCAGATCAGCGGTTTCCTGGAGGGCAAGAGAGGGAAATTGAGTAAAAGGGGATGAGGGAATTTTTGGAGTAATGGAAGTGTTCTATATTTTGTTAAGTGTGAATTTTACTGTATGTTAATGATAAATCTTAAATTGATTTTCTTTAAAAAGATTTTCAAGGGGCGCCTGGGTGGCTCAGTCAGTTGGGCGGCTGACTTCGGCTCAGGTCATGATCTCACAGTCTGTGAGTTCGAGCCCCGCATCGGGCTCAGAGCCTGGAGCCTGCTTCGGATTCTGTGTCTCCCTCTCTCTCTGCCCTTCCCTTGCTCACGCTCTGTCTCTATGTCTCTCAAGAATAAATAAATGTTAAAAAAAAAGAATTAAAAAAAAAGATTCTTAAGATTTATTTTTGAGAGAGAGAGCACATGCAAGCAGGGTAGAGGCAGAGAGAGAGGGAGATGAGAATCTAAAGCAGTCTCTGTGCTGTCAGTGCAAAGCCCAATCCAGGGCTCGAACTCACAACTTGCGAGATCATGACCTGAGCTGAAGTCGGATTCTCAATCAACTGAGCCACCCAGATGCCCCCAAATTGATTTTCTTTGAAAAAATTAAATGTTGTAACATCCTTAGAATAAAGAGGGGGAGTGCCTCCTGAAATAAATGAATAATTATTACAGGAAAAATATACTAAGGGGGATCCATACTGTTTGTAGTTTTGATACTTCATTCATTTAGGAATAAGTGAAGAACTGGCACAAGTTAATACAGAATTTGATTACCAGACATGTTTTCTTTTGGACTGCTGGGTGCAAGTCTTAATGCTTTTCAGTTTGTTATCAGTTATCTTTGCTTTCATGGTAATTAATTGTTCCTACCACTAACACCTTTTCTCCTGATTATGAATGACATGTTATTGTTTTTAAAGTAGGACAAGTTAGTGTGTTGTTCTTTTAATTCTTGTTGCTCAGGAGGTGAGAAAATGGAAACTTGAACAATAACAGCCTCACACAGAGATAGCGTTGCACTGAATGTTCAACATCTGATGCTCAGATTAGTGCTTCCGTTCAGGACAGCACTCTTCATTTTGTGTGTGGAGAGCTTACGTTGAATAAGAATTTAAATGTTCATCATTATATTAAAGGTTATATTTTTATACCAAGAGTGAGCTTGAGAGCAGAGGACAGAGACCCGGAAGGGTGACTGAAGCTGAGTGCCAGAGATGCAGTTGAGTGTAGGGGCTTGTCTCCCTCCTTTTACCAGGTCAGGGCTTGGTAAGCTACGACACATCCATGGACCATGACTTTGTTCAGCTCTCTCAATCACGTAAATAGCGTTCTCATTCAGTTTTTAGTTGGGCTTAGAATTGAGGGACAGTTTTCTGTTGAAAGAAATGGACATTCTCTTGCCTAGAATCAAGGACATTTTAGCTGATGATACTTGCTGTTGGTTCTTCACACAGCAGGAGGCTCATCAGTTACGTGTGGTCATGTCCCTGCTTGCCCCCATCTTGAGAACGAAGCCATCCTGGCTTTCTACCCCATTGGCAGGATAGATAACAGTTATGAGTGTTTTTGTGTTTCAAAGAGTGTAAAAGTCTATTACTACATAAAATGTGTCTGGTGCTCTTTGATAGATGTTATTTTCTTTAATTTTCAAGATTACAACAGCATGCTATACCTTTCTGGAAAAGGTTGAAACTTTAGTTATTTAGTTATATATGATTCTATTTATTCATTTATTTATCTATTTGGAGTAAGTTTCTCATTTTTGCCAGGGGATGGCTTTTGGCAGGTGGGGGTGCAGTAGAGCTTAGCATAAAGTGTGGCACTCCAGAATAGGGATATACAAATAGTACTGAGGGACTCAGTTAAGCATCCAACTTCGGCTCAGACATGATATCCCGGTTTGTGAGTTCTAGCCCCACGTTGGGCTCTGTGCTGACAACTCAGAGCCTGGAGCCTGCTTCAGATTCTGTGTCTCCCTGTCTCTCTGCCTCTCCCCGACTCATGCTCTGTCTCTCTCTGACTCTCAAAAAATGAATAAACATTAAAAACTTTTTTTTAAATCATACTGAAAAAATACCCTATGATTCCCCTATAGACCTCTCATTTTAGTAATTTTACACTGCAGTTAATTAGATGCACACCATCAATATTTGTTAAAGTTAGAGCTGGAGATAGGTGTCTTTCTTGAATATTTAATACTTATCTCCCCCAATAAAAGTACTTTATATAAGAGATATTTCTAATGGACTGTAATTCAGAGAATGCTTCATCTGATAACTGTACTTGCTGTCTATTTTTGCCCTTCCCGATAATATGTTACAGTACTTGTGAGAAAAATTAATTTCCAGCTTTAATGCCTTCAGGGCATCCCATATTAGATATATACCTACCCACATACACACACTTGCCACTTTTCTCTAAATTTGTGATTGTTTCAGAATTATATATATATTATCCATGCAGTAACCTGAATCATTATTTCTTTCATTTTATGATGTTTTGTTTTGTGGATACCACATTTTTTTTATCCACTAATTCACCGAAAGATATTTGGATGATTTCTATTTTTTGGCTGTTATGTATAATGCTACTATGAACATTTGTGTATAAGCTTTTGTGTGGATATATGTTTTCATGGGTTCCCAGATTTTCTTGTATTTTTTCTTCCTTAGCCCTGGAATCAGCCATTTCTCCAAAAAGCCTTGGTTTTTTTTTAGTGGAGAATAGGGTTCAGAAGCCAAAATCTGGGTACTGGTTGTGCTCATTGCTGTTGGAATATCACTGATTTTAGGCCCTCTCAGTGAACAGAGCTAGGGAGTACGTATATATATTTGTAAAGGGATGCATATGTACGTACTTCATGTATAAGTATACATTTTTGCATATATATTTATTTCTATATATGTATATATAGAAAACCGTGAAGTTACATCTATACCCCCAATTCCAGTCCTACAAGACAAGATTCATTCTAGTTTTTTTCTTTCTTATTGGTATTTCCTTTCCCTTTCTGAGGAACTACCTCCTATTATTCTTAATTTATTTACTTATTTGAGGAGTCCTTGTTAGTAACCAGTATCTCATTGCATCTTAAACCCTCTCCTCTGAGCAAATGACTTTCTAACCCAACTTGGGCTCTGACACTCCACATCCACCTGCCCTTCTTCATCGATGCTTTCTCAGGCTGCGCTCCATGCCAGATTACCCCCACGTGGTTACCCTCCTCCCCCAGTTAGGCTTCTGTATTACGCATTAGGGCCCCTATCTGTATGCTTCCTTGTGCTCTGGCTCCTGATGTTAGGCCAACCCCCAGAGGAAGGCCCTCCTTACCCTACAGTGCTCCTGCACCTCATCCCAGACCACCTGTCCGTGCGCACAACATTTTCCCCTGCTCTTACCTCCCACCACGGACAGCTGCAACGCACGCTGGCTCTGACCCTCCGTACCAGGCTGCCCCTCCAGGCCCTTCCCACTTCTTGGCCTCCGTCTTCCCAAACCAGATCACCTTCACACGTATACACCTTCCTCACCACAGTTGGATTCCAGCAGCCCCACAGCAAGCCACCTCCTCCGTGCGAATGTCTCCCTTATCTCACATAAGCCCTCACACCCTGCTCTGAGCCATCGTGTCTTCCTTTCCCTCCTAGCAGAGATGCCGACCATGCACCATGTTCTGTTTTAGGGTTGAATTGTCTAGGAAAGAAAAAGGAAGAAGAGCTCCTTTGCCTTATCCTTGAACTGTTTATTGTTTTGTTTTGGGGTTTTTTTGTACTTTCTTCACATTTGTTTTCTTGCCTTTGAATAGTTAAAACTAAATTTCCCTAATTTCCATTTCACAAATCTGTTTTATATTTTTGCCTTTGAGCTTTTTTCTTATTTCTTTTCTTTCTTTCTTTCTTGTTTAATTTTCTTGTTTTCTTCAAAATATTTACAGTAGAAATTAAAATGCAAGAAAGCAATATTGATGAAATAGGTCTACCGTATGGTACAATTTAATAATTATTTTATATGCTTTTATTATTTGTCAGTCATTCTGTGTGTCAGTATATTGCATTTCATTTTCTAAAAGAATCAGTCAAATTGATATGTTTGTTAATGTGGTCAAAAGAGACTTTCTGTCTTTCTGTCTTTCTTGTGTGTATATATGTTTTTAACTAGGTAGATTGGTTGTGATTTTTGTAAATAGGTTAAGTATTTTTTTCTTTAACCTGGTAGGAAAAATTGTTACCCTAATGGAGAAAATTACAAAATAAGTAAAAGTTACCAAATTTCTGAGGCTGAGTAATGTACCAGAGCTCTGTGCTGACGGGCTTCCACCTACTTCCAGGGCTACTATAAAAATGGGCAGCATTTCTGTAAGAGAACGATCTGCCCAGGAAATCACTCTGTTGTTTGTTTGGCCTTAGAACTCCCCCTTGTGATTTGTTTCCATCATCTTTTGAACATCGAATGCCTTGGGTTTTAAATTAATTACATCCAATAAACATCCTTTGGAAAATTAATTTTTCTTATTTTCTTCAAAATTTTACAGTAGAAATTCAAATGTAAGAAAGCAATATTGATGAACTAGGTCTACCATATAGTACAATTTAATAATTATTTTATGTGTTTTTATTATTTGTCAGCCATCCTGTGTGTTTGTCACTATATCACATTTCATTTTCCAAAACTTGGAATGAGTCAAATTGATAATTTTTTTTTTATGTGGACCAAAGAGACTTATGCATCACCATATTCTAAATGAATTTGTATATCACAACAAGGTACAAATAGCTGGAAGAATTTATATCAGTATGAAATTTTTAGAATGATTATCTGAGAACTTAAAAAAAAGAGTTGGATGAATAATACGTCTACTGTATGAACACCTTCCAGGTGTTTCTGCCCAGTGTTCCTTCATAGTCAGATGCTCTGGGAGCTGGTCCTGTTGGGGGAGCCCCTCGTGGTCATGGCACCGTCCCCATCAGAATCGTCGGAGACTGTATTGGCGCTTGTGAAGTGAGTATGTTTGGTTCCTGATGGTGATAGTTGCAGCATTTTCCCATCTGTGATACGTTTGCACACTCATTGCACTGATCCAGACACACCTCTCTTGTGAGAAGGGTGTGCTCATTATAGCCCCATTTCATGGATGGGAAAAGTAATTCAGGCTCCAGGAGGACTGGAACCATGCTTTCCTGTTTTTTTTGTTTGTTTGTTTTTTTGTTTTTGTTTTTGTTTTTGTTTTTTTGAGCAAGAAACATTCATTCATTCACTTATGCAAAGTTGGCACCTGAGAACTTTGCATGAATGTAACTAGGTAATGGTAATACCAGAATTGCAACCCATCTTCTACCCGAAGTCCCATATTCTTTCAATACTCCATCCCATATTATTATGTATTTCCATTTGTCTTTCTGGTTTACTGAAATGAGCTTACCGTTTACTGAAATAAGTAATCCTATGTGGGTATACTGTGTGTACTGATGTTTTATAATTATCAGTAAGGCCTTTAATTTCTGTGTCCTTTGTTTTAAATGTTCTTCCTGCTCCACAGCTGCATTTCTCCTTTAAAGTACTTCAGTGACTTCCGACCTTATTTCACTATTCATGACAGTGAATTCAAAGAATATACTACTCGTACTCAAGCCCCGTGAGTAAACAAAATAACTTTTATTGACCAAGTATTTCCTATATAAACAAATTATGTAAAATTAAATTTTGAACTTATTGGCATCCTGATTTTGTAAAGGAAGGTTTGAGGAGCTGCTTGTTTATTTATTTATTTTTTTGATGAGCTGCTTATAATACATGTCAGTTGTCAAACTTATTTTCTTTTCAATGATTTTATGTATTAGTGGAAGCTGTATTGTCATTAATAGATTATACTTCGAGTTCTCTTTTCTTACTTCAGGCAAGAAGCATCAGTTAATCTCTTGTTGCTCTATAACTTCCTTTTCCTTCTTCCTTTTCACTGAATTGGCATGGAAACATGAAAATTCTTCTTAGTATGTCAAAGTGGAAAAAATTATCTTATCCTTTCCCCTTTAGCTCCTGCTCTATTGCTTACTTTCTTTTCAAAGTGAAATTTCTAGAATAACAACAACAAAAAAAATCTCCACTTACTGTCTTGGCTTTCTGGTTGCTTCTCAGTCCTTTGCAGTTAATTTCTTTTTTATTTTTCAAGTTTGTTTATTTATTTTGAGAGAGAGTGCACAAGCTTGTGCGAGTGGAGAGGGGCAGAGAGAGCCGGTGAGAAAGAATCCCAAGCAAGCTCTGTGCTG
Source organism: Paguma larvata (assembly GCA_030068075.1). Lineage (NCBI taxonomy): Eukaryota > Metazoa > Chordata > Mammalia > Carnivora > Viverridae > Paguma > Paguma larvata. Next base: position 24,491,248 of record CM057842.1, on the reverse strand, counting down.
TCAGTGTGGAACCGAACATGGGGGTTGATCTTACAACTGTGAGATCATGACCTGAGCCAAAACCAGGAGTCGGACACGTAGCCGACTGAGCCACCGAGGCGCCCTGCAGGTTGATTCCTCCACTTCCTCTGAAGTCATTCTTGCCAGAGTCATCGAGACCCTCTCACCGCCCAACCCCACGTACACATTATTGCCTATTTTTCCTGTCTTCCCTTTCTTAATAACATTTAAGCTGTTGAACTAGAAAGCATTTTGATCTTTGACACCACTCTCCCCTGGCTGCCTGATGGTACATCTCAGTCCCCTGTGCAGACCTCTCTGCCTCTGCCAGCACCTTAAGTGTTGGTGTTCTCCAGCACTGTGTTCTGAGATCTGATTTCACACTGATAATTCTTTCTGAGCAATCTTATCTCTACCCACAGACTCTGTTAACACCTGTATACTGATGCCTGAAATGTATCTGCCTAGCCCAGATCTTGCAAAGTGCAGACCTGTATGTCCAGGATTTCGTTGTTGTTTTTCTACCACTTTACCACCTGGCCATCTTAATGGCACCTGAAACTAAATGTGTACAAACTGAATTCTTTCTGTTTCCTTGTTTTCTTCCCTAAACCCATGCTTCTTCCTATTTTCATGAATGGTACTACCTTTCACTTAGTTACCAAAAGCCTAAATTGTCATAAACTTCTCTTTCTTGATATGCCCCACATCAAGTTTTACCAAATTCTGTCAGTTTAACACCATAAAATATCTCTCATAATAACATTTGTTATCTTCTTTCCAAAAGTCTATTCTAAGCCTTACTGTCTCCAGTCTTTGTCATATCTGCTGTTGCTTTTCCTAAACCTCTTCCCCTCTCTGTAGGACACGTTCCAGATTTCCCCCAGAGTGATCTTCCTACATTTTTATTCATGTGGCATCCTTCCACTTGGTTCCCTAGTAGCTTCTGTTTGCCTGCAAGATTTCTAACCTTGTAGCATATTAACTTGGTATTTAATAATCTGGCCAGCATCCAGCCATCTACTTTCACTTCTAACCCAGTCATCCTTCTTGCGTTGTGCTCAAGGAATACTGAGTTGTTTGTAGTTCTTCAAGCACTCCACCCTCTCATTTCATTGCTTTGCATGTACTATTCATTCTCCTGCATCACCTTTACCTCCCTTATCCACTTGGCAGAGAACCTCTGTGCCTCTCTCATATCTTTGTGCAAATATCATCTCTTTGGTGAAGCTGTCTTTTAATCCCCTGGTAGACATAGTTTCTCCTTCGTAATTATTGCATGTTTGATACCACCTTCACCGTTTTCTAATTTGTGATGTTGTGATTGGGTATGCATACCTTTCTTCCTGTAGGCTTTTAGAAAGACCATATCTTTCCATCTTTACTTGCCTAGGGCTAAACATGGTGCCTGGCATATAGTCGTTATGTACTGTGTTGAGGGAAGGAGAAGATAATTTGTCGTTCAGTCTAAAGAAATTATAACTTCACCGATGGATCATTTGTCTTTTCCTTACTTTGTTTCTGTTTTGTTTTTATGTAGGCCCTCAGTCATATTAGGAGTAACCAACCCTTTTTTTGCAAAAACACTCCAGCATTGGCCACACATTATTCGAATAGGAGACCTTAAACCTGCAGGTAAAGTATAAACTCAGTGTTCTGTTTTTACTTCGTAATGTGGCTGAGAAGGATTACTTCTTCCCCTTTGTTTATTATCTCTTGATTACTTTTTAATTATGTTGATGGTACCTTTTTGGAGGCAAACTGCATAAAGGCCTTAGGAGAAGAGCATAATAACTCCCACTAAAATTATGTGTAACCCATCATGTCCTCCTATTAAAAAATGCACTTCAGTGTTCTAAACATGGAATGAATTATAACAGAATGAAACCTTAAAAATCTGAGCTACTTTTTGTATATATATAAACCCAATTAAACGGGGATTTCCAATACTGTTTGAATAAAACCTTGTAGAAGCTTGAATTATTCAGCTTGGCACAAAATTCTCTGCTAGGTTTCAAAACAAGTATTATACAATTTCTGTGGCACTGGTATTAATTAAGGAAGTGGTCAAAGGTTGTGCTTTCCTTGATATATAGTATTTTCCTAAGATATATAGTATTTTGCTCATGGTAACAATTTAATAAATGTCTTTATTCATTCATTCATTCATTTTTATGACTTTATTTTTTTTAATTTTTTTCAATATTTATTATGGAGAGAGAGACAGAGGGCAAGCGGGGCAGGGGCAGAGAGAGAGGGAGACACAGAATCTGAAGCAGGCCCCAGGCTCTGAGCTGTCAGACAGAGCTCGATGCGGGGCTCGAACCCACGAGCTGTGAGATCATGACCTGAGCCGAAGTCGGATGTTTAACTGACTGAGCCACCCAGGCGCCTCAACATCCATTTATTTTTAAAGGAACAGTGTTGATTTATTGGAAGACTATAAGCTGCGCATACATTGTCAATGTCGAATTGATAGTAGAGACCTGGGTCTCTTCTTTGTTTTTCTTTTTTTAAAGGTGTATTTATTTTTACTTTCTATAATTTATTTATTTTTTATAATTTACATCCAAGTTAGTTAGCACATGTGCAAGAATGATTTCAGGAGTAGATTCTTTAAGCCCCTTGCCCATTTAGCCCATCCCCCTCCCACAACCCCTCCAGCAACCCTCTGTTCTCCATATTTAAGAATCTTTTATGTTTCGTCCCCCTACCTATTTTTATATTATTTTTCCTTCCGTTCCCTTATGTTCGTCTGTTTTGTATCTTAAAGTCCTCATATGGGTGAAATCATATGATATTTGTCTTTTTCTAACTGTCTAATTTCGCTTAACATAATACCCTCTCGTTCCATCCACATGGTTGCAAATGGCAAGATTTCACTCTTTTTGATTGCTGAGTAATGCTTCATTGTGTGTGTGTATATACATATGCCTCACATCTTTATCCATTCATCAGCCAATGGATATTTGGGCTCTTTCCATACTTTGGGCATTGTCGATAGTGCTGCTATAAACATTGGGGTGCACGTGCCCCTTCGAAACAGCACCCCTGAATCCCTTGGATAAATACCTAGTAGTGCAGTTGTGGGTCATAGGGTAGTCCTGTTTTTCAGGAACCTCCATACTGTTTTCCAGAGTGGCTGCACCAGTTTGCATTACCACCAAGAGTGCAAAAGAGATCCTCTTTCTCTGCATCCTCGCCAGCATCTGTTGTTGCCTGAGTTGTTAAGTTTAGCCATTCTGACAGGGGTGAGGTGGTATCTCAGTGTGGTTTTGATTTGTATTTCCTGGGTGATGAGTGATGTTGAGCATTTTTTCATGTGTCTGTGAATCATCTGGATGTCTTCTTTGGAGAAGTATCTCTTCATGTCTTTTGCCCATTTCTTCACTGGATTATTTGTTTTTTGGGTGTTGAGTTTGGTAAGTTCTTTATAGATTTTGGATACTGACCCTTTTTCTGATAATGTCATTTGCAAATATCTTCTCCCATTCTGTTGGTTGCCTTTTAGTTTTGCTGATTGTTTCCTTTGCTGTGCAGAAGCTTTTTATCTTGATGAGGTCCCAATAGTTCATATTTGCTTTGGTTTCCCTTGCCTCCAGAGACATGTTGAGTAAGAAGTTGCTGTGGCCAAGGTCAAAGAGGTTTTGCCTGCTTTCTCCTCTAGGATTTTGATGGCTTCCTGTCTTACATTTGGGTCTTTCATCCATTTTGAGTTTATTTTTGTGTATGGTATAAGAAAGTGGTCCAGGTTCATTTTTCTTTGTGTTGCTGTCCAGTTTTCCCAGCACCACTTGCTGAAGAGACTGTCTTTGTTCCACTGATATTCTTTCCTGCTTTGTCAAAGATTAGTTGGCCATATGTTTCTGGGTCCATTTCTGGGTTCTCTATTTTGTTCCATTGATCTGAGTGTCTGTTTTTGTGCCAGTCCCTTACTGTCTTGATGATTACAACTTTGTAATACATCTTAAAGTCTGGGATTGTGATGCCTCCAGCTTTGGTTTTCATTTTGAAGATTGCTTTGGGTATTTGTGGTATTTTCTAGTTCCGAACAAATTTTAGGATTGTTTGTTCTACCTCTGTAAAGAATCCTAGTGTTATTTTGATAGGGATTGCATTGAATATGTAGATTGCTTTGGGTAGTATTGACTTTTTAACAATATTTGTTCTTCCTATCAAGGAGCATGAAATAATTTTTTCCATTTTTTGGTGTCTCCTTTAATTTCTTTCATAAGCTTTCTAAAGTTTTCAGTGTATAGATTTTTCACCTCTTTGGTAAGATTTATTCCTAGGTATTTTATGATTTTTGGTGCTATTATAAATGGGATCAATTCCTTGATTTCTCTTTCCGTTGCTTCATTATTGGTGTATAGGAATGCAACCGATTTCTGTGCATTGATTTTATATCCTGCGACTTTGCTGAATTCGTGGATTGGTTCCAGCAGTTTTATGGTGGAATCTTTTGGGTTTTCCACATAGAGTATCATGTCAACTGCGAAGAGCGAAAGTTTGACCTCCTCCTGACCGATTTGGATGCCTTTTATTTCTTTGTATTGTCTGATTGCTGAGGTTAAGACTTCCAATACTATGTTGAATAACAGTGGTAGGAGTGGACATCCCTGTCTTATTCCTGACCTTAGGGGGAAAGCCTGAAAATATTGTAAATAACATTACGATGTGTTACTTTTAAAGATTTCTTTTGGTATACACTAGTGTATTTAAAATAATTTTTTTTAGTTTATTTATTTTGAGAGAGAGCAAGAGAGAACAGGGAGGGGCAGAGGGAGAAAAAGAGAGAGAATCTCAAGCAGGCTCTGCGCTGTCAGCATGGAGCCCGACGCAGGGCTTGATCCCACTAACCATGAGATTATGACCTGAGTGGAGATCAAGAGTCGGCCGCTTAACCACTGAGCTACCAGGTACCCCTACACAGGTATATTTGAAATATTATTTAATAATATTATTTTATGAACTATCCTTTTAGGGATATATGTAAATCTAAATAGATATGTTAGACTCAAGCAATAACAGTTCAAATCATATTATTTACAAGTATTAGACTCAGCCTTATGCCAAAATCCTTAGAAGCCTTAAGAAATAGAGGAAAGACCAAACAGCTTTACCTTGGCAGTGAGACCTTTGTGTTCTTAGGCGGAACAGCCTCGTTAAGCCTCAAATTCTTTGTTTGCTGAGAGATTAAGCAGTTCCTGACTCATAGCACTCTGTAAATGTCATAGTCACCTGCCATTTCACTGGTGTCCTCTGTGATTTAGTGATAATTTAGAACACAGCAGTCACCAGAGTCTTAGCTTTGAGAAGATACAGAGTTTTTTTTAATCATAATTTAATATTGACATTTATTTTCATGGTTTTGTCCTATTAATCTAGACTATTTGATTAATTGTAATATTGTTGACTACTGCTTATTGTCTTTTTCCAATGAAAAAGTTTCCTTCTTGGGGCTTTAAGTAGAGGAACTTTTGCATAAAATCCTTGGTAAAGTAGCATGAATTGATACGCCTGTTTAACTTTTTAAGACACTGCCAAACTGTTTTCCAAAGTGACTCACCATTTTACATTAAAAAATTTGTTTAAGTTTACTTTGTTTTAATAACAAATTAACAGTTACCGTACAGTGTAGTATTAGTTTTGGGTGTACAATATAGTGATTCAACACTTCCATACGACACCTGGTGCTCTGTCACAAGTGCACTCTTTAATCCCCATCACCTGTTTCACCCATTCCCCACTGCACCTCCCCTCTGGTACTATCGGTATATGTTCTCTGTAGTTAAGAGTCTGTTTCTTGGTTTGCCTCTCTCTCTTTTTTCCCTGTGCTCATTTGCTTTGTTTCTTAAAGTCCACATATGAATGAAATCATGGGTATTTGTCTTTCTCTGACTGACTTATTTCACTTAGCACAGTACTCTCTATGCCTAGCATGGGGCTTGAACCCACAACTCTGAGGTCAAGAGTCACACACTTTTCTGACTAAGCCTGCCAGGTGCCCCTCATTTTACATTCTCAACAGCGGTGGGTGAGTGCTCCTATTTCTTCATCTCCCTGCCAGCATTTGACTGTCTTTTTAATATAGCCATTTAGTGGGTTTGAAATGGTGGTTTTCATTTCCTCTGCCTTAGTGATAATTGATGTTGAGCATCTTTTTTTTTTTTTTAAGTTTATTTAGTTTGAGAGAGAGAGAGCAACAGAGAGCACGAGTTGAGTAGGGGCAGAGAGAGAGGGAGAGAAATTCCAAGCAGGCTCCACATCACCAACACAGGGCTTCCACATGGTGGGGGGAGGGGGCCTCATAAACTGTGAGATCATGACCTGAGCCAAGATCAAGAGTCGGATGCTTCACCAACTGAGCCATCTAGGCGCCCTGAGCATGTTTTCATCTATTTATTAGTCATTCATATATCTTCTTGGATGAAATGTTGATTTAAATCTTTTGCCAATTTTTCATTAGGTTACTTGTCTTACTTAAAATAGTTGTGGAGATCTTTATGTATTTTGGACACAAGTCTGTTTTTAGATATATGATTTGCAGATATTTTCTCACAGTATTTGGCTTCTTTTTTTTTTTGTTTGTTTTCTTAATGGTATCTTTTGAAGTGTGAAAGTTTTCCCCCACCAGTTTTATTGAGACATAGTTGACAAACAGCACTTGTGTAAATTTAGGGTATGCAGCATAATGACTTGACTTACATATATTGTCAAATATTTACCACAGTAAGTTTAGTTAATATCTATCACTTCATATATATATACCAGAAAAAAAGGAAAATAATGTTTTTTTTGTGAGAACTCTTGGGATTTACTCTCTTAACAACTTTCAAATATACAACAGTATTAATGAGAGTCATCATGTTGTGCATTGCGTCACTAATACTTAATTTATCTTATAACTAGAAGTTTGTACCTTTTGACCACTTTCATCTGTTTCTCCCACTCCTAACCCTGATAACCACAAAAATGTGTTAATTTTGATGAAGTCTAGCCTATCAGTTTTTTCTTTTATGGATTGACCTTTTGATGTTGTATCTAAGAACTCATTGCCCAACCCAAGGTCACAAAGATTTTCTCCTGTTTTTTTTCTAAAAGCTTTATTATGTTAGCACCTACATTTGAGTCTAAACCAGTTTAGTTATTTTATGTATTTGGTGTGGGTTAAGAGTCCAAAATAATCTCTTTTGCATGTTGACAATTCAGTTGTTCTAGCACTATTTACTGAAGACTATCTTTTTCTGTTGAATCGCCTTGGTACCTTTGTGGAAAATCAACACTAATACAATGTCTTGATTACCGTATTTTCTTAAATGTTTCTTTCTTTATTTTGAGAGCAAGCATATGCAAGTATGCACGAGTTGGGTAGAGAGACAATTCCAAGCAGGCTCTGCTCTGTCAGCACAGAGCACAATGTAGGGCTTGATCCTGGGAACCGTGAGGTCATGACCTGAGCTGAAATCAAGAGTTGAATGCTTAACCAACTGAGCACTCAGTTGCCCTACTGTAGTTTTATAGCAAGCTTTGAGCTCAGGAAGTATAAGTCTATTTTTGTTTGTTTTAAATTTATTTATTTTATTTTGAGAGAGAGAGTTGGACGTTTAACCAACTGAGCCACCTAGGCACCCCTCTAATTTTGTTGTTCTTATCCAAAGTTGTTTTGGCTCTTCTTGGTCTTTTGCATTTCCACATAAATTTTAGGGTCACTTTTTCAATTTCTGCAGATAGCTAGCTGGGATTTTGATAGGGATTATGTTAACATGCAGTCAGTTTGGGTGTTTTTTTGTGTCTTCCAATCCAGAAACTTGGGATGTCTCTCCATTGTTTAGGTCTTTAATTTTTCTCAGCAATGTTTTGTAGTTTTCAATGTACATGTCTAATTATGATGTTAGATGTAGTTTTTCATAGATGTCATTCATTACATTGAGGAAGTGCCTTTCTATTCCTAGTTTGTTGAGAATGATTATCATGAATTGGTGTTGAATTTTGTTAAATGCTTTTTCTGTATCTATGGAGATTGTCATGTGGTTTTTGTTCATTATTAATAGGCATATTGCATTTTCGATGTTAAACCAACCTTAACATTCTTTGGATAAAGCCCATTTGGTCATGGTATATAGTCCTTTTTTATGTTGCTAGATTTGATTTACTTATATTTTTGTTAAGGATTTTTACATCTGTATTCATGAGTGATAACAGTCTAGTTTTCTCTTCTTGTGATACCTTGCCAGCTAATATTCTTGCTACTCTGAGAAGCCTTTTCAGGCAAATGAAGTTACCATTTTTTTTAATTAAAAAAGTTTTTTAAATGTTTATTTATTTTGAGAGAGAGCAAGCAAGGGAGGGGCAGAGAGAGAGGGAGGGAGACAGAGGATCCAAAGCAGGCTCTGTGCTGAGACCAGAGAGCCTGATGAGAGGCTCAGACTCACAAACCATGAGATCATGACCTGAGCCGAAGTCAAATGCTTAACCGACTGAGCCCCCCCAGGTACCCCAGAATATGAGCACAGAATTGCAAAATTTCATTAAGTTTAGTGTATTTATGATACTTTCCCCCACTTTACCTTAAAGTTGTTTTTGTGGGTAAAATAAACATAACATAAAATTTACCATTTTAACTATTTTTAAGTATCTAATTCATTTAAAAATAATATACTGGGATTAAGTATGTTCATAATGTGCAGCATTGCCACCGTCCATTTCCAGAACTTCTTCATAATCTCAAACAGAAGGATTTGGATTTAGTTCACCCAAATCCAAAATCCATTAAACAGTAACTCCCCAATTATCGCATCCCCCAACCCCTGGTGACTTCTGTTTTAATTTCTGTTTCTATGAAGTTGACTTTTGCCTTTTGGTGTCTGATATATTTCATTGTTTCAAGGTTCATTTATGTTGTAGTGTGTATAAGAATTTTCCTTTTTAAAATGTGGTAAAATGCACATAACTTGAAATTTACCATCTTAACCATTTTTTAAGTATATAGTTCAGTGGCATGAAGTGCATTCTCATTGTTGAACTATAATCACCACCATCCACTCAAATGCCCTTTTTATATTGCAGAGTTGAAACTCTATACCCATTAAACAATAATTCGCCATCCACTTCTCTCTCCACTCACCCGCCCCAGCCCTTAGCACCTCCCGTCTACTTTCTGTCGATAAGAATTTGACTACTCAGGTATTTCATGTAAGTGGAATTTTACTTTACTTGTCCTTTTGTGCCTGGCTTATTTCACTTAGCAAATGTCCTCAAGGTTCATTCATGTTGTAGCATGTGTCAAAATTTACCTCCTCTTTAAGACCGGATAATATTCCATTGTATGTATATACCACATTTTATTTATCCATTTATCTGTCAATGGACACTTAGGTTACTTCGACTTTTGAACTATTGCAAATAATGCTTTTATGAACATAAATGTATAAATATCTCTTAGAGTCTCTACTTTTACTTCTTTTGAGTATAAACACAAAGTGGGTTTGTTGGACCATGTAGTCATTTGTGTTTAATTGTTTTGAAAAACTGCCATACTTTTTTTACTTTCCATTCTCACCAGTAGCGTGCAAGGGTATCAATCTCCACATTCTTGCCAACATTTGTTATTTTTTGATGGTATATCCTAATGGGAGTGAGGTGGTATCTTGTTGTGGTTCTGATTTGCATTTCCCTAATGATTAGTGATGTTGAGCACCTTTCCATGTGTTTACTGGCCAACTGTATATCTTCCTTGGAGAATCATCTTGTCAAGTTCTTGGCCTGATTTTTAATCAGGTTGTTTGTTGTTGTTGATTTGTAGTTCTTTATATATTCTAAATACCAATCTCTTATCAGATAAATGCTTTGTAAATATTTTCTCCCTTTCTGTGAGTTGTCTTGTCATTCTTTCATTGATAGTGTCCTTTGATGCACAAAAGTTTTAAATTTTGATGGAATCCAGTTTATCTGTATGTTCTTTTAATGCCCTTGCTTTCAGTATCATATTCATGAAAATCCATTTGTCTTTTAATTTACGAGTGTTGGGTATATATCTTGGGGCATTTTTCTGCTCATTGATGTCAAGACCAGGACCACTGCATATGCCGCACAAGTTATGAAACACAGTATCTGAGAGAGTCAGTAAAACTGCAGAAAAAGTTTTCTTTTGCAGGGAAGGCACAGCAAAACTGAGGTTCATAACTTTATCAGAAACATACATTTAGTTTCAGGGATCATTCCTCCTGATGCAAAAGGATTATTTCTTCTGGTTTATACCAAGTTTTAGTTCACCTAAATCCTGTTAAATAGAGGAAGGTAATGGTAAGGTGGTGGTACTTAACAAATATTCCTCAAAGAGAAAGTAACTCTATTAGTATATATTGGATCAAGTTAAAAACTGATGATTTCTGACCGGACATTAGGTGTGGTGATTTCACTAAAAGTAATATTTGGCCTAAAGATTCTAATACCAATATACAGAGGGGCAGCAGTGATGACTATTAATTCAGTAATGTTAAACCCCTCTCTAATGTGCATTGTACATAACAGATACTGCATAAGCATTTTTAATTAAAATATCTATAATTATAGGGCTTTAGTTAATTTTCAGACTTTTTTTTTCCAAAGCCATCTGACAAATATCCATTAATTTTTTTTGTAAAGGCAATATATCTTCATGATGAATATTCTTTTCGCCTATTATGCACTACAGTGTAAGAATTATGGTGGCCAGGGTTAGAGATCAGTATGCATCTTACACCTAATGAGGTCCAGTGAATCAGAGGGGAATTGTGTGAGTGAAGGTTGCCGCAGGGGTTTGTTTTTTCTTTTACCTTTGTAAAAAAAAACAGACTTGGATGCTATCTGTCTTCATTATTAGCTGGAACTTTCTGAATGAACAGAATATAGGAAACCTGATGCTGAACTGTTCTCCCCCTCTGATACTCAGTTCTTTTTGCACGGTGAGTTTCAGGAAATAATATGTTAATAGAGGATACAGGAATTACAAGTGCTTTGTGGCTTGGAGCAGAAAGAGACAGAAAATAAGGAGAGAAATACTTAGACTTATTCAAACCATTGTGGTTTTATACATGTCATTGTTTGGATTCTTGAGGCAGATAAATGACATGAAAGTAGTTATCTGTATAGTTAAATACGTATTCTGTACTTATTAAGGGGAAAAAAGTTTTATAGATCTTGTGGTGAGAAGCTACTCTGAGCTCTAGAAAGCACAACCATGAGATTCATAAGAGACATTCTCATAAGAATTAGCACATGGGAATAGATAAAATACGTTGACAAAGTAAAAACTATGGGCTAATGTATCAAAAACATTTCTGGAAACCTGAGCATTTCTGGACTCTGCTGTTCTCTCAGTCTGTCCTCAAAGCCTCTTGGTTTTATCTCCTCCACAGAGCAAGGCTCCAGTAGCTCCCTATCTTCTCTTTCCTTGCTGCACGTGTCCTGCTTCAGGTTCTGTTTCTACCCAGGAGCAGTACTCCACAGTGCTTCTATTTTATCCCATAGGCTTTTCTCTTTCACCTCAAACTCCTTTGTGCAGCACGGCAGCCCTGCTCTGGAGTTCTGTCCATCTGTGGCTCAGATCTGCAGTGTGGCTTGTGTTATCACCATCTGGTGTCAGGGAGGATGTTAAGTGCAGATTTGATCCTGTCAGTTCGTGGTCTCTAACCACCATTCCCCATGCCCAGCTTTCAGTCTCTGAGTCACCTTAGATGTCAGACATCTTTACAGTTCCTCTTGATCTGACCTTTGAATACCTCTCTAGCTTTATCTCTTGCCCTTCTTAGCATACTCTTCATTCCTACCTTTGTAGCGTAGTGGAAAAGAGTGATGGCTCAGGGAGTTAAACTGCTTTGTTTCATATCCTGCTTCAAGCATGTTATCTGGGTGTCCTTGGACAAGTTGTTCCTCTAGAGCTAACAAGCTGTCTAAATGGGACATTGACCAATCAGGGTGGATAATGGCAATAAAGAGCCATTGTTGGTGCCTACCAAGTTTGTTTTATCCATGCCTTAGTTTTTTCATCTGTGAAATGGGCATGATAAAATATATTTCTTTGTGAAGATTAAATGCAATCATTTGTTCAGTATTCTGAGACCAGGATTGGCACAGATAAGGACTGAGTAAATGGTGGCTATTACTATTCTTACCATATGTGTAACTTCTTAGGCAACATGCTTTTTATGCTTCTGGACTTAACTCTACCTAAAAAGGTCTTTTCCCCCTGGATAACATTTTATATCTCTTATAAGACTGCTTACGTATCATTTCCTTTGGAAACCTCAATAATTTTTTCGCTCCTCTTGGGCCAAGACACTCTTGTGTTTCCATAGTATCTCGTTTTAATTTTATCCAAGCATATATCCTTTTGTATTGTCATGTATGTCGATTTATCTTACTTTGCCATTAGATTGTGAATATTTGATGCCATGAAGTAGTTGTTTTATTTTTTATTTCCCGTATTTTGCATTTACTGATATTTACTGAATCAATGAAAATAATTAGCCTGTGTATCCATGATATTGACCTCTATTACAAGGGTCTATTTAAAGTTATTATTGGGGCAATTAATAAAATTAGAGTGTCACCTTTATTATACTGCAGATTTTCTGTAAGATTGAAATTATTTCAAATTAGAAAGTTTATAGAAATACCTGTTTTACCACAGTCCATGGTCTTATAATTCTTTAATGATATAAGATTACAAGTGAAAATGCTCTGTGTTGCTATAATTACAACCCCGAGATAACTGTAGATAGCAGTTTGATGTACATAACAATTTAAACAAAAATATTTTGTCAATTTAGAGCCTTGAATTAGATCATCTCTAGGTTGTCTTTCAGTTTTTAGGTCCTCTTACTCTTAGGCAGAGAGAGGGAGAACAGAAAAAGGAAAAGAAAAAGTCCGATAAGTTTAGTGTGCTGATGATACTTTTAAGTGCTTACCTTGAGGCATTTTTCTGCTGTTGAGAGGGTTATTTAGGTTGAAGCTTCTCTTGACTCCAAGACTGGAACCACAGCATATGCTGTGCAAGTTGTCATAGTAGTCCTGCCCATCCGTGCCTCAGACCTGTGGTTGTGACATACACTATCACCACCTGGTGGCAGTGTAAGTTTCTACAGTGCAAAAACAGAATTTTGGAAAGTGTCCAAAAAAAACTTTTGAATACTATGTCTGCATACTAACTTAGGAGTTCCTTGCAATTCCATTTACTCTTCACGGGTATTTTATTAATATTTGCCACATTGATTTTCAATTTCATGTATTTGGCACAAAAATTTTAAATTACAAGTTGAGTGACAAAAGGAAAAGTTTTGAGTAATGGTAGATATTAGTGAAAGATCAAATACCCATTTATACACATTGTTTCTGTAATACTGTAATAATCCCACATTCCCTATATCCAGTTTTAAAGTACCAAGAATAAACCCTTCAATATTATTGATGTTAAGAAAACTTTATGGGGTGCCTGGGTGGCTCAGTCAATTGAGTGAGCTTCTGACTCTTAATCTCAGCTCAGGTCTGGAGTCTCAGGTCAAGAGTCTCAGGTCATGAGATCAAGCTCTGTGTTAGGCTCTGTGCTGAGCTTGGAGTCTGCTTAAGATTCTCTCTTTCTTTCCCTCTGCCCCTCTCCCCGGCTCAGTCACTCTTTTAAAAATAAATAAAGAATAAAATAAAATTCTAAAGAATGCTTTAGCTACAAGATCCCTGACTAAGTAATAGAGGATTATTAATCTTAGAAATTCAGTTTTATAAAATGTGAAGCCTTAATAGTTATAAGAATCTTTATGATGTTTCCTTCAGGTGAAATTCCTAAGCAGGTTAAAGTGAAAAAATTGAAGAACCTAAAGACTCTGGATTCTAAACCTGGTATTAATTTTTGTGTTTTTTTTAATTATTTTTAAATACATAAATAAATACTTGGGTCTTACTGTTCACCTTATTTTCTTTCCTTTACTTCTTAGGAGTTTATACTTCTTATAAGCCATATCTAAATAGAGATGAAGAGATCATAAAACAATTACAGAAGGTAATTACTTGCTCATATTATTAATTTAAATTTCCTCGCTCAGGGATACAATATCCAGTTAGCAGTATGTACGTTAGGTATAATGATATGAAGTGAGGTCTTCTTTTGAATCAAAGCTTCGTAAAAATCAGGAGACAAAAGCAGCAAAAATTATGGGCTTGAAATGTGGGGCTGCAGTTACCAAATAGCGCCAGTCTTTCTAGAAACTTGGGAGTTAAAGTGAAAAAGTTACAGACTCTTCTTCTATGAGCTAGTTCAGCACCTAACAGAGGATAGTTACCATTTTTTGGGAAATGTAAAGAATACTAATACAGCAAGCATGGAATAAAGACCATTCATTGTAAACGGATACTTTTAAGTACAGGATGAACATGTGATATTTTGTTCTAAGGATTTTTTTTCCTCAGGATATTGCACAATGAACTTCAGGTTAAATTACCTCAAGGTGAAGTTCTAGGGTTTTTTTTTTTTAATTAAGTAAAAATACGTATTTACATATCAGTTGAACTACTGTAATTATCTGTTGTTTTATATTCCCTTAGACTAGAATGTAGGTCTCAGTATCCTTTTTCTTTTAAGGGCGTACAACAGAAACGTCCTTCTGAGGCTCAAAGTGTTATTCTCCGACGCTATTTTTTGGAACTGACACAGAGCTTTATCATTCCACTAGTAAGTTAACATATATATTTGTTTAATTTAATAATTTGTTGAAGGATATATGCATGTTTTTCCCATTCACAAAAACCTTAAGTTGTTTTGCTTGCTCATGTGTTTGGTGATTAAAAATAGAGCGCTTTGCAGGAGACCTGGACTCTGTTCTAATATTAACTTTGTGACTTTGGCAAGTCATTTCCTTTCTCTGACACTCATTTTCTTTATCTGTAAAAGTGACTAATTCCACTTTTCCTAAGTATCTTTCAGGGTTGTTGTGAATCTTAAATGAGATGGTTGTGAACTGTTGTATAATTATTGCATTTGCACCTTAAAAGAAAGTTAACCTGAAGCTTCTTTCTCTGATATTTCTTGAGCACAGTTCTGTATGATCTCCATGAGTCTGGTAGCTCCATGATGACAGAGGCCTTGTCTGTCTTGTTCGTTATCATTTCCTCCGTCTGACATCTGGTAGCATTCAATATTTATGGAATAAATGGCTAGATGATATGGGTATTCTGTGAAATTCAGTGGAATAACATATTAAAATACTAAAGATGCCTCACAGTATCCAACAGTACCATAATGTGGTCGTAGAGTGGATACTCTATCAGAGAGAGATTCCAAGTAGTTAGATTTTGAGATGAAATATTCTTTCTTGTTAATTAATTTTGTTGCATTTAAATCTGTTTATCTAAGTAAATGAACTTTACTGTAGTCCTTAAGGGCATGGACTGAAGTCAGTAGACCCGAATTCAGGTTCAGGCTGTGTGACCTTGAGCAGGTTTTTCAACGTTTCAATAACTGCCACATGGGATGGTTGCCAGGATTAAAAGAGATCATGCATGTAAAATGTTCACCACATTTTCTGGCACCTACTCACCCAATAAGGGTAATGAGTATGCAGACTCTTGGATTATCTAAGATTTAGTTAAATTCTTATTGAAAGTCTAACTTCTCAATTCAATCTAAATTCTGCTCTGTCTGTTGTGGGGAGTGATGGCACTGCCGCTATTCATTGAAAGAGCATATGATGTAAAACTTAGAAACCCATTTCTTTTAAGGGGGTCTATTTAAATGTCTATGAAGACTCTCTAGGTAAGAATGCCTAAGTTCGATTAATTTTTTTCTCGGTTTTAGGAAAGATACGTGGCAAGCTTGATGCCTTTGCAGAAAAGTATCTCTCCATGGAAGGTATAACTTATTCAGTTAAATTTCTTATTTGAGTTCTCTAACTGTAATTAACTTCTGTGAATATATTTCAGATTTTTAAATAGATATATTTATCTAATGTATGTCCTAATTCTAGAGTCCACCCCAATTAAGACAATTCCTTCCAGAAGAATTTATGAAAACACTTGAGAAAACAGGACCTCAGCTGACCTCTAGAATAAAAGGCGATTGGATTGGACTTTACCGGTTGGTCTTTTTTTTTTTTTTTGGTCTTTCCCACCCATCTGTAGAACTTTATTTAAAAACAAAACAAAGGGGTACCTGGTGACTCAGTCGGTTAAGCATCTGACTCTTGATTTCAGCTCAGGCCATGATCTCATGGTTCGTGGGCTCGAGTCCTGCATCAGCACAGAGCCTACTTGGGATTCTCTCTATCCCTCACTCTCTGCCCCTCCTTGCTCACATGCACTTTCTCTCTCTCTCTCAAAATTAATAAGCATTAAAAAAAAATAAAAAACCAAAACAAAACACTGGACTTAAACTTACATTTAAAAATAAATTCAATTGTTTCACATGCTTCTCCAAGCTGTAGTTAGGAAAGGTATTGAGGAGAGCAAGTAAGTCATAATCAAACTTTGCATTTTTAAAATTTATTTTTATAGGCATTTTCTAAAATCTCCAAATTTTGATGGTTGGTTCAAGACCCGGCGGAAGGAAATGACCCAGAAACTGGAGGCACTCCATTTAGAAGTTCTTTGTGAAGAGGTTAGAAGACAGTTACGTTTGTGTGATGATTAACAATTATTGAAAATAAAGATAACATTATCCTTAGAAGCTGGGAGATTATACCCATATCCACTACTTTGTAAATTAGTAATAACTAACTTTTCTGGATCATGTGCTATGTGCCAAGGACTGTATAGGTGTTTTGTATGGGTAATGTCTTTTAATCCGCACAATAATGATTGAAGTGGGTATGTTATGATCCGCATTATGAGACCCCCAAGGTTTATAAGTTAAGTGACTTGCTTTAGATCATATCACTGCTAAGTAGAGGAGTCAGCAGTGAGCTAGAGCCCACTTGCACTGATCTACAGGAGCTGACTGTGTACATCTCTTCCCAGCTCCGCATTTGGTGATCTCAGGTGGTAGCTTGAAACTGGCTATGGTGGGAGTATGACACCACGCTGGCAAATGCTACAGACCAGAGACTTTTCCTGGAGAACTGGTGGTTAAATATTTACTAGCATGCCACTGGATAGAATCAAGATTCAGATCTGAGCACCTTTTACAGTTATTATTGACAGTTTTTTCCCTGTATTTTGACTGTTTATAATTTGTTAACCAGACTATTTTAAATTAAGCTACTTGTGAAAATATAAAGGACAGCCTAATTTTTATTCAGCTTGAGGTGAGCTAGTCTTGGAGTGACTTTCTAATCATCAAGTCCCAGTGATTGTGGTTCTGAGAGAAGGGGTACAATGAAGGCAACTCCAGAGAAGCCCAGGAGGAGCTTATTTGTAGATATAAAGCTTATATCCAGTAGTATATTCATGGTCACAGGTATCTTAATTTGTTAATGTTCCTTATAAATCGAAATACTCACTACTTAGTAGGGATGGGGGTTAGTATTATACTTTGAGTTGCAGTTTTTTTCTTTATTGATCTAAAAGGGCTATCTCAGACAGGAGTTTCTTATATTTTGTCTTATTTCCAAGTATTAGACAGTTGTTCTAGCTAATGTCAAAAATGATCTAATTAATGTTGTTAGAATATTTTATACAGAATTACTCTTGTACTGTAATGCCGTATCTGATTTATATGCTCTATTCTCCTTTTCCTTCCTATCCTTCCTTGTCAGTAGCCTTGCCTGTTAAAATAGAGCAGTTTGAAAAGTATTTTGAGTATTTGCTGATTTGGGACTTGTTTATTCTTCTAGGACTTACTCCTCTGGACCCAGAGACACACAGAGGTAGAAACAGTTGACCTTGTATTGAAGCTAAAAAATAAGCTGGTATGTAGCCAATGTAGCAAAGATCCATGAGGATGTTTTCCTCACAGTTGAGGTGATAGTTCATCATATGTTGCTGAAGTAGCTTTTTAAATGAGAGGACCTAAGATTGGTCCATTGATGGTAGATTCGACTGAAAATACTTGGTCACTCAAAAAGATCATAATGGTGCCATTATTTTAAAAGTATTTATAAGGGGTCTCTTGAGCTCTACAAAAAACATTGTCGGGGCGCCTAGGTGGCTCAGTTGGTTAAGCATCCATCCAACTCTTGATTTCCACTCAGGTCATGATCTCACAGTTCGTGGGATCAAGCCCGACATAGGCCTCTGTGCTGACAGCACAGAGCCTGCTTGGGATTCTCTCTTTTTCTCTCTCTCTCTTTCTGTCTCTCTCTCTCTCAAAATAAATAAATAAGCTTAAAAAACCATTGTCACATATATTTAATACCACCTGATACTTACAGGTATTATCTATTAATTTACATAGAAGTCTTTTATTGAGACAGCAATGTATTGTTTAAATGGCATGTCCTTTGCTTTTTTATAGTTTCTATAAATTCTGGTGTAAGTTTGAATCTTCCAAATCATTAGATCATGAAAACTGTTCGTTTAGAGAATATAATGTCCTAATACAGACTCAGAGGATAATTTAAATGCTTCCAAATGTTCCTTATGTAGTTGCAGGCCGACCGAGAACATTTACCTGTGAAACCTGACACTTTGGAAAAGTTACGGACACACATAGATGCAATTATCTTAGCGTTGCCAGAGGACCTACAAGGCATACTGCTCAAAACGGGCATGACATGATATTTGCCAGGATTTTCCAGCCGAAAAGGATTGTATACCATGAAGCATACTGACATTTCAACCCAACGCACAAAGGAGATGTCTCAGCGTGGAAAATAGCCGTGAATGCTAGCTACAGCGTGGAAAGACTATACTGACTAAACAGACCTTTTTAGTGCATTATTTTTAAAAATGGATATCTGTGGTGGTTCCACTTTAATACTGAAACACCGAAAGGCATTTCTATATTTTTAATCATGTTCTAAAGTGCTCTTATGAGAGACCTGTGGGGCCATCAGTATAAGTGATTCCAAACTGCAGTGCTGGCATTGCAGATATTTTTTTAAATTGGTGCTGCTTCGCCCAATCATGTTAAAACTCAGGGGGATATAAAAATAACATTCACACTGGCTCTCTTCTTAAGAAGAAGGAAAAGACTGAACTGTCCGACTGTAGTTAGAAGTGATTAATGCTTTTGTAGTGCCTTCTGTTGTCCTACATGTTTCACAAAGCCCAGCTGCTAGGCTTGAAGCTTTTTCTTGATTATGATACATAATTTTATAAGGCTTTCTTCTTAATAATCATTGCTTAAAGGTATATTTCTTGCCTCCCATCATGTTTATTAGTAGTGCCCTGGTGGGTGATTTTTTTCAATGGTCATGTAGGTTTCATTTCAGTATATTCTATACCATTTCAAATTTTATCTTATCACTTTCTCCAAAGGCAAGAAAGCATCTGATATTAATTATGGAAGAGTTTATTTCCTCTTACCATTTACTGGTTGGACCCGTTTAAGTTAATTAGCTTGGATGTTTCTCAGAGACATTCTAATTGTAAAACTCATAATCAGCTGTTTTTTAAATGGAACTATTCTTACTTCAGAGGCATTCATCAACCTTTTATGTTATAGTCATTTGAGTGACTATAAGATTAATTTTCAGCATTATTTGTTTAGGAGGGGTATTTCTTCCCCCAAATTCATATTTCTCAGAACACTTTTCCCTACTGTTGTTAGACATGGGGAATTTTGCCTAAATCGCTTGTTAGAGTTTGTTGTTGTTTTGTTTGTTTTTGTTTTGTTTTAACTACACTACCTTGCCAAAAATAGAAGATTGTGGTTTGGTAGAGTAAGGTTGTTTGGTTTGTGTTTGAATAGGAGTGTCCTCCAGAAGCCACTATTTAAAATAGCCACACATGACATAGCACGTATGTAAATAGCTGTGTCTTGAATTACCCTCTAAGTAACCAAATTTAGTTGTTATGTGTTTGTAATAGAAATGACTTCACAAGCTATCTCTTGTTTTCTGTTCCTGCAACTTTTAAGGGCACTTCTGACCCAGGAAGCCTCCTTGTGTTTGAAACTGTGGTCCTTTACCCAGATGTGCCCTTTTCATGGATACGGTCTCTGGAAGCATACCTCAAAGTCAGAGAGAATATGGCATTTGAAAGAAATCATTTGCCTTGGATCATATGAGTTATTTTGTGAAACAACCCTGTCTTTATGGAAAAGGGGCAACTACTTTTATATGCTAAAGTATTTCATATCTTTCTGGGAAACATTTAGGTATAAATGGTCATCTTATTATTTTTCAAAAAGGGGTATTTTAATACTCTTACAATTTATATACAGTTTGTGACCAGAATTTGAAAGTCATTAGTGTTGCATCAAGGAGCTTTTAAATTATACCACTACAGGATGTATCATTTCAAGTTTATTTTGCACAGCTAACGAGTAGCAAAGGATGCCAAGCAGCATAATAATAGTATCTTCTTCATATTGAACTAAAACCTAACACATGTTGAAAACCATATCATACTTACCTGGTTTATCTATTAATTTCAAATTATGTATTTGTAAAAATAACTTAAAATTGCATTGGGAACCTGAGAAAGACTGACTAGCAACAATTTTTTGTGTAATTTTCAGTGGCGTCTTTTTTTTTGAGGAGACATTGTTAAGATCTAAAACCTGCCGTTTCATGTTTATCTCCACCAGCATTGAAGGAATCACTGCTTTCAGGGTGGTATGTAATGCCTAGTGCCTTCTGTTTTCAGTGAAAAAGAGGTTTTATGAAGGCATTTATGGTCGTTACTGAAAAATGAATTAAAGGCCTTGGATTTTAAAGCACTTGGGTATCTCGTGTTATTTCTGAGTAAGGTTGGAATGCTTGAAACAACACAGAATAAATGAAACTTGTGCGTTATGGGATTTCTTTTACTTCCTAACTTATTTTTAAAAATTCAAATGAAAACTTTCTTCTGTTTACTAGGAGCAAGTGGACACTCCAGTGTAATAACAGATAATTAAGTGAATTCATATCCTTCTTGGTAGTGTATCGATTTCATGAAATGTTCTGATGAAGAAATTTTGGCTTAATAATCTACATAGTTATTGTTAGATTCTCCCTTATTTACTACTTTTTTTTAACTTTTCCTTTTTAATCTCAAATTACTTATTTCTTCATCTCCATTTTTTAAAGTACATGATACTATTCTTTGGATTTTAATTTATTTGTTAATAATAAAATATATTGGATGTTATTCCTTATTGAAGTTACTAGGTAATATCCTTTAACGTGCACTATGAAATATTTCAGTTCATTTAAAAGAGATTCCATTAAAATCTGTCCTTTCGTTTTCATTTGCTCATTAATTAATTCATTTGTTTGTATATGACTTAATTTTACTAACTTCCTTCTTTTACAAACTTCCCAAAATTAATCTTCTAAAAACAGTTCAAGAACAAAAAAATGTCTCTAATTATGGATAAATATCTAAATAACAAAATACGTTAACTCATATTAATAACTAAATTATCATTAACAATTTAGTATCTTTCCATGTATCCAAGATATAATCTTTATATGCCATCTACAACTAGGCTGAATTATGGTATTTATTATTAGAAATTAGCACTTGTTAATAAAGCAGAGCTCCTAAATTTGTTTTCAAGTACACTTCCCAGCTTGCTGGGAATAGTTGAAGCATGGCAGGAGAATTCCGCTGTGTCCTCTTCTCCAGGTTTACTTCTGCACTTTTGAATACCAGCCTTTCTCTGTCACCCGTTACTTGAATGCTGTGCTGTGCCTTTCTTCAAATTAAGATTATTGGTTTCTAATAATCATAGCTCTCATTCCATTTTACCAGCATCACCACTAGGCTTCGGTTCTTCTGTTTTTGATTTTTGTCTTTGGGTTTTTTTTTTCCCCCTCCCCATTGTCTTTGTCATCCTAAGATCATTTCTGTTTAGCCGGTAGGAAGCTAAACTTCATAGATCCTTCGTTTTTCTCCTATTCTTCATGTTTTCCCATACTAACCAGTATGAATACATTGTAGCATAAATTACTTCTGGAATGATTGAGGTACTTTAGAAAAATAGTTAACTTTACATTCCAGAGTTGTCACACATGCCATTAAATGAATAGATTTTTAGACTTCAGTAGGAAACTATTGAAATGATTGATTTTGATCTAATGAAATGGGTACATATTTTTATAGCCAGAGGCTCTGATGATAGAACCCAGCAATTTGTGTTTTTTAAAAAACAGCTTTATTGAAGTATAATTGACATATAATAAACTGAAGACTAAAGTTTAAAGTGTACAATTTGATAGGTTTTGACATTTGCACCCATAAAACCATCACCACAGTCGAGATAGGAACATACCCATCACCTTCCAGAATTCCCCCATGCTCCTGCCCACTCCTTCCTGCCCACCTTCCCAAGCCACTGATCTGTGTTCTGTCACTATATATTGGTTTATATTTCTAGAGTTTGATATAAATGCAATTGTATAGTATGCACTTCTTTTTTTGATCTGTTTTTTTTTCCTTAACATCTTTTTAATATAGTATTTTTCTTCCCTCTGTCAAACCCTGAGCCAACACTTTCCCCTGCCCTGCCTAGTGATGTATAGGAAAAGGAATGTACAGAGCAGATGAGACGTGGGAGAAAGAACTCACTGGCAGAGGGGACTCCTTAACATGGTGAAGAGAATGGAAAAGGCTACCATCAGGCAAAAGAGCCCATGGCCTCTAAGAGGGCAAAGCCCAGAATGGCAGGAGAAGAGCTGTTGTTTCAAAGAAAAGTTCCTGACATAACCAGTGATAAGGCTCCTGAACACCATCCCAATCTCAGCCCCAGAGCCAGCCATCTGGCTGTGGCAGCTGCGGCCCCAATGAATTTCGCTGCTGTGTCCATGTCACTTGGAATGGCACTGATTTAGAAGTTATGACTAGGTCGCTAAGTGAGGTTGTCCAGTTCCTGAGGGGGTCATTGGCAGGGTCTCCGGTTGTTGTAGCACTGCCGCGAAAAGTGGTCAACTCGGCAGCTGAGAGGTGCTCCTGACTTGTGAAAGGGTGAAGACAAATTCGGTAGGCATGGACATTGTCAGGGAGTAGGGGCTGTGGCAGGAGAGCTGCTCCCTGCGCAGAGAGGAATCTAACTTCTTTCACTCGGCATAATTGTTTTGAGATTTGTTCGTGTTACACGTATCAATAGTTCATTCCTTTTATTGCTGAATAGTATTCTATTATATCGCTAAAACAAAAATGTCTTACCTACTTATCTGTTGATGGACATTTGGGTCATTTCTAGATTTTGGCTTTTACAAATAAAGCTGCTACAAACATTCATGTACAAGCATTTGTATAGACATATACTTTCCTCTTGGGTAAATACCTAGGAATTGTATGATGAAGTGAATGTTCAACTTTTTAAGAAACTGCCAGGGGCGCCTGGGTGGCTCAGTCGGTTAGGTGGCTGACTTTGGCTCAGGTCATGATCTCATGGTCTGTGAGTTCGAGTCCCGCATTGGGCTCTGTGCTGACGGCTCGGAGCCTGGAGTCGGCTTCAGATTCTGTATCTCCCTGTCTCTCTGCCCCTTCCCCTGCTCACACTCTTTCTCTATATCTCTCAAAAATAAATAAACGTTAAAAAGAAAAATGTAAAAAAAAAAAAAAGAAAGAAACCACCAAGCTTTTCTGAAGTGGTTGTACCAGTTTGTTTCCACCAGCCGTGTACGATTTCCACTCCCTGCACATCCTAGCCAGCACTTAGTATGGTCACACTTTTTAATTAGCCATTCTAATTGGTTTGTCTTGTTTTCTCACTGGGATTTTAATTTGCATTTCCCTAATGATCTATGGCATTGAACATTTTGTGTTTTTCATTTATCTACATACTTTTTTTTTTTTGGTAAAGTTTCTGCTAAATTCTTTTTCTCATTTTAGAAATTGAGTTGTTTAATTTCTAATGGTTGAATCTTGAGAATTCTCTCCATATTCTCAATGCAAGTTCTTTTTCAGATATACGGTTTGCAGACATCCACTCCCCTCCCTCCGTTTGTGACTGGTCATTTCATTTTCATAACAGCATCTTTTGAAGAAGCAAAAGTTTGTGAATTTTTTTCTATGCAAGATCTTCCTGGGATTTTGATTGAGATTGTATTAAATCTATAGATAAATTGGCAGAGAAGTGATATCTTAATAATTTTGCCTCCTCGATCCATGAACAAAATATATCTCTCCATTATTTATGTCTTCTTTAATTTCTCTCAGCAATATTTTATGGTTTTCAAGATGCAAATGTTTCACATCTTCTGTCACATTTATCACTAAGCCTTATTTTTGGTGTAAATGATAACATTTTTAAAATTCAATTTTCAGTTTTTCATTCAAAAGCTTAGTTCAAAATGAATATTTATATATAGTTGATTTTTGTATACTGATAATGTATCCCCTAACCTTAATAAATTAATTTACTAGTTCTAGTAGCTTTCTTTTTGTAGATTACATCATATTTTTAGAAGATTATTAAATCTGTGAATAAAGACTATTTTACTTCTTTCTGGTAGATGACTTTATTTATGTATATATTTTATTATTATTTATTTATTTATTTATTTTTGCCTGATTGCACTGGCTAGAATCTCCAATACAATGTTGAATAGTGCTGGTGAGAGTGGACATCACTGTTTTGTTCCTGATCTAAAAGGAAAGCGTTCAGTCTTTAATGATGAAGTATGATACTAGGTGTCTGTAGGTGTCTGTTTTTTTGTTTTTTGTAAATGTCCTTTATCAAGTTGATGAAGGCCTCTTCTTTTTTTAATTTTAATTTTTTTTTAACATTTATTTATTTTTGAGACATAGAGACAGAGCGTGAGCAGGAGGAGGGCAGAGAGAGGGAGGCACAGAATCCGAAGCAGGCTCCAGGCTCCAAGCCATCAGCACAGAGCCCGACGCGGGGCTCGAACTCACAGACCGCGAGATCATGACCTGAGCTGAAGTCTGCCGCTTAACTGACTGAGCCACCCAGGCGCCCCAATTTTAATTTTTTTTAACATTCATTTTTGAGAGAAAGAGAGTGCAAGCCGGGGAGGGGCAGAGAGAGGGAGACACAGAATCCGAAGCAGGCTCCTGGCTCCGAGCTGTCAGCACAAAGCCCAGTGTGGGGCTTGAACCCATGAACCATGAAATCATGACCTGAGTTGAAGTTGGACATTTAACTGACTGAGCCACCCAGGCGCCCCAATGAAGGCCTCTTCTATTCCTAGTTTGCTGAGATTTTTTTTTTTCCCCAGTCAGGAATGGACTTTGGGTTTTGTTAAATGCTTTTTTTGAATCTATCAAGATACTGTATATGGTTTTGCTTTCTGAGTGTGTGAATGTGAACGGCATGTTAACATTGATTGACTCAGCTGTATCCCTAGGATTAACCCCAGTTGGTCTTGATGTATTATCCTTTTAATGTAGTCTTGGATTTTATTTGCTAAAAGCTTATTTAGAATTTTGTTTAGAATTGCTTTTGTGTTCATCGTGGGTATTGGTTTCTGGTTTCTTTGTAATGTCTGTCTGATATGGGTATCAGGTTTCACAGAGTGATTCAGAAGAGTTGTATCAAGATGGTATTATGGGGGTGCCTGGGAGGCTCAGTTGAGCGTCTGACTCGATTTTCGCTCAGGTCATGATCCCAGGGTCATGGGATCAAGCCCCATGTTGGACTCTATGCTGAGTGTGGAGCCTACTTAAAATTCTCTCTCCTTCTGCTCCTCTCCCCAACTCATGCTCTCTCTATGTAAAATAAATTTTTTTTTAAATGGTATTGTGTATTTCTTAAATGTTTGGTGATATTCACCAGTGAGGCCATTAGGGCCTGGAGTTTTCTTTGTGGAAAGGTGTGTATACTCAATTTTAAAAGAATATATAGAAGACTGTTAAGGTTGTATATTCCTTCTTGAATGAGCTTTGGTAGTTTGTGTCTTTCAAGAAAGTTGCCAGTTTTATCTAAATTGTCCCATTTATGGGCATAAAATCGTTCATAATATTCTCTCATTATTCTTTTACTATCTGTAGAAACTGCAGAGATGAGAACCTTTCTCATTCCTGATACTGGAGCCAACCGGGCACCCTAAAATGAATTCAACTTTCATATGTCTGAAAAAATATATATATTTTTATTATCTTTAAAGATGTTTTAACTGCGGGGATGCCTGGGTGGCTCAGTTGGTAGAGCATCTCAGGGTTCAACCCCCATATTAGGTGTAGAGTTTAAAATCTTTAGGAAAAAAAAAGATGTTTTTACTATGTATAGATTTGTAAGTTGTCATTTTTTTCTTTCAGTATTTTAAAAGGTTTCGCCCTTGTTTCTTATTTGCATTATTTCCAGTGAGTAATGTCACTATTATCTTTATCTTTGTTCTTATGTAGTTAGTAAGTCTTCTTTCGTTGGCTGCTTTTAAGTTTTGGGGCACCTGGGTGGCTCAGTTGGTTGGGCAGCCGGCTCTTGATCTCAGCTCAGGTCATGATCTTGCAGTTCATGGGATCAAGCCCCACATGGGGCTCTGCACTGGCAGCAGGAGCCTGCTTAGGATTCTCTCTCCCTCTCTCCCTACCCCTACCCCTACCCCACTCACACACTCCCTTTCTCTCTCAAAATAAATAAACTTAAATTTTTTTTTAAATAAAAAGATTTTATTGCTGGTTTTGTGTTATTTGATAATCATATGCTTCAATATAGTTTTATTCATGTTTCTTGTGCTCGGGGGTTAGTTGACCTTCTTGTATATGTGGCATTATAGTTGTCATCAAATTTGGAAAATTCGGTGGCATAGTTCTTGAAGTATTTTTTTTCTATCCCCCTTCCTTTCTTTCAGGGACTTCAATTACTTGTGTATTAGGCTGTAAGAGGTTGTGCCACAGCTCACAGATACTCTTCATGCTTTGTTTTGTTTCGTTACTCTTTTATCTCTCTGTATTTTATTTTTGATAGTTTCTACTACTATGCCTTTAGGTTCATTAGTTTTCTGTACTGTCTGATCTGCTGTTAAATTCCATCTAGTCTATTTTTCATCTCAGACATTATGGTTTTTATTTCTAGAAACTTGATTTGTCTTTCTTATGCCTTCCATGTGTCTCTACTTATATTTAAGATAACATTGTGTCAGTTCTGAATTGGTATCAACTGGTTATCTCATTATTATGGGTCATATGTTCCTGACTCTGCATGCCTGGTAATCTTAGGATAGATGCCAGAATTTTACCTTGTTGAGTGTCGGATATTTTTGTATTCTTACAAATTTGCTTGAGCTTTGTTCTAGAAATCAGTTACTTGAAAATAATTTGGTCCTCCAGGTTTTTTATGATTTGTTAGGTAGGCCCAAAGCACTCAGTTTATTTAGTTTTTATTTAACATTTTTTATAAAAAAAATTTAATATTTGAGAGAGAGCGTGAGCAGGAGAGGGTAGAGATCCATGTGGTTGCAAATGGCGAGATTTCTTTTTTTTTATGGATGAGTAATATTCCGTTGTCTATATATACTACATCTTCTTTATCCAATCATCTGCCGATGGACATATGGGCTCTTTCCATACTTTGGCTATTGTTGATAATGCTGCTATAAACATCGGAGTGCATGCATACCTAGTAGTGCAATTGCTGCATGATAGGTAGCCTATTTTTAACTTTGAGGAACCTCTGTTCTGTTTCCCAGAGCGGCTGTGTCCGTTTGCATTGCCACCAACCAGTGCTTAGTTTAGAAGTAATTATTCTTCACTACTGAGGCAAGACCTTCTTGAATACCTTAGCCAGTATCTTACGGGTTTTTCCAATCTGGCTAATAGGAACAGGCATTGTTTCCAACCAACCCTGAGCACTATTCCCTTTTAATTTGCTTTCTGACGGTTATTTCCTGGGCTTTGGGCCGTTCTTCACAGGCATTTGCTGATCAGTACTCTGAATACTCTAGCGTACCTTCTGCAGATGCGTACAAGGGTTTTGTATAAGGTTCTTGTTTTTCTTTCTTTCTGTGCTGCTCCTTTCTCTCTGGAATTCCGTCCTAAAGTTTGGTTTCCCCAGACTTTCAGCTGAGAGTTCATCAGGCTACCCTGTATTCTCCTTTCTATGCTGTGGCCTAAAAATACCCTCAAGATAGTAAACGGGGGCAATCTCAGGCTCATGGCTCATAGTATTTGTTTTCGGTTTCTCAAGAATCACTATCCTTCATTGCCTGGTATCTAGTGTCTTGAAAAACATTGTTTGGTATATTTTGCTTCCTTTTCTTAATTATTTTTATAGATGAGAGGGTAGATCTGGTCCTTGTTACTTGTTTTTGACTAGAAGCGAGGGTCTCAGCAATCTGATTTTAACAGCACTCCAAGGAATTCTGGTGCATGTTAAAATTTGAGAACCAGATAGATATATGAATTGATCATTGAGTGATTATTTTACTAACGCTCTCAACCATCATAAACCATAAAGATAGGATTAAATGAGTCAGTAAATCTAGTATTTGGAGGAAAAAATTTTTTGTAAAGAAATTCACTCATTTCTATGCTTTGTAGCATGTAAGATACATCAATAATTGGAGATATTGGAAATATTTATATAGTCAGGATAGACGGAGACTTGGGCAAGAAGAGGAAGGTTTTGTGAAATAACGTATTTCATTAATGTTGGTATGGTGCATAGTCGTCAGACATTTAGCTTTAAGCTACTTAATAATTTCTTTAGCTGTGAAATTTTTATATATGTTAAATGATAAATACAAATTTGAGTAGAAGTAGTGGCCTCAGACTATGTACCTACTATAAAATCACTCTGCCTAAAGCATACAGAAGACCAGAGTACCAGTTCCTCTGGAAGTCAGGAATGTGAGTGCTGTAAACACTTTGAAGGAAACTGATCAAGTAGTTACATTCCTTATTTTTAAAGTATCCTATAAGAAACCTTAAAATAGTTTAAGATGTGTATAAAATGTATGCCACCTTTATGAAGCAGATAAAGTAGAAGTATTTTAAACTGGGGAAGTAGGTAAGTGTTGACTTTAATAAGCTTTACCAGAATTGTTATAAAACAAACAAAACCCTGACTCCTAGGAAAGTTGAGGGCATAGATCCAGATATGCAAGCCTTCCCACAAAATCAAATGGAATCAATAAAACTGTTTTTTAAAAGAAGACTGAATAAAAGGCACTGAAACTAAGGGAAGTCTAACTACATGGCAGAAACTTTGAGTTGCTGAGAGGGAGCAGGTTCAGCCAAACTCCGAAGGCTCTGGCAGTTTGCATGCCGCTCCCCTTTGGAAGAGAAAGTGGGTGGACAAGATTCTTTGTAGTAGTACAGATTCTTCCACCAGTGCAGATAAATAACTGTTCAGAGAATGTGAGCTTTAAGCAAGATCAGTGATGAATTATAGTCAGAGAATGATATCAAAATGGAGTTTACAGAGGTTGGGAGGAAATGAAGTAAAAAAAAAAATTGTACTATTGTACTACTAACAAGTGGACTAGAAACAGCTGAGTCATTCTTCCAGCGAACAAAGGAATGACATGGATTAAACTGTTGAAAAGAATATCGGGAGGGGGTGCCTGAGTGGCTCAGTTGTTTGAGCATCTGACTTCCACTTGGATCATGATCTCGTGGTTCGTGGGTTCAAGCCCCATGTTGGGCTTACTGCTGTCAGCACGGAGGACACTTCAGATCCTGTGTCCCCTTACTTCCCTTCTGCCTCTCCCCTGCTCGTGCTTTCTCTCAAAAATAAAACATTAAAAAAAAGAATAGTGGGATTATGTATATTAACCATGATGTCTGGCATATAGTAAGTGCTCAGGAACATTGGTTGTTTCTATTTAATATTCTCACTATTTATATAATACATATCCTCAAGTGCTTTGAAAATTTCAAAGAAGTAATATGGTTTCTTTAAGAACCTTGCTTTTTTTAAATGTTTATTTTTGAGAGAGAGAGAGAGAGAGCATGCACACGTATGCAGGAGCAAGTGGGGGAAGGACAGAGAGAGAGGGACAGAGGATCCGAAGCAGGCTCTGTGCTGACAGCAGTGAGCCCAATGCGGGGCTTGAACTCATGAACTGTGAGATCATGACCTGAGCCAAAGTCAGAAACTCAACAAACTGAGTCAACCAGGTGCCCCAAGAAGCTTGCATTCTAATGAACATAAACAATCAGCAAAAGTAATTACATTATGAAACAAAGAACTGGAATGAATATACATATATAATATGACTGAAAAGATCCCATAAAAAAATCAGGGCACCTGGCTGGCTCGATAGGATGTGGGACCTTTAATATCGGAGTGGTGAGTTCAAGCTCCACATTGGGTGTAGAGATTACTTTAAAAAATAAAATCTTAAAAAAAATCAGAGATGAGGAAAACAAACAATGTAGTGTGTTGTTTATTAACACACAGTTTAGAATTGGGGCACCCTCATAACACCTTCCTCATAGTTGTTAGATTAAATGAAGTATAGGATTTGCTACATGGTAAAGGATCAATAAACAATAGCAATTTCTTCCTTTGGGGCTCAGTTTTCTCATTTTGAAAAAGAAGGCAGTGAGAATAGTGGTTATGAGTGTTGTGGGGCACCCAGTGGCTCAGTCAGTTGAGCGTCTGACTTCGGGTCTCAGTTTGTGGGTTCGAGCCCCACATCGGTCTCTGTGTTGATAGCTTGGAGCCTGGAGCCTGCTTCAGATTTGTGTCTCTCCCTCTCTCTCTGTCCCTCTGGCAATTGTTCTCTGTCTCTTTCTCTCTCAAAAATAAATAAACATTAAAAAAAAAAAGTGTTGATGTCAGGGGCTTCTGGGTGGCCAGTCTGACTCTTGGTTTCAGCTCAGGTCATGATCCCAGGGTTGTAGAATCAAGTCCCAAGTTGGGCTCTGCACTGAGTGTGGAACCTGCTTATGATTCGTCCTTCTGCCCCTCTCCCCTGCTTGTGCATCCTCTTTCTAGAAAGAAAGGAAGGAAGGAAGGAAGGAAAGAACGAACGAACGAAAGAAAAAGAAAAGGAAAGAAAGAAAGAAAGAAAGAGAAAGAAAGAAAGAAAGAAAGAAAGAAAGAAAGAAAGAAAGAAAGAAAGAAAGAAAGAAAGAAAGAAAGAAAGAAAGAAAGAAAGAAAGAAAAAGGGTGTTGACACTAGAAGAAATGGGTTCATATCTGCAATTCTCCCATCCAAGTACTAACCAGGCCTGACCCTGTTAGCTTCCGAGGTCAGACGAGATCGGGCACGTTCAGGGTGGGATGGCCATGGACTCTTATCCACAACTGTAAAGATATATTTTTTTTAATGTTTATTTTTGAGAGAGAGACAGAGTGAGAATAGGGGAGGGGCAGAGAGAGAGGGAGAACCAGAATCTGAAGCAGGCTCCAGGCTCAGAGCTGTCAGCATAGAGACCAGCGTGGGGCTTGAACTCACAAACTGTGAGATCATGACCTGAGCCGAAGTCAGACATTTAACCTGACTGAGCCACCCAGGTGCCCCTCTTATCCGTAATTCTATGGCTTATTAGCTGTCAGGCCTTTGGCAGGTTACTTACTCTCTCTGATCCTGATTATCCTAATCTTTACAATAGAGACATTTCAGTAGGCCATTGATATCCTGATTTGTAACCTCTATTAGCTACTTGATGTTAGCATATTTTAAATGGAAATCTGAAAAATCTACTCTGACATATTCATTTGTTTTTTGGGTTTTTTTGTTTTAGGTTTTAGATGCTAGAGATGGGCATCAGAATTCTTTCCACCTATTTTGCTTAATTAAACCAAAAACATGGATTAAGATTTGGAAGAAGTGAGGCACCTGGGTGACTCAGTCGGTTAAGTGTCTGGCTTTAGCTCAGGTCATGATCTCCTGGTTCACAAGTTTGAGCCCCACGTTGTTATAGCTTCCAATTCTGTGTCTCCCTCTCTCTCTGCCCCTCCCCCACTTGCCCTATGTCTCTCTCTCTCTCTTTCTCTCAAAAATAAATAAACATTAAAAAATTAAAAAGAAAAGATTTGAAAAAAAAAAAAGAAAAGATTTGGAAGAAGTAATGAGGAAGGGGACCCATTTTCATTTGTCTTGAGAAATTCAGAGAGTCAATTTGGAAAGACCCTTAGAATCCAGTGAACATTATTTTAAGGAATTCTATATAAAATGCAAAACAGACATAAGGCTACTTAATCTAAAAAGCTTCCAAAATGCAATTTTAAGTTACTTAACTGCTAAGCAGCTCATTACATGTATTTCCAGTGTAAAGTAAGGTTCTTTTATTTTTTTTTATTTATTTATTTTTTTTTAAATTTTTTAATGTTTATTTATTTTTGAGAGACATAGAGGCACAGTGTGAACAGGGGAAGGGCAGAGAGAGAGGGAGACACAGAATCGGAAGCAGGCTCCAGGCTCTGAGCCGTCAGCACAGAGCCCGATGCGGGGCTCGAACTCACAGACTGCGAGATCATGACCTGAGCCGAAGTCAGCCGCTTAACCGACTGAGCCACCCAGGCGCCCCAAAGTAAGGTTCTTTTAAAGGGAGATACAGACTTTAATTCCACTTAAGTTAAATTCTAGGAAAATGTGTGGATCTCTCAGCTAATTATGCAGACTTTCAGTTATTACAGATTAAATAGTATTTCGCTTCACACCAGAAATTAATAAACATTTCTATTAAACTGCTTAAAGAGTTTAAAAGTCTGAGTGCAAAAACCAATTGTTTTCTCTTTGCATTTCACTAGTTCTCTTTACATATTATGTATTTAATTACATTTAATTTCACCTTACTTAACATAGTTATTTCTGGAATATCTGGAACTTTTTAAAAAGGGCAGGATTAACTCCATTGTAGTCACTAAAGTTTTTGCTTTTGACTGCTCAGGGTTATTCTGAGAAATGTTTCTGAAGGGTCGTTCTACCAAATGGAGCTTTACTCAGCAGGCCTCCAAGAATACAAAATATCTTACTCTTTTTCAAACCCTGCAGATTTTTCTTATTCAACCCCATCCAGCAGAATGTACCATTTGAAATAAGCAACTACAGAACTTCCTAGGATAGCACTGTTAGAAAGAGATTAAATATCCTGGCAGTGGTCTACCTGTCTTAATTTATCATTGTGAACTTAAAACATTGTAGCAAAGCTAAAGCAAAATTGGAATATCTGGACTAGTGATCAGCAAAAGAAAGAAACAAAGGGCGATTTAAATATTTTTTTATTTTTATTCTTTAAAAAAAATTTTTATATTTATTTTTGAGATAGAGAGAAACAGAGCAGGAGTGGGAGAAGGGCAGAGAGAGACGGAGAGGCAGAATCTGAAGCAGGTTCCAGGCTCTGAGCTGTCAGCACAGAGCCCCATGTGGGGTTCGAACCTATGAACCATGAGATCATGACCTGAGCCCAAGTCAGACACTTAACGGACTGAGCCACCCAAGCGCCCCTAATATTTCTTTTTTAAAAAAATCGATGTTTCCAGTTTTCTCCACTACAAGCAATGATGCAATGAACATTGTTTGAACACAACAAACTTGAGGGAACTTTTCATTACCATAAATTCCTCAAAGTGGAATTTTTGGATCCAACAGTATGCATGTTTTGTAATCTTATAGATCAGTTAAATAAGTTATTTTATGTATCTACAATGGAATGCAGCTACTAAAAAGAATGAGTTAAATCTATAAGTACTGCTTTTTCTTTTCTTTCTTTTTTCTTTGTTTTCTCTTTCTTTCTCTCTTTCTCCCTTTCTTTCTCCCTTCTTCTTCTTCTTTCTTTCTTTCTTTCTTCCTTTCTTTCTTTCTTTCTTTCTTTCAGAGATTGTGAGCTGGGGAGAGGGGCAGAGGGAGAGAGACAGAGACAGAGACAGAGACAGAGAGAATCTTCAGCAGGCTCCATGCTCAGCACGGAGCCCTGATGCAAGGCTTGATCCCACAGCCCTGGGATCACGCGAACTGAGCCAAAATCAAGACTCAGCTGCTCAAACGACTGAGGCACCCAGGCACCCCAAGTACTGATATTTTTAAGTACCCATAGTACGTTGTTAAATAAAAAAGGAGTTGCTTAGCAGTATAAAAATCCCATTAACATTTATGTAGACCTGTTGGTATTTCAGGGGGGGAAATGTGAAAAAACTTATGTCAAAGAGCAGTTGACTCATTAATCAAATTCAAAGATTACTTTTTAAATTATGAAAATAATGCATGGATAAATATGTCTTGTAAAAATAAATTAATACAGATATACAGACACTTGTACTCAAATGTTCAGCCTTATTCCTTAAAGCTCAATACTTTAAACAACCCAAAGCCTATCATTTGGTGAACAGATAAAGAAATTGTATATCCACACAGTGAAATACCACTCAGCAGTGAAAAAGAACAAACTATTGATACACACTGTAATATAGATCAATCTCAAAATCATTATGCTAGGAGAAAAAAGCCATACAGACTGTATGGTTTCATTTATATGAAATCTGGGGAAGGGCAAAGCTATAGTGACAGCCAAGGGCTGGAGGTGAGAGAAGAGGATGAGTACAAAGGAGTATGAGGGAACTTCTGGGGGTATTAGAAATGATTGATATCGTGATTATGGTATTGGCTCTGTTGCTGTATACATGTTTACATTCATACAATTGTACAGTTAAAATTGGTGAATATTATTGCATGTGCAAATTGTATTTCTTTTAATTTTTTTTAACATTTATTTATTTTTGAGAGACATAGAGACAGAGCATGAGCAGGGGAAGAGCAGAGAGGGAGACACAGAATCCAAAGCAGGCTCCAGGCTCCGAGCCGTCAGCACAGAGCCAGACATGGGGCTTAAACTCACGAAGAGATCATGACCTGAGCCAAAGTTGGCCGGCCAACCGACTGAGCCACCCAGGCGCCCCGCAAATTGTATTTCAATAAAGCAAAAGTTTCAAAGTACAGATTAAGCTCTCTTTTGACTATTACACTAAAACCAGGTTCCCTCGATTCCTGGGAACACCCCTCCTCCCTCCAAACAGGATAAACAGGCAACCATTATCACTAACCACAGCAGATTCTACTTCAAAACTCTTATTCTGCATTTACACACACACGCACACACGCACACACACCCAGGGGCAATCCACACTTTTATATTGTTTTACATTACTTTGTCATCATTTGGTATTTTCCACTAGCTGTGTCTTGGAGACCTTTTCATTAGAATATACAATCCTTTATTACTCTAACTTCTGATAGTATTACATTGTATGGATATAACAGCGTATTCAGCCATCCCTCTATCACTCAACCATATTTGAGTGTCATGAGGCGTCAACTCCGGGGAATACGACATATAAAAACGGACTAGAGTCCTGCCTTCTCAGCACTTGCAGTCAAGGGTGGGGGAAAGGGTACAAGGTTGTCAATATTAAATGTGACATCGTGGGGCGCCTGGGTGGCTCAGTTGGGTAAGCGTCTGAATTTGGCTCAGGTCATGATCTCACAGTCTGTGGGTTCAAGCCCCACATCAGGCCCTGGGCTGACAGCTCAGAGCCTGGAGCTGCTTCAAGTTCTTTGTCAACCTCTCTGCCCCTCACCCTCTCATGCTCTCTGTCTCTCTCTCAAAAATGAATAAACATTAAAAAAATTTTTTAAAAAAAGAACGAGGACATAAATAAATAAATAAGTAAATAAATAAGTAAATAAATAAATAAGACATCGTAACAATGAAGAGTGGCTATGATTTTTTGGGCCTGAGTAATTCATCTAGTGAGATCAAGAACATATTTTCCGAGGGAGTTAAACAGATCTGAAGGGCTGGTGATGGGGACTTAACTAAGGTATGGGTGCAGGTAGGAGGAGCTACTGATACTGAACTGCAGTGATGGTGTAGAGGAAATAATGGGGATGTGGTGAACATTATGGGGAACATGCTTTAAAAATTTTTTTACAGGATACATACCTTATTTTGTAATCAGGAAAACATTAAGATTACAAATATTAAAAAATGTTTTAACGTTTATTTATTTTTGAAAGACAGAACGCGAGGTGGGGAGGGGCAGAGAGAGAGGGAGACACAGAACCTGAAACAGGCTACAGGCTCTGAGCCGTCAGCACAGCTCCAGCCCACAGACCTGGAGATCATGACCTGAGACAAGTCAGAAGGAAGTCGAGTCTTAACCGACTGAGCCACCCAGGCGCCCCAAGATCATAAATATTTTTTATAGTGAGGAGGCTTTCCACTTTCTCAACATAAGGAATAAGCTTTCCACGGTTCGGGGAGAGAAAAGATACAAGAAAAGCAATCCTTCCTCGTTGGCTTCTCTTTAGAAAGCTGCAATAATCGATGAAAATGTCTCGAGCTATCCGATCTTGACCTAGGATTAGGGATGTTCACTATGACCTGGAGTGGAGAGGTCAATGCGTCTAGGCCACAACGTCTACCTCTGCACGACAGCTTTTAGCCACTTATCTCCTGGGAAAGCAGGGCCCAGGGCCCGTCTTCACTTCTCCACTAGGGCAAGTGCCTGGTCCCGCGCATGAAACGTGTACTTTCGTGGGCCGGGGAATCCCCACCGTGCATTCAGTTCAAGAGTAGGTCGCTCAAAGGCAGGAAGAACAGGTTCACTTCCTAACCCACAATGCACAAAGTGCCTTTCCGGAAGTAAGGACAACAGCCTCCTGAAAGTATTTATCCAGGCGGAAGCGTCTTGCCTAGAGTCTGATTGGAAGTGACCAGCCAAGGCATTGTGGGACTTTGTCCGTCTCCCAGTACGCATGTGCTAATTGGCTTCGCCCCGCTGGTCCACGTCCGGGAGGAGAAAACTGCCAGAAAATCGCGTCCGCGAAACGGGCCAGTCCCTTTCGTGCGCAGGCGCAGTGATTCAGACAGCACCGGAAACGCAGGGGGTTGGGGCGGCGGTGACGCGATTCTGTCCGCGTTGGAGGGGCTGGGCCGCCGCCGGAGTAGCCGCGGCTACCGCGTGACGTGGCATAGCAAAAGCCTAAAACGCCAGAGCCGGAGCTGCCGCGCCAGTCGTCGAGCAGGTCCTCGCCCCGTTAATTCTTGTTCTGGAGCTTCGTCCCACACGCCGGCCAGCGAGCCGTCTCTGTCGCCTTCTTTCTCCCTCAGCTCGTCTTCCTTTGCTCAGTTTATCGGGGGAGTGAAAGGAGAAGGCCCGGGGACGCCCCAAAACCCCTTCTGCTCCTGCCCATCGCAAGTGCCACTACTGCCATGGGCCTCACCATCTCCTCCCTTTTCTCCCGCCTCTTCGGCAAGAAGCAGATGCGCATTTTGATGGGTGAGTGAGGGGCCGAGAACAGAGGGCAGGCCCCAGTGGGGATCGGGGAAGGCCGGGTCTTAGTGCTTGGGGCCGCCTTGGGGCCTGTTTGTCCCTCCGCCCGCCGTGGTGGGGGAGGGGCGGCGGGCTCGGGGTCAGGAGGAATTCTTAACGGGGAACAATGGGGCGAAAG
This sequence comes from Paguma larvata, assembly GCA_030068075.1. Taxonomy (NCBI): domain Eukaryota; kingdom Metazoa; phylum Chordata; class Mammalia; order Carnivora; family Viverridae; genus Paguma; species Paguma larvata. Next base: position 24,453,884 of record CM057842.1, on the reverse strand, counting down.
CTGGGCGGTCGCCCCAGATCTGTGTAAAAGGTCTGGACGGGACCGCGAGGCAAGGTTTTTTCCTTCTGGCTGTGGTTTTCTCTACTTGATCTTCCTGAAAGCTAGACAAGATCGGGCGGAGATGTGGGGGAAGCGAACTCCCATCTCGCTACAGCGCCCGGAAGACGCTGGCGAGGCCCATTCTGAGAGTGCAGTCTGGTTCCTGCCTTTCTCCGGTGCGGGCAGCGGTCCGAAGGGAGGCAGAACTGCCCTAGCCTTCCTCCTCCCCCTTTCTGCACCGTGTACACACTCTGCACACTCCAGTGGGGTGTGAGCGAGCGGTCGCCAGGAAGTGACCAGGCCCAGAGCGGTGGCCAGGGAGCACCTAAGGTTTCAGAGGGAGGAGTCCGGAGTCCTCAGCGCTCACTTCGCCAGACTTCGCGCAGGGTTCCACTTCATATTTATTTCTTTTCCTTATTAATGTCCCCTTATCTTTTGGCCATTCTCAAAAACTAAATATATTTGGTTTACTCGCTTTGGTTTTCAAATTGATTTGTATCTAGCTGGCTACGGTTTAATGGAAAAAAGTTTTAAAGCTAATTTTTTTTTAAGCTGATAACAAATTAACAGTAACCGAACATCCTGACACTTAACTTTAGGGTAGCCTTGTTAAATAATAATTACAAAGCGTTGTGTTTTTTTTTTTTTTTTTAATTCTTTGGGAAAATAGGCTTTTATTTTATTTTTAAATAGGCTTTTACAAAACTGCTTTTCAGTGCCAGCGTTTTTGTTTTTAGTTATTTCAGCTGAGGTAGAAAAGGCTGCATGTCACTTGGGTGATGTAAGCAACCCCTCCCCCATACTGCTGTGAGTAGTCTCTACATCACAGCCACGCTCTGTGGACCTGAATAATGCTAACTCTCAACGTTGAAACTTGTTGGTTCGTTAGAAGTTTATTTTCCACAGTGGGGAGGAAGTTTTATTTTCTAGTTCTACTAGGATTGAAAGTTTTCCAAAGCAAGATTCAGTAATTGGAGGTGTATGAAGGTTAAGGACATACACGGTTAGTTCTTTTTTCACTTAACTGTTATTCCAGCTTCTTCACAATTCATGGAGCAGTTGTTTCTAATTCGTTCATAAAGCTGTCAACATGTTTTCTCTATAAGTTTTTTAGATTTCATTTATAGAGACAATTTTTTAAGGAGGGCAAGCATATTAAGTTTTTAAGGTGGCTGAAAAGTGACAGTCTAAAAAGGATCTGAAGTCATTGGGAGGACTTTGGACTGTGATAAGTGAATTTCCAGGCTGTTCCTTAAAGAAATGAATTAGTACACAGTCGTGTTCCTGGAAATGTACTAAGTTGGTCCTTTTACTTAAGGTATATTCTAATTTTTCTCTGATGGCTAAAAAAGTTTCAGAGAGAGAAGAAAAGTGGAATTATGCTGTTAGCAATTTACTAACTTTATTAGAGGACCATTTCTCTCTCTAAAAAATAATGACTGAAAGAAAATAAAAAAGTGTTTAATGTTGCAAGGGATCGAAGTCATGATTTGGAATTAACATATTTTATGTTAAACGTTTTATTGCTTAGGTTTCCTCTACATGTTTTGCACTTTAATTTTAGGATAATCAGGTTTCCTTGATTAAAAATACTTCGGTCACAAGGTTAACTTTTATAGTAACTCATCAGATGAAGCCTAACCTTAGAAGGATATGTGCATGGGTAGGGAAAGAGGTGATTTGGAAGTTTGATAAATGATCTTTTTTTTTTTTTGGTCTAGCTTTAGGAGTGTCTGCATAAATAATCACTCTTAAGGTCCCTGCCCCCATTCAAGTTTAAGAATTAAACTTGAATTAATTCAAGAGTTAATACTGTTTTTTTTTTTCCATATTAATGTTCTCTGGCAGGTATGGGGGCTTCCTTTTCCTTTATAAGGCTCACATAAAATTCATACCTTCTTGAGTCAGTGACTTTTTCAAACTTCATCATTTTACAGTGTTAATTGAAAGATAGTGAGCTAATGAAGTTTAAAATTTTATTCCTACACTTGCTTTCCCAGAAAGTTCAAGTAATTTTCAAAGAAGTTTGAAGTTACAGCTTGTAGTTACATAATTAAAAACCAATACAGTGTTTCAAATGTAATGTCATTTAAAGTATAGATTGACAGAAATTGTCTAGTTTTTTTGTTCGGAGAAATCACTCCTGTGAATTATATCATTGAGCTTAAATTCAAAGATGACCAGTTTCTATCTTAGATTTCTCTTGTAGCCCTGCATTACCTTATTTTTAGGCTGATCTCCAGTGTCTTGATGTGTGATAAGATGTAATTTTGTAAATGACTCCCCAAATTTTGTTTACATTGGAAAACACTAATACAGGTTCTGTAGAGGAATGATTAATTCTCCCCTCTTTGAACATGAAAGTCGCCTGTTGAAAAGCTGAAAAAAATGTTGCTTTCTAAAAGATTACTAATTACGGTATAATTCTGTATTGCTTTGTATGTGACTTTTGAGGGGGAGGCTAGAGAGGTTTCTGTATTTGCCAATTTGAAAAATGTTACTAATCTTTTAAGTGAGGCTTCAAGCTAGAGAGTGGCATATCATGCTTTTCCCCTAGCATGTTTTGTAAATACAATTATTATGTGATTTTTAATTTATTGTCCCCATTCTAAAAATAACATGTCCTGGGATGCTTGGGTGGCTCAGTCAGTTGAGCATCCGACTTTGGCTCTGGTCATATCTCGTTGTTCGTGAGTTCAAGCCCTGTGTAGGGCTCTGTGCTGACATCTCAGAACCTGGAACCTACTTCGGATTCTGTGTCTCCCTTTCTCTCTGCCCCTCCGCTGCTCATGCTGTGTGTCTCTCTCTCTCAAAAGTAAACATTAAAAAAATAAAAATAACATGTTCTTTTTGTTAAATTTAAAAAATATGAAAAAAGAATAAAGTGGTAATTAACTATAATTCCACCATTTCACTATTGTTAACTTTTATTATATTTACTCTCAGGCTTTTAAGACGATATTTGTGTTCTCTTTGACTTGGCATATTATGAGCATTTTGTTAGGTCATTGTTTGAACACATAATTGTCAGGCTTAAAAAAAAAAGCCCTTTTGTTTAGTTACGTGATTTAAGGAAACAGAAAAGGCAAAAGTCTTTAGTTTGATGCCACTAGAAGTTGGTACAACAATTTTTAGATATACCCTCTGGCACTATTGCAAATGGCTTTCAGACTGATAATATGCCGCTAATTAACACATTGATCAAGGTGCAGATATTTCAGATCTATTCGGTAGATGTGAAACCTAAGCTTATAATAATTTTTTTTTTCACCTGGTAGCCTCACTTTCAGGTTTGGTGGTCAAACTTCTGGGGAATTAGATAAAATACCTTTTAAGATACAGTGGGCCCACCAGAGAAACCTAAAGGCAAGATAGCAGTATGTAAATATCTTTTGAGAGCTCTGGCATACACTGAAGGGTTTTTTTTGTTTTTCTTTTAATTAAAATCGAGATGCAATTCACATAACATAAAGTTTATCCCCTTAAAGTGTACAATTCAGTAGTTTTACTGTATTCACCACCACCAGTCTTAGAACATTTTAATCAGCCCGGAAAGAAACTCTATACCCATTAGCAGCTACTGTTCCCCTTCTTCCCCAGTTCTTTCTGCAACCACTCGTCTACTTTTAGTTTCTGTGGGTTTGTCCTATCCATGATAGTTAATATAATGTTATCATATGATATGTGTCCTTTAGTGTCTAGCTTCTTTCACTTAATATAATGTTTTCAAAGTTCATATTTTATCATGTGTCAGTACTTCATTCCTTTTAATGACTGGAGAGTAATTCCATAGTATGGACATACCACATTTTGTTTATCCATTCATTTGATGGAAATCTGATCGTTTCCACATTTTGGCTTTTATGAGTAATGCTGCTGTGAACGTTTGAAAACAAGTTTTGTATGGGCATATGATTTTAATTGTCTTGGGTTCTGTGTTAACGATATTTAACATTTTGAGGAACTGACAGAAGTTTTCCAAAGCTGCTACACCATTTACATTCCCATCAGCTTTGTATGAGGTATCTAATTTCTCTACAAGACCTCGGGTTTTGCATACCTGTTCTACTCCTGTGATTCTGGGGACATTTCTGAACCTTAGATGCTGTGTGTGAAAAATGGAGGATAGTCGTGAGGTTTATATTATAAAAATGTATGGAATTCACCCAATGTTGTGCTCAAAACACAGTAAACACTCAGTTTAAATTATTTTTAAATAATTGTGAAGTTGTATTTCAAGCTTTCTTGTAGAAAATTTGGAAGATAAAAGAAAACACGAGGAAGAAATTATCCTATGTGAAATTTTACCCATCTGAAAATAATTTTTTCATCTCAGTCTCTTTTCTGCATTTTTTTCCCCTCCAAATTAAGATCATTGGTATCTAGTATCTTTAACTTAAAATAGAATGTTTCTTGCTGCCACATTTTAGTAGACATCCTTTTTAATGATTTGGCAAAGATTTTGGGGGTAGTTTTGCTGCTGTTAATACTTTGATCAAAGTGCAGGTCCAGTAAGGAGAACAAGTAATTCCAGTATATCTTTCAATACAGTAACTTGTTTATGGGGGTGGAAGGGAGGGAGGGCATTACTGGAATGTACAGATTAGAGTCTTATCTTGGCTAGTTGAGAATTGGTTATAGTTTCATTTTGTGGAGAAACCTCATTGCCAAACATTGCAACATTAAGGAAATACATACTTAAGAAATGACTAAAGTAGCATAAAATTGTTAAACCAACATGTTTTTGAGTAAAGAACTATACAGTGAGTTTTGAGTGATGGTATACATTAATTTGTCCATCTTTAATCTTGCAGTAGAAGTTCCTTTTCAAACACTTCTGGTTTGCATTTGTTACAGCACTGTTATTTTGGGTGCAATGCAAAAGAAACCCTTGTGATTTTAAAATCTTATATGTGGCTGTGAACCATTTAACTGTTGTCTCACAATTTTATTTTATAATTTTTTTTAAGTTTTATTTATTTTGAAAGAGAGAGAGCATGGCATAAATTGGGGAAGGGCAAGGAGGGGGAGAGAGAGAATCCCAGGCAGGCTCCCCACTGTCATCACAGAGCCCAATTTGGGGCTCCATCCCATGAACCTTGAGATCGTGACCTGAGCTGAAACCAAGAGCTGATCATCTAACTGCCTGAGCCACCCAGGCACCCCACAATTTTTATTTTAAAAATAACTTGCTTAAAAATTGCCTTATGGTTGCATTATTTTGTAAACACTCCCCCCCCCTTATTTTTTATTAAAAATAATTACACAAAATATATTCAAGGCTTTTAAGCAGTCATCTTCCTGATAGATACATCAGGAAATGTAACCAGCCCAACATATTGAAAAAGGAAATCTGCTACTTGGGATTTTTTTTTTAATGAAAGTAACACATGTTTATTGTGTAAAAAAAATTCTAATTGTAGAAGAATATTAGTTATGTACATAAGCAGGTAAAACTTTCATTTCAAAAAATCGGGTTACCTCTCTGCTTTTCTAGAACTTAAAATAGTTATATAATCATAATTTGTCTTGATGTTCTTCCATTCCTTGTTAGTATTTTTGGATTTAAATTGTTTCAGTGATAGTATGAGGTTCAGTTTGACTTCCAGCGAGGATTGGCATGTGCCATAGTTCTCAAAACCTAACTCGTGTTTGTTCATTTGTTCTTTTTTCTTTTAAATAAATGTACTATTATTCTTCTTTTAAGTTGGGCGTGAAGCCCAAGTTGGGGCTTGAACTCATAACCCTGAGATCAAGACCTCAGCTGAGATCAAAAGTCTTCGCCAACTGATCCACCCAGGTGCCCCTAATGTTTTTTCTAATCAGCATCTCAGTTTCACTTCTTCTGACTTGGGTTTAATCATATTTTGACTTAGTTACTTAAGGGTGAATTTTACTTTATTTTAAAATTTCATCATTGGGTGCCTGGGTGGCTCAGTTCGTTAAGTGTCTGACTTTGGCTCAGGTCATGATCTCATAGGTCATGATCTCACAGCTCATGAGTTCAAGCCTTGTGTTGGGCTCTGTGCTGACAGCTCAGAACCTGGAGCCTGCTTCAGGTTCTGTGTCTCCTTCTCTCTCTGCCCCTCCCCTGCTTTGCAATGTGTACATGTGTGTGTCTGTCTGTACTTGTCTCTCTCTGTCAAAAATAAGTAAACATTTAAAAAAAAACTTTTTTTTTTTTAAATCAAAACCACCAGAGAAACCCGTTCAAGATACCGCTTTTTTGTACAGGGAAACAGTCATCTTCTATCCTTCATTTTCTGTATTTTTACTGACAGTGTCAAACTTGAGGCAGTTACTTTTCTTTGTGTATATTTTAGAATTAGGTTTCCTGATTATTTTTTTTTTTTGATACTGTCCCATACTCAAAAAATAAAACACCTCCTGGTGCCAGTTGGTTTTTCTTATGCCTGTGAGTGAGGGCTTGGCTGCTCACTCTGACTAGTAAGGGTCACAGTATTTTGGAAAGAATAAACCTGAATATCTCAGTATGAAGAAGTAGGAAACAGACTTTGATTAGAGGACAGGATACGAAGATATAAATTGCTTGAGTGTCCAGGGAGACCTTAAAGCTTCCTTTGTAGGGTACAGAGCAGAAACGGTTGTTACATGGTTAGAAGGGGTCTGAAATTCTCTGCAGCCTGTAGGTCTGTTTTAGGTTAGTGGGGCGATTTCTCTGTTTTTTCAACTTAATAGCATTTGTTTCATGTGCCAAGTCATGCTTTGATTTAAATATTTAAAAGGTATCCTTGCTTAAATCCTCAGGTGAATTCATTTCAGAATCTCCGATAGTGTAAATCTAGGTGCACATTGTGATGTCCTTGGAACAATGATACATTTGATGAGGTGATTAGATACATATTGACCTTCCATTTGGAAGGGTTTAGCAAACGATGTGAAACATGCATGTTTTGAGAGCTTCGGACTTAAAATGAGCACTTAATTTGCTTGTCACTGTCAGTGTAATAAATATACCGTCTTGTTCCAGTATGGATTTTTTTTTTCTTCAGAACCAAGCACATTCTTCCCTACTTGTATCTGCCTCAAAGAAGTCATTTTAAGACTTCAGACGTTAGTTACATTGGAGGTGAATATGATAGGGCCCTTTGGTTACCCAAATTAATCAATCTTTTGTTCTCATTTCTGTGCATTTGCTGTAGGAAAGGATATAGATAGAGGTAAAATTGGCCTCATCTTCCTTTATTATCACTTAAGGATACTAGGGCAGAGTTACATATTTTTTGAAGATAATTTTGATTCACTTTTTAAATTTTTAGATATTTTTAATGTTCATTTATTTTTGAGACAGAGACAGAACATGAGTGGGGGGGAGGCAGAGAGAGAGAGGGAGACACAGAATTCGAAGCAGGCTGCAGGCTCTGAGCTGTCAGCACAGAGCCCGATATGGGGCTTGAACCCATGAACTGTGAGATCATGACCTGAGCTGAAGTTGGATGCTTAACCGACTGAGCCGCCCATGCACTCCCACTTTTTAAGTTTTTTAATAAAAAGAAAGTTTTTTTTAGAGCACGCATGTTGGGGGAAGGGGCACAGAGGGGGAGAGAGAATCTAGATGGGACTCGATCCAGCCACCCTGGGATCATGACCTGAGCTAATATCAAGAGTCGGATGTTTAACAGACCAAGCCACCCAGGTGCTACTTTATTCACTGTTTTTGTGTGTTTTCTGATTCAGTTTTTAACTTGTGTTTTTAAAAATAAGAGTAGTTCATAGAATTAATAAGAACTTGAACTGGAAAAGATCTTAGATTAAATGATTCAGTCTCCTTGTTTTAGAGCTAATTTCTCTGCTCTCAGTTTTTGAGAGTGACTCGTTTAAAGGCAATTAACTAGTTTGTGGCAAAGCAAATCTAGAGACTAGAGCCTGAGTCAATCAGATACTCTGTCCTTTGACTACTACATGCTGTCTCTCTAGGTCTAGAAAGAAATATCGAAAAGCTTTGTGTAGCAAGTGTTGCCCATGGGGATCAGAAATGAAGTAATTTAATTTCTAACTCATTTGTGCCTTGACCAGTTGACTTTTGCTTTCAAACCATGAATTTGTTGTAGAATTAATTTTCAGTGTGTGCTTTTGGTCTTGATTTAAAATCTGTAATGTCTTTTTCTAGTTGGACTGGATGCTGCCGGCAAGACGACCATTCTTTATAAACTGAAGTTAGGGGAGATAGTCACCACCATTCCTACCATTGGTAAGAAAGTTTACAGATGACTTTAATTTATATCGTGATAGTATGTTATAAAATGAAGTAGTATATGGTTTAATTTTGAAACAATTTTTTGAGGTTTATTTTTTTAGAGCAGCTTTATGTTCGCAGAAAAATGAGAGGAAGGTACAGAGATTTCCCATATACTCGCTGCCTTCATGTATATATAGCTTCTCCCTTTATCAACATCACTCATTTAAGTGGTACCTTTGTTATAATTCATGAACCTCATTGACACACTGTAATCAAAGTCCATGGTCTGCCTTGGGGTTCACTTTGGTTTTGTGCATTCTGTAGGTCTGGACAAATGTCGTGGCATATATCTATCAGCGTAACTGGCTTAGGTTCTTTTTAAGTTTGTTAATGATCTAGTAGGACTAAAGGGGTTTATTTTCTTTACGACATTTTGCACCACTGTCTTTTTTTTCTTTCTAGGTTTTAATGTGGAAACGGTAGAATATAAGAACATTTGTTTCACGGTATGGGATGTTGGTGGTCAAGATAAAATTAGGCCTCTCTGGAGGCATTACTTCCAAAATACCCAGGTAAAGAATGCTATACAGTTTGAATAACTTTTCTTTATATGTTTTATGTTTTAAAGTTTCTGTTAATATCTACTTTTGTGTGTTGGTGTTTACTATATGAGTTGGCATTCTTCTTATCATTGCTTAGATAGTCTTCAGTGAACTCTCTCACTCATGCCTTTGAAGGCTAAAATACCCAACATGGAAGATTTACATAGCCATCATAACAGTATTTTGGAAGATCAGGTGGGGGGTGATTCTCAAGATTGAATTAGATGTTTCGTCTGTAGTTCTGTTGGTTTTGTTCTTAGTCTAGAAAGGAAGGTCTGTATAACTTTATTGTTGTGATTTTTAATGAATAAAGGGTAATTAACAGTCCTTCATTTAGCCTAGTTAAGTGTTTATGAAAATACATTAAGAAAAAAAAATTAATGTAGATCTACCTTGTTGGTTTATAAGGTACTTTTATATTTTCATGTAGTGACAGTGGAAGAGACCTTAGTAATCCTGTAGAGTAGTTCTCAAATTTGGCTACACATTAGAATCACCTGGGGAGCTTTAAAAAAATCCCAGAGTGCTGATCATTAACTTGAATTGGAACACCTGGGGATATAAACTAGGTATTAGTAATGCTAATCAAAACTTTGTGCATATGAATCACCTGGGTATCTACAGATCCATTTAGTAGGGCCTGGCTGAGTAAGGGCTGCTATTCTTCTTTTTTTTTTTTTTTTAATGTTTGTTTATTTTGAGAGAGACCAAGCACGAGGAGGGAATGAGCAGAGAGAGGGAGAGAGAATGAATCCCAAGCAGGCTTTAAGCCAACAGCGCAGAGCCTGATATAGGACTTGAACCCACAAATCATGAGATGATGACTTGAGCTGAAACCAAGAGTCATACACTTAACTGACTAAACCACCCAGGTGCCCCAGGGCCTGAGATTTCTGCATTTCTAGCAGGTTCTCTGCTGGTGGTACCAATGCTGTTGGTTTGGCATATTACTTTGAAAAGCAAGGCTCAGGTATAAGGTTTTTTAACAGCAGCAATGTTGACATTTCAGACTGAGTAACTTTTTGGGTGAGGGGAGGCTCTCGGCATTGTAGGATGTTTAGCAGCATCCCTGTCCTCTGCCCACTAGGTGCTGGTCGCAAACCCCACCCACCCAGTTGCAGTAACCAAAAATACTTCACATATTGCAAAATACCCTCTGGGGACAAAATTGCTCCCTTTTGAAAACTGCTGCTCTAGTCTAACTCTTGGATAGGAGCAAGCTGAAGCTTGGAATAACTTACCTAAGACTGGAGAGGTGGTTCTTGTTCTGCATCTTTTTAAACTTGTACCAACTCACTTGTGTTTTCTACCACAGGAGAAGTTTCTCATCCGTTTTTATTTACTACTAGAGTTGATAAATACATTTTTTAAAGTAATGTGTGATGTTACAAACACTATATGTATGTGTAAGTTTGCAGGTGTCATTCTTGGTCTCCAGCTCTTAAAACATTGTATGCAAGTAAGGTATATTGCCACCAGGTGGCAGTGAATACCCTAGGTGAGTGGAACTACGAGGTTTAGGTAGAATGTTATGCCCAATAAATGACGACATGCTTTTTTATTTAAAAATTAGAATGTTTCTGTTCATTAGCTGTGATTAGAAAAGTTATTTTGAGGGGCCCCTCGGGTGGCTCAGTTGGTTGGGCTTCTGACTTTGGCTCAGGTCATAATCTCACAGTTTGTGGGTTCCAGCCCCGTGTCAGGCTCAGCACTGACAGTGCAGAGGCTGCTTCAGATTCTCTGTCTCTCTCTCCCTCTGCCTCTCCCCTTCGCGTGCGTGCTTTCTCTCTCTCTCTCTCAAAAATAACTATTTTTTTTTAAAAAGCTATTTTGGGGCGCCTGGGTGGCTCAGTCGGTTGAGCGTCCGACTTCGGCTCAGGTCATGATCTCATGGTCCGTGAGTTCGAGCCCCGCGTCGAGCTCTGTGCTGATAGCTCAGAGCCTGGAGCCTGCTTCACATTTCGTGTCTCCCTCTCTCTCTCTGCCCCTCCCCCACTCATGTCTGTCTCTCTCTATCTCAAAAATAAATGAACATTAAAAAAAATTTTTTTTTAAAGCTATTTTGGTATGAGTCACGTGCTTAAAAAAACTTCATTATGGTAATTGTCAAATGTACACAAAACTAGAGAGAATAGCATATAAACTTACACATCTCTTTTACCCAACTTGAATTATTAGGATATAGCCAGTATTGTTTCATCGATATTCCTCTCTTAAGCACTTCAGTTTTTAGATTATTTTAAAGCAGGTTGTAGTTCTTTCATTTAGGAAACATGTTTTTGAAGTAAAATTATGGATGAAGTAAAACTTTGCTAATCCTTAATTTGTTATTTTTGACCAAGAGTAACCCTAATCATATCCCAGATTTGTTTATTATGCTTCGTAACTTACTTTTGAGTTCCTAGTTGAGATTAGACCCATTCCTGACCTCTTTAGATCGTCTTCTAATCAAAAGTCCAAGGACTTCTTCCTTGAGAACTCATGCCTGCGGGAGAAAGTTTTACGTATCACCCGACTTAGTCTCAGCCGAGCTCTCACACCAGCTTTCCTAGCGTTCCCGATCAGTTCTTTCAGCCGTAAAATGTAAAGGAAACCAATACTGTTTAACCATGCTCCTAACTTTTTTAACAAGCCAGGACACAGTATTTATCGTAGTAAATTCCTCTTTCCTCGTTAGACAATTCCAATTATTTTGCTAATCTAAATAAGTAAATACTTGGCCTTTTAAGTAGTCTTTTCTTACTGTAGACAAACTTATCTTTAGAATCCTAGCTTTTCTACAGTCTTGATTCTAGGTTGTCCCAGGAAGTGAATAACTTTGAGTTTATTACTGAAACGCTTTTCTCTCCCAATAGTGTTACCTTGGGACTGATAGCATTATTTTACATTTTATTTTATTTTATTTTATTTTAATTAATGAGCTGCTATTAGCACACTTGTGCACGGGGGGCGGGGGAGGCAGAGGGAGAGAGAGAGAATCTCAAGCAGGTTCCACACCCAGCGCCTGAGGTGATAACCTGATCTGAAATCAAGAGTTGGACTCCCAACCAGCTGAGCCACCCAGGTACCCCTACATTTTAAAACAATACAAATGGATTGTTAGTAGTCCGTTTAGATCCCTTTTGGAGGCATTGCCTCTTCCAAAGGGCAGGGTAAATTCTAAAAAAGGAATAGCTTTTGGATTAGAAGGGGAAGGAGACTACCTTTCCTAAGTGCCTGTGATAAGCCAAGTCCTATGCTCAGTTCTTACTGTATCTCTATGATTACATTTCACAGGCTTATGACGTTGATGGCATTGTTTTATAAAAGAGGAGGCATGTTAAAAGAGGAGGCATGTTCAAGGATTAGATCGTTTGTATAAGTAGTCTTGAGATTTGAATTTGGTTATCTTTCCATTATGCCATACTGACTCTCATAGCACGAGAAGTATTTTCAGTGGTTAGGATGTTTAAAATGATGGTTTCTAGCAGAAATAAAGGAAATGGGTTTGAAATTTGCTAGACCAAAGGAAATTGTTATTTAATGACCATCGCCTAAAATAAATATTTGGTAACCCTGGCAAACTTAATACTGTGGTGGTCCTAAGGTGGTCCTTGTAAATGCAAAATAATGTAGTCCTTTGCCCTAAGTGGATGTTATGCTCTCAGTGGATTTAATCTAGTTTCCTTACATAAATAAGCACAGGACAGTTTGTGCTAAAGTGACAAAAGATCAGAAATACTTCAATGGTTAGGGTTGTAGGGAGAATAATATTTAAAGGAATCGCTTTAGTATTAATAGGAATAGATTTAACAAAGCTATCAAGGTAATCTGCCCTCTCACTCCAGTAGAAAATTTTATACTTTCCCATTAAAAACTTTTGTAGAAAAGTCTTAACTAATTGTTTCCTTAATTCCATTTCTTTTCTAGCATAGAATTCTAGTATTTGTGAATATCAATAAGAATGGTTACTACTTTTCTTTTTGTTAAGAATTTTGTATCAGGGCACCTGGGTGGCTCAGTCGGTTAAGTGTCTAACTTTGGCTCAGGTCATGGTTTTGCAGTTTGTGGGTTCAAGCCCTGCATTGGGCTCTGCTCTCAGCATGGAGCCCTATTCGGATCCTATGTCCCCCCCATTTTCTCTGTTCATACCCTGCTCACATGTGTACTCATTCACTCTCAAAAATAAATAAAAATTTAAAAAGAATTTCGTATCTGGAGGCACCTGGTTGACTCAGTCTGTGGGATTTTTGATCTCAGGGATGTGAGTTCAAGCCTCATGTTGAGCCTAAAGCTTAACTTAAAAAAAAAAAAAAAAAAGTCTTTTCATTTGATCAAATCAGCAACATTCTGGAGCAGAACTGACTTTTCCTTATGAAGCCTATAAAGACTGTAGGGGCGCCTGGGTGGCTCAGTCGGTTAAGCATCCGACTTCAGCTCAGGTTGTGATCTCGCAGTTTGTGAGTTCAGGCCTCATATCTGTGCTCACAGCTCAGAGCCTGGAGCCTGCTTGGAATTCTGTGTCTCCCTCTCCCTCTGCTTCTCACCTGCTTGTGCTGTCTGTCTTCCTTTGTCTCTCAAAACTAAACAGACGTTTAAATAAAAAACAAAACTACTGCAGGGTACCCCTTCCCCCTCTTATTTTTTTTTAAACACTTTGTGCTTGCCTTTGACTGAATAAGCTAATTCAGTTAGTAAATTCATGGACCTTTAGAGTCTTTGATTTATTCTTTTATCTTTTGTTCCCACCTGTGCTTTCCTGCCTGAGAAAAGAGGGATAAAATTTATTCTTAGCATAGTTGAGAAAAGTGATCAATTGGTTAAGATTTTATTTTATTTTTTTGAATATTTGTTTATTTTTGAGAGAGCACAAGCAAGGGAGGGGCAGAGAGGGAGAGAGGGAGGGGAGACACAATCCAGAGCAGGCTCCAAGCTGTCAGTGCAGAGCCAAATGCAGGGCTCGAACCCACGAACTGTGATATCATGACCTGAGCCGAAGTTGTATGGTTAGCCAATTGAGCCACCCAGGACCCCAAGATTTTTTTTTAAGTACATAAGTTAAAATCACAAATAGTGCTCAAATCTAGTTTTAGTATTTAGGGTCCTGTTCCATTTTTTTTCTTGTAATAAGGAGACATTGTCTTCCTTAATGTTTAACTCAATATGGTTTTTCTGCTTGTACTTATGTTTTATGTTTAGTGTCTCCTTTAAAGTTAACTGTTAAAATTTATTTATACAATTTTTCCCCAGGGTCTTATTTTTGTGGTAGATAGTAATGATCGTGAAAGAATTCAGGAAGGAGCTGAAGAACTGCAGAAAATGGTAAGAATATTTTTTAAATTTATCGTTTTCAAGATGTGTTTTTCAGGGTGACAGTGGTATTGTTAGTGGCTGGTACCTTGCTGTGATTAGATTACAGCAATGAATTTTTTTTTAGGGCTAGAAAGAATCATGCACATAAAAGTCTCCTGCAGAGCTTTTTAAAATACACATAAGAAGAGTAGCTACTTCATTAAGTTGGGAAGAAGACTCAGCTCTTTGGAATGCTTCATGGGTGATACATGTCTCTGGTTGAGGATGTCTCCATTAGTCCAGTCCTTTATTTAATAGATTAAAAAAATCTATGGTTTTGAAACTTTTGTGATGTAGGAATCCTGGTTCAAATCCCTTATTCCCAAGGTCACTGGGTTCGGTTTTCTCTATGCTGTTCCTGTATAACCTAGACTTTGAAATGTTTTGTAATAGCAGCCATGGTAAAGAATCCCACCTGAAGGTAGTAGTATTTTGGTTGATGGTATTTTGGCTTTGCCATGTATCAGATTGTTTTCATATACAGTTGACCCATTAGCAACATGGGGATTAGTGGTGCCAGCTCAAGCCCCACCCAACCAACCATGTGTACAGTTGAAAATCCACGTATAACTTTTGAATCCTCAAAAACTTAACTGCTGCTTTTCTGGGCTACAGTTTAGTGGCAGGAATATCTGCTCCTGAGGCCACGTCTTCCCATCCCAGGTGGTAGCTCTTCGTGTCAGTCACAGTGGAGAAGCAGCCCGAAGAGCAAGCGGCCACCAGGCCCTGGGACTCCAGGGCGGGAGGTGGGGAAGGTGGGCAGCACAGGCCACGGGCGCCCAGGTGGTACAGCCCGCACACCAAGGACCGCTTGACCTTGCTGCTCGGGCTGCGAGCACAGACAAAACAACTCTTGGAATATAAATCAATGGTTGATGTAAATGGAAAAAAAAAAAAGACAAAAAACCTCCAGCAGAACAAATCATGCAAGATAAGCAAATTGAAAGTAAAATTGAAGACCTGGAAAATTACTTTTGAAATGAAAAAGCTTGCATTAGACAAGATGCAACTTTTGACTGCACTTAAAAAAATCTGGAGAAAATTAACCTCAAGTGTGCACATGGATCACATGAAACATGTATTAAAGCTAAATTAATAATGAAATAATACCAGGAATCTTGGGATTTGGAGCAAAAACTGCTTGATGTTGGAAAGAAGAGATTACAATTAAAATAAGTTTCAGAAAGTAAGCTTTTAGAAATACAGACCGAAAAGATTAAATAGATGATTTGGACAATATGGAAAATTCAGACAAGATAAAGCCAATACAACAAAACCTACAAATTGGAGGTACACATTTATTCAACATGTGTTCCAAAACCTCATTTAGGGAGTAAAGCCAATTGGGCAAGGGATTTTATCTTTAAAGAACCTGTTTTACAGCTTGAGAAGAATCTCATCATGATCTAATAAGAATTCCATTGTGTCATTTTTTGTTTCAGTCTTTGATAGGTCATTCAAATAGCAAATTTCAAGTAAAATTTTTTTTAGTGTTTTTGGAACTATTCTAATACCTGCAGTTTTTTGTAGCTTCACACTATAACATGGAATCTGTTGTTTTGAATATATTTTAAAGTGACTGGCATACTCTAAAAGAATCTGAAAATCTTAGCATTGGAAGGGTCCCAAAACACCTGTAATCTAGCCTTCTGCTAAATGTGGACCTTTTCTCTGCAATATTCCTGGCAGTCCCAACTCTCATTTGGACAATTTCTGTGCATTTGTCAGTCAACTAAAATATTAGAAAAATTAGAAAAGGATATCCACATTTTGATTCTTTTTTCGACCATCAGTTGTATTTTATTGAAATAAATCTCATTTTAGATTTATCTCACACACAAAACTAGTAATATAAGTAATAGCCTACTGTTGACCGGTAACACTTATCACATCTTTTGAATATTAGATTTTAGATTTATCTCACACACAAAAAAACTTAACTAGTAATATAGTAATAGTCTACTGTTGACATTTCAAATATCATATGTATTGTATACTGTATTTTTACAACAAAGCTAGATAGAAAATATTCTTAAGAAAAATTAAAAGGAAGAGAAAATGCATTTATAGTAACGTACTGCAAAAAATCCACATATAATTTGACCTACACGGTTCAAACCCAAGATGTTCAAGGATTAGCTGTATTTATATTGTGCAAATTTGTTGAGGAATCTCGCTAGAGAGTCACCTTGTGATGGTTTCATACTTGTATAGCCATAAAATATTTACTGAAGTGAAATCTTCATTCTCGTTCATTACTTCTAAGACTGTAGTGCAGTTTGGAAAGCCATTGTGCCAGTAGATGTGTAACTAAGTCACTGGTAGTTTGTCTGATGAGTTAAATATCATCAGACTCTACTCTTTTTATAAACAGCTTTATCAAGATACAATTCACACACCATAAACTTCACTTATTTAAAATGTGTAACTTACTGGTTTTATTATACAGAATTAAGCAAACATTACCACAGTCTTAAGTTTAGAACATTTTCAGTGACCCAGAAAGAAATTCTCTAGAACTGTTCCCCATTCCTTCCCCTTCTCCAGCCCATACCCCCAGCCCTTACAACCACTAATTTACTTTATATGTATATGCCTAGTCTAGACATTTGTATAAATAGAATCATACAATACATGGTCTTTTTAAACTTTTTGTTACTTTTCACTTACCATACATGCTGTGTCATGTGTCAGTACTCATGCCTGCCGGCTTCTGTTTACTTTTATTTATTACTTATATTATTACTAATTTACTCTTGTATTATTTCTTATTATAATATACTCTTGTGTTCTTGTATTTTACATGAAACTGCTAATACCCTAATCATGGTTTTGTTGTCCTACTGTTGTATGGTCCAGCTGGCTAGAAAGGAATACAAGTCTAAAAAGAATCCTCTAAATACCTTTACTACTGAGTACCATAAGATTCTGCCATAAATACGTATTCCCATATGTGTTTCTTGTCCTTGCCAATCCTGACTCTTAATGGATGATCATGAAAGGTGAAATGAATGATTTACTTTAAATGGAGTGCAGGATGACTGGCTTGAAAAATAGTTTTGCTTTACCTGAAAGGCATATGATTATTTGTTGGGGATTTAAAAATTGAAGGATATGAGGTTAAGTTGTAAGAGCGTTTGAAGTTCATGTACTGAAATTAGGTTGATGTGTAATAACGTACTTAATGTTGAGTAAGTGATATATACAGGACGACAGTGTTTTCCCTCATTTGTGACAATAATTGAGTTCCAGTTTGTTAGTCGTTAACCTCTTAGGTTTTATTTTCAGCTTCAGGAAGATGAGTTGCAAGATGCAGTGTTGCTGCTTTTTGCAAACAAACAGGATTTGCCAAATGCTATGGCCATCAGTGAAATGACAGATAAATTAGGTCTTCAGTCTCTTCGTAATAGAACAGTAAGTATTTGGAGATTCATATTAACCTCCTGACTATTGGAAGTATTAGTATAATTGTTTAAGCAGTATTCAGTTTAAATACGTATTAATTGTCCCTTTTTGAATAGATAATGAGCACATCATTTAAAAAAATACAGTAATATACTCTTGCTTACAGACATGAGCCCTTTCAGACTTTTATAAGTGTGTATTCAATTTTAAACTACCTTAATAATATCTTCTCCATTTTTTAACATTTAATATTTATCCCATAAGGATGCAAATGTTCATATACCTTTATTTTATTTGATTTTTGTTAATTTTACCCTCAAAACTTTAGAATTGATAAAGATGTGGAAAATTGTACTATGAGAATTATATAGATTATTTATATTGTTAATTTTAAATAGCTTTGCAGCAAGTATTTGTAATTTGGTTTTCTTATTAAAACTGCAGTATTTAGCAGCCATATTTTAGATAATATTATTTTATACTGTTTGCCTGTTAACATCAAAAGCTTGTGAGCTATAGTTATGACATTAAACAAGTTTTGAATTTAAAATTTTAAGAGGGGCACCTGGGTGGCTTAGGGTTAAGTGTCTGACTTTGGCTCAGATCATGATCTCGTGGTTCATGGGTTCAAGTACCACGTCGGGTGCTAACAGCTTAGAGCCTGGAGTCTGTTTCGGATTCTGCATCTCCCTCTTTCTCTCTACCCCAACCCCCCCCCCCCAGTCTGTCTCTCTCTCAAGAATAAATAAACTTAAAAAAGAAATTAAAATTATAAGAAATATTATACTTGCTCTCCAATAGCTTGTTTAGGTCAGTGATGTAAATACTGGGAAAACACAATATACTGTTTTTTATATAAAGATATCACAAACTTTAGTGTGACTTGTGCTTTACAAGGTTTTTACTAAGTTGTCAACAGGGTAAATACTGTTCTGTGGCAGAAACTGTACAGTGTGTTTGAGATGTCCCAGGATGACTTAAACAAGATAAACTGTAAATGCTACCAGTTTCCAGTGCTGAGAAGGATTTGTGCCTTTTCCCAGTCTTCTAGCTTACCAGGTGTTTGGTATTCAAATAATAATTGGTAGCATGGTGTACTTGCATTGACCTTGCAATATTAAAGCAAAGTCTTTATTGTAAGGCAGAATAAAACTAGTCAGTAAAGTATTAAAAATAAATATCTCTCAAGGTCATTAAATTGCTTTCTAGATCTTTTTCTTGCTCTTTGTTAGCTTTTCATGGTATTTCATGCAGTTACTGAGATATGATTTATTACCATTTTAAAAAGTGGAACTTTTTGGAATGGGTGAGACTACAAATAGTGAAAAGCCTGCCTCTTTCAGCAGCTCCTGCTTTTTTCAAAATTTTGCCTTCTGTACTCTGAGCTTAGTTTTATGGGAAATGAGAGGGTTATAAGGACCTGGTGTGTACTTAGTTACTAATCTTCCTATGAATGTTCTTTTCGGATTAAGGAGTAGATCATTGATTAAATCTATTGAATCAGTAGGAGTAGATTTAAATGTAGCAGGAGTTCGTGAGAAGCATGTATGAGAACACTATATAGTTAGTGAGATCGTTATAAAATTAATCATTTGTGAGATGCAAACTTTAATATATTTATGCCATTATTCCTATGGTTTTATATATTTATATAAAAGCCATTATCCAACTGCCGACTAAATAATACCTTGGGCAGTCGGGAGCAAGTATTTAATTTTCTGATTAAGAAATTTTAAAAGACTGTGGTTATATTTAGTCTTCTGTTAATCACGTACTTTCTTGTTCTTTCTTTACAG
This sequence comes from Paguma larvata, assembly GCA_030068075.1. Lineage (NCBI taxonomy): Eukaryota > Metazoa > Chordata > Mammalia > Carnivora > Viverridae > Paguma > Paguma larvata. The sequence continues at coordinate 24,434,511 of CM057842.1, read as the reverse complement.
TGGTATGTTCAAGCCACTTGTGCTACACAAGGAACTGGTCTGTATGAGGGACTTGACTGGCTGTCAAATGAGCTTTCAAAACGTTAAATGAGACTGGATATCTGACCAAGGACACATTTGATAGAATTGGTCTAGGCTTGTTACAACAAAATTAGTTTGCATCTTGGTTATTAAACAGTATCTGGGACTGGTTTGGGCAGAATATTACAGCGTTTAAACTTATTTTGTTGCCAATTATTGTTTGCCAAGTATAATATTGCTTTTTAGCAATATGCTTGGTTTTAAAGAAATTCTCCTTAACTTGGGAAAAAAGTGTCCTCTTTTAATTTTACTTCCCTGAAGCCTAAATGCCTGGACATAGCTATTGTGACACCTTGAAATAAATCCGTTTTGAATGTTTTTTGAGCCCACAAGAAATAACGTTTTAAAGTTATCCCCTTGCTACTTTACTGATACCTTTATCATTCCTGGGACAGTCTGCTGATTTAAAAAATGTAGCATTCCATTTGTATTTATTTTTCTCCCTTGCCAAAAAGATTTTCTAATACCGCTTGTACCAGCCAGGGAAATGCTCCAAAACACTATCCAGATCTCTTGCACTGAGGAACTTCTATTTTCTCCCCATTGTTGAATCCTGGCTTTTCATCAGCCAAGCTTACCTTAGTGTGGTTTGGATTTGATAGCTCATTAGTTCTGTGCTGGTTGCAAAGAGTTCATATTGAGATGGTTTTTTAATACCCAGCAGATTGTCTTCCTTTATATTGTATCTTTTTTATGTTGCATGTTGCTTTTTGGTATCAGCCTGACTCTTTGCCCAGTATATGATAGTTCTGCTGATGTTTTATTGTTTATTGGTGAACATATCTTCATTAAGAGTTTTTGGAAAACTCATCGAACTCAGTAAGTTTTCTTCATAACCCATTTGGAATTCTTCCTAATAAAATGATAAAAATATGTAATCGTGTGTGTTCTTTTTGAGTCTTGAAGATGTTTGAAATGGATTTTCTTATTTAGTGAAGTTAATTTGCATATATTACATTTTGTGAACAATAATACAGGTCTCAGTGAATTTACTAATTGTTTACATTGGAAATAAAATATAGATTGCTATCATGTATATAACAGAGTGGTGGGGAGCAACTTCAAAATTTTAACTTCTTTTAGAGTTCGACACTGTACCTTTCTAAATTCAGATAAAGAGTCAAAAGCTGTAATAAAATGAACTGCCCAAAAAGCATGTATGCATGTGTTTGTTTCCCAACTGATGTTAGCTTTTAAAAAATCCAAGTGCCGTTTGCATGGCAGACACAGACTGTTAGCGATGCCCCTCTGCTGCGTGGCAAAGTTCACAAGCGCTCTCCTTGGCTTCCCCTACTCCGGGCCTTCTGCAGAGAGCTGCGCGTGACCACTTCTTTGTCAGTAAGGCAATAGAGGTATATATGTACTTGATTAGCTACATCTATTAAGTTATTAAGGACTCGGTGACCTTATGACTAACAGTTTTTGTCTAAAATGTTGTATGTATTTTTATAAACCTTTAAAAAAGTTCTTAGTGGCTTGTATAGATTTCAGATAAATTTGTGGATTGAAATTTTATTTTCAAACCAACTACATGCTAGTAAAATATATTTTTGAATAATAAAAAAAAGTGCTGAATCAAGTGAAAGGAAATTATAATTAAGTACTTGTTGATTGTCATACAGGTTACTGGAGTAAAGTATGTGTTTAACATGGGTCACTTGATATAAGTGTAACTTCCTTAGCCCACTGGGTGAATTCTCTCTTCTCCGAATAAGAAAGGTATTCTTTCTTATTGCATAAAACTAAGATACGGTGTAGTAGTTGTAGTTCATGGAGTTCAACTAGAGATACTAAACTTCGAATGGGTTCACTGTTACGATCATAGTTAAATCACCACTGTATTAATTTTTAACACAAGTAAGTCCAGGATGCTTTCACAGACTCTGAAAAAGGAGTAAAGAGAATCCATATAATCCTATTTGTGATGTAAAGCAACTCTTAACTATCATTGTTGGAAAAGACTGCGTTAAGAAACTAAGATTGCCTAATTTTCACCAAATGGGTTAGATTTGCAAGATTACCTTTCATATATATATATATGAAATATTTAAATATATTCATATAAATATATATGTATATATTTAAGAAAACATTAACTTGGTAACTTGGCATGTTTTTTACCCAAAGAAATTACTAATTTTTCTTCAGTCCCAATGGTGGTAGTTAAGTCCAATTGAAACGTAAATTCCTTCCTTACCCCCTCCTCCCCACAAATAGAGGCTAAGAAAATTCTTTGGGAAAAAGTATAAATTAAGAAATAACCCCCATAATGCCTTTCCCTGTGTTTTAACATTCTTTGCAAATGATGTTAACTTACAAACTCACTGTCACTGTCCCAACTTAGTGACATGCTCAATATTCTGAGTAAATACTTGACACCATCAAGATTCAATGCTTACTGTTCACACTAATGTTAAACTTAGTGTTGGCCAATCAATAAGAGGTCTCTGTGACCTCCCCTATTAAACAGAACAGTTGATTATATCCCTAGATTAAAAAGTATTCTGTCAAGTAATTGTTAAGTATGTTAGTAGGAAAACTGAAGAAGAATTGTGGTTCTTTTAAAGGCATAAAAGCAGCAGCATTGGAGTTGAGGATGGAACCATGATCTATTTTCTGTCCCTCTGACCAATAAGCTTTTGGGGAGGGTGGAGGGCATAATATTACCCATTGTCCTTTGTCTAACTGAGTTGCTTTCCTGTGATGTCTTGGTATTTTGTTACATGTTTCTCTTCATGTGAATTTTTCCCCTTCACCTTAAATATTCTCTATCGAAAATACAAGTGAAATATTACTTCAGTTTTCCAGAATATTCATTTCTCATTCACTGAGACTTCCGGTTCTCTTTAGCGTATGTACAGAATTACCTCATGTAGTAATAATTAATCATCACTTTCAGATCATTTCTTGGGGTCAGACTTTTTTTGAAGGATTTTATTTTTAGATAATCTCTACGCCGAATGTGGGGCTTGAACTCATCATTCTGAGATGGAGTCACATGCTGTACCAACTGAGCCAGTGAGGCACCCTTTATTTTATTTACTTTTTAATGTTTATTTTTGAGAAAGAACAAGACCGTGTGAACGGGGTAGGGGCAGAGAGGTGAAGACAATACGAAGCAGGCTCCGGGCTCTGAGCTGTCAGCACACAGCCTGACGCAGGGCTCCAGTTCACAACCATGAGATCATGACCTGAGCCTTAGATGCTTAACCAGCTGAGCCACCCGGGCACCCCTCAGACTTTAAAAGTCCATTGGATCTATAGTGATGTCCCTTTTTCTGATTTTAGTAATGTACCCTTTATTTTGTAAGTGTGGTTACAGACTTAATCCATTTTACCTTTTCAAAGAACCAGGTTTTTGGTTGATTATATTGCTTTCTTGTTTTTATGGATACCTGCTGATTTTTATTATTTCTTCTTAGTTTTGATTTAATTTGCTCCTCTTTCTAAGTTTCCTAAGAGTGGAAGCTTAGATGATTGTTTTTAGGTCTTTTCTAATGTATGAATTCAGTGCTCTGAATTTCCCCTCTAAGCAGTTTCACTACATCCCACACATTCTGATAACTTTTTATTTTCACTCTTCAAAATTTGTAAATCCTCTAATAAGATTTCTTCTTTGAGTCATGTTTTATTTAGCAGTGTGTTAAGTGAAGATTTTCCAGCTGTGTTTTGGTTTTCATTTCTTACAGAATTCCATTGTGGTCTGAAGTAGGATTTCTGTTCTTTTAAATTTGTTCAGGTGTATTTTATAGGCAAGAATGTCGATAGGCAAGAGTGGTAAATGTTCCACGTAAGCTTGAAAAGAATGTTTATTTTGTTCTAGGAGAAAGTTATAGATGTCAACTAAATCCAGTTGATTTCAGCTCTTTTCTTACTGGTGTTCTGCCTGCTGGATCAGTCACAGAGAGGTGTTGGAAGTCTCCAAGCATACAGGAATTCATAGATTTCTCCTTGCAGTTCTGTCAGTTTTTGCCTCCTCTCCTGTAGTTTGACACTGCGTCAGGTGTATATGTGTTAACAACTGTCTTGTACAACCGACCCTTTATCATTTATCTTTATCCCTGATAATTTTCCTTGTTTTGAAGTCTGTCTGAAACCAGTACAGCCACTCCTGCTTTTTTTTTTTATTAGTGTTATCATGGTGTATCTTTCTCCATTTACTTTTGTTTTTTTTTGAGACTTTGTTTCAGAGCAGTTTTAGACTTACAGAAAAGTTAAGCAAGGAATACCCTGTCTCCATGTATACATAGCATCACTCCCCATTATTAACATTCCCCACTAGCGTGGTACGTTTGTTGCATTTGACAACCCTATACAGACACATGATCACTCCAAATCCAAGTTTACGTCAGAGTTCACTCTTGGTGTACTTTTTCTGGGTTTGGGCAAATGTATGATATGTATCCATCATTGTATTCAGTATTCTCACTTCCCTAGAGATCCGGTGTTCCACCTGTTCATTCCTTCCCCACCCCCCGCCCCCAAACCCCCACCCCCCACCCCCAATGTCTGGCAACCACTGATCTCTCCACAGCCTCTATGGTTTTGCCTTTTTCAGAATATTAGGTGGTTGGAATACAAGATGGAGCCTTTTCAAATTGGCGGCTTTCACTTAATATGCATTTAAGTTTCTTGTCTTTTCCTGGCTTGATAGTTCATATTCCACAGCTTATCCATTTATCTACTGTAGTACTCAGTAGGCTGAGCCCAAGTTTTGGCAGTTATGAATAAAGTTGCTACAAAATCTGTGTGCAGGTTTTTGAATAGAAGTATTCAACTCCTTTGGGTAAACAACAAGAAGTATGGTTGGTAGACTGTACAAGTACGTTTAATCTTGTAAGAAATCATTAAACTGCCTTCCAGAGTGGCCGGACTGCTGGCATCCCCGCTAGTAGGGTGTGCGAGTTCCTGGTGTTCCACATCCTGACTAGCATTTGGTGTCCGTGTTCCAGATGGGGCCATGCTACTAGAAGTGTAGTGGTATCTCATTTTAATTTTCGGGTTTTCCTGATGGCATGTGATATGGGGTACATCTTATTTGCTTATTTGCCATCTCTATCTGCTTTGGTAATGTTTAGATGTATGCCCATTTCTTTGGGTTTTGTAATTGGATTTTAAGAGTTCTTCCTATATTATGAATATAATCCTTTATCAGATGTGTCTTTTGCAAGTATTTTCTTCCACTCTGGTTTGTCTTCTCATTCTGTTTACTTTTAATCTGTGTGTGTGTGTGTATGTTTACATTTAAAGGGTGTTTCTTGTAGACTACATACAGTTGGGCCTTACTTTTTGATCCATCTATGTGATAACTGGTGCATTTAGACAATTGGCATTTAAAGTGATTATTGACATAGCTGGATTAATATCTACCATATCTGTAACTTTTCTAATTGTTGCCCTTGTCCTTTGTTTGCAATTTTGTCTTCCTATTTTTGCCCTTGACTTTTTTTCTGCCTTTGGTGTTTCTCTGCGCGTGCGTGCGTGCGTGTGTGTGTGTGTGTGTGTGTGTCTCTGAGAGGGGGGAGGGGCAGAGAGAGAGGGAGACACACAATCTAAAGCAGGCTTCAGGCTCTGAGCTGTCAGCACAGATCATGAACTGAGCAGAAGTCAGATGCTTAACCAATTGAGCCTCCCAGGCGTCCTGGTGGGTTTTAATTGAGTGTTGTATGTGATTCTGTTTTCTCTCCTTTCTTAGCATAATCAGTTACACTTAAAAGACAAAAACAGAAAACTTGTTTTACTGGTTGCCCTAGTGTTTGTGATGCATATTTATGACTTCTAAGTCCACTTTCAAATAACACTATATCCTTCTGGTTGTGTTGACTGCCTTATAAAAACAAGATAATCCTCATTCTTTCTTCCTAATATCACTATAGTCATTCATTTCACTTACACATAAACATAAACACATAATCAAGCACAGTGTTGTTCTTTGAACAAACTCATCTGTTAATAAGAAAAGGGTTTTTAAAATGCCTACATTTAATCTTTTGATAGTTTGTTTTCTCTATGTAAATTATCATTTTCCATCTCTTTTTTAAAGAACTTAACATTTCTTGCAAGGACAGTTCACTGGCAACAAATTACCTCAACTTTTGTTTGAGAGTCTGTTTCTTCCTCACTTTTGAAAGATAATTTTGCAGAGTACAGATATTTAGGTTGTTGGGTTTTTCTCATTAAAAAATTTTTAAGTTTATTTTGAGAGAGAGTGAAAGCATGAGCAGGGGAGGGGAAGAGAGAGAGGGGGAGAGAGTGAATTCCAAGCAGGCTCCACACCACCAGCACAGAGGCCAATGAGGGGCTTGAACCCACGAACCGTGAGATCATGACCTGAGCCAAAACCAAGTGTTAGACACTTAACTGACTGAATCACCCAGGTGCCCCTCTCTCAACATTTTAAACACTTCACTCACTCTTTTTGCATCGTTTCTGAGAAGTCAAGTGTAATTCTTACCTTTGCTTCTCTATAGGTAAGGTGTTATTTCCCCTCTGGTTTCTTTCTCTGGTTTTTTTGTTTTTGTTTTTTTGTTTTTTGTTTTTTCCATTTTCTGTAGTTTGAAAATGATACACATAGATGGAGGATTTGGGTTTGGGGCATTTATCCTGCTTGGTGTTATCCGAGTTTCCTGGGTATGTATGTGGTTTGGTATCTGCCATTAAGTTGAAATTCTGTCCTTATTAATATTTCTGTTTCTCTTCTCTGTTATTCTCATGATGTGTTTGTTACACCTTTCATTGTCCAACAGTTCTCTGCTGTTTTTGTCTTTTTTTCCTCCCTTGCTTTTCAGTTTGGGAGGGCTTTTTCCCCCCTTGATTTTCAGTTTGGGAGGGTTCCTTGTTCACTTTGGGAGGTTTCTGTTGCAATGTCCTCACACTGAGAGATTCTTTCCTTAGCCATGTCCAGTATATTAATTAGCCCACCGAAGGCAGTCTTCATTTGTTACAATGTTTTAATCTCTAGCATTTCCTAATTGATTTTTTTAGAATTCATCTCGGCTAACATTGCTCATCTGTTCTTTTCTGTTGACTTCTTTATCCATTAGAGCCCTTAACGTATTACACTTGTTTTAAATTCCCAGGCTGATAATTCTATCATCCCTGCCATATCTGAGTCTGGCTCTAATGCTTGCTCTCTCATCAAGCTGGTTTTTGCCATGTATGTGTGTATGTATGTGTCTATTTAAATATTTATTTATTTATTATTAAATTGGCTCTATGCCGAACATGGGACTTGAACTCATGTCCCTGGGATCAAGGGTCACATGCTCTACACTGGGTGTTGTATGGAAACCAATTTGACAATAAAAAGTTAAAAAAAAAAGAAAGACCTGCTCTACTGACTGAGCCAAATGCCCAGTTTTTGCCTTTTAGTATGTCTTGTCTTATTTATTTATTTATTTTAAATTTTTTATTTTTTTTTTTATTGCCAAACACGATGTACTGGGTAAAAGTAACTGCTATAAATCGGCCTCAGTAATGTCATGGTGAGGTGTGGGAGTGGGGAAGCATTTTATAATCCTATGATTAGGTCTGTCTGCTAGTGAGCCTCATGCCTCTGGACTGTGACCTTCACACGTGCTTCTCAGTTATTGTTTCTCCCCCGTAGGTGGGATAGGATGGCTAAGGTGGGCTGGAGTTGGGCATTTCCGTCCCCGCACGCCCAGGTCAGTTAGTCTCCGATAAAACCCCTGTAAGTGAGGTTTTGGTTACTTTTTTTGAGAGAACTTGTTAAAAACAGGACCCTCTGGCATATTTCAAAATGGTTTCTTTTCCCCTTCCTCTGCCAGAAGCGTGAGGCTTCTCTCCAGTATTCAGTGTGAGAAGCTGGCAGAGATCCAGGAGGTAAAACTCACAAAAGGTGTGGGGCCTCTGAAGCTTTTAACTCGGTTGTCCAGACTGAGCCTCTGGCAAGTCCTCAGTACAGTTCCAGCGTCCTTCCCCTGGATTTCTGCTGCTGCAGGGTGTGATTCTCGGTGTTTCCCTGCCGGGCTTCAGTGGGGCACCGGTTTGGCCTGTGACATTTCTCTTACGGGTCTAAGAATAGTTACTGATTTTTCAGTTTGTTCAGTTTTTGTCTTCTCCATAGGACAAGAGGGGCAACTTCCAAGCTTCTTACGTGCATCCTGGACCCGAAACCAGATGTCCTGGATAAACTTCCTTAAATGTGGGAGTTCTCATTCTCGGTATGGAGGTGGAGGCGACTTCTGACTTGTCATAGGAAACAAGTGCTTATGCTTCCTGGCGGCATGTCGGATGTTTCAGTAATGTAAATATTCGCGACCAACTTTGGTAGAATTTATGAGAACTTAGATTGAGTAAGAAAGAGTAAATGGTTGGTATATCTTACAAGTACATTATTTGAAGATCTGGTATAGGGGGAAATTAATGAAACAGTCCTAGAGTCTGATTAACTATTCAGGTGGTTAAATTCTCAGAAAGTAACTAGAATCTACTACCAGCCTTTTCCCAAGGATTAGTAGAGTTAGTGTTGGGATAGTATTGGCACCTCAAAAACTCTACCCAAATGAGATTTATTTATACTACCAGCTTAGTTATTTTTAGCACAATGTCAGGTATGAAATAATAGTCTTAATTTGTAATCTCGTTAAGGCAATCTAAATACTTTACTTTAAAAGCAACATTAATATAAATATGGACTTGACTAGGCTTTGGTTCTAAAACTTTCTCCTGAGAATTGTTTAAGCCCAGCCTATTCTTTCTTCTTCTTCTTCTCCTCCCTTTCCCCCTCCTCCTCCTCCTCCTCCTCCTCCTCCTCTTTATTCTCAAGTTAGTTAACATACAGTGTATGTAAAAGCACTTGGCTTCAGTAGAACAGAGTGATTTCATCTCTTACATATGACACCCAGTGCTCATCCCGAAAGGTGCCCTCCTTAATGCCCGTCACCCATTTAACCCCCCCATCAACCCTCAGTTTGTTCTCTATATTTAAGAGTCTCTTATGGTTTGCCTCCCCTCCCTCTTTGTTTTTATCCTATTTTTCCTTCCCTTCCCCTGTGTTCATCTGTTTCTCAGATTCCACATATGAGTGAAACCATGATACATCTCTTCTAACATATGTCATAACATTGTATTTAGGTGCCTAACTTAAAGGAAGTCACCACTGCTGGAAGGTTACTTGGCTGCTTTTGTTTCTTACTTGCAAATATCCCTTTATCCTTATATCCACAAGCCACATAAAAAGTCTAAGTGGTTATATTCTAGCAACAAAAGTTCTGAGAAATCAATAGCAAAAGCAATGATCTGGACTCAGGTAAGGAATAATTAAGGCAGCTGTATCTAGTTAGTGAGTAGATCCTTGCAAGGTCTTTTGTGTTTTTTGTTTTTTGCTTTTAATTTTTCAATGTTTATTTATTTTTGAGAGAGAGAGACAGAGCATAAGCCATGAGGGGCAGAGAGAGAGGGAGACACAGAATCCGAAGCATGCTCCAGGCTCTGAGCTGTCAGCACAGAGCCCAGTGCGGAGCTTGGACTCATGAACCATGAGATCAGGACCTGAACTGAAGTCAGATGCTCAACCGACTGAGCCACCCAGGCGCCCCTTTGGTGTTTTATTTATTTTTTTTTTAAATTTTTAAAGTTTTTATTTATTTTTGAGACACAGAGCATGAGTCGGGGAGGGGCAGAGAGCGAGGGAGACACAGAACGTGAAGCAGGCTCCAGGCTCTGAGCTGTCAGCACAGAGCCCCACACGGGGCTCGAACTCACAGACCGCGAGATCATGACCTGAGCCGAAGTCGGACACTCAACCGACTGAGCCACCCAGGCGCCCCTCCTTTGATGTTTTAAAGAACAGTGGAGTCAGGTGTCTTCCTGACCTTGTCAGGTATTTCTGCATTGTTTACATGGTATGCTTTCAATTATATTGGTCACCTAAGTATTCAGCTGGTGTTTAGGGGCTTGGCACTGCCAGCTGCGGGCAGGGAGCTGGCTCTCAGGAACTAACCAATTCTTTGGTGGCAGTGATCCTTTTTAAAGGCTGGATTCAATGCCATTCAAGTAATAGAGATGGATTTCTCACGACTGGCCAAGGTTGACCTCAGCCTGCATAGCCTTTGAAGAAGTGAGGAATGATGATTTTTAAAGAGGGGAGAAGGGTTACCCAACAAAAGTCAACACAAGTTTTAAAATGGACTCCAAAGATATACAAATGACCAGTAAACACATAAAAAGATTCTCAGCATCATTAGCCATCAGGTAAAGGCAAATCGAAACCACAATAAAATGCCATTTCATAGTAGGATAGCTGTCATCAAAAAGATAGCAGGTGTTAGGATGTGGAGAAATTGGCACCCCCATATATTGCTGGTGAGAATGCAAAATTGTGCAACTACTTTGGGTAAAAAGTCTGCCAGTTCCTCAAAACGTGAAGTGTTTTCCATATGATCCAACTGTTCCACTTCTAGATGCCTGCCCAAGAGAAATGAGAACATGCACACTCAAAAACTCGTACACAAACGTACAGCATTATCCACAGAAGCCAAAAACTGGAAGTAACCCAAATGTCCGTCAGCTGATGACTGGATAAAATAAAATGTGTTCTGTCCATACAGTGGAATATTATCATAAAAAGGAATGAAGTACTGATACGTACTACAACGTGGAAGAACCTCAGAAACATACTAAGTGAAATAAGTTGGTCACAAAAGGCCATATTATTACTTCATTTTTATGAAATGTCCAGAAAAGGCAAATCCATAGAGGGAAGAAGTAGGTAAGTAGTTGCCAAGAACTGAGGGGAAGGGGGCATGGAGAGTGACTGGTAATGAGTATGGAGTTTTTTTGTTTGTTTTTTTAATATATTTTTTAAAATTTTTTTAACGTTTTTATTTTTGAGAGACATAGAGACAGAGTGTGAGCAGGGGAAGGGCAGAGAGAGGGGGAGATACAGAATCCGAAGCAGGCTCCAGGTTCTGAGCCATCAGCACAGAGCCCGATGCGGGGCTCGAACCCACAGACCGTGAGATCATGACCTGAGCCAAAGTCGGCCGCTCAACCGACTAAGCCACCCAGGCGCCCCTGGAGTTTGTTTCTGATGCCAGCCTTTTAACAATTGATTTCATGGGGGTGCCTGGGTGGCTCAGTCGGTTAAGTGTCCAACTTCGGCTCAGGTCATGACCTCGCAGTTCATGAGCTGGAGCCCTGTATTGGGGTCTGTACTGACAGTGCAGAGCCTGCTCGGGATTCTCTTTTTCCCTCTCTCTCTGCCCCCCTCACTTGCACTGTCTCTCTCAAAATAAAGTTTAAAAAAAAATTCATGTGCAGTGACAAAAGCCCTTAAACAGAAAAATAAAGATCAATTTTGGATGGAAGAACCATTGTGGGATTCTTGCATTTAGGATGAAGAAAAATGACACAAGCCAGGCTGTAAAAAGCCAGATTTTTTAAGGTATGTAATAAAAGGGTGAAAAGGGTAATATAATTCCATTATTTAAAGTACTTAAAAATTCTACAGCTTCAGCAGAAATATTTGTCTTTGGTTTAAGATACCCAAAACACTATGCCTAACTCAGCTTTTCCGTGGAAGGCCAGCTTTATTTCCGAATGCTTTTATCGCTGGATACACCATTTCTCCAAACATTTCTACATGGGAAATAAAGGTTATATGTAATACTCTTTGAAAAGTGTGTATATTGTTCAGTATGAGAACTCCAAATGAAGTCTATCCAATCCCCTACTGAACTGTTTTCAGTTTCAAGAACAATAATGAGATGAAACCAAAAGCAAACTAGGAATACTTCAGTACACTAAGAAGTTGAACATCAGCAACAGTCTAATACCAGCAAAGTGAGTTACTAGGCAAAATGGATTGCGTCATATAAACCCTTTAACACACAATCAACACAAAATGGATGGAAGATGGAGATGAATGATAGTTTGTTTTCAGTGTAGTTTCTCAAGGAAATGGGAGATTATGAGTAAAAACCTAACACTGACAATATGAACATGGATTTTACAGCTGAGACTTTGTTGTGGAAACACAAATCCAGCTGATAAGTGCTTTTTACAGAGGGTGGTATCAGCCAGTTGAACTAAAAGATTTAGTATTTTTAAGGTCTACAACTTAAAGATATATTTATCATTTATATTATATGTAAAGTGTTACTTTTTAGCATCTGGCTTCAATATTCAATACAGTGTAAAGATGGCCAAGTTGCAAAGTAATTTCGTTCCGTATTACAATTTTTAATATATTAGCTCAGTGTTTTAAAAAATATATTATTAAAGCTCATCTTGAATTTAAGGTTTTCTTTTCAAAACCTTTTTTTTTTAACAAGCAGAGTTTAGTCTTTTTTATGAATATGCGTTATAACTTGGTGAGTTACATTCCACCACAGCCATCTCAGTTTCTCAGGGATTTGTCTTTAGGCATTCTTGCTATCTGCTACTCTGTACCTAAAATGGGATTTAAAAAGTGTTAGGCGATCGTGGAGCATGGCTAAACCAATTAAAAGCCAATGTTGGTAAGCAAGTTCATTCTCTGAAGCAAATCACCGACGTAGACCCACTGTTAAGTGACCTTTTTGTGTGTGTGTTTTCTTAGGCTGCTTATTCTTTCTATTTATATTCCAGGACTTCTGTATTTTTTATGCTTTTCTCCCCAAGTATCTCCCAAAGAAGCAATGAGACTGACCTTTGCAACTGGACAAAAGCTGGCAGATTAAGTAGGAATTGCTGAAGATGAGCTCTCTGGAAAAAAACATAGGAGGTTGGGTAATCCATTGTGAATAATCTAGTTCACAACTGCAACAACTAATGAAACTAAACAAGATTAAAATACATGGGTAGAAATACCACTTCACATCCACTTGGATGACTTTAATAAAAAACATGTAAATTAGTGAGGATGTGGAGAGATGAACTCTCACATACATCGGTGGTCGGAATGTAAAATGGTGTAGCTATTGTGGAAAGCATTTTGGCAGTTTCTCAAAAGGTATATAACCAAAAGAATTGAAAACAGGTACTCCAACAAAAACCTGTACATGAATATTCACAGGAGCATTATTCACAATAGCCAAAAGATGGAAACAACCCAAACATCCATTGGGATAAACCAAATGTAGTATAAAATATCCAAAACAGAGAAACTGAGGCACAAAGCAGATTAATAGTTGCCAGTGTCTGGAAGCGGAGGAAATGGGGTGTGACTACTTAATGGGTCAGTGTTTCCCTTTGGGGTGATGAAAATGTTTTGGAACTAGTTAGAGATAATGGCTGCAGAACACTGTGAATGTACTAAATGCAGTGGAATCATCTTTTAAAATGGTTCATCTTATGTGAATTTCACTTCATCTCAAAATATAGGCTTATTATTCTCAAGTTAGTGCTACAAAAATCGCCTAATACAGCTCTCGTACCTTCAATGCTAAAGCATATTTTCTCATTAAGTGGGACCATAGTTTGATTACCCAGATGAGTTAAAGTTCTTAAAATTATTTCCTTACCCTAAATGAAATCTAGGTAGGTTTCCTTCTAGTTCTAGATTGAGCAAAACATTAAAATGGCTTTGAATTATGATTAGAAAACTAGTGTTGGCTACAATTTTGTAGAGGAAAGGTTTTCCCCTATTGTGTCGTCATGTAGATTTTATGATAAACTAGTAATGCAAACTTTAACTTTCATGAATATGTATTTTGATTTTCCCTCAAACCAGGTTTGTAGGGAATCTCTGCCTATATTTCACAGTTGGAGAATATGAGAGATCTAATGGTGTCAACTTCCACCAGGAAGGCCTTCCTATGGTGGTGGTCTTGAACCCTTCCCTTTGTACTGTTTCTCAAATAAACCTCCGGACTAAAACTACCACATTCTGATATGAGGCCTTAGTTCTCTCAGAAAAGCCACCACGCAGTGAAATACTTGGAAATTTGAAACAACTGATTTTGATATTCAGAATTTTAAAGAACATCAAATTTATAGCCAGAAATGATTTTTTGGCTAACATATATAAATTACCAGTGCCGTGTGTCTGTAGTGGCAGCTGTGTAAGGAGTTCATTTAACAGGATAGTGTTCTATAATTTTCTTAGTCATTTATAACCAATAATATAAAATTTTTGGAATATTAATTCCTACAGCGAGAACTTGTGACATCATAAAATGGGTTTACTATAGAGGTGCTAGACTTTCCATACTTTATTAAATGTACTAAAAAATCCAAACGTAATAGAAAAATTCAATCACAGACATGGCTTTAAACACAAACATTTCTGAATAACACTTTATTCTAACTCATGAATACAAGGGAATTTTGGTATTCTATTTATACAGTTTTCTTAGTGTTCCCTACCTTTGGACTCCAATCATACTAACATATCTGTATACTGGAGATTTGACCAGAGTATATGGCACTTCACAATAATATTCTACATTCTACTATTCTGAAATGCCTGTCTATAATCTGATCACACTATTAAGTCAGTAAATATAAAATTTAAAGATCCGGGACCTGGAATGTTTGATAAGTGATTAGTTCCTCCGACAAGAGTTCAATCTAGTCAGTCAGGGTGTTAACACAGAACCTGAATGTTTTTCTCATGGGCATGAGTAAGTACCTCATATAATTTCTTCTTTCAAAATGTTTTTCAACTTCTTGCTTAGAAACTTTGTCTTCTCTGAAGTTATTTTAAGGGTCCTGTCAACACATTTGTTTGAAAGCAGACCAAAAACATTTTAAAAAGGAAGAAAAAAAGATATATTTTGCAAAAGAATCAAATTCTGGCTTTAATTAAGTTCATGTAGTTGTAAACTGATATTAAAATGCTCTAAAAAAAATGCTCTCAAAAATGTTATTTAAGAAGGCACAATTCAGTAGTGTCAATTTTTATTTTCAGCTTTTTCTCAACAAGATCCCAAGAAACTGCCACTTCAATATTTCCTTTTCAGTATTTTAAGTACTTCAAGATTCAGTCTGAACCGTAAGTAAAACTCGTTCTCAAACTTACTAAGAGTTAACAATACATTGGACAGTGAGAATATGGAAGTATAGCCTACTTTATCAAAAGAGGAAAGTTCTTATGGTATTGGGTTTAGAGATTAAAGAATTTGGGACAAAACCTCTCACGACTGTGGAAAATCAGAACTCATCTTGAAGTGGGTGACCTTTTTCATATGTAAGCTAGAAACTAACCACAGAAATAGGAGGTAACATTACAGTTATCCTGAACATAAAAAGCAACAGCTAAAGCATTACAAATAGTGTATGGTGATAACTGAGTTAGAAGAGCTCAGCTGCCACCCGAGGTTAGACACTAATCAGTAAAACTGTAATTCCTAATTTTAAAAAGTTTGGCTTCATCTTTAAATTTTTTTACAGCATAGAAACTATATATACAATGTTTTCCTATAACTCAAATTGTAATGCTCAAGTCTGTAAAGAGAATAGTTTTTTTCAAAAATGCCCAAAAGATCCACTACTCCCCTTTCCTCTCTATATCAAAACCAACACTTTCGAAAATACTTCCAGCATGGAACTGCTCAACGGTTCTCCCAAAATGTCAAGCCCGTATCAGTAGGCAGTTTCTCATAAAGTAATGTATCATGCTGTATTCTCTAACGTCAGATGGCCAAATACCCTGATGATGTATGAACAGTTTTCATGGGCAAGAATAATTAAAGAAAACGGGATCAAGTTGACTATGTTGCTATTCACTTTGAATACTAAATTGTGCTTGCACCCTAAAAGTTCAAATGAGCTGGTTAGAATAAGAATATAAATATGTCCATTTGCACCGTACACTAAAAAGTAAAATCCTACAAACAAGAGAATTAAAATATTTTTGTGTTGATTGAAAAATGAAAGATGAGAAGCAATAATAATGGATGGATGGCACATTTTAATCTTTTTGTTAAAGCTCTGAAGTTTTAACAAAACTAGCATTAAACTGCTAACCAAATTGAGGTAGAGGTAGACCCTAATGTTCTTTTCATGTCAGCTTAGGCCCCTCACCTTAACCTGTATGCATTTTTCCCTAATTATATAAACATGATTCAATTTGAAATGTGTTATGATAGAAAAATTATAGGATCATTCAAATGGATTTTTACAAAATTCTTAATTTCTAGCTAAAAAAAAAGTACTTATAAAATGTACATAATTCAGTGTTCTTCCTAGGAGTCATAAATATATTTGTTTTTCCTTCAACCTTAGGGAAAAAAAGTAGAGGAACCGCAAATATTATGAACAGTCATGTAATGAAGACACTGGAACGTAGAATAAAAACATTTTGCCTTGGTGCCTGTGTAGTTTTCCTCTTTGAAGGTTACATATAAGCTCTGATTCATATTAAATTTCCTATTAAAGCAGACTTAAATTCCATTAAACACGAATCTATTTCCATTTTAAATCACATACAAGTGCTATGTGATCAGACGGATGGGAAACACTAGGTAAGGCCTGGTGGGTGGTGACTTCTTCATGACTAGGTAATGGAATCACCTGTTCAACCTCTAGAGCATTTAAGTCAATGAAAATGTAATCCAGACATCCGTGAAAGCCACCAACATAATTTGTGTAAGCAGGTTCACCGCAAGCACTTTTCAATTTGAAGACATGGGTGAGGGACATATTGCAACGTTCCTCTTCCCCATTGGAAGCCCAGTCTTCGTGGTCCTCTGGAATGCTGCCACTGACAGCGAAATGATACATTCCTGTTGATGGGGTACTATTAAAGTCTCCACAAAATATAACTGGTATGCCAGGATACAGGTCACACGAGACATGTCTAATGTGAGTCAAGGCCACTGCCATTTGAATGAGACGAATGTACCCACCTATGAATATAAAAAACATTAATGTAAGTATTTTTTTTTAATTTTTTTAACATTTATTTATTCTTAAGAGACATAGAGACAGAATGTGAACAGGAGAAGGGCAGAGACAGAGAGAGGGAGATACAGAATCTGAAGCAGGCTCTAGGCTCTGATGAGCTGTCAGCAGAGCCTGACATGGGGCTTGAACTCACAGACCGTAAGATCATGACCTGAGCCAAAGTCGGCCGCTCAACCAACTGAGCCACCCAGGTGCCCCATTGTAAGTATTTTTTAAAGTTGCCTTTAAAAGAAAAAAAAAAGCCCACAAACTACATACAATATCTGGGTGACATTCAAGATATATATTTGGAGGAGGGGAATTGGATGACGGTGGTCCAAATGTAAAAAAGAAACATCTGGTTATAAGATACGTAAGTACTGTAGATGTAACGTACAACAGGATGACCACAGTTAACACTACTATTTGGTATATTTAAAAGTTACTAAGAGTATATCCTAAAAGTTCTCGTCACAAGAAAACAAAATTATTTTTTCGGATCTATATGAGGTGATGCATATTAATTAAACTTATTACAGCAATCATTCTGCAATATATGTAAGTCATTATGTTGTACACTTTATACTGTACGATGCTGTTATGACAATTATCTCAAAAAAACCGAAAGAAACAAAAAAGATGTATGTGTGTAAGACAGCCTTACTGAGCTTAAGTTACCATGTTTATGTCACTTTTGAAATCCAATAAAACCTACCTTTTGGATGCCAGTACAGATGGGTATTAGCAACACATATCCTTTTAGAAGAGTCCTTTGTAGACTGAAGAACAGAAACCTAAAATAAACAAAGTGCCAAGAGTTCAGTTGCTATTTGCTAATCTCCTGAATGTTTTTTAAATCTAAGACTATAAGATGAATGCACATTTCGTAACCTTCTCTGACTGATGAAGTACGACCGCATTTATGATACTTAACTTTTGCTGTAAGTTTTAGGATACATATAAATAGGATTCATTCAGCCTAACATGTCTTAGTAACAGTCCAACATATACAGGGAGTAAGAAAAGGATACATTTTACATAAGGCTAAGTAAGGTTGGAGACCCTGTTTTGAGTGGGTAAGGGCAGGCTCTGGAGTCAGACGGAATCCCCAACTCAAACATTTACAGCATTGTGGCCTGGAGATAGAGACTTTTCTCCTAAGCCAGCTTGGTCACTGGCTGAAAAAATGCAATATCCACCTCAAGGGGGACTGTTGTATGGATTCAACTAAATGAGCTTACAGAGTTTCGTGGAACTCGCTGGAGGCTCCAAAAAAAAAAGGAACTACTCTAAAATCTTACTATGAACAAAACCAGTTACGTCACTGGCTAAGAATCCTGGCTTCACACTTAAGTAAACCTGGATAAGTGAACTTGACCATTTCCCTATTTATAAAATGGCAAGAATGACATCTGTAAAATGGAAATGGCAGGATTACTGGGCGCCGAAATTAAAATATTAATATTTATGTAATACTTCTTTAAACATACCAGTCACTGACATTTTAAGTACTTTGTGGGGGGTTTTTTACTTGATTTTTTTTTTGTTTCTAGTTTTAAAATGCGTCAGAACAGTGAGAAGTGAGAAAATACTCGCTATTCCTCTGTTCTTGTATTGAGCACGTGTCTCTCCCACGAAGAGTGTAAGCACTAGCAAAGTCCGTCCGTCTCGTTCACGGCAACCTGCAGCGCGCGCGGCACATTCAAGGTGCTCAATAAACATCTGCTCAATGAATGAAGGAAAGCTAACCTTTGTGAAGATAAAACAGCGAACACCTTTCAGTCAAATCTGAAAAAAAAAAAAAAACAACCCTTCCGCGCCCCTAAAACTCGCCGTGAATGTAACGAGAATGACGGGGCCACTTTACCTGGAGCACGGAAGATCTCTGGAGCACTCTCTCCTGCGCAGACGGGTACAAAACGAGTTTCTCCAGCAGTTCTTTGTGAAGGGGGTCGGACTCCAGGGCCTCATGGAAAGCAATGTCATGCTGGCTAAGGAGAGTGAATTTGGCCTTCCGGTAGAAAGTAGCCAGGCCTTCGTGCTGCTTGATTCTAAACACGCCCTCCAGCCCAAAGGCCTCGAGGGCCGGCACCAAGCTGTCGGTAAACACGTTGCGATCTACCTCCTGCAAACAGATGAGGTCAGCGTTGTAGCCCGTGAGCTCCTTCTGGATAAGGTTCTGGCGGTAGTCGAGCTCGAGGGCGTAAGGGGCACAGTACGGGTACAGGACGCTCCTCGAAAACTCGGTCTGGGCGTACGTGTCGGCCAGGAGGTTGTAAGAGACAGTGCGGATGAGAGAGTCGTCCGTCACCTTCTTGGTGTAGAGATGCCGGTGGTCAAAGGTGCAAGTACCGGGCCCGGCCTCCACCGGACACACACTTTCCAACTCCCGGCTTGGCCCGAAGCGCTGCCCATTGCCTGGGGTGCAATGAAGCTTGAGTCGTAGCCCGATGTCTGCATTGGACGGCGTGTAGACGCGCTCGTTCACACCCGTCTCTGTCCAACTAGGAAAGGGTGAAGAGGGAGACACTGACGACGGGCTCCCGCCCTCGGGCTCCGGCGCTCCGGGTTTGGCTTCCTTGTACCATCGGAAGAGGGAGCTGGCAGGATCCCCAAATTCGAGGCTGAGCTTGGGGCACACCGGGAAGCCGGCCATGATGTAGCGTGGCAGCTGCAGCTCCGTGAAGGCGGGCGGGTTGCGCTCCACCTTGTACTTGACGTCGCCGATCTGCAGCACCGCGCCGTCCTGCCAGGCGTCCACGTTGAGCACGTCTTCAGCCACTGCCTCCTCCCGGTAGTACAGCTTCACGACGGGCTCGCAGGCCGCAGCCGGCTCCGGCACAGGCCCCGCACAGGCCCCGCCGCCGCTTGCATTGGGCCGGTTCTTCCTGCTCTTCTTGGCGGCAGCCGCCTTAGCGTGGCCTTTGAGGGCGTTGGTAGCAATCCGGCTGAGCGCCCGACCCAGCGGCTCGCTTTGGTCACGCTGCATGTTCTTGTGGCTGCCGTCGGCCAGCGCGAACGACAGGCTCAGTTTAGGCTCTGAAGGCACACAGCGCACCACAGCGCGCTCCATCGCTCCCGCCGCCGTCTCAGTCGCCGCCTCGGCCCGCGTGTGCCGCCCCACCGCCGTGCGGACCCCACGAAGCGCCGCACGGGAGCCTGGGAGCCTCCACATGAACCTGGTGGCTCAGCGGCCGCCAAGCGTCAGACGAAGACTGAAGAGCTACAGAGGCCGGCTCGGGGATCCATTCAGTCCCACAACTTCCGGCCGGGGAGGAGGAGGGCGCCTGGTGTTTCCGCTCCGCACTTTCGCCACGCCGCTCATCTGATCCCTTTTTCCATAGCCACTGCTGTCTTTAATCCCTCCCACCTTAATCTTTACCTTCAAATCAAGCCATAAAGAGGGGGAAATAAAGAAACTATAAAGGTACCAGAGGGAAATATTAGGCTCCATGTTTTTATCGAAAGCACAGTTATGGAGCTGAAGGAAAGGTGCGGAAGTCGCTGGGGCGTTTTCGCCGTCTTGGGTTCCGCTCCGCCCAGGAAGGCGGGCGATTGTTTTGGATTCTAGCTCACTCCCTTCCTTGTCTGCGAGCTCTGCCCGCCTGAGCTGCGCGAGAGCGTGGGCAACTCGACTGGGATTGCCAGCTGCCTCAGACCTTGGAAAGCAGTGCCCATTTCCTTTCCATAGCGTTCTCGACTGCTTGCCCTGTCCGTGTTGTGGATGGGTTCGCCTCAGGCCGGCCGGCGCAGGCGGACGGAGCGGGGTTTTTGTGGTAGTTAATAGCAACGAACGTTATACAACAGTTAGCACTTAGGGATTGATGACTATACTAAAAACTTTTGTAGTTACGAGGTTCGGAGTGATTAAGTTACCTGCTGAAGGTCACACACACACACTGCATGAGATAGAGAATAGCCAGTAAAGGAAAAATGAGAAGTGTAGCTTCACTGAAAGCCAAATAAAGTGTTTTAAGAGTGAGTGTGTTGAATGTAATTAATATTCTGTGATTAGCTGGAAAAAAAAAACACCTTGAAGATTCAAAACACATTGAGGAGTCACTTCTGTCGACAAATGCTATATTTGTATCCATTTTTTCCTTATCCTACAACTTGAATGCCTCGTTACTGTGTATCTAATAATAAGCCATACCTTTCCTCCTGGCTTACCATGAAGAAAATAGACCTTTTCAACTGCGTTTTTTTTTTTTTAATTTTTTTTCATGTTTATTTCTTTTTGAGAGAAAGAGAGTACGAGCGGTAGAGGGGCAGAGAGAGAGAGAGAGAGGGAGACACAGAATCTGAAGCAGCCCCAGGCTCTGAGCTGTAAGCACAGAGCCCCACGCGGGGCTCGAACCCACAAACCGGGGGATTATGGCCAAAGTCAGCCGCTTATCCAACTGAGCCACCCAGGCGCCCCTCAACTGTGTTCTAAAAGCGGGATGAATTTTGCAATCATTTGAAATTTCTGTTCCTGTCCTCCCTTCTCCCCACCCACCAAATATTTGACAAGGTGACTGGGTACTGGTAGTATATATACAATTCTAGGCTACAGTCATTACTTTGTATTAACTGACTAACCTAAAGAAGAAAGAAAATAAGTCTCAGTAGTCCAGTTTATAGACCCCATTTATAAATACGAAGTTTGAAATGTCATTTTTCTTATCCACAGCATTTTCTCTCATGCAACTTTGCGGAATCCAGCCAACCTTAAATCAGCCTATTTAAAGAAAGATAGAAGCCCTACTAGAACATGTGAGTTTCCTTCAAGCAAGCTGATGTCATTTAATGCTTAGCAGTCTTTTTTTTATAATGTTTATTGATTTTATTGGGGGGGGGGAGGAAGAACAGAGAGAGGTAGAGAGAGAATCCCAAGCAGGCTCCAGGCTCAGTGAGAAGCTGGACTTGGGGCTCAAACACCAATGCTGAGATCATGACGTGAGGTGAGATCAAGGTTTGGACACTTACCTGACTGAGCCTCCAGGCACCCCTTAAACCTAGTTTTGAGACAGATGCCTTTAAGTATCATACTTCTCTTAGTTTTTTAATATATATATTGAAATTTTTTTTGAAAGAGCAAAACATACCCATAGTGGAAAAAAAGGGAATCTTTCCACCGCTGACTCCTATGAGTACGCAAACACTTATGAATATGTACCTTCCAACTATTTTGCACAATTTGGAATATAGTGTACCCATGGTTCAGTACCTTACTCTTTTTGAAAGACGACTTCAAATACCTCCACTTTGACCTCAAACTTTCTAATTGATTAAGTTCTTCTTTCCGGCTTCTCCTAACTCGGGCAAAAGACGCTGCAGGCAGTGCATCCTGTGGTGGATGGCCAAGACTACCCCTTGGAGCAACAAAGATTGCCCTGAGGCAGTGAAACTCCCATCTGTGACAATGAGCCACCTACATGTACGCACCGACCTTTGCCCACATTTTCCTTATATACACCTTGAAGTATTTTCAGCACTTTGGAGACTGTATTTGAGGCCACTGTCTTCCTGTTGTTGGTCTCAGCGAAATAAACCCCTTACTCCTGTCCCCACCACTTATCTCTCTGCCTTTGGAGTTTGTGGGCGAGTGACCCAACCGGGTCTGTTTGGGACTCCCAGAGCGAGGTGCTCTTGCACTCCCGTGCCCCAGCTACATTGGCACTATCTTCTGTCAGTTCTTTCAAGAGAAAGTGTCTCAGAGTGTCACAACTTCCCATAGAAAATTTGATTTGAGGCAGCTTTTCGTGCCCATGGATCCTGTCCCCATGCTTTAAATAAAATCACCTTTTTTGGCACAAAAAAGAAAAAAAAAGAAAACTTGATTTGAACTCAACAGATTTGAAAATACATAATAAATGGTGTGTCTGAAGCTCTTTTTATGGACTAAATTATAGCATAATTATATACATAAGTTATATACATTATCAGGGCACCTGGGTGGCTCAGTCGGTTAAATCTCCGACTCTTGGTTTCAGCTCAGGTCATGATCTCACAGTTTGTGGGTTCGAGCCTTGAATCAGGCTCCTCGCTGGCAGTGCGGAACCTGCTTGGGATTCTCTCTCTGTCCTTCTCTTTCTGTCTCTCCCCCGTCTCTCAAAATAAATAAACTTAAAAAAACTTTTAAATTATATACATAATAATTATATAATTGAAATTTGAGATCAGAAAACTGAGCCAATACACTGATGCCAAAAGGAGAAGCAGCTAATAAAAATCATTGTTTTCATCCATTTTTGATCTATACCAAGGAGCACGGGTTAAACTTCACTAATCAAAACTAATGGTTGATGGACTTTTCTTGTTACTTATTCATATATCTGCAAAGATTAGCATGTGAGGCTAGTTTCTTCTCATTATTTGGTTAATAACATTGGTAACTAACAACATACATTATAATATACCTTTATCTTTTTTTACTTAAGGTCTACATGATACTGGAGTTTCGAGTGATAGTACTCAGAAATTTTGAGTAGTAGCTGGTGCTATTGCCTCAGGGTAATTTGCCACTTCCTTATATATTCAAAATCTGATGACTTTCATTTGCTTTTTGTTTAACGGACCAATCTCTATTTGTTTATTTTTTAAGTATTTTTTTAATGTTTATTTTTGAGAGTGAGAGAGAGCGCAAGGGAGGGTTGGAGGGGGTGGGTACAGAGGATCTGAAGCGGGGCTCCATGCTGACAGGCCCGACGCGGGGCTGGAATTCAGAAACCCTGAGATCATGACCTGGGCCAAAGTTGGCCGCTTAACCACCTGAGGCATGCAGGTGCCCTTCTATTTGTTTCTTTAACTTAAGAAATTTTGCCCCAGTTTTATTGAGATATTATTGACATAACAGCATTGCATTAGTCCAAGGTGCACAGCATAATGATTTGATAATATATGTGTATAATTATCACAAAAAGTTAAGTTAACATCCCTCACCTCACAGTTATACTTTTTTTTCTTATGATGAGAACTTTTAAGATCTACTCTCTTAGCAACTTTCAAATATATGATACAATATCGTTAACTATCATCACCATGGTGCACATTATATCCCCAGAACTTGTTTATCTTATAACTGGAAGTTTTTACCTTTTTGACCATCTCACCCGTTTCCTTCATCTCCCTTCTCTCCACCTTCCCCTTACCTCTGGCAACCACCAATCTGTTCAGTTTTTCTTTAAGATTCTACATATAAGTGAGATCATACAGTATTTGTCTCTTAGTGCCCTCAATGTCTATCCAGGTTGTTACAGATGGCAGGATTTCCTTTTTTTTTTTTTTAATTTCTTTCAATGTTTATTTATTTTTGAGAGAGAGAGAGAGAATGAGCAGAGGAGGTGCAAAGAAAGGAGACACAGAAGCCAAAGTAGGCTCCAGGCTCTGAGCTGTCAGCACTGAGCCCAACATGGGGCTTAAACCCACAAACCGCAAGATCATGACCTGAGCTGAAGTTGGATGCTTAACCGACTGAGCCACCCAGGCGCCCGCAGGATTTCCTTTTTTTAATTGCTGAATAATGTTCTAATATCTATGTATCTGTCTTTCTATATCACATTTTCTTTATTCATTTATTCGTCGATGGACATTTGTACTTAGGTTGTTTCCTTGTCTTGCTTTTGTAAATAATGTTGCAGTGAACATGAGGGGGCACATGGTGATTCTGTTTCCCTTAAATACATCCCCGGGAGTGGAGTTGCTGGATCATATGGTAGTTGTATTTCTAATTTTTTGAGGAATCTGAATACTGTTTTCTGTAGTAGCTGTATCATTTTACATTTCCACCAACAGTGTTAAGTATTTCTTTTATTTTAAAATTTATTGTGATTTATAATGGTTATATTATTATACATACTTATACTATATAGCATACTATATATGATATAGTTATATCATTTAATAGAAGGTATAATTAATGTTAATTTAACAGCAATAAAAAACTTAGAAGATAAGAAATTCAAATCGAAGAACCTATGTAAAACCTACCATGATTTAGCTCCATAAAGAACTCTTACACATACGGACTCATTTCTTTCCTGTGCCATCCCATTTTTAATTTTGAAAGGAATGGTGCATAGTATAAAGCATGGTAAGTTAGTCTCAGAAGTTCTCTTAGCACTCTCAACATTTAATAAGTGGAAGAAACTTTTTGTATAGTATTAAGAATCACATTTTGGTGTCATATCCATAAGTGCTTTTAAATAATCAAGGTCTTGTGAAATAAAATCTTCTCTTATAAATAGTATTTCTAACCCTTAGATTAAGAAATAAAGTTTCTAAGGGGGGCTTAAGCTGCAAATTATATATATAGATAACTTTTTTTTTCTTTCAAAGCAAAAGTTTTGTTAAAATCCAAGCTGGCTCTTTTGTAGAAATTGACAAACTGATCCTAATATTTATATGGGAATGCAAAGGACCTAGAAGAGTCAAAATCACTACTTTCTATAAAAGAACAAAATCGAAGGACTGACACTACCCAATTTTAAAACTATAACCATTCTTACTAAAGCTGCAGTAATCAAGACAATGTGGCATTGGTATAAAAATAGACATGTAGACAATGGAACAGAACTGAGTGTCCCGAAATAAACCCTCACCTGACGGTCAATTGATCCCTTCCTCCCTCCCTCCGTCTCTTCCCCCCCTCCCTCCCTTCTTTCCTTCCTTCCTTGCTTCCTTCCTTCCTTCTTCTTTCTCTTTCTTTCTTTCTTTCTTTTTCTTTCTCTTTCTTTCTTTCTTCCCTCCCTCCCTTTCTTTTTCTTTCTTTCTCTTTCTTTCTTTCTTTCTTTCTTTCTTTCTTTCTTTCTTTCTTTCTCTTTCTTTCCTTCCTTCCTTCCTTCCTGTTTCTTTCTTTCTCTTTCTTTCTTTCTCTCTCTCTCTCTTTCTTTCTTTCTTCCCTCCCTCCCTCCCTTTCTTTTTCTTTCTTTTCTTTCTTTCTTTCTTTCTTTCTTTCTTTTCCTTCCTTCCTTCCTTCCTTCCTTCCTTCCTTCCTTCCTTCCTTCCTTCCTTCTTTCTTTCTTTCTTTCTTTCGTCAATGCTTTTTCAACAAGGCAATTCAGTGAGGAAAGGACAACTTTTCAAAGAAATGATACTGGAACAATTATATATCTACATGCAAAAAAGTGAACTTGGATCCAAACTCTCACCAAATATAGAAATTTACTGTAAGTAGATCATAGATCTAAATGTAAAACCTAAAACGAGAGGAAAACTTAGGAGAAAATCTTCATGACCTTATGTCTTTCATGATCATAACCTCAAAGGCAAGACCCATAAAGAAAAAAATATCTTAAGTTAGATTTTATAAAAAACTGAAGACTTTTGCTCTTCAAAATACACCATTAAGAAAAGGAAAAGATAAGCTATAGACCAAGAGACTGTGTTTGCAAATTATCTGATAAAGAACTTGTATTTAGAATATAAAGAATTCTTACAACGAACTGATAAAAAGTTAAATAATCCAATTTAAAAATGGATGAAAGATATGAATAGACATTTCATCAAAAAAAGATACATTAGTGGATAAAAAGCACGTGAAAAGATGTTCAACATCATTAGTATGTAGGGAAATGCAAATTAAGAACACGAGATACCACAACATGCTCCCTAAAATGGCTGTAATCAAAAAGATACACAATGCCAAATGTTGGTAAGGATGTGGAGAAATTGGACCCCTTATGTTTTGCTGATAGGAATATAAAATCTTACAGCCACTTTGGAAAACAGCTTGACAGTTTCTTAAAAGGTTAAACATAGATTTACCATTTAACACAGTAATTCCACTCTAGGTTTCTGCTGTTGAGAAGTGAAAATGTATGTTTATCAGAACACCTGTACGTGAATGTTAAAGGGTTATTCATAATAGCTCAAAACTGGAAGCAATCCAAATATCCATCAACTGGTGAATGGATAAACCAAATATGACATATACATATAATGGAAGGCTATTCAGCAATGAAAACGGACTTCTGTTACATACTACGCTTGGTGAACCTCAAACATATCAAGTGGAAAAAGCCAGACACAACAGACTACATAATTTTTTATTCCACTTACATGAAAATTTAAGAAATTGCAAACCTGTAGAGGCCAAAACCAAATCCGTGGTTGCCTGGGGCTGGATGTGGGAGGGAGGATTGACTGCATATGAGCCCAAGGGACTTTCTGCAGTGATGGAAATGTTCTTGATCTGGATTGGAATGATTGTACAACTCTCTACATTTGCTAAAAAAATCATCGTTAGGGGCACCAGGCTGGCTTAGTCAGTAGAGCACACGACCTTTGATCTCAAGTTTGTAAGTTCGAGCCCCACTATGGGTGTACAGATTACTTAAAACATAAAATATTTTTAAAAAATGAAATGTTTTCAACTAGAAAAAAACGTTGAATTATATACTTAAAAATGGTAACTTTTATAGTATATAAATTATACCTACAGAAAGCTGTTTAAAAAAAGATATACAATGTATTAAGATTTAATGAGGGAAGCGGAACCAGATTGTATATATCCCCTATATGCATCCATGTGTATGCATATATATATATATGGATTCACTACAAGGAATAAGCTTATGCAATTGTTGGGACTGGTTAAGCAAGTCCAATGTCTGTAAGGCAGGCTGCCAGAAAGGAAAGACAGAGATGGGAGAGCACTTATAAACCTAGCTGCTTTTAGAGTCGGCCTCAGTGCGTGCCTAAACCTTCTCTTTAAAAGGATTTCCACTGATTAAGTGAGACCCCACCCAGATACCCTCTATAGTAACATCAATTTGCTAGGGATTTGAATTGCATTTGTGAAATCTCTTTATTGTAGCACTAGAGCAGTGTTTGATGGAGTAACTGGGAGAAGATGCGGGTACAATACAAAAGACTGCTATCTTCTCTTAAATCCACAGCTTTAGTTTAGCCTAAGCAAATGTCAAAAAACCATCACATATTTATACAAGTATTTTGTTTTCTACAGGTAGACAGTTTCCTATCACAAGCTACAAGGATATTTAACCTGTTCATTCCCTCACCTGAATGATGTTTTTAGAGGACCTGCTGTGTGCCAGACGTACGAGTGTAGGCTGTACTCTACAATTATTTACGTGACTGGCACATAAAAGATGCTCAAATATTTGTTGAATGAATATGCCATCAACACACCACCAGGACTTACCCCCCAATTTTATTTATGCACATGATGTTTGTGTAGGCTATCATCATTCAGATGGAGTATCCACTGTGCAGCCCCAAATAGCAAAGTTTCACGTTTCTATCTGCAAGCGTACAAGCAAAATTTACACACCTTAGCCTTTTTGGTCAAGGATTTCCTGAAGGAAAAGTGCTGTGTAAACAAATATCAAATATACAAAGAAGCTAAGCTCTATTGCTGATTATTTACAGGGAAGTCACTATGGGGATACTAGAAGACTTGATCCTCTTTGGAGAGCGAGTGAGTACACAAACCTATTTTACGACACAAACCTATTTTACGACACATTCAAATTTCCCGTCTGGCCGTTTTCCACAGCTCGAAGATCCCGATTCTCCGGATCCGTTCCAAGGGAAGGCAGTTAGGTAAAAAATCTCGTTCATCCACCCTCCGCTCGTAATTAATTGGTAATGAGCCAAGTGATGAATTATTGTGACGGGTGATCCTCATCTGTTGCAACTCAGCAACCGCCTCTCCAGGCAACCTCTCCCCAGTCTCTCCAGCCGCAACCGCGACAGTTTCCATGGCGACAGCTTTGTTTGTACGCTACAGGCGACGGCCAGCTCGTCCTCAGAGGTGGGAGTCCCCGAGGTTTTTCACCCCTCGTTTTCCCTCTTCCTTTCACCGGAGGAGAAGCTAATTAATTGAACGTTTGCCTCTCGTCTGCGCAGCCGGGAAGTAGTGAAAACGAATAGGTACTTACTTCTGGTCTTCAGCTTTTCTCCTCCCTCTTCTGCCAGAGCCGAAGATCTTTAGCTGGGTGCCGGCAGAAATACTCTCTTTTTCAAGGCAGGAATCCCCAGTTCTGTGGGCATTGGCGGCAAATGCAGTTGGCATCACAGCTCATTGTTCAACATTTACACGACACTTTAGATTTCCTGCGCGTTAAGTATGCCTGTTGTTGCTTGGCCATCGTTATCACTTCCTAGGAAGGAGCAAGACTAAGATACAATACTGATGTTTAGAAGTCTTAATGATGTCAAGCATCAGCTGTTTTAGGAGAGGGCTTATACCTGAACAACTGGATTTTGTGGTGGTGGTGCTGGTTTGCATTTTAGGGAAAAGTTGGAACCCAGGATTTTAGAGCTGATGGATATGTAGAGAGTATCTAATCCAGTTCCTTAACTTCATCCCTGGGGAAACTGAAACCCTAACCGGGAAGTGGGATGTGGAGCTGTAACAGGAATCCCCGCCCCTTTACCTCAACTGTCCTTCTGTAGACTAACACCGAACTTGGAAGATCTCCAAAGGTCTGGGATTTTTGGAATTGATATCTAAGTTATGCTATGGGTATATCGAGGCTAACATTTACAATAACAGCATTATGGACTTTTTCTCCTCAGAGTATAAAGTATTTTAATCTTTAGGAGACCAAGATGTCAGATCAAAACAAAGCTGCCATTGCAGCAGAAAAGGAAGCTCTGAACTTGAAGTTGCCTCCTATTGTGCGCCCTGCTGAAAACATAGGTGTTGACACACCAGCACAAAGTAAACTGCTGAATTACAGAAGATCGAAGGAGCAGCAGAAGACAATTAATCAGTTAGTGTAAGTAGCGTATTGGTAAATAATAATTCTTTGGATTTCGAGTGAAATAATTAGTGTTCATATTCTCATAAAAAAAGCTTTAACTATGTAGGTTGTTAATGGGCAAATGTTCAGTTAGGGAAACAATTTAAAAAGTAATCACAATAGTAAATGTTATATATCACTATATATGTGTGTGTGTATATATATCTTATAAGTCACTATATATAGTGACTTTATATCTAATATATATGCTATATATGTCACCGTATCTATAGTTAATATAGTGCTTATGCCAATCACTGCTTATTCTGGGCATTGTTTTTATCACTTTACCTGTACTTCTTACAACTACCCTATAAAATGGATACTGTTCTTATCTCTAGTTTATAAATGTAGGTCCACTCAATGTTTTAGTTCAGTTCGAGAATAAAGAATGAGGTGCCTTAGGAGTTATATATTCTTACTCCAAAACCTTTCATCATCTTACATTGTTATGTTGAACTACTTGCAGTTCCAGGAGTATTTTACGTTTTTCACAATTTAGTGAAAAAATAAATGTCATCACTACTCCCTGCAATTTCCTTCACTGGAAAGTATTTTTCTGCCCGAATATTTATACTAGTTCTTCAAGGCTTAGTTTATGGAGCATCTCCTCTGGAAAGCCATCTCCTAATCCCCTTTGTACAGCTTTAGTTTTTATTACCTATTTCTCTTACATCAGTTTATCTAGCAGATATTAAGTACCAACTGTTACACAGACAATGTGCTTGTTGCTGGGGAGACCATAGAGAATACAAAAGAAGGGAGTCTTTAAGACACTTATATTCCAGTGGGAGGAGACAGACAGTAAACATTTAAAAACAAACAAACAAACAAAAAAAGTATGTTACCTTTTAAGTGGTGTTGAGTACTCTGAAGATGAGACTGTGGGATAGAGGGGAAAGGTGTTCCTAGGACCGTCACAGGAAAGTCCTGTGGAGATGATCTTGAAATAGAAATCTAAAGAATAGAAAGTTTTTCATTTAAATAAACATGAGGATAGCACTCTAGCAAAGCGGATAGTAAGCACTGAAAGCCCAGGAGTATGAACGCTTTCGCATGTCCTGGGAACTGACAAAGGCCAGTGTCACTAGAGTATCAGGGGCCTGGGGAAGAGTGATATCCAGTACAGGTGGAGAGAAAGGCAGGGGCAGATTGTGAAAGGTTTTGTAAGCCATGCTAATTAATTCAGATTCCACCTTAAGTAATGGAAGCTATTGAAATGTTTTAAACTGGGACATGAGATGAAATTCACTCTGGCTCTTGAGAATAGATTGAGGGGGTGCCTGGGTGGCTCAGTTGGTTAAGTGGCTGACTTTGGCTCAGGTCATGATCTCACAGTCTGTGAGTTCGAGCCCTGCGGAGCCCTGCGTCGGGCTCTGTGCTGGCAGCTCAGAGCCCGGAGCCTGCTTCAGATTCTGTGTCTCCCTCTCTCTCTGCCCTTCCCCTGCTCATGCTCTGTCTCTATGTCTATCAAAAATAAATAAACTTAAAGAAAAAAAAAAAAAAGAATAGATTGAGGTGGGGAAAGGGAGAAAGCAAGAGTAGTAGGAAACAAGGAGACCCGGCAGGATGCTTTCGTAGTAGCAGAGATGAGAGATTACAGTGGTTTGGATGAAGCTGGAAACAGTGCAGGAGGAGAGAAGTAGATTTGCAGGGGTTGTGTTTGGATCTAGAATCAGTAGGACTTGCTGTTGGATTGCCTTTGATTACAAGGTGGATGGTAGTGTTTATATCTGTAAAGAGTCAGAGGTCCAGGAGATTGGTGATGTAGTGTTTGAAGTTGAGGTGCTAATGTGACATCTACGGGGAAATAAGTAGGCTGCTGGATGTATGAGAGTAAAGGTCTAGGCTAAAGATACACATTCGGGAATGAACAGAATGTAGACGATTGTTAAAGCTACGGGGAATAGGACAGATCACCTAGAGGGAGTAAACTTGGACAGGAGAAGTCCCGGAACTAAGCTTCTAGGATGGAGCTAGAATGTGTTATACTAAGTGAAATAAGTCAATCAGAGAAAGACATACCATATGATCTCATTCATATGTGGAATTTAAGAAACAAAACAGATGAACATATGAGAAGGGAGAGAAAAGGAGGAGAGAGGGAAACAAATCTCAAGAAACTCTTAACGACAGAGAACAAACTGAGGGTTGATGGAGGGAGGTGGGTGGGGGGATAGGCTAGATGGGTGATGGGCACTAAGGAGGGCACTCGTTGGGATGAGCACTGGGTGTTGTAGGTAAGCGATGAATCACTGAATTCTACTCTTGAAACTAATATTGCAGTGTATGTTAATTAACTAAAAATTAAATTAAAAAAATTTTTAAAGGAATTATAATATATTAAATCTTCGGTACAGAAGGGTCAATCAGCAAATAAATTTAGGAAGTCTGACTTCCTCAACTACACAATGTATTATTGCTTCTTAGTTGCCATTCTCTTCTACTTACTTTCACATGCTTAAGGGCAGAGATATCTCTTGGATGTAAATTAAAAATAAATAAATTAAAAAAATCATTATTGTACTATATGCTAACTAACTTGGATGTAAATTGAAAATTAATTTTAAAAAGGCAGAGATCTCAATAAAAAATCACAGTGTCTGACATGTTATTGTTGATGAGTTGAATGAGTGAATAAATGAATTTTTAAAAAATATACATGTATTTTTATTTGAGAGAGAGAGAGCACAAGTGAGGGAGAGGGGCAGAGGGAGAGAGAGAGAGAGAGAGAGAGAGAGAGAGAGAGAGAGAGAGAGAATCTGAAGTGGGCTCCACGCTCAGTGCAGAGCCTGATGTGCAGGGCTTGATCCCACCACCCTGGGATCATGATCTGAGCTGAAATCAAGAGTCAGACACTCAATTGCTCCACCCAGTCACCCTGAATAAATGAATTTTTAAAAAAGGAACTTAAAAACAAATTAAAAAAAAAAATAGGGCGCCTGGGTGGCTCAGTCGGATAAGAGGCCGACTTTGGCTCAGGTCATGCATGATCTTGTGGTCTCTGAGTTCAAGCCACGCGTCAGGCTCTGTGCTGACAGCTCGGAGCCTGGAGCCTGCTTTGGATTCTGTATCTCCCTCTCTCTCTGCCCTTCTCCTGCTCACACTCTGTCTGTCTCAAAAATAAATAAACGTTAAAAAAATTTTTTTACAAAGGAACTTAACTACTTAACTCTCATGATGCGTATAGACATATAAGTAGTACCTCTCTCATTTGGGTGCTTAATAAAAAAAAAAATAGTGTCTCAAAATTACCTTAAGCATAGTGCTGTATTAATACTGAGATTAGAACTGCCATTGTCTATTCAGGGAAAATGCATTTGCAATTAAAATTTTTTATATCAGAAACGCTTTTTGTTTTTTTTTCCTGGAAGACTGTGGATTTTGTTTCTCCATCTCCTCCTACCTCTACCTCTTAGGCAATAGGAATGTAGATTTCCTTGTGCCAAAAATGGGGTGAAGGTTGTTGTTAGAGTTCCAGGACTGAGATAGGATGTAAGTTACCTTGGGCAGAGCTGGGCATCTCCTGTGCCCGGTGCCTGGGAACACTTGGCTGAGACACAATCATTTTGTAGCTTTCCAGAGTCCCAGGAATGACTGACTTCCTCCTTGGCCACTATCTCCATCTTGATTCAGACCAGCCTTTCTCTCCTTCATTGCACTGTACTCCTTCACTGGGGTCTCTCACACAGTCTTTGAAATGATCCAATTTTTGTTTATTTATTTGTTTTTCACTGTTAACATTCAAAGCAAAAACAGGCAGAGAACGAACGGGCAAAAACAGGCTCACTTTTATATTCTTCCCAACTCTTTGTCTTTATAGCCAGTAGGAGAAAACAAGCCCCAGGAAACTGTTGCTATCTTAAAGGACGGCTTTTCTTACATAAAGAGCCCAGTGAAGTCAGGCATATTTTTGCTGGGATAGAGAGTGCAAGTCGGCAAGTGCCAGCTAGCATACCAAAGTATAAGGCAAATTCCTTGAAAGTATGGATCACTGAGAGCTAGGCTATTCAGGGAAATAATGATGGATGGAAGGAAGTCTGGCCAGCACCTTGATGACTAATAAAGAAAAGAGGAAGGAAGATATTTCAGCCACATTTTCTATTTCATGTGAAAAAGCCTTTGGAGTTTTAGTTTAGTCAGGCTGAGTAAGATTCAACATAGAGATGAAGCTCCTCAAAAAAAAAAAAAAAAAAATTCAGGGGCTCCTGGCTGATTAAGTCAGTAGAGCACGGGACTCTTGATCTTGG
Organism: Paguma larvata; assembly: GCA_030068075.1. Taxonomy (NCBI): domain Eukaryota; kingdom Metazoa; phylum Chordata; class Mammalia; order Carnivora; family Viverridae; genus Paguma; species Paguma larvata. Next base: position 24,400,598 of record CM057842.1, on the reverse strand, counting down.
GGTCAAGAGTTCAAGCTCCATGTTGGGCATAGAGCCTGCTTAAAAAAAAAAGCAAATTCAGTCTTATGCTGCTTTAACAAGTGTAGAATTCTAGAATGTGTGATAGAAAGTTTTCACTCTGCACTGCTCAAACAACATCTGTAATTCTGGGGTCACACTTTAAGAGGGATGTTGGTAAACCATAATAGCCGTAGAAGAGAGAGAAATTTTGAAACTACCCCATTTAAAGGAGGCTGATTTGCTTAATGGAGTATAGACTGGCATCACCCAGACCTGAGTTCATACTCCGTCTCTGCAGCTCATTAGCTATGTGTGAATTGGCAAGTTAAGTAACTACTTTATCATCTTCCTATCTGTAAGACGGAGATAAGAATGGTGTTTTTCTCTTAGGATTTTATGAGACTTAAAGGCGATCCATGTACTTACAGATTATAAGCTAATGCCTAGAACATAGTAAACTCACCGTAAGTGGTAACTTTTATTGACAGGAATAGTGGAAAGAACTGGATGGGTATCTTTAAGTTTCGAAGGGCAACAGAAAAAGAATATGATTTTTTGTGTATAGCTCTGGAGACTAAAAGTTACAAGATACAACTAGATTTAAAAATAAGCTAGCTGACAGTAAACTGGGCTACCTCAGAAAGTGATGAAAGCCATCCTCCTCACTCATCTCAGGGTACAACTTGATGTTTTTGAAAGTATCGATGTATCGAATAAGGTACTGAATTAGACGTACAAAACTTTTTCCAAATCCGTGATTCTGATCATCCCGCAGGTATTTATTGACCTTGATGGACGCTATCTGCGTGTTGTGCACAGAGCAACGAACAAAATAGATGTGGCCCTTGTCTCTCTGGAGCTCACCACTCTATGTTTTACGGTTCTGGCGGCCATATTTTCCTTGAAATTCATTCTGTTTCTTCACCTGCCTCTCTGACCACATCTTCTTTGCCTCCTTAAGTTGTGACTTTTTTTCTCATTCCCGTCATGCTTGGCAACCTCCAATCTTCTTTCTCAGGTTTATTTTCTTTTCCTCGTATACTCTCTGCTTTGGCCATCTTCTCCAGTGCGTTTAACCTTTCCAAACTGGTGGGTTTGTCTCCATGCTCAAAAACTCTCAGCAATTCCCATTGTCTGTTGAATAAAAAAACCTGCTGTTTGAGTTGGGTATTCCAGTCCATTTCTCCAAACTTATCTTCATCTGGTCCCATAACCTCTGGGCATATTGGACAGCTCCCATTACTCCCTGTTTTATCGTTTGATCATTCCCTTGCCTTTCTGTTTCTCAGGAGAGTCTTGTGTTTAAAAATCCATCTCCTCAGGAAAACTACGTCTCCACCTGAAATTCTTTCTTTTATTTGAAGCTCATTGCAAATGCCAACTTGTTCATGTAGCCTTTACAGATACCTCCAGGTAGAAGTGAACTTGTCCTCTCCTCTGAACCATGAGGGTCCCATGCCTTTCATGTGGTACCTGTTTTTATCTCCTCACCCTTTCAGTTTATCAGTTCCTTGAGATTTGTTGCTATTATATATTTTTAAAAAATGTTTATTTATTTTAAGAGAGAGAGAGAGAGAGCGAGCGCACTTGAGCAGGGGAGGGGCAGAGAAAAGGGAAAGAGAAAATCCCAAGCAGGCTCCATGTTGTCAGCACAGAGCCAGACATGGGGCTTGAACTCACAAACTGAGAAATCACGACCTGAGTTGAGACCAAGAGTCAGATGTTGAACCAGCATCTGACCATCAGCTCACCAGTCAAGTGCTCCTGTTGCTATTATATTTTAATAAAACCGGGTAGAGTGTCTTGATAATATAAGCATTCAATAAATATTTGGTGACAGATGGATTAGATGACGATATAACTTTATTTAAAGAGGAAATTATATTTTATAGACAATAAATTGCTTATCGAGTACCTATTATGTGCCAAATACTATTCTGGGCATTTAGAGACAAGGCAATGAGTAAAGCAGTCTGAAACATGTAATATGTCAAATGGTGGTAAGTTCTATGCAGCAAGGAAAGTGAGGATAAAAGGATTGGATAGTGAAGGAAGTGCTACCAAATATATGGTAAGATAAGGCTTCTCTGACAGGGTGGCATTTGAACAGGCACAATGCACATGAAGGCCCAGTAGGCATCAGGATTAACTTGAAATTTGTCCATAAGTGTTCACTGAAAAAAATTTCATTTTTACTTTTAGTCTCATTCATTTACAGTATACATGAATAATTTGAAAACTAAGATCTCCTTGATTATGACTATTCAGATTTGTTTCTTATAGAAAATTCAGGGGCACCTGGGTGGCTCAGTAGATTGAGCATCTGACTCTTGATTTTGGCTCAGGTCATGACACCAAGGTTGTGGGATTGAGCCCCTCCTGAGTGTGGAGCCTGCTTGAGATTTTCTCTCTCCCTCTCCCTCTCCCTCTATCCCTTCCCCATGCTCTCTCTCTCAAAAAAAAAAAAAAAAAAAAAAAGAGAGGGAGAAAATTCAGGAAGATAAAGAACTCTTGAATATCTCTTCTTTTTTAAAAAATATAATTTATTGTCAAGTTAGCTAACATACAGTGTATACAGTGTGCTCTTGGTTTCAGGGGTAGATTCCTGTGATTCATCACTTACATACAACACCAAGCGCTCATCCCAACAAGTGCTCTCCTCAATACCCATTACCCATTTTCCCCTCTCCCCTGCCATGCACTGAATATTTCTTCTTTAAGTATAATTGAAAAGATGTTCAAATTGTAATGTTTATTATTATTATTATTATTATTATTATTAAAGTAAACTCTATCCCCAGTTTGGGACTCAAACTCATGACTCCAAGGTCATGAGTCATATGGTCTACCAACTGAGCCGGCCAGGCACTCCTAAATTGTACTGTTTTGATAATATATTCTAATGTTATCTTCAAGAAAGTCAGACTTTTTTTTTAATAGCTAATGATTTCATTATTTTTTTTTAGGAAAAACATTAACATATGCCATCAATTTATTGAACATTTCTAAATAAGCAGTTGCATTTAATTAATTAATCTATTTATTTATTTTTAATATTATTTATTGTCAAATTGCTTAACATACAGTGTGTAAAGTGTGCTCTTGGTTTTGGGGGTAGATTCCCATGGTTCATTGCTTACATACAACATCCAGTGTCATTCCGACAAGTGCCTTTCTTAATGCCCATCACCCATTTTCCCCTCTTCTTCACCCCCCATCAACCCTCAGTTTGTTCTCTGTATTTAAGAGTCTCTTAGAGGGGCACCTGAGTGGCTCAGTCGATTGAGCGTCTGACTTCGGCTCAGGTCATGATCTCACCGTCTGTGAGTTCGAGCCCCGCATCGGGCTCTGTGCTGACAGCTCAGAGCCTGGAGCCTGCTTCACATTCTGTGTCTCCCTCTCCCTCTGCCCCACCCCCACTCATGTGCTGTCTCTGTCTCAAAAATAAATAAACGTTAAAAAAATTAAAAAAAAAAAGAATCTCTTAGCGTTTGCCTCCCTCCCTCTCTATTTATAACTATTTCCCCCCCATGGTATTCTGTTAAGTTTCTCAAAATCCACATATGAGTGAAAACATATAAATTTTGTCTTTCTCTGACTGATTTCGCCTAGCATAGTACCCTCCAGTTCCATCAATCCTGCAAATGGCAGGATTTCATTCTTTCTCATTGCCAAGTAGTATTCCACTGAGTATATAAACCACATCTTCTTTATCCATTCATCAGTTGGTGGACATTTAGGCTCTTTCCATAATTTGGCCATTGTTGAAACCGCTGCTATAAACATTGGGGTACATATGTCCCTATGAATCAGCACCTGTATCCTTTGGATATGTTCCTAGTAGTGTTATTGCTGGGTCATAGGGTAGTTCTATTTTTAGTTTTTTGAGGTATCTCCACACTGTTTTCCAGAGCGGCTGCACCAGTTTGCATTCCCACCAACAGTGCAAGAGGGTTCCCGTTTCTCCACATCCTCACCAGCATCTATTGTTTCCTGAGTTGTTAATGTTAGCCACTCTGACACCGGTGTGAGGTGGTATCTCAGTGTGGTTTGATTTGTATTTCCCTGTTGATGAGTGATGTTGAACATCTTTTCATGTGTCTGTTTGTCATCTGGATGTCTTCTTTGGAAAAGTGTCTATTGATGTCTTCACTGGATTATTTGTGTTTCAGGTGTTGAGTTTGGTAAGTTCTTTATGGATTTTGGATACTAGCCCTTTATCCAATATGTCATTTGCAAATATCTTTTCTCATCCTGTCAGTTGCCTTTTAGTTTTGTTGATTTGTTTCCTTCTCAGTGCAGAAACTTTTTATCTTGATGAGGTCCCAATAGTTCATTTTTGCTTTTAATTCCCTTGCCTTTAGAGATGTGTCGAGCAAGAAATTGCTGCAGCTGCAGTCAAAGAGGTTGTTGCCTGGTTTCTCCTCTAGGGTTTTGATGTTTTCCTGTCTCACATTTAGGTGTTTCATCCATTTTGAGGTTCTTTTTGTGTGTGTATGGTGTAGGAAGGTGGTCTAGTCTCATTCTTCTGCATGTTCCTGCCCAGTTCTCCCAGTCCCTTGCTAAAGGGACTGTCTTTTTTCCACTGGATCCTCTTTCCTGCTTTGTCAAAGATTAGTTGCCTATATATTTGTGGGTCCAATTCTGGGTTCTCTATTCTATTCCATTGGTCTATGTGTCTGTTTTTGTGCCAATACCGTACTGTCTTGATAATTACAACTTTGTACTAGAGGCTAAAGTCTGGGATTTCGATGCCTCTTGTTTTGGTTTTATTTTTCAACATTACTTTTGCTATTCGGGGTCTTTTGTGGTTCCACACAAATTTTAGGATTGTTTGTTCTAGCTTTGAGAAGAATGTCAGTACAATTTTGATTGGGATTGCATTGAATGTGTAGATTGCTTTGGGTAGTATTGACATTTTAGCAATGTTTATTGTTCCAGTCCATGAGCATAGAATGTTTTTCCATTTCTTTGTGTCTTCAATTTTCTTCATAAGTTTTCTGTAGTTTTCACCATACAGACCTTTTACATCTTTGGTTAAGTTTATTCCTAGGTATTTTATGGTTCTTGGTGCAGTTGTAAATGGGATCAGTTTCTTGATTTCTCTTTCTGTTGCTTCATTATTGGTATATAGAAATGCAATCGATTTCTGTACACTGATTTCGTACCCTGCTACTTTACTGAATTAATGTATCAGTTCTAGCAGCCTTTTGGTGGAGTCTTTACCGTTTTTCATGTAGAGTATCATGTCGGAGTCAGACATTTGTTTAACTATAAATTTCAGAATTGATGGAGCCAAAAGAAGTTTAGACAGAATACTGGATAAAAGAACACCTCCAACAGCAGAGCCAGATTATCCTCCAACTGTAAGTTTGTGTTTTCTCTTTAAAAAGCTTATACTTATACAATTTTTATTCTTAATTATAATCTCAACATAACTAGGATTTTAAAAGAATAATACATATACATAATACATACATTTAAATCGCTTAGAATTTTTCTCTTTGATTTAATTATGTCTTATTTGTTTGCTTTTGACAGATGACCAGTGAAATTAAAAAGAAAGGAGTGAGTTCAATTTTTATATTTCTTGCTTTGAAAATGTTCAAAGAAATTATTACAAAGTAGCTGCTTCTAAGACTACCTGCTACTAAGACCCATTCTAGAAGAGAAAAAAAATTTAGAAACTGAGATACCAACTTTCTGTGCCAAAAGGAACAAGCATGTCATGGATGACAGTATGGGTTTTAAGAGTTATATTTTTATTGCCATTTATTATTTGAGGATTAGTTGTAAATGTTTTAGTTCTTATTTCAAAAACTGGAAAAAAAATGAAGAGTTGCAGTTATAAATGAAATGCATATCCCTTTTTCATTGTTCTAAAATTAATATATTGATGATTACTTATTGAGAATCTAGAGGGTGCTAGACACATGGTAGGCGTTAGATGTTAAAAAATGGCACTGACTGCGGAGGTGACAACATGGGCCTGTGGTATAATTGGTGGAAGATGATAACATGTAAAATGTATTGAACAGCAAAGGATATGGAAACTTTTGGAGCTGGCGACACAAAAGAAAATTCATGCAGTGTTTTCTCAGATGGGAGTACAAGCTTTCTAAGTCTCTTCAAGTTCCCTTTGGGGATGGAGGGCTCAGGATACCTCCCTGTATTGAGGATCTTTGGGAGAACCTAATTTTATCTACTCCAAGTTTTCTTTTTCTTTTCCTTTCTCTTCTTTTTTTCCTTGTCTTTCCTCTCCTTCCTCTCCTTTCCTCTTCTTCTTTCTTTCTTTCTTCCTTTCTTTCTTCTTTCTTTCTTTCTTTCTTTCTTTCTTTCTTCTTTCATTCTTTCTTTCTTTCTGTATGCTCTTCTTCCTTCACTTTCTCCCTCCCAACTTTTCTGGAGACTTTGGCTCTGTATTTGCCTCTTTACTAGATATAAGAGCTGATATAAAGCATTCATAAATATTTAACATGAGGTTGGGTGAATTGCAAGACATATCTATGTGTATGCACTCAGCATCCTCACTCTTCATCCGTAGTTCTTACCTTCTAGTGTCTTAAGTCTAAAACAGGCAGCTGGGCATGAAACAGTCTTTCACTCGTGAACCCACTGCTCTTGGTATCCTGGCATGTAGGAACTCCACCTCTTCACCATTAATGTCACTAGTGACCACTAATTGCCAAATCCAAGGGACATTTTTTTTCAATACTGTTTTCACTAGACTTCCAGCTGATTTTCAAAAATGCTTTTACTTTTAAATAATTGGACACATGGATCAGCGGGATAAATGACCCAGAAGCAGACCTACATGAGTACAGACAGCTGACTTTTGACAAAGTGCAAACATTAATTCAACAGAAGGATAGTGTTTTCGACAAGTGGAGTGGAACAATTGGACATCCATAAAAAAAGTAAAACAAATAACAAAAAAACCCCCAAACCTCAGCCTAAACATCACACCTTGTACAAAAGTTACTAAAATTAGTTAATAGATTTAAATGTAAAACATAAAACTATTTTAAAACTTTTAGGGGCACCTGGGTGGCTCAGTCGGTTAAGCGTCGACTTTGGCACAGGTCAGGATCTCATGGTTTGGTTCGTGAGTTCAAGTCCCACATCAGGCTTGCTGCTGTCATGCAACTCTTGATCTCAGGGTTGTTTGAGCCCCACATTGGGTGTAGAGATGACTTAAACCTTTCTGAAGCAAACCTAGAGCTAAGCAGAGTCTTTGGACTAACACAAAAAGCATAACCCTATAAAAGAAAAAAAAACAAATTATATGTCATAAATTAAAAACTATTGCTCAGTAAAAGACCTTGTTTTTTTATTTTGATGTTTATTTATTTATTTTGAGAGAAAGAAGAGAGTGCAAGTGGGGAAAGGGCTGAGAGAGAAAGGGAGAGAGAGAATCCCAAGCAGGCACCGAGCTGTCAGTGCAAAGCCCAACTCTGGGCTCTATCTCATGGTCCATGAGATCATGACCTGAACTGAAATCAAGTGTTGGATGCTTAACCGACTGAGCCACTCAGGTGCCCCTATTTTTTTTACAATATTGTATTCCCGGAGTGCTTGGGCTCAGTAGGTTGAGCATCCCACTTTGACTCAGGTCATGATTTCAGGGTTCACCGGTTCAAGCCCTGCATTGGGTTCTGTGCTGACGGCTCAGAGCCCGGAGCCTGCTCTAGATTCTGTGTCTCCCTCTCTCTCTGCCTCTCCCCCACTCACACTCTGTCTCTCTCTGTCTCTCAAAAATAAATAAACATTAAAAAAAAAACCCAATACTTTATTCCTATTCAGAGAGTCCCAACAAACTCGAACATTAAATTCATAGTACACTCTTAAATATTAAAGATAACCTAATTGATTTCTATCGTATATTTAAGATTCTGATGAATCTGCATTTGTATGTATTTTTTAAAATATTTATTCATTTTTGAGAAACAGAGAGAAACAGAGTGTGAGCAGGGGAGGGGCAGAGAAAGAGAGGGAGACACAGAATCTGGAGCAGGCTCCAGGCTTTGAACTGTCAGCACAGAACCCGACACGGGGCTCTGACTCACGAACTGTGAGATCCTGACCTGAGCCTAAGTCTGACGCTTAACCAACTGAGCCACCCAAGCACCCCAGCATTTATATGTATTTTAATACAGAAAACCTGAAACTCCAACCCTGGTTTGAGTGAAGAGTTAGTGACAAGATTAGTTTTCTCAAGTGTAAAGTGTAGATTTGGGAGGGGGGGTAGGTGACACCCCGATAATACTTTAAATTAATCCACTTGGTTAATATTCTAAAATACTTAATAATATCCACCCATAACTTATTACTGTTATTTCCTGTCATTCTCAGCTATTTTATCAATATTAATTGTGACTTAATACCTTTGTGCTGGGTGTGTATTTGCCAATTTTTGACTGTTTAATGAATTAATGCTAAATATTTTGATGTCTGAGTAGATAACACGTGGGAATACCTGGCTTCCCTAGCCCAGGCCTTAGTCCTAATTTCCAATTCTTATTCATTTAATAAATATATACTGAGTACTTGAAGAAATGGTTTCTTTGCAGGTCATACTTTTGAGTAAAGTGTTTTTGTTCTGAAAACATGTTATTTTTCAGAATACTTCTATTCTAAAACAAATGTTGTCTTGAAAGACAGAGCCCAGGAGTTACACTGATATAGTCACCGCTTAGAACACTTAATTCTTTCTTGTTACATCCTCAGTTGAACTATATGTATATGAAGCAATGTGTAGAAAGTAGTCCCGTAGTGCCTATTCAGCAGGAATGGCTGGATCACATGTTAATGCTGATCCCTGAGTCTTTAAAGGAAGGGAAAAAAAGAGAAGAACTGGTTGAAAGTCTCATCAGTGAGGTGTCCAGTGACTTTGAAAAAAGCATGAAGAGATATCTGGGTAAGTAGCACGTAACACACGCCGAGCTTCTTTTACTTTTGTTCCCTGCCACTTCAATCAAAAGTAGAGGCATGGATGATGGATAGTTTATATATTTAGCTATATGTATTTCTTAGATGCTATTTTTATTTAAAGTTCTTATTTTGAGCTTACAATGTAGTCAAGACTTTGTAATTTAAGGGAACTTTGTATAATTTTTTCTATGCTTATTAGCTAAGGGCTTTTTGATTTTTTCTCTTTGTCTTTATGGTTGTAGTTATACTGTTTACAGGATTATAAAAAATATTGGTGTATTTGGAGAGATTTATTAGGGATTTAATATTTGCAATTTTTATTGGCATAAGTTTTTTTTTAATGTTTTTTTTTTTTTGAGAGAAAGCAAGCAGGGGAGGGACAGAGAGAGAGAGAGAGAGAGAGAGAGCACAGAGACCGATGCAATGATCGATCTCAGGAACTGTGAGAACATGACCTCAGCCAAAATCAAGAGTCAGATGCTCAACTGACGAAGCCACCCAGGCATCCTGGAATAAATTTTCTTAAGTGGCCTCTGAGTAGATAGAATCCAAAAAACCAAAAAGTTAAAGCTTTACTATATCTAAATTCACCCCCGAAGTAACATTAAAATAGTATCAAGACTTGATTTTTTTCAAATAAAGGATTTTTTTCTTATACTCACTTAATGCTCAATAAGCTATATTATCCGATATGAAAAGTTAGAAAGTTTAAGTAGGACTTGTGAGGGTTTTCAAGAAATGTTAATACATATATGTATTTTAGTGAGGAGTGTTCTCGTGAAACCTCCGGTTAAATGGCTTGAAGATGAAGGAGGCCCTTTACCTGAATCCCCTGTGTGAGTAAATTATTTTAAAAACAGTATTGCATCTAGGTTTTGATAATGGATTGAAAATAAGCTGATCTAACCTTTATTTCTAGAATTGTGAAGCTCGAAGGTATTTTGAATACATCTGAAAAATAGCACTACTGCAGTAGTCTCCTTGCTCTGAACTTGTCTATTTGCTGCTTACACAATCAGGGGAACCTTTAAGGATGTATAGGTCCACTTGGCCTTAAGTAAGCTTTGGCGTATGGCTGACAGGTTTCTTCATCTCTTGCCAGTCCTGAGTTCCTTTACCCGTACCCAGGGTAACGGAGCCAGGGCACCGTGGAAGTCAGCAGGGCACTCATGCCTGGCCCATCAGTCTGTCCTCTCTGAAGATAATGCATTTTCTTTCTTTCTTTTTTTGTTTTTAATGTTTGTTTATTTATTTTGATAGAGAGAGAGAGAGAGAGAGAGAGAGAGACGGGGGTGGGAGAGAGAAAGAGAGCCGCGTGCGAGCAGGGGAGGGGCAGAGAGAGAGGGAGAGAAAATTCCAAACAAGCTCCTCGCTGTCAGCAGAGAGCCTGACTCGGGGCTTGATCCCACAAACTGTGAGATCATGACCTAAGTTGAAATCAAGAGTTGGGCACTTAACCTACTGAGCTACCCAGGTGCCCTGATAATACACTTTCAATATCTTGATGCCTGTTTATTACATGCATATCTCCTAAAACTTCATTCGCTGCCCACAGTCCCTGTCTTCTTGCTTTAATATTAATTCCATGTCCTAACTGTTGTTTCCTAAAAGTTAGAGTGTATTGTTTGAATCCTGCTTGATACGGTGTTTTGCTTTTTCAGAGGTCTGGATTATTCCAAGCCTTGGCATTCTAGCTATCTTCAGACAAGAAGTCAAATATTAGCTAATTTGCACATTGTTCATCCAACTATGAAATTATTACTGGACCTTGGTTATACGACATTTGCCAATACGGTTTTGCTAGATTTAACAGGAATTAGGTAAAAATTTCATATTTATTAACCAACATTTAAGGCTTGAATATCTCCTGCTTGAGTGTTTCTATTTGGACTGCAGACATTTTAAGCTGATGAATCTTGAGAACTTTTCTTTAGATTAAAAAATTTTTTATCTTACTTTTTTCAACAATTGTGTATTAGGACCATATTTATCATTTGCTTTAAATCGTTTTTATATTTCTCATAAATAGAGCTAAAGGGCCAATTGATTGTGAATCACTGAAAAATGATCTGTCAATACAAGCTAGAAAGGCAGAAGAGAAGATAATGAACACATGGTATCCAAAGGTCATAAATCTTTTCACCAAGAAGGAGGCTCTAGAGGGCGTCAAACCTGAAAAATGGGATGCATTTTATAACTGTGTTTCCATACTTATGTCAAACCAGGTAAATATATTTTATATATTGTAAATGATAATGTTATTATAATTATTTTATTGTTTTATTATTTTTTAAGTTTTTATTTAAATTCTAGTTAGTTAATATACAAGGTAATAGTAGTTTCAGGTGTATAGTATAGTGATTCAACACTTCCATACCACACCCGGTGCTCATCACAAGTGCACTCCTTAATCTCCCTCGCCTATGTCACCCATCCCCCACCTACATCCCCTCTGGTAACCATCAGTTTTCTATAGTTAAGAGACTGTTTTTTGGTTTGCCTCTTTGTCACTCTCTTTTTTTTCCCCCTTTGCTCATTTGTTTTGTTTCTTAAATTCCACATATGAGTGAAATCATAGGGTATCTGTCTTTCTCTGACTTATTTCACTTAGCATGATACTGTCTTGCTCCATCCACATCATTACAAATGGCAAGATTCATCTCTTTTTTATGGCTGAATGATATTCCATTGCATGTCTATATACCATATCTTTTTTTTTTTTAACATTTCTTTCTATTTTTTTTCTATTTCTTTTTTTAAATTTTATAATAGTTTATTTTCAAATTGGTTTACATATAACACCCAATGTTCATCCCAACATGTGCCCTCTTTAATGCCTGTCACCCCCTCTCCTCCCTCCCTCACCCCCCTCACCCTCAGTTTGTTCTTAGTCTTTGAGAATCTCTTATGTTTTATCTCCCTCCCTCTCTGTGTCTTTTTTTCCTTTCCCCCTTCCCCTCCCCCTGGTTTTTGCGTAGTCTCACAAAGTCCACCAATGCGTGGAAACATATGGTATCTGTCTTTTAATGACTGACTTATTTCACTTAACATAATACCCTCCAGTTCCATCCATGTTGCTACACATGGCCAGATTTCATTTTTTCTCATTGCCATGTAGTAGTCCATTGTATATATGTACCACTATATACCATATCTTCTTTATCCATTCATCTGTGGACACTTGGGCTGCTCCTGCTATTTGGCTATTGTACACAATGCTGCTGTAAACTTTGGGGTGCATGTAACACTCTGAATTAGTAATTTTGTATTCTTTACGTAAATACCTAGTACTGCAATTGCTGGATTGTAGGGTAGTTCTATTTTTAAATTTTTGAGGCATCTCCATACTGTTTTCCAGAGTGGCTGCACCAATTTGCATTGCTATGAACAATACAAGAAGGTTCTCCTTTCTCCATATCCTCCCCAACACCTGTTGTTTCTTGTGTTTTTGATTTTAGCCATTCTGACAGGTGCGAGATGGTATCTCATCCTGTTTTTGATTTGTTTTTGTTTTTTTCTTTTTGTTATAATAGTTTATTTTCAAATTGGTTTACATATAACACCCAGTGTTCATCCCAACATGTGCCCTTTTTAATGCCCATCACCCCCTCTCCCCCCTCCCTCATCCCCCTTACCCTCAGTTTTTTCTTAGTCTTTGAGAGTCTCTTATGTTTTATCTCCCTCCCTCTCTGTGTCTTTTTTTTCTTTCCCCTCTTCCCCTCCCCCTGGTTTTTGCTTAGTTTCACAAAGTCCACCTATTCGTGGAAACATATGGTATCTGTCTTTTTCTGACTGACTTATTTCACTTAACATAATACCCTCCAGTTCCATCCATGTTGCTACACATGGCCAGATTTCATTTTTTCTCATTGCCACGTAGTAGTCCATTGTATATAAGTACCATAACTTCTCTATCCATTCGTCAGTTGATGGGCACTTGGTCTCTTTCCATGTTTTGGCTATTGTCGAAAGTGCTGCTATGAACATTGGGGTACACGTGCTCCTATGCATCAGCATTCCTGTGTCTCTTGGGTAGATTCCTAGCAGGGCTATTGCTGGGTCATAGGGTAGCTCTATTTTCATTTTTTTGAGGAACCTCCACACCGTTTTCCAGAGTGGCTGCACCAGTTTGCATTCCCACCAACAGTGTAGGAGGGTGCCTACTTCTCCACATCCTCGCCAGCATCTATAGTTTCCTGATTTGTTCATTTTAGCCACTCTGACTGGTGTGAGGTGGTATCTCAGTGTAGTTTTGATTTGTATTTCCCTGATGATGAGTGATGTTGAGCATCTTTTCATGTGTCTGTTAGCCATCTGTATGTCTTCTTTGGAAAAATGTCTATGTCTTCTGCCCATTTCTTAATTGGATTATTCATTTTTTGGGTATTGAATTTAAAACTGATGTTTATTATTTTATTTTATTTTTTAAATGTTTATTTCATTTTTGAGAGAGAGAGAAAGAGAGCGTGCAAGCGAGGAAGGGACAGAGAAAGAGAGAGAGAAGAAAACAGGAATCGAAGCAGTCCCCAGGCCCTGAGCTGTCAGCGCAGAGCCCAAGGCAGGGCTCGAACTCACGAGCTGTGAGATCATGACCTGCACCAAAGTCTGATGCTTAACTGACTGAGCCACCCAGGTTCCCCTTATTGTACACATTTCTAAATTCTAGTGCCTTCATCCTCACCCTCATCCAAGGGGTTTATAACTGGCTCACAAAATTCTTGAATATTTAACAATCGACCTTAGGAGCTGGCTTCAGTATACTAACTGTCCCTCACCTCATGTGCATGCACCCCGTTCCACCCTCATTCTCACGTATCAGGCCTCTCCTCCCCTTAGTCTTTACCTTGTTTAGTTTTCTGGAATATTTACTGTACCATGGAAAGAATTAGTAAAGAATGTGGAAGATTAGGGGCACCTGGGTGGCTCAGTTGGTTGAGCATCTGACTTCGGCTCAGGTCATGATCTCATGGTCTTAGGATTATTGATAGTCTATAAAAAATCAATTTTGCATAAAGTATTCTACTTACTGTTTTAGGCTACACTTAGTAAGAACATATTGTGCTGAATGAAGACAATTTTGAGGACTAAATGAATTGATAGAAAGACTATTAAAAGTAGTAATAGCTCACTGATTTTGAACTAAAGGTTAAAATGTTAAAGGTTGAATTTGTACTTTCTAAAGTAATGGTAATTTGTGATATGCAGCTAAAGGATTTCTTAAAGAGAACTGTAGAAGGATTTGTGAATCTCTTTGACAAAGAAGATCAACGTGGCCTGCCAATATTTAAGATGGAACTGACATTTGATGATGATAAAATGGAATTTTATCCTACCTTTCAAGATTTGGAAGATGTTGTTTTGGGTCTGGTAGAGCGAATAACTGAAGCTCTGCAGGTATTCCATTTTCCTTATCCACTGGGTTTCCTTATGTGAATAGTCTCTTTCAATATTGTATTTTATTTTTATTATTTTAAAAATATTCATTTATTTGAGGGAGAGTGCAAGCAGGGGAGGAGTAGAGAGAGGAGGCCAGAGGATCCAAAGCGGGCTCTGCACTGACAGGCTGACAGCAGTGAGCCTGATGTGGGGCTTGAACTCATGAACCACGAGATCATGACCAGAGCTGAAGTTGGACACTTAACCAGCTGAGACACCCAGTTGCCCCCTCTTTTGAAATTTTAAACTGGGTTGAAACTCTGTAAAGTGGACATGTACAGAAAATGTTATAACTCTGCTTTATTTCTATCCTCCAAGTTATTTTAAGTTAGAAAGTATTTTCTATTTGATAAAATTTCCTGGCTGGAAATGATGCTTTTCCTTCTTAGAACTTTTATTGTAGTTATGAATTGGTATTTTTGTGCATGTGTGATCTTCCCTATGTAGTTGTGAGCTTCTTAAGTACAAGATCCACCTCACGTTTGTTTTTTGCATGTTCTAATATAGTCACTTAGGTACAGTTATTCAAAAAATACTTGTTGAATGATAGAAAACTAACTCAAGTTTTTATATTAGATTACAAGTGTACAGTTTTAAATCACTACTTTTCATCAAGTTATCTTTTTTTGGACCATTGGAATATGAAAAGAATGGTTTTTTGTTTGTTTTGTTTGTTTGTTTTTAACGTTTATTTTTGAGAGACATAGAGTGAGCAGGGGAAAGGCAGAGAGAGAGGGAGACACAGAATCTGAAACAGGCTCCAGACTCTGAGCTGTCAGCACAGAGCCCGACGTGGGGCTCGAACCCACAGACTGTGAGATTGTGACATGAGCTGAAGTCGGCCGCTGAACCAACTGAGCCACCCCTGAAAAGAATGTTTAAAAAAATATAGTATAAGATCTATGTGTAGTCCAACTGCACAGATATTGGTTTCATAAATTGTCATTTTAATTTTTGTAAGAATGTCCAAACAGTTCCCTCTTGGCTCTCGGGAGCTTCACCAGCTGTAAATCTTGACGCAGAACTTCCTGAACACGTGTTACAATGGGCTCTTACTACCCTGAAGGCGGCAATCCATCATAACTTAGAAGGTGCAAGAAAACATTATGAGACATACGGTATATATGACATATATTATATTACACCTTTTTATTGTGAAAGAATACAATTTTTATTTTTACTAGAAACTGGTCAGATATTTGGTTGTCTGGGGCTGTAAGAGCAGAAAGATCTAGAAGTGAGCACAGGCATGGCTTTTGGCAGAATCAAAGATCAAACCCAACCCAAGAAACTTGAATTCTGTTGTCAAGTCCAATGGGTGAATGTTAATTGGAACAAGATGATAAATCAAAAAGATAGAAGAGATGTTGGAATAAGGGAGAAAGCTAAATCAAGCGTTAAATTGGGATAATTTGGAAGAATAGTTTTGAAGAGACTGCAACTCAGTTTTACAGTCTCTTCAAGTATGCATGGGGTCAGGATTTTTATTTGACATTCTATTAATCAAAACTTTCTATTAATTGGGTTATTGGTACCTCTAAGTTATTGTAAGATCATTAGCACACACTATTATCTTTATTTTAAAATACCGTGTTAAACCTGGTTTGCTTGTTAGGTCTATTTTATTTTATTCTATTTATTCCTACTAATGTATATTAATTCTCTATTAACAATATTTAATTGAATAGTCTACTCCTTTCCCTGATCATGTCAACACAGCACTTTATCTTTTTGAATGGGTCTTATTGTCGAGCTTTAAATTAGGTTATTAATTTTCAGTTGAAAAATATAATTGGCTTCTTGATGGGACTGCAGTTGAGATGATAGAGACTTTCCAAGCAGAAGATCATACTTTTGATGAATACACAGAAGTAAGTGGTAATTCTGTTTTCCATGAGTGTCTTTGAATTTCTCTTTTAAAATTAGGGTGTTTGTTTTTTTTTTCTGGAAACTAATTGCTTCAGTTGATGTTGATAGAATTTCTCATTCAGAATATCATTATAGTAAACTCATAGATTCACCTCATAATTTCTTATTTTATTTTATTTTATGTTAGAAAGAGAGTGCAAGTGGGGGAGGAGGCAGAGGGAGAGAGACAGAATCTTAAGAAGATCCCATGCTCAGTGCTGAGCCTCACACAGGGGTCAATCCTACCACCTTGGGATCATGACCTAAGCCGAAATAAGGAGTCGCACGCTCAACTGACTGAGCCACCCAGGAAGTTCTCACCTCATAATTTCTTTAGACTTTCATTGACTCATTCATTGCTTCAGCAAAAATTTCTTCATCATGTTCAAACACCTAGCAAGGTTTTGGTGACATTAAAATAAATAATACATGCACATTGTCCTCAGGAGCTTATATTTGGCCTGCAAGTCAGACATAGGAATAGCAACTATGATATGTAGAGGTAGATGCTGGAATGGAGATGTGAACAAGGCCTTGCGGAAGCACAGAAGATGGTTGCTTCTGCTTCGGAAGATTGGTGAAAGTTTCTTAAAGAAGTGAAAAGTGAGCTAGGCTTTGAAGGAGACGTTTATAGGTACAGAGGAACTGGAGCAGGACCAAAATAGCTGAAGAATAGGTAATATAGGAATGTAGTGCATGGCAGATTTAGAATATGAAGTTGGAAATCTAAGTGGGAGCCATGTGGGAAACATTTTAGGGTATCTTTGCTCAACAGTCTATACTTCGTTTTGAAGGTTTTTAGCTGTGCGAGTTATATACTTGGATCTGAGTTTTAAATGCTTTTTTATTTCTTTAAGTTTATAGAAAGATTTCTCAGTCTCGCCTCAGAAATAATGCTTTTGCCTCAGTGGGTTCATTACCCTATGGTGCGTTTGGATTGTGAAGATTTGAAGACAGGCCTAACAAACAAAGCAAAAACCTTTGCCAACATATTATTAAATGACATAGCTTCAAAACATAGAAAAGAAAATGAAAGGTGAGTAGAATTAATTGCTAAACTTGGAATTATAGAGTTAAAAGAAATATTTTGCTAATGATAACTCTTGTTTAAAAGATTAGGGGTGCCTAGATGACTCATTCGGAAGAGCATGTGACTCTTGATCTCGGGGTTGTGAGTTTGAGACCCACATTTGGTGTAGAGATTACTAAAAATAAATAAGTAAATAAATAAATTAATTAAAAACAAATTTTTAAATGTTTATTTTTGAGACAGAGCCAGACAGAGCATGAGCGGAGGAGGGGCAGAGAGAGAGAGAGGGAGACACAGACTCTGAAGCAGGCTCCAGGCTCTGAGCTGTCAGCACAGAGCCCGATGCAGTGCTCAAACCCACAAACCGTGAGATCATGACCTGAGCCAAAGTCAGATGCTTAACCGACCGAGCCACCCAGGTGCCCCAGTCTAAACACAGTTTGAATTATCTATCAACACTTCAAAATTAGGAGATTTTACAGACACACACATACACATACACAATCCAGATCTTTCACTTTTCTTGAAAAAGTGGGAAGGGCTTGCCATGTTGGGCCTGCAGTGGTAGATGGAGCTGAGAAGCAGTTTCCATTTTACATGGAATGTGTCCTTTGGTTTGTTCACCCACTGCTGAATCAACTCATCACCCAGCTCATTTAATTCAGTCGTTACCTGTCAGTCCCCAAAAGAATCTTAGTTTGTAACTTCTGTAAGCATTAAAACTAATATATATAAGCCACCTAGCACCGTGCCTGGACCGTGGTGCTCAATCGATGTTAGCTAGTATCTCACAAGCAATGTGAGAAAATCATGTGCTTAGAATCAGAAAGATCTGGATTTGAATCCTGACTCTGCAATGAACTAGTTCTACAACTCCAGGCAAGTTACTTAATTAACCTGAGCCTCAGTTTCTTGCTGTGTCAGCTGTGAAAAATAATACCTTTCCTTGCAGGACTAATGTTAGGATCACAGATTACATTTTTTAAATGTTTATTTATTTCTGAGAGAGAGAGAGTACGAGCATGAGCGGGGGGCAGGGAGCAGGAGAGAGGCAGAGAAGGAGACAGAGGATCTGAAGTAGGCTTTGTACGACAGCAGAGAGCCAGGTGTGGGGCTCGATCTCACAAACCGTGAGAGCATGTCCTGAACCCAAGTCAGATGCTTAACCGACTGAGCCACCCAGACACCCCCACAGATTACATTTGTAAAGCACCTGGCCCTGTGCTTGGCATAGAATTGTCGCCCAGTGAAGGGACCTATCACATCAATAAATATTTTTAAATGAATAAAAAATATATGACTGTCAGAGGCACCTGGGTGGCTCAGTCAGTCGGTTAAGCCTCTGTCTCTTGATTTTGGCTAGGTTTGGATCTCACAGTTTGTGGGCTTGAGCCCTGCCTTGGGCTCGGCACTGATAGCGTGGAGCCCGCTTGGGATTCTCTGTCTCCCTCTCTCTCTGCCCCTTCCTTGCTCTATCTCAAAAATAAATAAATAAGCTTAAAAAATATAACTGTCAAAAGTGAAGTATTGTCAGGCGTACTTTGTACAAAAGTGTACTACTGCACAAAAAGACATCAACAATGGCAAAGCACTCATTTCTAACAATCCTGTTGAATAAGAGCAATGACAATGCCATAATCAAAAAATGATTTATGTTTAACGTGACTTTTTTTGGTATTTATTTTTGTGATATCTATGACTTTTCTGGAAAATTCTATCACTTCCAAAAAATAACTGTATATTATTATAAACCCATGACATAAGAGCAGCTGAAAAGTTGTCCAGTTTCCTCTATCTAGTTCGTTCTTTCATTCTTTTCCATTTAAATTCCCTACTTGAGACAGATAACATCAACAGGAGGAGTGTGTACCACTAAGTACAATTTATTAAATAAAGAATCAGGAAAGAGTGATTTGCTTCCTGACTGTTTAGTTTAGCATCTGTCTGGGCCGATCGTTTGCTCTCATTTTGTTTACCTCCTTGCCTTTTGCAGTACTGTCCCTCCCCAAGGCACACAGATTCTGCTCTAGCAAGGAGAAAGTGCCCCTGTAGTATCACCCGTCTTTTTGGCATTATCCACTTTATTGCATACCTCCTAAATTTTTGAAAATCAAGAATGATGTATCAAGCCATACATGATCTAATTCCTGCTCACCTCTCCAGCTCTATAATATCCCCTTCTTTGTATTCACACTGGCCTGCTTGCCGTTCCTAAGTGCTCTCTACATCACACTGTGTAACGGAGTGTTCGAGAGAGTTGAAGAGATCCGTAGAAACAATTTTTTCTAGTATACCATAGTTTCCACATGAAAACATTACCTCAATCTCATAGATTTTATAAATGTATGATGTATACCAAGTTACATCAGCTAAGTTGTCCTTTTAAGTGTTTTCAGGCATCTTAGTGATTTAATATTTTGAGGCCTTCGCAGTTCACATTTTATAATATTTATGACATGCATATATTGAATATGATATAGCATTAATTGCTATAACCATAGTAAAGCAGAGCATTGTGTCAGCATTTGCAGTGATTTTGAAGCAATTAAAGAGCATGCATTAAAAGTCCCTGAGACAACAGAAGAGATGATGGATCTGATATCTTATGTAGAAAAAGCCCGGACTACAGGGATTCAAGAGTTGATTTTACGGATCAAGGTAAGAATCGTTTAATTGCAATATTTTATTTATTTATTTATCTATCTATCTATCTATTTATTTTAATATTTGTGTATTTTTGAGAGAGAGAGAGAGAGTGTGACTGGGGGAGGGGCAGAGAGAGAGGGAGACACGGAATGTGAAGCAGGCTCCAGGCTCTGAGCTGTCAGCACAGAGCCCACCATGGGGCTTGAACTCACAAACCACAGAATCATGACTTGAGCCAAAGTCGAACACTTAAGTGACTGAGCCACCCAAAGTTGAACACTTAACCGACTCAACCACCCAGGCGCCTCTAACTGCAATATTTTAAATTAGTTGTTTTTCATTGTGAAATATGATAAACATATTGGAAATGTGGAAAACATATAGTTAAGCAAATATTGATAAAGTTCTCCCCTGTGTGGCCATGACCGAAGTCAAGATATAGGATATTGCCTGTATCCCCGAAGCCCTCTGCGGGTGATTTTCCAATCATAACTGCTTCTCTCTTCTCTCCCCTAAAAGTTTCCTTGGTTTCCATATTAATCACTGTGCATGCGTCCTCAAACAACATGAGTTTAAATTTTTTCTTTCTTTTATAATTTCTACAATTGGTAGTATGCTTATGCCTTTCCCAGCATAAGACTATATACCCGTTCACCTGTATTGTACTCTAATTCTTGGTTTAAAAATATGAAATATAAATCACATCCCCCAAATTGCATAAAGCATAAATTGTGCAATTCAAAATGTTATAAAGAAAAATAAGTAAATGACAAAATGTTATAAAGTAAACTTCCAGTAATTATCACCCAAGGAAGAAATAGAACCTTGCCAACACCCTAGAAGCTCATCACAGTCTCCTCTTTTTCCTGGATGTGAACACTGTTCCTGACTTTTATAGCAATCAGTTCCTTGCTCTTCTTTATAGTTTTACCATCTAAATATGCATTCCTAATCAATGTATCTAATTTTTGTCTCATTTAGATCTTTATATAAACAGAGTCATACTGTTTCTATTCTTTTGCATTTTGTCAACATTATGTTAGTAATGCCATTGTTTCTTAGCTTTATTTCCATTGCTGTCTTATATTCCCTATTATATAACCATAGCAAAATTTATTCTTTTAGTTTTATTGTTCTGGGTATTTGGTTTGCTTCTACTTTTGCTATTAATACCAATGCTGCTGCGAACATTTCTGTACATGCATCCTGGTGTATATATTCATGCATTTCTCCTAGGCATTATAACATACATTTACTTTCACTGTTACCAGCTAAGGCAAAATTCTTATTTATTTGTTTGTTTGTTTGTTTAAATTACATCCAAGTTAGTTGGCATATAGTGCCATAATGATTTCAGGAGTAGAATCCAGTGATTCATCCCTTATGTATAACACCCAAGGCTCATCCCAACAAATGTCTTCCTTAATGCCCTTTACACATTTAGCCCATCCCTCCACCCACAGCCCCTCCGGCAACTCTCAGTTTGTTCTCTGTATTTAAGAGTCTCTTATGTTTTGTCCCCCTCCCTGTTTTTATATTACTTTTGCTTCCCTTCCCTTATGTTCATCTGTCTGGTATGTTAAATTCCACGTATGAGTGAAGTCATATGATATTTGTCTTTCTCTGACTAATTTCACTTAGCATAATACCCTCTAGTTCCTTCCAAAATTCTTTTCTAAAGTAGTCCCAATTTTATACTCTTGTCAGCAGTGTATTAGAGTCTTATTATTTTACATTCTTACCCATGCTTGCTATTGTAAGATGTTTTAAATTGGCCAGTCTCTTCTCTTAACTATGGAGAATGAAGTGATAATTACCAGAAGGAAATGGGGTGGGGGTGGGGGATGCGTGAATCAAGTGATGGGGATTAAGGAGTACACTTGTCATGAAGAGCAGGGGGTGATGTATGGAAGGGTCGAACCAATATATTGTACACCTGAAACTACTATGACACTGTGTGTTAACTGGAATAAATAGAAACTTAAAAAAATTTGCCAGTCTGTTTGGTAGAAATCATTGTATTTTTGATTTATATTTTCCTGAAAACAAATGAATACTTTTCATATGGTTATTGACCATTTGGAGTGCCTCTTGTGAAATACCAATACTTGGTTTTGCCTATATTTCTTTTGGGTTTTGTGTCTTTTTCGTATTGATTTGTTGTACGTTTTTTTTTAATTGTGATAAAATATACATAACAAAAATTTTTAAGCTCAGTATAGTGGTTTTATTTTTTAATTTTTTTTCAATGTTTATTTATTTTTGAGAGAGAGAGAGAGACAGAGTGAAAGCTGGGGGGTGGGGCGGAGCAGAGAGAGCAAGAGACACAGAATGCGAAGCAGGCTCCAGGCTCTGAGCTGTCAGCACAGAGCCCAACACGGGGCTTGAACCCACGACCTGTGAGATCATGACCTGAGCCGAAGTCAGACGCCCAACTGACCAAACCACCCAGGCGCCCCAGTATAGTGGTTTTAAAGATGTTATTGATAAGTGTCCTTTCTTTTACTCTAATTTATTTTAACTTAAAAAATTTTTCTTGATGTTTATTTTTGAGAGATGGGAAGCTTGCGCACAGTGGGGGAGGGGGAGAGACAGGGAGACAGAGGATCCAAAGAGTGCTCCAAGCTGTCAGCTCAAAGCCCAACATGGGGCTTAAACCCATGAATTGAATCGAGCCATGAGATCATAAAAGTCAGACGCTCAACCGACTGAGCCATCCAGGCGCCCCTAATTTATTCTAACTTTTTAATGTTGTTTTTGATGGGAAGTTCTTAATTTTAATGCAAATGGAGCAATGTTTCCTTTTTATAGGTAGTGCTTTCTGTGTCTTGTTTAAGAAATCTTTTCCTACCCGAGGTTATCAAGATTTTTTTCTTGTATCCTTTTTTTAGAAGCTATTTAGTTCTGCCTTTCAGGTTCAGATTTTCAGTCTTCCTAGAATCTTTTGTGTGTGTGTGTGTGTGTGTGTGTGTATGTGAATGATGTGAGGTCCAATTTAATTATTTTTCCACATAGATAAGCAATTATGTATTTATGGAAGAGACTACCCCTTCTCCACTGCCCTACAGTGCCACCTCTATGATATATCAAGTGTCCATGGTGTTGTGGGAAACAAAGGCAAAAGAAAAAAATTAAATTTCGCTATTGCCTCCAGCCCACTGACAAGTCCTTGAAACAGGCAGAGTGACCTTCCTCTGGGAGCTCAGCCACCTCGATGATGACATTTTGTTAGCTTAACATTATTCCTACTTCCGGGATCCTGTAAGTCTACTTTAACCTATAAAAATTCCTTTGGAAACTTCCTTTTTCTCTACCCCTCCCCCCCAAGGTATATGTTGGCAATCATACTCCAAGCATATGGCCCGCTGATACACATCTGAAGGGTCTCGTGACTGAGGTTTTAGTACACAGTAATAAATGACCTTTTCCTGACAGCAGCTAGCCCCTCAAGATCCTGGAAACCTTATTTCCAAAATACCTTAGAGATTTAAGCTATTCCTAACCCCTCCCAACGTGAAGGTGTATAATCAGTTACTCTTCATAACCTCGGTGTAGCTCTTTCTGCCCATGGGTCCTGTCCCCAGGCTTCAATAAAACCACCTTTTTGTATCAAAGACGACTCAAAAATTCTTTCTTTCTTGGCCATTGGTTCTGAACCCCAACATTTTCCATATCACATATATGTGCTGATCTGTCTTTTTTTTTCTTCCGAGTTTTTATTTAAAGTCCAGTTAGGGGGTGCCTAGGTGGTTCAGTCAGTTAAGCGTCTGACTTCAGCTCAAGTCATGATATCATGGTTCCTGAGCTGGAGTCCCATGTCAGGCTCTCTGCTGTCAGCAGGGAGCCTGCTTTGGATCCTCTGTCCTCCTCTCTCTCTGCCCCTCCCCTGCTCACACTCTCTTTTTCTCAAAAATAAAATAAACATTAAAAAATAATAATAAAGGCCAGTTAACCTACAGTGTAATATTAGTTTCAAGATATAGGATTTAGTGATTCACATACAATTTAGTAATTGTAATCACATACAATTAGTAAATTTAGTGATTTATATATAATATCCAGTGCTCATCACAAGTGCCCTCAATACCCATCACCCATTTAACCCATCTCCCTGCCCATCTCCCATCAAACCCTCAGTTTGTTCTCTATAGTTAAGAATCTGTTTTGAAGTTTGCCTCTCTCTCTTTTTTTTCACCTATGTTCATTGTGTGCGGATCTATTTTAAGACACTCTATTCTGCTCCGTTGGCCTTTTTGTTTATCAAGGTATCAATACCACACTGACTTAATACAATGGCTTAGTTGTAGTAGAAATAATATGCCTTTTTTTTTCCCCATTTAACCTACTGGACTTTAATTTTTAAAATATTTTAAGTATAGTTGACACATAATGTTACATTAGTTTTAGATGTAAACATAGCGATTCAACATTTTTGTACATTGCGCTATGCTCACCACAAGTATAGCTACTGTCTTTCACTATTTAACACTCTTGTAGTATCATTGACTATGTTCCTTGTGCTGTACCTTTTATCCCATGACTTTTACTCATTCCATTACTGGAAGTCTGTGTCTCCCACTCCCCCTCACCCATTTGGCCCATCCCCTCACCTCTTTCCCTCTAGCAGCCATCAGTTTGTTTGTATTTATAGGTTTGGTTCTAGAAGAGTAAGTCTTGATACCTGGTAGCACATGTCTTCCTACTCTTCTTCACCAAGTGTGTTCCTTGTTCTCAGCCCTGAGCCTTCTCACGTAAATTGTAGAATTAGCCTATAGCATTTCATAAAATAACCTTTTGGGATTTTGATTGGGTTTACCTCAAATCGATAATAAATTTTGAGAATCAGCATCTTTCCAACATAAATTTTCGAATCAGTTTTTCACATTTCCCAAAATGTTAGGGTTTTAATTAGGAATGCATTAAATGAGGGGTGCCTGGGTGGCTCAGTCCATTAAGTGTCCAGCTCTTGATTTTGGCTCAGGTCATGATCTCAGGGTTTGTGAGATTGAGTCCCACATCAGACTCTGCGTGCTCTCCTTCTGTCTCAAAATAAATAAATAAACATTCAAAAAAAAAAAAAGGAATGCATTAAGTAGACAGAATCAGCTGTTTACACATGGGGTCTTCCAGTTCATGATACATCTTTTATTTATTTGTCTCCTTTTTAACATCTCTCAGTATTTGATAATTTCCTCTATACAAGTTGTACACATCATTTTTTAGATATATTTTCCCATACTTAATATCTTTTAATGTTATATTAAATGATATCTTTACTTTTTGAAATATTTTCTTTATTACTTGAATACAGAAATATAATTAATTTATAAAATAATTAATAGACTTTAAAAAAAATTTTTTTTAATGTTTATTTATTTTTGAGACAGAGACAGAGCATGAGTGGGGGAGAGGCAGAGAGCGAGGGAGACACAGAATGTGAAGCAGCTCCAGGCTCTGAACTGTCAGCACAGAGCCCGATGTGGGGCTCGAACTCACAGACTGTGAGATCATGACCTGAGCCGAAGTCGGACGCTCAACCGACTGAGCCATCCAGGCGCCCCTGTTTTTTAGAATAATTTTAGATTTAAAGAAAACTCGATCGGTTAGTACAGAAAGTTCCCATATTACATAGCCCCCAGTGCCCTCCACATTCAAATTATTCATTATTAGCCTCTTACATTAGTATGGTATGTATGTTAGAATTAATAAACCAGTATTGATACATTATACATTATTAACTAAGTTCCACAGGTTATTCAGTTTTTTTCAGTTTATACTTAAGTAAAAACTGTTTTTCTGTTTTAGGAACCTACTTAGACAGTATATCTAGTTGTGTTTTCTTTTTTTAAAATATTTTTTTTTAACATTTATTTATTTTTGAGAGACAGAAAGAGTGTGCGAGTGGGGGAGGGACAGAGAAAGATGGAGACACAGAATCTAAAGCAGGCTCCAGGCTCTGAGCTGTCAGCACAGAGCCTGATGCGGGGCTTGAATCCACAGATTGTGAGATCATTACCGGAGCTAAAGTCTGATGTTTAACCGACTGAGCTACCCACGCACCCCTCTAGTTGTGTTTTCTTAGGCTCCTCTAGGCTCTGATAGTTTCTCGGATTTGTTTTGTTTTGTTTTTTAATGACCTTGATAGTGTTGAGAAGTATGGGTCATGTATATCATAGGGTGGCCCTCTGTTGGAATTCATCTGATGTTTTTCTCTTGATTAGACTGAGGTAGTGGGCTTTTGGAAAGAGAATCACAGACGTTAAGTGTACACACGTCATCACATCGTATCAAGGGTACATATTATCAACAGGACTTACTACTATTAATGTTGACCGTGATCACTAGTTGGAAGTAGTGTTTCTCAGGTCTCTCCACCCTTTTCTCTCCCTTTCTGTGGTGCCCTCTCAGGAAGGAAGTCACTATATGCAACCCACACTTCAGAATTGGGGGGTTATGCTTTCCTCCTTTACTGTGGAGTAGTAAATTATAATTAATATATATTAATTAATATATAATTAATATAAAAATATACTTTGGGCTATAATATAAAACTTGTTATGTATACCTTAATATCTATCGCTGAATTTTTTCTTAATTTTTGAGGTTTCTTTTTTCTTTAAAAACTTTAACTTTCAAAATGTTATATATGTTTTATTTCTATTCTTCATCTTAATAGTTGAGATTCTTTTGGAATGTCTACCTAAACCATCATATAAATTGCAAATAATGAGAGTTTTGGTCCTATCCTCATAAACCTTACATGTTTCCAAAACTTGTTTATTTTCTTTGCTACAATGGACTGGCTAGGACTCTAGTACAGTAGTCAGTTGACCCCAGCCTCAAAGGGAGAGCTTTCAATATTTCACTATAAAGTATGACATTTGGTGTGTGTGTGTTTTTAACAGGTACCTTTATCAGATTAGTATGCACTCTTCTATTAGGTGCTATTTATTTGTTTGCTTATTTTGAGGTTTCGGTTTTTCCTTTTTTTAAAAAAATGAGGTATGGTTGACATCCAATGTTCCATCAGTTTCAAGTGTACAACATAGTGATTCAGCAACTCTGTACCTCAGTGTGCTCGCAAATGTAGCTACCGTATCTGCACGATACAGCACGATGACAACACCATTGACCGTATTCCCTATTCTGTACCTTTTATCTCTGTAACATATACATTCCATGACTGGAGCCTGTACCTTCCGGCGTTTTTTTTTTTTTTATTATAAATGGATGTTGAATTTTATCAAATCCTTTCTTTTTTGCATCTATGCTTTTTCTCCTTCAATCTATTCAAATAGTTAATTCC
The DNA here is from genome assembly GCA_030068075.1 of Paguma larvata. Lineage (NCBI taxonomy): Eukaryota > Metazoa > Chordata > Mammalia > Carnivora > Viverridae > Paguma > Paguma larvata. Next base: position 24,373,341 of record CM057842.1, on the reverse strand, counting down.
ATAGATTGATTTTTGAAAGTTCTATTTCTACATGCGATATGATATGCATAGTACACATTACATATATTATATATTATATATTATATAAATATATACTACATATGTCATACCAAAAACTTGTAAATTAGATCTTTGAGTCTGTATTTCATTGCTTCAAAATTACGGCCTGCGTCTGAATCAATGAAAGCTCTAGGAGGTAAAGGTGCTCAACTTCTCTACTTAGCTCAATCTACTGGTTTAAAGGTTGTTTTTCTCCTTTGCAAAGAGGAAAAATATGTAAGAAGAACGTATGCTTCCTATGGCAAACGGGTTCTGACTCTCACCCCTCAACTCTTCTGAACAATTGCTGTATGTCAGTGGTAGGCAGGAAAGGTAGTAATGTCATTGAAGATAAAAAACAAAACGAAAGATGCTAAAATCTATGTCACCAAAGATTCAAAAATAAATACGTAAGAATAAAAAATATAAAATTCCTTCAAAAAATTTTTTTTAATCTTTATTATTATTTTTGTTTTGAGAGAGAGAGAGAGAAAGAAGAATAGAGAGAGAAGGAGACACAGAATCCAAAGCAGGCTCCAGGCTCTGAGCCGTTAGCACGGAGCCCAACATGAGGCTCGAACCCACGAACTGTGAGATCATGCCTGAGCTGAAGTCGGATGCTTAAGTAACTGAGCCACCCTGGCGCCCCCAAAATATAAAATTCTTTTAAATCAAAAGTTTAAAGTGTCAAACAAAAAGCTGCATCTTTGATCACCTTTTTCAGTCATGTACAATGGGGACCAAGAGTACCTTTATGTTAAGTCAACTTCAAGATGAAACCTTTAGGGGCGCCCAGTGGCTCGGCTGGTGAAGCGTCTGACTTCGGCTCAGGTCATGATATCACAATTGGTGGGTTTGAGCCCTGCATGGGGCTCTGTGCTGACAGCTCAGAGCCTGGAGCCTGCTTCAGATTCTGTCTCCCTCTCTCTCTGCTCCTCCCCCGCTCATGCTATATTTCTCTCTCTCAAAATAAATAAACATTAAAAAAAATTTTTTTTAAAGATGAAAGCTTTAAGATACTTTGTGTGGTGTGAAGCCAAATAAATAATCCTACAGCTAGAAATACTCATGTGATTTGGGTAATAATGAAATATCAGTTAATAAACTGAGTCAAATTGAAATTTGAAAGAGTATTAGAAGTTGTTGGTTCTTCTCTTTTCCATAATGCCTTTGTTTTCTATATGGTGTATTATATCTGGAGTTTCTTTTGTAGGAATCCAAACGTCGAATGAGTTACTTTTTAGATGTTTTCCTATTTCCTCCAGAAGACTTAGCTTTAAATTCAACGGTCCTTATGTGGCCTTGGAAAATTAATCCCATCTTTGATGAAAATGATGAGGTGAATATATTTTTCAGTATGTAGTTTCGTATTCTGACGTTTTAAGCACACTTATTTGATCTACCTTTAAAAAGTAACGTCGTGTGTCAGCATGAGTTTGGGCCTGCAACATTTATGGTCCTGCAGGCTTAGGACAGGATGTTAGGCTTAATAAAGGGTCTGGTCAGAAGGGAGACTGGCATTAAAAAGGTCAGAACTATTGTAAGTTGATAATAATAGTAAGCACAGCCTTAAGTGCTTTGCATTTAGTAATTCATTTAATACTCGCAAAAATCCCAGGTGCTTCTGTTTCCCCAGTTTCATAGATGAGAAAAATGAGTCTCAGAGAAGTTAAGTAGCTTGCCACTATCAGAAAGAGAAGAAGAAGCAGATTCAGAATTTTATATCAGACTGAGTATACATGAGATTTCAGACAAGTTCTAGTGCGAAGCAGTCTCTCCTATAGTGGGAAGTGAGATGGTATAGTAATAAAAAGCATGGACTTCAGTCAGATAAACCCAAGTTCTAAATGCAGATTTTGACTTTTATGACTTTGTGACGTCGGACATGCCTCTTGATTTCTGTAAGTCTAAATTTCTTATCTCTGAAGGGAGAATAATAATAATAACAATAATTGTGGTAATATAAGTAAAGTGTTGAATAGTTCTTGACACATGGGATCTATCTGTTAAATAAAGTATCTAATTAATATGTAAGAATTGTTCCCATCACTTCAGAGAGCTAGGGAAAATTTTCTATGTGGTTTATTATTCTTTGCATTTTTACACCAGTCGGTGTTCCATTCTTGTACTTATTTTTACTTCTGTGGTAGTTTTTATTACTACACGCAGCACTCAGATTTCTGATTTGATAAATTTCCTTTGTAACAAAATAATAACCTGATTAAATTAATCTTTTAAAAAGCTTATTGAGAATGCAAAACATAAAAAAGAAAACGAGCTGTTAGCCAAGAGAGAGAAACTGATTTTGGAATTAGAAAAGGAATCACGTCGCATGGAAGAATTCACAGAATTTGCAGAACTGGACCGCATGCAACAGGTGCGATGAACGCAGAAGACAGTAGCTTTGACAAGCCTGTGGATTAATACAGGATGTGTTTGCATACACTTAAAAACATGGATAAACATATGCTCACTATGGCCAGCAGGGTCTGACTCTTAGGCCTGAACTGGTATTATTTATGTATCTTTCTTGTGACTTAGTTTTCTACCTATAAAATAGACAGAACCATACATTTTGTTCTATACTCTATACCATAGTTCTGTCGTGAAGTCGATATTTAAAGCCTTAATATAAATGCAAGGACAGAGCCTGTGCAGTGTCATATGATCTTATTTTAATAATGTTACTTGGATATTTCTTGAGATAAACAATTATTTGCTTTCAGTATGTGACAGATGTAAGGCAACTACAGAAACGTATTCAGGAGTCCGAAGAAGCGGTTCAGTTTATTAATAAGGAAGAGGAACTTTTCAAATGGGAATTGACAAAATATCCTGAACTGGACAAATTAAAAGTGAACATTGAGCCCTATCAGAAGTTTTTTAATCTTGTTCTCAAGTGGCAGCGAACAGAAAAACGGTAATTTCTGTTAATGTAATAAAAATTAAGCAAATCTGGGGCGCCCAGGTGTCTCAGTTGGTTGAGCGTCCGACTTCACCTCGGGTCATGATCTCATGGTTCATGGGTTTGCGCCTTGCATCGAACATGTCAGTTATGCTGACAGCTCAGAGCCTGAATGAAGCCTGCTTTGGATTCTGTGTCTCCCTGTCTCTCTGCCCCTCCCCTGCTCATGCTCTCTCAAAAGTAAATAAACATTTTTAAAAAAATTAAGCAAATGATATGAAGGGACTTGTAAAGTGTTGCAGTGATATTTGATGTTGTTGTTGGTTAAGTGTTTGAAAGTAGGACATATTCATCCATGTGAAAGAGAATCAAGTGTCACACAGGAGAAATGTCAACTGTTGCTAAGGTAGCACCTACCCTTACCAATATAATATCTAAAGTCTCACTTGGGTTTTCCAGAACTGATTCACATTTTTACGCAATTAATGAATTTGACTAATATTTTTGGAGTCAAATCTGCATTTTACTTGGCTACTCTTCATCATCCATTTACAGTCCGATATGTATTTTAGCACACACAGCATGGCTTCTTCTCTTCCTACCATCAGCTCTACCCGTGTGATTAAGAAAAATGTAACTGCTCTTGCCTATAGTTGTTTCTCTTATGAGGAGTTGAGCGTAAAGAATCTTTAGGTCCCCCTTTATACTCCAGACATTTCTGAGTTTAGTATTTTTTCTTTCATTTCAGGTGGATGGATGGAGGCTTTTTGGACCTTAATGGGGAAAGCATGGAAGCTGATGTAGATGAATTTTCCCGAGAAATTTTTAAGACGCTGAGATTTTTCCAAATGAAGTCTAAGAAAGAATTGCAAGAAAAAAGAAAGGGAGCAAAAAGGCGGTCTGTGATAGAGGACAGATTTGAAGAAGAACCAAAAGAGAATCCTACTGTTCTTATGTGCTCTGCAGTAATGGAGCAGATTAAAGCTTTTAAGGTATGAACACATTTAATGACATTAAAAAATTTTTTTTTAACGTTTATTTATCTTTGAGAGACATAGAGATAGAGTGTGAGCAGGGGAAGGGCAGAGAGAGAGGGAGACACAGAATCCGTAGCAGGCTCCAGGCTCTGATGAGCCATCAGCACAGAGTCCGATGTGGGGCTTGAACTCACAGATCGTGAGATCATGACCTGAGCCAAAATCAAGAGGTAGATGCTTAACCGACTGAGCCACACAGGTGCCCCTCAAGTCATTTTTAATGAGAAAATACTAACAGTTTTTGTGATAGTAAATAAGACCTCCAGCTTCTCTAGGCAGTAGTGACTGGGTTCCAGGGATAGTGCCGTTTCCATTGTCAGTGCGGTGGAAACTTGGATGCGATTTCAAGCATTGTTCCTGTCTGTGTCTAGCACTCTCAGAGATTCCACGAGCTGCCTGAAATGTTTTTAAAGGAACTACTTAGAATTGTTTTCAATATTTAATATATTTGTCTGGCTTAAAAAATAGGGATATATCTGAAAGTCTCTTTCCCATGTTTCTACCTGTATAACTCAGGTTATCAATGTTACTACTTTTGTGTAGATACTTTGAGTTTTGTTACACATAAAACCATGTAAATACATATTCTTATTCTTCCATCTTTTTACATAAAATACAGTGTCCTATATGTATTATTTTCCCTTCTTTGATTACTTTATCTTGGAGACCTTTTCTCATCGTATATAAACCTTTTGTCTTTTTTTTTTTTTTTAAACCTATATAGTGTTAGATACTGGTGTAAGATTTCATGTGTGTGCAGGTGTGACTACAAGGTAAATTCCAGAATAGTAAATGCCAGGTTAAGATTTATAGTCAAATTACCTTACATACAGGCTATAACTGTTTAAACTTGCACCACCCTCAACAGGAGAATATCCTCAAACTTGAGATTTTGCTAATCTAAGAGAATTTTCATTTATCTTATTATGTAAAGTGTTAAGCATCATTTTATATATTTAAGAATGTTCGCATCATTTTATATATTTAAGAATGTTTCATATTTCTTTCTGAGCTCGTTGGTCTTATCGTTGTCTATTTGTCTATTGAGCTATTGGTCTTTTCTTATTGATTTCTAGGACATAATATATATAGATATTATTTTATATTATTTTTGATTATATAAATATTTCTAAGACACAGTAATTTCCTAGTGTATTATAAGTATATGTATATAATCCATATATATTAAAGATATTAAGCTTTTTCTATGTATGATGTATTTTACAAATATTTATTTGTTTTTTGACTTTATTTATCATGGCTCTTGCCTTACAGAAGCCTATTTATGTTTTTTCTTTGAATTTAGATTTATTATTCCTAAAGTAAATGGAAAAGGAAGATTTTTTATTTTTATGGAGTCATCATTCTATTCCTTTTTTATTTTAATTTAAGAATTTCCAGCTCTATGCCCAGCATGGAGCTTGAACTCATGACCTTGAGATCAAAAGTTGCATGACCCATTGACTGAGCCAGCCAGGTGCCCCTATTCTTTTCCTTTGTCTACTGAATTTTAATAAACAAACAAATAAATAAATTTTTAATGTTTATTTATATTTGAGAGCGAGAGAGAGAGAACACAAGTTGGGGAGGGGCAGAGAGAGAGGGAGACACAGAATCTGAAGCAGGCTCCAGGCTCCAAGCTGTCAGCACAGAGCCTGATGTGTGGGGCTCGAACTCATGAACTGGGAGATCATGACCTGAGCTGAAGTTGGACGCTTCACCGACTGAGCCACCCAGGCGCCCCTATTTATTTATTTATATTTTTAATGTCTGTTTATTTGTTTGTTTGTTTGTTATAGTTTATTTGTTTTTTAATTTACATCCAAGTGAGTTAGCATATAGTGCAACAATGATTTCAGGAGTAGATTCCTTAATGCCTCTTACCCATGTAGCCCATCCCCCTCCCACAACCCCTCCAGCTTCCCTCTGTTTGTTCTCTATATTTACGAGTCTCTTATGTTTTGCCCCACTCCCTGTCTTTATATAATTTTTGCTTCCCTTCCCTTATGTTCGTCTGTTTTTTATCTTAAAGTCCTCATATGAGCAAAGTCATATGATATTTGTCTTTCTCTGACTGGCTATTTCACTTAGTATAATACCCTCTAGTTTCATGCATGTAGTTGCAATTGAAAAATTTTCATTCTTTTTGATTGCCAAGTGATACTCCATTGTGTGTGTACATATATGGTATATATATATATATACCATATCTTCTTTATCCACTCATCTGCCGATGGACATTTGGGCTCCTTCCATGCTTTGGGTATTGTGGATAGCACTGCTATAAACATCGGGGTGCATGTGCCCCTTTGAAACAGCACTCCTATATCCCTTGGATAAATACCTGGTAGTGCAATTGCTGAGTTGTAGGGTAGTTCTATTTTTAATTTTTTGAGGAACCTCTATACTGTTTTCCAGAGTGGCTGCACCAGTTTGCACTCCCACCAGCAGTGAAAAGAGATGCTCTTTTTCCATATTCTTGCCAGCATCTATTGTTGCCTGAGTCGTTAATGTTAGCCACTCTGATGGGTGTGATGCCCATATCTTTTATATATTTATGTTACTTCACTGGCTGGGATGTTCAATATGGTGTGGGTTAGAAGTAGTAATAATAAGCGTGCTTATTCTCTTCCTGATTTTAAAGAGCATGTCCTAATTTTCATCAAGAATGATGAACTAAGTGTTTTCACTTGATGTTTTATTTTCACTTCCAAACAGAAGTTACATTTTGGCATTTTGATGCAAGTAGTTCCCCCATTTATGTTATGTATGTAGGTGTGCGTATTTATAACTTATGTTACATAGTTCTGTGTATAATATATATATGTATATATATATAACAACTTTGTGTTTCTATAATAATACTACAGTTTTAATTAGGATAGTTTTATCATATACTTTAATATTATATGGAGCATTTACTCCTCTTCTTTTTTGCTCTCATAATTTTCCAGGCTATTTCTAAATATTTATCCTGCAGATAAACTTTAAAATCATTTTATTAGTTTCTCTTCGCCTCCAAATCTAATTGGGAATTTGATTGGACTAATCAAATATATTAAACAATCTCAAGAAATGTAATCTTTATACTATTGAGGTTTCATCTATAAAATCTATGTGTGTTTGGCAGTCAAAAGAGTGACTCTTTATTGTTTATACTTTCACCACTAGGATTATATCCCCACTGTCTCCATCCTGTGCAATCCAGGAATGAGAGCTCGTCACTGGAAGCAGATGTCAGAAATTGTAGGCTATGACTTGACTCCAGACTCTGGAACTACTCTGAGAAAAATTTTAAGATTAAACCTTACACCATACTTGGAAAAATTTGAAGTGATAAGTGCAGGTGCAAGCAAGGTAAATATGAAGACAACTGAAACGCTTTATTTGATGAGTTTGTTAATAAAAATAATCACAGTTTTTGTTGGGGTTGAGTGTATGGTACTGCATAGGAGTGGGGGGAGATGGGGGAACTTGATAGAAGACCACTTTCCCTACCCCCACAAAGTGTGTGCTTCTATATTACTTCTTTGTCCTGAATCCAGACTAGAAATGGCTCCTTTGACCTCTTCATGTGTGTGTTGGCATGTGACGTGTCTGTATTCTGGCAGAATCAATGTGGTCCTCTAGGGTTCTTGAATTCTTGAAATATACACACGTATTTCAGATTATAGTCTGCAAAAAGGCCACTTCAGAGACCGTCCAGCAGCTACTTTATTCTAGTGTCTATTTTAATACTGGCAGTGGTAGTTTTCATAGCAAGTGAATTTTTTTAAACTACACTATTATTCTAGGAATTTTTTAATTGTTGAAGAAATCTTTTTAAACCTAAAGACAGTTACAGTGTCGCCACAGATTATGTGAAGAGAGTTACTGTGTAATGCACTCATTACTGGATTCACCAGGGAAAAGTCAGTACAGTAACTAAGACCTTTCTTCACCAGCCCATCCTTTCTTTTCCTCCCTTTTAGGAATTTTCACTAGAGAAAGCCATGCATACAATGATAGGAACCTGGGATGATATTGCTTTTCATATAAGTCCATATCGTGATACTGGAGTCTCTATTCTTTCTTCAGTAGATGAGATCCAGACTCTTCTTGATGATCAAATTATAAAAACTCAGACAATGAGAGGCTCACCTTTCATCAAACCGTTTGAAAAAGAGATCAAGGTATATAAAATATGATAGTTTCTGGTTATTTATAAAAACTATAATCTTGGGGTACCCAGGTGGCTTAGTCAGTTAAGCATCCAACTGGATCTCACCTCCAGTCTTGACCTCAGGGTCATGAGTTCAAGTCCTGTGTTGGGCTCTATGCTGGGTATGGAGGCTACTTAAAAAAAACCAAACACTGTGATTTTATTATATATATGTTACTATGGAAGTAAGTCAGTTTGTTGGATAGCTTTGGTGAAATACAGGAATGGATATTTAAAAATTAATGTGGAATCATACAGATCTGAGACATTAACACTAATAATCTTGAAAAGAGCAAATTATGTTTTATTAAAAAAAAAAAACAACCTCCCCAAATGACAGTGATAGAAGGAAAACAGTTGATATTAATGATTCTAACTTTAGACAGCCTAGACCCTGTTTTATGCTATATTCTTGTAACTTGCACTTAAGTTCTATATACCATACTCTGATTATATTTATAAACAACCAGCTTAAGGGTCTTTTAGAAAAATTAATGAATTATTGTCCATTTGATATCAACACAAACGCTATTTGAGACTATAAGATTCATAATCTTACAGTTGATATGGGTAAATACAGAAAGCAAACAAATTAGAATAATTAATAGCTTCATAAGTAGTATCAAAATTCTAACTGGGGGCTATATAAAATGAGGGGAAAGACAAACAACAAACGGATGCTTCCCTGATATTTACAGATTTCTAACTATGTGCCGGATACTGTTCCAGGGCCTTTACATTTATTAAACCGTCTAACCCCCATCACAGACATTTAAGATCAGCACTGTTATTATCTGTACTCAGAGATAAGGAAACCAAGGCAGAGCAAGATAGGTAATTTACCTACATTTACCTGGCTAATAAACGACAGAACTGGGATTCAAACCAAGATAGTCTGGTTTTAATTTGAACACGAACAGTGCAAGCATGGAAGACCTTGGCTCTCAATATTTGAGAAGACAGATTGATGTTCTTCCGAAAGGACATAATGCTACACATTTTCCCATGAATCAGGCTGGTCTGTCTCTTTTTTGCAGAAATTTCTTATCTAACAAAGGAGAATTTATGAGACAAAATGAAAAGCTCTTTCAGAGCTTTTAAAACTAAAAATATGAGACCTAGTCCCGAGACACGTAGGACCTTAAGCCACATATTTAAGATCCAAAAGATTGTATAATGATCTTCAGGTAGTGAAATATTTTGTCAATTTCCAGGAGACTTATGAGAATAAGGAGATTTGTTTGCTTGTTCCTCTCCCTGCCCTCCGCAAGTTGTGTTAATGTAGATACTAATGACATTTTGAGCTCGATAGTTCTTTGTCATCCCTCCCCCTCTACCCACAAGATATTAGTAGCACCCTTGCTTCATCGGTTGTGATAAATGACGTCTCTAGACATTGTCAAATGTCCCTTGGGGTGGAGGGCGAAATAGCCACTCGGTTGATAACCACTGGTATACAGCGGGGTATTGCTGGATGCCTTTCAGACTTGGGATGATTCCCTAGAGAATAGGAGTTTGGTCTAAGTAACTACAGTCATTTCCAATGGTGAGTTCCAATGACTTAGGAAAACTTTGGACTTCCTCGAGTTTTACTAACTTCATGTGATGGTACCCATAAGTGACCGTGAGCTGTTTTGCATTGATTTCAAAATAGCAGTAAATTTTAAATAAATATTCCTTGCTGTAATTTATGGGTTTTCTTCAATAACTGGAATTTAGTACAGTGTGCTTTTCATTAAGGCCTGGGAGGACCGTTTGATTCGAATACAAGAAACGATCGATGAATGGTTAAAAGTGCAAGCTCAGTGGCTATACCTGGAGCCCATTTTTTGTTCTGAGGATATCATGCAACAGATGCCAGAAGAGGGGCGTCAGTTTCAGACAGTAGACCGACACTGGAGAGATATCATGAGGTTTTGTGCAAAAGATCCCAAGGTGACGTGTTTATTTTCTCTTTACAAGTAAAGAGGACCTTTAATTTTGAGTATTAAAGAAAGCATTTGGCTTTTTTTTTTCCTGATTACAAAAACAAAATCTGCTCTTTGTATGCAAATTGGAAAGTTTGGAAAAATATAAGAAAGCACAAAGCATTAAAATATTTTACTTTTCAATTCTATACTGCTTCCAACTCTAACAGTGGAGGTGCCTCTCAAATGTACTTTTAACTCACTTGACTGCGGCATATGCTCACTGCTGTTCTTCTCTTGTTAAATGAATTGTAAAATAAAATAAGATAGAAAGAGAAAGGAGGGACAGGGAGAGAGAGACAGAGACAGAGACAAAGAATGAATATAGGTGGTTTACCTGACATTCTACCTAGGGACTCTGTGTGTTTGGGAGTGATAGGAATAAAGAATCTGCAGTTCTGGGATGCCTGCGTGGCTCAGTGGTTGAACGGCTGACTTTTTTTTTTTTTTTAATGTTTGTTCATTTTTGACAGAGAGGGAGTGTGTATGTGAGCAGGGAGGGGCATGGGCAGGGGGGCAGAGGATCTGAAGCGGGCTCGGAGCTGAGAGCAGTGAGCCTGATGCAGGGCTCGAACTCACAAACCGTGAGACCATGACCTGAGCCAAAGTTGGAAGCTTAACCGGCTAAGCCACGCAGGTGTCCCAAACGTCCGATTCTTGATTTCAGCTCAGGTCGAGATCCCAGGATCGTGGGATCAAGCCCTGTGTCAGGTTCTGCGTTCAGCATGGAGCCTGCTTAAGATTCTCTCTCCCTCCACCCCTCTCCCCTGCTCACATACTCTCTCTCTAAAATATTTTTTAATTAAAAAAAAAAAAAGAATCCGCGGTTCTCTCAGTTGACCTTACTTGCCGTGTGTCTCTCCTAGTAAGTATAGCACCTTGTGGAGTGTGATTCTCATGTTGAAAGACAGACTATGTATTTTGCATGCAATGCTGGATGAAAATCAGCCACGCTAGACTTCTTGAGAGCCAATAGTACACTGAAATTTATGAGTTTCGAGGATTTTGTCTTACACATTGACTTTAGAACCTTTGTGAAACATGATTTCTTGTAGACCAGAAGTCAGTAAATTTTTTCTGCAGTGGACCAGATGGTTAATATTTTAGAATTTGTGAGACAGACAGTCTTTTTTGGAACTACTCAACTCTGCCATTGTAGTAGGGAGAAAGCAGACAGAGACAATACATAACTGAACGGACATGTCTGTGCTACAGTCAACTGTTTCTGGACAGTGACATTTTCATGTGCCATGAAATATGATTTTTCTCTTAATTCTTTCAAACTTTTTTCAAAAAAATTTTTAATGTTCATTTATTTTTGAGAGAGAGAGTATGAGTGGGCGAGGGGCAGAGAGAGAGGGAGACACAGAATCCGAAGCAGGCTCCAGGCTCTGAACTGTCAGCACAGAGCCCAATGTGGGGCTTGAACTCAAACCATGAGATTATGACCTGAGCTGAAGTCGGACGCTTAACCGACTGAGCCACCTAGGTGCCCCAATTCTTTCAACCTTTTAAAAGTATAAGAATACTTTTTTTTTTTTAAAGACCTTTCTTTCTTTCCTTCTTTTTTTTTTTTAATGTTTATTTATTTTTGAGACAGAGAGAGACAGAGCATGAGTGGGAGAGGGGCAGAGAGAGAGGGAGACACAGAATGTGAGGCAGGCTCCAGGCTCAAACTTACAGAGGCAGGCCCCGACGCGGGGCTCAAACTTACAGACCACGAGATCATGACCTGAGCCGAAGTCAACGCTCAACCAACTGAGCCACCAGGAGCCCCTAAAAGTATAAGAATACTTTTTAGCTCACAGGTCATACAAAAACTGACAGCATAGTATAGTCATATATCAAAGCATCAAGTTGTATACCTTAACTGTATACAATTTTTACTTTGTCAATTATACCTTATAAAGCTGGAAAAAAAAAAAAAAAGGAAAACACTGGCAGCAGGTTGGATTTCGCCCACGGGACACAGTTTACCAACTCCTATTGTAGATTGTTAAGTTTATAGTTGATGGTTGTAAATGTAAAAATTAAACCACACACCAACCTAACAGACGTTTCCCACGTCATTCAGAACAATATGGGAAAGATGAAAATGGGCATGAGAGTCATAATGTCTCATTTGTAACTTGCATCCTTGGATAAGAATATTTATGATGTGTTGAATTTTAATAGTTTTACATTACAAAAAATTTAACAACAATTTTCATAAGCCTTTTGACATTTCAACATTTTTGACCTATCCTATAGATTAATGCATAGGTCTCATAGTTACACCTGGTCTGTAAGTGCTGACCTGACCAAATGTGTATCTTTTAGGTCCTTGCTGCTACTTCTTTAACAGGTTTATTGGAAAAATTGCAGAACTGCAATGAACTTTTGGAGAAAATTATGAAAGGGCTCAACGCGTATCTTGAAAAAAAACGGCTTTTCTTCCCTCGGTAGGATGGATGACTAATTGTGCGATAATTAAAAGTATTTTCTGATATGTGATGAATTATAACCAAAGCATTTGTATTTGCATGTTTTTCTCCAGTTTTTTCTTCTTATCTAATGACGAGATGTTAGAGATTTTGTCAGAGACCAAAGATCCTCTGAGAGTTCAGCCTCATTTAAAAAAATGCTTTGAGGGCATCGCTAAACTGGAGTTCCTTCCCAATTTGGACATTAAGGCCATGTATAGCTCGGAAGGGGAGCGCGTGGAACTGATCGCACTTATTTCCACGTCTGCGGCGCGAGGGGCTGTGGAAAAGTGGCTCATTCAGGTGGAAGATTTGATGCTCCGGAGTGTTCACGACGTGATCGCTGCAGCCAGGCTGGTGCGTTTCCCGAGGTTTATATACCGCGTGTTCTGTAAATGCTCTCTTTTCAGGAGGCTTTGAAGGTGTGCCGGTAAATTAACACTTACAGTTCTTACTATTTAAAGCCATTATTTTTTATTCTTTATTTGTTTCTAACATTATTATTCAGATAATAATATTAGTAAAAATTGATAGCAGTATGAAATTAAGCGATACAAAAGACACAAGGTGTTATGAGAAAGAATAAACAAGGTATATATAATTTCGAATAGGGAGGGGGCATTTCTAGTGATAGGTTGTTAGAGGAAGTGAAATTGAAAGGGAGACCCAAAGTAGGAATTAACCCGATAAAGAGCAAATAGGAGAACATCTAGGTAGCCTGTTACCGCCCCTGGGATCAGAAAGAATCTCAGACGGGGTGTTAAATGCATGGGCTACCGCTGCTTACAGCTAAACGATTACTTGGAAACTCGAAATGAGTTGAACAAACATTAAAAGAGGGTATATAATGTTTGAAAGAAATGTAACACCTAAGTATTTATGCTAATCCAATTAACCTAATATTGAATAATAAAATTCAGTGTATTTCTGTCTTTAGGACCACAAAGGAACAGTTATGTAGTTAAAAAAAAAACAAGCATTTTAAAAGCCACTGCAGCTTTATAATCCAGCAACTCACTTTATACGAGCGAGGTGCCCATTTTCCTTCACCCTATGACACTCATCTTAACTGCAGTGACTGTTCTCTTCAGCATCAGTGTTCCTGCAGATAGATATCGACTTTTTCTCTCCTTTTTTCCATTTATGATCCCAAACAGACTAAAACACATAGGAAAAATACATCAACATTATCCATGAAAGTATTTCCTTTATTAGTATAGAAATTTATTTTCTATATATCTGGCAATGGCTCATACATTCTTTGAAACTTATCTTCTTTGAAACTAGTCATTTGTTTTTATTTCTAAATATTTCTAATAAAACACATGTAAGTAATAATGTATTTCTACCCTTATGTTTAACGTCATTTTATCTAATATGGTTTTGTTGTGTTAAAAATATAGTTTCCGGGGCATCTGGGTAGTTCAATCAGTTAGGCTTCCAACTTTTTAATGGCTCGTCGGTTCTAGCCCCACATGGGGCCCTGTGCTGACAGTTCAGAGCCTGGGGCCTGCTTCAGATTCTGTGTCTCCCTCTCTCTCTGCCCCTCCCCTGCTTGCACTCTGTCTCTCTCTCTCTCAAAATAATAAACATTAAAAAAAATTTTTTTAAATATAGTTTCCATTAGTGTCAACCTCAAATTTTGTTCTGCAGTTGCTGGTTTTTTTTTCAGTTTATAATTCAAATCTACTATTATCACATGAAGCAGGTTATTTTTTTAAAAGGTTAAACTCTGCCCCACTTCAAATCCATTTAAATGCATTTTGAACATAAAAAGTATTAAGAGAGAAATGAGAGTATGCTTTGAACTCAAAAGCACAGATTGTTAAATTATGTCTAATTCAACAAATATATAATTGTTTAAAATACATACTCTGGTCACATAAGTTTTTAGAAAAGCTATGGATAAATCATACGGGGGTTCTAACTACTAATCCAGTTTTCCACTAGATTGTATAGTCTCCTTTTCAATTAAATCTGGCATTAATATGTATAATCTATTAGACTAATTCTTTTACAGATTAATAAAACCTTGATATTTCATTATAATAGGAGTAGTATGTATTCTACGTAGGAAACTTGACAACTCCTCATAGCAAAGCAACATAAAAATCATAAATCAATTTCCAGAATAATCAACAACAAATTCTTCCAGAGACAACTCATTGTTAACATATTAGTGTTCATTCTATTCTTTTATGAATAAACAAATAATTAAAAAACAGAATTTATAACAATTTTTCTTTTAGTCATCTAAAAATTTTCATGACTACGTGATATTTTAGCCTATGAAATGTACCAAATATTGCAGACATTTAGCTTTTTCCCCCCCATCCATAATCTCTTAAAGTTGGAATGCATTTTAATTATTCAGGCTTATCCAGAATCTGCAAGGAGAGACTGGGTTCGAGAATGGCCTGGACAAGTTGTTCTTTGTGTTTCTCAAATGTTCTGGACTTCTGAGACACAAGAAGTTATAAGTGGTGGGACAGAGGTAAAGCTTTTTTTTTTAACAACATTCTTTTCTAGCTATGTTTCTTAGTTAGCTTATCTATTCTTTGTAAAGGCAGTCTTCCCACCAGTTTGGACAAGTAGCATTAAAATTATACAATTCTTTGGGGCACCTGAGTGGCTCAGTCAGTGAAGCACCCGACTCTTGATTTCTGCTCAGGTCATGATCTCTTGGTTTGTGAGTTCGAGCTCCAAGAGGGATTCTGTCTCTCCCGCTCTCTCTCTGCCATTCCCCTGCTTGTGCACTCTCTCTCTCTCACTCAAAATAAATAAATAAATAAAGATTAAAAATAAAATTATATATACAATTCTTTGAAAACTTGTTCTTAGTGTTTTATGAAGCTTAGACAAACTCACTCTACTCTGTAAGTTCATTTCTCTGTTGAAATATATTACGAAGTCAAAATTATTTTGTAAAAGGGTATATAAAATGCATGCTTTACATATTATATACCATTAGTTTAATTGCCTTTTTATTTTATAGGCATTAAAGAAATACTATCTGGAACTTCAAAACCAGCTGAACGATATAGTAGCTCTGGTAAGGGGAAAACTGTCGAAGCAGACCAGAATTACTCTGGGGGCTTTGGTCACAATTGACGTCCATGCTAGAGACGTGGTCATGGACATGATTGACATGGGTATGTGACTCTTCTCTTTAATATTAAAGATAAAATATAGCTTCTAGAAACAAAGATTTGTACTATAAATCTTTTCCTCTCCCCACAGGATTTGTTTTATGTGATTTTTTCTATAAACTGGAAGACAAATTATTTTAATATTTGCTATTGTAAAAAATGATAGAATGCCTATTTTTCAAATTATTTTTACATTTCAGGATTGTCTCCTTTACTTTATCCTTTCTAGGTGTCTCCCATGATACGGATTTCCAGTGGCTTGCTCAGCTGCGATATTATTGGGAGTCTGACAATGCTCGCGTTCGTATCGTTAATTGTAATGTTAAATATGCATATGAATATCTCGGTAACTCACCTCGACTTGTCATTACTCCTCTAACTGACAGGTGTTACAGAACTCTGGTACGTGTTTAAATTATTTTAATTCATACGTTAAAGATTACTTTTTGGTGTGGTGTCCAAATTCTTGTCCAAATTTAACATGGCTGTCCTCATTTTCTTCTTTTATCTGTAATAGTTGAATAGAGCCGTCCCTTCCTAATCCCAATTCCCTTTATGTGAAACTATAGCAATGAATATTTACTTCTGGGTGCTTTTGTAGAATATGAGAGTGTTTGGATTCGAATGTTTGAAAATCATGAGTTGTTCCCATTCAGGATAATTAGAAAAAGAAGGTATTAGAGATTTAAAGAAAACTGGAGCTTCATGAGACAGGTTTGGTTTTTGCACTGGAGTCCTGGGAGACATGACAGGAAGATGAGTAAAGTCTTTCTGGGCCTTAGAACTCCAATTTCTTTCTTTCTTTCTTTTTTAATGTTTATTTATTTTTGAGAGAGAGACAGAGCATGAGTGGGGAAGGAGCCGGGGGGTGGGAGTGGGGGACACACACACAATCCTAAGCAGGTTCCAGGCTCTGAGCTGTCAGCATAGGATGCAGGGCTCAACCTTACAAACCGCAGGATTGTGACCTAAACCAAAGTCAGATGCTTAACTGACTGAGCCACCCAGGCAACCCTAAAGAGAGAGTTAGTTCTGTTGAATAGGAGGGAGAGAGCTGAAATGTAGGGGGTGGTGATAAGGTCTGTGCTTGTTGAGAAGCTATGGAAGATGAAGTTATGACTATAAGAAAACCCAAACACCTCAGAATAAGGTTGCCACAGGACTCTCAGCTAAATTTCAATTTCAAATAAACAATAATTTCTTAGTATAAGTGTGTTCCAAATATCATACAGAACATATGACTAACACTAACAAATTATTCATTGCTTATCTGAATTCAAATTTAACTGGGCATTCTGTATTTTTATCTGCTAAATCTGGCAACCCTACCCGGGCATTGAGGAAAAGCATCAAGAAACAACAGTTCACCTGTGTCGAGTAAATAACATTAAAGTATCTTTGACTGAGTTCTCCAAAAGCAGAGAGGAAATGGGGACTCTTGGGTAAACGATTTACTAGGGGAGGCTCTCAGGAAAAGCCTGTGAGGGAAGTGAGGACAAGGGGGGTGGGGGGGAGGGAGTAAAGATGTGGTTTCAATAGATGTACAGATTTAGCCTGATCTCAGGGGGAGCTTTGGAGCATGAATGGCATCATGGGGGTACCCCTCTTGAAGGCAAGGGGCCTGGCTTTTTTATCTCCGTATGGTCCGTGGCCATCAGTCACCCCTGAGGTTGGGGGGGAGGTGGTGGGCACTAAGAAAGGCAAACCTCACTAACATGGAGTTGGGAAGCCATGAGGGAGAAGGTCTCAGGCCCTTATTCATCATCAATTGCAAAACCAACAGGAGGAGATATTCCTTACATTCCTGACGGGAAGAAACATGTACTTGATTACACCGGCGGGAATAAGGATTTTGTTCTTGTCGGGCAAGATCCCAGCCAATGAGAGACTGTCACAACTCAGCCAATGAAAAGCCATTACACTTGCAACTCACAGTTTCCTCCAATGGACTTCTTGTTTATAATGGTCCCTCCCAAAGCCGCCCCCGCCCCCTTTCCTCTATAAAAGAGCTCTCCTCTCTTCTGATCCCTAGACTTGCCTATGGTTTTGTGGTAGTTTCTATGCTCAGGCTTGCAATTGTCTGCTATTTCCATGTAAACCCATTTTTGCTGGTAAACTGACAGGTTTAATTTGAAGGGTAACAGGGCTGGGAGTAAGCTTTCAGGTATTTGCTGATAAAGTAGCTCCTATTAGTCAAGGGCAATTCTCAGGAGAAAAAGACAGTTGTGAGCTATTTGTGGCTGATTCAGAAATTGGGAGATGGATGCAATGGCGGGTGAAGGGTGCCAATGCATCTATGATAAAATGTTCCACCAAACCGTCTATTTTCTCCGGAAGCTACTTGAGGGCTGGGACCCTATCTGGCTTGTTTTCTACTCTAGTAGTGAACAGATACATGGTCAATCCCTAAATATTTGTTGTGTAAATGAATCTCAAGCTTCTGTGTCCTATGTGGGACCCTGGTGAAATTAGAAGCTGTGAATACTTGTGGAAGCTCACAACTTCCAGTTGTAAGACCAGAATCCCATTAAACTAGACATTGAAAAATTTGTAAGCATTTTCTTGAAATAATGAAGAGGGAAAAACCTGAGGTTTCCAGCAACCAAGTTAATGAGCATTAAAGGGATAGCATTTATTACAAACTTAAGGTGGGTAGAATGTTGATATTGCCTTTCTTTAATCTGTTATTTTAGTAAATGTGAAAATATCTATTAATAAAATTTTTAATTTTGTTTTTATTATTAAATTATTAAAAATTTTTAAATGTTTATTTTTGAGAGAGAGGGAGAGAGAGAGAGTACAAACTGGGGAAGGGCAGAGAAAGAGGGAGACATAGAATCTGAAGGAGGCTCCAGGCTCTGAGCTGCCGGCACAGAGCCAGATGCAAGGCTCGAACTCAGGGACTGCGAGATCGTGACCTAAGCCACAGTCAGATGCTTAACCAACTGAGACACCAAGGCACCTCTTAAATTATTTTTTAATAGACCTTTCTTTTTAGAGCAATTTCAGTTTCACAGCAAAATTAGACAGCAAAAGTACAGAGAGTTCTCTCCCATCCCTTACCTACTGATATGTACAGCTTTGGTCCCTTGACCCTATTTTTTCTAAAGGAAATTAAATTTCACAAACGTTTATACTAGTTTTCTTGAAACAAACTCCACAGTTGGAATTGACTATAATTTATATGCTTCTGAAAATTTCCAACCACTGTTCTGGTCCTTTTGGGGAAGAATTCAGGAAGAATTCAGATACTGCTGATATTGTTCTTAAGGCACTTAAAGACTAACTGGGAGAAAAAACAATGTACAGAATTACCTGTAAGGCAAGGTAGACGGTGATCCTGCTGGTAAGAGAAGTACAGAACAGTGTTGTAGGAATGGAGAACATACCAAGAGTGGAAAGCAATAGCCAGGGTGAGTTATAGACAAAGATATATGATAGGTATTCTGTTCCTCTTCTAACTGATGGGCTCCCATTTACAACACTCATTATCAGGTGTTGACTTTTGGCAGCTAGCCACAGAATGTTGTTAATGATCTCCACAACCGTGTCCACAGGCATCTCTAATTAAGCCTTTCTGACCAAATGTAATCCCTCAAGGCTAGATTCTTTTTGGTTTTAAAGGCAAATGGGGTACCCATGAGGTATTATAATATAAGGCGATTTTTATACAGTTTTACTTCTTTAGGAACTGCTTTTTCTTTGTGCAGTTGGAAAATTGCATAGTAAAAATTAACTGAACAATATGATTATATTAGTGCCGCTTTGAAGCTACACAAATATGGCTCCATCCATTTTGTAAGCAATTGTCTATATAGTTAATTTTTCCCCCAGTTATGCAAGATTTCTTTCAAATGTATGTTTCTTTTCAGATTGGTGCCTTCTATTTAAACCTTGGAGGAGCACCAGAGGGGCCAGCAGGCACAGGAAAAACTGAAACCACCAAGGACTTGGCTAAAGCTCTTGCTGTCCAGTGTGTGGTGTTCAACTGTTCAGATGGGCTAGATTATCTAGCTATGGGAAAGGTAAAGTTGTATATTAAATGTTACAAACCTACAGCTACATCAAACTGGAGAAACTGAAACAAGCTTATGTTTAAACATTACATGAATGTGGTTTACATATTGCTTGAACTTCAGTTTTAGGGGTAAAGACATTCTTTTTTTTTTTTTTAATTAATTTATTTTTAGAAAAATAAAAATTTAATTGTGACCAGCAAATTTTTTAAAATTAATTTATTAATTAGTTAGCATATAGTGCAACAATGAATTCAGGAGTAGATTCCAGTGATTCATCCTCTACGTATAATACCCAGTACTCATCCCAACAAGTGTCTTCCTTAATGCCCCTTACCCGTTTAGCCCATCCCCTCTCCCACCATCGCCCTCCAGCAACCCTCTGTTTGTCATTTATAAGACATTCTTTTACCCTAGGGGGTTATTAGGCTTCATTTTCAGTTTTGGCTTAAAAGATTAAATATTTGTTTAACAGATGATGCCCTGTTGTACGAAAACTCATCTCATTTTTTCTTGTCCTTAGTTTTTTAAAGGATTGGCTTCTTCTGGTGCTTGGGCTTGCTTTGATGAATTTAATAGAATTGAGTTGGAAGTGTTGTCAGTGGTAGCTCAACAGATCCTTTGCATTCAGAGAGCCATTCAGCAGAAACTGGACGTGTTTATTTTTGAAGGGACAGAACTTAAGCTCAATCCAAACTGTTTTGTAGCTATCACAATGAATCCTGGCTATGCGGGACGTTCTGAATTGCCAGACAATCTGAAGGTAATATTTTATGAGTATAAATTTGTTAATCAAAAATAACAGCATAATCCACTCAAAATGGTGTGATTTTTCTCACGTGTATTTGTAAATCTCCCTTTTACCTTTTCCAATAGCTATACGGTAAACCTCTACAAACATTTTTGGGTGTCTGACTCGTATTAAAGGACGTGAAACCATTACGGCACTACTGAGGGAAAAAAAAAATCACAGAGTTAATGGAATCTTGCTGCCCTGGGGGAAATAAACATGCATATCACCGCATTCTGTTGGGGTGCTTGTGCTCCGCTTTTAAAAAATGGTTTCCTTTATAAAACCAATGTATTTCGTTCCTTATATACTGCAGGTTCTTTTTAGAACTGTGGCTATGATGGTTCCAAACTATGCCCTCATAGCAGAAATCTCCCTCTACTCCTACGGGTTTTTGAATGCAAAACCTCTGTCTGTGAAGATAGTGATGACCTACAGGCTTTGCTCAGAGCAGCTGTCCTCACAGTTTCATTATGACTACGGAATGCGAGCAGTAAAAGCAGTTTTAGTGGCTGCTGGAAACCTTAAACTAAAATTCCCAAATGAAAATGAAGACATACTTGTAAGTATTAAATATATACATTGTGAAAGCTTCAGTAGAAGATCTTTTTTTGTTGGTGTTTTTTTTTTTTTTTGGAAGGTTGATCAGGAGCTATAAATAGGCAAATAAGAAGTTGTTGGCTTTGTGCCTTTTAATGTGAGGTTGGAATAATAGTCTGGGGTTTTGTTATTCATTATACTTTATGTGAATATAAAGTTGGTGTTTAGTATGGGAATTCCATTGATCAGTGTGAAAGGAACTTTGACTTTTGGTGGTGGGGAGGGTGAGGAATGAGGGCAATTAACTTCTACAGCATCATTTGAATGCTTTCAGCTTCTTCGATCAATTAAAGATGTAAATGAACCGAAGTTTCTATCACATGATATACCCTTATTTAATGGAATAACTAGTGATCTGTTTCCTGGCATCACACTTCCTGAAGCTGACTATCATGTAAGTAAACCTGTGAGAACGACTTATTTTGTAAATAAATTTATCTGATGACTCGGTCATTTCCAAAGTTTCAAATGAATGAAATTGTTCTATTTGGAGGATAAACCCCTACTTTGGCCACTCTCATCAATGAGGATGAGTAAAATCTTCTGTGATATGATACCAACGTTAACAAGACTCAGATCAAAGTTCATGTTCTTTCTAGAAGAATGAGCACTCTTGTAGTTCCTGTCTTGTGATTTCTAATGTGCTCTACAATGTATACTGCGATGCTATTGTGTACTTTGGCAGGTAGGAAAGATGATCAACTGGAAGTGGCAAAACATCCTATCGTTAACATAAGGATTTTTCAAATTTAAGTAATAGGCTGACAATTTTTTATGATTTTATTTTGAGTAATGTCTACTTGCAATGTGGGGCTTGAACTGACAACCCGGAGATCAAGAGTTGTGTGCTCCACTGACTGAGCCAGTCAGGTGCCCCCTGACTCTTACTTTTTTTTTTTTTTTTTAAAGGAAACAAACTATGTGCATTTCCAATTTCATAAATTATAGACATTACATATGTACATATGTATACACGTAAGAATAAGTGTTTGCTATTTATCACTGTTATGTATAATCAAGATATACATTTTTGGGGCGCCTGGGTGGCTCAGTCGGTTAAGCGGCCAACTTCAGCTCAGGTCATGATCTCGCGGTCTGTGGGTTCGAGCCCCGCGTCGGGCTTTGTGCATCGGGCTCTGTGCTGACAGCTCGGAGCCTGGAGCCTGCTTTGGATTCTGTGTCTCCCTCTCTCTCTGCCCTTCTCCTGCTCACTCTATGTCTCAAAAATAAATAAACGTTAAAAAAATATTAAAAAAAAAGATATACATTTTTAATTAAGTTTTTTATTTCCAGTATAGTTAGCATATAGTATATTAGTTTCAGGTGTACAATACAGTAATTCAACAATTCTATATATTACTCAGTGCTCATCATGGTAAGTGTACTCTTTCATCCCCAACACCTGTTTCACCCAGCGCCCCCCACTCATCCACCTCCCCTCTGGTAACTTTTAGTTTGTTCTCTGGGGTCTGTTTCTTGGTTTCTCTCTCTCTCTCTCTCTCTCTCTCTCTCTCTCTCTCTCGTTCGTTTCCCTTTGCTCATTTTTTTCTTAAATTCCACATATGAGTAAAATCATATGGTATTTGTCTTTCTCTTACTGATTTATTTCATTTAGCATTATACTCCTAGCTCCATCTATGTTGTTGCAAATGGCAAGATTCCATTCCTTTGTATGGCTGGGTAATATTCCATTGTGTGTATTTATGCTGTAAGGGCAAATCGGGACTGATTCCATTTTGCCTAAGGGCAAACTGGGACTGACTCCATTGTGTTTCCGTGTCCTCCACCCCGAGTCCCCAGTGCCTGCGTGAAACCTTAAAACCTGCAACTTCCCGGTTCCAAAAGAACCACGCCCAGTGCCTATGGAACAGGACCCTTGACCCTTCCTCAGCCAATCGGCTAGGGTCACGACCATCACCCCTCCCACTGCCCCTAGACCCCTTTAAAACTATTGTGTTTTCGGACCGCGCCCTCTCTCTCGACCCCCGCTGTGTTGGTGCAGCAGGAGATTGAGCTAGCTCGAATAAAGGCTCTTTGTTCTTGCATCGGACTCGGCTCCCTGGTGGTTTTTGGGGTCCCCGAATTCTGGGCATAACAATGCCACATCTTCTTTATCCATTCATCTATGTGTGGACATTTGGGCTGCTTCTGTAATTTGGCTATTGTTAATATTGCAATAAAAATAGGGGTGCATGTATCTCTTTGAATTAATAGTTTTGTATTCTTCGGATAAATACTCAGAAGTGCAATTGCTGCATTGTAGGGTAATTCAATTTTTAAGTTTTTGAGGAAACTTCATGCTGTTTTCCACCATGGCTGCACCAGTTTGCATTCCCACCAACAGTGCAAGAGGGTTCCTGCTGGGGTCCAATTCTGGTGAATCTAGGGGTCCCCGAAGGATGGACGGTCAGGCGAAAGGAAATGAGAGAGCCACGAGAGAGATGTAGTCTGATGGCCAAGCAGGCGGTTCTGGCAATTCTGGCATCTCCGCCCTTCTGGTCTCAGTGTCTTTATTTAAAATGTAGTGAGTGACATTACATCAATGAGTGACATTCCATAGTTTGATCTCTTTAACAATAATGCTTTCTACCTGCAAGGTGGCAACTTCCTTAATCCTGTATGTTGGTTTCAGGATAATTAATGTATAAATTTAGGGTGGGGAGAGAGAACAGGGTGTTTCCTTAAGGCCTTATGTTAATTATCTACAAACAGGCCAGGAGTCATTCTGCCTATTCTTCCAACTATAATGGGGGAGGTGCAACCCGTCCCCAAGATGCAACTTTAAGGTTACTTCTGGCCGGGCTACTCTCATTCACATGTAATCCATCAAAGCATCCTGCTCCAGGTCCTTCTTCTTTATCTAAATGCCATTAAACAAAGGAACATTACATTCCTTGGGGCCAAGGAGAGCAGCTCAAGGAATCCAAGCCTGAGAAATCCCTTAGAAGGAGGTAAGACTAGGCCCCAGTTTGGCTGGCGGGAGCCTCGCCTCAACCACCTTTTCCATACAAGCAAGGGTCTCAACCTGTGAGCCCAAAATGGCTCCCAACAGGTTTCTTTTTCTCCACACCTTCGCCAGCACTTGTTGTTTCTTGTGTTTTTGATTTTAGTCTTTCCGACTGATCTGAGGTGATATCTCACTCTAATTTTGATTTGTATTTCCCTGATGAGTGATGTTGAGCATCTTATCATCTGTCTGTTGGCCATCTGATGTCTTCTTTAGAGAAGTGTCTATGTCTTCTGCCCACTTCTTCACTGGATTATCTCTGTTTTGGGTGTTGAGTTTTGTAAGTGCTTTACATATTTTGGATACTAATCCTTTATCGAATATGTCCTTTGCAAATATCTTCTCCCATTCAGTAGGTTGCCTTTTGGTTTTGTTGATTATTTCCCCAGCTGTGCAGAAGATTCTTATTTTGATGATTTCCCAATAGTTTATTTTTCCTTTTGTTTCCCTTACCCCAGACATATCTAGAAAAATGTTACTTTGGCTGATGTGAGACATTATTGCCTGTGCTCTTCTCTAGGATTTTTATGGTTTCAGGTCTCACATTTAGGTCTTTAATTCATTTTGAGTTTTTGTGTGTGGTGTAAGAAGGTGGTCCAGTTTCATTCTTTTGCAGGTAGTAAAAGCAGTTTTCCAGCACCATTTGTTGAAGAGACTTTTTCCGATTGCATATCCTTGCCACCTTTGCTGAAGGAGGTTAGTTGTCTATATAATTGTGGGCTTATTTTTGGGTTTTCTATTCTGTTCCATTGGTCTATATGTCTATTTTTGTGCCAAAATCAAAATTAATTTTAAAATTACAAACAAAAAAATCTTAATGTGTAAGGGTCGAGACCCCAAATACCCAAGAACAGAAAGTTCCAGACGCCGAGGCTGCAAAAGCATAGGAGATTTATTAGCTAGCTCGAGCTAGGGTCCAAACCCAGAGCACCAGCGCAGTGGCCTCCTTTAGGGTAAGGACCCCGCTCTAGGGATTCAATTCTCTTTTTATAACATTTGTAGGGTTACATGAGCTGTCTCTGCCCCTTCTCTTTGTTCTTTTGAGTCCGGTTGGCCGTGTCTTCTTTCGATTGGCTCGTTTAAATTCGGGGCCTTTCAGTTAGGGGCTTCCTTTGTTGGTCTCATGAGGCGGGTCAAACCGGCTATCCCTGAGAAACAGAAACTCCGGGGGCACAGGAAACATAAACTCTCGGTCACTATCACAGGACCTTCAGGAGGTACAGGAAACATAAACAGAAACCTTTTAACCTTTGTCACAGGAACTCCAGGAAGTACAGGAAACATAAACAGAAACCTTTTAACCTTTGTCACAGGAACTCCAGGAGGTACAGGAAACGTAAACAGGAACAAAAACCTTTTGGCCTCCATCAATGAGATAGGTGATATGTGGCTGAAATGAAACGCCACTTTATGGCAATTTAAATGGTAAAATGTACAGTGAAGACTTTGTGAGTTCAGCATGTGTAAACTACCTTTTACCATTTGATGATTCAATTCTTCCACTTCCTCTTTCTATTGATATTACTATAAAAGTTTCAATTTGCTTGAGCGATTATATCATTAAGGCATTCCTTGGTTTAAAGGCATCATTTACTTTTTTACTCTTTTTTTTTTAACCTTCAAACTCAAATGCTAATCTACATCCTATGACAACATCAGACTAATGTGATTCTAGGCTCTTTTCCCAAACCAACAACCAATTCTCTTTCTCTGGACACCAACTGGGTATTCAATAGTTCAATTCTGACACTACTTACCTGGCCAGACTCCACAGATTAAGGGATCTGTCCTAGAAGACTTCCCGAACTTCACTTCAGACAGTCTCAAGTCTCGGGTCACCTATACTTTTGACAGGCTGGACTTTCCACAGCCTCCCCACCCAGCTTTGATAATTTGTTAGAACAGCTCACCGAACTCGGGAACACAGTTTATTATTAATGTTTACCGGTTTATTATAAAAGATACAACTCAGGGGGGGGGTGCCTGTTTGGCTCAGGCAGTAGAGCATGTGACTCTTGACCTCAGGGTTGTGGGTTCAAGCCCCATACTGGGTGTGGAAGCTACCTTAAAAAGTGGTGAGGGGCGTCTGGCTCAGTCAGTTGAGGGTCTGACTCTTGATTTTCAGCTGAGGATCGTTGAAGGATTTTTCACCTCAGTATCCAGGATTCATTGTCTTACTGTTTCAAGGAATGAAGAGGTAGACACAGAATAAAATGAGCAGCAGGCAAAAGTTTACTAGAGCATGATCAGAAAGTAAGAATGGTATGAAAGCTCTCTTGACAGAGAAGGGGCATTCAAAAGTGAATGCCTGTGGACTGTAGGCAAGGGATTTAGTTTTGTAGGGTTTTGGTTGGCCCCTTACCTTCCCCCTTGTTCCTTCTCAGGTCCTACCCTTATTGGCTAGATAACTCTAAATGCCTTGTCATTCCTTTTTGATGGGCTCGTTTCCATTTTATGATGGGTAGTCTATGGCCAAACCAGTTCCTTGTGGGTCTTATATTTTAGGGTCTTGTACTTCCACGAATATAGCAACAGATCCATGGACCCACAGCTCTTAGTTTGAAAAATACTACTAAGAGGTGTGTGGCCAAGTGGGTCAGTGCACCTACAGAAGAGCCAAAGGGAGCCAGGGCCATAGGAAAAAAAAAACAAACAACTCATAACTATGTCATATTGCTTTTAACATGTACAATATTCCTTTACTGGCTTCTTTTGGGTTTTGGATAATGTTTATTTCTCCATTATTATTCTCTGTTGAATTTTTAGTTTTACCTCAGTGGTCACTCCACAGGGTATAATCTATATCCTTGCATTATTACAATTTACCTTAAGTTTGTATTTTGCCATTTCAGAAACAATATAAAAACTTTTTTTTTTTTTTTTTTTTACAGTTTATTTATTTTTGAGAGAGAGTACACACATACCAGCAGGGGCGGAGGCAAGGAGAGAGGAGGAGAGAGAATTCCAAGTAGGCTCTGTGCTGTCAGCATAGATTCCATGAGCTGAAATCAAGGCTTAACCTACTGAGCCACCCAGGCGCCCCACAGTATAAATACTTTAAATGGAGTAATTTTATTATCCACTCACCTTGCCCATTGTGCTATTGTTGTCATTTATTTTACTTCAGCATATTATAAACTCCACAATGCATTATTAGTTTTTGCTTTTGATGTTAGTATTTGAAGAAAAATAGTCCTTTATATTTACCTTTTCGTTTTTCTTTTTCTTTTCTTTTTTTTTTTTGAGAGAGAGACAGAGCATGAGCATGAGCCAAAGGAGGGGCAGACAGAGAGGGATACACAGCATTCGAAGCAGGCTCCAGGGTCTGAGCTGTCAGCACAGAGCCGGATGTGGGGCTTGAACCCATGGATCACGAGATCATGACCTGAACCAAAGTCGGGTGCTTAACCGACTGAGCCACTCAGGCGCCCCTTTTTCGTTTTTGTTTTTTATTTGTTTATATTTACTTTTTCTAATGTTTTTTTATTTCTTTTAGCAGATATATGCTTTCATCTGGGATATTTTTCCTTTGACATCAAGAATTTCCTTCAGTATCTCTTGTGTGCATGTGGGGTTTTGGCAACAAATTCTCTTAGCTTTTGTTTGTTTGAAATGTCTTTATTTAGCCTTCATTTTTGAGGAATATTTTCTGTAGAAATGGAAATCTAGATTGGCAGTGTCTGTCCATCTTTCCACATCATTTTAAAGATATTATCCTATTAACTCCTGGCTCTCATGATTATACTTAGAAGTCAAGTGTTTTCCTTATTTATGCTTGTCTGAATGTAATGTGTTTTTCCCTCCAGCTATTTTAATATTTTTCTTTGCCCATGTGCCTAGCCTTGTTAGTTTGGTACTTATCTTACTTGGATTTACTGCACTTCTCGAATCTCTGGATTTATGTATTTCTCCAGAAAATTCTTAGTAATTATATCTTTAAATATTTCTTCTGCCCTATTTTGTCTCCCCTATTCTTCTGGGACTCCAATTAAATATATGTTAGATCATTATATATTATCTCACATCTTTTATGCTCTGTTTTTGTTTATTATTTTATATTCTGTGCTGTAGTTTGATCACTTTTTATTGACCTGTCTTTAAGATCATTTTTTCTTTGTTTTTATTTTTCAGCCTGCTGATAAACCCATCCAATGAATTATTAAATTCACATAGTTTTTCAGTTTTAGTAGTTCTAATTTGGTTTTATTAAAACCAAATGTTTATTTGCTTGAATTCTTTATTTTTTTGTCTGTTTTTTTGTCATATTGTCTATTTTCTTTTATATGTTTATAAAAGTTATTTTAATATTCTCGTCTGCTAATTATGACATCTGAGTCATCTGGGAGTTTATTTACTGGGTTTTTTCCTTTTGATCTTCAGCTATTACCTCTCATGACTTGTAAAGTTTGATTTTATGTTAAAAACTATGTATAAAATAATTGTAGAGACTAAAGTGGTATGATGTTTTGATAGCTAGACTGAGTGGTGATCAATTCAATTGAGAGTTGACCCAAGCCAGAGTTTTATTGAAGCATTATTGAGCTTTAGTTTACCTCTGGCTTCAAAAGTCTTTAGGGTAAGAATTGTCCTATTGTATCATAGGGCCCTCCCTCTAGCAGCATTTTGAGATATGGCAGGCCCAATCCAATGCCCACCTATGTTCATACCTAGAAAATGCTCCCCCAGGCTGAATTAGCTGTTGATTTGTGCTCACCTGGAAAGGCTTATCCTTTTCTGAAATTTAGTTCCTTTAGACATATTTGTATCCAAAGCACTCCTATATCTTTACATTTTTTAAAATTTTTTTTAGACTGTTTATTTCTAGTTACTATAGTGTGAAGAATTGTTTGGCATGTCCTTCTGTATCCTAGCCAAAGGTGAAATTCTGGAAAATCCTATTTAAAGGAGTTGTTTCTGGGATGCTTGGGTGGCTCAGTTAGTTGAGCATCTGACTTTGTCTTGAGTCATGATCTCGCGGTTCGTGAGTTTGAGTCCCATGTCTGGCTCTGTGCTGACAGCTCAGAGCCTGGAGCCTGCTTCAGATTTGTGTCTCCCTCTCTCTCTGTCCCTCCCCTGCTCATACTCTGTCTCTCTCAAAAATAAATAAACATTAGGAGATTGTTTTGGTTTTTAAATTTTTAATGTTTATTTATTTTTGAGGGACAGAGAGACAGAGCACAAGCAGGGGAGGGGCAGAGTTAGAAAGGGAGAATCTGAAGCAGGCTCCAGGCTCTGAGCTGTCAGCACAGAGCCCAACGCGGGACTCAAATCATAAACTGTGAGATCATGACCTGAGCTGAAGTCGGACGCTCAACCAACTGAGACACCCAGGAGCCCCAAGAGGTTTTTAAAAATACAAATAAAAGGAGTTGTTTCCATGCAGCCTGCACCCAATGCTACGGTGCTCTGATCATTATCTTATAATAGGGAAGAATAATATTTTTAAAGTAATTTAATTCTATTCTTTCTTTTAATCAAAACATTCAGCTTTAAAAAACAAAGCTTTAAAAAACAATTTATCAATATAAAAAATACAATATTTTATTTTAAAGTGAAAAGCCTACATTTATAAGACATGGATATGATTTACAATACCATTTTACAAGAATGCATTCCATTTTTCTTTTAGGAATTTTTGGAATGTGCTCATGAAGCCTGCAAAGTACATAATCTTCAGCCAGTTAAATTTTTTCTTGAAAAAATGATTCAGACGTATGAAATGATGATTGTTAGACACGGGTAAGATTATAGATCGTCATTGTCTGCCATGGTTAGAGGCCGTTTCCAAATTAAACAATTAAAACCACCACAATTTGTTAACGAAAAGATTCAGCTACTCAGGTAGGCTAAGGGACAAAGAGCCCCATGCCCAATTTCCCATTCCAGTGGTTGAGAATCAAAGGTTTCTTTCCCTCTAATGCGACCCATCCAACAAGTATTGGTAAGGTGCGCTCATTCAGTGATGTAGCACTAAGGACCACCACAACTCACCCCTTTGGTCATCAGATATGTTATTTGCTCTCCTTCATGCACATAAAGCACACTCTTCCCTTCCCAGGAACACACCTTAAAAGTTCTAGTCAATCAATGAACCATACTCAAAGTTCAGGATCTCTAGGTGATGGATGATGGTTTCCATATCAGATCTGGAAGTTGTTCCTCGTGATCCAAAGACCCACAAAGTAGAAAGACAAGTTATCTGCCCTCCACACACCCATTTCATTTTAATAGTGGGCTTACCAGAACAGGTTAGTGGAGCAAACACTACCATCCAGAAGTTGAAGAACTGGAGACACAGCCAACAGTTGTGGGTAGCAATTCTGAAACCCAGCTGGGCGTGTGAGGAGCCTGTTCCAGAGATACACTGACCATGAAACCGATAGGTTAAACCTCAGGTTCTCTCACTTGTAGAGGCCTTTCCAAGGAGTCGTAATCATTTGATATACATACTTTATTATATAGGGTGTGATTAAAGAGGCTGTGGACATTTTGTGTCAGTAGCTACATATATAATTTTTTCCATGGAGAGCCTACTGCACTAATTGTATAAACTTTAGACCCCCTAAAACCTGGATCTACTTTTACATGATTTTGCTCCCTGGAAGGGGCTTTCCTGTTAACTGTTCTCTGTGGACCTTGGTTCAACTTTCTTGAGAGATCTTTCCATCCTCATTTTCTTCCCTGGTCACACGTGAAGTGGACAATAGAGAATATGTCCCCGGGAGCTGAGAAATGTTTTCAGCCTGCTTCCTGCCTATAGAAAGTTGAGGTCTCAAAGTCATGATTTTTTTTAAAGGCAGGATTTAAAAAAAATGACTTCACATTGTGTAAATTTTCACACGTAGACAAAAATAAATAGAATTGAAAAACTAAAAAAAAAGGGACTAGCACAATCAACCCTAAGCATCCAATATGCGAGGATCATTTTTAAGTCTTGAACATCCACATGTGCTTTAGTCTAGACTCATGGTTTGTCAGTAGACTCCCTCAAAAACTCGATAAGCTTATTTGATTCCAGACAGCTCTATGTGCCAGTAGCCACAACTATAGTCCTTACTAGGTCATATCTTTATAAGTTTCCTTGCAATATCCTTGAATCAATCAGGCTAAATTGGGAAGATTCCTGAAATTCTGGACTCCCTCTCTGCTCTTTCATTCCAACTTGCAAACTGGCTATTTTTTTTCCGGGCTCATTTTTTTCTGTAGTTCTTTTGTTTTGTTTTTTTTTTTTAATGTTTATTTATTTTTGAGACAGAGAGAGACAGAGCATGAGGGGGGGGGTGGTCAGAGAGAGAGAGAGGGAGACACAGAATCTGAAGCAGGATCCAGGCCCTGACCTGTCAGCACAGAGCCCGACGCGGGGCTCGAACTCACAGACCGTGAGATCGTGACCTGAGCCGAAGTCGGACGCTCAACCGACTGAGCCACCCAGGCGCCCCTGTAGTTCTTTGTTAAATGCAGCCATCAGCTGCCATCATATGTTTATAATCATCTGTTTACTCTCCTTTTTCCCAAAATGACAATTTCATTACATATATTATCTGTATTCCAAGTTATCTCAAGGAACAAATTTGCCAAATGTTTCATCATTGCATAATATTAATTACCAATCTTTTAGCCTGTAATAATGGTTAATTTGCCATTAGCCATTGGCTTCTAAGCCATTGCTGTATATTTAAATCTTAAGAATACCTTGCCCCCTTCTAGGAACCAACTTCTGCCAGTAAGGATGGGCTAGATTATTCTTTAGAAACGATCAGTCACGAAGACCCAAATAGCAAAGGACCCAAATAGACCCAAATAGACCCAAATAGCAAAGGTCTATTTCTGATTCATGATGTGTCCGCTCTAGGTTAACAGGAAGGATCTGCTCATAATTACTTAGGGTCCCAGGCTATTGGAGCGTCCACCATCTCAATACGATGGGTCACGGCTGTGCTAGAGGGAAGACCCCTGTGAGAAGAGGGCTCTCTATAGGCTCCCTCACTGGCAATGATCCACACCCCGCTAGGAAGTGACACCCGTGTTTCCACTTGTTACTCATTAGTCACCTAGCATTTCCAGAAGTGAGGAATCCTACTATATACTGGGAGAGAGGAGATTCAGAAGTACTTGGCAAAGAGCACTAGTAATTACCATAGTAAGTAAAGTTCAGAAGTTAAATGTGTTCTTGTAGTCTGAGAAAAAAAATTCATGGGATTTCAAAAATGACAAAATACCAGTAAAACAGAAAAATAATTTATCATTATTTTTTAGAATCCTATTGCATAATTCTTTTCCTTCATAGTTTTATGTTGGTAGGAGAACCTTTTGCTGCTAAGACCAAAGTTCTGCATATGCTGGCTGATACTCTAACTCTTATGAATGAACGTGGCTATGGAGAGGAAGAAAAGGTTACTTATAGGACTGTAAACCCCAAATCCATTACTATGGGCCAACTTTTTGGACAGTTTGACCCAGTATCTCATGAGGTAATCTACAATATAAATATTCTCTTACAATGTACTTTAAACCAAGAAATTTGAAATGTTTTTATATGATCACTTTATAGTTCTATAAAGAAAGCTTTCCAACTCCTTTTTTCTTCCCCAGTGGACTGATGGTATTGTGGCCAACACTTTTAGAGAATTTGCCTTATCAGAAACACCTGACCGGAAATGGGTTGTATTTGATGGTCCCATTGACACTTTGTGGATAGAGAGCATGAACACCGTATTGGATGATAATAAAAAGGTAAATCATCATAATTAAAAGCAAAACTGATGCACAATATGGATATACCAAACACTACCAATTTGTAAACTTAAAAAGGGCTAAAATGGTAGACTTAATGTAAAATAATTTTTTTTGCTAGTTTTTAAAACAAAATAGACGCAAATATGCTTAAGCAATGTTATGTGTTCAACAACTAATTGACTAGGACTATATGTTTAAAGCAAAGGATGCAGCAAGTTTAATAAGTTTATAAATTTTCAATGAACACTATGCTATAGTAAATCCTCTGGTTAATTTTTTTTATAGAATAAAAGTATATTGAAACCATGTGTTAACAGGAAGGTGTGGTATTGTAGTAGGTGTTGTTAAGTGACTCCTGTATTTCTGTTTCTTATAGAACTTTAATATATTAGGAGAAAATAAAAGGGCCTCATTCCTTTTTGAAAACATTGAATGCAGGGCACCTGGGTGGTTCAGTTGGTTAAACTTCCCACTTCAGCTCAGGTCAAGATCTCACAGTCCGTGGGTTCAAGCCCTGCATCAGGCTCTGTGCTGACAACCAGAGCCTGGAACCTGCTTTGGATCCTGTGTGTGTGTGTGTCTCTCTCTCTATGTCTCTCTCTCCTTCACTTGCAGTCTATCTCTCTCGCTCACTCTCTCAAAAATAAATAAACATTAAAAAAAAAAAAAGAAAACATTGAATGCTTCAGTACTTTGATGTGCTGCATTGCCTTAGAAGCTGTGAAATACACAAAAGAACTAAAAAATGGAACTCCTCTAGTATTTATTTTAATTGAGAGACCATATGTAAACTATAAAATGTGACTAATTTTAAGTTTAGATTCTGTGTTTTGTTTTTTTTTAAACTTATGTGTGCAGTCACATAACCATCATTTAATTAAAGATGCATAAAATTTCTTGCTTTCTACAGGCTATATTCTCATTCCTTCTGAATCAGTATACCCTCCCGACTGGGGCAATCGCTTTTCTGACTTCTGTGTTAAATTAGTTTTGCTGGTTCTTGAACTTCATGTCAATGGAATCATACTCCCGAGTATTTTCCTTCTTGTGGTCGATGTTGTATCTGTGATATTCATGGTGTTCTACTTCCATTTTATTTATTTATTCTTCTTCTATCTGTATTGGTATTCCACTGCATATATCACAACTTATTTTCATACTTACATGGAATAACCATACTACTAAGTAAGCAAATTAATTAGCATTCAAACAAATATATCGGCCCAGTTTCATAGGTGGTTGGTCATTTATTCATTTTCTTTCCTTCAGCTACATTGATTGAGCTAAGAAGTAGCAATGATTCAGAAGAGGAGAGAGGTTAATCAAAGTCCAGTTCAGAGCCAGGTGGGAGGATTGTCTCTTATTGGATGAGAGGAAAGTAGAGAAAGGATAGGTATAGATACAGGTGGATGTATGGATTTGATAGTGGAAATGTGAAGGCAAATTCTTTTGATGATTTATTTTTTCTTCGTGAAGTGGTAGACCCTGGTTCTTTGCAAACCAGAGGAGAAAAGGAAGAGGATTTAAATTAGCCATTATGGAAAATGGGAAAGATAACTGCCTAGGAAAGCACAGAAGCATGTTTCAGGATTAGTAGTAGTAGTGCCAAGGTCTGCCTTTGTGAGATTTTCCTTACCAGTCTAAGCTGTTTGGAAGTGAGTGTAGATTATGTTGATGGACTGCAAGTACAGAAAGTCTTTAAAGATAATGGTAGGAGAGTGCTAGCAGAGTTAGCAGGAAGCCGCTCAATAGTGAAGGAAGTGAAAACAGCAGGGATATGAAAGTGGAGAGTAAGTGGAGAAGATGAGTGAGTAGATGAGTGACCAGATGAGTAAGAGCACTGGATGGATTGGAAACTGGAAGAAAACTGGGAAGCTTGAATTTAGTATTTCAGAATTGTGTAGTGTTCCAGGAGAAAAGGTCCTGGTATATAAACTGGATGGCTGGAGTGCAGTAGGAGAATCGTAAGCGAGATAGCGTAGTCAAGGATCCGAGGGGCTGCCATATTGAAATGCTCCCTGCTCACGAGCACTGGATCAGGTCAGAATGAAAAAAATTGAGCCATGTGTCAAAGGCTTTAGCTAATAATGGGAATGCTTGGGTGCTGGCGAGTGACAGCAGGAAGCACGGGTTGTCGAAGGAGCGGAAGGTGGGGTAGAGTATTTAGAAAACACTATGGGGGAGTGAGGAGAAAGCCGACTCCATCTCCCAAATATGAAGTAAATAGAATGTTTCCTGAAATAATCTAGTAGAAAATTAAAAAAGTTTTCTAGACCAGCACTGTCCAATAGAACTTTCTGCAACGATGGAAATGTCTGCATTGTACAGAAAGGAAGATACTAGTCACATGTGGTTATTGAGCATTTGACATTTGGCTTAGTGCAATTGAAGAACCGACTTGAAATTTAATTTTAACTACTTAAGATGAAGTTATTAAATTAATTTTATTTAATTAGTAAAAAATATATATAGCCACGTATGACTACTGGGCTAGCATATCAGATAGTCCGGCTCTAGGCCATTCATTTATTTTACAGAGGTCCGGGAATGCTAAATGCCACATTGTCGACTTTTAACTAGATTGGGACAAAACTGGTACTAGAGTGATGGTTGTAGAGAAGAAACCCTGAAAAATAAATGAAGGGAGAGAACTGAAAAAAAAAAAAAAGACTTAGAAGTGAAATTAATTTGAGATATCACAATTAATATTAATTACTAAAATTATTAAAAGTAAAAATTCCAAAGGTGGAAGCCAAAGAAATTGAGAAGTTGAGATGGCTTTAATAATAATGAACAAGAAAGGAATTGGGGAGAAAAGAAGCAGTTGACAAATTGAGTTTTTTTACATATTTGATTGAAGAGAAATATTTTTTTAAGTTTTTATTTAAATTCCAGTTAACATACAGTGTAATATTAGTTTCAGGTGTACAATATAGTGATTCAACACTTCCATACCTCACCCGGTGCTCCTCACAAGTGCACTCCTTAATCCCCATCACCTGTTTCATCCATCCCTCCCACCCACATCCCCTCTGATGACCCTTTGTTTGTTCTCTATAGTTAAGAGTCTGTTTCTTGGTTTGCCTCTCTGTCAGAGAGGAATGTTTTAGATTAAAAGTGATCTCTGTCCCCATATTAAATGCAATGCATGGTCCTTGATTGAATTTTGGTTTTAGTAAATCATTTGAAAAGACAGTTCTATTGTAACTGAGGAAATTTGACTACTGACTATTAGATGATATTAAGGAGTTATTGGTAATTTTGTTAGGTGTGATAATGTTACTGAGGTAATATAGAAAACAGTTTATTTTTTTTAAGTTTATTTTTAGAGAGAGAGGGGGGGGGGAGAGGGGCAGAGAGACAGAGGGAGAGAGAGAATCCCAAGCAAGTGGTCTGTACTGTCAGTGCAGAGCCTGATGGGGGGCTCAGTCTCACAAACCATGAGATCATGACCTGAGCAGAAACTGAGAGTTGGACACTTAACCAACTGAGCCACCAGGTGCCCTCAAAACCCCTTATTTTTTAAGAGTTGAATACTGACACATTTGGATGTGAAATGCCATGGTATGCATAATGCTCTTTAAAATACTATTTTATTCCTCAGTGTCTTTTTTTTAAAATGTAATTTCTGCACCCAATGTGAGGCTTGAACTCACAACCCCAAGATCAAGAGTCACATTCTCTATCAACTGAGCCAGCCAGAGCCCCTTAAAAATACTTTTTTTAAAAAGGAAGCAAATGTAGAAAAATGTTAACATTGGCTAAATACAGAAGATGGGTACATTAGTGTTCATATTCTTTATTTTTTATTTTTCTTTTTTTATTAATAAGGAGGCCTTTGACAACTTTATAAAGTCATGAGTATTTCATGTAATTTTTAAAAAAATTATTTATTTAGGGGAGCCTGAGTGGCTCAGTCAGTTAAGCATCTGACTTCAGCTCAGGTCATGAGCTTAAGGTTCGTGGGTTCAAGCCCAGCATTGGGCTTTGTGCTGACCGCTCAGAGCCCCCAGCCTGCTTTGGATTCTGTGTCTCCCTCTCTCTTTCTGCCCTTCCCCTGCTCACCATCTGTCTCGCTCTCTCTCAAGAAAACAAACATTAAAAAAAGTAATTATTTATGTATTTAAATTCAAGTTAGTTCATATACAATGTAGTATTGGTTTCAGGGTAGAACCCAGTGATTCATCACTTACGTATAACACCAGTGCTCATCCCAACGAGTGCTCATCCCAACGAGTACCCTTCTTAGTGCCCATCACCCATTTAGCCCACCCCTCCCACCCAACTCCCCTCCAGCAACCCATGTAATTTTTTAAAATGTTTATTTTTGAGACAGCATGATAGGGGGAGGGGCAGAGAGAGGGCAACAGAGGACCCAAAGGGGGCTTTGCTCTGGCAGCAGAGAGCCCTTTGTGGAGCTCAAACTCAAGAACCATGAGATCATGACCTGAGCCAAAGTCAGACGCTTAAATGACTGGGCTACCTAGATGCCTGAACCATGTAATTTTATTAATTACAAGAACTGATATTTGTATAGGATTTTTGCAGTGTGTCATGTAGTTCTCCTTCTGCCTAACCGTATGGGGGAGAAATTATCTCAGTTTATAGATGAAGAGGCTGGGAGTTTGAGATGTTAATGTATTTGCTTACCTAGTAAGTAATTGAGCTAGATCTAGGTTACAATTTTCTGACTTTCATTCTAATACTTAAATCATAGGACATACGTTATCTTATACATACAACATATTTTTATTTGAGAACTTTGAGTTTTTAAAAAATAAATGTTTGGAAAATAATTGCCTTTAGCTTTGCCTTATGAGTGGAGAAATCATTCAGATGTCCCCTCAAATGAGCCTCATCTTCGAAGCAATGGACCTTTCCCAGGCCTCAGTAAGTTCATGTTTTAATATAATAGTAGGTTGTTTATCTGTTCGTTTGATCAGTAAGTGTTTTTTATTATGTGTCAGAAGACAAGTTAGGCACCAGGAATACCAAGATGAATAAGACACAGTGAATGCTCATTTAGGGAGAATGAGAAGCATGCTAATAAATAATCCCACTATCCTGCTACATGTAAGTGCTCTCAGAATATGGAGGGGGGGTGGGTGCCCAAGAGGCAGATGGGTAGAGGAGGACCATGGAACATGCTCGAGTATTTGATCTGGCTTTGAAGGACAACACTTCTCTAGGGAGGTGAGTTGGAGCTGGGCATCCCAAATCATGACAGTATGATATGTAAAGACCTGAAGTCATGACACATCTAGGGGGCTATAGTTGCCAACATTTCGTCTAATGTCTGTGAGGCTGTAGAGGAAGACAGGTTCTAGATCATGACAGGCCTTGTAAAAGCCTGACGTAAAAGCAACATTGGAAAAAGAAAACTTGTCTTTTTTCTCCAGCCTGCCACCGTAAGCCGCTGTGGCATGATTTATTTGGAACCCTCGCAGTTAGGGTGGGAACCAATTGTGTCCTCGTGGTTGAATTCCCTGGCAGGACCTCTACAAGAACCAGAACATCAAGCTCTTCTGAGAGGACTCTTTGAGTGGTTAATAAAGCCGTCTTTAAAGCTTCGTAGGAAAAAATGCAAGGTAACCCTGTGATTCTCTGACCTGTTCCAGTTTCTTTAGTTTCCATTCAACCTGACTAAGTCGAAAGTCACAATAGTACGATAAATAACCAAACTCAGTTTCCCCTTGACCTTTAGTATCCATACTTTTTAAAATCGAATGTTTATTGAGACAATCAGGGATCCACATGCAGTAGTGAGAAGTAATCCCACACTCACTTCACCCAGTTTCCCCTGATGGGTACGTTTCTCAAGAATATTATATCCCAACGGGGATATTGGCATTGATAGTATCTACTGATATTATTCAGATTCCTCTAGTTACATTTGGAGAGGTGTGTGTTTATCTCTCTGGGTTTTATTTTAAAATTTTTAATAATTTCTAATTTTAGATATAAGTGCAACTTTGTACCCTTTGCCCAACGTCTCCCCGTTTCTCCCACCTCCCCAGCCCTGGTAACTGCCATTTCACTCCAGTTCGATGCTTTCTACTTTTAAATTGTACGTATACGTGACATCATGCAATTTTTTTCCTTTCTATGTCAGACTTTTTTCACTTATCATAGTATCTTAGAGTGCAAATAGCACGATTTCTCTCTTTTTTTAAAGCACTTGTTGGAATGAACACTGGGTGTTATATATTAATGAGGAATCACCAGATTCTACTCCTGAAACCAATACTACACTGTATGCTAACTTGAATTTAAATAAATAATTTTTTTAAAGGAGCTTTTTCCCTTTGTTTTCTTCTAGGATGTTTATGGTTTCAGGTTTTACATTCAAGTCTTGAGCCCCTTTTGAGTTAACGTTGGTGTATGGTGTAAGATAATAGTCCAGTTTCATTCTTTTATATGTGGATATCCAATTTTCTCAACACCATTTATTGAAGAGACTGTCCTTTTCATATTGTGTGTTTTCATTGTCCTTATTGAAGATCAGTTGACTATATGCTTGGATTTATTTTGGATTTTCTGGTCTGTTTCATTGGTTTATATATCTGTTTTTATGCCAGTACCATACTGTTTTAATCACTAGAGCTTTGTAATATGATTTGAAATCAGGAAGTGTGATGCTTTCAACCCTGTTCTTTCTTAAGATTATTTTGGCTATTTAGAGTCTTTTGTGGTTCCATGCTAATCTTAAAATTGTTTTTTTTTATTTTTGCAAAAAGTGCCATTGGAATTTTAATGTTTATTTGTTTTTGAGAGAGAGAGTGCAAGCAGGGGGAGGAGCAGAGAGAGAGGGAGACACAGAATCTGAAGCAGGCTCCAGGCTCAAACTCAGGAGCCAGGAGATCATGACCTGAGCTGAAGTCAGACACTTAACCGACTGAGCCACCCAGGGGCCCCTGGGTCTTGTTTTTTTTATCCATTCAGCTATTCTATCTTTTTTTTGTGGGGGGGGGGAGTTTAACATGTTTACATTTAAAGTAATTTTGATAAGGAAGGATTTACTGTTGCCATTTTGTTAACTGTTTTCTGTTCATCTTGGTTTTGTTTTGTTTTTTTTGGTCCCTCTTTTCTCTTTTGATGTCTTTTTTTGTGTTTTATTGGGTTTTTGTACTGATAGGTTTTGATTCTTTTTTTCTTTTGTGTGACTTCTATAGGTATTTTCTTAGTGGTTACTAAGGGGCTTACATAAAATGTTTTATAGTTATAACCATCTCTTTTAAACTAATAACTTGTCTTCATTTATATATGAGAACTCTCCACTTTTACCTCTTTCCCTATTGATGTCACAATTAACATCTATTTTTATTACATATCCATTAACATAATTTAGTTACAGTTACTTTAATGCTTCTATCTTTTATAACAGAATTTAAAAGTGATTTACCCACCACCATTATAGTAATATCCACCTTTGGTTTTATATTGCTCAAGTTATACCTGAATCAACCCAGGGGTAAGATTTATTCGTGCTAAACTCTTTTGAATAAAATTATAGTAACTAAAGCTTTAAAATTCCCAATTGTTTTCCATATTTTAAAAGTATCTTAAATATGTGGGTTTTTAAAAAAGTTTTTAAATTTATTTTTGAGAGAGAACACTGTTGAGGGAGGGACAGAAAGAGAGGGGGGCCAGAAGGTCTGAAGCACATTCCGGTGCTGAGAGCAGCAAGCCTGATGTAGGGCTTGAACTCACAAACCGCAAGATCATGACCTGAGCTGAAGTCGGATGCTCAACCAACTTAGCTACCCAGGTGCCCCTACATATGTGGCTTTCAAAACTCACATGTATATTTAGTATTTTATGAGAAAACTTACATATTGTATTACCATAAACTTGGTGGTTTAAAGGAACAGTAATTTATTGTTCCACAGTCCTGGGGCTAGAAGTCTGAAATCAGGATGTTGGCAGGGCCAAGCTTCCTCTGGAATCTCTAAGGGAGAATCTTTCCTTATCTCTCCCAGCTCCTTTTGTTTCAAAGCATTCCTTGGCTTCTGGCTGCATTATTCCAGTCTCTTCTTTGATGTTTTCCTGGCCTCTACTCTGTCTCTTTACTGTGTGACTCTTACAAAGATTTAGGGTCAGATATTCCAGAATGATCTCCTCATCTTGAGATCCTTAACTATGTCTTCCAAGACCCTTTCTTCAAATAAGATCACATTCATGGGTTTCTGGGATTAGGACGTTGGTTTCTCTCTTTGGGGATTTAACCTGCTACGCACATACACTCACACACATTATTTACTTACATATAAGTTAATATATTGATATTGAGAAGAGAAAAGGGATTTTCAGTAGGTTTTTTTCATCCTAAAAATATTATTTTAGAGATAGGAAAAAATTCTAAACACAAGAAAAAAATGAATTCCACTTTATGAAAATTTTGTCCAGTGTCTTCAAAGAGAAAATATAAAGGCATTTTTCAGTTTTTAAAATTTTAAAGCTCGAATAGTAGGGTACCGGGCTGGCTCAGTTGGTGTAGCATGCAACTCTTGGTCTTGGGGTTGTGAGTTCGAGCCTCACCTTAGGTGTAGAGATGACTTAAAACCTAAAGCAAAAACAGAAAACAAACTCTAATACTATATGCTGCAAATAATACAGAGTAGGCTTCATCTTTCTAATGAGTAATGGATTTTCTTCTCCTGATCTATTTCCATATTTTCCACATCTAGTTAGTCCCCAGGATCTGTTGATTTTTCCGTCCTTGCTAAATTTTATATCTGTCCTCTCCTCTCCATCCAGGTTCCTCTGACTACCCCTCCTCCTTTGTATGGTAGCCTCAGTTCTGACCTTCGTAATTTCCTGCCTGAATCAATATAATACAACTGGTCTGGTCCAGACCACATCCTACTACCAGAATGAAGATTCCAGAACACAAACTGATTGCATGAACTCCTGTACTTGCCCTCCATTGGAACCCTTTTCCTCTCAGCAGGAGATCCTGACACAAGCCTTTAAAACTTGTCAGGATCTGACTTCCGTCTGCTTCTCAAGACTTATTTCTTGTCCTTCTTCTTTCACACTCTATTCTTACATCTTCCAGAATCCTCCTAATACTCCGGGTCTGCTTCCACCCCTGGTTCTGTGTACATGTAGTTCCCCTGCCTTGTATATCCTTCCCCTCTGCACCTGGCTAACTGACATTTTTCTTCCAAATCCAGCTCAGCTAGTCCTTTATCTGGGAAGCCTTCTTTGAATTACTTTTCTCCTTATTTCCCTTTTTGTCCTCTTCCCTGGGTCTGGGCTAATCCAAGTACTCTAGTGTCTTTCCCCCACCTGCACACTTTTGTGGGACTTCCTCTGTCATGTCATTATTACACTTATTATTTTTTGTCTATTTAATTTCAATATCACTCCTTTTCAGGGATCTTGCATTTTATTTGCATATCTCCTAGCCTGGTATATAGGTATAGTATGTTTCTCATAACATAAATGTTTGTTGAAAAAAATGAATGTCTGTTAGAGATTTCATTTCTGCTATCCTTAGAACACTGTTTATTTTCTTATAGTAGCTAGTTTTCATTTCTCATAGAATTTAGAATAAGAATATATTGTGTACAATTGTGTAATAGGATAAACTAAGATCTATGAGAGATGTTTATGTTATGCCTATGGTTTAAATTCTTTAAGTCATAATATATTATAAAACCTCATAAAAGCCATATGTACTTTTATCAGTTTTTATTTTATTATTTTTAATCCCCTTCACCTGTTTTGCATAACCTCCACCCTCTCCCCTCCAGAAACCACCAATTTTTTTCTCTATATACGTGAAGTGTTTCTATTTTATCATTGTTGTTTGTTTTTTAAGAGTCCATATGGGAGTGAAATCATTTGTCTTTTTCTATCTGACTTACTTCATTTAGTATAATATCCTGTAGGTCCATCTAGGTTGTTGAAAATGGAAAGATATCATTCTTTTCCATGGCTGAGTCACATTCCCTTCTATCTATCCCACACATCTTCCTCATCCACTCATCTGGACACTTGGCTTGCTTCCAGATCTCGTCTATTGCAAATAATACTGCGATAAACACAGGTGTGCTTTTTGAATTGGTGTTTTCATTTTCTTCGGGTAAATACCCAGGAGTGAAATTACTGATTCAGATGATAGTTCCATTTTTAATTTTTTCAGGAATGTCCACACTGTTTTCCAGAGTAGTTACACCAGGTTATATTCTCCACATCCTTGCCAACAGTTGTCATTTCTTATCTTTTTGATACTAGCCAGTTTGACTGGTGTGAGGAATTTTTAAATGGATTATTTGTCATTTTTTATTGTCCACGTAAGATGAAGGTAAAGTGTCTTATCCTTTTCACCTTGCAGGAACTGGTTCCTACAAGCGATAGCAATGTGGTTGTATCTCTTACGCGCCTCTTCGAAGTACTGCTCTGTAACGTGCTGGAAAATGATCCTGCAAGCAAACATATTCGTGTTTGGATTATGGTAGGTTTTATACTTAGTGGGATTTTTATTTACAGAATCAAATGTGCCTCTGGAAATGATCTTTGTACTCAGGAAGACATTATAAGATCCGGAACTATTTTTTGGTGAGCACCAAAAGACTAGCTGAAGATAACGTAGTTGCCCTGACCTGGTATTCGGACTTAAAACATTTTAAAGAAAGTAATGGGTGCCTGGGTGGCTCAGTCGGTTAAACGTCCAACTTCGGCTCAGGTCATGATCTCGAGGTTGGTGAGTTCAAGCCCTGCGTCGGGCTCTGAGCTGACAGCCTGGAGCCTACTTTGGATTCTGTGTCTCCCTCTCTCTCTGACCCTCCTCTGCTGGTACTCTGTCTCTCTCTATATATCTCTCACAAAAATAAATATTAAAAAAAATTTAAAAAAAAAGTAAAAAAAAAGTATTTCCAAATGAACCCAAACTATCCTCTTCTTTACAAAAGATCACAATTTGATA
This sequence comes from Paguma larvata, assembly GCA_030068075.1. NCBI lineage: Eukaryota > Metazoa > Chordata > Mammalia > Carnivora > Viverridae > Paguma > Paguma larvata. The sequence continues at coordinate 24,329,499 of CM057842.1, read as the reverse complement.
AACACTTAATAAGGTGACTTAACATTAATCCAATATCAACTTAAGTGAATTAATTTTGTCTTAAGGTGAAACCAGGATGTAGGCAGCTACAAGCTGGTTCTAAGAGGCCAGAGATAGGCATCCAACTAGCGGGGTGGAGCCGGCAGGATCCATAGAGAACATAGTTAGGGAGGAGTCAGGGGTCCAGTAACGTGTCCGAGAAGGCCAGAGAACAGGGCTCTCAGGGAGCCAAAGGGAAGAGGCGTTTTTTTCTCTTCGCTACTCTCTGCTTTACCATCTGGCACCTTATTCGGAAATACCTTCATCTTTACTGAGTCTACCTTCTCTTCTGCTCTGTGGTAATAGTGGTCCCCTCCTGTTGCTTTCCCTTCGCCTTGTCGCTCACAAAATTCACCTCACATTCCAGGGTTTCCTGCCTGGCGTCACCTCCTTTCCTCCTCCCTTTTCACCTTTATTAGAAGAAATAGAACAGACATGTTTGAAGCATAATTTATTTGTATCCCTTTTTCTCCTGAAGTTTGGAACTGCCTTTTACAGAACTAGTTTTTATAAATTGATACCTGGTTAAAATTTTTCTCTTAAAAAATATATATGATAGATATTTTTAATTAGATAAGGCATGTACCTAGAGTAAAATTCAAAAGGCAAAAGCAGGTTTTCTATCCATACTAGTGCCCTGGCCATTCTCAAGGAAACCACTATTACCAGTGCCTTAAGTAGCCTGCTGGAGGTATTTGATCCATACTCTTTTATAGGAATACATTTTTACACATTAACGTACTATGCATACAGGTTTGCATCTTTTCTCACAATATACCTTAGAGATTGTCCCATATCCGTATACTTACTGAGTTACCTTTTTAAACAGCTGCATGTAAGCCAGTATGCACAGCATAATCCAATTAAATAGAGCCCTATTGAAGAACATTTGGGTTGCCCCTTACCTTTGGCTATCACCAGCAGTACTGCAGTAAATATTCTTATATACGCGTCATTTTGACGGGTGGTAATATATTCTAGGATAAATTTCTAAGATAAATTCCTAGATCACTTGGCATGGGCATTTTAAATTTAGATAGATAGTGCCAGAGAAATAACACTCTCAGCGACTTAGCTGTGCTCCATTCCACTTTACCTGGAGATCTGACCTTTTCCAAATATGTTAACCAGGCCTCCTTAATACGTAAAATTTTAATTTGTTAGAAATTTATTTTAAATAATTAGTTTGTATTAAAACAATTTTTTAACCAACAGGCTTCCTTCATATTTTCTTTGATTTGGTCCATCGGAGGGAGTTGTGATACAGAGGGTCGGATTATTTTTGACACCTTCGTACGGTTAATCATCCTGGGAAGAGACGTGAGCAACCCGGTGCCAGACTCTGTGGGTAAATGGGAATGCCCCTTTGAAGAAAAAGGCCTGGTCTATGACTACATGTATGAGGTATGATAAAAAATGCCTGTTACGGTAAGTTATAACACACAAAGTCTGGGCCAGCAGGCAAAACTGGGTTCCCAGTTGTTTTGACCCCTGTGGTTGGCGTTTTAGTCCCTTTGGCTTCTCCTCCTTTAACTTAAGAACACTATAGATAAACTTTCTTTGAAGATATTTATAATTTCAGATTTAAGTTAAATCTCTTCTCCACTTAAAGATGATAATTTACGGGGCGCTTGGATGGCTCAGTCGGTTAAGTATCTGACTCTTGATTTCGGCTCAGGTCACGATCCCACAGTTGTTGAGTTTGAGCCCCGCATCAGACTCTGTGCTGACGGTGCGGGGCCTGCTTGGGATTCTTTCTCCCTCTCTCTCTACCCCTTCCCCACAAACTTGCTCTCTCTCTCTCTTTCTCTCTCAAAAATAAATGGACATTAAAAAAATAATAAGTCACAAGAAGATTCTTTTAAACAGCAAGCATCTGAATAATCATTTGATTCACACAAATTTTACTTCCCAGAGACATAAGATCTGTGGAGAGCTTAGTCACAACTTCACTTAAATGTCAGGATTTATAGATAAAGAAGCAAGGCTGGAAAGGTGAGTGGCTAGCAGAGCCAGGACTTGAGTCCAGCTCTCCTGACGACCAGGGTGGAAATCTTTCCCCAACACCATGCTAACATAAAATTTTCAGAATATGGCCAGAGAGAGACAGGTTCATCCTCATTAGTCGTAGTGAGAAGTCAATAAAATAATCTTTAAAACTAAAAACTCAAGAGATGCTCACACAAGCAGATTCTTGGAGTTGGAGGTGAATCCCAAAATGTCCAGGTTAAAGAGGCAAAGGTAGTTGCTGCTGGAGAGGAGAAAACGAGAGTGGGGAAACTGCTCTTTTTCTTAACTGTTGTAAAAAGTTTGATTCTAAAATATGTGCATATATAACTTTGATAAAAATAAAAGCTAAAACAAAAAAAATAAGAATATGAATTTCTAAAGAAATATACACCCAAACTTGAAAAATTACCACTATCCAGACACGTACCATATACATATACAATTTGCTGGAAAAGATTCTTCAATGCCAGCCATGGCACTGAAGCAGGGGGATAATTAATCCAAAGAAAATGTGTGTTTCTCAAATTGGGTTGTGGATTCATAGGTGCTTGTTAATTTACTTCATGACTATAAAATGTTATATACATTATTTTAGATGAACTATTCCTACAAAAAGGTTTTGTTATTATGATAGACTAAGGTTTTTAAAAGCAAATATGATAACAGTGTGTTAAAAAGAGACTTTCAGATATCAAGTGCGTGATTCTATTTTAAAACTTATGTTCTCTTGTAGTTGAAAAACCGAGGTCGCTGGGTCCACTGGAATGAATTAATTAAAAATACTAATCTAGGGGAAAAAAATGTCAAGATTCAAGATATCATAGTCCCTACAATGGACACAATTAGATATACCTTTCTAATGGATTTGAGTATTACCTACGCAAAGTAAGAAACTCTGTTATGAAAATGCATTTTAAATATAACCATGCCATTCTAATAGGATCATAAGATTTTCGAAGTAAACTTAAAGTTCCTCCATTTTCGGATAACGGAGGCCCTCGGGGACTAATTGACATGCCAGCAGTGACCTCTGTTAGTGGGGGTAAACCTAGAATCCAGATTTTCTACTGCCTACTCCAAAAAATTACCCACCATCCTTTTTTGCCTCATAAACAACTTTATATTTCTTGTATTTGTACTAGAAGACTGAAAGGCAGTTGTAGTTGGGGAAAGGCACGCATTGTACTCACAGCTTCGGGATGCTCCTGAGTATTGGACACACTACTACCACATTCTCCCAGTTAGAATTCGTCAAGTATGTCCTAAGCCAGTTCTTCATAGCTTAAGATGAACATGGAAATCTCAGGCTTAAATTATAAGAGCATATCAAAGAAGAGGACAGGAAACTGGCCAAAGGCCTAGTCTGTACTGTAGGCACATTCATACTAACTTTCTTAATAACATTTGTAGTTATTTTTCTTTTTAAACATTAGGCATAGTTTATCATAGATACTATTTAAATGAGACAAGCTTACTTAGTGTGCATGAATGTAATGGTTTATTCCTTTTTGTCGAAGAACCTGTTTCTAAGTGAATTTTGTGACAAATTTATCTTGTTTAATTAAAAAAAAAAAACAACAGAAAAAAAATCACCCGTGAAGGAACATTATTTTATTTCTGTTGCTACATTAAAATTTTTTTAGGGGTGCTTGGGTGGCTCAGTCGGTTAAGCATCTGACTTCGGCTCAGGTCATGATCTCACAGTTCGTGGGTTCCAGCCCCGCGTCGGGAGCTGTGCTGACAGCTCAGAGCCTGGAACCTGCTTCAGATTCTGTGTCTCCCTCTCTCTTGGCCCCTCTCCTGCTCATGCTTTGTCTCTCTCTCTCTCTCAAAAATAAATAAACATTAAAAAAATTTGTTTTTAAATTCAGTATAGTTAACATACAGGGTTGTATGTTAGTTTCAGGTGCACAATATAGTGATTCAAATCTTCTATATGATACTCAGTGCTTATTTGTTAAATTTTTACATTCAGAGGCTAATATTGGAAAGAAAAAGGAAAGGGAAGGCACTTGTCAATTCTGAGGAATTCCTAGTATACGAATTCTTTTATCCTTTTGTGTCATGAACCATTTGTCAGAATAATGCTTTTTAAAAATGTTTTTATTTTTTAGAATAATGCTTTTAAACGAATACATACGAATACAAAATTACAAAGGAAAGGACATATTGAAATACGTTTATTAGAACGAATTTGAGCTATGTTCATAATGCATGTGTTTCTTTTTTGACACATTAAAGTCTATGATCTAGCAGTGGGTCTGATGCCCCTCACAATTTTGAAGAAGTAATAAGCATAAGTGATATTTCTGAGATCTCTGTAACCATTGTAATATTTAGAATAATACATGTGATTTCTATTAGTGACAAAGACACAGGTACTATTGATACAATCACTTCATATTAGTTAAGGACAGTAAAAGCAAAGATAAAACTTTTTTGTCATCCAAGTTCACAGATTCTCTGAACATTAGGAATTTCTTCCATTCGTCCATGGGCCCCCAAGTTAACAGTATTTTATTTTATTTTTTAATTTTTAAAAAATGTTCATTTATTTTTGAGAGACAGAGCAGGAGTGTGAGTGGGGCAGAGAGAGAGGGAGACACAGAATCTGAAGCAGGCTCCAGGCTCTGAGCTGTCAGCATGGAGCCGGAGGCGGGGCTCGAACTCACAAACGCGAGATCATGACCTGAGCCGGAGTCCAACACTCAACTGACTGAGTCATCCAGGTGCCCCAAGAACTGTATTTTATTTAAAAAGTTTGTTTAATAAATAGTTGTCTGTAAGGCAAGTGTTGCTCAGACTGAAACATGTAGATGAAGTTTCAGCGGCCACTGTAGTTCTAGAAGAACTTTAATTTTATGGTGCTTCAGTGATAAAATTCATATTTTAATAATTCGGGTGTCTTAGATGACTGCTTACAACAGGACACTGCTCCTCAGCTTTAGCACCTGTCCTCCTGTTTGTCTTTATTTGTCAGTATTTAATTTTTAATTCTAAACGAGATTTCCAAACTGCGATTCCTCACAGTTCTGTGAACATAAACTCATAGGATTTTTTTCCTTTTTAAATTAGTTATGATCACTCAAGAATGGGAAACTCTGGGGCTCCTGGGTAGCTCAGTTGTTTGAGCGTCCGATTTTGGCTCGGGTTCGTGGGTGCGAGCCCCACATCAGGCTCTCTGCTGTCAGCACAGAGACCGCTTCAGATTCTCTGTTTCCCCATCTTCTGCCCCTCCCCACTTGCACTCTCTCTCTCAAAAATAAATAAAACATTAAAAAAAAAAAAAAGGAATGAGAAACTCTGCTTGAGGCCCCACTGAATGGAGAATTCCTTAGAGTTTGCTTTTAGACAAATGTTTCTAAAGACTATCCTAAAATGCTATTTTAGATTCTAAAATGCTGTTAAAAGGTATATATAACTATTAGCTTTAGACTTCACAGTCACCTAGTTTTTTACTAACTGTGAAACAGCCTAATCCTGTCTTAATGTCTCACCTTATTAGTCTCTTCTACATTGCACCCCCTTGCCCGTACCTCCAACTAAAAGTACAAAAATACATCCCTTTTCTGAGGAGAAGCTTTCTTTTCTGAAAAGCAAAGCATGTTATTACTTCTTGATGAGTGTTTTTTTTTTTTTTTTTTAACATTTTTATTTTATTTTTGAGAGACACAGAGACAGAGCGTGAGCAAGGGAAGGGCAGAGAGAGAGGGAGATACAGAATCCGAAGCAGGCTCCAGGCTCTGAGCTGTCAGCACAGAGCCCGACGCGGGGTTCGAACTCATAGACCATGAGATCATGACCTGAGCTGAAGTCGGCCGATTAACCAACTGAGCCACCCAGGCGCCCCTGATGAGTGTTTTTGCATAGAGTAGTGTTACATCTGTCCAAAGACTATTTCACTATTAAAGTCTCAGAACAGTAAGTGAAGTGTGTACCAGTCCTCACTTTTTCCAGCCTTACATGAAATAACAGTGGTGGGTTAAAATTGTGAATTTTTAGATGGAGGTGATTTGATTATTTATGTTTTCAACCAATTTCAGCCTTCTTTAGTAAAGATGTTTTTCTAACTTTTTCCCTTTTAAATGATATGCTCATTGTTTTCATATAGGCCATTGCTTTTTGTGGGTCCAACCGGTACAGGAAAATCGGTGTATGTGAAGGATAAACTAATGAATCACTTGGAAAAGGACCAGTATTTCCCTTTTTATGTTAATTTCTCTGCGCGGACCAGTGCCAACCAGGTTCAGGTTAGTTTAAAACCAGAAACATGGGTCAATAATGAACTTTTTTGTCTCATTTGATTAGTTTTTAAAATTGTATATTAAGCGAGCAGCTGTGTAAATCTTCTATAAATTTAAATAAAACTAAAGAACTTTTGGTTTTTGCATTATAAGTAAGTTTTTAAAAACAAGCTTTAAGGACAAAAGTTCAAGAGAACAATTAAAAAAATTTATGTTCCCGTTTGTATTAAATTCCTGGGTTAAATAATGATTATTATTTTAAACACACCCATTTAAACACAAAGGATAAGAGACACCCCAGGTGGGGCACCTGGTTAAGCGTTCAACTCTTGATTTCGGTTCAGGTCACGATCTCACTGTTCATGGGATGGACAGTAGTGGAGCCTGCTTGGGATTCTCTCTCTCTCCCGCTCTCTCTGCTCCTCCCCTGCTCACTCACACATGCGTGCCATCTTTCTCAAAATAAATATATTTTAGAAACATAAAAGAACACACCCCAATTAAATAATTTCCAGTAGAATGGTAATGTTGGAACCATATTCAAAGGCACATTTTTGCCTGAATACTGGATTTTTGAGCTTTGTCATCCTTTTTTATAAGCCCCAGAAGAAGCCACAATTGGTTTCTTAACTGGAGAAGAGACTGGGGGACGGAGAGAGCAAGCAAGAAATTTCAACTGTTCTTTCTAGACTCTCCTAGACGGTCCCTAAGGGGCTTTACTGCCGCCGAAGCTCTGTCCATGGAAGATCTTTCAAATCATGGACTATTATATGACCTTAGGTGACAATAGGTGACAGGAACCTTGCGGCTGGGCATCGCCATCTTTGTGCCAAGTCGAAAGTACTGCACGAGATCTTTTCTAGTCACAATTCTAATCATCCACACCTAAATTTATGTCTGTCCATTCTCACCTGACCCATGGGACTCATTTCTGTTGTTTTAAGCCTACAGAATTCCCTTAATTTCAAAGTCGTATAAATTTAGATTAGTGCTTTTAGACATTGAGTAAGTTAAAGTTGATAGTTTTGTTGGGGTAGCCAATGAGGAAAATATTTTGTGTTTCTGTGCAATATAAACATATAAATATGTATGTATGTAACAATCCTGAGCCCATAGAAGGATTTCAATAAATGCTTTTTGATGTTGAATGTAAGGTTTGATACCACTTGAAAAATGAATAAATATAAACATGCACACGAGTGCTTCTTCTCATTATTTCCTTATATAATTAGGCTGTAAATTCTTTTTTTCCCCTAATGTTAAGTATGGATTTAAATACTACTCTTCATTATATTTTAGAATATTATAATGGCTAGATTGGATAAAAGACGCAAAGGAGTTTTTGGACCACCTATGGGAAAGAAGTGTATAATTTTTATAGACGACATGAATATGCCGGCGTTGGAGAAATACGGAGCTCAACCTCCTATTGAATTATTACGACAATTTTTTGACTGTAGGAATTGGTAACTATTTAACTGAAGTTTTAATTAGCCATGCTGAAGTCATTTTTGTTCTCTTTTTCTATTTGACTCACATCAAAGTAATACATTTTTTCAAGTTATTTATGGGAGAAAATGGTTGCTTAGATTGTCCTATACAGAAATTTTTAGAAGACTTTTCTATACTTTTTGATGACATTCTTTCCTCTGAATCTGTGAGTTTAGATTACTGGGATGGATAATCCGGTGTTGGAAATGTATTTATTCAATAATGTAGTAAACTCTTTCCTTTTCAACTATTATTTTAATCACTGAAAATAACTTTGAGATTATATCTTTCAAAGTCCCATTCTCCCAGGGCTGAGAATTTGTGGGTAGGCTTCAACCTAAGTAACTGTAATCAGCACCCTGTGTTTCTGCCACTTTAAATTCTCTGTATTTTATGTGACTGTTTAGGATTGCCATGTCTTTGAGATAGCTTGGTTTTGACAACAATTGCATAGGTAACTCTTCCGCTCCCTCCCTCCCATTTTTGTGATATGATTAGTTTCCAACGTGTGAGACCTCACAATTTTTAGTTAGGATTAGTAATTCTTCATTCCCTCCTCTTAAATATACTTCCCTAAACTCCAGTGCGCATGGTTTTTTTTTTTTTGTTGGTTTGTTTGTTTTTTAATCAAAGACAAGGGCAGACTAATGTTGAAGCTAAGTCATATTTTAAAAATACATTTCGTTATTACTGCAGACCCTTGGAATCCTGCCTCCAGGAGATAACTCCTATTCCTCCAAGGTTTTTTATGCTATACAAATATATTTTTATTTTAAAAAATAGAAATGTTACACAATGTTTCATAACTTAGTTTCACTTAAAAATTTATCTTGAGCACTTATTCATGTTGTTTATCTCATTCATTTTATTGGCCTTTTATTTTTTTCATTTCTTTGGCTTTTAATACAATTTAGTTGTGTAGATCCTGTCGTAATTTATTTAACAAGCCCCCTACTGATGGTTATTAGGGTTGTTGCCAAAAACCAAGTCATATTTTCATACTTTCTGTTAGGGGTGCTATTAGACTAAGGACTTGCTGTATAGATTTCTCCCATATTCCCTGCCCCCCTTTGTGTAAGAACTTCAATATTAAAGGACTTAATAGCCTGTTAGAAATAGGCACATTTTCACTCTGACTAGTTCCACCTACGTTGAGCCATTTATATACTCCTTTCTGATTAAAACTTCTTTGGAGCTTTGCTATTCCCCTGTAGCGTCTAAAGATAGTATTTAGGCATCTCTGTGTGCTCTGAAGATAAGACCTCAGATGCAAAAACAAAATCAGGACTTTGCTGTAAGTAACTGGATGACTATATAATTTATTGTTCGAACTGGCACGTTTCTAAGCAGCAGAGGGGAGTGTTATTAATGATGACTCCAGGACCACCACAACCCAGAATTGTCCTAAGCAAAATGGCACCTGTGGTCACCCTACCTATAACCAGCTACAAACAGGAATGGTCTCTCATCCATGCTTCTGGAATTGGAGTGAGGAAGGAAAAAGCAGAGAATCAAATTGGAAAGGGAAGGGTAAAAGGAAAGAACATTCTAGATACTCAGAATTTGGCAACAGAATCAGTGTCACAGGAAGGAGAAATAGGACACTGCTTTAAAAAACACTTTCTTCACAGACTGGTGGTTGCCTGAGGCAGGGGCTGGGGCTGCGTGAAATAGGTGAAGGGGTTCGAAAGGTACAAATTCCCAGTTATAAAATGAGTAAGTTCGAGGGATATAATGGATAGCATGGCGATTATAGTTAATAATACTGTATTGCATTTTAGAAAGTAGCTAGGAGAGTGGATTTTGAAAGTTCTCATCACAAGAAAAAAAATTGTTATTACATGTAGTGACGGATGTTAACTTGACTTATCGGGGTGATTGTTTTGCAATATATACAAATATGGAATCGTTATGTTGTGCACCTGAAAGTAATATAATGTTATGTCAAATTAAAAAATACATTTTTAATTATTTTTTTTCTACTGCAAACATTTTCTAGGGTTCTTCCTTTTATTTAAAAAAAATTTTTTTTAATGTTTATTTTTGAGAGAGAGAAAGACAGACAGAGTGCGAGTCGGGGAGGGGCAGAGAAAGACACAGAATCTGAAGCAGGCTCCAGGCGCTAAGCTGTCAGTCAGCATGGAGCCCAATGTGGGGCTCAAACCCACGAACCAAGAGATCATGACTTGAGCTAAAGTTGGATGCTCAACTGACTGAGCTCAACCCAGGCACCCCTAAGATTCTTCTTTTTAAAGAAGCTAAAATCAGATTATATTTCTAGGCAGATTAACATTTCATTCTATCTTTACTGGCTCATAACTGATTGCTTTGGAATTTTTATGTGCTTTCAAGGTATGACCTTAAGGATACAAGTAAAATCACATTGGTTGACATAGAGCTGATGGCTGCCATGGGCCCTCCAGGTGGTGGAAGAAATCCAGTCACTCCCCGTTTTATTCGACATTTCAACATCTGCTCTATTAATACCTTCAGTGACGAAACTATGGTCCGAATCTTCTCCTCAATTGTAGCATTCTACCTTAGGACTCGTGAGTTTCCTCCAGAGTACTTTTTAATTGGGAACCAAATTGTCAGTGGGACAATGGAGGTGAGCAAATAATGCAATATAAAATGTCTTAGTATTTCATATATTCCTCATTTGGTCCTTTTTTTTTTTTTTAACTTTTTTTTCTTAGCCATCTACTTTGGTATTTCAGTGTCAAAGAAGTTGTTAAGGAGGCTTGAGAACAGGAAGATCATAGGCTTTGAAATCAGGAAATCTAACTGGGTTTGAGCCTTGATTCCTATTTCCTAGCTATAAGTGGCCTAGAGAAAGTAACTTGACCTTCTAGAAACTCAGTTTTTTAATCACTAAAATGGAAGATAGCACCTACTTCACAAGGTTGTTATAAGGAAATCGATTAGAATCAGTATCTGCCACACCACAGGGGTGTCCCTAATTGTTAGGTTTCTACCCTGGTGTGTATTAATTTTCTTTTTCCTACCTTCTAATCTGCATGTTTGTCTTTATAAAGAGGTAGAGGGAGTGCCCGGCTGGCTCATTTGGTAGAGCATGCAACTCTTGATTTTGGGGTTGTGAGTTCTAGCACCTTATTGGGCGTGAAGCCTAGAGATAGATAGAGAGATAGATAGGGAGATAGATAGATAGGGAGACAGGGAGATGGCAGGGGGGGGGCTTCAGCAGTTTATGAATGCATATTTTTTTAGTCATACAACATAAGTTAGGAGTAGCAGTGAAAAAAATAATGGGAAGGAAACACAAGGGTGGGAATAGAAAACAAGATTGCCCAGTGGCTTTGCATAATTCAGGGTGTGTTATCTGCCTCTACTCATAGGCCGTAGCCAATCTCATCACTAATGGTAAAAGGGAAAAATGTATGTAAGGTAAGTGAGTGATAATATCACTGAACTAAGCTTTGTGGAGCCTTGATAAAGTGGGGTTCACTGTGGGATCACTGCAACCAGAAGCACAGAACTCCCTAGAATCATTACATCAGTTTCCGAGAGAATTGTATCTTTCTAAAGTTTCCCCCTTGTTCTGGTGGAAAATTTGTGCTGTTAAAATAGAGAAGCTATGAGCGAAGTGATAGCACACTGAAAGTACTAAACTTATTCTGTTACAGAAAAGTGCTTCTATTTATAAAGTATGATATATGTATTTCAGGCATTGCCAGGAAAAAGAAGGGAGTTGGCCAGGCAGAAAGGGATCCTTTTTTTGTTTGAAGCATTTTGACCTACCATGTGCAGAGACTGGGAGAGGGGGATGAGTCACAGAACACAGACAAATAAAAAAATAATTTCTTTGAGTTTTTTTTTTTTGGGGGGGGGCATATTATAAAAAGATTTAATTTACTTTCCTTAGAGAAAATACTAACTTTATTTGGTAAATTCAGTATATAGTAAAAACATACATTATTTCCATATTGTAGCCAATTAAGATAGAAGGGAGAAGAGGCAGAGAGAAAATAAGAGCAAAGGGAAGGAAGAAGATGCATTGATTTGTTTTGAAGTCAAGGGTGGTCAAAAGGAAATTGTTTCATCCTTGCCACCATTTGGAATGATTCAGAATGAGTTATCTGGTTTCACTTTCTACTAAAGTTTTTGCTAATGATTTAATCACAAGTCATTCAGGTTTAAATGGAACAACTGTAATAAATGGGAAATAAATGCATGTCACTTCTTGGACTTGGATAGAATCTGATAATATTAAGTTCCCCCAACTTCTTAATGTCTGCTATACACCAAAATAAAAAGCTATGTGCCATGCTAGACTTGATAGCTATACAATTTTCCAAACCAATATAATCTTTTTGTGTGTGTGTATTTACTTATTTTGAGAGAGAGAGAGAGAAAGAGAGCATGAGAGCGGGTATGTGAGCCAGGGAGGGGCAGAGAGAGAGAAAGAGAGAATCCCAAGCAGGTTCTGTGCTGTCAGTGTGGAACCCAGTGCGGGGCTCAGTCTCACAAACTGTGAGATCATGACCTGAGCTGAAACCAAGAGTCAGATGCTTAACCGACTGAGCCACCCAGGTGCCCCCAAACCAAGATAATCTAATAGGATAAATAAAATATTTCATATAATATACTGTTTGTGACATGACTTTGCTTATTACAGTCATTATAGTTTTCCTTTGTTGCTTTGGCATATGCAGATATATAAACGATCCATGGAAAATCTTTTGCCCACTCCCACAAAATCCCATTACACTTTCAACTTGCGGGATTTTTCACGCGTCATCCAGGGCTGCTTGCTCATTGAAAAAGATGCTGTGGAGAGCAAGCACACCATGACCCGCTTGTTCGTGCACGAAGTTCTCCGGGTGTTTTATGACCGCCTCGTTAATGACAATGATCGGTACTGGCTGTTCACTTTAATCAAAGCTGTCATAAAAGACCATTTTAAAGAATCGTTTGATGGTGTCTTTTCACATTTGAGGAGAGAGACTGCACCAGTGAGTATATTTAGTGATCGTACAGGTGTTAAGTTATAACAGGACAATAGCATGAATTGTTACAATCAACTTATCTTTAAAAAATACTGTTGCTTCTTATCATTCTTTTCACTTTCCTCAAATGATAGGTTTTTATTTTGAGAAGACGTCAGAGGAATTATGTATGGTAACACAGAAGTTATTTAAAGAATAAAACCTTATATGATAGGGATTAAATGACATAATAAATGAAAAGTACTTAACATGGCGACCATCCGTTAGTAACTTGACATGAGAGTCACTCAGAATGACTTTTTTAGGCTCTTGGGGGAAAATACTTATATAAGAGAAAAATTTCTTTTTGTTTTGAGGATATGATAGGATTTCAGGTATTAATTTTACAAGTATATTATTTACCTCCCTATTGTTTCAAAGAATTATTTGATAATCATCCTATAACATGGATAAAACAAAATTTTATGTAATATATCCTTAAATTTATTTTATAAATTGTTGAATTTTGTAACTTATTGATTTTCATTCTATAGATATCTGAAGAGGACTTGAGAAATCTCATGTTTGGTGATTATATGAATCCTGATCTTGAAGGAGACGACAGAGTTTATGTTGAAATTCCAAATATCCATCATTTTAGTGACATTGTGGAACAATGCTTAGATGAGTATAATCAAACTCACAAAACAAGAATAAATCTTGTCATTTTTAGGTACGTACATTTGGCATTCCTGGAGGAAATTGCTATTTGTAAAATAGTTCTGTGAAATATTAAAATGTACCAAAAGATATAAAGAAAAATATGGTAAATAATCTTGTACCGATCATGCAGCTTAAGACATAAAAAATTAGAAATTTATCTGAAGTCCCCTGTATAGTCAATCCTCTCTCTCTGCATCCCCGTCATAGCCTGCAGGAGTAAAAGGAAACTCTAGTCATGTGCTTTATACTACACACGTGTGTTCCTGAATATGTGTGCACAGTCTTATTTAGCAGGTTTAATTTTTTTAAGAGGTTTTGTTTTGTTTTGTTTTGTTTTTTGAGAGAGAGCCTGAGCCAAGCAGGCTCCAGGCTCTGCTCTGATCTGTCGGTACAGAGCCCAGTGCGGGGCTCAAACCTACAAACTGGGAGATGGTGACCTGAGCTGAAGTTGGATGCTTAACTGACTGAGCCACCCAGGTGCCCCTTATTTTGCATGTTTAAACTTATATAAATATCATACTGTACGTATTCTTCACATACTTTCCATATTGTTTGTGAGAGTCACAACAAATGAGTTTTTACTACTAACACAATAGGGTCATTCTTCTGAGACAGACTTTTAGGTGACTTCTAGTTTTTACAGTTATCAAAAAAGATTTGGATAGTCATGTCTTTTTGCACACATGTGTTAGAATTTTTCTAGGTTAATATTCCTAAAACTGAAATTGTGGTGTCATGGTATGTAAAGACCTTCTACTTCAGTAAGTTTTGCCGAAGTATCTTCAAAAATGATTATTTAAGCACTCCCATTGTCCTTCACCCTTGCCAACACTAGGATCGCCAGCCTTGGTAAGTTTTGCCAGTCTAAAGGAGAGTGGAATGGTAGCTCACTGTGGCTCCAATTTTAATTTCCCTAATTACTGATGAGGCTGGGTGTCTTTACAGAATTTGTTAATTTTGTAGATAACTGATTTTCTATTTCTCACATAGAAACATAGTATTAAAAGATTGAAGAAGGGTACCTGGCTGGCTCAGTTGGTAGAGCATATGACTCTTGATCTTGGAGTTGTAGGTTCAAGTCCCATGTGGGTGTAGATATTACTTAAAAGTAAATCTTAAAAACATCTCTTCAATCTTTTTTTATTTTAACAAACACAACGATATGCTTTCAGTATAAGTAGTTACAATTGCGTTTTATTTGTATAATTTGTGTATTACAGTTCCTGAATTTGTACTTTAGTTTTCCTTTGCATCAAATGATTCAACTGTAACATCTTTTGAAAAACTGCACTTTTTGATGAGTTTAAAATTGGGGTAATAAGGGGCGCCTGGGTGGCTCAGTTGGTTGAGCGTCCGACTTCGGCTCAGGTCATGATTGCGCGGTCTGTGAGTTCGAGCCCAGCGTCGGGCTCTGTGCTGACAGCTCAGAGCCTGGAGCCTGCTTCACATTCTGTGTCTCCCTCTCTCTCTCTGCCCCTCCCCCACTCATGCTCTGTGTCTCTCTGTCTCAAAAATAAAATAAACATTAAAAAAATTTTTTTTAATTGGGGTAATAACATGGGATAGTAAAGTTTATCCTTCCAAGAATATAAAATAATAGTTACCTATAAATATACATTTATATTCATATTTTCAAGTATAGTAATATTGATATTTCATAGGTATGTATTGGAACATTTATCGCGAATATGTCGAATCCTAAAGCAGTCGGGTGGAAATGCTTTGCTTGTTGGACTTGGAGGCAGCGGCCGTCAATCTTTAACTCGTCTGGCTACATCCATGGCAAAAATGCAGATTTTCCAACCAGAAATTTCTAAAAGTTATGGTATGAATGAATGGAGAGAGGATCTGAAGGTAAAATTATGAAGAAACCTAGTGTCTAAGATAGCATCAGTGCTGTGAAGAGAGAGCCAACCTATATAGCTGTGTGCTGACTACACTGGGGATGGTGATAATATTACCCATAGGGCAGTAACCGTGTGTGCCGAGCACTGCTCTGCGGGCTTTAAATACGCGATCTCATTCTGTAGGTACAACAATTCAGTGAAGCAGATATGGTTTTCTCCTTTTTATTGACAAGGAAACTGAAGTTGAGGGAAGGTGTCCACAGCGGAGCAGGATTTATCATTTGTCTTCTTCACTGCGGCTGCTGATTCTGTCTTTATTCTAGCTCAGAGTGGTCTCAGTTCTGATAAATGTATGTTTTCCGGCGGACTGTTAAATATGAACCCTGGTGATGATGATGTCACTAACGTCATCCGATCAATGTTGGTTTCCCAGTAACCAGTAGGATAGTGGGGGGCTACCCGGGGCTTCATCCTCACATGCCTCACATCCCTCACAGAAGCCCGATGATCCAAGATGAAAAATAGAGATTGCTGGACTTTTTTCACTTACACTCACCCTCACATACTCAATTGCTTTTTTTTTGTTAATAATTTATTGTCAACTTGGTTTCCAGACAACAGCCAGTGCTCATCCCAACAAGTGCCCTCCTCTGTGCCCGTCACCCACTCTCCTCCTTCCCACACCCACCTCACCTCTCAGTTTATTCTTAGTCTTTCAGAGTCTCTTATGTTTTGTCTCTCTCTCTCTGTGTCTTTTTTTCTTTCCGCTCTTCCCCTCCCCCATGGTTTTCTGCTAGGTCTCTCAAAATCCACCTATGTGTGGAAACGTGGTATCTGTCTTTCTCTGACTGACTTATTTCACTCAGCATAATACCCTCCAATTCCATCCATGTTGCTACACATGGCCAGATTTCATTCTTTCTCATTGCTGCATAGTATTCCATTGTATATATATACCACATCTTCTTTATCCATTCATCAGTTGATGGAGACTTAGCCTCTTTCCATGATTTGGCTATTGTCGAAAGTGCTGCTGTGAACATTGAGGTACACGTGCCCCTATGCATCAGCACTCCTGTGTCTCTTGGATAAATTCCTAGCAGTGCTATTGCTGAGTCATAGGGTAGTTCTATTTGCATTTTTTTGATGAACTTCACACTGTTTTCCAGAGCGGTTACACTAGTTTGCATTCCCACCAACAATGTAGGAGGGTGCCTACTTCTCCACATCCCCGCCAGCATCTATAGTTTCCTGATTTATTCATTTTAGCCACTCTAACCGGTGTAAGGTGGTATCTCAGTGTGGTTTTGATTTGTATTTCCCTGATGATGAGTGACATTGAGCATCGTTTCATGTGTCTGTTGGCCATCTGGATGTCATCTTTGGAGAAGTGTCCGTTCATGTCTTCCGCCCATTTCTTCACTGGATTACTCAGTTTTTGGGTGTGGAGTTTGGTAAGTTCTTTATAGATTTAGTTACTAGTCTTTTATCCAATATGTCATTTGCAATTATCCTTCCCCATTCGGTTGGTTGTCTATTAGTTTTGTTGGTTGTTTCCTTTGCCGTGCAGAAGCTTTTTATCTTGATGAGGTGCCTGCCAATAGTTCATCTTTGCGTTTGGAGATGTGTCGAGTAGGAAATTGCTGCGGCTCAGGTCAAAAAGGTTTTTTCCTGCTTTCTCCTCTAGGATTTTGATGGTTGCATGTCTCACATTCAGGTCCTTCACCTATTTTGAGTTTATTTTTGTGAGTGGTGTAAGAGAGTGGTCTAGTTTCATCCTTCTGCATGTTGCTGACCAGTTCTCTCAGCACCATTTGTTAAAGAGGCTGTCTTATTCCCATTGGATACTCTTTCCTGCTTTGTCAAAGATTAGTTGGCATACATTCGTGGGTCCAATTCTGGGTTCTCTATTCTGTTTCATTGGTCTATGTGTCTGTTTTTGTGCCAATACCATACTGTCTTGATGAGAGGCTTTGTAGTAGAGGCTAAAGTCTGGGATTGTGATGCCTCCCACTTTGGTTTTCTTCTTCAATATTACTTAGGCTATTTGGGGTCTTTTGTGGTTCCATACAAATTTTAGGATTGTTTGCTCCAGCTTTGAGAAGAATGCTGGTGCAATTTTGATTGGGATTACATTGAACATGTAGATTGCTTTGGGTAGTATTGACATTTTAACAATATTTATTCTTCCAAGTCATGAGCATGGGATGTTTTTCCATTTCCTTGTGTCTTCCTCAATTTCCTTCATAAGTTTTTTATAGTTTTCAGTGTAGAGATCTTTTACATCTTTGGTTAGGTTTATTCCTAGGTATTTTATAACATACTAAATTTCTACAGCCTGAAAGTTAGCCTAGAGAGCTGGCTGTGGAAATGGTAGAACCCAAGCTGATAAAAAAGAGGTTTACATAGACATAGAATGAAAAATTACAGTGTTTCTTTTTCTGGTCTCACTTTAGAGGAAAATTGAACTAACAGATTGAGAAAGCAGCCATCTTCAGTAGATAGAACGTAGACTTAAAAGTTAGGCAGACTCCATTTTAATTACTGATTTGCATGATTTGTTAGTTGCCGGGGTCCTTGTTCCGGCGAATCTAGGGGTCCATGAAGGACGATGGTCAGGCAAAATGAAGTGAGAGAGCCAAGAGAGATGGAGTCTGATGACCAAGCAGGCAGCCCTGGCAATTCTGGCATCTCTGCTTTGCTGGTTTCAGTGTCTTTATTTTTAAAGGTAGCGAGTGACATTACATCAGTGACAAGGCATTCTTTACAACATACATTGTTGTCGCAAGACCTATGTCGTCATCTATAGGTTTATGGTAGCTTTTGTAAGAGTATTTTGTTATTGCCTTTTTATTATAAGGGAGCATGGGGATGAGAATTACAAAAGGATTTGTGAAATGTAACCTCAGGGAGGTGCTCAATATTTGCTGCTGATCAATGAAGATAGGTGTAGCTATTTTATTTTGTACCTTATCTATAAGCAGTGCTTCTAACTTTTGGGCTAGGCTAACCTCCGGGAAGGTCCTAAGTCTCTTTACAATCTTTCCCATCAGTCTGTTAATACTGAGAGAAGCTTTACGGAGATGAGCCTTGAGGTTTTATGGTGGGGCTGAGGGGATGATTAACACAATGAGATACCTTCAGGGAAAATCTAGTTTGGTTCAAGGAGTCTTGGGGCCTAACGTCTGCTAATTTCTAGCCAACTCATAACTGCTATTCTATATTATCAATTTGTGTAACCTATCCCCAAGAGGCAACTTTGAGGTTACTTCTAGCCAGGTTACTCTCATTCAGATTTTATCCATCAAGACATCACACTCCAAGTCCCCTTTTCCATGTGCCATAAAACCAAAGAGCATTATATCCCTTAGGCCAACGAGAGCAGTTCAAGAAGTCCAGGCCCAGGATGTGAGGGCGATCTGGCTGCGACCATCTGTCACCCCATTGATCGCCAGGGTTGATTCGGCTGATCTGCCTGGCTAGGCGGATGACCCCTTCTTCCCTCACCACTCCATGTGCGTCCCTCCCGAAGCTGCGCGCTCAGTCGAAGAGGACGACCTTCCCCGATAGAGGAGGACCGTTCTTCGGTCAAGGGTATACGAGTAGCTGCGCTCCCCTGCTAGTACCTCCAAACAAGCTCTCAAGAAGTCCAGGCCTGAAAGATTATTTAGAAGGAGGTAAAACTAGGTGCCAATTTGGCTGGCGGGAGCTTTGCTTCAACCTTTCCCACGCAGGGAGGGGTCTCAACCTGTGAGCCCAAAACGGCTCCCAACAGTTAGTTATCTTGAACATGTTACTAAATCTATTTGTACTTTAATTTATTCGTTTTTTAAGTGTTTGTTTATTTTTGAGACAGAGAGAGAGAGAGAGAGCGCGTGGCAGAGAGACAGACATCGTGAGTGAGGGAGGGGCAGAGAGGGGGGAGACACAGAATCCAAAGCAGGTGCCAGGCTCCAAGCTGTCAGCACAGAGCCTAATGCAGGGCTCCAACCTGTGAATTGAGATATCATGACCTGAGCCAAAGTTGGACACTTAACCACCCAGGTGTCCCACTTTGTTCATTTTTAAGAATTTATTTTAGGTTATACAGTTTGTTGGCATACAATTGTTAATATTACTCTCTTATAATCCTTCTTATCTATCTGTCTATCTATCTATCTATCTATCTATCTATCTATTATAATTTTAGGGTGAAGGAGCACACGCAAGCAGGGGAGAGGGGCAGAGAGGGAGAGAGAGAATCTTAAGCAGGCTCCACGCATGCGTGGAGCCAGGCACAAGGCTTGATCCCATGATACTGAGATCATGACCTTAGCTGAAATCGAGAGTCAGACCGTCAACTGACTGAATCACCCATGCTCCCTCTTATAATCCTTTTTAATTTTTCTGGCATGGGTTGCAATGTCCCCTCTTTCATTTATAATTTTAGTTATTTGAATCTTCTCTCTTTTTTCTTAATCTTGCTAGATTTTGTTAATTTTGTTGATTACAAAAAACTCTAAGTTCCACTGATTTTTCTTCTACGGATTTTTTTTCTCTATTTCTCTCTAATCTTTACTATTTCCTTCTTCTTGCTAGCTTTGTATTTGGTTTGTTCATTTTTTGAAGTTCTATGAGGTGTATAATTAGATTGTTGACTTGAGATCTTTTTTCTGTTTCGATGTTTTTGCAGCTATAAACTTGCCTCATATTACTGCTTTTGCTGCATTTCCTAAGTTTTGGTATGTTGAATTTTCATTTTCATTTTCATTTTCATTTGTTTCAAGAAATTTTCTAATTTCTCTTGTGATTTCTTCTTTGATCTAGTGTATTTTTAACAGTATGTTTTTAATTGTGATGAATTTGCAGATTTTCCAGTTTTCCTTCTGCTGTTGATTTATAGTTTCATTCCATTGTGATTAGAAAAGGTGTTTGATTTGGTATCAATTTTCTTACATTTGTTAAGACTTGTTTGTGGCGTAACATGTGGTCTGTCCTCAAGAATGTCCTTGTGCTTTAGAGCAGAAGTTGGGTGAGTGTTCTATATTGGTCTGTTAGGTCCAGTTGGCCTATAGCGTTGTTCAAGTACTCTTTTTTCTTATTGACATTTTGTCTGGTTCCTCTATCCCTTATTAAAAGTGGAGCATTGAAGTTTACTACTATTGTGTTGCTCTTTCTCCCTTCAATTCGGTCAATGTTTACTTCATATTTTAGAAAACAAATTTTTTTAAGTTTACTT
The DNA here is from genome assembly GCA_030068075.1 of Paguma larvata. Lineage (NCBI taxonomy): Eukaryota > Metazoa > Chordata > Mammalia > Carnivora > Viverridae > Paguma > Paguma larvata. Next base: position 24,308,981 of record CM057842.1, on the reverse strand, counting down.
ACTTATTTTGAGAGAGAGAGAGAGAAAGAGAGAGAGAGCACGAGCATGGGAGGGACAAAGAGAGAGAATCCCAAGCAGGCTCAGCACTGACAAGTGTGGAGCTTGACATGGGGCTCGAACCCAAGAACCTTGAGATCATGACCTGAGCTGATACCAAGAGTCAGATGCTTAACCAACTGAACCACCCAGGCACCCTGCTTCATATATTTTGGAGCTCTGCTTCATATGTTTTTGGGCTCTGCTGTTTGGTGCATAAATATTTATAATTGTTACATCTTCCTGATGAATTGACCCTTTTATCATTATGTAATGTTTCCTGTCCCTTAGGACAGCTTTTACTGTTCTGTCTGATATCAGCATAGCTGCCCTGCTCTCCTGTGGTTACCATTTTCATGGAACATCTTTTCCATTATTTCACTTTTAGCCTATGTGTGTCCTTAGGTCTAAAGCGAGTCTTTTCTAGGCAGCAGCATATCATTGAGTCCTGTATTTTATTTTATTTATTTTTTTTAAACGTTTATTTATTTTTGAGAGACATAGAGACAGAGCGTGAGCAGGGGAAGGGCAGAGAGAGAGAGGGAGACACAGAATCCGAAGCAGGCTCCAGGCTCTGAGCTGTCAGCACAGAGCCCGACGCGGGGCTCGAACTCACAAACCGTGAGATCATGACCTGAGCTGAAGTCGGCCACTCAACCAACTGAGCCACCCAGGCGCCCCATGAGTCCTGTATTTTAAATTCTTTCAACCAAACTATATATTTTGACTGGGGAATTTAATCCATTTGTATTTGAAGTCATTGCTAATAGGGAAGGATTTACTGTTGGCGTTTTGTTTGTATTTGGCTGTTTCTTTTTTTTTTTTCTCAAGTTAGTTAACATACACTGTAGTCTTGGCTTCAGGAGGAGAATCCAGTGATTCATCACTTACATATAATATCCAGTGCTCATCCCACCAAGTGCTCTCCTTAACGCCCATCACCCATTTTCCCTACCCCATCAGGCCTCAGTTTGTTCTCTGTATTTAAGAGCATCTTATGGCTTGCCTCCCTCTCTGTTTTAGTCTTCTGTTTCCTTCCCTTCCCATGTGTGTATTTGGCATTTTTGAATGTTTGTACCTCTTTCATCCCTCCTTTGCTCTCTTACTGCCTCCCTTTGTATTTTGTTGATTGTTCGTAGTAACATGCTTTGATTTCCTTCTCATTTCGTTGTGTCTCTATTCTATAGATTTTTGGGAGGGGGAGGGAGTTACTATTGTGATTACATAAGACATCCTAAAGTAGTAACAACCTATTTTAAACTTGTAAAGACTACACTCACATATAAAAACATACAAAAACTACTTCTTTACAAAACAAACAAAACCTACTCCTTTCCATCTGCCCTCCTTTATGTTTTTGATGTCACAAATTATGTCTTTATAAACTGTGTACTCATTAACATAAAGGTTTATAAAGGTTTTTGTGCTTTTGTCTTCTAGATTCTATACAGGAATTAAAAGTGAATTTATACACTAAAATCACAGTAATACAGAATCTATATTTGTCCCTATATTTACTGGAGAACTTTATATACTTTCATATGGCGTTGTGTTGCTGTCTAGCATCCTTTCTGTTTTTTAATGTTTGTTTATTTTGAGAGAGTGAGAGAGAGAGCGAGCGAGAGCGAGCATGGGTGTGCTCAAACAAGAGAGGCACAGAGAGCAAGGAAGAGAGAATCCCAAGCAGGCTCAATGCTCAGTGTGGAGCCCGACATAGGGCTTGATCCTACAACCATGAGATCATGACCTGAGCCAAGATCAAGAGTCAGTTGCCAGACAGAGGCACCCAGGTGCTCCTAGCACCCTTTCATTTCAACTTGAAGGACTCCCTTAATAGTTCTTTTTTTTTTTTTAATTTTTAAAAGTTTTAATTTTTATTTTTTTTTAATTTTTATTTTTTTTTAGAGAGTGTGTGTGTGAGCAGGGCAGAGGGAGAGAGAGAATCTTAAGCAGGCTCCATGCTTGGCATGGGGCCCAATGCAGGGCTCGATCTCACAACCCTGGGATCATGACCTGAGCCAAAATCAAGTCAGACACTCAACCAACTGAGCCACCCAGACACACCTCACTTTAGCATTTCTTGAAAGGCACATCTAGTGTTAATGAATTCCCTCAGCTTTTATCTGAGAAGATCTTGATTTCTTTATTTTTGAAGGACAGTTTTTTCCAGATACAATATTCTTGGTGGACAGATTTTTCTTTCAGTACTTTGAATATATTATCCCACTCCCCTCTTGCCTACAAGGTTTCCACCAAGAAATATGCTGATAATCTTATGGAGGCTCCCTTGTATGTGATGCACTGTTTTCCTATTGCTGCTTTCAAGGTTCTCTTTTTATTGATGACTTTCAACAGTTCAATTATAATGTGTCCTGTTATGCGAGTCTATTTGGGTTTATTTTAGTTGGAGTTTGTTGAGCTGCTTGAATTTCTTTTCTTTTTTTTTTTATGTTTATTTATTTTATAGAGAAAGAGCATGAGCCGGGGGCAGGTGAGGGGGCAGAGAGAGAGGGAGACACAGAGTCCTGAAGCAGGCTCCAGACTCTGGGCTGTAAGCACAGAGCCCAAAGTGAGGCTCAAACTCAGGAACTGCGAGATCATGACCTGAGCTAAAGTCGGCTGCTTAACTGAACGAGCCCCGCAAGGGCCCCTAAGATTCTTGAATTTCTATTTCTGTCCTCATTTGTTTATCTCTATCCTCAGATTTGAGAAGTTTTTGGTCATTATTTCTTTATCTGCCTTTCTTCCCCTCTCCTTTCCTTTGGGTGCTCCCATGATGTGTATATTAGTCCACTTAATAGTGTCCCATAAGTCTTTCTTAAGTTATTTTTTAATGGTTTGTATTTCTGTTGATATTCCCATTTTGTCCATGCATTGTTTTCCTGACTTTCTTTAGTTGTCCCTCTCTCTTCTCTTTTAGCTTATTGAGCTTCTTTAATGGTTATTTTGAGTTTCTTGTTATATAGTTCTTAGATCTGTTTTGTCGTTGTTGTTTTTGTTGTTGTTGTTTTAGGGTTTATTTTGTCTTTTTGTTTGGCCATGTTTCCCCATTTCCTTGTACGTCTTGTGATATTTTGAGTTTTGAGCACTCGGTAAACTGCCACCTTTCCCAGTCTTGATAGACTAACTGCTTGCAGGGTGGATCCTTCACCAATCACCATGCTAGAAAATCTGGGACTTCTCAGAACTTTTGGGGGTTACATCTTTTTTGGGGGGTTGCACGTGAGCTTTTGTGTTTTCTAGTATATACGGGTGCTTTGGGCTATCTTAATTTCCTGTTTCTTCTCATGATCTGTTGGTATCGGTTTTTGTTGTATTCCACTGCCTCTAATCTCTTGCTCCTCCTGGCACCTTCCTGTGGAACTTCAGAGTCTCTGCTGTTCAATTTTGCAAGGGCACTTGCCTCTGTTTTCAGTGGCCTCCAACCTCATTTCAAAACTAAGACCCATGCCCATAAGTGCCCTGAGACAGGTGAGACAGAAATCAGTGCTTCAGGTGGCCCCTAGACAAGCCAGAATGCTCAAAGTGGTTCAGCTCCATTCCTTCTGCCTTGAAGGAAAAGCCCTTTAAAAATGAATCTGATATGATTGGATATAATACTTATTTAAAAGCTGCCTTTACTAGTTTTGATGATAGGAAAGTATTTCTAGGAACACACCTACTTCCATATTGGAGATGACTTTTATGGAAAAAGGCATACTTTTGTATATATTAAAATTCAGCATTTATTTAAGTCATATGATGTATTTAAAAGATATAACTTAGAAATAGAAGTTTATTTTAAAAGTCATTTGCTGGCGGTGCTTGGGTGGCTCAGTTGGTTAAACAGCCGACTTCAGCTCAGGTTATAATCTCACGGTTCATGGGTTCAAGCCCTGCATCGGGCTCTGTGCTGACAGCTCAGTCTCTGTGTCTCTCTCTCTCTCTCTGCCTCTCCCCACCTCACACTCAGTGTCGGTCTCTCAAAAATAAAATAAGTAAACATTAAAAAAAAAACTAAAAAATCATTTGCTGGGGCGCCAGGTGCTTCTGTCAGTTGAGCTTCTGACTTTGGCTCAGGTCATGATCTCACGGTTTGTGAGTTCAAGCCCTGCTCTGGGCTCTGTGCTGACAGCTCAGAGCCTGGAGCCTGCTTCAGATTCTGTGTCTCCCTCTCTCTGTGTTCCTCCCCCAGTCACACTCTGTCTCTCTCTCTCAAAAATAAAGATTGAATCAATCAATCAGTCGATCATTTGCAGAGAAGCAATTCTATTTTCGCTTGAAATATATCCAGTGTAATACTGGCAAATGTTGAACACCCGACTCTCCAGCGGCTTCAGGAGAACCTCTGATCAGTAGCATTTGACAATTTCCGTGGTGTACAGTCTCCCACCAGGGATGATTGAAACTCATGCATGGATGATGTCACTGAAAACAGAGTTGGGAAGAGTTCTGGGTTTGAGCACCATTACACTATGCAGTATTACTGTATAGATACAATAAATTTAAATAACTTTCATAAGATAGATAATAGTAAGTATAATAGGAAGTGATAACATTTGTTACTTTTGTTAGTATCATTTATTTTTAATTATAAGCTTATATAATTTAATTTTTAATGCTGTGTTTTAAAATGTGCTCACATGATCTGAAATTTTTTTTTTATTTTTTTATTTTTTTTTAGCATTTATTTATTTTTGAGAGACATATAGACAGAGTTTGAGCAGGTCTGAGAGAGAGGGAGATACAGAATCCGAAGCAGGCTCCAGGCTCTAAGCTGTCAGCACAGAGCCCGATGCGGGGCTCGAACCCACAGGCCGCGAGATCATGACCTGAGCCGAAGTCGGCCGCTTAACCAACTGAGCCACCCAGACGCCCCGATCTGAAATTTTAACGATTAGTTCTAGCATCCTAAACAAGTCTGCTGCACCGTGCCACTGAGTTCATATCTTTACATTAGTTGGGAATCTTTGGTTGCAATTGACAACACAACACAAACCAAAAAAACTTAAGCAAAATATGGAGTAATTGGCTTATGTCACAGAAGGGTCCAGAGGTAGACAGGGCACCGATGTGGCTGAATTTAGGGGCTCAGATTAAGCACTCAGTGCTTACTCTCTCTCCTGGCACTGCTCTCCTCCATTTGGTTCCTTTTCCAGCAAACTCATTCCGTGAGACAACACTGTTGGCCCCTAGTAGTTCTAGATTACTGGTCTTTATATCCCCCACCTCAGAGTGACAAAGATTCTTTCTGGTTTCAAGTCCATCTGAGTCCCTGAAGTAAGAATCTGATTGAGCCCTCCTAAAAATCATGCCCGCCTCGGAATCAATGACTATGCCTAAGGGCTCAGGAAACTCTGACCAGTTGGGGTTACCCACTCAGGGATGGGAAAATTGGAGACCCTGAAAAGTAACCCCATCAGAAGTGGGAAGAGGCACCACTCTAAAATTGAGATGTCATTATCAAAAGAAGGGAAAGGAAGGGAAAGCAAAAACAACAGAGGTGTACCACATTCTGCTTACAAGTGTATTTTTATTTTAAGGTTCTATTAAGAAATGTGGGCGTGAAGGGCCAGAAGACAGTCTTTCTCATCACGGATACTCAGATTAAACAGGAAGCTTTTCTGGAGGATATTGACAGTGTGCTCAATACTGGAGAAGTACCTAACATTTTTGCTGCAGATGAAAAACAGGAAGTGATGGAGGTAAATAACTTTTTAGGGAGTGCTGCTCCCAGCACAGAAATGTTCTTATCTAGCAACTTTTTCTCTGCTCTTCAGGAGAAGTATAGCTTGTGAATAGGATTTTGGTAATTAAACGCTTAAAGGTATATTACTTTAATGTATCTTTTTCTGGAAAACTTCAAATGGCTTCTCATAGTTATGAGATAGAATTTTTATAATTCCTTTTTTTGGAATGATGGCAATTTCGTCTCTTTGATCTTATTTAGCATGTTTTATGAGTGATTAGATATTTTAAATCACATCTTAGGGTTACAGTGATATGAAAAAATATAGCTTTGAAACACTGCTTGATTGATTAGCTGTTATGGTTTACCATTGGTTAACAAAAAGTCTTAGTAAAATTGCTTGTCTTAACAATTCTGACATATCTGAGAATCATGCTTTGTGATTTAATTGACAAAAAAAAGACAGTTGTGAAGTGCCAACTACTTCTGATGTCCTGTCCTTCTGCCCCCATTTCTAATGTCTCCCTACACAAGATCTCTGCTAGTGCTTTCTTTTTCATGGTGCCATAACTGCTTTTACCCAGAGACTATGTCACTCATATCTGGGCTCTTCATTCCGGTTTCCAGCCAGAGCATCTGTAGTAAAATCAATTCACCCTACTAGCTGAAGCACCTGCTTTTCTCTTGTATGGAATGGAACTAGTATATATACATGATAGTTCCTCCTACCGAGGGTTGTTGCGAGGTCTGAAGGTCAAGTGAAATGAAGCACTTATGGAGCGCCAGGTACTTAGAACACCCTCAATAAATGTTATATTACCAGTTTGTGGCCTTGGGTGGGGAAAGAGAAAAGGAATAAAGAAAAGATCCCAAGTTCTCTCTTTTATCTGGGTAATGTCAAAGATGTGGCCAAGATTGCTGGAAAAAAAATGGTGGTTTTCCTAATTCATAGGATAAATTCATCCCCTTTACTCTTATGCTAAAAACAGTCACCCTTGGGGAGTGGGATTTCCTAAGCTTTGCTAAGCTTTCCTGCTCACTTTAGCTATTTATCTTTTCATCTTGTCATGTTGCTACAAAACTTTTCCATTGCTTCGGTATTTTGTTTGAAAAGATAGATAATCGATAAACTTTTGTTTTTTTAAAAGATAAAATTGTCAAACCTTTTTTTCCAAGATTTAACATTTTTTAAAATAGAAGTTCAAGTTAACATATAGAGTAATAACAATTTCAAGAAGAGAATTTAGTGATTCATCACTTACATGTAACACCCAGTGGTCACCCCATCAAGTGTCCTCCTTAATGTCACTCACCCCTTTAACCCTTTCCCCCACCAGCACCCCCCCAGCAACCCTCAGTTTCTTCTCCGTATTTAAGTCTCTTATGATTGTATACCTCTCTGTTTTTATATTATTTTTGCTTCCCTTCCCTTATGTTCATCTATTTTATATCTTAAATTCCACATATGAGTGAAGTCACATGATATTTGTCTTTAACTAATTTCACTTAGCATAATACCCTCTAGTTCCATCCATGTTGTGCAAATGCTAAGATTTCATTCTTTTTGATAGCTGAGTATTATTCCATTGTGTGTGTGTATATGTGTGTGTGTGTATATATGTGTGTGTGTATACGTGTGTGTATATATATGTGTATATATATGTGTGTGTGTATATATATACACATATACATATACCACATCTTCTTTATCCATTCATCAGTCAACGGACATATGGGCTCTTTCCATACTTTGGCTATTGTCAATAGTGCTGCTATAAACATTGGGGTACATGTGCCCCTTCAAATCAGCACTCCTGTATCCTTTGGATGAATACTTAGTAGTGCCATTGTGGGTCATAGGGTAGTTCTGTTTTTAATTTTTTGAGGAACCTCCATACTGTTTTCCAGAGTGGCTGCACTATTTTGCATTCCCACCAGCAGTGCAAGAGGGTTCCTCTTTCTCTGCATCCTCAACATCTGTTGTTGCCTGAGTTGTTAATTTTAGCCATTCTGACAGGTGTGAGGTGGTCTCTCACTGTGGTTTTGATTTGTATTTTTCCCGGGTGATGATTGACCTTGAGCATTTTTTCATGTGTCTGTGAGCTATCTGGATGTCTTCTTTGGAGAAGTGTCTATTTATGTCTTTTGCTCATTTCTTCACTGGATTATTTGTTTTTTGGGTGTTGAGTTTGATAAGTTCTTTATAGATTTTGGATACTAACCGTTTATCTGATATCTCATTTGCCTTTTACTTTTGCTGATTGTTTCCTTTGCCATGCAAAAGTTTTTTATCTTGATGAGGTCCCAATAGTTCATTTTTGCTTTTGTTTCCCTGCCTCCAGAAACATGTCAAGTAAGAAGCTGCTGCGACCGAGGTCAACGAACTTACTGCCTGTTTTCTCCCCTAGAATTTTGATGGCTTCCTGTCTTCCGTTTAGGTCTTTTATCCATTTTGAGTTTATTTTTGTGTATGGTGTAAGAAAGTGGTCCAAGTTCATTCTTCTGCATGTTGCCGCCCTATCTTCCCAGCACCATTTACTGAAGAGGCTGTCTTTTTTCCATTGGATACTCTTTCCTGCTTTGTCAAAGATTAGTTGGTCATATATTTGTCGGCCATTTCTGGGTTCTCTGTTCTGTTCCGTTGATCTCTGTGTCTGTTTTCGTGCCAGTCTCATACTGTCTTGATGATTACAGCTTGCCATCCGGAATTGTGATGCCTCCCACTTTGGTTTTCTTTTTCAGGATTGCTTTGGGTATTTAGGGTCTTTTCTGGTTCCATACAAATTTTAGGATTGTTTCTTCTAGCTTTGTGAAGAATGTTGGTGTTATTTCTATAGGAATTGCCGCTTCAGTATTTTGGGAGGATATGATCCAACAGTGACCTTAAGAGCTTCTTTACTTCACATTCCAAGTCTAGGAACACCATGTCAGTTTATCCACAAAGATCGCATGGTCAGAACTCAGGAGTACCGAAGTACATTCCTGTTTCTCTTTGCTTGATGCTAATGTTTTAAAATGGAAAAGGTAAGGGGCACCTTGGTAGTTCAGTCAGTTAAGTGTCTCACTCTTAGTTTCAGCTCAGTTCGCGATCTCATGGTCTGTGAGTTTGAGCCCCACTCAGGGGTCTGCACTGATAGTGCAGAGCCTGCTTGGGATTCTCTCTCTCTCCCTCTCTCTCAGCTCCCCCCCTGCTCGCTCATACATACTCTCTCTAAAAATAAAAAAACCTATAGGAAAAATAAATTAAAATAGAAAAGATAATATGAATGAAGTTCTATTATTTCTTTCTACACTCTGCACTATCTTGTACATCCCAATTTGAAGACCCTATCTTGAGCTTTGCTTATTTTATCCGTCTGACAAAGATTTTAGGTTAAACCTCACTTCTGATAACTGGCCTCTATAGCTTAGACTTGACGCTGCTCAGAGAAAACCTTTTGTAGAACTCAGCACATGTCTCTGACTTCAGCAATAGAGTTCCAGCCTCAGACTTCCTTTCCGGACTATTTTTTCCACTGTTCTATTTGCCTTCCTTGCAGAATTAAATTATTTTAGTGTCCTTCTGAATAAAACAGTGACTTCTTTATTAAACAAAAAATTGTTTATTATTTTGAGAGAGAGAGAGAGAGAGAGCACAAGCAGGGGAAGGGCAGAGAGGAGAGACAGAATCCCAAACAGGTTCCGAACCATCAGCACAGAGTCCAGGGCAAGGCTCAAACTCATGAACAGTGAGATCATGACCTGAGCTGAGATCAAGATTTGGACGCTTACCTGACTGTGCCACCCAGGTGCCCCCAAACAGGGACTTCTTTTTTTTTTTTAATAGTTTATTTTCAAATTGGTTTACATATAACACCCAGTGTTCATCCTAACACGTTCCCTCTTTAATGCCCATCACCCCCTCTCCCCCCTCCCTTACCCCCCCCACACTCAGTTTGTTCTTAGTCTTTGAGAGTCTCTTATGTTTTATCTCCCTCCCTCTCTGTGTCTTTTTTTTTCCTTTCCCCTCTTCCCCTCCCCCCTGGTTTTTACTTAGTCTCTCAAAATCCACCTGTGCGTGGAAACATATGGTATCAAACAGGGACTTCTTATTCACCACACTTAGTAATATTTTCTCAGTTCGTTTTTACAGTTCTCATTCATATTTGGCATAATTCATTATCATTTTAAGTTTTTATCTTAAGAGAGAGTGCATGGTGGGGGGCAGAGAGAGGGGAGAGAGAGAATCCCAAGCAGTCTCCGTGTTCTGAGAGCACAGAGCCTGACTTTGGGCTTGATCTTACAAACCGCGAGATCTATTACGCTGGGGTTCACTCTTTGTGTTACACATTCTGTGAGTTTTGATGAAAGAGTACTCATGCGTATTCACCATTAGGTGTCATACAGAATAGTTTCCCTGACATAAAAAAGGCAATGAGTTCCACCTGTTTATGTCTCTCTTCCTCCCCTGAATCCCTAGCAACCTCTGCTGTTTTTATGGTCTCCATAATTTAAGCTTTTCCAGAATGTTACGTACTTGGAATCATACAGTATGTAGCTTTTTTAGATTGGTTTCTTTCAGTTAACAATCTGCATTTAAGGTTTTTCCATATCTTTTTATGGCTTGATACCTCATTCATTTTTATCACTGAATGATATTCCATTGAATGAAAGTATCACAGTCTATCCGTTCACCTGTTGGAGGACATCTTAGTTGCTTCCAAGTTTGGGCCATTATGAATAAAGCTGCTATGAAACTTTGTGCATGGTTTTTTTGTGTAGACATAAGTTTTCAATTCCACTTTCTCTTGACTGTTGTGAAATTTCACTCAATTTATCTAATTTTTTCAGTAGCTACTCATTTTCTTATGCCCCTGAATCAATCAGTCATGTTCACAAAATATGTGTGTGTATGGGGGTGAGTGGGTGGAGGTATTACTCTCCCACAGACAGCTTGTCTACCTAGAAGCATTAACTTTTATTTCTATATAAATAACCCCCATACTTACATTTCCATCCTACCTCTCTCAAACTTTTATTCTGCAGTTACAATCATGTATTACCTTTCTCTATTTGCATGTCCCAGTATTAACCCAGACTTAATGCAGGTAGACCACCTGAACATAATTTCATAGATCAACACTGGGTATAATAATCATAATTTGAGAATTACTGTCAGAATGCATATACAGAGTCAATTTATAATTTACCATGAAGATAGATAGCATATAAAGCAGAACATGTCTATAATAGAGAATTCTTTGAGGAATTAATTCCTTGCAGTAGCAACAGAAATTATATGATCATTGTGACCATTCCTTTTATCTGCAGTCAAAAAATTTTTTAATCTATTTATAATTTATTGACTATGAAATTTTTCATGCCCTGAACAAGGAGAAAGGTAGGATATGAAATAAAAGCTAACAGTTAGTAACTATGCAGCAAGAACTATTGCATGTGTTCACATGTAATAACTCAATTGATCCTTCAACAACCCTCTGATATAGGTACTCTTTCCCCCATTTTGCAGAAGAAGCGTTAAGGTTACAGAGAGTTTAAATAAATTGCCCCAAGTTCGTGTAGGCAATAAGCTGCAGGCTGTGACTTGAATTCAAGAAGTTTGGTTTTGGAGCCATGGTGCCCAGTGTTGCGTAAGATGCCTGTCTTATATAGAGATAAAGTTAAAAGTCCCCCATAATCTCATTACCACACAACCCTATTAACATTTTTTAAATATAAAATGTTGTAAGAATAAAGTTACAGAGTTTAAACAGCATAAAAATGACCAGAATGAAAAAAAAGAGAATGACATAAACCAAGAAAAATGTCCAAAATAAAAAGTTGAAAGCCTTCCTCTCATACCCTCCCTTAAGTCCTTCTCACCAAAAGTATTATTAATAGTTTCTGTGATTACTTTCATAGAAGGTGTGTTTATACTCACACATGCATCTATGTATATTTTAACTTAACAAAGAAGATCATATTACACACACTGTTGCATAATTTATTTTCTTTTCACTTATTTTATCTTCCTGGTCTTGCCATAGCACTTTCATCAATGCATCTCATCTAACAGTTGTATAAAATTTACAACATATGAATGTTTTATAATGTTTTTAACTGGATGCTTTCGTTAAGTTTTTCCTCTTAGAAGCAATGTTGAATTATAGTCCTATACATATATTATGGTGAGCTTTTTGTGAGTACTTTTATAAGTTAAATTCTTGGCAGATATTTGTTTTCAAATTATAGAATTATGGCATTGGAAGAAGTACAAACTATATCAAAGTCACTTTACTGATACAAAAAATTTAAAGGTATTTACAAGGGGAATAATAAAAATTCTTAATATTCTAGTAGCTACTAATCTCACTATCAGATTGTCTGTTTCTGTTTACAAGGTTTTTATTTCCCTAGGGTGTTCGTCCTGTAGCGCAGGCTGGCAGTAAACACTATGAACTCAGTCCCTTGGCGCTGTTTGCGTTCTTTGTGAATCGCTGCAAAGATAACCTTCATGTTGTAGTGGCCTTTAGTCCCATTGGAGATGCTTTTCGGAATCGCTTGAGACAGTTCCCCTCCCTCATCAACTGCTGTACCATTGACTGGTTTCAGGTTTGTAATTTGGGGGCAGAGGGGTTGGGAGAATGGGCAACTATGTCTTTTAGAATTTTTCTGAAATCTTACTCAAGCTCTGTTAATGGACATTCAGCGTGTGTTTCTTGATCGCTTTCTCTGATGACAGGCATAGTGCTTGGTGGTGCCAGGCACGGATAAGCCTACCTGATCCCCACAAGGAGCTCACATTCTAGACTGGAAGATAGAAAAGGCAGTTGGTCAAGGAGCCATCATAATTATATAAAAGGGCTATAATCTTGATGTGCAAAAGATGTACCTATTCAGACAGTGAATCTCTGAACTATGAAAATGAATTACAAAGAGGAGGAATGTATTAGGAACCAAGAGAATGTATAATACGCACACACACATATATATGTGTAAATATATATATATATATAAGTAGATGTGTATCTGTCAATACGTCTGTATCTATCTGTACATGTATTTATTGTAAGTAACTGGCCCACATGACTATGGAGGCTGACAAGTTCGAACATCTGCAGCCAGCAAGCTTGAGACCCAAGAGAACTAGTGGTGTAAGTTCCAGTCCGAAGGCCAGCAGGCCTGAGACCCAGGAAGAGCCAATGTTTCCACTGGAGTCCAAAGGCAGGAAACGACCGAAGGCAGTCAGGCAGGAGTTCCTCTTATTCTGGGGGTGAAGGCATGTTCAGCATTTGTATTCTCTTCAGGACTTCAATTTTTGGATGAGACCCATTCACATGAGGGAGAGCAGTCTGCTTTACTTAGTCTATTAATTTAAAGATTAAATTCATCCTAAGGCACACTTCATAGGAATATCCAGTGTAATGTTTGGCCAGATATATGGGCACCCTGGTGGCCCATGGTAAAATTGATACTGAAAGCTCACAATCACAGGGGCATAGTAAGTGCAAAGGTAGAACAGGGAGGTGGGCACGTCCATTCGGGCGAGCGCATGTGCTTTGGCACAGCCGACTGGCAATGAGGATAGCTGCAGTTAAGCTGGAGCTTTGAGTGGGTGCCAAGTTATAATGGAATTTGTGAATGTGCCTAGGAATTTGGTTTTGTACCAAAGACATTGTCGGGGCATTAACTTATATTTAGCTAACATACTTTAAAGGAAAAAATGCCAGCACTTGGAGGCTGTGTGCTGGGTGGTTTGGAATAAGGCAAAACAAGAAACAGGAAGACCAACCGAGTGGCCATTTCAGTCATGCCAGCAGCAAATGATGCAGGCTGTCACTTCACTTAACCTGAAGGCAAGTTGTCACTGCCTGTGTAAGACCATGAAGTACTTCTGCTCTTGAGAATAGTAGCTCATCGTATCTTCTATTTGTTTTCTGCCCAAAAGAATGTGGACTGTAGATTGACCCTGGATAATTTTATTTATTTATTTATTTATTTATTTATTATTTTTTAATGTTTATGTTTATTTTTGAGATGGAGACAGAGCATGAGCGGGGGAAGAGCAGAGAGAGGGGGAGACACAGAATCTGAAGCAGGCTCCAAGCTGTCAGCACAGAACCGATGCAGGGTTCGAACTCGTCAACTGCAAAATCATGACCCGAGCCGAAATTAGGCCCTCGACTGACTGAGCCACCCAGGTGGCCCAGATAATTTCTTTCAAAAACAAATTTCTTTGGGCACCTAGGTGGCTCAGTCAGTTAAGTGTCCAACTTTGGCTCAGATCATGATCTCACGGTTTGTGGGTTCTAGCTCCACGTTTGGCTCTGTGCTGACAGCTCAGAACCTGGAGCCTGATTCAGATTCTGTGTCTCTCTCTCTCGTTCTCCTGTGTTTCTTTTTAATTTTTTAAATGTTTATTCATTTTTTGAGGCAGAGCACAAGTGGGGGAGGGGTCGAGAGAGAGGAAGACGCAGAATCCAAAGCAGGCTCCACGCTCTGAGCTGTCAGCACAAAGTCCAATGCAGGGCTTGAACCTACAAACCAGGAGATCATGACATGAGCAGAAGTCGGAAGCTTAACCAACTGAGCCACCCAGGCGCCCTAATTAGTTTTCCCCTTTCGACGACTGCACATATGTTTCAGCTAGTGGACATTTTAGTGTTTACACAATAATAAGAGCTGTGTGAAAGAATTTTGATTTATGTACACTGTATCTTAATATTATATCCATTAAGTAGCCAAAAACCAAACAAAATCTGTCCAACCATAAATTTTTCTTTTGTGAAATCTTGTAAGGACAGTTTGCTACTTTTGGATATCTTTGTCATAACCATGAGACTTTGTATTCTATTACAAGTGATTCATAGTTGTTGAGAAAATTCTTTAAAAGAGAGAACTGGGAGTTGCAAACAGGTAAGGGAGTTTAGGTGGGTAACAGAGGAGTAAAGGTTTTACAGTGAAGCAGTGGGGGATAGAGGATCTGTGTCAGAACGATGCTAACGGCATTGTCTGGGGCCTGAGTCTGTGAAGCTCAAGAAGTGAGTGTAAACCACTACATGTCACATAGCTCAGGATAGCATTGACTTTTTGGCTAGACCTTTTTTCTTTTTTTTTAACATTTATTTTGAGAGAGTGTGCAAGTTGGGGGAGGGACAAAGAGAGAAGGGGGAGAGAGAATCCCAAGCTAATAGCACAGATCCTGACATGGGGCTCAAACTCGAAAAGCATGAGGTCATGGCCTGAGCCAAAATCAAGAGGCAGACGCTTAACCAACTGAGGCACCCAGGCGCCCTAGCTAGATCTTTAGTCTCAAAGTAGGGTGTGTACTTACCAGGGGTACCAAAGAAATTCAGATGATAAGGGAAGAATTACTGGAATATTCATTCATTTTTGTATGAAATATTTTAATGGATTAACACTGATACCCTTACCCAGTTCGTAGGTCAGATGACCATATGTCATAGACAGCATGTAAGGTGCCCTGAGGGACCCCTGTGATAAACTGAAGACAGAACATGTACTATATGATGAAGATCTAAGTGGATGTCAGAGAATGGCACAAACCAGCATAAGGTAGCCTGAGCTCTGTGTCAGCCACATCACAAGACAAACGCAGTGACTACTTAAGGGGATCTGCCAACATATTGGTTAGAACAAATTTAAGAAGGCTATTTAAAATACGGGTTTATACTGACTGTATAAAAATTTTTTTTTAAGTTTTTATTTGAGAGAAGAGAGCATGAGCAGGGGAGGAGCAGAGAGAGAGAGGGGGAGAGAGAGAATCCCAAGCAGACTCCATGCTGTCAGCACAAAGTCAGACACGGGGCTCAAACCCACAAACAGTGAGATCACCGACCCTAAATCGAGTCAGACGCTTAACCGACTGAGCCACCCATGTGCCCCATGACTGTTTAAACAACAAATCTTATCCCCAGGGCATATCATACCTTGCAATATTAGCTTATGATGGCATTGGAGATACTACTGGTTTCCTGTCCATAGCCATTTTCTACCCACTCCATCTTCGTCTATAGAATTTCTGATTTTGTCTGGAAAATCACCCTCATGTATCCATGTATTGCAGAGATTGATTTCTGGCTAGTCTAAGTCATTACTGGTGCTCTCATGCCTCTTACTATTGATTGGTTTATACATGAGCCTATTCATGACCTACTCCTTGCCATTGGATCTGAGTTCAAATCTATTGGGAAGCTTTGGGGATTAGTATTTTCCCTATAAAAGAGTTACATGGTAGGAAAAGAGCCTTTTCTGTCTCTCGAACTTGTTTGAGGATGTAATATCCATAGTTGTAACAGTCCTCTTGCCGCCATGATGCGGCAAGCCCAAGGATAAAATAAAGTGCATGGAGAATGGTAGAGCAAAAGCCTGGAAAGAACTGGATCCTTGATATGATTGAGCTTCTAATTTAAGCAGTTCTGAAGTATTCTACTTCCAGGCTTATTATATACAATGATATATTCCCTTTGTTTGGAGACACAAGAAGACTGGCGTCATCACTTTGGCCATAAGTATTGTAACTGCTACAGAGAGTTATTAAACCTTCATGATTAGCAGGATAATTAAAAACAAAACACCCAGAACACAAAGATAAACCTTTGTAATGTTTTCAGTGATGTGTAACTCCTATGACACTCACTCACTCTGTCTGGCATTTTACAAAAATTTTCACCAATCTCCATAATCTTTAGAATCCTCTTTTGAGGTTTGAAAAATATGTTAGTGCAACATGAATACAATCTATTAGTAAATTTTCATACACTGGCAGTGCGTGCTTAAATTTTTTTTTTTTACTAGTGGAGTGCTAGGTCAAAAAAGTTTGAATTTCACTAGAACAGAGAGCCAGACACCGAGAAAAACTGACCTTAAAATGAATATTGTCCGATACAAAGGAAAATAATTACAAGCATCTTGTTGAATCTAAATGAAATTTGGAAAATATTCTAATGGCTAAAGATTAACTGTTTATTTAGCATAAATTATTTCATTGAATAATATTTGGAATCATTGGCAGGTACTGTCTTAGGTACTGAAGATAATGACAGTGAGAAAAAGTTCTTGCTTTCATGGATTTTACATTGTAGTGGTTAGGGGAAACAGACAATGAACAAATGAACAAAAAAATTTTATGTCGTATACTTTTAAGTGCTAAGAAGAAACCTCAGGGCCAAGAAGAAAGAAAGGAGAGAAGGAATGGTGTTTTACAGTGAGTGCTCTGGGAAGACCTTCCTAATAAGTTGGCCTTTATGCAGAGATGTAAAGGAACCACATGGAGGTGTAGGTGAGGAGGGTTCTAGTCAGAGGGAATAGCAAGTCCCAAGGCCCAGACGCAGGAGCACAGGTGGCATATTCCAGGAAAAGCAGAGGAATCATTTCACTGAGACCAGGAAGACTGAAGAAGAAGCGAATTTGGGGACGGAAAATCAAAAGTTCAACTCTGGATGTCATAGCAGGAATTATGATGGCCTGCCAGTAACAGAAACCCAAACTAAACATAAGAAGTTTTTTTCTCTCATAGAAAAAACCTGAAGGTAAGAAGACTGGGCTTTTATGGGTTGACAAAGTCATCAGAATCTAAGGTTCTTTCTTCTTTACTATCCTTAGCATGTGGTTTCTACCCTCAAATTCGTCTTATGGTCTAAGGTGGCTGCTGGAGCTCCAACATTCACATCTGTGTCCCAGGCAGGAAACAGAATAATAGAAAGGGCAAAAAAGACACACTTCACCCCTGTCAAAATGGCTAAAATTAACAACACGGGAATCGACAGGTGTTAGTGGGGATGTGGATAAAGGGGAACTCTTTTACACTGTTGGTGGGAATGCAAACAAGTGTAGCCACTCTGGAAAACAGTATAGAGTTTCCTCAAAAAGTTAGAAATAAGACTACCCTATAATCCAGTAATTGTACTACTAGGTATTTACCCAAAGGGTACGACAATATTGATTCGAAGGGGTGCATGCACCCCAATGTTTATAGCAGCACTATCTACAAATAGCCAAAGAATGGAAGCAGCCCACGTGTCCATCGACTGATGATTGGATACAGAAGCTGTGGTGCGTATACACACTGGAATATTACTCAGCCTCAAAAAGGATGACATCTGCCATTAGCAATGATGTGGATGGAGCTAGAGAGTATTATGCTAAGTGAAATAAGACAGAAAAATACCATACAATTTCATTTCATATGAAATTTAAGAATCAAATGAGCACAGGGGGAAAAAAGAGACAAACCAAGAAACAGACTCTTGATTATAGAAGACAAACTGATGGTTATTAGAGGGGAAGTGGGTGGAGGTATGGGTGAAGTAGGTGATAGGGATTAGGGAGTGCACTTGTGATGAGCACCGGGTGTTGAATGGAGTGTTAAATCCCTGTATTGTATACTTGAAGCTAATATTACACTGTATGTTAACTAATTGGAATTTTAATAAAACCCTTTTTTAAAAAAGGACACATACCAGCTCTATGTAATCCTTTAAAGAGGTTTTCCTGAGGTTCCCACCCAATACCTGCTTATATGCCTTAATCTGCTCTGAATTGCCAGGGAAGCTAGGCAGTGTGGTCTTTTAGTTGGGACTTTTGCCATCTAGAATAAAATTGGAGTCCTCAGGAAAAAGAACTGATCGGTATTAGGTGGGTAACTGGCAACCCCTGCCATTGTCCTACTAACTGTGGGATGTCTACTAGATGTCCAAATAGAAGTTTAGGAAAGCAGTATAATATATCCTCGATATGTAAGATAAGATTGACTCTTCCTTTATATTTGCTATCTTTAATTATAAGTTCTTTCATAGATTTAGTTGTGACCTCAGTCTACTAATTCTATTTTTCCCATTAAGGTTTTAATTTTCTCAACCTCAAATTCTTCTCACCCAGAAAGACACTTACATAGTTGGAGTGGAACTACTTATTTTAAATTTTTTAAGGTTTTCTTTTTCTTGTTTTTAGCCATGGCCTGAAGATGCCCTTGAACTTGTGGCTGTGAAATTCTTAGAAACACTGGAGCTTACCGAGGTTGAAAGACGAGAGATAGTCCCAATCTGCAAACACTTTCACACTACCATTATGGATCTTTCAGAAAGGTTAATATTAATAAATTTTAAAATGACTATCATGCCTTGTATTTTAACATGTCTCTTTTTGTGAAAGCCCAAAATTTTCAATAGGATTTCTATGTCTTCTAAATATTTCTGATCATTTAATTAAGATCTTAGCTTGCAAGTAATAGAAAACTACTTAACCTAGGTTTAAGAAAAAAGGGAGAATTTATTGTAAAGATACAAGGGTATCTTACAAAGCTTAAGAGAAGGAACACAGCTGGATCACAGATGTCCTGGAAACAAGAGATAGAGAGTCATCCTAAACCCAGAAATACTTTTTCTCAGTTTCTCATCCCTGTTTCGCCTCCCTTTTCTTCTTTCTCTTTGCAGACTGTATTTTCTTTTTCTTTTTTTTTGTATTTATTTTTTTTAAGTTTTATCGACATTATGGATATATAACATTATGTAAATTTAATGATTTGATATATGCATATAATGTGATATGATTACTACAATAAGTTTAGTTAACATTCTTCTCATTTTTTTCTTGTGATGAGAACTTGTAAGATCTACTCTCTTAGCAAGTGTCAAACACACCATACAGTATTGTTAACTATAGTTACCATGGGGCATATTACTTCCCCAGAACTTTGTAACTTTGTAATTGGAAGTCTGTACCTTTTGACCACACTCACCCATTTCCCCCACCCCCACCTCCCTCTCTCTACCCCCTGCCTCTGGAACCACCAGTTTATTCTCCAATTCTGTGAGTTCTTCTTCTTTTTATTTTTATTTTTTTAGGTTCCACATATAAATATATAAATGAGGTCTTGTGGTATTTGGCAGACTGAGTTTTCTGCTTCCCATTGTATGTGGAGGAAACTGTCTGCCTCTTGATTCTCAAGTTTACTTCTTGCAATTCCAGCAATAGGCAGGCTGTTTGGCTGTTTCCAACTCCCTGTTCTAAATTTATCCCCAAATGTGATTAGCCTCATTTGTGGCCAGTGTCCAACACTAGCCTAATCAGCTGTGGTTAAGAGGGCAGGTTTCAGAGAAAAAACATTGCTGATGGGGCACTGGATAGAAGTCTTGAGAAAAAGGGGAGAGAAGGGTGGTGGGCTGTGGATAGCTCAAAAGTATCTGTTTTCCTTTGTTTACCTCCAAGACCCTCATTTCACATGTAACCCAAGTGCTCATAGTATATTGCCTATCCAGAATCATACAGCCCCTTAGCATGGTCGGATTGGACCGTTGCGCTGAGCAGTGGGCTCTACTCTGTGTACTTGCCATGAAACAAAGTTGCTTCCATTGTTTCCATGTGTATGTGTAGTAGTCTTATACTTCTGGCCATACCCCACTCAGCCAAAGTGACACACTTTGTGCAAGGAAGGTGCTATCCCGTCTGCAATACCTCTCCCTATGACGCTTCCCTACCTAACACGGTATCTTGAACCCTTACAGTGTTAGATGCTCCTAACTTGTGAAACATATAAAAAGGCCTGGATCTTTCTTGCTCTTGTTCACCTTTGATACCTATCTTTGGTGATTTGTGCTTTTTAAACACATCATTGCTATTTGATGTTCTGCATACAAGAAATTAGGGCATGCTTATGTGTAGAATTCTTAGAATGGTATAAAGTTTAAGTACTCAGCAGCTTCTAAATGCAATCAATCTTTATTCTTAAAGGTTAGTTGTTGATGCTTTGTCGAATGCACTTCTTACTTTGTGCAACTCATTACTTCGGAGTAAGATATGTTATCTGTCTCTCTTAGGTTCTTGCAGGAGTTAGGACGGCATAACTATGTTACTGCTACTTCTTATCTTGAACTTATTGCCTCGTTTCGACAGCTTTTGACCATGAGGCGGCAAGCTGTCATGGAAGCAAAACAGCGATATGTGAATGGGCTTGACAAATTAGCTTTTGCTGAGTCTCAGGTAAATTTGATGAGCTGCTCGCAATAGTAATATATAATTAGAATTTTTCATTGGGGCAATAGTAATATGTAATTAGAATTTTTCATTGGGAAAGGTAAGAAATCATGACTAACAAAGAGTTACAATTTATCCAGAATACATCGTGTGCCAGGCATTGTGTTTCGTGCCTCACACACCTTCCTTCAGTTGTTCCTCAAAACCGCTCCTTGAGGTAGACACTAAGGATTCTCATTTTATAAACAAGTTAAAGCAAGTTTTAGAGAAATTCACCAAGTTTATCAGACCACACAGACTCAAATACATTCTGTTTTATTCTTAATTTTTTGACATTTAGGGAGAATACAAGAAGTCTGGGTTGCTTTTTATTATAATATATGATTTTATTAAATGTAAGATCGTTTTTTTTTTTTAAATAAGTCAGTTCTAGTAATACTTATTATTAGCCTGAGTTCAGTGTAAGCAATACAGGTTTGGGTGATCTGTGTGCCCCGTATACCACGCATCGTATAATGGGGACACCCCCCCCCCCGCTACTTTTTTTCTACCCGCGTTTCTTCTGTGACAACCGCATTCTCTCACTGTTCTATCGTATACGTGAGGAAGATAAAGTCTTTTGTGAAGAAAACTGGCCATGCCCTCATGGCTTTTTCATATACATGAGTGGAGGGAAAAGTTAAGGTTTTCTGGCCCTAATGCTTTATGAAAGGCTTTATGTTTCAATTTTTTGTGGTTAGCTTCTGTAGCTCTTGTAGCTATAAAAACTTAATGACAAATTGTCTGTTTAGGTTGGAGAAATGAAAATGGAGCTTGTTCAATTACAGCCCAAATTGGAGGACGCTAAAATTGAAAATGCACACATGATGCAGGTAGAGTATCTTTTTAATTTTTTATTTATTGTTAATGTTTATTTTTTGAGAGAGAGACAGAGCGCAAGTGGAAGAGGGGCAGAGAGAGAGGGAGACACAGAATGGGAAGTAGACTCCAGGCTCTGAGCTGTCAGCACAGCCCGATGCGGGGCTCCAGCTCACCACCACAAGATCATGACCTGAACTCAAGTCAGTTGCTTAACCGACTGAGCCCTCCAGGTGCCTCTATCCTGAGTTGCTAAAAATTGGTGTCAGATGACAATTGAAACATGTAAAATTATTCCTGAAAATATGCCTTGATTTTTTGCCACGGCACTACTAGATCTTAGGGGCCTTACCCTTTTCAACCGACTGGCTATCTCCTGGAGTCCCACGTGAGTTCTGTTGATTTTAAAAGGAAGGGGGGAGTCCATTATCCAGGTAGGTCCCGTGTATTTGCATTTCTCCTCATTCCATCCCGGGACCTCCTGCCCTTCAACGTGATATGTTGGATTCGCTAATCTCCAAACGTTCTTTTGCCTTTCGGGTGCAGAAAGCAATAGGATGTTGGAGGAGTTGTCTTTATTTTTTTTCTCTCTTTAGGTTATCGAGATAGAATCTGCGCAAGTGGAAGCAAAAAGAAAGTTTGTGAAATTAGATGAGGAGATAGCCAGCGGCAAGGCTGAAGAAGCCCAAGCTCTGAAAAACGAGTGTGAGAGTGACCTGGCCGAGGCGATCCCGGCCTTGGAAGCAGCTCTGTCTGCCCTGGATACGCTCAAGGCAAGTGTTCGAATTCGCTACCTTGCGATCCATTGGCAAACCAGGTCCAGGTCCCTGTTTCATTAGGGGCGGCTCTGTTCCACTGGGGGGCGTTACATCATTTTTGTCCAGTCTAATGGAACTTGCCTCTTAAGCATTCCTCTCTGATATGTCATTATTTTATATTTTTGCTGTTCATATGTTATTAATAATTTTCACTCGGGATATTCCAGCGGGAATGGAACAGACGGTCTCCAAGAGGCCAAAGCAGTTCTGTACGTGGACCAGGAGGCATATGTCGGAGGCATAGTGTCGGCATACCTGCCGGCAGCCTCCCGGGTGTGCCTGTGCAGGGAAACTTACAGATTGTTTCCAATACAGTGTGGACGGCCACTGTCCGCGCTATGCTGCGTCATATATGACTTTTCACAGAGTCTTTAGACGAGACCAGAACGACATCACCAAACAGAGCAGGAGGGCCCGCCTCTGTTGACTAGGAAGGCCCAGTGTAGTAAGGTGGCTCAGGATATTCAGACCCCATTCTTTACCTGCTTCCTCATCCTACTGACATATAAGGTTCCTGACAACACAGTGAGCTCAGCCTCTGGGTAACTCAGCGTCAGCCTTGTAGTTATAAGGTACATGATTATTGTAGGGCATTTATAGAAACTTCCTAGTGCTTTCATTGTGCCGTGAGGCAGGAATTGAAAACTCTGAGCTTATTGTTTGCTTCCTGTCTGCTCTCTGGCACATTTATTTATTTATTTATGTTTATTTATTTATTTTTGAGAGAGAGAGAGAAAGAGACAACATGCCCAAGCAGGGGAGGGACAGAAAGAGAGGGAGACACAGAATCTGAAGCCGGCTCCAGGCTCTGAGCTGTCAGTACAGAGCCTGATGTGGGGCTTAAACCCAGGAACCTTGAGGTCATGACCTGAGCTGAAGTTGGATGCTTAACCCACTGAGCTACCCAGGCGCCCCTGCTCTCTGGCACATTTAAAAGCCACATGCTACCCCATGATCTTTCTTCATTCTCTCCTGAGACATTTATCATAACAGCCACTCATTCTGCAAAGCCTTGTTTTTAAGTGGCACTCCATTCTAGAGGACCGAGAGCATCAATTTAGGCAACTGTTTATCACTGTGTGCCATGGACTCTTAGCACCCCATCCTCTGAAACTCACAGGATTCTCGATGCCTTCAAACCTCACCGATTAAGATCTTGATGTTAGGTTCCCCTTTGACTGAGAGTCTGTTGCCTTGTACTGTTCCTGGGTCAGGTTATACGAGTTAGGTTTCAGCTACGGAGAAGAGAACTGCCTCTATTTAATACAAGCAGACAAAGATTCTTTAAAGGATTCCTTAGGGATTTCTATAAATGGATTATACAAGTTTTGGAAGAGCTGAAGAAAGAGATCCCAGGCCGAGCTGCCAGGAATGGCTTACAAAGCCAAATCGAAGTGGTCTATCCGAGGAATGACCCCGCTGAGTCAGAAGCCTGCACGGCCACCCGACAGAGCCCACCTTCACTGTAATCTCTGTCAGCAAACAAGGTGCCTCACACCCTGCCTGTCACCCTGTTTATTTAGTCAGAGCTCTGGTATACTTCAGGTAATCTATGGCGGAAGCCAGCGACCACCCACAGCTCTGGTTTATGAGGAACTACGATACACATGGTTGTTAGCTTTCCAGCAATTGCAAAGAAAGTCAGAAGGATATTGGAGTGGATGATACGTATGTGAATCTGTTGTTAGGTTAGGTTTCCTAACAATTGCAAAGAAAGTCAGAAGGATATTGGAGTGGATGATACGTATGTGAATCTGTTGTGTCTGTCATAACAATATATGCCTTTTTAGAAAATAAGTTTAAATTAGGGTCTACCTCTACTTTCAGGATTTTTTGGTAAAACTAATATATAAGCAAAAATAGAATTAATCTTTATCTAAGTTAGGGTTCTTAACCTGGGTTCAGTGTATGGGCTGTTATATGATTGTATGCAAATTTTTTGTATATGTACAAAAATGTTTCTGGAGGCTTCATAGGTGTCATAATCTTCTCATGAGGATCTACGAACTCCCAAACATTTGAGAATCATTGATCTTAATCTGTGCTAAGTTTAAATTCTCTTTTATTAACTCTTTCATAATTATGCAAAGCCAAAACCAATTACAATTTCAAATGAAAATTGATGCTATTTTCTAACATAATTGTTGGAAATGATTGGCAATCGATTAATTTCTGACATAATTGATGTTATTCTCCAGCATTAGTTTTTTTTAATTCTCATTATTTAAAAATAAGCCATTCTGAAAGTACTCTGATATCTTTCAATTTAGCCTGCTGACATTACAATCGTGAAATCAATGAAGAATCCTCCGTCTGGTGTTAAATTAGTTATGGCTGCCATTTGTGTCATGAAAGATATAAAACCAGAAAAAATTTCAGATCCTTCAGGAACTGGAGGCAAGGTAACAACTAGACACAAATTTAAATCATGTTCATGAATGTACATAATAACACTTTACAGTAACTGTTATCAGATTAAATGTCACCAATATCCAGTTCAGGGAAGAACTCGTTTTCCGGGTTGAATGGATTCAGAGTAAAGTATGGAAAACACTATCTCCATGGATTCCAGGGCAAAGCTAAGGCAGTATAGCATCAGAAAAATTCCAATTGCTTCTATTTCTTCTGTCTGTCCAGAATTACCTGCTATCACAGGGTGGGATTAAATGAACGCTGAGACTGTGAGCTTTTTCCCGCTAAGATTCTCAGGAATGTTCTATGGGCCACATAGATGTTATTTCTGAGCATTCAAAAAATTCTGCTGAGTTTAGCAATATAGTGAAGTTGTTCAAAGCATGTGTTCTACAGCCAGAATGTCTGTATTCAGAAATCCTTTCTGCTAGCCGTGTGACCTTGGGCAAGACACTTCACCTCTGTGGAACTCTGGAGGATTAGTATAGTACCTGCCTCGAAAGTTCATGTGAGGATTAGATTACACATATAGATTGTATATATAGATAGGTAATACATATAAAGTTCTTCTGTAAAAGCCTTATAAACAGTAAGTTCACAATAAATGTGAGCCATTTTTTTTAATTTTTGAAATATTTTTCTTTTATTTTTGAGGGAGAGACAGTGCGAGCAGGCGAGGGGCAGAGAGAGGGGAAGACACAGAATCCGAAGCAGGCTCTAGGTGGCTTATATTTATTTCTCATAGTTCTGGAGGCTGGGGATTCCGAGATCAAGGCTCCAGTAGATTCAGTGTCCGGTGGAGGGCTCACTTCCTGCTTAGTAGGTGGCCTTCTTGTCACGTGGCGGAAGTAGGAGGGCGCTCTCTGAGGTCTCTTTCATAAGGACACTAACCCCATTCGTGACCCATCACCTCCCCACAATCCCACCTCCAAACACCATCGCACTGGGTGTTACGTTTCAACATGCACATTTTGACGGGGGAACGGCACAAACTGTCAGTCAATAGCACTACTTTGCTTGTTTGAAAGAATCAAGAGTAAAATAAAATCAAACTGGAAATAATAAAAATACATTTTTATTATATGAAATTCTGATGTTTTCGCTAATTGCTTTTCTTACATTTCCTAAAGAGAAATAATTGCATCATTTGCACTTTCAGTGTTTAATTTTTTATAATAAATTCAATGTGTAAGTATATGTTCATATTTTTAAATGTTTGATATCTTCAATATGTTCTTGGGGAGAGGAGTGTCTTTATTTCCAAAGAGATGTAAGTGGATATTTTGAAAGTGTATGGTTTCTCCAGATAATATAGCTTAAACTTCAAGAAGAAAAAATTATATTGAGCATCTTTAATTGTACAGTTAATAGGTTTCTATAAATTTTATTTATAGATATTAGATTACTGGGGACCTAGCAAAAAGCTCCTGGGAGATATGAATTTCTTAAGAGATTTGAGAGAATATGACAAGGACAACATTCCAGTGAGTTTCATTGATTTTTTATATAAATATAACTTTGTCAAGGTGTATAAAATCTTTAACATTATGCAATGTTACATAAAACATAAGAGGATAGTCCATATTTAGGATTAAAATAATGAAGGAACAATATATTATTGGCTTTATTATGAATTCCCATAATGCATAAAACCACTCCTTCAGACCATAGAAAGTCATTTAATAAATTACTGTTTTTAGTGTATTATTAACATGAAACAGTTCTCTGTCTTCTTAGAATAGCTTAATAAATCTGAAACATAAGTGTATGTGAGATAAAAAATATATAATGCACTTCTCCATCCAAACTTGTACTTCTTTATTAATGCCTAATTATTCTTTTCTCTCTTTTCCATATATTTTCCCAATCTCCAAAAAATCTTAATTTTTTTTGGAAGAAACATCTTGCCTCAATGTTTGTAATCTTGCATATTTTGCTCACAAATACCACTTGTGTTTCTGCTATAATACTTGACTTTGGTTTTTAAAGACAACATAACTTTCTTAGACAATTTTTGCTACTTTTCCATCTTATGATTGTATGATATGTTGAAAGTTTAAGATCCAAATGCTTGTCGCATAGGTGACTGTTATGCAGAAGATACGTGGCGAGTACCTAATGAACCCTGAATTTGACCCTTCTAAGATTGCAAAAGCTTCTTCTGCAGCTGAGGGTCTGTGTAAGTGGATCATGGCTATGGAAGTGTACGACAGAGTTGCCAAGGTATTTGGAGGATCAGCACATTCATTTTCTCTTGAAATACTCCCAGAAATTAAAATCTATGCAGATATTGACAAGTTAAGAAGTTTCTAAAAATGACGCCAGCAAGAATTTGCCTTGGTGCAACACAAACATCAAATGTTGAGTACCTAGTAGATGAAGAGAATACTCGTGTGTGACATAACCTAGTGCGAGTGCTAATGGTCTGGGAACAGGGATGGATGGGCCAGACAGACCGATAGCTATAGAGACTTAGGGCATAAAAGAATTCGAGTTTCAGGAGCAAAGAAAAAGCAAAACATCAAGGACAGAGTGGCAGATTAAAAAGTTGATTCGAAGGATGAAAAGTAAGAAGGTCCAGTAAAGGTAAGAGGTAGAGCATGGAAAGTTGCCCTCAAGCAATGGCATGCATTGATTGGGAACCTTTTATGGAGAATGGTTAAAAGCACTTTGTAACTTTGGCCAGCAAAGGGCCAGGGAAACACTGGCCTTGCCCTCTGTAGCTTGCAGAATTCTACTGAGGGAAGCAGGAAATACAAATAAAATGGCAGAGAAAAATACATAGTAGCTTGTGTTTAGAATAACCTCAGAGTGTAGAATAAATGATTAGGCTGTCACAGTTGGAAACACAATACTAATAAGATACCTGTGCCTGTGGAGAGGAAGGGATTTTGGCTGATAGTTTCAGGGGAGTAGACTTGTCAAAGAAAAACAATTGGTTTTATCTGGGATATTCTTCCATTGAACATCTTGGGGAGAGGTCCCCATTGCAGGTTGTGAGCTCTCAACCTAGCTCATTTCCACACATCCCCAAGGCACATGGAATAAGGCAGAGAAGCCACGGCATTCAGTCTCCCCCTCTGCACTGCCATTTCAGTTCTGAGGCAGCCGTTCCATGTTGTAGAGAAGGTGGAAGGGAAATATTCAGGAAGGTCTCCTCTGAAGTCAGAAAGTAGAAAGTGGAGCTTTCTGCTTTCTCTCTATTTAACACATTCCAGGATTTCAGCCCAGAGCAGAGCAAACAGGACATTTGGTGTCTGATCCCTGCCTCCCGCCTCCCTCTTTACCATCAGCTTTGTTCATGGCATTGAACCAGAAGGTTTAGATCTTCCTTCTTTCCAACTGGCATATATTCTCTTTGGTCATCTCTAAATTCTTTCTCCCCATGGTTTAAAATACACTCCATGATCAAGTTGGCCAAACCCATTCTTGATATACTAATGAGCGTGATAAGATAAGAACTTTAGAAAATCCCGTTTTTCTAAACAATGTGTGGCTTTTCAAGATTTGTGGAGCAAGAGTTAGTTTTGGTAGTGAAAGAACACCAAGGTTTTCTTTCTCTTTGTACCTATTATCATAGTCTTAATCCCTCCAAGGCAAATACATGCCTCAGCCAACTGGGAAAAAGACCACAGACGTGAAAATCACACACACACACATACACACACACACACGCATATTTATCTATTTTAAATATTTATAATCTCTGTTACATGTGTTTTCTTGTGTTCTCAGTCTTTTGAGACATTTTGCTACATATTGTACTGTTTTTGCTACGTATCCTAACAAAATTTTATTCCAGAATAATTCCTCTATTTTATAGATGATCATTTGCTAGTCAGAATGATTTATATGTCTTATATGATATGTAAATATATTTTACTTTATTTAGGTAAAAAATACATAAGATTTAAGGCAACATGCTTATTTGGCATAATTTATTATTATAAGTAACAAACCTATTTCTAATAATAATCAAATTTTAACCCATAATATCTATAAAGGGTTATTTAAGTGTCAGTGTACGTAGCACGCATCCTGGCTGAATATATTGTCCCCAAACAGGTAGTGGCTCCTAAGAAGGCTCGCTTAGCAGAAGCTCAGAAGTCCCTAGCTGAGACCATGGAGCTTTTGAATAAGAAGAGAGCAGAACTGGCAGAAGTAGAACATCATTTGGAAAACTTACAAAGAACATTTATGGAGAAAACTGAGGAAAAGGCTCGTTTAGAAGATCAGGTGGAACTCTGTGCTAAGAAACTTGAAAGAGCCTCAAAACTAATTGGAGGACTGGGCGGAGAAAAATCGAGGTCAGATTTCTGCTCACTTGAACAATGTTTAAGAAAGGCAGGCGTGAATATGTGACTTTCTTTGGGTATTTCTGATGATTACTGATTTGTAGATGGCTGGTTTAGAGTGTGGGGCCTTCTACCAGGCGCTTGGCCAGGCTTCTCCCAACAGAATATTAATGTTAAGGATGGTGTCTTGCAACTTCTTTCCAAATGCTTTTTTTTTTTAATTAGCAAATAAGGCAAATGATAATTTTTAATGTAAGCAGTGAGTATATGGGGCATCATTGTATTATTCTTTCCAATCTTGTGTGTGTTGAAACTTTTTCATAATATGTTTGTAGTAGACTATGACTCGCTTAAAATTTGTTTCAAAGAAGATATAACTGGATTGATCTAACTAAACCAGTTAGCTTTATTCTAATCTATTTATCTGTACTGACTGGCTAACTATTCACTTACTAATTATATGTGTTGAATGAATGAACAGCGTGATAAGGTTGAACAGGCCTTTGACAGTACTTAGGTGGTTAGGAAATGCGCTTTTTTATTGTAAAGTCTTCATTAAATAGAAAAAAAATCAACCTTAACAATAGTATGCCACTTAAACAATAGTATACCTAAACAATAGTGTACAACTTAAATGTAATTTTTGGTGATGAATTACAAATGTTTTGTGTTTTACAGACTGACAATAAATACTGAAACAAATAACAGGGTCTCTAGACCAAGTCATCCCAGAGGAAATTATTAGACAAAATGCTGGCGTGTTTTTGTTTTTGTTCTTGCTTATTCTAAAGGGTCAAGTCCTGCAAGAAATGCCTAATAATCTAATAATGAAAGGTGGATTGTCATTCATTTTGCATAGATATGGGTTATAGCATGTCAGGGCTAGAAGGGACCCAGCCTCCTCATTTTGAAGATAGAGACAAGTGCCCAACATTTTATGGCTTTTTGCTATATAGAGTTTGGACTAGAAGCCCCTTACCCTTTCAAATACTGTCTTCCATCATTCTCTGTGGTGAGGCTGTTTTGCCTTCGGTTGGTCTCACAGATGGTCTCAAGCTGCGGATGACCTGCAGGTGATATATGAGAATTTGACTGGTGATGTCTTAGTATCAGCAGGAGTAATAGCCTATCTTGGTGCTTTCACTTCTGGCTTTCGACAAACTTGTACAGAAGACTGGAGCATGTTGTGCAAGGTAATGGTTTCATATTTCATAAGTTTCTCTTTGAACATTCAAAGTATGTGTTGGGGTGTTGTGGAGGAAAAGATGGTAATAAAGAAGGAGAGGAGACACAGCCGAAAGTATGGGGTCTTGTTTTGCTTCTTGTTAGAGCCGTAAAATGCTTTTTCTGTCCAACTGTCAGCTTTTTCTAGTGTTTAGAGTTATTAAATACTATCTAATGACTAATCAATAATTTTAAACAATATTTCAACCAACAAGATGAAGGGAAACATTAGATAT
Source organism: Paguma larvata (assembly GCA_030068075.1). NCBI lineage: Eukaryota > Metazoa > Chordata > Mammalia > Carnivora > Viverridae > Paguma > Paguma larvata. Next base: position 24,278,461 of record CM057842.1, on the reverse strand, counting down.
TTGTTTATTTCTTACAGAAAAAAAGAATTCCATGTTCAGAGGAGTTCTCATTGAGTAAGACTCTGGGTGATCCAGTAAAAATTAGAGCCTGGAATATAGCTGGACTGCCAACAGATACTTTCTCAATAGATAACGGAGTGATTGTTAATAACTCCAGGCGTTGGTAAGGGACATAAAGTATTTTTCAGTTATTTTATTTGAAGTATTTAAACATAGAGAAATATGTTTTAGAGTAAGTACCTACATAACTGCCACCTCCTAGATTCTGCAATTAACAGTTGATTTCCTTTGCTGCATTATCACATGTTTATCCATCTTCTGTCCATCCATCCTTCAATTCATCCTTTTCACACCTTTCAATGTAAGTTGCAGATACGGTTTCACTTTCCCCCAAGTGCTTCCACATGCGGATCATTAACTTTAGTTGTTTCTGTTTGTTTTTCTTTTCTTTTTTTTTTATGTCTATTTATTTATTTTGAGAAAGAGAAAAATAGAGAGAGTGGGGGAGGGCCAGAGAAAGAGAAGGAGAGAGAGAATTCCCAGCAGGCTCTATGTGGAGTTCAGTGCAGAGCCCAATACAGGGTTCGATCCCACAATTGTGAGATCATGACCTGAGCCGAAATCAGGGGTCAGACCATAGGCACTCTTCTGTGTAAGTCTTCTTCTACAAACCATGACATTCCTATTTTTTGTTGCTGAGTAATATTCCATTGTGTGACTATATCACCATGCATTCTCCTATTCATGGACACCTTAACTCTTTGAAATTTTTGGCTATTCAACATACTTATTGTAACTGGTATGTCTACCTGTTTTTAAGATACTGTAACTTGACAGTTTGTGCCATTGCATGGATATCTTTTTCATTTGCTATCATTGATAGTGTAATAACTATATCAACTTTTCAAATGGTTTTGTTATCTTTTTATTTATATCACTTTTAAAAACTTAAACAATTACTCCTAGAATTCATTTCCTATAAATGATTATTTATGCATGTTGTCATCTCATTTTCTGTCTTTTCATGGGACTGTATCTCAGACATACTATGATAAATGCTGGCGAGCTCTTATATCCACGAGGTTTTGCTGTAAGTGCCCTATATTTTCACAAATTCCTATGAATTGACATTATTATTATTCCATCTTACAGATGAAACATTGAGGCCCAGAGTGATTTAATAATTTGAAATTTAGTAAGATAACTGAGCTAATAAATGGTAGAGTCAGAATTTTAACCCAGGCAATTTAACTTCCAAATCCTCATTCTTAATTAGTAGGTTAAGTGACATGTGGAATAGGATATTACATTTACCGCCTTTAAAACCGTAAGGGAAATTTCAGTCATCTTGTGGAATAGGAGATACAGATAAGGAAATCTTACATTCTGAAAGTCTGAGTTGCTGTTTGTTTATATTCTTTGGAAACCCCTACCAGATACTTCAATACATCTAAGTCTCCTTTATGTTGACAGTATTGTTTTAACAAAATAAGGACGTGTGTCATCGTATTTTGAGTGTTTATCACTCAGATTTTACCTGAGGATGAACATCCTTTGGTTGAAACTTCTAGACAATTAGTAAATGTATTATAATCTGAGAAAGTATATTTAGCTATTAAAAAAAAATGTGTTCTCAGGGCACCTGGCTGGCTCAGTCAGTTAAGCATCTGACTTTGGCTCAGGTCATGTTCTCATGGTTCATGAGTTCGAGCCCTGCGTCAGGCTCTGTGCTGACAGCTCAGAGCCTGGAGCCTGCTTGGGATTCTGTGTCTCTCTCTCCTTCTGCCCCTCCCCCAACTCATGCTCTCCCTCCCTCCCTCCCTCTGTCCTCTCTCTCTCTCTCTCTCTCTTCTCCCCCCCTCCCTCTCTTTGTCTAAAATAAATAAACATTTTTAAAATGTGTTCTCTGGCAGAGCAGAGAAAGTTCTACTTAACAGAATATTAGACGCCAAGTCATTTTATGCTGTTGGTATATCTATGTCTTAATTGAAATTCAAGAAAACCAGATGTTTCAGGGTTGTATGTAAATTGGGGGAATCAATCTGTCATTTTCTGGCAGAAAGTTGATTCTTCTAATAAAGTAATACTCCAATGGAGTTACTCCTTCTGTCTGTTATTTGTGGAATAGCTGGTCATGGATTGGTGACTTTTATTTTTTTATTTAAAAAAAATTTTTTTTTAAATGTTTATTTATTTTTGAGACATAGAGACAGAGCGTGAGCAGGAGGAGGGCAGAGAGAGAGGGAGACACAGAATCTGAAGCAGGCTCCAGGCTCTGAGCCATCAGCACTGAGCCCGACGCGGGGCTCAAACTCACAGACCGCGAGATCATGACCTGAGCCGAAGTCGGCGCTCAACCGACTGAGCCACCCAGGCGCCCCCGGATTGGTGACTTTTAAAGGATTAATCTCCATCCTCATAGTTCAGACTTTGCTTCTTGCCACTTGGGCCCAGTATAGTCATCTATGGCTGTCACCCTTGAGGACACCTATATAAGTGGCGACAGAGGTTTTTTTCCTGCATCTTGATTGTGTGTGTGTGTGTGTGTGTGTGTGTGTGTGTGTTTTCATTTTGGTATTCTTTCTGAATGAAGTTCTCTGAGCTTCTCAGATCTATTTCATTTCCCCCTCTTTTCTCTCTGGGATTACTTACATTTGTAAGTCTTTTTAATATTGTACCAAAGGTATGGGATGCTCTGATTTGTTTTGTTTTTTTGATTATCATATATTGTTCTTGCTCTCTCCTTACTTTTCTTTTTTTTTTTTTAATAATTTATTGTCAACTTGGTTTCCATACAACACCCAGTGCTCATCCCAACAAGTGCCCTCCTCTGTGCCCGTCACCCACTCTCTCCCCTCCCACACCCCCCTCTCCCCTCAGTTTGTTCTTAGTCTTTGAGAGTCTCTTATGTTTTGTCTCCCTCCCTCTGTGTCTTTTTTCCTTTCCCCTCTTCCCCTCCCCCATAGTTTTCTGCTAAGTCTTTCAAAATCAACCTATTCGTGGAAACATATGGTATCTGTCTTTCTCTGACTGACTTATTTCTGTTTTGTTGTTAGCCACTTTTTTGTTTTTGAGTTTCTATAAAACTGTCTGGTTCTGTTGAGTCTACAGCCCATGAAAGGAATTATTTAGATTTGACACCATATTTTTTATTTCTAGTGTTTCCATTTAACTCTTTCTTGTAGTTTCATCTCTGATGAAGATCTTATCTTGAGACATGTTACCCACCTTTTTCACTAACTCTTTTACATTTTAATCATAGTTATTTTTAAATTTCTTGTCTAATATTTCCAACATTTGTGTCCTCTATGAGTCCATTAATTTCTTTGTCTCCTGAGAATGTTTAGCCATTTTTTTCCTTATGTAAGTATCTCATAATATTTGCCTGAATACCAGATATCATGGATCTAACAATGGGGACTGAGCTAAATGGTATTAACTACTGGAAACGAGCATTCCTCTTTTTCTATCATACCATGGGTACAGAGAATTGAGTCAGTCTAATCATGTGTTGCGCTGGGTTTGGATTCTGTTGCTCAGATAAAGTTCAGAAGGCCAGAGGCCTTAAACTGATCCAGCCATGGGTTCGTGCTTAGAATGAGTGCCGGGGTTCTGGGGTGTCTCTAATCAGTGTCGGAGTTCTTCCATCAGCTTTAAGTGTTCATGAATGCCCGTGACACAGAGAGTGTGCCTCTCTACATTTTTGCTCTTCCGCCGGCGGTAGATTGCTGTTGTTTTGTGCTCCATGTTGGGTTGTTTTGGGGGCAACGTGGGAGTTCCGTGTAATTTTGATTCTTACTCAGTCTTAGAAAATCCTTGTTCATGTGGGCCTTTGAGGGTAGGACTTTTTCACCTTTCTCTCCCTCCTTCCTGTGACAGCTAAATTCTGGACGAAATAGAGACCCATGGTTACAGACTCTCAGGGGACTTTTTCTCAGCTGGAGGTAAAACAGGAATAAAAACTCTACTTTCCTGTCTCCTTATGCATAGATTTTTTTTCTCTGAGTTCACTAAGCCTTTTATAGGTTTAAGCTTAGTACAGGGGCCTCAGTTCTAGCTTCCTGCTCTATATGGACTCAAGGAGCCCTAGCTTTTTAGAACTGACTGTCGCCCCAAGGCTAGGTGTCATTTCAGCTCCCATACTTACTGTTCTGGAATTCAGTTTTGCCTGTGTTTCTGTGTTTTTCTATATGTATGTTTTATGCATTATGTATGTATGTCACCTATGTATTTTTCAAATGTCATATTTTATCTACCAGCACGAGGTGGGCAGGAGGATTTTTTTTATTATTTAGCCAGTCATTTAGCCAGCACCATGGTTTATAACTAATCCTTATTATATTTGTTCATGATTTCTAGAGGCTTATCTGTTTATAATATTGTGCAGTGGTCAAAGCAGTACAGAGTCTCGTGTCAGGATATTTGAATTCAAATTTTCCCCTATCACTTTCTGTCTTGAGATTTTGGTAACTTACTTGACCTCTCAATTCCTTAGGTGCCCCTCCTGTAAATAGGGATAATAATAACTCCTACCTCATCGAAATGTGAGAAACTGCCAAGCACAAATAAGTGCTCAATAAATATTAGTTTTTAAAAATAATTATCACCTTCATATTCCTCATTTTAGTGTCTATATCTCAAAATCTGACTTTGCTTACTTTTTAACCACAATGAAAATACTTTGCTGCTTTATTAACACATCATTCTGGCTACTTAACAGCAATGCTTTTATTTGCCCCAAATTACTTCCTCTGTCAGAAGCATAGATGGATAGTGCTTTTTAATTCAGGCAGGCCAAGGATCTCAAATGTAGGCTAGCATACTGTCGTACCTACAGTAAGGTGTGCTTGAAGTACGAATGCTGTGGAGGGTCCTTATCTCTCTGGACACAACTCAGTTTTCCACTTCTATATGTAATACATAAGAGTGTATTAAGCTGGAATTGGATTTCTTTTATAATAAACAACAATCTCTACTGTATTGCCAATAACACTAATTTATGTATTAACAAAAACATTGATTAGCATTAAGTGTTAATTTACAAAAATTGTTAATTTTTTGCAAGGGAATCAACAATACCATACTTTTCCAATAATAAGGATATATAAAAATGAAAACCAATTCCTTCCAACAGGACCTTGAAAGGTACTAAAAGCATCTGGTCAATTTTTAAGCATTTGTATGCAAAATAACTTTCTCCTTTCCAGAACGCTCTTCCACTGTTTGCTGTGATCGCAAGAGTTAATTTTAACTAGTATCTGGACCTTTTTGTATTTTTAATAGGATTTCAGCACAATTTGACCTGGGAATGAAAACAGCCAGTTAGCTAGTAATTGGATTGTTTTGTCTTTTTTTTCTTTTTCAAGTTTTTGTTTAAATTCCAGTTAATAACATACAGTGTAATATTTGTTCAGGTGTAGGATTTAGTGATTCATCACTTACATACAATACCTGATGCTCATCGTGACAAGTGCCCTCCTTAATCACCATCACCTGTTTAACCCATATCCCCACCCAGCTCCCTCCAGTAACCCTCAGTTTGTTTTCTGTAGTTAAGAATCTGTTTCTTGGTTTCTCTCTCTGTTTTCCTCCACCTGTTTTGTTTCTTAAATTCCACATTTAAGTGATATCATATATTATTTGTCTTTCTCTGACTTATTTTGCTTAACATACTCTAGCTCAATCCATGTCATTGCAAATGGGAAGAATGAAATCTTTTTGATGGCTAAGTAATATTCCATGACTCCATGGTATATATATATATAGTAATATTTCACATCTTTATCCATTCATGAGTCAGTGGACATTTGGGCTCTTTCCGTAATTTGGCTATTGTTAGTAATGCTGCTATAGACATTGGGGTGCATGTACCCCTTTGAATCAGTATTTTTAAATCCTTTGGGTAAATACCGAGTAGTGCAATTTCTGGATCATAGGATGGTTCTATTTTTAACGTTTTGAGGCATGAGATACCTCATGCTGTTTTCCAGAGTGGTTGGACCAGTCTGCATTCCCACCAACAGTGTAAGAGGGCTCCCCTTTCTCCACATTCTCCCCAGCACCTGTTGTTTCCTGTGTTGTTAATTTTAGCCATTCTAACTGGTATGAGGTGTTATTGCAGTTTTTGTTTTTTTTTTTTTTTTTGAGGGCGAGAGTGAGAGAGAGAGAGAGAGAATGAATACGCACAAGCAGGGGAGGGGCAGAGGAAGAAGGAGAGAGGGAATCTTAAACAGGCTCCACACCCAGCGTGGGACCCAGTGCAGTGCTTTAGGAGAGATCATGACCTGAGCCAAAGTCAAGAGCTGGATGCTTAACAGACTGAGCCACCCATGCGCTCTTCATTGTGGTTTTGATTTGTATTTCCTTGATGATGAGTGATGTTGAGTATCTTTTCGTGTCTGCTAGCCATTTTTACATCTTCTTTGGGAAAATATCTATTCATGTCTTCTGCCATATATATATACATACATACACATACATACATATATATGAGAGAGAGAGAAAGAGCATGAGCAGGGGAGAGGCAGAGAGAGAGAGAGAATCCCAGGCAAGCTCTGCACTGTCAGCGCAGAGCCTGACATGGGGCTTGAACCCATGAAACTTGAGCTCAAATCAAGAGTCAGATGCTTGACCGACTGAGCCACCCAGGTGCCCCTGCCCATTTTTTAGCTAGAGAATTTTGGGTGTTGACTTTGGTAAGTTCTTTATAGCTTTTGGATACTAATCTTTATCAGATACATCTTTTGCAAATATCTTCTCCCATTCTGTCAGTTGCCTTTTCATTTTATTGACTGTTTCCTTTTCTGTGCAGAAGCATCTTATCTTGATGAAGTCCCAATAATTTATTTTTGCTTTTGCTTCCCTTGCCTCAGGAGACATATCTAGTAAGAAGTTGTGACAGCCGACGTCAAAGAAGTTACTGCTCTCCTCTAGGATGGTTTTCTGTCTCACATTTAGGTCTTTCATCCATTTTGAATTCATTTTGTGTATTGCATAAGAAAGTGGTCCAGTTTCATTATTTTGCATGTCACTGTCCAGTTTTCTCAACATCATTTGTTGAAGAGACTGTCTTTTTTCTATTGGATATTCTTTCCTGCTTTGTCAAAGATTACTTGATCATACAGTTGTGTGTTCATTTGTGAGTTTTCTATTCTGTTCCATTGATCTGTGTGTCTGTTTCTGTGTCTATCTTGATCATTACAACTTCGTTATGTAACTTTAAGTCTGGATTTGTGATGCCTCAAGCTTTTCTTTTTCAAGATTGCTTTGGCTACTTGGGGTCTTTTGTGGTTCCATACAAATTTGACGATGGTTTGTTCTAGCTCTGTGAAAAATGCTGATTGCTTTGTCATTTGGAAAGGAAATAAAAATTTCTTAAGAAACGTTATTTGATAGTAAGTGATTATAGAGGACATTTTTTGTTGGCAAAAGGAAAAGGGATTTTATCCCTAGAAGTTGAAACAGAATGTCTGAGAAAGCCAAGAGACTTGGGACAAATACTCCCTTTTCTGTACTCACATTTTTTCAAGATGATTTCGTGCACTGTACTGAATTTAAAAGGAACCTAGGAGAGTCAGTATCATCATAGAAGAAGAGGGAAGCACATTCTTTTTTAAATATCTGAAACCATGAATTATTTGTTCTTGATCACAAAGCCTTTACTGTAATGACACAGAAAAATTTACTAAGTAGATCTCAAGTACATACCAGACAAAGTTTGGAAACTTAGTTTATGGTTCTACTCATAACCTGAGGAAATCCATTATTATAGACTAGTGGATCTCTTGTTTTAAGTTTTTATCAAATAAATAGGTTTATGTTTCATGTTATGTTAATAGATGTCATTTAGTAAAATTACCATGAAGACCATGGATTCTATTTGAAAGAGCACAGCTTATGAGTTCACAAGTTTCTACTTCTGACATTGAATTAATTTTGGAACCTTGGACAAAGTACTCCCTGAGACTGAATTTCTTCATTTCAAAGATTAATGACGATAAAATTCCTGTTTGCCTTTTGCTCATAGGACTATTATGAAGATTAATCCTGATAATGTATATAAAACAGTTTGCATTGGTAAAGATTGATGGTGATGTTTATTATTTAAATTATATAATTTTAAAGAAATATCAACATCTGTTTATTTCCCTCAGAATTTTTCTTATTATATTCTAGGCCCTTAATGATTGACCCTCAGGGTCAAGCCAATAAGTGGATCAAAAACTCTGAAAAGGAAAATCAGCTTAGCATTATTAAGTTATCTGATTCAGACTATATGAGAACTCTGGAAAACTGTATTCAGTTTGGAACTCCGCTTCTATTAGAAAATGTTGGTGAAGAACTGGACCCGTCTTTGGAGCCTTTACTACTTAGACAAACTTTTAAGCAAGGTAGAAGTTCATTAATATTAGTTGGTAGACCTGAAAGATGGTTCGATTATCTTTAAGGCATATCTTTGGAAGCCACTACATAAATTTAAGAATAATATTAATAACTCAGAACTTCTGGGTCATTCTTATATGTGAAAGGAAATTTGAAACAAGTATCAGGAATGACTTTTGGTCAGATATTCTAAAGTAAATATCTTGCCCTGTGCTCATTATGTTAACCCCTTTTATCTAGATAGTTGTTCAGTAGAGAATATAAAGAAGTTGAAGCCTGCCTGAGATCCCTTTATCTTGTGACCATGGAGCTCATAAAGTCCATTAGTATGAATAGCAATGGTTCATGTGGACCAGACTTGACTTTGGGTAAATAGTGCCCACCTTACGTCTTTCTGCTTGTAAAAATTTTATCTCTGCCGAACTCTAGTAGTTTTAAAAGGTTTAGTCATATACAAATAATCTTAGACTCATGATTGAAAGTTGATAGAGGAGGTAAGATCAAAAGGAATCTTGATTTAGATGGCTCCATGACAACCAGAGAAAATGTCTTAGACCACCCCAGAATGAATGAGCCCTGCTGTATAATTGCTTATTTGCCTTTGTGTCCATGACTTTTGTCACACCTCTATTCTATTTTATATTACTTTAAGACCCATTACTTATCTCAGGAATGGCCTTAACATGGAAGGGCTATACAACTTTGACTGACTTATCATGTGTTTGCTTTCTGAAATATAGGTGGCATTGATTGCATCAGACTTGGTGAGGTCGTTATTGAGTATTCCTTTGACTTCAAGTTTTATATCACCACAAAACTGAGAAATCCACACTATATGCCAGAACTGGCTACAAAGGTGTCTTTGCTCAATTTCATGATAACTCCAGAAGGACTTGAAGATCAGTTACTAGGTATTGTTGTTGCAAAGGAGAGGTATGTATTTTCTTATGTGCTTCCCGATGGTTTAGAGAGGGCTATTTGTAGGCCATTAATACTTTTGTTATGGAATTATTCCAAAACCTTGTCAAATGTTAGATCTTTTTATTATAAATTAAATAAATATATAATCCTTTAAAATAGCTGTTCTGGTAGTACCTGGGTGGCTCAGTCGGTTGAGTGTCCAGCTCTTGATTTCAGCTCAGGTCATGATCTCATGGTTGTGAGATTGTGCCCTGCGACGGACTCCACACTGAGTGTGGAGCCTGCTTGGGATTCTCTCCCTCCCTTTCCCTCTCCCCATCCCCTGGTTGCATGCACTCACTTTCTCTCGAAAAATAAAAATAAACATAAAAAATAAAATAGCCCTTCTGTAACAAGTAAGTCATAAGCCAACCATGTTATATTGGGCTCTTAGTATGGGTGGTAGGATTCAGGAGACATGCCATGACTTCAGCCTTGTATCTGATTGTTTGAGCCAAAAGAGTTCACCCCTAAGAATGTATGCTGTGGACAAAATCAGAAATGTGTTGAAAGACTTAAATATAGGATGTTAATGAAATAATGAAATATTTGATATAGTGAAATAATGAAATCAGAATGAGTGATAAAATACTTAGATAAGAATGAAAAAGCAGGGTACAAAACTATACATGGCATAGGTAATATTTTGTTTAAAAAAAAAAGTGAGTGCATGAATGATATATACCTGTATATGTAAAAAACCATTTGGAAGGGAATATGCCAGAATGTTAACAGTAGCCATCTCTGAGGGTGGTAAGATTGTGGATAGTTTTAATTATCTTTTCATACTTTATATATTTTTCTATTACTAGCATGTGTTATGTTTTAAATGAGAAAAAGACGTTAAGATACCCGATAGGGCTGCTAGTAAAGGATTGCTTCCTGAAGGAAATCTTGGATTCCACTGCAGTTTTCATAGCATTATCAAGCACACTATTTTATGAAACCAATTATAGTGAAATGATGTAATCATGAATTTCTTTTGTTACTTCCAATATTTGAATCCCACTTGTATAGTATCCAAGACAGAACCATATCCTAACATATTCCTGAACCTGGTGAATTATGTTATTTTGAAGTTTTACATTGTATTTGTAAAGATGTTAAGTGCCAGTTTTGTCTTTCACCTGAAGAGACAGTTGTATGATGAGTCATCTTTTCTGGTACTTGTGAAAGAGATGATGAAAATAACACCGAATATGACAAAGCCAAAGAATAGATACAAAGGTTTTCTATCGTGTTTCTTCTCCAGTTCTTATCCTCACAAAACTAAGCCATATGGATAAAAACATAACACATTCTTAGACTTACTAAGTTATTGCCATGTTTTACATATATAAATTTCATGATCATTTTTTGCTCACACTTCTCAAACTATCCTTTGTATAGAAATTACTTTTTTCCCTTTGGATAAAGTTTGTGTTACATATCTTAGTTTGTGTTACATTTCTACAGAATTATTTAAATGTCTACAGAATTGTGATGCCTAGTGTTTAATATGAATTTAGATAAAATGCTGCAAATTCAGACTAAATGTTTCTATCTTTTTAGACCAGAATTAGAAGAGGAACGAAATGCCCTTATTCTTCAGTCTGCAGCTAATAAGAAACAGCTAAAAGATATAGAGACAAAAATTTTGGAAACATTATCATCGTCAGAAGGGAACATTTTAGAAGACGAAAGTGCAATTAAAGTCTTAGACTCTGCTAAATTGATGTCCAATGAGATAACAAAGAAACAGCAGGTGAAAGAAGAATCCTAGCAATCTTTTGACTCTTTTCCAGTTTGCTCCCAGTATAACTTTGGAGAAAGTTTGTTTGCAAGGAACAGAAGCACACTCAAATTAGCTCAAATAAAAAAGATACAAGGACAGCATAAGGAATATAGTCAAAGACATTGTAATAGTGCTGTATACTGACAGATTGTATGACAGATGGTACTTGTGGTGAACATAGCTTAATGTATAAACTTGTCCAGTCACTATGTTGTACACCTGAAACTAATGTAATATTGTGTGTCAACTATACTCAAATTTTTAAAAAGACACATGGGGACATTTTATTTCCCTAGTTACAGAAGTACGTACAGGTCTCAAGAGTAAATGGAAAGTTTCTCTGCTCTTTGTCTGCCCTTTTCTAAGACTGTGTCGTCCTCATCTGTGCCTCTCCATCTTAAAACCAGCTTCTCTGGTAACACTTTGTATCTGTTCCTTCATACATTCGTCTCTGCCTATAGCAACCAGCTTTGGCTCCATTTCCTTTTATTAGCACTAATGGCCAGTTATCATTTGACTTCAGCTTCTGAGGCTCTTAAAGTTCTAATTCTCTGGGGAGGAAATTGATTTGACTTATCTTGGGTCCAGTTCTATCTCTATTTCCTGACCGAATCAGCCACAAACAGGATCATTCAGTATAAACATCACGACCCAGGCACACTCATTCAGCAGAGTCTGTGGAGAATGTGTCCGAAGAAGGAAAAGTGGATGGAGAAAGTGCTCTACACGTTTTTCCAATAGAATAGCAATCTATCCGATTGAAGAGCTGTTATCTTGCAGAAATTTTTTCTTTTGGGGTCAAATATTAACACCCCTACTATGCCCAGAAATGTTAAACATATGAGAAGCTAGTCGAAAAAGGTGCTCTTAATGTATAATACTGTCAGCTAACCGATATCTGTGAAATCTACTTTCCCAGACTTTGTGCTGGTGACTGGTGCACGTGTTGACTCCTTAAACATACACTGTACGCATTCTCTCTCTCTCTCTCTCTCCCCCTCCCTCCCTCCCTCTCTCTCTCTCCCTCTCTCTCCCTCCTCCCCCCTACTTCTCCCTCTCTCTGACATATTGAAATAAAAGAAGATGAGTGACTATAGTAGACACATGTCAGATCCAGACAAAGAATCAAAGAATAAGCAAAGGTTGACAGCTCTGGTATTCGCCAAGCAAAAAACATAACTTTAAATTATTTTTCATTCATTCTTCTCTCTCTCTTCTTCCTCTTCTTTCCCTCCCTAATTCTTTCCTTCGTTTTCCTTCTTCCTTCCTCCCTCTCCCCCTCCCTCCCTTCCTCCCTCTCTTTCTGTCTGTCTTTCCAGCATTTAACATACTAAAGCCTTTGCTTGTAAACCATACGTCTGTAATTTTGTCATTCGTTAGATGGCTATTTTTTAATATAAACTTTATTTTATGAAAAATGCATAATTAAACAGATTTCCTATTTCTTAATACTGATTTTTCTCCTCCAGATTGCAGAAAAAACCGAACTCAAAATAGCAGAGTCTCGAGAAGGCTACAGACCCATCGCTAAGCACTCATCAGTGTTATTCTTCAGCATCGCAGACCTGGCTAACATCGATCCCATGTACCAGTACTCTCTCACCTGGTTCGTGAACCTCTACATCAACTCGATTCATGACAGGTAAACAGTCTCTGGCTTCAGTCAGCCTCCCTAGGTTGGATTTTCACCACCCTCTCCATGAAAAAAATACATAACGTTTTTTCCTATTATGTTATATATATTCATTATAGAACATTTAAAAACAGGAAAAGCTGAAAGAAAGAAAGAAACAAGGAAAGAAGAAAGGAAGGAAAGAAAGAAAAGAAAGAAAATGAAGGAAGGAAGGAAAGAAAGAAAGGAAGAAAGGAAGGAATGAAGGAAAGAGAGGGAGAGAGAAAACCTCCTTCTTATTCTAAGTTTTGTTTCACCCCTACTCAAAATGTAGGCATAGAAGGATAAGATTATTCCTTCCCCGGCCTCTTTTAAATATTTTAATATGGCACCGGACTTATCTTTGATGGCAACACCAATATCTCTCTTCACTTTCGAGATCTCTAAAAAGCTTCAGTGCCAGAGTGCCCGGCTGGCTCGGTCAGTAGAGCCTGCAACTCTTGGTCTTGGGGTTATGAGTCTGAGCCCCACATTGGATATAGAAATCACTTAAAAATAAAATCTTAAAAAAATGGATAAAATTTGGGATGCCTCAGTGGCTCATTCAGTTGAGCATCTGACTGTTGATTTCAGCTCAGGTCATGATTTCATGTTTCGTGAGTTTGAGCCCCCATTGTACTCCATGCTGATAATGCAGAGTCGGCTTGGGATTCTTACCATCTCCCTCTCTCTCTGCCCCTCCCCTGCTCTGCTCATGCGCTGTCTCTCTCTCAAAAATAAAATTTAAAAATGAGTGAATAAAATTTTAAAAATAAAGAACTTCAGTCCCATATTTCTTTGGAATTAAAAATTATTTTTATTTGAGAGAGAGAGTGTATGCAAGTGGGGGAGAGGGGCAGAGGGGGAGAGAGAGGAGAATCCCAAGCAGGCTCCACACTCAGCATGGAGCCCCATATAGGACCTTGAGATCATGACCTGAGCCGAAATCAAGAGTCAGACGCTCAGCTGACGGAGCCCCCCAGGTGCCCCCAGTCCTACATTTCTTATTGTTTGGTAGATAGTTCCACTTTAAACAGTTAATGAATGTACAGATTTTAGAGTCAGACTGGAGTAGGCAGTTAAATCTCAGTTCTGCCACATACTAATACATTAATACAGGCAATCAGTTAACCTTTCTGTAATTGCCTCAAATTTTTTTTATCTATAAAAGAGATAATAATCACACCTACTCTTTAGAATTGTTATAAGAATTTAATGTTTGTGAAGTGTTTATCACAACATCCGGGATTTAGTAACTACTGTATGGTCTACACGGGCTCTTGGTAGAACGGTCTCTCCGGAGTGATTGGAATCCCTAAGATTTCCCAGCGGGGATTTGGAATTTGAATCTACACCATCCACACGATGGAGGAAATTCAAGTTGTGGAATTGATGTAAATGTCAATAAGTGTCAGCAAGGGTATGGAGTCACAGAACCCTCACACACTGCTGGCGGGAATGTAAATTAGTGCTGTCACCTTGGAAACATTTAGGGAATTCCTGAAAATATTAAACATAGATTTGCCATATGATCTAGTAATCAGCAAATCCAGTGATTCTTGGGTACATACTGAAGAGAATTGAATGCAGTATCCACCCAGGAAATTACAGTCTTTTTGTTTTTAGACAAAAAATTATATTCAGAATTACTTGTGTTAATTTTTCCTCCTTCAGTTTGTTGATGTTATTCATGAAGTACAATTAAGTTCATTTGTTGTTGGTTTGGGATTTTTATTTTATTTCATTTTAGAGTTTTCCCTTCATCCTTGTTGATTGTAATTTTACTATATTTTTGAGCTCAGAACCCAGTAATATGACTCCACAAGCAAATCCTGCACAAAAAGCTCTGCTCAGAGAAGTGTCACCATCCCTTACTTTTCTACCACCTTTCCATGGATCAAAGGATTGCTTTTTAAAAATTAAACTAAAATTTAAAATTAAAATTAATTCTGAGATAAGTGTAGATTCACATGCAGTTATAAGAAATTATGCAGTGGGGATGCCTGGCTGGCTCCATTGGTGAAGCATGCGGCTCTTGATCTTGGGGTTGTGAGTTTGAGCCCAGCATTGGGTGTAGAGATTACTTAAAAAAAATAAAAACTAAAAAAAAAAAAAAAGAAAGAAAGAATAAAGCAATCCTGTGTAGTCTTTACCCAGTTTCCTCAATGATGACATCTTGAAAACTTCTACAGTGATCACAACCAGGACACTTATGTTCATAAGGTCAAGATAGGAAACACCCATATTACCACAAGGATTCCCACGCTGCCCTTTTATAGACACACCCACTTCCCCTTAACCTTTGAGAACCACTAATCCATTCTCCATTTCTGTAATTTTGTCATTTCAAGAATGTTATATAAATGGAATCATATAGCACAAAACTTTTAAGAATTGGCTTTTATTCACCCAGCTTAAATCTCTGGGGACTCATTCAGGTTGTTGTATGTGTCAATAGTTTGTTCTTTTTTATTGCTGGGAAATATTTCATGGTATTGATATACTACAGGGCATCTGGGCTATTTCCAATTTTTAGCTATTATGAATAACATACAACACCCAGTGCCTATCCCAACAAGTGCCCTCCTCAATGCCCATCACCCACTTTCCCCTTCCCCCCACCCCCATCCACCCTCAGTTTGTTCTCAGTATTTAAGAGTCTCTTATGGTTTGCCTCCCTCCCTCTTTGTTTGTAACTATTTTCCCCTCTTCCCTTCCCTTCCCTCCCCTCATGGTCTTCTGTTAAGTTTCCCAAGATCCACATATGAGTGGAAACATATGGTATCTGTCTTTCTCTGCCTGACTTATCTCACTCAGCATAATACCCTCCAGTTCCATCCACGTTGCTGCAAATGGGTCAGATTTCATTCCTCCTCATTGTCAAGTAGTATTCCATTGTATATATAATCCATATCTTCTTTATCAAAATGTACAGGTTTTCATGTGAGCGTAAGTTTTCATTTCTAGGATAAATGCCCCCGAGGACAATTGCTGGGTCATGTGGCAGTTGCTTGTTTATCTTTTTTTTTTTTAAGTAGTTGCCCAAACTCTCCCAGAATGAGTGTATCATCTTACATTCAAGTATTACAGAAAAAAAAAATGAAAATACTATGTGGTTATTGCGAAATTTTAAACACATAAGAGTCTAAAGAAGACAAATATTAGCCATAATCCCACCTGGAAGTAACCTTTTGTCCATATGTTTTCTGACTTTTCATCTTTTTTTTAAAAAAATGTATACATCTTGATCAAGATTTGATGCTTCTTTGGGTAAATATTTCATAATTCTTTATCTCTTACAGTCCCCTCCCCAGCAAAAATCTCACACCTATTAATAGAGATTCAATAGATATCTTTTAATTCACTGATTATTTTCAGTCATTTTGGAATATAATAAATTTAGAATTTGGAAAATAGATGGTATAAACTCTATTTCATTTTCTCATAGTCTCATACCCTGGTTTTTACATATAAATTTAGAAGAAGTTACACACACACAAAACAGTACAGGGAGGCCCCGTGTGTTTCCTTCACTCAGTTTCTCCAGTGGTAACATTTTTACATGATTGTGGTACAATATCACCACCCGGAAATTCGCAGAGCTAACTCAGATTTCACCATTTTATACGCACTCGTGTGTGTGCATGTGTGTGTGTGTATTTTTAACAGTGGATGCTTATATGTTAATTCATCTCTTACTTATTTTTTCTTAGTTTTGTTTGACTCAGTATATTTGCCTGTTTTTCAACCTTTCAGTAACAAATCCAAAATTTTGGAAAAGCGCCTACGATATTTAAATGACCACTTCACATACAACTTATATTGTAATATATGCCGATCCCTGTTTGAGAAGGACAAGCTGCTGTTTTCCTTCTTACTATGTGCCAATCTTCTTCTGTAAGTTCCTTGATTTTTCTTAATTTATTTTAAAAACCTGCATGGGGAAACTATGAGGATGGTTTCTCACAGAAAGATATGTTTTTGCTCTGCCTAAGTTATGAGTTTACTTGTACATTTCTCTGTAATAATATTGGTGTTTGGATGTTTATTAGATTTTTAAAATGTGAGTTACACAGAAAAGTCCACAAAATATTCACGAACAGTTCAGTGAATTCTTATAAAGCAAAGGTCTGTGTAACTACCAACCAGGTCAAGAAATAGAGGTCTTCTCAGGGTGCCTGGCTGGCTCAATTAGTAGGACATGCAACTCTTAATCTTGTGGTTGTGAGTTCAAGCCCCACATTGGGTATAGAGATTACTTAAAAATAAAAAAAAAGAAATTGGTTTCTTTCACTTAATAATATGCACTTAAGGCCCTTTCATGTTTTTTCATGACTTGATAGCTCCTTTCTTTTTAGCACAAAATAATATTCCTTTCTCTGGATGTACCACAGTTTATCTATTCACCTACTGAAAGACATTTTGGTACTTCCAAGTTTTGAATATTAATCATAAAACTATAAACATTTGTGTGTAGGTTTTTGCATATACACAAGTTTTCAACTCATTTGATTAAATACTGAAGATTGGGATTGCTGAATCATGTGGTAAGAGTATGTTTAGTTTTTAAGAAAGTCTCTTCCAAAGTAGTTGCACCATTTTGCATTCCACCAGCAAGGAGTGAGAGTTCCCATTGCTCCCAATCCTTGCCAGCATTTGGTCTTGTCAGCATTCTGGATTTTGACCATCGTAATAGATGTGTAGTATTCTCTCATTTTAATTTGCAATTTGCTAATGATACATGATGTTGAGAATTTTTCATATGCTTATTTGCCATCCTTGTATCTTTTTGGTGAGGTATCTGTTAGGTCTTTTGGCCACTTTTGGATCAGTTTAATTGTTCATTTTTTATTGTTGAGTTGGATGACAGCCCTTCATCAGGTATGCCTTTTGCAAATATTCTCTTCCAGTCTGTGGCTTACCTTCTTTTGACAGTGTCTTTGGCACTGTTTTAAATTTTATTTAAGTCCAGCTTCTTTCTTTCATGGTTCATGGTGTTGTATATAAAAAATCATGGCCCTACCTAAGGTCACCTAGATTTTCTGCTATGTAATCTTCTAAGAATTTTACAGTTTTGCATTTTACATTTATGTCTATGATTCATTTTGAGTTAATTTTTGTGAATGGTCTCTGTCTAGATTCAGTTTTTTTTGTTGTTTTTTGTTTGTTTTGTTTCGTTTTGCATGTGGATATCCATTCGTTCCAGCATCATTTGTTGAAAAGACTGTCTTTGCCCCATTTTACTGCCCTTGCTTCCTTGTCAAAGATCAGGTGACTCTATTTAGGGGTGTATTTCTCAATTCTTTATTCTGTATCACTGATTTATTCTTTTGTAGAATTGACTTAATTAGCTATTTTATAGTAAGTATTGAAGTCAGGTAGTGTCAGTCCTTGGCTTTGTTCTTAAATATTGTGTTGGCTATTCTGGGTCTTTTGTCTCTTCATATAAAGTGAACTTTATAGAAAATCAGTTTGTCAGTATCCACAAAATTCTGTTCTATTGATTTTCTTTTTTTTTTTTTTACCCATACCACACTATTTTGATTACTGTAGCTTTATAGTGAGTCTCGAAGTCCAGCAATGTCAGTTTCCCAGTTGTGTTCTTCTCCTTCAATTTGCATTGGATATTCTTGGTCTTTTGCCCTTGCATAAAAATGTTAGAATCGCTTGTCAATTGTACACAAAATAACTTGATTGGATTCTGTGTGAGATTGCATTAAATCTGTAGATCAAACTGGGAAGAACTGATACCTTGACAATATTGATT
The DNA here is from genome assembly GCA_030068075.1 of Paguma larvata. NCBI lineage: Eukaryota > Metazoa > Chordata > Mammalia > Carnivora > Viverridae > Paguma > Paguma larvata. The sequence goes on along the minus strand of CM057842.1, from coordinate 24,259,927 downwards.
TTTCCTATTTATGAACATGGAATATCTCTCCATTTATTATTCTTTCTTTTCTTGGTTAGTCTAGCTAAAGGTTTGTCAATTTTATTTATCTTTTCAAAGAACCACCTCTTAGTTTCACTAATCTTTTTATTTATTTATTATTTTTTTAGTCTCAGTTTGATTTATTTCTGCTCTGATCTTTGTCATTTTCTTCCTTCTACTAACTTTGGCCTTCATTTATTCTTTTTTTTTTTTTTTTCCTGATTCCATTAGGTTTTGAGTTACATTGTTTGGGGTTTTTCTTGTTTCTTGAGCTAGGCTTGTATTGCTGTGATCTTCCCTAGGAGAACCACTTTTGCTGCATCCCATAGATTTTGGTATGTCATATTTGTGTTTTCATTTGTCTCTGTGTATTTTTTTAATCCTTCTTTGATTTCTTTGATGACTCATTGGTTGTTTAGTAGCATGTTGTTTAGTCTGCACATTTTTGTGGTTTTTCCAGTTTTCTTTTTGTAATGAATTTCTAGTTTTATACATTGTGGTCAGAGAAGACGCTTAATACAATCTCAGTCTTCTTGAATTTAACATGTGATCTGTCCTGGAGAATGTTCCATGTGCATTTGAGAAGAATGTGTATTCTGCTTTTGGATGGGGTTTTCTGTGTGTCTACTAAGTCTGTTTGGTCTAATGTGTCATTAAAGCCAGTGTTTCCTTATCGATTTTCTGCTCAGTTAATCTATTCTTAATATAAGTGGGGGTGTTAAAGTGCCCTACTATTACTGTCATGCTGTCAATTTCTCCCTTTAGATCTAGTAATTTTTGATTTATATATTTTGGTGCTCTTTATATATTCATTAATGTCGTGTCTTCTTTTTGAATTGACCCCTTTGTCATTATGTAATTCCCATCTTGGTCTTTTATTACAGTCTTTGTTTTAGGGGCACCTGGGTGGCTCAGTCGGTTAGGCGTCCGACTTAGCTCAGGTCATGATCTCGGGGTCTGTGAGTTTGAGCCCCGCATCGGGCTCTGTGCTGATGGCTCAGAGCCTGGAGCCTGCTTCACATTCTGTGTCTCCCTCTCTCTCTCTCTGCCCTTCCCCTGCTCACGCTCTGTCTCTCAAAAATAAATAAATGTTAAAAAAAATTTTTTTAAGTCTATTTTGTCTGATACGAGTATAGGTAAACTAGCTTTCTTTTCCATTTTATTTGCATGGACTGACTTTTCCTGTTCCTTCACTTTCAGTCTGTGTGTATCCTTACTTCTAAATTGAGTCTCTTGTAGGCAGCACAGAGGTGGGTCTTTTTTTTTTTAATCCACTCAACCATTTCTTGTCTTTTGATTGGAGACTTTGTTTACATTTAAAGTAATTAATGATAAGTATGTATTTCTTGCTATTTTGTAATTGTTTTCTGCCTGTTTTCCTAGTTTCTCTCAGTTCCTTTTTTTTTGTTCTTTTTTCTCTTCCCTGGTGGTATGATGACTTTCTCTAGTGTTACGTTTAGATTCCTTTCTCATTTTTTTTTTCGTGGCATTTACCAGGATTTTTTTTTCTTTGTGGTTCCTATGAGGTTCAAATATAGCATCCTGTGTGTATAATAGTCTGTGTTGGGGTTCCTGGGTGGCTCAGTCAGTAAGCCTCTGACTCGATTTCCTCAGTTCATGATCTCACTGCTATGAAATCAAGCCTCACATAGGGTTCCACAGTGAGCATGGAACTGACTCGGGATTCTCTCTCTCTCTCTCTCTCTCTCTCCCCCCCCTCTGTCCCTCCTCACATGCTCTCTCTCTCTCCTGAAAAATAAAAACAAATAAATAAATTTATTATGATAGTCTGTTTTATTTATTTCGAAGGGGGTAAGGAGGGGTAGAGAGAGAGAGAGAGAGAGAATCCCAAGCAGGCTCTGCACTGTCAGCGTGGAGCCCAACATGGGACTTAATCCCATGAACCATGAGATCATAACCTGAGATGAAATTAAGAGTCAGAAGCTCAACCAATTAAGCCACCCAGACGTCCCCCCCATTTTATATTTTTGATGTCACATTTTACATATTTTTATTTTATGCATCCCTTAACCAACTATTGTAGTTTTAGTTAATTTTACTACTTTTGTGTTTTAACCTTCATACCTGCTTTAAAAGTGATTGAATCTACTACCTTTACTCTCTGTTTATCTTTTCTAGTGAGATTTTTACTTTCTTTCTTTTTTTTTTTTTTGGTTATTAATTAGTGCCATTTCTTTTCAGCTCAACGAGGTCCCTTTAATATTTCTTGTAAGGCCAGTTTAGTGGTGATAAACTTTAGTTTTCATTTATCCAGAAAACATCTTTTTTTTTCAGCCCTATTAGGTAAAATTGACATACTACACAATTTGCCCATTATAAGAACACAGTTAGGTGATTTTTAGTATGTTTATACGATTACGCAGCCATCACCAAATCCAGTTTTAGAACACTTCTATCACCTCAACGTTTCCTTGTGCCTACTCATTCAATTACTATTCCTACTTCCAGACCCAGGTTACCCCTGATCTGCTTCCAGTCTCCATAATTATTCCTTTTGCAGAAATTTCATGAATGAGACATTTTAAGGGCTAGAATGTGATCTGTCTCTGCAAGTGTTCTATATGCCGTTGAAAAGGATGTGCATTTTGCTGTTCTTGAATGGAATGTTCTATAAATGCCACGTAGGTCAAGCTAATCTATATACTGTATATAGATTATCTGATTTTCTGTCTGCCTGTTCAATCAATTTTTGAGAGAGGATTGGAGTCTCTTAGCTATGGAGATTGCTCCTGACAGTTGTATCAATATTTCTTTGTGTTTTGATGCTCTGTTATTAGATGGGTAAGTGTCTGGGACTGTTATGACCTGTTAATGAATTGACTTGACTTTTTTTTTTTTAATCCCTGGTTTATCCTTTACTCGAAATCTATTTTGTATGACATTATTATAGTCCCCAGCTTTCTTTTGAATAGTATTAGCATGGTATATATTTTTCCACACTTTTCCTTTTAACCCACTCGTGTCTTTATATTTAAGCTGTATTTTTGTCGACAACAGATAGTTAGGTCTTGTTTGTTTTATCCAATCTGATAATCGCTACCTTTAATGAAATTGTTTAGACCATTGCATTCAATGAGATGATATAGAATTATGTTTAAATCTATCATCTTACAACTTGGTTTCTGTTTTGCATTTCTGTTCTTTGTTCCATTTCTTCATTTTCTTTTTCTTTGAATTGAGTATTATGATTCCATTTTATCTCCTTTGTTAACTTCCTATCATTTTTTGTTTTATTATTATAGTGATATCTTTGGGATTATATTATACCTCTTAACATATCACAGTCTATCTTTAGGTAAAATTATACTATATATATATAATGTAAGAACTTACAACAATTTACTTCCATCTCTCCTAGCCTCTGTTTTATTATTGTCATACATTTTACTTGTACATGTTATAAATCGCATAGCATGTTGTTATTTTGCCCTAAGTAATCGATAATCTTTTAAAGAGACTTAAATAATAAGAAAAGAGTCTTTCATGTTTACCTATATAGTTACCATTTCTGGCAGGCTTTATTCTTTCCTGTTGATCCAAATTTCCATCTGCTTGAAACTTCTTTAACTTTTCTAATACTGTATATATACTGGTAATGAATCCTTTCAGTTTCTCTACATCTGGAAAGAAATCAGTGAATTTTTCTTTTATTTTTATTTATTTATTTTGAGAGAGAGAGAGAGCACAAGCATGCAAGTGGGCAAGGGAGGGGCAAAGAGAGGGGGAGAGAGAGAATCCCAAGCACATGGGGCTCTGTCTCATAGACCAAGAGAGCATGACCTGAGCTGAAATCAAGAGTTGGACACTTAACGAACAGACCACCCCGGTGCCCCTGAATTTTTCTTTTAGATTTTGTACTTTTTATCTCTAGAAGTTGCATTTGGCTATTTTTTCTATTGCCTGTTTCGCTCTGCATTGTGTTCGTTTTGCTTTAACTCTTTCAGCATATTTGTAATAGCTTTTGTAACATTCTCATCTTCTTGAGGGTTTTCTCTATCGCTTCTATGTATCTCTTGGTTGATCTTTTCTCCCGGTTATGGATGTTGTGAATTTTACATTGATAAATGCTGAGGGTTTTTAATTCCTTTAAAAAGCATTAGACTTTACTTTTGCAAGTAGTTAAATTATTGGATTAGTTTGATGTTTTCAAGCCTTGCTTTTAAGCTTTCTCACTATAGGTCTAGAATAGGCTTTATTCTAAGACTGGGTCAGCTCTGCTACTAAGGTATGATCCGTCTAATGCTGCCTCTGAATTCCCCTGGTGTTCAACAAAGATTTATCTCTTCTTGGCAAGAACTCATGTCTCAAGTTCTGTGTAAACCCAGGAAGCTGTTCAGGTTACAGCTTCCCAGATATTCTTTGCCTGATCTGGAGTTTTACCCTATCCATGTATGACTTAGTATATAGCAATAGCGTCAAGAGGACCCTGTGCAGGTTTCTGGAGCTCTTTTCCATGTACCTCCCTCCCCTCTGGTGCTCAGCCCACAAATTCCGCCACCTGCGCCTTCCTTAACTGGTCTCTGTTTATTCAACTCAGCAATACTACCAAGTTCTGATTTTGATCACCTCTCTGTTTTTTAGTCCGAAAAGTGCCTCCAGGCAGATAGCGAAGGCAATCAGAGTGATCACCTTATACGTCTCCCTCTTTTCAGGGACCACAGTGTTGCACTGGCTATTGTACAACCTCCAGAAACAGTTGTTTCATTCATTTTGTCCAGTTTTCTAGTTGTTTATGGCAGTGTGGTAAATCCGTTCTGATTATTTCATTGAGGCTATTGAAGCAGAAATTGATTTCATTCCATTTTAAAATCAGCAATTTACAACAGTCTTTATTTTGGGAATACAGGGCAAAGAAAGAGATTGAATACCAGGAACTGATGTTTCTTTTAACTGGAGGAGTAAGTCTTAAAAGTGCTGAGAAAAATCCTGATCCAACTTGGCTATCAGATAAAAGCTGGGAGGAAATTTGTCGGGCAAGTGAATTTCCTGCCTTCAAAGGACTCAGGTAATTGTTTAAACTTGATGGTTTAGAATTGAGTAATGATGAGTAAATTTGTTATCTCCTTCTTTAACAATCTATTTTTAGATTATTTGCCAGTGAGGGGCACCCGAGTGGCTCAGTCAGTTAAGTGTCTGACTTAGTGGATTCAAGCTCCACGTCGGGCTCTGTGCTGTCAGCCTCTGTGCTGTCAGCTCAGTGCCTGGAGCCTGCTCCGGGTTCTGTGTCTCCCTCTCTCTCTCTGTTCCTACCCCACTCATGCACTCACTCTCTCTCTCTCTCAAAAATAAATAAAACGCATTTAAAAAAATTAAATTATTTGCCAATGATATGATAATTAGTGACCTTTTTTCCATTAGGGACCATTTTTGCGAACATATAACCGAATGGCGGGAGATCTATGACAGTAAAGAGCCTCATACTGCTAAATTTCCAGCACCGATGGATGAAAGACTAAATGAACTACAGAAAATAGTAATTCTTCGGTGCTTAAGACCTGATAAGGTAAAAGACAAATGTGTTCTTTTTTTTTTGTCCTGTTATTTATTTTTTTAAATAATTTATTGTCAAATGGTTTCCATACAGCACCCAGTGCTCATCCCAACAAGTGCCCTCCTCTGTGCCCATCACCCACTCTCTCCCCTCCCCCCATCCCCCCACCCTCAGTTCGTTTTTAGTCTTTGAGAGTCTCTTATGTTAAGACAAATGTGTTCTATTTGGAACCCAGCTAATTTGCCATTTAAGAATTGGTCCGGGGAATAAAAGGCACAGCATAAGGGAATATAGGCACTGACCTTGTAAAAACAGCGTAACGGGATAGGTGGTAGCTACACTTGTGGTGAACTTAGCATGATCTATAAACTTTGCAAATCTAAGTTTTACACCTGAAACTGTTGCAACATTGTATGTCAACTGTACTCAGAATTTAAAAAAAATTTTTTAACGTTTATTTATTTTTGAGAGACATAGAGACAGAGAGTGAGCAGGGGAAGGGCAGAGAGAGGAGACACAGAATCTGAAGCAGGCTCCAGGCTCTGAGCCGTCAGCACAGAGCCCGACGCGGGGCTCGAACTCACAGACTGTAAGATCATGACCTGAGCGAAGTCGGCTGCTTAACCAACTGAGCCACCCAGGAGCCCCCTATACTCAGATTTTAAAAAACAGAAGTTGTTCTAGGTTTAAAGTTGTTATTTGGTTCTTTAACCCTCATTCTAGATGCTCAGAGGGGTTCATTGAGCTCGTTGGATTTGTGGGTTTATAGTTTTCCTCAACTTGGGAAAAATTTTGTTCATTATTTCTTTAAATATTTTTTGCCACCCCACCGTATGTTGCCAATTAAAGATGCATTAGACCACTTGGTATTATAGGTGACTGCTCTGTTAATTATTTCTATTATTTATTTATTTTGAAAGTTTATTTAGGGGCACCTGGGTGGCTCAGTCGGTTAAGTGTCCGACTTCGGCTCAGGTCATGATCTCGCAGTTTGTGAGTTCGAGCCCTGAGTCGAGCTCTGTGCTGACGGCTCAGAGCCTGGAGTCTGCTTCAGATTCTGTGTTTCCCTCTCTCTCTGACCCTCTCCCACTCACGCTCTGTCTCTCAAAAATGAATAATTGCTAAAAAAAATTTTTTTTAATAAAGAATTGTTAGCACAAGTGTAGAATAGCCTTTACTCAACAGCTAGTTTAGCTCTACTACTAAAATGTGAGCCCTCTGGGGACTTTGCTGAATGCCCCAGTGATCACCAAGAGCTCGCCACTGTGGCTGTTGGGAACTTGAATGGTTTCCGGCCTTGCGTGAACTCTGGTAGCTCTGTAGAACCCCAGTTCATACTCCCCAGCCCCTCTTTGCTTAGTCTTTTCTTACACACCACGGTATTCAGCGAAGATTCACTGGTACTGTTATGCAGATAGCTGGGTAGTTCCCTCCTAATCTGAACTCTGTCTGCAACTTCCAGCAGCCTCCCTCCTTAAACCAGAGGCTGAGTTTCCTGTCTTCCCAACTCTGCAATGCTGTGTTGCTCTGCTTTTTAATCGATTTTCCTGTTCCACAGGCTGGAGTGTACCTCCCAGAAGAAAGCCGAAATGATAGAACTCACCTTGTGTGTTTCCTCTTTCACAGATATCAAAGTCCTCTCCCACCTGTTTGTTGTCTGAATTTTTCAGTGTCTGAAAACGGTTTTTTTTTTTTGTTGTTGTTGTTGTTTTCGCCCATTTTTAGTTGTTTATGCAGGAGGTTAAATCTGGTCCTTGTTAGTAGAAGGGACCATATTGGCTGGAAGTAAAAGATGGTAGAAAATCTTAGACATGTCACAATTTTATTAGTTTAAACATGCACAAAATCTTTTTTCTTCCAAGTTTTTATTTAAATTCCAATTAATTAACATACAGTATACTATGTTTCAGGTGTAGGATTTAGTGAGTCATCACTTACATACAGTACTCGGTGCTCAGCACAAGAAGTGCCCGTCTTTACTACTCGTCACCCATTTATCCCTCCCCCCAACCCTCTCCTCCCGTCCACTTCACCTCCAGCAACTCTCTGTTCCCTATAGGTAAGAGTCTATTTTATGGTTTGTCTCTCTCTTCTTCCCTCCCATTTTCATGTTTTGTTTCTTAAATTTCGCATAAGAGTGAAGTCATATGAGATTTGTCTTTCTCTGACTTATTTTGCTTAGCATAACACTCTCTAGCTCCATCCACGTCATTGCAAATGGCAAGATTTCATTCATTTTGATGGTTGCGTAATACTCCAGTGTGTGTGTGTGTGTGTGTGTGTGTGTGTGTGTTACCCAAACTTCTTTATCCATTCATCAGTCAATGGATATTTGGGCTCTTTCCAAAATGTGGCTATTGTTGATAGTGCTGCTATTAAACATAGGGGGGGGGGGTGCGTGTATCTCTGAATCAGTACTTTTGTATCCTTTACCGAGTAGTGCAATTGCTGGATGGTAGGTAAGTCCTATTTTTAACTTTTTGAGGAACCTCCATACTGTTTTCCAGAGCGAACTTATAAAACCCAACACCCAAAAGCCAAATAAGCCAGTTAAAAAATGGGCAGAAGAGATGAACAGACATTTTTCCAAAGAAGACATACAGATGGCTGACACAAAAATTTTTGTATTGGTGAAATAAAGAGGCTAATACCGATTTTCACACATTCAAGAAAGGCAATTATGGTGTTACAAAAGAAAAACTTTTACTTATTTTTATTTTTTTAATGTTTATTTATTTATTTTGAGAGAGAGAGAGAGAAAGCACAATGGGGGAGGAGCAGAGAGAGGGAGAAAGAGAGAGAGAATCCCAAGCAGGCTCTGCACTGTCAGCACAGAGACTGACGTGGGGCTTGAACCCATGAACCATGAGATCTGAGCCGAAGTCAGATGCTTAACCAACTGAGCCACCCAGGCACCTCTTGAAAGAAAAACTTTTAAACAGAAAATCAAAACTATGTTCATACATGTAGTTCGAACTTTGAGAAAGTCACCTCATCCTTCTGAGCTCCATGTATGAAACGAAAGTGTTGAAAGTAACTGTACTGGTCCCTTCTTTTTTTTTCTTTCCTTTCTTTCTTCCTTTTTTTTTTTTTTTTTTTTTTTTTTTTTTACATTTTATGTTTTTAGTAAGGCTTCACAAGGAGCATTATCTAATGCTTCATTTAGGCTCTGATAGCTTCAAACAGAGGTTTACAGAATTACTTGACTCCTGAGTATTTCTTCTTCTTTTAACCTCAAAGACCCTTGACATTGTTAAAACTTATCTCGTTCTTTCCTACCTGATAGTTGTATGTATATATATGTTCCTTTCACTGGACAATAAGTCTCTTTAAAGCCAAAACAGTGACATATTCATTATTTTATCCCCCATAGCCTCCCTTGTTCACCACAAACTTAGGAATGATTCGCTCTGCATCTGGGAAACACCTGCCTAGTTTGCACTCCACAGAATGGCTCCCTGATGGCCACTGGAGGTAGTTTCAATGCCAAGTATGGGATAATTGCCTAATCTACCGTGCTTGGGAACCTGTGCTTAAACATTACCACACTTACCACTGGATACACTAATTGTCAGTTTGTTTGTTAGTGTCTCCTACTACTCTCTGAGCTTCTGAAAGTCAAGACCCATGTCTTATTTTGCTCAGTATCTCCAGGATGTAAAACAGTGTCTAGAAGATAGTAGGATATCTCAGTAAATGTCTGTGAATTGAGTTGAACTGAATCAAAGTAAACTAAGTTCAATTAAAGCCTGTGTTTGTCAGGATTCTCCAGAGAAACAGAACGAACAGGATAGGGGAGACAGAAACAGAGGTTGACAGGAATTGGCTCACATGACTGTGGAGGCTGGCAAGTCCAGAACCTGCAGGCTGGAGACCTGGGGAAGAGTCGGTATTGCAGCTTGAGTCCAAAGGCAGCGTGCTGGCAGAATTCCCTCTTCCTCAGTGGAGGACAGTCTTTTTTCTCTTTAGGCCTTCAACTGATTGAGTGAGGCCCACTTACAATACGGAGAGTAATTCACTTATTTCAAAGTCCACGGATTTCAAAATTAATCTCAGGGTGGTGGGTGGCTCAGTCAGTTAAGCGTCCAACCCTTGATTTTGGCTCAGGTCATGATCTCATGGTTTGTGAGTTCAACTTCCGTATCGGGTTCCACACTGCTGGTGTGGAGCCTGCTTGAGATGCTCTCTCTCCTCCCATGCTCTCTCTCTCAAAATAAACAAACTTAAAAAAAAATTGATCTCATCTTAAAAATATCTTCATGGCAACAGCCAGGCTAGTTTTTGCCCAGATATCTGAGTACTATGCCCTAGCAAAGCTGACACCTAAAATAACCCATCACAAAGCTTATCTCCAGGTCTGGTCAAGTCTCCATAATTTCTTCTCTAGAATATCTTACATAAAGGGTCAAAATCTTATAGAAAAGTCATAACTTTTCTTATATTAAATTACTGGAACAAGGTCTTTTTCTGCAGAAAATTATCATACTTCATTGCAGCCAAAACATCCGGGGGAACATTGGCCCTGGTCTGTGCATATAGTAATGAGGGGCAAGGCCTCTCGTCTTCAGTGTCTCCCTTTCCTTAAAATGTATGATTGAATTATACGTGGATCGAGAAACTTAACAGAAGACCAGGGAGGAAGGGAAGGGGAAAAGAATAGTTACAGAGAGGGAGGGAGGAAAACCACAAGAGGCTATTAAATACAGAGAACAAACTGAGGGTGGATGGGGGGGTGGGGGAGAGGGGGAAGTGGGTGATGGGTACTGAGGAGGGCACTTGTTGGGATAGGCACTGGGTGTTGTATGTAAGCCAAATTGATGATAAATTTAACTCATTAAAAGTACAATTGTAGATCTGTGCTAGACAGAACTGTGTATAGTGTTAATGGTAGAATTTCATCATTGCCCAGGTGAAGTTATTTAGAAAAGGAAGAAAAATCTTCCTTCATATATCATTATGAGGTCCTTTTTGAAAACTCTTCAGTGGCCTTTCAGTACCTATAGAATAATGACAGAAGTACAGCTTGGCAGTTTTGTTACCTTGGCTAATCATACCTCTTTTCTACCATTCCATTTTATCTTCTTGATACTTCCACTGTTTCTAGGGCTCCTGGGTGGCTCAGTTGGTCAAGCGTCCGACTCTTGATTTCTGCTCAGGTCATGATCTTACAGTTGGTGACATTGAGTCCCGTGTTGGGCTCTGTGCTGACAGCATGGAGCCTGCTTGGGATTCTCTCTCTCTCTCTCTCTCTCTCTCTCTCTCTCTGTCTCTCTCTCTTTACCTCTTCCTGCTCGCATGTGCACACATGCTCTGTTACTTAAAATAAATAAACATTTGAAGAAAAAAGAGAAACTTCCACTGTTTAAAACCTACAGAATTGCTCACAACTACACAAAATTCCTCCTGTGGAAGACTCCACCCTTCTTCCCCGTCTATGCCAGGACCGCAGAAGTCTGTGGTGATCTCTCCTCCCTCCACGACATCCCTACAGCGTTACTTTAGGAAGTTGTTAGCAGTTAGAAGATGATATCTAATACCTCTCTGTACTTATTTTCTGCTTCTGCTGTTGATGAATATCATTCTTTTATTTTAAATTAATTCTTGTGGCTCAAAACTGATACAGCGTTTGAATCACAGGAATACATGAGGACAGTGAAAGGTGCACCTCCAGTCTGCACCTCCCAGTCACTCAGCGTCCTTTCTCTCAGGCAGTTAATGTTACCTGCTTCTTGTTACTTTTCTGCACATACGAATATGCATACATATAAATTCTTTGTCCATTTATTTTTAACACAAATAGTCATATCCACTGTTCGGCGTGTTGCTTTTTCCTCTCTCAGTTTATAAAGAGTTTTCTCATTCTTTTTTACAGTTGCATGCTATTTCATTGTAAGTGTACACCATAATTTCTTTAACCAGTTCCTACTGAAGGACCTCTAGAATTATAAAAATGCTGCAATAAATAACCTTATTTGAAATTCATTTCTCCCACCGGCAACTCTCTCTCAGAATAAAGTCCTGGGAAGAAAACTGCTGAGTCAGTGCATCTGCCCATTTGTAATTTTATAGATTCTCCCAAATCGCCCGCCGTGAAAGTGATGCCGGATCACTCTTCCACAGAAGTGTAAGAGACCATGTTTAACCCAGACTTTTTCCCACACAGAATGCTGCCAAACGTTTGGATCTTTGCTAATCTGTGCAAGGGGCCTAAGGAATCTGGGGACTGGCCAGGGGAAGAGACTTGAACGTGAGGTGGCAGCGGCACCCAGGAGCTATCCTGGATGATGCCGTACCGGGTTTGCATGTTGGAGAGAGAGAAGCCCCACAGAGCAGGAGTCTCTCCAGACGCTGGGATTTGGGGGGTGGAGCTCTCACAACTCCAAAGAGGAGGAGAGCAAGGGAACTCCCTTGGGAGAAGGGAGAAGAGGCTTATGTGGAGTCTTGGTAATGTTTATCAACAGCACGATGGTTTGGAGTCCCTGGATCAGAGCTCTGAAGGGCTGCACTGGCCTGGGGTCTTTATATCCTGGGACTTACCCATAGCTAGCAGGCGTTGGGTGCAAAGTAGTCAGGCTGTAAATGGCTAAAATTCTGCTTACTTGGGCTACGTTCACAACAATTGAGTGTGTAAAAATTTGAGTTTGGTGTCGGGGCTTTTGAACTAACAGGTTTTCGGCGTGCTATGAAGAAGGAAACAATCTAGCGGTCAATACACAGAGACTCTCTTTGTCCCTAGACATGACCGTCCGAAAGGCGGAAAATGGTATTTAAGGATAGTTATAATTTATATTTTTTTATTATGAGTATTAGGGTATAGACTAGGCCACTGTAACAAAGAGACCTAAATACAGTAGCCTAAATAGAATAGAAGTTAATCTCTCTCTCTCTCTCTCTCTTTCCCCCCCCCCCCCCTCTCTCCTAAGAGCCCAGAGCAAGTGCTTGAGGACTGGCAGGGCAGTTCTGTTTTCGAGATCATCTAGACATTCAAGTTCTTTGTTCCATGCTAGTAAAGTCCCCTAGAACGTGGTCCTCATCAGCGAGATTGAAGCCGGCTCATAGATACCGCATCTGCTGAAGGACAAAAGAGAGTATTTTTTTAATGCTTATTTATTTTGAGAGAGAGGGAGAGAGAGCACAAGAGCAGGGGAGGGGCAGGGAGAGAGCAGGAGAGGTAACCTTAAGCAGGCACCACAGCCAGCCCGGAGCCCAACATGGGGCTCAAACTCGTGAAACCGTGAGATCATGACCTGAGCTGACTTCAAGAGTTGGTTGCTTAACCAGCTGAGCTCCCCAGGCGCCCCCGAAAGAGAGTTTTGAAGACAAACTGCTTCTTTATAAAAATATGTTCTGGAAGCTCCATATATAACTTCTACCTGTATCCCTCTGGCCAAAACTTGGTCACAAACCACATCTAGGTGCAAGGAAAGTGAGGAAAACTTGAGCTTGTATCACCAAGAGGAGGCAGACGGGAACATTCTGCAGTCTCTGCCATACCGCATGATGCCGAGCATCTTTTCATATGTTTAAGCTCCATTTCTGTGTCGTTTCCAATGAACCGTTCATCTTCTCTGCCTGCTTTTCTTATGGATTGTTAGTCTTGTCCTATCAATTTATAGACACTTTTTATGTATTAGAAAACTTAGCACTTTGTCTATGATATGCTGCCTGCTTTTCTCGACCGTTAGACTCAAATCGTACTCTTCGTTGGTTTCCCGTAATCATCAAAATTGTTATGTGAAATGAAAATTAACCTAAAGATGACACCTTTTCTCTTTTTAACAGATAACTCCGGCTATAACCAATTATGTAACTGATAAACTTGGGAAGAAGTTCGTGGAGCCTCCCCCATTTGATCTGACAAAGAGTTACTTGGACTCCAACTGTACCATCCCTTTAATTTTCGTGCTCTCTCCGGGGGCAGATCCCATGGCCAGTAAGTCCTCCTACTGCAAACTTCTAAGAACCTACAAATGACCCATTTCGCTCCATGCCCATCTCTTATATGGTCGTAGATCAGTTAGTAAATCTGATGATTATAAGGAAAAGCAACTGGAATCTTCCAGGTAAAGACCTGCACACTGAAACATAAGGCACATTTCATGATTTTACAGTAAGCAGTGGAACTGTGTTTTGTGCTCTCTTAGGCCTGCTGAAATTTGCAAATGATAAAGCGATGTCCGGAAATAAGTTTCATGCTATTTCACTGGGACAAGGACAAGGACCCGTGGCCACAAAAATGATTAAAGCAGCAGCAGAAGAAGGAACCTGGGTGTGCCTACAGAATTGTCACCTTGCTGTCTCCTGGATGCCCATGTTGGAAAAAATATGCGAAGATTTTACCCCTGAAGTCTGTAATTCATCCTTTAGGCTTTGGCTCACAAGTTATCCTTCTCCAAAAGTATGTTTATTTCCTATGGAGCTTAGTACATGTATTTAGTTATCTCTTAAGTTCTTTTTAATGTTTATTTTTTTATAGAATGTGAGCCGGGAGAGAGAGGGAGGGAGACACACAATCTGAAGCAGGCTCCAGGCTCTGAACTGTCAGCACAGAGCCCGACATGGGGTGAGATCATGACCTGAGCCAAAGTCTGATGATTAACTTACTGAGCTGCCCAGGCGCTCCTGTAACTTTTTTTTTTTAAACACAGCATATGCTATGTACAAGTTGCCAAGTTTATTTATTTATTCAGAGAGCAAGAATGTGCAAGTGGGGGAGGGGCAGAGAGCGAGCGAGCGAGCGAGAGAGAGAGAGAGAGAGAGACAGAGAATCTTAAACAGGCTTCATGCCCAGTGGACCCAGGGTTGAATCCCACACCCCTAGGATCATGACCTGAGCTGAAATCAGGAGTTGGCCACTTAACTGACTGAGCCACCCAGGCACCCCTCTGTTGTGTATCTTAATCAAGCCTTAAATGCTTAACCTTAAGAGGTCTTAAGAAATATTTCTGGAGCGGGGTGACTGGGTGGCTCAGGTGGGTAAGCATCTGACTCTTGATTACAGCTCTGGTCGTGATCACGGTTCAGGAGATGGAGCCCGCCTCAGGCCCCGTGCTGCCAGCACAGGGCCTCTCTCTCTCCCTCTGCCTCTCCCTCTGACCCCCTGCCCCCCACCTCTCTCTCAAAATAAATAAATAAACTTCAAAAATATATTTCTGGAGTCCTCTTTCATACCCATTTTTAACCTACTAGTGTTTGCATTTTTAGGATTCAAGCTGGTTATCTTGACTAATGCTCTGCTTATTCTGTCTTCAGTTCCCGGTCACCATCCTCCAGAATGGAGTAAAGATGACTAATGAGCCTCCCACGGGTCTTCGGCTAAATCTCCTCCAGTCATACCTCACTGATCCCGTTTCCGATTCTCAGTTTTTCAATGGATGCCAGGGAAAGGAACTGGTAATGTTCTGCCTCTAGAGCTTTTTAAATGTGTTTTTACAGTGAGAAAATCTGGGAACATAAATATGTAATAATGTTAAGCTTTAGGCATTTTCTGAGAAGACAGATATTGTATCTATCTAGTTCATCATTTCCTTCCCAGCGGTTTGCGCTCTGCTTCCCACAGAGTAGACATTTAAATAAATAGTTGTTGACGGAATGAACATATCTTGTTTGTACACCAAAATCCAATAATGAGTGTGATTAAGACCCAAGAGTAGCAATCTATTTTCATATCATTTATTCTTTCTTTCCACAAAACGTGTGTTAGGTGCTTTCCCAGGTACGAGATATAAAGCAGTGAGAATAAAATAGACACCTCCCCCCAAATCTGCCGTCATGGAACTTAAATTCTGGTGATACTGCTTTGACATATTAATAATGCTTTTCATTGTGCTCATATACAACAGTTTTGCACACGGTATTGGGGACTTAGGAGTCCTAATAAATAAACAGCAACCTTTGTTTTTTTTTCATTCTTAACCGCTAAGAAACAGGAAAAAGTATGAACATAGGGAACCAAATTTTTTTAAGTTTATGTTGAAAGAGAGTATGTGCATATGTGCATTAGCGGGGGCGGGGCAGAGAGAGAGGGAGAGAGAGAGAATCCTAAGCCGGCTCTGCACTGTCAGCACAGAGCCCAACTCAGTCATACCAACCTTGAGATCATGACCTGAATTGAAATCAAGAGTCGGGCGCTTAACCGACCAAGGTACCCAGGCGCCGCAAGGGAACCAAATTTTAACCCTAGTTACTGAGATAGACTAGGCTAGAAGATTTGGTTGACACCTGTGAACAAATGTGGTGTCACTGAAAAGAATTCAACAGATTTCTCCACCCTCAGGAACAGAGGAACACTTTCTTCCCTGAGGGAAGCCTACTTCTAAGACAGAAAAGGGGAAAGCTGAGCAAAGCATATCTGGTTAACTTTTCCCAAATTTATCAACCAGATAGGGCCCTTCTCCTGCAGCCATTAATACGAGGATGCGGAAAATCCTCAAGTGTTGCACTGAGGTCTCTGCACATGGAAGGAAACATCAGTACCAAGGGAAGCTCACTCCCTGCCCTCACCCCCACTTATGCCATTTATCACAGTGGCCTATTTGAGCTAGAAAAAGAATAGAGTTGAAAATAAAGAATTGAATTCTTCGGAAGCCAGCTAGTTTCTCTCCGCTTCATGATACCTTCTGCGTGCCCCTAGTTCTGAGCAATAAGTTTATTTGAAAGTCTGGGAGAAAAGGAGGCTGTTTGGTGTTTTGGCTAGAAAGAGAGCTTAATGAAATGAAGAAGGTGGTATGAAGTCTGATCCCCGTCTAGGGTTTGAACTCCTGCAAGAAATCCCAAGATCTCTCTCATGCCACAGGAGCATTTTGGGCCCACACGCACAGACTAGAAATGTGGAGGGATTATGACCTTCTTGAGAAAAACTCCCTTGTGTGAAAATATGTGGAAAATACGTGTAAATTAGGTTATTGCTCTCATTGCCAAAAGGTTTTCCCCTATCAAATGTTTCACCAAAGGGGCATCTGGTGGCTCAGTTGGTTTAGCGTCCGATTTCAGCTTAGGTCATGATCTCGCAGTTTGTGGGTTCGAGTCCCGCATGGAGCTCTGTGCTGACAGCTCAGAGCCTGAAGCCCACTTTGGATTCTGTGTCTCCCTCTCTCTCTCTGCCCCTCCCCCACTCACACTCTGTCTCTCTGTCTCTCTGTCTCTGTCTCTCTCAAAAATAAATAATCATAAAAAAAGTTAAAAAAAACTTTTAAACTTTTAAACTTTTAAAACTTTTAAAAAGTTTTCATTCAGTATAATTTAAAATATGCTTTAATTTATATACATTTCAAGAATATCATTATTCAGTAAGGCCATGGTGTACTTGTATTTTTTTTTAATGTTTATTTATGATTTTGAGAGATTGAGCGGGAGCAGGGGAGGGACAGAGAGAGGGAGACACAGAATCCAAAGCAGTCTTCCAGGCTCTGAGTTTTTAGCACAGAGCCCAACCCAGGACTCGAACCCACCGATCACAGATCTGCAAGATCATGACTTGAGCCAAAGTCCGATGCTTATCCGACTGAGCCACCCAGACGCCCCTGTACTTGTACTTTAATATTATAGAAATAATTTCTACTGCATCACATGAAGGTAATTGGATGGATTTTTACTGCATTTGGAGCTATGTTTGAAATGATCTAACTGAAACCATCAAGGTAGCGTACTTGAAATTTACTTGGGGGACGTGGGGTAGGGGGGTCTTCATAGAGCTGGATGGCCACCCTCCAGAGTACCGACACATATGAAGACACCAAGAGACTTAAATACACAAGGGTTTTAAAAGTGACCTCCACATGGAAAGTCATTAAATCAGGAACTATGTACTGGGGTTTATTCCTATCGTAATGGTTAGGTTCCCTCACCTGTAGTGAGCATATGCCAGTATGTCTCCAGGGTAATGTTTGAGTTACTGAAGTTGTGAATATCTATGAACGATACCAAAGTCTTAGTAGCCACTACTTTGACAAACGGTAGGTTTACATTTTAATTAAGTTTAATATTGCAGTTTGTCTAGCTTTGAGGATTTTAAGTCATAAGATTAATAGTTTTTATAGTATGCATTATTTTTTAATAGAAGTTTGCAGAGATATGTGATCATAGAATCATATAATGAAAAAGACTGTTGATTCCCTTCACTTTACTAATGGAAATCTGATCAGAATTTTCTCTTGTCGCATAATTTTTATACTAAAGGCATGGGAGAAGTTGCTGTTTGGAGTTTGTTTTTTTCATGCCCTTGTGCAAGAGAGAAAGAAGTTTGGTCCTCTTGGTTGGAATATTCCATATGGATTTAATGAATCCGACTTACGCATCAGTATTCGACAACTGCAGGTAAAATTAGAAAGGAATTAACATTGAGGGAGGATCACCTGTGTGTCCAGCCCTAGGCAGTTCCCTTTGCTTAGAATAAACTTAAGGCCTCCAGCATCACTAGTAGACGGGAGATAGTAGTAAAAATTATCACTGTGGTTTATGAAGCACTATCTCTATGGATTTCTTCTGCTGCAAGTAACAGGAAACCTGATTCGAACGGGCTTAAACCATAATGAAACTTACTATCTCACAAAAAAAGAGGTGCAGAGGAAGGACAGGGTCTGGAGTTGGTTGATTGAGCAAGTGTGGCCATCAAGGACCCTGGTTCTTTCTGTCCTTCTGCAGTGCGCTCCTCAGGTGTTGGCTTTCCATAGGTCCTTACTGTTCTCTACTCTCTTCCTCTGCTCAAAGCTACAATTTAGTTCTAAGTAGAAAAGGAATTTATTGAAGAATATTTGGGTAGGTCATAGAATCACCAAGATGGCTGGAGATCCCAGGCATCCAGAGTCATATCCAGATTGGCACCATGTCTTGGTAACAGTAGCTCCTCACCCCTGGTTGAATATTAGACAGCACAGCTCACAGAGCTGCCGACACAGACTCTGGGCTACTGTGGGCCCTCTGATGTCATCAAAAAAAAAAAAAAAAGATTCTTTGCCGTTCCTGCTGTTTTGAGCTCTAAACCCCAGTTCAAAATCTAACTCACAGGCCTAGACTTTAACTCTAAAAGAGACTGGACGGGGCACCTGGGTGGCTAAGTCGGTTAAGTTCCGACTTTGGCTCAGGTCATGGTCTTGTGGTCTTTGAGTTCAAGCCCCACATCGGTCTCTGTGCTGACAGCTTAGAGCCTGGAGCCTGCTTCAGATTCTGTGTCTCCCTCTGTCTCTGCCCCTCCCCTGCTCATACTCTCAAAACAAATAAACATTAAAAAGATAAATAAAATAAAAGCGGCTGGAAAAGTGAGTGGCAGGGTTTTCACATGTGAGAAAGACAGCAGCCCCTGGCCAAAAAAACAAACAAACAAACAAGCAAAAAACTGCTCTGAATTCCTACTAACTGAGACTTCGAACTTGGCGCCTTAATTCTAGGCTTCACAGCAACCCTTGTAAGGTTGGTATTATCCCTATTTTTGAGAAAACCAAAGCTAAGAAGTGAGTTTGCCCATTGTGGTAGGATTTGAACTCCTGTCTGTCCAACTCCAATACTTTTCCCATTATTTCTGTCGTATTTTACCAAATACAGTAATCCAGCTGGACAACCACAGAGTATTAATATACTTCTGCTTCTCTGCTGTGACAAGAGCCTTTGTGACCTGGAGACTCATACAGGGAACCAGAAGTGTTGTTAAACCCACTTGATGTTACTAGGTTTTACTCAGGTGGGGTTTTGTAAGGCTATGAATATTTAATCATGTTTATAGCATAACAAATAATTTTTATAGAAACTTCTGATATTTAATCAACTTCTTTTTTCTTTTTTTTGAATAAGTGTTTATTCATTTTTGAGAGAGAGTGAGCATAAGCGGGGAAGGGGCAGAGAGAGAGAGGGTCTGAAGTAGGCTCTGCACCAACAGCAGTGAGCCTGATGTGGGGCTCGAACTCAAGAACCACGAGATCATGACCTGAGCTGACGTCAGATGCTCAGCCAACTGAGCCATCCAGGGACCCCTCTTGTTTCTTTTAAACAAGGCAGAAACCTTAACTAGAACAAACCTGTCAATTTGAAAATCCCTGAACAACTGATGAAGTTATTGCTTATAGAATTATAATTACATGTTGAAATGACTTTGATTCTAAACACTGGGTTTGTTGTTGTTGTTGTTGTTGTTGTTTTAAGAATTTAGTTGGTAGAGCCCAAGCTTGGAGAACATTTTGCTAAAACCATTCTACTGCAGAAAACCAGTCAACTGAGAATTCTCCACCTTCTGGCCAGGCCCCTGCCTGTAGCCTCTGGTGCCATCAAACTCTCTGGCCCCAACACTGGAGCTGGAAGGCATAGATTGAATTGGAGCTGGAAGGCATAGATTGAATCTATCTTTTATATCTTCAAGAACAGGGTACTTGAGAGGGGGCAGTCTTTAAACCATCTTTACCTAGTCATACCAGCAAAATACCACTTGCCTTCAAAAAGGTAAATCATTGAACGGATGGTTAAGTCAATAGACAACCAAGGAATGAGTCGTTGGTCTCTACATCGTGCATTTCCCGTAAACTGAACATGAATTCCTCTTGCGCTTTCTTGCTTTAGTTTTGGGGAGGGAGGGAAACCCAGTTAAACATACCTTTCCTTCCCCCAAAGAGAAGAAAGGGAGAAACTCTCCTCTTTCAAAATAACTTATTCACCGCACCCCCCCCAAACGACGACCTTCCCTCTCTCTGTCTCCTGCTCATATCTCTTGACACGTCTCTTCCTCCTGAAAACATGGGAGTCTCGAACAAAGAATGGTATCTTCTTTTAAGTTGGCCCTAGATAATTTAGAGATATTTTTTCTTAACTGTGCACCATTTCTGCTATAATTCCTGTACTATTAGGTAATTTTCAGGGGCAAGAGAAAGCTCCCATCTAGTTACTTAAACCATCCCAATACATACACCACTGAAATTCTGTCTGTGGTAAAATGTAAAGGATCCGGAACTGGAAGAAGTACATTCAGACCTTCATATCATCTCACATTTCCCGGACTCGGTTTCCTACTTTACAGGGTTATTGGGAGAGAGGAAGACAATACAAAAGCTATGCAAATAGTAGTGTTTTTATACTTTTTTAAAGTTTTATTTATTAAGGTAACCTCTACACCCAACACGGGGCTCACATTCATGACCCCGAGATCAAGAGTCAGATGCTTTTCTGACTGAGCCAACCAGGTGCTCCAGTTTTCCTTACTATTGTAAATGGTGTCATATTGTATGAACCAGGCTTTGGCACTAAAGTTTGAAATTGCTTTGTTTTTATCACATTGCAAACAGTGCCCTAAACCAGGCACCTGGCGCTCAGCCTTGGTGCTTTGGGCATTTGGGATCAGATAGCTCCTTGCTGTGGGCAGCTCTCCTGTGCACGGTTTAGCTGCACTCAAGTTTCTGCCCACTAGATGGCAGTAGCACCTCCAATCACCACTCTAAAATGTCCCCAAATAATGCCAAATGTCCCCTAGGGGACAAAATTGCCCCCACTGTCAACCGGTACCCTAAAACAAGGGCAAATTATCCAAATTCATATGATGAAAAAGACTTGGTATTTTCATATCATCTTTTTTTGTTAAATGGCTTTCTTATTACAGAAGCAATACACGTTTATTCCCCACCCCCACCCCCAAAATTGGAAGATGCAGAAAAGCATAGTAACTTAAAATAAACACGGACAATCTCAGTCATCCAAAGGTAACTCATGGTGATAATTCTTTCAACCCCACCTCTATGCATCTTGACAGATATTTAATTTCATCTTAAAATGGAAATGACGTGAAAGACTTTAAGGTTTTTCTCATTTCATTTTTCCTTTGTTTCAGTTATTTATAAATGAGTACGACACAATTCCATTTGAAGCCATCTCCTACCTGACTGGGGAATGTAACTATGGAGGAAGAGTGACAGACGATTGGGACAGACGTCTCCTCTTAACCATGCTGGCTGACTTTTACAATCCACAAATAATCGAAAACCCTCATTACAAGTTTTCTCCCAGTGGAAACTATTTTGCACCTCCCAAAGGCTCCTATGATGACTACATTGAATTCATTAAGGTAATTGATGTCACTGAAAATGGGTTAAATTGAAGTGTGATTTTTCTAAAAGCAAATAATGAAATGTTCCCCTGTAGAGGGCTAGCCAAGTAGTATGGTTTTCAATCGACTTTCAGTATCTTTTGTTTCTAGAAATTACTGAAAATTGGGAGAGTTTGATGCCTCGGTGCTTAATGTTTAGTTGATTTTTAACCCTTTTGGGTCTGCTTGTGTTTACCTTGTGTATTAATGTATCTGTTGGAAATGTGATGCTTCTTGCTTCATCTGTTTTCTGGTAGAAACTTCCATTTACTCAACACCCTGAGATATTTGGATTACATGAAAATGTTGATATCTCTAAAGATCTGCATCAAACCAAAGCCCTCTTCGAGTCCTTGCTTCTCACCCAGGGAGGCTCCAAACAGACGGGATCCTCAGGAAGTGCTGACCAGATTCTATTAGAAATTACCAAGGATATTCTCAACAAGGTGATGTTTAGTTTAGAATGTGACGCTTATACTGTAAATTAAAGTGGTACTGAAATGGCAATCTTAAAACTCTGGTTTAACAGATCTTGAGTGAGATACTTTGCCTTTCTGAGCATTAGTTCCCAAGTCTGTAAAGTGGTGATCATAGTACCAACCAAGTAAGTACCATAGTACCTTATACCAACTATATAAGGTTCTTGTGAACATTTAAAAGTTCATGAATTTGGGGTGCCTGGGTGGCTCAGTCACTTGAGCATCCGACTCGATTTTGGCAAGGTCATCATCTCAGGGTTGTGGGATCGAGTGCCATGTTGAGCACGGAGTCTGCTTAGGATTCTCTCTGTCTCTCCCTCTGCTCCTCCCCTGCTCATGTGTGCACATGTGTTCTCTCTCTCTCTCTCTTAAAAAAAACAATGTTTTAAGTAAGTAAACTTACTTTACTTTTTAAGTAAGTAAACTTCCTCCATAGTTACTTTACTCTCATAAAGAGAGTTCTCTCTCTTTAAAAACAATTTAAAATGCTTCGCATGATGGCACGTAGTAAGTAAGTTCTTAGTAACTATAGTTGCGGATGAGCAAATGAACATATGACTTATTGTCATTTCCAAAGATAACAGATCTACTTTTTTTTTTAATTTTTTTTTAACGTTTATTTGTTTTTGAGAGACATAGAGACAGAGTATGAGCAGAGGAAGGGCAGAGAGAGAGGGAGATACAGAATCTGAAGCAGGCTCCAGGCTCTGAGCCGTCAGCACAGAGCCCGACGCGGGGCCCGAACTCACAGACCGTGAGACCATGACCTGAGCCGAAGTCGGCAGCTTAACCAACTGAGCCACCCAGGTGCCCCAAGATCTACTTTTTGAAAACTGGAGGAAAGGATCTGAACTCGCTGGTTCAGGGAGTGAATGGTTTTTAATCTATATTTTAGGGAGTGAGGGGGCACAGGGAGATAAGATCAGCACTAAATTAGCAACTACACCTTTTTTTCCCTTGTAATATAGCTTGAAGTACTTAGCCTACTAGGTAGAGTGGCATGGTACTCCTTCCTCTCACCTTTTTTCTGTGTCTTAAATTCCATAAGGAACTACACAGGGAACTTTAAAAGGATTAGGATCACAGGTGCAGATCTTCACAATTCCTCTCCAGGGTAAATACTGTAATTGTCCCCATATTTCAGGGTCAATATTCTGACAGAGCAGAGTCTGACCCATAGTGGATCTGTCTTGAAGACCCACGGACAGCACCGCCTCTCTGTGTTGGTAGCCCTGCCTTCCCCCCACTTAAGGAGAAGCCCCCTCACAGGACACCTGGCTCCGGCCGCTGGAGAAAGAGGGGAGCCGCCTGGCTGTGACCCCTGGATGAAAGCCAGCCAGCCTCCTCCCACCCTGCCCCCTGGACTGCTGCTTCTGCTCTTTGCCTCTGCTCACCTCTGGCTCCTTACTGGTTTTGGAGTTCATCTCGGGGGATGTGGTGGGGGGGACAGTGGTTCTAGCCCTTGCGGAATGGTGGCTCTCACAAGGTCCCTAACAGGAAGTTACCTAGCAGTGGCATTTGGGACTTATTGGGGGTAAAGGGGTCGTGCTAAACCAAAGGGTCCTTGAATGACAGCAGCTCAGAGACCGTCACCTACGGACACTGGGCAGCTCAGTTCTTAGTTCAGAACTTCCCTGACTGGGAAAATTCTTTGCCTTTTAGCAGTGTAAACTCCAGTGTCTTGAGGCTTGAAGATCAGTCCCCAAGTCCCCTTCGCTTCTCAAGCATCTCTGAGGTGCCTCACAGAAATCAGACACTTGGCAGTCTTCTCTCTCTCTATTCCCTGGAACCCCGCTACAGTCACACGTTAGTTATCTGAAAGTGGGGTGAGCCAAGCTATTTGGAGCCACTTGATAACTGAAAATAAATATACAATGGTTATGAAATGGAAAATGTGTTTTATCAATGGAGAATAAGATTCGGCTTACAAAAGAAATTACATGAATTTTCAGAAATATATAACTTCTGCAAAGTGTTATAGCGAATAGTAAAGAGCATGGGCTTTGCAGTTAGAGACCCGTGGATTTAAACAAATCACCTTTTGGCTGTGCGGCCTTGGGCAGTTACTTAACCTCTCTGTAGAGTTGACCCTTAAATAACACATTGAATTTATTTTTATAGATACAGCACAGTAATGTAAATGTTTCTTCTCTTCTTAAGATTTTCTTAATAAATTCTTTCTAGCTTCCTTTATTGTAAGAACACAGTATAGAATACGTATGATATACAAAATATGTGTTGACTGTTTATGTTATCGGTAAGGCTTCCGGTCAACAGTAGGTTATTAGTAATTAAGTTTTTGGAGGGTACCTGGGTGGCTCAGTCTTTTGGGCATCAGACTTTGGCTCAGGTCATGACCTCATGGTCCATGGGTTCGAGCCCCGCGTCAGGCTCTATGCTGACAGCTCGGAGCCTGGAGCCTGCTTTGAATTCTGTGTCTCCCCCTCTCTATGCCCCTCCCCCACTCATGCTCTGTCTGACTCTCAAATATAAACATCAAAAAGAAACTTTTTTAATAAAAATTTTTGGAGAGTCGAATATATACATGGAGTTTTGACTACGCGAGGGGAGGGGAGAGGGGAGAGGATCGGTGCCCTAATCTGAATATCCCCCTCTGTGTAATGGAGGTGGTAACGGCCACCTGAGAGTGTAAGGTAAGGATGAAAGGAGGCAATGTGCGGGAAGCAGCTGGCACGGTGCCCAGCCCACAGGAACCGCCCAGTGTCCGCCATTAGTGACAGGACAGCTGAAGGGAGTGAATTATCCATTCCAAGAGTAACGTGTGGCCTTTCAAATCCATTCTCTCAGCTACCAAATGATTTCGACATCGAAGCAGCACTATTGAACTATCCCGTGAGATACGAAGAGAGCATGAATACTGTGTTAGTACAAGAAATGGAAAGATTTAACAAGTAAGGATCTCTACCCCCTGCTGGTTCAGAAGACAACCAACCCAAGTTGGGGGGGAAAAAAAAAAAGACACACATTAAAATTTTAAGAAAAAATTATCCAGACCTGCCATTTCCTCAGGATCTGCTCCCACCCTTTAAAAGTTGTGTCCTCTCCTTCCCCAGGAGGGAGGGCATCTTTTAGAATGCAAAAATGGTTACAGAAATGAGATCTATTTTAATTGGTGAAAATATTCACTCATCGTAACTTCTCATCCATCCATTACTATTCTCCTCAGGAACTCAAGACCAAATCAACAGTAACTGAGCCTGTATGAGGTTACATCTTGGTCCTTGTTCCGCCCCGTGACACACGCACACCTCCCTTTTCTTCCTGAGTCCGACCTAGGTCTGCTAGGTAACCTGCGATAGCAAACACATTTTTGCTTTGAATTTTTTAAATGTTTATGTATTTATTTTAAAAGAGAGAGAGAGAAAGAGTGAGGGAGGGGCAGAGAGAGAGAGAGAGAGAGAGAGAGAGAATTCCAAGCAGGTTCCACACAGAACCTGACATGGGCCTCAAACTCATGAACCATGAGATCATGACCTGAGCTAAAATCAAGAGTCAGATGCTTAACTGACTGAGCCACCCAGATGCCCCTTTGAATTTTTTCACTGAATTTTCTACAATTCAATATGGCCTCAGGAATGGAGAAATGGTTTTGGTCATGAGTTTTCTAAGGTGTTTTCGAGCTTATTTGGGTGTCAGCATTTGCTGACGTTTAAAAACAAAACATATTAAAACACCATGATGCCTTAGTTCGGTACTTTTTGTACAAAGACGATATATATTTATCTGTAGGAGCACGCCATCTCTCTGTTGCTTAGGCTTCTAGCCTAAAACCCTCACTTCAGGTGTATTTATGGTGTTCTCAGCAGTTCGGGCCTGTGTGAGAAGCAAAGTCTTCACAAGTGTATCACTGAATCTTTGCTTTGTGCTTTAATGCATCATTTCACAGATGTCAGCCTTTGCGTTACGCGTTTACAACTCTGTCCATGTTTTCATGCCATCTGTAATTTCATTTGCCTAATATTTTTCCAAGAATCATCCTTTGCTTAAATTAGCCTGGTCTTAAGCCATAATACCCAAAAAACAACAATTTTGATATGCTATTTGGTACTATTTTCTGTATTATGTAATGATTAAAATGAAGAAGTTTCATCCAGGGCCTCCTGGGTGGCTCAGTCACTTAAGCATCCAACTCCTGATATCGGCTCCGGTCATGATCTCACAGTTAGTGAGCTCAAACCCTGCGTTGGGCTCTGCGCTAATAGTGCAAAGCCTACCTGGATCTCTCTCTCCCTCTCTCTGCCTCTCTCATGTTCCCACTCTCTCTCTCACTCTCTCAAAATAAATTAATTAACTTAAAAAAAAAAAAGGTTCATCCAAATATCACCTAAAGGTACCTTCCATTACCAAGAAGGAGGCCAGCATATTTGAGGAAACACTCCCATAAAGCTGTGAGTGAGATTTCTTCTTCTGGAAACACAGTATGTTGATAATTACCATCGTATGTACATTGATGATGTGATTCTTTTCTTTGCAGTTTAATTAGAACTATACGGAATACTCTACAGGACCTTGGAAAAGCTATTAAGGGCTTGGTCGTAATGGATTCTGCACTGGAGGCACTATCTGGTAGTTTGCTTGTTGGAAAGGTTCCAGAAATATGGGCCGCACGATCATACCCAAGTCTTAAACCCCTAGGAAGTTATATCACAGATTTTCTAGCCCGGTTGAACTTTTTACAGGTAAAAGATTATATATATGTATATGATTTTAGTTTTTGGTTGACTGGAGAGAGATTAGAAACACTCTGGTCACTTGTGTCTGGGTTGAATGGAATGTGGTTAGTGGTTTCATAGTAATCTAACCAAAATTTTAGAATGTTAAAAATGACACATATTTCAAAGTACTCAGTAGAAAATTAAAATTTTACTTTACATAGTCCAAGTAAAATGTGATATTTATATTTTTTTAAGATTCTAAGTTTGGGGCGCCTGGGTGGCTCAGCTTGTTGAAAATCTGATTTTAGCTCAGGTCATGATCTCACTGTTCATGAGTTCAAGCCCCACATTGGACTCACTGCTGTCAGCACAGAGCCTGTTTGGGATTTTCTCTCTCCCTCTCTCTCTGCCCCTTCCTCACTCATGCTCTCCCTCTCAAAATAAATAAACAAAAAAAAAATATTCTAAGTCTGTGGTTCTCTGAGACCACATGCTTGGTCTTATAATTTTAATACTGGTGGTAAATTGCAAAAAGAGCCTGAGATTTGGATTTACCAATAATTGGCCATAGCCTTGAAATCTGAACTTCTTAGCCCTTATCTCGTAAAGCCAGGTAAACGTTGAATGCTTTGAAATCTCCATCCTCCATCCCAAAGATACACGTATAAAGGATGTTCAGGGCACTGTTTCTCTTCTTCAGTTCCTTGGCTTGCCCGCATTGTATGGTTAATGTTTGTGTGGGGTAAGAGTTGAGGAGAGCCCCAGAAACACTTTTAGGGAATTCACATTAGGTGTATGACTTTTCCTTCTTTAGTTGTCTTTTTTTTTCTTTTTTGAGAGAGGTGGGGGGCGGGGGCAGGAGACAGAGGGAGAGAGAGAATATCTCAAGCAGCCTCCACACCCAGTACGGAGCCAGACTTGGGGCTCAATCTCACAACCGACATCACTGAGCCAAAATTAAGAGTTGGACACATAACCAACTGAGCCACCCAGGTGCCCCCAGTTGTGTTTTGATTACAGAACAGCCTTATGTGTTTCACTGTAGGAGCTAGTCATAAAATAGCGAGTGCTTGTGAGGATGTGGAGAAAGAGGCTTTCTCATACACCTCTTTCTATTTTTTACCAACCTAACAGATCAATCATATCTTATTTCAATTCGCCTTTTTTTTTTTTTTTTTTTTTTGTAATTAGTGAGCTTGTGTTTCTTTTGGTATGTGTGCTTGCCATTTGTATTTTCTTCTGTGAACTGCCTCTTCATCTCCTTCCTGGGTCCATTTTTCTTTTGGACTATCTCTTAAAAATTAGTTTATAAGACCTGGTTGTGTAGATTTTACATTTAACAAAAGAAACAGCCAGAATGGGGTTGTCCGTGTTCAGGCTCTAGAAGAGTTGCCACAGAACCGTTTTCTGGTTAATTTTACCTCAGAGGGTAACAGTCCATGGTATGTGGTAAGAATTCAGTAAAAGTGAACTATTCTTTGGTAAAATCATAAGTTGTTGAACTTTAGTAAATGCCTTTTCAGCATTTATTGCTGACAATGTGAATTTTTTTCCTCTTTCGCTTATTATTGCATTGAATTATTCACTACAGTTCCAAGTGGAAAACCATCCTTGTGTTTCTAGAAAAACTCCTCTCGGTCAGTGGATTCTTATTCATTTGGTCAGTGGATCTTCATTCTTTTAATGCTGTAAGCAATTCCATTTGGATATTTTTTTGGGTTTTTGATATACATTACCTCATCAGCCAGAAATATTACTTAATTGTATCCCCAACAAGAGGGCCTGTTTCTCAGAATTAATGTTGTTTTTTATCTTTGCTAATTTGGTAGGTAAAGCCGTGTCTACCTGGTGAGTCCTAGCCACCTCTATAGCATGTCTTCTGAATTCTTCCTGTGTGGACCAGCGTCTTCCCATTCCTTATCAGCAGCTTTTGCCTCAGGGGCGCCTGGTGGCTCAGTCAGTTAAGCATCCAACTTTGGCTCAGGTCATGACCTCACAGTTTGTGAGTTTGAGCCCCAGGTTAGTCTCTGTGCTGATAGCTCAGAGCCTGCAGCCTGCTTTGGATTCTGTGTCTCCCTCTCTCTCTCTCTGCCCCTCCCCTGCTCACCCTCTGTGTCTCTCTTTCTCAATCTCTCTCTCTCTCTCTCTCTCTCAAAAATAAATACTAAAAAAAAAAAAATCATTTGCTTAATAGTTAATTTTATCCTCCCTTTGTCACAGTCTTCCTTTTTTTTTTTTTTTTTCCTATACTCCAGTTCATTTCCCAAGCTTTTTGGGGCTGCTTGCACTTTCCATATGCTGCTTCTTCCTGAAGGGCCTTCAAGAGTCATTACCTTGGTCTTCAGAGGAGTCCTGGCATGGTGCCAGCAGGGATGGTCTCTAGGACAAATTCCTTTTGTTGTTCTTGATGTGAAGTTTATGTCTGCCTCCCTACTTCTTGAACTTTGGATTTCTCCTTGGAATCATTCCGTTCGAATGAGTAAGAAAGATCTCGCTCATTATCGGGCACCTTTATCATCCTTCACCACATGCCTTCCTCGAATGGACCTGTCCCCCATACAGTTTTCCTCTTACCTTTCTCAGGGACTCTCCTTTTTTTAATGTTTGTTTATTTTTGAGAGAGAGCATCAGCAGGGGAGGGGCAGAGAGGGGGTGGGGGCAGAGGATCTGAAACAGGCTACAGGCTCCGTGCTGACAGCAGTGAACCCTATGCAGAGTTGAACCCACAAACCGTGAGATCATGACCTGAGCCAAAGTCAGACGCTTAACCAGCTGAGCCACCCGGGCACCCCTCTTATGGACTCTTGACTTCACTTCCTAATGCTGCCTAGAGTCAATTAAGCGAATGAGTCATCTGGACTTTCTGTCTTTTCCTCATTTCTCTCTCACCATTTACCCCATTTATCTTCCCTTTCTCCTTCTTGTGCTTTTTATTTTTTTTCTAAGCTTTTTACACGCTGGCTCTACTCTCAGATTAAATCCTGGATCTGACACTTAGTAACTGTGTGACTTTGAGCAAGATGTTATGCATCTTTCTGCACTCCAGTTTCCTGGTCTGCAAAGTGGGAGGAATAGCTCACGGAGTTATTCTGTGGACTGAATGAGGTGATGCGTGTCAAGTGCTCAGCACCTGCCTGGCGCGCACGGAACACCCAGTAAATGGTAGCTAATTCAGAGACTCCTTTCAAGTCACTGACCTAGACACTCAGGACATTCTTGGCTACGTGAAGCCCTGGAGTGAGCCAGGGAATTTTCTATACACTTGCCTTCGGGCCCTTACAGCTTTCTTGCACACGGTGCTGGATCTGCCTGGCTTGTGTCCTAGTCAGTCTCCGCCTCTTTCTCCACCTCTTCTTGGCTTGGTAGCTTGGACTGTGGCAACATCTCTAGCAGTGGTTTGTTCTCCTCCTCCCAGGAAGCAAGCTGGCTTCTTCCCACAGTGCACTACTCGCTCAGAGACAAAGTTCACTTCACTGATTCATCTGTTCTTTCAGCTACTGTGAATTGAGAACCCACTTTGTCCAAAACATCTTGTGGTGTGCTTTGTGAGACAAAAAGGTGATGACAACACGAGCCCTGCCTTCAGGTTGCCAATAGCCTACAGGGGGATAAGCTATGTATCTAAGGGGAAGAAAACAAACACAATAGAGTAAGGGATGTGTCGTAACAGATCAACTTGTAAAATGCTCTGGGAGTTCCAAAGGAGAGGATCTTCTAGCTCAGGAAAGCAGAGTTTGTTTATTGGATGAGGAAGCATTTGAGCCGGGTCTAAACCATGAGAGGTTTTGGACACTGCAAAAAAAGGAAAAGAACTCAGAGACAGCTGTGCAGTGAAAGGCGCTGTATCATTTAGAATTGATTCTGTCGCAAAAATTCTGACATCTACAAATAGAAAGTTTATTCCCTCAGTAGTGGGAAAACCCAGGGGGTCCGGTGGATCCAGGGTGCAAAATGGTGCTCTGGTCCTGGATTCCTGCACCTCGTCTCCTGGCTCCATCTCTCTGAGGGCTGACTCCATTCTCAGGTAGGTTCTTACGTGATGGTAGCAAAACAGCAGTGGCAACTCTGGCCTCACACCACACCACTTGAAAGAGCTGAGCATCTTTTCCCCAAAAGTCCCAGCAGGAGTCTCCACATCTCTGGCTTTGACTGGGTCGCATGTCCATTCCTGCATCAGTCGCTGTGACTGGGGGTATCATCGGCCAGGCACGAATCACATGCCCACCCCAGGAAGCGGAGTTCCTGCAGCATAAGGGCTTGGGTTGAGAGCACAGAAAAGTTCCTTCTCCAGAAGGTTGTAAGAGTAGCAGAGAATACAAGAGAAGCAGAAAACACAACAGACGTCCACCCAATGCTGAGAAAAGACCAGCACATAGTGTACTAGTTACAATGTAAGATGCTTGAAGGGGAATTAAAAGGGATCAAGCTGGAGGAACGCCCTGGGTGGCTCAGTCAACTGAGCGTCCGACTCTTGGTTTCGGCTCAGGTTTTGATGTCACAGTTCATGAGTTCAAGCCCCTCATCGGACTCTGCACTCACAGCGCAGAGCCTACTTGGGATTCTCTCTCTCCCTCTGTCTGCCCCTCCCCGCTTGTATGCACTCTGTCTCAAAATAAATAAACAAACTTAAAAAAAATTTTTTTTAAAAAGGAATCAAGTCGGAAATACAATTTGGGGCTAGATTATGAAGTATGTTAAGTAGGAGACTAAGGTGCTTAGACTTTAATTTGGTAGAATAGTAGTAGATGACTGAAGAATTATGCAAGGTGCTGAATCCAATCCAAACCATGCATGTGAGGTGTACTCTGGAAAAATTACTCTAGATGTACCGAGTGGAGAGAGGGGAGAAGTGAGAAGACATCCACGTCAATACAGAAAGCAGACGATCTGAACCGGAGTGGGCATGGAGGCAGGGGGAGTCGAGAGGGTTAAGGGCCCGGAATCAGCAGGTGGTTGTACAGTGCACGAGATGTCTAAAGGTGGTTGCTTTTGAGTGGGATTAAGTAATAAATCTCCAAATAATTTATCTTCAACTCTGTAGAAGATCTGAACCTTTCAAACTTTGTTATTTAGGTTAATGTTAAGATGAGTTTAAATTATCCAAGAAGAGTAACTAAAGGAAAAGAAGGAGAAGGCCAAGGCAGGTTGTGTGTTTTGTGTCGGGGAAGAGAGTCCCGTGACGGAAAGTGTGGACACACAAAAACCAGAAGCAGGAATTTCAGATCAGGTGGTGCTTGTGTGAGGTCGTAAATGAACATAACGCATTATGTTTTCCCCTTCCAGGACTGGTATACTTCAGGAAAACCTTGTGTGTTTTGGCTCTCAGGATTCTTTTTCACCCAAGCCTTTCTCACTGGAGCGATGCAGAATTACGCCAGAAAATACACCATCCCTATTGATTTACTAGGATATGAATTTGAGGTACAAAACCCCCCTAAACTCCACAGTATATCATTATGTCAGAATCATGTAGTTAAGCAAGGAAGATATGCAGAATTCATATTTTTATGGTCCATTATAAACGACTTGACTTCTTTCCGTTCTTTGTGTTTCATGAAGAAAGCCTATAATATTTGTCTTGCTATGTCTGATAAGACTTTTATATATATCTCCATTTTCAATTCAGATAATCTAATGCTGCTCTTCTGCTTCAGCAAAAACATGAGGCACAATAAAACCTGATAAAATGCTTCAGAAAGACTGTATGGTACATTTGGACATCTAGATTTTTACTGAAAAATTTATAGTTTCATAAGTTATTTATCATATAGTGGAGTTTCCCTGAATATGTTCTGAAAGTTGAGCAAATGTTTTCCTCACGGGACAAAGTCGTCTGGGGAAGAGACCGTCACCAGTGCGCCTCTCCCTCCAGGTTATTCCTTCGGATACGTCCGAGACGGCGCCAGAAGACGGCGTCTACATCCACGGGTTATATCTCGATGGGGCACGCTGGTCCAGAGAAAGGTCAGGGCTTTCAATGCCGAGACTGCTTCATTGTAGGTGAAAGAGTAAAACACACCGTCCGCTGTCTCCCACCCACCCCACCCCACCCCCGCAACAAAAGGGCTCCTCTGGGGACTGTGGCCAGTAATAATGCCGGGATTCTTGCCATAAATCATTACTCAGGCTGGGGCAATTGATAAGTGAGTATTTTTAGGTCCTAGAGAATTTTTAGTTAATATTTCAATGGTCTTACGACTAGAATAGTTAGTTGAAATTATTTTCTTGCTTCTTCTGTTTTAGGACTGTTACCTTCCAGTTTGTAATGTGCAGGAGCACCTAACTTTAGAACATTTTACAGTTATGGTGAATTTCCCGTTTTTGTTGGTGAATGGAAAACTTTCTCTTGTATTTTGATGACATAATAAATAAATATTTAAAATAAATGCTGAATTTCCACCTTAGGAAACCAAGCATTGCTAATCTTTTCAAAATACGTAGCGGGGGGGAATATGTAGGAGTGGGGGCACCTGGGTGGCTCAGTCGATTAAGCGGCCGACTTCAGCTCAGATCACGGTCTCACATCACGGTCTCACGGTTCGTGAGTTCGAGCCCCATATTGGGCTGTCTGCTTCCAGCGCTTGCCCCGCTTCGGATCCTCTGTGTCCCTCTCTCTGCACCTCCTCGGTGCTCTCACTCTCCCTCAAAAATAAATAAACATTAAAAATAAATGAGATACGTAGAGGTAAGAGAGGGGAGAGACTTTTTCCCTTGGAGCCCTGCTCTTTAGCAGCCCGTTAATAAGCATAAGCCTCTATTTCCAGGGTCAGGGTTAGGCTCCGCTCTCAAGGGAGAGTTAAACGTTGAGGTCCAGAAAACCGCTTGAGAAGGAGCAAGAAAGAGCTCCTTTGGATTATTACAAAGATAATTCCAAGACTGGGCTCTGAGCAGACTTAGCTGCACCTAGTTCATTTGGTTATTTCTCTCTCTCTGCCTTTTTTTTTTTTTAATGTTAGAGAAAGAGAGAGAGAATGAGAATCCCAAGTAGGCTCCACACTGTCAACGTAGAGCTCCACGCAGGGCTCGATCTCACAAACCATGAGGTCATGACCTGAGCTGAAATCAAGAGTCAGATGCTCAACCAACCAACCAAGCCACCCATGCACACCGCTCCTTTTTTATCACTTAACTTGATGAATATATGTATTCATCTTTTCTTCCGTCTCTCTCTTATTTCCTTCCCTCCCTCCCTCCTTTTCTCAAACAAACAAACAATATAGCATAGGGAAAAGAAACCAGGTTTTCTAGACAGGCAGCTGCAGTTCGAATTCCGACTCCAGCACTTAAGAGCTGTGTTACTGTGAGAAAGCCACTCCACCTTTCTCACTGTCCATCCACGTGCGGAAAAGGAATGGGGACAAGATCCCGTGAGGATCAAGTGTGATAGGATAGTGTGCTTCATGGATGGTACTTAAAAAAATGGCAAGAATTGGTATTTGTCCACTGTTGGCACACATTGCCTTTCCATAATTTTCTTTGGTTCCTCTCAATTATTCATTGGCTCTTCCTCGGTTTCGTTTTGTTTTATATTTCTTTCTCTGTGTATTTCTGGTCCTCTCTGTATTAAAAGCCAATATCTAAGTAGCAATTTCTAGAAGCAAATTTCATCTTATTTCTAATAAACGTGTCAATTTCTCTCCACAGTGGATTGCTTGCTGAACAACATCCCAAACTTCTCTTTGACCTGATGCCCATCATATGGATAAAACCAAGTAAATATACTCCTAACAGAATTTCTTAGAGTTTTAGGGAGATAATGATAGATCGACATTTTTAATGGTTCCCCCAAATAAGTCTCTGCTCAAACGTATTAAGACTTTGTTCAGTTACAATAAATAGTGACTTCGGTGTGCCTGAGTGGCTCAGGCTGGTTAAGCATCTGACTTTGGCTCAGGTCATGATCTCACAGCTCGTGAGTTCAAGCCCTGCATCAGGCTCTGTGCTGACAGCTCAGAGCCTGGAGCCTGCTTTGGATTCTGTGTCTCCCTCTCTCTCTGCCCTTCCCCTGCTTGCGCTCTATCTCTCAGAAATGAATAAACATTAAATAAAATTTTTAGGGGCGCCTGGGTGGCTCAGTCAGTTAAGCATCCGACTTCGGCTCAGGTCATGATCTCACAGTTTGTGGGTTCAAGCCCTGCATCGGGCTCTGTGCTGACCACTCAAAACCCGGAGCCTGCTTCAGATTCTGTGTCTCTCGCTTTCTGCCCCTCCCTTGCTCACACTCTGTCTCTCAAAAATGAATAAACATGAAAAAAATTTTTTTAATTTTTTTAAATAGTGACTTACTGTTTACATTGGGAATATTTTGTTCCCCTGTTTTGTGTTGCATTCATAGTATTTCAGGAATATCATTCTGCCTCTTTTTTACTCTTATCCCAAGGGATGTAACATTTTCTCTGCCCCTCTCCCATACTTCTACTCTTCCAGAGTCCAGGGCTTCCCATCAATATTTTGATTCTGAAGAGCCTTCGCACACCTCTCAGAGACACGTGGGCTTGACGCCACCTCCAGCCAGTGGCTAGAGTCTTCTGGCTACAAGAAACTCCTTGGCCTAAGAGCCAGTCAGGTGCCCACAGGTGTAGATGTCGCAAGTCACAGGCGGGGCGGGGAAGCCAACTCAGCCCTCCTGGGAAAGACTCGCTCCTTCCCTCCTCCCGCTTTCATCATTTTCCCACAAGTCAAATGACAAATGAGGGTCATTCTTTTGTTTTTTCTTCGCTAGTTTCTTCGTCCTCAGATAACTATCAATGGAAGCATTTCCAAATCATCCACAATCAGCACCGAACCCATTAAATATTTTTATTGTTAACACAGTTCAATCAGGAGAAATGTGGCCTTAGTTTAGAAAGACTCCTGATACCTCCTATCTGGCTTTTCAAGGATAATAGAGATTCTTTCCATGAGTAGGTAAGAGTTGGCATGTTTTTTGTTAGTAATAACCTGCCGAAAGCAAATAGTAAGGTCCGCTTCTTCCGATGTATGTGTTTCTTGTATCAGGGCTGCAAGCAGCAGGGTCTCTAGGTCTGGGCACTACCTGTGCTGGATTTTAGTGCTTCTTCCCCACCGTCTCCTCCTCTCCCAGGTCCTCTGGAGTGTTTTCATGCCAACTAGGTCATCCGAACGCAGAATCG
Organism: Paguma larvata; assembly: GCA_030068075.1. Taxonomy (NCBI): domain Eukaryota; kingdom Metazoa; phylum Chordata; class Mammalia; order Carnivora; family Viverridae; genus Paguma; species Paguma larvata. Next base: position 24,224,051 of record CM057842.1, on the reverse strand, counting down.
ATTCCTGTCCCCTAGCCCTAGGATCCTGCCCCGTATGAAATCACTTGTCTTGTTTCACAGCCATAATTATATCCCAACTGTAAACAATAATAACAGCACTGAAGTGTTCAAATATCATAATCATGATCTTAGATTTAGTATGAAAAAAGTTGTTTTTTTAGTACTGTTTTCGCTTTACCACATAAGTGTATTTCTTTCTTTTCCAAGCTAAAAAGACTGAGATTGTGAAGTCGAATGCCTACACCTGTCCCCTTTACAAGACAAGTGAACGTAAAGGAACGCTCTCCACTACAGGACATTCTACCAACTTCGTTATTGCAATGTTGTTAAAGACAGACCAACCCACCCAGCACTGGATCAAGCGCGGGGTCGCTTTGCTTTGTCAGCTGGACGACTAACCTGGACAAACTTGAGAAAACATCTGAAGGAAGTAAAAAAGAAAATCTATGTCGTCTTCACTTAATTCAAAATACATATGTTATGAAATCAAGTATCTTTGTGTCATTCTTTTAAATGGTCTTTGCACTGTTCTCCCTGGTGTACCACCCTTGACTGCAATACAGCCTTCTAGAAAACATGAAGAGAAATGTTTCTTGAAAGCACATGAAAGGTCTTTGAGGGGCACCTGGGTGGCTCAGTGGATTGGGCGTCCAGCCCTTGATTTCAGCTCAGGTCATGACATCACGGTTTGTGAGTTTAAGCCCCACGTTGGGCTCTGCACTGATGGTGTAGAGCCTGCTTGGGATTCCTTCTCTCCCTGTCTCTTTGCCCCACCCCTGCTGGCTCTCTCTCAAAATAAATAAACATTTTTTTAAAAAGAAGGAAAAATCCTTGAAACCTTTGCTATGTGAAAATCATATCTGGGGAGATTAATAAATTTTTTTAAATGTTTTTACTCATTTTTTAAGAAACAGACCCACAAACTCACAAACCACGAGAACGTGACCCGAACTGAAGTCAGCCACTTAACTGATTGAGCCACCCAGGCGTCCCGCTGGATAAAATTTAATATCAGAAAATATCTGTTATCACAAGTGTGAAGTCATTTCTTCAGCCTCAGGAGTAGTTCACTTTCCGCTCACCTATCAGAGGTGGTTATAAATAAGGAAAATGTCAAAATAATTCCAGAAGTAATCCCTTACAACGTACTTCTGTGACATGAGCTCCATGTCTCACGGCCCCTCTGTGGGGGCAGAAAGTGTACACACGGAGGCAGTCGGGGGTCGGCGCAGGCCTGTCCAGCCCAGGCCGTAGCGTGCTTCTCGGCATTCGTTTCATGTTTAATTGGAAATGCCAAGTGTCTCTTCATTATTTTTAATCATTAACGTTCTTATCATTTAGTGTATATATTCATAATATATAGGTTATCAAAATTAAAATATTTCAACAATACAAAATTAGAGTTGAAATTTTATAATCTTGTGATTGGAATTAATTCCTTCCTTAGGATTCCCAGGACACTTTAGGCTGCAGCTCTGTGACCCAAAGAAAATGTAGGTGCAGCTACCCAGTGAATCAGGACTTTGGGGACAATCCCTTTGATAAATCGGTCAGAGAAAAATGGCTTCTCGGGTGAAAAATTGATTCTGATCTGCCACGGCCGTGTGCACAAGAATGAATTCACTTCACACAGCCAACCCCTCGCAAAAGCATTTTATACCAGGAATAAAAGGTTGAGTCCTTTAAATTTGATGAATATAGCAGTGAAGAGAAGATATCATGTTTCCAAATAGAGCTAAACCCCATGTAAGAAAACAAGGAGAACATGCCATACTGTCTTATGATCAGGTATTTATAGTAAAGCTATTAATGGAATGGCCACTACACAGGGGGTGGGAGGGTGGAGATCCTAAATAGAAATGAAAATCCTGACGTGCTAATCTTGCAGTGAAAACTCCCGTGCTCTCCTGAAGGATACGACAGAAGGCAAACCGTCTCTGGTATGTGCTCCAACCTATTCTATGCTAAAACAGAAACGTTCTTTTAAACAACGGAGTTATTGCCTAAGAAAAAACATCGTTTTTTAGTGCCCCTATTCCTGTTATATGTTGTTGTTATGAGATTGCATATATTCCTATAGCATGTTTATTTTTAATATTTACTATGTCAGCATAAAGATGTGCTTTTGGGTGAGGGCTACAATCACTGAGAAAAAACTCATAAGCCAAGTCTAAAATAAATCATTACTTTCCTAGTTAAAATGGCACTGACCTAAGTTTTATACGAAAGGTTGACTTCCTGAGGAGGCGTGCAGTAAATGGCTAGTCATGGAAACGCCCGATTTATGTTGAATGTGTGGCACTTCAGAAAACTCTTTTGAATTTATGGGAAAAAATTTTACTGAGTATTTTTTTCTAAATTTTGCATTTGCTTCATTTATCACTCGTCAATTTTGTAGTTTTCTGAATTTCCTTTGTAACGAAATCGATAATCTTTGCTTCACTGGAAAAATAGCGTCAATTCATTCTGTCTTGAAGTCTGTCAGTGTGTCACATGGACAGTTACACCAGTGATGAAGACACAGACGAGGACTTTGATACCCAGCTCACCATCCAGCAGAGTTTCCAGGACACTCCCAAGCCCGGGACTACACAGCAGGCGCCTGCGATGAGAGGTAATGGGATCTCATTGGCGGTGTGCTGTAAGCATTCAACAGTTGAGACTCATCATTAGCATGAGTGTTGTGATAAAAACAGGAGGGGGGGGGAGTCAAAATCCATTTCCATTACCATTTCACTATCTATGAGACTTGAAAACTTTGGAAAGAACGCAGAATGTAATTAGGCAGTAAATAGCTGAAGGAGGTTAGGGGCACCTCTGCACAAGGACTTGTCGTCAGGAGAAATACACAAGGATGCGAGAGACTAGAGAACTCTAGTGCGCCCTGTCTTGGGGGAGCCAAGGAAATGCATAAATCTAACCGACACACACGGAAGATTATCGGCCTTCGTGGGGAGACAGTGGAAGGTCCAGTCTTTTGATTCGTATCGAAAGAAGGAATTATGTAAGCTTACACCTAGAAGAGACTATCCCTTCTGAGGTGCGTACTCAGAATTCTGTACCGAAGGCACCAGAAAAGGACTCCGTGCGGCGCGTCCCTCAGTGATGCGAAAGAATCGCCCGGGAGGTGGCATGTCCACAGCCAAGCTCACCCTGCTCAGGTGCTCTCCGACTGATCTGCGACCTTACCCCCCAGTGCTTACTATTTCTCAGGGGTGACAAACCCGGCTTGCTTGGGACAGTGACCTCTGTTTGCCTACTGGAGGTAAAACTGGATAAATGTCTCTTAGCTCTAAGAGACTTTATAATTAAATATAGAGATGTCGAAATACATTAAAACTATCCTTTTTTTTTAAAGTAAAAACTCGTGGAGTGATCACTTCGTGCCACACTATTTTTAAGCATTTCATAAATAGTGACTCGTGTAAATTTTAATTCTCATTACCTTTCTGTGTGGTAAGTCCTGTTATCCCTGTGTAGAAATGAGGAGACTGAGGCATAGATAAGTGTTACCCAAAGTCACAGAGCTGCTAAGCAAGAGGCAGGCAGTCTGGCTTCAGCGTCTCTTTACCACACTCTTCCTATACTTTTGTGTTACATTTAGGAACAATCTTTAAAATAATCTTTAAATAGTTAAAAATTTGCAAAGAAATTGGGTTTAGGGGCACCTGGGCAGCCTCAGTTGGTTGAGCGTGGACTTTGGCTCAGGTCATGATCTCATGGTTCGTGAGTTCGAGCCCCATATTGGGCTAGCTGCTGTCAGCACAGAGCCTGCTTTGGATCCTCTGTCCCCCTCTCTCTGACCCTTCCCTACACTTGCGTTCTCTCTCTCTCTGAAAAAAAAAATTGGGTTTATTAGATTATACTAACCCTGTGATTAAAATTAAGTTCATTCAAGTAATTAAGTCACAATTTTAGATCGAAAGGCATAAGATTTTGATGACTGAACTATTTCAAGAAATTAAAATTGACTATAGTTGTAGATTTCAGTTATTAGACTTGCAAGAATCATGGAACTTAGGAAGGCTTGCTGACTTGGTCTACCTGAGACAGGTGGAATAATGCCACCCCCAAGGAAGACAGACACGGGAGACCGGTTTCCCTGGAGCGTGCTTAGGGTCACGCTATATATATTTCGGAAGTGTTCCCATTAAGCCTCATTGTAGGAGTTCGTTGAAAGAGTGCATCCTTGGTTGACTACTCTTGCCCTTACCCTTTCCTTGTGTTTTTATCAAATGACTTCGCTTTCCCTCAGTTTGGGGATTACATATGTATTTGTTTTCTATGCAGTTCCCATTCCTTTGTGAGCGCTGACTATAAGAAGATAATCGAAACAATAGAGACAGTTAAGTACTCTTCTTATTCTATCCCCTCCAACTTGCGGTTAAGATGTGATGCGGACAAAGGGCAGCCTTTCCCCTCAGAGCTGAGGAGAGCCTAGAAGCAGGTTCTACCAAATGCTCAACACTGTGGGGGGTCCACCGCGGATTCTCAAGAGCCTGGGAGAAAATAGTGCCGCACGACTTAGCGAAGGGCTCCTGGGCTCCTCGGTGGACTGAGCTGTTTCTCTGTAACCACCCGGGGGGTGGCCATAGGCCGGGTGGCATGGAACACTAGGCGAACATCTGCTTGTTCGTCCTATGCCATTTGAATGTGTCCTTCCTAAAGGGTGGCGCTAGAACTCTGTCATCTGGTGCACTAACCTTGATGGTGGAATTCGAAGTAGTGGGGGGCGGGGCTGCCTTGTGTGTGCGCCAAAGGGGAATCTGTGCCCATTTGACTCGTTAACAGGTAAGGGAGATGCACTGGCACGCCTGACCAAGTACCACTCTGCTTTCGACGAGGCGGACGGGACAGGCTGGCTTCCTCTGCATAAGGCCGCGGTGCAGTTAAATAAGAACATTTTGGAAATAACCCTGAAAGGTACACTCCCTTTATAACTCTTCCTGATGCTTCTGAGAAATAAATTTAAAATTTATTTCTGTGTCTTAACCTGTGTGGTCTCATGGATTTACTTCAGCTTCAAAACCCAGCGTGTGGGAGCAAACCACCCACAATGGGGAAACGCCGCTGTTTTTGGCTGTCGCCAGTTGCCTCCTAGAAAATGCCAGTTTTCTTCTTCTCAACGGCTGCGACCCGAATGCCAAGAATTTGGCAGGCAACTCCCCTCTTCTTACAGGTAAATTAATACCTTGTCTCTGGAAAACAGTCTGTCATTCCGAGTGTCCTCCATCCCAGAGGGTTCGAAGGCAACTTTTTAAAAATTTTCTTAGTTTTTATGTAATTCCCATTAGATCACAATGTTATATTAGTTTCAGGTGTACAATATAGTGATTCACTCAACACTTCCATACAACGCCTGGCGCTCATCCCAAGTGCCCTCCTTAATCCACATCACATTCCACCCACCCCTCTGCCCCCCTCCCCTCAGGCAACCATCAGTTCCCTATAGTTAAGAGTCTGTTTCTTGGTTTGCTTCTTTTCTTCCCCCACTTTGCTCATTTGTTTCTTAAATTCCACAGAGGAGTGAAATCATATGGCAGTTGTCTTTCTCTGACTTTGCTTAGCGTAACTCTCTAGCTCCATCCACATCGTTGCAAATAGAAAGGCAGCTTTTTGTACATAGTTACAGTGCTGCCATTCTGGTCCCAACTCACTCATGTCACGGGCACCTGACCCTCAAGCTTTCTATAGACCCGCCCTTGAGGGGGCCTGCTGCAAAATCTCTGCCAACTGGCCGATCATTTTGTATGGTGTCTTAACCAATTACTTCAGGTGTAAGAAATAGAAAAAGAGAGTAGAGCAGGGAGAGGCAGCCAATGGTTGGGTAAAAATGGCAGATTGAATACGAATGGCTAATTTTGCTCCCTCCTGAGTCTTCATTAAATTATGGTTAAGAGGGGCGCCTGGGTGGCTCAGTCGGTTAAGCGGCCGACTTCGGCTCAGGTCATGATCTCACGGTCTGTGGGTTCGAGCCCCGCGTCAGGCTCTGCTGATAGCTCAGAGCCTGGAGCCTGCTTTGGATTCTGCGTCTGCCTCTCTCTCTCTCTCTCTTTCTCCCTCTCTCTCTCTCTCTCTCTCTCTCCCCTTCCCCTGCTCACGCTCTGTCTCTCAAAAATAAATAAATGTTAAAAAAAAATTTAAAAAAAATAAAAATAAAATTATGGTTAAGAAATTGTCTTAATGAGGTAAGATACAATAGAATGAGAAGAACAGGAGAGGAGACAACAGCAACACAGTTTTTTTAAAACCTGGAGAGCAGGTGGATGGGTAGTCAGTGACAAGAAAGCCAAATCTTAACTCGGTAGTGGCGAAAGCAGCACAATTCTATCAAAAGACCTGGCGGTTGTTGGCGGTAGTTACCTGGTGGAGACAGGCAGTTTACAGGAGGACTGGTGAACACTATGAAGGAATGAGTAGCCAGAGTGATAGGTCCCTTCTCCCAGCCCGCCCGAATTCTGGACGTTTATTATCTGGGCAGTTTAAACAGAGGCTCTCTGGATGGGGGGATATCAGACAAGCGTGGGAGTACTGGATTGAAACTATTGGGGGAATTAAACAAACATAGGCCAGGACCTCCCGGCCTTCCTCCTCCACCAGGATTCTAGAAAGATGGCAACCAGAACTTTAGCCTCTAAGAGGAGGGTTCTCTGGGGAATACGATCTACCCAAGAAGAAAGAACTGAAGAGAGTGAAGTAGGGGGTTCCCCCAACAAATGGCCCAGGCATAGCAACATAGACTTATGACCACACTCCAAGAGCCCCTTCCAACGTGTAGGGTTCCCAGTCAGCTTTTTAGTCCCCAACTCTTAGTCATGAGTAGATAACCAAGGACTATCTGAGAAAAGTCTTCAACAGAGATAAGAAACTTGGAGGACACAGACTATTTAGGGAAAATAAAATGTAGGCGGAAATTATGAATAATTTAGAGAAATTAGTGAAAAATAAGAAAATAGTACATTACCAAAAAAATTGAACAAAACAGAACAAAAAAATGAAAAATTAAATTGAAAATTTAATTGAAAATTTAAAAATATGATAGCAAAAATATAAAACTCAAAACAGAAGCTGGGAGATAAAGTTTAGGAAAGTTTCCAGAAGAAGATAAGAAGTGGGAAACAGGAAAGACAAAGAAAAAAACTAGGACAAGCTAAGAAGAGCAACACATGAATCTCAGAAATCCCAGGAAGAGTAGAGATAAGCTGGAGGTGGTATTCATCGTGAAGTAAGTCAGGAAAATGATTTCCTAAAACACAGGACGTGTGTTTCCAGAACCAAAGGGCACACTAAGTGGCAGCTCAGTGAGTTAAAAAAAGACCCAACACCCTTGGCGCTCGACATTTCCAGTCCTGCAGCACTTTCTGCGGCCCATTATCAACAGTTACAGACAGAATTCACACCCATTCAACCTCCGGCACCTAGCAGGATTCCTCATAGACAGCGGGTGCCAGTAAGTAACAACAGGTAGGGAGATGGACACATTAAGTCGTTTTACAGTCTGGAAGGACTTAAAGGTGAGCATCCAAATGTGAATGACAACGGCATAAATGTAGAAAAACAATGAGAAAATTGTAACAAAACACAAGGTTAAAAATAATTTCCTAATTATTGCTGGTTTTTGTTTGTCTTTGTTTAAAGCACCCACGAGCATTTCTAGGACTGTGCTGGGTACTTGAGTTCCCATTTTCTTGAGGGAGGAACATAAATTTGATAAACGAAAATTTTATATGGTTATGTTTTTTAGACACATAAGCAGCCAATAGACAATAACTGTCCATGGCTTACAGAAGAGCCAATTGTACTGATGTAAAACACTATTAATATTATTTGATACAGGCCTCATTTAACCGTGTGTTTCCTAAACACAAAATGCTGGCACACAGGGGTAGCTAGGAAGAGCTCGTTAAGAAGCCTGAGGGTTGGGGCGCCTGGGTGGCTCAGTTGGTTAAGTGGCCGACTTCAGCTCAGGTCCTGATCTCACGGTCTGTGTGTTCGAGCCCCGCGTCGGGCTCTGTGCTGATGGCTCAGAGCCTGGAGCCTGCTTCTTCAGATTCTGTGTCTCCCTCTCTCTCTGCCCTTCCCCTGCTCACACTCTGTCTCTATGTCTCTCAAAAATAAACGAAAACATTCAAAAAAAATTTTTTTTAAAGAAGCCTGAGGGACACTGACTAATAAGATACGGTGGCCATAATTTCCTGGTGAATATTAAGACGACTTCACTTCCAATTCCCCAGCTGTGCTGTGTGACTCCTATGACATGGCTGCCTTGCTGATCAGCCACGGGGCGGATGTCAATCTGCGCTGCGCCAGCGAGAGGACGGCTCTCCACGAGGCGGCCAAACTGGGCAGGCAGGCCATGGTGAGGCTGCTGCTGGCCTCTGGGGCGCACCCGGATCCACGGAGCTCCTACGGATTCACTCCGCTCGCTCTTGCCGCCCAAAGCGGATACACGGAGATCATGGAAATGTTACTACAGAAAGGCAAGATTTTCTATCCGGTCAGCACCCGCCTCCCCACTGCCCAAGGGGTAACGTGACGCAAGCATCCTCCTTTTCATGGAGAGCTTCAAAATAATAGAAGTTAACATTTTATTTAAGCCTAACCAACGTCTGATCAAAGAATGTGTTAATACTGGCTACTAAAAAGCCTAAACTAGAGATTGAATATTTCTCATTTGATGTGAAGTAATTTCCCTAAAATGACTAGGATGCACGTTACTCTTTTGCATAATGTTCCCTGACTGTGCTGGGGATGGTATTCTTTTTTAACTTTTTGTGCGTTGTCCTTTTCTAGATTCACAAAACAAAAGACCCCACGTTACCCGCTACATGTTGTCTCTGCTAAGTTACAAAGCAGTCCCGTGTGTTATCAGAGGCTTCCAGTGTTGGGAAGTTTTTCCTGATTGCTTCTCTATGGGTCCCAGTTCTCCCTTTAGGAATAACCGAAACCCTGAGAGAAGGGGAAGGCAACTGACCTTTGCTGAGTACTTCCTACGCACCAGGCATTGAGCTACCAACCCGCTTCTCGCGATCTTCTAAAACCCTAGGAAGCAGGCTTTACCCTCGTTTTGCACCTGAGGAAAGAGGGTCGGGGATGGTACCAGTTGCAGGACTTCCCTCTAAACGCGCCCTCTCCTGCCACCACTTTGGGATCCTGGTTTAACCGGCAGAGTGCTTGGCTCAGAGAACTTGGGCATTTATTGTCTTTGAGGAGACTCCCCCCACCCACCCACCCAATGATGACACTGTTAAGTAAAACAATGTAGTATCTAAAGCTTTTTTTTCAAAGCAAATCTTTACCATTTTTTAATAAAGTCCCAATATTAGAATTACCTTCTGTATCCTCCTTCCTATTTGGGTCCAGAAGCCTTATTTCTTTCTTTAACAATACATGGTCCTGGTCTCCAAAATTCTAGACTACAGGGACGCCTATATTTAAGAACAACTTTCTGCTTTTTAGACTTACCTGAAACTTTTCTATCATACAGGAGAGGCTATTGTAGTTTCCAATCAGCGGCCATAAGACATTTTAAGTGAGATGTTTTAAATGAGCAACCGCAGAGATGTCTAAAGCCATTAGCTAGAATAACAAAAATAAACACTAGATCCTTCATCTACGTAACAAGAGTAACCTTTAGTGTAGATCAGTGATTAAAATATAAAGAAAGAAGAGAGGCACCAGATTTTAAACACTTAACTCTAAAGAAACCACCACGGTTGACCTCAGTGAGTATTTCCCTGAGGTAACTCCCTTATGACGTAATCTGTACAAAGTGACATAACTAGTAAATGGAAGAGCCAAGTCCTGTTTCTTTACCGCCCGGGATGACTGGGGTGGGAGCGTGGCATCACAGACACAGGCCCTGGGGCCGGCACACCTGTACGTGAGCCCCGGCTGCCCTGCCTGCCAGCCGCGCGTCTCCGGAGAAGTCGCTTAACCTCAGCGAGCCTCAGCTTTTCTCATCTTCGGAATGAAGATCCAGCATCTGCTTGTTAGGGCTGTTGTGGAGAAATGACGCACACGGAGGAACCTGCCCATAGTGAGCCCTCATCCCACGGAGGCTTATTAGACCATCCTCCACGCATTCCAGGGGTGGGGTTCGCAGCCACCGCGTCCTGAGGACTGTGGAGTCTATTTACTAATTAACTTAAAGCCACTACATCCTTCTTACAGGAGCTGCGAATGTGCCCGCAAGGCTCTCCTTTCCCTTTGTCCATTTTCAAAGGCTACCCTTTCCTCAAAACCCATTTTCCTGAGAGGCCTTCTGCAACTGACCCAAAACTCCCTCCTTCACCATCCAGTTCCCCTCAGAATCCAGCACCGAGATCTTTTAGAGGACACTTTGCCTACACTCGCACATTTATTATCCACACCATCACATGACAGCATGTCGGGCACTGCAACTTATCCTTTTAACTAGAAGTCCCTAACTTCAACTACAAACAGCTGCAGTGTGTCTTACTATGAACGGCCCCCTAAGAACATGTTAAAAACAGAACGAATGCCATTTTCCACCATAACATCCACTGATGGCATGGCGTTACAGTGCAACAGGATCGTTGGTTCCATCCTCTACAGAAGGGTGGGGTAAGTGGACTTTTCTAGGCTGGTGTGGAAACAGAATCTCCTCTAAAATGATTTCTCCTGGAATTTTCAAGTTCCAAACAACTAATTTATAAAATTACTCTGAAAGCCAACCTACTTTTAACTTAGAGACGGCTTGCGCCATTTCTTCCTTCCCCAACTACATTATATAAACTGGCTGTGAGCAAGGGAGGCATCTTTTTTAATTCTTTGACTTCATAGTGCTTTGCTAAAGTGGCTCCTTAATAACCGCTTTTTGGTAGTGCTTATATATGAAGAATGCACAAGCAGTAGAGTGGAAAAGACTTTTTGCATAACAAGACTTTCTCTCCTCTTAGGGGCTGACGCTCTGGGGCAGGCCTCTGACTCTTCCTCCATCTTACTTGAAGCCGCCAGTGGAGGAAACCCAGATTCTGTGACGCTCTTGCTAGAGCACGGAGCTGATGCCAACATCCCTAAGAATTCAGGCCACCTTCCTATTCATGTGGCAGCCGACAGAGGCCACTTGTTGTAAGTTCAATTACATTACTGCAGATAATAAAAATAGCAATAGCTATGTGGAGCAGCTTCTGGGAACTTTATATTCTCTCATTCTCTAATTCCAACACCCCTTTAAAAGATGAACTTATCCAGACAGAAAGTGAAGTTGGGCACCCTCTGTACCCACGGAAGAGACATAAAACTATTTTAATATCAGGCCTTTGGGCAATAAGGGGAACTCCGGGTCTCACTAATTGGACTAATTCTGAGTTTTCTATCTAGACAGTAGTTTCATTTAACTTTACTAAGTATCTGAGTTTTTACATGCAGGAATTATACTTTTTTGGGGCAGGGGGTTCTAAATGCCACCTGATACTAACACCATCTGTACTAATTTATTAAAACAATCATAAACAGGTTAATACTGCATCTTCGCAACAACAATTTTTCAAATACCCTCTGAAATTCTTTCTCAGAGCCCTGAAGGTTTTGGTTCCAGTTACGGATTTTGCTGCCATTAAGCAGAGTGGCATCAGTCCAGTCCACTGTGCAGCAGCAGGAGCACACCCCCAATGCCTGGAACTCCTCATCCGGGCTGGATTTGATGTCAATTTCATGCTCGATCAGAGAATTCGCAAACACTATGATGACCATAGGAAGTCAGCTTTGTATTTTGCTGTATCAAACGGTGACCTCTCTTCAGTTAAGCTGCTTCTGAGTGCTGGCGCTCTGCCTAATCAAGACCCAGTTAACTGCCTCCAGATAGCCCTGCGGATGGGCAACTATGAGCTGGTAAGTCTGCTGCTACGGCATGGGGCCAACGTCAATTACTTCTGCAGAGTCAACCCTTTACACTTCCCATCAGCACTGCAGTACACGCTGAAAGATGAGGTCATGCTCAGGATGCTGCTGAACTACGGGTACGACACAGAGCGATGCTTCGATTGTCCCCATGGAGACAAAGTTCATCCTTGCTATACTTTTGAAGGCTGGACATCTACAGTTATCAAAGACACTATGGTAAGTGCACAGTGCTGTCTGTATCAACTTACGCAATCATTATTACTGGCCCTGGACTACAGTGAGAGATAAGACTCCATCCATTCTCTCCGGAAGATCATAGTTCAAAAGATTTTTAAGTTTATTTATTTATTTTGAGAGAGAGAGTGGGCGAGCAGAGGAGGGCAGAGAGAGAGGGTGAGAGAGAATCCCAAGCAGGCTTCATGCTGTAAGCACAGAGCCTGACGCGGGGCTCAATCTCATGAACTGTGAGATCATGACTTGAGCTAAATTCGAGTTGGATGCTTAACCAATCACCTGAGCTATCACGGCACCAGAAAAGATTTTAATATAACTACATGGTAAAATAAACATGATGGTAGATGTAAAAGGTACAGAGAAGCAGTTCAGAGGAAAGTGATTTAACTTTACACCTAAGGAGTTTCACAAGTGAAATAGCATCTGAGTAAGATTTTAAAAGAATGAATGTAGTCTTACAAACTAGTTATGTTTTTTCTTTGAAGGGCTGAGTTAGCGAGCTAAAATTTTTCTAGGGTCCTGATACCTGGACCCCTTGGTTCTTGGTTATCTCTTTTAGTTCTAAAATTTGATTAAATAGGTTTCTTTGGCCACCTTTTTAATGAAAAAGTCATAATAAATACAGTTGACCAGCCTCTTCTTCTTGAGATGTGTTCCTCTTGTGATGCAGTCATCACGTCAGTCTCCTATTTTCCCCCTAATGGGTCATTTCTATTTTCTCCACTTGAGCTCACCCCCAACTTTTCAACACGCTGCTACTCTTCAAGTTTCATGTGTTACCTTCTCAAAAAGGTCCTTCCTTTCCCACACCTTCTCTGAGGTAGTTGTCTTCCTTATCTTCTGGTAATGCTATTTCTTTTATAGCACTTACCACTTTCTGAAATTATCTTTTTAACATTTTACCGATTATGCATCTCCTCCACAAATACATCAATGTAAGTAAGCTCTCGTTCACCACTTTCCTCAGCTTAGAGATCTGTGCTCAGCACATACGATACACTATAAATACCTCAGTTCATATTAAAATTAAAATCAAAACAAAAATTAAATAGTGAAATGGAGAAAGCACTGTGAATCAATTCTGAAAAGTGAGGGCAACATATTAATACTGTAGATTATTTTTAGGTTATGACTAATGTAGGAGTTGGCAATTAGGTATATATCATCTTGTATTATTTCCTGACTTTTTATGTAGTAATATTTGACTTCTCACATGGGCATCTTGTCTAGGAGCATGTAAATTACCTATCGGCAGAAATACCATATCCTTAAGGCATGAGGGTAGGAGTAGGTTGCGAATGACAGAAAACCCAAAATGAAAGTGAGTTTTATAAGGTGGCTCATTCCCTTCATATAAATAAAGGCCACAGGGAAACACCCTTCTAACTGGACAGCTCCTGACACAGGAGAAACTTGCGTCCACCCTCCAGCCAGCAAGGAGGCAGGCAGGCAGAAGCAGCACACACCATGTTCTTTTAAGTACATCCTAGTGGTTGCTCACACTTCCACTCACATCTCATTGGCTAGAACTTAGGTGGCCACATCGAGGTGCAAGGAAGCTGGAGAGGTAATCTTTATTCCAGATAGCCATGTGGCCAACCAAAGGGGACAACAGATACTAGATAACTGTCTCTTTCACACCCTGGTTACATCTTACATAGTTCTGAAGATACAGTAGTATTTTCCAGGCGTTAGAGCTAAGAAATAATATCCTTGTTCAATGCCTCGTTTATAAATGAGGGGCTTGAGACCTTGTTTCCTGACTCTGAGTTGAGTGTTCTAGACCCTAGAGTTACTTCAGGTTTTCATTTGTTTTCATAGTTCCAATTTTCTTCCTTAGTTCTGTGAAGTAATAACTTTGTCATGGCTGCAACATCTCTCTGGGAAGGTTGTTCGAGTGATGCTCGATTACGTTGATCAAGTGCGAATCTGTTCAAAGTTGAAAGCTGTGCTCCAAAAACAGGGGCTCTGGTCAGAAATCCATTTTATCTTGAGTGAGTATCCTTTCCTGTAAAAGATTCTTACCAAAAATACTAAATGCATTCCTATTTGTTTTATAAAACATTCTCTTCTGGTTAAAAGCTTTACCTAAAGAAACCAAGGAAAATACTATTCCTATCTTTAAGAAAATGTTAGTATTTGTTACTTACTTTGTAAGTAATGGTTACTTTTTACCATTTCCCAGTAGATAAAATCTGTTAGGTGATTACATATTATGTGGTAGGTAATACCTTTCTCCTAATCCCATGGAACACTGTACATATAGGAATTAAAAGCTGTGAAATGGCAATGAAAACAGGGATGAGAAAAAGTAGAGATCTAAGCCTGCTGAGAATATCAAATGACCCTCCAAACCACAGCAGCACATAAGTCAAATTAAGAAGAATTTCTTTCATCTAATTTCTTGGTCTTTAGTTCTTAGCCTGACCCAGAGGGGCAGGACAGGGTGAGGGGGTGGTTAATACACAATGAGTTAAGGATTTTAGGTCTCACAGGCTAGACCCACACTGATGCCAGTCTTTGGATTCTCAACTTGACACGGTTCTGCAATCATATCTACAGGAAGGGCTGCAAGGAGGGGAAAGCTGTTTCCCTTTTAACTTTTCCATTTCAACACAGCAAGTGAAAATTTTGGTGGCTTACATATAACATACATTTGCTAACTAAACCCTAAGATCACTAAAAAAAGGAACAGTTCTTTTTCGTTTGGGTAACATGTGTTTCTCTCATTTTAGCAAACCCTCGATCCCTCAAGCATTTGTGCCGCCTGAAGATCCGGAAGTGTATGGGGCGGCTGCATTTGCGCTGCCCCGTCTTCATGTCATTTCTTCCATTACCAAACCGTCTAAAAGCATATGTCCTTTACAAAGAATATGACCTTTATGGACAAGGAATTTTCACAGGAGCCTGGTAATCAAACTGTCTGGATGAAAAGGTACATTTCTTTGAGCTGTATGTCTTAAAAGTTGACTTGTTACATAGGATTCATTATTTCTCACTTCACCTAAAATCTCAATGCAAGTCTACGCTTTCTTAATACTATTTCTTAATATTGCTTCAAAAGAGCATTCTGAAAGGCAGTTAAAAAAAAAACCCAAACTGTAAAATTTCAATTAACAGAAATACATCAGTTCTCTCTGTACTGATTACACATTAAATACATGAATCTACATTTCTACATGCTCGAAACAATAGACGCCACCTTTAATAATTCAAGAGAATTCTTAACAGTAATCCTTTTTATAGAGAAGTACATACATAAAATGTCTTAGTAATTATATTGAATAAAATATTGACCCCAGTACTTGACCTACAAGTTAGCTGTTCTTGTGCAAAAGTCCCAAGGCCAGCTTAATGTCTGTTTCCTTGTGGAGCCCTGCACTGAAGTGGGGGAATTTGGTTAACTGAAACAGAACTTTCAATTGCAATGTCGTCATTAACGGGAAACATGCATCCTTCTTTCCACAAAACCCTGGCTAAGGGTTCCCATTTATTGGCTCATGTTATCACCGGAATAGAAATTAAAAGGGTTTTCAGGCAGTTTATGATTTTATGTACTGATTCTACTGCAGTATTAGACACACAAGAGGGACTTCACTGATAGCAGTTGTATTTATTTTTTATTATTTTTTTTAAGTTTATTTATTTTTGAGAGAGACAGGATGAGCAGGGGAGGGGCAGAGACGGGGAGAGAGAGAATCACAAGCAGGCTCTGTGCTGTCTGCACAGAGTGCAATCAACGCAGGGCTCAAATTCATGAACCGTGAGATCATGACCTGAGCCAAAACCAAGAGTCAGATGGTTAACCAACCAAGTCACCCAGGCACCCTTTTTAAATTATTTTAAAAATTTTAGTTCTAGTAAACATACAGTGTTATATTAGTTTCAGGCATACAATATAGAGATTCAACAATTCCATACATTCATTACTCAGTGCTCATCAAAAGTGCACTCCTTAATCCCTATCACCTATTTCATCATCCCCTCACCAACATCCCCTCTGGTAACAATCTCTACAGTTAAGAGTCTGTTTCTTGATTTGCCTCTTTCTTTCCCTATGTTCATTTGTTTTGTTTCTTAAATTCCACATGAGTGAAATCATACGGTATTTTTCTCCGATTTATTTCACTTAGCATTATATTCTCTAGATCCATCCATGTTATGGCAATGGCAAGACTGCATTCTTTTTATGACTGAGTAATATTCCATTGGGTATGAATACCACTTCTTCTTTATCCATTCATCAGTGGACACTTGGGTTGCTTCCATAATTTGGCTATTGCAAATAATGCTGCAATGAACAGGGGTGCACGTATTGCTTTGAATTACCATTTTTGTATTTTGGGGGTAATACCCAGTAGTGCAATTACTGGACCACATGGTAGTTCTATTTTTAACTTTTCGAGGAAACTCCATACTGTTTTCCACAGTGACTACACCAGTTTGCATTCCCACCGACGGTGTACGAGGATCCCTTTTTCTCCACATCCTTGTCAACACTTGTTTCTTGTGTGTTTTAATATAGCCCTTCTGACAGGTGTGAGATGGTATCTCATAGTTTCGATTTGCATTTCCCGGATGATGAGGTTGAGCATCTTTTCATGTGTTTATTGGCTATCTGTAGGTCTTCTTTGGACAAATGTCTGTTCATATCTTCTGCCTATTGTTTAATTGGGTTATTTGTTTCTTGGGTGTTGAATTGTATCAGTTCTTTATATATTTTGATAACCCTTTATCAGATGTGTCACTTGCAAGTATCTTCTCCCATTCTTTCAGCAGGTAGGGTACGCCTTTTTGTTTTGATAATTTGTTTCCTTCGCTGTGCAGAAGCCTTTCATTTTGATGTAATCCCAATAGTATCTTTTTGCTTTGATTTCCCTTGCCTCAGGAGACATAACTAGAAACATGTTGCTATGGCTGATGTCAGAGATATTAATTACTACCTGTGCTCTCTTCTGGGATTTTTTATAGTTTCAGGTCTCACATTTAGGACCTTAATCCATTTTATTTGTGTATGGTATAAGAACAGGGTCCACTTTTCCCAATACCACTTGTGGAAGAGATTTTTCCCCATTGTTTATTCTTGCCTCCTTTGTCAAAGATTGAAAAGAAAAAAGATTAATTGACCATAAAATTGTGGGTTTACTTCTGGGCTTTCTGTTCTGTTCCATTGAGCTATGTGTCTATTTTTATGTCAGTACCATACTGTTTTAATTACTACAGCTTTATAATGTAACTTATAAGCCTGAAGTTGTGATTTCCTCCAATTTTTTCAAGATTGCTTTGGCTATTCAAGGTCTTTCGTGATTCCATACAAATTTTAGGTTTGTTCTAGTTCTGTGAAAAATGCTGTTAGTATTTTGATACCAGTTGTATTAAATCTGTAGATTGCTTTGGGTAGTATAGACATTTTAACAATATTTGTGCTTCCAATCCATGAGCACGGGATGTCTTTCCATTTCTTTGTGTCATCCTCAATTTTTCTCATCAATGTTTTATAGTTTTCAGAGTATAGGTCTTTCACCTCTTTGGTTAAGTTTATTCCTCATTTGTTACTTTTGGTACAATTATAAATGGAAGGTTTTTTTTTTTTTAAGTTTTCATTAAAATTCCAGTTAACATACAGTGTAATATTAGTTTCATGTGTACAATATAGTGATTCAACACTTCCATACAGTACCCAATGTTCATCACAAGTGCACTCCTCAATCCCCATCACCTATTTATACCATCCCTCCACCCATGTCCCCTCTAGTGACCATCAGTTTGTTCTCTATAGGTAAGAGTCTGTTTGTTTGCCTCTTCTTCTTTCAATTTCACTTACTCCTGCTTCATTATTAGCGTATAGGAATGCAACAGTTTTCTGTACATTGATTTTGCATCCTGCGACTTTACTGAATTCATTTATCAGTTCTATTCATCTTTTGGTGGAGTCTTTAGGGTTTTCTATATACATCTGCAAACAGTGAAAGTTTTACTTCTTTACCAATCTGGATGCCTTTTTTTTTGTCTTTTTGTTGTCTAAACCGCTGTGGCTAGGACTTCTAGTGCTGTGTTGAATAAAAGCGGGGAGAATGGACATCATTGTCTTGTTCCTGATGTCGGGGAAAGGCTCTTGGTTTTCCCCCATTGAATGTGAAGTTCACTGTGGATTTTTCATATTTGGCCTTTATTATGTTGAGGTATGTTCCCTCTAGACCTACTCTGTTGAGGGTTTTTATCATGAATGGATGTTGCACTTTGTCAAATGCTTTTTCTGCATCTATTGATATGATTTTTATCTTTTTTTTTTTTATTGATGTATCATGTTGACTGATTTCGAACATCGAACCACCCTTGCATCCTGGGAATAAATCCCATTTGATTATGATGAATGATTTTTTTAATGTATTATTAGGTTCTGTTTGCTAGTATTTTGTTGAGGATTTCTGCATCTGTGTTCATCAGAGATACTGGACCATATTGGTGGTGTCTTTATCTGGTTTTGGTATCAGTGTGATACCTCACAGAATGAATTTGCAAATTTTCCTTCCTCTTCTACTTTTTGGAGTAGTTTGAGAAGAGTAGGTATTAATTCTTAAATAGAATTCAGCTGTGAAGCCATCTGGTCCTGGACTTTTGTTGGAAGTTTTTATTACTAATACAATTTATTTGCTGGTAATTGGTCTGTTCAAATTTTCTATTTCTTCCTGCTTTAGTTTTGGTAGGTTATGTTTCTAGGAATTTATTTCTTCTAAGTTGTCCAATTTGTCAGCATATAATTTTTCATAATATTCTTACAATTGTATTTCTGTGGTATTGGTTATTTCTTCTTTCATTTTACTTTTTTAATGAGTCTGGCTAGAGGTTTATCAATCTTGTCGATCTTTTCAAAGAACCAGCTCCAGTTTCACTGATCTATTTTTTGTTCCAATTCATTTATTTCTACCCTAATCTTTATTATGTCCTTCCTTCTGCTGCTTTGGTGTTTTGTTTGTTCTTTATCTAGCTCCTTTAGGTGTAAGGTTATTTGGAGATTTTTCTTGCTTCTTGAGCTAGGTCCATACTGCTATAAACCTCCTTTTTAGAGCCATGATAAAAGCGGTTATGGAATGTAGGTTAAACTTTCATTTTTATATATTCTATGCTGAAGGTAAGTACAGGTTTCTGTACATGGAGAGTGAGGAAAGTGAAGAGACACGCATTCAGCTGCACCTGTGTGGCATTTCGATGGCACATGAACAAGAACAGAGTGGTGGGTAGGATGACGTAGTTCATTTTCACCACAGGCCTAGTCAACTATAGCCTTGCTATTTGTATGTTTAGTGTTAGTATACTTTTTATCGCACAATATAGTCCATCTCAGGGAAATTTAGGTTATAGGATTTCTTTTTGATGTGGCTATACATTCAGGAAGCACAGACTTAAAGTTACTTTTAATGAGACAATTTTCACATTAAAATTTGCAAAATTAGCTGGCATGAATAATTTTTATTTTTTTAATCAAATTGTGGTGTCTGTTTATAAGTGAGTAGTGGATTATAGATATGTCAATATACAAATATATGTAGGATATACATGCACTTAGATAAATTACATAATTCTAAAGGTAGTTTTATCCACTTCCTGGACCTTCTAAAAATGTATACAATTTTATAAAATTCAAAACAAATTAGAGCAAGAACTCCCAATAGAAGAAAAGAACTTGATAAGTGCTGTAGGGAAGTATAAAGAACGCATGGGATGAATATGTATTAGTATTAAAATTCTAGGCCAAGCCCACTTCAGGTGGTGGACACAATAACCTGCCCCTTTAAATTATTCCTTTGAATATAGTAAGTATATATTGTCTGTAACATGTCTAAGGTAATTACTGAAAAGTCTATTTTTCTAAAAGAAAAAAAGTCACTAGTGATGAAGTAGTATTATGTCCCAGTAAGTGACTTTTTTTTTTTTTTTTCCATTTTAGCTGTTAAGGAATTGTAATGGGCCTAGATGTGTAATTATAGCATCATAACATATTAAGAAAAAGTCCATTTGTTTCATAAGTATCATTTGGAGTTACTTAGAGAAACACCTCATACAAAAAAGACTATACAAAAATCATGGACTTTATTATACTTTAAAAATCTTCTAACAGCATATTTCCTGAAGCCTTGTCAGAGATACCTACTTTGACAAAATGAAAAAATAAGCTCTCCACCCCACACATATACCACCATTACATAAAATTGAGTTCTTCAAATTCAATTCTAAAGGGAAATGTAGCATGATTTTTAATTGTATAGATGCATGATTAATAGTATCAGTGAGATAAGAATTAACCAATTCACTTAACATTACAAAATCACCAAATATACAAAGCAGTTTTGCACATTAGTTATAACTTAATCCCCAATTCTCATATTAATTGAAGTAAATTACATGAGTACAAGCCACAAGAGACTAGTTTAAAAGTGTAGTATAGTTCCAGTTTCAACATGTGTCGTTAATGTAAAAGAACAAAATTTCATGAAAGAAGAGTAAGCCAAACTTGCCAAAAAATAAAATGAAAGGCTTGCTTGCTACAATCAGTGTGTTTGAATATTTAAAATACGGTTTGAATGCTAGGAGGTTGTTATCAAAACCAATGCTAGTATTTTCATTTTATTAATTCAGGTAGCAGGTTTTGCAATACATGGGATCCTAGAGTCTGTCTGCATTTATAATAAGATTCAAATCTTAAGTATTTGTAGCTCCTACACGTAACTCAAAATTAAGGTCAGATGCCTTTACCACACGAGATTATATGTTACGTAGAATGCTACACATATCCTACTCCCCTTTTCCCAAGCATAAAAGTAATGTCATTTTACCACTGCTAGAGCCTGAGAATTCTTTTGAAATTCTAACACAAACTAGTCATTGTAGAAATGGCAAAAACAAGACTGGCCTTGTGGACTTTGTCCAGTCCCTTGTTAGCAAGTTTTTAAAATTTTTAAAGGGAGAAGCAATACTTAGTTTCCTATCTACTGATTTCATTACCATAGTTATAAAAGTACTGTTCGTATAGGTAGCAGAGTGCATAGCTGAATTAGGTAGACTTAGTTTCTTGTCTTTTAAAGAATCAGTTTTGTTAATTTCTAAAAACCATCAAGCATAAGTATGAATCTGAGAATTACCACCAAAGCATCCAAGAGCCAGAAAGAGATTTCCAAGGGTAACAGACCATGATCAGCTTTAACATTATGCAGAAACCCACGGGCAGCCTTCTTCAAACAAAAAGGAGAGTTTCTTAAAGTTGATGCTTTCATGTCTGCAGTATGGAACAGTTCATATAGTTCTAGAGCAATGGAACAAAAGTTGAAATATCTAAAATCGTTAATCCCACATAATGACTTCTATTTGGTGTTGGAATGCTCTTTGGTCTAATCTGTGGACATGGGCGTGTTACTGAGGAAATTCCTATCAAAACAGGACTTAAAAGAACTACGGGTCTGTCCAGCATCCCTAAGTCGGCCAGTGCCTTTAACCCCAGCCTTCACGTTGACCCAGAGTACTAACAAAGGGCAGCACTTAGTTACCAGCCTTGTAAAACTGCCCCTAATGCGGACCACTTTCCTCATAGGGTGACAAGTTTCATCTGAACCAAGTGAGGTCACAATTGAATAGTATAAACAAAAGACTTAATGAAACAGAGAGCTTACTAATTCTCAGAAAGGTCTTAAAAGCCGGACCTGCCATGGCTAACCAAATACTGACCACAGAAATTTCAACTTCTACCAAAGAAATGATACACAGACTATCAAGAAAGCATTCCCATTTAGTAAGCACAAAATCAACTGTCTTCAGAAAGTATTCTGTAAATTTCTACTTTTTTACTATTTTGGTAACATAAGGCTTCAAAATAATGATTGGCAAGTAATCATTATTCCCATTTGGCACATGGATAAAAAGAATATCATGATCCTATATATAATTATCCCCTTCCACAGAAAATAGTGTGCAGACGGTGTGAAACAGCCACACTATATTGTGAGAGCTAAAACAGACGCTGTTTCTAAATTCAGGACTAACAAGACTATATCGAAGAACAAAAGGCTTTTTCTCTTGTAAAATTAGTGGTTGGCTAATCTCTTGAAGATTTAGATATATGACTATTTTGTTCAATATATTTGTCTCTATATAGTTTTACATGTGAAACAAAGGAACATAATTTCTATCAGCAATGTTAAAAATTTGAGTAAAGAAAAAAAAAATCAAGTTTTGACATAGAAGGAGGCAGCAGGGAAATACCATTTAACCTTGGCACCAGGCTAAAATCCTTCCTTGGTCAACTCTCTTACACCGAACATTCAATTTCCTTTCAACATTTCATAGAATTAGACCTTTTATGCATTTGAAGAGTAAAAGTATGTACAATAATTAGTGCAAATTATTCATATTCTCATATATTAGTTATTTGCCTTTGTGGATATAAACTGGTGATCAGTATTTTATCAAAACATGGAATTATGAAAATACTGTGCATATCAGTCTGAAATTTAAAAGATTTTCTAAACTAAACTCTGGGCATTTTACTTTAAGCAGGCAACAACTGTTACAGAACTTCTTTTGAAATGTCACTTGATTTTCAATAAAAATTATTTCACGCAATGCAGAAAATACGATGTATTATCCTGTAACAATATCTTTACATTTTAAGTCCTAATCTAAAACGTACTTGAAAAAAAAATCCCTTTTAATAAATTCCAAAATCTTATTTTAACCATTACTGCTCTGCAGCAATAATTCAAGTTCCAGCCTGAGAACTAAGAATATGATAATTAAATGCCAAGGGCTGCATCAATCCTGAACTGAAGACACTTAAGCTTCTTTCCCATTGGCATCAGGTGTCACACATCGGAGAAATGTGAGCAATCCCAGAAAGTGCCCTGAAATCACAGTACCACCTGCCACAATTTGAAACCTTAAGTCTAAAATCTTTTCTCTAATTATTTTATAAAAGTTCTATTGCACATTTAATAGTTAAAATATTTGCAAACTTGTAGAATTCTCTGTATAAAGGGTTTTGAACCAATTCAGTTGAAAGCTTCCTCACTGCCAGCAAAAAAAAAACGTTCCTAATAAGAAGAGGAAGCTTATCCATGAATATCTGAAGCTGAAGAATAAATGGTTTCTTATGGTCATAGCCAATAACAATGCACGATAAGAAGTTCACAATTTGACGGAAAAAAGGCTTGAGCAAGTGTTAATTCCTCAGCAATCTACTTCAAGGAGATGAACAGGTTTCTCTTAGACATGTGGAATTTGATGTTACTGCATAGTATATTATTCTTAAGGGAAAAAAAAAAGCAATGCAAACCTAAGTGGTCAAAGTCAATCTTATTTTAAAAAATGAAGTTAAAACAAGTAAATATAAACTTTAGTCTCCTTGGTATTTCAACATAGATGTTACCTTGTGCCATTTCACCACAGAAACCATCAATAAATTCCAAGGGGGGGTAATACCAACCAAAAAGCAAGGAGAAGTTCATGCTTCTGACTCTCTTTTCTTTCCTTCTTCTCCCAAATCACTCTCTTCTGACTGGCTACTGCTAAGGACAACAAACTGCCCCTCACTACTGGCTTGGTTTGGTCTACTGGAAGCAGCTATCAACCGACTTTGTTCTTCTAAGTCCTAGTAGAAAAGACAGAAAAGAAACTAAGTTTATTGTTTGCAATCAAATGCAAAACTATGCATTTAAAATATATACTTGAGAGCCGCTTTAATCCTTCTGTCATGAACATGTATGCCTAATTCTGACAACTTACTGAAAACAAAGGCTACACACAACCAGTGCAACACCAAAGTGAATTTTAGAAACCCTGTAAAAGCCAACATTTTCCCTCTTCTCCATTTTTATGGCTAACAACATTCAGACCCTCGTTATCTTTCACTCTGTACCACACGAAAAGGCTCATAATGGATCACTCCATATCTCCTCTTCCAACTTACCTTGCTAAATCAGCTGTTGTCCTCCTCAGCCTAACCTAGCAAGGAAGTCCCAACTTCAGTGTCATTATCATGTCCTCCTTTGTCCATAAGTCTAATCCATTCCTGCTGATCTGTGCTCATTAAGTATCCCGCAAATGTCTCTTTTCTATTGTTACTGCCACAACCCACAACTGGGTTTGACAAACTCTTGTATCGCCATCTAATGCGTTCTCTAGATTTTGCTCTGAAACTTGTCTAACTTAAAATTATCCTGTTGGATGGACAATGATTTGACACTCCTGGTAACATTAAATACTTCTATAAATATATGTTCATTCCTGGAGGCCAATACAGCTTTCAGCAATGGCAGTTAAGACTATACACACACACAGCCTCTCAAAGATCTGCTTTGATAGAAACAGCCTTCGCTGGAATATGGAAATAGAAGTTCTTGTATGTTTCCTAAACAGTTAAGTCAACTACACGTCAGTAACTATAATGTAAACATCCTATCAGAAAACAGAGGTCTTCCTTTTCTGCAGCGCTATGAATCATCTGATTATGAAGTGGCTAAGGAAGCAGAAACAGACTTTCACTGAGAAATTCAAATCTGGAAGTCACAGTGCTGAATTAAGGAAACTTCATAAACATCACATCAAAAAGATCTAGTTACTAGGACTACGTACCTTTTCGATTTGTTTTTGTTTACTGAGTTCTTTCTGTTGTTTCTCTTTTACCCTCTCTATTTCCTTTTGTTTTTCCGATGCCCTACGATCCTAAAAAACAGATATACAACTAATGAATTAAATATGAAACAACTTTAAATGTTAGACTTTTCAATTAATATGGCCTTTGTAACCTTTTCCTATTTTTTATATTTTTATGAAAGCACACTAAAAATTTACATTCTTAGTCATTTATCCAAATTCTAAATACTGCATCAGCAATAGTATCCACTGATAACCTTGCACAGCAAAATCATTTACTTTGCTAATATGAAAGATCTTATATTACTTTAGATAACATTCTTGGATAATTAATAAGTATCTTAGATTCTTACCAGTTCTGCATGCAAAGCTATCTGTTTTGCCAGTCCAACAGAATCACAAATCTAAAAGAGGAAAAAATAGGAAAAACTCAACCAGTTTTCATTCAAAGTAGTAATTTCAAGTATCCAAATGGCTGGTGTAACTAGATTTACAACTCATTATAACATATTGCTTCAGACAAAAGCTGACTTAAGAATGTTCCAGTCTCCAAACGAAATGTCTGTGTATTTTCTTCAGAGCCTGAGCGTCCGCTGCTGGGTCTCCCCTCCTTCACATACCACACCTTCCTGTTAGTTCAGATTCATTACGGAGATGGTAAGGTTTGCAGAGAACGAAGCAAGCAGATGCTGATGCTGCTCTAAGCTGAACACATCTGGGGAAGGCTGACTGTGGGACTATCCTGCAGTCCCAGAGTAAGTAATGAGGCCAGAAGGCTGCCTCATTAGGGAAGACACAGGTCTGTAGTCAGAAGGCCCAACCCATCAGCTCAGATATATTTGGGGCAACGGGGTTTGATCAAACAACTCTGCTGAAATAGGCCAACTTTGGGAGCTTTTTTCCAGATATCTTACTAAGAACTTTGACTATGATATATATTTCACAACAGAAACACATTTTGAAAGGCCGTGTGTACCTTTTCCCCCTCATTGTTTGATTCAAATATATAGCAGACTGATGACAGATTACTTTCACTTCTGCCTCCTGATGTCCGAAGAACAAATCCAAAAAGCCTCTTATTTTCCTGGTGTGTAGCATACAAAACTACACTGGGTAATGGAAACTGCCAAAAAAAACACAACAGAAGCAAACGTGAGATTTTTCAAACACTTACAACTGCACTCTTATATATAACAAACTCAATTACTAAGTTATAAATATTGTCATAAACAGAACATTAGAGCCAATTTTTTTTAACAACATGGCAATCCAAGAACAAAAAAAGTCTTATTTGCTTTGGATTACCAGGCAGAATAAGAAGTTGTTGAATATTGAATTTGTCATTTATGCAATTTACAAAATCAAATGTAACAAAAATGGTCTATATTAAATTATTAAATAAGAGCATATACTTGCAACTATCTCGACCTAGATAATTATTAACTCAACCATGTTCACCTTTTAATTCCTACTGTGTTTATTCCTTAACTAGGCAGCATATATCATACACTAAGAAAACTAAGTATCACAGCAGATTGCACAATTCTTTAAGTTGTATGGAATGTTCAATTATAACTTTTTGGGGGAAGATGTCCATAGGCTTAATTGTAACTCAGCCAATCATAATTACTACCACAGTTCAATATATAGGTTCGGAATTATTACACAGATGTGTATGTGCACAGAGGGGTTTCCAATAAAGCTTTAAACATGTAGAACTCACCGTGAGCCTTGTAACTTGTGTCTGTGGATCAATTAACCTACAATTAAAATTTTGGAAAACAAATTTTAATTAGGCTGAAATTAAACTTCTCATATAGTTTTTTAAGGCAGAGGTCATTACTTACTTTAAACAATCACAGGTGACTAATAAATGTGATTCTGTCATACGAAAGATGTTATGGATGGCCCGGGCAGCTAAAATTTGCCGCATTGTTTCATAAACAACATCTGGATTGTCATCTGATTTCACCTCCATAGAACCAAGGAATCGGACAATAAATAACTGATGAAGAATAGAATCTACAAAAGAACAAGATACATTATCTATCTCTAAATCCCACATATCTCTTCCTAAAGAATAAAGCACATTGCTACCTTTTAGATTTTCTAGTAAAAAATTCAATATAGTAGAAGTATTTATAAATTACTCCTAACTACAGGATTCAGGTTAAGAAAATTAAGCTCTCAAATTCAAATAGCAAAAGGTCCTGCTTCAACAATTGGTGGTTCTGAGTAAAAAAAACTCCTTGCACTATTGTTATGCCTTTCCTGTAAGCCTGAAATTTATTAGAATAAGTAGTTACTGGAAAAAGAAAACAAAGTCATGCTCCAGTTACCAGAAGAAAACATGACCTGCTAGGAAAAGCTTAAAGGACATCTTCTGCATTGAGAATTGGACTATTAGATCAAAACTATAAGTTCTGTTGCTTTGAGTGTACTATCGGCAAAAAGAAAGCTATGAAGTAAAGCTACCACTAAAACAGCATACATCAGAATAAATAAAAACAAATTCTTCACACAGTTTACCACTGAGAATTTTTAAAATATAAGAAAACTGCACATCTGTTTTACCTTCAGTTTCAGATTTTGTACCTCCTCCAGATTCTCCAAATGGATTTGTGCGCCTGAAAAGTTTTTAAAAAATTATGAACCAATGGTCAGTTACCATGAGCCATATGGAAGAAATCTCAATCATTGAAACTGGAGTTAAAAACTAAGAGTCACAAAAACTTGTACACACACTTTTTAAAAAGCTCTAAAATGCCTGATATTGTTAAGATACACTACTGATGACTGCCTTACTCTGACAAAGGCCGCTGCCTTCAAACTTAGTAGGCTGAACTCAAAGCCGCTGTATTCTAGAAGAAGGGGATGAACTGAAATGTAGACAGACAGACACTCACATCCCAACATCCTAATAAACCATGTTGTGAAAAGTTCTTGAATTTATTCTTTTTTTTGATGTTTGTTTATTTTTGAGAGAGAGAGAGACAGATCGTGAGTGGGGGAGAGGCAGAGAGAGAGGGAGACAGAATCTGAAGCAGGCTCCAGGCTATGAGCTGTCAGCCCAGAGCCTGACACGGGGCTGGAACTCACAAACTACAAGATCATGACCTGAGCCGAAGTCGGATGCTGAACTGACTGAGCCACCCAGATGCCCCGAAAAGTCCTTGAATTTAAGTAAAGGGAGAGAGGAACAACTGATTTAGCTTCAATTTTAGCTATTTGAGAAAAATGCCAAGGATTTCCTGGGATTTCAAAAGCCTCTTTTTAGGTCCTTTATTACAAGTTGCAAGTTAACTATGCTAATTTGAACATTTTTTAAATTTTAAACCTGTATTTCTGAAGGCATAGGTCATGGAATGCTAGAAGAAAAGCTAACTAGCAATGGGAGCTGCCTTCCCTCAGTGAGCTTGGTTCTTGGCGCACCCACACAGAAGGAAGAAGAGTACAACTGACAATAGGTTTTGTAAGCAAATAGGGAACTAAGCTGTTTTATGTAACGTTGGCATTAACATGAAATTCATCTCCATAATACATGTCTGACCTATCAAATGCTAAGTAGATTTCTATGATCAAATAGAAATTATTTTTTCTTGGTCATAGCCATGTATAACCAAATCAACTTATCAGGTGTCCAACCTACTTAAGTAAATTTGCCTTAGGTCACATTTCCTTCATCCCAGAGCCAAAAAAAGTTTTTTAGCAGATTTGGTATTTCTCATTATATAAACAAAAGATGATTTATTAATAATTCATAACATGAATTTAGTGCCTTCCTGGAGATTTCTTATTCTGACCCAAGATGATATATATGTATATATATATATATTTTTTTTTTTAATTTTTGAGGTGGGGGAGGGGCAGATGGAGAGAGGGACAGAAGATCTGAAGCAGGCTCTGTGCTGACAGCAGAGAGCCCAATGCGGGGCCTGAACCACGAAACCATGACCTTGGCCGAAATCAGACACTTAACCGATTGAGCCCACCCAGGCACCCCTCAAGAATTTCTAAAGTATTTTCATAACCTAAAGAATGGACTGTTAGCTTTCTTCTGCAATTTTAAGAGCAAATACCAGAAGCAGATCTGATAAGTAATTCAAAATTAAATAATCTCAAAAGAAAAATTAAAAATTCTCTTAAACTGAGTTATCTTCACTTATTTGAGGCAGAAAACCAAGAGAAAAACCTACATGATTCTTTCCCCACTATCAAAATTAGGTAATTAAAGAAAGTACACCATAGCTGATATACATATGTGAGATACACATGTGTAAAAATGGAATCATAAACCTTACAGACCACAGAAGATACTGCTGTGATGCCATCACCCACCTGCCTCCCTGGCCAAAGGCTTTTGCCTGGCCAGGCTGATCTTCGCTCACGGGAGAAATGATGTCAAACTGTATTGGAGTGTCTGGGGCAACAAGAGAATCTAGAGAGAGGGCAGCCAAATTTGTGGACTCCGATCCTAAGGACCCTGAGCTGCTGGTTCGAGCTGTCGGTGGCCGAGATTGTCTAAGTACAGAAGAAAACCAGAAGGCACGGCATTCACTTTTCTCTTGTGGAAATTGAATACAAACTATGAGAAACTTTTTTTTTTTTTTTAAAGTAGGCTTCACACCCAACAGAGCCCAACGCGGGGCCCAAACCCACAACCCTGGGATCAAAACCTGAGCTGAGATCAAGGGTCAGACACTTAACCGACTGAGCCACCCAGGCACCCGGAAAATATAATTTTGTAAGTCAATGAGAGGAGCAGAACAAATTTCAGTAAGGACAATCATAGCTACTTATTTAATAACAGACTTCTTTCTTTCCAATGACTAAATTCAAAAACATAAATGACCTCACTCCAGAGCTAAACACTAGGAAAATTTGGATCCTTTCTTATTTAGCGCTCTCATTGGCAAATTTACCAATTTGAAAATACACTTTCTATGTTTTGGGGTAACTGTATCATACTAATGTAAGGAGCACTGCTAAAATCGAAGGGTTTGCTAACACTTCCAATAGCCCATATAGTTTTAAGATTTTTTTTTGAAGTTTATTTACTTATTTTTGAAAGAGAACAGCGAGTGAGCGGGGAGGGGGGGGGAGAGGGAGAGAGAATCCCAAGCAGGCTCCGTACTGTCAGTGCAGCGCACAACATGGGGCTTCATCTCATGAACTGTGAGATCATGATCTGAGCCAAAACCAAGAGTTGGACACCTAACTGACTGAGCCACCCAGGGGCCCCGATAGCCCATATAGTTTTAAATAACTGAAAGTCTGGTAACTCACCCTGACGGGCGCAGACTCTCATGCCTCTGCTGGAAAGATGGGGAAGGAGTGACTGCTTCCAAAGCGGACTGATTTACTCGTGCAGCAATTTCCTATTTTGTTTTTTAAAAAGGACTAGAATTAATAAAGCAAGAAAATCAAAAGTTTGAATAGAACTCTGAATTGTCAGAATGTTCTTGAGTTATTCTTAAAATGCAAATAGCAGTTACTAAAGTAGTACCACATTCCATCTTAATATTAAGACATATAATTAACTTCATAACATAATAACTTAAGCTTCCTCTTACTTCTTACAGACCTAGTCTTTAAATATCTAACTACCAGATTTTCTAGACTAAGGTTTGTATTGTTAGACCTAATATGGCACCTAGTATATGGGTACTCAACACATTTGTTAAATAAAGAAATTTAAGAGTAGAAAATAGCCACGAAATATCAAAAATATTAAAAATTTTTATACCTATACGGCTAAGTGTTCTCATGATCTTACAGAATATATTTATACTCAGAAACATCTACATATTTATTAACTGATGAAGCTATCATTTTCGGACCAAAATGTGAAAGAAAGCTGCCTATAAGAAATAGTTTTAAACTTATTGCAAACACTGGCTACATAAAAAACATCACGTAGCATGTAAAAATTTTTTTTAGGTTTACTTATTTACTTTTGAGAGAGAGAGAGAGTGAGTGTGAGTGGAGGAGGGGCAGAAAGAGAGGGGGACAGAGGAGGCGAAGCAGGCTCTGCACTGACAGCAGAGAGCCCATTGTGGTGCTTGAACCCACAAACTGTGAGATCATGATCTGAGTCCACGGCAAATGCTTAACCAATTGAGCCACCCAGGCACTCATCATCACTTAACACTTTTGCATTTCTGTGTCTTATAGTTAGCATAAATATCATGACAATGCTCCAAGTTTATCAGAATTTCTCCTCTCGTCAATTGTAAAGTAATTCTGGATAATCTGGAAAATACTACTTAAAATTTAGAGTTCTGATAACCGTGGAAAGTAAGATAACCCTGAATTATTCAAATCCAAACACCATATTCACCAAGTGTTTCCTAGGTATTAACAGGTCATCCGACTTCCATTTTAATTTTTTGTTGCTCCCAAGTAACCTAACAGAAAGGAAAAACTAGACTGGCAGAGATCAAATTACTACAAGCAAACGGCTTCTCTACAATAAGCACTAATTTTCTCATATTAGGCTCATAAGATTATAAAACTAACAAAAGTTACTAGTATTTTAAAGATTATGAGATATTGTTTCTTTATTCAAAACTTGTTCCTAGGTATCTAAATCCTAGCTAGGTGTCTTGGCTGGCATCTCAAAGCCATTATGATAAAAACAGAACTCTTCAAATTATTCTTCCATTCACTTGAGCTTAAAGCCTAGAAGTTATCTTGAATTCCTCTCCTTCATCCTTTATACTGGTCAGTTACTAACTACTCTTTTTACTTGTTTCTACAAAGTAGTTCTACTAACTACTTTTTACCTGTTTCTACAATGTATTATTTCTTCTCTCTTCTCTTAGTTACCACCCTGTCCAGACCCTCAGTTCATCCTTTAATTAGGATAATGGTCTCATACACGTTCCTAGACACTCCTGTCTAAACAACTATTATCCCAACAACAGTTTAAGACTTAAAAGGGTGAGGGCTTCCTAAAGAAATCAGCCCTGCTCTGCTTCAACTGAAATGATCAGCGCCACCCAGCCGTGTGGTGCCCTGGAGGCGGCCAGGTTCACAGCACAACTGGGCCCACCAACACTGGCAGAGGTCACACAGCTCCTGTCCTAAACCGAGTCTTTCCCCAACTCCACTGCGGTGTGGACCCTTCCACAGTTCTCGGGGTTCTGCCTGTCTACATGGAAGCTCATCTGGTTTGATGCCCCTGGCACTCAAAGCGTAACTGGCAAAACTCAGAGTTCAGGCTGCCTCACCCTGGATATATGATTTTAACAAGATCCCCAGGTGATTTGTATGCACATTTCAGCTTTCAATTATTCTCCAACAAGAAGCTTCAACTTCGATTATACTACTAGTTTCATAAACACACCATTTCAGCCTTTGCTCTTTTGTTTTTATTCTCACGTCTGCAATTTCTTCTCTTTTCCTCAAAATATGGACAAATCATAGCCAGCTCAGGAGCCTATCATCTCCACAGTTTTCTCTAAAGTCCACACTGATCTTAACATTTTCAAATCTTAAGTGTTCAGTCATTACCATACTCTTTCAATTGTACACTGTGTTAAATGAAATGCTACTTCACAGGTTTAGCTGCGTACTCCCACACACAGAGGCTCCTGGAGGGCAGAGCCGTGGCTTCTTATTCATCTGTATCCTTCTCCACGGGGCTCGACCCAAGGCTAAATATAGCATTGATACCCAGGAAAAATTTGTTAGCAGGCAGATTTCAGTTACATCTGAAATAATTTATCTTTCCAAGAAGACCAGATGCTCATACATGGATACATTAAAGCTACCCATTCAAGGGCAAATCAAAATTACAGAATTTGAGAAATTATGACATAATTAATAAAAGCCATGTAAGCCACAGAATTATTCAATTTTGCCAGATCTGGATACCGTAAAATAAAAATATTACCTCTGGGTTTTCACTTAAATATATTTGTTTGGATATGTTATTTATTGTACAGATCCACTGCAAGAGAAAAAAAGAAGAAAAATAAGATTTTTTTCTACACTGCTTCTCTTCTAAAAGAGAATGTTCAATATTTCATTGAATAGAAGTTTCATAAGATGTAACACATAATATTTCTCATAAAAACAGTATTTTCCTATATATGTAAGCATACTTAGGGTATAACAGAACAGTGAATAATTATTTTTAAAGCCCAAATTAACTTCATACAAGGAAATAAAAATATAGCAATAATGTTAAGCTCTAACTTAGCAGCCTATATTTGTCTTTTTATGTCACTTACCTTCATAATCCCCACCAAATAAGTCTGGATTCAGATATCATGATTAACACTAATGCAAAAAAGTGAAGAGCCAAATACACTCCCAGTGAATGCATTTTACATACTTCCCTTTTTTCAGATTTATAACTAATTAACATAGAAAATCCTCTCTGTTCCACATTTTCCACCCTACTCTTGAGAATTTCAGTCCATAATGAGCCTCGTTAAACTAATACTCTGTGGGAAACCCTGCAGAGAGCAGACATTTGTCTGTGTTCCTCACACACCAAAAGCAAGTTTTAATACCTACTCTTTTCCACAAGAGGCATATAAAAATAGATCTCTAAGTAATTTCTAACATTGTCTTTTACCAACACAGTTACAATACCAGATAAAATTGGTTCCAAATCAAGTACAGTATATTTCCATCGAAGAATATTTCTCAAGACAAAGTTTTTGAAGCGTCAGTTCTGGGTGGTAACTTACCTTCCATATTTGGTGCACCAGAAGTAAAAATGGAGCCAAAAATAAAAGACTCGTGAGGAAGAACAGACACTCCCAAAGTTTTGTTTTTCTGTCTTTCATTTTAAGCTTTACTTGCTTCCTGCCTTGTTACATCTGCTGCCACTATGTTCTTAATGCAGCAAATACAGTCTCAGAAAGTTGGTGAGAGAAGGGAATAAATTCAACTGTCACCTCATGATACTAACAGCTTGCCAGAAAGCAACAGTCACAAGGTCATTTCTGAAGTTGCGCCTTTAAAAAGACAGACAGCAATGATTTCCAAGCTCTCCCCTTATAGGTCGAGCTACAAAATTCTGTGTGAAACTTAAGAATGTTGCTTGAGGACAAAAGATTTTTATTAAAGAAAAATTTTTTTAATTAACTAGGATTTTCCAAATTTCTATCTGAATATTTAGTTGTTGAGATATCTTAAGATGTTGCTGAAGAAATTAACTAGATAAAATTTTACCTCTTCATGGTCTTTTTTACTTTCTGCTTGCAAAATTGAAGATCTGGAAAAAAAAAGAAGTTTGACCCTTAACTTAAAAAAAATTGACCTGAGAAAAATTTTTATCTTCCAAAGTACATAGAAAACCAATCAATATCAAAACTAAAGAACCCAAAACACACAACCAATCAATATCTTAGGAAAGGAGACCACCAGCGGCATCTGTACTCAGATTTTAACAACCTTTGACTTTGGCTATCTGTGCCAAAACATATCAAAAAAGAAACAGGTGCTGTTTTTCAGAAGATAACCTATAACAAAGGTACAATGCAAATAAGACACTGCACTTCCACTTTTTTTTTTTAATTTTTTAACTTTTTATTTTTGAGAGACATAGAGACAGAGTGTGAGCAGGGGAAGGACAGAGAAAGAGGGAGATACAGAATCTGAAGCAGGCTCCAGGCTCTGAGCCATCAGCACAGAGCCCGACGCGGGGCTCGAACTCACAGACTGTGAGATCATGACGTGACCTGAAGTCAGCCGCTTAACCAACTGAGCCACCCAGGCGCCCCTGCACTTCCACTTTCTGACGTATCATATATATGTCAAATAGAAATCAGTGATCCTAACAGAAAACCCCAATTGTACTTGATTATTATTTCTCCATAAATACAGTTAAGTAAAATTTTCATAAATACAGTTAAGTATGAATCACTACCGTTGGGGTATTTAGCTTTTCTATAAATGTTACTATTTTAAGGTAGAGAAAAAATAATTACAAATTTTGAATCACCCTAGGAATGTGAAATGGAAAATCATGTTAAGCATTATTAGCAATAAACTGAAAAAACAAAAAAGGAAGTACTTGCAGTAACCTACTAACAATTTGGTAATTCTGACAAATGAACACAGGGACTCCCAACATCCAGCATGATAAATGACATAATATCTGACATTCGTTACATGTTTAAAGAAGGAATATGAAATTAAGCCATTTGATAAAAGACAGTGATCCATAGCATCTTAACATACATAAATATAGAAGAAAAATGACTGAAAACTCAAGCTGTGTCTGAAAAGATCAAAAACAGTATTTTAATTAAGTAGAAAAAAACTGCAGATAATTTAAAAATCTATCATTAGGAAAAATTTTAGATTATGGTTTACATCTTTAGATGGATTATAACGTAGCCATTCTGAAATATTTTTAATAACCAGCTGCAGATCCAAAGTATATATACAGTATTTCCTCAAGTATTTTTTAAAAAATGTATTAGAGGGGCGCCTGGGTGGCTCAGTCTGTTAAGCATCTGACTTGATTTTGGCTCAGGTCACGATCTCACAATTTATAAGATCGAGTCCCAGGTAAGGCTCTGTACTCTCGGCACAGAGAATGGGTTTCTTTCTCTCCTCCCTCTGCCCCTCCCTGTCTCCCAAAATAAATAAACTTTTAAAAAAATGTAGTTAGAATAAAAACTGTAAGGCAATGGACCAAAAAGTTAATTCTTGATCATAGCTTTTTTTCAATACTCCTATTATATTTTCCTGTTTCTCAAAAATTTGTTCTAAAGGCTAGTCTATGGATTCTCAATTAATGCAAAGGTAACAGAAGTTTTAAAAATTGCGCAGAAACATTAATGGACTAAATCGTTAATTTCATCAGAAATATTTAACATTTAAAAGTGACGTTAATGGGGCGCCTGGGTGGCTCAGTTGGTTAAGCATCCGACTTTGGCTCAGGTCATGATCCTGCGGTTTTGGGTTGGAGCCCTGCGTTGGGCTCTGTGCTGACAGTTCAGAGCCTGGAGTCTGCTTTGGATTCTGTGTCTCCCTCTTTCTCTGCCCCTCCCCCACTTGCGCTCGTGCTCTCTCTCTCTCTCTCAAAAATAAACATTAATTTTTTTAATAAAAAATAAATAAAAATGGCATTAGTGTTTGCACTTACTACATGTTAGGCACATTACATAGGTTAGATTTCTATTCTTCATAACAATCTACAAAGTAGGGATTACGACCACCCTCCACCCTCATTTCACATATAAAAAAAAAATGGAGCTCAGAGAGGCTATATAACTTGTGTAAGACCACACAGTAAGTAGTAGATTTCGAACTTGAACTTTCTGACCCCAGGGTTAGGACTCTTTCCACTAACTTGTGCTGCCTTCCTCATACCATGCGGAATTTTCAGTGAACAGTATCCTAACATGAAATCACAGTTACCATATGACCTTGTTTTGACAACTTCAAAATTTTAAGACATCATTTAACCAAGTCAGAAAGGAAAATTCAACTCATTTCTACATGATTAAAAAGAAAATGATTTAATATATGATAAGCCTAAAATAGCTATAAAATGTCTGAATGACAAGGAATTATCATGCGTTTCAGTAGTTCAAAATATTACAGATTGTATTAATAGTAGGAAAAAAATACTAACTTTTTTCCATCAAAGGAAGTGATCTGAAAACAGTACCGCCTGTCTTCGCAGTCCACGGCCATCACGGAACAGTTGTCTATGTCCATGGCGAGGCCTCCTGCTACATCCCCGCGTGCCTGACTCATTAAGTTTCCACCCTGCGTGAAGTAAAACTGTCTGTCCCAGGTAGATGACACCAAGCCTGTTTTACTAAATGAAGAAAGTACATTCACTCTTCAGTATCAACACAGCTGAAATCTCATCATAAGCCAGACACAAGATAAAACATCACAAAGAATCAAGATGCAAAAAGGCACCAAGGTGCCTAGAAAATACGGTCTCTAAAATAAATTCATGTATGCCAACCCACTTTTGTGTGTGTGTGTGTGTATTTCCAAAACGAGGCTGGAAATTATCAAACTGCAACTGTTATAATGATGTTCCATAAAGTATAGTTCAACTTTCAAGAGAAAAAAAAATCAAAAGAAAAGAATTCATTTTGCTCCTAAGGTTAACTGGCTTTATCCTACCTTTAGGTAAAAACTAAAATTTGATCTGATGGTATATTAAAATATATCTTAAAGTATGATAAAAATGATATTTAATAGCATTCATGTAGTCCGAGATTTAAACTCAAACTGGTTTCACTTTTAAAATAATTCTAAATTATTCAAAAATACCTAAATATAATTTTACTTCTGAAAATCATTCATGTACCTCCTCTGTCAAAAAGCTGACAAAAACATTAATACTACTAACTAAACAGATTCGACCTTCAGTAAAATCAAAATAATTTAGCAGATGATGTCAATTATATATTGTATTCACTTGATATTACCTTAGATGAGATACAATATATGAAAATAACTGTGGTTCTTACTTTCTAGCATTAAGGTATCCAGCTTTACGGGTTAAGTTTCGGTTAACAGGAAATTTCGTGGGATCTGGGTCAGGAACATATAAGGGGTCACTGGCTACTTCCAAATCCTCTATTGTCTGCTGCATGGTCTCTACATCATTGTCCATCTCCCTGCGAACGCTAACAGAGAAAACATGTTATTTACTACAAACCACAGCAAAGAACTCCTTACCAATCCTGTCTACTTAAATATTTGTTTTTGTATATATTTTCCTAGAGACTAGTAGAGGTGTGGGTAAAGTAACATGAACACATTATGAAGCAGCTTTATGTTTTATGTGAAACTGAGATATCATGGAAACAAGACTAAATTAAAAAACTACCACACTAAATGCCTAACTTTGGAGGAATTTTCAAATTGCTCTGTCCTGTGCCTTTAAAACGACAATCATTTTCATCTCCCTGCAAATCTCAGATTGACCACGTCACTGCTCAGACTTTTGAGCCTGATTACGACTGCTTTCTTTCATTAAGATTTCATGGTTTGACAAGCAAGATTTATATCGTAATTCTCATCCAAATCCCACAATTCGGATAACTGTGAAGGTAATTAACTTGTGGATAACTACTATTATGTGTCTGTTATATTCAGACATAAAACCTAGTTTAGAATCAATAAAATACCATCAGCCTTGACACGGTTATAAAATTCAGAGTTCAGATTCTGTGGAAAAGATGGTAAAAACACCAGGAAGCGTGTGAGACACACTCCCATGCAGGGAAAATAGCCCCTCAGGAAATTAAATGCTAAATATTGTTAGATTATGGCATTTAGCTGTTAAGTTATTCTCAGAACTTCATTTTCGATTTTAAGAAAGAAAATACTTACTTCTGTACACTTGTTCCAATATTAGTCAGGAATTCTTCCAGCTGTTCATTGAGATTTTCAGAACCCATCTTAAAGAAACTTATCTAAGGCAAGAGGGTGTGCACGTGAGCAGATGAACACAGAAACACATACGAAAAATACTTAAAATGAATCACATAAACAGTCACCAAGATACATGGTTAGGTAAAGAACAAGGGAATATTCCCATTTGTGTACTGGTTTACAAGGACTTCTACTGGGCGTGGAGTCACGGTAGAAACCAGACTTCGATTTCACTATACATCTTTTTACATGTTAATATAAGCACATGGTAAATAAAAACTGGAAATTTTTAAAACATTGTAAATCAGTCATATGGATAAACTTATGTTTACTACAGAGACAAGTAAATTTTATGCTGAGGAATAATAAACACTCATATTTGAAGAAATATTTGAATTTCTTTAAACTGTTAATTTTTAGGGATGTGCCATCTCATATTACCCAAATATAATTTTCTAACCTCTTCCCTGAGGCACAGCTCCTGGGACACTTTGGAGTTTCAATCTATTATTTTTAACTGAGGAGGTATGCAGGGAACATGAGACCAACTCAAACTTGCCCATTCTTTTTCAAATCTACTCTGAAGCAATTACAGAATTCATTTAGCTTTCTGTCCCCTGTCCCCAACCTGTGATGGACAAGGCCTGAATACAAGGTAAGTGGTTTCATTTACCCGAAAAAATGTGAAATCTTCATTTGCAAGAAAAACCATTCTAACTTCCTTAAAATAGCATTATGATGACAT
The DNA here is from genome assembly GCA_030068075.1 of Paguma larvata. Taxonomy (NCBI): domain Eukaryota; kingdom Metazoa; phylum Chordata; class Mammalia; order Carnivora; family Viverridae; genus Paguma; species Paguma larvata. The sequence continues at coordinate 24,185,188 of CM057842.1, read as the reverse complement.
TTTATATTACTTTTGAAAATACATACCCAAACAGAGTATTTTGACCTTAGTTTGTAATACCCTTATACTTAACATGAATATCAAACTCAACATAAAGTTTTTAGAACAGTTATAACCCAAAATACAGTACAGTCAGTATTCACCTGAGCTTGCATGTACCCGAGTAGAGGTTCTAACAATGCTATTTTCTTTTTGTATTGAAGAGTATTTAATGCGCAAAAATAATGCATCATGGTCTGGTGTTGTTTTTTTCTGGAAGTGTAGACATCTTCTGTTACTTCATACTTTACCTTTGAGTAAAAACATTAAAAATACTATTATTTATCTAATCGTGTAATTACATTTAATTATCTTTAGTAGTGGCTATAGGGAAGAGCCTACCCAAGGAAAAAGATGCATTACCAGAAACTGTGCATCTTTATTTTCTAAGATACGAGGAATCCTATAAAATATTGGCTAATTTTCCTGTCTTATTACCAACTACTCCACCTTAAAATGCACATTTAAAGCAAATTCTGCACATAACTAAGTATGCTACAATAACTGAACTAAGTGTGGCAGAAAAAGTCTACCACACAGAAGAAAGGCAGACAGTGGTTTGGTATTAGCTCAGCCATCAGTCTTTGATCTCGGTCAGTTCACAGCATACCCTTCTTCTGGTTCTGCCCCCCCTGCTCCTCCTCTCTTGTACTTGTTTTTCTTTACCCACACTTAAAATATGTGTGCTCCCTTAAGTTCTTGCATTCGGACAACAAACACTTATTGGGCACCTATTATGTAATGTGCATTAGGCTCTTCTCTCTTCTAACATTCCTTAGAATACCTCATCAAGTACCCAATACCAAGTAGTGGATTGTATATCCCAGGACACCAATGACTCTCAAATTTATATCTCTCGCCCCTCACTTCTCCTAAGTGTCAGAAGAAGCACATCTCCAGCTAGGCTCTCCATGTGTGTACGTGTCTGTGTGTGTGTGTGTTCCTATGTGTAAATGTGCTGGAAATGTACAAAAGTGAATATAGCATCTTCCCCACAAACCTGTTACTCCATTTCTTAGCTCTGTTAGTTATTCCAGATTCCACCCATCATCCAAGAATTGTAGGACTCACTTTCGATTCCTCCTCCTACTGTAAGTCTTGTCAATTCTACTCACAACATATCTTCCAGAAGTATTTCTTCCTCTCCACTTTCCATAACAACCTTAGCTGAGGCTCTGCAAACTATTCTGGTACCTTTTCTTGGAGTTCCCACTAAGTCTTGTCCCCTTCACATTTCCAGTAGTATTTTCATCCTGTAACACAACTGCATGGTGTTACCCACTTAAAATCCTGTAAGTAGGATTCCTTTCAGGAGGCTACCCACTCCCTCTAACTCAAATTTCAAAGTCACTGAAATAGCAATCTGGCCCCAAACTCCTTCTTTCTCGTCACCTCTGCCACACCTCCCCAAATATATCCTATGCTCCAGACACACACCATTATCATAAATTATTGCTAGAACTTAATGAAAACTTGCTACCAGCCAGGTACCCTGCGTGCACTATCCCATTTCACCGTCAAAACTACAGAGTATTTCTGACAGAAAAATAAAGGCTTGAAAGTGACATCAGGCAAACAAGTAGCAAAGCTGAGGTTTGTTCTCATGCAGTCTGACCTAGAGCCAGTGAGTGCTCTTCACCTTCACCTTCTCTGGACTCTCCCATGTGCTCCTGCAAAGGCTGTTTTTCTTCCAGGAATGCCTTGTCTCCCCAATCCCAAACCAGTGACTTTCACTCATCTTCAATGCAAACAGCACCTCTTAAAGGTATAGCCTTTCCCAAGTCACCAAAGTTAACTGAGGCTCTCTGTGTGCTCTCGTAGCATCTTAAGACTTCTATTTGTTAAGTACTTAACTCAGTGTTAATTCCCTTCACCCTGCTCCGCTGGCATCTCGTCCAGCTGCACTGCCGTCACGTAGGAAGCCTTCCGTAAGTACCTGTCACCTACTCCCTGAGGACGGCAGTGGAGCCTATTCACACTCTTACCTCACGGTACCCAACATACAGCAGATGCTCAAAAAATTTTCAAATAAAACAAAATTGGTCAAAGAATGTTTTTAAAACTACCTGGAATAACAACAACAAACCTGGAATGGCCCGAAGCAACATAAAGAATACAAAAAAATTCTAACATAGGCCTTTTAACTATTTCTTAATGTAAAACTCAAAATGTATGTATTTTATCAATGTTTGAACCACCCAGTAGTCAGTGAACTAAAATTAGAAATAGAAAGCTCTTTGTACTGAACTTTGTGAGACACGTTCCCTTTACTGCATCACAGTAGCTGTTGCACAGAAAATTGTACAAGTGATCACTGTGTCCCTCCCAGCAGCCGCAGCCGAGGCTGCAGACACGGACTCCGAGGGACAGAGATCGCCTCCCTCAAAAACACCTAGTGGAGGCCACTCGGCAAGCCTTGGATCAGGCACTGAGAGAGAAACGATCTTAAGGAGCATCCAGATGAACTTGTTCATAATTTCTTTGTTCTTTACTCAAATGCGTATCTCCTAAAAGACAGTGAAATGTTTCTGGATTTCACACGTTGAAGAAGTATCAAAAACTATACATACTTCATGTAAATGAGGAGGCCCTCATAACAGAATTTCATTCAATTATGCATGCAACATTTCAGCTTTTGACTTCTGAATGTGTACATAGTCAAATAAAAACAGATGACAACATATGCGATGTTATCAAAACACAAAGCAGAAGGAGGCAATGTTATATACTGTGCATCAGTTGCATTTTTGGAATAGTTCTGTTTACTTAGCAAATTTTGTCAGCAGAAAAACAGTTTGTTCAGAGATAATTACTGTCTAATAATTATCAGAAAGGCTTTGAAACAACTAGAAGGAAAGAATAAACTAAGGGCAATACAGCAAAACATACAAAGTAACTGCTGGCTACTATTTTTAAATAGGAAAAACTAGATCATCTAATTAAACAGTTGCTACCTGTGATACTAAAGGAATAAGTATGTATCACACCTTATCATTTTCTCTTTTTTTTGACAATCGGCTATATCTGTTAATTGCAGCATCATGATCTGGAAAATAGAAATAATTATTAACAACAATAGTACCTTACAAAACTTATAAATGCTTTAAATGGTTTTCACATGTGCATCTTCCAACAAAAGTACTAAAGCAAGAATTCTCTACCATATGAGCACTCTGCTTAAATGTTCCCCCATAGACAAATTTCCCATTATGTTTCTACTTACTTAATTGGCAAAATATTTAATTCAAGTAGACTGTACTCCAAAAAGTTTTAAAAGTATTTTTCAGTACAAAAACAGCAAGTGCTCATTAAAGACAATTTGGGAATATATAGGAAAATAAGGAAGGGTAAATATTACACCAATTCCTCAGGTATTATTAAGACAGAAAACTGCAAGATTTGATTTAGTTTCCTTTTAAATTCTTCCTGTAGCACAAATAGTGCAACTTAAATAACAGCACTAATTTATTTAATGTTCACTGAAACTTTTAATTAGGTTCATTTTTTTTTCAATTATTACATAGAATATGGCCACAGATTTGTGTTGATAAAGAAACACATCACAGGGCGCCTGGGTGGCTCAGTCATTTCGCGCCGGACTTCAGCTCAGGTCATGATCTCACAATTTGTGGGTTCGAGCCCTGAGTCGGGCTCTGTGCAGACAGCTCAGAGCCTGGAGTCTGCTTCAGATTCTGTCTCCCTCTCTATCCCTCCCCGCTTGCCCTCTGTCTCTCTCTCTCAAAAATAAATAAACATTAAAAAAAATACATCACTGTGAGAACCAAGTGTGTAAAGTATTCAAAACTTACCATTACTAGCTATCTGAAACACTTCCTTTAATGTCAATATTTCTGGAAAAGTTCAAGAATAGTTTCAATTTAGCATATTTATGAAATATCTTAAATTTTGTTTAGAAAACAGTAACTGCCATTTAAGCTTCAATTAAAATTCCAAATAACATTTCATAATCCAACATTCAAAGTGAAAAAGTTATTCTGTGTTTCAAGTACCCTATAGAACATTCACAGTTACACCAACAGAAAATCTACTTGCCACATATTAGTAGAACAACACAAAAACAAATTTTAAAATCATTGCAAATTCTAAGATATGCAAATTATTCTCAGTACTAGCATGCAACATATTCATTTATTTATTTATTTTAAAGAGAGACAGAGGGGCGCCTGGGTGGCTCAGTCGGTTGAGCGTCCGACTTCGGCTCAGGTCATGATCTTGCGGTCTGTGAGTTCGAGCCCCGCGTCAGGCTCTGTGCTGACAGCTCAGAGCCTGGAGCCTGCTTCGGATTCTGTGTCTCCCTCTCTCTCTGCCCTCCCCCACTCATACCCTGTCTCTCTCTGTCTCAAAAATAAACAAACATTAAAAAAAAAAATTAAGAGAGACAGAGAGAGAGAGAGAGAGAGAGAGAGAGAAAGCACACAAGCAAGCAAGGGAGAGGGGCAGAGGGAGAGAGTATCTTAACCAGGTTCCATACTCAGCATGAAGCCCAACATGACCCTGGAATTATGACCTGAGCCAAAATTAAGAGTTGGTCACTCAACCAACTAAGCCACCCAAGTGCCCCTTAACTCATTTACTGATACTGACTCTAATAAGTAAAAATGCTGAATGAGAAACAAAGAATAATTTACAAGATTATGACATTCAGACTAATAAAAGAACTTGTTTATTGACCTCGGGGTCAATTCTTGATGACCATCACCACAAATATTATTAACTCCATCTCTAAAACACATTTGTCTTTATTTCATGCATAATTTAAATACTTTACCATCCACTGATACATTAGTTCAGTTTTAATTCTACCTATATTTTTAATAAATAAGTCTATATGACTGAGACTGTAAATTATGAGAAAACAGAGTCAAGTCTATAAAACTCACATGTTATCACCTACTAATCCTGAGCTGGGGGAAGAAAACCCACCACAAACTACTAAGCCATAGGTTGCTAGATGTGCCAGTACCCCTACCTCCCACTACTGCAGCCCACAAACACACCTCCTGTGCCGCTGTCACCTCCTTGAGCTTCCTAATCCATTCTCCTCGGCATCAAATCCACTCTATTCCATCCTCCAAAACCAAAGGAATTGGGTCTACTTCTTAAATGCCTCGATTGACTTCTCTTTGCTTATAAACTCAAGTCCAACATCTTTAGCATGATCTATTTCTAGATCTGTCTCCTGTCACACCCCAACATATCCAACATTGCTGCCATACTGAGTTCTCGTCATCCACAAAATAAGCCATGTATTTCTACAACCCGTACTTTTGTACTTTCTAGTCCCTCTAATAGAACGATGACTCTCTTCTCCTGGCAAATGCCTCTTTACTGTTGGATGCTCAGGTCACATTCTTGGTGACGCCTTCCTGACACCCTCCTCTGAGCCCCAAAGTACTTGCTCTTTCCCTAACTATAAAAGACAGAATATCATAATTATTTGTTTTACCCATCTCCTTCTTTAGGCTTTCTCAAGGAAGTGACATTGTATTCATATCAGTATCCTTCAGTAACTAGTTTAACATCTAGTAGGAGCTCCTACAAATATTCAGTGACACATTAAAGTGGTACAAGCTGTAGTCAGAAATGGTTAAAGTGTATAGAATATGCACTTTGCAAGTACTGATCTTCTGACAGCTAATGAAAGTAAACATAAACTTGACTTCAGTACCTTTCAGATCTCTTTCTTTAAACTGGGTAATGGGGAACATCATGGCATCAGCGAGCTGCGTTGAAAGTACTGCATGACAAGAGCTAAGCTAGTAAAAAAAAGACAAAAAAGGCCAAATAATTAACTATAGAGACATTTAGCCAGTGTTATGTAAATTAAACAAATTCTAGTAAACAGAAGCTGATCCATTTTACATAAGAGAATACTCAAAATTATGTTTTAATTACGTGATAATTGGCTCATGTCATGCTGTAACTGCTCGAAGGCTTGTGAGTTCAAGCCCCACATCAGGCTCTGTGCTGACGGCTCGGAGCCTGGAGCCTGTTTCTGATTCTGTGTCTCCATCTCTCTCTCTCTGCCCCTCCTCTGCTCATACTCTGTCTCTCTCTCTCTCTCAAAAATAAATAAACATTAAAAAATTTTGTTTTAATGTTTGTGCAAAGGATACTATCAAGAAGATAAAATCACAACCCACAGAAAGGGAGAAAATATTTGCCAATCACATACCTGATAGATAAAGAACTTGTGTCTAGAATAAATAAGTCTTAAGCTTGGTAACAAAACATAAACCACCCAATTAAAAAATGGGTAAAGGTCTGAACACAGTAGTGCCCCCGCCTTACCCGCAGTGTTGCCTTCCGCTATTTCAGTTACCCAAGGTCAACCACGGTGGTGAAGCAGATGATCTCCTCCTGACGTAGTGTCAGAAGGCCAATAGTAGCCTAACGCTAGATCACAATGCCTATACTATTCACCTCACTTCATCTGGTCTGTTGGCATTTCATCATTTCACATTATAACAAGAAGCGTGAGTACAGCATAATATTTAGAGAGAGACACCACATTCACACAACTTTTATTACAGTATAATGTTATAATTCTATTTTATTATTATTCTCTCATTCTGTTAATCTTACTGTGCCTAATTTGTAAATAAATCTTTATCACATTTATGTATATAGAGTAAACATGCAGGATTCAGTACTATCCAGGGTTTCAAGCATCCCCTGGAGGGGTGGGTCTTGGAATGTATCCCCTGTGGATTGGGGTGGGGACTACCGGAGACATTTCTTCAAAGATATAAAAAGGCCAATATGCATAGAAAGAGATGCTCAATGTCATTAGCCATCAGAAAAATGCACATAAAAACTACAATGAGACACTACTTCATACTCGCTTGGATGGTTTTATAATAAAAATATAAATGAATGGTGAGGATGTGTAGGAACTGGAACCCTCCACTACTGGTGGGAATTGTAAAAGTGTGCTGAAGCTGTGGAAAAAAGTTTGGCAGTTCCTCAAAAAGCTAAACTTAAAATTACCATATAATCCAATAATCCCACTCCTGATTATATACCCAAAAGAACTGAAAACTGGTGTTCAAAAAAAACCCCCCAAAACAAAAAAAAACTTGTATACAAATGCTATTTCCACTAGCCAAAAGGTAGAAAACAACTGAAATGTCCATCAACTATGAATGGGTAAGTAAAATGTGGTATATTCATAAATGGAATTTTATCCACCTAAAAAAGGAATGAAATTCTGATACATGCTGCAACCCAGATAAACCTTTTTATGTGAAGTGAAAGACAGACATAAAAATCCACAAATTATGAAGTCCATTTATATGAAATATCCAAAGAAGGCAAATCCATACAGACAGAGAGTAGATCTGCGGTTGCCGGGAGCTGAAGGGAGAGGGAGTGGGGCATGACTGCTCAACGGGCACAGGGTTTCCTTTGGGATGATGATGAAAATGTTCTGGCCCATCGGGGTGATGGTTACGCAACACTGCGAATGTATAAATGTAACCAGAGGTACATTTTATGTTATGTATATTTTGCCACAATAAAAATATTCCATTTCCTATAAATATTTCTTTATATTGCTCTCCTGTGACAATACTTTGCTACAATGAGTTATCAAAATACTTAAAAAAATTACTTTTTCAGATGGACTAGAAAAGACAGATCTAATGTTTCGTGTGAAAAGAACTTCCACTGCACTAGTTGAGGACAGTTATGGACTCCCCAGACAGCTCTCAGCACACTTCTTCCTCCTGGCAACATTTTGCCATGCAGTTTATTAATCTTTCCATCCCAGACAGCCAATATCAGCCCTTTTAATTTCTCCAACCAGTCATCAGAACAAATCATTAAAAAAGACCCGGAACCTACCTACAGCTCATAGTTTAATTCTTCTCTCCCTGCCGACATCAAATAACACCGTGAAAGGTTGAATGTGACATGGACTGGGAGGAGAGAGAGCACATCTATATGCTTAGCCCTTGAAAACAATTTGTTTCCATCAGACAAAGAAAGTACTATTTTTATGAGGAAGCCACTAGGATATGAGACAGCCACTAAGATGGAAACAAGGTCCTTCTTTAAATAGTAAACTTTTATTATAGAGATTTGCTCCTATCATCATAATACGAGTTCCCAATAAAAGCTAAACTTGAGGAACTTAATTATAAGACCATTTATTAAAGCAAAATATAATAAGCACTTACCTCATCTATAACTTTTGAAAACTGTTGCAAAGTTGAGCTCATAACTTCATCGTCACCCCCCAGTGGAAAACGCTGAAAAGTGGGAAACACAGATGAGGTAAAGGCCCAGGGCTGCATGTCTTTTGTGAAAGATGTTATAATGTACTTTTTTTTTTTTTTTAAGTTCATGCTTTATTTTGATAAAGAGGGAGAGAGGGTAAAAAGAGAGGGAGAGAGAGAATCCCAAGCAGGCGCCACACCATTAGTGCAGAACCTGATGCAGGGCTTGATCTCACGAACCATGAGATCATGACCTGAGCCAAAATCAAGTGGCCCAACCGACTGAGTCACACATGCACCTCTATAATTTACATTTTTAAAAACAGCTGACCCAGGGCGCCTGACTGGCTAAGTTGGCTAAGCACCCGACTCTTGATTTCAGCTCAGGTCATGATCTCACCCTACGCTGGACTCCATGCTGAGCATGGAGCCTGCTTGGGATTCTCTCTCTCCCTCTATCTGCCCTTCTCTACTCACACTCTCTCTCAAAATAAATAAACATAAAAAAACCCAGCTGACCCTTAAGGTGGGAGTTAGAAGTGCCAACCCCCACATAGAACTGTTAACTCTCCCCAAATTTAACTACTAACAGCCACTGCTGACTAGAAGCCTTATCAGTAACATAAACAGTTGATTAACATTTTGTGTATTACGTGTACTATGTACTATATTTTTATAATCTTTTAGAAAAAAAGAAAAAGTTAAGAAAATTGTAAGGAAAAATATATTTACTGTTCTATATTTATCAAAAAAATCCATGAATAAGTGGACCTGTGCAGTTCAAACTCATGTTGTTAAAGGGTCAACTGAAACATCAAAAAACATCTAAAATTTTGAATAAGCTTTAAAAATGCCACTTAGGGGCGCCTGGGTGGCTCAGTCGGTTGAGCATCCGACTTCGGCTCAGGTCATGATCTCACAGTCTGTGAGTTCAAGCCCCGCGTCGGGCTCTGTGCTGACGGCTCAGAGCCTGGAGCCTGCTTCGGATTCTGTGTCTCCCTCTCTCTCTGCCCCTCCCCAACTCATGCTCTGTCTCTGTCTCAAAAATAAATAAACATTAAAAAAAAATTAAAAATGCCACTTAATAAAACAGTGTTATTCATATAATTAGTAAACATTAATTAAGATGTTTACTAAGCAACTAATTAACATGGTACACAGAAATGTACACCATACAAGGAGTTCAAGGTTTGGTATTTAGCTCCAATTTCTCCAATTGCCAGCTGTAAAATCTTGAGCAAGCCTCAGTTTCTTCATTTGTAAAAGGAAGAGAGGTCAATTCGATAATACCTAACATTAAGTAATTAAAATTAGATATAAGTGCTATAATGAAATTTCAACAGCATATCAAAATTACCTTCTGCAAATTTAAAAAAGCTTAGGATTCTTGATGAGGTATTCTATTTATCTATACAGATACTGTAACGCTGAATATATTTTTTTAATGTTTATTTATTTAGAGAGCAAGCAGGGAAGGTGCAGAGAGTGAGGGGAGGGGAGGGAGGGAGGGAGGGAGGGAGAGAGGGAGAGAGAGAGAGAGAGAGAGAGAGAGAGAGAGAGAGAGAGAGAGAGAGAATCCTAAGCAGGCTCCGTGCTGCCGGTGCAGACACTGATACGGGGCTCCAACCCACGAACCGTGAGATCATGACCTGAGCTGAAACCAAGAGTAGGATGCTTAACCAACTGAGCCACCCAGGTGCTCCTCACTGCATATTCTAAATTATGCTTTAAAATTTTTCACATACTATACCTGTTTTTCATATTCTTTTAAAAGTTTTGAAGTGAGGTGTGTTGCTGCACTTAATTCATTCTGTAGGAAAAAATTAGCATTCAAATTAACACAGTATTACTGATCAAGAAAAAGTTTTAGTTGAAGATACCTAAGCCACTTTGATCACTTAAGATAAATGCTCTACAGCATGTTCTCTAAACCTTTACCTCATTACGTCACTGGAAAGGGAGCTACCATTAAAGCATTTTTAAGGGAAACTCAAACCATGAAATAAAGAGACGCCATCAAGGAATTCAGCAATGTTCTAGGTGTATGCTTTTTTTTTTTTAGCTAGTAAAAACTAAGCATTAAATGTTGTTAAAACTTTCAAGTTAGAAGTAAACTATATATAATCTTAGCAAAATCTTGATTCTATATTAATGACTAATTATTCCTCTCTCTAGAGGCTGATACTAGATCAATGCATTTAATAACATACAACCAAAATGTGGTTAATTAGTCATATAATACAGCAACACAGTCAGGTGAAGGAAATATTTTTTGAAGTTTTTTTTCAGTGACGAACATAATGACAAATATAACTTTTCTTTTACATAGTCATCTGTGGTCAGGAATCAAATCTTGAAAGACCTATCACAAGAAAAAAAACTATCACAGCAACTGTTTAGTACATAAATATGAGTCCAGAAAGGAGATGAAATGAGGAGAAAAAGAAACTTGTATACTTAATTAATCCCAAAGAAAGTTTAACACAGAACCCAAGTTGCTATTAAGGCTTATAACTGAGTTACATAAACAGCCTTGAATCTTAAGCCTACTCAACAAAAAAAATGTACTCATCTCCTTCTTAATCTCCCAGTACCCAGAGTTATAGTTAATTTTTATTATGTTCTTCTCACTAAAGATAAACTACTTTCAAATCCTTTACTCAAAAAGGGGGAAGTATTCTTTAAGATTAAAAGCATGATTAGGGAAAAAACCGGTGACAGTATGGGGCTTTCTTAGGCAAAGATCATGATCAGCGAGTTTCATTCAGTAAGAAAACTCTTACTGTGTTTAGACAGAAAGAGGAAAATGCTTAAATCTTCACCTCTTCTGTAGCGCTACAAACTACACACTAGGAATTGGAATGTGAGCTCTGTAATACAAAATACGTAAAAGTTCATTCATGCATTCAAAGAATATTTATTACTATGAGCCCAGGATAGGGTTAGGCACCAGTAAACAAGACAGACCCTATCTCTGTCCTCACGGTCTTAAAGTCATTTTAAAAACAAAGCATTGAATCAGCCTTTAGCTTTTTACCTGTGCATCATAAATCCGATGCATAGCTTGATACAACTGGTTCATATAGTTGGAAATGGCTGTAGCATCTTCTTCAAATACACCCAGTAAAGACCTTGTCTGTATAAAATAAAAGCAGTAAGTTAAGGTTACCATTATATAAATCAAACGGAAAAATTTTTTCTAAAGGAAAGAAAAATCCTAGGATACTGGAGCTCTAATAATTCTGAGTTTTAATCTATTTTCTCTCTTTTGATAGTAATGCCAACATGTTGGGGTTCTTTGCTCTCAATTTCACTTCACTAAAACGGAGGGATTTCCCAACTATAGCACACAAACTTTAGAAGGAACAAAGGTATATTTTTATGAATTAAAAAAAAGCCTGTAATTTAACTACGAACAGATCGACAAAAACGTTTAAGGCTAAATTAACAGTATTCCATGTATAAATATTTTAAATGTTTTCTTTCAGGATGACTTAGTATGATTATTTCTCTTTTTCCATGGTCTCTTGGAGTAGCCAAAACCCTTCCCGTCCTAATTCAGAATAACATAATACTCATCCCTAACATGGCCAATTAAATACTAACTAGGTATTTATAAGTAAAGAATTTGAGGGGTTTTTTTTCTTCTTTTTTTTTATACTTATCTACATTGTTAGGCCTTTTTTTTTTTTTTTGTAATGCAATAAAAATTTCCCTTTAATTTTAAGGAGAAATTTTTAAAGTAAATGTTAAGACTGTCAATAAAAAGGTTCAGAGATAAAGAAACTCAGCAAATCAACGCAAGGTTATACTCACCTTTTCATATCCCAAAGGCAGAAAAAGAATGAATATATCGACAACTATTGAGATAACTGCAGCTTAAAATCTAAAAGATGACCTTGTATTTTTATTCTACAAATAGTTCATTTATGTCTCAACCTTAGAAAGTGGTTTTTAAAAATCAACTTATTCCTTAGCGTCCTGTTTTCAGAAAAGGAAGCTAAGTCAACACAGTTTTTAAAAACGGGGGGTGGGGGGGAGGGCACAAAGTCATTATGCCAATATATGGAGTCCATGCCATCAGTCCTCTAGTCCCCCATGCCCCAGAGATTTACATCAGATGGAATCTTTTTATTTTTTAGCTCTGTGCCCCACCCCTACTACCCACAGTGCTATTTTATGATGTAAAAAGAAAGCATTAAGAAATCTTGTTTGACTAGTGCCATTCCAAAGAAAAATCTGCCATTTCATTTTTTGTTTCCCCCAAATTATTATTTTAATTCAAGGAATTACATGTTTATGCAAAAACCTGTAGTGGATTTAAATTAAAAAGATCCCCTTAGCCCCAAATGGTGTTAAAACAGGTTCCCTACTTCAAGCTAATAATATCTAGCTAGCACTTTATAAAAAGTTCATCAATGTGGTACCATTTCATTGACTCTATGATGGCATCCACTGTGAGCTATACAAGTTTTAAATACTACAACAAAACAGTGCCAGCAACTAAGCTATGGTTTTGAGGTATTCTTATGTCTTGCAATTTTTACTTAATATTTGTGGAAATAGACCTTTAAAAAGAATTTTATATATAATATAAACATAAAAGTAAAACACAAACAGCATGAATTTAATATAATCCTAACATTTCTTCAGAGTTCAACTCTTACTTTTTGACAGAAGAATCATCAATACCCATGTTTTCCCATTCAATATTATTCTGTGTCATGGGGAGGTGACAAGTATTTCTTACAAGTGCTCCACTTTTGTCCCCAGTACTTTTTTCCGAACCACTGATACTGATTCAACAAACTTTGATGCTGGTACTTGCTTCATTCCAGCAGGAGTCAAAGGACTATTTTCAGACAGTTTATAAACAGGACTGATGGTCCTTCAAGTGGTGCTCAATTGACCTGTTGCCTGGACACTGAGAGGTCGCACTTGACGAGTCACGCCACTAGGAGAAACAACCATGTGTGTACATCTGCAACCAATTACACGTAAAACATCAACTGTAGGGGCATTTATCTCAATATCAGACATGTTAAAATGTGGAAAAAGAAAAAAAGGTATGTTTCATAATCTATGAGTATTCCATATCATGCCAAAGAAAGATAGGAGTATTCCACATTATCCCAGTGGGGACTGGAGTTTTATCTTCATAGTTCCAGCACTGAAGAGTCACTGGTATTTATCTACACATAAAATCAATTATTTTTAAAAGATCATGTCTGTTCTTATTAACTAGCAAGTTTCATTTTGCTCCTGATTTTCAAAACAACATAAAAGTATGGACAAGGCAGTTAGTGTAGCCTTAAAGATTTCCTGTCTTAACAAATACTATGATCATTTGCAGAATGGGAGATTGTTTGGGCAAGATAATTCTAATGATGTTTATATCCAAACAGCTGGATTTAAATTTGCAAATACCCCTCTATTTTAATACTAGTGACTATAAATCAAAACTAAAAAAAAGATAACGATAATTCAGGATAGTCTTTCATGACTCCAAGGCTCTAATCTTTTTACACAGCAACTGACAAGCTACTTTTGATTAGGAACAAATGATTTCAATAAAAATTTATCTCTAGGGGCACCTGAGCGGCTCAGTCAGTCAAGCGTCCGTCCGACTTCTGGGTCAGGTCATGATCTTGCAGTTTGTGAGTTTGAGCCCCATGTCGGGCTTTGTGCTAATAGCTTAGAGCCTGGAGCCTGCTTCAGATTCTGTCTCGCTCTTTCTCTGCCCCTCCCCCTCTCACACTCTGTCTCTCTCTCAAATATGAAAAACTTCAAAAAAAAAATTAAAAACAAAACAAAACCCTTGTCAATACAAAGGAAACTATCAACAAAACTAAAAGGCAGCCTACAGGAAGGGGGAAGATATCTGCAAACAACATATCTGATAAAGGGTTAGTATTCAAATTCTATAAAGAACTTATTAAACACCCAAAAACCAAATAATCCAGGGGGTGCCTGGGTAGCTCAGTCAGTTAAGCATTTGACTCTTGATTTTGGCTCAGGTCATGCTCTATGAGCCCCACGTTGGGCTCTGTGCTGACCATGTGGAGCCTGCTTGGGACCTCTCTCTCCTCCTCTCTCTGCCCTTCCCCTGCTCATGTGTGCTCAAAAATATAATAAACATTTTTAAAAATCCAGTTAAGAAATGGGCAGAGAACATATGCATAGACATTTTTCCAAAGAAGCCATTCAAAGATGGCTAACAGGCACATGAAAAGATGCTCAACATCACTCATCATCAAGGAAATACAAATCAAAACCACAATGAGATACCACCTCACACCTGTCAGAATGGCTAAAATTAACAACACAGGAAACAACAGGTGTTGGTGAGGATGCAGAGAAAGGGGAACCCTCTTACACTGTTGGCGGTACAGCCACTCTGGAGAACAGTATGGAGGTTCCTCAAAAAACTAAAAATAGAACCACCCTACCATCTAGCAATTGCACTACTCAATATTCATGCAAAGGATACAAAAACACAGATTGAAGGGGTACGTGCACCCTGACATTTATCGCAGCATTATCAACAATAGCCAAATATGGAGAAAGCCCAAATGTCCATCAACTGAAGAATGGATAAAGATGTGGTATGTATGTATGTGGAATATTATCCGGCCATCAAAAAGAATGAAATGTTGCCATTTGCAACCATGTGGATAGAGCCAGAGTGTACTATGCTAAATGAAATAAGAGAAAGAGAAAAACCATATGACCTCACTCATATGTGGAATTTAACAAAACACTGAACATACGGGGGCGGGGAGAAAAGAGCAGGAAACAAACCATAAGAGACTCTTAAAACTGAGGGTTGATGGAGGGAAGTGGGTAGGGGAAGGGCAAGATAGGAGATGGGTATTAAGGAGGGCACTTGTTATGATGAGCACTGAGTATTGCACCTAAGTGATGAATCACTGAATTCTATTCCTAAAACCAATATTGTAATGTATGTTAACAGACTAGAATTTAAGTAAAATTTTGAAAAGAAAAAAGAACTTATCTATATCAGGAGCTTTAAAACTTTTTATACTCTGTTACTCGACTTCTTGGACTCTATCTATATTAATAGCCCAAATGAGAACAAAAATTTATGCCCCAAAGCATTAACTGCAGTTCTACATATAAAAGCAAAACTTGGGGACAATCTCTAAGTCCAAAATAGGACAACTGTTAAGTCAGTTAAGGAAACATGCAGCCTTTAATTTTTTTATTCAGAATGTAATGATATGTGAACACTTAACTGTAATGTTAAATTAAAGCCAAATAAAAATTGTTATGCACAATATAACTCCAATTACATTAAAATAGGTAAGAAAAAACTAGGAATGAGAAAAACTGTTAATAGGGTTTGCTGCTTCAGGCAGGACAGGTAACTGTGTTTTCCATACCTTTCAATTTTTCTGAAGCACATAACTATGATTTTCACAATCAGGTACAAAAATAAAAACGTTCACTATAACAGCTGAGATTCAGAGAAGTTGAGTGACTTGCCCTAAAGCGAGTGGAGTGTCAATGAGGACTAAAACCCCTATACCTGAGCCCCAGATCTGGGGCTTTCCATCCTACCACAGGTTCTCCCTAAGGATTACTTCCAAGTGTCTTTCCTTAAATCCTATTTGTCCCAACTAATTTTCCCAAGTAAATATTACCCAGTTCAAATTCACCACTTCTAAAAATGTAAAGAATAGCAATGTGGCTATCTCATTAAAAATCACCATAAAACTGATACTGGTATGGCACACACTTGTAAAAAAAAAAAAAATGAAGGCTCAAGTTGTAAACTAACTGTGTGAAAAGTTCAAGAAATTAGATGAGTCAGATTAATATCCTCTTCACGAGTCATGGGGAGGGCACTGTGCTACCCATTCTGGGCTGTGTATAATCTTTATGGGCTATAAAAAACCAGGCAGGAAAAGAAACGTAAGGCAACCTGTTGAGTCTTATGCAATAAAAGTAAAATGACAGAGTGCACCTGGCCAATGCATGCCACAAAATTTTTGCAAAACATCTGAAACAAATATAACTTCTAACTTTATAGGACAGAAATCATTAAGAATTTGAAATAGCTATTGGGGCAGTCCAGATAAGCAAAGATGTGGGCTTCTGTCACTTGAGCCTGATAAGAGTACGTTACCAGCAAACAACTGGCTTGTGAAGGTATCTTTACACATGGGGAAAAAAAATCAATTCCACAATCAGAGCCCAACCTCAACTTGGCGATTAAAATTGGCACACAGTCATGGCGGACGTGTCACACAGGCCAGGGATGATCTAGCCCCTTCTTCCTGATCCTTTGGAGCTATATTAAACTAAGAAGACACATAAAACATGTGCTACTGTGGTTCTGAATGAACACATTTCAGAAAATTTTCTTCGTTCTAAGGGGTACGCAACCCTTACAATAATTTATATCGCTTAAATTATTGTGTAAAATACAGGCTTAGGGATGATGTTTCTCAATGCAAGTTACAGTGTCTACTAACATGTTTTTAATAGAACTCATTTCACTCTTCAGTATTGGACACGTAACAAATTGTTACGTTTCCCTAGACCGTTTTAAGCTAGAGCAACCACGCGAGCACTACCCCCAAACAGACGAAACACGGGGCTTTTATTTTGATGAGTTTATTAGGGCCAAGTCTGCACCGTTCCGTGCAGCCGCGAAGGCGCCGTCCATCGCAAGCAGTGCACAGCTCGAGTGACAGCGGCTACCGTCGCGGCCACGACACTGGACACACTCCGCGGGGAGGCTCCCGGGCATGTGACGGCTTCGCCGATGACTCTCCACGCGGGCAAATCAGCAGCCTTCCAGCATCTCCTTCCCTAGCTTGCTCAGAAACCATGAAATAAGTCTACAGGGTTTTTCTCCTTCTGCATTTCGTCCGAAAAGATGTTCGGGGAGAAAATCCCAGGACTGAGATTTATCGCCTCACGTTACGGCGATAAAAACGTACCTTTCATCAAATACAAGGGAGCCCCGCGCGCGTACGTGACCGCAGGGCCCACGAGCGAAGGCGGCGGAGGCTCGGTCGCCGCCCTCCGACGTCCCGGACCCCGCGCGCGGTTCTCGGCCCAGCCGCGCAGGCCCACGCGGGCCTCGGGCTGGCGGCCTGGCCGCGGCGGCTCGGGGCGCGGCCCGCGACGGGCGGGGACACTGGCGGCGGCGCCCACCTAGGCCGGGGCGGGCACCTGCGGCCGCGGCGGCGCGGGGCCTGGGGTCGGCCCGCCCTGCTTTTTCCCTCGCCGCCCGCCGCCGCCGCCGGCCGCCGCCGCCCGCGCCTCACCTGCGGGCTGTCCTCCAGCGTCTCCTCGATGGGCAGCTTGTCGATTCCCGGCATCGTGGCGGAGGGAGGGCGGTGGCAGAAGACACGGCAGCCGCCCACAGCTCCCCGCGCCCGCCCGCCTGCAGCAGCTGACCCCGACCCGCCCTCTCTCTCAGGAGCTGCCGCCGTCGCCGCCCGCGCCGCTCTAGCCAGGCGCCTAGCGGCCGCGCGGGAAATCCCGCCCCCTCGGCCTCCCTGTCCCGCCTCCCTGCGCGCCCATTGGCTCGTGGCGACGCCCATCAGCGCGGTGGGGTTGGCCCGGAGGTTCCTCCTCCGCGCTGGGCTCTGCGGTGAGCAGCGGCCTGGGGGGCGTTGCTGCCCGCTCACAGCGACCATCTACCCAGCTAGTGTTTTAATGTAAATTGTAGGGGACCGTCAACTCCCTACCATCGCCGCCAGCGAAAGTCTCCGGAAATCAGAGCATTGAGCGCGGAGGACCACAGTGGGAGTTTGGAGCGATTTTACTTCTCCCGGAACATTTTTCGTCAGAGACCACGGAAGAGACCCCACTGCGGGGGCCCTTTCTTTAGTTGCCTCAAATTATAATCTTCCCAACCCTGCCCGAAGGCTCCAGTCACCCCCCTCCCCACTCTCCCACAAAATGGTGCTGGCTAATTCAAACGTCTGTGAGATCCCAAGTTGAGCCATTAACAGTGCTTTCCAGTAAATTCATAGACAGGAGACTCGCAGTTATTTTTCTGGGCACTTGGATATCAGTATATTCAGTTAAAACATGTGACTTTGTTGTCAATTCAAAAATTCTTCCCTGGCCTTGAAGGGCTATCATGCCTCGATTTAGACTTTCCTATTTCCTTTAAATCACAAATGAAAGCATTCTTTAGGGGCGCCTGGGTGGCTCAGTTGGTTTAGCGGCCGACTTCGGCTCAGGTCATGATCTCACGGTCTGGGAGTTCGAGCCCCGCGTCGGGCTCTGTGCTGACGGCTCAAAGCCTGGAGCCTGCTTCTTCAGATTCTGTGTCTCCCTCTCTCCCTGCTCATACTCTGTCTCTATGTCTCTCAAAAATGAATAAACATTAAAAAAATAAAAAGAAAGCATCGTTTAAAGTTCAGGATACACTGGTTGATTATGTCGGTAACTGATTAGCATTCCTGTTGGGTCAAAAAGTTTTGGAAGATTTAAATAGCTTCTTCAGCCTCTAACTTTACAGTAAAGTGAAATTCTAATTCCAAAACCTGGGCTAGATTAGAACTCCTGCTGCTTTGTCCATCTTACCCAACCTGGCACTGCCTCATTTATTTCTCTGTAGAGCTATAAGAAGCTTTCAACAGTATAAAAGAAAACGGCAAAATCATAAGTGTCCTCTAATACTCTAGCCATTAATCCCACCAATCCATTCCATCTGCATTCAAGAAATAGAAGAAATGCTGAGTAAAGATTATTAGTTGCCTGGTTCCACAGATACACTGGAACAAACCCAGACACAGTAGAACAAATCTGAATACAGGAACAAGAATGGAAGTTACATATTTTAAACTTAAATGCTAGAGTTTCACTGATCTCTTGAAGGGAAGATTAAACCTGGTTTTAAAAGTTTTACTAAATGTTTTCAAATCCAGATACAGTAGAACAAATACGGAAACAGGAACAGAGGTTGCATAATTTAAGCTGAAATGCTAGAGTTTCCCATGATCTCTTGAAGGAAAGATAAAATCTGGGTACCAAGTAGGGGACGCCTGAGTGGCTCAGTTGGTTAAGCATCTGAGTCAACTCAGATCATGATCTCAGGGTTGTGAGTTCCAGCCCCAAGTGGGCCTCTGCTTTCACAAAGCGCGGATCCTGCTTGGGATTTTCTGTCTCCTTCTCTCCCTCAAATACAAATGTATAAACATCGTTTTAAAAAGTAGAGTGCAGTGTAACATCACAGAATTATCCGTAGTATTAGAAGCTTTAGATAAGAGTTCTCCCCAGGGGCGCCTGGGTGGCTCAGTCACTTGAGTGTCTGACTTCGGCTCAAGTCATGATCCTGAGGTTCATGGGTTTGAGCCCTGTGTCGGACTCTGTGCTGACAGCTCAGAGCCTGGAGCCTGCTTCAGATTCTGTGTCTTCCTCTCTCTCTCTGCCCCTCCCCCACTTGTGTTCTGTCTTTCAAAAATAAATAAACTTAAAAAATAAAGCCTTCTCCCCTTACTCTTTCTCCCTCTCTCTCTGCCCCTCCCCTGCTCATGCTATGTGTGTGCTCTCAAAATAAAGAAATAAAGTTAAAAAAAAAAGAGTTCTCCCCTTAAATTGATTATCCACTACTCACTCTCCAGAAGAGATTTTTAGATTTTGAAAGGTGGTTCGGAATCCATTATTACTGAGTGTTCCTGGTTTCCAATTGCTTCAATGTACTCAGCATTGTACAGATTCCAACAACCAACTCCACTCTTTCCTTTGATATTTGTTTTCTACTCTGTCAGCACACTGGCATGCAACCTTGCTCTAAAGAAAGACTTTCAAGGTAAGTGACCTTCTTCGTTGAACAGTGACTTAGCTTATAAATGAAGGAGAAGAAAAGTTGTGGCATGGATAAGAATCCAGAGTAAGCGACAAGTAAAAACAATTGGCCACAATTCAAGTGTAACTTGGCCACAATTCAATGAAAAATTCTGTTAGGTATCTGAGCTTTCTGGGTGGTGTATTATCATCAAGTTAAGTGGTTTCCTTTTGTGTATTTATGCGCATCTAAACTGTATTTGTAAAGGATTCTCAGGAGGTTATCGGGGAGTGGCAAGGAATTCTTGCCAGGTTTAGCCAATTAAAAAAATGAAATGGGGGGGCAGAACTTAAAAAATGAAAACAAAAATAAGTTGACATTCAGTTGGATGGAGAG
Organism: Paguma larvata; assembly: GCA_030068075.1. Classification (NCBI taxonomy): domain Eukaryota; kingdom Metazoa; phylum Chordata; class Mammalia; order Carnivora; family Viverridae; genus Paguma; species Paguma larvata. The sequence continues at coordinate 24,164,737 of CM057842.1, read as the reverse complement.
GCAGTTTAGTCAAATTATAAACCTAGAAAGAATCTTACCAGGCCTTCTTTTTGGATCCTTTACCTTTAGGCTACTGTACACTCTGATCATCCAAAAAAAGGATTGTATTTACTATTTTAAAACATTTTTAGAACTCCAGGATTCACAGTCTCCTTTGGTCAACACTTCAGTGTAATCAGCCTAAGTTCTGTACAGTTGACCAAACTCAGTTCTTTTTATACAGGAAATGAGGCTTGTTCAGAGAATGCCTTGGGGGTTACTAGAGACTCCCGTGGGTAGGATAGTAAAACCTTTGGCCAACTGGTTAATTTTATGGAAGGCAAGGCAGGATTAAACAACACCCACTAAGGAATTCTTTGAGATGTTTCACACATATAATTCATTGAGGTGTTTCCACGTAATTTACAACAAAAGGACATATCATCTTGCAAATAGATTCGTTAATTATTAGCCTCCTAAAATTATATTTGATCTTCTTATAATTAGGTTTTTACATGATACTCCTTGAAGTTCTGGTCTGTGGTCTATAATAGGAAAGAATCCAACAACCTAAACGATGCTGGTGCTTTTCAAAATTATCCCCATAGGTTAGTGGTTACCAAACTCATGCACTCATGCACACACACAAGTTATCTCAAAAAGATGGTTAGGATAAAGATTCTTCAGCCCAGCTGGAAGATTCTAATGCAGTAGGTCAGAGTTGGGGCTGGGAATCTCCTCTGATGAATCCAAACACAATCTTCAAACCACAGGTCGAAAATCTCTATCCAAAATGGAGAATAACCAGAGGCACCTGGCTGACTCAGTCGAGCATGTGACTCTTGATCTCTGGATTGTGAGTTCAAGCCCCATGTTGGGTGTAGACTACTTAAAAATAAAATATTTTTTTTTAAATGGAGAATAATCATTTCCATTTCCCAAATAAGCCTGTACTTTAGGAAACTTAAAGAGTCATATAAACATTTAAGAAAAGAGTTTTTGGTTCCAGTTGAGGATGGTGAGAGAGATACCATTTCCAGAATCACCAAAGAGAGGTTGGGAATCCTCCTACCCACAATATTCCCTTAAAAAGCCCATCAATCTGAAATTAAGGAATTCATATTCCTTTTAAGAGTATAACATATAACACAAATAATTCTGGATGTTACTTAATAAATCACTCCTTAATGTGACTCACTTTAATACCCAATTCACTTGTTTTCTAACATCCAGCTGAGATGAGTCAAATTCAAGAAAGGAGTACACTAATAGGTATTTGGGAACTTAAGTCACTTCTATCTACTTTGAAACAGTAGAACTAGTGGTAGACTTGGGGGAAGCTTTGGGCAGTTGAAAGGTAGAATCAAAAGTTCTGAGTTAGATGAGCAGCAAGGCCCAGCTGACTCCTCACCACACCTCTGCATACCACCCTTTGCTTTGGATCTTGGTGTTCATGCTACTTTCGATGTTTGCCACAGCATCCTTTGAATGTAAGTTTGTGGCCAAAACATAAAACCTTAGAAAGGCAAATTCTGTAACTTTTATCTTCTTAACTGTGAAAAGAATAAAATTTAATTTTTAGGATCATTGTATATGCCTTTATTTTGTTTCTGGTTGCCTTGATTCCTTTTTGAAAGATGAGGACATTATAAAGTAATTTCTTTGGCCAAGCCAGGAACTTTGAAACAAAGCAACATCGTTCATTTCTTTGGAGAGGTGAATAAAAGCATGGGCTTGAGCTCATGGACATGGCCTATGGAGCCCGCCGAGCTGGCTTCGAGTCCAGGCTCTACTCTGCCAGTTCTGTGACTTCAGTCAAGTTACTTAACTTCTCTGTGTCTCCATTTCCATAATCTGACTTAATGTAGAGAATCTACATGATAGGGTTGTAAAGATGATAATGAACTTTCAGAATAGTGGTGGGCACAATAAACATTCAGTCAAAATGAGTTAGTTATACTTTTCATAACTTACTAGTAAATATCAAATGTTTTTCCTGTAAGCTTATTTACTTAAGTAATAAGTAAATTATTATTACTCGAACCCCAAGTGGGACTCGAACTCATGACCCCGAGATCAAGAGTTGCATCTCTTCCAACTGAGCCAGCCAGATGCTCCAAATATTAAATGTTTTAATACTTTTAAAGCAGCTTTCCTTTTCTTCATTTTTCCTCTTTATCGTATCTAAAGAAATCAATATTTTGCTAAACCAGAAGTCTGTGCTTATTATCTTAGATAATCCTGATACTGTTTTAAACATTATTACCATTACCCTTGTTAGCATTCTATCACTTTGACTGAGGGGCTTTTGTGGCCAAAACAAAAATTCTTAAAGCAACAGATATATTTTGTTATATTCTGGAGAAATAGTGTAGGTGCCAAAAAAGCAAAGGTTATTACCTTGTTTTGTATTTGGGGTTTTTTTTTTAAAGTGGGGAAAGAGAGATGCCCTAAGCCTTAAAGACATGAGATCTTCTGAGACTTTTTTTTTTTTAGTTTATTTGTTTATTTTGAAAGAGACAGAGACAGTGCGAGCTGGGGAGGGGCAGAGAGAGAGGGAGACAGAGAATCCCAAGCCGACTTCACGCTGTCAGCACGGAACCTGATGCAAGCCTCGAACTCACGAAGCCATGAGATCATGGCCTGAGCCGAAACCAAGAGTCGGAAGCTTAACCAACTGAACCACACAGGCATCTCCACACTTTTAAAAAAATGTTTATTTATTTTGAGAGAAAGTGCATGCGTGCAAGCAGGGGCAAAGAGAGAGGGAGGGAGAGAGAGAATCCCAAGCAGGCTCCACTCTGTCAGCCTGTCACAGAGCTGGAACCCACGAACTGTGAGATCATGACCCAAGCGGAAACCGAGACTGAGCCACCCAGGCGCCCCCTTCATTCCACTTTTAATCACAAGGAATTCTGGGGAGCGATAGGCAAGTCTTTAAAGAAGAGATTACTCTTAGAGAAGTCAATATGTCCCATGACTGTTTAATCATTGAAAACAGTTTAATTTTCACAGAACCACAGAAGGCACTAAAAAATAGAGTAAGTGAGGGTTGATTAAACCAGTAGTATCTATCCATCCCATGGCTAAAGCAAATAAGGGTCGCAGGGTTGAGTAGCAAGCACACCCTTCCAAGAACACTAGATGGTGCTCTAAATTTAGTTTTGGGATTCTATCTGATTCAGGAAATGACTGTCTGCATTCAATAAATATTTATTAGGTCATGAACAAAATATTAAAAATCCCTGCCCTTGTGGAGCTACAGCTGAGCGGGGATGGTGGAAAGAAAGGCAGCAAATGAAAAATAAACACAGTAAGTAGCAATAGGAGAATAGTATATTAGAAAGTGGTAAGTGGCAGGGAAAATAGGGTTGGAAGCAGTTCCGATTTTAAACACGCTCATTAGAGTGGGCTTCATTGAGAGGGTGAGATCAGAACAAAAACTTGAAGGAGTCACTGGAATGAGTAATGGGGACATCTGGGGAGAAAGCGTTCCAGGAAGAGGAACCAGGGCAGAGGCCCTAAGCCCTGAGGCAAGAATGGCCCGGCCCATTCCGGTTGAAGAATTGCATAAAGCATCTTTTCATGTATCTGTTGGCCATCTTTATGTCTTCTTTAGAATAATATCTATTCAGTTCCTCTGCCCATTTTTTAAGTGGCTATTTGTTTTTTGGGGGTGTTGGGTTGTATAAGTTCTTTATATATTTTGGATATTAGCCCCTTAGCAGATAAATCATTTGCATGTATCTTCTCCCACACAGTAGGTCGCCTTTTCATTTTGTTGATGGTTTCCTTTGCTGTGCAAAGCTTTTTATTTTGGTGTAGAAGACATACAGATAGCCAACAGACACCTGAAAAGACACTCAACATCACTAATCCTCAAGGAAATGCAAATCGAAACCACAATGAGGTATTACTACATACAGTCAGAATGACTAATATCAAAAAGAAAAGAAATAAGTGTTGGTGAGGATGTGGAGAAAAGAGAACCCTCATGCACTATTGGTGAGAATGTAAACTGGTGGAACCACTATGCAAAACAGTAAGGGGTTCCTCAAAGAATTAAAAATAGAAATAACATATGATCCAGTAATTCCACTACTGGGTATCTACCCAAAGAAAATAAAACATTATTTCAAAAAGATATATGCCCCCCTACTTTCATTGCAGCATTATTTACAATAGCTAGGATATGGAAGCAACCTAAGTGTCCATGGATAGATGAATAGATAAAGAAGATATGGTATAGGGGTGCCTGGGTGACTCAGTTGGTTACGTGTCCAACTCTTGATTGTGGCTCAGGTCATGATCTCACAGTCATGTGAGGCTCAGCATGGAGCCTGCTTGGGATTATCTTTCTCTCTCTCTCCATCTCTCTCTGCCTACCCCCTCTCTCCCATCCTCTCTCTCAAAATAAATAAACATTTAAAAAGAAGATATGGTGTGTGTGTGTATGTGTGTGTAAAGAATAAATAAATAATGAATAAATAAAAACGAATAAAATGAATAAAGAAGAATGAGCCACAGGAAAGAGTGAGATCTTGCCATTTGCGGCAACTGGATGGACAAAAAAAGGTATTATGCTAAATGAAATAACTCAGAAAAAGACCAGTTCCATATGATTTCACTTATATGTGGAATCTAAAAAAATAAATGGGCCAACAACCCCCCCCCCAAAAAAAAAACCCAGAAACAGACTTGTGAATACAGAGAAGTTGCCGAAGAGGAAGGGATTGGGAGATGGGAGAAATAGGTGAAGGGGATTGAAGATGCAAACGCCCAGTTATAAAATAAATAAGTCACGGAGATGAAAAGTAGAGCAGAAGGAATATCATCAGCAATATTGTAATCACTTTGTGTGGTGACAGGCGGGAACTCCACCCAGTGTGGTGAGCATTGCATAAGGTATGGAATTCTCAACTCACTATACTGTGCACACTTGCAACTAATTTGACATTGTATGTCAACTATACTTAATACAAATAAAAAAAATAATTTCATAGAGAGCAGGGTGGCAGGAAAGGAGCAGCCTGGGGAAAGAGTTGAGGGCAAAAGGTGAGGAAGAGGAGGCCAGATCACATAAAGCCTTCTGGCCTGTGTGAGGATTTTTGACTTTTACTCTGCTTTTGGATACAAACACCTTTAACAGAGGTTGTGATTTGAAATGAATGCCGGGAAGCTGGATGAATTAGTAATATGAGCTAGCATCAATTATGGACAAATGAACATTGTCCTAAGTAAACTCCATAGTTTATGAGGTAGAGTGATTTAGCGGAAAATTTACATCAGTGGTTTAGCTAAGTCACATTTTTTGTATGCAGGGTCAAAAGCAAAGTTTTAATAACAAACGACAATGATTTCACGTAGAAACAGCTGTATGGTTTTTCCTCTTCTCTTCCTGAATAATTCGGTCCTAAAGCCATCAGGTGGGGCCAAATGAAGTAGAAGTCTGTGCAAGGTGGGTAAATCACAGGGGCCCAGAAGAGGGTGTTGGAGTCCAACCAGGGGGAGGAGGGCATTCCCACGAAGGGGCCCCCTCGTGTGGGGTGTCAGAGCCTGTTCAAGATGAGGAGGATATATATCGGCAACGGTGGGCGTTAGAGCACAGGAGGGATAAAGAGGCTATTTTGGCGGAGAGGCAGCTAAGAGACAGGAGCGAGGAGGAAGAGTGGGGTGAGGAGGGCATCTGCATGAGAGGGCAGTTTTGGAGTCCGGGTATGATGAGGAGGGCTTTGATGCAGGTCAGGAGCCTGGTGTAGGATTTCAGAAAGCAAGGAGTGAGAGGAATATCCAGGAAGGAAGGCAGCTCAGGGCAGGGTCTCGGAGCCTGAGTGGGGTGAAGAGAACACCCACATAGGGGGGTGGTAATGTGTAGGGCGTCAGAACTCGAACAGGGAGAGAAGGACTTTTGTGCGTGAGGAAGTATCTAGGCCAGATTATGGGTGTTCTAGTAGAGTCAGGAACGCTTCCATGTGGGAGGGGAGGCGGGTGCAAGATGTCAGGGCTCAGGTGAGGAAGTTGGGCATCTCTGCAGAGAGAGGGAGAGAGCACTGGAAGTTTGGTTACGTAGGGGAATACATCAAATAAGTAAATATAATGGATATTATATTTATATATATAATATAAATTTACATTATATTACTCTCAGAGAAGGGAATTACAAATGTGGAAAGGGAGAAAGTTAGAATGAACCTTAGAGTGCCAGTTTGGAATTACATGCATACCTTGTTGTTTGCACTTTCTTTCGTTGTGCTTCTCGGATACTGTGTTTTTTATAAGTTGAAGGTCTGTGGCAACCCTGCGCCACACAAGCCTATCAGGGCCACTTTTCCAAAAGCAGTTGCTTACTTTGTGTCTCTGTGTTGCATGTTGGTCATTGTGACAATATTTCAAGTTTTTTCATTATTATTATATTCATTATGGTGATCTGTGATCCAATGATCACATCTTCAATGTTATCATCTTAATTGTTTTGGGGTGTCAGGAACCATGCTCATATAAGAAGGCAAACTTAATCCATGAATGTTGTATGTGTTCTAATTGTTCCACCAACCGCTCCCCTCTATTCCTCTCCTCCTATCCCTTGACACACGACGATACTGAAATTAGGTCAATTAATATCCCTACAGTGGCCTCTAAGTGTTCAAGTGAAACAAAGAGTCAACTGATGCAGCAAACTTCATTGTCTTATTTAAGAAGTTGCCACAGCCACACCAACCTTCAGCAACTACCACCCTGATCAGTTAGCAATCATCGACTAGGGAAATCGGGGCAACTTTCTATTTTTTATTAAAAAATTTTTTTTAACATTTTCATTTTTAAGAGTGAGAGAGACAGAGCATGAGTGGGGGAGGGGCAGAAAGAGTGGGAGACACAGAATCAGAAGCAAGCACCAGGCTCCGAGCTGTCAGCATAGAGTCTGTCGCAGGCCTGAACTCATGGACTGTGAGATCATGACCTGAGCTGAAGTCAGAGGCTTAACAGACTGAGCCACCCAGGCGCCCCAGTCAGGGAAACTTTCAACATAAAAAAAAATAATGAAATTATAACTCATTGAATAAAACGAGTCCATCCTGATTTAAACAAATCAATAAATAGAAAGTTTGTAAAGAATATTATTACAGAATATTTATACTGCTTTAAAGTACCCCCAATACTGTATTATAAAGGGGAAAAGAATAACTTCATAGTGGGGAGGCATCTTAATCAAAAGCTCAAAGTTAAACACCACTAGTAATGGGACAAATAAAAGTCATGTGCTATCTGATGGCAAATCATGAAAAGAACATAGCCTGTTTTCTGTGACATCCTGCCAAAGATGCTTAACCTGAATCTCATTATAAGGAAATATCAAACAAACCTTAAATGAAGGATATTCCACAAAGTAACTGACTGTAATCTTCAAAAGTGTCCCGGTCATGAAAAATCAAGGAAACACTGAGCATCTGTTGCTGATTGAAGGAGACTAAAGAGACAGAGTTGAAAGCAATGTGTGATTCTGAACTGTATCCTTTTCCTGTAAAGGATGTTATTTGGGACAATGCTGAAACTTGAATGGAGTTTGGTGGTTAGATGATACAGATATATGTTGATGTTAATTTCCTGACTTTGATGCTTTTCTTGTGATTATGTAGGAGAATGTCCTTGCTTGCAGGAAAAACACGCTGAAATACACGGGGGCAATGAAGCGTCATATCAACAACTCCTCTCAAATGACTGGAGAGAAATTTTGTACGGTACTTGCAACTTTTCTGGAGGTTTGAGATTGTTTCAAAATTAAATAGAAAATGTTAAAAACGAAAATGAAAACTGGTAATAGTTATAATCATGAAAAGATCAGTGACATGATACATTACTAAATTGCTTATTTTTTTCCTTAAATTTTTTCAAATTCTAAAGACAGATTACTAAGTAAATAGATGTCATGGCTAATAGAAGAAACCGGGGGGAAGGGATAAGATTTGGGGGCACTCAAAGTCAAATATTCCAGAGATCATTTCTGCTCTTTTCTGTCCCTGTCCCCCAAACAGTATCTGCTTTATTTATTTATTTATTTTTTAACATTTATTTTATTTTTGAGAGACATAGAGACAGAGTGTGAGCAGGGGAAGGGGAGAGAGAGAAAGAGACACAGAATCTGAAGCAGGCTCCAGGCTCTGAGCCACCAGCACAGAACCCGACACAGGGCTCAAACTCACAGACCGCGAGATCATGACCTGAGCTGAAGTCGGCGGCTTAACCGACTGAGCCACCCAGGTGCCCCGAGTAACTGCTTTAATGGGGACCCAGACACTGCTGAGAATTCGCAAGTAGTATCTATGTGGAAGGAGTCATCAGTAACTATGACAGCTACCTTATTTGACTATAACCTGTGAGAAATATATATTTATTTTAAGGCAATTCCACTAATACCTGGTTGTTGGATTTCTGAAATAATGTTATTTCCAGGTATCTTCTAGTACTCAAATGATCTCGCTTATTTAGGTTATGTGTGTGAGGTGTATAACAATAATGTTTACTATTCTAGATAACGTTAGCCGTTAAAGTATTTTTAGAATCTTTATCATTTTACATTTCATGCTGCCAATTTTCATTAGTACTTTACCTTCTCATTCTCAGAACTATATTCTAATTCTGAGGTAATTCAGTTTGTGGTAGACTCGCTCATTTGTTTATATGATTAGAAATATAATTGACAAGTGATAAACTTATTCCCCTTCTTAGTTGATGATGTCATCATCCATCTGATCGCCTAAGCTAGAAATATGGGAATCATGTTAACTTCCTCCCTCCGCGTCCCCTCAATGCACACACACACGCCCCTACATCTGACTGGCCTTAAATTATGTTGCTTTTCTTAAAACATCTCTGTCTCAAGACATCTCTGAAAAGCCTTCATAGTAACATTGATAATGGTAATAACGTATAAGACACAGTGTCATGTTTACTGTGTATTGGGCACTGTTTCAGGGCTTCTCAAGCTATCTCGTTTGATCCTCAATTAGGTACTATAATTATTCCCCTTTTAGTATAGAGGAAACTGAGCAGAGAGAGGCTAAGTTACGTGCCAATACCACATAACTAAAAAGAGGAGGTGCTGGAATTTGGACCCAGATAGTTTGATACAGGAGTCGGGCTCTTACTCACACTCTCAGTCCTGCTCAATCCCACCTGAACAGATTTGGGTCCTTTTTTGCTTTCATAACCTCTTGTGCATATATCTTTATTATTTTCTTATATTGAAATTTTGCATTTATATATTGGTGTTTCTAGAAGACTGACAATATTATTATTTATATTTACAAAGGTAGGGAAAGGGGTGCCTGGCTGGCTCAGTTGGTGGAGCATGCGACTCATGATCTCAGGGTTGAGTTTGAGCCCGTGTTGGCTGTAGAGATTACTTAAAAATAAACTCCTTTTTTAAAAAAAGTAAAATAATGAATCCACATTATTAGATCTCTAGTCACCAGACATAATAAATCCACATCCATCCATCACTCCAGTTTAACACTTCCCAACATTTGCAACACTTGTTTTAATTTTTTTTAACATTTTAATTTATTTTTGAGAGACATAGAGACAGAGTGTGAGCAGGGGATGGGCAGAGAGAGAGGGAGACACAGAATCCAAAGCAGGCTCCAGGCTCTGAGCTGTCAGCACAGAGCCGACGTGGGGCTCGAACTCACAGACTGTGAGATCATGACCTGAGCTGAAGTTGGCCGCTTAACCAACTGAGCCACCCAGGCGCCCCAACACAGACATCTTGAAATTTTATCTATAAACACTAAAGTAGAAATTTTTTTACAAGGGCTTTTTTTTTTTTAACAGAACCGTAATCACATTCCCACACCTAACAAAGTTAATTACTACTGCCTTGATCACCAGTTTCTTGAGGGCAGAAACCATTTCAGCTCCTGGCTACCTATTGCACCCTTGATGTATGCTGGAGTTTAATAAAATGTTTGTTGTGTTTTTGTTTTTTGTTTTAAATAAGAACCTAACATTCCTGTCCCAGAAACAACATTATAAGTAACAAACCAGTCTTCAGGTTGACTGACAACTCTCATTTAATCTGCAGTGATTAGATTAAATGGCAGGAAAGCGTAGGCCTGAACCGCTCAAAGCCCTGAATCCAAAACTATTTCATCTTTGAATATTGTGTCTGGGGAAAACCTGAGTCTCATTTAGCCTAGCTCTGAGTTTTCTTGCTCCCACTGTTAATCTGGAGAGAACACAAGGGCAAGGACTGGACTGAGTGGGAGTGTTCACCGGTAAAGATTTTTTAAAAGGAAGTATGACAGCATCCACTGAAAAAATAATATACTCTACAAAGAAATTTTTCATGGAAATACTCCTGCATGTATGCTAAAATGTATATACAAGATATTCGCTGCTATAGTGTTTATTATAGTTTAAAAAGTTGGAGACAACCTTAAGTGCCCGTCATCAGGGATGTAATTCAATAAATTACTGTTCGTCCACCTGACGTAGTGCCAAGCAGCTGTTGAAGAGCGAGGTAGAACTGTAAGTGCTGGACGTAGCGTCACGTCAATGTAGGGAAACCCTCTGCAGAACAATTCGTATGTCTGACTCCCTGTAGATAAAATACGTGTGTGTGCACCCATCTATTATATCAAAGCACTTGTAAAAGGCAGGAATGGGGCGCCTGGGTGGCTCAGTTGGTTACACATGCAACTTCACCTCAGGTCATGATCTCACAGTTTGTGAGTTCGAGCCCTGTGTCAGGCTCCGTGCCGACAGCTCAGAGCCTGGAGGCTGCTTTGGATTCTGTGTCTCCTTCTTTCTGCCCCTCTCCTGCTTGCGCTGTCTCTCGCTCTCATTCACTCTCTCTCTTTCTCTCTGTCGCTCTCTTAAAAATAAAAATAAAATATTAAAAAAAATAAATTTTAAAAGGCAGGAAGAAGAAGCATAAACTGTTAGTTGTGGTAGCTAATAGTAGGTTGGGGGAATAAAAATGGGGTAGAATTGAAGGAGATGATCATATTTTATTCTATGTATTGTGATAGTGAATAAATTTTTTAAAGTTTTGGGGTGTTTTTGTTTTGTTTTGTTTTTTTGTTTGTTTTTGCTTTTTTTTTTTTTTTTTTTTTTTTTTTTTTGAGAGAGAGAGAGACAGAGACAGAGAAAGCATGAGCGGGGAAGGGTAGAGAGAAAAGGAAAACTCCAAGCAGGCTCCCTGCCTCAAGTGCAGAGCCTGATGCAGGTCTCAAACCCACGAAGCTGTGAGATCATGACTTGAGCCTAAATCAAGGGTCAGACACTTAGCGACTGAGCTACCCAGGCACCCCGAATGAATATTTTAAAAATAAAAATGCATTTGCATTTCATATTATTTTAAGGGCATGATATGTGCAAGACACTGTACCAAAAAGAATTTTAACTGATTTCATAATGCAAAACTCTGAAACTACTCTTTTGAGATTTCAGAAGAACAAAGGCTGAACATTTTTTTAATATTATAAAGAAAATGAACTCATTCAACAAGCCTCTATTTAATATCTCTTGTGCAATACTGTGATGATGCTGGGAGAGAGAGAAATGTGTATAAAACTCTCCCAACTCTCCTGAATCACTGGGAAAGATACTGTGTGTCTCCAGTAGCAATGATGGCAGATGAGGGCCTTAGGAATGACGGAGTGCCAAGGCTGTGAACCGTTTGTTCAACATGACTCAGGAGTTTTTGATTCTAAACTCGGATTTTAAATTTTTTTATGTAAGTGTAGTCGGTACACAACGTTTATCAGTCAGTGCACATAAGCTCCGATTTCTAAGCCCCATCTCCCTTCTTATTAAATTTTAGTTACAGAATGCCAAAATGTCTTCTAATTTGTGGATTACGCTGGAGTGATACATAAATAGTTCGTAGAAAACTGGGAGAACCTGAACACATTAAACAACAACCGTCGTAAACCCACAGCATTTGCACTGCCTGTTCAGTTTACAAATGTCACTTCTTCCTAGTTCTTCTACACATCCATCCATCCATGTCTGCACTCATTCCACAAATATTTATTCAATCTCTACTTTGCCACTGTTCTGGGAGACATCGAAGGCATAACAGCAAAAAATTACATTGTTTTAGCAAACACATTTTAACATTTAAAAATACAGTCTCACATAGAACAGTGTAATTCTTATGCAAAAGTAAGAGGCAAGTGTCATTAAAGCTTTTCTTACTGCATTTCTTTCTTATGTTCACAGACCATGAGCATTGTATAACTGATCTGTAAGTCTCTGCTAAAACACCTAAGACATTGAGCAGTTTTCTGATGTTAATGATTTGGGGGCTAATTGAAATACACCATTAGAAAATAACTTGTTAGCAAAACCTGGGTAGATTTACAAGTTTCTAAAACAAAAGAAAACATAAACCTCTCAATTTTTACTTCACTTTGTACACATAGATGTTTAAAAGGTAGACTGCCCGATTTTATGATTCCTAGAATTTTCAATGTCAATGTGTCAGGGTTTTCTTATATCAAAATAAGCATTAAAAGATAGCGAGGATATATCATACCCAAGTTTTCACAACCCTTTTCTTAGTTTATCATACCTTTTGAGGTTTATAGCATGAGATCATTGATGAATATGTTACTGTGGACATTAATTGATAAAGTCAGTGGAACAGCGAATTTAGAGAGAGAAAATTTGGCTCAAGTCTCTACCACTTGCTAGTTGGTGGCAATGTACAACTGAATTCTCAGTTTCTGTTCTCTCAACCACAAGAGTAGAGGATTTGTGAAAGGATTAAATACAAATATTTTTAAGTGCTTTAGAAGCTATAAAGCACTATAGATATTTTGTTTGTATTCATTATAATATTGCTCTAGATAAGTACCATTTATTAGAAACCAATAGGAGACATCATATTAATGGTCAGAAACAAACAAGGAGGTCTGTCGTCATCATTTCTATTTTCAACATAATTCATTTCCTCAGTTACATTAGTTACATTTCAAGTGCTTATTAGCTACATGTGTCTAGTAGCAACCATATTGGGTAATGCAGATATAGAACATTTTCATCATCTTAGAAAATTCTACTGAATTAGAAGTCCTTTGGTCTACAATTATAATGTTTAATAATCACATGTCCATCCATCAATTTATTTAATTTTTTAAGTAAATGCATTTTAAAGCATTTAAGCAAATGCATTTAATGCAAGTTGCATATATATACATATATATATACAAAAAATATATATATATCTCCCAAAAATTCTTCTGTTTATGGTTTAATAGATGAAATTTTATATACAGTGAAGTAAACAAATCTTTTTTTTAAAATTTTTTTTAGCATTTATTTATTTTTGAGAGACATAGAGACAGAGCGTGAGCAGGGGAAGGGCAGAGAGAGAGGGAGATACAGAATCTGAAGCAGGCTCCAGGCTCTGAGCTGGCAGCACAGAGCCCAATGCGGGGCTCGAACTTACAGATTGTGAGATCATGACCTGAGCTGAAGTCGGCTGCTTAACCGACTGAGCCACCCAGGCGCCCCTGAACAAATCTTAAAGAGTATCAATCAATAAGTATTGACAAATGCTTGCATCTGTGTAATACAGATCCCAGCAAGATCTAGAACATTGCCATCACCCTCCAAGTTTCCTGATTCTGCTTCCCATTCGGTCCCCACCTCTACCTCCACTTTCTGATTTTTTTCAATACAAACTAATTTTGTCTGTTCTTGAACATCATATAAATGAAATTGTACCTCATATATTCTTTTGTATAAGGCTTCTTTGACTTAGCATAATGTTTTTGACATTCATCAATGTTGTTACATATATTGGTAATATGTACCTTTACATTGGTGAACTGTATTCAATTTGTATAACTATATTGTAGTTTATTTATCCACTTTCCTGTTGATAGACACCTAGTTGCCAGTTTTGACTATTATGAATAGAGCTTCTATGAATATTCTCGTGCAAGTTTTTTTATTTTTATTTTTTGAGAAATAGAGAGCGTGAGAAGGAGAGAGAGAGAATCTTAAGAAGGTTCTACACTCAGTTCAGAGCCTAATACAGAGCTTGATCCCATGACCCTGGGATATGACCTGTGCCAAAATCAAGAGTCAGACACTCAACCAACTGAGCCACTCAAGCACCCCTCTCATGCAAGCTTTTTGTGGACATATGTTTTCATTTTTCTAGGAATGGAATTTCTGGATCACAACAGGTGCATGTTTTGTCATTTGCTGCTAATATATGGAATTAAATCGATTTTTATATATTTACCTTTATTTTATGATTTGGTAAATTTACTTATTAGTTTTAGTAGCTATTTTATAGATTCTTAGGATTTTTTTCAGTGTAAACAATTATGTCATCTGTGAATAGAAAGTTTAATTCTTCCTTTCCGATTTATATGACTTTTATTTCTTTTCTTGTCTTATTGCACTGGCTTAGATCCAATATAGTGTTGGATAGAAATACTGAAAGTGAACATCCTTGGCTTTTTTCTGTTTAGAGAGAAAATATTCAATATTTCACTATTTTCTTAAATGTGTATTTGAGAGAGAGAGCACAAGAGTGCATATGTGAATGTGGGAAGGGCAGAGAGAGAATACCAAGCAGGCTCTGCACTGTCAATGCAGAGCCCAGTGCAGGGCTCAAACTCCCAAACTGTGAGATCATGACCTGAGCCAAAATCAAGAGTCAGATACTTAACTGACTGAGCCACCTAGGCACCCAAATATTTCACCATTAAATATGATGTTTAGAAGGGGCACCCAGTGGGGTCATTCAGAGGAGTGTGGCTCTTTATCTCAGAGTTGTGAGTTTGAGTCCCATTTTGGGTGTAGAAATTACTTAAATAAACTTTATAAATAAGTAAACGAACAAACGTTAGTTGACAATTTCTATAGATGCCCTCTGTCAGATTAAGGAAGTTACTTCTAAACCTAATTTGCTGATTTTTAAAGTCACAAATGAGTATTTTTCTGCATCTGTTAAAATGATCATGACTTTCCTTTTTTCTATAAATGGTTAATTACACTGATATTTGAATGTTAAAGCATCCTTTCCTTTCTGAGAAAAACCTCACTTAGTCATAATTTATTATCTTTTTTATGTTTCTATATTCTATTTGCTAGTATCTTAAAGTTTTTGTGTCTATGTTCCTAAAGGATATTTGTCTTTAATTTTTCTGGAAACTTTTTGTTACCAGTGTTATTCAGGACTCATAAAATGAATTTAGAAGGGTCCCCTTCCATTTTATGAAGGAGTTTGTGTAAGATGGTATTTGTGTAAAACTGTCCTTTAAAAATTTGATAAATTTCACCAGTGAAGTTATTTGAGGCTGGAGTTTTTTGCGTGTGAAACAATTTCTTTAATGGATACCTGATTAGTCATATGCTCTATTTCATCTTGTCTCAATTTTGATAATCATGTTTTTTCAAGATTTTTGTCTATTTCATGTAAGTTGTTGAATTTGTTGGGATAAAGTTGTTAATATTCTTTTATCTTTTTAATAATCTGTAGTCTCTATAGTAATATCACCTCTTTATCCCTGATATTAGTAATTAGTATTCTCTTTTTTGTTTGTTTTGTTTTGTTTTTTAAGATTTTGTTTCTAAGTAATCTATACACCCAACATAGGGCTCCAACTCATACCCCCAAGATCAAGAGTTGCATGTTCTATCAACTGAACCAGCTAGGCACCCTTCTTTTATTCTCAATTAGTAGATCTATAGTTTTATCAATGTTGTTGATTATTTCAAAAGACCAACTTTGTTTGTTTTAGATTTTATTCATTTCTGCTCTTATTTTTTTCTCTTCTTATTATTATACTATTTTGTCACTCCACCCCAACCCAGTTTCTTATGATGGCAGCTTATGTAAATTATCTAGAGCTGTACAACACATCAACTAAAAGTGGTTTAAAATAGAAGTATTGGGGCACCTGGGTGGCTCAGTCAGTTGGGCTTCTGATTTTGGCTCAGGTCATGATCTCACCGTTTCAGGAGTTCGAGCCCTGCGTCAAGCTCTCTGCTGACAGCTCGGAGCCTGTAGCCTGCTTCAGATTCTGTTTCTCCTTTTCTCCCTGCCCCTCCCCTGCTCACTCTCTCTCTCAAAATAAGTAAACATTAAAAAAATTAAAAACAAAACAGCAGTATTTATTTAACATCTCTCAGAGTTTCTTTGTGTCAGAAATTCAGGAGTGATTTGGCTACCCAGTCCTGTCTGAGAGTATCCATTAAGATTTTGGTCAGATGTCACCTGGGGCTTCAGTCATCTGAAGGTTTTACCAGGGCTGGAGGATTTGCTTCCTTAGTGGCTCACTCATATAGCTGGCAACTTGGTGTTGACTGTTGGAAAAAACTTCAATTCCTCTCCATGTGGGCTTTCCACAGGTTTGCTTAAGTGTCCTCATGGCATGGTGGCTGGCTTCCCCTGGAAAGAGTTATCCAAAAGATCAATGCAGAACCTGCATTGCCTCATGACACCTAACAGTGGAGGTCACGCTGGTCACTTTGTTGTAGTACCTGTCTGTTGGTGACAAATCTCTTTGTTTTTATTTATCTTATAATGTCTTTATTTTGCTTTCATTTTCTGAGGTATTTTTGTTGGATATAGAATTCTGGGTTGAAAAGCTTATTTTTCCTTTTAGCACTTTAAAGATGTTGTTTTATTGTCTTCTGGCCTCCCTTGTTTCTGATAAGAATTCAGTCAAATCATATTGTTATTCCTATGTATGTAATATACCATTTTTCTCTGAATGCTTTCAAACTTTTCTCTTTATCTTTGATTTTTATCTATTTGACTATGATATACCTAGATGTAGTTTTGCTTGTGTTTATTCTACTGAAGCTCTTTGAGTTTCTTGAAACTATAAATTTATGTCTTTCACCAAATTTTGGAAAACTTCAGCCATTATTTCTTCAAATTTTTTTCTACCATATCTTCTCTATTTCTCCTTCTGTAATTCCAATTACACATATGCTAGATTTTTTTTATTGTCTTACAGGTTACTCAGGCTCTTTTAATTTTATTTTTAGTGATTTTTCCTATGTATTCTTCATATCAAATAATACTCATTGATATATCTTCAAGTTCACTGACTCTTCTTGCATCTCCTATATACTGTTAACCCTACCCAGTGAATTTCTTATTTTTCATATTTTATTTTTCAGTAATAGAAGTTACATTTGTTTTTTTGTAGTTATTATTTCTCTGATGATGGATACTGTCTGTACATTCATTATGAGCATATTTTCATTTATGTCCTTAAGTATATTTATATTAACTGCTTTCAAAACTTGCCAGCTAATTCTACCATCTGTATCATCCCTGGGTCTGTCTGTCTCCCATTGACTGCATTTTCTTGTCAATATGGGACACATTTTCCAGTTTCTTCATATGTCTAATAATTTTGGATTATATCCTGGACTCTGTAAATGATATTTATAGTCTCTGGATTCTATTTTATCTGTCTGAAGAATGTTGACTTTTGTTCGTTTGTTTGTTTGTTTTGTTTTGCTGTGCTCAAACTATATCTAAACTCTGTTTCCCTTGTGGTTGTCATCAGTTGAAATTTTTGTTCAATCATTTTAGGAGTAGCTAAGATGTTTGGTGTTTTTCCATGTGCTTGCCAAATTCAGAAGTCAGTCAGGGATTTGGACAGAATTTATATGCAGAATTTAGGGCCCTTCAATTTATCTCTTTCCTTCCTAGGATTCTCTCTCACTACCTAGCTGCTGTGGTTGACCTGACCTCTTTCCTTTGGTTTCTTAAGCCAATAAGACTGTAGATCTTCCCACATGATGTTGACTGGTGCCCGCTTTCAGACAAAAAGCCATAAAAATGGAAACTCACCCAGTGCTATTCATCTCTTCTAAATGTATTCTCCCTGTTTGGGACTACTCTTCAGTACTTCGGGGTAGTTTTAAAAAACATTTTGTCTAGAGTTTATAATTTGTATCTGTGGGAAGTTAGGTACAATAGAAGCTACTTCATTATTACCAGAAATGGAGCCAGAAAGGCCCTTTTTAAAGGTAGAAATCATAAAGGGTAATATCAACACATTTTACAGTATGAAGCTTCATAAAAGAAAAGAAAGCATCAATAAAGTCAAAACATCAAGGGCAAAATGGGTGAAATATTTATTATACATACCAAAGAGTTATCATCTTTTAATATATGAAAAACCCTCATTCATTAAGAAACAACAAAAAAACACCCTAATTAAAAATAAATAGGCTAAGGACATGCTATGGTCTGAATGTGTGTGTCCAAATTTCACATGTTGCAATCCTAATGCCCTATGTGATGGTATTAGGAGGTGGGGGCCTCTAGGGAGTGATTAGGTCATGAGAGTGGAGCCGTCATGAATGGGATTAGTTTCTTATAAAAGGTTCTGGAGAGTTCCCTAGCCCCTTCTGCCATGTGAAGATAAGGAGAAATCTGCTACCTGGAAGACAGCCCTCACCCAACCATGCCAGGGCCCTGATCTCAGACTTCCAGCCTCCAGAGCTATGAGGAATAAGTTTCTGTTGCTTATCAGCCACCCGGTCTGCGGTATTTTGTTAGACCAGCCTAAACAGACGAAGACAGACATAAGCCATCATTTCATAATAGAAAGAACACATATTGGCCGAAAAACATATGAAGAAATAAATGCCCGACTTTACTTGAAGGAATGTAAAACGAAACATTGAGTTTCTTTCATCTAGTATGAGCCAGGCACTGTTTTGGGATGCTAGGGAATGAACAAAAAGACAAAATTTCTAGAGATAGGAAACAGACAATCAAAAATAAACATAACGAATAGATCTATAATGTAATAAGGCAAAAGGTAGTAAATGGGAGAGGTTGAAATTTTGTTTATTCCTCTCAGTGATTTTATCACTCTCTGAAATTACCTTGATCATCACCGATCTCTAGCACCTAGAACGGTGTCTGGCACATATTAAGTGCTCGATAAAATTTCATTGAATTAATATATGAGAAGATGTTTCCCTGATATTTTTAGAGAAATTCTTTCCTACCTTTTATTTTTCATCTACCATCCATGTATAAAATGGTATTATAAGTCCAGATGAAGTCAACTCAAGCAGAGTAAAGATATTGGAATGTCCTTGTTGATAGAGAAGAAATTGGGGACTAGAGTTGCTTCACCATGTGCTGTAAAAGCATTGCAATTTGTGCCTCTAGGGCACTAATCTGTGGGGGTAAGGATCTCAAGATCTCCACCTCCTGCACTGATGAGCTGTCTTACCTGGCTCACCTATTTCCTTTTTCCATTCCTATCACCAGTTAACATATGAGATACTTTACTGACTTATAATTACTGTTATAATTATTGTTTGCTCCCCACCCCCACCCCACTCCATACCACTGTGAGTTTCATGAGGGCAAGGATCCTATTCTGTTATTTCTGGTACTGAGTAGATCCTCAACTCAATTCATTCATCCATTCGTTCCACCCTCCTTTCCACAGTCTACATTCCAAGACACCAGAGGCAAAACTCAGTGAGGCATTAAATGTTTACTAGTTTGTTCATTCTTAGAATGGCTTTACACCTGTATTTATACAGCCATCCTTCTGTGTGCCTGTTGATGTTTTGTATGTGAATCCTTGTTCATTCTAGAGGTTGCTTAAAGAGGAATTTAGTGTAATACTTGTGACCTCATGATAGAATAAAATCGGATGAAGTTGAGCTCCATCCTGTAGAGCCCATTTCCTCTCTGAGTGGAGGCTACTTTTCCTCTTCCCTGAAGAACAGTCACATAATTGTTTAAATCCTGGACAAAGCTGAACTCTTAAATTTATCATCAAGAAGGTACTAGAAAAAAGAGGAGCAGCAGAGTACAAGAACTAAAAGATTGCACCTTTTGAGGGGGTGCCTACTTCACAATCTTCCCAATTAGCAGCTGTATTTCTCTTTTAATTTCAAGTTTTCTTAGGAGGATGAACTGAAAATATTCTGTTCTTGGTTATTTTTCACAAATCTTTTTGTCTACGTGAAGACTTCCCAGCCCCTCAAAAAATCAACAGAGGGAAATTCTTCTTTAAGAAAAATACAGTGAATCACGTTCTGTTCTTTGAAACAAGTGTGGTGGGAAGAGAAATTCTTCCTTTTAGTTTGAATGGTCATGCTTTTAAGTTACTTGGAGGTGGTTACATATGATCTTCTTATAAACTTGTATCCCTCTCATTTAAAAGAAAAGATGAAAGAATGGAATTAGCTCATTAATTATTTAAAATACTTGGTGCAACTGTTCCTTATGAATTGATCCAGGCACTTGGAAGACAATTACACTCAGTGTTAATA
This sequence comes from Paguma larvata, assembly GCA_030068075.1. NCBI lineage: Eukaryota > Metazoa > Chordata > Mammalia > Carnivora > Viverridae > Paguma > Paguma larvata. Next base: position 24,144,463 of record CM057842.1, on the reverse strand, counting down.
ACATTGCCAACCTTTTCCAGTATGCTGCACTCCAAATACTATTGTGTTTTCATTGACAACATTCACTATTACATATGCATATGAAAAACAGGCATTTTCATCGGAATTACCGTAATAGCATTAAGAGATTATTATTTTTTCCAATTTCCTTGGAAGAAAATTCACTTAAATTAGATTATTTATTACTTGACTGCTCTCCTATCTTGCCTGTGTGTTTAGGTAACTGGAGTCCATGGAAGTATAAACTTCAGAATAAAAGGCATGATTTTATACATTAATGATTTCAAATAAAAGAGGAGTGCTAGTTTGTGCATCACTTCTTTCGAGAAAGTTAAGTCTGTGTTCTGCTTAGGAGAGATAACACTTTTTGTCCCTGTAGGTGGCCCCCCTGGTGTAGCCATTAGTTGCTAATTACTTGCAAACAAATAAACAATTAACTCCTCAAGCTGCTGGCTGGGCGAGTGTTCATTGACATGCTAAAACTTTCTAAGACAGGATTTTAATTAGTGACGTTCTAAATCCAGCCCCCTTGTCAGCGGAGCCAGGAGGTGAACGGCAGGAAGATCCCAGCCCTGTACACATGTGGCAGAGCCAGCCAAGAGGCACGGAGAGGCCCGAGGCGTCGTTCTGTGCAGCCCACTCGAGGATGTCTCCCAGCCTGCAGGAAGGAGCTCCGCATGGGGAGAGCAAACCCTCGCCCTGCTCCTTTTCAATCGAGAGCATTCTAGGATTGGACCAGAAGAAGGACTGTGTTCCATCATTGAAACCCCACAGGCCGTGGGCAGACACCTGCGGCTCCTCAGGTATGCCACAAGTTAATGCTTAAAATTCTTTGTTATTTCGTCTGCAGTGTTTATTTTGGCCTTTATTTCATGTTACGTAGAGTTAGAGAAAAACTGCAGTTTCATCCAATTACATAACTGAAGTATCTGGGACTTTCAGTGCCTCCAGCAGAGTTCTATAGGAAATGAAAAGAGAATTGGCCTTAGATCCAAGGGAGTGTAAAGTTCATTCGCAGGAAATGCCAAGAACCTGCACTTATTTCAAAAGGTCTCTTGTATTTGACACATCAGATATTCTATTTTTCCACGGAAAAAGTATGTGACATTCAGAGACCAAAATGTTCTCTTGCATCCAAGCAGGATCTGCATTTTTTGTTTGCCTTTTGGTGTTTGGTTGATGAGGGGTCAGTTCTCTTGTGAAACCCAGAGGAATTGCACTAGGAAAATTAAAGACAAGTTCCTGAAATTCCTTCTTATAGAACTTCGTGGAATACAGGATTGAGCATCTAAGATGGAGTTTATTTTTCTGTTTCCAGGGAAAGATATTGACCTGTGTGTACATATCCCGAGCCTCCCTAGCGGGATCTCATTCCCTTGTACTGTGGATCGCCCGGTGCCAGAAGAAAGATTTTTGAAATACGAAAATTACTTTTCACCCTCAGAAAGACTGTCTTTGAAAAGAGAACTGAGTTGGTATAGAGGACGAAGACCAAGAACTGCTTTTACTCAAAACCAGGTGGGAAGTTTTTTCAAGCAGTAATGATAATAACAAAGGTTTTCACTAACACCCTGTTGGGCAAAAGCCCAATCACTTTGGGATCTCAGTTTAGAAGCCTTGGTTGTGAAACAATAGACTGTGTGGAGGCTTTTTTTTTTTTTTTTTTAACAGTTTCTGGATAGTCATTTAAAAATATAAAAGTCATATATAGATTAAGTGCCCAAGATCTAAATGTAGTTATTTTGCTATACAAATTAAAGTCCATTTTATAACGACATACGAAATATCAACATTTTATATAACTATTACCTTCTTCGTAGATCGAGGTGTTGGAAAATGTCTTTAGAGTAAACTGCTATCCTGGCACTGATATCAGAGAAGACTTAGCTCGAAAACTGAATCTAGAGGAAGACAGAATCCAGGTAATTTTCAAATTTAGCTGTTACCTGTGATGATGGAAATGTTAAGAATAATAAAATAATGTTTCTGAGATCTACTTTATTTTTCCTTAATTTTAGATCTGGTTCCAAAATCGGCGTGCAAAGCTGAAAAGGTCCCATAGAGAATCACAGTTCCTCATGGCGAAAAAAAATTTCAGTGCGAATCTCCTGGAGTAGACAGAAAAGTAAATGCGTGAGATTATCTTACATTGCAGAATGTGAGGAATCGATGGAGATACCAAACGTTAAAAATGTGTTCTTCTCTGCATTTAATCTGTGTGTTGTCATTTTTCTTCTGAAAATATATTGTAAATATTTACTATTATAACATGGTACCTATTATACATGGGCACTTTTAGTTACAATAAAGTTCTTTCCTATATATTTTAATAAACATTTTCAGAAAAAGCCAGCTATTTTTTAAGTGAGCAAATTTAATCTAAGAAACTAGTTTGCTAAAATCAGCAAGCTCATGACTAAGTGACTCCACTAGCTGGATTCTGTTTACAGAATAATTCAAGCAAAATACTCTGAAGAATGGCACAAAGATATGGTCTGTTTCATTTAGCTTCCTTCAAGTGCAGTTTGAAACATGATTATTAGCTTCTCTTAATTTCCGACATAAAGCAGTGAAAATCTCTCACACATATCAGTACAAACCCTTCTAGCATGCCAGTTTCAAGCTGGGTTTTTTGTTTTTGTTTTTGTTTTTTTGAGCAAAACCACTATGCCAAAGTAGAAATAGAAAGGCATCAGGTTGTCATAGTCATACCCTTGGTATTATGTTGCAAAAAGAATTGAGCTGCAAATAAATGCAAATTTTAAAATATTTTCCTATTTAATGTTGTGTTTTACTTTCATTCATTAAAGGAATAATGATCATCTGGCTTACATTTATTTCTAGTTTAGTGATTTCCAAACAACTGTATATTTTGTCGTTACGAGTATGTTGACTGATAAGGTGAGGTAACTGACCTGCCTTTTGTATGTGCTGTGACATAGTCGCTGGAAATAATCAGGGCACTTTTTTGGGACAAACACTATGTATTTTCCTTGCATTTGCCATTGTACCTATCAAGTAAAGATGGGAAGGAATCGGTGAGATGCATCACAAGAAGGAAGTCCTACCGCTGGAAGTCTGGGTGTTTGTTTTCTAGTTAATTAGTGGAAGGCCAGAGTGGGTATTCCCTTTGAAATGTTTGCTTGAGGACTTGGAGTCGGTCTCCTGGAAACTATATTTTAACTGTGTGCATTGAGCCGAATTCTCCCTTCCCTTTCTTTCCTGTTCCTCCGTTCTCTTCTTTCCTAGCAATGACCACAGTAGAAGATTCTTGTCGAATTATTGCATCTATACCTACTATATACCTTTTTGTTTGTTTAATTGCATGAGAAAGACGAAAGGGAGTGTGCGTATTATCACTGAGGGAAAGTACTGTGATTCAGATTTTAGAGCTTTTTAAAATAATTTAGGGAGAGCGCATTTGGGATAGAGAGTTCTGGGTCCCAACAGCTAGTCAGCAATATTGCTGAGATGGAGAGGGAGGAAGAACAGCAGGGCAGCCACTGGAGAAACAGAGGCATTAAATGTTTTCCAAGGAAGTCTACTGTCAGACTGGGCCATTTTTTTCCAATGTAAAGAGCTGCTTTCACTAATATAAAATGTGAGCACTATTTACGAAATATATTAGTAAGAATTCATCCACTGGGAGCTTTCTTTGCTCCTCATCATGCAAAGTTATATTAAGTTGGAGGACTGGAAGTCAACAGGGGTGGGTTGGAGAGGAAAGTATCGCATGATGGGTAGGCTTTTCAAATAGTCTTTTATTTTTATCCCAAGGTCATATTTACATATTGTAAACAATTCAAGTAATACAGAAATAGAGTAAAATCTCCCTCAAGCTTCATCGTTCTCAGATAACCATCATTAAACATTGTTATGGCTCTTTTTAATACAAAAGCGCGTATGAATATATATAAACATACACACCCATTTCTATTTGTTACTTTTTTAAAGTTTTTTTTTTAATGTTTATTGTTGCTAGAGAGGGAAAGAGATAGTGTGAGTGCAGGAGCTGGGGAGGGGCAGAGAGAGAGGAAGACAGAGGATCCAAGCAGGCTCCACCCTGTCAGCACAGAGCCCGATGAGGGGATGCGGGCTCGAACCCGCGAATTCTGAGATCATGACCTGATGTCCATCACTTAACCAACTGAGCCACCAGGTGCCCCTCTATTATTTTTTAAAATGTCATCACACTTGACATTCTGTGCATCTTTTTTTTTTTTAACTTTTTTTTAAAACATTTTATTTACTTTTGAGAGACAGAGAGACAGAGCACGAGCAGGGGAAGGGCAGAGAGAGAGAGAGGGAGAAACAGAATCTGAAGCAGACTTCAGGCTCCTAGCTGTCAGCACAGAGCCCAACATGGGGCTCGAACTCACAGACTGTGAAATCATGACCTGAGCTGAAGTCACAACCGACTGAGCCACCCAGGCGCCCCAACATTCTGTGCATCTTGCCATGTCAGACATCCAGCTCTATCTCCTTCCTAAGGTTTGCTCAGTTTAGGATAAGATTTCAGCCCTGCATGTTACAAGCTATTTTACAATATTAACATTTAAGTATTTTTGAAGTAGTACTTTTCACAAATTGAGATTTTCAGAGAGCAATCATAATTTATGAGAATTCACTGAAATTAAACCTAACCCCCAAGTCTCTGAGGAGTGGGAAGTTTCTATATAAAACGGTAGACTTTGAAAAAAATTAAACATCAAAAACATTGATCAACAACTAATAATGCACTTAAATTTAGTTTTTAGTTATAAAACCTGATCATACCTGTAAAAAGTCTGGTGAGGAAAGAAACAATAACTTTAGAATATCATTATGTCAGTATTTTCTAGTGACTATAATATAACTGATTTGTGTGGGTCTAAAATCCAATTTTATCTATCATTGAAACGAGTTGTGTTTACAACTAAAGGATATACTTATAACTGAAATCATTTATAATAGAAACGATGCATCTATAACAAATAACATATGGAAGTCAGAAAAATTTAAATAACACTAGAATTTATAATATTAAAGAAGTAACGAATATAATATATTCTTTCATATATTTCACATATTTTCAGATACTAATAACATAATATCATTAAGTGTTTTGAAATGAGTCTGTAATATATTAGAATATTCAAAGAAGCAAAATAATATACAAGATTACTAGTGGATTTCCCCCAAAATCATTTCCAAAGATAAAGGCTGATTGATCTTGTTAGAGGAAATGATGAATTAGTAACTTTTTTGTTTGTTTGTTTTTAGCAGTTATAACTGCTAGTAATTTGGAGTGAGTATAATGATATTAAGGGAAAAAGCTGGACTTTAACTTTGGGGAAAATCAAGCAAGGTGGAAATGGAAATGAAAACCCCAGATAGAATTATCTTTCCCTCAAAATACACAGGCTCTAATCCACAGCTTATCTCTGCTCCTGGTAATTCCAAGCCTTTGTCTCCGTTAATGCCCAGGACAAGGTGAACAGTAGTAACAAATCAAACTAATGCAGTCAGGCTAATACCTAGAGCGTCTCTATTATCTGACGGCTGCCTAAATAAGGTTATTTGGTCTCCTGTAATGGCATTTGTCTCTTCTGAAGCCAGCCATACAAAGGCCATCGCTAGAGAGTGCTGTTGGAAACAATGGCTGTGTGTGCCGGTGGTCAACTTTTGAGTTAATCGGTGTTAATAGCTGCTTTCGCTCCCTGCATCTTATCACACATCACACAAACGGCATGAATCTCCCATTACCAAACCCAGCACACGGCATCAACCTGGGTCTTGTTTTTACTTCTAAAGGCGGGAGCTGAGTCCATTTACTTGATGTGGAACAGAAATCAAAGTATGACATGGTGACTTGCCATCTCCATTTTAATGAGCCCCACGAACTAAAAGCCCTTTCACGTGCCTTTGGCTGCATTTAAAGCTCATTTTATTTATGTATTTATGTATTTATTTATGTATTTATTTATGTATTTATTTATTTTTATTTATTTATTTTGAGACGAAGAAAGAGCATCAGCTGGGGAGGGGCAGAGAGATGTAGAGAGAGAAAATCCCAAGCAGGCTCCACACTGTCAGCACTGTTAGTGCGGAGGCCAACGCGGGACTCGAACTCACGAACTGCAAGATCATGACCTGAGCCGAAATCAGGAGTTGGATGCTTAACCAACTGAGCCACCCAGGAGCCCCTAAAGCTGATTTTCAGTGTTCTGTCTCCTGCGGGGGCAGCAGTCCACAGTGACCAAGCAGCCACGGCAGCTCTTGATGGCTCAGACCAGTCCACATCTCAGACAGTTCCCATTTTCCTCTCTCTTGTTTTCTTATTCCCACTCTCTTCCTTTTCCCCTGCTAATGCCTTGGGAAACTTGTTGGTGTCAACAGGAATTACTGAGTCCCTCAACTGAATTTCCAGCCCCAAAGTATATTGCTTACCTCTGTCTAGTAAAGAGTTACCAACATTTAGGAGCTTCATGTCTGGTCTCTTCTTCCAGCTCTTAGGGTGGCCTAGTGGGCATCTCCTTTATTTAGCATTTTATGACTCGATAATTTCAGTGAAGTAAATGATACCATATTTTATGTCCTATTTACCATGGTAGAAGCTTGCAAAGAACCATACACTTATTATATCTGGTGTTGGTCAAGAAATTGCCTAACAGTGAGTTTATAGGGCACAACCCCTATTTGATGGTGGTTGAGCCACCAATACTGCCCTTCCTTGAGCTTCTCTACTTCAGTCAAGTCAGTCGATCAAAAAGTACTCATTGGAGGCAGCCTAGCAATGTAGAGTAAGGTCACCTGGGTGCAAAGCCCAATAGGTATTTGACTTTGGGCCAGTTCTTCAATCTCTTTGAACCTCGGTTTCCTCATCTATAAAATAAAATGGGACCTATTTCATAGGATCATTGGGGGAATTAAATGAGATAATGGATAAGGCTTAGACTAATTTCTGGCGCATACAAAACGATCAGGAAATGTTCTCTTATAGTAATGTGCTAGAGAATATAGAAGAAGTAAAGAAAGTTGTCTAGAACAGTGTTGTTATGTCTGGAACAATGTGTGGCACATAGTGGGTTCTCAATCAGCAGTCTTAGAACAAATAAAAACAGTTCTTGGTCTCTAGGAGCTCACCACATGATGGAGAGAAAAGACTGTTTAACAGTTATTCCACAACGACTTGTTCAGTTTCTGCCATGAGCCAGTCACTATGTGAGACTATGGGGATGGAAAGGTGGACAAGTTAAACAAGGTGTCAGCTGTTTGGGGACCCACTATACCCAGTGCCTAGCAAAGTCATGGCAAATATTTGGGCTACAACAGATGGTGAACGAATGAATGAATGAAACAGTAAGAAAATAACACAGAGAAGCATATAATTAAGGTCTAAATCAATGTTTGTAGATTTGTAGATGGTCAGGACTACTGCAAGCTATAGGAGGGGATGGGTCAGAGAGATACGTAAAGACCAACTCTAACTTGTTGCCTCTACAAGGGATCTGGGTCAAAAAAAAAAGGGGGGGGGATCTGGGTCTGAGAAAAGACTAAAGCTTAATGTGGGCAGGAGCTGGGTGTTGGTAGGAAGGTGTTCCAGGTGAGAGAACAACATGGAAGAAGACTCAGAAGCTGGACAGCAGGAGTGGTGGCCTCTCTACAACGATGGGTGACTGTTGGGATGGCCAACTTCGTGGGCGTAATGCACCCCCGTAGTTACACAGGGCCCTGTACTTGGTTTAATGCTCTGCTGCTGCCATTTTGAAATTCTTAATAATTTTTGGCCAAATAGCCCTCCGTTTTTAATTTGCACTGAACCCTGCAAATTATGTAGCCAGACTTGCCTGTTAGGGGTGGCTACAGATTATGGAAAACCTTTGAAAAAGACCATGGAAGTAAAACAATGTGTTGGGAAAGAGTGAACCATGTTTCTTTACTAAACTAAGATTGCACCACGGTTTAGGAAGACAGAAGCAGGATGCAGGGTGAAGTAAGAGGCTGGATTGAGGGGATCAACCTACCTCCAGTTGCAGTATGTGTTTTTGAAGTTGTTGATGGGCTGGAGAAGGGGAGGGGCAGTGGAGATGGGAAAGTGGAGATAATGGAGAGAGAAGGGAAATTGGGCAGGTTCTAAAAACTACATGGGAAAAAGAGAGGGCAGTGAATTTAAAGTACTGCAAGCTATGGGACATTTGAAAATTACTAAATATGCAAGAACTAGATCATGTTCGGCCCAGTAACTTACACACTCAGGAGGCAAGGGACTTTACTTACCTACTTCCATTACTTCTGATACTGTCATGAGAAAAGGTTTTCTTAGCAATTTGCAAGTTAATCCCCGCAAATAATAATTTTGCAAGTAATAATCATCTTTATGAGTAATAACAGTAACCATGCTAACAGAATTTTCCGATGATCTACACTTCTTTGATTGCTACAAGGTTTTCCTGCTTTGTTCTAGCCTTCAGGTAGCGTCCCAAAGCTTAAAAACATTTGGTAATCACTGTTACTAGGAGAAGTACATTAGAGAAAAATGTTAGAACTACTTTAACAAGGCGGAGAATTCCTACAAAATTAAATGGGATCCAAAATGATTATTTGCATTCGTGTGTGTGTGTGTCAGCTGTAATAGGCATAGAAACTGCAGTTTAGGGAAAATTTGATCTTTTTGATGCATTATCTCAAATATTCAAACCATTCTCGGAAAATAAATAACAAAGCTTTTACGTACCTTTAAAGATGACATTGTTTCTTTGCATTATTACTACATAAATGAAAATCTTTTAATTATTGCTTGTTTTACTTCATCCTGAGTAAAATCATTTAAAAAATACTTTTGCTAATTTTGTAGATGAAAATTGGTTTCTCATTGTTATTTCAACTTGATTTTTTGAGATTTAACTTTTGGCATGTTCCTTGATAATCTTATCTTCTCATTTGGTCAACCCTACTCTACCGGTTTCTTTCTTGGCAGTCTGTGGTATGTTGAGTCTTCGTTCACAATTTTTCATGCCCTCTGTATTTTTTTTTTTTTTTTTGAAAGAAAGAGAGAGGGCAAGAGAGGGCCAACAGAGAATATGAAGTGGGCTCTGCTCTGACAGCAGTGAGCCCGACGCGGGGCTTGACTCACGAACCATGAGATCATGGCCTGAGCCAAAGTCAGATGCTCAACTGCCTGAGCCACCCAGGTGCCCCATGCCCTCTATATTTAAGAATCGTACATCCATGTCCTTTGCCGTGTGGCTGTGCAGCACCACCCATCATTGGGGGCAGAGTATATCTGCCAACTCCACTGATGTTGGGTTTGCTCATGTAATTTCCTTTACCCAATAGAATGTGGACAGAAGTGATGCTGTACCAGTTCCAGGAGGAGGCCTCAGGAGACATTTTATCCTTCCCCTTGCCCACTTGCTCTTCTGCTATTGCCGGGAGAAGAACACACCGTGAGTACCTACTGCCCCTTCAGGCTCGCCTCCAAATTGAGAAACATGAAGCAGACCTCAAGCCAACCTGCAGCCTGGAGCCAAGCCCAGCCGAACCTTCAGTGTATTAGAATTTCTTCTAAACCCCGGCCTGTGAGAGAGTTTGCAACTACTGAGTTTGAGGGGTTATAAAAACAGCACTGTTGTAAGCAATATGGTCTTATAGTTTTTCTTATCGATTTGTACCAGTGCCTTATATCAGTAAACATTTGATTACCAAAGTTTGACTCATAATTTCTTAACATTTACCTTTTAATCTTATGATTTTTACATACATGAATTGAAACATTTTTTTTAATGTTTATTTTTGAGAGATAGAGAGAGCAGGGTGGGGGGGGAGAGAGAAAGAGGGAGACAGAGGATCCAAAGCTGGCTTTGTGCTGATAGCAGGGAGTCCGATGCAGGCCTCTTGAACTCATGAGCTGTGAGATCATGACCTAAGCTGAAGTTGGACACTTAATGGACTGAGCCACCTGAGTGCCCCTAAATAGAAATATTTTTAGACAAATCTCAATCTTATCCTTTGTGGTTTTTTCCCTCTGCTCTGACACCTTCCCATTCCTGTGATTACCCATTATATGTTTCTAGTATATTAACAGATTATTTCTATGATCCATGGACCTTTGTTATTAGCCCATCAGTATCCTTTTGCATAACAATGAATTGGATGAGCCTTCTCACCAAAGTCATAAAGATAAAAGATGATACTACTAATAAAAACAATAATTAATATCACCGTTTATTATCAGCCTACCAGGAGCTAAGCAATATGGTACTTCACATAAATTATCTCATTTAATTTTCACAACAGTTCTGCAAGTTGGATATAGCCAACCCACTCTAGTGATATTAAAACCTGGGGCACCAGGGTGGCTCAGTTGGTTAGGCGTTCGACTTTGGCTCGGTTTATGATCTCGTGGTTCATGAGTTCGAGCCCCACGTCAGGCTCTGAGCTGTCAGCACAGTCTGGAGCCTGCTTCAGATTCTGTGTCTCTCTCTCTGCCCCTATGCTACTCACGCTCTGTCTCTCTCAAAAATAAATAACCATAAAAAAATTTTAAGGATAAGAAAATATAACCTCTGATATTTTTATTACGATGATTTACTATTCCCATTTTATAGATGTGTAAATTGAGGGATACAGAAAGACTAAATAACTTGATCAGGGCCACACAGCTATGAGTAGCTCAGGTACAATTCAGACTAAGTTCCGCCCAACTCTAGCGTCGCCTCCTCCCACTAAGCCTTCCAGAAGACGGAGCTAACAGCTCTAATGGCCATATAAAGATAATGGCAAATAGAAGAGTACACTGAAGTTTTGTTTTCTTTTCTTCTTTTCTTTTTTTGGAGGTAGGGGAGGTAAGAGGTCTGAGTGTTTGATAGCTAAAGTAATCAGTGTCTCTTCAGTTCCAAGAGTTCCTTAGAAATAACATATTCTCCAAATATAAGTGGTATTTTGGCTAGAGAATACATACATTCTTGTTTATATACATAGTAAACCTTAAAATTAAGATTTAACAAAATCACTAGATTTAAGTCCATTACCCTAAAATAGCAGTCAGAAATTTGTAGAAGAAATCCAGATATACTCGTTCATCTAGAAGATGCCATTATTCCGCTTAGAATAATTCTTATTTACACAACACATGCTTATAGACACTTACAAATGATAGCATGTTGAGTAAAAAGAAGCAAATTACAGAATATGCATATTATGGCACTATTTATGTAAAAAGCAAAAGTAAACTAAAATGACCCTAAGTGTGCTTACACCCAGGGACAAGGTCTATAAGGATATATAATAAATTGTCGAAGCTGTAACAAGTGGTTACTGTGGCATTAAGAGGTGGTCCAAGAGGGATTTTTACTTTTTACTCTTTATGTGGTCTCTGTTATAGAAGAGCAGTGAAGGGTAGGGGCCCTGGGGCATCTGGGTGGCTCAGTTGGTTAGGTGTCTGACTCTTGACTTTGGCTCGGGTCATGATGTCACGATTGCGAGACTGGGGCTCTGTGCTGACTGCGCGGGGCATACTTACTTGCAGTTCTCCCTCTTTCTTTCTCTCTCTGCCCCCCCCACTCTCTCTCAAATAAAAACATTAAAAAAAAACAAGAGTAGGGGCTCTAAAGGCAGATTGGGTTAAAATCACCACAGGAAAGAAAAAGCCCAGAAAATGCAAATCAAAACCAAAATGAAATACTACCATACAACCACTAGGACAGATATAATTTTTTTAAAAAGATAGAAAGTAGCAAGTATTGACAAGGATGTAGAGAAACGGAAACCCTCAAACACTGCTGGTGGAAATGTAAAATGGTGCAGTCACATTGGATAGCATTTGCCAGATCCTCAAAAAGTTAAACATAAAATTACCATCTGACCCAGAAATTGTCCTCCGAGGTATATAGTCAAACTGAAAACATGTCCATACAAAACTTGTACATGAATATTTATAGCAACATTATTCTAACAGTGATAAGGTGGAAAGAACCCAAATGATCATCATCTGATGAATGGATGAAGAAAATGTGGTATAGCCGCAGAATGGACTATTATTCAGCCTTAAAAAAGAATGAAGTATTGATATATTCTACAATGGATAGACCTTGAAAAATGCATGATAAGTGAAAGAAGTCAAATACAAAGGCCTCATATTGTATGATTCCAATTCTCTGAAATGTCCACAATAAGCAAAACCACAGAGACAGAAAGCAGATTAGTGTTACTAGGGGCTGGGAGCAGGGTTGGACAATGACCGCTAATGGGAATGGAGCTTTTAGGGGGTGATAAAAACGTTCTGGAATTAGACATGGTATTGTTTTCACAATCTTGTGAATATACTAAAAACCACTGAATTGTACACTTTTTATTCTCTTTTTTTAATGTTTATTTATTTTTGAGAGAGAGCAAGAGAGAGCGAGCAGGGGAGGGACAGAGAGAGAGGAAGACACAGAATCCAAAGCAGGCTCCAGGTTCTGAGCTGTCAGCACAGAGCCCAAGGTGGGGCTCAAACTCATGAACTGTGAGATCATGACCTGAGCTGAAGTTGGCCGCTTAGCTGACTGAGCCGCCCAGGCACCCCTGAATGCTTTGAAAAAAACATTCATTTGGGGATATAGGTGGCTCAGTCAGCAGCAAAAACTGGAAAGAATCCAAATGTCTCTCATTAGGTGAAGGATAAGCATACTGAGGTGTATCCGTACAGAAGGACGCTGCTGGACAGTATCAGGAAGTGAACCATTGATGCACACAGCAGTGTGGGTGACTCTCAAAGATATTATGCTGAATGAAACAAGTAAGTCTCAGAAGGCTACATACTGTATAACTCCATCCATAAACACGGGACAAGTCACATTAGCAATGGAGGACAGATCGGTGGTGACTAGGGTTTGTAGGTGAAGAGAGTGTCTGACTAAAAAGGGGTCCCATGAGTAAATTTGGGGGAGTCATGGAGTGGATTGGGAGTTCCATATTTTCACTGTGGTTACAATAATCTACACATATGTTAGAAGTCATAGAACCCATGTCAAAATGTTTTCATCACGTAGAAATTTGTTGGTGGGGCACCTGGCTGGCTCTGGCTGGCTCAGTCAGAAGAGCGTGTGACCCTTCATCTCGGGAGTGTGAGCTCAGGCCCAACGTTGGGTGTAGAGACTACTTAAATAAATAAACATGAAAAAAAAACTGTACTGAGATACTGTTTCTTTCCTATCAGATAAACAAAAACCTGAAAGTTTGACAAAGCATTCTGCTGGCAAGACTGTGGAGAAATAGCCACTTTCATTGGTGGTAGGTATGCAAATTACTATAACCCATTTTAGGGGAAATCTGACAACATCTAAAGCATGACATACGGGGTGCCCGGGCAGCTCAGTTGGTTGGTGTCTGACTCTTGATTTTGGCTCAGGTCATGATTTCATGGTTTGTGGGATCGAGCCCTATGTCAGGCTCCACGCTGACAGTGCAGAGCCTGCTTGGGATTCTCTCTTTCTCTCTCTCTCTCTTTCTGCCCCTCCCCTGCTCGCACAAATGTATACACACTCTCAATCTCTCAAAATAAATAAATAAGTAAATATTTTAAAAATATAAAAGTAAAAAATAAAAATGATATATGTTTTACTTTAGACTCAGTGATGCAACTTCTAGGGATTTACTTTAAAGAAACATTTTCAGGGGTACTTGGCTGGCTCAGTCAGTAAGGCATGTGACTCTTGATCTCAGGGTCGTGAGTTCAAGCCCCACATTTGGCATACAGTTTACTTAAAAAAAAAAAAGAAACATTTCCAATAACACAAAAATCCCTATGCCTAAGATTATGCACTGAAGCACTATTTGTCATTGCAAATTATTGGGAACAGCCTAAATGCTCATACATAAATGAGTAGTTTCATAAACCATAGTACACGCACACAATGGAATACAACATGGCTGTAAAAAAGATTTAACACCTCTATAAACCAGTAAGAGGTGATATCCAGGATATACATTATTAAGTGAACAAAGAATAGTGCTAGGAGTGTCTACAGTGTGAAAGAAGGAACAATAAGAAAATATAGACATATGTGCTAATTTTTGAGAAACACAGGAAGGATAAACCAGGAAATGAGACTGGTTACCTTCTAGGGGGAGGGATGGGTGGAGAGGACAAAAGCAGAGGAACAGGGTGGAAGAGGTGGGAATAGGGGTTACATTTACCTGAATATATATTACACGTGGTTTTCTCACAGGACTGTATTCATGTTTCACATACTCAGAAATTAATATCAACAAGATGGAAGAAAAAAATCCCTTAAATTTAAATAGAAGCAGGAACAATCAACTTAGTGTTATTTCAAATGGAAAACATAAACATAGTGGAATAGGGCAGGGACAACTGTTGCACACTGTGTTTTGACTATATCCCCTTAGACTAATGACAAAAACCTACAAACAAATATTGAGCTCTAGGTAGTAGGCTTGCTTTTGTAGTGGCGTGGATTAGCCATTCTGAAGCTATTCTCTACGTACTGTAGGTCTGAGCAAGTCCGAAAGTATGCCGACTACAGTGGGAGCCAGGTTTCTCACTGATGGGAAAGGGAGTCGCCAATATGGACAGCAGGAAAGCTGGCACGAATCCTGTGGTGTTGGACTAGAGTTGGAAGTAATCGTGTGGATTCGTGGTGTACGAGAGCAGAGCATTTGGTGGTAAGAGCCCGTGACGCTCTCGCACCCAAGCACGGCTTCTGAGAGAACCGCGAATGGTAGGGCTGTGCCTGGCCCATTGTTTATAGAAGCCCACACCCTGTAGGATTGTAACATCGCCCATCTACACTATGAGATTGGCCTCACTATTACATTACAAAGATGATTTTCTGCCAATAGCACATTTTTTATTTGGAGACTCGGAATAATAATGGAAGAAACAGTCTAAGTCCTGAGTAGTAGTCAGGACTCTTTCTGTTGCAAGAGAAGAAACTCAGCTCAAACTAATTGAAGCTATAAGGGGGCTTATTAGCACCTATCGTGGGAAGATTAGGAGTGGGTTTAGCTTCAGGTCTGTCTGGATCTAGGGGCTTGAATGCTATCACTGGGGCTCTCTATCTGTCAGGCAGGCTTTCTCTGCCGGGTGGGCGTGATGGAACTGGACAGCACAAGGCTCATCTCCAGCCAGTTTAGCAAGCCCAGCAGAAAGAAAGCTTGCCTCCTAGATTCTGGCAAGAAGACCCCAGGAAGGACTGTGATTGGCCTAGCTCCTGGGGTTAGAGAGATGGGGCCACCTTGACTGGCAACCCCAAAGCCAGAGGGAGTGAGGGAGGGGTTCCTGAAAGGAATCATAGGAGACACCAACAAAAATTAAGGACTCCATTGCTTTTCCTGCCACAGCCTTCTAGGAAAGTTACGACTTGTTTATGCCCACCAGGTGGGACTAGGTAAATTCCTCAAAAACAATAAAAAATAAAACTACCCTAACCACTTTGCCCATGACGAGCTTCCCTGAGGGGCCAGGAGCCCTCGTGGGCAGGCTGGGCACAGCTGGGTGTGTCTTCTTGTGGTGTCCTCCCCCACATACCTGTGCCAGTGCAGGAGCTTGCCCTAAGCATAAGCTCAGAGAGCGTTTGTTTGCTTACCGTTTATAGTACCTTCCACACCCTCCCGCCCCCATCATCTGTTTGTCGGACAGGGTCCTCCACAGTGCCCCACTTCTCAGGCAGTAAATGTCCAAGACGGAAACCTAACGTACCTGCCTCGGAACTCTTTCTGGGCCAGCTTCCAAACCCGACCTCGGAGGTGGGCTAACTTGCTGTAGGTATTTTATGTTTAATTTACCAATAGATGAATAAGTAATAGTCACCACTAAAAAATCTTCTTAGCTGGAATTTTAGCCATCATTACCTTTGGTAGAGGAACTTTGAGACCCTAACGTCCCATCCTTTTGTGAGCTGCCACACCTATGTCCTTCCCGAAGCCCAGAGGATTTATGTAGCCTCACAGGGGGCTGAGAGAGAATAACTCCAGGTATCTGTCAGAAGTTTGTTCCTGAACTCTCTGTTCCTTGAATATTCATCAAAATCCAGTGCTTTGGAATAGGGACTCTCAAACATGAGTGTACATGAGAATCTCAAGTACATATTTAAAATGCAGATTCCTGGACCCTACCCCTGGAGACTCCGAGGAGCAGAGGCTGATGAAGAGCTAAAGGAAGAGCTATCTGAGCACAAGAAACAAGTGCAAAGGCCCTGAGACAGGAAAGAGTGTTCCAGGAACTAGCAATAAAGTGAGCGAAAGGCTGAGAGGCAGGAGATGAAGAAGCAAGAACCACAACAGGCAGGGCCTTGAGGCTGGGACAAGGAGATCGGGTTTTTTCTTTTTTTTTAATTTTTTTTTTAACATTTATTTATTTTTGAGACATAGAGACAGAGTGTGAGCAGGAGAAGGGCAGAGAGAGAGGGAGACACAGAATCAGAAGCAGGCTCTAGGCTCCGAGCTGTCAGCATAGAGCCCGACGCATAGCTCGAACTCACAGACCGCGAGATCATGACCTGAGCTGAAGTCGGCCGCTTAACCGACTGAGCCACCCAGGCACCCCTGGGTTTTTTCTAAGTACAGCCAGGAGCCACTGAAGGTTTTAAGTGGGTGGAACTTCAGATCAGATTGTGACTAAGAAAATCACTCTGGGTGTTGTGTACGGAATGGATGATTGTAAGGCAAGAAGGTAGGCAGGGGGACTAGCCAGGAGGCTTCTGGAGGATGAGATGTGAGGATTCTGAGTACTAACCTCAGTCCTGGTATATTTTATTGTTTCTGTTTGCATTTCCTCCTGTTCCACTTATTTTTATCCCCTACCCACCTTTTGTTGTTACTTCAAGATGAGAGTGTTCTTTTTGTTTTATTTTTTTATTTATTTTGAGAGAGAGAGAGAGAGAGAACGTGCATGTGAAAGGTGGGGAGGAGCAGAAAGAAAAAGAAAAAGATAGAATCCCAAGCAGGCCCCTCGCTACCATCACAGAGCTCAAACTCATAAACTCTGAGATCATGATCTGAGCTGAAACTAAGAGTCAGACACTCAACTGACTGAGCCACCCAGGTCCCCCCAAAAATGTTCTTTTTATTATGAAAATAATATATTCGCAATATTTAAAATGTAAACGACACAGAAAAGTAAAAAGAAGACATTAATCATCAACAATCTCACCGCCATGAGATGCTACTGTCTTTCCAGACATTCTCTACATGAGTACACGTGCATTTTGCCCAAGTAGAACCACACGACACATGCTGCTTTATAATGTGTTTTTCTTACTGGATAAAATATGATTCCAGGTGCATCGGTGATGTGCATTTGATGAGGGAAAGTTGAATCTCACTCAACCAGATAGCTCTGCTATTCGTGCAAATTTCCTCAAAGAGAGATTTTCAAAAGGTATAACTTTGAGTCTATAAAGTTAGAGAACACAAGTAATTTTCCTAAAAAGGGGAAAAGGGCCTAGGGGATTTAAAAATTAAAAACCAGAAAATATACTCCAAACAGAGGAGCTACAAAATGAGTGTAGTAATTTCCTCCCAGAGGGGAATATGACGCCTGGACAAAATTCCATTGTTTATTTTGCGTGGTCTTAACTCGAGCTCCACAAAAAAACAGAGAGCGGTGGCAGGAAGTGCCTTTTTGTGTCCCGGCGGGGATGGGGCTCCCCGAGCGAAGCCCCTGGATATCTCAGGATTAGCCAAGAATCCTCTGAGCAACTTGCCCAAAACACTAATTGTATTTGTGTCTGTGTCTTTGATTAGTGGCTTAGTCAGCTTTCTGGCTCATTATCATTTTAATCTTTTTTTTTTTTAAAGTAATAAGGCTAAGGCTCTAGTTTTATTTTTTATTTCCCCCCAGAGGAAAATAATTTAAATACAAACTTGAAGGTATTTTATATACTCTTTATCTCTGGTAATATATTTAACAACCTAGATGTGGGACCGTTGGTTTTTTTCCACCTTCGTCATCAAATGGTTTAAACAGAAAGCAAAGGCCTTGGGGTACCTGGACTCTGTTCTTAGCCATTAGTTGCTTTCCTCGGGTTGAATATCCATCCTACAGCTTAGTGAAGAAAAAAAATCAAAGTAGACTGTGTATATTGGGGTTTACATTTAATGATCTAATGTGATAGAGGTGAATTAGTCAAATATTAACTGTAGAGTACAGGTAGTAGGTATATGGTGTTCACTGTAAATTCAGATTGTAAGTTACTGTGTTACTTATATTACTTGCTTTTATTAGCTGACAGCAAACCTTAGTGGCAGACAACTTTTAGGAAAGGAATCTTACATTTAATGGGAGAGGGAGAGGTAGAAACTCTTGGTCATTTCTGGAATTTTTTCTAAAAAGGGCAGATACTGAGATACTGAGTGTTCGAGTGTGTCACCTGTTTCCACAGTAGGTGGTAGTCTCTTTCTGAGGATTTTGAGATTTAGTTAATGTAGTTAATGCTTTGTTTATTTGTTTGTTTTAATTTTTTGAATGTTTATTTTATTTTTGAGAGAGAGAGAGAGAGAGAGAGAGAGAGAGAGACAGAGTGCGAGCAGGGGAGGGGCAGAAAGAGGGAGATACAGAATCTGAAGCAGGCTCCAGGCTCTGAGCTGTCAGCACAGGGCCTGACCCGGGGCTCGAACTCACGGACTGTAAGATGGTGACCTGAGCCGAAGTTGACCGCTCAACTGACTGAGCCACCCAGGTGCCCTTTGTTTGTCTTAATTTTAAAGAATATTACACAAATAACACATGAGGGGCGCCTGGGTGGCTCAGTCGGTTAAGCGGCCGACTTCAGCTCAGGTCATGATCTCGCGGTCTGTGAGTTCGAGCCCCGCGTCGGGCTCTGTGCTGACGGCTCAGGGCCTGGAGCCTGCTTCGGATTCTGTGTCTCCCTCTCTCTCTGCCCCTCCCCGGTCATACTCTCTCTCTCTCTCTCTCTCTCAAATATAAATAAACATCAAAAAAAAATTAAAAAAAAACAAATAACACATGAATACATTAGTACTGAAAAAGTGAACACACTGCAGATTTAAATTCCTTTTGAAACCCTCTGCACCCCAAATCTCCAAACCTTTATATCCTTATATATCCAATGTATGTGATATTGTTTTATTTATTTGTTGATTTTTCATAAATGGTATTTATTAATCCATATTTATCATTCTATAACTAGCTTTCTCCCCCTACTATCGACCTGTCTTAGAGCTTTTTTTCTAAGTTCTCCATAACTCTACCTTATTACAACAAACAGCCCTGTTGAGTTGCATAGTGTGCCAGGTTGGCTATTCTGAGGATGTTTTTAGCCATTTCTCTATTGATAGGTATTATGTTTGTTTCTGACTACTTTTTCCTTTTCACCATTAAAAACACAGAAGACAAGTTTGTATATACCTACCTATATGCAAATATGACTTTTTTCCAAGGTTAAATATTCAGAAGTGGGATGGCCTTGCAGAAGAAATGAGAAATTCTACATATGTTTTGTTTTAATAGGAATGACCAGTTTTCCCCACAACACGACTTTTAGTGGTCAACTCCAACTATATATATATAATGTATATTTAGTTTTGAGAGAGGGGAAGGGGCAGAGAGAAAGGGGGACAGAGAATCTGAAGTGGGATCCATGCTGACAACACAGAGCCCAACGCAGGGCTTGAACTCATAAACTGTGAGATCATGACCTGAGCTGAAGTCAGGTGTTTAACCGACTGAGCCACCAGGTGCCCCAATATTTCTTTTTATTAAGCTTTGGAATGGGCTCACCCTGGGCTCCAAATAAAGCAGGGACAGGAGGACTATGAACTTAGTCTATGGCTTCTAAGAAGGCTTATGACTCATCTATGGGCCCTCATATATCAATTGGCAAAAGAAAGGCTAAATCGCATGCTAAAAAAGATCAGTTATTGATAGAAGGTGGGTATACAGTTATGGGACATAAAGAAGGAGGGAACGGGAACAGGCGGTGGGAATGCGGCAGCCACAACACTCCTCTGAGTATATCCAAGCCCTTTTATGTGGCTGTGACTCTTAGAACCAGTTTACACACTCCCCGAATAAATAAATCATTTAAATCAATCAGGGTGAAAAGAAAACCCAACAGGGAACACCAACAATAAGAAATCTAAGTCTATTACAAATAAATAATATAACCACACTGGAGGAGATAGGGAAGAAATCACCTAATGGAAGTAACTGAAAAATGATATTTTCAGTACTATAAGACTAAAGGACTCCATACAGAGATTGTAGTTTAGTCAGTAAATACGTTCCTCTCTATGGGTCTCACAGGGGAATGAGTTAGCAATTCTGAAACCATTTTGTGTGCAGACTAGTCTGGGTCCAATTAGGAGACAGAAACCACAGTAATTTGAACAGGGAAAGTTTAATAAAAAGAATTATTAACTATAACAAGGGATTGGAGAAATGAGTGAATGGTCAGTATGAAGCAGAGAGAACTCTAAAGAATATGGGAATAGCATATATAAGGAGCAGCCACTTCCCTGGGCTGAGAGAGACAACCCAAGGAAAAGTCTCCTTCCTCCAGGGCAGAGACCTAGACCCAGTTGGAGAGGGCATGGTCATGGCTCAGTAAATGGCGGAGAAGTCATTGTGGTGCCATACTATCAGAACTTGCCAGAAACCCACTCACTATGGTGCCAGGAAAACTGTTCATGGGAAGGTATCTAAATGGAAGCAATAGACTATGAAACTGTCCAAAAAGCGTGCCAGGGGAAGCTGCCAGGCACTGGTGTTTCTGGATGCTGTGTACTGCAGGAGCCAGCAGCTAGAATCCGGTACTGGGGAAGCCGTCTATGCAGCAGGAGCTGAATATTGGAGAAGCTGCCTACACTGCAAATGCTGGAGGAGCAGATACTGCAAGAGCCTACCGGAAGGAACACACCAGACCTGTCTTCCTCCTTTTTCCTGCAATGTTTCTCCATCACCCTCTTCTGACAAAATTCAACATGGTACCATATTTAAATGAACCAGCTCCATTTTTGCATATCAGATAATGAAGGATGAATTTGAATTTGAGATACAATAAATTGATAACTGACTGAGTTCACACTTTTGTCTATTCATGTTTCATATGCTCCCTTTCACACACGTTTGAACTCTCATATAACAAAACCTCTCTATAATTCTACCTAACAAGATGCAGCTGTTTACGTTAGAAATGAAGAAATTTTCAGGGTGCTTGGGTGGCTCAGCTGGTTGGGCATCCAACTTAGGCTCAGGTCATGATCTCATAGTTCGTGAGTGGAAGCCCCACATTGGGCTTGCTGCTGTCCCCCGCTCTCTCTGCCCTTTCCCTGTTCACGCTCTCTTTCTCAAGAATAAACGAAACATTAAAAAAAAATAAAAAGAAATGAAAGAAGTTTTCATGCTCTCTCCTAATGAGAAAGCAGTCTCAACAGTTATTGTATTCATAACTGACTGTGTTAATTAACCCTTAAATTCAACCACAGTCCCACTGAATATTCTGTTACCTAAAATCTAAACTGTAAAGTTAGCTTCAGCAATCTGTATATAAAATAACAATGGGAAGAAGGAGAAAGAAGAAGAAAATGGTTAGCATATACAAATAAACATATATGTATGATAAGCAAAATAAAATGTGGTTTCTATATTTGGTCAAAAGGGTATAACTGGTATATATGACTTTCTTCTTTACTACTCACTCACTATGTCCCTCGTCCTCAGGCAGAACCTCAGTTGGCTGGGATGACCTAAACCTTAATTCCCAGACTCTAGGTACTTGACTGTACCTGCTTTTCTTGGTTGCTTTAGTTTTCCATTAACCTTTAGTATTAGGCATGAAAGTCCTAAGAAGTGCCCTGGAAAACCCCTGAGTATACATGGGTAAAGAAATAAATCCAGGTGTATATATGTGTATGCTAGCACACATGGATATATTTCCTAGCTGTGTTTGATGACTGCCTAGAAGCAATGACACCCCAGTGGTAATGAGCACATTCAGTGTCCAAATCTTGGTCTCAAAAGATGATTCTCTGATAAAAAGAGCCAGAAATTTTTGAAGAAATTATTGAGTCTAGCTAGCACTGGGACAGGGAAAATACAAGGTGTTCCCAGAGCGTTTTGTGTACTAGGAAGTGGGACATGCTCATAAAATGATGGGGCATGTCGAAAGGATGTGGGACCCATCCTGAAGGGACTCTTAGTGGTCAAAGCTGGGACAATTTGAGAAAGAAAGAAAGAGAGAAAGAAAGAAAGAGGTATTAGAACATAACCCACAAAATATTCATTAGTCCATGCTTACATAAATAAATAACTGAATAATTAAATTAATGGGAGAAAGGGGCAGGAGAATTCTTCTTACAGGAGAATTTCAATTAACAAATGCAGATGGAATAAGGGAAATAGAAAAACCAGCATTAGAACATCCCGGTAATGATTGTTGCATGCAGGCTCGCTCATGGGTGCTAAAATTAGCAAGGAAAAGTTTGAGGGTAACGGGATATTCGTGTCATCTAAAAGTATCACCACCAAGAAATTAAGAACAAAGAGAAGATAGTAACGTTACAGTGGGGACATTTGGCAGACACCACCTTCACCAAGTGATCAAAAGTAAAATAAGAGGGGGCACCAGGCTGGCTCAGTTGGAAGAACATGCGACTCTTGATCTTGGGGTTGTAAGTTCAAGACCCACATTGAATGTGGAGACCACTTAAATAAATAAAATGTTAAAAAAAAAAAGTAAAATAAGGGGCGCCTGGGTGGCTCGGTTGGTTAAGCGTCTGACTTCATGTCGTGATCTCATGGTATCGTGACTTCGAGCCCCTCTCTGGGCTCTCTGCTGTCAGCATTGAGCCTGCTTCAGATCCTCTGCCCCCCTTTCTCTCTGTTCCTCCCCAACTCATGCTCTAAATAAATAAATGAATGAATGAATAAAAACTTAAAAAAAAAGAAAAGTAAAACAATACATAGTGACACCATGTACCCCATATGATATACAATACAATTTCTCTGGCATTTTTACCAAAATTTTGTAACCTGAATCCAGTCATGAAAAACCATCAGACAAATCCAAAATTAAGGGACATTTTTGAGTACTCTTCAAAAGTGTCAGGGTCACGAAAGACAAAGACTGAGGAACTTTCAGAGACTGGGGACTAAGGAGACATGATGACTCAATGCAATGCAGGATTCCGGATGGAGCCTGGTCCAGAAATAGGACGTTAGTAGACCATTGGTACAATGTGACAAGAACAACACTTCAATTCTGTGGTCTTTCCCTCGGAAACCCATAGCCCTATCTACCCATGAGAAGAACACCAGACAGATCACAGTTGAGGGGCAGCCTACAAAACACCTGATTGGTACTCAAAACTGTCAAAGTCATCAAAAACAGGGGCGCCTGGGTGGCTCAGTCGGTTGAGCGTCCGACTTCGGCTCAGGTCATGATCTCATGGTCTGTGAGTTCGAGTCCCACATCAGGCTCTGTGCTGACAGCTCAGAGCCTGGAGCCTGCTTCCGATTCTGTGTCTCCCTCTCTCTCTGCCCCTCCCTCACTCATTCTCTGTCTCTCTCTGTCTCAAAAATGATAAATAAACATTAAAAAAAATAAAAAAAAAGTCATCAAAAACAAGAAAAGGCTGAGAAACTGTCACAGCCCAGAGGTGCCTAAGGAGGATAACAACTAAATGTCCTGTGGTATCTTGGATGATCCTGGCACAGGAGAGTGGCATTACAGAAAAAAGAAAGAAATCGGAATAACATATGGGCTCTAGTTAATAATAATGTATTAATATTGATTCATTTATTGTGGTAAATATATCATACTAATATAAAATGTTAACAGAAGGGGAGACTGAGTATGAGTACATGGGGACTCAGTAGTCTCTTCTCAATGTTTCTGTTAATTTAAAATTAAAAAATTTATTTTTAAGAAGAGGGCATTGGGGCACCTGAATGGCTCAGTTGGTGAGGCAGCCAACTTCAGCTCAGGTCATGATCTCACCCTGCGTTCGGGCTCTGTGCTGAAGGCTCAGAGCCTGGAGCCTGCTTCGGATTCTGTGTTTCCCTCTCTCTCTGCCCTTCCCCTGCTCATGCTCTGTCTCTGTGTCCCTCAAAGATAAATAAACGTCAAAAAATTTAAAAAAAAAAAAGAAGAGGGCATTGTTAGTAGGGAGATGGTAAAATCCCAATAACATCTGTAGATTACACAGCAGTATCATATTAATGTTGTTTCTGGTTTCTATCATTGAGCTACGGTTATAGAGGAGGTTATATAAGAGGCTAGAGGAAGCTGGCTGGACAATATACAGGTACTCTTTGAACTACTTTTGCAACTTTTCTGTAAATTTAAAAATATTTCAAGAACATTTTTTTTAAACGAGCTTGAAATGTTGCCAGTTTTTGAAAAAGGAATCCAATCTAAGGCCGTGCGCACCACTCTCGACATTGGCCTTGCAACAATATATGCATACTTTTAAAGGTACAAACTATGTCGAGAGTAGCCAATGTACATATGGCTCGATTTTATGGAAAGCAGTTTGGAAGTCATGAACAAAGCTGGAAGCACAAGCGAGGCAATAAATGAGACCGCCTGGAGGGTCCCAGGGAAACACCGTGAGACATTACATAATGGCAGCCGGCAGCGATGGAAGAATTTATTTTAGGTTTCCAGTTTAAATATATATATTTATGTGCACCAGGGAAGGCCAGTGGAAGTCATCGTCTGACCTCTCCAGAGAAGGGAGGGTGAACCATTGTCCCTGCCACAAGCCACTCTCCCCCCCACCACCCCAGCCTATGCTAACCGCAAGGGAGGGATTCCTCCTGGGGGCAGGGCTAAGGAGCTGCCATCTCGCCTGAAGCCTCAGAGCTGCTCCCTGGGAGGAGGAAGAGGCCTGGCCTGGTGGGTGCTTGCAGGCCCCTCAGGGTTCTCTGTACATTTTCGTTGCTGCTGTGAGGCTGACTTCTCTTGCTCGTGAACTTGGCTCAATGCCTTGTTCTATGTCTGTTTTTGCAATCTGCCACTCCCTTGCTCCATCTCTAGTGAAACTTAGCTCTAGAATTTCCTGCTCGAGGGCCTTTGGTTGGGAAACTAGAATCAGGGAGTACTGTGGCGGTGTTTTTTGTTTTTTTTTTTTTTTGTTTTTGCACCTGAGGGGCACTGGTTGGCCCTATCCCCATAGTGAGGGCACACCCTGGAAGGCTCTGACCCTGAGGTTGCTACCTGCTGCTTCTAGCTGTGCAAGTTATTCAACAGTGAGGATCTTCTCCCACTGGCATTAACTCCTGAGGAGCAGAGAGGACGTGCCCTGCAATTGTAAAATAAGCATCATGTGTTTCTTCCTTCTTCCTCCTCTTCTGTCCCGTTTTCCCCCAAGGGCATTGGCAGCCCCTGTTCACAGCCATCTGCCCTGAACTGGTTCCTGCTAAAATGTAAACTGCGGCAGCTAGGGCCTGAGCAAATGTGTCAACTTAACTGGGTTGAGGGATGCCCAGATAGCTGGTATAACATTATTTCTGGATGTGTCTGTGAAGGTGTTTCCAGAAAAAATTAACATTTTAATTGGTGAATTGACTACAGCAGATGGCCCTCCTCAAAGCAGGTAGGCATTATCCAACTGGTTGAGGGCCCAGCAGAACAAAAAGGCAGAGGAAGGGCGAATTCTCTTTCTTTGCTTGAGCTGAGACATCCATCTTCTCTTGCCCTCGGACCCTGGCACTCTTGGTCTCAGCCTTTTGGATTCAGGTTGGGACTTATATCATCAGCCCCCATTTCTCAGGTCCTTGGACTTGGACTGAATTATACTGCCAGCTTTCCTGATTCTCCAGCTGGCTGACAGCAGACTGGGGGACTCCTCGGCCTCCATGACCGCATGACCCAATTCCTACAATAAATCTCTTCTTACATATATCTCGATATATTCTGTCAGTTCTATTTCTCTGGAGAACCCTGACTAAGACCACTGCCTTTTGGTTTGCTTCCTGTTACTCTGAACCTCTTTTCGGGGTTCATTATCTACAGCTTCTCTTTATACCCTTTGAAACAGAGTGTGGAAGAGGAGGATTGGGGTTCATGATGCAGCGTAGTCTCTAAATAGTTGTGTGTCATTCAGGCAAACCAGGAAGCCTTTGTGAGCCTCAGAGCCTTCATCTGTTAAGTAGAGCTCCCAGAGGCTGCCTCCAAAACTCAGGAGCCTCTGCTAAGTGTGAGGCCCTGTCCTGGAAAGTGAGTTCCTGGAGGGCAGGGACCTCAACCTCATGACTTTGAGCATGTTCTATTCCAATGCTTTGCACAGTGCCTGGCATACAGTAGGCACTCAATAAAT
This sequence comes from Paguma larvata, assembly GCA_030068075.1. Classification (NCBI taxonomy): domain Eukaryota; kingdom Metazoa; phylum Chordata; class Mammalia; order Carnivora; family Viverridae; genus Paguma; species Paguma larvata. The sequence goes on along the minus strand of CM057842.1, from coordinate 24,118,195 downwards.
GCTTGCTAAATAAACAGTTGAATATAAAAACACTAGCCATTGGGGCGCCTGGGTGGCTCAGTCAGTTGAGTCTGACTTCGGCTCAGGTCATGATCTCATAGTCTGTGAGTTCGAGCCCCGCGTTGGGCTCTGTGCTGATGGCTCAGAGCCTGGAGCCTGCTTTGGATTCTGTGTGTGTGTGTGTGTGTGTCTCTCTCTGACCCTCCCCACTTGCACTCTCTCTCTCTCTCAAACATAAATAAAACATTAAAAAAATTTTAATAAATAAAAATTAAAAAAATAAAAACACTAGTCATTATGATTACGCACTTATATATGCCACAGCCATATCATTTAGGTTCAAGATGGTGCTGGAGAGAATAAACAAATCTGATAGTAGAAGGTAAATGGAGAATTAGAAATTATAGGTGCGATAATTTGAGAAATACAATGGCTGAGTTGCATGGTTGCCCGCTAGGCTGTTTATTGGCCGTGTCTCATTTGAGTGGCTCAGTAGGGCCTCTTTCCTCTTGACATATGTGACGTGTCTAGGATCTTTGTTTCTGGACACGGATTCCCCAGTTTGAATCCTAACCTGCTGGTGAAGCATGTCCATTTCTTTAGGAATAATTTTAGAGAAGCCAGAAAAATCCAATTCCATTTTAAAAGTTCACAAACTAAAAAAAGACATTTGGGAAAAATGGAGAAAACTTGAATAAAACTACTTCTCAGAGAGATAAGAGAAGGAATTACCTCCTTAAAGCAAGGAAAGGATGTTTTGCAAAAAGGAAAACCACTGAGTAAGAAAGAGCTGCTCTTGGGTATTAGGAAATACAATAATCAAAATAAAAATTCATTAGATTTTGAAGATCTAGTTGGAGAAATGTTCTAAAGCATGGAATGAAGTGACTGGGAGATAGAAAATAGTTGATAATGATAAGTAAATTGAAAGATAAACTTGGCATACCTATCAGCCAAGGAGGGGCGCCTGGGTGGCTCAGTTGGTTAAGCGGCTATCTTTAGCTCAGGTCATGGTTTGTGGGTTCAGTCCCCGTGTCGGGCTCTGTGCTGACAGCTCAGAGCCTGGAGCCTGCTTCGGATTCTGTGTCTCCCTCTCTCTCTGCCCCTCCCCCACTCACATTCTCACTCACTCTCTTTCTCTCTCAAAAATAAACTTAAAAAGTTTTGAAGAAAAAAAGAATAAGCAGAGGAAAAGGAGCAAAGGAAGATACTAAAGAAATACTCAAAAGAATTTCCCAGAGCTCAAGGACAAGTGTCTCTAGAGTGAAGGGCCATGATGAAGGAAGAGACTCATCTCTGTGAAGCTTCAGGATAACAGGGATGATGAGAGCAGCTTAAAAGCTGAAAGAGAGAGAGAAAGAGAGAGAGAGGAGAGAGAGAAACTGACAAAGGACCAGGAATAAAAATGCCATCAGCCTTCTGAACCACAACCTCAGAGCTGAAAGAAGAGCAATGCTTTCAATATTCCAGTGGAAAACTACTTTCAATATAAAACTCACTACCCAGTCAAATTGTCAATCAACTGCAATGTTTAATTAAAATATTTTTTAGGGGCACCTGGGTGACTCAGTCAGTTAAGCGTCTGACTTTGGTTTCGGATCAGGTTATGATCTCATGCTTCGTGAGTTCAAGCCCCACATCGGGCTCTGTGCTGACAGTATGGAGCCTGCTTGGAATTCTCTCTCTCTCTTTCCTTCTCTCTCTGCCCCTCTCGCTCTCTCTCTCAAAAATAAATAAAAATTAAAAAAATATTTTTTAGACATGCAGGTTCTCACAAAATTTACCTCCAGACCTTCTCTCAAGAAGCTACTCATGGATATGCCCCACTAAAATGCGTGAGAAACCCTAAAAGAGACAGAAAATAAAGGGGTGCCTGGGTGGCTCAGTCGGTCAAGCATCCAGCTTCACCTCAGGTCATGATCTCATGGTTAATGGGTTTGAGTCTTGGGTCGGACTCTGTGCTGACAACTCAGAGCCTGGAGCCTGCTTATGATTCTGTGTCTCGCTTTCTCTCTGCCCCTCCCCCACTCACATTCTCACTCACTCTCTCTCTCTCTCTCTCTCAAAAAGAAATACTAAACAAAAAAGAAATTAATAAAAATAAGTTTTAAAGAGACAGAAAATAGGATTCTAACACCAGAGAGAAGGAAAGGAAAGGAGAGCTGGCAGCAGACTCCTGACTGGGCAGGAGTGTGAGGACTCCAGGGGGGGAATTCTCCTGAAATAAAATGCTGAGGGAAAAGCTAATGCCTCTGACCATGTGGAAAGTTGTATGAGAAAATTTAACAAGGGGTATATTAAAAGGTAAATATTAAATACACACACACACACATACCAAAAAAAGTTGTAACAAGAAAGGAAATATTTTTTTAAGTGTATTTATTTTGAGAGAAAAAGAGAGAGAGAATCCCAAGCAGGCTCTGCACTGTCAGTGTGGAGCCTGATGCAGGGCTCGATCTCATGACCATGAGATCATGACCTGAGCTGAAACCTAGAGTCTGATACTCAACTGACTGAGCCACCCAGGTGGTCCAAGAAAGGAAATATTATTATCAAATACTACTTGCCTGTAAGGTGAATAGTGTGTCATAATTATTATCACAATGATATAAATGCTGAATGTTAATTTAATCAAATGTTGTAATTGATTAGTCAGGATGCCAAAATGAAACAACTCTCAGGTGGGGTAATTTGAGGAGAACTTCATGAAAGAGGCTCTGTGGGCAGGATGAAAAGAAACCACAAAGGAAGTTGCAGTACCACTCCGGGGGGCTGTTACCCACCTCGCACACACACAGACCTGAGGAGGCAAGGGGGTGGAGACAGTTGTCAGAAACCAGAGAGACTGCCTGACAGCAGTGCCAGACACGCAGCCCCTGCAGCAACCTGACGGAGAGGTAACCGAGGGCAGAAATCCCTTACTCTCTCCCTCCCCCACTGCCTGCCTGGGCCCCACATTGCCCCAACCCGCCCTGAAGACTGAGGGCAAAAAAGTCCACTGATGTGGTCTGTACAGGTTAGAATGGTTCTGGAAAGGCAGAGGAAGACAACCAGGACAAACCTTAGTGCGTCGATAGAGCAAAAGAAGGTGAGAGAGCACAGTTTTCATATGTCATAAAGAGCAGGAAGTTAGGAGCCAGTGTCTAAACTGGTCAGTCAAGAAGAGCAAGATCAGCCTATGATTTGGAAATATGGCAGCAAATGCCGGAAAATAGCAAAAAGAGTCGAAACGAGATGCTCTGGGGAGCGAGAGTGACAAGGGACAGGTCAGGGGTCTACTGTTTTTCATTTTACGTCTGTTAGAACTAATGAGACTTTCGATACTTTGTATACGTATAACTCTGATTAAAGTAAAAAAAAAATAGTGATATCCAGTCTAATCACAAGAGAAACATCAGACAAATTCCAATAGAGGGGCACCCTACAAAGTACCTAACCAATGCTCTTCGAATACAAGGGAAGTCTGGGAAACTGTCGCCGTCAAAAAGACCCTGAGACATGGCAACTAAAAGTTATGTGGGGGTGCCTGGGTGGCTCAGTCGGTTGAACATCTGACTTTGGCTCAGGTCATGATCTCGCGGTCTGTGAGTTCGAGCCCCGCGTTGGGCTCTGTGCTGCTGGCTCAGAGCCTGGAGCCTGCTTCACATTCTGTGTCTCCCTCTCTCTCTGCCCCTCTCCCACTTATGCTCTGTCTCTCTCTGTTTCAAAAATAAATAAACATTAAAAAAAAAAAAACAGTTTTAAAGTTATGTGGTATCCTGGATGGGATGCTAGAATGGAAAAAAGACATGAGGTAAAAACTAAGGAAGTCTGAATAAAATTTGGACTTTAGTAATGATAACGTATCAGTATCTGTTTATTAATTGTAAACTGTACTACACTAACATAATATATTAATAATAAAGAAAACTAGGGACCGGTATATGGGAACTCTGTATTATCTTCTCAGTTATTCTGTAAATCGAAAATTGTTATTAACAATAGCCTATTAAAAATAATAAAGGGCTTCCTGGTAGAAATAACCTTGCGAGAAAACTTTATGCATTTTATTTTATTTTATTTGCACTGTTTAGAACTTTAGGAGGGTTGGATGTTTTTCTAGGCTTTTCAATGACTTTTGCATTCAGGACCTTAAATCCCAGAATTTCGATAATGATCCTAGTTACTTACACAATCGACAAGTATGTATCAGATGCCTACTACACACAGGGTAGTACCCTGTGCAGGGCACTTGGGATACAGGGGCCTTTTCAAAATACAGTCCTGCCATTGTCCTTAAATCTCTCAGAAGCTGCTGGGTACTCTAAGGTTCAAACCAGGGTACAACGCCTTGCCTGTCTATCCCTGCAGGCCTTTTGAGCTCACCTTGTACCATTCTTTCATATCTCACTGCTCTCCAATCCCAACCCCCACGGCAGCTCCCTCTGACTAGAACATTCTTCCTGTCCTTGCTCCCCTCCCCTTTGCCCAGGTACCTCATCTCAGGCATCGCTTCCTTAGAGACAATCCATCTAATTGTAATTATCCCCCGGTCACGTAGTTGAGTCATGCCAGTGTTCCCCAAGGAACATTTGCTGTTTGGTTCTATGACAGCTGGGACAGTGTCTGTTGTGGACAGTATCCGATTGTTCAATTGGTTCCCAGCTTTTGGCATAATGCCTGATGTAGTGCGGGAACTCCATGGGCCTTGTGGAATGAATGAATGATGGGTAAGCAGGATATGGTCCGTCGCCTTCCGGTCTAGTGCAGATCCAAACCAGGATACCAGCTCCTGAAGGAGGTAAGGGTGCCGGTTTCCCTAAGCTACTGTAGTCTGGATTCCAGCTGCCCCTGGGCCTTCCTGCATCAACTCCTGGTCTACTGCTTGCAATAGTAACGTTTACGGATCCTCATAACCATCTGCTTATTTCAAAAACCCATTGAGGACTTCATCCACATCATTCATTCCTGCGTGGCCACTGAGAAAACTGACACTCAAGAGTGGCTAAGTGAATTAATTGCTCAAAGACACATAGTTACTAAAAGCCCATATTTCTTACTGAAATCCCATATTTAGTCTTGTTTTCTTACCATCTCCAAACTCTACTTACCCCCAAAGTTAGCACCAGCTCCAGTAACAGCCAGTATTTACACCTGCGCAGGGGGGGTTTGCCCTAGAATGAAGAGCGCTCACAGCGGCGCAGTCCGGGATTGCTGTGGCGTCTCCGACCTGGACCACGCGCACCCCCTAGTGGTTACCGTGGACACTGGGCGCCTCGCTCCTCAATTCCTCCTGGGGAAAAAAATGGAAAGTCGCGGTGAAACCGTGAATTCTGTCTAGTGGCCGCAGGGCGCACCGCCGCCGGCACTTTGGGGTGCGGGTCCGTGGATTTCCGGCGCGGAGTTCGGTCGTCTGCCCCCGGTCTACCTCCAGTTCCCGTTTCAGGCCTCTGGGCACACATGGCAGAGCCAAGAGCAGTTTGGGAAGGCTGCGGGGCGTCAGAAGCAGTGTGGGGGAAGAAGGGAGGAGGAAGGGGAAAGAGGGAGTCAGATGAGTTTAGGACTTCCTCGCTGAATCTCTGCTTCCCCATCTGTGAAGCGGACATCTACCTCTTGGGAACCAGGACTGCCTGTGGTCGGAGTAGCATCCAGGCAGCCCTAGAGGGCTCGGACAGAGGCTGGGGCCCTCAGGACCCTGCCAGTTCTCCGCATACTGCTCCCCTAAAGTCTTGGGAAACTTGCACCCAAGCCTGCTGGGAGCCTGGCCAGAGACACCCTTTACCTTGATTAGTATATAAAACATACTTCTTGAGCATAATACCAAAAAGAAATTTGATTTTTGGCTCAGTGCTTCTAAACACTGCTTATTAAAAAGGTCTTTAGGGGCGCCTGAGTGGCTCAGTCGGTTAAGCCTCCGACTTCAGCGCAGGTCATGATCTCGAGTTCTGTGAGTTCGAGCCCCACGTCGGGGCTCTGTGCTGGTATCTCAGAGCCTGGAGCCTGCTTTGGATTCTGTGTGTCTCTCTCTCTCTCTGCCCCTCCCCTGCTCACACTCTGTCTCTATGTCTCTAAAAAAATAAACATTAAGAAGAAAAAAAAATTAAAAACAAAAAACAGTCTTTAGTTTTTCTCTGCTAAAAATGATTTCAGGATTCGAATTATTTCTATCATCACTTTATCCTTTCTTATGTTTCAGGAGATAATTTGACTCCTAACAAAATCCCAGTCTTTATATTAAGGATTTTTCTTATCTGGTTAGGTTGTAGGTAAATTGGGGAATATATTTGCATTTCACCAACAGCTTATTTAAAGATTATTTAATCTGTTTAATCTCCAGCTTCATTCCAAACTGGAATGGATCTTGCCCACTAATGTGGGCCAGGCAGAGGGGCCAGGCCGTGGAGGCAGGAGAGTGGCTGAAATTGTGACTGGGCCACAGGCAATCTCGGCTGTGGTGGGTGAACCCATGTATTGTATGTGAGGAGGTGGTCACCTACACACAGCTGGGCTCCACTGTGGTCTGGAGGAAGGTATGGTCCATGGAAGCCATGTAGGGGCCTTGCCCCCTCATTTTATCTCAGCTCTCAGTACAGAGATTCACTTCCTACAGTCTCACAGGTATTCTGAAGGGTCCAGGGTAAAAAGAGGGCATGAGGGGGGCTCCTGGGTGGCTCAGTCGGTTGAGCATCTGACTCTCGATTTCGGCTCAGGTCATGATCTCACAGTTCATGGGTTGGAGCTCCACCTTGGGCTCAGCACTGACGGCTCCAGTGGGAGCCTACTTGAGATTCTCTCTCTCTCCCTTTCTCTGTGCCCCTCTCCTGCTCTCTCTCAAAATAAATAAAGAAACTTCAAAAAATTAAAAAAAATAAAAAACAAAATATTCTTTATAAAAAGGTGGTGGTGAGGGTGAGAAGCAAGGAATCAATGGAGGAGACCAGAATGGGGATAATGTTGCCAAATGCCAATTTCCTACCTTTATTTCCTGACCAAATTTGACCCTTTGATATACGTGGTTCTCCCCCGCTACAACCCACGTCCTAACCCCAACTGGCTTATGGCCTCCCTAGAAGGTAAATAGGTGGGCCTCTCAGTCCTTGGTCCTGAGGGATGTCATTCTAACAAGTTTTAGAATGGACACTTAGGCCTTTCCTTTCGTGTGTCCTCTGGACTCCTTTGGAAAAGTTGGAGCACTCTGCAGCATGTTTTCAGAGGCTGTCGATTGCCAGGCTGGGCAGTGAGCTGGGTGTGTGTGTGTGTGTGTGTGTGTGTGTGTGTGTGTGCGCGCGCGCGTGCGTGTAGACTTGAAAGGGAGCCAGAGTGTTGCCCTGTCTTCCTTGGTACCCCAATCATATGGTGATGTGGGTAAAACCCAAGAAGAAACACTCTCTTCTCCCCAGCACCCTCCTTAAGGCTCTCCCTTGGTCGTAAGCTCCAAGTACTGCTCCCTTTCCTAGAGTCCAACTCTGGAACAAAGAAGAAATGCAAAGGGTCCCTAAATACTCGGGAGCATGGTCCGCCTCACTGTGAATCAGAAAAGCAGGTAAGCTCGCAGTAGATATTGAGCAGTTTGGCAATTTTAAATGTGCATAATCCAGTAATTCTGATTCTAGGAACGTATCTTAAGAAAATGGTTGAATGGATGCATCAAGTTAAATGTGTGAGGACAGTTTTGAATCACTGATTATAAGAGAAGTCCCTCAGCAGGTGATTGGTTAATAAGTTATGAAGCTTATCTAGGCTGGAATGTCATACACATTAAGGAGCAGGCAGCCTCGTGGTTTCCATGGTGTTTCGTCAACACCCATGTGGTCCTGGCCTCATCTCAGCCCCTGGCGCCCCTGATATTCATGGCCAAACTTCTAAGATCCCTTGCTATGGGAGCTGGGAATGACCCAGAGAGAAGTACCAAGAGTGTCGGGGAGGTGTGCAGAGGCCTGGAAGGGAGCAGAGCACAGAACCGACAGTTCCCCCAGAGAAGCAACATGGAGTGTGAGGTCTATTCAGAGAAGACTACTTCATAGGCAAACTTCTGAGGATCCTGGTTCTTCTGGTTGGCCAAAGAAGTTGTGGTTCTTGCCCTCACTGGCTCTGGCTGAATTCCTGAATATCCTGGCAGCGAGATGAAAAATAAAACATTTTTGTCCAGTGGTGCACATGGACAGGAAATCTCAGCACCCGGGGCTTGTGGTGGACGCTGTTGTTTGGTGAACCCTGTACCCATCCTTGCCTTCTCTGGCAACAATGCCATGTTTTCTTTGCACAACTGTCGTTTTCCACGTCCAGCCTCCGGGTGAAGCTAGCTCTGTTCCCTGGTTCCGAAGTGGTCTTGCCAGAGCCAGTGCCCAGGACTTCTGCTAGTTGTATGGAGAAGAGTCTTCCTTCTCCACAGGAGTAGCATGCAAAGCTGGGGCCGCCTCCACCTCCACAAGGAGTTTAAATACAAGGTATGGGCAGGGTGTGTGGAGCCATGAGGGAAAGTGCAGGAACCCAGTGTTAGCAGCAACCGAGCAGTCACCACATTTAGGCCAGGCAGGCGAGAAGAAGGGGATTCTGGGCCCTAGAAGGAGAGAATTTTGTAGAGGAGGAGGACTTGTCGGACAGAGGTGAGAGTCTCCAAGGTTTGCAGAGACGAGAAGCCCAAGATTTAGTTGAGTGAACAGATCCACACGGCTGGAGCCAGGCGGTGAAGGCAGAGTGGGAAGAGATACTATAGGGGAGAGGAGGTGAGTGTAGATTTTATTGTAAATGGCCATTGAATTAATTCCACCATGGAGGATTATTAATCAGAAGTCAGTGTTCTGATTTCAGGGAAGAGATGACTTGTATACTGGGACATAAGGGGAAGCAGGCAACTGAGCCCTTAGGAAGCTGTTGTGGAGGAGGAGATGGGGGCCTAGATGAGGCGGGGGCAGTGGGGGACAGTGAGGTGGTGGGATTCAGGCGCACAGACGCGAGTGAAAGTGGGAAGGGGCTTGTGGCGAAAAGTCCTGTGACCTTGGCTTCTCCACTTCTCTGAGCCTCAGCTCCTCTTCCAAACAGAGACACTACCCATTTCACAATGGTAAGTTTGACAAACATAGTGGCTAAGAGTATTGCTTTTGTCAGATTTGGATTTGAATCTCAGGTAGGTACCAGTTGGGTGACTTTCTGTGAGTCAGTTAATGATAGACTGTAGCATTTATTGAGCTCCTGCTATGTGCTAACCAGTAGAATCCTCCCCAGACTAGCATACTTTTGTTATTCCAGTTTACAGGGGGCAGGAACAGTAACATGGAGAGAGCAAGTCATTTTTGGAGGTCCCAGCCAGGATTTTTCTAACCATCACCCTAACTTTTCTGTGCCCCAAAGTGAGATAACAATACTGACCCTTACCTGTGTGGTTGGAAGGATTCAAGAAGCCTGGTATCTGTGCTGACCGTGTGGAGCCCATTTCGGATTCTCCGTCTCCCTCTCTCTGCTCTTCCCCTGCTCTCTCTCTCAAAAATAAACATAAAAAGAAACCTGGCAAATAGGTGCTGATTAAATTATTATTAGACACATTGTTATTATATTCTTTGTATTTTTCCAAGTTTTTGCTGGGCGCAGACAACACCTGGACAAAACCTTTGGATTAAAAAACAGACCTGGGGCGACTGGGTGCCTCAGTCGGTTGAGCGTCCGACTTCGGCTCAGGTCATGATCTCGCAGTTTCTGAGTTCAAGCCCCGCATCGGGCTCTGTGCTCACAGCTCAGAGCCTGGAGCCTGCTTCGGATTCTGTGTCTCCCTCTCTCTCTGCGCCTCCTCTGCTTGCACTCTCTCTCCCTCTCAAAAATAAATAAACATTAAAAAAATTAAAAAAAAAAAACAAAAAAACAGACCTATCAGGTGAGGGGGGAAAAAAAACCTGCAGCTGCTGGCTTCTCGGCGGAGACTCGGGGTGTGGCCGTATGGGGCGTGGACTACAGGGCGGGGTGGGGCCAAGAGGGAGGGCTGGGCTCGAGGGGCGGGGCCAGGACGCAAAAGTCGAGGCTGGGGGCGGGGCCCGGAGGGAAGGGGCAGAACTCGAGCGGGCGGCGCATGCTCGTTGGTGCGGCCAGCTCCGCCGCCGCCGCCGGCGCCACCGCCCACTTGGGGCTGGCCAGAGGCAGGCAGCCGGGGTGCAGAGTAGGGTAGGGCTGGGCAAGCGCACGGCCATGGCCCCGTGGCTGCAGCTCTGCTCCGTCTTCTTCACGGTCAACGCCTGCCTCAACGGCTCGCAGCTGGCCGTGGCCGCGGGCGGTTCCAGCAGAGCGCGGGGCGCCGACACCTGCGGCTGGAGGGTAAGGAGAAACTTCTCGCCGTCCCCAAAAGCGCGGCGGGCGCGATGCGCACAGGTGCTCGCGGGCAGCTGAGCCGGTGCAGACGTGCCTGCCCTTCGCAGAGTCAGCGGCAGGGCTGGGATCCCCGCTGCTCCCGCCCTTCTTCTTTCCCTCCCAGGGCGCACGTCCGCCAGCCCCGGCCCGGATGAAAGGGGCCGCCCGACCCCCGGCTTTGTGTTGCTAATGAGGCGCGGACACTGGCTGGGGTCCGGCTCCCAGAGGGCGGGTGAGAAGGGCGTCCCGCGGCGGGCGGGAGAAGGGCGCCCCACCCTTTGTTCCCGGACCAGTACCTCCTTCGCCCCAGGGTTGGGATCCTCCGAGCTGTCCGGACTGGGGGCGCTTTGGAGCCGGAGTGGGGATCTTCCCGCGGACCTCCGGTTCACAACTCTGCAAAGGCGCAGGACTGCCAGACAGGGGACCCGGAGCGCAGGGGAGGGATGCGCCCCCTTTCGTGGCTGCATTGTTCCTTCTAGGCTGGGCCGTCGGATCCGACTTTCACCCCAGCCGCGACTCCTGACTTGCCTCGGAAATTTTGCTCGTTCGCTCGCCGTTCTGTCCTTCGTCTAGAGTATGGTCTCGCGGATGACCTACACCCCCTCTTCCCGTCCCCAGCTTGACCTGCGGATATTTTTTAGGCCAGAGGGAGGCATGAGTTTGTCACCTCGGTCAGGAGCTCCAGAGGGGACTGGAGAGGTGCACAGACTTCGCCTTGTGCTTGGAGACTTCTCCCTGTAACCGAGCACTTTGATGCTGTCCCGGTGGCGGGCGTGGGGTGGTGTGCAGTGTGTTGGGAGATGCTGAGGTCCCATGTCCCAACCAGGGTTTCTGAGCTTGGGCGGAGCCAGCACAGGGAGACCGCATCTATCTGCCCCCCCTCACCTCCCTCTAAAGCCAGGGCTGCCGGGCGTCAGGGCACTCAAGGCCCTCAGCCTTGTGGAGGGGATGTGGGCTTTACACTCAGGCAGCCACGAACATGACCTTGTCTCTGCTTCAGAGCTCCAGTTTCTTCACTTGGAAAATGGGAATAAATGGAGATTTCCTAGTCATCCCAGCACTGTTTCTCGGAAAGTTGGGTCATTTACTTAGAACAATGTTGTGCCACCTCTTCTGGGATGTTCCGAACGGCCTCAGAGCAGTCCAGGCTTAGGACCTGGCTGATGCTTCCAGCTCTTTTGCCTCACATTCAGAGAAACACAGTGAAGAAAACAGTATGAGGCAGGCAGCTGGGATGTCTTCAAACCCGATAGCCTCACTATAGACAGTTATAATACACCTCCCATCACATCAGAGTGAATCGAGCCTCCTTTTTTGGGTAAAACATCACATTTTCTTTCTCTCCCATTTTAGTAAAATATCACTATTTTTTAAGATACTGACTTTTTCCCAGTTTTTAGATCAAAAAGCTTTCCATAGGGCTATCTCATATTGACTTATTAATCCTGAAAAACTTAAAAAAATTTTAAGTTTATTTATTTATTTTGAGAGAGAGGGAGAGAGATTTCCCAGCAGGCTCCACACTGACACAGTGCAGAGCCCAATGCCAGGCTCGAACTCACCAACTGTGACATCGTGACCTGAGCCAAAATCAAGAGTCGGATGCTTATCCGATGGACTGAGCCCCCAGGTGCCCAAAATCCTGCTAAACGTTTTGGATCTAAACAGGTACTTTGGCTTCGGAAGAACTGTAGGAGCGTCACATGCATTTTATTCTGAGTTTTCATAAGACAGCATGGGCAGGTCAGTCCTAATTGCTGTTTTTTTGCGTTGTCTAGTGGCTTTATGTGTCAGTGCACAAAGCTGGTGAAGTTTTAATGCTTTGGGTAGATAGTGACCCAAAGGAGCCAGGCTGGTGGTTTTGTTCTCTCTGCCTGTGGGAACATGTTTGAGTCTCCTAACTGTGCATTCCCCTGACAGCCCCCTCCACACACAAATTAATAGTGGCCCCTGGTCCAGCAGGCTCACACTCAGGCTCCCCTCTGTTCTCCCACCACGACTCCTAGCTGGGGGTGACCTTCTCATCAGCTTTTACCTCGGTCCCACTAATCCTCTCTCTGGGTCATTTTCATCCCTTCTTGAATGAGCATGGAAGTCTCCGAACCATCTCCCAGATTCCATGGTCTTTCCAGCCTGATACATGGCTCCTTCCCTCCTGGACTTGCCTTTCGGTGCATCTGATGGAGCCACCAGCTCTCCCTAACCCCTCTTGGCCTACATGTCTTGCATACCCACCTTTCCAGCCTGCTCCCTAACTTTTGTGCCAGCGCAAAGCTGCTGAAGCAGGCTGTCTCTGCTCCTAGGATGCCTTTTTCTCCCTCCCCCTCCAACATTCTGCTTGGCCAAAGACTCAGCTCAGGTGATACCACCTCAGGGAAAACCTCCCTAAATGCCCTTCCCTTTGGTTTGCTTTCTCATGCAGGTCCTTGCACTTTGGTTCCCACCAGACTACTTGGTCAGTATTTGTTCACATCTGTGTCTTAGGATGGGTTTCTTTAACCAGACTCTTAACTTCATCTTGGTGGCCTCAAAGCCTGGAGCCCTATAAATCTTGGTTGAGCCCAATTAGACCCTGCAGCCTTCCTGTTAAATCCTGTATTACGTGATATATTTTAGGAAGTGGGTTGGAGAGATGAGAGCACTGGGCTCCCGTGTCCTCTCCTCAGCACACTTTTGCACATGCTGTTCCCATCTGTGTTCCTTGTCTTTACACCTCAGCCTCCCTTCTCTGCTCCAGCACCACTTCCTGCAGGAAGCCTTCCCTGCCCCCACCTCCCCGCATCAGTTCTTCCAAAAGTTGCTCTGTCAGAGGACTGGCCAGTGAATACTGGTGTACAGTGACGTGGGCGTTTGATTCATGGCTGAGTCCCCTCCCAGATAGTGGTGTGTAACCCGCAGATGTTGGTCTCAGTTCTGAGGTCCTTACAGTCTAGTTGGGGCCATACAGACATAAAAGAAAGGTCGAGTGTGTGTGAGGCAAACAGGAGGCCGTTTCCTGTGGGTCTAGGTCACATGGAACCTGAGAGGGGGGACAGCAGGGTGGAGAAGTGAGCCCTGAAGGAGGGGCAGGGTCTGGGTGCTGCCGAGGAACTGAGCAAATGACCCCCTTGATCTCCATGGAGCATTTGTTCCACGAACTCTTGCCCCTGCAGGAATGTGTATTTTCCCAGGACTTGCAAGGTAGACCGCAGCCAGCTAACCCACAGGAACTCTGCTAACACACCTCTCTGAGGAGCCGGCCCGGTTTAAGCGGTCAGATTTCACAACCTCCCCATTATTAGGGGGACAATTAAGGGGCCGATACCATCTCGAACACAGCTCAGTGTTTTAGAAATGAGTTGTGGGCACACTTCCTCGACTACTTAAAAAAAAAAAAAAAGATCTTTCAGGGACCTTGCCAGGTAAAGTTGCTCTTGGAGTAATAAATACTTTTCCCGAAGAAGTAACCATTTCTAAAACTTCCAGAGGGCCTGGGCATCCTCTTCATTTACACTGGGTCTTAATTCTTGCTTCTTCTTGATAGTGGAATGATTGTGTTTGTGATGGGTAACTTTATGTCAATCAGTTGCTTTGAGGTCCACCCCCCCCCCGCCCCTTGTCTGGCTGGTTGTTTGAAAAGCATTTATGGAACAAAGAATTAGGCATTAGCTTCCGCAGGTTTTATTTAGTGGCATTTTCTGCAGTGGAGAAGGAGGGAAGAAGAAATGCCTTCCTGTCTAGGTGAGGTTCCTCTTCTCTGGTCTTTTATCTCAAACAAACGTCTACCCTGCAAAAAGCCTGCTCCTTCAGGAATTCAGGAAGCCAGAATGCTGGCATCGTCTTTACAATGAAGTGCAAGTTTCCCATTTAAGGCAAATAACTTCATTTCGAAAGGTAGGAAGGAGTAGGGTGGTACTTGGAAAAGAAGTTCCAGCTGGTTAAAATTTAGGTCCTGATAAAAGTCCAATCCAAGAACTCTCCTTGGCTGTGGGCCCAGGCATGTTTATTTGATTCTGAATTGGATGCGTTTTCATTCACTTGCAGCTCATGGCTCCCTAGCCTGCATCTGGTCTGCCTGTCTTGTGGCCATGTCTTCCATGTTATACATGCTCTCGTGTCTCTTACAGAATTCTTGGTTAAAAATGACTCGGCCCTGGTTGACACATTTTTCAGAGAGACGTTTTTTATAAGAACTGCGATGCTTTCCTCTGGCTTGTTTTGCCATGTTAATTGGGAATTCTCTCAGCCCAAGTCCACCTCTCTTGAACAGCCCTCCCTCCTCTCCCCTCCCCCATCCATCCCACCGACCCCCAGAGCCCCTGCAGTGCCTGGGGCATTGTGCTAGTTATTAACAAGGGGATACAGCTGGGTGAATGAGAACAGCAAGTAAGTACCGGCTGTGGGCTCTTTCTCTCTGAACACAATTTCTCAAAGTGAAGTCCAGGAGCTTAGAGTATCAGGATTGCCTTGGGAGCTTGTTAAAATGCAGATTCAAGGCTAATGCATCCAGGATGGGGGTGAGATGGGGGTTCAGTTCCTCTGATGCATTCTCAATGAGAGCCATTGCTTTAGGAAGACCGGCCTTCCCCGGGCCGGAGAAGGGAGAGAGAAGCCACATTCTAAACACTTCAAATCAGAGCTTGACTTTAAAGCACTTCCCTGGACCTAGAGAGGAAGTGGAGACTGTCAGAGCCCCGACCAGGGAAAAGGGTCGGGCTGGCCGAGGGGATCCCGAGGAGCCAGCTGGGCAGGTCACCCTGGTTTGGGTGGGTGCCTTTAGCCTGGGGTTGAGAGGGAGGCCACGAGTGAAAGGGGCCCTGACACTTCCATGGGTTCCTCCCCAGAACAGCTGGGCTTGTCTGGAAACAGTCTCAGGACAGAGTAGAGTAGAATCCAAATCATGTTCTCTCCAGTTCAAACCTTACAGCATCCCTACAAAGGAAAGAACTGCTAATGCTTTTGTAAGTTTTTATTTTAAGTTGAGTATTTCTCATGCTTCATTTGGCCTAAAATGTGTGTGTGTGTGTGTGTGTGTGTGTGCACGCACAAGCTTTCAGACCCTCTTTTCCCTTCGTCGGTCCCTGAGCTTTTCACACACCATGCCCAGCAGATGTCTGCTGCTGCTGGGGCCACCCCATCAGCAGTTAATTGTACCTTTGCGTTTCTAACTGCCTTTGCCTCTGACGGATGAGTTTTTAGGCTTCGGAAAGCTTGCCCGCCCCCCTCGATTTATAAGAGTATGGGCTGAGGCGAGGGCTCAGGGACCCCTGGAAGCTTGACAGGCTAGGGTAGGGGGCGGTGCCCTCGCAGGAGACCTCTCTCCTGCACCCCCTGGTAGCTGAGACCTTTTCTGTTGCACATCTCCCCCAAATTTGAAGGTTCCCCTACCCCTCAGTGAGCTCAGGGGGCCTGTCTGCTGGTGCCACGGGCCCCGTCTCCCAGCAGCCGGACTTGCTCGGTCCTGTGGGAGGCAATGTCCTCCTGGGCAGTGTTTGTCTTGGCTGCTGGGACGTTCTGAATGGTCCTGACACACGATTAGGTGACTGATGGCCCCACAACACATTGTCTCCTCCAGGGCCCGGGGCCTTTGAAGCTCTTCCCTGTGGGAAGTAAAGAGACTATTTGCTCTATTAAAATGCCTTGGTATTTCCTCTGTTTAACCACAGGCCACTTCCTCTCTGCCACTCTAAACCCGGCAGGGCCACCGGCTGATTGAAAAGACACAAGCCCAGGAGTGAGCACATCCTATTGAAACAGATAGTCTTACTGCAGATTAAAGCGGGGGCAAGTCTCTAAGAAACCAAACCTAAGGGGGAAATGCTAGAGATGGCTTCTTATCTAGCTCAAAATGTAGCTTGTTGACGTAATTCACACTTCAAGTGCAGAGTGCATACTAGGGTCCTCTTTGGTGTGTGTGTTTGTTTTTAAGAAGGGAAGCCTAAATTGTAACCAAATCAGAGTGTTTTATCTAGTGTGGCGGGTTAAATCAAGTGGATTTCTCATTGTGTGAGTTGGAAACTCTTCATTATCTGGGAAGAGCATGATGTCTTCATAGAAAACCATACTAGGCTTAATCTCTACGTGCAGATTCTGTCTGCTGCTTTCGCGTGCTCAAAAGTCCAAGTAAGTAGCCTAAATAATGCCAAGAATATCTCTGGAGAGACTGTCCCTCCACCTTTCCCAAGCAGAATCTTGAGAAAGTTTAATTAATTACACCAGGCGTGAAACTAAAAATTACCTAAGCGACAAAGATAGAACACTGAAACCCTGTCTGTACCCTGTCTTTGTGATGGGGCCTAAATAAGGAATAACCAGCTAGTTTCTACTGGAGACTATTATTTTAACATTTGCAACTCCATTGTTCAAAGCATCTGTGATAAAAACAACTTCTCTTTTCTTTGGTTCCTTGTTTGGAAATGTTGGGGGAAGGTGGATGTAGCTAATTAAGGCTACAACATTTAAAGGGGGGACTTAATAGGTACCAGCTGTCCTCAACAAATCACTGGGTGGATGACAAAATAAAGATGTGATGTGAACACACATGTAATTCTCTTCTAAAACGGAACTTGGCCTATAAATTGTCTGATTTAATAGCATGAATGGAAACTACCTCCATTAAAAAACTACTGTGTGCTTTTAAGAAGCATTTATTTTATAGTAAACCTAACGGTGAAATATCTTATTTGCATAAGGTGGTACCTTAAGAGTTGAAAGGGCAGTAGACTGCAAGTATTGTTGGAAATTTTATAAATTGTAATTTTATTGTACATTCCTTCATTCCAAACCTGAACTAATAGACATTAATCATGAGGCTTTTTTATTAAAATTACTACATTGTAGGGAAGCTTGCTTGAACTTATCAGAAATGTCCTGTAAAACTGAAGCAGCAACTTTGAAAGGGAATGGAAATTGATAGCAATCATTAAATATTCGAATGGATATTTGCATTTCACACATTAAATGACTACTTCAAATGAATCCTTTTGAAATCGTAAGGGATTAGGCTTTAAATATAACCTTTTTTTAGATTTAAAAAGTACTTTATTCCCTTAAAAACTAGGAGTTTTTCCAAGTGTTCTCATTTGTCAGTTTTGTAGATTACCACCCCCCTCCCTCCTTGAATGGTAACCCTTTAAAAAATGCTGGCTATGGCCCAGACTTCTGTTCTGAGATGGGGATGGAGGGAGGTTTCCTTGGAACGAAGAAGTGCATTTTCCTGAGACAGGCCATATGGTTGAAAAACCCTTTCTCTGTGATTTTATTCTGTCCAGGTGATTTCTGGTTTTTCCTCTCCTGAAACGGCCCCCGCTTTCATCAGAGGAAAATGCAGTGCAATTCAGACCAACGCAGGCGCGTTCAGCCCTGGCAAGTGTGGTCCCTGCTAAATGGCAGCTGACCTCTGCCTTCCTCTCCACGTGGCTCTGGGTAGGGCACAAGCCCTCACATGGTTAGGAGTTACTGTAACTGCTCAATATCTGAAGTTCAGCAAGACTTACCTGGAGTGAGGAGGCAAGACAGGGTTTTGTTGAGCAGCTACTCTGTGTGTCAAGTCTTGGTGTGGTTCTGTAGTTACTTATGCTTTCCAGGGAAAAGACAAAGACGGTAGGACCAGGTCAGGTCCCCCTGTCTGCACTGGCTCCCCACCCAGCTGAGGCTGCAAGAAAAAGGTGTGGGGGCCAGGGAGTTGCAGGATGGATTCCAAGGTCCAGGGAACCCTCTGCTCTCTCTCCGCACCTCCCCACTCCTCCCCAAGAAACATGAACCGCAGTTCCTGCCGCTTCTCATCCTAGAACATTCCAGCTTCTGCAGTTGCCAGGGTGAGAAGCTGGGTAATGGTGTGCCACTGCCCTCGGCACTGCTTGGCACCCACCTTTGGAAATCTGGCTTTTTCACCATGTAACTCTGGCTTCTTGCTCTGCCTCAGTTTCCCCCGCTTTGGAGGAGGCTCACCTTTCTGAGGCTTCTCCACTTTGTGCTTCCCTCCGTCAGCCCCCCCATGTGCATATCACCTGTGCCAGAAAGCGGGCATTTAGTAAAGCCAGACCCACCGCATCCATCATGCCTCCGGATTTAGCGAGAACGCATCCCGCTTTTTGCAGTGATGCATTGAATAAGAAGCAGAAACTTGATTTGTTTATGAAGAAGAAACTTCATTGGGATGGTTCAGAGGAGGCTTAGAAGAAGGGAGTGGATGGTCGAAGGAGGCAGGCCCTGTCTGAGTGGAACCAGGAAGGGGGGAGGTAGAATCCCTTGAAAGAAAAGTGTGGCAGAAAGAAAGAACTGGCAAAGCTGGGGGATGAGGGGAGGACAGGATTATATGGTGCCTTGAATTGTGCCTGAGCGCATCTTGTCAAGAATGCCGAGGCTTGGTAGGTTTCGCCAGCTGATGAACGGTTTGATAAGGGTGACCCTCAGTGACCATTCCTTTGTTCAGTGAGTATTTGGTGCTTTCTATGCGCTGCGACTGATCTCTGGAGCATAGAGACAAGTAGAACAACAGAACACCGACCTGAGCACTGTTTAAAATAGCAGCCTGCCCTCTTTTCCTCACTTTGCTCTTCTCCACACAACTTTTCACAATAGATCAGTGGCCGACACATCGTAGGTTCTCCCTGCTTGTTCCTTGAATGACCAAGGGCTCCGCAGGAAATGAAAATCGGTGATGAGAGTGATGGTGGCCCAGGCGGGTGATCTCGGGGGCTCTCTGCTGAGGTGACCCGGAAGGCGAGAAATCACCATACCGATTTCCTCGGAAGTTCTGTAGTTTCTTACTCCTTTTCAACATCAGTGAGTCCTGTGGCATCAGGTGCTGAGAGTTAGCACAAAGCACGCTCCGCTCCACTTATTCACAGCCTAGAGGATCGGCCCCATGCGCCCATCCCGGCCACCCGTTGGGCTGCGGTATGACTGAGGGAGAGATCGGGCCAGTGTTAGATGGGGATCACACTTGCTAAAGTGTCGGTTGGCTCAAGAGAGGATGTTTGGAGCGCACAATTTACACTGCACTGTGGATGAAAAAAAAATATGTAAAAAGTTACCACCCAGTGCTAACTAAGCGTCCTGGTTTCGGACGTTACGAAACAAAGTGAATGAAATGTTTCTCACTCCCTGGCAGCAGCCCCCAGCTGGTATGAAAACTTTGTCTTTTTAACAGAGGTACGGGTGTCTTTCTGTTCCGTCCCCTCTGGTTGTGAACGCGTTTCATCTTCTGAAGTCACTAGACGGTCCATCCAGAATCAAAGATGCTCTTCGCCTCCTTTCCAGGGCTGTGGGTTTGCTGGCCAGCTGTGGTAATGAGTTTTTGCCCTGCTTTGATTTTCATGGCTTGCCTCCCTGTGGGAGGAACTAGATATTTCTGACCTTACCTCTGCTCATATTCAGATCCAGCCAAGCAGTCAGTGACTTCCCGGGCTTTTTTGTGGGAGACTGTGGGAAAGGTCCTGGTTGGCTGGCTATGAATTAATGAAATCCTTAGAAGGCTTCACTAAAGATAGCTCCTGCGGTTTAAAAAAATAGCATTGCCTTTTTAATTTGAGAAAGAGGTCATGGAGTTTTACCGAAATTAAGCAGAGAAAATGTAACATCTGGTTGTGCTGCCCCAAGGCTGCTCCAGGGCGGTGGGAGGGAGCCGTGGATTCCCAGCGTCTGACTCGCCCAAGGTGACAGTCACCCAGGTCCCTCATAAGGCTGCCTCTCTCATTGTTCTGTCTGGGTTTTGAAGTCCTCAAGAGACAGAAATTCTACCCCCACATCTTTTCACTTGAGCACATTTCCCATTTACTGAGCTTTCTCCCTTTTTACTTAAAGGGTCACACTTCTTTTTTTTTAAAGTGCATAGTTTTGGAGTTGGTCAAGACGAGTGTAATTATTGCTTTTATCTCATTAAAGAAAGATGAGGGTGGATAATGGGGGAGACTTTGGGCGGAAGGCAGGGGGGTTTTAAAGAGCTGCTCTCAGAAGTTTTTAAATTAGTAGGCTTTCTGACATGAGCAGAAAGAGAATGATAAATTGCAGGAGAGTTTTAGGGAAAGGCATAAAACAGTTTAAAGGACCTATGACTTTTTTAAAAGCAGAAGCATGAATGTCTTAAAGTCTGCTGTGTGCACATCTCCACCGCCCTTGCTCAGTGAAGTGCTCGTAAGTCGTGTTAGGATGTTTTTTAAACTTTATTTTTATTCTGGATCTATGCTGTGTGACAGCTTTATATAATTTTCCTTTGAAAAGCATTAGTAATATTTTGGGCATGTATTTTCTGACGCTAAACAGGAAGATGACACTGTTGCTAGAGAGGCGGGCCAGCCACGGGTACCTGGGCTTCTTACTTTCTCTCCTGTATTTCGAAGTCTGAAAATTTTCAAGCCTATAGAAAGGTTGAAAGCACAGTAAAATGAGCACCTACTTCCCCTTGGTCTAGAGTCACTAGTTCCCTTGCCACGTGTCCCTCAGTTGCCTTACGTAGAGTCCTTCGTGATTTCTTTCTGAATCCCACTCCGGGATTCAGACAAGGCTCATTCATTGCTTTCACATCGACATCGACATCCTGTCTCCTTTAATTGAGGACAGTCTCTTCACCTATTTCTTTGGTCGTTTGTAACATACATATTCTGAAGGGTCAGGGTCACTTGTGGTGTAGACAGCCCCACAATTTAGATTTCTGATGGTTTCCTCACGATTCGGGTCAGGTTAAATATTTTGGCAAGATCCCTCTAAAGGTGATATGGGGACGTTGTTGTATGTTATATGTCATCGTGTAGTTGCAGCGATGAGCAAAATTCGGTTTTTCTCCTCGAAATTGTTGCCCATGGAGACCTTTCCATCGGTTTAACCCAGTTCCGTCTTGTGTTATTTTTTTTTTTTTAAGAGCCATACTGGGGCGCCTGGGTGGCTCAGTTTAGCAGCTGACTTCAGCTCAGGTCATGATCTAGCAGTTCTGAGTTCGAGCCCCGCATCAGGCTCTATCTGTGCTGACAGCTCAGAGCCTGGAGCCTGCTTTGGATTCTGTGTGTGCGTGTGTCTCTCTCTTCCCCTCCCCCACTCACTCTCTCTCTCTGTCTCTCAAAAAAATGAATAAACGTTAAAAAAAAATAAAAAGGCAGTGCTTTACGTTAGGGCTTCCCTTCTACTTTGCTCAGGGTCCAAAATGCAGGGTGTCATGTAATATAATCTCTTTCCTGAAAGACTATTTGAAATCAACTGTGCTCTCAGGAGTGTGGTGTCTCAAGAATGTCTAAGGCTTTTGCTATTCACATGGGCTTGTTGCAAACAGTTGTGGATGTCGCCCTCAGTGACTGGGAACTAAGTTCCTATTAAAACCTCTATTTGGCCGGGGCAGGTTTACGGTTGAATGCATCCTCACACCAAAATTCAGCCATTACTTTCCTTTGTGCTAAGAAAACATTGAACTTTATTTCCAGTAAAGGCCACTTCACTCAAAACATGTCCTCAAAGTCAGTTTCCAGCCTTTTGGTTCGGTGAGTGCCTAGTGCCTAAATTATTTTATTAGAGACCCTCACAGACAGTTACAGGAGTTTAACGTGAATTACTATTTTCTCCCTAATTACATGGCTTTTCTTTCTTTTCTTTGTCCTTACCCCAGATGTCAGGGCGTGTAAAGTTAAAGATGTGTAAAGTTAATATTGATTATTTTTCTAAGTAAGTTAAAACGTCAAAAAGTGACCAGTTGTTATTTTTACAGGGTACCAGGAAAGCGGCAGAGACAAACCCTCCATCTTTTATTCATAAGTCCGGGGAGACAGGGAGGGCGCAGGCGGGCCTGTGGGCCCGGCGTTTGTTCCGCTTTCAGGACCGGGCCTCCTCCCCTGCTGGCCGTGAAATGTCATGCCGAGTTGTAATAGTGGGACATTCAGCATGCAGAGAATGGGCCGCAGAGGTTCAACTTTGCTTTTCATTTTCTTTTCTGGCACTGGGTCCCTGGTCCCCTCCTTGGCCTGACAGTAAAAGGCCAGAAAGCGGCAGTCTGGAGGCTGGCAGGGATGCGGCGCAGGCCCAGCCCAGCGGCCGGCTCCTGTCCTGGAATGTGCTGGACACAAAGGCCCTGCCAGGGTGTGCCTCGAGAGGGGGCGGCGGTTTGCCTTTGCTTCGGCTAGTGGGCTCTTGTTTCCATGGCTGTGCTGCCGTTAGTTTCGGCGGGAGAGGGGGTGCAGAGTGCTTTTGGTTTTCAGAAATCACTTGGGGCTCGCCATTTCTGTGCAGAGGGAGGCACTGGGGCAGAGAGCTGAGGTCGCAGACTCCTAGGGCCCTGCTACGCACTTTGGATAAAGAGAAATCAGGCAGCATTTGCTAATAAGCAGGCCTAGAATTTGAGTTAGAGCAATAGTTCTCAATTGGGGGTGATGTGGAGAATCCCTGGAGACGTTTTTGGTTGTCACAATGGAGAAGGGGTTTGCTACTGGCATTTTGTGGGTAGGGGCCAGGGATGCTGCTAACCGCCCTGAAATGCACGAGCCGGCCCTCCCCAGTAAAGACTTACCTGGCCCGAAGTGTAAGCAGTGCTGAGGTTGACAGACTCTGATTTAGGGGTCCCATTTTAGCATTTGAATTTCTCAGCTCGCTTAGCCTTATAACACTTTTCAACCTCCTTCCTATTTAACAGAAGCTGCTGGTTCTATAAATTTGCATTCGGGATGAATTTCTATTAAACTCTCCAAGACATATGATTAAACTATTGTGATGCTCCTGGAAGATATGCCCCAAATGCAACTTCTATTTTAAATGCAAAAGACGATTTTTTTTTGCCATAATTTGATCAAAGTAGCATAACCTGTGCCTCTGTTTTTGTTACTCACTGATGGTCTGTGGATAACATTACATTTTTTCAGCATGAAACCCAACACTTCAAATCCCTAAAGCAGTCTCAAATTTATGGTTAATAAAAGCATTTATTGTACTGGATGTCATCTGTTATATCACTCTGGGGCTAGAAACTGGCAAGCAGTGGACAGGAAATATTTTCATTTCAAATCGCTTCAATCTTATGGTCTAGGGGCAAAAGTGTCTGATTTCAGGAAAGCCGCGGTGAATAGCATAGTAATGAATGCATTTTTAGTTGATTAAGCAGGCATTCTCTCCCTTTCAAACAGTCCTCTCTCTTTGGCTTGGTGGGGCTAAATAAACATGCGATGTTAAGTGATAGCATTTCTTGTGTTGGCCATGCTTTTCCTTTGATCATCTCAAACTTTTCAAAGTGTTTTCCAGGAATCCTCGGCAGAGCTGAAGCAAGCGGGACAGAGCAGCTACACTCAAGGGTTGACCCTCTTTGTAATAATCGTTGACTTTCTGAGCAGAGGAGGTTTTCTGAGATGATGTTGACTCTTCCGAATTCCCCTTTAAAAATGGAATTTGGTACCTTGCCCTTGGGATCATGAATTCAGGAGAAAGCATTTTGACTTTTTTTTTTATGGCTGCAATTTTATTGTAATTTGCATCCTGATCCCCCACATCCATCAGATAAACAGTCCAAGTAAGGAGCGTTCCATCCAAAGGCAGCCCCGTGTGGTGATGATGTATCCAGGACGGGGTACCTTTCGTGCTGGCTGCTCACTGCCTTTGAACGTGTTATCTAAATCATTGCTTCCCAGTGAGCCTCAGAGGTAGGCAATTATTTCTGATGTGGTTCCTTTTTTTTTTTTTTTTTTTCCAGATGAGGATTCCATGGCACAAAGAGCCAGGAAGGGATTAGGATGGCAGGCCACGTGACTCAGAAAGGCCTCTCTTGCCAGAAACCAGAGTCACAGAGTTCTTACCCTGCCTGTGCCCCCAGCAGCCTAGCTTGCGCTGCCTTCTGATCACCCAGCCTGCGGTGGACGGCTGCCATGTGCGGCAGAGCAGCTAATGGGGGCGGGAGGAGAGCAAGCCTAGATACCGGCGAGCGCGCTGCAGATACTTAAATCTTAAATTAAATGAGGATTCAGAGATTACCCCAGAAGTTCCCAAACCTGGCTCGATATCAGAATCACCTAAGGAACATTTTGGGGGGCTGGTGGGGGGGGCATCCCAGACCTGCTTAAGTGAGATTTCCAGGGGGAGGCCTGGAATCTGAGTTGTTTTTTAGAAGCTGCCAGATCAGTGGTTTCCAGGGTTTTTGGGGTGATTGTAGGATTTGACTACAAAGGGGCTGTACAAGGGATTTGGGGGGGATGATGGAACTGTTTGGTATGCTGATTGTGGTGGTGGTGGATACACAAATGTAGACATCAGTAAATGTATAAACTCATGAAAATGTCCTTCTTACTAGGTCTAAATAAAAAAAAAACTTCCCAAGGGCATCTGGGTGGCTCAGTCGGTTAAGTGTCCTGCTCTTGATTTCTGCTCAGGTCATGATCTCATCGTTGGTGGGGCTGAGCTCTGTGTCCAGGTCTGTGCTAACAGCATGGAGCCTGCTTGGGATTCTCTGTCTCCTTCTCTCTCTGCCCCTCCCCTGTCCACACATTCTCTCGCTCTCTGTCTCTCAAAATAAATAAACTTTAAAAAAATGGGGGCGCCTGGGTGGCTCAGTCAGTTAAGCGTCCAACTCTTGATCTCAGCTCAGGTCATGATCTCACGTTTGGTGAGATCGAGCCCCGCGTCGGGCTGTGCACTGACAGCATGGAGCCTGCTCTTGCTCTTTCTCTCTCTGTCTCTAAATAAACGCTAAAAAACCAAACAACAACAACACAAAACTGCCCAGGTGAAACTGAGCTGTCACCTTCGTGTCAGATGAGGTGACAGATGGTGCCAGATGACAGCTGGGAAAAGTCCAGCTGTGAGAGAATGACACCGGAAACTGCAGAGGCAGGTGGGTGAGTGCTGAAACCTCTTAGCCCAATGCTGTCTAGTAGAACTTTCTGTGATGATGGACATGTTTTTCTCTCTGCACTGTGCAGTTCAGTAACTATTAACCACTTGTGGCTATTGAGCTCTTGAAATGTGGCTAGTGTACCTGAGGAACTGAATTTTAAATTTTACTCAAATTACATTTAAATAGCTACACATGGCTAGAGGCTACCCTGTCGGACAGCTTGCCCTTGGAGGCAGCCGTTGCCATACTGGGGTGGGGGGGGCTTTGGCTCCATGCCAGGTGCACACGGAGCCCAGTGATCCTTTATGTTTGAGAGACAATAGTTCCGTCGTTCCAAGTAGAGAGCGAAACAGGAACATGGGCAGGATGCGTAGGTCGAAAAGGACGGGGAAAAAGGAGCCTTGGCATGAAGACTGAGTGGGATCTGCCCAGGCAGAGGACACGCTTGCTGAGCCGAGGAGTTTGGTGTTCTTTCTCTAGTGCGGATCAGATAGCACGGACTTTGGCCCAGTTTCTCGTTCATCTTAAACGATGCAGCAGTTAGTTTGGATGCTGTTTAATTGTGCTGCTGTTCCCTTGAGGTGATCGGTTATACAGGGAGCCATGGCAGGGTCCAAGGGAGTGATGTGCAGATAGGGTCAGGGGATGTCTGTGGCCTGGCTGGGGGTGTACTGGGCCCACCTGCCCGCCTAGAGAGAGTGTAGTGAACCACGTGGGCCTATCCTGCCCCTCTCAGGGAACGAGATCCTACAAACATGACATTTTGGGCAGAAACCTCCATATTGGCTTATGTTCACTTTTTTTTTTTTTAAATGTTTGTTTATTTTTGAGAGAGCATAAGAAGGGGAGGAGCAGAGAGAGAGGGGACAGAGGAGCTGAAGCAGGCTTTGCACTGACAGCAGAGAGCTGGATGTGAGGCTTGAACTCACAAACCGTGAGATCATGACCTGAGTCAAAGCCGGATGCTCAAGTGACTAAGCCAACCAGGTGCCCCCGTTCAGATACTCTTTTTTTTTTTAATGTTTATTTATTTATTTTTGAGAGCAGGAGAGACAAAGCATGAGGGGGGGTCAGAGAGAGAGAGGGAGACACAGAATCTGAAGCAAGCTCCAGGCTCTGAGCTGTCAGCACAGAGCCTGACGCGGGGCTTGAACTCACAGACTGTGAGATCATGACCTGAGCCGAAGTTGGACACTTAACCGACTGAGCCACCCAGGCACCCCCCATTCAGATACTCTTAAACTTCCCTCTTCCAGCCCCGATGGACTTATGTTATCTTAAATAGTGTTAGATTTTCAAATGTGTTATGAAATTTCGAGTAAGATTCTGAGAGTGTGGCCTCTGATTAGTGCAGACCAAATGGTAACAGAAATAAAGTTCCATTTGTAAACATATTTGGTCCTAAATAAATTTACTAAATGGCTAACAAAAAATTTCATGAGGTATGGGCTTAGGAGGTTTGATTAATCTGATTTAAAAATAGGAATACCTAGCATGTCAACTATACTTCAATAAGAAAATAAAAATAGGGGCACCTGGTGGCTTGGTCAGTTAAGTGTCTGACTCTTGATTTAGGCCCAAGTCATGATTTCATGATTGTGGGAGTGAGCCTGATATTGGGCTTAGCGCTGGGCGTGGAGCCTGATTCAGATTCTCTCCCTCTGGGTGCCTGGGTGGCTCAGTCAGGTGGGCTTCCGACTTCGGCTCAGGTCATGATCTTGCAATGGGCAGGTTCAAGCCCCACGTGGGGCTCTGTGCTGACCGCTTAGAGCCTGGAACCTGCTTCGGAGTCTGTGTCTCCCTTTCTCTCTGCCCCTCCCCCTGCTCATGTTCTGTTTCTCTCTCTCAAAAATAAACATTTAAAAAAAAAAAAAGATTCTCTCCTTCTGTTCCTCTCCCTTGCCTTGCACTCTCTTTTTTTCTTTCTAAAATAAAAAACAAATGCCTAAATGAGGGAGAGGTTTAAAGTTAGTAGAGCTATTTCTTTATTTTTATATAAAACTTTACTTCTTTGGATCCAGAAGACAAGACTTTCTGAATCCTAGGATCTTGAAGCAGGGTTTCTTTGTGTTGCCTTTACAAATCGGTAACTTGAATCTAGTGAGAAAAGCAAAACAAAACTAGGGCTTAATGAACATTAAATGTGGTTCTTCCGCTCTTGAACACACAAATGCATCTTGCCGAAGGGTTATAATCACTGAATTTATTTTTTTAATAGTTACTTTTTACTTAAATTTACTTAAATTTCTTTTTTTTTTAACTTTGATTTTGTTTTTAGTTTCAGGTGTAAAATTTAGTGATTCAACACTTCATACAACACCCGGTGCTCATCACAAGCTTCCTCCTTAATCCCCATCACCTGTTTAACCCCCATCTTCCCTCTGGTAATCATCTCTTCTCTATTTCTTGGTTTGCCTCTCTTTCCCCCCGTGTTTGTTTGTTTTGTTTCTTAAATTCCACATATGCATGAAATCATACAGTATTGGTCTTTGTCTGATGACTTATTTTGCTTAGCATAATACTCTCTACTAGCTCCATCCACTTTGCTGTAAAGGTTTCATTCCTTTTTATGGCCAAGTAATATTCCATGTAACCCTTCAAATTAGTTAAATTTGTTTTCTGAAGATATTTCCATGTATTGACGTAGTTCACAGACGTGTCACTTTCACTGGTCATGTAATCCTTCATGTTGTGTGAACCGCCTTTGCTGGCCCTTTAGCTCCATTGATGAAGTATTTGGGCCGTTTCCAAAATTTTGCCATTATAAAGCTGCTTGAGCATGGTCATGCACGCTGGTTTCCTGCCTGCCCCCTTTGCCGTTTTGATTAGCTTGCTTGGCATATATTCCCCCAGATGGAATTACCAAGGTGAAGGTTTTGTTGGCCTTACTGCGTGCTTGTTTGCCAGCTTGTCCTGTATAATGATGAGGAATTGTGCTTTGGGAAGAGGGCAGATTTGGTTTTCAAATCCCATCTCTGCCATTTGTTGTCATTTATGACCTTAGGCAAATTTCTTCATTTGCAAAACGGGTTATAGTTTATCCCCCACATTGTTTTCAGACTTCATAAGATAGTGTCTTTAAAACATTTCACTTTGCACCCAGCCACAGGGCAAGTGCTCGGTCATTGGTGGCCGTCTGTTATCAGCGGGATAAGTGTGCTCATGTTTCACGTCCTAGAAAATACTGACAGTTATAGTCCTTATTAACTCATTATGTTATTAGCTCGGGTGTGTGCCTTATACTTCTTTTATTCTGCATTTATTAGGGAAGGCCCAAATCTTTCCACCTGATGATTTACCTTCTGAGTAAGTTTTATTGCTTTTAAGTCTGTAGTTTTAAGTTTTTTTTTTAAATGTTTATTAGAGAGAGAGAGAGAGATTTTGAGTGGGGGTGGGGCAGAGAGAGGGGGACGGAGGATCCGAAGCAGGTTCTGTACTGACAGCAGAGAGCCTGATGTAGGGTTTGAACTCACAAACCATGAGATGATCTGAGCTGAAACCAGATGCTTAATCGACTGAGCCACCAAGGCGCCCCTAAGCCTGGTAGTTTTAAAGTGAGGTGTGGATGAGATGCTTAGTAGAGAGTATTAAGGGAAGATTGTTTAAGTGAATATGAGGGTTTTTTTTTAAAGTTTATTTATTTTAAGAGGGAAGGAGGGAGAGAGAGAGAGAGAGAGAGGGAGAGAGAACAGGTGAGGGAGGGGCAGAGAGAGAGGGGGACAGAGGATCCAAAGCTGGCTCTGTGCTGACAGCAGAGAGCCCGATGTGAGGCTCAAACTCACAGACTGTGAGATCATGACCTGAGCCGAAAGCAAGAGTCAGACACTTAACTGACTGAGCCACCCAGGCGCCCCAACTAACTGGAATTTAAATAGAAAAAAAATAAGGGCAAAAAAAAAAAAAAACTTATGCAGACAACTTAATTTTTCACAGCACGGGCCCCGTCAGCGGTCCTGGATGTTGGCGGTGTGCTGGTGGTGTTTACCAGGGGATGCCCAGGGGTATCCGTCTGCTTCATCCTTCGCATTTCCTGTGCCCTTTCCAATTTGTTCACATGGCCAGAGGCCCTTTGCATCACTTGTTTTTTAACATCGCACTACTGTTAATGATTGATTTCAACCCATTTAGTCTTCTGGGCCAGGAGCTTTTAGGGCCTAATCAATCACTGAATCCATAAACAAGGGCGCCGCCTCAGACTCCCCATGAGCTCTGAATTACATCGGGGTGTTGACAGAACCAGAGGCCCGGGCCCCTCTGTCAGCAACTGTCAGGAGAGGAGAGGATTCAGGGTATGTGCCGGGTGGTGGCGGGGGCAGGGCGAAGGCAGCCACAGATAAAATCGATCAGAGAAGAGAAATGGTTTGGCAGATAATCTGCATGTGAGTAATTGCAGAGCTGAGAGAGGAACTTTGTTTTTGTTTCTCTTGCACCCCCATTTGCACCAGGCTGTCTTACTAAGAACACTAACGAGCTCAGGAATTAAAAAAAATTTTTTTTTTAAACTTTTATTCATTTTTGAGAGACAGAGAGAGCATGAGTGGGTGAGGGGTAGAGAGAGAGGGAGACACAGAATCCTGTCAACACAAGAGCCTGATGCGGGGCTCTAACGCATGAACCACGAGATCATGACCTGAGCCAAGATCAGACGCTTAACCAACAGAGCCACTCAGGCGCCCCAAAAAGGTTAGGAATTGTGACACCCAGAACACCCTAGCTCCTCACCCAGGGATTGCTGTCCCCTGGGATTCCTTTGGGGCCCAGGAGCTGTCATCCTGAGTGATCAGCACCTACCCGGGTTGAGGTGCTGTTGCTTTAGTGGGTCCCAGGTGGGTCCCTTGGATACACTTGAGAGCATTTCCGGAAGAGCTCTGTAAAAGCAACCCCTTCTTTTCCACAAAGGCGAGTCCGGGCCACTCTCAACAGACCGCGCAGGGGACCTGGGCTTACAATTCATGAGTGGGTACAGAGAGAAGATAAAAGCAGAGATATACTTGAAGAAAATAGGTCGAAGGGGACTACTGGGTGGTTTTAAACCAGAGATTACATGTGCGGTTTATGCTTGCAAGATCATTTGAGGGTCTCCCCGGTGCCACCAGCTGGTCATTCACTGAGTGTATTTGTGTGCCTCTGTGGCCTGGGCCAGACTGCTGAGGTGTGGCTGACGGAGGGGGAGGAGGGGCGCGCGGTGAGGCAGGTGGCCTCCTTAGAGTTCGCTCTTTGTGGGGCTCTTCCCCCTGCTCTGCCTCGGGCTGGTCGAAGCTGCGACCTCTGCAGAGAGCTCGTGACTGGGTGAGCGCGTCTTGAAATGGGTTGGATGTCAGACTGAAAAGGAGATCAGCGACGCAGACTGTTTCTCGCGTTCTGGCATCCCTCCTGCCTCTGCACGTACGGAAACGTTTAACTCCAGATAAGCGGCCCGAGATGTAATCCTGTTCTAATTTGGAAATGAGATGCTGGCTACTTCTGAAAGTGTCCCTTCACCTTCTCACAGGTAGTGTGTGAATAGGGCTAGCCTGCTCCACTGAGTGCAGACTTTCAGCTTACACACAGTCAGGCTTTTGGCTAAAGGGGTTTATGTGGGGGTGGCATGTTTTGGGAGCGCGTGATGCCTGGAGGGTCTTCATGACCTGGCAGTCCCCATGTAAGCACAGCCTTGAGCCCGCAGCCTCCTGCCCGCAGGGTTCCTGGCAGCCTCCAGGGATGAAGACTGTTCACCGGACTGTTCTTCT
Organism: Paguma larvata; assembly: GCA_030068075.1. Classification (NCBI taxonomy): domain Eukaryota; kingdom Metazoa; phylum Chordata; class Mammalia; order Carnivora; family Viverridae; genus Paguma; species Paguma larvata. Next base: position 24,087,376 of record CM057842.1, on the reverse strand, counting down.
GCCTCCTGGGGGGACAGTAGGAGGGCACCCTCAGGACTGCCTCTCTGATGGGGTCACCACTGGCACCCTCAGGGGACTGATGGGGGTAACTTGGCCTTTGTCAGGATTACCCAGGAACAGTGGAGACCAGGTACTCAGTACTGAGACAGTTCCATGCCTTTGCAAACAGAACACTTCAGAAAGGATGCCGCCTCCGCCCCCGTCCCAGTGAAAGGTGGCGGAAGGAAGCGGTGGCTGACAGCTGAGTTAAACAAACTTGAAGGTAGGTCACATTTCTGACATACCATTTTCCTCAGCCGTACCAGCAGCTGCCCTCTGCTTTGAAAGGGGGCTTAACTGCTCATATAAACTTCGGTTCGTGATAATGTAAACTATTATTAGGATTATCTTTTTATTTGCAGTATATGCCTGACTCTCTGTCTCCCTTATTTATGCTCTTTTTGAAACACTCCTTTACCTTCAGTACCCAGAGCCAGCATCAACGGCTGTGAAAACGAAGGAACACTTCCTGATAGACCGTCTACTTAAATCTCTCTGTGGCGAAAAAGGACTCTGGGAATGAATCACTGGGCTGAGGAAGCTTCAGATCTCAGCAGAGCTACCAGGTTAAAACTGGGGTGTGATGCTGACAAAACATTTCAGTTAAGAAAAATTTTTGTTTTTTTTTACTTTTGTTTTTGTTTTCTTATGGTGCAGCTTTGTCCCAAGGGTGATTCTTTTATGTTTTAATACAAAAGTACTTGCTTCTCCCATGAGGATCTGTGGCTTTCAGAGTCTCTTTCCCATTTCATCACCACCCGGTGGAACCATCGCCACTCAGGGCATTCTGGGGGTTAGCGCAGGTCCGGAAGCTCCCCGCGACTTAGCGGGAGGCCACAGGGGTCCCGCCTCAGGTGCTCCGGTGTGCTTTGTCAGTGGAGGGCAGGTTAGGGTACGAGCCAAGAAAAACTAAGAACTCTTTCAATTTTTAATAAAATGTCTCTTCCACCCTTTGTTTCTCCCTTCGCTCTTCCCCGAAAGAGCAGACTGACTTTTTAGGCACATCTGGACACTTTGTGTAAAGCTCTTACCCTGAATTCCCAGAAGGAATGTGTTGGCTCCCATTTTTCTAAGCAAAAACTGAAATGACTCCTTTGTTTATAAGTACTGTGCTTGCATATTTTAATAAAACTGTAAAGAACGAAATTGCTCTGGTTCGAGGGTCCTTAGCTAGGACAACACATTCTCCTTTATGCTTCTCTTGAAGTCTTTGAGAGGTGCTAAAAGTTTATGGTTTGGTTATTTTGGGGGGGAATGGGGAAGGGAGGTATAGGGGATCCATGTGTCCCTTTTGATATTACTTTTTCTCCTTTTTGGGGCCAAGAGACAGAGGTGTTCGTAGCCCTGGTCCTTCTGTTCCACCCTCATGATGAACACCATATAGATACAATCAGCTTATAATGTTCCGGATCTGAGAGCCCAAAGATCTGGCAACGGAATCCATCTTTCCTTTATCAGATAATATTTGTTTTCCTCTAAAAGAAGGAAATCTTCTAGAAGCTTATTGTCGCTAAGAAAATAAGGCTAATCTTTCATTAATATTAGTCTACTAGTTGTTGGAGTAGGGTTCTTCTAGTATCAGGAGAATTTCAAAAGAGCTTAAATGCACGTCAAACTTAAACACAAGATAAAAGAGGCATTTGCCACGTTGAGGGCCTTGTAAGATGACGTGGCTCTTTTCAAGCTGGTGATTGCAGGAGTTCTTTAAAAATTATGTGTATGAAATGCAGTTGTACCTTCAGAAGCATAGGAGTGGAGTGTGGTTAAGTTATGAGGATTAGGGCTTTGTTACTACCCAATAAATGTTCATTAGTGATATCCATTAACCAGTGTGGTAGTTACTGCTTCTTAGAATATGACTCTCTCGGCCTGTCCAGAGTGTATGGAAATAAACTCTAAAGGTATAATCCTCTTCTCAGAGATGAATTAAATTTCAGTGATGACCACACTTTGGCTTTATTTCTTTACTTTTGAGGAAGAAGGTTGTTAGCCCCAGAAGCCAAAATCGATCTATAAAACCTGTCCTTGCTGTTGGATGCGCACATGTCACATGGCCACAAGGGTTGAGTAATGTCCAAAACAGAATAGTCTGAAAATTAATATTTTTATTGGAGGCTTTGTGCAGAAATTTGCCATCTTCATGAACTCAACTGAAATCGGTAACTTTGAGTCATACCCATACTGTTCTACTTTATCTTCCCACCTTTTTTTTTCTTGAATTCTAGGAAATTGTCAGTCAGAACACTAGCTATTAAACCAGTTGATTGGGAGTATTTGGTTAAGAAAAATGATCTGATTTAGAAGGAGTGGTTAATTCAGTATTGGTTGCCTCTAAAGTTTTCAGATAGCATTTCAAAACCTGCAAAAATGTTTTATACGTTTAACCGTGGCTCAGACTATAAAGCCCTGAGCAGGTCTTGGGAGGCATGGTGACTTGGTGTCCTGTGTTCTTCTAACACGAGAGTTTGGAGGCGTGTCCCCGTAGGATCTGGACCCTGAAGCTTTGGCTACATAGTAACTTTTACCTGCACACAAAAGCCTGACAGTGACCAACGGTCTTTCAGTACCTTTTTCACTGCTGTTGTCACTTGTTTTCTTCTTACGTTTTCAAACATATGAAAAGATTTCATTTAGATCATCTTTTTAAATATGCTTTCTTTTATAAGAAACCAGGAGAGAAGTCTGAATAGTAGCCAAAGACCCGGGAATTGATATGGAGGAGTGATTCTAAATGATCCATCAATATGATGATTTTCTCAGGGACTTCTGTCATCAGCAAGGTGGTTTTCGTGTTGAAATTATCCATCTTGACTTTCTTTTACATGTAACCTATTTACTACTCTTTAATTCCATTTCATTCTTCACTGCCCGATGGCTTTTTCCTGGTTCTTCTGCTTGGCCAACCTCACTTTTTCTACCTTCTTTTCCTCCTCACGTGCCCTAACAAGTAGTCCCACAAAGCCCAATTCCTGATCCTTTGCTTTTCTTTATTCCTCCTATTAATTAGCCTGTGTGTCCTTAAGTTTCTGTGACATGACTCCATGCATGACTTCCTGTATTCGAAGCCTGCATTTCCAAAAAACAGAATACAGTATTAGAAGATAATCTCTAGTCACTTACCTTTGCTAAGTTTTTCTCTACATCCCCCTTAAAGAAAGAAAAGATTTCTCTTTTGCCGTGTTCTCTTTATTGCTGCAAAAATCACTATCTCCCAAGTTCCCAAAATAGGAGCCCTCAAGGTACCTTGGAATATTCCATCATCACCTCTGTATCCCATTTGTCCCAAAGTCCCACCATTTTTTCTTAAACATGCCCCACAGGCCTGTCCTCTGTCCTCTTCCCATCGTTGCTGGCTGTACCACCTCACATCCGCGTCTGTGGTGGCTGCCTTGCAGGCCTCCCGAGCTCAGCCCCAACTGGCCACTCTCCTAGTTCTTCCTGCAAATGTGCTACAGCACTGTTCTATTACTGTTACTTTCCTGCTCAGAATCCTGCTAAAAAATGTGGCAAAATAGGGGTGCCTGGGTAGCTCAGTTGGTTGAGCATCTGACTTTGGCTCAGGTCATGATCTTATAGTCTGTGAGTTTGAGCCCCGCATTGGGCTTTGTGCAGAAAGCTCAGAGCCTGGAGCCCACTTTGGATTCTCTGTCTCCCTCTCTCTCTGCCCTTCCCCCACTCTCGCTCTAGGTCTTTCCCTCTCTCTCAAAGATAAACGTTAAAAAAATTTTTTTTAATGTTTATTTAATTTTTGAGAGACAGAGCATGAGCAGGGAGGAGCAGAGGGAGAGGGAGACAGAATCTGAAGCAGGCTCCAGGCTCTGAGCTGTCTGCACAGAGCCCAACACGGGGCTTGAACCCACGAACCATGAGATCATGACCTGAGCTGAAGTCGGACGCTTACCTGACTGAGCCACCCAGGTGCCCCCCCAAAATTTTTTTTTAAATGTGGCAAAATAGACACAACATAAAATTTACCATTTTAACCATTTTCAGGTATGAATTCAGTGCCATTAAGTACCTTCACATGGTTAGGCAACCATCACTGCCATCCATCTCTAGAACTTTGATCTTCCTAAAGTGCAAGTCTGTGCCCGTTAAAGAGTAACTCCCCAATCTCCCTGTCCTGAGCCCCCACCGCCTCACCCCTCTACAACCTCCTGATTCTATTCTGTGTCTCTGAATTTGACCACTCTAGGAACCTCAGATCAGAGGGACTCATACAGTATCTGTCCTTTTGTGCCAATACCAGATTATTTTATTTTTATTTTTTATTAAAGATATTTTTTTAATGTTTATTTTTGAGAGAGAGCATGAGTGGGGGAGGAGCATAGAGAGAGGGAGAGACAGAATCCAAAGTGGGCTCCAGGCTGTCAGCTGTCAGCACAAAGCCCAATGCGGGCCTCAAACTCATGAACTGTGAGATTATGACCTGAGCCAAAGTTGGATGTTTAACCGACTGAGCCACCCAGGTGGCCATTTATTTATTTACTTATTTATTTATTTAGAGTGGGGGAAGGGCACAGAGAGAGAATCTCAAGCAGGCTCCACACTGTCAGTGCAGAGCCTGACATGGGGCTCAATCCCACAAACCATGAGATCATGACCTGAGCTGAAATCAAGAGTTGGATGCTCAGCTGACTGAGCCACCTAGGCGCCTTCCAATATCGGGTTTGATTGTATTTAGTGATTCTGTTCTTTGGAAATTTTGTTGAAGAGTTGGTAAAAGCTAACAAAGGGCCTTTATTTCAGGGTCTTCTTCCTCTCTGTTGTTTTTAATGCACTCTACCTGGGAGCATGGCACTGGTTCCCCCAGGTGTGGATGAGGGTCAGGACATGTGAGAGGGACTGGGGAAGTCGAGAGGGGTCCTGATGGAGACGCCCAGCTTGGGCTTCCGTTCACCAATCCCAAATGTTAGTGATGTTTTTGATCATGGAGGGAAGTGGATGGTGACCAGGACTCCCCTTCTTCCCTCCTGAATGCCTTTCATCTGTATTAGGGGAAGAGAATCAGGCCCATCCTGAAAATAAGAGGATATGTGTAACGAGACCCCAGCTTTAGCCTTCTCTGTTTTGGTCCTGGCACCTCCGGTCTGCAGACCTGGGGCTTGACTCATTCCTTTGATTCAGCTCTCTGGTCCTTTTGGTTTATCCTTTGAAGCTGTTGTTTTATTGCCTCTTTCTTCCATCTTCACTACCTGGATCCTAGCCCATTGCCACCTTGGCTTGGATCAGGGAGCCTTCCCTGAACTCCTGCCTGCACATCAGGCTCGTGCTCCCCTCTGTAAGGACCCTGCTGTTCTGGTCTCGCCTGACTGCAAGATGTGCCCCATGCAAAACTGAGCGCCCTTGCGTCTCCCAGCCCCTCCGGTGCCCGTTCTTCCAGGCTGGTTGGGGTGTTTCAGACAAAAGCATGAGGGTGATGGTTGCTTGCTCCCGGGCTTCTAGAGCAATTGTTCTGGCTGATGAGGAAGGTTCCATGTCTACCTTGAGGTGTAGTGGCCATTTACTGAATGCTTACCACGGGGGTGGTATGGTTGGTTACGTGTGCCTTTCGTATACCCATTTGCTTGAAATGGTCTCTTCACTACCCACCTCAAAGCTCCCCGTGCCCTGGGGACCTGTCTGCCTTGTGAAGACTCTTCTCTGGGGACTTCTTCTGTTCCACACCCCCTGCTCTGAAATTCTCTTATATTTGGAGCTCAATTGCAGGACTAAGTGCGATCATTCTGTAAGGTATAACATCATTCTCTCTAATTTCATGCTTTTTAGCTAGCTTTGTTTTCCTAAATGAACTATAAACTTTTGGAGGAGCCTTATTCTCAGTCACTCAAAATGGCCTTCCCAGTATAAAGTGCGTTTCTAGCCTTTAAAATATCTGTTAATAAATTCTGGGACATTATCTGAGGTTATTCATGAATAAATGAGAAGAGAGAACCTTGGGGTACAGTTAAATGTCGCTTTTAGGTCGAGCAAAGTTGTTGAGGCGGGGATCATTCTTTGATACCCAGGCTACACATGTGTTGTGATTTTAATCACAAAATGGCACTTAACAGGTTTTTAAAAAAAATTTTTTTTAACATTTATTTATTTTTGACAGAGAGACAGTGCATGAGCTGGGGAAGGGCAGAGAGAGAGGGAGACACAGAATCCAAAGCAGCTCTAGGCTCTGAGCCGTCAGCACAGAGCCGGACACAGGGCTCGAACCCACAGACAGTGAGATCATGACCTGAGCCGAAGTCGGCCCTTTGACCGACTGGCCACCCAGGCGCCCAACAGTTTTTTTTTTTTTTTTTAAGTTTATTTACTTATTTTGACAGAGAGAGAGAGACAGGATGACTGGGGGAGGACAGAGGGGAAGAGGCCCAAGCAGGCCCCACCCTGTCAGCGCAGAGCCCAGTGCGGGGGCTTGAACTCAGAAGCTGTGAGATCATGATCTGAGCCGAGATCAACAGTTGGTCACTTAACTGACTGAGCCATCCAGGCATCCCAGAATTCAGTTTTAACAAGCAAATTATTTCCTCTCCTCCACTTGCTCTGTAGAATCTCCCCACACTGGTGTTCTTCCAGCTGCCTTACTCTGAAGAGTTGAACTCCTAGGTTTTTATTTACTGTGTGGGCTAGAGGATGTTGTCAAGCCCTCTTGTTTTTTTTAGAGTTTCCCTTTTCATTTTACCCAATTCTGTTATTTACATGAGGCTAACCAACGAATCATAAAAGCCTCTAACTTTGTGTAATTGTTTAAAACTTTCAGGGTAAGTTACGGTAATTGGGTTACCCAACAGAACAGCGTTCAGGATACCCACATCAGCAGGTAACCTACATGTGCTGGACGCTACACTGGGAAGCCTTCTCGATGTGTCCGTCCTGCTGCCTTTTCCGTGTCCACAACCAGCTGTGGAACAGGTGAAAGGGCTGTCTTACTACCTTTGAATAGTGGTGCTTTCTCATTGCGAACAACGATGGGTGATGAAAGCTGGCAGGGACCCTTAGAAACAATTTGGCCCCGTGGTCCTAATTCTTACCTCATTAGGGTCTTTTGTTATTTCTCCCATTCGTCCCCCATGCTTCTCCCAGAAGGAACTGCATTCATTAATAACTAGTGGAGATTTATCAGAACAAGTGTTCTGTAGATTAGGGTCTAACTTACGTCAAGCCATAGTCCATGTGATGCATGCAGTAGAGACAGCCCAGAAGAGTCTTCAAAATTCTGGGGCAGGGAGCATGTTTGGGAGGGTTTTCGTTTTGTTTTCAATGGAGATATAGTTGACATAGGACGGTGCCTAATTTTAAGGTATATGATAAGTTGATTTGATTACATTAAATGTATCAATATGATTACTGCTGAAGCGTTAGCCAACACCTCTATCAAGTCACATAATTATCACTTCTTTTTTGTGGTGAGAATATTTAAGATCTAGTCCCCTAGCAATTTTGAAGTCAGTTTTATTAGTACAGTTTTAATAGTACAGTTTTATCGAGGTTGACTAGGGAGGATTTCCATATTCTCAGGACTTAAATTTCCTTGGCTTTGAATTTGTTATATTTACGAAAATAATAAAGCCCTCATCAAAAAAAAAAAGCCTACACTTTTCCTAGAAACTTGAAAACCCACTCCTCGGGTTCTCTATTCAAGAACCAGTGAATTATTGCACTCTTCGCGGGCAGATGGGGAAGTGGCCATCCCAGCTTCCTGCCCACCACGCCCTGGGCAGCTGTGCCAGTCTGGGGCTTTTCCTTCTCAGCCCTCCTCTGAATTCACTGGCTCTGTGTCCACAAAACAGTGCCACTTACCTGAAGGATGGCCTTGTATCGACTCAGCTCCTCATTCTTAGACTGAAATCATTTTAGCCAGGAACTTTGACCTCCCTTTTTAATTTTAGTTTTTAAATAGTCACTGCTTCAGTTTTTTGCTCAGAAGTCTCTGTTTCACCTCATGACAAAATGTGTCAGACTTCTAATTTACTTCCCCATATTGCTTTGATTTTGTAAACATCTCTCCACGGGAAACCTCGAAGGTCAAGGTGCATTGATTTCTTCCTATTTCTCCTGGCCAAGAAAGTGGTGCGTGCATTTTGCTGGTCTCAGCCCCATCGGAGAGGACCCGGAGCCCCGTACCAGAGCCACTTTATTGGGGGAAAAGGGTGCCATTCCACTGCCTTGTCTGTCTCACGTGAATCTGCTTTCTAATTTCCCTCTCCCTATCAATCCATGCCAGGAGTCCTTGGAGAGGTAGTTTAGGAAGGCCTTCATTCCTGGGAAGTCTGTACTGCCTCCTTCGCCCACGGGAAGGTTTATCTAAGTCTCGAATCAACCAAGAGAGTGATTCTTCATTTTTACATCATTCTTTGCCCTCCTTCTCAGAATGACATTGTAACTGTTCCAGGAATTTAAAACAAAGCTGAATATTTCTTGGCAAACCCGATTGTTTCCTGGCCTAAATCACACAATGATTTAACTGGTATGTCATTGTGTATGTGTGTGCTTTAATGGGAATTCCATGTGGTATCATTGGGAAATTAGGAGAGTCTTCTAGATTTATTGCTTATAGTTTAAGGGCAGACTGCTGGCTTCCATCCAAGAAGTGGGGAGACGTAAAGTTGCAAAGACCATTAGTGTCTGAGTATATTCTTCCGATTGCCTACTATTTTGAAATTAGCTTGGCAGAGGGTAAAAATCAGAACCAATGATGAAATACTTTACCCTTTGAAACTTGTAAAGTTCATCAAAATAAACTTGTGGGGGACTTGGTATCATAGATGTGCTGGTGTCCTTTCTCCCAGTATCTTTTTGAAGCTTTGAAGGAGTTTTGGTATGTCTGGTAGAAGTCAAAGCCATGGATTATTCTTCATTAAAAAAAGTGGAGTTTTGGATTTATCCTCCACTGTGGCTCGTCGGCGAATACTTACAAATGTATCCAAAACCTAACCCAATTTTGTGTGTTGACCACAAACACCACAGACTGCAAAGACACCTGATCAGGAGCAATCAGCTGTTCCCTCCGTCTTGTCTTCTGGGTACCGTGATATGTTCCACCCCATTTAACTATGGTGGGGGGAAAAAGAAGGAGCCACATTGTTTATTTCATAACTTGATTCAGTGAAACTGACTTGACTGCAGACACGGCTATTGTCGCTTGTGGTCTGAAAGATGCTAGGCACGTCTCTCTTAATGGGCTCCTTTGCATAACAGCAGAAATACTTGCCTTTTATGTTGCTACTTTGTAAGGTTTGTGAGTCCCAACATCTGAACAAAGTGTTTAACTACTGAATTGTAACAAATATGGCCTATAAAGGATTATAGTTGTTGAGGCATCAACCCAGAGTTCTATTTATCTATCTATTTATTTATTTATTTATTGGCATTTATTTATTTATTTTTAATGTTTATTTATTTTTGAGACAGAGAGAGAGACAGAGCATGAGCAGGGGAAGGGCAGAGAGAGAGGGAGACACAGAATCAGAAGCAGGCTCCAGGCTCTGAGCTGTCAGCACAGAGCCTGACGCGGGGTCCAAACCTATGAGCGAGATCATGACCTGAGCCGAAGTTGGACGCTCAACCGACTGAGCCACCCAGGTGCCCCCAGAGTTCTATTTAAAATTGACATCTTACTACCAACCATCTCCCTCTGCCATTTGAATTTAGCTTTTAACCACCAAAGTTTCCCTTGAATCATTGAACCGCTCCTGGTGTCCTTCTACAGACCTGGTGTTAAGCTGTCAATCTATGGTTAAGGCAGGCAGGTGGGAGCCCCTGAATGGATTGCATGGGTCCAGAAACTTCCTGACATACTGTGTGCAAGTTTGTGTGTTAGCACGTGTGCCCCAACTCTCACCAAATTCTCAAAGACATCTGTGTCCCCACATAAGAAGCTGAGACCCTCTGTTGAGAGGGATGGAGGAATAAATGAGAGTGATGTTGGTCTTGGTGGTGTTAGTATTGCTGAGAAGAGGGATGGTGACAGTAGGGTTGTAGCTGTGTAGCAACTCACACTTCCCCTGGTTTCAGATGTGATCTGGAAGCCTGGAAGTATCACTCAAACCTTCAGCAACTCGAGACCATCTTGCACTTGAACCCATGAGCACATGTTAATGGGACACCTGTGCTTACAGAGATGCTGGGCTGGGCGTTACACAGCCTGGGACTCATGTTGTCTGAGCAGCTTCATTCACCTTTGTTCATTTTTTTCCCCCAGTTAATGTCAGACAAGTGATATAGACCTGTTATCCAGCAGCCACTGGATAAATGGGAGTGGCATGTTCGTAGGGGACCTGCTGTAGGAAATCACATTTGTCGACCTTTTCTGCAGAAAGGAAGCTAGGCTTGCTCAACACAGAGACTTGATACTGCTCTCAAGTAACTCAGATTCCCACAAGTCTGGGAGAACCAAGGCCTTGGAGAATTGAGTGTTTGGTGGACTGGAGGAGTGGCAGAGGTGGGGGGGGGTGTTGTGGGGGAGGAGAAGCTTGTTCACATGCTTGTTAACATTTGAGGGTCTTTGACAAAGGAAGTCTAATGCCCTGCCCCGGTCAGCCGGCGATTGCCCCCCGGGAGGCCCTGTTGTGCACAGGAAGTCAGACACTAATGATGTTAGTGAGGGGACAAAGGCGCCCGGCCCGGGAAGGGCCTAATTGCTGTGTCCGGCTCCCAGGCGGCCGGCCTCAAGCTGGAGGGGGCTGGGCAGGATGCGCTAAGTGTTAACACCTGGAGCAGAGCTGCTGACTTCCTAGTGCTTTTTTTTTCCCCCCTCTCCTTCTGTGTGGCTGGGTATGCACACATACAGACACACGCATATTCACAAACTTCGGCTGCATCTCAGGAGGACATTTTGGGATGTGATCTCTAAGAGACTAGATGGAAATGGTTCTATCTGGTGGTCACACTGAACTGGGGCAGGGCCGAGAACCAGTTCCCCCTGGACCCCCTTGATCCGCCCGTGGGACTTGGTGATTGCTGCTTCACTTCTGGGCTGGCCGATTCCCTCCCTTCCCCCCCAGGAAATCTGGGAAAGGCCAGACCTTGCAGAGAGGCAGATACATATTAGAGGAGTCACTGTTGCTTTGGCTTGAGACATTCTAGTGAGAACTGATGGGAGAATGCTCCCGGGGGAAAGAAAGATGAGGGTCTTGACCATTGTTGTCAGCTAGCTGGGGTCCTAGGGAGGGAGGCCGAATGGTAGGATGAGGAGTGGTTGTGGGCACCTGCCAGCACCCGAGGAGGGTTGCGTTTCCAGTGTGTATGAATCCTTACCTAGAGGGGTTGGTCGGACAGGCTGGATCCCAGAGAAGTGGGGAAGCCCAGACACACCTCCTCATTTCTAAGTGGGGCTTCAGATTCTTTGTGTCTGTACATGGCTTTCGACCTGGGCTTCGTGAAGCCCCTGGTGGCCTCTGGGAGTTCTGGGAATGCCCCCAAATTGTGTAAGAATGTTTTTGGGCAAAGTTGGGTAAGGAATATTTCTCACTGGATCCTCCTATGGGTTCTAGAAACCTTTTTCCCTTAACAACAATTAAAAATTAAAAATGAAGACCCCCTACCCTCTCCCCCTACCTTCTCCTCAGTAGCCCTGCTGGGAAGGCATTAGTGGCTCACTTCTTACGATGGCAAGTGACAGCCAGAGCCTGGGGTCCCTCCCATAGGCCAGCAACAGGAGGCAGCTGTGCATATAGGTGGACTCACTTAGATTTTTGCAGCCAGAGAATAAGAGAGTTTAAAAGGGATGCTTGAAGCCTGTCTCCCTCCTAGAGGAAGGGGGAAAAGCCACAAATAACTTTTGAAAAAGGGTCTAATGTTGACTTGCTGCTTCCCACTGTTATTTTAAGGAGGTCTTTCTCTCCGAGACCACCATGTGGACAGAAATAATAGGCTGACAGAAGGTCCCTTGCTTTCTTGTGTAGCCTGTGATGTTTCGATTTGCACTAAAACCTAAAAGGGCGGTCTTCCATAATTTCCAAATATGTGAAATCCACCTTGAAGGAAGCACATGTGTGGGGCACGCTGGGGACCTGCCTGGCTGGAGGAGGCTTGGTCCCCATGGCAACGTCACAATCCCCTATTTCTGCAGGCATTTGTGCTGTAAGAGCAGAATTCCAGATGTGATACAGTATTTGGAGACTCCGTCCCAGGGCCTCGGAAACAGTATTCGAAGCCGCACAATTCAGTGCACGCTCTCTGTGTGGTCCTAAGGCTTTTTATTAGTAGTTTTGTTTTGATCCGAACATTTCCTCTGAGCTTAGGCATAACAGGCATGTGTATAGCTCGAAGTTTTCCTCTATTGTCTAATCACTATTTTGCCCTTGCAGGGAGATACTTTCTTGAGCTTCTGGAGTGAAGTCTTTGTAACTCCCTTTAACAGCTAAGTGAGAGCAAGCCAGTAGCTGATTTGCCGGGTGGGTGTTTGGGTGGCGCGTTGCTTGCTTCCTCTTCGTACCCAGTATTTACAGAACGCCAGTTAATCTGTGTCTGCGAAGTTGTCTGTGTGTGCTTTTTAGACTGCAGAAGGGCTGACGGTTACCTTAAAGATGCCAGTTCTGTAACATGCCGTTCTCATTTGAGTGGATGGGAGTGGTGTGTGCAGCCGAGGGAGAGGGCCTGGCTCGCTATCCAGAGGCATGTTTTATAGCTTGCTTTTAACGTTTTGAGAACTGGAAAAATGGAACAATTCTGTCTATTTGTGAGTATCAGCCACAGGAGAACACACAGCCCAGATCCTTAACAGACTAATTGGAAAAAAGTATTTGGGCCTTTGCTTTGTGGAAACCAAGGAGGCTGGAGAACTTTATTTTGTTTTGTTTCTAAACACAGGAGAAAAGTCAGTGGTGTGTGTGTGTGTGTGTGTGTGTGTGTGTGTGTGTGTGTGTATCTCTGGGCATTAACTGCATGCGTATACTCCAGCGGCAACGCAATAAGAAAATCAAGTCTGGAGCAGGGAAAGACATTTTAAAAACATACTAAATTCCATTTAGGCCATCGCCAGTTAGAAAAGTTGCTATTGCAATATATAAATATATCAAGTCAATACATTGTCTACCTTAAACTTATACAATTGTGTATCAGTTCTATCTCAATTGAAAAGTTGCTCTCTGAGAGACAACTCCTATAAATGCCTTAACACATCTTTATCTTTAGTGAATGGATTTTCTTGGGCGTGAGGTGAGGGTGGGGGAGTGGAGGAGGGGTAAAACAATGAAAGGCGGCTTAGCTGGAAAAGAGAGCTCTCAGTTTGATAAGCAAAACACATGGTAACTTGGCATAGGTTGGCTCCATATTCGAGCTCAGAAACAATTGTCCCTTCAGCTTTCCTTCGGGGAGCGTGAAATTAGGAACATGTGTGTGCTGATTAGCAACATGTCAGAGATGAATCATGATTACGGCTTTGGTCTGGTACACAGGCGATGCTGTGGAGTAGTGATTTCCTACCTCCTCGAGCAAATCTCCCTAATTAGCTTAAGATCTCTGGGTCTTTTTGGGCCGACGTGGTAATTGGTGGTGGGAACACACCGGCACTCCCCCCAGAGCTTGTGTGTTCCCCACTAGACATCCAAAGCCTCACCTCCCCAAATCAGACAGCTGGCACCCTTTGTTTCTGACGTTGGTTGCATCTAGTCGGAAAGTGAGAGAGGACAGCTCTCGGGAATGTGGAGAAGAATATCTTGAATAGATCCAGACCCAAGCTGGCTTTGTGATTTATTTTCCTTGTGTTTTGGGTTTGCCGGCATTCTCCTCAGCTTACATCACCTGGGGCTTCTCTGCTTTTTGCTGACTTCTCCCCCTCCTCCACTTTTTTTTTTCAGTTAAAGGTTTGAACTGAAGTTAAGTGGGATCTGTATTCATTTATGAAGCCGTCTGAACTGAACCTGTGCAGAATAAATTGACCCCATGTTCTGCCTCTTGCCTTTACCATGTCCACTGGTTACAGGCAAAAATGTCAGTCCCATTGTGCATTTGAAGCCTCACAGAATTGTCTGCTATCTTTTAAACCTCATTGACATGCTGGAAACCCAAGGTGGAGGAAAAGGGAAAACAGAAATTGTAAGTTGGCCTTAGTTTTTTAAGTAGTTGCTCAGTTATCTTTAAAAACAACAACAACAACAAAAGAAACCCATTCTTTCAGTTCTTTATGATGGATGCTTTTGTTTAAATGTTCATCCAAACTCAGTTCTCTAAAACATACCAGCTTTCTGAGAGGTCCTTAACTAATTTGAAAGCAGTCTTGTTTAGGCCTTGTTGGTTGGCTTTGCCTTCCACTGGAGAGGGGCTCCCATAATTAGCACAGTCCTTTTCAGCATGCATCTTTCCAAAAGGGGCAGTCGAGCTATTTTGGAGCTGGATTGGAAATGCTGCTCTGGGAAGTTGGTGTCTTCAGTGTACTTAGAATCCCCATGGGCCCCCTAGGAAATGGGCCTCCGGATGGCCCCTCATGGCCCGTGCTGGCTGCCGTGTGCGGGATCCCTTCCTGTGGCTGTCTTTGTGTCCAGGCCTTTGCTTCTTTGCCATATGGGTGGAGCACGGTGTGGGTTTTGAATTTTATTCGTTTAGAGCACTTACGGGTTATCCTCCCCTTCCCCCTTTCCTGAGTAAAAGATGTTTTCTCCATTATGTTCCCATTTGCTGCTTCCGTCCCTGCTCACCATAGAGTGTTCATAGCAGAGCCCCAGGCACCTGGGGCTGGCTTCTCAGCTAGCATTGGAACAAATTAAAAGCTGCTCCCAAGTGCAGCAAATGGGGGTGGTTAATTAACTAAGAATGTGACACCCTGAGGCCACAGCATTGGCATTTATAGTTTTTAAGTAACAGGCCACAAACAAGTATTCTTAATTATAAGCTCATTAAATATCAAAACAGGTATAGTAGCTAAAAACTTTGAATTGTTTACTGAAAAACAGCTTCCAGAGCCATTCATCAGCTTTGTAAGTTGCTCACCCATGTTCTCTTAGTGTGAGTCCTGATTCTAAGCCCATAAATCACCCTGTCACACAAAGCTAGGTCCTCTTGGATTCTTGGTCGGCACTCCCTGGCTTCATCATGCATGCATTCATTCAGGCAGAAAACTAGTCTATATCAAGGGCTGACTACGGGCCAGGGCCAGGACTGTGGCGCAAGCTTGGGGAAGGATGAGGGAGTAGGAGGGCTGCCCTGGTCACTTTGCCTCCAGTCTCTTCCCGTCTGACCCAGCCTGAGCACTTACCAGTGACGGGGGTCACCGGGCTGCCCAGTTCCCACCAAGACCATTCCTTAGTCTGGTGGTTAGTGCCTCTGTCACTTTGCCCTGACCTTTCCACCCATCTGCCAGACCCAACCCCCCCAGGTTTGGACGCTGAGACTGATCATATCTGGAGATGCCCCTTCCTGTGAGGGTTCCCCTGTCTACTTCATGTACCCCCACGCTGCACAGCTCTCTCTTTGCTTATTAGGGCAGGACTCTTCCCAGGAATGGTAACATAACTATTTCAGTGTGTCGTGTGCTATGCAGAGCGCTTGATATGTGTCATCTCACATAGTCCCGCGCCGAACTTTTCCAGGAAGTTTTATTCAAACACTTTATCTAATAGCTAAGGGAAAGGAGGCTCAGGAAAGTTTAGAAGCTTGTCTAAGGTCACACAGCTTGAGAGGGGGAGGTTTGAACACACACCTGTACAACTCCGAAGCCCATCCCGTTAACCACTCTCCCACTCCAGATATGCCCCGGGCTAGCCCTCAGAAGCGTGCATCTAGCACGGCAGAATCTGAAACAGCAGCTCGATGGGTCAGTGTTTCACGTCTGCCTGCAGCAGGGGTGGGATAGAGGGCAGTCCGCCCTGGGCGCGGGAAGGGAGAAATGACAGCACACGGCACGTGTGTGACTTTACCTTAGAGTCGATGGAGTCAGAATTCCAAAATGAGTCTTATGTGGGGGTGAAATCAAGGTGTTGGTAGTGCTGGCTCCTTCCAGAGGCTCTAGGGCAGAACCCCTTTCCTGCCTTTTCTTCTCTAGCATCTAGAGACACCTGTGTTCCTTGGCTTATGAGCCCCTTCTGTCCCCATCTTCGAGACCAGTAGTGTAGCATCTTTAAATCCATGTCTGTCTCTCAGCCTTCTGCTTCTATGGCCATGTCTCCTCCTCTCACCTTCCCGTATCCCACGTAGAAGGACCTGCGTGATTGCATTGGACTCATCAGCATAATTTCTCCATCTCAGGTTCCTTAAACTTAATCACATCTTCACAGTCCTTTTTCCTGTGTGAAGTAACACGCACAGGTCCTGTTGTTTTGCGAGGGCTGGTGTTCTGTCTACCACAAAGTATGAAGAAAACAGTAGTGCTCTGTGAGTCGGGCTGGGCACGCCGTTTCTCCTGTGGTTTCTGAGGGCTCTGGAGCAGCGGGACCATTAGGGTGTGAACCAAGGACAGCCTGATGAAGCCTCTGTCCGATGGCATGGGCTCAGAAGCCGTGCCCCAGATGACTTCCAAGAGTGACAGCTCTCTCCGTGCACACAGGAACTGGTACTTCTGATGGAGCTGAGCTCTGTGTACTCAAGGACAAGGCTTGGTCACTGGGTCTTTTGGTCTCTCCGATTTTTTTTTTTTCTGTCTGTGTGGAATTAGAATGACCATTTTGCATGTACATTGGCAGAAGTGCCAGGCCAGTCAGATTGTGAGGGTGGTCACTGTACTCCCATCAGGTGAGTATGCAGGCAGAATACCGTGTGAGGGAGCTCGATGGACTGAGGCAGGAAGCCCATGGGAGGAGCAGGTCCTGGCTGATAGGAGGGGCATTCTGGAATACGGGAATGCTCCAGAACATGTGCTGAAGCAGTAATGCAGTGCCTGGAGGAGTTTGGCAGGTGGGGAGGGGAGCGGCTGGGAAGACAGGCAGGAGCCACATCGGGAATGTTCTAGGAAGGACTGGGAGCTAGCGGTGGGCTTAGAGCAGAGGAATGAGGACAGAATTGCACATTAGGAGATTGCTTTGGTGGCCAAAGCCCCTTGAGGTTAGGACCCGGTTCTGGTTCATGACCAAAAGCGCCCAGGCCTGCAGGGGTTGAGTCAAGGTGGAATGCTCTGTGGGCAGTGAATCCATACTGTGTGTAAGCCTCACTGTCCTTTGAGGCCAAGCTCACTGGGCCTCCTCTGAATAGCTCCGCATACAGCACAGACCTTATTTGGAAGGATTTAGGTTCACGTCTGCAAGATATAACGCATCTCACGGGCTTCTTTCCACAAGGCAAGCTCATTGCAAGTGCCCAATACATACCTGTTAAAAACATGCTGCAATAGAAGTCCCCGGCCGGCTCAGTCGGTAGAGCACGTGCCTCTTGATCTCGGGGTTGTAAGTTTGAGCCCCACATTGGGTGTAGAGATTACTTTAAAATAAAATCTTAAAAAAAAAAAACCAACATGCTGCAATGGAAATATGAGGAGAACAAGAACAAAGTGAAAAGCTGTTAGTCCTACAAGTAAGGCGACTCGTCACTGACTGGTCCCTGGAGTCCTACACACCTCAGAGCCTGCTCTTAAATGAAACGTGTTTCCTTTTTGGAAAGTGCTTCCTCTACATGGCTTCACGTGGTCCTCCGCAAACTCCTTTCCCAGGGGAAAGTCATGCAAATTATCTTTTTAGGAAAATAGTTGAGTTCATTCCAGCTCGACGGGGTGAAGTGGTTTGCTCTTGGTCCCCAGTGGGAGGATGGAAGGATTAAGATACCTACCTTGGCCCAGAGACCGTTTCCCTTCCTTGATGCTCTTTTCCTCGCCCTTGTAGTCCAGTTACCCTTCCTTCTTTCGAGCTTCCGGTGTGTGCTGTCCTTACCCTCGAATCATCCCTCGTGAGGTGAAATGAGGTGGCATTTCACAAGCTGTATGTTTGTCGATGGCCGGCTCTTCACCTCGCTACATACTCCTCGTTCACCACGCTGAGTCAGGGTGTGGTTTGAAATTTGTATACCTGGCCTGTGATCCACGTACCCCATTAGTCTCCTTGGAAGGAGTGAACTACTTTGCTCCTGAGGACAGGACCAGTGGCTGTTTTGTTCACCACCGTACCTAGCATGATGTCTAGCTCATAATAATAATTAATGGTAAATGATTTTATATCTCGGGCATTTCCTAAGGATTTTGGGGAGAGTGCATTTTCTCCCGGGTGGTTGTGTTAGTCTGGTCCTGACCATCTGGAAGTTGGGCAGACTCTGGTGGCACATTAGAGGCCTTGTCCCTAAGGATTGATGGAGGCATTTAGGATTTTAATAAGAAAACAACCCTTTCCAAAGTGTTTTAGCTCGGGTGAGGCATTCTGGAATCTTGTGGATATGGGAAAAAAAGGAGGATGGAAACAGGGAAGCTGGAGAAGGAAGGTGAATTGGGAAGAAGGAAAGCTAGTGGGCTAGGGCACCACGTTGATTTAGATTTTTGTTACTGCTTCTTTCTCACTTGAATTAGGGGTGTGTGTGTGTGTGTGTGTGTGTGTGTGTGTGTGTGTGTGTCCGTCCCTTTCTGCACAGCTGTGCTTTCCTAAGGTCCGTGTTTATCTGAGCCCAGGGATACAGTTTCAGTGGGCATGCCTGGATTCAGGATAAAAAGCGTGAACTTGTCTACAGCATATGGATATGACGGGGCTGTGGCCTGAGACCCTGGGCTCCATCAGAAGGGTTCTGCACATCGTGTCTCAGTGTGACAATTGGCCATTAAATACTGGGCTGCCAGCATATGGTTTTCCCCAACACCTCCTTTGTTCAGTGGAAACTTTAGCTGTGCGGTTAGAATATTTTCCCATCATTTAGCATTTCAGAATTAACCGTTTTTGGAGATTTCTGCAATGAATGCCGAATGGCACATTTGCGGATTATTACAGAAACAGTTCACCCGGAGTCGGCAGATCTGTAGCTGCTGTTTCCCATGGTGGATAAGTGGTGGGTTAGGCAAAGGCCGGGCAGCGGGAGGATTCCGGTGCGCCCTCTGTGGATGCTGTAATTAAAGCAGGGAGTCTGGCCGAGTGGTTATCCCTGTTATTAAGAGTGCAGATGGCTAACGGCCACATCACCAAGAGTCAGAGTGAGCCCTTTTAAAGTCTTTTTTCTTTTTCTTTTATGACCCACCCTATAGATTCCAAGCATAGGTATGGATACAGTGAAGAATTTTCTCATTAAAAGTAATGGCTTATTCCCACACTCATTCCCAGTCTTGGAATGAGAAACCTGTTTCCTTAGACTTGAGGAATTGCCTATCTGTCGTGGCTTAATAGAGCTTTTGGACGAGAGTGTCTGCTAGGCGAATTTTATAACCAATCAGTGCTCGCAGCAGATCCAGCTGGAAGGGCTCCAGCTGGAAGCTTATGATCTCTCTCCCGATTTTACT
Organism: Paguma larvata; assembly: GCA_030068075.1. Classification (NCBI taxonomy): domain Eukaryota; kingdom Metazoa; phylum Chordata; class Mammalia; order Carnivora; family Viverridae; genus Paguma; species Paguma larvata. The sequence continues at coordinate 24,068,013 of CM057842.1, read as the reverse complement.
GTTAATGAATTATTATTTAACCCCCAAACACAGAACAGCGTGCTCCTTTTGTCTCAGGGAAGTGCGTGCTCGTGATGCCGTTGGCCTAGTAGTAGGAATCTCCTGGGCTGGAGGGAGGTCGGCAGCCAGTGGGGGAGAAGAGGCACAGAGTGGGTGGAAGACTGGTAGATACTGCTCAGCGACTGGCATGACCCTGGGCCTCTGTAATCTCGTGTGCATTTTGACTCCATGGGGATCTGTGCTGGAAAAGCAAATGGGCTTCTCTCCTCATCATGTTCTCTTGTCTTCCCACAGGGAGTGGGGCCGGCCAGCAGAAATAGTGGGCTGCACAACATCACCTTCAGATATGACAGTAAGTAACTGGCTTCACCGCTGAGGAATGGGGCCTTCAGTGATCTAATGCTCACACAGTCCTGCTCAATCAAGGGCACTTCAGGGCCTAGGGTTGAGGAATTTGCTGAACCCGCTCAGGTTTATCAATAGAGCTAAAGTGACTGGCTCAGTCTCATTTAAGGTACTCAAGTATTTGGGAGCTTGAATAGCTCAAGTGTCCTCCATAGTAGTGGGAGACGTTTTGACGGAGGGAGACCTCCCATGATTTCTTCAGGAAGTCGTCATGTCCTTAAGAACAAAGGCAGATGCCTTTAAGGCCCAGCTGGGGACAAAGCTACTCATAGGCAAGACGCTAGGGAGTAGCAGTGACTCTCTGATCCAAGTGGTGCCCTGGCTTCTCTCCATTCCGGCTCACGGTGGCCTTGAGGAATTCTCCCTGAATGTGGCCAGATGTGATTTCCAAGAAGAGTGAAAAATTTGCATTTTTTTGTCTGACCTTTTTTTAATACTGTCATCTATTTAAAACTGTTCACACACACAGAGTGGGCCAAGTGAATGTTGCCCCAGATTGGCCCAAGGGTCTCCAGTTGGCCACCTCCGACTTGGGCCTGGATTCCAGCTCTGGTTCCCTACCTGTCAGCCGTGAGCCGCGGCAGGTGATTTGACCTCAAGCCTCAGCTTTCCCATCATATAAAATAAAAGATTAGGTTCTTCCTCAGCATTTTGAGGCTTAAATGAGGTAATGCTTAACTCAGTAGCTGGCCTATGATGTGCACTCAGTAATTGATATCTGTTAATATTAGAAGTCATTCCAACCCGAATTGGAATACGGCATCTTTTTGGTCCTTTCTCTTAAGAAAGTGTGACTTAATGTGTCTGAATTGTTTCCTAAGGGCAGAGTGGGTGCTTTTTCTGATTAAGCATATAGAATCTCCCCTCAGCAAATGCTTTCATGCCGAAGAAGGTAATTATATGGAATTGTGAGCAGTTTAGCCTTCTGAGCCATAATTTACATGTAAAAATGTTAACAAGAGGGAGCTTGACTCTTATTTAAGTGACTCCTGACATTTGATTCATCTCTTGGAGAGGGTTGTGAATCCCTGTAAATAATGGGTGTGGGTCACAGTGAAGCCTTTGAAATGATCACTGCTAAAGCAAGGTTTTTTGAGGTCATGTATACAATCTAACAATTTTAAGATACAAATATGTGTGTCAAACTTATGCCCACGGTTGCTGACGTGAATACTTTAAGTTAACCAATGAGGACTTACATTTGAAACAGACATTTCAAGTTAGCGGTGTGTGCCTGCTCTGGGTAAAAGCTGTAATGCTAATGAAAGATTTGCAAGTCCAGGATACTTACTTCAGCTAAGTAAAGACATGTGTAAGAGAGCTCTCTTCGAGCTACAAAGTTAATTTCTAATGTACGCTTTTGGTCCTGGCACATCTTGTATTACATTCAAGAGTTCAGAATTTTCCGGTCAGCTGCAAACAAGTATTTGCAGCTCTAATTTAATATGGGGTTTTGTGAAAGAGGATCTGTACCTGTAAAACTTAAAAGTATCTTATTGTTTTCTTCATGGGACTAAATATTTGGCCCACGTGCCTGATGCCTGTCTCTTAGTCATTACTTTCTTTCTTACTCTTCAGCATTTAATTAGAATTTAATTCGCAACTTGAATTGACTCCTGAGACATCTGAAGCTCGGTTGCATTTTGGCAACATGTCATTCGGGCATCGTTTTGTGGTAACCAGAATCCAAAATGTTAGAGTTGGTAATAATTGGATCCAGGTTTGTGTAAAAAAATTATTCATTGTTTTCCATTGAAAAGATTATTTCTTTCTCTCTTCCCAAGGAAGTTTCTGTTTTTGCTCAGTTGCCTGGTCACTCGTTCTGTTTGAAATTGCTAAGAGCCAATTATCGGTTTTCACCAAAAGGGTTAAACTACAAAATCTTATTTTTCTGCTCCTTTGCCATTTGATGTTACAAAGAAAGGCGATGTCTCGCCATTAAGTCAAAACCGAATCTCCCAGGTCTCCACGCCTCCACGCCTCCTTTCGCTTTGCATTTCTCGTTTCTTTTTTGGGCTCTGAGGGGGTAATGCCTGAGTAGGTTGTAATACATTTTCTCAATTCTTTGACTTTACATTTGCATAATTATGTTTGCAGAAACCTGGAGAGTGCTAATTTTGGCATTAAGAATGAACAAAGGGGGAAAAAAACACAATTCACTCTTGTTTTTGTGCATCTTTTCCTAACAGCTCTTTAAGTCAGAGGTTTCGATAAATGAAAATGTTTGAAATTGACAAGTATGATGGGACTTTTTTTTTTTTTTTTTTGATATTGGAAAGCTGGTTTCAGCCAGGGATTTTTGCAGGCTAACTACCTCTGGTTCAGATTTTACTATTGTAATAATCTCTGTGCTGAGAATAGAATGGCAAGAGCCCTGCAGGAGCCAGGCTGCTTTCTGTCCTGACCCTGGGCTGGTCAGCGCAGAATCCTAAGCCACCCAGCTGGCCTCTTAACTGTAAAACGTTTTCCTCATTTCTACAATGTGGGTGTTAAACCAGATGTTTAAAGAAACATTTTTTTTTTCTATTCTAAAATTCTCTTCTGCACCCAGAGAACACATGTTGAATGCGTCACGAGTCAATTTTCATTAGAAGTGGAATTGGGTTTTATTAATTATTAACAGCTTTTCAAAAGAAGTAATATTGAAATGTAGAGGTGGCTGGTTTTTAAGCAGATGGTGTTTCCCGAAGAGGGTGCAGTTAGGCAAGAAAGCAGGGCACAAGGCTGTGTGAGGGGTGGGAGTTACCCAGATTGGGGGGGGCGCGGTGTATTGTGGTGCATGTGTTGAATTTTAGTAAGAAATGTAAAAAGGGATGTATGTTATATCCACACTAAAAGGCTTGGCAGTGTGTCCTTTAGAAGTTGATAGTAGTTACTTCCGTGTGGTGGGCGGGTGTGGATGACATCTACAGTTTTCTTATGTTCTTTTATAATTTTCAAATATCCAGGGAAGGTCTTGAGTAATAAAAATGGGAAATGTGCTCTTCGGTGTACAGCAGGGGCGTGGGGCGTGCGGCAGACTCCCTGAGCCTAGAAAATCACCCCTGGCTGCTTCCCCTCAAAGAAAAAACACCCTGACTTTGGAGGGGTGATGAGTAGTTTTGGATATTTGTTGGAACTGGGGACCTCCTGTAGCAGATACCAAAGAGAGTTTTCGATTTTAATCATTGAGAAAGAAATGGAGACGACGCAGCGTTAAAATTGTGAGTTGGGGGGTGCCAGGGAGGTGTTAAGTGTCCAGCTCTCCATTTTGGCTCAGGAATTGATCTCACAGTTTGTGAGTTCGAACCGTCCATCAGGCTTTGTGCTGACAGTGCAATCCCTGCTTGGGATTCTCTCTCTCCCTCTGTCTCTGCCCCTCCCCTGCTCTCTCTGTCTCTCTCTTTCTCTCAAAATAAATAAATAAAAACTTGAAAAAAAATTGTGAGTTGGTGTCTGCCGAGGAGGGCCGATGGTCCTCCCTGCCTGAGTGGCCAGAACAGCCCACGGCCATTCTCTGGGGTCCCATGCTAACTCTGGCTAGAAGCTTCTGGCAGCTTTTTAGGATTCTGTAGACTTTGAAGATGCGTTTAGCAATACCCGGTGTCATAGCTGCTCACAGGGTAGTGGCTGCATTGACACCTGGTAGCAAGTAATGTCCTCAGGCAAAATCAGAGAATTGGTTGAATGACGTGGAACTCTTTGGATTTGGTGGGTATCGTGAGTGTCTTTGAAAACTCATGGTGTTTTACCTTTGAGATGCGAGTTAACATCGAAGGTGCTTTGCTCATCAGGAAGTCAGTCAGTACCTTTCACAAGTACTAACTGGATTATTTTAACTTTCTTGCTGTGAGCCACTCCCTCATGAGTCCCATGCTCCTATTACTTCCTTTCCTTGCTCCCTTTGCCTCCAGGTTTCTTCTAAAAACAAACCTCAATATTTAGCCATTGGTTTTGTTTCAGATCACTTTCTAATGCCGGAAACTGATTGAAGTGATGTAAATAATTATTGATTTAGGTAAGATGTCAAAACAGTAAAACAAAGTTAATGCCAGATACATAGTCACACTCCAGACTGTACATGATCCGCCCCTAATTCTGTCCTAGAAGTTCACTCGAGGGGCGGGTGCTAGTGCTGGTGCTATAAATAAATCCCACCACCGCATCTTATAGGTTTCCAAATAGTCACACTTAACCGTCATATTTGGGCTTTTGAGGCACACGTCTTTAAAGAGAATGGATCTGGCTGCCTCCATCTTTGTTCATCTTTGAGAAGATGAACCCGGAAATAAACAACTGTAAACTTTAAAGTTTTTTTTTCTTTAAATATTTACTTATTTACTTACTTACTTACTTATTTATTTATTTATTTATTTATTTTTGAGAGAGACAGAGCATGAGTAGGGGAGGGTCAGAGAGCGAGAGGGAGATACAGAATCCAAAGCAGGCTCCAGGTTCTGAGCCATCAGCGCAGAGCCCGATGCGGGGCTCAAACCTATGAACTATGAGATCATGACCTGAGCCGAAGTCGGACGCTTAACCGACTGAGCCACCCAGACGCCCCTCAAGTTTTAATCTAACTGTTCTGTTCTCTCACCTCTCTAGATTGCACCACTTACTTGAGTCCAGCGGGGAAGCACGCGATTGCTGATGCCCAGAACATCACCATCAGTCAGTACGCTTGCCATGACCAAGTGGCAGTCACCATCCTTTGGTCTCCAGGGGCCCTTGGTAAGTGGTCAAAATGGAGCCCATCACGTGGCCTGTGTGGGTGGTGACCAGTGCAAGGGTGCGACAACCTCCAGGGGCCAGGCAGGTCTTGACATACGTGTAGCTTAGGTGTGCTTGTACACAGATATGCCTCCTGTTTTGTTGCGTGTACTTGCTGGGCATGTACAGAGCTTAATGCTGTACCCCATGGCTCATCTTTTGTTCCCTTGGCTGTTACTAAGAGAGATGTGGGTTTGAAAAATAACAATATATGGCAATAAATCGTGCTGAGGCCTTAGCCTTTGGGTCTCAGCAGTAGCCTGGGGACAGGTGACCTGTCCAAGGGCACAATGGCTTCAGCATCCAGCGTGGGCCGTCTGTGTGCCCACATATCTAGGCAGAGCATTGGCACATGTCATGAGTTCACAGGAATATCCTGGTGTTCATAAGAACCCATAAAATCAATAATTTTTTTAAATGTTTATTTTTGAGAGAGAGAGCGCGAGTGAGTGGGGGAGGGGCAACAGAAGAGGGAGACAGAGACTCCAAGGTGGGCTCTATGCTGACAGTAGCAAGCCCAATACGGGGCTCAAACTCACTAACCATGAGATCATGATCTGAGCTGAAGTCAGATGCTCAACTGACCGAGCCCCCAAGTGACCCTAAAATCAATAATTTTTAAATCTTGGCAACTAACTGAATTTATGTAAACTATGTGGGCTGAGAAAAAATTCAAAATGAAGAAACAGAAACAAGCAAACCCACACTATCTGGTCAGATTCAGGTAAGGGCAGTTTGCTTCTCCTCTTAAATGAGTTGATGATACACCAGAGAGGATGGGACAGCTGGGTGGGGGACATGGTCAGGGCCCATTTGTTCAGAGGGGCCTGGGTGCGCACCCAGATTCTGCCTTCCACAAGAGGCCCCTAAGCCTTGCTGAGCCCTGCCTTCCCCATCTGTGATGTGAAGGTGACTGCCTGCCTCCTGGTTTTTGTAAGGTTTACACACACACATACACACACACAGAACATCTTTAGAAAGAGCTTTTTTTTTTGTTTGTTTGTATTAAGTTTTTATTTAATTTTTATTAATCTGTGTACCCACCATGGAGCTTGAACTCACGACCGCCAAGATCAAGAGTCGTCCGACTGAGCCAGCCAGCCATCCCTAGAAAGAGCTCTTAGAAGACAGCTGCTATTGGGACACCTGGCTGGCTCAGTCGGTAAGCATGCAGCTCTTGATCTCGGGTTGTGAATTCAAGCCCCACAGCGGTGGGTGTAGAGATTACTTAAAAATAAAATCTTTAGGGCGACTCAGTCAGTTGAGTGTCCGATTCTTGATTTTGGCTCAGATCATGATCCCAGGGTGGTGGCATCCAGCCCTGCGCTGGGCTCTGCACTGAGCGTGGAGCCTGCTTGAGATTCTCTCTCTCCTTCTGCCCCTCTCCTCTTCTGTGCTCTCTCTCTATATATATCTCAAATAAAAAACATGATAATAAAAATCTTTAAGAAAGAGAAAACAGCGGCTACTGTTACCATCATCGAAACCTGGTCCTCAAACCTGTTTCTTTGGCTTTGCCACTGAATCTTAGAATTAAAAAAAAAAAAAAGAAATCTGGATAAGGGAGAAGTAAAATAAAGTCTGGATTTCTTAATCTTCACAGGATAACTCTCAGAAAAACCAGACCGGAGGAGAGGGGAGTGCAGAGTGAGGGAGGCTAGATCAGATCCATGGGCCTGACTCCTTGATCCGTGTAAATACTGCTCGGTCTGAACCCAGTGGGTTTTCCAAAAATAACATTATCTTAACATTTAAAGATAAAAACATTCTCTGTGGATAAACGGGAAGTGGTCCTTCCATGTAAGGCTATACCGTGGAGGGGTTGGCCTGACAAACTGCAGGCTCCTTCTTTAGAATGCAAGTAAGGGATGGGAGCTGGTGGTTGGAAAAGGAACAGGCGTAGCAGCGCGGGCAGCATGTGGTGCGTTCCTGCATGACGATTGGTGGGTGGGCGGGCTATATCTGTTTCTATCCGGTTCTATCAAGGAAACTCCTGGGGCGCCTGGGTGGCTCAGTCGGTTGAGTGTCCAGCTTCACTCAGGTCGTGATCTCTCGGTGCATGAGTTTGAGCCCCGTGTTGGTCTCGCCGCTGTCAGCGCGAAGCCTGCTTCAGATCCTCTGTCCCCCTCTCTTCTTCGCCTCTCCCCCACTCGTGCTCTCTCTCTCTCAAAAATAAATAAACATTAAAAAAAAAAAAAAGGAAACTCCTTGGAAGACAGAAAAGCATACAGGTTAAGAGCATCAACTTAGAGGGGCGCCTGGGTGGCTCAGTTGGTTAAGTGGCCAACTTGAGCTCAGGTCATGATCTCACGGTTCCTGCGTTCCCGCCCCACGTCGGGCACTGTGCTGACAGCTCAGAGTCTGGAGCCTGCTTTGGATTCTGTCTCCCTCTCTCTGCCTGTCCCCTGTTTGTGCTCTGTCTTCCTCAAAAATATATAAATGTTAAAAAAAAAAAAAAAAGCGCACCAGCTTAGAGCCAGGTACTCCTGGGTTTGAATCCACACTCGCCATTTAATTCCTGTGTGATGCTGGACGAGTCATTCACTGTCTCTGTACCTATTTCCTCATCTGTCAGATGAGGATGACGCCTTCCTCCCGTGGATGCTAGGACGATTAATGAGGTGTAAATGATGAGAAAGAGCAAATCCGTCCCTTCGTGGGAAGCTGCTCTGTAAAGCTGTTAAGTGTGTAACTACAAGGCATTCAGAGTGTTGTGATGAAGGTATTACTCTGATGAGAAGGTTTATATTTGCTGCTTTTACCCCCCACCTCCCAGACTTTGGCATAGTGGTTTTTCAGGCCGATCTTTTAAAAAACAAGGACCAGGAGCTCTTGGGTGGCTCGGTCAGTCAAGCATCCGACTCTTGATTTTTTGGCTCAGGTCATGATCTCATGGTTTGTGGGATTGAGCTCTGCGTTGGGCTCTGTGCTGACAACATGGAGCCTGCTTGGGGTTCTCTCTCTCTAAACTTGAAAAAACATTAAAAAAATAATAAGGACTCAAACCACCTACTCCTACCTCAGCTGATGAACTTTATGAAACTTTGAGATGCATAGTCTTTAATCATATAATCACCCAGCTTTTGTTGGACAGTGAGTTCTAGGGACATGACATGAATTAAATATTAGTATAAATAATAAGAATTTAACAGTCTTTATATATATTATATATATATTTAAAGATTTATATATATGTATCTGTATATCAAAAGGTAAGTTCCAGTGAGACCCACTAACTAGTTGCTGGTCAGAGGCTTTGGATCTTGTGTCTGAATCTTGGGCCGTGGGTCAGCTGGCTCTCACCCCCACAGGAAGCTTTAAACTTGAAATTTAGTACAGCAGAGTCAGTACCTACACACTGTATCCTGTGACCCTTGAAAATGTGAAGCTCTAATTGTAACTCCTTTGCCCTACTCACCATAAAATATGCATTCTTCATCAAATAATTACAGGATTAGAGACCCTTTTCGAAAAAGATTTCCCTGTCCTTTGCCATCGGTACTTTTCCCACCTGGTTAATTGCATCCTCTGTCATTACTTTTGCCCCGGGAGGGGACGGGTTGAAATTGTCTTCTTGTCTAGTGTTCAGAAAGAATGCGAAATCGATACCGCGCCCATTGAGGCCGGCTTTGGGGGTCTCCAGCTGCAGTCGGACCACTCTAGTCTCCAAGGGACGCAGAGCGCCAGTACTGGCTCTTGTGATCAGTGGAGCTTAATCCTCAGGTGGCAGGAGGCTGGGCCGGGCGTCTTTCAGCGGCTCTGTGGGCGTCTCGGGGCCTCTGAGGGCTGGATGAAGAGCGCACACTGGGCAGCCCTTGGGTGTCTGCCTTTCAGGCATGATTAGAGCAAGGACTTTGTAAATCACATAGGCATTCTGAGCTATTTAATCCCAAGCCTAGAAACCCCTTGGGTGCAGACACACACTTTGTTGGGAATTTTGTGCATTACTCGGGTGAAGCATGCCAGCAAAGTGTAGGACGAAAACTTAAAGCAGAAACATGGTTTATGGGGAGTCCCTCGTCAGCGTTGTGAATTATCATCAGCTGAATACACTCTGTGTCATGACCTAGAAATTATGTGTTCCACTGTAGACTTTTAGGATCAACCGTGACTTGAGCCTGTATATTTGAACCCTAATGTCACAGAGGCAGTGGGCCTTTGTGAAATAGCTGGCTGGATCAGAGCTAATTAATTAGTAACGATGGGATGGAGAAAATCACCTGGCCTGTACCAGAGGAATGCAGGTGTGTGGCTTTCCTTTCTGTGAGACTCAGATGTACTAGCCAAAGTAGGAATTCCTTTAACTCCGTTGTGTAGGTGGAAAGGACGGTAATCTTGGAGGAAAGAAAGTGTGTTCAAAAGTAATTAGGTCGGCTTTTAATAAAAGCATTCTGCTCTGCTTAGGCATCGAATTCCTAAAAGGATTTCGAGTAATACTGGAGGAGTTGAAGTCAGAGGGAAGACGGTGCCAACAACTGATTCTAAAGGACCCGAAGCAGCTCAACAGTAGCTTCAAAAGAACTGTAAGTCACACGCAGGGAATGTGCCCCTGAGACACGCCATTGTTCTGGGGGTCTGAATGGTTCTATTGAATGTCTGTGAAACTGGAGAAGGAGGGGCTGGGGGGTCCACCCCTCCTGCCAAGGTGGGCGAGAAATAGCTCGGCAACACCCTGAGCCTGCTCCACACCCAGAGAAACCCTCCAGCACCTCTCGCTGGTAAACACGCCTCTCAGGTTACACGTCCTGGAAGGTGGCTTTGTGCACGCAAGAGTGCGCGCGCTCCTCCCCACCGGCTTTGAGGTTCCGCCTTCACCAGCTAGGGCTTCTTTGCCAGAGCACAGGCGGCATTGTCCATCTTTATTTCAGTTAGGGACCCAAACCTAAACTTGGTCCAGAAAATGGCCCCCAGCCCTGGAGCAGTGTCTGGGTGACTGTCAGTGAGGACCGAAGGTCCCGTGTAGGTGGAGGGGTGGGTAATTTCTTCACAATACCATGTCTGTTTTTATTCCCTTTTAGAGAATGGAATCTCAACCTTTCCTGAATATGAAATTTGAAACGGATTACTTCGTGAAGATTGTCCCTTTTCCTTCCATTAAAAATGAAAGCAATTACCACCCTTTCTTCTTCAGAACCCGCGGTGAGTATGGCCTTTCTTGCCTGGTTCCCGTGATGAGACTGCGCCTGATTCTAATGACTTTTTGAAGAAATCTATTCAAGAACACACCAAATACTGGTGTCACCAGCGTGGTGAGGAGAAAAGGATCCAAGAAAGCAATTCTTAGAATTAGATTTGGCCTAGGCAGTAGTCACCTAACCAGAGACGCCCATTTCAGGCTCGTTCGAGGGGAGATTTTGATGCTTGATTTCTCTTTTTTTTGAAGATGCTGTAAGACAGCCATATATTAAAACCATTTGGGGAAAAAAAGAGCAGGAATAAAAAGAAATCGATTTTGGGGGTGAAGAGTAGATCATGAAATAATTCCATCTTTTACCTGTCATCAGGAAGGTGGCTTCTGTGAGTGCCTGTTTCCAGGATTACATTAAGAAAATTAAGCAGTAACCCTGAGATTGCCTCTTTCTAGAAAGTTTGTTTAACATCTATGTGTCAGTCCCTGTGCTTTTTTTTTTTTTTAAATTTTTTTAATGTTTGTTTATTTTTGAGAGAGAGAGAGAGAGAGACAGAGCATGAGCAAGGGAGGGCCGGAGAGAGAGGGAGACACAGAATCCAAAGCAGTCTCCAGGGTCTGAACTGTGAGCACAGAGCCTGACGTGGGGCTTGAACTCACGAACCTCATGAGATCATGACTTGAGTTGAAGTTGGATGCTTAACCGACTGAGCCACCCAGGTGCCCCTAAATGCTTTCTAAACACTGACCCAGTTTACCCCCATTCCAACCCTTCAAAGAGTTTAATCCTCCCATGTCCACTTCTGAGAGTGGACACACCTAGAGATTAATTAAGGAACCTGGCGGGAGCTGGGAGTCGAACACTCTGGAGTCCACACCCTCCAGCCAGCCACGCTGAGCTCCCTTTTCCTCTGACCCGTGCACGGCGTGGTCTGTCTTCAGCCTGAATCGCCGCTTTCAGATTTGGTGCCCAGGCGTCCTGAAACCTGCCCTCCTGTCCAGTCCTTCTGTCTGGCGTACCAGACCCCGGATGGTCAGCTGTCCGGCCACCAGCCCTTCCTGTGTGGTCTCGTTGCTGTCCTCCTCTTCTGTGATGTTTTTGTCCTCAGCTGGTTGTTTTCTTTTTGCCTTTCTTTTCTCTTTGTTTTAAACTGTGTTTTCTGTGCAGCAAAATTATTTTATAATAGTTTGGCCTCATTTTCTTAAATAAAATATGATCCCGTAGGGCAAAGACTATGTGCATTTTACATCTCAGCGCCTTACACAGGACCAGTTACAGGATTCAGATATGTTTATGAAAAGCTTGCCTTAGTCAGAATTAGCATAATTTAAGATAAAGATTGCCCGTCAGAATCAGCGCATCTCCCTGGGGTGAGGCAGAGGCGGGAGGCCCGCTTATCACCATTTCCGGGCACTGTGATCTCGGTGCTGCCTTTGGTTTTCTTGGCAGCATATGGACATTTTCCAGAAGGTTCTCCCTGGGTTAGCAGCATGGCATATTGGACTTGCTGTTTGGCCTCTCTCTTGTGTTTTTATCACCTTTAAGTCCTGTTGTAGAGCTCTGCTGCCTAGTTTTCCGTGCTGGCGGCACTATTTGGTAGATGCCTGAATGCCGTTTTTAGACTCCATCAAAAGGAGTTTAAGATGTTTATTTGTTTATTTATTTTTGAGAGAGAGAGTGCGTGCACGTGTGCACATGAGCTGGGGAGGGATAAAGAGAGAGAGAGAGAGAGAGAGAGAGAGAATCTGAAGCAGGCTCCACACTGTCTGCACAGAGCCCGACGTGGGGCTCAAACTCACGAACTCTGAGATCGTGACCTGAGCCGAAGTCGGACACGTAACCGACTGAGCCACCCAGGCGCCTCCAAAAGGATTTTAGAGCAGAATGCTGGCGAAGGTTAAAACAACCCCAAGGCAGTTACTAGGATCACTCCAAAGTTCTCTTGTGCCTAAACACCGTTGCAGCGGAGCAGGGCTGGCGTCGTTTCCGTTTACGGCTGAAAGCCTCCGTGTGGCAGTGGCCTGAACACAGTCCCGCTGGCCTTGACGAGCTTTAGCAGGTTGGGTGACTTTACACTGTTTCCATTTATTTGGCACAAAATGAACCGCATTAATATTTTTATATTGTACAATTTAAATTTTCATAAGATATAACTGCGCTGTACCGGAAATCTTTGCTCGATTGATGTATTTTATGCTTTTACCAGCAGTACCCAACACCATATATGTACATTTTATTGAATTATTGCATGAGCAAAATGTCAAACTGTACTAAAACTAAAAATATGCATCTTTCTTAATAGCCTGCGACCTCCTGCTGCAGCCGGACAACCTGGCCTGTAAGCCCTGTAAGTATAGCCGTTCCGATCCGTCAGGTCTCGTCAGCACAGTGGTGTCGGCGTGGCCCCTGGGTGCTCACTCCGGGTCCTTCCTCCTCCCAGTCTGGAAGCCTCGGAACCTGAACATCACCCAGCACGGTGTGGACATGCAGGTGTCCTTCGACCACGCGCCGCACGCCTTCGGCTTCCGTTTCTTCTCTCTTCATTATAAGCTCAGGCATGAAGGGCCCTTCAAGCGTAAGACCTGTAAACAGGTGAGCTGCTATGTGTACATTAAGGGATACTACATGCTTAAAAAAATTTTTAATGCTTATTTTTGAGAGAGAGAGACAGAGCACGAACGGGGGGGAGGGGCAGAAAGAGAGAAGGAGACACAGACTTGGAAGCAGGCTCCAGGCTCTGAGCTTTGAGCACAGAGCCCGATGCAGGGCTTGAACTCGTGAACCGGGAGATCATGACCTGAGCGGAGGCCGGATGCTTACCAACTGAGCCACCCAGGCGTCCTGAGAATACTACGTGTTTTAAAGTGGCCCCTGGGCCCCTGGAATCCGGGTGCTTCAACATGGACATTAGGCTTTGACTCTCAGCGGTGTTGATATTCCAGCAGGTTACGTCTCGGGACATCCGCACTCCCCAGTTACCTACACCCCGGCTCTCCCTGGGGTGATCTAGCCTGGAAAAGGTACTGCCAAGGAACCAAAAGAATTAGGTGTTTCTAGTTCCTTCTGCTACATTTTAAACATGAATCGGGTGCTCGCTGTGTGTCAGTCACCATGCTTTATGCTCACTGAATCCTTACAACTCTATGCAATAGAAGCTGCTGTCACCCCACTTTACAGATGAGGAACCTGAGGCTCAGGTGGTCACCTGGCTTGCTCCACGTCATGCAGCTGGTCAGTGGAAAATACACGTCTAGGTGCCAGACCAATAGGATTTCAGGGGCCTACTGATTTTACACATAGGCCGAAGTCAAGTAGAACCTCAGCAGCCAAGTTCTTAAACTGAGGGTGGCCAGCAAGAGGGGGAGAGGTTTGGTGCACGCGCACAGGACTGCTGGATCGCCTCTAGTGAGCACCAGGAGAGGGTTTTGGTCGGGGTAGCAGAACCTGGTGCCTTCCTGGACATGATCCTATGTTCTCGAGTTTTGTTTTCCTGCGGACTCTCACCTGGGTCATTGACCTTCCTTGACCTTCTGCTCAAGTTAAAATTACAGCACATAAAACATGCACAAACATGGGCAGGTAATTTCTTTCCCCACCCTTTCCATAAGTAAAGGGTATTCTAACTGGCTTCTTTGTCTTCAGATGAAATATGCCTGCTGAGGGCATCGCCAGCCAAGTTTAGACTGTGGGTGGGGAGGAGGGGGTGGTCCTGGGCTCTCCTGGGCCTTTTTATCAAAGTGAAGTTCAGATAACACGTAGCAGATACATGTGTTTGCTTTCTGACCTAATTGTTCTGAACATGGTTAAGACTGGTGGCGAGTCTCCTTTAGCTCTGGGGGGAGAAGAACAGTCCGGATGACCTTTATCCAAGAAGTCACTTTTAAAAGTGTTGTTTTGTTCCTTTGCAGGAGCAAAATACAGAGACAACCAGCTGCCTCCTTCAAAATGTGTCTCCTGGGGATTATATAATCGAGGTACATGTAACTCCAGAAAGCTCTGTTATTAATTCTGCAGAATGCATCTAGTTCACGTAGAATTCCATCTGTTTACAACACTAAAATTTCAAGCCATTGAGGGTGTATACAATTATATTTTTACATGGTCCTTAACATGCTTTTTAAAAAGTTTATATGTAGTCCATCTTTGATTTTTCTCATTCGGTATTCCAAATATTTCATATAAATATTTTTATTAAACCATAGAGTTCATGATTTAGAAAATCTATACAGTATTCTTTTGTAGGGGAGGAAGAAATTCCTTCTTTCCTCCCTGGGTTCTTCTAGCTGTTTTAGGAATTAAATTGACATGAGACAGATTATGGGGAGAAAAAAACCAGAGTCTTACTGAGTGTGCACAGAGGCCCAATAATGAAATTGAGACCCAAAGAAATGACAAAGGCAGGTGTAGTTTTTATACTTTTTAAGCAGACATACTAAATTAGTGAGGAATTGACAGGATAAAGAAAATAGGTGATTGGGAGCTTTACTTAGTAAGGAATTCTAAGTGGAATTTAGGCTGAGGTAACAAATTAGAAAAACCGTAACAAGGTTTGTTTCTACAGCTCTCTCGACTTTCAAATCCCTGTCTCAGACCAGAAGGATGTCGTTTTTACTTGTTCATACAGTGAGGGTATTTGTTTTTGGGAGGTCTATTTCCTGCTTTCAGGGGGACAGAGGGGAGAGTCTGAGTGTCCTCGCTTGTTCCCCAGGTAGCTTCATTTCAAAATATTTATCAATAGGCCGTCGTGGTACCTACCGGTACAACCTACCCTGGGCCCCTACACCTTCATACTACAAAAATATGTTGTAAAAAATTTAGATTTAAAAATCTTTTAGTGGGATGCCTGGGTGACTCCGTCGGTTGAGCATCTGACTCTTGATTTTTGGCTCAGGTCATGATGTCACAGTCCTGGCCTCGAGCCCTGCACTCACAGTGTATGGAGCCTGCTTGGGATTCTCTCTCTCTCTCTCTCTCTCTCTCTCTCTCTCTCTGCCCCTCCCCTGCTTGCATACTTGCTCTTTCTCTTTTTCTAAATAAATAAATAAAAATAAAAAAGTAAAAACTTTTAGTAATAACACAGAAAGCAAGAGTTCTGCCCGTTATATCTTCCTATCCCTCTCTAGGTTTCTGCTGACATTTTCTGTATAAATATACATGAAGTTCTAAGTACCATGGAAAAAAAGCATGCAAATGAGATATAGTTTTCTTCTTTTATTTTAGTATTATTTTTTTACTTAATGTTTTAATTTATTTTGAGAGAGAGACAGTGTGAGCAGGAGAGGAGCAGAGAGAGAGAGGGAGACACAGAATCTGAAGCAGGCTCCAGGCTCTGAGCTGTCAGCACAGAATCCGACGCAGGGCTCGAACTCACAAGCCTGCGAGATTATGACAGCTGAAGTTGGACGTTCAAGTAACTGAGCCATCCAGGCACCCCACTTCTTTTATTTTAGATTACTTTTCTAGTATCAAATATACTACAAAAATAGGAGTAAAACAAAAATAGGAAAAAAAAGAAAAATAGAAAAGGAAATTAAAAATTTGCCCATAGCCCCGCTGTTCAGAGAAACCAACATGTCTCAACATTTTGGGAGAAACGCTGGTTGTAGGACTCGGTAGTAGTATGTGGTTTTGTACTGACGCACCCTCTTAAAGCACTAATGGGGGCCCATAAAATTAGCGGTAGGGTGCCATTGTAATTGAGGATTGTTAGCATGTGGAACTCACTGGCTGAATTCATCAATGAATTGACCACGTTGGATTCGTGAAAGGAAAGGTGACGAGGTTGAGGGTTTTGAGTTGGTAATGCAGAGAGAGGTCTGACTTTATGTCTAGTCCCGGCTCTGAGGCGATCACAGACGGCAGCCCTCCTTCCTCCTGCCCCCCAACTGTCCCTATGTGGAAACAGGAACCAACTCTGTTGAGACGTTACCACTTTTATGAAATAATGATACAGCATCCTCTGTTTTGCAGTTGGTGGATGACACTAATACAACAAGAAAAGTGATGCATTATGCCTTAAAGCCAGGTATGATTTTTTTTTAAATTTTCTGTATGAAATGTGGGCTCAAGACTACAGCAGACTATGCTATTTGATACTTTCTGTACTTCATGGTTTACAAAATTAAAACATAGCATTTGAGCTCCTGTCTTTTAAAAAGATACTGTATTGGGGTGCCTGGGTGTCTCAGTCGCTAAGCATCTGACTCTTGATCTTGGCTCAGGTCTTGGTTTGTGAGTTTGAGCCCTGCATCCCCCCAAGTCAAACTCTGCACTGACAGTGTGGAGCCTGCTTGGGATTCTCTCCCTCCCCCTCCCTCCCCCTCTCACACGTGTATGTGCACACACTCTCTCTTTCAAAATAAGTAAACTTAAAAGCAATAGAAAGAAGAGCTATCACCTCAGAGCGGACTTTCCTTCCTTCCCAATGTCAATGCCTGGAAAACCAACACCAGTGTGGTTGGGGTGTATTTGTGTATAGCTGAGACTAATTAGTCATTTGTCCTCAGAATAAAAGTGGTGGGAGGTGAGGTTTCCTTGGGCAGAATTCTCACTCACAGGTATTTACTGTCCCAGCAACTCTAACTGTTGTATTCTACAACCCTTTAAAAGGAATCCTTTTATAATCACCAGACCAGTACTAGAGAAATATGGTCAAGGGATCCTAGAAACTGTTACGCAGCTTATGTTTAAAAAGGGTGGTGGTGGTGGGGGGGAGGTTTCCCTTTGACTTTGTTGTGCTGCTTCAGTTTCTAGCCTCTTCTTTTTGAAATTTCCCAGCACATTCCCCGTGGGCGGGGCCCATTAGGGCTGTTGCCATCACCGTGCCTCTGGTTGTCATCTCTGCATTTGCTACCCTCTTCACCGTGATGTGCCGGAAGAAGCAACAAGGTATCTCTCTGTGCGGTGTGTCCCCCCCAGGTTGGCAGGACCGTGGCCAACAGAGGGAGCCTGGGAGCCCTTGGTCCCGCCCAAAGGGGGCACATAGCTCCTGTAGTTCTAGCATTAAAATGCTTGACTTAACCTCAGGAGATATCAACACGAAGCCGTACTTCTGTTCTTAAATTCAAGATCGTAAATTCAAGAACATAAAGGAAGTTTAAAGGTGTGAGTAAGGGTGGGGCTTGATCACTTCTAAAAGTCAGGTGTTGGGAAGTCAAGTCCTGGGGGAGCTTGGAAATGTTTCATACCTTGATCTGAGTGGTGGTTGCACAGGTATGTACGTCGATAAAAATTTATTGAGATGTACTCTTAAGTTATATACTTTATAAGTTATACCTCAATAAAAGGGTTTTCTTTTCTCCCCTGCACCCACCCCTTTTGTTTAAGAAGGGCAGTCGTCAGTGCTTAATTGGTCCGATAGTTACACCAGGAGCAGCAGCTGCTTCTGGGTGCCCTCTGCTGGCCAGAGTGGTCCCTGCAGTTTTCTCAGCTTACTTGAGGTCAATGTCAGGCGAACAACAAATCTTGGCCATTTGTTGCTCCACTGGAGAAATCACCTGTCCCATTCCCAGTGGCAACCCCGGGGGCTGGGGAGGTGGGGCACTGGGCACGTGCTCAGGTGGATATATCAACTGTTGTTTCTTGAAGATGGCATTAGGTCCTGACTTTTAGGGAACAGGACAAAGCATTGCTCGTAGGCATCAACCTTATCTTCTTTTCCAATTTAGAAAATATATATTCACATTTAGATGAAGAGAGTTCTGAGTCCTCCTCGTACACCACGGCACTCCCCAGAGAGAGACTCCGGCCTCGGCCCAAGGTCTTCCTCTGCTATTCCAGTAAAGATGGCCAGAATCACATGAACGTTGTCCGGTGTTTTGCCTACTTCCTCCAGGACTTCTGCGGCTGTGAGGTGAGGAGTCTGAGGTCTCTTCTCTTCCCCTGGGCAGGACACATGCTCCCATCCTCCTCACCATCTCCCTGCCGCCTTTGGTGACCCTTGCCTTCCACCAGAGGCTTGCTTCCAAATAGGGTGCAGCCCCACACTTCTTCAGTCCGTCCTCCCCGTCGCCAGCACTAAATGTTTCCTAACACTTAGTCCTAACCCTGACACACTCCTGCTCAAAAGCCTTTAGAGGTACCTACCTGGCAGGAGATTTTATAAACATCAAAAAGGTCATGCAGTTGCATGAAGGAAATGGCATGTCCTCTGAGAACATGCGATAAGAGTGTCGGGGGCTGGTCACTCAAGACATCTTGGTGAGCCTTGAAGGGTCAAAGAGAAGATGGAAAATAAAGCATTGGGTTTAGACGACTCTTTGGAGAAGTTTCGCTAAGAAAGGAGAACAATAGTGCATGAAGTACTCAAATGGTCTGCTCGGGTTTCTCGCCTATTCTTTTGAGTTAAGCTGTTAACATGTGGCTTTTCTATAATGTCAGAGTGCTAATTTTAGAGTGAGATTTGAAGCTCTCATGGAAGGCATACTCTGTTTCTTACCAATGCATGAAATGTACAGTAATTGTGTAATTGAAGTTACTTGTGCTTTGATACTGCCTGCTAGTAGGTTTTAGTCTTTCCACGTGGCAAGAGTGCCCCCTAGTGTCAAGGACGCCTGTTTCCAGGGCTGACTCGTGAAGCTACGGAGATGGGTCAGTTGCCTGGGTACTGAAAACCGCCTGCAAACTCTAGCTGGTGCCACACAGTCTTCAGACTCAGACAACCCATTTGCTCTACTTTGTAACTAACTAGGTTCAGGGGGAAAAAGTCTTCCAATTATGAGTGTAATACTTACTATAGAAAATTTGCAAACAGAAAAAGGATGACAGAGGAAAAAAGATGGCCTGTAATCTCAACCTGGAGAAAAGAGGAACCACAGTTAATATTTGGTGTATTTCCTTCCAATCTTTTCCTACATAGATGAACTCATGCATACGGTTTTGCAGTTTGGGTTGATTAAAATGATTTTTTTCTTGTTTCTTCGTTTAATAACTTTTTACACTGTTCGAAGTTCTATGTAAACTACAATTTTATTTCATTACTTTTTAAGTTTTTATTTAAATTCCTGTTAGTAAAACGTACAGTGTAATATTATTTTCCAGCATAGACAGTAGTGATTCAACACTTCCGTACAACACTTGGCGCTCATCGTGACGAGTGTCCTTAATCCCCATCACCTATTTCGCCCACCCCCCACCCCCTCCCCTCTGGTGACCATCAGTGTGTTCTGTATAGTTAAGAGTCTGTTTCTTGGTTTGCTTTCTCTCTCCCTTTTTCCCCCAATGATTGTTCGTTTTGTTTCTTAAATTCCACATATGAGTGAAATCATATGGTATTTGTCTTTCTCTGAATGACTTGTTTTGCTTAGTATAATACTCTCTAGCTCCATCTGTGTCATTGCAAATGGCAAGATTTCATTCTTTTCTATGGCTGAGTAATGTCCCATCACACACGTACATATATGCACATATATATAATGTGTAATGTAATAGTAAAATATGATAAATAACATCTAATATATAATATATACATGCCATATCTTTTTTTTTTTTCATTGTCAAGTTAGCTAACATACAGTGTAGTCTTGGCTTCAGGAGTAGATTCCCGTGATTCATCACTTACACACAACCCCCAGGGCTCATCCCTACAAGCACCCTCCTCCATGCCTATCCCCTATCTTCTCCACCGTCCCAATCCCCTACCCCCATCAACCCTCAGTTTGTTCTCTGTATTTAAAGAGTCTCTTATGGTTTGCCTCCTTTTCTATTGTATCTTCTGTTTCCTTCCCTTCCCCTATGGTCACCTGTTAAGTTTCTCAGATTCCAAATATGAGTGACATCGCGTGATATCTGTCTTTCTCTGACTTATTTTGCTTCGCATAATACCCTCCTGTTCATCTGTGTTGTTGCAAATGGCAGGATTTCATTCTCTCTCATCACCAAGTAGTACTCCATTGTTTACATATACCATATCTTCTTTATCGATGGACATGTGAATCTTTCCATAATTTGCCTATTGTCGATAACGCTGCTATGAACTTCAGGGTGCATTAGCATTTTTGTATTCTTTGGGGAAATACCTAGTAGTACAATTGCTGGATCATAGGGTAGTTCTAGTTTTGACTTTGTGAGGAGCCTCCATACTGTTTTCCAGCATGGCTGCACCATACAATTTTAAATAGCCACATGATCCATAATATCAATTTACTATAATTGAGTTGTTCCGTATTGTTAAACAGCTCAGTAGTTCAGTTTTGCCTCATTTCTGATGACTTTCCAGAGATAGAAGCCAGGAAGTGGAATTGCTGGGTCCAAGATGGGAAAATGTTTTAAAATGCTTGGTATATATTCCCAGTTAGCTTTCAGAATGTGTAATGCTGGTGAGTATTAAGGAAATATAAGACAATGAGGATTATTTTCAGCAAGCGAGTGGATGCTGGGGACCTTCTTCCCTTTGATAACACCTTAGAACCAAAGAGGAAGACAAGGTCATTTCAGAACCCCCTTCTGCCTAAGAGACAATGGCGCCTGCATTCAGGCATAGCCACTGGGAATTTGTTTCCTTTTTTTTTTTTTTAAGTTTATTTTTTATTTCTGAGAAAGAGAGAGTGTGTGTGCATGTGTGCAAATGGGGGAGAGACAAAAGAGAGGGGGAGAGAGAGAATCCCAGGCAGGCTTCACACTGTAAGTGCAGAGCCCAATGCAGGATTTGAACTCACCAACTGTGAGATCATGACCTGAGCTGAAGACTTAGCTGACTGAGCCACCCAGGCACCCTGGGAATTGGTTTCTGAGCCACTGAAAGAAAGAAGTTGATATGTCCCTCCCCCCCAATGCCCTCCCAGAGCCTCTTTGGGGTTAAAGGCCTCATAGGGATATGACCCCATAGACTGCCCTGAAGTCATGGGGGAGAGGTGCCGGGCATTCACAGGTGCACTAATGAGAGTGGCGGTGTTACCACAGTCCACCACCCTCCTCTCTGGCCGTTGACCGACTGGTAAACAGTATCGCTGACCTTGGGGCTAAGGTGGTCGTCTTTGTCAGTCACGCTCTCTAGATATGAGTCAGTCAGCATCGTGAGCCCCATCTGCTGCCTGCTTTGGGGTCCTTCACCCACATCCTTCCATCATCGCCTTCCATATTTCTCTTTAGGATCTTCCCTCATAGGATGTGTTTCTTGGTTTCTTGCAGTTCACCATAAGGTGAGTATGTTAATGACCCCACATTAGGCTAAAACAAGGGCACAATGCAGAGGGCCAGGCATGTGACCATCACCCACAGAATGTGAGCTGTTCTCAGAGCCCAGTAGCCTGGAGCCTGCACACGGCAGTGCTGATAATACTCAAGGGACATATGATGTGACCCTCTTGTAACACTCTTGTGTTTGTTACCTGACCTGACTGCCGCCCCCCCCCCCCAAGGCAGTACAGGTGAGTGAGGTCCCTGCTCTCTTTCCAGGTGGCTCTGGACCTGTGGGAAGACTTCAGTCTTTGCCAAGAAGGACAGAGAGAATGGGTCATCCAGAAGATCCAGGAGTCCCAGTTCGTCATCGTGGTGTGTTCCAAAGGCATGAAGTACTTTGTGGACAAGAAGAACTACAGGCACAGAGGCAGCGGCCGGGGCTCCGGGAAAGGCGAGCTCTTCCTGGTGGCGGTGTCCGCCATCGCCGAGAAGCTGCGCCAGGCCAAACAGAGCTCCTCAGCCCAGCTCAGCAAGTTCATCGCCGTTTACTTCGACTATTCCTGCGAGGGAGACGTGCCCGGCATCCTGGAGCTGAGCACCAAGTACAAGCTCATGGACAACCTCCCCCAGCTCTGTTCCCACCTGCGCGCCCGAGACCGTGGCCTCCCGGAGCCCGGGCAGCACCCCGGGCAGCACCCCGGGCAGGGGAGCAGGAGGAACTACTTTCGCAGCAAATCCGGCCGGTCCCTTTACGTCGCCATTTGCAACATGCACCAATTTATCGATGAGGAGCCCGACTGGTTTGAGAAGCAATTCATTCCCCTCCGCCCTACCCCACTTCATTCCCGGGAGCCAGTGCTGGAGAAATTTGACTCCGGCTTGGTGTTAAATGATGTCATGTGCAAACCAGGGCCTGACAGCGATTTCTGTCTCAAGGCCGAGGCAGCGGCCCCCGGAGTCCCCGGGGTGCAGGCCGACTCGCCCTCGGAGAGCCAGCACTTGGGCCTGGACCAAGAGGTGGAGATGGGGCCTGGGCCGGGCAGCGGCTCGGTCCTGCGCCCCCTGCTGCACGTGGTGAAAGCCACCACCCCCTCGGACATGCCCCGGGACTCAGGCATCTACGACTCATCCGTGCCCTCCTCGGAGCTGTCCCTGCCCCTAATGGAAGGACTCTCAGCAGATCAGACAGAAACATCTTCACTGACGGAGAGTGTGTCCTCCTCTTCTGGCCTGGGTAAGGTGCCTGAGAGCCGAGAGTGCCTTTGGGTTGGGTTCCTGTTGTAGGCCACAGCCTTTGTCCCTAGTTCCCAAATCCATGCAAGAGTTTTCCTAATTTTGGCATGGACTTATTGCCAATGAAACCTCATGGGAAGTAACACAGCTCCTTTGGTAGTCTCGATTTATCCCAGGCATTGGGAATGTTCGCATGTATGAACCGTGGAAATACTGATACTAAGTTACAGCGAGCTTGCCCAGTCCCCGCAAGCAGGGTTATGTAACATGCAGTGTGTGCGTTAGTTACATCACCTTCCTGAACTCCACAGACATCTGACTACCAAGACGCAGTTTGCCCAGGGCTATTGGATGAGGGTCCGTGGACCTGTATCTTTGTTGAGATTTGAGGTGTTCACCACTGCTCCCCAATGCCAGTGCTTTGAAAGCCACATCTTGTGATCCGGGGGTTGGTGGACACAGTATTCTCTCCATCATATCTCAGCCCAGGGCCAGGCGGGAGCGCTCTGTAGAAGAGCCCTGCCTCCCCAGGGAGCACCAGCAGGAAGTCATCTGGAGCTGCTGCTTACAGTGCCTGTGGCCAGGGGGAGTCATGCTTGCACACCCAGGGCCCTCAGCTAAGGGATCCCCTCACCAGGACGAGAGGGCCCCGTCCCGAGCCGGATGGTATGCCTGCTCGCTTGTAAAGCCCGTAGTCCAAGCCCAGATGCAGCCACACTCTGGCCTCGGCGCCCAGCCCAGTGAAGTGTGATAACGTGTGGCTCTGCCCTGTCTTCTTTCCTTAGGTGAGGAGGATCCTCCCGCCTTCCCTTCCAAGCTCCTCGCCTCTGGGGCGTGCCGAGCGGAACCCGCTTGCTGCAGCTACACTGGTGAACTCCACGCGGTCGCCCCTTTGTAACAAAACGGAAGAGTCTACGCATTGCCACTTTAGCTGCTGCCTCTCTCTGGTCCTCCAGCTCTTCTCTCTGGTTGAGCAGTCTACTTGGAGCTGAGGCCTCCTACAAGGATATTTGGAGTGAAATTCGGGCCAGTACTTGCTCTCCTTGCCCACCCCTCTACCTGATATCTTGGCAAAGTCTCCACTTCTGTAAAACCATATGGATCTCTGGAAGGCATGTCCATAAGGTCTGACGGCAGCTGGTCCCATTAGGTCAGACCTTGGATTAGAGCCAGTTCTGGGAGGTCGGGAGGAAACCTGCACAGAGAAACAGGAAAATACCTGCGCTGATCATTCGGATTTTATTTATCTCTTCAGACGTTGCCTGTTCGCCGTTGGGTACTTTGACAGGAAATGCTTTGTGGAAGAAGCACGTTTGGTGCCACTACCGCCACGAAGATCAAATGCCAGTCTAGCGGGCATCCATGCGGTTACAGTTGATGTTCTTGTCTGGTTGGGGCGTAGAATTTACAATGGCACGGGTGTTAAAAAAGCTCAGAGGTCGAGGAGGTGACCGTATATCGTATCATCTTTCATAAAATGAGTCTTTATGTATTTGTGGGCACCATGGCAGGCTGGGGTGGGGGCTGCAGGGTCAGGCTGACCATGTAGACAATTCTTTCCGACATAGGTTGGTCAACGGCCAGAAAGCAGCAAAACTCAGGACAAAGGACCGCCTCTTGGTTTGAGCAGCCATCGTGTGGGGGCCGGATCTGCCCGCCACGTGTCCCTGGGCTGCATTTACCGCGCGGTATCTCACATGTTGCTGCCTGGAAGTTTATTTTTAAAAGACTAATACCCAACTGGGCTGTATTACTGGAAGCTGGAGTCCGTGCTTCATTTGGCTTCTGATCTAAAGCTGTGTCCAGAATATTAGGGATCAGAATCCACTGAAATAATGGCGGTATGTGCAGGTGGCAGCCGCTGAATCTGCTGAGCTGGTTTTGATTAATGATAAATCTCATTTTAAAAAGGTGGAAAGGAGACTGTCCCAAAGATGAGTGTGCTCTTCTCGTATCATCTGAGGAAGACATGAGACCTGAAGTCATTTAATTCTTGAATCTCAAAGTACTCCCCCCACAGCCCAGCCTGTGCATCGTGTTTCACTCTTTCTGTTGTACTTACCCGAGGAAAGATTGGTCTCTTGTGCTCCTACCAAAAATAGGTATTTAGAGCTTAGGAGGAAAGAATTTGCTTTAAAAAGGAAAAGTAAATGTTCTGTTCTTAATGAATGAAGTTTCTACAGAATTTCTCTTTCCATAGGGAAAACAGTTGTTCAAATCCTGCTTGTCGGTTAGTGTGTGGGTGATGATGTCTTGGTCTCCCACGTGGAATCCCTTCTCCTCGTGTCCTTGAGGGGTCATGAGCATCTTTCTCCACCCTTTTTGTGGGTGCTGTTGGTTTTGGGCACCCTGCTTATAGGCAGCCACTACACAGGGGACCCTGGGTTTTACTCCTGTAGCAGATAGGAGCACTATTAAGGGAGATGCTGAGAAGCGTCTCCAGGAGGGGTCGGGAGGTAGAACGAGGCAGGACTTTTCCATCTAAGCACATGCTCGGCAGGTGGGGAAGGGAAGGTTTGCAGCCTTGCTGGAAAGAAGAGGTTCGTGTGTATTTTTGATGCAAATGCCACACTCCATGTTCTGTAAAGGCAGCTGACGGCTTCTTGGGGGAAGAACGTGCTCTCGTGTGTTCTCTGGCATCGAGTTTCCTGCAGCTGCTCTGCAGGGGAGACAGGGAGCCGCAGAGCCACCTCCCCCACAGAACCAGGCCTCCGGCTGGAGAAGAGCTGCCACGTGACTGGGGAGTCTGGACAAGTGAAGAGCTCCTGCCCGCACACGCCTGTCCTGCCCTCCACCGTCAGGACACATTCTGCAGGGGAGATTGGTCAGTCCAAACTTGCCAACCTGAAAATTCACTTTGGAACGTTATCGGAGAGATAGAAGCCAAGAAATGGCGTGTGCCCCAAAAGAACCCTGGGGAGCTTTTAGGCTAGATATTCAGCTTTGCACATAAAATGAGGCATCTCTGAGGAAGTGACCCCAGGAACAGCGTGGAGAACTGGTAGGGGGTGGGGAGCATCAACTGAGCCCCATGAGTGCGGGCAGAGAGCTTGCTAAATGAACTTCCTTCTTATGAAAATGCAAGGGGAAAAATGTGCTAGACCAAAAGTCAGGTAAAGTTTTAGTTTGGATTTACAGTTTGCATACTTATTTTCAAATACTAATGTTTCTTATGTTCGACACAAGCAGACTTTAACATACCAAGTAGCAAAACCACAGTGTTGAGAAGTCCCAGCTTCATGGTTTTGCCTTACTAGTTTCACTTTTTTTTTTTTTTTTTAACCTCTCTATCTTGTGCTGGGAATGAAAACAGTTGCCTTGTAGATTAAGGCAAAACATCTGTTTTAAGCAGACCTGCATTTTTTGACTGATACATTGTTCCAGGCAATGGAAATGAGAACATGGAATTCAAATAAAGGTTCCGCCGCTGAATCACCGGCTTCTCGAAACTGGGGAAATAAGAATTAGAATATAGGGATGATCTCAATAAAAAAAAACCTTGATCCTGAGAATAAGAGGCTTGTGTGGCTAAGTTAGCTGGTGTCTTCTGGACAGGACACCTGGGGTAGGCCCAAGGACCCAGGTGAGGAAATCTTAAAGGTAGTTGAAGGTAGGGAGCTAGCTGTTCATCTTAACTCCCTAGTGCCCTACAGAAAGGACTTAGCATCTGACGTAATCAGCTTTGTCCAGGGACGGATCGGGGACATGGAAGCCCAGGTAAAGGTGTGCTTTCCTCCCAGAGGCTGGCTACAAGCAACAAGAACCACCTGGACAGACCCAGTCCAGTCACACAGTGGGCAGAGGGTTCTGTAGAGGGTCCTCTAGAGGGCCAAATCCTGGGCCTTTGAGGCACACTGATCTCTAGAAAGAACCAGAAGTCATTCAGGTCCAGGCCCAGGTCTTCAGGTTGGGTGACCCAGCCAGGTAATAGCATTTTGAGGCAAAAATGAGATGGGGCCTTAAAGTCATGAGGCCGATTTCGGCCGACACGTTAGGAATAACTGAAGACAGTCCCAGAGCAGAGGGTCAAAAGATGTCTTTAGCAACTATGACATCATCAGAGTCAGTGGGTAGTAATTTGAGATCATGCATGTTTGTATATTAAAGTTCAGTCTTATGACTTCATAGCTGCAAATGTGGGGTGTTTTTTTTTAACCAACCCCTAGTTTCAGGTTCCCTGGCTTAAGCACAAAAAGCCAGGAAGACCATCCCTCCCAAAATATGGAGTTACATGATTTTCAGAACTTTTCCTTTTTTCAGAGTTGAGCATCTTTTAAAGGAAACAAAGGAAGAAAAAAGCTATTTTATTCCTAGAGAAGAATAAAGAAAGAAAGCCCCGTGGTCCCCAACAGCCTCAGGACTAATTTGGTTCTGAGGGGAGAGGAAGTAGTCTTTGTGTCTTTATTGGAGCGAGGTGGACACTAACAGTGTGAAGGTTATTCACCTTTTCTGTTTCACATCGTCAGTGAAGACGGCTGCTCTTACTTAGCAGTTGCTGTGCCTTCAGGAGGTGCCGGTGCAGCAGGCCAGGAGGACTGATCAATAAAGCGTGGTGATAATGGCAGTGACCTGCCTTCTCAGTGTCAGAGAGGCCATAGAGCATGGTGGGGACTGTGGCAAACTGAAGTCTCCCTGTCCCACCCATGGGAGAGCAGCTGCCCCAGCCAGTTGAGGCCACGTAGTGCCTCCTGATCCTCTCATTTTTCAAAAGAAGCTGAGAATCTGGATTTTTAGAGGAAAAATTCTAATTTTCTAAAGTATTGGCAACTAAGTTAAAAAAATTTTTTTTCAATTCAGGCTCCACAGAACACACAAGTGACTTGATTCGGCCCCCTCCCTGCCAGTTTGCTACCTCTGCCCTGTGAGATTTGAAATGAAAAGCGTTCATGGTAATTACAGATGTCTGGTGCCGCCAGAAAATGCTCTTGCTAAATGTAGCCGGTGTCTGGATTGCTTCTTCCCCACGTTGCTTCCCCCAAAGAAGTTTGATACGATTGTGAATGTATTTGAAATGTTTTGATTGCTTCTTTACAATTCATGGTGCCTTAAGAGAAAGGCAAACCAGTTACTAATTTCAAAATCAGATTTATGTTCTCCAATTTAAAACGCATAACACTTGGAACAATTTTCATTTAAGCTCCACAACCTAAAGGGCCTTATTTATGATTTTCGTTCTTGGCTTCATAATTTTTTAAATGATGCGCAATTCTGAGCTAAAGCCAAGACTTAACGAGAGAAGCAGGCCCTGGGCCAGGGGACCCCCGAGTGTCCACAGGAGCCAGGTATTTGCATTGTCTGTTTTAAATGATCTGTGAAGTGACTGTGTTTTGGAGACGTGAAACAGTATCCAGAGAAAAGCTTTTCCTGAGACGGAGAGATCAGTTAGGAGTCCTCCTGGGGTGCTGGGTCATCCTTTCTGTGTCCCCTCCGTTCCAGGCTCAGGGCGAAAATAAACAAAAGGAAGTCTGACTGTAAGCCAATAGCTTGGATTCCAATTTCAGAGTTTTGGAGCTGGGAGAAAGTTTGGATTATCTAGGAGGCCCCCCCTCCCAGTGTCAGCCACGGCTGAGCCTGAATTATTTCAGGCATATGGCTATGGATGGGATTCTGGATTTTCAGCGAGGGGAATTCTGTAACCTGCCCTGCTGATCAGATAGTTTTTTGTGCGTCTTACAGAAATTCAAACCAGCCTTCTTTTGTTCTGAGTGTAGTGGAAAAAGAACAGCTGGCTACCTCCCGTGTATTTGAAAACCACAGTGAAGTCATCCCCCTGGTGTTTTTATTTCAGTGATAAATAATCCCACCTACTTAAACCACTCTTCGTAGCTCTTGTTTTCCAAGGGCTTAATAATTTTCACTGCTGTTCGATTTCCCAGCTTCACACACTGTTCTGTTGCCGAAACAGAATGTGGTGCCTTCTTCACGTTGGTGCCTTGCGAAGGCCAAGCTCAAGATGGGGACTGCAGGAATGCTCGTGTGCCCAGCTTTGCTTACTACCTACAAATAAAATGGCACTTTTTAAAAGGGGTATATCGCCTACATTCATTTTGAGGATTATTTGCTCACCACATCCATCCCCTCCATCCTCCCCCCGGCCCCTGCAATAGTTCTATTGTGTTTTCTTTTCCCCTCTTCTGGTCAGACACTTGGTGCTTATTCCTGATGTGTTTGATGTCATTCCTGAGCTTCCTCAAGATTCTCGTCAAGACCAACTCTTCCCTTCTGAGTGGTAGCTACCTCTCCCTCCCAATTTTGGATTCTATTTTACATACCTCTAGACTCACAATTTTATTAGATGGTTCAGATTTCAGCTTAACCACTGGCAAGACAGATAGCAGTTGCTAAGGGCTAATTTGAAGGAAAGTGAGGGAGAACCCCTTGGGAATTCTGGCCAGTTGTCTCCCCTCCTGCTCTTTGGTGCCTGCCTGAAATTCGGCTGGGACCACAGACTCCTCCAGGAGCTTTCCTGTGTTCTGAAGGGCTGGGGCCACGGATCTGAATCGACTAAGCACTGTGTTTTGCACAATCAGAAGTCTGAGAAAAGCAAACCATTATGACTGCGTCTCTGACATTTGTATCAAATAAAATGTCAGTAGAGACGATTCAAAGAAGCATTCTTCTGTCTGTACACGCTGCAGACAAAGTCGGCTGCTCCATCTGTTAGACAAAAAAAAATCCTTTGGGCTATTACACTAATGTGTAACTGTTATGTAAAACTTTTGTTTTTTTCTCTCAAAAAACCATGGTGAGTCTGGAGAGAGCAAAAACGTTTGTAAAAACCATGTGTGTTCATTTAGAGGGTAGGTGACTTCTATTTTTACTAATTTTTTTCTTAACTTCAGAAGCTCCCTGTGACTATGATCTTGGGCGGGGGAAGCCTGTGGAACATTGGAACATAGTGGTTGTTGCCACTGTCTTTGTTTCATCTTTAAGTTTGTCCTTTGTGGGGTTCGGTGGCATAGGACTATAGCAGTGTGCTATATTTTTACATTGAAAACAATGTCTTATCTGATTTGTACATAACTGTAAATAGATGACAGTAGGCCACAGCTGACATTTGCAAAATGTTTTTGTACCTTAGAATTTCTGCATCAAATAAAATGTTTTAAGATTGCAGTGGTTCATTATTCTAGATCCTCTTTCCTGTTTCCTGAGTAGCCGAGTTCCTGGCACAGCTTTCGGAGGGCTCTGCCTATGGGAAGGAGAGAGAGTACCCAGGGTGAGGAGGCGAGGGTGGCCAGTATGTCTTGCACAGGAAGCCTGCTGCCTTGACCGTTTGCCTTGCCCTCCAGTGGGCAGTAGTGTGTCGCCAGTCAGGAGCAGGAATGGTCCTATCAAGGAGAAGTTTGACTGTCAGAAGAAATGGGCTTTCTTTTTCAGAAATTTGAAAAGAGCCGCTGAAATGTGGGAGCCACAAGCTTCCTGCCATCCAATAAGAAAAAGAAGTGCCTTTTGATTTCTTCCGATAGACATCCTCTCACCGCCTGTGTGCCAGCACTCTGTCGGTTAACTTCTCGGTGCCCACCAACTTGGGGGTGAGTTCCCAGCTCTGTTTCTGCCACTGTGACCCTGTGGTTGCCCTTCTGGGCCTCAGTTTCTCATCTCTAGAATGGGCCAGTCAAAGGCCCTCCCTCACGAGGTGGGGAATGTGAAGTGCTTACTGGCACACAGTGCTCAGAAAATGACTGGTGTCCAGGACAGGACAACAAGCAGTAAGAAGTAGCAAGGACACAGGATACGAGCCTCCTGGCCGTTGCCTGAAAACGATATGGCAGACATGTTGGGTCTTGGGAATATCGGGTTTTCCTTGTCTGCTTGTCCTAACTCCTACCCTTCCCCGCAGGACTGGTAAAGCACCACTCTGAGCGCAGCCCCGCTGGTTGCCGCCGAGAGGAGGAAATTCTGTCGTGTTCTTGCCTCCGATCCTTGACTTAGTCTTCATTTTTCCCCTTCATTTTCCCCTTCATTTCCAGGAGACTGCATGTTTTTCCCCATTCATTTCCTCTTTCCCGTGCTCTCTGCCATTCCTCGGTGTTTCTAAGAGCCAACCTTTGAGCGCCATGTGCTTTATACACCTTCGTCTCATTTACTTTCGCAGATACTCTGCTCCATGGGTAATCTTCCTGTCCCCATTTTGCAGAGGCTTGGAGAGGCTGTCCCTTACTCCTGATGTCACAGCTCACTAGTAGCAGAGCTGGGCTGTGCGCTGCAGCAAACCCTGCCAAGGCTGCTCACCTGTCCCCTTGGTAAAGGTCTCACCGCCCGGGTAGGTAGGGGTGGACTTGCAAGTGTCCGTGTGGTCAAAGGCAATAGAGTGCTCTCCCATAACGTTAGCGGGGGTGGAAAGTGAGGACAGACAACCACAGAATGTTAGTTCCTGCTCTGAGTGCTCTTTGTGTCTTTGCTCACCACAACCCAATATGCAAGGCACTGTTGATTAGCACGCTCATTTTTGAAATTCTGAGCCCCCATTAGCTTTGCCAAGAGCACAAACAAAGGATCGGCAGCACAGAGATTTGTGCGTCTTTAATTGAAGCATCCTCATTCCTAACCAACAGACTGAACTGTCCCTCGGTATAGCTGACGGGCTGAAGGAAGGGCCTGGAGTGGCAAGGTAGGGTGGCTTGGTTCCCTTACCCAAATGTTGAGAGTAGATTTGTTTTGCAGGTTAAGCAAATAAATCTAAAGGGACTTGATTCGAAGAATCTTATTGGACAGTTGGTGCAGTAAGTGAATTCTTACCTATGAGTAGGGGGAAAAATCCTCTTTGGACAGCAGAGAAACCCTAATTTTTACCACAGTGCTAGAAAACAGTCTGTTTTGGGGTGCCTGGGTGGCTCAGTCAGTTAAGCGTCCGACTTCAGCTCAGGTCATGATCTCATTGTCCGTGAGTTCGAGTCCCGCATCAGGCTCTGTGCTGACAGCTCAGAGCTTGGAGCCTGCTTCAGATTCTGTGTCTCCCTCTCTCTCTGCCCCTTTCCTGCTCGCTCTCTGTCTCTCTCTCAAAATAAAGACATAAAAAAAAAGTCTGTTTTAACAGCTGCTTAGGGTTTTTTTTTTCTTTTTCCTTTTTTTAGTTTTAAAAAAGTAATCTCTGCCCCCACCTTGGGGCTCAAACTCATAGCCCCGAGATCAAGAGTCACATGCTCTACTGACTGAGCCAGCCAGGTGCTCCTGTTTAGGGTTCTTATAATCGCCAGTATCTGTGGGGCCTCACCACTGGTTTTACTTTGTTTTAAAAATGCAAACTTTAAAGGTAGCAAAGACCAGCTTCCCTTGCAGGCTTTAATTAGAAGAATGTAATCTGCTTTAATAGAATGAGAGACTTCTGGCAGTAAGCTAAGCAGATGGTGGAAGGAGACCTAAAATTACATCTTTGCTGTTCTGGGCATAGTGGGTCTTCAATAAATGTTTCCCACCCCTGCCCCCAGCACACCCTGCCCTCACCGTCCACAGGAACAAAATCAGAAGTGGTCCAAGAATAGGATAAGTGGAGGGTGCAGTGAAGGAGGGAAGGACACAAACTTGAGCTAAGTAAGACCTTTGGCAATGAGGCAGAATTCAAACAGGGTCTTTGGGGTTAAGGGAAAGTAACGTAAGGTCAGTGAGCTCATCTTTCTGGAGAGCATGTTGCACCTGCTTTCCCATTTATAGATGACACAACGATCTCACAACATTCATTTGAGAGTCTAAAGTGTGTCCTGGGGACACAGTAGTGGACAAGATGCACACATGATCCCTTCCCTTCCGAGCCACCTCTTTCCGTATGTGAGACTGTGGGCAAATCACCTACTTGCTCTGAGCCTGTTTTTCCCTCTGCAAGATGGACTAATACTCGGTGCATAGGGGCTATTGTGAGGATTAAGGGAGATGGGGTTTATGAAGCACCCATGGCCATGCTTGGAAGTGCCCGGCACTTGGTAAGTAGTGGTTTATTAATCATTCTATGGAAGAGCAAGACTTGGGTTCTGTGGGGGTCAGATGGGGTTGGGAGGGAGACAGTTACCTCCTAATAGGAGCTTCAGCCCAAGGACTTTGTCAGGTGCTAAATTAAAGCATCTTATCTCCTGAAAGAAGAGACTGGGTCCATGCCTGGCTGTTTTGGTGTTGATCTAGGAAGGAAGGGATGGGAGTTGGGGAGGGAAGATGTGTTGCTAGCAAAATTAAATTAAGATAGTAATGCTGGGGTTCTTGCTGACCATGAACTCAGCATGATCGAGAGACAAATTTTTCTGGATTTGCTGCTTCGAGGACCCCGTGCCAGGCAAATGGACATGCCCCACTCTAGATGTGAACAAAAGCTGGGAATTTTTCTTCCTTTTTTTCTTTTCTCTGTCTTTTTAAATAACATTCACTTTTCTTTTAGGTAATACAATTTGTTTATATAATGGTTTTGCTTAAAGGAGGAGTACTCTCTTCTTTTTTAAGTTTATTTATTTTGAGATAGAGAGTGTGCATGCAAGCAAGTGGGGGAGGGGCAGTGAAAGAGAGGGAGCAAGAATCCCAAGCAGGTTCTGCTCTGTCAGCACAGAGCCAGACTGTGAGGTCGACCTCACAAATCGTGAGATCATGACCTGAGCTGAGATCAAGAGTCTTGATACTTTAACTGACTGAGCCACCCAGGTGCCCCTGTGATTGTTTCTCTAACTGACTATCAAGAAAAGGTTAGGGAATTCTCTGCCTTATAGAAGTTGGAGAGGACAGGAGACAGAGAAGTGGTCCTACAGGACGGTTGGTCCCGCCCGGTGGTTCCGCCTCTGGCTGGTCACAGACATTCCAGGATGCGGGCAGGTATCGGCCTTCAGACAAACCGTAGACGCTTCCCACCAGTGTGGCCAAGGCCAGGCCACAGAGAAGGAGACCTCGCAGCAAGGAAAGGCCAGCACACCTGGAAGCAAAATGCAAACAGGCCTGTCCTGCCTTTTGTTTGGGCACTGAAGTTAGATGTACTTACAGACGCTACACACATGTGTATAAGTGTCTATTCTCATTGGCAAGATGAGAATTCTTGTGATTAAAATGGGGCTTGGATGGGACGCCTGGGTGGCTCTGTCGGTTAAGCATCCAACTTGGGCTCAGGTCTTGATCTCATGATTTGTGAGCTCCCCTCTGCCTATGGGGAAGTGGTCCTCTGGGGCAGGTTAAGGGATGTGTGGCTAGAAAGAGGGATCTCCTAAATGTCTGCCTCAGCCCTGGCTGGGGTGGCCGATGGGCTAGATACCTGATGTGAATTCCTGTCTCTTTGTTCCCAAGAGCAGCTGGCAATGACCTCTATGGGAGATGGCTACTTGATCAGAAGGTTACTACCTGCTTGAAAATGCCAGTGGTCCTGGAAGTGACCCCTGATGTTCTGATCTGGCCCCCTGCCAGTCTCTTCTCTGTGTTCCTTTTTTCTTCAGGGCCATCCCAGGGGATTTTGAGATCCCTCACCCATGTGTTCCTGCCTTGGAGCCTTCGCATATGCCATTTCTTCTGCCTGAAACACTCTCTCTCTGTTTCCATCCCTCCTTTCCTGTCAGACCTTCCCTGACCACTGTCCATTCTGGCCTGGGTCCTGACAGCTGCCTTCAGGAGCCCTGAGCTCAGCCTGTGTGATGATGTGATGGGCCCTCTTGCCCAGAAGAATGGCTGCTCCATGAGGGAGGGCTGTGTCATTTACAGTAGGCCTTCCTTCTGGGCTGGGCTCAGATTCGACTTCTCGGACCAGCTAGGGACCCCAGCTCTACCACTCAACAGTCATTGGGGCAAGACACCTCATCTTTCTGGTCCTCAATTTCCTCATCTGTTGGATGGGGTAAAAAGAATGCATCTGCCTTACGGGGTTGTTGTGAGGAGAAAGCAGGTAGAGGGTGTCGCGTGGTGCCCGGCACATAGCAGATGCTCAAAACCATGAACATTTGCCTCTGATGTCATCAAGAGTAAGCAGTAACAATTACTAGTAAATTTTAAAAGGTTTCCTGGAGGAACAACATCTAGTCGTCACTTTGCAAATTGAGACGAGGTCGCTGTTCATTTACTGTTGCCATGATCCCCAGAGCTGAGTCACTTGAATGGCTTGTACTGTCTCACGGCTTCACTCCCTGTGGGTAATAGGTTCCTGAAGACACGAGGTTGGTCAGTGACATGGTCTATATCAGAATCGCCCCTGTGAGTCAGGTGCCTGCTACCGCGCCAAGCCCCGTGCCATTGCCTGACCGCATCACATCCTCCTCGTGGAACCCGGCGCTTACGTGACATCCTTCCCCAGGACAGGACCCAGGTTGGATTTGAACTTGGGCATTTCCTACTCCAAAGCCCCTCTCTCTCTTTCCAATCCACTCAAGGTTTTCCTTTAACCAAGATGATGAGAACAGAAAGGGTCTGTTTTCAAGGAAATGTGTTATTAGCCGCTTGCAGAGCATTGCTGAGGCCTGAACAGTAAGACCTACACCGTAGTCCTTCCACAGGTGTCCCCATCCCCTGGGGGGGGGGGACTGTACCAGGTTAGTGTTACTTCATCAAGCAGAGGCTCCACACCTTTCAACAACACCTCTCCCCTACCGAAAGGGAGAGGGCGTCTGTCTGTGAAGAGTTGCCTGCAGAAGAGTTGAATGTCTTTCCCTGTAACCCCACTCACAGGTTTGTCTTTGTGAAATAACCGGAAATGTGTGCCAAAACTTACTGTGTGCGGGTTTTCATTAGCAAGTGTTACTTTCCCAGAGGCAAGTGATACTTTCCCAGATCCCAGATGAGAAGCACACCAAGTACCAGTCAGACTGATTCTAAGAAGAAGGCACATTCATACAAGTGGCCCTTACCAATCACGTCACGGAAGAATGTTTCTTGACAAACAAAAAGACTCACAGTAGGTGAAGTGAAAATAAAGGGCACAAGTTAACAGCGGTTATCACTACGTGGTGTGCTTGTATGTGGGTTTTATCTTATTCTTTAAAGTATTTTCTACATTTGAATAAATATATTTATTTATTATTATTATTTTTTTATTTTCAATACTCTCTAAGCATGCCTTTCCGACTGAGCCAGCTAGGCTGTCCCTCTGCATTGTTTTACAATGAGTGGTGTTAAATCATCAGAGGGTTTTTTTTTTTAATCTTTCAAAATATTTATTTTTGAGAGAGGGAGAGACAGAGCACAAGCAGGGGAGGGGCAGAGAGACAGAATCTGAAGCAGGCTCCAGGCTCTGAGTCGTCAGTACAGAGCCTGATGTGGGGCTCGAACTCATAAACCATAAGATCATGACCTGAGCCGAAGTCAGACACTCGACCGACTGAGTCACCCCTGGTGCTCCTCATCAGAGGGTTTTGAATGTAAGGTCGCACACCATAGTGCCCCATGGTACTGAGTGGGGTAGTGGTCTCATCCTTGCCCTTGTCCTCGGTGGTGCCTTCACACGTGGTTGCTTTCCTCAGCTGTGCTGCCTGGCGCCTTGCCTCAGCCCCTTGCCTCGGCCCCTTGCTTTCCTGCCGTTGCTTGTTAGTTGGCATCAGTGATACTACGTCGTCTGCCCTTTCTGCAGGCTGTGTGGGGGCCTCCTGCAGACACCCGGTTTTCCCAGTTGGCCGTTCAGTGAGGTGACTGCCCTGGCCCCATCCTATCCAGTCTTGGAGAGTTGGAGGAGATGGGGCTGAATTCAAGAACAGGCCCTCCTGAGCTATTTCAAGGAGAAAAACTGGCTCATCGTCAATGTCTCCTGGCCTCTCTGCCAGTTTCCAAACTTGGTGGATAGAAACCCCCATTTCTTGCCATCCCTCCCCCCA
The DNA here is from genome assembly GCA_030068075.1 of Paguma larvata. Taxonomy (NCBI): domain Eukaryota; kingdom Metazoa; phylum Chordata; class Mammalia; order Carnivora; family Viverridae; genus Paguma; species Paguma larvata. The sequence continues at coordinate 24,031,622 of CM057842.1, read as the reverse complement.
CCCCACCCCCACACCAAAGGACTCCCTTTGGGTGTATCATCTGTTCCTCCAAAAACTCCTAACACGAGGCTAGGAACCAAGTCCTTTCCCCCCGCCCCCTCCCTGGGGCCGAGCAAGGTGTGGGTGGAATAGCATGCTGCATATAAGCCCTTGTGGGATTAAGTTAATTTTCTTTAAGTAGCTTCGTGCCCAGAGCAGAGGCTCCACACGGTGCTTGAATTCACAACGCTGAGATCAAGACCTGAGTTGATGATCAAGAGTCAGACGCTTAACCACCTGAGCCACCCAGGCACCCCTCAACTGATTTCTTTTAGTCGACTCCTCCTACTTACAGATCTCTTCTGCGTTCTGGAAAACCCGAATGATAAAATGGGAAGTCAAGGAGTTTACCTTTAGCAATATAATAATAATGCACAGTGCCTTTGCCGTGTGCAGGAGACTTTGCCATGAGAAAGTCACGCTCGGCAGCAAAGGCGCTGTTCCTCACTCAGCAGCAGAGGGACCCCATCGCCTATGCCTGAACCTTTCAAAAGTTCAGGTCTGGCGTCTCACCCTGGCCATCAATCAGTGCCTCTCTAGGCTCGTTCTTCCCCCGACCTCGCAGAAGTGTGCTCTGTGCTCCCGCACCTGCTGTTTGTTCTGCCCTCCCCGGCAGGTTTCCCTGCCTGGTCAGGGCTCAGCTGAGGCCCACTTCCCACAGGAAGTCGTTCTATGCCTGAATTGGGGCCAGCTCTTCCCCAGGTGTGTCTCCCTCCGCATCCTGCTCCCCGTCTGCCTGGTGAGGGGTCTGCCTGTTCCTGCATCAGCTGTGAGCTCCATACGGTCAGGGACCCTGTGTCTTGTTGAGATTCACTACTGTTCCCCAGAGTCCAGCACAGTGTGTGGCATGTAGCAGATACTCAAATCATTGTTAAATGGAATCTAATGGAAATAAAGCTTTTTATTTTTGATAAGGCTGCTTGTGTAGAGCCCCAGATGTTGACTTGTGGGTCTGAAGCTCCTGCTGGGTTAATGGAGGAGTGGAAGCCCTTTGTTATTACTTTATAAACATGGCTGGTCATAGTGTGGAAGGGGTAAGGGAGAGAATAACAAAAGAGGTTTGGGGGAAAAGGGTGAGGAATAGGAGTGTGGATATAGGTTTTGTCCTTGGAAATGGAGTACTACATAGGATACGTGTTCTTTGAACAAGAAACAGGTGGGTAATGAGGCATTGGGGTTGGGGTCAAGTAGTCATCTTAAAGTTGTAGTGGAATGAAGTCGCAGCTGTTGAAATGAAAGTTAGTTTGCTCAAGATGCTTAGTTTCTGGCCCAAAAGGCAGGCTGTCGGCCAGGAAGAGGCCACCCAGCACTAGGAGGCTGAGTGCCTGCAACAAAACACAGGGGCTTCCGTGAAATGTCTCAGCATCGCCAGAGCAGTTCCGAACACCTCCTGCCGGGCATGGGGGTCTGGGCTGTGAGGTCTGCCTTCTAGAGGCTGCTGTCAGGACAGGTGCCTCCCAGGGAGCCCTCAACAGCCCCGGTGGTGGTTAGAGACTGAGGAGGTCGCTCAGAGGCTGTTCTTGCCACTTACTGGACGGTCAGCCTGGCAAGAGCCATAATTCTTGGGCCGACCCTCTTTTCTCTGACCTGGGGGTTGGCTTCACTTTTCCAGGGTCTTCATCTGAGAAGTAGGCCCACACAACAGTTATACCTCACAAGGCGATTGTGAATGTTAAAATAGGCCAAGCACCTAAAAGGCACACCTGGCACTATGAGAGCGACTGCTACGGAGTTTTCGATCTTATCATGGTGGTTTATGCTTTTATAAGAGTCATACAGTATAGGGCATTTTTTTTTTTTTAACTTAGAGCACAGGGGAGAGGGGCAGAGGGGGGGAGGGAGGGAGGAAGGGAGAGAGAGAGAGAGAGAGAGAGGGAGAGAGAGCGCCTTAAGCAGGCTCCATGCTCAGCTGAGCGCCATCCCAAGACCCTGGGATCACCACCTGAGATGAAGAATTGGACACTCAATCAACTGAGCCATCAGGCCGCCCTGTAGGGCATTCTTGTATCTACCCCCCCCCCCCAAACAGGTTTATTTATTTTAAGACAGAGAATGCGAAGGGGTGCAGCAGAGAAAAGGGAGAGAGAGAGAGAGAGAGAGAGAATCCGAAGCAGGCTCCTGGCTGTCAGCACAGCCAGTGGGGCTCGAACTCACAAACGGTGAGATCACGACCTCAGCCCAAACCAAGAAGCTGGCGCTTAACCAGCTGAGCCACCGGGCGCTCCCATTGTTTGTGTTCTGACTGTATGGGGTCCTGCGGCCCGCAGGCAGTTATCTGCTGAATGGAGGAATGAATGCAGAAAACAGTTTCAGGTCTATTTCCGCACGATGACCCAGGGCACTGCAGGCTGTTGCTCTTTCTGGCTCAGCATCCGCCTACAAACGCGGTGATTCCTGAGGGCTTGCTGGTGCGAGGATTCGCGCAGCTCTGGGTCGGCCTCATTCCCACCCTCACAGTCCAGGAAAGAGAGGCCTGGGCAAGACCCGACGCGCCCCAGGTCAGACCAGCAGCGGGGTGGGGCTCCACGCACAGGCTCCGGCCCTTGCCCACCAGAGCCCCCTAAGTCGCCACAGTCCCCTCCTGCTCCGGTGCTTCATCCCGTGAGCCTACCCTGGGCTGTCCGCAGCGCCTTCACCGCAAGCGCCGGGGTCGGACTGCACACCCCTTCCCCGACGCTGTGAATTCCCACCGCCAGGGTCTGGATTAGGTCGCGGGGGGCATGCCTCAGGGCCCAGATCGCTCCCTAGTCTTCCCGGGGACCCCGGCGGGGCGTGCAGAGGCGGAGTGCCGAGCAGCAGCCGGGCGTGACTGCGTCTGGGTCCCGCGCCGCGCGGCTCCGGCGCCAGAGGGGGTCCCCCGCCCGCCTCCCGCCCACGTGGCCGGCCGGGGCTCCCGCCCCCGGCCCCGCCCCGCCCGGGGAAGCGGCCCCCGCAGCAGCCGCCACCGCCGCCGTCGCCGCGGTGCGCTCTCCAGCCCCGCCGGGCCGCGCCGGCGCTGAGCACCGAGGTGAGTGAGGGCGGCTGGCCGCGGACCCCGCCCCTCCGCGGACCCTCCCTGGCCGGACACCCCCGCTGGGCGCCCCGGAGCGGGCACTTTCCGGGGCCGGCTCCTCCCCTGCCTTAACCCACAACCCCGAGCTGGACCCCCACCCCCCACCTCGGGGCCGCCCCCCACCCGTCCCGGTGTCCGAAGCGGGCTCGGCGCGCTCTCCCGCCCCGGGGCACTCGGAGTGCACTCGGGGGCCGGGGCGCGGCGCAGGTGGGCAGTGCCCCCACTACTCCGGACCCGCTGCCGCTAGCGCCCGAGACCCCGACTTCGCTGCGGGGAGCTCTTAGGCGAAAGTTCCCGGAGCCACTTCCGGGGAGGGAGGCGCCACCTGTCCTTTTCCTGGGTATCCTCCCAGCCTTGGTGGGGCGCCCACAGGTCGCGGCGGGCGCCTGCTGGTAGTGGCTCGCCGGGGCTGCGGGTCACTTCGCTGCGAGGAACGCGGCGCTGAGCTCGCGGGGCTGCGGCCGCGGTTCCGGGACCGCCCGGCCCTCGTGCAGGCGGCTGCATCTTTTAAATTGCGCGGCGCGAGGTAGAGGCGAGGGGGGCGGACACCGAGGGGTCGGGGGGAACCTCGGTGCCTCCCAGCCAGAGGCCGGCGAGCAGGGTCTGAGTGCGGAAGTTGACTGAGCCGGGTGGAAAGGGGTTCCTTCGGGCTTCGTGAGGGGACAGAGCTGCGCTTGCACTGTCAGCCGCCACATGAACTTGAACGTTGCTGAAACAGAGCGACTTGTTCCTCGAAGACTCTTTCTCCATTTAATGCCTGAACTAGGCTTGCTTCCAGCACTGGGCAAAGATGTGAGAACCGCCAAACGGTAGTTGTCCTGGATGCGCCGGCAGAAGCTTGTTTGAAAGCATTTCAGGCACCACACAAGGTATTACTGTGTTCTTCTTGGTTGGGGTGTGGGAGCAGAAAGCTTTTCCGTGGCTCTGTCTTAGCTGCATCGTCTCAGGCAAATTGCTTCACCCATCTGTGCCTCAGTTTTCTCATCTGTAAAATGAGGATAATGGTACAAATGCTACAGGGTTGAGTGAGGTGAAAGTTCTCGAAATTACTTTGTATCAAGGTAAGTTCTGCTTGGTTTAGTTGTTATGGGCCGCAAGACCCTTGGGCTTTGCAATAATGTTTCCTATGGTTAAGCAGCCTTTTGCAAAATGTACCTCAGAACATGAGATTAGAGGTGACCTTTGTCAAGGACACTGCTGGGAAATGGGGTCTCAAACCTTCTCTGGAAGCTCCAGGGTGTGACTGGTTATTTGCCTCACTGAGGGGGAGTGGATAAGGTTCCGCTTGAATTCCTTCAGTTCTCTGGCCCCCTGATAGGCGGTCACCATCTCATCTCTGTGAGTGGGGGAGTGTAGGTAGGGGCCCAAAGACCTGCTCTTGTCCCCTCCCCTCCATTCAGTACCCTCTAGCAGATCGTCCCCTCCGTGAGTGGAGCCTGCACCAGTTTAGCGCCTTGTGGTGGTAGTAACCACAGACAGGAGTTCTGAGCCCGGGGCTCCAGGAGTCTCCTGAAAGGTATGTGAGATGCTTGGAGCACAGGTGTATATTTTTCCAGAGAGTTCCCTCTTCATCGTTTTCTGCAAAGGACCTGCACCCCACAAAAGGGGACCCTGAACTGCTGGTGGAGAGATTCTTAACCTCTTGTACAGGAGCAGGTCCAAGTTCTTACGGTGTCAAGATGTCAGTGTTACCTGCGTCTCCCAGAGGTGGAAGTGTACACATTTTCGTCTGTGCCCTTACTCAGGGCACACCTTCCAGTGGAAAATTCAAGTCTGCTTTGACTTAAGATCTGATAAAGAAGTCACTTGGGGAGAGGAGAAGGCAAGCTGAAGGAGCAGAGACTGTTGGCCTGTGGTGGGGTCGTTAGAATGGGATGCAGTTCATAAAATTGGAGCTCAGGTTACAGCAGACTCCTCAGGGCCTTTGCACATGCTCTCCCTTTTGCTGAGCGTACTCCTCTACCACTTCTCATGTCTGGCAGTATCTTGCTCTTTAGCTTGATGTCTTCTCTATAGAGAAGGTTTCCTTGACCACTCTGTTCAAAGCAGCCCCTCCCCCATCAGTATTTATCACCATCTCCCATTGTATTCTATTCATGGAACTCACCTGAAATGTTCACAGTCATGTATCTATTTATGGGTTTATTGTCTGCGTCCACACAGGAGAATGCAGACTCCAAGAGGGTAGAGGTGTTGCCCTCTTTACCGCTGAACTCTGGCCCCTGGCACACAGTAGATGCTTTATAAATGTACCTTAGTGACAGGAGCGCCTGGATGGCTCAGCTGGTTAAGCACCAACTTTGGCTCAGGTCATGATCTCACGGTTCATGGGTTGGAGCCCCGCGTCAGGCTCTGTGCTGACAGCTCAGAGCCTACAGCCTGCTTCGGATTCTGTGTCTCCCGCTCTCTCTGCCCCTCCCCCATTCATGTTCTGTCTCTTTCTGTCTTTCAAAAATAAATAAATGTAAAAAAATAATAATAAAAAATTAAAAATGTCCCTTAGTGACTGAATGAGCATCCACTGAGTAAAGTGAGGTGAGGCTGAAGAGCCTTTTTTTCCTCTTAAGTAGGCTCTACTCCCAATGTGGGCCTCGAACTCACAACCCAGAGATCAAGGGTCGCACGCTCTTCTGACTGAGCCAGCCAGGCACCCAGGCCTTAGATATATTTTAAAAAATTAATCCTTGGATGCATTGTCTTAATGGTTTGTACAGATACTGTCTGATTCATACCACTTTGCACTCTGCACAGGTTGAAACTTGAGTGTCAATGAAATGCTTGTATATATGATTGTGATTAATTCACACTCCTGCATGGGGGGGTAGCCGGTGCGGTGGGTGGAGTGGGGTCTTCTGTGGAGAGGTTTGGAGATAAGCTTTGCCTTCTTCACCACAGTGAAAATTGTTCATTCGTGTTCATTCAGTTATGAAAATGGGTACACTTTTTCGAAAAAAAAAAAAAAAAGATCGAGGAAGATTATCGTTATTTGGAATCCTATCTACACATGCGCCTTAGCCCCTTGACTCAGCTCATTTACTCCATTTATTCAAGAATCATTTGTGGAGGGAGGGCTCGGAGACTGGCCCCAGAGCAGTCAAGGAGGCTGGCGGCGTTCCTCCCTTGCGGTGTTTCCATCCCATGGGCAGAGAGGGACAGTCGACAGCTAGATCTATACTATGCTATCAGGGAGTGCAGTCAGTGTAATAAAGAGGGTGGAGCTGGGTAATGGGGTGGAGGCAGCACCGGTGTAGGTCAGGGATGGTTTCTCTGAGGAAGCAGCATTCAAACAGAAACCTAGGTGACTGAGGGATGTGGATATCTGGGGGAAGACAGTCCTCTGCGTGTGGACCCCAAGGTTGTGGTTGGATTCCTGGTTTGGCCAGGCAGCTCTGGAGCCCTGGGTATGGTCTGTCTCACTGGGGAAGGCGGAGGGGAAGTGAGACGGTGTGGGCAGAGCCTCCATCACCTCCTCCCCAGACCCTAGCAGGCGGCTGGAGTAAGACCTCGACACCGTGTGCTCTCATGGTTGACCAGAAGGCTCGTGCCTTCCTTTCCAGAGGCACCGGGAGTAATGGTGTTTCCCGAAACTGCCACCTGGACGATGAGCATAAGCCTTGGTAGGGGCCACTGCTAGAAGTAGACCCGTGCACGTAGTAAGACTTGTTTCACTTCACTGGCCCTCGCCATGGACCCCCTCCTCTTTTGTGTCAGTTGGTTACAAACACCTCATCACCTATAGGAAACCATCTACAGGGAGAGTAGTTACTTAGCAAAACTTTGACGGAAAAAAATAATGAAAATGTGTAGGATCAGAGACAAGGAGATGCATGCTTCCCGTTCTCCCCCATTGGGTAGTTGAGTGGCTGGTCATTTGATGTTATTTAACAAAGCATAAAGGAGGTGTGACAGGGAGAGTGCTTGGAAAAAGTGACATCTCAGAAAAGAAAGGGACGGCTATAAGTCACTTCTATGGGGAGGGGGGCGGGACGGAAGGAAGAGAGAAGAGCATGTGCAAAGGTCCAGATGGAGAGCCGTCAGCCAGATGATGCCAGATGCTCACTGGTTATGGCAGTGTGCACGCGCGTATGCTGGAGTATTCTGTGGAAAAGGAACCGACATACCAGAGCTCTGTAAATACGAGTCGGTGTGAATGGCTGTGCCTTGTGCTATTGGGCTCTACACTGACACCCTCGTGGATTCTCTAAAACTGTCCTATGGCACAGGCCCTGTTAGTATCCCCGTCTTCCTGACCAAGAAAGTAAGGTGGGAAGTGGAGTAACTTGCCAACTGTGTCTTTCTGGAACTCTCTTCAGTTGTAGGGGGAAGGTGGAGGTGAGGGGGATCTTCCCAGAAGATTGATTCAGTGATGTCAAGAGAGACGAGTGCTTTTAAACATCGCTGCCAGGCCCGGCTTTGGTGCACGGCCCCGTGGAATGTCAGTTCTGGGATTGCAAAGGCTGCTCGCGGCCGCCCGCTCGGTGTCTGGCACGGTGAGGATTTGTTGGGGTGTTAAGTGGATCCCCAGGGTCTCTGGTGGCCACAGGAACAGCAAGGCTGGAGGAGGCCATTGCCTTCTTTTCCCAGGTGTCCCCTGACTTTTCCAAAGTGGACCCGCACGTCAGGATAGAGCTGGACGGGGAGCCCGAGTCAAAACCGAATGCTCCAAAAACAGAGGCTGGGGTCCTTGGCCGGAGCTGAAAGACAAAGGAGGCAGTTTGGTGCCTTGTGTGGCTCAGCCAGCTAAAGACCAAACTAGTTACTTAACAGTCCAACTTAGTGCTTTGTCCCAGCCCGCCACCTCTACTTCCAGCCAGTGTATGATAACTTCGTGGGCTGGGGTTTGCTGCTCCTGCTGATAGAACCCCAAGCCTCGACTTCACCTTCAGGTCGGAGCTTACTCTCGTCCTGGGAGCCGGGGCGGAGATGCAGGGCAGTGGCTGACTTGAAGGCAAAGTGATGTGTTCGGAGGTGGTGGAGGTGATGGTGGGGGTCCTGTGTCCCAGTCTCAGCTCCAGTATTGCGTTAGTAGTGAAGTGACCTCCGGCAGGGTGCCTAACCTCTGCAAGCCTCGGTGTCCTCCTCCGTGAATGGGGACAGTGCTTGGCTCTGCCTTATGGGTTTGCTGTGGATATTAAATGAGCAGATATGTGCAGGGCTTGCGTATCCCTATAACAGCCGCCATGCAGGAAGGACTGGCTGTGGTCACTATCTGGCAACCTAAAACTGACACTGGTCACTCCGTCATCATTCTTTTGTACTCTGAAAGGCTTGCTCAAACACACTGAGAGTTTTTCTTTCAGATTTGGGGACTTCACCAGGGACAGGGGCTATCCTTTCTGGAGACGATTGTATTAGGAGCCAAATCTGGATAGTGGAGTTGAGGGTAAGTTTATTGTGAGACAGAGGCCAGGTGTGAAATGCCAGGAGACTCCCTGCCCCCCCACAGCCCACCCTCCTCTCCCGTGGTCTCCCCCTGCAGTGGTGGCTTCCATGTACCATGGCCCTCAGAACCTGGCTGCTTCAATGGACTGTTCTGGTTCATCATCACCACACCCCACCCCAGGCCACCCACTAGACCCTCCAATGGAGCTGAACCCAGTAGCCCCCCAAATATGCCAGAGGCTTTTCAACGTTAACAGCTTCGCGTCCACTGTTCCTACTACTGGGAGTGCTTTTGCTCTTGTCCGCGTTCAGAATCTCCCACAATGCCCAGCTCCAATGGCCTCTTCCCTCTTTCCTTCCCCTTTGACTGGGAAGAGAAATGCTGTTTTGTACAAGAAAGCCTGGTTATATTCTTCACATATACAAATGCAAACAAATCAGAAGTCGTAGTGTACAGAATGAAATTGTGCCTCCCCCATCCCTGGCTTGCTTCCAGAAAGAACATTTATGATCAGCCGACTGTATGTTTTGATGTACAGGTGTTTTGATGTACAGGTGTGTGTACCTGTGCATATCTTTAAAAACCAACATAACGGCTCATTTTATATGTATTGTTCTCCAATGAATTTTACCTCTTTAACCACATGTCCAAGAGCACTTTCTACGTCCATATGCATCTCCTTTCTTTTCACACCCTGCCTCCCCCAAGGGAGGAGAGGTCAAGTTTGTGTGGACATATGTTTTCAGTTCTCTTGGGGATATACTTCCAGTGGGATTGCAGGTCCTACAGTAACTCTACGTTTACATTTTGGAGGACGGCCAAACTATTTTCCAAAATGGCAGCACCATCGTGCAATCCCACCAGTGGTGTTTGAGGGTTCTGATTACCCCACATCCTCAGCAACACTTGTTACTGTCCAACTCCTTTTTATTATTGCCATCCTAGTAAAGTGGTATCTCATTGTGGTTTTGATTTTCATTTCCCTATGGCTAGTGGTGTTGAATATCTTTTATTTATTTATATTTATTTTTTTGAGACAGAGAGCATGAGCAGTGGAGATGCAGAGAGAGAGGGGGCAGAGGATTGAAGCGACCTCTGCACTGATAGCAGAGAGCCCAGTGCGGGGCTCGAACTCATAAACTGTGAGACCATGACCTGAACTGAAGTCAGTCACTCAACCAACTGACCATCCAGGCACTCCGAACATTAAAAAACAATTTTTTTTAGAGCAGTTTTAGTTTTAGGTTGTTTTTTTTTTTTTAATAAAATGGAAAGGAAAATACAGAGATTTCTTCATACTTCCTGTTCCCACACATGCGTAGCCTCTACCATTTATGAACATTGCTCACCAAAATGGTACTTTTGGTACCAAGGATGAGCCTACATTGACATATCTGATCATCCAAGGCCCATAGTTTATCTAAGGGTTCACTTGTGGGGTTGTACTTTCAATGGGTTTGAACAAATGTATAGTGATATTTTACACACAATTATAATATCATATGGAGTATGTTCGCTGCCCTAAGAATCCTCTGTGCTCTGCCTCCACCCTCCTGCCCCCTACAGCCGCTGATCTTTTTATTGTCTCCACAGTTTTGCCTTTTTTAGAATGTCGTATAGTCGGGATCAGACAGAATGTAGCAATTGGTTTCTTTCCCTTAGTAACATGCCTTTGAAGTTCCTCCCTGTCTGTTCATGGCTTGATAGCTCATTTCATTTTAGTACTGATTAGTATTTCATCATCCAATGTACCAAGTTTATCCATTCACCTACCAAAGAACATTTTGGTTGCTTCTAAGTTTGGGCAGTTATGAATAAAGCTGCTGTAAATATTCATGTGCAGGTTTTTGTGTAGACATAAGTTTTCAACTCTTTAGGGTAAATACTGGATTGTATGGCGAGAGTATATTTAGTTTTGAAAGAAACCCTCCGAACTGTCTTCCAAAGTGGCTGTACCAGTTTGTATCCATCCTCACGAGCAATGAATGAAAGTTTCTGTTACTTTACATCCTTTGCCAGTGTTTTGGATTCGGCCTTTCTGATAGGCGTGGGGTGGTGTCCTCAGTGTTTTAATTTGCATTTCCCTGATGAGGATGTAGAGGAGCATCTTCTCATACGGGTGCTTGTCATCTGTGTATCTTCTTGTCGGTTACGGTCTTTGGCCCATTTTCAGTGCCGGTTGTTTGTTTTCTTATTATTGAAGTTTAAGAGCTCTTTGCATGTTTTGGATAATAGTCCTTTATCAAATGTATCTTTCGCAAATATTTTTTCCTAGTCTGTGGTGTGCCTTCTAATTCTCCTGGGATTATCTCTTGCAGAGCAGAAATTTTCAATTTTAGCAAAATCCAGCTTATGAATTATTTCTTTCATGGGTTGTGTTTCTGGTTAATTATAGCTGAAAAAGCATCACCATCCTCAAGGCCAACTAGGTTTTTCCCTGTGTTATCTTCTAGGAGTTTTATAGTTTTGCATTTTATATTTAGGTGTCTGATCCATTTGGAGTTAATTTTTGCAAAGGGCAGAAGGTCTGTGTGTAGAGTCCTTGTTTTGCATGCGGATATCCACTTATTCCAGCACCATTTGTTGAAAAGATTATCTTTGCTCCACTGTTTTGCCTTTGCTCCTTTGTCGGAGATGAGCTGACTATGGGTTCTCTATTTTTTTTCCATTGATCTGTTTGTCTATTATTTTGCTAATACCACACTGTCTTGATTATTGTAGCTTTGTAATAAGTCTTGAAGTCAGGTAATGGCAGTCTTCCAACTTTGTTCTTCCTTAATATTGTGTTTTCACTTTGGGAAGTGTCTTTTCAGATCTTTTGCCAGTTTTTAAAAATTGAGGGGCACCTGGGTGGCTCAGTCGGTTAAGCAGCCGACTTCGGCTCAGGTCATGATCTTACAGTCTGTGAGTTCGAGCCCCGCGTCAGGCTCTGTGCTGTCAGCTCGGAGCCTGGAGCCTGCTTCAGATTCTGTGTCTCCCTCTCTCTCTGCCCCTCCCCCACTCATGCTCTGTCTCTTTCTCAAAAATAAATAAACGTTAAAAAATTAAAAAAAAATCGAGTTGTCTTTTTATTATTGATTTGTAAGGGTTCATTATATATTCTAGATTTAGTCCCTTATTAGATACATGGTTTTCAAATATTTTCTCCTATTCTGTGGGTTGTTTTTTTATTTTCTTGGTTTGTATTCCTTGAAGCTCAGGATTTTAAGTGTGGTGAAGTCCAATTTATCTATTTTTCTTGTGTTGTTTATGCTTTCGATGTCATACTTAAGAAACATTTACCTAATGCAACATTATGAAGATTTATGTCGCAATTTTCTTCTAAGAGTTTAATAGTGTTTAGTCCTTATATTTAGGCCTTTGATCTGGTTTGGGTTAATTTTTATATGTGGTATGAGGTAGAGGTACAGCCTCATTCTTTTGCATGTGGAGATCCTGTTGTCCCAGTGCCGTTTGTTGAAGGAACAGCCTTGTTGAAAATCAATTAGCCATAAATGTAAGTGTTTGTTTCTGCCCTCTTAACTCGGTCGCATTGATCTGTATTTCAGTGTTTGTGCCAGTACCCCTGTCTTGGTTACCACAGCCTTGTAGTAACTTTTGAAATCGAGAATTTTGAGTCTTCTAGCTTCGTCCTTTTTCATGATTGTTTTGGCTATTCTGGGTCCCCATATGAATTTTAGGATCAGCTTGTCAATTTTTGCAAAAAAGGCAGCTGAGATTGAATAGGGGCTCTGTGGAACCAGATGGTCAGTGTGGAGTTTTGCTAGTTTATCCGTATTAAGTCCAGATCCTGATGCATCCCTTGCTTGTTGATGGGCTGATACTCAGGGGCCCATCCTTCAAGCTGCAAAGACAAAAACTCAGGGACATCAGTGTCTCTTTTTCTTATTGAGGAAAGTGACAAGTATAGAGTAGTGTCCAGTCTACGGCTGGAGACCTCGGATAAAACATTTAAATCTCAAATGTGTAAAACAGGAGTAGATCCGGCACTGACCGAGCATACGGCAGACCTGGCTTCCCTGTATCCGAGGACGTGATGGAGAGCCCTAGAGATCCTCCCGCTCCGCCCTGCCTCCATGCTTGACAAGTGTGGTGAGAGCCGGGGTCGCCCACAGCCCCAGAGGCACCAGGGAACGGTGGAGGGTGTTAGAGTGAGGCCGTAGTTTAGCTCGTTTTATCTGGTGGGCAAAGAGGTAGGGTTTCATGTAAGAAAGGGTTCTGCTGCTAAAGAGGTGTTGCCTCTTCCCCCCAAACGGGCATCATGGTTTGAAGAATGGAATAAAAATAAGAAGGGAATACTATCACATATTAGAAGATTAGTTTACACCTCTACCTGCACTTATGCACAAGTCCACAACCGTATTCTTATAGGAGAGAGAAAAAGTGAGGCACCGACGTGCGTGTCAGCAGGAGTCTGGTTTTCCATGCTGCGGTGACAACCCGGGACACTACACTGGGCAGTGCAAACCCACCACACCGCGGCTGGGGCGGGGGGCTTCGTTTGAGACAAAATAGTGCTAATGTGTGTGAGACATTGGAGTTGTTTATCACAGCAATTTAAAAAAGTATTAATTTGGGCAGAGTTTTTAGTTTGTTTCTGGAGGGAAAAAGTTATAGGCAGTAGAAACTGTTTTGAGATCTTCAGACTCCAAGCCCCTTTGGTTTCAGCAGGTTCCCTTTACCCAAGCTGTTAGAACAGGCAGTTCTTAGGGATTTCATTTACATTTGTTACCGAGGGGCGTGTGTGCACGCGTGTGCACATGGAAAGTTAGGGGAAAAACACAACGCTATGACCCAGCCCCCAAACAAGGAAGCGTGTGTCAGAGCTGATGTCCCAGTCTCAGAAGACGCAGCTGAGGCAACCTTGGGTAACCTCTCTCTGTGACACATCTCCCAAGGGGGTGGGGGGAACTGTTTCTCTCCAGCATGGCTTTAATTTTACAAAAGCCTTGTGCACTCTTGTGAACTCAAGTGGTTTTCTTAACAGATCACTCACATTTTGTACGTTCGGGGCCGGGCAGGGCCTCACTAATCCTTGGCCAGCATTGTGAGTCAGAAAATATTTAAACGACCGCTGAGGCCTTTGAGGAGAGAGAGCTGGCAAGTGAATTTAGGGAGGTGGAGTGACTCTTATTAAACAGCACTGTGGTGAATGAGTGGCAGAACCGAGACCAAGCTTGGCAACCGTTTTATGACACTAATAAAGAAAGTTACATTATCTTTTCAAACGAGATAATAATTATGATGCTACCAAATTCTATTGAGCACTTATTATACAGTGGAGTCTGGGCTTTCATACTTGTGTTTGACTGTGACACATTGTAAGAGATAAATCTAGACTATAACCTGGGGTGTCTGTGTGTGTGTATGTGCGCACACGCACGCAGACACATGCATATCTGAAACAAAAGTTTGGTGAAACAAGATTTACCTTATGTATGTTTAGTGTCCTCTAACAGTTCTTTTCTACACTAGTGAATTTATGCTTTTCTTTAAAGTTTTTTTAAGTTTATTTATTGGAGAGAGAAAGTGAGCACATGGGGAGAGGGGAAGAGAGAGAGGGAGAGAGAGAGAATCTCAAGCAGGCTTCACACTGTCGGTGTGGAGCCTGATGCGGGGCTTGAACTCACAAACCATGAGATCACGACCTGAGCTGAAGTCAAGAGCTGGATGCTTAACTGACTGAGCCACCCAGGCGCCCTTATGCTTTTTTTTTTTTGTTGTTAAATGATGGCTAAGAGACCCACTAGATTTATTTCATGAATGGGTCAAAACTTACTGTTGAAAAACACTGTGCTAGACAGTTTGCTGTGTGTTTTACATGTACATTTCATCCTCACAACAGCCTCAGGAAGGGGATATTACTATCTCCACTTTGGGATGGGGAAGCCAAGCCACAGAGAGAGAACTTGCCCAGGGTCACGCTCTGAATGAGTAGTGGAGCTGGGATTGCACCCAGAAGGGCTAAGTCCTGTTACAAGTTCATGGTGTGAGCCCAGGTCAGGTACCTATATCTCCTGTAACAATTAGGGGAGAAGGTATAATTTAGTATCTAATGAATTGTTGCATATTGAAAAGGTAGCCACAAAATAGATACAAAATTAATACCACTTGACTGATCTAAAGTTGCATTTAAAAACACATATATCCACTATGATGACTTGGATCAATACATAGACATGTTATTCTTCCTAGGTTACAGTATTTTGTAGCTTTTTTATTTTTATGTTCTTCATCATCTGATGACTTGGAATTTCATGCAGGTCCAGATAATAAGGGATAATTTCTGATGGAAAGTCAGAAATGAGATATATATATGTCTCATGCAGAGTGAGAGAGGGAGAGAGATATATTTATTTTAAGGAGGTGATGATTCCTGTGTGTGTTTGTGGAGGCTTGACAAGTTTAAAATCTGCAGAGTAGGGGCACTTGAGTGGCTCAGTCAGTTGAGTGTCTGACTTCAGCTCAGGTCATGACCTCATGGTTCATGGGTTCGAGCCCTGAGTCAGGCTCCGCGCTGACATTGTGAAGCTTGCTTGGGATTCTCTCTCCCTCTCCCTCTTCCCCTACCCTATTCGTGTTCTCTCTCTCAAAACTAAATAACCATTGAAATTTGCAGACTAGGTTGGCAGGCTAGAGACTCAGGGAAGAGTGGCCGTTCAAGTTCAAAGGCAGTCTGTTGGCAGAATTCCTTCTTGCTAGGGGAGGTCAGTCTTTGTTCTATGAAGGCCTTCAACTGATTGGATCAAGCCCACCCAAATTATGAAGAACAATTTGTTTTACTCAAAGTCTACTGATTTAAATGTTAATTTCATCTAAAAAAAAAAAAAGACCTGACCTTTCACAGAAACTTCTAGAATAATTTTTTAAAGTTTATTTACTTTAAGAGAGAGAGAGAGAGAAAAAAAAAACAAGTGGGGGCGGGGCAGACAGCGAGGGAGACACAGAATCCAAAGCAGGCTCTAAGTTCTGAGCTGTCTGCACAGAGCCCAACACGGGGCTTGAACCCATGAACCACGAAATCATGACCTGAGCTGAAGACAGACGCTTAACCAACTGAGCCACCCAGGCACCCTTGGAATAATTTTTGACCAAATATCTGGGCACTGTGGTCTAGATGAGTTGATATATAAAATTAAGCATAATAGGGACTAAGATACTCTTTGAAATTGTTCAGAAGAAAGAAAAAATGCAGTGGGAAGCAGGAGTGTGATATTGTTACAAATAGGAAGGCATTTCAGAAAGAACTCCCTCCCTCATGATTGGTTGCCAAATCAGCCCGTCCCTGGTTCCCATGCAGTTAGAGGAGCACAGCGTGGGTTGGCAGATTGGAGGGTGGAGCAGGTGCAGATTTTCTTGCTTTGACTTGAATGGATTTTTCTGACATTTCTTTTTTCGACCAGAGACCTGAGAGTTCATGGCCCTAAGTAAATAGAGCCATTTATCTGCAGCCAGCGGGTGCTTGTTCAGTGGATTTTTCTGTAGGGACTGTGTGTGCTGATGTAGCATTTGTAGCTCAACCTAAACTTGGAAGACTTTGCTCCCCTCTCTGGTGCCTCACGCTACAAGTAACCTGTGGGTCACTGGCCACGGGAACTATCTGGGGCTGTTTGGGTGGGAACTCAGGCTATACGTGAGAACATGGTATTGAGACAATATTAAATTTATTATCCTTTTCATTTTCTCTTATTTTTATTAAGGTATAATTCACATACCATAAAATTGATTCTTTTAAAGTGTGTGACTTAGTAGTTTTTAGTATATTTACAAGGTTGGGCAGTCATTATAACTATTTAATTCCAAAACATTTTCATCATGCCAGAATATAGCTTTTTTGTGGTTGTTGTTGAAAGTAATTTAAACATTTGAGAACACTGTCTGCCAGACCAGTCCCATCAGCAAACAAATGCTGTCATTTGTCTCAACTTAAGGAAAAAAACCCACGACCCAAACCCTCAGGTCACCTTCTCCCTCCAGTTATGACCCCGTTTTTCTTCAGTTTAGAGCAAAACCTCTTGAAAGAACTGTTTGGACTTGCTTGCTCTAATTCTTTGTCTCCCTGTCTCTCTTGCTTGTTAAAAAAACTTGTGAGGGGCTCCTGGGTGGCTCAGTTGGTTGAGCGGCCGCCTTCAGCTCAGGTCATGATCTCACGGTCTGTGAGTTCGAGCCCCGTGTCGGGCTCTGTGCTGACAGCTCAGAGCCTGGAGCCTGTTTCAGATTCTGTATCTCCCTCTCTCTCTGCCCCTCCCCTGTTCACGTTCTGTCTCTGTCTCTCAAAAATAAACGTTAAAAAAAAAATGTGATAAAATATGTATGATGTGAAACTTAGCATCGTGACCATTTTTAAGTGTCCAGTTCAGTAGTGTTAAGTATATTCACATTGTTGTCCAACCATCTCCAGAACTTTTTCATCTTACAGAATGGAAACTCTGTTCCCATCAGTTCTCCGTTTCTCCCTCCCCTCTGACCCCCCGGTAACTTCCACTCCACGTTCTGACTATGAATTTACTGACTCTAGATACTCATGTAAGTGGCATCAATACAAATAAGGCAGTGTTTGTCTTTTGTATGTGTGACTGGCTTATTTTACTCAACATGGTGTCTTCAAGTTTCATTGATGTTACAGCAGGTTCATTAGTCCCTTCCATTTCAAGGCTGAATAGTCCTCCATGGTATGTGTATGCCACATTTTGTTTATCTGTGCATCCGTTGGAGGACTGTTGGCTTGCTCCCACCTTTTGGCTATTGGAATAGCGCTGCTCTTGCATTCTTCCATGAATCCATGGTCCCTAGCAGGTTTCGGTCCCCCTCATGACTGTCTCTTGCCCAGGTCTGTGCTGACGGCCATGTTGCTCATCCCAGTCTCTTACCCTCTGGCCCCACCCAGCCTGGTGACCAGCCCTCTCGGACACTGTTGGTCATTTTCTCTTCGTTAAAGCTCGTTCTTTACCTGGCGTCCAGGGCACCTTACTCTCCTGGTCCTCTTCCCACTTGTCAGTAAAGGGCAACTCCATCCTTCCGATTGTTCAGACCCAAAGCCTGGGCTGTCATCTTTGACCCTTATATCTTTTATCTCCACCCTTATCAGAAAATCCCAGTACATGGCCACTATTTACCCATTGTCCAAGCCACTCTCCCCTCTCATCTGAGTGCATATGTCGATCTCTTCGCTAGTCTCCCAGCCTCTGTCCTTACCTCCTTCCAGCTTGTTCTCAATTCACAGTCAGAGGGATCTTCCTGGGGGGGGGGTAGATTACCACTCTTTTGCTTAAAACCCTTGGAAGGACTCCCATCTTCTCCCACAGTAGAAGCTAACGTCCTCACAGTAGCCTGCTGGACCCCCACAATCTGGCTGTGTTCTTCTATTACTCCTTCCTTAGTTTTCTCTTCCCCTCATCACCCTAGGCTGGTAACACCAGCCTCAGTGCTCTCCTCTAACTGGTCACCCCAGGACCTTTGTGCTTCCTGTTCCCTCGGCTGGGATTTCTCTTCAACTGACTTTGGCATAATTTGGTCCCTCACTTCCTCCAGCCTTTACTTAGACATCCCCTTCCTAATGTCATGTCTAAACTATTACCACTCTTCCCAACTCCCCTCTCTCTTCCTCAATTTGTCTCCTTACTCCTATCACTATCCAACATAGAGGATATTTTGCTTCTTCATCTCGGGTTTTTTTGTTTGTTTTGTTTTGTTTGTTTTGTCTGCTTCCCCCACTGGAGTGTAAATTCCATGGGGACAGGGTTTTTTCTTCTCTTTTCCTCCCTGCGTAGCCCCAGCACTTCGCCTCCCACCAGATAGACACTCAGGAAATATTTGTTGAAACAATAAATGATAGTTGAGAACATAGGGATAAAAAGTCATTTATGATTCTATCATTATGATACGACTCTCGCCTGCGTTTTTTCTACTGCGAATTGTTCATATAGGCAGGTATCCGTGTGCCTGTGTCTTCTGTCTTTTCCCACCAGGCATTCCTGTACAGACTTCTTTTTTTTTTTTAAGTTGCTAGGCAGTCTTCATGATTATTACTTGTTAAACAGCTACATAATGTTTCCCTGTGTGGATGTAGCAACTTGATTTATTTAACCTTGTTTTGTTCATTACTATTGGACAGCTTCCAATTTGTTGCTGTTGTAGATTACACCACCATGAGCGTCTGTGTTGGGCGTCTGCCATGTCTCCCTTCTCCTCTGGAAGGAGTCCCCGTTCTCCTGAGCCTGGGTGGGAGCCGTGGCCCAGGCTGGGCCCATCATGGTCTCCACCCCCTGGCTGTGGTGACTGGTTTAGGGCCCCATACAGGTCCAGCCAAGCCAGGCCATAGGCTTCTCCCAGCTCACCCTAACTTGCTCAGAAGCGGCAGAGAAGATGCTCAGAGGCACCCAGGTCCAGAGCAATAAGGACAGATTCCCAGAGTTGGAGTGGGGACCGTGTGAGGAAAAGGTTGGATCCTCATCTTTGGATCTGGTCCCTTGCCTGAGCTGTTCCAGTATCCTTCCAACAAGTCCCTCTTTTCACCAGTCTGGATGGAGTTGGATTTCTCCCTGCAAGGAGTGAGTCTAGATGAGTCCAACCAGCAGAGCATCTCCCCTGCACCGTTTTCTGGTTGTTCGTAGGCCGGAGGGAGGAGAGATGATACAGACCTAAGGAAGGCATTGTTCAGGGCAGCAAATGCATGTGGGCAGAGGCAGCTCATTTCTTTGTCACACTGGAGAAACAATGTAACAGTGTCGCCTGCCCGGGTTCAGAGACATGGCACCGCCCTCTGACAGGGGTATCTCGGCTTCCTTGTCGGTAAAATGAGGGTGAAAAGAATCACACCCCACCTCATGGACCTGTTTTGAAACCAGGGACTCAAAACAGATACTTGCACACCCATATTCATAGCAGCCTTCTTCATAGAAGCTAAAAAGTGGAAACAACCCGAGTGTCTGTTGGCAGGTGAATGGATAGGCAAAATGTGTAGTTACATAGAATGGAGTATTACTGGCCATAGAGAGGGAGGGAATTCTGACACCTGTTACAACATGGATGAACTTTGAAAACGTGATGCTGAGTGAAATAAGCCAGACACAAAAGAGCAGATACTGTGTGATTCCATTTATGTGAGATTCCTAGAATGGTAGGAAAATAGACCAGGAGCCCGGGGAGGGGAGAATGGGGAGTTACTTATTATCCAGTGGGTACAGAGCTTCTGTTTGGGATGATGAACAAGTTTTGGAGGCAGATAGGGGTGATGGTTGTACGACACAGTGAATACGCTTACTGCCTCTGAAGTGTACACTTAAAAATGGTTAAGATGGTAAATTTTATGTATATTTTCTTATAATAGTAACAAAGTGTCAGAGGAGTTAGAGGATATCAAATGGGTGAGAATATCACAGTGAGTCTCCTGGACTTTTTCTTCACAGGTTAAAGTTAAATCAAAATGAAACAAGACAGCAAAAACACCAGGCAGAGACAAGAAAGAGGTGGTGGTGGAGGCAGGGTGGCGGGTACAACTACCCACGAGAGCCCCGAGGGTCGCTCTAAGATGTGCTGCTGCAGGCCGGGATCTGGCGTGGCAGGAACGGGTCAGCCCACCATGTGCGCAGAGTGTGCTTAGCAATCGTGGGCAGGCCAAGCCAGGCCGGTCCTTGGGTTAGATGGCCCAGCCCAGACCTGGAGCCCTTGTGAGTCACAGCTCAACCCCCAGAGAACAAAGGGATGTGGCAGGGAGGGGCTGGGCTGTGAGTCAGAGGCCTCCGCTGCCCTGAGCTTCCTCCAGGTGCCTGCCCCCTCCAACTCCCTGATTCGGTTCCCCCTGTGGAGGTGGAGGCAGGTGAACCCACTTCCCACGCAAGCCATTCGGAAGGCTCCCCAAGCAGAAGCTAGAAGCTGTCCGGAGTTCTTTTGCAGCTCCTTTTGAAAACAAAAGCTACTCTGCAGTAGCTACACCCACGAAGCACTTGGTATGGGCCCGCCTGGCTCCGGGCTCTGCACACTGTATATCCTTTACGCCTCGCGTCATCCCATCAGCTAGTCCTCTTAGCCCCGCTTTACAGACGACGAAATTGGCTATTGGGGTGAAGCAGCCTGCCCCCAGGCTGCAAAGGGCAGAGATTCAGAGGCCTGGATTTGTAAACATGCCAATATACACACCCACACTCGGGCAGACACACATGCTCATGGAAGGTTGGACTCCAAAATGTGAGCTATCTCTAGGTCATAGGTTTAGAGAGAAATTTCATAATTTTTCCTTATGCTTATGACAAAAAGTTAGAAAATACAGGTAACATATTTTGCAATTAAAAGATGTTAAATATGGTTGCATTCTAGCATTTCAAGTCATTCTTATGAGTCCCTTTGGGACCTAGAAAAATGAATGACATTAAGCACTCATTGAGTACTGAGTGCCACTCGCTGTGCAAGATTAGGGGGATCACAGTCATGACACGTCTGTCCAGAGTTTGTAACACTGCATTGGCATTTCAAAAAGACCAGGCTCATTGGGAACAAGTTACCATAAATGTAACAACAGATAAAATAGGGAGTGACAGAGATTGCCCCAGGAGGGAGCAGACTATTGTACTTATTTACAAGGTGTTATTTTCCATGTGCGAAAGACATGCCTCGTTTTATGGAAATAATTTTTTTCTTAATTCTTTTTTTAAATGTTTATTTTTTTGAGAGAGAGAGAGCGAGAGAGAGTGCGTGCGCACGGGGAAGGGGCAGAAAGAAAGAGGGACAGGGTATCTGAAGTAGGCTCTGTGCTGACAGTAGCTAGCCTGATGCAGGGCTCAAATTCATGAACCGTGAGATCATGACCTGAGCCGAAGTCTGATGCTCAGCCAACTGAGCCACCCACGTGCCCCTAATGGAAATAAACTTGTTCTTTTAAGATTTTTATGTGAAAGAGATTATGGGAGATATGTATGTAACCTTCCTTGTTTTACAGTCACTTCTTGATGAATGTGGCAAGGGACAGTCATGAAAAGTTAAAGCCCTGTAAATACGGGGAAAAGGAAATTACTTTTAGCCAATAGTTTAAGTATGGTCTCCTGAGATGTTATCAGAGTTGCGAATTTGGTGTTGAAATTGACTCATTTAGATGCTCCCTCCTCAATCTTTGTCTAGCAGGCATTCATTCCTTCTTCTATACAAGTATTGACTGGTGTGATGGCTGGGGGTTACTTCCCTGGGAGGAATATAGAAGAAATAAGATTAGGAATGAGCTGACCACTGACGTTGTATGATGGACACACTTCTTTCTATTTCTGTATATGAACTTTGGCGTTCGAAAAAGTTAAAATATATAGTGTTGAGCTTTTATGTTGGGCCAGGCTAGATGCTAGGTGCTGGGGAGGCATTGGTGGCCAAGACAGGCTCAGCCTGCCCTTCCGGAGTCAACAGACAGACTCATTCAGGAAACAGATCATAATCAAATCGTCACATGAATGCAAGTAAAACTACAGCTGATACAAGTGCTGAGAAATCATGAGCAGACATGCGAAAGTCTGCAGTATAGACACCACTCCACCCAGGATTGGAGGAGGAACTTAGAGTTCTCAGCTTGACAGGGAGAGAAGAGGTGTGTGTGTGTGTGTGTGTGTGTGTCTGTCTGTCTGTCTGTGTCTGTGTGTGCCTGTGTGCCTGTGTATAACCAGCACATTCAAGACTGAGAGCAGTCTTTATGAATCTTTGCCTGCCTGAACCATGGTGTGATAGAAGGCTTCCAAAGTAGACCAGTTGACTGAATGCCCTTCACCCGCTTAGAGACATCGTGTGGTACATGTTTAGGACAAATGAGATGTAGCATAATCCTCCAATGGATTTAGTTCTGCTTAGAAAAAAAGCCAAACCTTTTCTTACCTTCATCTACACACTCTGCCACTCCCTGTCATGCCTTCTAGCAAGATCCCAATCTCTGTTCTTTCTCCGCCCTTGAGTATGCCATTCCTTCCATCCAGAATGCTCTTACCCCTTCTCGTCTCAGGGCCAGCTCCTTCCCATATGTAGGTCTTGGCTCAAATGCTACAAGGGAGAATTCCCCTCAGTGCTTCTCTCTGTTGACTTTCTCTTCTGCCTGTTTCCCCAGGCCGTGAGATGGTGATACCAGGGGCTCTGTCCGGTCATACCCTGCAGCCTCCCTAACCTCCAGCCTGTAGATGCAGAGAGTGGGCATCCAGCAGACCTGACGGCCAGCCGCTCTCTGACATTGTCTCCATGCATGTTGCTACTTAACTGTTTTGCATTTTAAAAGGATTTTAACCTATGTACAGTTGTCAAAATGGACTTGTGGGAATTCGTGGAAGCTTCCCATGAGATGAGAATGCTTTGTATGTAGTTTGTGTCCAGAAATTCTCTCAAGTGATAGGGACATTTACCTCTGAATTCTGTTGGGCTGGAGGCAGTGAGGTGAATTAGATGCTTCTGCAGGATCCTGTAAAGGCCAGGGGTGTGTGGGAAGCCACATATTCCTCTGGAGGTGACAGCGATTGGTCCTTCTTGCGTGTCTGGTTTGTGGTCACGCTTAAAGAACTTAAAGTACATGCCAGCTGTCCATACCATATATAAAAATAACCGGAGATGAGTCGAGGACCTAAATGTGGAAGTAGAGCTTCCAGAAGATAATAGAGAAGAAGGAAAATTAGGCTCGGCACAGATTTCTTAGACAAGAAAAGGAAAAAAGTTTATAAATTGGACTTCATTAAAATTAAGAACTCTATCAAAAGACCCTATTAAGAGAGTGAAGAACGCAAACTGCAGTCTGGGAGATTTTTTTTTTTAATTTTTAAATGTTTATTTATTTTTGAGACAGGGAGAAACAGAGCGTGAACGGGGGAGGGGCAGAGAGAGAGGGAGACACAGAATCCGAAGCAGGCTCCAGGCTCTGAGCTGTCAGCACAGAGCCCAATGCGGGGCTCAAACCCACAGACCGCGAGATCATGACCTGAGCCGGAGTCACCGAGGTGACTGAGCCACCCAGGCACCCCTGGGAAAGATATTTGAACTACATATGTCCGACAAAAGATTCATATCTAGAATATATAAAGAACTTCTCTGAACCAATAAGAGACAACCCAATGTAAAAAAGACAATAGACTTGAGCAAACATGTCACTGAAGAGGATTCCAAACGACCGATAAACATACGGAAAGGCGGCGCTTAGCCTCAGGAGTCCTCAGAAAAATTTAACCACGATGAGATAACACTATGCACCCAGAATGGCTCAGTGGAAAAGACTGACAATAAAAGTGTTGCCAAAGATCCGGAGAGCAGGAAGCCTCGTATGCTGCTGGTGGGGGTAGGAATTGGTACAGCCACTTCGGAAGATCATTTTGGTGGTGTCTACCAAAGCTAAACATATGCCTACCTGTGCTGCAGCAGTTCTGCTCCTAGGTGTATACCCAAGAGAAATGAGTGCGTAGGAGCGCCCAAGGACTTGGACGTGAACGATCATAGTAGCTTTATTCACCACTACCAAAACATGGAAATAACCCAGATGCCCATCAACAGCCGCACGAGTAAGCACATCGCATATCCATGCAGCAGAATACACTCTGCAATACTGGAAAAGAGCCTCTGGAAGGGGCATTAGGAGACCTTCTAGGGGGCTGGAAATGTTGTATATTTTGATTTGGTTGGTGAGTACCTGGGAGTATACATATCCAAAAACGTTGAGTTGTACACTTAAGATCTGTGTCATTTATGCGTGTTGCAAACCATTTTATTGATGTATACACTGGGAAAAAATGCACGGTAGTCTTTTTCTAGAGTCCTTGGAGGAGGGCTGGGGGAATGAAGCAATGTCAGAGGCCAGGGCAGGCTGGAGGGGAGGCCTGAGTTCTCCCTGTGATAGAGCTCTTCCTCCCCGCCCCCCAACCCTTTCTCCCTCAACCCCTACCCAGTGCTGGCAGCTCCTGCTGCTCCTGTGTGTTCCTCCTGGTCCTCATCCATCCCCCCTCACACTCTGCAGTGTGAGCAATAACCACCACTGGCTGCTGGCACGGTCCTTACCTGGCAGATAAGATCAGCTCCTGAGAGGGAGGGTGGCCTTTCCTAGTTGTGGTGCTGTTTAAAGGAGAGGTGCATCTATCTGGTGCTTTGCTCAGACTCCCTGTAATGTCCCAGCCTGGAAGGGGAGGGAACCTGCCTATTGCCTAGCTTTCCCTGAAGCCCAGAGTTAAATGGTGGTGGTGGTGGTATTACCGGATAGGTTGGAGAGGATCCAGTGAGGAAGTGGAACCTGCCTTTGTCTGCCTGGGCATATCACTCAGCACACACACCCTGGGCTGATCCTCAACAACAAATTAAAGCTTGTTCTGTAGGTCGCCTATGGCAGCCAGGAGGCCCTGCTGGGGCAGATCTCCGACCTGCATGGCCCTCGGTGCCCCAGGGCATGGTGTGTGAATGGCCCTCGGTGCCCCTGGGGCATGGTGTGTGCTCCAAAGAGTCTCTGGCTCTGGGCTTGGGTGCTCTTGCAGGTGTCCTTCGGACAGGAGAAGGCCATGCTTCGTTTCCAGGTCCATAGGATGGCTGGTTGGGACAGTAGAAGCATCAAAAAATTGCATGCCTTTTGGGGCACCTGGGGGGCTCAGTCAGTTAAGTGTCCGACTCTCGATCTCAGCTTAGGTCTTGATCTCAAGGTTGTAAGTTCAAGCCAACTTAAAACAAACAAACAAACAACAACGACAACAACAAAACACTCCCCCCCACCCCAAACTGCAAACCTTTTAAAAAGTTTAGTGTAAACTCATTTGTTGAACAAACCTGACCTGAGTTAATAGGAGGCTATTTATAGTATGTGGCAGAAATAGTCACGTGGGCAGCTGCAGAAGTACTTAGGTAGTTGACTGTGGATGTTGCACCTCACCCTGCTGGTTTCTTACATAACGTACTGTATACACTTTGTATTACCTTTCTAACGTGCAAACATTATGGATTCTGAAGCACATCCAGCTCCAAGGTGGACTTGCCTGCTGTAGTTTATCCTCCAGTTCGCCGTTAGGCCACTGTTTCTTTTTCGCTAATATAGAAGGATCCTACAGTGAGTATGGAATTGCCGGATCAGTGGGCATGCAGATTTTAAATTTTGGTGGTTGTCGGCAAAATGCCTTTCAAAGAGATGAGAGACAATGACCATTCTACCACTAGTGTGTGCGTGTGAATTTGGTCATGTTACCCCCTGCTTCCAAGGGCCTCTTCTGCTGCCCCGGGCTTATGTCCTAGCTCCTTTCTGTGGCGTTCACAGCCTTCCTGTCCCAGTCTGGCCCTGACCTATCTGCCCAGGCTCCGACTCTGTGGCTTCTCTGCCACCACCACACCTGCGGCCTCAGACCAGCTGTAAAGTCCCATGGCCAGTCAACAACCACCCTCTACCCCCGCCACACACACCCCTACTGTATCCCCAGGGGCTCAGCCATAGGCAGGACTGAGCCACCCCTGCTCTGTGGTCTTGCCTTCTGGGGGAAGCTGGGGACCTTTCTGGTGGTCCTGGGAGGTTGCTAAAGGCCTCTGAACTGAAGGAGCTAGAGCGAGGAGGAGCAGAGGAGATACTCTGGAAGACCCCGCAGCAAACCTGGGGGAAGGATTTGTATCTTCAGAGCCGTGAGGAGGCCTTGCAGAGGATTAAGCCAAGGAGTGACCTGGCTGACTGGGCTTGTATTTTAATTTTTTTTTTAACGTTTATTTATTTTTGAGACATAGAGACAGAGCGTGAGCAGGAGAAGGGCAGAGAGAGAGGGAGACACAAAATCCGAAGCAGGCCCCAGGCTCTGAGCTGTCAGCACAGAGCCCGATGCGGGGATTGAACTCACAGATCGAGAGATCATGACCTGAGCCGAAGTCGGCCGCTTAACCGACTGAGCCACCTGGGTGCCCTGGGCTTGTATTTTAAATACCACAGGTCATCCTGGACACGGTTAGTGGTATTAGAGGTTGAATTCAAGAGAAGGGGGTGGAGGACAAAGGGCCAGTCCTGATTGTACATAAGAAGTAACAAGAGAGAAGGGTCAAGGCCGCCTCTCAGGCCTCAGGATTCACAGTGTGGGTGGATAGACGCGTCCTTCCCTGAGGCTGGGACTTGGGAGGAGGAGGGAATGACAGTGAAAAGGGTAAGTGCTCTGGCCACTGGGTTCCAAACCCCAGGCCGTTTCACCTGCTCTAATCCCCGTGCTGCCCTCCGGACGACGGGGATTAAGACGGCCCTCTTGCAGGGCTGTGGTGAGTATTCCCAGCGCTCATAGTGGTCAAGGGGTTGGCGTGTAATGAGTGCTGGGTACGATCTCCCCTCCCTTGTGCCATGAAGCCAGCCTAGCCCCTCGGTCAGAACTACCTGCCTAGCCATCGGTTTCCAGATTCCTCTCCTCGTCAGGCCTTGCTTTGGTTTTCCCACTGGACTGCGAGGCCCTCAGCATCTAAATCACAGGTGGTGGAGCCTGGACATCTGCATTTCTGAGGAGTTCCCCAGGTGAACCCAGCTGCTCTATGGATAGCGGGAGCTGTGTCTTCTCAGAGCTGGTCACGTGGGCAACCGTGGGTAAATGCTCCTGGAATCAACGAATGCGCGAGTGGACAAACCAGCAGATAAACTAGCAGGCTGGGCTGTTTCGTTTCCAGAGCAGCCCACTGCTGGGCCGGCTGCCTCAGAGTCACCCGAGAGGGGTCTTTAAAATGCAGATTCCTGAGCCTGGCCTTGGTGATTGATTCAGAAGGGCTGAGCTCGGGCCAAGCATGTCTCTACATATGAATGATTCTGTGCTTTGCTGCGTCAAGACTCCTGTGGGTTCTGTGAGCTGTGGGTCCTCCCGGCTCTGACATCCTGTGACTCTCTCATGGAAACTCAAGGCCCTTGTCCTCAGCCACATGCCCTGGCACATCCTGCCTGCTGGGTGAAGTCGGTGCCAGGTCACCAGGTGGGGTTTCTGGGGAGTGGCAACAGCTCTCCCTTCCTACAATTAGCGGGCATTAAAACGTCCTGCTATTTTGAACTCAAGTGTCCCTCTGCTGCCACTAAAACATACACAAGGGCAAGTGTCTTTGTTTCAGCTGATGTCCCAACAACTTGGGGATCGGTGCTTCCAAATTTGCTTTAGGTTGTGGTCTCATGCTCCCCGTCAGCCTCTTGGGAGGAGAGTCATGGGGAACAGCTGTTCTC
The DNA here is from genome assembly GCA_030068075.1 of Paguma larvata. NCBI lineage: Eukaryota > Metazoa > Chordata > Mammalia > Carnivora > Viverridae > Paguma > Paguma larvata. The sequence goes on along the minus strand of CM057842.1, from coordinate 24,004,013 downwards.
AGTCACAGGGCTCGACTGCCAGGCTTCGCCTCCGGAAGCATCTGCCCCCTTCCGTTGTCCGCTCCTCCCTGGACACAGGGGAGTGATTATCACCAAGCGGAAGGGTCCTCCTTCCCTCCTGTCTCCCTGCTGCCTGCAAATCTCCAGTTGGGTTTAGTGGAAGGTGCAGTCTTGCTCTTGACCTGGGCAAAGCTGGCATGTGATAGAGGTCCCACTACGGTGTCAGAGGGGCGTCCCCGGTTCATTCTTGGCCGTGAGTGAATGTTCAGCAGCCGGCAGAGCCAGGCCGGTGCTGGACATGCGACTTGGCTGAATGGCTCCCGATTACTCATTCCGTGCTGTCATTTCTTGTGCGTGCTGTGGGTGTGTGCAACTCTTGGAGGGGTAGGGATCTGGAATCCGAGAGGGGGCCTGGGAGTCAGGGAGGAGGGGGCTGGGTGGGCTGACTGTGTCTGGGCTGGCAGGAGGGAGGGAACACTCCAAAGCTTATCTAGGGTGACTGTCACTCAAGTCACTGTCTTCTTTATTACTGCGGCTGAGGTGGCAGTCTACTGCCTCCTGGGATCTCTGTGCCTGTGTAGTCTTGCCGTCTAGGTGGGTCTGGAATGGCTCCTCACCGGGTATTATTATATCGTGCAGAAGGGGTTTCCCCTGCTTTGTTCCTCCTCCTGTTGACTCTGGCTCCCGAAGCTTCAGGTTCTGTTCCCTGGGCTCTTCAACCCAGCTGCCCTGGGCCACTTCATCCCAGCCAGGTCTCCTCTCCAACACCCAGCCCCCCCAAGACCCGCAGCACTGACTGTGATGTGCACTCTGGAGCTTACTCACCGTGGGGCCTCTGAAAATTCACTTTTCCTCGAGCCCCTCTGCTTTCTTGTCTTTTTGTTTTTGTGAAGCGGGGGAGGGGGGGCACGCTGACCTCGTGAAGCCCTGTGCTGGGCTCTTCGCTTACACCATTTCATCGAATCCCCACAGAAGCTCGTGAGGTAGATACCATTATGACTTCTGTTTTACAGTAGGGGAAACTGAGGCACAGGAGTCCTTTCCAAGCTCTCGCAGCTGCTACGTGGCAGAAGTCAAATTATAGACCCGATAGTCCTGCCTTCAGAACCCAAGGCCTCAGTTGGTCATGTATGTGGTGAATATGTTTGCGATTTGCCGTATAAGATGTTCTTGCAGTAGATGGGAGGTCACGTTCCTGAGGAGTTATGGTACCAGTGCCATCACATCTCTCTTGTGTTTAACTGGCGCGAACTAAACCAGAAGCTCTTAGAAAAAAGAAACAACTGTTTAATCCTGCCGTTCCACTGAAGCGAGTGTGTGTTCTGGAGGGTCCCCAAAGCTGGCCCCACCTCCTAGGGCGTGGAAGGCTAGCGTGGGGCAGCCCTGTGTGTGAGTCTGTCCCAACCACAGACTTTACCTGGAGTGCGCTGGAACCCCCAGCCGCCTCCTCTAGCTCTGGGCTGGCTGGGCTCCCCGAGGACGTGGAGTCCCTCTCCCGGGTGCAGCTTCCCGAGGGGCTTCCCAGGGAGATTTTCGACTCTGCAGGGATTTTTCCACTCACTTTAGAATTTCCCCCACAGGGTCAGAAGGCTGCAACAGGTCCTTTCCTTTGCAGGGTCTCTCTCAGCCGACACGTGGGGTCAGAGCATAGAGATGGAGCTAAGATTTAGCCAGAAGGTTTGATTTTATAGGGGAGTCAGGCTGTCGTATTTACTCAGGGACCAGAGCCTAGGGGGTGTCGGAAGTTTGGAGCCCTGGACCCAGGAGTCAGACAGACCCAGCTGTTCAGTCCCCGCTGTCGTGTGCCAGGGGCTGGGGCTTGACCCAAGCTGCTTAAGCTGGAGTTCGTTTCCTGCTCTGTGAAATGTGGGTACCAGTGTGCATCTCGTGGGGAGCTTTCCTGACTTACTGTGGGTCTAGAGTAGGTCCTTGGTAGGTCTTGGTCATCTCCTCCCCTATATTAAAGCCCCATAGATTCTCATGAATCTTAAATTGTCTCAAGTGGATAGCTACATGCGATTTCATGAAACTTTATCACCTTGGGGGGCCTCAGTGGCTCAGTCAGTTGATTCTCATACTACATAGTGGATTCTCATACTGTAAAATAGATCCAACACAACAACAGAAGGTTTTAAAAACCTCACTTCATACAAAACACCTGTCACCTGCCGGCCTCTCTCTAGGTCTCTCCGGTAATGTCTTTAGTGGACCCTTGGTACATTTTTGTTGATGGACAGAGAGCCTACTTACCCCTTCACAGAGGGCTCTTCACTAGCGTGGAGAAGTGCAGTTAGCTGAATTTGTTAATTTGTTCAACAAGTATTGTACTTGCTACTATGCTCACGGTCGGGCTGTCGCAAAATCCAGTGCAGTTGGGGAGACACGTGCACACACGTGGATGGGACTTGGATGAGGGAGGAGTGTGGAGGGAGCGCTAGCAAGGCACTATGGGCTCTAGGAAAGCCCGAGGGCACATGAGTGGTTGGGTTTACAAAGTGTCTTTCAGGAAGTGGTTGTGGGGACCTCATTTCCAAATTCTTGCCCCAACAAGCCCCCCATGATGTCCACAGAGTCTGCTTCCAGGAAGGATGGAGTAGGAATACAAATAACAGTAGACAACGCCAACCACTCATGAGTACCTCTTCTTGGCTGAACCCTCAGCATAGATTATGTCATCGAACCTGGCAGTGTACAACCCTCTGAGATGAGATGCCGTGGCACTTTAACCTTCCTCCTACTTTCTTCTACCCTCTTCTCTCTCTTGTGACTTCTGTTTCCTCCTTGCCATTACATACGCTGTGCCCTTTATCCAGAGCAACCCTGGATTGTAGACCTGGCAAGCTCTTATTCCACCTTCAAAACTCAGCCCAGGCAGTGCCTCCTCTGAGAAGCCTTCTGTGATTCCCTCAGGCTGATGTAGGGGCTGAGCCCCTTGTAACCATATGTCTCTCCATTACTGCATTGTCACATTGTACTGTAATCATCAGTGTTTTATTTTATTATTTTTTATTAAAAATATTTTTAATGTTTATTTTTGAGACAGAGAGAGACAGAGAACGAGTGGGAGAGGGGCAGAGAGGGGGAGACCCAGAATCCGAAGCAGGCTCCAGGCTCTGAGCTGTTAGCCCAGAGCTCGATGCGGGGCTCAAACTCACAAACCGCGAGATCATGACCTGAGCTGAAGTAGGACACTTAACTGACTGAGCCACCCAGGAGCCCCTCAGTGTTTTTTAAAGAAACTTTGAGATAATTTTAATAACTCCCCAAATACATAAACACTTGTTTTTTTGTTCTTGTAAAAATGCTCACGGTATCGCTGTAACTAAAGCCTGCTTTGACCTCCGGCCAGTCTCGTGTTCTTCCTCAGAGGCAGCTGTTTAAAAACAATGTCTTCTCAGTGGTCTGCATGCTCCTGGGCACAGGCCCATTCTCTTGTGTCCACATAGACGCTGGAATTGATCTTTGGGGGGCTGCTCGGGAGTGGATGGCACCCGTGTACTGCCGTGTCCACGCCCGCCAGAGCACTGGTTTTGGTACCTGACCGTGGGGCGGGCCTCGAGGGGTGGGAGTGCTTGGGCTTGAGCCAGACACCACATCATATTCCAGGGACAGCAGGGCTGCTGGTGTCATTATCTCCGGTTCGGGTTAGTGGCTTCAGCAGCCCTGTGGGGTGGTGGCCTTGTTAGTAGCCAAGGCCTCTGGGTCACAATTCTTGGCTCTTGAAGAAATGAGGTCATCTGGGGCAGATGGCTTGGGACCTTGTGGTCATGGACCGAGTTGTCCAATCAGCCTTCAGCTCTGACGTTGGCTTTGACCCTGAGATTGGCAAGCAAAAAAAAAAAAAAAAAAAAAATGTATCCATCTCTCTCCCTATTCTGATAGAAGCCTGGAGGACACACTCTGGCTACTGTTTTCTGATAAATGTTTATTAAGCCCCCTGAATGCCAGACGTGATGCAGAGCAATGAATGTGCAGAGCTTTTGCAAATCTGTCCAAAGGATGTGCCTTCTTTTGAGATTTGAGGCTGAAAAGATCTTATTCGGTGGAGTCTTGATTTGTTATTTGTGTACTGGGGAGGATGTTTTTCCCCCCTTTGTGTGTGTGTGTGTGTGTGTGTGTGTGTGTGGTCAAGCTTGTCCCAGTGATATTTATTAAACACGGATAATATGCCTAACCCTGGCTTTGGGTTGGGCATTAGGGAAGCCGAGTGGGGTCTGGGTTAAAAGTATGGGCTCTGGAATCAGATTGCACGGGTTCAAATCCCATCCTTCCTGTGATGAGCTTTGGGACCTTCAGCAAGTTAAAGTCTTTCCGTGCCTCAGTTTCCTCTTATTTGAAAGAGGGATATTGATAGCACCCACTTCACTGGGTGGGAGAAGAGAAAATGATGCATGAGGAGCATTGAACATGATATGTAGTAGGTGCTCAACAAAGGCCGTTAATATTGGTAGTAGTTCTTAGTTAGCATAAGAAGTTCACATACAATAAAAATTGAATGTACAAGAATTGATTTCTCTTGAGTTTGCAGTCTTTTGGGTGAGATTAGATTAAGGCACTTGATCCTATTAACAGTTTATGACAATAGCAATTAAGTCCAAATGGTGTGGTTTGTATTGCAAGTCCTACAGAAGCTGGGGGGAGCTCCTGTGAGGAGACGGGGCTCCCCGTGGACATGTCAGATGGGTGAAGGAGTGAGGAGAGACAGAGGAAGGACCATGTGGCAGGTGCCAGGGAAACACTCCAGCCAGTCTGGTGGGCAGCGATTGCCAGGGTAGGGAGCGTTCAGGGGGCCAGCTGAGATCTGCTTCATCCAGAGGTAAAATGACACATCCCTGTGGAGTGGCAATGGGATGAGAGAGGCAGAGAAACTACAGCTTCTCTTCCTCCTCCTCCTTCTAGTTATAAATGCCTTTACTGTATTTTCATAACTATTGACCTGAAATTGTAGGTTGCAAATTGTCGGATGCCTTGCTATATTAATTGATAGAAAACCAAACTTGCAGCAACCTTCTTTGTTGAGAGGTTTACTGAGAACTTGGGTGGGGTGGGGGAAACTTTAAATAGGCACGATTAGTTGTTATAAAATTCTCAAAACTTGTTATTAAAGCATAACATGCCTGCAGAAAAGGGCATAGATCATCGATCATAACTGCAGCTTGACGGATTTTCACAAACTGAACACCCCTGTGTAAGCAGCACCTAGAGTAAGAAACAGAACCTTTGCCAGCACCCCAGAAGCCCCCTCGTACTCTCTTCCAGCCACTGCTCCCCCACTACAACCACCATCCTGACTGCTGACAGCTTGGGGTAGATTTACCTGGTTCTGGGGTTTCTGCAGACAGACAGACGCTCTTCTGGTTGGTGTCCTTGGCTCAGAATCTTCTCGTGAAGAGCCATCCTTGTTGCTACAAGTAGTTGTAGCTCATCTCTTCTCATTGCTGTGAATTACCACCATCTATTTCATTCATTCCACTGCCCAGGAGCACGGACATCGCTTCTGGTTTGGGGCTTGAGGAAGGCCCCTTGAAAGATGTCCATGACCTAATCCCTGGTCACAGATACCATTCACTGGTAATAACTAAGTTACCCTACATGGCAAAGGGACTTAGCAAATGTAAATCAAGGGTCATGACATGGGGATGATCCTGGATTATTTGGGTGGGACCGTTGAAACAAGGATCCTTACAAGAGGGAAGCAGGAAAGCTCACGTCAGGATGAGACCTGAAAGTGGAAGCAGAGGTGAGAGAAGAGATTTGAAGATGCTACACTGCTGGCTCTGAAATGGAGGGAGGGGCCATGAGCTGAGGAATGCAGGTGGTTTCCAGAAGCTGGAAAAGGCAAAGGGATGAATGGATTGTCCTCTAGAGCTTCCAGAAGGAATACAGACAGCCCTGCCGAATTTAGACCCATTTTCTTACCTCCAGAACTATAAGAAGATAAATTTGTGTTCTATGCCACTAAGTTTGTGGTAATTTGTTACAACAGCAATAGGAAACTAATAGAGGGCTGTTATACATAGTGCTACTGAGAATGTTCTAGAAAACATCTCTTGGTGCACATATGTACCTAGGAGCAAATGCAAGGATTGCTGCAGTCCTCAAAGGTGGTAGGACCCATTCGTGCTCCCACCAACAGCAGGGTGAGAGTTCTGGGTGCTTCACCTCCTCACCAACACTTGGTGCTTCCTGGGAAGAGAGGTTCTTCAGTGAAGAATTAGCGGGGTTTGGTGTCGCAGGGATACAGTGGGCTTGGAGGAGGTTGGTGCTGGTCAGTGCTGATCCAGCCAGCTCAGGAGAGGGATGACGAAGTGGCAGTGCCTGAGTTTCTGGCTGGGGAGAAGTAGAATTCGTCTCCCATGGAAGTGACTTGGATGGGAAATACTGAATAACTTTAGGTGAATATAGAACTTTCCAGGGGTGTCTGGCTGGCTCAGTCAGAAGAGCATGCGACTCTTGATCTCAGGGTCATGAGTTTGAGCCCCACATTGGGTGTAGAGATTACTTAAAAATAACATCTTTTTAAAAAAATACAGAGCTGTCTAACTTAAGAGTTAGAACACCACTTATCTTTGTAACTTTTTGATTAACCAAGGTGAGTGGGGGGTGTCACGTAGTGGCAGAAAGCCCGTGCTCTTCAGCCGACTGCTCAGAGTTTGAAAACTGCCTTCACGTAAGCCCTGTGACTTGAAGCCACAACCTCTCAGAGCTCCAGTTTTGCCATCTATAAAATGGGCATGGTCCTACCTTCTCTGTGGGGCCACGGATGGATGAGAAGACTCTGTGTTTGAGCCCCGAGTTTACTGCCTGCTCACAGGTGCTGAATCACAGGTCGCTGTGGTTATTAGGGACAGTGGTGTTAAGCATATAAATTCCTTTTATAGAAGTTGGCAACCCTGGGTTCAGAGTGTTCAGGGGGCTGAGTGGCTGTCTTGAGGGTGGTCTGAGACTATTACACACTTGGTTGGCATCCAGGATGGGGGGAGGTGGTCAGTCTCATGGTCCACCCTTCTAGGGCTTTATAGAGACACTCCCCACTGCCCATTCTTTTTGAAACTGCCTTTGAAACTATTCATTCATCATTTGTTCATTCATTCATTCATTCATTCAGCCATTAATGAACCTTATCATGCATATTATGATAGTACACTGGTTAGGAGGGCACAGGTTCCCATATCAAATGCTTGGTTCAAGTCTCAGTTTTACTATTTGCTATCTGTATGGCATTTGGCCAAATCTTAATTTCTTTGTGCCCAGTTTCCCATTTGTTAAGTGAGGCAGTATCTGCCTCCTAGGGGTGATATGAGAAATCGATGAAATAATTTAAGACAGTGCCTGACCTTGGGCACCCCTCAGTGCTGGGATACAGAGTTGGGTGCTCCCAACCTCTGCCCCTAGCCGCAGGCAGAAGGGTAATGGTTTATCAGTGGTTGTCTACAGAATGCTTTCTCCAATACCAGGAGGAAAAACCTGAAACTCGGACCCAGAGCTAGCTCGTGGTCCCTTTGAGGGCAGGCTCTGACCTCTCATAGCTGCTCAGGAAACGTGGCTTTGAGGAGAGCTGGCATAACTTGGGGATGTACGTGTTAACCCCCCTTGCAGCAGTTACTGTGCTGTGGAATAGCTTGCATGCTGAGTAGACGTGGCTTCCAGGCTGAGCTGAGGTGGACCAAGGCGTTCACAGCTGCAGAGGCCACCCTGGTATGGGCTCCTTGCTTTCTCCCCTCTCCCTCTGTGGTGGGGATAGTGGGGATGCGGTGGCTCCTCTGAGTCTCCGAGCCCATGTCTCACTACCCTTCCATCCGTCCTCATTCCGGGATCCACATCTTCCTTCTTGCCTTATTCTGGGCCCCTCTGTAATGCACATGCCTTAGCTGATGAAGTTAGCTCTGATGGAAGCCAGAGCAGTGGTCCCAGACAGGGATCCAGATGCTAAAAATATCTCATGGTGTGCTCTTTGCAAGTTAAATAAAAGAATAGCATTGGAGACTGTAACTTCTGCCCCACAAGGACTCTTTCCAACGCCTTGGGGTGCAGGAGTCCAAGGTATCCGGTCCTGCTCACCTGGATCTGAGAGTTTATCCTAAGAGTGTCCTTTTTTTTTTTTTTTAAAGATTTTATTTTTAAGTAATCTCTACACCCAGTGTGAGGCTCACACTTATAACCCTGAGATCAAGAGTTGCACGTTCCACCGACTGAGCCAGCTAAGCTCCCCGCTAATGGTGCTTTGATCTGGGAAAAGGCCAGACTCATGGTGTGGCAGATGTAGGAGGACGGGTGGGAGATTTGGCCAAGCAGATTTGCTGCTCAAGAGTCAAAACAGCCGATGCATCAGCATTGAAGATCACAGAAGGTCACAGATGTCCAAATTACCTTGAACCCTAGGAGGTGCCAGGTGGGAGACCAATACACCATCTTTCAATGTGGTGTGTGCAGTCAGTCCTTCTAGTGTTGAAACTGATGACCATTTCTTTCTTTGGTTGACATCAAATGAAGCAGCTGGTTTGTGTTCAGGACTATTCTGAAGAAAGAGAATCTGCCTTAATGCTAAATCCACCTGAGTGGTGAGGAATGCAGTACCTGAGGCTGGAGATGGAACCTCAGCGTCCTATCTCAGACTCACCTGGGGCCATGCTCAGGGAGTAGAAGAGTGATAGGGCAGAATCCTCCACCCATCGGAATGTTCTCTCTCTGTCTCATTCCTGTGTCTCTCTTAGTCTCCATTGCTTCCGAGGACATAGACGCGAATCCTTAAACGTGGGCATCATGTTTATTGGGATATTTGACCACTCCAAGTAGTAATTTTGTGGATCCCAGTGTTCCTAATTCTGAGCCAGGTGCCCTGCTCTTGACAGTCCTCGCACTGGAAGGTATTACGTGCTCATTAACATCTCTTCGTCCATCTAACACTGATTACGTGCTACTTAAATTACATGTTGTTTTACCAAAATCGTGACTAAAATAGTCGGCTGCACCTGTCTCCATAGACATAGCATGTTGCAAGCCCCAGATAACTGAACCCACGCTCAGAAGGGCCCTAAAGGGAATATTTACTCATAGTGCCAACTGGGACGAGAGTTAACTAGCCATAACAATAGGATCAAATAAAACAATGACAAAAAAAAAAAAGAAATTTCTCTCTAAAGTAGTAGTTAGAAGGTGAGGGGGCGGCCATGCTGCACGCAGTCAACCACAGGCCCAGGTGTCTTCCGTCTTGTCACTCTGTTATTTCCAAATGCATGGTCATCATCTGTGCAGTCAGAGCTGAGTTAGCCAGTGGGAGCCAGTGGGGAGGGTGGCTAAGGCATGCCCATGTCTTAAGACCTATATGGGAACACCATACCCTTCCTCTCTGATTCCATTGGGAACTCAATGGAATTGTGAACTCAATGCCACACCTACCTGCAAGGATCCTGGGAAATGTAGTCCCTGATAAAACTCAAGTAACTATGGAAGAAAGGGCGAATGGATTTTAATGGACACTGGACAGCCTTTGACATATTCCCCTTGTATGTATTTAATGCAACTCTGTGCGTTTATAACATAAATACGTCCAGCTTCTAAACATTGGTTGCTTTGTTTTTTCAGAAAGAAGACCTGGGCCGACCATGCCGTGTCTATGGACAGTTCCACAGTAATGAATCAGTGCGCCTTCAGAGGGATGGAAAAAAACAAAGAAAGGTAAAAATATCTTTAAAAATTAAGATTTAAAAAATTCTCACAGGCACCAATTAAATGCAATGTAGGCCTATATCTAAGTCTATATGTGTCAATGGAGACCATCAAGAATTAGAGATAAGAAAATTTCATGTGTCCCCTTTTCATATCTCCAATTTCTGATACCAGAGGAGGATACCTTTGTTAAGTATGAGGGAATTTTTCTAAGACTTAGAAGGAAGAGCTCATTAGTTCTATAAATAGAATCTATTTATAATAATAATATAATATATAATATATAATATAATATAATAATAGAAACTATTTATAAATAGTTCTATTTATAGAACTAATGAGGTACAGAATTAAATACTTGATTCTGAGAACTATGGACAGTTGTTCAGATGAGCTATGTCTATATGTGTGGGTGGCCAGTCCTGGAGAGAAGGCGAAGACTGCCCCTTAGCTCTTGGCAGCTACTCTCTCTACCTCCTCTTTTTCTCCTTAAAAATAAATGCATTCATTTAATTTTATCTTAATGCCCAAGAGATGCATTTTTTACTACTTAAAAATAGGTGACACACCTTCCCCAATTGCATTGCCAGCCTCCCCACCCCACACCTGCCTTTCCCAGAAGTAACTACTGTGACCTCCTTTTGTACATTTCCTTCCAGAACTTTTTCTAGGTGCTTATATGCATAGAAAAAAGTCATTCTTTTCTTCTTTTTCTTTCTTTCTTTCTTTCTTTCTTTCTTTCTTTCTTTCTTTCTTTCTTTCTTTCTTTTTTCTGATATAGGCTGTCATACTAGGGGTGTTGGTCTACTTTGTAACATTTTTAAAAAACTCAATAATATATCGTAAAATGTTTTCAAGACTGTATATGAGAATCTACTTTGGTTTTTTGGTTTTGGTTTTGGTTTTTTGAGAGGGAGAGCGTGCACACACAAACAAGGGAGGGGTAGAGAGAACCCCAAGCGAGCTCCATGCCTAGTACAGAGCCCAACACGGGGCTTGATCCCACCACCGTAAGATCATGGCCTAAGCTGAAATGAAGAGTTGGATGTTCAACAGACTAAGCTACCCAGGCACCCCTACCTTGTTTTTATCTGTCACAAAATGAATAGTGTATACATGGTATAAGAATCCCACTGTTAATTGAGCCATGTTCCCGTGAGTGGTGGGTAGGTGGGTTCCATTGTTTGCCCTTATATCAGTGTTGGGGGGTACTTCCTGGTATGTGCCTCCCGTACATATGGGCAGATAGTTCTCTTAGGAGGTTACTGAGGAGTAGAGTTGTTGTGCCATCCTGTATATACATTTAAGATCTTACTAAAGATTTCCAAGTCATTCTCTAAAGACCATTTGTCAAGAGGGTGCCAGATTTCCTGTTTGCCTGCCCACCCACTGCACCTCAGCTCTTCGTGTTCCTTTATTTTTGCTGGTCTGTTGGGCGAACAATGGTTTCTCTCCATGGTTGCGTTTCCTCTCCCTTCTCTTTACTTTGGGGAAGTTCATCTCCTTAGGTCTCTCTGTAACCTGGTTTCATCTCATGGCAAATGGCAAGCCTCTCGTGACCTATCCCAAGGCCCAGGGCATCTGGGCAGCCCTGGTCCTATCCAGAAGTGGGCACCACTTCATTTTCCCTTCTGAGAAGTATCCAAGCGTTCTCCAGAAGAATGTGTCACAGGATTACCTGCTTCTCTTTTGACTCCTGGTTTTGAAGAGCCTTTGACTGGATTTTCTTACTTCAGGTGGCTCCCTCCACCACCCACTGTCACTGCCATCATCAGTGGCAACCATCTGAGTTTATGGTACGTGTCAGGCTCTGTGTGGATCACTGGGCCGACATAGCTCATTTAATTCTCACACGGCCCCGTAAGATAGGAAGTTGTGTTATTACTCTCATTATGGTCACTGGGCAATATTAAGACAAAAATTCATTCAAAACCAACCCAAACAACAAAAACCCTATCTTGCCGTGGAGTCCCAGCTCCTAGCATTGCCCTCGCGTGCAACGGCAAACAGATCCACATCGAATTCTCCTTGCGGACGTAGCTGCGGGGCCATCAGGCCCATGCTTGCGGTTCCCTTGGCCACGCTCAGTTGTTATTCTGCATCCATGGTCTTCCTGCAGGAACAGTGGGGGCTGAGAGTTTGGTTTTGGGTTTTGTCTCCAGCTGGCATGTGAGCACAGGTTTCTTCATCAGATCATCAGCCCCTCTGCTCTGGGGTATTGTTGGGGGTGGCAGCCTCACCTGAGTTTGTCCAAAATGCTTCTCTGGAAAGGGGTTTTCCAGGGTTAGAAAACAGAATTAAACCAAGTAAATTCAAGGCTCGAATTGGCTTTTATTAAGTGATTCATGAACTGGGCAGTATCTCACCTAGCAAGTAGAAAGGAGCTCGGACGAGGTGTACAGAATGGAAGGTTTTTATAGGAAGGAGGGTGGGGCAAGGATGTTATTAGCAAAAGAAAGATCGTTTCAGGCCAAGACACCTTTTTAGAGCCGGGGAGGGAACAGCGGGGTTTTAACCTTGCAGAGGACTCACTGATGCTGATCAGAAAATTTCAGGCTGACTTATAAAAAGATCACATTCCTGGGCTAGGTTGAAACTGTAATGAAGTCTTGGTTTGCTGTTGTGGGGGCGAAATGATTTCAATTTGGCCTTGTTTTTTTGTTTTTTTTTTAAGTTTATTTATTTATTTAAGTCATCTCTACCCTCAACATGGGGCTTGAACTTGTGACCCCCGATATCAAGAGTCGCACGCTCCTCCGACTGAGCCAGCCTGGGCTTGGGTTTTTTTTTTGTTTTTTTTTTTAATGTTTATTTATCTTTGAGACAGAGAGAGACAGAGCATGAGTGGGGGAGGGACAGAGAGAGAGGGAGACACAGAATGTGAAGCAGGCTCCAGGGTCTGCGCCGTCAGCACAGAGCCCGATGCGGGGCTCGAACTCACAGACCGCGAGATCATGACCTGAATCGAAGTCGGACACTCAACCGACTGAGCCACCCAGGAGCCCCTGTTTTTGTTTTAATAGCAGGTTGAGGGGCGCCTGGGTGGCTCAGTTGGTTGGGCGGCCAACTTTGGCTCAGGTCATGATCTCACGGTCTGTGAGTTCGAGCCCCGAGTCGGGCTCTGTGCTGACAGCTCAGAGCCTGGAGCCTGCTTCACATTCTGTGTCTCCCTCTCTCTCTGCCCCTCCCCCACTCATGCTCTGTCTCTCTCTGTCTCAAAAATAATAAAACATTAAAAAAAAAACTTTAATAGCAGGTTGAGCGTATTTATCATGGGGGTAAATATGCTTTATTAGGATAAATACACCCCCTGAGCTGTGGGGGAGATGTGTCACTGGCCCCCACAGACCCCATCGGTCACCCTACTCTAAAATTGTATGTTGAGGGGCGCCTGGGTGGCTCAGTCAGTTAAGCATTCGACTTCGGCTCTTGTCATGATCTCGCAGTTGGTGAGTTCAAGCCCCAAGTTAGTCTCTGTGCTGACAGCTCAGAGCCTGGAGCTTATTTGGGATTCTGTGTCTCCCTCTCTCTTTCTACTCCTCCCCTGCTCTCGGCTTTCTCTCTCTCAAGAATAAATAAACATTAAAAACATTAAAAAGTAAATAAATAAATAAAACTGTAAGTTTAGATCTCATTCTAAAAGCAGGCAGTGTGCAACTCCTGAGGCCCTCCTGCCATTATGTTTCAGAGGCATGCGAATTGAGACCTGGAAGAGCCTCGGCTCGTTATTAACATTTCTTGCTTCTTCATCAATAGTCCTAAGCTGTCAGGCCTAGGGTGATGATGTTATTGTTCGAGTTCAGACAGACAAGCCTCCGTCTCAGGTCTCGGGGTCTGACTCTGGCTCTTTGTACATCACAGCTACCTCTTGTGTTGTTATTAGAACACTGACTACACTTGTTTCAAAAATTGAGCTTATTAGCAGATAGTGCCTTGAAGGAAACTTGTCCATTGATCCATCGATTATTCATTCAGTGGGCATTTATTGAATGCTACCTGTGCAGCTGAGACAACAAGATGAGGAAGATGAGTTGTTAGAGAATTCAGAGTTGGGGGTGGGGGGCAGGGGGCGGTTGCACACACGATGAGCAACGGTTAAGTAGAAAACTGACTCTTCATTGGTCATTGGGGATAATAATAGTGTCTTCTGCACTGGTATGTTGGGGCGTGTCCTGAGTTAATTACAGTAAAGCACCTGGCGTATAGTAAGTACCCAATAAAAGTGGCTGATTTCATTTTTGTTTATTTTTTAAAATTTCTTTCTAATGTTTATTTATTGTTCTTTGAGAATGAGAGACAGAGTGTGAGTAGGGGAGGGGCAGAGAGAGACACACACACAGAATCCGAAGCAGGCCCCAGGCTCTGAGCTGTCAGCACAGAGCTCGATTCGGGGCTCGAACTCACAAACCATGAGATCATGACCTGAGCTGAGGTCAAACACTTAACCGAATGAACCACCCAGGCGCCGCTTTGCTGTTTATTTTATTCTTATGGGAGGTGGGGCGGAACCTGGGAAGATCTCTTTATCAGGAGACTGATAGGGCCAGACTTGTGTTTTAGAAATGGTAATCAGTCGACACTATTCCTCGTACCAAATGTGTTCGTCTCTTTAGTGTCTGCCTTACCTATTGGACTCCGAATCCCACAGGGCCAGATCTTCCCTATCATTTACCCAGTGCGTGGCACACAGTAGGTGCCCACTAGTATTTCTGGACTGAAGAGTGCCTGGGGTGGGAGAGTGACAGGGGCAGGCCCCGGGTCCCTGAGGTGAGGTGCTGTGACAAAGCCGGCCAGAGAGAAGGACCTCAGCTCTCCTGAGGCCACCTCCGCTTTCCTGAGGAGAGCTGCTCCAGGCCCTGCCTACAGACCATACTTCCTTCTGTGGGAACACGATTTTTGCTCCTGTACTTTGTGGACATTCTGTCTTTTTAGCTTAGTGACTTTGTTGAGGAGACCTCGTCCCACAGCCTTTATTGACTGAGTAACCATGAGTCACTACTTCCAGCTCTAGGTGCTAACTCATTAGAACACAGGATTTCTAGAAGATTAAGCCCCTGGCAGGTTCAGTTTTCTGCTGCCATTAGTGACTGTGCCTCAGTTTCCTCAGCTGTACAGCAATGGAGTTAGACAGAATTTCTGATGTTCAAAGAGGAAAATTTTGAGGGGAGAAGTCCTTTCTCTTCTTGTAAATCCTTCCAATAAATGGGCCTGTGGGGAAATGGGGGGGGGGGCGTGGAGAAGACTTGACCCATGCTGGAGAAATGGAAAGGCTTAAGTTCCTCCGTTTGTTCATTCACCCACTCACCCATGTCAGTCAGTCAACACCCCTTTGGGATGTTACTCTATGGGAAAATGCTCAGATTAGGAATTATTAAGGGCTTTCACTCTCAAATTGGACAAATGCACGTCTCTTTATGAAAATAAAAATCTTCTCCGGCTCACTCATTTATTTCAGTGCCTTGAGCACCTCCTCTGTGCCAGCTCTGCTCGACTTTCCTCTCCTGGACGGCTGGCCTTGCCTGGTGCAGGGACGCCCACACCTGGCCCAGCGCACAGCCAGTGGCTTCAGCGGACTGAACTGGCCTGAAAACAGTAACTTGTAGATGGCGACAGGAAGGGCTGAATCCAACACTGAGATCTGCCCCAGAGTGGTGTTCTGTGCCGTGCTCGAGGTGACTGATTTGTCGCATGCGCAAGAGCCCTCACCTGCAGACGGCTTAGTTTTGCTGCTTGTTGTTAGTTGTTCTCTTGATGCCTTATCAGCTTCCATCTTGTCCTAAGGCTGGAGCTGTTTTGGTCGCTGAGTTTTATTAGCTCTTTGTTCACTGCCGGCAGGGCTGCGTGGGGCCCCGCTCTACTTCCTCCACCCTCTAGAAATTCAGCTGCTGACCTTGAGAAGCTGGAAACCCAGCAAAAGGGAGGGTGTAACTTCTCCTGACCTGAGGCTCTAGCCTGTCTCTTGGACTCACAAGCCCGGTGACCTTGGGCAAGGCACTTCGCCTCTCCAAGTTGCGTTCTTAGAGGTCTCCTCAGGATCCTGTAGTCTCTCTTAAGAATATGATTTCCTCCAAGCATCAGTAGGCTTTGCAGGGAAAAACGGAGCTTGCTGCCAAACTTATTTGGGTATTGCTGACTTAAGCTCAGATAAATGTGGCCTTTCTCGCAGGACCCAACAGAGCCAGGGTGCATGGAGGGGCCTCTCAGGAGAGGGTGGAGCATGCATCTGCTGCTGCACAGCTCACACTGGGGTGTGCTGGGCTGGGAAATCTCGCAGCTTCCTCCCAGAGCTTCAGTGGTGTGCCTGGGGCAGAACGGCAAAGTAACCAAAAAACACAGATGTTGCATTTTGAATGGTTTAGCATTTTTGTTTTTCCATTAGGAACTTTATTACTATTTTTTTAATGTTTAGTTTTTGAGAGAAAGAGTGTATGCACAGGCTAGGGGGGGAAGGGCAGAGAGAGGGGACAGAGGATCTGAAGGAGCTGACAGCAGAGAGCCCGATGCAGGGCTCGAATCCACAAACAAAACCACGAGATCATGACCTGAGCCAAAGTCAGGCACTTAACCGACTGAGCCACCCAGGCGCCCCTCCATTAGGAACTTTGTAATAGTATATAGTATGTATATAGTAGATGGCATAGAGTATAATAGTATAGTAGACAAGGTGGAACAAATCTTCCCACCCCTGTTATAAGCCGGCTGGTGAGTGAGTTGAGAGTAAGCAGGAGGGGCAGGCATCATAATAAAGGTTTTCATTCAGGCAGAAACTCTCCCTCCCATGTAAAGAGCACTGAATGCAAGTTTAAAAATGGGCAAATACTGCTCTCTTCCTGGCTGTGTGACCTCGGATGTGTCTCTTTACTTTTCGGATTCCTCTCTGGCTTAAAAGAAAGAGGTTGGTTGGTGAGTTTCCTTTCAAGCCTAAAATTTTCAGCATATTGTTTAAAACAACTCTAAGCCCCATGAGGGCAGGTGGGGTCTGTATGTCTTCGTCTCACTGATTTCTCCGAGCAGTGCCTGGGATGTAAGCGTTCGTTGAACAAATGTGAAAGCAGAATAGGCCCCTTATTCCTTTCGCTGGCCTAGCCCCACGGACAGCTTACTCCGTCATTGTTAAAGTAATTTAGTGAGTTCACGCGATCTTATTTGAGACACACGAAGACCGCTTGAGGGAGACGATGGTATTTGAGAGATGAGGAACTGAGATTTTGTGAAGTGAAGGGCTGGACTGTGGTCATCTAGCAAGGGAGGAAGAGCCAAGTCCTTCCATACAAGAGCCTGGTACTTTCCCTGGAGGTGAATCAGCCTTTTCAACTCCAAGGGTGGTGAATTGGGTTTGGAGAGCTGGGGAAGCCACGGATGGCGGTGTGTAACCTTAATGGAAGTTATCGAGAATATCGAGATACATTTGTGAGGTGCTAGTTTTGTCTAGGGTGCGGATGGGGAGAGTCTTGAGGCTTTTGTTCTCTAGGTGGGAGGAGAGCTTGGGAACTCGGATTAGGGCTTTCCCAAGGATTGCTGCTGGGACTATAGCTGAATGTGGCCTTGTCCCACCTGTGTGCAGTGTTGTGTGTGCTGTGTGTAGTCCGGGACAGCAGCCAAAGTCTTCTTCGAGGATGGGTATTGCTGGAGGCTTGCTGTGTGCCAGGCACTGTGCTGGTCTCGGGGGTATGCCTCTGACTAGGACAGGCAGGAGCCAGATAACATCTAACAGGGTCTCTTCCCTGGAGCAACTTAAAAAAATTTCTTTTTGAATGTTTATTTATTTTTGAGAGGGAGAGAGAGAGAGAGTGAGCAAGGGAAGGGTACAGAGAGGGAGACACAGAATCCAAAGCAGGCTCCAGGCTCTGAGCTGTCAGCACAGAGCCTGACATGGAGCTCGAACTCACAGACCATGAGATCATGACCTGAGCCGAAGTTGGTTGCTTAACCAACTGAGCCACCCAAGTGCCCCCCACCCCCAGAGTGTTTTGTAGTTTAGTTTAGGTTTTATAAGGACAGGGAACTAAACAGGAAGCAGAAACAAGAGTGCAAGAAGGAATGTGTTTTGGAAAAATCACTTTTCTTGTTTTGTTTTGTTTTCTCAATGTAGGAAAGCCATAGATTAATAATTTCTTTTATTAATGTTGACTAATATTGTAAAATTGTCCTACTGGTTCTAATAGTTTTTTAGATATTATTATTTGTGTGTGTGTGAGGAGGAATTTTTCCAGCCATATAATCACATCTTCTGCACGTTAATTGAATTTTGCTTCCTCTTCCTTCCCAGTTGGTAAAACTTTGTTTGTTTATTGGTCTGATTAGATTGGCAAATGTTCCTGAATAATGTTAAACAATAGTTATATCTCAGGTCATTTTTACCTTATCCTGACATCAGTTGGAGTGCTGGCTCTCAGTGTGAGCTGTCTATTTCTTAAGGAGGTTTCTCTCTATTCCTATTTTGTTAAGAGATTTTGTTAAAAAGACAGAAATAAATGTTGAAATTTAACAAGATTGGCATCTAAAGAGACCTATGTGTTTTTCCTTTCGATTCTGTTAATGAGGCAAATTGTACTGGTATATTTCCTGACATTGACCCATCCTTGCATTCCCAGAGTGAGCCACGCCTGGTGGTGCTCTGTATCTCTTTTAATGAAAAAGTATTTCAAGGGGCACCTGGGTGACTCAGTTGGTTAAGTGTCTGACTCTTGGTTTCAGCTCAGGTTATGATCTCACGGTTTGTGAGATTGAGCCCCGTGTAGGGCTTTGCACCGACAGCCTGGAGCCTGCTCGGGATTCTCTATTTTCCTCTCTCTCTACCCCTTTCCCTCCTCAAAATAAATAAACAAACTTAAAAAAAGGAGTATTTGAAGCTACTTGCCATCATTTGAATTATTGCTCCATGAAGATGCAGTTGATTTCTCTTGTGGATTAGAGTAATGCCAACAGCCTTATGGAAGCTTCACTTCAGTTTGAGAAGTCAAAACTAGAGTGATGGCCAGTATGCCATTCATAGGCCAGTATGCCACTACTGAATGTTAATATGGGCAAAACACTGCTGGATGGATGGCCTTCAGTGCCTCTTGTAGCTAGGAGTTTTTGTGATTCTATGCAGTGGTTCCATTCAGTCAGGATTTTTTTTTTTTAATTTTTAATGTTTATTTAATTTTGAGACAGACAGAGACAGAGCATGAGCGGGAGAGAGGCAGAGAGAGAGAGGAAGTCACAGACTCCGAAGGAGGCTCCAGGCTCTGAGCTGTCAGCACAGAGCCTGAAGTGGGGCCCGAACTCACAAACTGTGAGATCATGACCTGGGCCGAAGTCAGATGCCCAACCAACTGAGCCAGCCAGGCGCCCCTCAGTCAGGATTTTTTGTTGTTGTTGCAAGTGACAGAAACACAATTCAGTCTGGATTAAGGGAATATAGGGTTCGTATGAATGGATGTCCAACAGTAGGAAGCTTCAGGCATGGCTGGATCCAGGGGCTCAGTGTTATTAGGTTTTGGTCTCACTCTTTACTTCTCTTGGTTCCACTTTCTTCTGTATTGGCTTCCTTCCTAGGAAGGGTCCCTTCACAGGCTACTTCCCAGAAGCTACAGGCTGATATTCTCCCACAGCTGTGGCCCGAGAGTTTATCATTCCCACTTGTTCCAATAGGACTTCCCGGGAAGGCTCACATTTGTTCTGTTTGGGTCCCCTACTATCTCCTGGAACTCAAGGTTGGGAAATAAGATTAGCCTCACCTGGACCCATGGACTGAGAGGGGGAAAGGGTGGTTCCCCCAATGGGAAGGCCAAGTGTGGTTGCCCACAGACAGGTAATCAGATGCACAGTGGCAGAAACACCCAATGTTCGTGCCTTAGGGGCCAGTGATCCCCTCTCTTTTGTGGTCTGTGCTGTCCTTTTCCACAGGTAGGAGGGGCGGCTGCAAGGGGCTGTGATTCCTTACCCAACCCTAGGGGCCAGCAGTTCACGGACAGAGCCGTGATTCTAAGTACCCGCCTGAAATTCTAGGTCTTACTGGTTCTACTGAATTGCACATAGAAACAGGAGTAGAGAGTTAAAAGTGTTAGCTGGGCACTTTGAGATTTGATTGTTAAGTGAAGGATTTCCTTGGGCCTACCCTCACCCCTGGCCTGCTCACTGAACGTAATAATTCATCTCGGTGATTCTCTCTTGTCCCCTTTCCATGACGGACTTAGAAGGTAGTCCATTTTAAAAGGGTGTCTTTGATGGTATGTTAAGTATTTTATGTGGAGCATGTATAGTAACAAAGCTTTAGTTTGGCAGAATCTTGCCTGGGTCTGATTTGTCATCTCTTCTAATATCTTTTTGTCTTTTAAGCTTTATATTATATATGGTGTGTGTCAAATTAAAGGCAAAGCTCAGTGAGTTTCGACCTATGTTCCTACCCCAGATCAAGGTACAGTACTTGTTCAAACACTCTTCACTCACTTCTTCCCAGCTGCCCCGCTCTGTCCCAGCCCCTGCCTCCTCCCAGGAGAGCTGTGCCCTCCTCACCACTGCCTGGCCTCAGGCTGTCCCTAAGAACTCTCTCCTGGATGTACTGGCCTGAGTCCAAGGACGGAGTTAGGAACCTGGTCCTGAGGATTTGTGTCGGGAGAGAGGAGGGAAGTTACTGTCCACAGAGGACAAACACAGAGCCCCCCTTGCCCTACGTGGTCATGAATGCACGTCGTCCAGTTATAGTATTAGAAGGCCCCCTTGCTCTCTTGCTTTTCCTTCACGGACAAGGAAACTGAGGCCTCAAGAGAGGTGGGATTTGCCAAAGCTCATGGGCTGATGCAGGTTCAAGGCCAGACAGATGGTCCATGGCTATAGGCCAGCCATCCCCTGTGGTCTCACCCTCGTTTAATAATACTCTTGATTTTTTTACCTGGAAAATCTTGAAATGTGAAGATGATATACATAGTAGAAAGAATGTACGTGCTAGTGACAGACATTCTTGGGTTCAAATCCCTGCTCTGTTTTATGACCTTGGGCAAGGCTGCTAATCTTCCTGAGCCTCAGTGTCTTTATCCCCAGGTGAGATCATATTAATACCAACCTTGTAGGGTGGCCATGAGGTTTAAATGAGATGACAGTACCACATACTCATCACACCGTTTGGCACATGTGATTTTTATATTTGAAAAGCCAGTTTATAGCATCTCTTGGGGGGATGGTGAGAAGTGACCTAAAAGTAAGCTGAAAAATCACAACGCTCCCCCCCCCAATATGAACATGTTAGCATGACTTTAATTTTACAGTTCTAAATTGGTTTAGTAATAATGATAGCATGATATTTAAGAACACAAGCTCTAGAGATGGACGGCCTTGGTTCAAATCCTGATTGTTGTGCGGTATAACCTTGGCTAAATTACTTGACCTCTCGGTGCTGTAGTTTCCTTGAATGTAAAGTGAGGCTAATAATAGGACCTACCTTATAGGGTAGCTCTGAGGACTCAATGAGATAATGGATAAGACATACTTCCTTAGCCTCAACAACCTTAGTTGACGTGTAATAAATGTGACTTTTTTTTTTAACGTTTATTTAATTTTGAGTGACGTAGAGACAGAGCGTGAGCAGGGGAAGGGGGGAGAGAGAGAGGGAGGTACAGAATCTGAAGCAGGCTCCAGGCTCTGAGCGTTCAGCACAGAGCCCGACGTGGGGCTCGAACTCACAGACCGCGAGATCATGACCTGAGCTGAAGTCAACCGCTAAACTGACTGAGCCACCCCGGTGCCCCATAAATGCCAACAAATTGATGTCTACCTTTCTCTTTGGCCTTTAAACCCCTTGCTGGAAGTTTGCCTTGGTTTTCAGTTTGCACTTTCTTTGTGCTGGTGTGTCACTGAAAGCTCTCCCCTCACGTTTGTGTCAGTGATGGATTTTGGGAAGAGAAGAGTGACCGCTTGGGAAGCATCCTCTAGAAGTTACAGGAAGAGGTCGGCTCTTAGAGAGGAGTGAA
The DNA here is from genome assembly GCA_030068075.1 of Paguma larvata. Taxonomy (NCBI): domain Eukaryota; kingdom Metazoa; phylum Chordata; class Mammalia; order Carnivora; family Viverridae; genus Paguma; species Paguma larvata. Next base: position 23,982,393 of record CM057842.1, on the reverse strand, counting down.
TGGACCACTCTCCTGGGTTGACCGTTTTGTCTGTTGGGGACAATGCGTGGCTTTCACGGGTGACTCATACTTGGGCAGCAGTGACCACTCCATGGGAAAAGCGGAATGGAGTTCAACCCCACATGTGCTGGGAGGGTGTCTGGGCCGGGAGCTGGTAGGGCCGGGGAGGGCTCGTTTCTCTGAGGACCAAGGAGTCAACTCAGCTAGCAGTGGGTCAGGCTGAGCAACCGAAAGGCTGTGAGAAAATAAAAGGTGCTAGTTTGGTGGGCTCAGCCTTTTTTATTTTGAAAAACGCTCCTTTCAGCTCTGAATTGGCCCCTTGAGCTGTAAGGAACAGTGCCAGTTAACCCACATTTAATTGGAAACTGGGTTAGGGGACATTCTCTTCCCCCCAGAGCGTGTCCTGTGTGTTGGACCCCTTCCAGTGGCTGGTACAGTAACGGCCATTGACGCGGCCCCGGCTGTCCGGGCGCTGGAATCAGCTGGGTGACTCTCCTTCAGCATCCGACGACTCTCTCCTCACTGCATTTGCCCGCGCCGCAGAGAATGCAGCCTCTCCCTTCGATTTTCCCAAAGAGCAATCTCCTTGGTTTATTGTTGTCTCTCTCTGCTTTTCGGGAAACACCTCAACGCACCCTCATTGTTAGATTTTAATTTTCCTCTTCAGTGGAAGCTTTTTCTCTCCTGGGTGAAATGATGCAGATTTTCTTTTGTCTGGTCACCCCCCGGCCCCCCCTCCCCCGCCCACTGTGTGTGTGTGTGTGTGAGAGAGAGAGAGAGAGAGAGAGAAAGCTCTCCTCTCTCCCTCCTCCTGGGCCTCACAGTGCCTTGTTTTGGGGGCTGGGACCCAGTAGACAGTGATACAGTGACTCCCTTGTCTGCTGGGTTCCCACCAGCTGATGAGCAAGGTCATTTTCATACTCAAGACACCTGCTTATCAAAACTGCCAGCTGCCCTCCACAGAGATGCCCCCTCCCCCACACTGGGGAAAGACAAGATAAGAATAGACCAGGAAGGGACCAAGAGCCAGAGAATGAAGGACAGTATCCACCGACGGTTAAGGCGCGGAGGGGCATTTGAGTGGACAGCTGGGCTCTGTGGGCTCTGGATTGATATAAATGTCCCACCATAACGGTTTGAATTGGAAGTTTTTAAAATAAACAATATTTGTGCACATTTATGTGATTTGATCCCTTTTTTGTTGTTCTTGTGATCAACTTGATTTCTTAGAAGCAGTTTTACAGCCTCCGCCTGCCTCTTATCATTTGAAAATGCTATGATTACAAAGGCTCAGGATCATGAAATACTTAAATTGGCTGGTGGGATTTCGACGGAGGTGACGAATGGCTGAGAGACAGTACGTGTGAACCAGTGTGTTCTTCTCTTCCTGACACGGGTGTGGGTGCCATCAGGGGTCCTCGGTCCGGCTGGTCTGCTCTGAGCTTTCTAGTGCATCCTGAGGACTGGCCCGGGTGGGTCCCCTTCCCTGTGGTCTCTGGAGCTGCATGCCGACAGGTAGCTGCCTTGGTCTGTGAGAGCTGGCTCTCTGGGGATTGGAAATCAAAAGAGCTCACTGTGCCTAAAGCTCCTTGGGGGCTGGTGGGACAAGACCTCTCTCACCACCAAACACATGTGGTCTTAAAAATGGACTAAGGGTGGTGAAGTGTCTGGGGCTTTAGGTAGGGGTGGATCCACATTTGAGGAGTCTGAAACATATAATCTGGAGGCTTCTTCAAGAAAGAGAATTTAAAAATATCCTTTCCCCAAGTTTATAAAAACACAAGACCATACAATTGCCTTTCTAAGGGGGGCTTCAGCTTCATTACCTTCCTGCCATACCCCGTTTGGGCTGTAGGAAAACAAGCAGAGACACAGTCTGAACGGAAAAATCGAAGTGGGGAAGTAAGAGGTGCCTCTTAGGGCAGGTTAGAAAGGGGGTGTAGTGTTCCCATGTGTCTGCTCGCAGCTGTCGACTCTACAGGTGTAGCAAAGAGCAGGCATAACCATTTATGAACGTATGTGGCTGTGTTTCAACAAAACTTTATTTACATAAACAGGCAGACCGTAGTTTGTCAACTTCTGGTCTAGATAATTTATAATTTAAGGCTGTTTGGTTGTTTTTTTGCTAAAAAGTAATAAGTTAAAAAAACCAATCTCATAAAGTTTTACTTTTATAAGGTTAATTTTTATTATATCAGTAACTATTAACTTGTGTTGATTGTAAAAACTTTAAGAAGTTTAGAAAAATATGAAAAGGAAATAAAATAATCATGTAATTCTACCACTCATCAGTAAATACTGTTAATCAGTGAATATTGCAGATTTCTTGCATTGGTAACCATATGCAAACACACTGATTATTTTAATTGAAATGAGACTGCCTATCAGCTTGGTTTCTGGCTTTCTTCTAGAATGTGGAGATCCAGGTGGTGATGGAAGTGGTGTAGTTTTGGAGGAGAGTGCTGTTGTGGTTAAGATCACCCTCAAAGAGGGCCTAATTCTTGGCCAGGCACAGGTTAAGTGCTCAATAGATGTTCGACATTATTATTTATTATTATTATTATGGTTGCAGTTGTGTTGTTGTAGGAATGGTAACAGCTCTGGGTTTTGAGGCAGGTCATGGAGCTTGATGCTCCATGGGTAAACCCCAGCTCATCCTCAGCCCCATCTATGCTGGCATAGCTTGATGGGAGCAGTGATGTCCCAAGCCCATTGAGTTCCCTTAGAACACACTATCACAAGGGACATTGTGTCACAAGGGACAACACACTCCAGAAGGGAATCGCATGCTCAGTGGGTACATGCAGGACCCAGGGGCAATCTGTGCTCACCAGCCACTCTGAGACATCACCCCCCTCCACCTAGCCAGACCCCACTTTTTTCCACCCCATCTCCTTTAGCCTCAGTGCCAGTCAGAGGCTCTGCAACCTTGACTGGGGACAATGACGGAGCAAGACCTTTGACTGACAAAGCACTTGCCAAAACCAGGTCTCACTGAGACCAGCAGAGCCCACTCAGGATCATTCCCTTGTACAGGTGAGGAAACCAGAGTCCAAGGTCACACAGCAGGTCAATTCATGATAGTGTTGGGACACCTTTCATTTTGATGTCAAACCCTCACTGCCCACTTTGCTTTGCTTTAGATCTAGATTTCTCATCCTTGACACGACTGTCTTTTTGGGCAGGACAGTGATTCTTTGTTGTGGGGGCTATTCTGTGTATCAAAGGGTGTTTAGTGGCATCTTTAGCCTGTACCCCCTAGATGCCACTGATACACCTTCCCCCAAATTGTGACATCCAAAATGTCTCCACATGCTGCCGAATGTTGCCTGGGGCAACGGGGGAGGCACTGTTGCCTGCGGGGGGGTGGGTCTGAGAGTGCCTCAGTATCAGACATGAACTGCTGTCCTTAGTGTGTCCAAGTGGGGGCTCTTCAGGGCGTTCCCTTTTAGGGCAGGAGACGTGAGCTTCTTGTTGGAGAGCTTGTGCTCAGAACCAGTATGTCCATGTAAGTTCCAGGTGGTTTAACTTTACCTCCTGATGCCTAAAGGCATGTGTTCAACTGTGCTTCTCTGTCTTCATTAGGCTGCATGCCTCCCGCCTTAGTAGACAGGGCACACTGATCCCAGTCTTGCTTTGCCTCCTCGACTTCCTATGTTGCCAGCTTGCAAGTTCACGATGGCACCTGCATGTAGTGATATGCCCCATAACCAGGGACGGGGACAGAAACCTTGTCCCTAGTGCTAAATCCTGCTTTAAAAATTTCCTTTTGGTCACCTTCCTGGAGGTCCTGGGTCGCCTGTTAGTACTTTCCTCTTTTGCTCAAATTTTGCTGCTTCTAATCTTTTCTTTCTAAGTTTAGTGGTGTTTGTGTAAATCAAGAGTGAGAAACAGTGAGTGAGGGCCCAAACATCTCTTCCTTGGAGTTAAAGTGTATTTTGTAAAAATATATCTATTCTTCAGGAGAACCCTTCCCTTAGGCCTTTTCACAAGCGTTGGGGTCCTTTGTTCCTACTGAACTATTGGGGTTCTCGGGAGTTAGGGCTCTGAGGGAGCAGACGCTTTGCTATGAGTGGGGCCAAAGGCAAACGGGATAGTTTGCACACCTAAAGCTGGTGAGTAAGGTATAGATTGCAAAAGGTCAAAATCAATCTTAAAAATCCTCCATACCACGCATCAAGAATAGCAGGCATGGTTTTGTGTGTATAGTCCTGCACAGCGACCTGTGTATTTCGATTCAATGTACATAGTTATTACACAGCAAGGGGGGCACATGCAAATAAATTCCACTGTGGTTTCTTTAATGTTTACTTATTTTGAGAGAGAGAGAGAGAGAGAACGTGAGCAGGGGAGGGACAGAGAGAGAGGGAGAGAGAGAATCCCAAGCAGACTCTGCTCCGTCAGCGCAGAGCTCAATGCGGGGCTTGATCCCACACACCACAAGATCATGACCTGAGCCAAAATCAAGAGTTGGATGCTTAACAGACTGAATCACCCAGGGGCCCCTCCACTGTGATTTTTAATGTAGGACAGTATGGAAAGGAGCCTGTGTCTCTGACTCCTGACCGTGGAGGCCCTGTGCCATGGTGCCTGTGCATCGGGCGAGGCAGGAGAGAGCCCTGTGAGCAGAAGCTGGGCTCAGGGGGCAGCCGCCTGGCGTCTGGTCCCCATGCCACCCTGTGCTGCCTGGAGATCATATTCCAGTTTCCACGGGCCTCAGTTTCCTCTCCTCTGGCACAGAGTCAGAGCTCACTAAGTGTTAGCTGTTATGCTGCTGCTGTTGTCACCGTCACTGTCATTACGTTGTCATTATTGCCAATGAGACGTGACTGCTTTGAGAACAGTTTCCATTCCTGCACCTCTTGGCTCAGGTGTTGCCTTTGAAGACGTGTGCCACAGAGGCCCACCCCGCTCCCTGCCCTGCGTCGCGGGGACACGCCTGAGCGGGCCGAGACTCTCCTCAGTGCACTCTCTTACGCCCTTCTTGCTGCGACGTGGCTCGCTTGTTGTTTCGTCTCCTCCAGCGACTTGGCAGGCTCGCAGGCAGCCCTGCACATGCTGGCCTGTCCAGAAGGATGACAAAGTGCAGATGTGGTTCTGACCTCCTCAGAAACCCGCCTGCCTCTGACCTCCCTGTCCCAGCTCCCAGTCGTGTCCCGGGCTGAGGGCTGAGGGACCTGGATGAGGGGTAGGGGTTTGGATGAGACAGCCCACAAAGGTCAAAGGGTCGGGGAGGATCTTAAACCACTTCTGGGTCCCTGGATGGTCAATGTCAGAATTGCTGGCAGACTGGGGCACGGGCCTCTAGCTTTGTGGATTTTCACGTAACAGATTATCTGTACTGATTATCTGTGAAATATTTTGACTTCAGAATGTATTCTTGACTGTTCCAGCTGAAATGAAAAGTGAAAAAGTTAAGCAATATGTTAACGGGAAAGAAAATAAGCCAGACATATGAACAGGAGTCCCAAACCTCACAGGACCGCCAGTGATGACAGTGAAAGCAGCAGGGTGGGTGGTTTGTTCCCTGTCGGGGGCACTCTTTCCTCCTTCCAGTTCTTGCCTCCTACTGGGAGTGCGGGCCCACCGTGACCAGATCTGCTGATTTCCCAAGAGAATCCAGAAATCGCGATCTTAATGTAAAATCTCCAATTTCTCATGAAAACACTCCAGACTTTGAAATGTTTGCAACTGATTGGCAAAAAAACAAAAACAAAAACAAAACACTTTAAACTACAGCTCTGGTCTGGAATTGAAAAGCGAAGGAGTTGAGAAATGCTCTACTTGTGCCCTGGGGGTTTGCAGATGGGGAAACTGAGATCCCGAGAGAAGTGGCTTATCCATGATTCCAGAGCTGGATTTGAATCCAGGTCTCTGGGGCTCCTATCACAGGCCTTCCCTCCCAACTCAAGTTCACCCAGACAGCGTGTTTCTGTTTGGCTTCCAAGAGGGCTGTTGGATGGAGTTTTATTGCAAGTGTCAGGGCCATCCAAACTCTGCCGCGAAGGCAGGAGAAGGGGGCCCCAGGAAGCACGAACGTGGTCTCCATTCTCGGTTGACTCCGGGACACTTGCACGTATCCAGAAGAGGCTGTTCTTGGCAGGGCCACCTCCTCAGATTCATCATACTGAAAAGTGCATGGATTTAATTTTGCTGAAGTTTGATCTGTTCTAGGAAAGTACATCCAGTGTGGTTCAACAGAATTTTCTGCCTGGGAATCTCTATAGTTTAAAATATTCTGGAAATCTTAGCTTGCACAAAGCAGGCTAGGATAATCCCCATGCCATCAGGCCGAGCCAGCCTGGTCTCTGGCTAGGAAAGACCAGGCTGCCCCTGGACTGTGACATCAAACCCCAGCTGCCCAGCAGAGCAGCCCTGGTGGGATAAGGTGATGAGAAATTTGCATTTGTTAGATGGTCGGTGTGGCCAAATGACTGTCTGACCAAGGGGCTCAGAAATGAATGTTTCCTGTTATGCAGGAGGCCGGGCGGTCGGGGAGGGCTGGGGGGATACATTGCCAGAGACTCATGTACTCATGTGCTGTTTGGTCGGCTCGTAAAAAGGAGAAGAGTTTTATTTTTGTAAGTTACTCCAGCATGAACCCCAAACACCAAAGCCAGTCTCTTGAAGGAAATTGATCAGCATCCAGGAGCAGCTGTCAGGCCCCAGGAGGGTGACTCATGAGCAGCAACGTTCCTGGAACACACCCGTCCCCGGCCAGCTAGGAGGAGGCTAAGCAAGGAGGGAAATGTGGGGGGCTGGGTGGGCGCTGCTGGCCTGGCCTCCAGTTTCAAAAACAATGTGTGTTACAGTCAAAGCATCCATCCCCTGTGACCAATCAGGCTGTTTTAAAAATAGGAGTTTCTGCAGGCGGTGCTGGCTGTCTCTTTTCATCTGGAAGACCAAGTGGTCACTTCCCAAGCCCAACCTTGGAAGAAACCAAATTGGTTCTAGCTCAGGCTCAGCAGGAGGCCCGTGCAGTGGCAGCCCTTTTGTGGCCGCTGTTCCTTCAGGGCTGTTGGAAGGGTTTCTGAAACCAGTGCGATCTGTGACTCTCAAAGCGGGAACAACTGGTTTTTCAGGCTGTTGAGAAAGAAAGTCTGTGATTTATGTGGCTGAAGTATGGCGTAATTGACCCCCCACCTCCAATCTCTAAAGTTCCAGAACAAACAGAATTCATGTGAATCAACAGTTTATTTATTAACTTTTTCTAGACGAATAACATACATGAGAAGAAGCTGTAAATAACCATGCGGCTGCCTGGGTTTTCACACACGGAACACACCTTTGCATTGAGATCAGGAAACACAACATGACCAGTCCCCCAGAATCCTTTCCTGTGGCCCCCGCCGTGGGGGAGGGGCGGATCACTATGCTGACTTCTGACTTTGTGTCACCGGAATCACCAGGATTTGGGTCAGTGGTTTTGAACTTAGAGCGTCCTAAGCAGGGTGGTGCCATGAAGCTAAGGGAGAACTCAAGCCGAGGAGGTTATTCTCTGAATGTCAGAGGAAGAGTCTCACGGTGTTCGTGGTGTGGAGATGGATTGCGGGCATCTCCTTGAGAGCAAGAGCGCATGAGACATCGTGGCCACGTTTGGGGGCTGTCCAGGGCAGATAGAACACTGAATTTGTGACTGAGTCGGCGATGTTGGGTGCCACCGACACATGACCGTTTTCTTAAAGGCGTGATTGTTCAGGAAGTATTAAAAGCTGAGAGCTGCCTGGCGGGGGTGGAGTGGGGTCCTGAATCGGAGCCAGAGAGAAATGCCATGTGTCATTACTGATAGAAATCTGATCATCCCCGGATGCCGCCTGCCAGCATGTGGGCTCCTGGGAGCTGTTTTCTGATGGCCTGGATGGTGCCTGTTGACAATGGAGGCCAGAGGATGCAACTCTGCCTAATGAGTTCCTTGTCTTTTGGCCGGAGGTGTGGGGTTTCTTTGTGGGAAGCCATTAGCCACTTTGATGGTTCGTTTAAAAACAAGTGAAATCTGTCTTGTCCGTGTGGTGCTTCACACTGGTCCCTGACACCAACAGCTGGGAGTTCCCCTGGCAGGTGTGGACATAGCCGGGCTTCTCAGTGATTTGCTCTCACATTACTTGACTGTGTGCCTGGGGTGGTTTCTATATATACACTTGCTTTGTGTGGCTCAAGGCAGCAGAGGAAAGTGGCAGATCCTATTAAAAGTGGTTCCTATTTATTTGGGATTCATTCAACATTGATTAAGCACCAGTGTGCACCTGGTGCTAGGGATGACTTTATTTACAGTTATCGGGGTCCTTGGCCTTTATCGATGTACAGTGTTACAGGTAAGCTAGTTACTGATTATATATCAAGGTTGTATGTTGTGCATTTGTCTCTCCTGATGTGTGCTGTGATGTCCTAACCAGAAATTTATCCCAAATGAGATATATGTAAAGCATTTTGCACACAAGAGAACATTTGGCAAGTAAGTTCAAGAGGTTGTTTTTGTCTCACAGTCTTCTCTTTATGTGCCAGGTTCGGTATGAGGAACAGGCCTTGTGCTGGCCACCGTATTAACATTATTCTCTGCCTTTTGCATATTAGGGAGCAGAGCTTTGTGGAGGTGATGCCCTTGTTCCTTTAAGGACTCCAGTTGCAGCTCCAAATCTTTATGCTTAGCTGTGAGACATGGATGAATAAGGTCTGTAGACAGAGCCGATGGGACAGGAGGGACAGACTCTCCAGCTATTGGAATGCTGCATTGATTAGGGGACTTTCCTGGGACTCTGATTCATGCTGAGGTTTTTCTGTTGTGCAATAAACACAGTTCTCATTGGGAATGCTCCTTCTGCCCTTGTCATCTCATTTGACTGTTATGAAGGTAGGGACAGGTAGCACTCAGGTGGCACTCAGGTGACAGGAGGGTTACAGCAGACACTTTCACTGTTTAAGGTGGCATTTGCTTCCCTGGACCCTGATTCTGCTCTGCTTCTTCCTCTCTGTGGTCATGCCTCAATTCCCTCATCTGTCAAATGGAGTTGATATTAGTACCCATGATGCAGGATTGTTACAGTAATAAGACGAAGTGCTTACTAGATGCTCACTGTCATTGCTCTTTAGTTATTCCTGCATTTTCCCATCTCCCGGATTCTGAAGGCACTCTCAGCACAAGTGGACTCTTTTCCCCAACATTATAGCTTAAAATTTTGGCTTTACATGGTCTGCGTTTTAGGAAGAGCTGGGCTCCTTTGTGAATTTTAAGAAGACATCTTATATACAGGGCGATCCATTCCTTCGTTGCACCCCTGCTTGCCTCAGGGATTTCGTGGACTGCACTGTTACCTTAGGTTCATGGTGAACCCGCAGGTGCTTGGACTGGCTGGGGAAGCTCGTGGAGGGCTGGTGCACGGGGGAGGCAGTTACTTGAAAGGGGATCTGTGGATCGAAGATGATCCTGGCTCTCACATGAGAGCGGTTGGTATATGTGCTCGACCTCGGCCAGAGAAAGAGGAAATGTCAGGCATTGGCCGTCTGACAGCACCGGGAGCCCAACTGAAGGGAATGGAAGGAAGACCCTGCTGGTAGATCCGGACGAGCAACTGGAGGATTCCAGGAAGGAAGCTCGGAGGGCGTTGCCCTTCCCTTGCCGAGTTTTTGTCTCTTACAAACGGGGAAACATTATCAGGGTGGACCCATGAGAAAATGAGTCTGCTGACAACTCCGTTAGTAAGTGGCTCCAGACTGTCATTATCTCCCTGGGTTTTGTAACCAGTTGTACATGACAAGGGCATTCTTCTGGGATGGTCAAGGGCCCGCACGCGTGAACCAAACACTTTCCCCCAGTTCCTATAGCACTTCCGTCAGGGTCAGGGTTCTGTGACCCTTATTCCATCTAGTCTTTAAGAGCAGGTGGTGGCTTGTCTGTCTCCCTCTCTGGATGGATGAACTTCTTGAAGGTAAGGATTAGGGGTGGTTGTGTGTGTGTGCGTGCGTGCACGCATGTGTGTGTCAGAGTCATCAACTGTGTTTGTTTCCTATGTCTGCTGTAACACGCGACTGCAGACTTTGTGGTTTCAAACAACACACATTTATTGTTTTACAGTTCTAGAGGTCCACAGTCTAAAAATCAGCCTTACCGGGCTAACGTCAAGGTGTCGGTAGGCTTGGCTCCTTCTGGAGGCTCTGGGGGAGAATCTGTTTCTTTGCTTTTTCTAGTTTCTAGAGGCTGCCTGCTTTCCTTGAATTGTAGCCCCTTCCCTGTGTCTCTACCCTCAGGTCTCCTACTTCTGTTAGAACCTCCAGTCTCCCTCTTATGGGCCCCCGGGGATTATATCAGGCCCACCTGGATAATCCAAGCTTATCTCCCCACCTCAAGATCCTTAACTTCATCACATCTGCAAAGTTCCTTTGGCATGCAAGGTAACATATTCACGGGTTCTGGGAATTAGGACTTGGGCATCTTTGGGGGGCCATTTTTTTAGCCTACCGCATGAACACATTCCCTGTAGTGCTAGACTCACGTGCCCCGGCTCTGCCACCCACCAGCCTTGTGATGTTGGCAAGTTAGTTAGCATTTCACACATCTCCTCATCTGATAATAGTATTTCTCCTGAGACTTAAATGATAGACATGAAGGGCTTAGAAGAGTGCGTGGCACATAGTAAGTACATTTTGAGTATTTACAGTTGTCACTGTTACTCTCTTATTCTTAGTAAGCACTCAGAAAGTGTTTGGATGCTTGTTCCATTTTCCAGTTTGGCTGTTCTGACTGTTAACACTTATGACTGAAAAGTCTTGCCATTACATGAAATATATATATATGTTATACATATATAATATATATATAATTTTTTTCATTTAAGAATCTCACTTTGGGTTTTAAGATATAAGACTAACATCTTTTGTGGGAAAATATCTTCTATTCCTTTGTAGAATGATACATAAGTCGTGCTGAGGGTAGAAGGAGGTTAACGTAGCACCTAAATAATCCAATTGGCTACAATTCAAGTCATTTTTTCACTTTTCTATTCCCTTGGTGGGGCTTTCGTCTCTGTGTTCCCACTGTGGCTGCTCATCTTCTGCCCTCATGCCCACGTTCCAGCAGGGGAGGATGGAGAAGGATGGACCAGCGCTAAAGCAGGGGAGTGAATCCTTTCGGGAATCCTCAGTGGATTTCTGTCTATACCTGTGACCAGAACTGAGGTATGTCTCCCAGAGCTGCAGGGAGGTCTCGGAAGGTGAGAATGTTTAACTACAGCACGTTGGATTCTGTTAGTAAGGAGAAGGGATGCATCAGCCGTCTGTTTTGATTCCCTAGAGAAATTCTGGCTGGTGCAGGTCCCCAAGGAGAGCCAAACAAAAATGGCCGTGTGCTTATTACAACACTGTTTGTAATGGCAACAAAGCGTGCACACCTTCGCTATCCATCGGTGGGAAAACGCACAAATACACTGCTCTTATAGCCTCCCAATCAAGTATGTAAAGCAGTTATGACCCGCGTGTGTCAACATGGATAAATCTAAAACATATAAAATATCAAGTAGAGGGTTGCTGAAGGTTAAGTGTAACATAGTATGATTCCACTTATGTACAGTTACCTAGTAAGGAAAAAATACGAATCGGGAGCGATGAGCATCATATTCAGAAGGGAGAAAGTAGGGAGGGATGTTACCAGGGAGGTAAGTACAGTGAGCATCGGTTGTTACCTGTGATCAGGGAAAGATCCAGCATTTGTGGGGCCTGCTGCATATATAATTGTGTGTGAGGGGGTCCTTTTTAAGAGACCCCCTTTGGCTTTAACTGTAAATCTGCCTCAAACTGGCCTTTGTAAGAGTGTATGTGATATACCGGGAAGTCATTCCTAAAGTTATACGGGAAGCTGTTTGTAGATGGGCAATAATAACATTCACAATCACAAGAGCTAACCTTTTTGAACCCTTGCTATAGGCCAGGCCTTGGGCCAAGCATTTGGCAGGAAGTTTTCATTGACACTTCACAGCCCGTTTATGATACAGATGCCACTTAGTAATCTCCTTTTGTAGCCAAGAAAGCCAGGACTCAGAGCAGTTGTCATTTGCCCAAGGCCACACAGCCGGTGCGTGGCAGAGTCGGGGTTCAGACTCGTGGAGCAGAACAGGACGTGTTCCTATGGATTAAATACACCACGCGTAGTGATCTCTTCATTGTTGTTTGCGTGTCTGTTGTTCCTTTCAGTAAAAACTCGTTCTTTCTAATTAGGTGGGGAAGAGCACCATGACCTGAAAATATTCTTCCTATTATATGGAGGTTATTTTTGGAATTAGTGTGTTATTTAGAAGTATTTTTCAAAGTAATTGATTTGGTGAGTAGGCAAGCATGATTTGTGATAAGTTCAATGTCATTGATTAAAAGACTTTTGATTAGGGGCACCTGGGTGGCTCAGTCTGTTAAGCTTCCAACTCTTGATTTTGGCTCAGGTCATGATCTCATGGTTAGTGAGTTTGAGGTTTGAGCCCCCATCGTCGTGCTCTACTCTGACAGAGCAGAGCCTGCTTGGGATCCTCTGTCTCTCTCTCTCTCTCAGAATTAATAAACTTTTTTTTTTTTTTTTTAAAGAGCAGTTCTCTTTAAAAGAAAAAAAAAAGACTTTGATTTAAGAAAAGCTCTTCAAAATCCTTGTACTTAATGTGTTGGCCGAGCTAATGCAAAGCACTAGTCGTAAAAAATCAAGAAGTCAGTCCTAAGGATTTCCTAAACCATGAAGCTCAGTGAGAATCTCCCCATATGGACTTACACCAAGTATCGCGAGGCCCTGAGCAACATGCATGACTGTATCCAGGGGTCTGTTTCATGGTATCTGCTAAGGATAGGACTCTGTGCTCGTGGGCAGGACGTGGAAATAGCGTCCTCTGGATCCTCAAATGATGAAGGAAAAGATGAGGAGGAAAAGATAAAGGCAAGCTGGGTTCGAATCGACCATTCCTTGAAACAGTGTGAGTGAAAAGCCAGACCAAGGAAATCCACAGGCCCGGCTGCCCAGCTTTCTGCTGATATTCAGGAAAGATGGCTTGAGGAAGGCCTGTAAGATCCCTGGGCCTCAGGGTGTGGCCTGGGGGCTTGGCCGCGGCTCCTGCAGTGGGCTGCTAAGGCCATGAAGGAGCTTATGGCCCCACAGAGCTTGGATGCGGTCTTTGCTCCAGGGAGCCCGACAGCAAGGAAAGCGGAGAAGTGAACCAGGATCCAGCCAGTGTTCCTCTTGGCTGCAGGGAGGGAAAGAAAAAAAAGCCAGGATGACAGGGAGAGAAGGAGCTAAGCCACCTTCCTGGTCACATTTAATGGGTATTAATATTTGTAAATATTTGTAAATATTGAATAGTACTGTTACCAAGTAACAGCCTTACCACATGATTGAATGGAGGGCCTCCTTCTGTTTGATTTCACTGGTTTGGGCACTTTTTTTTTTTTTTTTTTTGTGCAGAGAGTGTTTGGCCCTTTTCTTTTGTGTGGTTCTATGGGTTGAATAAAGGGGAGGTTGTTTTTCAATTGTTTCTGTGCAGGAAGCCTTGGCTGACTGCAAAAATTTGGCACTGGAAATCGCACAGCGTTTTGTGATGTTACCGATTTGGCGTTTGTATAAATAACTCAAGAGCCCTAAAAACCACACTGTACACCATACATTGTAGACTCAGGACATCAAAGGTAATTAAGTCTTGCCTGCCTCATTTGGCAGATGAGGAAACAGAGGCCAGAAGAGCTTGCATGCAACATTGCTTACAACTGCATACACGTTTGTAAGGAGCATGACTTTTTGAAATGTTGTTACAAGTTACAAGCCTCCTCCAGGAATCAGGAATCGTAAGTTAGAGCACGGAGTTGCTGGAAGAGTGAAAATATAAAACCTTTTGGGTTTCCTTCTAACTGCAAGAAGAAAGACAAGGGACGACAACAGGGTGAGGGGTGCAGAGGAGATACTGGGATTGTTTATCCCTTCTTCCCGACTCTCTCTGGGGCCGCTCATTTCACTCCCGGGCTGTCCTGTTGAGTGGGGCGAACGTGGATGTGGGTGGGGAAAAAGCCCCTACAAATGGCTCCTCGGAGTTTCTGTGACAACCTGCCCTGGGTAGGCTCTGTGTGGAGGCAGCCCTGTTTATGGAGCGACTGCCAGACCCCACTCTCGCCTGGTCCTTCTTGCTCAGACAAGCCCGCTGCTAAGCTGTCAGGGGGCAGAATTTATGTTTGATATCTCTTCCCACTCACCATGAGCTGCTCTTCCTCTTGACAGCAGCCCCTTCCAAAAAGCCAGTGCCCCTAGCCCCGTCCCTGAGGCCAATTCTCTTCTGTTCCTTCTGGGGCAGAAATGACCAAATGAGGACCCTGCCCTGAAGGAAATCCCCACAGGACATGTGGATGGACTGAACCGAGAGTTGGGGGCCGAGGGAGGAGAGGTCTTTCCTTAGGGAGGTCCTGGCTGTCAGGAAGCCTTCTCAGAAAGGGTGGCGTGAGGCTAGGTCTCCGGAGGCTCAGCCGGTTGGAGAGAACCAAGCGCTGCAGGCCCGGGTGCTGTTGGTGTAGTTGGGAGCATCCTTCTGCAGGGCTGGATGCAGAATTCAGGGGTCCTAGGGGGTCGGGATCCCAGGAAACAAGTCCAAGGGTGGGTCAGGTGGGGCGAATACAGTGGTTAGTCTATTGAGCTATACTTTGTGTCTTGGAGTTTATCTTCTAAGAGATAGAGAGCCTTTTGAAGATTTGAAATGGGATGCAGGGATGAAGAGGGAATGACTGTATTTGAGATTTAACAGCTCCTTGGTGGTCCCAGTGTACAGGGGGAGCCAAGATAGGGGGGTGGGTCAGGGAGGAAGGGTCTGGAGCACAGTGGATGTAGAAATGGTGGTGGGGGTCTCTGCAGACTCCCTGGGGTCAGGGTAGGTGTGGGGAAGGTGGTGATACCATTCATCGAGTCTCTTCCTTAACTGGGGAGCCGCAGTTCTTGGATGCACGGTGGGGCGGGGGGGGGGTGGTTGGAGTTAGAAACAATGACACGCTCACACAGATCTGTTCCTAGAGGTACCGACGCCTGTGTTCCCCTGGTTCTCCTGTCCCCTCCTTCAGCACTCACCCAGCTCTTGCCCACTGCTCGGTCAGCTGATGAATCACTTCTGGTCATGTGTGGGAGTTAATGGTTGGTAGGTATTAATATGTTACCTGGCCCTGGTAACCTATTTCCATTTTAAACAGGTCCTCAATTCTTGGACTAGTGAGGTCCTCAAAGCTCTTAGGTCAGCCCTGAAAGTTTCATCAGAATTTAATTGGAAGAACTTCAGATGTCCAATTTTACCTTCAGCTGGTCTTTTTTTAGGCTTCTCTCCAGTACAGTGTCCAATTGAGACCATCAGGTTTAAGCAAAAAAATTCTACGCTAAGAAATTTTACTCTTTTGCCCTCTAGTGGCAGACTCTCGAATGTCTCTTTTCAATTTCAACCTCTCTGAGAGTCCTCCATTCAAAAAATACTTTGTGTCTCTTTTGTACTAGAGGCCTCAAAATCTTCACCGTCTGATCTGGCGATGGCCATTTAGTCTGTCCCTAAAGGATCAGCAAGGCATGTGAAATAAGTGGAAATGAAGTCATTATGTCTGGAAGATTCTATTTTTTTATTTCGTAGCATTTCACGCTTCTCTTTGATCCAGTGCATATCCTGAGCTGTTACAAACTGGGGGCTGAGAACTGATGCTGTGTGCACCGGCCTTATTTCCCGCTATGTATCTTGTTTTCTTTTATTATCCTGGATTCAGAAGAATGTGGGAAGCACACCGTGTGCTGTTACAGGCCTAATGGGGAAAATATGAAAAGATTCCCCAGGAATATTAGTGGTAGTATCTTGAAACAAGTAACATACATAGTGCTGGGACAATATGAACTCCTCCGGAGGGCAGTGAAATTAATGAGGCTCTTGAAGCTCTTTTCCCTTCCTAGCAAATAATTTTAGAGAAATATTCGGCTTCCCCACAAAGTAGGCTCTTTTGGAAAAACCAAACATGTTTATGAATGAGCTTAAATTTTGTGTAAGTTATTATTGTAAAGCTGGTCAGTGCCCAGCCCGGTGCCTGACACAACATCGCTCCAGAAAACGTGCCTGCCAGCCTTCATCGCTAGGGTTTGTATGGTGGCACTTGGCCTTCTTGCCGTGTTTTTGTCTGGTTGCTGTTTTTGGCTTTACATTTTTATGTAGAAATTTTGCCTGAGCTTCATGTAGCATGACACTGTTTACTCGGTAAAGCCTTGTGGTATTTTTAAAAATAGTGTCTGCTAATCATAATAACTATGGAAATAACACGTTTATAATGTGTTTTATAATCTATTATGTGCTTTTATGCGTGATCAGCCAGCCTTTTAATGAGATACGAGTATCATCAGATCCAGATGAAGACCCTGAGGCTGCAGCAGGTTAAGCAACTCGTCCTGTGTCACGTAGCTAATTACCGACCTCTGGCCGGGGGCTTTTGCCCCTATCACTGGCAGTGTTTGCACGATGAGAGGTGAAAACCTCTGTTCTCAGGAGGCTGATGTCGGACTTGAGTGAAGAGTGATGTTTTCGGTGAAAATGTGCAGAGATTATGATCCAGTTACCATACGGGCTTCTGGGAGCAGGTGTTATGGCCGCATTGACTCGGTGACTGAGCAGACGGTGGAGGTGGACCGGGCCACAGAAGGCACTGAGCTTGACAGAGCGCCTGGCACTGAGCTGTCAATGGTACATGCGCTGCGTGATGCGGCCGATGTCTTCTGCCCCTCGAGAACTGTGACTTCGCCAACCGTTTTACCTGGCTCCTGTCCAGTTGCTAGAGAAAGGTGCCATGGAGGTGTAGCCACGCAATCCAGGGAACATCGTTTTTCTTCTCCCACCCTATGAGGCCAATTCTGTGTTCTTAGGCCATTGCATGTGTCTGAGACAGACAGGAAGGACTCGACAGTCTTGGCATGATATTGATATAGCAGGTGTTTGTCGAAAGGTTCTAGTCAGACTGTGTTTCTCCAGTGTGCCTTACTCCCTACCACAGGGCCTCTGCACATGCTGTCACCTCTGCCTGGGATGCCTTTGCCTCTATCATTCTTCAGATTTCACAGATCTCATACAAAGGTCTGCTTTTCTCTTAATGCCTTAACCATTGTTCAAATATACGCCTAGTCTGGGTAAAATATCTACGTAACTCACAAATGAGAAAACTGGAAGGAAGAAGAAGAGAAGACTGGTTTTAAGAAGTATTTAGGAATGAGGTGCCTGACTGACTCAGTTGGCGGAGCATGCAACCCTTGATCTCAGGGTTGTGAGTTCAAGCCCCATGTTGGGTGTAGAGGTTACTTAAAAATAAAATCCTAAAAAAAAAAAGTATACAGGAAGACATATGTGTGTGTGTAGACATATGTACTGTCTGATATGTGTGTGCACACATGTACACACATACATGTGGGTATATATTTAGACAGGCATGTACTTTTATATGTGTGTATATGCACGTGTACACATATATATGCATTCATGTGTGTGTGTCTGTGTGTGTATAGTTATGGGAAAATGTGGAGAAAAGAACGTTGGGATAAGACTGCGAACTTAGGTATAAAACTGGTTAAGGTCCTACAGGAGAATAACACTGTAACCTTTGGAATTATCTCTTATTTGTGACAGAAATTATTTGCAACTTACCAGTCTTTCACAAATTAACACTGACATTACAGAGTCTGGACCCTGGTAAAAAAAGACAAGTAGGTCAAATAAAACTACCTTCCCTGTAGGCAGGCTCAGGCTGTGGAGGACTTTGAAAAGGCGTGCTTTTTTTCTTAGTCTTAGGATAGTTTTTTAAAATGGCGTTGTATCTTGAGTGGCTAGCACGGTGCCGGCACCGAGGAGAAACCAGTGACTGCATGCTGAATGAATGGACACATGGGGAGAAGGCTGGCCATTCGGGCACACACGGGGCGGGGTGTTAAGTGTGGGGAATGTCATCCGGTAGAGGTCGAGCCTCCACCTTCCCACTGGAGGAGTTCGGGGCCAGAATACCAGCTTGTATGCAGACCTGGGGGAGGCTAGGGTAGTAGGGCAGTTACCCAACTGGGATTTGGGGCAATGAAAGGACATGTCAGAAATCCAGCAGTGAGAATACAGTCTTAAGAACCAAGGAGAGCTCAGAGCTCAGGACAAAGGAGGGAAAGAAAGGGATGGGTACTCCTGGCATTACCTACAATACGCGATTCATCGCAGGAAGGCCTTAGCCCACATAATCTATCCCAAGTTTACCCCTCACCTGGCCTGCTAGGTGGCATTATTATTCCTTTTCTGGCTAAGGCCAGAGTGTCACACAAACAGCTGTGGAGTCAGGTGCACTTGGCTTTACATTCAGGCTCTGCTGCTCACGAGCTATGTAGCTCTTGGCAAGTCACCGGCCCTCCTTCAGCCTCGGTTTCCTTACCTAGAGCGTTGTAATGCATTTGAGCAGATACCAAAGCCTCTGATACTCCAGACTTTGGGTTTCGTTGCATTCAGAAGTTCGAAGTCCATTAGCCAATAATTAAAATAGCTTCATTCTTTACTTCTGTCTCTCAAAGAAGGTCCAAGGGGGATGCATTTTATACTCAAGGGCAGCCCTTTTTTAGGGACTGCCGTCTCTCCTCCTCATCCCTTTCTGTCTCCAGTCACCTAACCCTTCTCCTTTGCTCCAGAAGACTTTTCCCTTCTCCTCCACTCCTGGTGTTCCTTTTTTTCTCCATATCTCTGCTTCTCTGCCCTCTGATTAACTCAGTTTACATAATGAAGGGAAGAAAATGGTGGATGGAGTCGAGTCCTTCCTTAACCAGTGGACAAGAAGCTGGGTAGCCACATCTTTTAAAGAGTTCTTGACCTTGATTCAGAAAGAAGAGCACCTTATAGAGTGGTCATGAGGATTAATTTGAAGTAGTAGATATCAAATTTCTGGCAGTTAGTGGACCTCGAGTAAACGGCAGCTCCCGGCATTGTTACAGAAGAGGAGGCTCCCGGAGACGCTCGCACAGCTGTGACGTGATGAGCTGGGGTTGCAGCTCAGCCACGCTGGCTCTGGTGCAAAAAGTCAGAGTGAGCATCATGCCAGGTGGGTCAGAACTCACCCAGGAGGTCAGGGTTGTTCCTAGGAAATGGGGCGGGGATGGTACGAGAGCTGGAGACTGAGGTCAGAAGGGCCCCGGCTGTCAGGAGCTCTCTGGCAGGAAGCCAGACAAGCTGTGTTCTGGTCTTAGTGTGTGAGGGTCTCGTCCCAAGTTTTCAGGATTCCAGAGCAGGCCATCGAACTGGCTGGGTCTGAGCCAGGATCAGCCTGTCTTCTTGGCCACCGAGATCTTGCTGTCCCTGTGTGCAGACCCGTAGGGATTTTCTGGGAGGAGGCAGACAGCTTTGCCTCGGGGTGTCTATCTGTGAAGTCTGGAGTCTGGTCAAGAGAATAGCCTTCTAAAATAGAAACGGGACAGTGCTGTGGGCCACCTGCAGACACTTGGTCAAGTTCCCCAAGTTGTGTGGATTCTCTGATGCAGAACTCACACGAAGTATTCAGAGGGCCTTTTTTTTTTTTATTATTATTGATTTGTTTATTGAGAGAGAGAGAGGGAGGGAGAATGAGTGTGTGCACCAGCAGGGGAGGGGCAGAGAGAGAGGGAGACAGAGAATCCCAAGCAGGCCCTGCTCTGTCAGTGCAGAGCACAATGCAGGACTTGAACCCATGAACTGTGAGACCATGACCTGAGCCTAAATCAAGAGTCAGACGCTTAACCCACAGCCACCCAGGCGCCCCTCACAGGACCAGTTTTTTAGGTGACATTCATTAGGTGAGCATTTTCTTGCTCCAGCAAGAAAAACATAAGTGAGGAGGGAATAAAATGCTCTGTGACCTTTTCTTCAGCTCTTCTCCTTTTAGGAAAGAACGCCTTTTTGTTGGCAGTTCAAATTAATTTTTTAGAAAAGCGACTACGGAAGGTATTTGAGACTTGCTTCCAGGCAGAGGAAGCGGAGCCCTCCCAGAGCGGTGGAAGAGACGGGCAGCGAGGGTTTCTGGCGCTGGCCAGCAGAGGGCACCCGTCACTCACATTCGGGGCCGTCTTTCTCCTCGCCCATGTTCTCTGCGGAGGCTGGAATCCATCCAGCTCTCTCCTGGAAAAGTCAGTCTTGGAAGATACTCACTTCCAGCTATTTCTGATTTAACTCTGAGTCTCAAGGAGTGGACTTCTCCCTTTAGAGCTGCAATTTCTGCTTTCACAGCACCATCTGCTGTTGTCTGAGCCTCCAAAAGTCAGAAGGGAGAGATGCCTTCTCCAAGGTTCTTAGAGCACATGTTCAGACAGAAACAGGCCGGAGGAGCACAGAGTGTTACATAAACACCAATTAATAAATACTTGGCTCCAGATGAGCCCTACGTGTCAGACTCGTGATCATCACACCTCTGCGTCCAGGCCCTTCCTCCCATTGGTACAAAAATGAAAGAGACGACTGAAAACAACAGAGCATTCACTGGCCAATCCTAGGAGGGAAGGGCACTGGCACGCGCAGGGCACTGTGCTTCCCATGGGTCCGTTTTAATTCTTTCCAGTGGATGCTTTGTTTTCCTCCAATATACTTTCAGTCTTGCGGATGCTATTACTAATAATGCTAGGTAACACTGCGTTCTTACCATTTGCTGGGCACTGTGCTAAGTGCTCTCATGAGCATCTGCTTATTGAGCCCTCTTCAAAAATTAAGAGGCGAGGGAACTTCTGGGGCTTCTGAGGGTTCACGAGGGTCAGACGCTTGCCGACGGTCACTTAGCTGCTGAGGGGGGAGCCGATTTGATCCTGCACAGGTGTTGCTCAGACCCATTTGTTGAGTCCTAATTACATGCTGGACAATGTGGTGCAGACTCAAGATATGATGCCTCTCTGGCTAATTTTAGTTTTGAATGTGTTTTTTGATCATTTGAAAGCTGAAAGAAAGAAAGCAAGAAGGAAGGAATGAGCCAGCCCTCGGGGGGAGTATGTATCAGAAAGTGGAGGTCCAAGAGTTCCTGCGTTCCTTGGAGGGTCCCTTCCTTAGAGGCTACCAGGAAGGAGGCGGTAGGGATTGGAGCAGGGCGGTGGGACTGGCTCCATTTCCTCCTTCCCTTCAATTTGAGCAACTCTGTTTCCACCAGGTTTATGTCTCAGGTTTCGAGTATGATCAGGTTTGACACATGGGTTCTGCTGCTGAAAAGAACAAAGCGAACCTGCAGTGTCACGGCTCATCGCTAAGGGCATGCCTGGAGCAGTGTCCACGCACGTCCCCTGGGTCCCTTCATCTTCCCCCGGCTTCGTCGCTCCCGCCTCCCTGCCGTGCCGCTCACTTCCTTCCCTGGCTCCTGCTCTAAGCTTCCGTGTTGCCAAGAGAACAAGCCTTGGAGTCAGAGCTCAGCTCCCTGACCTGCCAGCACACTGGTGCCCTCCCTGTACCCAGGGTCCTCATCTGTGAGATGGGCTGTTAACAGAATCTGCCTATCAAGCCGTCGTGTGGATTATACGAGATGACGGCACTCCCGTTTAAACATTGCCCGGCCCAGAGTAAGAACTCACCATCCCAGGGCCCTTCTGCCGCTACTTCTTTCTTACCCACTCACTTCTCCCCAGAATTGGCCATCTGACTGCCACCCCCACTACTGCCCCCAAACAGCCACCTCAGGGGGTCAGCCATCTCCAGACAGCCAGTCCTGCCTCCTGGTTCCTGAATGGCCATCTGCTTGTTGAGTCAACACATTCTGCAAATGAGTGACCTCAGAGCGAGGCTAACTGGTGGGAAGGGGCTTGCATGGGTCTCATAATTCGGGTTATAGACACAGCCAGAAAGGGAGACCCTTGACTTCCTGGTTCACCTTCGCTTCTCAAGCTTTAGGGGGTTCTAGAAAGTTGGTGGCTAAATTATCAGGGGAGGTAGAAGGGGATAGGTCCGCTGTTATTGTCTGTGACCCTGTTGCTGAGAGAAGAGATTTCCTTCAGGGAGAGGACGATAAAAAGGAACAAAGCACTGACACACGCAGCACCGTCGATGAATCTCGATGCACCATGCCAAGTGAAAAAGACATACAAGCCTACTTCCCGTATGATCCCACTTACGTGACATTTTGGAAAAGGCAAAATTATGGGAACAGAAACAGATCAATGGTTGCCAGGAGCTGGGGTGGGGAGGAGGGTATGACTACAAAGGAGCAGCACGAGGGGGCTTTTTCCTGGTGTTAGAAGAGGTCTGTGTCTTCCCTGGGGTCACACACCAGTGAGTGTCAGAACCGACATCTGCACGTCAAAAAGTGAATTCGTATGTAAAAGTGTATTTTAAAAAATGAGTTCATAAAACAAAATCCAGGTTGCCAGGCAGAAACACAGAACACATTGCCATCACTCTGTAGCAGGTTGGTCTTGCCCCGATTTGGCAGATGTGGAAACTGAGGCTCAGGACCCTGGGAAATGGTGGAGAGACGTCTTTCTCTTGTCTTCTGTCTCTCTGCCTCAGCCCCTCCATGCATTGGACGGTGCTCTGGGAGCTGAAGATCAAGTCCTCAGGAGGATAGATTGGTCTCCACCTCCACAGAACTCACATTCTAGAATAAGTAAGTCTAAGAGTGGTGTGGGAGGGAGGGTCAGGGTCCCGTGGGGCCAGAGCAGTGTCAGGGAAGAAGGCCTTGAAGAAGTGACGCTGAGCCAAGGCGAGGCCTGGTGCAGAGAAGTCTTGACGGGGAGGGGAGGGTGAGCCGTGGCCAGTGGGGACAGATGAGGGGAAGTTGGCAGCAGCTGGCAGCTTTCAGCAAATGAGAATTCATTCTGAGGGTACTGGGAAGTCTTTGCAGTTTGAAGCAGGGCTAATCCCAGATTAGCCATCTCCGAAGAGCAGGCCTACTCCGCACCCTGCACTTCCTGCCTTGCCGTGGGAACCTTCGAGTTGGAGGGGAGGATGCCTCCAGTTTGTGTGTGCGTGTTTCTTTTACATTTAATCCACGCTGCTGATGATTCATGCATCCCTCACAGACTCCAGCGCCCAAATACAATCTGTTAATAAATTGCATCTGGTGGAGTCCGGGGGCATTTGTAACTGCACAGTACGTAATGGCTGATGCTCCCTGGGAAGCCAGAAATAACTTTCACACCTTGCCTTGATTTCCCATTTGCTGGCCCGTATAACCATCTGGGGTTTCTTGGTCATTCATTTAGTGATTTGTTAAGGTTCCCTACTCCCCCTCCCCCCTGCCTCCTTGCTAGCAAGTTATCAACCGGTATCTGGTACCTAGGGACATTCAGGTGATGTTTGTGACATGAACAAGGGGAGGGACCAGGCCGGAGGAAAGCGGTTGTTCTCAGCTCTGTGTCATCCCCTGTGCGCACTCCTCCTTTCAGGACCTCGGTTTCCCTGTCTGCCTTTACAAAGCAGCTGGTCCTGAGCTCTCGCCTCCCATTCTGTATGTCTAGGGAGCACACCTGGAGGCTAGTCAAGGTGGCAGAGACCTGGCCCACGGCTCCCAAGAGCAGCGGCTACATCACATCGTCAGAGGACAGTGTCCTGCTGGGAGGCACATGCTGTTTTGGCTGTCCCACAATCAAGGACGTATCAGAGCAATGGGACTTTTCTGGGCGCATGTATGTTTAGATTTAAATTCTGGTATTTGTATTAGAAGATTTCCTTATGTTTCTTTGTTTTTCTTTGGAAGCATTCATAGGCCAGAACTGAAAGAATTACCATCCTTTCCTCCAAAAGAAATATAATCTCCCATAACATGTTGGATTTCCAGGATTGGAAGGGTGAACTAATGGGAAGGGTGAACTAATGTTGCTTTTGCTGATAGCAGGTGAAGGGTGGGTAACGGGTCACTATGGGGCCACCAGGGAGTCTCGAAGGATCGGTTTCCATGTGGATGACCAGACTCACCTCCTGTGTTTTCTTTTCTTCCCCTCTTAATTCCATTCTAAGAGCCAAACTAATCCAAAATATTATCCTTTCGTCCATGGCTCCTTGGTGTTTCGAAATCTATACAAGTCTAGGGGAAGATTATTTGGTTATAGTTCAATGTTGGCAGTTGAAAGTGAACTTCATGAAACAGAAAAACGGAAAAGACACAAAGGAATTTTTAAAAACGGTTCTCCCACTGTTAATATTATAGTGCTTTCCTTATTTTTTATCATCTGAATTTATTCATTGTGTAAGGGGCGCCTGGGTTGGTTGGTTGGTTAAGAGGCCAACTTCGGCTCAGGTCATGATCTCACGGTCTGTGAGTTCGAGCCCCGCGTTGGGCTCTGTGCTGATGGCTCAGAGCCTGGAGCCTGCTTCAGATTCTGTATCTCCCTCTCTCTCTCTGCCCTTCCCCTGCTCACACTCTGTCTCTATGTCTCTCAAAAATAATAAATAAACGTTAAAAAAATTAAAAAAATATTCATTGTGTGACTTTATACCATATTTTACAATTTACTGTTTTAATATAATCATTTTCTTATGACATTGGCAAGTTAGAAGTCAGAGCTAAGGGGCTCATCTCCTCCATCCCTGCCCTGTAACTTACCCACCCACCTACCTGTCATGTGTCTGTTCGCTCCCTGGCCATCCGTCCCCGTGGGGTGAGGGTCTCCTCTGTGAGGAACAGGGTTAGGTTCTAGGAAAGCAGTAATCAATGAGGCCGGCAGGATCCCTTCCCAGGGGAAGGTATTATTATACAGTAGGACTGGAGCTTGAACAACCCGGAGGAAGATAGCAGATTGTGGGCGATACACGTGGGCCACAGGCTGCCGGGGCAGTGGCGGCTCAGTCTCTGTGGCTGCCCTGCACTGATGGAGCCTCTTCACGTTGGGGGGCTGGTTTGAACACTGGATTTAGAGCTTCCCCATGGAAAAAGCATCCAGCCAGTGCTCAGGACTGTGGGGCCCTTCTGTATGGGGTTCACGTGTGTACAGGTCATTTGTCGAATTGGGATAGTCAGGCTGAGAAGGAGATGATGAACCTGACCTGGCTTGCTGAGCTGCAGATGGGGCAGTGCTGCAAATGCAGGGTTCTCTGATGCTGGAAATTAGGGGCTTATTTGTGGCATCTCTTGGAGGCAGAGGGAGATTTCGGGGGAGGGGCAGGTTCCTAGAAAGCTTTACAAACACAGCAAAGTCTGAAAGAATATACATCAGGCCAGGGGTGACCAACTCTGCATGTGAAAGACACCAAGCAGGCACTAAAACCAGCGACCAGGGCCGTGCAAGGGTCAGAGTAGGGAGAGGCAGGGACCCCAAGAGCCCACTTGCTGAAAGGGCATCTGCCACTCAACCCCAGCTGACCATTGTCACATGTGGGAATGTGGGCCTTCGTGACATTCAACTGAAGCTAGGTACCTGATTTCCGAATGAAATCCTCTAGCTTTTTAAACGTTGGAAGCTACCTCAAAAAAGGGAGGGTCATGTAAAATATATTAGCAGTCTACTTGCTTATTACTTGAACTCAAACTTTAACTTTGAGGTTAAATTGAGAGTTTTATTGTTTACTTGTTACATTTTTATTTTGTGTGCTTTTATAATGAATACACAATATTATTATAAGCAAAGAAAAAAAAGGAAAACACCTTTATAACCCAAAGGGCTACTTACCTTTGAATTGTTCATGCCGTCTGGACAGGTGGGGGACAATCTGGTTGACTGGATTGTGGGGACGGCTGTCGGAGCATGGGCTCAGAGGAGAGGAAAGAAGACCCGTATCTAAGAGGGCCCAGGAGCTGCTGACTGAGGCAGCATGTGGGGGCCTGAGGGCTTTTATGCGCTGGGCACCATCCTCTGTGTACTCTCTGCCCTCATTCCATCCTATGTGTCCTCATTCATTCATTCACCAGATATATACTGAGCACCTGCCGGTGTCGAGCACTGTTCTACCCCCAGGATACAGCAGCGAACTGAGTAGGCAGTAATCCCCACCCTTGTAGGATTTGAGTGAGGGAAACCAACAAGAAATGGCATGTAATAGGATAGGTCTGATGGTGGTAAACACCATAGGAAACAGACAGGGGTGGGGGAGAGCGAGGCTGGGGAGGGCTGCGGTTTCCAGGAGGGTGGTCTGGGAGAGTCCTGCTGAGAAGAGACCTGAGAGAGAGGTTTCACTCCATTATACATGTACCGCTTGCCGACTGTGTCGGGAACTGTGTTAGGCACTGTGGAGGGTCTCCGGAGAGCATTCCCATTTTGTGATTTACTTCCTTTTACAAACTTAGAAACAAACTTAGTTTTTTGGTTGCATGTGACAGAAATACAGTGTGCACATGCTTAAATTAAAAAAAAAAAACGGACTCACTTATTTGAATTCAGTGATAGTTCTGCCTTTAGGCATGGCTGGATCCAGGTGGCTAATCCACATCACCAGGAATCCGTCTCTCTCCATCTGTTGCTCCTTCTCCAAATAAGCTTATGTCTTGATGGGTCTCTGACCAAGATGCTCTGCACAATTCCAAGTCCCCACCCCGTCAGCTCAAATAGTGCGCTAGAGGACTGCATCTCTTTTTCTTTAACCCCAGCAAAAGTCTCATTCTTCCAGCTCCCATGCCCCTATTGGGAGGGTTGGCCCTTCCTGTATCACAGGGTTTAACAGCTGGGGCAGGGGTCCCTCAACAGAAGATCAGGGTGCCATTGACAAGAGAAGGGGGACTAGATGCTGGGCAGGAAGAAACAGCAAACTGGCTACACTTACCGGGGCTGGAAAGAGCCTGCAAACGGGGATATCGTCCGGGGTCCCAGTCTATCCCCAACAGACCAGCCCTTAGTTTTCCAGTGTCTAAATGAGGGTGGTGGACTAGCTGGTTCTCCAAGGATCCTTCCAGCTCTTAATCTGTTTGAGTTTTAGGAACATTAGTGGAAAGCAGACACTGTTTCATTAAATTACTGGGTTTGAAACAATACAGGATCGTGGATCCTGGTGAAATACCTGTATAGTTTTTTTCCCCCACAACCAACTCTTTTGATCAATTGCTGAGAAAGCTGGGGGGTGAGGGGGACATTAGACTTGCCGCTGCTTGAGCTGTGTTGTTTCCTAGTCGCGCCCACCGACAGCTTTGGCCATATGTATGCAAGGGAGCTTTGTAAACTTTTTAGTCTAGTGATGGGAAATGAACTCATCGCCACAAAATTTCATGCTCCAAAGGCCAGAATGGCACATCAGGGAAGATTTACCCTGGCTTCACCTCCCAGCGTGAACTTGTGAGCAGACCATGCTTTAAACAACACACGACTGTCAGCAGCTGTGGGGAGAACCAGCTGTGGGGACATCAGCATGAGTTTCCCAAGACACCGATTAGATGTCTCAGTCCAGAATTCTGTCTTAATGGTTGTGTCTCATCTCTACAGTTAGACGAATACCAGTGTATTTCCCTGGGAAGATAAGGAGGGATGACAGGGATTGCTCCTTGATGACTGTGCTAGTGTGACTTACCCTTTATGTTCATGAGTCGTCTGCAGGGTCAGTGTCTGTGCTGCATGGTGGGGGACTTGGCCGTGACTCATCTCAAAGCTAGAAGCCATGCACCACCCTTCCATAGGAAGCACTGGATATGTGAGACAGTGTAGGGGATAAGAGCCCTGGGGCTCTGGTTCAAAGCCCGGCAGCATTGCTGCTTCCTGACTGTGTGACCTGGGGCAAGTTACCTGAGCTCTCTGTGCCTCAGTTTCCCCATCTGTAAAGCTGGAAATAATAGCACCTACTCATAGAGTGTTGTCATGATTAAATAGGAGATCACGCGTCAGGCTCTCGTCAGCCAGAATAACTGATGTTGGTGGCACAGGTGTCATTCCCGTGCAGTTGTGGACTAATAAGAGACAGGGGTATCATATTTATCATGGCTAACACATGTTGTGCTTATTACATGGCAGGCCCAATATACTTATGTGAGAGACACTATTCTAAACTCTTCTAAGTACATTAACTCAGCTAGGTAATGTGATCATTCGTGTTAACTCAGGTGCGTGTGTGCTATCGTCATTGTTGTCACTTTACTGATGAAGGAAGTGGAACACAAAGAGTTAAGTAATTGCCCAAAGTCACACAGCCAGTGAGTGGTGGATGTGGGATTTGAACCCAGGCAACTGGCTTTAGAGTCCTTCTTCTGACCACCACGCTTTACAGGCCCACTAAAACAAGAGCTACACAGAGCTTCCTATAGGTCAGGAATTGTTTTAAGCACTTTCTATAAACTGGCTCATTTAATCATTTTTTTAATGTTTATTTATTTTTTAGAGAGAGAGAGAGAGACAGAGTATGAGCAGAGGAGGGTCAGAGAGAGAGAGGGAGACAGAATCTGAAGCCGGCCCCAGGTTCTGAGCTGTGAGCACACAGCCTGACACGGGGCTCGAACTCATGAACCATGAGATCATGACCTAAGCTGAAGCCAGATGCCCAACCGACTGAGCCACCCAGGCGCCCCTAAATTGGCTCATTTAACCCTCCAAACCAACCCTCTGAAGTGGTTGCTATTTTTCTCCCCATTTTATAGACGAGGAAGTCAAAGAACCTCTAAAGAAGAGTTCACGTCCTGATTAGCTGGGTGATTTAAGGCAGGGAAGCCGACCTCGCTGAGCCTTAGGGTCGCTGTGGGGGAAACGGGTGACATGACCAGCACTGCGAGCAGCCCTGGCATGGAGCAGACCTTCTCCGGAGGGTCCGTTTAACTGTTAGCGAGAGGGCCTTGCTCGCAGACCCCAGCTCTATTCTTTGTCTTGAGCTGCTCCTGGTAGCTAAAACAGGGCAAGAGCTCTTAGAAGGCTGTGGCTTCTTGGAGGAAGAGGGCTTCGAAGACATGTCTCTCCCCTCAGCTAGGTCCTCTGTGGCACTGGGGTGTAGCTTGACCCCACCGTGGATCCTGTGTCTGGCCTCGAAGGTGACAATTCTGCCCCCTCCCCCCAGAAGGCAAAGGCAAAGAGACGGTGAACCTGTCCCAGCCACTTGGGGGCAAACTGCTTCCTAGGTCTGGGTCTTGGTTTGCTTAGCTGCAAAATGGAGTGAGTGTGAGATGGAAGCAGTTAAGAACACCAAATCCAGAAAATTCCGGATTTTCACAATGTGGAAGAAACAAGTCTTCTTGCCTGTGTTTTGCGTAATGAACATGTAGAACTTTGCAAGACGCTTTTCCAGTAGCTAGTCCCTAGTGTTGGCTATTTGAGCGGAGCCTCGTTCCTCCCTCTGAAATAACACTGAGAGCTGTATCCTCCTCACTAGGTTTGTGGTGTATTTCGTCAAATTAATTATTGCAAAGGTGAAGTTCTGGGTCATTTTAATGTCCTTGGAAAACGCTGCCAAATTGCTGCCAAATTACCCTGTGGAAACATTGTGTCAATTTATACATTCAGAGTTGCAAAGCAAAATGTCTGTTTCTCCACATTCTTGCCCGCAGTGCGGTATTATCTTAGAAAAATCACCAATTTGAAAGGCAAACATACTCTTATTTAAAATTCCATTTTGCTAGTTACTAAGAAGGGTAAACATTTTTCATTTGTTTATTGACTGTTTGGGTTTCTTCTTTTGTGAATTAGCTGTGTTATTACAAAGCATTTCAGCTTTTTTTTAAAGCTGTTCTTTTTTTATTATAAAATTAATGTATGCATATCCTAAAAGTTCAGACAGTGTATGTATGTGTGACTTGCAAGTGCAGGTTCCTCAGATCAGTCCTAACCTTGAGAAATCACCACTGCCAACAGGGTGGACATTATTGTTTCAGAATTTTCTAGAAAATTTTGAATGCCATCGTTTGGCCTTAAAGATTTCCGAAGGTTCATACACGGATTCAGTATATTAAAAGGTGTTTTTCTACTTGGCATTTTTGCTGAATAAAGTTAGTAGGCTTATTTCGATAAATCAATCTTTTGGGAGAAGCCATGTTGCCCAGAGGGAAGATTACTGAATTTGGGGACCCACCGACCACCATCACGTCTCCCTGCACTCAGTGGGGTGGGAGTGACCGCACTGTCTGCTGGCCTTGTCTGGCCCTTGAGTCAGTGCCTCTGTGCTGCGGAAAGGAGTGCTTTTTGTGTTGAATGGCAGGCTGCTGTGATATAAAGACAGTAGGAGAGGTCGAGGGCTCCTGATTTTTTTTCTAGCACCAGCTCCAGTGAGTTGGTGATAATCGTTAGTAAGAGCCGGCATTTACTCTGTATATCCTTTACATACTTGCATTTACTTATAGCTCACAACTGTTCTATAAAATGTAAAATCTAACATTATCCTTGTTTTTCATACTCTAAAACTTGGGTTCCTAGAGGCCAAACCATTTTGCTTAGCATCCCCAGGTAGCAAGTGCCAGAGCCAGAACTCAGACTCAGACCTGATGGGTGTGGAGGCCCCTCAAGGGGTTAACTGCCCACTCGTCAGTTCTGGACAGCCTCTCCATGAACCCCGTCTCCCTCTTGGCCTTTCTACACATTAGTCTGCTTCAAATGCAGGCAGGGACCTGGGGAACCCCCAACTGGTTCTCAGTCTTATAAAGACTTGAGCAAGTTCGGGAGCAGGTAAAAAGCCGAGTTTCTACTGGACCGCATCCCTGCATCAGGGCTCCCGAGAGTAGGGAGAGCATCTTTGCCTGGGCGACAATGGGCAGTTGCCATGGCAGCAACTATGGCAACGCTGATGCAAGTACCGGCCCTGTTCCCCCTGGAGCCCAGCTGGTGAGCTGGGACACCAGCTGCCCGGAAGGATGCTTGGAGGCTTGCTCTGTCCTGTGCAGCGGGACCACATTGGATAGAAATATTTGATAAATAGCACATAACTGATCAACACGGTAGTTTTTTTCTCTCTCTAGTTTATGACTTTTGTGGATTAGGTGGCCGGAAATTCCCTTAGACAATTTAGCAGGACTCAGGGGCCAAGAGCAGGCATCTTGGAATTAGGCTTTCTGGCTCTGACTTTTAGTAGCCACGGAGCAGTTCCAAGTCTAACCTCTCAGAACCTTCTTCTGTTGTAGTCCTTATTTTCAGGGTCCCCATGAAAATTAAATGAATTAATCTGCATAATAAGCACAACGCTCATCGTATTATTTTTAGTACTGTTAAAATAATAATATTACCTTGTCTTACTCAGAATTTCTCTTACTCTGAGTAATCGTCTTGCTCAGAACTACTCTCTCTTACCTAGAATTTTGGGGGTGGCTTGCTGTTTGTCATAGTGACGAAATAATCTCAGCTCGAATGGCGCCCTTGGCGTTACCTTTCCTTTTTTCTCCACATTTGCTCTAACAAGTCTGACGTGGTCCCACCACGACCGTATTTCACTGACAGTTTGGGAATAAACATGTTTTTATGTGTGGCCCCGGTCACTGCCAAAAACAGCATTTATGGAGCTTCTAATTACCTTGGAGACTGTGGTAGGTCCTGTATCAGAAGGTCAATAAACTGCTTTAAGCAATGCTGGCTAATTTAAGAATTTTTGGTGTTTTTAACCACATTAGAATCAACGGAACAGTTTTTAGAGATGCCCATTTCCGAATCCTAATTTTTAGGATTATGATTTTCATTTTGGAGGTGTCGGGCCACCCACATACTAATTTATTAGCTTCTGATCAATATATTATTGAATAAAGTGTGAAGACTGTCTTCTGCCCCACCCTGGGCAAAAAGAAAGCTCTGTGGGGGTGTCTGTAAATATAATTTTTGAGTTAGAGCTTTTTAGGATTTGAAAAACATGAGTTTATCTCCTTCCTCTTTGTTTCTGATTCGTATATAGTTTGATAGAACAATTCCAAAGACTTTTGTTACTTTCTTTTTAAGGCAAAAATTGGAAAGAGAGTTCAGGCCAGCTTTTAAAAAATGCCTTCTAAGGGCTGTTTATTTGATTCGAATCCCTTTAAAAACATAGAAAACTCAGCCATTAAAAATTTTAAACTAAAATCATACTTTTATCAAAGTAACATGCACACGGTAAACACAAACCGGTGAATCTGCATGGATTTTTATTTGTAGATGTAGAAAACCAATGCATAATACACAGAATAATGTCTGAGGAGGAGGAGGAGGAAGAAGATGATTTTAAAGTCCAGTTGCACTTTATTTAAAGAGGAGCCAACCGGTAACATTAGTTCTGGGTCTAACACGTAGGAAGCAATTTGGTTTCCATCTTCTTTTCTTGGTCGTCACCGCTTCTGCAATGGTTTTAATATGTTTCTCTGTTCTCTGGGGCCAGACTACCTGGGTTTGAATCCTGGCTCTGCCTCCTATTAGCTGTGTGATTCTGGATAAGTCACTTAACCTCTCTGAGCTTCTGTAAAGTGGGAATAATAAAAGTACTTACTTACAGAATTGTTTTGAGGGTTAAATGAGTTAATGTTTATTAAGCACTTAGGATTGTGTCTGGCACATGATAAGCATTTATTACTTTTTTTTTAAAGTAAACCCTTAAAAACATGACCTCCATGACAGAGAGATTGAGGATTCTCTTGGTCGATAAGCAAAAGCTCGTTGGTGCTGGTAAGCTGTGATGACCATGACCTAATCCCACATCTGTGGAGTTGCGGGGCCGGAGGCTGTCATCGGTGGAGAGCTTCAGTTTCTTGCTTCAGATAAGGCTGGGGGAGTACCTCTCAGCGGTGGCTCATGGGAAGGTCGGGTACGTACAAGGAGTCCTGTTTAGAAAAACACACATTCGGGAAAGAACAGGCTCTCCCCAGGCAGGACTTTAGAAAAACAACAATCGGCTGCTCCTTGATTAAAGGGTAGAAAACTAATTATCCTTTCCGGAGGGACGTGAGGCTGCTCTCCGCTGGACTGTGACCTGGAGGTGCAGGATGTGGATTTCCTTAGGATGTAATGAAGCCTTTCCCATTGGAAATGTGCCCTAATTCAGTTGGATGCAGGTGGGGAGAGGGAGAATGATCCCCCTGCTTTTAAAAGTGACCCCTGCATGCTTTTGAAACATCATCTGCAGGTCAGGACTTTGAGAACATGAAAAAAATAATTTTCCTAAATTGGATTTCCAAAAGACCTCTGTTCCAAAACATCCCTTTAAAAATATTCTGTAATTTCTGCCTATTACACCGGCTTACAGTTAGCTCGAATGTTGAGATTTGGCGTTGCCAGTGAGAAACCATTCAACCCACTGATGATACGGATAGGAACGCCAATGAGAAGAGTAACTGGAAAACACATTATTTTCATGCTGCATAAATGCCAAAAGTAGTATTGATTCTAGTTTCTTTAGCAAGGGAAGGGAATGTGAACATTGCATCTTGGGATAATTTGTGTGTGCGTTTCCTCACTGTCTTCCATACCACCTTATTCGGGATGTAGAGTTCCTGTTGACTTGCACTGTTTGGCTGGAGATGTCAAGAAAGTTCAAAAAAGTCTTGCAAATATTTATTGAGCATCTGTCATGTGCCGGGTGCCCAGAGGGTAGGAATAAAACATTAAAAAGACTGATGAAGTGCCTCTCCTCGGGGAGCTCTATCTTAATGACTTCAGTGGACTGGCCAACACCTAAGATCCTTGTCAACTTCGTTTTTCTACAGACTTTGCTTTTAGGTAATCTTTAGACCAGCTCCTCTCAGCTCTGTCCCCAACTACACTCGCTTCATCTTGTCAAGTCACCAGGGACACCTCCTTTGCCAAATTCAGTGGGCATTTCTCTATCCCCTCGTTAGTGATGTAGGTGAGCACTCCCTCCCTGAAACCCTTTCTTCCCTGGCTTCTCGAATCCTCCTCTCCCTTGGTTCTTCCCTCACCGAGGGAAGAAAGGCTCCTCAGTCTAAAGGCTGATGCTTCTCAAATATGCTCTCCTGTTTCTTACATCCAGCTGCTCACTCCAATCTCCACTTGGAGATCCATACCAATTCAGATGATCTGTCTGCCCTTGACTTTTGTTTCCCAATCTGCTCCTCCCAGAGGTCTTCTCCCTCCTCTCACTACTGAAGGCCCTTCCTCGCCTTCTCCCTCCTTGCTGTCTTGCCCCTCCAGCTGTTCTCTCTACACAGCATCGAGAACAGTCGTTTTACTACAGAGATCATGTTTCTTCTCTGCTCAGAATCTTCCTGTGGCTTCCCATCTCACTCAGACTAAAATCCAGAAAACTTGCAGTCATCTCTAAGACCCTTACCATCTGGTTTCTGCTCCCAAACTTTCCCGAGCCTCAGTTTCCAACTGGAAAATGGATGTGGTGAGACAGGCTTCATAAGGTTGTTATGAGGATTATGTTAATAATTTCTGTGCAGTTCTCTGCATACAACCTGGCTCACACTGAGACATTAATAAATGTTAGCTCTAAATATTTGCCGAGTGTCTACTAAGTACCAGGCACCGTAGTAGGCATAAAGGATTCTGCAGAGTAAAACATAGTTCTGTTCTCTCAGAGCTTATCTTAGGAGGTGATCAAGTCTATGGAGAAAAACAAAGCAGAAGAAGGGCTAGGGGGATGGCAGGAGTGGCTGCTATTTGACTGTGTGACCTGGACTCAGCGGTTTGTGGTCTAGATTTGGGTTCAAGTTGGAAACTGAGCCTCAGGGAAGTTCCTTAAGTTGCCCAAGATCACTTAGTAAACTTGGGCTTGAACCAGGGTCTTAGAGACTGCACAGCCCATGCTATGACCACCCAGTCTGTCTGCTGTCTCTCTTTGGTGGCTTTACTTTGTTCTAGAAAGATTTGCAGTGGCTGCCCAACACTTGGAAGTATGAATGAGCCACCCGTGGCGCCCCCTGGACTTGAAATATATGAATAGACAGGAGCGTTGGTGTCCTTGTCATGATGGGACGCTTGTCTCTCAGGGTGTTTGGTTTTATTTTCCTGGGGGCAGTTATGGCATTCTGTAGGTACTTTCTCCTGGATGAGGAGACAGCATGGGAACTATAGTGGGGTTGGTAAGGTGAGAATCATATGTAACCCAAAATGCACTTAAATATCCTTGAGAAGGTACCATGTTGGAGCCTGACATGCCCTCATGACCACGGTCCCCTTCCTCTTGTGCTGTTCATTTCAACAGTTTCTAACTGGGGAGCTGACTTGAATTTGAGGAGCTTTTGTTCAGAAAGTGACTGTCCAGGACCCAGCACAGTCTCAGGGAGGCCTGGGAAAAGAGAGAAGGCCGAGGTGGGTGCAGACCCACAGCCCCACAGCAGGCTCGCCATCAGGGTCCGTGCCAGTGCTCGAGGGCCACAGGAGACGGCCTTAACCGTAGGTGCCTGTTCTCTCTGTCAAGTGCGCACGGTCATATCGATGTTCTGTCAGTGTGCCTATAAGGCTACTGTGTGATACTGCTGCCCACACACTCGCCGAGGGCAAGCACCACATGTTCATCCTCCAGCGGCCGATCAAGGTCCTACGAAGTGCAGGGAATGCGGAGACAGCAGTGAACCCCAATAACCCGGTCCCTGGCCTTCCAGAGCTCCTGCCTCAGAAGCGGGCTAACTCTTAAAGTACACCTTCCGTGCGCCACGCGCTAAGAGCTTTACGTGCATTAACACATTTAATCCTCACAACAACTCTGTAAGGGAATCCAGTTATTATCTCCATTTTACAGATGGGGGAAGTAGGGAACAGAGACAAGTCACTTGTCTCATGTCACACAGCTAGTGAATGGCAGAGCTGGCTGCAAGCAGATGCACTTTTCACGGCTGCAACCAAGCCACCGCTTCACGGCACCACTTGGGAATCACTGAAATTTACCTTTGACGGTTCTTTTTCTGGAATATTGCACTCTTGAACGTCTTCTCTGAAGATAAAAGCGTTGTAGGAAGCTCAAGGCTGAAAGAGAAGAGCAGCAGAATGCCTCAAGAGGTGGGAGCAGAGGACGGAGCGGGTGTTGCTGCAGAATCTCTGAGCACAGAGAGCCGGGTCAGGCGTGGAGAACGGGAGGAAGTGGAGAAAGCCAGAGTGTGGGAATTTTTATCAAGGTTGAAGGACTGACATAAATATGTGTCTCCGAGACAGGGACTCGTAGGGCGGATTTCTCACAAGTACTGATAAAAGTTCACATCTAAGCCATTTTCGTCAATTCCCAGGCTGCAGAGAGTGTTTACTTTCCTGGCTTTTATTTACGTAATTCCCGCTTCTGAAATAGTTAACAGTATTTTATTTTGCATTATTATTTTTTGAGGATTTTTTCCATTCGATATGTATCTTTTATTTTGCCTGAAAATTATCTGTATTTTACCCTCATTGTTTTTAATTATTTTTTATTTTTTACAGCTTTTTTCCCTTTTTAAAAAGTTTTAATTTAAATTTCTGTTAGTTAACATACAGTGTAATATTAGTTTCAGGTGTACAATACGGCATTTCAACACTTCCATGTAACACCCCATGCTCGTCGCCACAGGTGTGCTCCTCAATCTCCAACTCCTATTTCACCCATCCCCCCACCCACCTCCCCTCTGGTAACCATCAGTTTGTTCTCCATAGTTAAGAGTCTGTTTCTTGGTTTGCCTCTCTCTCTTTTTTCTCCCTTTACTCATTTATTTAAGAATTTCTTGGGGCGCCTGGGTGGCTCAGTCGGTTGAGCAGCCGACTTCGGCTCAGGTCATGATCTCACAGTCTGTGAGTTCGAGCCCCGCGTCAGGCTCTGTGCTGACAGCTCAGAGCCTGGAGCTTGCCTTGGATTCTGTGTCTCCCTCTCTGTTTGCCCTTGTCCTGCTCACACTCTGTCTCTATGTCTCAAAAATAAATAAACATTAAAAAAAAAAAGAATTTCTTGAAGTCCACATATGAGTGAAATCAAATGTACTTGTCTTTTTCTAACTTATTTCACTTAGCAGAGTACGTTCTATCTCCATCCATGCAAATGGCATGCAAATGGCAAGATTTCATTCTTTTTTATGGCTGAGTAATATTCTCTCTCTCTATATATATACATATATATATGTGTGTGTGTGTGTATGTATATACCACATCATCTTTATTCACCAGTTGACGAACACTGGGCTGCTTCCATAATTTGGCTATTTAGACAATGCTGCTATAAACATTGGGGTGCATGTATCCCTTTGAGTTAGTATATTTGTATTTTTTGGGTAGAGATACATGAAAACATGCTCAACATCACTGATTGCCAGGGAAATACAAATAAAAACTACAATGAAATATCACCTTATACCTGTTAGAATGGCTAAAATCGACAACACAAGAAACAACAGGTGTTGGTGAGGACGTGGAGGAAAGGAACTCTTTGGCACTGCTGGTGGGAATGCAACCTGGTGCGGCCGCTCTGGAAAACAGTATGGAGGTTCCTCAAAGACGTAAAAATAGAACTACCCTATGATTCAGCAATTACACTACTAGGTATTACCCAAAGGATACCCTTATTATTAAAAAATAAAAAAATCCAAATTGCCTAATTAAAAAAGTTGTGGTAAAATACACATATTTACTATCTTAACCATTTTAAGTGTGTAAGAATTCAGTGGTATTCAGTACACATACAGGGTCGTGCATCCATCTCCAACACCTAATTTCAGAACATTTTCATCACCCCAGAAGGAAACCGTTCACCCATTAAGCAGTCACTTCCCACTCGCTCTCTTGCGCCCAGCCCCCCGGCCACTGCTAGTCTGCTTTTTGACTCTGTGGATTTGCCTATTCTGGGTGTTTCATATAAATGGAATCATACACAATGTGGCCTTTTATGTCTGGCTTCTTCCACTTTGCATAAGGTATTCAAGGTTGCTCCATGTCCTAGCAGGTGTCCGTACTTCATTCTTTTGAATACCATCCCATCGCAGGCATATACACCTTTGTTTATCCATTTTCATTCGTCAGTTGATGGAATTTAATATATACCTTTTCAGTATGGTTACTAGAGTACCAGGCATGTGCTAGACACTTTGCTACATGCTCCTTTCTGAACCTAGAAAGAGCACTTGCATACCAATAACAAAAAAAGAACATCCCTTTATATAAATGGGTAAATGACCTGAACAAACATTTCACAAAATGAGAAATACAAATATCATCATTTCACAGGTTTAAAAAAATCATTTCAATGTCTTCTTTTTAGTTCATTCTGGAATTAGTTTGATTAGAGTAGTTCTGTATTATTTAGGGCCAGATCCTAGACATTCGTTTGGGATAATCTCCATTTAAGAAAAATTTCATATGTCGATCTATTCAAGTAAGAATGTGACCTGAAGATAATTTTCTGTAATTTTTCCAGAGACTGTATCTCTAAAGCCTTTGAGAAATATTTTTTCTTCTGAATTTTTCTGAATTCAGATGGATACTAAAATCACTTTGGAGAGTGTCTTACTTTTCGAAAGGGTCTCAATGTATACATTTTGGTTGGTCACTAACTGCTGAGACATAGAACTGTGACTTTTCAAAGTCTGAGGCTCTTTGAAATTATATGTGTTATTTTTCTATACCTGTGTAGACACACCATATACAGCTACTGAGTCCTCGAAACATGGCTAGTGCCAACTAAGGTTGATGTTAAGAGTAGGGGCGCCTGGGCGGCTCAGTCAGTTAAGTGTCCAACTTCAACTCAGGTCACGATCTCACAGTTCATGAGTTCGAGCCCTGCATCAGGCTCTCTGCTGTCAGCAAGGGGCCTGCTTCGAATCCTCTGTCTCCCTCGCTCTCTGCCCCTCCCCCTGCTTGTGCATGCACATGCTCTCTCTCTCTCTGAAAAATAAATAAACACTAAAAAAAAGATTGATATAAGACTAAAATACTCATTGAATTTTGAAGACATGAAAAAATATAAAATATCTCTAATATTTTTTTCTATTACATGTTGAACTGATAATAGTATCTGGATATAGTGGGTTAAATAAACTATATTATTAAAACTAAACTTGCCTATTTCTGTTTGCTGTTTTAAAGTGACTAATAGAGAATTTAAAATTACATGTGTAATTTCTATCGTACAGTGCTGTTCTAAAAAACAACTGGTGGAGGGATAGAAAACGGGGGAAAGCTCTCTAAATGGACACTTATGACTTCTGTGCCTTCAGAATCTTGAAAGTGCCCCATGAGAGCGCCCGTGGTGGACCTGGATGCCTGCAGAAGCCTCCTTGCTGGTCTCTGCCTTTATTCTGGACCCCTCGGCTATCTTCTTTTCCCGCTAGCCAGAGGGATCTTTCTGAAGGCGAATCCCATGTCATTCCCCACCATATAGCTTCAGTGGAGCCCCGTCACCGCATGATCAAACCCCCCCACCCCCGCCCTGAAACCTTAGCCTTTAAGTCTCTGCCCTGTCCAGCCCTGGCCACCTGTTCAGCCTCATCTCATGCCTCTCTGCCTCCTTCCCAACCCGTAAAGGCCTTTTATTAAACATTATTATGATTTCCATTACATAATACGTTTCTGTAGTAAAGATTTAAAAATGCATATGTCAAAGATGATGTCTGCATTATGCTTCCCACCCCCGACCCCGGCTGTATCCATAATCAATCACTGTCAGCGGTCGGGCACACCCTCAGCATACACATAGCTGATTCCACACGTGCCTATGTGTGTAAATGTAAATGGATTTACATGTTGCCTCGCCTCTTATTTCACATACTGTATTTTATGGTCTTTGTGGTGATGACATAAATGCCCCTCATTTTTTTAAAAATTTATTTATTTTTGAGAGGGGGGAGGGACAGAGAGCGGGTGACGGAGGTTTCTAAGCTTGCTCCATGCTGTGAGCACAGAGCCTGATGCGGGGCTCGAACTCATGAACAGTGAGATCATGACCTGAGCCGAAATCAAGAGTCAGATGCTTAACAGACTGAGCCACTCAGGCACCCCTCACACCTCTTTATTTTTAATGGTTGCCTTGTATTGTGTTACATGGCTGTGCCAGAATTTATTCATTATTTATTGTTATTAATTATAATCTATTTCACCCACATAGCAAAATATAGGCCATTATATAACATTCATGTCTATACCTACCGTTTAGATTTAATAAACATCTTTTTGCCTTGTTCGCTTCAGAATTTTTACGTGAATAAATGAAACATTACAGGTAGCGATGAAGCCTTACAGAGGCCCCACCCCAGTCCCTTTTCTCTCTCAGTTCCTAGAGGGAACCTTTTTTTTTTTTTGTAGGTGATAAAACCTTTTCAGGGGTGCCTGGGTGGCTCACTCAGTTAAATGTCTGATTCGTGGTTTGAGCTCAGGTCATGATATCATGGTTTGTGTGTTCGAGCCCCATGTCGGGCTCTGTGCTGACAGCACGGAGCCTGTTTGGGATTCTCTCTCCCTTTCTTTCTGCCCCTCTCCCACACATCCTCTCTCTCTCTCTCTCTCTCAAGTAAATAAACTTAAAAAAAAAACAAACCTCTTCATATGTAGTCTTACATTTTTGCTACATACATATGTGGCCAAAACAAAAGAGAGTTATTTTGTGAGATTCTAAATAGTATCCTGTATCCTGTCGTATCATGCATACCTCCTGCAACTTGGATTTTCTTTTTTTTTTTTTTTTGAGATTTTTCATAAATAAATAGTCCAAGTGGTCTTCCATTGTAAAAAATGAATATGGCTCCATTTAATAATCCCTTTCTTTATTGAAAGATGTTTAGGTGGTCACACTACGCTTTCAGTTTTTCAAATATGCCATCTCTCTTCTACATCTTAACTCTTGACTCTTAACTTTAGCAATTAGTTCTGCCGGTTTTGTCTATTTAGGTAATCTTTGCAAAGTTCGACCTCCCGCATTTTTAGCTTGCGCTTCCTGTCGCCTGGCCTGCTGCTCCCTTATCACCTGGTGGAGCCCCTCACCTCTGCCAGGTCACAGGGAGGCCTCGTTTCCTCTGGGAGGTCTGGCTAGCTCCTCAAATGTGGATTGAGCCCCTCTGGATCTCCCTATGACCGCTCTTCTGTTTTTCTTTAAGACTTAGCTATGCTCCCACTCTGTCTCACTCGAGTTATCCTTTTGTAAGCTTCATGAAAGCAGACAGTGGACCTGTGCTGTTCACTGCTGTCTCTCTAATGTCCGTGCTGTGCCTGCCCTGGTGGAAGGTGTTCTTTAAGTGTTGGAGAGAAATTAATGTGAGCCCTTATGCTTGGGTACAGACCCCTTCTCTAAAGGCGGAAGGCTCTCTTTTAGGGTGCATTCTCAACAGGACTGTCGCAGAAGATCCAACCAGTGCCGAGTGGTGGTACCGGTTGACTGGTTTTGAGGTTCTGTGATCCTGTTTCCCCGTATTTTATCAGGAAATGAAGAGTTGGAATTGCAGTCATGGCATGAGTGGAATGAAGCTGAGTGTGGCCTGTGAACAGGGAAACGTGTTACGGGTGGTGCCTCTGCGCCTTCGTTTAAGAGGCAAGCCTAAGTGGTGAGCTTTCCATTGCACAAATGACCTCTTCACAGCGAGCTGCCTCACGGAGAAGTGGGTCTTCCTTCACCTCCCTGAACACCCGCCAGTCCATCCTCAGTTGCGTCCCGCAGCCAGAATTACGGAGACATTTACCTGAAAGAGACTGTCACCGTCTTACGTGTGCAACCAGAATAAAAACACCTGCACAGGGGGTACCATAGTCTGCACTTACTTCTCTTATAAAATGTAGCCATTTGGCTTTCCTAGTATTCTACAATTGTCTTTATGGATAGAGAGAAGTAAAACAAAAGAAAAGAAAGTCTTGTTAGCAAGATGCCCGAGGTTGAGAATTAAGACATTAAAATATTTGGAGCACCTGGCTGGCTCAGTCGGTTAAGCATCCGACTCTTGATTTTGGCTCAGGTCATGATCTCATGATTCGTGAGCCACCCAAGGGCCCCCAAATATACCCCTTTTTAAAGTAAGCTCTACACCCAATACGAGGCTCAAACTCATGACCCCAAGATGAAGAGTAACGTGCCCCACCGACTGAGCCGGCCAGGCGCTCCTTGAAACATATGCTTCGTGCATAAGGAGGGGCTACTGTAATAGCTAATTTGAGTATTTAATAAGTGCCAGATTCTCTGCCAAGCATTTTATGTAGTACATTAATTTAATGCTTCGATTTTGTGGGGAGAGATTATTATTCCCATTTTACAGATGAGAAAATGGAGGCTCAGAGACAGTAGAGAGTAGGTAACCTGGTCGAAGTCCCCCAGCAAGGGGGGAGGGCACCACTCTTGGAGCCCCAGGTTGGTTGTACCTCAGACACTCGGCTCTTAGCCCCCCATAGTGAGCGCCTGGGCAGCAAAGCAGTCTACGTATTCATTTCTGAAACCGGTACTCTTAGGAGCTCCTCTGGAAATGGTCACTAATCTTCTTCTCAAGGCGGTGGGAGGAGTTGTATTCACTTCCATGTGGTGGGAAGTACCTTGTGCTGCTAACCCTGAGGCCTGTTGCTCTGGAGCTTTTCTGTTGGGTT
This sequence comes from Paguma larvata, assembly GCA_030068075.1. Classification (NCBI taxonomy): domain Eukaryota; kingdom Metazoa; phylum Chordata; class Mammalia; order Carnivora; family Viverridae; genus Paguma; species Paguma larvata. The sequence goes on along the minus strand of CM057842.1, from coordinate 23,940,182 downwards.
CCAGCCACACCCTCCCCCCCCCTCCCGAGATCTGAGATCGTTCCCCGCATGCATCTTGAATCCTGACTTCTTGCTTCTCCTGTGGGCATTTCTCCATGTGGGTGGTGTTTCTAACTTTTCTTCCCAACCTTTCCTTCAGTGGTGACCTCCTTCCAGGCGAGAAGCTGTCCCTCCTGTGTCAGTGGTTTCTCTGCTGCTCCACGCCCACGCCTGGCTTCCGTTGGTCCCTCCATAGAGGTGGACGGGTGTTGGTCAGCGTCGTCCCCCTGACATCTGCAGGATGGGCTGCGCCTCCTAACCACGTGTGCACACATTGTGCACAGGCCTGGCTCGCATCAGGGGTCTGAGGACTGGACACCCTGTAGATAACTCTTCCCGGCCCTGTTAGGAGGCCCAACTGCATACCTTCGTGTTTTGGAGATCTGTGGAACTAAGTACTATTTTCTCGGACTTTTGCTGACAGTGCAAAGAAGTTGCTTTCTTTGTTTTTCTTTAATTATTTTTTGAGTTTATTTATTTTGAGAGAGAGAGCACAAGTGGGGGAAGAAAAGAGAGAGAGAGAGAGAAAGAGAATCTCAAATAGGCTCCACACTGTCAGCGGAGAGCCTGATGAGGGGCTTGAACTCAGGAACCGTGAGCTCATACCTGAGCCAAAATCAAGAGTCAGACGCTCAAATGACTGAGCCACCCAGGCAGCCCAAGGAAATGAGGCGTAGCTCAGTCAGTTAAGTGTCTGACTTCGGCTCAAGTAATGATCTCATGGTTTGAAAGTTTGAGCCCCACATCAGGCTCTGTGCTGACAGCTTGGAGCCTAGAGCCTGCTTCGGATTCTATGTCTCCCTTTCCCTCTGCCCCTCCCCTGCTTGCACTCTGTCTCTCTGTCTCTCAAAAATAAATAAACGTTAAAAAAAATTAAAAAAAAAAAAAGAATGCCATGAATTGACAGATTCACTCTGATCCTTTTACTTTGCCTATGAGGCTTCTAAGTTTGAGGTCCTGCTAAGCTGGTCCCTCCCACAAGAAACCCTCAGGCTGCTTCTTCCAGAAGCGTGCTCTGCCCTGTTTGGTGGGGCTTCTTTCTATATGAGAGCGGCTGTATCCTCTGAATCTAGAGTCAGACACATCTGGTTATGAATCCCAACTTGGCAACCTACCTGCTGTGTGACTTCTGACATGTGGTTTAACCTCTCTACATGTCAGTTTTCTCATCTGTAAAATGAGGTATTAATAATATCCCTCATTATACCATAATATTATGTGACAATATGTTATGATACAAAGTTATGTTATTTTTTTAAAGTTTACTTATTTATTTTGAGAGAGAGTGCACACAGGGGAGGGGGAGAGAAAGAATCCCAAACAGGCTCTGTGTCGTCAGTATAGAGCCCGATGTAGGGCTCAATCCCACAAACTGTGAGATCATGACCTGAGGCAAAACCAAGAGTTGGACATTTAACTGACTGAACTCCCAGGCACCCCCAAAGTTATATTATTTATTTAAAAGTATATAATGCTGGAGTGCCTGGCTGGCTCAGTCAATAGAGCATGTGACTCTTGTCTTGGGGTCAAGCCCTACTTGATCTTGGGTGTAGAGCTTACTTTAAATAAATAAAAAAAATTTTTTTTAATTAAGTATATAATGCCATTATAATATGTTTTATATCATATATTTATATTTATAATATAACATATGGCACCATCATAATGCTTTTTGTATGTCACGTATTAGCAGTGTACTATAACATAATATAACCTATCTTATTGCGAGACTTAGATTATGTAGGCAAAGTGCTTAGCACAGTCCCTGGCACATTCCGGCACGCTAATCACTGTTGATTATTGCGATCATAATTTTCTGTGGACCACAACATATAAAACAGGGGAACATTCACTCGCAATGTTCTGGTATACGGTGTTGCTTTGGAAGCAGTGAAACCCAATTATAACCCGGGAGAGGAGGGAGCAGTATCCAGGGGAGATGTTTTGTTAAATTCTAATTTTTTTTTTCCCAAAGGAGAAATGCTTTTTTAGAAGACCTTAGACCAACATGTTACTTAATAGAGAAGAGTATTAAATCTAAATAACCACCCACATGTTCTGTGTGTCTTGAGATGTGATTAGCCTGGGGTTTTATTGTCGTACGTGTGGGTGAGGAGGAGGGCGAGACAGAAGTGATGCTGGATATAAAGCTACAGCAGGTGGGAGTTCCCGTCTGTTTTGGTGAGTTGTCCCAGCCTTTCCGCGTCAGTCCTGTGGCCCTGGTCAAAAGCTGTTCTTGGAGCCAGAATTAGGGAGGAGGGGGAGGGGCTCTGTGCTGACATCTTTTAGAACTTAGCAGTGCTAGAACTGCATTTAGAACCCTCATCTCGCCTTGACCATGTACTGGGTATTATTTCTCCTGTTTTGCACATAGGAATATGAAAGCTCGTGCTCAGGGTCACACAGCTAGTAAAACACCATGGGATCTGAGATTAGACTAATGAGATTGGAATCCTGAGTTTACCCTTGTGCATCACTTAATAGCCCTAGGTCTCTGTTTTCTTATCTATTAAATGGGCACAAGGAGGACTCTAGCTCACAGTGCGAGTCAATGAGATTAACTCTATGAAGTATTAGCATGTGCTGTTTTAAGGACTCAATAGGCATTAGCTGCTGCCGCTGTTGGAATTACCTTGTATGTCGCTTATTTATCTCTTTTGTATGGTAGAGACGATCAAGATTTTTACCCAAGCCCGATGCACTGCAGAGTGCAGTGGTCACTTCTGCCTTGCGTTACTGCCGATTATGGCACAGAGGCCGAAGGAAAGGTGTGACTGTCCTGCGAAAAACCAACACCGCCTCTTTGGTACATCAGTGACTAAAACCCCAGGGAAAGTCCGAGTTGGGCCTTTCTCAGGGATGCTTTTCAGTGAGGTGGCACTTCGAGCAGACATGAAATTTGAATTTCCATACTGACAGACATAATATTTTTGGGAGGAGTAACTTCTTACTCCACAAACACATTGTCAAAGGTGTCCCTGTTGGTATGTCGGCAGCTACAACACTGGATTCTCTCTTTCGGAAAGAAATAATGTGTTCTTGGTGTGCCTGGAGCTGCCTAGCCACACCGTTGCTTCTTTCCATCCCCATACTGTGTACCCACCTCCTGTGCGGACCCCACCGGAGCCTGCCTCTGTCACATCTAAGGAGTTTGCTTCACGTGAAGGGACTGATAGGTGAGGAAACCAGTTCCAACTGGTTAGGCAGCGGCTACATGTCTGGAGCCCCAGTGTGGCCTGCACCAGGGAGAATCATAGGCGCAGCCGAAGCTGTAAACACCGCCTGAAGGCGTCCGTTTGGGAATTGTTTGCGTGTGAGAAATGAAGAGCATGATCGGGAGCTTGGTCTGGCTTTTTGATTGCATCCAGGTTGAATTTTAGATTAGATTTTATTTTTTTTTTAAGGGTGAGGGGTTGACTGTCTCTAAGGGACTCTGGGGCTTCCCTCCGGGGCGGGGGGGGGGGGACCAGGAACGAGCTTGGAGTGTGTTTGGCGGCTGAGGATGGCTGAGCTGTAAAAAGCCTGGCTATTGCGTTTGCCGGGGCTGTTTCTCCAAGCATCTGTCTCTCTTTCTGATGCAGCTACGTCGTCAGTGGATGATTTCCTCCGAGTGTCTAACCCATGAGTAATGAAACACGTTGTCTTCTCTTTTCTCCTCTTCTAGGCCTAGGCGGCTTCTGCAAAACAGCTTCCCTATGTTTCCCTCCCCTAGAGCCTGGAATTTCAGAGGGGTAAGTGTTTCCCCGGGAGGGGTCCCTGCTGCTCTATACCCTCTTCTGGCTGCTCCAGAGAGGATGCTGTTGGGGGTGGCTTTACTAATCGGTCTTGCCATGAAAGCCAGGTTTCAGCACTTGGAAGAATCACGGTCGTATCAGCGGCTGTGGCTTACTTAAAAAACATGAATGGCCCAGTAAGTGCCTGCCGATGTTCGTTTGCCCTGGAAGGTCTTGGGCTACAGGAAGCACCTGGTGAAGAGAGTCAGGGTCGATGAGGGGGACATTGCGCCTGTTTTCTTGGGAACCTGGAGGGGCCCAGTGCATGATGAAGACAAAAGAAATCAGAAATGTACCATCTGTTAATATGTAGATTTATGACTTCATGGGGAGCTTTGTTTTCCAGAAGGAGAAGCCCGTGAGCTCTAAACAGATTTTAAGGGGAGTCATAAAAATCTCCCAATCATAAAGCCAGAGACGCTTAGAAGCGTAGAAAGGGTCAGATCTAACCTCCTCTTGATCAAGGTTCTCTTCCGTACCATAGTAATAATAGTAATAATAATAATAGTAACAATAAAGTGTATGGAAGCCTGCTCGGTGCTACAGTGGATTCTAGCTCTGATCTCAGGAAGAAAACCCTCGCATGTGTAAAGAATGCTCAGAGCTCTGTTTTACCACCTGGCCTTCTGTTGTTCCTTCTGCCTAGAGCGCTGGCGGTGCTGCCCAGCCTTTCACTCCTACACACACTGAAGCTGGCTCACCGACTTCAGCCCTCGGGTTGGTCTCGACATTCACCTCCTGTGGGAAGACAGGAGCGGAGGCACCGCCTATACACCCCTGCACTTTCTTCCCATTGATAGGAGAAGATTGCTAGTTAGTGCTTACTAAGACGCAAGATTGGAAGCTTTAAGCATCAGGCGTGGAGAGACCTTGTCATTCTCTCTTACTCACTGCTATCTCTCCAGGCCTTGCATACACGTGCCTAATTCATTTGTCGAATGTATGAACAAAGCTTTCACACCCATCAGACACAAAACCGACTTTGCATTGTGTTTCAAGGTCACGTCTTTGGTCCTTTCAGCACTATTTTTACTGGTTCAATTCACCTTTAGTGAATCCTACATAGATCTCAGCCATTTTCCCCAAGGGTCTTACTGAAAATAAATATAGACCATGGCAGTATTCTAATTAAGTGTACAATATGCATTTCACTGAGTACAAAGAGAACTGCATTGACCTCTTAACCTCTTGACTTCTTACTGAACGTGAGCCGTGTGTCTCCTAAGTTGTTTATGGTTTTGTGGATAAGGCCCCCACTTCTCCAAGTGTATTCAGATGGATGATCATAACCATTAGGTGGAAAAAAACTTGCGTGGTCAAATAACCTTGGGGCACCCTGAGAGCACCTAATTAAACATGTTCACCACTGCAAGACTTCTCAGAGCCTTTGATGTGCCACTGTGCTTGGGGACTACATTAAGGAGAGTTGATGGAGTTGGTGGCATTTCCCAAAGTCATTGCCAATAAACCCTTTGTTGACAGGATAGTGTGCACACACTTTGAATAGTTGACATTTATTGTCAGTTTTGAACTATTGACAAACCGACCGTCAATGAGCAATGTGGCCTTTTTGGAAGGCATTTATTTTCTCTCCGTCTCTGACCTCCCTTCAGCACACCTTACCCTTCCTTCTGATTCAGCAGCGGTCACTAGTCAAGTACTGGGGTACGTCTAGGGTGACCAACTACCCGAGTCTGCCTGCAATTGCCCTGGCTTTAGCACTGGAAGTCCCAGGTAAATTGGGACAGTTGGATGACCTCACCTATGGCCATAAGACCTCTTCAAATGTTTTCCCTTGAAAACTGCTTTGTAAATTTTTGAGCACAACTCTGTTTTACAGAAATTGCTGCTCAAAGGGACCTGTTAGATACACACTTGGTTTAAGTGACCCTTTGATATCCTCACCCCTGCATGGCAATATTTAAAATTAGGGAATCACTGGAGAAGAACAAACAAACAAACTGTTCCTGGCTAATTGCAACCAAATAGGTGACATAATCTTTTTTTTTTTTTAATGTTTATTCATTTTTGAGAGACAGAGACAGAGTGCAAGTGGGGGAGGGGAGACACAGAATCTGAGCTGTCAGCACAGAGCCCAGTGCCGGGCTTGAACCCATGAACCTTGAGATCATTACCTGAGCTGAAATCAATAGACGCTTAACTGACTTAGCTGACCCAGGCGCCCCAGCTGTGGTATTTATTTTGGTCCCTTGTCCTTGATTTGATTTTTCCTGGTCCATGGGACTGATTGGTAAAATTAGACATACTGACATCAAGGTGCGCCATGGGGAGTTGGTCTGGGGCTGGATCAGTTGCCAGGTTGGCCATATTGATCTGTCTCTTTCTTGGAGCATGATCTTCTGTGGTATCGAGGGGTTAGGAGGGAGCCCCACCAAATGGAAACACCCTTACTCCCAGTCAGGCCATGCTTTGTAACTATCAGCATGCTAATTGGAACTGAAGCATGAGAAGGACCTAGAATGCCAAGATGAAGACTTTCGAGGCATTATCTAGCTGATACATTTTCTATAATGAAATGCGACTCCCAGGCCCGTTAGACTGAGCCACGCACACTGTCCTAGGGCAGGACACGCTTTTTGTGAATGCTTTATTTTCCTCTTTATTAAGAGAGGAAGTTTTTAGAATCTGTGTGCTAGTAAATTTCCCATATTTATATATGTGGCAACGAAAACCATTATAAGGATTTGTAATTCTATTCCTGTTTGGCTTGTAAAGAATAAAGATCCTGTGTTAGTTCACTTATGCCCCGGGCATTTGTAGATTTCGGGGGCGGGGCAGGGAAAAGTGGCGGGGAGAGATGGACAGCAAAAGGCAAGGGGAAAAGGAACCACATCACTCTCGATGAGATGAGAAGCCGTGAGGGAGACATGTGAGGGCTAAGGAGGGAGTTGGGGACAGGGCACAGAGGGCAGGGAGGGAGTGGTTGGCATCTTAATGAGGAGTCCGGATGAGATGAGATGTTTCAAAATAATTTTAAGGAAAGTCTCGCCGAGTGAATTGTATTGTAAATCCCCTCCTTGTCTCCCCTGGAAACATTCACTGCAGATCTGCATGACTCCTCAAGGCATTTGGAGTGGGGTTTATGGTTTTTCTTTTTGGGGGGCTGGGGTTTGGGGCTGCAGAGAAGTTCAGAAAGAGCTGGTGGCCCTTGGATGATACTCTTCCTACCTACCAAGTGATTCAGCCCTTTTGTTATTAAGGGCAGGTTGGGTCTCTTGGTTCCCACGCTCATCTAAGGAGACAGAGCCCCTTGCTGTTACCCACCCTCCTGACTCCCCCACCTTCCTGGGCAAGGGGGGATGCTGTGTCTGTCTCTCACCAGACCCGTGGGGGCTGCACATACCCTCGTGGAGAGAAGCCGAGAGGATGGCTTGGGTTGGGGCAGTTCTAGAGGGAACATTATGAGTAAAACCAGAACAGAATGATGAGAATAAGAAGATGGGACGCTGAGAGGTGGGGCCCTGGGGGACAGTTATTAACTGCTTCTGTCAGGTGCTCACTGCACATCTGGTCCCCATCTGGTTGGGGCAGTGCTGAGCTCAGAATTTCCACCCTCCCTTGTGCAAATATTTGCTACGGCTCCTCCAGCTAGCTGAGAGAGAGAGAGAGAAAGAGAGAAAAAGAGAGCCCGACACAGGGAGGAAGCTCCCTAGGAGTGTGAAAATACCAGGAGTACAACTCCTGTCCTTGGAAATACTCAGCGAGACCTACTCTGTAGAAGGCGCTGTTTGGGTGTCACACCTGAGATTTCAATTAAATACCAACCAGAGTTCGCGGCTGTGCTTATCTTGTCTCTTTCTCTAGTGCCTGGTCTTTACACTTGCCTAGGCCATTTGGGAAGAAATTTCTAGACTCTGAGGCTTTGGAAGAAACTTTGGACTGGTAGCCCCAATTTTTTAAATTTTCAGATGTGGAGGGGCGCCTGGGTGGCTCAGTCGGTTGAGCGTCCGACTTCAGCTCAGGTCATGATCTCACAGTCCGTGAGTTTGAGCCCCGCGTCGGGCTCTGTGCTGACCGCTCAGAGCCTGGAGCCTGCTTCAGATTCTGTGTCTCCCTCTCTCTCTGCCCCTCCCCCACTCATGCTCTGTCTCTGTCTCAAAAATAATAAACATTAAAAAAAATTAAAAAAAAATTTTCAGATATGGAGAACAAGGCTTAGTGTGTTTGTGGGGACTCTTGGTTGTAAGTGATGGAAGCTCCCTTAAAACTGGCTCAAGTGGAAAGGGAGATTTTTCGGCTCACGCGGCTGAGGGAAACCGAGGTAGGTGGGCTTCAGGTACAGCGGTATCCAGGGCTCCTCGCTCTCAGCTTCGTTACTCCCGGGGTGTGGGTCTTATCTTGCGTACTACATGTGACCTGCTCTGGAGGGAGAGGGTGACCATAAACAGCTTCTCCTTTCCAGAGAAAAGAGAGAAGCTTTGGATTCCAAGGTCCACGTATGACATCCCAGCAAGTGATGGGACTCTGACTGCCCTGACTTGGACCACGTAGTTATATCTTGGCCAATCATGATAGTCGAGAAGGCTGGGCAGGTCTTGGTCACACGTTCCCTCTCAGGGCGCTAGGTGGACAGGGTATCGTTATGGCAGCTCCCCTGGAGCCACTTGAGGTAGAGAAGCGTCATTTTCTCCAAGGAAGAGTTTGCTACTGTTACCAAAAGGGAGTCTGGTTTCTGCACAGACAGGAAATACTGGGGACGGCGCCTAGGAGAGATCAGGATTAGAACCTTATTTCCAGGCAGGGGGTCCTGGGCCTGCTCCACGCTGCCTTGACACGTCCCAGGGCCTGCGTTTGGAAGGAAGTGCAGAAAACTCAGTGTAGTTGAATGTTTCTTGAAGTCAGGCTGGAATGTTCCACAATTCACAACTCAGTAGCATGATAGCCAAAACATATCCGGCCAGGCCGGTGTTTAATGTGACCTTACTGTGTCTTCCCTGCCAAAGAAGGCAGCACAGCTTTCTCTTTCCTTGCAGCCTCAGTTTGTACATTTACCTCCATTTATTGACCCATTTCAGGGGTATTTATTCCCATTTCAAGGCTGAGGACACTGAGCCCCACCATGTGCTAGCTTGCCTAAAATCCCAGCTGTGGTAAGTGACAGAGCCAGGATTTGAACCTGACCCTGTCTGTCCCCAGGCCGTTAGACCGTGTTGCCTCTTTAGAACAGGGCTGATGACATATATGTTTCTTCAAAGGAAGTTAGACATGAAGATCTTTTTTCAAATGCTAGAAACAAGTGAATATTCTATGATAAACTTTTTACTGCCCAGAATCCCTTTTGGTTCCATTCTACTCCTTTGGACTTAATTTTTTTAAGTTTATTTATTTATTTCGAGAGAGAGGGAGAGAGAGAATCCCAAGCAGGCTCACGCCGCCAGTACAGAGCATGACTTGGGGCTCGAACTCACAAACTGTGAGATCATAACCTGAGCTGAAATCAAGAGTTGGACCCTTAACCAGCTCAGCCACCCAGGCACCCTGGACTTTGTCTTTTTAAAAGGTTTAACCTTCACTGCTGTATTTATGAAAAACATATTTTGCATTTGTAATGATGAGTACAATTTTAGCAGGTCCCTTAATCCTAAGGAATTCGCCCCTAGCTTTCACTTAGGTTACACCAGGCACTGTGTTGAGTGCTTTATGCTTATATTACTTCCAGAAAAATCCCAAGAGATAGATGTTGTTTGAGCCCTATCCTATTTCACAGATGAGGAAGTAGAGTAAACCTACTCTAGAGTAAGCCGTTTTCTATCACCGCATGACAAGTCACCACAAATTTAGCAGCCTGTAACAGCAGCCCTTCATTCGGTCACAGTTCCACGGGTCAGAAGTCTGGATATGGTGTACTGGGTTCTCTGCTTAGGGTCTCACGAGACTGGAATCCAGATATCGGCCAGAGTGGGGTCCCCTCTGAGACGCAGGGGCCTCTTCCAAGCTTATTCAGGTTTATTGGGAGAATTCAGTTCCTTGTGGTTGTAGGACGGATGTCCCCGTTTCTTTGCAGGTTGTCAGTGGAGAGCGGCTCTTAACTCCTAGAGGCCCTTCTCAGGTCCTTACCGTGCAGTGTCTTCCATCTTTAAAGCCAGCAATAGAGAATCCCCCTCACATCAAATATCTCTTATGCTTCACGTCTCTCTGACCCCAGGAAGAACCCACTTCCTTTTAAGGGCTCACCGGATTAGATCGCCACCCAGATCATCTTCCTTTAGATGATCTAAAAGTAATAATTAGTAGTCTAGTCATGGGGGTGATACTGCATCACATTCTCAGACTCTGCCTGCACTCAGGGGAGGGATTATATAAGGTGTGTACACTAGGGGCTGGGGGCTTGAGGGACCATGCTAGAATTCTGCCCACTGAACAGAGATTTAAAAGTGGAAGGGGGGCGCCTGGGTGGCTCAGTCGGTTGAGCGTCCGACTTTGGCTCAGGTCATGATCTCACGGTCTGTGAGTTCGAGCCCCGCGTCGGGCTCTGTGCTGATAGCTCAGAGCCTGGAGCCTGCTTCACATTCTGTGTCTCCCTCTCTCTCTGTCCCCTCCCCTGCTTGCGCTGTCTCTCTCTGTCTCAAAAATAAATAAACATTAAAAAAAATAATAAAATAAAATAAAATAAAATAAAAGTGGAAGGGCCTCTGGTGGCTTAGTGGCTTATGTTAAACCTCCAGCTCTTGATTTCGGCTTGGGTCATGATCTCGCGGTTCGTGAGTTCGAGCCCCACATCGGACTCCATAGTGACAGTGTAGAGCCTGCTTGGGATTCTCTCTCTCTCCCCTCTCCCTCTGCCCCTCCACTGCTGACACTTGCGCTCCCTCTCTCTCTCTCTCTCAAAATAAATAAATAAACTTAAAAAGTGGAGCAGGTTGCTCAGGGTCACATGACAGGTAAGTGGCGGAATTGTGATTCTAACCTGAGCTCACCTCATTCCAAAGCCCACCTAAACTCACCTCATGTTCTATGGCAGCACCTTTTGGGAACGTCTCTTCAGTACTAAGCTACTAACTTTCCTAATATACAAAGGACTCTTGCAAAGCAATAACACAAATTTGAAAACTCAATAGGAAAATAGGTGAAGGATATGAATTAATAGCATAGAAGAGAAAATATATATGACCAGTAAACAAAGTCAAGTTCATTCTATTACTTTAAAAATATTTTTAAATGACAAAAGAAATAAAAAAAAAACGACACTGAAATAATGTATCACATTTATCTAGCTCTTGTAATACATTAGCTACCGTTCTTAGTGCTTTGCATGGCATCACACCCCCAACAGTGCCATTAGAGAGAGAGACTATTATTATGCCCATTTTCCAGATGGGCAAACTGAGACCCAGAATTTTAATTGCACATCTTCAAGGTCTCACAGCAATAGAGTGGTAGATTCAGCTTTTGAACCCAGGCAGCCCGTGCTTTCAGCCGCTTCATTGTTGCAAGTGCAGATGATGCAGCAGTATGTAATGTAAAACTATATGTTTAGGATTAAACCAGGATTAAAGCAAACAAAAATAACAAAAATGAAACCCCCTTTATAGGAATAGAACATATTTTTATATACACAGAAAAATGTCTGAAGGATTATCACCGTTAACTGACAACCTGGGGTGGATCCAAGAAATTGTTGCTGTGGTAGTTACATGTTTTTGGTAATGTCTGAATTTTTGAGAGGGAGAGAGAGCGTATATTGCTTTCATAATTAGCAAAAACACTAACACTTATATCAATTAAAATCAAACTCTCTCCACAACGAAAATCTTCTGCAAGCAAGAGAAGGCTTATTTTAATAGCTTCTGGGGTTGGGACGCCTGGGCGGCTCAGTCAGTTAAGCGTCTGATCTTGATTTCAGTTCAGGTCGTGATTATCCAGTTCATGGGTTTGAGCCCCACATTGGGCTCCGTGCTGAAAGCATGGAGCCTGCTTGGGATCCTCTCTCTCCCTCTTTCTCTGCCCTTCCCCTGCTCATCTCTCTCCCTGTCTCAAACAAATAAACTTAAAAAATATATAAAAGCAAACATCTAGGGGCTGATTGAGTCTGGGTGCACAGAAGAGGCAGGTACCTGCTGAGCTAGGCTGCAAGACATTTGCCCCCACCCTGTCTCACCGCCCTCACCTCCCCACCCCTGATAGTCAGTCTAGAGGGGTACTTCTCAGGGTGAGGGGTTTTACTGCCCACCGCCTCTGGACAGCCAAACTCTTGAGTCTGGTAGACAGTCTTTGGCAGTCATAACAAAAGCATAAGTGGTAAAAAGGCACATGCTTTGAGGGCGCAGTGCCGATTGGAAACTTCAGACAAGACACATTTCAGAGTGTCAGGTCCTTATCTGCAGAATGGGGACAATAATGCCATCTTCTCGAAACTTGAGACTTGGTTATAATGGGTGTAAAGTGATCCGAATAATGCCTCCATGTAGTTAAGTAGCAGAAGTATGCAGAAAATATGAGCTCCTTGTAGCTAGAGTTCTCTTACACCTGAAATGACTTTCCTAAATATGTGTGTTTAAGAGATGCCTTTTCTGTGTGCGGTGCCCCCTCAAAGGGAAAAACCGACTGTGTCTGGCTTCCGCTTAGCCCTCTTGCCTCATTTCCCTTCAGGCAGTAGAGAAGCCAGCTCCAGAGCAGCTGCTGACACCTGCGAGGAAAAGCGCCTCTCATCTTCGGGCTGCTGACACCAACAGTATGCCAGGCACACGGAAGCTCAGTTTTAGATTCAGAAGTAGTTTCTCTTTTTGGTCCCTACACACACAGTAGTGTAAATTCTGAACTTTGGAGGCAGAATTTATAGATGCGTTTGCTTTATTTTAGGTAGTTATCAGTTCAGTTATTCCCTTTTGCGTTCCAGCATTGTGCAGGGTAAAAAATAATTTTGACGTGGTTTTCTAGGTTGAGAAATCTTCGCTGCAGGTGACAAGAAACTTAACTCAAATTAGCTTAAATAAGGAGAGTTGGTTTTTTGTTTGTTTGTTTTTTTAATTACAGAGATCTGGGGAGTATCCGTGGAATATAGTGGGGCCTTAGAAGCCACTGGAACCAGGCACCAGGAGCCCGGGAGGGTTTCCAACTCCTCTCTGTTATTTGCTGCATTTTCTCTGCAGACTGACCTTTTCCATTTTTCTGTGCTGTGGAAATGCAACCATCTGCAGAGGGCAGCCTCTTCTCGCTCAGAACCAAAATTGCTAGGGAGGGATTTTGATTGGTCCAGCTTGGGTCAGGTGTATACTCCTGGACCAATCAGCAGTGACTATGGAGTGGAGTCCTGCTGTACCCATGTGTTGGCTCCTGTACTAACTATAGTGAGGTGGGGAAGAAGGGGGGAGGCACTAGGCAGATACTAACCATTCTTGTCTACGAAAGTCCCCCTCTCTCCTCGTATAGTAGAGGATAGTCATCCTGATTCCCAGAGGTCTGGACCTCAGGTGGACAAAACTAACTCCTTTTCCTTCATATTGGGTAGGAAGAAGCAGTCCTTTTAGTCATTTTGGTTTTTGTTTGTTCGTTTGTTTAATGTTTATTTCTTTATTTTGAAAGAGAGAGAGAGAGGGAGTGGGGTAGAGGCAGAGAAAGAGGGAAAGAGAGAATCCCAAGCAGACTCTGCGCTGCCAGCACAAAGCCTGACCCAAGGCTTGATCTCATAAACTGTGAGATCATGACCTGAGCCAAAATCAAGAGTCACACTCTCAATTGACAGAACTGCCCAGGTGCCCCTTGTTTTGTTTTGTTTTGTTTCGTTTTGTTTCAACTGTGACAATCTGATCTGGGAGCAAGAATAGACTACTCATAAGACATAAAATGTAAGTTTTCTGGATTCATTGAAATAAAAGGAGATCCTGGAAAATTAGGTTCTGAAATGGCTTACAGCTGTTTCTGTAATATTGGAAAGTGTTGGAGCTTAGTCTTGGACTTTAAATAGAAAATAGCCCAAATATCAGGCTTGTATTGCTTTGTAGTTTGTCAAAGTTATGACTTTTTATGGAGCTTTTTATCTTTCGTTCTAATCAAATTTAGCCTTTATTACACAAACAGTATCAGGGCAGTGATCTTGTCACCTTCAAAATGTCCTGATGCTGTTTGCAGATGTGGGAGGAGGTGGTAATGTTGAGAACCAAGGGGATACACCTATTTGGAAAATCCCTTTCCTGAAGCTGAACCCTCCCACTCAGTTTCCCTTTCCCCCTCCCTGTTAGATTCTGTTTTATGTTTCCTGCCCATGTGAGAAGCTGGGGATGGAAATGAAAGCCTCTTGCATGGGGGTTGGTAAATGTCTTGTCACTGACTTTTCTTCTCTCCCATCGACTTCTTCCTCTTCAGAGTCAACGGCCTATTTAATGGATTGAACTTGGTTTAGCTCACTGGGACTCTAAATAACATGCCCCCCCCCCACCAAGTGCTCAAATCATACTGTCCATTAAACCAACTGAAACGCACGGTGAGAAGCGTAGGGTAAGAGATGAAGTAAATGAACACACTGCAGAGAGGATGTAGGCAGGATGGAAGGATCTCACCCGAATCCAGGGGTCTGCAATCCCCACATACCCTTTCTGTTTCTCCACTGCATTGGCCTTCCCTAGTGATGATGTGGTTGATGATGATGATGCAGAGTTGAAGTTCAAGCAAGAGGCCCGCAGACTGAAGGTGCCCTGGGCCAACGAGACAGACTTCTTTATCAGAAGACTCAGGGATGAGTATACCAGTTTTTTTGGAAAGAGAACCCATGGAGCCAGAATGGGTATCTCCAATGGGGTAGCCAAATTAAAGTCTTATGTATGTTAAGTGCTCATATGTATTTAGTGCTGCTGTATATTTAGCACCTCACCAGTCTCGTGTGTACTTGGTGCCTAACAGACATTAGTAACCACATGCTTTGTGAATATTAGTTTCTTTTGTTCCCTCCACCCTTTCCTATCTGTTTGCATTACGTATGTCCTACCTAGTAACCACTTATTTATACTTAACATAAACTAAAATATTTCTATTATCAAAGATGAATAAGTCTTAAAACTTACTCATCTTCGGTAATTCAAATAAACATTTTCTAAAAGCATTGCTTCTTACAACTTGATTACGTAAGGCCCCTTTTTAGCTGTGCTGCTTGCTCTATTTAAGCCTAATGATGAAAATTCTTCTCTTACTTGGTTTTCAGGCCTCCCACATTTCTTCCCCAACTTAGGCTCTCTCCTTCTGCCAGTCAGCTCTGGAAATCCTGGACCAGCCTTTTTGTGCATGACTGTTATTGCTGACTTCCACATGGTGCTAGCAATAGAACCAGCTGGATTTGAAGCTGCAGTAGCCACGCGGGCCACAGTGCCCTGACCTGGTTAAATGCACGTTCAGGGAGGAGGAAACGTTCTGTGCAGGACATTTCTGATACACAGTGTGTTTTTGTGTCCTTAGGGCTGATTTGAACTAACATCTTGTTTAGAAAAGAAAAAAAGGAGAAATGTGGCTGATTGCTTTTTTTAGGGTCAGATGAAGATTTATTTAAAATCGCAGCTCTGACTTGAGGAAGGTGCAATGGAGTGGTTACAGATAGGCATTTAATTCAACACAGATTCAACTAAACCTATTCATGGAAAAGGGGCTGTGGAGAGAACTTAGGGCTCCGTGTTAGATGGGACCTGTCATCTTCTTTGTCAGTCCCATGGGGAGATGGTGATTCCAGACCTTGTCGTGGGCTTTTTGGGTAGCACGCTCCCTGAAAACAAGCAGCACTTGCTGGGGGCTAAACCGAAGATATATGTGCAATATATGTTCTAGCAGTGGAGTAGGAACCATTGAGTGTGGTTTCTTGAGAAAAGGGATGTCAGTCTTTACCTGGTGCCTTCCCAAGGGGTTTCCATGATGATTATTTTTCTTCTCTGTGTTATTTTTTCAACTTTTTATTATGAAAAATTTCAAACATATGGGAAGTTGAAATATAACCGTAATAAATGCCCGCCATCTGGAATCAACAATCACTAACGTTTTGCTCTATCTAGCTGTCTATAGCTGTTTGTACAGTTTGGATTTATTGTCCTAAGCCACTCAGTTTCTGATACCATTATCTTTTACCTCCAAATACTTTAATATATATGTCCTAAGAATAAGGAGGTTTTCCTACATTACTATAACACCAATATCACACCAAGGAACTTATTAATAATTCCCCAACATTTCCTAAGATTCATTCCACATTCGTATTTCTGCAATAGCCTTATATAGTAGGTCCCCTCAACCCAAACCATTCAAAAGTCATGCATGGCATCTAGTTGGATTTTTTTTAACCTAATTGAGGACCATGATTTTATTTCGTTACTGTGTTTTTTAGTCTTTTTTATTCTTAAATACTCCCCTCATCACAACCCCCCTTTTTAAAATGACGTCGACTCTTTGAAAAGACCAGCCTGGTTGTATATGGAATGTGTCTCACATTTGAATTTATTTGGCTGCTTCCTTATGATGTCATTTAACTTATTCCCCTGTCCTTTATATTTATAAAGCAATAAGTCTAAAGACCTGGTTTGTTTCAGGTTAAACACTTTTGGGCAGGAGAGCATACTAAAGGATGCCAGCTACTTGGCATTCAGAGGCGCGTTAAGAGGCACACGGCGGCGGCAGGATGTTTGTTATAAATGGTGCTAACTTGCTAGACGGGGTAGATGCTGGTAGGAGTCCATTCTCTGAGTGGGGAATGACTCCGCTGTAGATTACTTGGTAGGTATTGTTAATTAATTAATTAGTTAATGTCAATCCACCTTTCTGTTGTTTTTTTTTTTAAAAATTTTAATTCCAGTATAGTTAACATCCAGTGTTACATTAGTTTCAGGTGTACAAGATTCAACAATTCTGTATGTCCCTCAGTGCTCATCACAATAAATGTACTCTTTTTTTTAATTAATTTTTTAAAAAAATTTACATCCAAGTTAGTATACGGTGCAACAATGATTTCAAGAGTCGATTCCTTAATGCCCCTTAACAATAAATGTACTCTTAATCCCCTTCTCCTATTTCACCTCCCCCTCTCCCCTCTCCCCTCCCCTCTGATAATCATTAGTTTGTCCATGGTGGATATTTTAGACAGAGCTTTTGGCAAAAAACAAAAACAAAAAACAGACACTTGTTCCATTACCTCAAGAGAAGTGCTGTTTAGTTAGAGAATATACAGTTACAAGAACCCAGGATTTGTCTCTGGTTGGTTTCATTTTCCTTTCTCTGCCTTCCCTTTCTGATGTGTAGGTCCTGCTCCTGGTGTCTCCTCCGTGCGTGTGGCACTTTGGGGTGGTCTGACCCAACTCCACATGATGTCTCTCCCACAGCTCACTGGGTAGTCTCAGGTGCCCCCGCCCCAACTCCCTAAGAAAATTCTGACCACATCAGCTTGTCTTTCTTGGACCGGGCATCACAGGCAGTGGGCAGGCTGCTGGCCAGCTCTTAGAAAGGCTTCCCTCTTCCTTGGTCCAGTCGTGTGTGGCCAGGGGGTGAGGATCAAATGGACCTGCCATTCACCAGTGTCGGCAAGTGACTAACTTAACTGAGACTCAGAGTCCTCATTGGGTTCTGATGAGGGATCGAGCGAAGTAATTTGTATCAAATATTTAGCACCGGGCCTGTGAGATGGTAAGTGCTCAGTAAACACTATTTTCCCCCTCTGCTACTACAACTTTTATGTTCACTCAACAGGAACTGTGGCAATGCTGAGGACAGTGGGGCAAATTCCCTGAAAAGAGAATGTGAGGAAGATACCGCAAAACATTTCCAGGATAGTAGAAAAGCTTTCCATTTATCTACTGTTTTCCCATGGTACAGAGTGATATTTCAGGCCCTGGGTCGTGGTAGATGAAGTCTGGAACATGTGTTCTTTGCATGTAGGTGCCATTAAACGAATAAACAAAAAGGATGACATGCTTGATGTATATGGGAATATGCACGGTTTAGAGGGAGGAAAGAAAATTTCTTACATAAGAGAGCTATTGAATGCATTTCAGCTGTAGTCTGCATATATTCTCGAACATTTTAATGTATTCCTTCTGATAGATATTGACTCAATACAATAGCTGTGAGAAGGAATACATAGTAATTATAGTAATTATTCTACAGTAATTCAGATCTTATGTATCTTGTGAAGTTTGGCAGTGCGTTTAGTTCTTAATTTATTTTGCTGGCGTCTCTCCGCACGGCTGTCTCTCTGTTCTGTCACAGACTGGTACATCAAACTGGCAGTTCTCGGCTTCTTAACCATGGCACCTTAGTTGCCCGATGAAAATATCTAACAAATGTCGGCATTCTTCTCATGTTTGTGGTTTTGATTGCATTTTTATACCTGGGGAAAATTAGCATCATGTTTTGAGGGGTAAAAGAAGATTATTCTGATATTGAGGGAACATTTGAAATCATGGGCCTCAGCAGGTCAGTCTAAAGATTGGAAAATTTTTAAAACGTTTTTCACCTACAGATTTAATCGGCCTTTTAAAAAGTGGTAATTTGGGGAGTGCCTGGGTGGCTCCGGCGGTTGAGCGTCCGATGCTTGATTTTGGCTCGGGTCATGACCCCAGGGTCATGAGTTCAAGCCCCTCATCAGTCTCTGTGCTGGGCACGTTTAAGAGTTTCTCCCCCCTCTCCCCCACCTCTCAAAAAGTGGTAATTTGGAACGCTAGTGAGGGTGTGGTAGGACGGATGCTCTCAAGATGTTGAGCAGCGTTATTACTTGATCATCTTTCTGCAAAGTTCTTTGTGTCAAGAACTATAAACATATTTATGGTCGTTGGCCAATAATTCTGCTCCTAGCAATCTATCCTGTAGAAGTCACCAGACCCGTGGATTAAGATTTATGCACAAAAGTGTTTAGTGCAGCAGTCATTATAATGAAAGAAAAAAGTGGGAAAAGTTTAAGTGTCCAGTAGTGTGGGACAGTTGGTGAGTTGTGTCTTATCCGTATGAGCATGTATTATGCAGCCATAAGGGGTTTTTGAGGAAGTGTGTTTTTCAGTGAAAATGTTTAGCGTGTTTTTAAAAGCAGGAAATAAAATTGTATATACAGTAATGATTCTGCTATAAAAAAATTAAACATGCCAAAATATTAATAATGGCTTCCTCCCAGTAAGTGAGTTCGAAGGGACATTTTTTTCTTTGTTCTGTTTTGTTTTTTCCAAGTTTCTACAAGGTGTGTACACATGTAATTTTTATAATCAAGGAGAAAAATTGTGGTGAGGAGACAAATATGTGAATGGTAATTTTGAAGTTGAAGTTTTAGGTTTTAAGGTTTAAGAAGAAAAATCATCCCAGTAGGCCACAGGAATAAATCAACGTCACAAATTCAATGAAGTGGCCTAAATCCCGTGGTTACTTAAGATGGAATTTTAAAATAAGGCATCTGTTTATGGAGGAGTTTCAAATGTGAGAACTGGGTGAAGGTAAACTGGGAGGAATTTTGTCTTCCTTTTCTAACAACAACAGATCCATAAATCTTACTTGGATATTTGAGAGGGAGGAGAACATCTTAATAAGAATGAATACTATGTACTCAGCCAAGAAAGAAATCATCCCCCAAAGAGTTAATATTCCAAAGAATTAATAGGTAACTCAATTGCTTCTTACTAAGCTGGGGTTCCTTATGTTGATGGGTGCTGGGTGATGGCTTGGGACACTACTTCGGAATATCACTTTGGGAAATTAGAGCAAAATGTTTAATGTGGCAGCCTGTGTATTCCTTCCCTTTGGTTTATCATTGAAACCCAGAGGACTGCAGATTGCGAGGTTGGCTTAGTAATTTGGGAGTCAAAAAGATACTGGCTTTTTAAAAATACCCTTCCCCCTGCAAAGTATTTTTCTTGTCTTACAAGAGTTAAATTACTTGTCTTACAGGTAATTAAAACCAAACGCGTTTTCCTTGGGCCAAACCTTTGCCAGGCGTGTGTGTTTATCACCAAATTCTAAAACTTCCCAAGGAAGGGAAAAGCTTGAGCCTTAGACCAGAATAGTGCTTTCAAGTCTGCGTTATTGGTACAAATGGACAAGATTGGCTGTTCTTGAAATGTAATAAAACCTGCTGCCTGTTCTTACAGCCTCGATGTCTTTTTTCCTTCTTTTTAAAATATAGTCATCTCATTATCCAGAGTGACTAAGAGGCTCTGCGTATGTGCCACTAAAATACTTGTCCTCGATTTGCTTTTCCTTTTGTCCTGATATCCATTGCTTAGGAAGTGACTTCTCCATCTTGTTCCATGAGTCATCGTGACGTGGGTACCCGAACTCCCTCACTGAGCGTGCCTCCTACCTGAACATCATGCCTCTAATACACACTCATGTCCCTTCCTCATCCACTTGCATTTGTTTTCTATGTTAGAGTTTTGGTTTAAAGGCTAATATTGCCTTTTACATCTCTTATATGTAATTTTATGTTATTTAGTGGTATCAAACTTCTTTAACATGTTAGAAACATTTCCACTAGCCAACTCAAAGGGCAAATGTCAAAAAGTGCATAAAAATGGACAAGTGGGCAAGAACAGAAAAGAAACTAAATCCTTACTGTGAAACAGTAAACAGACAATGCAAGTAAGTGAATTAATTTGGTTTTATTTGTTCTAGTTACTTGTTCCAAAAATCAGTGACTCCGTGTGTGTTTCCGGAAGAAACACAAAGTTGGCTTTCTGGGTGTTCTCTTCTTAGCCGCCTTCTGTTTCTTACACTTAACGCTGGTTTTATTTCTACAAGAGTTCAGTCTCAAAAGTCTCTGGCTTGGTAATGGGAGGACATAAAAACATTTTTACCTGTTGTTAGTTCTAATTATTTAAACACACTCATGCAACTATTGTTGCTTACAGTCGCTGGGCTTATTTCTGCTGGCCTGGCAGGGTTTATGTTGGCAATGATGAAGAGATGCTATCAGCAATTCATTGTGTACTGTTTGCATAACGGGACAGGGCAGCCAGCTTCAGCCGGTTTTTTAAAAAAATGCATCGGATTAGTTGAATGATTTTATCAAGGTGCCTGTCTGGTTGGGAAGTTGTGATTTGTGACTGATGACGCAGCGCTCAAGTCCCGAAGAGGCCCTCAGCCGCAACTGATAGAATGGGCTAGCAGGTTACTCAGCTTCTAGAACATAACCTGCAGGGGGCTGGCCACCTTGCTGAATGAGAGAAAAGCATCAGTGAATGAGAATGCTGGCAAAGGCAAGATCCTAGCTATGCTATCCTTTGATGCCTCAGGTCATTTGAACCTCAGAGGACCCAGGGCTATTCCAGAAACTTCAGGAATGGAAGATCTGCTGGGTTTTCCTTAGTTAATAGCATTTAAACAAAAGTTTTCCTTCAAGAACGATCATCCTGTTAACCACCAATGAGATAACTTGGAAACAAGAACTTTAAAGATACCTAGTGCTTGAGTTTACTTCTTTGCTCTTAAAATGAAGTCACTGCTCAACACCATGACTATAGAAGCATAGAAAATAATGAATTTTTTCGGCCTAAGCCACTAGCCTGTCTCCTAGCAAAGGTTCTCAAAGTGTGGTCCATGGGGAAGTAGCAGCAATAGTACCTAGGAGTACTATTTCTATTCTGCATTAGAAATGCAGAATCTTGGAGCAGCTGGGTGGCTCAGTTAGTTAAGCATCTGACCCTTGATCTCAGCTCAGGTCATGTTCTCAGGGTCATGAGTTCAAGCCCCACATCTGACTCTGCGCTGGGCATGAAACCTACTTAAAAAAAAAAAGTAGAATCTCAGGCCCTACGCCAGACCTGACTCAGAATCAGCATTTTATCAAGCCCCTCAGCTGACGCGTGGCTCAGGAAGGTTTGAGAAACACTGTGATTCTTAGGGAGTCTGCATTCCGCTCACAGATACTGTCAGCTCAGTAGAGGTTTCACGTGAAAGTCTTCGGTCAGGATTTGGGGTGATGGAAATTGGCATTGGTTTGTCCTCTTTCTCTACTAAAAGAAAGTAGAGCCTTGGTGAATTCCAGTACGCAGGACTCTAGCCACTTAGTACAAATCCTTCTGTGATTCAGATATAGTAAAAGTGGCCAGAGGCAGGATTGAAAATTCTGGTAACCACCCTGTCCTCACTATACCCTCTTTCCCCACCTGGGAGTACCCAAATCATAGCATTCTTTGTCCATGGAAAGGTCCTCCTGGAACTCTCTCTCTGCTGCAGATGATGTATTTTTTTCTCATAATGTGTCTCTTGCCGATCGAGTAGGTGTCCTGTGTTGTCCTGGGCAGCCAGACCCACACCCTGACATGTGTGTGACTCATAGCAAGACAGCACCATGTGATAAAAGAAGGAAGGGGGTCCATTCCACCTCTGGGCACTGAGGCCCACGTGTTGTGTAATGCATTTCCTGACTTTAATTATTTACCGGTCCTGCCCTGCCAGTCCCCTGTCCTCGCCGCTGTTTGCCTTGTTCTGCAGCAGAGGAATTTGACCTCTCCAGGGTTTAAATCTCACTCAGCCCTGGCCATTTCTCAGCACAGTTTTTCATCAGATGGCAGTTTGCTGGGGGCAGAGGCAGGTTTTCCAAACGCTGCTGTGCTCAGGGCGTCAAGTAGGTCTTCATATAGAGAGAGATTTGGGCAGAGGCTCAGCTGATTACAGGGCTCAAGTGAGGCCCCGAGCACATTTCAGATTTGGAATGCAAATTGTTGTCTGCAGTAATTATAGTTTGTGCCATGGCCCTGCTCGGCCCCCGTGGTCATTATCCTGGTGCAGAATAAGCAGCTTCGTGCTTTCGGAGTGGGAGGTAATGAGGGGGAGAGGGGCGCTTGAGGGACAATTAGGGTGTTTCAGAGCCCATCCACAAGTCCGAGTGGGTGTAGGACAGACCCAGATGTGTGTTGGGATGCCAACTGCTGGCAAACTCTGTGACCCATGGACCAGGAATTCAACCTCTCTGAGCCTCAGTGTCCGCCAGTCTTTGCCTCGGAAGGTTGCCATGGTGATGAGATGGTGATGATGCGATGGGCACTCATCACGGTGCCTGACACGTAGGAAGCGCTGAACGAGGGGGAGTTTCATGGCCTAGCAGGTGCCATAAGGGCAGCGATCTGTCACACTCATAAACGGCAATTCCCATGCACACATCAGTTACCCCTTCGTCCTGCAGAGGGACTGTGGGGCCTCCTTCTCATGCTTCACTGGTCTGCAGAATTGACAGAGGCTTAGGGTACTGGTTTGGGTCAGACTTCCTGCAGGTCAGTCTAGCTGTGTACCCTTTGGCAATTTGATTAGCATCTCTGAGCCATGGGATTTCTTGTTTGTAAAATAGACATCATAATTGTATATGATTTACTGTGCTGTTGGGGAGATTATCTGTGAAAAATGCATGTAAAGTTGAGTGCCAGTACTTGGCTTAATGTGTGATGGAGGTACTATTGCTATCCCCTTTGCAGAGATGAGGAAATACAGGTTTTAAGGACTAAGCGACTCCCTCAAGTCTGTAACTCATGTGTGGTGGAGCCTAGACTCTGGCTCAGCAAATTACCTGTAGGTTTCACGTTAGTGTCGCTGCCACTCTGCCTAAAAGTGTTCAGAAATCACTGCATGAGTATTGCCAGCATCTGCTCCCAGGGCTCTGCTCCTCAGATGTCTCATTTTTGTTGGCAAATTCTTTTATTTATTTATTTATTAGGGGCACAAGTGGGGTGAGGGGCAGAGGGGGAGAGAGAGAGAATCTTAAGAGAATCTTAATCCATGCTGAGCAGGGAGCCTAATGCAGGGCTCGATCCCACGACCCTAGAATCAGGACCTGAGCCGACATCAAGAGTCGGATGCTCAACCAGCTGAGCCACCCAGGCCTCCCAACAAATTCCTTCTTATATTGGGTTAAAGTAGATCATAATATTATTTACTATATTATATAATGTTATGTATATTATAACGTATTTACATGTTAAAAGAAATTTAACATTAAATTAAATGTAAATATAAATTTATTAAATATAAATTTAAGTGTATATTAAAATATAAATTTATATTGCCTCCTGAAGTGGATTCTTATTACCCCCATTTGACAGAAGATAAAATAGAGTTACAGAGAAGTTAAGTAAATCACCAGAGGTCACAGAGTAAGCATAGCACCGGGGTTCGAGTTCAGGTTGTTTGGCTCAGAATCCTGTTCCTAACCCCTGTGCTAAGCTGCTTTCATCGATTTCCAGTCTCCTTCCCAGATGCCGTGGCACTGCCACCTTGGCTGGCCTTGGGGTTCTCAGACCACCTGAGCCGCAAACTAACGCCTGGTACTATGTGCTTGGCCTTACCTAGCCTCCGAGTGTGGTTCTGAGGACCCTTCTCACAGCCCCCAGGCGCTCATTCAACATCGGAGGCCATTTGTGCCTCAACCTTGTACGTTCTTAAAAAAAAAAAATAAAAATCAGCCTTTCGTTTTAACAATGACACAACCCAGAGGTGAGGTTCCTGTTATCACACTGGGGGAATCTGGGCAGAGGTGACTGGAGTTGCAAAGTCAGGTGGCGGGGGAATTCCTTCCTCTCTCCATAAATTACTGATGCGAGAGCTCCGTGTAATTTCACATTACAGGAGAGAATGGCGCGCTTAACTCCTGTTGGGAGAGGAAATTTATCTCACTTTTCATTCAGCAAGGAGCGGGAGTTGGGAAGCGTGGAAATGGAATGTTGTTGTTGTCGTTGTTACATTCCTGGCTTTGAGCTAGTATATTTACATATGTGTACTTTAAAATACGAAATCAGGTGCCCAGACATATCACGAGTATTCTATAGTCATGGCCACTGTTCATAACAAAAAGAACTCCTATCTGGTGTGTGTCTGTTCTTGCTGAAAGTCTTGCTCTCATTTGCCATTTTCCACAGGATAGGGTTGGAATTTCTAGCTTGGCTCCAACCTTCTCATCTCCCAGCCTTCACACCCCATCCCTCCCACAGCCCTTTAAGTGTCTCCCTATTCCTCTCCTTTGCTCTGACTCCCCTCTCCTCACCCTGGCAACCCCTACATATCCCTATGAATTGCTCCAAAAGCTATTTTGCTGGGGGGACCTGAGAATTGTTCTGGCTGCTTCCTCAGTGTTCCTGCTATTCTAAGGCCATGGAACACAACAGATTGAGCTGCAAGCATTGTTTGCAGGCCTGCGTTCCCTCTGGCCCGTGACTTCTCCTGTGATATTTTTGTATGCCCAACACTTTGAGTACAGAGCTGGGCACTTTTCTGTTGAACGAAGGATCCCTGCGCCCTCTTTACGCAGGCCTGGCTGTGTTTCTCCCCTAAGCAGGGTCTGTGGATAATAGAGAGAATAACTGATGGTAGATCTGGAACATCAGGCTATAGGCTCCATGAGAATGGGGTCAGTCCTGTTGCTCCAAGGTCTGAACCATGGTCGATGTTCATTTAATTGCTATCAGACAACCGCCTGAATGAACACTGTGGTAAAGAGCCATGTTACAGACCTAGATTCAAATCCTTATCCCACCACTGCTGAGCTCGGACATCTTCCTTAACCCCTCTGAGCCTGCTTCCTCATCTATATAAGCTTGGACAACTTCCCTCTGAGCCTGCTTCCTCATCTGTATAAACTAAGGAAAATAAAAGTACCTACCTCATAGAGTGGTCATAGAATGAAATGTTGAATGTCTGGTGCATAGCAGGCTTTCAGTCAGTGATGGTTGTTAATGTTATTCATAATTAAATTAATCACAGGATATATGCTGGAAAGGGAATCAACAGGGTGTCATTGGAGGATAAGATGGTGGGGCAGGGAGTGTGGCTCATTAGGAAGCTTGGGATGGAAGGTTTCCTGTGAGCAGGGACCAAACTATGAGATGAGGCCTGCTGCAATGTGAAGAGTTGGAGGAAAGTTTTCTGGAGAAGAGGTACAAAGGTCCTGGGGCAGGAAATACCTTGATGAGGAACAGAAAGTGTGACCAGAGCTCGGGAGAAGGAGGGAGAGTAGAATGAGATAAGGTCTAGGGAGGAGACAGAGACCAATTGATGCAGGGTCTTGTGGGCCAAGGGACAGCGTTTGGATTGAATTTGAAATGTGAAAGAAGTGATTCAATGCTTGTGTCCGGATTCGTTCTGTGGGATCAGATTTTGGATAACCTCAGCTTTAACCTGTCCTGTGTTCTTTGTGTATAAACCAGCCCCTAGTGGTAAAACCCAGGTTTGTTTTTGTTTTTGTTTTTGTTTTGAGAGAGAGCGCCAGCAGGGGGAGGGATGTAAGGAGAGGGGGGCAGAGGATCTGAAGCGGGCCCAATAGGGGCTCAAACTCACTAGCCGTGACATCATGACCTGAGCTGAAGTAGAATGCTCGACTGACCGAGCCACCCAGCTGCCCCCCAAACCCAGTTCTGATCGATTTAAGCAGAAAAGAAATTTATTATTTATTACAGGATACAGGAAGCTCTGAGAATTTGGGAAGCATTAGGGAACCAGGAACAAGCTCAAATTACACCACCAAACATCTCCTACAAGCACACCATTGCCGCCACTGCTGGGCGGATGTAGACAGCATGGGTTGTGCCAACTAATGTGGCCGTTCATTCGGCGCTCACTGCTGCCTCTGCGGACCGCCGCCGCCCCCGCAGGAATGGAGTCCGCCGTGTCCCTGCTGTTCGCGCACCAGCTTTTGATGCCAGGTCTGGGGCGCGGGTATCTGATTGGCTGAGCCTCGCGCATGCTCTCATTCCTTAGCAGCAAGAGAGGCTGGAACGAGAGTGTGTGGCCTCCTCATCCCTTCTGGTAGAACATGAGCTCTCGTTCATGAGTTGGGGTTTGCCCAAACCTAGGAAGACAGTTGAACTGCGGAGTATCCAGAGGGATAAAGGTCCCTCACAGAGACATGTGGAATAAGTGAGTCATGGAGAGTCCCGTGGCCTCAGCAACTCTCATCGATAGGTAGTAGCACTTTAAGAAAAACTGGACCACCTTCCTCTTAGACAATGATTTAAGAAAAATAGTGCCAAATTTGGAAGCGACTATTTCTCAATCTGTTGAGAGGCCAGAAACTATTTTTTTAAATTAGTTTAATTTGTGCAGGTGTGTGGGGTAGCATGTTTCCCCCATGTTTATCACGGATTTGCATTCCTGTTGGAAATGCCCTAGCCATTGTCAGAGCTGATAATTGCTTCTTGTTATGGCCACGTGGGGCTTATTGTCCAAGATTTTGCTGCAAAGTTTATTGTTTATCTTACACCGTCTCCAGGAAGCTGCATGCGGAAATCTGAGCCTTACCAGGAAGTCTGACTTAAAGGGACAGCTTCCAGGACAGAGCACTAACCAGAGAGAAAGTCCTGAGCTTCCCTTAGGTGACAGCTGGAAGCCTTTTCTGCATACCCCCACTTGGTTTGCTGGTTCCAGGGTTTGGGTGATGCCTTTCTGATTCTGATTTAAGGAGAAAAGTGGCAGTATTTACTCTTCAAGTACATATGGATACACACCAACCAAAATAAAACAAAAAACCACTTTCACTGTGGTGTAGGAAGAATGAATGCTCTGAATCACAGGGGGAGACACACATTTTCAATCTCTTAATATTTTCTTGGGGGGTATTTTTATATTAGTCTTGAACTTTTTAGAGAGACCTGGGGATTTCAAGGAAGTCAGCATCGTAACACTGAAAAAGTAAATAGGACTTAAGGTTTCACCACCTTCATATTTTTGTTTTATTCTATTGAAACAAAGAAAGGAAACAGGAAATTGCAAACTTCCATTGCCTTTTTCTTATTAGATGTCCAGTTGACAGCTGTCATTCAAATCAGGGTAAAAATAAAATTATTTCAGATTTGGTACCGACTTTTCAACTTGCTAAGGGGAAAATTCGAACCAATGTCAATAATTTTACCAAAAAAATATATGTACAGAAATTATTACTGTGCTTTTTTTGGCCTTAAATTTTTTTTAAAGTTTATTTATTTTTGAGAGAGAGAGAGAGTGTGTGTGTGTGTGTGTGTGTGTGTGTGTGTGTGAGCAGGGAATGGGATGGGAGAGGGAGACACAGAATCCGAAGCAGGCTCCAGGCTCTGAGCTGTCAGCACGGAGCCCGACATGGAGAAGCTTGAACCCATGAACTGTGAGATTATGACCCGAGCTGAAGTTGGATGTTTAATTGACTGAGCCACCCAGGCGCCCCCTTTTTTGGGGGGTTTTGAAAAATATTTTATTATGCAAAAATTTAAACTTATGCAAACATAGAAAGAATAGTATAACGACCCCCAGCGTTCTCATCATCTTTTGTTCTGCTTTTAAACACATGTATCAGTTAGATTCCTACAGACCTCTCTGCAACCCCTCAAGGAATAATGGAATCATTATTCCTGTTTTACAGATGAGGAAACTAAGGGTCAAGGATGTTAAGAAGGGAGTTACCAGGTCACTCAACTAGTCAATGGAAGAGCCAGAGATCACAGGGCTACAGAGTCAATTTATTGTTCGTTATTCCAGCCAGCTAATCTGTTCCCAGAGATTATCCTTACAGAGAAATCTGGAGTCAAAATAATGATGAAAACCCGTTTTATAAAAGCTTTTTCTACTTTTGTTATATATTTTTGATTCAGAAATTTGGTTTGTCAAGACTTGTTTTTCGATATGAGCACATTCCTTTTTAAAACTCTCCTGAGTAGTCAGGTGTTAGGAATACCGCTGCTCGTCTTCAGATTTTCCACTTCTAATCAACGTTGACAGTATAGTAACTCTCATTTCCAAGTAAGGAAGCTCTTTGGCTGATAGATATCGGCTAATCAGTTTTGAAGCCTTTCTTTTTCCTACGAATTGGGCAGAGGTCAGCAACCCGCTGGAGTTTCACTTTTAACTGACAGTAAAACAAAGAGGTCTTGGCAGTCCTTCGAAAAAGCTGTGCTCAGGGTGTTGGTGCTTCTGAGCAATAAATCGAACGGGCTTGTTTGCCCGTGTCCCAGTCTGCGGCATGTGGAAGTTCTTCAGGCTGTCCTAGGTTGTGTTCATAGAGGAGGAGGAACCCCAGAGACCAGGCCCGCGGCTGCTTCTCAGCACACGTCAGAAGGCGGCTTTCTGCATTTCTCGTTTGCTTTTTAAAATAGCTGTCTGTGTGTCGGTTGCCAAAATAATGTGAGGAATTTGATTATAAAAGTTCAGATTTGTTTAGAGAGAAAAAATACAGCGCTCAAGCCATTGCTCGTAACAAAACCAGCAAGATAAGCATCCAAGATTAGCCATGATTAGCAGTCTGTTGAGACGTCCATGTTCAAGCCTCATTTATTTTTAGTGCTTGTGTTGAAATCATAGATGAAGACTTTTCTATTTATTCATTCTTGACCTTGGGCAGCCAGGTTTGCTCCCACATTCTTCTCATCATTTTGTAATCTTGTTGAGCTGGGATGTTAAGCAGGGCCCCAGAAGAGCATCAGCATTTTTAAATGGCCTAAGTCTCTTGAGTTAAACCATGTTGCATCCAACCAGCCTCGACCCAGAATGGGGTCTGGACCCCCCATTTGTCACTGATTCATGGCGAAGGGGACAGAGCCCTGGGGAGTAGCTATGAAGACATTCAGTAAGAGTGTATGACCGCAAGGAGCTCCCAGGCCCTAAATACTCTAAAGTTTTTTTATTTCCCACTGACTTGCTGTGTATTATGCCTTTGTGCCAATCTAGTAACACCAACCAGTGTTTCCTTACCTCCCCCGTCATCACAACACAAATTTTTGCTTTTTCTTAGTCTTACTTGAATTCGATAACAGCTTCCAAAACCTAAGATCTGTGACATAATGATTTTCCGATATTGGAAACTTGGTTAGATCAATGTGCAATATACTCTTTTAATTTGGTCCCTGCTACCGTCCCGTTTTTGCGAGACTGTGTCACTACCAGTTTCTCCATTCCGTTTGTGGAGAATCACTTTAAAATGTCAGGCTTCAAATGGCATATGGTCAAAGACCCTGAAATTCCCAGCCGAGACCAAGCCTTTGTGAAACCTGTGGCTTCTTGGGTACAAATAGGACAGGGATTGAAGAACCAGAGTAAAATTCAAATGGAGAAAACCACCATGAGTCACCAGCCTTTAGTGAAGTAATTCTCCTGAAAGTTCGCCATTTGATTTCATGTAAATGAACTGATCACAATCCTGATGAATATGTTTCTTGTAATATTTCTGGTGAGAAAACTGCTTGAAACTTCTCAACAGAAGATGCCATGAGGTATATAGAATGACAGCACAGGAAAGACGTCACTTTGAGTTTCAGCATCACGAGGAAGCATGTGGTGGCATCATAGGCAGGTCTGCATGATGGCACTCATTTCTTTAACGCCCAATACGACATTGCCAGCAGGATGGTTACTGAACCAGATGTGGGAGAACAGGGGCCAGTTTTTGCATGATAGGTGCCTTATGGGTATTTCCCTGTTATAAATATGTAATGATTCAGCTCCGCACACTTAAAGAAAAACATTATACCCTGAGAACCTACGCCCCCAGAATTTCATAGGGTTTTTTTTTTCTTTTTCTTTTTAGCATTTCTCTCTGATCTGATGATCTATGTAGAATTTATTTTGGATGGTGTGAAATAGGGCTTTACAAGGAGGCTTTTCTTTCCAAGAAACGAATGATCCCATTTGTTAGCGCTCTTTCTCTCCTCCAGTGGTTTGCGGTCCAACATTTGCCATATGTCAAATTCCAGAGGATCCTGGGGCAGGTTTCTGGCTGTCCGTTCCAGGGGCTGTGCGCATGTAGCAGGAGCTTGGAAGTCAGCCCACTCAGGCTCCGCTCCCGACCCCGCCACCTCTGGGCCTTCTTGGGCAGGCTCCTGCAACCCATTTGAGTCTCGGTTTTTAAAAATCTGTACAGTGGAGATAACAGTGAGGCCTCTCGCGGGACACTTGTGAAGGTCAAGTGAAAAACTGCACGACAAGTTCTCCTGTGAACACATCAAAAATCTGCAGTCATCGTTTATAGTTTTAGTAACTGTGGCTTTAGGATGTTTTGATATCTGCACACAGGTGCACTTTCGTCATGAATTGTGTTCTCAGTGTTGACGGAGTTAAGAATAAGCAACTGAGAGGCAACATTTCAAGTGCATCTTTCAGGTCTGCAGCATGTTCGCAGGCCAGGGGTCATGAACTCAGGCACTTCCATACCACGGCGTGCTCTGCAGCACGGGTCTAAAATGTGCATGATGGGGAAGAATGCTCTGGATGTTAAGTGAAAAAAGCAAGAGGTAGAGTAATGTTACTATTCCATTTTTGAAACATATAAATAAAAAATAAAATGTGTACACAGCAACTTGTGTGTGTTTAGACAAAAGGAAATGTCTGTAGCGACTGCCAACGTGGTGGCACTTGGGTCAAATCCAGCCAGCAACTGCGTTTTGTGTGGCCAGTGTAGCACTTTTGAAAATAATGAATTTGTTGCCAGCATTTTAAAAATTGTGAGATTTTATATTGACGTGGGGTTTCCAGCTTCTCTTGAAAACTGTCTGGCCCCCAGTGAGCTGGAGCTGACCTAGGGCCAGTACACTCAGCGGCGCCCGAGGGCCCACCCAGGCTTTCCTTTCAGGTACCCGGTCCCTGGCCCTGAAAGCATTTGAGTTTATGTCCCCTTTCTCTACGGCTGGCTCCGACATGGGTGCCTCTGGCAAGTGGGATTGGGGTGGAGAAAAAAATCAGGGCCTTTGGAAGACTCACTTGTTTACACTATATATTTATGTATGGTTTGAATGTATTATAATGATGCCATGTTACTTTTAAATTTTAAAAATTAGGGGCGCGGGGCGCCTGGGTGGCTCAGTCGGTTGAGCGGCCAACTTCAGCTCAGGTCATGATCTCACGGTCTGTGGGTTCGAGCCCCGCATTGGGCTCTGTGCTGACAGCTCAGAGCCTGGAGCCTGCTTCAGATTCTGTGTGTGTCTCTCTCTCTGCCCCTCCCCTGCTCGTGCTCTGTCTCTATGTCTCTCAAAAATAAATAAACGTTTAAAAAAATTAAAAAAAAAATTAGGGGAGCCTGGGTGGCTCAGTTGGTGAAACATCCAACTCTTGATTTTGGCTCAGGTCATGATCTCATGGTTCGTGGGAATGAATCCCGCGTCGGGCTCTGCATTGACCGTGCATGGAGCCTGCTTGGGATTCTGTCTCTCTCTCTCTGCTGCTCCCCTGCTTGTGCTCTCTCTCTCTCAAAATAAATAAATAAACTTAAAAAAAAACCTAAAATTGAAAACGTAGTAGAAAAATATATTTGAATACTTGGTAGTATCCTAGGTGCCATGGAGAAAATCCCTATTCCTGTTCCTTTATAAGCTCCCGTTATAAAGCTAAAAATGAACTTGAGCCCTTATTATTGAAAGTTTCCTCCAAGATGCCCTCTGCGTGGACCAATTTCATTACCAGAGTTCTTGCTTCTGGTCAAAGCAGGGCTGTCAGAGGAGATGGCCATGCCCCGTTCTTTCCCTCCTTTTCCTCTGCCCGGGCACCTGCTGGCTCTCCTGCCCTTTCTCCCTCCTTTGCTGCTACCTGCCCTGGGACCCAGTCAGTTTCCACCTCTTCCTCGACGTGCTGCGGCCCATGGGTTTCGGTTCTGTTTTCTCATTCATAGTCAGCAGCCAGAAGGCAGGCTTCATCATTCTTCGGCTTAGTTGATGTGAATGTGCCCTCCCTCCCTCAGAAAAGAAATAAAGTCTAGTGTGCCATGGTTATTCTATGTTTCCTTTGGATCCTCCTTGGGGTGATTCTGGCCCTGGTCATTGGGGCTGTATTAAGTGGCTCGTTTGAAACTCCTCCAGCAGAGTAGGGGCTGGGCTTATGGGAACCTTCGTTGGTCCTCAGGAGACTGACACTCGTCATTAGCTGTGCTGTTTCCAGAGCTGGCTGATCTCAGCTTATTTACAGGCCTGTATGAATTCAGGCCCCTTTCTAGGCAGGAGGCTAGGGTAAGAGGCCATTTTAGGAATGCCCTCCTTCACCACCGCCCCCGCCCCCGGCCAGCCCCCACCTACCCCAGACTTGCTTTGTGGGGAGTCTGACTTTTGGAAATAGGGGATCCCAAGATTGAGCCGAAACCCACTATTTGTGGGCACTGCTGTTTTTTTTGACATGCATCGCTGAGTATTTCCTGAGTGCTAGACCTGGTAGGTACCACATGTGGGCTTTGAGGTGACCCAGACGGTTGCCTGAAAGGGCTGAGCTTTTTCACGGTGATTTCACTTCCTTCTTTCTCCAAACAGATAGGACACCTTCAAGCCCCTTGAAGCAAGACCCAAGTCTGTCAGAGCAGTGCTTTCAAAGCATCTGCCTTTCTCGCAGAGCACCCTGTGGGCCTGCACTTACCCGGCACTGCCCTCGCCAGTTCTTCTGCCTAGAAAGCCCCTCAGAATTCTGCCCATGTATCTCCTGCTCCGAGAAGCCTTCCCAGACTTTGTCCCCATAAAAAATACGTTTGCTCAGCTCAGCTATTTCTTGGCTCCCTGAATACTTTTTTTTTTTTCTTTACAAACCCTGGCAGCCCTTATTTTGTTCTCCAGTCATCAGTGGTTCATCTTTGTGCTTCGAGAGCCCACTGCCTTCTTCTATAATGTCTGCAGGGCAAAAGACACTCTTCAGAGGCCCTTTGTGGGGGAGCGAGGTCACTGCAGCACGAGGACGGAGAGAGCCTGCTTTCTTTGTCTGCTCCAGGGGTCAAGTCTCGGATTGAGGCTTATTCTCTTTGTGCCGGGTCCCCCGCTTTCCTCAGGGCTGAGACAAGTGCAGGCTCTTAAAAATCTGTGCCTTTGTACGATGGCCTCGGGAAACCTTTGCCTAAATCTTGGCAGCCAAGAGTTGCAAATCAAATAGCACTCCACTGGAAAACTGGAAACTGAAAACAAATCATGGAAAGCTGCGCTAGAATTACGTCTCCTTGGATTTGAGACGTGCTGGGACTGCGTGAGGAGGGTGAGGGTGTCGCCTTGTTTGTGGAGAGGGGTTGACCAGGGCATAGTTTTCACCTGAAACTTTGCAGGTCTCTGTGAGACAATCTGTGTGACCGAAGGAGTCTGAGTTTTGTAAAAGGCAGATGACCCGGGCAAGGTGTTCACCCTTGTGAAAAGACCCGTTTTGTAAAATGAGAAATGTCAGCCGTGAGTTATTCCCACAATAACTCTGAGAAGAGCAGGGAGGCCTTTTGTGATCCACGTCGAAAGCGGGAAGGGAGGTTTCCAGAGGCAGCTATTTTGAAGGGGGCTCTCAAGAGATCTGCCTCAGGGGAAAAAAAAAAAAAGAAAGAAAAAGAAAAGAAACGGATGGGTGTGGTATTTATCACCACTCTCATTTATTAGTTGCTATGAAATTGGGATTCAGTGAGGGCTCTGTGTCCCGGGCAGGGCTGCTGACTCTTGGGTTAAGTTCAAGTGGACTATTGATTCCGCTCTGAAGACACAGAGTTCTCCCAGTGTCCCTTCTCTCTCCGTCTCAGCTTGATGTTTGGGTTTCAGTCTGCGAAGCTCCAGACTCAAGGCCCGAGATTCTAGCAGTGAACTCTTTTCTTTGGAGCTGCGGGAGTGCCCAGCACAGCTTTAGGTGGGGACCCAGTGAGCATTGTTTCTTACAGGCTGGGGATTGCCAACCAGACTCTGAATTTCTGGTGTGCCTCTGAATGCCCAAAGGCACAGTGCTCTGAAAAAGCAGCAGCAGGCGAGGAAACCGCCGGAGGTGGGGAGCTCTTGGCTGGTGTGGTCTCAGCTTCTGACACTTGTAACTGATGGCCCCCTGTCACTTCCTGTCATGCAGCCCAAGTGGCGGGGAGGAGTTCCTTCAGGGAAACCATGCTCTGCTCAGCTCAGAGAATCCTGTCTGCAGGACTCCGTTGTAGTTAGGGGCGGGGAACTCTGCGTGGATGAGGTCGGAGCGCCCCATGGTGTGGTGCTGCTTCTTTGTCCGGGCTCAGGTAAGCTCCCCGGGGCAGAGCCAGCTGGGGTGGACCAGCTCCCAACTCCCACCCGTGCCTGGCCGGGTGGTACCAGGAACTGAGATGTGGGAGGGCAAAGATGTCTTTCACCTCCCGAGAAAAGGAGCAAGGAGCAAGGAGCCGCTGTTAAAAGCACCTGGGATGATGGAGAGGGACTTCTGTGTCACTTTAGTGTGAATCAGAAAAGAGCTGTGTGGTCGTGTTTAAGACCACAAATGGTTGCTTGGTGGAGATGGTGAGTTAAGTGAGTGCCTAGCCGTTAGCGCTTCCTTTAGCATCTGTGATTGGAGGAGAGTGTGTGTGTGTGTGTGTGGGGTGACTTTCGCTCTTTGTTCCACGATGCTAGTATTTTAATTTTTATAAAAAATGTGTTTTTAATTAAGAGGGGGGAAAGGGGGGATAAGGATGCATCTGCCCTCTGGGAGTTTTTTTTAGTGGATTTCCAAGATCTTCTCTTCTCCTTTGGGTTGAAAGATGGCTGAAATCAATTTTGGAAGTTCATTCTGCTTGGAACAACTTTTTTTGTAGGTTTCCTTAAAGTGAGTCTCGTGCTTTCAGTGTGTTCATCATTTGAGAAGATGAAGTCAAATATTATCAGGGGAGATTCAGACTCACTGGTGTTCTCAATAAGCGTGCTGATGCCTGGTTTGGTTATGTCTGAAGGAACGGCCGGAAATGTTAATTTTGAGAGGTTGAAGAGTGGTTAGGAGGCCTGATGGGCTACTCTCTCTGTCCCTTTTCTTTGTTTGTGGGTAGGTGTTGAAGCTTTGATAAGTTACCCCTATTTTCCAAAGAAAGTGTCCATTGCTTTTTCTGTGTCTCTCACTGGAATCCTGAGACTGATTTTTTGTAACGTTAATTGCAACTCTCATAGTGACCATTCTAGACATATATTTTTAATCATTTCATGTGATTTGGGTGGTTTTTAGAATTTTTCAACTTTCTCATCTGACTCATCCAGCTGTTTGCTAACTTGGTAAAGAATAATTTTTGAGCCTTTGAGATACAGAAATTGAAGCATTTAAAATGACTTAGTATAATTTAGTGATAGTTAATGCAACATGAATAAAAAATAATAGCTAGCTTTTATTAGATACTTTTTACATTAGCAAGCACTCACCCACATTAGCTCATAACATTCTTACAACACTATAGAGTTGACTGTTATTATTATCTCCATTTTTTCAGATGGTAAAATTGAGGTATAGAGAAGACAAATAACTTTCTCAAGGTCACCTAGCTGGTGAGCAGTGGATCAGACTTCAAGCTTAGGCAGAATGGACCCAACAATGACATTCATAGCCATTAGGTGCTACATGAGGCTTTCCGTTATGGGGCCTTTCCCCATCCACCTGAAGTATCTTCAGGAACACCTTGCTTTCTTACCCTTTGGCACATCAGAACATTTTAGTGGATGTTTGCTATGGTCCAATTAGTGGCCGCCTAAGAGGCGTCTAGACAAATCACTACCTTCTCTGGACCCTGTTTCCCTACCTGTCAAATGGAAATTTCTCTAAACTTATTTTAGTTCTGATATGAATCTAAGGTATGCAAATATCTTGCACCAAAAGTAAAAAATAATTCTCGTATGCTTCCTATTTGAAAGTTAAATGAGTACATTTAAATGTACATTTCCCAAGGATATCAACTGGAACTTAAAATGTAATGTAATTGGCTGGGTGGCTGTTGACCTTTATTTTTCTCTTGAAAATATTACTGAATAAATTTTTATTTCTTGGTTCTGAGAGTCCCCGGAGAAAGAGTCTAGAGGAATCGGGGATGGGTGTGGGAGAGTCCATTGGTAAATGGATGTGGTGGAGAGAAAGGAGGGGAGAAACCCTTTAAAGAGCTCATAAATCCATCTTCTGAGATTTGGCCCATGTAGTTCTGTATCGGAGGGGAAATGGTAGAGTGTAATGATTAAGGCCATGGGTTTTAGGACCACACAGATGTAGGTTTGCATCCCAGCTTTGCCTCTTACTAGCCACGCAATTCTAGGCATGTTACCAAATGTCCGTGAATCTGTTTTCTGTTCTCTAAGATGGGGATAATAACTAGTGCCTACTTTATAGGATTGTCATGAGGAATAAATGAAATGACTCATGACAGTGCCTAGCACAGAGGCAGCACTCAGCAAATGTGATCCATGTCCCAAGTCTTATTGACTGTAGCCACTGGAGACATGAAACCTGAGTGTGTAAAGGCTTAGCAACACCAGGGCTTTGAGACATCTTACCTGCAGAGATGAACGTGGCCCTGGTTTGAGTTTGTGGAAGAAGGGAAGCATATTCCACAGAAGGTCAATTCTTCATTTTTTTTAGTTTATTTATTTTGAAGGAGAAAGAGAAAGAGAGAGAGGGAGGAAGGGAGAGAGAAAGAGAGAGAGATTACAAGCAGGGGATGGGCGGAGAGAGAGAGAATCCCAAGCAGAGCACTGTCACAAGAGCCTGACATGGGGCTCGAACTCACAAACCATGAGATCATGACCTGAGCTGAAATCCAGAATCAGACGCTTAACTGACTGAGTGACCCAGGCACCCCTAGTCAGTGCTTCATTTTAAAACCCCAATTCCAGCCTTGTTTTTACAGCTTGCCCAGAACTCCAAGTAGGAGTCATGAAAGGGGAAGCTGATTCAAACCAGATCCTAAAAAGGCCTCTCTTGATAGAACACTCAGAGGTATGACTCGGAGAGGGCGAGGTCAGGGTGGTGACCCCGAGTGTCCACCAAGACAGAAACAATGGGTGACTTTCGGACCTAAATATAGACTATGTGGATGTCACTTAGGGAAACCAGTTCCTGATGCTGACCAGGGCGGGCGGGTGTCTTGGGAAGAGCTCTGGAAGCGGCCCCCGTGTGCCAACCCTTGCTCTGTTGACCCTCTTTTTCTGAATAATTCTGTCCGTATCCTAGCTCCTCTGCATCTGTTGAGCATCTGCCTGTCTTCGGCAGCCTCGGTTATGTCCCCATCTCTTCCCTTCCAAGTCTTCCTTGTGGTGTTTACTGCCTCTCTCCCTTGTTTCTTGCAGACCCCACCCCAGAAACCCTGCCAGAAACCCCAGGTGTTCTTGCCATTACTGCTTGCTTCTCTCATGGAGCAGGGATAGGAGCTGGCTGTCCGGAGTCAGGAGTTCGGGGTTCAAGGTCAGGTTTTGCAGTTAACCTTGGGCAATGCAGAACCTCACTGGGTGCCAGGTTCTCCAATGGAGACATCACCCTTAAGAACCTGGATCCTGGAGATGAATCTAGGTTCAAATCCTCGCTACCACTTGATCTTGGGCGAGTTCTTTACCTCCCTGAGCCTCAGTTACCTCACCTGTGAAATGGATATCATGGTAGTATCTGCTTCAGTTAGTATGAGGACTTTATAAAATAATACCTGTGAAACCCTTAAAACGGTGCATCTTGTCAGTGCTCAGAAATGCTAGCTATGATCGTAGTTGTGATCTGTAGAAAAATGATACTTGAACTGACTCAGTGTTTCCTAAACTTCAGTCAAATTTCTCATCTCTATGTTCTACTTGTACTATTATTTTTCACTTACTGTTGCTCTTTAAATTGCCCAGTTGTTATTTATTACTTTTTAACTTAGGCTCATCCTAAATAGGAGTAGTCTTGCAGTCACTCAGTGCTATAATGTGTTTCCTAAAACACACTCTAATAAATACGTCCAGGTCTACAGCATGTGATCTGAAATGATGTTGTGTCTGCCCCAGGTCCACTTCCTGCGCTTTGGTGGCTCTGAGCATCCGAGGCCCAGGTCGCTGCCTGCTGTGCTGCTGGTGCTCACAGGGCTCATCCCACCAGACGGAACAGTCTGCCCACCTTTTCATTCACCAGGCAGTGGCTCAGCACCAGCTTTGTGCCTGTCTCTGTGCCAGGTGCCAAGATACCTACATTATGGGTCTTTGTAGTGCCTACTGTCTTTTTTGAATGGGACGTTACCAGCCCCGAGAAAATGAGGTAGAGAAAGCCATGAAATAATCCAATTGCTGAAATTGCTCCTTAGCGAGAAGAGAAGCCGAGAACACTCTGCCTGAAATCTCTGGATGTGGATCAAGGAGACCATCTCAGTCAGCTTTTGCTGAGTAACAACCACCCCCACTCAGTGGCAAACAGTAGCAAGCATTTGCTCTTATGCTCGTAGGCATGCAGGTTGATGGGGGCGGCCTGCCCCACACGGCTCCATTAGCTACCCACACGTATATTCTTCCCCAGTGAAGTCGGAAGCTGCCAGAGGAGCCAACAGAAATACATGATGTCCCCGAAGGCCTAGGCTCAGAATTGGTACTCTGTCCCTTCCACCCCTATTCCATTGTCTAGAACAAATCACAGTAGCACCCCATGGAGGTCAGGAGAGAGGATAAAAGTTTGCTGAAGAATAAATTAATCCACTGCGGAGATCATCATTACTTACTCCTTCAACCTACGTTTATGTGGAGCATTCCGCCGTGTTGGGGGAAGATAAATACAGTCAAGAGAAATGACAAAGGTGATGAGGGCATCTAACCCAAGGCCTGGCATGGCGTAGGTCCTAAATAAACACCTGATGAAGGAGTATCTGCTAGCACCTCTGGATGCTGACTCCTGATGAAGGTTTCATAGAGGTTATCTCCTTCTGTCCTCCAGCCCCTGGTTGGGCAGGTACAGTCATCCCAGGTCACACAAGTGGGATAGTGTTTTGACCTGTTAAATTCTGATGTGAGGGATGGGAAGGCACAGTAGCGGGGAGAATTTATGCACAAAGAGGTCATCCCTGATGCGGGGAAAGAGGCAGGCTTGGCACCGAGGAGAGTCCAGATCACATCCCTCGTGGGTTTGTTCCCGTACACTTTGTGCACTGCCTTGGGTGCTGACTCTTCGATCACCCGAGCTGTACTAAGAGTGTAGCCTGGTACCTGACCTATCGTAGTTTCTCTCAGTCACCAGCCCTCTGCCACTTGGAGGTCACGTGCATTTTTGAATATTCTCTTCAGAAAATTGCACGGAGATATGAAAATGTCTGTGCAGACAGGTGGCCCCAAGGAAAGAACTCCGTGGTGGGTATTCATTCTTACTCCCTCCCCTCCTCTTTCCTTCCCAAGAACTTCACCTATTGGAAGAGAGGTTTTTCTGTATTTGTATGCCAGTGTCAGGCACAGGGTCTGGCTCATTTTAATGGCTGGCCCAATGAGTGGGTTTTTTTTTTTTAAAGTTTATTTATTTATTTTGAAGGTGGGGGGAGGAGTTTAGAGAGAGGGTGAGAGAATCCCAAACAAGCTCCATGCTGTCAGCACAGAGCCTGTGTAGGACTCGATCACACAAACCATGAGATCTGACCTGAGCTGAAATCAAAAGCCAGATACTCAACTGACTGAGCCACCCAGGCACCCCCCCAATGAGTGTTTTGTAAATGATTGAGAGAATAAGGATGAAGGTGTTAGTGATATCTTGTTTGCATATGTGTAGGGTCACAACACTTTTGGACTGGATGAGATAGGAAAGCTTATATAATCCAGCCCTTTTATTTTATTTATTTTTATTAAAAAATTTATTACTGTAGTTGACATACAATGTTATATTCATTTCAGGTGCACAAGGTAATGATTTGACAATTCTATGTATTATTCAGTGCTCAGCATGATAATCATCATTCCTGTCTGTCACTGTACAACATTGTTACAATATTGTCAACTATATTCCCTATGCTGTGCCTTTTGTCTCTGTGGCTTGTTTTCTAACCAGAAGTTTGTACCTCTTAATCCCCTTCACCTCTTTCGCTATTCCCCCACCTACCTCCCCTCTGGCAACCATCAGTTTGTTCTCTGTATTTAGGAGTCTGTCTTTTTGTTTTTCAGATTCTACATGTAAGTGAACTCATATGGTATTTGTCTTTCTTTGTCTGGTTTGTTTCACTTAGCATAATATTCTCTAGCTCCATCCATGTCACTGCAAATGGCAAGATTTCATTCTTTTTTTTACGACTGAGTAATATTCGTGTGTGTGTGTGTGTGTGCGCGCGTGCTCACATGTTTGTGTGTATTACATCTTCCTAATCCATTCATCTATTGATGGACACTTTGGTTGCTCCCATATCTTGGCTATTGTAAGTAATGCTGCTATAAACATGTTCAGAGACATGAACATCTATCTTGAGTTAGTCTTTTCATTTTCTTTGGCAACCCCTTTATTTTAAAGATGTTAATACTGAGACCCAGAAAGCTTAGTTCACTTGCTCAAAAGCACATCATCATCATCATCATAATAAATTAATGTTTTTTCCAAGCAGGTAACTTATGCTCAGATACAATTAAGTCTTGTTCCCTCAGTACCTGGTCAGAAAACAGTGCCATTCTGATCAGTTTTATGGATCATGTTGTAATCCTTGAGTTTTCTTGATTTTCATATCCAAAGTCAAAGACATGGATGACAGAAATATATATGCCATGTCTCCACTGTAGAACCATTGCGGTGTGAGCTCTTTAGGGCAGAGCTCATGTCCCCTCTTACCCTGGTCTCCCCTTTCCACTCCATCCCTCAGTCATCACCCAGAACTTTGTGTACAGACTGCTGAGAATGCAGGAGGGTTGGAGACAGGGACATTAGTCAAACCAAGGAGCCAGGCCAAATCAAGGGTGGAAGGCGGGTTAGGGTGGATACAGGGGAGGAATTTGTTCCTGCAGAGACCTGGAAATCTTATTTGGAGCCATTCTTCTATTCTTAGTCTCCAAGGCACTTTGTTCTCTGGTGCATTGTTTTCACAGCCACCAGGAAATCAGTCCCTGCTCAGGGTCAGCGATGCCACTGGTTCCTGCCTGTGGCCGCCCAGGTGGGAAGTGTGCTGGTTTGTTTCAGGGGCGATCGTTCGTCATCGGGACCATCACAGCCTTTCTGCATAGGGCGGGGAAGGGCGAGGAGGAAGAAGAGATTCTGATGAGTGTGTCTTTCTTTCTTACTCTTTCTTTCTTTCTTTCTTTCTTTTTTTCGAGACAGCATGAGTGGGTGAGGGGCAGGGGGAGAGAGAGAGTCTTAAGCAGGCTGCACACCCAGTGAGGAGGCCAATATGGATCTTGATCTCACGATGGCGAGATCATGACCTGAGCTGAAATCAAGAGTTGGATGCTTAACCAACTGAGCCACCCAGGCGCCCTGAGTCTGTTTTTCTTTTGATAGTGGTAGATTTGATGCTAAAATCCAAGTCTCAACAGAGCACTGTGCTCTCTGGAGCATTGTTGTCCCCTAGAAATAGAATTTGAACCTCATGCATAATATAACATTTCCTAGTAGTCACATGGAAAGAGAGAAAAGTAAACAGGTGAAATTCAATGTAACAATTTATCTAGCCCAGTATATCCAAGTATGAGCATTTCAGTGTGTTATCTATATAAAAATTAAGAAGATATTTTACATTCTCTTTTTCATACAGAGTCTTCAAAATTCAGCGTGTATCATCTACTTAGAACACTTCTCAGTTCAGTCTAGCTACATTTCAAGTGCTCAGCACTCTCACGTGGCTCATGGTAGTCACTGGACAGCACAGGTCTAGAGCAGACTGTCCAGAAGAACTCTACAACGACGGTATCTGCACTGTCTCCTGTTGAGGCCATTAGGCACCGATGGCCAGAGAACACTCGAAATGTCGCTAGTGCA
Source organism: Paguma larvata (assembly GCA_030068075.1). NCBI lineage: Eukaryota > Metazoa > Chordata > Mammalia > Carnivora > Viverridae > Paguma > Paguma larvata. The sequence continues at coordinate 23,897,889 of CM057842.1, read as the reverse complement.
GCTGAGGAGCTGAGTTTTAAATAATAGTTTTAATAAATTAAAATTAAATCTCAACAACCACATATACCTAGAGGCTATCATACAGGGACAGTACAACTCTAGAGATTTGATTTTATTAGAGAAATATCAACTTAAACTTTAACATGGTATCATTTCTCATTTACCACATTGGCAGAGATGAAGTTGGATACCACTGTTTGGTGAGAGTCACAGGACCTTCCATGCGTGGCCAGTGGGAAGGCAAATTAGAATGGGTTTTATGGAGGACAGTCGGGCCATGTTTATCAGATCTCAAGTCTACCCTTCCATGGGCCCAGCAGTTCCATTCCTAGATGTTAATGCTACAGTGTCTCTTGTGCGTGTTGACTGGTTTATGTAGAAAGATATTTGCTGCAGCAAAAGATCAGAAACCACACATATACCCTGTCAATAGGGGACTAGATAAAAAAAGTTATGGTATATTTGAAAAGAGTAATTGGCAACTATTGAAAAAACAAGGCCAATTTTTATATGGCATGGAAGGCTGTGCAAAAGATGGTGTGAAACAAGTATGGAGCAGTATATATATATAGTGTGTTACCACTTGGGTGAAAGAAAGGATTTGCTTACTTATGTCTAAAGCAGCTCTGGAAGAAGGCAGAAGGAACCTATCAAAGTGGTTTCCTCCTGGGAGAGGAAGGGAGAGCTGGGTTGGAGAGAGGTCTGCTTATCATTGTAGAGAGTATCTTTTTGGAATTTAATCTCATGCACTTGAATTACCTTGAATTATCTTTTCAAAAGAAAATAAATAAGACATAAAAAGAGGAAACTCTAAGAGAAGGGTCAATCACCGAAGTCTTCCTAGAGGCGGTGGTGGCCTTTAGATTGACTTCTAAAAGATGCATAGAAATCCTTATGGCTGGGGCGCCTGGGTGGCTCAGTCGGTTAACGGGCCGACTTCAGCTCAGGTCACAATGTTACGGTCTGTGAGTTCGAGCCCTGCATCGGGTTCTGTGCTGACGGCTCAGAGCCTGGATCCTGTTTCAGATTCTGTGTCTGCCTCTCTCTCTGCCTTTCCCCTGCTCATGCTCTGTCTCTCTGTCTCTCTGTCTCTCAAAAATAAATAAATGTTAGAAAAAATTAAAAAAAAAAAAAGAAGTCCTTATGTCAGGAGGAAGGCTGAGGCTCAGAGACGTGAACTAGCAGGACAGGCGTGTACCCAGTGGTGGGCAGAGTTCTCAGTATATAAGACAGGGCAGTAATAGAGTTTGGATAGGCAATGAAATGGCCAAATGGGAAGGGTTTTATGAGCAGAGTTTGGACCATTGGCAGCCACTAACAGTTTGAAGGAAGCAAGAAATGACATGATTGTGTTTGTGTGGAAGACAACTTTTGGCAGAGCGGAGAATGACTTGAAATGGTGATTCCCAAAGTGTGATCCAAGGACCCTAGGGGTCCCCAAGACCTAGAAGTTCACTGTATCCCTACAAAACTCTTTTCTTCATAGGCGTCTACCAAAGTAACAATCACAGCGGTTGATTGCAGAAGCAGGTATGTGAATCAGCTGTCTCCTACGCAGACAGATAGTAAAGAGACTTGGAAAGTATAAAACAGTGCTGTTCTTCTCACCGTGTTTCTGTTAGTGAAAACAGTTAGGGGCACCTGGGGGGCTCAGTTGGTTAAGCGGCCAGCTTCAGCTCAGGTCATGATCTCACGGTTTGTGAGTTTGAGCCCCATGTCGGGCTCTGTGCTGACAGCCCAGAGCCTGGAGCCTGCTTCAGATTCTGTGTCTCCCTCTCTCTCTGCCCCTCCCCTGCTTGCACTCTGTCTGTCTCTCAAAAATAAATAAAGATTGAAAATATAGTTTTCATTAAAATATGTTAATTTTATTTTCTAATGCTATAAATATTGACAGATATAACCCATGTAAACAGAAGTTCTTTGGGGCCCTCAATAATTTTTAAAAGTTAAGGCGACCAAAAAATCTGAGAATCACTGGTCTGAAAGCACGGAGGCCCCGTGTGATTTCAGTTAGCTCAAAACAAACTACAGGAACACAGCTGTAGTCAGGCAGGAGGCGTGAGCTAGCAGTGCCGGAGCCGACGTGCACGTGCCGCATCTGAGAGCCAAGAAATGGTCTGGGCAGGTACGTGTGAAAGAGGAAGCTTGCTTGATGGATCGGCTTTGACTGACAGGGATGTTGGTGCATGTCTCTCCTCCACTTCTGCACTAACAGGTATTCCTGTTATTTCCAGTCCTTTGCTTTTATGAACATCCTGAAGCTCCGTGCGCGTGTTGCTAAGTGCCCAGCACGTGCAAGAATTACTCTGGCGTATCTCCCCAAGAGAGGAGTGCCGAGGCTAGGAAGACACGCACATCTTTGGCTTGATGGAAGCTGTCAAGTTATTGTCTAGTCCGTGACCCTCCCTCCAACCTTATGCGACTCCCCATTTCTCCAGCCCTTCGTGTTGTCAGATTTTTGAATTTTGCCAGTCTGATGGGCATGAAATGGTATCTTGTTTTAACCCCAAGCCCACCATCACCCCTACCCCCATTCCTCACCTTGGAGCATAAGTTACTAAAGTCTGAACTGTAGATCATTTAGAAAGAGGCTTTGCCTCCAAGAAACACACTTAGGGGCACCTGGGTGGCTCAGTCAGTTGAGCATCCAACTTCAGTTCAGGTCATGATCTCGCAGTTCATGAGGTTGAGCCCTGCATCGGGCTCTGTGCTGACAGCTCAGAGCCTGGAGCCTGCTTCAGATTTTGTCTCCCTGTCTTTCTCTGCCCCTCCCCCACTCGCACTCTGTCTCTCTCTCTCTCAAAAATAAATAGACATTAAAAAATTTAAAAAAAAAGAAACACACTTATTTCTGTGTGTGAATGTGTGAACACACAGAGGCAAGTTCTGGATTCTGGTTTTCTGGATAAGGAAGGAGTAAAAAATTGGGGAGACTCCACTCTTTATTTTTAAAAAATTTATGTTTATTTATTTTTGAGAGTGAGAGAGATAAAGCACAAGCTAGGGAGAGGCAAAGAGAGAGGGAGACATAGAATCCGAAGTAGGCTCCAGGCTCTGAGCTGTCAGCACAGAGCCTTTCACTGGGCTCGAACTCACGGACCGCGAGATCATGACCTGAACCAAAGTCAGTGCTTAACCTACTAAGCCACCCGGGTGGCCCTCCACTCTTTATTTTATATAGAAATCACCCAGCCAACCCTTCTTGTTCTTGTGGTGTTCGCTGTAATTTGCGGCCAGGTGGATCTGCACGGAAGAAAAAGGAATTGGGATTTTCCGCACTGCCTGACCTGGCCGGGGGCTTGGGGTAAGGCCCAGTCTGAGACGTTAAGACAAGACCTGAGGCCTTGGGCAAACAAGTGTAGTGTGGGGCGAAGCGCCGTCTTTGAACCAGCCATGGGCCTCACCCAGCTCAGGCCTCCCTGTGGGCCTGAAGCCATGACCTGCTTTTCCTGCCTGTACCTATTTGGGTGCTTAGGGTCCTTCCTCCATTCAGAAGGGCCACATGTACTGTTTAATGCTCTGCTTAGCTGACCTGAAACAAATATTTTTGGACAAGGGGCCCCGCATTTTCATTGTGCTCTGAGTTCTGCAAATTATATAGCCAGTCCTGCCTGAAGCATCTTTGTGTCTCTCAGATTAAAAAGGGCGTGGGGAGAGGGGTACAGCAACATGGGCACCTCTATTCTCCACGCTGGGCCTGACCCCACCGTGAACTCCAAAGCTCTTTTGCACAAAACACTCATTTCCTCATTTCATGCATTTCTTTTTTTCCTTCTCTCTCTCTCTCTCTCTCTCTCCACACACACACACACACACACACACACACACACACACACACTCATAAATATACATACATACTGTGAGTCTTCACCCTCATGAATTCCTTATTTGCTGACTTGCTAAAATGTGTTTGTAACCCCAAAACCAATACCCAGAGCATGTTTGCAGTCGCTCATGGACATGAATAGAGTAGCAAAAAATTCGAATGAGTGCACACGCATGTTCTCACCTGAGGACAATCAAAGTAACACCCTGCCTTCTTGTTCCACTCGTATACTGTAAACAAGTGTCTTCTTCGTGGTCTAATTAGTACCATGTCTTTCACATTTCTGTGCTACTTGCGATTTAATTATCTAACGTGGCCCCCGAGCGTAGGCAGTGTTTTCTAAGCACAGTGTGCCTCGTAGAGAAAATACGTGTGTTCCATAGGCTCCCTGCAGGCGCAAGTTATAGTGCTCTTGGCTGTGAAATAAATGTTAATGAGTCAACAATATATATTAAAGAAGGTGTCTTTAACTAGAAACACACATAAAACAAGATTATGTCTTTTTTTAATAAGTCACTTTTTATTTTAATGTTTATTCATTTTTGAGAGAGAGAGAGAGAGCATGAGCAGAGGAGAGGCAGAGAAAGGAGGGGACGGAGGATGTGAAGCAGGCTCCATATTGACAGCAGAGAGCTGGATGCAGGGCTCGAACCTCGCGAACCATGAGGTCATGACCTGAGCTGAAGTCGGATGCTCAACCGACTGAGCCACCCAGGTGCCCCAAAACAAGATGATATCTTGATTGGTTGATGAAAATATTGCGACCAGAGGCTCACAGAAACTTAGCCCTGCATTCACTAACTCCCTGTTCAAGGAGACTTTATAGAACATAACTTCTGTGAATAACCAGCATCGGCTATGTATGTTTATTTTTCCTCTCCCATCCTCTCTCCCTTGCTCACTCTTTTATTTGCCCTCCTTTTCTTTCTTCTCCTAACTCTTGTATTTTCTGTCTTCTCTCTCACTGACCTCTGGTCATACTGGCATTAGCCTTGGGGCCTCCACAGATGCCCACGGAGGTGCTTCTGTCCGTTCATGCAGTATGGTTTCGTGGGTCACCTTTGTTCAGCTCACTAGGTTATGCTGGGATCTGAACACAGACCTTATGTTTCAAAAATATTGTTTACAGATAGGATTGTAATCCATGATTTTGAGCCAAATTGAGGATCTCCTACTTATCTCTAGAAAATATTTCCCACTCAGCATTTTCCTTGGACACATGTTGTCATAGATCCAAACGATGTTAGAAGGAAACTTTAGAGGTCACCTGGTCCGACTCCCTCAGACTACAGATGATGAAACTGAGTTCTAGAGTGGGAAAGTGAAATGCCTGAGGTCACATAGCTAGTTTGATGACCTTAAACACTGGAAAACAACCAGATAGGGGCGCCTGGGTGGCTCAGTCAGTTAAGCGTCCAGCTTCAGCTCAGGTCATGATCTCATGGTTCACAAGTTTGAGCCCCAGGTTGGGCTCTGTGCTCAGCTCAGAGCCTGGAGTCTGCTTCGGATTCTGAGTCTCCCTCTCTCTCTGCCCTTCCCCGCTCACTCTCTGTCTGTCTCTCTCAAAAAGAAAAAAAGAAAAAAAAAAAAGAGAAAGAAAACAACTAGGTAAAAATTATTCCTCATTTGCTCTATTTTCTCCTTATGCTTCCCCTAAGAGAAACATAACATCAGTTGTGTTCTGCAACTTCTGATAACAATTTATAAAACAGATTTCTGCAAACTGTGTACATTGTAATAAGGCCAGGGAAAATAGACAAATATAAGTTTTTTAAAACTAGGTTTAAATTTTCTTTCTTTTTTTCCATTTTTTCTTCTTTCTTTCTTTCTTTTTTTTTTTTACAGAAGCATTTTGAATCTGCTGTCAAGGTATCTGGATGTTTGCAACATAGAAGGTTTTTAAATTCCTCACTTGGGTGGTTTGCATTATCAAAATATCTTTTGTAATACATCCAAAAGTGGGCACTGCTTGGTCCTAATGAAATGTAGCGTGAATTCGAGTGCCAGGACTGACAACAGAGAGGGGAGAGATCTCCCACAGAGGAGACCAGGAAACAGATCCAACAGGCCTCCCTTCCTGCCTGTTCCCCAAACCTTAGCCTCCACTCCCTCCCCTCCAAAAAGGGGAAGGAAGAAGGTTCAGTAAAGATAATGTGCCCATCCTCAAACAAAGTATGGCTAACCCTTTGGATCCCAAGCACTCCCATTTCCTGTGGCTAAAGTTAGACCTGTTAGATACGGATTTCATTTTTAATCCATGACTGGGCAGGCAGAAGACTACAGATCCTCTCGAGAAGGCGCAGGGTAAAAGGAGTCCTCTTGCAGTCTTCCAGGGAGAGGGCATCACAGTGTTGCTTTTCTCTACTTGTCATGAGCAAAGCACAAGGGATGATTACTTTGCGTGACATTACAAGGGGGATTTTCCGCAAAGAAAGTGTTTGTTAAACCTCACTCATTTGGGGATCACATTTTACCTTAGCCCTTAACATTGAAAAATACTTAGTAATTTTCTACAAAACAACACAGTTTTTTCTCTTCTATCTCTGATGGAAAGTTTAGAGGCCTCCTGGGCAGCTCAGTTAAGCATCTGACTCTTGATTTCAGCTCAGGTCATGATCTCAAGGCTTGAGATTGAGCCCCGTGTCCCGCAGGCTCCTCAGGATTCTCTGTCTCTTCTCTCTCTGGTCCTTCCTGGCTCACACACGCATGCATGCGCTCCCTCCCTCTCTCTCCCTCTCTCAAAAAAAGAAAGTTTATATTATTATGCTAAACAGAAAACCGGTATGCTTGCCATAAATGGAATGGAACTATTAAGACAAATAAATATGCACAAAACAGTGTAACTAAATTCTAGCTAGCTTCTATTACCTGAGCCTCTGCACCCAGAGGTTGGGAAGCCTTCGGTGGGCGCGCAAGGTGAGTAGCCCAAGCTCAGCCTTTCTCTTCGATGGATTCAGACTGGACAGTGAACTGAAAACATAATGACTTTCTTATTATGTGATCTAATCTGGGTAAAGCAGACTCTTCCAGTGCCCCCAGTCTTATCACCTACAGGGGCCCCTGTCCCCACCTATGACTTCCTGTGCCCTTCTACCTGAGGGGATTTCCACCCAAGGGAGTTTTCATCCTGAGGATCCCTTCTCCATCAAAGAGAGGCAGGAGGTAGTGGATGGAATACTTGCCCCACCTCATCCCTCGGTGGAAAATTATGAGTTACGTCCTACACGGTCTTTCCATGGGTCCCCAGTGGGCTGAACTCTGGCTGCCGGTGGCTGTAACCATAACAGGCTGGCTCCACACCCTTTAAGTGGCTTCCCGCCTTTCCCTGTCTCACGCCCCCACTCCCTACCGTTCTTCCTGGGGGATTGCCTCCCATGTAAAAAGCTCATACCAGAATCTTTAGCCCAGGATCTGGTTTGGGTGCGACACAAACTAAGACAGCTGGTAAACATTCTGCCTAACGATCTTACAAACCGCCGTGGCACCAGACCTGTCCTTTGGGAAACACTACTCCCAGTAGGTACCCAAACAGTGTAAGTCAACGGATCACTTTTCTTTCTTTGAATTCAAAAATCTTTTGAAATTCTTAGTGTTCAACTCTCCCAGGCATTCTCTCTAACATATTGGTGACACTCTGTTCTGATGAATAACATCAGTCTCCACTTTTGCTATCCCTCCCTCACAATGGTGTTATAATTTGCTAACAGACGTGGTGTTCCTGAATTTGCCTATAAATTTAATTCACCGTGTGGCATTTATCAGTTGTTTTTCAGTGGGGGACACCCAGGGAGTAGAACAACACTGTGGGTCTGTGGCCACTCAAGTAAACGCTTACAGATGCGTCAGTGATAAGCCTGGCTGAAACACAGCAGGCACTGTTGCCAAACTCAGGGAGCCATTTTCTGGCAAGCTTTTACAACATCCTGAGGAGAACCAGGATTTCAAAATTAGAGAGATTAAAAAGGTGCTTCTGCACGATAGAGATTCTGTTTTGGCCTGAGCCAAAAGGCAGGCCAAGAAGGAAGAACCGAAGTTCTGATGGGGACAGAATTTCTTGTCCTCAGGGTTGGGTCCATGCCAGGGAGGGCATGTCCCTTGAAACCTAGACTGTTCAGAGAGTGGTGAAGTCCAGGGTGGCCTATACCCCAGGATATATCAGAAGAGTCAGAAGCATCTGTAGGTAACATGGATCAGGACCTCCAAGAGGAAGGCAGGAGTAGGGCCAGCTTCACCCCAGGGCTCTGGGCTCAGAAGGGCTCCACTCTGTGGGCAAATAGAATTGCCTAATAAATGTTTGTGTAATATTTGAATGAATCGATGCTTGGTCATCAAACTTGCTTTGGATTTTTAGGGATGGTGGCCTCAGAACCAAAAAGTGGCCTCAAATGAGTACCAATCATGGAAGAGTCCCTGTACATTCTTTCTTTCTCAGGACTGGCTACATAACTTGTGGGGTTCAGAGCAGAATGAAAATGCAGGGCCCTTGTTAAGAAATTTCTAAGCATTTCAAGATGGGGACAGCATAGCATTGAGTTCTGCCCTCAGAGTGGAAGGTGCTAGAAGTGCTACAGTGGGTGAAACTCGATCTGGTTTCTGCACTCATTGAACTCAGCTCTGAGGGAGGAATCAGACATGAATCAAGGAACCACACAAGTAAATGGCGACATTTTGATGGGTTAGTACAACAAAGAAGAAACACATGATGCTGAGAGGCTATAACTGGGAGATTTGATCTCGCTTAGAACCGTCTTGGAATACTTCCTTGACAGGGCTGGCATTTGAAAGATGAGCAGGTCACTTCAAGAAAGGGTGGAGGGGAGAGGACTTCAGGCATGAGGGAGCATGGAGGAAGAGGAACTGAGATTACGGGAGGCCGGAGCTCAGAGCAGAGAGAATGAGGGTGGAGGTGGGAGGTGGGCCAGGACCTGACACGACACAGAGTTTTAGAGGAAATTAACAAGTCTGCAGAAATTCAGGACTTTTTTCATGGCTGAAAATAACACGAAGAAGAATAAAATTATTCACCCATTTTCTTTTCAAATAAACTCGGAAAATTGCCCTAATGCAGATCTCATCCTTATTTTTCTTTTAAAGTTTATTTATCTATTTGGAGACAGGGAGGGAGAGAGAGAGAAAGAGAGAATCCCAAGTAGTCTCTGCACTAACAGCACAGAGCCCAATGCAGGGCTCAAACTCATAAACAGTGAGATCATGACCTGAGCCAAAATCAGCAGCCAGATACTTAACTGACTGAGCCACACAGATGGCTCCCAGAGATCTCATCCTTATTAATCAGACATGTTTTTCCGTGAAAAAAAAAAAAATCACATGAATGGGCACCGACCATTCAGAACAAGTGTTACGTATGGGAGCATCACGTGTGCCTGGGCACTGGCCAATCAGAACAAGTGTTACGTATGGGAGCATCACGTGTGCCTGGGCACCGACCATTCAGAACAAGTGTTAGGTATGGGAGCATCACGTGTGCCTGGGCACTGGCCAATCAGAACAAGTGTCAGGTACTGTATTGGGAATATGTGAGAGGAAAGAACTTGAACCTTTAATGGAGAGAGGACTTTAGAAACTCTTCCTTATCACCTATCCATATCTTTCCTTAGGTTTCTTCTCAAATGTCCTCCAAGAAGCCTCCTTAACTCTCTAGAGTCTCTGCCTCTGTCCCCTTTCACAGATTTTCATATTACCCCGGTTTATTTCTTCATAACTCTTATGCTGAAACTAGCTTGTTTGTTTGCTTACTGGTTCATTTTCTCTGTCCCCAACTCGACTCTCTGTCCTCAACTAGACCTTATTGTTTCTGAGAACAGAGACCTGTATCTCTTTTGTTAAGCAATGTATCTAGCTAGCATAGTGCCTTGCACATAATAGGTGCTCAATGAAATATTTGTTTATTGAATGAACCCATATGGTGAAATTCTTTTATGTGGGTCTCTTGTTTTTCCTGGGTTTCTATTGTCAAAATTCAGGAATACTGTGGGCCCGAGGATCAAAAATGAAATTTTATGGATGGCATTTCTTGGTGTTTAGTTTTCCTGAAAGGAAATTCTACAGCTTTGGGGCACCTGGGCCGTTCAGTTGGTTGTGCGTCCTACTCTTGCTTTCGGCTCAGGTCATGATCCCAGGATTGTGGGATTAAGCCCTGTGTTGAGCTCTGCATTGAGCATGGAGCCTGCTTAAGATTCTCTCTCTCTCTCTCTCTCTTTCTGCCCATCTCCCTCCTCTCAAAAAAATGAAAACAAAGAAAAAAAATTTTTCTGCAGCTTTATATTCGCCTTTTTGTGGGTAAGTGTGTTCATTTGTTCACATGTATCAGTCCACAAATATTTATTGAGCCTTTTCTGTGTGCTGGGTTAGGCCTTAGAAACGTCCAGGGAAGTTCTGGGCATGAAAGAATTCTGTTCTTAGGAAAACACTGATTTCCTAGGAAATAGATTAAATGCTAGATAAATATACTTTGATTTTGCAAAATCCAGACCTCAGTTTCAGACTTCAGGATAAAAGTGATTGGGATAGGCTTTGAAGCAAAAATTCAGGATTAGAACATTTAGCACAGAGTACTTCCCCCACTCCCGGCAGCCCATTTGTGGCTCACCACAACTTTTGCTTTTTTACTCAAAACTTGACAGGACATGATTGTGCCCTGAATACACCTACATGTCCCCGGGGTTTGCCTCCCTCATGTAATTTGGCGTTGTGGTGAGGCCCTCCTCCACTTTCAAAGACAACTGCAGAAGGAAAATGTCCTTCTAATCACAGATGACATCTTTCTTGATATCCCATCAGAAAGGGTAACTCATTTTCACGTTATTGTCCTGATGGCTTTTCTGCAGACTTTTGCCAAGAGCGTTATTCTCAAGACAGTCAAGACTCCTCTGAAAACCGGAGCTAATGAACTCTAGGTGGACCGGAGGAGAAGTGTTTGCCGCACTGATCGTCTATGGCTTCTCCTGAGGCTCCGGGCGCCTCCTGAGACAGCAATCCGCAGAGCTATGTTAAGAGAGGTCGTTGGCAGATTCAAGTACCTTGTTTGCAGGGAAGGGATAGTAACGTTTACACAGTTATTTTCCTTATAGTTGTTTCTTTCCTGTTGAGAAATTGAAGAATAAATGGCTTCTTGTGAAAGATACCACTTTGTTTGGAAGAGAGCTACTCTTGATTAAATAATCCTTAAACTATATTCTTCTCGGGCGTAAAGAATTATATCCCAGTTAAAACCCAAGAAAATTCTGCTGAAGTGCCGGGACGGGCTGTCCACCTTGCAGGAGCTCTAGGCCCTTGGACACTAAGGGTTAACAGATACTGCGGAGCTGAGCCCAGAGGGCCTCATCCCCACCTGGAGCAGGGCGGTGGGTGGAGATGTGATGCCCCAAAGAGGAACAAATGGACACGGGGCATATATTTTGCTTGGGGAGGGAAGGAGCGTGTAGGTTATTTGTGAATTTATTTTGTTTTGTTTTTGGCAATCTTAATAAAATTTCAAATTTAATAAATTTCAAATTTATTATTTATTTCAAATTTAATAAATTTCAAATTTATTTCAAATTTTCAAATTTAATAAAATTTCAAACTTAGAGAAAAGTTGCAAGTCTAGAATAAGATACTCCTGAATACTCTTTATCCAGATTCATTGTTTATTTACATTTGCTTTATCTTTCTCTCTCTCTCTCTCTGTGTATCTCTCTGTATATATGTGTGTGTTTGTATGTATATATATATATACTATATATATGTATATATCATATATAAAGAGTGGAGAATACACACACACACACATATATAGTAAACATTTATTTAACCTATAAATTGAATCATTTTTCTCTTCCTACTTGAGAATCTGTTATAGACATTATGTCCCTTTGGCGTTGAATGCTGCGGTGTAAGAACAAGAGCATCCTCTCACACCGTATAATTATCAAAAGCAGGAAATTTAATATTGACAGAATATGTTAACTCATTCATTCATTTTTAAAATTTGCCAACTGTCACAATATTTTATAGCTATTGTTTTTCCTGGTCTGGAAATTCAGCGTCATACATTGCATTTATTGTCATGTACTCTTTAGCCTCCTTTAGTCTGGAACAGTTTCCCGGACTTTCTCGGTATTTCTTGATTTTGAGAGTTTTAAAGAGTAGAGGCCACTTATGTTGTATGGTTTTTCTCAATGTGGGTTTATTAAATATTTCTTCATGTGTTTAGATTCAGATAACACATTTTAAAAACATCTAGAGTGATGGGAGAATTTTTTTTAGGCTGTGCATTTTTCGCAGGAATATTTACAGGAGTGATATGGTATTTTTCTCAGTTTGTCGTATCAGAGGATTTGGGATATCAGTTTTCATATCAGTATTGGTGACATTAGATTTGATTACTTAGTTCAGGTGGCGTCTTGTAAGTTTCTCTATTGTAAAGTTATGATCTTTCCCTTTGTAGTAACAAGTAAATCAAAACTATGGCAGAGTCCTGTTCATCATGAAATGTTAACCTACTAGTTTTAGCATCTATTCATGCTAAACTCCATCATCCCATCTATGTTTATTTGTTAGTGTTCTAACAGAAAAGGTTTCCCTTCTCCTCCATTTATTCATTCAATTGTTTATGTCAGCATGGGCTCATGGATTCCTATTTTATTCAGTGGGTTCTGGTCCATTGCTTCTTTTATTTTTTAAGTGTATTTATTTTGAGAGAAGGAGAATGAGCAGGGGAGGGACAGAGAGAGAGGGAGAGAGAGAATCCCAAGCAGTCTCCATACAATCAATGCAGAGCCTGATGTGGGGCTCGAACCCACGAATGTGAGAGCATGACCTGAGCCAAAATCAAGAGTCAGACTCTTAACAGACTGAGCCACCCAGGTGCCCCTTTTTACTTCTTTATACAAAAAGGTGTACCAGGTTCATCTTGTATTTTTCCTGCCCTAGCCCTGGAGTTTAGCCTTTTCTTCAAGGAGCCCTGGGTCCTTTTGGTGGAGAATGGCAGTTTAAAAACAAGATCTGGGAGCTGTATGTGTTTATAGCTGCTAGGGTGCCATTACTTTTATACGTCTCAGTAGATAGAGGTAGGGAAAAAACACAAATATGTGTGTGTATAACCATGAATTTGTCCTGATGCCTCTAATTCCAATCTACCTACATGTATCTATTTTTTTTAAATGGTTTTATATGTATCATCTTTCTTTAGTACAGAGATATATAAAGAAGGTAAGGTAACAGCCACTACCAAACAAAAGGATAGTTGTTCCAGTACCCAGATAATCTATAATGGCATTAATAAAATGACATATACACATGCTTAGGGTCCATAAGTACAAGAAAGCACTGAAGAAAAAGTGATAGTCTTCTCCCTACCCTAGGCTTGTCCCTAGTTTCATGTGCTTCCTTACAGGGAAAACTTACTACATATATCAGGATGGATGTGTGTATGTATATGAGAGTATGTACTTTTTATTTTTTCTTTTTTTAATGTTTATTTATTTTGAGAGAGTGAACATGAGTGGGAGAGGGGCAAAGAGAGGGGAGAGAATGAATCCCAAGCAGGCCCCACGCTGTCAGCACAGAGCCCAATGTGCAGCTTTTCCCATGAACTGTGAGACCGTGACCTGAGCCAAAATCAAGAGTTGGACGCTTAATCAACTGAACCATGCAGGCACCTTTGTACTTTCTCTCCTTTAACTTTATGAATTTGACATAGCAGGAAACAGGCTGTGCATACTGTTTATTATTATTATTGTATTATTTTTGTTTTGGTAACTCTCTGTATCCTGGAGGTCTTTCCATACACTGGGTGGCTCTATGCTATTCTTTCTAATAGCATCATATTTCTCCTTATACGGACGGACTAGTTTTATTTAACCAGTCTTTTTTTGGTGGGACATTTTGTTTCCAGTGTCTTGCTCTTGTAAACAGTGCTACAGTAAACACCCTTCTGTGTAGATTTGATGAAAGTATATCCATGGTTTCCCCATGGTTGTTTCTATTAGTCATTTTATTGGTAAGTATTAGAGAATCTTCCAGAAAGTTCCCTTCCCTTATATAAGCTCATCTTTTTGCCTGCAGTATCTAAGGACAGGTTAAGTGATGATGACATCCTGCCTCCACCCGTCTAAGTCTCCTGATTACAAGTCTCCAGCGGCACCAATGTTCCCACCCAGTCATGGAGACCAAGAATCAAACCAGGCTTCCATTCTAAGATTGTAATTAAATGCCTCCTTGTGTTGTTTCTCACCTTAATTTAAAATCTGCAGGTCTCATCTCTCCATGCAAGAATGAATTTCACCTGGTGAATAGAGATACAAAAAAAGTAACACTGAGGGTGTTCTTGTTAGCCAAAGGGCTTAACATAAAGCAGTTTGGTCTCTAATTTATAAACAGATGATGGCAGCTCCCTGATAGAGTCTTACCAGGACTCTCCTCTGCCAGAGGACTGTGGGTGGACCACGAAGTCAGGAGAAGGAGGAGCTGTGACTCTCTCTGGCTTCTGGACACTTCCCAACCTCTGATCAGAGAGGAAGCGGACTCAGCCCTTTGTGTGTCTTGTACAAGGGAAGATCGATGTGAAGGTCACTTGATTTTAAATTTCTCCCCAGATTTATCTTTAAAATCTCATGTAAATTGACACTCCGTTCTTGTTGAAACAGACAAATAATGGCTGGCATGGCTTCCTGCAAAGTCAAGTTGATGGACTGTGTTTATTCTGTGGCTTCACCTGCCTCCTAGTACACTTCCAGTGTTAGAGGCACAGGGTTATATTCAGCTGGTCTTCGGCTCAGTCCACAGAAACAGATCCGGATACAAGTGCAAGTGGTTTACTTGGGAAGTAATCCCCAGAAGCACTGCTGAGGGAACAGGGAAGAGACAGGGAAGGGAAGGAAGCTGATATAGGAAGTCATCATGAACATGACCAGGTTAGCCCCGTGGGCAGCTGGGGTTCAGTCCTGCTGGGGCCTGCTGGGACACTGCAGAGGACAGTAGTTCTCAAACTTTGCTGCACATTAGAATCACATGGGGGCTTTTGAAACTTCTGATGTTCAGAGTCCCTGGATAGCGGGAGCCAGGCACGAGAGTAAACTCTCTCGGCAGTTCCAGCATACAGTCAAGACTGAGACCACTTCTCAGAGTTGTCCCCGCGAACTCTAGGAAGCTGGGCTATTTGCCTTCCAACCCCAGTACATCACGGGTTGAGGGCTGCTCCTGATGGCGTTAAATCCCCAGCATTTCTGGCCTGTAGAAAGGCCAATTACATAAGGGAACAGTGATTGCCTAGAGACGTGGGCCGGCAGGACTGACTGCACAGCCAGATCTGATATAAAATTTTTTTGTTTTGTGCACTTACAGAGCACCCTCAATGAGCCATTTAAACTCTTTAAGTCTCAGTTTCTCAGGTGTAATCATATTTTTGTGTGTATACAGCTGTAAAGATGAGATGTCACATACGGAAAGTACCCAGCATGCAGTGGGTTCTTTTTTTAAATTTTTTAATGTTTTTATTTATTTTTGAGAGACAGAGACAGAACATGAGTGGGGGAGGGGCAGAGAGAGAGAGAGAGAGAGAGATGCAGAATCCGAAGCAGGCTCCAGGCTCTGAACTGTCAGCACAGAGTCCAACGCGGGGCCTAAACTCACAAACTGCAAGATTAGGACCTGAGCCGAAACTGGACACTTCACTGATTGAGCCACCCAGGTGTCCCACAGTAGATTCTTACTAGAGAGTTGTCATTATAAACCCAGTAAAGGGAAGGAAGGAAGAAAGGAAGAGCAGCTAGAATAGTCATAAAAAACCCTAAACTTTAGCAACTCAAGTTGTGAGTTCTAATCTGATAGGTAGTACTTAATGGTTCTGCCCGGGAACCTTTTCTCTGTTTAAAGGACTGTCCCAATGAGTTGCCAGGGTTTACAAAGCATCTCAGCAGGTGCAGCCAGTGTTCACCTCCGCTTTGTGTGGCAAGGTGCCTCCAGGAGTAGATGGTCCAGAGACCAGTGAACCAAGGGAAGCCTTGGTCTCCCTGTGGTTAAATGCCTGCCTGTTAGCATTAAGGAACCTACTTCGGAATGCATGGGGTGCTGTGCCTGATAAGGCATTACCAGCACCGGGGTCTTTCTAGATAAGAAAAGGCAGGAATACAAATGAGTAAAGATCTGAGAACTCTCCTTGTAAAATCAGGTTCCCAGTATTACTGTGGACCATAAGTATGTTTGACTCTGAATTGTGCAGCTGGACTAAGTTGATTGCTTACATGGAGTAATTATCTAGAAATTAAGCAGTTGTTTGGACATTCCCTAAACTATACGAAAAACTTTTTCGTTGATAGGGCTTCAAACTGCTCCAGATGCAAAGAATTTTAATAAATGGGAGTTCATTATGCCGTTAAAAGCGTATGAATGAACACATAAAAGAGGGCCGGGGAAGCATCAGTGACTAATGTGTTATGAACGAGGGACTGTGATTAGTCCTATTCAGTGCACCTGAGAGCCAGTAAAAAAGATGTAAAATCATTATAGTAATTATTAGAAGGCCCAGAAAAAAGTGCTCTGGTTAATTCAATTTTGTGCTTCCTGTCACCTCCTATTGTTGAAAATCTTTGTGAATAACAGCCCCTTCTCCCACCTTAAATCGATGCCCCCAGTGAGGTTTTTCTAGGGTCGTCTCTCTGGAAACTAGATTCACCAGCTCTGCCCTGCGTAGACAACATTTTCTGTCTTCTTTCCTGCTCCTCTGGCCTTGCGTGTTTTTGGAAGGAAAAGTGATCTATGTTTGAGGAATGACAGTGACTCTGGCTGCTGGTTGGCTGGCAGGGCAGGTGGTGGCACTGACGTGCTGGCTGGCTCCTCCCATTTGTGGCTTCCTTCCCATGGGAGAGAAGGACCTTTCCTTGGCCAGGACGATTTCATCTCTGCTCCCAAACAAGCTAAGGGCTGGGTGTTCCATGGCCAAAATCAATAATCAGGGCTTTCCCTAGTTTTCCAAAATCAAGTTAATGGATAGACTTTTATATATTTTAAGTATTTTCTCTATGATTTGTTCCCTGTGGCACCTGCTCTCACTTGCTGTTACTGCTGCAGTTACTTCCGCTACTATTTGACTGATACTTGAGTAGCTACCCTGTGCCAGGCATTGTGCTAAGCCCTTTACCCACATTGATCTAGTTAACTCTCACAATAACTTTTGTATTCCCATTGTATAGATGAGGAAACTGAGGTTTGAAGAGGTGAAATGATGTGCTTAAGGTTCTACAACAAATAGAGGTGCCTGCATGGCTCAGTTGGTTAATTGGCTGACTTTGGCCCAGGTCATGATCTCATGGTTCATGAGTTTGAGCCCCACATCAGGCTCTGTGCTGACAGCTCAGCCTGTTTTGGATTCTCTGTCTCCCTCTCTCTCTCTGCCCCTCCCCTGCTCATGCTCTGTCTCTCTCTCTCAAAAAATAAATAAATAAACATTAAAAAAAAGATTCTACAACAAATAAAAGTCATAATTCGGGTATGAAGCCACCAAGTCTGACTTTAGTGCCAACTTAACATTTTCAAACTACGGTTAATGGCATCTGAACACAAAATTACATTTCATGTTAGTTATGGTTAATTCACCAGTAGCTCAGAGAGCACCAGGATTTCCAGGTTTGCCACCCCATGAGCACACTGAAGAGTCTAGAAAAAAGTATCGGATTCCTGGATGTTGGAGAAGGATGTTTTAAAAATAGAGAGGAAGAACTCCCAACAGTGTATTGAAAACGGAGGAGGGGTCCCTCTCTCTTGCTCACGCCTGCAGCTTCAGACAGGAGCAAAACAGAGTGTGGATCCGTTCCCTGCTCAAACGTGAGTTTAGCGAGTCAAGCTCCAGCTAAGGGCAAGTACAAGAACACAAAATCCTTTTGCTAATCTCTCCCCAAAGAAGGCGCAGATGAAAGGGAGGCATTAAAACCTCTGAAACCACCAAAGCTGTTTGCCAGCAAAGAGATAAATCAAAAAGGTTTGAGATCTGGTTTGAATTTAATAATTACAAACGACTAATCGGGGGCCGTTTGCTGTCAGGTTGGGAGCTGCACTCCCTCCATCAGTGCGTTTTTGCTGCTCTGCTCACTTGGTTATTAAATAGAAAAGCCCTGTGATTAAATAACAGGGCTGTTCCGACACTAATCAGTTCAATCTCAGCCATTTAAAATGAAGTCAGGCCTGGCATTTGCCCTGCGCCTGTGAGAGGAAGAAGCACAACACACTGGAGACGTGACTGAAGGTATCTGGAGAGTGTCCCCTTAGACCCCCACGTGACGTGGGCAGTTCGAGGATGGTCAGGCCGTGTCCTAGCCAGGTCCCCCGCATCCCATGGGATCCTCATCTCCGGCCCCCACCCTGCCCACCTCGCAATGTGAAATAACAACAGAACAGCAGCGACAGCAATGGTAGTAGTTATTATGGATAGAGCCACAGTAGCGAGAATAGTGATCATTTTTTAATCTTTTGCTACTTGCCTTGCCCTGTTTTAAATATTTTATTTCCTTTTATCTTTGAAAAAACTCCATGACCGAGAAATCAAAACTTATGGAAGTGTTTTACAGACACAGACTCCCACATCTAGAAACCGCCCCCACCCATTGTAGGCCCTCAGTGAATAATTGTTGAACGAATGAAGGGATAAAGAAGTAAGTTTATCACACAAAATAGCAAATAGTGGAGCTGGATTTTGAACTCAGGTCTGTCTCATTTAAGCTCTTAATTTCCTTCAGGTATGTAGGGAAATACCATGTGAGCCTTTTATACTGTTTTTAAAACATGCATTATTTTAAATAAGTGTTTAAATATATTTTATATTTTTTAATATATTAATGTAAATAAAGTATATATTTTTAATTTTTTTAATGTTTATTTTTGAGAGAGAAAGACGGTGCAAGTTGGGGAGGGGGCAGAGACAGAGAGAAGGAGTCACAGAATCCAAATCAGGCTACAGGCTCTGAGTTGTCAGCACAGAGCTCAACATGGGACTCAAACTCATGAACCATGAGATTGTGACCTGAGTAGAAGTTGGACACTTGACTGACTGAGCCACCCAGGTGCCCCCATATTGTTTTTAAACAAACAAAAAGAGAAATAGCATTGTATGGCAGGAAGATCAGCGGTTTGGGAATCAGGCTGGCCTAGAGACAAATCTCTCTCTAGTATTCATTAATTTTGCGACCTTTAGTGAGCTTGGGTGTGCCTCACTATAAAATGAACACAGCAATTCTTATTTAAACTGGGTTAAAGAAGAGCTTAAGTGGAACAGTCCTTTAAACTGCGAGCACAGTGCTTGGCTCATAGCAGATGCCCACTTCCGGCTTTCACTTCCCTCCGCTTGTGTATTAGAAAGCACCTGGTGATTCTCCTTAAATTCTAAGACTCAAAACCTCAAAGGATCCCAAGATTTGAGTCTAGAGAGAATGGAAGCTCAGCCCAATAAGGATAAGACATTCAGGCTCGGCCCAGTTCTTCTGAACACTGATCAACTAAGGATAAGGTCAGTGCTCTCCACAGAGAGCCTTACCCAGGACACCAGAAAAACTAGTTGTTTGTAGATCATTTACTAATGAGATTTAGTGGTTTACCTTGTTCTACTAGAAGGTAGCCATGCCTAAAGGAGAGAGCCATCGAGTGGCCTTGAGAACATGATACTTTGTGCAAGTGGATTGGAAGAAGCACAGGTGAAGACTTACAGTCAAAATAGCAGGATGGTGTTACCAGTAATGAGTCTCAGACAGAGTCCACTCAGATCCATCCAAATATACCTCATCTGCATCATACCTTACATCCAAATATATGAAGGACTTTGCTCTGTTGCAAATTAACAAAGGGGCTTTGTGTTTGTTTGTTTTTGATTTGATTTGAGAAGCATGAGAGAGTTTTTCCAGCACCCAAGCACCTCTAGAAAGTATCTTATCAAATATGTAACCCACAGGTCTAAGGAATCAGATAGTATATTCAGGCCCTTTGTTCTCATAAATGCCCCTCTGTAATTGCCTTTTCTGCCTGCCCTAGGTAGGCACCTCGGTGTTCAGACAAAGCATTCAGATGCTCATTAAGTTCACTTTTGATTTGGTTCAGCTGGCTCTTCCCCTTCAGTTGAGGTATTCTCATCCTTTGATTCCTAGCTCCTGAAGAATGAGTCTCCATGCTATTGCTGAGGGCAGTGCCTGGATAGAGGCCCTGGTCATGGGAGTCCCTTACCCTTGAACAGATCTGACATTTCCTCCCATAGGAGAAGTGGAAGTCACCAGTGTCCCCCCTTAGACCAGTGTTTGAACAGCCATGATTTAACATCTCTATGTATTTTAAGAAAAGTAAATGCCCCCATTGGTAAGGAAAAGAACTTTCTTATTTGGAAAGCAAGAGTTGTAGCTTGAACTTGCAGGTTTTGTGTCTCCAAGAAAATCTGAGGTTGAAGAATGTCAGCTTTCAGTGATCTTTGCTTTTGAGGTTTTGATTTAATTTTGGCAGCCAGGTGGTTAGCGGAAGGGAAGGGCGTCACCTCAAAAACACTGGCCTCCTTTATTCATTCTTTCGTTTAGTCACTCATTCAGAAATTATTCATTGACCTGCTGCACAGGGCACTGGGGTTTAAAGTTATGGGCCCAAATCAGCACAGACTACAGCACCCAAGACACTCTGTTTTCACGGTTGAAAGGGAAGTTGACTGTGCATTCACTTCAGTAATTTTAACAAGAATAACAGGGTGGGTCCGTGGCTCCTCCAATTGGCTGATGAGAACATGTGAGGCCAAGTGTGTAAATGCAGCCAGTTTACTCTGTGTCCTTCCTGCCTAGGAACATCCCCTCCCCCACAGGTAAGCTGCCCATTGTTTCTGATGCACAGGGAAAGTAAAATGGTGACTGGACTCAACCCTAGCCTACCTGATGGCAGGCAGTGATAGCTTCTAAAACTAGAGAGGACCACAAAGTGTTATCAATACTGTCTTCAAGGCCCGTTCTTTAGGAGAATAAGTTATAAAGGTGTTTCCTCCCCAACTCCTCATTCTCAACACTTTCTTACGCCATTTCTATCTGATGTGTCCTTCCAGACTCTGGGACAGGACAGTGCAGTGGGGAAATGCATAGCCTGGAGCCCTATGAATCCAGGCTCTGCCCCTTGCTAATTACAGAACTTTGGGCAAATCCCTGCCCCTCTCTGAGCCTCCATCTCCTCCTCTGTAAAATGGAGGTAATACTTGTTCCTGCCCCCCTCCTGGGGTGGTCTTGAGAATCAAGTCAGATCATGCATATGAAGATTTAGTTCTGCGATGGGCAGGTGGTGAGTATTAAATAGGCCAAGCTAGTTATTGTCATTATCAATCATTCTGGTGAATTTCAAAATGAGTGCAGTGTCCTGCCACACCCTCTGAGATATCCATTTGTGTATGTCTCCAGGATTTAAATTTCCCATGAACTGTTCTTCAGATCATTGGCTCAGCTCTCCAATAGTTTAGAAATTCCTGGGTGGAATTTAGAAGCTCCTGGCTGGGGTATGCAACGCATGCATCACCTGTACACTCTTCATCACCTGGGCCATCAGGCTAGCCGGTCTGGTGGAATGGGTGCCCATTTGGTCCCCTCCACTCCCTCCCACTGTGCCCTTCTTGGAGTTGGGTAATTGGTGAAGATAACAAGCTTCTCAAAGGGAGCAGGACTGAGGGCATCAACAAAACAACCAAATACTGTCCTAGGGTGTGTGGGCCATGCATCAGGTACTGCACCAGCTTCTGGAATGTGACCTTGACAGACCAAGTCCTGCCTTCATGGCCTTATGGCTCATGAGAAGGCCAACCCAAAACCAGAAAACAAAATATTAGATTAAATTATTGTTCTAAACTGTGTCTCCCTTTCTAGTCTGTCTCAGCACTTCATCTGACTCATTCACGACAGAGATCACAATCTGTAATTATTTTGTGTCCTTTTTACTCCCAGTCAGTGAGCAAGGAGCTTGCCTAGCTCATTCACTGCTGCATCCCCGACCCACAGCAGGGCTTTGCACATCAGAAGCGCTCAGTAAACATAAAGCAAGTGAACAAATGGCTAAACAACACTTGTGAAATTTTTGCTTCAGGCCCAGAACTTAAACATCAGGCTCCTTCTCGGTTGCTGGCAGTGGTCAGTCACCACCCTCTGTAACAGAAATCAAAAAGAAAATCCATTTTGATAACGCATTCGGCTTTCATTTTGTACATGTGTTGGTTTCTTAAGGAGATTATTCTATTCCCGATTAATTGGCCATAGCTTAAGTAAAAAGGCTGCTTAGAGGATGTTTGTCTTCTGGACTTGACACTTGGGACACATGGAAGTGTCTGGGGTTAGGGGTGCTCTGGAGACTGGGTTCCAGCGCTGGGTAGGGTCTGGAGAGAGCTATGCCTATGAGGGAAAAAACTCTTGGGGCACCTGGGTGCCTGGGTGGATCAGGGTAAGCGTCTGACTCTTGATTTTGGCTCACGTCATGATCTCATTTGTGGTTTCAGTCCCCGAGTTGGGCTCTGCACTGATAGCACGGAGCCTGCTTGGGATTCTCCCTTTCCCTCTCTCTCTCTCTCTCCCTAGCCCCTGCTCACATTTACATTCTCTCTCTTTCTCTCTCAACAATAAATAAATAAATAAACATTAAAAGAAAACTCTCTTATTATCCCCTTACCCTGTTCCAAGAAGGGTGGGCTTCTTGGGCTAACAGGCTACCATTAACATGGTATACTGACAAAATTGTTGAACTCTAGGAATGGAATTGTAGCACCATGAAATTCTATAACCTGACAATATTGGGCAGCAGCATATGTATGTGTGGCTTACAGGTTGGGTAACACGTGACAGGAGCTGCTATTTATTGTGCGCCTACTGTGTGTCAGGACTCATTCCAGCCGCCATATGCGTATCATCCATGAGCTTCACAACAACCCCACCTGATAGGCATTATTCACTTTATAGATAACATCCCAGAGCCTCTGCCCCCCATGGCCTTTCCCACACTCCCAGGTATAACACTGTGGCCTCTCGAGGCAAGAGAAGCCAGACTCAGGAAGGACAGAGACCATCCTGGGCAGCAGCCGTCGCCTCTCTTACACCCCAGCACATGTTACTGATTGATTGCAGCATTGTCCCATTTGCTGCACTGTGTACTGCTTCTCAATACAGCGCTCCAGGCAGACCCTACCAGACATTCCGGATAGCAAATGAGTTGTAACCTATTTGCCAAGCATGCTTTCAGTGATGTGTGTGAAGGATTTTGCCCCAGAAATTAGAATTCTGGATTCAGAGTAATATCCATTACTCTGGATGGAGCCATGTGCACCTGTGGGGTTCTAAAGATCTAGATGGCTGCCTATGGAACCAAAGGCCCTAGTCCCCTCCCCATATCTCTGGCCTATGCAAACACCTCCTTCTCTGAGAAGGCCTCTCTAACCCCCCTCCGAGGCCAAACTAATTACTCTTCACTGTGCTTGCAGAGTCTTCTAACCCATGTTTTGAGCACCCCCTGTGTACCAGGCTCTCTGCTAAGCTCTAAAATGCATAACTGTATTTACTCCTCTCCCTTTGAGAATAGAAGCTAATATCATCACTCCCACCTTAGGAGTTGAGAAGGGATAACTCAGAAAAGTGAAGTGATGACCTTCTTAGATGTTTGGGTTTTTCTGCATTATAGTTAATTTCTTCAGGATCTGTCCCTCCTACAAGAATGTGAGTTTAGGGGGTGCCTGGGTGGCTCAGTCGGTTAAGCGGCCTACTTCAGCTCAGGTCATGATCTCGTGGTCTGTGAGTTCGAGCCCTGCGTCGGGCTCTGTGCTGATGGCTCAGAGCCTGGAGCCTGCTTCAGATTCTGTATCTCCCTCTCTCTCTGCCCTTCCCCTGCTCATACTCTGTCTCTATGTCTGTCAAAAATAAATAAACGTTAAAAAAATTAAAAAAAAAAAAGAATGTGAGTTTAGAAACTCACTCTTTGCTGCTGCTGGTCTTTGCAGTCCCAGAAGAAAAAGTAGGGCCAGGCTCATGGCAGATGCTCAACAAGTCTTCCTGGAATTGAAGTGAAGAAATAATAGGACAATTGTAGTAAGACGGACAAGGATGGCTCTGCTTGCTCTCCACTCGCTGTCTTTCCTGCTCAGGGCATGATAGAGGAGGAGGAAGACGTGGGCTTCTTTAGGGATTGAAGACTAAGATGTCTCTGGATTCCATGGGAACTTCATGCCGGTGACCTGGTCCTTTGGAAGGTTTCTGCAGAGTACGATCAGGAGACTTACAAAGTCACACAGTAGGGACTCAAGTGATACTTCCCTGGTTGGTTGAGCTGGGTGCAGAAGAGAGGTGACTGTATCCCTGGCGAGCTCTAGTACGGTTTGTAGATGAAGTTTCTCTTCTTTTTATAAAGAAGAAAATATATTTTCCACATCCAACGTGGCAGATGGTTATAAGTTCATTTCAAATACAATTTTCTTCAGTTCCAGTAATGATCTTTCTTGGTGTTGATGGCTATAAAATAGGAAGGTTGGAGATGATGTTTAAGATCGGTTCCAGCATTCTGGTTCTGTGATTATATCAGGGCACTGGATAAAGTTTAAAACAAATTTAAATTTCCCAAGTACAAAGCACCTGTAGAAATGGAAAGTCTTTAAGTGAATTAGATTTCCTTTCTGATCTAGTGTCTTCTTCCAAGTTAGTCAGAATCTGAACTTTGTATCTAAATTTCTAAGCCTTAATATATAAAGATATTTAGGAAAAAAGGAAATACAAACAAAAACAAAAACAAATTGCAGCAGCAGGAATCAGAACAATAATGTAAACCAATTACCTTAGAGTTTGAAACTTCTCCGTGATTTCTTAGGTGTTCCTAGAATTGTTCGTTTATATAGGTTGGTTAAAGGTTTTTGGGAAACATGGTAGAAATGGCAAGGATTGCACGTGCATTCAACCGATTGCTTTTTTCTTTCCTTAAGCAAAGCCACAATCCCTGTTTGCATTTGAACCTTGTTTATCACTTGTTTTGCAGCGAAAACGCAAGCAGAGCACCCAAGATGAGGATGCTGTTAGCCTTTGCAGTCTCGACATAAGCGTAAGTACAGTGCTTCCTGTTGCCTCTGCCGTGAGAACACGTCTCAGCTCTGAATCTATTTGTCAACATGCTGTGTGCTTTAAGTGGGCTTCTGGGATCTGACAATGGAAGTTGTGACCTGGGGAAGACTCTTTTGAAACATTTCACTTGACTGGAGAAAGCTGGGTGGCCGACTTAAGCTTCCAAGCCAAGCTGTTTATTGCTCATGCGTTTTGTTTTGCTTTCTCATAAAAATGAAGTATGAAATCAGTGCATCTGAGTAGAGTCTAGATGAATGCTACTGTGCTGTTTTAGAGACTGGTTCCAGAAGATGGTCAGATGTTTGTCTCCCTTTCAGGGAAGTTAGTGAGTTGGTCGGGTAGTCAGTGCCCAAAGGCCAGGAGGAGTCTCCCAACAGCTAGCAGAGTGAGTGACTTTGGATTTAACATCTTCGTTTGACTCCAGATTCTACACTTATCATTTATGTGACACTTTTCTTGCCTCTGTCTTCTTATCTGGAAAATAGGGATGAAAAGACTTCACCTAACAGGATTGTTGTGAGGGTCAAATAAAACAACTAAAGTGAGACTACCAAGCACAATGCCTGGAACATACTAGGCACCCACCAAATGTGAGCCTTGTTGTATTTTTCTTTAAAAGCAGAAGTTGGCAAAGGATGTTTAACGACATGGTAGTTCAGTGCTGATGATGACAGAGGCAAAGAACTTTCTTGAATTTTTCAGGCTGTGTCCTTGGTCCTTAATTTCAGCAGCTTTCTTTGCATGGCCTCTTTGTCTTCCCTGTGACACAATTGGGAAGCCAACCTGGGCCTCTGATGCACTCATTATGGAAGGGCTGGGGAGTGGATGTTCAGGCCCTCCTGGGCTCCCTGTGTCCATCCATCATCTGTACTTCCTTGGAGTGTGGTCATTGTGCATGGCAGATCCACCCAACGTTGGGCCCTGGTCTTCTCCTCTGCAGAAACCACAGAAGCCATTGTTGTGAGATGAGAAGGCTTCTGTGCTGATAATTAAGAACCGAGTCATGGTCCTGGCTCTGCCTGTAACTAGCAGTGCAACCTTGGGCAAGTTGCTTCTCCTCTCTGGGTCTCTGTTTCCTCATTTGTTAAAAAAAAAAAAAAAAAGAGGCTTGAGATCAAGTCCTCTGAAACCATTATGAATATTTAAAAATTTGTTGAACGTGGATTGTTGGGTTCTCATCTGACAACATTTAGTTACCAGTATAAACAATACTCTTCCAGTTATTTTTAAATGTTTTTATTTATTTATTTTCAGAGAGCAGGGGAGGGACAGAGAGAGGATCCCAAGCAAGCTCTGCACTGACAGTGCAGAGCCTGACTTGGGGCTCCATCTCCATGAGCCATGAGATCGTGACCTGAGCCGAAATCCAGGGTCCATCACTTAACTGACCGAGCCATCCCGGTGTCCCTAATTATTGCAGAGTTTTCTGTGATGCAAATAGCCAGGATGGAATGATCCCGAGCTGGTGTCTAATTAACGTACTTGGACATCTTTATTTCACCATATGGTGTTTGTTCCAGTCTTTAGACCATCAGATTGATGGAGCTGGGCCAGTTTCCTAGGCTACCATGGTAACAGGACAAAAAGATGATGTTCTTCTGGGTTTTACTTTACTCACTGAATATTTTCTTATTGACAGGTGAAGTCAATGAAACTCTTAGCAGCAACAAGGTTTTTGTCGTTTGAATGTTTTTAAATTTGTGGGAATTATTAGAATCATTGACTTTCAGAACCGAAAGAGCCCTTAGCCACCATCTAGTTCTGTCCTCTCCCTTTGAAAATGAACAGTAGAAGCCCAGGGAGATGTAGTGATTTAGGTAAGACTTTAATCTAGTTTCTAAAAACATACCTCATCCTACATATTTCTTCAGCTACATTATACTATATTTATTTCTCTGGAAAACATGTCTCTAGAAGTTTTTTAAATCAAAAAAGCACTAAACTCTCTTATATGAAAGAGTTAGTTGCAATTTTGTGTTGCGATTTGGTTTTTGTGTTGATTGGCGTCAGTGACCTTGCCTTCCCATGAAGGTCACTTAGGTCTCATATAATGAATGATCCAAACTCTTTTCTCATGGCATGGCTACAAAAGATCTCTCTCTCTCCCTCTTTTAATCTTCTCGTAACATGTTTTGTCACAATAGAGAGACTTATAGAAATCTGCCTTTATGCTTAGGGATTCGGCTATGGCCAAATTCGTTTCTAATTTGCCTGGCATTTTTCCTAAATCTTGGCAGAGAGATTCTAGAACGTGGGCAGAGTTTCCTATAGATATTATCACACAGTATTATAATAAACGTAAAAGTTAGAAAGACCCTGCAAATCTCCTCGACTCTTAGAAGCTGTTAGAAGACATGAAAACCGGTGTGTTCTAGGTTTCCTGACAGTCCCAGTCACATGGAACTGATAGGGTGTGTGACAGATCCAGACGAGGCCTCGGAAGAAGTGGCACTGGTCTTCCATGCCTTCTACCTAACAGCCACTCAGCAGAGCTAGGTCGAATTGAAGAAGTGGGAAGTGGAGCCACTCACAAGACAGTGTTTTGCCATAAAAGCAATAATATCTAAATAAATAGATGAGTCCAATAAATTAATCGTTCTAATAAATCAATGGCCTTTTGCAGATCACTTGAAGATGCTTTAAAATGGCAAGAGCCAGTAGTCACAGTCCTTAACTAACCAGCAGAAATACAGAAGAGTTGCTAGAGCCTGTTTCTATGTGTAGTGGAAAGTATTTAAAAAGAAGGTGGGTTCTGTTGGATGACTCACACGAGAGGATGTGGGGTTTGGGAAAATAATATTAGTAACTCTCAATTTTGATTCCATTTAATAAATGGAAAGATAGTCATCAGATATGTACTTTCAACAAGAAGTTACTAGATGAGGGGATGGAGTCCTTTGGGGGTCACGGTCAAGTTTCCATTGGGTCGCAGCCCAATGCTACCTATATGTTGAGCTCTTGGTATGTACTTATTGCTTGATTGGTTTTTAAAAGCAAAAACAGTGAACCCTCCTAATGCATATGTAGAATTAAACACACATACCCCTTTTAAAGAACTATCTCTGTGGCATAGAGTAGGCAGATATTCACACAGAGGAAATCTTCCCCATTTGATTAAAAAGTATGTATAGATAGAGCCCCTCGGGGTGTCTGAGTGATGATAACCCCAAACATTCCCACTGACATCTTGCTTTAGTTTAAAGCCTCAGATGATGATTTTGATTCTGCCTGGAAAGGAGTTTTCCTCCTAACCTCCTATTGAACTTGGGTCTAGAGATCAAATAGGAGTGTCTAAGAAAAAAGCTTATTTTTCAGACAAGGGTCTAATATTATTTGGGGGATCGTGGACTCTTTTGGGAATCTGGACTCCAGAAAATTTTACAAGATCGATGTGTGATTTCATGGGCCCAGTAGAGTTCAGCCAAGACTCCATTTAAGAGTCCATCAACTGATGAACAGATAAAGAAGATGTGGTATATATATACAATAGAATACTATGTGGCAATGAGAAAGAATGAAATCATGCCATTTGCAACAAAGTGGATGGAATTGGAGGGTATTATGCTGAGTGAAATAACTCAGTCAGAGAAAGACAGATACCATATATGTGTTCACTCATAGGTGGATTTTGAGAAACTTAACAGAAGACCATGAGGGAGGGGAAGGGGGAAAAAGTTACAGAGAGGAAGAGAGGCAAACCATAAGAGATTCTTAAATACTGAGAACAAACTGAGGTTTGGCAGGGGTGGGGGGAGAGGGGAAAGTGGGCGATGGACATTGAGGAGGGCACTTGTTGGGATGAGCACTGGGGTTGTATGAAAGCCAATTTGACAATAAATTATATTTTTTAAAAAAGAGTTCCTCTTAAAAAGGGAATTGGAAGGATCTTAAGGTATGGTGATGTATCTCCGAAGAATTATTCTCCCACTCCCCACCCCCAGCACTTGGTGAAAACTGAATTCCGATGGAACGCCCATGCTAGTTGACGCTATCATTGTTCTCTGATTTTTCCCACCACTTCATCCGAGCCAGTGGCTGAGCCCCCAGCTTCCTGGCAGGATGGAACACAAACTATTCCAGAAAAAAAGGGTAAAAAAAAAAAAAAAGGGAAAAAAAGGCAACCTATGCTTTTGAGAACAAATTGCAGAGTGGAGAGTGCTCCTAGCAGCCGCCTACAAATCTCCTCTCACGTCAGAGGATACGAGTGGGATGGTTTCAGGGACGTCGCTTCCCCCACAGCACTTTTCTGGTTTAACTTCTAACAAGAGAGAGATGCCTGAGTGAGGAGCCAGGCTTCATGATGCCCTAAGAGAGCTCCTGGTGGAAGACCCAGGTGAGCCCCTGGTCGAGGGCACTGCTTAGCGCCAAGCTTTCTCAAAAACCAAATGAGTTCTGGGGTGGGCATGAAAATAGTTTCCAGTGATAAAAACAATGTAGAAGATGAAAAAGAATGAATACATGTTCTTTGTAGAAAATTTGGACAATGTGGATAAGAGAATTCATTAATAATCCCACCTCAAAGCAGTAGCTACATTTTAATATATTACCTTCTTGGCATTTCATATACACACTTTAAAATGTTTCATTATGAATATTGCAGACTTACAAAATGGCATCAAGGATAATATAAAACGTAACTACCATTGCAACTGAGGAAATACGCCCTTAACGAAAAAGCAGAAGGCCGTTACAAACCCCTTGCTCTGCTGAGTTTAATGTTTTGTTGCCTTGCCTGTCTATAAACTTGCTACAATATCCCTAAGTAGCAGGTATATTTAAATTTATATAAGCACAAATTTTAAAAATTGGGATCATAACACGTACTAATTTATTCCTGAAGTTTTCAGTTACTACATTGAGATCATGTCAACACATCCTAAAATATTTTTTAAGAACATTATTTTTAATAACTGTATAGTACTTTGCTAGATGGATACACCAGTTTTTTTAGCCAATGCTTCACTGGATATTTAGGTAAATTATAATTTTTCACTGTTATAAATAACATTGACAGGCATTTAAGAGTATCTGTGTAATCTTTTATCAGTAGGATAAAATGGATAAAATATGAAATTCCTGGCTAAAAGGGCATAAATATTTTTAAACCCATGAGCAGGTTTGTACTGCTTCTAGCAGGGAGAGGTAGAAATGCAGTTCAGGGCAGTTGACTCTTGTTCAGAAACTCAGAACAAGGATTGTTCTCCTGTTTCTCTGGCCCATTTCTTTTTTTTTTTTAATTTTTTAACATTTTATTTATTTTTGAGAGACAGCTTGAACAGGGGAGAAGGAGAGAGAGAGGGAAACACAGAATCTGAAACTGATGTGGGACTTGAACTCACAGACTGTGAGATCATGACCTGAGCTGAAGTCAGGCTCTTAACCGACTGAGCCACCCAGGCGCCCTTGGCCCATTTCTTTGTACTATATTGCTGGTCCCTTGCTAAGTCTGTGACTTTATATGGGGCATTTGCTTACACCTCCTCTTTGGGAAGAGACCCTCCTGCTGCCCCTGACAGGGCCAGGCCCCTCTTGTGACTGGCGGGGATGGGGCCCTTACAGGTAGAGCTAGTGTGGGGGCGTCTTTCCCTGCTGAAGGGGCTTCCCCATAGGAGCAGGCGGCTGAACCATCTCTATGTGCCTCAGTGGGTGCGATAAGATCCACTGAATCCATACAACCACCCTGACTCTGTAGGTGTTCTCATAGCCTTTTGACGATGAGAAAACTGAGGCTCCGGGAGATAAGCAATTTGCTCAGAGTCCTAGCTTATTGTAGATCCAAGCCCCGGATGGTGGGATTCCACAGCTTCCCCACACTGCCTCCAGGCCAGGAAGGTGACATCATTCGGCTCCATGGCTTCTGGAAGTAATGATGTACAGGACATTCGGCTCCTCTTATTGGCAAACCTTGGAGGTTTATGACATTTTTGTTACCTGTGCTTTCTGATTATTTACCTGTTATATGGATATAGAAGGGGAAAAGAACTTTCCTGTCTTGATTAACCTAAATGACGTTTCATTACTAGGATATGTTAAAGCAGATGTGGTATAGCAGCAGGGATTACTTTATCTCTGCTCAACACAGTCCAGATAATTTAAAAAGATATCATTTCTGTGGTTTTGTTTCCCTTGGTCTGCTCTGGAACTTGCTAACTGGGGAGAGTGATTAGCCTTGCCCTGGCCAGCACGGGGCCTTGATGAATTACGTGGGAGAGTGTAATAAGGCTCTTAGCACCGAGGAGACCAAGCCTGGTCTTCATTGGCACATGCTTATATTTAACCTGTTGGCATTTTTTTCTGTTTGGAATTTATGATCTGCTGTTGCTGCCTGTGAAATTGTGAATAGCAAAGACCCTGCGCTGAGTCCAAGGTGGTTCTGACGCTGCCGTGTCTAATGGCAAATTTGCTCATTATTGACACTAGACACATTCCATCTAGCCTTTGGCTGAATTAATTAGGTGGTGGGTTGTAGTCATCAGTGTGATCTTTGCCCTTTGACCTACCTCTTAAATGCACGGTGACAATGAAATTCTAAGTAAGGAGCTTCAGGACATACTCTCAGAAGGTAATGATGTAACAAAGTGTCAATCATCATCTACTACTGCCTTCAAGGTGACATTGACGGGGCCCATGTTAGCTGAGACTTCTCATGCTCTGAGAATACCTATTTGTTTGAATTCGTTGTCAGAATCACACGCTTTGGGAGCTTAGACAGAACAGTGCTCTATACTTCAGTTTCCTCACCTCTAAACTAAAATTGAAACAGTGCCCTACTTAGGGTTGTAAGGATTGAAATGAGTTAGTTCATGTAAAGCACTTACGACCTGGCGCATAGTAAGTACAAAAATACTAGCTATTATTCTGTTGATTTCATAATATGTAAAACTGACTTTATGGTTAAATTTAAGGTTTCATTATGGTTATATTTTTTGTTGGGACAAGCATTCCATAAATTGAACTGATCATGAATTTTTTTTTTAAATACCAGTATATGAAGAGTCATATATAAGGAGTTTTATTATAGTCTTTTAAAAATAATAATCCAGGGGTGCCTGGGTGGCTCAGTTCGGTTAAGTGTCCGACTTCTGCTCAGGTCATGATCTCACAGTTTGTGAGTTTGAACCCCACGTTGGGCTCCGTGCTAACAGCTTAGAGCCTGGAGCCTCCTTCAGATTCTGTGTCTCTCCCTCTCTCTGCCCCTCCCATGCTCATGCTCTGTCTCTCTCTGTCTCTCAATAATAAATAAAAATGTTAAAAAGTTTTGAAAAAAAATAAAAATAATAGCCTAAAACTGGAAACAGCATGAATATCCAAATTCCATAGAGACTTATATATATATATATTATAAAATACAAATGTAAAACATAATATCAGAGCACCCAAAATATAAATTTATATATTTGTCTATGTAGAGGAATAAACATCGAAGAATATGCATTGCATTGTGGGTGGTGGATATTTGGGAGAATGGAATTATGTGAAAAGAAGATTGAATTCTCGGGTACTTAACCTTTGATATCTTGTGAAACCTGTGAATACTCCTTCCCCGGAAAACTATCTATATGTGCCTAAATTAAATACATAAGATTACAACAAAATCCAGTTATATTGGAATAGAGTTATCAAAATTTTAAATTATAAATTGGTGGCAAGAATTACACACATGCTTCTTAATGTTTTAAGTAACAAGATCTGGCAAACAAGTCTAATAACTAATACACCTTCTACGAGACGAGAAGAGCGAGTGTTATTTAGAAATATCGACACCAGCCACTCTGTGGTTTGAAAATATAGTGATTTCTGTGCTGACAGAGTCACAGGTCTGCTAATGCTTCTGTGATCTGTGGCCTTCATTCAAACTGGAAAAAAATGTTAATGAAACTAAAGATGTGTTTTTTTCCATCCAAGTTCACAGATGCCCTAAATTTTCTCCATGCACTCCCTGGGGGTCCGAGGGTTCTAAATTGGGAATCCTTGGTTACAGAGCTCGACCTGCTGTGATAGCCTTTTACATTTTATTACCTTTTTAATTCAAAGGACTGAAATAAAAAATACGACAAATACAATTAATTTTGACATGTTGGTATGTGAGATTATTAGTATTTTAAAGAAGAGAATGTAAAATGTTGTATAAAAGTAAGGGGCTGGGGGATTGCCAGGGTGGCTCAGTCGGTTAAGCCTCCAACTCTTCATCTCAGCTCAGGTCTTGATCTCAGGGTCGTAGGCTCGAGCCCCGTATTGGGCTCCATGCTGGGCATGGAGCCTACTTTTAAAAAAATAAAAGACTGGGAAAACGATGAAAATGTTTTTAGGAAAACCTTTCAATAACCACTAAATAACCGCTAAATCCATTTTCAGCATTTGGATTTAGGTTTTCCTGTGATATCACCTTAGCTCTTTGAAATAGATTAATTGAGTCACCTTCATATTTTAGTAGATCCTTTCTGCTTTTTATTAGAAAAAATAATTTTAGGGTATAAAAATGTTTTTATTTGTTAGAGACAAATTCTGAAGTATTTAGGGATAGAATGTCATGATATCTGTAATTTACTTTGGACCTCTTTAGCGTAAAATGTAAAGTGAATATTTTAAGGAAAAAAACAATTTTATTTTTATTGCGCAAGTAACACTGCACACATTTCCATCATTTAAAAAAAAAAATCAGGGGCGCCTGGGTGGCTCCGTCAGTTAAGTGTGTGACTCTTGGTTTCGGCTCAGGTCATGATCATCTGGTTCACGAGACCCAGCTCCGTGTCAGGCTCTGCGCTGACAGCACGGAACCAGTTTGGGATTCTCTCCCTCTCTCTCTGCCCCTCCCCCACTCACACATGCACGTGCTCTCTTTCTCAAAATAAATAAACTTAAAAAAAAAAACCCCACAAACAACAGCAATAGAGCTAACAGCCCTTTGACCATGCTCCGACCCCACGTGTCTCCTCGGGTAGAATCCTGCTATCAGCTTAGTCTCCTTCCAGGTATTTAGACCTAGTTATACATACAGATACACGAATTAGCCTGTGGTGGCCTTTTGCAGACATAAGTGTTGTCATTTTTTATTTTACTTTGCAACTCGCTCTTTTTTTTCCCCTTTAAATAGTCTTTGTTATTTAGAACAGTTGTAGATTCATAGCAAAATTGAGGAGGCAGTGCAGAGAGCTTCTCTACACCCTGCGGCCCTACACATGCAGAGCCCCTCCGTTATCAGCATCTTCCACCAGAGTGGTGCCTTTGTTGTAATCAGCGAACCTACACCGACACACGGTTGTTACCCAAAGCCCATGGTTTACATTAGACTTCTCTCGATGTTGTACGTTCTGGAGCCTTGGACAGATGTGTAAGGACAAATCTCCACCAGTACAGTACCTTACAAACTAGTTTCGCTGCCCTGGAAACCCTCCGTGCTCAGCCTCTTCATCCCTCCCTCCCCCAACCCTTAGCAACCACTGATCTTTTTTACTGTTTCCATAGTTGTGCCTTTTCCAGAATGTCATACAATGTGTAGCCTTTTCAGACTGGCTTCTTTCCCTTAGCAATAGGCATTCAAGCTTCCCCCATGTCTTTTTGTGGCTTGGAGCTCACTTACTTTTTATCAATGAAATTATATTTCATTGTATGGATGTACCAGTTTATTCATTCGCCAAGTGAAGGATATGTCTTATTATTGTAACTGTTGCTTATTGCATAAAACAAATAGGTCATAGTTTACTTTCATATGATTCTCCATTTGAGGGGCACTTTCGATGTCCAGTATTTTCCGGTTACAAAGACCATGTCATACTCCAGATCCAGCAGTAAGGTAAATGCAAAAAAAGTGCCTGTGGATACTTGCTACTTTAATGTTAGTATGACATTGTGCTGTTTTGTTCTGCTTCCATTCACAGACACCAAAGAAAAGCAAACGAATAAAAACCAAATTGTCACCAAATGCAGATTTGGAAAGGCTGTGAGAATTGGTGGAGGAAAGTTGTTTTGTCTCCATCGTGTGTGTCATTTAAGCAAAAGTATATGCAACTTTAAATATTTTAAATTTATCTTTGAAATAGAGAGAGCGCGAGAGATAGAACATGAGCGGAGGAGAGGCAGAGAGAGAGAGGGAGACACAGAATCTGAAGCAGGCTCCAGGCTCTGAGCCGTCAGCACAGAGCCTGGTGTAAGGGCTTGAAGTCACGAACCATGAGATCATGACCTGAGCTGAAGTTGGACGCTTAACTGACTAAGCCACCCAGGCCCCCAGCTTTTAAACTTACGTATACAGAAGGATATTCCTTCTGCATCATCCATGGTTAGAAAGAGAAGGAAGGAAGGAAGGAAGGAAGGAAGGAAGGAAGGAAGGAAGGAAGGAAGGAAGGAAGGAAGGAAGGAAGAGTAGTTGTGAGTTCAAAGAGTAAATTTGGTACATTGGCAAAGTTTACATCTCAGCTGCCTTTAAAATTTTACAATTTATCAATAAATCTATTTTGACAGATTATTTGCAGTAAAAAGTCATTAGAAAATAATTGTTCATAAATACTTTTGTGTAGGATTATTTTCCCCTAAAATGTAGATGAGGTCTGTCCACCTAAAAATTATGTAAATAATCTTGGTTAGGAAGTTCCATCCAGGCTTCCGTTCCCAGCTAATTGAGTTTTTCCCCAAATGACTTACATAATTTCATCGAGTTTCCTCTTTGATCTGGTTATATATTCCAGTTTTAATAGCAGATGCGGTTTTCCTTTCTTCTTATTTTCTCAGTTGTGTCTGATGCTCCTTCTCTGTGAAGACAAGGTGGTATATTGACTTTTTCCCTGGATATTTACCGTGCATAAAATTTTTACATCGCCTGATTGATTACATGCTTGGGTAACTTCTGAAAAATGCCAACAGAATGAAGTGGCCAGGAGAAACCTCACGGTTTGTGTGTCTTCCTCCACCCTGCCGTCTAACTCAATGCTGCTATGTGCCGATCATTTTATGGAGAAAGTTGACCCCATATGACAACAACATTCATGCAAACAACATTCATGGCTGGTATTGATAGTGAAGCATTTGAAACCGAGCCACGGGCTTATCTTCAGTCATCAAAGTGCCAGCTTGGGGTGAACTCCTTAGGAATCCTGCGGGGAACTGAAGGTGTGTCTCGTGGTTCTTAACTGGACAGACTGACATTTTCCTCTTACATTTCTAGAAACGAGATTTCTTTTACTTGCCATATACCTCAAAATACCAATTTACAACGTTGGAATCTTCTACTCAACACTAAAATCAATACATCTAAACTATTTTCTTTGTCTTTATTTGACAGAGGAAAATGAAACATTTGCTGGCCAGATCTATATAAATTCTATCAAGGAAATATTTATTACCACAGAATTAATGAGGTCACTTGTTCATTCTTTAGTGCATTCATTGAGTTATTCATGCACTAATTCAATCAACTGGTATTTATTGAACTTTTTACTCTGTGTCAGGCACAAGGGCATTGCAGGAAATAAGACTTAAGACTTTTTGTCAACAGACAAGCAGGGTGGTTCTAGATTTCGTTACAAGTTAACCAAGCACAGGGAAGACACATTTTAGCTATACCTACTAGTTTTCTCCTTCTTTTAAGGGACTAATTTCAGACTGTTGGTTTTGAAAGAAAGAAATTTTTTTAAATTGTTTAATGTTCATTTATTTTTGAGAGAGTGAGAGACAGAGTGCAAGCAAAGGAGGGGCAGAGAGAGAAGAAGACACAGAATCCGAAGCAGGCTCCAGGGTCTGAGCTTTCAGCACAGAGCCCGACGCGGGGCTCGAACCCACAAACTGTGAGATCATGACTTGAGCCAAACTCAGACACTTAACCAACTGAGCCACCCAGGTGCCCCTGAAAGAAGAAATTTTGCTATAAAAATTCCACTGCTACTAACATTTTTCCCCCTTGAAATTGACTTACTTTCTTTTAGCTGGTCTATGCAAAAAGGTTCATCTGGGGAAGTGCTTTCCTTTATTTTATGCAAAAGCTGACCTTGAGAAATTAATACCATGTGGTGGGTGGGCTTTGCTTTGTGTTCTTCTTACTGTTGGCGTTTTTGACTCTGGCAGCCCTGGGTGTCAGAGCAAGATCTCTAAAAGTTTTAGACCGGAAGGGACCTTAGAGATTATTTAGTTGAATACATTTCATTTTGTAGTTATGAAAATTGAAGCTGAGACAAGGCAAGTGTTCTGCCCAAAATGACGAGGAAGAATGAGAGTTTAAGTCTCTTGGGACTCATGTTCTGGATTGCACCTTAATGTTTATTTATTTTTGAAAGACAGAGACAGACAGGGCACGAGCAGGGGAGGGGCAGAGAGAGAGGGAGACACAGAACCTGAAGCAGGCTCCAGGCTCCGAGCTGTCAGCACAGAGCCCGACGCGGGGCTCGAACTCACAAACTGCGAGGTCATGATCTGAACCAAAGTCGGACGCTTAACCGACTGAGCCACCCAGGTGCCCCTGGACTGCACCTTAAATCCAGGAGCATGTAGAAGTGGAGTTCTGGTTCTGGTGTTTTGAATTCTGGCCTCATCCCTTCCTAGCTGTGTGACCTTGGGCAGCATATTCAACCTCTCTGTGTTACAGGTTCCTTGGCTAGAAAAGGCAGATGATAATTGAGTTGTAAGGACTCAGAAGGATGATGTAGTAGGGCTTTTGCACAAGTAAGCACTTCATTACTGCTGATGCAAAATAACCCAGGAGCACAGGGCGGGACATAGACAGAGATATTGTCTATTTTAGGCACTGCTGTCATCCTGGTGCCCAAGGAAGTGCCTGGTATGTATCCAGCCCTCAGAAAGATTTGTCGAATGGATTTTTCTCAAATGTAAGTTTAACAACTCTCATAAAATATTTGTGATACCAGGAAGGCGGAAATAAAGAGGTTTTTGTGTTGCTTAAAATAAGAGGGAGTTCTGTGCCTTTTTAGGAGAAACAAGTTTGATTTTAAATGAATTATTATTTGTAAATAACAATTAATAGAAGTATTTAACAAAATGTCTCAGCTGTTGATTTCCTTCTGCAGAGCCTGACTCGGCTCTAAGCAGTCACGAACAGTGGGTAACTGGCCGATAACACCCCTGCGAGCTCTGCCTTGCAACAGAGCCAGAACCACACCATTATCACCTCCAGCGGGACTGCCTTTATCAGGCTTCCAAGTCTCTGTAGTGGCTGGATGATTCCAGAAGCCTCCCACTGGGTCTCCTTGCTGCTTCCTTTGGCCGTCTGTTGTCTACTCTCAGAGAGTTTCTCTTAAGCCTAAGCTACACCCTGTCTCCCTCCTGGCTCAGTGGCATTGCCACGTCCCCCTGGTGGCCCTTGAGGCCGAGTACTATCAGGTCATGAGGCTTCTTTTGATCTCCATCACCCACCACTCTCCCTGCTGCTGTGCCCTCACACCCTGGCTGTCTCTTTCTTCTACGCTCACACTCCGGGGCCCGGGCAAAGCCGGTTCTCTCTGTGGAAAGCTCTTTATGATTCCCACGTGATGTACTTCCTTCTCTTCCTTCAGGTGTCTGCTCAAATGTCCTTGGATGGGCTTTTTCTGTCCCCCATCCCCCCTCTCACCCTCCCAAGCACTACCCAGTCTTCCTACTCAACTTTATTTTTTTCTTCATAATA
This sequence comes from Paguma larvata, assembly GCA_030068075.1. Lineage (NCBI taxonomy): Eukaryota > Metazoa > Chordata > Mammalia > Carnivora > Viverridae > Paguma > Paguma larvata. The sequence goes on along the minus strand of CM057842.1, from coordinate 23,859,374 downwards.
TGTATCATTACCTGCCACATTATGTATTTTTTATTTATGAGTATCTGATTCTTCACGCTAGAATACAACTTTTACCTCATTTTCTGCCGTATTCCTAACATCTGGGATGGTGTCTGGCACAGAGCACGTCCAATTAACACTTGTTGGATAACTGAATGAGTGGCCACTTCATCGTACACGTTTCATGCTGCCTTTGGCCGGTTCCTGTAAACATGACTTGGCTTTATCTTGACAACCTTTTAAGAATGTCTGTCTTCCTCTATGCACATTTTGGCATTCTCTCATTTTGAAGAAAATCGATAAAACAGGAAGAAAACCCAAGACCTACCTACCTGAAGAGGCCTTGCGGTATCCAAAGCAAGATAAGTGAACATAGTGCCAGGGTTTTATGAGCTAATAAAATAAATGAGCCTGGAGATAAGAGGATATAAGCCATATGGAATGTACACATAGTTCGTGCAGATGTGGAACCGTTAATGCCAGCACTTGCACCTCTGACTCTCTCAGGATAATGGTCAGAATGGAAATTTTCTGTTAAAATGAAAAGCATTCCCCTTTTGAAGTCTCAATTCCTTTCCATCTGACTGGTATTTGTCGAGTACAGAGCACCGTTCCTCGTGCCCACTATATGGTCAGAGGAGGAGAGAAGCCGGTGAGGAGTTGTCACTAGGCTCATGTGTGGTTGAGCCGAGTTCATGGAAAGGAGTGCATTCTAGGCCATTTAAAACCATGGAGAACCAGCACATTATTTGTATCTCACTCTGGAATGTATTCTGGAGATTGCATTGAAACGCAAGCGTGCCTTGCGTTCTGGAGCATTCTCAGTACTGTGGAGAAAATAAGGCAGCCGCTCTGGAGAGACTCCAAGTAGGAAAGTGGTGCCGGGCACCTGCCGTGCTGGCCCGCCACCTTTATCTTGTGGCTTATCTTCCTTGGAGAAGGTAAATAGGGTTGTGGTTTAAAATGGCTTTTATTGGGGCGCCTGGGTGGTTCAGTCGGTTGAACGTCCGACTTCGGCTCAGGTCATGATATCACGGCCCGTGGGTTCGAGCCCTGCTTTGGGCTCTGTGCTGACAGCTCAGAGCCTGGAGCTTGCTTCAGATTCTGTGTCTCCCTCTCTTTTAGCCCCTTCGCCACTTGCTCTCTCTCTCTCTCTCAAAAATAAATAAACATTAAGAAAAAAACTTTAAAAAATGGCTTTTATTGACTGTCAACTTTATTGATTGAAAGGTTTTATTGATTGTAAGACAGTGGGAAAACAGAATCAGAGGTGCTGAATGGACCCCTTGCCCCAAAATGGACGTGATGACGTATCCAGTTTAATCATGCTAGCAGTTTAAAAGAAAGGTAGGGTTGTTTTTATTTGCAAATAACCCGAAAGGCAGAAGACCCACCTACAGCCAACAGAGGTGACTGCGCTTTGAACATGTCCACACACACAGACGGCACCTCACCAGCCACCCGTCCAGATGTCGTTAAGGCCACAGGAATTGACCAAATTCCATAGAGAAGAGAGAAAACATCCTTTTAACTTGGTTCTGTCTTCACAAACTTGAATAGTATGTTTAGCTGAAAAATATTCGGCTTTGAAAAATTGTAAATTGTCCCCCTTTTCAGTCAATACTTCATGTTGATTTGCCTTCACAGAGAAAAGGGATTTGCTTGTGCTTTTGTGTCGAAGCGCCATGCTGTGTTCTGTGTTCTCTGCCACGCGGCTGCCTTAGGTTGTGCTGTGTTCCTTCATGATGGGCTCCCTCCGCAGTACAACCAGCAACTGAGGCTGAGATTTAATTTGAATTGGTGTCGGATGCGGGAAATGGACCCGCCATGCGCTTGCTGTCCCCGCGGAACAGTGGAGGAGTGTCCGAAATGAGAAATGAGCCAGCTGCCGGCGACGGTCATGAAGAATGAGTCTGAAAACAGGGATGGTATGAAGGCAGGGTTGTCTCTGTGGGTTATACAGCAAAGGGCTTGACTGACGGGCTCTCAAGAAGCCACAGCGAGGAACAGAATTGCCATGGGACCCCAGAGGTTTTGTTCAGTTTGGGAACTCACCTTTGATGGAAAATCTCATGTTGTTGGCAGAGGAGTGACATTTGCCCAAGGAGATGTTGACATGTTACCGTGTTTTATGTGACGTGGTCTTGAGGAAGGAAGCATGATTCTGAGAGAAGGGTATCAAGTCATTGCCTTCTGGAAAGGTCTATGTGAAGCAGCATTGATCACTGAATAGTTTCCTAGGGTACAAGTGACTACGAAGACACTTCTAGATTCTCAGGTCTTCGAGGACCTTACATGTATTTTTTAGTTATTTTTCTCATTTATTCTTTTATTCATATTCATATTGATCGAGCATCTCTAGGCTTACGCTGTGCTGATAGTAAGAGGATAAAATGGTAAACCAAGATGGGCAAGTTTCTGGTAGCTTACAGTCCAGTGGAGGAGGAAGATATTAATTAATAATTGCAGTAACAAGAATATAATACCAAGTGGAAATAAAAGCTTCGAAATTGAGAGAAGGATGTTGCTATGAGGGCGTTTAATCAAGGACCTTGACCTAGTCATGAAAGGTCAAGGAAGGTTTCTTTGAGGAAGTGCGACCTGAAAGAAGGGAGATCGTTAACTAGGTTAAAGGGGAGAGTGAAAGAGTTGCAGCATGGAAACAGCATGTGCAAGGGTCCCTGTGGTAAGATGGAGCATGCTGCTTTAAAGGCAAGTGCATCCGGCAGGTGGTAGATGGTAAGATTAGAGCAATTGGCAGAAACCAGACCATGCAGAGTCTCAAAGAACGTGCTCAAGATATAGATTGTTATCCTTAGAACAGTAGGGAGTCACCTGCGGGGGTAGGAGGAGGTTTAAGCAAGGGTGTGGTGTGTGTTTTGAAAAGATTCTTTAGGTTGCTGAGTAGAGAATGCCTCAGAGGAAGCCAAGATTCAGTGTAAGACTTAGCTGGTTATGGAGCAGGTGAGTTTGAGGCACATATGTAGAAGTTTGTATCTTTATTACCTCACCTGGGATAGGCATTTCTCAGCGTGAATTAGAAGACTCAGGTATCGGGGTGCCTGGGTGGCTCAGTTGGTTAAGCGTCCAACTTTGGCTCAGGTCATGATCTCACGGTTTGTGAGTTCGAGCCCATGTCGGGCTCTGTGCTGGCAGCTCAGAGCCTGGAGCCTGCTTCGGATTCTCTGTCTCCCTCTCTCTCTGCCCCTCCCCTGCTCATGCTCTGTCTTTCTCTGTCTCTCAATAATAAAAACGTGAAAAAAATTAAAAAAGAAAGAAGACTCATGTATTATTTTGACTTCTGTCATTGTGTAGCTGTCTGACCTTGTACTTGTTGCTTCCCCTCTCTGGGCCTCAGTCTCCACATCTCTAAAGTTGAGGGGCGCCTGGGTGGCTCAGTCGGTTGGGCGGCCAACTTTGGCTCAGGTCATGATCTCGCGGTCTGTGAGTTCAAGCCCCGCATCGGGCTCTGTGCTGACGGCTTAGAGCCTGGAGCCTGCTTCCGATTCTGTGTCTCCCTCTCTCTCTGCCCTTCCCCTGTTCACGCTGTGCCTCTCTGTCTCTCAAAAATAAAAAAAAATAAAAAAAATAATAAAGTTGAGTAGTAAGATTATAAGGATTCCAGTTCCTAAATCCCCCAGATCCATGATGTTTTGAATACCATGGGGTTTTCAGGAAGACGATTAGAAGGTAAATACATTAGATGTTGGGTAATAACAGGAGACCAGTATCTTAAGTTTGCTCATGTGACCACCTTGCTTCAAGTCCTTCTCTGCACCCCGTGGATGTGGAAACAAAAGAAGACATAAGCATCTAAGGCCACTACTGCGTACTTGTCCATTTCTCACTTGCAGACTTAAGACTATTCTTTATTCAGGCTGCTGTCTTAGCTCAAGCTGCTATAACAGAAGACCTTGGTCTGAGCGGCTTAAACAACAGAAATTCATTCCTTACAGCTCTGGAGGCTGGGAAATCCAGTATCAGAATGCCTGCAGACACGGTTCATGGTGAGAGCTCTCTTCCTGCTTCTCACTTTCTTTCTTTTTTTTTTTAAATTTTTTTTTGGCATTTATTTATTTTGAGAGAGAGAGAGAAAGAGAGACAGAGCATGAGCAGGGGAAGGGCAGAGAGAGAGGGAGACACAGAATCTGAAGCAGGCTCCAGGCTCTGAGCTGTCAGCACCGAGCCTAACACAGGGTCCGAACCCATGAGCAAGATCATGACCTGAGCCGAAGTCAGACGCTCAACCGACTGAGCCCCCCAGGCGCCCCCTGGCTTCTCGTTTTCTATCTGTGTCCTCAGATGCCAAGAAGAGAGAGCTCTGGTCTCTTTTTCTCTTCTTGTAAGGGCACCAATCCCATTGTGGGGGCCCCATCCTCCTGACCTCATCTAAACCCAATCGCTTCCCAAAAGCCCCACCGTTACAATGGGGGTTGAGGCTTCAACATATGAATTTTAGGGGGACACAAACATTCAGTCCATAACAGATGCCTTTTTGAAATATGCGAGATGTGATTCGTTAGAAGAACAAAACAAACCCCTTGATATGAATAGGAGGGAAAGCAGGCATTCTAATGAAGCAGCCCACGAACACAGCCCAAATGGAGTGGAAAAAAGCAAGAGTAGTTTTTGCTGAGGGGGCTCATTTGACTCTTATGTCCTATGATTTTGGAATCCTGTTTCAGCAGTTGTGACAGACGTGCTCAGCTACAACCACAAACATTTTCCAATGGAGGAGTGTTGATAACATTTTCACTGACCTAAAAACAAATCTAAGGAGAGGGCCAAAGGAAAGACAGGAGGTGTCGCTTGCTGGTCAGCCGTGGTCAGCTGCCCGCAGCAGCCTCACCCTGTGTGAGTCTTTCAGGGAATGCTCGTTGCCACACAGATCCCTGGAGGGCAGGGCGACTCAGCCTCAGCCCCACAGAGGACACAAATTGAAACAAAGTAGCACTGTTGACCTTCAGACTGCACGGGGACTGCTTTCTTCGAGCCATGTCACCCAGTGAAACCTCATAAAAGCTTTTTGTTTGGGCATTGGAACAAGAGCCAGGGTTTGGGAAGGGGTATTTCCCCATCCTCTGAAAAAGTGGTTTGATGTTAGCTCGACAGTAGCTGTTCCGTGGATCTGGGTTCAAAGTGGGCACAGAGGATTTGTGGAGTAGGGGGTTTCTTGGGTGGCGCTTTGGTCACTCTGGGGGTTTCTGTTGCATCCCTCACACTTAAAGAAGGACAAACTGCCCTCAATCCCTATTCCAGTCCCCCTCGCTATGCTCTGTAAATTCCTTGTAAAGTCCCGAGAGGTGGATGGACAAGGAATGTCAGGGAGTCATGCTTCCTTTAGCTCCCCCGTTTCAAGCTGTGGGTAAGAATCTGTGTTTTTGACTCTGTGTCAGATTGGCCAGAGGCCATTTTTTTTAGCACACTCTGTCACTGTGTGTGGGTTTTGGGGGCCACTTGAGAACTGTTACAGGCCAGTGGAAGTAGAGCTGCAGCTTCTTAGATGGGAGGCGTTCAGGAGAAAAAGAGTAAAAAAGCAACAAATAAAAAAGCAAAAGCTAGAGTAGAAGGTCTTAGAAGACCCTTAGAAGAGAAAGAGGAGGAGTCGTCTGATTGAGGCACATTCTCCTGGTTTGGGGAAAGAGGGGCTACTGCCTGGCAGGAGCTTCTGGGCCAAGCACAGGACTTGGCTGTGGTGGACTGTGTTGTTTGTTCCCTGCAGGGCTCTGAGCAGACCCTCTTCCGAGGGCCCAAAGAGCCTGGGCCTCGCCAACCGCACCCTCCGGCCCCTCGGCCTTACAAGCAGAGGCTCCCTTTAAGAATCGGATGACCCCTAGCCCCTCTGCAAATGCATCAAGAAGCGAAAGCCCGGGTCTGGAGCTCCTGCTTAACCCCGTCCTGGTCTTAGGTTCCTCGCTTTGCTGCTAGGGAGAGGATTTCACGTGGGTAATTGAGGTTTTCAATCTTGAGTATTTGAGGAGCTCACCCTGGTTTTGTTCCAACCCTAGACGTCAGAATCGGGCCCAGCGCCTTCCAGCCCCTGGCTTCATAGGTCACCTGGGGCCGTCCCTCGACATCTGCATAGGTGAGCTGGCCTCCTCCGTGCCCACACTCCCTCCAGAGTGCGTGATCAAGGTCCCAGGCAGACAGCGCCAGAAGGGGGTGGTCCTACTCCAGCAGTGACGGTAACCTCCCGAGGGCTCACTACTGAGGCGCCTCACCCTGCATACAGCAGCTCCTTTCATCTGCAGAACCAGCCCGCTGAGCGGTTATCGTCAAGCCCATCTTACAGGAAACAGAGGCAAATGTGGTTTCTTTTCTCTGAGCTTCACTGACTCGCTCAGGGGTCTTTCCTGGCTGTGACCTCTTCTCCTCTCCCTGCGGCAGAGGGCCAGACGTGTTTTATTGCTGCTGGGTTAGCTTTCTCGTCCCAAGCCCAGGGAGTGCTCATAAAGACGGATCTGTTCTCCTGCAGCTTCTGAGCAAGACAAACCAGTGGTGTTGCCCTCCCTTACAAACAGCCACTGCCAACTTCTCAACAGGAAATGACCTTCGTGCGGTTTTTCTTTTGCCTTACCCAACCCTGCCCACCCCCCCACCCCCGCCATCTATTAGGCTGATTTTTATTTATTTATTTATTTATTTATTTATTTATTTATTTATTTATTTATTTTTAATTTTTTAACGTTTATTTATTCTTGAGAGACATAGAGACAGAGCATGAGCAGGGGAAGGGGAGAAAGAGAGGGAGACGCAGAATCTGAAGCAGGCTCCAGGCTCTGAGCTGTCAGCACAGAGCCCGATGTGGGGCTCGAACTCACAAACTGTGAGATCATGACCTGAGCTGAAGTTGGACGCTCAACCGACTGAGCCACCCAGGTGCCCCTAGGCTGATTTTTTAAAACCCCTAAATCAGATCATGTTATACCCCTTGGTCAAACCTTCCAGTGATTTCCATGGGATCTATAAATTTGGGTTGGGGAAAAAAAATTACATCTTTATTTCACTTCCACTGAAAATCACATATCCTTTTGTCACAAATGTGAGCCAACAAAACACAGCAGTGCTGTTGACTTTGCCACCAAAAGAATGCCCTGTTGTTTTCTTTTTACATTATACTGCTTGCATATATCTCTAGCTATCTTGTATGCTCATGATTCCTGAAAATGGCAGGAGTTATTAGACCTACCACCAGATCTTGTTATTTAAAGCATGAGCAAAGAAATCATTTGTTACCAGATGATAAATTAATTTTCTAATATGCTGATAACTATTTTAATGCAATGGGCTTCCTTCATCAGAAGCGTACCAAGACAGGATCTAGGAGAGTGACAGGGGCAGTTGCCCTGTTTCAGTCTCTGAGGTGATGCATTGGCTAAAGAAGTTAAAAGCAATAACAAGTTGACTTCGAGTCTGTCTGCTTTTTATTAGCACTATCTGCTGGCTACTCTAAAGGATGCGATTGATAAAATACTCCTCCTGCTCAAGACAAACCACTTCCATTGTCCCCCTCCCCCCCATGCCCCCGACTGTGATCTTTCATAGTCCCAATGATTTTTTTTGTTTCTGTTTTGTCTCATTGTCATTTAAAAACATTTTGTAATGAGTGATCCACAGTCTCCAGCGTGCAGCCCATGAGGTTCTCGGCACGGAAACAGTGAAGAGCTCCCAACTTCGCATAAAACACAGATGCACGTTCTTTGGCCTGCTGGGGCCTGGTGTGCCTAGACTCCTGCCTACCTGCCAACCTCATCCCCTGCAACCCCTCTCTCTCTCTCTCTCGCTCTCTCTCTCTCTCTCTCTCTCTCTCTCGTCACCTTCTAGTAAATCAGAATGTCCTGGTGCTCCTCAGATATGCCAGGTTCATTCCTGTCTTTCTTCTCCCCCCAGATCAGGGTCCCATCTTGATCTCAGCTTCTGACCACAGCTTTCTGTTCCTTGTAGAGGCCATGCCTCATGTGGTCCCTGTTAATTCTATCTGGACGAGGCCCTGCCCTCCTCCGTTGTTTCCTCTTGGCCGTCATAGCTAGTGACTGGAAAGTGAATCCACAAGCACATACGGGGACCCGGACTGTCGATCGTTGTAATCCCTGCTGTGGCCCTAGCCCCCTAGCATCTTGGCAGACACTGCCAAGGGGCTCTGTATCCTCAGAGCTGAGTCTGCTTCTCTTGAACTCTCCATGGCAGCAGCCAGTTAATCATATTTATTTAATCGCTAGGCTTAAAACCATTAGAAGAGTCACTTCAAAGGCTCGGGAAATGTATTCAGCTCTAAAAGTGCACGTGGAAGTACCAAACAGATTATATAAGTGACAGTGAAAGAAAGAAGAAACCTGTCAAATGTAATTTATAGGTCAGAAAAGGGCATGAGATTTCCCCTCCCGCCTTCTTTGGTGGTATATCAGTTTGGAAAAAGCAGCAGAAATCCTGACTCACAGAACCGTAGACTATAAGGATGCTCCGTCTCACAGAACAGGTGCAGAGGTAGAGACTGGACCGCTGTGGACTGACTCGCTTACTTAACTCAAAGCAAACACCGGGCCTTTCCATCTCCCCAGATTCTCCGGGCGCTTCAGGCTGATGTTTTTTGTGGTTGCAAGATGACTGCCAGGAGCTACCGGAGCAACGTGCTTCCATCTTCCTAGAAAATAAGTCCTTCCTGTTAGTGTGAGGGGCACATGAAGTCATACCCTCATCCTGTTTCGGTAACAGCTCCCAGAAGAATGCCGTGCAGCTTGACTAGACTGTGCAGTGGGCACGCGGTAAACACTCGCAGAGATCGGGGGTTCCATGAGAAGGGGAAAGAGGAAACAGACATTAGAAAGGCAACCCACAGTGTGCACTCTGGGTGTAGCTTTTTTAAAACTCAGATTTCTTTTTGGTTTCATGTTGAGGAGTAACTACTTAGAATGGTTTCAATGGGAACAGTATGAATCTTTTTGTTTTTTATTTTTTCAAATACATAGGTCATTTTTCTTCTAGAAGAAAATGCTTTTTTTTTTTTAAATTTTCTAATGTTCATTTATTTTGAGGGAGAGAGAGACAGAGTGATAGATAGATAGATAGATTCTGCAGCTAAAGGGTTTCTTTGGCATTGTGTAATGTGTGATAATAACAGGAACCATTTCATTTCCATCTTACTGTTTTTGAAAGACTTTTCTATCTCAGTAAATCTTCCAACACATGAAATTCAATAAAGCAATATCCTAGATTCTTAAAGAAAGAAAACATTTTAGTCTTTATCTGATGAAATGAGTGAAAGAATAATTTTTTAAATTTTTGAATAGATAGTATTAATTAAAAAAATTTTTTTAGCGTTTTTATTTTATTTTTGAGAGACATAGAGACAGAGAGTGAGCAAGGGAAGGGCAGAGAGAGAGGGAGATACAGGATCCGAAGAAGGCTCCAGGCTCTGAGCTGTCAGCACAGAGCCCGACACGGGGCTCCAACTCACAGACCATGAGATCATGACCTGAGCTGAAGTCGGCCGCTTAACCGACTGAGCCACCCAGGTGCCCCAGAAAATGCTTTTTAATTATTGCCTTTATCTTGGCCTTATTATCAGTCATGTGATCTGACGACTGAAGAAATATGACCCATGGCTGCAGACTTGGGTGCTTCTATAACAGGCTTTGGTCTCCATAGTTAGTTCTAAGAGAGTGTGTGCCAGGAATTTGGAAAAGCTCTAATATAAATTTTAAAATAAATGACATTGCTTAGACCTCACTTAGATTACGAAGAAGCAAGTCAAGTTGGTCTTGGAAAGCAGAGCAAAGCCTCCAACTGAGCTCCCAAAAGCCTCTCTCTCTCTCTCTCTCTCTTTCTTCTTTTTGTTTTTTAATTCCAGTTTTATTACAGTAAATGTGTCAGCTCCAATTGTGATGGGTCCTATGAAATTAAAAAGAAAACCTCTCAGGATGGAATAGAATTTGGTTCACTTTGGGAAAATTATAAGACACCAGATACAAGTAAATGAGGAGATATATATTTATATAATCCATAGAAAGGTCTGGAAAAAGAGCCACCTATACTTCAGCAGAGAAGGGAGCTCCTTGGGGATGGAGGTGCAGGGGGAGGAGGCCTGAGGGGCTCAAGCCATTTCTAGAAGGAGAACATGCATTTATAAATTGCGGGTGTAATAAAACATTAATAAAAGAGTTCGTTGATCAGCAATACATAAAGTGAAATTGTAGCATTAGATTTCATAACTTGAGAAACCTTTAGGAAGTGCCTGGGCGGCCTGGTCAGTTAAGTGACTCTTGATTTCCATGCAGGTCATGATATCACAGTTCGTGAGTTTGAGGCCCACATCAGGTTCTGCACTGACAGTGTGGAGCCTGCTTGGGATGCTCTCTCTCCGTCTCTGCCCCTCCCCGCTTGTGCTTGTGCTCTCTCTCTCAAAAATAAATAAATAAATGCCCCCCCCCCAAAAAAAAGAATCCTTTAGTCCCATGTTGGTATGCGAAGGCTCTGGGGAAAGAGCTAAGGAAAGAGGTTGAGATTTCTAAACATCTTGAGTCAGTGTCCTTCCAGACAGATATTAGATACAGGTCATTTCCTTTTTCTTTCTCTTTCTCTTTCATTTATTACCTCTATACTTTTTTTTCTTCCTGAATTCTATGTATTTTGTGTGGCTTGGTGTCTTTCAATGGTGCCACTTCCTGGGACAGGCTGGTTGTAGATTTGGATCATCCAGCCCACCCCCCACGCCCTCAGGAGACCTCTCCCATGGACACTGGCTCAGCCCCCCCAGCCCCACACCTCCCTCCTCAGCATTGACCTCTACTGGTCTGCAGGCCCCCTGAGCCTCACTCTGGACTGAGTGAAGTGACCCAACCAAAATGAGAAAAGAAGCCCTTTGAAAGCCAAGTAGTGGAGTTGAAAAATGACACTTGTCTTTTAGGAGGTGTGGCTTTAGAAAGTTAAATTTCCTTGTGTTTTAGGGTTAAGGGTAGGAATTTGGAATGCCTTTACCGATGGCAACTGTCATCCATCGTCTGTGGCATATGTGTCACAGATTTGGGAGAGCCGCGGTTCCGTATTACAGCTTTCCCCCCTTTAGAGTCTCCGGTTCTGTGCTGCAGTCATTTGGGGCACAAGGCAGCTCAGAGTACTGGTTTTTATATCCATCGATTCCATGTATTGCTACCAATATGAGTTGTTTTGAAAAGAATCAGAAAACACATGTTTGGATTCCTGTTCTTTCTTCCACTTTCTTGGGAGAATCGTTTTATCCTCTGCATAAAAATGGCAACAGTAATATTGCTTGACAACCTCAAGCCTTTCTCATTGCAGCGAAACCCTTTGGTGATGCAGGCCCCCTCCATCCTGCCCCTCACATCGGTCTCGCTCCCCTCCACTCTCCTCAGCATCGTTTGCTCCTAGGTCCACTTCACTCTTGATTGCTCCCTTAGCCCTCATCTGACCTGGCAGCCGGATGTCATGTGTTGGCATTGAATAAATGACCCAACTGCCTTGGCCGCCAGGTCTTGCCACAGCCACATCTAATGGCTTTTTTTTCCATCCTGACCCTTGCCATGTGGTATGACTGACCATTCCTGATCCAATGCTCCCTTCTGTGTGGCCTCTATGACCCGCACTGTCCTATTTCACCATCACCTTTTTGGTCACCCCACCTTGGACTCATTCTTTCACAGGCTCTTCCTCCCGTGGCCAATCCCTTAAATGGAAATTTCCATAGGAATCCTTCGTGAGGCCTCCTGGTCAGCTGCATCTGAATGTCTCCCCCAGAATTAACCCTTAGCATGTTTAAGGTTCAGCTCCTGCCTTTCCCTCACCACCAATCCTACTAACCCCTCCAGGTATTTGTGTACCCCCAAATAGGACCTCTCAGTTGCCAAAGCCAGAAACCTAGGTGGCATCATGGCCTTGTTGCTTCCCCTCATTTCCCACACCGAATCTATCACCGAGTCTCAACTCGCCTGCCTTCTAAGTATCTCTGGAATCATCTAGTTTTCTCCAGCCCCAGTGCCTCTTCCTTTGCTGAGGGTGTTTCCTCTTTGGCCTGCATTCCTGTTGCCGATCAGATCAACCTGCCTCCTCCTTCCCCCTCACATCTATTCCCTTCGGAAACCCAGAGAGACCTTCCTAAAACACAAGTTGGGCTGTTGCTATGCTACTTGATCTTTTTTGCCACCTTTTCCTGTTCCCTCTAGAAAAAGCCCAAGAGGGAAGCCTACTTCTCCATGCGGCTTTCGAGTCCCAACCCTGCCTACCCCCTGTGTCTTTTCCCATTTCTTTTCTCCCTTGAAACAGACTGGACTTCCCTGACCATAGTCCTTTCCACCTGCTCGTCCTTCTAGAACCTTCTTTCCTTCGTCCTCACCCTTGCCTGGTTGAACTTTGGGTCTCGGCTTTCTTGTAACTTCCACTGAGAAGCCCTCCCTGAGAGTTGGGTGCCCCTTCTGGAGGCTTCCACAGGAGCCTGTGTTTTCCCTTGTTATGTCAGTGCCTGCAATGCTTGGAATAACTCTTGGAACAAAGTATATGCTTCCCAAATACTCAACCAAAAGAGGAAAAATAAGGATCCATGGTGTATGAAAGAGGCTCTGTAATTTTATTATTTTTATTTCATTTTATTTTATTTGTATTTGTATTTTAGAGAGAGAGAGTATGCATGAGCAGGGAGAGGGGCAGAGGGAGAAAGAGAAAGAATCCCCAGCAGGTTACCCACTTAGTGTAGAGTCTGACACGGGGCTCGATCCCATGAGCCTGGAATCATGACCTGAGCTGAAATCAAGAGTCAGATGCTCAACTGACTAAGCCACCCAGGCGCCTCATGGCTCTGTAATTTTAAAGCCTTCATTAATTTCAGTTCTTAACAAAACTGTCTAAAATAAAAATGTAGCAAGAAAACCTTGAATCGTAAGGTAACTCAGTTGTATTTTTGAGGCTAGAAGATACGATCTTCTTTCCACACTATCAGCAGACCTGCCATCGTCCCCGAATTTTCCTCTGATAGTCCTCTGTGGTCTGTTCTGTCACCTCGCACCTGTGCTCAGCTACCAGAGAACAGAGCAGCACTGAAAACGAAATGAAGAAACAAGCCTCATCATGTGTATAGATTTCCATCTTTGCATCAGATTCAATGTCTAAAAATATGCTGTTTCTGGGAGGTCTTGTTTTCTTAAACACAAAATCCCTTCGGCTTCAAATAGAGACTCTCAACCGGGGCACTCTGGCTATTCTTAGCCTGGGATTTCACTAGTTTTTAAAGTCAGTGCATGATCTATACAACCATCGAGCGGCCGGCCTTCCTCTCTGGGAAGTAATGATTCCGGTGAATGAAGGGAACGGCGGAGAGGATAAAGGAGGCTTGTCGGGTCGGCATTTGATGAATCGCCAGCCGGGCCCGGAGCTGGGAAGATTACCAGATGCATACTTCACATTTTCTTCTTCCATTTGACCGTTAAGAATGGCATATTATACAAGTGGGTTTTTTACAACTTGTGAATCAGCTTGTGACAGTTTTGTAGGGTTTTTTTTCCGTTAATCTCATGAGACAAAAGAGAACTAGCCATGATTTTGATTTGCAGAAGTAAGGAGAATGGGGCCCAGGCCTGTAGCTTTCTTTTTCCTTTTTAATGTTTATTTATTTATTTTGAAAGAGAGGGAAAGAGCTTGCAGGAGAGGGGCAGAAAGAGAGAGAGAGAATCCCAGGCAGGCTGGGCACTGTCAGTGCAGAGCCTGATGCGGGGCTCAATCCCATGAACCGTGAGATCATGACCTGAGCCAAAATCAGGAGTCAGAGGCTTAACTGACTGAGTCACCCAGGGCCCCCAGTCCTGTAGCTTTCTGGGGCTGCATTTGAGAAAACAGCAATTTAGGTCGTGTATGTGTGTGTGTGTGTGGCCTCCAAAGGTGATGTTGGCATGCAGGTCAGGGGCTTGCCAGGCTGTGCCTCCTGGGGTCAGGTCACTGGTAGTCAGTGTGGCGGCCCCAGAGATCCCTTTCTTTCAGCTCTCCAGTATCTCCGGGCTCTGACTCAGCCAAAGAAACTACAAGGGGAAGAACCAGGAGAACACTTACCCAGGCTCTCCCTCCCGTGAGACACAGCACTCCATGCATGAAGACAGCAATCAGTAATGAAGCAAGATTAGAACTCACAGGAGCTTGACGGCCCTCCTCCTGGACGGCGCTCAGGAGGAAGCTTCTGGTTTCTACACTAGGGTATTTCTGCTGCAATGACCCACACCTCTGCTTCGTGTGGGGGCTTTCCCTGCCCAAGGAGGATCCCTAACAGAAGGTCCAGGGTTGGGCAACGCTGAGGGAGCAGAATAAGTCAGATGGTGTAGGGAGAGTCCCAGGACCTCAGGGCTGACCACATGCTCCCAGGGTGAAGGCAGGCGATAGCGAGCACAGGGGCCAAGTCGACAAGCCTGAACTCCACATGGAACCTGTGAAGGTTCATGCCCCCCATGTGTGACCCAATTAGCCTAACAATAATGAATCCTTATTAAGAAATGGATTTCACGGATAAATTGTGGGCAGACTGATGTTGACATCTATATAATATGTAAAGAGAGACAAGATCCGAAATGATCTGATGACAAGCTTATCTCTGGGGATAAGCTTTGGGTTATTTTAATTTTCTTCTTTTTCCTTGTCTGTATCTTATACCTTTTCTGCAGAAATATGTGTTACTTATACACTAAAAGAAAAAAGAACTCTTAACACAGGCAACGTGCTGAGCAAGCAAATAGGTGAATCTGGGAGCCAGACCACCTGGCTTTTGGTCTTCGCTCCATCACTTACTAATGTGTGACCTTAAAATGAGTTACAAGGCCTTCTTGTTGTGCCTTAGTTTCCCCATTTGTGTCTAGGGCTAATAATAGTATCTTCCCCATCAAGCTGTTACAGGGATTGAGTTAATGTTTGTAAGGGTTAGCACAGTGTCTGTCATCTGTAAGCTCTCTCTGTATATTATATAATGATTGAGAAACAGAAACAGAAACTAGAGTTTGAGCCACTGAGGGCCTAGAATGTGTGTTTGATCGGGCTGTCCCCAAGTGCACCATGTAGGCAGGTATATTGTAAGCACTCTGCCTAGAGTTGTCAATAAAAACACTTGGCAATTAGGTTTTTAAATAATTATTTAGCTATCCCATGAGTTAATTAGACTTAAGATGGCTTTGTTTCTTATGCCTGGGGGAAAAAGAAACACACCTCATTTCACGTTCCAAATAACCAAGTTTACAAAGAAAGTTTTGGTACACCACTATTTCATCAGAATGCCTGTATGTTCAAAAGTTCCAGGAACCGCAGTACCTTGTACCTACATATGATGGTTGATGTGTGAAAGCATCAATTAGACAAATAGGGCTGAAAAACATTGTTGATAAGTGTCTGGCAGTTGTTAATTTTGGGGGGTGGAGTGGGAAGCCCTGCTTAAAACTCAGAAAATGCACAAAGCAACTTTATTTTGGATCTTGAGCCAAAATCAGTAAAATCTAGGCACGGGACTGCCTTTTGTAAGGCCGGTTTCCAAAAGGCCCTTTCAGCTGTCATGACCTGGCCGGAGGGTTAAGGCAGCCCCCCGAGGGGGAAGCGGAGGAAGATGCGGGCACAGTATTTTTAGAATGCATTGTTCTCTGAGTTCTAGAAACAGCCAACCTGGATGAAAATGTGTTTTCAGACACACTCTTCCACTCTTTGTGCTACTTTAAGATTGGTATCCAGAAATAGAAAACAAAGTGTATTTTCTTTGTCTGGTAATTAAATTTCTTGTTTCACCCAGAAGTGGGGAGGGACCATCTATTTCGGGCTACTAGGGTTGGTAAAACATCATCTTTAAGGCAACGGGCTACGGGCCTCATGGGTGGGAAGTGATACCAGTGTGGGAGCTTTCTGCTTGAGGTCACGGTATATGAATAATAAAAGCTTGGGGCACCTGGGTGGTTCAGTGAATTGAGCGTCTGACTTGCACTCAGGTCATGATCTCACAGTCCGCGGATTCGAGCCCCACGTCGGGCTCTGTGCTGACAGCTCAGAACCCGGAGCCTGCTTTGGATTCTGTGTCTCCTTCTCTCTCTGCGTCTCCCCTGTTCATTCGTTCTCTCTCTCTCTCTCTCTCTCTCTCTCTCTATCTCAAAATAATAAACATTAAAAAAATAAAAGTAAAAGTAAATAAAAAAATAAAAGCAGCTAATGTTTATTGAGCTTTTACTGTGACTTCACATAGATATTATATTCTCCTTTAATCCTTCCGACAACCCTGGGAAGTTGCTACTATCACTGTCCCCATGTTAGAAATGAAAAAATACGAGACCAAAAGAGGCAATGAAATGTGATCGAGGCTGTAACTGCGTATTGCTAGGATGACTCCAGAGCCTATTGCGAAGCCACTGTGTATGTATGTATGGAAAAACCTCCTCAAGTGTGTGCTATTTTTATTTCAAATAAACCAGAGTTCTAGCTTCTCATGCAAACTTTCAAAGATGAATTATGTAAGTTCCTGGTTTAAAAAAAAGCCTTCTGATTCTGTAGGTACAGGATACTTAGGTGCTATTTTGTAAACCCCCATGAATGTACAGAATGAACCGGCGTCACAAAAGGCTGGCTCTCACATCTGCGGGAAGCGAATGAGGCTTGATTCACTGCAATTAAGATAAAAATACGACTCTTTTAGTGGTTTTGCTAAATAAAGAACTGGATACCTGCCGATAATAATTAGTATGCCGCTCAGCCTTTTTAAAAAGCCACACACACATACTGAGTGTATTAAGATGTCCTGATGGGAGAGGTAATGGAGACTGGGTATAGGTAGAGGTGTGTTCTCTGCCCTCACAAATAACACTTATTACCTCACAACAATAATACACTACCTTCTGTAGAGCCCCTACATTTTTTCAGAAATGCTACCAGGTCCTTTACATATATTTTATTGTCACTTAAGTCTCAAAAAAGCACTCTAAGAGAGGGGGCATCACGGCCATTGTATACTTGGAGAAACTGAGGCTCTGAAGAGTTCAATGAATTGCCCAAAGTCACAGAGCTAGCAAATAACCCAACTTAGAATGAACTCCCCAGCTATTTCATTTTTGTTTACTATAGAAATTCTCAAGCATACCCAAAATTTGAGAGAGAAATGTAACGAACCCCCCAGATCCTGGCTAACCAAGCTCCAACAGTCATGCATAGTTTACCATTTTTCTTTTACCTCCTCCCCCATCCACACACCCTTGATTTATTTATTTTGGTATCTTCAGGCAGCTCCCAGACATCATACCATTTAATCCATAAAAATAAAACCCAAAAGTAGTTTAAATGTCACGTTAGCAGTTTCTGCTTTAAAGCTACTTCCTATTCCGCTTTAGGCTTGCTCTTCTCTACAAAGAACTTTTCTGTAGTTCATGGTACTTATTGTGGTTGTGATGTCACTGTCTGTGTGATCATTTCCTGTGCCTCATAAACTCCAAGGGGGCAGCGGCTGAGCCATTCTCCCCCTTCTCCCACCCAACTCCCACACTCTGCCCGGAGTTGGTGGAGCCCACTCCTACTTATAAGATGAAAAGTAAATGCTCTTAAAGACTTCACAACTTTTTAACAATTGAAAGTTCACTATTCTCAAGCAATCCTGAGGAAAGAGAACCTTTGAAGGAAGAGGTTCCAAGGCTCCTTCTGAACCCCAAGCTCACTGCTTCCACCTTGAAATTAGCTTACACGGAAGCACAGTTGGCCAATAGCTGTTGGAAGGTCCAAAATGAGGCTGAATTCCGGTTTGAGTTTGCAAGTTTGATTCTAAGAAGATGCCTTGATTTGAGTAGGGAACTGGCTCCAGAGCAGAAGAAACTGTTTTTGTCGAATAAATTCTGGGGAGTTGGGGAGACCAGTTTTCCCCCAAATTGCAATTCTGGTGATTCTTTCCGTCTCCGGTTTATGACTTGATGGGAATAGGGAAAGCTTTCGATGTGGAATCTGGAAACCTGTTCTGCCTTTAATTCACTGTGCCACCTTAGGCTAGTCACTTAACCTCTCTGAGCCTCTGGTTTTTAACCCATCCATTCAGTAGATACAACTCAGTGCCCACCATGGGCTAGGCTCTGGGCATCAAATAAGATGGCGTATTTGAAAATAATTTGTAAGTAAATTCTGTGATAATTATTAGTGTTTTCCTTGTTACAGTGCAAGTGCCTTTGGAGGGGCGTGCTTTGAATAGAGACCTGTCCTTATGAATGGTTCTTAGTTTCTCAGGGCTTTGACAGGATACAAGGCTCTGGGCTCACTAAAGATGCATTTGATCAAAGACTGGCTTGAAGGAGGCTGATTGTATGGGGGAAAGGTTGCATAAGCCAGCCCTGCTATAAAACAGCACCATAAAATTTCCAGTACACAGACGAGCATTCAGGGCGGCAAAAACAGCAAATCGGACACATACACAGACGCTGAGCCCATTCACAGCGATTTCTACCCATGCGTCCCTTTTGAGTAAACAACACCTGGGCCTGGAAGGCCTCTCAAGTTTACCCTCTCTTGTTAACTCGCATTAACTGTTGCTAAACTGGCTACCACTTTCAGTCTCCATACATCCCCACAAGCTCTAAGCCCATTAGCCGGGCTCTTAATTCAATTCCTAGTTCCTGCAGCTCCATATTCTAATTCCTCTGTTTCTGTACGGTTGTGATTGTGCCCTCATGCTCCTCCGAGGTGTGAAGTAGAGTAAAATATATCAAGTGAAAGGTATACATAAAAAATCCCTTGGATTGGAGTGAAGAAGGAATTGTAGGACCCAAGTGGGAATTTTAGGACTGTTAAACAGATTATGTGTGATATTGTTAGCTGCTAAAGGTTATTATATAATGGACAGATTTTGGCCGTTGGAAGGCCTGAGTTCCTTGTCACTAGTGCAAGTCTCCAGACCCAGGGTCACTAAGGTACCACAGTGACCCTTACAATGGTGGGCCATGATGCTGCATTTGTATTTTGGCATCACAGTAGCCGCTTAGGGATAGATGCTGCTGGCCAGCATTGTGCCGGGCTCTGAGGAAATGACAGTGAATGAGCTATGGTCTTTGCTGTTCAGCAACCACAACATCAAGTGCAGTGTGAGAAGTGCTCCACCACATGCCTTTACTCATTTCTTTATTCACTCAACAAACCTAGCCTCTTGGAGCCTTGCCAGGGAGTTTGGGTTTGACTCTCCAGGCAGAGGTGGTTTTAGAAGATGATGATCCGATCATAGTGGTCTTTTCAGAAGGTCAAAAACAGAGAGAGGAGGGGCACCTGAGGGGGCTCAGTCAATCAAGCGTCCAACTTGGGCTCAGGTCATGATCTCGCAGGTTGTGAGTTCGAGCCCCACATCCGGCTCTGTGCTGACAGCTCAGAGCCTGGAGGCTGCTTCAGATTTTGTGTCTCCCTCTCTCTGCCCCTCTCCCGCTTGCACTGTCTCTCTCTCTCTTAAAAATAAATATTAAAAAAATTAAAAAACAAAAAACAGAGAGAGTAGGTCTGTGAAGTCAGGGCCTAGCAGCTGGCAAATCACTTAGGAAGTTAGGGAATCTTGGAGTTCTACTATATGTTAAAATGTATGTTGTTTTCTTTCACTGTGAACAAAAAAGGAAAAATTGATGAACCAAAACCTCACAAATTATAGCACCAGTTTTTGGAATAAGGCTTGTTTCAGTTCAAGTATCAAATAGACCTGGTCACCCAATACTCCTGTAGACTTTTACTCTCTCGTTACTGGTGAGACCAAGCTTTATGTAGTTTCTTCTCTTGGTGCAGATGGAAAAAAGGGAGCAGTTGTGATGTATTAGTTATCTATAACAATATTACCAAAAAGTTAGCATCTTAAAACAGCCTACATTTATTATCTCATGGTATTTGTGGGTCAGGGGTTCCGCATGGCTTAGCTGGGTCCTCCAGTTCTGGGTCTCGTAAGGCTGGAATCAATGTGTTGACCAGGGCTGTGGTCTCATCCAAGGTTTGACTAGGGAAGACCTCCTTCCAAACTTAATGGTTGCTGGCAGCATTTAGTTCCTCATGGTTACAGAACTGAAGGCTTTGGGTTTACTCTTGGGCCAAGGCTGCCCTCAACTCTTGCCATATGGGCCTCCCAGCATACCTCTTCTTCAATGCCATCAAAGGAGAGAGTTGCCTTGAAATATGGGTGTTACAATCCATTGTGATGACATACACGCAATCCCTTACATCCTGTCATTTTACTGTATTTTATATGGCTAAAAGCGCATTACTAGGCCGACCTACACTCAAAGTCAGGGGATCACACAAGGGCATGAACACAAGAAAGCAGGAGTCACGGGGGTCACCCTGAGAGGCTGTTTGCCATATGTGGTGTTCAGTGACTTGGTAGAGGTGATAGGGTAGATAAGAGAGTGAAGAGACCAGAGCCTGGAGAGGAAACATTGCTGTTGCCAGAAAGTCATCCTTTATTTTCCTCTTACTCCATGTAACATTGGGAAATTGAGCCAGAGTCCCAAATCTCTTCAGGCTGGTTATTTTAGCCCTGCTACAAGGTTGGGGCAAAACCTCTTTCATAATCTGTTGGCTGGAATTCTAGTGGCGTCATCCATCTGTGTTGGTTTTATTTTGCTATTTCTGTTTTGTTTTGTTTTGTTTTATTTCATTAAATATTACCCTCTTTGCCTGAGAGACTGCTCCTTTCAGTTGTTTTTAAGTTTAATATGATTATCTCAATTAATTCGCATAATAGTCATTTGAAGGCAATTAACAAGGGCAAACAAGATTCCAGATAATATGCTTAGAAGGTTTCAGGTAGCAATTTCAAGCATTCTGTTTATTAACTTAATGATAAATCATAAGAGAAGGAGCTCAATGGCTCTTAAGAAAATCCTGGCAACACGATGGGTTTGCCTCGAACGTATCTGTCTCAATTTCCCTATCTATAAATCCACAGGGTGTAGTATCCATACTAACAAGATGTTCCAAAGGGAACTAAAAATTTTTTTAACGTAGACTGGCAGTCTTACGCAATAGAAATCGACTTGCCTGCCGCACCGTTAAGCAGAGCTGTGCCATGAAGCTTTAAATAATTGTCGTATGCTAAGTGTTTACCATGAGTCAGTTTCTCTACTTGCTGTCTTTCTTTTCCTTACATAGCCTTGACAGTGACCTCGAAAGGTAAATATTTGAGCCTGAGATTCAAAAATGTTGTTTAGTAAGTCCGAGAACACACAGCTCTGAATTGGGATTCTGCCGGACTCCGTAGTCTGTTAATGTGTCATCACACCAGGATTTATGAAACTAAGGTTGATTCCTCACTCAGATTGTGACCCACGTATTATTTTTACTGAAATCAGTGGTGGTTTTCTAGAAGGCAGAAAGGACAGAACTTAAAGGGGGAGTTTATTCTTGTGTGTCATTGTTCTCTAAGAGATGGTGCTATTGAAAAGCCAAAGACTGGGTTGCCTGTGTAGCTAAGTCAGTTAAGCATCCAACTTTGGCTCAGGTCATGATCTCACAATTCGTGAGTTCAAGCCCCACATTGGGCTCTGTGCTGACAACTCTGAGCCTGGAGCCTGCTTTGGATTCTGTGTCTCCCTCTCTTTCTGCCTCTCTCCTGCTCATGCTCTGTCTCTCTCTCTCAAAAAAAAAAAAAAAAAAAACAAAAACAAAAACAAAAACAAAAAAAACATTAAAAAATTAAAAAAAGAAAGCCAAAGGTTGAATTGCATGATATTTTCACCTTTTTAAGTATAAAATGTATCTACACTATGGAATATAATACAGAAATTTAAAAAAGAAAAGAAAAGAAAGAAGAAAAAGTGAGGTGAACCTAAGATGAAAAGATTGTCAAGATATAGTGCACAAAGATAGATTGTAAAAAGCAAGTTCCAGAAATTTGAGTATGATGCCATTTGTGCACTAAACTAAATCACAGAAAAAGCAGTTATTCCAAAGGTACACAAATGTATTGAAAGCAACCTGAATAGGTAACATCGTAAATTCATTAAAATGATTTCCTCTGAGGGTAGGATTTGGTATTGGCTCCAGGGGCCACTGGAACAGCTGTAGTTTAATCTTTAAAATTTTAGATTTTTTACAAGGAGAAGGTATTCATGTGCTGCTTGTGCAATTAGAAGTTACTTTAGGGGCACCTGGGTGGCTCAGTCGGTTAAGTGGCTGACTTCACCTCAGGTCATGATCTCACAGTCTGTGAGTTTGAGCCCCGCATTGGGCTCTGTGCTGATGGCTCAGAGCCTGGAGCCTGCTTCGGATTCTGTGTCTGCCTTTCTCTCTGCCCTTCCCCTGTTCACGCTGTGCCTCTATGTCTCTCAAAAATAAATAAACATGAAAGAAAGAAAGAAAGAAAGAAAGAAAGAAGAAAGAAAGAAAGAAGAGAGAGAGAGAGAGAGAAGAAAGAAAGAAAGAAAGAAAGAAAGAAAGAAAGAAAGAAAGAAAGAAAGAAAGAAAGAAAAGTTACTTTAAAAAAAAAAAAACGAACAGAAGCACTTGGGTAACTCTGTCGGTTGAATGTTCGACTCTTGATTCAGCTCAGGTCATGATCCTGGGGTCGTGGAGTTGAGCCCCGAGTCAGGTTCTGCACTGAGCACTGAGCATGGAGCTGCTTGGGATTCTCTGCACCCCCCCCCCCACAAACATACACACTCTCTCTAAACAAATAAACAAAACAAAAACAGAACACAGAGTCAGACTACCTCTTAAAGAGCCGCAACCAAAAGTTCAAGTCACTTCAACATGAAGAAAAAGGATAAACTAAAAATACCACATAACAAAGAAGACTTTTTCCTCCAGAAGTTTCTCAGTCTGCTGGGGCTTTGACATCTGGCCCTTGTCTGAATAGTGTGCCTGCTCAGGAGGCAACTATGGCCACCCTAGGGGGAGTTCTTAGGAGCCATGTTTGAGACAGAGGGATGACTGAACAGGTCTGTTTCCTTCTAGATATCTCTGCTCTCAATCACTTCACCTTATGTTGGGCAATCTCCCAGGGCCAGATAAGTTTATGTGTTGGGGGTAGGGAGAGGTAAGGAGGTTAGTTGATGGACAAGAAAGAGGTAAGAAAAGAAACTCTTCTTTGAAGCAAAAACATTGAACTCTAGGCATCTGCTAGGAATCACTTAATGTCCAGGCTGATTAAGTCATGTGGGTGCCAATCTAATGAGACTCCATCTCTTGGTGGGCCAGATCCCTTAATTCCTTCAAAGAAATAGCATGAGAGTTCTTGACTATTTTTCTAGCTCTTGCAAAATATGTAACTGCTGCTAAATTAGCCAGGTCTTCAGCAATAAGATCCAAGTTAGATCTGCTGGTTGAATCGTTTTTTTTTTTTTTTCTAATCCACATTAAAACAAACACATATATAACTATTAAAGCAAAAATGTATACACTCATGTGCATCTTAAAATCTCATTCTAATAGTGGTCCATCGGCCATGTTTAGGGAAACATCGTCAGAAGTGGGATGAGCTTTGGTGAGGACCTCGGTTCAAATATTGCCCCCACAACTTATTTAATAACCTAGGGACTTAACCTTCTTAGCCTCAATTTCCTCACCTCCAAGAAGGCTGATTAGTGGTTCCTGCCTTGTAGGGCAATTGTAAGGATTACCTGAGCTAATGTCTATAAAATGTAACACGTAGTGCTTAAGTAGCAAAAAACAAAAAAGGAAAAAGTCTTTGCAAATAATAAACAAATGTCAAGATCTTTATTAAATATAACATCTGTAAAAGATGCTGCCATTCTTTGGTGATGGTTCCATTGCTCAATTTCTTGTTTTAGAAATTTGTATGTGTGTATGAGGGAGGCTGTATCCCTAAACTGTTGCCTTTGGGGCCTTTTTAAATGAACTTTTTGGCTATAATTCATGGAATTACCTATTTCAAATCAATCTGATGGCTGAAAAGGCAAAGAATTTTTCCAAGAATTTTTCTAATTAAATGGTCTTTGTGGAGGTGAAGTCTCTAGTATGAAACTATGTAACTAAAGCCTTAGAAACATCTCATCAGATTGTGGGGGCTTATGTTTAAATTTTGTATCAAATACATCTGCATAGGTTCTAGTGCTTGCTAGTTAACTTTATACTTAGAAAAGTGAAGTTTCCTCTGCTACTTGGCTTTCAAGTGACTATCTTCATGGAGAAAGTGGGCGAGTGGGAGCCAGGCAGAGACGATGGCAGCTAATTGAGTAAGTTGTGCTTCAATGGAGGCCTTTGAAGGTCTCACTTAACAGAACAAACTGGAGCATGCTGTTGCTTAAAAGGTGATTTGGTTCAAGAAGCCCACCCATTAGGACACTCCCAAGTTCTCCTTGTCACTTCTTTAGAGTTTCAGCCTGATTAGCTGGTGGAGGTGACTGAGATTTGGTGCCATAGGCCAAGACGCAAGCCATGCCCATCCTTCTCACTCTTGCAATAGAGATGCCAAGTGGACGTATCAAGGGATCTTAATTTGCCATTTCGTTTTACCCCGAAGTTGGTTAGTTCAGATGAGGAGCTGGAGGTACTCATGTATTGGAGACAAAGAGAAAGGTTTTCAGCAATTTTGCACCCTGGAGTGCTAATTTAAGCATTCTTAAGATCAGGTAGATAGATTCTGCAGCTAAAGGGTTTCTTTGGCATTGTGTAATGTGTGATAATAACAGGAACCATTTCATTTCCATCTTACTGTTTTTGAAAGCCTTTTCTATCTCAGTAAATCTTCCAACACATGAAATTCAATAAAGCAATATCCTAGATTCTTAAAGAAAGAAAACATTTTAGTCTTTATCTGATGAAATGAGTGAAAGAATAATTTTTTAAATTTTTGAATAGATAGTATTAATTAAAAAAATTTTTTAGCGTTTTTATTTTATTTTTGAGAGACATAGAGACAGAGAGTGAGCAAGGGAAGGGCAGAGAGAGAGGGAGATACAGGATCCGAAGAAGGCTCCAGGCTCTGAGCCGTCAGCACAGAGCCCGATGCAGGGCTCGAACTCACAGACCGTGAGATCATGACCTGAGCTGAAGTCGGCCGCTTAACCGACTGAGCCACCCAGGCACCCCAGATAGTATTAATTTTATAATATATCACCAAGGGAATTTCCAATTCACTGGCTGCAGTTTCAACCTTTTGGGAGTAGGATTTGTCTTCTCAGTTTTAAAATTAGGTGCAGTAAAGAGATTCCTGGGAACATGAGTCAGGGCAGAGCTGAGTTTCCATCCTGATGTCTCAAACTTTTATTGACTGTTTATGATGCTTGCCGTGCTAGTTCCCTCAGCAAACACACACTTCTAATCTCATGAGAGAGACAAACGTATAAACAATGAGCTGTGCTTTGGGGGATGCGTGTTGTAACAGAGATACTCTAAAAAGGAGACGTTTGATGGGAGCATATTCGGAGCCTCGCCCTCCTAGTCTGTAAAATGTGCGAACTGGAGGACATCTCTTCTCCTTTCCAACTTTGAAACTATGAGCCTGTAGGAACACGGTCCATGTCTTGTCCTAGAACATTTGTTTTCTGTGATCACTGAATAAGTAGTAAATACACTGTCAGACACAGTAAATATTTACGGCCCCCTGAAGTAGAGTGTTTTTTCCTGTTGCTGACCATTGTTGGCTGCCTCTAAGGCACAGCATGGGTTTTTCATTAGAGTGTCACAGAGAAAGTCTCCATCTCTCCTCTGCAGAATGTCTAGGATGGTCTTAAACAGTAACCGCCTTGCCTCAAAGTGCTAAAAATATTTACCTAACAACAAGGTGGGCTGCCGGAGCTGCGTTTCATTTCCTCATTTCCTCTTAGCAACTGGAGGGAAAATGCAGAGGATGACACACTGCCAAGATGAGACGATGCCTGGGATCCGGCTGTTGAGATCATCCCCGTGGGGCTTCCTGTCAGATGAAGCACTTCCGGTCCTGAGAGTACTGGGATCCTGCGGGGTTCCACCACTGTCTTTCCAGATTTTTGCAAACCTGCGGACCAGTCCCACTTTCTTACTACTCCGTTACGGGAGATCACTCCTTTTCCCAGGGTGGTGAAGGGATAATCGTGGTATTTTGCAGTGAGCCGTCAGACTCTAAAGGAAGGTAGCCCTCCAGAGTGAAAGAGTCCTTGCAATGGGGCACTGATCACGCAGATCCAATTGGTAAAACCTCGGCTGCTAGACCCCTTGAGATTTTGGGAGAGGGTGCATGGGGTAGAAAATATGTTTAAATAACCAAGCTTTTTTTTTGTTTTGTTTTCTTGTTCTATATATTTTTTAATTTATTTAAGTTTATTTATTTTGAGAGAAAGAGAAAGAGAGTACATGAGCAGGGGAGGGGCAGAGAGAGAGAGAGAGAGAGAGAGAATCCCAAACAGGCTCTGCACTAACAGTGTAGAGCCCAATGTGGGGCTCAAACTCATGAACTGTGAGGTCATGACCTGAGCTAAAGCCAAGAGCTGGGCACTCAACCTACTGAGCCACCCAAGTGCCCCTTGTATATTTTAAGTAAACTTTCATTTTGGAATAATTTTAGATTTACAGAAAAGTTGCAAATCTAGTAAAGCTCCTATAAACCCTTCACTAAGTTTTCCTTACTGTTACTATCTTACATAACAACATTTGTCAAAATCAAGAAAGTCATACTGATGCAGTATTACTAATGAAACTATAGTCTATTTGGATTTCACTGCACATTCTTCTTTAAAAACAAAAACTAAAAACAAAAACAACTAAGTCATACGCATAACACCTATACAGGCACCAATACATGAATATATATAAAATCCTGCTTTTAAAATGTATATATGCAACTACACACATTTATCTCATTATAATATTAATACTGTGTTCTCTTTGAGACAGATTATACGAACTATCATCTGCCACTTTCGGATGAGCATCAGTCACTGTGCTTTGCGATACTGTGTTGCCCTCTTATGTTTCAGGGCGGTTTGGCCCCAGGAGTCTGTGCCTTTCTGAGCCCTCAGGTCAGCTCGCCACAGTTTTTCTAATCTTCCCGCATTACTGAGCTGCCGGCTGTTATTCTTCTCTGCCGTCAGCGTTTTTTGTCTCTGGCAGACCTCACGTCTACACTTCGGCTGTTAACCTGTTCAGATGTTGCCACCATGTAGCAGGGCTTCTTAAAACTAAGAAAGGAAGACCACCTGTAAGTGAGGGTCATGGGCTCCACCAGTCTGTGGGCTCTATGACATTTTTTCAGAAGCCTTTTTATTATCTTATTTTCCAGTTTTGGACCAAATTTTGATAAACAACAATGCAAAGGTTAACAATGATAATTTTTTAAAATGTTTTATTATTTATTTTTGAGACAGAGAGAGACAGAGCATGAGCAGGGGAGGGGCAGAGAGAGAGGGAGACACAGAATCTGAAGCAGGCTCCAGGCTCTGAGCCGTCAGCACAGAGCCCGACGCGGGGCTCGAACTCACAGACCCAAGATCATGACCTGAGCCGAAGTCGGATGCTCAACCGACTGAGACACCCAGGCGCCCCTAATAATGATAATTTAAGTAATAGAATCCAGGTTTTAATAATGAATGAATATCTGTCCTTTGAAGATATTTTTACAAAAAAAAAAAAAAACAACAAAAAAAGGCTCACCCTAGTATTATGTTCTTCCAGTGTATTTAAATTTTCATTTAACTCTGTAAACATTAACCTATGTGAAATTTTAAATTAATCTCCACATGGCTTCTTTTTTACATGCTTTACAATAATATTTGTTTATTATAGGAACATTGGAAATACAGATAAGTTTATTTTCTTTGTCATAGTTTTAGAAGGCTGC
This sequence comes from Paguma larvata, assembly GCA_030068075.1. Classification (NCBI taxonomy): domain Eukaryota; kingdom Metazoa; phylum Chordata; class Mammalia; order Carnivora; family Viverridae; genus Paguma; species Paguma larvata. The sequence goes on along the minus strand of CM057842.1, from coordinate 23,831,650 downwards.
ATAATATTCCATTTTATGGCCATATTTACCCCATAAAGAATGATATTTAAGTTGTTTCAGCTTTTAAAAATATAAGTAGTCCTCTGATAACTAGTCTTATAACTATGATTTTGCACACATTCAAGAGGCTGTCTTCCCAGGAGTGAAATTATTGAGCAAGAATACACACTTTGATGCATCATGATGGCCATCTCACATCTAGCAGAGCATTAGAAATACAAACTTTTCCACCTGCCGAAGGAAGCTATAGCCTGAAGTTCTAGAGTAAAGTTGTTTGAGTGGCTGTTTGCACAGCAGCAAAGGAAACAGCCCCGCCTGGACCATTCTGGCGGTGTGTTCACACTGGGCTAAATTCAGACAGCTAGAACTAATAAGCCTTTTCAGGTGACTTACTGACTCCTGGGAGGAAACCGTGTGTCAAGACCTGTTGCAATTTGTTGTGACTTCATCTGCTGGGGGTGATGGCCTTGGAACTCAGGGTTTACAAGGGGCAGGCTCCCACAGGGTCTGCCCCCCTCCCCCCGCAGCATTTCCTTGCCCTGCAGCTTCAAATAACTTCATGACATAGCCTCTTTAGTGAATAGTCATCCACTTCAATTCCCACTGGTGATTATGGGACCATCCTCATGTTTTCTGCCTGGTGGACTATTAGGCAAAACCTCCTGGCAACTTTTCTAGCCAATTACCTGTAGAAGACTAATTCCACTGAGCGGTCAATTCCAGTTTGCTCAGCTGGCAGGATTGTGGCACGAATGCTGGACCAGGAGGGTTTGAGTCCCTCGGGAATTCAGTGAGTTGTGCTCTTCTATGCTTGCAGAGGAGGAAAATGAATTCTTTGCTTGTTCCTTCCCTTCCTTTTGAATGAAATCTCTTAATTAGACTCTTTTCTGGCTCTAGGCATCACCATTGTTTTTTAGTTTTATTTTTTAAAAATTTAATTTTTAATTTTTAAATATATATATATTTTCTGAAATATAGTTGACCCATCATGTCACATTGGCGTCAGGTGCACAACACCGTGACTCAACCAGTCTGTACAGTCTGCTGTGCTCACCACCATGTAGCTACCATCTGTCACCACACAACACGATTACCGTAGCATCGACTATATTCCCTGTGCTGTACCTTTTATCCCTTGATTTGTTCATTCTGTAACTAGAAGCCGGTATCTCTCACTCTTCTTCACCCATTTCATCACTGTTCTTTTTAATCAATAATTTAGTGCCAGTCTTTTCAAAAGCCCAAAATAAATTTTCTGAACCTTCTGATTCTGGTCCTGACTCCTCACTTTCTTTAGGAAACCATTTGTTTATCAAATAAAGCATACTTTCTGCAGACTCTGCATCTCTGAAAACATGAGTTCATGTTGAATATTTGGAGGATGGGCCATTGGGGAGAGACATAAAAACTATGTAATACAGTCTAATTGTTGTCCCTTACACAACGACTTTTTCATCTGGTTGTCTCATCAGTATCTTCGGAATAGGACAAAACAAGAAGAAAAAAATCACAGCGAGCAAGGAATGGGGTTGGAATCCTGTGTGCCTCCCTAGGCGCAGGATTGTGTCAGTCCCGTTGTAGGGACTCTGGGTGAGTGTGTGAATGAATCATTGAATAAATGAATCACTGAGTGAAGTGAATTAATAAATGAATGTATGACACAGTTCATTAGAGTAATCCTGTGGTGAGATTTATAATGTCTCACAACTCTCTTTTAATTAAAAATGTGAGGGCACCTGAGTGGCTCAGTCAGTTAAGCCTCCAACTCTTGATTTCAGCTCAGGTCATGATCTCATGGTTCATGGGTTCGAGCCCTGCATCAGGCTCTGCGCTGACAGTGCAGAGCCTGCTTGGAATTCTCTCTCTCTCTCTGCCCCTCCCCTGCTTACTATCTCTCTCTCTCTCTCAAAATAAATAAACTTAAAAAAAAAAAAGTGAACTATCTCCTCCTCCCCCCTCCAAATAGTAATTGATTGAAGTTAGCGTACCATTTCAGTGCACAAAGAAACTATGAAGGAATCCTAAAAAATCCCATCCTGAAGAAGGCTAGTTTCCCTAAAGGGAATAGACAGCCTTTATTCCTTTAGAAATTTTTTTTTATCAACTAATGATCAAAAACAAGCATCTGTTTTTCAACCAGTTTCTTCCTATAATTGCAAACTTTATGCAGTCATAGGAGTTGACTTTCAGGCATGGGGGATTACAAGACAAGGGGCTGGAGGCAAGGAAAAGTGATAAAATGGCTTGCCTGAATCAGATGTAAACATGATACCTTCTCTGCTGAACTGTGTCAAAAGGTTATTGTTGCAGCAGAAACAAGAAGCTGAGTCATGCACCTCTCACACTAAACCAGCAGTTTTCTGAAGAGATGGGATTTTTCTCTTTTTGGGGAAACTGAGGAAACCAAGGGTTTAAGTTGTCTGCCCTATGTGAGAAATCTGTCTGGCACAGGGAGTCCCTGTAGAGGTGATGACTCAGCTTCTTTCTACTCTTTTTCCCAGAGGTCAAGAGTAAACCGAGGGTGACTCAGCTACAGAGCACTCTATCAGGCCCCGTTTTGGCCATCCGGTCTGGGGCGTGCTGGACCTTATAGGTCACCTTCTGTCTGTGTGAAGAGTGGGGAGTGGTGTTGTGTTTAAGCCTTTCTGCTAAAGTTCAATATTTCTTTCAAGGAAGCAATATGATCTTTCCATGCGGCTTAGACCTTTGGAAGTGGAAGTAGCAATTAAACAATGAATTACATTTTACTTTACATTTAATGTTTTAGTATTTAGTGTGTCTTATAATTGTTTCATTTCGATGCATGAAATATGGGCATGCATCTGTTTTGAGAAAGCCTAATGTTAAAATCATAAACACAAAACTATAGATAACTTAGGGAATTAATATTCAACATAGTTTTAGCTAAGGATTCACTACTGTTAGTCTTTAAGGAAAACGCACCCTAATGCACTTATTTTTCAAATTTTATTTATTATGGTAGCATTACATTGATATTGTAGAATATCGTAAAATAAAGACAAATTTATTGTATTATTTTTTTAATACAATTTATTATCAAATTGGCTAACATACAATGTGTAAAGTGTGCTCTTGGTTTTTGGGGTAGATTCCCGTGGTTCATCGCTTACACACAACACCCAGTGCTCTTCCCAACAAGTGCCCTCCTCAATGCCCATCACTCATTTTCCCTTTTCCCCCAACCCCCATCCACCCTCAGTTTGTTCTCTGTATTTAAGAGTCTCTTATGGTTTGCCTCCCTCTCTCTGTTTATAACTATTTTTTCCCCTTCCCTTCTCCCCTGGTCTTCTGTTCAGTTTTTCAAGATCAACATTTGAGTGAAAACATATGATATCTGTCCTTCTCTGACTGACTTATTTCACTCAGCATAATACCTTCCAGTTCCATCACATTGCTGCAAATGGCATGATTTCATTCTTTCTCATTGCCAAGTAGTATTCCATTGTATATAAACCACATCTTTTTTTCTTTAATTTTTTTTTTATTTTTGAGAGAGAGAGAGAGAGAGAGAGAGAGAGAGTGCGAGCAGGGGAAGGGCAGAGAGAGAGGGAGTCACAGAATCGGAAGCAGGCTCCAGGCTCTGAGCCATCAGCACAGAGCCCGATGTGGGGCTCGAACTCACGAACTGCGAGATCATGACCTGAGCCGAAGTCGGATGCTTAACCGACTGAGCCACCCAGGTGCCCCTAAACCACATCTTCTTTATCCATTCATGAGTTGATGGGCATTTAGGCTCTTTTCATAATTTGGCTATTGTTGAAAGTGCTCCTATAAACGTTGGTGTACATGTGCCCCCATGCATCAGCACTCCTGTATCCCTTGAATAAATTCCTAGTAGTGCTATTGCTGGGTCATAGGGTAGTTCTATTTTTATTTTTTTTGAGGAACCTCCACACTGTTTTCCAGAGTGGCTGCACCAGTTTGCATTCCCACCTCAAGAGCGTTCCATCTCTCCACATCTTCGCCAACATCTGTAGTTTCCTGAGTTGTTCATTTTGGCCACTCTGACTGGCATGAGGTGGTATCTCAGTGGGGTTTGATTTGTATTTCCCTGATGATGAGTGACGTTGAGCATCTTTTCATGTGTCTGTTGGCCATCTGGAGGTCTTCTTTGGAAAAGTGTCTATTCATGTCTTCTGCCCATTTCTTCACTGGATTATTTGTTTTTTGGGTGTTGACTTTGGCAGATTCTTTATAGATTCCGGATACTAACCCTTTATCTCATATGTCATTTGCATCTATCTTTTCACATTCTGTTGGTTGCCTTTTAGTTTTGTTGATTGTTTCCTTTGCAGTGCAGAAGGTTTTTATGTTAATGAAGCCCCAGTAGTTTGTTTTTGCTTTTAATTCCCTTGCCTTTAGAGATGTGTCAAGCAAGAAATTGCTGCAGCTGAGGTCAAAGAGGTTGTTGCCTGCTTTCTCCTCTAGAGTTTTGATGGTTTCCTGTCTCACATTTAGGTCTTTCATCCATTTTGAGGTGTTGTGTGTGTGTGTGTGTGTGTGTGTGTGTGTGTGTGTGTGTGTGTGTGGTATAAGAAAGTGCTCTGGTTTCATTCTTCTGCACGTTGCTGTCCAGTTCTCCCAGCACCATTTGCTAAAGAGATTTTTTTCCATTGAATCCTCTTTCCTGCTTTGTCAAAGATTAGTTGGGCATATATTTGTGGATCCAATTCTGGGTTCTCTATTCTATTCCGTTGGTCTTTGTGTCTGTTTTTGTGCCATTACCATATTGTCTTGATGATTACAGCTTTGTAGTAGAGACTAAAGTCTGAGATTGTGATGCCTCCCACTTTGGCTTTCTTCTTCAATATTATTTTGGCTATTCGGGGTCTTTTGTGGTTCTATACAAATTTTAGGATTGTTTGCTCTAGCTTTACGAAGAATGCCGGTGCAATTTTTATTGGGATTGCGTTGAATGTGTAGATTGCTTTGGGTAGTATTGACATTTTAACAATATTTATTCTTTCAATCCATGAGCATGGAATGCTTTTCCATTTCTTTGTGTCTTCTTCAGTTCCCTTCATAAGCTTTCTGTAGTTTCAGCATACAGATCATTTACATCTTTGGTTAGTTTTATTCCTTTATTTTATGGTAATGAAGACAAATTTTAAAAAAGATTTTTTTGTCATGATTGTACTTTACTCTTCATATTTTGGCTTACACACAGCTCTCCTGAATGTATAATTCTGTGCACATGCAAATAGGGCCACGTGATGTGCAGATAGTGTTTTGTGGCTTGCTCGTTCTCATACATAAACCTTGTTCTTGTTCATACACACCTGGACCTTATTACTTTTAATATCCACATAATATCAAATTGTTCAACTGGTACCTAACTTCAATTAATCCACTATTCTTGAACGTATAACCTGCTTCTCGTTTTTTTGTTTTTGTTTTGTGTTTCTTTTTTTGTTTTAAGCAGCAGGCACAAGTTTATTAGAGTTTAAGATTAGAAGTAAGAATAGTAGGAAAGCTCTCTTTACAGAGAGGGGACATTTGAAAGTGACTGGTACAGCCACTGTGGAAAGGAGTTGACAGTTCCTAACAAAGTTAAATGTAGAGTTATCATATGACTCAGTAATTTCACTCTTAGGTATATACCCAAAAGAATTGAAACCACGGACTTAAATACTTGCACACAAATGTTCATAGCAACATTATTCATAACAGCCAAAGAATGTAAACAACTCGAAGTTCCATCAACTGATGAATAGATAAACAAAATGTGTGATGTATCCAAACAATGGAATATTTTTCAGCCAAGAAAGAATGAATACTGATGCATGCTACAACATGGATGAACTTTACAAATAGTTTGCTAAGTCCAAAAAGCCAGATACAGAAGATCACATATACTGTGATCTCATTTCTATGAAGTGACCAGCAAAGGCAAAGCCATAAAGACGGAGGATTACTGGTTGCCAGGGATGGGGGAGGAGAGGAGGCTTGGGGGATGGGTGGTAGAAATGTTCTGGAATTAGTGGCAATGATTGCACAATATTACAAATACACTAATCAGCACTGAGTTGTATATTTTAAAAGAGTCAAAAGATAAAGCAGTTTATCTCAGTAATTTTTTTTTTGTCACGGTAAGTAGACTGGTAAAATATACACCTACCCCATAGTAATAGTTGCCACCAGAGTGGCTACAGGTAAGATTTGGAATGGAGGTGTTAGGAAAGAAGATTTAGGTATATTAGTATTGTTTTATTTCTTTTGCATATAGAAAGAAAGTACTGAGAGCAAATTTAACAAAATATTGAGTTCTTAATTCTGGATGGGAGGAATGTCAGCATTTGTTATATATTGCCCATAGCATTTGCTGTGATTTTTAAAATTTCTAATACCAGATGCAAAATACCCAGAGGTGCGAGCTCAGCATGGAAAGAGTTGCCTTCTTGTCCATCTTAGGCCTCTGCCCACGTCCCAAGTTCCCATTGGATCCTGGCCCTCTTAGATGGTACACTCTTTCCAAATAGCCTCCCCTGGCCCCTCTTGACCAAAACCATCCTTACCCTCCTGATTTAGTAGGAGTGCCAAGGTTCTGGATTCCCCAGTGACTCATCAGCCGATATTTGCCCTCCTGACTCCTCTCTGACCCTGGACACAAATCCTCTATCCTGTTAGAGAATCCCCTGCCATCAGGCTCACCCAAAGACTGCTCAAGTTAGGTCCAGAAAAACAACAACAACAACAACAAAAACAGAAGAATATCCATTTCTGTTTCTAGGAATATGGTGACTAGTTAATATGGAACTGCAGAGAAGACCTCGAGCTTTCTTAAAACATGATTTATTCTGAACATACTCTCCTCTGTTCTAAGGAGGAGATCTTCCTGTGTGTTTACCAGTCCTCGTAATAACTGAATGACGGATGAAAACTAACTGCAGGCTTCCTTCCGAGCAGCCTAGTGCAGGTATCATCAAACTACAGCCAAATCTGGCCTACTGTCTGTTGTTTTTATTTTTTTAAATAAAGTTTTCTTGAAACACAACCACACTTTTATTTACTTATTGCCTGTGTTTTCGTAGTGCATGAACAGAATTGAGTAGCTGCAACAGAGACCACATAGCCCACAAAGCCTAAAATAATTATTCTCAGCCTTTACAGGAAACTTTGCCAACTTCTGGTCTAGTGGTTAGGCACATGGACTCTTGACTCCAAATACCCTTAGAAGGTAGTTAAGAGACAAGATCTTCCTGTCTTCCTATCTTAAAGTGAGGATGACACTGAAATGCAGAGAAATGGGAGGAAAAGTCAGGGTCACAGAGCCAGTTGTTGCCTGGGGGTTCAGAGTATGGAGTCTGGAGTTAAATGCCACTTACTAGACTGGCGGCCTTGGGTGTGTCATTGGAGGTCACAAAGCCTCATTTCTTAAGCAGTGTTCTTGAGAGGAGTATATAAATGAGGTAACTCAGTCGTTTCATCAGTAATTATTTATTGGGTTCCATTCAGTGCCAAGCACTCTTTGAGGTGCTTGTGATACAAGAGCAAACGTGAAGGACAGAGTGGTAACCCGGATGGTATATAACAGTAAACCAACGAAGATATAACTGGGCTTGAGGCGGCTGGGCAGGGGGGCAGGGAGAGAAATGGGGGTTATGGATCTATTATAGCTGAGAGTTCAGGGAAGGCCCCTCTAAGGAGGGGTCTTTCGAGCTGATGCCTCAGTGACAAAAAAAGAGGCACTCCTACAGAGATTGGGGGGCAGAGGAAACAGCTAGCACAAACATCCTGGCCTGGCAATGAGGCCGCTGTGGTCAGGAAGGAAAGGAGGCTGTGCTACAGCCTTGTGGGTGAGCGGGAGGATGCGGTCTGACGGGTCAGCAGGGCCAGATCTCGGGGGGCCTCAGCAGTTGTGGCAAAGAATTGGGATTTCAGTCGAAGTGCAGTGGAAACCACTGGAGGGTTAGTGCTGTGATCTAAGTATTCAAATGATCCTTCTCGCAGCTGTAATGTGGTGAGATTGTATAGATGAGGTTTGCAGCAGGGAGAACAGTTAGCAGACTATTTGCATAATCCAGGTGAGAGATGAAGGCAGCTTGAGCTGGGACCGTGGCAGGCAAGGTGGAGAGTAATAGACAGATGCAGTGAAACTAATGGAACTTGCTGGAAGATCAGACTTAATGTGATAATGTATGGGGAATGTTTGGCATGGGGCCAAGGACATAGGCTTGTCATCATCTAGCACCATCACCACCAAACACCACCTCCTCCACCACCACCGCCTTTATCATCTTGAGCTACAGTGTAGCATTATGGTTAAGAGTATAGACTCAAGACACACTACTTGGGTTCATCCTCCAGCCGTGCCACTTGTAAGCTCTGTGACCATGGGCAAATTACACATCCATTCTGCGTTTCGGTTACCCTCTCTGTAAAATGGGGGGATCACAGCACCTTTCTTATGGGACATTGGAAAATACCATAATGTGCTTGGCAGATAGTAAACCCTAAACGCTGTCATTATTATTTGGGGGCTGGTAGATGGTCCTATATTTGGTAACTATTGCTAAAGACTTCACATTCTGTGGATATCATCCTTAGAGGTCAGAAACAAATCCTTCTTTATGTAGCCCATTGATAGATGAGGCTGACGGGAAGGCTCTCTCCTTTCTTTGAAATGCTCTCTCATTTCTCTGAAATACTGCAGTTTCAGAGAACTAAGACAGCCCCACTGTTGGTTAGAACATTTTAGCTGCAGGCTTTTAAATCAGCATTCCAAAGATGTAAAGGCAACGGAATTGCACACTGGGATTTCCACAGAAGAGAGTGTTGGAGTTCTGTGCCTGTTCTGAAAAACCATGTCTGGGTGAGGTTGGCAGGCTTGTCGTTCAGAAGGCATGACATCTTAAAGGGAGGCTGGGTAAGGGTGTCTCCTTTCTCCATCTTCGGCAGACCCTCGTTTCAGCTATAGGGCCCTCGGGGATAGCGAGAGCTTCTGGAGTATTCCAGCTATGGGTTTTGAACAATCTGGGCCAAATATGAAGGCATTCTTGTCCCAGTCATGCAGGCCGCTGGAGAAAAGGCCCTGGATGTATACTCACCTGCAGCCCAGACAAAATGTGCCCTGTAAAAGGTGTGCCATGTGAAAGTCTGTCCCAAAGAGATAGTGGTAAGTGTTCCCCTCCACCTCCAACCACAGAAGGGATCTCTTTAACCTTTCTGTCTTCTGAGCAATACACAGGAAGATCAGTAACAATATGTGGTAAGATCTGCTAAATTCCAGATCCTTCTTCCTCCCACTCAGAAGACTCTATAGATAGCAAGTTTTGCTTCTGGGCCAGAGTCCATTCCTCTACCTAAGAGCTGGAATTTTTAGAACTTTGGGGTCTCTGGATAGCTTTTCCTGCACCCACTTAGTTGGATGACTTACATCTTAGCTTTAAATTATGGAGAGACAGAATGGCATAGCAAAAAACAAACAAACAAACAAAAAAACCCACCCAGCTTCAAAGCCAGTCATAACTGGAGTTAAATCTTAGTTTTATCACTTAGTAGCTGCCACCTGAAGCAAGTCATTTAGCCACTCTGAGTCTCAGTCTCCTCGTCTGTAAAAGGGGAATAGGAATACGTATATTCATGGTTGTTGTAAACATAGCCATATTTGTAAGATAGGACCTTACTAATTTATAGACAGTATTGATGCTTGGTCCTTACTTCTGAATATCTCCAAGATCTCAAGGTTAGCTTTTTTTCTATGTTTTTAATTTTAAAATCTCTACCAGAATACTAGCAGCACACATTTATTGAGTACTTATTCTGGGACAGTCACCTAGCACAGTCACACGTGTCTGGTCTTGTAATTGCACTGTAAGGTAGATCCTATTATAATCCTCATTTCACAGATGAGAAAAATGAGGCTCGTACGGAGTGGAATAGCTCACCTAAGTCACAGACCAGAAAGTGGCAGAACTGAAATTTGAACCTGGACTACCAAGTCCTTAACTCACTCTACTAGCCCTTAAAACACTCGTGCATAATAAGTGACTTTGCTCCTCATGGATGTTTTCACACTAATCAGGCACACAGTCATATAGAAACAGTTGTTGGTCCTTCACTTCTTTTTGTTTTTTAAGTTCGTTCATTCATTCATTCATTCATTCGTTTGTTTGTTTGTTTGTTTGAGAAAGAGAGAGAGAAAGCAGGAAGGGCACAGAGAGGGAGAGACAGAATCCCAAGCAGGCTCCATAGTCTCAGCACAGAGCCCAACACGGGGCTCAGATTCACAAACTGTGAGATCGTGACCTGAACCAAGATCAAGAGTTGGATGCTTAACCAACTGAGCCACGCTGGTGCCCTGCTCCTTTCACTTCTTGATTCCTAGGAAGTCTTACATATTATGCAGATTAGAGCTTTCTGATATGTGTTACAAATATACTTTCCCAGTTTTCCTTTTGACTTTTGCTTATGATGTTCTTGTCATTTTGTTTGTGACATAGAAGGCTTATTTATTTTATTTTATTATATTTTATGATAAAAAGATCTATTAATGTTTTCTTTTCTTCTGGACTTTGAGTTATAGAAAACCCTTTCCTACATCAAGGAATTTGCTCAACTTCTTATAGCACTTTAGTGTTTTTATATTTAAATTTAAATCTTTGATCCATTTGAAGTTCATCCTGGTATACAATGTGAAATATGAGTTTAAAATGTTTTTAAAAAACACTTCAAAACAAATTACCCTATCCAAATATGCTCAGTGTTTGCTATGAAGAATATCTACAGTAGTGTATCTTCCTTTAAGAATAAAAGTAGGTTGGGGCACCTGGGTGACTCAGTCGGTTAAGTGTCCAACTTCGGCTTAGGTCATGATCTCACGGTTTGTGAGTTCAAGCCCCATGTCGGGCTCTGTGCTGACAGCTCAGAGCCTGGAGCATGCTTCAGATTCTGTGTCTCCCTTTCTTTCTGCCCCTCCCCTGCTTACGATTTCTCTCTCTCTCTCTCTCTCTCTCTCTCTCTCTCTCTTTCTCTTTCTCTCTCTCTCTCTCTCAAAAATAAATACATGTTAAAAAAAAAAAGACTATAAGTAGGTTTGGGGTGCCTGGTGGCTCATTTCATTAAGCATCCAACACTTTTAAATTTTTTTAATGTTTATTCATTTTTTTTTAAAGTTTATTTATTTTTGAGAGATAGAGACAGAGTGCGAGTGGGGGAGGGACAGAAAGAGATGGAGACACAGAATCTGAAGCATACTCCAGGCTCCAAGCTATAAGCACAGAACTGGACTGAGGGTTCAAACTTGTGAACTGAAAGATTGTGACCTGAGCTGAAGTTGGACGCTGAACTGACTGAGCCACCCAGGAGCCCCAAATGTTTATTCATTTTTAAGAGAGAGAGAGACAGAGCACAAGCAGGTGAGGGGCAGAGAGAGAAGGAGACACAGAATCTGAAGCAAGCTCCACTCTCTGAGCTGACAACACAGAGCGTGATGTGGGACTTGAACCCATGAACTGCGAGATCATGACCTGAGCCTAAGTCTAAGGCTTAACCAACTGAGGCACCCAGGCATCCTAAGTGTCCAACTCTTGATTTCAGCTCAGGTCATGATCTCATGGTTCATGGGTTCGAGCACACGGAACTCTGTGCTGATAGTATGGAGCCGCCTCTCTCTCTCTCTCTCTCTCTCTCTCTCTCTCTCTCTCTCTCTGCCCCTCCTCCACTTACACGCTCTGTCTCTAAATAAACGAATGGATGAATGAATGAGAGAGTGAGGGAATGAATGAATGTTTACTAGTGTCACAAGTGATAAGTAGGAAGCTGTTACATTCTAGTTAGGACTCTAACCTAAAGCTGAAGTAAGGGTTTTCCTGCCCACTGAGATGGTCAAGTGCAGGGTAGTGGGAGACTGAAAAGATGACAATCAGACAAACGAAACTTCTGGAGGCAGCTTTGGACACACACGAGACCTCTGACTCCTCACGCCATCAGTTTCCAAAAGTTTCCCTGTAGAACATCCTTAACATTTTCCTACTTTTTTATCTTTAACGTTTTTATAAAATGATTCCACAGCCATCCTAGGCTTGGTTTTGGCAAAATGTGTTACTTTATCAGTGGGTCATCACAGTTGTCACCTGGCTTCAGGAAACTGACAATCTTATTGAGGGAAGCAAGACTTAGATGTGTAATATAAATCCTGAACAATGCGTGGGAGTAAGAAGGCAAGTTCTATACTCATTTATATGGTAAAGGCCTTTTTGTATGTATTTGAATAAAAACCCTTCCAGTTGCAAGTGACAGAAACACAACTGAAATTCCTTTAAGTAGAAAGGGAATTTATGCCGATGTAACAGAAATGTCCCGTAGCTATGGCTTCAGGCATTGCTGGATCTAGGTGCGAATTTTCCTCAGAAATTTCTCTCTCCACCTCTCAGCTTGTATTTCTCTGTGTTGCCTCCATTCTTGGTCAGTTATGTTCTTCTCTCCTGGTGGAAATATAGCCCCCAACATCTCTAAGCATACCCCTTCTCGTTTACAGTTACTTTCTTGCCCATTTCTTGCTGCAAAAATCCCAGGTCTGGCTCTCATGGCTTTCCTGAATCAATACTATGATCAGAAAGAAGGGGTTACTGATTGGCCGGTCCTGAGTCATGTGTATTTCCGAGGGGACCGACAGTGGGCTCAGTCCCATTACGACCACAAACACTAAGAGGGGGCAGTTTCCCCAGAGAAAATTAAAGAAAAGGGAGGAACCGATGCTGAGTGAGTCAAAGCCCCAGAGGGCCCCGTAGCATGAGCCTCCTGTCCTCAGAGCCCTTGAAGCATCGACTCCGGTGTCAACAACATGAACAGTGAAACTCATGGCTGGAGCAGGGCTAAACCCATAAAAGTGAAGGCTTCCTGGGTTCCTGTCATGTGATAATCGAGAGCAATAGCTTTTGTCCCTTCTCACCGGCGTGACAAAATACAACAACCAACAGAAAGCACTGCCGCCTATCTGTTACTGATGATGGGCTTCTGAGATTCTAATGGAAGTTATTGGAAAAGCTACCGTTGTGTCCTCAATGTTTGCTAAACACCAAAACCCAGCAGAAGAGAACATTGTTTCCCTTTCTCCTCCGCTGACTATGGTTTGGGAGAAGAACACGGTGTTGAATTGGGCAAGATTCTTAATTTGGTGCTTTTGCAGATGACATTTACTGGTTCCACACCTGAATACTGTATACCTTCTGAAAAACCTGGAATGGAGTGCAGGGGTCTTTGTAGATGAAGCGATCTGGCTACTTTGTTGGCCACCTCTCCGGCTTCCCTTGCATTGTCTCATTCAGTCCTCACAATAGCCCTATGGACTGTTTTCATTCCCATTTTATAGGTAAGAAAACTGAGGCTCAGAAAGATTCACTTCCTCACGCAGGATCCCAGAGCAATGAGTAGTAGAATCAGAATTCAGACTTGGGCTGCCGGATTCCAGCATACGGGCTCCTAACAGTGCTCAGCAATTAGCTGGCTGTGTAACCCTGACCTTGTCAACCTCACAAGGTTTCATTTCCTTTTTATAGGTTGAACACTGGGTTGTTAGAAGAATCTCTGAACAGCGATGCCACTAATGTGTTCTGCTCTGAGAATGCTGGTATATAATTAGCTCTTAATAATGATAGACCGCAAATAAAGAAAAATTTCCCAGATTTCTCCAATCGCTTTCCTCCCACATTTCCCAGAAAACATTTGCAATTGCTAAAATGGACTGAATAATATTTCTTTCTTTTCATTTTATGAAGGAAGGCAAGTAGCCAGGCTGTTGATCAAGTTGGCCGTCAGCTCTGAATTTTATAATTGTCAATAATCTTTAAAACTTGTCTGAGCTATGAGATCTGGTAATTATATACCTGTGTGTGAATGGTTCAAAGGCTGAGCTCTTAAGCAAATCTAGATTTGAATCACAGTCCTGCCATTGTGACCTCAAAGAAGTCGTGGAGCCTGTCTGAGCCCCAGGCTCTTCATCTACGAAGGGGTCATGAGTAGGTCTGAGCTCACGGGGCTGTCGCGGGGATTACAAGAGATGAAGTTTACAAAGTGCTCAGCACAGCGTTGCCCCTAAGAAATGCCCAGAAAAGGCCAGCTGCCAGTCATATAATCACTGGTTATCACAATTACGATGACTATTATGATTATTTGTCTTCACCCTTCCCCCTCCAAAATAAACTCCGCCACCAATACACCCTTATTTTTATCGCTGACATTTAATAGTTAAACATCCTTTTCTTTGCAGTGGTTTGCAAAGCACCTTGCAATTTCCTCTGTTCCTAATTCCTGGAATTCTGTTTGTTTGAACTTGAATTGTTTAAAGCTCTCTGTTCGGCAAACTCTCCTTTGTGTTTTTTCCTCTGATGTCCAGAGGCTTTGAAACAGTAGCTCTTCCATAATCTCCCACAAAAGTTGCGCTAACTCCCTGAAGGGTCGGTAGCTTTAGCTCAGTCTTCTTTTCCAGCTGGCTGTCTGGCTCGTTTTGTTTTCATTCTTTTCCCCAAGATCTTTTCTCTTTATTTGGCTCTTTAAAGGGGAATCTCTTGCAGACCTTTCTTTAAAATATGCTTGCCTCCTCCATTCAAGATTAAGCTGTTATCTTGGTGACAGGTACTGACGAATACCACATAGAATCACACGTGGTCACGTGGCTTGGCTCACAGATTAGTGCCTTTTGCAGGTGATAATGATCCCCCTGGCAGCTGCAGCAGTTTCGACATAAAAGGTCGATTATTTATGGCAACCATGATTCTGGCCGTTAAATTAACCTGAGAACTAGTTCGTTGTTCTTTCTCCTCCCCAAGGGACATCTCTGGAATTCATTTATGGCAGAAGACACACACAAGGGCACGTATCGGGTTTTTAATCAGAATAACCAGAGCATTTCCATATACATAATCTCACAGTGAATTTGTCCCTGGGAGCTGGTCGGATATGTTTGTCCAGGGAAGGGGAAGGGGAGGAGGAGAGGGAGCCCAGGATGCTGAGCTGAGGCATGGGATTCGGAGGTGATTAGCGGGCCCTCAGATGCAGTTAGGATGTTTCTGGGCTGGACTCCGATAAGGAGAACTGCATCTCCAGCTTTCTGGTGCTTTGCTAATAACAAATGACCTGTGAGAGGATTTCACAAGATTCAGAGGGAACCTCGATCGTAAAACAATCCTTTATAGATTAATTTAAGCTGTCTTTTTTTTTTTTTCCTCTTGTGGTATGTTTAAGACATCCGTCTTATACTGTAACATTTTCCTCTTGCATCTGCTGCAAGGGGAAACTATGGGATACTTCTTGCTTCCTGATCAAAGTAGGTGAATTCCTAGCAGAGGTCATTGGAAAGATATTTGAGGGAGGAGGAGGAGTATTTCTTCCTTTAGTTTTGGTAGGCTTCCAAAGAAGAAGAAAAAAAACTGATTAGAAGAAACTGATGGTTTATAATATTTATGACAACACCACTACCAAACGCCTTGGGTCTACCTATGCTTGTTACCGCCTAAGTTCACTGTTCTCCCTGCAATGTTTTCATCATAAAAAGAACAAAACCATACCACGCGGCGCATCATTGATGCAACCGTGATTTCTATTGTGTGTGTTTGCCCTGCCAGCTTTTCCACAAGTACACATACTGTACCGGTGCTCTAATAAATGACTTCCACCCTTGCTTTTTTTTTTTAACTTAACATTTTTCATGTTGCTTGACTTCATTAGTATGCTTTTTACTGTTTACATTGGACGTCCCGTAATTTAATTAAACATGCCCTGTCGTCCAGCACTTGGATTTCAGGGCAACTGAGCACAGGACTGGAAAACGTGGGCCCTGGAGCCAACCTGACCTGATTTCCTGCTCTGGCATTTCTTAGCTGTGCCGTCTTGGAGACTAGCCAGGGGAATGATGACACTTTCCTCAAAGGGTTGTTTCGATGTATAGAAAGCATCAGTATGGCTCCTGGCACATAGTGCATCTCCATATTCAATAGCTAGTCTCATTTTTTCTCCTTAGTCACTATTAAATGACAGTGCTCTGAAAATATTTTCTTTTGCATTATTTTCATTTGGCAGATTGACACACATAGGAAAACCGGGCTGAGACACCTGCATATTTATATCGCTCTTGGTGTACGTTGATCTCTCTCTCTATCATGGTCATTTCCACTGTCCTCCACAATTCCAAGGACGCCATTTCACTATACCTTCATCGGCACCGGAAACTGTCATTTTCTAAGGTGGGCAATTTAGTGTGTTCCACATGATGCCTTGTGATCTGCCCACATTAGAAAAGTAGAGAGGATGGTATAATTAGCACCTCCACTCACCCAGTGTCCAGCTTCAACAATGGCTAACCTCTTCCCAGTCTCTCCGCACCGTGTTTTCAGCATCGTATCATTTCAGTTGTCAGAACTTGGATGTATGTCTCTACCTGATAAGGACGTTTTTTCTTTTAGCGTAATCCCCATGCCTTATCACGCTTGACAAGACTGACAAGAATTCCTTCGCATCATCTAATATTCAGGCCAAAGTCAGATTTTCCCAAATTCAAATTTGCCTTCGGACTGCATCTTCTTCAGTGATAATGAAGGAATCCTTGTTAATTTGTCTCAAAGAGGTCCGTTTTGGGGGTAGTGGGAGGGGCACCTGGCTGGCTCAGTAGATAGAGTATGCGACTCTTAATCAGAGGCCCTGTTTGAATCAGGATCCCAACATGGTTCACCTGTTTCTTATGATTGTTACTCTGCAAAACTTCCCCCTCCCAGTTTTTTGCCCCATGATTTGTTGGAGAAACCAGATCATTTATCTTGTGGAATGTTTTCTGTCCTTGTCCTAGAGATTGTTTCTCTTGGCGCAGCTTACCTTTTCCTTCCTTCCTGTTTTCAGGAAACTGGTAGGTGGATCTGGAGGTTTGATAAGTACCTTCCTTAATTTTCATGGGGTATTTTGAGGGGACAGCACCCCCTTACAGTCTTTCCCTGAGTTGAGTCTTATGCAGTTACTACTGGCCTCCCCTGACAATAGAGGAACAGCACAAAGATTCTGTTGACCATTAAACTAGTTGGAAGAAGTTTAATATAGGAACAGGTGATTATATTAGCTTAAAAATATTCTAGTTGTAGTAAGTCATTGTTCTGGAAGTCATTGTTCTGGAAGTCATTCTTTCTTTGTTCCAGTGTGCTAAAAACAGATCCAGAGGCAGGTGTGGGCAGGTCCTACCCTCTAGTTCTAGGTGAAGAGATCATCAGAAAAGGTACCTGTTAGGCTATAGACTGTTAAGTAATTTCAGAAGTTGCCACCTGACAGAACATGGTTAATGAGTGGTAGTAATAAGCGTTGTTAGAAATCTGAAGAAGGGGCGCACCTGGGTGGCTTAGTCAGCTAAATGTCTGACTCTTGATTTCAGCTCAGGTCATGATCTCGTGGGTTGTGGGTTTGAAACCTATATTGGGCTCCTGGCTGCTGACAGTGTTGAACCTGCTTGGGAGTCTCTCTCTCTCTCTCTCTCTCTCCCTCTCCTCTCTCTCTCTCTCTCTCTCTCTCTCTCTCTCTCTCCTTCCCTCTCCCTCTCTCCCTCTCCCCCTCCCCCCTCCCTCACACGTTTACCTGCATGTTCTCTCTCTCTCTCTCAAAATAAATGAACTCATAAAGAAAAGAAAGAGGGGGGCCTGGGTGGCTCAGTCAGTTAAGTGTCCGACTTCAGCTCAGGTCATGATCTCGCGGCTGGTGAGTTCGAGCCCCATGTTGGGCTCTGTGTTGACAGCTCAGAGCCTGAATCCTGCTTCAGATTCTGTGTCTCCCTCTTTCTCTGCCCCTCCCCCTGCTCATGCTCTGACTCTCTCTCTAAAAAAAAAAAAGAAAAAGGATAGAAAGAAACCCAAAGAAGGAATCCTGCGGGCTGGGTTGATCTGGGAGGACTTCTGAGAAGAAAACCTTGGTCTAGGACTTGAATATCTGGTGATGTCTGAACGGCAAGAAGTACAGGGAGGCGCCATTCCGGACTCGAGTTCGAAGATACACAAGGCTTTTTAAATGTCAGCCAATCCCTTCACTCATGTTGGTGGCCTTCTGTACTTGTCTTCGGAGACTTTTCTTTGTTCTTTAATTTATTCAACAAGTATTTAAGGAGCGCCTATTATGTGCCAGCCTTTTTTGTGGCATGGGAACACGGCTCATGAGGCAACCTGATTTCATGAGAGAAACATCAGCTGGAAATCAGAAGACCTGAGCTTACTCTGAAATCTTGTTTTTAGAATAAACGTACAAAAGGAACTCCTTGAGGTTATTGTTACTCCTGGTATCTCCAAAAGGAGACTCCAACAGGTATTACTATAGCACACTGTCACCTGTCCTGGGAAGAAAAGACTCTGCTACTTGAATTAAAAATATATATATCTATATATATATATACACACACACACACACATATATAAATTTATTATGTAATATGTACTATATATATATGTATCTTAATATTTTAAATTCTCTTCCTTTCTTTCCTCTCTTGTCTTTCTTGTGGAAGCATTTTATCCTTTGAGCTCTAAAGTAGGCTGGAAACTCATGAAACAGTATTTGTCACTGCCCTGGGCAAGGATACGAATGAAAACAAGAATTTTTTCCCTCCCAGACAGCTCACCTTTGTTCAGGTTCCAAGCACGTGGGATGTGGGGGGAGGCTTACCTGTGGTTATCCTGCAGGAAGAGGTGTGCTCATTCGCATGGACGAGACTGATCTTGAGATTGAAAATGGCTTATGGTGGAGTGGGTGGCTGGGAACAAAGGAAAGAAATTGTTAGCATTTTTTGACACATTCATCTGTAGCAGCTCAACTTCTATCAATTTGATCCAAGTCTGTGTTCCTTTGAATTCAATTCTGCCAGCATCTCCTGAGTGCCTGCCGTATTTTAAGAGGAAAGATTTAGCTTCCCTCCCCATTACCTCTACTAGCTCCCCTCACCCCAAAGCACCCCGGGTAAGCTTAAGTATGTTCACTGTGGTTACTGTGCAAACACAGTTTCAAATGAACCTCCTGCCACCCCAGCCCCCATGATTCCTGAAACTCTGTCTCTTCCCCTTTCTCTTTCCCTATCATGTAACATTCAATAGAGAATTTCATTATCTTCAAGATGAAAGGGAGTTGTGGAGTCACCCAGTTCTGGTTTGCTACCAAATATATTCCACTCCTTCCCCCAACCAAGAAATCAAGACAGAGGATCACTCATGTCTGGGATCCTTTGTCCCTAACCTCTTGGGTATGTAGTGTAAGTGGTTAATGTTCCACCAGACTTGGACTGAAAAACTCTATCCATTACATTCGGTTTGATCAAAACAGGACCCAGGAAAGCCAAAGAATTTGTCCACAGCTGCCGTGAGTCTGTGGGTAAACAGGGACTGAAACCCAAGGCTTCTTGAGCCCGCACACGTGCCACCTATAAAGCCACCTGTCCGTGCTGGCGACAAGGATTGCTGCTCTGTGGCCTTACAGCACACGGAGGCCAACAACAGTCCATCCTTGGGTAGGGGATGCAGCTGCAGGGTTAAGACCATTAGTGTCCGGAGAAGACTAAGTTCTGGTGTGGCTATTTAGTAGCTCCGTGACCTTGAGCAAGTTACTTAACCTTTCTGAACCTCTATACCATTATCTATAAAGCAGAGCAAGTACCCTCTTCAGCAGGTCGTGAGGACTCAGTAAGATGATCCATGCCACATTCTTGTCACGGGACTGGTGGAAAGCAAATTATTGTCTAGCATTTTAGCACTCACATGTGAACTCAACAGATCACAATGGTTCCCTTTTGTTCTATTGGAAGTTAACTGACATCTGTCTATATTACTCCATTTTTTGGAAAGAGAATGCAATATGGGAATTTTGAGCTGGGGATGTGGCAAACATGTACTCTCCTCTTGAAATTATTTAAACAGATTTGTTTCAATGCCATCTTTTCAATTGGTTGGTTGCTTCCTGGGCTTTAAGAAGGCTCTTTCCTCTTCCAGACTTACCTCCTGGCTCTCTTTGCGACCTTAATAACTTAGCTGCCATTTATAAAATTACTACTATGTGTTAGCCTCTTACCTGGCTTCTCTCTAATCTTTACCTTCACCCTTTGAAGTTGGTGCTATTATGTCCTAATTGCAAATGAGGGCACTGAGGCTCTGAGAGATTGAGTAACTTGTTTGATTGTTCAAACAGCTGAAGATTGTTAAAGACTGGACATGGAGGAGCCCACTTGTGTGACCTGCAGTTGTCTGGCTGTGAAATTATTTCTGGGGTGACTCTAGCATTTGGGATTTACAACTGTCAGGAATCTGACAGGCGATCCAACTCATTTATTTATTTATTTTTTAACCAGCAGGGGAAACTGGTGAGCAAAGAAGTCATAGGACTTGACCAAAGTTGGGATAGGAGTCCAGGACTGAGATTTGAACCCAAGTTTCCTGACTCTTGTTTGATGTTCTTTTAATCATATCATGTAGACTTGAATCCTTGACCTTCAGCATCATAGTCTCTGGCATCAGGACAACTGCCAAGTTGCAAATAGCCTGCAAATAATTAATGTTCCACTTCATGACTGGAACTGAAGGTTCTGGAAGCAAAGTACTTACATTTGAACCCCAGCTCTGCCACTTACCAGCTCTGTGACTTTGGGCAAGTTGAACTCCCTTTATAGAAGGACCCACCTCATTGGACTGACCACCTGAATTATGTCATGTAGTGTTGAGGACCAGCGCCTGGGAGAGAGCAAACTCTCAGTGTGCCTTAGCTAAGGTCATCGTTTGTTGGGTTCCTGGCACTTGCCAGGCATCTCTCAGCACTGGGGCTAGAACCCTGAACAAAAGAGTCATGATTTTTGACCTTATGGGGCTTACAATCAAGTGGGAGATGCCGATGTTAAAGAATAATGAAGCTTATGATTTATTGAGTACATTTGGTCCTATTTATTTATAGGGCATTGTTTAGAAGTTGCTTCGATGTAGCTTTCTTTCCTTTGGTTTTGGTTTTTATAAATGGGTTACATCAATGTCAATATTTTGCATCAGAAGCTTGGCCCAGGGTACACAGAGCCCTTAGCCTTGAAGCTTCTGGTACTTGGCTCCACATGCCAGCAGCCATCTGTGTGTTGCATCCAGAACAGAACTGGCTGCGGTCCTTCCACTTGGACGTCAGCAGCCTACTCGAGGGACAGAAAGGAAGTTATGACTGGGGAAAATCCACGAGGCAGCAAGACTTGGTCATTGAAGGAGCAGACAGCTCTCCTAGTCACAACAGGCCTGTAGGAAGAGGACACAGTAGGAACCAAATGTTGCTGTACAGATAACACAGGCACCATGCAGCCCAGGACCTATTTTTAAGTAACGGTGGTATATTTCAGGCCGGTTCCATCCCATTTATAATGTAGCTTCATTTCCCTTTCAGCGTTTTTGTTTTCTTCTTGTTTTTTTGTTTGTTGGTTGGTTTTTTGTTGTTGTTGTTGTTTTTTGGTTTTTGGCTCATAGTTGCTCTAACCTCTGTTTAAGCCTTGCTTTCTTGACCATTTTGTGTTGAAAGAACCTGTATTTTTCATTGCATTTCCTGGCAAAGGAGGACATCGAGTTTAGTTTTATTCTTTTTTTTTCTTTATTTTTGAGAGAGAGAGACAGAGCATGAGCAGAGAAGGGGCAGAGAGAGAGGGGAGACACAGAAGCCAAAGCAGGCTCCAAGTTCTGAGCTGTCAGCACAGAGCCCCATGCAGGGCTCAAACCCTTGAACCGTGAGATCATGACCTGAGCCGAAGTCGGGCACTGAACTGACTGAGCCACTCAGGCTCCCCGAGCTGAATTTTCTGATGAACCCTTAGAAAGTATTCCCATACTGAACTAACCCAGCATGTGGGCTGACAGCAGCAAACCTGCTGATTTTAGATAAGGACGGTTTCATCAGTGCATGATAATATCAGTTTTCTTTTCTTTCCTGAAATAAAACAACATAAAATTGGGGCAGTACTTCATAGACACTTTGGTCTTTGCTGTTTTATAGAATCATAGAAGATAAGCACCTGTGTTTAAATCACCTTATTTTATTAGTTCAAGAAACTGGGCCTCACTGAGTTTACTTGACTTATCCAAGGTCACACGACAAATTTAGAGGTAGAACCAGAATTGGATCCCACATCTTCAAATTTAGGTGAGTTCTCTTTTCACTGGGCCACTGCTTTTATATATGCTTAATGGGTAAGTTGATATCTGAAAGCATGGATTTAGAGGAAAGAATTATTAACCCCTTTGGAAGCAAGAAGGGTAGAAAATATCCCCCAATCCCATCTTTTCCTGTCTGATTCATTGAGAAAAAAGAGAGCAGGAAGGTGAATAACAATATGGATTATGTGCTTATTTTGAGCCTAGAATGCTGACATATGTATCATCTCATTAAACTATTCATATATTTTATCCCATGAAAGCCTTGAAACTCTCATAGCCTCATCTTGCAGTTGATGACACAGAGGTTTGGCATGGTAAATAAATTGTCCAAAGTCACAGAGTTGTTAGCAAGTGGAAAACTTGGTACCTGCATCTAGGCTTCTTATGCTAGAGCTTGTATTTTCCTATTCTACCAGGCACCGAAGGATGGGGTGTTCAGTATTCCATAAAGTTGTACTGTAGAACCAGGGTAGAAGGGGATTCTCTTATTCTTCAAAAATTAATGTCCCAAGGTTATGCCTGTGTAATTATTTTTGAGTTTACTGGAACAGTCTGTAGGTATTTTTTTCCCTTCACTTTGTAACTTTGCACCTTCCATATTAAAAGTTTCTTTAGGGAATGGAAATTAATTTGGAAGGCTCCATTACTCCTGCTTCAGCTGGTACAGATGCTTGGCCTCCTCCGGACAGGTAGGAGGGAGAGTGCTGGCCTCTTTCTGCTGAGCTCGTAAACTGAAGTGTCTAAATTCAGGAGTGATGCCAGGTGGGGTGGGGACGAGGAAGGGAGGAAAGGGATGTGGTGTTTGGAGCCCATAACTCAGGAAACGTGATGGCACCTAATTTCGGAGTGGCATGAGGCAAGCGTTTAAGAAAAGAATAATGAGCTATTGTTGTGGGCTTTTTTTCTTTAATGGGTGGGTTGTTTTTATAAAGTTTTATGAACAGGAAACTGAAGCAAACTGCTGATCCCTTTGGTTTTCGAGCCCTGCCAGCATCATTTTCATTTTTATTTTTGAGTTGGTGACAGGCACTTCCTTTAACACTTCTGGGGGTAGAGTGTAATGAGACACCCCAAACCTCATTTTATAATAGCAGAACCCGAATGAGGAGTTGCAGTTTCAGATCTTCTTGATAACAGCATACGGGACAGAATAAGGTCCCTCCCTGACCCGGAGAGAAAGATAGCTTTCTCAGAAACCAAGGTAGTCTGCAGAAAGTGTTCCCTTTACAAAGTTCTAGAAAATTTGCCCAACATGTGGAATATCTCTAACACGCACGAAAATGGGTCTTGCTGTGGTAAGGAAAATACTGATCGAATTTCCATCCTACTGTCAATCATAAAAACCCAGCCTATCCAGCTATTGTTTCCCCTGGAGTCTGACTTCATCTTAAATAAGGTGGTCCTATCTGTTGTGCATTTTGGATGTGCTGGACCAATATTTCAAGCACTTGGCTGCCAACTTCAGAGATGTTAAAAGCTGTTTTGTTCCTGCAGGGCATTTTTTTCATTGCTTACCTTGTAAAAGTTATGTCTTATTGCATTTTCCTGGCACCAGAGCAATACTTGTACTTACCCATTGCGTTTGGTTTTTCTGGGCCTGCAGACAGCTCTGGGTTATTAAAGTTCAAGGAGGAAGCCACGTGATGTTGGCTTTACAATTTTAATTCTCTCTTACCTTCCTCCCTCCCTTCCTCCCACTCCCGGACAGACGAATTTTGTTTCCCATGTACCGTGTCTAAACTAGAATGGGCTCTCAAAGCATGTGTTGTAAGACTCTAGGTGAGGATGCCCAGAGGGGAAGAGTGATACCCTCCCTTGTTAGAGTAGCCAGCGGAGAAATTTCCTTCTTCTCCCATGGCTTCCTTGGATGAAAAAGTCCTTGAGCCATAATTTCACATCAGCCTGGGAACTTTAGCACCGTGGTGAATCTTGCAGAAACACCAGGCAAAAGCCTCCCCTCCCCCTTAAAAATCAGCCCCTCAAGGCCCAACTGAAGAGAACATAGTCTCAGTATAAACAACGCTAGATATGAGCATGGCAAGCCGAATAGAAAAAATACAGAGTTTAATCTGGAATCAAAAACCTAGAGAAGGAAAAGGAAGAAAGTGCCTCTGCAGGGCAATAAAAGGACAGATGCGCCTGTTACAAGGTGTCTCTGAAAACAGACTATTGACATGCTTTTCCGTCTCTCTGGCAAGTCCACCTTGTTTGGGAATTGGTGTAAGTTGCCAGGTACATGTAAAGATCCAGAGGAAACCGAAAGCTCTCGGTCACCCCCAAGAGAGCCTCGGAGCCTTATACTGCAGGAACTGTCTCGCAAAGTGGCCTTGGGGAGTTCTGGATTTCTCAAGAAAGATGTCTACCCATGTCTACTTCTCAAAAACTTTTCAACAGTCCATTTTGGTAATTCTGCATATGATTTCTTGGTCCCATCACAGAAACTTTACATATGCTGTGTTCCTAATTGCAAAAATTCTTCTCTGGATTCACCTTTTCCGTGATGGGTTCTTTGATTAGCCCCCTTTCTATTTAATTTTCATTTTAATGAATATGGATCATGCTGGCACACCATTTGGCTAACTACCCTTGGGCACCTCTGGCCTGAGAATCTGTGGTTGAGAATATTCCTAGAATGGGGGAGATGGGCAGGTTCATTTGGGGGCCAGCAGGTTCATTTGGGGGTGTGGCTGGAAGGAGCTGAGCCACTGTGGTGAGCGAGATAGGTAACAGTCCCTGTGCCCTTGTAGCTCACTGACAGGTGGTAGGGGCACCTTGAATCAGCCATTAAGAACTGGATGAGTGTTGGGGAAAGAGAGGTCTTCAGTGCTGGGGGGCACAGAACAAGGGTTCCCCAACCTAGGGATCTAGGATAGCCTTGGAAGCAAAGAATTATCCAGGAAGCCATTTGGTGGTTCTTGTGATGCCAAAGAACTAAGTGATCACGCAGCAATAAAAGTTGGTGAACTAGAAGCCTGTACTTTTGTTCAGCCTTCTGTTGCCAAGGCTTTTAGTTCAGTCAGAATGGTGGGCACGTGAGACTTGAATTGCTGAGCTTGGTTTTGAATGTGAGATGGAAAAATTCAAACGTAGCAGAACTCACCTCCCACTTAACCAAAGAACCCAGTGAACCTGTACCCTCTGTCCCCTCTATAGTGTTGTCAGACGCCCACAGCATAAGGAACATGTTAGCTAATGGGCTGCTCTCTAGCACACACCAGCCGACTTCTGCTCACACCACATGAGTGAGACAAAAGCTTGCCAGGAGTCCCCAAGTCTGCTTCTGCTCATTGAACTCATTCTCTAATTAAGGTCTTCTACACACACCACTCTCCTCTCTGTACCCCCCTCTCTCCTGCCCCAGGTCTTTTTCAAGTAAACATCTCAAGCCAACTGCCCTCCTCCCATTCTCTACTGTTACAGCTAATTTTTTAAAAGCTTAAATGCAGTCATGTCCCCTGGCCATGAAGATAAGCATGTTTTTAATTGAAACTCTGGATACCAGATTGTAAATCAAGTCCTAAGAGCCAGAACATGTCTCCTGGTGGGTGGCTTAGTTGGTAGTTTACTCGGAGTGTGGACTTGCATATTTTTCCTTGTACCCTGATGCACCCGTATGGATAGAGCAGGCTATCCAACGTTGAATAGATGGATGAGCAAATAAGCAGCTCTCTGTGACCACTCTGGGCTATAACCATTTGGCTAACTACCCTTGGGCACCTCTGGCCTGAGAATCTGTGGTTGAGAATATTCCTAGAATGGGGGAGATGGGCAGGTTCATTTGGGGGCCGGCTGATAATTCTAACTCACAACACCGTGCTACTCAATGCTCTTTGAGAGAGTTTCTCAAAAATTCAAATTTATCTAGAGTCCACTGCTGAAGATTCCAATTCAGCAGACCCAAAGTGGGGCTCAGGGGTATGGATTTGAAAAGCTTCTCACTTTATTTCAGTACAGGTGGTCTCTGGAATTAATGTCCCTGAATTCCCAGAAGTCATGTTTCCATAAATGTGTAGGTTTTCAAATCCTGGCCAGATGATATGAATACTGCTATCACTGATATGCACATTTCTCCCACATTTTAATTTTTCTAGAATTGGGATATATCTTATAATTGATCACATATTATAACTTAATTGGCAACATTTTTTTTTTCTTTCTTGGTCATACATAAAATAATAGCTCGTATTACAGTCTTTGGCATCTTAGGTTTGGTGAAATATGGTACTTTGATTTCTGAGTTTGTAGTTAATGGAAGAGAAAACACTTCTATCCAAAACTAGAATTTATATATTTTAGATAACAATTTCTCCATGCAGTGGCTAGTGTAGAAAACCTATATAACACTTAACATTAGCTGTAGTCTGAGGGGAATAAATATTTTTGGAGTGTAACTAATTTATTGAATTCTTGGTCAAAAGATATGCAATACTCTCAAACAAATGCAGACTATCCATAAAGTTCAAAGACCCTATGGAGGCACACAGAAAGTGTTCCAAAGACTGGTTTAAATTCTACAAGCAAAACAAGCCTGCCGATAATTATCACCTCAAATTGGAGAAAGTTGGGATTCTTACTACAAAATCTTTAGTGAAGACAGGTTTCCAATCGTACATGCTATGTCACCAGAAATACCATGTAACAAAAAGACAGTAAACCGAATCCCCTGGGATTTTTATTTCATCACTGAGTTTGAATTTCTGCCCCTCCCCCCAAAACAATTAAATATTGTGGTGAAGGTTTTCCTGGGAAAGACCAAGCTTTGAAACATTTCTTCCTCCTCTCCAATTGCTTCTTCAAGTATTATCTTTCATTGAAACTTTCATTTTCACTGGTCTTTTGAAGTGCATTTTCGTATCAGAAGCAGTTTAAGACAGTTTTCTGCCCCCCGCCCTTTATTCCCCTATCTTTTGTTCTCTTGTCTTTTTGCGTTTTATGAAATCTGTGATTCTGTTGAGGGTCAGGTTTGGGCAACAGGGAAAGATTCTAGGCATGTCAATATTCTGAGGCTACTTGGCACTGAAGCATTGTTTTCTTTGCTCTACCATGCCCAAACTGACATTTGACATCAGTGGTCAAGGTCTGAAGCAGGAATATCCTTGAGGTCAAAACCAACAGATTATTCTGATGCTATAATTCAGTTCCACTCTCTCTTTAGCACAGGGTTTCTCAACAGCAGCATTATTGACATTTTGAACCTGATAATTCTTTGTTGTGGGGGCTGTCCTGTGCATTATAGGATGTCTGCCAGCATCCCAAGCCTCTATCCATTAGATGCCACTAGGACCCTTCCCCAGCGACAATAAAAAATATATGCAGAGATTGCCAAATGTCACCGGGGGAACAAAACTGCCCCCAGGTGAGAAGCACAGCTGTAATGAACTAGAGGCGAGGGAATATACCCGTCTCTGGTATATCAGGGCAAGACAAATATTGATTCCTTTTTTAAAAACACGAAGTCTTGATTATTTTTGCATTATAGCTGGTAATCCACAGGATTAGCTCTATCTTGGGAGAAAGAAAAAGATCGTATCACTTAACCGGTTTTTCAAACTTGTTTCACAAAATGAGATCTTTAAGTGAATGCAAGAATGAAGGGTCCTAGCTTTAGAATATCCAGGGATATATTTTCATAAATCTAGCCTGGAGCCAGTGGATACAACCCCAGGCAGGCGGAGAGTAATAATACTGATATGACTTTGATATTATCAGTGTTTCGTTGGTGCCATTTTTACCCGTCTGGCAGGAAACCACAGTCCTGATCTCTCAGAATTCACTGCCAGAACTTTTTCAGGCTTTTGACTCCCCTCTCCCATCAAGACTGAAGCAGCAGAGAGGAGAGGGAGCTCAGTGGTTGGCTGGGAATGTTGCCCAAATGGAGGGGGGAGGGGAGAGGTGTCGGTACACATGTGTATCCAACATGTACCTACACGACTGTGTGAGATCAGCAGGGGTGGGAGAGAGAGCTCCAGATGCCAAGGGAGCAGACGGAGGTGCATGTGTTCGAAGGCTGGGCTGTAGGGGATTGGCTCCTGTCACCTGAGCTCCTTCTGCAAACGCACACCTCGCTGCAGAGCTTATAGTTGAAAGGCCATGTTTTAAAGTCAACCATATTCCTTGAGCGGATGTGTATTACACAGCTCCCTGGAACGGAGGAATAGGAAGAGAAGGAAGGGGGAAAGTGTAGCTAATTGAGCACCTGCTCTGTAATAAACACTCTTTCTTATTTGATGAATGAATGAATGAATGAATGAGCCTTTAAGGAGAAAAAGAACCCACTAACTCTGATGTTAAGTATAATGGTGACAGGACAAGGCATCATCCCATTGGCTGAGAAGGTTGCCACAAGCACTTAACTTCTGAAGCTTTAGCCTCACGCTGGCCTGTTGTGCTCACCGCCACAGCAGTGAGATTTGAGGAGTTGACTGATGGTCTCCCAGCCATGCCAGGCTGTCTGCTCCTCTGAAAGGAGCTAGTAACCAGTGGTGGGCTTGTGTGTGGAGGCCCACCACTCCACTGGCAGCACAAACAAGCCCCACTCGGCCCAGGCGAGAATGCAGGCCCTGTTCTTGGCACCGTTCCTGGAAATGAAGAACAGGCTTCTTTATTCCAGTCTCCGGGCTTCTGGCTAGCAAGGAACACTGCCCGGCTGTGAAGCATTTTATAGGATTATAACGGGTTGTGCTGAAGGCAAGTTCTGAAAGGCACTTTGTACCATTGCTTGGAGTGAAGCTGACTGTTAGGGCAGTGTTGTTCCTAAGCCCATAAACACACACACAGGCAGGATGGGGAATGCCGGGCTCCTGGGGCCCACTCAGCTGGGCAGTGCTGCAGAGTTGGACTGTCTTCCCTCAGTTGTGACACCAGCCTCAGGGGTGTGCTTGGGAACCCTCCTGTAGAGCACCCTGCTTTCTGACAAAGTCTTTGGTCACAGACACCTCCGGTTGGAATCCTAGGCAAAATACCCAAACCCCACACCTGCTAGTGTTGGAGCAGAGCATCACATGTGGGGGAGGTTCTGAAGTCAGGGCACAAGGTGGACATTGCATGGGATCAAAAATACCCTTGAAAAAATTGTAAATGGACCGCATACGTACATGGCTTGCATATACCCCAAGTTGCCAGCTTCAGTTTACAGGTCTTATTGTGCCAAAAATGCGTGTCTTTAAACACCAGAGCCCTATTTATGGTGGTGAGACATTCATGCTTTGAGAAGCTCAGAAGCATCAGACCAGCCAAGGGAACTCCAGGTCACCATCTTTCCTTTCCTCTTCGTCTCTCTGTCTCTCTTTGCCTAGTATATATAGCAGAAAACACAGAAGTTTGCTACACATATGTTCTGTGGCCATGTATATTAATTGATTTTTATTGTTCCAAATCTTTTGAGGAGGGGAAAAAATGTTATGAGAGAAAGTGGATACAGCAGCCTTCCCATCAACCAATGTGACTATTCTTTGCTCTATTACAGTTGTATCTAAACTTGAGGTTAAAGTCCCCACTTTTCCATAGGGTTTATTATTGCCACGCTGGACTTATGTTATGCCAGACTCTCTGCCCAGCCCTGAGGATCCCGCAGTGAATGGACTAGTCGAAGTTTTCTAGGGTCACCCTTTTCCTCCCCAACTGCTGGAAGTGCACGTCCCAGCTGGAGGATAAGGCCCACTGAACTCCAGCAGGGATCGAAGCTTGTCCCCACAGGGGCCGTTGCTGGCTGGATCGTCCTGTTGAGATGGTGGGCCTGAGACGGCCAGAGAAGCAGGAAGAAGACTGGAATGGGGAGAAGCTCCAGGTGCTTCAGCTTGTATCCTTAGCCTCCAGGGGAGCCCTGAGTGAGGCACGTCACTGCCTCTCCTGGCCCTCCTCTAGCTGCAGAATTAATCAAGAGCTGTGTTAGTTGGGTGCCTTTGGAGACAAGGTTCCCTTCATGCCCCCACCAAGCTTGGTCAGGCTCACAGGGAGCACTTACATAAGCTCCCCAATCAGC
Source organism: Paguma larvata (assembly GCA_030068075.1). Lineage (NCBI taxonomy): Eukaryota > Metazoa > Chordata > Mammalia > Carnivora > Viverridae > Paguma > Paguma larvata. Next base: position 23,801,530 of record CM057842.1, on the reverse strand, counting down.
ACAGCTCGAGTTAAAAAATGAAGTTGTGTTCGGGAATTCGGGTAGAAAAAAATCAGTGGTCCAGAGGCATCTTTCTCACTGCAAACCTCTTCCTCAATCACCTCCTTCCCACTGCTTTAGGGTGGATATTTGAGAGGGAAAAAATTCAGGTGTTTTCTCCAATCTCAGCTGGAACCCACTAATTCAGGAGTCTCCTCTACACGTGTGGCAATAACGGAGCTAGCAAAACTGGCCAGATTCTCCCTGTTCTGAAGGCAGTTTGTCCACACTCGCTGGACAGAAAAGTAGGTGGATTTAGTGCCAGGGTGTGGGTTTGGTACCTGGGATGAAAGATCTATGTATCATGAGATTTCCTGCCTGGAAGGTGGAAACTGGATTCTGGCCTTAGCTGGAGCAGAGAACACTAACGAGGTCTCGATATTTCCATTCCCATTACCTCCTGTACACCTAAGACATCGGCTTCCCAGACTACCACCTGCTGTGGTCATGACTTTGATGGGGGGGGGGTTGGGGGTGGAATTTCAACAGCATAGTCTATAAAATAACTTTTGAGACAATGATCATTTTAATATTTAAAGAAATTAACTTCTAATTTCCCAAGTAACACATAAATATATTTTTCTTGTAAAAATTTTAAGAACATTAGCTATAAATTTAAAGTCTCATTTGCAGCCTTAATTTCAGGTGTACCCTGGCATGGATTGCCTCCCCTTAACCCCAAGGAGACTTATAAGTTTGCCCTGCATCCTTCTGGATGGTTTTCAGTAGTATTACCTACATGTTGCTATAGAAAATACATGGTATTATGTACATGTGTTTTCAACACAACTGGTATTATACCGGGCTTACTTTGCAATTATTCTTTAACTGAACGTAATATATACACTGGAGATCTTTCCATGCCACAGCCCTGGACCCATTTTCTTTTTGACTGCTGCTGAGTGGGGTTTTATAGGGAGGAGAATGTATTCAAGCATTCTCTGTTGATGGAAATTTCAGTTGTTTCCAGTTTGGGGGTTTTGTTTATTTGCTCTTTACTGTTCCAGTCTGGGCTGCAGCCAAAGATCTTAGAATTGCCTATTGGACACTTACAATGTATTCCTCCAGGAAGGCATGGTATAGCCAACCGGGTCCAGCTGCACAGCTTCATCTTGAACACGCCCTGTCAGGTTGCCCTTTTGAGTGGCTGACAGCTGCTAATCAGCCTCTTCATATTTAAAAATGGATACAGAGGAAGGCGCACAAGGGAAGTCTCTGGAAGTGGTGGAAATATATTTCCTGATTGTGGAAGTGGTTACGTGTTTACATTTGTCAACACTCAACTAAATGTACACTTAAAGCGGGCACATCTTACTGTTTATATATTATACTCCAGTGACGTTCAGACGTTCATTTAAAAAAAACAAGTGTCGGGGGAGACTGGCTGGGAATAAGGCAAGACGGACTACTTCTTAATATGGGCTTTGAAAACGCTGGCTTTTCCTTCCACCGGGTCTCCTCTCTACTCGCCGCCTCTTCCACTCATGGAGGGCGGGGGAGTCGTTGCACGGGTGGCCTCGGGCCTCGCGCTCGTGAAAGGGAAAGACCCGCGGTCAAATCGCCCCTCGCTTCGCTGCGGGGTTTCCGCGGAGCTGTACCTGAGCGTTCCGGGGACGCGCCGGGGCGGGGCCGACGCAGGGCCGAGGCGGGGCCCCGCCCCAGATGGGCGGGCCCTCAAGATGCTCCGCCCCCTTTCAGCCCTACAGCCGAATCGGTCCCAGCCGGCAAGAAGCCGGCTGTCAGTCTCCGTACCGCCGCTGCCGCCGGGCACCGTGGAGCTGGGGCCCCCTTTCGCCAGGGAGTTTTGTGGTCGCCTCGGGTCAGCGGTGACATCTCAAAGAGCAGGCCCGGCAGCCACCATGGTGGCCAAGGATTACCCCTTCTACCTCACGGTCAAGAGGGCGAACTGCAGCCTGGAGGTACCCCCAGCCAGCAGTCCGGTCAAGGACGCCGAGGTAGGGTCTCCACCTGGACCTCTCCGGGTCCATCTGTCAGTCCCTCTGTCTGTCTCCATATCTCACTCCCTCGGCTCCCTCTCTGTGTCAGTCTCTCTCTGCCTGCATCTTTCATTCAGTGTGTTCCTCTTTCTCTCTCTCCCTCTGCTTCTCCCATTCTCTCTCCCTCTGCTTCTCCCCATTTCTCATACTCACTGTCTCTCTCCATGTCTCACTCTCTGTCTCTGCCTCCCTTTTGCCCCTTCTCTGTGGATCATCATTCGCCTCCTCCCCTGTCCCTGTCTCTCTTGGCCAGGGAGCAGCTGCCTCCTTACTCTTGCCTCTCTTGCATCCTGCAGGGCTCTCAGACTGTCAGTCTTCTGTCTAGACCCAACAGAGGGACTTTCTCTTACTGTATCCTTAGGCCCAGATGTCAGCCCAGAGCCACCTTTCAAGCTTGGGTTTCCTCTTGCCTGGGTTGGGAAGCAAGAGAAGGCCTTTGGGAGCCATCTCACCTGTCAGGCTTGACCTCACAGTCGTTTGGCAGCAAAGACAGGACTCGGCACCCCTGCTTGTCATCTGTGGCCATTGGGGTCATTCAGCTGGGGTCTGGGGGCTAAATGAGTAATCTGAGTGTCTTGTACATGGATCCTGAAAATGAATTAAACTCCTTAAGGGCAGTGGAAAGCTGTCTTGGAACACTGGAAACAATTATCTTTCTGGGAACTTTCCGGCACCTTAAGGGTGATGTGAAGGAGTCCTCCTGGCTTGTGTTTAGTCTTGCCTTTTACTTCTGTGTGTTATGTCTCTGGCCGAGAGCTCAAAAGGTTGGGTTCAACTGGAGGAGAAAGCATCCTTCTGTGTCTTTAAGGGTCTTAGGAAATATAGTTGCTTCCATTAGACCACAGCTTTGCTGTGGCTGAGCTGTAGTGGAACCCACAGGACCCAGCTCGTCGCTGCTGCTCCTGTGCGTATCTGAGAGACCATCACTGTGCCCAACCACGACTGGGGAAAGTCTGGAGGCAGATGAGCATCTGACCTTGTCACAGCTTTCTTAAGGGTTCTACCTACCCACCACCGTTGGGTCTACTTAGCTGTGTGCACTTGGCTCACTGAATTATGTATGTTTGGGAGGACAGCATCAAAGATTCATTGCCTCTAACAAGAGCTGCTCCAAGCTGACAAGACTCCAAACAGTCTCTAGTTGTAATCAGCTTTCTGTAAGCCAAGCACAACTAACTTCTCATCCCCATCCCCACCCCACACTCTAGCTCAGTTGTATATTTTCACAAAGAGTATTTGTTTCTAGCAGCTGTGGAAGTGTGATGGCCTTAATGGTGTTGGAATTTTTATGTTAAGTTTTGACAAGATAGTACCGGCATACAGTTCAGGTTGTTCGGGCTTGGAATAGATATGATGATTTTTCCATAGGAACTTCATAATTTAATGAGTATAGGAGCAGTGAAGCTAGTGCCCCCCCCCAAACTCCTCTTCAAGGAAGCAAATCAGAACCAAGTTTAATAAGTTGAAATGGATCAAAGGAAAGAATAGTGAGAATAGCTCTGGACCCTAACCAGTCCCTTCTTGCCATCCCTTAGTCCTATGTTTTCTGAGCATTTTGGCAAAGAGTTTAGGTAAAGCTCATCTGCTCAATCTTTTCTTATACTCACAATATAAATATATCTGTATATCACAAATGTGATGAAAGAAATGTATCACTAGATGTCAAATATTAGTTTTTTTCATGGTAGCCAAATACAGATTTTAAAATGTGACTTATTTTCCTTTTATGGGGATATCCTGGTATGGGAGTAAGGATGTCTGGAGAGGAACAATTTTGAAAAGGGTAATATCTTTCAGGTATCACCACTGAGGATTGCGTGTGTGTGTACGTGCATGTGCAGTTTAAATTAGAAGTATCATGTATGCTCTATACATCTTGAGGCAGAAGCGTCCAGCCCCATGCACCTCCTAGCTTCATTTCCTGATAATGGCGATAGGCGAAGTTGGAAAAAGAAACCGAAGTGAATTTAGGGGGTAGCTTTCTGGTTTCATTATCCATGCAGAAGACAAGTCAACCCTTGTAGGCTTACTTCTCCATAAGCAATTAACTAAAATATATTTTCTACCAGTAGGTGTCGTCAGTATTTGTGTTTAAAGAACAAGCATACCCTGGTATGCCTTTTGGAAAACATGATTATATACATGTTTATAAACTAAGCATTAACTGTTAATCCTCTGAAAGTAATTTTTTAAGATTGATAATTTTTTCCAAAAATAAGGTGGTTATAAAGAGAAGAACTGGCTCGTCCAAAGTGCTTTTTTTTGAAAGGCACCAAAAGCACCTGTGCCCTTTAGACATATAATGGCCATTCCTTTGGAATTTGCTATGGGGAGGAGCACCACATGGGCAAGTGCCTTCTGGCATGGCTCCTGTGCTTGCAGCAGGTGTACCAAAAGCCACTTAGGGAAAGCCTTGTGGGGAAGGGGCTGGTGTGCAGTGATGTGCATTGGATACCATACACTCGAGTTGAAAATCCACAACAATAAACATTCTCTTAAATGCAAATTATAACAACACTGCAGCCTGCAATTTAAATGCTTTGTAATTTTTTAAATTTTGGTGATGGTTTCCAGTGAAAGGAAAAAGGTGATATATTTTTAAATTTCATTTTCTTTAAAATACTTATTTAAAAACTTTTTAAATGTTCATTATTTTTAAGAGAGAGAGAGAGAGAGAGAGAGAGACAGAGACAGAGAGTGAGTGGGGGTGGGGCAGAGAGCGAGAAGGAGACACCGAATCTGAAACAGGCTCCAGGCTCTGAGCTGTCAGCACAGAGCCAGATCCGGGGCTCGAACTCAGGAAGATCGAGATCATGACCTGAGCCAAAGTCGGGCACTTAACCAACTGAGCCACCCAGGCACCCCTAAAACATTTATTTTAAACACGAAAAGTATTATGCTTGGATTATATTAATATAATACTGCTCCTTAATCTGGTATTTCTTTATGGCCTGGATATGTGAGTTGGGTTGCAGGTGTTTAATTTTAAAACCATAACCAGCTAGATCTTCCAGCTCTAATCATTAACTCTGAAATCCAAGGAGCTTAGTTCGTTTTAGTCTGTGGCTCTAGACTTTCACAAAGAAGCATCGTTAAGCTTGCTTCTTCTGATCATTCATGTAGTTTCAGTCAATTTATCTGTTTTCCTATTTATTGGGTGCTTATTCCCATGCCAGGACGGACTGGTACTCCCAGGTATGTTAGGTGCTCTGAACACCTGATCAAGTCACTAGGAGGGAAGCTGTTAACTCTTAATGAATTACACTTGGGGTGCCTGAGTGGTTCAGTCGGTTAAGCGTCTGATTTGGCTCAGGTCATGATCTCGCAGCTTGTGAGTTCAAGCCCGCATTGGGCTCTGTGCTGACAGCTCAGAGACTGGAGACTCCTTCAGATTCTGTGTCTCCCCCTCCTCCTGCCCCTCCCCCACTCATGCTCTGTCTCTCTCTGTCTCTCAATAATAAATAAAAATATTTAAAAAAAATTTTATAAAAAAATGAATTACACTCATTGTAAGTTTAAAGGCACTATTTCCACGTGGTGGAGTTTGCCTTTAAAGAAAGAAGGCTCTGGGGCGCCTAGGTGGCTCCATGGGTTAAGTGTCTGACTTCAGCTCAGGTCGTGATCTCACAGTTTGTGAATGCAAGCCCCGCGTCGGGTTCTGTGCTGACACAGCTCAGAGCCCGGAACCTGCTTCGGATTCTGTGGTCTCCCTGTCTCTGCCCCTCCCTTCCTCGTGCTCTGTCTTTTCATCTTTCTCTCAAAAATAAACAAACATTAAAAAAAAAGAAAGAAAGGTGGCTCAAATGAATGGATATGTTGGCTAAGGATGCTGGAGTCCGGTGAGAAGGTTTTAAGAGTTTGGGACCAATCTCATTTTTAAAGATAATACAAAGATGTTTCTGTTATTATCTTTCTATGAATATATCCGACAATTTGATGGACAGCTCATTTCGGGTTTTAAGATTCACTATTTCAGATGTTGTTCAGGATTAGACCAGATTTAGTTAGCAGTATTTGTAATCATTGCCTTTGTCTCTCAAAAATATATGATCTGACTTTGATTCAGCCAGTAGACTTGTGTGGCCCTTGGAATGACATGTATCTGGAAATGACCGAGCTCTCTATTCCTTTTCTTAGTACCACATCTAGTGTCTCCCTTGAGTCCTAAGCCATGTTGTAGGGTTACATATTTTTCCCCTCACTTTATGAATGAAGACACTGAGGGGAGGTGACTTACAGAAAGCCATGAAGAAAATTAGCCTCTGAACTGAGAGCCAGGGCCAGTCTCCTGATGGATTTAGTCCAGCGTCTCACACCAGTGTACCTGGTGGCATCTAAGGGTGTTTACCTCTGTGAAGAAAGAGGGAGGGGAATGAATACTTAACAGACATATAAAATGCTTGGAAATATTTTAAGTATATAATCATGAGTACTTTATGGAACTGGGGTGAACCCTATGCCCCTGCCATAATTTATGCCCCAGTCAGTCCACATGTGGACTTGAAAATTGTATGCACCTGGGGCTGAACTCCTTGCATGCCAGCTGGAAAGCTAAAGAAGTCAAATGGTTTCCAGTAATTTATACACTTCTTGGAATCTGTATCATATAGTGTTGAACTGACAGTATATATAACCAACTGCATGGAAATAGTTCTGAGGAGTTATTGCAGTTAGAATCCTGAGAGTTCTTCAAGTGACTAAACAAGTAGACTCCATGAATCATGTGACTTCGGATCTTGCTGGGAGGGGAGTAACAGAGTTACTTGGATAAAAGCCACCGCTTGTTGATAGCATCTGATTATGGTCACCTAGACATGATTCTGAGGCTCGTTCAGATGGGGTCTTGGGCCTCCAGGATAGGACGTACATGATATATTAGAGAATATATTAGGAATAGATATATTAGAGAAAAGCTTATTGACTTTACACATGTACATTTGAGTATGTTCAGGGTATCAACTCTGGACTGAGTCCTGATGCCATCACCTGCTAGTGGTGTCACCTTGGAGGCTACTCTGCCTCCCTAAGCCCTGTTTTCCTCAGTGTTAAAATGGGGTTGATGATAATTCCACCTCCTAGGACCATAGGGAGTGTCAGTGAGATGACTCATGTATAGCACTTAGTCCAGTGCTTGGTACATAGTAAATGTTCAATAAATAGCATCATCATCTTTGAGATTTCTGCATCTTGAAAAGATTCCCCCAAACATTTTTAATTAATGGTCACCATCCTGATTTTCTGAGTGTGTTACAGACAGCAGGGCATCAGGGGCCTCATTGTAGGTCCTCTCTTTATCCCCACAACAATCCTTTAAGGTTGATGTACTTGTCCCTTTTGGAGAAGAAACGGGCTCATAGCTGGGTAGTAGCCTTTCCAGGATGGCTAAGCTTCTAGGTGCAGGAGCCAAGACTCACACCCCAGTCTGGCCCCGAAGTCTGTACTTTCCCAACCACATCATATTGCATCCCAATGACTAAATCACTGGTCTCCTCACCACATAACGCATGCAGGATGAACCTGCTTGCTGGAGCAAATAGCCTCATAGTCAAAGGCCTATTTTTTCTGGGTGTCTGAACAGGAGACCCCACCATTACTCAGTGCTTCTGGCAGTTCACTTCATAGAATGGTTACAGCCCAAAGGAGTGGGAAGGGTTTGGGTGACTTCCGTTCTGTTTTTCTCAACACCAAGGAGCTGGTCTTTGGCAGAATTCCGCATGCTCAGCTCTGTGGAGGTGACACTGTTAGTTCTGCAATTAGTCATTTTGCTTATCTACGTTAACCACCAGCCTTCCACCTAAACCAAATAACTGGAAGGCCCTGACTGCCATCTGCATACTTGCAAATTGTGTCATTTTCTCAAGACACTCTGCAACTGCCTATAAAATCCTGGGCTGGTGCCACTGTTTTCATAACAACTGAATGAAAATAAACTACCGACCATATCCTAATTTTGCAAAGCCCTGTGCACATGTAATTGTTATTAATGGCATGTGTATATCTAGAAGGGCTGCTTCATTTGTGATGTATGCATGCAGTTGCCGTCCATAATTTGTCAGCATCGGTAATGTGTACAGGCCACACACAAAATGAGGAAATTGCCGTGACTGCATTGCCATGTCTTTTGTCTTGGCTCATGGATTGTCAAGAATGAAGGCCAGTGGTTTCTAGTGCCTTCCATTTTTTTATGAATTGACACTGTTTATTAGCTTAAAGGAGGCTATGTCACACGTTAATCAAGAAAGGCGTCTGAACCTTCAACTGGCTGGGAAAGGATGGTTCTTTTTAAGTCTAGAGACACTTCTGTGTTTGAGCCATTGTATTCTTTTGTGAGAAGGCAGCCCCGATTATTACTAAACTTCAGTTAATTGGAGCAGAACCAGAAACCTTAACAGTAAATTCACTGGACTTTCTTTTTCCCTCCTCTGGCTCTTAAGATGGAGAGGTAAGGAGTAGCAAAACAGGCTTTTTTTTTTTTTTTTCCGGGGATTTATGAAACACAAACAAAACTAGCCTCCAGGAAATGACCCAGGGTCATTGGATTCAAGAACCTTAGAGTGGGAAAGGCCTATTGAGAACATGGAGCCCAGTGCTAATCCACTGCTGGGGGTCTATTCAGTCTCTGCTTAAACATCTCCAGAGACAGAGAGCTCATTACCTTCTGAGCCTATACCTTCCTTCTTTGTTCAGTGTGGATCATGAAAAAAATCCCTTCTTAATTGTAACATTGTTTGCTGCAACTGAATAATATACAGGAATATTTTCTCATGTGTAATCTCCTTAAATATTTAAAACGTTTTCTCTCTCTCCATCTTCTCCCACTCTGCACACGCAGATGCACATGTATGCGTGCACACACACACACACACACACACACACACACACATAAACACACACTTCCCCCAGGTGCTTGTTTCTCTTGGCTAGACATCCTGGTTCCTCTAACCTTTCCAAATGGGACTTACTGTCCAATCTCTTTCTCTTCCTTGCTTGTTTCCACCGGACATCCTCAGTGTGCCTGGAAATCTTGAGTATTGATCAGCCCAAAGACACACCGCATAGTGCTATATCAACAAACAAGGTTTCTGTTATGTTTAATGTGCTTCCTTAGACAAGAGAAGTAGATTAATACATTGAAAAAGATTTTTGAAATAGAGATGACAGACTGAAGATTAATGTCTTTGTCCTATAAGTAATTTATATAGATGTAAAAGAACCCTCCAAGATGTCCTTTGATAAATGGGCAAAAAGACACTAATGGTTCATGCACAAGAAAATGTGAAAATAAACATTATTTAAAGTGTTCACTCTAATAGAAATTATAGAAGTGCAAAAGGCAAATATACGAATAAGGTGCTATTTTATACCTAATCGATGCCACAAATATTTTAAAGACATGATAGAACCCAGTCCTGAGGATGTTACAGGGAATAACACACTTCTTTGGGGAATGAGAGGACCTGTCAGTGTGTATTAACACACAAAAAAGGGTGCATGGGTGGCTCAGTTGGTTCAGCATCAGACTTTTTCAGTTCAGGTCATGATCTCACAGTTTGTAGGGTCGAACCCCACATTGGAGCCCAGTTGAGATTCTCTCTCAATCTCCCTCTCTACCCCTCCCCAGCATGTGTGCTCTCTTTGTCTCTCTCTCTCTCTCCCTCTCTCAAAATAAATAAACTTTAAAAATTAAAATAAAACACAAAAAAATGTTCAAATCTCTAGACCCAGTATTCCAGTTCTTAGGGGGGGAAATTCTATTCAAAGCTGTTCGTAATGATATTATTCACAATAATTATCATGTTGTATGCTTATGCATTTTATAGGTTTCAAAGCATTTTTATATTCTTTTCCTCACCTGAGTATAATTATTCCCATTTTATTTTATTTTTTTTTTATGTTTTTATTTGTTTTTGAGAGCAGGAGAGACAAAGCATGAGTGGGGGAGGGTCAGAGAGAGAGAGGGAGACACAGAATCCGAAGCAGGCTCCAGGCTCTGAGCTGTCAGCACAGAGCCCGACGCGGGGCTCGAACTCACAGACTGTGAGATCATGACCTGAGCCGAAGTCGGACACTTAACCGACTGAGCCACCCAGGCGCCCCTAATTATTCCCATTTTAAAGACGAGGATCCCAAGAACCAGAGAGATTCAGTAATTTTCCCGGGACCCTACAACTGGGCATGGCAGAGCTGAAACTCGAAGTTGGTTGCCTGATTTCAGTTTAGCGTCCTTTCCTACTTGTTTCTAACAGACAGAAAAGCCAACAATCTGACCTATAATGGAAGAATGGCTCCATCCACCCTGGCCTCTGGCACAGGGATCAATGGCATCATTTGAGCCATTGCACACAAGCTAACAGAAATACCTTAAGGTTCTTGGAAAAAATAAAAAGGAAAAGACGCGAACATAGCCACGCACATGAGATAACCAATTTAAGTGTGTACATGTGTACATGGGACGTGGAGGAGTTGGGGAAGGGATGTTTCAGTCAGCACGCCCTCTCCGTCACTCATTGCGCTGACTGTATTCACAGCAGTGCTGCCCTGTGTTCAAATAGCCGTCAGGGATTTTCACGTGCATTATCTCCTTTGAACCTTGCACTGGCTGAGGGAGCTGAGCAAGGCAAGGACTGTGCTTTTTGTTTGTCAACTGAAGAAACAGATTCAGAGAGATTAGGAAGCGGGGCCAAAATATTGGGCCCTCCTTGTCCAGCCTTGACCTCTTGGCACACTGCAGTGTTGGCTTCACCCAACTCCCGACCTCCCGAGCGAGGTTGGTAAGCAGCGCTATTTTGGGGGTGTTCAAAGTGAAGCCCATTAAACTTAGAACACTGCATACAGTGATCTCACCTGGGAGCCAGTGGACTGGTGGACCCATCCCTTGGCCTGCACTCCAGGTTCAAGTGCAAAGCTTACTTTATATTGGATGTGAGAATGCTGTTAAACCCGAAGCCCACAAAAAAATGGATAGACAGAAACTTCTGTACATGTAGAGGACATCCCTTAAAAAGATGTCTCACTGGGCTCTGCAGATCTAATGTTTGCAGCAGAGGTGATAATTAAATGGTAAGGAGAAATAGAGTGCTTTCCCTGAGGGGATGGTCTCCATAGATACCAAGAGAAGTTGGCAACCTAAATGGAATGAAACTAAGAGCCTATGTCAGGACCTTGAAAAAATATTTTAAAAATGTTTAGCAGGTGCCACCATTGTCAGATTTGGAAGTTTGGAGTCTTCCTGGGGAAAGAAGCCACAGAAGGGAAAAGGGAAGCAGCCAGTGGGTGGAAAGAGATGAATCTGATGGCCCAAAGAGGAAGAAGTGAGAGAAGCCTTCCCTCCGTGTGCTTTCTGGCTCCAACACCGGGCCAGTGCAAGCATCCCTCTCAAGTGTGTTATCTGACATTGAAATGCTAACATTTCATAATCCCCAAGTGACTCAGGCATGTCAAGAACGACCCCAGGCAAATACAGAGAAGATAATTAAAGGTCACTGGTGAAGACTATTCTTATGTTTGACTTCGCATGGGCGGGGGAGGGGTGCGGGTGGTTCCTCAGTATCCTGTTAGGTTTTCCGTCTTGTTCGTTCTCACACACCTTCCGTCATCCCCCGTGCTGGTTGGTGGTTGCCTTGGGTGCTTCTGGGTGTGGTCTTGCAGAAGGGGTCTGAAACATGGTGAAGAAGGAAACAGACTATTTACAAGAGGGAAAAGAATTGATGGTAACTTAAGTGTTGGCCACAGACACATGGTGAAAAGCCATCTCCTTCCGCCTCAGCTGTTTGATGGTGACTTAAATTGGACAGCTTTGAAAGACAGTACATCCGAAAAGAGGACTTGTTTTGTCTTGTCAGTTTCCGAATGCTTTGTGCCAGGCTCTAAGGGCCGAGGAGAGTGAACTTTGCTCTGGCTCAGCATCAAGAAATGGGGATTTGCTTTGCAGGACTCCTAAATGCTTGAATCTGAATTTCTTTGGCAGCGTTTATTTCTAAGCTGGTTCTTACAAGAGCCTCCCTACTAGCTGGGGACAGGACATAGTACAGGCTCAGAGAAGACCTCTAAGTCATTGTTTCTGGAATGAGAAGACTGGCTTAGATATTTTTTTCCCAGAAGGTGGATTTCATGTCATTTGTATAGCCCAAATGATAAAAGAACAAGGGGATACAGAGATAAGACACAAAATAATAATTTTGACTCATTTTCTCTTTTCAGTTCTCTTCTTATGCTTCTGATCCTTCTGATCATACTGTGGAGTCTTCGTTTAGAGTTAAGGTCTTTAACACCTTTAAATCACTCCTTAATTCCTCCTTTTAACAAAGCCCAGGACTCAAGCTTAGAAGCTTCAGGCAGGCAAGAGTATCTAACAAGAATTTAATAATAGAGTTCATTTTTTAAAGTTAGTTTCTATTTATGCCCGGTGCAGCAATAGCATTTATTTTTACAATATGTTTACTTAAGTAAAAAAATAAGTAACTTAAGGAAACAATACATATGTAATAGTTCACATGGTATGTACATTGGCTAAAAAATTGTCACAGTGGTACCAAGAGTTTGGAAATAGTGCATTTGGTGTGTTCTGAGAGCTCTTCTTCAGCTAGAGATCTGCAGCAACTGGTTCCCAAGCTTGGGTACAGCAGCTTGTAGACTGAATCTTAACTTTGAACTTTGCACATAGGACCTAGATTTCAGATATTATGATTTTTAAACAGATAAATATGGGCTTTAATGTGTCATAGAAAATTATCCTGGACTAGATGTTAGCAAATTAAAAACAAAAAGTTGGATTTCTATCCTAAGAACACACATCTTTTTTTTCTTTTCAAAGCTTGGAAGTCCCAGCGTTCCAGCTGAAATCATTTAACCCATCCTCTTCCTCTCCCCCTTCACCCTGAGGGAAGGATTGGGCAAGATCGTATTTTATGTTGGGATAGCCATAGAGTATAGTGGTTAGGAACTTCGATTTGAGGGGTAGACTGAGCCAAGTTTGAATCCCAGGTTGGCCCCTCATGAGCCAGGAGACTTTGGACAGTGACTCAAACTCTGAGCCTCAGTTTCCTTCTCTGTAAATGAGAATTGCAGAGGGGATGGGGAAGATTAAATGAACACACAGAGGGCTTCCACGGAGCCAGTGTTCCACCACAGCAGCATCTATTTTCAATGTGCATCAGTTGAGTGGAAGCTGGGGCTGGCCATCCCTATCAAGGGGTCTGCTGGGAGGTCATTCTTTCCTTTGTAGGAAATACCCACCCAAGTTCCCAGGGATTCAAGTTGGCACCGGCCATTATTTTTTTAAAAAACAAAAGATGTTCCAAGCACACTGGCAAGATTCACGTTCATTCCTGCCAGGCAGGATGAAAAAAAAAATCTAATATGGTTTTCTGATGTTCCCAGAATGAATTTCAAGCAGGGAGTGGGGTGTGCACTCAGAGAGGCACCCCGGCCTTGGGAGATGAGGAGCGTGTCATCCCTTCTAAAGCCTGGCTCTCACCCGACACGCATCATCTGGGCATCTTAACCAAGCTCTGACCGCAGAGACAGTCCCAGGGCAGGTGAGGAGGATTAGGTTGCTTTGGGAGTTCTTCCTGCCCTATTCATTAGCAGGGCACTTTAATTATAAATAGATCCTTTGTTAGAATTGTGGGGAAATTCCATGGTCTGATGGATACAACATCATTCGGAAGAGCCGAATAACTAAAAATGACCCCTATCGTTGTTGGTTTGTCAGTAAATATTTATGGAGACCAGACTCTACCTAACAATTTCTCCTGAGTTTAAAAGAGAAAGGCATGATTTCTGCCTTCAAGGAACTTGTACTTGAGTTTGACTGAGTCGTCCAGAACCCTGACATACAGACAAGTGATTGTCAATCAGCAGAAAGAGGGATGGGGAAGCCGGGAGGGGGGCAGTACTGGGAGGTGTCATCCAGTGAGTCCTCTGATGCCGGATGCTCACAACATTATTCCCAGGTGTGTCTGAACAAAGGGCAGGGCCCACTAGGGGCACATGAGCAGGGCACCTGTGTACCTGGCTGGGCCTCTAAGATGCTGAGGGGAAGCCAAGAGGGGCATCTGATTCTAGAGTGACAGGGCTTGAATGTTGAATGAACTGCTTCAGGTTTTCTGTTTCCGGCCTCAGTCTCCATTGTCCTGCCTCTACCACGTTTTATTTCCATCAGGGCTCCCACGGGGCTTAGGAAGTGAGCAGCGCTGTGGTGAAGACTGCAGGTCTTGCTGAGGAGCAGCCTCGGGCTCGGTCCTGGGTCTGCCACTGACTGTGTACACTGGCTGTGTAACCTTAGGAAAGGTTCTTAACCCCTCTGAGCCTCAGATGCCTGCTTTGCAAAATGAGTTTGTTAATAGTACTAACTTAAGAGAAGTCGAGGAAATCATGCATAGAAAGCACTTTGGCACAGCCTGGCACAAAGTCACCATCAGTATTATTGCTATTACGTTGTAAGAAGAAGCTGTGTTTTCCGGGAAGCCATCGTAGGCGGCGGCAGGGAAGCCATTCAAGTCAGATAGATTTGAATTTGAATTTCAGCTCTGCCAATTCATTACTACGTATGACTTGCGGCAAGTCACTTTATTTCTCTGAACACCTGCTTCCTCTTCTAAACAATGAGGTGATGGAGTTGCTTTCTGACATAGATGAGTGTGTGTGCGCCAGCACCTAGAACAGGGGGACTCCATGGTTCTTGGTGTCTCCTCCTCCCCGCCTAAGGGTCCCCCGTTGTCTCCATTGGACAATCAGAAGAGAGCAGTCACACCTAGGTCGGATGTGAGATGATGTCTCTGTTTCTAGAAAATTGCTAGAATCTGTGTAGATAGGGAACCTGGCAGGATGCAATTTCATAACAATTCTGGAGGCTTTGCTGCCCCAGACATCATTCTGCACAGCCCTGCTTTGTAAATTCAGGAGCAGCCCCAGAGCCCGACCCCAAAAGGTGGGGCAGGAGGAGCAGGAGCGCCTGGCCAGTGAAGGAGACTTTCCCTTGATCCCTGGGGGTACTTAGGGAAACTTTTCCAGGGAAATCTTGCCAGGGTAGACCCCATGTGGTCTTCCAAAGGAACCCTCCCATCTATAGATGGCTTGAGCTCAAGTCTGTTTCTCCTGGAAACGTCACCCCTTTCTTGCCACAATAAACATTTTTCTTTTACCACAAAACTGCCTTTGTCTTTTCTTGAAACTTTATTGGCATCCCTTACCCCTGAATCCCCAGCATTTTTTTTTACAAAACCAAACAGTCAAATCACAGGTTTGTATCTCCTTCTCATCTTTTAAGCTGGCTGCCATTGTCTATTCATTTTCTGTCTTGTGACTTTGTGATTGAAATGAGCTTCAAGTGAGGTGGGGAGCAGGGCAGGTCTCGGAGGTTCTGCCTCCTTTGTCATGTGTGCGATACGCTCTTTTTCAAATTTGCAGTCTTCTGAATTTTAATAGACTGTAGATAATGATACATCTGGTAACATATTAATTGCTCAGAGTTAGAAATAACACATAATCGCTGTGTTTCAAGGTTGCAAATGTACAGCACGGAGAGCCAGTGTTTGTTAGGAGCTTTTGGGAAAAACCCAGTGTTTGTGGGCATTTTTACATTCCTGTCATTAAAAATATGTGACAGAATGAGAACTGTCTCAAAGTTAGTTTTGTGTTCTGTGTGTGCGTGCAGGTGTGTGCCCGCACGCCCACACAGACACGCATCTCCCAAGGGATAACATTTTGAAGCTATTCATCTGCCCAGTCGGAGTGTGTGGGGGCAACAGAAAGGCCATATGAATCCATCGTAGATTACCTACCTCACAGCTTCCTGAACACCATGCTCTGGGCCTTATTTTTCTACATACCATTGCTCAGGGGGTGGTAAGATGTTTCCTGAAAACAGGAAAGTTTAAAAATTTTTAATTTTATTCCCAATTCAAGCAGTCCCTTGTGGCTGTGTCACTGGTAGTTTTTTCCATTTTGAATAATCAGATTTCAGTCTATTCTGTTCTCAGTAGAGAGCAGACTGTTCTAAACCCCCAAGTGCATCCTTTTCTGGTTCTAACCAGAGGCATGTGCTGCTGAGAATGAACGTGGACCCAATGATTTGAAGGATAAGTTGTGCTAGGAGGGACAGCTGGAGGTTACCAGGGAGTGTGGCAAATGTATTTTATGTTTCTCTCTGGAGGCCACGTTTCTGTAAGTCTCGTCTGCTCAGATACCATTCTTGTCAAAAACAGAAGCTGACTGGGCTGCAAGAGAAGGGGGTCCATGTTCTTATCCTGCAAACCCCGTACCCTTGGTCAGATGTCCCTGTAGGTTTTATCCAGCAGGTGTGAGTGGGATCCCTGGTCCCAACCTAGTCTTTAGTCCGATGGCAGACCTGGTTGCCAGCTTTGCTTGCCTGAGACGTACTTGGTCATCCCAGATTCAGCTGGAACAATCTGTCCTTCCTTTGGGACATCAAGATTAAGATCTGAGCATCTTTTTTTATTTCTGTACTTCTTTTTCCTTTTCTGGGAAGTGAAGATAATGCTGAGCTTCAAAGGATAACAGGTGGATGAGAAAGAGAGAGGACATGCCAGTGGGTCTGTATGGCTCTTTCTGGAAGCCAAAGGTAACATGTTATCTTGGAAAGAAATGCCACCTTGCTCATCTGACATGGGTTGAACGCCCAGAATCCCACATAGTACTGGTGCTTGTACCAAGCACATTCCCTACATGATTGGAGCACAGTTCTTCTGGCCCATAATTTAGCGATATCGGGTAGGATAGGAGGGTTTTGGTGCAGACCTCAAGACCCACCTGGATTCCCTTCCCCAACTCCGGTTCTTATCTTGAAATTTCATGGCTATTTTCCTCTCATCCGACATAGCCTTGGATCTTGCCAAACCACTCCCAGGTTTGCTGTATCCAGCCAGAGCTTGACTAAACAGATGATAAAGCTGCAGGAAGAAAGGGAAGTCAGGAATGTGGAATCAAAATATGTGGTCTCATAGCAGCCCGAGGGATAGTGGCAGGAACATGTCATTAGTGAGATTGTGGTGTGGCAGCTAACATGGAGCTCCAACGTCATCTCTGGGAGACCCAGGGCAAAATCCAGTGCTGCAGGGACAGAGGAAGGCAGGAGAGCAGGCTGGGGAAGGGACCCCACCTCTCCTTGGGCATCAGAAGCAAGGACAATAATCTGATATTTACAGAGAACAACTTATGGAGCAGGCTTGTACCATCACATTCCCTACATGATCTCATATCATCTTCCGAAAAACCCTGCGGCGGGGGTGGGGGGGGAGGAGAGTCACCCCCCACTTCACAGAGAAGGAGACCAAGCCCATGGAGGGAACATTGTTGATCTAAGGTCATAGGACATTGTGCTCTGACCAGAAAGGTTGGCTTATATTATATCCTTGGATCCTTTGCAAAGAATCAACACATTCTTTGGGCCAGAGTGATAAGAACTTTGTGACTTGCCGCAGAGTCTCAGCTTATTCCTAAACTCTGGGGAAGCCTCTGCAAATATCCTGAAAGTGTTCTTGAGTCTGCACACAGCAGCTCTCAGGCCCCGAAGCGGTGGTGAAATCCCCATTGGCATTCTTTTCCACCTCCCCTCCAACTCAGCGCAGGGGAAGCCAGGGAATCCCTTTTATAGAGATAAACAAATGCAGAATTTATATCCCACCCAAGGGTTTCCAAGAAGTCAATAGGAAATGACTGAATATGAAACCCCAGAATCACAGAGGCCTTCCTCTGGGCCCTGTGACTGTGATTAGGCCACCACTGCCACCTCTAGGTGCCTTGTTGGCATTCTGCAGCCAGGGATGTGTGCTTTGACCCCATTTTCTAAACCTACCGATAGGTGTGGCGTGGTGGGCACATTGCTTCTGTAGCATTCTTGCCAAAAATGCATAACCTGAATCTAACCGTGAGAAAAATATCTTCTGAGCCCAAAGTTGGCCTTCCCTTAAGGGCCACAGAGGCATGACTCTGTCAGTAGCCCTAATCCTTTTTTCAGGAGGCCAAAGTCTTGAAGTGCTTCAGCCTTGAGCATCTGGCCTGGTCTGCCTCAAGAAAGTAAAAGTTTTGCTTGACGTTCGGAAGGCAGATGTGGAATCAGGGACCGCAGAGAGAGCTAAATATCTGGCTTCCTCTTTCTCTGAAGGTCCGTAGTGCCATGTCTGGGCATGACCAAAATGAGTTTCAGGTGACGGGCTGGCGTTTGCTAAAAGGAACTTAACTGGGGTGTGGTGTGCATTTCTCCTCTGCCCAAGGTTAATAGTAACATCCTGTGTAGGAGAATTCGAATGTGGTCTTCTACTAAACTCCAATATTTTAGGGCTCTTTATTAGATGTGTTTAATCTTGGGCCAATTTAACCAGTAGCAGACTAATAAAATAACAAATTTGGGCCTGTTGCCAGCACAAATGTTGACTTACCCTTATAATGTTGACTGAAACGAATATCTTTGAAAGTAATTGAGGAGCGAAATGTTTGCCAAAAATCCGGTGTCTGAAACAGTGGTTCTGTTTTATTTTACTGGCACTGCTAAGAGATTACGTTCGTGACCTAGGCTGCTGCCCGCTTCAGCTCTCAGAGAGTCCCATATTTTACTGAATTATTTCCCAAGGTTCGTTTCTTGTTTTCATCCCATCACCGTCATTCAGCGAAAATGAGTTTCCCCAAGGCCGACAAACAGAGCCGGTTTTTTCTCCAATGTAGGGGCACAGATTCAACGATACCTAGAAGAATAAAGATAATGTGTTGCTTGAGGCCTGCCCTCAGAAACAAACTGGTTTGCCCTGAACGTTAGCCCTTCTCGGAGCTTGTAGTAAAATTAATTGCTTCTGCAGGGTAGACTGGATGATGTCCATCTCCCTCACCCCACACCACCCCCTTCCCTCTGCCACGTAGTTTATAGGGACTTTAGGGAACTACAGCGTTTTGCCAGCATGTGTTGTAGACCTGAAGGAAACAGGGAGGCCTGGAAGAAACGAAGCCGGGATGACCACAGAAGTTATCATAAAGCGTGATTTCTTTCAATGCTTGTTTTTTTATTTGCTTTTTATGGGTGACTGTGTTTGGGGCAGGGATAGAGCAGCTTTCAGAGGTTCCTGCCTGCATTGTTTCAGCTTAGTCACATGGCCTCCTGAGGCCTCCCCCTTCATCAAGGCTTCCCAAAAGCAACCACCTCACAGCAGACTTCGGCCAGATGCCGTAGGTGCTAACTGGCGTGGGCAGAGAAGACTTGATGTTCAGGGAATAAACGTAATCTCTCCAAGTTTCGCGTGTTCAGTTTAATGGCCCCGAGAGCTGATGGTTTAATTTGTGGATTGGCAGAGACCATCTTGTGACATCTCTGTCCTCTGCTGTTCAGCATTTCCGGGAGAGGAGGCTAGAGAAATTGTAGGGATCTCAACATAGCAAATCCAGTACCCTGTCTGCAGCTTGGCCATGAGACCGAACTAACTCAGAGTGGTCTGGTTTATTTATCCAGACTTTCATGACTCTTCCTTAACAAGCAAAAATACAAAAACAAAAATAAAAATAAGAAAACAAAAACCCCACAGCTTTTTTATATTATTACTAAGAAATCGAGATGTTTTTCTTAAAGCGTCTAATATGGAGATAGTTGGGCCATTTCATCAAAGAGGAAATCAGATTTCCCCTGGATGCACCGGGCAGGGCAACTAGACTGCGGGAGAGAATAAGCACAAGGGTGTGGCCCCCGTCTTTGAGATTAGCTGAGACAAAGAATCAAGGATCTTTTCAGGCGCTGTTTCCCTGTGGTTTGTCAAAGTCCACAAAGTCTTTAGCCCTTTTGTTGAAACCACTGATAAGAATCTCTGAAGGAAAATTGTAATTCTGAGTTTGAAGACATTTTGCTCACCTTGTGGGTTAGAAACCAATAATTTTGAAATGCATTTGGCCTAATCAATGAAGCCAGGTTTCCGTTGGAATTTGGGCCTCATTATTTGCCTTTCGACTTCTGGTAGCAGATGACACCAGGTCAATTAGCTCTGTGCCAGGGAAAAGAGAGCAGAAAACAAAATTAATGGAAATTTTGGAGTTGAAACTATTATTTCATTATTGTCTTTTTCTATTTCCAAAAAAAAAAAAAAAACAAAAAACAAAAGTAAGATGAAGAGTCACTTGCAGACTCCAAAGAGGCTCCCTTTCATGCTCCCATAGCCCCGGTCCTCTTGCTCAAACAGCTCTTTGAAGGCCGCCTCATTGCTGCCTCCATGTCCTGCGTGGCCCTGGGGTCCACTCTGCCCTGCCTGCTGATCAACTGCCCCTCTCCTTGCCTGCCACAGCCGACATCGACTCTCTTGGGTACTTCGCCTGAATTAGCCTTCTGGTTCTCTCTGTTGAGCCAGGAGACATCACTCCCACCCCACCCCAAGGCTAATATATGTATTAATTATGAAGGGATTAGTAACTTTACTGGGAGCAATCATCTGTATTAGTTTCCTAGGGCATCTGCAAAAAAGTACCACAAGCTAGGTGGCTTGGAACAACAGAAAATTATTTCTCACTTCTGGAGACCAGAAGCCTGAAATCAAGGTATCGGCAGGGCCATGCTCCCTCTGCAACCTGCGGAGGAATCCTTCCTTGCCTCTTCCTACCTTCTGGTATTTGCTGTCAATCCTTGGTGTGCTTTGGCTTATAGGTACATCATCTAGTTGCAGCCTCCATCATTATATTGCCTTCTCCCTTTGTGTCTTTAAATTTCCCTTCTATAAGGACACCAGTGATTGGACTTAGGACTTACTCTAATCTAGTATGACGTCATCCTAACTGATTATATCTGCAAAGTTCCTATTTCCAAATAAGGTCACTTTCACAGGTTTGGGGGTAGAACCTCTACATATCTTTTTAGGAGTATACAATTCAACCCATGACACCCCCTTAGCCAAATGGTCAAGGTTACCATCACCAGCAATAATATAATGTTACCCTCATATGATGTACCAAAAAGGACACGTCACTTCTGACGTGTTCTTGCCAAAAATGCATAATCTTAATTTAATCGTGAGAAAACATCAGGCAAATCTAAGCTGAGAGACATTTAGCAAAATAATTGACCAGTACTCTTCAGAAGTGTCAAGGTCATGAAAGACAGACCGAGGAACTGTCACAGATTAGAGGAAACTGTAGAAACATGACAGTGAAGTATGAACGTGGGATTCTGGACTGGATCCTGAAGCAGAAAAAGGGCATTAGTGGAAAGACTGATGAAATTCTAGTAAATCCTTTAATAGTCTAGTTAATAGTATTGTACCAATGTTAATATCTTAGATTTGATAAATGTGCCATGGTTATGTAAGACGTTAACTTCAAGGAAAGAGAGAACAGAGTGCACGGGAACATTCTGTACTATTTTTGCAACTCTTCTATAAATCTAAAATTACTCTAAGATCAAGTTCTTTAAAAAAGAGAATGCATACATTGGATGATTAGATAAATTCACCTCTTCTTCGTGGCAAAGGGGAAGGGGAGGAGAAATAAACTAGCAAAAACATACCAGTTTGTGAGTTCGATTTTAGGCTGTGTTCATGGAAATCTTGCTTTTCACAAGGCACTGCACTTCGCACTCATTATCATTGTCTCTTGGGCGGAATAGCATAGCTGAGGTGTGTGACCCAAGATGCGATCCCGTATCTTGCCTCTGCCACCTGAGACAGGTGCCCTGTGTAAGTACTTATGCTCATCGGGCCTCAGCCTACTCGTCCGTAAAATGAGGATGGTATTAGTTCTCTCATTGGATGTTCTCAAGATGCCATTAGCAAATCCACGTAAAGCTGCCAGTCCAGTGCCTGACACAGATTATAAGCTCTTATAATATATATAATATATTATATAAGAGAATCCTTTCCTTATTCTTCAGTTGAAGAAACTGTGGGCAAGTAACTTGCTCAAGATCACGCAGCTAGCATGTATGACAGAGATAGATAGATAGATAATAATAAATGGGTGATAGATGATAGATAGATGTATAGATAATAAATAGGTCATAGATATATAGATAATAAATAGGTGATAGATAAATAGATTTTTTAATGTGATTCATTTTCAGTCATTTAGTTAGAAAAACATTAACTTGGAAGGAGAACCTGCAGGAGTATCTTGTCTTCGAGGGACAGGATACAAAATGGGCTGTCTGGTCCCCCAAAGAGGAGGAGTGAAGCCAACTTAAGGAAAGCTAGGACTTGGAGGGGGCACAGGCAAGAGTAAAAGAATTGGCCAGTGAGTCAGTGAGAAACCCTGAAAGGGTGGGAAGGCTTTGGCAATAGGAGGTGTCAAAATAAGTGAGAATACCATAATATTTGTGGTGGTTTAGAAGTTTTGAAGGGTGAGAATCTTGGGCATAAACTGTAAGACAGCATGAACCAGCCTTTGGTCCTGAGAATGGGCAGTTATGTAGTCATGAGGTCACATTTATTTGGCTGGAGAGAGGCAAAGGAGGATGGGGGATGGGAGGTCTTTGCCTTCTTTGTAGAAGATGGTGCTATTGTAGGAATGGAGAGAAAAACATGCATTTGGGAGGCAGAATTGGGGAAAGGAAAGCACACTCACAGATTAAAATAAATCCAACAGAACAGACATCTCCCCTCCCTGCGGTGTCCAACCTTGAATGGCTCCTGTTTTCTCTGTATGTTTCTACATCTGATTTGAACTCCACCAGAATGTTTTATGTCACGGAGCCCAGTGATTGGCAGCCTGGTGATGGCTTTCTTAATGGGAGCAAATAAAAAACCAGTCGGTAGAATAAAGCAGACCTCAGGGAGTCTAGTGGCTGTGTTGGTTTGCTCATCGTTAAGTTTGAATGTTTCAAGGTCACTCTCTCAGCTTTTGATCTCCTAGCTACATGGACCCTTCCCTATTCTAGCCTATGTTAGTTGAAAATTATTGAAATTCAGTATCGGGATTTTTTTCATTTTACCAGGCTTCTTCTAATTATGTTCAGTTCTAGATAATGTCTATCATCTGTCTCTTTCAGTATCCTTTCTCACTAGGCCCTCACTAACACCTGGCGTACAGATCTTTGAGGACATCTGTCTGCTCACTGATACATTTGCAAAATGGTTCTCTGTCCATTAAAATAAACTTTTGTATCATCTAGCATTTTGACTGCGAACCACAGGCAGGACTGCACACTGAGTCCTCTGTGCCCGCCCCCAGCTTTGACAGTTACCAACCTGTGATCAGCCTTGTTTTCTACACATCCCCACGCCCTGTCCCTGTATTACTGTGAAGCAGATCCCAGGCATCCTGTTACTTTATTTGTCCCTTATTTGTAACCATCCATAGTCAGGGAAAGTTTGTGTCACGTTTGGGCTGATTTGTTTGGAAAGTTTAGATGATAAAATGTTAGTGGGATAGGGTTTTACTCACATAAAAGATAAGTCAGATATAGCTCCTGCTTACCAGGGGAGGACCCTGCTTAGCCAGCTCCAGAAAGAATAAGCAAATCAAGCCTATGTCCTCTCCAGAGCTTGATGATTATCTAAGTGTGCCCTGGGAGAGTGCTGTACCTGGGAGTCATCGGGCACGTCACAGTAGAAAAGCTGAGACTGAGGACCATCAACCCAGGAAATGACTGTTGTAAAGCCAGAAGTTGTGTTGAGCAGTGGTCTGCAAACTATGGCCGACAAGCCAAATATAGCCTACTTCCTGTGGTCTTCGAGAAAAGAATGGTGTCTATTTTTAATGGCTGGAAAAAGCAAAAGAATAATATTTTGTGACACATAAAAACTATATGGAACTCAGATTTTAATTTCTATAAATAAAGGTTTAAAGGAACATAGTCACACTCATTTATTTACATACTGTTGAGGACTAATGGCAGAGATGAGTAGTCATGACAGAAGCTAGAGGCCCATGAAGCCAAAATATTTACCATCTGGCCCCTTACACAAAGCCGTAAGGCATCGGCTCTGAAGCCAGCCTGCCTAGGTTTAAATCCTGGCCACCTTTTTTCAGTGACTTTAAGCACATTGCTCATCTTTTGCCTCATAAAAGTAGCTACTTTTCAGGGCTGTTGGAGGAATAAATTAGTTAAATATCTATAAATCATTAAGGGGAGTCCCTGCAATAAATATGAGACTATTATTATTATTATCATTTCATAATGCTAGGGCTTCTCAACTAGTCTGAAATTATAACTTCCTGTTTAATGTGAGGATGGTGAAAGCCTCCTCGAGGAGTACTGGGGGGATTAAACATGACCCCTGAGTGTGCAGTTCCCAGTGCACCTCCTGTCACACAGCTGGAGCCCTGCCTAAGGCTTCCCTGGTATTTTCAAACATTTGAAAGACTTTCCTTTTTTTTTTTTTATTTATTATTGACAGACAGACAGAACATGAGCATGGGAGGGGCAGAGAGGGGGGAGACACAGAATCCGAAGCAGGCTCCAGGCTCTGAGTTGTCAGCACAGAGGCCGACACGGGGCTCGAACTCACAAACCGTGAGATCACGACCTGAGCCAAAGTCGGACGTTTAACCGACTGAGCCACACAGGCGCCCCTTGAAAGACTTTTCTGAGCCCATTAACTCATGGGGGACAGCATCTGCTGGCAGTGGATTCTCGTCAGGTGTGTAACAGCCAAGAGCAGTGCTGTCCTGCAGAAGAGTGGTCAGTCCTGTGCTGATGGACGTGTTTCTCACCCTCGTGGGCTGGATTTGTGGCTAAGTGAAGGTAGTTCCAGGGCAGCTACAAACACGATAAGGAAGAACCTTCTGTTATTCCCCAACCCCACCCTGCTGCAAAAATGAAGTACAGGGAGAACGAGTAATGGTTTCCTATATGCCGTGTCTATTAGAACGGAATCACTTTTGAAGGTTTCTACATGCATATAATCTGCTTTGGTTTTTACCTATTGGGAGGTACGAATGAGGAGAGGGGGAAAATCACTGTCTCCCCTAGGGAAGGAATATTAAAATCTGTCTAATAAAATCCCACATTAAAAATAAGATGTCATTGAGTGCTTTATTCCCCTTTGTTTGTGTTTCAAGCACAAGAGATGTTTTAAGTAGCTGTGTCATTTCATTTACGAACATAGGCGACCTCCATGCTTCTTTCTTCATTGTCTCCTTCCCTTCCTGCTGCCTGTCTATTCTTTGTTTCCCTTTCCTTGTCCTCTGAAAAGATAAAGAGAAAACATTTGATAAAGGTCAGTATTCATTCATTATGAAAATTCATAGCAAACTTAGCATAGAATGGAACTCGTTCTTCTTGATAAAGGGTATCTCTTCCATGCTGTCAACAAACATGATTCATAATGATGAAATCTTTATAATAACCACTTTAGAATCAAGAATTTCTCTAGTGTACCCACTGTCTCAGCTTGTAATCAATAATATACAGGTGGTCCTAGCTAGTGCAATAAGACAAGAAAAATTAAAAAAAAAAAACCTATAAGGCCTAGAAAAGATGAAGCAAAACTTTTTTATTCAGAAAATAGTGCCAACACACAATACTCAATGCCTTTTTCTTTTTTATGTTTTTTAACCTTTTTAGTGAGATGCCCTCTTGCCCTGTCTTAAAAGTGCATGGTGGGGGTGGTGTCCACAGGATATCTTATTTCTGGGCTTAGCACTGACCTTGCCCAGCCTGGTCTGGCAGCTGAGTTGTCTCTGCAGGTTGTATTGTGTCATCTCTTTGTAAAGCCCGAAAGCATCCTTGGAACTGCATTTGCTAGTTTTCAGTAGAGCTATTTACCTAGAATCTGGAAACATTTTCCCTGAGGGCTCTTTTTAGATAGCATTAAAATGCAGCTGGAGACATACTGAGTAAATGGAAAAGAAAAATCAAATTAGGCCAAGAATTTTTTTAATCTCCTATTCTCACTGAAGCCCTCAAGGAGAAACCATAATTCATACTTTGCTCATGTGGGTCAGGCATAAAGCCTTCTCAATAGATCCAATAACCTGCAAATGTTCTGGTTTTAAAATTGTACCTTCCTGCATTGCTGGATCACAGCCCTAAATCAGGCAGCAACGGTTTCTGGTTCAGTTGTTCGTTACTTGGGAATGTCAGATTGCCAGAGAGCAGCCTGATATTTACTTCCAAATAGCCGATGCCTTAGGAAAGGAGTTTTAATTGCAATCTCATGTAGCAGCCCCGCATACAGCCTGCAGAGGGGCTGGCATTTGCAGTAGGCATATTTCTCCTAGCTGTGTAGGAAACGGCCACTGACTGGGTCATATGAAATGGGCAGCAAAGTCAGCAGACCCTTAGAAAAGATGACACAGCAAGGGGAACAGAAATGAATCTTCCCCCATCCTGCCAAGCATGCAATGCTCCCTACCCCTTTTTAAAGCAGGAGAACCCAACTGGCATCTGCCCTTCAGCTTTCCCGTTCTGATACAGAATCTGTGATCCAGCAAGAATCTTTAACCATTAAAAATCCGGAGATGAGTCTCCAGGCTCTGAGGTGCCTGCAGGATCATCTGAGACCAAGTCCTGCCGCCCTGTGAAATCGCTCATCCCCTCGTTTGCTGCAGTGCAGTTTGTGCCACCCACGGTGGTGATATCACAACTAACTCTGGCATTTCCAGCCCAAAGCAGGAGTTACTTAGAGAAATTCAGGGGATGCTCAAGATGGTGTGTGTGTGTGTGTGTGTGTGTGTGTGTGTGTGTTTAGTTTGCTGATGATGCAGCTGTGACGTAAAGGTATTTTAAAACTCCTCCTCTGAACATAGATGCTCAGGAGGCAGGCGCTGGACAGGAAGCATCCTGAAGGACACTGTCACCTGGAAGCAGAAGGGCTATTGGACCTTTCTCTTCAGCCCTTAAATAATAGTAATGTGATGTCTCTCATATTGAGAGGTTCATCCTTTGTATTTTGGAACTGAGCCCTCCCAGTGTTCGGAGAGTTTCCTACTGTCTGTTCAGCTTAGCATGCCAAGAAGCTGGAGAGGTCCCCGGCAGCCCTGATTCATCCTCTGTCTTGGAAAAGTATTTTACCGCTTCAAGAAATCATGAAGTCAATCCTGGCAGCAGCAGCGTGGAATTATTTTGCACTTTTTTTTGTGTATGTAGTCTTTTAATTTTTTTTTTCTATTTAAATGCCAAAAAGGTTGGGTCTGTTTCCAAAAGGGCTTCTGATACCTGAGATGGGCAAAGGCGCAAAATGACGTGAGAGTTTCTCGGCAGAATTCCAGATTCAGGCAAGATTTTTCCAAGCACCTACTATGTTCAAAACACCCTGCAGGGATGCCCTGGAGAATCTGAAGTTCTGGCTTAACCCTCGAAACTTTGAAAGCAATGGCTGAAAAAGAAAGATGAGCATCTTGAGGCTCCCTCTGGAAATGGTTGAGGTTCACTACAATTGGCAAGTTTGGCTTTTTCCATCAAAATTTGGTGTCTTCATGTGCTGTCCGGCATCTACTGCAGGTCAGATGGAGCTTAGGAAGGCAAGGGTAACTGTTCTCTTTGTCTTTGTAAAGTGTTTTGTCTGTCTTGTCCTTCCTTCTCACAGCCAGCTGTTTGTATGTAATTCTTGTCCGCAAAGTCACTGAAATGGGTAGGCTCCCTCTCACCCATCAGCTTGGTTCGGGATAACTTTGCAGATTTGCAAGTTTTATTTTGCATGTTTTATGTGGAGGTAATTTTCAAAACCTGTGGCTATGTGAATTATAAAAACTAATGCCCATGGTACAGTTTTCTCTCTGTACATTTTCTCTTGCTGGTTGTTGTTTATAAGTATTCATATGTGAATTTCAAATATACTGTAGATACAAAGATGCTTTTCAAAGGGCCTAGTAATAGAATCCTTAAAAAAATTTTTTTTTGATTTAGTGAACTAAAAAAAATGATTCTTTGTGCTTTAGAAAAGCCATTGCATGAAAGAAATTTGGAGAGTGGCTTCGGGCAAGGTGGGGAAAACGTTTTTAAAAATATGAAACCAGAAGCATCAAAACACAACTGGCTGACAAGGTCATTAGATGGGAAATCTGAGGCAGCTTTTCTCTACAGGAAGTGTTGGGGGAAAATGATTCTAAGTGGAAGCTTTGGAATTAAAAGCTGACAGATATTGGGCGTGAGGAGTAAGGGGCAGACCCTGTGCATTTGCTGTCTGCTCAGAAGCTGCTTCTGTTGATGTCCCCCTGCCATTTCCCCTTTCCTGTCTCCTGAGCCAGGTCGTCTCCACACATCTGGAGAGAGACGGGACCCTGTTTACATTCCATAGACTGTGCAGCCAGCAGCTCGTGGATTGGGACAGGAGTGTGTGGCGGAGTTATGTTGTCTGTAATTAACCTTGACATTTTCCTTTCTTTTTTTTTTTTAACCCTATAGGAGCCTAGTAATAAACGGGTCAAGCCCCTTTCCAGAGTCACATCCCTAGCAAACCTCATCCCTCCCGTGAAGGCCACACCGTTGAAGCGCTTCAGCCAAACCCTGCAGGTAAGAAGGACACGGTGGGCTTGTGTTTGCAGAAAACCTGTGTTGTGCAGGAGGGGACATTCCTGTTCTACCCAGAACCTCCCCTGAGATCTGAGTCAATGCTTATTTCAATAGAAGGGAGCAAGTGAGGGAACTTAAAAGCAAGAAAGATATGTTTTCAAGTTGTAAACTGGGGTCAGATGGAGTCCTTTGAGGGCTGACTTGAGGAGTTGGGTCTTTCCTCTGAGTCCTGTACCCCATCTATACGTACACTCAGGTTTTGTCCTAAAATCTCTATGGCTTCCTAAGAAAACCAGCGTGTGACATGAGCTGGAGGGTAGGAGAGCCTAGTGTTTAGACTACAGCATGGGGAGAAAAATTTAGCGCACCCCCTGTTTTCTTATGGTGCACAAGCTAAGAGTGGTTTTTTCTTTTAAAATGACTGGGGGAATGGGGTGCCTGGGTGGCTCAGTCAGGTAAGCAACCAACTTCGGCTCAGGTTATGATCTTGTGGTTCATGGGTTCAAGCCCCACGTTGGGCTCGGTGCTTTCGACTCAGAGCCAGGAGCCTGCTTGGGATTCTGTGTCTCCCTCTCTCTCTGCCCCTCCCCCACTCACACACACTCTCCCCCCAAAATAAATATTTAAAATGACTGGGGGGAAAATAAATAAAAATAAATAAAATGACTAGTGGGAAGGTCAAAAGAGGAACAGTATTACGTGACACTAGAAAATTATATGAAATTCAAATTCAATGTCCGTAAGTTGATTTATTGGAAAACAGCCGTGCCTAAATATTTATGTGTTGTCTATGGTTGCTTTTGCATTGCAATGGCACAGTCAGGGAGTTGTAGCAGAGACCACGCTGCACACAGGGCCGAAAATATTTACCATCTGGCCTCTCTACAGAAAATGTTTACTGACTCCATGCTTAGCACGAAGGCCCTGGAGTGGAATTACCTCAGTCTGACCTTGGCTCTGTCACTCAGAGACTTTGTTACCTTGGCAGGTGACATAACATCTTTAGGTCTTGCTTTTATTCCTAATGGGTACATTGGAGGTGATGCCACCAACTTTTTTTAGAATAGATGATTGTAAATATTTATGAGACAGTGCATTTAAAGTCCTTAGTATTTAGGGACACATGGGTGGCTCAGTGGGTTAAGCATATGACTTCAGCTCAGGTCACGGTCTTGCTGTTTGTGAGTTCGAGCCCCGCGTTGGGCTCTGTGCTGACAGCTCAGAGCCTGCGGCCTGCTTCGATTCTGTGTCTCCCTCTCTCTCTCTGCCCCTTCCCTGCTTGCACACATGCACTCTCTCTCTCAAAAAAAATAAAATAAAAAATAAACATTAAAAAATTTAAAGTCCTTAGTATTTATAAGACAGTGCATTTAAAGGGCTATTTTGCTAACAAAACTATACTAAGCCCTTGGTTAGCAATCACTAATTTACTAATTAGTTGGCTAGGTAATAGACATTAGCTACTATAATTCTTTGGTAAACAAGTGGCTATAGTTGTTCTTAAACTCCCAATAAAGTTTACCTTTTAAGGTGAAAACTGAGATTTGTCCAAAGGCCTGGAACCTAATTTGATAATCATAAAAATCCCCTTTCAGACTGAAACCAACAAAAATCATGCAATGAACAGGCTTACCTTGCTTAGCTGAGAAGTCGTCTTGATTCTGCCATTTCTTACTTGTCCTGAATACTTCTGCTTAGCCATATTTTTATCTTGGCCTTCCAAGTTATTAAGAAAATTGTGGACCAGAACCCAAGGCATATGCCATGTTATAAAAAATCTATGACTTGAGAACTATTTTCGGTCTCCCTCACCCCTCCTGCCATTGCCTCTGCACCATTCAGCCAACATGCCATGATTCTACAAAGCCCGAGCTGTTCTCGCCCTTTTCCTGTGGATGCTGTCCTTCTTCAGTGCTTATTCCCTGCCCTGTCCATGCCCCTGTTAGCTCTCCTCAGTTTCTCCTGAATGAATGCCTCATCACCTAATTAGCTATAGGTTTGGCTCAGTTTCTCTTGGTGCTTGGGCCTCTGGCCCAAGTTATCCCCTGATCCCCTTTGTGGGAGAATGGAGAAGAAAACAAAAAAATAATAAGGTCGTCTGGGGGAACCAGATGAAGGGCTTTGAAGCTAGTGAAGAAAAATGTGTTTACCTTCTCTCCCCTGTGACCAGTCCCTGAGCCCTCTGGCCAAGTTCATCACAGGCTTCCCCTGGAAGATTCATCACCACCCTAGTCCTGCACATCTGGTCTTTCGCTGAGTTCTGCTTTTTGAAAATTCTTTAGCCCGTCTACTGCCATTTCACCCTTTCCTGTCCATCGCAGTGACTGAAGCTGAAGTTCGCTCTCTAATTATTTCCTCCCTTGATTACGAGACCTCCATGTTGCCAGCCATCTCTTCCCATTGGCCCCCTAGGAAGGTCCAACCTCTTCCCTGGGAAGGTCCTTACTCATTGTGTAAGCATTGGGTGGGCACTCATCAAGCACAAAGCTCTCCATCCTGCCCTCATGTTGCTTACAGCCTGGACAGAGCTCCTTCTAGTAGATTTGGCTCTCAAGTTGTGTTTTGTTTGGCTGTGTAGCATTTGGAGCTAACTTATGAAAATCCAAACAATCCGTATAAGAATGTGAAGTCCTGGCTTCTTTTAAAGAATTGAAAGGCTTGGCAGTGCTGGTCCTGTGTTGCCACATGGCAATAATGAGCTAGACTTGGGTAGCTAGCCAACCGTCACCTACAAGAGGTCCCCACATCTCCCAGTTATCCTTCCAGCACCCAACCCCTTGACTCAGTAGCATCACTTTGCCTGGTCTACAGACTCCATGTTTGTGCTCCTAGGTCTAGGATATAGTTTGGTCTATGCCTCCCACCACAGCCCAGGCCTGATTGTGTGTTGCTATAAGTTCCTCCATCATCATACCTTCAAAATCTTCCCTTTGGCTTCCCGAGCAACCTTTATTCCTCTTCTCCCATCTCTGCCCTACACGGACCCTACAGAGGGAACACTGCAGGAAATATCTGATCCCCTTGAAAATTTGCATTGACCTAGAGAACTGAGACAGAAAGAAATCAAGCCATGTCTGAAATCCAACAGACTGAGGCCAAACAAGGATGAGAAGCCAGACTCGAAGGAGGGATCCCACATGTGGAAATTGGTTTCCAAAACCTCAAAGAATTTTTTTGGCAAATAATTTTTAATGTACTTTTTTCAAATATCATGATAAATAGCTAACTCCAAGCTCCATTTATGGGACAGAAACAACCTGGAAGAAGCAGAACAGTTATTCATAGTGGTTACGCACATGGACACAGAGAGAGCTTGAGCAGTGTCCTTGTGTTGTGAGTGTGTCCTTGGAAGCGGGGGTGGAGGGGTCAGTGAATGGAAATGTGCCCTAAGTCAGTGAGCAGAGTTAGACGGCCGTGTTTGCAGGACGATCTGCAAAGCACAGAGAATGTTCTCTTGCCCCCGACATAGCTCCCTGTTTGTCACCTTGGTGCATACAGCACATGTTTTGCAGAATTATTTCCAGTCCTTGCATCCCAGAAATTGCTCCGTGACTTTATTGCTTCCCTCTCCCACTAGACTGGGATAGGGTGCTAACGTGGCTTGAAGAGCAGGGAGGAGGAGGGGGAGGAGGAGGCCCCAAAGGGGTACTCAGTAGGCCAACTTCGCATCCTCTTCCATTTTGTGTGCAGGGGCACATTCTATAAGGGGAGAAACAGAAAACAAGGAGAGTGGGGTAGGGGCTGCCCCAAACCTCTCAGCATTCATTCCTTACTCATAGATGAGTATTACATATGCCTCTTCTCCTTCCAGAAACAACTTGAGACTGTAACTGAGCAGCTTGGTTCTCTGTCACAGTATGCCTTGTCCCTGGCGCCTGGCCTCATAGAGACATATATATCCCTTTTAGCGTCCAGTTATGTCTGAGGTTGGGTTCCTTTTATTATAGGAGAAGGGATGAGTTAGGCCTGAATGCCCAAACACAATCCTTTCATCAATAATGAAACACTTGGCAGTCCTTCCTCTGGCTCCCTGGGGAGACCACAGGTTAGCTCAGAAGGATATCAGGACAGCTCGGGACTGGCACCCTTTTCCAAAAAGGTTAAAACCCCGGCCACAAATGTGAGTGGCTCTGGCAGCAACAGTTCAGCAAGACACTGCAGGACTTGTTCTGTCTTGCCTCCCCTGTGCCTCATACGGATGGGGGGCTTAGGCCTCAGCACAAAGACGGCGTTTGTGGGAGTTGGAGAGGGACAGCCGTCTGCCTGGCCTTCCGTCTGTGTCTGGCTGGGAAGTGACTGCTCCTGATAGACTAGAGCACAGATGTCTGCGTCCCTCTGGGCGTAAAAATCTCCTTGCTGGCCTGCTGGAGAGGAACACGCAGCCCAGCCCTAAAGGGGCCTACACGCACCCCTGCTGCTTAGTGAGGACAGTGAGCACTCCTCAGGCAGGCAGGGCAGGTCGCTGAGCCGCACCTGCCGCCCTGCCCCCAGCTCCGCACAGCTGCTAGATGCATTTGAGCTGGGTCCAGTGTGTGCTGTGGAATGCTGTGTTCACAACACTGTGGTCGAGCCCAGCGTTCTCTCTGAACATGAGCTTCATTTCTTTTCCATTTAAAGAGTATATGCTCATTGTGGAAAAAATACAGAAAAAGGAGAAAGAGAAAAGATTCCACTCCCAAACAGCCCCTGTTAATATTTTAATCATTTCCTCCCAGTGTTATTCTAGGTAGAGCCACATACCTTACGTCTCCTGAGCCTCATTTGAGGTCACTCACGGCGTACCCAGCATTGTCTTTGTGTAATCTGTTCACTCTTGAACTGAACTCTCCCGCCGGGGACGTGGCACAGTCAGCTTCTCTAGGGTTTCCATTGGTCTTGGCCTAACATGGTTCCAGGCTATGCAGTTAGGGATAGAAAGGTTCCTCTTCATCATTGTTACAGCCTCTTGGGGGGATCGTACCTTTTATTAAGGTTCAATAGTCCTCTTTATTTCTTTTAATACTTTTGGTCTTGAGTTATGTCTTTTTTTTTCTTTTTCTTTTTCTTTGCGTTTTGCATGCAAAATCTCTTTCTTCCATCTCTTTCATTCGCATCCCCCCCCCCCCTTTATCATTTAGCTGGATCAGAATGTCATTATGGCTTCAGGGAAGTAATATATCACAGTTATTCTTGGAAAATGTGATCTTAATGGACCGAGTATATATTATTCCAATGTCTTGATGTATCTTATTTTACATAACCACTCTCCTATTAATGGATATTTAGGCTGTGAATTTTTTAAATTATCAAAGAACCCTGTATTGAATGTCTTTTGAGGGCATTTGTCCTATTTTTTTTAAAAGTACCTTCTAATTGTGCTTTATTTTCTGATTATATAACATCTTTTTAAAACTGAAAAATATAGAGAAACACAGAAAAGGGAGTAAAATTCACTTGTAATCCCATCTCCCCATCACTAAGAAACTTATATTAACATTTTGGCACACACTCATCCAGTCTTTAATATATGCCTGCGTGTGTTTTTTTCTTTAAAACAAAATAAGAATCATGCTGTATATACTATTTTCTAACATGTTATCGTCTTAACGGTATAAAATAACCTTACGATATGAAAATACATTTTCGTGTCATGAAATAGTTTTCAGACTCCATTCTTACTGAATTCATAGAGCATTTCACCAAAAAGATATACCAGGTATTGATTTGCTCTTCTGTTGAACATTTCAGTTGTTTCCATTTTTCTACCATCATAGACGACCCTGCTTTAAGCATCCTGATCGCAAATCTTATGTGTGTCTGTATTTCTCCCTTTCCTTAGACGATATCCCCAGAAGTGGAATTCTCGTCAAAAGATGTGACTCAAGGCATCTGATATCACTAGAGTCAGGCCTCTCTTCCTGATGCGTACCTGTCTCAGGCAGAATTGCTCCTCTGTGCGTCCTGGTTCTAGACTCACAGTCACATCTTTCTCTCTCTTTTGTCAGTTTTTCTATCTGCTATGACATCTTCACAAGGTGGCCCTTTCCAGGGGCCCCATGACTTTCCACACAGACCAAGTTTGTCTCTTACTTTTCTTTGTACCACACATGACTCAGGAATGAGCAGTTACTATTATTACTGCACTTATTACTAGAATACATGGCCATTGCTTTTCCTAGGGGTCTCTAGGAGGTGGCAGTGGGTGCTCATGTAGTAATGTTATGTAACAACGGGGCTATTTCACAATAGAATATCAGCCCCTCTCCCCCTTCTGTCCCCTCAGGGAGGATTGTTGTGGCTTAGGAAGGGTTTTTGGTAACCACATTCCCTGGCCCTTAGATCTGAAAAGTATTTTATTTCACCCAGATACAGCAGACAATGGGATATATTAGTGTTCTCCATCCTTATTCATTATATCTACTGTGTTGTTTGTTATGCTTTAGACTTGTGGGGGAGGTCATCAGTAGGCAAAAGGAGACAGGGCCAGCTCTTGAGAAGGATAAAATCTGGTTACAGTTGTCTAAGATATATCAGCAAGTTAAAAAACAAAAGGAGGGGGTGCCTGGATGGCTCAGTTGGTTAAGCGTCCGACTTCGGCTCAGATCATGATCTCATGGTTTGTGAGTTCAAGCGCTGCCTGGGGCTCCATGCTGACAGCTCGGAGCCTGGAGCCTACTTCAGATTCTGTGTCTCCCGTGCTCTCTGCCCCTCCCCAAGTATACTTGTGCTCTGTCTCTCTCTCGAAAATAAATAAACATTAAAAAAAAAAAAAAAGGAAATTCCAAACCATTGTATCCCAACTAATAATACACACCCACAATGGTGTATGGGTAGGAAAAAGCTAGGAACATCATCAAATTCTTGTAGCAGTTATCTCTCAGGCATGCAAGTATAAGAGATGTTGAGAGTTCTTTTGTTTTCTGTCTTATGTTCTCCTTTTTCTCCTATTACATAAGAATTACAAATCAGTAGAGAATGAATAAGCAGGCTGGATCTGTTGGGTTTTATTTGTTATATATCTTGATCATGCTCAAATTCTTTAAATAATTGTATATTATCTTTACAACCAGATAAAAATGTATAAGATTTTAAAATAATATACTAGGGAGAGAGAGAGAGAGCTAGTAATGGACAGGTTGGGAGGAAGTGGGGAGGGTAAAGGAAGGCTGCCTGGCAAGGGTGCAAGGAATTGTTCTGGGCCTGGAATGGCTCAGAGCTGATGGGGAGAAAGGAAGGAGGGCATTTCAGGTTTGAGGAAGGAGCGTGAGAAGACCGATGCCATCTAGCTATGAGAAGGAAGTAGAGTACCCAAACACACGTGCTTAATTCCATGTACTCAAAACCATGATTTTCCTCTCCAAAGACCTCGGACTTAGTCTCTTGGTCCGAGGTCATACACTTTCTATAATTGACAAAAAGTCGTTGGTAACAAAAAGTTATTTGGCAGATATGGAAACAAGCTGGGGCTGTGTGTGTGTGTGTGTGTGTGTGTGTGTGTGTGTGTGTTGGAGGAAGCAACCAGAAATCACACTGCCTTGCAGTGTGGAAGGTAAGGGTATAGCTAAGAAATGACCTCTATCCCTTATCAAGAGGAGCTCCTTACTTCCTGTAGATCTTTACTCTTCCTGGAGTGGTAGTTAGACTACTATCATAGTTGATATTGTAATTTAAAGCTTGTCATTTTTTTTATTTAGGAATAACAACTTCTAGTAGTTGAGTATTTACAATGAGCCACGCTCTTTACATTCGTGGCCTCATTTCATCTTTTCTGTAACAATGTAAGGTAGGATTTAGCACCACTCATAGGGGAGGAACCCGAAGGTTGAGAAATGTGTCGGAAGCCACACGGCTTTGAAGTGCTGTCGCCAAGACCCTGTAGGGTTTTCCCAGAGCCTCTCATGTAGCCAGCTTCAGCAAAAAGTCAGCTTGGTCATAGTAAAGCCTGGAGTTTGCCAGGATCTAAAAATAATGGCAACACTTTTAGTCTGGAGCTTCACACCTCAGTGTTGCTACTCACTGTTTGTTTGCCTGTGTGGCAGGGAGAGTCGTCATTTCTATTTCGGCTCATGAAATATTGTATCATTAACATTATTGTGCAAAAGCCGTTTTATGGTGTCTAATGAAGAGGTTGGGCTGCTGCCCCAAGCCTCTGGAAGGCTTCCTAATTTTTAGTTTGCACTGAGAAAATTGTACAATACTTTCCC
Organism: Paguma larvata; assembly: GCA_030068075.1. Lineage (NCBI taxonomy): Eukaryota > Metazoa > Chordata > Mammalia > Carnivora > Viverridae > Paguma > Paguma larvata. Next base: position 23,764,937 of record CM057842.1, on the reverse strand, counting down.
CACACTCGAACCAAATATTTTCTTCAACTTTTCATTTAATCTATTCAGAATCTCTCTCAGCTACAGAAAGACTTCTCTTTGCAGTGAGTCTCTAGGGTTTGATATATATTTTTATTGTGAATTGATTGGGTGCCTTCTTAGCACGTTTTTAATGTGTAGTAATCGGAACCAAATCCAAATACGATTTTATGTTTATAGCACCCTTTCAAACTCCGTGTTTATGGTCTTGCACATTTGTTTACTGATTTTGTTTTGTCTTAGTTAATATCTCTTATTGAAAATCTCAAAAATAAATATAGAGAAGTATGGAGATGAAAATGAAAACCATCCATAGCCCACCATTTAGGGGCAACATCTATTAACATGTCGTTGTTTAAATAGAGATCTTCCTTTTCTTACTTAACTCTACATGTGAGACTTTCCCAGTATCATTAAGCTTTTCTTAAAAGAATGTTTTTGACAGATAGATAATATTCCATTTTATGATTGCATTGTAATGTATTTAATTATTCCCCATTGATCACTTTAGGCTTCGCCAGATCTTTTGCTTTTATAAGCAACACTGTGCTGCTTTTCCCCTCCTATCGGTTATCCTAACAGACGCCCTCCAAGGAGCCATTTGGTCCAAGTAATTTAAAGCTGTGTTTGCTGTTTGCTAGCGAGTGAAAACATATATAAACTAGCACTAATGGTGGCAGTGCGGCCAGGGGTATAATAATAGTGACAGATAACATCCATTGCCTATTGCCCACCTACCAGGCACTTGGCTAAACCCTTGACGTACTTCATCTTATCTAATCCTCACTGCGACTTTGCGAGGTACTCATTACCGTGCCCTTTTACAGATAAGGAAACCGAGATCCAGAGAGATTAACTTTCCCCAGGCCCCTCAGCTCTTGAGTTGGTCTGAAGCCATGTCTGTTTTACTCCAAAGCCTGCGTTCTTAATGTAAATCCATGTTTTATAGTCAGAAGACTGGACTCGGTTCCTATTCCGATGCTGACCGTAGGCCAGTCATTAAATCCCCTGGCACTCAGGTTTCTCATCCCTTAAAAAGGGCAAAAATGCAAGAACCTGTCCAATTGCCTCTCCCAAGACTAGCGTGAGGATCAAAAGTAATGGAGGCCCCAGAACCGAGAAGCGTTATTTCTCAATTTAAGTTAATTGCTCTAATCAAGCCTTACACGAGAGGCTCCTCCAGGATGCTCTTCAAGAACATTTTCCGATCCCAGCCATAACTACCTTACGTTGTAGTGGCAACATACAAACCTGTTTTCCTCTGACAGTCCCACCCGAAACTCCTCCCATGTTTAATAATAAAAACCATCTGCTACAAAATAGCAGTGGTAAGTGCAGAGAATTTCCCTAGCTTGAACTCTCTCTATGGGAGCGTGTTATCTTTAGCTATAGAGGCCTTCTGTTTTTGGAAAAGGGCGAGGGAGCCCCTGCTGAACAGGCGACAGTAACAAATCAAATCTGTTCCATCATGCCTCACCTGCTGAGTTTACATTTCCTCTGACACATGTAAAGGGTCCCTCTTTTCCCACCTGACAGACAGTCCCCTTTGCACCCGTAGCATCTTTTCCACATACCCAGCTCAGGCATCAACATGAGCACCCATTTCCTACATCTGCATTATCTGTGCTTGTTACGGCTATTGTTATTTTAGCTGCCAGTCATTATGAGCTTTCGGTTTTTGACTCATTTGCTAAGCTGGATTCCCTCGTGGAAACTGTTGCTTGTTCTGGAACGTTTTTTCATTCCCCACACCCAGAGGGATCTATGTACCTGTTTTCTGTTTTTATGCCATTCATCCCAGTGCTGGGTCTCTCCTAGTCACTATGGACTGGTGTTTCTACCCCAAGGGACGTTCAGCAGTGAAGGTGTTTTGATCGTCACAACCGAGATGTGTGCACTTCTGGCATCTGTGGGTTACAGATAGGATATTGCTAAACATCCTACAAGATACAGGACAACCCCTCACAACAAAGAATTTTCTGGTCCAAAATGTAACTAGTGGCAAGGTTTACAATCCCTGTCAGTAGTCCGAAAGTCATTTATTTGGGCACATGCACCCCACCACACTCTGAAACTTACTCTAGGGGAAGAAGGATAGGATATTGGTTAAAATTGGCAGGAGGGGCATGGGCGGGGATGGGGGGACTGAAATAGACCAGACCTGTATAGTCATTCTGAGTTCGCCATTGACCTGGGTGTAAATTCTGGAGCACCATTCATTAGCAGCACGACCTTCAGCAAAGTGTTAACCTTTCTGAGCCTCCAGTTTCTTCATCTGTGCAACAGGGGTAGCAATCCTTACTTGTTGGCTATACAAGGCTTTAAAGCTCCCCTCACTGTGCCCAGCGCATATAAGCATGCCATGACTGTAAGCAAAACTGTCGAGGTCCTACTATGTATGTGCCAGTTGCTGAAAAGTCCATCAGCGAACAGAATAGATAGATATCCTTGCCTTCGAGGAGCTTACCTTAAATAGGAGGAAACAGACATGTCTGAAACAAACAGACATATCTGAAACAAACAGACATATCTGAAACAAACAAGCACATGGTGAAAATAGAGAAAAGTGAAGCAGGACCGGGGGGGGGGGGGGGGGGGAGGACACTGGAAGGGACATGGCAGTTCTCCTCTCTCAAGAGGCATCCTCTTCTTTGGGGCTTTTCTCCTGTGTAGTCACATGTTCCTCCTCCGGCTCAATCCTCTCCTCTACTTGTGCCCGGTGGTACTGAGGACTGGTGGAGGGGTAGGTCATGGTGTGTGGTCTTGACCACCCACCCATGGCTTGGGCCTGGTTGGCTGTGCACTGGCCAGCTACTGACCATACACCTGACTGCCACTCTTTATTACTTCTTTTCAACATCCTCCTCCTAAATGGAGTTAAAAATATCAAAATGTTTCTTTTAATCCAGCCTAACTAAAGGTGTGAATCTGAAGTTTGATTAATCCAAGAACCACTTGGTCATCCTTCCTAAAAATGAGTAAATGCATTCCCTCTCCTTAACTAGTTTCCTGCCAGAACAAGTGCCTTAGCCCCTTTGAGCTTCAGTTTCCTCATCAGTAAAATGGGAATAAACCTCCATCTTGTGGGTGGTTGTGAGGATGGGAGAGAATTCATCAGAAGTGTTAAGCATGAGCAGGCACAGAAAGAGTGATGTATGTGGTGAACTTTCCCCAGTCTCTTCCCCTTTTGTTCCTAAGCCAGCAATCACTGAGGAAACCAAGGAATTCTTAACAAGAGAGCTCAAGTAATACAGCTCACCTCTCTTTTTTACCCCCAAGCTGCAACAGAAGAAAATCTCCAACTCTCTGGGAAATTTTTCAAGAAATACATGAAAGTATGCTCAGTCGTACATTCAAAACATGAAACTGAAGTTAAGGTATACAGTTGACCCTTAAACAATGCAGAGGTTAGGGACGCCAACATTCCCCACACTCCACAGAGAGTTGAAAATCCATATATAACTTTCAATTCCCTAAAACTTAACTACCTAATAGCCTGTTGTTGACTGGAAGCCTTACCAATGACCTAAACAGCCAATTAATACATATTTTATATGTTATATGTATTATATACTGTACTCTTACCATAAAGTAAGCTAGGAAAGAAAATTTTATTAAAATCATAAGAAATAAAAAATACCTTTACAGGACTGGACTGTATTTATCAAAAAAGTCTGCATTTAAGTAGACCCTCAAAGGTCAAACCTATGTTGTTTAAGCATCAACTGTGGTTGTTTTCTCTATTAGATTGATAATAATATCCTGTTGATGAGAGTATGGAAAAAGGTAATTCATATACCTTTCTGGGGACAATAAGATTGGAACAGGCTGTTTAGAGGTCAATTTGGCAGTGCATGTCAAATGTTAAAATGTTGATATTTCTTAGACCAAGGAATTCTACTTCAGGAATTTGCTTTACAAAAATAGCAGCTCTGATGTTCACTGAAGCACTTTTTGTAATAGCCAGACACTGGAAACGATTTTAATGTCCGTCAGGTGGCGGCTGATTAAATCCATGTGGTCCATCTGGACCAAGGGATACTAACTTTGCACCCATTAAAGAGAGTGATTTTGGAAGGATGGAAATGTTTTGGAACTACGTGGAGGTGGTGTTTGCACAACATTGTGAATGTACTAAAGACCACTGAATTGTTCTCAAAAATGGTTAATTTGTGTTATGTGAATTTCACCCCCATAAATTATTATTTTTTTAGAACAATGAGTCTTATATACTAACATGGAGAGACATATTATTGAGTAAAAAGAGAACACATTCTGCTTTTGGTGATTGTTGGCAAATACATTTAAGAGGTTTGGAAAGATCTAGAACAAACTTAATAGCAGTTACTTCTGGAAAGTAGACTTGGGAAAAATGAGGGAATTTGTACTTAACTTATATACTTTTGTAACGTATGAAAATTTAAAGTTAGCGTATGTTCCTTGCAGACTGGCAGTGGGGAGGGGGAACTTGAAGTTGGGTCAGGGGTTGAAACAGTTACAAGGTGGGCGGTTGATTTAAGTGAAAGTGGAAAATGTCTTTCATTTTGAGTCTTATTTTTGTGTTTTCCTCTCTTTCTGCTCTTTAATTCCCACCCCAGCTATAATCAGAACCGAAAACTGAGATCAGTGAGTAACCTAATGACTCACGTTGCTTATTTTGACCTTTCCCTGCCTGTGGCTAATTGATTCTGAGTGGTGAGGACCTGCAAGCATTAGTCTGGTCACTGTTTATAAGGGCCTGTTTTCAAGAGATCACAAGGATTTGCAAGATACCTTTAGTGAACTGCGTATTTGGTGCAAGTCCTGTCTTGACTAGCATTCGGCTGGTCCAGTGATCATGAGCTCACTAATGAGCCCGGGGCTCAAGGACGCCTATGCCAGCCTGAGGAACTCATGTTGCTACTTGCAAACAGCTAGCTTCCTGCTTCTAAAAGGTTGTGGTAATACCTTGAAGCCCCTTGGAAGTTTACATTTTTCATTTATTCCTTTTTTCTTGAATTATAAAAAAAATTATAAATTAGAATAAAAATCACCTATGATGTCATCAGGCAGAAAAAAGAAAGAATTTTGTGGTGTTCCTTTTATATCTTGGCTCATGTCTTTTTCTTCATAATTATAAACAGTATTCATATGCAGATTTTAGTTCTGATTTTAACTTACATAGAAGGGATTTTTAGCTGTTAAAATTATCTTGGAATTCTCTAATTGGCTAGATAATATACCATCAAGCAGATGAATTATAACTTATTTAACAATACCCTTATGTTAAATAGTTCCCCTAAAATTTACTTTTTTAAAAAAAATTTTTAAATGTTTATTTATTTATTTTTTTGAGAGAGACAGAGCGTGAACAGGGGAGGAGCAGAGAGAGAAGGAGACACAGAATCTGAAGCAGGCTCCAGGCTTTGAGCTGTCAGCACAGAGTTCCATGGGGGGCTTGAACTCACAAACCGCGATATCATGACCCGTGGTCATGACACTTAACTGACTGAACTACCCAGGCGCCCCTTAAAATTTACTTTCTTTTTTTTTTTTTTAATATTTATCTATTTTTGAGACAGAGAGAGACAGAGCATGAGTGGGGGAGAGACAGAGAGGGAGACACAGAATGTGAAGCAAGCTCCAGGCTCTGAGCTGTCAGCACAGAGCCCGACACGGGGCTCAAACTCACAGACCGAGAGATCATGACCTGAGCCGAAGTCGGCCGCTTAACCAACTGAGCCACCCAGGCGCCCCTACTTTCTTAAATTTTATTGTTGAACCTCAAAATATTTGGAAGCTAGACTGTCTCAGTGATGACAGCTTATATGCCACAATCAAAATCAGTTCTTGCCCTAAGGAAGTTTATAGATCAGAGCAGGTGACTGGTAAGTATAATAAAATGTGATCATTACTGTATCAGAAATAGCCGAGATTGCCCTGGGAAAGAGTGGGACAACATTGGTGAAGGCTTCTTAGAGGAGGAGTTTGAGTTATATCCTGAGGACCCTTAGGAGTTAGCCAGCTTGTAAATGAAAGAAAAACATCCCCGAAAAAGAAGACTACTTGAAGGAGGCACGGAGGGATGGCAGAACATGCTACACTTAGGAAATGGCAGTTGCCCAGCAGGGCTGGAAATAGAGGACTCATGGTTGAGGGGCAGGAGGTGAATCTAGATATACAGACTGTGATTATATTACAAGAGGTTTTCCATGCCAAACTGAGGAATTGGAACTTCTCACTGAAGGCCATAGACATGTGGCCACAGCCAGGTCTTGCTAATTAAGAATGTGGTTTTGAGCGCAGCAACACCTCATTGCTTTGGCAAAGTTCCCAATAAGTGTTTCGAAATCTTCTAGGATGAAGGCTGAAGAGGGTGCACTTGGCTTTGTTCTTAGTCATTTGTATTTGTCATGAGAAGGCACTCTGATTGCCACGTTTCAGCCGCAAGGGTGAATTTGGGTAGTGGGACCACCCTGAAGTCTACTAGAACCTCTCTGGAAAATAAGAAAGTATGTCAGGGCAGGCATCATTCACTGCGGAGATAGTATTTAGTATGTATATTTGTTGGTACTTTTCAAGTTGACAGAATCCCAACTGAGATTAATGTAAACAGAAAGGGGAACATATTAGCCCCTTAATCTAAAAGTGGCTCTTCCTGGCTTCATGCACAGTGGGATCCAGAGGTTGAAACAGTGTGGGTAAAGCCTGCACCCTCCGTTCATCGGTCTCTCTCTCTCTGTCCTTCATTCTGCATGTCCCTTTATTCTCCCCAATAGCAAACAGACTTAACCGCATAAATAGAGTTGCTGCAAGAAATTCCTACTTATGTTATCTCTTAAGTTCACAGTACCAAAGGAATAAAGACCCTTCCGCTCTTTCTCTCATGTACCACTTAGCAAATTTGAGGGAATCAGGTGCCGCTCCCTGAAGCAGGGTGGAGGAGTACTCGACTGGTCAGGTCTGGGGGCTCCCACCCTAACGGCGCACCAGGCCCGATACCCGGGGATAGCAGGCTCCTGTTCCTACATGGAGGAGGAGAATAGGAGTGCTGGCCAGGTGTGAAGGACACGCACTACTGTTAACCCTTGTTCTTCCGAAGAGGGGGCTGTCTCCTGAAAAAAAGAGGAGCCCGTGGCTGCCCTGAGAGCTGGCTTCGTGCCTGTTTCTTTGCTGCATCCAGGACTCACAGAACGGATACTCCCAGCACACGTGCGAGGGCAGCCCCTTTGCCCAATTTCCCTTAGCACGTCGCCTCAAGAAAATACCCCACTTCCCAAAAGGCCTTGTGGCATTGTCGTTTCTTTCTTGCAAATGTCTGATTTATGTTCTGTCAGTGACAGGAAGCTGCTCAAACGATCCACCCAAGTCCTGCCACTGCCCCCGTGATGGTCTGTTTTTCTCATTGTTTAGCGTTCCATTAGCTTCCGCAGCGAGAGCCGTCCTGACATCCTCGCCCCCCGACCCTGGTCCAGAAATGCTGCCCCCTCAAGCACGAAGCGGAGAGACAGCAAGCTGTGGAGTGAGACCTTCGATGTGTGCGTCAATCAGATGCTTCCATCCAAGGAAATCAAGCGTCAGGAGGTAGGCTTGGGACCCGGCAGTTGGCCCTGTGTATGGAACAAAGTGGCTATAGGCGAGAGCCAGACTGGGTCTCTCGACACCACAGGCTCCAAATCACTTCTTCCTTGCATTTGTAGAAGGAGGACAAACTGGGGTGTCAGACCTTGTAAGGAACTGAAAAACCTGCATCCAGCTGACTGGGTGGTTCCTTCCTTAAAAAGAAACCGACGTGAAAATCTGAATTTGCAAAGAAAATGAATCAGGAAGTGTCTATTTAGGATCCAGGAGCTCACAAAGTTAATCACTTTAGGTATATTTTGATAGCAACTTCTAGAATATTTTAAGATGTTCGATTTATGAAACTGATTCCATTTTGTGGAAAACTTTTCTGTGGAATGCAGTTAATTTCATTACCTGTGAATTTTTGGTATCAATGGCCCTAAAGAACTGTGGTAATGTTAGCCTTTATAGAAAGCTTCTCATGTGCCAGGCTGTGCCAAAGCACTTTAAATGTGCATCATCTAGTGAAACTCTTGGAACATCTATTTCTGGGGAAAACCTGACATTGGCAAAAGAAATACTTGAAAACTTTGTAGGTTTTGGACTCAACCATTCTTTTCTAGGAATCTGTCTGCCAGGCACACATATACCCAGATGAAAAGATATATATGTAAGGGTATTCATCACGGTAATGTTTATGATAGTGCTAGAAAGAGCCTGAACATTTATTGCCAGGGACCGGCCAAGTAACGAGTCTCCATACATGGAATACTCTGTAGCTGCGGAAACACAGGAAGTGCTGATGTGCACGTACGGGTGGCTAAGCAGATAAGGCGAGGCACAAAGTAGGGTGTGTTATGTTCTTTTACCATTTATGTAAAAGAAAGGAAAAATGAATATGTGTGCATACATGCATGTTTTTGCTTGTAGAATCATAAATTATTTCTGGAAGGACACATGTTGAACTGGTAACATTGTTGCCTCCTGGGAGAGACCTGGGTGGCTGGAAGGAGGTTAGAAGGAAAGTTCACCATGTACCCATTTGTGCACTATAAAATTTGAACTATTTTAATATATTATCTAGTCAAAGGAAATAATAAAGCATTTAAGGGGCGCCTGAGTGGTCCATTAAGTGTCCGACTCCGGCTCAAGTCATGATCTCACGGTTTGTGGGTTCGAGCCCCGTGTCAGTGTCTGTGCTGACAGCTCAGAGCCTGGAGTCTGCTTCGGATTCTGTGTCTCCCTCTCTCTTTGCCCCTCCCCTGCTTATGCTCTGTCTCTGTCTCAAAAAACAAATAAACATTAAAAAACATTAGAAGAAATAAATAAAGTGTGATGCTAGGTGAAAGCACACTAAAAAAAAAAAAGAAAAGACATTTAAAAATTATAAATGCACTGAAAAAATCTGTGAAGAAACATGGCAAAATCTTAATGATGGTTAAAAATGTTCCCCTTTTGTGTTTTATAACACACAAGTTTTGTAACATTTTTTTTTTGTTTTCCCAAGTGTCAGTAGTATACATATGTAATTTATACAATCTGATTGTGGGAAGGAAGGAAGGAGGGATTGATTCTGCAGATTAGATTATTAAGGCACAGTGAAAATAAATTCACCCATCTAGAGAGTTACAGAGCTGGGATTTGAACCCAGGTCTGGTCCTACTTCAGAGCCCCCCGGTCTTCATGGTGACAGTATGCTGCCCCACAACGAATATCTGACGGTGGTGTTTGTCATTATGGGGTTCTGGGGTTTTCCTCTCCTGGAGGCCACGTTTGGCAGTCAGACGGTCAGGCCTCTGGAAGTGAGCTCTAGTAAAACAGATGTCCAAGGAAATCTGAGGAAGGTCCAGGTAAAGTCTAGCTAGCTGCATTGTGCCAGTCCGTTTCCTGGTCTCAATAACGCCAAGATGCCATCACTGGGGGAAGCTGAGTCATAGGTACACAGGACCTCTCTGCACTATTTTTACAACTTCTCCTGTGAGTCTATAATTATTTCAAAATAAAAGGTTAGCAAAATAGAGTACCAGGAGAGCATGATGTGGAAGCTTTACTGGGCCTCAGGAGGGCTCACCACGCACCGGCCTCCAGTGCAGTATTCTGTCTCCACCTGCTTTACCTGAGGTGAAGCGCGTTGTCTTCTAGTCCACCGACCCCAGAGACGAAGCGTGCGCTCTACGCCTGCTCACTTCCTCCCTTTAGTCTGAAAGAAATGTAGTAGTCCCCAAACCATCACTCCTACTAAAGAACTAAATGTATCATCCTTCAGCAAGTAATATTTGCCAATAGTTTAGACTCCCCAATGAGTAAAAGAGTACTCTGTGCATTATAGTTCTTAAATTATGATAGCTTGGCAGAGCCAAATTAGAAATGGCCCATTTACACACTCTTGCACACAGCTGGCTCCTAAAATTTTATTTATTGTACCCTGTTGGGCTGAGAAGTAATTTAGAATGAATTAACTTCACCGGACATGTAGAGTGATAAAATACTGGAGTCTTCCTACAATTCCAGCCTGAAGACAAGTGGCTGATAAGAATAAAGCTTTCACTGAGATTCACCTTCCATTGAATAGAAACAAACTGTGATGGCCCAGTTCATTATACTGCCATGTCCATCACTGAGGACAGACGCCGAAATCATGTATGGTGGTTGCTGCGCACACGAGAGGTGCAGAATCTGACTGTCATTATTTTACCTAAGATAGTTCCCTCTTGCTTTGCTGCGCTAAAGTTCTGTAATGTGAAAGACGACTTCCTGGGTTAGAAACATATGTGGGACCTCTTTCTCCCACAAACAAGTAAGCATGTTCTGCAGAAGTTTTGCAAAAATTTTCCTTTATAGGTTTTAGCTACTAGATGCATTTGCTACAGGTTAATTTAACTTTTTAAAGAATCCCTTAAAAATATTTAAGAGGTTGGGAGATTTGGGGCTTTGAGCAACGGAACCAGCACTGTTTGAATTTGGTCTCATAAGTGGAGTGTTCAGTGCACGTGTTTTGTGTTTGCTTACAGGCCATCTTCGAGCTTTCCCAAGGAGAAGAAGACTTGATAGAGGACTTGAAATTGGCAAAAAAGGTACATTTGAATCCGGGGGTCATTTGGGCCATGTCCTTTTTTCTTCTTCTTCTAGGTAATTTCACAATTCTAAGATTGTGCCTCATGAGCACTCTTTCTGTGACCAAGACAGGCCGTCAACAATTGAGAAGAAACTGCACGAACCAAGTAGGGGGGAAATGGCTCAAAACGAGCAGGTTCCCTGGACCTGGTCTCTGTCGGGGTCCTCCAGGGCATGTCTGTAAGGCACCTCAAGTAATACTTGAGTTTAATCAGGAAGTGTTCATAGAGGCCTGGCTCTACGAATATTTTGTTTTCTCTCACGCGGGGCCTCCTTACTCATGGGAGAGAGTGTGTGGACGTCTGAAACTGAAACTGTGTCTTAGAAATAAAGTCGTTTAAATCTCTTAAGTAGAGAAAGTGGTAAAGTGAGGCGATTGCCTACTATCATGTACGTTAGGGTCTTTTATATAGAAACGTGGGTTTTAATTACATTTTGTGCCAGAAGGGAGAGGAAACCTGTGCCTTGTAACCTGTATAGTCTTGACAACAAAGCTGCCTCAAAACCTTTCCATTTCAGTGACCCCCCCCCCACCCCCACAGAGGCTGAAATCCAGCTTCCTTCACCTAAAATTCTAGCCTCTTTGAAGAATGAAGGGTTGGAAAGATGCCTCCCTTCTTTTAAGTTTCCTTAGTCCAGATTCCTGCTGATATAAAGTGTCATCTGTAGCTTTCCCGGGAGAGGCCATCCATGCTTTGCTTGGACACAGCCAAGAAACTAAGTTTTAGGCAGGGCTGGAGGAGGAGGAGGACGGAGATGACAGAGAGGGCGTTTAACTCTGAGAGACATCTTGCCGGCCATCTGTCCAGCTCCTCCTTCCTGTGTCAAGACCAAGGCTAAGCTCCTTAAGGGTATTTCACTGCCTTCCTTTTGCTTGTGGTGGTTCTACCTTCCTGGAAAGCCTCTCCTTTCAGCCGTCCACACCCAGCCATCATCCAGAAACTAGCTTAAATCTCAACTCTTCAGCAGTATTTACTGCTCCCTTCCCACGCCAGGAAGCTCATCTTAAATCTCCTTTGATTACTCCAGCTTTAATTCTATCACTCTTGAAGCAGTTATGATTTGATCAATTTTTGCTACTATGTGACATCTCTTCTGTTTTTAATCTTGAGTTATTTTTTATACATATATCTAATTATCCTTGTATTTTTCTTATCTCCCAGTTAGCTTTAGAAATATCCTTGGAGGCAGGGACTGTGCCATCTGAGTCTCTGTACTCTATTACAGTGGCCTGGAATTGTGTGTTCTTGTTTAATTATCATTAATAAGAGGTGACAGGATTAACAGAGATTTTGCTCTCTTGGCTTCATATCAATCATAAAGGATGCCATCACTGTTTCTTTTCTTCCTTTACTTAGTTCAAATATGTACTAATAAAAAAAGAACCTGCTAGTAACTAATTTTGTATAAAGGTTTTTTTTTTTTAAGGTGCAGGATCTTCAATAATGTTAATTTTTAAAACATCATACAAATCAAATCTGCTCTATACTTAGGATTTGTGCCCTTGCCAAGATGTAGGATATACTAGAATAAAAAAGCTTTTTACAAATCTGCTTTGGTTTATCAACAACCACAAAAGGCTCAAGGCAGTACTATATTCTTATCTGTTCCAGCTACACCCGTATGCTGTCTCCGCAGCATTATGGGAGAAGTTGTTTGGAGAGAGACAAATATTTTGTTATTATGTGGGGCCTCACAGACACGGATGCCATTTGCATTAACCACTTGCTTTCTCTGATTAAAAAAAAATGGTTTTAATGCTTGTTTTTTTCAGAGGGAGAGAGAGAGAGAGAGAGAGAGAACATAAGTGGGGCAGGGGCAGAGAGAGAGAGAGAGAGAGAGAGAGAGAGAGAGAGATTCCCAAGCAGGCTCCACACTGTCAGCAGGAAGCCTGATGTGGGTCTCAAACCCACAAATCGTGAGATCATGACCTGAGCCAAAATCAAGAGTCAAATGCTTAATCAACTGAGCCACCCAGGCGCCCCACTTCCTCTGATTTGAAATGTTTGCTTCCATCTCTTGCCCTTCTTATGCAGGCCTATCACGACCCCATGCTGAAACTCTCCATAATGACAGAGCAAGAGTTGAATCAAATTTTCGGAACACTGGACTCTCTCATTCCTCTCCATGAAGGTATAATTTTGTTCACACAATGAGTCATGACTTGGAGCCTTAATTGAGTCATCTTACAACAAGTCATGATTATGTAATAACTTGATTAACCCAGAATCTACTTCCAGTCCTGTTCATATTTGAATGCCTAACAAAATAAGCATTCTGTTTGTTGTTTTTTTGTTTTTTACCAGAGCTCCTTAGTCAGCTTCGAGACGCTCGGAAGCCTGACGGCTCCACTGACCATGTGGGTCCCATCCTCGTGGGCTGGGTAAGAAAAATTCTCTGGTCTTGATTAAAAATAAATTTCAATAATGTAGATGGAATTTCATTTAACTAGACTTTTTTTTTTAAGTTTATTTTTGAAAGAGAGATAGAACAAGCAGGGGAGGGACAGAGAGAGGGAGACAGAGGATCTCAAGCCGACTCCAGGCTCTGAGCAATCAGGCTCAATCTCAGGAACAGTGAGATCATGACCTTAGCTGAAATCAACAGTTCAGACACTTAACCAACTGAGCCACCCAGGCGCACTGTAGCTAGCCTTTTTTTTTTATTGGCAAACGTTGGTTTTACATCAGAAGAAATTTAAACAGCAAATTCTTGGCAACATTTATCATTCCATTTAGGCTTTATCTCTTCAAAGTATGGAAACAATTTTTTTCTTATTACAAATTCATAGCATTGAAAGATAACATGGCCTTTGGCAATAAAGTAAGTAAAGGCACACGTGAAACAGTTACTAGTTTTACATCAAATAAAGTAAAACTAGTTAACATTCAATTTAGGCCAATTACTAATAATATTATTATTACCATTTCTATTCCAGTAAAAATTCAGAGACATATTCTTATCTACCACCAAAAACAAAAGTGCTTTATTCAGGCTACAAAAGAAACTCTCATGGTAAAATGTAATTTCATAGGCAAGGTAATACTAAACATTGTTAATGTTTAGCATATATCTGATCATAAGTAACTTCATAGGAAAGCTTGGTATTATGCTGACCTTCATCCCAAATAACCCATTCTCTTTCCTAATTAAACAAAGAAATCAACTGTGGCCTTAGATTAGAGGTTCTAAATTTATGGTCTTGGGGCTGAATCTGTGTTTCGTTGGGTGCATAATGCAGTTGTTCATTTGTTTAAAGTACTTTAGGCCAGGCACGCACTCTCGATTTTGCCAGTCCCCACCATTCCCTGTTCTTACATTTCTGTTTCCTTGGAGTCCGTGCACCACCCCAGCTCCAGGTGGCTTTCAGTTGTTACAAAGCAGGTAATAAGAGCAGATTACTTCGATGACTTCTTCCAGTCAGGATTAGATCTCTCATCTCTTTGATCCACACATTATTCCAGAAAAATAGGCACGAAGTACCACAGCAGGAAGCATTAAGTCATTCCACTGTTTGGGGAATGTTGCGAAGGTTAAAAATCCTACTATCATGTGAGTTCTCTTTATCCAGCTACATTTGTAAATATATTTTAACCTTCCTGTGCCTTCCAGTTCCTGCGTTTTGGTGTTGATCTCTTATCCTAACGTCTGCTTTTTTTTTTTTAAAGTTTGTTATTTATTTTGAGAGAGGCAGGGGAGGGGCAGAGAGGGAGAGAGAGAGAATCCCAAGCAGGCTCCACACTGTCATTGAAGAGCCCCGTGTGGGGCTCAAACCCACAAACCATGAGATCATGCCCAGAGCCGAAATCAAGAGTCAGGTGCTCAACCTACTGAGCCACCCAGGTGCCCCTAACTTCTGCTTCTCAATTACTGCCTTGATCAAGCAACTTTGAGGGTTTCATGACTGAGATAGCTTGAGTCCACAAGTCAATTTTAGCACTGAGGCCAAAATATCCCAAGGGCACCTGAAAGGCAAGCAATGTTCTAAGATGAATAATTTAGAAAATGTGCCTTAATATTTCAGGAGAGGCATTCATCTTATATTTTTGACTTTCATTTTATTATAAGCTGTGGTAGATGTTTTAACTTCTTCAGCCTTCAAAGAAATTTCTCTAAAGAGAACCAGCCAGCTGGAGACAGAGAAGGTGTCGTGAGAAGAGAGAGTCTGCCTCAATATTTCTTAAACTTCCTGAGTCTGTGGGCTGCTTTGATGGCAGGTGGGGGGCAGTGAGGCCGCACTCCAGAATTGCAGGATGTCTGCTCTGTGTTTGACGAGACGGCAGTATAGGACGACATGGTTTCCTTAGGCATCATGTACAAATCATCAGTTCATCCCAGAAGCCAAAGTGTAGGTGTTTGCCTCGTTATTAATTTTTTTCTGAAATAAATGTCTGCTGGTTTGATCTGAGGGCAGCTTTTGCAGCCCTTTTCTGTACACGCTTGGAGGAAATATGACTGCCTCCTTTGCTATCTGAACCCTTCAGACTTCACATGAGGACTTGCAGCGTGAAGAGCAGCCCGAGATTAAACAACCGGCCCATTGTGACCAGGCCTCATGAGAACGGCCCTTATTGATCAGGCCCCACGAGCTGTTAAGTGTTTTCCCTCTTTAAACTGCAGATGTGTGCGTGCGAGTGGGAACTGTAAACTGAGCAGTACATCTGTTTGAGTTCTGGTCTTTTTAACAGAACAAAATAAACATCTGAGTGGACTTTGAATGAGAAAAAGTCAGAGCCCATTCGACCCATGAAAAATTGATTTATTTGCCCCCCCCCCACCTCCAACTCCCTCAAGGGAAAAAAAGGTGAAAAAAGAAACCCTTTTAAACAAGTGAGTCTCCCAAGTGAGACAGGCCTGGCCAGTCCTTTTGACCTTAGAAAGAATCAATTACTTGTACTTTGAAGACCTGAAACAGAGTGGCAGTTTTCTCAGGAAGCCACTGTGGTCACTGAGGATCCGTCTCCCGGGCGGGTAGGCCTGATCTCATTCATAGCCCCTGTCGTACAGAAACAACCTCCCAAGTGACTTGCCTTCATGCTAACATTTTTTCAGTCATAAAATAATTGATAAGCTCTCCAAGGCAGCAAGTTCTCCTGTTAATTCGGTTCTACTTCCATTTTAATTGTGTAGAGGGAGGCAGAGTACACGGAAGCAAAAAATAGAGTTGTCCTGTTGCTTTTCACAATGTTAGGGAGATAGAAAGAATTTCTAAAAGTGAAAGAGGTTCCCTTATGAATTCTTGATAGTCTATTTAAAGAGATGTTGCGTAAAGTTCAGAGCTTCGGGGGGAAGGGTGGGGGAAGAACACGCTTCAGACTGGTTTTGTCTCTAGCTGAGCACGTGGTTTTTCTTCTCTAAACCACAGTTTCTTCAGTAAAAATATTCTGGGGATAAATAGTAATAATAGCTAGTACTTACCGATTCTGGTTTTGGGTTTTTTTTAATGTTTATTTATTTTTGAGAGAGAGAGAAAGACAAAATGTGAGCTGGGGAGGGGCAGAGAGGAAGGGAGACACAAAATCTGATGCAGGCTCTAGGTTCATTTTGGGGAGATAGAGAGAGAGACAGAGTAGGAGCTGGGGAGGGGCAGAGAGAAAGGGAGGCCTAAAGCAGGCTCCAGGCTTGGAGCGTCAGCACAGAGCCCGATGCGGGCCTCACACTCATAAACTGCGAGCTAATGACCTGAGCCGAAGTCGGATGCTTAACCGAATGAGTCACCCAGGCGCCCTGAGTACTTACTGATTCTGAACCAGAAGCCAAGCTTGCATACTTTTTATCTGCCTTATCTCATTAAAAAATAGGAGGACATTAGTATATGCCTTTTGTAAGTGGGGCAGCTGGGGCTCAGAAGGGTCACCTAATACTGTCCCAGTTAGGCTTTGAAATGTAATTATCCCTGGTTCCAGAGTCTGCCCTCTTAACCACTGTGTTAACACCTCTCATGTTTTATATAAGTGAATGTGTATGCATTTGGGACCCAAGATGTGTACATTCTTCATTCTCTAACAACTTATAGATCACTCGTGGCCACGTCTAGCCAGGGGTTGAACCAGACAGCCTTTCAGGTCATGCCCAGGAAATGAGCACCCTGTCAGGTGTGAACACAGGATCAGAGCTGGATTGGGTTGCCATGGCAGCAGGGGCGGCAGGATCAGAGAGTAAAGGCCCGCTGGACGGCGAGCGGCAGTGTGGTTGGAGTTCCTCACTAGTTTACATCCGACAGTTACTGCTGATTTGTTTCTCTGTAATGAAAACATTCGGCATTTCCAGGTCTTTTTAAAAGGCGAGGAAGTGGAAATGAAATTAAGAGGGCCTGAAGCTCTTTTTAATTAACTCTGAAAATCTAAATTACAAGCCACAGTGCCGCATCTGGGGCATCTTGTGTGTATGTGTGTGTGTAAATAGCAATTATCATTTACTTTCAAATATAAGGTTGAGGAAAGAATTTCTACAGCTCTTATTTAACACAAATAAAGGTTTGTGTTTTTTTGTTTTCTGTTTTTTTGTATTTTTGACACATAAGGAAGGTAGACCTTTCCAAAGAATGTTAAACTCAACAGTGGAGTTAAACATTACTTCCTTGGTATCTTCATTTGGTTTCAGTTGCTGAGAAAATAATTTCAATGAGAGGTATAAAAAAGCCACCAGAATATTTATATTTTGACCCTTTGTTCAGATGCTGCCACAATTTATTTATTTTTTTAAGTTTATTTATTTTTGAGAGAGAGAGAGACAGACAGACAGAGCATGAGCGGGGGAGGGGCGCAGACAGAGAGGGAGACACAGAATCTGAAACAGGCTCCAGGCTCTGAGCTGTCAGCACACAGCCCGAGGCGGGGCTCGAACTCTGAAACGGTGAGATCATGACCTGAGCCAAAGTTGAATGCTAGCCCGACTGAGCCACCCAGGCGCCCCCACAATTTATTTTTAAGCCATGTTCCCAGATCACCAAATATTACCTAATCTAGTAACCATTAAGCATTCATTTATCTGTTTTTGGAATATAAACTTTGCTGGAAGATAGGTCTGATGCAAAGTATTGAGGATGCAGAAATCAAAGCCCCTCTTGCTGCCGTCTTGCACTGAATCCCTCCATAGGGCAGGTATCATGGTAAATGTGGCTTCTTAGTCCAAGGGAGAGAAGCAAACGCAGTAGGGCCGTCGGCCGCATTTTGTTGCCTCTGGTACCTTTCTGGAAGCTGACAGCCCATGCATTAGGATGGTGAGTCTTGGGTGCCACTAATAGGGGAGGAGTGGAAAAGGCCCTTTCACTGGGTCTCTGACTGTGTGTTTGCACAATGTGACTGATGGGACGTGTCAGGGAAATTAGTATTTTGCTGGAAGGAAGATAGAGGAGTTGAAGTGTTCCGAAGTTTTGAAGCTTAAACTGTTCTTTGCATGGTATTGTGATGTTAACCATTAGGCATAGCCAAGAATCTAATTTAAAAGATTTTTGTAAATGCTTCCCGCATCTAATTTTTTACTAATTATACTTTAGCTTTATCTTCCTGGAGTTCTTCATAATTAGTCCGCCTTGGAATCAGGTAACCCTAAACTAACACAGAGATGCTTGCACCATGCCAGGCAAAGGGCTGGTCCATGGAGCCTGACACTTTGCTTTCTTTTTATGCCACTAGGTCTTCTAGATGAATTTATTATGAATAAATTTAAAAGAAATACTGTTTTGTTTTGGTTTTTAAAAGAGAGGAGGCTTTCCCCTCACCAGATACTTTTAGAACTTCAGGAAAATTTTGAGCCATATACATATACAATTATTCTGGCTCTTTTGTTCCTAGCTTAGATTGGCAGAAATGCAAACAAACTATGATGGGGGCTTAACAATCAAGAAAGTAAACATGCAGCTAAGGAAATAACATCCCTCAAGCAAGCCAAAGCCTAAAACCTGTTCATTGCCTGCTATTTTAAAAATTCTATTAGGGGCACCTGGGTGGCTCGGTCGGTTAAGAGTCCAGCTCTTGATTTTGGCTCAGGTCATGACCTCACAGTTCATGAGTTCGAGCCCCAAGTCAGTTCTGTGCTGACAGCACAAAGCCTGCTTGGGATTCTTTCTCTCCCCCTCTCTCCTTCCCTCCCCCACTCATGCACTCACCGTCTCTCTCAAAATAAATAAACTTAAAAAATAAATTTCTTTATTGAAACTTCCTCCAGTCTCTCTCCTCCATCCTTGCAGATAAGGGAATGTTGACCAGGCCTGGAGACCAGTGTAGTTCAGTCCCCACGTGTAATACTAGCTCGTAGCTTCAGAGTGCAATTAGTTCCACAGTCCAACCCTCTCTTGATGTTCCTTTCTTAGCTGCCTTGTCTTAGCTCCTACGACAGTTACTGCAGCAATCAAGTAGCCGCCAAGGCTCTGCTGGACCACAAAAAACAAGATCACCGAGTCCAGGATTTCCTACAGCGATGTTTAGAATCCCCCTTCAGCCGCAAGCTGGATCTCTGGAATTTTCTCGATATTCCAAGAAGCCGTCTAGTGAAATACCCTCTGCTTCTTCGAGAAATCTTGAGGCACACACCAAATGATAACCCAGATCAGCAGCACCTGGAAGAGGCTGTAAGTTCATCCGTTTCTTTCTCTCTTTCCCTTGTCGTTTTCTGTAATGTCTAGGAGACTGGGTGACTGGGAGAATGAAGGGTCTCTGGGGACATGGGATGCAGGGGTCTTGGTTTCCAGGCGTGGTGCTGCCATCAGCCACGTTTTTATTTTGGGAGTCACTTCTCTCTCTGCCTCAGTCTCCTAACCTATGAAATGGGGTGTTTACATGAAATACACTCCTAAGGTGCCTTTGATTTCTAAAAGTTCTTGTTTCTGTATAGGTGCCTCTCTAATCTGCAATTACAATGAATAATAAACTGTAATGTTTGTTCCAGTGGTTGTGAGGGGTAAGATCTCTGGAGATTTTAAATCGAATGTCTTTGTGTAGTGAGCAAGTGGGGGTTGCCTCTTCCCTTAGCCCTGAGCCTGTTGGTGAAGTCAACACCTATTTCAGATCCAGCTCTCCTCAGCCTCTGATTGCAGTGAGGGATCTAGTCAAACCTCCTGCTCACCAGAAAACATTCATTAAATATGGGGAGAGATAGATTCTTCCTTAGTAGCAAGAGAAGACCGGGAAAAATGGGTCTATGTCATGAGACTATCGTAGACGGTGAGTGTTCTGTCTGGAGAGCTTGGGTCTGAGTGGGGCGCTCTGTGGGACAGGGCAGAGGCAATGGCAGGCCAGGAGGAGCCAGTGGCCTGAGCAAAGGTCTGGAGAATGGACAGGTAAAGACAGGTAATGTCTGGGGACAGTCTGCCCGGAGAAGAAGATATTCTGAGGAAGCAGCAGGAGAGAAGGCTGAGGATGGGGGTTCAGTTCAGGTTATGAGAATTTTAAGTATCAATTTGAGATTGTTTTTCCTTTGTTGTGTTTTGTTTGTCTTTTTCTTTTAAAAAATTTTTTTAATGTTTATTTATTTTTGAAAGAGGATGAAACAAAATGTAAGTAGGGGAGGGGTAGAGAGAGAAGGAGACACAGAATCCGAAGCAGGCTCCAGCCTCTGAGCCATCAGCACAGAGCCCAAGGTGGGGCTCAAACTCACGAACTGTTAGATCATGACCTGAGCCAAAGTCAGACGCTTATCTGACTGAGCCACCCAGGCACCTCTCTTTTGTTTTCTAAGTAGCTGGGATTCAGGGTTCACATCCCAGCGCTATCACTGACCAGCTGTGGAAACGTGGACTCGTTACTCTCCTTGTCTGGAGGATGGGGGACAGAGGAGGAAGGGACTAGGGGCAGGAAGGCAAGTTGAGAGGATGCTGCAGAGGTCCAGGCACGCGGTCATGGAAGCGTGCTCGGGGAGGAGCCAAGGGGGTGGAGCCTTAGAGACTAGTTCAAAGGGCTCATTCCCTGACTGAATATGGAACAGAAGGAGGATATGCATAGATGACTTGAAAATCAAAATCCATGAAGCCTGCTGAACAAACTGCCTGTCTCCTCCCAGAGAAGGTTTTAATAAGAATAATAGGTAGTAATCACAACAATAATAATTACAGCAATACCTGCTGACATTTCTTGAATACCTAGTAAATCAGCTTTATATAATCGCTTTGTAGGTTATGTATCTCATTTAATCCTCCTAATAACCTGTGAGACAGCTATCCCTGTTAGGACCACATTCCAGATGTGGCCGGGAGGGCTTAAATAATTGCCTAGAGCCAGAGCCAGCACGTGATGAGGTGATGAGGTTCGTGTCTGAAATCTGCTGGTGTGGCCTCTTCCGCTTCTTTATGATGCTGCACCACAGAGCTGAAAGCCTGGCTGCTGCTTCAAGTCCCCCTTGCCTGTAGAATTGCAGAAAGCTATCTGGGGCCACCGGGCTTTGTGGAGAGGCCTCACTGGTGCCGAGCTGGGCCAGGTGCCTCCTCGTAGGGATAGTGAAGATGGAGGGAAGACTCTTGACTGAAGGCAGACACACACAGCCCAGGTCCCCAATCCAGCGTAGATGGGGGACGCAGGCGCTGGGCGTGAGGCCCATCTCACTCCCTCGTGTCTGTTTTTTATTCCTGGGAAGGGTGCAGCAGCATTGCCTCTTCTCCACATTTCACCCCAGCGAGTGTGTGGTCTGCAGGAATGAAAACAACAGGGAGCTCGAACCAGTTTAAATAATCATTTTTTTGAAGCCCGTGAGCTTGCTCTGAGCTTTACTGTTAAGATTTCTTCTTTCTAATATGCAGCATGAAAGAATAATGCTGTTTCTAAGATCACCCAGTGAGCTAAAGGTTGGGTTTCAAAACAGGTAAGAATATGATTGTGTGCGATATGAAAGGAGGGACCAGTTTCCCTAGGGCAAAAAAAGTGTGATCTCATTTTTAAACGTTGAACCTGCATGTAGTTATTTAGGCAGATTTGTGTTTGAAGCATAGAATACCTGCATTTCACAACTTCTGCAAAGCAAGTCTTGTTAATGCCCATGTACACAATAGAAGCACAGTGCTGGTGTGTGTGTGTGTGTGTGTGTGTGTGTGTGTGTGTGTGTTGTTTTTTTGTTTTTTTGTTTTTTTGTCTTTTCAAATTCCTCTGGGCATTACCCCAGATGAGCAGAAATATTTAGCCCCATACTCTTGGATACATTGTGAATGCTTGATAAACATAAAACCCATAGTACCCGTGTAGCTTGAATTACAGATTCCATGAATAAATTTTCCACTTCTGAAAAGCGGAAGATCAGAGAACTCTTAATAAATTGCTTCTCCGTCAAGTGTCCAGTCCTCTGATTAGGTCTAAAAAAAGTAAAATTGCTTTTACTGCAGTGCATAAACCACCACATTTTTATTAGAGTTTCTTCATAGTGTTTTGGAGGGTTGATCGACATTTTCCCCAAAAGAGAACATTTTTAAATAGAACTTCGGCTGTTCAGATACTCTGGAGGTCTGATTGTTTAACATTTTAAATTCTAAGGATGGCTGTAGCCAAAACCTGACCTGGCAGACCGTCTCTTCCCTCTGCCCGCCACTATTCCCCAGTTCCTTTAAAAAAAAACAAAAAACAAAAAAAAAACCTCACTGGAAGCAATGAGAACATCCTGCTGTCCCTGCAGGGCTGGCTGCTATTCCTGGTTCATGTCACAAGCCTACGAATAGATGATATTACCGCTCAAGGAACTAGACAGGGTTCTCCGATTTCACTTTGAGCATGACGATTACAGCCTGTGCGGGTTTAACCCCTGTTCTGTCACCAAATGGCTGTTGTCATCTTGCTTTGCCAGTCCTTTCCTTTCATTCTGAACCCTGATGAGAGATGCACCAATAAATTTAACTTAAATGCAAAGCTACTGTAACTATTTGCGACGCAGTCTGCTATATTCAACTCTATTCCTTGCCGCAATTCTGCAAACTAAATTCTTCTCAAGAACCAGTGCAAAGATTAGATGCTTATGATGTACAGATGAATAACTAAGAGACAATATTTTTAACAAATGAAAGCAGACCCAGAGGTGCTATTATAATGCCCACAAAGAATGTGGAATAACACCGATCTATTCTATTTTTTTGTCTCTATTTTTTTTAAACACTAAAGAAAGACGTAGCATTTGACAGTACTTGTAGCTGCCCAGGGAACCACCACTGCAGTGTTTGAGCTTATTAACCTTCATGTGATATGCCAGCTGTTCAGTTTCTGAGTTAAATTAGGAAGCGAACATGTATTTATGCGATCTTTCTGTTTTCCTGGATACTTGCAGGAAACTCAGAAAATTGACTCAAGACCCAGTTAATTCCAGGTACACCTAGTAATAGTAAACTCTAAGAAGAGCCATAGCAATTAATGCCACTGATTTAAAAACAAGGGAAAAGTATGGATTCCACTACATACTGAAAATGTAGTAAGGTAAAAGATCAAGGTAGACCCAGAGCCTGGGTGGCTCAGTTGGTTGAGCATCCAACTCTCGGTCTGAGTTCAGGTCTTGATCTCGGGGTCATGAGTTCAGGCCCACGTTGGGCTCCACATTGGGCTTCACGCTGGGCATGAAGCCTACTTAACGAAGAAAAAAAGATTAAGGTAGACATAAAACAATTTCAGATACCTCCCATTTATTTTGAAGCTTCTTGAGGGCCAGGGCCGTGTCTCACTTCTTTGAATGCTGCCATCTAGTTCCACACTGAACACATGCTCAACGAGCATTAACTGAATTAATTGGAAGGATGAACCATAGCTTTAGTATGTGTTGTGAAATTTCTTTTTTTTTAATTTTTTAAGTTTATTTATTTTGAGAGGCAGAGAGAGAGAGGGAAAGTGTGGGGAGGGGCAGAGCAGGTTCCCTGCTGTCAGCAAAGAACCCAATGCAGGGCTGTAACTCATGAACTGTGAGATCGTGACCTGAGCCAGTATCAAGAGTCGGACCCTTAACCAACTGAACCAGGCACCCCTGGAATTTTTGTTTGTTTGTTTTGAAAGTAACAATAACCAGTCCTATTCGAAACCCAAGAGGGGAGGGAAAAAAAGCCAAAGAGAAAGTTTGTGAACCAAAGTGTTCTCTTCATTGTTTTATGTTAATAAAACTAGGATTAATTTCATAGGATTTATATTTAATATCAGGTTGACATTAAAGTCAAAAAAGATTATTTTATGATACAAAAACCCTGTATTTTTTAAAAAATGATATGTTATTTTTTTTATTGTCAAAGTAGTGTTACCACCAAACTTTGGGAAATAGAAAAAAGAATAAACGAACTTCGAAACTCATAATAGCTACAGAAGTATACAGATTATGCATCTGTTCGTAGGATACAGTCAGCCGACTTCAGCTCAGAGCTGTAAGATCTTCTGTCAAACTAGTGTGGAAGTGCCAAAGTTACAACCGGGTAGAAGTTTTTATCCAGTTGGCTTTAGGCAGAAGGTATCATTCCATTAGCATGTGAAGAATAATCACTTAACACTTAGAGTTTATTCCCAATTTAACACATTACAAGATGTGCTAAATTCTCATGGAGTAAAGGCCTCTTTTAAAACCTTGCTTTTCAGAGATTGGTTTGTTTTTCCAAATGTGACCAAGAAGAGTCCTTATTAACATTTCTCATCTGTTAAGTTCTTTCCTGTTAATACCACCACGAGTCTTGGGTTGCAAGGGTGGCTCAATATTCACAAATCAATCATTGTGATATACCGTATTAATAAAAAATGGATAAGAACCATAGGACCATTTCAATAAATGCACAAAAAGCTTTTGACAAAGTACAACATCCATTAATGATAAAAACTCTCAACAATTTGGTTTGGAGGGAACATACCTCAAAATCATAAAGACCATCTATGAAACACCCACAACTAATATCATCCTCAATGGGGAAAAACTGAGAGCTTTTCCTCTATGGTCAGGATCAAGACAGGAATGACCACTCTCACAATTGTTATTTAACATAGTTAATAGATTATTATTTAACACAGCAATCAGACATCAAAAAGAAAGAAAAGGCATTCTGGGTACCTGGGTGGGTCAGTCAGTTAAGCCTCTGACTTTGGCTCAGAGCCTGGAGCCTGCTTCAGATTCTTTGTCTCCCTCTCTGCCCCTTTCCCCTCGTGCTCTGTCTCTCAAAAATAAATAAACGTTAAGAACAATTTTTTTTAAAGAAAAGGCATCCAGGTCTGCAAGGAAGAAGAAAAACTTTCACTATTTACAGATGACATGATATTCTATATATAAAATTCAAAAGACTCCACCAAAACACTGCTAAAACTGATAAATTCACCAAAGTCACAGGATACAAAATCAACATATAGAAATTGGTTGCATTTCTGTACACTAATAATGAAGGAGCAGAAAAAGAAATTAATGAATCAACCCCATTTATAATTGCAACAAAAATAATAAGATACCTAGGAATAAACTTAACCAAAGAGGTGAAAGCCCTCTAGTCTGAAAACTATAAAACACTGATAAAAGAAATTGAAGATGACACAAAAAAATGAAAAGATATTCCATGCTCATGGGTTGGAAAAAAAACAAATATTGTTAAAATCTCTATGTAACCCAAAACAATCTGTACATTTAATGCAATCCTTATCAAAATACCACCAGCATTTTTCACAGAGCTAGAACAAACAATCCTAAAATTTTTTGGAACCAAAAAAGATCCCAAATAGCCAAAGCAACCTTGAAAAAGAAAAGAAAAGCTGGAGCCATCAGAACTCTAGACTTCAAGTTTATATTACAAAGCTATAGTGATCAAAACAGTATCATGCTGGCACAAAAGTAGGGACATAGATCGATGGAACAGAACGAAAACCCAGAAATGAACCCACAACGATATGGTAAACTAATCTTCAACTAAACAGGAAAGAATATCCAATGGGGAAAAAGACAGTCCATTCAGCACATGGTATTCGGAAAACTGGACAGCAACATGCAAAAGAATGAAACTGGGCCCTTTCTTACACCATACACAAATAACCCTCAAAATGGACTAAAGACCTACATGTGAGACCTGAAATCATGAAAATCCTGGAGGAGAATACAGGCAGTAACCTCTTCGATATAGGCTGTAGCAACTTCTTCCTATAATATGTCTCCTGAGGCAAGGGAAACAAAAGCAAAAATAAGTACTAGGACTTCATCAAAATAAAAAGCTTCTGTACAGTGAAGAAAATAATCAACAAAACTAAAAGGCAACCTACAGAATGGAAAAAGATATTTGCAAATGACATACCTAATAAAGGGTTAGTATCCAAAATATATAAGGAACTTATAAAACTCAAGACTCAAAAGATAATCCAAATAATCCAATTAAAAATGGGAAGATCTAAATAGACACTTTTCCATATGACCAACAGACATAAGAAAAGATGCTCAACATTACTGATCATCAGAGAAATACAAATCAAAACTACAATGAGATATCACCTCACACCTGTCAGAATGGCTAAAATCAACAACACAAGAAACAGCAGGTGTTGGCGAGGATGTGGAGAAAGAGAAACCCTCTTGCACTGTTGGTGGAAATACAAATTGCTGCAGCCACTCTGGAAAACAGTATGGAGGCTCCTCAAAAAGTTAAAATCAGAACTACCCTACAATCCAGCAATTGTACTACTAGGTATTTACCCAAAGAATGCAAAATATGCAAATTTGGAGGGAATTCATACGGCCCAGTGTTTACAGCAGCATTATCTACAATAGACAAGATATGGGAACAGTGCAAGTGTCCCTCAACTGATGAATGCATAAGAAGATGCGGTATACATCTACATACATAATAGATTATGACTCAGTCACAAAAACATAATGAAGTCTTGCCATTTATGATGACATGGATGGAGCTAGAGGGTATAATGCTAAGCAAAATAAGTCTGAGAAAGACAGATACCATGAGACTTCTTCATATGTGGAATGTAAGAAACCAAACACACTAGCAAAGGGGAAAGAGAGAGGAGAGAGGGGTACAAATGAAGAAACAGACTCTAGAGAACAAACTCATGGTTACCAGAGGGGAGGTGAGTGGGGGATAGGTTGAATAGGTGACGGGGATTAAGGAGGGCACTTGTGATGAGCACCAGGTGTGGTATGCAAGTGTTGAATCACACTACATTGTACACTTGAAACTAACATTACACTGTATCTTAACTAATTGGAATTTAAGTAAAAACAAAACAAAACAAAATACTACCGTGAGAAAGATGGGACTGTTGGTCTTTTCAGTATTAGAGGACACAGGACCCTTCTGAGAAAGTCATTATTTTGCCTTTGGTTGGTGTCATTGAGTTTTTACTCAATTAATTTCTTGTTTCTTTGGTTTTTAGCATTTTCTGACTTTTAGACATATTATTCATGTGATAGAACAACAACACATCAAAGTAAACGCCCTCTGATTATGTATGAGTGCTGTACTCTTGTTGCTTTGTTTTGTTTTATTCTCTATTAAGAACAGTGCATCCACCATTGCTCTGAAATCCGTCTACCCCTAACTTATTCACATGTGCTATAGGCATGGGTGTGAGTGTA
This sequence comes from Paguma larvata, assembly GCA_030068075.1. NCBI lineage: Eukaryota > Metazoa > Chordata > Mammalia > Carnivora > Viverridae > Paguma > Paguma larvata. Next base: position 23,737,772 of record CM057842.1, on the reverse strand, counting down.
TGTATATAGACAAATGGTTCCCATCATGATGCCTAGTGTCTTTTCTTTCCATTTCTAGTTCTCTGTCCATTATAAATAACTTATGTTTATCACTAAAAAGATATCCAAACCATTTCATCACACCCAATTTGCAAATACTGTTTGTAGGTTAGATTGAATACCTGTGGAGAGACCTTGAAACTGAGTTCAAATCCCCAAAGATGATCCCTTCTTGGGACTACGGCATTCTGCTTTGTTTTCTCTCCTTGGCTGAAGTTTTTATATGCCTATGTTTCAACATTGTAAGCATGTTTTTTTTTAAATTATTTTTGAGAGAGAAAGAGATAGAGCATGCGCAGGGGAGGGCAGAGAGAGAGGGAGACACAGAATGTGAAGCAGTCTTCAGGCTCTGAGCTGCAGGGTAGAGCTGAGCCATGTCCCAGACCAATGGGACCCATTTTGTAATCAATTAATGATGTCTGCCCTGGTTCAGGGGGTTAATGTCACTATATATTTTATCTTTGCCCTGGGAACTGGTATTTTGTACTGCATTAAATGTACAGACTGTTTTGAGTAACATAAATATTTTAACAATATTTGTTAAACAACAACTCTGTCAGCACAGAACCCTACGTTGGGCTCGAACTCGTGAACCACGAGATCATGACCTGAGCTGAAGTCAGCTGCTTAACAGACTGAGCCACCCAGGCGCCCCTGTAAGCATGTTATAAGAAATGTGCAACATAGAGCTCAGTAGTTATGAGTCCTGCACATTGAAAACTTTACCTTCTATCTCTTACTCTCTAATAAAAGTATGCATCACTCTCAGTTTTATAAACAAATATCTGATCTGTATATAAATATATATGTGTGAGTATGTGTATCTATGTGTATGTGTATAGATGGATAGACACAATATATTAAAAGCATGTAATGGGGCGCCTGGGTGGCTCAGTTGGTTAAGCGGCCGACTTCAGCACAGGTCATGATCTCACGGTCTGTGAGTTCCAGCCCCACGTCGGGCTCTGTGCTGACGGCTCAGAGCCTGGAGCCTGCTTCTTCAGCTTCTGTGTCTCCCTCTCTCTCTGCTCTTCCCCTGCTTATACTCTGTCTCTGTCTCTCAAAAATAAATAAACGTTAAAAAAAATTAAAAAAATAAATGAAAGCATGTATTTATTTTTGCCTTTTCCCAAAATAGCAAGTCAGATAACCGAATCTCAGAATTAGATGCAAGTCTATCTTGGTGACCTTCTAGGATGAGCCCCTGGGACTTGGTGTGGATGATTTTCTTACTTTCCCCCTACTTTATTCCTTGTTTCCATAGATAAATATCATTCAGGGAATCGTGGCAGAAATCAACACCAAGACTGGGGAATCTGAGTGCCGCTATTATAAAGAACGGCTTCTTTACTTGGAAGAAGGCCAGAAAGACTCTCTAATCGACAGCTCAAGAGTGCTTTGTTGTCATGGAGAACTGAAGAACAACCGAGGCGTGGTGAGTGGCTACTCTTCTTCAGTGATCTCCTCCTGGGCCTCCCCCAACACTTAAGCCATTTGATGCTGAGCCTCCTGTTACTGTGCCTTTCCCATCAAGGGTCTTCAGACAAAAATTGCTTTCCAGTGTCTTTTATATCCCAGAATCCCGTGTGTATGTGTGTGTATATATATATATATATATAATTATATACCTTGTATATATGTATTTCTATATTTATAATTTATAAATAATATGGATTGTGTGTTTCTAACTTAAAATTAATATATATTACACAAGGTATATATTATATACATATTTTAAAATTTCACAAGTACATATTCAGGAAGCATTTTGGAAACCAACATAGGGTTGCCAACTTTGTATTTTATTTGATCATGACCTTCAGTAACAAATACAGAACAGTTAACATCTCCTCCCACTTTGATATCAGAAAACAAGGGTGATTTTAACAGAATGTTAACAGTGTATGATCTCAGAAAAATAGCTCTTACATAAAACTCTTAGCTTTATGAGAAATTCCTTGTTTTTTTATGGATTGGTACCCGTCTTAAGAGCAGTTTTTGTTTTTTTTAAATAATAAAACATTATTGGTTTACATACCTAACTCTGCCCAATTTCCTGACTTTTATTCCTGAGTAGATATTGAAATTGTTCCTCCTCTCCTGTCATAGCAACTTGGACAGATCTCGCTGGAGCACTTAATGCCGTGGGTTGTAGTTATCCCTCTGTCTGTCGGTATCTTCCATTATGCTGTAATCATTTAGGGTAGAGACTGTGTCTTGTTAACCCTCAGCATCTATTATGGGGACCTGGCACGTGCTAAGCACTCAAGTAATGTTAGGTGAATGAGTGAGTGAATGAATGAATGAATGTTTGCATAAAGAAAGAATGGGTTTGAATTTTATGAGAGTTCAAAATTCATGTAACTCGCAAGGCTACTTTTATGTATAGCCAATAGAAATCAATGCTAATATGTATATGATATATTATAATTTTTATGTATTATACATAAGAATGTATATACAATGTGCAGATTTTATTATGTATAATATATGTTTAAATTCAATGTTGGGAAAGCCATTGAGAAAGAGAATCTCCACTTTTATTGTATTTCATCTTCAGTATCTAGTCAACCCTTAGAATGGAAGCCAAAACTAGATTGAATAGTTCTCAATAAAGCTTTGATGATTCAAAGGACAACTTTTAACTTGGAGTATGAAGCGGCATTTGTGAGCAAGCTCAGAAATGTTATTTGAAATCACTGAGTGTATGTCACAAGCACCCATTATCAGGGTTACTAGGGATCCAACCAGCTGATGGTGCAACACAGGTAATGAGACAGGTCACAGACCACTGCTTGAAGAAGGGCTTCTGTTCGACTACAGCCTTACTGATTGCCAGAAAGCTACATTCTGCTTTGTGCTGATTTTTAGAAAGCGCCAGTGGACTTCTAATGTCTGATACTCTGGCTTCTTGAACATTCTTTGTCAGAAGCTCTGTGGGAAATGGTTGGGAAGATTTATCAGTTCTGAGATGAGGGCCTGTTCTCTTTCTGTCCATCAGTCAAGGACTGAGACTCTCTAGTTGGATGTGTGCCTGGGGCATTAAAGATGAACTGTAGTTCATATTTCAAGCAATAGAGTTTTTTTAAAACAAAGATAGTAGTTAGGGTGGGAGATTTGTTTTAGTTATTTGTTTTTCCCAACAGAATTATGGAAGTCATTAGGAACCAAGTCCTGGATCAGCGGAAAAGCTCAATAGTTTGAGAGCTAAAAGGAGCTGAGACCAAGAAGGGGAGTTCTCAGTGAACACTCATAAATAAGGGATGTTTTTCAAAGATTTCCCAGACAATGAGTTCAAATTGTCTACCTTGGCTAGAGGATTAATTGAAGTAGAAACATTGTAAAAATCTCCGATCATGTTTACAGTGACCAGTCCCTTCTCTCCCCATCCCCAAAAGAAAAGTCTCAACATGCTTTCTACATTCTCCCCTCAAAAACAAAAAAACACAAAAAAACAAAAAGCCCTTAACTTGGTTATTTTTTGCTTTACTCAGTTTGAATGCACATTTGATCCTTGTGGTAAACAAAATTTCACTCCTCAATCTCCTCCCACCCACTACAAAATTATCATTTGTATTTCCACCAGCCAACATTTGGTTGAGCTTTAATTTCTGCAGGTGTGCGTGTGTGTGTGTGTGTGTCAGAGTAGGCATGGGGGGGGAGGGTGGATCCACAAGTTTCTTTTCTCCCAAATATAAAATTGTCTGATAATGTTGAATGTGCTTCCTCTGCCCCAAATCAAGATTCTTTATTTTTTAATTTTTTTAATCTTTATTTTTGAGACACAGAGTGAGCAGGGGAAGGGGAGTAAGAGAGGCAGACACAGAATCCGAAGTAGGCTTCAGGCTCTGAGCCATCGGCACAGAGCCCGATGCGGGGCTTGAACTCACAGACCGTGAGATCATGACTTGAGCTGCAGTCGGCCGCTTAACCGACTGAGCCACCCAAGCGCCCCCCAAATCAAGATTCTAATGTGAGGGGCTCCTGGGTGGCTCAGTCGGTTGGGTGGCTGACTTCAGCTCAGGTCTTGATCTCACGGTCTGTGAGTTCGAGCCCCGCGTCAGGCTCCGTGCCGATGGCTCAGAGCCTGGAGCCTGCTTCGGGTTCTGTATCCCCCCTCTCTCTCTGCCCTTCCCCTACTCCACTTTGTCTCTATGTCTCTCAAAAATAAATAAACGTTAAAAAAAAAAAAAAAGATTCTAATGTGAGTTTCCACCTGGGTTCACATTCCCAAATACCTCCACTGGAAAACCAGAACCCAGCTGCCAAAGTTGTAGATCTTTTCACTTCAATTCGTCAGCATTTCCAAACTGTGAGATGAGCCTGGCACTTGGAACGGAATAGAGCCAAGTTATCCCAGCTCCACCCAGCAAAACTGCTTTCATGATGTGGTTGGAGACAAGCCTTTATTTTTGAGATTTTCTTTTTGCCCACAACATACACATCAATCATCAGCCTTTAAAGCACAACCTCTTCAGAGAACTGAGGTTCCGATGAACATAACCGAGAAGGACCAATGCTTTGATTATCTTTCTCTGTGGCTATGACGGCATGCTCCCATTCCCTCAGGGATGGGCAGTGTTCTGAGTTGGAGTGCCTGGCTGGAGCTGGTGGTCAGCTCTGTGGTTTAAGGAACAAGTGTTTTTATGGCTTTGGGAAGCAAAGATTATATTAGGCTTTGATATGCCAGGTGCATCCTTTATAGACTATTGTTCATTATGATCTCTTAGGATTATACTAGGTGCTACAAACTAAAGCTGGGGGGGGTGGGGGTACTAACTTCTCTTTTCTTCATTGTCCCCTTTATTCTACTTCCCCTTCTCATTTTTTTCTTATGGAAGCTGGAGGCTGTGTGTGTCTGCACCGGTTGTGAACTGCCATGTAAAGGTTGTCCCTGGAGCCCGCAGCCCCCGGTTGCAGATATCTGTAGGCAGAAAGGCCTTCTCCGTGGAGGCCCTACGGAGACCTTCTCCATGAAAGGCACTAGATGCATCTGGAAATACCTCCAAGTTGCCCAATTTCTGTTCTGGAGGTAGATTTGAGCCTAAAAGTGCATAATACAATGTGAACCTCGTATCTGGGGACAGAAGTCCACAGAAGTCCACTAATATTTCTAGACTGTCACTTAGATAAGTCCTGTGTATTCTTTTCTTCTAGAAATTGCATGTTTTCCTGTTCCAAGAAGTGCTTGTGATCACTCGAGCTGTCACCCACAATGAGCAGCTCTGCTACCAGTTGTACCGGCAGCCGATCCCTGTAAGGGACCTCCTACTGGAAGACCTGCAGGATGGAGAAGTGAGGCTGGGCGGCTCCCTGCGTGGCGCATTTAGCAACAATGAGAGAAGTACGGATGGCAGTCGGTTTTGATCTGTTGAATAGTTTGGGTTGTGGTGGTTCAGAGGGAGTGGATGGCTGGAGGAAAGAGAAAAGCCATTGCCTTGGAGTCGTACGACATTCCAACAGTCGCATCACTCACTGACTGTGGAACCTCGTGCAACCCCTATGAGCCTCAGTTTCCCATCTGTAAAATGGGCGTGTATGCATACCTACTTTATAAGGTTGTTATTAAGGATTAAGATACTGCAGGTGAACCTGTCTGCACATAACAGGGGCTCCTGAAGTTCCCCTTCTCTGTCTCCTTCCATTGGGTAAAAGCATGCTTAATACCAGATAGCCCCTATGTAGATACCAGCTGCTAGATACTCATCCCTAAAGAGGCTTAAGGATGATCACCTGGTTGAGGATTCATCTGTAATTATGCAAACAGACTTCTCTAACTTGAGACTTATTAAACAAAGAAATTAACCAAGAGAAGCTAAGATGTCAGTGTTTACTGAGTGTCTTATATGTGTCGTTCAAGGCACTAGTACACAATGGTCAACAAAACGGTCAGATTCCTTGCCCCCGTGGAGCTTACATTGTAAGAGAGGAGATAAATGAGGAAGAAATATTCAGGTGCTGTTAAAAGAACTAAAACCCAGCATGGGATAAACAGGAATAACAGTTACAGGTTTTCTTTAGAGGAAATGATCAGAGAAGTCTTTCTTCAGAAAGTGACATTTGAGCGTCTTGGGTTAACATTGGCATCATCTTGTCAAAGTAATTACTGTGTACTGCCTCTTACCTACTCAGCAGTCCATCCACCCTGGTAGGTAATGGTGATGGCGGTGGTATAGCGGTAACTTCCATTTCTTGAATACCGACTATGTGTTGTGACGCAGGTGTTGTATAAGCACTTACCTGTGTTACCACATTTAGGCCTCATAATAATCTTACAAGGTAGGTTCTCTTTGTTTCTCCCATTTTACAAATAAGGACACTGAGACATAGAGGAGTTAAGGCGCTTGCCCAAAAGCAAAGGGTGGAGCCTGAATTTATCTGAAGTGGTGGTTCCCAGTCTGTTGGCTATAGGGATACTGCAAGAGGGCTGAACACACACGCTTCTGTGAACCAAACATTGCACTTGGCACGCAGGGCCCGTTCTGTGCCAGATAAGCTAAATAAAATGTCTTCCATGTTGTGCACTACCATTTTTCAAATGCACGTAGCTCCTATGGAGGTAATTAAAATGTACTTTTATTTTAAAATGAAACCAAATTTATAACATCTCTGAGTCTTTACATAGCTTCTCAATCATTTGCGTACTATATGTACAGGTGCTATCCTGTGGAGGACTGTGCGTGTGTTTTGATATTACAAAGAGCTTCTTAAACTTGAAAAGGCTCTAGCTTGGGGCAGTTGTTGAAATTCCAGATTACCAGGCTCACCTTAGACCTATTGAATCCGAATCTCTAAGGGTAGGATCTGGGCATGTATGTTTTTAACAAGCTCACAGGGGATTTTAACACATACCTAGGATTAAGCTGACGTTCGTTGCTAACCTCAAGGGCGACTGAAAGCTACACTGGTGTCAACTCCAGGTCAACTCCAGTTGATTGATGGTGTCTGCAGGGTAGACCTGAGCCATGTCCCAGACCAATGGGACCCATTTTGTAATCAATTAATGATGTCTGCTCTGGTTCAGGGGGTTAATGTCCCTATATATGTTATGTTTGCCCTGGGAACTGCCTGTCCATTGACCTTTCTTAAACATGTTTTTCATTTCTAGTTAAAAACTTCTTCAGAGTGAGTTTCAAAAATGGATCCCAAAGTCAGACCCACTCACTACAAGCCAACGACACCTTCAACAAACAGCAGTGGCTCAACTGTATTCGCCAAGCCAAAGAAACAGTGCTGTGTGCGGCCGGGCAGGCTGGGGTGCTGGACTCCGAGGGACCGTTCCTAAATCCCGCCACTGGAAGCAGGGAGCCACAGGGAGAAACAAAACTTGAGCAGATGGACCAATCAGACAGTGAGTCAGACTGTAGTATGGACACAAGTGAGGTCAGCCTTGACTGTGAGCGCATGGAACAGACAGACTCTTCTTGTGGGAACAGCAGGCACATTGAAAGCAACGTCTGACAGAAGCATGTGTACTTCCTGGAAGTAACCCTGTGTCTTACCTGTACAGTATTTGCATTCCACACATGGAACGGTTTGGAGAAGCACTTTTTAATATTTTTTGTGACCGTGTTGACCCAGTCTCTTGTATCTGTACCTATGTCCTTAGTACTGTAACTGCCAATCTGTCTGTGTAAGCTGGGATCTGTGGCAACCATTACCCTGTATTGTATTTCACAAGTGTCTGGACGGATGGAGGGGTACTTGAACAAGTTACTTTCAATTATCCTGCTGGATTTTAAAAACTAGAAAAGAATATCTAAACTACTGTTTCATGTAGATTGCTTAAAAGAGTTTTCCCATGTTTCTATAGTGCTTTTCTAGCTCTTTGACATGGTAGCTGGAGGCATGGCGTATACAGGGCCTTGCACACAGGGCATGAGGAAATCCCTTGTGTATCGTGATGGTATTCGAAGGAAAGTGGGAAAAGATCAATCCTTGCAGCGAACTTGGTTCAATGTTATCCAACCAGAAAGCATGAAAACATCCCTGGGGATTCTGGATCCTTAATTTTGCAAAGCAAGAAGCACCGTGTTGACCTTGCAATGTCATCCAGTGCGAATTTGATGCAATAATCTATTAGGACGGGAAATAGTTAGTCTGACCTTAAAAGGACCAGCACAAAAGCAGCTGTCAGCTCTGAATCTTGAACTGAAATGCGGTTGCACCTGGGGTGGGGCGTCTCTCTGGCAAAGTTGCTGACTTGCCATAGAGAGCCATTTCTAGCCTAAAACACCAGAATAGAACTCAGAAGGTCTGGCAGGATAATAAGAAGGCCCATCATCATTTTGTTTCATCTGCCAAGCCCTACTTATATTTTGGAGCATTGAAGAGACTGCAGAAGAGTCCATGCCTCTGTTCACAGAAACATGTGAGAAGAAGAATTTGGAAGAAGTGCTTCATCGTGACCTCTTCCGGGAAACATTAAGAGAAAAGCAAGGTCTAGTGCCCTTCTGGGAAAAGCCAGAGCCTTGGGTTTTCCTGTCTGCTTTTGGGTCATCACTTTGCCACCTTGGTTCTGTGCTGTGAGCGGAGTCATAATTACATTCTCCAGAGGCCAATTTTAATTAACTCAGTGATCAATTAGGATCAGTGAGCCAAACCAGTAACCTCTTTGTCCAGCCTTGGCTTACAGTACAGGGTGGATTGCAGACCTTAAAAAAAGCTAACTGAATACACAGAAAAGCTCCCTGTGAGTGTAAATATTAAGGATGACCTGTGCAAAATTATTCCCACACCAGCACTAGTAGTAATGATTCTAAATTATTGCCAAAAAGTTTTTCTTTTAACCTTCTGTGTCTTTTGAGTTTACAGAAAGCAGTAAATACTGTGTCGTCATTTTATTATGTGCATCTAATATGTGCATTCAAAGAAGCTGTGTGACAAGATGTATCATTATAAAAACAAGGTAATATTACTTATTTTTCAAAAACAAAAAAATATTGTGGTCCATTATACCCTGTAAAACAGATTTCTGTATTTATAGATTTTAAACATGGTGAATTTTTTTTTCTATTTCAAGTTTATTTAAAATTGCTTTGTTTCTCAAACTGTTATTGATTTAGCAAGTGAGTGTACTGCTGCAGATAGAAGCAGACAGAAGCTGAGGACCTGTCGTTCGATGGTGGGGGAAAGAGTGACTCATTCTCTGCAGGAGCCCTCGGCCGCCTTGGCCGGTGGGTTGAGGCAAGAGGTCTGTTAAGTGCTGGCCTATGGGAAGAAAGTGAATGTTTTGATGAAATGAATGTTTTTGTATAAAGGCCTTAAACTTTTCTGGAAGCATTTCAAATAAATTACATTAAAATGTCATTCTCTCTGTGTATAGTACGTGTCCTACAAATGTCAAATTTCAGCTATCTTCCTGGGAGGTTCTTTCTGAAATGTTTGCTTGTTTTGCCCAAATACAAATTTTAAAATAGGGTCCAGGATGAAATAAATGCTCTGATTTGATCTATCAAAACTTTTGTAGAAGTGCTATTTCTAAGATCTGTTTTTTTTCAAGCATTCTCTACTCATTCACTTATTCATTTATTCATGTTTAACAACCGTATCTTCAATCTGTACTGCATGTAAAGTCACATGCAGGAATAAGTCACAATTGTTATAGGACAAAAAGTGTTGAGGGGCACCTGGATGGCTCGGTCAGTTAAGCATTTGGCTCTTTATTTCAGCTCAGGTTATGATCTCATGGTTCGCGGGATGGAGCTCTGCATTGGGCTCTGCACCCACCATTCAGAGCCTGCTTGGGATTCACTCTCTACTTCTTTCTCTGTCCTTCCTCCCCAAAATAAGTAAACTTTTTAAAAAAAGTGTTGAAACTCATTGCTAGGATAGGTGACTGTTGAGAAACTTGAGGCCAAATAGGAGAAAGCAAATTCCACTTTGAAATTCTTACTGGAAATTCTGGCCACTTTTTCTTTAATGAAAATGATTCGTTTTATTCCTACAAAAAGTGTCTTTAGATGAAAAGGCTAAACAGTTTTAAACTATGGGTCACCAATTCTCAGCAGCAAAGTGGCCCAATAGAGCTGGTGCATAGTCTCATCTTAAGAACAAGCTCTCACCGTTTTCTTTGACATATTGTTAATTCCAAGATTAGTCAATCTTGATGTTCACATGAATGTAAGTCCAGTTTTTTTCCCAAACAAAAACTCATTCTTCCTCATTATCCTCATCTTTCTCCTTCCTTTTCCTCCTCCTTGTCCTTCTTCATTGCCTCTTTGGGTATTCCCTCCGCCTCTCGCTCACATGATTGTACTGACTTTAGTATTGGAGGGTGTATCCCTAGTAGTGTATTAGAAAATGTACTGACATGTTGTGGGTTAGTACAAATGACTGGGAGCTAAATGGTTTTCTTCGGTCTATTCTGAAGATGTTATTTTACACATAACTAAATGTAATCCTTGCAGTTGAAATGAAAAGTCATAAGCAAAGAAGATTCAGAACCAGCAATTTTGTGCAAAATTAGAGTGTGGTTTCAGCTTCTGGGTTGTGGTCACCCCCACTGACTGCTTTCATTTCCATTCCTGGCACCATGTCTAGCAGCTGGGAATGCAAAACTCTTCATTACACGGTGTTGTTTTCACAAAGTCTCCGTGGGTACAGGAAACTGCAACCCACTGTCTTGGTGAACAAGCTATTCAACTTTCCATTTACATTCTATGTCCACCTTTTTTAATTCTCCAAAAGCCTGAGGACTTTGGGGGAGTTTTGATCACACAAGTCTACCTGGGCCATTTCCCCCACCTGTTTCCCCTTGGCCTTGTGGAAAACCCCCACCGGAGCCCCCTTCTCACTGATGTAGTTGATTTGTTTAACTGATACTATCCTGTTTATTGGCAGAATGCTGGGATTATGGTATCAGAAGGGAATTTGAAGAGGGTGAATCAAGCCCAAACCCACCGGAAGAAATCTGAAGATCGCAAAGATTTAAAACCTTGCCCTTAGGAACACATAATGAGAAAAGGTGACTGTATTCACGGCACTCTAGGGCCTTATACAAACAAGCTGCAGAACAATCACTGTTCCTTGTGTCACAGCTCCTTCCTCCCAGCTTGGCTGGCACATTAGTCAGCTGTGTAGATCCACCCAGATAAGCACTTCTCTTGTTTATGTTTATTTTTGAGAGACAGAACGTGAGTGAGGGAGGAGCAGAGAGAGGGGGAGACACAGAATCCAAAGCAGGCTCCAGCCTCCAAGCTGTCAGCACAGAGCCCGACACGGGCCTCAAACCCACACACAAACTGCAAGATCATGACCTGAGCCGAAGGCGGACACTTAACCGACTGAGCCACCCAGGTGCCCCAGACTCAGCACTTCTTCAAGGGACCTGGACAGCATAGCAAGGAGTTAGAAACCGTGCTGTATATCTGAGAGCCGATCAGCTAGTTCAGGAAACTGCACACGCATTCTAAATAACTTGTCCAGTTACACATACGTGTTCACAGGCAAACACGCCTAAATATTAATGACCTGTACTACTCACCTGTGAAAGGTTTGAAGAATATCACCCTGAAGGTATTGTACTCAGTGTATCTGTTTTCATATCTGTGAACACTTTAAAAAGTGAGACAATGAATGTGAAATCACTTTGAAAATTAGAGCTAATACTTTTCATTGTTGTTATTTAATACTTTTAAACATCAGGGTAACCTGATGTTATGAAATTTCTCAAATGTATGGTGTTGGCCTTTTCCATTCATTGTACTGCATACTTCAAAGGGCGGTGAGTGGTCTTCTTAATCCAGCAAATCTGGAGTATTTTTTTATATTTTTTCTTTGGTATTTCCTTCCCACAATTATCTGTTTTTTCTTTCAGGAACTCCAGAAAGAGAGATGTTGAACCTTGTGGATTTGGTCTCTACTCCTGATTGTTTTTCAATGTTCTTATCTCTTTATTCCTACTTTTGTTCCGTCTCAGGGTAACTTGCTTACCTTTATCATCTAACCCTTCTATTAATGTGGGGAAAGGTTAGCTATCACAGGGCTTGTTTTAAGATTTGTTTTTAAGTAATCTCTATACCCAGCATAGGGCTTGAACTCACAACCCGAAGATCAAAGTAACATGCTCTACTGACTGAGCCAGTCAGGTGCCCCATCACAGTTTTTATTGCTAATTTTCCCCTCTTTTTCTACCATCATGCCTATTCTTAGACCAACCATCTTGTTCTTGTTTAGTGAAGGCAGTAACTACTGTAAACTCAGGGCATCATAGTCTTGCTGAGTTTTTCTTCTTCTTCCATTGTTTGTTCATCTGCCACTAAAAATAGTAATATATGAGCTTTGAGGGAGGAGTAAAGGAGCTAAAATGTCCAAGAAGGCAATGACAGATATGTGTGCTTACCTTTCCAAAGCCACTCTCTATCCCCCTTCCTTCTGTGCCTGTGAGATCTACATGTACTTCGTCGATGGGCTTTCTTCCTTGTAGTTTCTGGCCAAAGGGGAGTCCTTGCATGCTATCGGGGAGGGAAGCAAGTGAGGTTGAAGTGTTTATGTTCCCAGCTCTCTCAAAGAATTGCCTTGGCCTGACTGCATCTCTTGACAGGAAGTCACAGCTACTCTCAAGGAGTCTTCTCTGGGTTCCCGTAAGCATGCCAGCCTAAGATGGTAACGGCCCGACTGCCACTAGCCCTAGGAGACTGCATTATTCCCTATACCCTACTCACAATTGCATAAAGTCCCTTTATGAAGTCCTCCTTGAATTAACCTAATTTGAATCTGCTGCTGAGCCTGCTAAGCCCCTGACGGGTACTGGTGGCTGACATAATAAACATAATACTACATGTGCTATTGTCATCATCGTCACTGTTATTCCACCATCTGCGTTGTGTTTTCATATGTTGTCGTTCAAGGATACAAAGATCTTGTGGACTCATCAAAGTTGGATTTTGTGTTTCTGTTTCTTATTATTGCGATGGATTGTTTTATGAGAAGAAACATGAAAATATCTTTCAAAAACAAAGGCAAAAACAAACAAAGACTTTTTCAGGCCTGCCACATCCCAAAGCCAAAAGAGTTCATGACCAGCAGACCTATACTACAAGAAATGTTAAAGAACCTTGTTTCAAGAGAAGAAAAATGATCCCAGACTGATATGTGGATCCGTGCAATAGAAAGAAAAGCACTGAAAAAGTAACTATGTGGGGAAATAGGAAATACTCTTCTTAATGTTCAAATCTCCCTAAAGTAATGAGTTCTAGCCATTCTGGAGTAATAAGGATAGTTTTACCTTTTCACTGGAGCAACAACATCAACAATAACAAAAAGACAGCATATATGAAACTGCGGCTTTAAAGACGCTGAACGTCAGGCATGGAAGAACAATGGCCCTGAGAGAGAGAGCAAATGAGTGAGCCCTGTGATTGCTGCAGCTTATGGCCTTGAGAGGGTTTTCAGGCAGCAGTGCAGAGAGTGGAAACCCAGACTGAGTCCAGTGAACTCACTGAGTGGAAGAGATGTGGCTAAGAATTCTGGGAGACCAACGCAGCTACACTATAGAGAAGAGAGCAATGCCTGGAGAGAGAACCATGGGGTCTGCAGAGGGACCCACTCAGGTGCTCGGCTGAGTACTGATCAGTGCGCGCATGTGAAGAACCTACCCAAGGGTGGGGGACGCTATCCAGAAGGATTAGAGGGAACGCACACAGTGCTGGGAATAGTGCCTGTTTCCACAAACCACACCAGAAGAATATCATAATTGGGTAAAGTACTCAGAAGGGCCTACTTCCAGTAGTGGGGAATAATTACCTCTACAGTAAACACTAGTCTGGTTTCCATCTAACAAGTCTTTAAAAAAAAAAAAAAGGGTAAAAAGGATCAAACCATTTCCAAGTAACTTAACTGCATATCAGAACAAAATTCAATTATTTATACCAATACAAAATTATTGAGCATCTAGCAGGGTAAAAATTCACAGTGTCTGACATTTAATTGAGTGCTACAAGGCATGCAGGAAGGTACAACCTATAGTGAAGTGGAAAAAAAAAAACAGAAAACAAACAAAAAAACAATTAAAACCAACCCAAAACTGACACGGATATTAGGATTAGAAGGAAAGTGCATCAAAAGTTATAGCTGTGTTCCATATTTTTAATGTAGGCAGAGAGCTGAAAAATATGAAAAAAGACCCAAATCTAACTTCTAGAGAGGCAAACTACCATGTATGAGATGAGCGATACACTGGATGGGAATAATAGCAGATTATACCTGGCAGGGGGAAAAAAAAGATAAATTTTAGAATAAAAATAGCATCAGGATGTCACAAGACAATTTTAAATACCTCAATGAGGGGCGCCTGGGTGGCTCAGTCGGTTAAGTGTCCGACTTCGGCTCAGGTCATGATCTCATAGTCTGTGAGCTCGAGCCCCACGTCAGGCTCTGTGCTGACAGCTCAGTGCCTGGAGCCTCCTTCAGATTCTGTGTCTCCCTCTCTCTCTCTCTCTGACCCTCCCCCACTCATGCTTTGTCTCTCCTGCTCTCAAAAATAAAAACATTAAAGAAAATTTAAAAATAAATAAATAATACCCTAATGTGCATGTAATTGGAGTCTCTGAAGGAATGGAGAGAGAGAAGACAGAAGAAATATTTGAAGAAATAATTGCAAACATTTTTCCAAACTCAATGAAAACTATTACCCCACAGATCCAAGAAGCTCAAAACCCCATACATAAGAAACAGATAGAGCTACCCCAAGGCATATCATAAAGAACTTGACCAGTGATAAAGGGCACCTGGCTGGCTCAGCTGATAGAGCATGTGACTCTTGATCTCAGAGTTGTAAGTTCGAATCCCACATTAGGTGTAAAAATAAAATCTTAAAAAAAAAAAGTGATAAAGAGAAAATGTTAAAAAAAATAGCCAGTAGAGAGACATGTTACACACAAAGGAACAAAGCTAAGAATGACAAAAGATTTCTTACTGGAAACAAGGCAAGCAAGAACACAGTGAGTGATATCTTTAAAGCATGAGTACTGGGTGTTGTATGGAAGCCAATTTAACAATAAATTATATTTAAAAAATAAATGAAGTACTGAAGGAAATATAATTGAACCTGGAATTCCATACCCAATGGAAATATCTTTCAAAAGCAAAATTATTTTCTAACAAAAATGTTGAAAGAGTGAGTACATTATCAGGTGACCAAAAGTACAAGGAATGTTAAAAGAAGTCCTTGCTTGAGGCAGAGGGAAAATGATGATACTAATGGTTGATTTCACATTTGAGAACTTAGTCAAGATAATTCATCACATTAAAAAAAGAAAAAAGAGGGGGAACACATGATCATCCCAATATTAAAAGAGGTATTTGGGGGGCGCCTGGGTGGCTCAGTCAGTTAAGCATGCAACTCCAGCTCAGGTCATAATCTCACAGCTTGTGGGTTTAAGCCCCACATCAGGCTCTGTGCTGACAGCTCAGAGCCTGGAGCCTGCTTCGGATTCTGTGTCTCCCTCTCTCTCTGCTCCTCCCCCACTCATGCTCTGTCTGTCTGTCTATCTGTCTCTCTCTCTCTCAAAAACATGGATAGAGCTAAAGATAATGCTAACTGAAATAAGTCAATCAGAGAAACATGAATACCATACGATTTCACTCATATGTAGAATTTAAGAAACAAACCAAACAAAGTGGGGAAAAAAAGACAAATAAAAAAATAGACTCTTAACTATAGAGAACAAACAAATAACTACCAGAGAGGAGGTCGGCGGCAAATGGGTGAAATAAGTGAAGGAGACTTAAGAGTATATTTATCAATGAGCACTGAGTAATATATAGAATTGTTGAATCACTATATTCTATACCTGAAACATTGAATGCTACACTGGAATTAAAAATTTTAAATGGACTAAAAAACAATAAGAAATAAAAATGGACCAAAGGGTTGGACAGACGCTTGACTAAAAAGATATATAGATGGCAAATAAGCATACTGAAAAATCCTCAGCATCACTAGTCATGAGGCGAATGCAAGTTAGTACCACAATGTGATACCACTATTCACCTATTATAAACCTGAAATTAAAAAGATGCCAACAGCATATAAAAAGATGCTCAATATCTCTAATTAGTAGAGAAATGCAAATCAAAACCTCAATGATAGCATTAGGATGTCTACTATTTAAAAAACAAAACAAAACCAAAAAAAATATTAGTAAGGATGTGGAAAAATTGAAACCCTTCTGCACTGTTGGTAGGGAGGTAAAATGGTGCAGCTGCTATGAAAAACAGTAGGGTGGTTCCTCAAAAAAATTAAAATAGAATTTCCATATGTTCCAGCAATCCCACACTTTTGGGTATATATACAAAGAATTGAAAGCGGAGTCTTGAAGAGGTAGTGAGTGATCCCACACCCATGTTCACTGCAGCATTATTCACAATAGCCAAGAAGTGGAAGCAACCTAAGTCTATAAGTAGATGACTGGATGAACAAAAACAAAATGTGGTATATATACACAATGGAATATTATTCAGCCTTAAAAAGGAAAGAAATCCTGTCACATGCTACAACATGGATAAATCTTGAGGACATCATACTAAATGAACTATGCCCGTCACAAAAAGACAGATACAGCATGATTCCACTTATATGAGTAATTGAGAGTAGTCAAATTCATAGAAATTCATAGAAATAGAAAGTGGAATGTTGGTACCCAGGAGCTAGGGGGAAAGAGAAATGGAAGTTGTTGTCTAACGGGTATACAGTTTTAGTTTTGCAAGATGAGAAAGCTTTAGAGTTCTGTTGTGTAAGGACATAAATATACTGAACACTACTGAGCTGCATACTTGAAAATGGTTAAGACAGTAAAGTTTATGTTCTGTGTTTTTTACCACAATTAAAAATAATAAGAGGCACCTGGGTGGTTCAGTGCCCGACTCTTGATTTCAGGTCAGGTCATGATCTCATGGTTTGTGAGATCGAGCACCCCATTGGGCTCTGTGCTGACACAACTGAGCCTAATTGGAGTTCTCTCTCTCTCTCTCTCTGCCCCCTCCAAAATAAATAAGTAAACATTTTTAAAAATAATAAAATAAAATATTAACTTCTGTCAACACCAGGCAAACTCAGCACCATCTGCAATAGGGATCGATCGGGAGCCCTATTAACAATAAGTGCCAGGAAGGTACTCCTTTCCCACCACACCTGAGGCAACCTCCCCAACCTAGAGATACTAGAGTAACCAGGCAGTAGTGGCAAGAGGGACTACTCTGCCGCAACAAGTGGCCAACCCAGGAAGCGTCTTTGGTCCCATGGGCCTTAGACTCACCTCCTCCACTCAGAGACACCTGGTGGTCCAGCCTGGGAAACACCCTCTGCCTCCATCAACTCTCAGTTTGGTCTCTATCTTTAGAGTCTTTTATGGTTTGTTTCCCTCTCTCTCTCTTTTTCTCCCTTCCATATGTTCATGTTTTGTTTCTTAAATTCCGCATATGAATGAAATCATATGATATTTGTGTTTCTCTGCCTAACTTATTTTGCTTAGCAAAATACTTACACTGTAGCGCCAACCCACATCATTGCAAATGGCAAGATTTCATTCTTTTTGATGGTTAAGTAATATTACATTACATGGAATGGTTATATGGTTATATGGTTAATGGTTATTAATGGTTAATGGTTATATGAAACATATATATATGTATATATATATGTATATATATGGTGTGTGTATATATATATATATATATATATATATATATATACCACATCTTCTTTATCAATACGTCAGTCAATGGACATTTGGGCTCTTTCTGTAGTTTGGCTATCGTTGATCATGTGCAATAAACATCAGGGTGCATTTACCCTTTGAATCTGTATTTTTGTATCCTTTGGGTAAATACCTAGTAGTGCAACTGCTGGATGATAAGGTAGTTCTATTTTTAACTTTTTGAGGAAACTCCACACTGTTTTTTAGAGTGACTGCACCAGTTTGCATTCCCACCAACAGCGCAAGAGGGTTCCCCTTCGTCCACATCCTCATCAACACCAGTTGTTTCTTGTGTTGTTAATTTTAGCCATTCTGACAGGTATGAAGTGATATCTCATTGTGGGGTTTTAATTTTATGTTAGAGAGAGAGAGCAAGAGAGGGACAGGGGCAGAAATCTCAAGCAGAGAGATTGCTTATCATGGAACCCAACACGGGGCTCAATCCCACAACCCTGGGGTCATGATCTGAGCTGAAATCAAGTTGGATGTTCAACCGACTGAGCCACTCAGGTGCCCCTCATGTAGTTTTGATTTGTATTTCTCTGATGAGTGATTTTGATCTTTTCATGTATCTGTTAGCCATCTGGATGTCCTCTTTTGAAAAATGTCTATTCATGTCTTCTGCCCATTCCTTAACTGGATTATTTGTTTTTCGGGGTGTTGAGTGTGCTAAATTCTTTATATATTTTGGATACTAATCTTTTATCAGATATGTCATTTGCAAATATCTTCTCCCATCCCATAGACTTCCTTCTAGTTTGTTGATTATTTCCTTTGTGGTGCGGAAGCTTTTTATCTTGATGAAGTCCCAATAGTTCATGTTTGCTTTTGTTTCCCTTGCCTCCAGCAACACGTCTAGTAAGAAGGTCAAAGAGGTTGTTGCCTGTGTTCTCCTCTAGGATTTTGGTGGTCTCCTGCCTCACATTCAGATCTTTCATCCATTTGAATTTATTTTTGTGTATGGTGTAAGGAAGTAGTCCGGTTTCGTTCTTCTGCATGTTGCTGTCCAGTTTTGCCAACACCATTTGTTGAAGAGACTGTCTTTTTTCCATTGGATATTCTTTCCTGCTTTGTCGAAGATTCATTGACTATATAGTTGTGGGTCCATTTCTGGACCCACATATAGATCATTTCCATTGATCTATGTGTCTGTTTTTTGCCAGTACAATACTGTCTTGATGGCTACAGCTTTGTAACATAGCTTGAAGTCCAGAATCATGGTGTCTTCAGCTGCACTTTCAGGATTGCTTTGGTTATTCAAGGTCTTTTTTGGTTCCATAAAAATTTAAGAATTTAAGAATTGTGTGTTCTAGCTCTGTGAAAATTGCTGGTGGTATTTTGATACGGATCGCACTAAATGTATAGATTGCTTTGAATAGTAATGACTTTTTAACAATGTTTGTTCTTCCAATCCATGAGCATGAAAAGCTCTTCCATTTCTTTGTGTCCTCTTGAATTTCCTTCATAAGCTTTCTATAGTTTTCAGAGTATATATCTTTTACCTCTTTGGTTCCATTTATTCCTAGGTTTCTTATGGTTTTTGGTGCAATTGTAAATGGGATCGATTGTTTGATTTCTTTTTCTATTGCTTCATTATTGGTATACAGAAATGCAATTGATTTCTGTATGTCGATTTTATATCCTATAACTTTGCTGAATTCATGTATTAGTTCCAGCAATTTTTTGTGGAGTCTTTCAGGTTTTCTACATAGAGTATCATGTCATCTGTAAATAGTGAAAATTTGACTTCTTCCTTGCTGATTTGGATGCCTTTCATTTCTTTTTGTTGTCTGATTGCTGAAGCTAAGACTTCCCGTACTACGTTAAATAGTGGTGAGAGTAGACATGCCTGTCTTATTCCTGACCATAGAGGAAAAGCTCTCAGTTTTTCCCCATTGAGGATGCTATTAGCTGTGGGTCTTTTGCATATGGCCTTAATGATGTTGAGGTATGTTCCCTCTATCCCTACTTTGCTGAGGCTTTTTATCAAGAATGGATGCTGCATTTGGTCAAAGGCCTTTTTTGCATCTATTGAGAGGATCATATAGTTCTTATCCTTTCCTTTATTAATGTGGTGTATCACATTGATTGATTTGTGAATATTGAACTAACCCCACACCCCAGGAAAAAAATCCTACCTGATTGTGGTGAATAATTCTTTTAATATACTATTAGATTCAATTTGCTAGTATCTTGTTGAGAACTTTTGCATCCATGTTCATCAGGGATATTGGTCTGTAATTCTCCTTTTTAGTGGGGTCTTTGTCTGGTTTTGGAATCAAATAATGCTGGCCTCATAAAAGGCATTTGGAAGTTTCTTTTCCTTCCATTCCTATTTTTTGGGACAGCTTCAAAAGAATAGGTGTTAACTCTTCTTAAAATATCTGGTAGAATTCTCCTGGGAGGCGATGTGTTCCTTTTTTTCTATTTTTTTTTTTAAGATTTTATTTTTGTGCTCGCTTCAGCAGCACCTAACTAAAGATTTTATTTTTAAGTAATCTCCACATCCAACGTGAGGCTTGAACTCACAACCCCGAGATCAAAAGTCACATGTTCTACCAACTGAGCAGCGAGGCACCCCTTAGAATATCATTTTTTTTAACTTTTTATTTATTTTTGAGAGACAGAGAATGAGCAGGGGAAGGGCAGAGAGAGAAGGAGACACAGAATCTGAAGCAGACTCCAGGCTCTGAGCCGTCAAGCACAGAGCCCGACGCGGGGCTCAAATTCACAGACCGCGAGATCATGACCCGAGCCGAAGTCGGCCATTTAACCGACTGAGCCACCCAGGCACCCCAGAATATCATTTTTAATCCTTATAAATCTATTGAGACTTGTTTTATACCCCAGCATATGGTCTATCTTGGCGAATGTTTCATGTGCGTTTGAAATGAATGTGAACTCTGATATCATTGGGTAGGTTGTCAGTTAGATGAAATTGTTTAGAGTGCTGTTTAAGTAATCTACATCAATGTTGATTTCCTATCCAACTTTTATATCAGTTAATTAAAAAAAAGTATTTAGGGGCTCTGGGTGACTCAGTTGGTTAAGTGTCCAACTTTGGCTCAGGTCATGACCTTGCAGTTCATGAGTTCAAGCCCCACATTGCCTCTGCACTGACAGTGTGGAGTCTGCTTGGGATTCTCTCTCCCTTTCTCTCTCTCTCTGCCCTTCCCCCCCTTGTACTTGAAATGAATAAATAAATATATGAATAAATAAACTTTTACAAAAAGCATTCAAATTTCAAACTACAATTTTGGATTTGTCTGTTTCTCCTTTTCTATAAGTTTTTGTGCGTGTATTTTGAAGCTTTATTATTGGGTACAAACACATTTAGGATTATTGTGTCTTCTGGATGAATTAACCCTTTTATCATTATGAAATGTCCTCTTTATCTCTGGTAATATTCCTCATTCTAAAGTCTCTTTTTAATATTAATATAACCACTCTAGCTTCCTTCTGATTAGTGCATATATCTTTTGTCATCACATATTTTAATCCATATGTCTTTTTATTTACATATGTTTCTTGCAAAAGGCATTATGGGTCTCACTTTTTTTTTAACCTCGCCTGACAATCTCTGTCTTTTAATTGGAGGTTTTATGCCCTTTACACTTAATGTAATTATCAATATACTTCATTATAGGTCTACCAACTTGCTACTTTTTTTGTTTACATAGCATTTGTTCTTCTTTCCTTTTTTCTACCTTTAGATTTAGTACTTTTTAATAGTTCATTTTATCTCCCTTATTGGCTTATTAGTTATTCTCTGTCTCTGTCTCTGTCTCTGCCTCTCTCTCTCTCCCTCTCTCTGTAGTGATTGTTATCACAATCTTATCCTAAATCTTATCATAGTCTACCATGAAATAATGTACTGTTTCATGTATAATTTGGGAAACTGTTACTGGTACACTTCCATTTCCCTTTCTCCATTCTCTGTGCTGCTGTTGTTATACATTTGTTTTCTTATGTTACAAACCCTACAGTGTGTTGTCATTTTTTTCTTAATAAAGGTATTTATCTTCTAAAGAAATAAATTAGATAAAATCATGTTATATTTATGCCCTTATTTACCATTTTTAGTACTTTTACTTCCTTTGTATATGTCAAGATTTCCTTTGTTATCATCTTATTTCAACCTGAAGAACTTCTTTTATTGGAGGTCTACTAGTAACAAATTCTTTCAGTTTTTGTTGGAAAATGTCTTTAATTTTGCATTAGTTTTTAAAAGATATTTCCACTGGACATAGAATTCTGGTCCGATAATTTTTTTTTTCCTTCAGCACTTTAAAGATGCAATTACATTATTTTCTGGTTTCCATAGTTTCTGACAAGAAGCCTGTGGTAATTCTTATCCTATTCTCATATGTGGAATGTGGTGGTGAGAGTCAGGGGTATTTCTTTGTTTTCTTGTTGTTGTTGTTGTATTTAGGATTGTCTCTTAATTATTGGTGTTCAACAATTTGATTATGACATGACTTGTTATGGTTTGTATCCGTGAATGTGTTTAACTTTTGGGGGGTTCACTGAGTTTCTTGAATTTCTGAGTTTATAATTTTCACAAAATTTGGAAAACTATAGTCCACTATTTCTTCAAATAGTTTTTTGTACTCACCTCCTTTGGGGACTCTAGTTACACACATATTAGATCACTCCATGTATTCCCACAGGTTACTGAGGCTCTATTCGTTTTATTTTCCAGTCTTTTAAAAATTTGGGTTTTCTTTCATGTAGATTCTATTGCTAGGTCATCAAGTTCACTAGTTTATTTGGGGTTTACCAATGTTTAATCCTATTAGTGCCATCTAGAGAAATTTTAATTTCTGATCCTGTATTCTTCATCTCAAGATGTTCCATTTGGTCCTTTTATATATCTTCCATTTCTTTCCTCATTGTATTCATATTTTTATTTAAATATTTTTACATTGTTACAATAACTGTTTTAATATTCTTATCTGTTAGTCCCACCAACTATATAATTTCTATGTCTGTTTTTATTGATTGATTTTTTTCTCTCAGTTATGAATCAATGTTTCCTAATTCTTGGCATGTCTAATAATATTTTATCAAATAGTGAACATTGTGTGTCTGAATTTTATTGTTTTCCTTTATAGAATGTCAGGCTCTGTTCTGGCTGGCAAGTCAGTTAATTATAGAACAATCAGATCCTTTTAAGACTTATTTTAATTTTTGCTACAGGAGGTGTAAATTAGCCTTTACTCTGGGAATTGTTCAGTCTTACTACTTAGTCGATGATTTGGTTAATTGAAGTTCCCACATCTACTCAGCTCTGAGTATTACTCATTTTATAACTACAACTCGCTCAGCTTTCTGAAAGTTCACCTATACATGCATGGTCAGGGAGCATCCTAGGCAGAATTCTGGGTCTCTTTCTGCATAGCTCCCTGTTCTCTAGAATTCTGCCTAGCAAATTTCAGTCACCTTGGCCTCCTCAAATTTTCAACTCAGAGAGACTCTGATTGCGTTTCCCTCCCTGCATCCATGCCTGGGAATTGCCACTTGACAAAACCCGAGGTGGCTGTAGGGCTTACCTTTTTGTCTCCCTTCTTTCAGAGATCACAATTGATACTGCCTATTGTCTAATGTCTGAATACCATTGTTTTATATATTTTGGCAATTTCCTAGTTATTTGTATGGGGAGGATAAGTCTGATCTTAGTTATTCCAGTATTACTGGAAGCAGGAGTCCTAAAATCACGTAAAATATTTTTGTTTTAAAATATACCAGGTACTTATACAGGGGAATATTATTCAGCCTTGAAAAAGAAGGAAATTCTGACACATGCAACACCATGGATGAACCTTGAGGACGTTATGCTAAGTGAGCAAGTCAATTATGAGAAAACAAATACTGTATGATTTCACTTACATGAGGTAACCAAAATAGTCAAAATCATAGCGACGGAAAGTAGAATGGTGGTTCCTATGGGGTAGGAGAGGGAGAAAGGGAAATTGTTCTTTAATGGGTACAGAGTTTCAGTTTTGCAAGATAAAATAGTTCTGAAGATTAGTTGCACATAGGGTGGAATTACTGATCTATACACTTAAAAATAGTTAGGATGGTAAATTTTTTGTTAGGTTTAATAGTTTAAAGAAAAAAATTATTACATTGGTAATATATTGTAATATATTTCTATAGTGTTTACAATGTTTATTAAAGTATTAAATATTTATGATATTTATATATTATAATATACTATTGTTATATGTTATTAATATATTTTAATGTGTAATTATGTGCAATAAATCATATATACATAAATTATAATTATATGTTATATTATAAAAGCAAATACATGAATAAATAATACTGTTAAATAACAATTTCACAATAATATTAATAATTAAATAAATTAAAATAACTTTTGAGAAAAACAGTGAACACTGTTTCTGTCACTAACATTTACTTTCGAATCCCTAAAAGTACAGATACAATTATTATCTACCTTTTAACGATAAGGAAATTCTGACACATAGAATATATTTTTTGAAAGAATTCCATTGAGGAGAGGGGAAATAAAAACTTATACATACATACATGCCTACATTAGAATTGCACTGTACCTTAAACCACAATCTTTGTAATATATATATTCACATACTCTCCTGCTGAGTATTTGAAAAATATTGTTAAGCAATATAAAAACGGACTGGGGATTTAACGGACTTAGTGAAGTTTTGCTGCCCTCTGCTGGAAGGTTTGTGTATATAGTCCCAAAGATCTGGTTTGGGGCACGAAAAGGATTAAAAAGCATCAAGCGCTGTATTTACTAGCCCAGTGATAGATTCTGTTCTGGAGCTTCAAGAAGGTGACTTGGGGCGCCTGGGTGGCTCCCACGGTTAAGCGTCTGACTGCCCCTGGGGTCATGATCTCATGGTTCGTGAGTTTGAGCACCGCGCCTGGCGCCAGGCTCTATGCTGACAGCTCTTAGGAGCCTGGAGCTCCCCATGGATTCTGTTGTGTCTCCAGCTCTCTCTGTCCCTCCCCTGCTCACGCTCTCTCTCAGAAAGCAGGAGAGGAATCTACCCAAGAGACACAGGAATGCTGATGCATAGGGGCACGTGTACCCCAATGTTCATAGCAGCACTTTCGACAATAGCCAAATCATGGAAGCAGACCAAGTGCCCATCAACTGACGAATGGATAAAGAGTTGTGGCACATATATACAATGGACTACTACATGGCAATGAGAAAAAATGAAATCTGGCCATGTGTAGCAACATGGATGGAACTGGAGGGTATTATGTTAAGTGAAATAAGTCAGTCAGAAAAAGACAGATACCATATGTTTCCACGCATAGGTGGACTTTGTGAGACTAAGCAAAAACCAGGGGGAGGGGAAGAGGGGAAAGGAAAAAAAGACACAGAGAGGGAGGGAGATAAAACATAAGAGACTCTCAAAGACTAAGAACAATCTGAGGGTGAGGGAGGTGAGGGAGGTGAGAGAGGGGGAGAGGGGGTGACGGGCATTAAAGAGAGCACGTGTTGGGATGAACACTGGGTGTTATATGTAAACCAATTTGAAAATAAACTATTATAATAAAAAAAAAAAAGTAGGAGACACAACAGAATTTGAAGCGAGCTCCAGGCTCAGGGGGAAAAAAAGTGTCTCTTAAAAAAGAAAAAGAAAGTGTCTTAGACATTCTGCAAGCATCTGCTTCAAATTTTATTTTCTAAACTATTTTTACAATAAAAACAATACGGTGTGTTTAATCTAATTTTGACACACCAGGCACCACCTGAATCTAGACTTAGAATGAAAAGACAAAATCTTAACCCATTCAGTCTTCTTACTATTTGCTTTTAAACTTTTGTGCTCTATCACCCTGTTTATAACCATATAATCCTCTGCTATCCAGTTCCAATAGGGAAAATACCTTATAATAAAATCCCTAAAATCCACCTTCTATAACAAGAACCGAAGTGATCTGCCTCAAATGCTCATCTGATCAGGTCAGCCTCTGTCTAAAGTCGTTAGGTTCTCATCTATTGCTTTAAGGCCCAAGTTCCTAAACATAGCAAATGAGCTTTTTCTGTGATTCAGCTCAGCCTGCTTCTTGACTTCCTGCCTCACTCTGTATTCCAAAACAAGAGCTGCCTGTGCTTTCCTGCTGCATAAACCTTTTTTGCTTCTCACATTAGTATCTTTGTCCCGTTTTCCCGCACTGTCCTCTCTACCTAGATTCCCTGGATTCCCTGCCACTTCACTTCATCTCTGGCCTTCGCTAACTCCGTGAGTCTCTACTAGATGGTCTCTTTGCTTGAGTACGGTATTGTCTTTACAGGCAGGAACTACATCTTATGTTTATCTTCTGCATCAGATACAGTTCTTGGCAAACACAAACTGTTCAAGAACGAATAGCTAAATAATTAAATGGGTTTAGCAAACGAGGAACATGAGAGTGGTAAGCTCCAAATTACCAGCATCCAGTGTGAAGGTATGAGGCATTTTCCTAACTTACAAATTTCCTAGGTTATTATACACAGGCTGTGATTGAAGGTTGCTTGCGGCTTTGAGATATGCTTGTATGTTAAAACTTGCAATATGGGGTGCCTGGCTGTCTCGGTGGGTTAAGCATGCAACTCTGGACTTCAGCTCAGGTTGTGATCTCATGGTTTGTAAAATGGAGCCCCACATCAGGGATCTGCTCTGATAGCACAGAGCCTACTTAGGACTCTCGCTCCTTCTCTCTCCGCCCCTCCTCCACACATGCTTTCTCTGAAAATAAACCTAAAAAAAAAAATTTAAAAACAAACAAACACTTGCAGTTTGACTCCACTTCAGACCTCTTAGGTAGGAAATAGGGACGTCGAACTTTGCTTGGATAATTTATGAAGCTTAAATAACTGGGATACATTGTCGTGTGTGCAACTCTGCAAAAATGTAAGATCCGCCAAACATGGTTTTTGTAGCAATGGTACCTTCATACTTACAGGGCATAAGAAATACTTGGAAAAATTTGACAGTATGAAATGTCTTACACAGCTTATTATATTAATAGGAAACAGAAACTGAGCTAAGGGACATAGGACCTATGAGAGCAAATTGATTAGGAGAGGGATGAATTCGTTAGCATTTAAAGAAAAAGCAACACATAATGGTAAGTGTAACTAACATCTACAGGAGGGATGTGGGTAAAGATCTTGAAAGGACTTACAGGGTTATATTATTTTAATGCTATTTTTATTAAAGAAGTGGATATAAATAGCATTTTATATTTAATATATATTTCGAGCCTTCCAAAGTAAAGCAAAATGAATTTGAAATGTTATTACCATACGCTGCCCCTGGAGAAACACATTTAGATTCTCAAGAGAATGGACTGATCACCAAATGGCACAAACCACAAGTCGGATTCCTCTAGATAAGTAACTAAACACCACATTTTCTTCAATTAGATAAATGTCTGGTGTTATGTTTCTATAATTTATGTAAATTGCAACTATAGACCTACCAATTATCCTATTTAAACTTGGCTGGTTCCCCAAAGACTTCTTAGAAGAAAACTTATAATAATTAGTTGCCTATCTTTGCAGAGCCACCGGGGGGTACTAAAACTCTAAGTCATATTTTTTGTAAAGCTTTATTTTTACAAATCTCTTCTGGCCAGGATTTTTTTTATACATTAAATGGAAATAATTGGGAAAAACATGTTTTTGTGTGTGTTTGGGGATGTAATGAGCAAGGGCATTTGGAATAAAGTATTTAAAGCCAAACAATAATCTAACTTTTATTTTAAATAGATGAAATGGATATTTTGGGGAAAATAATCTGGAATCTTTTATATTGAGAATTCATGAGGACTTCTGTTCAATGTTCTTTTTTATAGGGGTTAACATTACATTGAATAAAAAATTTTTAAATATAAAAATCAAAACAGACACAGCTAGCACTTTTCTTCTTATCTATGCACATATTAGAATGGCTGGATATACACGCATATGGGATATAGACACATATAGATGTCAATCGTTGCTGCCTTAATTGACCCAGACTATGTCTCAGCGGTAATAAATGAACTAAGCCGCTGCTGTATTGCTAGAATCTGGTGTTTTTCCTTTTTCTTTGAAGAGAAAACATAGAAACTTGCTTATTCAGCAAGCTCTACATAGTCAACACAGATGTAAGCACTGGTTGCAGGTCGAAATAACTTCCTATGTCATGTGCCTGAAAAAGTACTTCCCCCAAGTTTTTAACGGACCACTTTGTCAATTTCCTTTTTTAAGAAAAGCTTTTTTGATATAATTCACATATCACCAGATTATTAAAGCATGCAATTCATGGTCTTTAGTATAATCACCGCATTTAATTTTAGAACATTTTCATCATCCTAAAAAGAAACCAAAACCTTTAGCTTTCACTCCTAAATCCACCCATTCCTAGGCAACCACAAATGTACCTCCATCTCTATAGGTTTCCCTGTTCCGGCCATTTCACGTAAAAGGAATCATTCCATACATGGCCTTCTGTGACTGATTTCTTTCACTTAGCATAGTCTTTAAGGTTCATCTATACTGCACGTACTGATTCTTCATTCCTTAGTATTCCATTGTATGGAGAATACGACATTTTGTCACCCATTTATCAGTTGATAGGCATTTGCTAATGTTTTTTTAAAATCAGTTTACTATGTAGCAAAAGGTCATGTCAAAAACATCTTTCATTGCTAGGCTTGAATTGGGGAGAAAGTGTCCAAAGTTAAAGTCAGTCTGAATCTGCTGCTGGTACTGTGAAGCTCCAAATAATAAAGGAATAACCTGAATCATGTGATGTAAACGCTTCAGTTTTTGGTCAGTTAAGGAAACTGGATGAGCAGTTTGCTTCTGTCAGTCTAAAAACCCATCTACAAATCTGTAGGTGCCGTTGGAAACAAGTAAAAATTAAAGAAGCTTGTGTTTGTAAGGGATTTGTTGGAAAGGTTCCTATTGACTTGGAAGAACAGACAGACAACAAAGAGGAGAGAAATGACACATTGGAGAGAGATGAAGTACAATGGGGCTGTAACTTCATTCTATTTCTTATCTCTTGAGAGCCTTGATCAGCTAACTAGAGGCATAAAGCAAGTGGAATTTTTCGCGAGGTTGCAAAAGCCTGAAATCGGAGTTAGGAGATACAAATTTGAGTCCTGCTCCATCACTTCTTGGTGGTGCTTCTTTCAGCAACACAACTAAGCTATCATTTCCTCCTCTGCCCAAAGTGGAAATGTTCTCTGGCAACTTCTGTGAAGATTCAGTATGACAATGGGAAGCCCCAGACTGTGAGCCCGTGGCCAGGATGGATCTGTTTTTCAGCTGTACACCCAGGAGCCCAGCCTGGGGCCCGGTAGCAGAGAGGGTTTCAAGAAGTATTTGTTGAGAGAATGAATGAAGCCTGTGGTAAATTGGAAGGAGTTTTTCAAACGTTCTTTCTGTATTACTACTCCTTTTCTTCTAATTATTCAGTCTTCCAAACTAAGTGGTGAGATGCGTTTTATTCTGAAAACACGAATTCCGAAATGATGTTCTTTTGCCCTCCTTTATTATAAAAAACATAAAAACAAAGAGACTTGTAACTTAGAATTTGTTTTTCACACATTTCACCACTGCTTGCACCCTTGCAGTGTACCACTTCCTCTTGAACCTTTTTTTTCTCTTTGTGACTTGTTTCCTTGGTACCATCCTTTTTCTTAGAGAACCCCACAATGTAAACTTAGTATAAAGCTGAGTCTTTCTTTCTGTGGGAGTGGCAGTGGTCTAAATGATCTCGTGACTGGGTCTGTACTGGTCCACCGGCTGATAGGACACAACTATCACTTCCAACTGTTAAACCCTTTTGATTTAAACAAATCTTGGATTTGACAGATGAAGTTCACCTGTCCTCTCAAATGCACTGCAAGGCACTTTGAATTTGTATAGAACGTTTAAAAGACATTTGCAAGATGCACCTCAATTTATATTTTGGGTAAATTTATTTTTTATGTTTATTCATTTATTTTTGAGAGAGAGAGAGAGAAAGAGAAATCAGGGGAGAGGTAGAGAAAGGGAGATAGAGAATTCGAAGCAGGTTCAGTGCTGTCAGCACAGATCCTGACACAGGGCTCAAACTCATAAACCGTGAGATCGTGACTTGAGCCAAAGTCGGACGCTTGACTGACTGAGCCACCCAGGCGCCCCTATTTTGGGTAAATTTGATTCTTGTGTTACGGATCCAGTTTGCATAAAGTCAGATATGCCAGCAAACACTTAACGGGATAAACCCAAATTGGGTTATGTGAGATATTAGCAATTTTCTAGCCAGAAAATACCAGATGCAACTCTCTTTGTCCTCAGCAATCAAAACATACTTAGTAAACACCTACTATGCACCAAGCGCTGTGCCAGGCCCTGGGAATACGATGGTAAGCAAACCCAGATATTGCCACTCAGCCCATGGAGCAGACCACAGAGTCTAGTGGGAGAGGTAGATCGAATTAAATAATCCCACAAATGAGGGAGTAATTGCAGATTGAGGGAAGTGGTAAGTAAATAGTCTGCAAGAAGCAAGATTCTGTGAGAGCACCAAACAGGGAACTTAATCTAGATGATCAAGGAAGCTTACACAAGGAAGTGAAGCTTGAGCCAAAGAAAGTGCAGGGGCTAATGGGGAAGAGGGTGACAGGAGGAAGAAGGGCACACCACAAGGGGAAACAGCACATGCTCAGGTGGATCATGTGGCAAGGAAAGCTTGACAAGCGGGCCAGACTCCTGAGGGAAGAGGAGGGCGGGTGGAAAGGTAGATAAGCATCAGAATCAGCAAGGCTTGGGGCGCCTGGGTGGTTCAGGAGGTTGAGCGTCAGACTTCAGCTGAGGTCACGATTTCATGGTGTGTGAGTTCGAGCCCCACATCAGGCTGCTACTGTCAACGCAGATACCAGTTCAGATAGTCTGTACCCCTACTCTCTGCCCCTTCCCTGCTCATGCTCTCTCTCTCTCAGAAATAAGTAAAACATTAAAAAAAAAAAAAAAGAATTAGCAAGGCAATAGGGGCCACATGAAGAAATCTTTATCCCTTGAATAAAGAGAACCCTCATTTTTGTTCGATTGAAGAATAATATCATAGGGTAAAATGCACAACTGTAAAGTGTATAGTCCAATAAATATATATATATATATTATATATATATATATAACTGTGTAACAATCATCCAAATCGAGATATAGAACATCTCCATCATTCCAGAAAGTTCCTCATGTCTCCTTTGAATCAACACCCTCTCCCCACCACACACAAGGAAGCCACCATTTTTTTTATCCTCATAGATTATTCTTGCCTGTTCTTGAACTTCATATAAATGGAAGCATACCATACATACTCTTTTTGTATCTGACTTATGTCATTTAACATTGTGCCTGTGAGATTCATC
Organism: Paguma larvata; assembly: GCA_030068075.1. Taxonomy (NCBI): domain Eukaryota; kingdom Metazoa; phylum Chordata; class Mammalia; order Carnivora; family Viverridae; genus Paguma; species Paguma larvata. The sequence continues at coordinate 23,706,630 of CM057842.1, read as the reverse complement.
CATAGTATTAAATTTAACAGAAGCCTTAGAAAGGTTCAACTCAAACAAAACAAAAACTTAACAGTAACTTAGTAAACTCAGTAACAGCTCTTGACTCCTGGGTTTAGTGGATATTTGTGGTTCCCAGAGTCAGCTGTGTAGTTGAAGAGATACTTGCATACTTGCTCATCCCTAATTATATTCTTATCTTCACCTGAGGCTTCTCTTCATTGCATGGAAGTTTTTCCTTCCAGACTTCAACCACAAATGAATTTCAAACAAATTTGGTGTCAAACTACAGGTTGTTGTTTTTTTTTCCTTAAGTGAGAGCAGGTGGGGGAGGGGCAGAGGGAGAGAGAAAACCTTAAGCAGGCTCCATGCCCAGCACAGAGCCCAATGTGGGGCTCCATCTCACAACCATGAGATCCTGACCTGAGTCGAAATCTGGAGTCAGATTCTTAACCGGTTGAGCCACCCAGGTGCCCCCCTTGTTTTTTTGTTGTTGTTGTTGGTTTTGTTTGGGTGGGTGGTTGTTTTAAAAGGGTCTTTCTTATACTTACTTGGGATACACTCAAGAAATATCTGCTCAGTGAGTAATAGGATAAACACTTTGGGAAAAGAAGATTCCATGGAAGAAATTTGTTTTATCTGAAGTGTAATGGAAGGAATGACACTTTCATGTTTTTTGATGCATCTGAATAGGCAGTGGAGTTGTAGCTTTGTAATACTATTTTTATTCATAAAAATGAATCGGTTGGACTAATTAATCTCTAAGATCCTTAAAGTTCTATGAATTGGATTTGTTAGTAGTGGTTTTGTTGATTGGTGTTCATTATCTTTCCATACTGCTGGTTTTCAATGGAAATGTCAAAAAAAAAAAAATCTTAGCTGTGTGACCTTGAAAGTTCAAGGTATGTGTGAGCATAAGTAACATCTATTACCTGAAAAAAACACATGAAATTGCTTTGCAAATGTTAGGGGAACATTGTTACGATCTACCTTATTAGTGATTTCGTTTACTTCAGAAGTAGTATTAGTAGCGCTTCTATTTGACTATGTGTGAATCCTGTAACTATTTACTTACCTAATAGCTTTGATCAGTATGTGGAAGTCTATGATTCCTCTAGGCTGAAACATAGGGACCCTTCTAAAATCTCTTTACCGGCTTTCAGGTTGATTACTAACATGTTAGTTTTACTCTTGCATGAGCTACTGAGTAATGACAATGACAGCTTCTGAGCATGCTTTTCTATACCTTCTTTCTTTCTTTTTCTTTTTTAAAAAATAATTTTTTGGGTAAGGACGCATTCATATGCCTTAAAGTGTGAAAGGATGTAGAGTGAAGTCTCTACTACCTCGTTCACAGCCTATGCCCTTTCCATGGGGAACCAATGTTGCTAATCACTCACGTAGCTTTCCGCAAAAGTTTTATGTAAATAGGTGCATATACTTAACTATTTTTCCCCCTTTTGGTGCAAATGCTACTACCATTCTAACCATCCTGTTCTGTACCTTGCTTTTTTAAAAAAAGCACACAATGGGCTACTTCATCCGAAAAATGGGAATTGTTTTGAGTACCTACCTCATAAAGTTGAGAAAATTGAATAAGCTTAACATATGCAAAGTACTTAGAAAACACCAAGTATATTGTAGCCTCTATGTTAGTTTTCTATTGATGCATAACAAATTACCTCAAACTTAATGGCCTAAAACAATACCCATGTGTTATCTCACAGTTTCTATAAGTCAGAGTCTGGGCATGGCTTAGCTGGTTTCTGTGCCTGGAATCATGATGTCAGCTGGGCTTCATTCTCACCTGGAGACTCACGAGGAAAGAATTTGCTTCTAAGTGCTCTCAAGTGTTGGCAGCTGTAGAATTCATGGCAGTTTGCTTTATCAAAGCCAGCCATGCAGGAGAGAGTCTCTGCTGGTTGGAGTCTCTGTCCTCAGGGAATGAGTAGGTAGTCTATTATTTTTTCACTGAAATATAATTCATAAGTCACAAAATCCATCCTTTATATAAAAAAACAATTTTTTAAGTTAGCTTTATGCCCAACATGGGGCTTGAACCTATGACCCTGGGATCAAGAGTTGCATGTTCCATGGACTGAGCAGCCAGGTGCCCCAAAATCCATCCTTTTAAAGTGTATAATTTGAAAAAATAATGAAGTATATACTTCAGGGTAACTGGCTGGTTCAGTTACCTCAGAAGAGCGTGTAACTCTTGATCTCGGGGTCATGCATTAGAGCCCCATGTTGGGTATAGAGATTACGTGAATAAAAACGTTAAAAAAGTGGGGCACCTGGGTAACTTAGTCGGCTAAGCATCTGACTTTGGCTCAGGTCATGATCTCATAGTTTGTGAGTTTGAGCCCACATTGGGCTGTCTGCTGTCAGCACAGAGCCCACTTTCCATTCTTTGTCTCCCTCTCTCTCTCTGCCCCATCCCAACTCACAATCTCTCTCTCTCTCTCTAAAAAATAAATATTTAAAAATTTTTAAATAAAAATAAATAAAAATTTAAAACCTGTATAATTCAGTGGTTGTTAGTATATTCACAAAGTCGTGCAACTATCATAATATCTAATTTTGGAATATTTTCATTACCCCAAAAAGAAATCCCATACTCATTAGCAGTCTGTCTTCATTCCCTGAGCATCCCCCTCACCGCTTCAAGCCTCTAGTAACCACCAATCTGCTTTCTGTTACTATGGATTTGCCTACTCTGAACATGCATATGAACAGATATACAATACAATATGTGGCCTTTCATCGCTGGCTTCTTTCACTTGGTATAATGTTTTCTTCAAGTTGCATCCATGTTGTAACATGTGCCAGTGCTTCATTCCTTATTGTGGCTGCATGGTGTTCCATTGTGTGGGTATGTCCTATCAGTAGATATTTAGGTTGTGTCCAATCCTTTCCTCTTACGTACACTTGATATCCCATTATAAACAATAACAGCTATGCCTGAATAAGCCTTTTGAACAAGAATGTGTATATCTGTACTATAAATTTCTAGAAGTAAAATTGCTAGATCAAAGGTTTATGCATCTGTTAGGCTCTGAGCTGACAGCACAGAACCTGCTTGGGATTCTCTGTCTCTGTCTCTGTCTCTCTTTCTCCTTGCCCCTTTCCTGTTCATTCTCTACGTCTCTCAAAAATAAATAAACATTAAAAAAAAAGTATTGTTTGAGGAAGGGAGGTGAAATTGTATAGCCAAAAATGCACTGAGTTCTGGACTTTATTTTACCACTGATAAGAGAGGTTAGCATATACTGGTTATTAACAACTCTGCCTCAGTTTCTTTATCTGTAAAGTAGGGATAATATTAGTTCTTTTCATGGGGATTAATAAGACAATATATGTAAAACTTTAAAAAAATTTTTTAATCTTTATTTTTGAGAGACAGATTGCAAGCAGGGGAGGAACAGAGAGAGAGGGAGACACAGAATCTGAAGCAGGCTCCAGGCTCTAAGCTGTCAGCACAGAGTCCAACGCGGGGCTCAAACTTACAAACTGCAAGTTCATAACCTGAGCCGAAGTCAGACATCCAACCAACTGAGCCACCCAGGTGCCCCTAAAACTTTTATACCAGTGCCTGATGCATAGGAAGTGCACAGCAAATGTTTAGTCTTACTAGCTGGCAATGTGATCTTGAGCCACTGTCTTTCCTTATTTTTAAAATGAGAAGTTGAACCGGGTTATTATGTTTCCAAGTTTTAAAATGTGAATCTGGTTCCTGGATATGTATGTGTGTGTGTGTGTGTGTATATATATATATATATATATATACACACACACACACACACATACATACATATATATACACACATACATATACACACATATACATACATACATGTATGTAAATCTGGTTCCTGGATATGTGTATATACATATACACACATACATATACACACACACACACATATATACATACATGTATGTGAATCTGGTTCCTGGATATGTATATATATACACATACATGTACACATACATATATATGTATATATTATATATATACATACATATACATACATACATATATATATATATTTTTGGTTTATTTTTAAGAGAGAGGGAGCACAAAGGAGGGAGGGACAGAGAGATAGAGAGAGAGGGAGACACAGAATCCAAAGCAGGTTCCAGGCTCTGAGCTGTCATCACAGAGCCTGACACCAGGCTCCATCCCACCAATCATGAAATCATGACCTGAGCCCAAATCAAGAGTCAGTCAGGTGTTCACCCAATTGAGCCACGCAGCACCCCTGGATATTTAATTATATACTGTCTCCTATTGTTCTCTAATGTTCCTTGTGTTGTTGTTTTGTTCATTACTGTGGATAGGGGGCAACATGGGTTTTATACTTTTAACCTTTAGTAGCCCTCACTCCAGAACCATGTGCATCTGTAGTAGCTCATCCCCTTGCATCTCCTCGCCCACCTTGCCCCACCAAATATATATATATATACTGGATATCTATATGCATAAATATACACACGGATAGCCTCTCTATCTTACTGCATTAGTCTTCCTGAGATAGGTAGGATTTAGCCAATTTATGCCCCCTCTATCCCTTTCTTGTGGCTGAAACTTTACTTCATCTTTAGGTCTCTGGTTAGCCGTCACCATAGATCCTAATTTTACCTATATTCCCACTGATTTGTAAGCCTGAAAGAGGTAACCATGGCCATGTGTTTCAGAGTTACATCCTCATCACATAGCAGTGCTTAGCTCCCGATAAGCAATTAAAAAATATTTTTAATATTGAATATTAGTAATGTGACCCAGCTAAACCTAAATATTTTTGCTATCTACAACTGAATATATAGGTAAGATTATGTTAGAGCTTCCCAATTTTTTTTTTTTTTGACTTATGAGGTGTAATAGTAAATCCATTAAAAAATTTTTTTAGGAGCACCTGGGTGCCTCAATGGGTTGAGTGTCCAACTCTTAATTTCGGCTCAGGTCATGGTCCTGGGGCCGTGGGATCGAGCCCTCTGTCAGACTCCATGCTGAGCATGGAACCTGCGCAAGATTCTCTCTCTCTCTCTCTCTCTCTCTCTCACTCCCCCTCTCCACCCTCCCCCACTCTGTCCCTCTCCCCAGCTCACACTCTCTAAAAAAAAAAATTTTTTTTAATAATTTGGAATGGAAAAAATTTTTGATCTCACAAAATTTAAGATTCAATCTCTGTGGAAGACTAATGGTTTCTCCGGCCTTAGTTTTAGGTAATTCATTACCAACAACCAGTGTGTCTGCCTTATATATAGCCTAAGGATTTCTACTTTCCAAGTAGAATTGGCTTTTGCTGAGCAAATGCCGAAAGCCTTAGTTGAGTAATGGCACCTGTGTGCAATTAGTTCCTACTTATCTTTTGATCTGATAAAAATGAGCTTGTAGGGATGCCTTTAATGAACCAACAAAAAAGAAAGTTAGCATCTGGAGACCTCAACATCTGAACTTCTGATCTTCTGTAGCCTTTTATATTAAGTAAAGTCTCTTTCCCCAAATTAAAACATTACTTTTAACTTAAAATAATGTAGCACTTTGTGTCAACATAGCCCCCACGTGTTTTCATCAGTATTTTAAAATGTTTTTACATTAACTATTTACTAAAAGGAGTGACTATTTTAAACTCACTTTCCTATGATTTACTGAGCTGATGCAAATATATTGGGCAAGCATGATTAGCTTTTCCATATCAGCGAGGATGATATTTAACACGGGACATAGGAATCCAACTTTCCTGTTGCCCTTGGGAATGCTCTTTAAGTACTAGCCATGTGGCAAGCCCTAGCGTTTTATTATAATTACAGGTTTGGTCAGTCACCTCCTTGGGAGACAGTTGGAGTTTGAAAATGGAGATATGGGTCCCAATTCTGACCCTGCTGCTTGGGGACTCTGAGCAAAATATCTATCCTTATTTCTTCATCCACAAAATTCCTAAAGGTGCGGGCTGCTGTGAATCTAAGATTAAGTCTTAGAGAAGCAGTGAAGTGCAAGTACTTTACGACGGAGTTAAACAGACCTGCTTTCAAATTCTGATTTTATTAACTTAAATTGCTCAATGTCTTGCAACACTTTTTAAATTGTGTATATACGTATGTTGCTGATATCTGTTGTTGTGAGGATTCAACGGAGTAAAGTGCCTGGCATACAGAAAGCACCCCGTAAATACTGACTGTACTCAGGATAACCCATGATGGTAGTTTCAATCTAGTTAGCATAAAGTATTTAAACTGCCTTCCCCTTGACAGTCAAACTGGTTTAAAGGAGAGCGACCACCTGCTGTATATTTTTTAATGTGGCTGCAAACTTTTACATTTTTCTTTAATATATCCTCAGTACAGGAAAACTGAAAACACCAAAGAAAAAAAGTCTAAAAGCCAGCAGCCCCCCCCTTCCCTTCAAGCTCCCCAGAACCAAATACGGTTAACACTAGTCTGTGAAGTCACATTAAAGGGTCCCAGGTATTGACTGCTGGCTGGAGGCGTGTCACTGGTTCTAACCCTTGAAGATAAAAGGCGGTGGGGGGAATAATGTATTGTAAAGATGCAGATCCGGTGGTAAAGGCAGATCAGTAGGCCCAGAGGCTTTCATGCTGTCATTGACATAAGACCTCTGTCTTATCTCCTCTCTCCAGGTCTACATATGCACGCAAATACTTCAAAAACCCGGGTTCGTCCTGCATCCACTGCTCGAATCCTGTTTAGGCTAAGGGAACTCGTGAGCGGAGAAAGGGAGTTATCGGTAAGATAAGCGACGCCTGCGCTCGAGGGACCTCTCCAGGCGCACCTTCCTCGCCTGCAGCGCTGGCTAGGCGCGGTCCGAGAACTCGCAGCTCGCCTTAAGCGGCGTCCACTCTGCAGCGGTCCGCGGCGTCGAGGTACTCACAGGGCGTTGCGGTGGCCCCTTTTGGCGGGCTTGGGCGCCCCGAGGCTCCGCCCCCCAGCACCTTCTATCCGCACCAGCGGAGGCGGGCACGGCGCCCCCATTGGCGGAGAGGCCCGCGACGGCCCCACCCCCTCCAGGCCCCGACGCGAGCACGTTGAGTGGGGGCCGGGAGAAGACCTGCCCGAGCGAGGAGCGGCTCCTGGGGCCGGGCGGCACGGTTGGGGCGCCAGCTTTGGGGCCCCAGAGAGGCTGCTGGGTCGGGACAGGGGTCCGCGGCCACGGGGGGAAGGGGGTGGGTGGGCTGAGAGCAGCTCGGCAGCGAGGCCGGCCCGTCGCCCCTTCCCCCCACCCCCGCCGACCTTGCCGGCAGAAGCTTCCCGGAGCTCCTCACGCCGGCGCGATGGCGACTGCTGGGGAGACGGAGGCCTCTCCGCCGACGGACGCGAGCTGGGAAAGTGGCGGCGGCGGAGACGACGAGATGAAGCAGGCGCTTCCGGAGCTTGAGTCCTCCCCACAAAATGGCGGCGGCGGCCTCAGCATCGCGGAGCCCGGCGGCGGCGCCGGGCCTGAGGAGACCGCAGCGGCCTCGGCCGCCCCGAGCGTCAGCCATGAACAGACTCAGGACTCGTCTGAGGCGGGCGCGGCCGCTCTGCCCAAAGGCCCCGAAGAGCCCGAAAGACCCGTTAGGAGGAGTTTTCAGATCCCCAGGAAGAGCAGAGAAAAGAAAGGTGGTGCTTCCCCTCTCCCCCAACCCCTCTTTCTCTCTCCCCTCCATCTTTTCATTAGAATCTCTCTGTCTCCTCTTCCCACACCCATCCGAGACACGTAAACACGCATGCAGCGCCAGCCGCCTCTCCCCTCACTGCCACGGCCACCCCAGCTGCTGCGCCTGGTGCGAGAGGAAAGCGGCGGAACCACGCTCCCCTGCTCCCCCTCTCCCCGTGGAAGTTGGAAGTAGCTCAGGTTTGAAGCTTGTCCGTAAGGCTGCAGCTCCCAGAGAGGAAAGATGGTGCTCGGCGCCCCTCCCTCCCAGCCCCTGAAGGCACAGAAGCTTGGTGTGTCCTCCTCAGGATGCTTCTGACAAGTCTCGCTCTGGAAATAGCCCGTGGCCGTGGATTCTGGGGCTTTCTCCAAGGCCATTGCATTCAGAGGACCACAAGTGCTTCTCCCTATGGAAATTCTTCAGCTAGAAGTGTCTACCTGAAATTTGCTCGATGTCAGCGTCTCCCCTTGTTTAGAAATCTCCATTAGATGTGATCCATGCACACTGCTGTCTTCCATCACACTTCATTTCCGTGTAGATTTCCCCTCCTTGTTCAAGCGTTAGATTAAAATAGGTCTCTCTTTAAATCCAAACTTCAGTATGTTTTCTCTTGTATTTGAGAAGAATGGGAAGGTAGGTTCTTGGTGCAGTAATTTCCCTACGGGGAAAAAAAAAAATAGAAGTTAGCTGCTGCCCACGAGTCACCAACTTGATTTTGCAGATGAGAGAACTTAAGTTGTTTTTTGTCTTTTTTTTTTTTAATGCCAGTCTATCTTTTGGAACCGATATGAGAACAGTTAGATAAACTACTTTTACGTTTTTATAACTTGATGCTATATTGGGACACTTCTAATGGAGATCAAAAGTAGTATTACAGTTTTCTGTTACGATATTTTTGACTATCCCGTGATTTGGGGTATTCTGGACTTAGTCAATTTAAAGTCTCTTTTTGTTTTACCTCGTGATTCAGGTTTTCATGATTTACTTTGGAAAATAGTAGGAATTTTTTTATTTGCAGAACGCTTTTTTATTTGTAATTAAAATCTTAGTAAAAACTTGGAATCTTGATTGAAGCATGTGCTTCTTTTTTGATGTGCTTAACCATCTCTATTTGCACAACTGAAATTGTTAGAGCCTTTTATCAGTAAGATACAAATAAAATCAAACTGTTAATTTCTATCTGGATGAGAAAACCAAGGAAATCCTTGGTGTCAGGAACTATGTTGACAAAGATTAAGTTAGCTTTTGTCCACTAGCATGAGGAATGTTTCTAGAAGTATCTTTTAAGTGAATGTAATGTATTTTAGAGTTCAAGAGGGTATTTGTAAAGGTCAAGGCTGTCCATTATTTTGATTTATTTAGTTGAGAGGTATGGTACACCCTATATGAGAAAAGTTAGATGCTCATCCTAAATCAATTGCTAGACAGTAGGTTGGGAGTACATTCAGACGGCCTCTGGTCATGAGGTAGGAGATTGAACTTTTTTCTTGTGCCTAGCTTGATAAAATTTTGAAGTCCATTTTTCCCCCTCTTTCTTTTTTCCTTTCTTTCCCTGTCTTCCTTTTGCTTTTAAGTGCCCAAGAATATGGTTTATGTTACACCATAAGCAACGGATGTACCATCTTTGAACTTTTGATAGGACCAGAATATTGGTGTAGAAAGCCTCATAGTTTGGTTTGAAATGAGGGAAGTCACCAGGAAATGTTGAAAGGCACTGTTTACATGTGGTTTTTTTAATTAGGTAAATTCAGAGGTTGCTGTAAAATAGAACTTTATTTGAACACACTAGAAGTGGATATAATTGAGTTATTAGGAAATAAAAAATATAGCTGTTTTCTCCCCTGAGTCTCATGCTCCTTGGGGAAAATTTGTTTTCCATTTTCATTTAGAGGCAAAAGGTTGTCAACCTTGGGGAAATTATAGCTAAGGAAAATAAAACACACTGGACTTTTTTCATCTTTATTGTGAAAATAACTAATTTATGCACCAAGCAGCAGCTGTTCGAATAATGCAGTAATAACTTGAATAGACCTTTTAAATAAGCGGGTATTTTACCACCATGGACTTGATCCTATCCAAACTGAAAGAAGTTAGTGCTTGGTGATAGACTTTAATAGAAAAATTCAACTTTTCATTATTTTAAAAAAAGTTTCATTAGAAATAGTATAGCAGGTATTGTTAATTTCACCCTTCATCCCCAAATCATTTCCTCTTGAAAGGTATCACTTTATGTATAGGATGTGGCTAGATACTAGTTGTGGTCACAGGAGCCTTTTATCATGAATATTAGATCATTTTCAGGAGATCCCTCTGAACCTTTCAGTGTCAAAGATTCTGTTGCATTCATATTTTAATATGGCAGCCTTTGCTTGTGACTGCGTTTCCAGTGAAACTCAACATGACTTGATTATGGTACCTTAGATACTACGTAAGTATAGCTTACTGACTCAAGGTTCTTTTCTTTGTCTTGACAATAGGATAACATCCAGAAGACTGCCATTCTAGTTAATGGTAATGGCAAACGCTTTATAGTGCTTAGTAAGTCGTAGGCATTGTTTAAAGCAGTTGACATGTGTTAACTAAATCTCAGTTCCATGCAGTCGGTACTATTCCCATTTTACAGATGAGGAAACCGAAGTATTGACAAGTTAAATAATTTGCCCAAGGTCACACAGCTAGTAAAAAGGTAGAGTTGGAATTTGAGATTAGGTGTTCAGTACTTACCATTACACAAAGTGTAGCAAGCCTTCTTTTTTTGTAATATAAGTGCTTTTGTTAGCTTTTGATCTGACCTACTAAATTTTTTAACCTCTGTTAAACTTAGAAATATTTAGTATGTCTTCTTCTCTGGGGTATTTTGAGATTGAGAAATTATGTTCATTATGAAATTAGCACATTTAATCTGTAGTGACAGATTAAGTAACCTAACTTGACTGGAAGAGTAAACTTTTTAATGTATGCTGTGTTGTTTATTGACTGAGCTATTCTATAGTGTAAAGAGGCACTGTTCTTACATTTAACCAAATTGTACAATTGGATTTTGTCAGTAGATATTTCACTATTGCCTTCTTTTATTTTAAAAATCTAATACTATAAGCCATTAAAAGTAAATTAAAATTGGTAATTTGATACAATTTTTCCCTCCAAAGTTCTTGGGACATGAAGTAGTGATGATTCATTTTCTGGAAAATGTTTATTGGTCAATTTTTTTTTTTTTTCTGTAGGACACAAGACTACTCAAATACCTATGTCCTCTACTGGTCTAGTCTTGCACAATTAATGGCTAATTCTCCTCCCCAACACCATCTTTTCTCACAAAATTTGCATTTGTCTTTTTTAAGTCTTGGGGCAAAGTTTTCTTTAAGGAAATTTGCATGGTATTTCAGTAGCTGTATATGAATGACTGGGTTCTAAGTACCATAGATTTCCCTATTTAGAGGTAAGCAAGGAAGTACAGGCAGAATCCAGTTATCCACATAAAACATTTGATAAGTGTGTATCAGTTCTAAGTAATATAAGTAAAATTTTCTTTGACATATTCCCTAGGCCAGAAAAAGTCAATAGATTTTAGTTTTAGCCATATTTGTACTTGTTTCTCTAGTTCTCTTCTAGCATATTCATTCTTCATTCTGTACTGTGTTCACTCTTGATTTAGAGATGAACCTCCATTCCTAAAGCATTATGTCTTTAGCAATTTTATTAGATTGAAGAAATTGACTTTTAAAGTATCTTTCAAGTAAATTATTGGAAGGAACAAATAGCTAGACATCAGAGAGATGGGTTCAGAGAATTGTAGAACACTCATGATCTGCAGCCGACTCTTGGTTATTTCCTTTTCTTCCATGAATTAGTTACTTTAAATTGGAATGTGTATTTCACATTGACTATTTGTGTGTTGTGATAATAGTGGTCTATCTTTTAAAAGTTTAGCTTGTTTTTACATATATGTTTAGATGGTTTTTTTTGTTTCACATATACACATAATCGTAATACAGAGGTTGGCATTTACACTAAGTAAATTGGTAAAAGTAATTGAAAAAATGTTCCTTTGACAAACAAAACTATTTCATGACTTAAATTTTATGTCAATTCCACTGCTTAAGTAGAACATTAAATTCAACATATTTTGTATGCTACTAGTAATAAAAAATATTTAATAGTATGGATAGTATGGAGTCAGGAGACCTGAATTGTAGTTCTAGTTCTGTGATCCATTTTCCTTGTCTGAATTATAAAGCTCCTAGTGTCTTTAAATCTGTTTTTCAGTCCCATGAAACATCTATAATCAATTTTGTCAGTAAGAAAACCTTGTGAATTATGAACATCAACTCATGTTTCTGACATGTATGTGATGGAAGTCCTATAAATAAGCAAATCATGTTTCTCATTTGTGTGGGGGAACTTATTCTGTTAACCTTTATAACTCTAAAAAAGGTACAATGGCTTTTGGCCCTATTAAAATGAGAAAAATAAGAGATTTGGTAGAAGAGACATAAGAGGGTAGAAGGAGCATAATCTTGGACGTCAAGTTCTTTTTCTTTCATATCTAATTTCATGTGTCTAAGTGTTTTATATGATTTCTTGGTCTAAAATGAAGAAACTTTTATTTTTCCAGCTCTATAATGATTAGTTTCAGGTCTTATAGACACACACACATAAATCTTCTGCTTAGAGTTCAGAATGTAAGATTTGGAGCTAGGCAGCCTGAATCTGAATCCTACCTGCCCTGTTATTCATAACTATGTAACCTTGGGCCACATTAGCTGTTATCTGTCGGGTTCATTTGTGAGATGAGTATAATTAAACTAGGATGGTTTTAATGATTAAATGAGATCATTCATGTAAAGCTCTTAGTATAGTTATCTAAATAGTAATAATGACCCACTAATGGTTAGACTCAGTAATTGTCAGAATCCAGAAAACAATATATTGGATACAGACTTTCATAATTGAAATAATTATCATGTAAAATGTTCTGTTCCCCATTTGGATAATCACAGGGTTGTTTATTAATTGTCTCAAATAATAACCTATAATTAAGATTGTGATGTGTATACATTTTCTCTAAGAAAAGTGACAGAATATGTTGACCAAGGGATGTGCAGGTTAAGAGGATTATTAGGGACAAAATAGGCCACTAGGGAATGTACATTCAGAACATAAAGCTTGTTAAATTTCTGATTGTTACCAGCACTTTGATGTGAAATCCTTTAAAAGAGTTAACAGCATAATTTTATTTTTGTAGACATGATAATTGGAAAAAAAATGATAATTTTGGCCTAACTAGTAAAGCCAATGGAATCATTTGATATATAAAATAACTAGGACACAGGCATATTTTCATTCACGAGATTTTTTTTCCCCCCACTGGCAGTCAGTCTACTTGAGTACATTTGACATGACTATAGACAGTTGCTTTGGAGTAAAACAAATGTTGAGTACTTTTCTGGTAATTGGAATGTTAATTTCTACATAAATTTATATGATTAAATTTTCCATTTATGATTAGATTGATGGTCAAAACTGTGTTGGGACAGCTTAACTAAGGAAAATAATTTATGTAGACTTGCAAAATTTCATAGAAGTTTAAAGCCACACGATACTTATGGGAGGGGAGCATTTTAGATATCTAAAGTCACTTAGAAACAAAAAGGAATCATGTGTAAAACCCAGTTTTTAATTATGCTTAACCCATTTTGGATGTGAAAGCCTATAAAGACTATTCCACATGCTGTCTTCCTTGCCAAGTTTTTCCCAAATTAGTTGGGGACAGTCACAAAGATGTTTTTTCCTACCACATTCTGTAAAACAGATTTGACTTAAGAGAATTTGCTTCTTCTTTGAAGCTTAAATTTTGTTTTACATATTACGGAATTGTTGAATTTGTGGGACTTAATTTAAGATGATACAGCAACGATACTTTATTTTTTAAAGTCTGTTTTGAGAGATACAGAATGCAAGTGGGGCAGAGAGAGGAGGACAGAGAATCCAAAGCAGGTTCCGTGCTGACAGCAGAGAGCCTGATGGGGAGCTCAAACTCAGAAACCATGAGATTACGACCTGAGCCAAAGTCAGCCACTTAACTGACTGAGCCACCCAGGCGCCCCCTCAGTATAAAAAAAAATCTTTGAGAAAGTTTATTCTCACTTTCTTTACTAACTTACTTACTCAACTTACTTGGGTCCAGTGCCCACAGTTCTAGCTACTGGCATGTGATAAAGGTAGAGTAATAAAGCACAGTTCTCCTGTGGAGGTTACAATTGGTAGATTATTGAATGTATTCATCTCCAAATTTGATTATAGGACACTTTGTGTTTAATAGTTCTTTTTGAGTTTTTTTTTTTTTCACTGATTATGCCTAGTCAGTGTCTTTATTGCATTATAACTATGTTGGCTTTATTTTTTTATTTTGGTATGCTATCCCAAAGTAGTGGGAACCATATATACACATTTTGTCATCGATATAGACGTTTATACGTTTTACATTTTTACAGACACTTGTAATAATATACATGGTTTGGTAAGTGGATGGATGGATGGATATGTCATTAGACATGTCCTTTAAAGCCTATGTTTAGAAAACAGAGCGAAAATATCTTATTAGCTGCTCTCTAGTACTGTTAAGAGTATGTACAAGTTTTTAGTAGTAGCCTAAAAGTATTTTGAACGAAATTTATTAACTCTTTAGAAATAGCATCTCAAAAGAAATTAAGGTAACAGTATAACAAAGTTCTATGAATACTTCTATATATAAGTGAAATACAAGTGGTTCCTTTTTTGGCTTGGTTAAAATTTATATACATAGATTCTTGAAATTTATTAGTAAGTTAAACTATTTCGTGCATAAAATGGAAATTTGAAATTATTAGACCAGTAATCCAATGGTCTAAGAACAAGTTGGGTATTTAAGTATTTTAAAAATTAAATGGGGTGTGGAATAGTTGTAGGCATGGGGAGTAAAAACTTGTATTACTTGACAACAGATGCTGTGCTTAGAGCTTTTTCCGTGTATTGTGTTATGTGTGACATGTACTATTTAGTGGTTATTAAGATAGCTAGCATTCTTTCTTACAGATGAGAGAACTAAACTTCTATTTAGTTAAGTAATTGATTTACCCAGGCCCTTCCACAAAGCTAGTAAATGCCAGATCTGCTATTTGTGTCCTTGCTTGACTCCAAAGCTCTACATCTTTCCATTTATTTCACTAAGCTTTCATAATGTCCCACTACTTTTTATTGGTAATATAAGAAGCCAATGGATGTAGTGTATTTTATTCTAACTTTAGTACTAAAAACCGAGTAGAATCGTTTTATTATATAGACACATAAGTATCTTAAATGTTTTTATGCATTCATTTATGCTGTAAGCATTTAGTTTGCTGAAGTAAATGGTCCTAGACCTATTTCAGTGTAACATAAAAAAAGAGTGGAGACAAATTGAGTTTATTCACAGATTCTTTCTTATGAGAGTCTTTATGCAATTAAAATTGCCTAATGTAACATTCCTAAGGTTTGCGAAATTGTAACCTTGTGCATGTGTAATGTCAGATGCTTAGTGTTGAAGGAACTGATCGATGTAGGCAATTGATTTTTATTTTCCTTCAGTTAATGTTTCTTTTGACTATCACAAAATTAGATAGCCTTGATGCCTTTTTTCAATAAAAGTATTAAACCCTCAAAAGTTTAAGAACTACATTTAAGAAGGAATAATCTTAAATTAATGTTTTTTTGTTTTAGCACTTTTTCAGCCATTAATTCCAGGCTCTCGAGAATTTGAAGATGTTCTAAATATTCTCCATTCATCTTACCTTGAACCAACCTCAGTAACAAATTTTAACTACAAACGTGCTTGCTTGATACATAATGAACTTTTGGAAAAGGAGGTAAGTTTTAAATAGTACTTATTGTAAGATTCTTTGTAACCAGTTAATAGCCTGGAAGTTGTTTTATGTTCCTTTTCTTTAAAAATGTTAGTTTTGAAAAGAAAAAAAAAAAGGTGCCTGGGTGGCTCAGTCAGTTAAGCGGCCGACTTCAGCTCAAGTCATGATCTCATGGTCTGTGAGTTCGAGCCCTGCATCGGGCTCTGTGCTGATGGCTCAGAGCCTGGGGCCTGCTTCGGATTCTGTATCTCCCTCTCTCTCTTCCCTTCCTCCGCTCACTCTCTGTCTCTATGTCTCTCAAAAATAAAAGTTAAAAAAAATTTAAAAATGTTAGTTTTGGGGGCACCTGGGTGGCTGCTTCAGTTTAAGTGTCTGACTTCAGCTCAGTTCATGATCTCACGGTTCGTGAGTTTGAGCCACCCAGGTGTTCAATAAATAAAACTTAAAAGAAAAGTATAAACAAAGGGGAACAGTTAAGTATGTAAGATAGTAAATTTAAGTTTCATGTACAGATTAGAACTGTTTTTAGGAAAAACCAGAATGAGGAATTCTGCCGTAAAAC
Organism: Paguma larvata; assembly: GCA_030068075.1. Lineage (NCBI taxonomy): Eukaryota > Metazoa > Chordata > Mammalia > Carnivora > Viverridae > Paguma > Paguma larvata. Next base: position 23,690,545 of record CM057842.1, on the reverse strand, counting down.
AAATGAGATGCTTAGAAATACTTTGTATTCATTGCTTTCTAATGCACACGAAATACTATTAATTTTGTACTTTTGTAAATTGGTTAACCCGGTGCTATCAGAATTGAACTTTGAAGGAATCCTTGAAATTACCAGTTCCTTGGGAAAATTAAAACCTTGCTGTTTGATGTGATTTTATGGTGTGATGAGGTTATATAATAATTTTATATGAAAATTTTGTCTAATAATTCTTTAATTACTGAATATTAGTAATGGCTTGAATACTGCGTATAAATCTTTTAGATGTATGTTCCATATTTTGAATGTATATCCATTTGCTTGTATCTAAAAATGAAAGCAGTTTGGGTGACTTACAGTTCAGTTAGAAGACATGACTCTTATCCGGGCAATATGTGTGGAGCACATCTTATGCACAAGGCATTGAGAATGTAGTTATAAAGAAATGAAACATTTTTCCTTGTCCTAATTGAGTATATAGTCCCGAAGTTGGTCATTCTACAGAGATTTATTAAACCACCTACTGTATGCAGCGTACCATGTTATGTAAAATGAGAGATCCAGAGGCAGCTAAAACATGAACTTAAAAATCCGTGGGAGAATTGGAATGTGGTAAAATTTTAGTAGACAGTTAAAATTGATAGATATTAGATATTTATTTGATTATTACAAGGAATAAAGAGCTAGTTATAATGGGGTAAAAATTAATCGAAGCACAGAAATTACAGGGAGAGAAAAGATCATTTCTACTTTGGTTACATTTGGGATTTCTTAGAAATAAAATTCCTGCAGCTGTTAGCTTGAAAGACATAATCACATTCTAAGGAGTCGTTACAGATTTTATTTCATTTAGTTCACAGAAAAGCGAAGAGAACTGAAGTTTGATGGTCGTTTAGATAAAGAACTTTCGGAATCCTATGCATTTCTTATGGTTGATCGATATCAGGTGAGTGAACTCCTTTTATAAAAACAATTTGAGGATGTTTCCACTGTAAGTTACTAATTTTGCAGTGTGAACAGTACACTTGATAATTATAAACTAATGTTTTATATTTTACTATAAATGATATGTGTAAATGGATATATATGTGGAAGAAATGATTTGGTACGGCAAGATATTTCATTATTGTGTGATTTGTTTTTCGAACGTACTTATTCTTTTTCTCTGACCAAACTTATTTTCTTTGCCTAGGATGTGCTTGATAATAATTTTCTCTTTATTAAAGTAGATTATCTTCTGTATTGTTGATTATATGTACTGGGAGTTAGTTTATCTCCTTTAATTGAAGATGTGTAGGTGGAGTTACTTTTTCTTTAAATATTTTGCCAGTTCTATTTCTCTCTAAAAGGGGATGCTTGTATCTGTGTTTGGCATGAATGCTGAGTATCTGTCACACCTAGTATAAATAAAAATGGATACCTGCTACGGTTACATTGGAAGCATAAGCCAGTTTCACACTGATATTTAGTAATAAATTGTCATGTATATAACTTACATAGTTATGAACATGTATAGAACTTGCATAGTTAGGAGCTCGGATTTTATTTAAAACAAGTTTATAAATTATGTTTTCATGTTTTTAATGTATTTTGATCACAAGATGAACTGTTTTGTTTATTTAGGTGCAAAGCATATGTGAAAAAGGATTACAGGTGGGCCAGTCCAAAATAACAATTCTTGGCAGTCCTTCCATGGGTAATCTTTTTTTTCTTTTTCATTTATCTACTATTAAGTTTCCACTTAAACATATATTACTTAATTTTGCTGCAGTCCTTGTAATTAAATTCATGTTTGCTTTGTCATGTTCTCAGAAAAAGGATAGTGTCAGGTTATGCATTGTAAAACCAGTTTTACCCTTTGTTTCTGATTTGCATACTTCAAATTGATCAAAGATTATTATTATTTTTAACTCAATCCTGGTGGTTTTGAGAAATTTGGATTTTTTTTTTCTTTTGTGTTTTGTTTTTCTGTTTGTTTTACTTTGGTTTAATATCCGCTATCTTTACTGTCATTTCACTTTTTTTTTTTAATTTTTTTTAACGTGTATTTAAAGAGAGAGAGAGAGAGAGTGCGAGTGGGGGAGGGGCAGAGAGAGGAGAAGAAGACACAGAATCTGAAGCAGGCTCCAGGCTCCGAGCTTTCAGCACAGAGCCCGAGGCGGGGCTCGAACCCACAAACCGTGAGGTCATGACCCAAGCTGAAGTCGGACGCTTAACCAACTGAGCCACCCAGGCACCCCTTCACTTTTTTAGGGTGTCATACTTTTTAATCTCATCATTAGGTTAAATGTTTGGGTTTTCTTTTAGTATTTGTGCTTTTATTCAAATTCTTTAATTTTTCCCTCTTTACTAGGGATCTATCTTTCTAGGTATGCTGATTTACTACAAGCTAACCCTTTGGAAGCTGGGGCAGTGGGCGATGTTGTTATTTTTAAAATAATGAAGGTAATTTTAACATTTACATTTCATATATCAAGGACAACATTTGATTTGGATTTTAGTTGACTCTGTCTTTAGGAGTTTGATTAAATTAAAATTGGTGCTTGCTTTGTTTAGTATCTACTTTGGAGAGTGGTTTGCCATCTTTGATCTATTTGATTTCCTTTCCAAAGAAAAGAATGAAGCGGATAATACATTGGTAATGTCATTTAGGCTAATGAACAGTGTTGTGAATAAAAGTTTTATTTCCTTGTTATTAAATTCAAACCGCACTTTTTTTTCATTGTTAACTCCTTTTTACTGCTTCAACATTGGTAAAAAGTGTTGCGTGTTCCCAAGTGTTGTCATAGGTGATCTGTATTCAAAGAAGTATTTTATAATGTTATATAGCCAATAATTAGGTGGACTTAAAAGGTTTTCTTTATTTTAGGGTAAAATAAAAAGTTTGGAGTCTATATTAAATAAAAGTGCTTTGGATCCAACGCCAAAACATGAATGTCATGTGTCAAAGAATGCCAATAGAGTTACATCACTTTTGGCTTACAGAGCCTATGAGCTTACTCAGGTAAGTGCCTGGATTCGTTTCAGTGTTATGACTTTATATCTGTTTGTCATCAAATCCTTTAAAATGTCTCCTTTTCAATACCTTCTGCCACCACACCAGTCTAACCTCTGGTTTCCATATGACACTTCCAGACTCGAGTGTCTCTCACTACTGTTTGTTCGTTTTCAAAACCACTCAGAAACAGAAGTCTCGTGGCTTAGGAGAGTAATAGATTCCTTAGTCTAGTTCTTCCTTCCAACCTGGTATATTTTATGATTGCTGCCCTCAACACACCTCATTTCATTTTGAAGCCTAGGCTTCTCTTGGCCTAGATCCTGGCCTAGAAAGATCTCCTGTTTAATAAAATACTACTCATTCTTCAAGGTAAAGTTGAAGTCCCTCGAATTACCTTAATTCATGTAATTTTGTACTGTCGATTTGATATTTTTTAATTTAATGTTTTTCTAAGATACAAACTTAGAATTTTCTAAGATACAAGCTTTATTCTGATATAATTGATATACAGTAAACTACAGGTACTTAAGAGTATAATATTTACCACATTTTAGTCATTATGTTTTTTTTGGGAGAGTGTACATGTGCAGGGTGGAGGGAGAGAATCTTTTTTTTCTTTCCATTGTATTAGTTTTTTATTGCTGCCTAACAAATTACCATAAATTTAGTGGCTTAAAACCACACAAATTTATTATTGTACAGTTTTGGTGGGTCAGGAGTCTGGGGACAAGTTAGCAAGGTCCTTTCCTCATGTATCACTAGGTGAAATCATGGTGTTGGCCAATGCTGCCATTTCTCTGAGGCTCAGGATTCTCAAGGGATAGAATGTTAAGCAGGCTTCACACCCAGCTCCTTTAAAAAAAAAAATTGTGAGTAAAGCTTTTTTTTTTTAAAGTAATCTTAAGTCTACACCTAACGTGGGGTTTGAACTCCTAAACCCCAGATCAAGAGTCACACAATGTACTGACTGAGCCAGCCAGGTGCCCTTAAACCTTTTATGTTTTTAATTGAAGTGTATAGTTGGCTTTTTGAAGACTGAATGGGCAAGACATACTGTTGGGGGCTTTTAGCAAAAATTATATTCACCAAAGACGTCTGGGCTGACTTACTTGATTGCCTTCTGAACAGTAGTTGGAGAAGGTAGCAGTAGGCTTTTCTTTTTTTCTTCTTAATGTTTATTTATTTTTGAGAGAGAGCATGCACACACGTGAGCCAATGGGGGAGGGGCAGAGAGAGGGAGAGAGAGAATCCTAAGCAGGCTCTGTGCCATCAGGGCAGAGCTGGACCTGGGACTCAAACTCAGGAACCTTGAGCTGAAGTCAAGAGACGCTTAACCAACTGAGCCACCCAGTGCCCCTTTCTTTCTTTCTTTTTTTTTTTTAAGCAGTAGGTTTTTCTAGCAGAACTTGTAAACTGGCTTGATATTTCCAAAAAATTTCCAGGCATTTTTAGAGCAGCAACATTAGTAAAATCAGTAGTTTCCCAAGGGAATGAACTTTGAAGGACAATGCTTTGCTTATAAACCAGGGCATTCTTTTTAATGAAAGTCACTAGTTTGTGAGTCACAAAACCCCAATGAATGTTGTGAATAGGTGAACAGGAGAAGCAGACAGGTGGTAAGAAGACAATTAGCTACATTTGTCACCTGTGTTCATAATCTCTTCCACCTCCTCTTTACTGCTTAGTCTGTGATTGGAGCCAAGAATATATTTTTCTTTTAAAATAATGAACAGATACTAGTTTTTGTTGAGATTGTGTCCTTAGCATTTTACTTTTTGGATGGAATTGACTTTTCTGGGCTGACTTGGAGCAGCTTATAAATGTCCGTTTGTAACATTTTTATGAGGAAATTTGTTGCACATACAGAGCCTCAGCTCTTTAGAAGTAAGCTTTTCAAGTACCTGTTAGAGATCTGGCATCTCAGAAAGATGGATAGAAGCAGAATATTTTATACCATAAAATGAATATAAATTACAAATTAGTTTAAATAAATTGACAAACAGTGCTTAAAGATACTTTCTGTTAGAGGTACTTAAATGGTATTATATTTCTCTAAAATCAGGTAACTGAAGATTCTACTATGTACTTTTTTGTCTTTTTACAGAAGTTAATTTTGCATTTTCTTATTTTTAGTATTATTTTTATGAGTATATCTTTGATGAACTCAGGCGAAGACCAAGACATGTATGTCCCTATGCAGTTGTATCTTTTACTTACAAAGACGATATACAAACTCCAAAGTTTGTACCTTCATCAAGGTAAGACTCAAGAGTTGTTTTTTTTTTAATTTTTTAAAAATGTTTGTTTATTTTTGAGAGAGAGCATGTGTGTACTTGCGTGCAAGCAGGGGAGGGGCAGAGAGAGAGGTAGAATCTGAAGCAGGCTTCACACTGTCAGCACAGAGCCCATTGTGGGGCTTGATTTCAGAAACCATGAGATCATAACCCGAGCCGAAATCAAGGTTTGGACACTTAACTGACTGGCCACCCAAGAGTAAGACTCATGAGTTTTCGACTTCTTTCATAGTACATTTTATATATCCTGCCCTGCCTAGGGACAATTTGTTTTCTCCCCCATTTTTTTTCTTGCCTTACAACTAAGTTGCATGAGTATTTATGATGACTTTTAAAAGATCACTGTGAATAATGTACTTTATATGGAACTAAAATTTACTTAAACCTCACTGGTTGAGCCTTTTTTTCTTGATATTGAAGGTTTGCATAGTTGAGTAAAATGCAGCTTTTATTTATTTATTAAAAAAAGTTTTTTGAGGTTTATTCATTTTTGAGAGAGAGACACAGAATGCAAGCAGGGGAGGGGCAGAGAGAGAGGGAGACACAGAATCCGAAGCAGGCTCCAGCCTCTGAGCTGTCAGCACAGACCCCTACGCAGGTCTCAGACTCGCGAGCCGAGAGATCATGACCTGAGCTACTTACCCGACTGAGCCACCCAGGTGCCCCTAAAATGCAGCTTTTAAAAGTGAAATTTTGTGTGTTAGCTCTCCTAAAAATGAGGAGCTTCTACAAAAGATGCTGGATCCCACCTGAAACAAATTAAATCAAATGTGTATTAAGGAGCCTAGGCATTGGTAATTTTTAAAAAATGTTTATTTATTTATTTAGAAAGAGAGAGAGTCCATAAGCAGAAGAGGGGCAGAGAGAGAATCCCAAGCAGGCTGTGCTGTCAGTGCAGAGCCCAACGTGGGGCTTGATCTCACAAACCGTGAGATTATGACATAAGGCGAAATCAACCTTCTGAGCCCTAGGCATTGGTAATTTTAAAAGCTTTCAGGTGATTCTGATTTTCATTGAGTTGAGTACCACTGATGATTTCTTATAAGCTCTAATATAAAGTGACCAAATGCAAAGCAGTTTCTCTTATTTTTTTTCCCCGCGTGGTGATTCCAGGAAAATGTTGGTAAAATTGAATAAGTAAATATACAGGGATGGAGGGGGAAATGGTTAAATATCTATTTATTTTTACTTTGAGTACCTATATTTAAAGTTATGCAGGAGAGCTATTAATTTAGAAATACTATTTTATTTTTTTCAATTAAAAATTTTTTTAATTTTTTTTTTTTTAATTTTTGAGAGAGAGCACGAGCAGGGGAAGGGGAGAGAGAGAGAGAGAGGAAGACACAGAATCTGAAGCAGGCCCCAGGTTCTGAGCTGCCAGCACAGAGTCCGATGCGGGACTCAAACCCACAAACCATGAGATCATGACCTGAGCGGAAGTCGGACGCTTAACTGACTGAGCCACCCAGGCACCCCTGGAAATACTGTTTTAAAAAGCCAGATATCATGAAACACATTTTTGAGGACAGCCTTTTCATGAGTTTTCCAGATCAAACCATCTTGTCTTCATTTAAGTTGTTGGAGATCCAGCATACTTTTTTCATGTCAGCAAATAGCCCTGGTAACCATCCATCCATAGCCATAAGTAGCAATTCATATGTTATGCAGTCACTTATGATTTTCATTTTTCTTGTAGCTCTGTATTTATGATTTCCGTGATACATTTATAATAGGGCCTTTCAATAGTAATCTTTAAAAAACACCTCGCATTTAATAATTATGAGGGCATACCTCCAGGAATTGTAACTGTGTTAATTTTCTTTGCCTCTTCTTTGATTCCATCTTTGGTCTCCATATCATTTTAAATGAGCATTGTTTAAACTTCTTTGCTATACCTCAAATGCTGCCATGAATCCTTCTGCCTCAGGGACTCTGCATTTGCTGTTCTTTTTTCCAAGTTAGCTGCATCCTTTACACTAAACACCTTTATCAGATCTCTCCTTAAAGGTGACCTTATCAGTGAGGACTTTCGTGATTTTTGTTTTTAACCCCATAACCTTAACTGCTTTCTCTTTTTCTCCATAGCACTTAAAACCATCATCTGGTAAACTGTATATTACTTTTTGGTTGTTGTCTGGCATCTTCATGAGATTGTAAACTCTATGAAGGCAGGGGCTTTGTTCATCCCGGTAATCTCGTTATCTAGAACTGTGCCTGGTAAATAATAGGAGCTTGGTAAATATTTATTGAATGATTAATAAATACATTCAAATATATATTGAGGCTATTTCTTCAAATCTCATCATCAAAATAGAGTAATTCACGGAGACTTTAATGGACTCTGTTTTCTCCTGATGACTATTTTTGGGAAAAATAGCTCCCATAAATTTGGACAGATATGGTAATTTGAGCCAAGTAAGTAACTGTTTTAGTCATGTGGACTTGGATGTATTAAATGTTGTAATAAGTATAACTACTTATATGTTTTTCCCACTTGGATGAAGGACTTAATTTTCTTGTACGTTGTGCCATTAGAAATAGTACTTATGTCAAGGTCCTGAATGTTAACTTTCTTGTTGCTTTTCTTTTCTTTTTAAAACTTTGTAGATCTAACAGTTTCAATGCAGATAGAAACACAGGTAAGAGTCTTTTTTTTTCCTTTACTTTTATAAATTGAAAGAATAAGTACATAAAGTAGAAAATTAGTATTTTGTTTTCCATAAGAAACAAAAATCTGCAAAGTATGGAAAAGGGGGTGAGGCCTTGTTAGATATAGCATCAAGATTTGGTTGTCCAAGCATAAGGTCTCCTTTAGAAGCTGCTAAAACTATGAATAAATCAAAGGATTTTAGCACTTCGATAAAGGTAAACAAACAAGCTTTACAACTTAGATTTTTAAAATATGTTTATGAGAGGTTTAGGATTTAGAAGACACAGAGAAAATTAAAAGCAAAACTGACATATTCTGTCATCAAGTTTCTCCACAATGAAAAGAAAGTGAGTAGAGAGGCTAGGAGATGCTGTGGGGATTCTTGTAGTTAACCGGATTTAACATATTTGTATAGTCTCCTTTGGGTGAAATAAGGCAGTAAATGCCTGGTCTTTGCTCTTCAACTGTCTGATATGAGGACATTTAGACAAATTTGTTAATTCTTTGCAGCTGGAATAATACTGTAGTGGAAAATATATCAGAAACAAAAATGCTAATATTTGAACTCTAATAAATAGCAATGTCATGGGAGTTTTTTGGCATGTGTGATTTTTGTTTTTTTGTTGTCATAGACGTTTTTCCCTTACTTGTAGTAAACATGTATTTGCTTTTGGGCTGCCAGTGGCTGAATTATATCATTCTTTTTATTTAGATAAATTTAACTACACCTTGTGGAAAGGACAGCTTTTAAATAAAGGAAAGCTTTTGTGTTATATTTCTCTGAGGTCAGCCACTCGTGCTTTTTTGCCTATCAAGCTGTAAGTATGTTGTATCACAAGAAAACGGCAATTAGTGGTTGCTCAGTATAGTTTCTTCTTTTGCTTTTTATTCTTATATTTAAATATTACTTTGGACCGAAAGAACTTCAATATAAATGTCGATTTATTCTAAAAATTGATTTGATAACTTGAGAAACATAGTTGGCAAAATGGGCCCTCTGCTTTTCTGTCTTGGTTTGAGAATGGGCTAAATAGTTACATACATTTATGGCATAAAAGTTTTTCTGAATGATTTTAAATTTTAAAAGTGATTTTTCAAAGTTTTATCCTAATTAGATATATTTGTCATTTAGCAATTTGAACATGGTAGACTTAAAAGTTACCAGTTCTTTGTTGGAAACATCTTTGATGTGGTGACGTTAAGTTAAAATTTATAGACTGTTTTCAGTCCTGTGTAGCATGTATTAGAATAGAAAGGTCTAAAATGATCTTTTGCTACCACCCCAGTAAACATTATGGGCCTTCATTAAATGTTTGAAGATTACTTTAACAATTCATACTCAAATTGTCTTTAATAAAAGGACAGCCTTTACTCCTTTGTGGTTAGTAAAATTGGTGTTTAAGATTAGCTTCTGGCTTAGAAATGGAAGATTGGTGGTATTACCAGGCTTTCTATCTACTTCTGTATATATCTGGGCTTCCCATATCAAATCCTCTTTAGAATCCAGTATGATATTAATAGTATCTTGTGGGTGGAGAGGAAAAAACATTGCTAGAGTTTAAAATACAAGGGAGGCAAACATACTTTTTCAATTTTCTTTCAGTCCTGAAAAGTTAGATGTTGAAACAGTTATGAGTATTGATCATCTGAAACAGAAAATCCCTCCAGCTCTGTTTTATAAGGAAACATACTTAGGTCCAAGTGAAGGTAAGTAATTTAATTTTATTAATATATATAAGAAGTAGATTTGATTTGAATATTTACTATGTATTTTTTCTTATGTCAGTTTTGAAGAATGGAATGTATTGCAGCCTTTATGAAGTTGTAGAAAAGACAAGAATTGGAAGTAACATGGAGAGTTTACTACAAAAACTAGAGAAAGAAAAACTTGTGAGTGAAAGGTTTTAAAATGTTCCTCATTTTCCCATAGAAATAAGTATTTGAATAAGTGATCATATTAATATTTCATTTTGTTTCATTTTTGCCTCAAAGTACCATAGGGTTTCTGTCTTTGTTGATACGATTTAGTGAACAGTTTAACGTGGCCTTTAGTAGTCTTTTTTTTTTTATGCCATGACACTAGCTCTTTTGCAAGCCAGTCTTCTCCATGGAGTATCTTTATTGTATTTTGTGATGGTAACAACAAGTATTTATTGAATACCATTTTCTTATGCAGGGTGTATATTTCAGTAAAGAATGAGATAAAGAGACTATTCTTCTGGATTATATACAGAGTGATAAATGGAGTTACTCAGAGTTTGTTCCAGTAGAGACTGTGCCATATTTGAAGAATTATCAGAACAATTGCTTGGTGAGGTTGAAAGAGAAAGAAACACTAGAGTAGTTGTGGGAAAGTGGTAGGACATGAGGCTAGAAAAGCGTATGGGGGGCTGTGTCCTGCAGTGTCATGTAGGCAATGTTCAAATGTTTGGAAGTTTGGATGTGATCCTAAGAGCAGTTGGTTTTGAAGGGAGTGCAGGATGTGCTTTTGATTGTGTATGCAACATGATCAGATATGTGTTTTGGAAATTTATTTGGTTACTCTGTAGAGAATAAAGAGGCAAGGTGAGGCAGGAAAATAGCATTTCATTAAAGGGTGGTAGTGCGTTGAAGGGAGGTAAGAATGATGATATAAGAGACTTAGTTAAGAGGTAGTTAATAACTGATTTTACTGAGTTTAGATAGAGGGATTAGGTGAGGCATTAGTTGTGATGGGTTTAGGAAAGAACAGAAAATAAATACATGCTATTATGTGCAGTTCAGCTGAAGGAGAGGAAGTGCTTACAGACGAGAGGGATTATTCCAAGGTTTCTGTTAACCTGAGATAGATGAGCTCACTTTTAAATGTTGATGGGACATTTCAATAGGGGAAGTTTTTTTTGCAGAGGTATGCAATGTGATGAAAGCTTTTCAGCAGTTAACTTATTTTCACTCATTTTATTGAACCCCAATTTCCAGGTAGTCAAATAGAGGTTGGTATCAGTGATTTTCAGAACTGGCAATTGCATTTTTAATGGCTATGTAAAATTATATTGTATGCATATATATTTGCTTAACCAATCCACTGTTTAGAGTGGCCATGTCAAATTGTGTACAAAATTTATAGGCAGAGTTTATACACTTATGAATTGGTGGACACCTAACAATAATTTTTTGACTAACCAGCTGGAAATCTTTGGGCTGGACTTCTTAGAACATACACATACAGACAGATGCACATTCACTGCATATGAATATACTCTTATATTTACATTTCTTATTTTCTGCCTGCCTAATAAACTATTTCTCACATGAAAATCTGTTTAATTCCTGAGTTCAGAAAGTGAAAGTTTAGATAGTAGGTTTGGATATGGTGAGATACTGAGTTATCCAAATCTGTTGAGTTCTTGTATTTCAGAGAATGAGTATTAAAATTCTTGACAATGAGGAGTTTACCAGAAAATTATGGTATCTTCCTTTCTAACAGTGAGACTCAGGATAAGAAGATACTGGTATCTTATTCTTCACCTGAGCAAGCAGTATATTTGATTCATAGAGGACTGGGTTTTTCTCAGAGTTAAGAAATAGAGTAAGATCCCGTCTTAGAGGCTAGGAGCATTCTGCAAGGATATACTACCTGAATCTAATGGAGTCTAGGTATTTTTATGTAGCTATCCCTTTTCCTGCAGCCTTATTGGAAATTCCCAACCTCATGGAGAGTTATTCTAACTATGGCTACTTTCTTCATAGTTCTAATGAAGATGGGAAATGCACCGGGGACTGTTGAGTACTCAATACATTTATCTTGAATATGCACACTAAATGTTCTGAATCAGAGATAGATTTAGTGAATACCTCACAGTAGTAAGTATATTGGCCTTCCTTTGCCCTAGTCCTTAGCCTTAGGGCGTCCCAAGGAAAGACAGGTCTGTTATCCTGTGCAGGTGGCTGGATATTCCACAGGCAAGGGATGAGGAAAAATTACTTTTCTTTGCTCATTAAGGGAAGGAGGCCACTATCTCCCTCCCTTTCTGGGAAGTTCTCATTAAAATGTGATGAATATTAACTCCAACCTTGCAGTAAATAAATAAAATCTCTTCAGTATGCATTCAGCCCTCTGGAACTTAACATAGGAACTAATCTCTGCTGTAACCTCTTGGTCCTCTTGTGTACCCACTTGGCACTCTCAGGGAAATAAGAGAAATATAATTATCTTTTGGGATCAGTTACTTAGATAATTGGCTATAGGTCTCATTCACAAAGTATGTGAGGAGTAAAATATTTCTGGGGAAAGTGAAAGCAAACATTCTCTATCCTTATATTTACTTTTTTGTGTATCAGAAGGCTAGTTTTGGAGGTGCACAGAGAAATTAGGGAAATTTCATTTTCTCACAGATTCGTTATATAAATAAAATTATATTGAGCTTTCTTTTAGTTGGTGATAAGTTAGTAATTCTTAAAACTAACTTAAAATAAAGGAAAATGATGTATTTCACTCAATTTGAAGGTTATTTCTGATGTGAACATTTCTCTATATATCTCCCAGTGTGACATGTACAAGAATTTTTTCTCTTGGGTTTATATCTAGTATATTAGATTTATTATTGATAAGTAGAATTATTGAATCATACTTCTACATGATGAGCTTTATAAGATAATGTGATATTGTTTTAAATATTTGTACCAATTTATATCCCTTACTACCAGCAAGTTCTTGTAAATTCACGGTTACTAGTATAGTCAGACTGTGGCAAAATCTTGCCTATATGGTAGGCATAACATATATTATACTGTGATTTTAGCCTGTATTTTCCTGAAATATGAGTTGATCATCCTTTTATAAATGTGTTTCTTTCCATGTTCAACTGTCTGTTTTTCCTTTGAGTGTTTTCTGTTTTCTTTTTTATTTATTTTTATTGTTTTTTATTGTTTTAGTTGACTTTTTTTTAAAAATTTTTAAATGTTTATTTTTGAGAGAGAGAGAGTGTGAGCAGGGGAGGGACAGAGAGAGAGGGAGACACAGAATCCAAAGCAGACTCCAGGCTCTGAGCCGTCAGCACAAACCTCGAGATCATGACCTGAGTCAAAGTCAGACATTTAACTGACTGAGCCACCCAGTTGCCCCTGCCTTGAGTTTTCTTACTAATTAGAGGAATTTTTAATACATTTTTGGGTACTGATACTGAGCTACGTGTGCTAGAATTTTTTTTCATTATCTGTGCTTGCCTTTTTACTTTATTCCCCATGTTTTTTGAAGAACAAATGTTCTTAACTTCAATGTAATTAAATTTATTTGCCAGAATGTTAAGCCCTGTTTGTGACTTTAAGAAATCTTTCCTTACCCCTAGGTCTTACGGGTATGTAAGAATGTGAATATGTTATGATTTTGCCTTTGGCACCTAAGTCATTAAATAAATGGGTTTTTGTTTGCTTTTTGTGTGATATAATAGAGGAATCCAACTTTTTTCCCCAATATGAATAGCGAATTGTTCCTGAACTCTTTCTCTACTGAGAAGCCTTGATATGAGGTAGTCATCTGCCTTACCTTTTTCATCCTTTTTTGGAGTCTTTTGCTATTTGGTATATACCTTTTTTTTTCAAATATTTAAGTATCAACTTTGCTTTTTTCTTTAAAAAATTTGTTTTTTCATTTTAGAGAGAGAGAATCCTAAGCAGGCTCCACGCTGACATGAGCTTGATCCCATGACTCTGGGATCATGACGTGAGCTGAAATCAGGAGTCTGTTGCTTAACTGAGTAAGCTACTTAGGTACCCCTCAGCTTTGCTTTATGCCAAAAATTTTAGAATCTGCTTTTAAGGTGTTCCCCCACCACCCCCCCCAAAAAAAAACACTATTGGGATTTTTTTAATCTATAGATGAAATTTGAAAGAATTGATGTGTTTTGTGATACTGTCTTATCCACGAACAAGATGATCTCTACTCCTTTAGGGTATTTTAGTAGAGTTTTATAATTTTCTGGGTACATGTCTTGCTAATTTTTTGTTTGGTTTATCTCCAGCCATCTTCCTGTTTTTGATGTGATTGTAAACAGTATTTTCCATTTCAGTACATTTTCTGTTTGTTGTATACATAAAAATGTAATTGATATTTATGTATTAATTTTATGTTAGATCAGTGTATGAAATTTGAATAACTACTTTTTGTACTTTGTTTGCAGTTGGTATGTAGATTTTATTATCTGGACGTATCATTTTTTTTTTCCTAGTCTCTTTCCTTGTATTTCTCTTTCTTATATTAGTATTACTGTGTAATCTAGGCTCTCCAGTACAATGTTGAATAAAAGTGGTAGTTGGAGGCATTCTCTGGTCTTTGATTTTAAAAAGAACATGTCTAACATGAACCATTAGGAAGTTTGCAGTAGATTTTTCATAGATAACCTTTATCAGTTTAAAAATTTCCTTATTTTTTTAACCACTATGGGTTTTGAATTTTTTTAATGCTTTTTTTTTTTGGCTTTTATCAAGTTGGTAACAAGGTGTATTAGGGTTCTCCAGAGGAACAGAACTAATAGGATGCACATATGTAGAAAGAGCTATGATAATAAATTATTATAAAGAATTGGCTCACACAGTTAGGGAGCCCATAAAATTCCAAGATTTGTAGTCAGCAAGCTAGAGAATCAGTGTTAAACTCATCCATAAATATTCTCAGAAACAGCCAGAACAGAGTTTGACCAAATATCTGGACACCCTGTGGCCTAGTCAAGTTGACACACAAAATTAACTACCATGTGTAGAATTTATCCTGTAGACTTACAAGATGAATTATATTTATCTTTATACAGTATTAAACTAAGTTTGTATTGCTAGTTAAGAATACCAACTTCACTTTTTTTTGTAACGCATGGTTTGGTCTGTGAATGTTTGTTTAGAAATTTTGTATCTGCGATGATGAGTTAGATTGACCTGCAATCTTTCTTTTTCATTGTTCTTGTCTGTTTTTTGTATCAAAGTTACACAGTGGGGCGCCTGGATGGCTCAGTTGGTTAAACATCTAACTCTTGATCTTGGCTCAGGTTATGATATGGTGAGATCAAGCCCTGCATTGAGTTCTACACTGTCAGCCCAGAGCCTGCTTGGGAGTCTCTCTCTCCCTCTCTCTCTGCCCCTTCCTGGCTCATGCACATACATACTCTATCTCAAAATAAATAAATAAAAATTTAAAAGTTATACTGGCTTCTCAGAATTGAGTTGGGTAGTATTCCTAATTTTGTAAAAGATATTTTTATATATGATTAGAATAATCTGTTCTTTGGATGTTGGCTAGCACTTACCTACAAAACTGTCTCCCTTCGTTTATGGATGATTTTAAAGTACTGATTCAATCTAGTAGTTAAATTTTTCAGGTTTTCTACTTATTCTTGGGTCAGCTTGGCTATATTACGGTTTTGTTTGGTTTTTAGGAGTTTGTCGATTTCTTCTATGTTTTTTATTTTATTTGCAATATAGTCATTTAAATAGTCTCTTTTTAATAACTGCTGCAAGCATTATTACATGATAATATTTTCATTATGTCTTCCCTTATTAGTCACTTTCACCAGAATCTGGTTTATTGGTGATAACCAAATTATGGTTTTAACCTTCTGTTATCTCTTTTTTACTCTTTTCCTAATTTTAGCTGTTCTACTAATTTCAGCTTTTGGGGAGTTCATTTTATTTCTGCTCAAGTTGGAAAAATGGTCAATGAATTTTGAGTTCCAAGTACTGCTTTAGTTGCATTCCCCAACTTTCAATATGTAGGATTTTCGTTATCATTCAGGCCTAAGTATTTTTTAGTTTCCATTATTTCTATTTTGATACATGATGTAGAGGATTGTTTTTAAATTTTCAAATATATATGAATACTTTGGTCTTTTTTTCTCCATTTAGTCCTGTTATAATCAAAACAGGGGGTGATTATTTGAAATTTATTTATACTTGATCTAAAACCAACTTCGTGGTCAGTTTTTGAACATGCCCTTTAGATGCTCGGTAGATTTGCCCAAAAAAGTGTATTCTTTGTTAGATCCTGGGTACACAGTTCTGGATTGACAACTATTTCCTCTTAGTGCTTTGACTGTATTACAGTATCTTCTGGCTTCCTTTTTTGTTGAGAGGTCAGTTCTTAGTCTAATTATTGTTCCTTTGTAGGTTATCATCTTTTTTCTGGTTGCTTTTTAAATCTTTGTCTTCGGTGTTTTTCAGCTATATATTTTGGTATTGATTTCTTATTTATCCGCTTTGGCATAATTTCATATCTGGATTTATAGATGCATTTCTGTAATACAATTAGTCATTATCTTTCTGATTATACTTCTCCTTCATTCCTTGTAGACTGTTTTTCTAGGTTACTAGAGCATCCTATGTCAGGTTTTTTCATTATGTTCTTGATGTCTGTGAACTTCTCTTGTGTTTTACATCTACTTGTTTCTCTGTTTGCTGCATTCTGAGTAATTTCATCATAATTCTCTAGTTTACAAATTCTATCTTTAGATGTGTCTGCTTTGCTATTTAGTCCATTCATTGAGTTTCTAATTTCACATAATATTTTTGATTTCTAAAAGTTGTATTTGCTTATTTTTTTAATTTTTTAAAATATAGTTTATTGTCAAATTGGTTTCTATACAACACCCAGTGCTCATCCCAACACGTACTTTCCTCAATGCCCATCACCCACTTTCCCTTCTCCCCCACCCCTCATCAACCCTCAGTTTGTCAGTATTCAAGAGTCCCTTATGGTTTGCCTCCCTCCCTCTCCTTAACTTTTTTTTTCCCTTCCCCTCCCCCATGGTCTTCTTTTAAGTTTCTCAAGATCCATATGAGTGAAAACATAACAGCATCTGTCTTTCTCTGCCTGACTTACTTCACTCAGGATAACACCCTCCAGCTTCATCCACCTTGCTGCAAATGGCCAGATTTCATTCTTTCTCATTGCTGCGTAGTATTCTATTGTATATATAGACCACATCTTCTTTATCCATTCGTCAGTTGATGGACATTTAGGCTCTTTCCATGATTTGGCTATTGTTGAAAGTGCTGCTGTAAACATTGGGGTACACGTGCCCCATGCATCAGCACTCCTGGATCCTTTGGGTAAACTCCTAGCAGTGCTATTGCTGGGTCGTAGGGTAGTTCTATTTTTAATTTTTTGAGGAACCTCCACACTGTTTTCCAGAGCAGCTGCAACCAGTTTGCATTCTCACCAGCAGTGTAGGAGGGTGCCAGTTTCTCTAACATCCTCTCCAGCATCTGTAGTTTCCTGATTTGTTCATTTTAGCCACTCTGTCAGGCATGAGGTGGTATCTCAGTGTGATTATGATTTGTATTTCCCTGATGATGAATGACGTTGAGCATCATTTTCATGTGTGTGTTGGCCATCTGGAGGTCTTCTTTGGAAAGGTGTCTATTCATGTCTTCTGCTCATTTCTTCACTGGATTATTTGTTTTTCAGGTGTGGAGTTTGGTGAGTTCTTTATAGATTTTGGATACTAGCCCTTTATCCAGTATTTCATTTGCAACTATCTTTTCCCATTCTGCCGGTTGTCTATTAGTTTTGTTGATCGTTTCCGTTGCAGTGCAGAAGCTTTTTATCTGACGAGGTCTCAATAGATTCCCTTGCCTTTGGGGGTGTGTTGAGTAAGAAATTGCTGCCACTGAGGTCAAAAAGGTTTTTTCCTGCTTTCTCCTCTAGGGTTTTGATGGTTTCATGTCTCACATTCAGGTCCTTCATCCATTTTGAGTTTATTTTTGTGAGTGGTGTAAGAAAGTGGTCTAGTTTCATTCTTCTGCTTGTTGCTGTCCAGTTCTCCCAGCACCATTTGTTAAAGAGGCTGTCTTTTTTCCATTGGATACTCTTTCCCGCTTTGTCGAAGATTAGTTGACCATATGTTTGTGGGTCCATTTCTGGGTTCTCTGTTCTATTCCTTTGGTCTATGTGTCTGTTCTTGTGCCAATACCATACTGTCTTGATTATTACCGCTTTGTAGTAGAGGTTAAAGTCTGGGATTGTGATGCCTCCCGCTTTGGTTTTCCTCTTCAATATTAATTTGGCTATTCGGGGTCTTTTGTGATTCCATACAAATTTTAGGATTGTTTGCTCTAGTTTTGAGAAGAATGCTGGTACAATTTTGATTGGGATTGCATTGAATGTATAGATTGCTTTGGGTAGTATTGACATCTTAACCATATTTATTCCTCCAGTCCATGAGCATGGGATGTTTTCCCATTTCCTTGTGTCTTCCTCAATTTCCTTCATAAGTTTTTTTTTTTTAACGTTTATTTATTTTTTTTTGAGAGACATAGAGACAGAGCGTGAGCAGGGGCAGGGCAGAGAGAGAGGGAGATACAGAATCCGAAGCCAGCTCCAGGCTCTGAGCCATCAGCACAGAGCCCAACACAGGGCTCGAACTCACAGACCATGAGATCATGACCTGAGCTGAAGTAGGCCACTCAACCGACTGAGCCACCCAGGCGCCCCCCCTTCATAAATTTTTTATAGTTTTCAGCGTAGATATCTTTTACATCTTTGCTTAGGTTTATTCCTAGGTATTTTATGGTTTTTGGTGCAATTGTGAATGGGATTTGCTTCTTTATTTCTCTTTCTATTGCTTCCTTGTTGGTGTATAGGAATGCAACTGATCTGTACATTGATTTTGTATCCTGCAACGTTGCCGAATTCATGGATCAGTTCTAATAGGCTTTTGGTGGATTCTGTCGGGTTTTCCATGTAAAGTATCATGTTGCCTGTGAAAAGTGAAAGTTTGACTTCATCCTTGCCAATCCTGATGCCTTTTATTTTGCTTTCTTGTCTGATTGCTGATGCAAGGACCTCCAACACTATGTTAAACAGCAGTGGTGAGAGTGGACATCCCTGTCGTGTTCCTGATCTCAGGGGGAAGGCTCTCCGTTTTTCCCCATTGAGGATGATATTAGCTGTGGGCTTTTCATAGATGGCTTTTATGATGCCTAAGTATGTTCCTTCTATCCCGACTTTCTTGAGAGTTTTTATTATGAAAGGATGCTGTATTTTGTCAAATGCTTTTTCTGCATCTATTGACAGGATCATATGGTTCTTATCTTTTATTTTGTTAATGTGATGTATCACATCGATTGACTTGCGAATATTGAACCAGCCCTGCTACCCAGGAATGAATCCTACGTGATCATGGTGAATAATTCTTTTAATATACTATTAGATTCGATTTGCTAGTATCTTGTTGAGAATATTTGCATCCATATTCATCAGGGATATTGGCCTGTAGTTCTCTTGTTTTGCTGCGTCTCTATCTGGTTTGGGAATCAAAGTGATGCTGGCTTCATAGAATGAGTTCGGGAGTTTTCCTTCCATCTCAATTTTTTTGGAACAGCTTGAGGAGGATAGGTATTAACTCTGTTTTAAATGTCTGGTAGAATTCCCCAGGGAAGCCCTCTGGTCCTGGTCTTTTATTTGTTGGAAGACTTTCGATAACTGATTCAATTTCTTCACTAGTTATGGGTCTGTTCAAGTTTTCTGTTTCTTCCCGTATGAGTTTTGGTAGTGTGTGGCTGTTTAGGAATTTGTCCTTTTCTTCCAGGTTGTCCAATTTGACAGCGTATAGTTTTCATAGTATTCTCCAACAATTGCTTGTATTTCTGAGGGATTGGTTGTAATCACTCCCTTTTCGTTCGTGATTTTATCTATTTGGGTTCTCTCTTTTCTTTTTGAGAAGCCTGGCTAGAGTTTTATCAATTTTGTTTATTTTTTCAAAGAACCAGCTCTTGATTTCATTGATCTGTTCCACTGCTTTTTCGGTTTCCATATGATTAACTTCTGCCCTGATCTTTGTTATTTCTCTCTTTCTGCCGGGTTTGGGTTGTCTTAGCTGTTCTGCTTCTAGTTCCTTTAGGCATCCTGTTAGAATTTGTGTTAGTGATTTTTCTTGTTTCTTGAGATAAGCCTGGATTGCAAAATACTTACCTCTCAGGACTGCCTTTGCTGCATCCCAAAGCGTTTGGATGTTGTATTTTCATTTGTTTCCATGTATTTTTTAATTTCTTCTCTGATTGCTTGGTTGACCTATTTGTCTTTTAGTAGGTTGTTCTTTAGCCTCCATGTTTTTGGGGATTTTCCAGACTTTTTCCTGTGGTTGATTTCAAGTTTCACAGCATTGTGGTCTGAAAGTGTGTGTGGTATGACCTCAATTTTTTATATTTATTCAGTGCTTCCTTGTGCCCCAAAATATGATCTGTCTTGGAAAATGTACTGTATGCGTTTGAGAAGAATGTAAATTCCTTTGCTTCTGGATGAAGGGCCTTCAAGATGTCAGGCCCATCTGTTCCAACGTGTCGTTCAGGGCCATTGTTTCTATGGTGATTCTCTGTTTATTGGAGATGTCCAGTGCTGTGAGTGGGGTATTAAGGTCCCCTGCA
Organism: Paguma larvata; assembly: GCA_030068075.1. Lineage (NCBI taxonomy): Eukaryota > Metazoa > Chordata > Mammalia > Carnivora > Viverridae > Paguma > Paguma larvata. Next base: position 23,670,219 of record CM057842.1, on the reverse strand, counting down.
ATTAGCACATTTTTATTGATAAGATTGCTTATGTTTGTAATTAGTTGCTTTACAAATTTGGGTGCCCCAGAATTCGGCACGTAGATATTTATAATCGTTAGCTCTTCCTGCTGGATAGTCCCTGTGATTGTTATATAATGCCCTTCCTCATCTCTTATTACATCTTTTACTTTAAAGTCTAGTTTGTCCGATGTAAGTGTGGCTACTCCAACTTTCTTCTGACTTCCCATAGCATGGTAGATAGTTTTCCATCACCTCCCTTTCAGTCTGAAGGTGTCCTCAGGTCTAAAATGAGTCTCTTGAAGACAGCAGATAGATGGGTCTTGTTTTTTAATCCATTCTGTTACCCTGTGTCTTTTAATTGGAGCGTTTAGTCCGTTTACGTTCAGTGTTAATATTGAAAAATATGGGTTTAGAGTCGTTGTGTTATCTGTAGGTTTCATGCTTGTAAAGATGTCTCTGGTACTCTGTGTTCCTTATGGCCTGTCCTGCATAGAGTCGCTCTCAGGATCTCTTTTAAGACTGGTTTATTTGTGATTTATTCCTTCAGTTTTTTTTTTGTTTGGGAAGACCCTTATCTCCATCCATTCTGAATGATAGGCTTGCTGGATAAAGGATTCTTTGCTGCATATCCTTTCTGTTCATCACATTGAAGATTTCCCGCCATTCCTTTGTGATTTGCCAAGGTTCTGTAGATAAGTCCTCTACTACCCTAATGTGTCTGCCTTTGTATGTCAAGGCCCATTTATCCCTAGCTGCTTTCAGAATTCTCTCTTTGTCTTTGTATTTTCCCGGCTTCACTATGATGTGTCTGCTGAAGGTCTATTCAGGTTACGCCTGAGGGGACTTCTCTGTGTCTCTTGGATTTTAATGCCTGTTTCCTTCTTCATGTTGGGGAAGTTCTCAGCAGTGAATTGTTCAAGTACCCCTTTGACTCCGTTCTCTCTTCTTCCTCTGGAATTCCTATAATAGGAATATTATTCTGTTTGAGTACATCGCTTAGCTCTCGAATTCTTTCCTGTTCCTGAATCAGCTTCTCTCTCTTTTTCTCTGCTTCCTCTTTTTTCCATAATTTTATCTTCTAATTCACCTATTCTATCTTCTGCCTCTTCAGTCCGCGCTGTGGCTGCCTCCAATTTGTTGTTTTGCACCTCATTTAAAGCATTTTTTAATTCCTCGTGACTGTTTTCTAGGACCTTGATCTCTGCCTCAAGGGTCCCCCTGCTTTCTTCTATGCTTTTTTTGAGCCCAGTGAGTATTTTTATCTTTATCATTCTATATTCTTGTTCTGTTAAGTTGCTTATGTCTGCTTTCATCAGTTCTTGCGCTGTCACTATTTCCCGTACATTCTTTTGAGGGGAGTTCTTCGATTTTGTCATTTTGGCTAGGTGTGTATTGGTTTATTTCCTACGTCTCCCTGGAAAGGAAAAGGGACAGATCGACAAACAGGAAACACAGACTCACAACCGTACTGACCAATAATACAGGCAAACAAATCCCAACATAAAAAAAACTAACAAACGACACTCTGGAGGCATGCGACCTGACGTACCAACTACACGTTAAGGATAGGGTGTGTGCTTTGCTGATGGCAGAGCATACATGGGGAGTGTAGTGACAGGTGCGGGGGGAAGAAGAAATTGAACTTTGACCAGGTAGAGAGATTAGAAGACTTGATCCAGATAGAGAGAAACCAGAATAAGGAAGGATGTGAGGAAAGAGAAATGAAGTTAGATGTTACCCAGATGCACTATGTGGCCTGATTGTTCCAGAGAGAGAGATAGGAAAGTAAAGAGGGAGGTGAAGAAAAAGCGTTGAGAGAGTGGGTTAAATGTCTGTTTAAGAAGCCATAACCCCTGGGTAACCGGTTTAGAGGTGGGGAGAGATAGGAAGGAGAAGAGAGAGAATATATCTAAAACAGAATTGACCTGGGATTAATCCAGGCAATGCTGCAGTATTTGTGTCTCTGCTGCTATCACTCCTTCACTCCTGCAGAAAGGTGTCTCTGGTATGAGGAGGGGCATGGCCTGGTATAGGCAGGTCCCCCCTCCACCGCTGGTAGATGGAGTCCTAGGGTTTGGCTTTGTGGGTATGCACAACCACAATGGCATCCCCTCCCAGACCCCTCTTCACGGACCTGGAGTCTCAAATCACCCCTCTGTTTCTGTCCTCAACTCTGTCCGGGTTGCAGGCACAGTGTGATTTGCTGGGCAGTCGCGCACCCCATACTCACCTGAGTTCCTTTAACTCGTTCTGACCTCAATGCCCAGTTTCCCTTATGTAAATTGCATCTCTGACTTTACATCGGTGAGACCACAGTGGTGTCCCTCCAACCTCTTCTTTATGGACCCAGAGTCTCAAATCATCCCTCTGTTTCCGTGTTCACTCTGCCCAGGTTGCAGGCATAGTGCGATCTGCTGGGCAGTCGCGTGCCCCTTGCTTATCTGATTTTTCTCATCTTGCTCCCACCGCTATGCCCTATGCCTGGTTTCCCCTATATAAATTGTGTCATTGACTCAGCACAGATCCAGTGATGGTTCAGCGCCTCTCTCTGTCGCGGGCTGGGTCAGCATTGCTGGGTCCAGAGCGAAGGGAGCTCCACCAGCTCTGCAGCTAGCAAGGGACCTTCTCTCCAAAAGCCTCGCGGTTAAGGGACTGGATGATAAGCTACCTCTCCACCTCTGTTCCAAGGTACTCTCCCCGCTGCTCTTTCTCTTCCCCTTGCCTTTCTGAAGAAGGGGCCCGCTCCCTGCCACTCCGTACCTCTGCAGCTCGCTTTCTTTCTCCCTAATTGCACTCACTCTGTCCCCCAGGATTTTCTGGATTTCACGTTCTCTTCCCTGTAGCCTCCAACTCCTCTTTCTGCAGATCCTTGGGATTGAGATTCCCTCGGGTTTAGTCCTCCTTAGTTTGAAAGACATGTTAGAGCACCGGGTCCCCCTAATCCTCTGCCATGTTGGCCCCTCCCTCCCTAATCCTTCATAAGTTTTCTATAGTTTTTGGCATACAGATCTTTTACACATTTGGCATACAGATCTTTTACACATTATTCCTCGGTATTTTATGATTCCTGGTGCAGTTGTGAACGTGGTCAGTTTATTTCTTTCTGTTGCCTCATTATTGGTGTATAAAAATGCAACTGATCTGTACATTGATTTTGTACCCCATGACTTTGCTGAATTCATGGATCAGTTCTAGCAGAAATTTGGTGGAGTCCGTCGGTTTTCCATGTAGAATATCATGTCATCTGCGAAAAGTGAAAGTTTGACTTCATCCTTGCCAATCCTGATGCCTTTTATTTTGCTTTCTTGTCTGATTGCTGATGCTAGGACCTCCAACACTATGTTAAACAGCAGTGGTGAGAGTGGACACCCCTGTCGTGTTCCTGATCTCAGGGGGAAGGCTCTCAGTTTTCCCCCACTGAGGATGATATTAGCTGTGGGCTTTCGTAAATGGCTTTTATGGTGTTTAAGTATGTTTCTTCTATCTCAGCTTTCTCCAGGGTTTTTATTAAGAAAGGATGCTGTATTTTGTCAAATACTTTTTCCGCATCTATTGACAGGACCATATGGTTCTTTTGTTAATGTGATTTATCACGTTGATTGATTTGCGAATATTTAACCAGCTCTGCAACCCAGGAAAGAATCCCACTTGATCATGGTGAATCATTCTTTTTATATGCTGTTGAATTCGATTTGCTAGTATCTTGTTGAGAATATTTGCATCCATACTCATCAGGGATATTGGCCTGTAGTTTTCTTTTTTTTCTGGGTCTTTGTCTGCTTTGGGAATCAAAGTGATGCTGGCTTCATAGAATGATTCTGGAAGTTTTCCTTCCATCTCAATTTTTTTGGAACAGCTTGAGGAGGATAGGTATTAACTCTGTTTTAAATGTCTGGTAGAATTCCCTAGTGAAGACATCTGGTCTAGGAGTCTTATTTGTTGGGAGATATTTGGTAACTGATTCAATTTCTTCACTAGTTATGGGTCTGTTCAAATTTTCTATTTCTTCCCATTTGAATTTTGGTAGTGTGTGGCTGTTTAGGAATTTGTCCATTTCTTCCAGGTTGTCCAGTTTGTTGACATGTAATTTTTCATAGTATTCCTTGATAATTGCTTGTATTTCTGAGGGATTGGTTGTAATCAATCCATTTTCATTCATGCTTTTATCTATTTGGGTCCTCTCTCTTTTCTTGTTGAGAAGCCTGGCTAGAGGTTTATCAGTTTTGTTTATTTAAAAAAAAAACAAACAAAAAAACAGCTCTTGGTTTCATTGATCTGTTCTTCTGTTTTTCTGGATTCTATATTGTTTATTTCTGCCCTGATTCTTATTATTTCTCTTCTTCTGCAGGGTTTGGGGTGTCTTTGCTGTTCTGCTTCTAGTTCCTTTAGTTGTGCTCTTAGATTTTGTATTTATGATTTTTCTTGTTTCTCGAGATAGGCCTGGATTGCAATGTATTTTTCTCTTAGGACTGCCTTTGCTGCATCCCAAAAGGTTTGGATTGTTGTATTTTCATTTTCCTTTTTTTCTATATATTTTTAAATTTCTTCTCTAATTACCTGGTTGACCCATTCGTTCTTTAATAGGATGTTCTTTAACCTCCAGGATTTTGGAGGTTTTCCAGACTTTTTCCTGTGGTTGATTTCAAGTTTCATAGCATTGTGATCTGAAAGTGTGCATGGTATGATCTCAGTTCTTTTATATTTACTGAGGGCTGCTTTGTGACCTAGTATGTGATCTGTCTTGGAGAATGTACCGTGTGCACTCAAGATGAAAGTGAATTCCCTTGCTTTCAGATGTAGAGTTCTAAATATATCCATTATTGTAAGTGGAGTATTAAAGTCCCCTGCAGTTATCACATTTTTATCAATGAAGATTGCTTATGTTTGTAGTTAATTGTTTTACAAAATTGGGTGCTCCCAGATTTGGTGCGTAGACATTTATAATTGTTAGCTCTTCCTAATGGATAGACCCTGTGATTATTATATAATGCCCTTCATCTCTTGTTACAGCCTTTACCTAAAGTCTATTTGTCTGATATAAGTATGGCTACTCCAGCTTTCTTTTGACTTCTAGTAGCATGGTAGATAGTTCTCCATATCCTCACTTTGAATCTGAAGGTGTCCTCAGCTCTAAAATGAGTCTCTATAGACAGCAAATAGATGGGTTTTGTTTTTTTATCCATTCTGATACCCTATGTCTTTTGATTGGAACATTTAGTCCATTTACATTCAGTGTTATTATTGGAAAATATGGGTTTAGAGTCATTGTGTTATCTGTAGGTTTCATGCTTATAACATTTCCTTCATAGAGTCCCCCTCAGGATCTCTTGTAGGGCTGGTTTATTTTTGAATTCCTTCAGTTTTTGTTTGGGAAAACCTTTCTCTCTCCTTCCATTCTGAATGACAGGCTGGCTGGATAAAGGATTCTTGGCTGCATATCCTTTCTGTTCATCACATTGGAGATTTCCTGCCATTTCTTTCTGGTCTGCCAAGTTGCAGTAGATAGGTCTGCTACTAACCTTATGTGTCTACCTTTTTTGTTAAGTCCCATTTATCCCTAACTGCCTTTAGAATTCTCTCTTTATCCTTCACCCATCCCTGAGGCCCCGCCTTTGTGGTTGTGGGAAGAAAAATGGCGACCCTCCAGTCCCTTCTTCATAGACCAGGTGTCCCAAATCACCTCTTTGTCTCCATCCTCACTCTGCCAGGGTGCAGATGCAGTGGGCTTTCTTGTTTCAAGGTCTCCTGTGTCCCACGCTTACCTGGATTTTAGACCATATTCTGTGTTCCTGCAGCTGTGCTGCAGCACTTCAGAAACCACTATGACTGGTTTCTCCTGGTGTAGACTGCACCCCTGACATCGCACCAAACTTGGAGGTGACTCCCCTTCTCCCCAGGTATGCGAACTGGACAGCAGGCCCAGTCTGAAGAAAGCCTTGCAGTTAGAGACGGGATTTCTCTCCGAAAGCCCTGACGTTAGAGATTGGATGACAGACTCCCTCTCCATCCTGGTCAGAGGTTTTTCTCTTGTCCAGATACAGTCCTATGCTTCCCCAGCCACAGTTTCTCTTCCCTTTGTCTCTCCACAGAAGGGACTCCTTCCCCTCAGTTCCTCCACAGCCCATTTTATATCCCCCAGTTCGTACTCACGCACCTATGGGGCCATCTGGTTTTCACATTTTCTTCCTTGTGTACTCTATCTCCTTTTTCCCCAGACTCTTGGGGTTGAGAGTCCTTTGGCTTCAGTCCTTTTTTGTTTGAGAAATGCGGGAGGAATGGGTCCACCTACTTCTCCACCACGTTGGCTAGTTTCCCGTATTTGCTTATTTTAAGATCTGCCTGGTCTTTTTTTTTTTTTTTTAACAGAGTCTTGTTAATATTTTTTAGAAATACTTATTGAGGAGGTGGAGGTTATATTCTGATAACTCAGGAGGTTTACTGAAATAAGCATCACCATTTTAGCCATTCTTATTTTTATTTATTTTTTTGTTTTATTATTTTTTAGAAAGAGTGCTAATGAGAGAGGGAGCAGAGAGAGAATATTAAGCAGGCTTCATACTCAGCATGGAGCCCAACATGAGGCTCAATCCCACGACCCTGGGATCATGACTTGAGCCAGAATTAAGAGTTGGATGCTCACCTGGCTGAATTTATTTATTTATTTGGATGGAGGGTGAGCAGTGGAGAGGCAGAGAGGGAGGGGGAGATAATCTTAAACAGGCTCCTTGCTCAGTGCGGAGCCTGACACAGAACTCAGTCCCACAACAACAAGGTCACAACTTGAGCCTATATCAAGAACCAGATGCTCAACCTACTGAGCCACCCAAGCATCCCATCCCTAGCTATTTTTAAATGTACACCTTTTCAGTAATTTTTTAGTAGATTCACAGTGTTGTGCAACCATCACCACTATTTAATTTCAGAACATTTTTATCACCCTAGAAAGAAAAGAAACCTCATACCCAGTATGCATACATTTTGTATTTGTTCCTCTTCCAGTCCCTAGTAACCATGAATCTACTTCTGTCTTTATGGATTTATCTATTCTAGACATTTTATATAAGTGGAATTACACAATATATGGCCTTTAGTGCCTTGCTGCTTTCACCCAGCATAATTAAAAAAATTTTTTTTTCTTCTAATGTTTGTTTATTTTTGAGGGAGCGTGAGCAGGGGACGGGGAGAGAGAGGAGGACATAGAATCCAAAGCAGGCTCCAGGCTCCAAGCTGTTAGCAGAGCCCGACGTGGGGTTTGAACCCACAAGCAATGAGATCATGATCTGAGTTGAAGTCGGGTGCTTAACATAGTGAGACACCCAGGCACCCCTCACTCAGCATAATGTTTTTAAGGTTCATCCATGCTGTAGCATGCATCAGTACTTCGTTCCTTTTTATGGCTGAATAGTATCGTTGTATGGATAATACCACAGTTTGTCAATTGTTTCTAATCTTTGGCTGTTATGAATAAGCTGCTGTGAACATGTGTACCAGTTTTTGTGTATGTTTACAGTTCTACCAGTTATTTCTTTAGGTATCTCATACTTGGTATTTTATATATTAACATATGTTATTCCAATTTGAAACCCTTGGACGTTTGAATCTCTTGTTTCTGCTAAATCTCACTTAGGGTAGTTTATTTCCTCTTAGGTCGTAAGCTTGCTGTTTTATATTTTTAACACACTTTTGTTTGTTTTTAAAGATTTTATTTTTAGGTAATCTCCACATCCAACGTGGGGCTCGAACTCAAAACCCTGAGATCAAGCGCATGCTCCACTGACTGAGACATCCAGGCGCCAACACATTTTTGTTTTTGTACCATGTTACTGTAGTATTTATATGGAAAGTCAACATAGTAGAATTGAACAACAAAAATTGACAGACTGGTTTAATAATGTTTTCTGAGGGGAAGAAAATAAGGTATAATAGAGGCAGTAGGAGCATGTAGTTAACAGGTATTTGCTTTCCTATAGCATTTAAAGTGTTTCTTGGAGCTAAAGGACCAAAATACTACTGTTAGGACCTCTGTCTGCCTGAGCGGTGTTTCCCTGTGCTCCATGAGACTCTGGGGACATTGAGGCCCCTTAGAAGACAAGGGTCTTTATGCCACAGAGCCAATGACATTTTTAAAAACCTGGTACTTGGAGTGGGGTGAGACATTAAAAAAATCTATTTTTCCTTAGTAACCACAAAACATGAAAATCTTAATCATGCTTCCCAGCTTCCTGTTCTGACAAACCAGGAATTGGTAAAATGTTGAAAGGGATATGTAGGTTGTATAAAACATTTTTGGACAAAAGTGGTTGAATCTGAAACAAAAATTTTGCATGTACATTGTCCTCCTCACTTTTGGCTGTTCAGTGTTTTTATTTTTATTTTTTTAATTTTTAAGTTTATTTATTTTGAGAGAGACAGAGACCGTGTGAGTCGGGGAGGGACAGAGCGGGAGAGAGAATCCCAAGCAGACTCTGCGCTGTCGGGTGGGGCTCAAGCTCACGAAACTGTGAGATCATGACCTGGTTGAAACTAAGAGTCAGACACTTAACCGACTGAGCCACCCATGAACCCCTAAATCACTGTTTTATTAAATGTAAATTGATAGCAGTTACTTTTAGTCCTCTAAATTATGGGTTCTACACAGACTGTGTTTACTGGAATTGTTTAATATGAATTTAAGTGCACACACTTCCTTTCAGAGCCCAGAGTTCCTTTGTGCGCAACTATCATGTTCTTCCTTTATTTCTCCTTTCTTTAAAATGTATTGTGAACAATTATAATAGCTCTGAAGTTTCTTTGCATTATATTGTTTTCTTTCCGCCTCCTGCACAATGCTGTTGAGTTTTTGTTGTTTTTTGAACTCCATTTCGAAAGGATATATTCTTGAGGGCATTCCTGGCTAACGTGGCATTCTTGTCTTTTTATAAATGAGCCAATGATCTTGACTTGTATGTTTGTCCTAGTCTGTCATCACCCTCTTCTCAGTCGTAAGTACTCTAATGCCTACAAACTGTTCATCAGTTGTAACTGCCTTGTTCATGTTGCCTCTTTAGAAACGTTCTTCCCATAATCTCAGGCTCTCAGCAGTATTTCCATCCTTCAAAATCCAACTTAGGTTCGCTCTCATTATCTCTTCTAATTATAAATTTCTCTCAAGACTCTCGTGTTGCTTATCTTTGAAGTTATTTCTGGCAAGGCAAATTGATTAGATATGAAATATGTTCATTAACTATGTAAAAAATTAGATTATAGCAACACATTTCATTTGAGATTAGCCACTACTCACAGAAAGGTAATGTTTGTGCTATGCTTGTTTTATACGCCCCAAAATCCAACACAGTGTCTTGGCAACTAATATGTCTTTTGAATTGCTGAGGAAGATATTTGAAGTCTTTAGTTTGGACCTTACACTTTAGCTTCATGGAAAAAGCAACAAGTTGGTTTCATAGTTAATTAGGGGAATTCTTTCAGTAGTATTTTCTTGTTATTCTGAAAATTAAGGAATTTTTATTTGATTGAAATTCTGTTAGAGAGTAAAGTTTTTAATTTAGTCACATTATTTTTCCTAAATAAACATGGTCAATAACTTATTGTTTCCTTTATAATTAGGAGAAGCTGCTATGTCTTTGCCTTATGAATAATAATAAAACAGATGCAACTTCTTTTCTCTTCCAAAAATACAGGTTCTTGTTAAACCTTTGGGAGACCGAGGATACCTATTTCTTCTCTCTCCTTACCAAATGGTTTCTCCATATGGTAGGTGATCTCTTTAATTTTTACAGTTCTTTTTAAGTTTTTTAGTTAAAATATATTGCTAATCAATTTGGCTTTTTTTTTTTTTAGAACATCAGACTGCCAGGCCTCGAGTCTTACATGCTTTATTTCTGTTTCAAGAACCTAGAGGCATAGTTACTTGTAAGTTCTTTGAGTATCTAAATCTAGTTGTTTATAGATAACTTATATTTTACTGAAATTTTCCAGATAACTCACTAAATATTTTGTTTCTTATATTTTGGGAAATACTGGGAGTATTATATTAGCAAACTAAACCACATTATTATTGACTTGGTTTTTTTTTAACTATGGAAAATTATTTGTTGTTGTCAGTGTGTTCACTAAATAAATATTGACTGTATTATTAAAATACTGTAGCTTAGGTTTTAGGGTTTTATGTTATTATTATGAGTATTTTTTAGCTTAGTTCATTTTTGCATTCAAATTTTAGCAACCATAAAAGAATCATGTGCTAGGTTATATTTTATTAACCTATAATAATCACGTGCCATTTAAAATTATAAAAATTTTTCACACTGATTTTTTTAAATTCAAGTTAATTAACATAACAGTGTAGTCTTGGCTTCAGGATTAGTACAACCTAGTGATTCATCTCTTACATATGACACTCAGTGCTCATCCCGAAAAGTGACCTTCTTAATGTCCATCACCTATTTAACCCTTTTCCCCACCAACCTCCCCTCCAACAACCCTCAGTTCTCTGTTTTTCACACTGATGTTAGAGAAAATTTACTATTCGTGGTTTCTAAGAACATAATTCAATGCCATATTAAGGTAAAATTCCCACTAATGGTTTTCACTGTTAGATTAAGAATGACATTTTTGGGGCACCCGGGTGGCTCAGTCGGTTGAGCGTCCAATTTCGGCTCAGGTCATGATCTCGCGGTCCATGAGTTCAAGCCCCGCGTTGGGCTCTGTGCTGATGGCTCAGAGCCTGGAGCCTGCTTCAGATTCTGTGTCTCCCTCTCTCTCTGCCCCTCTACCACTCGTGCTCTCTCTCTGTCTCAAAAATAAATAAACATTTAAAAAAAATATTTTTTAATGACATTTTTTTCTTTCTTTTTTTTTTTTTTTTTTTTAATGTTTATTTTTGAGAGAGAGACAGAGGACAAGGGGAGGGACCGAGAGAGGAAGATACAGAATCTGAAGCAGGCTCCAGGCTCTGAGCTGTCACCACACATAGAGCCTGATATGGGGCTCAAACACATGAACTGTGAGATCATGAGCCGAAGTCAGACGCTCAACCAACTGAGCCATCCAGGCACCCTAAGAATGACATTTTCAATTATTGCCGCTTGGTGCCTACATATCTGCTTATGGGGGTGGAACATTTATGTGTAAAGTTGTTACAGTATAGCAGGAAGGAGTGACATTGCTGTCAGATGTAGGACTCTTTCTGGGAGCCTCGGATCTTGCCCTGCTTCTTTATTTCTCCTACATTTTGCTTGCCATTGTTTGAATTGCCTAGGGGCAATAGGAAATGAAGAAGATCTTCAATGAATGGATGTTTTTCCCTTTATAGTATGTTTTGTAATTTTGTTTTAATTTTAATTTATTGGCCTCTTTTTAGAAGCATGCTATTAATATATTTTTTATATTACATATATGTATTAGGGTACATATTACTAGTTTGGTTCACCATTAATGTATGAATGTTGCATTTCTCTGATTACATAGATCTGTATTTGATTAATTTCTTGCTTGCTAACATGGTTTGCTTTTTTGTTTGTTTACAGCACAAAAAGGTTCAACTAATGCAGCACCACAGAAGAGACATGAAAGCATGACAGATGTATTAAAAATAACTCAGTTTTTACAGTTTGCTTTGATTCAGTGTCGAAAGGAATTCAAAAATATGAATACTATAAATTTTCATTCTGTTGTTGAAAAGTATGTAAATGAATTTTTTAAGCGAGGTTTTGGTTCAGGTAAACGAGAGTTTATCATGTTTCCATACGATTCACGATTAGATGATAAAAAATTCTTATACTCAGCTCCAAAAAATAAATCCCATATTGATAATTGTTTGCATGCCTATATTTTTCGGCCTGAAATGTATCAGTTACCAATTTGTAAATTAAAAGAGCTTTTTGAAGAAAATCGAAAACTTCAACAGTTCAGTCCACTTTCAGATTATGAAGGCCAAGAAGAAGAAGTGAATGGTACAAAAATGAAATTTGGAAAACGAAATAACTCAAGGGGTGAAACTATTATACCTAGAAAGCAGAAGTCCTCTCATTCTTTGGATTATGATAAGGATAGAGTCAAAGAATTGATTAATTTAATTCAGTGTAGGAAAAAAAATGTGGGTGGGGACTCAGACACAGAAGATATGAGAAGCAAAACTGTCTTGAAGAGGAAGCTTGAGGATCTACCTGAAAATATGAGAAAGCTCGCCAAAACCAGTAATTTATCTGAAAATTGCCATCTATATGAAGGTAAAAATATCAGGTTGCTTTTATATAGTATAAAACTAAAAACCAAAAATAAAGTAGTTCTGTCCTTTCACCTAGTACAGGGGTCCTGCAAATTACAGCCTGAGAGCCAATCCAGCTTGTCCCCTGAGTTTGTAAAGAAAGTTTTATTGGAATATAGCCACGCTTACTTATGTGTATATGGCTGCTCTCACATGATAATGGCAGAATTGAAACAGAGACTGCTTGGCCCATGAAGCCTAAAATGTTTATTTTCTGGTTCTTTACAAAAAATATTTGCCAACTCCTGCCTTAGGACATCAGATTTCTGAATTATGTAGCTTAAGCTAATATGAGGAAAATAAAGTATGTGCAGCTATTATCCTATTAATTGGAGCTCTTGTCCTCTTATATTCCTTTAATTGTATAATTGGAAAAGTACATTGAATATTGGGTTCTTTTAGCATGTTGCTTAATGAAAGGAACCATCTGAGCTTTAAAATTATATTTCTTAGATGCATACATATTGTTTTCCACTCCAGGAACCTAGTAATATTTTTGGCTTATCCTTTTTTATATTTTTCTCTATTTTGTTTTAGTTGACAGTAAAAGACAGAAACAGAGACCCTAAACTGTGTGTTTTAGTATTGCAAGTAATATAAAACATTTTTTCATCTAGAATTTTAAGATCTTTACACTGGTAAAATAAGCATTAAATATATTGAGTTCAGAGGCTTTGAATTTTGTGCCGCTACTGTTCTTATTGATTATGGCAGATCTCTGCATTCCATTCCTGTTGCTTTCTAAGCTGTTTTACTTGATCGTGTTCAAATTCAGTGGGTCTCAGAACTAACTAGTTTAAATCAATGTCTTTATTGTACTATTCTCCTAGCAATCTGTGTTTGTATCCTCAGTTACTTTTCACTTACCTGCTTTCCTTAAATTCCTCTCTTCCTGCACATATGGTAGCCAATAGCCACGTGTTGCTATTTAAGTTTAAAATGAAGTAAGAATTCATTTCATGCATTATACTTGCTATATTTTATCAGCCATACCACTGTATTGAAATAGCACAGATAGAGGACATTTCCATCATTGCAGAAAGTCCTATTAGACAGTGTTGTTGTTTTCAATCTTTCAAGTGTTCTTTCTTCACTTGACCTGTGTTCTTTTTTTTTTTCCCAACATTTTCATCTTATTCTTACCTTTGGGTTGCTTTCCTAGCCTCTATCACTCATTTCAGTATCATGTTCTTCCAGTCTTAGCTTCTATATTTGTCTTTCAAAGGTTTTTTCATAGGCTGGTATGTCCAGCCTGAGTAACCATAATTCTCACTCTTTTTTCAGGTGTTCTTTGATGAGAGCTTATCTCTCTCCTCAGAATATGTCATGGTCAGCAGTTTACTTCTCTTTCTTTCTTCCTGAATGAAGTATCTTTGATTTCTCTCAAGCCTCGTATCTTTGCAGGTCAGATCCCTCCTTAGCTTTCTGGCTCTTTTCCTTGATGGTTTTCATCTCCTGTAGCTTACGCTGTGCTGAGCCTGTTCATGTTTACTCATCGGCACTGTCTTATACTGTTGGCCTGTGTCTTAAGAATCAAGTGCTTACCGTGTGCCAGGTGTTCGTACATTTATGGACTCATTTAGTTCTTGAGTTGTAGACATTATTCTTCTTATTTTTCAGATGAGAAAACCGTCTCAGATAAGTTGAAGAATTTTACCTAAAGTTTCATAGTTCACTAGTCTATGTTTAACCCATAGCTTAGTTTAATCCAAAACTGTAAAACATTGTTCCTAAACTTGGCTGTGTTTCCTAGCACTGAGCATATAATGGCCAAGATACTTAAACTTCAGTCCTGTTTTAGCTGATAATTGACTAATTTTGTTAAAAATGTAAAAAAATTGTGGGTGACAATCAGGGTTTATCAGTAGTTAAAATGGTGGGAAAGCTATGCTAATTATAATAACTTGAAGGAGAAGCAGGGCAAGGGGAGAAGGGAGAGATAGGTTAAACTGGAACTAGCAGCAGTCAGACTTGTATTTCTACGTGTTTCTCATTTGTGTTTCTTTTTAGTCATTTTGATTTTTTAATTTTTGATTTCTGAAAGTAGAGATTTAAAGGCTGGATTCTAACTTTTAAAATACCCTCATCTTGATTTGATGGTGAATCCACTCATTTTATAAGAGGTAACTTCCTGTCCTCCCCCCACCTTTCACATTAACTTTTTTGAGGTATGGTTTATATATAATGTACCCATTTTAAGTGTACAGTTTAAAGATGAGTTTTGATAGCTATGTTACCATCACTACAATATATAGAACATTTCCATCACTCCCAAATGTTGCCTTGTATTACTTTGTAATCTCACCCTTCCCCACCACTGATCTGCTTTCTGTCTACCCAGGCTTTACCCTTCTTCAGCATTAAAAGCACATGACTTTCTTAATGTCTTCCTTTTGCAGGTTTTAAATACAATGGTTGTGCAGATTACCCAGAATTATATCTGCTTGGAACCATGTCTCAGCATGTTTTCTCTCATATTGCTTTTTGTTCTTAGTGCAGGTTTGGTATAGATTTCTTCAGGATGATTTTGTATCTCTAATATCTTAGCTTTATTATGAAATTAAGTAGTCATTCAAAATAAGGTTTTAGATTATAAGTCGTTATCAGTCGTTATCTTAAAGACAAAATCTAGTAGGTATATATTATCCATACTACCAACGTGATGCCTGAGCTCATTTCTCCATTAATACAGTTTTCAAATTATGAAAATAAGCTTTCATTTATGGGAAATTTTAGTTCTGTGCAAAATTTTAGAACCAGTCATATCTGTAAAGAAAGAGATGGCTATTCTTGCACAGTCTTAGCCAGTGGTTTGATTGAATTCCTGCCCACAAATGTCTTATGATTAATTTGTAGCTACACTTGACATTTTAAATTTTTATGCTTGCATTCCAAACTTAACTTTGAAAGGTGGCTTTTCTTTCTCTTTCCCTTCAGAGTCTCTGCAGCCTATTGGCTCTCTTGGGCATGATGCTGATTTGAGACCACAGCAGCAAGATACCTCTAACTCTGGTGTTGCTGACATCCATCGGCTGTTTAATTGGCTATCAGAAACACTGGCAAATGCACGTCATTCTGATGCATCCTTGACAGACACAGTCAACAAAGCCTTAGGATTGAACACCGATGATGCCTATGAAGAGTTGAGGCAAAAGCATGAGTATGAGTTGAACTCTCCAGCAGATAAGAAAGAATATGAGCAGCCTACTTGTGCAAAAATTGAAAATGCGCATTTTAAGGGTACTCAGAGCCCATTGCTAGAAGCTGATACATCATTGTTAAAGTATCCTATTGCTGTTTCTACCAGTGAAGTAAGCACTGACCATAAACTACATTTGAAAGAAGTAAGCATATGTCTTTTGATTATCTTTGTTGCTTTTGTGAATGTGTGTCTGAAAGAGGATGTAAATGTGTTTCAATGTTTTTTTTTTCCTTTCAAAAAGAAATTACACATTACAATGAAAGTATCTATCCAGGATAGTATTTCTAGTTGCTCCTGTTACAGAGAGATAAATACAGATGTAGTTGTTTTCCTTCCTGCTGATAGGATTATGTATATAGGCTTACATATAAAGTTGAATCCTCAGTGATTGGTTTCCTGTTGGCAGTACCAAAACCTGAAAGTGAGGCAGATGAGGTGACCACAGCCTGCACATCAGTGTTTCAAACAAGATTAGGTACTTCGTATTTTTCATGCAAATACGAATGGAAAGTGAATGTCCTTTAGGATTACCTCTGAAGTAACTTAGCATTGATTGACAGGACATCCAGTTTGTTTATGATATGAGCTTAGAGAGTACTGATCTCTAGCTGAGAAGTAACCTTATCTCCTCCAAGAAGTGGCTGCATCTCTGGGGAGTAACAATAATAGGATAGCTTCATATTCCTACTGGCTTATTTCTAATTTCCTCTTTCCTCCTATATTTCTTCCCTGCCTTTGAATAAAAGTTGTATGCATGTCCCAGGCTTTCTCCATATGGTTTTAGGATATTTATTTTAGGAGGAGATGATGGCAGGAGACTCACTTGGGGAAGTATGTAACGTATGTAACTAACTTAAATTATTAACATTTCCTGACATATTTAATACTTAAAACCAGGTCAATGGCAGCATCGGCCAAACCCAGCCCATTGCCTTTTTTTGTAACTAAAAGTTTCGTGGAACACATCCATGCTCATGTGCTTAGGTATTGCCTCTGGCTGCTTTTGCACTACAGTGGCAAAGCTGACTATCTGGCCCACAAAGACTAAAATATTTGGTGCTTTACCAAAAACCAACCTCTACTCTAAATCAACATCAAATTATGTTTTGAGGAAAAAAAATATGTTTAAATTTAAGACTATAGAGTGTTATAACTTTGCCATTTTGATCTTACTCATTTGTAATGTTAACTTGAAACTTGTGGATTTGCTATTAAAAAATAGTTGTTTAGGGGTACATTGCCTGGCTCAGTTGGTGGAGCTTGCAACTCTTGATCTCAGAGTCGTGAGTTATGCCCCATGTTGGGCGTGGAGCCTATTTAAAAAAAAGAAAGAAAAAAATAGTTGTTTATTCTTGACATAAAAATTAATTGAAAAGAAAGCTATTGAATATGTACTCTAATTTTTAGGATCCAAATTTAATTAGCATGAATAATTTTGAAGATTGCAGTTTGTGCCCCACTATTCCCATTGAACATGGATTCTGCAGACAATCTAAGTCAAATGATGTTGAAGAGACTGAAATACATTGGAAACTGATTCCAATTACAGGTAAGAACAAGTATACTGAGACTTAGGTTTGCTTGGTTTTACTTAGGGACCAGTTTCCTGATGGGTTTCATCTTTTCTAGATTCCATTCCTGGATCAGTAGGTAGTTCATCTCACTTGGCTCTGACATCTTTGGTATCTTATTTTGAGCAATGTAATGTTCATTATTGAGTGTTGCTGATTTTGGTCAGTATCAGCAAGTATGTACAGAACAGCCTATAAAATCAGAGGGATTTA
Source organism: Paguma larvata (assembly GCA_030068075.1). Lineage (NCBI taxonomy): Eukaryota > Metazoa > Chordata > Mammalia > Carnivora > Viverridae > Paguma > Paguma larvata. The sequence goes on along the minus strand of CM057842.1, from coordinate 23,652,965 downwards.
AAACATACTTACTCTTCCTATGGAGTTTAACATGCAGACTTCCAAATGAAAAATGTTGACAGAAATGGAGTTTCTAATACAGTGAGCTAGTAACAAAGACGAAATGATGGTCTTTGGGGTAGCAGATTAAACATTGTCTCCTCAAATTATTAGAGCAGACTTCACCGTAATAAGCTATCATCCAAGAGGTGATCATGTTGAGGTTCATCTATTTGAAAGAAATTTGATTTCTTAATATAGAGAAATGAGGTCATTGTAGAGAATGGCCTAAAAGGATCAAATGCAAAAATCCCTAGAAAGCTTATTGAACCATGGGGCAAGACTAGGTTAGCAAATGTTGAAAGATCATTTTGCGGTATTCTAATTTGTTTGTACAAACCCATACATATATACACATATACACACACATATATACATACTCTTAATATTCCAAGTCCTTAATCATCTTTGTTAGCTAAGCATTTTTGGAAATATTCCCAGGGCACATCTTTTCCATTCCTAGACCTTTGTATAAACTTTAAAAAGAAAAAGCAAACAACTTTTTGCTAAAAAGTAAGTAGACTGGCTTATGACCTAGAAGCTACTGAGACCTCCAAGGACTGAGTAATTTCTAAAACTTGATGAGTTTCCATGGGCTTCAGCATCATTCTCTACTTAGTATCTTACCAGAGGGGGCAGGAGGCTTGGGAGTGTTGGTAGAGAAGCACCTGGTACTTAGGAGCTGGAGATGTCGGCTAGAGTGGGAGGAACACCAAGAAAGTAGGCAGTACAAGATGATTATCCTAACCATTCCTCATTAGGCACGTTCATAGTTGATGTTCAGAGCCATTTGAAGGCACAACATCTAGGTGTTGATATTCTGTCATCACCTGAATGGAAAGGGAAGCAACTTCCTATTGCTGAATGACCCTTCTGGATTATTTTAGGCAAAAGTTGGAATACTTGGATTTATTAGCATTTGGGGTTGTCTGAAAGGTGCTTAATAGGTATTACCATATCTGAAGAGAGTCAACAAATCTAATGGATGCTTTCCTTCAGAAGGGAATGCAAGAAGCCCAGAAGACCAGCTGGGGAAACATGGTGAGAAACAAACACCAGGTGAGAAGGCTCCCTTTGCTTTTCTTCCCAACGTGCCCTTCTTTGGAATTGCTACTTGTATTTCTGGTTCTCCGTCAGTACGGCATCATTTTAAGTTCTATTAATGACAGAAAATTTAGATAGTATCATGTTTACATTAATTCATTATTTGATTTGTATCAAATATTCTTATGTGTTCAAAGCAGTCACTGAATAATTCTTGGAGATTGTTTTCTTCACCTATAGTGAGTGATTATGGTATGATGACTTGGGAAGACTGGAATATTTCTCTTATTCTGTTTCTGCAGAATATCCTACGAGAAGCAGTCTTCAAGTTTCTTTAAGTTTAAAAACTACTAGGATTGAGGCCATTTATCTTCTGGGTACATTATTCCTAATCTTGAATTTTTTTGACCCAGTTCTTCTCTAATTATTTAAATAAAGTAGCATAATTAAGAGATTAGGAAGCTTTGAGATTCCAGAAACAGTTCCAGACGTTGCTGATTAGCTAGTTGCCATTGGTTTCCTAGAAGACCTTTTCTTTTGTCTGAGATCCGTCAATTGAACATCTCTGCAGATGGTCATAGGCATTGTTTTCTTAAGAGTTTGGTGGTCAGCCTTTTTTATTTCCATTTCGTTGTATCTTACTCTTTCAGAAATCTTAAGTGGTGGGTTTTTTTTTTCTTCCTTAATTTTGGAGAAAAGCTAAGTGACTTTTAATTTTAATAGATCTTTTTTTTTTTTAGCGTTTATTTTTTTGAGAGACAGAGAGATAGAGCATGAGCAGGGGAAAGGCAGAGAGAGAGAGGGAGACACAGAATCCGAAGCAGGCTCCAGGCTCTGAGCCATCAGCACAGAGCCCGATGCAGGGCTCGAACTCACAGACCGTAAGATCATGACCTGAGCTGAAGTCTGCCACCTAACCGACTGAGCCACCCAGGCGCCCCATAATTTTAATAGATCTTTATGGTTTTCCTCTCTTTGGGGATTTAGAAAAAGATTGAATGGTTTTCTTCAAGAAAATCTTTGTCTCCTCCTAGGAAAAGATGATCCCCAAAAGCAAAACAGGAATAACAGATCTATGACATAAAGTGAAAAATCTTTAGTGGACAGCTCGATGGATTTTTACATGTGTGTACACTTATGTTACCACTATCCAGATTGAGACGTAGAATATTTCCAACACCCCAGATTTTCTTTTTGTGTGCTTCCAGTCAGTACTCTCCCTGACCCAACAGTAACCACTAATCTGATTTCTTTCACAATAGAGTAGTTGACCTGTTCTTAAATTTAAGGTAAATGGAACCTATACACGTCCTGTTTTGGCTTTGGCTCTTTGACTCATCATTATGTCATCTATTTTGTATCTGTAGGGTAATTCTTTCTTATTAAAAGCAGCAAGGTATCTTGTGTATGCTTCACCATGCTCCCTCAGCATCTGCAGTCTTCTTACCTGGCATACCCATGTTTATATGTTGTGTTTAAAACTGTAAATACCTGAGTGATGCTGCCTTTAGAGAACTCACTACTCCCCTTCCACTTAGAAGTCCTGCAGTGCTTGAATGTCAGTAGAAAACATCAGTTATTATTGATATCGATGTATTTTTCCTTTAAATCATTTATCGATGAAGATGTTTTTTAAAATAATAAAGTCAATGTTAGTAATTAGAATCATATGGGGAAATTTGTGCAAAACAGAGTTAGATGATGATAATTTGCATTTTTTTTTTAATATTTGTTTATTTTTGAGAGAGAGAAGGAGAGAGCACAAGTAGGGAGGGGCAGAGAGAGAGGGAGACAGGATCAGAAGCAGGGTCTGTGCTGACAGGAGACGGCTGGACGTGGGGCTCAAGCTCACAAGCCATGAGATCATGACCTGAGCTGAAGTCAGATGCTTAACCCAACTGAGCCACCCAGAAGCCCCAATAATTTGCACTTTTAAAAGGGATTTGTTTAGAGGGATTTTTCTTAATATTTATTTTTGAGGGAGGGGTGTGAGCATGCATGCGCAGAGGAGGGGCAGAGAGAGAAGGAGACAGAGTATCTGAAGCAGTCTCCATGCTGACAGCAGAAAGCCTGATGTGGGGCTCGAACTCATGAACCATAAGATCATGACCTGAGCCAAGGTTGGACGCTTAATTGAGCTACTCATGCGCCCCTAGAAGTTTTGTTATTTTTGAGAGAGAGCAAGCACAAGTGGGGGAGGGGCAGAGAGAGAGAGGGAGACACAGAATCCGAAGCAGCCTCCAGGCTCTGAACTGTCAACGCAGAGCTTGAACCCACGAACTGCAAGATCATGACCTGAGCCAAAGTCAGACGCTTAACCGACTGAGCCACCCAGGTGCCCCTAAAGCTCTATTCCACTTTTAAAAAAATTCCCTTTATCTATAGCCCTTCAAGTGTAAGCTTATTGGTTTGAACTACAGCTGTACATTTAGGGAAGCTGGTATTTCACTTGAAATAATACATAATCAGAAACTTAAAAATTATAAGTGGTCTTCTGCAACCCATTTGTTACATAAGATAACAATTTACAATGTATTTTATGTGTGTACTAAACCCCATGTTGCAGCTTTAAGAAGGATATTCTGTATTCCATAGTTATTTTATGGAACTTGAATTTTCAGGTTTATATCAGTTCATACAGTTTTAATTCTTATCTTGGTACATTAGATATTTTCTTCCCCTTTTCTTCTACCTGTAGACCAGTCTTGCTGACAGGTGTCTGTGCAGTAGTTAGTGCGTGGAGTGGCTCATGGTAAATACCAAGGTTGGTGGAGAAATGTCACAAGCTGACTGCTGCTGAGGCTGTTAAAGCCCTTAGAACTAAGTGTGAGTGTGAAGAAACCCAAACCCGAATGTGTGTGCAGAGGGCACACAGCCGCATCTAGGTGCAAACCTGAGTAGGGAATTCACTATATCTTTAAAGTACTGTAGTTTTGAAGACTATACTTGTACCTGCACTTCTTCATATGTTACCATTTCATAGACTACAACAGCAATTTGTTGGGGAATATTTGCTAAGATCTAAGAAAATTTAAAAAATTGTATAATATCCTCTAGGCAAAGATCATGAATTTTTTCTTTTCCTAAAAATATTACTATAAATTGCTGTTAAACATATTTTTCTCTTTTAAAAAAGGACTTAGGGTGTCTGTTTTGAACTGTAGTTTTAAAAACATTATTGTGTTTTGAATTTAGAATTTCTGGGGGGAAAAAGTACAATCTGTGGATTGCGCTGGTAGTCAAAAGTCAGAGTTATGGTTCCATTAATACCAGGTAGCTAGCTGAATGACCTCTTCATCTCAAGGGCGTTACTGTTAATGCACAAAGGAAATGTGTTTTCTTCCATATTATTGACCCGTTTTTTTTCCTGATCTGTCTGGGAAGCAGAAATAAGCAAATGACTTAATTTGTATTGATGCTAATGCCAAATTGGCATTTGTTTAAACACTTCAAAAGGAATCAAAGAAAATAACATCCAAACTTGTTACTCTAGCTACTGAAATCCAAAGACCAGCCATAAATAGGATTCACATCATTATTTGAGATTTTTATTCTGCCTTCCAGTACGTAACTAATTCTAAATATATACTTCGATCTGACATTACTATTTATGAGTTCGTGTTTTCAGGTGTTATTTTTTTGGATTGCTCTTATAATAATGAACTCTTCCTGTATAGGTGTGAAATCACCAGAAGAACAACTGGTGTGTCTGCCACCGCAGGAGGCCTTTCCTAACGACCCCCGGGTAATAAGTAGACAGAGAAGTTCTGATTATCAGTTTCCATCCTCTCCATTTTCAGACACACTAAAGGGCACCACTGAGGATGACGTGGTGACAAGTCAGGTGGTGACAGTGGAAGAGCAGTGTGTGCCAGCAGCAGAGCCACCCACAGTGAGCGAAGCCACAGAGAGGACAGTGTTAGGAGAGTACAATCTCTTTTCTAGGAAGATAGAAGAAATTTTGAAGCAAAAGAATGTTTCATATGTCAGTAGAATTTCCACACCTATTTTTTCAACACAAGAGAAGATGAAACGGCTTTCTGAGTTCATATATTCTAAGACTTCCAAAGCTGGTGTACAGGAGTTTGTAGATGGCTTGCATGAGAAACTAAATACTATTATTATCAAAGCATCAGCCAAGGGTGGGAATTTGCCACCTGTCAGTCCTAATGATTGTGGTACTAAGATAGCATTGAATCCTCTGGGAAAGCCTGTCATCCCAATTTCCTCAAGTGACTTCAACAATAAACAGCTCCTTGAGCCACTTTGTAGTGATCCTTTGAAAGACACCAACTCCAGTGAGCAGCATTCCTCTTCATCTTTGGGTTTAACCGAAGTAGAAGTGAACCAGCCACACCATGCTGCAGAGCTAATGGTGACGTCTGACCACACTGTACCTGGTGATACTGTCCGGGAACCAGTAGAAAAAGAAACAACAAAATCGCCCAGTGATGTAAACATTTCTGCTCAACCAGCTCTTTCAAATTTTATAAGCCAGTTAGAACCTGAAGTATTTAACAGTTTGGTTAAAATCATGAAAGATGTCCAGAAAAATACTGTGAAATTTTATATTCATGAAGAAGAAGAGAGTGTGCTCTGTAAAGAAATAAAGGTAACTAAATGAGAAGATAATAGTAATGTTATATAAACTTGTCTTGTTGGGTCTAATGTCTATAAAATGGAATTTTTTTGTTTTTAAATGTTGACCATGTACTTTCATAATTTAATACAGAGTGAAATAAAAAACTAGTAAGTTAATTAAATTTAGAACCTGCGATCTAAGTATCTTAGAATTAACATCTTGTTTTATTGGTTGGTATTGAAGACCATTTGTATGCACACTGCAAATACCTTTAAACTGTTGATTTCGAGATTTTAAATGCTTCACACTTGGGTTTTTAATGAAGGGGAGGGAAAGATACAGAGAGGTGTAGAGGAGGCTGTCAGTGTTTACCTACCTCTTACGGGGTTTTTATCAATTAGGAAGGAAAACTGTCCAAGGATGACCTACGGATGATAGATGTAATCCTTGGGCATTTTCTTGATACTCTGGTCATGTCAGGATTCCCTACAGCCTTTTTGATAAAAAAAAATGATGATCCTGAAAGATTCCCCAATCATGAAAGAGTCCTCACTGCAAGGTATATTTTTTTCTACTGAAGCTACAGAGTAAGACTAGTGTCTCTAGTATTTGATTTTTAAAAATACATGCATGTATTTGTGTGCACGGATACATAGGTATGTAAAATTTGTAACAATAGATAGGTAAATTATAACACACAGGAACAAATATATCAGTGTTTTAATAAACTACAGGATTTCAATTCCTTAAGGGAATACCATAGGTTTTAAAATAAATGCCTCCTCCCATTTATGGAATTTACTTACCATGATGAGTTTCTGCTTGTTTTGTTAGAGGAAGCAGCAGGGACTGTAAATAAGAGCCTTGTAGCCTACAGTGGCCCAGAAACTTTGCTGCTGACATGTCCTGAGCAAACTGACATGGCAGTTTGGGGATCTCTTTGATGTCAGCATGTTTCATGTGTAGCCATGAGAACATGAAGGGCATGGAAATGAAGGAGGAGGAGAGTGCTCAGTGTGGTTCCTTGAAAAGATGGAATCAGACTTACTAGGAGTTTCTTGGTTGTATTTTTCCCTGTATCATTGAACGTGGAGCTTCTTAACATTTTCACTCCCAGCAACATGTTCAAGCATAGTACTTGTGGGGGCAATAGCTGCATGTTGTGGGGTCTAGATGAGAGAATAGAGTGGACATAGCTCTCACTGTGCTCAGCATTATTCCACCTTCTCCACCATATTTTTAAAACTAATTGTAACACACACTTACACGAAATGCATTGACTTATGAATGGTGCATTGAATTCATTCTATAATAGAATAAGTCATACTTTTGTTACGTAGAAGAAGAAAAGGATGCAGTGTGTTTTATAAATCTGTAAGAGGTCGGAACTTTAATTCTTTTAATCAATACACATTGGAAAATATCCAACAAAAATGTTACAATAGAATAAACCACTATGAATAAAATTTTAAGTTTCCTGAATATTTCCAGAGTCAAACTGATTTATTATTATAGGAGTTCAATGGTCTTACCTAAAATATTTTAAGTTTCCTGAATATTTCCAGAGTCAAACTGATTTATTATTATAGGAGTTTAATGGTCTTACCTAAAATGACCATTTAAAGCTTCTTACTGTAAAAAGACCAAAAATTATAAGCCGGCCTGTCAGACAGTAATTTACTTTCTCTTTCCCTGACTAAGCTGCTTTGAGATCTGCCCAGAAGCTTCATTTCAGTTTCGGGCTACACAGAAACATCCTCTTTGTGGGTGACACTTGTAGACCGTTCTTGACAGAGCAGTAGACTGGTTGTGAGGCAAGCTGGGTTTAGATTTAATGGCTATCTAACCAGCCTTGCCAGTTTTGAGAAAATTAATCTGCTCCTCTATCTGTGAAATGAGCAATGTGACCTCTAGGACCCTGCAGTTTACTTCAGGCTTCAGGATTCTACCAGCGAGCAAAGAGCAAAGGAAACTGCCTTTACTGCTACCAGGTGTCCTTTGAAAGGTAGTACCATGTTACCAACATGGAGGGAGGTATTAGATGGGAGGGTCTATTTTGGCTGAAGGTATGAACTTGATAGACAAGGCTAAATAGTATGTGAATGCCATACTGAAGCTCCGCATGAATGACTTTGGGACTTTCGTGAATTAAATGAGCTACAGTAGTCAGAAAAGAGCTTTATAACTGAAGGAGTATACTGGCAACCTTGCTGCAAATAGCCAAGGGTTTGCCTTGAATGGAGTGGAAAATGGGAGTGAGGGAGTAGTTGATGATTGGACTCTGAGTTGCCCAGTATAAATAATGGAACTGGGTTAAGAACCTGGCTGATATCTGGTACCCACCATTGGCATTTACTTAGTTTTGACTGCATTGCATTGTAACATTGTACCTGTGGCCATTTAAGCTCTGAGCTATAGATTATTCTATAAGAAGAGTGGACTTGATAATCTCTAAGGTCCCTAGAGTGTAAGGTCATCATTACTAGTGTTCTAAATAGTAGTTACACTTGCCAGTTTGTCCTGCATTTCTGGTGTTAAATGGATATTTGCAAAAGAACTTTTTAATGTTGATTTAGTTTTTTTCTTTAACAGGAATATCTTATCAAATTAGGCAATACAGAATGTCATCCAGAACAGTTTTTGGAAAGAAGATCAAAATTAGATAAGCTATTGATTATTATTCAGAATGAAGACATTGCAGGTTTCATTCACAAGGTAGACTATTAAGTCAAATTCACTATTATTTTGGCTATAAACTCCCTTATTTTAAAATGTTACTGTCTTTGAGACTAAAGCTGTTTGTTTTTAAAATATCCTCATAAGGTCTAAAAGAGAAAACTTCAAGGTTGGGAGGTTTAGGGCTTGAGACCTAAACGATCCTTCTGTGAATCAGCTTGTGATCAAGTTTGTACCTCTGCAAAATTTTAAATTGCAGCATGTCCCAGACCCTCCCTGTCACTCATCAAGACTAGGAATACTGACTCCTTCAATGTCAGTGGGTCTGTTGACTCTCTTATATTGTTGTCATTTTTGTTTGTATGTCCCAGGTAAAACTTGTTTGTACCCTCTCTCTGCCACATCATTTCCCCTTTCCATTGCATTTGGAGGTACCCCATCCAGTCTTCTGAGCCTGTCTCAAGTCCTGCTGCCCTTGGAAGGCTTTTCTGACTGTTCCAGCACAGAGGCTCTTGCCCTTTGAATTCTTCCTGCACTCACAGGGCCAGACAGGTTGGCCTAGATCATTCGGTTTCCAAGTCTGTTGTAGGTGCCTTATCTTCAGAGCATTCTGTTCATGGTATGCACTGAGTACATAAATGTTGATTTATGTATTTGAACATGTTGGGAATATTATTTTTGTGCTTGGCTTTCCAGAAGCAACACCTTAATATAGGTGAGCTATAGTGCATTTTGTTAGACTTTTCTTGTAGGTCACTTCACAGTTGAGTCTTAACCATTTCATTCTCTTATCTGTCCTTATTTCTGTTTTTGTTTTGGGATTTAAATAGGTACCTGGCTTGGTGACTTTAAAGAAGCTCCCTTGTGTTAGTTTTGCTGGTGTTGATAGTCTGGATGATGTTAAAAATCATACATATAATGAATTATTTGTATCTGGAGGTTTTATCGTGTCTGATGAATCCATTCTAAATCCAGAAGTTACCACAATTGGTAAGATTTGTGCATTCTTTTGAGCATGAACTTCTGTCTTTTTTAAAGGTTTTTCTCATTAACTACTCATGCTTTTTTTTTTTTTTTTTTTAAGTTTTTTTAATTTATTTTGAGAGAGCGCATACGGGCAGTGGAGGGGCAGAGGGAGAGAGAGAATGAGAATCTCAAGCAGGCTCCACAGTGTCAGCGCAGAGCCAGACGCAGGGCTCGATCCCACAAACTGTGAGATCATGACCTGAGCCAAAATCAAGAGTTGGACATTTAACCGACTGATCGACCCAGGCACCCCAATGACTCATGCTTTCTAAATGTATTGTCCATTTTGCCAATCACAGATACATTTCCATCATCATCTTGAGGTTTTATTGCCTCAAATTTCTTTTCTCTTAGTCTTTGCAAATAATTTCCTCTAAATCTGGTATAAAGCAAAGCTCTCTGCTCCTACTACATTTGGATCATTTCTGCTTTGTTATTGTTATCATCATGTTTTTTTTTTTATGTAGATGTTCTTAAGTCTAAGAAAGAGTATATATAGATCTCTGTCTCCCTCAGAGGGGAAAAGAGGGGGGGAACACAACATAGGAAAGTAGATGTTTTTATATAATATCAACAAACATTTCTTCCATAATTCAGTTGTAGATTGACTATTTATTGAATTTAAAATGAACTTCATTATCTCTAACAGAAAACCTTAAAAATTTTTTGACATTCCTTGAAGAACTTAGTACTCCAGAAGGAAAATGGCAATGGAAAGTCCACTGTAAATTTCAGAAAAAACTAAAGGAATTGGGCAGGTAAGATTTGAAAAATAACTATATAATTGTTGCTGATTTAAAATCTCATTTTTCCGTGTTTATAGATTATTGATGCTGCTCAGTTTTCACAGATGTCATTAGCCAGCCATTAGGGAATGTAGGTATTATTCTAGACTGTTTGCAAGTAGTATTCTTATTTAGGTAGAATTTTGCTTAAGTTGAAGTTCTAGTTATGTATATAGGTAAAATGGTTTTCATCTTTGCCACTTGGGGGTTTAGAATAATCAAGATAGAATAGTCTGCATTTTTTTTTTTTTTAAACCAAACTATATATGCCAACTAGGTTAGACTCTTTCCCAACTGAGGACTAATTTAGGTAGCTAATCTAGTGACACACATACATACTGAGACAAGGATTAATCCCAACATGATAAGGGGATTTGTGATTAGGACATTCACTTATGGAAGTAGGTGATTTCCAGCATGCCCAGTAGTCCTTAGAGCTTGAGGGTTCCACAAATGATGATATAATCAGAGGAGTTTTGGATACTGTATCTTACTACTAGAGTCCATATAGTGTATTTACACATTTAAGAATCTGAGAGACTAAGATTTCTGTTCTACAGGGGCGCTTGGGTGGCTCATCTGGTTAAGTGTCCGACTGTTGATATTGGCTCATGTTGTGATCTAAGTGATCGTGAAACGGAGCCCCATGTGGGTCTCCTTGCTGAGTGTGGAGCCTGCTTGGGATTCTCTCTGCCCCTCTGCTGCTCATGCTTTTGCTTTCTCTTTCTCTCTCTCAAAACAAACAAAAAAACCAAAAAACTATATTTTGTCAGCCAGCATTTCTTAAACATAGACTATAAAACACTTTTTCTTCTACCCTAATACTTTCTAATCCCATGGCACACTTAAGGAAATTCAGGCTTAAATAACTGAAAAGTATTTAACTTTTTGTAGTAATTCACTTTTTTAAAACTTGTTTTATCTTCAAATCATGTAAAATAGGCATCACTAAAGCCTTACTGTTGTATGCCAGGTAACAATAATGAGGCCCAAAGGTGTAACTTTGGTACAAAGTACCCTTATCTTCCTGGCAGTAGTCAGTAATTTATACTACTTATTGTCTTGTGCTTGGAGGTGTAGAAATAGCTTAGAGCCGTGTATTTTTTTGAAGGAAAGATTTATATATTTTTTGTCCTTCTGTGTCCTTCATTCAAGTTCTAAAGTAGTAAAGCTAAAGAGAATTTGTTTTTTATGAGATTTCAGCCTAAGCTGATAGCTGGCTCTCAGGCTTTTGAACCCATAGAAAGCCCCTGGACTTACATGTGGGTTACACAATTCCTGCTCCCCTCTGTCTCCTAGGAGAAACCCATTCACCAGGCAGTGAACTAAGCAGTGGTCATTAGTTGCCTCAGTTGAGAAATTATTACAGTTTTAACCTGAAGCAAAAACTTCCATACTGTAGAAATGCAGATCCAGATATTGAACTATTTAATTTCACAGATTGAATGCTAAAGCTCTAAGTCTATTGACGCTTCTGAATGTCTATCAAAAGAAGCATCTGGTTGAAATTCTGTCATACCACAATTGTGATTCACAAACTCGGAATGCACCAGAATTGGATTGCCTTATCAGACTTCAGGCTCAGAACGTACAGCAACGACACATAGTCTTTTTAACAGGTAAAGGGTGCCCTTAAGCTTTCTGTTGTGAATGTAGGAGTGTGGATGAAAGGATTTTGTGGGCCTGTGGTAGGTGTCGAGCACTTTCATGGGGGCCAGGGGCAGGCACCATCATTTGTCCATCTATATTTTCAAGTGTTTTATACTCAAAACTTGTTTTTAATTTAGAAAAGAATATCAAGATGATTTCCAGTTATACAGATAATGGAATAGTGGTTGCAACTACTGAAGACTTTATGCAAAACTTTAAAAATCTTGTGGGCTATCACAACTCAATCACAGAAGAAAACCTTCCACTGCTTGGTGCTAATGAGAATCTTGAGTCGCAGTCAGGTAACTTTTCAGTAGTTTTCCTTTTCTTTAAGGCAGACAGAAAAAGAGGAATGGTTTTGTTTCATTTTCATATAACGAAATGTCGGTCTTGAAACTTCTCACCCTCAATGTAAACAGCTTCAGGGGAAGTGTTTCAAGGCACCTATGATTTTAATACTTAGCATCCACAAAGTCTCATTTATACTGTAGTCACAACAAGCTGTTAAGAGTTACTGTGTGTTGCATACTATAGAGTAGGCATTTTCTCTTTGAGGATATGTAAGCTTTATTGGCTGCTGTTGTCAGCAAAGGGGTTTTATTTTTAAAAGGACGACACCAGATAATGGGGATTTTAGCATTGGGCTACTAAATCTCCCCAGGTGTATAAAGCAATTTAATTACAAGGCAGTAAGGGATATCCATAGCTTTAGTCTTTTGTGAGATGGCCTCTGCTTTGGTTCCAGGTTTTATGTTAAATGAAAGATGTAATTTGTTTTTGAGGAAAAGCAGAGATGATCAAACATTTGATAGAACCAGTTTAGTCATAATCCAATGAAGCTAGATGTCAAAATTTTTATTTTTTATTTGTCTTGTCAAATACTGAATTACCGTATAACTTTAGATGCTGTTTTGACATTAACCCCTTTGGAGCTGGGAGTTGGGATTTCCCAACATTAAACGTGAACACATTTCGCAGAAGCTTTTAGCATCGGATTATCTGGACATTCACACCTAGTGTGAGTGTTGTGACTAAGTGAACTTGTGGCAGAAGACCAAGCTTTAAGGGATTGTGGACTTGCAGACCCTGACGCATTATATTGTGTGAGTAGTGTATAATTTTAAAACTTAAACAAATTGTGTATTTCAATAGAGGAGGACTTTTTGTTTTTTAAATGTAGCTCTTTTAGAAAACGATGAAAAGGATGAAGAGGATATGTCTCTGGATTCAGGGGATGAAATCTCACAAATAGAAGTATGCAGCAATTTTCATTCAGAAATATTGGCGAAAGAGACCAAAGGATCACGTGGAACAGATCAAAATAAGAATATTCAAATTGAGTTGCAATCGTCTCTTGACGTGCAAAAAAGTTTATTAGAAGATAAGACTTATCAGATTGATTCTGAAGAGAGAGCTTCTGTTGCTCTAGTGTGCTCTGAAGGAGAGAACAGCAGTTCAACTGAACAAGATGCATATAGCAGCTTTCAGGTTTATCACAGTCAATTACGTATGTCCCATCAGTTTAGTCATTTTAATGTTCTCACTCATCAGACATTTTTGGGGACACCATATGCCCTTTCATCAAGTCAGTCTCAAGAAGGTGAAAATTACTTTTTATCTGCTTATGCTCAAAGCTTGGAAAGAGAGAAATCTCCATCTCCATTAAGTTGGGAGAAAAGTGATTCTTCCAGGCCGTTTTCAAAAGAGAAATAATTATAGTAACTTTTTTTTTTTTTTGAGACAGGTTGTTACGGACTTTTTCTGTTTCTTATAAGTGAATTAACCATTTATATTTCATTCTCTAAACAAAAAGGTTTCTTGTCCTTTCTCAAATGTTTTTTTCCTCTTATTTAAATCATGATGGCCTGTAACAGTTGAAGCATCTGAAAATTGAAATAAATATATATATTTTTAACATATATTGTACTTGAATTATCTCATGTTGGCACTTTTAAGTTTTACATTTATATGTCACCTGTACTTGGACTTCAAATTGAAGCCTGTTTTATATATAAAATGAGATATTTGCAAAACCATACTAAACAATGGCTCCCCCCCATCAGATGATACCAACTACTTTTGCTGAAATGACGTATCAGTCAACTATTGTATTTATTTTAAGCTTTTGTATAGTGTTTTTATACAGGTATAAGCCAGTGATGTAAATAAATACTTACAGGATTTGGCTCATTACCTCAAGATTTAAGACTTAGAACTTAATCCAGGCAGCATTATTTTTATCCTTAAGCTTAGCCATGTAAAAATTGCCTGTTGCTAAAATTTTGCTCAACCTTTTTATTTGAGGGTATTTGATAATTAACGATTTTAGTGCTTAGTGTTGTCCTTGACTTACTCAAATTCAATTTCATATTTCAAAAGATAGGTTTGTTTATTAAAGGCATTGAACAAATTTGGAACAACTTTGCTATGGATTTTTAAATTGGTAGTCTTAGAAAAATATATTTTTGAGGTGTTAAACACATGCTGTTCTAAAAATAACTTCAAATTCACAGATGAAGTATATGGTGATCAATTTAAAACTGTATCTATTGCTAATAACTGCCTGCATTACAAATGCAAACTGTTTTTGAAAACTTGTAGTTTCTACAATAAAAGGAAAAAAGCAGGATTTAGAGAAAAGAAATACCGAATCAGCTACTTTTTAGTAAAAGTTGGGATGTGTTAAGTCAGACCTTCCTTTGGGCCCCTCAGAAGAACTTAGAATCTGAATTCTAACCTTTTAAATCTTTTTATAGAGCAAAAAGCTAAGTGGTATTTCAGTAATAAGCTACATAAGTGTAGAAGAACATTGTCTGTGAACAGGTCAGAAACCTGTCGTAATAAGGTAAGTAGAAAGTGTTTTTACAGGACTTAAATGCCTAGATTGTGATAGAGCAGAAAAATGTTTTTTGGGGTTTTTTTTTTTTTTTACTACTAAGCTTTACAAAATGTCTTTTATTGTAAAAAATATATATACACACAGTGTTGTACTACATAATGGACAAGTTTTAAATAAGCATTTTAAAAATAAATCTAGGTTATTTGGAAAATACAGTTATGCAATGAACACATTTGTAATTTAAAAGACAACAAAGGTGAAGGATTTTATTTTCTACATTTAAAACGAAGAATTAAAATTCTCTTCTTGATTTGCAGCTAAAGGCATGAGATTAGTTTCCAACTCCCTTTGCTTCTGGAGAAGGCCCTGAAATCACATTGATATGTTAGTAAGGTGTGCAGCAGACTTGCAAATTATTCCTATTTTACATTTCAGCCCTGCTAACCCAGAATTCTATTTACTTTAAAAACCTCTAATAAGATCTGTTACTTGGCCATAGCTTAAGCTTTCTTTGTCATGCTGAACCTTAACCACTCAAAAAACTTACTCGGATGATGTATATCCAAGATTATCTTCTTAGCATAATAACCAAGAGGGATGACTGACTTTTCTTAAAACAAAGTCTCCCTAACAATGGGGCTGACATCCCCCAATGGCATGGCTCTTAAAATGGAAGTCTCCTTGAACATGTCTTGACTGCACAAACCTTTAGTAGCTTAGACAAGGCCCTGCTGAAGTAAGACGTGGCTACTATACAGGTGGGTCACTGTGTACAATCATATATATTCCTGCCTCTTGACCTCACAACTTTTACCTCTATTAAGAAAAGTGCCTTGTCACTTTAAAGGAAAATTGAAGCTATTTACTGCTTGTTACATTACTCAATCTATATGTAACCAAAGCTAGCATTTGGAGACCTGAAGGATACTTTCTACATAGCTCTAATTAGTCAGTGTGGGTGATTTTCTAGCTTCATGAGAAGGAATTCATAAGCAACTCTTGTATCAACAATCTGAAATTCAAGAGGCATTATTAGCAAATGACAGGACATGGAAAAGGGCACTCCAAAAGTGGCAGTTTAGTTTTCCTAAGCTGATAGAATAAGGTTATAGCCTTAAATAATGAATGTGTTACCAGATTTTATTTTTACCTGACAACAGTCTAGGAGAAGATGTAATCTGATGGGACAAGGTTATAACGTATAATTTCATACTGAATTATATTATTCTTTGGGACTTGGAGCAATGTTCTGAACACTGCCAACACGTTCAATAAAAAAAGTGGAACTGCATTACCAAGTTTATTAGAGCATAATTGTGTATTTTCTGCTTTTGGTAATAGGGCCTTATTGATCATGTTTTATGTTTCAAATGTATGCTTTTTTCCCATTCAATAAAATTGTCTTAATATTAGAACTGTCTCGTGATTTTATACTGGAAAGATTAAGATGGCAGTGTGAACCAAATTTTATTTCCATTCAAAATTAATACACAGGTGAATTTTTTATGTGGGAGAAGTGACATAAATCATGTAACCAATTAAGCATGTAGCCATTCCAACACACAGCCTTCCCAGGGCTCCTGGGTAGCTTAGCTGGTTAAGCTGTAGAACTCAGGTCATGATCCCAGGATTGCAGGATCGAGCCCTGTATCGGGCTGCATGCTGAGCATGAAGCCTGCTTAAGATCGAACACATAGCCCTCCATCGAATTGTTACATCCACACTTGGTTAAAAAAAAAAAGCTCATCATACCTGTCGCAGTTCTGATAGTCCCTTAAGGATTGCTTCTTGTCGATCCCTGTTTTTCAACAAGTTAGGATTAAGAAGTGGGTCCCTGATACCAGAGTCAAATAGCTGTCCTTGTTCTTGGTCACAGTCTGGCCAGATGAAAGCAATATGTCAATTACAACTCTAATGTGATAATAGCCCTATCCTATAGCAGTCTAAGGATTGATTAATAAACCTAAGATCTTAGGAAAGTACCAAGAAAAAATTAACACATACTCAAAAATTTAGGAATGCACCCCAAAATGGAAATTCTATCTCTCCTGGCTAAGGGCAGGAATATTAATTTGGATTTTGAATTTACTTACCATGTGGAATTTGGTACTGAAGATCCTGGGTTAAAGGCCCAGACAGTGGTGCATCTGGATCAAGGTAATAGATCTCATTGGTTCGGACATAGGGGATAAAATGGGATGGTTCAGAAACCCCAGGTGATGTTTCTGTTTGACTGCTTTCTAAGATCAGATTCTCTCTTTCATAATTACTGTTCAGTGTCTGAGTTTGTTGTGTTCTGTTTTTCACCACTGGAACTGGTGGTGGTGACTGAGACCTGTATTTTTCAAAAAAACAAAATTAAGGACTAAGAGAAGCTTTAATGCAAAATTACGTATTTCAGATTAAGCTTATCTACTCTTCAATCACATTTCAATTTATCCTAAATGTAAAACCTTTAGGAACACTATGTATAGCAGAGTGTTCTAGGAAACTTTTCCTAAATGGCAACAGAATAGGATGAATTTTTACTTGGCAAGGATATATACAGTCTAGAGGAAAAAATGAAGATCAGCATTAGCTGGGTTTACTTAAGCCTGATGTTTGTCCTTAGATAATTCAGCAGAAAATATTTACCATTTGAACTAAACTTGTTAGAGCTCTAAACCATCTGGTTCAGAGACATAGAATAAAATTTCTAAGAAAGTTTCCTCCTGTTTAACTGAATTTTTCATTATACCTACTACTAGTCATTGTCTCATCCAAGTACAATGTCTATTCCACTGTTGACATAACTGGAAATTCCAACTATTTTATTTTAGCTAAGTCTGCAGACAACAGTAACTTACCTACGTTCCTACCAGGATGTTTATTAGGCCCAGTCCAAACCGGGCTTTCAAATTGTAGGTAAAATGCCAGCCGCATTTCCCTTAAACCTCTATGCCTCACATGGAAGTCTGACACTTTACTGTTACTGACTTCATAACATGCTCGTTTCACCTCGCCTATATTCTGAACAAATATTTTGTACTTCTGTGCCACACACACACACAGCAAGCACTAAGTAGCTATGGAATCAGTCCAGTCCATACCTTTCCTTGCTGAAATAATTAATTTTCAGAGGGTCTTCTTCCTGAAAGGTAGACAAATGCAGAAAGGAGTAACAGTATTGCCTTACATCCCCATAAATACTTCTGATGATTACTTGTTGAAATAATCTGAGGAGAATATTTGAATAACAGATACTGAATGATGGGATAGAGATTTTGTATTTTTCCAGTCACAAGGAACCAATACAGTAAATACGTGACCTTGTAAAATTATCCTCTGTCAATACTGACTATAAACAATAGTTCTGAATGGCTATTTGAATAATGAAATAACAGCATTAATCTATACAGGGTTTAAGTGTCAAGTTTTTACGTAAAGGACCAGACAGTTAACACTTTTAGCTTTGTGGGCCACATGGTCTCTTGCAACTACTCTAAGCCAGCCACAGACAGTTCATAAAGGAATGAGCATGGCTATGTTCCTATAAAACTTGTGGGTTTGCCCATGCGCCACAGTTTGACAATCCTTTATAAACTAAAGCACATTTCTTAAACTTCTTGTTCAGATACAGAACAGCCTTGTCAAAACATGCATGTGGGGGACTCGGTCTTCAATCTAGAAACATCAATACATACTTCAAAATATATTTTAAGACAGAGGAGTTTTACCTTTTTGATTAGATGCCACTTGAACCTTGGCTCAGTTTCCTGAGATAAAGGAAGAACTGGTGAAGGGCCTCTATTTTGAGAGAGGTGTCCAGGATGGTTTCTTTCCACCAAATTAAGCAGTTCCATCTGCCTTCTTACTTTTTTTTCTTCTCTCTGCTTTTGAAGCTGTTTAGGGTACTTTTCTGATGCTGGAATATACCTTTTGAGTGGCTTATTTATATTCCAGTCAGGCCTTTTAGGACATTTCTTCGTAAGTTTTGGTTTCTCTGTCCTTGTGAATTCATTACACTGATCATTATACCAACTGTTTTCTTTTTCTAAGTTGGCTCCTTTTTCCTGATTTATTATTTCCTGTTTGTCTTTCTTAGTGTTAAATTGTTTATTAAATTCTGCAGGAATCTCGGGGGATGAACAATTTATAATTTCCCTCTCTATTACTGATCCACAACATGATTCTGAATTCGTGAATGTTCCTGTATTATCTAAAAAGAAAAATTTCAAAGAATTTTAATTATTGTAACACACAAAATTTAACTTTTTTTCCCAAATATATTACACAGTTTTTTTCTTTTTTGTTTTTTTGTCTTTTCTTTTCAAAGCAAATTCTATACCCATTAAACAACTTCCCATTCCTCCCTCCCTGAAAGCTCCTGGCTACCACCATTCTACTTTGTTTCTATAAATCTGACTACCCTAAGTACTTCATATAAGCAGGATCTTACAGTATTTGTCTTTTTGGGACAGGCTTATTTTGTATTAGCATAATGACCTCGAAGTTCATCCAGGCTGCAGTATGTGTTAGAATTCCTCTTTTAAGGCTGAATAATGTATACCATTGGAGGTGTCTATATGCCACTTTCTTTATCCATTCATCTGTCAAGGGACATTTGGATTGTTTCCACTTTTTAGTTGCAATAACACTGGTGTCCAAATATCTCTTTAAGACCTTACTGACAAGAAAGGGTATATATCCCAAAGAAGAACTGAATCATATGACAGTTGTATTTTGAATTATTTGAGGAAATGCTGTATGTTTTCTATAGTGAATACAGTATTTTACATTACCACCAACTGCACAAGGGTTCCAATTTCTCCAAATCTTCCATTAAACCATTTTTAAGTGTACCATTCGCTATGGCAAGCATACCCACAGTGCTGCACAATTTCTGACCCTTTCATTACACCAAACCAACCCTGCATCCACTAAGCAGTAACTCCACATTCCACTCTCCCTCCCAACCCCCAGCAACCTCTACTCTATCTTCCATCTCTATGAATGTGTCCACCCCACCCTAGATTCCTCACATAAGTGGAGCTGTATAATCTTTGTGTATTTGTGCACTCCTCCCCCATCCCATGCCCAGCTTATTGACTCGGCATAATTCCTTGGTCATCCATGCCACGGCATGGATCAGAACTTCAGCTGATTCATTCTTAGCATCACATAACAGAGACAATTTTTTAAACAAACTTTTCACAGAATTGTCCTGGCTTTCATTTAGAAAATACAGAAGCCATATGTAATATCGTCTTGTACCTCTAAGTTTATTTCTGAGCAAAACTTCATTTAATTTTCCGTATCAACAGTAACCAACAAAATTTTCATCAAAAGCAATGTAAAAATTTTCTTCTAAGTGAGTTAAGTGTTTTTGGTAACTTGTTTTGAAATTAATAACACAAAAATATACGGGATTTGGAAAATGTCCTCCAGTTGTTTTTACCCCAAAAGTGCTGGGAAAATTTCTTTTATACCTCCTTTCTTGGAACCAAGTTTTTAGGGAAATGTTGCTACTGATAAAAGTCCTACTGCATTTTGTGCAGATCCATAGGTCTCATATACCATTATACTCTGCCTGCAGATCATCCCTGAGTCACACACAATAACAGGAAAATTCACTCCAAAAAAATCTGAACTTTCTTTACAATTTACATGTTTAGTGATGTGTTCAGCTATAACAGCTACGGGACCAGTTGAACAATCTTGCAAAAGGTTTTTCACTCATGCTTAAAATTTTAAATACATAATTAGCTCATGAAAAAAGGTCTATTCACATTTTAAAAAAGCAAGTCCAGTTATTGTTGTCTTGCACACTTAACTAGATGTGCTAGTCCAGACTGGAGATGTTCTAGGACCAATCCATGGTAAGGCTGCCCAGCCTGCATCCCTATCACACGATATCTTTTGCCACTCTATCCCCACCTAACACCTTTTTCTACCCTGGCAAGCTGACTGGTATGAACCATATCAATGGGTAGCTGGGTCCTCTGGCTCCAGTCGAGAGGGGTTCACAAGCAGATTAAAGGGAGGGAACAGAATGAACTCAGGATATTTATTCCACTGGCTCATTTTCTGAGCCAGTCTGAGGCACACTCGGTCTCTTTACCAAAGTTCATTATTCCCCTCAAAGTTCCCTCGAACACAACCTCTGTCTTCTAGGTTCTAGTAATCAGTTTAGTTGCTACTAGCACCAGAGTCATGCACTATCTCTGATTCCCTCATACCTAACTCCTTTGGAAATAGTCCCTTCCTACATAAACCATCTTGAATTATTCTATTTTGGGACCCTAACCGATTAAATTCTCTTATTTAGAGCTGCTCAGTGAAAAGACACATAATTTCACTATCTTAAAGACTTATTTTCACTTTCCTTAATGTGTAGGATTTATATAATTTGGTAATTTATCTGGACATAGGGACAGGACTGAACCAGATTCTTCAAGCTTAAGAGCAAAGTATCAATACCAAGAGCTCGTAAGCAGAATAATTTTAGGTAAGCAAGCAGCTTAAGTAAGTTAGTAACCCAGAGCTTCTCCCTGAGGTGCAATGGTGTTGAACCCTACAATGGACACTCCAACTTTTAAGACCTGCACTTGAGAAATGACCCCCCAAAACATCTAGCTTTGAAAGCCACCAGGGCTCATGTCCTTGAGACCCACTAAGCTAGAGTGGAAGGCAGGGTTGTTGTGTGGACTCCCTTGCCCCAGGGCCCAAGTGCAGAGGTAGCCAATAGTGCCCAGAGTTTAATATAAGTAAATGAGCCTCTCTGACATAAAGTGAAGGGCAGGCATCTAACTTAACACGTATCTAGGGTCCTGCTAGGATACTGTTCCAGGGAACTGAGGCTGGCAAGTACTACCTTCATTTAAAACTCCAGGCCTCCCCTGCACCCTTAGTAGGTGCTATCTTTAGAGACTTCCCTCCACTCCCTCCCCCCGCCCCTGCATCTGCCTCACTCCAACCAGTAGGTATCCTCCTCACATTCTTCCTCTGTCCTGCTCTAGAGTGCCAATATCTCCTCACATCTCTTGCCCTTAATTTTATGCCTTGTGCCCTGCTTTCTGCAGCTGCTATCTATGTACGGCGTGCCCCTTGATCACCTGGCTCTGGAGGTCAGGTAGGCTTCGCTTGTGGTCCTGTTGGGACTGTATATATTTTTATACATTAAAAGCTGATGCCTGAAGGTCTGGATTCCACTCAGCCTGAATCCAGGTGCTGACTGATAGATTCCCCTATTTAGGACACTGACCCGGTCTTGGCACACTCAACTACTAGGAGCCTTTTTTTTTTTTTAATGTTTATTTTTGAGAGACAGAGCATGAGTGGGCTAGGTACAGTGAGAGAGGGAGACAGAGAATCTGAAGCAGGCTCCAGGCTCTAAGCTGTCAGCACAGAGCCCGACAGGGGGCTCAAACCTAAGAGTCACAAGATCAGGACCTGAGCTGAAGTTGAATGCTCAACCAACTGAGCCACCCAGGCACTCCTTCACTGGCAGACTTTTTTTTTTAAATATAATTTATTGTCAAATTGCTTTCCATGTAACACCCAGTGCCCATCCCAACAAGTGCCCTCTTCAATGCCTGTCACCCACTCTGGGAGCTTTTAAAAATAAGACCAGCAGGTGCCTGGGTGGCTCAGGCAGTTAAGCGTTGACTTCGGCTCAGGTCATGATCTCATAGTTCATGAGTTTGAGTCCCACATCAGGCTCAGGCTTACTGCTTTCAGCACAGAGCCTACTTCATATCCTCTGTCCCCTCTCTCTCTGCCCCTCCCCCACTGCTGGTTCTCTCTTTCAAAATAAATAAACTTAAAAAGAATTTTTTTTAATGTTTACATTTTGAGAGCAAGAGAGACAGAGAGTGAGTGGGGTAGGAAGAGAGAAAGAGATGGAGACTGAATCTGAAGCAGGCTCGGGGCTTGAACCCATGAACTGCGAGATCATGACCTGCACCAAAGTCAGATGCCCAACCTACTGAGCCACCCAGGTACCCCTCAAAATAAACAAACTTAAAAAAAATAAATATAAGTAATTTACCTGATACGGTTCAAAGTAATAATATAGATGCTCACAGAACTCAAAAGAATGAATACGGAAATTTTCAAAAAGAAAGTAAGTATCAAAGTACCAAATATAAGTCATAGAGCTGAGCAACAGAATAACTGAACTGAAAGAGTGGAACTCCACCAATCAGAGTATCAAAAATAACGCAGCATAACATAAAATTAAAACATAAGTGAAGACAGCTCAAGGAACTTATAGGACAATATCAAGCAGACTAATATTCACATTATATGATAGAATCGTAGAAATAGAGAAAGGGGCAGAAAATTTATTTGAAGAAATAATGGTTGAAAACTTTCCTACCCTGGAGAAGAAACAGATATCTAGATACAGGAAGCACAGAAAATTCAAAATAAGATAAACACAGAGAAACCATCACCAAGATACATTGAAATTAAAATGTTAAAACTTTAAGATAGGAGCAAATCTTAAAAATGGTGAGAAAATCAACTTGTTACATACAACCCTCCTAAGGCTATATGAGATTTTTCAGCAGAAATTTTGTAGGCCATAAGGCAGTGGCTCAATATATTCGAAGTGCTGAAAGAAAAAACTTCCAATCAAGAATGATGTATGTGGCAAAGTTATCATTCAGAATTAAAGGAGAATTTACTTTCTAGACAAGTAAAACATAAAACCAGCCTTAAAGGAATGTAAAAAGGAGTTCTTTAAGCTGAAAGAAAACAAAGAGCACTAATCAACAAAAATATGAAACTAAAATCTCACTAGTAAACATTAATACAAAATAAAAGTAGTTGCTTAATTACTTATAAAACTAGTCTGAAGGTTAAAACACTGAAGCAGTAGGGTGCCTGGGTGCCTCAGGCCGTTAAGCATCTGACTTGGGCTCAGGTCATGATCTTGGGGTTGGTGAGTTCGGGCCTCACATTAGGCTCTCATGAGTTTGAGTCCCACATCAGGCGGAGAGCCTGGAGCCTGCTTCAGATTCTGTGTCTCCTGTCTCTGCTCCTTCCCTGCTCATGCTCGCGCTCTCTCTCTCTCAAAAATGAATAAACGTTTAAAAAATTAAAAACAAAAACAAAACCACTGAAGTAGTGAAAATCACCATAACTGGAATAACTAGTTAAGGGATACAAAAGATTAAAAGATGCAAAATGTGCCACCAGAAGCATAAAATGTGAGGGAGGGTGATAAAAACCTAGAGCTTTAGAATGTGTTCAAACTTAAATTGTTACCAACTTAAAACATACTGTTCTAAATTAAGCTATATGTAAACCTAATGGTAACCGCAAAGTAAAAACCTACAGTAGATTCGCAAATGATAGATTCACAAAAGATCAAGAAAAGAATCTAACAATACCATTAAAGTCATCAAAACAAAGAAAGAGAAGCTGAAAGGAACAGAAAGAAACTAGAATTCAACCAGAAAACAGTGAACGAAATGGCAATATATGCATACATGTCAATAATTCCTTTCAATGTAAATGTAATAAGTTTTCCAAATCAAAAGACATGGAATGGGTGAATGGATAAAAAAAAAAAAATAAGACCTATCTAAATGCTGCCTATGAGAGCCTCACTTCAGAAGGACACACACAGATGGGAAAAGATGTTCCATGCAAACGAACAATAAAAGAAACTGAAGGTAGCTACATTTATATCAGACAAAATGAACTTTAAAACAAAGACTACAATAAAGAGACAAAGAAGGACATTACATAACGATAAAGAGGCCAATCCAACAAAAGAATATAACATTTGTAAATATGTATGCACTCAACACATGAGCACCTAAATATATATAAATATAGCAAATATTAACAGACATAGACAGCAGTACAACAAGAGGAGACTTTAACACCCCACATACATCAGTGGATAGATCATCCAAACAGAAGTAAAAAAAACATGCCTTAAATGTTAGACCAGATGAACTTCACAGATATATTCAGAACATTCAATCTAAAAGCAACAAAATAAACATTCTTCACAAGTATACATGGAATAGTTTCAGGCTAGATCATGTTAGACCACAAAACAAATCTTAATAAATTCATGAAATTTCAAATTATATCTATATGCATTTTTTCCAAGTACAATGATAAGAAACGAGAAATAATTACATGAAGAAAACGAGAAAATTCATAATTCTGTGGAGATTAAATTAAGGAGTCAAAACATCAAAAGAGAAATTAAAAAAATGTCTTGAGACAAATTAAAATGAAAATACATCAAAACCTATGGGATACAGTAAAAGCAGTTCTAAGAGTTAAGTGAAGTTTATAATGATAAATGCCTACATCAAGAAACAAGAAAAGTTAACAACATAACTTTAAATCTCAAGGAAAAAGAAGAACAAACAACCAAAGTCAGTACAAGGAAGGAAATAACAAAGATCAGAGGAGAAAAAAGTAAATAGAAACTACAAAGACAATAGAAAGAATGAAACTAAGAGCTGATTTTTTGAAAAGATAAACAAAACTGACAAACTTTTTCATCAAGAAAAATAAGGACTCAAAAATCAGAATGAAAGAAGAGACATTACAACTGATACCAAAGAAATACAAAGGATTATAAGACCACTATGAACAACTAGACACCAACATATTTGACAACCTAGAACAAATGGATAAATTCGTAGAACATAAAACCTATCAAGACTAAATCATGAAGAAATAGGAAATCCAAACAGACCTATTACTAGTAAGGAGAATCAGTAATAAAATAAAAACCTCCCTTTAAACAAAGTCCAGGACCAGATGGAATCATTGGTGAATTCTACCCTATATTCAAAGAAGAATTAATAACCAATTCTCAAACTATTCCAAAAAACGGAAGAGGGAACTATTCCAAACTCATCTTATGAGGCCCCAGCATCACCCTAATAGCAAAAGAAGAGAAAAATGCCACAAGAAAATTACAGGCCAATACCTGTGACAAATATAGATGCAAAAAATTCAACAAAATGTTAGCAAACAGAATTCAACAATACATTAAAAGGATCATACATCATGATCAAGTAAGATTTATTCCAGGGATCCAAGGATGTTCCAACATCTGCAAATAAATTAGCATGATACAACATATTAACAAAATGAAAGCTAAAGATCATATGATCATCTCAATAGATGCAGAAAAAGCATTTGATAAAACTCAACATCCATTTATGACAAAAACTCTTATACGCAGGGTACAGAGGAAATATACTTCAACGTAGTAAGGCCACATACGACAAGCAAAGAGCTAACATCATACTCAGCAGTAAAAAAGTGAAAGTTTTTTTTCTAAAATAAAGAACAAGATAATGATGTCTGCTCTCCCCACTGCTATTCAACACAGTAGTGGAAATTCTAGCCATAGCAATAAAGAAAAGAAAAAGGCAAGAAAAAGAAATAAAAGGTATCTAAACTGGAAAGGAAGAAATAAAACTGTCATTATGTACAAATGACATATTATACATAAAAAAATCCTAAAGCTCTACCAAAATTTGTCAGAAAAAAAATTCTGTAAAGGTATAGGACATAAAATCGATATACAAAAATCTGCTGCATTTCTATACACTAATACTAGTAGAAAGAGAAATTAAGAAAACAACCCCATTTGCAATTGCATCGAAAATAAAATACCTAGGAATAAATTCAACCAAGGAGATGAAAGCGCTATACACCGAAAACTATAAGATGTTACTAAAAGAAACTGAAGAATACACAAATGGAAAAGATATTCCATGCTCAATGACTGTAAGAATTAATAATATTCTTAAAATGTCTGTACTGTCCAAAGCAATGTGCAGATTCAGTGCAATCCCTATCAAAATTCCAATGGCATTTTTCATAGAAATAAACAATGCCAAAATTTCTGTGGAACTACAAAAAGACCCCAAATAGCCAAAGCAAGCTTGAAAAAGAACAAGGGGAAGCATCACATTACCCAATTTCAAATTATATCACAAAGTTATAGTCATCAAAACAGTAAGGTACTGACATAAAAACAGAGATACAGATCAAAATAACAGAACTCAGAAGTAAACCCATGCTTATTCAGTCAATTAATTTACAACAAAGGAGCCAAGAATACGTAATAGGGAAAGGACAATCTCTTCAGTGAACGGTCCTGGGAAAACTGGACGGTCAAATGCAAAATAATGAAACTGGACCACTATTTTACACTATACACAAAAATTCACTCAAAATGGATTCAAAACTTGAATGTATGACCTAAAACTATAAAACTCCTAAAATTAAAAACAAAGGCAATAAACTCCTTAATACTAGTCCTGGTGATGACTTTTGGAATATGAGTCCAAAAGTAAAGGCAACAAAAGTAAAAGTAAACAACACTACATCAAACTAAAAACATTCTTTATAGCAAAGGGCAATGGAAACCATCAACAAAGTGAAAAGGCAACCTACTGAATGGGAGAAAATATTTGCAAATAATGTTATCTGATAAGAGGTTAATATTCAAAATATAAAGAACTTGCACAACACAATAGCAAAAGCAAATAAATAATCTGATTTAAAAAATGGGCAGAAGATCTGAACAATTTTCCAAAGACCTACAGATGGCCAACAGCTACCTGAAAAGATACTCAACATCACTAATCATCAGGAAATAAAAACAACGAGACATGGCCTTACACCAATCAGAATGGGGAATACCAAAAAGACAAGAAATGACCAAAGTTGGCAAGGATGTGGAGAAAAGGGAACTTTCATGCACTGTTGATGGAAATTATAAATTGGTAAATTTCTACTATGGAAAACAGTACAAAGGTTTCTCAAAAAATTAAAAGTAGAACTTCCACATGATCATGGTACTTATCTGAAAGAAACGAAAACACTAACTCAAAAAGATACATGAACTCTCCTGTTCACTGCAGCATTATTTACAATAGTGAAGACATGGAAGCAATATTAAGTGTCAGACAAATATAAAGAAAACGTAGTGTGTGTACGTACACACACACACACACACACACACACACACACACAGGAATATTATCCAGCCATAAAAACAAATGAAATCTTGCCATTTGTGACAGTGGCAATGGGTAGAAAAGGAAGGGCAAAATGGGTGAAGGGTCTAAAGGTACAAACTCCAGTTATATGTCTTGGGGATGTAATGTACAACACAGTGACAATAGTTAAAAACAATTCCATATTTGAAAGTTGAGAGTAAATCTTAAAAGTTCTCATCATAAGAAAAAATTTTGTAATTGATGGTGATGTTAATTAGACTTACTGTGATCATTTTGCAATACATACAAATATAGGATCACTAATGTACAGATGAAATAATGTTATATGTCAACTATATCTCAACTTAAGAAAGTGAAAAGATAAAGGAGTTTCCTGGAAGTTCTTTAAAAATTTCCAGAAAGAGGGGCGTCTGGGTGGTTCAGTCGGTTGACTGGCCGACTTCAGCTCAGGTCATGATCTCACGGATCGTGAGTTCGAGTCCTGTGTCGGGCTCTGTGCTGACAGCTCAGAGCTTGGAACCTGCTTCAAATTCTGTGTCTCCCTCTCTGTCCCTCCCCTGCTCATGCTCTCTTTTCTCTCAAAAATAAACATTAAAAAAATTATTTAAAAAATTCCCAGAAAGATATATAATGGGGAAAGGATGCAAGCACAGTAAGCATGGAGACCTATGAAAATAATAGACCCAACATGGATATTACTTTAAATCCTTTAAAAAGGATTATCACCTTTTTAAAAATTTTAAATGAACACATAAAAAGATGTTCAACGTCATTAGTCACTGGGGCAATGCAAATCAAAACCACAATGACATACCACTTCACTACCATGAGATAAGTGCAGGTGAACATGCAGAAGAACTGAAACCCTCATACGCTGCCAATGGAAATATAAATGATACAGTTGTTTTGGAAAACGGTTTTGTAGTTCCTCAAATGCTAAGCATACAGTTAGTTATATATGACTCAGCAATGTTACTCTTCTCTCCACGAAACCTAAAAATACAGGTCTGCATAAGTTCTGCATAAGTGTTCATAGCATATCTGTAATTAAAAAGACAACCCAAATGTCCATCAGCTGATGAAGGAATAAACAAAATGTGGTATATGCACAAAATGGGATATTATTCAATGATAAAAAAGAATGAAGTACACGCTAAAACATGATGAACCTTAAAACATTATGCTAAGTGAAATAATCCAGACACAGAAAACCGCATATGTTATGATTCCAATTATATGAAATGTCTAGGAAAGACAAATCTAGAGTAACAGAAAAATGGATTAGTGGTTGCCCTAACCCTAACTGGAGAGGAGGGAGGAAGTGGACAATGACTGCTGATGAATACAGAGGGTCTTTCTGGAGTTATAAAAATGTTCTAAAATTCACTGTGGGGATGGTTGCACAATTCTAAATAGACTCTAACTGTACTTTAAAAAATAAAAAAAGTTGCACTGTATCTTTTATAACAGTTGATTTTTATGCGGCAATGAGAAAGAATGAAATCTGGCCACGTGTGGCTACATGGATGGAACTGGAGGGTATTATGCTAAGTGAAATAAGTCAGTCAGAGAAAGACAAATACCATATGTTTCCACGCATAGGTGGACTTTGCGAGACAAAACTAGGGGAGAGGGGAAGAGGGGAAAGAAAAAAGACACAGAGAGGGAGGGAGACAAAACATAAGAGACTCTTAAATACTTAAGAATAAACTGAGGGTTGAGGGGGGTATGGGAGGGGGGAGAGTGGGTAAGGGGCAATGAGCAGGGCACGGGTTGGGATGAGCACTGGGTGTTGTATGGAAACCAATTTGACAATAAAAAAATTAAAAAAAATAAAACAGTAAATTTTATGCTATGTGAATATATCTCAATAAAGCTGTTACAAAGAGATTAAAAGCCAAGAGATCCCTTTATTTTCTTCTTACTGAAAACCTTGAATTCCTTTAGTTTTTAACGGAGTTCAATTTTAAATTGAGCTTAATTCTAACTTGATGTTAATTTTAAGTAAATCTTAAGCCAAATCACAACTTTTAAACAAATACCTGTTTGCACAGCAGTGTCCTTTTTGGGAGAGGTGGCAGAATTGATACATGTATTCATTTTATCACTGATGTCATCCAAGCCATGTCCTAAATTTGAAATGTTGTTAGTAGATTCATTACATTCCACTTGTATCAACTGGCAAGAGAAATATATTATCCAACATAATGACAGTTCAGAAATATTAACAGAAATTATGTGTAGCAGCAACTGAATACACAGAAGATGTTTAGTGTAATCAGGAAGTGTAAATACTGCAATATAAATTTAGAAGGGCTATCCTAAAGTTTCTGACAAAAAATTACCTGCATTTTTATGTTACTGAATTTTAGGGAGATCACTTAATAGATTTCTCCAAAAACTGGGTTAAAAGGTAAACATTTTACCCACTGTGAGCAAAACGTAAGAAAATTTAAGTAAAAGATTACTGGGAAGTGTAACATTACTTAGTTATACTCTTAAGGGTTATACTCTTAAGGCAATTTCTCAAATAAAATAAGCATTACAGAGTTCCATTAGTTCAAGGTCTGAAATTCCTTAAAAAACATTTAGTTAATAGGTGTGTTAAAGGTACTAAAAATAGGAAATTATTTAAAATCATCTTTAAAAGATATTATAAGTAAAATTCTCTTTTAATTATTTTATTATTTTTAAGTTTATTTATTTAGAGAGAGCATGGTGCATGAGAGGGGGAGAGGCAGAGGAAGAGGGAGATAAAGAATACCAAGCAGGCTCTGTGCTGTCTGTGCAGAACCCAACGCAGGGTTCAATCAATCCCACGAACCATGAGTCATGAACTAAACCGAGATCAAGAGTTGGACACTCAACTGACTGAGACACCCAGCCACCCCATAAGTAAAATTCTAATGAAGTGCTTACCACCAAGATTTTTAATCAATCCAGAAGTGTCATGTCCCTTTTGAGCCAATTCTCGGATTCTCTGTTCTTGTTTCAGCCTCTGTGCTAGCTCTTGTGCTCTTTGCATTGTCTGGAATAGCTCATTTGTCTTGAGAGTCATGATTTCCTATGAATATTGAAGTGCACAAAGTTATTAAATACAATTATCAGACATTTACAGACTTGAGAATTCTGGGTAGATAAGCTACTATGTGCCAGGCACTATTCAAGATACTGGGAGAACAGTCAGGGCAAAGTTCCTTCCCTTTTGAAGCTTACGTTTTAGTATCTTTTTCTACAGCTGTATTAGACCATGATTTAAGAATACTTTTATCCATTCAAGTTTATAATAAAGTTTTCAAAGATTCTAAAACCAATGGTCAATTCCATTAGAATTCCATTAAGAGTAAAATAGATTAAGAGGTAAAACACAAGGTTTAGATGGGGTGCCTTCGGGGGGCTCAGTCGGTTAAGCGACCGACTTCAGTTCAGGTCAATGATCTCGCAGTTCATGAGTTTGAGCCCTGCGTCAGGCTCTGTGCTGTCAGCTCAGAGCCTGAAGCCTGTTTTGGATTCTGTGTCTTCCTCTCTCTCTCTCTGCCCTCCTCTGCTTGCACTATCTGTCTCTCCCTCTTTCTCTCTCAAAAATAAACATTAAAAATTTTTTGAAATAAAAACAAAACAAACCCCATAAGTTTATGGCCATTTCTTGCAATTCAAAACCACAATACCTTGATTTTTTTCATGTATATAGTTATTTCATAGGAGTAGTTGGCTCAGCCTATACAACATGATGAAATTAGAACCCAGACCATGTGCTGCTTCATCAGCTAAGTGTGGAGTGAAGGCTGCAAATGGGAAAAATCAAGAAAAGGCAGGTTCTCGGCCCCATCTCCCAGCCCCAGAGGAAGGGCTCTATGGCTCTACTCTAAACCTCCTAGAGCCTTGGCAATCAAACTTCGCTGTATGACATGGCACTTGACACAACCATACCTATGCTGTCTGCACCATGTAATAGAGATGCTTTCCTAGCTAATCAGATACCTACTCTTTTTGAAAAGACTCTTTTTGGGGCACCTGGGTGGCTCAGTTAGTTAAGCATCCGACTCTTGATTTTGGTTCAGGTCATGATCTCACCATTGTAAGATCGAGCCCTATGTCAGTCTCTGTGCTGTCGTGGAGCCTGCTTGGGCTTCTCTCGCCCCACTCTTTCTGCCCCTCCCCTACTCACACATGCTCCCTCTCTCTCTCTCAAAATAAATAAGCTTTAAAAACTCCATTTTTTACTTTAAAATGTTATTTGTAATGTAAATAGTACCATGTTTATGGACTGGAAGAATTAACACACTTAAAACTCCACTCTATCCAAAGCAATCTATAGATTCAATGCAGGCCCTATCAAGATACCAATAGTATTCTTCCCAGAAGTAGAACAAATAATCCTAAAATTTGTATGGAACCACAAAGGACCTACTAAATAGCCCATGTAATTTGAGAAAGAAGAACAAAACTGAAGGTATCACAATCTTATTAGATTTCAGGTTTTATATACTACAAAGCTTTAGTAATCAAAATAGGATAGTAATGGCACAAAACAGATATCAACAGAACAGGATAGATAGAGTGCCCAGGAATAAAACCATGCTTATATGGTCAACTAATCTACAGTAACAGAGACAAGAATATGCAATGGGAAAAAGACAGTCACTTCAACTAAGAGTGCTGAGAAAACTGGACGGTTACATGCACAAGAATGAAACTGGACCACTTCCTCCACCATACACAAAAATAAATTCAAAATGGATTACAGATCTAAACTGTGAGACCTAAAACCACAAAACTCATTAAAGAAACATGGGGGTGGGGGAGGAGAAACATAGGTAGTAACCTTTTGGACACTGGCCTTAGCAACAATTTTCTACATATGTCTCCTCAGGCAAGTAAAAATAAACTGTTGGGATTATGTCAAAAGAAAAAGCTTCTGCACAACAAAGAAAACCATCCACAAAACAAAAATGGCAACCTACTGAATAAGAAGGTATTTGCAAACAACGTATGTGAAAAAGAGTTAATATCCAAAATACATAAAGAAGTTAACAACAACTAAACCCCAAATAATTTGATTTTTTAAAAAAAAGGCAGAAGACCCGAATAGAGATTTTTTCCAAACACAAAGAGATGGCTAACAGACACAGGAAAAGATGCTCAACATCAGGGAAATGCAAATCAAAACCATAATTATTTCATCTCACATTGGTCAGACTGGTTAATATCAGAAAGACAAGAAATAACAAGTGTTGGTGAAGATGCAGAGAAAAGGGAAACCTCATACACTGTTGATGGGAATGGAAACTGGTACAACCACTGCGGAAAACAGGATGAATCGTCCTCAAAAAACTAAAAATAGAAACTACTATACATTCCAATAATTCCACTACTGATTTACCCAAAGGAAACAAGAGACAGATGCCCTCCTATGTTTACTGCAGCATTATTTACAACAGCCAAAATAAGGAAGCAACCCAAGTGTCCATAGGTAGATGAATGGATAAAGAAGATGCGGTGTATATATATTTTAGATTTTATTCAGCCATAAGAAAGAATGAGATCTTGCCATTTGCAATAACATGGATGGACCTAGAGGGTATTATGCTAAGTGAAATATGTTACATGGGAAAGACAAATACCATATGAAGTCACTTACATGTGGAATCTAAAAAAATTAAATGAAAAGCAAAACGAAAATCCCCAACACAAAAACAAACCCACAAACTGGTAATAGGAGGAATGGGGTTAGTAAATGGGTGAAGAAGAGTGGAAGGTACAGGCTTCCAGTTATGGAATGAATAAGTCATAGGCATGAAAGCTACATCATAGCGAATATAATCAATGGTACTAACAGTGTGTATGTGACAGATGATAGCTACACTTGTGAACATAACACACATAACATATAGGACTGTTGAATCACTATTTTGTACAGCTGAAACTAATATAACATTGTGTATCAACTATATTTCAATGAAAAAACTTTTTTCCTATATAAATACTTACTTCCTTTTGTTTTTGTTTAAGCATGTCTTCTTCATACTGCTTCTGCATCTCTTCTCGTTCCCGTGCTAAGCGACGCTCCTCTTCTTGTTCTTCCTTCTTTCTTTGCTGTTCTTCTAGCTGCTTCTTCCTGCGTTTCTCCTCTACCTGAGCAGTGATAGCTTTCTGGTCATAAATCATAAATCACATAAATTACTGTCACAAATTTAAAAATCCATTTTTAGCATTTGTTTTTATTCCTAAAATAAGTGTATCAGTATCAGATGATATATAATGCAGTATTACATATATAAGTAAAGTTAAACTGTCAAATTCCCAATGTATTTCTCCCATCTCTCATCTGTCAAGTTCTACGTATGCTTTTCTTGAACCCCAGGAGGGTTGTTAGAAGAACTAATCCAATGCTTAGTGCTTAGCATAATGCCTGGTAAGCAACAGATAATCTATTAATGTCTGTTCACTTGACTAACATTATTAAAAACAATTTTAATACTTATTTTTGAAAGAGAGCGAGCGAGCGAGAGCGAGCAAGCACAAACAGGGGAGGGGCAGAGAGAGAGGGAGACCCAAAATCCAAAGCAGGCTCCAGGCTCTGAGCTGTCAGCACAGAGCCCAATGTGGGGCTCGAACTCACGAACTCTGAGATCATGACCTGAGCCGAAATCGGATGCTCAACCAACTGAACCACCCATACACTCAAGAGTAACATTATTAATTAAACTGAATTCTTCATGTATTGGTGATTTTAAAGAACTATTCAGAATTTTAAGTCACTTTAGTGATAGACTAAAATTAGGAAAGAATTTAAATCTTCTTAGTCTCCTTTCTTATGTTATCTGCTAGATTTCTACTTCAGTGCCCTATATTAATGCTCATCCTGAACAGAATCTGAAGAACTAAACCAATGAAAAAAAATAACTGATAATAACTTAAGATTTAGTGCCATTACGTATGTGCAACTTACATATTGAAGACCTTCTCTTCTGGAAGGCAGGTGGCTGGCTGTACTACACGATACTGTCTGGGTCCTTAGCATGAATGTAATTTTAATACAATGCCAGTTGAAGTAAGAATTAGATTCATCACAGGGCTGGACAGGGCCTCTGCTATACATTTACACTGAAATTTTAATTGCCATTTATTTAGGCATCCACTGGCCATGACTATTATTTATTAAGGCAAAGAACAGTATTTTACAATGCAATACCTGATGTTCTAACTGTT
This sequence comes from Paguma larvata, assembly GCA_030068075.1. Classification (NCBI taxonomy): domain Eukaryota; kingdom Metazoa; phylum Chordata; class Mammalia; order Carnivora; family Viverridae; genus Paguma; species Paguma larvata. The sequence goes on along the minus strand of CM057842.1, from coordinate 23,618,114 downwards.
TTTGTCGTCGCCTGTCACGTTCTTCAATCTGAGCTGGGTCCAAGAGGGCAGTCATAGAACGGAGAAAGCTGGCAAGACAGACACTTTAGCTATACAAAACCCCCAAAATGTGGATCTAACAAGGTGCTAAACCACTTTTGTTTCAGATATATACACTATTCATTTATACTTTAATCAAAAACACCAAACCTGAACTCGATTAAGACATATTATAACAGTTCTTTTAATAAAGCACAGATTTCCTTAAACATCAATATTTAAGAATAAACTTACTTTGTTTTCTGGCTGTTTGCCATAGCTGTATCTCTAAGAGGTTTTGCTATATGCTCCTCCTCCGAAGGTTCAACCTGGCTTCCAGTCATAGGTGTATATACACTGCTGATATCAGCCAGTTCCTGAGTGTCCGGAGAGACACAGAAGTACTCTAGTTGGTTGTATGTTGACCGAGAGGAGAGTTGAGACTGAGAAGCAGGATAGTTCTTTAATGAATCAAAATGCATTGCCCATCTGTCATGTTCCTCACCCTAATCATGATAAATAAGAATTACTAAGAATTTTTCCAATTGTTCTCATGTATAAAGTCCTATACAACAATTAAACACGATATTTTTAATAAAGTTTTTTTTAATGTCTATTTGTTTATTCTGAGAGAGAGAGAGAGAGAGAGAGAGAGAGGAGGGGCAGAGAGAAGGAAGAGAGAATCTAAAGTAGGTCCCACACGTCAGTGCTGAGCCGGATGTGGGGCTTGAACCCACGAACTATGAGATGATGACCTGAGCTGAAATCAAGAGTCAGATACTTAATCGACTGAGCCACCCAGGCACTCCTCAAACACAATATTTAAAAGTCACCACAGAGCAGAATAAGCATAATAAAATTAATGAAACTACATTCTTTATTATTGATTCCATATACACTTAGATAGCTTCAGAAGTATGAGAAATTCAAAGAATTAGGAAATTCCTAAGAAGTTAGCTTTAAGAAGCTATGCAAAATCACACTTACTAAATGCATTCGATAAAAGTTTCAGAAGAACAGCTGTGTAATAATTTGAATATTGTAGTCCTGTCAAATAGTTTCAGGATATTTTTAGGTGTATGCCTAAAGACTTTGAAATTATTTTTTTCACCTTTATATCCACCATATATTTGCCATGTTACCTTTGAAGATGTAATTTTTTCCTCTATTTTTCTTTGACGATCATCTTCTATTTGTTTGTTCAAATCTTCAATCCATTTTCTCTGCTGTTCCTGTTTGACAGCACTGAAAGGATACTCCAGCGGTACTGCTTCCTAAATAAGAGTCATCAATACTAGCTAAAGTTCAGTTCTCTTTTTTCTAACCACTTTATGTTTACAAATCTTGCCAAGAACTTATACAAATTTAAGCAGAAAGATGCTGATCTTTAAGAGGAACAGTAATTTTAAACAAAAAATTTAAGTTATAGAATTAAATAGATCTATTCCAATTTTCAAAATATTTGTAACATATAGTAGTAGAAAACACAGTAAGACAACTAAATGTAAAAAAAGTAATTTTCTAATAAATTTTTTCTAAAATAATTGAAAGATTTTTAAAAGTCTATCCTAATACAGTCTCATTTAGACTTTGAAAGGAGTTACTGACAATTTAAATTAGATGTAAAATATTATTTTACATTTGGCTTCAGAAAAGAAATACTGCCTTTGGACCAAGAGCCAGGAGGCTGCAAGAGAGCCAGAGGCTTTCTCTTTGATCATAACGTCTCTCTAGAGATCCCTCTTTTCTATTTTTACTGCTACAGCCTTATCACAGTATCTATTAGAAATTAGACGTTTCGGGGCGCCTGGGTGGCTCAGTCGGTTGAGCGTCCGACTTTGGCTCAGGTCGTGATCTCGCGGTCTGTGAGTTCGAGCCCCGCGTCGGGCTCTGTGCTGACAGCTCAGAGCCTGGAGCCTGTTTCGGATTCGGTGTCTCCCTCTCTCTCTGCCCCTCCCCCACTCATGCTCTGTCTCTGTCTCAAAAATAAATAAACATTAAAAAAAAAAAAAAAAGAAATTAGACGTTTCAATAAGAAAAACACATTGTGTCCAGGTTAAGTCCTTGTATTCTAAGAAAAAAACAAAAATTAAAATAGTAGCATAAAAATTTGTTGTTGCTTAATTTATGAAAATTTAGGATGCTCTAACAAAAAGGAAAGAATATATACTACTCAAACTGTCCTGAAATGCAACAGCTAAGTAACATTTTGTTATATGAAAAAACTGCAGGACATAATTTAAAAAAGAGTTTGATAGACTACTACAGTTGTAATATATCTCATAATGTTACTTCCAACCTTTGTTTTTAACAGAAACAATGGCATTGGACGAACTGTTTTGGTCAAACGAAGGAAATATTTATACGAAAAGAAAAAAATTTAGTATCTCATTTATTCTTACATGTTTTAAAGAGATAAAAACCATCACATTTCTTTAAACCTAAAAAAGCCACTTCAAAAGAAGCATTATCTTCAAGTAAGTAATTCAACAATTCTATTTCTAGAAATATTAGTTTGGAGATCGAAATGGAACAGAAGCAAATGGCCCTTTTTACCTCCTTACAAGATTTTCTCAACATAGCATTCAATCATTTTAGACTCTGTCATCTGTTTCTTAAGTCTGATTTAACCAGATGTGGTTTCAAATTTCAGTAGAGTTACAAATTATTCAGAGTTTAGGTACAAGTCAAAATTACCTTTGAAAATTCCTAAAATCACTCACAAAATGTTTTGTATACATGTGTTTTATTTACAACCCTATGGAAAATTTAATAATCAGTTCTTAATTCTCTTAAATATAGAGAATAAACAGAGGGTTGCTGGAGTTGTGTGGGGAAGGGTGGACTAAATGGGTAAGGGGCATTAAGGAATCTACTCCTGAAATCATTGTTGCACTATATACTAACTTGGATGTAAATTAAAAAATAAATAATTAAAAAAAATAATCACTTCTTAATTCCATTTCTTACTCAAGGATGTCGTATAACTTCCTTACCACCTGAATAATTCATTTCACTTTTCTAACTTACTAAGAAACACTATTCTTATTTTCTTTTTTTATACGTTTTCCTTGATATGCAGTCAGAGAAGTAAAAATGTGAATATTTGGGGGCAGGAGAGAGGTGGAAAGTAGAATGCAATCTAGCTTTTGGTTATTGAGCTCATTTAACTGAAAGTGGGTAAAGCAGATACTTATATAACCCAAGACCTATTGTGTAACAAAGATATTTTGACCACAGTCTAGCACCTTCCTTCCCTCAAGTTCTCCATAGGGTTAAGTAAAGAACCCTCTCTCCCCAGGCTCAGTCACACTTTTTCCCCATTATTTCCCTCACATTATTAACCTGAAATGTCTCTTCCCTTACTTAAGGGAACACCCATGAGAGAAAACACACATTTTGAGCCTACTCTCAAGTGAAACCCATGAGAGAAAACTTATTTGCATGGGTACTCACTACACTCTTCCCCACAAACAGTTCCTGATGTTCAGGGTCCAAATGGAATGATTTAGCCATCTTCAAATCATTGTTAGGAAATGTTACTTGCTCCTAATGAAAATGATTTATGAATGGCAGCTGCTAAATCAGAACTAAAAGTAGAGGGCGTTTCAAATGGTTCGCTACAGATGTGTGTTTGTTCCATTGAATTCTCTCCTCAAAGAAATCTTTAAAAACGCAGCTTTGGAAAGAACACTTATTGGTGACTGCTGGTGTAAAGTAGCCCTGCTTGCCAGTCCATGATTCCCAAGTTCAGATGCCAAGAGCCTCCTCACTCTAGGTATTGTGCCCCTACCCAAACACCAAGTAGAAAAGCCATCTGTGTGAGTACTGGGTGGTCTCTGGACACTGGACTAGAGCAGGATCTTCCAAGAGGAAGAGCAGCAAATCAAAAAGCTGAAATTGCCTTTTTGGGGGGAGGGAGGGAAGAAATTCAAATTTGAATTTGAAAATTACTTTGTTTACTATCCTCTGGAACCAGGACTTAGGTGGTGTGCATATAGCTAAAAATCCTGTCCTTATTTCCATGTGCTTATTTGCCATATATCCATTTATCCTCTATGGAGCTATGTCTGTACAATTTTTCTAAAATTTAAAAAAGGATTGTTTTAATACACTTAAAACTAATATAACATTGCAGGTCAACTACACTTCAATTAAAAAAAATTTTAAGAAACATAAAAAAAATTAAAGGGGCACCTGAGTGGCTCAGTTCGTTGAGTGTCCAACTCTTAATTTCAGCTCAGGTCATGATCTCACAGTTCATCGGTTTGAGCCCCATGTCAGGCTCTGTGCTGATGGCACAGAATGTGCTTGGGATTCTCTCTCTCTCTGCCCTTCCCCTGCTCACATATTCTCTCAAAATAAACTTCAAGAAATTTAAAAAATTTAATTATTACTGAATTTTGGGGGTTTTAAAAGATATTATCTAGATATGTCTAGACTATATCTAGATATTCGGAGAGAACTTTTTAAAGAATTGTTGGCATAAGATATTCACTACTGATTTACTCTCCGTAATTTGCCATTTTCTCTCATAATTTTATCTTCTTGATAAATTTTTCTTCTTTCAAAACAGGCAACTTTCAGCTTTATGTTAGGACTGGTACCCCTATTTTCATGATTTCTTCTAATTTATTCTGTTGTTCTTGGGGCACCTGGGTGGCTCAGTTGGTCAAGTGTCCGACTTCAGCTCAAGTTATGATCTCACAGTTTGTGAGCTGGAGTCCTGTGTTGGACTCTGTACTGACAGCTTGGAGACTAGAGCCTGCTTCAGATTCTGTGTCTCCCTCTCTCTCTGCCCCTCCCCCGCTTGTGCACACATGCGCACTCACTCTCTCAAAAATAAACATTAAAAAAAATAATTTATTCTGTTGTTCTTTTTCTAACTTCTTTAGACACCTAGCATACTGATCCAAAAGTTTTCTTTTCTAATACACTTTCTCTTGAATTTTTGAGGTGTTTCTGATGTGTGTATCCATTATCATTCTATTCCAAGTATTTGTGATTTCCATTATGATTTTTTTACTCAAGTTATTCAGTAGTGTGATTTTTAATTTCCAAATATGTATGTAGTAGTTACAAATCTCTTTTTGTTAGTAACTCTAAGTTACCTGTAGTTAGAGATCACTGTAAAATAGCTATTTAAATTTTATCTGAGCCTTTCTTTATGGCCTAACACAAATCACTTTTTGTACACATGCATGTGTGCCTGAGAAAAGTATTTCCCAATTGTTGGACAAGGAACCTAATATATGTTACCTAGGACTAATTTGCTGTTCTTGCTGATTTCTAAGTTGAAATCTCTCTTTAAAGAATTTATACACTTCTCCACAGTTTTAACAATTCCTCAGATTAAGTATTTACTTGAGTTTACGAATTTTTGCTTCATGTTTTATCAGATTCATGCATGTTAAAAATTCCTATCCCTTCTTAATGTTATTCTATCCTCACCGTCCCTAACAATGATGTCTTTTTTTGTTTTTAACATTTATTCATTTTTGAGAAACAGACTGCAAGCAGGGGAGGGGCAGAGAGAGAGGGAGACACAGAATCCGAAACAGGCTCCAGACTCTGAGCTTTAAGTACAGAGCCCCACGCGAGGCTCAAACTCACAGACCATGAGATCATGACCTGAGCTGAAGTCAGATTCTCAACCAACTGAGCCACCCAGGCGCCCCTAGATGTCATCTTCTAATAAGAACTTTAGTATGTTCTCATATCCTTTGATCTTGCCATCCTCTGCCAACCCATCGAGGTTGGTATTAACAAAATTTTTCCTAGTTATTAAGGATACATTTATTGTAAAGATAACAATCAATTCTATCAAGGTAAATGATCACAAATCTCTTGGAGCATCCGTGAATTTACCTTACCTTTTGGTTAAGCACTTTATTCAAAACTGCTTTCAATGTGGGCCTTTTAACAAAAATCTTCAGAGGACTTTAAAGCCTGAGGATATTTTATCATCTACTCTTATTTGTAGGATAGTTCTGGCTAGGTATTAAGTTCTTTTTAAATATTAAGTTCTTTTCCATCAACTTTGAAAATGTTTCCATAGTTAGCTTGTACTTAGTGTTTCTATAAAAACTATGCCCCCCCGCCCAAGTAAAACTCATAATTGTTTTTTATATGTTCGCTTGCTCTTTTTTTTTCAGGCTTTGAGAATTTCTTGATCTTTCATATCTTAAATTTCAGGTTAGTATGTGTACTGAGGTTTTCCTTATTCTCTTTTTTTGGTGCTCTTTGGCCCTTTAAATCTGAGGTCAGTTAAATGATCTCAATTACTTTTTCAAATATTTCCTCTCTTCTCCACATTTTCCTCTTGTTTGAGCTTATTATCTGGATGTCAGAATTTTTGTTTTCATTCTCATACTGACTTAATATTTTTTTCCTTATTTGTCCTTTCCTTTTTCAAGATTTTTTCTAAATATGGCCTTCCAATTACTTAATCACTCCCTAGCTATATCATTATTACTATTCTTCATTTTTTAATTGTTTACTTTATTGTATGTTTCACACCTAAACTTTCTACCTCATTGTCTCTGTTCCATGTTCCCATTTATAACACTTTCCCTTATTTCTTTTACTAGGTTCAATCAGACTAAATTTATTGATTCATTTGTCCTAAGATTTTGCTGTTAAGAGTCTGATATCCTCTACACTGTTTTTACTTTGAAATAGTTGTATTCCTCCAATATTTTTGTTATTTGCGTTGAGTTAATTTTTGTCCTGGCTTTATCAACCAAACTTGTCCAACAACGAACAGTCTATATATATTCAGTAGTAGGAATGGCAAAGAGCAAGACTAGTCCCAGTGTGGAAAGTTCAGGCATTAAACTACAATCATTCTACTCCCCTTAGAGCTTCTTTTTTAGGAACACTTCTTAGACTGTAGTTGAAATTCACCGGACAAGTGAGTATGAACAGGAAGGGACAGAGTAGTCTCCACCTGATTTTCCCAGTTACTCCAAAGAAATAAAATTTAAGCAAGGACTGGCCCAAGATTTTATTCCAGAGGACAGCAAGAACAGAGACTTGATTGACAGTAAATATAGGGTGAGGCGCTATTTAAGACAATGACATTAGAGGATGGGAGAGGCATGTTAACAAGATCAGAATTAAAACAACTCACTTCCTATTTCTCTTCCCACAGAGATGCTGGGTTAACTGCTACCACCTATCAACCCAACAAACCAAAAAAAATATCCCTCCCTCAGTTTTTCCAGTATCTTAGGAACTGATCTTAAGGGGAGGTAGTAGCACTTTATAACCAAAGTTCAGTATCCTGAGATCAGTGATCTTAGATTTTTGTTTTTTTGCTTTTAAAGATTTTATTTTTAAGTCATCTCTACACCCAATGTGAGGCTCAAACTCACAATCACAAGATCGAGAATCACATGCTCCACTGACTAATCCAGCCAGGGACCCTGGGATTGTAGTATTTTTAAGTTTATAAAAGCGTATTTGTTGTCAATATTTTCTGCTTGACTTTTCTTTTTGGTTATGTTTTTATTTTATATTATAGCAAATTTTAGAAATGCTCTGTTGACATTTGAAAATTTGACAGGTGTATTTGTAGAAAATAAAACCACTGATACTTTCGTAGTCCAAATCCTTTGATAATACCTTTGTAAAAATTTGCCTCAATTTCTATTTATTTTTGGCTTATGAGTCACAAAAATCATTATTTTCACATCTTTATTACTGACTCTTTTTTTTTAATGTTTAGTTGTGTTTGAGAGAGACAGAGCATGAGCAGGGGAGGGCAGAGAGAGAGGGAGACACAGAATCTGAAGCAGGCTCCAGGTTCTGAGATGTCAGCCCGATGCAGGGCTTGAACTCACACACTGCTAGATCATGACCCAAGCTGAAGTTGGCCACTTAACTGACTAAGCCACCCAAGCGCCCCCACTGACTATTTATCAAAAATAAATTATTCTGTTAACAGCCTTCTCTCTCAAAGTAACGTTTCCAAATTAGTAGCAATTTTGCTTTTGATTTTAAATTTTGATTGGCTTTTATAAACCTTTTTTAATAATGTGTAATTTTATTTCAAGTGTATCTCTTTTAAGCAGCAAGTCTTTGGGGTTCTCATACCTCTGCTTTTAAATAGAAGATTTCTGACCTTTCAGAGTTTTGTTTTCTTGTTATTACTATTTACTTTTCTGTTGTTCAGGTTACATTAGAGATATTCTGTTTATAATCAAGTGGTTATCTTTGCTTTCTACATTCTTAAACCTTTACAAGTTTCAGAATCATAATTAACTTTTCTGACCCAGAAATAATCTTTTAAAACTTCTTTTAAAAAAAAAAAGAGAGAGAAAGGAATGGCAGGAAATCTTCAATGTGATGAAGAGGAAAAATATGCAGCGAAGAATCCTTTATCTCGCCAACCTGTCATTCAGAATGGAAGGAGAGATAAAGGTCTTCCCAAATAAACAAAAACTGAAGGAGTTCATCGCAAATAAACCAGTACTACAAGAGACACTGAGGGGGACTCTATGAAGGAAAGGTTGCAAGGAACACGAAGTACCAGAGACATCGTTACAAGCATGAAACCTACAGATAACACAATAACTCTAAACCCATATTTTTCAACATTAACACTGAATGTAAATGACTAAATGCTCCAATTAAAAGATCCAGGGGCGCCTGGGTGGCTCAGTCGGTTGGGCGGCCGACTTTGGCTCAGGTCATGATCTCACGGTCTGTGAGTTCGAGCCCCGCGTCGGGCTCTGTGCTGACGGCTCAGAGCCTGAAGCCTGCTTCAGATTCTGTATCTCCCTCTCTCTCTGCCCTTCCCTTGCTCACGCTCTATCTCTATGTCTCTAAAAATAAAATAAAAACGTTAAAAAAAAAAAAAGGCTGTCTGTCTCAGGTGAGAAAAGAGTCTCCCAAGAGTCAGCCTTTAAAAAAAATAAAAATTTTAAAAAAATTTAAAAAAAAGATCCAGGGTATTAGAATGGATTAAAAAACAAGACCCATCTATTTGCTGTCTTCAAGAGACTCCTTTTAAACCTGAGGACACCTTCAGATTGAAAGTGAGGGGATGGAGAACTATCTACCATGCTACTAGAAGTTAAAAGAAAACTGGAGTAGCCATACTTATATCAGACTAACTCGACTTTAAAGGCTGTAACAGAGATGAAGAAGGGCATTAGTGCTGGAGTCCAGCTCTGACATGTCCAGGGATTTCTGAAGAATGAACAGTGTCGGCACAATGAATGACTCAAGAGAGCACCATGGTTTCCAGAGCCAGGCGGGCATCCCTGCTCTGCTGGTCTCAGTTTCTTTATTTAAAGGCAGTGAGTGACATTCCATCAGTGACAAGGCATTTTTAACAATTTTTCTTAGGCTGGCATATTTGTGAATCCCCCAGACCTAGAAGGAGGCAGTCTTATCTTAGATTAGGCAGTAACCCTTTTTATGACTTTGTTCCAAGATCACGCATTGTTTTTGAGGCAGAGTAGAGGAAATAAGATTTTTTTTTAATGTTTATTTATTTTTCAGAGACACACAGCATGAGCAGGGGAGAGGCAGAGAGAGAGGGAGACACTGAATCCGAAATAGGCTCCAGGCTCTGAGCTGTCAGTAGAGAGCCCGATGTGGGGCTTGAACTCATGAACCATGAGATCATGACCTGAGCCGAAGTCAGACGCTTAACCGACTGAGCCACTGAGGCGCCCCACAAGATGTTTTTAAGAAGAAAGCAGGGTTGTTATTGTAGCCCTCAGTAAACAGAGGGCACATACACTGTTGCCTTAAGACCTATCTTAACCATCTGTAGATAGATTAGGAGTCATTCTATCTATAATCTTTAACCATAATGGAGGAGGTATAACTCACTTGATAGAGACATAATCTCTAATGCTTGTCTAAGTTCTTTTCCTTTGTGAGTGAGCCTATACTGTAAGGACTCATGTCTGTCTATTCTTTGTACAAATGGTAGTTTCTGTAAAAGTTTTTGTTATTGCCTTTTCATTATAAGAGAGCGTGGGGATGGGAATTGCAAAAGGATTCGTGAAATGTTAACCTCAGGAAGGTGCTCAATATTTGTTGTTAATCAGTGAAGGTATGCGTAGCTACTTTTGTTTGGCTTCTGTTTGTGACTTATCTATAAACAGTGCTCCTAACTTTTGGGCTAAGCTAACCTCCGGAGAAGGTCCTAAGTCTCTTTACAACTACTCCTATCAGTCTGTTGAGCAAATACTGAGAGAAACTTTACAGCAATGTGCTTTGGGGTTTTGTGGTGGGGCTAGGGGATGTTTAACACAATGCAATACCTGCAGGGAAACCTAGTTTGGTTCAAGGAGTCTTGGGGCCTAACTTCTACTAATTTTTAGCCAACTCATAATTGCTATTCTGTATGATCAATTTCTGTAACCTATCCCCAAGAGGCAACTTTGAGGTTACTTCTGGCCAGGTTACTCTCATTCAGATATTATCCATCAAGGCATCACACTCCAGGTCCCCTTTTTCATACGCCATAAAACCAAAGAGCATTATATCCCTTGAGGCCAACGAGAGCAGGTCAAGAAAACCAGGCCTGAAAGGTTATTAATAGAAAGAGATAATGTTGGGGTGCCATTTTAGTCAGCAGGAGACTTTGCAACATCTGCCTTATCCACACAGGGAGATGACTCAACGTGTGAGCCTAAGATGGCTTCCAACACATTATATAATAATCACAGAATCTATCCATCAGAAGAGCTAACAATTATAGATATCTATGCACCAAATTCAGGGCACTCAAATTTGTAAAACAATTAATTACAAACATAAGCAATCTTTTTGATAAAAATGTGCTAATTGCAGGGGACTTTAATACTTCACTTATAGCAATGGATAGATCAACTAGACAGAGAATCACTAAAGAAACAATGGCCCTGAATGACACATTGGAACAGATGGGCTTGACAGACATTTTTAGAACCCTACACCCAGAAGAAATGGAATTCACATTCTTCTCAAATGCACACAGTACATTCTCTAAGACTGACCATACTGGGTCACAAAGCAGCCCTCAATAAATATAAGAATTGAGATCATACCATGCACACTTTCAGATCACAATGCTATGAAACTTGAAATCAACCACAGGAAAAAGTCTGGGAAACCTCCAAAAGCATGGAGGCTAAAGAACAACCTACTAAAGAACGAATGGGTCAACCAGGCAATTAGAGAAGAAATTGAAAAAATATATAGAAACAAATAAAAATGAAAATACAACAATCCAAACCCTTGGGGATGTGGCAAAAGCAGTCCTGAGAGGAAAATACATTGCAATCCAGGCATATCTTAAGAAAAAAGAAAAATCACTAATACAAAATCTAACAGCACACCTAAAGGAACTAGAAGCAGACACTCCAAACCCAGCTGAAGAAGAGAAATAACAAAACTTAGGGCAGAGATTAATAATATAGAAACTGAAAAAACAGTAGAACAGACCAATGAAACCAAGAGCTGGTTTTTTGAAAAAATAAACAAAATTGATAAACCTCTAGCCAGGCTCCTCAAAAAGAGAGAGGACCCAATTAGATAAAATCACAAATGAAAACGGACTGATTACAACCAATTCCTCAGAAATACAAGCAATTATCAGGGAATACTATGAAAGATTATATGCCATCAAACCAGACAACCTAGAAGAAATGTACAAATTCCTGAATGGCCACACACTACCAAAACTCATACGGGAAGAAATAGAAAACTTGAACAGACCCATAACTAGTGAAGAAATTGAATCAGTTATCAAAAATCTCCCAACAAATAAGAGTCCTGGACCAGATGGCTTCCCTGGGGAATTCTACCAGACATTTAAAACAGAGTTAATACCTATCCTTCTCAAGCTGTTCCAAAAAAACTGAGATGGAAGGAAAACTCCCGGACTCATTCTATGAAGCCAGCATCACTTTGATTCCCAAACCAGATAGAGACCCAGCAAAAAAAAGAGAACTACAGGCCAATATCCCTGATGAATATGGATGCAAATATTCTCAACAAGATACTAGCAAATCAAATTCAACAGCATATAAAAAGAATTATTCACATGATCAAGTAGGGTTCATTCCTGGGTTGCAAGGCTGGTTAAATATTTGCAAATCAATCAATGTGATAAATCACATTAACAAAAGAAAAGATAAAAACCATATGATCCTGTCAACAGATGCGGAAAAAGCATTTGACAAAATACAGCATCCTTTCTTAATAAAAACCCTGGAGAAAGTCGGGATAGAAGGAACATACTTAGGCATCATAAAAGCCATTTACGAAAAGCCCACAGCTAATATCATCCTCAATGGGGAAAAACTGAGAGCCTTCCCCCTGAGATCAGGAACACGACAAGGATGTCCACTCTCACCACTGCTGTTTAACATAGTGTTGGAGGTCCTTGCATCAGTAATCAGACAACAAAACGAAATAAAAGGCATCAGGATTGGCAAGGATGAAGTCAAACTTCCACTTTTCACAGACGACAAGATACTCTACGTGGAAAACCTGACAGAATCCACCAAAAGTCTACTAGAACTGATCCGTGAATTCAGCAAAGTCGTGGGGTACAAAATCAATGTACAGAAATCAGTTGCATTTCTATACACCAACAATGAAGCAACAGAAAAAGAAATAAAGAAGATAATCCCATTCACAATTGCACCAAAAACCATAAAATACCTAGGAATAAACCTAACCAAGGATGTAAAAGATCTCTATGCTGAAAACTATAAAAAAACTTATGAAGAAAATTCAAGAAGGCACAAAGAAATGGAAAAACATCCTATGCTCATGAATTGGAAGAATAAATATCGTTAAAATGGCAATACTACCCAAAGCAATCTACACATTCAATGCAATCCCAACCAAAATTGCACCAGCATTCTTCTCAAAGCTAGAGCAAACAATCCTAAAATTTGTATGGAATCACAAAAGACCCCGAATAGCCAAAGAAATATTGACGAGGAAAACCAAAGCAGGAGGCATCACAATTCCAGACTTTAACCTCTACTACAAAGCGGTAATAATCAAGACAGCGTGGTATTGGCACAAGAACAGACACACAGACCAATGGAATAGAACAGAGAACCCAGAGATGGACCCACAAGCATATGGCCAACTAAACTTTGACAAAGCAGGAAAGAGTATCCAATGGAAAAAAGACAGCCTCTTTAACAAATGGTGCTCAGACAACTGGACAGCAACAAGTAGAAGAATGAAACTAGACCACTCTCTTACACCACTCACAAAAATAAACTCTAAATGGATGAAGGACTTGAATGTGAGACATGAAACCATCAAAATCCTAGAAGAGAAAGCAGGAAAAAACCTTTTTGACCTCAGTCGCAGCAATTTCTTACTCAACACACCTCCAAAGGCAAGGGAATCAAAAGCAACAATGAACTATTGGGACCTCATCAAGATAAAAAGCTTCTGCACGGCAAAGGAAACAATCAACAAAACTAATAGGCAACCGATGGAATGGGAAAAGATAGTTTCAAATGACATATTGGATAAAGGGCTAGTATCCAAAATCTATAAAGAACTCACCAAACTCCACACTCGAAAAACCAATAATCCAGTGAAGAAATGGGGAGAAGATATGAATAGACACTTCTCCAAAGAAGACCTCCAGATGGCCAACAGACACATGAAACGATGCTCAACGTCACTCATCATCAGGGAAATACAAATCAAAACCACACTGAGATATCACCTCACACTGGTTAGAGTGGCTAAAATGAATAAATCAGGAAACTACAGATGCTGGCAAGGATGTGGAGAAGCAGGTACCCTCCTGCACTGTTGGTGGGAATGCAAACTAGTGTAGTCGCTGTGGAAAACGCTTTGGAAGTTTTCAAAAAAAAGGAAATAGAACTACCCTATGACCCAGCAATAGCATTGCTAGGAATTTAACCAAGTGATACAGGAGTGCTGATGCACAGGGTCATGTGTACCCCAATGTTTATAGCAGCACTTTCGAAGATAGCCAAATCATGGAAAAAGACTAAGTGTCCATCAACTGATGAATGGATAAAGATGATGTAGTGTGTGTGTGTGTGTGTATATATATATATATATATATATATATACGTACATATATATATACATATATACATATATACACATATATATACACACACACACACACACACACAATAGAATACTACGTGGCAATGAAAAAGAATGAAATCTAGTCATTTGTAGCAACGTGGATAGAACTGGAGGGTATTATGCTAAGTGAAATAAGTTAGAGAAAGATACCATGGATTTTGGGAGACTGAGTAGAAAACAATGGGGGAGGGAAGAGGGGAAAGAAAAAAAAGCCACAGAGAGGGAGGGAGACAAAACGTAAGAGACTTTCAAATACTAAGAACAAACTGGGGGTTGATGGGGGGTATGGGAAAGGGGAGAGTGGGTGACAGCCACTGAGGAGGCCACTTGTTGGGATGAGCACTGGGTGTTGTATGGAAACCAATTTGACAATAAAGTATAAAAAAATAAGTATCAGGGAAAGATACTTGGGAATACTTTATACATTCTTGTAGATCTGAACATATCTTCGTGTTCCCTTTATGTGTGAACATGTTGTTTAGGCATTAAATTCTCTTGCCCTAGTCTATTTATTAAACATTTATAAATATTGCTCTAATACCTATAGAAGACAAATCTAAGGTTAACTTGATTTTTGTTCTGTGACTACTTCTTATGTTTAAATTCTTGAAGAAATCTATTCTTGAAATTTTAATACCTACTAGAAATTTTAACACCAAATCAGCTTCCTTTTATTTATTTCTTGCTGGTATAGAAAGTTTCTTCTCTGATACTGTTGTTCATACTTATGCATTTGTTTTCTTCTTTTAAAAAAAACCTATCAATCAAGATTGTATCTTTATAAACTATAATCTACGTCAGACTTTTCATTCCTTTTTAAAATTCTATCTATATTCAGAGAGGGCCCCCACACTGATTTCTTCCTCTTCCTGTGATCAGTTTATTTCGTTACCAAATCTTTTTTCCTTTCCGCTACCGTATTCTTAGTTTTCTACTACTTTCGCCTTGGGCCTATTCTTATACAAGGATTTCCCGAACCACTTCAAGTCCTTTGTGGAATAAGATAGGAAGAAATAAAAACTAAGTCCAGGTTTTCTTTAAAAATTTCCTGTTGAGGGGCGCCTGGGTGGCTCAATCGGTTAAGCAGCCAACTTCAGCTCAGGTCATGACCTCATGGTCTGTGAGTTCGATCCCCACATCGGGCTCTGTACTAATGGCTCAGATTCTGTGTCTCCCTCTCTCTCTGCCCTTCCCCTGCTCACACTCTGTCTCTATGTCTTTCAAAAATAAATTAAAAAACGTTAAAAAAATTAAAGAAAAAAATTTCCTGTTTCACAAAATAGGACCTATTTCTTACGTGAGATTTTCCTGAGTATATAGCAGCAATAACCCCCTTTCTAGTGTGAACATTTTCATAGTCTCCGTTTTTGCCCCCTGTTTACCCCTCCTGAAACAAAGATTTATCTAGGTCTACTACTAGGGTAGTTACGATGTGCAAGTTAATCTTAATGCTCGCCTGCACCTGTTGAGGTATTAGTAAATTGGGCCTCTTATTCTAAAACTGGATGCACAGGTCTGTAAGGTGCCTAGTATACTTCCTGGAGCCTAATAGGGCTTTAACAATTCCATTTCCTTATTCTGGTTAACGATTAAATCTTTTTGGGGCGCCTGGGTGGCTCAGTTGGTTGAGTGTACGACTTCACCTCAGGTCATGATCTCGCTTATGGGTTCGGGCCCCGTGTCAGGCTCTGTGCTGACAGCTCAGAGCCTGGAGCCTGCTTTGGATTCTGTGTCTCCCTCTCTCTCTGCCCTTCTCCTGCTCATGCTGTCTCTCTCTCAAAATAAATAAATCCACCCCAAAAAAAACAACTATTAAGTCTTTTTGGTTAGAAAAAGAGACCCACCTAGTTCTCCTTCCAGGGAGTTCAGTTTTGAAGAACTGAGACAGAGTTCCCTTGATTACAAGACTGCCCCATATAGAGATGCAAAATGAAGCTTTGGCCAGGACTGGCTCATTTTGGTCAGGCTACTTTATTTCCTTGTTTTGAAATAAGGCCATGAATGGAATGGGACTAGGTTACAACTTAGTCACATCCCAGTTCTGCTGTGGAAGGGCCTCATAATCCATAAATATTATTCCTAGGATTCTAAAGTAAAATGATAACGGAAGGAATATAAAAGTTCCATATATTCCGTTTCTATTCTACTGAGTTGTGACCTGTTTTTTAAAAATCTTGTCCCACTAGTGATATAAATTCATAAAAATTTGTGAACTCTGAACTATGCTATAATGGGCTCTTCCTGGCCTGGTGCATGACATGGACAGAAATGTGTTTGGCATTATCCTTTATATCCTTTTGCATGTCAGAAATATTATACAATATTTTTAAGTCAAGGTAAAAGTCAAAAAGCAAATGATACATATACATTACCAGCTATGATTATGCATTCATATGAATGTCTTAGACATTAATGCAGATCCATATTTGTGTACCTACTTGTTTTTTGGTTTTTGTAGAGTCTTAATATTTTTTTTAACACTTATTTATTGTTGAGAGACAGGGCATGAGCAGGAGAAACAGAGCATGAGAGAGACGGAGACACCGAATCTGAAGCAGGCTCCAGACTCTGAGTGGTCAGCACAGAGCCCAATGTGGGACTCGAACCCATGAACCGTGAGATCGTGTCCTGAGCCGAAGTCACTTAACCAACTAAGCCACCCAAGTGCCCCTGTGTTAAGAAAAAGATATAGTACCTGAAGGACCCACACAAATTCATGTGCCACACAATGGTTATCACCCTCAAGATTCCGCAAAAAAAATGAAATGTTAGAAAAAACAAATTCAGCAAAGTTGCAGGATACAAAACCAACACAGAAAAATCAGTCACATTTCTTTTCTTTTCTTTTTTTTAAGTAGGTTTCACACTCAGACTGGAGCCCAATGTGGGGCTTGAACTCACGACCTTGAGGTAAAGACCTATGCTAATATCGAGTCTGACACTTAACCAACTGAGCCACCCAGGTGCCCCACTCACATTTCTGTATGTTAACAATGAACAATCTGGGAAAAGAAAAATAAGAAAACAATTCTAAGGGGTTCCTGGGGGGTTCAGTCAGTTCAGCGTCCAACTCTTGATGTTGGCTTAGGTCATGGTCTCATGGTTCATGGGTTCAAGTCCCACGTCGGGCTCTGTGCTGATGATGGGGAGCCTGCTTGGGATTCTCCCTCTCTCTGCACCTTTGACATGTTCTCTCTTTCTCTCAAAATAAGCAAAAAAGCTTTAAAAAAAAAAAAAGAAAAAAGAAAAAAAGAAAGAAAACAATTCCATGTATAATAGCACCAAAAATAAAATACTTAGGAGTAAGTAGGCAAAAGATGCGTACACTGAAAACTACAAAATACTGCTGAAGGAAATTAAAGAAGGCACAAATAAATGGAAATATACTCTGGGTTCATGAACCAGAAACTTAAGATTGTCAAGATTACCAAAAGTGATCTACAGATTCAACACAACCCCTATGAAAAACTTGATGCATTTTGCAGAAATAGAAAATTCCACCCTAAGATTCCTATGGTATCTTAAGAAAGCCTAAAAAACTACAACAATCTTAAAAAAGAACAAAGTTGGAGAATTCACACTTCATGCTTTCAAAACCTACTACAAAGGTATGACAATTAAAAGACTGAGACAGTGACATAAAGAGATATACAGAATAATGGAATGGAATGGAGTGCCCAGAATTAAACTCTTGCATATACAGTCAAATGATTTTTGACCATCATGCCAAGGATATTCAATTGGGAAAGGACAATCTTTTCAAATAAATGGTGCTGAGAAAACTGGATACCAATGCAAAATATGTTAAAGAATAAAATTAGACCCTTATCTTACACTATTTTCAAAAATTAACTCCGACCGGATCAAAGATCTAAACATAAGAACTGAAACTGTAAAAATCTTAGAAGAAAACATAGGGGAAAAGTTCCATATCAGATTTGGCAATGATTTCTTGGATAGGACACAAAAAGCACAGGCGACAAAGGAAAAAAGCAGATTAAATGGACTTCATCAAAATTAAAAACTTTTGTACAAAAGGCTCTATCAAGAAAGCAAAAAGGCAACATAAAGAATGGTACAAAGTATTTGCAAATCATGTATCTGATCAGGTATCAATACCCAAAATACATAAAGAATGCCTACAATTCAACAACAATTCAAAAATGGGCAAAAAATTTGACATTCCTCCAAAGATACACAGATGGCCAATAAGCACATGAAAAAAATGTTCAACATCACTACTCATTAAGGAAATGTAAACCAAAATTATGAGCTACCATTTCATACCTATTAGGTCAGTTATTACAAAAAAGTTGGTGAGGATGTGGAGAAATCAGAACCTTGTGCACTTCTGATGGAAATGTGCAATGGTAGAGCAATGATGGAAAACAGTATAGTTAAATATAAAATTACCAAATGAAAATTGGTAAAAATCTAACAAAAATATTAAATATAAAATTATCATATGATGCAGCAATTCTACATATGGGTATATACACAAAAGAATGGAGTAGAGCTTCAAAGAGATTATTTGTACACCAATGTTCATAGCAGCATTATTCCACAACAGCCAAAAACGGGTAACAACTCAAATGTCCATCAACATTTGGGTGGATAAACAAAATGTAGTACTATAAATACAATGAAATATTATTTAGCCTTAAAAAGGAATGAGATTCTGGTACATGCTACAACATGGATGAACCCTGAATACATTATAAATGAAGTATGTCAGACAGAAAAAGGCAAATATTATGTGATTCCACTTAAAGGTATCTAGAATAGTCAAATTCGTAGACAAATTAGAATTGCCAGTGGCTGGTGGGATGGGGATAGGGAATGGGGATTGACTATTTAATGGATAGTTTCAGTTTGGAATGAAGAAAAATTCTGTAGGTGGATAGTGGTGATGGTTAACTGACAATGTGAATGTCGATCCCTCTACATTATACATTTAAAAATGGTAAAATGGCAAATTCTAGGTTATGTGTATTTTACCACAATAAAAAAGGTTAAAAAGGAAAAAAAATATGTAATTTTTTATTGGCCAAATGCAGAACTATAGTATGGTGGTAGCAATAAGAAACTATGCAGAATGATAACCTCACTTTTATCCCTGTGTTAGAGAATGCATTAGAATATACTCCGTTCACTTAAAAGGTTTCCCAGCAAGGGGTAGTGATTAGGGAAACCCAAGTCTGCATGGAGGTGAGTTGTTCTCAAAAAAGTTGAGGCTAGAAGTAAATTTCTTAGAAACACAAAAGTAGTTTAAAATTACACAGTACAGGGGCGCCTGGATGGCTCAGTTGCTTAACCATCCAACTCTTGATACTGGCTCAAGTCATGATCTCACAGTTTGTGAGTTCGAGCCCCAAAGTCAGGCTCAGGGCTGGCAGTGCAGAGCCTACTTGGGATTCTCTCTCTCTCTGCCCTCCTGCTCTTTCTCACAAAATAAATAAATAAATTTTAAAAAAAGAAAGAAGGGAAGCTGGTGAGAGAACTGACCGTGAGGAGCCTTGGGCTCCAAAAGGATCTGCTTTGTAAGTTACAAATAGAGTAAACCTTCGTTAAGTATTTGCTATTTGTCAGCCCATGTTCTAATAAGCACTTTATACACATTACCTCATGTTTTTACAAAATTGGCCTGCAACCAAATTTTTGCTCCTTTTAATTACACGAAAAGGTTAACTTAATAGTATAAACAGTCTGGCTATGGCATGGATTTCTGAAACCAACTGCATTCAGATATTTATGAAGGGTCTTTTAAAACTACACAGTTAATTCATTTCCCCTCAACAGCATCTCTCCAATATCCTACCACATGCATATATGTAAGTGCAAAAAAACTGCATTTAAATAGTAAAAAAGAGTAGAGAATGATACCCTTTAACCCTTGGTTGTCCAGCCTTATATTTAGTGTGTGTTTTATTTTCTAGTCCTTCTCCCACCCCAATTCTCATCTCTGACTCCAAAATATAAATAATGTTATTGGTTTTTTGGATTATAAAAAAAGATGCATGCTATCATTAAAAATACATATGAAATGTAAAAACACCTAAAAGTCACCTCAAGTGGCTAATTATTTATTTGCATTAACAATCATAGTATAAATTATTCCCAGATAATAAATGACCTAAAAACTAGTGTAAATTAAGCAATAAGAAATGATATACTAACATTTTAATCTAAATTCTTTTGGTAACTGAAAATACCTTAATACTTTTAGTATTAAAGTCTTTAATCCTAATGGTGAAAAGTAAATAAGCTAACAACTAATTCTTACCAGCTTCGTGAACAGTTTCAGTTATAGTTTTTAGAAGTATCTGCATGCATCAAATTTTTTTTTTATTTAAAAGACAGCAAGCACATGCACAAGTGGGGGAGGGGCTGAGAGCGAGCGAGCGAGAAAATCCCAAGCAGGCTAACGTGCTGTCTACACAGAGCCTGATGGGGGGTTTGATCTCACAAACCAGGAAACCATGACCTGAGCCAAAATCTAGAGTCAGACACTCAACCAACTGAGCCACCCAGGCGCCCCTCCATGTATCAATTTTTTTTTTTTAAATAAATTCCTTTGTTTTTTGATTTTTACAGTTTTTTTTTTAATGTTTATTTTTGAGAGAGAGACAGAGCATGAGTGGGGGAGGGGCAGAGAGATAGGGAGACACAGAATCTGAAGCAGGCTCCAGGCTCTGAGCTGTCAGCACAGAACCCGACGCGGGGTTCAAACTCACAGACCTCGAGATCATGACCTGAGCCGAAGTCTGACGCTCAACCGACTGAGCCACCCAGGCACCTCCATGTATCAATTTTTGAACTTTACACTTAAACTTTACGCTTAAACTTTACACTTAAAATTATCCTTCGGAACTAAGATTTTTGCAAAATGCCTTCTATCGAGACTAATTTATTGCCTTTCAATAGTCAAAGTACTTTTGGGAATGTGGAAAAATACAACTCAGATTTCATTCTTCTTGTTAATGTCAAATTATCAACTATAAAATTCTTTGATATAGGCAAGTCAGCCCTATATGGAGCAGAACAAACAGCCATGGAGGCCACACAATCTAACCTGGGCAGGGGCTTCTATAAGAAATTTATCAGTGCTGAAAATGTCTACCATCAGAATCATCCCTTTAGGTTACTGCATTATTTTCAGAATACATTTGTTAAAATGTAAAGGTTCACTAGCAAAGAGGAATTATTATATATATAAAAAAGAAAATTTCATACTTTTTTAAGTTTAAGGAAGCATAATGCAGTCAGTAAAAATTAACTGGTAATTAAAATAAGAATATTAAGATTCACTCCTTCAAGGAAAACAGAGAGCAAATACTAAAAGGCTTATATATTATAAGTAATGACACTTACCTCTAAAATTTGACCAGCTCTAGGTAGTGGGTGCCCATCATCCTGGACTGCTGTTACCTGACGGGGAGACTGTGACAGAATGCTGGAAGAGCTAGCACAAGTCTAAAAACAAAGATAAAACATAAGGACACTTTTTCTTTATATAATATCAAACCTAGGCAAAATTTAGAGGTCACTAAAACACTACCTAAGGGACACCTGGTATATACTTATGTTTGATATAACCTTGTGGTGGATACCACATGGTCAGTGGTAGTGTTTTGTGGTCACCTAAAAAATTGCAGAGCTCTTTTGCGGGAGCCTGAAGAAGGTGCCTCAGGCCTCTACACTCATCTATACTGTAAGACAATCTATAGAATGCAAATAGAACCTAGCTGAGGTCATAATTAAATTCAAAATAACATTGTTTTAAAATAAGATATGAGAGGTGCCTGGGTGGCTCAATCGGTTAAGTATCCGACTCTTAATCTTGGCTCAGGTCTTAGCTCAGGTCTTGACTCGAGTTCAAGCCCCACACTGGGCTCCACGCTGTGCGTGAAGCCTACTAACTGACTGATTGAATGAATGAATGAATGAACGAATGAATGAATGAGTGAAAAAGATAAAATAACATGAAAAATTAAGTTTTTTTAAAAACGTTTTATGATATGAACATGGCTTAGTATTTAAAAAAGTAAAATTAAGATGTCTTATATTCCATAAATACTTCATTTTTATACTCTTACCTTAGATTGGTCAAGAATTTGAAATTTTTCCCATACTATTTTATCCCTTTCAAATTTTTTCCAAGGATTGTTCCATTTTTCAGAAGCTTCTTTTTCTTTCTTCTTTAAAGCAACCTGTTCATCTGTAAATAATGTCCTTTTTTAAAAAAATGTACAAAAACTGTAAAAAAAAATTATGTAAACAAATCATGACCTTCTTAAAAGAGTGAAGATTCTAACACAGATCTAATCAAAACTGTTTTTAGTGAGATTAACTCACAAGACAGAGAAAAATTTTAAGAAATATGGAATAAAAGAAAACATTTAACCAGAATCAAACTTATGTATGGCACAAATGGATGTAAAAATGTTTATCACAATTAGCAATAAAAAGCAATTTTTTCAGAACATAATTTATATCACGTTAATTATTCTGAGGTTCTACTTTCCTATAATGTTCATTCAGGTATTAATAAGAGACTAAAAAGCTAGACCTCTGGATTCAGAGAACCCTGTAATCAAATCCAAGTGCAACCACTTCCTATCAGTGTAAATGGGGGCAAACGGCTGTTCACCTTTCTAAAACTCAGTTTCTTCTTTTGTAAGATGAGAATAGTGCCTATTTCAGTATAGGGCCTATCAAAAAGTAAATATGTAATAAATGCTATTATTCATAACTGCTGAGAAGTAAAAAACAAACAAAAAAACCCCCACAAAATCTTGTGTCTAATAAACTGATATAAAAACAACTAGGTCCCAAATTAATAGTTCTTAACAATTCAGAGATGTATAGGGGCTCCACGGTGGCTCAGTCGGTTAAACATCTCATTCTTGGTTTCGGCTCAGGTCACCGTCTCACAGTTTCATGAATTCGAGCCCCACATCAGGCTCCACACCTACAGTGCAGACCCTGCTTGGGATTCTGTGTCCCTCTCTGCCCCTTCCCATTCACATTGTCTCTGTCTCTCTCAAAAATAAATAAACTAAAAAAATTCAGAGATGAATAAATCTAAATTTCAAGAAAATTAATGACAGCAAGACTCGAACAAAGAGAAACATGCTTTCCTAACAGTATCAAGTGAAAGAAAGTAACTCTTTTTAGATAACAAAACATAAAACACTTCAGTCATTTCCAAGTAGTTCCATCTTACTTCAGAAGTTTGGTATTACAGTCTGATAAGCAAATGTGTGTTAAAAGAAAATATTTAAAGCTGAAATTACAACAAAGACACAACAAATCTCCAAACCTTCAGATACTGCTACCATACATTTAATTTCTTCAAACTTCTGTTTCCTTGACTTCCAACATCAACAATTTCATTCCCAATTTCTTCCGCTTATCTCTTTATATCACCTCGTCTCATCAGCGATATGACTGCCTCACAGGACTTCCTAGTTGAGTGGAGGGTGAAGCTCATCTTTATGCTTTTAGTACAGCTATTCTTCAGAAATACAACTATTACTTCACATATTTTCTAAATTCTGATACCTGGACCATAAGTCTAGTCCAAGAACCAGCAAGAGTTTCTTAGTTATTATCAATATTTTAAGTCTCTTAACAGAAATTATAAATTTTTCTGTTAAAAGGTCTATAGACAAAAAAAAAGCAGTAAGCTTGTTTTTGTATGGAATATACCCATTGATGCCATATTAATGATTTCTGATAAGAATGTTCTCATTACCTTAAAAATGAACCTAATCAGGGGTACCTGGGTGGCTCGTCAGTTAAGCGTCTGACTTGGGCTCAGGTCATGATCTCAGGGTTCGTGAGTTCAAGCCCTGCATCAGGCTCTGTGCTAACAGCTCAGAGCCTGGAGCCTGCTTCAGATTCTGTGTGTCCCTCTCTCTCTGCTCCCCCCCCATCTCTGTCTCTGTCTCAAAAATAAACAAACACTTAAAAAAAAAAAAATGAACCCAATCAGGGGCACTTGGGTAGCTCAGTCGATTAAGTATCCAATTCCAGTCCAGGTCATGATCTCATGGTTCAAGCTGGGTATCTCACTCCAGGCTGACACCGTGGAAACTGCTTGGGATTCTCTCTCTTTCCCTCTCTCTCTGCCCCTCCTCAACTTGCACTTTCTTTCGCTCTCAAAACTAAATAAACTTTAAAAAAAAAGGAGCCCAAATAATTTTAAATAAAACCATGAAATCCACAGGATTTCTACAATAGGAAAATATGAAAATGGATTCGCAGGAAATGAGAAAAGTTTAGGAATCTTTGAGCTCCAGCAATAAGGACATTGCTCACCTCTGGTCTTTTGGTGCATACAGAGAGTACAGACAAAAAGACACAACCTAAACTGTAGTAACAGGTATAATAATTACCTACCAAGCTCCTTCCTCCATTGGGCTTTTTTTGCTTCCAACAAACTTCTATCACGTTCTCTTTCCCCCAAAGTACTGAATATGTCGGCTGGTTTCCATACATTCTCTCTAACACAAAAATAAAAGAAACCTTATTATATGCTTCTATATGTTACCTATAAATATTAAATAATAAACTTATAAACGGTTCTCAGCCTTCACAGTAAGTATTTCACATGCAAGTCAAGGAAAAGCAGAGCCATTTTCACAACATGACCCCACAATAACAGAGAGGAGTTACATACATGGCAATTTTCTGCTCATACTGCTTAGATGTCTCTTGATTTTTATTTAAAACAGATTTATTTTCCTCTAGGATAGATGAAAGAGCCTCAGTTTTCCAAAGTACTCCCATAACGTTCTCATCCTTTGACTGGTTAGAAATATTGCTTAAATGTAGACTGCTCTGACCTAGAGATAAAAATGCATGTTTTAAAATTAATGCTAAAATTACATGTATTACAATACCTTATCTTGGCATACTGCTACACACTTTAAAAACACTGCCTTAACATTACCAAAGTAATTACCTCTCACAGCAATGCTTCAGTAGATATTATCATTCCCTTTTGTCAAAAAAGGAAACTGAGCCCAGAGGTTAAAAGGCCCAGAGATATAGCGATAGCTATATAACCCCGTGTTAAATATGAAAACAAACAAGCAACAACAAAAAAACCTCCATTTACTCTTGCTGACAATATTTTTACAAATAATATAATATAATTCGCAACTTAAAGGAGAATAAATACAAATAGCTCTATGAAAAACTCATTACCTTGTCCTTATTTTTCTCATTTAGCTGGAAATCAATGGAAAACTTTATTATGGACCACTATCTCTATGCCTCCGTTATACCTGTTCCAAATGTCTTATACAGGTTGCTATGCATGGCTCAAAAACTGTTCTAATTCTTTCTCGATGTGCCCAGTGAAGAGAAAGCACATTTAGTATGTAGGTCAATAAATGATTAGACAAATTTGCCTTCGACTTTGTTGATATTATCTCTCACTATGCATAGTAAGTTTTTACTTTTCATTCTCTAGGCCACAATTCTAGCGTCTAAAGACCCAGCTCTCTCATTTTACAAAGAATAACTTAGACCAAGAGAAGGTATATTACTCCAACTTGTCCCCAAATCATTGTGGGGCCTCTTCCAGTTGACTGTTAATTTTATTTCATTATTGCCTAACAACATTTTAATGATATTTCTACTCATATTAATTCCTTAGCTCAAAACTGAAACCCGAAGCCTTTTAAAAACATAACACAATGCCCTAATGAAACAGAACACATGTAACACTCTACTACTCCTTCCAAATCTGTGTTTAAAGATTGGTTAAAAAGATAGTGCTGCCAATCCTCAGCAATGATTCAGGTTCAAAGAAGGCAAAATGCAAGGGCCAGGAAAATAATCCTTTTCAGCAATGCAAGTCAAATATTCAAAGTAAAGCTTCCCTCGGTTTTCACTAGAAATGCTATAGTGGTCTTTCAGAACATTTAATATAACTACTTTTAATGTAAGTAAAGCCTTCTACATTCTAAAATAAGTACAAGTGTTTTTGTACTAAGATCTTTACTCTAGAGTCCACAGAATTGGGTTTCTTAAGGCTATGGCACCATGATTGTAATGTGCTGAGCATTAACCTTAAAATGTGGCATATTATAACTATACAGGTAATTCTGCATGAGAGAATAGTTCTCTAAAAGAATAATTATTTTAAAAGATTGTTACACAGTAACTTAGAATTTAAGAGGCACAATTATATAAAATCCAATGAATGAGAATTCTAAAACACGTACATATTGGTAAAGTTAATATTAATTAAAACTTCAGAAAAAAACCTTACATGTTTCCTCCTTTCCATTTTCAATCAGGGAAACAGATCTATTCCCTTGGTTCACAGTCATCAAAATCTGTTGTAGTTGGTCCTGTGTTAGACACACCAAACTGCTCTTCATATTTTCAGCTGTGATGTGTTTTTGGCAAAGTTTCTCTTTAGATACTACAGATGTATTTATGGTGTTTCTAGTCTTCTGTATATTGGGGGTTGCAGGTGAAATCTCTTTCTGGACATAAACACAGTCTTTATCTACATACTGCTTGCATAAATCCTTAGTGGGTGAAAAAGTCATACTATTTTTTTCACCTTTTGCCTGTGAAGTTTCTGAACCCATTCTCTTCTTTTGCAAAAGTTTTCCACTCCTGATACAAGTATTTTGTGTTGACTTTAGAATGTATCCAGTTTGTTTCATTCTTAATGGACATTTTGCAATCTTGGTCTTATTTCTCATCTGTTAAAACACCAGAAATTTATTCTTTGTAACAGCCCATGAAAAATCAATTTTCTTTGTTTATATAGTCTGTGATGTCAGGCCTCTATAAATTTTTTTTCCATTTTGCTGTTCAAAGATTATATCCGTGAGAAACTAACATTTAACCTTTGCAAATCTTTACTTGAAATCTTCATCAAAAACCAGAAATTATTATTTTATTTCAAGATAATGAATACAGAAGAATTTTTATTCTAGTTGTTACAGAACATCTCCATTCTACCCAGCCTGTAATCTCATGTCATGATTATCCCACTCATACTACCTCTTTTCTTTATAGATATCTATAGACCTGTGCATTAGTAACTTAGGTTAGTTATGCCTTGAATAACATAACTTGTGGGTCAACATCCCTCTAACATAATTCCTGTCTTAATTATTAGTGCTTTCATATCCAAGTAGATAATTCTTCCAATTCCCTGGCCTCTCATTTCTTTGAACTCTGCTCTTCTACACTTGTCCTCCAAGCCACCTCGGTTACTCATTCCCACAGTCGTATCTAATACTGACCTTGTTACTCCTAACTTGCAATCCCTCTATAATGTCAATTTGAATCATGGCACAATGACCAATACCCTCCTTACATATTCCAATTCTGATAATTGTTTAACTCAGCTGGAATCTATAATCTATTGATCCTACTACATTCTGCTTGTCCTCATTTCCTTCCTTAAATTCCACAATCAACAAAAGTCACCACTGTCTTCCATTCCCAATTCCTGTGCTCTGACATATACACTTTGCAAATCCCTAGACTGATAAAATCTAATTCTTCACTACCTACTCTGTGCCGGCACTCAAGAAGAAAACCACAATTATGCTGAGTGAAATAGGTCAGGCAGAGAAAGACAGATGCCATATGTTTCCACGCATAGGTAGGCTTTGCAAGACTTAACAGAAAACTGGAGGGGGGGGGAGGAAAAAATCATAGAGAGGAAGACGAAACATAAGAGACTCTCAAAGACTAAGAACAAACTGGGGGGGGGGGACGGGGGGGTAGTGGGTGACGGGAACAGAGGAGGGCACTTGTTGGAATGAGCAATGAGCACTGGGTGTTGTATGGAAACCAATCTGACAATAAATTATTAAAAAGAAGAAGAAGAAAACCACAAAGCCACAATATCTAGTTTCACCTTAAATAAATACATAGCCCAAAACAACAAGCTACCACACACTTAAACATTTTCCAAATTCATTTACTCTCTTTTAACAACAATTTCAACTTTCTCCTCTTTCCCAAATTCCTAACACTTTCTCTTTCGTCCTTATTCTCAGCTGAAAATCTTGATCAATATATCACTAAAAATCTTATAGAGAAGCATTCAGAAAAAACTTCAAGATTTTTTACCATCAAATCTGTACCAGCATCAGTACTCATATAAACTTGCTTGTACTCCTGTTATTCATACATATTTGTATAACCTTTTCTCAGGGATCTCTCTAGAGCAATTCTTTGCTTTCTCCTCAATCATCAACTATTTCTTTTCTGCAGGATCACATCTCTTTTTTTGAATCACCTTAAAAAATACAGAATTCCACTTTCTCCTCTCATCTCCCATAATCCCATTCCCAACAAGCTTCCACCCACATGACTACACCAAAACCGCTCATCAAGGTCACTAATAACTTCTATGTTGCAAATCCAGTGACTGACTCTCAGATCCTCATCTTAACACATTAGCAGCACGTGACACAGTTGGTTATTCCTTCTATTTTGAATACTTAAAAAATTTTTTTTAATTTTTCATGTTTATTTTTGAGAGAGAGACAGAGCACAAGTAAGGGAGGGGCAGAGAGACAGGAGACACAAAATTCAAAGCAGGCTCCAGGCTCTGAGCTGTCAGCACAGAGCCTGACTCGGGGTTCGAATTCACAAACCTTGAGATTATGAGCTAAAGTCGGATGCTCAACTGACTGAGTCACCCAGGGGCCCCAACTGCTTCCACATTTTGAATCACTTTCACTACTTCACTTCCAGGACTCCACAATCCTGGTTCTTGTTTTTCCTTTCCCCCAGACCTCAAAGTTGCTCAAAGGATTTCTTCTCTAAGTTACCTCGTTCACTTGCTAATTTCATTTACCCTTGTGGCCTTAAATATTACCCATATGCTGATGACTCCCACACTTATGGATGGACCTCTCCCCTTTCTTAAGGTTTCATCTGCCTATCCAACAGATAGGTTTCTTTTTTTTTTTAATTTTTTTTAATGTTTATTATTTTTGAGACAGAAAGAGACAGAGCACGAGTGGGGGAGGGGCAGAGAGAGAGGGAGACACAGAATTAGAAGCAGGCTCCAGGCTCTGAGCCATCAGCACAGAGCCCGATGCGGGGCTCAAACTCACGGACTGTGAGATCAGGACCTGAGCCGAAGTCGGCCGCTCAACCGACTGAGCCACCCGGGCGCCCCTCGCTGGGTTTCTAATAGCCATTTAAAACTCAGTATGCCTCATATAACCTACGAAAGGAATTCGGTGACAAAAGTACATTATGCAGATAACTTCCAAACATTCTAATATTTGTCATTTAACGAAATATATATATTCCTGCAAAGTCTGCTATGAACTGTGTCTATATGTATGTGCACATACGCATTGTATAGGATCAAATAAAATTATATCACACACACACACACACACACACAAACGCCTCAGCATGCCTGGGATCCAACTCTAGATCTCCCACATGCCCCTAAAAAGCTTCCTCCTTTCAGAGGAAGCAACCCATGCCAAAAATTTTGGAATTATCCTTGACTCTTCTCTCATATGCCACACTGGTCTTCAAAATATATCCTGAATCTGACCACTCTTGAACACTTCCCTTGCCCTCTACTCCAAGCCATTATAATGCTCTTGCCAGAATTACTAAAAAGCCTGCTTTTCCTGCTTCTGCCTTCGCTTCCTAGTCAGTTCTCAGCACAGTACCTACAGCGAATACCTTAATAGGTGAAGTCACATCATGTCACTTTCTTCAAAAGCTTCTAAGGGCTTCCTATCTTACTTAGGAAAAAAACTGAATATCCTACTCTGACTGAAAAAGACTTAATGATCTGGGCCGCTTCACATTGTATGTTGTATCTGAGCTCATTTTGTCTTAGCCTCCAGACACGTAGGCTTCTTATTCCTTGAATAAGATTCCCAGTTTCAGGCCTTAGCATTCATTAGTCAATCCCTCTACCTGGGACAGTCTTCCCTCATGGTTCATGTACTCACCTCCTTCAAATCTTTGCTTCAACATCACTGGCTCAGTGAGGTCTTCTCTGACCACTCTATTTAAATTTGCAGGTTTTCTGTTCTCCCTCACACTCTCACCTACCTAGCACTCTCTTTTCCAAAGACTGCTGTGCCCTGAAGTGACTTTGCCTCTTCCCTTTCTTTTTCTCTACAGCACTTTTCATCTTGTGACATTGTATATTTTGCTTACTGTATGCCCATTCAACTCATTTTTCTTTTTTTTTAATGTTTATTTATTTTTGAGAGACAGAGCGTGAATGGGGGAAGGGCAGAGAGAGAGGGAGAGACAGAACTAGAAGCAGGCTCCAGGCTTGGTGCTGTCAGCACAGAGCCCGACACGATGCCCAAACCCATAAACTGAGATTATGATCTGAGTTGAAGTCAGATGCTTAATTGACTGAGCCACCCAGGCACCTCTATTCAACTCATTTCTAATGTAAACTCGCTAGGACAGAGATTTTTTATACTTTGTCCACTGTGTATCTCCAGTACAGAACAATGAGTGGAACAAAACAGATGTTGAGTGAATTTTTTGTTGACGATCCTCAACTACACTATTTTGAAGAGTGAATTCTCTCTCTCCCCCATATTTACTCCCCTTTCCAATATATCCTATTTCTGTGGCACTGTTGCTCTAATCTCTCAGACCAGTAGGCATGGAGTCATCTTTAACTTTATTCTCATTCATGGTCTTGACTTATGAGCAAGTATTGGTCATTTCTTCCTTTCGAATATCTTTTTCTCACCATTTACATGATGATAAACCTAAATTCAGGTTTTCATTACCACACTACTATCTCATATCTTTCCTCTATTTAATTCACTATACATTTCAGCAAATCTAATTAACCTTAATTAATTCAACAGTCACTCAGTCACTATTAATTGTTGCTTTTTATGTGCTCACCAATACAGAAAAGTACTGGAGGTATAAAAATGAAGAAGATATTTGCTGTCAAAGAGTAGGGCAGATGCCCCATGACTTTCACCCAGCTTATCATATCCCAACTCTCCTGGTCTTTCAGTAACTTAAATAATACACAACCACACTTGGACCAATTAGCCACTCCCATTTCACCTTACTTTTCAAAATGTGCCTGTAGTCTCAGCCACGAGATCTGTGTGTTATCCTCTTCACCTCATCCAAATCCTATTTGTTCCTAGATTTAGGCTTTTGATAATACCAATACCACAATGTAAAATGCCTTTTACCCTCTCACCTCTGTGGCTCTTTTAATATAACTAATTCTCTAAGTGAGAGATAGCAAACTTGAATATGTACTGTAAATAAGGCTAGGTAGGAACTGAGTTAAGAAGAAAAGCAGTTTTCTACCTAAAGGAGGAAGTCACCATCAGAACCAGGCTATACTGCCAAACAGGAATCTGAGTCTACTTGCTAGATCATGCAATATTTCAAAAGTACCAAAAATGCCAGATTTTACATTAAATTCCCCAATGTTTAGATACTGGCAATTCACTCCAGTTTTTAAAAACCACTGTGTGGATTATGCAAATTATCAGCAGACTGTATGTAGCTTACACAGCTGAGCCCTACCACCTCAGTATCCAACTACAGCTCCTACTATTTCACCCTTCTTTGACTCATACAGGCCTTTTTTTGTTGTTGTTACTAACAGTTGAGCATTTTGTTTCTCTAATCAGTTGCTCATTCAAATTACTAAGTGCAATGCATGCCATTAACATATCTTGAAAGTCATTTCTGTCCCCTTCTTTCCATATCACTAGCCACTACTCATGTTTGAGAACTTCTAAGACTCTCTCTGGACTATACTTGGCCCATAAGTATGGTGTCCCTGTTATATCTGCCCTTCGTAGGGCTGTCCGAAGCCCTATCCTACAATACAAATTATACCATATTTACTCTACTTTTCAAAAATTCTTCAATGCTCCTTACATACAAGTCAAGGAAGTTCAAATTCTTTAAGTATTCATTTAAACTCTTCAAGAGGTGCCTGAGTGACTCAGTCGGTTAAGCATCTGACTCCTGATTTCAGCTAGG
Source organism: Paguma larvata (assembly GCA_030068075.1). Classification (NCBI taxonomy): domain Eukaryota; kingdom Metazoa; phylum Chordata; class Mammalia; order Carnivora; family Viverridae; genus Paguma; species Paguma larvata. The sequence goes on along the minus strand of CM057842.1, from coordinate 23,585,969 downwards.
TTACAATCTCGGTTCATGAGTTCGAGCCCCACATTGGACTCTGTGCTGATAAGAGCCTGCTTGGGATTCTCTCTCTCTCTAGCCCCTCCCCTGCTCATGTTCTCTCTCAAATAAAAAACAAAAAACAAAAAACCTTAAACTCTTTAAGACTAAACCCTACCCTAAGATTTATGTTCTATACTTCCCTGAGATACACACTATTCCCCAAATGCAAATTATGCTTTCTATCTTGGAATTTTGCCCAGTATTTTCTCTGAGCTTAGAATACACTCCCGTACCTCTTTACCTATAATTATCTGCCTCATCTTTTAAGTTCTAATTAAAATGTCACCTCCTTTATGAAACATTCCTTGGTCTCCTCAAACCACAAAGCACTGCTCTCTGCAGTTGTTGTCTGCCTTTTATAACCCTCCTATGGTATACATTATCCTACTATGGTACACATTATATTCTACTTGTATTATATAGTTATTTACCTGACCCCCCCCCCAATTCCAAAAAACAAGGACCAGATTTTGCTCAGTTTTTTTCTCTCAGTCACAGAAGAAACAAAGCCAAGAATTGCACTCTACTAGAATTTTACATCTTCCCAGTATATCCTTGTTAAAGAAAAACCTACTAATTGATGATCTAATAGAATTATCCTGCAAAATTTCACTTAAAAAGAAAAAATAGATCAAAAAATCTTCTAAAAATATTTAATAAAATGGGGGGGGGGCAGTGAGGGCAATGACCTGGCATGAGGTCAATATATATTCAGATCAATTCTGATCACTTTTTGTAGCTAAATACCAGGGGAGGAAAGAAAAAAAAAAAAAAACAAAAAACGAATGGAAGGAGCAAAAGATCATCAACTACCAAATAAATATTTACTTATGTTCATGTTACTTAATAAGAAAAAGCAACCTAGACCAAATAATTCCAAGTGTTTCCTAGATTAGATGAATTTTAATAGATCAAAATAGATCAAATCTTCACGTCAAAATTTTTACACAGCCAACTTGCTTTTTAACTAGTTTTAATTCTATCAACATTTTTCATAATATAAACAATGTCCAATGAATTTGTTTAATACTGGCTGACTTTACCATTGGGCCAGGATGCCAAAGCTAATTAACATTTTAAAATATAAAATGTGCTACTTAAGACTAATATCGTGTATATCCTTTAGCATGTCACTATTCTGCTTCTCACATATAGAAATATCCATGAAAAAAAATTTTAATGTTTTATATTTCAACTTATATGATAATTTTTTTAATGTTTGAGAGTGAGAGAGACAGAGTGCGAGCAGGGTAGAGGCAGACAGTGAGACACAGAATCTGCAGCAGGCTCTAGGCTCTAAGCTGTCAGCAGAGAGTCTGAGGTAGGGCTTGAAGTCACAAACCTCAAGACCATGACCTAAGCCGAAGTCAGACGCTTAAGCAACTGAGCCACTTAAAGCACTCAAGTGACAATTTTAAGTAGAAGAGTTTCAAAGTTTATTTACTTTGAGAGGGAGCAGGGGAGAGGCAGAGAGAGAAGGAGAGAGAGAGAGAATCCTAAGCAGGCTGCACACTGTCAGTGCAGAGCCCAATGCAAGGCTCAATCCCATGAATTATGAGATCACCACCGGAGCCAAAATTAAGAGTCAGACACTTAACCAACTGAGCCACCCAGGTGCCCCAAATTATAAGGGTTTAGAATTCATAAATTACTCATGACACTAAATCATTAATAATTCTTTCATTTCTCTTCCTAAAAGCTTAAGAAATTAAACTGGTAACCATCTCTACTTCATATTCCTTACGGCAGATTTAAAAAAATGCAGAAGGGATTCCAAAAAATTAAGAAAGTACTCTGACCACACACGTTAAATTTAATGATGATGAGATGACAGAGTTCCGCTGTGTTTACAGAGTACACTACGACAATGACAATAATTCAACCTACGAGGAAAGGGAAAACCAGAATAGTAGGTAGGTGTTGTAGTCACTCAGGAACTTCTCCCAGTAGAAGAAAAACACTACAAAGAGAGAATCCATGAATAACTTATGGAAAAGAGAATCTAACATAAAGCTACAGAAATGAAATTTGGGAAATTAAAAACAGATTTAAGCAAAAAAAAAAAAAAGACAAGTATTACTGTTTTTGTTTTTTATCTTCTGTGAGGAGCAAAGAAGTAAATGAGGAAGATGTCAGCAATCCCTATAAATAAGAGAAGAGAACCTCTTTGAAATAAAATCAACCTAGAAGGGAGACTTAGATTTCATCAGTATTTTTCCCCAGCTTTATTAAGGTATAATTCACAGTTAAAAATTGTATATATTTAAGGTGTACAACTTGATGATTTGATTTATGCATACACTGTGAAACAGTCACCACAATAAGTGAATTAACATATCCATCACCTCATATAGTTTCTATCATCAGTATTCTGAAGTTCCAAAAGCAAGAGGAATAAAACCAAACACTTTGCTCTAAGACAGTAAATAATTTAAGATGAACACTGGCTGAGACATAGTTACTCTGGAAAAAGAAATCCTAGAATAAAATATTTCAAGACTGCTAAGAGAATCTTGTAATGATTCTATCAAAAGTCCAAGACTAGTAATTTTATTATAGGCATGAAAGGAGATCCCCAGATGTTCTAGGCTGGTTAAAAAGACAATGAATCATCTTCACAAAATGTGATGACTGAAGCAAATCCATTAAGGACACTGATGGAAAAAGAAACAGGTGAAAATAAATAGAGGCCAAGGGAAGATGGAAATCAACTATTACAAGTAGTTTTTTATCTAAGAGCTATAAAGGGTGCTGGAGTTGTTAATGTGACTCAAATAAAATAATTAGTAGCAATATTTTAATAGAGCAGGAGCAGGAAAAACATATACAATTTGTATTCTGTGATTTAAAAAGCACACAAAGTATACAGCTATATACCATATTTAGAGAGAAATAATTTTTACAGGTAATGTGTGGAATTACTAGTTATCGTCACCCATTTATGAAGTGATTATTATGCTGGGTACTCAAGGAACTTCACTTAAGCCTGGAAAAAAGAGCAAAGCCACCAAAGATCAGAGTTGAAAAGTACCACACCATCCAAACTGAGTTGTTTACAGAAACACAAAGACATTTAGATGCTGCAAAGATAAAGGGAAAAAGAGTGCTACAGTGAATTAAGGAAGAGGAGAGTTGAAATTTCTGCTGATGTTAATTTAAATGTGGAAAAAGAAAGAGGGAACAAGAAAAATATAATATTGAAAAAATGTTAGAGTGGTAATATATTTTGTAGAAAAAGGCACTATAGGTTCCTGATAAAAATTTAAAAGGAAAATTATCATTAAGCTCAAATATGATCTCTTAAAGGAGAAAGCAAAATGTATGTAAGAGTTTGTGAATCAAATACACCGTTTTAATGTGGAAAATGGAATTTGAATATGAAAAGAAAAATATTTTCATTTTAAAATATTTTCATGTTAATGAATATATATTTTTAAAGATCTTGGGAACTACACTGTCCAGTGTAGTAACGACTAGATTTGCATTAAAAATTAAATAAAATTAAAAATTCACTTCCTTAGTCATACTAACCACATTTTAAGTACTCAATAACCACACAGGACTAGTAGCTGACTACCATGTTAGAAATCAATGATCTTAGAACATCTCCATCATCACAAAACGATTTACTGGGCAGCACTGATCTAGAGAAAAATGTTCTATACAGCTTTTTAAACTGAAAAATTATGATCTCATTTCTGTGAAAGGGCCAGCCTGAAAGCAAGAGAACAATACTTCTCATCATTATTCCAAACCCATTATAATAATTTGACAGGAATCCTTTTCAAACCACTGTAAAGGAAACCACATTTTACATTCAAAAACAAGTCAGGTCGTTTGTCTTACCTTCACGGAATTTTTTGATTTACATTCTACAAAAGAGAAAAATAATTACTGAGCCATCAAACGATAACACACTAAGGCAGTCACAAAAGAAAAATTTAATTAGCATTGTTTTAAGAAGGTATTTAATAGAAATATCAAGCCCAAAAGCATTAGCTTTAGGTCCTGTCTGAGTGTTCTAACTTTACAGAATAGTTCAAGAATTTCTATTTCATTTCTATTTATTTTCCAAGATAAAGTTATAAACGAATCAGGAAAAAAATAATAATAATAATGTGAATGAGAGGACTACCAAAGTTTACTGAGTTTTAAAACTAATACTAAAAAGGATTTCGGCAACTATGATCTTACTACAAATTTAATATTCTCAAACAATACATTCTTTAAATACACAGAACATAAATTACATAAATTATACCTAGATTATTCATTAGGCACCATATTAAACATGAAATATACTGGGACATTAAGTTATGAATAAATACTGACAGTGGTAAGCAGTGATGCAATCTGGTTTTACTTGGCTAAAAATAAATCTGAAAAAATGAAAACAGCTTTTTGCAAAGTATTATTTAAATATTACTCTATTACAAGCAGAAAGTACATATTAAACTCATATAAGTTTTAGAGAGGAATTTAAAAGTTAACATTTTAGGTTTCTGGTAACACGGCATACCATATGGCGACAGTATTAACTTGGTTTTTCCATCCAATAATTCAGTTTCAAGCTTTAAACCATCTCTGCAAAATAAAAGAAAGTTGTTTATCATTTTTAAGAAACAGCAAAGTTTTAAATAGAAATGAAATGCTCATTTGAATCTTTCCAATTTATACAAGAATCATATAAATATTAAACCATTCTTTTAATTAAAAACGTTTTTCAATCCAAGATAAAAGTAAACATTCAGGGAGAAAATTCCTGAAACTTTCCAATAATAAAAGAACTTGTTATCTTTAACATGAAACTTCATATTCTTACTGGTAAGCAATAAAGTCGACTATCGGGCCATTATTTAACTCTTACAAATCTAGACTGGAAAAAATGTTAATAAAACTCTCTACCTAAGTTAAAGAAGCAAAACATATCTAACTACTATTTGTTTTATAATGATCTCATGACTAATACATTCTATGGTATGCTACATCGTTAATTTGACAGTGAGCAGTAACGTTGCCACCACGGTTATTAACTTTTTGAGCATAGTGACACTTTGTTAGTATCACAACAATAAATTTGTAATAAACTTTGGCTGTTATAATTTATTTGTGCATGTCCTATGCAAGAGCACAAAGTTAACAGCAGACACTACCAAGGTAACCTGCACAAGTCAAGGTCCTAATAAAAATTCCACTGAAAACAAAAATAGCCCACAATTCCCTGTTTCCAAACAGTGGGGGAGGAATAGGTGTATGTCAATAAACATCGACGGGGACAAAAGTGATGTTCAGGACACAAAATTAAATCCAGCGGACCAGCCAAGGAAGACACAAGAAAAGATTGAAACAAAGTCTCACTGGAAACACGAAACTAGTGTTGGTAAGTAGAGGAAATCAAAATCCCTCGATTTATTAAAACACGGGGGGGAAATGGGCTTTAAAAGTTTTCCTGTTGCAGGGTTAGAATACTCCATGTTTGCACGTTTGTGAAACTCCCCAAACAAAAGAATAAAACCGAAAACTAAGTCTGTTCAGTATTACTGCACTGTAAACTCCTTCAGGGGCAGCCTGTCTTATTTTTCTCTCTACAGATTCTAGAATACAAAATTCATTTGCTAAATGATGTGCAGTTAGTCTGAGTTTGGTCACTTTTCATCTTCTTAAAACATTCACTTCCCAACACTTCCCTGCAACAGTCCTTTTTGCTCAACAAACTTAATGAGGGCCTGTTAGAGGTCAAGCACTGGCAATGCGTCGGTTGCTGAAGACTCGGTTCCTCGCATTATGGGCGTTAAACCCCTGTGGGCGCTAGGACAATCTGCAGAGTCGCCAAAGCCAGAGGCGCAAAAAACCAGGGGCCTGGGCCAGGATTTCTCCCAGGCAAGCCGCTAAGCTTTATCTCTCCATCTGCCCTCTTCGCTTATCGCCTCTCGTCCCTCACCACCGTGAGGTCAATGAGCCGGGCGGAAAGGAGGTCCCGACAGATTTACCGAGAGTAAAGATGCGCAAAAAGCGACGGCGGCAGCGGCAAACACCGCCCCGGGCCTCTCGTCCCCTCTTCGCCTCAGGCAACCGAGCAATGCCGTATGAGGCGGCGCAAGCTCGGAAGGTGTTCCACAAAGAACTCCAAGGGCCAACCTAGCCTCACCTCCTCTCCGCTACAGACCACCCTTCTCGCCCCTGCTTACCCTAGGTTCATGGCCTGCCCTCTGGCTCTCTCCACAGATGCTCAAACCTCCTGTGTATGCCGGTTGCCTCCGTCGCTCAACAAGCGCCACGCCGATTGGACACGGTGATGCCGGCGAGCTGGAAGAACAGACCAATCAGAATTAGCCGTGCTGGCTGGTGCGCTCTCAACGGGGGCGAGGCAGCCGTGGAGACCCGCCGGGTTAGCCCGGCTTGGGGCACTTCGCCCTCCCACTTGGATAGTGGGGATATTCGTTCGTTGGAGTTGTAGACACGCCACCACCCTCTCACCCCGAGTTCACTCGAAGCCCCCAGAGAAGTGCCTCATCTCGGCTGGAGGTGGCAAAAATACGGAAAAACCAAAAGTATAGGCTTTTTAGGAAATGAACATTTTCCATCTTTTATATTTGTAAGAGAGGCTTATTTGGGTAAAAAACAAATAGGGAGTGGGGTGCTGGGGAGAGACTCCTAGGTCCGGTACAGGGTTTGTCTTGTTTCTGGCTCTGACCTCCGCAGGAAGCCTAATGCATTGTAACTCTTTTCAAATTGCAACAATCACAAATAATAAATTCAGCTCTTTGTGCCAGACTGGGAGCTAAGGGCTTTAGGTCTATTATTTGAGCTTTACAACATTATCTTGGAGGCACAGAGAGGTTAATCAAACAATTTAACCCCGAAGCCCGTGTTCTGAACTGGTGTTTTATGAGTGTAACTGTTGTCAGTTCTGAAAGATCTGAATTTAAACGTACTTCCTCCAAGAACCTCCTCCGGAATCCACTAGTGGGCAAATCAGGAATCCACTCTCTGGAGCCCCCGGTCCCTGCCCTTTTGATTCGCATACTAATGCGTTTAAGATGCTGTGTTAGAGGGCTGGCAGTTGGTGTCTCCTATACCTTCATAGCCACAGCACCTGGCGCTGAAAAGTATAGGCAGTAAATAACTGTTAAATGAAAGAACAGCAAAGAATAAAAAAAATGCCAATAACTTTATTAAGTTTGACCGAGTGCTATTTCATGAAGAGGATTATAATGCAGTTACTAAAGTTCACAGGTTTTTCATCTACTCCCACGATTTTGACAAACTATAGTTGTAAGAAATGAGGCACATTGATTTCTCATAGTACACGTTCCTTGAAAACTCAGAGATCTTTTAATATTCATTTATGTATCTGGTCTGTAGAAGATATATGTAAATAAACATTTGTTAATATACTTGACTTAATAAATGAACAGGGACCAGAGTACCTTTGATCTGTGTTTTGTTCTGTTTTAAGGAACACTTAACCTAGGCATAGAAAAAAAAAAGGCTAAAAGGATTTAAACCACGTGTTAACAGGTGTATTTCTGGGAAATAGAGTGGTATGACTTTTAAAATGTTGGTTTGAGGGTACCTGGTGGCTCTGTCAGCTGAGTGTCTGACTCTTGATTTTGGCTCAGGTCATGATCTCACATGTGAGAGGGAGCCGTTTGTCAGGCTCTGTGCTGACAGCGTGGAGCCTGCTTAGGATTCTCTCTCTTCTCTCTTTACCCCTCCTCCTGCTCGTGCTCATGCTTGTGCTCACTCTCTCTCAAGTAAATAAACAGTAAAAAAAATAATGATGATAATAATAGTTAATAGGATCTGGCATAATGAGAGATAGACTAGTAAGAAAGAGAACTCTAAAAAATACAGGAATAACAGATATAAGGAGCAATTTCAATAAAGCCCCCAAGGAAGAGCCCCCTTGCCCCACAGGACTGACATCCAGACCTTACTGGGGGTCATGGCCCTGGCTTATGCCAGGAGCTGTTGCCAGAAATCCATCCTCTAGGTTACTGGGGGAATCTATTCAAAGTATCACACCAGGAGCACGTCACTACGAAACTGCCTGAGGGTTGCTTGGGGAAGCTGCTGATGGCTGGGTGCTGCTGGTCACTAGGCTCTACAGGAGTTGAGTACTGAGGCAGGCTTGGGGTGGGGGGAGGTGTGCTGGCCCCTGGAGATACTGCCCCGGCTGCATGAGCCTGATGTTGGAGAAGCTGCCAGTGCTGAAGCTGGAAACTGGGGGAAGCCTCTTCCGCTGAGATATTGGATACCAAGGAGGCTATCAAGTCAATACACTGGAAACAAGGACAGGATTCTTTTTTCCTGCAGTGTCTCTCTAGCCCCCTCTATTAAGAAATCTTACGGGCACCTGGGTGGCTCAGTTGGTTGAGCATCCGACTTCTGCTAAGGTCATGATCTCTCAGTTCTTGAGTTTGAGCCCCATGTCGGGCTCAGTGCTGACAGCTCAGAGCCTGGAGCCTGCTTCAGATTCTGTGTCTCCCCCTCTCTCTCTGCCCCTCCCCCACTTGCGCTGTCTCTTTCTCTCTCTCTCAAAAATAAGTAAACATTAAAAAAAAAAAGAAAGAAAGCTTAACATCCTGTCAGCTACAAAGGAAAAATATTTAAAGGGCCTAGATCCATTTTACATAAAAGATGAATTTGAAACTGAGTCAATAAATTGATAACTGAAGGCTTTCAAGCTTCAGGCTTTCACTAATACCATGAATTTAATACCAATAGAACAAGGCTTTCACTACCATGAAAGCTTTCAAGCTTTCACTAATACCATGAATTTAATACCAATAGAACAATCTTTCAACAAAGAACTACATCATAATACTGAAGTTCATTCCATGATCTAATGGACATTGATACCAATTGATACAGGTATGGATATAGCATACTCTGCTTGAGAAGATTACTTATTTCAGGTGTTTTTACATATTGCTGTCCATTTTAAGTTCATTTGTTTAATAGCACTCTCCTTGAAATATGCTATTTGTATGACCAATTTATATATTTTTTAATTTTTTAAAATGTTTTTATTTATTTTTTTTGCAGGGGAGGTGCAGGGCGAGAGGGAGACACAGAATCCGAAGCAGGCACCAGGCTCTGAGCGGTCAGCACAGAGCTCAGTGCGGGGCTTAAACTCACAGACCACAAGATAATGACCTGAGCCAAAGTCAGATGCTTAACTGACTGAGCCACCCAAGCGCCCCTGTGTGACAAATTTATATTCTTAATAAAAACTGATTTTTTAAAAAACATTTATTTATTTTGAGAGAGCCAGTGAGCATGAATGGAGGAGGGGCAGAGCGAGAGGCAAGGAAAATCACAAGCAGGCTCTGCACTCTCAGCTCAGAGCCTGATATGGGACTCCATCCAACAAATCGCAAGATCATGACCTGAGCTGATATCAAGAGTCAGACACTTGGGGTGCCTGGGTGGCTGAGTCAGTTAAGCATCCGACTTTAGCTTAGGTCATGGTCTCACAGTCTGTGGGTTTGAACCCCACGTCAGCTCTCTGCTGACGACTCAGAGCCTGGATCCTGCTTAGGATTCTATGTCTCCCTCTTTCTTTGCCCCTCCCCGACTTGTGCTGTCTCTCTTTCTCTCAAAAATAAACATTAAAAAGAAAGAGAGTCAGACACTTAACAAACTGAGCCAACCAGGTGCCCCTAAAAACTGATTTTTTAAAAAAATTTACATATAGTGCAATCCCTATGAAAATAACACCAGCATTCTTCACAGAGCTAGAACAAACAATCCTAAAATTTATATGGAACCAGAAAAGACCCCAAATAGCCAAAGCAATTCTGAAAAAGAAAACCAAAGCTAGACGCATCAGAATTCCGGACGTCAGGCTGTATTACAAAGCTGTAATCATCAAGACAGCGTGGGACTGGCACAAAAACACACACAGAGAGCAACGGAACAGAACAGAGAACCATAAATGGGCCGACAAATGTATGGCCAACTAATCTTTGACAAAGCAGGAAACACTTTCCAATGGAATAAAGACATCCTCTTTAGCAAATGGTCTTGGTAAAACTGAACAGTAACATACAGAAGAATGAAACTGGAACACTTCCTAAACAAAAATAAACTCAAAATGGATGAAAGACCTAAACACAAGACAGGAAGCCATCAAAATCCTTGAGGAGAAAATAGGCAACAACCTCTTTGACCTAGGCCACAGCAACTTCTTACTTGACATGTCTCTGGAGGCAAGGGAAACAAAAGTGAAAATGAACTATTGGGACCTCATCAAGTTAAAAAGCTTCTGAACAGCAAAGGAAATACTCAACAAACTAAAAGGCAACCGACAGAATGGGAGAAGATATTTGCAAACGACATATCCGATAAAGGGTTAGTACCCAAAATCTATAAAGAACTTACCAAACTCCACACCCAAAAAACAAATAATCAGTGAAGAAATGGGCAAAAGACATGAATAGACACTTTTCCAAAGAAGACATCCGGATGGCTAACAGACACATGAAAAGATGCTCAACATCATTCATCATGAAGAAAATACAAATCAAAACCACAAGGAGATACTGCCTCACACCTGTCAGAATGGCAAAAATTAACGACTCAGGCAACATCAGATATTGGTGAGAGAAAGAAGAACCCTTTTGCACTGCTGGTGGGAATGCAAACTGGTGTGGCCACTCAGGAAAACAGTATGGAGGTTCCTCTAAAACTTAAAAATAGAATACTCCGTGACCCAGCAATTGCACTACTAGGTATTTATCCAAAGGTTATAGGAGTGCTGGTTCAAAGGGGCACATACACCCCAATGTTTATAACAGCACTATCAACAATGGCCAAAGAATGAAAGGAGCCCAAATGTCCATCGACTGATGAATGGATAAAGATGTGGTATACATATATACAATGGAATATTACTCAGCGATCAAAAAGAATGAAGTTTTGTCATTTGCAACAACATGGATGGAACTAGAGGATATTATGCGAAGCAAAATAAGTCAGAGAAAGACAAATATCGTATGATTTCATTCATATGTGGAATTTAAGATTCAAAATAGATGAACATAAGGGAAGGGAAGCAAAAATAATATAAAAACAGAGAGGGAGTCAAACCATAAAAGACTCTTAAATACAGAGAACAAAGGGAGGGGTGCTGGTGGGATGTTGGGTGGGGGGACAGGCTAAATGGGCAAGGGGCATTAAGGAGGACGAGGACACTTGTTGGGATGAGCAATGGGTGTTATACGTAAGTGATGAATCAGTAAATTCTATTCCTGAAATCGTTATTACACTATATGTTAACATAACACTACATGTTTAACTACGTTAAATTTTAAAAAATTTACATATAGTAAAATGCACAGATCTTAGGGTACAATTCAGAGACTTTTTTGGTAAATATATGTACTCATTTAACCACCACTTCAGTCAAGATATAGAATATTACTGTGACTTCCCAAAAGTTCTCTCGTACCCCTTCTATCAATCCCTACCCCTTTTTGTAGGCAATCTCTGTTCTGATTTCTATCACCATAGATTTAATTTAGTCTTTTCTAGAATGTCACATAAATGGAATCACAAAAGGTGTGGCTTTTGAGTCTGACCTCTTTCACTTAGCATAATATTTGTGAATTCATCATGTTATTCGAGTATAGGAGTTTGTTCTTTTTTTGTTGCCGAGTTCATACATTGTATGAATGTATGACAATCTGAAAATATTTAGATCACTTCCTCTTTGGGGGTATTATGAAAAAAAGCTGATCTATATACTCTTGGGCAAGTCTGTTTGTAGACGTGTATTTTCATTCCTCATGGGCAAATCCTTGGAAGGAGACTCACTGCAGAGTCCGAGGGCAGATGTTTTAAAATTTTTGTTAGAAACTACTAGACTGTTTTCTGAAGAGGTTATGCCATTTCACACCCCCAATGTATGAGGACGAGTGGTTCTAGAAGATTTCACACCTTCACCAACATTTGGTATTATCGTCTTCATTTATTTATTATTTTTTTAATGTTTATTTTTGAGAGAGAGAGTGGGGGAGGAGCAGAAAGAGAGGTAAACACAGAATCTGAAGCAGGCTCCAGGCTCTGAGCCATCAGCACAGAGCCCGACACAGGGCTTGAACTCATGGACTATGAGATCATGACCTGAACTGAAGTCGGATACTTCAGTGACTGAACCATCCAGGCACCTCTGGTATTGTCAGCTTTTAATTTTAGTCACTCTAGTGAATGTGAAATGATATTCATTTTAGTTTCAACCTGCATTTCTGTACTAATGATTTTGAATACATTCATTCAGTTTCTGTGGAGTTTGCAAGGGGCGGCCCCACTACTGAGGCCTCTTTCTTCCCTTATATCTTCATAGGAGGGTCCTCCCTCAGGTCTTCATAGGAGGCTCTATTAAATTCACTGCTGGTACTTCTACCCTACCAGCCCAACAGACATACTTAAATTTTTTTAAAATTTTTTGTAATGTTTATTTATTATAGAGAGACAGAGCAGGAGTATGGGAGGGGCAGAGATGGGGGGAGACACAGAATCCAAAGCAGGCTCTACTCCGAGCTGTCAGCACAGAGCCCAAAGCGGGGCTCAAACTCACAAACTGCGAGATCACGACCTGAGCTGAAGTCGGATGTTTAACCAACTGAGCCACCCAGGTGCCCCATACTTAAACATTTTTGATGGAAAGGGTGTGGCAGTGCACCATTCAGTCTTAATTTAGATCACAGTGTGATTATATCATGTCTATCAAGCATCTGCAGTAGGTTCAGGGGCATCGGATTGATGATAAAACCAGTGGCCTTAGAACTGTGTGGCTGTGGGGCACCTGGGTGGTTCATTCGGTTAAGTATCCGACTTCGGCTCAGGTCATGATCTCACAGTTTGTGGGTTCGAGCCCCGCTTTGGGCTCTGTGCTGACAGCTCAGAGCCTGGAGCCTGTTTCAAATTCTGTGTCTCCCTCTCTCTGGCCCTCCCCTGCTCATGCTCTCTCTCTCTGTCTCTCTCAAAAAAACATTAAAAAAAAAAACAACTGTGTAGCTGTGAGTCCTATCAGGACTACCTAGAACCCCTTTCACCACCAATGCTGAAGGACCCATGGTTTTCTTCCTAGAAGGACTTCAGCAGAACTATTTTTTATATCCTATGAAATAATTAAAATCCTACCTTGGAAAGTTGCATTTTAGACTGATTTCTGCAGTTTTGCTTGAAACTGTTCCAAAGCTTTTCAGAAATACACAACTGGAAGACCTTCCGGCATCTTCCATTTGTGGAGTTCACTTTCCTCCCTACACATCATCGCTGTTAGGCAGTGTTTGTGATTCATTTGTGAGCGCTGCTCTACAGAGCCGGTTAATTAGCTGTCTTCTCTGTCTCCAGGAGTGGATGAAACAAACCAAAGGACCAATACATTAGACAAAAGCAAAATTAAATTAAGTAAATTGTTCAGGTGTGAAGGCATGAAGGTCTTAATTGCACAATTCTGAGAAGCATCCTAAGAAATACTGAAAGAGCAAGAGGAAGAAGAGAAAGAAAACCAACATAGGAATAAGTCAATTAACTCTCTCTGACCTCAGGTTCTTCATATAAAAGATTAGATGAGCCATAGAAAGTTCCTTTACTTCCTAAGTGGATGGTTCTAAATTGTCATCATCTCTCTCCATGCCCACCAGTCCATCCTAGTAAGACCCCCGCTCCCCCATCGCAGGGAGTCTCTGCCCAGGACTATTCTAACAACCTCCTAAACAGTCTCTAATTTGTGGCCAGAGTGATTTCTAAAATGGGAGTCTGCTGCTTAAAATCTGGCAATAATTTGAAAAAAACTCTGTTGCCCTTGCCACAAAGTCCAAAGGACTTCATGTGGTTACCAGGCCAGTCTTGATCTTTTTAGTGTTGCCTCTACCACTGCCCCCTGAGCCCGGAGCCTCCCTATACTGATGTTCCACTTCCTCGAATGTAGCCACTTTTCCTGCCTCCCATTTTACATAATCGTTTGCACCACAGATTTTATTGGGTGCCTGTTGTGTCCCAAGAATTGTTTCAGCACAAAGGGTCAAGCAGTAACCCAAATCGACAAAATTCCTGCCCTCCTCGAGCTATTTCTTCTTGCTGGAGCGCTTCTCCTTACGGTACTTCCCTGAGTAACTTCATCGAGTACCTTGTCCTGTATGTCTTCGCAGAGATGTCATATCCTCCCGAGAGGCTCCTCTCACTGCCTTCTTTCCTCTTCCCACCTCTCCAGGGTGCACTCTCCACTTCTCCGAGACAGCATTTGTTATCCTATGTGGTCAGCCCTGCATTCCCCCAGAGTGCGTCCTGTGCGAGAGCATGGACATGCTCTCTGCTTATCATTTCCCCCCAAATCCTGACACATGGTAAGTTCTAAATAAATATTGGTTGGAAAGAAGATAAGTTAAAATGGCCATAAACCAATGACTGCCTGCTAGAAAGGGCACCCTGTAAAATGGAAAAGTGCTACCTCTGAGTCTGTAAGTGGGTAACAGAGGTTCATAATTTATATATTTTCTTAGACATACCAAAGAAAGAGGTACACTAGGGTAGGTGTGAGATGTAGCAGCAACCGAAGACAGGTTAGCTGGGCAGCTCTGAGTTGTAAATTTGGGGAAAAGTCTCTTTTGTGACAAGTGTATTATAGATCTCAGGGCACCTGAGTGGCTCAGTCTATTGAGCATCTGACTCCTGATTTTGGTTCAGGTCATGATCCCAGGGTCGTGGGATCAGGCCCCACATTTGGATACATGCTGAGTGTGGAGCCTTCTTGCTTGAGATTCTCCCTCTCTCTCTCTCTCTCTGCTCCTCTTCCCTGCTCACTCTCTCTTTCCCTCTAAAAAAAAAAAAAAAAAAAGGGAGAGATTTCTCCACTAACTGCCCAAGATGAAGTTGCTAGCACAGAGACTTCTTCACTGGTCAATCTCAATAAACCACACAGAAGTAAAAGGTGAAACCTTTGTGGAAATGAACTGTGCCATCAAGTAATTGTCTTTATGACAGGTCATATACATGAAAGTACATTGTGGTAGTCAGAATGATGCTTCCCTCACTCCTCCTTACCCCAGAAAAGTCCTTCACATTCCTAGAATGTCCCCAGAAACTGAGTAAGCACCCTAACATGACACAGGGGAATTAAGGTTGCAGACAGAATTAAGTTTGCTACTCAGCTCACCTTAAAATAGGAAGATTATCATAGATAATCCAAGTGGATCTAAAGTAATCACGAGGGTCCTTAAACATGGAAAGGGGAGGCAGAAGAGGGTCAGAGAAAGAGACGTGACAATGGAAACAGGGTCAAAGAGATGCTACGTTGTTGTTGGCTTTGAGGTTGGAGGAAAGAAACCATGAGCCAAAGAATGCAGGAACCCTCTAGAAGCTGGAAAAGACAAGGAAGTGGATTCTCCCTAGAGCCTCCAGAAGGAATGCAGGCTTACCAACACCTTGATTTTAGCCCAGAGAGACTTATATCAGACTTCTGACCTTACGGTTTACACAGAACTATAAGATAATAAGTCTGTGTTGTTTTAAGCCGCTCGGTGTGTGGTCATTTGT
This sequence comes from Paguma larvata, assembly GCA_030068075.1. Lineage (NCBI taxonomy): Eukaryota > Metazoa > Chordata > Mammalia > Carnivora > Viverridae > Paguma > Paguma larvata. The sequence continues at coordinate 23,570,375 of CM057842.1, read as the reverse complement.
GAAAGGGGTAATAAAACTAGTACACATGCTTATTTCTGTGAAGCACACCTTTTTTCTAGTATAGCAACCAAAAGGAGTTGAGCCCCCAGATCTGACTGAGATCCAATCACTGTTGTGATAAACAAATTGTCAAATTTGCTTTAGGTCTGTGAATGCTGGGGTTCCTAGCTTTCCTTATTTGCTCCCTCCTACATACAAGTTTCACTACACACATGCAAACATAGAAACATAAACCCCCACCTGATTCAGTAAGACGTGGCCTGCCACAAATATGCCTAAGATACCTCTTTAGCAATGGCATCTAAAGAGATGGCTTTTGGGGTACCTGGGGACACAGTCAGCAGAGCATGTGACTCTTGATCTCAGGGTTGGGAGTTTGAGCCCCATGTTGGGTGTGGAGATTACCTCAAAATAATCTCTTAAAAGAAAAAGAGAGAGAGATGGCTTTCTCCTCCCTATAACCTAGACTCTGCAGGCTCCTCTCTAGTGGTGACCTCTTTTCCTTCCGGTTGGCCTGATATTCATCTAAGCCAGTTTATTCATATGTAAAATTATTGAAGGAGGTGGGGAAAGGGTTGTAGATGGTGCAATGTCTCAGGCTCCATGTCTTCCCTCCTGGGATTGCCTCTATTCAGGTGCGTTAGAAGAAACGGACACATATAAGATAAAACCAAAAGAGAGAGGATTTGGTGATAGCCAGCAATAGAGGAGTCAGGTGCTGGGAGAATTGGGGTGGGAGTATTTTTATCATTCAGAGAGGCGAACTGTGGCATCTCAGTACTGACTCCTCCAGTTGTATTTTCTACAACTCTCCCCCTAAGCCCTTCTGACTGCGCACCCCTCACTCACATTTACGCTCTTACCTCTGCACAGGTGGCTCTGAAATTGCCAGGCTCTACTTCTCTCCTTAGCTACAAAGTCCCCAGCTGCTGGCTGCCGCAGCGTTCAGGCTCAATGCAGCAGACACTCAATGCAGGAGTGTGCCGTCCTTTCCCCAATTTGACTCTCATTGTCCAAGTTTTCCTTCGTTCTGTGAATGACACAGTGGCTTTCTCTGCCCCCGGTAGTCAGTGTGCCAGTGGTAGGACATGTCCTTTGTATTTCCCCTTCCTCCTGGTGCTCCAGCTGTGACAGTCTATTTATTCTTCTCCACATACACTTTGTATTCTCTCTCATTTCTATGTCTTTTCTTTAGCTCTCCCCTACCTACAATGCATGTCTTCCCACATGAACCTGTAATGGGACAAATAGCATCTTAGACATATCAAAGAAGGGGAGGCATCATGATTGATGTGAGCGTTAGTGACAACTAGGAGAAGTTAGCTGGGCGGCTGTGAGTCTTAAATTGGGGGGAAACACTCTTGGGAACAGGTGTATCAGAACAGAGCTCTCTCTGCTAGCTTCCCAGGATGAACTGTTACTACCATAGAGATTTCTTCACTAGAAAACTTAGATAAAGCACACGAAAGTAAAAAGGTAAACATATTTACCTATAAAATGTATGATTTGCTTATTAAAAACTTACCAGTGATAAACATGACATTGGAGCGTGATTTCTTTGGCTTGGGTGCAGGAATGGTGGAGAATGGACCAGGGAGAAAAACAAGCATTGGTAATATTTATTATTTTTTTAATATAGGTAGTGGGGACATAGATTTTGTTATACTATTCTCTATTTTTTTTATGTCCTATTCAAAACACACACACGATTCCTCTCCACACTTTCAATACTCTTTGAAATATATAATTTCAAGCATTTATTTTTCCTTGTACTCATTTTCCATAATATAGGCTTTCCAGATGTATATTTTGCATTCCTCAAGTCCAGTTTATGTGGGTGATTTTTCACCTAATCTTGACACAGCAGATGGCAGTGTGAGTCCAGTTTCCTATGTAGTAATAACACGTTTGCGTTCACAGATGAAACTTATTTTAGCTACAATCTTGTGCTTTAAATGGTTAACATAGAAAATATAAAACTGTAGAAAGTCACGACTCCCTGGGGATTTAGAGACGCATTTTCTAATTATATTAAACTCATTAAAAAATAATTCATTAATAAAATGAAAGTTCATTCTTATGCAGAAACAGGAATCATCACCTCCAAAGAGACATTGAGCAACTCTCATTCTCACAAGATTTGAGTGATTATCTGAACTGGTCGGTACTTCAATTTTGACTTTGGCAAATAAACCCCTTACCTAAAATTACTTAAGAATCTTCATGTACCATTACTATTGTGTAAGATTACATTTTTTGCGAGACTCAAAAAAGAAAAATCAATCACAAAGAGAGTTAAACTAAATCAATTTTTATTTAAGAACTGCAGATAAGAGACTTTGCCAGTACATTTTCTTTGCCTCCCCTTGCTCCCCCTCCCCCACGGTCCCCCCCTTCCCCACCTTGGTTTCCCAGATCTATTGAATCTGCAGCTTTCCACCCATTAGTAAGAGCTACAGGGGCAGTACTGGTAGATGCAGGAAAGAATAGTCTCTGGTTAAACATAACCGGATTTAAATCTCTGCACCACTGCTAATCACCTGCACGACCAGGAGGAGGTTAATTGGCCCATCTGAGTCTCCGTTTCTTTCTCTGTAAAATGGAGGTAATAACAGATTTTAGCCTTTAGGGTTATGTGATAATGTGCTCACAGTATTACCACAGATGACAGCCCTTGAGGATTGCCAGTCTTCACTCCCACTGTTAAACTCTTACATATATTCTCTTTCCCTCTCTTCCCTTCCACAGAAGGTGTAAAAACACCCAACTGCCAGGGCACCCGGATGGCTCAGACGGTTAAGCGCCCGGCTTCAGGTCAGGTCATGATCTCACAGTCCGTGAGTTTGAGCTGTGCATCGGGCTCTGTGCCGTCAGCTCAGAGCCTGGAGCCTGCTTCAGATTCTGTGTGTGTCTCTCTTTCTGCCCCTCCTCCACTCAGGCTCTGTCTCTGTCTCAAAAATAAATAAACGTTAAAAAAAAAAAACACCAAAACATCCAACTGCTGATGTCTCTCCTCCCCAACCTTTCAAATGGTGTCTCCAATATGCTGCCCTTCATTAGGCCCTGATATTTTTCTTTCCTCCTCATTCTCTCTCCCATTCAGAAAGCCCACTTGTCTCTCATTTTGCTCATCCGTGTCCGTCTCATTTACTCCTAATTTCTAAAGAAATTAGCAACAGACCTTGTTTACTCTTTCCCTGCTGAGGACACAGCCTTCTTCTCTTCAGGGTCCACCCACCTTTTCCCAAGAAAGGCTCAGGACTACTGGGAACTGCTTGCCTCAGCTAGAAGATGTACCAATAGGCTTTCCTCTCGATATTAGAAATATTTGGGGGGCGCCTGGGTGGCTCAGTCGGTTAAACGTCCAGCTTCGGCTCAGGTCATGATCTCACAGTCTGTGGGTTCGAGCCCCGCGTTGGGCTCTGTGCTGACGGCTTGGAGCCTGGAGCCTGCTTCCAATTCTGTGTCTCCCTCTCTCTCTCTCTGACCCTCTCCCACTCATGCTTTGTCCCTCCTGCTCTCAAAAATAAATAAAAACATAAAAAAAGAGAAATATTTGGAAATGGGCCACTTTAGAAAGGTACTTGAAAGTATTAAATCATTGTAAAATTTTCATTCTGTTGGATTCTTGTAATATTCTTGTATTTTGATTTTGTATTTTATTTTGCATATATATATTTTAAAGGGGGACATTAAAAGATTTTTTTGTGTGTGTTTTATTTATTTTTGAGAGAGAGAGACACACAATGCAAGTGGGGGAGGGCCAGAGAGAGAAGGAGACAGAATCCGAAGCAGGCTGTAGGCTCTGAGCTGTCAGCACAGAACTTGACGCGGCAGGGTCCCAACCCACAGACTGTGAGATCATGACCTGAGCCAAAGTCAGACACTGAACTTACTGAATCACCCAGGCGCCTCTATTTTGTATATATTTTTGAAAGTTTCATTAATTTTTCCAGAACACAAAATATATCACAAAAAGAATTACTTAACTCTGGGGTACTTGGGTAGCTCAGTTGGTTAAGTGTCTCACTTTGGCTCAGGTCATGGTCTCACGGTTCATGGGTTCCAATCCCACATGGGACTTTGTGCTGATGTCCTGGAGCCTGGAGCCTGCTTTGGATTCTGTGTCTTGCGCTCTCTCTCTGCCCCTCCCCTGCTTGCACTTGGTCTGTCTGTCTGTCTCTCTCTTTCTCTTTCAAAAACAAACATTAAAAAAAAAAGAACTACCTAACTTTATTTCTATAGAGAATTGCTGAATATGAACAAAAATTTTAATCATGAGATTCTTCTTGAACACAGAACAAAATAACTCATTGATTGTTTCACTAACAATACATTGAAATAAACTCCCTTTTATTGAATACCTATTATATATTAAGCATAGTACTAAGAACTTTAAAAGCATTTGTCTCAGTTTATTTTTTTCTCAACTTATTCTTTTTTTAAAAAATTTTTTAAAGTTTATTTATTTTCGAGAGACATAGAGACAGAGCGTGAGCAGGGGAGGGGCAGAAAGAGAGGGAGACACAGAATTGGAAGCAGGCTCCAGGCTCCGAGTTGTCAGCACAGAGCCCAGTGCGGGGCTCGAACTCACAGACCGCGAGATCATGACCTGAGCTGAAGTCGGATGCTTAAGACTGAGCCACCCAGGCGCCCCTCAATTACAGTTACTAATATTATCTCCATAATACAGATGATAAAACTGAGGCCTAGAAAGTTTGTATAACTTGAGTAAGTTCAGACAGTAAGTAAATGTAAAGCCAAATTAGTCTAACTCTGAGTCTACCTCAACGTTAATTTTTAAAAATTATTATTAAGGTATAATTGATTATAGTTCCAAGTGTACAACATAATGATTTTTTATGTGTGTGTATATTGCAAAATAATCACAATAAGTATAGTTAACTTCTATCACCACACAGTTATAATTTTTTCTCATGATGAGAACTTTTAAGATGTACTCTCTCTCAGCAACTTTCAAATATACAATACAGTATTATTAGCTATAGTTACTAAGCTGTATGTTACATCCCAAGACTTATCTATCTTACACCTGAAAGTTTGTACCTTTTTACCTCCTTCACCCAGTTTGCCCAATATTACTTACTATCCCATGGTAACTAGCCAGTACGAGGCAAGTTTTCCCAGTGTAATTGGCCACTTGGATTCTGAATCAATTCTACAAGTTCATCTTTTTAAAACTAGTTTTCAATGATCAAGGAGCTTATTTATACACACCTTTATTAGGCACTTATCACACAAAAGTCATTCTTAATTTCTCCCTGTCCTTTCCTACCCATAAGAAATCCATCTACAAACTCTACTGACTATCCCAGAAATGTGTCTGAAGTAGATCAAGTTCTCTCCCCTTTCTCCTCCCTTCCTTCTCCCTATTCCAAGCTAATATCATCTCTGTTCTCTGGATGGCTGGAGCAGCCTTCTAACTGGGCTCTCTTCTTCTGTTCTGTAAATGTGCTATGCTTTATATGTTTATTAGCTGCCTCTTTCACCCCTATGTAAACTCCATAAGGGCAAAGACTCTGTCTTGTTCAATGTTGTATCTCTAGGACACAGAACAGTGCCTGGCATATGGTGAAAACCTCAGGAAATGTTTATTGGTTGGATGAATTTTTTTTACATTTATGTATTTATTTTGAGGAGGGGAGAAGGGCAAAGGAAGAGGGAGAGAGAGAGAATCCCAAGCAGGCTCCATACTGTCAGCACGGAGACTGACATGGGGCTCCATCCCACAGACCATGAGATTATGACCTGAGTCAAAGTTGGATGCTTAACTGAAAGAGTCACCTAGGCACTCCATGGTTGGATGAATTTAACACCAGCCATATAGTGAAGGAAGTACATTCTTTATTACATTATTACTACATTTCCAGTAGTAGATATTACTGGGAATAGACACATAAGTAAATATACACAATGCAGTGTGATAAATGCAGTAAAAGGGGCATACTCAAGATTTAGTTCTTAGTAGTATGAAAAGGCAGGGGAGTGAGTCTACCTGGTGGGGATGGAAAGGTCTAAGGAAAGTTTACGCGGTAGTCTAGGTTAAAGAAGAGTTGGCCAGATGGAAGAGGAGGAAGAATATTCCAGGAAGAAGAAACAGTGTGTTCAAAGACGAAGAAGTAGGTGCTGGTAAGTGTTGGTTGGTGGGATGGAGAGGACCACCATAAATGCCTTGAAATGGCTGGAGCCAACAGCACATGTGGGGGAATGATGAGGAATGAAGGTGGAGGGATAGGAAGGGGCCGCATCATGAATGCATGAAATATGCCACACTAAGCAGCTCAAATTTTATTCTAAAAATAATGAGAGTGCCATAAAAGACCTTTAAGCAGGCAATAATAAGAGACTGATATTTTAGTAAAAATAAGACTCTGGTGAATTGAGAACAGATTATGAAAGTTTGAGACAAGGTGATCGGTTAAGATTTCCTTGCAAGATTTCATCTTCTGATCAGTACTGAGTAACAGGCCTGGATTTACCCTCCTTCCTGAAATAACAGATATATATACAATTTTCCAAACACTGGATAGCAGGCAACAAAGGACAGAGATCCCTGTAAAACAGGAAACAATTGAGATGAGGCCTATGATTGATTGCCCCAACTTCCTGCCTTGAGAGAGTTTCTAGACTGCAGGACAGAGAGGGGAAAACAGGTGGGGTCCAGCACTCTCTCTGATCAAAGAGACAGACTTAAGTGTCTGGGGAGATCAGGACAGCTGAGTTCATAGAGTAGAACACCAGAGGGAAGAAAGCTAACAGAGAGGGAGAGCCTGTCAATTTGCAGAGATTCTGCCTCCGGTATTCAGAAGAGTACTGACCAGCATGTGTACGAGGTCAGGGAAAAAACCATTCAAAAGGATTAGAAACTACAGTGCCTGCCGTTCATGCAGGGCCAGGAGTAGTAACATTTCCACCAGCCAGACTGGAAAAACCAATAATTCATAACATTGGGTAGATCAGTCAGGAAGGTTTGTTTGGTTTTGTTTTGTTTTTCAGTATTGAGGAATAATTATTCCTAGCACCGCTCTGGACCTGCCTAACAAATCATAAAAAGTAGAAGGGCTCAAACTCTTCCCAAGTTACTTGACTGCCTCCTGGAACAAAACTCAAGAAGATTTATTGGATTACAAAAATATTCAGTACTCAGCAAGGTGACGTTTACAATGTCTGGCATCCAATCAAAGATTACCACGTGGAGCACCTGGATAGGTCAGTCAGTTAGGCTTCTGACTCTTCGTGGCTCAGATCATGATCTCAGAGTTTGTGGGACTGAGGCCCGCATCGGGCTCTGTGCTGACCGGTGCAGGTCTGCTTAGAATTCTCTCTCTCTCTTTCTCTCTCTCAAAATACATACATACATACATACTAACAAAAAAAAAAAGAAAGAAAGAAAAAAAAGATTACCACACATACAAAGAAGTAGGAAAACATGATCCATAATAAGAATAATAATCAATTAATTGAAACTGACTAGGAACCCACACAGATGTTAGAATTAGTAGAGAAAAAAACATAAAAACAATTGTTATAACTGTATTGTATATATTTAAAAAGCTAAGTATAAATACAGAAGATATAAAAAAGATTCAAATTGAACTTTTTTTTTTTAAGATTTTATTTAAGGGGCACCTGTGTGGCTCAGTCAGTTGAGCGACCGACTTTGGCCCAGGTCATGATCTCACAGTTCGTGGGTTCGAACCATGTGTTAGGCTCTGTGCTGGCAGCTCAGAGCCTGGGGCCTTCTTCTTATTCTATGTCTTCCTCCCTCTCCTCCCCTCCCCTTCCTTGCTGTCTGCCTCTCCTCTCAAAAATAAAGAACATTAAAATAAAAAAAGATTTTATTTGAGGGGCACCTAGCTGGCTTAGTTGGTGGAACGTGGGACTCTTGATCTCAGGGTTGTGAGTTCAAGCCCCGTTTTGAAGAAGAGATTACCTACAAATAAAATATTTATTTTATTTTATTTATTTGTTTGTTTATTCGCTTTCTTAAGATTTTATTTTTAAGTAATGTCTACACCCAACATGGGGCTGGAACTCACAACCCCGAGATCAAGAGTCACCCACACCACTGACTAAGCCGGCCAGGTGTCCCTCACGTTGAATTTCTAAAGATGAAAAGTACTATCAGAATTTCCTGACCAGCGGATGAGAGTTGGGGAGCAGAAAAGGAAAGGGCGATTGGGTGTCAAATCCTGCTATTCATAAGAACAAGGAATAAGGAAGGAAAGATATAACTGGAAGGGAGGAAAATTGAGTTTTGGACGTATTGAAGTGCTCCATGATAGAACTCCGAGGAACTCCATTGTTTAAGGGATTGACAGTAAAGAGGAGGAACTTATCAAAGTGATTGAGAAAGTGTGGTCCTGGAAGGAGAGAGAGAGCAGCTATATGAGGCTTCATGGAAGCCAAAGCCCCAAATTTCAAGGAGGAAATGGTTGGCAGACCAGTGCTCTGGAGATCAAACAGGAGAAAAACTGAGGAGTGGCCAAAGCAGTCCCTGGACTTGGCAGGTAGGAGGTCACTGAAGGTCTCACACACATGATGGAAGAGATCTTATCTGTTTCGTTCTGCATATTCTGCAGTTTCTGAAACAGAATGGGTGCTCAAAACCATTTGGTGAATGAAGGGATGAATTCAATAGTTACTCGGTACTCTGTGGGTGGCAGAGCCCCTTTGCGATGAGAACTGTAGTAGATTTAGTGGGGTCCAAAGGGTAGAAGCTGGACTATAGTGGATTTGGTGCAGACTGGAAAATGAAGAAAAGAAGGCCATAGGAAGATGCAGGATCCAGAAAAACTTTTATTTTGGGGAGGGAGTGTAGGTCTTGAGAAATTTGAAAAACACTGAGGCAGAATAGAAAAGCATATGTTTTAGAACACACACAGGCTCAGAAGTTGAATCGTGTGGGCCAAATGTTGTATACTGAACTTAACTAGAGTTAATTAACTTCTCTGAGCCTTATTTCCCGGATCTGCAATAGGACTCGCTACCTCCTAAGGCTTGTCAGGATTCGAGGAGGTAACGCATGCAAAGAATTTGAAACCGTCCCTGGCTCAGTAAATGCTGGCTCTGACTATTTTGAGGGTGGGACCATAAGAGACCATAAGAGACACACGGGAGGGCACTGGTGGCAGATTGCCTTGATGAGGAAGGAGTCTCTCACTCTAAGAGATGGGAGGGAAGGAGAAGGATGGGGTGAAGGTATGTAAGCTCCAGAGAAATGAGGCAGTTGATGGAACTGAAGTTCTATGTTTTAGGGTGTGGGGTTTAAAGAGCTGTTTGAATTTGAGAAAGGTTATCTGGATGTAAAAGAAGCCACACATCCCAGCTTGGGCATGGAAAACGAAGCGGTTTCACAGAAGGTGTGCTAGATGGGGCACCTGGGTGGCTCAGTTGGTTAAGCATCCGACTTCGGCTCAGGTCATGATCTCACTGTTTGTGGGTTCGAGCCCCACATCAGGCTCTGTGCTGACAGCCCGGATTCAGAGTCTGCTTCAGATTCTGTGTCTCCCTGTCTCTCTGCTCCTCCCCTGCTCACACTCTTTCTCTTAAAAGTAAATAAAACATCAAAAAAAAAAAGAAGTTGTGCTAGAAAGGCATTGGAGGGATGACTGGAAAGGGATGCGGCCTAGGTCAATTCAAAACAATAGGTCCAAGCAACCATCATGTATGAGCGTGTGTGTAGGTAAAATGAAGCATATTCCTTTAGCTATAATTTTGAAACTGAGAGCATCAATCCCTAGCCTCCAGAAGCGCTGTAATAGAGAAGTCTTTACATTTGATTAGGATAAAGGAGGCAGGACAATATAACCATTGGGGTTCTTGGCTGTGAGCCAAAGAAAGGAACTCTGGCTAATTTAAGTAAAAATAAACAATTGTGGAGTAGCTCAGAGGATTTAAAGGAAAGTTGAAGAACCACCTCAGAGAGAAAGGCCCAGAGGCTGCTCCAGGGCCCAAGGGAACAAAAGCTGACAGCTTGTCTTGGTAGGACCTCAGGCCCTTCAGACTTGGCCTCATCTCTAAGCATTTGTGCAGTGTAATCCCTTCAATATTTAATTCCTGGGAGAGAACGGTCTGACTGCCTCGCCTCGAGGCACATGGTCAGAGTCAAATTGCTTTCTGAATGCGTTATTTCATCCCCCTACTCCCTCCTTCAGTGAGATTGGCTGCACCTGAAGAAGGATGGCTCCTGGAAAATTATCTAGTCCGCTGTCTTTCCTTTTTCTTCCCTCCTTCGAAGAATACTTTATGTGGTTGCCCTGTGCCAGGCACTTGTTAGTAGAAAGAGATACAATCAATAAAGAGCAAAATGAGACAAGGACGCTGCTCCCGCGGTGGGTAGAACTGTGGGAGATCGGTATTCATTCAACATTTAACTGAATGATTATGCTATTGCAAACCAAAGGAAAAGCTGTGAAGAAATGAATGCCTCTTGGAGACTGGAGAGCATATAACAAGGGAGTCTGATCTGACTTTGGGCCTGAGGATAGATTTCCCACAGGAAGAGATGCCAGAACCAAGATATGAGGGATGAACAAACAGTTCATACAAACAGTGTGTGCAAAGGGCCTGTGGCTAGAGAGAGCCTGTGACATACTCCAGTAGCAGCACATCCTGCATATGTGACTTCTTTTACCATCTGACAAGTTTGACATAAGCGTAGTTTTAGATAACTCCACCTGCTTCTATTTGTGATATCAGTATGCTTCAATTAATAAAAGAAATATCTAAATGTGGGTTTAATGAGGACACGAATGATTACATTTTTTGTGTATTTCGACTGATACATATCTAAAGGTTGAGTATAAATTTTGCAGTAAAAATTAAGTCAAATTATATCAAGATGTAGCTTTCTATAGTATGATAATGAGAACCATGTTATGTAACTCATAATAAAGAAAAAACAATTTAAATCAAGTTTAAAATTTTTACTTTAAGTGGACTGTTCTCTGCGGAGAATAATTACATAAAATTTGCAGAAACCACAAGAACCAAGATAGATGTTTTCATAGTTGTGTGTGTAATCGTTAATTAAACATGACACCTTAAAACTTGTCTACTAAATAGAATTAAATGTTGATCATAGACATAATTGTTGCTTGAGCTTTAAAAATTTTGGCAATATGTTATTAACTATAAGCTAAAATAGTCATGAAAACCCAGGTCGAAATTCGTAATTGTTCTTGAGAAGCATTTCTCACGCACAAATGTAATCAAACCAATATGAGTCTGCTCCTTGGTGAGTCAGAAACCACACCAGGGTGAGTTATCTCACAAAGAAAACTTTTATTTGCAGCAAGTAAGGAGATCACGGGAATGACTTCCAAAGCCATGACTCCCCCAGAGAAATGGTGATTGGATTCCTTTTGTTTAGGGTTAGGATGAATATTTAGATAGAGAAGCCTTGTCATTTTCTGTAGAGACAGGCATAAGGTCACTCATGTGCCTTAAGGAAACATGCCTATATATACATGGCTTGTTACGTAAATGAGGCTAAATCTCCTCCTTGAGAAGAGATTCTAGTATCATAATGAGGTAAAGGCAATCGTAGGTCATTCCAGAGGTCATGCCATGGGCCATCTCCACAGGCGCAAGTCAGGTGGAGCTCAAAAGATGTGGGTGACCTTGGGCCTGCAGGAGGTCTTGTCATGGGGGAGTCTAGAGGTAAGCTGGACAGAAGAGCTTAAGGGAAAATGTAAGACAAAGGTTAGTGAGCACACGCAGTTCGGCAGTAAAGGCCAGGTCTTGGAGTCTAGCTGGTGACACAAAGACTAATTCATGTAATAGTTGATATACAAAGGTATTTTTACCATTAGTGCAAAGTTTCATTATCACATTGAGCTTTATTTTTCAACTCACAGGGTTTGGGGAAAACCTTTTGAGAAGTCGTTCATCACCACTGATGAGGGAGCCAAAGGCAAGCTGATGGCAAAGCTAACGTCCTGCACCATCCCTGACCCCTCACCCCTAGGTAGGATATACCTCAGGCACTCCTGGCTGCCCAAGAACAAAGGAAAGGGAAAAACAAATGGTTAGCTGATAGAGATCACAGTCCTGCCAGAGTCTCCATCAGTTTATAAATGTCTTAGTAAATTACAAGAAAAACATCACCCTCCCCTCCACAGTGATGTGGGGAACAAAGGCAAGAAGAAATGTACATAAAATTAAATTTCCTTATAACCAGCAGCCCACTGACAAATACTTGAGGCATGTGGAGTGTAACATTTCTCCAGGAAATCCCTACTGTCTTAATGCTTTACTAGAGGGGAAAACAACCTTAGCTTAATCTAGCTATTCCACAGTAGCAGGTGGAAGTCCTTTCGGAAAACTCCCTTTTTCCTTTACCCACCCCAATTCCCAGGTGTATCATCAGTCAATCTTCACAACCCCAGTGCAGCTTTCTGTCCATAGGTCTTGTCCCTGTATCTTAGTAAAATCACCTTTTTTTGCACCAAAGACGTCTCAAGAATTCGTTCTTAGCCATTGGCTCTGGACCCTCACCACTGCTCCAAAACTGTACCAACCACCATCACTCCAAAATATTCCCTGTAAGATTTATATGCATTTCTTTTGAAACAACGATAACCTGAAAAAGTACAGTTGACCCTTGAAGAACATGGGGATTAGGGGCGCCAATCCTCTGCACAGTTGGAATCCACATATAAATTTTGACTCCTCCAAACTTAACTACTAATAGCCTACTATTGACCGAAAGCCTTACAGATAACGTAAGCAATTGATTAACACATATTTTGCATGTCGTGTGTATTATATAATGTATCCTTACAATAAAGTAAGCTAGAGAAAGGAAAATGTTATTAAGAGAATCGTAAGGAAGAGGGGGCACCTGGGTGGCTTAAGTCAGTTGGGTGTCTGACTTAGGCTCAGATCATGATCTTGCAGTTCGTGAATTGGAGCCCTGCATTGTGCTCTGTGCTGACAGCTTGGAGCTTGGAGCCTGCCTCAGATTCTGTGTCTACCTCTCTGCCTGCTTGCACTCTCTCTCTCTCTCTCTCTCAAAAATAAACAAACATTAAAAAAAAAAGGAAAACCATAGGAAGAGAAAATACATTTACAGTACTAAGCCATAGGTATCGAAAAAAAAAATGCACATATAAGTGGACCCACGCAGTTCAAACCTAGAGTTGTTCAAGTGTCAACTATAATTATATGTAAATGACTGAACTGTAAAATGTTTGTTGTTGATTAGGCAAGCCAATCAATCTTAAAAATCCAATTTCAAAAACAAATGAGATTTCATCCACACTCCCTCCCCCACCCACAGGCAAACACTGACCCATTTTTTGCCACCATAGAGAAGCTTTTGACCTGGTTAAATTTAGTTCAGCCAGAGAAAAATGTGGGAGATATTGCATAAATGTGGTTCAACATGTAGTTAATAGCACATAGTAGGTGCTCAATAAACGTAGTCCTTGGTACATACCATGTATAAATGCTGAATGTATAGTAATTGATTTTTAATATTTCTTTCCTTCTTGTACCAGTATGCAAAATACTGTATCTTCAAGAGTTGCAAAGGAGGAAATATAATCGAATTCTATGTATTTTGATGCTTTATTCACATCTTTTTTTTTAAGTTTATTTATTTATTTTGAGAGAGAGAGAGAGCACGAGTCAAGGAAAGGCGGAGAGAGAGAGGGTGACAGAGGATCTGAAGCAGACGCCGGGTTGACAGCAAGAGCCAGATGTGGGGCTTGAACTCACAAACCATGAGATGCACGACCTGAGCTGAAATTGGATGCTTAACCAACTGAGCCACCCAGGTGCCCTCTTGAATCATGTTTCCATTGTCAATGAGAGCCCTCTGTAATTGTCACCTCCTTTACTGTCTAGAGGTATAAATACCATCAGCTTATGAAGTCATAAAACCCTGAGGTTATCTCTCTTCATATTTGCATGAGCCTATTTGGGTTTAATGTTACTTCAACAAGAAATGAAAGTAATTTCATTTTACCATATAGAATGTCCTTATTTCTCTTTTCTAGATAAATTTGTTCTTTTCTGAGTGTGAGAATTTGATGATCTTTGTTTTTGAGATTGGTTTTTTGGAATTCATTGGATTGCCAATTCAAGAGTAAACATTTTATCAGGTAGTCATGTACACGTAATTACTTTTTCCCAGGTTATGGAAGTTTCAAAAGAGAAACACATGTAAATGTTAAAATTCGTTATGTAATTATGGTAAAGCAGTAATTTTCTAAAGACGAACTAATATGGGACTTTCACAATTGACACATGTTCTGAAATTTTATTCTGTATCTTTTAAAGATTTAGCTACATATTCCCAAACTGCAAGACCTCGAACTTGAGAAGGTTACTATTATTCACCATTTTCTTTTCAGAAGTACTATCTGAAATGAATTAACTATGGAAATAGGCAAATCATAACTTTAACCTGAAATCAATGGGTTTTGGAGTGGTGATGTGGCCCAGAAAGAACCCTTGAAGACGTCTGGGGCAAAAAGGTGATTTTATTAAAGCATGGGGATAGGACCCATGTGCAGAAAGAGCTAAGCTGGAGGTATGGAGAGTGACTGGGTATATACTGCGGAGTTGAGGGAATAAAGTCAAGAGGAAGATTTTAAAAGGGATTTCCATATCCTAAGGAAACTCAGGGTTTACTGGAGGCCTAGATATTGTCAAGCTAAGGTTGTTTTTCCCTCTAGCAAAACATTACCATTAAAATAGTTGGAAGTTTGTAGATACTAGGCTATGGATAAAATTGCCTTTTTTTTTGTAATTTACCAAGATATTTGTAAACTGGAGACTCTTATCAGTATAACCATTTGTTTTCTGTCCTTTCCTTTGTTCTTGGCAGCCAGGAGTGCCTGCAGAATATCACACATTTCCCACCTGGAGATGGGGGGGGGGGTGTCTTATACTTTGCCCTCAGCTTGCCTTGTTCTCCCTCCTCAAAATGCTCTCTGTTTATAGGTTTTTAAAAGCATTAGGGAGGTATAAACATTTATCTAGGACAATAATTTACTATTACATTTTAAAGTAGTCTAAGTAATTTTAAAAGGAATGATAATTTGACAATGAAAAATTTTCAGAGGAACAGAACACATTCTGTGCTCAAACCCAAAGGAACTTCTTGGGCTTCTTTGTCTATGGAAGGAAGGAAGGAAGGAAGGAAGGAAGGAAGGAAGGAAGGAAGGAAGGAAGGAAGGAAGGAAGGAAGGAAGGAAGGAAGGAAGGAAGGAAGGAAGCATACACGAGAGGAGAGAGTGAACAAGCAAGGAACCTGATGACAACATTCATGTCCGAGGATCCATCCATGTTTAAGCAATCTTGACTTCTATTATTCTCAGATATTAAGCCAATAATTTCCCCTTGCACTTGAGCTAATTTGGTTGGATTTCTGTTGCATGCAACCAAAACCAATCTGACATATGTATGTTCTATTTTTCTTTTTTTGACATAGTATGTTCTATTTTTCTTTTTAAAAAGAACTTTATTTTCGAAAGTTTTCAAGCACACAAAACACATGCATAATGGATACCATAAGTGAATATCAGGGTATTCGCATAAGAAACAAATCTTCACAAAGACCATTGGAGTCTCTGGTGCGCTCCTTCCTGGGCTCATCCCTCTCCCAGCCACCAAGAAGACCCACTATTTTGATTTTAGCTCTCTATTTTATTTTTTTGCTTTTCATCATAGCTTTACTTGTATGTAGATATCTTTTATGGGCTGATTCTGTTCTCCCAAAATTCGTATTTTGAAGTCCTAACCTCCAGTACTTTAGAATATGATTTTTGGGGGCATCTGCTGCCTCAGTGGGTAGAACCTATGATTCTTGTGAGTTCCAGCCTCATGTTGGGCACATAGCCTACTAAAAAAAAGGATTAAAAAAAAAGAATATGACTATTTGGAGAGAGAGTCTTCAAAGAGATAATTAAGCTAAAATGAGATAATTAGAGTGGACTTTAATCCAGTATGACTGGAGTTCTAATTTCCTTACAAAAGGAAATTTGGGGGCACCTGGGTGGCTCAGCTAGTTGAACATCTGACTTTGACTCAGGTCATGATCTCAGGGTCTGTGAGTTCCAGCTCCACGTCGGGCTGTGTTCTGACAGCTCAGAGCCTGGAGCCTGCTTCAGATTCTCCTTCTCTCTCTGCCCTTCCCCCACTCATGCTCTGTTTCTCTCAAACATCAATAAAAGTTAAAAAAATTTTTTTTAAAAAAAGGAAATTTGTACACAGATATATATGTACAGAGGAAAGATCATGTGAAGACATAGGGAGAAGACAGCCATCTGCAAGCCAATGAGACAGACAGACCTCAGAAGAAACCAATCTTACTCAGTCATTGATCTTGGGCTTCTAGGCTCCAGAATCATGAGAAAACAAATTTCTGTTGTTTTATGTTATTTTATTACGGCAGCCATAGTGAACTAACAAAATATCCCTAGTAGTGTATTGGGATACAGTGTTTGATTTGTTCTTGAACTTCAACTTCTTCCACTGCTGTATAAAACTTACTTATTTGAACATGTCACGTTAAAAAAAATCCATTTGCCTATTAATGAGCAGTTAGATTGCCTACATGATCTTTTTGTCTGTTAGTTTTTATTTTTCGTTCATAAGGATTGGTACTGTAATAATTCTGTACCTATTTCTGGTCATACAGACTCAACTGTACCAGAGAGGGCCCAACTCTTTCTTTAAATTGTTTCCTATTATACTCCCATTGCACAGGCATCTCTCTTGCTCCCCATCCTCGTCAACTTTTGGTATTTCAGACATGTTCGTTTTTGCCAATCTGAAAGATACATAATGGTATCTCATTGGTTTTAGTCAGCATTTTCCTGATTATTGATGAAGTTTTTAATCTCTTTATATTTTTAGTATTTGTATATCCTCTTCTGTGAAAATTCATTTATATTTTGCTCCTTTCTATGTATATTATGCATTTTCCTCTTTGTATTGGGTTGTCTTTTTTTTAGTCACATGTTCTTACATACATTCTGAATACTAATCCTTTGTGGCTTACACTCGTTGCACATTTTTGCTCTCAGTTTGTGAACTTTCAACTTTATGGTGTATTTGTTAACAAAAATTCTTTTTTTCTTTATTCTTTTTAAATTTAACTTTTAGTTAAATAACACAGAGTGCAGTATAGGTTTCAGGAGTAGAATTTAGTGATTCCTCACTTACATTCAACACCCAGTGCTCATTATGAGGGCCCTCTTTACTACCCACCACCCATCTAGTCCATCTCCCAGCCACCTCCTTCCATCCACCCTCAGCTTGTTCTCTATCGTTAAGAGTCTCTTATGATTTGTTTCCCTCTCCTCTTTTTTCCCCCTTTCTCATATGTTCATCTGTCTTGTTTCTTAAATTCCACATATGAGTGAAATCGTATGGTATTTGTCTTTCTCCGATTGACTTATTTCACTTAGCATAATTCATTCTAGCTCCATCCGTGTCCTTGCAAATGGCAAAAGAATTTTGTTCTTTTTGATGGCTGAGTAATATTTCAGTGTGTGAGTCTGTGTGTGTGTATGCGCGCACGCTCTCTCTCTCTCAAAATAAATAAACATTAAAAAAGAAAAGAGGCACCTGGGTGGCACAGTCAGTTGAGCGTCTGACTTCTGCTCAGGTCATGATCTCACAGTCCGTGAGTTCGAGCTCCATGTCGGGCTCTGTGCTGACAGCTCAGAGCCTGGAGCCTGCTTTAGATTCTGTGTCTCCCTCTCTCTCTACCCCTCCCCTGCTCATGCTCTGTCTCTCTCTCTCAAAAATAAATAAACACTAAATAAAAAAATTAAAGAAAAAAAGGTCTTGCCAATGTGAAGGACATGTGTTGTAGATATAGGTTAAAGAAGCTCACTTTCATTTTGAAAGGGTACATTTAATTTTATCATATATTTTTCCTGAACCTACTGAATTAATTATATGATTTTTTTCTCCTTTAATCTATAAATGTCATTAAGTACACTAACAAGTTATTCCAGTGTTAGCCCAATCTTACATTTCTTGGATAAATCAAACTTGCTCACTATGGTACTATATAGTTTAGTGTACCAATCTTTTGTTTAGGATTCTTGTTTTGATGTATAAATGAATGTAATTGGCCTGGAACTTTCTTTTCCCGAATGTTCCTTATTTTGTTTTGATATCAAAGTTATATTAAGTTTATAAAATGCCCTTGGTCATTTTCTTTTATTCTCTGGAGAGTTTGTGTAAAATTGGAATTGTTTTATTTTATTTTATTTTATTTAATTTTATTTTATTTAATTTTATTTTTGAGAGAGAGTGTGCATTGCAAGCAGGGGAGGGGCAGAGAGAGAGAGAGAGAGGAAGAGAGAATCTTAACCAGGCTCCACATCCATTGCGGAGCCCAACACGGGGCTCAATCTCATGACTGTTAGATCATGACCTGAGCTGAAATCAAGAGTTGGATGCTTAACCAACTGAGCCACCCAGGCACTCCTGGAATTATTTAGTAACTAAAAATTTTGATATATGTATCTTTATCTTATCTATAACCTTCAAAGTTAGGTGTAGAAAGAGAAACAGAAACATATGGGAACTGACATTTGCAAAGCTGAATAATAAATTAGAGTTGAAATAATTAGTGTTAACAACTAGGCCTTCCTACAGTATTCACAACATGGAACTAACAAGAGAGAAAAGATGAAGCAATTGCAAATTGTGAGAATTTTCTCTAAGTGTAATGCTTCCTTGGTGAGCATTTATATAGACAGGAAAGACAAAAATGAAAAGCTTTGAACTTCCATTGAAATTAAGAGAATCCTTATTTACATGAGACAAATTGAAGCTGATTGCCACCTTTCTCCAGATGTACATCTAGCTCCTCTTTTGCCATCGGATAGGAAAGATTGATGTGCACTGCCCTTCCTTAAAATGTTATGTTGCCATAGACACTGGCCCAGTTCTCAAACCCCCTTCATTTCATACATTTCCTTCACAAAAGGAGTGCTGATTGAGTTCAAACAAATTTATGTCCAAAGTAAAAAAAAAAAAAAGAAAAGAAAAAGAAAAAGCATATATAGAACAGAAACGAAATTAGAATCTGGCTGAATTTTTTTCCTTCCTAAATCCCCACCTTCAGATTCTTTTCTTAGTTAATGGAAAGAGCAGCTTGCTTAATGGCATTTACATACATTTCATTACTCCTTGTAAGCTCATTCAATAATTCGTGAAATAAATCTTAGCCAAAGAAGTAAAGGCTGCATAAAAATGAATTGAGAAGTTCTGTCACAAATTTCTTTTTATTAAATGTGGTTTTATTTTGAGAGAGGGAAAAAGTGTGCGTGTGCATAGGGAAGGGGCAAAAAGAAAGGGAGAGAGAATCCCAAGTAGGCTCCACACTGTCAACTCCAAGCCTGATGTGGGGCTCAATCTCATAAACTGTGAGATCATGACCTAAGGTGAGGTCAAGAGTTGGATGTTTAACTGACTGAGCCACCCAGGTGTCCCTGTCACTAATTTCTTAATTTCATCAGTCTCCATTTGTTGCACTGAATGGCATTATTAATACTTTCACTTAGTATTTTTTTTTATGTTGATTTATTTTTGAAAGACAGAGACAGAGCACGAGTAGGGGAGGAGCAGGGAGAGATGGAGACAGAGAGTCTGAAGCAGGCTCCAGGCTCTGAGCTGTCAGCACAGAGCCCGACGCCAGCTGGAACCCACCAGCTGTGAGATCATGACTTGAGCCAAAGTTGGAGCTTAACCAACTGAGCCATCCAGGTACTCCTACTTTTACTTTGTATTAATGTTACATTTCACAGATTAAAACTACTGTTGTTAAATATTATTTCTGTGTCTTTGTAATACTAGCTAGTGATATAGGCAAGACAGGCATCATTCCTATTTTCCAAATGCGGAATCAGGCTCAGAATAGTTGTGTATTTCCCAATGGGAATATTAAAGCACCAAGTACTTAGGGTATACAATTATCTAGAAGTTGATTAAGATTACTTCATTGAGAGGCCCCCAGGTGGCTCAGTCCGTTGAGCATCTGACTTTGGCTCAGGTCAAGATCTCACGGTTCATGAGTTCCAGCCCCTTTCAGGCACTGTGCAGACAGCTCAGAGTCTGGAGCCTGTTTTGGATTCTGTGTCTCCCTCTCTGTCTGCCCCTCCCCTCACTCATGCGCGCGCGAGCGCGCGCGCACTCGCTCTCTCTCAAAAATAAACATTAAAAAAAAAGAGAGAGAGAGAGAACTACTTTTTGCCTAGGAAAAGGAAAAAGTTAGACCCTTGGAAAGCAAAAACATCTTTATGCTATTTAGAATAATTTCTTTTCTTGGCTACAGAAGCGAAATGAGAAAAACATATGAAACTGCCTGTCTTTGCCAGTGGTGAGATTGAGTCTACTTTAATATGGCGCTATTATTTGAAATATTTGTAATTGTTGGGTCAATTTAGATTCTGCCTGTTATGGGTTAAACTGTGTTTCCCCGAATTTGTATACTGAAGCCCTAAATGCTGGTACTTTAGAATGTGACTATATTTGGAGACAGGGCTTTTAAAGAGGTGCATAAGTTAAAATGAGGCTGTGAGGCCGGGACCTAATCCAATGTGACTGGTGTCCTTATAAGAAGAGGAAACTTGGTCACACAGAGACACGCCAGGGACGCGCATGCGCAGAGAGAAGAGACCACGCAAGGTCATAGCGGGAAGGCACCATCTGCAAGCCGAGGAGAGAGGCCTGAGGAGAAACCGAACTTGCCAACACCTTGATCTTGGATTTCTAGCCTCCAGACCTGTGAGAAAATTAATTTCTGTTATTAAAATAAGCCACCCAGTGTGTGGTATTCTGTTACAACAGCCCTCGCAAACTACGACGTTGGCCTAAAAACATGGGATCTGAGAAGGGAAAAGGATCAGTTATCAATAAGAAGCACCCTCGGGCTTCTTTAGTTACTCAAGTCACAGCTAAGGGCTTTCCAAAAGGAATCTTCCCGTAAACTAAAAAACAAAGATTGGCGTTTAACTATAAATACTCAAAGAATCATTTCATGAATAGCATCCTATATTTTGCCAAAATGGCTCCAAATGAACTGCTCATTACCTAACACTTGACTGAACCCCATTATGCAAAAGCATGGCAAGGATTCAGCAGCATTTGCAAGTTAACAATAAGCTATAAACAGCTCTATATTCTTTTTCTGGGCCTTTCTCCAGAAGGAATTATTTAATTTGGAATTAATTTTTGTATTCAAATAAGTGTTTAATAAAGTGTTGGGTTTTTTTTTTTTTTGAAATAGCACATTTGCAGGAAAAATATATTTTAGGTGCTATCTTTAAAAAAGTTTATTGAGGTGAAATTCACATAGTATAAAATTAACTAGTTTAAAGTAAACAATTCAATAGCATTAATTATAGTCACAATGTTGTGCAACCTCTGCTTCTACATAGTTGAAAAACATTTCTGTCACTCTGTAGTAAAACCCTTTAACCATTAAAGAATTTCTCCCTATTGCGTCTTCCCCCAGCTCCCAGCAACATCCAGTCTGTATTCTGTCTCTAATGATTTATCCATTCTGAATATTTCACGTAATAGAATCGTACAACACTTGTCTTTCTGTGTCTGACTTCTTTCTCTTAGTGTAATGTTTTCAAGGTCTTTTTGTGTTATAAGATATGCCAGTACTGGATTCCTTTTTATGGCTGAGTAATATTCCAATATAGATATATACCACATTTGGTTTATTCATTTATTTATTGATAGACATCTGGACCAGTTTTGCCTTTTGGGTATCATGAATAGTGCTGCTTTGAACCTATATGTATATGTACCTGTTTGAATAGCTGTTTCCAGTTCTTTTACGTATATAACTAGGAGTGGGATTGCTGGATCATATGATAATTCTATGTTTAATTATTTAAGGAACTATCAAACTGTTTTACAATGGCCGCACAATTTTATATTTCCATCAGCAATGTATGGATATTCCAATTTCTCCATATCCTGCATAACCATTAAAAAATTATAGCTTTTGTTATTTTTCCCTTTTTAAAAAAATTATTGCCGTTCTAGTGGATGTAGAGAAATATCTCTTTGTGGTTTTGATTTGTATTTACTTAATGGTTACTGATGCTAATCATCTTTTCATATGCTTGTTGGTCATTTGTAGGTCTTCTTTGGAGAAATGTCTATCCAATCCTTTGCCTATTTTTATTTTTATTTATTATTATCATTTTATTTATTATTATTTTTATTTATTTAATGTTTATTTAATCATTTTGAGAAAGAGTGAGCACACATGCAGGGGAGGGGCAGAGAGAGAGAGAAGGTGAGAGAGAATCCCAAGAAGGCTCCTTGCCGTCAGTGCAGAGCCTGATGCAGGGCTAAATCCCATGAACTACAAAATCATGACCTGAGCCAAAATCAAGAGTCAGACATTTAACAGACTGAGCCATCCAGGTGGGCAGAGAGAGAGAGAGAGAGAGAGAGAGAGAGAGAGAGTGAGAGAGAGAATCTCTAGCAGGCTCCATGCTCAGCACAAAGCCCAATGCAGGGCTCAATCCCACAACCCTGAGATCATGACCTGAGCCAAAATCAAGAGTTGGAGCCACCCAGCCACCAGGCACCTCTCTGAGTGCTTTTATTATGAAAGAGTGTTAGATTTTGTCAGATGATTTTTCTCTTTTCTGTGTCAAGATAATTATTTTTTTCCTTCATTCTCTTAATGTGATGTCCTATGTTGATTTATTATCTTATGTTTAAGCACTTTTGTATTCCTGGGATTAATTCCACTTGGTTATAGGGTGTAATCCTTTTAATTTGCTATTGGATTTGATTTGAAATCTTTATTCAAAAAGAATATTGGCCTGTAATTTTTTGTTCCTGTGATGTCTTTATTTGGCTTTGGTATCAGAGAAATGCTGGGCTCAGAGAATGATCTGGGGTGTCTCTTATTCTTCTACATTTTTAAAAAGTTTAAGAAGGATTGATGTTAATTCTTCTTTAAATGTTTTGTTGTAGAATTCACTCATGAAGGCATCTGATCCTGAATTTTCTTTTTTGGTAGGGAGGGTTTTGATTATTCATTCAATCTCTTTACATGTTATAGGTCTATTGAGGTTTTCTATTTCTTCTTTGGTGTTTCTAGGAATTTGTCAATTTCATCTAGGTTATTTAGTCTGTTGATGTATAATTGTTCTGAATAGTCTCTTATAATCCTTTGTTTCCTGTAGCTCGGTAGCAATGTCTCCATTTTTCTTTCTGATTTAATTATTTGCATCTTGTATCTTTTTGTCTTAGTCTAGCTAAGGTTTGTCAAATTTGTTGATCTTTGCAAAGAACCAACTTTTGGTTTTGTTGATTCTATATTTTTAATTCTCTATTTCATTTATTTCTTCTCTAAACTTTCTTACTTCCTTTTTTTCTGCTTCGTTTAGATTTAGTTTGCTCTTTTTCTGGTTTCTTAAGGTATAGATTCAGATTATTGATTTGACATCTTTCCTCTTATGTATTTATTTATTTATTCATTTTTAAGTTATGTATTTGTTTTTTCGAGAGAGAGAGTGAGCAGGGGAGGGGCAGAGAGGGAGAGAGACAGAATCTGAGGTGGACTCCACGCCAACAACAGAGGTGTGTTGTGGGGCTTGAGCTCATGAACCATGAGATATTACCTGAGCTGAAGGCAAACGCTTAACCAATCGCACCACACAGGCTCCCCTCCTGTCTTTTAATGAGGCATGTTATAAATTTCCTTCTGATCACTGCCTTGATTACATTCCATAAGTATTTTGTGTTTTCATTTTTATTTGTCTCAAGTATTTTATAATTTCCATTTTGATTTCATCTTTGATCCATTGGTTATTTAAGAGTATGCTGTTTTATTTCTACATATTTGTGAGTTTTTAGTTTACATTCTGTTTTTGATTTCTAGCTTCATTCCATTGAAGTCAGAAAAGATAGCTTGTATGATTTTAATCTTTAATTTATTGAGTCTCATTTTGTGGGCTAACACATTATGTATTCTGGAGAATGTTCCAAAAGTACTTGAGAAGAATATATAGTCTGACATTGTTGGAGTGTTCTGTGTATGTTTATTAAGTTTAGTTGATTTGGAGCTTTTGTCTAGTAAAAGCTGTGCTTCCCCAGGGATGGTTTCTGTGAATGTATTTACTTTTTCCTTTGAATGGACCATACTTTCCTGGGTCTTTTTTTTTTTTTTTTTTTTTGTATGCCTTGTGATTTTTTTGATGAAAGCTGAACATTTGAATATTTTAATATCATAACTCTAGAGATAAGATTATCCATCTTCCCAAGGCTCTTGATTGTTTAAGCTACCATCATCTGTTTGTTTACCGACTTTTCCAAAGTATTTTACAAATTAGTATTGCTTGTATCTGCTGACCAAAATCTGTTTACCTAGAGTTTTGACAGAGATTTCCTTGAACAGGAGGGAAAGGAAGGAAAGAAGAAAGAAAGAAAGAGAGAGAAAGAGAGAGAGAAAGAAAGAAAGAAAGAAAGAAAGAGAAAGAAAGATGAAACAAACACAGTAATTTGCTAATAAGATCTGCTTTGCTTCCTCCAGAATCAAGTACTTGGTCCCACCTTGAGAACATGAGGTACCATTTTCAGAATTAACAATGAGCCAGAGAAGGAATGGGGCAAGAGCAAATAAAAACAATACCAGGCTTGCCTACTATTTTTAAATTGCCTTTTTCTTGATTCAATGTTTGCTTGGTTGCTGGAAACCTTTGTTTTTTTCAGGGTTCTGACAAAGTTGGTTCTGTGGGTTTCTGCTTAGTTTTTGATGTTTCCACAGAGGGGCTGGTATTTGCAGCAGCCTACTCTGCCATTTTTCTGACATCATTCCCTGAAAACTATTTTTAATGAACTTCCTAGCAAAACCGTGTAACATCTAAAACCAAATCTCTACAATATTTGGACCATTTTCTTATCCCCTACCACAGTTCTCCCTTCCTTCTTCTCTGAGTCTGTCAGTAGTATCTCTTGGTCACCTAATTTGACATAGGAATCATAATGATATTAAAGTAATAGGTAACATTTATTGGGTATTTGCTATGCACTGCGTCCTGGGCTAAGTACTTTATATGACTTATCTCATTCAATCCACTTAATAATTCCACTACACAGACACCTATAATCTCTCTTCCATAGGTGAGTAAGCAGAGGCTCAGGGAGTTCGAGAAACTTGTCTAGAGCCAGCCAGTGGCAAATGTGGGATTTAAATCCAGTTCTGTAGGATGACAGAGCCTGTGGCTTTATTTATTTAAGATTAGACTTTCTTCTTGGGCAGCTGTGACTCATTAGTCCTCACTTCTTGTTAATTCTCCCCAGGCAATATTTTTTATGTTTGAATGTTTACCACTTTTATTTATCATTCCGGTTTCCAGGCCAAGAGAAAGGGTAGACTTGAGAGAGAATGAGGTGTCTTCCAGTATGCAAGATCCATTTGTTCCTTTGACTTTGCAATAAACCCTGATGTTTGGTTGGCTTTGATTTTTTTTCTCTGCTTTCTTCCTCTTTTTTGTTTTCTACACCTTCTGGATGATTATTCTTTCAGCTAACTTGAACCAGGGAAATTTTAAGGCAGGCTGAGCAGCATCCTTGGGGCTAACTCTAGGAACTTACAGAGGTTCTCAGTGTCTAGAAATCTCAGTCTTAGTGATCTAGCCTAAGGGAAATTCAGAAACAAAATATTTTATCTCAAGATATTTTATTTTTTGTTCTTCTGACTCCACAGTCTGCTTATTTATCCTCTCAGGGCAGGTCAGAAACACAAATAACAGGATTAGTAGTATTGGATTTTTTTTTTCCTTTCAAAATAGCTGACTTGGAATACAGTTTCCAAAATTTTAGTTTATCTAGAAATTATATGACAAGTTGGTAGTAGTATCCATGTCAGAGGGATAGGAAATATTTTAGGATGTTGCCACTTATTACATACCATTACTGGACTTTTATAAAAACTTGAAAAAAATGGGGCACCTGGGTGACTCAGTCGGTTGAGCATCTGACTTTAGCTCAGGTCATGATCTCATAGTTTGTGAGTTCTCTGCTATCAGCATGGAACCCGCTTCAAATGCTCTGTTGCCCTCTCTCTCTGTATCTCTCCCACTTGCATGCTCTCTCCAAAATAAATAAACATTAAAAAAACACAAACTTGAAGAAGCAAAGTGAAGGGAGAGGTTCTGCTCTTGGCTCATTTTTCATTTATTTGTTTATTTTTATTTTTAAATGTTTATTCATTTATTTTGAGAGAGGGAGAGAAAGTAGGGGAGGGGCAGAGAGAGATGGAGAGAGATACTCTGCTCTCAGCACGGAGCCCAATGTGGGGCTTCATCTCACAAACCATGGGATCATGACCTGAGCTGAAATCATGAGTTGGATGCTTTAACGTACTGAGCCACCCAGGTGCTCCTTGGCTCACTTTTTAAAGATTTATACCAAATCGCCTTTTCCTAGCGCTATCTCCTAGAGGCATCTGGAGCTGGCATTTCATATTCGTTCCTCCAATAGATATTTACCAAGCACAGCAAAGTAGGTAGGGACTCAGTGGTGTACAAGAGGCTTGGCACCTTCTCTGGAGTCACTGACAGTCTGGTGGGAGGACATCTAATTAAACAAGCCATACTATGACTCTAAAGTGTAAGAAGAACCTCAAAAGTGGAAGCACATGCCATGAACCCTCTACACCACTAGGGAAGCAGAAGGCATCTTGTTTAGCATCTAGTTTAAACTCCCAATTTTAGAGGTATGGAAACTGAGTGTAGAGAAGGGAAGTGGCTTTTTGGTAGTAATTAAACCAGGACTAAAACTTTTGTTTCTCATTTCTCAATTCAGCATTAAAACAAATTTTTAAAAAAGGAAAAAACAACCTACTATTAGCTGGATAATTATTTAGTTGGAACATCTGATTTAGTTGGAAAACCTGATCTTTGCTTTTGATTTCTTTTTTTCTCATTTAGAAGTTAGTCTGATTGTTCGAACACTGGAGAAGAGTGCTGGCATTTGTGTAGGCTATCACCATGCATGCTTCCCATGGTACTCTCAGAACATGCCAGCTGCCGCTGGTCTGACCTGTGGACAGGACTCTCGTCTCTGAGCCAAACCTGGGATGAAATCTGGAGTGGTTGGATGATATACAAATTCTTCTAGCAGGCCCTGGGTGACTTCAACCCCACTCCTTTCTTCTCAGACCAACCTTAAACCTGACACCTTCAGAATCACTTATCAATTCAACCTCTCTCTAAACCACAACTTCCTGGCAAATTTTTATTGCTTAACTGTTGGTTATGTGATGATTTAAAAAACAAAGAAACATATTTTAGTTTTCAACAACAGGAGCCAAACCACATAGCCATTGATGGTTCTTTGGATTTTTATTTCATATGACATGAGTAGGACAAGCAGAGGCATAGCTGATTTTATATGTAAACAAGACAGCCACCAGTAGGTCAGGGCTTGAGAGATCTCAAAAGACCTCCCTTGGAAGTCAATTGGAATCACACAATTTCAGGGTTGGAAGGAACCTTAAAAGGGTCACCGAGTTCAACAAACACCCTTTCGACTCTTGCATTTCTTTTACTATGTATTTCTTATAGGGACATTCAGCTAGACTGGTGTCCTTCCTCAATTGTTCCATTGCTCTCTTTTAGTTCACCGATGACTTTCTAGAGGCCAAACACTGGCTCCTTCAGTCCTCATTTTATTCAATATCTTATAGGCATTTATCTTTGTTAATTACTTTGGCTTCTGAGAGATAATTTGCTTCTAATTTTCCTCTTATATCTTTGGCCAGTGGTTTTCATTCAGGCATAGTCTTTCCCTACAGGGGACATTTAGCAATGTTTGAAGATATTTTTTGGTTGTCACAGGGGCAGAGGGTGCTACTGTCATCTAATGAGTAGAGGCCATGGATATTAAACAAATGCACAAGACAGCTTCCTATGACAAAGAATAACTGGGGCCCAATTGTCAATCTTGCTGAGGTTGAGAAATCCTGATCCTTGACCATTCTTTCTCTGTGTCCTTCATGGAACCATTTTCTTCTTCTTCTTCTTCTTCTTCTTCTTTTTTTTTTTATTTTTTAACATTTATTTACTTTTGAGAGACATAGAGACAGAGTGTGAGCAGGGGAAGGACAGAGAGAGAGGGAGATACAGAATCTGAAGCAGGCTCCAGGCTCTGATGAGCCATCAGCACAGAACCCGATGTGGGGCTTGAACTCGCAGAGGTGAGATCATGACCTGAGCTGAAGTTGGCCACTTAACCAACTGAGCCACCCAGACGCCCCGGAACCATTTTCTTCTGATCACCCCTTAAATTTTGGAATTGCCCGGCTTTCTTTCATTTTTGCTTTGTTCTGATGCACTTTCTGCACGGCACACCATCCATTTCTATGGCTTCTATTCCTCATTATATCCATGCTTTCACCTCTGACATTTCTCAGGATTTCCAACCTGTTAAGCAACTTTCAAGTGGGTATCCCTGCTTCTATATCCTGCAAACACTGAAAGTTCAGCAGTTCACCAAACCAATTGATCATCCTCCCCTCACATCCTCTATTATTCTCTTTCCTGTGTAGGATTTCTTCTAGTAACTCCAAGATCTCTAGGGTGGGTTCTGAGGGCTTTCACCTCATGTGTGGAATTTGGGTATGCCTGTCAGAGGCTTGTGAAGAGGCCACTTCACAGGATGGTGCTCGATCCAGAATGTGCCACTCCTTTCAGAACCAGAAACCTGGCATCATCTCCTAATGAAACATTTGAAGTTGGAAAAGATATGCCTGAGTGATGACATATATCTGTTCTTTATGAATTTGTGCTGCCAAAGCCAAGACTTGGTATGTCTATCTGCAGTTGGAAGAGAGATGGCTTGAGCTGAGCTGCTGCCCCATTGTCTTTTGCTGCTGATACTGCACATCGAAACACAGGCTTAAAAGCTCCTTGAGGGAGGACATGAATTTTCTCTGAGTTACATTTAGGGAGTACTGCTCTTTCCTGGATTGATGGGTCCCAGGGTTATAGCTCTCTACATTCTCTTATATTGCCAGTCTACCACTAGGAAAGATGGATGCATTGGCCAAGTTCTGGTTTGGGCTGCCCCTCGTAGCCACATTGAAGGTTTCCTTCCACCTGATTCCTGGTCCAGAGATCAGCACACATTTTCATATTTTATTCTTGGGGCCTCTTTGTCCCATCTTCCCATTTAGTGTCTTGATCAAGGTGATCCCTGATCTGGACCAGGCTATAAAAAGTAGACGGAACTTGGATCATGGAGAAAAGGATGACTTAGACTTGGTTTCAGATTGTCTTCTCTTTCTTGTTGTACCACTGAGCCAGCATGTGCTCAGTGCAAAGGACATATATCCCGGACCCAGTGAATGGACATAGCTTCCAGGTGTCTCCTTCATCTCATAGAGGTAGCCCTTAAAAGTGGAGGTCTTAGCATTTGCATGGAGTAAGAAGTCTGCAGTGAGAACCTTAATATCTGGGTTCACCATCTTCTACTATTTGGCTTAGAATGTAGCCATGTTAGCTCTGAAGTGTTCACCTTTATCATATCACATTCCTTCCATGTGAGTTACATACTTGCCCATTCTAATTCTTTTTGGGCCATTGGGCCCCTAGGAGGTCTAAACATCCCTTATTTTAACCCCAAACCACCAGATAAGCTTCAATAATTTTGAATTCAAAGCGGTAAGGAGCTTCATTCCGGCCTGAGCAGAATTTTTCTGGTTATAAGCAACAAAACAACTGCTTCTGCCCAATCTAAGTAAAACACAAAACAAAAACAAGATTTCATGGAAGGATATCAGATAGCTTGAAAAATAGAAACCTAGACAGGTACTGGAATCTAAGGATCAGGAATCAGTGAAGTTTAGGGGGTGCTGCTGGAGCGATTACACTTCAAACTTTTTCTGTCCTTGTGTTTTTCAGTTCACGATTCAGATGCTAAAGAGATCAATTGGTCTTGCTTGAGTCATGTGACCATATCTGGCCAGGGTGGGGCTGTGATTGACAGTCTACCAAGATTGCTTTCAACAGGTTTGCATATTCAAAGGAAAATCAGGGTGCTATTACCTGACAGAGCAAGATTGGTCATCAGGCAACAACATCACATGTTTACATGGGCCCTTTCTTCCCAGGAGAGTGTGGATACAGGAGTTGGTATAATTCCCTCCTCAGCAGCAATTTACTCTGAGGGTCAATGTGTTGGGAAGAGAAGTGGCCAGAATCCATTTGCCTTTAGGGCTAGTGCCCAGGGTTTTGTCAAAATATACTGTTTCATCATATTCTCCTAGATTAGACTACATCTTCTAAACTCAGTCTTTTATTTATTGTAGATCTGAAATGTGAAACCAATATGTTAAAATTTATTTTCAAGGTTATGGCATCCTTCAAAGCTGCACATAAGGTGCTTTGTTTTGTTTTGTTTTGTTTTCTAGATCAAAGCACAAGAATATGTCAAGAAGAAAATTTTCTAAGCTCAGTAATGCCCACACAGTGTGTTGTAGCTAGCACTGGTGCAATGCAATTTAAAATCAGATATATTGTACACCTAAAACTAATATCACACTGCATGTTAACTAACTAAAATTTAAATAAGAACTTGAAAAAAGATATAAAGACAAAATGGAAATGATAAATATAGAAAATAGAATCCAGTAATTATAATTCACTAGTCTCCTAATCAGCTGTCTGCTTACTCACTTTTTCATTCCTTACTTATTTATCAAGTACCTACTCTGTGCCAGGTGCTGTGCTGAGTGCATGGGAAAGGGACAATCCCTACCTGTGTGGAGTTTGCACTCTAGTGAGAATTACATTCTAGTGTTATGTTAATTTAGAAGAAAATTTATAGCTTGAATATTCAACTATTTCAAATACCCAACTCATAAAACTATGCCAAAGCATATTGGAGAGTTCAAAAGGAGAATTCACATTTTATATTTGGGAATGAATACATAGTATTTATTCTGTAACTTCTTCCTACCTTTAATATACATGCCCACTTCTCCAAATTTCATTTCTTTTTCTTTAGAATAAAATGGAGACGGTAGGGAGAGGACAGGTTCTCCTAAAATTTGGATATGGATCTGTAACCCCCAATTTATAGTGAATAATTCTTTCAAGGAATTACATTGGAGCTCTCCATGAAAAAAAGCAGGTTTTCCCAAAACTTGAAAGATCTTACTTGTGCTTAGGGATTGTGTGTGTGTGTGTGTGTGTGTGTGTGTGTCTTGAGGTATATCAGGTTGACTGTTAAATGCTCCATGTGGTTCCAAAAGAGGTATCAGAAGGCTTTGCGAGCTATTGAGAGCAGCAGCTATAACAAGCAAGATTAGAGGCTTGTGGGCCTCCTCCCTTCACCCACCCAACTGAACTGCCCATAGGTGGGGCTGCTGCCTGGGGGAACACAACTACGGGAGGACAGAGATCCCTTCTGCTATGGTCTTGTTGGCATCCCCTACCTTTGATAAGTATTTGTTACATAAATGAATAAACATAAAAAAGTTTCTTTGAGCAAGAGAAGAGAAAATTAAATCTCCTTCGATTCCTAGTCAGATGATTTTTACAGCTCCTTTGATTAGTCGACTGGGAATTACATTTTATCTACTAAAGACCCAACCCTTATGGTCCCAATAGAAGCAGGCAAGGAATTTGGATGCCCAGAGACCTTGGTTTTTGGGGGAAGTAGCACCAGGTGCTTCTGTGATTATGTTTAACGTTGACATCAATGCCTCTTTGGCCAGTGCCCTGATTTAATTACAAATTCTTGTTGATTATAAGTTATATTTTGATTTACATAAGACAATTTGAATTCCGGATGCATATACTTGGAAGTTATCATTTTGGGCTAATTTTTGGTATTCCAGACATTTTACTAATTAAGAAAGATTTCTGCATCTTGGAAGCTTACAGGTGGTTTTCTTATATTGGTGATGGCAAATGGATGGCAAATGGGTTTCCTCTCACTTGCTGATTTTATTGATCAGTTTGCTTGACGTGCTAGATTGAAAAGGATTCCAAGGCCAACCTTGAACCCTCTAAGGAAGGCTACCACACATGATAAATTATTAATTTCTTCCTTGGCGATAGAGGTGGGGGGATAGCACATGTCCTGCATAATTTCCATTCCTATTCTAAAAAACTCTAATGCAAGATCTGAAGTAACTCCTCAGCAACTAGAAATTGAATGCAGCCCAAGATCTGCAAACCAGGGTGGCAGCAATTAGTAGAGACATCAGCATAGATCCATCTTGAAGGAGAGTTATTTTTTAGCTTGATGGCAAATGGCCTGAAATAAAATTATTGAAGGAGTCTGGTTCCTTGCTAGAAAGATGAAGACCTAAATGAACACAAAGTTTGTGAAGTCTAAGAGGTCACAGATGAATCTGGTGAACCTGGTAAAAGGGTTAATAACCCTATGGGGATAAAAATAGCCCAGGAATTGGTGCCAAATAGCTGCAGTTCAGCAGCTAGTGATCAGCTGTGTGCCTTTGGGCAATGTAGCCTCTCTCTGCATGAGGACTGTGTTCTCATCTCTAAGATATGGATAACAATACCTGCTCTACAGTAGATAACAGACACATATAAAAAGAGCTTGACAACTCAAACGGTAGTTATTTTTGCCACAGAAATGTGAATTGCTGAAGTTTTTGGAAAATTATCCTTTCAATTAGTTTGGTAATGTGTTTATGTTTCAAGCATGCTTTTGGGAAAGCTTCTGTTCTAAAAGATCAATGAGTGTGTCAGCTATTGATTGCTGTATGAATACTTAAATAAAGCAACATAACTCCCGTGCAGTAGCTGGCATACATTTTTATCTGGCAATTGCTGTGTAAGAAAGCAATCTGGATTTAAGATAAACTACCAGTGAATCTAAATCTACTCATTTTTATCCTCTAGACTAGATACAAGCTGCCTATCGCTGATTGCACTGCCCAGCTCCAATCAACTTTACCACCTCTTTAACTGCCATGGTAGTAGAGTACACAGATCACAAGAAATTATTCAGAAAAGATGCATAACTTAGAAAATAAACTCTGGGTTCAGGGAGAGATAGTGTCTTTCAGAGAGAGAGAGAGAGATGGTGTCTTGCAGGGAGAGATGGCCAATCTTTCATGTGACTCTTGTAATTTTGAATGCTCTTAGAAAGAGATCTCTTTAAGCGGAAGGTGCTTTTAAAATCCAATTTAGGCTTAGACTTACCTCCAGTGGAGTCTTAGCAAGGAGGACTATGCAAACATTGTTTATTAAATGGAACTGTTTTCTAGTTCCCTTTAGAATTTCAAAGATGAAAATTCAGGTAGGAAATTATCATTACCAAAATGGTATGTCAACAAAGAAATTTTATCTGTATTTGCTCACCCGTAGGGAAGCAGTCTAAATACCTGCGTCTGACTCCACAGGGAGAGAAAGTTGGGCAGCAGGCGAAACTTGTCATTTGCCCCTGATTTTAGAACATAAAAAAAATTCCAGCTGGGCCCAAAAGTAAAAGCTGCTTAGGAAAATCCATTTTGATAGAGGAAGATCTAAAAGGCAGAATAGGACCGTCACATTTTGAGCTATTTAGACAATCTAAAAATATTTGTTATGGAGAAAGTAAAAAAGAAGACACACACACACACACACCACTGATTGCTGAGAAACAACGTGCATGTACATCCAAGAAAAAAAATTATCTAGAAATAGGAGATTTGAGATTTTTTTCTTTTTTTTTATATATAATTTATTATCAAATTGACTAACGGACAGTGTGTAGAGTGTGCTCTTGGTTTTGGGGACAAATTCCCATGGTTCGTCATTTACATACAACACTCAGTGCTCATCCCAACACGTGCTCTCCTCAACGCCCAGCACCCATTTCCCCTTCTTCCACAACCCCCATCCACCCTCAGTTTGTTTTCTGTATTTAAGAGTCTCTTATGGTTTGCCTTTCTCCCTCTCCATTTATAAATATTTTTTCCCCTTCGCTTCCCCCATGGTCTTAAGTTTCTTAAGATCCACATATGAGTGAGAGATTTAAGTTTTTAAAGAGCTATTTAATAGCATTTCCATCTTGGGATACACTAACATTCAAAGTTGAACTCTGAAGCTAACAGACCTGAGTGTGAATCCTGACAACCTCCCAGCTGTGTGACCTTGGGGAAACTACTCCACTTTGGATGGAGGTGCACCGTCTATAAATCCACAGTAACACCAGTACCGTTTCGCTGATGCTGTGAGAATTAAGTGAGACATGAATTGTAAAGTGCTCACTATGGGGCTTTATACAAAAAAGGTCAGTAATGTTGGCCTCAGTCATTTTTAAAATTCTGAGGTTGGGGGCGCCTGAGTGGCTCAGTCAGTTAAGTGTCTGACTTCAGCTCAGGTCATGATCTCACAGTCTGGGTGTTCAAGCTCCGCATCGGGCTCTGTGCTGACAGCTCAGAGCCTGGAGCTTGCTTTGGATTCTGTGTCTCCCTCTCTCTCTGGCCCT
Organism: Paguma larvata; assembly: GCA_030068075.1. Classification (NCBI taxonomy): domain Eukaryota; kingdom Metazoa; phylum Chordata; class Mammalia; order Carnivora; family Viverridae; genus Paguma; species Paguma larvata. The sequence continues at coordinate 23,535,887 of CM057842.1, read as the reverse complement.
CCCCCATTCATGCTCTGTCTCTCCTGCTCTCAAAAATAAATAAAAAACATAAAAAAAATAAAAATAAAAATAAAATTCTGAGGTTGATGCAGTTGACAGGAGACTGAGAGCTGTCATTGAGCAGAAAGCACCTCTCCTTCCCAGGTGGGTCTTGCATTGGAGGCAGGGTGGTGGTGGAGGGGGTGTTGTCTTCTGACTGAAAAGCTCCTTTTTCACAGGAGCTTCAAGGTACTATTTTAGGAATATGTGGTTAAAAAAAAATATTCTTGAACTGGGTAAGTCACATATACCCTTGCATGTATGGTATGCTTGGATAATGAAACCTTTCTTTTTTCTTCTTGAGACCCAGTATGACTGGTATTTTTTCCTTGTTTTGTCTCTTTTTGTCCTTCTATATTCAAATTTAACTAGATAAATTTTAAAATATCCTTTTCCGAGTCTAAACTGAAAGATAAACATCAGATTGGGAGAAAACATTTCCTCTACTTGCATTTGCAAAGGATTATGTAATCAAGAAGCTTCAAAGAACTCTATAATAATGGATTAATATCCTTGACATATGGTAATTGTTGTACAACTTTATAAATTTGCTTAAAATCATTGAATTACATACTCACAATTGGCAAATTTTATGGTATATAAAATATACCTCAATAAAACTGTAAAAAAATCCTCAGTATACAAAGAACTACAAATCTGTTGGGGGGGGAAACAAGTCAACAGCAAAATGTGACAGAGTTAGAAGCAGGAAGTTCACAGGAAAGCCAGTATGGACATAGATAAGCTCAGTTTCACTAGTAGTTAGGAAACTACACTGTAAGGCAGCAACAAGTGTACTTTTCACCGATCATTTGGCACATTTTTTTTATTATAATAGTTTATTTTCAAATTGGTTTACATATAACATCCGGTGTTCATCCCAACACGTGCCCTCTTTAATGTCCGTCACCCCCTCTCCCCCCTCCCTCACCTCCCTCACCTCCCTCACCCTCAGATTGTTCTTAGTCTTTGAGAGTCTCTTATGTTTTATCTCCCTCCCTCTCTGTGTCTTTTTTTCCTTTCCCCTCTTCCCCTCCCCCTGGTTTTTGCTTAGTCTCACAAAGTCCACCTATTCGTGGAAACATATGGTATCTGTCTTTTTCTGACTGACTTATTTCACTTAACATAATACCCTCCAGTTCCATCCATGTTGCTACACATGGCCAGATTTCATTTTTTCTCATTGCCATGTAGTTGTCCATTGTATATATGTGCCACAACTTCTTTATCCATTCGTCAGTTGATGGGCACTTGGTCTGTTTCCATGATTTGGCTATTGTCGAAAGTGCTGCTATGAACATTGAGGTACACGTGGCCCTATGCATCAGCATTCCTGTGTCTCTTGGGTAGATTCCTAGCAGGGCTATTGCTGGATCATAGGGTAGCTCTATTTTCATTTTTTTGAGGAACCTCCACACCGTTTTCCAGAGTGGCTGCACCAGTTTGCATTCCCACCAACAGTGTAGGAGGGTGCCTGCTTCTCCACATCCCCGCCAGCATCTATAGTTTCCTGATTTATTCATTTTAGCCACTCGAACCGGTGTAAGGTGGTATCTCAGTGTGGTTTTGATTTGTGTTTCCCTGATGATGAGTGACTTTGAGCATCGTTTCATGTGTCTGTTGGCCATCTGAATGTCCTCTTTGGAGAAGTGTCTATTCATATCTTCCGCCCACTTTTTCACTGGATTATTTGTTTTTTGGGTGTGGAGTTTGGTAAGTTCTTTATAGATTTTAGATACTAGTCCTTTTCTGATATGTCATTTGCGATTATCCTTTCCCATTCCGTCGGTTGTCTATTAGTTTTGTTGGTTGTTTCCTTTGCCGCATTTGGCACATTTTTAATATTTTAATTTAAACTGTATAAATTATTTCGGTGGGTAGTGCAGAGTTCAAAGGGTGTAAAAATGTACAGTGAAATTTCCCTTTCCGGCTCTTTCTCTCAGACATCTCTGTCTTTTCCCCCAGTGCAACCGATGTCATCAGCATCTTGTGTGACTCTCCAGAGCTATTCAGTGTATGTACGGGAAAGTACATGTGTCCACCACTACTACTTTATGCACAGATGTTCAGCCACTGTCTAAGCTGCCTCACATTGCTCTGTTCCTCCTCCTTTCAAGATCTTCTCCTATGAGTGCCTAATGAGTGTCCTTATTATTAGTTTTAAAGCTGTATAGATTTTCATTGTGCAGATATGCCACAGGCTATTTAAATGTTTCCTATCGGTGGAAATGTTTTTCAGCATTTTCCCATCAACATTGCAATGGGCATTCATCCTTTCACACACGTGTGAGCACGTCTGTGGAGTAGATTCCTACATGCAGTTTTGATAAATATGGCAAAACTTTTAAAGGTTGGTTGCATATAGCATCAGCGAGGGTTTGGGGAAATGGGTAGCTCGCACGTTGCTCGGAGGGAGTGGTCTCGCTCTATATCACAGTTAGAAATATGCTTACCGTTTGATCCAGATGTTCTATTTTTAGGAATCTTCCCTATAGATATCCTTACAAATGAGCACGAAGTGGTATGTTCTGGCATTGCTTGACCTGGGAAAACACGGAAAGAAACCTAAATATACAGTAATCTTAGTAAACAAATTGTGATACATCCATGCTAGGAACTATTATGAAGAGGTAAGAAGAAAGAGACAGATCGTTATGAATCGACATGGAAAGGCAGCCCTGTTGGATGTGTTAATAAGAAAAGCATATTGTAAAAGCGATGTGGTCCCACATAAGACAGATGGATAGGAAGGATCTACATATCTATATCTATATCTAGAAGCCACATATCCCTCTTCATCCCTGCCTCTCAACCTCCCTCCCCTTCTTTCTATAAATGCATAAAAAAAGGTCTAGATATATACACACACATTAACATTTAGCAGTGGTTAGCTAAGGAGAAAAGAAAAGGATTGAAGAAGAAAGAAAGAGAAATGTCTGGTTTAATTTCATTTTTTAATTTAATTTAATTTTATTTATTCTTGGACAGTATTGACGTGACATATTCACATGTAACTTATGTAATTAAAAAATGACTTTGGGAGGGTGTCTGGGTGGCTTGGTTGGTTGAGCTTCCAACTTTGGCTCAGGTCATGATCTCGCAGTGAGTAGGTTCAAGCCCTGAGCCTGCTTTGGATCCTCCGTCTCCCTCTCTCTCTGCTTCTCCCCTGCTCACGCTCTCTCTCCCTAAAATAAAATAAGCATTAAACAAAATGACATTAGAGTTCTTCAGGTGGCTCAGTCAGTTAAGCGTCCCACTCCTGATTTTAGCTCAGGTCATGATCTCACGGTTTGTGAGTTCAAGCCCTGCATTGGGCTCTGTGCTGACAGTGTGGAGACTGCTTGGGATTCTCTCTCTCTCCCTCTCTCTCTGCCCCTCCTTTGTTTGTGCTTGTGCTGTCTCTCTCTCTAAAAATAAATAAACTTAAAAGTGATATTGAGAAATACCGATACAAATTCTAATGACAATTAATAGCTACCACTCCAAGACTCTTTTCTTTCTTCCTCCATCCTGTTTTTAATCACGAAAATTTTCAAGTATACATAAGGTACAGAAAATAATATAACAGATACTCATGTATCCACCATCCAAATTTAACAGATGTTAACATTTTGTCAAATTTGCTTCAGCTTTTGCTTTAGAAAAAGAATGAAAATGTTACTGCTACAGTTACAGCTCTGTGCCCTATACCCTCCTGGCGGCGATTTTCTTGCAGTTGTATGTCATTTACAAGTTTTCGATCATAAAATAAGATGCCCTTAGATGATTCAAAAGAAAAAAAGGCTTAAACTTAGTTTTCCCACATTTCGTGGAAAACTACCTGTAAGAGGAATTACAAATTGGATCCTTCTTTTTCTTTCGAACTACTCGGAGGGTTTGCCGTTTCCTATTCATCCTGCCTCCACCCCCCTCACTTCTGTCTCCCTGTTTGTGTGGCTTTTCTGGGCTCTTTGCTTGCATCTTCTTCCCTCTGTTGCATCTTGACAGCTATTGCCGCACTATCTGCCTAAACCAGGGTTTCTCAACTTTGGCACAACTGTCATTTTGCAAGGATAATCCTTTGTCGGAGGGTTGGGCAGGGAGATCGTTCTTTGCATTGTATTATGTTTAAGCAGCGTCCCTGTCCTCTACCTACTAGATGCCAGTAGCACCTTCCCTGTCCCCTAGTTTTGGTGACAACCAAAAATATCTCTGGACATTCCCATGTCTCTTTGGGAGGGCAAAGACATCCTCGTTAAGAACCACTGTCCTAACTGACTTTCGATATTGCTTCCATGCTCAAATAACCTGCCATCTGCCTGTCCCAACATACTCAGACTCTTCCCTCACTCTGTCCTGCCCCACCTGAATTCAAGACTTCTCATAGTCTGCCCTTACTTCCTACTCATTTCTCACTTCTTCTCATCAGTCAGGTAGTCCTACCTCTCTGTTCCCCTGCCCTTTGTGTAAGGCTAATTCTCACCTCCGGGCTTTTGTGCATGCTATTTGTCATCTTACTGTGTCTTGTCTGTTTCTGTCTGCCTGTCCAACTCCTGTTTGCCCTTCAAGGTCAGGCTCCAGTCTCATTTTCTTCATTAATGTTTCCTGATGAATTTGACCACTAGCGGTATCTTTCTTTGGAGGCAGTGAAGTCTGGTGTTTCACTGAATGAGCTTCAGACCAGGTGAATGTGGGGACAGCTCTGACATTCCTACATACGAGCTGTGTGACTTGGATGACTAGGTTAGCCACTGTGTGTCTTGTCTCCTCATTAACATAGTGGGGATAACAATCCCTCCCTTGCAGGTGATTGAGAGGATTAAATTACGTTTTGCGGACCCCCTCAATAGCGTCTTGAGTATATGTGCTATTTTTTGATTTTTGAGTTGTTTCATGTGTGTTTGTCTTAACTGTCCAAACAGAATGGACTTCTTTAAAGAAGGGGATTATGTGTTAAACTTCTCTGTCTTGTCAGTGACGGATCCTTGTCGATGCCCGATACATATGATTAACTGTGTGGAGAAAACTGCTGCTGTGCACATGTACCAGTAACTACACCACCCATATACTTGCAGCCTTATCTATGTAACCTGCTTCTTTGAGCTTTCGTTCCTTCCAAATGAATTTCAGAAACACTAGGCTTATCACCTTGATTACTTTCAAAACAAAGATATACCACCAGCTGGTTGCTGCTGTGTTGCAACAGCTGATATGATGGATTGCCCAAATGACCAACAAGGATGACTCATTTCATAGTGCTCTTTGAAATATAGATGGAAATCATGGCACTCAAAAGATTCAGTTCCATGGTTTCTTTTTGGGATCATCTTCTGTTAAGGTGCTGGATGTGGCTGGTAGTTTGAATTTCTTCTCCATAGTGTCATAGTTAAGAGAAAAGGTTTAAAAATCAGACATGATTGTAATCCCAACTCTGCTGTGTAGTAGCAGTTTGAGTGGGAAAAAATGTAAAACTTCTTTAAGCCTTGGTTTCTTGATCTGTGAAATGAGCAATAATAGCACCTTCTTTATGGAATTGCTATGATATAACATATATACCACTATTAGCACTGTTTCTGGCACATGGCAAGTATGCAACAAATGTTAGCTATCCAGCCACTTTTTTTTTCTCTCCACAACATTTATCAAGCACCAGTTATGCTACAGGTAGTGAACAAACAAACAGACAAACAAAAAGTGAAAGAAAGAAGAAAGGGAAAGAAAAGAAATGGCCCTGCCCTCATGAAGCTTACAGTTCAGTTTTTATTATTTTGAGTGTGGTAGGTAGTTTTAAATGGAAGGCTCATTTGATTATGTGGAGGTAAAAGTCCTATTACAAAAATTACTTTAAGAACTAATCAAAAAGTTCAAATAAGAATTATTAGGAAGAGACTTGGTAACTTTACAACATTATTCTAAAATTATCTTCAATGCTTGAGAATAAGCTTGATTGGGATGTAGAGTCTTAATCTTCCAGAAAGCCTCTTTACATCAAGTATTATTTTTGTTGTTGTGGGAAATAAGTATAACCGGTGTGGTTTGCAGTGACACGTGAGCAAACCTGTTCATGGAACCGTAGTGCCAAAGCCAGGGACTTAGATGATCCCACAGCCTGCCTGGTATGCTTCAACCCTACTCTGTTGCTCACATCACATGGAAGGCATGGGAGACCTTCCATGGAAATATTGCTTATATCTCATTTTCTTTTTAGATGTAGAAACCAATTTATAAAAGCATGATGAGAAAGTAACCCACTCTGTCTGCACTTTACAGTTTCACCTCCAAGTGGTAGATGGAAGATAGTTCAGAGATATTTGTAATTATCACTCAAAACTATGAGGGATTCATGACTGATTCGAGTGTGAAGTCCCATGAATGTGAAGTCCTTTGCTTCCTGGCCTCTAAAACATACATTTTTTTAAATGTTTATTTATTTTTGAGAGAGAGAGAGAGAGAGAGAGAGAGAGAGAGACAGAGCATGAGCATGGGGAGGGGCACAGACAGAGAGGGTGACACAGAATCCGAAACAGGCTCCAGGCTCCGAGCTGTCAGCACAGAGCCCAACGCGGGGCTCGAACTCGGGAACAGTGAGATCGTGACCTGAGCCGAAGTCGGACCCTCAACCGACTGAACCACCCAGGCGCCCCTAAAACATACATTTTTGTCATGTTTCCTCCAACCGATTATAAGGCAAATCATGGAGTAGAAGACTTAATGGTAGATCACTCATTCCCTGGGTGCTGAAAGAACCCTGTGGAGCAGAGGAGTAGCTCCTTTCTCTGCTTTCTCTGGGCTCTCTCTCAACTCTACAATGACAGTGACTGTAGTGACATGACAACAGAAAGGCCCAGGGCTTCTGGAGTCAGCATTTCAGGAGAGATTAAGTGGGTAATTCCACTTCTAGAGACTTATCTTAGAGAAATATAGGATGCAGCATGATCTACCTATAAAGATGTGCACTACAGTGTTTCTTCTAATAAAAAGTAGAAACTTCTCAAGTACCCAACAATATAAGATCCATATGGTGGAATGCACTGCAGCTGTTAAAAATAGAGTAGACACAGAGAGATGTTCAAGATACGGTAAGGCCAAAAATGCAGACTGCAAACAGTAGGCACAGTTAGATGCCATTTCAGTAAAAAGAACATATCTCTGTGGTATGTGCCTCAGTGTAAGAAAAGATTGGAAGGATATATAGAGTGGGTCCCTGGGGACAGTGAGATCATGAGTAATTTGGATTTCCTTATTTTTGGTTCTCTGTATAATGTGCAAATAACTAGTGGCAGTCATTGTTGGTAGCTGTTATGGGCTGAATTGTGTCCCACCCAAAATTCATATGTTGAAGTCCTAACCCCCAAGACCTCAGAGTGTGATTGCATTTGGAGACTTAGTCTTTACACAGATAGTTAAGTTAAAACGAGGTCATTAGAGGGGCCCTCATTTAATATGACTGGTATCCTCATAAGAAGTAGAAATCTGGGGTGGAGGAGGGGGTGCCCGGGTGGCTTAGTTGGTTAAGCACCCAACTTCAGCTCAGGTTGTGATCTCATGGTTCATGGGTTCAAGGGCTGTGCTGACAGCTCAGAGCCTAGACCCTTCTTCAGATTCTGTGTCTCCCTCTCTCTCTGCCCCTCTCCTGCTCATTCTCTGTCTCTCTCGCTCTCAAAAATAAATAAACATTAAAAAATTAAAGAAAAAAGAAGTGGAAATCTGGACACACACGTGTTCAGAGAGAACACCATATGATAACATAGAGAGAGTGAGCGGATGGCCGTCTACAAGCCAAGGAGAGAGGCGTCAGAAGAAACTTATCCGGCTGATCTTAGACTTCCAGCCTCCAAAATTGTGAGAAAATAAATTTATGTTGTTTTCAAGTTTCCCAGACAGTGGTATTTTGTTATAGCAGCTTTCACAAACTAATATAATACCCAAACTCCAGCAATCTTCACCCCCTTCTTTTCCAGTGGAACCTCAACTGGGTTTAAATGTCTACTTTCCTCTGTGAGAAATGGGCCCAATCTATGTCCCTGCCACTAGATGCCAGCAATACCTGAAGGGTGCTGAATGGGATGGTAGGCTGAATGGGTAGGTAGGTCAGTTGTTGATTTAGACGTGCACACATGACTCCGTTCTAGCTAATAATAAGTGAAAAGTCCAGAGAGTTTCTGAATTTTCCTAGGTCTCGAGACACAGTCAAGTGCAGTCCCCTTTTTTGTCATAGCTGTGATGGTGCCTGGAACTGCACGGCCATGTCAGGACTGAGTGGAGCCACCCTGCTTTGCTGAGGATAGGAAAGCAGAAAAACAGAAAGAATCTGAATCCTTGATAATGCTGTTTAACTTCTGAATAAATCATTCTAGGGGTCAGCCACCTCTGGACTTGTTTAATGAGGTTATTAGCTTCCTTTATTTTTAAGCGAGCTGAAATTTTGTTTCCCTTTCTTGCAGCCAAAAGCATCCTAATTGGTACAATTGAAACCCAAAACAAAATACATTAGAGCAAAATAAGTTCTATAAATCCTTGGATGCCTTTAGGCCTGTACCAAAAAACATGAACTCCCACATCTAATAAACTACTCCAGCAAAAAACAGCTTTTCTTTGACTAAAGCCCAAGGTCTTAGTGAAGGACTCATTTTGTTCAGAATATTGACACCCATAGAATACACATTTGAATGCTTCCCCTTTCATGTTCACATGTCACTGAGTAGAGTGTGTTCCAGTGGCCAAGGGCTGTGTTGCGTAGCAACCTTAGGGATTAATTTTAACAGCAGCTTCATCCCAGCCAGTTAACATTGGAGTGCCCACAGAATGCACAAGGCAGGATCCTATTCTGGCTAGAACCTGGGGGACTATGAAACATGAGAAATCAAGTCCCGACAGCTAAATGATTATGTTCAAGTTAGAGGAAGATGGATGGGGAAGAACTCCAAGATAAATAAAGACAATGTATAGATAGGTAGGAGGAGTAGAGGAATGGATACAAGGTTTGCTTTCATTGGAGGAGGGGAAGAAAGGACCAGAAAGTCAGGACCGTTTCCTGGTCTCACATATTTATAAACATACCATTTGCTATGTTTAGTTTCTTTGTTTTTTGTTTTGTGTGTGTGTGTGTGTGCACGCGTGTGTTTACCTAATTCAGGTCCCTTTGCTAATTTCATTCATACAGAGAAGTCTTTGTAAACCACCCCATCTAAAGTAGGGTACCCCACCTATCATTCTCTGTCTCTTCTATGTACTGCCCCCGCTGTATTTTTCTTCATAGCTCTTATGCCTACGCTGACACCATCTGTCTAGGGGAAATTGTCCCTCAATTTTTCTGTCAGAAGCACTGTGCAAATCAATCAACAACATGGACTCTCGCAGACTTTAGAAGTTAGTTGAAAAGTTTTCACTCTCATTCTGGGAATAGATCTTGAAGAATCATGTACATATAAGCATAAAGACGCATATATACTACAGTGTTTATTACACATCGTTTGCAATAGAGGAAAACTAGAAAACAACTGAAATATCCTTTGGTAAAGGGCCATTGCATAATTTATGATACAAACATACTATGGAATTCTATGTTCCAGTTAATATGAAACTAATAGTAGTAGTAATAATAATAGTAGCTAAGAGTTATTGAATGCTTCCCTATATGTTATCATTTATCTCCCCTAAAATCTCTCTAAAGTATGAATTTTTAAATTTTTAAAAAATGTTTTATTTTTGAGAGAGAGAGAGAGGGAGAGTGTGAGCAGGGGGAGGGGCAAAGAGAGAGGGAGACACAGAATCTGAAGCAGGCTCCAGGCAGGCTCTAAGCTGTCAGCACAGAGCCCAACGCAGGGCTCGAACTCACAAACCATGAGATCATGACCTGAGCCGAAGTTGGACGCTTAACCAACTGAGCCATCCAGGCGCCCCTAAGGTAAGAATGTTTAATTATCCCTGCTCTTCAGATGAGTTAACTGATGTACAAAGGAATTAAGTGATTTGGCCAATGTTAGACAATTAGGATGTGGCAGAGTTAGGGTTCATGACCAGTCTGTTGCCAGCAAACTCACTTTCAACCACTCCTTCCTACTGTCTTCTGTGAATATGAGGAGATATGTGTGCTCAGATTAAAAAAAAATCTCCTAGAAATTGTATTAACTGAAAATAAAAGAAAATGGGTCTAGACTGAGTCTGTTCACACACAAAAAGGATATGGCTAAGTATATGTGTGTGTTATGTATCAACAGTGCTTATCTATGAGAAGTGGTTGGAGGGAGGGTAATAGACATTTTGATATTTACTCTCTATATTCTTAAGATGCTTCCGTCTTACTGCATGCCTTTGTGTGTTGCCTGAGTAATTAAAAAACAGTTGTGCAACAACTAGAGCTGCCACTAGAGGGCTCAACAAACTGCTTTCGTGATCTCCTAGGGGTGGGGGGGGTGGGGGGGAGCGGCGAGAGAGCTGTCCAGGTGCTGAAGTGGGTAGGATGGGTAGCTCACTGGAGTGACACTGCCACATTTAGAAAGTTTCTTGAAGCCTCCACTAACCAAGTTCTGTGAAGGAGAGTCAGTTGGTGTTGGGCGTTAGGCTAGAGTATGGGACTGCAATAAATTCTTTAGTCTTTTCTGTTATCCAGCATGAATTAGCTCTAGCATGTCAGGTAAGGGTAGGCAAGTGATTGTATTTCAATAAGCTCCTCACTCAAGAAAAGAGAGGACCCTTTGCCATCAGGAATCCTGTTGAGTTTGGCAACCTGGAAACTTGGAGTGGAAGCTTCACTTAGAAAAAAAGACTAAGAATTCCTGCCTAGTTCTCAAATAGTTGGGAGAAGATAGGGACTAGGAAAAGAAGATAAGTGTGTGTGTGTGTGTGTGTGTGTGTGTGTGTGTGTGTGTTTAGATTTTATTGTCTTTAATTAACTTAAAGAGCCCAAACTTTAAACTCTTTTGTCACATAGTTTGTAAATGAGAGCCAGGCCTTGCATTGTAAAGACACAAATGTGGAAATAAGAACTCTGTAAAAAGCAAAACTGTCTACAATGCTCAAAGTAGGTGAAGGATGTATACTGCTTCCAAGAGTTTAAATTTTTGCAGCTCCTTGGGGAGCCTGACTGGCTCAGTTGGTAGAGCATGTGACCCTTGATCTTGGGGTTGTGAGTTGAGCCCCATGGTTGGTGTAGAGATTACTTAAAATATTTAAATTGTTTCAGCCCTTTAGAGGGCAATTAAGCAGAATCTATCAAAATAGCAATGAGTATTTTTTTGGCCCAGTAATTCCACATTAAGTATTTAACCTAGAGAAATATGAGTAAGTATTCAGTATCTTCTTTTGCAATCATGCAGACATTATAGCATTGCTTCTTATGGTAAAAATTTGGAACCAACCTAAATATTATTGTCAGGAGACATGTGAAATTATGGTTCAGTAATTAATATACAGATACTAAGAACGTTTATTTATATGAACAGGCGAGGAAAGAGAACCATAACATTTTGTTGGATTAAAAAACCAAGAGTAGAGAATGGTATACATAGTACAATTTTTTTAGGTGAAGAAATCTACATATGTATGAGTAGAAGAATCTAGAAAGCCATACACTAAAATGTTAATGGTAGGTTTTGTTCAGAGACCGGGATGCTAGGGGAGAGGTGTGGGACTTTTCTCTTGTTTGATACACATTTATATTATTATTTATACATACAATGAGCATGTGCCATTGTATAGTTTAAAAAAGATAAAAAGGGATTATTTAAACCAAAATATTGAGGTAGTGTATATTACTATTCCTTGTGTCTGTATCCTTTTAAAATTTTATTATTTTAAGTTTGGTATTTAATGCCCTAGGAAACTTGATTCTCTTTAGTCTTTCTTTCCCCCTTTTGGTCCCCAGCAAGAAACTTTATTACAAGCCTTTTTTTAAAGTGAGATAGATATTACACTAAAACTTCCTCACCAAAAATCAAATCACAAAAGTCCCTTGGCATCTCAATAGATCAGCTCACATATCTGTTCTGCAAGGGTTATGGTAACAGACAGCTAAGGCTATACAACCACTCACCACTCACTAAAGCTTCTTGGCTGTGAGGTTTCAGGTGCTACTCTATTGAATCCAACGATCTGGAAAAACATGGCTTGGGTCCATGCCAACTTATAAGAATAATTTGTAAATTGTCTTATGCCAAGTTCAATTAGTATTGATTAAACTCTTGACTTTGGAAGGGGCAGTGAGAAGGAAGTGGAAAGTGGGAAGTCTGTTTAGTATTGGAAAGATTCCTGAGCCAGCCGTAGAAGGAATCCTCTGTAAAGATTGTAAATTAAAGGTGAGTATTGCAACAGATCCTTCATAAAAAACAATCCAAGCCCCCAGATTTATCAAGTTTGCAAGTTGTACAATTGTAGGATAATTCCTCTGACTTGTGTCAGTGGGGGTGGGGGAGTGAATCACCACAAAGGCTGATACTCTATAACAGATTACACCCCCATCTGCATGTGGGAAATTGGAAATTTTCTAATAAGACCTTAATACATTTAAGCTGTCTTTCTGCACAATCTGTTCAGAATCATGTTCTTATTAGAAAGTTAAAGCAAAAACCAGGACCTTCACATCCAGGGACTGGTAAGTTTACCTTTTAACATTTCTTCATCCTTACATTTTATGTGTTCTGTAAATAGAGAATATTATAGTTGATACTTCAGCCATGTCAAATTGATATTTAAAGTGAAACATAACAGGGGCGCCTGGGTGGCTCAGTTGGTTAAGCAGCCGACTTCAGCTCAGGTCATGATCTCACGGTCTGTGAGTTTGAGCCCCGCGTCGAGCTCTGTGCTGACAGCTCAGAGCCTGGAGCCTGCTTCGGATTCTGTATCCTCCCCGCCCCTCTGCCCTTCCCCTGCTCGAGCTCTGTCTCTATGTCTCTCAAAAATAAATAAACGTTAAAAAAAAAAGTTTAATAAAAAAATAAAGTGAAACATAACAACTAATCGGACTAGAAAACGTTACTGATGCAAAAAGTTCCATTTTGGAGTGCCAATGGAGAGAAAAGGGAACCTGGGTTCCATTGTTTGTCTCTTTCAACCAGTAAATTCTCTCTGGCTCATCTCAAAACGAGAAAAAGCAAAAGGCAAGGGGAATATACTTCTTCATCCGCTGGAGAGAACTGAATCTGCAGTGATTTTTCCTTTTCCCAGATGTGGCTTCAGAAGAAAATAACAATAATAGCTCTCTTTTAATGAAACATTTATCACGTGCCAGTTTTATCTCATTTAATTCCTACTGCAATCTCAGAAAAATTTTGTTTAAAAAACAAAATTTATTGCCCGTTTATAGCTGTGAAATTGGAGGGTTAATTTATCCCAGGTTACATAGCTAGCAACTAAGAGAAGTATTTTAATTACTGTTTATTTAAGCAAGTTAGATTTGTTGAATGCCCAGAGTCTGTATCTTCTCTCTAGGCCTTTTAGAATAAAAGATGCTTGCGCACTGATTTTTTTTCTCCATGAGTTGATAATGTGCTTTGGGAGATAAGACACATTTTGATGAAGTAATGTGAGAACAAGGGAGCAGCAAACAGAATAGACTTAAATCTGATATAAAGACTGAAAACAAGACAGTGTAAACTACCAAAGAGGCAGGCCGCGTAGAAGACCAAAAATCTCCAGAGGGAAGTGTCTTAGGCTGCTCAGGCTGACACAACAAAATACCGAAGACTGGGTGGATTAAACAACATAAATTTATTTTCTCACATGTCTGCAGGCTGGAAGTCCAAGATCAAGGTGTTGGCAGGGTTCTTCTGAGGTCTCTCTCCTTGGCGTACCAATGGGCACCTTCTCTCTGTGTCCTCACATGGCTTTTCTCCTGTGTGCTGCACTCCCGGTGTCTTTTCCTCTTCTTACAAGGACACCAGTCCTATCGGATTAGGACCACGTCCTTACGACTTCATTTAACCTTAATTACCTCTTTAAATGCTCTGTCTCTAAATATAGTCACATTGGAGGTTAGGGCCTCAACATACGAATTTTGGGGAACAGAACTCCGTCCATACCAGGATGTCAGTGTGAGCTAGTACGGTTAGTAAAGGGTTCCCAGTAAAGGAGTGCTATGAAAGATCAAAAAGGTATTGACGAACAGAGAAGTTAATGAGGATTAAGGAACAAGTGCTAGAACAAGTAAAGGGCTAGTGAGATAGATGCAGATAGAGATAAGGACAGAGACAGAGATAGGGATAGAGACAGAGAGATAGTGTTGGAAGTAGAGTGGAAGGGAGCATCCCACCTTCTCTAGGTGCCACAAAGTAGAAGAGACAAAGAGCCTTTCCAGCCTCCTTCTGGGGTGAATGTTAATCCTCTTCCTACTCAGCATCTTTGGTGGAGGCAAGAAAGAGGACAGCAATTAAGGCAATACATTGCATTGCTTCAATAGTTGGCAACCCAGAAAAGGAAGATTTGTTGCTTCACAGTCACATGAAGGCATTTTCGTGCAGGGATGATGATACCAAGAATACATGAAATGTGGCTATAACTTCTTGAGCCGTTGGTCTCATTTCCCCACCTTTTATTCCCAGCCCCAAATCTTTTCCATATGATCTTGGCTTCCACTTTCTGATTGGATTGCTCTCAAACTCCTTATCTGTGCCTCCCCCTCTTCTGCAATCCCAAGGTTATTTTAAAAATAGAGGCTCTTCTTTAATGTTTATCTATTTTTGAGAGAGAGAGAAAGCAGGGGGAGTGGCAGAGAGAGAGAGGCACAGAATCCAAAGCAGGCTCCAGGCTCTGAGCAGTCAGCATAGAGCATGACACAGGGCTCAAACCCACAAATTGTGAGATCATGACCTGAGCCAAAGTCAGACACTTAACCAACTGAGCCACCCAGGTGCCTTAAGACTCTTCGTTATCATGCTTTTCCTTGACTGGGCTGAATTCTCACATTCACCCACTTTAACTGACTTAATGCATTCTATTTCTACCAACAAATATAAAAAGCAAAACAGTTTTAAACACAGATGTCCACATAATCACACCTTTCTGTATATAGAACCTCTTTCAAGTTTGCGCTCTCATCAATATAACTTGATTGAATAATTTTAATCTACATTAAAATGATGTATTTTATTTCCTGATTATTAGTCCCTATCGGTGTGATTTGAGTGAAACAAAGGAAGTGATCTAGAATCAGGGTTTGAGGCTATGGAGAAAGAGAGGCACAGGGAAGTGGCCTACACAACAGGTAATGTTTATTGAGACCCTACTATGTGCTGTGCCCAGTGGTAGGGACTGGATATTGGAAGAAAAGTGATGCCGTATTGGTCTTCAGAAAGTTCACAGTCAATGAAGAGGGAACAGATGAGTAAAGAATAATTCCAATATCACCTGTTAACTATTGCATAAGAGGGGTGACATGGAGGGGAAAGTGGGGGTACAGGGTCAAGACCCCTCATACTTGCCATGTCTCTGCCACTTTCTAGCTTTTTGACCTTGCACAAGTTACCAGAGGGCAAGTTTACCCCACTTCCTGTGTGAAATATGGGGATGATCATGTCTATTATGTAGGCTTATTGTATCACATTAGATACTGTACTGCCTGGTACATAGTAGGTGCTCAGTAAGTTGCAACTCTTATGATGATCCTTATTATGATAGCATTTGTGACATATAACGTGTTACAGAGACTCAATGGGAGCAGCAGTGAATTCTTACGGAGGTCAGGGACGCCTGCTGGGGAGAAGGTGCTGGAAGAGTACCTGCATCTGCAAACCATCTGTCAGCAATGTCAAGGGGAGAAGCTCTGTACTAGGAAAGTATTTGATGAGACGACCTCAAAAAGACTGTCCATGTATAAGATTCTGTGGATATTAGGTCAGAGAAATCTCCAGCTGGCAGAGACCTTTCAGGAAGAGCGCTTGATAAACACTCTTGACAATGTGGGATGAACCGATGAAGCTAAACTGATCCTCAATGTGCATAAATAAATAATTCCTTTTCCTCTTTTTATGCACATAGTGTAGCAGCAAGCTTCTACCACTTTCTAGGATTTCTATAACTCAGAAGGTTAAGGGTTTTGTTTTCCTGGATAAAGATATTTGTGCCTTCTTTAGAGTGGCATCCATTTTCAGTTGAATCTGATTTTAAACTTCTGGAAACTTTGGAACAAGGGACGAATGATAGGCGTTTAGCAAACTTACATGCTCTCAGCAAATACATAATCACCTGCACTAATACAATGATCCTTCCTCCCCAAAGATGTTTTATTTTAGTAAATACAAAGGATAAAAACGTAATATTACGCCTTCTGGACATGAAACTTCAGACATTTTTCAAAAAAGTAAAAAATCCAGATGTTTCTGAGTGTGGCGTGTCTCTTCAAGATAAGCCCTCCAGCTGTGCAGGGAGATGTTCCGGCGATGCTCAGGCAACCTGGACTCGTGGAAACGAATGTGGCCTCTATACAATCTTACAATCTCTCCCATTTCCTACTTGCTTCTAATTTCTACAGAGGCAGGCCTATGGAATGTTTTTCTTTGGCCTTGACTTTCTCGAGGTAGCGTGCATTAAAGGGAAAAGTCGATATCTGTAGTTCAAGGGCGAAAGAGACCATAAGGTACTGGAAAAATTAGAGTCCTGCAACCCAAGAAGCCTGCCGTGTCGTGCTGGCATATCAGGCCCCAGCAGCGGGGTGAGCCAATTCTTGAGGCAAAAGCCACAGGGAGGGAATTAAAGGCACTCCAAACCTCTTACTCAGCACTTGCTGTTATTCATACAGAAGCGGGGATACCAGTAAGACTCAACGTGCTGACTCAGCACCAGCCTACAATCCTTATTACGAATAGAGAAACCCTTGAAAGGGCTAACTCCTAAGGGATGAAACACCCATATTACTTTGGGTGAGCATAACCTGATGTGATTTTTGCAGTGGGCAGTAGAAAGGCGATTTGCCCAAGCAAGGGCACAGATGGAAGGGAGAGAAATACTTCCATTTGCAAATTGCACACAAACTGTGGAGCCCTCGGGAGCCCTAGTGCTGGGGGCGAATGCCTTCTAGCTGTGCCCTTGGGCAATCAGCTTACCTTCTCTGTGTCTCTCTTAGTTTACTTATCTGTAAAATGGGGAATAACTTTGGGGACTGGGGAATGCTTGTTTTGTCGGTGGCCCTGGAGGATTAAACGACATAATGTTTGTGATGTGCTTGCTCCAGTGCCCTAACACTTCAGGAGTACTCAATAAATGCTAACAGTAATCAAGATAGTACCTCATGATGCCTTGTTTCCATTGGGGACAGCAAGCATTACCAGTTGCTCTTTGGCAACTTAGGCTTCACCCCTCTTTTTTAAACTTCTACACTTAGGCTGATAAAGATTGCTTTTAAAAAAGTAAATAGAGAAAACTAGAAAACTTATTTAAGAAACAGAACAGGAAATTCTCATCAGTGTTCTTAAAAAAATCAATATTACTCTGGGATCTTAAAATCAGGATCTAACTGTTAAGATTCTGTTGATGATAATTGTGTACACATTGAAATGCTATGTGACAGTCATTATGCTAAAGGCTTTGCCTGAAATATTTCATTTAACTTTCTTTTTTTTTAAGCTTATTTATTTATTTTGAGAGAGAGAGAGAGAAAATGAGCTGAGGAGGGGCAGGGAGACAGGGAGAGAGAATCCCAAGCAGGCTCCACGCTGTCAGCAGAAATACTGATGTAGGGTTTGAAACCATGAACCATGAGGTCACAACTTGAGGCAAAGCCAAGAGTCAGATTGTCAACCCACTGAGCCACCCAGGTGCCCCTCATTTAACTTTTAGAATAACTTCGTGAAATATGATATTATCCCTATTTCACAGATTAAGAAACTAAGCTTTAAGAGATCAGGTAAATTTCCAAAGGACGGTTAGTTGGTAAACTAGTTAACTATTGCTATGTAACAAAGTATTCCAAAACTTAGTGTCTTAGGACAGCACACATTTTCAAGGCTGAGACGAGGGTGTGTGAGGGAGGTGTAAAAGTTAAGGGTATGCCAAAAAAACTTGGCAACAAAGGTAAATAATATTATTAAAAATCGAAATTAATGTAAAATACCCATGATGAACAAAATACCAATATTTTAAAGAAAGACAGAATCAATATTCCTGATTTTTTCCTTCTGCCTAGGCTCCAATATGACCAGCCACAGCACTGCTAGTGATCTTGTCTTGTTTTCTATTACCCCATCCTTCAAATGACCACATATTTCACATTTGTCTGCTTATCCCCATCCCCAAAGCCGCTATGCTAGTTAAAGCTGTCTTCTTCTTTACTTGTGCTACTGAAATTGTCCCCCGACACGCCCTTCCCACCTGTGCCCTGGGTTTCCCAGGAAGTGGACTTTGAAATGGAGATTCGCCTGCAGGAATTTTATCAGGGGCATGCATGGAATCAACAGAGAAGAAGCGAGGAAAGCAGGATTAGGCTGGGGAGAAGTTAAACTGTGATACAGTCACAACATAGGCCTCAGCTGATTCCACAGGAAGTCCTGGAGTTGTCCCACTTGCTACAGCAAGGAACAAGACCTTTATACTGTCACCCGCCCCCTAGTCTCTCAAACATGTGTAGACTTGTCACTGGATGCAAGCCACCCCAGGGAGGGCCATGATCTTAGGCTAGCCTGCTCTCTTCAGCCAAAGTGAATTCCCAGAGAGGGATCAGCAGAATGCCATCAGGCATCACTTCTCCCTTGGGAGAAGCCAGGGGATTGAGTGCTTCAGTCTTGAAGCAGAAAGAGTATCTGGATGACTTATTACAGCATCTACTACCTGCTTCAATCTATCCCCTCCTATAAATGCCTCCCTTCAGCTATTGGAGAAGCTGAGAGCTGCCTATCCTGAGCCAGGCCTCTATCATCCTCAGTCCGGACTGCTCTCTCTATTCTGAGCTTCGCCTTACCAACTCCTACTCATTCTTCAGCCTAAATGACCTACTCGCAGAGTTCTTGGAAGATCTTCAATTGCTTCTACTGCTTTACACCAAAGGACCGTAAAACTTAGTGGCTTAAGACAACATATATTAATCATTTCTCATGATTATGTGGATTGGCTGAATTGTTTTTCTGCTGCTATCGCCCGGGCACCCTCATGGGGCTTGCAGGTGGACTAGGGGCTGGGCTCAGCTGAGACAATGGGCCTTACCTTCTCCACGTGGTCTTTCATTCTGGCTTTTGCATGGTATGGTGGTTTCAGGGTTGCAAGAGGGTAAGAATGGAAGCTGAAGGCCTCTGGATGCCTAGGCTCCATGCATATCACCTCTTCTGCCACATTCTATTGGCCAAAGTAGATCACGAGGACAGCCCAGATTCAAAGAGTAGGAAGATAGATTCTGCCTCTTGTTGGGAAGAGCTACAATTATTTTGTGGCCATATTTGATCTATCTGAACAACCTAACCTAAATACCCATGCTAATCTCTCCCCATTATGTCCTCCTTCATTGTTCTCTTATCCAATTTACAATCACGTTTATTTCTGTCTTTATTTTTCTCTACTATACTGTTGATTCTGAGAGGATGAATAACATGCCATTGTTTCTCCACTCATCCCAACTGCCTACCCTAGTGCCTTACAAATAGTTAGTGCCCAATTAATGTTGGTTGGATAAGCGAATACAAGTTCCATCTGAGATCTAACGCTCTATGACTGCTATGTATTTTGACAGCCCAGAGTTATTAGTTTAATTCTACAAATCTCAAAGTAGTAGTTCTCAAGGTATGGTCCCTGAATCAGCAGCGTTGATATCACCTAGAAACTTGTTAGAAATGCAAATTCTTGGACCCCCCCCCCCCCAGACCTACCAGATTAGAAATTCTGGGGGCATGACTGAGAAATCTGTCTTGTCAAGCTCTACAGGTGATTCTAAAGAGCATAAAAATTTGAGAACTATTGTCCCAAAATATGTTCCCTGGAACAGAAGCATTATGGGATTTAAATGAGTGTTAAAGGATAAAAGAATTCAATGGACAAATAACTAGGAAACACTGAATTAAATATAGGTAAGTATCTATACTGCAGGACCTCACTTGCTCAGAACCTTTTATTTACTGATTTGTAACGGGAACCTCTGAGAAAGGTTTATGGTGTCCTGTTCCTCTTCCAGGAGCATCTCATGGGACTAGCATTCCATGGAATGCACTTTGATTCTTGGGAAAAGCACTGCTATAAGTTAGAAGCATAGTGTATAAGCTGGCAAAAAAAATATTACAATTGAAAATTATCTATTGAAAACAAATTCTATAACTGACCCAGCTATAAAAGACGTTTTGGGTCTAAGTCACGATGTTGTGTGACATTGTGTCAATTAGTTTGTTTGTAGAACCTATTGCTATGTTATTTTCAAAATTGCATTTTTTTCTAAACTAAATCTGGGTTTTCTGTTATTATAACCAATTTACAGATGAGAAATTCAAGGCTCAGAAAGGGCAGGAACTTGACTGAGGTCATGAAGATGATGGGTATGAAAATGGGATCTCAAGCTCAGCAACGTATAGGGCTACAGAGAAGTTAACATTGAGGAAACATTGCAGAGTTTTTCTGTCTGGGTTCTTGAAGACTATTAGTAAGTCCTGGGAATTCAGGACATTTCCAATGGCATTGAGTCTCGACAGGGAACCAGCCAGCTGGAGCTGCTGCTGTTTCTTCCCACATAGTGAAGGTACTTAGACAATTGGGATGCTCTTGGCACTGCCATTACTGCTGTTCTTCACTTTAACAAGAAATGCCATCCCCTATGCATACTTGGATGCTAGTTGGTAGATGTTCTGATATCATTTTCTTAAAAACTGGCATCTCCTGCATGGTCCTCATCTGGTGAATCTGCATTGCTAGTTTTGCCACAGAAGAAGAACTAATAAATCATATCTTTCCACCTTGCTCTTGGTGCTGTTCTGGTGCTGGTAGCTTCTGCTGTTTTGTTTTCAAGCAGAAGCAACCATCACTGTATAATAGTTCCAGAACTCTCCCCACCAAAGTCACAAATCTAAGCTTCTAGGAATAAACACCAACAAAATACCCATCAAAGAGAAATAGTTATTAGCAAGAAAGAAGATAAAAAGTTATAGTCCAGGAGAAGCCAAGATGGTGGAGAAACTTGGAAGTTTTTTTTGTGTCTTGCATCCATGAAATACAGCAAGATCAACACTAAACCATCCTGCACACCTAGAAAACTGGTTTTAGGGTTAACACAATAATCTACACAACCTGAGCCATAGAACTCAGCAGGTACATGGTGCAGAGAGGTGAACTGGGGGAGACAGAAGTTACAGAGGGCGGAGAACTGTTTTTGCTTGCAGAGAGAGGACAGAGATGAGGGTAGAGTATGGGAAAAGCACCCCTCACAAAAGCAGCTAGAGAGAAAGTGGAAAAGTGGAAACAGCTGCAGGGACTGAACTAAAAAGGGAGAAAAGAGAAAGGAGAGGGTTTAAATTCCATTAAGACTCTATAAACAGGGGAAGCACAGAGTCTAAAACTCTGCAGCTCGATACTGGAGGTGCTCTGGTGAGAAGGGCAAATTCCCAGGAGGAGAGTGAAGTCTGTGGGTCCTCAGCCACACAGGGAGAGCCGGTTCCGCTGCTGGGAGGACGTTTGGTAGAAGCTGTGCAGCAACCCCCCCTTCCCCCCCTCCCCGCAGAGGCCTCAATGGACGCCAGAGAACAACCACCTTCGCTGGTGCTGGAACAAGGTCATTAAGGGTAAAGCCTGGTGCCAGATGTGTGTTGTGATTTTCCATAATCCATGAAATGCTGCTGCTACATGATTGTGTGACTTTTTGTGGGGCGGGCTGGCATCCAGCCACAGTCTCTGGGCATCGACAGCAGCATGCTACCCTGAATGTTCCTGGCTACAGCTAGCACCCTGCCATTGCTCAGTGAGACCCTCCGGCAGAGGGGCAGAATGGGTCAAAGCCGCAGTCCCTCAGAAGTGAGGGGTCGGGAAAAACAGCCACATCTGAGATAAAATTCAGGAGGGAGGTGCCACCTAGCAACTTGATGGCTTGTTTACGGACAGTGTAAAAGCGAGGAGTGAATGCAAGTTGGAGACAAAGAATGGGCGCGCGATTGCTGATCGGGGAGAACAGAATTCCAATAGTAGAGACTGGGTAGCTGGATGAACCATTTTCATCCCTCCTGTGCATGTGTATACACACCTACGAGTGCCGCAATCCACCCCGGTAAGCTAAGCAGCGCCATCTAGTGGAGAACAGAGCTGTTACACTAAGCCCTGACCAACTGGGCCAAACTTGCTCTTCAGGAACACCACAAGTCTCTCTGCCTGCTTAGTTTGTGGACTATAAAGTGCTTCATAGTTTGACTTCTAGGGGAAACCGATGCAATTTCCATTGTATTTCAGTCTGTTCGCTGGCCCATCTATTCAATTTTCTTTTCTTTTTTTTTAATTCTTCATTTCTTTTCTTTTTCTTGAATACAGAAAGAGAAAAAATTCATTTTTATTTTCAACTTTTATTAAAAATATTTTTCTTTAATTTTTTCTACTGTATTTTTTACATTTTTGTAAATTTTTCAAATTTTATTTTACTTCCACAATTTCACTTAATTCTATTTCATTGTATTCGTTTTTTTCAAATTTTCAAACGTTTTCCTTTTATTTTTTATTTCCCACCCCCCTTTATTTCCCTCTAATCTATCAAGCTCCTTTCAACACCCAGACCAAAATGCACCTAGGATCCAGCATCATTTATTTGATTTTTCTGTGTGTGTGTGTATGTGTTGGTTTTAATTTTTAATTTTAATTTTTTTTACCTCATTAATTCCTTTTCTTCCTTTCAAATGGTAAATTGAAGGAATTCACCCTAAAAAAAAAAGAGCAGGAAGAAATGACAACCAGGGACTTAACCAACACTGATTCTATATTCTGATTCTGAATTCTGAATCAGAATATAGAATCACAATAATAAGAATACTAGCTAGGGTCTAAAATAGATTAAAATCTTTTTCTGCAGAGATAAAAGAAGTAAAATCTAGTCAGGATGAAATAAAAAATGCTATAATTGAGCTGCAATCTCAAATGGATGCCATGGTGGCAAGGATGGATGAGGCAGAGCAGCGAATCAGTGATATAGAGGACAAACTTATAGAGAATAATGAAGCAGAAAAAAAAGAGGGAGACCAAGACAAAAGAGCACGATTTAAGAATTAGAAAAATCAGGGGTGCCTGGGTGGCTCAGTTGGTTAGGCGTCTGACTTTGGCTCAGGTCATGATTTCACAGCTCTTGAGTTCGAGCTCCATATTGGGCCCTGTGCTGACAGCTCAGGGCCTGGAGCCTCCTTCGGATTCTGTGTCTCCCCTTCTCTCTCTGCCCTCACTCACTCATGCTCTACCTCTCTCAAAAAGGAATAAACATTTTAAAAAAGTAAGAATTAGAAAAAATCAGTGACTAATTAAAAAGGAATAACATCAGAATCATAGGTGTCCTAGAAGATGAAGAGAGAGAAAAAGGGGTAGAAGGGTTATGTGAAGAAATCATAGTGGAAAACTTTCCTGACCTGGGGAAAGACACAGGTATCAAAATCCAGGAAGCACAGAAGACTCCCATTAGATTCAACAAAAACCGACCATCAATAAGGCATATCATAGTCAAATTCATAAAATACTCAGGTAAGAAAGAATCATAAAGCAGCAAGGGAGAAAAAAGTCCTTAACCTACAAGGGAAAACAGATTAGTTTGCAGCAGACCAATCCACAGAAACTCAGTAGGCCAGAAAGGAGTGGCAGAATATATTCAATGTGCTGAATGGGAAAAATATGCAGCCAAGAATTCTTTATCCAGCAAGGCTGTCATTCAAAATAGAAGGAGAGATTAAAAGTTTCCCAGACAAACAAAAATTAAAGAAGTTCTTGACTACTAAACCAGCCCTGCAAAAAATTTTAAGGGGGACTCTGAGGGGAGAAAAGATGAAAAAAAAATTAAAAGTAAATAAATAAATAAATAAATAAATAAATAAATACCAAAAGCAACAAAGACCAGAGAACACCACCAGACACTTCAACTCTACAAGAAACATAATGGCAATACATTCATATCTTTCAGTACTCACTCTAAACTAATGACTCTCAATGGACTAAATGCTCCAATCAAAAGACACAGGGTAACAGAATGGATAAGAAAACAAGATCCATCTATACGCTGTTTACAAGAGACCAACTTTAGACCTAAAGACACCTTCAGATTGAAAGTAAGGGGATGGAGACTACTGTCATGCTAATGGTCAACAGAAGAAAGTTGGAGTAGCCATACTTATATCAGACAATCTAGACCTAAAAATAAAGACTGTAACAAGAGATGAAGAAGGTCATTATATCATAATTAAGGGGTCTATCCACTAAGAAGACCTATCAATTGTAAACATTTATGCTCCAAATGTGAAAGCACCCAATATGTAAATCAATTAATCACAAACATAAAGAAACTCATTGATAATAATACCATAATAGTAGGGGACTTCAACACCCCACTTATAGCAATGGACAGATCATCTAATCAGAAAATCAACAAGGAAACAGTGGCTTGAATGACACGTTAGACCAGATGGACTTAATAGATATATTCAGAGCATTTCATCCTCAAGCAGTGGAATATACATTCTTCTCCAGTGCACATGGAACATTCTCCAGAATAGATCACCTATTGGGACACTAATCAGCCCTCAACAAGTACTAAAAGATGGAGATAATATTGCGCATATTTTCAGACCACAACACTATGAAACTCGAAATCAACCACAAGAAAAAAATATGGAAAGGCAACAAATACTTGGAGGATAAAGAATTAAAGAATGAATGGGCTAACCAAGAAGTTAAAGAGGAAATTAAAAAGTACATGGAAGCCAATGAAAATGATAACACCACAGACCAAAGCCTCTCAGACGCAGCAAAAGCAGTCATAAGAGGAAAGTATATAGCAATCCAGACCTTTTTAAAGAAAGAAGAAAGGTCTCACAACTTAACCTTACACCTTAAAGAGCTGGGAAAAGAACAGCAAATAAAGCCCCAAACCAGCAGAAGACAGGAAATGATTAGAGCAGAAATCAATGCTATTGAAACCAAAAAAAACAGAAGATCGATGAAACCAGAAGCTGGTTCTTTGAAAGAATTAACAAAATTGACAAACCACTAACCAGTTTGACCAAAAAGAAAAAGGAAAGGACCCAAATAAATAAAATCAAGAATGAAAGAGGAGAGATGACAATCAACATAGCAGAAATGAAAACAATAACAAGAGAATATTATGAGCAATTATATGCCAATAAAATGGGCAATCTGGAAAAAATGGACAAATCCTAGAAACATATAAACTACCAAAACTGAAACAGGAAGAAATAGAAAATTTGAACAAACCCATACCAATAAAGAAATCAAATTAGTAATCAAAAATCTCCCCCCACAAAAAAGAGTCCAGGGCCAGATAGCTTTCCAAGGGAATTCTACCAAGCATTTAAGGAAGAGTTAACACCTATTCTCCTGAAGTTGTTCCAAAAAATAGAAATGAAACGAAATCTTCCAAACTCTATGACGCCTGCATTACCTTGATTCAAAACCAGACAAAGACCACACTAAAAAGGAGAACAATAGACCAATTTCCCTGATAAACATGGATGCAAAAATCCTCAACAAGATATTAGCCAACTGGATCCAACAATACATTAAAAAAATTATTCACCACAACCAAGTGGAATTTATACTGGGATGCAGGGCTGTTTCAATACCTGCAAAACAATCAATGTGATTCATCACATCAATAAAAGAAAGAACAAGAACCTCATGATCCTCTCAATAGATGCAGAGAAAGCATTTGACAAAATACAGCAAACTTTCTTGATAAAAACCCTCAAGAAAGTAGGGATAGAAGGATCATACCTCAAGATCATAAAAGCCATATATGAAAGACCCAACGTTAATATCATCCTCAATGGGGAAAAACTGAGAGCTTTCCCCCTAAGGTCAGGAACAAGACAGAGATATCTACTCTTGCCACTGTTATTCAACATAGAATTGGAAGTCTTAGCCTCAGCAATCAGACGACAAAAAGAAATAAAAGGCATCCAAGTTAGCCAAGAGGAGGTCAAACTTTCACTCTTCACAGATGACATGATACTCTATATGGAAAACCCAAAAGATTCCACCAAAAAACTGCTAGAACTGATCCAAGAGTTCAGCAAAGTTGCAGGATATGAAATCAACGCATAGAAATAGGTTGCATTCCTATACATCGACAATGAAGCAAAGAAAGAGAAATCAAGGAATCGATCCCATTTACAACTGCACCAAAAACCATAAAACACCTAGGAATAAATCTAACCAAAGAGGTGAAAAATCTATACACTGAAAACTATAGAAAGCTTATGAAAGACATTGAAGAAGACACAAAAAATGGAAAATATCCCATGCTCCTGGATAGGAAGAACAAATATTGTTAAAATGTCAATACTACCCAAAGCAATCTACATATTCAATGCAATACTTATCAAAATAACACCAGCATTCTTCACAGAGCTAAAACAAACAATCCTAAAATTTGTGTGGAACGAGAAAAGACCCTGAATAGCCAAAGCAATCTTGAAAAATAAAACCAAAGTTGGAGGCATCACAATCCTGGACTTTAAGCTATATTATGAAGCTGTAATCAAGACAGTATGATACTGGCACAAAAACAAACACTCAGATAAATGGAACAATATAGAGAGCCCAGAAATGGACCCACAAATGTATGGCCAACTAATCTTTGACAAAGCAGGAAAGAATATCAAACGGAATACAGTCTCTTCAGCAAGTGGTGCTGGGAAAACTGGACAGCAACATGCAGAAAAATGAACCTGGACCACTTTCTTAACACCATACACAAAAACAAACCCAAAATGAATGAAAGACCTATATGTAAGACAAAAAGCCATCAAAATCCTTGAGGAGAAAGCAGGAAAAAACCTCTTTGACCTTGGCTGCAGCAACTTTTTACTCAACACGTCTCTGGAGGCAAAGGAAACAAAAGTGAAAATGAACTATTGGGACCTCATCAAAATAAAAAGCTATACTCAATGAAGGAAACAATCAGCAAAACTAAAAGGCAACCAACAGAATGGGAGAAGATATTTGCAAATGACATATCAGATAAAGGGTTAGTATCCAAAATCTATAAAGAACTTACCAACCTCAACACCCAAAAGACAAATAATCCAAAGTGAAGAAATGGGCAAAAAACATGAATAGACACTTCTCCAAAGAAGACATCCAGATGGCCAACAGACATATGAAAAAATGCTCAACATCACTCACGGTCAGGGAAATACAAATCAAAACTACAATACCACCTGTCAGAATGGCTAACATTAACAACTCAGGCAACAACAGATGCTGGCAAGGATGCAGAGAAAGAGGTTCTCTTTTGCACTCCTGGTGTGAATGCAAACTGGTGCAACCACTCTGGAAAACAGTATGGAGGTTACTCAAAAAATTAAAAATAAAACTACCCTATGATCCAGCAATTGCACTACTAGGTATTTATCCAGAGATACAGGTGTGTTGTTTCAAAGGGGCACAGTACCAGTGTTTATAGCAGCACTATCAACAATAGTCAAAGTATGGAAAGAGCCCAAATGTCCATCGATAGATGAATGGATAAAGAAGATGTGATATATATATATATATATATATATATATACCATGGAGTATTACTCGACAATCGAAAAGAATGATTGCAACTATGTGGATGGAACTAGAGGGTATTATGCTAACCAAAGTTAGTCAGAGAAAGATAAATATCATATGACTTCACTCATATGAGGACTTTAACACACAGAAAAGATGAACATAAGGGAAGGGAAGCAAAAACAATATAAAAACAGGGTGGGGAAAAAACATAGGAGATCTTAAACAGGGAGAACAAACTGGGTTACGGGAGGGGTTGTGGGAGGGGAGATGGGCTAAATAGGTAAGGGGCATTAAGGAATCTACTCCTGAATTCATTGTTGCGCTATATGCTAACTAACTTGGATGTAAATTAAAAAAAATAAATTAAAAAAATAAAATGAATTTATCTTTTGTAAAAAGTAAAAATAAATAAATAAATAAAAGCCATCAAAAGTTAAACATCAAAAAAAAGTTATAGTCCAAAATCAGTATATTTTGCCTATTGTGGTTAATTATCTCCTATTTATTATTGATAATATCATTATGTTACTATAATGTGTCAGCAGCAGTCTCTCATTGAGTGCCCACTATATAACAACAGCTGTGCTAAATGCTCTATGTCACTGAATTCTTACAGCGACCTTATGAGGTGGTACATTATCCCCATTTTACTAACAAAGAAACTGAGGCTTAAAAAAGTTCTCCTGCTTCAAAGCCAGCCAGACTGCTTAACCACCCCACCATGCTATATATAGCAATGGGAAGCACAGAAATAATTTAAATGTTCCTTAGAAATACTTGCCTTATTTTCATTTTGGCATGCAAAATCTTAGGATAATGTACTTTTAAGATCTAAACCACTGAATTACTTTTAAGAAATGCTTTTCCTTCACCCAGTCCATTAGTTACAGGAGGCAGCACGGTGTTTGGGTGAGCAGTCGTGGCTTTCATGTGAGAAATGCCAAGATACGGGGAGAATTACTTTATGGGACATGGTCCCTCATTTTGCAAATGGGGAATACTACCTTCCACCTCCCAGGATTGTGGTGAGTGCTAAAAGGGGAAACGTATGTGTATAAAGCAAGTGTTTACTGAGTGGAGGCTGATTCTATTATTATCAGCTCTAGCATCCTCTTATGTTTAACCTTCCACATCCCAAACTCCATAGCTTTCCTATGCATCTTCGTTTATTTAAGGCTCATGTTATACCTACTGTCAAACGGTGTTCAAGACAGAGGCTCTAAGTCAATCTCTGTATAAGCACGGTTGGCTCTGAATTTGTTGGTCTCAGCTATATGAAGCTAGGCAAGCCCTGTGCCTCAGTTTCCTTATTTATCAGTGGGGATAAAATCAGTACTCTGTTCCTCAAAGTGTTGTTAGTAGGAGGATAAATCAAACAAATAGAAAGTTAAAATGTGCTACCACAGTCATTAGTGTCAGCTTCTAGTGAGCTTATAAATGTCACAGAGGGTATGTTCTCCACCAGGGAGCAGCCTGACCCCATAATGAAACGCAGTGACAGAATAAAACCTTCTTTGTTTATCTTTGGGTCTTCCTCTGTGGACCTCCAATGTGAGAGGGTCAGCCGTCCTGTTTTCTGCTTCTTCTAATGAACTCCCTGTGGTACAATTACTTACCTAAGGTCAAAAGGCAAGTCTTAAAGGCAGAGAGACAAGGACGTGTTTCATTCCCTTGAGGTGAAGGTGCTGTGAAGGTCTACTTTTAATTATGTACTTTCTCAAATCAATGGATTGAGACAAGGACGAACCATAGAGATATTAAAAACATCACAATTATTGCTGATAACCTGGGAGAAGTTTCCATTGCCCAGAAGCTGAGGTTCATTTGTCATTTTATGTTTTAGAAGCCAGTCTCATGGAAGAAATGTGTTCTTTAACCTTCCTTCTCACTCAAAACTACATCTGCTCCCCATCCCCTGTGTTTTAAATGTTTTACAGTGTTTGCTTTGACAGATAGACTGCTGCCTTTCTTCAAAGTGGACTGAGTGGTCAGAGCTACTCGGACAATTAAGATTGGAACACCCAGCTACAGCCTATTCCGAGGAGGCTGGTACAACTTTATATCCTCTGACTGTGTGGGGAGCATCTTCTGAAGAAGCAATTGCTTATTTGAAGGCTGGGATGGACATTCTGGAGTTGTCTCAAATGTGTTGGATGGTGAGAGTCTTAGTTGTCTAGTGGTCGGTCAGGAGTTTGGACTTGGGAGGCACACGACCCAGTTAAAGCCTGACCATACTAGCTGTGTGAGCTTGGGCAAGTCACCTCTCCTCTCTGAGCTTCCCTTTTCTTTTATAGTGCAGCTGGAATGGTAGACGTTTCAGAGTGTTACTTTGAAGGTTAAATGAAATTAAGCTTGTAAAAGAAAGCACTTAGACTAATGCATAATAAGTAGCAGGCACTCAGTGGATATCAGCTAGTGTTATCAACACATGCAAAATGCTTGGCATGAATATGTATATTAAGGGTGGCTGCTGTACCACTATTATTGTGAGTTTTGTCCCTTGCCACCTAGGCCTCGAATTGGCTTTGCTTTAGCCCGCTGGTCTTACAGACAACTTACACAATGGAAGTGATTCCATCATTTCTGTGTTAGAGGCTTCCTTGGCACAGAACTCAGATATGACTTTCTTGGGCAGTGGGTGGAGGCCATCACCAGTATCTAAAACAGACTCTAAGCTGTTCTCATCCATCTCAGTCTTTGTCCAAGACTAGTGTGACCTTCTTCCTCTCCTCAACACCCCCGCCCCCCACCAAATGCCTCCAAATTCTCATGCAAACCCAGAAGTTCTTTAGGAAAAATGTATTATTCCTTCTTCTGAAGCATGTAAGTCTTGCCACTAGAGCTCAGTCATGTAGAGCAGGTGCCCCTCACTCAGTCTTGGTCAATGTTTGGGTCAAAACTGATCTAGGGGTTCTCAATCCTGGCTACACATCAGATTTATCTGATGGGGGGTTTGTAGAACATATAGATGCCCCACTGTTGATAATTAAATCACCACGTGGGACAGGTCCTGTACGTCTGTGTAGCTAAGACTTTTGAGTGTTTATGCCAGGCACTGTACTAAGAGTTTTCTATGAATTAGCTCATGGAATCCTCACAGTAACCATATGAGGTGTTATCCCCGTTCTACTGAGAGGTTAAGTAAGCTGCTCAAGGCTGAGTTTGAGGTAGAGCCTGGGTGAAACTTAGGGAGTCTCTTGTTCTCCAAAGCCATAGACTGCTAACAACCAAGCTATTTCTTCCCAAAATCTCTTTAAAGAATGACTCAGTATCTGAGCTTCCCTAATATTTTCACACACTTGTTGGAAAGAGCCTCCAGACTCTGGTATTAGCGGGTGCCTGATTTCAGCTACAAGGATAGAAGAGGAGGTGGTGTTGAGGCGATGCCCCCCATTTTCACGCCCTCACCCACACTTCATCTGCAGTCATTGCAAGGTGAGGCAAGTGTTAGTCATGTTCCCTGAGACCCAGCACGCATTGGCCATTTATTCTAATTAGAAGCAATTAAAGAATTACTCCTTATGGTGTAAGTATTTCCTTGCCCAAAAAAGAAAGGTTTTGGGCTTTTGCAAAACAGACAAAATATTTGACTCTTCCACCTCTTGTCTTATATTAAAAATGAGGCAGAACTATGGGTTTAGTCCATAATTCAGTTTACTTTATTTAGGCATTTTGATTTTTAATAGTTTTGAGAATTTACAAAGAGGGCTATAAAAATAACTATGGTGGAGTCACCCTCTAGAATCTTATAAATTCACTACTGCTTATGTCAGTGTGACAAGATACAATTATATTTATACATATATACCTGCAACGTGTAATGCACACTCACACATATACATGCTTGCTCATAACTCACACACAACATGAAGAAACCGCAGTAAGCCTCATTTTCCAAATTAGTAAATATAAATTTATTGACACATCCATTTGTTCTGGTTCTGATGAGTGGAATTAGAGTCAGACACACTTTGGTTTTAATATAGGAAGAAATTACCTAACTCTTTGAACCATTCGATAATGGAATAGACCACTTTGCTGTGTAAGTGAGACTGGTCTCACAGGGAGGAGTCAAGCAGAGTATAGGCTCTGAGAAGAGAAAGCTGTCTCAGAATTGTCTTCCTTTCAACATTGTGCTAAAACATAACATTGCAGGTGCTTTGAGAAGGTAAGCAGTATCAGTAGCAACCCTTTAACACTTTGGCCTTTTTCTGGAACCCTCCCTTTCAAGAATGCCTGAGCAGCGAGGTAAGGTATGGCTTCATTTTATCTGAGTTTCTGTCAATTCCTTTTGGGATCTAACCAGTTACACAACCAATTAGTGCTAATTGTTATAATTATCACTTTCTTTCCTGAAACTGATAACCAATTAATTTCATAGAATGTAGCAAACATGACACCAAATAGCTATAGTTGGTTTTTTTTTTTTTTTTGGTTACATGGAATAAAGGCAGTCTTCTGACCCTCTTAAGGAAGGCTTCTTAGCAAATTGGCTACTCTTTGAGTTTCCAGATAGTATACATTCACAGAATAAAGATTTTACTCTTAAATTTTCAACAGATGTTTATTATTTCACTTATACTAGGCCTGACGTTGGTCAATGTCATAGATATGGTCCTATTCCTGATGGAACTGGGGCATATAGGTGCTGAACAGCACTGGGCGGACAGCACTGGGTCTGTGAATCAAGCAGTTACTCCATTCTAGTCATGTTAAGACCCCTGAAAGAGAATTGCAAGGGTCAATGTGGTTTGGTTGCATGGGCACCTAACAAATGGTTCAGGGAGAGCTTCTGGAGAAGATCTGAGTTGAGACTGAAAAGAGTTAACTGGGCGGAGTGGGTGAGAGAGAAAGGTGTTAAGCAGAGGAAAAGGCAAAAAGGAACCATTTTTAGAGAGGGATTAAATTGGATCCAAAATCAGGTTGCACTTTTTTTCGCGGTAGATTTTCTATTAATATTAGTCTGAATTCCTGAGGTGCCTTAAAACCCATATGGAAAGGTCCTTGAATTTTATTTCACAAACTGTTTGTCTTACGGCTCTAGGAAATGATCCTTTTTGTTCCTGTTTGTATATTGCAGAACATAATCTAGGGTAAGCCTGAGCACTGGGGATGTTGTATTCCAATGCAGGACCATTCTTCCTTCTTCAGCCCTGAAATACCCTCTAGAGAGAAACACAGACATGCAGCGTATGTTCAAATGTCCTGAGAAGGGCATATGCCACTCTAAACAACATCTGACACGCATCATGTTCCAATAAACTCTGTTTTTGAATAAGGTCACAGAAAGAATGAATTTTGTTCTTTATTCACAATGTAATTTTTCTTTTAAAGAAAAACCCAACATTACAAAAAGTCATGCATCCCTTTCTTATTTTTAGGACTGTTTTGCTTCCAAATGTGTTCTGGCTAGCACCCAGCTTTTTATGTGTTCCGAAAGTTTAGAAAGAACAGTTTTTGAAAGTCACGCTGGCAATTGAGAAACTCAGAAAGTGGAAACCGCATACAGCCCCAACAACAGAATTTACCGTAGATCATGAAGAAGATGATGTTCGTCCCCATTTACTGAGGGTTTACTATGACACTAGCACAGAATAGAAACTTCCCGTGCAATTTATTTTTAATTTTTAAAAATTTTAAAAAATCTTTGTTTTTGAGAGAGAGAGAGTGAGCATGAGCAGGGGAGGGGCAGAGAGAGAAGGAGACACAGAATTTGAAGCAGGCTCCACTCTGAGCTGTCAACACAGAGCTTGACGTGGGGCTCGAACCTACAGACCAGGAGATCATGACCTGAACTGAAGTCGGACGCCCAACCGACCGAGCCACCCAGGTGCCCCGTGCAATTTCTTATTTAATTCTTTTGAATCCTCTATGGGGCAAGTACTGTTAATCATCTCCCCCACCCCCAACCTTTTTTTTCTCATGAAGAAATAGGCTTCAAAGGATTACATAAATTACCTAGGAGCACACAGCTCATAAATGGAGGGACTTGGACTTGACCACATTATTGTGTGACCATAAAACCCAGTTCAGCTCTTTTACAGTTGCTTCGTAACTGTCTTGGAAACTATGGTGGAAACACTGGGTGTTAGATCTTTAGGCAAATTCAAACTCAATAGTAATGGTGCTTACAGTTGTGGGCCTCAACAACTAATGCAAACATAGCTTCCTCTCAAGTCACTGGCTAAGTTCTGACAAACAGAGCTTTAAAGATCCTCTGAATGGATGGATGAGTTGGAGTGTACTATGAGGTGTGGTGGAGAAACTCGAGATGCAAAAGGCGTAGTTGTTAGTCACATGACAGAGATGATCATAAATTCTGCAGAGGACTCTCCTTAAGGCAGGTAGGATGAGTACTGCATCGGCTGGCTGGGGACTTGGTGCTACTCACACTTCTTCAGTGCTGGCCTCTCATTTACATAACAATCATCATCTCTCTCTCTCTCTCTCTCTCTCTCTCTCTCTCTCTTTCTTTTTAACTTTTCATTTTGCAAAATTTCCAGCATACACAAAAGTAGAGAAAGTAGTGAAAGTGAACTTAGCTTTAACATTGATTCACATCGTGCCACTTTTCTTTCATCCATCCTTCTTCTACTCCCCAATTTTATTTCTAGAGTAGTTTATGTTTTAATTTTTACTTTTATTTATTTTTAATTTATTTTTTTCATTCTTGTTTTTATTGAAATAGTTGACGTACAATACTATATTGGTTTCAGGTGTATAACACAGTGATTTAACAATTGTGTACATAACACAATGCTCACCATGGTAAGTGTAATCACCACCTGCCACCATACAAAGTTATTATATTGTTGTCTATATTCCCTATGCTGTAGTTTTCATCTCTGTGACTTATATCTGGAAGTTTGTACCTTTTTATCCCCTTTACCTATTTGCCTATCTGTTTCCCTTTTGCAACCACCAGTTTGTTTTTGGTATTTTTGAATCTATTTCTGGTGTTTTTTTGGTTTCATATATAAGTACAATCATGTGATATTTTACTTTTTCTATCTGACTTATTTCACTTAGCATACCTAAGAGCCTCTAGATCCATTCAAGTTGTCATGATGGGCAAGATTTCATTCTTCTTTATGGCTGACTAATATTTCAGTGTGTGTGCATGTGTGTGTGTGTGTGTTGCATCTTCTTTATCCATTCATCTATTGATGGGCACTTAGGATGCTTCCATATTTAGGCTATGGTAAATAATGCTGTGATAAACAAAGGGGTGCATATATCTCTTTGAATTGGTATTTTTTTTTCCTTTGGGTAAATACCCAGAAGAGGAATTAGAAGGTTATATGATATTTCTTCTATTTTTAATTTTTTGAGGAATCTCCATACTGTTTTTCATAGTGGCTGTACCAATTTGCATTTTCACCAACAGTGCATGAGGGCTCCCTTTTCTCCACCTCCTTGCCAACATTTGTTATTTCTTATCTTTTTGATATTAGCCATTCTGACTAGTGTGAGGAAATATATCATTGTGGTTTTTCTTTGAATTTTCCTGATATTAGTCATGTTGAGAATCTCGTGTTTATCACTTTTAAAAATGTCTTGTGTTCCTAGCTCTAGAAGAAGGTCAAAAACATTCATCCATACAAGGGACAATGATTCAGCCATCGAAAGGGAAAAGGGCAATGTGCCGTGACATGAACTTGTTCATGATGTACACAGTTTCAGCTGAACAAAATCAAATTGCAGAAGTGTATGTATATTCAGACTCCTCGGGTTGCAAGTGGCAGACAACCATGGGAAATAGCTCTAGTGAGAAAGAGAACTTACTATGGGTCTAGCATAAGAACTAGAAGGATGCTGGAGTAGCTCAGAGAGTTGAAGACAATGTTGCAAAGAAGAGCTTTGGGCATGATGGGAATTTTGGGGTCCTTAGAAATGGAATCAAGGACCTGAATGTTCTCAGAGCCAAGACTCTCTGCCTCTTATCTCTGCTTCTACATATTTGCAGCTTTTCTGTAAGAGTGGAGGCATGGATGCTACCAACTATGTAATTACCTTCATCGAACTCCTTCACTAAAGAACAGAGTGCCAGTTGAAAAAACCCAGGGAAGGATTCTGCCTGGCCTGGCTGTAGTTATGTGTCTAGCCCTTGGAGCAATCACTGTCGCCAGTGGGGAACGGTGATGTGAAAACCTCAGAAGCCAGAAAGATAAGGTCTAAAGCTAAAAGAAAATAAGGGATTCCAAAAAAAAAGAAAAACATAATTGGGCCCAACTTTTGTTAAAATGCACATTTAAAAAAATCCAAGAGAATATATACCAGGGTGTTAAAAGTGGTTGGTTGTCTCTGAGGGTAGGTTTTCACTTTTCCTGGAATGTTTAAATTTTATTTTACAACCTGCTTCTCTTTTGCAAGCTAAAGTTTTTTTCTATTTTTTTATTTTTTAGGATTTTCATTACAAAGTTCAGCATAAAAGGTCCTAAACCAGTGTGCTTTTTGCTTGCTCGCTTGATAATATATCTCATTAATCAAACCCAGGAGCATCCTTCCAAAGCTGTTGCCAATTTGGTACATATTTTTATCATTCAAAATGGCTTGTTTTCTTTTATTATTCTCCTCCAAGCAAATTAGTTCCCTTTCATTTAATTGTGTAGTTAAAGCTTTTGTTTGGAAAAGAACTCTGTTTCTCAGAGCCCATCCAAAGCCTGTTTCAAGAAATGGATGAATTTTGGCAACATAAGTTATGAAGCTTTTTACCATCTATAAGAATTGCTTGGCAATAGAACATTCAGTAATCCGAGCCATTTTTGTAGGTGGTAGGGTATATACCTAATGGTTGGAAGGAAAACTAGCACCTTCTCCTGTTTTCTGGGTTCAGGCCCTGTTTTACCTTTATCTAACATCAGCTCCTGCCCTGAGGCAGGCTGATTAATGGGCCCATCGCTTATATCTTTGCTGTACAACTGCGGATTCCACTCTTCATATTACATTAACGATTCCCCTATTCCTAAAAAACAACTCATGTTTATGGAGTTCTCAGAGTGTTTATTCAGACATTTCTCAAATACATAGTCTAAAACTTTTATTTTGTAGACCTTGGGTCCTTGGTTAAGTTGGGTAAACAAGTCCCTTTTGGTCCCAAGTAATATTTCTCGGTGTCTTGTTACCCTTTCTCTCCACAAGAACCCACCTTTAGGGGAGGTGTTTTTTTCTCCTTCCCAGAGAGACTTCAGGCTGTAAAGATAATAGATGAACACAGACATTCTCACAGCACAGGAATGATGTGCTGGTGGCACACCAGGAAGCTGGTTGTTAGTTAAAAGTCAGTGTAAGAAATTCTTTTTTGGAAGGCCAGGGTGTAAAATCTCTTTAATTGAAGCTCCAGCCTCTTTTTATCTTTGTTTCCTTTAAAGTTTTGGGTTTTTTTCCCTAAAAGTTCCAATAAAACTTTATTTACAAAAATAGGCAGTCAGCCCATGGGTTGTAGTTTGCCGATTTATTTTCCAAAAATACTATGTTTAGATATGATTTACCTTGAGTGCTGAGATTTTGGTGCCTCCTTAAATTCTGAACCCAAGGCTAAGATCTCAATTGCCTTATTCGAGTCCTGACCATTTAGTGTAGAGTTTCACAGATTTGTTTAAAACTCCTAACAATGTAAGTTTTACTCTTTTCCTTAATGCGATCAGCATTATGGGCACAGCCACCATTCCTTGAGTCTTCTAAGGATTTTTCCTGGATGGTTTTATTTTATCCTTATCATGGCCACATTCAGAAGAAACTGAGAACTACTCCCATTGTATAAATAAGGAGACTGAATCTCAAAGTAGGTAACGTGTCTGAAGACACATAACTATTAAATCCTGAACTTTTGCCACTATGGAGGAAAAGAGAAAAAAGATTGGCTTTGCTATGTTATTGATACTTTAAACATCTTTCATGTTTCAACACCTTCCTCCCCATTTTAAAAATTATTTTTCTCTCATGTAATGAATCTCATTATTAGCTCAGCTCCCTTAAAAGTTTTGCTGGGTCTTTTCAGCATCTGCATGGATGGAAATGTGGATAGAATTCAAGATAAGAACTTTTCATGGGTTTCTAGAAGAGCTTAACTCTCCATAATACCTTTAGCTTTTAGAAAGAGAACATGGTGGTGTTTGAATGTAACTGCTTTGGTAGCAAAACGCACTAGTCTAAGGGAGCCAGTGTTTGAGTGAAACCAAAAGAATATGCGAACCTGCAGCATTTTGAAGGTTTTAAACCCTGTATCTGTAGTTAATTCTCTTCTTAGGGGCTTCTCAGAGGACTTTCCACCTTGAAGTTGTTCTTTAAAAATGGGCATGGTAAAAAGTCCTTTTAATTTTACAGCTTTTAGCATAATTTAAAATGTGCTAATGAACTACCTTTAAATAGCCAAGCCAGGGAATGCAGAAGGAGGGGAGGTCTAAGGGATGGGCAGTAAATCATGGAAAGTACCATAAAGAAACAGACACAGGCCAGGCTCAGGGCTTGGCATGGCCATCTGCCACATCTTTCCAGAAGAAGGTTAAGGAATACCCAATAACTATAACAATATCTACTTATGAGGTTTCCCCCAGGTTTGTTTTCTTTGGGGAATCTGGTAGTTAGGCCACATTCAGCCTTTGGAATCTAGTGAACTGGAATGAAGGGCATTGTTTAAACAATCAGGGAGTAATTGTGGCTGCAAGGAAGAGAAACTCGCTCAAGCTGCCTGAGCCAGAAAAAGGAAAGGTATGTATCTATTGGAAGGACACAGGGGCCTCTCATGGGGCCTCTCATGGAACCCAGGGATAGCAAGAGTGGCCAGACTTTATGAGTGGCCAGAATTGTGGAAATGGAAGGTTATTGGAAACCAAGGAAATAAAGCAACTGATGTAATTTTACATTATATGAATACTTAACCAACATTTTTGCAAGCCCCTGAAAGACTTCCATACCTTGAGATTACAGACTCATAGGAAACTCTAAGTGGGGAATTTATAAATGTTTAATTGTAAATGTCTACAAAATGTAACTTTATGGTTTTTCATATTTACAAACATTTCATTCCATTTGAAAATAATTGTAGGTTAGATTTGGTTCTCATCTCACAATAATTCTTGAGTATGCTCTATGATTATAAACAAATCATAGCCACAAGTGAATATAATGAATTAGCCAAAAAATTTTAAAAGGAAAGCTAAAAAACTTTCAAAAATTTCCACAGGGAGAAAAACATTTTGATGGTGCTATATTTTGATATGCTTGCTATGATGCTTAGGGCTATGAAGGTCTTAAAACATTCCTGGCAAAGAGAACTGGCTTAGACTGGCTTGGCTAAGCCAATAGATTGCCTTCCTAAGGGTCAGGTGATTATTTCTGATCCAATTAACTGTGGTGGTGGTGGTGCTAGTGAGTCAGTTAATTGGACCTTTTTTCTTTTATGGCAGCCCAATGATGTTTCTCTTGAATTAAACCTACCCCGTTAAGAGACATGTACAAATGACCTCATGCCTAAAGACAAATAATTGCGAGTTGTTTAGGGATTTTGTTTCTCATCTAACTAAATTCTTCCCATGGCTAATGACTGTTCTGGGTTACTCAGCCATGCCCATGGCTCTAATTACCAAACGTGATGACTTCCATGCACTGTCTTCATATTTCTCTCATCTGACTTCAAAGCACACTGATATAGTCACCTTCTGGATATTTCCACCATGAGGTCCTTGGCACCACAAATTTAAAAAGCTCCAAATGAATCCATAAATTATTCATAAATTTTCCATAAACCTGTATCACCCGCCCCCATCTTTATTTCCAGTCTTAGTGAATGGCACATTATCCAGTTTCCCAAACCAGACTCTGGGAGCATTCTTGGCTCCTCCCTCTTGTCCCATATCCAATCAACTCACCAAGTCAATTTGATTTTTCTTTGTTGATTCTGGAGTCAGACTACTTCGTGTTGGAAGAAGTAATTGAGAGATGTGCTCACCTTTTGACCCATAAGCTGGACGTGGGCATTTTGAGGCTCCTTTTTTGCTTCCCAGTCCTTAGAATGTACACTCTGCCCACCGTTCCCACAGTGGGAGCTGTTTCAAGGCCTTAGCCTTGAGAGAGTAAGGTGTTGAGACCATTTGGGTAGTCTACATGACTGAATGCAGTTAAGGCCTCTACATAAACTTTTAAGATTCTGATGGGCAGGTGCAGAGATTTACTCATCTTGCAATCACTGGAAAAAAGCCTTGTATGTAAGGTCCCTGGCTTATTAAACCTGCCACCTACCAATCTGGAGTGGTCTGCCTCTTTCTTTGGCTTCTCCTTGCCCTCCACATAAGGGGACCAGTTTGTGAACCAACACATGGGTTTGAATCTCAGTCCTGCAACTTCTTAGCTGTAGATATGTACAAAAGAGAGAGATGTGGTTGTTGTTGTGTATTATGACCCTATATTATTGTGCAAAAAGAACAGTTGTTTCTAACCAGTGCTCAGTTCCTGGGCCACTTTGCCATTATATCTATCTACTGGGCAGGGTTATGAGGATTGACAGTGGTGACTGAACATATTGGGGAACATGGGGCTTTAGATATAGTTATGTTTTTTCACTGTAGATATTTTATTAATTTTTCTACTTGGTTCAAAAAAATATATAGGAGTATACAGTTTTCTTTTTGCTTCAGGCTCTAATACAG
This sequence comes from Paguma larvata, assembly GCA_030068075.1. NCBI lineage: Eukaryota > Metazoa > Chordata > Mammalia > Carnivora > Viverridae > Paguma > Paguma larvata. The sequence goes on along the minus strand of CM057842.1, from coordinate 23,495,574 downwards.
CACTGGGCAGAGCTGGCAAAACTGGCTGATGGAGTAGATGTGTGGTATAAGCAAAAGGGGGAATCAGAGATGTTTCTAAGTTTGGACCTGAGCAACTGGATAAAGGGTGGTGTCATTAATCTGATCAGTGACCTTGGGAGAGAAGAGACTTGGAACATAAAAACCCAGAGTCCTGTTTAGAACAAATCAAGTTGAGATGCCAGTCATATACCCACATTGGGGTTATCAAGTACGCAGTTAGATATTCAAATATCTTAGACTTTTAGGAATCTGAGTTTCTGTCTACATAGCTGTCTATTCTCCTTTCTGCAGACCAGCAAAGATCTTAAAGCTCATTTCTCAGTGACTTTGGCATCATGGTTTTGGTGCTTTAGTTCTGATTTGGGCTACAAGCTCACCATTCAGTACCTACTGGCTGACTCATTCCAATGGCCCAGTTTTAAATATTGTGGAGAGAGCTTGTGACAGCCTGCCCAGAGGCAGGTGTTCTCCAAAGATTTGATATCCTATGATTGGATTCACAGGGTATGCAGGCTGCTGCTCTGGGCTAAGGGTAGGACAGGAAGGGTCGAAATTTGATGGCATTTCCTTGGGAAGCCATTTCTGAACTCCAAGGAAAGATTGGCTGTCCTTCTTATATGCTCCTATAGCACCCAGAGTTTTGTCCCTTCATAAGCGGTATTGTAATGGCCTGTTTTCTTGCCTGCCTCCCTTGCTGCATTGTACCTAAAGATCCTTTAGGTCAGGGGCACCTTGGCTCAGTCAGTTAAGCGTCTAGTCTTGATTTTGGCTTGAGGCATGATCTCACAGTTTGTGAGTTCCAGGCCCGTGTCGGGCTCTGCCCTAACAGTGCAGAGCCTGCTTGGGATTTTCTCTCTCTCCTCCCTCTTTGCCCCTCCTGACTCATGCTCTCTCTTTTTCAAAATAAATAAACATTTAAAAAACCCCAAACATCCTTTAGGCCAGCTTTTTAATTTTTCAGATGAGAAAACTAAGCCCCAGAGAGGATAAAGACAACTCGAGATCCCTAAAACTTCCAGTCCTTGTTTTAGTACATAAAGTTGCTTCTATTGAAAGTGATTATTCTTAACTTTTTCAAGGACCCAATGTGAAAGAAATCTATTGAGAATCACAGATCTTCTGTCTAGGGGAAACATGTACATGGGCATATAAACAAGAAGTTGTCCCTATGAAGTCCAATGATTCCTGTTTAGAACCATGGATCAAAGGAAAAGAGAATGGGTGGCCAAGAATAGTGAGTTTTAGGTATAGATTTAAATATATTCTCAGCTGGGTATGTTATCTGACTTTTCTGAAAGACAGAAACATCTTACAGAGTTTTTGTGAGAGTATTGGAAAAAGTGTGAGTGGTGCACATAGGAGGTAGTCAATAAATATTGGTCACATTTCAAAAGATAAGGGATTTTAGGATTTCTCAAAGGACTCTCTACAACGTATATCTATCATCTGCCTGCCTATCTATCTATCTATCATCTATCTATCTATCTATCTATCTATCTATCTATCATCTATCTATCATCTACCATGCCTTTTAGCAGAGGCTGTCAAGGAGGTACATGGGAAATTAAAGATAACAGGTGTAGCTTGATTTCACCTTGTAGCATCTTGGTAAAGTGAATGAGTGCAGATTTCTTGTGACTGAGAGAAAGAAGGGTAAGGGCAAAGAGGTCTCAGAGAACATGAGTCTGTGAAAGACTATAAACACCAGAGGTGCAAAAGGAAGGCTTAAGGAACAGGGCATTTGGGTAGAGTCTACTTCCTCCATTTAATATTTGAATTCCCATCATGGGAGGAAGGAAGGAGTCATTCATAGTCATTATGCTGATTCCATACCTCTGCTGATCCAGACATCTCATGGCTAGATTTAGCTTCATTTGCCCAAGCTTCTCAGCAGGAAACATTTAGATCTGGCCACTGAACTTGCTGGCAGCAGACTCATCAGGACAGAAAGGAAATCACTGCTCCAGTCTTGCAGATTTGACTACTTAGTGAAAGACCAAATCTGGAGATTCCAGTGAGGTTTGGAGTCCCTTCCCTAATACACAATGGTAGTGGCTGGGGCTGTAGACTTGTTGGCTGGAAGCTTTCTCCAATGAAAAACGTATCCAACTCCTGCTGCAAATTATCTGGAGGTGTGTATAGGAGTGTGTGAATGAACTCAGACGCCATCATTCTACCTTAAATGGGACAATACATGCACATTGCAGGGCACAGAAAAGGCACTCAATGAATGGCAACTATGATGTTGATGATGATGATTTTTTTTCCTTGCTCCCTTTTCCATCTTCCATTCTCTCTTCTTAGGAGAACAAGAAAGTAAAAATCTTATGAAATCCCTTCACCCTCCTAAAGAAGATTAAGTTAATAGGGTGCCAGGGCATGGGAACCTCGACCCCCCCCCCCCAAGCTTAACTTAAAAGACAGCTGCATCCTCTCTACCAAGTGCCATCCTTCCCCTGTCGCCAAAGCCACTTGACTAGTCCCAGGAGTGTCTGGCAGCTTTTGAAGGAGGGTACCCGGGAAGGGGCGTCGGGGAGAGGAGAATGAGGGCCAGGTGCGTCGAGACTGCGGCCCGCGAGGAGGCGCCTCGAAGACCCCCGCCAGCCAGGGTCAAGCGCTCTCTGCTGCCCCCCGCGGAGGCGCCCGCGTCCCAGCCCCGGCCCCCCCAGCGGCTCCTCGGGAATGCTGGGAATGTGAGTCAGGGCCGCGGCGAGCCGGCGAGCGCGCGGAGCGGCCGGGCGGGGGGCCCGGCGGAGCGCAGCCCTGGCTGCGCCGCGCGAGCGCGCGTCTCGGGACTGCGGCGGGTGCCGCCCCCTCGGCCGTCAGCCCCGCCCGGCCCCGCGCCCGGCCCCGGCTCTCCCAGCGGTGCCCTCCCTCCCCGCCCCGCTCCTCCTCCACCTCCTCCTCCCGCTCCCGCTCGCTCGGGCTCCGGCTCCGGCGCCGGCTCCAGCTCCTCCCGGCCGCCCGGGGCCAGGGCGACGTGAGGTTGTAAAAATCCATGTGGGACGGCCCCGGGGCGAGCATCAGAAAGGTGAGACGTCGACGCCGGGGCCGGGGCCGCTGGGCACCCGGCTCTCTCGGGGCGCCTGTGCCGGGCATCCCCCGTGCCGGGTCCCCCTCACTAGTGGGGAGCTGCAATGCGTTATCACGGGGGAGCCGAGGGGTGAACCATCCGCCTCCACGGGGGCTTTCTGGGGCGGGGGAAAGGATGGGGCGGCCTAAGGGCGGATTTGCCTTGATGTAGAAACCCCCGGATTGGAACAAGTGCACGGTTTGCACTGGCGCGCGGGCGCCGCTCTCTCGCCCCGGCGGCCCGGGCCACCTCCCGCAGTCCCTCTCCAGCAGCCACCCTCACTGCCGTCGCCTTTCTTTTCTTCAGCTCCCCTCTTTCTCCTGGCTTTCCCCCCCTTGCCTCTAAGGGTGGGGTGTGCGTAGGGGTAAGGGTTTGGGGGAACCCCAAGCAGAACAAAGTGGAGAAAGGTGGAGCCCCAGCCCAGGGGGGTGGGGTGCCTTGACTGCCTCGGTGGTCTCCGAGGGGAGCGTGTTAAAAAAAAAAAAAAATCCGTGTCAGGGAAAATGAAGCCGGCTTTATTGGGGAGGGGTAAAGGGTGGTGGTATACGAAAACGAATACGCTGTGAAATTAAACTGAACGGCATTCTTTTCCTCCCCTCCCATCTCCGAATTACACAAGACAAGGGGGTAGTTAGAAGGTTGTACCTTTTTTAAAATGTCTATTATTATTATTATTTTTTAAATTTCGTCCGAGCCTTTGAAAGATCATCTTAGGACAGTGAAGATTAAGGGCTGCTTTGGTGCGGGATAATAGAACAGCGATCATAAACTCTCGGATCGGTCCGGTCTTATTTATTTTGTACTTAAGGGTCTCTATTCTTGCCAGAGAGGGAGGGTCTGCTCTGTTATGAGCGGATCGATTTTAGGCGGCTACCTGCCTTTGCTGGATGAAAGGCAATTTACTCCCGGAGTGGTGAATTGTCAGGTCCCTCTGTGATTGACAGTCACACCTGCCACTTATGTGGGCAGAACGGGGACCGGTAAAACCTCAAGAGCCAATCAACGCTCGGCAGAGGAGGGCAGCTCCCACTTGTCATGGTTAGTTTCCTGGTTGGCTTTTTAAATCAGTGGTTTTACTTAACCATTGGTTTCCACCAGGTATGAGGCTCCAGCTGTGAGAGGCAGACAAGCGGGAAGAAAACTCTTCGAAAATGGGCTTAGAAGCAAGTATGCTTGACTTGTGTTTGTTTCTTCTCTCCCCCTTCCTCCCCTCACTAGTTGGAGTAGTTGGGGATGCTCAGGCCATTGGCTTAAAAATGAAAATGAAATGGATCTGTGTAAACAACAATGCAGTGGTGTCGGGGGGTGGGTGGTGGGGGTTAGAATTGTCCACCTATTTCTCTAGAATTGCAGACTTCTTGGTAAGAGACACCATTTACCGTTGAGCTATGTGGGAAAAAGGGTGTGGCACTTTGTCTCCTATGGTCACTCTTGTCCTTGTAAAGTCACATTGTTTCTCAGTATATAGTACTTGGCTTTTGGCTCTATTAATGGATTTATAAGATATTTTGGAAGCAGACAAGCATGGCTTATTAGGATGACCACGAATAGAAGAGATTCCTTTAGTTTTCGACAGTGTAATTCAACTTCTGGAAGTGAGGGCTTGACTTCTTCACTTACAGTTTGGCTGTCAGTTTGGAGCTGAGTGTGGGGTCAAGCCAGATCATTTCTGAAGGGTAGAAGAGTTTGCTTTTAAGGTGAGTTTGCTTCTAAGGTGAGCCATCTTGTCTGTCTGCCTCTGTGCTTTAATAAAAGCCTTGCACAGTTTGGGAGGGTGGTGTGTGGATGGTGATGGAAGCATGGTTTCAGCAGCAAGATTTTCATGGGTGGAGGGAGTGTGGGCTCAATTCTCTATAAGCGAAAGCCTTATTTTTTTCAGTGAGCTTTTCCCGAATTCACTAGAAAAATTACTGGTTGATCAGAGAGCTGTTACCTTATAGAATCTGTATCTGGATGTGAATATAAAGCTGTGCATTCAGTGTTTCATGAACAGATGGTGAGTCAGAGTACAGTGATTAGGGTGGTTTTCATGTAGGAGCCAGGCTTGTTAAGGTAGTGTTATTACTATTACTATTGTTATTGCTATTGCATATGCTAGCACTTTGTGGAGTATTTTACGTAATCTTTTTAAAAACTTTCAGAGCTCCTATGAGGTAGGTGTTATTAATACCCCCAATTATAGATACGGAAGCTAAAAGGAGCTTTGTGTCTTGTCACAGTTTAGTGTAAGAGTGATCACTTGAATCCAGACTTCTTTGACCCAGAGCCTTTGACCTTGACTATGGCCTTGAATTCGAATTTGGGTTGTGCCGTCTATATGTGTGTCTTCTGAAATGTGGACTCTCCCAGCATACATAGGGCCTGTTCTGTTAAGAGTTCACTGGGACGTGAATGGCCCTTGCACTGTCCTAGGTGTCTTACCATTCTGAAGGGCGTCACTTCCTCTAATAGGCAAATTTAGTAACTTCATGTATCATATATTTCTAGTAGATCAGCTTTGGCTGAGTGGAAATTTGGTTCTAGATGTAATAATGATTATTTAAAAGACGGTAAAAGAAAACAAAATCCACACTCTTCTATTTTTATTGATACCTTAAATCTCCAGTTGGAGTTTCGAATAGGTATCGGTCGAATTCATGACCTTATCATTCAGTTGGCTTTTTTTTCCCATTTGCTAAGGGATTGGAATTTTATTTTCTCTTTCACTTACAAAGAGACTCTTTTTCATTAGTGAGTAAATATAATTGTATTTAAAATTATACTATTAAAATAGTATGGCCCTTTTATTTTATTATGTTGGAAAGGCCGTAAGACTTAAGCCTTATCAGTGTCTTCCCTTTTGTGAAACTCAATGGTCATGGTTTGCCAAAACAGATATCCTCAAATATGAGTTTAAAGGAATGGAATCCATAAATTCACCTCAACAGATAGTCTTTGACTTTGGTGAGATTGACTTTGTATAATCTACATTTTTGTTTTGTTTCACTACAGATACCCTTAAACCCCTTTTATCAGCTAAGAAGTTAACATTTTGGCTCTTTTATGGGAGATCTACTTGCCAGCCGACAGTTTAGTTTCAGCAATGTTTATATTATTTCTAGATACTTTGTTGTGACTTTCCTTATTTAAGAAAAATACACAAATAGAATATGGAAAAGCACTGATATTAATGGGAATGTAGGTCTCATAAATCTAACACAGTTGATCCAAAGGCAGACATCATTGGACGTATCAAAACAGATAGTCTTCAGGTTGTTCTTTTTTAGGTGAAGAAAAGGAACAAAATGAATCTATATGTAAGAAATGCCAAAATATATCAATTGATAGAAGTTACATTAGACAACTTTTGCTCTGTATCAAAACTTCTTGACTTACAGCAACAGGTATTAATTCTCACACTCCTGAATTTTTAAGTGGACTGTGATTTGGCTGATCTAGGCTGGGCTCCTGGGGTGGCTCTCCTGTAGGCTACATGTGGAGCTCTGGTTTGCTCCCCATGTGTTCTGGGGCCCAAGTGGAAGGGATGGCAGCTACTTAAGGCATACCCCTCTTGTGGCAGGTAACTGGATTTGATAGCCACGTCAAAACGCATAAGAAAATGTCATTTTCACTAACAACCATTTTGGATATAGCATGTCACATGGCGAAGATCAACATCCAAGGGTAAAAGTAGACTCTGCCCATAGTAGAGGAGGGAATATTTGATGAGCTATAATCTGAACTCCCACAGCATATAAAAAGTAAGGTGTTTTAGAGAATTTTATAATTTCTTCTTCTTATTCTTGGGGAATACAGTCGTCATCCTCTCCTTCCCACAACTAGCCTAATGTTTAACTTTAATATTACAGGAATATACCACGTTCGATTCTAGAGGACTGACTGTAAATGGGGTATGAATATGTACATGAATTTCTTAAATTATCAGGGCACTCTTTATTAGAGCCTACTATATTCCAAGAGACTATGCTCAATGGAGTAATGAACATCGACATTTTTGTCTGACGTGGGTTCTGCCACCATAGAACTTATTATTAGGGGTACGTGTCAGGAGAGACTTCTTGGATGAAATGGCATTTTCCTGGACCTTGAAGCAGAAATAGTGTTGGAGATACATATAGAGCATATAGGTACATATATAGTAGAAATGAAAGGAGAACATCGAGATATAATGAGTTATTCCATTTGGTCAGAAGGTAAGATAGGTGAATAATAATAACAACAGTAATTATAAAAATAGCAGTAATTACAACTCAACTTTTATTGAGCTCTTGACTACCGTGCTTAGCACTTTACCTAAAATATACAATTTAATATTGGGATGGACATTACTGATCGCTTATCCAGTATTCATTCTCTCCTTTCCAACTAAAAGAACCTCAGTTTTGTTTGAGATGAAAATATGCCCATCTCACTTTCCAAGACTCTCTTACAGCCTAGAGTGACCGTGAGACTCAGGTCTTATAATGATGTAAGTAGGTGTTGTTGGATGAGGGCTTTCCTAAAAGCTTAGTGAAAAGGACACTAGTCCTTGACTAGTACACTGCAACGGCTTGGGCCCCTTTCTGCTTCTTGCTCCCGGGAACATAGGTATAGTGTCTGAAAGGGCAGCAGCCAACTACAGCAACGAAGATACTAAAAATGGCAGAACCATTTTTAATGGTTCCATGGTTCCATTTTCATGACAGTTCCATAAAAATGGAACCTGGAAGGAACTTGGTCTCGATGATGTCGTGGAGCCACAGTACCAGCCTAGACTGACTTCTCCCATACTTCTTATTGCATAAAACACATTACCTCCTTACTTGCAAGCCTCTATTTGTTGCTTGTAGTCAAACACAATCCTCACTGTTACACACTCTCAAGAGCCTCTCAAAGTAGATGCCATCATACCTATTTTACAGGTGAGAACATTGACACTCAGTTTAAGGAAGTTGCACAAGATTTAGGATTTGTTGCTATGTCATTTTGACTTCCAGGCCCATCCTCTTGCCTTTGGTCCCCGAGGATCGGTACTATAGCAGAGATAATGTTGGAAAAGTAGGTTGGAGTAAAATTGAGGTAACTGCATTCCATGTTGAAAAGTACGAGTTTTATTTCATGGGTTAGAAAGTGTAACATGATTTGAAAAAGAAAGATTGGAGGTTAGAAGACCATTGAGGCTTAAGTGTGTGGCACCCAGTGCTTTAGTGTGAATGAAGGTAGAGGAAAAGCTGGGCATGAAACAAAGCTGGGAACATGAGAAGAGAATGGAATTGGGTGAACACATGTCCTAGCTGGCTGTTAACCTGTAGTCTTCTGAGAACAAAATGAAAGTGTCCTGAAGGTTAGTACTAACTTCTACTAATGGCTTCACATTTGCTAGGAAGTAGGGAATGAGTAATGTAGAGAATAGCTAATGGGATGTGAATCATTATTTAGTGCAGTAGGGTGGGGACTATGTATCATCCATACCATTTATCACGTGACATGATTTTGGTCTGGGTCTGTTAGACCCACTAACTGTGCCAGTTAGAGAGCAAAGATGAATGGTAAGGCCAGAGGGTGGTGCAGCCGTACAGCAAATCTGTCAGTGGACTTATTTCTACATCTGGTAAACATTCTGGAGCTTTCCTGGGGGTGGGTGGGGTTCACTGTAACTTCCTGGGCCTCCTTCCCCCTCCCCTCTACTTTTTTAATCTGTAAAACAAAGGATTTGGTTTATATTAGTGGTCTTTCTAATGTTTTTCAGCTGTAGAAACTCTTTTTGTGTTTCCTAAATAAAAGCTTATCTGGACCCTCAGTATCGTTCTAGAAAAAAAAAAACAGAGTTGCCCTGAAAATTCAGAGCCCAGGTTTATGTTGTTTGAGATGTCTTCATGCTGGGCCACTGCTCTAAAATACACCCTCCGAGGTCTAGGATTTGAGAACCTTAGAGCTGTCTAGTTGTTTTATTGGAGTATTCTCTTTAACAAATCCCTTTGCTATTCCACAGCTTGTTGGTCTTAGTACCTTTGGTCAACATTGTTTATGTTCACCCTAGCTACTTTTCTCTCCTTCCAGGTGTATGTTGGAAGTGACTAGTGTCACTTCTCTCCTAGAATATTTAATTTCCAGTGTGAGACTGTACAGTGCTTGCTTCTGCTGTGATGGTCATGGAAGCATGTGTTGAGATGGAGCCTTCATCTGCCTGAGTCCCTTAGTCTCTAAGTGAGCAATTGACATTTCACATATGAGATCAAGAAGTAAATCTTTGTTGTTTTAAGCCTTGAGATTTTGTGATTGTTTGTTGATGTGGCACTCTTTGTAAAGCTTAACCTTTCTGATAGATGATCTTTTAGTGCATGTGCCAAACTTCATTTGTTTTCTTTTTTTCAAGATTTTATTTTAAAATAATCTCTACACATGACATGGGCCTTGGACCCGGACCCCAAGATCAAGGGTCACATGCTCCACGACTGAGCCGGCCAGGCACCCCATCATTTAACTTCACTTTTTAAGTGTCTTCTGGATCAACCTGAAATGTGGCCAACTTGTCCTTACTTTGTGTTAGGAAAGCAGTGGGCAGGCATCTACATCAGCCACCTACACCAGTCTCCATACTAATAGGTTTCTTGAATTGGAAAACTTATGTTTAGTAACACTCTCTTTTATGTAAAAAAAAGTCTGAAGATATATTGTATAGTTCACCTTTTCTTAAAAAAAAGGTTTTAACTTAATGCCTTGTTCTTTTTTTTCTTTTTCTTTTTCTTTTTCTTTTTTTTTTAGAGAGAGAAATAGAGAGAGCTAGAGAGCTAGCAAGGGAGAGGGGCAGGCAGAGGGAGAAAGAAAAAGAATCTTAAGCAGGCTCCATGCGCAAGGCAGAGCCTGATGTGGGGCTTGATCCCTAGGCCCTGGGATCATTACCTGGCTGAAATCAAGAGTTGAAAACTCAGCAGACTGAGCCGCCCAGGTGCTCAATGCCCTGTTGCTTTTTTAGGTAATACAACCTCAGTGGCTTGGGGAAGAATAATAATTATCAGTTGCCATAATAATGGCTACTATTGATTGACTATTTATTCATTGATTTGTGAAATACCCATCATTGAGCATCTACTATGTGATAGGTACTGGGGGGTATATAGAGGTGAACCAGAGATAGTTCTTCATTTGGAGTTTACACTCTAGTTGGAAGCTGTAGCTAAGTTAGCTCTGTTCTGTGAAGGGTACCATTTGCTGAGCATTTATTATGTACTAGATGCTTTATATTCCTCATTTCAAACTACCTATAATGGTAGGTATATTATTCCCATTTTGTAGATAAGGAAACTGAAGCTAAAAGAATTTGCTAAGCTCTATGAAGGCAAGAGCTTTTGCCGTTTGCTGTATCCCAGTGCCTAGAAGAGTCTTTAACACATAGTAGATGCTCAAATAAATATCTATTGGTTGAATGAATGAACCGAAGAATTTGCTCAAAGTTAATGCTGTGACAGATCTAGAAATTGAACCCGCATCTGCCTCAGAACTCTCAAGGTTCCTAAATTATCTCTTGCCGTCGTAGGAGTAGTGTGTGGCCCCATGATTACAACAGAAACAACACTGAGCCCCAGTGTCAGTGCAAAGGCACCAGGAAGAGCCAGGCTGTCTTTCTTTTACAGCTACAGCTGAGTCCTCTGCGTGGTTTGCTACTCACTGTGCCTCAGCTGGGGAAGCTCAAGGCTACAGCCTCACTGACTTAATTGCTCATATAATTGGTCATCTCTCTCTTGGGCCAGTTCAACTTTTGCCATTGTCAGAATTCCTTAGCCCTTGGCTGGTTCTGTTTCCCTGCGTCAAGTTGCGCTTTTAACTTTTGGGCATTCCTTTTCCACTTCCATCTTTCAGATTTATTGCTTTGAAGTTCCAGGAACTCTCTAGTTGCTGGCAGCTAGTGGGCACTCAACAAAATTAAAAAGAGAAAGAAGAGAAACGAAAGAAAGGCAGCCAGCACTTTCAGTAAGGAACTAAGTGATTATTTTTTCCTGGAAGTCAATAGTGAGATTGTGGCCCCAGTAGAGGAAAAGTCTGGGTTGGGTCAGAGGGCATCTCTGGGATATACCTGTAGATGAAAGGCCGGTGACTGTGATCATAGATGTCTCATACAAGCTGCTTTACTTTGCCATGGTTTATTCTTTAGATTCTACATTTTGCTCGCTTGATTCTCTTGTGTGTGTGCAGTGCACTAGCGCGTGTGTGTGCGTGCGGGATCTGATAGTGTTCCTGTTCCGTTTTTTTTTTTCCTTCCTTGCCTTACAGCTTTCCACTCCTAAAGATAGTTGTCATTACATGATTTAGAGTATGAATGAATTTCAGGCAGCAAAGTGCATTCCCCGTACGTTAATAGTTTTAAGAGCAAACTATTAATTCAAGGCAACTTCTTAGTGGCTCAGAAGACGAGAGCTTGAACGGGAATTGAGCAATGTGACTATACTGTAGGAATACTCTCAGATCTTCATACAGACTGTGAGAGCCTTTCCACTAAAGCAGTGTGGCTAATTATAATAAGAAAGGGCAGGGTTTTATATAAGAAACTAAACCTAGTTATGCATTGTAGTTACTAGGTCTTATGTAGCACGAGTTTTTCTAAAACAAAGTGGGTGTGGTCAGGGTGGGAAGTTCATCTTTGTGAGTCCAAGGTGACTGAAGTGGGTATGGGGTCTGGGAGTTGCTCTGTTGGTGAACTCTGCTCTGAAGGTGGAGGTTTGAGTTGCTCTGCAAGATGTGTGGTTGGATTGGTACCATGATCCCTGGTTATTTTCTTGGTGACACTGGCGGCCACCGAACTCTTACCAAGATGGCTTTCTTATGCCTAGTTGAAGGCAGTTTAACCATACTGCCTTCCTTCCAGCCAGCCAGCTCCAAGTTAACTGTCATCCCCTGGAGGAGCAAGAGTGTGGTTCAAAGGGCAGGATCCTGGGAGCAATGTCGTTGACTCTCTCACACTTGGCTCTCAGGAGAGGGCTTTCGATGTATCTTCTTTCTTTCCTGTGATGTGTGTGTGTGTGTGTGTGTGTGTGTGTGTGTGTGTGTGTGTGTGTGTATTTTCCTTCTGGGTAAAGTTCCCTCCTACCCCTTCTTTGCTTTTAGCCCTGTAACCATCTTGTTCCTAGAACTTCTCCATGGTGGAAAGCAGGAGGTTTGGTTGTGACTGGTATGATAGCTTGGCATTTTTAGGAACTTGCTGAAAATAGATCTTGTTTGATACTGGGTGGATGCAAAGGCAACTGAGTTTCATCAGGCTCGTAGGCACGGAACAGTTAGCAGGGGTACACAAGGGAAATTCTTTACCTTTTTTGTTAAGTCCAAGAAAAAACTATTTTTTCATACACAGGCTTCAAATACTTTGACGGGCCGCCTTGAATTCAGTAACATGAATACCTGCTTAGAATAACTTCAGAGCAGGTCCTTCTGGATATATAGATGTGAGTACTGACCTGTGGGTCAAACGACCTTAGTTCCATTTATGGCTTTGCCACTAGTTTTCTCCTTATTTGGTGATCTCTTGGTATGTGTCAAAACCATCTGGTCTCTTTCCATATCTAAAATGATATTTTTTTACAATAGTTTTTAAATGCAAAGAGTTGACTAAGTAATTGTCATTTTTTAAAATGTTTATTTATTTCTGAGAGAGAGAGAGAGAGAGAGAGAATGGGGGAGGGGCAGAGAGAGAGAGACAGAGAATTCAAAGTGGGCTCTGTGCTATCAGCGAAGAGCCCAATGTGGGGCTTGAACCCACAAACTGTGAAAGCATGACCTGAGCTAAAGTTGAACGCTCAACAAACTGAGCCACCCTAGTACCCCAGTAATTGTCATTTTATTAGCTATTTTATCCTGGAAAACAAGAATGGCTAGTATGCTTTCATGATGGACTTTATTCACAAAGAGTTGAGTGTTTATATTGTATATTCACCAAATGCGTGTGTGCTTGCTCCTTGCCAGCCCTCTGCTTGGCACAGGGGGTGCAACTGTAAGGGGGTGTGATAATTAGGGGTTCTGGGATTATAGTCTTTAATGGGGCACTAGACAAATAAGAAGGCTATTGTAATGGGAACTATTATGGGGGAGCACCAGGGGTGTCATGGAAGTGACATGGAAGTTAGGATATTCATGGATGTTAGGATATTCACATGGAAGTTAGGATATTCATGGATGAAGGCTGAAGAGGGCTTCTTGAAGAAGGTGACACCTAGGATGAGGTGGAATGCTAAATGGAGTTAGCTGGGGTACGCTTGGTTTTGATAGTACAAGTAACAGAAGGAACAGTCTAGAATGGGAGATTTGTGATTTGGGGAAGTAAAAGTAGACCTATGGAGCTGGAGGTCCATGGGGATGGGGGATGACAGAGGAAAGGCATGAAGGCCCTGCGATCCACTAAGGAGATGAGGTTTGAGCTTAACCACCAAGGGGTTTCATCTCTGACACAACCAGAGATGCTGAATTCTCTTTATTCTTCTTTCATTCCTCTTTCATGGTGATCATTACCTGCTTTTGGTGTTTATGGAAGTATAGGTTTGAAATTGGTATTAAGTGAGTGGTAGAATGATCTGGAAAGCAATAGAAAGATTATGAATATGGCTTTAGGAATCCTAGCTCTGCCAGTTATGGTTCCTTTGACCAAACACAATTTATGCAGTTTTAATACCTTTAAAAGACAATTTTCCAGGTGAAGATGCTTCTGTTCTATAATGGGACTCCACCCTGCTGGTTGGTTTTGAGGATCTCTCCAAATGTCATCAGGGACCAAGTTCTTTTCAGTGAGTTTCGAGCAGAGCACAGAGAGTATGGCTCTTGTTTTAAAATCTTTGAAAATGTTTACAGTTAGTGGATGGCATTAAACTGACTTTGTTAGACTAGAAGGGAATTCATAGTATACAGCTTCTGAAAGTGGTGTGAGAAAGTTCATGAATGGAAATAATTTATTCCCTGAAATTTAAAAGATTGAGAGTTATATGCTAGAACTGCATTCAATGCCCTATGCATACCAGTTGCCTGTGACTTTACTTTTGTGTGACATACCACTTTGTACATTAGATAGTAACATTGCTAAAGTCCCTTTCATATATTAATCTTGACTTCCATGCTTCAGCTTATGAACCAATGTTTTGAGCTGTTATAATCATGATCTTCACTCTTAAAAAGTAGTTTTATTTCAGCAGCACTTACCATATTTGTATAGCAGAGTTTGTGTGATCATTCGAATATTTCTGGAATCTTGTCATTATTTTACAAAAACTAAGTGGAAATGGAAAAATATAGGCAGTGATGTAGGAAGAAGAATGAGATGAGCCTCATAAACTTAATGTAATTGAGGCTAAGATGGAAACCATTAGACATGTCCAGTATGGATGGTGTTTACTTTCAGTCAGATGCTTTGGACTTAAGTTGGCCACCTGTATATAGTTGTGACGGATAAGAACAAAATTAAAGGCTATGGACATATGAGATGTTAGAAAAAAGCTTTGGGGGATTATGATAAAAGGACAAGATATAATTTGGGATTTTATTATTTATTTGTTTTGGTAATGAGTTTCCCTTTCTAACGTGTAAGTCTAGTCAACTTTTATTCAGCTTTTTAAAATACACATATTCAGAAAGACATTTTGTACAAAAGTAGGGGATAGAAATTGAATTTCTCATCAGTCTTTAAAAAAACTCATTTATTTATTTATTTATTTATTTATTTATTTATTTATTTATTATGAGAGAGACAGAGAGCGCACAGGGGAGGGACAGAGGGAGAAGGAGAGAGAGAATCTTAAGCAGGCTCCACGCCCAGTGCGGAGCCCCACCACACGGGGCTTGATTCCACAACCTGAGATCATGACCTGAGCCAATATCAAGAGTTGGATGCCTAACTGACTGAACCACCCCAGGTGCCCTGAATTTCTTATCAGTCTCATTTATGAGAGTCCACCAGAGTCAGTAACCTATTCCTCTGGTTTGCTAATTGGCACAGATGATCACTGTGCTAACAAAATTCTCTGTGTATTTTGGCAAGCAAGTAAAGAGAAACTAAAGCAAATAAAATGGTTCTTAGCAAGGGATACATTTCATTGGATTTTCGTGATGCTGTGGTTTCGTTTGGTGCCCCGTAGAGCAGAAAAAAACTAAATGCATCTTAGTCTTCATCATCAGCCTTAATGATGCTAACATGGTACATTTGGAGGCAAAGAGAAACGGTGTTAAGGTTTGTATATAGTTAACCCCACAGCTCCCTAATTCTCCAGGTCAGGAGGGTATGGTAGTGATCTGTTTTGGAAAATCTGTTGATATCTGGGAGCTTATCTAATTTCCTTTGTGGGCTTAGCCCACTTCTAAGCAAAGGATTGAATTGGATGTAAAATTCTAGTTCCTTTTGATGGCTTTTGTGGTTAAATGGTGAATGATAAATCATGGGAGGTATTAATCAGGTGAAGATGGGAAATGATAGCTCTTTGATTTTTAATCTCTTCCTGAAACCGAGAGACTTAGTTTAAAAGGCAGGTGACTATTGGACTAGAAGTTCAAGAAGCTAATAAGTAACTACTATGTGACAAGCATTTTGCTAAGTGTGTTCAAGAATTATCTGGTTTAATTTTTACAGTAAGTCCATGCCAAGTATTATTTCTTGTGATGAGGAAATGAGTGTTTAGAGAAGTTAAGAAACATGCCTTCAGTAGCAAACCTGGAGACAAATATTCTTGTGAAGGTAATTATTTGGGACACATAAGTATCACCAGTAGATGAACCAGGGTATGAGATAGGAGAAGGCAGACAATAGATGGGAGATTATTTAGGAGGCTACTCCAGTGGTGACTGGAGCTTAATCTCACAAGGAAACTCTGGAAATGGGGTAAAACATCTCCCTTAGGATGATCTTACATGAGGGTTGAGGGAGTAGGGATGTGTAACCAACCACCAGCTTCTGTCAGTTGTTGTTTTTTTCTTTTTTAAAATATATTTTTATTATCTTTATTTTTTATTGTGGTAAAATACATGTAACACAACATTTACCATTTTAACCATTTTTAAATGTACAACTTTGTATTTTAAATACATTTACAATGTCTTGAAACCATTACCATCATCTATCTTCAGAATTTTTGTGTCATCCCAAAGGGAAACTCTTTAAACATTGACTTCCCATTCCCTCCTGCCCCCAGTCTCTTGGCAACCGTTATTCTACTTTCTGTCTCTATGAATTTGATTATCCTGGGTGCCTCATGGGAGTGGAATCATACAATATTTGTCCCTTTGTATCTGGCTTAATTCACTTAGCCTAATATTTTCAAGGCTCATCCTTGATGTAGCATGAATGAGAATTTCATTCCTTTTTAAGGATGAATAATATCCCATTGTATTTACATACCACATTTTGTTTATCCATTCATCCGTTGATGGACATTTGGTTGTTTCTACATTTGGGATATTGTGAATAATGCTTCGGTGAGCACTGACATATAAACATCTCTACCAGTTGTTTTTGAGGGTGATTACCTTCCTCGAACTTGTGTCTTGCACCCTACAAGAGCACAGTGGTTTTCCAGGGTCCAAAAGAAGTCTTCAGCAGGGATGCTGATATTGGTGGTGTAAAGTCCTTTCCTCTAAAATGTTTAAGTCAGAGGGACATTAGAAGAGTACTTAACAGCATCTGCTCATAAGGTTGTTACACAAGTAAGTAGAGAAGGTGATATTTGAATCTTGAACTCTTGACTCAAAGTCCATGCTTTTGACTGCTCTTCACTAGGCTGCCTTTAATTACAAGTGTAATAGTACTGGAATACAAAGATAAATGAGACATGGTTATTGCCTTTAAGGATCTATCAGGGTTGAATCATCTGTCTTGTACAGGCTCACGGGAAGACAGTAGCATCACTTGGTGCAATCTGGAACTCACAGAGTCAATCATTGTAAGATGGAATCACAGTTAGCAGGTGCATGGGGCCAATTTCTCTTGACATTCTGGGGTGAGGCATGCTTGGGCCAGACACGACTGGACTCTTCATGGGACTGTGCTCTAGGGCAGGCACTCACACAGGTGGTAACCATTGGTGTGGTGAGTTCTAGCCTACACCCATTGATGTTTCCTGTCCTTCACTTGAGCTGTTTGCATAACTGTATTATCTCAGTAGGATTTATCTTCCCTCAGGCTTCTCCAATGATTGCCTTCCTCTTGAAGTCATGCCTTTGGAGCAGCTATTCGTTAGGAAAGAAATTGGGGCCCAGGAATGATAAAGAGAATACATTTGGATGCAGTTAAAATGGTTAGTTATGTGTATCTGTGCCTCAAAAGACATCACTTACAAGTGATTTGCATTTATTTAAAGACCTAACATGAGATATTTTATCCCTGAAAGAATAACATTACCAGATTGGCATTGTAGCAAAAGGAGGAAATAAATGAGAAAGATGAATCAGTGAGAAAATGCTCCTTATATTTTAACCTAAATGTTAAATATTTTGTTTTAGTACTGCATTTGTGGGATCTGGGTGTATTTGTCAGTTAGTGCTAGGTATGTGGAGGTAACAACCTCCAAATCTCAGTGGTTTATTTCTCTCTCAGGGATTGTCTGTGGTGCTGCCCTGCCTTGTTTTTATTCTGGTTCTCAGGCTGAAGAACCATTTCTTGGATGAGCCGGTCTCACTGTAAAGAAGAAAAAACCAACAGATTACTCGTAAATGGCTCCTACACCTTCTGTTTGGATATGGCATGTGTTACTTCAGCTTGCATTGCATTCGTCAAAACAAGTCACATGGCCAAGCCTGATGTCAGAGGGGCAGGAAGGATTCTTTTTTCATGGGAAGGAGAATGTAGGAATGAGCTGACTAGAGAGAGACAGTGAATGTTTTGAACAAATGATGCAATTTGCTGCACTAGTGAAAATTTTACCCTCATGTGTAAATTCCTTAAGCAACTTTTTAAATCAGCCAATCTTTGTAGAGCCATTGCAACGTGTTTAATATTGTTATTCCTCTTTTATACATAAGAAAGAAACATATTGTGCTTAAGGGTCTAGTTCTCTTCCTGGGATACATGTAAAACCACCCACATAGGTAGTATTATTATTTGTAATAATTCAATCAATTTACTTTCAAGAACTGATCATAGAGATTGAAGGGAACATAAGGCTCAGAATTTGAATGCTTTTGGAGTCACCAAGAGCTAATTATTAACAACAGATGATCATCCTTTAAGAAAACAATTCAGTGTGTCTGTAGTTAATATTAATGATGATGAGCGTTGTTGTACTGGGTATTTACTAAGCCTCGGGCACTGTGCTGTGTACTTGCATATTCTCTGATTTCACTAGGACGGACCTTAGTTTTGTGAAGTAGCCATTGTTACTTCTGGGGCCATTGTTGTTTACTGAGACTCAGAAAGTTTTGTGAACTTGCTTAAGGTTAAACAGATAATAAATGTGGGATTCAGGACTTAACCAGAGTTTCTCAAAGTTGGATGAAATACCTTTTACAGTAAATAATTTGGGGCTCCTGGGTGGCTCAGTCGGTTAAGCATCTGACTCTCAGTTTCAACTCAGGTGATGATCTCACTGTTTTGTGAGTTTGAGTTCGTGTCAGGTTCTGCACTGACAGTTCAGGGATTCTCTCTCTCTCTCTCCCTGTCTCTCTGCTCTTCTCCTGCTCACACTGTGTCTGTCTCTCTCAAAATAAATAAATAAACATAAAAAAATTTAAAGTAAATAATTTGTAGAATCCCAGGGTTGACTTAATCATTATTATTGTATTGATACTTTTAATTCCAGGTGAGTTTTTGTGTATTTTTTTTTTGTTTGATTTGGGTTTTTTGGTTTTGTTTTGTTTTTAGCTCTTGCACCTTTATAAAACCTGAATCGATTTAGAGATTAAGTACACTTCAGGGTGCTTGGCTGTGGTCAATTGGAGGAGCATGCAACTCTCCATCTCGAGTTGTTGGTTTGAGCCCCACACTGGGTGTAGAGATTAGTAAAAATAAACAAACTTAAAAAAATTAACTACACTTCCTTATTACTAAATCTAATCAACTCTATTAATTTAAGCACATTAGCTAAATTGCTGCTTATATGATACTGACTATTCTGGGTGGATTTTTTGGCAGTCACCTGGTCTGTCCTGCTGTGTAGTGGACGCTGACTTAATTCTCCCACCATATATACAATATTCAACTTTGTATAAGAAATATTCTTTGTAGAAGAAATATTCTTCTTTCTGAGAAACTTTGATTCATGCTGAGGAACTTGACCTTCCTTACCTTTCACGAAGTGAGAACACATCATTTAGAATCCCAAGTCTATCTTTTTTCGTTTCTCATTGACCCAAGGTGATTCCTGAGGGCAGGGCTTGTTGCTCAAACACAATGGACATGGCCTTTGTGATGATCAAGGATATCCTTACATTGTTTATTTCCAGAGTATTGAAATAAAAACAACCTTAAGTTCTCACGAGATTTGTCAATTCCTTATACACAGCTATAGATATTCCCCCTCCTTGGTTCTTGCCCATGTTACAAAACTGGATTTTCTTTCTCTAGTACTACTCTGCCTTTTTTTCATAGGACTCTCTCCATCTGAGACCACACCCTATTCTCCTAGAAAGGTTCTCATCTGTTTGCAATGTTCATAACACCTGGCAGCCTTGCACAATATTTAGAGATATTGCTCATGTAAACTCGAATAAAGGAGCTGTGGCTCCCTTTTGATATGGAGGGCTTTGGGTCTCTGGAAGTTCAGAAACCACATTACAGATTTGTTTTCTAGAAATATTGTTGAAGAGATTTGAACAGTGTGCTATAATTTTCCTTTCAATATATTTTTATATTAAGTAAGCTTACCCTGAGTTTCTTGATGATTTAGTAGAGTTATTAACTCTCATTAACTATAATTTCAGTTTTTAGAGGGGTTTCTTTTGTTTTTAAAGATTTTATTTTTAAGTAATTTCTATACCTGAGGTGGGGCTTGCACTCAAAACTGCAAGATTAAGAATCACATGCTCCTTTTTTTTTCCCCCTTCCCCTCTTCCCCTCCCCCCTGGTTCTCTGCTAGGTCTTCCAAAGCCTACCTATGCGTGGGAACATATGGCATCTGTCTTTCTCTGCCTGACTTATTTCACTCAGCATAATATACTCCAGTTCCATCCATGTTGCCACACATGGCCAGATTTCATTCTTTCTCATTGCTGCATAGTATTCCATTGTATATAAGAAAGAACTGAGGGGAGAGATGGGTGTGGGAGGGGGGAGAGTGGGTGGTGGGCACAGAGGAGGGCACTCGTTGGATTGAGCACTGGGTGTTGTATAGAAACCAATTTGACAATAAACTATTAAAAAAAAAAAAAGAATCACATGCTCCACCTGCTGAGCCAGCCAGGCACCCTTACAGGGGTTTTCTGAGTACCATTCAGCACCCTGAACTTGGCCCTTGCTAAAGGCTCATGTAACTCCTCCACGGTCATCAGTCATATTTTTGAGAAACCCTGGAGTTAAGATATAGCATTTATTCTTTCTCTTCTTTGCAGAATACATAGATAAATGCTTGTCTCTAAAATATGCGTATTTAAGCCGTTTCCCATCTCTTGCTATTGATGGTGGTCCTTTTTTCCCCATCTTTTTTAGAATGGCTTAAAATTTTGCTTAAATTTTTCCTTGTATGTGCGATTATGTGTATATTCTTTTCTAGCAAAAGGCTATTTAGACATATTCCTTCATGTTGATTTTAAATGTAGAAAAATTTTGTGTGATTGAATTTTTAAGGGCATAGGGGTAGAGTTCTTATTCTTCTACCTTTCTACCACTTTCTTTGAAACATCTGTTAGTTGACAGATTGAAGAATTTTTAATGTAAGACCCAATAATTCCCAAATATTCTTTTTTGTATAGCTAAAGCTTTGCCAATTGACATTTTACATTTGCAGATTAAAGAAAATGCACAGATGTTTTAAAAATGAATCTAAAAACCTTATTTATCTCTTAGTGCAACCAGCTTAATTTGTTACATTTATGAAGCTTTATGAGGCAATGAATGAGGTTGTTATAGTTGATCACATTAATAATAATTATCTTTTTATTTTTGACTTAGCATGTCAGGTTTTTTATTTTTACTGTTTATTGTTTGAGATTTTGCTGTATTTTTTAATTATATTATTTTCTGTTTTTACTATTTATTGTTTGAGAGTTTGCTATTTTTTTATTATATTGTTTGCTATATTTTTAACTTGTGTGTCTAGATAGTGGTCTATTCCTTTAACAAAAGTTTTTAGATGTTTCAGGTTTTAAATTTAATCTTCAGAATAAATTGATAGAATTTGATATTAAAGCCATGGAAATGGTTAGTGGAAAGTGCAGTTAACTAATACATGGATATACGGAGTCCCTACCTTGGAATATAGAATATAGCCAGCCTCTTTACTTAAGCACCTTACCATAAAATAGAGCCAAGACAGCTGAACATGTAATCATGCTAAATCTGCACATGGAAAACAGTCATTATAAGGCGAGTTTGAGGAAACTAAAAAAGAGTAGTGATGTGTGGATGAATGTGTTTGAGTTGCAGAGTGCTTCTTGGAGAATGATGGGAAAGCATTTTTTAAAATCTCTGCTACATCAAGCTCAACTTTTTTCCCCCGATTCATGTCATTGTGGAATTTAAAAATGAAATGGTTTATTTTTGGGACTTTCAATACCTACAGATGTGTAATATTGTATCCCCTGAAGATGATGGGAAAATGGCCATTTTTCCTTTCCAGTTTTAAAAAATGGTTGCTGTCTTGAGCAGTTTTGAATAGCAGGCTGAGTTGACTCAGGAGTGTCTGACAAGGCAAGCTCTGTGGACTGGGAGAACTCTAAGACAACTTGGAATTTCGAAACTGGTGTGTCTTGTTCTGGTAGCCTGGAGCTTATCACAGTTAGCTGTCTCTGACCATTAGCTTTGTGCTGGGCATTGTGGTAATTACTTTTCTTTTATTATCTTATTTAAGCTTTCTCAAATCACTAAGAAAAGTCATTTAAAGCTGAGAAAAGTGAGGATCGGAGAATGGAGAAGTGAAGTAATTTGTTTCAGGTTACCCACCAAGAAATTAAAGATGTGTTTCCAACCAGACCCTTTCCATCCTTTTTAAAAATGTTTTATTTATTTATTTTTTTAAAATTTTTTAATGTTTATTTTTGAGACAGAGAGACAGAGCATGAGTGGGGGAGGGGCAGAGAAGAGGGAGACACAGAATCCGAAGCAGGGTGCAGGCTCTGAGCTGTCAGCACAGAGCCTGACGCGGGGCTTGAACTCACAGACCGTGAGATCATGACCTGAGCCACCCAGGCGCCCTAATGTTTTAGTTTTTTATTAATTTTTTTGTTGTTTATTTATTTTTGACAGACGGGGCGAGGGAGAGAGAGAGAGAGAGAAAGAGAAAGCAAACTGGAGAGGAGCGGAGAGAGGGAGACAGAAGATCCAAAGTGGGCACTGCACTGAAAGCGAAGAGCCCAATGTGGGGCTTGAACTCACAAACCATGAGATCCTGATCTGAGCTGAAGTCAGATGCTCAACCGACTGAGCCACCCAGGCACCCCCCGTTTTTTCCTTTTTAAAAACAATATGTCTCACCTTCCTGGCTACAGTTACAAAATTTTTGCATTAACTGTCATGGAAGTGATTTCAGTGATATGATGAAAATGTCATAATATTAAATATATTCTTTCAAATATTCAAAACCGTTTTGCATATCTTTGTGTACCCTTAGGTCTGGTTAGGAAGAGTGCCTGCACCTCAGGCTCTAGAAGGCCCACTCTGGCCCATGTTTGACTGCATCTTCCCCATGGGGGAGGAGTCTGCAGGCCCAGTGCAGGTCCCAACTGGAGCCTATGCTGGCATTCCAGGGTTTGCTTTGGGTACCCACAGGCCTGGGACCTCCCTTCCTAAATGATCCTGAGCGGTCATTCAGGGTCTGTTTGGGCTTTTTCGCCAGATCTGTTGTTCTGAGGAAAAATCATGCTACCACTGTGTATACCCTTAGTCCTGAAGTTGCCGAGGGGCACCTATTTGTAAAAGTATAGACCAGGTGCCAGCAGACTACTGCCTGTGGACTGCATCCAGCTAATGCTTGTTTCTATAAATAAAGTTTTATTGGAACACAGCCACACTCATCTGGTTACAGATCGTCTATGGCTGCTTTTGTGCTCAATGCAGAGTTGAGTAGTTGTGACAAAGACCAAATGGCTCACAAAATCTAAAATATTTACTATCTGGTTTTTTATAGAAAAACTTTGCTGGCCCCTGATCTAGACAGAGGTAGCCTAGAGCAGGCTGCAGAGTTCAAGTATGTGAGACCCCCTGGGCTGTGGCTGAGCTAGGAATGGGGAGAGAGGGATGTTGGCTGGGGACAGGATTGCCTCTTGGTACCATGTTTTGGGCAGAACTTTGAAGAATATAAGAATTCTTAGTTCAAACTTTACCTTCCACAGTTTTTTAAATGTTTTTTGTTTGTTTGTTTGTTTTTTGAGAGAGAGAGAGAGAATGAGAGAAAGTGCGTGCACATGTGTGGGGGAGGGGCTGAAAGAGAGAGGGAGACAGAGAATCTGAAGCAGGCTTGGAGCTGTCAGCACAGAGCCCAATGTAAGGCTCAAACTGACAAACAAGTGAGATCGTGACCTGAGCCAAAGGTGGACATTTAACCAACTGAGCCACCCAGGTGCCTTTCACGTTTTTATATTTGCCAAGATAGGAAAATAGAATGCATTTTATTTACTAGTTTGTTAGCTCGATAACTGTAAAATGTATAGATATGTGGCACTTTAGCCTCTATTTGTGGTCTTGCTCTGGGCCCCAGAAATTCTAGAACAAATGTTAAACCCTGGGGTACAGTGTAAGGGTTTGAGGTAGGAAGCCAGAGAGACCCCAGCAAATAATAACACAAATTAATATGGAATTATAAAGTGAGGAAGGCTTTTGGGTCATATGTGGATTGTTCAGAAACCTTGCTCCAAGTTTCATTTGTCCAAATTAAACCAAAAATGCTGGAACCCACGTGCCAGCTTAGCTGGCAGTTCCAAGTCGTTCCTCCAGGGCTCCCCCACCTCTCTCCACTCTCCCTGTCTCTTTCCCTGACCCCTTACCCCAGAATTACACTGCCCTGAAGTGAGGGGAATATGGATATAAATCCCACACCCAAGCCCAGAGATGGCTTCTGTCCAACTCTTCTGCCATATGATTGCATCTTTGTGCCACAAGGTGTTGCTATTGAGACTGGTCTTCCTCAGACAGAAAGATGCTATGGGCCCCACTATATGGTCCTGTAAGGGAAGGCCAATCCAGTTTCCCAGTGGCCAGCTCAGCCATTGGTGTGTCATGCATGGTGCAGCATATGCCACTGGCGTCTCAACCACATCTTAGCACTCGTGGCCTGTGTTTGGAACATGAGGGTTTTCTCATGGCCTCCATGTAGTGCAGGCTGGAGTGCCAGGGGAGCAGATGTCTGCAAATCGTGAATGGGTACCTTACCCTTATGGAGGTATAATTCTGAGGCCCTTCACTGTGTTTCAGAGCTCCTTCAGCAGGACTCAACCCAGTTTCCTAGCAGACTTCTCCTAGAAAATGTACCCTATATTGACTTCCTTCACTTCCATGTCTTAGTGCTAAACTCCCTCCTGAGTGCTTCCTGGGATTACCTTCTAAAAGAACCACCTGTACCCAAATCCTTGCCTCGGTGTCTGATTGTGGGGAACTCTTCCTGGGACACATGGGCCTCCTTATGAGTCATATCCTTCTACATAGCATGTGTGCCCCACGGCACACGCTCCAAACAGCATGGAGTAGTCTCTAGGAGTTTCCCACCTCTCCCACGTGCTTTGTCCATACAGGTTTCTCCATGGCTCCTGGGTCACTTGTTTTGGGTCCCAATCACCAGCCTGGATACTCTCTTATCTTGAAGTAATTATTTTGTTTTTGGCAGCTGTAGTGTTGTTTATAACCATGTTCATCTCCTCCGATAGAGCTCACTTACTCTGAATTCTGGGCCTTGTGACTGGAGTCTCAGTGACTTTCCTCCCAGAAGGCTTCAAAATCCTTTGTGCATAGTGATTGCTCTCCATTATGCCTTCCTATTTTACAAACCCAGGGTCTGAGGAGCTGCGATCTTGATTGGGTCTTTGATACCTTGAAAAAAGAACATGCTTTAACAGAACATAGCCAAGAGACCTGATTTGGGTGGGATAGACCATGTTGAGGGTATGCTATTGGATGTTGTGATCTAAGTGATGACTAGGAATGAGCCCTGCAGAGAGAATAGCACAGTCGAAGCTCTGAGTCAGGAAGGGACTTGATACCACTGAGCGTCAGAAAGAAGACTTAACCAGAGTCAGTGAAGAGAATGACAAGAGAGGAGGCTGGGACTGTTGGCAGTGGCCAAATTGTGTAGGGCCTCAGGCCATGGAAAGGATTTTGGTCTTTGTCCAAAGAGCACTGGGATGCTTTGAAGGGTTTTAAGTGGGTCAGGGGAGATATTTTGTGATCAGAAATATACTTTAGAATGCAATTTGTAAGACATAAGGTGGAAGATTAGAAAAGGAGAGATGCTTTGGGATGGTATAGGAGCGCTGAAGCAAGTCATGTTGGTGCAATAGGGTGGTGATGGTAGAAATGGAAACAAGGGGACAGATCAAGATCGATTTTAGGGGCAGAATTGATAGGATTTGATAATAGACTTTAACTGGATGGTGAAGGGGAATGAATTCTTTTTAAAGATATATGAGTAGAGTGGTAAAATTTAAATGCCTATAGGGGCAAGCATGAAAAGAGGGAATCAGACTGAATATAAAGTAATAGAGAGTGGAGGGGACTATGGCATACTAGAGTGGGCATGCTCTCTTTTGAAGGGGTGGCTGCTGGTTGGCTCTAGCCAGTTGTTGTCATGTAGGGAAATTAGTTTGACATTGTTAGATTTTCAGATTTTTCAGGAGAAGCTGACATCTGTATTTTAATGTGAAATGTCTATATCTCCATGTTGGAAACTAGACCAAAATTCTAAAGAACACTGTGCTAGCCATATATAACACATCTGCGGGCAGCATCTGGCTCCTGGGCAGCTGCTTCTTGCTTGAGATTTGTTCCACATTCTGTCTTCTTTTACAAAGATTTCAGAATTAACTTTAGTCCTGTGACACAAAATTTTTTGTAAGTTAGGGATGTCGGGAAGAAAAAAAGGATATTTTAATTTGGGCTAAATCTTGGGAGATACTGATGATCTCAGCTCACACGGTCTGTCAGCAGGGCTCAGGTGATGGGCTGAGGCTGAGATCTGTGGAAATAAACTTAACCTAATTTAGAGCAGATAGCAGGAAGTGCTTTCGTCTTAAAATAGACCATTTCAGACCATGATAGTCTGAGACACTTGAGGTAGACAGAAATTAAGACTCTCTCCACCTTTTTCTCCCCTGAGCTTACAGTCCAAGGGTCCGTAAACCTTTTAAAGAATGAGTGGATGAGTGTATATTTTATTTATGAATTCATATGCAATTAGAGAAAGTATTCTTATACGTTCACAGCAGCATCTTTGATTTGATTTTGTGTGTGAACCTTAAATGCAACTTACCCTCAAACTTTGAATTTTATTCATGAAGTGCTTTTGAAGTGAAAAGTGTCATGCAATTAATTTCTTTGGTGTTATAGTCAGCAACATTTGTCTGTTTCTGTGCTCAGTTTAATCTAATTAATAATTTATCCTTCATAGGATTGTACATCACAGCTATATAAGAAAGCAGGTGTTTTTAGGAGTTTACAAGAAAGCTCAATGATTTAGCCTATCTTGGCTTCATAATAGTATTTAAAACAGTAAGATATTAACTTTGGCCTTATTTCCTATAATGCATTTATAGGTGGGTGGAAAGGCTTAGAAATGGTTTTCTTGAAGTCAGTCATGGGAAATGGAAAGAATTATTGCATTATTGATTGCTGAATAAAGTTGATCTGTTTGCTCTTTCTCAGGGATTCATTTTACAGAACTAAAAAAAATTCAAGATAGACAAGAATTAGGAGAACACAACCCAAAAAAGCCCAAGTGTCAAAACAAGTACCTAAAAATATTTCGGGAGATTTAAACACAGCTGGGGGTGGGGGTGGGGGTTGTGAGTGACTCAGTAGAACAAGTAGGAATCATGAGGCTTAGGAGGACACGACAGTCATGGGAACTCGCCTTGGTTTACCTTGTCAACTGGGCCTACCTCATCTGTGAAACGAAAATCACGCTATGTGCTATGGCTAGCTATAAGGATAAAATTGTTCCAGGAAACCATCCCGCTCTTTGTATATCTGGGGAAAGAGAGTAATTCCCAAATAAAGTGTTGGGCCTCGGTTGCTAATTATAATTTATTGTTAAGAAGCAGATGTATACTGATGAAGAAATCATTCTGTTACCATTTTGATGGTCTCTGAAATTCCTATTTGATTTAATAAGTTCTGTGGAATTGTGCATAAGGCATCTTGTCTGGTGTGATCTTGGAATAGGCAACATCCACCTGTTTCCTCACTTCTTGGACACACAGATTGATGATGGACCTGTATTCCTTTTGATATTTTGGCTTTTCTATTGAGTGTTTGAAAAATACATACAGAATTGTATTTATTGCTTGTTCTAGTGGTCAAAACTCCAACCAGTTATTATTTTGATCTTCTATATTTCCCTCCAAGAGGTCAGTTCTGATACTATTGGGTCACTTTCATGTCCTTGCATTTAAAGCAGTGCCTACTGCCTGTAACCATCTGCTCCTCAAACCGGGTTAGATCTGAGATGAAGAAAACTCTAAGAAAGTCTATTCTAGAGGATAAAATTTCCTTAGACAGAAGCTGTGTCTCAGCATTCAACACTGGGAATTAGGTTGATGCTTAAAAAAATATTATATGAATAAATCAAAATGTTCAGTGAAACATTTTCAGGTCTTCTGAAGGGAAAAAGAGTTCTCTTGTCAAATAAATTTGGGAAAAGCTACATTATATACTCACTATTAGAAGAGTCACAATAAACATTAGTGTTCTAAAGTCTCTGAGACATCTTGATGTAAAATCAAAACCCCGTTAGCCTTGTTTATCTGAACATTTGCCAAACTGTCGAGGAAGCAGTGGCATAAAGCAGAACTGGTGTAGCACACTCTTGGTACTTAAATACTTTTTTTTTAATTTTAATTTTAATTTTAATTTTTTATATAATTTATTGTCAAATTGCCTAACATACAGTGTGCAAAGTATGCTTTTGGTTTTTGGGGTAGATTCCCGTGGTTCATCACTTACATACAACACCCAGTGCTCATCCCAACAAGTGCCCTTCTCAATGCCCATCACCCATTTCCCCTCTCTCCCAACCCCCATCCACCCTCAGTTTGTTCTCTGTATTTAAGAGTCTCTTAATCTGCCTCCCTCCCTCTCTGTTTGTAACTATTTTTTCCCCCTTCCTTCCCCCATGGTCTTCTGTGAAGTTTTTCAAGATCCACAGATGAGTGAAAGCATATGCTATCTGTCCTTCTCTGACTGACTTATTTCAGTCAGAATAATACCTTCCAGTTCCCATCCACCTTGCTGCAAATGGTCAGATTTCATTCTTTCTCATTGCCAAGTAGTATTCCATTGTATATATAAACCACATCTTCTTTATCCACTCATCTGTCGATGGACATTTAGGCTCTTTCCATAATTTGGCTATTTTTGAAAGTGCTGCTATAAACATTGGGGTACGTGTGCCCCTACGAATCAGCACTCCTGTATTCCTTGGATAAATTCCTAGTAGTGCTATTGGTGGGTCGTAGGGTAGTTCTATTTTTCATTTTTTGAGGAGCCTCCGCACTATTTTCCAGAGCGGCTGCACCAGTTTGCATTCCCACCAACAGTGCAAGAGGGTTCCCATTTCTCCACATCCTCACCAGCATCTGTGGTTTCCTGAGTTGTTCATTTTAGCCACTCTGACTGTTGTCAGGTGGTATCTTGGTGTGGTTTTGATTTGCATTTCTGATGATGAGTGATGTTGAGCATCCTTTCATGTGTCTGTTGGCCATCTGGGTGTCTTCTTTGGAAAAGTGTCTATTCATCCCTTCTGTCTATTTCTTCACTGTATTATTTGAATTTTGGGTGTTAAGTTTGGTAAGTTCTTTATAGATTTTGGATATTAACCCTTTATCCAATATGTCATTTACAAATATCTTTTCCCATTCCATCGGTTGCCTTTTGGTTTTGTTGTTGTTTCCTTAAATACTTCTTAATGTGTATTTACTAAATATGTAGAGCTATGATCCCGACTTAGATAATTTAAGGATTTTTGGTAGCCTTGAGAGAAGATGGTGGCTTCTAGGATATATTGAGAATAAAGAGTAGAGCTGTGGAGGTGAAGTAGCCAAAGGTAAGGGTGGGAGTGTAAATTATTTCAACATTTCTGGGGGAAATTTTGATAGTATCAAATCTTTTTTTTTTAATGTTTATTTATTTTTGAGAGACATAGAGGCACAGCATGAACAGGGGAAGGGCAGAGAGGGAGACACAGAATCGGAAGCAGGCTCCAGGCTTTGAGCCGTCAGCACAGAGCCCGACGCGGGGCTCGAACTCACAGACTGCGAGATCATGACCTGAGCCGAAGTCGGCCGCCCAACCGACTGAGCCACCCAGGCGCCCCTATCAAATCTTATAATTCTACTTCCAGAACTTTATCTTAGGGAAATGATAAGAGATGTATACAAAGTTTTATCAATAAGAATATTAATTATGATATTTCCATTTTTAATTTTTTTAATTTTTGTTTTTTGAGAGAGAAAGTGAGAGCCTGCGTGGGGGAGGGCCAGAGGGAGAGGGAGAGAGAGAATCTTAAGTAGGCTCCATGCCCATTGTGTTTCTGTCTTACAATCATGAGATCATGACCTGAGCCAAAATCAAGAGTCGGATACTTAACCAACTCAAACACCCACGTGCCCCTATGATATTACCATATTAAAAAGAAATTACATAAGTGTCACCATATAGGTGATTGATTGAATAGATTATTAGATATCCATTCAATGAAACATTAAGTGACTGTTTCAGTTTTTTTGCTACATAACAAGAACCCCTCACCCCCAAGCTTTGGAGGCTTTAAGCAATAATTCATTATTTCCTATCACTCTTTGGGTTGATTGAGTGGTCCTTCTGTTACACATAGTGTTAGTTGTCACTCATGCACCTAATTTCAGATGCCAGCTAGGCTGGAAGGTCTAAGATGCCTTGTCTCTGTGGTGCTGGCTATTAGCTGGGATACTTTGGTTCTCCTTCTCATAGCTTCCCTTCATGAAGTGTCTCATCTTCTGGGGTCTCTCTCTGTGACTTGTCTTTCCAGTAAGGTAGCTTATATCTCTGTTTTTTAAGCGAGCAAAAGCAGAGACTACTAGGCCTCTTTAGAGCTAGACTCAGAGCTGGAATAGTGTCACTTCTGCAGCATCTGTTAGCCAAGCAGTCACAAGGCCAGCCTAGATTAAGGTAGAAGGAAAATAGAATCCATTTCTTTTTTTTTTTTTAATGTTTATTTATTTTTCAGAGAGACAGAGCATGAGCAGGGGAGAGGCAGATACAGAATCTGAAACAGACTCCAGGCTCTGAGCTGTCAACACCGAGCCCGATGCGGGGCTCGAACTCATGAACCATAAGATCATGACCTGAGCCGAAGTCGGGCGCTCAGCCGACTGAGCCACTCAGGCACCCCAGAATCCACTTCTTTGTGGAAGGCGAGACAAAGGTATACAGGAAGGGGAAGAATTGGTGGCCATCTTGGAGACTCATGATGGCCATTAAAAATCATGTTTTATTAAGCTATTTGGATATTAATGTTAAGTGGAAAGAAGTAAATGACATTGAGATAAACATTGAGAAAAAGGAGAGTAAAAGACTTCATATAGACTATAATAACTGTTTTTGTCTAAAATTACACATACACACACACACTTAAAAGGAATTGGAAGCAACAACATCAACTTATTAACAGATACTGCCTACTGGTGCCAGGATTGGGAGTGTTTTCATTTTCTTCTGTATGCATATCTCTATTTTAAAATTTTTCTATAATCATCTATTAGTTGCTTTAACAATTAAGAAAACTGATTGTTTATTGGGCCAATTAGGAAGTCTTTGACAAATTTTAAAGATTAGAAACATATATGTTATATTCCATGATCCCAGTGCCAAAAATCAGAACCACTAGCCAAAATTAGAACCAATTAGCCAAAAACTTCTAACCACTTTGACATTTAAATATATCTTTCTGAATAATCCCTGGGATAGAAAAAAAAGATAAAAAGAAAAATAATATGTCATTTACAAATGACAAGGGTTCAATACATAAAATCCTGGAATATGCAGCCAATGCATATAATCTTACATGCATTCATCAGAAAATATGATTGAAGATAAATGAACATTTAATGCAAAAGCCAAAGTAAACACAAAGAAAGTAGAAATTGTTATTAGGATAAAGAGATACTGATACAATGGAAGAGAGTAGGTAGTAGAATATATCAACAAAACAAAAACTGTACCTTTAAAACACCAAAAAAGTAGACATACATTCGTCATGTGGTCATCAAGAGAAACAGAAAAAAATAAACAACATTAGAAATGAGATGGGGATATAACGGAGGAGATTTAAAAAAATTTAAGGAAAAGTTACACAAAAAAATACCAGTAAGGCTGTATGGAATACCAGTAAAATCTGTATGGAATAGACTGTTGCTTAAGAAACATTTTAATGATTATTGGTACAAAATAGGTAACATACCTGAATAGATCACTTAACAGTAAAAAATAAAAAGGTAATCAACAACCAAGCCCATTCAGTTTTATGGGTGTGTTCTACCAAACATTTCAGGGGTAGAGTAGTCTCTTATGCTAACTTTCCAGAAAATGGTAAAAATGGAAAGCTTAATCCATACCATGACACTAATAAATCTGATACTAAACCAAAAATAAGAGAACCCAAGGGAACTGGGAGCCATTGTCAACATGTATTGCTCTTTAAATAAAGAAACAGTTTCAAACAAGTTACCATATCTCTGTATATCATATGTTATATGTGTGTTACGTGTGTGTGTGTGTGTGTGTGTGTGTGTGTGTGTGTGTTTCCAAATGAACAGATCTACTTTTCGTTGGTTATTGTAATTCTCCAAAGCCTGGGCCAGCTAGGCTGATAAAATCACCACAGATGAAATCTGTCCGGGTATAAATTTTATTGAATTGGATTGGGACCTCCAGCCTAGCTAGAGACCTCAGAAATATCTGCCTCTAGACACAAGAGAAGACAGAGAAAGAACAAGTTAGATTTTATCACTTCTGGGAAGACAACTCTATAAGTGGTAGCTTAGCTAGGACCTAGATTCCTAGATTCTAAGCAGAGCAAAAATAACATGTTCATTTAACTGTTGGAATTTTTAGAAGGAAAAAAAATATTTTCTTAAGTTCATAACGATGAACACCTACATTAAGAAAAAAAGGAAGATCTCACATAAACAACCTAACTTTATACCTTGAGGAACTAGAGAAAGAATAAACTAAGCCCAAAATTAGTAGAAGGAAGAAAATAACAAAGATTAGAGCAGAAATAAATGAAATAGAGACAAAAAGAAAATAAAAAAGATCTTTATTATAGAAAATTTAACACATACAAATAAAAGGAAGAAAATGAAAACCACTTGGAATTCCACCACTGTTAACATTTTTTGAAAAATCCTTATTTATTTTGAGAGGAGGTGGGCAGAGAGAGAGGAGAGAGAGGGAGAGAAACAATCTCACGCAGGCTTTGTGCTGTCAGTGCAGAGCCTGACTTGAGGCTTGATCTCAAGATCAAGACCTAAGCTAAAAGCAAGAGTCGGATGCTTAACCGACTGAGTCACCCAGACACTCCTGTTAACATTTTGATGTGTGCTGTTCCAGTCTTCTCTGTAAGTTAGTGTATATGTATGTGTGTTTTACAACATGATTAAACCATAAACATGTTTTGTAATCTGCTCCCCCACGCCTACCCTGACTAGTGTGTCGTGAACATCTTTCCATCTCATTAACTATTCATATTATGGTCACATTATTCTATGGTCTGTCTCTCTCATCATATATGTAACTGCTATTGCTGGAACTGTTGATTTACCTTTCCTGCAGAATGGATTATCATGAAAAAAATCTTAGATACAAAATGATTTTTTTTAATGTTTATCTATTTCTGAGAGAGAGAGAGCATGAGTGAGGAGAGGGGTGGACAGAGACAGAGACACAGAATCTGAGGCAGGAGCCAGGCTCTGAACTGTCAGCATGGAACCAGACACAGGGCTGAACCTGTGAACTGTGAGATCATGACCTGAGCAGAAGTCAGCTACTTAACTGACTGAGCCACCTAGGTGCCCCAAAATGATTTGTGTATTATTTTAAGTAAAACAAAATAAAGTTCTGAGCAACACAAACATTTTTTTCCATTCTTTTTAAACAGGTGTTTAATTCTTTTTAGGGACTTTTCATGGAAAGGAGGAACCTTTGTGGAAAATATTTTTCATACTATATATGAGGACTCTTTAGAGTATACATGATAGATAACCCAACTAGAATTGAATGGAATGAAAAAAAAGAAACTTATGAGTGAATGTATCCATTGTCCTTTGCTCCAGAAGTGCTGCAGAACATCCAACTGCAAAACATCAGTGACATACTAAGAAGTATTTTTTTAGCCCATGAGTGTATGGGGTCATTCGATGTCAGCTGGACTTGCTCATGCATCTGTGGTCAGCTGGTGATTGGCTAGGCAGCTCTGCTGATCTTGGCTGGGCTTGCTCAAATGTCTTGGGGTTGGTTGGTTATTGGCTAGGACACCTTGGCTCTATTTTATATTTCTCATCTTCCAGCAAGCTACACTGGGCATATTCTAATTAGTACTAGAAGAAAAATGAGCAGGAGAGTAAATACACAAGTGCTCCTTCAAGCCTCTGCTTCCTTTGCATTTGCTACCACCTTATTGGCCAAAACAAATCATATGACTGAACTCAGAGTCAGATGGGAGGCACTGCCAAGAACACAGATGCAGGAAGGGGTAAAGAATTGGGGCCTTTAATGCAGTCACTTCTACCTGGCATGCGTAACTAAAATGGCCTGGGGCAGATGTACCTTCAGTGACTGCTGGATTCAGGGTATCAAGTGATGTCACTTGGTTTGATTTCAAACTATCTAAAGTTTGGCTCTGCTTTGCTTTGCATTAGGTTCACTCCCAGGGAAGCCATTTCCAAATGGTAGTACTTAGTAGCCCTACCTCAAAGTGAGTAAATTCTAGCTGAAAAAGAGCTTATTTTTTCCAATTGTTCCAGCTAAACTATGGTATAAATCTTTTTGGACCAATGTAGGTCACAAGCCCATCATTCAGCTAGCCAGTGTTAGAGTGGAGGTCTAAACCTTAGTTTGCTCCTTTCCAAAATCTGTGGTCTTAGTGTCTAAAAAGCTGAAGAAAAATAAAAAAAAATAAAAATAAAAAAAATAAAAATAAAGTACATCACACATATCCTAAGAAGAAGAGCAGGAGGCCATGACACACCCCATTAAGGCCATTTGGGTCTTAACACTGAGGAGATAGCCACAACCCTGTAGCCCAGTTACATAAAATTGTGTACCAGAGTGCTTGAGTAACCATGACAGGGAACTTCTACCACTTTTCTCTAGGGGGTATGGGCCCAGGAAATCTAACATGGTGTACTGTTCTTGAACCATTTCTGTACAGGTGTGGGATAGTGTGGAGTGAATGTTTAGGTCAACCAAAATGGAAAAGCAGTCCCAAAGCACCAGCCTGAAAGATGTGTATGAATGGAGAAAAAGACAGGATTGCCATTTTCTCTGGTAATAGCATTTAGGATCCGGCTAGATGTATAGGAGTCTTGATGGGTGAGCCACCTCTTTTTCTTCTAGCTCCTAAATGGCTGATAGTTTCAATCTCCTGAGTCAATGCCAGTTGATTGGTGGTAAACCGTCTAGAATGTTATGTTGAGAAGAATTCCAATCTTAGTGGAAATGAGGACTGTGATAGATTAGTGATGTCTGGAGTGGGTACAGAATGGGGAGGTAACAACCTCTTGACTGTTATTTGATATTCTAGGAAGCAAAAGCTTCTCAGAGTCATTGTCAAGCCACTTGTGTATTGGGGGGGTCATGCTCCTAGGATGGAGTATTTTATAGCTAAGTTATCTATGATGAGGAATTCTATGGTGTATTTTCTGGAGGTCCCAACTCTCACTTCGCACAAACCAAAATGCAAAGCTTCATTTTCCTAAGGAAAA
Source organism: Paguma larvata (assembly GCA_030068075.1). Lineage (NCBI taxonomy): Eukaryota > Metazoa > Chordata > Mammalia > Carnivora > Viverridae > Paguma > Paguma larvata. Next base: position 23,460,227 of record CM057842.1, on the reverse strand, counting down.
ACACGTTTCTTTTTTGCTCTGAGAACTTTTGACCTTGCTTGGGAGCAGGGTGGGAAAAATATACAAAATCTTTGCATGTAGTAAGTAAAAGTTGGGGTCATTTTTTTAAAAAAATGAATATGGGTGTGACTATCTGTTGTTCATGTATCTATCATTATCATCATTGCTCTATCAATGTAATTTTAAAAATATAATACAGTTTGGTTTTGGTTATCTTTTTTTCTCATTTTTCAGATCTCTGTTTGGAGTCAGTTTCTGGTACAGACAGTGAAAAACATGCAGTGAAAATTCTAGCCAATAGTGGAGCTACTGGCTTACCTCCCAACTTAGTATAGCATTCCTTCTCTTCAGTAGCACCTCATAATAGAAGAAAAATGTATGGAAGTGCAAGAACAATCACCAATCTGGAAGGTAGCCCTTCCAGATCTCCTCGGTTGCCAAGGTCTCCTCGTTTGGGCCACAGAAGAACAAGCAGTGGGGGAGGTGGAGGAACAGGCAAGACACTGTCCATGGAGAATATCCAGTCCCTTAATGCAGCCTATGCTACGTCTGGACCCATGTATCTGAGTGATCACGAGGGGGTGGCTTCGACAACTTATCCAAAGGGCACCATGACTCTGGGAAGGGCCACAAATCGAGCTGTATATGGAGGCCGAGTCACAGCCATGGGGAGTAGTCCCAATATTGCTTCTGCTGGACTCTCCCACACAGATGTTCTTTCATACACGGATCAACATGGCGGTCTGAGTAGCTCATCTCATCATCACCACCACCAGGTTCCCTCCATGTTGAGGCAGGTAAGGGATAGCACAATGTTAGACCTTCAAGCCCAGCTCAAGGAACTTCAGAGAGAGAATGACCTCCTCCGGAAAGAGCTAGACATCAAGGACAGCAAGTTGGGATCTTCCATGAACAGTATCAAGACCTTCTGGAGTCCCGAGCTCAAGAAGGAGAGAGTCTTGAGGAAAGAAGAGGCAGCCCGAATGTCTGTCCTGAAGGAGCAGATGAGGGTTTCCCATGAAGAAAATCAGGTAGGTTATGACTCATCTCAGGGTTTTTCAGACTGGGCTTCTCACTGAGTAATTGATGCTTTGCAGATGGCACCATGACCTGTGCAGAAGGAAGTTTGGCATCATTAAGAAAGCTACGTCTTAGTACGTGTTTGACTTGGAGACCACAAAAGGGCATAAGAAATATGAAATTATAGCTTGTGATCTTATTTTCCAGTAACTTTTTTACCCTGTTGCTGAAGGGGAGGAATCATTCTTCATTGTCTAACTTTTGTACTGGTTAATTTTTTTTTTCTTTTTCAGCACTAACAACAGCAGCTCAGATGTACTTCCCTCTGCATAGAAGAAGAAAATGTTAATTTTTGCAACAGTAGACACTTTAACAGCAACATTTAGAGAGCCACATTTGATTGGTGAATTGATTTATTTTTGAAGCCACAGCAGCTTTCTTTCTTTCTAGAATGAGTAGAATTTATCCTCTAAATAGCAAACCAAACATTAAATAGCACTAGGTGGAATGGGGTTGGTATCATGTTAGAGAAACACAGTAAGTTTTAACCTGGTCTTTCCTTTACCCGTTCATATTAAATAAGCATGTACTATGTGCAAGGCACCGTCTTACTCTTCTTTGATCTATCTTCCATATTATAGCAAGATTAGTTTTCCCAGTGTCTACTTGCATTATATGCCATTTCTCTGCTTTAAAGCTCTCAATAATTACTTATTGCCTTCAGAGTGAAGTCTGCCTCTTTGGCTGAGCCGACAGCACCATCAGCTGGAAGGCCGGAGCCAGCCTTTCCAGCCTTATCTCATACCTCCTCCCTGCACATTTCCTATGCTACCTGCACTATACTTGGTAATTCCTGCACATACTCGGGGTTTTCCACCTCTATTCCTTTGCTCTTTCTGTTCCCTTTCACTAATGGCCTTCTCAGCACCTCCTCTCCCTTCCTCTTCCCTTTCAGTGCCAGCCAATCTCCATTTCCAAAACCTACCTATTCTGCGAGGCTCATTTATCAGCTGCCATTTTCATACGGGGCTTTGGAGTCTGACATGCCTGGGGTTAAATCCCAGCTTCACCTCTTACTAGTAGTGAGGTAAGTGCTATGAGATGGGGAGTAGAGAGCGCTGTGCCATTTGGCTGAAAAATTCCCAGATATCATTTAACTTTCTGTAGAAATTTGAGATAATTCTAACTTGGCTGAACTAATGATTCTTCAATAATTGGTTTGGATGTTGGCCTAACAAAGCTCTCTGCCTTTCTGGGGGTTATCTTCTGGCCCTTCTGTTTCCCTGGATACCACCCTTCGGAGTCCAAGTATCTTTAGAAGCATTTCTGATCTGTATGAGAATCTGCTCTTCGTCCTGCTTCTATGTGTAGAAAGCAATCACCTTATCCTCTTGACTATCTGACAGAGCCTTTGCTGGTTTTCAGATGTGGAAATGTGATTTTTAGTTGGAATGGAAAGTTTTGTTCTTCAATCCTAAATCAAACTGATGATCTTCACTATCATTTCTGCGTTTTTTTTTTTTCTTCTGACTTTGCTGCTTCATGATGTCCTTGTGAACCTCTTACTGCTATGTGGATTTCCCTAGTTCTGTACTGATTTTCTTCTTGTTGAGTTACTTTGGAAAATGGTTACAGCAGTTTAGGAATGATGCAAGTAGTGACAAAAAATGTGAAAGCCATTCTTTAAACTGTTAGCTCCAAAGTTACTTTTATCCTATCCTCCTATCATTAAATTTTTTTGAGCACAGACCCAATTTATACATGTATATTTATTTATAAATTATATAATGTGCTATTATGCCAATATATTATGTGTCTATTCTGACGTTCGCATGGATTTAAATATGGAAGTGACAATGTAAAATAAATAATATATTGAGGTACATTTCAATGACACACAAAACCTTTTTTGCTATTGTAAAAACATTTTAAGCCCCTTGTCTGTTCCACAAAGGTTAGTTTAGTTTAAAGTAGAGAATATCCGAAGTTCCACTTAACTGTCCCATGTTGACTTAAGCCAGAAACAATTGAATACTTGAGGATGCTCCCAGTACCCCTTCCTAGTTCTGGAAACTACTATACAACATGCTATGTTGGGTACTATGGGTGCCATATGACCATGTGACATAGGATCCAGTAAGAGCTCAGTATTAATCTGTATATTAAATATAAGTAAAAGCAATTATTTTCTTTTTTAGGTTAAAAATTTAAAAGGAAGAAGCATGGAGAGTTTGAAAAGTCAATTTGCTTGCAATGTGAAGTAGTATTACAAAGTAAAGAATATAAATATTGACAAAAAGCAAGTTATTTTTTAACAGTTGAAGCACCTCTCTTTCTCCTCTGGGAATTATGTTAGGATCCCTTTTAGAGGTATATGAGTACCTGTTGGTCAGGATAGGGTAGATCCTGCTGCAGTAATCAACAAACCTCAAATCTGAGTGGTGTAACACATCAAGATTCCTTTCTTATTCACCTGAAGTATGAAGTAGGTCAAGTGACTCTCCAGGGCAGTCCTCCTCCAGGCAGTGACTCAGGATCCAGGCTTTCTGCATCTTGGCAGAGAAGAGTTGCTACACCAGAGGAAGGGAGTGCCTGGAGATGGCACATTGGCTTCACAATTCCTTGGACTGGAAGTGACACGATCGCACGGGGCTGGGAGGTATGGTCCTCTCCTCTTCCCAGGAAGGAGAGTCAGATGTGAAAGAACACTAGAAATTTCTACCAGTGGGTTTTTTATGTTTGTCAAAAAGTGGAGCTAGATGAAATAAAGTTTGGGGAACAGATTCCTGCTGTTGCTGCTGTTTCTATTTTTACTGCCACTGCTACCAGTAGACATCTGTTGGGGGCTTACTATGTGCCAGGCATTGTTCTTAGAGCTTGTGTACATTATCTTATTTAGTGTTTGCATCAGTCACCTGAGGTAGGTGCTAGACTTTTTCTCATTTTACAGATGAAAAATAAATGTAGGGAGAATAAGCAGTTTGCCCAGGTTAGTAAATGAGAGATTTGGGCTTTAAGGCTTCGGTATAGTTTATGGCAACGTCTAAGACTTTAGGTTCACTAACTCCTCAGAGGATCACTGAACTGTGAATATAATCTTATCATCATATGTGTTAGATGAAAAAAAATGACAAGTTCTGATAAAATGGTTAAGAATGTGATTTAGTTTAACTGGGATTTTTATTCTTAATGAGGAATTTATTTCTTTTTCCCAGAAGTGTTTTTTTTTGTGCTGTTTAGAGTTTCTGCCATTTACCATAACTGACTATAATTTCCCTTCAGAGGAAAAAATCATGGAAACTTTTTCTGTATGGAAGAAAAGAATGTAAAGGAGAAAAGGGACATTTGACTTTGGTTTCGTACGCACAACAACCAGAGACTGCATCTACAAATGTAGTTCTCCTGGAGGGTATCCGGATGATTAGAATTTCACTAACCTAAATTCAGGTGATCTAAAACCATTTGAACTATACTATGTGCTTACAAATGGAAAGCAGGTCCACCACAGGATGGAGGTGAGGAAGCTTAAATTGCTGTTGGATATGAAATTCATGGTTCTGTGAATTTAATGCTCACTAATGCATAGCTTTCACCCTTGTGTGCAGTGTTGAAGAGGGCTCCCACTCATAAATTATTTTGCAGTATATTTTGAAGTTCTAGTGGTTCTATCCGAGGGAGCTGAACCCAACTGCAGATTGAAGGGAGGATGTTGTGCATCTTCTCTGTGTTATAGGAAGCACATGACTGTTGGAACCTTGGAGACAATGGGTAGGTGGCTGTGACCAAATCGTTTTGTGCAAAGAGTAGATACTCAGGCTCCTGGATGGATATTTCATCTTGGACTCCCTCCCGACTCCTGTTCCCCAGATTCTCTCCCAGACCCTACTTCTCAGCCACACAGAGCTGCATGAATAGAAATATATTCTATTTCTAAGAGTTATAGTATTGGCAGTTGGCATCATCGGCATGTTTGTATAAACTGGAGCGCATGGATGCACAGTTACTGTTAGTTATTACTTGTACTTTTTACTTCACGATGTACTGTCTTGAATGGAAGAAGAGGGTGGTAGAGTATTACAGACAGCTAATCTTTGGATTGGTATGAATTCAATGTCAAACCTGTAGAATGATTTGGGGAGAGGTGAAAAGAAAAGATTTGGAGTGGACGTTTGGCTGCCGCTTGAGGCAGTGCCCTTGTTATTTGTAATTGCTATGGGGTTGGGGGTGGATGTTGGTGGCAGGAGAATGCAACTATCGGAAAGTAAAGTGACCTAATTTTCTCTAAAAGGTTATATGATTGTCTTTTCTTTACAGTTCCTTTCTATTTACCTGTGTGATAGAGATCACAGAGGGAAAACATGGTAGAGGAGAAATTTTCAGAAATTTCATAAGGACTTATGTCTTGCAGTTTGATGCATATAAGTTATTGACTTCATATTGCTGGATTTTTTGGCAATAATTAACTTTATATTTTTAATAGATTACTTTTTCAAATTAGATATATATTAAGCAATTTTGAGACATTTTCCTAACTTGCACATGGCTGGCCAAGGATCTGCATGAATATAAATAGCATCACACACTGGGAGATTGTACTAGATCTAATATTTACCCATCTTGTGAATGCAGAAGTGGGACAAGGTCATTGGGAAACGTAACCTAAGAAGTGTAAGTAAACCTGACTGGGGAGTTTTACAGCTTTTAAGCAATGGTTATGTGATAATTTCTATTTCTGGCTTAACACAGTAGGAAATAATCTACTCTAAATCAATATTAATATGAGTTTTTGATGAGTTTTTGAGCTAGTTTCAACATATGATTTATTAGTTCTCATTTTGAGCCTGTAACTTGAAAAGGTTGAGATGGATCACATTTCCATGTTTCTTGTATCATTTTGTTTTGTTTGTATAACTGTAGGGCCATTTCAACAGGGTCATTAAACTCTGTTTTAAAATGCTCATTTCATTGGGCATGTCCAGATATGAAGAGTTGTACCAATTGGAAGTGGACAATAGAATTAATTCTATCTCCTACTGGTAAGGTGGCGAGGCAGCTGCATTGTGAGGGGGTATCCACTAACAGTTAAATGCAGCTGCAGTCACCTTGAGTACTGGGTGTTTGTGAGATAAAGGGCTCAGCCGTGGAGTGTTCAGATCCATCCAATTTGTGGATGGGACTTAAATATATTCACCACTCAGACCTGTCTTATCCCTGTGCCCTTTTTCAGGCTCCATTCCTTCTGCTACTCTAAGTCTGAGATCCATCGATCCCTCAAAGCCTGTATTCCAAAGTGTATCCAAGGAAACAACACTTTGCAGATGGGATTTTCTGGTCAAATAAACTTGAGACATGATATACTAGATACTTCTATCTTGGAAATTAATAATGCTTATGTTATGGATTGAATTCTGTTCTCCTCAAAAAGATATGTTGGAATCTTAATCCCCTGTAACTCATAATGTGATTTTTACTTGGGGATAGAGTCTCTATTAGAGGTAATCAAGTTAAAATGAGGTCATTTGGGTGGGCCCTAACCCAGTATGGCTGATGTCCTTGCCAAAAGGGGAAATATGTGGGGCACTTGGGTGGCTCGGTTGGTTAAGCACCTGACTCTTGATTTCAGCTCAGGTCATGATCCCACAGTTCGTGAGATCGAGCCCCATGTTGGGCTCTGCACCAACAGCAGATTCTCTCTCTCCCTCTCTGCCCCTCCTCCACTTGTGTTCTCTCTCTCAAAATAAAGAAACATTAAAAAAAACAAAAGGGGAAATTTGGACACAGACATGAACATGCACAGAGGGAAGACCATGTGAAGAGAGAGGGAGAAGATGGCCATCTGCAAGCCCAGGAAAGAGGCCTGGATTCTTCACTCACAGTCCTCAGAAGGAAGTAACCCTGGTGACACCTTGATCTTGAACTTCTAGCCTCCAGAACTGTGAGACAATAAATTTCTGTTGCGTAAGCCACCCAGTTTGTGCTATTTTGTTATGGCAGCCCTAGCAAACTAATACAATATATCCCCATGTGAAATGAAATGCTCTAACTCTTACAGTTAAAAAAAATTACTAAGTTTGCTTAACCCCACAAAGTCTATGAAAATTTATCTTAAACCAAGCATCTATGTATTAAGCAGCTATTACTGCAGTAATTCTGTGTAATAAACCATTCCAAAACCTACTGTCTTAAAAAAACAAGTATTTACCTCTTCCTCACATATCGATAGGTTGGTTGCAACTTAGTTGAACAGGGCTGGACTCAGGACATCAGGCTCTGGGCTGAAAGTTCAGTTCAAATATGTCCTTCATGTATCTACATTCACCTTGGAACAGAAGTTATTCAGGAATTCATCTTACGGTGGATCACAGATGCCAAGTGTCCAACCAAACCACATAAACACATTTAAAGCCGATGTTTAAATATAGTCCACTAACATTCTGTTGCCCAAAGCATGTTACATGGTCAAGCCCAAAGTCAGTGGGGTCAGGGGATTGTACTTCCTGCCAAATCACATACATATGTATATATATATGTATATATCTGTTATTCTGTTATATATGTTAACATATATGTTATTATTATAGATATTTTGTATGTTTTAAATAATCCTATTTAACTATAAACTATAGTCATAAACTATAACTATTCCTAGAACTAAAGGCCACACTTTGAGAAAGGCTGCTTCAGGAGTAGCTCTGGAAGCAATATATTAAAGTTTGAAGCCTGTGAAGGTAGATGAGCACTTTCAGTGGTCAAAGGCTCATTCAGTGGCCGGGGCTTCCAGAGTGTCCTAATGATGTCTATTTATTGGTTAAACATCAGGCTCCTCCCTTTCTGTCTCATGTAACTGGGCAATGAAACCCAAGTGGATATCTGAGAGATTCTGGGAAAGCATTCGTTTTCCTGATAAAAAGAGTAAATGTATGTCACCAGTGATGCTTCTTCCCACTTCTTCCTGTCTTGAGTGTTGATATGTTGCCTGGAGCTGTGTCAGCTGTATAGTAACCATGAGAGAAAGGCCAAGCCAAGCACAGAAACATGTCCTGCCATCTCTGAGCACTTGCAACAGTACCTTCAATGGCTGGCCTCCAGACTTCTAGTCATGTGAGAAAATAGCCCCTCATGGTTTAAGTGACTATTTTTCTGGTATTCTATTACTTGCAGCTCAATACCTTCCTAACTGATAAAATAGAAAGTCATTGGTTGATGGTTATTATTCATAATAATTATCAGTCATGGTAACCATAAAAATAGGTGTATTTCAGTGAGCTGAAATGAGATCTTAAAGGACCTTACACATTAGATTGAAGAAGCCTACTTACTAATTGTATTGGGCAACACGCCAAAGTAGTGACACAAAAGTTCCTCAAAGCCTGTGTAAGCAAAAAAGGGGGATTTATTAGTTCTTACAATGGTATTGAAGAAAGGCTCAGATGTTGAGCTTGGGGTTGACTGGATCCAGTGCCTCAAACTGTAGCAGGATTTTGTCTCTTCATTGTTTCATCTCTGGTTCTTGGTCTCTGCCTCTGTCTATGGGTAAGCCTCATTTTTGTCTCTCATGTGGTGGGTGGTCTTGGCTGCCAGTACCCCAGGGTCATAAGTGAAGGGTTAAAATATTCCTGTCTTCACTTCCCATTTATAAAATTTATAGAAGAATTTTGGTCCTGCCTTGGTCATATTATGTCTCTAGGACTTGGTGAGTGCATATTCCTGGGGCAAGGGGCAGGTATCTGAGAAGGAATTACTATGACTGGTGACTCTAGTAGACTTTAGGGAGGGGGCAGGTTTTTCTTTTTTCTTTGTTTGTTTTTAAGTAGGCTTTATGCCCAGTTTGGAGCCTGATGAGGGGCTTGAACTCATGACATTTGGATCAAGACCGGAGTTGAAATCAAGAGTAGGATTCTTAACCGACTGAGCCACCCAGGTGCCCTGTGGGGCAGTTCTTTAAAAAAAAACTGAGACAAAGGGCAAAGGGATGCTGTAGGACAAAAACAGACGTTCACTGCACTGACTTGAACTGTCCTTAGCTGCCCTCTTTCTTCAAATATTTTAAGGGTTTATAGTCATATTAAGAGACCTGAGAGATTAGGTCAATCAAATATCATATAGGTATATAACTTTTTTTCATAGTAAATCTGATTTCAAGTATGAGTGTATGGTGTATGTATGCCTTCCCCAATGTTACATAGGTGAACAGATTTAGAATTGGGTAATATAAACCAGTTTAGCATCATAGTATAATTTGGAATGCTGAATTTTAGAAGGACAACAACAACAAAATGTCCACCTTCCTTGTCTTGAAATATTTTTCCTCAGCTCTTCAGAAAACTGTAGCTTTTGTCTACCTTTCCAGCAAGGTGGAAAACCTTTGGTCCAGATTTAGGCAATGACCTACTTTGACTGAAACCACAATTTTAAATGGCTTTCATGGGTAGGTGAAAACTTCCTTTGGTTCTGAAGATAGATGAGATGGCACAGAGCCAATGGTTGATTTCTTCGTTTGCTAGAATGTGGGAGAATGATTTGATGTGAACTACACACATCTTTGTCACAGATGTCAGCTGGTTTTTGCCTTAGTAATCTCTTGCAGTCAGTCCTAAGATCAGCCATGTGCACTGCATTAGTAGCCGTACAGATTTTTATTCCCAGGTTTTATTTTATGAAAGACTTGGCTAATAGGGGGAGGAATATAAACATTCCTGTATGTTGGACCTTGGGAGAGCTAAATGACTTCCATCTTCCATTTTCTCTCTGGATCACTTTATTTTGGCGATGGGATAGCAACACACAAGCAACTAAAGAAAACGTTTTGGAATATTTCAGTGAATAGATTATTTTAATCTCACTTGTGCCAAAGGCACTTTTTGAAACCAAGCTCCAAGTGGGGTAAGGCAGAGGGAGTGCTCACCCCCAAAACACTGCCTAATAAAATTCCCTATTGAAAACATCCTCAAAGGATTTTAAGAAGCAAGTGTATGTTGACAGGAGAAAAGTAACAGAGTGATTTTATCGGCCAAAGCAGATGGGGTGGGTTCTGAACCTAGCCTCTTCTGGCCAGAGTGCAATTTCAGTTTCTATAATTAGTTGCAGGTGGAGTTCTTATGTTGTTGTTTTGGCATCCACTGACATCTGTGTGCAAATTCCCACCACCCCCAGTTGGCATTTGGACTCAATAAGTGGTTTTGGCTTTGCAGGAATATAGAAAATTGTAAATCTATTTCACACACACACATAGATAAAGCTGCTCTAAAGGTCAGGTTCTGAAAGCTGTGGAAAGCATTTTCAAAAGTTTGGGAAGTAGGTTTTAGGCAGAGTGTGGGCATGTAGCCAAGAGCTAGGGCAGCCTGACAAACAGAATTCTGGCACGTGCAGTTTCTTCTCTGTTTCTCTGTGAAGCCAGCATTTGATTGTATCTTGGAAGTGATGTGCAGCCATTTTGTTTTTTAGTGGGAACATTCTGGAGAGAAAAAGTACAGCTACTTCCTGTCTTATAATTCCATAGCTTGGCTTGTGCTGTCGAGTTTGGCTATATACATTGATCAAGTTAATTTACTTGTTCTCAAGTGAGGGCAATTTGCCTCCCAAGGGACATTTGACAATATCGGAAGACATTTTTGGTTGTCACTACTGGATGGGGTGACATCCAGTGGGTAGAAGTCAGGGATGCTGCTAAACAGCTCAAAGTGCATAGAATTGCCCCCTACATTATCTGGCCAAGAATGTCAATAGCTATAATGATGAGAAACCCTGAGTTAATTGGGTGATTACTATCTCTTCATTTTATTTATTTATTTATTTTTTAACATTTATTTTTGAGAGACAGTAAGAGACAGAGCAAGACAGAGCATGACAGAGTGTGAGCAGGAGAGGGGCAGAGAGAGAAGGAGACACAGAATCCAAAGCAGGCTCCAGGCTCTGAGCTGTCAGCACAGAATCCAACATGGGGCTGGAACCCATGAACTGTGAGATCATGACCTGAGCTAAAGTAGGATGCTTAACCAACCAACCCACCCAGGTGCCCCTATATCTTCATTTTCTTTCTTTCTTTTTTTTAATGTTTATTTATTTTTGAGAGAGAGAGAGAGAGACAGAGCATGAGCAGGGGAGGGGGCACAGACAGAGAGGGAGACACAGAATCTGAAGCAGGTTCCAGGCTCTGAGCTGTCAGCACAGAGCCCGACGCGGGGCTTGAACTCGGGAACGGTGAGATCATGACCTGAGCCGAAGTGGGACACTCAACCGACTGAGCCACCCAGGTGCCCCTTCATTTTCTTAATACTTTGCCTACACTCAATTCTTTCACTTTGTGATGACCAAAATGTATGTATTTATGTAAAAATATTCATATAAAAGGTAAAATTTGATTCATCACTTTAATCATTTTGTGGGAAAGAATTAATTATGAATGAGGTCTTTTTTTTTTTTTTTCAAATCTTGACCTGGATTAGTAACTGTGAATCTTCAAATACCTTGATTCTTTTAGAGGTAGACATTTGGTAAACAGAGATTCATTTTTTTTAGCTTATTTATTTATTTCGAGAGAGACAGTGCAAGTGATGGAGGGGTGGCAAGAGAGAGGGAGAGAGAGAGAATCCCAAGCAGGTTCTGCAGGGCTAGCACAGAGCCCAACAGGGGGCTCGAACCCATGAAGCCATGAAATCATGACCTGAGCTGAAATCAAGAGTCAGACACTCAACTGACAGAGCCACCCAGGTGCTCAGATAGAGATTAATCTTTTAAGGAAAGAAACAACCCTTTAAAGAAATGAAACCTATTTTTTAAACCATCATTTCTTTACACCTTTAGTGGATTTTTATGGTGTTTTTTGACTATGTCCGACATTGATTTTGAAAAGGAAAGGAAGTATTTTTGAGCTCCTAGTTTGTACTGGGAATTTACTAGTTGCTTTCCATGTGTGTGAACTCGACAGCCCTGCAAAATACATGGGACCCTCATTTTATAGATGTGAAACAAGACACAGAGATTAAGTGGCCTGAGGTCTCACCATTAGGTAGAGCTGGAATTTGAATCTCAGGTATGCTTAGTTTCAAAGGGATGTTCTTTCTATAGTCTTAAAGGGGAAAACAACAGATCTGCATGAAAACCAGGGAATTTGGAAATGGAAGCCCTAATATAGAGTGGAAGTAGGAATGCACTTCTTGACAGTATCTTGAGGATGCTGTCAAGGACTTACATAGAAAGGACAGAAAGCCATAATGAGCATGTTGTCAAGAGCAACAGAGGAGAGAGGGCAAGCAGAAAGGACCAAATGCATTCTTGTCAAGTACATGAGCAGAGGAGGATGCCAAAGGAAAACTATCTTGGAAACCCACTGAGAAGGATGAGAGGAAGCAACTCCTAAGAACTGGCTGGAAAATTAAAACTGCAGGTGGCAGAAGAATGAGAGAGATTATCTCTCAGGATGTTCATTAAAGGTCTGGCAGATCCATTCAGGTGGTTATGGCTTTGACACATTGACTGGATATGTAAGAGCAGGGCTTCAGGAATGGGGAAGTTCTTTATTATGGATTAGTATACTCCAGTGACAATGGTCTCATTAATCCAGTTAGAATTCTTCCCCAACTTGCTTCTATCTACAGAAACTTCAAGGTACATGGACAGCTTCCTGGTGCAGGAGTTCCTTAGCTGGAGCTCTCATTGTCCTTTTCAGGTGGTTTCTGGCCTCACTGGGGTGGTCACACCTATTTAGGATTTGTCTTTTGAATTGTTCCTAATCTTGTGTCTCAAAGTCAGATCTTCCCCTCTTGGGTCTCAGCCTTCCTCATTTCTGCCTCTCCCAGCGATTTTCCCCTATGAAATCTCTTCTTTGTCCTTTTTGAGAATCCTGTCCATTTATTTACTAAATGATTTAGTCACCACTTATTTAAGGGAAAATGTAGTTGCAAGTAGCAGAAACCCATTCAAACATGTTGAAGGGGAAAAGAAAGGGATATACTAGGAACATATAAGGGTTCTTTTTCGACCCTAAGTGTATGGAGAGCAGCCAGGTGTCCTGGGGGTTGGAATCAAGTTTGTTGGAAAATAATCAGGAATAAGGACAAAGTCAGTTTTTCACTATTTCTCTCTTGTGTTTCTCTTATTTTCTCTCTTGATATGTTTTTATATGCTGCTTCTGAAAAAGTGGCCACTCAAGGAAAGCATCTTCTCCATTCAAGTGCTTAATAGAGACTGCCTAGAGTTGGTTGGTTTCAATTTCAAATTCAGAAAACCAAGAATCTGATTGACCCAGCTTGAATCCAGAGTTTGTGCTAGGTCCAGTCAGCTGTGGCTGAGGGTGTCATGAGATCCACAGTCTCTCAACAGAGCTATGAAAAGACTGCTGAAAATGGAGCATGATGGATAGATTCTCTAACAAGGGAACATGTGGGTAAGGTTAGGTAAGAAGGAAAGGACAACCCTTGCTGGGAAATACATTTGTGCAACACATAAATGGGAGCTTGCCTTATTTCAGCTTTTAAGAAAATCATGACCACAGAAAGTTAACTACTATCACCTGTCTATAGACAGCTATTTCAACAGCAAATTCAGTAGCCTTTTGGGATATCTGGGCCTTCTCACCCATGTTGTCAATCTCTACCTCTGATTATGCCCACTGAAGAAATTCCAGAAGTGGTATTAATTGACATGGGGATCAATTCATGCTTTCTTATCTTAGTGGATCTGTGCAATTTCTTTATATAATGTCAGGTTGCATCTTCTTTGGAACTTTAAAAAATTCTCCACTTTTTGTAAGCTTCCTTAGTCTCATTGGAAAATTGGGTCTCCGAAGTAGATGAGATTATGGTGCCAGTTACAAACTTTTAGAACTAGGCATTTTATAATCTGGCATCTTCTATTTTAAGTTACAGCAGTTAGCTTGAGTTCTAAAAAGTTTTGTCTCCTGAGCATATATTATCTAAAAAGGAATTGAAAAAAAATTAAAATTCGTCCCTTGGATGAGCTTTCTGAAATATCCATGTAAAGTAATATAAAAGTTCCCAAAGAATCCTGGAACCAGAGGAATAAGTAAATATATGAGATGGAAAGTTGGACAGTGCACATGATGACCACATTTAGAAATTGCTCAAATTTAGAAATGTAGCAAATAATAAAGTTTGCTCCCTCAAAAATTTTAAACTTCTCTTTGTGGTTTTTAACTTTGGGGAGCCATATACTCTTTTAGAAGCCAATGAAAACTTTTACACTTTCCCTAAAAAAATGTGCATAACCTGAATTGTGCACAACATTTCACTTCCTTACCTCTGCTCTGAACCCCAACGGTATCTGAGGATATTTAGGTAAAACCTCTGTCTGGATATTGCCATTTAGTATTACATATTGCACATGTATTAGGAGTAGGTAGTTCCAGGCAGTTAATGAAATGAATGAGCTCTAGGTAATGTAAGACATGTCTTCAGCTCACTACTCTTCAATTTTTGCTGAGAAGTAGGGTACATGTGCCAGGATTTTGGCGATAGTTGAAGGTATATACATTGGTATGGTGGAAACTGATAGATGGACAGCACCCATTCACTAAACATATTCAAATACAATATCCTAGAGGTGATAGATTTTAGTGAACCTTCAGGAATAAGTTATCCCAGAAGAGTTGGCATGATGTTGGGTGTCATACTTAAGTATATGTTTAAATATGTTCATTAAAAGGATTTTTGTTTGGTTCATTATGTTTGTCTTGGGATGCCAAAATTCCGAGTTCACCACAGATAATTCTATTTCACTTTTTTGTGATTGCAAATAAAATCGAATACTGCAAACCAAATTATGCTGTAGGCATTTGTGATAGTGCAAGGAACAAAAGAATTTTGGAAGTTACTAAGTAAGGGTAATTGGATACCTACTGTGTTCCCAGTAACAGGCTAAGGGCCGAAGAAGACTCTAAAGTGTAAAACACATTTACTATTTTGTGAAAATCATTAGAGACCTATTTTTTCTTTCTATGTAAAATGTAACTAAGGAACATAGATAGCAGTCATGTACCTTGTTTTTGATGGACAGTTTACCTTGGAACTTGAGCATGAAATTTGGGCTAGAGAAGAAGGTTTCTTGCTCAGTTTTACTTACCTTTCTGAGAAGAACCCTTGACAGGAACTTTCTCTCTCTTCTGTGGAAGCCTAGCCAGAGTCCAGGAGAGTGGGTTCAGCATCCTCCCCACAGCCAGATAGTGTAAGGTTTCTTGAAGGGGTTGAGGAGGGGGAGTTAGAGAAAGTCTGGGCTCTTGCCTTTCTCAGGCAAGCATGTGAGTCTGTGAATCACTTTCCCATCTAGAACACCCACCTGACTACAATATGTTCCCTTGATAAGAATAAAAATGATCAGTATAGCTTGTAAAGCACTTCCTACGTATACCCTAAATGAGATAGTGATATTTCAAACACTGTGCTGATGGGCTCACATATGGTATCTCATTTAATCCTCATGATGACCCTGTGAAGTAGGTACTATTAATAATATCACTATTTCATATGCAAGTAAGGTAAGCCTAGAGGAGAGATCACTTGTCCAAGGTTACAGTTAGCAAGTGGCAGAGCTGGAGTTGAGTCCAGGCAGACTAACTCCAAAGTTGGTTTTCAGTCAGTCACCCCTGACTATGGTATAAAGTGGCCATTCCTGTGTACACAAGGTGATCTTAGGACAGGCATGGAGTCTGCATTACACAACTTGGAAGCCCAAGCCACTGGGCTTTCCAATGAGAAAGTATTGCCTTTCCAGATCTCACCCAGTACCTCTTATAAACTTGAGTGAGAAAGTCTCAACTTGGTACTAGTCTTGAGCACCTTCTTAACACCTGTTAGGTATTTCCTGCCCTTACTGTAGGATGTGGAGTAACATTCCTAAACGATGCTTGTATTTTAATCTTGGAAGCCCCAGTTTTACCCTTTGTATTTGATATGCTGTCCATTCAGAGTTTCTGCGAGCAGACTGGTGATGTAGTCTTAGTGTGGCCTGCCTTCTCAAGTGTTGCTCGACTGTCTTTGACAGTGGTTGAGAGCATCAGCTTTGGAGGTGGATTGCTTGGGTTCCATTTCCAGCTGTGGGACTTGAGGCAACTTGTCTCTTTGAAATTGTTTCCTCACCTGTAAAGTAGGTGTAATGATAGTACCTGGTTTAGGGGTAAATTTACTGCTAGTGGAGTAAATTTAATAGGATTTAAGTTTAATTGGATCAAATTAGCGAGTTCATGTAAAAATATTTAGCACATGCTCACCTGAGTAAATATCAATATAATAGATGATGATGTTATAATCATGAGGGAAAACTGAGGACAAGGCATCACATGGGGGAATAAAGTGCTAAAAAGTGGCAGAGAAATGGTATGGTAGAGCCATACTGAAGATTGCCCCATCTCTGATTATTCTGCAATTTGTATAAGCCAATTTGAGTTGAGGCTTTATTACTAATAGCCCAATGCATCTTGATAGAGCCATGAATATTCAAGGCTCTCTGTTTAGAAGCTTTATGGTACAAAAGTGAGTAGGTCTCAGCTCCTGCCTTGAGAACCTAGTCTAACAGAGAAAATGCTGTACTCCTAAAAACCAACAAAAAAGAATTAAAAAAAAAGGGAAGAAATTTGTCCCTGGCATTAAAAGATATAATTTGATTTAGGAGCCCAAAGAAGGACGAGATGAAGGAAGGATTTATATAGAGAAGGTGGCATTAGAGATAGTCCCTGAGGATGGATAACTATTCAAAATGGTAGGTGGAAGCAGGATTCAGTGGTGGGGAGTCGAAGTTCTCAATGGAGGGAATGGCCAAGAGATACTAGATGACTAGAGATTTACTTCATAAAGCATAGATGTGAAGATAGGGCAAAAGTAGTGGTCCAAGTATTACATTTATATCTAAAGAGTAGAAAGAGAAATTGACCCTTAGAAATCACCTTTTTATATATTTCTGAGTTAAGAGATGTTAGTATGGTGCTTTATATATATGGAGGCATATGTTGGGACAAACTGTATTTTGCTTCTATGATTTTTCCTATCTGTTGCTGGCCCTGTGAACTCCTCTGGGACTGCATGGTACAGCAGAAGGATGACTTTAAGAGCTCTGTCAATATGCTGCAGGTCAAAAGGGAAAGGTGCTTATGAATCCAGCAGAAGCTCTGGGTCTGTTGAGTTGACAACAGCTTAATTTTCCTTGGCTTAATTCTTTGACATCCCTTTTCTATTGTGTGTGTGTGTGTGTGTGTGTGTGTGTGTGTGTGTGTGTCTGAGAGAGAGAGAGAAGTGGATTGTTGGATGTGTAAGTATTGTTATATGTCAAGGAGATACCATATTACAATTTTAGGAACAGTTTTGTTGTTGTCGTCCTGTTGTTCTTAGGGGTGGCTAGGAGAGTTTTCATGACCAAGGTATTGACCCCTTTAGCTGAATCCAAGCCAGTTCATGTTGTTTTGCAGATGGCTGCTCTGGAAAATTTTGGGCCATAGCCAGACCTTTGTCATGCTTAAAAAAAAAAAGTAAGAATCACATTACATTTTTCTGGTAGGCTGAATTGAAATATTTCCTGCGGTTTGAGATGGAAACTGTAAATTTTTGTATCACTATAGGGAGTAATAGAGAAAAAAGATGAGGATAACATCTCAGTAAATGCTGTTGTCTGAGCCTTCAGGAAAGGCAAATCCTCAAGTTTGTAACCCAAAAAAGGTTACATGGCTTCCAAGTCTACATAGCTTCACACATTAATCCAACCAGCTAGAAACCTGAGGACTCACAGGAGGTGCTTGATTGATTGATTTTTGTAAACTTTGGCCTGTTTTGATAATCTTTGTCTACTGAATCCATCTGCTACATAATCTCTGGCCAACTAAAACTCTTATAATGACACTTTAGTAGCTTGTTCCAAAGGAGCGGTCTCTCAGATAAAGTTCTCCAACCTAAATCTCTCTATTGGCCTTAGATGTGTTTACTCACTTTCCAGTGGAGATGTCACTGGTGTCCCCCAAGAGGGTAAAGCAAGATGATGACTAAATGGCTGAAAGGGGTCAAGTCAACAAATATGGAACTTCAACCATGTGCTGGGCTAGGTGCTGAGGGTATAATAATAGATAAATATTCCTTCTTGTATGGAACTTTATTCCTGTAGGGCAAAAGGAGTCAAAAGTTTTGGGCTTGAGCCACTGGGGAAGACTGAGGGCAAAACAGGTTTAGGATGTGGGGAGATTAGGAGTTTGGTTCTTTGATCATGTTTTGTTGCAAAGCCTCATTTATCCAAATGGTGATGCTAAGTAGGGATGTGGATCTGGTGGAATTGGCTGTCTTGTGGCCTTTGCTAGAACATCATGGAGGTGGTGAGAGTGGATATTGGGCTGCAATATTGAGAACATCATGGAGGTGGTGTGAGTGGATATTGGGCTCCAAATTGGGGGTAGAAGTGGTAATGTTGATGATTATATTCTTCCTGCAAGGAGTTTGGGTTTGAAAAGTGGTAACTAGAGGACATGCATAGTTTGGGGAAGCTCCTCCCACCAATATGTGACACACTTGACCCTATTCTTACATGCAGGGAATGGGCCTGTAGAGGGAGGGTTATTGGTGAAACAAAGTCTGAAAGGGGAGGGTGAAGATGAGATCAGCTGTGGGCAGGTTTGCGGTTTCCTAAAACCCAGAGCAAAGGTGTTCAGGAAAGGTCCAGAAAGAGAGACAGTAGGTGTGGAATAAAAGAAGATTAAACCGAAGGAGATTGCTTGGTGAAATGAAAAGAGAAAGCTCTAGACTAGGAATTAACTTAGATTTCACTTTGATGCCAAACAGAATGTAATGTTGGCCAAATCACCTCCTCTCCCTGAGCCCCCGTTTTCCCTGTTGCATCACTGTGCTGAATAAAACGGCCTCAAAGGCTCATGTTGGCTAAAACTTGCCACAGGTATAGCTAAAGTTTCAAGAAAAGTAAGAGTGCCCTGATGGCAAGAGTCATATGTGCAATATGATGGGGGGCATGTGGCTAGGATGAGGCAGGTGTGGTTGAAACAGGCAAAGATAGATGTGTTGGTGGTCAGTTCGACGTGTTGGTGGTTTTATTCAGGTGCTGCTGATGGGGCAATTTGCTTGCTGTGGGATGACACAGCAAGCCCAATACTCTGCTTGGTGGAGACAGGAGCCACCCGCTTTTCCCAGGAGACATTTTACAAGTAAAGGCTAATTTTACTTTTGCTGTTGATGGCATTTCTCAGCTATACTAATTACCATCCTGATAGAAATGCTGCAGAAATATACCCTGTGTTCCCAAGAGTGCAGAGGAGTAAAGAGGTTGTTCTTAAATAATCCAAGAAGAGGTTTTACCTGTGGATTAAAGCTACAATGCTTCCTTAGTTATGGTTTTCTTAGTGGAAGATGATCTGGTATAAACAGAATTTCTGTGTGTGCCTTACTTTCAGATTTCAGATCCAAATTCAATTGCAAACAAAGTTATTATAGGAAGGAAAATGATAGTTATGGATTAAATTCGTGTCTCAGTTTTGTGCGTGTGTGTCCGTTTTTTAAAAAGGTATGTTGTAAACTTGAGAATTATGTTTTGCCTTCTTTCCGTCCTTAATAAATATCTGGCTGTCTATCCATCCATCCATCTATCCATTCACCTGTTAAAATAATATCCCTGAATAATAGCTGCCCTGAAGGTCCGGTAGCCCTGAACCCAGTGAGAGAGAGCTAAACAGGTATCACTTGCCTTAGCTGGGATGTTGTCTCTTCAGGTTCCTTTAGTACACTCCTTGGTACTATGCATTCATAGTTTGAAGGCAAAATGGAGAATATCTTCAAATTCAAGGTGTTAATAAGATATGAGCATCTTTGGGCCTCAGAGTCTTGGATGAAAATCCTGACCCTACCCATGAGACAGGTGGTGGTGTCATCTTAATTCTCTTGACCTCTAGGAGTTTAAGAGCCACCCACTCAGACTTGGAAATGGGAAAGGACCTCCTTTTTATATATAAGGAAAGAGAAATGGGTAAGGTATGTCAGGCATTGGTTAATTCTTAAAAGTCAAAGACAACTGACATGATTATGGGTGAGGTGGAGGTCTGGTGCCTGGCCTGGAGTAAAAGGCATCATGTTTCCCAAATGAATGGAACAAAAAGGAAGACAGAAGTATTACAAATTCACCATAGATTAAGGTCTGACCCTTTATGCTAAGAAGTCAGATGCTGAGGCCCTTTTAGGGAATTTGCTTTGCAGGAGAGGAGCTGCCTTTGTTTGCTTTTCTGATGACTTGGATTTCTACAGCTGCTCATGGTTCTTGAACTTCCTGGAGAAAGTACAGGCAGATAGAATTGTGATGAAATCAGCATCCCAGCCCTATGTTTCCTAAGGACACTGTTGATTCCAATAGTACTTAGCTTAATTCTAGCAGATGGCTTGGATTTTATATTAGGATAGATATCACAAAGGGTATAGTGTGTATTTGTGTGTGTGTGTGTGTGTGTGCATGTGTGTGTGCGTGCATGTGTGTTTAGATCTGGTGCTATAATTAGGGCAGGATAACCATTATTAAAAATTTGATTTGGAGGAGAAATGACTTTAATTTTCCCAAGTATTTCATTTTCTTAGTATTCTTCAAGTGTGCATTATCATTCAGATGACTAACAGGAAGTTCAATACATTGGAGGACACTTTATAGTGACTATTATTCTTTGGAAAAATTTAGCTTATTGGACACCTTTTCCATCAGAAGGTAATATAAGGTTGTTAGGATCTTGGATAGGGTTTTGCTGTCTGAATGCTACTGTTTTTTCTGCCCCTCTACAGGGTCTGACCAAAATCAATATTCACCTAAAGACCAGCAGTCAAAAGGGAAAGAGTATGGCTATATTAATCCCTGAGGATGGGCACAGTATCCCTTCATGCAGGGATTTTTTGACTAGGTGAGACAGCTTGGTGTTCCCTTTCTTGCCTTCTGCATGTTGACTCCATGTAGCCACCATGCTCAGGGGGAAATCAAGGTTGGCAAGAGGAGGAGGTTCTTACCACATGGATACCCATAAAAGAAAGAGTAAAGGAGGGTGGGTGGGGCCCTGTCCCTGCCTACTTTACTGGTGCCCATAGTTAGAAACTTGGGTGTGTGGCAGAACTGCCTACGAAAGCAGTGTTTTCAGGAGTGGTCACCATGGGAGAGCAGGAAGAAGACGGGAGGCATGGGGCTACTTGCTCTGTTGGGGCTGCACGGTTGGGAAAGAGGATGTGGGGTATGGCTGTGTTCCTTTTGCTAGCACACACATTTCAGTCAATGTCCTGGCCAGTCATATTGGTATTCCTTTTTGGGAGTGGTGCCAGTGAAGACTGTCAAAGAGATATAAGTCAAAGAAGATGGACATTACCTTTTGAGGTTCAACATCCTCATAAGAAATTGAGAAATAAGGTTTGTCACAAATTTCCACACATAAAGATAAGCTATGCTAATGTGTCTATCAGGTGTTTTTCTAGGCATTGGCCATATTCCTGATTTTATAATTTGCCCTTTATCAACAGCCAAATAGATATTAGAATAAAATAATCGTGATAACTACCATTTGTTGAGAGCTACTGCATATATTGATTCACTTGTTTCCCAAAATAACACTGTGAGGTAGTTGTTGTTTCGGTTCCCATTTTACAGATGAGAAAACAGGGGGTACAAGCTAGCAAATGGCAGAACAAGGACACCAATATAAGTGGGCAGGTTCTAAAGTGCAAGTTTAATTCTGTCTCTCTTAGAAGTGGGTTAAGAAGAGAGGGCCAGCCCAGGAATTGGGAGACCAGCATGTAGCCTAGAGCCTGGCTTGGCCCTGCCATAAACCTGTTGGGTGATTGATAGCATGCTAAAGAATTCCCCATTCTAACCTCAGTTTCCTGATCTGTAAAGTGAGGATGTGATTTCTGTTCAGGGTTTTTGAGCCCATGACTCACTGTATTAGTTTCTTGGGGCTTTCATAATAAATTACCATTACTTGGTGGCTCGATTTCACAGCAGAAATTTATTATCTCACAGCTGTAGAAGCCAGAAGTCTGAAATCTAGGTGTCTGCAGAGTTGGTTCTTTCTGGAGGCTCTGGGGGAGAATACATTACACACCTTTCTCTTAGCTTCTGTTGGCTGTCAGTAACTGTTGGCATTCCTTGGCTTGTAGACACATCACTTCAATCCCTGCCTCTGTCTTCGCATCACCTTTTCACCTGCGACTCTGTGTCTCAAATCTCCCTCTCTCTTCCTCTTATTAGGACATTTGTCTTTGGATTTAGGGCCTCCCATAAGTCCAGGAAGAACTCATCTCAAGATCTGTAACTTTAATTACATTTGCAAAGACTCTTATTCCAAATAGGTTCACATTCACAGATTCGGGGGTAAGAAATTAGACATATATTTTTTTGAGGCCACTATTCAACCCACTACATTCACGATCCAGCTTTTTTTCTGCTGCAATATGACAAGAATAACAGATATTGGAAGAGAAATAATTACAGCTAGGTAGTGGCTAAAACCTCCTGGGCAGATTGGTGCAGTGTGTAAGAACATAATATGTGGAGTCCACATACTTGCTGGTTTCAAGCAATGGCTCTGCTACCATCAGCCCTGTGACCTTGAATAAATCACTCAGTGCCCCCCCCGCCTCAGTTTTCTACTCTGTAAAATGGAGCTAGTAATGGTAACATTACAGGATTATTAAGTGAATGACTGTAAAGTGCTTAGAACAATGTTATGTTAACATTAGCTGCTATTATTGTTGCTTTTCCTGTTGTTACTTCCATTTAGAAGTTAAGTTTATGCCTATGCTTTTGATAGAGAAATAAATTTTATAGGGATGCATTTAAAATATGGCGAGGAACAACCCACAAGTATGCTATTTTTCCACCATATTTTAAATTAGGATGTCCAAATGTGTCTGAAATGTGAGGATTATACTTTCTAGCGTGCTGAAACAATTTTTGGCTTAATCTTTTTAAACGTCAAATAAGCTGAAAACGGAGCGAGGCTGGGGCTCACATTGGAAGAGGCAGGCAAGCAGATGGAAGGTGGCTGAGGGAGCATTTTGATGTGCTCAGGGAGGAGGCGTTAATATTGCAACATCTTTCTTGTTATTTACAGATAATTTTTATGAGAGATTTTCAGAGATGCTCAGTTTTTTCCCTTTTCTCTGAGTGGCACAGAGTTGTCACAGATCAATCTGTTAATATGAAGTTAAAGAATTTAACAGTCTCCTGTGTGGAGACTGACTGCAGTTTGAATTTTGTGTCTCAAATGATGTTTAGTTTTCTGAATTCTGATTTTCTTTCTGTGATAATTCATTGCCTTGCAAAATTCACCCAATAGCCTGGAGTCAGCAGGAGTGATTATTGGCCTAAGTTTTATTTTAGAAATAGATGAGCTAATTGCTTTGTATTAATATTGGATTCCTATCCTATCTTAGGCAAGAAGGAGACAGAGGTGAATAGGAGAGCCATAAACTCATCATAGGTAGATTCATAGTGGAGGACAGACCTTCAAATAAACCATCACAATACAGTATATGATAGGTGCTCTACTTGAGATGCTTGAAATGGTTGACAAGGCTTTGGGAGGCAGATATACCTGCATTTAAAATTTGCCTCTAAAATCAAAATCAGCTAGTTAGTCTTGCTTTGGGTTTCCATTTTCATGGCTTTAACTAGGGTTATTTTACCATTTTCCAAATAGTGAGGTTTAATGAGATAATATATGCAGATTGCTTAGCATAAAGCTTGGCACATAGTAAATGCCCAGTAAATGTTAGTCGTTATTACTATTGAATAAAGTGTCATGGAAAGAGCTGTCTATGGAGTTATTTTGTTAATTGATTCATATGGCTTGATATTTATGTATCACATTACTTGATACATTTAATGAGTGCATGCTTTATTACTTGTTTTTATATCTTTACCAAAGTTCATTTACCAAATTTATATTCTGTATCACATGGACATAAATTAAAATCAGTTTGCTCTCTATATATCCTGAAATTTGACATTTTGGATACAGCTTTACATATAATTATTTTAAAAAGCCATCGCTCTATAATTACAGGCACTGATAGATACTTAGACACTTGAAAAGGATATTCTGTTTCATCTATAAGGAACAGAGCCTCACTCAGAGCAACTTGAGTATTGAAGCTCTGTTTTAAGAAAATAAGAATCAGTTAATCATAATGGTTAATAGTAGAGACCTTTGGGGTCCCAGGTCTATCCCTTACAGCTTTATGACTGTGGGTGAGTAACTCACCTTGGAGATGCCTCTCTAGGTATAAACATGGGTATAGTGATTCTCGCTTCAATACAAACTAGCGAAAACTACGTGAGACAACACGAAAAGGCCCTAACGCAAAGCACAGAGTAAGTGTTCGATAAATAATATTATTACCCAATTGGTATTAAGAACTCTAGAATCTTCCAGAAATCTGATGATAAGAACCAAGATACCGCAGGGGCTTGGAGTTACAAATACATGGACACACTAGGGGCAGCGGAGTAGAGGCGTTTTAAATCTTTACTCGAATTCTATTATTAACATATCTTCTCCACAATTACTTCTCTCTCCCTGCCCACGTTTCTCACCTCTAACAGGTTATTTTCATTCTCCGGAGTTAAGCTGACAGGCGCCTCTCGATACCACGCCCTCCTGGTGGAGTAGAAGGCTAGTGCGAGGCGGGCGGGCCCCGGATTGAGCGTGGCGGGGTCACGTGCTAACCTCTGGACCAATGAGCGAAAGCGGGTGGGTCCTGGAGGCAAAGCCTGCTGGCTAGGGCACGTGCTGGCTGTGGGCGCCTGCTCTCTGCTGACAGGAACCAGAACACTGAGAAGGGTAGGTGAATCCGCTGGTAAAGATTTTGGTGACTGGACTGGTGGTCACATGGGTGGAAAAGCTGGTGAATCTGGAGGTAAGATGTGTCCCCGGCCGGCCCGCCCACTTCATTGTGTTCCTGTCCCTTACTTCAGTCTGCGGCAGCGGCCGCCTAGACAACGACGGCTTTCGCGACTCTGGCTTGGCCGCAGGGCGGTGCTTCGGGGCCTTTGGCTGCGCGGCCTCTGGCTGCATTGCTTCTCCCGCCTTGCCCGTTCCTGTCGAGGGAAGAGCTGGCTTCCTTCCCCTCCAGGTTCCAGCCTCAGCGGTACACCTCCGCAGGGAGGTCCGCCTTCCTGACAGTGTCAGAAGGGGCCTGCAGGCCCTGCCTCTCCACCCCGTTCAGTTCCGTCGTGCGTTTAACCAATTTTCTTGTTTGCTTATTCTCGTTATTGGTAATAGATCAGTCGAGTCTGTTACTCACACATTTCTAAAATGCCTACATCGAAGCAGAGACTGGGCAATACGTTTGTTTTCAAGGAATGAGCATGAACTGATGTGTCTACCGTGCAAATATAATAACCGGGCTGTGGCTGCCCTGGCTTTGTGACCATTAGGAAGCGTGTGTGTGTGTGTGTGAGAGAGAGAGAGAGAGAGAGAGAGAGAGAGAGAGAGAGAGAGAGAGAGAGAGAAAAGAAAGAGGGAAAAAGGAAAGGAAGAGAAAAGAAAGGGAAGAAAGGAAAGAAAGGAAAGAAAGGAGAAAGAAAGAGTAGAAGAAAGAAAGTGGAAGAAAGGAAGAATGGGTCTCCAGGGAACACTTCTGTAGTCCCTCATTGTTCCTATTTCCCTCTCTTATTTTTTCATTGTTTTTTAAAAATTTTTTTTAATGTTTATTTTTGAGAGAGAGAGAGAGAGAGAGGGAGAGAGAGAAAGACAAAGTGTGAGTGAAAGAGGAGCAGAGAGAGAGAGGGAGGCACAGAATCCGAAGCAGGCTCCAGGCTCTGATCTGTCAGCACAGAGCCCGATGCAGGGCTTGAACTCACAGACCGCGAGATCATGACCTGAGCTGAAGTCAGGTGCTCAACTGACTGACCCAGGCGCACCCCTATTTCCCTTTCTTAATATAAATTACTTGGGTTCAAATCCTGCTTCCTCCACTAGGGGCCTCCAGCTGTGACTCCTTTGGCATGCACCTTAGTCTCTCTGTGCTTTACTTTTTCATCCATAAAATAGGGATATTAATTGCACCTATCTCATAGGACTGTGTGAAGATGAAATTAATTGAACCTTGTAAAATACTGAGAGCAGAGGCTGCACAGAGTCAGGTAGCTCAACCCACATTAGCATTTGTTAGTGGGAAGTGAGTGTAACTGTCGAAGTTACAGTGGTGAGTGGAGGACTGGGATCCGTGGCCCACCAAGGCTGGTGGGGTGGGCATTATTCCTTTATTTGCATAGAAATGCATCCTTATAAAATATGTGATGCTCTGAAGGGTGTTCAGGGTGCTATGAACAGTATAAATGCAGGGACCTCATTTGGATTCCCGCTGGGGGCTGGTCAGGAAGTCTTCCCTGTGGAGGTGACATTGGAGCTTCAATGTGAAGACAGAGAGTAGGGTTTAATGAGGCCAAGAATGAGGGGGTAGCTGGTAGTGGAGGAATTGTGCTTGCAGAGACTCCAAAGTGAAGGCCTGATGGGAGAGCAGGGAGTTTGGAAGATACGATGATCTCATGCGGGTACTATTCTCATTTTGTAGAGAGGGAAACCGAGGCTCAGTTGGGAATTAAAATTGGGCTGCACACTCCAGTGTGCAGCTGGGGTAGGAACTAATGCTCTCGGTTTGTTAGAAATGCAGGCTCTCAACCCCCTCCCCAGACTGAGTGAATCAGAACCTGCATTTTAACGAGATTCCCAGGTGACGTGTGTGCACCATGAAGGGAGAAGCGGGAGAAGCTCTGGTTTGCACATAGACTCACCCAGCATCGGTCAAAAGAATCAGTCAATTTCTGTGTCGTGTCCTCAGATATGTTGATTCAGAAGGTCTACTATAGGGCCCAGAAATCAGCATTCTTAAGAACGTAGTTCAGAAGCAGTTGATCCAAGACTAGATTTAAGAACATGCTCTGGAGAATGTCGGGATGGGAGTTGGGATGGGAGTTAGGATGTGAGAAGGATTTGGACTTGAACTTAAACCTGAAAATGCTTCTGGCCTGATGATGTCTGGGGCCTTCCTCCTATGAATCCATCTGCAGAATTCAAATACTTTTTGATCATCTAAGCTTTAAATAAAACTTGGGAAAAGGGCAGTGTTCACACTAGGGATACTAATGGTCTATTAAATTCGGGGGTTGATGAAAGTTGTTGAGGGTAGCAAGATTAGTGGTCTGGGTTCCTCTGGAATAGTTTTTATCGGCTCCTGAGACCAATTGTTTTATGTGGCTCAGAATAATAAAAAGACACTTATGCTGTCTGTCTTAATTTTCCAGATGGCCTCCAGGAAAATTTCCAAGCAGAAATCACATTTATTTAGTTCAAGAACCTACTGGGAAGATGATATAGTCATAGCAAAAGCCAAATTCTCATTGACTTTGAATTTAATGTTTTTCTGAATTATTGTCTCTCTAGGTTTTTTAAAACTTTGTTTCCTTTTTTCTTTTCATGACTCCTCTGAATCTCAGTGACTTTGATTTAACTTCATTGTTCCCCAGAACTGTGTAACTAATGAAATTAAAAGATAATTTGGTGATGACTTTTTTGAAAAATGCATACTCTTTAAAGATACAATTAATATGGATTTAGTTTGATTTTTCTCCTCCCCCTTTCCTATAAACACAATAACATTGTGCTATTTGAGGGAAGTTTTTAATGTCTCTTACGTGCAACACTTCCTCCTAGGCATTATGGGATATGAGCAAGACTGCCTAATTTTGGAGACTCACTGCAAAAGGAAACTGCAGGGCCCTTGTTAAAGTTTTGGACAATAGATGTTAAACCAACTTGGTGCTCTTCTAAGCCTGGGGCCCAATGATGCTCCACAGTTCACACCCATGAAGTCAGCCTGGGTATGAGGAGTCACCATCATCCAGAGAGATAAGAATCAACTGTACCTTGCACTTCCTTGGGGCAGTAGACCCTCTCCTCTCTGGCGTGCTTCCTCACACCACTGAGGAAGAGGGTGGAGTATCCAGAAGCCCACATTCTTTTGGTGAGATGGATACAGGCACGTATGGTGAACAAACACACATACCAATATTGATGGTTTAAATGGGAACCTGTTTTCTGATATGAAATTGGTAAATGTATATCGACAGTCTTAAAAATAATCTTTTTAATTTTTTTTAACATTTATTTATTTTTGAGAGACATAGAGACAGAGCATGAGCAGGGGAAGGGCAGAGAGAGAGGGAGACACAGAATCCGAAGCAGGCTCCAGGCTCTGATGAGCCCTCAGCACAGAGCCCAATGCGGGGCTCGAACCCACAGACCGCGAGATCACGACCTGAGCTGAAGTCGGCCACTTATCTGACTGAGCCACCCAGGTGGCTCCAAAATAATCTTTTTAAAAAACATTTATTTATTTTGAGGGAGAGAGAGAGTGCACTCGTGTGCACACAAATAGGGGAGGGGCTGAGAGATTGGGAGAGAGAAAAATCTCAAGCAGGCTCTGCGCTGTTAGCACAGAGCTGGACTTGGGGCTCAATCTCAGGAATTGTGAGCTCATGACCTGAGCTGAAATCAAGAGTTGGACACTTAATGGACTAAGCCACCCAGGCACTCCAGAGAGTCTTAAAAATATTCTTATCCTTTCACCAGTTATTCGTCTTCTAGGAATTATATGCACACAAAATAAAAAGATGTTCATCACGAATGTTCTATTTTAAGGATTAACAAAACATGGGAACTAACCTAAATATCCAAAGTAAAATATTATGTTACTAAATATCATCCAGACATTTTAAAACTGCAGAATATTCAGTGATGTCGAAGTTGCTGTATCTTATGCTGTATATTATGAATAAACAATCATTGATACTTCCCCTTCAGTCAGCTCTGATAATAGATACACTTAGATATTGTAGGGACAGTGACTTTGCTCAGGGCCACTGCCCCTGTCAGATCAATTCATTCTTTCCTAATATCAAATGTGTCCACCACTTGTGCTCTGGCCTTTTCTGTCTCATTTCCCACCATACATCCATTACTTTGGCCAAAGTAAATGCATTTGTGTTTGCACCTCCCTTGTTCTGCCTCTTTGCTTGGTTGGCCAGCACTAGTCTCCAGATCTGCCCACCTACATGTTGAAATCCTATTCATCTTTCAAACCATTACAAATTCTGTTTCCTCTGAGAAGATTTTTTCCTCTTTCTAATTAGCTAGAAATTGAGTGGTTCCTACTCTGATTTATTTTTTTTTATAGCTTATTGATTGTATTACTTATATAACATGCTCTGTATATTACTTTCTATCACAATTATTTGTGTCCAGGTATTTTTTCCCCATCTGATTATTAGTCATTCAAGGAGGAGATACCACATATCTTTGAATCACCTATGTTATCTCCCTCATAAGAGTCATTTGATATATTAGTTTCCTAGTGCATATGTTCAATTAATATGTGTGACAAGGGCAACATGAATAGGACATTTCTAGGGATGACACAGAAAAGATGTAGCAAGATGAGAAAAGGATAGGAGGGACTGTAAAAAATGTTAAACTCTGGAATTAGTTTAGTGGAAGAATAAAAATAACTTTAACTTATTTGAAAAATAAGAGGCTATCTCACAGGTGTTGTCATGTGGCTAGTGTTTTTCTTCACTGGGTACATCGTTCATTTATTTATGTGGGATATACTTGTAAAAATAAGGAGGAAAACATAAGACTTAAAGACAGCCGAGTCATTGATGTAAGTAATAAGATATTCTGTGGGTAGACCACCTTTGTACAATGGAGAGTTGATCCCATCACAGATACAGGTTAAGTGTTGGTACAGATTACTTTTGTTTATTTGTTTTGATGTAGATGAATATATCTTAATGAAAAGGTAGTCATTTTGGTTGACCTAATTTGGGGACTGGATGTAAATGAGAGTGTCATGCTTTCTTATAAGTATTGGTAGTGAGAGAGGATTTGGAAAAAATGAGCTGATCTTCAATCTTTAAAACAATCTAATCTCATAATTTTTTTTTCTAGAAAAATTCTATTGGTTTCTGAAACAGCACATTTTGGAGTTAGGAAGTGATTTCAAGTATTAGGCAGATTAATAACCGGGTTAGAAATATATCTAAGAGTCTCAGTAGATTCACACAGGAAGAGGGAAAAAGATTCTGTGGGACTCTAGGTCACTATTCTGGATTTCCTCCTGTTTAATTAACATTTTTGAGTGGAAGAAGAAATAAGCATGCTCGTCAAGTTTTTAAAGTTGGGTGAAAGAATTGGGACGCATTAGGGATTTGGTAGATGAAGCCAAAAGACAGAAGCCAACAAGTTTAATTTAATATAGATAATTGTACATTTCTGAACGCAGTTTAAGCAAGTGTCTGCAAAAGTTTATCGAATGTGTGACTTCACTGCAGTTCCATGAAGGCCGAAGGAACCTGTTGACCACAAATTTATTTTGTGCCTCTAATGTGATCTGGCTAATGAGAAATTACTAAATAAGGACAAATCTAATGCAAACTGAGGCTGTGTTGAAAGAAACATGATAATTCAGTTCAAAGAAAGTGATGGTCTCAATTTCAGATCTCTCCTGAAGCACAGCCTCACCTTCTGTCCTTTACAGACTGGAAGATGATAGAGGGCAGTGAAGAGTTAGTTGGATCAGTGGAGATTTGGAAACTAGGTCATATGATGAAAAGCTGAGGATGTTTTAGTCTGGAGAAGTAAGGCCTTGCGTAACGAGGGCACATTTGATAACAGATCTCAGATATTCAGTTACCCAGCGCAATGATTCTCAAATTTGTGAATGCACATAAATCACCTAGAGTATCTTGTTAAAATAAAAATCCTGATATATAGTAGGTCCGGGGTGGGGCCCAAGATTCTGTATTTCTAACAAGCATTTGGATGGTGCCAATGCTGCTGGTGTTTGAACCACACTTTGAGTGGCAAGGTTCTAGAGCAGCTCTGTACAGTGGATGATGGGAATGTTCAGTATCTGTGCTATCCACAAGGGCAACCACCTGCCACATGTGGCTACTGAACACTTGAAATGTGGCGAGTGTGTCTGAGGAACTGAATTTTAAATTTTATTTAATTTCACTTAATTTAAATTTATAGTCCCATGTGGCTAGCAGCTACTATATTGAACAGTGTAGTTCTAGACAGTGTAATTAAAATTAATGCTTGGAACTTAAAGGGATTTAGACTTCATTTTAGTTGTATGAGTTTTGGAACAACTGTAGCCATTCAATAATGAGAGAGCTGCCTAGAAAATTAGTATAGCAATCAAGTCTGCAAAGAATCTTTAAAGAATATTGAAGAAAGGAGACTCCTATTGAATGGGGAGTGGGGCACAAGTATCCAAGAGGCTGTAGCATGTAATTGGGACACTTAACACTGTAGTTCTCAGCCAGGGACTATTTTGCTCTCCATAGGACACATGGCAATACTTGAAGACATTTTTCGTTGTCACAACTGGAGGGAATGCTTCTGGCATTTAGTGGGTAGAGGCCCGGGATGCTGCTAAGCGTCGTGCAGAACAGGGCAGTCCCCCACAACAGAATTATCCACCCCAAAATGTCAGTAATGCTGAGGAGGAGGAACCTTGATTTAATATATGAAGAGTTTTTATAAGTCAGTAATAACAAGATTAACAATGGAGTAGAGAAATTAGTGAAAAACATGGACGGGCAATTCCTCGGGGGGAGGGGGAAGGCTTTAGGGAAAGATAGTAACTTTACTATCTTTGATAAAAATATATGCAGGTTAAAATAATGAGGTTATTTTCAGCTATGATATTGCCAAAGTTTAAAGGGAAAGCTAAAGCACAGTAGTCGGCAGAGTGATGAAATGGACCCTAATCGCTGTTAGTGGGACTCTAAATTGCCCCAGCCCTCCTAGGAGCAATTTGGTGTTACTCCATATTTTAAGCGGGCATACCCTTTGCCCACCAGCTATTCTACTTCTAAGAATTTATTCTGGAGAAATAATGGGTCAGATTCACATAGATATGCATATTTGGACATGCATTATATCATTGTTTATTTTGGCAAAGATTGGAGAGAACCCAAACGTCCAATTTAAAGGATTGGTTAAATAAATTATGGTACATTTCTGCTGTGGAAGATTCTCAGCTGTTTGCATAATAAGGTGAACCTTGAAAAATGGAAGGATTTTAGTAATAGAAAAAATATTGATCAGTTTACAGAATAGTAATTTATGTTGAAAAGTATTTATACAGATAACCATGTATTTACATTCAGGGGGAATGGGCAAATATTAGGATTAGTTTTCAGGGGATTTGAGTTCAAGTCAACTACTCCTTGACTCTTCTCATTTGATAAATCTGTTAATTCAGAGTCACAGTTTCTTCATGTGTAAAGTGAGAGTAATTCTTAAAAAATTTTTTTTAATGTTTATTTATTTTTGAGAGACATAGAGGCACAGCATGAACAGAGGAAGGTCAGAGAGAGAGGGAGACACAGAATCGGAAGCAGGCTCCAGACTCTGAGCCGTCAGCACAGAGGCTGATGCAGGGCTCGAACTCACAGACCACAAGATCATGACCTGTGCTGAAGTCACAACTACCAACCCAACCGACTGAGCCACCCAGGCGCCCCAAGTGAGAGTAATTCTTGAGCAGTCTACTAGTTTTTCAAGATGCCTAGGCTGAAATCAATGCTTTGTTTGCAAAAAGACACTCTGTTTAATGCCTCCAGATTGGCACTGGCCTAATTTAAAATTATTTGAGCTTTTGTGATATAAAGTTTAAGGAGCTAGAAGAATTCACAGCCTGTTTCCCCCAGGCATTGTTTAGGTTATACAACCTTGGGACTTGCTTTCTTTCCTCTTTTCAGGTAATTGCTGGGGAGAGAAAACAAACTGAAGGAGAATGCAGGAGTAGGGCAGCTTTTTTTTTTTTTTTTTTGCAAGATTATGTCTGATAAGGCTGATAAAATTTATTTCATAGTGCAGATGTTGAGGTTTCTCACTAACAAACTTTTAAAAAAAGGAGCTTCAGTTTCTTAGCTTCTATTAAAATCAGACTAAATTATCTTTCTCTTTTGATATTTGGTTGATGTTCCAATTATATATCAGACTAAAAACTAGACCACAGAGTATTGACAATAGTAAAAACAACTGTTAGAAAAATCATTTGTTAGGGTTTTGTTTACAGTTTTAAGATGGAAAATAATAATTGCTTTTTAGGAGAGAGGTCTTGATTTTGCTGGCTTGTAGGAAATTTAAATGCATTTGAAATTACCTTAACTTGTATTTTTCCTCATTTAATTCATAACGAGTGAGCCAAACTCTTCTGGAAAATATTCAAGACAATAGGTTTTATCTGAATTAATGCATTATTCACCATAGGATCTGAAATAGTGGGATTGTTTAAATAATTTTTTCTAATGGAATATTATCATATATCAGATATTTGCAACTATCCTCGGGTTTCAGTTTAATTTCTTTGGCATGTACTAGAAATTTTTTAAAAATTGTGGAGAATCTCAAACATGCAGAAATATAAACAGAAAGTAGTGTAATGACTCCCTCTGTACTTACAACCTTTTCCCAATCCATCAACTGGCCCCTCCTGCCTTATCCACATCCACCTGCTTCCTACCCTGCTATTGGTTTGAAGCAGAGCACAGACTTTCTATCAGTTCATAGATACTTTAGTCTTTATCTCTCCAGACAAGTTCTTAATATAATACTATTATCCCATGCACTGAAAAATTAATATTTTTTTAATACTACCAAATATTTAGGCAGTGTCCAAGTTTTTAATCTTCTCATTGGTGTCATAGTTTTTGTTTTTTAGAACAGTTCGAATCAGGGTTTAAATCAGGATCACACACTGTGATTGGATAATGCTTTTTTTAAGTCTCATTTACTTTTTTTTTCCACTTGTTATTTAGACATTGAAGAGACCAAGTTGTTTGTTCTGTAGAGTTAACTGTGGCCTGGATTTTGTTGATTGCATCCCTGCAGAGTTTAAAATGTTGCTCTGTCCTTCGTGGTTTTTTTTTTTTTTTTTTTTTTTTTGGAAATTGGTAGCTGAATTTAGAGACTGGGTAATAATCAGGTTTTTTTTGTTTGTTTGTTTGTTTTTTTAAGACCTGTTTGCTAAATTTTGGAAAGTTAAGTTTTCAGGTGTTTCTCTTTTAGAGAAATAATGTACATAATTTAGGATGAAAAATGTGCTTAGAGCTACAGTTCTTGATTTCTTTGTTATAAAATGTGTGTGCCTGTAAAATCTTGTGATACGAAAAACTTCGCAGAGCTGTTTTTTTTGTAATCAGGAAGAGGGGATATGAAGAGGTCCTAATTTGTTAGGTTTAAAAATTGTTTTATTTTTTTGTTTTTTTAATTTTTTTATAATAGTTTATTTTCAAATTGGTTTACATATAACACCCAGTGTTCATCCCAACATGTGCCCTTTTTAATGCCCATCACCCCCTCTCCCCCCTCCCTCATCCCCCTTACCCTCAGTTTTTTTCTTAGTCTTTGAGAGTCTCTTATGTTTTATCTCCCTCCCTCTCTGTGTCTTTTTTTCCTTTCCCCTCTTCCCCTCCCCCTGGTTTTTGCTTAGTCTCACAAAGTCCACCTATTCGTGGAAACATATGGTATCTGTCTTTTTCTGACTGACTTATTTCACTTAACATAATACCCTCCAGTTCCATCTATGTTGCTACACATGGCCAGATTTCATTTTTTCTCATTGCCATGTAGTAGTCCATTGTATATAAGTACCATAACTTCTTTATCCATTCGTCAGTCGATGGGCACTTGGTCTCTTTCCATGATTTGGCTATTGTCGAAAGTGCTGCTATGAACATTGGGGTACACATGCTCCTATGCATCAGCATTCCTGTGTCTCTTGGGTAGATTCCTAGCAGGGCTATTGCTGGATCATAGGGTAGCTCTATTTTCATTTTTTTGAGGAACCTCCACACCGTTTTCCAGAGTGGCTGCACCAGTTTGCATTCCCACCAACAGTGTAGGAGGGTGCCTGCTTCTCCACATCCCCGCCAGCATCTATAGTTTCCTGATTTATTCATTTTAGCCACTCGAACCGGTGTAAGGTGGTATCTCAGTGTGGTTTTGATTTGTGTTTCCCTGATGATGAGTGACTTTGAGCATCGTTTCATGTGTCTGTTGGCCATCTGAATGTCCTCTTTGGAGAAGTGTCTATTCATATCTTCCGCCCATTTCTTCACTGGGTTGTTTGTTTTTCGGGTTTGGAGTTTGGTAAGTTCTTTATAAATTTTAGATATTAGTCCTTTATCCCATATGTCATTTGCGATGATCTTTTCCCATTCCGTTGGTTGCCTATTCGTTTTGTTGGTTGTTT
Source organism: Paguma larvata (assembly GCA_030068075.1). NCBI lineage: Eukaryota > Metazoa > Chordata > Mammalia > Carnivora > Viverridae > Paguma > Paguma larvata. The sequence goes on along the minus strand of CM057842.1, from coordinate 23,424,915 downwards.
CTTTTGCTGTGCAGAAGCTTTTTATCTTGATGAGGTCCCAATAGTTCATCTTTGCTTTTAATTCTCTTGCCTTTGGAGATGTGTCGAGTAAGAAATTGGTGCGTCTTAGGTCAAAGAGGCTTTTTCCTGTTTTCTCCTCTAGGATTTTGACGGTTTCCTGTCTCACATTCAGATCTTTTATTCATTTAGAATTTATTTTTGTGAGTGGTGTAAGAAAGTGGTCTAGTTTCATTCTTTTGCATGTTGCTGTCCAATTTTCCCAGCACCATTTGTTAAAGAGGCTGTCTTTTTTCCATTGGATACATTTTCCCGCTTTGTCAAAGATTAATTGGCCATATACTTGCAGTCCATTTCTGAGTTTTCTATTCTATTCCATTGGTCTATGCATCTGTTTTTGTGCCAATACCATACAGTCTTGATGACCACCGCTTTGTAGTAGAGGTTAAAGTCTGGGATTGTGATGCCTCCCACCTTGGTTTTATTCTTCAGTATTATTTTGGCTATTCGAGGTCTTTTGTGGTTCCATACAAATTTTAGGATTGTTTGCTCTAGCTTTGAGAAGAATGCTGGTGCAATTTTGATTGGGATTGCATTGAATGTGTAGATTGCTTTGGGTAGTATTGCCATTTTGACGATATTTATTCTTCCAATCCATGAGCATGGGATGTTTTTCCATTTCCTTGTGTCTTCCTCAATTTCCTTCATAAGTTTTTTATAGTTTTCAGTGTAGAGGTCTTTCACCTCTTTGGTTAGGTTTATTCCTAAGTATTTTATGGTTTTTGGTGCAATTGTGAAAGGGATTAGCTTCTTTATTTCTCTTTCTGCTGCTTCATTGTTGGTGTATAGAAATGCCACCGATTTCTGTACATTGATTTTGTATCCTGCAACTTTGCTGAAATCATGAATCAGTTCTAGTAGGCTTTTGGTGGATTCCGTCGGGTTTTCCATGTAAAGTATCATGTCATCTGCAAAAAGTGAAAGTTTGACTTCCTCCTTGCCAATCTTGATGCCTTTTATTTTGTTTTGTTGTCTGATTGCTGCTGCTAAGACTTCCAGCACTATGTTAAATAGCAGTGGCGAGAGCGGACACCCCTGTCGTGTTCCTGATCTCAGGGGGAAGGCTTTCAATTTTTCCCCATTGAGGATGATATTAGCTGTGGGCTTTTCATATATGGCTTTTATGATGTTTAAGTATGTTCCTTCTATCCCAACTTTCTCGAGAGTTTTTATTAAGAAAGGATGCTGTATTTTGTCAAATGCTTTTTCTGCATCTATTGACAGGATCATATGGTTCTTATCTTTTCTTTTGTTGATGTGATGTATCACGTTGATTGATTTGCGAATATTGAACCAGCCCTGCAACCCAGGGATGAATCCTACTTGATCATGGTGGATAATTCTCTTTATATGCTGTTGGATTCGATTTGCTAGTATCTTGTTGAGAATTTTTGCATCCATATTCATCAGGGATATTGGCCTGTAATTTTCTTTCTTTGCTGGGTCTCTATCTGGTTTGGGAATCAAAGTGATGCTGGCTTCATAGAATGAGTCTAGGAGTTTTCCTTCCGTTTCAATTTTTTGGAACAGCTTGAGGAGGATAGGAATTAACTCTGTTTTAAATGTCTGGTAAAATTCCGCAGGAAAGCCATCTGGTCCAGGGCTTTTATTCGCTGGGAGGTTTTTAATAACTGATTCTATTTCTTCACTAGTTATGGGACTGTTCAAATTGTCTATTTCTTCCCTTTTGAGTTTTGGTAGCGTGTGGCTATTTAGGAAGCTGTCCATTTCTTCCAGATTGCCAAGTTTGGTGGCATATAATTTTTCATAGTATTCTCTGATGATTGCTTGTATCTCTGAGGGATTGGTTGTAATTTCTCCCTTTTCATTCTCGATTTTATCTATTTGAGTTCTCTCTCTTTTCTTTTTGAGAAGCCTGGCTAGAGGTTTGTCTATTTTGTTTATTTTTTCAAAGAACCAGCTTTTGGTTTCATTGATCTGTTCCACTACCTTTTCTGTCTCCATATGGTTAATTTGTGCTCTGATCTTTGTTATTTCTCTCTTTCTGCTGGGCTTGGGTTGTTTTAGTTGATCAGCTTCTAGTTCCTTTAGGCGTGCTGTTAGAATTTGTGCTATTGATTTTTCTTGTTTCTTGAGATGGGCCTGGATTGCAATATATTTCCCTCTCAAGACTGCCTTTGCTGCATCCCAGAGCGTTTGGATTGTTGTATTTTCATTTTCATTTGTTTCCATGTATTTTTTAATTTCTTCTCTGATGGCTTGGTTGACCCAGTCATCTTTTAGTAGGTTATTTCTTAGCCGCCATGTTCTTGGATATTTTCCAGGCTTTCTCCTGTGGTTAATTTCAAGTTTCAAAGCATTGTGGTCTGACAGTGTACATGGTATGGTCTCAATTCTTTTATATTTATTCAGAGCTTCCCTGTGCCCCAGAATATGGTCTGTCTTGGAAAATGTACCGTGTGCAGATGAGAAGAACGTAAATTCCTTTGCTTCTGGATGAAGGACCCTAAAGATGTCTGTGAGACCCATCTGTCCTAATGTGTCATTCAAGGCTATTGTTTCTGTGGAGATTTTCTGTTTTGTGGATCTATCCAATGCTGAGAGTGGAGTGTTGAGATCCCCTACTATTAGGACATTTTTATCGATGAGGTTGCTAATGTTTGTAATTAGTTGTTTTACAAATTTGGGTGCCCCCAAATTCGGTGCGTAGATATTTACAATTGTTAGCTCTTCCTGCTGGATGGTCCCTGAGACTATTATATAATGTCCTTCTTCATCTCTTATTACATCGTTCATTTTAAAGTCTAATTTGTCTGATATAAGTGTGGCTACTCCGGCTTTCTTCTGACTTCCAGTAGCATGGTAGATAGTTCTCCATCCCCTCACTTTCAATCTGAAGGCATCTTCAGGTTTAAGATGAGTTTCTTGAAGACAGCAAATAGATGGGTCTTGTTTTTTAATCCATTCTGTTATCCTGTGTCTTTTGATTGGCGCATTTAGTCCATTTACATTCAGTGTTAATATTGAAAAATATGGGCTTACAGTCACTGTATTATCTGTAAGTTTCATGTTTGTAAGGCTGACCCTGGCAGTTTGTGTTCTTTGCAACCTTGTCTTCATAGAATACCCCTCAGGATCTCTTGCAGTGCTGGTTTATTTGTGATAAATTCTTTCAGTTTTTGTTTGTTGGGAAAAACCTTGATCTCTCCTTCTATTCTGAATGACAGGCTAGCCGGATACAGAATTCTTGGTTGCATGTCCTTCTTGCTCATCACATTGAAGATATCCTGCCATTCCTTTCTGGCTTGCCAAGTTTCTGTAGATAAGTCTGCTACTACCCTTATAGGTCTCCCTTTGTATGTTAGGGTTTTTTTGTCCCTAGCTGCTTTCAGGATTCTCTCCCTATCTTTGTATTTTGCCAGCTTCACTATGATGTGCCGTGCAGAAGGTCTATTCAAGTTACGTCTGAGGGGAGTTCTCTGTGCCTCTTGGATTTCCATGCCCGTTTCCTTTCTCATGTTGAGGAAGTTCTCAGCAATGATTTGTTCCAGAACCCCTTCGACTCCTTTCTCTCTCTCTTCTTCCTCTGGAACTCCTATGATACGGATATTGTTTCTTTTGAGTGCATCGCTCAGCTCTCGAATTCTCCTTTCCTGTTCCTGGATCAGCTTCTCTCTCTTTTTATCTGCTTCCTCTTTTTCAATGATTTTGTCTTCTAATGCACTAACTCTTTCCTCTACCTCTTCAATCCGTGCTGTGGCTGCTTCCAGTTTCCCCTGTATTTCTTCCAATGTCTTCTTTAATTCTTCCTGACCGTTTTTAAGGTCCTTGAACTCTGCCGCGCGGGACCCCTTGCATTCATCTAAGCTTTTTTCAAGGCCAGCAATTAGTTTTATGATTATCATTCTATATTCAAGTTCTGTTATGTTGCTTATATCTGTTTTCATTAATTCTTGAGCTGTCACTGCTTCTTGTAGATTCTTTTGAGGAGAATTCTTCCGTCTCGTCATTTTGGCTGGATGTGTTATGGGTTGTTTCTTGAAGTTGCCCTGGAAAGGAAAAGGTTTAGTTGAGCCGTGTCTGTTTTCGCCTACGTTTCTTGTCAGCTGTAGCACCTTTTCCCCCCGATTTTTGGAGTTGAGAGCTAGGTTTAAAAATTTTTAAACCATATATAGAGAATGAAATGAAATATATTTGCTGGCATAGTCGAAATTTTCAGCTTGGCTTCCCATTCCCACACATTGTTACTACTATGAAGTGACTACGGAATTTCAAAGGAGTTCTGAATGCTATAGCATGTCTGTATTCCATCCTTGTGTTCTTCTCTGCATGTATAATAAACCAGAACTCTGGCAAGATTTGCCTACTTTCAGCCTCTGGAAATCTGCATTAATTTAAGGCTAATTTTATTTTGAATAGGAGCATATTGGCTCTAATGGCTAATGGATTTACTGTAACCTCCATGGAACAGTTGATTTGTTACTCATGTATTTATGAAATAGAAAAACTAATTTAAGCTTATGGCATGGATAGTATGATGTCTGAACCTTTATAAAAGCTAATATTTGGTGGAAAGTTATATTCTTTGTGGATTATTGGTGTGCTCTACTTCATTTATTAACTCAGTGTCCATTTGACACAGCCACATTGTACATAAGAAAAATGGTGACATCAAAATCAAGAGATTTAAATTCTAAAGCTCTGATGTAGAGTTGCTAGAATTAGCAAATAAAAATAAAGGATATCCAGTTAAATTTTAATTTCAGATAAACAAGGGATAATTTTTCAGTGTAAGTATGTCTTAAATATTACATGTGACATACTTATGCTAAAAAATTGCTTGTTTACCTGAAATTCAAGTTTTATTGTGTGTCCTGTATTTTATCTGGCAACCCTACTCTGCTGGGAGATAGTTATGTGATTTTTGGCAAGTTACTTCACCTCTTTGAGTCTTCATCCTCATCTGTAAAATGAGAGAATTGAAATAGGATTTCTAAAACCTCTTATATTATTCTTAACATAATTTCTGCAAAGATACTCTCATATAAGTGTTGAAAGGCAGGGTTGTAGGATGTTCTTTGCTGTTTTGTTTGGTATGCAAAAGATTGGAAGAGACCTGTGGTGGGGACTGATATTTCCAACTCTTCTGTGAATTCCCATTCTTAGTTTAGGATGGGCACATGGCTACCTGGAGTAAAGACTGCATTTCTTAGCCTTTGGAACAGAGTCTGACCATGTCACTAAGTTGTAAGTGTAAGAGTGTATATAGTTTCTGGAAAGTGAACTTAAAGGGAGGGCATGCCTTTCTCCTTTCTTTTCCTTGTTGATTGGAGTGTGGACGTAGTAGCTGGAGTTGAAGCTATGTGGTGAACCTGGAATGAGGCCATGCCTCGTAGAATAATGAGAAGGGAGAGACATGGGTGTCTGACATTGTAGAGTACCAGAACAGCCCTGGCATACTGACTTCCACACCTTTTGGTAATAAAGATAATTTTATCCTGTTTAAGAAACTGTTATCTTGAGTAAAGCTAGACTTTATCATAAATAATATACAAACTAAATATGTGAGGGAGAGACTGGCTAAATTAGTTGTGGTACAGCCATAAAATATGATATTGGGATGCATTTAACAAGATTAATAAGGTATTAGATCTATATGTACCAATATGAAACATTTGCGTAATTATTTAAGTAAAAAAAGCAAGCTATAGAACAGAGTGTATGTTACCATTTGTGTAAAGAGAAGGGGCTATAGGAATGCATACATAGTATATATCAGACTGTCTCTGAAAGAATAGACAAGACATTTACTAGGCATTGACAGGTACTGGGGAACTGGGACTTCAGAATGAGAGGGAGACATTTTTATTTTTTTGTACTGTTTGAATTTTTAAAACCCAAGCCATTAAAAAAACTTTAATAATAAAAACTGTTTTTTAAAAGTTCTGATATGCTTGCTGAAGTTCTCCAGAACACTGTGTACAGGCATTGTTCTTTATGCTGTGGAGGGCCTGGAGATAAACTGAATTGAGTCCTTTGTTTTCTAGGAGCTTATGTTCCAACAAGAGGGTAAAGGCATGAGAATTGATTGATCCATTCAGTAGTAGAGGTAGAAAGTGGTTAAGTTTCAGAGTCTGGAAAGGAAGAGCTTTGGGAGATAAGAAAAGGGGAGGGGAGTGACTTTTCACAGTGGAAGTTACAAAGTGGAGACAGTTGCAATTTCTGCCTCTCTCAATTACCCCTGCAGCCCCCACCCCATTCTCCAGAATGCCTAACAAAGGAAAGGGAAAATTAAAACAAAACAAAACAACTTTTTTTTTCTGCTTGCAAGAGTAATACAATTCAGAGTTGAATTGTAGAAAAGTTCTAAGTGGAGAGAAATACTTAACAGAAAATGAAATTTCATCATTCTAAGATAACTACCATTATTTAAATTTTTTTTTAAAGTTTACTTATTTATTTTGAGAGAGAGAGAGCAGGCACTTATGAGTGCGAGCAGGGGAGGGGCAGAGAGGGAGAGAGAGAGAGAATCCCAGGCTGATATTGAGGAACCTGGGAGCCTAATGTGCTGGGCTCCATCCCAGGAACTGTGAGATCATGACCTGAGCCAAAATCAAGAGTTGAATGCTTAACTGACTGAGCCACCCAGATATTATTAATTTTTAAATGTTTATTTATTTTGAGAGAGAGAGAAAGCGGGAGAGGGGCAGATGGAGAGGGAGAGCGAGAATCCAAGCAGGGTCTGCGGTGTCAGTGCAGAGCCTGAGGTGGGGCTCCATCTCATGAACCATGAGATCCTGCATGACCTGAGCTGAAATCAAAAGTTGGATGCTCAATGGATGGAGCCACTCGGGTGTCCCTGAACATGTATAATCTTAAAAGCTATTGCCAAATTGCCCTTAAGATGGTTGTGCATATTTCTACTTCCACCAACAGTGAGTATGAATCCTTTTTATTTTTATTTATTTGTTAATTAATTGTTTTTTTAGAGAGAGTGTGTGTGAGCATGTGAGCAGGGGAGGGGCAAAAGGAGAGGAAGAGAGAGAGAATCTTAAGCAGGCTCCATGCCGAGTGCAGAGCTCAATAAGGGGCTCAATCTCACCACCATGAGATCATGAGCTGAGCTGAAATGAAGAGTCAGATGCTTAACTGACTGAGCCCCCCAGGCCCTCCAAGAGTTCCTTTTTAACCACACATTTTCTAAACCTGAGCCTTTGATCTGTATTATAAGCAAAAAAATTAAATTTTGTTTTTAATTTACATTTAAAAAATTTTTTGGAAGTAGATTAGTTTAGCACTCATTTGAAGTTTCTCTTTAGTGAACTGTTCATTCTGTGAAAGTGATGGAAAGAGATCCTAACCTACTGGTAAAAGTATTCTTTACTGAAATTCCCATTGAAAATACAGCAGTCTCCCAACTGGATAATTTCTTAAGCCACAAAAAACTTCAGTTTCCCTTTAACAGTTGAAGATTGATCCAAAGACAACTTAAAGAACTTAAAGTTTGACCTCACACCTGTCAGAATGGCTATAATTAACAACATAAACAACAGGGGTTGGCAGGATGTGAAGAAAGGGGAACCCTTTGCACTGTTGGTGAGAATGCAAACTGGTGTAATCACTCTGGTAAACAGTATGGAGTTTCCTCAAAAAGTTAAAAATAGAACTACCCTATGATCCAGCAATTGTACTATTAGTATTTACCAAGAGGTTACAAAAATACAGATTCGAAACGGTACATGCACCCCTGTGTTTATAGTAGCTTTATCAACAATAGCCAAACTATGGAAAGAGCCCAAATGTCCATCAACTGATGAAAGGATAAAGAAGATGTGGTATATGCATACCATGGAATATTGCTCAGCCACCAGAAAGAATGAAGTCTTGCCATTTGCAATGACATGGATGGAGCTAGAGTGCATGATGCTAAGCCAAATAAGTCAGGCAGAGAAAGACAAATACCATATGACTTGTGGAATCATAAATCCACAAATGTAGATTTTATGAAACATTTAAGAAATTTAAGAAATAAAACAGATGGATATATGGGAAGGGGAAAAAAAAGAGGGAAGCAAATCCTAGGAAGCTCTTAACAATGGAGAACAAACTGAGGGTTGATGGAGGGAGGTGGATGGGGAATGGGCTAGATCACTTGTTATGAGCACTGGGTGCTGTATGTAAGTGATGAATCACTGAATTCTCATCCTGAAATCAGTATTGCACTGTTAACTAACTAGAATTTAAATAACAATTTGAAAAAAAAATAAAAAGAATGTAGGTTTGAAATAAAGACCTTGGCACTTGGTTTTTTATAGCTTAAAGTCTGAAATTTTTTTAAATAGCAGCTTTAATGAGATATAATTTACATACTGTACAATTCACCCATTTAAAGTATACAATTCAGTGATTTTTAGTGTATTCAAAGAGATAAGCAAACATCACCACTATCAATTTTAGAATGTTTCATCTCCTGAAAAAGAAACTTGACTGATAGCTCACTAAACAAACATTGTGCTGTGATACTTTCATGGTCTTTCCTGAGGTTTCCAGTAATGTAGGTTGTGGTTTGTTGATCCTGGCTTTCAGTCAACTAGTCTGTGTTTGATTTGGGAAAATAATAAAGGAGAAAGGTTCTTGGTTGGAGAACTTTCTAATTATTCAATTCATTCATTCATTCATTCTATGAATTTACAAACCATGTGTCAGAAACTGTCTGAACTGGATACAGGAGTGAACAAGACAGACTTAATTGTTGGTTTCAAGAACTTAAAGTCTAGCACGATAGTTCCTAAATAGCTATACAAATAATGAATTGCAACATGGTTAAGTGGTCTGGAAAAGAGGGCACAACTGGGGGCCATAATGGAAGCCTTACCTGTGTAGGACACAGAGAATTCTCTGAGGGAGTCATAATTTTAGCTATAATATAAAGAGTGACTGGGGAAGGGTAGAAAAGTACAGGATATTCCAGGCAAAGGGAATAGCAGGTGTGGAGACCTTGAGGAAGCGGTGAGTGGGAGGACCTGGGAGGAAATTTTGGAGAAGAGCTAAAAAGAGGGCAGTTTCAGGTGAGATTTTGGAGCTTGGTAGTTGTCATGGTGGGTGGGACTTTCTTGACCAGGGCAGCTTGTTTGGCCTTTGTTTGGCAGCCACAAAAAATGGCTAGTGAGGAGAAGGTTACAAATATGAGGCCTTTGTTCACTGACATGCAGTGATTATAAGTACCATTCTCTTTATCGGAAGCCATTTACTATTGAAATTTGTATAAAAGTCTCATGTCCAAGTGACATTTTAAAATATATATTCAGGATTTTTTCCTCCTTTGTACCTCTTTGGAAAGCTAGTTAACTCTTCCCCATTCTGTTAGTTTGCTCTGAAAGAGGACTATATTATGCTTTTGTGAATTCTAGTATAATGGTTAAAGAAGGGGGATAGACAGAAATTAGTGAGTATGAGTACCTTTGGGCAAAATGCATCTCAGTAAGGGAGTCCCTGTAAATATTTTTCATCTCCCTGTAGAAGCAGTGAGTTTTGAGTCACTGTGTACATGCCTATGACTTCTTTTTAAAATTGTCCTATTATTGAAAGCACTGTTATAAACATTGGGTATATGTACCTCTATGCATCAGCACTCCTGTATCCCTTGGGTAAATTCCTAGTAGTGCTGCTATTGCTGGGTCGTAGGGTAGTTCTGTTTTTAATTTTTTGAGGAACCTCCACACTGTTTTCCAGAGCAGGGCCATACCAGTTTGCATTCCCACCAACAGTGCAAGAGGGTTTCCGTTTCTCCACATCCTCGCCAACACCTATACTTTACTAATTTGTTCATTTTTGCCACTCGGATTGGTGTGAGGTGGTGTTTCAGTGTGGCTTTGATTTGTATTTCCCTGATGATGAGTGACACTGAGCATTGTTTCATATGTCTGTTGGTCATCTGGATGTCTTCTTTGGAAAACTGTCTATTCATGTCTTCTGCCCTTTTCTTCACTGGATTATTTGTGTTTTGGGTGTGGAGTTTGGTGAGTTCTTTATAGATTTTATAGCAGTGCTTTCAACAATAGCCAAATTTTGGAAAGAGCCTAAATGTCTATCAACTAATGAATGGATAAAGAAGATGTGGTTTATATATACAATGGAATACTACTTGGCAATGAGAGAGAATGAAATCCTGCCATTTGCAGCAGCATGGATGGAACTGGAGGGTATTATGCTAGGTGAAATAAGTCAGTCAGAGAAAGACAGATATCATATGTTTTCACTCATATGTGGATCTTGAGAAACTTAACAGAAGACCATGGAGGAAGGGAAGGGGAAAAAATAGTTACAAACAGAGAACAAACTGAAGGTTGATGGGGGTGGGGGAGAAGGGAAAAATGGGTGATGGGCATTGAGGAGAGCACGTGTTGGGATGAGCACTGGGTGTTGTATGTAAGCCAATTTGACAATAAATTATATTAAAAAAATAAATTGTCCTGTTATAAGATCCAGTGAGGTAGCTAGAGGATGCTTTTGTTGTTAGAAAATATCACAATGAAATAAACATTCCATGAAGTTAACTTGGTTCAAGATGGAGAGCCAAAGATGTAAGTGAGATAGTTGCACAGCTTATGGCCAGAATCTACAAAGGAAATAAAACTAGGTGGTGGCATTAAATGTTATATGGGCCTTCGTATATACACACATAAGCACTTTTGCCTGGAGGAATCTGCTTGCATCTTGATATTTTTGATATTTGAAACATCTCTTTAAAACCATTGTTTTAAAATTGTGTGTTTCTTTGCTTCTTCACTTTTATCCAGCAGAGGATGGCATCTTTGCTAATATTTTCAGTACAGGGTTCTAATATATTTACTTGAATACATTGCACAGCATGTCATCTGTTTACTATACTTTATATACATTAAATGCATGGTAAATACTTGATTTAACTTCAAATTGAATAGCATTCATGGAATGGAAAAAATAATCTTCCATCACATATGATTTGGGATAATATGATGCCCAGAGGACAGAGAAGGTTATTTTTAGTATTCTTTTCTAAAATCTATAGCCTATTTTAATTTGGCAAATAAACAATGTATCTGATTACAGGCATATTTTTCTACCCTCTGGAGAGATGATCTCAGTAACCCATTCCTGTGCATGATTGTCTTATCAGTACACTCTACCTTATATGAAACCTTAGTTTCTACCTCTATAATTGAAGCTCATGTTCTTTGATCTCTCCTTAAGTGATAACTGAATATGGTGTTATCACTCAGCTGTCACAGTTTACCTACTTACTAGAGTTGATGATTGTTACCTTAAACAGTAGAAAGGGCATGACGTTTGGAATCAAGGTTACAACCCTCTCCGTGTCTCCCACTTCCTATTCCTTTAATCTTTATCTTTCTTGGGCTTCATATGCCAAAATTGGGAATGATGGCAATACCTCTAGTGAATGTGAGGGTCTTTTTGTGGTCAATTACTGATAAACTCTAAAGTTCTAGACAGAAGTTAATCACTGACATTATTTTGTTCTTGTCTCCTCAGTGATGAGGGGGGTGTAGTCAATGGTGTATATTGCAAGCTGTGACTAGGCAGCTTGGGTGGAGTGACACTGTGGCTTCAATCCAGGGGACAGTGGCGGGACTCAATGTTCTGTGTCTTATGGTTATCTTTCAATGAAGAATAATTTGCAATGTTGGTATTTGGGAACATAATTTAGCATTTATTTTTGGAATTCTTTTAGATGTGAGATCAAAAGGTGTTCAAGGTATGCTATGGTCAGAATGCTTCATTGAGGTTCTCATTTTAACTTCCACAAGATGAGATGAGTGCCAGAGCCATTATCACCATTTAACTGATGATGAAACTAAGGCTCAAGGGTCAGTCTGACATTTTCTGAGTCACATTTAGAAATTGGAGTGGGTGCTTTAAGTTCAGTTTTTTTTCTTCATAGCCCTTTGCCCACAGCTCTGTTAGGCTGTCTGAATGCAACAAAATGAGTGGTCTTCTCCAATTTGGGAGGGGTCTTTGTGAATAGTGCTTCCTGTTAATCCTGAATGTGACCTAGACCCAAAGCATTAAATTACATTCTGTGGCATAATAATCTCACCCTTTTACCAGGCCAGGTCATTGAACTCTTATGCTGCATGTGAACTAGCAGAATCTTAAAAATAAAACAAGTTAATAATCTTCTTGCTATTGAAAATGTTTCTCAATTCTGTCGTCTTATTTCCAACTAGTGTGTATATAGATTGCCCCAGTGACAAATATGTTGCTACTCTCCGTTTCAATAGCTGAAATTACTAATCGATCATGAGGCTCTCCCACTACACTAAACCTAGTTTTGGCTTTAGAATCTTTCTAAACCCAGTGCTGCAGGCAGCCAGTCACTACCATTTGCTGTTTTTTGTTGCTTTTCATTGTTAATGTAGCTTATAACATTCTCATTACTTAATCACATACAGTCAGTTTAGTTTGAAAAGCAAGCTATGAGAAGAAAGTCATGAAATTCTATTTTTGTTGAATGAATAAGAACATTATTGGAAACCCAGTGTTGAGTTGGTTGTAATCTTTTTCGCTGAAACTCAGCAGGAGGATTTCCAAGAGGTTGAGTGATAGATGTTTTGTAGAGGGTAAAATACACTTGATGGAAAAGCTGATGGAAAAGCTAATTAACAGAGTTACTAATCAGGGCATTTTATCCTGTTGGTAGAGGTTTTGAGAAAAGGATTAATTTTTTTCATTGTAAGAACACTTTATTCCATTCCTAAGTTAAACATGGGCATTTGTTTATTGACTCACTGGTTTCAAATGGAAAAAGGAATTTTTAACTAAGATAATTTTTCATTGTTAAAATTTCAGCCCTATTTTAGGCTCCCTTTCAGAGTCAAGCTATAGATTTAACCACAAAATTTAGCAGCTTTTGTGAAGTTGGATTTTTAAAGCTGCGGTTAGTTGTTAACTTCCTGTTCTTGACCTCCATTTGGATGGATCTAGCCATCCTAGGTCAAGAGACAACAGATTCCTGCAGGTTTCTTGAATATGTCGAACCTTTCTTTACCCAGAGAATGACATCTGACATTTATGTGTTCTCAGTTTAGGCTTCCTGATTTCTGGGGTTTTCTACCAAAGCACTGGATCAAAGGGTAGAGACATAGTGAGATAATGGGAATAGACCATGGCATGATTTATTATCTCTGCTGACTCCAACCAAAGTCAGCTGGGGAAGCAACAGGCCTGCTCTCTTGAGAACACAGGTTCAACCTAATGTCTGGTCTTTCTGGGACATCGTTCTTTCTGTGGCACAGCCCCTAAGGTGGCACTAACAAGACCATGTGTGGACCTCATCTGCCATCGTAGGTGAGATGGTTTCGTTTCATTTGGAGGTGGCTTTTCTCATTGTCATGCCATTGACATGAGCTAGGGTACCCCTTTCAGAGTAACTGAATATTATGTATGTATGTCTAGAGATCATGAACACTGCTTAGTCAGGTTCTTTCTGTGTGCCTTACTCTTGTGGTAAAATTAATACAGATCATTCCACAGTGAGACCTGCTTTTTCCTGCGTTTTGTTTGCTCTCTTTCTCAGTGAAGTGTGACTCTCACCTCCAGGTGACTGGCACAGTTTTTTCTGCATTTGTTAACTGCTTGATATATTTCCCTCCCCCCTGTAGTAGTTTTCCCCTGTGATCAATATTTAATACCAAACAGTTATTGCTTAACTGGCTTATATTTTTTGTTTTCCCCAGGTAGAATGTGGTCAGACAAGAAAGTGAGCTATTCCTTCTTCATCCTTACAAGAAGAGTTCTATAATATGTGTACTATAATTTTTGTACTCTTTGTCTCCTAATACTTTGAATATTCTATTCCATAATTTTCATAAGTTTTTCTTTCTACCTGAAATTTCTCTCTAGACTCTGGAAATGTAGTTAGTTTTGATTTTGAAGCTTGCCACTTTTTTTTTCTCTTGTGTTTTTTATTCAGTTTATAATTTAGGGGAGGGGTGTCTACCTATAAGCAAGATATCAGGTGAAGTGCTGTTGGGGTTCAAAAATGAATGAAGGCCTAAGCTTCTGGATGAAAGGGGATATATGATGTATACACAATTGCCATACAGAGTAGAAAATGCTACAGATGTGGGCATGTAGAATAAGGAAAGGAACTATGAAAGGCCTCCTGGAGGAGGTGACATTTAAAACAGCCATGGAAAGTCTAAACTTCAAGCTCCATGAGGGATGGGTCTTTGGATACTTTTGGGTACCATTGTATGCTTAGGGCTGAGCATAGTCCTTAGCACACAATAGGTGCTCTATAACTATTCATTATGAAAATGGAGTTGAGGTTTGAATATGTAAATATGACATTGGAAAAGTTTTACTCAAAGGAAAGGAGTGATCATGGGGAAGAATAAGAATGGAAAATGAAATCATGTCTGTTTACAAATGTATAAGAAGATACAGTATTCATCTGCAAATTCCAGTTTTCTCTCCAAATTATTCTGTCACAAGCAGACAGCTTTTCTTGAAAAAGAAAGCTAGAGGCAGGAACGTGATATCTCTCTGTCCCCTTACCCAATCAATTATGTCTCTTTAGCATTGATAGATGGGTCATACACTTCTTTCGAGGACGCTCTTGGAAAAGAAAGAGGTGACAGAAGGGCAATGATATTTTTCTTAGAAATGGAATTTGATTAGCCTCTCCTCTGTTCAGGCAGTAAGAAGGGCCCAGATAAAGAGGTTTAAAAATCTCATCATTTTCAAAGGCTTAGATGCATTAGCAGAGGCAATGGTGTTGTCATGGTGAAAGAATATTATCCTGCACCTGCCTGACCTAATCCCAGGTTTCATAGACACAACATGGCAGAGACTATGAATAGTCAAACATGGGAGGGACACCAGGGAAATAATCTTTAGTCTGTTACACTGCCAATTTTATTGGCATGTTCATTTTAGAGGATTTAAAAAATCACTTTGCATGATGCAGGTTAAAGAGAAACCAGGAACATGTACAATGTGATGAGAATTCTTGAGGCTTAGGCAAAGTTAGATGAAACTCAAAACTGTTGAATTTCATAGCAGAGATTTTTTTTGTGTGTGTTTGGGGCTTTAGAGTCATACAATTGTTAAATTTTTCATAGTGATTATAAATTATTTCAATTCATAGCACTTTTGCATTTTTTTGAAGTTCATTTATTTATTTTAAAAGAGAATAGTGAGAGAGCAAGCGGGGAGGGCAGAAGGAGAGTCAGAGAGAGAATCCCAAGCAGGATCCATGTTGTCAGCATAGAGCCCGATGTGGGGCTCCATCTCACAACCTGTGAGATCATGACCTGAGCCGATATCAAGTCAGATGCTTAGCTGACTGAGCCACCTGGGCACCCCAGGCTTTTGCATTTTTAAAGTTGATTTGACATTCCTTAATGTCTATAGTGTATTTATAATTTAGCTGAAATTTGGACTAGATTAGCGACTTTGGGTGCTATGTCACTGTAGCACATTTTTGGTATCTTTTTAATAGTATGTATTTATGCTTCTTAACATGGTATGCCTCAATTCTGGTTGACTGTGTCAAGCCTTATCTCCCTGGCTTGACCATAAATCCCAGCTGGGTTAAGTTCCAGACAGAGCCATTATCTGATCCCGATTTAGACCCTGATGGGACTAGCATAATGGTTGACCTGTCATAGTTTTTCAGAAATTATGGGATTAAATTAAAACAAAGCATGTCAGTTATTGTTGTCATATTTATTTCTAAACTAAGCCAAGAAAGTTATAGTAGAGACTGTTTCTGCTCAACAGCTGTTACTCATTTTTCTTGGTAACAGAAACTGATTTTGTTTGGATTGCCAATATGTCCAAGCCCAGAAGTTGATATAAACTGGTCAAGATAATCCTACTTCCTCTGATAGAATTTTTATTTCCTAACATCCATTGTAGTTAGGAGTGGTCATGTAACCTATGGACTACTGACACATAAGAGGAAAATGGCTGGAGGGAGCTTTTGGGAAAGCTGATGTCTTCCCCTTTTCCACTTCCTTTTGCTTTGAATATGGACATCATGCTGGAGCTGAAGTGGCCATTTTGCTTTGGTGATACAAGTATGAAGATAAGAATGAAGAAAGACTGAAGAATCGGAGTTTTGGATGGCATCATTATATGGCACAACTGATGCCAGCAACCACCTACCTCCAGATTTCTTATTTTGTAAAGAAAAACAAAGACCTGTTGGTTGTCACCACTGCAGTTGGATTTCTATTGCTATTGAATTGAAGTAGAGATGGCATAGTGAGGGAGAATATCTGTGGCAGATCTTCTCTTCATTGAAGGGATATCTGTGACAGGAGAACACATGAAAACCACCTGAATCCTTCTCACAAGTGGTTATAGGAAACTCCTTGCTACCAACAGAAGGCTTCAGGCTCTCTTGTAATCACCTTCATATACTATTCATGTTGGATGAAGGAGCTTATGTTGTACCCATTATTTTACCTGGCCACAATCTTAAATTACATAAAGTATTTGTATACGGTGTTGGCTTTATAGTTGGCATTCTATTCTGTGCCCTTCTTCATGTTTCTATGTGGTCTAGAATTCATGTTTAATAGCAGTAGCTGTCTCCCTGTGTCAATGGTGCCCTGATCACTGACAGTGCCAATTACTAATGCTATTTCTCCAGCATGGAAAACCAGTAGAGGTGTGGGGTCTGAACCAACAGTTTCCAAGATGCACTTATCGTTAAGAATCACCTGGGGGAAATTTTAAAAATAATAAGAAAAACAGGTAATAACACCCAACAGTAGAGATTGCGATTTAGTGTCTAGAATGGAGCCTGCATTTCTAAAATCTCTCCAGAAGGTTTGGAGGGTCTCCAAGGTTGGGAAACTCTGAGGGTAATTCCATGATCTGTTTTTTTTCTATTAAAATAAATAAGAAAAAGCATAATCAGAGATGCTATCTGTCTGTAAACATTGTACCAGGAACAACAGAGGAATCTGGGATGCTTGAGGTGTTTCACTCTGACTTAATCCTTGATATTTAATTTCATCTAGAATATTCTGTAGTTGAAAACATCTTTTTTTTTTTTTTTTTTCGTTACTGAATTTGGGAACTCTCTTGATTTTCCACAGATGGTCACTCTTCTACCAAGCAGTCTCGGGCTTCACAGCATAGATAACAAACTTCGTTTGACTGTTTTCCTAATGATTTCTAGAAGATCTCTTAATTTTTGTGGAGCTGTGTTCACTCTTAAGACGTAGTTTGGGGTCTTTCATTTATTCATAATAAACCTTTTCATTTTCTCTTTTTGCCCTCTCTTCTTAAAATTTATTTTTAATAGAAGTGTAGTTGACATATAAGGTATTAATTTCAACATAATGATTTGACAATTATATACATTACAAAATGCTCATCATAAGTGTAGTTACCATCTGTCACCATACCAAGTTATTATAATACTGTCAACTATATTCCTTATAATATAATTTTTATTCTCATGACTTATTTATTTTATAGCTGGAAGCTTGTACCTCTTAATCCCCTTCACCTATTTCACCTATTCCTCTAACCTCTTTGCTCTGGCAACCACAAATTTGTTCTTTATATTTATGAGCCTGTTCTCTGTTGTTGTTTGTTCATTTTGTTTGTTTGCTTTTTAGATTCCACATAAAAGTGAAATCGTATGGTATTTGTCTTTTTCTGACTTACTTCATTGCCCAGTATTATGTAGGCTCATTCGTGTTGTCACAAATGACAAGATTTCATTCTTTTTTGGGGGCTGAGTGATATTCTGTGGGTGTGTATCTCCCACCCCCCTATACCCCCTCCTTTACTTATATATATTATATTGAGAATGGTTCTAAGGTATTTGGTTTTGGCCATGTGAAACTTGGTTTGCCTGTTGGAGTGCCAAGTGGAGATGACTAGGCTCTATATGTTAGGAATTCAAAGGAGAGACAATCAGGGTAAAGATATAAATTTGGAACTGATCAGCAGAAGTCTGGATCAGATCACCAAGAGAGTGAGTGTAATATAAACTATATAGTATAACCAGAGTAGACAAGATGGCCAAGAACTGAGCCCTCAGATACTCCAGCATTAATAGGTCAAGTAGTTGAGGTGGAACGAAATAAGGAGTGTGGTATCCTTGAAGTCAAGTGAAGAAAAGTGTTTCACAAGGCAAGACATAATTGTTTCCAATGCATCAGAAAGATCAGGTAATATGAGAACTGAAAATTGACTATTGACTTATAAAGATCACAAGGACTTCAAAATTGCTAAGAGCTCTTTGGGAAACTGGTGGAAAAAGCCTCATTCTAATTGGACACCATAGTATAGACAACTTATTAAAGAAGTTTTGATGAAAAACTAAATAAATATGAATGCTAATGCTCTTTCCTTCTTTGGGATGGGATAAAGGCATTAAAAAAGTATAGTTCTTTAGAAACACTAATGATGAAGTGGTTAGAAAAAAATTATCATTTTTTTTCCCTAAAGAAACTTGAAATTCCCTGTGAATGACATTGGAATAATGACTTGTTTTAAGTGTGAGTCAGGATTTTCCTTGGTGTAGTCAAATCAAATAATGCAAAACTTGGAAAGCTTGGAAAGTGCTATCTTACTAATTGGTTGTGTGTAGTTAAACTTTTCTGATTTTCCCTCTTATAGCCTTGGGGACTGATGGTTAAGAAACAGAAAGAAATTGACACACATGGAAGTGTTTTTCTTTTCTTCTGCTGTTGTCCCAGTTTTTAGGTGGTTTCAGAGGGATTGTAGGTGTAAATTGGCCTAGTTTGAGGTTCAATTATCATTTAAAATAATTTTGAATTGTTTAACAGGCAGATTATAAGTAATTTTCACATACTAAAATAGGACAAAATAATTAGCTTTTATTTCCCATGTGTTTAATATTTCAAGAACAAATTTACAACTTACATCAATTTGAACTGTAGATCCATTTGTGAAGTTTACATTTTTAGGCACATCTCATTTTATATCAAAGGTAATCTGCTGATAACTTAATTTCCTTATAAAAACATATTTGTGGCTTTTAATTGCTGTTGGTTAGGCTTTTGTATTAAGAACATGAGCACACATTGTCTATAAGGAGGTATTTGGGCTTTAAACGTTTATTTGTTCATTCATACCATGCCAACCTGAAGGGTGATTAACAATGAAAACATGGGTACAAGTAGAGCTCAAAGAGCAGAAGATGAAAGGGGAAGCTGAAGGTGGTCGTAGCAAAAGGAGAGCTTTTCAGCAATGAGCCATTAAAGATGTTAATCAGGGGCGCCTGGGTGGCTCAGTTGGTTAAGTGGCCAACTTCGGCTCAGGTCATGATCTCACGGTCTGTGAGTTCGAGCCCTGCGTCGGGCTCTGTGCTGCCGGCTCAGAGCCTGGAGCCTGCTTCAGATTTTGTATCTCCCTCTCTCTGTGCCCTTCCCCTGCTCATACTCTGTCTCTATGTCTCTCAAAAATAAATAAACGTTAAAAAAATTTGAAGAGACACAGAGAGGGAGGGAGATAAAACATAAGAGACTCTCAAAGACTAAGAACAAACTGAGGGTGAGGGAGGGGGGAGAGGGGGTGACGGGCATTAAAGAGGGCACGTGTTGGGATTAACACTGGGTGTTATATGTAAACCAATTTGAAAATAAACTATTATAAAAAAAATTTGAAGATGTCAATCAATAGTACTGGGATTGAGAAACTCTGACTTTAGTACAATGCGTGGTCCAGAGCAAAGGCTCCAAGAATGTTAGTTCTTATTAACATTATAACAATGATCAGTTGGTTGCCAATTCATTTTTCCCCTTGAACATGTTTCTTTCTCTCTCTTTCTTTACCTCGTAGATGAATTTATTCCTGTACCTTAAGCCTTTATTTCTGTCCTAGCCTTTTCAGATACTTCCCTGAATCTTTTCTGATCTGCACAGTCACATCAGACTAAGATTTCTTAATCATTTATCTCCTGGTTTTTCTTTACTTTTTATTGTTGAGCAAGTATGATGAATGAGTGTACGTGCTATAGTCAGCCTGTTAGGATTGAAATCCAGTCAACCACCTGCTAGAAGAGTGCCTTAGGCAGATTATTAATTTTCTGTGTTCCAGTTTTCTCATCTGTAAAATGGATGTTACACCCATGTTGCACCTTATTTGGTTGTTTTTAGCATTAAAATAAATGAGCCATGTAAAGTGCTCGGCTTAATGCCTGTCATGAAGAAAGTGCTCACTATTTCATGAGTCAATAGAACCTACACCGGGTTATTTTGCTTTTGCATCTCTGTGTGGTTGTGCTTTAGTTTAAATTCATGATAGATGAGATATCATAGTAAGTAATAAACAACATGAAAAAGTCTCTACTGATTAGTAAGGTGGGAGAAATGCACTAACCCCCTGCTGTCCAATACGGTAGCCATGAGTCAGCCACATGTGGTGATTGAGCATTTGGAATGTGGGCTGTCCAAACTGAGATGTGCTTTAAGTGTGACATACACACAAGGTTAAAAGACTGAGTGGAAAAAAAAAATGATTGAAAGTATGTCAGCAACTTTTAATGTTGATTACATGTTGAAATGAGATTTTTTATATATTGGGTTAAATAAAAAATATTAAAATTAATTTTGCTTGTTTGTGTTTACATTTTTAAAATGTGGCACTAGATGGAGGTCCCTCAAAATGTTAAAAATAGAACTTCCCTATGACCCAGCAATTGTACTACTAAGTATTTACTCAAAGGATGCAAAAACATAGATTCGAGGGAGTTCATACATCCCAGTGTTTATAGCAGCATTATCAATAATAGCCAAACTATGGAAAGAGCTCAAATGTCCATCTACTGATGAATGGGTGAAATGTTATATATATATACACATATACATATATGTATATACATATACAAATACCATGAATGAAATGTTATATATATATATATACACACATATACATATATGTATATACATATACAAATACCATATGATTTCATATGTGGCATTTAAGAAACAAAACAGATGAGCATATGGTAAGGGGACAAAAAAGAGATAGAGAAGCAAGCAACGAGACTCTTAATGATAGAAAACAAACTAAGGGTTGCTGGAGGGAGGTTTTTGTATTAAGAAGTTGGGGATGGGCTAGAGGGGTGATGGGTATTAAGGAGGGCACGTGTTATATGAACACTGGATGTTGAATATAAGTGATGAATAACTAAATTCTACACTGAAACCAGTATTACACTGTATGTTAACTAACTAGAATTTCCATAAAAATTTGGAAAAAATGATAAAATATGGCTACTACACAATATAAAATTGTATATGTAGCTTGCTTTATATTTCCATTAGACTGTGCAGAGCTAACCTAACGGGCAAGACTTTTTGAATGGAGGTCATCTGCCAGCATCAGAATGCCCCTGTTGCAGTGAAGATGTCACGTACCTTTTACTGGCACACTATCAGTATAGTCATGATGAGGCAGGAATGGGTGCCTGTCTCTGAGCCCAGCTCATCTTGTTTATTTGGTTAAGTTGTAAGCTGGAGAAATGTGGATGATTTTGAGCTCTCTTTGGAACTTGAAATTATATGGAAGAAATGTTTTCTATCTGTATTAATCTAAAGTGCATCTGGAGAGTAGTTTCACATGGCTGCCTTTTGTTTCCAAAATGGAATATATTGAACTCTGGGAGAGTTGCTGTTTTCTGCTACTTTTGTGACTTAGTCCAGTGATTCATGATAAAAATATGAAGTTTACATACATATGTGTTAAATCTTTTTCTACTTAGTAGACTACATTTGGGGGTAATCATCTTGTAGGTTAGATGCTCCAATGCATCTCAGAGACTGGTTGGAGCTAATGCACTGCACAATCCAAAGATTCTCATGTGGTTATTTGTCATACGATATTTTCTCCCATTTGATACCTGTTTTGGGGCCTAAAGTGTGAGATGATTAATGCTATTTAAAGATGAAAATGGTAACTGTATGCATAATATTGCTCTGCAGGTGTTGATCTCTTAATTTATATTTTTTCTACATGGCATTTAAGAATTCAGTTGTCAGGTTGAAAAATTGACAAGCAAGATGACAATCTATTATAAATAAGTCTTTAAACTTGGAAAGTTATGGCAGCAATGTCAAGATTATAAAATTGTAAAAGTAAATGGCATAAGATCCAAAAAAGTCTGTCTTACAGTGGTCTCTGGTATTTCTTTTTGCATCGAAGCCATTCTGGAAAATGCAGAGAAGTTTATCAAAGAAAATAAAAAATGGAGCTAACTTCCATTTGTGGTCATGATTTCTTATGTTTTGATGTATTTCTTTCCGGCATTCTGTGCATATTTCTTATTACAGAAATGAGATCATGTTTGACTTATTTGGCAAAAATATATTAAATTCTTACTGTGTGGCAGGCATTGTACTAGACACTGAGGATAAAGTGGCAATTGATACTGACATTGGCTCTCCACTCTAATGGGAGAAGATAAGACAGTAAACAGTTCAGTTGCAGTTCAGCATCTTAAGGGATTTGATGGGGGGACATATAGGGTGCTGTGGGAGCACTGAAATGCTATCTTATAATCGATTGTGCATCTTACATTTGAAGCCAGTTACCTATTGCCTCCTGAATTATATTTTAGAAACAGCCTCCTCGTATTTATTGTGACTTCTTTGTTTACTGTAATTTTATGCCATTTTCGTTCTACTAGATTCTCCCTTCTCTACCCTGATTCTTCTGCTTAGCCAATTGGCCAAAGAGGGACTTTCTTCATTCACATTTCTTCTCTGGGAGCAAGTGAGATTCTCTATGGAATAGTTGGAACTGGTTCAGTCCCACTTGTTGGGAGGGATGGTTTCCAATTGTAATATCAATGTTACCATATCAGAGCTTCTGGACTTTGGCAGTGAATACCCTATAAAATATTTCTTTTGGGGGCGCCTTGATGGCTCAGTTAGTTAAGCATCTGACTTTAGCTCAAGTTCCGTGATATCAAGGTTTGTGGGTTTAAGCCCCGTGTTGGACTCTGTGCTGTCAGTGCAGGGACTGCTTCAGATCCTCTCCCCCTCCTTCTGCCTCTCCCACATTTGTACTCGTTCTCTCTCTCGAAAATAAACATTTAAAAAATATTTTCTTTTGTGGGAAATGAGAAATTTGGAAAGAAAAATTCTGAGCAACCTGGTGTGGTATCTGTATTAGTTTATTTGTTGCTATGTAACAAATGTCTCCAAAACTTAGTGCTTTTAGCAGTGATGCTTGTTATCTCACAGTTTCTGTAGGTCAGGAATTTGGGAGCAGCTTACTTGGGTCCCCTGACTCAGGGTCTCTATCATGTTGTAATCAGTGTGCAGCTGGAGCTACAATCTTATCTGAAGGTTTGACAGGGAGAGGATCTTCCAATCTCATCCATGAGATTGTTGCAGGATTCGTTCCTTGCAGCCTGTTGGACTGAGGGCCCCGGTTCCTCATGGGCTGTTGTTGGAAGCTGTCCTCGGTTCGTTATTACTTGGACTTCTCCATGAGGCAGCTCATATATGGCAAGTTGGTTTTTCTCAGAGTAAATATGCAAGAGAGAGAAAGGGCTGAAAAAAGGCAGTAGTCACGGTGTTTAATAACCTAATCTCAGAAGTGATATCCCATTGTTTTTGCAATATTCTGTTCAGTTGAACTTGGTAGGTCAGGCCCACCCTGAGGGCATGTGTATCAGGAGATGGGGATCATCAAAAACCATTTCAAGAAGCGGCCTGGGTGCGCCTAGGTAGCTTAGTCGACTGAGCGTCTGACTTCTGCTCAGGTCATGATCTTGCATTTGGGAGTTTGAGTCCCACAGAGGGCTCTGTGCTGACAGCTCAGAGCCTGGAGCCTGCTTTGGATTCTGGGTCTCCCTGTCTCTCTGCTCTTCCCCTACTTGTGCTCTGGCTCTCAAAAAATAAAGCGTTTAAAAAAAAAAGCTGACCAATGCAGCATCCTTAATGGTTCTCTTCCAATTGGTATTCACATAGGACCCAGTATTTCCTCATGCTCAGCTTCTCTACCTTTATTTTCATTAGTGGATTGCTTCCATCAGTAGCCTGTAAACCAGTGAGGCAGGAAGCATGTCTGTGTTGTCCACGGCTATATCCCCAAGGCTTAGGTTTGTGGCACAAAGTGATGCTCAGTACAAAGGAGTGGAAGAGGCCACAAGTTCAATAAAAACTTTTCCTTCTCTTCTCACCAGCGTCTGCTTCTTTCTTCAGCTGGGTTTCCTGGACCCACCCTGTTTGCCTGACCCCATGTGAAGATCCTTGGCTTTAGGCCTCATTTTTGTGTTTCTTTCTGCTCCCTCAGACCTGATGTTTTAGGAGCTCCTTTGGCCCTAGAACTCACTTCCTCTTGCTTCCATTCTCCCTTTCCTTCCCCTCTCCCATACCTAGCCCCACCTTCCGGGTCCTGGCCTCATCATTCCAAGAAGAGAAGTGTGGAATTTCTTTCCCATAGGGAAAGATTTTGGTGAATGATTACTATGTAAATCTCCATTTGTATATGGGCAGATATGACCTGGTAACCTTGAAAGCATTCTGGGTCCCTCCTTTGATGCAAGTACCAAGGAAGAACATATAGGGATGGCTGTTCTTATCGATTTCAAAAAAGCTAAAATATGAGGGTGACCTTTCTGGACAGATTTTTGCAGACCCTAGTTCTTCATACGCACACTCAGTGATAAATATTGCTATGTTGAAACTGACAGAGTTCACCGTTAATTGAAAGAGATGATGGAGACTAGTCATTTTCAAAAGAAATTTAGAAATAGGAGCTTTTCTTACTGTGTTGGTGGTTGTGACCTCTGATCTGTCGATGTTTCCTATTTGTTTGTTACTCTTCATATTAAAAGCTTCTGGGTTGACTGTTTTCTCTCCTGCCTTCTGCCACATAGAAGCCTTTTTAGGAAGGCATATAAAAGTGGAGTACCAATAGCAAGGACTATAGAGTTATAGCCTGCTTAGTTCTACCACTTTTTAGTGTCATGACCTTGGGTAAGTTACTTCTCTCTCAATTTTCTCATCTGTAAATGAAAATAATGATAGAACCTACCTTTAACATTAAGGAGAGGAATGAATTAAATGATACACTCAAAGCACTTCATGTATGGCCTGGCATACAGTAAGCACTTAATAAGTATTAGCAGTATTTGTTGTTTGAGAACAAATACTGGATGATCTCTCTGCCCTGAGGTGGGGATACAAGGTGTGAACTTGATTGAGGATGTGATTATAAAACAAAACAAAACTGGGCAATTCTGCTTTAGATTAGGGATCAGCAAACTAGGACCCAAGTGGGCCAAGTCAGTCCCACTTCCTGTTTTCAGAAAGCTCATGATCCAGAATGGATTTTCATTTTTAAATGGTTGAAAAAATATCCAAAGGACAGTATTTCAGAGCACACGAAAATTACCTGAAATACTAATGCCCGTGTCCACAAATAAAGTTTATGAAATCAATTAAAAACGAATGAAATTTAAAAATAAATTAAAATAAAAATAGAATTTATATAATAGCCACATTCATTCATTTCATCATTCTCTCAGGCTGCTTTTGTGCTATATTGGCAGAGTTGAATAGCTGTGATAGAGAATATTTGGTCGGCAGTGACTAAAATAGTTACTATCTAGCCCTTTACAGGAAAATTTACTGACCCTGGGTTTAGACCAATATGCTGCTGTCTATTTCTAGCATAAAGTTGGGAGGGGTGGAGATGGTAAGATGAGGAAGCTGAAAAGCTCTGCAACGAATCCCTTGTTGAGTCTTAAGTATGCTTTCATGATGTGGTGATGTCCCAGATTAGTCACATACGACATTCAGATTTGGGAAGTAACACATCCTGAGGTTGAATAGACTAAATGAGTTTCAAATTCCTTTCTCTTTTTAAATTATAGAAATGGACTCTGTGTAAAAATATCAAGTTATTGAATCTACATCTTCTGAAATAGCACACATGTTTAGTATGATATATAGATTTTTTGTTGTTGATATCAGCTTGGCTTCCATGTAAGCGTATGGGATCAATATGATTAAAATATATTAGTTAAATTTCCATTAATCTTAGGCTGAAAAGTGAGGATGAAATGCTGACCTGATGCGTAAAATAAGCCATTAGAATATACGAAATTATTTTAGTTGTTATCATCTCAAGTAATTTGGGAGACAATTGCTGACATAAAGTCAAATTTAAAACCACAGGAAATGGAACACTGAAAGGAATTTATATTCTATATTTGTCAAAGTGCAATACAACTATCTAATCAGAATTGACATAATAAGTATTAGCTGACTTTATATAAATTTGATTTTATATATTAATTTTTAGATGCTGCATAATGATGAATCCTCTCTCCCTTGCATACCTTTTTTTTCTTCATATTAAGCTATCATTCCTGAATTGCTGATGTGTGGTCAGTCAAGTATGGGTTATATAAAGCCTTTTAACTTAGAGGTTAATAGCTCAGAGTATGAAGTCTAACTGATTATAGCTGGATTCTAGCTTCTCTTCTGCTCTGTGACCTTGCTCTGATTTTATTAGTTTCATTTTCCTCATCTGTATAATGGGTTTACTCACAGACCTTGCATTATTAAGCTGTTGTCAGATTGAGAAGAAACATGTGAATACTTGGTAATAGTGCATGGAATATAGTAAAAGTTTATTAAGTGTTTGATATATTGTTATGATATAATTAATCTTAACAATATTATTTAATATTGCTAATATCAATATAATTTAGATACTCTGCCATCAGTGGGAATGTGAGAATATTATGGGTCCTGCCTGTTTGGAGCTACACTGCAGTTTGTAGCTTGTATATTTCTCATAATTTGAAAGCACAGAACATCTCCTACTCACAGAACTCTTCAGCTCATTTCCTTGTGGAGTGACTTTCTTACCCATCAAAAGCATCCTGTTAATGTTTCTCTCATTTTGGGCATCTTGCCAAAGCCTCATATGCCTATGCAGATTCCTTCCCAGGGCAAAAACTAGCACACAGTGCAAAAGATCCAAGGGCTGGGTGGCATGGAAACTTCTTAGTGCTTTTCCAGCTTTCTCAGGCCATTACATACACAGAACATTGTCACATTTCTGTGTCACGTTACAGTGAGAGGGCTAATGTTACCCATGTCCGGAAATGGCTGGTTGGAGTGGTGGTATGAGAATTAATGACTTCCCAGTACACTAGTAACCCACAACCACATGGCTTTGCCATAGTATATGGTCAGGAAGCTCCATCTCTGAGCAGAGTCTGAGTACAGTGATAGAATGTCAGATTATTCAAGCAAGCAAGGGGACGGACATATTCGTAGTTGAATGCAACTGGACTTGAGCTTTTGGTGGGTAGGATAGAGGAAGAGTATGGTACTTTACTGAAGAGCGGCCCTTCTTTATGGCTACTGGGATTTCTCATGTCTTGCACATGGTCCCGTTGTGCGTGTGTTGTGTGTGATGGTGGTGGGTGTTATGTTTGTATGGAAATAAATGAAGATCACCTAAGTGAGAGCAAACAGAGGTTTTTTATTTAGAGCTGGCTATAACAAGGAAAGGAGTCACCATCCCTTACATTGACAAAGACTTTTAGAGAGGCAGCTGGGGGAATGGAAAATCTCAACAGTGATAAAAGGGGAGACCTAAGTTATATATGGTTTGATTGGAGATTGTTGGCATGGAGAAACTGCAGACAGGCTAACTAGAAGCAAGTTATCTTATGTGATTTGTTTTTGGGAGAATATTTGGTTTCCTTCATTTGGTCCTGAGTTAGAAGCTGGGACAAAAAATAAGGAAGCTGGCAGTCATTGACCAAAGTCTAACTGTTGCAGGCTGGTTGCAGCAGAGTTTTTGAGTCGAATTCTTTTGTCATGGCCATTCCATCCATTTGTATATTCAGTCTTCCAGTACTCTCTTTTTATCATTCTTTTGTTTGTGACTGGTTGACCAATTCAGGAAAGGCTAGAGATTCAGACCTTCCTCTGTCAGAGATGGTCCAGTTGTCTCCATAGATGATTGTATTGCAAGATCTTCTTGACCTTTTTAAGTTGTATTATCAGAGCAGTCATTTGACCACTATGACAGGAATGAGAATACTTAGTAGTCCCTATAAGTTGCTTCAGAACCAGGAACACCAACTTCTAAACCCAGGCCAAAAGAATAAATTCCACAGACCATGGGAATCAGTGTTAGAAAGGCAAGTAACTATTTCCTTAAGGCAATGTTTAGCCTATTTTACCTTCCCTGCTTTGCTGGTCCAGGAATAGCAAGCAGCATTGGGAATGGCACAGACACCACCATCACTTAGCCAAAAAGAAATTTAGAGCAATTCAGTTTCATCACTGTTTGTGCCAATGAGTTGAGACTGATCTGTATGCATCTGGGGTAGAAGTAGTATTATTAATACTGTCTGCTAGAGCTAGTCATTAATTTCTTACAGATGTTTCTATTTGTAAGATTCCCATCATTGGGAGAACTGCTCTGATTGTTTGCATAAACAGTGAGTCATTCATTTCCCCAGGTAGAATGCCTGAATAATCAAGGGTGGCCTCATTTTGGAGCTCATGTCCAACCTTTGTGTTATATAGAATTAGATTCTCTGTGCATGGGCAGGTCTTGGAATATTATTCCTAAAGAGCATGAGGTATTAGTCTCAGGCAAACAGGATCAGGCAATTTGGCTGCAAAAGGAGTAGTAGGTGCTTGTGGAGATACTGGACAAAAGGAGCTGTTTGCAATATGGGATCAGAACCAAAGCATCACATTAACTGGTTTAGGTATTTGAATCACTAGGAGTCTCCTTCAGGTGACAAGTATTTGGATCATTACTCTAAGAAATTCATTGATTTCAAATGTGAAATTATCTAGGATCAGAACAACAGATTGTGATAATTCTTTTTTTTTTTTCTGGGAGAGAGAGTCACTAGCAAAATTACATATTGGTTTATTTAAGGTCATTTGGCCACATAGATGTAAGTGGAAATGCCATTGACTATAACTCCCAATGGTCTCATCTGGTGATACTGGAATTGCCAGAGGACTGTGTCACGGGTATCCAGTGATGAATGGCATATCAGCAATCAGGAACATTGAGGCAGTGTCTTCTGTTTGGCGTGATCTAAGAATGAATATTTTCTTACATAACAATTACAATAGGAAAGAGAAGAGAAAAAGTGCTATCATGCATGTACAACAACTAGGGATCTATAGAGAAAGAAAAATGACTGTAAGGAGGCAGATTAAAAAACAGGAATTAGAGTTCTGGAGATGGCCTTGAGTGGAAGCTGTCCTCTCTCCGAGGTCGTTAGTTTGTTCTAGAGGTCTTGGATCAGCTATCTACTTCTGAAAATTGGCTACTTCTAGAGAGTCTCAGAGAATCCTCATTTTTTTAAATTTTTTTTTAGCGTTTTTATTTTATTTTTGAGAGACATAGAGACAGAGCGTGAGCAAGGGAAGGGCAGAGAGAGAGGGAGATACAGAATCCGAAGCAGGCTTCAGGCTCTGAGCTGTCAGCACAGAGCCTGACGTGGGGCTGGAACTCACAGACCATGAGATCATGACCTGAGCTGAAGTCGGCCGCTTAACCGACTGAGCCACCCAGGCACCCCTGAGAATCTTCAATTTGAGGTCACCACATTAGAGTAGCATTCTAGTTCTGTGGAATTCCGTGTATCTGGTTGTAAAATATAAGCCCAGAGACTGACTCTTTGGCATTTCATTGCTGTATTTGCTGTTAACAGTTCCAGATAATGTCTCCTCCAACAAGTTTAAAGAGAGGTTTTTCTCTGACGTTTCTTCCAGTTGATAAATCTTCAGGTTGAAGATCACAGAGAGGCTGTTTAGGAACATGTATAGGAAGGAGGTCTTCACCTGTTGGAGATAGGGCTGGGTGTAGTATGTGAGTCCCTTGCAACATTCTGCCATGTCTGCAAGCAGCGGGTCAGAATCTAGTATTCAAAGTAAAATCCCTAAACATATGGCCCTTTCAGTTATTCATTCACAAGAGAATAATGCGTCTCTGAGGAAGTGGACCACATTGCCATAAGGGTTAGCGGGAGTACCTTTGGCCAAGATGAAAGGAGCCACTATTAAATCAGCACCTTTTTTAACTCTTGAATGTTGTTGACAGTTAGTTTTTAGTTTTTAGTTTGAAAATGTGTAGTTTCATCTTTTTTCATCTTCAGTGTGATTGAACTATGGTCCAATCTATTTTTATTGGAAACATTTTGGGTATGGCTTTTAGAAGACTTTGCCCTACTTTTCAGGCCTTTCATTTTATTAATTTTTTTTTTACCCTCAGGTTTATAGTGGAAAGAGAGATCCTATAGATCTTTTTCTGGGACGGTCCAATTAGCTTTTGCTACTCAGAATTTAGATTCCAACCAACATGTGTACAGGTTGGTAAAAACCTGGTAACCCTGGATCATGTGCACTCAAAAGAATTCTAAATTCTTCTATGAATAGCTTCTGCTCTTGTCTGGATTCAGGAAAACCCTTAATTATGGCTCTCATTCAGCTTGGGTCCGAGGTTTAAATTCTGTAGTTGCCTTAATACCAAACTCATGGATGGAATGGATCTTTAGACACAACTGGCATCTCGGAGTCTTAGGTGAGTCATTGGGAAAAGGTAGAAGGTTTGGATAAGGGGAAGAGGAGGCGTATGCAAAGGTGCAGATGGAGAAAGCAGAAGGATGAGAGGTGAGAGGAATAGTTGGCAACTGGAAGATGGGGGTAGGATTTATTAGGGAAATGAGTCTAATTTGTTGTTGCTCAAGATTGTTAAATTGTTCATTAGCTTCAGACAAATAATCTTTTAGTGAGGCAGTTTTTGAGTCAAAATTTTGTTTGGAGGCCTCTACTTGCGAATAAAAAATGCTGCCATGATAGGATGGCTTCTGGCGATGTGGAAGCCCATGGGAGGGCCATTCAATCCTGTAGGGTGGACTAGGTGGGACAGGAAGCCTTCCCTAGCTGGTGATGCTTAGGGCCCCAGAAGATATAATAAGATGGGCTGGTGGGGTCAGAGGTCCATGGAGGGTGCCAAGCGAGTAGGAGCACTTGGTAACTAGTTCGACCTTGGGGTAAGAGGGGAAAAGGTCAGCTGGAATCTCTGTTGCCCTTACTGAGATGAGGCCTAAGAAGAAAGAACAAATCTGTAATGTTAGAGCCCGAAGAAGATATGTATATTTTTCTTTCTAGTCTCTTTCGTGTTCACATGTAAGCAAAAGTGCACCCACATGCGTGTATGTGTATTCATGTACAGTGCACATGCAGGCACTAACAAGGGCTTCAAATGTAGGAGGTTCTCAATAAACTCAATCAATATGGCTCCTGTAATCTGGGAGGAGGTTTTAGTTTTTGCAGTCCATAAATAGAGAATTCTAATTCCTAACTCCCAGTTCTTTTAAAAAGATTACATAAGGTAACGTGTGTAGCGTAGCATCTGATGTATATTACTGCCCAACAACCATAATTTCCCTTTGCTCTTTGGAACTGTACAGTGTTGTTCAACCTCAGTGATCACTTTGTACTTTATTTTCTGTGCCAACTCATTAACAAAAATGCTGCCTATTGAGCCTGAAAAGTCCTACTTCCCTTCATCCTTTTTCCCTATGGCAGTTTTCAAATAAACAATTTTGTTTAATCATATGTTTTCTAGATTGTCCATTGAAGGTGGCATGGGTGAAATGAGGCGAGATAGGTGCAAGAGTTAGGAATGTAATGAATGTTCATATAAGAAGCAGGGTTTTTTCCTGCAGGAGGAGAGGAATTAGGTTTTGATGACCTCATGAGGGCTGGCAGCAGTTTGGCTTGTGTACTTAGTGTCTTGGACCTGGTAATGTGTGTCTCCCTAGCAGGAAAACTAGAGAGAATGATCTTTCTATATTAAAACCAAACTCTCAGGACAAAAAATGGAGATGGAGGGAGAATCTTTTTCAGTTTTATTGGTGACTCGCAGAAAAGCTTGTCGAGATGGACAGTGGCCTGGTGAGAACCACGCAATCATCATTCTGTGAGACTGGCTCAGACAACAGGCTTATAGGTCTATTGCCTGTGTCCTACACTGTGATGCCTTTTATGACAAACAATACTTTTAGATGGCACAATACAAAATAGAAAGATTAAAAAAAAAAAGGAATGGCTGATTCCTCCAAACAAATGGGAACCAATAACAAAATCTGGGCACTACCGAATGGAGAATAAATGGCAAGAACTCAATGCAAACAGAGTGGTGTTCAGACCCAGCAGTGATTCATCATACTGACAGAATTGACAAGCTGGGTGCAGCAAGGCACAAGGGGCCTCCTTGGGTACCACACCTGGAGATCAGCAAACATTTTCTGTAAATGCCCGGATAGTGAATATTTTAGGCTTTTCAGGCCAGCTGTCTTTGTTGCAACTGTATGAAAGCAAATATAGAGAATATGTAAATGTATAAGAGAGCCTATATTCTAGTAAAATTTTACTTACGCACATTGGAATTTAAATTTTATATAATTTTCACATGTCATGAAATTTCACTCTTCTTTTGAATTTTTAAAAAATCATTTAAATATGTAAAAACTGTTCTTGGCTTATGGGCCATACAGAAACATGTGGTGGGCTGGATTGAGCTGTTGGATCATAGTTTGCTATTCCCTGTTTAGTAGGGGATGGATAAATACTCAGTGTAGTAGAGCAACAGCAGCAATACAAACAACAGCAGCCAATAGTTGACTAAACACTTAGGTCAAAGTATTTGGTGTCACATGTGGTTTTAAGCATTTCATGTAAATTGTCTCATTTATTCTCTTGATAACATTTTTACTCCCATTGCTCAGATGAGGAAACAGGCTTGGAGAGAGGTTCAGTGAGTGTGGAACCCTGACAGTCTTCCTGCAGTCTTCTTGCAGTCCTTTGGCTGCATTATTAAGCTCTATTGGCCACTAAAACACATCATAAACAGACACATTGAAATGGTCAGGAGTTCACTCAGTGAAGGAGAATGCAGGCAGCATTATGTGCTTGGGGACCCCCTCTGCCATGCTACCCAATAGGAGAAGATCACTGCTTATGTCTTATTTTTATCTTGTTTGAAGTTTTAGTGTTTTTAAAATGATAACTATTCTTCCTTTTCTGGCTATGAAAGCAGCACGACACAAACTATTATGAAAAATTGAGAGAATGTCGAAAATCTCAGGTAAGAACATAGGATCCCCTGTATCTTGCCATTCAGAATTAATTCATGTCACTAGTTAGGAATATATGATTCTTGTCTTTATCTCACAGTAGTATTTTATGTACATGCTGTACATCGTTTCAACAGTTTTATTGAGATATAATTCACATGTAATACAATTTATCCATTTAAAGTGTATAATTCAGTGGGTTTTGGCATGTTACATTATTAATTTTTAAAACCCAGGGTAAAATACATTTAACATAAAATTTGTTACTTTAACCTTTCTTAAGTGTGTAATTCAATGGCATTAATTATGTTCACATTGTTGTGCAACCATTTCTCAAACTTTTTCATTACCCCAAAGAGAAACTCTGTAACCATTAAGCAATGTTTGCTTACTTCCCTTCTCTCCAGCCTCCCCTAACCTCCAATCTACCTTCTCTTTCTATGGATCTGCATGTCCTAGATATTTCATATAAGTGGAATCATATAATTTGTCCTTTTGTGTCTAGCTTATTCACTTAGCATACTGTTTTCAGATTTCATCCATATTGTACCAGTGTCAGATCTACATATTGCTTTGTAGACTACTTTTTAATTTAACACCATATTGTGAAAACGTTCCTGGTCAGGCAGGGCTAGA
This sequence comes from Paguma larvata, assembly GCA_030068075.1. Taxonomy (NCBI): domain Eukaryota; kingdom Metazoa; phylum Chordata; class Mammalia; order Carnivora; family Viverridae; genus Paguma; species Paguma larvata. The sequence goes on along the minus strand of CM057842.1, from coordinate 23,391,113 downwards.
TGGTGGTGGTAGGCTGACTTTTATAAGCCACAGTATAGAGTTTGGATTTTCTCCTGTGGGCAATGAAGGAATGGCAAATTTTTTTTTTCTTTTTTTCTTTTTTTTTAAAGCAGAGTAATGACATGATGAGATTTCTGTTTCAGAAGGAGCACTCTGGCACAGGTATGGAAGAGGCATGAGACTTGGTGATTTTGGAAGCCTTAGTCTCAAACTTGAGTAAACAGACTTGCCCATGGTGTTTATAACAATACAGATTCCCTGGCTCTCCACCTTAGAGTTTTCCCTCAGTGGACTGAAGGTGGGAGTCTGCGTTTTAAACCTGCGTCCTGGTTGATTGTTAGGTGGATGTTCCCGGACTTTATTTTGAGACATATCGGACTAAAGGTTGGAAGACTAATTTGTAGTTTTTCCCAGTTTGATTTTTAAAATTTCAATAATAGATAATATGCCTTCCTATTTAAAGTGAAGCAAAAGCCACTTTGTAGTTGCACCTTTTTTTAAGGCAAGAATATTAACACTTGGGAATTTTTTTTGACTGGAAGAAACACATGATGTTGCAGTGTTACTGCCTGATGACTTCTGCCTCTCACTGTATAAATTCTCTTTTTCATTAATTCAGTCGTGTACACTTTGCTTGAACTAACTTGGGTTTTAAGCTACTTTAGGTAACGAGCCTGCTTTACTGCTCCCTCATATGTCCCATGGTATTTGGTGCTAGAGTTGACAGTCATGAGTATTTGATTAAGTGATTTGAAAACAAGCAATTGAATTCTGAGGTTGAAATATTATATGTTTATTTTTCATTCTGTGGATGGCTTGTTCAAATTGAAATTCAGCAAATCTCTTTTTAAAATTATTATGTCCGTTTTTATTCATGAGGAGTATATTCCTAAGGTTTGATTACACATTTAATCTATTTCTTTTTTTTTAATCTATTTCTCATAGTCTTTTTTGCTCTGTTCTCTACTCCTTACTGTTGCCACCATCCACAGATTCAATTCTTATTTTTTCTGTATCATAAAAGTATCATGAAGAAATGATATGGATTATACTGCCATATAGACCGACTACTGTTGTTTCTGTATGTAGCTGTCCTAAAAACCAATTACAACTCTCCTGTTTACTTCTCCCAAAGTAGACTAGGCTATGAGGAGACAACATCCTTCATTAGGTGTGTTTGCCAATAGCTGGGCAGAATTTTGAGACATCTAGAAAGCTCAGGCTCGAAAACCCAAGAAAGCTTGTATTGTAAGAAAGAAGACTCCCAGCTGTCAGATGGAGCTTCCAGAGCAGAATCCCTTTGTTCCAATGGGACAAGCATTCTCATGGGAAGAGGATGGCATCTGTCAGGAAGAGCCCACTGTCACCTTCTTGCAGATGTAAATAACTGATTGTCCCTTCTGAATAGGCTTGTATGTAACTGTTCCTGAATTTTCATAGCAGAAAAAATACTTCAAGGCACACTGGAGACATACAACAGGAGCAGGCTTTGAGAATGGAACTGTAAGAGCCTTCTATCCATCACCAGAATCAATTATTTTGAGTGGTCCCAAACTATGGTGTGGCTGGTTTATCTCTGATCTTTCTTTCCTGAAGAGGGGTTCGAGTCTACCAGTGTGGGAGGGGCTTATTTACCTGAGGACTTGGGTTCTGGTCCCTGGCAAAAGCAGTATCTTAGAATGGAAGATTTAAGAAGCCCTGGTTCCCCTTCCTCCCCGCCCCCCAACTTCTCCTCCCACCCCCCACTCCAGTGTGCTATATGAGGGTGTAAGTATCTTCCATAGTTTGGTTTTTATTTTTCTGATCAATAAAGCAGGAGAAGATTGGGCAATATGGTCTCTGAGGAACCTGGCAGCTCTAATACTTAAAATCACTCCTTGGTTTCCTGGTTGCTTGTGTACCTTTCTTCCTGTGTTTACTCTGGTTTTGATTGACCAGTGTCCTTCCTTCCATTTGGCAAAAGATGCAGTGTTCAGTCTTTATCTTGTCTTTATTGGGAACTCTCCTGTATCCCCCTGACGGAGGATTGGCTGGAGCTTAAAGTTCTCTCCGCATCAATAGAAATTTATCACTTTCCTTTTTACAGAAGTGGTCTGTGTAATTGAAGTAGAGTTTTTTCTTTTTTTTTGAAACCTTTAATTTCTGAGTATGAGTCATGACTTGTAACCAGCATCAAGAGAGCAATATTGAGGATAATAAGGAAGTTGTGCTGTTGTTTTAGGTCTTATTGTTGTCTGGGTTGTACCCTGGGACCCATGCTCCCCATCATTATGTGATTTATGATTTATGAGGAAAATACAGAAAACTGACCCCGTGTGTGTGACCCCTGTCCCTATAGCAGTATATACCATCTTTACTACTCGGGTTGTGTTGGCTGACCATGGTTGCTCCAACTGATAGTACTCGATCATTTCTTGATATCCTGTGAGTATCCTATGATCCAGTGTTATCACTTCCAAGCCAAACTAATTGTGCTTGTTTTTATTTTTTTGTCCCTTTGAATTTCTTATTCCTCTTGATACATAGAATATTGAGTCTTACCTTTTACATTTGGTTTCTGTTAATCTCTGTTAGAGACCTTGTGCTAATCTGTCACTTTCACTTTTCCTTAATGGTCTAAATCAAATATGCTATTGGCTTGTTTTGTTTTCAGTTCTGTGTTCAAAATATCAAGGATCCTACACTGCTCTTATTTCTCTTGTGGAATGTTGCCTGGTTAGACCTCCTTTGAGAAGGCATCATCTTTTCTTCTATATTTCATGTCAGCCTTTGACTTCCTTACCTCCCTTGTCTCCACCCTGTGAGTGTGCCTTAAATTCACCCCATTGTCCTTCTTCATTTTCTTTACTCTGTTCTAGTGCAGCAGTTGCCTTGCAGATCTCTTTATGCCTGCAACTGGTCTGCAGAATCCACTCCACATTCTATAGCATGGCTGATAAGACTTCACTGTCCCTAGTCTTCTTCTCCAGGTTGCTCCCATTTCCCGGTCATATACCTCCCATCTTACTACCTCCAACATGTAGGGATCTTTCCTATGTCTCTGCTTCTGTTTGCATGATTACCCCAAGCCTGGATGCCTTTTTCCTACTTTTCTGGCTGGCAAAGTCTTACTCATCCTTTAATACTGAGCTCTTCACTTCTAGACTGAGTCCTTTCCTCCTCGGACCTCCTGTAACACATTGTTTTTAGTCCCAGAAAACATGTTTTTACATTGTATCATTTTTACTTGTTTCTATCTTTCCTTCTCATTAGACTATATGCTTCTTGAGGATAAGAGCCAACCTTAGTTTTTTAGTTTCCCCCTTGGCCTGTCACAGAGCTTGGAGAAGTGGTAAGGGCTATTAGGAAGAGTTTTGTTATCAGTGAGGCAAGGGTCCAAATCTTGACTCACCACTTAGAGCTCTGTAGCCTTGGGCAGGTCACTTCATCTGTAAAAGCCTTGGCTTCCTGATTTGTGAAAGAAGAGTAAGAATAGGTACTTTGCATGTTGATTATCAGATTAATGACAACAATACTAAGCAGATACTAAAAGTATCTGGTGCAGGGCAGCTCGCAGTGTTTATTGTGTGAATAATCAAATGGTGCTGCTCTTTGATACTTTTTCTTACATCCTTATTCTCCTAGGTCTTTCTTTTTCATTTTTACTTTTTTTTCTCATCTCATTTCTGAGCTGTATAATCTTGGCATGGAGAAGCAGGTTCGTTTGTGGGAGGGCGACGAGAAGTGGAGAAAGAAAAAAGGAAATTGAGAAACTGCCTTCATTTGGACAGTAATGATCTAAATTTAACTTGACAGTTGTTCTGTGATAGACTCCCCAGTCTGGTTAGATACACAAGGCACAATGATTATGTGGTGGAGTTTTAGGAAATAAGCCAGAATTTGCTCGTATACACATCTCTGCAAATTCATGGACACGTGCACACATGTTGAAATGAATTTCCGCCAACTGAGTTAACCCCTTGTCAAGGTGTCACCTTAGGCCGTCCACGTTTCTCAGTGATTTTGTCACTCAGCATTCCCTTTGAGTTCTCCTTTCAGAGCTGCACATTCTTTAGAATCTCCTCAGTGATAACAAGCCAACATTAATAACAACAGGAATATCATAGCCTATAGGTATTGAACACTTATAAGGAGTGAGGCAGCATATCCAATTACATTTAATATGGATTTACATGGACTTAATATGTGTTTACATGGATTATCTCCTTTCGCAGTTACAACAAGCTCATGGAGTGGGCACTATCGTCCCATATTGTGGATCAGGATAACAAGTCTCTGAGAGGCTAGTGGCTTGCCCACAGCCACACTTATTAAGTGTCAGAGGTGAGATGGGACCCAGGAAGCCTGGCTTTAGTTCCCATGGCCCATACTATCAGCCTGAGTGAGCATCTACTGAACAGTTTTGGTTGTAATTGCCTTTTGGAAACTGAGCTATCTCTGTTCAGTTAGGTAATAGCTGTATTATATTACCCGCACTGAGTATGTAAACTAGATCGAAGTATGGTTTTGATCTATTAACTATTACTTGGTTGTGGACCAAAAACAAATCTAGGAAGATTACTGCTTTAGATAATTCCAATTTAAATGTGTCATAGTGCCTCTTTTACCTTATGCTAATAACTGTTTGGAAGCTTAAAAGAATGTGTATGTAAAGCTAAACAACAGACACTGTAGTAGCTATTCTGTTTCACGTTAAAAAAAAATCCTCATGTAAGAGGAAAGAGGAAGGTGAGGACTAGTATTTGGGCTGGTTGCTTTAGAAATTTTGTTTCATTTAATCAAGAACTGGTGCCATAGTCATTTTTGTTCTCATGTTCCAGACGAGGAACTTGAGATTAGTGAAGTTCAAGATCACTCCAACAGTAAAGTAGTTTTTTGGCTCTAAAATTCGTGTTCTCTTCAGTGGGTGACATATCAGCCCATGGGAGAACAAGGATTTATTCCTTTGTAATCAGAGCCTGTTTTCCCCTTTTCTTTGCTCAGGCAGCATGGGACTTGGCTTTATCCAATATTTGCAGAATTAGGGCAGAAGAAGTCTTATGGAGGAGAGAATGTTGTGTGAAGTTGTGGTTTAACAGGACAGATTGGTGCCTCAGAATAGAATCAGGCATACCTGGAGTGGGGACTATACATGAAAGGGGCTGTGGAAGTAATTTCCTTGGTCCTTGCAATACTTATTTATAATTTAAAAAATTGCATTATGGGACATGATGTATTGGATCCCTTGGATCATTCATTTCGCTAAATATAATGGCTCATTAAAGTTTACCAATGAAATAAGAAATCAAGCCTTTTTTTTTTTTTTTAAATTTTCTTAGCGTCTTTATTTATTTTTGAGAGACATAGAGACAGAGAGTGAGCAAGGGAAGGGCAGAGAGAGAGAGAGACACAGAGTCCGAAGCAGGCTCAGGCTCTGAGCTGTCAGCACAGAGCCCGACGAGGGGCTCGAACTCACAGACCATGAGATCATGACCTGAGCTGCAGTCGGCCGCCTAACCGACTGAGCCACCCAGGCGCCCCAAAATCAAGCCTTTTGAAATGACCCTTGATCTTTAGTTAGCTGAAACGTTTTCTGCTTGTTCAAAGCAATGGAAGTCAGCACTCTCTATGAGACCTGCATCAGGAGGCTGAAAGCTGCAGTGGGTATGTAAATATCTCCTGTGGACACACATGGGGGGCAGAGCAGCCAAGATACCAGGACTCCATCCTGGGTGCTCACACTGAAGAGGTGTCAGTTCCAGTTTTAGTTAGCCTGATCGTATAGTTTGTGCAGGTAGAAAATGCAGCTCTGGAGTCAGGCTGCCTGTGTTTACATCTTAGCCTACCAGCTGAGGTAACCAGCAAGGTAACCTTGTGAAGTTCCCTCAGTTCTCAAAGCACATCCACTCAAATGGGAATAGTACTGACCTCTGCCTTGTGGGAAGGTTGTTGTGAGGCCTTCGGGAAGCAGAGACAGTCGGGCTTCTAACAAGCCCCCGGTGACCTACTGTCGGTAAGTCTAGACTGTGCACATGGGGGGATGGGCATTGCCAAGGTCCGGTAGCCCACTGACTGCATATAGGGGAATGTTTCATACAGGTCTGTGGGCTGCCTGTTTTCATAATTGTTGGTGAGCTAAGAATGTTTTTTTATTTTTAAAAAATCTTTGTTTATTTTAGAGAGTATGAGCAGGGGAGGGGCAGAAAGCTAAGAATATTTTTTATTTAATTTTATTTTTTTTAAATGTTTATTTTTGAGAGAGAGAGGGAGTGTGTGTGTGTGAGCAGGGGAGGAGTAGAAAGCTAAGAATATCTTTTTCATTTTATTTTATTAAAATGTTTATTTTTGAGAGAGAGGTTGTATGCACGGGGGAAGGGCAGGGAGTGAGGGAGACAGAGGATCTGAAGCAGGTTCTGCACTGACAGTACAAAGCCTGATGCAGGGTTCCAACCCACAAACCATGAGGTCATGACTTGAGCTGAAGTCCAACACTTAACTGACTGAGCCACCCAGGTGCCCCTCATTTTGTTTTTAATTAAAATGTTTATTTATTTTGAGAGAGAAGGTGGGGAGGAGCAGAGAGAGAGGGAGAGAGAGAATCCCAAGCAGGCTTCACACTGTCAGCACAGAGTCCTGTGTGGAGCTCAATCTCACAAACTGAGATAATGACCTGAGCCGAAATCAAGAGCGGGATGCTTAACCAACTGATCCACTCAAGTGCCCAATGTTTTTTTATTTTTAAATGGCTGCTTTCACACTATAATTGCAGGCAGAGTTGAGAGGTTGAGACAGAGAATGTGTGGCCTGTAAAGCCTAAAATATTTACTGTCTGGCCATTTACAGAAAAATTTGCTGAGACCTGATTTAGTGTCTAAGAAAGACATGGAAATGAGTTCCAGTTTCACCGTTTACTAGCTGCGTGATCTGGGGCAATTTACTTTTCCTCTCTTAACTTCAATTCTGTCATGGGTAAAGTGGGGGCAAGAACGTATATACCTGGCATAGGAAAATTAAATCAGGTCAGTTATATAAAGATTTGGGCATGATATCTGGAGTACTATAAGAGCTCAACAAATAGCTGCCCGGACACCCAGTATTCAGAGAATAATGTGAGACCATGTTGGCTAGATTTGGTCAGAGTTGGCTTCTTAGGGGAGGTAAAGCTTAATTTAGACCTCTGGGTTATGGAGAATGTATAGATTCTGGATAACAGACACTAGGAAAGAAAGGGAAAGTCATAATAAAGGTCCCTCATTGTGAAAGTAAATGCTTAGATAATGTAGGTGGAATGAATAAAGAGGTAGATCTTGGTAGGTCTTGAGGTCTGGGCTGAGGAGTCAGATGTGATTGAATGAATGAATGAATGAATGAATGAATGAATGAATGAATATAGATAGATGCCAACTAGATGCCTACTCACACTCCAGACCAGATCTTAGCCAAGGGCTCACCCACCCCCATAGAATGACGCTAATGCTCAGATGAACTTTACCCCTGGGGAACTTTACTCTAGGCCTTGGTACATACCTGTATTGCTGTTTTCTTTTTTAATTTTTTAATGTTTGTTTATTTTTGAGAGAGAAAGCTCACGCGTATGTGCGCACGCACACATGGGTGGGGGAGGGACAGAGAGAGAGGGAGACACAGAATCCTAAGCAGGCCCCAGGCTCTGAGCTGTCAGCACAGAGCCCAACATGGGTCTTGAACTCACAAACTTTGAGATCATGGCCTGAACTTATCATGACCTGAACTGAAGTCAGATGCTTAACTGACTAAGCCACCCAGGCACCCTGTATTGCTGTTTTCTGTTGCTGTTTGTCATGTGCTCAGGGAGCTCAAGGGTAATGTTCAAATTAGTTTAAGGAAAATTATATTTGAGAAGTTAGATCTGTTCTTTCAAAGAAAAACCTTCAGAGAATTCCAAATGTGACTATTAGTGATTTTGGAGTTCCCTACTGCTTTGAATCTCTTATGCCCCCATTAAAAGTAATCTGTAGCTGATTGTACAAAGCAGCCATTGTCTTTCACAACCAGTGGATTTGATTCTTTGAGAGGTGGGAAACAGCAGGAGCTAATGGCTTTGGTTTTCTGGCCTGGCTGACTGCTGGGTTGCAAGGCTGTCTGATTCACTGGGCTTCTGTGTACAGCCTCACTAATTGGGTGTAATCAAGACACTCCTGAGGAATTTTAGAGACTGCATTGTCCTGTCCAGTCTGATTCATCAGCTCCCCATGGAAAGTATAGTTCTAGAGCAGACAGAGCAATTTTGGAGTCTTCTTAGCAGTGTGGGTGTGGTCCCAAAGGATTTAGGCTATTTGGGATTCAATGGACTTGTTTTTTGTTTATCTGAGTGTGAAAGAGGAACCAGACTGTACCCTGGTTCATTCTGGAGCTATAAGGTTATTTCCCTACTTGGTAGAAAATTCACTGGGATGGTCACTTGACTGGACCACAGATTTAGATTTCTGTATTTTGAAAAATGGATTAATAACTCCTTCTTCTTCCTAGGATTACATATACACAACTACTTGTGCTAACAAACCATGAGGACTCTTTCATCATTCAGCAAATACATCTGATGTACTATAGAACAAAAATGTTCTCTTCTCTCACAATGATTTGTGATTAAAAAAAAAAAAGATCATTTTTGGAACCTAGTCCATTTGTATGTCCTTGGCTTTCATATGTTTAAGGGGTGAGTGTTTGTGTATGGAAATAAACACCTTCTAGTCCTTGGCATTTGATGATGCTTCTGGGTTTGTCTGTCTCAATCTCGCATATTGTTTCATTTATCTGATTTTTCTAAACCAAGGTTTTGTTTGCTAATTCAACTATATAGATGCTAGAGGCTGCTCTGGGTAGGGCTGTGTTAGTTCTGGAAGTAAATTAGCCTTCAGCAAATTCAAAGTAGAAGCTCTGAATTTGGAGGGAGTTAACAATGTTAATTGTTGAATAAATAACTTTATTTGTAGAAATAAAGCCCACTATGTCTTTGAAATTGATTTAGATTCAAAAAGCATTTCTTGGATATTAACCTTGTTTGGATCTTAGGCATAGGTTGGGAAAGGTAGAGTGATGAGGAACTCATGAAGTCCCTGCTCTGATGGCATGTATGTTTATCTTGGAGAGTTAGGACAAATATACATAAAAAAAATTAGAGGATTTTATATCGATACACATTAGGATATCTCAAACTTGACACTATGGAGACTTTGGGCTGGATAATTCCTTGTTGTGGGGGGTGCCCTGTGCATTGTAAGAGATTTAGCAGCATCCCTGGCCTTTACCAACAAGATGCCAGCAGTACCCTGTCTCTCTAGTCATGACAGTCAAAAATGTCTCCAGATATTTCAAATGTCCCTTGCGAGGCAAAATCACCTCTAGTTGAAAACAGCTGATGTAGACTATAATCTCAAGTACCAAGGCAATGTGCGATGGACCACTGATGCCCAGCTGAGGAGCCATATGGGGAGATCTGTGAGTTTCTGCAAATGGTTGCCAATCCACATTATCTGTGGAGAGAAAATGTTTGCACATGTATGTACTGTGTTCTGCAAATATTTGTAGATTCTATTGTGGGAAAAAAATACAAATGTATGTAAAACTGTTACTGAACTCAAAGTAGCTTTTGACTATTTTGTATTTTCTCATTCGTAAGATCCGAAAAATGCAACTGGTGATGTTTAAGTGCCTGGTCTGGCTTTGAGCAGTGTGGGCTCTGGAGTCAGACTGCCCAGTACCCACCACTTAATTAGCTATCTGACTTGGGCTAAGTGTCCTAGCCTCTCTGTGTCTTAACTTTCCGATGTGAAAAAGGAATGATATTTGTACTAAACTCAGTATCATTGTGAGGATTAAATGAGATATCTCATATATGGTTTCCAGTATAATGAGTAAGCATTTAGGAAGTGGTAGTATTATTTATTTTGGTAGATAATGCAGTTTTTTGACCCTCAAATTCTGGAAACCATTAGTTTAGACTTTAAGTGCTAGGAGACCAGCATGGGAGGGGGAAGGGGATAGCCTTTTTGGGAAGCTTTCATGAAAGAGATTGAATTGAGAGGGATAAAACAGTTATGGAACTATATTTGCATACCATTCAGTATCTAGTTGCTTAGACCATGGGGCCATAGGAGGTAAGAAAGTGGGTCCAAGAGTTTCCAACTTTTGGAGACCAAATGAAAATGAGTGTGATGGATAGATTGTAAGGGGTCCCTCATGATCCCCCCTTCCTTGACCATGCCTTTGTGTGATCCTCTGAATAAGGTGGAGATCTATGACTTGCTTCTAACCAATAAAATACAGCAAAAGTGATGATATGTATGTGATTGAGTATATGTGATTATGTTGCATAAGACTGTAATGCCTGTATTGCAAGGAGATGTTCATCCTTGGTAACTTTCAAGAACACTGTCATGTTATCAGTTGGCTATGGAAAGGGCTATGTAACAGGGAGCTGCCAGTAAGAAACTGAGGCCCTCAATCTCGTAGTCTACAGTGAATTGAATGCTGACAATAGACATACGAACTAAGAAGTGGAGTCTTGCCCAGCCGAGCTTCAGATGAGCACCCAGCCATAGCTGACACATTGATTGCAGTCTTGCAGAAGACCCAGTTTCGGGCATCTGGGTGGCTCTGTTGGTTGAGTGTCTGACTCTTGATTTGGGCTCAGGTCACAGTCCCAGGGTCGTGGGATTGAGCCCCGCATCAGGCTCTGTGCGGAGTGTGGAGCCTGCTTGGGATTCTCTCCCTCTGCCCCCTGCTCCCCCCGCTTTGCCTCTCTGTCTCTCTCTCAAATACAATAAAAAATAAAAACCCAATTTAGTCATATCTGGACTCCTGACCTGCAGAAACTATGAGATAAATATGTGTTGCTTGAAACTGCTAAATTTGTGCTAATATTGTTATGCAACAATAGATAACTAACACAGTGAGTGTGATATAGATGCAGACGACTAGGAATTCTCGCCAAAGACCCTTTAAACTCAACATGTCCAAGTCTGAACTTGCTACCTTCCCCCAATCTTATCCTGTGTCCTTTTCTTAGGGAGTGTTTCTAGCCTCCCACTATCCTAGCCTCCCAAGCCTATCTTTTTTTCCCTCTCCATAAACCCTACCCAAATTGGTCCCAAATTCCTAATGATTATCTCTCCCAAGTGTCTCTTGACTCAGTTCCCTCTTTTTCATTTTCCCCCTCTCTACACGAGTTTAGGTTTTAGTATTTCTAGCCTGAACAATTGCAATAGTCTCTTGTCTCACCTCGTTGCCTCCAGGTTATATATACGTCTTTCCAGTCTGTTACTCTTATTGCCTCCAGATTTTTGTTTTTTTAATGCCAATCTGGACATGTAATCCTCCTGATAATGGAACACTGAATGGATTTCCATTCTCCTCAGGATAGAATATAAAGCTCTTGCCATGGCAGCCAAAGCTCTATCCGTGATAACCTCTCCAACCCTCCTTCCACTTTTTTCCTTGATCATCCTCCACTTTAAGACTCATATGTCACCTTTGAGAAAACTTCCTCAACTCTTCCTCCTGAATCCTTCTGAGTCCTCTAGGCTGAGTTCCTAGAATCCCTGGGACATACTGCATCATGGGTCATATTCATTTATTACTGGCCTGAAATTTTCTAGAACATTGTTAGCTTCTTAAGGGTAGGGACTATAGTTCCTCAAAGTATCTCCAGCTTCTGTTGATGAGCCAGGCTCATAGTAGGGGCTTGGTAAATGTTGCATGCATGCATGCATGCATGAATGAATGAATACACACGCCAGAGCTACATCTGTGCACTAGTTCTCCAGGCACCCTGCCACCTCCTCTAACCTTCCCAAAATAGTTCTCGTGCTTTTCTGGGTGTGAACCTTCTTCCTCTTCACATCTGTCACTTGAAGTGTGATTCTGCAGAATTTGGAAGAAAACACGTGATGAGCTGCCTAGTTTTCTGGGTTGTTAGTTTTCTTTTCTTTGTCTTTCTCTGTCTCTGTCTTTTTCTTTCTTTCCTTTCTTTCAAGTGATCATGTCTTGGAGCATTGTCATGAATAAACTTTTTAGGCCTATGGTCTATAAACGAAATTCTGTTGCAAATTTCTTTTGCTGATCTTACTGCAAGTTATGTTATCTCAAATATTAAAGAAAAAGGAATAGTACAAGATGTGTGTTATTTTCCATCAACTAGTAGTTCTGCTCTATTTTCTGTCCCACTATTCTGTCAGTTGTTTTGACAAGGGCAGTCATTTGGCCTGTCAACCCCTGGTTTTATTTTTCACCAGAAAATTTTTTTCTTCTCTTTTAGAAGGAATTCTTTAAAGAATTGCTTTGTTTCTTTAACAGTTAAATGGGAGATATCAAACCGACATTATAGTGTTGTCCAATGGAAACAATCATGCACTCACTCATTAGATACAGAGAGCACAGACCATGTGCCAGATGCTGTGCTAGAGAGATGTGGTCCCTGCCCTCATAGAGCTGTGGTGGCTACAGAGTGCAGAGAGGCAGGGCCATCATTGAATAGCATCATTCTTTTTCTTTTCTCTCCTTTTCTCCTCCCCAGGGCAGGCTTTGGAAATAGGCAGACCTGGAATTCAGTTCAGCTATGCCCTTTCCTAGTGGGTGACCTTGGGTTTGAACTCTCTAGGCTGTTGTAGCTTCATCTGTAAAATGGACATAATACCTACCTCACAGGGTTGCTGAAAGGTTTGAGTAAGAAAAAGCAGGCGAAGTACTTGGCATTGAGTCTGCATACCCAAGTCCACAACAGACATCAGATGCTACTCTGACAGCCATGAGACTCATGATATTTATGTGCCTCTGGGCTATTTCAAATTGGTTCCTTCTTCTTAATCCCAAGATATTGCGTGTTTGTGTCCTCCCCTTTTTCACAGTCTCTTCCAGCCTTTCAACAAGTGGCACTGTCTCTTTAAGACCCACTTTGAGAACTGGGCTGTGCAGTTCTCTTCATTTCTTTAATACATCTCCTTTTCTTTTTTGCATTTGGTGTCTCTGCCATGTGTTCTGGCATCTCACAATATATATGTCCTTTTCCTTCCCAAGTGCCTTTGATTTGTCTTCATACTGAAATTTCTTGAGTCTGATTTGTGAACTTTGAAATCAAACAGACTGGTTAGAATTTTGGGTCAGGTAAAATTTCATGGACTGAAGATACAATAGGTCTCCAAGGAGCCTTTAGGGCATGGCCTTTGTGCCAGCCATACGAACTCTGCAGAGGCCTTTCATGATTCCTTTATGGCTTTTGGATATGAGGTTGTGAGGTTTAGATAGGTTAGTTCTCATTGTAGTTGACAATAAGCACCTGTGGAGATGAAGCAAAATAAGTTGGCTGTGGGAAATTGTGTTTTGTTCCTTCTGAAGCAATAACACACAGGGGCGTGTTGGAATAAGAAACAAGAAATTAACCCATTCTCTCCACCCCTCCCCCAGCTCTAGCATTACTGACATTACTTTGTCCCCAGGTGGTGGATTTCATGTGGTTTTTTGCTGCTAGGCATTTCAGGCAGCAGGCACCATACTGCTTTGGAGTTTGCTCTGAGGCTGGTAGAGTGTGGCTGGGAAATGTAGCTAAGCTTTTAAAAGGGCATGGGTTTTTAGTTCACATCTGGTAATTATAGAGCCAGTGTGTCTTTCTTTTGTAGATTGGGTAATTGTACGTGGGGGAGGTGGTGTTGGGAGGTAAGTGGGTGTGTGCCCTTATGTATATCCAAGTGGTCGACTTATTCAAATGACGCCTTCTCCGTTTTAGAGCCTTAGGTGTTGGTGAGATGAGCAGAGGGTAATTTACCAGCAGATCAAGCCCTAATTTCATTGTCACCATCTTGGTGTGTGTATACTAGGCCTACTCTATTTGTGTCATTTAGAACTCTAGAACAAACTGTTCTGTAAATATTACTTAAAAAATAATGTAGCACTGTTATCTTCTAAAATAAACTTTAAAAGCTTTACTTTAGAGATCTGTTTTCTTCTTTAATTTTTTTAGATTTGAATCTCAGATTTTCTGAGGGTTTACCTCAAGTAGTGTCTTCTGTTACTCAATTCTTTCTTGCCTTCTTTCATTTTCATGGTAACTTGGAAAAGTGGCAGGGAAAAGAATCCTATTTTTCGCTTGCTGTTATGATTCAGAGCTCTGTAGGTAACTATTAAAAATAAACAGTTTTAATCATCCAATCTTTGTAAAGAAAATGGAATATATTGAATGGATTCATCGCCAGCATAGGATAGTGGTAGCAAACAGGGTAAATAGGTGGGATTGGGAAAGTTTCAGTTAGCCTGCACAGAGTATTATAAAACTGAACCCATGTTTAGAATCTTAGAGATTGCACATAAGAATCTTGGTTTTTTTCCTGCCTCCTTTGAAAACTTGAAGCTCTGACATGTAGATAGGCTACACACCTTGCAACTCCCTATTTCTCTGACTCTGAGGCTTAATGTGGTTGCAATAATGTATTTTCCTTATGATGAAATTGGAGTCTCTGAGTTCTGATGCCTTGGCAAGCTCCTGTGTTTCCTGCCTTCCCATTTCAGTCTGGGGTGGACATTTCAGTTTCTAACCTCGATCGTGAGGAAAGAAGCCCAAGGGCCCTGAACTCTAGACTCTGCCACTGTGGCTCATCCTTTTTGGCAGACTGGTCCTTGGGGTTTTGTGATGGAGAACTAGGAAGAAAGGAGTTGAGGAGGAAGACAGGAGACCAGAGGAGAAATAAAGGGCAGAAGGAATTTCAGGGGAAGGGGAGACTCTTGAGGAGTCAGGCCTGAGAACAGCTGTAGTCTTTGAGAATAGCAGATGGGATTTTAAGTAAAGTTCAGAATCATGTGTCTACTTCATAATGCTCAAGAAACACAAATGAGGATTTGAGTTATTTTGAAATTGTTGAATTTTGTTTCTGTCAGTCCAGGTTGAGTCAGGAGATGGAAACCTCACCAATTATTTTCACCAAGAGAATTTCATATTGAAGGTTATCACTTGATACTGAAGAGCCGAAAAGGCAACAAGAGAACATTAAAGTATCATGAAAGTAACAACCATAGGAGGCACTTGCCACTACTAGGGTTGGGATTATAAAGATTTAGAAGCTTGGAGGAAGGGCCCTCTGGGGCTAAACTCATGTCTCCAAGATGATGACTGGTGCTGAGGCCTCTGTGCAAAGGAGGAGGGAACCTGAGGGCCTGATACCCAGAACTCTGAGAGGTGGCGCTACTTGGTTGGTGTTGGAGTCTTTGAGTTCTGGTGCGGGGCAGCAGGCTGGGGCTACGACCTGGACCTGAGGAGGTAGCAGGCTGGGACTGTGGTCTCTTAGAGGGTATAATGAGGTTGGTTACAGAAACACCCATAAACAGGATTCAGCAGCTGCCACAGGAAGGAAGTACCTATGTTAGAGTGAGGGAACATAGCTGAGCCACACCCATAGGAGCTGGAAGCCAATAGGAAGGACGAGGCTCCACCCCTTCTCCTGTCTCATGGCTTTGATCTAGCACCCCTGTGGGCACAGCCTAACAGGCAGCAGCTGGCAAAGTGGAAAGGTGGTTCACAGAGCCCTAGCCCTAGCATAACAGAGATGGTATGGTAGAATGGGTATGGAGCTGAGAAACAGTGACTTAATTACAGGCTCAGTGTCCCTTCAACCAGTATAGAACTTTGAGACTGGACTTAGAGGGCTTCACAAGCACCACACAAAACCCCACAGTTCCAGTTTCATAAGTGTAATTTAGGAGAGCCTGGTTGTTCTTGTGATCTCCATATTTTCATCTTGTACAACACTGGTTTTCAACTTGGCATTTAATTACTGATCTTTTTGTAATATACCCCAAGGTAGTATTGTTATTAATTGATTTTGTCTTTTAGCGAAAGGGTTGGTAGACTATAGCACATGGGATAGGTATGGCTGGCAATCTGTTTAAATAAGTTAAATTTTATGGGAATGCAGCCATGTCCATTTGTTTACCTGGAAAGTTTGCACACCCCTCTAGTGTAAATTTCAGTTTTTTGTTAGTTCTGATTTAAAACAGAGGACTGGGACACATTCTCAACTGTGAAAACCACACACACGGGATAGATTTTTATTTGAAAAAATAAAGGCATTGTCCAAATGTGAATGAGTTAACACCAAAATTTACCTTGGCTTTCTCAGAGAATGGACAGTTTTTTTACTTGCTAAATAAAGTCCAGATAATGCTATCTTTCTTGAGCAGATAATAGCTGTTTGGACAGAATGTATCCAAATAGGGCATTTCACTAGAAGCATCTGCAGTGGAGCAGAAAGAATGTTGAGTTCAGAATCAGACTCTTGGAGGCTAGGTCCCACCATATTTGTGTTGCTCTGTGACTGGACAAATTAGTTAACCTCTGAGATGTATTTTCACATAGATTAGGGCTAGAATTTTCACATTTATCCTTGTAGCTCCTCATTCTGTATCTCTGACCCTGATGTGTTTCTAAACTCCAGCCTGCACACAAAGTGGTCTTCTTTGGTTGTCCAGAAGGCATGCTTGGATTGTCCTGCAGGTACTTCAGACCTGACATGTCTTTCATGGACATTACTGCTGACCATTTTTATTTATTTATATATTTTTTATTTATAAAAGTTTTAATTTAAATTTCCAATTAGTTTAACATACACTGTAATATTAGTTTACCATGTATAATATAGTGATTCAACACTTCCATACAATAATACCTGGTGCACGTTAAATAAGATCCTTCCTTAATCCCCATCACCTATTTCACTTATCCCCTCCATTCCCACTCAACTTCCCATCTGTTTGTACTCTATGGTTAAGAGTTGATTTCTTGGTTTGCTCTTTTTTCCCCCTCTTTGCTCATCTGTTTTGTTTCTTAAATTCCACGTATGAGTGAAATCATTTGGTATTTGTCTTTCTTTGACTGACTTATTTTGCTTAGCATAATATACTCTAGCTCCACCCATGTACATTGGCTGCACCAGTTTGCATTCCCACTGATAGTGGGAGAGGGTTCCCTTTTCTCCATATCCTTGCTAACACCTGTTGTTTTTTGTGTTGTTGGTTTTAGCTATTCTGACAGGTGTGAGGTAGTAGTTTTGATTTGTATTTCCCTAATGTTGAGTGATGTTGAGCATCTTTTCATGTGTCTGTTTGCCATCTGGATGTCTTCTTTGGAAAAATGTCTGTTCATGTCTTCTGCCCATTTTTTAACTGGATTTTTCATTTTTTGGGCATTGAGTTTTGTAAGTTCTTTATATATTTTGGATACTAACCTTTTATCAGACATGACATTTGCAAATATCTTCTCCCATTCCATAGATTGCATTTTAGTTTTGTTGATTGTTTCTTTTGCTGTGCAGAAGCTTTTTATTTTCATGAAGTCCCAATAGTTTAGTTTGCTTTTATTTCCCTTGCCTCAGGAGACATATCTAGAAAGAAGCTGCTACAGTCACTGTCAAAGAGGTTACTGTCTGTGTTCTCTTCCAGGATTTTTATAGTTTAAGGTCTCACAATTAGGAAATCTTTAATCCATTTTGAATTTATTTTTAGGTATAGTGTAAGAAAGTGGTCCAGTGTCATTCTTCTGCATGTTGCTGTCCTGTTTTCCCAACATCATTTGTTGAAGAAACTGTCTTTTTCCCATTGGATATTCTTTCCTGCTTTGTTGAAGATTAAATGACCATATAGTTGTGGGTTCATTTCTGGGTTTTCCATTCTGTTCCATTGATCTATGTGTTTTTCTTTGTGCCAGTACCATATTGTTTTGATCCCTACAACTTTGCATATAACTTGAACTCTGGAATTGTGATACCTCCAGCTTTGTTTTTCTTCTTCAAGGTTGCCTTGGCTATTCAGGGTCTTTCGTGATTACATACAAGTTTTAGTATTGTTTGTTCTAGTTTTGTGAAAAATAATGTTGACCTTTTGATAGGAATTGCCTTAAATGTGTAGATTGCTTTGGGTAGTAATAGACATTTTAAAAATATTTATTTTTCCAGTCCATGAGCATGGAATGTCTTTCCATTTCTTTGTGTCATCTTCAATTTCTTCCATCAGCATTTTATAGTTTTCAAGTACAAGTCTTTCACCTCTTTGGTTAAATTTATTCCTAGGTATCTTATTGTTTTTGGTGCAGTTGTAAATAAGATTGATTCCTTAATTTCTCTTTCTGCTGCTTCATCATTGGTGTAGAGAAATGCAACAGATTTCTGGATGTTGATTTTGTACCCTGTGACTTTACTGAATTTGTTTAGCAGTTCTAGCAGTTTTTTGGTAGAGTCTTTAGGGTTTTCTGTATATCCTGTCATCTGCAAATAGTGAAAGTTTTACTTATTCTTTGCCACTTTGGGTGCCTTTTATTTCTTTTTGTTGTCTGATTGCTGTGGCTAGGACTTCCAATACTATGTTAAATAACAGTGGTGAGACTGGACATCTCTGTCTTGATCCTGACTGAGGAAAGGCTTTCAGTTTTTCCTCATTGAAGGTGACATTAGTTTTGGGTTTTTCATATATGACCTTTATGATTTTGAAGTATGTTCCTTCTAAACCTACCTTGTTGAGGGTTTTATCATGAGTGGATGCTATACTTTATCAAATGCTTTTTCTTCATCCATTGAAATGATCATATGATTCCTTTCCTTTCTTTTATTAATGTAGTATATCACATTGATCGATTTCCAAATATTGAACCACCGTTGCAACTGGGTAATAAATCCCATTGATCATTGTGAATTATTTTTTAAATGTTTTGCTGGATTTGGGTTGCTAGTATTTTATTGAGAATGTTTGCATCCATGTTCATTAGGGGTATTGGCCTGTAGTTCTGTTTTTTGGTGGAGTCTTTATCTGGTTTTAGTATCAGGGTAATGCAGGCCTCATACAATGAATTTGGAATTTTTTCCTTTCTTTTCTAATTTTTTTGGAGTAGTTTGAGGAGAAGAGATATTAACTCTGTAAACGTTTGGTAGAATTCATCTGTGGATTCATCTGGTCTTAGACTTTTGTTTATTGGGAGTTTTTTGATTACTGATTCAATTTCTTTGCTGGTTATCAGTGTATTCGAATTTTCTATTTCTTCCTGTTTCAGTTTAGGTAGGTTCTAAGTTTCTATGAATTTATCCATTTGTTTTAGGTTGTCCAATTTGTTGGCTTATGGTTTTTCATAATAATTCTGTTATTTGTATTTCTGTGGTGTTGGTTGTTATTTCTCCTCTTGTATTTGTGATTTTATTTACTTGGGTCACTTTCCTTTTTGATAAGTCTGGCTAGAGGTTATCAATCTTAATTTTTTCAAAGAACCAACTCCTGGTTTCATTGATCTGTTGTTTTTTAATTTTCTATATCATTTATTTCTGCTCTAGTCTTTATTATTTCCTTCCTTCTGCTGCTTTTAGGCTATGTTTGTTCTTTTTCTAGCTTCTTTAGGCATAAGGTCAGGTTGTTTATTTGAGATTTTTCTTGCTTCTTGAGGTAGACATGTATTACTAGAAACTTCCCTACTAGGACTGTTTTTGCTGTATTTCAAAAGGTTTTGGACTTTTTTTTTTCATTTATTTTCATGTATTCTTACTTTTTTCTTTGATTTCCTGGTTGGCCCATTCACTGTTTAGTCGCATGTTGTTTAACCTCCATGTATTTGTGGTCTTTCCAAATTTTTCCTTGTAGTTGACTTCTAGTTTCATAGCATTGTGGTCAGAAAAGGTGTATGGTATGATTTCAATCTTTCTCATATTTGTTGAGGACTATTTTGTAACCTAATATGTGATCTGTTCTGGAGAATGTTCCATGTGCACTTGGAAAGAATGTGTATTCTGCTGTTTTAGGATGGAATGTTCTGAATATATCTATTAAGTCCATCTGCTGACCACTCGTATTTAGTTCTCCTCTACGTCTGGGTTATTTCTGAGCTGTTTCTAAAAAGATTTCAACCTCTCTGCCTCCGTGACGTTATACACAATCTTATGTCTATTTCCAGCCGGTATTGTGAGCAGAAGTGATGTGTGAAACTTCTGGGTCAAAATGTAATTGTCAGGTGTGAATCTTTAGCACTCCCTTCTCCAATTCTTGCAGCAGTGTTCCAGATGGTAGGACCTCCATCGGTCTGGGCCCAAGAAGAGGCTTGTTGGAGCACAGTAGACATGTAGCATGAGTGAGAATCCAGTCTTTGTTGTTTAAATCGCTGAGACTTGGGGATTATCTGTTACCGTAGTTTGTCCTAATCTAGCTCAACCAATACACGTCCAATCAGAACTTACTATCTTCCCTTCTATGTCTGCCACCTCCTTACATTTTATGGCATGGGATGGTACGACTGTAAGTTTACTTGTCAGAAATCTGAGATTTATCTTTTTCTTTTCTATCTTCCTTTCTCTTAATATCTAGTCTATTATCAGATCCCTTAGCTTCTATTTCCTTAATTCCATGTGTATTATACATCTCATTTGATTCCAACCATTATTGTCTTATTTCAGGGCATAGGACCTCTCTCCTGGACTACTGTTTTTTCTTTCTTTTTTTTTTAAAAGACTTGATCTTTTTATTATCTTATCCCAGTCTAACCCCATCTCATATAGGGAACCTATACTGGAAGTTGTCCCTTCATTTCTCATGAATGGGTTTTATTCTATACCTGAGAGCAAGTCAAACTCCTCAGTATGGTGGGCAAGCCTCTCCATGATTTGCCGAGGCTCCCAATATGTCTCTGTGTGTGCTGTCCTTACTGAACTACCTTTAGTGTCCTTTGCCTCATGTCCTCTGTTTCTTTCTGCCTGCCTGTCAAAGTTTTACCTCAAAAGTTACCTCCTCTATGAGTCATTTCTGAATTTCCCAAATGTATCTAGATGGTCCTTTTTCAGTGTTCTTTTTGTTCCTTGTACAAACTTCTTTACACATATTATATACAATTGCTTGCATGTCTGATTCTCTTAGTAGATAGTCATCTTCTGGAGGGCAGTTTCTGAAATTTTTTTCTCTTTGGCCCAAGTAATTAGCAGAATGTCTAGCATATAGGTGATTGTAATTGTTGAATAAGTCATTGACTGTTACTTTAAAATAAGGACTAAATGTTTTTATAAATTAAAGATAAGACAAACATAACTTATACAGTTCAACACCAAAAAGCCCCCAAACAATTTGATTAAAAAATGGGCAGAGGAGCTGAATAGACATTATCCAAAAAAGACTTACAGTAGGTCCACCGATATATGAAAAGATGCTCAACATCACTAATCATCAGGGAAATACAAATCAAAACCACAATGAGATATCACCTTATACCTGTTAGAATGGCTGAAATTAAATAGACAAAAAATAAGTGTTGATGAGAATTTGGAGAAAAAGAACCATCATACACTGTTGGTGAGACTATAGATTGGTACAGCCACTGTGGAAACAGTATGGACGTTCCTCAAAAAATTAAAAATAGAAATACCAGATTATCCAATAATCCCACTAATGGGTATTCACCCAAAGAAAATGAAAACACTAATTCGAAAAAATACATGCACTCCTAGGTTTATTGCAGCATTAACTACAATAGCCAAGATATGGAAGCAACCTTAGAGTCCATCAGTAGACAGATGGATAAAGAATATATACACACACATATGCATGTACACACAATGGAATGTTATACAGCTATCAAAAGGATGAGATTGTGCCATTTGAAACAACAGAGAGACAACTAATGAGTATTACGCTAAGGGAAATAAGTCAGACCAAGAAAGACAAATGACATATGATTTCACTTATATGTGGAATCTAAAAAAACATGAATAAACAAAAAGCAGACTCAGACCTATAAATACAGAGAACAAACTGATGGATGCCATAAGGGAGGGGGGATGTGAGCTGGGCAAAATTGGTTAAGGGTGGTGGGAGATACAGGCCTGCAGTTATGGAATGAATAAATCATGGGAGTAAAAGGCACAACATAAGGAATATAGTCAATGATACCGTAATAGTGATGTATGGGGATAGATAGTAACTACACTTGTGATGAACATAACATACTGTATGAACTTGTTGAATCACTATGTTGTACACCTGAAACTAATGTAGCATTGTGCATCACCTATACTCAAATAAAAAGAATTACAAAAAGCAAAAGAGAAATGACAACGAATTTTAGTTTAATAACAAAATTTGCTAAGACTATGATTGTTACTCTCTTTGAGGAGAGGATGGCATGCATCACGTCAGGGACCTTATATTTTAGTAAAGGCTTAGTAATGGCATGATTTGATTAAAATACTTTTAAATCAGTGTCAATGAAAAGTTAGTTATTTTTTCTTGTCATTGTCTTATAAATGGATGAGGGATATTATTTTGATAATCATATATAATTGGCCAAGATCAGTTTTTAAAATGTTCCAGTTAGCAAGTAGGAGTTTAAAAATGACTGACACAACCATGGAGACCACATTTTAGTCTCTAAAAATATGTTAGCGAATTCAGAAAGGGCAGCTCTTTTAATATACATAGTAATTTTTCTTTATTCCAAGTGTTTTACCGAATTCTATTCTATAGAGATTTTTAGTAATAGAAGAAGCCAAAATGAAATGGACAGAATGTATCAAAACCCTAAAAAATCATATCCTATGACTCAGTGATTCCTTCTCTGGGATGATGTCCCTTTGGGTGGTTTTGACCTCTATGGGGTGAAGGGTAGGTCTCCAAATAATAAAGAGAATGAAGCTTTGAAAGCTCTGTGAGATTAGTTTCTTCCTCCTCTTGGCCTGGCATAGGCAATAGGTAGGGTGAAGTGAGTGTTGCAGAATTCCCAGTTTCCCAGTGGCCATTCAGGGCCTCATACACCTAATAAACCCTGTATATTCTATGAGACATGCTTACAGATGACTCTCCTGCGTGTGCTCAACTATCTCATAGTATTCCCAAGTGTGATTATGCAAGCTTCCTCTTCGTATAAATGTCTCATTACTTTTAGACAACCTTGCCTCACCTCTGCACTACCCCAATGCCGTTTTGTCTTTTATCCTACAAATGATTATTGCCATTGACTGTTTTCATTTCCCTGCCTCACTGGAAGCAGAGCAGTTGTGTTTTACTTTCACAGCCCCTACAACTTCTTTGGGTACCATTTGGCTTAGTGAAAACTAGATTGTGCACTCCATGAGAGTGGGGCTGTGTCTTTCTTTCTTAGTGTTCATGTCTGCAGGGACTGATACAAAGTAGATGTTCAATAAATGCTGTTGAATGAATGGTTGAACAAAGTGCTTAAAGGCAAACCTGTATTCAGATTTAATTTTTGTCGGAGAATGTAAACTGGATCCTCAAAATGTGGCTTGGTGCTTTTAAGTGGCCTTGATGAGAATGAACATGCACATTGGGAACTGATATGTTTGCTTTTCATTAACCCATCTCCCACAAGGATTTCATCAACACATCCAACAAAGATTTGTTTACATCTCTTCACTTCTTGAGTGACAGCTACTGTGATTAGAACTGGGAATACAGGGCTCTGTCCCTAAAATATCCAAGAGATAAATAGAAGATACAGGATAATGACCTTTGGCACATAGTAGGCAGTCAGTCATTGTTGAGCGAAGGATCTGCTGGCACCAGGACATGATGGAATCAATGGATGTGCCATTAGTGAAATTGCCCCAATTCTGATTTCTTAGTTGTTTAGGGTTAATGATGTGATGGGGTGACTTGATAACAGAAAAAAAGCTACTGAGAGAACAACTCACACTCATTTTCAAAGTAAATGCATCGTATTTTGGTGTCAGGGTCCACCTTTTATTATATTTAAAGAATGGTAATCTTCTCTTTGTTACGTCTTGAGATTTTGATGTGAAGGGGGCGGGGTAGGGAGCAACTTGGGGCTCTTCATTCTGAGTGATGGTACAGGCATTTCTTGGAGGCAGACGTTAGGGCACTTGGTTATAGTAATTGTGAGCTTTGTGCTCAACAGACCATATGAAGGGGTGTTGCTGTCAGGCTCCCTCAGTGTGCTCATCAGGGAGGGTGGAAAAGAAGAGGAGGAGCAGGAAGGAAGGGCTCTTCCCTGGGCAGTGGAGGCCTGATTGTGTTCCAGGGCTTGAAGGCTCAAATGGTCAGTTCAGCCCAGGTTATTAGGCATTCCGAGAGGCCTTGAGTCCTTTTCTTACATTTGTTTTCTTTGCTGTTTTTCTTGCCACTTTATCCAGGATATATGAGCAGTGAAATTGTATTTATTTTATAAATGTGAAAGGATATTTTATTTTATGTGGTATTTAAAATACCCATCTGCCTCTCTCTGCCTGTTTACTCTGATAAGTCCTAGTAACACAGACATAGCTGGGTTTGGAGCCAGGGATCATGCATCGTAGTCTCAGGGGAAAAAAGAATGTTAAATTTCAACAGATAGGATTATTGAAATCAGTAATCCTTTCTTCGTTGTTATTGCATTCTTCAGTCTGGCATGATATTATGGCTTTTGAATACAAACAGAATTTGTAAAACTAATGATGATAAGACTTTGTGAGGGAAGGAAATTTATGATTTCCCAACTTTACAATAAGGAATAATAATTTAATTTAGACAACTCTTTTTTGTGGCCTAGTGTTTGCTGTTTATTTATTCAGTGAACATTTCTGGTGCACTTTTTGGAAGTCAGACACTTTTGGTCGTCTACGAGCTTATATAGTCTTTTGGGAGAGAAAATTATCTAAAAATTAAAATTCTGTAATTTGAACAATTATTCATTAAGTGCTGATTATGTGGCAGGCATCAGAGACAAAGTGATTAGTAGGACAAAGTCCCTGCTCTCATGAGGTTTATAGTCCAGTGGGGAAATGTTGGCTGTGGGGTGTGTGTGTGTGTGTGTGTGTGTGTGTGTGTGTGTGTGTGTGAGATCTTGGAAGGCTGCTCAAAGGAGATGGTATCTTAAGGACACATGATAAACCTGGTGGAGAAGGAGCATGTGGCATGAAGGCAAAGCGTGTATGGCCTGGGAAGTGCTTAACTGTGGTAAAGCCCAAAAGGAAGGGATGTGGGCAGCCCCAGGGTCTGAATGGGGGCAAAGGGAAGATCAGGCAGAGATAGGCCAAGGGGCTTGAACTTGATCAGAGTGAACTCCCTTTCTTTGGAGAATTCATTTGACCTCTGTGAGCTAAAAGAAAATCCTCCGATATCATTTCCTCATCCCATGGATAATCGTTTCTTTAGATTCTTAGTGACTTCTCTCTCCACTCCACTCTATTCAATTTTCCATTCCATGTTATTCCTCTTTTTTCAGTTAAGGATTGTTCTAATAAAAATGAAGTCTAGATACATGGATGAATAATCACTCCCTCCTCAGTAGTACCTGACACATACCTCGCAGGTGTCTTGTGATAGGTATCCTCCCCTACTGGAGCGTGGGTCCTCTGAGAGCAGAGACCAGAACCACTTCCTCTCCATGTCCCTCATGGGACATGAGGCTGCACGATGCAGCCTTGTGGTTAATGTGTGTTGAATGCAGCAGAGGGGCACTCTCAAGGATTTGAGTAGGAAACTACCATTAATTACACATTTTCCATGTTCCAGCTACTGTGCTAATAAGGATGTGTCAAGTTCCATTTAAAAATGATTTCATAACTGCAAACTTCCATAGAATAGAGAAGCTGGAGTTCTGCGTTCCTCATGTGAAGAAGGGAGAGGCTAGGCAGGGGGATGGAGACTGCAGGTTTGTAGAATGCAGTGACAAGTGAGCAGCACTATGATCATTGTTAATGCTACCATACCCTTGCTCCCCTTTGCCTCTCTGCCTCTCCGCCTCTCTGCCTCTCCAGTCAGCCTTTGGGAGTGTCCGCCTATGTGGGCAACTTGAACTATAGAAAGCACCTTCACAAAGCCTCCCAAAAGGCCTTGTGGCTGAAATCTCAAACCACTTGTGTGTATGTGGTCTAGGGGTGTGTGATGCCTTGCTTAGAAAACAGAAATAAGTGAACAGGAAGTTTAGCTTGTGATTTCAGGGATCACAAATAATTAGAAGCCAAAGGGTTGCAATTAAGGATGTTTCCTTGGTGGAGCAATGTTCTGTGGGCTGAACAAATGATTCAGGATTGCGAACAGGATTAGAGAACCTTCTTAGGCATGTCCAAGTGTGATGGTATTTGTTTATAGGTAGCTAGGTGGTCTTACCATGGGATTCATCTACCTTATTCTTTCTTTTAGCTTTTTCTTCTAAGAGTTCAATGACCTCATGACACAAGCCCTTCATAAATAAGTACTCTTACCTGTGGCGGGTGTTGCAAATGAGAACAAATAAACTCTTCCTAACAGATAGCTGTCTCTTCTCATGCTACCAGGAAGCTGGGCCCTTTGAAGATTATCTGTGGCTGTGCACAACCTCTGCGTTTTCAAAATGGAAGGCTAGGCTCCCAGGGGCTTAGGCCCAAAGCATTCTGTTTTTAATTGGCAGAAATATCCCTTAATGCAACAGTGATGCATCGTGTCTGTTCCCAGAAAGACTTTCATTATGGGTTCCCACAGCTCATGCCAGCCTGGATCAGTTCACCTTAGAACAGCCTTTGTAAGATGGAAGAGGATGAAGTGGGTAGAAGGAGAAGGTCTCCAATAATAGATCTCATCTTTTTAAAATAACCATGACCTGTTATATTAAGTATTAATTGCAAATCTGTTTCAATTTTTAAATAACATTCAGCTCTTTAAAGATTTACACTGGCTCATTTAAGCTCAATCAAATAAAATGTAAAACAAAGGAAAGAATGATCAACTTCTGGATATCATTCAGTGTATTAAATTAGCTTCAGGATTTTTCCCCACTAAGAAGTGGGACATTTATTTTTGGACTTATATACTTTTTATTCTGTTGAAACTGCACAGAAGTAGAACAGGTCTATCTTGAGAAAAGGTCTGTCTACTTTTAAAATTTTCTTATAGGCAACACTAGTTTTAACTTTTGTATTATATAGCAATAAGGGGAAGCTAATACCTATAAATCTGGCTCTTTGTGCATAAGCTATAAAGGAAACTTGAGTATTTGAACATCTGCTTTACAATTAAAAAAATTCCCTTGGTTGTCTTCTGGACATGAATTTGGTGCCACCTTGTGGGCAATTGTCAGACTATTGTGCATGCCATTAAAAGAAAACTTGCCCCTAGGCAATTAATAATGCTCAAAAAATATGCTCTGTAAATTAGGTAGGTTAAAAAAAAACCCAAAGCCTCAATGATTATCCCACTAGGTTTGTAGAGTTTCATCTTAGAGGCAAAATTGCTACCTAATTTCAGGAATCATTTGGTTTTTCCTAAGGGATTTTGATACCCTGCTGAGGTACCAGTGCTTTATTACCTGTGGAGAATTTTGGTTATCTGTGTTCTTTTATTAAGACTTGTGTTTCAACATATATTAACATGTTTTCTTTTCTTTTGTTTTTCATTTGAGCTCAGTATTAGGTATCTATCAATATAAATTTTCTTAGTGGTTGGATTAAATGCTGTCTTTTAGAGAGAAAATAATAAAGTCAAAATAGATTATCACAAATATAATATCGGACGTTTATAGGTCTGAGAAGTCTTTGTTAATTTACTTAAATAAAATTTAGATGCCATGTTTGTACATGTTTACCAAATGGTAGGATTAATATCATTTTCATTAATAAGAAAACAAAGTGTGCTGTGTAAATGCTATTCTGCATCAGGATGCTGCTTTTACTGAAGTCCTTTGGCAGATTCAGAGATGCTGGGGATGTGATTTTTGACCCACTTTATGACACTTCTCACAGGAGCTGTTCGAAGTGTGTATCAGTGATCTCATTACTCCTCATTTTGTCCATGAAAAGATGGGGCCAAAGGCACGGGTGGCTTGGTCTAGCCCACAAGGTCTGGGAGTGGTGGGGCAGGGTTAGAACCCAGCTCTCAGGACAGCTGGTCTGCTGCTCTTGTCCTTAACTGATGCTGTCCCTATTGCTTACATAATAGTGTGACAATTGCAAGAAACGAAGTGTTTGGGCTGATGGGAGTTTTAGAGATTCAGGCCTTTGAGGAGGGGGAGAGAGAGAGGGAGAGAAGAAGGAAGGTGGTGAGGGGAGAAACGGGGGATATCTTCTTGCCGTCAGTCAACGGCCTTAGGAAACATCTTGCTCTTTCTAAAGGGAAAATTGGACTCTATTTTCCCCCAGTTGAAGCTTTTCAGAGGCTCCCTTTGCGACCCTTTGTGAGACTCCATTATGTGGCTCTCAGCTCCTTTATGACCCATCTCTCTGGCTTCTCCTGCCAACCTCACCTCACTCCAGCAATACGGGAGTACTCTCAGCATTCCCCCAAATTCCTTTTCTTACTCCCCACCTTTGCTTAAGTTGCATCTCTCACCCTTTCCCATTGCCTTGACCACGCTTTCTCCTCACTTTTCCCTGGTGAATCCAAAGCATTATGTAGGGCTCAGCCAACAGGTCATTCCTCTAAAATCCTCCCCTGACCCTTCCCTCCCCTCCAATCTGGTTAAGATGCTCCACCTCCATATGACTCTCAAAGTGCTGTTTGACTATTGGTATCTGTTTTCCTAGTTAAACAGTGACATCCTTAAGAGGAAGTATATATTACTTACTTCTGTGTTATTAGAATTGAGCACAAAAGCTGACCAATGTTGTCTCCTCTTAACCAGGAAAGGCAGAATTGAGGTTAATTTGCAGAAATCAGAGCATCGATAGTGGAAGTGGGGACTCAAGACTTCTAAACCCTCTTGGCTTTTGCTGGCCTCTGCTCCTCTTGGTACGAAGCCTCATTCTCAGGGCCTTGCCTTCTCTCTTTCCAGATCTCAGCCCTCCTTCTGTTTTTCAGCCTTAGTTTTTACTTGTAGACATGGCTTCCCCGACAGGGTTGGGGAAAGTGTCTGCCAGAACTCCAAACTCATTCTTGCAACTTGGCAGCCTCAGGGAGAAAGGTGCTTCTTTTCCCCAATATGTCTATATGGATTTTAGAGAAGCAGTTTGGCTCTGTTTGAGTCATATACCTATTCCTGGGACAATGACTGTGGCCTGGAAGTTTGTATATGTTGAATGAATAGTCCATGTGGCATTTCTCCTTGTGTCCCTCATTCCTTGCTTGTGCTGATTATAAGCCTTTTCATTCACTTTTCTTCATGTTTCAGAAGTGACATGATACAGGACAGGGGCTGACCCTGGGAGTATCCCTTGAGACTGGGATGGAAAGGGTAGACAGTTCTGTCAAGACAGTCCTAGGTGGTGGGTGCACCTGCTCACCTCTCTTGCGTCTTCCCTGCCTGTCAGCCCCAATAGGATTTTGGCTCAAGTAGACGAGGTTCAGAAAGTCAGAGCTAGCTGCATAAACCACATTCCCCAGTCCTCTGACACTCCCGAAATGGATTAGGTGGGGCTTAGTTTTTTAGCTATTGTATAATATCAGAAATGTGTAAGAATTGTATAAGGCCTAAACATACAACTTAATGAATCGATATAACACTCACATAATGATCATCTAGATTAAGAAACAGCATCTCAGAAGCCCCACGTTCTTAACAATCACAACCCGCCCCCCCCAGGACTCCCCAAAGCAAACCATTACTCTGACTTCATAGTAATTTCCTTCTTTTCTTTATTCTTTTACTATCTATGTATACATCCTTAAACACTAGAGTTAATTTGCCTGTTTTTGAACTTTATACAAAGCTATACTGTCTAGTCTTATCTTTTGTGTCTGGTTACTTTCATTTAGCACTGGATTTGAGAGAGTCATCTTGTTTTGTAGAGTATAACCATAATTTCTTCATTTTTGACACCATGTGGTGTTCTGTTGTATAAATATACCATCATTTAATCATTTATTTTTTCCATTTTACTATTGATGGACATTTGAGTTGTTTCCAGGTTCGGGCTATTATGAATGATACTTCTGTGAGCTTTCTTGTTCTTGTCTCTTGGTGTACCTGAGATGCACTTCAGTTGGGTGCTTCCTTAGGAGTGGAAATACTGGGGAATGGGGTTAGGTGTGTCTTCACCATTAGTTTACATTCTACTTTTCCAAAACAGGTGAGTAATTTACCAGCAGTGTTTTCTTTCTCTACCTCTTCTAAACCCCAATTTTGGTGGCATCACAGGAACCACAGACAGATAATAATCATAAGTTCCATTTCGTAAGTGCTTACTCTGTATGAGAATCTATGCTAAGCGCTTTACAGATAGTATATTAAGACATCCTCACAACAGCCATTGGAGGTAGGTGAAATTGCTTTCTCCATTTTTTGCAGATGAGGACCCTGAGGATTAGAGAGAGGTTAAGAAACTTACTTAGGGTCACATAAAAGTGTGTGATAGAGCCAGGACCTAAACGTGGGACTGAGCTCCTTGACTGCCAAACCTGAACTCTTATCTCTATGGTGAAAGGCTGGCATTTACCTGGCAGTGAGAGTGTGGGAATTGTGGTTTGGCACACTGGACCTGTGCCTTCCTGGTCTACAGATGTGGGTCAAGCCTGCTGGCAGTCATTTCTTTAATGGAACATCCTATTTTCAGGAAGGAAAAAACATGAAAGAAAATGAGGTAGCAAGGAGTTGGAGGCATTTATTAAGTCTCCTTTAGTTTATGCACCATTAGGACCAGGCTCAGCTGG
Organism: Paguma larvata; assembly: GCA_030068075.1. Taxonomy (NCBI): domain Eukaryota; kingdom Metazoa; phylum Chordata; class Mammalia; order Carnivora; family Viverridae; genus Paguma; species Paguma larvata. Next base: position 23,360,585 of record CM057842.1, on the reverse strand, counting down.
GCCTGCCTGGTCTTGAGACTTTGCCTCAAATACTGGTCCATTCAAATTAGTTTTTTTTTTTCTGAAGTGTCACAAGACTATGTCTTGAGCATACCTCTAGACCCTTGTTAATATTCTGAGGTTATAAAGTATCAGCGAGCTTTTCTAACAGGAATACAGTAATAAATGATTGATGGGTCAGTATTCAGCTTTTCTGTTAAGTTTTTTTTAATTAGTGATAAAATTGAAATCTTAGTCATGTAGAGTAATGAGGTGGTATAAACATTATTCAAAGCCTCAGCACTGTTTACCTTGACCTTTTCTACCTTTTAAGCCACACACCACTGAAGCTTTCTTATTTGCCTGCTGGTATGTCTGCATTCATCCCCACACCCCCATCAGTCATCCTTATTACAGCCAATGGAATCTTTAAAAAGACCTAGTCTGCTTATGTTTCTTCTCACCAAGGCCCTGTGTGATTTGGCTCCACCTACCCTGCCCCAGCCTCTTGCTACTCTCCCCTTTTGTCGTTGTTCCAACCACAATACTCAGCACTTTCCCACGTGCCAGGCACTGTTCTAATAATCCTCTTGTACAGAAATTATTATTCCTATTTTAAATAGGAAGCACAGAGAGGTTAAGTTACTTGCCTAGGCTCACACAGCTAGTAAATGTCAGGTAGAGCTGAGATTCAAACTCGTGTTCACTGGCTCCGGGGTCCGTGCTCTCACTCACTGCACTATGTTGTCTTTCTTTCCTAGGCTTCTCTAAGTACCTTTAATGTGCCCTATTCTTCTCCTTTGGGATTTTGTCCTTGGTCTTCCTTTTATCTGAAATGCTCTTCCTTCACCCTGCCTCACCTAATTAACATCTCTCCTCCTTAAGAACCCAGCTTCGGCGTACTTGCTTGAACTGCCTATGAGCTAAGATAGATATTTCTATTATCATTTAAAAAAATATTTGGTGCCATTATAATTACTTGTGGACCGTTTTGCTTTCCCTTGTAGACTATAAGCTGCATGAGAGCCATGGCCCACCCATGCTCTTTACCCCAGGTCTCCCATGCTTGATGCACAACTGCCTACTTGAAGTGTTTGTTCATTCAGTGAATGAAAGAATGAATGATTTCCATGGCTCACAGCAGAGTAACAGAGACAGAGTTGTTTTTCTGTCCCAAGATATAGTTTTCAAGTAAGCCCTAACTTAAATGAACTCACCTTCTGATTATTGTTTAGATGGCTTTTTTGGTCTGATGCCCGATTGATCTGGATTTTTAATATGTATTTTTAGTTCTCAGTCTACTTTCTTTCAGGCAATGCCTTCTAATTTACAAGCCTTCATTAGCTTAATAAGGTGTCCTGCCCATGGTATTGTGTTTCATCTTATGGTTTATGGGTCATTAATAATGCTTAGGCAGAAGTTCAAATCTATATACAGTGCACACTGGAGCTGCTACCTATCAGAATATCCCCACACTTTTTTTTTTTTAATGACAACTTTCTCAGTTGATTTAAAACAATCCTTTTAGTTATGTACTTTGAAAATAATGACCTCTTTGAGGAGAAATCATGGAAGAATTGCACCTAACATTTATGTTGTCCCATGTGGGCCTTTATATGCTAACTTGAGAGAAGATGGGACCCTGAGACGAAATGAGTTTTCAGTTCTTTCTTTAATTGTGAGCATGTTAACTAGTCTTTTACCTAATTGAATAGAAAATCTACCAGCCTTTTAGAAGCCACATTTTAAACTAATGTGCTAGTATAAATGTCCTCCATCTATAAATATGTAGATTTTTATGTCCCAATCCTATAAGCTTTGCCTTAAAAATTTTTTAATTTAGAAATTCAAAATTTTTTATGAGAGATTTTTATCATCAACTTTATGATTAGTGTGAATCAGCTTGGCAACTTTTCAGATGTTTTCAGCTATTTTAATAATCAAGTTTATCAGGCATGGCCTTTCCCTAATCTCTTAGAAACAAAGCACTGTTTCTTTTCCTTATGTAATTTTTCTTAAGAATTATAACTTAATATTACATGTTTATGGTTCTTAGAGATACAGAGAAGTCAGCATAGTTCTAGTTGCACCTGGACACCCAAACCAAATCAGCCTATGAAAAATGGGAACTTACTGTCTTAACATAGCTGGGAAGAGCACAATTGAGGCTAAATTGCAGAAATGGGGTCATCAGTGCTGAAACTGGGGTCTCTAGGCTTCCAGAATTCTCTCTCTCTCTGTGCAATGATTGGTCTCAGCTCCTTTTGGCCTTTGGCATCATTCTCCAGCCCTTGCCTTGTCTCTCTCATGCATAGCCCTCTTTCTCTCTGCTGGTTGGCCTCCTCTTCTCCTGTAGACATGTCTTCCTTTATGTGGCTGGAGAAGATGACCCTCAGATACGTTAGAAGGCAGCTTCTCACACCTTGACATTTGTAGCACGTTGGGAGGTAGTACTTCTTTCTCTGAATATCCCCATACCTGTTTTTAGGGAAGGACTTTTCACTTGCTTGGTCCATATACCCTCTCCCTGAACAGTCCCTGTGTCTGGTTAGGAACTGTGAATGACTGATAGCCCCATCAGAGCCAGGAGGCAGGAGCATGAATTAGCTAGAATAAAAGGGCACTATTGCTCGAAGAAGGACGACAAGAACATCTAAAGGAATGATGAAACCATGGTTTTCTTACTTCATTAGTGGTTGCTGTTGAAATTAAATAAACATTTGGGTGATTCCTCTGTGTCAGACACTATACTACCCACCCAGGGATTCAAAGACTAATGAGTTAAATGCATAGATTATAGTGGGAGGGAATGGGTTAAATGTAAGGAAAAGCCTCCTGACAGTGACTGGAGTTCTGTTTTGGGATGTGTGTCATCTTATTCTTTAGAATTTTCTGTTTTGTTGTGTTTTAATGAATTGCACTTCTCTGGGGTGATTTGACTCTTACCAATATCACAAATCAATTTCCTGAAAGGTGAACATAGATTTTAAAATTTATTCATTCAGAAAGTTCCTTTTCTTCTGATGATGAAATGAATGTATGTTCATTTGTAAAAGATAAAGAAGAAAATGAAAAATTATTCTAGTAGCCAGAGATAACATCTTAGTTAGCTACTTAGCATTTTGGAGCATATATGTCCTTACAGTCTTTTATATGCATATATGTAAAGATAAAATAGTTTGTCTATTATTTTTTTAGACAAGTTGGCAATACTGTTTATACAGTTTTGATTCTGGCTTTTTATTTAGTGTTTTATTATGAACATTTTCCCTAACCGTGAAATATATGTTATTATTCTCTGCTTCATAGTCCACCAAGTGGCTGAACTTGTTTATTTAACTAGTCTTCCAGTATTGCACATTGAAGTTGTTTGCTAAATTTTGTTAGCATGAGAAATGCAAAGAATGTGCTGGCACTTAAATTCTTGTCTACCTTTCAGATGATTTCCTTGGGTTTCATTCCTAGGAGTAGACTCAGGAGATCAAAGGAAAGACACGCATTTAAGTCTCTGGAACCAGATGGCCACTCTGCCCTTCAAGAGGTTGTTTCAGGTTACGTTCTTACCAGCTGTAGAGGAGAGAGAGCCTGTGAGTGTAATGGCCTGTCTCTAACAGTTATTAGCTCATGTTAACTGATTTTATTCCATCCGTGAGGGGATACTATGTGTGAACCAACCATGACCACGTGTTGGATACTGGAAAAGGGTCTGGCACCATGAACTGAAGGTCTTAATTTTTAAGTGAGAAATAAACACAGGAATTCCTCTAAATGATTCATTTCTTGATTCAAAAATGCTCTATTTTTACTGTTAAAGACAAGTAAATGGAAAGTGCAGTGTCCACATGTTTTTTTCTTTTATTTTCCTCCTTTTCCTTTTGCCTTTTCCTCTTTGTCTCTGTCTTTCTCTCAAAATTAAAAGAGCCTCTTGTTTATCTTCTTGGGTCTGGTTCCTAGGGGTGCAGCTATGAGATCAAAGGGTGTTGCAGACAGTTGAGGCTGCTATAACAGAACACTACAGACTGGGTGGCTCATAAACAACAGAAATTAATTTCTCACTTCTGGAAGCTGAAGATTAGGGCGTGAGGATGGTCAGGCTCTAGTGAGTTCCCTCTTCCCAAGTTGCAGATGGCTTTGTTCTTGTTTCATCCTCACATGGCAGAGAGAAAGGGCAAGAGAGCTCTCTGGGGTCTCTTTTATAAGGGTACTCATCCCATTCATGAGTGCTCACCCATCATGACCTAATGACTTCCTAAAGCCCCTTCCTCCTAATGCCATCACATTGAGGGTTAAATTTCAACATGTGACTTTTGAGGAGACACAAACATTTATAACAAAAGGATACAATAGTTTCCATTGTTGACCAACAAAATCAATGAAGTCTGATGACAAGGACCCCAAAATGAAAGTTCTAGCCCTGAATAAACTAGAAGTATGGTTTAAGAAACAAAACATATTCTTTTACTCAGCAAATATTTATTGAGCACCTACTCTGTGGTAGTATGTTGCTGTGTGAAACTAATTGGGCCAGAAAAGGATTTGCCTCTGAAATAGTGGGTATTGTGTCCCACCCAGTTATTTGATGAAAATGATTCCTGATGTGAAATTATGGATATAGTGGAAGGAACAATGGCTTGGAATCAGACAGATCTGGGTAGAAATTCTGGATATGCTGGGTGCTGTTGTATTACTTCACCTCTGTAAGTCTCAGTTTCCTCATTGGGAAATCTAGCCAACTCACAGGAATGTTAGGGGTGAACATAATGATTCCAGTTACTAGGACATTGACGGCATCAGTAGGTGACCAATAACTGGTAGCTGTTGTTACCTTTGTTATGATTATTATTGTGATGATGATGACAGGGTAATAGGAGCTTGGGTGCTTTGACAGTAGTTGCTAATACCTCCCTAAACACCTTTGCTCACAGAGCAAAAGCGACTCCATGCATTAATGTGTGTGCATGCATATATGTGTGCATGTGTATGCAATATATATATATCTTCCTTGGAATCAGTCCCCAAAGCCTGTATCAGAAGGATTCTTATAGGTGGCTGTTGGATTCCTATCCTCCCTGCTCTGCTTCCTGAATCCTGAAAGCTCCTTAGGGTGGAGGCATATGAGAGTGAGCTCCTCAGTGAACCTTCAGCATGACATCAGGCCTTGCATACTCTGGGTTTGACCTATAGTGGCTCGGAATAGGGTGCTTGGCTCTGAAAATCTAGATGTGAAGACTCTTCCTCTCCATCCTCATGGTTTTTTGGGTCCAGGAGGCAAGCCTTGGTTATGGGGGAGAGTGAGGAGGTGATGTGCCTCAAAGCCACACGTCCACAGAACACTGGCTGGATTGGGGAAGGCAGTGGGATGGCTACTGGAGTCTAATCGATTCCATATGCATCCACCAACTACTACTTCCTATGTTTAGGTTCTTGGTAATTTTATATTTTCTTGCACTTCTTCCCCACCCCCCCCAACAGATCATATACTGATTTAAAATATGTTGGAACATCCTAGTATGTACAAATTTCAGAGCCTTCTGGGTGGTATAAACTTACTTCTAGAAGCTCCTAAGCCCAAGAACTGTTAATTTGTTGGAATATCATTCCTGTGTTTAGAAAAAAAAATACTGATATTTGTTGAAATAGTAAGGAAGACTTTATTCAGGATTATTGCAATAGAGGCATTAGAATAGAGGAAAGAGATTGGGTTCAACTCCTATTACAGCAAAGACATCTGTGGATTATAGCCAATGAGCAGAGTTGAGGGGCTTAGTGAATGGAAAATTACTAAGGACAGACATCAGGGCTAAGGGGGTTCTTGCTAAACTGACCTAACAGGACTCTTGCAAAAAGGCAGGTCAAGTATTAGGCATTAAAGGCCTGGGATGAGGAACATCACCAGATATCTAGGGTTGGGGATTTGCTCTGAATGGACAAGATTCTTGCTAAGACTGGGCTCTGCAGGTTTGGCGAGGACAGAAGAGAGGTCAAGTTGAGGTCTGGTCAACAAGAGAGCTCAGAGAAGCCTAACTAAAATTTGATCCAGGTAAGAGTCTTTGTCACCTGCCATGATTAGAATGAAGCACAAGTGGCAAGTGAGAAACACATAAATTCCTCCAAATGATTCATTTCTTGCTTGATGTGCAACCTTAGGCCAGTGACTTGGCCTGTAGATCCTGAATCTCTTTCCAGAAAATGGACCAAATGGTACATTGCTCACGAGGAAAGCAGTGAGCACCCAGTGAGACAATGCACAGGAAGGGCTTGTCCTAGTGCCTGTCCTAAATTGAGGGCTCAATAAACGATGTTAATATTGTAAGTTGGGGACCATAATCAAGTTTTGACCCAATAAACTTAGTGAACCTTTCTCATCTGTAAGTAACATGGAAGATGTGGTTTAGTGAAAACTGATTTGGGTTAAAGGTCTGAATAGCTGGATTTAAAATCTGACTCCTCCAATTTTTCGCACCCTTTAAGCCTTAGTTTCTTATCCATAAAATGGGACAACGTCCTGTTTCTTGCCTATCCCATAGGTTGGATGAAGTGAGAAAACGTATGTGAAAGAACTTGGGAAACTTAGAAAAGATTATATTTAGCACTTAACCAGAATTAGTCTAATGTTTCTTAATAGTCCTGTGATTAGGTCTCAGTCAGTGAGTGAGCCTGTGCCCCTGGGATGTCCCCTTCACTAGTGCTTCTCAGTTTTGTTTTGCTTTTCCCCCTTAGAAGAGGCAAGAAGCCTGGGAAGAGCTAGAGTTGGGTGTTTCCATTCCCTCAGTCAGTTAGGTTCTGGTAAAAGTGTTTCCTTTGATTTTCTTTAAGTTTATTTATTTATTTTGAGAAAGAGAGTGAGAACGGGTGCACAAGGGGGAAAGGGGCAGAGAGAAGGAGAGACAGAATCCTAAGCAGGCATTGCACCATCAGCGTGGAGCCTGATGCGGGGCTCAAACCCACAAACTGTGAGATCGTGCCCTGAGCTGAGATCAAGAGTCAGATGCTTAACTGACTGTACCACCTTAGGTGCTCCAAAATAGTTTCATTTGAAGGCAGACCTTGTTAAAAAAAGAACAGAATGCTCTGGGAATATTTCAAGGTAACTGCCTTCCCCATCCGTCTGTGGGAAGAACCAGGGGATTTTTCTCTCATCTCCACTGTGAGGACCTGGTAGGACTCTTGAAGGTAAAACATCTGAATGTATGGGGGCTCACCAAGACTGTCCCCTCTGAGTTTTTTTTAATAACTTTTAAAAAATTAAAATATAAACTAATAGTATTTTTCTTTGTTCCTGTCAGTCTATAGATTGGACATAGCAACTGTTTAAAGAGTTTATTTACAATAAATAATAGCTGATAATAGCTGGCAGCAAAAGTGTAATGATTTTGTGGTTATAGTCAGATCCTTCTATCACAAGTGTGTAGTTCGAAAAGACAAAGGGAGTGGATGAAAAGACTAAGTCACTTGTCCTTGGCTCTTTTGGAGGAAGCGAGGTAGTAAAATGCTGGATATTTTACTAAACAGAAAACTTAATAGTTTCCACTTCAGAATATGGTGAATCTTCAAAGTTTACCAAATGGTAGAAAGTCATAGAAGCCATTGGCTTGCTTTATTTTTTATTTTTTGATTAATTAATTTTGAGAGAAAGAGGGAGGGGCAGAGAGAGAAGGAGAGAGAATCGCAAGCAGGCTCTATGCTGTCAGCACAGAGCTCCACCTGGGGCTCAAACCCATGAACCATGAGATCATGACCTGAGACAAAACCAAGAGTTTGATGCTTAACTGACTGAGCCAATGAGGTGCCCCCATTGGCTTACTTTAAAATATCAATTATTTAAACAGTCATTGCTTTGGCAGGTCTTTTGAACTGTTAAAAGTATCACTGTGCTGAATGATTTTAATTGTTGGACATTTGGTATAACAGATTTGCTTCTGATTTATGCTCTAAATAAAGTTAGGTTAAAAGAGTAAAAGATAAATTCTTAACTTTCCTCCAAAAAATTTATACTTAATCTGTTTATAACAAAATCTTGTAAATAACAGAAGTCTACTGTCATGTTGTAATTTGCCAAAAGATTTTGCTTTTAATTACTTTCAGGATCCAAAAGTGTCTTCTTATTGGAAAATAAAAGAAGGTAACCAAGGGTGGGGAGTGTGGGGCACAAAGGGAGGAAACTGAACATATCTAAGCTTCAGTGTCCATGGACTTGTCCATTGCTGTTTCTGTTCTCACACTTTTTCTTGAATTACTTTTGAATACTGGTGGCTGGGGCTGCATCCTTGTAGAAGTAGCTCTCAGAGAAGATGCTCCTGTACTTTTCAACACCAAATCTAGGCTTCTTTCTCTCTCTTTTCACAAATTCTACCTTTTTTATTTTTCAAAATCAGTGTCAGGTGGTGATGAAGAGTTCAGCTTCTGAGATCAGACTTGTTGGGTTTCAGTCTGACTCTTACTCTCAGCACGTGACCCTACGTGATTACTTGACCTCTTTGTACCCCAATTTCCTTGTCAGTGAAACAGGAACAATGATATTACCTCCCTCATTGAGTGGTTGGGAGGATTAAATAGAGTAATTCAGGTGAAGGCCTTGCTAGAGGATTTGGTGAATGTTAGTTGATGCTATTATTATGTTACCCTTCCCTTTTCCTCTTCTTTCTTCCTCTCCTTTCTCACTTCTGTGTCTTTACATAGACTATTCTGAAAATTCCCATTTGTACTTTCTCCTTCTCTAGTGGGGGTGTAGGATATCGTACCAATTTCCAGCTCTTTTTCATTTAGTACACACACACACACACACGTATTTCTTTAAAAGCACTCTGGTAGATACTGAGGATGAGATACCTGATTTTATGGAATTTACATCTCGTGAGAAAAATATGGAAGGTAGTGGGTCAGTTAGGAAAGTGGAAGAAAGTTTAGGAGGCTGTGAGGTTGTATACCCAAGGCATAAACCCAGCCTGTGATGTCATGGAAGGCTCTGTGAGGACAGAACATTCTAGCTAAGACTGGAGTATTGAGAAGGCCTTCAAGGATTAACTAAAATTCCATCTTCTCCATGGAGCCCTTCATGATCACATTTTTTTCTTTGACACTCCTGATTTAGGTTACTGTAGCACTTTATTTCTGCCTCAGGTAGAGCATGTGCAAATGTCTATCTTACCATATACATATATGGGTCAGTCTCTCTCCCACTGAGTTACAGTACCTGGAAGAATAAGATTAAACCTTATTATCTTTGTGTGGTCAGCGCTTCCTGTATAACACCGTTCAAAGTTCTTTTCAGCTAGTGTTCGGAACTTAACCAATTGTGCTTTGAGAAGGGTAGATCCTACAAAGGAATTCTCCTTACTCATGTTTTACTCATTTGGATCTGAGTTTCCTCTTTGCCTTGTTACTTGGTTTCCTCATATGCAAGCTGGAAGGATTGAATTAGGATCCTTATAATAAGGTAGGGTTTCTGTGATCCCCTTGACGAAGTCTGGAGGGAGATATGTAGTGCATGGATATCAGCACGAATGGGTGCTTATAGCAGTGGTGTGTAAATATGGGTATGTTGGGATCCCGGCATGGGTACATTATCTTTCAGTGGTCTTCTAAGGGCATATTTTCACTGGGACTTAGATGGGAGTGCTCAGCAGCTACTGTTGGGCAGCAGCACCCCCTTTGTACGCTCCTGGGCCCCCCAAATGTAATGGAAGATTTATGGGAAAGAACTTGAGCTCTGAATTAACGTAAGTGGAATCCAGGTATATGTAGCCCTACCTAGTTTGATGGACTGAGGATCCCCAGAGAAAGCCAGATTACTTTCTGAGAGAGATCTGACAGAGATCTTTCTGAGAGAGATTGTGGAACCTTTCAGAAAAGAAATGAAGTGAGAAGAATTCACAGAGATCAAAGGAATAAAGGAGTGGTGGGGCAGGTGCAATGCAGCCCCTAGCCTGCTGCTTCCTGGGAATGAGAGGGCTGGGAATAAAGAAAGAGAAACGAATCATTTGGAGCCCACCAGCTCTGCTGAGGAAATGGCTAGGAGCAGCATAAGTTGGAAACTGGGGAAGGTCATCAGTGGTAGAGAGAGAAAAACCTGAAATCTGGATCTCAGCACTCACTCTTGTGTATCTAGGATTAGTTAGTAATTCAAAGTGGTTCTGGATAACAGTTCCAGAGAGGGTCCTGTTGCACAAGAACTTCTCATATTATACTTTGTTTTGGTCTGATCAATCTGTTGGAATATGGTTGATTTTGTGGGTTGAGACTGTTCAAGCTACCACAAGAAGAAAAGCTAGGGGTTCATTTGAACTGAAACTGAAGCGCTATTGGGATCTAAGTCAACTTCTCTCTTAGGGCATTTCTGTGGCTTTCCTACTCTGTTCTCTCTTCATCATTTACTTCCTCAGCCTTCTCCATGTCCGTTTTGCTTCCTCAGAACTTGGACTTCCCTGGGGCTGTGGTTTGCCAAGGCCCCATATCCTCCTGAGGAATTCATCTATTGACTGGTTCAGGTTCTGAGTTTCCAGTTCTAATTTTCAGAGAGAGAGGAATCTGACAGCCCAGGCAGGCCATGAGTGAGAGGCCTAGCTCTTGGTCTACTTGGCTTGTGGAATGGGAGGACCTTGTGACAGGGAGCTTGGTTGTGGACAGAGTGGCTTAGAGGAGGCAGCAACCAGAGCAAGTCATGGTAGACATCTCTAGTTCATAATCCACTCACTCAGTCATTGCATTTCCTACTTGGCAGTGTAGCATTGGGGTTAAGAGCCCAAGTTCCAAAGTCAGACTCCAATTTTGGCTTGACCTTGAGCAGTGACCTCTCTCTGAGCCTTACTTTCCTCATCTGTAAAAAGGGAATGATAATTGTACTCACTTTATAAAGTCGTTTTGAACAAGACTTGAGAAAGTACATATGAACAGCTTAGTATAAGGTCAGTGCAGAGTAAGCACTTTGAAATGTTAATTATTTTTACATATAGTCTATAAGTAAATAAGACAATATAGCATCTGTCTTTATAGAGATTTCAGTCTAACAAGAGAATAATTTTCATGAACTAGTCATATAGAGCACTCTCGGTAACAGATTTACAACGTATAGACGTTGCATATAGTTACAAAATTAACTCACTGAACAAATTTTTATTGACTACCTACTAGGTGTGTGGCATTGTCAGCACTGAGGGTACAGTTTTTAACAAATAGTCAAATTCCTGCCCTACTGGAGCTCACACTGTAGTTAGAAGATAAGTACACATGAATTATATATATATATATGTATATATATATATAATTATACATATATATATAGTTATATATGTAAGTATATATATAATTGTGTGTGTGTGTGTGTGTGTGTGTAGATAGGTAGATAGATAGGTACATAATGTCTGGTGATGCTATGTGCTATGAGGAAAAAAAGCAGGGTAAGGCAGTAGAGAATGGCAGTGTGTATGTGGGCACCTAATCGAGGTGGTGTGGCCCAGGATGACCTCTCTAAGGAAGTGACATTTGAGCAGAGGACTACATAACGTGAGGGAGGGAACCATTCAAATGTCTGGGAGAAGGACATTCTTGACAGAGAGAAGAGCGAAGGCAACAGCTCCTAGGCAGGGATGTACCTTGGTATGCTTGAGGAGCACCAAAGAGGCTGGGGTGACTGGAGCCTAGGGGGTGAAGGTGGGAGTAATGGGAATTGAGGTCTCAGAGGAAGCTAGAGGCCAGAGGTGATGTCCAACAGATTCAGTTACATATGGCATCTGTGGGCATTTGGGCTTTTCAGATCAGCCTGACCTCCTGGCTTGTCAGTTTCCTCTATAATGAGGATAGCAGACAGATGCCCATTTTGAAGCAGTTTGACTTTGGAGATGCATGAAGACTCATTAGAGTTTTGAACTATGTTCAGGCTATTGACTCTTGAGACTGTGCTCAGCTTTTCTCCCCACCTGGGCAGGGTGAGTCATGCATGGGAGGGGGTTCTGATAAACTTAAGCCAGCTCCCTCCGTCATAACTACCACAGAGCTGCTTCCTTAGTCATCCTTTAATCCTGTCTCTGTGTTCTGACCTCCTTCTCCAGGATTAAAATAGCCCAGCATGCTGTATCCAGTGTAGTTATTGTTTAGGGACAGGAACTGGGCTGAGTGACTCACTGCAAGTGAGAAAGAGGTGAACTGCCTAGCTGTGCCTGGGACCAGCTGCTGCTGAGGATAGGAGACCCTCACAATACACTGATGTAGGTGCCACAGCAGGGCTATCCTCAATGTTCATGGAAGCAAGAAGTGGTATTTCCCTCAGAATCTTGAGAATGTTTCACAGTGGATGTGACATTTGAGCTCTGATATTTCAGGATTCTCTGAATCAAAACATGTTTCCACAATTATTCTAGCTTCCTGCAAGTAAAGAAGGCTATGACTCTGCTGCATTGGGGCTGACTGCCCTTAGGTATTGGTTTTTGCTGATGGGTGGCAGGGATGGTGCCATTTACTGAATATTTATTGCTCATTTTCTGTATATACAACATTGTTTGAGACATCTTTTGTGTCAGCTCTCTATTGCAGCATTATAAATCAGTTCCAAACTTGGTGACTTAATGCAAGTCTTTTTATTTGCTTGTGATTCTGAGAGTCATTAGTTTTGTCTGGCCTGGGCCGGGTTCAGCTGGGTTGTTCTTCTGCTGATCTCTTCTAGGGTTATTCATGAGGCTGCAGTCACCTGCTGATTTGATAGAGGCTGTTTGGTGACATGGTGGTTAACTACAGGGTGGTTGGTGTTGGGTTTTTGCTGGGTTTTTTCTCCTCATGGTGTGTTATCCTCAAGTAGGGTAGCTTGAGCTTCTTCATATTAAGAGGCATAAAGTGTAGCTCCAAGAATGGTTTCCTCTATCCTTTTGGGTGGTTCTTTCCCTGGCCTCAGGCAGTGTCTTCACACACATGAAGATTAATAGCTGAATACTTAAGGGGGACCCTCTGAAGCTCTCTGCCCATGAACTCTAGTTGACTTTCTCTTTTCAAACAACCAGCTTCATCTCCTCAAATCAGGCAAACTGTACATTTTTGCCCGGGATTCTTTCTGTGCTGCATCCTGGACACTATCGCCAGGTAATAGACTATGCAGTTATAGTGCTCACCATATTCGATTTTCATCTCTCAGGATCACTGCCATTGAAACCATCGTTTCATACATATTGTCCAATTTGTTAGTTGTTTCAGGAAAGGAGGTTATTATGTCTCTGTAACTCAATCTTGGCTGGAAGTAGAGGTCTTAAGAGGATAAAAGTAGAAGTGGCAAGGTATCTTGAGGCCTACTTAGGCTTGGAACTCAGATATCACCTCTGAATTCTATTAGTCAAAACAAACCCAAGACTAGCCCAGACTTAAAGGGTGGAGATATAAACTGGACTTGATGGGAGCAGTGGCAAAGTCTTATTGCAAAGGGGCATGTGGAAAGGGATGGGAGGACTGATTGAAGCTCTGTTTATAAACGTTCTATCCCATTGTGTGAGCAGATAGATAATTATAAGATGATAGCTATCATTTGTCAAGCTGCTGCTATGAACCATGCCTTGTATGAAGAACTTTATACACAGTGCATCTAAACCAAATAATATTTTGAAGTGTTATGAATGTTGTATAACATTGTTCCATGTGGAACAAGTATAATGTTGTGAAGCTTATTTAATAGATGAGGAAACTGCCCCTCCTCAGAGGTTAATTGACTTCCTTGAGGTTATACCTGGGATCATGTGACTTCCATGCCTGTGTAATTTCATGTCTGTGCTCTAAATCCATCTTTTTACTTTAAACTTTTCTATGCCCTTATTTTAGGTATATTTCTTAAGTGTAGATATGGCAGCTTTAAAAAGAATACAAACAGATGATTTCTGTCCTTTTAGGTAGTAAGTTTATTTCATTTACATTTATTGTAATTACTGATATGTTTGGACTGATTTCATCTGCTTATTTTGTGCTTCCTATTTACCCTGCCTTTTCTAGGCTTATTTCCTCTTTTTTGATTGTTTGTATTTTCTTTATTCTCCTTTCCTACAGATTTGAAAGTTTAACTCTATTCTTTATTCTTTTAGCTATTCCTCTTAAATTTTAACATATCCAGTTGAATTTGTCTAAAGATAACCAATTTTACCTTCTGTTTTCCAAAAAAAAAAAAAAAAGACCATGATGAATTTAGAATATTTTAACACTAACCATTTGCTTCTCATCTTATGTGTTTTTATTTTTATATCCCTCGAGGGTATGGTAGTTTTGTACTTTGCTGTTTCCTTTGAAATTAGGCATGGCCATGTGACTGGCAGTGGCCTGTAAAAATGTAAGAAACAGGAAGCTTAAAGGGCCAGTGTGCAGTTCATTATGTAACTTGTGTGGCAATTGTTGAAAAAGGTTTTGAAGTCAGATCCTTTAGGGGCTACACTGGTAGAGACCCCAGCTAACCCCTGAAGGATATTTAGCATGAGTGGAAGTAAACATTTATTGTTTTCAGCATAGAAATTTTGGGATTGTTACTGTAGCATAAGGTGATCACTTGACTGATAAACTCCTGATTCTCCAAGTTAGTTGTCATATTATTATTGTCTTATATAATTAATGCTTATTTAGAATTAAAACACTTAACCATATTTACTTACCTTTCCTTCATTCTTATCAACTCTTCCTTCTAGATTCATTTTTCTTTTTTTCTTAGAGTACATATTTTAGAAATATATTTAAGATTATTTATAGTGTGCTGGTAAATGTTTAACAGTTGGTTCCCTGGGGTGCAAAAAAGATTTTAGTGTTTGCTGATTTCTGTGGTGTAAATACTCCCACCATAGATCAATTCAAGTTACCAACATGTTGTTAAGTGACTCAAAATTCCTGAAAATTTGGCTCTTATGAGCCACTATAAACACACTGTTATTTCAGGTGGCTTATGTTAGTGGTAAACTCTCTTTTTGTCCAGAGATAATCTTTATTTCATTCTTCTTAAATGGCAGATTAACTGAGAATAAAATTCTATTCTTAAAATTCTAAGTTGTTTCCTTGTAGCACTTTCAAGCTATTGTTATTGAAATAATATTGTTGCTCCCTTGAGAAGTCCATTGTCATTGTACATTGTTCTTTTGTAGTTAATCTGCTCCCTCTCTGGTTGCTTTTAAAATCTTCTCTTTGTGTTTAGCATTTTGTAGTTTTACTTTGCTGTGTTTAAGGCATGAAGTTAATTATACTTACCCATTTTGCTCCCCTTAATCTTTAATGAGTTTTAGAAATATTTTAGGCATTCTCTTTTTGAATATCATTTGATTTCTGGCGTTCTATGTGGTCTGAGTTGAGAGACTGTTCCTTGAGAGCACTTTTGTGTTTGTTTTTGCCAAGTATCACTGTGGGATCATTTTCATGTATAATTTCATTTCTCTACTTGGATGTTCTCAGACCTTTAGGCACTGTAAAATGAATCCCAAATTCACATGAAGGTAGACCCTTGGAGAAACTAGTTTTATCTCATCCTGAGCCCAGAGTTCAGGCTATCATCTTTTTGTGTCCACCGTTTCACTAATCTGGTTTTATGGAAAGGTCTCAGCTCTAACTTGCTTAGAGCCTATTCTGACCCACTTCCAAGGCTGTTAACCCAAGCTACCTCCCTTTACCCATTTCTAGCCTCTATGGCCAAAGCCTCAGCTCCTCTCACCTCTCTGATTTTTAGTTTTCCTCTTTGTTTTTGGCCCATGAGTATCTCTCTTAACTTTCATATATGCTCATCCATGCATATAAAGTGGTATTATTGTATTTTCTCATGATTTTGTATTTTCTCTAGCTTTTCCAGGTGTTTGTAGTTATCTGTTCCATCATATTGCTAGAAAGCGAGTGTAGGTTACACCCTGGGCCTTCACCATCCAATTTCCCTTGGATTATTCCAATATCTTTCTCATTTTTTCTCTGCCTCTAATTGCCCATCCTTCCCTGCTAATTTTTCTCCCAAACTTTAGTATGTGTACCCTTTTTAAAGTAAAAATTAAAAGTAATTCTTGTAGACTTTTAAGAATGTTTATGACAAGTATGGGGAAATAAAATCTTATTCTCTGAAAAAATCTTCCAAATATCTTGCTCCTTCAGGTCTTTGGTTAAATGTCATTTTAATGAGGAAGTATGACTGACTGTTGGCCTATCCTGTATAAAATTAAGACCTTCTCACCATGTTTATATTTTATTAATCTGTATAGCACTGTTTCTTGATATGCTATACTTTTGTTTATGGATTATCTCTCCTTATGAGATTCTAAGTTCCACAAGGTCAGGCACTCTCTCTTTTCCTTATTGTTATATCCCTAATGCTTAGGAATTCCCTGGCATATAGTAGATATTCAATAGATATTTTTGAATGAATGAATGAAATATAAATTATTAAGACAGGGAAAAGTTGTGTCTTAATTTCCAGATAATTTTATTTTTAAATTATCATTAAAATTAAACAAATTTCAAATTGTTATAAAACTCAAAGACCTCTCAGAATATATTCATAAGCCCGTTTGCAATATGCAGTACAAAGCACTCCCATTTACGTCACTCTCTGCTTTATGAAGTCTGCATTCTTTATATGGCATTTGGGTCCTTTACTGATGAGCATTATCACCTTTGTAGCTGCCTCCTGCCACTCTTGATCTTATATTTGGCTCTCAAGCTCCATATTTTTCCTTGATTTTTTTCATGCTTTGATACCTTCACTCTGCCTGGAGTACTTTCCCTTTTTTGCCTTTAGGAAATTCTTCTGTATTCTAAGCCCCACTCAAAGTTCACATCCTCTGTGCACAGACCAGATTGATGCCTCCCACCTCTGCACTGCCCTTCGCACATTGCACACCCTTCCTTATGCCCACATTCCTTTCTGTTGTGATTATTGATTTTCATATTTGTCACTTTTTCTTTTTTTATTATTTTTTTTAATGTTTATTTTATTTTTGAGAGAGAGACAGAGTACGAACAGGGGATGTACAGAGAGAGGGAGACACAGAATCCGAAGCAGGCTCCAGGCTCTGAGCTGTCAGCACACGAGTCAGCACTCGGGGCTCGAATTCATGACCTGTGAGACCCTGACCTGAGCAAAGTTTGATGCTTAACCAACTAAGTCACCCAGGTGCCCCTGTCACTTTTTCTTGACTAAGAGTGTCTCAAGGCCAAGGACTATGTCTCATGCTTTCTCTGTCCTTATATTCTCAATGGCTTATCATAGTGCTTAGCACATACTATGAGCTGAGTGAATGTTGCCTGGGAGTGGTTGTGGCAAAAATGAATGACCAGCTTATACTTTCAAACTCCCTGAGTGGCCTCAGGTGAAAGAAGAATTCTTTGTAGCATAATGGTTGTCTGATAGGGGGTTTGATGGGAGATTGTGTCATATGCTTAACAACTCTTCTTTCAAAAAAAGGAAAAAGTCTTCTTTCTGAGGAAGTGGATAAATGTTATCTGGCCTAGAGTTCACTGAAAAAGTTGCTAAATAACCTTTAGAGATATTTACCAGCATAATGGTGTTTTTCACTATTAATACTAATTATAACATTAAGAGAAGTGGTTTATTGAATACACAGACTATAATAAGCTATGTGTCTATTTGTAAGTATATTTTTATATATTCCTGTATGTAAACTTACTCGTAACTACACTTGTATCATCCTCATTTTACGGTGGAAGCAATTGAGGGTAAATAATTTACCAGGGATTAAACAGTATGGACAAGCAGTGGTAGAACCAGTTCTTGCTTAATGTAGGACTCAGCTCTTAACTAGTCTTCCATACTGGATTCAGCAACTCCTATAATGACAGAGTTTTCTTTGCCCCTTTAAAAGGTGATGGAAAAGCTTATTAAATAAGGAGTAAATGAGGGAGGAGGCTCTTTACAGACTAAAAACTATAAACTCATCCTAGGTTTATTTTTTCCTCCTTTATAAAACCATAAAGCCTGTAATACTTTCCACTCTATTTTCTTTTGGATTTTTAAGCTAAAGAAAGAAAAGATACAGCAAAAGACTCCACCCATTTCACGGGCCCCTGCCTCGTTGGTTTTGTATGGTCCACAGTTAAGGACTCAAATGATGGTGAGAGGAACAATCATATTTTAAATAGTGTTACAGCTGCATAGACTCGAGAGGGCCATTGGCCTCCCTGTAGCTTGCTGAAGGCCCTGGTATGCTGAAATTTATGTAAACCAGGACTAATAGTTCATCTTATTAGGAAAAATGGCAGTAGGACCTAGAGTTTCTAAGATATTACATTAGGGCTTGCTTCAATTTAAATTCTTCTTCCATTCAATAATGCTTTTGTTCCGGGCACCGGCAGTGTCTGCGCTGTTAGATACTTTCTTTATATCCCTGTTGGACTTGATCGGTTAACTCTGTTCCAGACTCAAATTTGAAAGCCATTTTTTTTTCTCCTTTCCTAACTTTAAAAGTCTCAAATGAATTATAAAACAAAATAAATATCCAGGGATGAAAAAGGCACTTTGCAGTCCTTGTTTAAAAATACTTTTTACTGTTCTTTTGGAGAAAACTGTATTCTCTTTCACTGGTTTAAAGATTTGAGAAGGAATCTTAAACCATATGAAATGTATCTATACTCTGATGAATGCATATGTGGGCTTCTGAGTCTTTTCTAAGGAAAACTCTTATTCTTAATAATATGTACAAAATTATCCAGATAAAAAAAATAACCTCAAATTGATATTATTCAGGATTGGTATCAAGGGGTCTTATTTCTCAGCCATATAACATATTCTTCCAGTGATGGTATCTGCAAAAGAACTGTTCCTTCTGTCTGGTTTTTGCTTTGGCTTCCCCAACGATAGCATGGATCTCCTGTGCCTTATCATTATTTTTTCCAGGTTCCTGAGTAGCCTCCTTCATTCTTGACATTTACCCCATATACTTTTTGGGGAAAAAATTCCTCTAAGCCCCTTTCAAAGTCTTTAAGCTCTCAGGTGGAAGAATGCTATATATCTTTCAGAATTCCCTTAAGGTACTTTTAAGAAGTTCTTTCAGAGAGAAAAGTTACTTCATCCTTGTTGGAATTAATCATTTGTTCCAACTCTTGAAGTCTTGGAGCTGCTGGGTATGGACTGTGGTTACAGCAGCTGTACCATTGGTGGTGTGTGGTGGAAGAGATGCCTCTAGGCCAAGGACGTTTGACTCCAGTGTGGAAATCTGGCTTGTGGCAGCTGTTGCACATACTCTGACACTAATTATGTGGGTAATGGGATCCTTTTGCAGTTCAGTGACCAAATAAAACTGGTGCGTGGGGCTAGAAGAGAAAGACTGGGACATAGCAGTGTGCCGAGAGTTTGGTGTATGGGCTTTATAACTAGCAGTGCTGTCATCTCTGCTGTGGCTTCTGGTGACAAGTTGTCCCTCTCTTTGGGCCTCAGGTTATCCTCCTATAAAAAGAGGCAGAGATGATTATCTTTCTGATCTCTTTCATCACCAATGTTCAGTGATTCTGTTGTTCAGTATTTGCTGTGTCTTTAAAATGCATATATATACCAGCTTGTAGGAAATCCAGGGTGGTTCTTTCAAAGTATTTTATTTGCTTTTAAAAGGTTAGCATCCAAAGTGGCCAAGCCAGAAAGTTCCTCTGGATTAAAGGATTTATTTGTATATGATACAGGCAAACATAATTTCACATTTTTTCTCCTATTATACTTTCATTTCTTTCCTTTGTGTTTTGGGAGGGTTTGCAATCTGGGTTTGTATATTCATAACAGTGGCTTTTAAAAATGATGGCTTCCTGTGAGCTGAAGTGGGACTTGCTAAGTATCTGATATGCATTCTGTTTAACCTTATCATGGTTTTGTGAGATGTTTGCATTTTTAGCAGCTTTTAAAAGAGCTGGAAACTGAGACCTACAAAACAGAAGTAACCTGTTAGTGTCATACAGCCCACCCAAGGCCGTGGAACCTTGTAGCTAGTGCGTGGTCAGATCCACCCCACAGGTACTGAGTGATCAAGTTGGAAATCAACCCAAGGCCTCACACATCAAAGAGAGAGTTGACAATCAGAGGTATTATTCTCAATCAAATATTTAGGACTTTCACTGTCAAATCAATTATTTTTTCTTAAGGTTTAGTTTTTGAGAGAGAAAGAGAGAGAGACTGCATGCGTGCATGCACTCATGAGTAGGGGAGGGGCAGAAAGAGGGAGAGGGAGAGAGAACTGAAGCAGGCTTCAGGCTCTGAGCTGTCAGCACAGCTGTGATTCTGGTGCATTGATAAAATGGGAAAACCAGAGAATTTGAGTGATTAAGCTGCTTAGGAACCAGTATATTCACATTTTTTCTATACTGTTCAAATTCCCTATATTGGTCAAGTTATAATGGGAAAAAGAAGATTCACCTCAGACTCCTCATGGTATTCCCAGTCACTTAAAATTCCACCAAGAACACAGACATGCATATGGAAATGCTATTTAAGACTAAAAATGAGTAAAACAGTTGATTGTAAAGCCTGGTGCTGTCATTTCAGATAACTCATTAAAGCTTCTCTTAGATTCTTTTAAGTAATGGTAACAACAAATAACAGTACAGAATTGAAATTTAGATATTATGTCTCTCTTAAAAATAAACAGTATATATAGCAATATATATTATTAATAATATATATTTTATATATAATAAAATATATTACACATATATAATGTTTATTTATTTATATTTAACCTGGCAAGGTTTCTTTTTAGACTTGGAGAGGACACTTATGTCTGTCAAATAGCACATAGCTTAGCGATGGTTGAATAAGTGTCTTATACAAAGGGCACTACTCAGATTTTATGAATCACACAAACTAAGTTTTCAGTATACTTTTTAGGGTTGGACTATACCACAGTACTCTTTTCATGATGTTTTCCTTCCCCACCATTTTATTACCAAACGATCATTTCTTAAAGCAGTAGTAAGGCTGAAACGTTTTTGTTTTGAAGTCTGGAGATGTACTTCTCAAACCTTTATGTGCCTTCAGATGACCTGGCAGTCTTAAAGGCAGCCTACCCGGCATGTAAAAATGCAGATCCTGCTATTGCAGGTCTGAGGTGGGACATGAGGTTCTGCCTTTCTTCCAGGATGCTGCTGCTGCTGGTCCTAGGACCACATTCTGAGTTGTGTGGAGGTCCGTTGTCCCTCTTCCCAGCAGTGGCACGAGGACGGAGAGAAGCAGGAAGATAAAGTACTTAGGAAAAACCTCTCCTCATGAAAACTTTGATAGCAAGACTACAGTTTGGTTGAGGGAACCATGTGGCTCAGTAGGGAATAATTAGTAGTTCAGCACATGCCACACAACTATTTGAGTGACAATAATTTAGGTAAAACCTCTTACTTGTTTTAAAAATATTTATATGGTTAGCAATTTTGTTAAATAAACATGTCCTGGGGTGAAGAGGAGGTGACAGGGGAGGGAATTTTCATAAATACTTTAAAATGTCATTTACACTAAAGATTTGCTAAGCAATTAAAACCAAAGAGCTGTCCTCTAACTGTATGTGGCTATTAATAATAGAAAAGCTCCAATTTTTAAAATTTAAAACATTTTTAAATGTTTATTTTTGAGAGAGACAGACGGGGTGTGAGCGGGGGAGGGACAGAGAGAGAAGGAGACAGAATCTGAACTGTCAGCACAGAACCCAGTGTGGGATTGAACCCACGAACTGCAAGATCATGACCTGAGCCAAAGTCCCATGCTTAACCGACTAAGCCACCCAGGCACCTGGAAAAGCTCCAATTTTAACTATTGTTTCCATGATTACATGATTTGGGTTGCTTCTCTAAACACATTAAAAAAATCGATATTTCTTAAACTTAGGTTTTTTTGTTTTTATTTATTCATTCATACATACATATACACATACACACATACATACCTGTGACAGGTTGAGTGGTGTCAACATCAGGGGATGCTACTGTCTTTTCGTTGCTTATGTATTGCGAGGAACTAGTAGGGCAAAAACCCTGACTTTCAAAACAGTCATGTTGTTATTCCTTCGAGCCCCTTGTAGAGTTATTTATAGACCAGTTAATGGGAAATCAATTTTAGCCATCTTTAAGTTGGTCTTAAAACAACTGTTTCCTGTTTCTCTTTTTTAAAAAATACCAAAGTGCTTAGCATTTTATTCCCCACTGTTGCATTTATTCAGTGATCAAAAATGTATGCTCATTATGCTTATGTCTTTTCCCTGCCCAAATGGGAGGAGGAAGGAGAGAAATTTTAATTCCAGGCCTCTAGCCACCACTGCTGTGTCAACAGCGGTAACAGTGAACATTTAGTGAGCATCCGTATGTGCCAGGCCTGGTACTTTATGCTTTATGAGAACCTGTGCACGTATGTGATGGACATCTCATGTGGTCTTTGTGCGAAACTTGTACATTAGTTACAATTATTGTTTCTTTTTTATGGATGAATAATTCAATTCTCAAAGTACTTAAGTGATTTGTCCAAGACAACATAGGCTGGAATAGGTAGATCCAGGATTCAAAACCCAGCTCATCATCACTCTTCTTGGAAGCCTAGACAAGTTTGGTGATTTCCCCCACATCATATGATTTGTTAGCAGCAAAGCCAGAATTAGAACTTAAGTCCTTAACTCTCAGCTCAGTACAATATTCCAGTACTATGCCACCTTATAGTGTTGGTCTGTAATGAGAACCAGAACTCTTTGCTTACAAAAGCAACTGCCAAGAGGGCTTTTCCATGTATACCGTTCTTAGTGTTATGAATCTTGGCAAAATGTCACATGTTATCAACCAAAGTGGGTTCTGCAGTTATCACTGACCGTGTGTCTGTGTGAGAATCCCAGGATTCTGGTGCTTTGGTGCTTTTAAAAATCACCTATCAATATTCTCTATTAGTTATGTGTGCTTGTTCTGCCCTAGAGGAGAAAGCCTAGGACCATATGTCTAAATATTAATTTTTTTAGACCTTTCTCAGCAGAGCAAGCTCTTCCACAGCGCACTGGGGCCACATGTTTTTAGCCAGCGTCTGCTGTTTGTCTTTTCACACACGCGACATGGTCCATGGAAGGTTTGAAGCCACGAGGAGTGCTATACATCCTGCATGTGGGATTATGGAAAAAGGGGTCAGACAATCTGCCCTTAAAATTTGATTAGAAACAAACTCAAAAATGATAAATAGGAAAATAAAGTCACAGGAGAAGCAGGACAGGCCAAGTTGTCTGCAAAGAGATTCTATTTTCTTTGAAAGAGTTATGTTAAGCTCTTGCTTGAGAAGGAGTATAGATTTATTAAAAAAAAAGTTGAAGACTTTTGGGTATAGGCCAATTCATATTTTTATATAGCTCAGAGATGGTTTTCATAGCAATGAAATCCTAAACTGCTTTATAGCACAAACCTTTATCATTTTCTTTCTTTCTTTCTTTCTTTCTTTCTTTCTTTCTTTCTTTCTTTCTTTCTTTCTTTCTTTCTTTCTTTTTTTTTTTTCCCCACAGTGTGGAAAAGAGCTTAAGGTCACAAATTTTTTCAAATTTGCCAGGAACTCATATTTTCCATGTTTGGGGATAAGACACAGTAGATTTTAAACATCTGGCTAGTCCCTATTTAAATAATTGTGTGTTCCATGCACATCATACATATATAATTATATTTTCATTCTATTTACCTTTTTGTATTTTAGACATACTGAAATCTGGATTAAATTCTGACTCCAGTAGCTGTTGGAAGTTACTCTCCTGAATGTTGGCTAAGGCAAAGTATATTCCCTCCCCCCCCTTTTCCATATAAACTCAAGTATGGCTTAGTTTCTTATATTTTTATTGTTCACTTTTTTCCCCCAAGATTAAGTGACTTATAAGAGCTTATAAGAGTTGTGCAAAATGAAGTTCTCTATATTTTTTACAGCAGGGGCAACTTTAGAATTGGCTGGAGGAAACCTCAGTTTTAGACACTGGCCCATATCTGCTAACAATGTGATTGCAGTCAAATCCCTTAAGCCAGCCCAATTTATCCTCTTGTGAAGTGGACATAGTGCTGGCAGCGTCAGAGCAGTCTTGTCAGATGAGTGAGTTGGTGGACGTGAGGCATTTTGAGTTTTGGAGGAGAGAACAGGACAGAGTAATCTGAGGTCAAGGATACCCTCTTCCTCCCTACTGGCCCCACACTCTCCCACCCCTAGTCTAAGTACAGTAAAGCAAAGAGGAATGGAAACCTATTCTCTCTCACAGTGTTCCCCTCACCGTCCAGCTGCTGAGACAATTTCCCTTTTGGTCCTCTCATCTTTCTGCCCATATTTCATTATTTATTGAATCCCTATATGTGCTAGATTTGGGAGTATAATACAAATTTGGCCCAGAATCTGCCCTTGAAAAGCTTAGTTTCTTTCTCTCCATCTTTTTCTTCCTTAGAGATTTTCCCTACTTTCTTGTTAGCACAAAAATGCTTTGAAAGATATATTTGGTTTTATCTAGCTGTTGTGTAGTGTGAGGGCTTATCAGAAAACATAGCCTGCCATAACTCCAGAAACAGAAGTTGTTATGACTTCTTGTATTGTCTGAGACTTGGAATCAATGGGCAGGCTAATCTTTTTAGCTCCCAGTCCATTTACCTTTGTTTAAAGGACAGACTAATGATTTTAAACTTTTTTTCCCTTTTTTGAACTGGAAATGGGGCTAGTCTTTACTATCCACGGCAGGTTTCTTTTTTCTTTTTTCTAATGTCAATTTTTATTTTTGAGAGCGAGATAGAGAGAGAGAGAGGGAGAGGGAGAGAAAGAGAGAGAGAGAACATGAACAGGAGAGGGGCAGAGAGAGAGAGAGGGAGACAGAGGATCTGAAGTGGGCTCTGTGCTGACAGCAGAGAACCTGAAGTGGGGCTCTAAGTCATGAACCGTGAGATCACGACCTGAGCTGAAATGGGATGCTCAACTGACTGAGCCACCCAGGCACTCCCAGGGAAGATTTTAATGTATGCAATTAAGTATGGGGGGAGAAAGGTTAAAAAGAACTGAGTTGAAGGCCAGGTATCAGGATAAACATGGTGCATTCTATTTGCACTCTTTAGCAGAGTGACTGTAAAGAGTAGCCATTGTGATACCTGCTTTGCTTCTCTCAGTGGTGTCCTCACTGGCAGGCTATGGAGAAGGGAGTTTACTTTTGAGCTTTGATTCTTTGAGAATGATCCCAGAATTAGAGTGGGGAGTAAAAAGCTTTCTGAATGCCTATCCGATCACAGACTCATTTTTGTATTTAAAGGCAATTAGCGGTTTTGCCACCTGTTCCACTTGTGCCATAAATTCTAAGTTGACGGCATTTTGATTAGGACCCAGGCATGAGCTCAGATCACCTGGTGATGTTTCATACTAATGAATGTGGACATTGGAAGGGCTTCCCTCTCCAGATATGCAGTGGAATGGAAGCCACAGAGGAGTGGTTGAGGCTATGGGAAGTTGAAAGCACAAAGATGACTGGGGACAGATTCCAAAGAGAATGCCCTAGAATACAACCTTACAGGCTTACAGGTTGCTGGTTTGTAGGTGGGTACCTCATATGGGTAAGAAGCTGAAATGAATTCTCTTGATTATTGATCCAGTAGGGTTTGGGTGATTGCCTTAAAAGAAATGTGCATTCATGGTTGAGAAGGGGGAGATGATTCTATCTGAAGGAACTGAATAATCTGGAAGGGCAGAATCGAAAACTGTACATCGTTTTTCTTAGCTTTTGGGTCTTAGAGAAGGTGCTTTGGCTTTGACAGAGATTTCGCTTGTACTGTATCCTCACTTTTTTAGAGCTAGTTTTTATAGAGCTTGTCCTCTAATAGCTAATTTTAATTAGCTAACAGTCGAATTCTGAAGACTTAGAAAGGAGGTCTCAGTAAATTGTCCTTAGAGTGTCCCGTGCTGTTTAACTATTGGATGGGACCCAGGAAGTAACTAAAATGATTTAAGTTATCTCCCATCCTCCCTGGTAGAGATGTGACTATTTCCTAAGTTGTTAAAATAGAGAGCCATCCCCTTTTGTTCTGCTCTTAGGGTTACTGGAATACATACCAGGATGGAGTTTAGGATCCCAGAAACGAAGATTCCATGCTCCCAAAACAGATTCTGGCTTTGGCAATGTGGTTGTTCTTTTGGGCCTGCTATTTAACCTGCGTGGTATGAGTTTTTCATTTGTAAAATGAGGTTAACAGGCTAATCTTTAAGGTCTCTTTGAGCTCGAAGGGTTCTGATTTCATGTCATCAGTGCGTCAAGTAGATTATGTCTTTCAGAATGTGAATTTTTGTTGCTGTTGTCAAGGCAGCATATCCTAGCCTATCCTGACTGATATAAGTGCTTACTGTGTACTTGGTACTTTCTACAGTTTTATATGTATTAACTCCTAATTTTCACAACTGTATGTATTAGGAATTATAACTCTTCCCTCCCTTTAAAAAATGTTTATTTGAGAGAGAGAAAGAGAGAGGTAGAGAGAGGTAGAGAGAGAATCTCAAGCAGGCTCTATGCTAACAGCACAGAGCCTGATGTGGTGCTTGATCCCACAAAACATGAGATCATGACCTGAGCTGAGATCAAGAGTTAGATGCTTAACTGACTGAACCACCAGGCACCCATTACAAATGGGTGAAATGGAGAAACAGAGAGGATATTCTTTTCAGTGGATTATTTATTAAAAGTGCTGTTTTTGTATTTTAAAATAAAAATTGCCTATGTTAAATATCTAACTAAAAATGGCTATCTGGCAAATGAATTTTGAAACCTGATTGATTTGAATTTCTTAAAAGTAGAACAGTGAGGGAGGATAGAGACAGAGAAGCTGCTTCAGATCCCCTCCCCATCCTCTAGTATATGATGGAGAAAGATGATCAAGACTGTGTAAGGTATATGCCTTTTGCTCAAGAATTCATTATTAGAAACAAGGAGATCTCTGCTTAATTTTAAATATTTTAAAAGAGAATGATGGGGCACCTGGGTGGCTCAGTCACTTAAGTGTCTGACTCTGGCTCAGGTCATGATATCACAGTTGGTGGGTTTGAGCCCCATGTCGAGCTCTGTGCTGACAGTTGGGAGCCTGGAACCTGCTTCAGATTCTCTGTCTCCTTCTCTCTCTGCCCCTCCCCTGCTCGTGCTTTGTCTCTCTCTGAAAAATAAAATAAACATTAAAAATTTTTAAAAAAGAGAATGAAAACTAAATGACACATGGATTTGAGAAAGTTTTGAACACTAAATTTTAGGTTGATCGTCAGATTGTGTGATCAGGCTGAAGTCATTTAGTTAAGAAAATGGCTACCTGGAAAGTAGGTTTTGCTTGTTGATAAATATACAACCTGAAAGCATCTATCATGATAACCTCCGAATGAGGAACAGCCTGGTTAAGATGGCTAACTTTAAATTTGAAGCATTGCTGTAACTGTAACTGTCATTAATTGCCTGCCTGTCTGCTCTCACAGCTCTTGCCTCCACCTTACATTCTTTTATTTTTTTTCCAGCTTCCTGAAGCATTTGTGCCAATTCAGAGGCTACGTGGTATAGTAGTTTGAGTAGAGGAGTTGGTGTCAGACAGCCTGGATGGACATCTGGCTGTGCCACTTACCTAGGAGGATGACCTGGAGCAAGTTACTTAACCACTTTGCATTTCCATTTTTTCATCCCTTAAATGGAAATCCAAAACAATGGCTACTTCACAGGGTGGTTGTGAGGGTTAAAAAAGTTTAGAACTATGTGTGGCATGTGGTATTTGCTATCCAGAGTTTTGCTATTACTGTTCCTTAGTACGTCTGGTCTGTCTTTGCCTCTGGGATTTTATACTTTGTTTTCTCTTTCTATACTTCTTCATGGAACTGGCTCTCAATTGCTCGTCAACATTTAATTCAGTGGTGAGTCTTTTTTTTGGGGTGTTTTCCCACATATCTCTAGTCTGGGATACATCCTCTCTGAATTTCTAGCCACCTGGCTATGACTTCTGTCATAACCCTCATAACATAGTGAAGCTACTATCGGTTTACTTGTCTACATGGACTGTGAGCATGAACCATTTGTTTTCCTTCTCCCCTCTCCTCCCCTCTCTCCCCTCCCTTTCCCCTTCCTCCCTTCCTTCTTCTTTCCTCCCTTCCTCCCTTTTTCCCACCCTCCCTCCCTCCTTCCCTCCTTTCTTGACTATAAGGGAAATACTGGGTAAAGTTTATCGAATGGATAAATAAACCAACTTTACTTCCATTTCTCTCTCCCTTCTTTCTTTCTCCCTTTCTCCCTTTCTCCCTTTCTCCCATTCTTCTTTTCTACTTTCTTACCTTATTTTCTTCCTTTCTATCAAACTTCCGACCTTCCTTCGTTCTCAAACTTGGCACTTGATGCATTACTGTAGTTATTCCTCACAGGAACTCTGTGAGATAAGCATTATGATTATCCCTGTTTTGCAGGTGTGGAAACAAAGGATCAGCATGATGGGCAACTTGCCCATCCAAAGGTGTAGACCCCTTACAGAGTTGTCTTCCAATGTGGCTGTCTCCACTCAAAGCATTTTGGAAGTTTTTCCTTGGAATTCCCTTCTGGCTAGTCTATGAACCACATAGTAAAACCAATCTTAGTTTTGGTCACTCTCAGAAAAGATGATTTCCAGTCTCATCATACCAATTCATCATGTTTCTTTCCAAATAAACTTAGATCATCTCATAAATCTGTTTTGTGCTGGTCTCAGTCTATCAATAACTAGTACTGTGGTTGGATTGGCCCTTGTGGTTCTTACTATGATTGCAAGATGCCATTGAGGAATAATCATCAAGAAACTCTGAAAGAATAAAGGCTTATTACTTAAAAGATCTGGAAATTGCACAGCACCATTGGAGGCATACAGTGAGGTCCTGGGTAGAGAGTGCATGGGCCTGAGGTTTTGCTTTTATTGGGGTCAAGGGAGGAGGGTACCTAGGGTTTTGTGGGCTCATTATTTATTGGTGAATTTAAAACCTAAGAGGGAGATTTAAAATGTTGGAAGAGAAAAAACAAGTGGCCCAAATGATCAGTTACTGAAATAAACCAAGATCTCTAAAACAAAGGAGCCTCAGTTGGAGGAGGCGGTCTGGCTTTTTGTCTAGTTGTGTGGTTGGCAATGCTTTCATTTGAGATAGCCAACATTGAAGTGGATGCCTCTTTGAAGTAGATGCCTTGGTAGTCAAAGCTTAAGTCAGGTACTTTCATTGCAAAAGAGAAAGAAAACAAGCAAGAAAACAATTGTTAGGGCTTATATAAGGATGTCCATTCTTGCATCTTTTATTCAACATATTATTAGAACTTCTAGCCACAGTAATTAGGTAAGAAACAAAATTAAAAGGCATCCAGATTGGTAAGGAGGAAGTAAAACTATCTCACTATTTGCAGATAACATGCCATTCTAGATAGAAAACTCTAAAGACTCCACCAAAAAACAAAACAAAACTACTAGAACTGATAAATGAATTCAGTAAAGTTGCAGGATACAAAATTAGCATACAGAAATCAGTTGCTTTTCTATACACTAATAATAAACTGTCAGAAAGAGAAATCCAGAGAACAATTCCATTTACAATTGTATCAAAAAGAATAAAATACCTATGAATAAGTTTAGTTGGGGGGTGGTGTGAAAGTTCTTTACTCCGAAAATTGTAAGACATTGATGAAAGATATTTCAGGTGACACCAGCAAATGGAGAAATATACCATGCTCATGGATTGGAAGAATTAATATTATTAAAATGTCCATATTCAAAGCAATCTACAGATTCTGTGCAGTCTCCATCACAATACCAATGGCATTTTTCACAGAGCTAGAACAAAGAATCCTAACATTTGTGCAGAACCACAAAAGATCCCAAATAGTCAAAACAATCTTGAGAAAGAACAAAGCTGGATATATTTAAAACCATACTTCAAAGCTATAATAATTAAAACAAAATGGTACTGACATGAAAACAGACATAAATATTAATGTAATAGAATAGAGTCAAGAAATAAACCCACACATATATGGTCAACCAATCTATAACAAAGGAGGCAAGAATATAAAATGGGAAAAAGACTCTTCAATAAATGGTATTGGGAAAACTGCACCACTATCTTACACCATGTAAGAAATAAATTCAAAATGGATTAAAGACTTGAATGTAAGGCCTGAAATCATAAAACTCTTAGAGGAAAACATAGGCAATAAATTCTTTGACATCAGTCTTAGCAATATTTTTCTGGACCTGTCTCCTCAGGCAAGGGCAGCAAAAGCTAAAATAAACAAATGGGATACATTACAGTAAAAAACTTTTTCACAGTAAAGGAGACCATCAACAAAATGAAAAGACAAACTACTGAATGGGAGAAGATACTTGCAAATCATATATTTGATAGGGGGTTAATATATGAATATATAAATAACTTAAATAACTTAATATAAAAAACAACCTGATTAAAAAATGGGAAGAGGGGGCACCTGGGTGGCTCAGTCGGTTAAGTGGCCGACTGCTGCTCAGGTCATGATCTCACGGTCTGTGAGTTCGAGCCCCGCGTCAGGCTCTGTGCTGATGGCTTGGAGCCTGGAGCCTACTTCAGATTCTGTGTCTCCCTCTCTCTCTGCCCCTCCCCTGCTTATGCTCTCTCTCTGTCTCAAAAATAAATAAACGTTAAAAAAAATTTAAAAAAAATGGGAAGAGGACCTGAATAAACATTAATAAAAATTTTATTTTTATTTCTTTTGAGAGAGAGACAGAGTACGAGCAGGGGAGGGGCAGAGGGAGAGGGAGACAGAATCTGAATCAGGCTCTGGACTCTGAGCTGTCAGCGCAGAGCCGGATGCGGGGCTCGAACTCATGGAGTGCGAAATCGTGACCTGAGCTGAAGTTGGCTGCCCAACCAACTGAGCCACCCAGGCACCCCTGAATAAACATTTTTCTAAAGAAGACATACAGATGGTAAACAGGCACAGGAAAAGTTGCTTAACATCACTAATCATCAGAGAAATGCAAGTCAAAACCACATTAAGATGTCACTTCACAGCAGTCAGACTGGCTGTTATCAAAAAGACACAAAAATAACAAGTGTTGTTGATGATACAGGAAAAGGATACTCTTTTGGTGGGATGTAAATTGGTGCAACCACTATGGAAAACAGTATGGAGCCTCCTCAAAAAAATTAAAGATAGAACTACGAACTACCATATGAACAAGTAATTCTTCTGGGTATTTATCTGAAGAAAACAAAACACCAATTAAAAGAGATATATGCACTCCTATGTTTATTGCAGAATTATTTACAATAGCCAAGATATGGAAGCAAACTAAGTGTCCATAATAGATGAATGGATAAGATATATAAACCACAAGGAAATATTACTCAGCCATAAAAAAGAATGAGATTTTGCCATTTGTGACAACATGCGTGGATCTAGAGGGTATCATCCTGAGTGAAATAAGTCAGACAGAGAAAGCCAAATATTATACTTATATGTAGAATATAAAAAATAAGACAAATGAACAAACAAAACAGAAACAGACTCTTAGATACAGGAAATAAATTCTTAGTTACCAGAGTGGATCATTGTTGGTGGGGGCAGGTGAAGTAGGTATAGAGGATTAAGAAGTACAAAGTTCTAGTTATAAAATAAATGGGTCATGGTGTTACAGCATAGGGAATATAGACAATAATATTGTAGTAACTTTGTATGGTGACAGATGGTAACTTCACTTATGGGGATCATTTTTGTAATGTACAAAAATATGGAGTCACTATTACATACACCTTCAACTGATAGGATACTGTATGTTAATTATACTTCATCTAAGAAAATATTTGCCATCATCAAGAATATTTAAATGACTTGAAGACAGTTGCACTCTCCGTTCCCAAGAGGTTTGGCAGCAGCCACATTACTGGGCTGAAGGCTGTCGATACTCCTGTGGATTTTGTTTTGATGTGGTTTTGTCATGGGGAGCTGGTGGAGGGAGGTTATATTACCTTATAATCTCACCTCCTGTTTCTTTGTGGCAGATTTTTTGAGATACAATTTATGTAGCATACAATTCCCCCATCTAACATGTAAAATTCATTGGTTTTTAATATATTTGCAAAGTTGTACAATCAACACCACTGTCTACTTCCAGAAAATTTTTATCACCCCAAAAAGAAATTCCATACCCTTTAGTAGTCACCCTCCATTCCCCCTACTCTAGCCACCTTGTCAGTCACCAGTTTATTTTCTGTCTGCGGATTTGCTTATTCTGGATATTTTGTATCAATAGAATCCTTCAACATATGGTTCTTGTTACTGGGCCTTTTTCACATGGCATAATGTTTTCAAGGTTTATCTATGCTACAGCATGTATCAGTACTTTACTGATGTGTATGGCTAGATAATACTCCATTGTGTGGATATACTGCATTTTATTTATTCATTCATCAGGTGATTGACATATAAATCGTTTCTACTTTTTGGCTACTGTTGATATTTGTATATGAATCAACTGATGTATGGATAAATGCAATATGGTATGAGTCTATAATGGAATAGTATTCACCTATAAAATGAATGAGATATTGACATGTGCTACAACATGGGTGAGCCTTGAAAGCATGCTACATGAAAGAAGTCACTTATTGCATAATTCCATGGATATGAATGTCCAGACTAGGTAAATACATAGAGACAGAAAGTAAACTAGATGTTTCCAGGGGCTGGGGATAGGAAGGGAGAAGAGAAATGACTGGCCCAAAAGTACAGGGTTTCTTTTTTTTTACTTTCTCATCTGTCACCATGCAATGTTATTACAATACTAATTGACTATATTCTCTGTGCTGTACTTTTCATCTCTGTGACTTAATTTGTAATTAGAGGTTTGTACTTCTTAATCCCCTTCACCTATTTCACCTATCATCCCTATACCTCTTCCTTTGTCAACTGCTAGTTTGTTCTTTATATTTATGAGACTGTTTCTGTTTGTTCATTGTTTTATTCTTTAGATTTCACATATAAGTGAAATCATATGGTTTTGTTCTTCTCTGACTGACTTATTTTACTTAGCATAATACCCTCTATGTCCATCCATATTGTCACAAATGGCAAGGTCTCATTCTTTTTTATGGTTGAGTGTGTATATATACATACACATACACATTTTCTTTATCCATTTATCGATGGACACTTAGGTTACTTCCATATTTTGGCTATTATAAATAATGCTGCATAAACATAAGATTGCATATATCTTTCAAATTCATATTTTTGTTTTCTTTGGGGTAAATACCCAGTAGTGGAATTACTGGACTAGATGGCAGTTCTATTTTTGTTTTTAACTTTTTGAGAAATCTCTGTACTGTTTTCTACAGTGGTTGCACCAATTACATTCCCATCAATAGTGCTTAATGGTTTCCTTTTTTTCACAACCTGGCCAACACTTGTTATTTCTTTTTTTTTTTTTTTTTTGATAATAACCATTCTGACTGATGTGAAGTGATATCTCGATGTGGTTTTAATTTGCATTTCCCTGATGTTTAGTGATGTTGAGCATCTTTTCATTTGCCTGTTGACCATCTGTATGTCTTCAGAAAAATGTTTATTCAGGTCCTCTGCGCACTTTCTAATTGGGTTGTTCTTTTAATGTTGAGCTATGTAAGTCTTTACGTATTTTGATATTACCCCCTTGTCAGATTTATCACTTGTAAACATCATCTCCCATTCAGTAGGTTGCCTTTTTGTTTTGTTGATGATCTTCTTTGCTATGCAAAAGCTTTTTTATTTTGATGTAGTCCCAATAGTTTAGTTTTGCTTTTGTTGCCTTTGCTTGAGGAGATATATCCGTAAATGTTGCTAAGGCAGGTATTAAAGAGATTAATGCCTGTCTTTCTTTAGGAGTTTTATGATTTTAGGTCTCAAATTTAGGTCTTCAATCCATTTGAATTTATTTTTGTGTATGGTAAGAAAGTGGCCCAGTTTTAGTCTTTTGCATGTGTGTGCCCAGTTTTTCCAACATCATTTATTGAAGAGCCTGTCTTTTCCCCATTTTTATATTCTTGCCTCCTTTGTCATAGATTAGTTGACCATAAAAGCATGGGTTTATTTCTGAGCTCTCTATCCTACTTAGTTGCTGCATGTGGCTGTTTTTGTGCCAGTACCATAGCATTTTGATTACTCTAGCTTTGTAGTGTATTTTGAAATCTGGGATTTTGATACTTCCAGTTTTGTTCATCTTTTCCAAGATTGCTTTGGCTATTTGAAGTCTTTTATTGTTCCACACAAATTTTAGAGTAATTTGTTCTAGTTCTGAGAAAAAGTACTATTGGTATTTTGGTAGGAATTGTCTGTATCTGGAGATTGCCTTGGGTGGAATGCACATTTTAACAATATTAGTTCTTCCAATTCATGGGCATGGAATATCTATTTGTGTTGTCTTCAGTTTCTTTCATCAGTGTCTTACACTTTTCGGAGTATAGGTTTTTCATCTCCTTGGTTACATTTATTTCTAGGTATTTTATTCAGTTTGGTGCATTTTTAAATGGGATTGTTTTCTTAATTTCTCTTCTATTCCATTAGTTTAAAGAAAGGCAACAGATTTCTTTATGTTAATTTTGTATCTTGCAGCAATTCTTTGGGAATGATGAAAATGTTCTAAACTATCGTGTGGATGGTTGCACAACTTTGTGATTATACGAAAAACCACTGAATTTTGCACTTTATAGGAGTGAATTATATTAAAAAAATAATAATTACTATCATTAGACACCCATACTAGTTGCTTATTCGTAGTCACTTTCCAGTGAGGCACTGTGGCACATGGATGAGAAAGCGAATGCTTGTTCTTTGGGCTTTGAGAATGTCTCACTGCATGTGCATGAATGGAAAGATAAATAGTTTCAAGATGATGCCATATTCAGTGCTAATATCTGGGCCTAGGCCACACTCAGAAAGATATCAACACCTCTTGGGTACCAGCTGTAGGAATTCAGAAAGATTCAAAATGCAGATCGCTCCAATATATATATATAACTTAGACCTGGTATTTTAATGGTTTACAATACTGTAAGTTCCTTGGGGGCAGCAGCTATACCTTGTGCTTATTTTGATTCCCGCCCTTAACTTTTTATCTGGTCTACAGGTAGGAGTGTGTTTTTGGTGACTGAATGGGGAATTGCTGTTTTGGAAACATCTTGTAGGATGAAAATGCCTTCAGGCTTATGGCCGTCTGTTCTGACCAGCCTGGAGGTTGGCCCTGTGGGGAAGGTGTTGTGGAATTTAGCAACTGTTGTCAGGCAACTGTTTCTTTTCTCATAACCTGTAACTATTTTGTTTCTCTGGTGTTTTCACTCTGATTTTGGTTAAAATAGTGACCTGGAATAATATGTGGATACTTGTGGAGCCTTGTGCTTTCTTTCCTGGTAATAAACTAAAGACTTTCGGTTCCTGGGTCAGAGAGATTTAAGAAAACCAAAGGTGGAATTGACCTATAACTTCTTCTTCTTCTTCTTCTTTTTGCTTCTATTGATCACATTTATCAAATAACAGTGCAATAGATTTTGTGTAGCTTATGGGTCTTTGCTGTGATAAGCAATTGTTTTTCTTTTTTTTTCTCTGTGAAGGTACTTTATGTTTATTCTTTCTGTTAAATATCCTTTGCTTGCACTGGACTTTTCTTTGTGTTGATTTTTTGCTTCATTTTTGTTTTCCATTTCCCATGCTGTTCAGTTACTGGATGCCAGAAGAACCAAGGTTGGTCCACTCTTTGCAGCTTGTTTGTTTTGCTCTGCACAGCCTCTCCTCCTTGTGTGTTTGTGTCTGTCCCTGTCTGCATTTGTTCCCTTTTGCTTGCAGATGCAGTAATCCTGTTTACTAAACCTGTTCACAGCTTTATTTGTAAAAAATTAAGTCCTCATTTGTGCTTACTTGTAGTGGATGCTATTATTTACATTTTTTAAATGGAAATGCATTTCTGATGGAAAATAATGGATAGTAGAATAAAGAACACCTTAGGAAACAGAGAATACTGAGTCTGGAGCATTGCAGGCGTGAAGAAGGTGTGTTTGTGAGACTTTCCCTTCTAACCCTTTCCACTTCCTCAGTTAAAACTCTTTAGATGTATAATTTCCCTTGTGACTGACACTAATATACTGTTTCTGTGTATGTGTACATTTCTCTTTTCCTAAGACATTCAGAAAGCATCACTGAATTAATTTCCCCCTCTCCATATGCTGTCCCATGCTTCTGAAGTCACCCTGGAGGACTTCACAGCTGGCCCTCTGGACCTCGTGATTAACATTCCATCTTCATAGTGTGGTAGCAGCAAATAGCTCTTTGCATTTCCATTGACTTTTTCCCCTTCTTTCTCCTCTCCTGCTCCATCTTTCTGTCACAGCACCTGCAATTGACAATCCAAGCCCTTCAGGATGAGCTTCGAACCCAGAGAGACCTCAATCACCTCCTGCAGCAAGAGAGTGGGAACCGTGGAGCGGAGCACTTTACCATTGAGCTGACCGAGGAGAACTTCCGGCGGCTCCAAGCTGAGCATGACAGACAAGCTAAGGAGCTGTTCCTTTTAAGGAAGACCTTGGAGGAAATGGAGCTGAGAATCGAAACACAGAAACAGACCCTCAACGCCCGAGACGAGTCTATTAAAAAGCTTCTCGAGATGTTGCAAAGTAAAGGTTTGCCTTCTAAAAGTCTTGAGGATGACAATGAGCGGACACGGCGGATGGCAGAGGCTGAGTCTCAAGTCAGCCACTTGGAAGTGATTTTAGACCAGAAAGAGAAGAAAACATACATCTTAGAGAGGTAAGGATATTCACTATATTTCCTCAAAGCTGTATTTTACAAGTGAGAACATGTTACCAAGTTATTTTCACAGGTTGGAAGATATCTGCAGCCTTAACGAAATTTCGTGGCATCTGTTTTATAGTCTTCCTGTATGCTTATCACCTTTAAACTGGAATTTTGCATTAGTTCTTTTCTCTGCTCACCATACATATATTCCATTGTTACTTGACACGTATTCGGGATCCAAGCATGTGCAGCACATGCCAACTGTAAGGTGGCTTACAACTACTTTCCCACAGATGACCATAGTTTCAGAGTTTAGATGGTTATCAAATATCATCTCTCTAAAGGAGGAAAACAAATAGGTGATTAGTGAAACAATGAACCTAAATATTTTCATAACTGAATTGGGGCGACATTTGTAGAAAGTAAAGCATGTGGAGTTTTCTGGGAAGAATGGTAAAATGTACAGACCAGTTTTGAACATTTATCTTTATCTGCATTTTCTTTTGTCTAAGACAAACTGTTCCACGTTTTCTGAATATGCATTTTATACTTATGGCTTAAAATCATTTGAAGTCCTTCAGAGGCAGCCTCTCTGGCCTGCCCCTATTATCAAATGTTGGGATGCACAGATATCTGAGAATATGTAGTTGGATAGAGCTTAGAAAAAATGTGGGTGACAGCCAAGGCTTGGAAATTTTTATAGCAGTTCCTTGCCACTATGGTGGATATGGATCTCCTAAGTACCATGTAGGCAAAATGCTGCAAGAGACACAGATCTCACAGAAAATAGGAAGCAATAACATGGCATTAAGTATGTTTAAAAATATGCTATAGCAATAAATAAAAATTCCAAAAGATATTTGCATTCAAGCAAAGCTAGTTTTCTTGGCATCATATACCTTTTTGGATGGACAGTTCTTGTTATTATTTTATTTTATTTTATTTATTTTACCATGTTTTTTTTTGAGAGAAAGAGAGAGACAGAGCATGAGCAGGGAAGAAGCAGAGATAGAGAGGGAGACAATCTGAAGCAGGCTCTGGGCTCTGAGCTGTCAGCACAGAGCCCAATGCAGGGCTTGAACTCATGAGCCATGAAATCATGACCTGAGCTGAAGTTGGATACTCAAACAACTGAGCCACCCAGGTGCCCCGGATGGGCAGTTCTTGTGAGTCACTTGTTTAGTTTTTCAGAATACATGGCTTCCATGATGGGGCTTGCTAATGCAGATGCTCCCAGGTGTTTTCTCTGATGTAGATTGTATTTCTTTAGAACATTTGAGCAGACATTTGCATCTTCAGACTTAACGTCCTCCTTGCTTATTCTCCCTTGTTTTATTTTCATGAGATATTAGCTACATGCTTGGGAAACCACATGGCTTGGTGTTGTATTGAGATCCTTAAAGAGATGTTTTGTTGGGCCTGAGTCTTCCCATCCATAATGGAATGGGAAGAATGAATGTCATGGGCAGGCTTCTAGGATGACCCCCAGTGATTTGTATCTCTTGGAATTCATGCCTTTGTGTAAATCCATGTCCTTGAGTATAGGCCGAATCTAGTGACTAAACAGTAGAATATGATGAAAGAAATAGGATGCCAATATGACTTCCATGATTTGGTTATATAAGACTCCTTTCCATCTTGTTAGCCAACTCTTTGGTGCTCTCAACTTGCTTCTTTGGTGAAGCAAAGCTGCTATGGAGAGAGGCCCATGTGGTGAGGGACTGAGAGTAGCCTCTAGTCAACATGCAGTGAGGAACTGAGACCTCGCTCAAACAGCCACAAAGAACTGAAAACTTCCAACAACCATTTTGTGAGCTTAGAATGGATCCTTTCCCAGGGCAACCTTCAGATAAGATGACAGGCCCTGGTCTGACACCTTGACTACAGCTTCGTGAGAGACTGTGAAGCAAAGGACCCAGCTAAGCTATGCCTGGATTCTTGGTCGACAGAAACTGTGAGATAATAAATGTGTGTTGTTTTAAGCTGCTGAATTTGGGGATAATTTGTTACACAGCAATAAATAGCTAATACGGTGGAGCAGAAACTAATCTATTCCTGTCTTACTCCATAGACTTTACATTTAGTTTACAGAAGAGGAGCAATAACTACTGGAATGTAATCACTTGCACATAGAATGACTGGATTTTGAAACTGTAGTTGTGTTATCTTAGAACTATAGCTAGAAGATGGCCATAGTTGAAACAAAAGCTGCTGCTTTATTTTGGGTATTGAGGGATCATGCTGCATGTACAGCAGTGTAGTGATGCCAGAGAAACCTCCATCTGCATTATTGACCTTGACTCCACGTTGGGGTCTTGTGGTCACTCCCTTTCTGTTATTGAATTCTGCTTGTTGGTAGCACTAAGTAGGTGGTACCTTGACTCTGTTGTGTGGATGCCTCCATTTAAATGAATCTAAACACAATTTGATTTGTGTTTTATGAGATTAGCCTGTCCTCCCAGTGATCTGGCATGGAAATAGATCATGTTCAGAGTCTTAAACGTCAGTCAAAGAGCCCATGGAGAGTGGTACAGAAAATGTAGCCCAGCACATCCATCTAGTTTCCTTGAGCATCAGATGAAAGTCAGTGGATTGCCTTTTTCTTGGCTCATCAAGAAGGGAGCATGTGGAAAAGGTGTCTTTCTTTATGTTAAAAAAAAATCTCATTTTAAACTTAACAAACAAGGCTTGGAGTCCTGAAAGGACCTTCCCCAAGAGAAGAGTTATTTTGGCTTCTGAGAGCCATTTGCTACATTTTCAGGAATTTTGTGAGCCTGCTTTTAAGCCATTGATAACTTGAAATTAGTCTTGGTGGGAGTGTTTACACCATAGAAATCAGCAAATCCTACCCCCAGGGACTACGCCTCTGCCACCCCATCCGTAAAGCCTATTTACCAACACATCTCTGAATAAATGCCATGAAATGTTTACCCACAATACAGCAAGAAGAGGGAAGTTAAATAGTGCAGGAATTATGAGTTCCTCACCTAGTCATCATTCATCAAAAGTTTTCATAACAGCATACGGACAGATGCTTATGAGTCAGTCACTTTGAAGAATGCTTTGCATTGATTCCTATTTAACTCTCACAACCACCTCATTCATTCCTTTATCCATCCATTCAGTGAGCACTTACTGAGGATCTGTTTGAGGATAAAGCAGTAATAACTAATAAAGTTTGAGTTCATTGTGTTTGTATTCTGTTGGGGTGAAATATAATTTAACAGTTAAACAGAGAAGTATCATGAAGAAAAGAAGAGCCACCTGGGCGGGGCCAACTTGACACTGGGTGATCAGGGAAGGCCTCTTGCAGGGGGTGATATTGTGAACTGAGACCTGTATGACAAAAAAGGAACCGGCCATGTGAAGCTCTCAGAAGATTCTTCCAGTCATGTGAAAAGACCCATGCCTGGGAGGTAGGTGCTATTATTTTGCCCATTTTACCTGGAGGAGCTGAGGGATGGGTGGCACTTAGAAGCTTGCCCAGTACGCCACAGCTAATAAGTGGTGAAGCTGTTACTTGAATCAGGCTGACTTCAGAGTTTCAGCTATAAAACCTGTTCCATTAATCCCTTTTCTACAGGAATCTTTCCTTAAATGTGATTTGCAGAACAGCCATTTTGTGGGATGTTGATAAAGAGCTATGAGAGAAAAAGGGCTGCAGGGCTAAATGTACTTGGGAAATTGCTGGGTTCCACAGAGTTTACTGTAGGACTCCTCAGACTTCTTAATATGCAAGTGTGCATCAGCCATTCCCAGGAAGAGGAAGTTCCTCAAACCCATTTAACTTGCTTTTGTCTTGCTACACTGGTGTTCTTTGTAAAACACTTTGGAAAAATGCTATGCTAGAAAAAGAAAAGTGTGCTTTTAACTTGTGACCTGCAAAATACGTAAAAATATACAAATAGTTGTTTCCCATGGCCAAATAACTGGGTGATTTCCTCTATTGATTATTCTAGAAGGCAAGGTTTATTGTAAGCTGTTTCCATATTCTCTAGAATGTTCTTCTGTCAGAGTATTTTTTTACTTTTTAGTGGAAAAATGTGGGTGACTACTTTCGGTATTACAGCAGTAAGAATAGCCCAGCTTGAATAAAGAAGTAGCCTGACCTCTGTTAATTTAAATGAATTTAAAACAGGATTTAAAATATGCTTGAGGTTTTAAGTTCAGTGTGCTCCTGATTTCTTTTTCATTTTGCTCGGTTCAAACTGGTTGGGGCTAGATGGCGTAATGCTGGGGAATAGAGTGCTAGTGGTTTTATGATTCAATCTCAGGCAGAGGTGTTGGATCTCATATAAACCCCATCTCCTGGAATACTGGTCTTGTTTAGCCTATTGTTTGAGGAGATTTTGAGTTGGCAGGAATTGCACATGGGGAGGGTCGGGTTGCTTTCGGTGTCTTGTTATCTTTCGGTGGTCTGGAAAAGGCTGAGGGCGAAACCACTTCTTTGCCTGGCAGGAAACAACAACAAAAAGATTATGATCTCAACTTATTTGGAAGACCAAAACCATTGCCCAAGAACTACAACTGATGTGCTAACGTGAGCTGAAGTGTTGGCTGAAATACAGCATTACTCACTAGTGTTGTGTGATGCTTTGGATACAGGTTGATTTGATAAGACATTATTTGATGTGGTAATAGTTTACCTTGTTCTTTAGCTTTTTCTGCAGAGAACATCTTGTTCCTGCAGGTTTTAGTAATCAAGTACCCAAAATCCTATTGATTTCGTTAAAGAAAAAGTGGTTTTATATACCAGATCCTCATATTCATTCCCCTTAATATTTTCTTGGCTGGTCCTTAGAAGAGTCAGGAGTCTCTGGGCTCATTGCACTATAAGGTTTTTGAAGGGAAGGGATATAGTTCTGTAGACATGTCTGTTGATTTCCTATGCTAATCCCTTTGGACTGCTTGCCCATCTTTGGTAGCAAGATCTGAAGAGCACTCAAGTCATTGGGTGTCACAGTCGCTACCAACACAGGACAAATAAACCTCTCAGGAGAGTGGGCCTGGGCTTCCCACCATGCTGTCATTGGGGCAGGGAGGATGAGGGCAGGGCAACATGAATTCTTGATTTACTCATTTTTTATGCAGGTTTCCCCGGGCCAATGGGAGATCCACCAAGGCAAAGATCTAGAAGTTCTTGAGCTTAGGACCTAGAAGTGCTTTTACTGATGGCTCAAACCTTCACTATATGATCTTTGCCCAAACTTTTAAACGTCATTGTAGTCACCCTTATTTCAAAACCACATGATCTCTTTCTCTGTAACATAAACTTGTCTCCAGTTCTGCTGGCTGAACCATGATTTTGCTGATGCAGGCATTTCTAATTCTGATTCTACAGATTTAACATGTTCTATTTCTACCAACAAAGCTTATCACAGAAAATATTTCT
The DNA here is from genome assembly GCA_030068075.1 of Paguma larvata. Lineage (NCBI taxonomy): Eukaryota > Metazoa > Chordata > Mammalia > Carnivora > Viverridae > Paguma > Paguma larvata. The sequence goes on along the minus strand of CM057842.1, from coordinate 23,318,519 downwards.
AAACGTGATTGACCACATAAACATAACATTTTATTTATTTTTTATTTTTTATTTAAAAAAATTTTTTTTAATGTTTATTTATTTTTGAGAGACATAGAGACAGAGTATGAGCACGGGAAGGGCAGAGAGAGAGGGAGAAACAGAATCTGAAAAAGCAGGCTCCAGGCTCTGAGCCGTCAGCACAGAGCCCGACGCGGGGCTCCAACTCACAGACCATGAGATCATGACCTGATCCAAAGTCGGCTGCTCAACCAACTGAGCTACCCAGGCACTCCAACATAACATTTTAAATACTTTCTCTTGCAAGAGTTATTTCCTATATATATTATGAAATCTAACAATTGCTCCCTTTTTTAATAAAGTGAGTTTCTTACCTGATTAGTACATTTCATCCATATTTCCAGGCCTCAAATATTGCCTGCAGGTGCTCAGTAAATATTTGAAAGAATGAAAAAAATAGTTAAAAAACAACTAGAGAATTTCTCTGATTTATTTTGCCAGTATTGGAGGGGTGGTTCATAATGATTGTAGTGCCATGCTCCTTTATGCTTTCTCTATCATTGTTCTGTGTTTGGTATGGAGCAGGAACTTGAGTGTAACCCTAACTGGAAGTTTTCTTTTTGTTTTTGTTTTTTTTTTTTTTTTTGAAACTGTATTGGATGTCATGGAATGCATGCTGAGCGTCTATATGCTGTGGGAGCGCCCTGGGCAAGTTTGTGGTCTTGTTCAAGGATTCAGGTGGTAAGAGAACCAGCTCACACTTACTGAGGCTTATTTTGTGATAGGTTCTGTACTACATAAATACTGTTGTCATCATCCCTATTGCACAGATAAAGAAACTAGGCACAAAGAAGTAAGTAATTATTTCCAGTCACACAAAGCAAATATTAGAGCCAAGATCAGAAACTGGGATGTCTGGCTCCAGAGTCTATACCTGTCACCATCACATGCTACTATTTCTCAGGGTGGTGTACTAAGAGGACATTGAATGGCACTTACATGCAGCGCAGCTTAGAGGCAGGAGGCTGACAACTGGCTTCATCCATTGACAGAGCTGGTCTTCAAAGGCAGGAAGAATTTCAACATATAGGAGTGGTGGAGAAGTATAATTGGAAAAGAGATGGCTGAGCCAGACCTCAGAGGCAGGAACTTTGGTAGGTTTGGGGTGTCATGAGTCTGGAGAAGTTGAAACAACCTATCAGGACAGAAATGAAATAAGGCTGAATAGGTGATTTGAGGTCAGGTCACTGAGGGCCCTTAACATGTGACACAGGAGATTGACTTTTACTCGGTAGGCTCTGGGCAGCCTTTGAAGGAGTTTTCCCTGGAGAATGGTATGATCAGACAAGATTGTTAGTGCTAATTGGTAGTGTATTGGGGAGGAGTCGTCATGGAGACTAGTTAGAAGGGTACCATGGTTGCTCAGGTCATCAAGAGTCTGAATCTGGGTGGTAGCCCCAGGAGTTGAAAGGAAAGGTCATCTCCACTTGCAGGAAGGACCTTGACAACTTGGAAACCCAGTGCTGGGATCTGTGAGAAGCAGGCAACCTCTGTGGACCTGGGTGCAGGCAGATGGGGGGATAGTGGGCAGATGGGAGTGGTTAGCTAGAGGCACTAGTGTTGAAGAAAGACTTGGATGTGTTCATTTTGATGAGATCCTACTGGAGCTATCCAACCAAGGTTGAGAATGTGGCTGAGGAAATGATTGTGAAGTTTTGCCTACGTGCACAAGGCATTCTGACTATTGGTCATATGTTGTTGCTGTTGTTTTCACACAAACCTGATAATTTGTGGCTACCAAGCCCCCAGTCTGTGTGATTGTTCCAAAGCCTGCCATGTTGCTTAGTCCTACATTGCTTAAGAGGTGACCTTAGGAACTGCATACTTCTCTTTCATGCTTCTTTTCTGAGTAAGCATTTAATTTTGAATATGTTATATCTTTTGAGATTACATGCAAATTTCATTGACTGATGCCAGCTTGATCCAGATTCCCTTTGTTCTCTCTGAGTTCTGTTTTCTCCAAGCACTCTGTACATGATGAATGCCAGTGAGGCATCTTTATAGGAAAGCACTCTCTCTGGACCCTTATTAACATTTCCAAAAGCAGGATTTCATAACTTTCACCCACACATTTCTAATGACAAAGTGAACGCACCTGTTTTTGTTTAGCATCTTTTGCCTTGTCTTTAAATTCTACTACATCCTTTAAAGTTTGAACCCTGCATGCTAATTTAAAATAGTTCAGATTTTACCCCATATTGATTTTAATGAGTGTCATTGATTGCTTTTTACAGTAACAGAGACTAGTGGAGCCCTAGGGAGCCATTAGGCACAAGGCATTTTGAAACCTGCTGAGAAAAGAGAGTGGTTAGGGTAGAGGGAGGTGAGGGGAGGTGACAGGGATGGAGGAGAATGTCAGGTAGTTATGCTGGGAGAGACTCTCATTACTGATCTCATTGCCCTGTCCTCTTGCTTACCTTGGGTGGGATGGCTTTTTGAAAAATATTATTTTGGCAGATGACCTAATTTATTATTGTCATCATTTGGTAAAACCAGGCACCACAAATGAAAACTCGGTGGTGAGAAAGTACTCATACTTCAGTATGTCACAAGCTGTGGCAATGGGAAGGTGAGACAACTCGACTATACCAAAGTCCTACCTGTCTGGGATGGAACATCAGCTAGTACCTTGCATATGAAGGAGGCTTTGTAGTTTATAGAGCACACTCCAACTTATTTAATTAATTTTATTTTTATTTCTATTTTATTTTATGTTTTTGAGAGAGGGGGCACAAGTGAACGAGGGGCAGAGAAAGAGAGAGAGAGGAAGCAGGGCTCACCCGAAACAGGGCTCAAAGAACACACTCCATTTTAATGCTTTCCTATGAAACTCCTGGTAATCCTGTGAGGAAACTGAGGCTCAGAGAAATTAAGAAGTGATGACAAGTAATATTTACTGGACACTTGTGAGCATCAGCCTGTGCTCATCAATTTCCAAGGATTGCCCCTTAATCCTCCCAGCAATACTCTGGGGTGGGTAGTGGTCTCCTACCTCTCAGATGAGGCTGAGGCCCAAATGGGTTGTGTCTGGTTTAGCTTCTTAGAGCAGGTAGGGATGGATTTGGGATTCAAATTTAGGCCTGTTGTTTCTAGGCACTCCCTGACGATGCCAGGGATAATCCCTGAGAAGCCCAGAGACTAGAATTCTGGTCTTCTGACTTCTTGCTCGGGGATATTTTCTCTGTAAATGCCAAAAAGGAGAAAAATAATGCACAAGACTCTGGAAAGGTTGAACAGTGCCATGCAGAATGCAGCATCAGAACTGGATCTCCTCAGTCCACTTGTGGCTCATGTAAGTTAAAGTACTGGCTTAAAATATGAAGAATAGTACTGCACATCTAGGCCCTCCATGAATTCCTAGGGAATAGATGAATTTTTGTGAACAGAGAATAAGGAGAAATGGTAGGTGCTTAGAGCTGGACCTTCCCCATTTTATCTGTTCAAAGTTAGCCTTTTTTTTCATTGTTTTAACTCTATCATTATTTCATTGCCTAAAAGAAACGCTTTGCCTCCCCAAATTGACTTTACTTTATATCTAGTTTTCGTGGGGTATTTTGGGTTTCTCTCTATGTCAGTTGTGAAACATTAAAACTGTACTTATAAACTCCTAATAAGTATTCTTCTAGGTGGCTAAAATTTGATAAAGCAAAATCTACTTTCCTAACCACTCTGGCTTAGATGTGAAACAGGAAACAGTTGTATTTCCAATTTGGCACATATGTTGAAGAGTGTCTTAAATGTTTTGGGTAGAGTGTGAAGGCAATGTGAGTGCTTGCTGGGTAATTCCTGCAATTGGCTTAGAGTTACGGCAGTTGTAACTTAAATACTCCTTAATAATGGAAAGATATAATAATATATTATGAGTTGATTTTAGAAAAAGAAAAAAATGATGAGTGAGCCTTTAGAATAAATATAAAGACTTACTACTCAATCAGATCAAGAGTGGGCTTGTAGGGGAACATCTGTTTTTTTATTGCCTCGAAACTAAGAACGGTTTCTACCTTTTTAAATGGTTATATTTGAAATAGTTATGTAAGTATATAATATCCTAAGTATATATAAATATATACATATAATATCTAAATAGTTGCTAAAAAGAAAACTTTTGATTTTGCCTCCTGGCCCTTAAAGCCTAAAATATTTACTACTTGGCCCTTTAAAAAAAATGTGGTGCCTCCTGAATTAGATGATAAGTAAATAGTTTTTGAGTCAAGATGTTTGGTAAAAAGCATATGTACAATTTGTTATATTTAGAGAATCAAATCTATTTTTGTATAGTTTTTGAATTTTTTTTAAATGAGAGACAGTATTTTTTCCCGTAATTTCTTCCTGTATTTATACTTTTCCAATTATTAGGCTGGTGTTTTTCATCTCACCTTGGGTATTGCCAGTTATCACAAAAGTCTGCAGGTCTTTCCGGAGTGGTGGGTGTTGGGGAGGTAACCTGTGGGTTAAAAAGGGACTGTGTGGGAAGCATTCACTAACCTCTGAAGTGCCAGAGAAATGGAGATTGCCATTCAAACTCCAAAGGAACCAGGAATTCCTGACCTAATTAAAACAGAGCTTCCAACACCTCCCTTTTTTTCCCTAATGCCTGTGCTTACTGACAGTTTTTAGGCCTACACAATGTTTTAGTAAATCTGTGGATGCTTTGAAGGAACTGGCCTGAAAAAGAAACTGTCTGTGTATAAATAAGTCATGTTAAAAGATACTTAAATTTAGTAATTGTTGGTGCACCATAAATTTGCTAAGTTTTCCTATGGAAAGTATTCTTAATCAGGTAAAGCCAGGACCTGGTCAGAATGACAACCAAGAAATCCCCTTACCACCTGTCCCTCCTTTAGCCTCTAAGGCAGTCAGATCTGTTCTGGTAATGTGTGGGCTGAGTTGTCAGCTGTTTGAGTATCGTTAGTGTTGAGGGAAGACCCTGCCTGTTTTTGAAAGTTTGCTTCCTTGGTGTAGTCCAGGGTTTCTCAATCTTAGCACTATTGACATTTGGGGCAGGATAAATCTTTGTTGTGGGACTGTCCTATGCATCGTAGGATGTTTAGCAGCACCTGGGCCTCTGTCCAATAGATGCAAAAAGTACTTGTCCCCTTTCCACAGTTGTGACAACCAGAAATGTCTCCAGACATTGCAATATATCTCCTGGGGACAGAATCACACAGACTGTGAACTGCTGGTGCAGCATGATCGACACATCTTTTGGTGGCTGGCCTGTGGCTGTGGCAAATATAGTAATTCTCAGCCCCACCTGGTTGAAACTCTGTTTTACTGAGGAAGGGCAGATCAGTCATGATAATTCTAGACCCAAAGACTGCCTGCAGGGGATTGAACTAGGAAACAGATGTGCTGAGGGGAGGTGTGGGCTGGAGTCTGAAAAGAAACAGAAGTGGTGTGTGTGTGTGTGTGTGTGTGTGTGTGTGTGTGTGTGTGTGTGTGAGACGGGGGGGGGGGGGGCGGGGAGAGAGAAAGAGTAAGAAAGAGGAGGGGAGGGAGGGAGAGAGAGAGATTGAAAGAGAAGCTGCTTCTGATTCCGCCTCCTTCACTCCTTCCCTCTCAGGAAAGGTGGGGCTGGGAATTAGGCAAGTCCTAGAAAGTAAATTTAAGGGAGGGTTTGGGGTGCTGTTTTGATCTGAGATACCACGTGGGAAGGTTGGGACTTTGTGAAAATGAAATGTTTGATTCTCAGGAGTATTTATGGAGGTAATAATTATGGATCTGAGAAGACACATAACTTCGCTTTTTGACCACTGGACTCTCACTGTTAATCAGCAGTTCTATTTTACGGTAGAGGTTGTTGCCCCTGCTTTCCCCCAAATGGCCTCTGAGTCTCCCTTTCTGTTTTTTCAATAAACATTTCTATACATGAGCTGTTATCCACTCCTTCCCCAGCTCCACCAAACTTCAGAATAATTTTGGAGTGTGGTAGTTTTATCGTGTGGAAATGTAGCACAGATGTTCAGAATTACCTTTCTTTCTCCCCTTTAAAACATCATGACCACACATGCTTTGCTCTAAGTACTATTAAGTATTTTTATTATTACTATTAAAAAAATCTTGCCTCAGGCAGAGTCTTACAAAGCTCAAGTAAAGGCAAATATTAAAATAACAGCAAGTATTTATGTATATTGCACTAAAAGTCTGAACTTATATTTAGCTTTTTATGCAATTGAAACCTTTATTTTTTTGACTCACTTGACCAAGTCCTCTAGTTTTGCCCTATTTCCTGATTCTAAACTTTAAGTTGAGACTATAGGATTTTGTTTGCTATCCTTCCTATTTCCCCAATTTTCTCTAGACTTGGGTTATTTCTCTTTATCCCGCATATATGTTTGAACTCAGCCTGATCACTTAATGAAATTTGATGGGAGGATTTGGACTGCCAGCATGAATTAGTACATGTTTTTAAAAGTTATTAATGGAGGAAAGGTCTTGTCTAGTAGAGAATTCTACAGATGAGTAGCAAAGTTTCTTTGTTCTTCAAGTGCTGCATATTGGGGCCAGTGATCATATACAAAGGAAATGCTTTATCAACACTCAACACCTCCCCCACTCAGAAACCTATTTGTGGAGATTAGCTGCTTCTCTAACCTTAGCTTCTTTTGGGTTTATTATTGCCACTTTCTTTATATATTTTTTGGCCAGACTTAAACATATTTCTCTAATAGTTGCTAAAAAGAAAACCTCTTTAGATTTAATCACTTGAACCAGGAAATCAAGAGTTCCCTCACCACCTGTGAGCACTTTTTAGCATGCTGTAGATAAATCCTGGTTTAGACAAATGATCTTCTTTAAAGCATTGCTTTTTCCATCCACATCCAAATAGGAATGCATTGCAAGGTGATTTTCTTTTAAAGGGCAGTGGAGATATTTGTCCTTCTGTCAGAGTTCATACAACAAGGAAGAGGCAAAACCTGACTGTGCCTTAGACAGCAGAAATAACACTTAATGTAGGTACTCCACCATAGCTTCGTGATACCCAGTGGTGTTCCTGCCAAGAGTCTTTGTTGCAGTACTTTTATGATGCATGTCAAGATTTAGATGGTTTTAAGGACTCAAGCTTTAGTTGCTTTAAAAGACAAAATGTTGCACATGACTGGATCTTTGCCAGTTCCACACTGGAAGCTTGAGACGCCTTAAAAACCTGCCAGGTGCTAACCTCAATGGATATTCTTAGGCTGCCTCTTGAGCAATTGTTACAGGGAGCGGGATCACAGGAGTTTAGTGGAGATTTGAGGATGCTTATGCTGAGCAGGGACTTCTGACACGTGATGACACAGAATTCTACAGAAGGCTTGAAACATCTCGGAAGAACTCATTATGTTTTCCCCTCTTGGTAGGCTGTGGTTATCTTTGCATGCTAGCTTTTTGCTTGGTTGCCTCACAGACACAAATGTGAGGGGACTCCAGGAGAATGGTCTAAAATGGCCACACTTCCTGAAATCACAGCAGCCTCTTGAGAAATCTGTGTGGCACAGTCTGAGGGCCATCACACACAGAGAGAAAGGTTGATGGAGTGTTGTCTTGGGAGGCCCTGGCAGGGTGCTGCTAATAGCATAAATCATTGTTGTTGCTGCCACTGGTAAAAAAAAAAAATAGAAGGCTGTCTGGTGCAGGCACAGAGCTCAGTCCTGTACTCAGTTACTCCTCAGAACAACCCTGTGAGGTGTAGGTGCTGACACTGTCCCATTACTTCATCAGGGAAGCTAAGTAGTTTGCGTAAGGCCTCACGGGGGGTGTGACCTCAGAAATGAGAACCATTGTACCTACTGTTCTGTAGAAAAGTCAAAATAACTTCTAGTCATTTCTTCCCACCCGGCTCCTCTCTGTCTCCTCTCTTTGTTTTCTTTGACACTTTCCTCTTCTATTTAGGTTTCTGATGTGGCTCATATTATGACTTCATTTAAAATCTTATTCTTTCTCTTATTAAGTTGGTTTCCTTCTCTTTTATTTTAACCTCAATCATTTCCTTCCCTTTGCGTTTTCATCTGCATTGTTTTATGAGGTTAATTGTCTCTCTTGTTGTGTTCCAAGTAGAAGTTCTGGGCTTTTGCAAGAGACCTAAGAATGCTAGTGAAATTTATAGAAGACTTCTGGCCCAATATAATTTTAGTCAGCAATTTTCTGTGCTTCCTGTAAAACCTTTCCATCCACTTGTGCAAGTTTATTCTTTGGTCTTAAATGAAATGACCTACACAAAGCACTTTGCACGAGGCTTGGCTCAACAAATGTCATTTATGTTTCTTTGAAGAAAGGTGAGGAGGGGATGAACAAGAGTTATGGCCATATCAGTAGGTCTCCTTGTAAAGCATGTCCATGCTCCCTTTACACAGACTTCTCTTCTCGGAATCAAACCTCACCTGGTGGCATTTTGCAGGTCGCTTGTTGGAACACACGTGTTTGTACTGAGCTGTGCAAATTTGAAAGTGGCCTTCTCTGCACCATCCTGGGCTCACTTTGTAATTGCTTCAGAATGTTATAGAGCAGATTATATTGTGTGGTAAATACCTAGTTCACAGCGTTTGAATAAACTTAAATGTAATGTATGTAATAGATGAATTATATGTAAAGCATGAATACATGCAAGGGCTGGCACATTGTAAGTGCTCAATAAATGTTAGTTTCCTATCTTTATATGTTTATCCACATATCTATATCTATATCTCTTCTCAAGACTGTGCATTTCTCAAGAGCAGGAATCATTTTTTACTCATCTTGAGTATCACCAGCACCTGTTCCACAGTAGGTGCTGACTGCTGGTTTATCATTATTGATACATGTCTGCCTCTTGTGAGGCAAGATCATCTTACACATTTTTTTTTAATGTTTATTTATTTTTGAGAGACAGAGCAACAGAGAATGAGTGGGGGGTTGAGGGAACAGAGAGAAAGAGAGGGAAATACAGAATCCAAAGCAGGCTCCGGGCTCTGAGCTGTTGGCATAGAGCCTGATGCGGGTCTCAAACCCACGAACCATGAGATCCTGACCTAAGCCGAAGTCAACTCTTAACTGACTGAGCCACCCAGGTGTCCCCCCCCCCTTTTTTTTTTTAAATCTTACACATCTTTAATATGATACAATAGATGACCAAAGTGTTTGATGAATATAGAAAGTGACTGGGGAAAGAAAACATGAAATAATTAGAAGTTGTTACAACCTTTGAGATGACTTAAACATTCTTATCATTCATCAAAATATTTTTAATGAATTGTGCACAAGCAGTGCTTATAATGGCTACCCTTTATTGAGTACTTACTTTGTGCTCGGCACTCACCTAAGTGCCAGTCACTCATTATACATTTAATCTCAGTTAAGATTTATCCTCATCTGTAAACAGAGGTATAGAGCAGGTGTGACTTTTGTCGGGTAACATAGCTACCATGTTGGAGTTAGAATGTGAATGGAGTCCTTCCACTGTCCCATTCTTGTCTATAGAAATAATTACTCCTCATAGTGTATTTTATCTCCATTTTAATAGTAGTAATATTCCTGCAGTTAACCTTTTAAATAAAGGAAGATGAAAATTTAGTAGACCTAATTAAACACATACTGAGTACCAAGTTTGTGGAAAATTCTATCCCCAGTCTGGACCTGTCTCCTGAGCATTAGGGCCATAAGCATGAGTTTCTAGTGAGCATCTTGCAGGTTGCAGAGACATCTTAGCCTGTCCAGAATGGAACTTCTTGTCTTCCTCCTGACTGTCCTTCCACCTGTGTCTCTGTCTCACTGACCGCCACCACTGTTTAGCTCCCAACCCAAGCCAGATACTGGGAGTCATCATCAATTTCTCTTTCTCCATCACTCCTATACTAGTTTCCTATTGCTGCAATAACATATTACCAGGAACTTATTGGTTTATAGCATATCCTGATATAGTTCTTGGGGTCAAAAGTCTGACATCAGTTTCACTGTGCTAAAATCAGTGCGTTGGCAGGCGTTTGTCCCTCCTGGAGGCTTTAGGGGAGAATTCATTTCCTTGCCTTTCAAAGCCTTTAGAGGCCAGCTGCAATCCTTGGCTCGTGGCCCCTTCCTATATCCTTAAATCTCTCTTTCTATGACCTCTGCTTGTGTTGTTACATTTCCTTCCCTCTGGGTGACCCTTTCACCTCCCTCTTAGGAGGACCCCTGTGCTTACATTGAGCCCACCCAGATAATATGGGATAATGTTCTCATCTCAAGATCCTTAACTTAATGTATTTGCAGAGTCCTTCTTGCCATGTAAGGTAACATATACACAGGTTTTGGGGATTAGGATGTGGCCATCTTTGGGGGGCCATTATTCTGCCTACCACACCCCCTACATCCACTATATCAGTAAATCTTGTTTATTCTTTCTGCAAATTTTAGATCTCGTGGCTTTTCATTTCCATTGCTCTTACCTTTGGCCTGATCCTCTTAACTGTTCTCCCACCTTTATGCCTCTTGTGGATCCTTCTTCATGCTGCTATCATAATCATGTTTGAAAAATGTACGTCTGTCCTTTCCATACCCTCCATTGCCAGGTGGACCAAGTACACACTCTGGAGCCTGGCTTACAAGGCCCCTCCCTGGTTTTCCAGTCTCATTTCTTGCTCTTTCTCTCTGCTCTGCTCCAGTCGCCTCAGACTCTGGCTTCGCTCAGTAACTGGCCTCTAGGCTCTGTGCTTATGTTCGTGTAGCTCCCCTATTGTCTGGGGGTACCCTTCCTTCTCCATCTTTACCTTATGAGCCTTTATTAGTCCTGCATTATTCAGCCCAGGCCTTACCTTCTCAGAAGTCCTCATTTTCACTCTCTCTCATCCTGGACTGCCTGTGCTTATTTCTTATAGGAATTATTAAATATCCATTTACTTGACTGCGAATATCCAGGCAAAGACCATTCATAGGATTTAGCACTATCCTTGGTATATGCTAAGAACTCATAAGATGTGACACACATAGACCCCACCTCCCTGAAAAAGCTATATGATTTTAACCAAACCTTAGTTTATCCCCCCAGTTGTATTCAAATGTACAGTCTTTCTAATGTATATGCTATAATCAAACAAAATTGCATTTAAAGACAATAAAGTATGGTTACTTCAGGAAAAAATATTAAAATTGATCTAGTGTTTTGGTGCCATAAATATTAAAGATGTAGATGAATGACTGATTTCTTTACTGAATTTTGGGAACTGAGTGGATTCTGGGTGCAAAGCACTACAATATCCCAGCAATATTGATGGTGGGGAGCAATAACTAATGCTGAATAGTAAGAGATGGTTTCATGTGATCCATCAGGGTAAAGGTTTGAACTGCCAGAACAGGAAATTATAAAATTTGCATCTAAAAATAATCTTATCTTTTGCTTTTTCAATTGTGAACTCCAGTGCTAAGAAACAAGGACCTTACAGAAACTCCAGGCAGCTTGTGAAATGCTTTTTTGAAATGAGCTGATTTGCTTTTCTTCAGTATAACAGTGAAATATTTGTGAGGAAATTAAACTTCATCATACTCTAGCTATCACTTGCGTGGCATCAACTTTTCTATCAGACTTTAAGGAGAAGTTTAGAAATACTGGAGCTACCTTTGACCCTAGTGCAACTTGGCAACACTACAGCAGCTTTGGAAGAAGTTTAAATGAACTTGGGACCTCTGAAGCAGAGTTCCTCAACAATGTGTGTTACACTGTTGACATTCTGGGATGGATAATTCTTTGGTGGTGGTGGAGGGTGCATCCTGTATATTGTAGAATGTTTAGCAACATCCCTGACTTCCACCTACAAAATTCAGCAGCATCATATACCCCCAGTTGTAACAATCAAAAATGTCCCCAGACATTGCCAGATGTCTCCTGGGGGGTGCAAAATTGTCCCCAGTTGAGAACTACTGGTCAAAAGCCTTGCTGCTCAAAGTGCGGTCCAATACTTTTAGTTATAATTGTCTAACCACAATTAGAAATGCAGCATCTCAGGCTCCACCACAGGCCTCTGGAATCCGATTCTGCTTAATAACAAGATCTGCAGAAGACCTGTGAGCAAATGAAGGTTTGATAAGTGCTGACCTAAATCTCTGCTCAGGGTGGTTTGGGATAGCAGAAAGGCAAGAGCTGTGGAGCCAGAGATGGCTTACTGTTTCTAGCTGTGTGACCTTAGGCAAGTTGTTCAGCCTCTCTTAGACTCAACTTGCTCCTCTGTAAAATGGGACTAAGAAAATCTGTGTTGCGAGAATAAAGCAAGAGAATCCAGGAAAAGGGCGCCTGGCCATTAGAATCTCACTGGGCTGGCTTCCTTTCCTCTCTTTATAAAACTGTTTTTCTTGGCCTTGCTGCACTCACTGTTACTTGTAGCGATGATATAAGAGGATGAGGAAAAGCAATATGTCTGAGTCAGTGCTCTGCAAGTAGAGCAGGTCATAAAAAACCTGCTGTTTACATACTTTTATTTTTGAATTATTTACTTTCTTTAAGCTGTGGCTCTTGTGGTCTGGCCTTCCCATTGCTTGGGAAACTGGAATCTCATTTCTGGAAAACCCATTATCCTGGGCCTTGTGAACTCTTAATGGTCTCATTTAGAAGCCAGAATCTGAAGGTGGGAAAGGTGAAGTTGATGGCAGCTAAACATAAAACTATTTAAGGAAGAAGAAGCTTACATGGTAAACTTTATTCCCATGCTATAGCAAGTGTTTTTTGAAATGGGGCAATTATTTTTATGACCATTAGTAAAATTTTTGATCATGTAGGGTAAGAATAAATATTTTTGCCTTGGGAATAAATTGATTGCTCTGAAAGTCCAAATTTTTCTCTTTTCCTTTTTCTTCCACTATGACATTGCCTTGGTATAAAAGCATGTATTTTAGAATTTCTTATCCTGATATATCAAGAATAACTGTTCTCATGGCGTTCTCATGGCCAGTAATCTAACCTGGGAGACAATTCTGTTTTTTTTTTTTTTTTGCAAAGTCATTAAAAAAATAATATATAATATGGATACATACATACATGCATGCATGCAATCACGCACCCACACAAGCAAATGTAAATCTGACTTGTCAGGACAATTTTTAGGCAAATCGTAAGTAGTTTATCTGAAGTGCTATGATCCAATGAAGATGCAGGGACATTGTCCAGAACCAATGTACAGTTGTGTTGATTAAGCACTGCACAACTCTGGGGGTGCCATGTATATCATGGACATTATAGATTTACTTATGACAGTTTGGCAGAAGATGGCAACACGGCCCTTTGTTCCAACAAAATCATATTGCAGCAGTTTTCTGGCAGTCAGAAAGGTCAGAAGTAAAGTGTCTTGAGGAAGGGAGTTCCTTTTATAATTTGCACAAAGGTGCCATATAAGCTAGTGGCAGCCCTGTTGTCACACCTTTCTTTGGAAACTTCTACTCTGGTGTGCAGAGCAATACAGATCATTATCCCAGAAGTTATTATGTGGTTGAGAGCCATAAGAAAAGTGAAATTTGTTTAATTTCCACATTTCATGCATATGAAAATAGAATCCTCCATAAAAGAGGTCCTTGAATATCACTTTCATCTTAAAGCTATCACTAATGCCTGCATGTGTATGTTGCTATCCTTTCCATGTGAGGGAGAAATAATTTTAAGAAGTGAAGGAAAGTGAGTGACATGGTAATTGTGCTAGAGGAATGGGGACTGGGATACCCCTTTTATACATGGGACTATACTACACTATAGTATATGTTTTCCTTCAGGACTTTGCTTTTGGACTTGAGGGCGATACACATAAGTTAGCATTGGCGATGTGGGCATTATTGGCTTATCTGCTGTTATGCCTTGTTCTTGTTGTTATTCCACTTTTATCTCCATTTCTTTCTAGAGATAGCCTATTGTTTTACATGGAATTACATTTGAACAGTCACTGAGGGAAAACGTATCTGTTTAACTTGGCCTCTTTTTTATTTAGTTATTCAAATATTATATTAGTTGTAGGTGGACGATACAATGATTCAACAATTCTATACAGTACTCAGTGCTCATCAAGATAAGCATGTTCTTAATCCCTTTCACCTATTTCACCCAGTCCCCCTACCTGCCTCCTCTCTGGCGACTGCCAGTTTGTTCTCTGTATTTAAGAGTCTGGTTTTTTTTTTTGTCTCTTTTTTTAAATTTGTTTGTTTTGTTTCATAAATTCTATATATGAGTGAAATTATATGGTATTTGTCTTTCGCTAAGTTATTTTAGCATTGTACCCTCTAGGTTGTCCCAGATGGCAAGATCTTATTCTTTTTTATGGCTGAGTAATATTCCATTGTATATTCCATATATACATTACATTTTATATATGTAAGTTTATATATAAAATTGTATATAATATGTACAAATTATATATGTATGTATGTGTGTACACACACACACAGCATATACATATATATAATGGAATCTATATAACATATATAAAGAAATACTACCCAGCCATAAAAAATATCTATCCCAGTATATATAAATGTGTATATATGTGTGTGTAACTATGTACCATTATATATTATAGGTGTAACTACATTTCACCTTGTCTTTATCCATTCATCTATGGATGAATATTTAGGTGCTTCCATATCTTGGCTATTGTCAATTGATCTTTTTAGATGCAGCAGTATTAGTCATGCAGATAACAGAGAGCTCTTCGGATGGGCTGAGCAGAAGAGAGAGAATGCAGTTACTGATTAGGGAACCAGGTAGAAGAAAATCTACTTTTTTGTCCAAGTGGGAAACTCCTGGGTTATTTTTTTTGGGTTCAGATGTGCCCAAATTGGTCATTTGGACTGGATTGCAAAGAAGGATCGCACCTGGAGTTTTTGGAGCTGATGTCATTCTTATGGTTATTAATGCTAGAGTTCTCAACTGTGAGCCTAAGTTGTGAGCTGTGGGAGAAATGATTTATTCTTAGTAGTTAGGGTCATGAAATTTGCAAATAATGTGTTAAAATTAAATTATGTGGTTATAATATAAGATAAAGTGATATAAACATGAGATGCAATATTAGTTAGCTTATATAATAGGAAGCTTAGTTTGGACCCATAGTTCTCTGAGGAAGGTTCTGTCGTTGTCTTAATCTTATAAGTATAGCAACTAGGGCTTAGAGAGGTTAAGTTCTGAGTGCTGGGAAGTGGAGGGAATGGAATTTGAATCCAAGTCTGACCGACAAGATTTCCACTCATATTTATATTTCCCTGAGCTAAAGAGACAAGGAGTTGTATGTAACCACATCTCTGGACACTGCCATGGGGATGTGTGAAGGTCACTGTTTCTGTATAGGATTACTGACTATTCTAGGTGCCTAGGAGTGAGGAGGTTCCAGAATGTGGGGCTTCCAGTTTATAAACTGGAAAAGTGCTAGACAAATCGGGAGGAGTAAGCCACCCTTCTCCTGTATGCCATGGTAGGGACAAGGTAAGGATCAGGTGGGAACAATTGGATTACTTCATCCTCCTTGCTCTCATTATGTTTTCTGGATGGTTTGGATGAGAGTGTGGTTTTTCCATTAAACTTTTTCAGGATATAAAGAAAATGTGTGAAGAAATTGCACGGCTGGTGTTTTAGGCAGCTCATTGGCCAGGATCCTCAGAGTCTTTCTAAAAACAGGCTAAGTAGAAGTTATAAATAAATACATAAGTCCATAGCCTGCCATGATGGTGGGAA
Organism: Paguma larvata; assembly: GCA_030068075.1. Classification (NCBI taxonomy): domain Eukaryota; kingdom Metazoa; phylum Chordata; class Mammalia; order Carnivora; family Viverridae; genus Paguma; species Paguma larvata. Next base: position 23,302,828 of record CM057842.1, on the reverse strand, counting down.
ACACACTTACTGCCTTTCAGATCTGGCCACGGTGGTCTCATTTTAGCCAGATGTCTTGGTCCTGTTTTGTCCTAAGATTTTAGTAATTTGGTGCTGGGGGCTGGGAGTGGATGGTTCATACCCTTATCCGACCCTACCCTATTAGAGGCTGTTTCGCCTCCTTTATAGGAGTTAAGAAACTAGAATTTAGTATTTAACAACCATTTACATTGTTGTGACTGGAAAAAATAACAATAAATATGCCTATTTAAAAAATGGAAATTTGCAGAGCACTTGGGTAGCTCAGTCGGTTAAGCGTCCAACTCTTGGTTGCGGCTCAGGTCATGATCTGTGGTTTTGTGAGTTTGGGCCCCACATTGGTCTCCGCACTGGCAACACAGAACCTGCTTGGAATTCTCTCTCTCTCTCCCTCTCTCTCTCGGCCCCTCCCCCCCACCTCACTCTGTCTCTGTGTCTCTCAAAATAAATATATAAACTTAAAAAAAAAAAGAAAAAAATGGAAATTTGCTACTTGGAAGTGTCTGCTCCCTTGAGGAAATCTTTCAGGTTTCGTCATCTCAGTGTTGAAGAGCTGCCTGTGGGCCTGGCAGTTGTACAGAGGGAAATTTATGTGGTGCCATTTTTTGTGAAAAATGAGAATGATTTGTCTTTTTATTTATTTATTTATTTTTGGTGCTCTTGTGCCTTCAGTGGAAACTTGAATTTTGTTTTTCAACTCATTGATAGTTGTTTACCTATCTGGTCACACAGTTGTTTTGGTTTTTTGGTGGTTTTTTTTCCCCATTTTTAAACACTTTGGATGGAGGGAGGAAATATCTGTGCCTCTTTAGGACATCTGTTATTTGTTGTTATAGCTGACTTTGGAATGCTGTCCTTGGAATTGCTTTCCGACGTGGAGTGTACGTATGCAGTGCTTCATTAACTGATGGTGTGGGAGAAGGGAGCTTTCCTTACAAGACAGCTCCCCAAGTGACCACAGCCTCGCCCTTTATGTGTCAACACGTTCAAAAATGATTAACCACTTTTAGGGAAGTCTTTATAGATTATAGCTATTGGAATACTTCCTGGCTTTCTTACACAAAGAATGTCCCCAGCAGATTTGAGCCTTTTCTTCATAGCTCAGGGTCAAGATTAGCAGAGTCTATTATTATTCCTTCCCGTGAAGGGGTAGGTACCGTGGGGTGGTCTTGGGAATACAGGGTTGTTGGCCTCTCTCCTCAGTGCTCTCAGATGATCTCCTTTGCATGGATATTTTTGGTGTTTTTTCTGGTTCCTCCTATGCTGCTAGAGGACATCTGTCCCTGTTAACAATGTTGGTGTCTCTAGCACTTGTTTCACATTTCGTCTTTTTACTGTTAGTTTGCTGGAGACTGGGAATTAGAATGCCACGCTTGTTAGAAGTGTGCAAAGTAGGGTTTAAATGGACTCACCTATGAGTAAGTTGAGTGTGCCTTAGTGTGTTGAACTTGAATGATCTAAGATAGGACATCTAGATAATTGTGATGCAAGTGTGTTTAGTATCTCCTAGTGGGTTTTGACACTGGTGACATAAAGCTTGTGGAGAATTTGGGATGAGAATCAGGAAGGATCTCCTGCCTCAGAATGTTAACTTGACTTTACTTCTTTTTAGTCAAGATAGTGTTGGAAACTCTCAAGTATTTTCTTTCCTTTCTGGACATGTAACAGAGTTTTATTCATGCCGTTTAAATCTTGCATGTTTATAATGTTAGCCAAAGTACTAGAATTTATGAAATCTCCCTTTTTTCTTGCTAATGATAGATCCTGAATTTTTTTTTTATCTTTAGTAACTTGACCTCCTATTTACATCTTTATCCTCAACCAAGCTAGGTGTAACTAAAAAATAGGAATGGGGGGCACCTGGGTGGTTCAGTTGGTTGGGCGTCTGAATTCTGCTTAGATCATGATCTCACGGTGTGAGTTCAAGCCCTGTGTCAGGCTCTGTGTGGATGGCTCAGAGCCTGAAGCCTGCTTTGGATTCTGTTGTCTCCCTCTCTCTTTGCTCCTCCCCAGTTTGCTCTTTCTCTTCTCTTCTCTTCTCTCTCTCAAAAATAAATAAACATTAAAAAAAATAGGAATGGTATCACATTAATAACCAAATTTGGAGAAGCCTCACAGCAGATTAAAATTCATATTCCTTAATACCTCGAAAAAGTCGACTGTGGATAGTGTGGAAGGGTCTGGGAGAAGGCAGGTGAAAATTAGAACTTTTAAAGCAATAAAAGCTAAGTTTTTCTTAGCTTGTTTTATTAGACTGTGAAAGTACATTTTACCAAATTGCCAGCCTGTCTGTTTTGGTCTTTCAGTGTTTGCTTGAAATTAGAATTGCCTTGGATTAAGTAGGAAAGTTAAGTCATTTATACCAGTTAGGCTTAGTATAATAAATTGAAAGCTGTTTTAGTTTTCACATTACAAACTAACAATTCTATATTACTCTGGCCTACTGAAAATTTCTCAAGTTTTTACTTTCTGTGATTAAGTAGGGGGCTAGAATAAATACGTATGTTAGAAATCCCTTGTATTTCTGAGTCAGTGAGAAAATCAAAAGCTGATTGAATTGATAGGCTAAAAATAAAAATCACTTTGAACTTGGTACTGTCTTGTAATTTACTGAGAGCCTAAGAGTCTTTCTTCTACCTGAAAGACCATAAAACGAATGGAAGTGGGCTTGTATTGTTATATTTTTCTTTTTGCTACTGTGATTTTTGTTTGTTTTGTTTTGAAAATGCCTTCTCTAGTTAGTTTCTGTGTGGGTAGTAATAAGATAATTCTGTTTTATGGCAATTAGTTCGTGGCTGTGAAGACATTTAGGGTTATAACTTTTGTAGCACAAATGTAAGACCAAAGGAGACATGACTGTCTTTGGAATGTTAACTTCTTACAGGGAATTAGTTAAGACTGTACTCTTATGAAAGAGGTCCCTCTTACATGAGGATATTCATATAGGGATCAAAGTAGGACCAAAATTTGTATAAATAATGAGTAAAGTTAGTAAGTTCAGTTTGGACTTTCACCTTGCAAATGGAATTAGTTAAATAAAATTTTTGAATCTCACATTTGACAAAATATAGGTGCCATGTGTAAGAAATTTTTGGAACAAAGAATGAAATCCAATTATCAATTTTGATTTAGTAGTTTTTCTGATAAAATTGACAGCTAGCATGATGCAATGTCTGTCAGTGTTTGACCTTCATACTACCATTTAAAAAAAAATCCATTTTGCCAAAAATAAATTAGAGAGCTTCACATTTCCTAGCAGTCTCTTTAATCTATTATTATTCAGATAATTTTCTCTTGAAGTTCCTATCCTGCCATCATCCTCGTTAATCATCCCAACTCAACAGATTGTCACTGTTGGTAGTTCTGTTTGAGATTCAGTGGTTGCCTACCACCTTTCTTTCACTGAATGCAAGATGTGTGCCAGACACTGTGCTGGGTGGTAGGATGATGTGGCCACAGCCTTTCTAGTCTTACAGCAGGGGCTTGAAGAGTAGTAATACCAAATATGGTCTACAAAACTCGCAAAGAATGATCAGTTTCCATTAAGTGTTGGGAACCCTTATAGGAAGTGGCATTTGAAAGGAGATGGATGTCAGGAGATGAAATGGGAACGGGTAGCAAGTCAAGCAAAAGCTCGAAGGTAGGAACACACAGGACAAGTTCAGAGGGCAGTGGGTTGTGTAATTTGGCCAGGACATAGCAAAGGCAAGGAGGATTAGAGGCAGTTTGGTATGAAAGGTAGGTGAGGCTTCCCCTTTTTGAAAAGTGTTATATGTTAACCTGAGCTAGTAGGTGAAGAGTGTTTACTGACTGCCCACCAGGCACCGTAGATACAGCCGTTCATAATATAAACATTGTTGATCCTTATGGGAAACTACAGATTGCACATAATTAAATCATTTCACTTACTAAATATGCCGGGGAGTGTTTAACAGAGTTTCTTAACTTAGAGGAGGCAAAGAAGGCCTCTCCAGATCAGTGGCGTGTAAACCGAAACTTGAAGGATCAAAAGAAATTCAAGGAGGGGATGGGGAAGGAAGGGTGGGAATGAATTGGAGGCAAATGGCATAGTTTAGTCAAGTCCGGAGGCAACAGGGAGCTGAGTCTGTAGCATAGGAACCAAGAAAAGTCTAGAACTGTGCTGTCCAATATGGTAGCCATAGTCAGATGTTACTTTGAGCACTTGAAATGTGGCTATTGCAATCAAGGAACTGAATTAACCTCCCCATGCTGGTCTAGAATACCTATAACAGAGTTGACAAGAGGGAGAGAGGTTTTCATGAGGCTGAAGAGGACTATCAGAGAGGGATTTCGTGAAATATGGTAAACTATGGTGAGCAGTCAAGACTTTATTCTAGAATGATAGGGAACCACTAAAAGATATTATGAAAGGGTGAGGCATAATCAAATTGGCATTCTGCAGTTGGCCTGTGAATAGGATGCTACTGCTGGATTTGAGCAACGAAGTGGTAGTAATAAAGTTGTACCTGAGGAAGATTGGTCTGGAGTAGGGTATGGGATGGACTGGACAGGGGGTGGAGGGAGGTGGAGAGGGGGTAGAGGTAGAACATAGTGGTTTATAATGCAGGCTCTGGAGTCTGATTGCCAGAGCCAAATTCTGGGTCTGCCATCTTCGATTTGCCTGGAGGAAGGATGCTTCAACTCTGTGAGCAGTGCTCAGTCCTGGAACTGGACTGGCTCACGCAGCTACAGGACAAGTGGAAGGGGGTTATTTGAGCTTGCACCCACACTTCTGAGGGTCATTGTGAGTTGTCATTCTGGGGGTGGGGCACGGGGACAATGTTCTTCTGTTTTTTGTCTCAGTTGGTGCAGAAATTAAGGTCCCTGGGTGACATCTCATTCACTCTTCTTTGACCTTACTTGGTAAGCTTTTCACTAAACTTTTATGGAAAGTCTGGTATTCTCATCTGCTTCCCATAAGAAAGTGTTTGGCAGTGGCAGAGAGTCCCAAGACTTACTGGAGAGGAGTGGTTTCCTGAAGGTCCCCCACAACATTCTCATAGAGCTTGCTTTCCACAGTTGCAGACTGATGAAGCAAATTTTCTTTCTCTTCGGAGCAGACTGAGAGATATAGCTAGGAAGGTGGAAGGAGAATTAGAGCAGGCAGCATATGTGGAAATTAACACTGCAGTTGCAAAAAACCCTAGCTTGCATGATTAGAAAAGGAGACATTACTGAAAGGGCAGCTTGTGGAATCAAAGTGCTGGATGCTACTGGTCCTGAAGAAGGGCTGGAGAGAGGAACCTGAGGGTTTCTAGGATGTTCCAGTTCTTCTGACCACAGGCTTTACCTGTGCTGCATCTTGCTTCATGTGGTCATATCAGCCAACCCTAAGCTCTTGAATTTACCTTTCATAGATCCAGCTGGAACCTGGGAAAGGGCCCAGCTTGGGTCAGTTTTCACCCTTGTTCTAGTCAGGCCTGATTTGCTAGGAATGACCTTGTGGAACAAATATAGCTTCAGGGCCTCTCTTGCCACTTAGCGCAGGAATTCTGCTTGGTTGTTGTCAGAATCATATATAATAAATGTACAACATAAATACATGCATAAATATTAATTTCCTAGGCAGTCTAAGATATTATATCAAAAATTACTCCAAAACCCATTTTTTCCCCCTATACATTTTACATCTTCAGCCACTGTAGTATAATGCTTATTATAAGAAAACTCTTTCGGGGCATCTGGGTGGCTCAGTTGGTTGAGCGCCTGACTCTTGATTTCGACTCAGGTCATGATCTCATGTCTTTGTGAGATGGAGCCCTGCATCAGGCTTTGCACTGACAGCATGGAGCCTGCTTGGGTTTCTCTCTGTCCCCCTCTCTCTGCCCCTCCCTGCTCTGTTTCTTGTCAGAATAAGTAAATAAACTTTAAAAAAACCTCTTTTGATTTTGCCTTGTTTTTCATAATACCAGCTATTTATACATATGAGAGGAAGTTTAAGGTAAAACCTAATTTTATAGGATACTTCAATGATATACATATTTTGGGGGAGGAGGAATTGCAGCAAGCATCTTCCAAGAATTAAAATTCACTGTGTATGAAAGATCACATTTGAGATGATCATGGTTTATAGAGTAAAATATAGTTTTAAGGTCCTAAACGGCTACCTGGTAAATGAATGAGACAGAATTTTTTGTTTTAACAACTTTGGTAAATATCGTAGGTAAAATGAAAATAAATCAAAGTTCAAGCTGTACAAAGTGGAGTTTCTGGTTATTTCTATGATATATTCCACTTCTCTATCTTGAATATCATGTCGAACCAAGAGACAGTAAAAAGATATGTCTCTAGCTTAGTTTAGGGTTGGTAAGCTACAGCCATGGGCCAAAGCTAGCTTGTCACTTGTTTTTTATAGATAAAGTTTTATCAGAGGACTGACATGCTGATTTGTTTACATATTGTCTGCTTTTATGCTACAATAGCAGAGTTGAGTAGTTGCAGCAAGAGACCATTTACGGCCTGCAAAGCAGAAAATGTGTGTTATCTGGCCCTTTACAGAAGAAGTTTGCTGACCCCCGGTTTGGATCGTCTGAGGCAGTGACTTTCACAGTGGCACTGAGGGGTGCTGGCGTTCTGTGAGGCAGGCCGGATCAGCCAAGGGTGAGACCTAGCGGGCAAGGCATCTGGGCCCCTTGTCCTGTTTCATCCAGAGTGGTTTGACTCCACTGGGCTCCCGTGTAAGATGTGATAGGAAGAAAGAAAGGATTGTCCTGCTTCAAAAATGCTACCAAAACTAGGATCTTAAAGCACAGGAAGGCATTCAGAACAGAGAGAGGGTCTCTCTGAGAATGTCTAATTATCTTATTGTGAGCAAAGTGATTGCCTTGCCTTGACATGATGTCTCCAATGTAAAAAAAAAAAAAAAAGAAAGAAAGAAAGAAAAAAAATCCTTGACAGGAATTTGGGTGCTGAGTTGGACCTCTGTAATTACTGACTTGTTGAAAATTGCTTTTCAGTCTCTGGCAGGCTGATTTCCCTTTTTATAGGCAGAGATGCTAAACTTCTTTTTGTGCTACAATCAGATTTTAAAAGACTGCTCTATGACTAGAGTTGATGAAGGGGAGTTCATACTCACAAGGCAATGGCTGAAAAGTAAAATGTGCCAAATCCTCGACTTTGGTTCTAATTCTTAAAGCATCAGCACATTAATCTGGCCTTGAACCTTATGCCATGGAAAATGACCTTTAACTTAGGTAATTTCCTAAACATTTCTATTTTTGTAACTTAGGTGAAAATCTAAATGTGAATTTCAAGATTACTTGGGGTGAGAAATGGAGCCTTGGGATTGGGCAATAAGGATAAGGCCATTTGGTTTAGTTTAGGTTAAGCCACATAAACTGAAGATGGTTATCAAACTTGCCATGCCTGATGAAGATTTTAAACTATGATGCATTAAGGTATATGATATGCCAAAAGAATCGCAAAGTCTTGCCAATTTATATGGGCAGAGACTTGGGGCATATGTTTGCAAATGAATTTTTAGGGTTAGATCAAGGAGGATGGAATTTATTGTTGGAACAAACACAATTTATACATATGGATGCAGTGACCAGAGGTCATCTAGAAGCGAAAATCTAGAAAAGGTGATGGGGATTGGGTAGTACTTGTTTCATCCCAGAGGCTTTACATATATTATCTCATCTAATCCTCACGGTGTCCCTGTGAGATGGCTATTATTATCCGTATTTTACAGATAGGGTAACTGTTAATTAAGCACTTCTCAAGGTCATACAGCTGGTAGGTCCTTAAACATGTTTGCCCAATGTTTTTCCAAGGGGGTGTGATTAGAGTTGGAAAGTGAATGGGTGTCTGGGAAGAGCTCCCTTTCACCCAGCCCCATTTCATGTGAGGGGAAGGACCAGATAGATATGGTCTCCTTAGATCCAGAAATCTCTGAAGATAATTAAGGAGGAATCTAAAGCAGTGGGGGGAACTTAGCTTGTTTCCCAGAGCAGCCTGGGCAGAGTAGGTGATGCACATTCAACTGGCCTTGTGAATGGAGAAGTGGCAGTGGCTGAAGACCGCCGTATAAGACCCAAGCTCCAATGTGTTATGGGAAGACCCTGAGCTCTCACGGGAAGCTGTGGCAGATGCCGAGAGGATTGGAAGACTGGGAAGTCCTGGGGCAGGGCCCAGAAGGACTTGGAATGCGTGAATCTTGTTGAAGTCCATGCTGGGTGCTACAGTCAGCAGTAGTTGACACCGGAGGTCAACACCCTAATCCAGGTGGCACCAGCTACTCAGACACTACCTGTAGATAGCAAATATGTCCCAGAGGATGCTTTACCATTTAGGAAGTTAGGGGTACATGAGAAGATGGGGAAAGAAGAGAATCTTAAAAGACTGATGTTTAAGTAGTGGTGACTGAGTTGTTTCTAATTGCCCAGGTTATGTTGTTGTATCTTTGTTCTTTCCTAGGGGGTTGGATTTAGGAATTTGGAGGCTACAATGAAATTAAGATGTAGAGATATAACATTTTTTTTGTACATGAAATATAAAATTATATTTTGCTCATTTCTCTTAATTGCTGATAATTTTTAACCAGAATCAGCTAAATTAATTATGCTTCTGATTTTTTTCACATTAGTGACTAAGCTATAGTTTGAATATTTAATAGGGGTTGGAAACCATGTTCATGTATATTATTTCACTTAATTTGGGAGGCATGTACAATTGTTTAATATTATGAGGCAAGGTACCATTATTATTATTATTTTTTACAAATACGTTATTTTTATTAAGCTGGTACAATGTCCATTTAAAACTCATATCCCAGGCCAAAAAGTACACATAAAATGAAAAAGAGCAATGTTCTGTTGAATACGCTTCTGCATGAATAACTTTATTCACTGCTAATGAAAATTAGAACATTCCTGAGATCTTCTTTTAAAAAAAATTTTTTTTTAACATTTATTTATTTTTGAGTGGAGCGGGGCGGGGCAGAGAGACACACACACACACAGAATATGAAGAAGGCTCCAGGCTTTGAGCTGTCAGCACAGAGCCCAACGTGGGGCTCAGACTCATGAACTGTGAGATCATGACCTGAGGCGAAATCAGACATGTAACCGACTGAGCCACCCAGGCGCCCCTCTGAGATCTTCTTCTTCTTCTTCTTTTTTTTTTTTAAGATTTAAAAAAAATTTAATGTTTATTTTTTTGAGAGAGAGGGAGAGAGAGAGAGAGAGAGAGTATGAGCAGGGGAGGGACAGAGAGGAGACAAAGAATCTGAAGCAGGCTCTAGACTCTAAGCTGTCAGCAGAGAGCTGATGTGGGGCTTGAACCCACAAACTGCGAGATCATGAACTGGGCTGAAGTAGGCTGCTTAACCGACTGAGCCACCCAGTTGCCTCCCTCTAAGATCTTCTAATAAGACTTTTCTTGTATCTTAAAATGCTTTCTCTTCAGTGAAACCATCTTTGAGTTAGTCATTACTCTTACCATCTCTGTCATCTCAACTCCAGCCTGGTATTTCTCGTCTTTTGGTCAAGACCCTCAAATTTTAAAAGTAGCTTCAAGTTAAGGAAAGGTCATTTTTCCACAGTTCAGTTCTCTGAAAAACTTCCATCTCCCACTGAAAATCATAGTCCAGGAGTGAAGCAATCACAAGTTAGAACTTCAGGGCCAACTGGAAAGTCATTATGAACAGTTGCATTGGTTAGTCTTATTTATCACAAGCCTGAAAATGCACAGTCCAGGAAAAGTGGCCTCTCTGCACACATGTAATTTTTAAAAAGGAGAGGGCAATATGAAGGGGGCTGAGGTTTGATCACCAAAAATCAGCACAATGAAAATAAGTGATAATGAATAATGGGCACTAGAATTCAAATTAGCAGATGTTTTAAAGAGTTGGGGTGCCAGTTTTCAATTCCATTTTGAACACCACATTACAAGAGAACTATTTTTAAAAATTAAAAAGGATTGAAGGTAAAGAAAAAACATGAAAAGAATATATAAATCATTGAATGACCCTCTGTTTCTGATAAACTTCAATCACATCTTCCTCCATTCCCATTTCTTTTGGAGTGTAATTATCAGCACTTCTCTGACCTTCAAGGAGAAACCTGAGTGAATTCATTGGAACTTTTTGTCTTTGACAGTATGATTCCCTGAGTTTTTTGAGGTGTGTTGTCATTTTCACTTTGAAGTGAATCTTAACTGTTATCCTGTCCAATGACTTTCAGTTTAATGTTTTCTCATTCCTTCTTATCCCACGAGTCCTCAGTTGAAAGTTTTGCCTCCTGGTCAGACATGGTGATGGCGGCTTCACTCTGGGTTTCGTTACAGCAGTGGCCTTGGGGAAGCCGACTTTGCTCCAGGGTTTACAAATCCATCTCTCTTCCCCACAGCACAATACTGCAGCTCTGCAAGGTACCATTATTATCTCACATTTTACAGTTAAGGAAACCGATGCTCAGAGAAGTTAGCTTACTTGGCCAAGGTCACACAACTGGTAAGTGAATGAGGCTGGAATTATTGATTCAACATCCATTTTGAATTCTCAGAACCTGGCATGGAACCTGACACATAATAGCACAATAAATATTTGATTGAATGAATGATGGCTCACTTGTGTGGCAGTGTCAGTTGGCTAGTTGGTAGGTTGGGAATCTTGTTGTGAGCAAGGTAAGGAAAAAAAATTAATCAGAGCTGGATCCTCCTCTTGGTGAATTAGCTGTCCCTAATGTGCTGTGCATTCTAACTTATAGGTTAGCCTTTGGAAACACTTGTGGGCTCTGTCAGAAAATACATGGAAAGGAAAAGAGTTTTAGAAGTGAAAAAAAAAAAAGTTTTGTGGTTTAGAGACTCCTGAGGAAAGTTAACTCTTGGACTGAGTAAAGTATGGGGGGGAGTATGTGAAGGGCCAAGAAAGTATTTCATATCGTTTCATGCCTCTTAGAGTTTCTTTACAACATCTCATCATGTTGCTGTAATCCATGAGCAGAAGAAAAGTGGACAGTCTTCCAGGGCAGATGTAGAGAAATTATAGCTAGTTCTCCGGTGCAAAGTGCCAATTTCAAGTTTGGGCACCAGGCCTTTCCCAACCTATCCAACCTGACAGAGCTTTTGTTTATTTCCACTTTGCCTGTGAGTTTCTGTTAGTCTGATTAAAATACCAATTCTGTGTATAGGTGTTAAAACTCTAGTTAGCACCTTGAGTTGGGGTCCTAATTAAGAGCTTTTTTTCACTTCTGGAAGTACAAGTCTTTTTGAAAACTTGGAGTTTTGAGACTCTTTAGAACTTGCTTTTCATGTATGGGAGAAGGTTCTTTACATTAAAGTTTGAATGTATGAGCAAACAAGTGAGGATTTCCTGAGCCTTCCAAATGCTGTGCATGTTCGACCTCTACTGTACTGAGAGTAGCCTGCACACCTACACTTATCCTTAAACCTCCCATTTATAAATGCGGGTTAAGAGTCTCATATTTGGTGTAAATTATTAGGACAATCATATTGGGGAAAAAGCTTGTCAATGTAAATGAGTCTTACCCTTTGATGCTGTAATTTTATGTCTAGTATCTATCCTTTAGGGATAATTTTTAGTACAGAAAAAAAAGTTTTATGCCCAAAGATATTGAGAGCAATTTCCCCTTTTTTAAAATAAGAGAAAACTTAAGTTTTTTTTTAAATAAGAGAAAACTTTTAAATAAGATAAAGCTTAATAATTTTCAAGTGTAAAACTAGCAATGATATTATATAACCACCAAAGTGATTTAGAAAGTACCAAACAAGGTACTTTATTACTTATGATTAATCTTCATTCAAGTTATTATTATCCCATTATTTCAGTCTTGAGGGAAGAGAATAGACTGTGGAGTTGGAGCTTGTGAACACATAATTCCTTCTTACAGCATAATTCCTTGTACAGCAGTGACAAACACTGAAACTGGTGAACAGAAAGGAGCCATAAGCTGAACGTTCACAGATTCTTGGGATGCCCATAAACACAGCACCCATAATTATTTTTTGTTGTCGAAATAAAAAAATTTTTTTAATCATTATTTTTGAGAGAGAGAGAGGCAGAGAACAGCAGGGGAGAGGCAGAGAGAGAGGAAGACACAGAATCCGAAGCAGGCTCCAGGCTCTGAGTTGTCAGCACAGAGCCTGACACAGGGCTCGAACCCATGGACTGCAAGATTATAACCTGAGTCGAAGTTGGACACTTAACTGACTGAACCACCCAGGTGCCCCTGTTGTTGAAATTTTAAATTTATTTACAAATGAAAATATATTTTCATTATTTCAGGATAATTTGTAGCAAAAAGTCTTGGAAGATGCTTTTGTAATTCCATTGTTACCCTATATAGTATTTGCCATATTTGGGGGATGGGAGATATGTAAGACCTGCCTTTCTTTGAGCTTATTTTTTTTAGTCTATAATTCTTTCATTCCCCACCATCACTACTAGGTATTATGGTTGTCCTTCAGGCTTCCATTCAAATGGGACATATATGGGAGATGTCGGACATAACTTTTACACACTCTTAAATTGTTTCTGCAAAAATATATATTTAAAATAATAAAATTTATAGAGATGAACTACTGCCCATGTTGATATATAACATTAAGATCAATCCATAGCCTAATTTAAAAAATTATAACCATCAGAACGTGAAAGGAGAACATTGCTTTAGGTTTTTAAGTCAATAGTTAATATTGTCTAAGTGCACTAGGGTGTCCTTTTAGACTAATAGTCACTTAAATGAAGCCTGTAGACCTTCCACAGTAGAGTTTTAATGCTACAGGAGAGGGGCAGAGGAAAGTGTCCTGTAGCCCACCTTCTTCAGGTTACTTCTGCTCACCCTCAGGTTACAAAGACAGACTTATAGGCTTGACAGTACTGGGAACAAAGCAGTACTGGGAACAAGGAGAAGTTGCTTAAATAGCTAGAAAACTCATGTGTAAACTGTGGAGTCAGGAGTTGGATTAGATCAGCATTTCCTAAACGCTATTTTGAGAAATTCCAGTGTTCTGTGAGGAGTTCAGAGGCATCCACAAGTAAAGAGTTTCCCTGATCAAATACATGTGAGAAATGCCATATCCCTCTTTGGAGATTCCCACTGTATGCGAGTGAGCATATTCTAGGCTCTGAGATATTCTGTAGTAAAGACATATTGTCCACTGTTTCAGCCAGCATGACTTAAATAAATGTATTTGATGACAGAATCCTGTTAGCAAGGAGCGTATTTTGGGAAACACCGAACTAAGTTTTTCCAAGCTCCAAGATTCTGGGGTTTTAAACATGCCATGCAAAGGTTGCTTAGCAACATGACAGCCACCTGATTTTCCCACTAGATGGCACCCTTGAATGAGATTTACTTTTTATTTTTGACTAGTTTCTCTTTAGACCTTTTTGGACATCGCTTTCCCTATGTACCAGGAGAATGCAGATCAGATATGAAATTGATTTTAAGGCCATTCTGGTAACATTTTATAAGTTATTTAAAATAAAACAGTGTGTCCAATGTAGGGATAAATAACAACCAAGACTGAAATACGATTTCTTTTCCTCAGGAGAGCAAATAAATGTGTAAAAAAAAGGTATGATTTGAACAATACTGATATGCCTTATTTTTTCACATTTTAAATCAGACTTTAGCCAGACAAAGTTTAGTTGAACATTTGGGTTGTTTTACTGATCAACTTGAAATGTCGAACTGTGAGGCTGTCAGGGAATCTGGTGGCAGTTGGGAGTTTCTTTAGTTTCTCCGATGGGTAAAAAAGTGTCTTCAGCTGTAACACATGTGTATATTTTGTTAGAGATCACTGCAGTATTATTGTGTTTAGATGGCAGTCCATTGTCAAAAGGTCTGACTCTCTAGGCAGGCTGTGGTAAGTGGTCTCTTAAAGTCTCCTTCATGTTCTAGTAAATTTTTGATTGGTTCTTTATTAAAAATAATTTGCTATTAAGCTTTAAGATTTTGCTGGTCTGTGGGTTAGTCAGTCTGTCTTTCACTGGGTCTCACTGTTGTAAGCTTAAGCACATTAGCATCCCGCCCCCCCCCCCCACCTCTTCCCCGGAGTTCATGGAATTTCACACGTTGGTTTAAGTGTGCCCAGGAGTTTTGGAAAATGAAGGCAACTTTACTTAGGAATAGTCATGCTTCGAGTTTGTTCAACTGAAGGATGTTTACCTATTAGAAATGTGTGCCTTTTTAATGATGGAAAGGGAGCTTTTAAAAGTATAATGAGGAGGCTTCCTGAACAGCTTCCTGAATTACCTGAAATATGTGCATATATTGGGGGTGGAGGTGACAAGCCAGACTCTGACTGGAGTCTCATCTCTCTCTTTCAATGCAACTTTTTGAAGGCGGAATCTTTGTAAGGCCTCTTAGGTCTTATTCCAGTGAAAGATTCTTTCTGAACCCCAAATAGCACCCCGAGGACATTAAAATTCTTACACTTCCTAAAGGTAAGTTGTCTGAATCGTGATTTTCCTTAGCATTACTATCAAATTTGCTACCATCTCTTACTTCATGTTTTGTGTTTTCTCTTAGCTTTTTCCTCCACAATGTTGAGCATGGCCCAGGCCCTAGTTTGTAAGTTATCTTTGGGCCTTGGATTTTTAGCATAGTTTGTGTGTTGTACTCTTATTTTGTTAGAGCATTTGTTTGAGAAATTTGATGCGGATTTTGTGAGTGTGGTTTATAATGGAAATGTCAGATAAATCAGATAATGATAATCTAGTCAGTGTGTGTGGAGTGCCTATTGCTCCATGCACTGTGCCAAGCATTTTACATGTATTAGCGCATTTAATCTTCAGAGCAGCCTGAAGGGGATAGATGCTCTTCCTATGGCATTTTTTCACGTCCTATGTTTTACCACCACATGAAAGATATGAAATATTCTTGTCCAAATATTTTGTGGAATGTGCATATGGATCTTTGTAAGGTTGAGACAGGCTGGGCCAAGTGGCCACAAGGTAGCAAGAAATCTCTTGATAATGAGAATTCAACTGCCAATTTTGTTCTCTGCTCTAGACACCAAGATTTCTTGGCCTGATGGCTTCATATTCAAATATGTTTGGCCATGTTTCTCAAAACACTGAGTTACTATACTTTGCATTAACAGTGCTTGGCTTTGTCTTTTATGCAGAAAGCCCCTCCAGGCCTCTGTAATGTGCTAAAAAAGATCTTGTCTAAAACTCATGAAAATAAATAACATAAAACTGTTCTGAATAAATTTGAGTTAAGTGAACAGAACCCTTTTCTGTGTATGTGTATTGCATACATATAGTTGTGTGCGCCCATGAACACATGTTCTGTCGTTGGGCCTAGGACCAATATCCTCCATGGTGAAGAACATCTCATAATTTCCATTATAAATTATTTTAGGGTTTATAACTAATATTGTAAAAAATTCAGCCCTGCCTGGAACTGTTTTATTGTGTTTGCAGGATTAGTTATTGCAAGGGAGCATGTAGGTGAGAACATATCTTTGTCCTAGCAGTTGGAGGTGGTACAAATATTTTTGTAATTGTTGGAATGGATGGGAGGGAGGTCGTAAGTAGATCAGGGACCTCAAAGATTTGGGTGGCAAAGAGCAACACATCAGTTGGATTCTGGATGCCTGAAGGACAAATATGAAGTTTGATCTTTAACTTGTATGCTAATTATAAATGGAGAATCCACACAGCATAGCATTGAATTCTTTGAATCTCTTTTTAAAGAAATGAATTGGCAGGAATGAGTGCATTCTTCAAGGCATGTAAGTTTATTTTTATCATTAAGACCAAGAATCAATTCAAAAGTCAACTCTTCTGGAAAGCTTGCAATAATTTCTAACATATACTGAGCACTTTCAGGCAGCATGCTAAGCTCTTTACATGAGTTTTCTCATTTGCTCCACTGAACATCTTTATTTTACAGATGAAGAAGCCAAAGATCAGAGAGGTGAAGTAACCCGCTCAAGATCACAGAGTAGGAACTGGTATAAGGGCTGATAGACATGGGGTGCAGGAGCCTACAATTTGTCTGCACACATTGTGCTAGTGTTTTCTGATTCCCTCTTTGCGCTGGCATTTCTTTAACCTAGTTAGTTATTCTCAGCCCTGGAGCTTATTAGAACAAGCCAAAATGAAAATGCAGACATGCAAGTCCCACCCAATTCAATTAAGTCAAAATTACTGGGAATGAGGCCCAGATGATTTTGCAGAGAACCCCCCCCCCCAATTGATTCCTGATCAGCTTTAATAGTTGTGAGGTCAATTATTTCTCATTTAAGTTTAATTAATCCATAACCCACTCATTTAAAATTTGTTCCAGTTTGCATGGGCTGAGCAAAAGTTTGTTTTTGCAAAGGATTTGCTAAGTGAATTAATAGATGACTCTGGAGCAGAAGAAAAATGTTTATCTTGTTAAAGAGCACAGCTTTCATGTGTAATCAAAATCTGTATTCATTATAAACAAATTGATAGGTGAAGTTCGTGTCATTTTAATATCTGTTAAATAAATTTCTTAAGTACTCTTCATCTACATTTTATTAACCTGATTGATTACTTGCTTTAAAAAATGCTTTTAAGAAAAATATTCTGTCATTCTAACTTTTGATGTAGTCAACTTGAGATTTTATCACCCTTAGTTGAAATTAGTTATTGCTGTGTAATGTGCTATACTGTCATTTTGTAGTTGGGTGTTCTGCCTCACCCATGAGATTTCAAATTTCTTAAAGCAAGGATTTCATCTCTTACTTTCTTCAAGTACTCATGCCTATTTCTTAGTGCTCTGCAGTTTGCAAGTGCTCTATGAATGCATGTTTTCGACCAAAGCAGTGCCTGCTTGGGGAAAACAAAACTTCAGTTGAGGAAAACGTAGAGCTCACAATCCTCCTGTAGATATCAGATAGCTGGTCGTACTCATAAGGGTTGTTTGTGACCCAGGTGCATGGGATTGGTCCATGTCTGAGCCATGCCAGATGTCACTGAATTTTATTCCTGGGAAGATGCGAGAGCTCCTGCTGTGCAAATGCTAGATCCTTAAATGTATGATGGCTCCTGGATGGCTCTGGGTCACAAAATAGGGAGGATGGAGAGAGACTGTACCCGGTCTACTCCTGTCAATTTTATGCATTTCTAGAAAGGCAAAACAGTGCAGCAGTGTAGAGCCAAGGGTCTGATGTCAGCGGACTCAGGTTCAATAAAAGGTTCTACCACTTAGTAACAGTGTGGCCTCAGACAAGCCACTTACCTTCTCTGAGTATTTCCTCATCTTTAAAATGGGGTATTGTGAGGATTGAGCGAATTAACTTACAAACACCATTGGGGTAGTGGATGGCAAATTGTAAACCTGCATACATATTACCTCTTAGTATTAATATAAAATATTAATATAAAACTAACAAATTATTTAGAGCAGTGACTATTAACAAGGGATGATTCTGCCTCCGGGAGACATTGGGCAATGGCTGGAGACAGTTTTGGTTATCATAGTGGGGGTGCGTGCATTTGTGTGTGTGTGCGCTACTGGCATCTGGTGGATAGAGGCCAGGGATGCTGCTGAACATCCTACAACACACAGGGCAGCCACCCCCCCCCCCCACCCAACACAGAATTATTTGACCTCCAATGCCAATAGTGTCAAGGTTT
Organism: Paguma larvata; assembly: GCA_030068075.1. Classification (NCBI taxonomy): domain Eukaryota; kingdom Metazoa; phylum Chordata; class Mammalia; order Carnivora; family Viverridae; genus Paguma; species Paguma larvata. The sequence continues at coordinate 23,285,205 of CM057842.1, read as the reverse complement.
GGAAACCCTAATATAGAGCCTAATAAGCACAAGTAAGTGATGATAAATTCACCAAGAAAAGTTGAAATATTAAATTACCCTGGTATATTAAGGGAAGGCAATTCATGAAGATAAATAATTTCATTTAAGAATCTAGGGAATAGACTTACTGTGATGACCAGGAAGAAAGGTTACTCAGGAAAGGTAAGGAAAGTTTGCTTTCAGGAAATAGGACATAAGACAGTGGTGAAATAAGCTAGAGAATGCCACGGGGACGCTATTTAGGGATTAAGCTGCTAAAAGCCATGTTCTTTCTGCCACTTCTAGAGCTGTCTTATAAAGAAGCATGCAGGTAGTGGAGGAACTTTTTTCACTTTTAAAATAAAACTAAAGGTAGTGTGTTCGTTAACACACATGAGCACACACACATGAATATATGGCTAGCAGATTATGTAGAGTATTAAGTTAAGATCGTTTGGAAATAACCTCTAATTCATAAGGAGCAGTACATTGGCTGTGTACTAACATATAATGGGTCCTTTCTGTATTTCTAAAACGATCAAATGCAAACAAGAATGAGTAGTGGTATTTTTCTTGTGAGTTGAACTCACATTCTGCTATGTACTTCGGTATGAATACAATTGGTTTTGAAGACTAGTCTAGTGTCAGAATGATCTCTACTACCCTAGAACATATACATAACTTATAATGTATTAAATATATATTTATTAATTCATTATTTAAAGATTTAAAAATATTATATTTATAAAAATAGAATCCTACCTGACATCCCCAGGTTCTTCACAGTGGTCTCCAATCTATCTGTTAAGCTTTGTCTCCCACCATATTCTTTACCCCACACTGTGCTCTCCTTAAACCAGAGTGATGATAATATGAAGTCAACTTTGGAGGCAGTTGTTTTTGCTTCTAAAGAGAACTTGTTTTGCTCCCAGATATATCGCTTAGCACAGAGTAGCGCTCAATAAATAAACATTTGATTAATACATAATAATGGCTCTCTTTGTAGACCAAGCACAGACGTACTAGGTATTGTGCCTCCTTTATTCTTCCTTTATCCCAAAAGATTTTCTTATGGAAATATTATATTCTACTTTAAAATTTACTAAAAAACCTTCTTCACAAGATCTTCTGTTATTTCTCTTTCAACCCCAGTTCTATCAAAATAAATTTCTCCCTCTTGAGAGACCCAAAACACTGTGTTTTTCTCCATTTGCCTTGTGTCAGATCTGGTCAAAGCAAAGTCTTTGTTCCCTGTATTGTATACAGCTCCAGGTAAGAAGCCATGACCGTACATTCTTCTATCTGCTACAGGGTTTTTGTACAAAGTACCCAAGTCCTGATTGAATAACTCAGTGGGTCTTCCTGTGGTCATCAGTTTGAGGTTCTCTTTGGTATCATGCTATTTACAACATGTTTACTTTGAAATAAGTCCAAGGAGATGAAGTCTCCTAGACTTTTAGCTCCCTGAGGGTAGGGGCTGTGTCTAACCTTTATCTAGAGTAGTATGGTGAGCATGCTCAAGAGATATCTGAGAAATGATTGATGCCTTGAATTATTGTTAGGTGCTTAGTGCTTCTTTGTCATGTATTTTTATGTGAAAGGCAATTGATGGTCCTCAAAGTGTCCCTTTAATGAACTTAATCACGGAGATAAATGGAGTTACTTTATCAGTCATATAGCTGCTGTGGAACTGATTTATAGACTAGATCTTAACTTGTAATAAAAGGGTAAAATAGAGGGCAAAGAGCTTCCTCTAGAAATGGAAATTAGCCTTTAGAAGACCTTTCAGCTTGATTTAGAGGTATGCTGCTCTTAGATTTGTACAGTCTCTGCCGCTAAGCATACATTAACTGCTTTTCACTTGGTGCTAGAAGCACTGGGAGAGTAAGACCTTGTCCTCTGGGGCCTTAGGCTGTAGTAGTATCATGGCTAAGCAGACTTTCTTAAAGGACCATTTAATTGCCAAGTAAATGTAAAAGTAAAAACCAGTAAATAATTTAGGCTTTGCAGGCCATTCAGTCTTTTGCAGTTATTCAGTTCTGCCATCGTAGTGTTGTAGCAGCCATAGACAATACATAAATAAGTGAACATGACTGTGTTCAAATAAAACTTTATTAACAAAACTGGTGGCCTGGTTTAGCCTGTGTGTCACAGTTTGCTGACTCCTGCTCTAGAGTATGGGGAAGTGTGTATATATGTGGTTATGTGTATGCATATAAAAGTAATTGTTAGAGTGTGTGATTTTTACTGTCAACATTGTAGGCACTGAGATGAGAGAGAAGGCTGGGCCAGAGTAGTGGGCTGGGGAGGTTTGATGAAGGATTATCTCTTTGTCTCTATGATCACATGTATAGAACTATTCTTCATTCCACTTTCCTGTCAAGAAAGTTGTTTGTGAAGTTACTCAATTTTTTAATGTATTTTACAAATATCTGCTAAGTGGTCATTATAGCTTTTCATTCTGACTTTTTTAAGTTAAGAGTTGGATGTGTTTTCCATATTTTAATGTCTTATTTTACACATTTTAGCATCTCTGAAATTGAGATGTATCTCCCAGTTGATGCTGTTATTACACGATTTTCCTTTCTCTGAGGATATAAGTTAAGATATACCTTTCAACTGTTGTGGGGGTTAGATTCAGAAGAAATATGGTACCTGTTTCAGCACTGCCTTCAGTGTTTTCTAAAACAGGGTCATTTGCTTTAGATATTTTGTTTTTTACTTTTACATTTACTCAGCAACCTATTAGACACAAAGATTCTAAGAACATTTTAAGTAAAAATTGGAAATTTTTTTTTTTAACTAATACTTTAGGTCCTGAAAGAGATTGGTTACTTCACATGTCTCATTTAATGTTCCTTTAAATAAACTTCTCATGTCAAAGCACAGCTTTTCCTGTGCTCTTTGATAATTTTGACTTTGATAATTTTTTCTTCATAAAGGTAAAATATGCACAACAATTTCAGAAATACCTTTCTGTGGTCTAGTGAGTAACCTAGTCATAGCCCACTGTGTCTATTACCTATAACATTCCCTTTGTTAGAAGCACAGAATTTGAGAACAGGTGTTGCAGTATATATGTGTTTTCCCCAATTTATCTCATTTTTATTTCATTGCTCTCAGATTCTCTAAAACTACGAAGTTCTTTATGCAGGACTGGCCTAATTAGGAGAGCTTGGGAAGGTTTGTAAAAGGTTTAATGTTCTCCCTCTTTCCTGTCTGTGTAAATCAATTAAAGTGGACTATGAAGAAACTCACACTCAAATCATGTGTAACTCCAGGATTTTACTGCTATGTGCTTGTTTTCTACATTCTAAGAGGAGGTTCTGCTTAACTGTATTTATGATTTACGGTAGCCAGAGATACATTTCAACCAGTTTTGTGATATACGGGAACACGACATAATATAGAAACGTTATTTATGCCCCCTATCAGAAGAGAAAAGCTGTTTCTTATACTGTGTTTATAGTTTAGGCAGTGTTCATAGTAAGCACATCTGTCTTTGTAATTAGTGTAAAAAAATCAGAAAAAATTCAAATTCAAATTAGTATCTCACCACTGACATCTCTAAATATTTCTAAGTTAATCTTCCTCAGTAATAATAGTAAGTACTCTTCAGTGTTTGTAGTCTTTGACTCCTTTAGGCATGGCTTTCGTTTATTTGTCCTTTTTAAAGTTTTTGATTGCTAAGTCTTGAAGTAATCTCTACATAGTTTTTCCCTCTTGTGTATTTTAGAAAAGGTCTTCAGTGCAAGAAGGCGGTTAAATATTAATTGCCAATTGGTCATTCGAGAGAGAGAAACTGTGATTCTTATACCACACGGAGAAGTTTACAGTGTGGTATTTGTGGTATTGTGCGTGTGTGTATTCCAAGGCATTTCAAACTGTAGTTTCACTTAATGACATTCTTTTCATAGGGCATGCAACCTGAGAGGTAGGAAAGGGCAAGCCAGAAGCTGCAATTCATTCAAAGATTTCTTCTGAAATAACTCTGGAAAAATAAATTTTATTATTTTTTTTTCCGACATCTTGAATTGCATTTTTTATCCTGCTTTACCTTAAGGTACTTAAGTGAAAAATATAATGACTTTTCAGAGCAGGCCCAAACTGTAGAGCAATTTAGTTGAGTCCTCTTATTTTTAGACAGAAACCAGAGTTAGGCTGCCCCTACTATTTGAGGGGCCAGGGCAAGTGCTAATGGAGACCCACAGACCAAATATCTAAAGATACAAAAGGTCATATCAAGCTATGCCTGCCTTCTGGCCTGAGGGCTGCGGCCTAGTGCCTGGAGGCAACAGGGACCTCAGTCTCTTCAGGGTCATCCCATGGATCTGCAAGAGCAGGACAGGATGAGAGTGCACTTAGGTCCAAGACTCCTGAACCCACTGAGCATCCCACTGGAGATGACCTGCTCAAGCTTTCCAGGGTGGTGTGTTGGGCAGCTTTTCCACATCCACGCCTCACTTGCGTGACTCAGGCTTTCTAGGGATGCCTTTCTGAGCAAGAGGAAGAAAGAGAACAGAGTTATCTGGGAGACATTTATCTTTTCCTTGGTTTCCAAGGGCAGAGGCTGTGGTTCATCCTCTCATGGTCTGTCAACTCAGTATCCTCTGGCCTGGGGGCCCAAGTTCAGCTAAGGAGTCTCTCTATAGGGTTGGGCAGTTACCAAATAAAAAACAAACAAACAAAACTTCCTTATAAGATTGAAAAGAAAGAAACTGCATTTTGGAGTTTGTCCTGTGTGGAACCCTCTACAGTTTGTGGCCCGGGAAAAGGCCCCTCTGGCCCAGGTCTAAGAAAGGTCAGGGGGCCTGGACATTACACAGCTAACTAGTGGTGCAGGCATTATGACTTTGAGAAACTACAGATTTGTTCCATGTATGTTATGACTTAGAAACATGCTTGGTTCTGATAAAGTACAAAAAGGGAAAAAATGGAAAGAAATAATTTCAGTAATGTATTATTCACATTATCATTATCCCTTCTGAAGTTTTCTTTCTCTGTTGGATAAGGAACCCTTAAAAACTCACATGTACATCGTGACTTTGAAAGAAAGAAAGGCTATGAAAACACTCTCCGATGAGAAATTTTCCGTTTCAGAGAATTCAGGTGTGTGAATCACTTCCTTCTGTCCTGTCACAGAAGGAAAAAAGTAATATGACTATATTTCAGCTGGGGAGGCCGGATTGGCGTTTTCCAGGAAAGATTGCTTATCATGGAGCAGAGCTATATACTGAAATGGATTTCTGTATAGACTTTACAGGAACAGTTTGCAGATGTGGACGGCATTCCCAAGAAAAGATTTTTACAGTGACTGACATCCCCAAAACCTTCCCAGAAAAAGGAAAACGTGTCCTTTCTCAATTTCACGTATGCTTTCTCCTTGATCAAAAGGCCGATTTATCTGTGGTGGCACCTGAAAAATAAATTTTTTAACAAGGTTGCTTCACAGTAAAGATGAAAGTACAAGCGAGTATTAGACAGGCCAACTGGAAGGGCTCGAGTGTGGAGGATTTTATATTTCTTCTTGCAATAAACACATGTGGAGTCCAGGAGAGGTGATGCCGTCATCTGGTAGGGTGATGGAGATCCCCACTGACGCTGGAAAAATACCAGGTTAATGAAGTATGAAATGTAGCGTTAGGCACAGGCAGGTATTCTGTGAGTTTGGGAGTCTGTTGAGGGGAGTAAAGTTTTAAGTCCTGTTGGTTTCAAGGTTCTGGGAGAGGTGAGTGGGCAGAAGGGCTTAGACTGGGGAGTGACAGGTTGGGTTTGTTTTTGCCTCAGACATCTGCACCTGGATGTTCTGTGAGAGGGCAGTGGGAGAAATGTCTGAGAGATGGTTCCTCTGTAGGCTTCATACATTGCCTCGGCTTCATGTTTTTACCAACATGTGTGTTGGTTGTTCATTTAACACCTGTAATATGTCTCTTTTTGCATTGATTGGAGGGATTATGCTTGTTTACATGTCTGGCTTTACTGCTGGGCTGTGAGTTTTTTAGGACAGTGCTTAGTCATCTGTTTTTCTCTCTATACCCAAAAGAACTAATGAAACTTTGGAAGTAGTTGTTGTTTAGTAGAGGTTGGTTGCATGGAATCAGAAAGGCAAAGTCTCCCTCAGTGGAAAGAGCAATATGCTTCTTATCACCAAGGGCCCAGAAATGCCTCAGATAATAAATAGACTCCAGCACTTGAGAAGCTGTTGGCAAAAGCTTGGCTTTCAGCAGTGTGAGATCTGAAAAAACTCCCAAAACACATCATTTTCATAATGTAAATTCTTAAAAAATGCAAGATGCAAGTTTTAAGAAAAGTTGAGGATGCCTTCCTCCGTGGAGAAGTTACTGTTGTTTAGGGCAGAAAAGCATTAGAGTGCAAAGAGCATTTGCTTTTCCCCTGAAAACGGCCTGCTCAGCAGATGGCCTTCACATTTACAGCCTTGATAGTTTCAGGATTGGAAACTATCATCCTGAAATGGAGATGAAGAAAATTTGATTTTCTGGGTATGTGCTTTTTAAGTGGAGATGGTTTCTCAGGCATTACTCAGGGGAAAAAGTATGGCAATATTATCTGAAGCTCCAAATTTATAGGTGGCCCTCTATTGCTTAGATGTGGGCTAATCAGGGCTAATTTTTTAGTAAGGAGACATGAAGTGAACTGAGATAATCAGGAAAGATTTCTGTAAGGATAAATTCCCACCTTACATTTCCTTATATGTTCTCTCTGCCTACATCACTTTGCCTGTAACTACCATCAGGCAAGTAATGTTGGTACATTTTTCAGATCCCAACTTTGTGGTCACTTCCACAAAGTAGAAGGCTGGGGAGCCTACCTTTAATTCTTAGACCCTATCTGGTTCTTCTCTTTAAATAATTTCATATCATCCTGTAGCGGGGCCTGAATATTGGTATGCCTGTAGGAGCCAAGGATGAAATGGACCGTTGATAGAATCTTCTGTGATGATGGGAGCATTCTATATCTGCCTGGTTTCTTATGGTAGCTACTAGCCACCTGTGGCTTTTAAATACAGTGGCTAGTGCAACTGAAGACCTGGACTTTTAGTTATTATTTTTTAATTAAAATTTAAATTTAAATTACATGTGGCTAGTGGCTACTATAATAGACTAGCACAGGCAGGTGTATAGGAAAATAAGCAGCATAAATATGATGATCAACACTGACTTGAACTTGGGCTTGGTGTCAGGGATACAGAAAGGAATACTGACGACTGTGGAAAACCAGAAACCTTGTGCCTTATCAAACAAGGACAGTTGTTGCTCAGTATTGGCTAATTTTTAAAAAGTGTAAGAGAAAATCCTTATTTTATTGTGAAATTTCCTTATTAAAAAAAATGTTGGCGACTGTCTAGAAGTGTTGGTCAGATTTTACTTGCATGTAGCCATTTTGTGACTTCTCTGATTTCTCCTTGGCAAGTATTATTATTACAAGTGTTGGTATAATTTTTGTTTAATTTTGTCTCCCCTGGAGACTGTAAGCCCCATATAGGCAAGGGTCATACCTGTCTTGTTTACTATTCTGACTCAGTAGTCAGTGTGATATTGAGGCACTCAGTGATATTTGTTGAATGATTTTTGAATATGTAAGGTAAAAATAAATTAAAAGTGGGGAGGAAACCAAACTAAGAAAGAAGAGATCAGGAATATGGTCTATGGATGAAATCCAGCTCGCTTTTCTGCATGGATAAGCAATTGCCTGGGAGAACATCTTCTGGATATAACTCACTGCATGTTGGTGGGTTTAAGGAAAGAGACCAGATCTTAGAGGAACACAGAATGTGGCTTGAGTATATCTTGTTCCTTGAGAAGGGGGAGTGGTGGCATAGACCAAAGGATTCTGGGTAGGGCAGGCTCTTTGTGAAAGCACTTATTCTGCTGTAAACTCTAAAGGACAACAGGAAGGATCAGCTGTTTTAAGACTGTATGGAAAAATGCTGCTGCTGCCATGTGTCATGGTGTCCATATCCCACCTGAAACTATTCTGTCTTCATACCTCAAACTATCTCAGTATTCTGGAAAATCCAGGGTTCAGGGCCCAAAATTAAAAACCATGGGTCAAGACCTTTGACATTAATAATATTCTATGTCATGGAATTGCATTTTTGGAGTATTGATATAAAACTTAGGAAATTTAACTGAATTAAATTATCTGCTATTCAGTTATCCAGTTGAGTTTATAAAAAAGCCTAATTAAAGGAGAGTTTCCTCTTCGGTTATATGCCATTTTCCTATATTCCACATTTGGCTATTAAGGCAGTTGCTTTGAATTGAGTTAATTATCTGAGATGTTTGGTACATGAGAAATTATTTCAAGAAAAGAGTGAATTGTGTTTATTTTCATGCTGCTACTCTGTCTATAGATGAGTTTTCAGTGGCGGCTGGATTGCTTAGTTGGTTAAGCGTCTGACTTTGGCTCAGGTCCTGATTTCCCACCTTGGGCTGTGTGGTAACAGCTCAGAGCCTGGAGTCTGCTCTGGATTCTGTGTCTCCCTCTCTCTCTGTCCCTCCCCCCACCCTCGTATCTCTCTCTCTCTCTCTCTCTCTCTCAAAAATGAATAAATGTTAAAAAATTTACAGATGAGTTTTCATAATGACTCTCTAAGATGTAACTGTAATAGAATCTCATCCCTATTATGTTGTTGTTATTAATATTCCTACAAGGAAAGAGGTATATTTAAAGCCAATCGTAGGCCAGGAAATGGTCCCCCTAAAGATGTGGATATCCTATTCCATGAAACCTGTGACTGTGTTGCCTTACATGGCAAAAGGATCTTGCAGGTAGGATTAAATAAGGCTCTTGAGATGGGATGATTATCCTGAATTATCTGAGTGAGCCCACTGTAATCACAAGGATCCCTGTAAGTAAAAGAGGGAGGCAGGAGAGTTAGAGTCAGAGAAGGAGATGGGATAATGGAAGAAGGGTAACATGATTGCTGGCTTTGAAGGTAGAATGTGCCCATGAGTCAAAGAATGCAGGTAGTCTCTAGTAGAAGCTAGAAAAGGCAATGGAAGAGATTCTGTTTCAGAGTCTTCAGACACAGTGTGGTTCTGCGGACACCTTCTTTTAACCAGTGAGGCTCATTTTGGACTTCTTGCCTCTAGAACTATAGTATAGAAAATTTGTATTGTTTTTTAATCCATTATGTTTGTGGGAATTTGTAGTAGCAGCAATGGGAAATTATAAATTACTATACCAGTGAACAAAGTGAAGGCTATTTACAAATGATGGCTTTATTTTCCACACCAGTAATTGTGGCTTGTGATCTGAGAAGTGAACTCATTTATACTGTAGTATTAATTAAGCACTTACCATTTGGAGGATACTGTTCTAGGCACTTGGGGATTTAATGGTGAGCAAATCCCATCATAATCCCTTTCCTCAGAGACCTGTATTCCATGGAGACAGACATTAATCAAATATGTAAGTATTTAGTCACTCATGTGGTATTATAAATAGAAGAGCAAATGTATAGTCTGAATGGGTAGTCAGGGAGGGCCTTTCTGAGGAAGTGATTTTTGGGTTGAGCTCCAAACGCTGAGTGGGATTAGCAAGGAAAGAGAGATGATGGGGAAAAGTATTCCTGGTAGCAGGTACAGCATGTGTGAGAATCCAAAGCAGAAATCTCTGGCATCCTTGGGGAACAAAAGAATTCTGATGTGGATAGAAAGGAGGTACAGTAATGAGCCTAGTGGGGTAGGCCTTGAATGTCAACACAGTGGAAACCAAGGGAAGTTTTTAAGCTGGAAGCAGTCAAGAATTGTGGTAATATAGTATCATTTTGGCTATGATGGAGAAAGGCTTGAAGTGAGGGGAGAATAAATGAGCAGTAAAGTGACCATACTTCATCCAAACTTGGACATTTCTGAGAGTGAGAGGAAGTGCTGTCAATACTTGGGGGACAGCATTAACTAGGGATGACCCAAGCAAACTGGGCACTAGGAGGCTATTGTAGTCTCGAGGTGAGCAAAAGCAGTGGTAGCCTGGACCATGTGGCAGCCATGAAGATGGCCCTTTGAGAACCTCATTAGAATATACTTTATTTTTTCCTTGGTCCTTTATGTTTATTTGATACTAGGATAAACCTTGTCTATAAATAATTTCAAACAGATTCGATTGTTTCATATATTAACCTCTGTAAACAAGCTTGTGTGTTTCCACCTCACCTATTTCCTTCATCCTATTGCCATAGAATCCATGGGTCTCACTTCTGAAGACATGCCATGTACAAGCAGGCCACACAAGTGACAACAAAGGTATATGCCATGGAACTAGACACCCTGATTTGTCTGGGTTGAAGCTGTAATTTCTTAAGCCTATGTTTAAGTTTTCATTGCCTGTCCTACTGATACTGGAGAATGTTGAACAGTTTGCTGGTTTCCGGCAGTGATTTCCCACAGGCAGCCCATACAGCCTCACCTAGGGATCCTTCCACGACTCCTGCCTAGTGCCCAATTACAGGAAAAGAGTAAGAATATTTGCCAACAAACATGTGACTTCTGTTGCTAACTCTTCTACCATTTTGTGTGAACGTCAAGAGGAAAGTTTTCATACTTGATGCCTGGTATTACTATATTTATGTCTACATTTTGCATTCTGACAATGATGTTCTGGTTCTTTTATAGGATAAAGCTTTATTCATTTACTGCTTGGTTAAGTGTGATGCAAAGGCCAAACTCCTACAGGCTACCTTTGGGGGTCTCACATGATCATGCTCCTCACCCCCTACTTTAATAGGCTCACCGTTCATTATAATCCCAAAGACATTTTCCAGTTTTGGCACATTTTACAGACTTTTCCCAATATTCCTTGAACTATTTCTGCTTCTAGAACTTGGTGTTTATTATTCTCTCACCTAGGATGCCCTTCCAGTTTTACACTTTCATCTCAGAATTAATTTCTCCATTGTAATGGTCTGTTTTCCCTCTGTGTTCAGTACAGTGTTTTTCTGTTATGACATTTATCAGCTCATGCCGTGGACATTTTTGAGTCCAGGAGGGATATATTTTATTCCAGTCGTGCCTTGCCCAGAGTATACTTTCAATAAGTATTTAATTCATTGAATTATGAATGTAATATTTTTGAGTAGGTGAGATAATCATGAATTTGTATTTGTAATTTTTAATGTGGACTAATTTTAACTGAAGTTTCCTCCTTTTTCCTATTAGTCCTCAATTGTGGTATAGTTTTTAAAAGAAGTACTAAGATTTATTAAAAAAAAATGTCCACAGTTTGGCCGGGCCATCTTCCTTTTTTCTGAATTACTTAGATTTTGCCGTGTGGTCAATTTCTAGTATATTTCAAATGGCCTTGGGTTATGTCAAAGTTTGATAGTGCTTCTGTGAGGTAATTTTTGAATTTATTTTTGAGTGTCTTTATTTCACATCCTCTGGGCTTCTCTTAAGCTTTCCTTTTAGGGAAGGCTTTCAGAAGTGTGTGGTTTGGTGTCCATAAATTCCTGGAAGTTCTGGATGGTTGGAAAATGATTCACACAGTAAATATCTAGGGCTGGATTTGCAAATCATATGCTAAAATCTTACAGGCATTATTGGATATCAATCATTACCCTGCTGGAAATAAATAAAAGAGATTAGTGTCCACACAAATCTTCTCAGCTATGGCTTTGACATAACAGGAGTACTTTAGGGCAGTGGTTGTTAAAGTTTGGTCCTCAGACAAGCAGCATCAGCATCACTTGGGAACTTGTTAGAAACCCAAAGTTTCAGGACCCACTCCAGACCTAGAAATCTGGATTTCTGAATCAGAAACTCTGAGGTAGGGCTCAGCAATGTATCGGTTAACAAGTCCTCCAGGTGATTCTGATTTACACTAACTAACGCTTGATGGCCACTGCTTAAGAATATAGGGGGGAGAAATCTTTGAAATTGCCCTGCCTCCTGTATGTACTTGATACATAAGACCCAGAAGAAACTTTTGGTTCTCTCTTTAGTTCCTTTAACAAGCTTCCTCTAAGAAAGTCATCATCCTGGGATTTTGGTCATTTATTTATTTATATTGAATCTGGCAATTGAAAATCTCAATGCTCTATCTGAAAGGAAGATTTTATTCTTTATTAGGAAGGCAGCTTGTAGAGATATAGGCATTTGAACTCATTATTATAAGTGGTTACTTGTGACATTAGTTCTCTCATACCTCTTTCCCTAATTGAAAAAGATTTGCTTTTAGGACGATTTAGTTTTGTTCTGTGTTGGACAGCATTGCACTAAAATTGCAGCTGGCTAAGAATCTTGGACATGGCACTGTGCATAGGGGTTCGGTGAATTAGAAGAATCCGTTGTGTTGAGAAACAAGCAAAGGCTTAGAGAGGGAAGCCACTCATTCAGGGTTTTGTAGCTAACAAGTGGCTGAGCTGAGGCACACCCACACTCCTTTTGAAGTCTCTGCTCTGAACCACCACATGTACTGCCTCACCAGTGTTACTGGGCCATGAGGCAGCACCACGTAATTACTGCTCTCCGGACCTCTTTGCTGTCAGAGGATCCATGCTTTTGAACTCCTTAAAATCATGCCTCCTGTCTCCTCTCCAGAGTATAAACTTACAGTCCAAGAAAAGGCTGCTTTCCAGGAAAACCTTTGAAAAACTGAGGATAGCAAAGGGAGCTGGAGATAATATTTAGACTTAGATTCTCAGAACTTTAGAGTAAAAAACTAGATCTACTAAAATAAGTAAATACGTGTATTTATTCATATGTATACCACCCAACCGTTGATGATAGCTGTAGGGTTGCCAGCTTTTAACTTTTCCAGTTTAGGAAATTAAATCAAAATTTGCAAAAAAAAAAAAAAATCACAGCTAACATCAGCTTTATCATTTTCAACTTCAGATTTTTTTTCTCTTTTCTCAGAACTCCATCCGTGGGTGATGTCATCCAGTTTATGGCTTTAGGTACCATCTGTTTATTGATGATTTTCAAATTTGTATCTTTGACCTCAACCTCACCTTTGAATTCTAGAATCATCTGTTCAATCACTTCTCCATGTTTCTGCTTGTATGTCTAATAGGCATTACAAATGCAATGAATCCAACCTAGATTCTTAGTTCCCTCCATTCCCTTGGTCTTTTTTCAGTATTTCCCATCTAATGTGCAGGATGGAAATCTTACCATTATCTTTTGCCCTCACTTTCTCTCACATCTCACATCCAGTTCATGAGCAAATCTTGTTGGTTCTACTTTCAGCATATACCTGGGATGCATCCCTTTCTTACCTCCTCCTTTGCCACTTTCCTAGCCTAAACCGCCATGATTGTCTTTCGCCTGATTCTAATTCAGTAGCCTCCTGATTGGTGTCTATACTTCTTGCCTCCTACAGCCTGTTCTCCACACAGCACAGAATGATCCTTTTAAAAGTGAGGACATGTCCCTCTTCTGCTCAGAACTCTCCTGTGGCTTCCACATCATTCAGAGTAAAAGCTAGAGTCCTTCACCAGTAGTAAATCTTGTGGATATCATATTGCCATCTGATAGGATGTGATGGCAAGGACACTCCACCTCTGTGGTATTCTTCTCCAGACTCATAACCCTAGGCTAAACAGGAGGAAAATATCAGGGAAATCCATACTGAGGGACGATCTACAAAATACCTTAACAGTATTCTTTAAACCTGCAAGGGCTCAAGGAACAAGGAAGGACTGAGAAACTGTGACAGAGTCAAAGAGACTAAAAACATATGTCTACATAAAATGTGGGATCCTGGAAGGGACCTTGGAACAGAAAAGAGACATCAGTAGGAAAACTGGTGACATCTGAGGAAAGTCTAGAGTTTAATGAAGACTACCGCAAGTTTTGACAAGTATACCAGTTGTGTAAGATGTTTAACATTTGGGGAAACTGCTGAGAGATTATTTTCTGAACTATTTTTGTAACTATTCTATAAATCTAAAATTATTCCAAAATTAAAATTTTTTCTAAAAGATAAAAAGCTGAAATCCTCACAGTGGCCTACTAGGCCCTATGTGAACTGGTTCTGATAAATGCTCTAACCCTATCTTTAAAAAGAAATGTTTATTTATTTTGAGATAGAATGAGACGGAGTGGGAGAGTGAGAAAGAGAGAGAGTGGGGGAGGGGCAGAGAGAGAGAGGGAGAAAGAGAATCCCAAGCAGACTTCATGCTGTCAGTGCAGAGTTCCATGAGGGGCTGGACATCACAGACTATGAGGTCATCCCGAGCTAGAATCAAGAGTTGGATACCCAGGCACCCCTCTAACCATATCTTCTCTAAGTTACCTGCTGCAGCCACACTAAAATCCCTCTTGGATATGCCAAATTTGTTTTTGCTTCCCGGTCTTTATACTTGCTGTGTCTTATGTGTGGAGTGCTCTTTCTTCAGTCCGTGGCTCACTCTATCACCTCCTTCCGATATTTGCTCAAATGGCACAGTGCATGAAAGGGCTCCCCTGACCCTTTTCCTCCCCGTGCCCTACTTTCTATTATCTTGCTTTCTTTTTCTTTGTAGACGTGTGTGTGTGTTTATTATCTTTCTCCCTCCTCTAGAATATAAGCTTCATGAAGCAGGAGAATCTTTTGTTTACTCTGTATCTCCAGAATAATGTCTGACATATAGAGAGGACTTAGACATTTTTTGAATGAATGATGAAATTTCATAAAAATTTTACATCAAATAATCAATTTCAAAAGGAGCAGTGGTTCTTTAGATGGAATGGATTTAGCTTTATGAAAAATTCATAGTTTTGACCTTTTCTGGTTTGTTTTGCTTGTAGACTAGTGAAAATTTGACAGCAGATTGGTACTGGTCTATGAGCTGGGATTTTAGAGTCATAGGGCTGGGTCATTCTCTCTTCAGAGTGTTTAGTTATTGTAAACTCATGCTATCCAGTATAGTAGCCACTGGCCACATGTAGCTGTTTGTATTTAAATGAACTCAAGTTAGTTAAAATTAAAAATCCAGTTCCTCCATTGGACTGTTCATATTTCAGGTGCTCAATAGCCACATGTGGTAGGTAACTACCACAGGGACAGCCCAGCTACAGAACATTTCTTTCATCACAAAATGTGCACAGTTTTTTTTTTTTTAACTTTGTATTGTCAAATTGATTTCAATATAACACCCAGTGCTCATCCCAACCCGTGCCATGCTCAGTGCCCGTCACTCCCTCTCCCCCCTCACATACCCTCCTCAACCCTCGGTTTGTTCTTAGTATTTAAGAGTCTCTTATGTTTTGTCTCCCTCCCTCTCTGTGTCTTTTTTCTTTTCTCTCTTCCCCTCACCTCTAGTTTTGTGTTAAGTCTCGCAAAGATTACCTATGCGTGGAAACATATGGTATCTGTCTTTCTCTGACTGACTGATTTCACTCAGTATAATACCCTCAGGTTCCATCCATGTTGCCACACGTGGCCAGATTTCATTCTTTCTCATTGCCGTGTAGTATTCCATTGTATATATGTATATACCACATCTTCTTTATCCATTCGTCAGTTGATGGACACTTAGTCTCTTTCCATGATTAGGCTATAGTCCAAAGTGCTGCTATAAATATTGGGATACACATGCCCCTATGCATCAGCACTCCTGTATCTCTTGGGTAGATTCCTAGCAGTCCTATTGCTGGGTCATAGGGTAGTTCTATTTTCATTTTTTTGAGGAACCTCCACACAGTTCTCCAGAGTGACTGTACTGGTTTTCATTCCCACCAACATTGCAAGAGGGTGCCTATTTCTCCACATCCTCGCCAGCATCTATAGTTTCCTGATTTGTTCATTTTACTACTCTGACTGGTGTGAGGTGGTATCTCAGTGTGGTTTTGATTTGTATTTCCCTGATGATGAGTGACATTGAGCATCGTTTCATGTGTCTGTTGGCCATCTGGATGTCTTCTTTGGAGAAGTGTCTATTCATATCTTCTGCCCATTTCTTCACTGGATTATTTGTTTTTTGGGTGTGGAGTTTGGTAAGTTCTTTATAGATTTTAGATACTGGTCCTTTATCTGATATGTCATTTGCAGTTATCTTTTCCCATTCCATTGGTTGCCTATTAGTTTTGTTGGTTGTTTCCTTTGCAGTGCAGAAGCTTTTTATCTTGATGAGGTCCCAGTAGTTCATTTTTCTTTTAATTCTGTTGCCTTTGGAGATGTGTCGAGTAAGAAATTGGTGTGGCTCAGGTCAAAGAGGTTTTTATCTTGCTTTCTCCTCTAGGATCTTGATGGTTTCCTGTCTCACATTCAGGTCCTTCATCCATTTAGAGTTTATTTTTGTGAGTGGTGTAAGGATGTGGTCTAGTTTCATTCTTCTGCATGTTGCTGTCCAGTTCTCCCAGCACCATTTGTTAAAGAGGCTGTCTTTTTTCCATTGGATACTCTTTCCCGCTTTGTCAAAGATTAGTTGGCCATATGCTTGTGGGTCCATTTCTGAGTTCTCTATTCCATTGGTCTATGTGTCTGTTTTTGTGCCAATACCATACTGTCTTGATGATTACCGCTTTGTAGTAGAGGTTAAAGTCTGGGATTGTGATGCGTCCTGCCTTGGTTTTATTCTTCAGTATTACTTTGGCTATTTGGGGTCTTTTGTGGTTCCATACAAATTTTAGGATTGTTTGCTCTAGCTTTGAGAAGAATGCTGGTGCAAGTTTGATTGGGATTGCATTGAATGTGTAGATTGCTTTGGGTAGTATTGCCATTTTAACGATATTTATTCTTCCAATCCATGAGCATGGGATGTTTTTCCATTTCCTTGTGTCTTCCTCAATTTCCTTCATAATTTTTTTTATGGTTTTCAGTGTAGAGATCTTTTACATCTTTGGTTAGGTTTATTCCTAGGTATTTTATGTTTTATCCCAATTGTGAATGGGATTCGCTTCTTTATTTCTCTCTCTGTTGCTTCGTTGTTGGTGTATAGAAATGCCACCGATTTCTGTACATTGATTTTGTATTCTGCAACTTTGCTGAATTCATGGATCAGTTCTAGTAGGCTTTTGGTGGATTCTGTTGGGTTTTCCATGTAGAGTATCATGTCATCTGCGAAAAGTGAAAGTTTGACTTCATCCTTGCCAATCTTGATGCCTTTCATTTTGTTTTGTTGTCTGATTGCTGATGCTAGGACTTCCAACACTATGTTAAATAGCAGTAGTGAGAGTGGACATCTCTGTTGTGTTCCTGATCTCAGGGGGAAGGCTCTCAGTTTTTCCCCATTGAGGATGATATTAGCTGTGGGCTTTTCATAGATGGCTTTTATGATGTTTAAGTATGTTCCTTCTATCCCGACTTTCTCGAGAGTTTTTATTAAGAAGGGGTGCTGTATTTTGTCAAATGCTTTTTCTGCATCATTTGACAGGATCATTTTCTTTTCTTAATGTGATGTATCACATTGATTGATTTGCGAATATTGAACCAGCCCTGCAACCTAGGGATGAAACCCACTTGATCATGGTGAATAATTTTTTTTATATGTTGTTGAATTTGATTTGCTAGTATCTTGTTGAGAATTTTTACATCCATATTCATCAGGGATATTAGTCTGTAGTTCTCTTTTTTGTTGGGTCTCTCTCTGGTTTGGGAACCAAAGTGATACTGGCTTCATAGAATGAGTCTGGGAGTTTTCCTTTGTTTCAATTTTTGGGAACAGCTTGAGGAGGATAGGTATTAACTCTGTTTTAAATGTCTGGTAAAATTTCCCAGGGAAGCCATCTGATCCAGGGCTTTTATTTGTTGGGAGATTTTTGATAACTGATTCAATTTCTTCACTAGTTATGGGTCTGTTCAAGTTTTCTATTTCTTCCTGTTTGAATTTTGGTAGCGTGTGGCTGTTTAGGAATTGTCCATTTCTTCCAGGTTGTCGAATTTGATGGCATATAATTTTTCATAGTATTCTCTGAGAATTACTTGTATTTCTGAGGGATTGGTTGTAATCACTCCCTTTTCGTTCGTGATTTTATCTATTTGGGTTCTCTGTCTTCTTGTTGAGAAGCTTGACTAGAGGTTTATCAATTTTGTTTATTTTTTCAAATAACCAGCTCTTGGTTTCGTTGATCTGTTCCACTACTTTTTTGGTTTCCATGTTATTAATTTCTGCCCTGATATTTGTTATTTCTCTCTTTCTGCTGGGTTTGGGGTGTCTCAGCTGTTCTGCTTCTAGTTCCTTCAGGCGTTCTGTTAGAATTTTTGTTAGTGGTTTTTCTATTTCTTGAGGTGGGCCCGGATTGCAATATATTTCCCTCTCAGGACTGCCTTTGGGCAGCACAGTTTTTAAACTGCTAGCTGTTTTTTAATAGACAAGTCTTTGTTTTAATGCCTTCAGATAATAAAAATCAAACGATAATAGCAGCAGCAGCTATAATTTGTTGGCATTTGCTCTGTGGCAGGCACCGTGTTGTCTGCATTCTAAGTGTTCTCTGAATCCGCAGATCCTTGAAGAGGTACTATTTTTATGTTTTAGATTAGGGAATTGAAGGTCAAGGACAGAAAGTAAGTTTCCCAAGGCCACAGCTGGTAAACTGGGTTTCAAACTGAAGACTGCTACCAAAGTAAGGACTGTAAACACTGCAGTTCAGAGAAGCAATGTTGACACCATGAGGGATTTCCCCATTTTGATGTGTCTTTGGATTACCTTCTAGCATTTTCAGACAACATGTTTCTTACTTTCTTTTCTTTGTAATCTCATCAATAAACTTCAGTTTTATTATTCAGGGTAAACTTTACTCCTAAATGTCTCCTTACCATTCTGATTTCACAATTATCTATCCACCATGTCCATTGTAATGTTGGTTGCAGGCACTGGTCACTACTGCTGGGTAGGAGGCCTTCTTGCAATGTGTGATAAAGGATAGCAAGGCTGAATCAGAGCCCTGACCATTTTACTTTCAGTTTCTCTTTGGGTTGCTGACTGAGTACTTTAAAAAATTTTTTATTTGAGTGTAGCTGAGATACAGTGTTACATTAGTTTCAAGTGTACAACATAGTGATTCAACATCTTAAATATTTTGCAGTGTACACCAAAAATGTAGCTACCATCCGTTATTATAAAATGCTATTACATTATCATTGGCTATACTCCTTAAAGCCTCGATCAAAATATAATAGAAGTAATAAACGAATTCAGTAAAGTTCTAGAACACAAAATTAGTACCTAGAAATCAGTAGCGTTTCTATACATCAATAACAAAGTAGCAGAAAGAGAAATTAAGAAACAATTCTGTTTACTATTGTACCAAAAAGAATAAAACACTGAGGAATAAATTTAGCCAAGGAGGTGAAAGACCTATACCATAAAAACTATAAAGCACTGATGAAAAAAAGTCAAAGATGACACAAACAAATGGAAAGATATTCCATGCTTATGGATTAGAAGAATTAATATTGTTAAAATGTCTATACTACCAAAGCAATCTACACATTCAGTGCAATCCCTATCACAATACTAACAGCCTTTTTTCACAGAACTAGACCAACTCATACCACAATTTGTATGGAACCACAGAAGACTTCAAAGAGACCAAGCAGTCCTGAGAAAGAAAAACAGGGCTGGAGTTATCACAATCCCAGATTTCAAGATATACTACAAAGCTGTAGTAATCAAAACAGTATGGCACTGGCACAAAAATAGATACATATATCATTAAAATAGAGATTCCAGAAATAAACCCACTGTATATTTGAGCATTTTATCTCTGCTTGTGCCTCTTTGGGATTGTGACTTTTCACACAAGGGTGAAGTCCCAGGGAGTGTTCGAGCTGGCAGTTGCACGTGGCTCCTCTGGCATGGAGGTCATTGGAGCATGGGAGGATGTTTCCTGAAAGATAAAAGAAGGGAAATTCTAGATTTCTCAGAGGGAGAAAGTCCTCTGAGAGGGACCCTTCTTGGTTTGGGAAATGTTCCCAAGACTAGTCTTTTTAATCTCATGTATCTAGGTCAGAGAGAATTTTTATTTCTTATTTTGGTTGTTTTGGTTTATAAGTATGGAATGTATCTAGCTCTTATAATTTATGAGGAAATTTTTTCTAGTATAAATTGTACAATGCTTATTTCATGCAGCCAAAGGGTATTTTTAGAGTGAAGAGATAATTTATTTAGTATGATTTCCCTTTCTTATTTAAGCATTCTCTGAGGGAAATGGTCTGATGTGTAGTAACGAGGCTATATATCTGTTGCTGAGGTCACTGTTGACAATTTGAATAATACTATTCTTGAAGAGAACAGCTAACGGTAGTGAGTGACTGCTAAAATTCAGCCTGTCAGGCCTGACCTTGTCCTCTGTGGCTCAGAAAAGATAGAGAAATATGTCTAATGCAGATAAATGTGTTATAACTGTAACCTCTGCATAACTGCCTCAAGCTCAACCTCTTTAATTGATAATGCATTATATACAGTTATGTCATAGACTCTTATGGAGGTTTTCGACTGAATCAGATGAATTGGTGGGACATTCCTAAGAGAAGAGTGTGCACACAGGTGAAGGGCTTGAAAAGTCTGGTATATGTTGAGGAAAGATTGTTCAGTTCAATGATTGAAGTGTGAGAAAACGGTCTTAAAAAGATAGGTATGGGGTCAGGGCAGGAAGGGTATTGTAGACTCAATAAGATAATTTTTTCTTAATACAGAGAGAGTCATTTAAGTTAGTGGTGCACCTGATTTAGAGAGCTTAATTTGAATTCAGAGTATATGTGTATAGAAGATACTTAATGGTATGAGCCCTGAAATCAGACTGTCCTAATTTTAATTCTGAGTAACTTAAGTATGCCTAAGCCTCAGTTTCTACATCTGTAAAATGGGAGTAGTAATAGTTCCTACCTCTTAAGGTTGTCGTGAGGATTAAAGAAGGTAAACAAAATACATGTCTCTGGTTTGCAAGGGCAAACCTGACATATGTTGTTATCTTAGTTTTTTAAGTTTATTTATTTATTTTTGAGAATAAGAGAGAAGAGGGGGGCAGAAAGAGAGGGAGAGAGAGAATCCCAAGGAGGCTCCTCACTCTTAGTGCAGAGCCTGACCCTGGGCTGGATCTCATGAACCGTGAGATCGTGACCTGAGCTGGAATCAAGAGTTGGATGCTTAACTGACTGAGCCACCCAGATACCCTTGTTGTTACCTTAGTTTGAATCTTGTTCTTATCACTTGGGTAAAACATGCCTAAACACTGTTGTAATAATTTATGTAAGAGATAGGACATGTCCTGTAGGTGCTAGGAGAAGCAAAGAACATTTGAATGCCTTCGGTACTATTTTAATTTTATGACATAATCTTTAGTTAACCTTTCTTTTCCTACTTTAACAATAAAATGCTTAAAATACCAAAAATTAATTATTTTAGTTTTACAAAGAAGTTAATATTTTCTGACATTTATAATTTTGGCATAAATAATTTATGAAGTCTTTTCTTTTTCCTGCCTTAATGACTTTGAATTCAAAGGTCCATTACTCTATAATAATTCAGATGATTTTAAACCACTTTACCGCAGTGACTTAAGGATGCTCTCTTGCCTTATTCAGCACTACTGGCTTTGAAATTGTCTTATCACCCTTTCAAATCATGGATATGATAAATTATTTTATTTAACAAACGTAAGACTCAACAGTATGATGAAAACTATTTAAAATGATGAAGCTTATTCTCATTTTCTATTTATCATTAGAGATGTCTCAATATCATGTGTTCTGCTTAAATTATTAATAGGCATTATAATAAGACTAGGAATATTCTGGGGAAATTGGCAAGGACTGCCTCATCTTCCTTGAATGTTTTAGCTTGTTACTAGTGTTTTTGGTTTTTCTTCTTAGATGATTCTCTGGCAAAGATAAACCACTTCAGACTTAGTACCTATGTATTATACTCAAGTAGCTTTAGTTTTCACAGTTTGTTCTGTATTGGACAAGGTTCTATAGGGAAACCAGGAGACTCAAATTCTATTCAGTTTGATACTAACAATGTCAGTTGGAAGGCTGTTTTCATTTCTCTGAAACTACCTTTCTTTATTCATAAAATCTGAAGCTTGTGCCTTCCAAGTTTTTAAGAATGGTAGAAGTGCCTTCTTTGTACTTTACACTGCGTTTGGGGCTGGACAGAGGATGGACCTTGACCTCGTGGAATTTATAGTATGGAGGACTGGTGTTAGATCAGTAATGAGTATCTCCACCAACCGTCCCATTAAAAAAAAAAACACCTATCTTTATATTAGTATGTAAACTTCTGAAAGGTAGGGACTTTTTTGGGTCTGTTTTGTTCACCGCTATATCCTCAATAAATAGAAAAAATGTTTCACGGTAGGCACTTGGTAAATATATGCTAAATAAATATGTTACACATATGTATTAAGTGATATAACAAATATGTATAGTCTTGAAAATTACGTTTTGTAAAAACAAACATTAAAAGTATTGGGGCTTATGGGAAAAATAGGATTGATACAGACTGTTCAACACCTATGTACGTTTGTAACCCAAGCACTAATAAAACCAGTAATTGGTGTCCTCTTTTCTCCACCCCAAGAAAACATACCTAAGTAGACATCAAGGTCTTGCTGGAGGCTGTTTTGGGGGATGTCTTTTTTTTGCTGTTGAGGTTCTTTTATACTTTTATTAATGTACAGTGCACAAATCAGTACAGTGTCTTAAACACACACATCTTAAACATGTAGCTTGATGGATTTTTAAAAATGTTTGTACCCTAAAAGAATTGAAAGCAGGAACTCAAACAGATATTTGTATATCATGTTCATAGCAGCATTATTCACATCATTCACAGACAAAGGTGGACATAACACAAGTGTCTGCTGACAGATGAATGGGTAAACAAATGTGGAATATATATACAGTGGATATTATTCAGCCTTAAAATTTAAGGAACAACTGATAAACACTACAACATGGATGGACCTTGAAGACACTATGCTGAATGAAATAAGCCAGTTTACAAAAAGTCAAATACCAGGGGCACTTCACTGGCTCAGTTGGTTAAGCGTCCGACTTGGGCTCAGGTCATGATCTCACGGTTTGTGGGTTCGAGCCCTGCATCAGGCTCTGTGCTGACAGCTCAGAGCCTGGAGCCTACTTCGGCTTCTCCCTCTCTCTCTGCCCCTCCCCCACTCATGCTCTGTTTCTGTCTCAAAAATAAATAAACATTAAAAAAATTTAAAAAAAGTCAAATACCATGTTATTATACTTCTATGAGGTACCTAGAATAGTCTAATTAACAGAGACAGAAAAGAGAAAGGTGAGTGCCATGGGCTGACGGTGTGGGGGGATGGGAGTTTTTGTTTAATGAGTTGGAATTTCAATCTAGGTGGATAAAAAAGTTCTGGAAATGGATGGTGGTGGTGACGGTGGCACAGTAATGTGTATGTACTTAATGCCACTGAACTGTACCCTTAAAATGGTTAAGAGGGTAAATTTTATATTATGTGTATTTTATAACAATAAGAAAAAGAAAAATGTCTACCCTCATATAATCACCACTCAAATCAAGGTATAATTTCCAGAAGACTCCTTGTGCTATTCCCTGCCAGTTATATGCCCTTAAGGTAACCCCTATTCTATCAGTCCTTAAAGCTCACACAAGTGGCCTTACATTGTATGTACTCTTGCATTTGGCTTCTTTCCTCATCATGTCTATAAAGTGCTTCCATATTGTTGTACCTATTGGTAGTTTGTTATGTTTTATTGTTGTGTAGTATTCCATCCTATGAATATACTTGTTTACCCAGTCTGTTGTTGATGACATTTTGGTTGTTTTCAGCTTTTGTTAATTGTAAGTAAACTGCTCTGAATATCCTTGTATATATATTTTGGTCGACATCTTTGCTCATTTCTCTTGGGTAGCATTGGTTGGCCATAAGGTAGTTTGGTAGTACTGTCAATAGTTTTCCAAAGTGTTTGTATCAATTTACAAACACCAGTATTGTATGAGTGTTCCAACTGAGCCACCTTCTCACCAACTCTTAGTATTGTTAGTGTCTCAGGAAATGATAAAAATATATAACAGACTAGGGTGGAAAGGCTGGTTTTGCAGTGCTGAGTTGTGCAGTGGAAATAGAACTGAGTTGGTGGGGCTTAGAGTGCCTAGGAGAAAATACCTCTTGCTACAGCCAGAGAGCCAGGTAGGGCTTGGGTGTGACTCTGGGGAGGCAGCCCAGATGCAGGAGGTTTTTTTTTTTTTAAATTATTAAAAAATAGATCCGAGAAGCCTTCAGTTAAGAGGAGAGCTATTTCTTTCCTGTTGGAAGTTGTAAATTGACTCCTGTATTCTTCCCATTGTCTCAGAAAAATTGCCTATGAACCAGTACAGCTTACACATGATACTGAATTCATTCCCTTCTTCACCAGTCACATCTGAGCTCATTGGTTTATGAAACTTATCTGGGTACAATTCTGGGACTTAGTAGCTCAGTAAATATTATTTATAGGGAGGGCAGGGTAGAGCAAAGATAAAATTGTCATTGGTAAATAAGCAACAGTCACTCATTTTAGCCAAGAGAAGGTGTTGGTGTTTTGTTGGTGGCATAGAGAGCTTATTATCTGTGCATAGGTGAAATGATGATGTGATCTTGTTTTGTCTCACTTTATCATGGCCTCCGAGTAAGCTTGTGTGAGGTTGGTGTTCTGTGAGGTCATTGATGTCTAACAGGAGATTAACATGGCCCAGCTGTGCGTGCCAGGCCAGATCTGGGTGTCAGAGAATACTTTTTCCCCCTTGTTAGAATGCTGACATTTTCAAGCTTCCTCCTGGAGCAGCTAAGAAATGGGAAAAAAGAGGAGGTGTGCAAAAAGCGGGATTGAATCTTAAGAGAGTCTTTTTTAAAAAAATGTTTATTTTTTATTTTTGAGAGAGAGACATGTGAAATGTAGAGAGATAGAGGAAGAGAGAGAATCCCAAGCAGGCTTCGTGCTGTCAGTGTGGAGCTTGACACAGGGCTGGAACCCATGAACCATAAGATCATGACCTGAGGTGAAATCAAGAGTTGGATGCTTAACTGTTTGCACCATCTGGGCGCCCCTTATGAGAGACATTTTACTAAAGAACCGAGGTGGAGGGTGGAAGGCAGAAGTGAGGATGGAACAGTGTGAAAAGGTCTTCTGTTCATGAGAGAGAGGTTGCCAAAGGAGAGATTAATGGGATGAACAAGAGACAGAGTAGGGAAGAGTGAAAGGAGAGGGACCATATCTCTTCACACCAGAGGCCACGAAAGGAGTCAATGGTAAGAAATGTATGTTGAATTAATTCTCTGGGTGGCCTGCTGGCCGCTGTGTTGGTAGCCGTGTAAAAAGCCCTTAACATGTGCCTGGCTCAAACTGAGTGCACAAATTCTTCTTATTTTTATTAAGATCTCTGGGCCTCCCATAGAGAATGATATCTGAGGGTTTTCCACATTGTATGTAGAATACATGTGTGTTTGTGGATTGAGTTTATAATCTTGGGTATAAGTGCATATTAAAACTGTGTGTGTGTGTGTGTGTGTGTGTGTGTGTGTGTGTGTGTCTATGTCTGTGTCTGTGTCTGTGGTTGTGTCTATTTTTTTTAAAGAGCCTGGACCCATGTGGTCCAGTCTTTGCATGGTATCTCTGTCTAGGAAACAATAAGAATTTCAAAGTAGTTCAAAGTTCTGTAGTTAAATTTCTGAAATACCATGAAGAAGCATAAATAGACTGCAGCAATACTGCCTTATAATAATAATAATAAACAAATGTACTCCTCACCTGATCGGTGTTTTTATTGCCCCACCATCCCTATTCCCATTGCCATGAAAAACCCCTACTCAAGCTGTAGCTCTAAGAATTTCTGATCTTTTTATCTATCTTGTTTCCTCTTTATTCTGGATTGGACATTTGGGTGTTTAAAATTTTTTTTAGTCATAAATAGTGCTACCTTAGATGTCCTTTTGCATAAACACTAAGATCCTTGTGTAAATAAATCCATCGGGTAAATTCCCAGCAGTGGAATTGGTGGGCAAGTCAATTAAAATTTTGCCACATTACCTTATAAAAGAGTTATGCTTATTTAGACACTCACCAACAGGATTTGAGAGGGCCTGTTTTACCATACTCTGGCCAGTGTTGACTATGCTAAACCTGAACATGTTTACTGATCTGAATCTAAAAATATGATTATATGCAACCCTTTGTTATATATGTATATATGATGATAAATGTAAGTGACATGTAGTGAACACACAAAAACCTTAAATCTATGTATCACTTTCCATTCTTCATATTTATATTCTTCATAAGTTGCTATGGATATCTTTTAAAATATTACTGACATAAAGTTATTTAAAAATATAATACAGAAATATGAGGGTGAATTAACATGTATATTTGGCAGCTTTTAGCCTTCAGAGATGACATTTTATAGAACTTTTTAAATAAGTTATTTGCTGGAGAGTAAACACTGTAAATAAACTTTAACAGGAACAGTCATTCAAGGAATAAGGACTCTTGGATAAAGTTGACCACTGGGCTGGGA
Source organism: Paguma larvata (assembly GCA_030068075.1). NCBI lineage: Eukaryota > Metazoa > Chordata > Mammalia > Carnivora > Viverridae > Paguma > Paguma larvata. Next base: position 23,258,768 of record CM057842.1, on the reverse strand, counting down.
CATGATTGTTACTACAGTGAGATGCCAAAGAGAGCCTTAGTAGCTAAGGCGCAGGTGCCAAGAAGCAGTGGATTGAAAAAAAGGAGATTTACATAATTTGCAGAGCTAAAGTGTCAGCAGAAATAGTGTGGTTATCCTGCCAAATCAACTACTGGTTGTCATTTTTTCAGCTATTTCTCTTTAATAGCCTTTGGGCTTGTTATCCCTGTGTTAATTTGTCCCCTCTGTATTTGACAAATATGGGTGCCATTTCCTAGCATATTTGTGTGCCATCTTGGTTTTGGGGAAAATGTTTTCCCATCTAAGAGGCATAATTCAGTCAGTGTGGTGTGAAATGGGGACAGTGGTTAACAGGGGTCGCACCACAACGCTGACAAGTTTTGCTCTCCCAGCAAAGGAATCTCCTCAAATGGGATCATTCATACTGACCTACTTGGATACTCTATTTCTGGTTTCCAAAATGTTCTTTTTAGGGACAAAGACTCCTTTGAAAAATGAAATGTGAAGAGGTGAGGATAGTCCAGATTCCACAGAGCCCCATTTGTCAACAGATATGGACGGCTGCCTTGTGTTTGGGAGGGAATCAGTTAAATTCCTCTTTCTGAGCTCGGTCTGTGGTGGTGCACTGTATGTCTTCATTCCTGGCATGGCAAAAGGCACCCAACTGGGAGATGGCTGCTCATTGGGAAAATATGAGAGAGAGGAGAAGTATGATGGCCTCGATCAGAAGCCAACTTGTTCTGGGAACTAGTTGTTCGAAGATGGAAGAAAGGTTTAGGCATTGCCTGCAACTCAGTTAGGGAGGAATCTTCTTTAGGTCTCCTTTTTTCCATTTGACATGTCAGACCAAGGGACTTTTCCTTGGTTATTTGAACCACAGAAACAATATGACTGTGATATATTTTGCATCTAGCTATAGCAGATGTTAATCCATCATCCGTCCATCCATCCATGTATTCAGTATATGTTGATCATTAGTTATAGGTGAGGTATAGAGAGTTCATTGCTGAAGAAGATCAACATGGTGCCTGTCCTCTGACCTTTGATTCTAGGGGAAGCCAAAAACTGAATAAATAGTTAAAAGTGTGGTATTGGTTCAGAAATGGGAAGAACAGAGTATATGGGGAGAGTTATGTAAGGATACCGAAACTTATTTTAATTGGTTAGGCAGTGCGTTCCAAAGCAAGTGATGTTGCAAGTAAAACCTGAGAGGAAATGCAGTTGGCCAAAGGATAATGAAGAAAGATGGTGGTGGTAGTTTGTGTCCATGGTGTTTCCCGCAGAGCAGCATCATATGCAAAAAATCAGGGAAAATGAGAGAAATTATTTGTATTGAAAACTTTGAAGAATGTAGTATGGCTATAGTTAAGAGAACTCAGGTCCTTGGGTTTAAACTATACATTGTGCACACTTCTCACAAATATGAAACAGGATATAATCTGTGACCATTACCTGATGCACCCTTCCAATAAGCCAGGATGCCTTTTGTGTTATCATCAATTTTCAGCATAGAGAATTTTTATTTGGGTTTGGCACCCTCAATAATTTTTAGCCTCTCCAGTACCACTGTGGGTGGTTAGTAACATTGTCTTTGAGGACTAAAACAATTTAATATGCTGTTGACAATAAATTACATAGTAAAAGTAAAATGGTGACTTTCCTTGTACCAGTGAGTGAATTATCTAAGCTTACTCTCTGATTCATCATAACTTTTTGTGTCCTCAATTTTTTTTTTAATTAGAAGATTCCAGAGCTTCTCATCGAACTGCTGTATAGATTGTTTCAGGAATTTTAAAATGCTTCTTAGATTTTGTGCAAGAATGACAAGATATTTCCACGGGGGTGGATAGTGTGCCTTGGAATGTAATGTGACTTTGGGAAAGTTCGTAACCTGATGAATGGCCCTTGTTTTTTCTTCTGTAGCAGGTTGCAAAGCAATGGAGTAAAACTCCATGTAAGGCACTTAATATTTTACAGAGCATGCTGTATAGTAGGTCTGAGCAAACAAGAGTCACCATTGTTTTTTGATGAGTTGGTAACTTTTGTTGGCTCTGAAATAATATCCCTTGACTTTTCTAACCAAAGCCAGGAGAATAACTTTGTTTGGATTCACTTTTAAGTTTTGCAGGAGTGGGTGGCTTCTTTTTTATTGACACTTGCTAATGCTTAGTCAGTACCTAATGTTAGCCTGACAAGAAGCAGACAAAAAAAGAGAATCTTAGTAACAGCTGCCAAATTGCCAAATTAAATTATGGACTTTGAAGTTCCTTACTTCACGGTTTATCTCTAAGAGATATGTATGTATGTGACTTCCAGCGGGTTGCTCAGCCAACATAATATTAAAGTATTGTGGATACTTAATTTATAAATACATATACAAGCAAGTGACTTAGTCAGATGCATTAATTCTGGAATTTGAGCAGAAACTAGGACAGACACTTTCGTGGCAGTGGTAAAGCCTGAAGCACATAGGCTCTAGGGACAATTGCCAGGGAACGAGTTGGCAATGTGTAGTGGTCAATGTGTGATGATGATTGGTCCCTGTGATTATTATATAATATCCTTCTTCATCTCTTATTACATCGTTCATTTTGAAGTCTAGTTTGTCTGATATAAGTGTGGCTACTCCATCTTTCTTCTGACTTCCAGTAGCATGGTAGATAGTTCTCCATCCCCTCACTTTCAGTCTGAAGGTGTCCTCAGGTTTAAGATGAGTCTCTTGACGACAGCAAATAGATGGGTCTTGTTTTTTAATCCATTCTGTTACCCTGTGTCTTTTGATTGGTGCGTTTAGTCCATTTACATTCAGTGTTAATATTGAAAACTATGGGCTTATAGTCACTGTATTATCTGTAGGTTTCATGCTTGTAAGGCCATCTCTGGTAGTTTGTGTTCTTTGCAACCTTTCCTTCATAGAGTCCCCCGCAGGATCTCTTGTAATGCCGGCTTATTTGTGATGAATTCCTTCAGTTTTTGTTTGTTGGGGAAAACCTTGATCTCTCCTTCTATTCTGAATGACAGGCTAGCCGGATACAGATTCTTGGTTGCATATTCTTCCTGCTCATCACATTGAAGATATCCTGCCATTCCTTTCTGGCTTGCCAAGTTTCCGTAGATAAGTCTGCTACAACCCTTATGTGTCTGCCTTTATATGTTAAGGTCCTTTTGTCCCTAGCTGCTTTCAGGATTCTCTGTCTATCTTTATATTTTGCCAATTTCGCTATGATGTGTCGTGCAGAAGGTCTATTTAAGTTACATCTGAGGGGAGTTCTCTGTGCCTCTTGGATTTCCATGCCCATTTCCTTCCTCATGTTGGGGAAGTTCTCAGCAATGATTTGTTCAGTACCCCTTTGACTCCTTTCTCTCTCTCTTCTTCCTCTGGAATTCCTAGATACAGATATTGTTTCGTTTGAGTGCGTCGCTCAGCTCTCGAATTCTCCTTTCCTGTTCCTGGATCAGCTTCTCTCTCGTTTTCTCTGCTTCCTCTTTTTCCATAATTTTATCTTCCTCTCTCTTCTGCCTCTTCAATCCGTGCTGTGGCTGCTTCCAATTTGCTTTGTACTTCATTCAAGGCCTTTTTAAATTCTTCCTGACCATTTTTAAGGTCCTTGAACTCTGCTGCGCGGGACCCCTTGCATTCATCTATGCTTTTTTTCAAGCCCAACGATTAGTTTTATGATTGTCATTCTATATTCATGCTCTGTTATGTTGCTTCTATCAGCATCAATTCTTGAGCTGTCACTGCTTCTTGTAGATTCTTTTGAGGAGAATTCTTCCATTTTGTCATTTTGGCTAGGTGTGTTTTGGATTGTTTCTTGAAGTCACCCTGGAAAGGAAAACAGACTTCGTGCCCCATGTTGGGCGCCACTTGCCGGGGTCCAGTTCTGGCGAGTCTAGGGGTCCCCGAAGGATGGATGGTCAGGCGAAAGGAAATGAGAGAGCCTTGAGAGAGATGTACTCTGATGACCAAGCAGGCAGTTGTGGCAATTCTGGCATCTCCCAGTGTGTGATGATGGTTGGGACAGCCATGCTAGTTGTATGGTGGTGCTTTGGGTTGAGAACCAAGCTGTGAGGCATTTCAACCTGGCTTTCCATCCCTCCCAGGAATCCTGTGAGCTGCCCCATAACCTTTCAATACATTTCCACTTCAGTCAGTCAATATCTGACTTACAACTCAAACCGCAGGTGACCTGCATTGTGGACAGTATTTCCAATACCGTTTGTCCATACAACCTGTTTTTCATTGAACATTTCATTGGATTACTATGTTGGAAAACATTGGGAAATGCAGAGTAGCACGACCTAGTAAAACCTGGGGATAGTGCCAAATTATGAAAAGAACTATGATTAGAAAGTCCCTGTGTGTGTCTGCAGCTAGTCTTACCTGAAGAAAGTTTTGAAATCACAATGTAAGGTATTGTAGGGGGTAAATAGGTAGCCATTTACCAACACCTGCAAATTGAGGCCAGACCAAGTTTTGCTCTTTGTGTCATCCAGAGGAGTCTGCTTTTGTTTGTTATATTATTCTATTTATAATAGTAACAACAAATAAAGATAAGAGACAACCAATTTTTTATTCTCTTACCATATGCTAGGCACTTTCCATAATTTCCATTTTAAACCTCATAGTGTGCGGGCAATGTTATCCTTGTTTTTCAGTCACCAAAAAGGAGGTACAACAAGATGAAATAAATTACCTAAGATTACCAGCAGTAAAGCTGTGGTTTGAACCTGGAGCCCACACTCTTTGGGAGCACAGACTCTCTTACCTCCGTTGTTTTCAAGGCATTGTGGTGGTTCTGGCTGGTTCTCTAAGCCTAGTACTCTTTCTTATTGTTCTTTGCCTTGCGTGGGTTTTCTTGCCTTTTAGGTCTCAGCCTAAAGTCACTTCTGAAAAGAGGCAGTTTCTTTCAGTCATGTTCCCAGAACCCTTTTGCTATCAGAGTACCTACCCTTCCTGGCTTTGAATGGTATCTTTACTTGTGTGGTTAGTTGGTTTACATTCATATCTGCCCTGGGGCTAAAAGCTTTGATAAACTTGGGTCTGTGTCTGCTTTGTTCACCACTGTTATCCTAACCCTTGCACAGTGTCTATCCCATAGACATTTTCTAAATATCACTTAATGAATGGCTCCATCACTTACTAGAGGCTATGCTAGTGTTTTCCCATCTTTTTCTTTTCCTTATAGCCCCAAAGAAGAAAAATTAAATTTAAATTCTCCCTAGTGAGAGAAAGTAAATACTAAAGAATAAGATTTTATGGGTTAGGGTTGGGCTTTGGAGGGCCACCAACCCATTGTTATATCTAAGCTTTTATAACTACTTAAGAACAGATTTTTGTCCTCTTGGTGGCGATATCACCCCTGTTGAGAATGGATGGATAATGCTTTCGGTTCTTCGTTTCAACTTCTGTAAAATAGAGCTAGGAGCATCTAATTTGTAGGGTTTTTGTGAAGACTAAAGCATCAATATGTGAATTTCTTATTGTATCAGAGATACTTAAATATGGATTCAGGGTATCTTCTACTAAATGTTAATTGAATATCAAGAGTGACTTCGTTGGTCAAATGTTTTTAATGTTAATGTTATAGTTTATATAAATACACAGATATGAAAGATGAGACATAAAAAATAGCATTTACTGTGCAGCCACTCTGGAGAATAATGTGGAGGTTCCTCAAGAAACTAAAAATAGAACTACCCTATGATATAGCAATGGCACTCTTAGGTATTTACCCAAAAGATACAAAAATACAGGTTTGAAGAAGTACATGTACCACAATGTTTATAGCAGCATTATCAACAATAGTCAAACTATGGAGAGAGCCCAAATGCCCATCACCCATCAACTGATGAATGGATAAAGATGTGGTATGTATGTATGTATGTATGTATGTAAGTATGTATGTATACACTACACACACGATGGAAATTTACTTGGCCATCAAAAAGAATGAAATCTTGTCATTTGCAATGATAGGGATGGAGATAGAATTAATATGCTAAGCAAAATAAGTCAATTAAAGAAAGACATATACCATATAATTTCACTTATATGTGGAACTTAAGAAACAAAACAGATGAACATATGAGAAGAGGAGAAAAAGAGAAGAGAGTGAAACAAACCACAGAAGGCTCTTTTTTAAATGTTTATTTATTTATTTTTGAGAGAGCAAGCACAAGCAAGGGAGGGGGCAGAGAGAGAGGGAGAGAGAGAACCCAAGCAGGCTCTGCACGGTCAGCACAAAGCCCAGTCCGGGGCTCGATCTTGTGAACCGTGAGATCATGACCTGAGCCGAAATCAAGAGTTGGATGCCTAACTGACTGAGTCACCTAGGTACCCCCACAAAAGACTCTTAATGATGAAAACAAAATATGGGTTAATGGAGGGAGGTGAGTGGGGGATGGGCTAGATCGCTGATGGGTACTAAGGAAGGCACTTGTGATGAGTACTGGGTATTGTATGTAAGCGATGAATCACTGAATTCTTCTCCAGAAACCAATATTGTACTCTGTTAACTAAAAATTAAATTAAAAAATAGCATTTACTGAAAAGACACAGAGGTTTATCCAAGATTTCTTCATTTAATGGAGATTTGCCTGTTTCTGGCCTTTCCTTAGCTTAATTCAATTTTGAGTCTTCAGTTGTGGAATTTCCTAAGGAATGCCTTATAGTGTAACTTAAGCACAAAGTAAAAGCCCATACCTACAATGTGGATGTATGATTCATTTTAGAGGATAAAATGTAATGTTTAGTACAAAGCACACCTATATGAATTCCCTTAAGAATATGCCATTGGGCAATAATCGAATTATGTAAAGACAGTTTAGCGCCATTATATATACATTCTCTGGGCTTCAAAACAGATTTCGAGTCATAAATATTAAAATGCGCCATTTTGGGCATGTTCCCTTCTTTTCAACTAGATAGGCTCAACAAATTATTTTTCCTATAGATAATAACTTTTAGTAAAGGAAACACCACAAATGCATATCTCCATGGCAACTGACTAGAATCCCTTGCCAAGTTCTCTTCTTATATGTCTGAATTAATCAGCCCCCAGGTAGTTCATTCTTGCACGAAAGAAAACTTTTGTCGGTTAATTAGGAGAAAGTAATAAGATCAGGAACTTTACTTTCAATTTAATTTGCTACAATGCATGTTTACATGTATCCTACTGATGATATTGGGAAAATGTCTGTGATCCTAAAACTACTCTTAAAGTTTCTGCTTGGGATTTGTGTCTAAAGCATATATTTTTATGTTGTCAAGAATGAAGTAAGAAGGGAAATATTCTCCCCCTCAACTCCACATAACAGTGCTCCTCTGTCTGAAGAGACCGAAGACAGTGCATGACTTTATAGAAATTTCAATTATATTTTTCATGGTCTGCTCACTTGAGAATTCTCTGATGCTTGAAACGGGTGCTTTTGTATAGGTTAAAAATGAGGAGGATGATCCTTGGGCTTACTAATACCATTAATTATGGTAAGAGTCAGCAGCCAAGGTGGGCCTGGGCCCCCAGATAGACCCTCATTTTATTTCTACCTATGAAAGCGTTTGGGAGCTACCCTCACCAAGCAAGAATCAATAGTCTTCCTTTTGAGTTCCTTTGAAAGAGACACAATATAGCTTATTTGTCCACTTTTTAAATGAATATTTCCTGAACACTGATTATGTACTGCACATGCTGCTAGGAATTGGAAATAGAGTAGTGAATTGATAGAAGTTGTCTGTGTCTTCATGAGACAGTCTATAAAGCACCTCAGAGGAAACTTCCAGAATGAGGAATGAAACCAAGGAGAAGTGCACTGTATAGCACACCACAGCCTAGTCTGGGAGGCTAAACAAGGCATCTTGTGACCTGAACAGAGACTGCCAGGTAGAGAAGCGATGAAGTGCATGGGAAGGAGGCAGCACAGGGGTGAAGTTTCGAGACAGGGAGGAGCATGAATGATGTCTTCAGAAGCTGAAATCCATCAAGTTCTCTATTATAGTGAGAGACAGAAGGTAGGGGGATGGCTTGAGAGGGAGGGGGCTGAGCAGGGCAGCAAGAAGCCTCAAATGTTGCTTGCACTTGATCCATTGGGCAGTGGGAAGTCTTTGAAGCATTTAAGTGGGGAGGGGGACTAGTGATCAAGTTGCCCCCATGGTTGCTCTGTGGAGACTGGTTGGAGGATGAGAGTAGACTCGGGCCCAGCTCCATCACCAAGCACCTCGTTTTCTGAGCCTGAGTTCCTGAGGCAACTGTGGCCATGGTCATCCTATAATTTCTGAGCCTGCTGATTCTAGCCCCTGCTTCCGCTGGCAACTTCAGGGGGAAGCCATTGTAACTTCAGTTTTTGCATAGAGGCCCCAATGTTCTTTTCAACATTCCAGTCCTTTGCTTTATCTAATGGACCAATGGGTGTGCCCCTTAACTGTAGAGCAGCCTCCACTCCATACTGCTCACAGGGCTATACATTCTTCAACCCCATACTTTCTTTCCTGCTAGAGAGCTTAGAATGTACCATTCGCCTGTTTCTAATGAGGCACTAAAATGTCCTTTGACACTGAGTCAACTTCTGAGTAGTTGTCAGTTCTAAGTCTATGGGCAAGAAAGATTTTAAGGGTAAATAATAGCACAAATTTCCCCCTTCCTTGGGTGTTGGCTGCTGCTTCTTAGCTGCTCTCAACATTGGGATTTATAACATTTTAGCACTGTGTTGCTTTTTACATCTGTGAAATGATAAAATATAGGAAATCAGTGGTTTAAAACTACAGTTTGAAGCAAGTATAGGTAAAATGAACAGGTGTCCTGAATTTCTGGCCTGTTGAGTGAAGAACTTGCTAGAATTTGTTTAAGTTGTGGGCAGAATTCTTACTTTTAAATACTTGTTTAGAATTTACGAATTTTGGAATCGCCATCTTTTCAGGCAGAAAGAATGAACTTGGTATCCTGGCAACAGTTAATGGTCCATTCGTGGCAGTCCCTCTGACAGCTTTATGGTTCGATAGGCTGAAGCATGGAAATTTCATCCTGCACAAGTTAACATCCTAGAAGAGATTAATTGGAAAATCTGCCTGAAGATGCGTCAGTTTATTCCCACATTGTCTGGATCTGATAAACCCGTATGCATTCTGGGGATCAAATTACTACAGTTGACTTTGCTGTGTTGCCAGCTAGTTTGCATCCTGCAAAATGGAAGCAGTTTACACTTAGTAAAAATGCCGTCTATGAAACAGTGAAATATAATTATGTGTGCAGGCTCTTTACTACTTGAACTTCACTTAATCTAGCAGAGGCTCACAGCGATTGAGGAATTAAGTTTTCTAGAAACCCCAAGTGTATGACTCTCTAAAGTAACCTCTAGACTCTAATGCCTAGCCACCAGCTTTTTTTTCCTCTCTCTATTTATTTTTTTTAAGTTTATTTATTTATTTTGAGAGAGAGAGAAAGCAAGAGTGGAGGAGGGGCATAAAGAGAGGGAGGGAGAGAGAACTCCAAGCAGGCTCCACGCTATCTGCACAGGGCCCAATGTAGGCCTCAATCCCATCAACCCTGAGATCATGATCTGAGCCAAAACCAAGAGTCGGATGCTTAACTGACTGAGCCACCCAGGTGCTCCTTTTTCTTCTCTTTAAATAAATATTTATTGTGCCAGGTACTTCTATAGGCCCTGAAAATATCATGATGTGGCCAAGACAGCAATGTCCCTAATCTCATGATACCTCAGTTGGGATGTGTCCTTTTGTTTACTGTTTACCGAGTAACTGAACATCATAAAGATCATTTTTAAAAGCTTTTTTCCTTGAGAAGATTTACCTTCTTCTACCCCTATAATCAAATCTCTATACATAAGTAAAAGATAATTGTGATCTTTAAGATCCTTTAGGTCTATGAGATGGAATATTTTAATGCCATTGCATATAATATTTTTGAAGAATAGTTAATGGAAAATATCTTAGGATATAATGCTAAATGAAGAAGGCATGATATAAGCTTAATAAGATCATATGATTTCAGTTTTATGAAAAACTACAGAAATGTAAATGGATCAATAGTTTGAAAAATAGATAAGATGGTGGAAGTACAGAAAATTATTAATAGTTATGTATGGGTATGGGCATAGCAATTGCTTTTTTTCCCTAAACCATTCTGTATTTTTCCTATTTTCAAAAATAATAGGTCTTATTTTTATAATTGGGGGAAAGTTATTAAAAATAATCTCTAGTCTTGAATCCCTGTGAAATAGACATTTTATTGTCATACAGGTGCCTGCAGCAAACATCTTGGGGTTTTTTTAAACAGTGCGAACACAAACTGATGAGAGTTCTCCTGTGTCCTGTTTCTTGTATTCTAAATGCTTTCCTTCTCTCCTGAAGCTGCCCTTCACTTTGCTTATCTCCATCCAGTTCTTTTGATTATTTAACTGCATTATTATTGGTATATGCGAGAAATTAGTATATTTCAGGTATAGGTTGACTTATCTAGCTGAGTTTTATCTATTTAAACCTAGCCTAGGCAAGAACTCACATTTCTTAAAAGTGGTTAAATTAAGATAATTAATGCATGATGTGAAAATTTACTTGGGGTGTCTTTGGAGGTATAGGATACTATTAATACACTGTTCATTAATGGAAGAGGACTGCTAGAGGATTCTGGAATACTATTCAGAGAAAAGTTGGGATCTCAAGAAGTGTTCTGAATCTGGTATGTTTATATATGAGTGTGTGTGTGTGTGTATGTGTGTTACAAGGTCTGCATATACATATGCTACAAGGATCTTTTATACTTAGCAAATCATATCTTTTATGTATATCAGTACTTTATTTTTTTCAAATTAACGTAGGTGCTGTTATAATGGATATGAAATTAATTTGTTCATTAGGATCATCATCAGTGCATCCAAAAAGTAGTTATTACTCTGAGGTCCTCCATAACAATGCTAATGGTAATAACACATCTAACTTTTCTTGGGTATTTAGTTTATGCTAGACTCCATGCTAAGCTTTTCATTACATGTTAACTTATGAAACATTTTGTCATTGGAAACATGTCTTCATCCTTGGAAAATTGGGAACTACTGGTTGAGATTGAATTCTAAGCGTAATGTCATGATTAAGAACCTGACTCAGTGTGAGAGAGATCTGGATTCAAACCCTCGCTCTGTCTTTTTTTGGCTGTGTGACTTTGAGAAAGTTATTTAGCATTCTTTGACCTCATTCCCCATTTGTGAAACAGATATTATTGTTACAAGATTAAATAATGCAGGCAAAATCCTTCAAAATGCCTGACAAGTAGAGAGGGCTCAACAATGATACCTATTCCATAATGAACTTATAGAAAGAACAGCAGCCAGTGGCAGTTGCTATAAGGAACTCCATATGTTATTTTTGTAGAGTTGACTCTTATGGGTGGAAAGAAAAGGATAAAATTTTCCAAGATTTGAAAACTTAAAGCCTTGTTCAAGATGAAATTTGATAAGAAAGAAGGTAAAATTTAAGAGGTCAACTAGAGCTAGGCTGAGAAGTTGGGGTACCATCATCTATATTGCCAGCTATTGATTCTGCGTACCCGTGGGATTTGCTCTCCTTTGGGAATACAAGTGGATCTGTTTTCTTAAGTGTGTGCTCCATCTGCCTTAGTCTTGTTTCTGGCATCTGTTGCATCTGGCCTTGTGACCTGATGGTAGTTTTGGTGGCAGTGCCCACAGCTGGCAAGGCTGTTGTTATTTTAATGCCTTTAAATAGTCAGTCTGAACCACAGTCCTTGGATACCAAGAATCAACATTATAAAAGATAATGGGCCCTAATGATGTGGGTTGTTAGGTGGTTAGCTGAGTTAGAGGGTCTTGTTACTAGGCAAGAGTTTGGACAGACATTAATCAGATGCTGGGTAATTGGGGTCCTGCTCAGAATACAATGTACTTCAGTGACTCAAATTGTAAAAAGATACTCGCTTTTCTAAGACAGCACCCTGGACATGGGGACAACAATTTGGAGATGGGTTTAATGAGGAAAATTTCCATAGCAATCATAAGTATTGTCATACACAGCAATGGAACAAAGTCTCCTGCTTGCTTTAATCAAGTATTTAGTTGTCTGCAGCCTGAAAAATAAAAGCCGAGGGCAGCTGGAACCTGGTTACCATATTCGCTGATAATTTCTTCGATGGAGGAGATGTCGATGCCTGGGTGGCAGACAGTAAGGATTGGGTCTGTTTTTTATTGCTGTTGTTCAAAGAAATGGGGATTCTATGCGAGACAAGCAGTTTTGTTAAGAAAGGGCAGAGTTTTATGGAGTGTTAAAAGACTTTATGTGAAAATACTTTTGAAGAAACAGAATTCAAAGACCATCTCAATCCAGTTTACTGGCTTTATAATGAGACACACAGACACACATATATACACACACATGTGCGACATGCATGCATAAGCACATGCACACATACCCCTACAAAAAAAAAAAAACCTGTCCTGGTGAATATAAGTAGCTCTGTTGGGGGTTATATTTTGTCTTATTTTATGTGACTGGAAGATTTTTCAATACTTTCTAAATATACATATCTCTTCATAAAAATGGGACTTTAAGTAGACTAAGCAAAGCAAAAGTAAAATGAAATCATGCATCCAATATACAAATATCTTCTGAATGCTGACTCTGTGCCAGGCCTCATGTTGGGAGATGGGGCACACTGGTGTAAGCAATTGTGATAGACCACTGCTGCCTTCATGAAACTTAGAATAATCTGGTTAAATGTATTGTGAATGTTTCTCCAAGGCAATAAAAATATAACCTAACAAGATCGTTCTTTAGGTTAGTCTATGAGCTTATCATGAGATGACGTTTACTTAGTACTTACCAAGCTCACTGTAAATAAATGTTATCATTCTTATTCTCAAGGTTTCAATATCTTCTGTTTTTAATATGCTTCTTTTCTTAAAGAATAGTCACAAAGTAATTGGGATGATTCAGGGGATGTGCATTCCTGATCTGTTGTAGGAACAGTACAGATAGAGGAATGTGCCTTTTCATCATATCTGGAACATTTTCGGTTGGTACTTATTAAGTCATTGAAAAAAAGGCTTGATGCAGATTTTAAAGAAATTGCTATAAAATTAGGTACAATTAAAGAGTATACCATGAATTGATAATTGGGGTTTCTTCAAATAACAAATAATTTTTCCTTTTGTCCTAATTAGGATGAGTAGGACTTAATTACCCCTTTTGATGAGAGAGTGTGGGGCAGGCTGACAGGCAAAGCACAAACTAGCACCCCCTCCCCCCATCCAGGTGGGACATGTATGATATTCCTTGGACACTGCCAGCTACCCCCAAACGGGAAAGGACAAAAAATGGTCAAACTGATAAGAGTCTTTACCAGTTTACCAGAAAAAGGCAATCCCATCAGTAGGTGAAGTCCAGGAACTCCATACTGTCTTAATGTTACTGCTTTGCTAGAGGGAAAAACAACCTTAGCTTGACCATAGCTAGGCCTCCAGTGAGTCTTTAGCATAAGAAAGTCTCTTTGGAAACTCCCTCTTGACCTTATCTCTCCCAACTCTATAAAATAGTCACCTCCTACAACCCCAGTGTAGCAGTGTAGCTCTTCCTGCCTATGGATTCTGTCCCCATGCTTTAATGAAATCACCTTTTTGCACCAAAGATGTCTTCAAGAATTCTTTCTTGACTGTTGGATCCGGACCCCATGAATCCCCCATCACCCTGCAACTTTATCAATTTTAAGGTAGAGGTCAAGAAATACAAAAGTGACCGGAAAAATCTGACCTTCTCCAGCTACCACAAATAGCTCTTAGAGTTACTTAAGGTCAGAGGCTGTTAGGCCACTCTCCTTCTCTCAGGCATTTAATAATAGTTTAATCAAGTCAAGGAGGAGATACTGGGTAATCCCATTCTTGATGGTCTCTGATAAGCTGGTAATGGGCAGAAATGTTTTCCCAAAGAGGGTTAGGTTTCAGCTGTACAAAGAAGCTTCTATACTGTCTTTCAGGAAATAGGAGTCCAGGTGCAATGCCAGCTTGTCTTTTGCCCAAGTGCTTTCTTAGTTTGAAGGCCCAAGATATTTTAGACTTAAAATATGTGTGATTTCAATGTCATTGACTGAGGAATGCATTTTATATTTCTTAACCAATTAGTAGCATAGGCTTGATAACCTTTTAGAAGCTTTAGAGACCGTCAAAATTCTCTATTATGATTGCCAACTGTTTTTCATTCTAGATTGCATTGGAATTACATATGGGTTTCTCAATTAGGATATTTCCAGAGGCTTTATACAGACACAAAATCATTATAATCAGATTTTGTAATCATAATTTACCTTTACAGTTGTTTATGAGTATATAATATGTTTTGGATAATTAAGAGAATCCCGTTTTCATCCCCAATATCAGTCATTTCATATTCCCCTAAAATGCACTGCAATTCATGGGTAAGATAACTTGAGGTTTCAAAACCTAAGTGGAATTTTCACCTGAGGTCATTCTTAGTTATAAGTAGTTGTTAGGGAAAGTGACTGCAGACTTTGGATATTGCCAGCAAGCTAAAACTTTATGCTCCTCTCGTATGGCCTGTGGTATCCTGCCTAATGGTGGAATACAAAGATGGCCAAACCAATGTTCTGATGACTATTTTGATCCAGGCATTGGAAGAAGTTATGTTTTTGTAATTTGACTCTGAGTTAATGGCAACATTTGCTTCTTGTGTAGCCAAGCATGTTAATAAAGCATCTTTTTTGAAAGCGGTCCAGAGAACAAGTTTCCAGAAGCAAGGAGGAATTCTCTAGAAACATATTAAGGCATTATGTTCCTAGTGTTGTGAAGAAGAAATTTTTCTACAAGAACTAATTTATCGTGAATCAGAGCATATTCTTAACCTTTTATTCTTTGCCTATAGCAAAATGTATGTACCTGATGGTTAGATATTGTCTTAGTGTTTTCGTTTTTTGTTTTTATTTTTGTTTTGTTTTAAAGAAGTCACCTAGCACTCTGGGCTTCTGGTGAGGGTATAGCCTTTTGTACCCACTGAAGCAAATGGCTTTCGTCAATCCTCCCCTGGTGGCTGGGCTGTGTATGTATAGACAGAGGATTATGGAGTGGGGAATGGATATTTTGCTAGGCTTGTTTTTTAATGAATTGCTTCATGTCCTCTTTTATGGATTCTACTCCTAGTTCCTTAAAAAGGAAAAGAAAACTAAGGAAATAGGGCTTAGAGAAGGCTGACTTCTCATACTCCTGGAATAAAGTTTTGATTTGTATGTAGTTCTCCCAAGAACAGCAGACTGACTCCAAAATGACTCCATTTCATGTTTTGTAAGCATTTTCATATAGTTCAAGTAATAAATAATGATGAACTTCCAAAATATAAAGTTCCACGATAGACATTTGTGCATGGCACAGAAGGGACACAGAAGGAGTAACAATTCCATTTGCTTTGTACATGGTAGATGGTTTCCTGAATTTAATTCCTGAGGGATCCAACAAAGGTTTCATTAGGATTGCTGAGCCAGATGTTAGGGAGATGGTAGTGAAGGAGGGGTGAGGTGAGAAGGGAAAACTAGGTAGAAGGACTGAGGCAGTTTAGGCCAAGAGGAAGGAGGCAGCAAGATGAATGACAGGAGCTCTGACAAGTTCAGTGTCCTGTCTGGGGGTTGCCAAGCAGAGTGAGGTAACAAGAATAAGGTGCTTAGCACAGTGCCAGGTACACAGCAAGTGCCCATTAAATGGTACCTTAGAAATAAAAGCTGCTTCCAGTCATGTGCTGGTAAATGTTTAATGGCCGACTCTTAAAAGGTAGGGAAACTCCTGATTAGTATCATTTGCAGAAGTCTGTGGGGGTAATTACTCTCACTGTGGCTGATTTCAAGCTACCAATGTGATGTCTTTGAACTCAGAGTTGGGAATAAATGCACAATCAGCTTTCCTAAGCTGTTAAGAAGCTGGTTCCAGCACACTACTGACTGCTTCCTTGTGTGTAATGCTTGAGATCTTTGCAGATTTTTTTTAATGTTTATTTACTTTTGACAGAGAGACAGAGTGTGAGCAGGAGAGGGG
Organism: Paguma larvata; assembly: GCA_030068075.1. Taxonomy (NCBI): domain Eukaryota; kingdom Metazoa; phylum Chordata; class Mammalia; order Carnivora; family Viverridae; genus Paguma; species Paguma larvata. The sequence goes on along the minus strand of CM057842.1, from coordinate 23,242,715 downwards.
CAGAGAAAGAGGGAGACACAGAATCTGAAGCAGACTCCAGACCCTGAGCTGTCAGCACAGAGCCTGACGTGGGGCTTGAACTCACAAACTGTGAGATCATGACCTGAGCCAAAGTCGGTGCGTAACTGACTGAGCCACCCAGGCGCCCCAGCTCTTTTCTATCTGAAGGGTATTTTCTCATGAATCCTGGCCTAAGCAGCAGAAAGTTAACTCAGTTACCAAAAGACAAATGTATTAATGTGAGCTGTATTATTGGAAATAATTGCTAGGCTCTGGGATATGAATTTTGCTTGGAGGGTTTTCTAGATTCACATCTTTGGCCAAGAGCCACTTGGAGTTTTAGACATGAGAATAGGAATAGTTTTTGATTTTTGGCGGGGTGAGGGTGGCCCTGGTGGGAGGAACTGACTATATGACTCACTTGTTAGAGCTGGGAGGAAAGATATTTTTGTTAGCAAAAACATGCTAAGTATTTTTCAGGTTTTTTTTTTCTCCTGTTGAGGGTTTGAGTAAGCAGAGTGCATGGGAAAGAAGTTAATGATAGTCCAGGGTTCTGTATGGTGGAGGAGAGTAGAAAATGAAGATAGACCAATCATAAAACCTGATTTTAGGTGAAGATCTATCATGCGGGAAGAGTGATAATGATGAGGAAGATACCTATTTACAGCTGCTCACCTAATGTTCTGGCCTTGATGCTGCACACATGTTATTTCTTCATCCCTCACAATAACCTTGAGAGATAAATACTAAAATCCATTCCGCTGCTCAAGCTGGAAAGTTAAGAATCATCTTTGATTGTTCCACCCACCCACTCTATCCTATTTATAACCAAATCCTGATGATTATCCCTCCAATTATATTTCAAAGGCATTTGACTCCTTCTCATGTTCTTGACTAACCCCCTGCTAGACCACGATTGGTGTGTTCACTTCTTGCCTGGTGCCCCTGAGTCCACAATTCCTCCTCCTTCCATTTTCTATGTGGAAGCCAAAGTGATGCTCTTAAAAGTATGTGTCTTATCATATTATTCTCTTGTGAAGACACCTTTGATAGCTCTCTGTTACCTTTAGAGTGAAATCCAAACTCCTTCCTATGATCTAACCCTTACTCACCATGACCCCTTGTTTTCTAAGCTTCAGAACACTGATCTGTCAGTTTTTCAAACATCCAGTATCTTTGCTTTGCCCTTGTGTGAAGCCCTATTCCTACTGCTTCCCTTCTCCCCATTGGGTTCAAGGATTGAGATCCTTGAGATCTCTATTTTTAAAAAATTTTTAAATATTTATTTTTGAGGGAGAGAGAGAGAGCAAGAAGGGGAGGGTCAGAGAGAGAGCAAGAAGGGGAGGGTCAGAGAGAGAAAGAGACTCAGAATCTGAAGCAGGCTCCAGGCTGTCAGCACAGAGCCTGACATGGGGCTTGAACTTACAAACTGCAAGATCATGACCTGAGACAAAGTCAGACGCTTAACTGACTGAGCCACCCAAGCTTCCCTTGAGGTCTCTGTTTAAATGCTACCTATTAAAAGAAGGCTTCTCTGATCTTATAATCTGAGTAGATCCTTCCCCTTCCCTGATATTCTCTGTTTCAGAACGCTGTTTTCTTGGTATTGTCTATTGATTTTTTATTTGCTTCTTTGTTTATTTGTTTCTTAGTCCTTGCCCACTAGAACATGGGTAGGTACCAAGTCTCTCTTGTTTACCTTGGTTTCTTCAGTCTCTGACACAGTGCCTCTCATTGAGGCTCAATGAACACCTGGTGAATGAATAAAGAAACCAAGCCATAATCCAAGGTTGCCTGTTCTGTCTAGTAAACACTCAAGCTCCTTCCCATTTTCCATCCCAACTACCACCTTCTGTTGTGCAGTGGGTTGGTGGCACTGAGGGTGGGGATGGTGGTGGCCCTTGGTGTCTTTATAGTCAGACCCAGTCCCACAGTGACCCCCCGACTTTAACCATCATTCATTTGCTTATAATTCCCAAATCTGAGTCTCCACAGCACCTTTACTTCACTTCTAGCCCACATTTCTGATGCTGACTGGGCATCTTTTTGACTGAGTCTCAGGTGCCTCAAATATAACTTGTACAAAATTGAATTCATCAAACTCCCTGTTTCTCTTTCTGTGTTCCTCATCTCACCAAACAGCAGTTTATCTACTCAGTTGTCCAAGTCGGAAGACTGCACTTCCTCCCTAGAGATTTTTTGTATCTGTAAATCAGTCACAGAATCTACCAGTTTAAACCTCTGTGTATCCTCTGACTCAGGGCCCTTCTTTCTCTGCCTACCATCTTTACCTTAGCTCAGGCCACTGTCTTCTCTGACTGTGGCAGCCTCCTCACCATCTCCCTGCTTCAAGTCAGACTGGTCTTGGTATATCCCAAGGGATTAATCTGAAATACATATCTGATTATGTATTATGTCATACCTTGAATTCTTATATAGCCTTTCATGACTACAGAGAGGAAGTTCAAATCCCTTAGCACATCAGAAAGGCCAGGGAAGAATATTGTACAAACTTATGCACAATTTGTGAAGACGTTGGAGGGCAATGATACGAAAAACAAGACCTGGTGTATCACTTGTGCAGTCATTGATAGAGCAGTGTCTGGGCTTTGTGTTTGCTTTTGTGCATTCAGAGAGGATGAATCTCTTTTTCTTGTCAGGGCTCCTCCTTTATGTATTCTGCCGTCTCTTTTTAGTGGTCATTTTTCATTTCTTTTTTTTTTTTTAATGTTTATTTATTTTTGAGAGACATAGAGGCACAGCGTGAACAGGGGAAGGGCAGAGAGAGAGGGAGACACAGAATCAGAAGCAGGTTCCAGGCTCTGAGCCATCAGCACAGAGTCCGACGCGGGGCTCGAACTCACAGACCGCGAGATCATGACCTGAGCTGAAGTCGGCCGCCCAACCGACTGAGCCACCCAGGTGCCCCTCATTTTTCATTTCTATGTGCACATGTGTGTGGTGGTGGTGGTGTGTGTGGGCTTATTAATATTAGTTTCTACAGTGTACGATTGTAATTAGTTATGTGTTCCAAAAGCAGCCTGGGCTCTAGAAATTGATCAGTATTTCTAGATGCGTGTTTCAGACTCTTAATACCTGGAGTCAGAATGCAAGCATGTCATCTTTGTAAAGTCTTGTGGACCCAAATGCCAAGAATTTTCTGAAAAATTCAAGAGCATCTAGTTTGTCCTTTTGCTCACCTCCACTGCCACCACCATTGCCAATAACAACACCTAACACTTACTGAGCAAAATATTAGTGGATTGTGACAATCACCTGATTGAGTCATGATCAACATGTTTTAAATGAAAAAGATTAGAATTGAGTGGAATAGAAATATCAGTTTCTCATGGTTAGTAAGTAGAGGAATTGTTTCATGAAACTTTCATTTCTGTGAAATCCATGTTTTATGGACTGCTGATGTCACCAGTACCCCATTCCCCTATTCTTCATGGGCACACAACTGGACTACATCTTGCAGATGCCTTACGTGTATGGCCATATGACTAGGTTCTGGCCAATATGAGCGAAAGTGAATAGTCACTTTTAGGCATGACTTATAAAAACCTTAACTCTAGTATCACTCAGGTTTTTTGCTACAGTAGAAGGCCTATTCTAAAGTATATTTCAGAAAAATTTTGGAAGCCTTTTTATTATTACAATTAATTCTCATAACTGTGTGAAGCAAGTACTGTTACCATTTCCATTGCACAGATACCAAAGCTGAGATACAGAGAGGTTAAGTTATTCAAAGTCATATAGCTAGCAACTACCGGGGTTAGGATTTGAATCCAGGCCACTGGGCTGCAGAGCCTGGGTTGTCCATCATAATGACATTTTCCTATTTCTCATGATGATACCTGTGTTTTAGGCAAAGACACCGCCAACATCAAGAGTTTTCCTCACACCTGAGATGACTGGAGCTCAGTTTCTAGTTATCTTTTTTGTCGTTGTTGTTTTGAATCTGTTTTTATAAACACGATCTCTCCAGACACTGTAAAAATACTATTGTGAAATATAACTCTGAAGGCTTCAAAATATTGTGTTGGGGATTAGCAGTGTTATTCCCAGGGATTCTAATGTGTGTCTGGCTGCCAAAAATCCCTTCCACTATTTTGGAAAAGACAGAGGGGGGTACAGTCTCATTTATAGGGGCGTGGAGTAATTTCTAACATATGGCTCATGATTTACTATCTTGAAGAAACTTTTATCTGTGCCTCAGTAGCTAGGCCTCTTCAAGCCAAAGGTGATGAAAGTGTTTATGAGGAATGGATTTGCCAGTTCAATTATTATTTTAAGAGAATGGCCAACAGGAAAATTATACCATCATAGTTTTTAGAAACTCAACTCCAATTGTGTCTGTGCAGACAGCTTGATTGTTTTTAGAGCAGTTTATTCTGTTTCCCTTATATCTTCTCAATAACTCATCTCAAGAAGTTTTGGTCTTTGATACATTAAAAAAAAAAAAAAGGAAAGACGAAAGAAAAGAAAGAAAGTCCTCTGTCCTGTTACTCAGCTGTGAATTTAGAGGGAAACTGCCTGACTGTGGATGAGTTGCCAGCACCCCATTGAAGATGGGCTGTGTTTTTAATATACTTTAATTGACTTTTTCTGACACCTTTCCTCTCAAGATCATAAAGGACATGGTGGGTATTGCCTTATAAGTTTTCTGAACATCTCCATGAAGAAGGAGTGGGGACAGTTTTCTCACTTGTCTAACAAGAACATAGTGTGTGTACTTGCAATGGTGGCAAAGCCAGTGAGCCTTCCCTGTTTCTGGGAATCTCCACCCCCTGCCAAGTCACCATCTTCCCTAGTGCAGCAGCTTGCCAAAGGGTGCGGGGCAGTAGATGCTGCCTCTTCCAGGCACAAGTGAGAGCAGAGTGGATTGTCTGTGGAGGATTTAGAAACAATAATAAGCAAACTAAAAATCAGTGTGCTTTTATGCACAGTGCTCTGGTATTCCTAAACAATACCAGATAAATTATCTTACCCATGGGATGGACCACTCTTACTGCCTCCCCTGGCTGCCTTTACTCATCATTGCCCTGCTGTTCAGGTTTATATAAAAGACTGGGTTATTCAGATTTTATGTCAAGTACATACAGCAGACTTATCCACAGCATATAGTATTGTCCTATTTTAATAAAGAGAACACATACAATGCCTGCATACGCGCGCGCGCGCACACACATGCACACCCGTACATACACACCTATACACGCATTCATGTAGAAAAAGTCTAGAAAGCATATTTATGTCAGACTGTTGATAACAATTATCTCTCATAGTGGGATTCAGGTAAAGTCATTTTTTTTCTAAGCATTATTTGGAAAAAAACAAAACAAAACAGAAACCACCCACTAGTTTTGTTGGTGGCTCTTATGATCAGCATTTTTGTAACCTATGCCCCCTCCACTGGAAGCTGCTTACCAGCTATTGTCTGTGTAGCCACAACTTGTAGTGGGACATATGGGTGCCCAAGTCAGATGTAGTTCAAGGCCTCCCTTTTCTCTCCAAGCTGGGTAACCTCAGGCAAGCTCCTTAATCTCCAGATTCTCATTTTATAATGCGAATGATGCCCGATACCTTGTGAGGATTAGAAATGCAGTAATATCTATCAGCAGTTGGCGTGAGGCCTGGCTTAGAGTAGGGGTTCAGTACACAGCAGCTGTTGTTATTTTTCTGGATACGTCAGTGTGGCCTGCTTGTCCCTCTCCTCTCCACACTCACAGTCTCCATCCCTACGGACCCCTGTTTCCTCGGTTATTGAAATAGTTCCTGATGGTCTGCCCTTACTTGAACTCCTCAGGCTCCAGATTGCTGACTGAGTCATCTTCACTGAGCATATTTCTGATCTTGCAATTCCTGAAACGCATGTACTAAGCTTGAGCAACTCAGTCTGGCATTTAAGGGTTGTGATAATTGGTCACCCTTTTACCTTCACTGACCTCCTACCAGGTATGACCTCCTATTCCTATGCCAGGGTAATTCCAGCTACTTGTTCATTGTGCTGATCTGAGACATGGGTCAAACAACCTTGCATTTCCCTGCAGCTGTTGTGAAGACCAGGTGAAGTAATGTCTATGAAGGTACTATAAGCTGTAAAGTGTAATATACTTGCATTGCTGTTAGTAGTCCTGTATATTAGTTTTCTAGGGCTGCTGTAACAAATTACCACAAACTGGGTGGCTTAAAATGACAGAAATTCATTCTCTGACGGTTCTGGAGGGCAGAAGTCTGAAATCAGGGTGTCAGCAGGACCATGCTCCCTCCAGCGGCCTTAGGGAAGAATTTGTTTTTGCTTCTTCCAGCTTCTGGTGGCTTCAGGTGTTAGTTACTTGGCTTGTGGTCACACTCCCCCCAATCTCTGCATCTTTATATTGCCTTCTCTGCTGTATGTCTGTGTCTTCCCCTCTCCTCTCTGTCTCAAATTTCCCTCTGTCTTTCTCTTATAAGGATACTTTTCTTTGAATTTAGGGTCCAGCCAAGTAATCCAGGATGATCCCATCTAAGGTCTTTAATTTAATTATATCTGCAAGAACAATTTCCCCAGATGAGGTAATATTTGTAGGTTCTAAGCAGATACAACTTTTCTTGGGGTCAGCAGAGGATAGGCACCATTTAACTTACTTTTCTGAACTTCATTCTTTTACTCTTCAAACAAATCTTTATCGGGTGCCTTTCATTTACTGGGTACTAGCTGTGTGCTAGAATATCATAGTGACCCTGACAGATGCTTCACTTATATTAGAAATCTTATCAGCCAGGTAGAAGATGTAGATACTAGGCAATTAATAATTTGAGCAAACCTGTTGGATCCTTTGTTGGATGATCTTCCCAAGGTAGTTAAGCTCCTGGACTCAGTTTATTTATCTACATAATGGGGACAAAGGTGGTAGCCCTGCCTAATTCACAAGAAAATATGAAGATCAAATAAGACCATAGGTCTGGAATTGTCTTAACTTAGGTATTTTATTGCCATGACTTTGCTCATGCTGTCCCTCTGAGCCCTAAGTTTGGCCTCTGGATTTTGGCTGCTAGATTCAAATTCTGACTGTGTTATCACATGGTTCTAGAACTCTGGGCAAGTGACTTAACCTGTCTGAGCCTCAGTTTCCTAAGCTACAAAATGGGGCTAATAATAGTGCTTTACTGAGTTCTTGTTGCAATTAAAATGAACGCATACATTGGCAGTTTAAAGATAAGTATGTATAGCATATTTTTAGACCACAGTGCTATGAAACTTGAAGTCAACCACAAGAAAAAATTTGGAAGGCCCTCAAATATATGGAGGCTAATGAATATCCTGCTAAAGAATGAATGAGTTAACCAGGAAATTAAAGAAGAAGGAAAAAATACATGGAAGCAAATGAAAATGAAAACATGTCAGTCCAAAACCTTTGAGATGCAGCGAAGGCAGTCGTAAGAGGGAAGTATATTGGAACAACGGTCTATCTCAAGAAGCAGAAAAAGTCTCAAATACACAACCTAAACTTACAGCTAAAGGAGCTAGAAAAGGAACAGCAAATAAGCCTAAAGCCAGCAGAAGAAGAGAAATAATAAAGATTAGAGCAGGAGCTCTACTGGAGGGGCCAACATGGCGGAAAAGTAGGAATACCCGCTGCTGGTCTCTGGCGACTCTTAATTTGAGAGGGACCTGAGACTGAGAAACTCTCCATCGCAGGAATCTGCCGGAAGAGGAGTTGGAGGCTATAGGAAAGAGAATGCGAAATCCAGAGAATCTGGAGAGACTGACTGAGTGCAATCTGGGAGAAAGAAAGAGAGCCGTGGAGGTGCGGACTGTGGGGTGTGGGCCCCGGGCCCTGGGCCCCTTCCTCCAAAAGACAAGGGGAAGAGAAAGGGCAGTGGGGAAAGTACCTCGAACGCGGGCAGAGAGGGAGCTTATCATCCAGTCCCTATCCGCAAGGCTTTTTTGAGAGAGGGTCATTGCTCACGGTGGAGCTGGCAGAGCTTTCCTCACTCCGGAGCCAGTGACGCTGTCCTAGCCCCTGACACGGAGAGGCGCATGCCATTGCTAGATAGGTGCTGAGTCAGAGGCATAATTTGGGTGGGGAAGGCTGAGCGTGCGGGGTCTCGCGACCACCCAGTGGGTCGTGCTGCCGCTGCACCCTGACCAAGTCGAGGACGGACACAGAGGAGGGTTCGGAGACTCCAGGTCCGTGAAGAGAGGCTAGGGGGACACCATTGTGGTAGCACCAGTGCTGAGTCAGAGACTCAATTTACATAAGGCGTGGCGGTCAGAGCAAGTTAAAGGAACTCAGATGAGATTGGGGGCACGATCGCCCAGAAAATTGAACCATGCTGGTAACCTGGATAGAGTTGAGGATGGAAACGGAGGAGTGATCTGAGACTGTCAGGGCTGGGAGGGCGCCATTGTGGTCGCGCATTCCCACAAAACCAAACCCTAGGACTCCACTCCCCAGCGGAGGCGGTGGGACTCGCCTACACCAGGCAGCGCCCCTCCTCATATGGGAGACGCCCTTCTGCAGGAGTGGTAGCCACCCAGACACAAATACTGCAGCATTGCCTGGATTAATTCTAGGTCAATTCTTCGGTTTTAGATATATTCTTCCTTGTCTCCTTCCTATCTCTCCCCACCTCTAAACCTGTCACCTGGGGGTTTTGGCTTGCTTAAACAGACATTTTACCCACTCTCTCAATGCATGTTCTACACCTCCCTCTTTAATTTCCTATCTCTCTCTATGAAACAGTCAGACCACATAGTGCATCTGGGCAAAATCTAACTTCATTTCTCTTTCTCGCATCCTTCCTTATTCTGATTTCTCTCTTGCTGGATCAAGTCTTCTAATCTCTCTACCTGGTCAAAGTTCAATTTCTTCTTCTCCCCACACCTGTCACTACTCTATGTATGCTCTGCCATCAGCAGAGCACACATCCCATCATTATCGTGTAGCTGGTACATCAGGTTGCATGCCTCTAGAGTGTCATTTGTTAATCTTTTTTTAGTTGTGATTTGTTTGTTTGTATTATTGGTCAGTAAGGTTGTGAGTTTGTGTTTCCTGTTTGTCGGTCTGACCCTTTTCCTTTCCAGGGAGAAATAGGAAATAAACCAATATACATATTGCCAAAATGACCAAATGGAAGAACTCCCCTCAAAAGACTGTACAGGAAATAGTGACAGCACAAGAAATGATGAAAGCAGACATAAGCCACTTAACAGAACAAGAATACAGAATGATAAACATAAAAATACTCGCAGGGCTTGAAAGAAGCATAGAAGAAAGCAGGGGGACCCTAGAGCAGAGGTCAAGGTCCTAAAACCGATCTACAGGAATTAAAAAATGCTTTAAATGAATGGTAAAACAAATTGGAGGTGGCCACGGCTCGGATTTTAGAGGCAGAAGAGAGAATAAGGGAATTAGAAGATAAAATTACAGAAAAGGAGGAAGCAGAGAAAAAGAGAGAGAAACTGATTCAGGAAAAAGAAAAGAGAATTCGAGAGTTGAGCGATGCAATCAAACGGAATAACATCCGTATTATAGGACTTCCAGAGGCAGAAGAGAGAGAGAGAAAGGAGTCAAAGGGGTACTTGAACAAATCATCGATGAGAACTCCCCCAACATGAAGAAGGAAATGGGCTTGAAGTCCAAGAGGCACAGAGAACTCCCCTCAGACGTAACCCGAATAGACCCTAAGCAAGACATATCATAGTGAAGCTGGGAAAATACAAAGATAAAGAGAGAATCCTGAAAGCAACTAGGGATAAATGAGCCTTGACTTACAAAGGCAGACACATTAGGGTAGTAGCGGACTTATCCACAGAAACTTGGCAAGCCAGAAAGGCAATGGCAGGAAATCTTCAATGTGATGAACAGGAAGGACATGCAGCCAAGAATCCTTTACCCGGCCAGCCTGTCATTCAAAATGGATGGAGAGATAAAGGTCTTCCCAAATAAACAAAAACTGAAGGAATATATCACAAATAAACCAATCTTACAAGAGATCCTGAGGGGGACTCTATGAAGGAAAGGTTGCAAGGAACACAGAGCACCAGAGACATCCTTACAAACATGAAACCTACAGACAACACCTTGACTCTAAACCCACATTTTTCAATATTAACGCTGAATGTAAACGGACTCAACGCTCCAATTAAAAGACACAGGGTAACAGAATGGATTAGAAAACAAGACCCATCTATCTGCAGTCTTCAAGAGACACGGGCTCTCTTTAATGCCCGTTACCCCCTCCCCCCCGCCCCCCCCCCCCCCTCAGTTTGTTCTTAGTCTTTGAGAGTCTCTTATGTTTTATCTCCCTCCCTCTCTGTGTCTTTTTTTCCTTTCCCCTCTTCCCCTCCCCCTGGTCTTTGCTTAGTCTCTCAAAATCCACCTATGCATGGAAACATATGGTATCTGTCTTTTTCTGACTGACTTATTTCACTTAACATAACACCCTCCAGTTCCATCCATGTTGCTACACATGGCCAGCTTTCATTTTTTCTCATTGCCACGTAGTAGTCCATTGTATATATGTTCCACATCTTCTTTATCCATTCGTCAGTTGATGGGCACTTGGTCTCTTTCCATGATTTGGCTATTGTTGAAAGTGCTGCTATGAACATTGGGGTACACGTACTCCTATGCATCAGCTTTCCTGTGTCTCTTGGGTAGATTCCTAGCAGTTCTATTGCTGGGTCATAGGGTAGCTCTATTTTCATTTTTTGAGGAAACTCCACACCGTTTTCCAGAGCGGCTGCACCAGTTTGCATTCCCACCAACAGTGTAGGAGGGTGCCTGCTTCTCCACATCCCTGCCAGCATCTATAGTTTCCTGATTTATTCATTTTAGCCACTTGAACCGGTGTGAGGTGGTATCTCAGTGTGGTTTTGATTTGTGTTTCCCTGATGATGAGTGACTCTGAGCATTGTTTCATGTGTCTGTTGGCCATCTGAATGTCCTCTTTGGAGAAGTGTCTATTCATATCTTCTGCCCATTTCTTCACTGGATTATTTGTTTTTCGGGTGTGGAGTTTGGTAAGTTCTTTATAGTGGGATTTAAGAAATAAAAAGGATGAACATATGGGATGGAGGAGAGAAAAGAGAGAGGGAAACAAACCACAAGAGACTCGTAATGATAGAGAACAAACTGAAGATTGATGGAGGGAAGTGGATGGGGAAGGGGCTAGTTGGGTGATGAGTATAAAAGAAGGCAGTTGTGTTAAGCACTGGGTGTTGTATTTAAGTGATGAATCACTGAATTCTACTCCTGAAACCAGTATTGCACTGTATGTTAACTAAAATTTAAATAAAAATTTAAAAAATGAAGACAAGTATGTATAAAATCTTAGGCAATTGAATGCACTATTGTCTGCACAAATGTATGCACTATTTTGTTAACAACTCTTTTATTGTGAACATTTTCCTATATTAGCAAATTTTCTTCCATAACATTATTAATATAGACTGCCAGCTATCATAGATCAGTTTTATAAACTATATACCAGTTTTTAGAGTAATTAAACAATTATACACAAAGATGAATCAAAATGAGGCAGATACTTTTACAAGCAGAGACTGCTCAAAGAATGTCCCTCCTTCTCGGGCCCCTTTTGTTGGTACTGCTGCTGGCGTTGGCTCTACTGATTAGTGGGGAGAACTGTGGGAAACTATCTGACACCCAGTGTCAAATATGTGTGTTTCTTGGAGTCTGGGTTTAGGGTCTGCCTATATCCCAGTTTCCAAAGCTCTCCTAGCTCCCCACTGAACCATTGCTGAGGCTTGTAGGTCACCTTCTCCAGGCTCAGTTCCATCCCTAGTTAAGACCTCATTGTCCCTTTCATTGCAGGAAATTCATCTGATTCAGGTAATGCAGTATCAAGTCCACCTTGAAGTGATTCCCCCTCCTCTCCCGAGCCTGATCCCCATCTAACAGAAAAGCATGGTGTCTGCATTCAGGGAGACCTGGATTCATATGGTCTCAGCTGCTTACCAGCCCCATGACTTAAGTAAAGTTTCATAAATTCTCTGATCCTGAGAGTTTTAGTTGTTAAATGGGATAAAAATGTACCCCTCAGAGCATTTGTATAAGGGTTAAATGTTGCCTTAAATCTCTCCTGGAACAACATTGAGAATATAAGTGCAATTATATATAGCATCTCTCATGGAGTCATTTTGTTTGTTTGTTTATACATATTATTTCATCTTACCCATGTGCCAGGCCCTTTTACAAATATTAGCTTTGTTTTAAACATGGATGGAATTTAAGTAAGTCAACTAGATTTAGCAGATGGTAGTGAGTGGCAACAATGAGCACGCACTGTGGAGGTATGTTAGGGATTAGGATGCCATATTCTATTCCACCCTCCATGCCCCTCCATTGAAGACATACACAAATAAATGCATGAAGAATATTGGAAAGAGCTGGTTACTAATGACTAAGAGCACAGCCTAGGGATTGAATCACAACTATATTCTCTTCCACCATTTGGTTCCTCGGTTTTCTGACCTGCAAAATGGAAATATTTATGAAGATTGAAGGACATAGAACATGTACAGGTTTAGCACAGTACCTGAGACTACTCTAAAATGTTGGCTACTCTTGTCAGCATTCTAATGGAAATAAAGTGCAGGGTGAGAAGGAAGAATTAATAGGGGTGTGTGTGTGTGTGTGTAGCCTTTTCCAGTAGATGGAATTTGAACTGGGTTTTTGAGATACTGCAATGAATGAAGGGAATAGAATAGTAGGGGCATAGTCTCACAAAGTCCACCTATTCGTGGAAACATATGGTATCTGTCTTTTTCTGACTGACTTATTTCACTTAACATAATACCCACCAGTTCCATCCATCTGGCTACACATGGCCAGATTTCATTTTTTCTCAATGCCACGTAGTAGTCCATTGTATATAAGTACCATAACTTCTTTATCCATTCGTCACTGGGTGTTATATGTAATCCAATTTGAAAATAAACTATTATAAAATTAAAAAAAAATGAAAAAAAAAAAAGAAATGAGAAGTAAAAAAAAAAAGAATAGTAGGGGCAATCTGGGGACTGTGTTGGGGGGTCGCGGATGGAGGAATGTGAGATATGGTGGAGGATGAGATTGGTGGGTGATATGATGCTTTTCTTTCTAAGAAATGCCTTTTGTCTTAGTTTTGAGACCATGTTGTCAACTGTCCATCATCCTTTCCTCATCTTAGCACTTAGGCTATTCATTTCACCATGCTGGGCTCTCTTGGGGAGCTGTGGGTAAGGGTTGTGTGAGAGAGGCCATGAAGAGGACCTAAACTGGCTCAAGCACAGAGAAAACACTTGGCAATGGATGGTAGATGCTCTTGTTTTAGTCATGTGCTGGAGAGTGTCCTGGGCACTGGGGGGCTAGACGGTTACTCAGAGCCTGCCCATAGATAGTTTGTAATGTAGCCCCTGCACATCTAGTATCTGGCTTGTGATCCCTTCCTCCTGCTCCAAGACTGGTATCTGGGTTTTTTTCCCCGGACCTCCTGAGGACTAGAGCTCGTCAGGGTTTCTGCCTGCTGCCAGCTTGCCATATTAGGTCTCTGCCAAGGCCTTCCAGTGACCAGCTCTGCCTATTTCTGAACTCCACGTGTGATCCATCATTGCCCTTTTGCCTAGACTGCGTCTCTCCTATTACACTTTACAAAGGGAACATCTGCTATCCTAGGAGCATCTTCTTTTTGTGACCATTCCTACCCCTTCCCAGGATGCATGACCCTTTTCTATCTCCCTGCCCTTCCTACATTGACTTGTCTTAATGCCCTCTGAACTCCAGATAGTCAGGAGGATATTAGCTTTAAACTTGAGTCACACTATTAAATAAATGTTAAATAGCCACAGTAACTGAACTATGTTTCAGGTACTCTCTAGGCACCTTTGCATACTGACTTTATACCTATTAACGCATTTCACATCCTCATAACAAATGGGTGGGTGTAGCTGTTGTCCCCATTTACAGATGAGACTATGAAGCACAGAGAGGTCTAGCACCTTGTCCATGGTTTCACAGCTGGTATGTAGTAAAGCCAGAAGCTATTTGCAAGTCAGATTACACTCACATGTTTTACAGGAGGAAGGGATCAGTGATCCCAGAGATTTGAAAAGAATTCTAAAATCTGATTTTTCATTTTTTTAGACATAATCTTTAGGGATCTCTTTCTGACAGCATTAATACTTTTATTACTCAGCCTCATACTCAAAAGGAAGTTACCTGGCTAAAGTGTCCGATGCATGGTAAAGATGAGCCATTTTGACCTACAAAAATGCATAGTGCTACCTGTCTTAGTCCTTTGACTTGTGCTTGTTGTCACTTATGCCAGTCCTTTTGCTTCAGTTTTCCATTAATTTTAGTAAAATAATAAGTGCAAATTCATAAGAACATTCCAGGGTTGCACAGAATCTGCTGCAAAGATTAGATGGTAAGTATTTTGAGCAGGTTTAGGGTTGGCTTGCAAATAGCACCAATAGTTTTTGTTCACCATTTGAAACCTTAAATCTCTAATTCAGTGAATGGGTGATGATTTAAAAGGCTCCATCTATGTTGCCTAAAAGCCAGATGTTTGCAAAGGACCACCTATGTATAGGGCAATTCTCTGGGGAATTGGTCCCAGCTCATTCATGTGAGACCTCCTCTTTGTCCCAAACACTTATCGTCACATCATTTTCTAGTTCAAAGAGCATCTTCATTTGATGCAGGAGAGTATTAGCTTGCAGCTGCCAAAATGGCTGCCATATATTTTAGCTGCTTACTAAGATGTATAAGGATGGACGCCATTGTCAGGTCCCATGTAGAATGGCCAATTCTTGGCTCCACATTTTAGAAAAGAGATTAGAACCTGGAACTTTTTCAGAGAGGGGCCACCAAGATGGTTCTTATTTTGACTCTTACGTTCTGTTGAGAATGAATGACTCAAGGACCTGAACATTTTCTAGGTAGAAATAAAAGTCTGTAGGAGAAAGAGGCACTTGGAGTGCCATCTTATGAAAAAGAGGTAGATTTGTTCTGTGGAGACTGCATGTCAAAAGCTTGGCTGAGCTTTTGGAGATTGACAGCTAAGGATCCAAATCTCAGCTTTGCTTCTTAGTGGTGTGGTCTTGGGCTGCTTCATTATCTATTCTGAGGCTTATGTCTTTTCCTGTTAAGTGGAGATAAGATTAGTGCTTGCCTCCCAAGTGTTAGATGAGATATTTCATGTCAAATACTTAGCACAGTGCTTGGGATGTGGCAAAACCTCTGTGAATGGTCAGCGTGAATGTTATTATTAAATTCTGCGTAGTGAAGAACCAGACCAAATGGAGGATAGTTAGAGGGAGCAGATTTTGACTTAACATATGGAAGGAGAGGACTTCCCAACTATCAGAATTGCTTTTTAGATCTGACTGTCCAGATCCAAAATTGTTCAAGCATCAGCTCAGTGACCCACGTCAGGGAAAGGAAGGAATTCACATTGTGAGTGAGAAGCTATGCCAACTAGTGTCTTTGAGGCTTTCCAATTCTATGAACCCTCAGTATTTTACACTATAAGGTTTTACTACAGATGGGTCTTTGAAATGAAAATTTGCAGCAAAAGAAAGACCGTGCCCCTCCCCTTTTTTTGGTGAAAATGTCACCATGACTACCACAGTGTGTTCCTTCATGGTCTAAAGTGTGGCGTGTGTCTTCAGCCAGGAAAGTTGTCTGCGTAGGAGCCGCCCTCTGCTCTTGTGATGTGCAGCCATCTGGACCATGGGGGTGTGCAGGGAACACACTGTTGATTCATATGCCATCCCCTGCTGGCATCCCTAAAATGGGCCCTCTGGCTGGAGGTGTGAAGCAGCCAGCCCCTCCCTCTCCCACGCCTTTTCCAAGTACTCGAGAGAAAAGGGACATGAGGAAAAATGTGTAAAGATCCAGGAACATGGAACGATGGTTGGCTGGCGCCTGTGGGCAATTGGGCAGGTGTATCTATCTTCCAGTGACTATGGGTGCTGCTGCCAACAACTCACATTTGTGATCTTTATTGGGAGGTGTGCCTTTGGGTGACTAGAGTCGCCATACTGCCTCCTGTCCAGAAGTGCCCAGGCAGCCCACAGGCAGTGACTTCTGAGAGCAGAGATATGGGGGCCAACTTCCTTGCTTCCAATGGGACAGATTCTGCAGCACAGTTTAGTCCCTAGAGCTCCCTGCAGGCTCAGGCTAAAATTTCTATACAACAATATCCTTGCTTTAACTTCTTCTCTTCTCTATATGATTTATTTTCTTCTCATACGGGTTCCCCTGTGAGTTCTCCCTTAATAAATTACTTGCATAAATGTCCCTGTCTTAGGTCCTACCTCTCAGGAATAAGATCTAAGACATAGAAGTAGACTAAGGTAAGTGGCCTGGGTACTTCTCAGAGCACCTGATACCATGCCTTATAAGGAACAGTGGATAGACTAGGACTCTTTTGTAAGAAGGACTTTGGACCAGGAAGCTGTCATCATGCAGAGGATGTGATTTGTTCTTTACTCCTCACTTGAATAGAATAAAGGTCTGTATATAAGCTTCAGGGGCATATATGTCACCTCAGTGTAGGGAGAGTGTCTAACGGTGGAGTCCAGAGGTTAGTGAAAGATGAACTACCTTATATTAGATTTCTATTGCTGCCATAACAAATTACCACACATTTAACAGCTTAAAACAATGCAAATTTATTAACTCACAGATTAGCAGCCCTGGTACAGCATGGCTCAGTTGGATCCTTTGGTTTGAGTCTCATGAGGCCAAAACCAAGCTGTGTTGGGACTCAGCTCCTTTCTAGAGGCTCTTGATGTCAGTCTGCTTCTAAGCTCATTCAGGTTGTTGGTCAAATGAAGTTCCTTGTATTTGTAAGACAAAAGTCCCCATTTCCTTGTTGACTATCAATGCAGGACCATCCTTATTCCCTAGAGACATCCTCTGGTCCTTGCACATGTCCCTTACATCTCAGAACCAACAATGGCACATTGAATCCTTCCCATACTTAGGATCTCTCTGACTTCCTCATCTGCTGCATCTCTCTTCTGCCTCCAGTCACAGGAACTTCTGAGCTTTGAAAGGGCTCAAGTGATTAAAATTGTACCCACCCAAATTTTCCAGGATAATTTCCCTATTTTAACATCTATAACCCTAATTACATCTGCAAAGTCCCTTTTGCCATGCCATTTTCACAGAAAACAGGAGTGGATATCTTTGGTAGGGGGCATTGTTCTGTTGCCTACAGTCCACCACTTAGTGCCCAGATATGCACATCCCTCCCAGATAAAAAATGCATTTTCCCATCTCAAGGTCTACAAAGCTCTTACCTCAAAGCCCCAGATCTCATCTGAATCTCATCAGTTCAAAAATCCATCATCTGAATTACCTAAGTTATGTATGGATGAGGCTCTGAGTGTAACCTGTTAAGTCTAACTCCTGAGGCACAATTCCTTTCCATCAGTGGACCTGTGACACTAAAGAAACAATTTATCTGCTCCCAACAGACAATGATGGGACAGGCAGAGATAACAGTTATAGACGTTCCAGTTCAGATGGGAGAAATGGAAGGTACAATGAAGTCACTAGATCAGTGCAGTTTCAAAATCCAGCTGGGCAAACTCCATTAGGTTTCAAGACCTGTGAATAGTCCTCTGTGGTTCTTGGCTCCACACTAAAAGCCTATAGCATCCAATTTTCTCAGGTGCTCTTCTACCCAAGTACTGACCAGGCCCAAGCTTGCTTAGCTTCCAAGAGCAGATGAGATCAGGTGTGTAGGCTGGGGTGAATGAGCAGGATGCTGCTGGCAGCACCTAGCATTGTACCGTGTAAGACATATTGGAGAGAATAATGACTGCTTAGAAAGACTTTGGACCATCCACATGTACTCCTCAATTAAGCTTTCTGCAGTCCTCCTTCCCTAATCAGGCCTGGATGATTGCCTCTCTTTATGCCCCATAACATATTGTTCAGAACTGGTAGGGTGCTTACAGGGAACTGAGAAACAAACCAGAAGTCAGATTTGCTTACCTGATAAATCTTAGATGTCTGTAGATCATGAAGAACCACAAATAGCAGTATAAGCCAAGTGTTATATTGGTAATTAAGGGTGTGAGTTTAGGTGTCAGACAGTGTGGTTACACTCTCAGGTCTTACTAGCACTGTAATCTTGGGAATGCTACTTACCTCTCTGAGTCTGAGTGTTTGCAGTGTTCCCATGGGGGCGGTAACTCTACCTATAAGGATGCTATGCAGATCCAATCAGGGGCTAGATGGGAAGTATGGGGCGTGGCATATGGTAAGCATTCTGTAAGTGGTGGCTGCTGTTATTATTGCAGTCTTGTATTCTAGCTATGCACTCCCTCTTCCTCCAGAGAATCAAGTTCCTTGAGACCTGGCATGATATTTCATTTATCTTTATTATCTCTGCATTGTCTAGCATGTATTAGGTTCTCATTAATTATTGAATTAAATAACTAAACTTTGTTTTTGCTCCTAGGACATTGCTAATGCCACTGGCCAAATATTTAGATCCTGTCATTTTATTCTATTAATTTCTGTGGTTCCCAGGATCACAGCATCCAAAAGACCACAATGAACCTGTCAAACAGTCTTTAATGCAAGTTTAGGAAAAGGAATAGATTATGTATTAAAACAAACTAAGGGAAATGTATGTGTGTACGGATTCATGGTGTATGGTCTTAGATTCCCAAATGTCTATTTTTTTTGTGAAGACCGAAAAACTAATTTAACAATACTATTATATTATATTTGTGTATTCCCATGGAAACCATTTTCCCATCTCTCTAGAATTTGAAGACTTCTGTGTAAAGCCTACATGGCCTTACACAGCCTGTCACCTCCCCAGCCCTCATCTCTTGGGTCTCATCTCCAACCACTGTATTCATCACTTCCTCCACTCCAATATTGGGCAACTCACTGTACCTTGAGCCCTGCAGGAGTGGTTTCACCTCCATTGAGAATGCCTGCACTAGAATGTAAGCTTCACTAAGGCAGGGATTCTGTGTGTGTTTTCCTGGGCACATAGTGGGTGAATTATTCAGGCAGACCTAGTGGCAATGCCTTAATGGTAGCCAGCATCAGACTGTAGAACAAGTGGGCAGGGAATGGATTCTGCCAGGCTGCTTTGTCTGATGTACTTTCAGGAATAGTAGTAATCATTCAGGAGCAACAACAGTAATAAGCATAAATTTCAGTTATTGATAGCGTGTGTGCCAGCCCAGGAAAGTATTTCACATGCTTATATCATTTCAACTTCATCATCCTGCGGAATATAGAAAATTCAGGAACTTGCCTGACATCACACACCTGCTAGATAGAGAAAACTGGGTCTGTTTAACTGTAGAGGATGAATTTTAAGACTTTCGGAGCTTTACTTTCCATAGTAAGGTTTTGGGGCACCTGGGTGGCTCAGTTAGTTAAGTGTCCAACTCTTTGTTTAGTTCAAGTCATGATCTCACTGTCGGTGGGATTCAGCCCTGTGTTGGATTTTGCACTGACAGCGTGGGACCTGCTTGGTATTCTGTCCCTCTCTCTCTCTGTGCTCCTCCCCTGAATGTGTGTACTCTGTCTCTCAAAATAATAAATAAGCATTCAAATAGTGAGGTTTCATTTTTTACTTTTGTTATTAATTTGTTTTATTGTGTATGGACAAAGAATGTGGCCTATATCACGTCTGCCTTTGGAATCTGATTAAGGTTTTTTTTTTGGTGGTCTGGTACATGCTCAATCTGTTTAAATATTCCATGGAATCTTGAAACGGAGGTCTGTAAGATCCAAAGTTCACTGTAATTGTCTATCAATTTAATCTTACCGATTATATCACTTAAATCTTTTAGGTTAGTTTTTCAAATGCTTTATCTGTCAAAGATTGAGAAGGATATTAATATTTGAAAGTATTTTTCCTTCTATTTCTGCATGCCTAATCATGTTTACCATTTCAGTTTTAATATCTAATATGGGGTATCAGTACCATACAACTGCTATTGAGATAAATCTCTTTAAATTTTCAAGTCCTCAAGAAAGGAGTGAAAAATGGAAGATGGAATCAAAGGGAAATAGGGAGGCGACTATAGTGAAAGAAGCCAGTGGAGATATAGGTGTCAGCTTCATATATCAAATCAAAGCCGTGTGGTGAAACATGGGCAGTGTAGCACAGTGGTTGGGAGTAGAGGCCCTGGAACCAGACTGCCCAGACAAGTTCCAGCAGTGCAGTTCAGTAGGTTGTGCAGGTTACCAATGGCTCTATGCTTCCATGTCTTTGAGTGAGACATGATAATAATTATATCTACCTAAGGAGGTTATTGTGATGATTAAACAAGTTAATATTTATAAAGTGCTTACAAGGGTGCTTAGCACATAGTAATATTTAAGTAACTATTAGCTATTACTATCCTTCACGTCAGATTCTTTTTGGTCCAAAGGTATTATAGAACTTCCAGGCAAATAAGCTCAATGTCATTTGTACTGTTTCATTCAGTCAGTCAATATTAATTGAGCACTTACTCTTTGGAGGCACTATGTTAGTTATTGGGAATATAACAGACATAAAGAGTCCCTGTGCTCATGGAGTTTACCACCCAATGGTGAATACAGACATGAATCTACTAATTTTATAAGTTGGTGTAAAACTGCAGCCATTTCCAGTGATGTAAAGGAAAGGTACACAATGCTATGATAGTGTATATGAGGATGAAGAATGTAGACTAGTCTGAAGAGTGAACTAATGACCTTTCTGTGACATATTTGTAATCTGTGGCTTTGTAACAAATACTTAGTGCATGAAACAATGAACACTTATTATCTCACAGGTTCTGTGGGTCAAGAATGTGGGAGTCGCTTAGCTGGATGGTTCTGGCCCAGAGTTCCTCATGAGGTTGGAGTCAAGCTGTTGGGCAGCGCTCAGGCATCTGAAGGCTTCACTGGGGCTGGATGATCCACTTCTGCTATGGCTGATTCACATGGCTGTTAGCAGGAGGCCTCAGTTTCATAGCGCATGGACCTCTCCATAGGGTACCTTGAGGTATCTTCATGATGTGGCAGCTGGATTCGCCTAGAACAGGTGATCCAAAAATGTGTGCAATAAGGAAGCCATGATGTCTTTTAGGACCAAGCCTCAGAAGTCACAAGTGTCACTTCTACCATATTCTGTTTGTTAGACCGAGTTACTAAGCTCAGTCCAGGGTCAAGGGGAAGATATTTAGGCTCCAGCCTACAAAGGGAATGTCAAAGAATTTGTAGACATATTTGAAACTATCACATGAGGAATTGTTTTTTCTGAGATGGCTAGGATGAGTATTGAAGATGTCCTGGACCAGGACTGACAGACTTTTTTTTTTTCTGTAAAAGGCTAGATAGTAAATATTTCCAGCTTTGCAAGGTCATATGGTTTCTGCTACAACTACTGAACTTGTTACTGTAGCATGAAAACGATAGACAATATGTAAATTAATGGATATAATAGTGTTTCAATAAAGCTTTATTTGCCAAAACAGAAGGTGGGCTGGATTTGGCCTGTGGACTGTGGTTTGCTGATCCCTGTAGACAAGAAGAGAACAAAAAGGGTAGAGGATTATTCTAAGCTGAAGAAACTGAATATTTCAGAAAGAAAAGAACTGTTACACAGTTAAAAATGTAAAGTTACCTAAAACAGATTTGTTTTTTTTATGTACTGTGTTTATTGCAACATTGTAGTGAATAAAAATAGTAAGAAACATTTATTTACACAGATAAATTCTGAAAACATAAGTATTGTTGAGGTAAAAACCAAAATGCTAAAGCTTTGTGCAAGGTGGACAGCTGGCATTTATGTAAATTAAAAAAGAATGCACTCAGTTGTTGAATTTACACTATTTACAAGGACATACATATGTACTAAAAGCTCAAAAACATGCATGAGAAAGATACCAACTTTAGATAATGGTTTCTCTCCAGAAGAATGAAGATAGAGAGGGCTGTGGGACTCCCAACAAGTTCTGTTATGTTTATGGTTTGAGCAGTTTTTAAATTGTGGTTAAATACACAGAACATAAACCTTACCAACTTAACCGCTTATAAGCATACAGTTCAGTAGTGTTAAGTATGTTCACATCATTGTGCAAGCAATCTTTAGAACTTCATCTTGCTCTGTACCCCTTAAATAACAGCTCTACATTTCCCTACCTTCAGTCTCTGGCAGTCAGCATTCTACTTTCTGTTTCTATAAGTTTGGCTATTCTGGATACCTCATATAAGTGTGGTCATTCAGTAATTTTCTTTTTGTGAGTGCCGTATTTCACTAAACATAGTACCCTCAAGGTTCATCCATATTGTAGTATGTGTTAGAATCATGTCCCTTTTTAAGGCTGAGTAACGTCCCATTGTAATTATGTACCACATTTTGTTTATCCATCCATCTGTTGATGGGCCTTTCAGTTGCTTCCACATAATGCTTCTATGAACATGGGTATTTACATCTAAATAAAAGTTTTGATGAAAGAAATGATGAGTTAAATAGTACCCTGTGCAAATATAGTAGCCCGAGGCTCTTTCCTCCTTCCATTCTCCCACAGCACAGTCAAACTTGACTCACACTGTCCACCAAAACTGCTTCAGTCACTGTTACTAATGGCCTCAGTGCTGTTAAGTCCTGTGGTCCATCCTCTGGCCTCATTCCATTAACTTTTCAGCAGGAGTTGATAAGGTAATCATTCCTGCTTCGTGGACTCCTTTCTTCGCTTGATTTCTGGAATTTCTGGATTTCTATATCACAGAACTCCTGGTTCTCTTCCTACCTCACTGGCTGTTCCTTCTCAATTTTACATGCTGCTTCCTCCTCACTTCTCAGACCCCTTAATGTTGGGTTACCCTGGGCTGAGTCTTCTTTCCTCTCCTCTTCTTTCTATGCACAGTCCCAGTTGATCTCATTAGGCTCTCAGCTTTAGGTACTATCTACTGGCTGATCCCAATTTTTTATTTGTAGCTCTTATTTCTCCCCTCAAATCCAGCTCATCTGTCCGTCTTCCCACTCAGCATCTCCACCTGAATGTCTCATAGCATCATAAATGTAACACCAAACTCTTGGTTCCCATAACTCCCACTTCTCCTCCCCAATCTTCCCTATCTCGGTATTCCACCTGCATTCTTCCTATTGTCCAGGCTGCAAGTCATGAAGCCATCTGTTACTTTTCTCTTTCTGGAGTCTCCAGGCAATCAGTCAGGAAGTCAGGTCAACTTCACCTTCAAAACATATCCTAACTCAGTTCCTTCTCTTTTCCTCCACTCTGTCACCCTGGTCCCAGGCTCTGTCATCCCTTGCTAGGTTTTTCCACTTGCTTATTACTAGTCCTTATGGTTCTGCCTTTACCTCCCTCCTCAACCCCAAATTATATCACAGTCCAGCAGCCAGAGTAATTTTTTAAGGATGTGCTTTGTATCATGGTTTGTCTTTGCTCAGAACCTTCCAGTGGCTCCCCATTTTTCTCAGAGGAAAACCAGTGCCCAGATAATGATTCCAGATGTAGAACCCAACTTATCATCATCCTGCACCCCTGCCCATCTCTGACCTACTACTGTCCCATCCCTTATCTAGCATTAGCCAGGTACTTAAATATTTGCTATTCTCTCTGCTTGGAACATCTATATGACTGGTTCTCCCACTTCCTGTAGATCTTTGCTCATATGTCACCTTTGCATGAAGCTTTTCTGATCACTCTCTTTAAAACTGCAATCAATCCGCTCACACAGTGTGCCCTGTTCTATTTCTCTGACTTATTTTCCTTTAAAGCACTTACAACAAACTGGTTTGGTCTTTTAAGATTATTATGCCTCTCTTTCATTGGAATTTGAAATTAAAAACCCATAACGACTGGGACATCTATCTGCTTGGCTCACTGCTGTATTTCCTATATGCCCTGCATCAAATTGTTATTTGGATATATAAATCTGGCATATCTTAAGACTGATGTGAGTTAGTGTTTGAGATTATAGTGTTACTTTCCTGTCAGTTTCTTCAACTGGTTTTGTTCCTCAAGAGCAGTAATTTAAAAATATGACCTGAGATTCTTTGGCACTTTTCCCTAGAATCTGAGCAGGCTATAACTGCTTCAACCAACAGAGCATGGCAGAGGTGATGCTATGGGACTTCCAGGGTTAGGTAATAAAGGGCTATACAGTCTTTGGCTTATTTGCTGGAACACTTGCTCTTGGAATCTTTACACCCTAATTTAAGAGGTTGACACTCTGATGCTGCCATGCTGGAAGGAAGTCCAAGCCACATAGTGTTGCCATATAGGTGTCACCATATATAGGTGACAATTCTAGCTAAACCCAGCTTTCAAGTCTTCTTCCAGCCAATATACCAGATATACGAATGAAGAAGCCATCTTGGAATTGGATCCACCAGTCCTAGCCTGGTGGCTATTAATACTAGCCTCTGACATTATACTTTAGAAACGAGCCTTCCCTAGTCTATCCTTTATAAATTCATGATCTAGAATTCATGAACTTAATCAAATGGTGGTAGTCTGGCACTACTAAATTTGGGGTGGTTTGTTCCATAGCAGGAGATTACCAGGACAGTAAAGGGGAGAGGTCAGATAAAAATAGGGGCTAGAAAGTAAAGTTTTGAGGTGTTTTTTTTCCTACTGAAGAAAGTACATGGTGTGTGCAAACATTCTGCCAGGCTCATCTTGGAAGCTAGTGTCCATCCACATTAACTCACTAGACTCCAGATTCTCATTAACTGCCAAGAAATGTCATCCCAATGAACTACTTGAGATTTCATGTTTAAAATTCTGATTTCTTGGTATATTTCTGTATTGGTCACCTGGAGGAGCAGTTTTAGACCCACTATGGCCAATTGAGTAATGAAATTACAGGAAAATATATAAGCTGGGTATCAGTGTCACATATTTTGAAGTTTTTGATGCTGCCAATTTTCTTCTTTTATTTTTATTCTGTTTTTAAAACTGAGAATTGGCATGGACTAGAAATTCCAGCCAGAGATCAGCATTTCAGAGTCAGCTGCCTATTAAAAATCTAGATGTTCTCAGAAACCCAGTGATAGAGATTTTCCTTCGGGAGCTCAGAGTAGGGAAGAGGTGTGCCCAAGGTCTCAGGCTGGGACTGTGAGCTCCTGACTCTCAACTCCTCATACAATGCTCTTTCCTCTCAGTAAGTGTTTTTTAGCCTGTAGTCTGGTTCAGAGATGATCCCCAGGTACTGGGCCAGGTCCTGTGAACCAGCTGAAATGATGCACTCCATTTTGTTTGTATGTGCTTTTGTATCCATTTTTAAAGAGAGTCCATACCTTCCATCTAGATCAGTGGCCCAGAAAAGTACAGTATGTCCACTGTACTTGATTTAATACTGGTCTTTAAAAACTACCAGAGTAAGTTAAATCTTGTATTCCCTCATATCTACATCAGATGCTTCTAGGGAAATTCTTTACTTAAGAATAGTGCATAATGGGTGTATCTTTCAGATAGTTAGGCATAATTGAAGCATCCACCAACCAAACATCTATTTAGAAAAATTTGGTAAGCACTCACACATTAAAATCACTTACAATTCAAAAGCAACAAATGCCACAGGGCTAATTAGGTATTACTTTTCCTTGTAGCCATTGCAATAGTTAAGGCAGGGAGGGCTGGGATCTTTACAGAGAAAGCTTGAAAGCACAGAGGCTAACTTAACAGAGGTTTATCTTTCACACACACCACCATCCCATGTAGGTGTTTAGTGGCTTCTTTATATGGCATTTTGGGGAACCCAGTCTCCTTTTGTCTTGGGGTTCTCCCATCTTCTTGGGTCTTGGAATACTTTACTTCTAGCCAGCAGAAGGGAAAAGAGGGAGAATTGAGGACAGGGTAAAAGGTTTTTATGGAAGTTGAGTTCCTTATTTCTGCCCATGTCCCACTGGCCAGAAATAAGTCATTTGACACCGTCTTTTTTTTTTTAAATTTTTTTTAACGTTTATTTATTTTTGAGACATAGAGACAGAGTGTGAGCAGGAGAAGGGCAGAGAGAGAGGGATACGCAGAAACCGAAGCAGGCTCCAGGCTCTGAGCTTTCAGCACAGAGCCCAACGCAGGGCTTGAACTCACAGACCACGAGATCATGACCTGAGCCGAAGTCGGCCGCCTAACTGACTGAGCCATCCAGGTGCCCCCATTTGACACCATCTTGATAGAGGGGCAGTGGTGGCCGTGCTTCTTAGCAACACTGTAATGAGGAGGAGCACAGATTTCTTGGTTGGGCAATTGCTGCTCTCTGTCACAATCGGAGTGAGTGTTTTAAGGATCTTAAATCTCAGAGATGGATTAAGTATCTGAGATGGAACTTTGAGACCGTCCATGATGTCTACATGTGGATTACAGTCTTCACTTACCTGACACCTTAGGAATTAAGGTGATCCTCAGAAACTTGAAGTCAGGGTTGATTGAAATACAGTGTAGTTAAGATAGGAAAATTGGAATTTTTCAGGTAACGAGATTTTATTTTATTTTACATTTTAAGGAGTGACACAGAGTGTAAGGGCCCAATCTGGATTTCGAGTTGGTTTACATTATAATGGAACTCGTATAATTATAGCAAAGAAAACTGTTTCCATTTTTGCAAAACTATTGCTACAAGTTTAGCTTTGTTATTGCATGTTTGCCCTTAAGAATGTTTTTGTGCTTAGAAGAAATTATAACAGCATATGCCTTTACCCTAGGGTTTTTATTTTCTGTTTGTGTTACTTAGTTGCTTCTTAATTATTTTTGCTTGTTTTCTGCAAGCTTAACCTCTCTCCTCAAATTATCTTAGGATTTTTATTCTGGAATTTGGTTTGGCTATGGTATGAAATTACCATAAATTCGTTTCTCAGTTTTTTTCATTAAGATGCTTTTGATGCCATATAGTGTCAGGATTGGTGACATGTGAAGTGTATTTCTTCTACCACTTACTATGGAGCAACTCTGACAAGTGACTTACTGTTCATTTTTTCATCTTTGAAATTTTATTGGTCCAGTGTTCTCCAAAAATCTTGGAAGTAACATTGAGGGTTAAGTAGCTTTCTTTGGAGGTTGAATTCCTTATGTGTTTCACACAATGGTATGCTGGAACTGGATTGTACTGGTCCATGAAAGTCAAAATTGGAAACTTGTTCTGATAGCTGATGTTATTAATTAAATATATAAACTGACAATTAAGACATTGTATTAAGAGGCACCTGGGTGACTCAGTCAGTTAAGTTTCTGAGTTCGACTCAGGCCATGATCTCATGGTTCATGGGTTTGAGCTTTGCATTGGCCTCTGTGCTGACAGCTCAGAGCCTGGAACTACTTCAGATTCTATTCCTCTCTCTCGGCCCCTTCCCCTCTCATGCTCTGTTTCTGTCTCTAAAAAAAACCCCAAACATTAAAAAAAAATTTAAAAAAGACATTGTATTAAAACTCATAATTTCCTGTTTTTTGTTATTTTACTGTTATCTATGTTTTTGAGGTTATTAGATTTAGTTTATCCATATGGTAGAAATACTATACAGTGGGGTGCTATTGTGCCTCTCTTCCCAACTTTGCATTCAGTGACACCACTTAGGTGGTTTGAAGTTGGCCATGGTGGGTGTTGGTTGTCAAATGTTTACCAGTAGCCCACTGGACCCATCACACAGAGGTTAGATTCTTTGTAGCATAATGTTGATGCTTGAAGGAGAGAAGTAGTGCCAGAGACATTGTAGGTGCTCAATAAGGAAAGCTGCTTTTTAAAATACACTATATTATACTATAATATAATTTTTTACTTTTTAAAATTTATTTTTGAGAGGGAGAGAGGAAGAGAGGCAAGGGTGGGAGGGGCAAACAGAGAGGGTGACACAGAATCTGAAGCAGGCTCCAGGCTCTGAACTGTCAGCACAGAGCCTGATGAGGGGCTTGAACTCATGAACTGTGAGATCATGACCTGAGCCAAAGTCGGATGCTCAGCTGACTGAGTCACCCAGGCTCCCCTTTTATTTTTATTTATTCAATATTTTAAAATGTTTTTTTTAATTATTTTTGAGAGAGAGAGAGTGGGGGAGGGACAGAGAGAGAGGGAGACACAGAAGGGAAGCTGCTTTTAAGGTCATTCTTCAGAAAATCTCTACCATTACTATGCAGCCTAAAAATGACCAGTGTTGCTGGGTTATTTTAGACCAGGGTCTCCAAAAGGACACAGGATCTCTTTCTGTCTCTATTCATATGATGGGTTTGGTAATACCTGACTCTGTATCTTCCAAGGATATGTTAGGGAAAAAATGTCTTAAATGATGTGAGACTACTTGGAACAATTAGGAAGCACTAATTCAAATTCTTCTCATATTGGAGGTTGAGAAGTAGTTTTGCACAAGTTTGCTGGTGTGTGCCAGTATGACTTTGGGAAGAAAATATGTTATATTCCAGAGCTGTAGTGGTGATTCTCCAGTGCCGGTCCCTAGACATGTGCACCGTGGTCCATGACCACGTCTTCTTGGGTTGCTGGGAAATAAGAACAATGTAATGGGATATGGGCAGAGATTGCTTCTTTTATTATTCTGGGAAGAATTGTCAGTTTCTGGTTTTCTGGCAATATTTACATTAATACGTTCTATCTTTATGGAATGGTGATGACAGTAGATGGTAGTGGTGAAATGAGAGTTAATTTTATACCTTTCCTTGGAAAAAGCTAGAAATCCTGTTGGGTCTCTTCCCTAAAGCCCGAGGTAGTTTTTTGTTTGTTTGCTTTTTGTTTTTAATGTCTGTGGCCCAGTGAAATGTGAAGGCCTAGAACTACTTCACGTTGAATTTAAATGATTTTTCTGAAAGCAAATAAGTCTTGTGAAATTACTCCATTGGTGACTTGTATCGGCAGCATGGACATATGTGAGCACTGTTGTTTATTCCTCTCATTGGCTACTTTCATAAAACTGTTGATAATTATTACTAAGAAAATCAAAGGATAAACTGAAAAAAATCTTATCTTTATCTCTTCTTCTGCCAAGGCAACTTTCAAAGTCTTGACAGAACTATTCTTTGGAGAAGAGGCATAAAAAAAGTGAGCCTTTCAAGGTTAGAATTATTATTACGTTGTTTGCTTTTTACCTAAAGTTTTATTTGTCATATTCCAGAAGTTCTTGGGTCTGCATGTGGCTTTAACCATTTTTGTATCCTCTCTAACACTGTTGATATTAATGCCAATTTTAATTTCTTGGCATCATGAGTGCATAAACATATCACACACAGATGTGATTTTGAACAAGGACTGAAACTGTAAATTAGGAAGCAAGATATTCACAGGGTTTCATCACATCATTTCTCTCCAAAAAGTAACACAGTTGTTCTGAGAAGGTTTTAAATTGCTCATTTCAAACCTACCTCAGTAGCAAAATGCCATGCGTGCAGTGGATTTGCAACCCCGTTAGTCATTTTCTTTCCTCCGTTTCCATGCTGTGTTTGTATTGGGAGCACAGAGTAATGTAATTTAGTAAATTATGATTTGATGGCTGGGCAACAGCCCCAGTGTTGAACAGTATTTGGACTATGATTACTTGCTGGCTTTGTCACAGTTGACATTAATTATTGATGGAAGTTTCAGAAATAGCGCATGTGCCAGGAGCTTTTCACTGGAACGCAGGCTCCAGGCAGGAGTGATGCTAAGGAGGGTGGGGGAAGAGGCACCTGTGGCTTGTTTATTTCTGTGCACGGCGAACCTGCACCCAGTGGGCAGTGTGGTACCTGTGTAAAGGTCATGGTGTAACGGAAGGATGAACCGTCAGGCTTATTTCTATCGTGTTCCTCCCCAGGAATTGCACCGAAGGAGCCAACTTCAGCCGGAGCCAGCCAAGACGAAGGCGCTCCAGACTGTCATTGAAATGAAGGTAGGATCTGTTCACATTGTGCCTCCGGAGTTTGTTCTAACTTGATGGTACCTAACATAAGCACTTGAAGTGAACCTTGTGTTTTTCTCTAGGCACCCTGGTGGGTGCTTTTCTTCTGGATCTTTTTGCCTTCTTGGGTACATTTAATTTATTGGCCCTTTAATTAGGATGCCTTTTCTGGGCAAAAGAATAAAGGGCTCAAGTATCCCTTGGCTGAAAGGAGGTGGGTTCATTTCCAGAGCATGGCCAATACTTTCAAACCTAGGGGAGGTTTTGTGTGTGCTTAAAAAGGAAATTTCTAAAGCTAGAATAATTCTTTCCCCTTTTCATTCACATTACAATGAAAAGACACCTTAAGAAAGTAAGATTTGACAAAAAGAAGTTGATTTACATTTAATAAAGTTTTTAAATAATTAAAACTATGCTATCAGCAAAATGTACTTTTCAAAGAATAATACTTTCCCAGTACTCCAGTATTTTCTCCTAACCAAGTCTGGAAATAATAATAACTTATTAAATACTCATAGCTGTGAGAGTATAGAGATATACTATTTAAAAAAATTAAAGATCCTCCTGGATACATTTAGGGCAATTAAAGAGTAATGAAATAAATGATGATGTCAAAGCCATGATGTATGGTTAAGAAACAGATCTAATTGTCAGTATCTAGAAATGTAAATAAAGGTTTTTTACTTTCAGCGTTTGCCAGAGGGAAGCAAATAGTGTTTATCTTAAGAGTAAATAATTCTTGATTTAAATTGTTTCATGAAGAAAAAAAAATCATAACAATGATGTTTGCAATCTGATAATTCCATACTTGAGTTTAACACTTGAGAGTTTGCTCTTCACCATTAGCCTGCAAGAGAATTTTGAAGCTTGCTGATAGATAGGATAGGATAATGATTTTTCTTTCTTTTGTAGCATGTGATTTTGAATTGTCTGCCAAAAAATTCCTAAGTCCTGGGGAGAAAGAAATTAACACCAGTTATTGAATTTTTGGCATGTACAATTCTGACTTGGGATATTTCTTAAGTGTTTTTTTTTTTTTTTTTATCAATGACAGTGTCTTCATCCAAGTGAATATTTGTGGAAATAATGTAGAACATTTGCTTTAAAACTGTATGTCCCCCAAGTGGGGTTATATGAGTCAAGGCACTCATAATGCATTTGCAGCAAATTGGTTTGAAAAACATCATCAAAGGAACCAAATACCAATAAGATTGAACAACGCTTGCTAATCTTGGCTCATCAATTCATTTTGAATTTATGTAATTTGAACTTGTTTTGAAAAGAAACTTATCATTCTACACTGTGGGGGAGTGTTTCATAACTGAGATTTCTTCCTCACTTTACATTGGAACAAAACCTGAAACTTGGTTAGGGTTTTCTCTCTCTCTCTCTCTCTCTCTCTTTAAAGAAAAGAAAAAAGAGAAAATATTTTATTTTTTTGCAGAGTCACTCAATCTTTCTTCCACCCACCTGCATGCTACCACTCCAGTCTCTGGCACAGTTACTAATGGAAAAAAAGATGTATAAAAATCTATTTCCAAAGTATCTTTTCTTTTTGAAAAGCCTGAATTCTAGGAATCTTTGGAGAAACCAGGCATGACATCTCTCCCAGGGCATCCGTCATTGTCTTTATAAAGGTCTCTATTCAGGCAATTAACACTTTTTGGTGACTTTTAGAAGTAGAAAACCTGCTTAATTTCTACTATTTCTAGTATATATTTTATTTGAAAACAATAAAAATAGTAAATAAATACATTCATTGTTATCTATATAACAATGAGTTAATGCATAAAAACATGATTTCTAGGGCAAATCCACATTCTTATATTATCAGTAATTGAGTCTGGAGTTTTTCTTTTACGAATGCCCATGATGCTGGCTTATTTTTAGGACAAATGATGATCAATATACTTGTCAGGGAATTAGCCAGGAATTTTTTTGTTGTTCTTTTGGATGCATATTAATTTACAAAGTACTGCCTTCTGTTTTGTCAGTGGAGAAGTCTGGGTCCCATTAGCATCTCTACTTACCATGCATAAATTCAGTTACAGAGGCAGATGGTAGAGGGTCATCTTTTCAACCATGTGTGTATCTTGTGACAGAGGCTGTGATCTCATCTGATTTTCTATATTACATCCCTATGAAATTGGAGGGAATATTAGACACCCATATTTTACAAGCCTTAGGGTTGACAATCAAATATAACACACCCTTAAACCTGGTGAGTAGAACTTGAGACGCCATTGTGTTTGAACTTAAATAAACACCTTTGGGAAAACACTGGTATCACCTAGTGCCTTGGCAAAATGTAAGTTTAAAAGGAACTTTCCTAGAGAAAATTTGACCTGTAGTTTCAGGGAGATGACATGAATTAAGGGCTAATAAATTACCTCTACTAGTCCTTTGCTTCTTAGAGAAACTGAGGATGAAATTCTGACCCCTTGTTTTTTCCACACATATACTTTGCATCAACTTGAGAAAGTTGTTTATATTGAAAATTTGTGGAACCTTGCCCTGATTCAAGCAGTTTTAGAAGTAGGATCTGGTCCTTCTAAAAGATCTGTACGTGCCCCTCTGGACTTGTACAGTTGTGAAAATGTGTCTCTGTGGAAAAGCATTGAGGAGGGCCATCTGCCAGCATCAAAGTGGGAGTAACTCTCTTGCAGCCATGACATCGACTGTAGCCAGTTGAGCCAGAGGTGGGGACAAAGTCACCTGAATGAAAATGAAAGGAAACAAAATGAATGAAGTTATTTGTGATTTATCTTGCAGGGAACTCCAAGTTTTAACTTTGATCCCGATTTGCTCTGGCAGGTATGTTCCAGGTTTGCACTAGAACACTTGTGTGTTTCTCAGAGAAATTAGTTTTCTTGTAGATGGTGCAGTTCTCCTCCTTTTCTTGCTTCTGTGTCTGAAGATTCTTTACTAAGCTCCCCTTCTCTGCTCTTATGGAGAACTGTCAATAAAAATGGTAGTGAAAAGCTTTTTCTCTCTTTTTTCCCCCCTGTGCTGTTAATTCCTTTGAAAGAATGTTTTAACCTACTTTTATTATAAATTTGACATGACATAAAGATGATGTCCAAAAAGTGATTTCACTCTTAGGTTCATTCATAAAACTGTACCCAGTTTAGTTTTAAGAAAATGAATTACAGTAATGAAAGTACTTGTCAGATAATCTTAAAATTGTTTTCTTTGTTAGCTAGAACTTCCAAGTGAATAAAAATCTAATTCAAAATGGCTAAAGCCAAAAGGAAGTTTAGTGGCTCACTCAACTGGAGAAAAACAGGGTATTGCTTCAGGCATAGCTTGATCCAGGGACTCAAAAGGTGTTAATGGATCCTATTTTCTCTCATTCCATTTTGTAGTTTGGCTTCTGTCTGTCTGTCTGAGCAAGATGGCTACAGAAGCTCTGACAATCACAAAAGGAAAGAATAGGGAGAAAGTTGTGTTTTAAGAAAATGCAAAAAAAAAAGAAACCAGTCCCGGAATAATGATAGTTACTGAGATGGAACATAAACTTCATTCTAAACTTAACTGTCGAGGCTAAAAAGAAAATGCACAAAACTTTCTAGTTCTCATTTGCTTACTAAATTAAATGACACTCATTCATCAAGAAAAACAACTTTATACTAGCACTAACCAGCAGGCTTTATCAAACGAGATCTAAATGAGTGACATTAAGGAATTTAGTAAAAGTTACAGAAAATGTATTTGATCTGGTGAACTTATTATCTAAAGTGGATTAAGAAGCTAGGGGCATAATGTCACTGGATGACAGTATTTCTGTGGTAACTGAAGTGAGGATTGTGGGTATTTAACTTTGCAGGTCACATGACCAGCCAGATACTTGTATGTCATAAATGGTTCTTCTTAAGTAATATTTGTCCTCACCAGGCTTCTCTATGCGAAATGAGCAGTGAGCAATTCAACCTTCAGCTTGACTAAATTGCTGATTTGTAGTTGTGCTGTTGATCAAAGAATATGACTGCATTCAGGTGCTAAACTCCAGTGGCGAGGTTGATCTTTTGGTATTTAAATTAAAGACCAAGACTTGTTTTTGTGCTTAGGCAGATGACTGCTATTCTTCTGCATGAGGTGAAGCAGATCTGCAATTGTGTTAAATTTCTTTTAAAAGATATGCTGATATATGGTCAAATTCAGCTAATTCAGTTCCACTGGGCATGGAAGGGATGCACTGGAACGTGGAGAAGTAAGAGCTACAGTGGCAACTTTTCCAAAGGTCACACAACTAGGAAAGGAGAGATTTCAAATTCAAACCCCGGCCAGTGAATGCATCCCAGTTTCCAGTATGCATCTCAGTTTCCTCTGAGTCCTGGGGTCTAGTCAGGAACACATACTTCATGGCTGTAATGTTTTCTTTGGCTCTAGAGCCTCCCTAGGTTTATTTCTTCTGTCTTTTGAACTCTTACCTGTTTGAATCTAAGCACTGCACTCTACTTAGAATGATTTCTTCTCCCAAGATGAGATTTTCATAGGAAATTTGTTTCAAGCCCAGTTTTTCTAGCCAGCCATTAAGGTGGCTTTTAAAGACCTTAAAACTTTGCCCTACGCTGTGGCAGTCAAAAAGAATAAGAGCAATAACAACGAATACACCACCTTGCACTGGTGGTGACAACGCACAGCCTGAATACCACTAACCACACATGGGGAACCAGGCGCAGGGCACTTGATATGTAATGACCTGTGAGTAGGCATAATTAGCCCCACTTCACAGATGAGAAAGTTTTACTTTAGGAAAGATAAGCAACCTGCCCAGGTCCTACATCTAGGCAGTTGGCAACTGAGATCTGAATATAGATTTTTCCTCCAGAGTTTCAATACTTTCTACTCCTTCAGTTTGTGTTTGCTGAAGAGAGCCCATAGATTCAACTGGTTTTTCTTTCAAAACTTACTTTGGAAATTATGCACTGGAGTTTGTATCATAGAACAGGTTGAGGCAGCTCGTGGGAGCTGGAGAGGTCTCTGATATTTTTGGGGAAGTGTGATATTGTGCTTTGTGCTACAAGGCAAGAGTCATCCTTTTTACATGTGTTATCCACCCTCCAAATAGGGCTCCAAATATGTACCCTACAGCCAACATATGCCCTGTTTTCTCCCCTGAGTTTTAAGTCTTGCCCTGAAGTCTTCATAATAGTTGGAGCACAACTCATTCAAACTTGCAAAGCCCTGTGTTTTTGATTTGTGCTATCCATTTATGATACCAGAAGTTATTCTTTAGCTTATTTTTTTCTTGAGAAATTTCTTCATCTTCTCATCTTTCAACTTAAAAAAAAAACTTTGTCCCATTTAACTATTTTCCTTAAATAAGGGGAAAAATGTGGGTTTTAAGTGATAGCCAGAAAAAGCAAAATGTCAAGCTAAATGTTAGCTCTGGATGATATATAGTTGTTATTTGGAAGCAAGAAAGACTTAAAAAAAGATGAGACTTCTTTCCCTTTTTTGCCCAAACTCTTCTTATGATGTGTTCGAATTTTTGAGATGCCAGTCAATAATTCCTTCTATGAACAGGTTTCATTTGTGTGAATTTAACTCTTGAAGTTGAATCACAAACACCTGTGTTTACTGAGTAGCTCTTTTGTACATAGCACCATGGTGGACCTTTCAGAAAAATTGAACATTCATTAAGAATTTTTTTAATAAATTTATTTTTATTTTTAAATGTTTATTTTTGAGAGACGGAGGGGAGGCATAAGCAAGGGGAGGGGCTGAGAGAGAGACACACACACAGAATCTGGATCAGGCTCTAGGCTCTGAGCTGTAAGCACAGAGCCCATTGTGTGGCTCAAACCCACAAACTGTGATATCGCGACTCCAGCTGAAGTTGGGCACTCAACTGACTGAGCCACTCAGATGCCCCAAATTTATTTATTTAGTTTTAAATGTCTATTTATTAGGGAGAGAGAGAGGGAGCGAGTGAGCAGAGGAAGGGCAGAGAGAGAGGGAGATAGAGAGTCCGAAGCACGCTCTAGGCTATCAGTGTAGAGCCGGATTCAGGGCTTGAACTAAGGAATCTTGAGATCATGACCTGAGCTGAAATTGGACACTTAACCTACTGAGCCACCCAGGCACTCCTTAGATTTATTTATTTTTTTAAAGTAATCTCTACTCGCAGCTTGGGACTTGAACTCACAACCCCAAGATCAAGAGTTGCACGCTCCACTGACTAAGCCAGTCAGGTACCCAGAGCAATCCATTTTTAAGGGGCAAATGGAAGGAAATATATGAGCCAGGATCTAAATAGTGAGCTAAGAATGACAAAATGTGCTGCAGGGCCTCAGAAGATATCAAATGAGATAGGGGCAGGGACTGATTCCTGGAGGAGGTAGCATTTAAGGAGAGCCTTGAAAAGTTGGCATGAGTTTAAAAAGGGGAAGGGTATGGTTTATAAACAGTGGGAACTGTATGAGCAAAGGCAAAGAGACTGGAAAGTATGAAGAGTATGTGGGGAAGAGCAAGTCATTCAGTTTGGTTGAGGGAAGGCTTTTTAAGTTTAAAAAAAAAAACACAATAGAAGGTTAAATAAAACCATAAGAAAGTGGGAGAAAAGAAATAATAAAAAAGCTGAAATGAATGAAATAGAAACCAAACATATACCGAGGAGAACACCAAAGCCAAACACTCATTCTTTGAAGAGATGAACAAAAGTAACAAATCATTGGGGAAAATAGCCAATATCGTGATTGAAAAGTAGCATTACCATCAATCTTATTGACATTAAAAATACGAGAGGATTTTATTAACAACATTGATAATAAAGTCGAAACTTTAGATGAGTTTTTATAAAAACACAACTTGTCAAAGCTTCATGAGAAGAAATAGAATATCTGAGTAGTCCTATATATTAAAGAAAATGATTCTATATTTAAAATCTTACCCCCACAACACACACAGCAATGCCCAAATCCAAAAACCAAACTGAACATAAAAACCTTCAAGCCCAGATGGCTTCGTCAGTGAATTTTACTAAACATTTGAAATTTGAAGAAAAATTATATTAGTCATACAGAAATTATTCCAGAGACTAGAAGAGGGAGCATTTCTCATCTTATCTTATGAGGCCACTGTAACCTTGATAATCAGTACCCAACAAAGTCATTACATAAAAGGAAAATTACAAGCAATCTCTTTCATAAATGTGGATGCAAAATATCCTACCGAATTGAAGCCAGTGACAGTTAAAGGACCTGACCAAGTTGTGCTTATTCTAAGAATGCAAGGTTGGACAAATAATTTGGATATCAGACAACGTTACTTAATGTTTTGAATATCCATTTATTTTGAGAGAGAGAAAGAGAAAGAGAGAGTCCCAAGCAGGATCTGCACTGTCAGCACAGAGCCTGTCATGGGGCTTGATCTCACAAACTGTGAGATCCTGACCTGAGCCGAAATCAAGAGTTGGACACTTAACCAACTGAGCCACACAGAGGCCCCATTCAGTGTTATTTACTACATTAATAGGATAAAGGAGAAAAATAAGTGTAATTTCAATAAATGCAGAGAAGGCATTTGATAGATGCAACATCCATCCATGTAAAAAAGAAAAATTGCTTTTTATCAAACTCATTGAAAGGAGAGGATTTTTTAAATTTAATAAGAAACAGCTAGGAGAAAACTATGGTCATCATCATAGCTAATGATAAAATGTTGAAAGATTTCCTTATGATACAAAAAAATAAGAGAAAACTGCCTATTACTATCACTTCTATTCCATAATGTTCTGGACATCCTAAGTATAAGAATTATAAATGAAGAAATAAAACCACTTTTATTCACAGGCACCATAATTGTATGTGTAAAAAATCTCAATGAATTCTAATTCATAAACGATTAGATTAATAAATGAACTTAGCCAAATAGGTAGTATTTAAAAATGATCATATTTCTACATGCCATTTACAAACATTTACAGAATAAAATTTGAAAACGATATCATTTATGATGATATTAAAAAGCCCAAAAATATCTAGGAGCAAATCTAACAATGGTAGTATGAGACTCAATTTAAACAGAAGATTCAAAACATAATTAGATGTGGAATAACAAAAAACTTGAAAAAGTGAAATAACTATAAACAATGGAGTAGATAAATAGTGAGCTATTCATGCAATGAAATGCTATATGGCAATGAGAAATACCAAGCTATTGCTTCATATAACAGCATAATTCAATACTCCCAAAACAGTGTTGAAAGAAGCCAGACACGAAAGAACACATACAATATAATTCTGTTTATATGCATGTGTTCCAAAAATAGAATTAATGATAGTGATAGATATCTGGATAGTGGATAATCTGGAGGAGTGACGGGTTTTGGGAGACTGGAAGGGGGCATGAAGGAAGCTTCTGGAATACAAGGAGTATTTTATTCCATGATCTGGTTTGCATGTGCCCAGGTGTGTTTACTTTGGTGTAATTCATCATGCTGAAAACCTATTATTTGACTACTTTCTTATGTGTAATATACTTTAATTAAAAAGTTCATTTAAAAATAAAGGAAGAAGGAGCATGTGGGTAGCTCAGTTGGTTGAGCCTCTGACTTTTGGTTTCAGCTCAGGTCATTATCTCATGGTAGTGGGATCCAGCCCCCACGTCAGGCTATGTACTATAAGCTCAGAGCCTGCTTACGATTCTCTCTCTTCTCCTCTCTCTGCTCCTCTCCTGTTCACATGCATGCTCACTCTCTCTCTCTCAAAATAAATAAATAAACTTAAAAAAAAGGAAAGAAAACTCACCAATAAAAAGACAATAATCTTTTAAAAATTGATCAAAGGATTTGAATAGACATTTTTCCATTGAATGTGCAAATGGGAAATAAGGACACAAAAAGATGTTCCAACATGAAACGCAAATCAAATCCTCCATTAGATACAACTTATCCCCCATTAGTATGGTTAAAATAAAAAAAAAAAAGATAGTAACAAGTGTTGAGGAGGATGTGGAAAAATCATACTCTAATATATTTATGGTAGGAATGTAAAATGGTTCAGTCCATTTCGGAAAACTGTTTGGCAGTTCCTTAAAATGTTAAATGTAGTTGGTGTATGACTCAGTAGTTCTCCTTGGGGTACACCTGACCAAACTGAAAACATGTGTAAAAACTTGTACTGTACACCAGTGCTCATATACCATTATTAATAATAGCCAAAATGCTAAAAAGAAATCCAAATGTCCATTATCCTATGTGAATAAACAAAAATGGAATACACATACAGTGGAATATTATTTGACCATGAAAAATGAAATACGGAGACATGCTATAACCTGGGTGAACCTCGAAAACATTATGCTAAATGAAAGAAGCCAGTGCAAAAAGCCGCATATTACATGATTCCATTTATATGAAATGTCTAATATAGATATATCTATAGAAATAGCAAGTAGACTAGTGGTTGTTAGGAGATGGGGGAGAGGAGAAAAAGGAGTGACTGCCAGTGGGTACAGGGCTTTTGGTGGTTAAAATACTGTGGAATAAGATAGTGGTGTTGGTTGCACAAACCCCTGAATTGCACACTTTAAAAGGGTAAATTTCATGGCACATGTATATATATATCAATAAACTATTCAAAAATAAATATATTTCAAAGGAAAGGATCAATAAATTTGTACTTTAAAATTAAAAACATAAACAGAACTATAAAATAACCAATCAGTAGATGTATTTCTAGGTTTATAGTAGTTGGAGACTTAACATTCTTACTATAGAAAGATGATATATTTATCAATGTAGAGTAAAAGCTTGAGGAAAAAATATCAACCAAAATGTTGACACTAATTCTGGATGAGGTGATTATAGAGGATTTTTTCCCCTCTAAATTTTTATGTTTGCAGTAATGTGTATTCATTACATAGGAATGATCAGGAATTATTATTTAGGAAAAACAACAGTAAGTTCATTTTTAAAAAGCTTAAAGCTGCACAGTTTATTCTATTCTGGTTTTCTTTTGCTGAACTGAGAAGACTCTAAAGAGGAGAAGCTTAGATTATTTATGGAAATTGATTATTTGGCTCTGCTGCTTACTACTTCTCTGAGCTCCAGCTTTCCCATCTGTGAAATGGAACCATGATACCAGCCTGCATAGGGTTGTGGAGAATGTTAAAATGAATGAAGGTGTGCGAAAATCCCGGTATATAATAAATGCTCAAGGAATTCTTCACTTCTCTGTGTCTTCCCTTTCAGACTGAAAATTGTGTTTTACTTGTAAAAAAGAGGTGGTACATTTGAATAAGGACGGAGAAGGAACTTAACAAGATTACTTCAGGCAGAATCTTAGCTCAGAATACACACACACAGCTGGTGTGTGGAAAGACTTTAAAAGCATCATTGAAAGGAGAAACCAGCAGAGAAAAAAATAGCAACTCCCAATAGGCCTGTGGCATAATAAATGACCTAGGGACCTGGCTTTCTGGCTATTGGGCCTTTGGCAAGTCACTTGTCTTTTCTGGCTCTAACTGTTCTCATTTGGCAAATGAAGTGATTGGACCAAGAGTCCTGCTTTAAAAATTCTACGAAGTTTTGAGGCTTGGTGACTGGCAATTTGGAGTCTCAAAGGGCCCGCCTGGGGAGTCTGAATTGACATGACAGTCTTGCAAAATTTAAATCTTTGCTTTGTTTGTTCCATCTTGGCCAGCCTGGCCAAGCCAGTAACCCCTGTACTCTCCCTTGTTGGTGCTCAGGTTCCCAGCCTATTGTTTATTTAGGGATTGCAATTTCCTTATTGGCGTGCGCCTCAGCCAGCAGGGTTGAGAAGTCAACCACAGGCCTCATGTGAACTTCCCCTTTCAAGTTTCAGTAATGACAGTGTACCGGCCGTCACATGCCTCATCCCTAAGGCATGGTCCAGTTTCCACATCCATCAGGCCGGGCTGGTGACTTGGGGTGGCCTGAATTCCTCTGCCGCCTGTTGCTTTTTCCATGAGATAAACTGGTTGAACATAGAAGGATTTGCGGTACGTTTGGAGATCTTAAGACTGAGGCCCCAAACCAGGATTGTTGAAGGCATTGCAGGGATGGTTTAAAAGGAATGGGAAGAGAAGTTCATGCTGCTAGAGGCCAGTGAAGAGAGCTTCCTCACCCCGTCTTTTCCTAAAGAGCATTGGAAGAGAATAGAGGTGTCAGGTGTCCATCTTTTCAACACTCCTTGAAATACAATCACTGTTTTACAAAGTAGTATTTCACTGGATCTTAGAATCCAGAATCAGAATTCAAAATCTCCTTGTATTTATATGCATGTGAAAGATGACTTTGATCAGCCTTATGGAGGGTGGGGCTGCACACACCAAGGGGCTGCCCTGTCATCTGGAAGCACTTTCTGAAATTTCTTCCTCCCTGTCCTCTCTTTCCAACCTCTTCACTGTTTTCTTTTGACCTTGCTCTGTGATCTCTGAAGGCTAATCTTACTGTGTGGAAGAAAGGATCAAAATAGCCCTGTTTCTAGGTGGTAAACCTTCTCTGAAGCTAGTTCTCTTGAGGTTTTCCTGGGACACTGAGGTCTCACTCTGTGGCTTCTTCTCTTCTATATGTGGAGAGAACCAGTTTATTAAAGGTATTTAAAAATTGATCGAAGAAGACAATTTAGGTGATACAAACAAATTTTATCTAGCACTTCTTGAAGCAGTCTCCACTTGGAGAACTGGAAAATGGTGTGGAAGTCAGGAAAGTTTTATAGGATAAGGAATAAAAAACAAGAAAGAAAAAATAAAAAAGAGGGGATTGGCTAGGGCCATGTAATCAAACTTGTTTGAGGTGACAAGGAACAAGGAAATTAGATTTGGCCTGGCATTTGGGAATTGGCTGACTAGATACATGACATTTCTGGTCAGGTGGAATATTTAGAGGGACATGGAAGTTATCTAAGTATTGGTTTGCCAACAAGGAATCCCAAGCAGAAGTAGAGCCATCTTGGGCCTATAAAGTTATTTCAAGAAAGGGAAAATCTTAAGCAAGTTATTCACCCTCTATAGGTCTCCTGACCTATAAAGTGGGTAAAATAAGTACTTAATTCATGGGGTTATAGGGAAGATTAAATGAGATTTTCTAGCACAGTGTTTGCCTTAGTAATCCATACACACTAGCTGTTGTTGTTATTAACTGCATTTTTAGTGCCAGGATGGAGAAACATTGCTTCTGTTCTATACTATTCTTTTCTATAAATTCAGATAATGCAAATATATTTATATCTTCAACATAAATGGGGAAATAAAACATAGGTTTAAAAAAGAAACCTTATGAAAAGACTTCGTTCTCCACCTGAAGAGCTTACAAATAAATACAGAGTTTTGTGTGACCTACATCCTGAAAGGGAATGTCCTTGGGTGACACCAAGTCATTGATTGTTTTTATTCACTCCCTAGATGAATCTGATGCACCTAGT
This sequence comes from Paguma larvata, assembly GCA_030068075.1. NCBI lineage: Eukaryota > Metazoa > Chordata > Mammalia > Carnivora > Viverridae > Paguma > Paguma larvata. Next base: position 23,200,464 of record CM057842.1, on the reverse strand, counting down.
CCACAGACTGGCATTGGGGAGCCTCTACATTAGTGTATGTCATAGGCACATGGAAATGATTTTAGATTAACCAAGGCTCCCTTCCATGCATTGAGAATGTAGAAAGCTATCAGTATTGATGGAAGCAACTTTCTATGAAGGGCTGATATAGCCGGGAGGCCCAGGTGCAACTATGGTGGTTCTTAAAATTGAGATACTTCTGTAGTTATCTCAAATCCCCAGAGTACCCTCCCCCACTCCAGCAACTAAAGAGTTAACCCCTTGCATTTCAGAGACTTCCCAGACCTGCTTCCATTGTTCTAGGTAGTGTCTGTTCTGGTTGGTTCTCCTCCTATGCTGTACTGGTTGTGGAGTGGCTCAGCAATCACCATGATTCTATGGGATTTAAAGACTTCTCAAAACTTTTTTGACTCTCTTTGTTTCTTAAAACTTAACTCTTATATTTTCTATGACTTTTCTATGACTTCCATCAATTTTATACCTCTTCTTTTTGGTAATTCCTGTACTGTTTTCTTTTTCCTCAATTCTTAACCCTAAGAATTCTTTCACCACTAGGCTGATGATCTGTCATCTCTACTGTCTCAACTCCCATTTGGCGTCTCTTTTTATTATTAACTTCCCAAAGGCCATCTTGTTGCCGTCTTTTTGCCAGCTTATAAATGACTCCCACTCAGAGCCACGTACAAACTCCTAGCTTGATTCTCAAGAGTGCTTGTCTTTAAGCCCCTCCTTCTTTTCTTTTCTAACTCCTATGCAGGAAAAAAGTGATGTGTACTTTTTAATTAGTCCTTCTTCATACATAATTCATACTTGTTATTTTGTTCTTTCAACTCATATTAATTAAATATTAAGGGCTGGACACCGTGCTGAGTACTCTTTACTTTGCACGTATTATTATTTTTGGCCAGAAAGAATTTCATCTTCTCTATGATAATCTTATTATTATCCATCTCCAGCCCCGGTATTAGGGGATTTTCTGGAGATTTGTTGATTCTGCTATGGTGGTCTTACCCATTTCTGACCTCGCTCCGTAGATTTGTAGAATATTATATCTAACTGTATTTTGGTGTTATCTTTCATGCTATCACTGCTGTGATTTAAACTCTTCTAGTTGAACGTGGCTGAAACCCTGCCTGAAATTCCTGTAGTTTGGAATTCTGGGGAGTGGATGGTTAAGATATAGCTGTATCTAGCTGCTGTTCAGATGATGTTATAGGGCCTGGTCATTTAGGCAGATTCTTAATCATGGTATCAAAGAAGGCCATAACCAGCTACAGGCCGATATTTTCCTTATCATTCGTAATCTCAGAAAAGGAGAAACAAAAACTCAGAAAAGGAGAGGAAGTTATGTTAGTCCCCTGAAAGAACTCTGGTTGGCCTTGATGGCATAATGAGTTTACCCCAGATCAACCAGCATCCAGAGAAACCATGGTATTTGCCACTGAGCAGGGTTACACAAGAAAACCCCACTAAAACCACAGGGAGTTGGGAAGATGCAGTTTCTGAAAGGAAAAGAAGGTGAGCAGACAATTAAAAAGTAACAGATAAAATGCTACAACTAGAAATAGGAAGAAGGTAATCTTTGTAGAGCACTTACTGTGTGTTAGCTGTTATTCTGGAAGGTATACATGTTGTCACTCACATAATTCTTATAAAAACCTTATGTTTTAGGATTAGTAAGGTTAGAAGTATGCTCACAAAGTTAAATGGGGTGGACTAAAAGCAGAAGCTACTGTCTTCTACATGTGTACCTCACAAAACTGGGGAATGGGTGGGGACTTACTGTACCGTTATTGGCTTATGCTAATGATAACAAACCTTTACTCTCATGGGGGAGGTTCCATGATAGGTACTTTGCATGTATTTATAGATCACTTGTAATTTTCATGGCATGCTCTTGAGCATGGTCTTATTTCAAAGAGGCTCAGTATCTTGACCAAAGATGTAAAAATCAAGATTTACATTCAGGTTTGTGACTCTCTAAGGTTCAGGACTTTTTTAAATGTTTATTTATTTATTTTGAGAGAGAGAGCACACATGAGGAGAGGAGCACAGAAGGAGGGAGAAAGAGCATCCCAAGTAGGCTCCATGCTGTCAGCGAAGAGCCCAATACTGGGGCTGGATCTTAAACTGTGAGATCATGATGTGAGCTGAAATCAAGAGTTGGACGCTTACCCAACTGTACCACCCAGGTGCCCACAGGAAGATTGTTTTATCTTCAGCTCTTTTTTTTTTTTTCCAGACTTGAGTCTATTAACAACAACAACAACAAATTCATACATGGAGACCAAAACCTCAGTGGTTGCATAGTGTCAGAAAGAAACACTGGAGACACATCTTCTGCCCATGGGTCATTAGCAATGTGCACAGACACAGGACAACAAAAAGGATGTATTCCTGGGGGCATGGGCTTCATCAAGAATGAGTCAGAAGTAGGCAAATGAGGCCATGGAAAGAAACATCATAGCCCCCAAATTGCTTGAAACTTGACTTGATCCTGTGCTTGTACATTTTGCTATAAAGAATTAGGTATCATCTGAATAAGCAGGCAAGCACAAAAAATATTATTACCACTAAAAAGCAGCATGTCCCCTGTCATCTTCTCATCTAGGTCACCATCTTTTTACAGTTTGATAAGGCTCAAGAAGGTGAGTTACTGATTTTTTTGTTTTTAGTTTTTTCTTCTAACATGCTATAGGCCAAAGTTGACTTCTTTCTGGAGAACTTGACTTGGGCTCACAAAACCGCAGCTAATCCCACAGAGTAAATGCTTCCAAAGTCAGGGCGTTCCTCAGATAGCCTAAGACCAAGGGCCGCTCAGTTATGTTTGCAACTACAGCTAGATGAGCTTTAAAAGTTAAACCTTCAGGAGCCTCTGTGGCATCCAGTAATAATAGTCTAGAATTTTATTCTAAATAAAGTATAATATAATTAGGTTGGGACGCTTCCTGAACATTAGATCACGTCTTCTTCCTTAAACCAAATTGGCTCTAAGTTTGTTGATCAATGTCCGTAGACCGATATGTGATCATGGTGAGTTCCATGCTCTGTAAAAACTATTTTTTTTTCTTTCTTGGCCTCATATTAAAATATAACCAGTAATTCTTATATTTTCTTTCTTGGCCTCATATTAAAATATAACCAGTAATTCTTACTGTATTTGTAAGAAAAGCACATTGTGACACTTAGCAATAACATAATTGTTACTTTTTGTGACTAAATGATAATTGCTTTTTTGATGTTCTGCCCACTCATCATTTCAGTGTTCACAGTTCCTGGAGAGGAATTGAAATTCTTTTTCTTGCTGTTTAAGGGGAACATACTGTTTGATAAATACAAAAGAATAATAAAGGCATCTGGACTGGCAAAGATGCTCCAGAAAGTTTACTCCTAGGGTTGGTGTACACTTAGGCCAACTCAGATAGCTCTTGAGAATAGGTTAATATTTTTCTCAATGTAGTTGCTTATAAAGTTGTCTTGGTTTCTTCTGCATTGGACAGTCTTGTGTCTTGTGTATGCTGGACACCTATGGTCATTTAAAACACCCAAGTCACCTGGGAACCTTGTGAAAATGCAGATTCAGATTCAGTAGGTCTGGATTGGGGCCTGAGATTCGGCATTTCTAAAACTCTCTCAGGTGATAGCAGTGGTTCTGATCTGTGGACCCCACTTTGAGTAATAGTGATCTAGATTATACTCCATGTTAGAGAAGGGTGCCCATGAAAGTTGTTAAGATCTACCTAGTATCTCACATACCTGGCAATGTGACTGGTACCCAGTAGATGCTCAGTATGTATTTGTGGAATAAACGAGAAAACTCCCTGTGTCTCAGTTTACTATCAACTCTAGCAGACATGTCCTAGAAAAATTCAGAGATTAGTAAAAAAATAAAAAAGATAAAACAGAGATAAATTTATATCAGTCTTCCCACCTTTCATTCTCATTACTGTACCCCATCACCCGTAGGATAGTGCTAATAATTATGGCTGGCTTAAGAATCAGCAGGTGGCTTTTTTCCTTTCCCCTCTTCCCCTCCCCCTGGTGTTTGCTTAGTCTCACAAAGTCACCTATTCGTGGAAACATATGGTATCTGTCTTTTTCTGACTGACTTATTTCACTTAACATAATACCCTCCAGTTCCATCCATGTTGCTACACATGGCCAGATTTCATTTTTTCTCATTGCCACATAGTAGTCCATTGTATATATGTACCACATCTTCTTTATCCATTCGTCAGTTGATGGGCACTTGAAGAATCTCAAAGACTAAGAACAAACTGAGGGTGAGGGGGGTAAGGGAGGGGGAGAGGGAGAGACGGGCATTAAGGAGGGCATGTGTTGGGATGAACACTGGGTGTTATATGTAAACCAATTTGAAAATAAACTATTATAAAAAAAAAAGAATCAGCAGGTGGGCTGGTTGGGTTGATGGCTAGGGGTTCAAGTCCAGTGGTTTATGTATTAGTTGTCCATCAAATACCTATTTTCTCTCTTTTGGATGATAGATGTAAAATAGTCTTGAGTATGAATCTTTAAGTAGGAGTTATGATCTGCGATTTGTGTATACAATTTTTACAAGTATTATTTTATGAATGTGTGGAAAGAAATGACTTGAAAGAGATATTCAATTCAGATAATTTTTTCTAACTAATAGGGAATGAAACAAACACATTTCATCTGTTTTTTCCCTCCTGAAACTATCCCCCCCACATTCTTACAGTTCTTAATGAAAATATAATGTAAAAGCAAAAACAGTTTCGTGGTCGTCCTATCTCAAGACTATTCGAAAAATGTCACCTGTGACATGAAGTGGTAGGTTCTAAGAATATGGGAGTCTATGTTCTTTCAGTGCTCTGGGCTCAGAGCAGGCACTCAGTAAACCACTTTTGAGTGACAGAAGCCAACAAGGTGATCTGGATATTTAAGCACCTAATTATTTTAAATGGGGGGTAATCATGGCAAGTTTTCTCATAAAGACTCCAAATCACTGTTTTGACTCTTCACTTTAGTATATAACTCTGAGATTATGGGGTCATTAAAATCCTAATTTTTTTTCAATACTTGACTTCTAGAGGAATAATACTGAGAAAAATCAAATTAAATAGAGTACTTTGCTATAGGACTTCCCAGAACCATTAATGCCGATGTGCATAGGGGATCCCCAATAAGTGTTTCTCAAACTTATTTGACCCTGCAGTCCCCATAGCACAGAGCTTTTTCATGTTCTGTGGATTTCAGGAAAAGCTATCCTATGTAGTATTTCACTTTCCCCACCTCCAAGGAAGGTCCACAATTATCTGCTTTGAGAGTTTGCTTATTTGTGAAACATAATCAAAGACTAAGAACAATCTGAGGGTGAGGGAGGTGAGGGAGGGGGGAGAGGGGGTGACGGACATTAAAGAGGGCACGTGTTGGGATGAACACTGGGTGTTATATGTAAACCAATATGAAAATAAACTATTATAATTAAAAAATTTAATACAAAAATAAAAATGAATACTTGAAAATCACTACATAAATTATTTAAAAATTTTGGTGATAAATAACCCGTAAAAATGTTCAGATCGATGAAAGAAACTGGCGATTGGGAGTAAATGTTACTCCACCTTCTAAAACTGCACTTTTCAGCATTGTGTCTTCATTTCAGTTTTTTTTCCCCCTCTTTACTCAAGATTAGTGCTTAGAGTTCTTGGGATGTACAGTTAGTATCAGTTTTGCATGACAACATCCATATACCACATTGAGCCGTATTAGGAACTATGAGGTAGTTGCCTTCCATAGTTCCTAAATATATAGATTTATAGTAATTTGTCTTAGCTTTAGAGATTTGAAAAAAAAGAAAAAGATAAAATTTCTTCTTCCTGAATTCCTCAAACTGAGACAGTTGAGAAGCTGTGACCATGGCAGACATCTTATTTGCCTTTGCCTTTGTTTTTCATACTTCTATTTCCTCATATCTGTCTCTGCCTCAGCATTTTCAGTATTTTCTTGGGCACGGTCAATATACACCATCTTATATATCTGTGTATTTTATATCTCTTCCCCTCTCTAGATCTTAATGATATTCTCCTGTTTCATTTTTTCTATGCTCAAGATTTCAAGTATGAATTCTGTTCACCTAAACTTGACTTCTTAAAGAATAGAAACCTAAATAAGGACAGAAAAAAATAGATTGTTATTAAAATGACTTCCACAACACCCCTTTTTTTCCCTTTTTTAGTATTTTGGGACACCTATAGCTTATGGGAAAAAATTTGGGAGGAAAAAGAAAGTTGGTTAATTTAAGAAGATTGGTAAAAGTTAAAAATATTTTGTTTATTTATTTATTTTAAAAATTTATTTACTTAGATCCAAGTTAGTTAACATACAGTTTAGTATTGGTTTTAGGAGTAGAATCCAGTGATTCATCACTTACATAGAACACTAAGTGTTCCTCCCAACAAGTGCCTTTCTTAGTGCCTATCACCCATTTAACCTGTTGCCCTACCCACCTCCCTTTATGTGTTTTATTGTTTAGTGAAATTTTCATTCAGATGCATATAGGTCAAGATCATTTTTTTCATGTCACAAAACTTTCTATCTTAACCCTATTCTGATCTTCCTTTAGCAGTATATAATTTTTCAAAGTGTGGTGAAAAGGTCCTTCCAGCCCAGTTAGAAGTTAGCAGTTGTGGTCATTGCTAACTAAAGCCTCATGATTTGACCAAGGGGAAAGCTGAGGATTTCTTCTCCCCATGCCTATGCGACTGACACCTGAAATTCTTAGTGTATGAAAACATTAAGGTGTAAGACATGAGGACCACAGAGTGTATTGCACATACGTCTTTATACATGTATATATGTGTACACATATATACATACACATATGCTCACTTCAGACTTGGGTCTGAAATCCCAGAAGATTTTGGGTTAGAAAAGCACAGATATAGGTCCTTTCTTTCACACTTAACTTACAGTTAAACTCTTGTAAAGACTGTACTTAGATATTTGTAAATGCTGAAAGATTATATTTCAAAAAGAGTAAATCCCCATCATATTGATTAGGGCTTAATTGATATCTATCTTCTTATATATCTTAAAGTAATAATATAATCCTAAGGCTTTCATGAGCATAAATAAAAGTGTTAATAGTGGGTATATCTGGGTGATGGGATTGTGTACAGTCATAATTATCTATACAGCTTTTCAAGTTTTCTGTAATGAGCATGTTTTAATTTTATAGTTAGAAAAATGTTGATTTAAAATGACTCCCATTTGTTTAGGAAGGCTCTTGTGAACACTAAAAAGTTCTTTTTCCACAGCCTTTTATTATTTATTATTTTTATTCAAATTATTTTTATATAAATATATTTTTACATATGTATAAAATCTAAATTATTTATATTTCCAATATGTATGCATATGTAATGTTTTATGTATTTTTATATATTTATATGTAAATATATCCTGGAAGAGTACTTTGCCTTTAACTATGTTCAATAAGTAGTTCCTTTTTTAATTTTGTAATTATTTTCTTTCAGTAAACTATTTATTTATTATTTTAAAAATATAATTTATTGACAAGTTACCTAACATACAGTGTTTACAGTGTGTTCTTGGCTTTTGGGGTGGATTCCCATGGTTCATCGCTTACATACAACATCCAGTGCTCATCCCAACAAGTGCCTTCCTCAGTGCCCATCACCCATTTTCCCCTCTCTCCCGCCTCCTCCCCATCAACCCTCAGTTTGTTCTTAATATTTAGGAGTTTCTTATGATTTGCCTCCCTCCCTCTCTGTTTGTAACTATTTTTTTCCCCTTCCCTTCCCCCTGGTCTCCTAAGTTTCTCAAGATCCACATATGAGTGAAAACATATGATATCTGTCTTTCTCTGATTGACTTATTTCACTTAGCATAATATCCTCCAGTTCCATCCATGTTCCTGAAAATGGCAGGATTTCATTCTTTCTCATTGCCAAGTAGTATTCCATTGTATATAAAAACCACATCTTCTTTATCCATTCATCAGTTAATGGACATTTAGGCTCTTAACATAATTTGGGTATTGTTGAAAGCATCCACAGCCTTTTTTCTTTTTTTTTTTAAGTTTATTTATTTTTAGAGAGAGAGAGAGTGAGTGAGAAGGGGCAGAGAGAGAGAGGAGGACAGAGGATCCGAAGTGAACTCTGTGCTGACAGCAGTGAGCCTGATGCGGGGCTAGAACTCACAAACCATGAGATCATGACCTGAGCTGAAGTTGGGTGCTCATCTGACTGAGCCATCCAGGTGCCCCCTGCTGCCTTTTTATTATTGCTGTTCTTTTAATGTACAGAGGTCTCATGGTTCAGAACTCAAAAGAGTCACTAAAGATGCCTCTCTACATTCATCAGCTTGGGCTACTATGAGAAAATACCACTTCTGGGGGCTTAAAAAAACAGAAATGTATTTTCTCCCAGTTGTGTAGGCTGGAAGTCCCAGATCAGGATGCCAGCAGGGTTCACTTCTAGTGAGGGGTCTCTTCCTGGCTCACAGATGGCCACCGTCTTGCTGTGCCCTCACAGAGAAGAGAGAGAGAGAGAGAGAGAGAGAGAGAGAGAAAACAAGCTCTCTACTGTCTCTTTTGACAAGGGCCTCATCCTCATGACCTCATGTAACCCTGATCACCTCCCAAAGGCCTCATCTCCAAATACCATCACATCTCCAGCACATTAGGGGGTAGTGCTTCAACACAGGAATTTTGGAGACATGTAGACATTTAGTCCTAAACACTCCCTTCACTCAAACTGGCAGCATACAAGATTTCTAGAAATTGCATCTAAAAATAGAAAAATCCTGGCAGCAGTACACAAAACATTAGTAATGGTTATCTCTTGATGTTAGGATTAGAAGGGATTTTCTTCATTTTTTAGGAATTTAAGGTATATTACTTTTATAACTGGAAAAATAATAATATTATTTTTAAAAGGAAAATGAAATGCTATAGGATATAACATTTCATAATAATCTTGGAAATTTCAGAATCTTTTTATTTCATCTTCTTAAGATTTTTCTGGGAATTGATAAAAATGTCTTCAGCACTTAGAGCACTTCGATGTTTGCACACAGCGGCAGTCAATAAGAAGTTGTTCCTCCTTATTTTCCTCCATTTAATGATGATGACAGTGTAATGATTATTATATTGCTCCATGAGACATGCCGTTGGCCATACAATATAGGAAATTAAGGTAGAAGATAGCCACAAAATCAGGACAGATGTATTTGTTGCAAACTTTTTCCTATGAGTTAATTATAAATAGAATAGGCCATTCATTGTCTTTATTTTTGGAACTCTTTAGTCTTTTAGATTTTTTTCCAAAAAAAAAGAAGATTGTAGTTTGTTTTTCATTAATATTCAAATACAAATGTAATATCCAAGGAGCTCCTTGGATCTGTACAATAAAAGAGTAGGTGGATAAGGAGGAAACTTACAGTCAAACTTTCAACATGCTTCCTTCCTAAGACTGATTGGAATTTAATACCTGAGCTTGGGGAAAGGTTTTTTCCCCTTTAAGAGCTCTCTTCTCTTTCTAACACCTCATTTCTTACTATGCTCTATCTTGTGTATTCTGTCATTTCCTTAAAAAAAAAAATTCCCTATGGTTATTATTGTTTTCTCAATTCCACATTTGAGTGTAGTATTTCTAGTTTTTTAACTCCAAAAGTCAGTAGGTTAGAAATGCCCTGCAAGGTAGCAGTGTTTTTTGTCACTCAGGGAGCTACTCGCCAAATAAATCATGACATTGTGATATTTTGGTTGCTATAAATTTTCAATATTTAGTATATCAGTCATACTAAATTAGGATTTGGTTATTTAATTGCACTGTGGTCTGTATTCTAGATGAGAATCCTTTTCCTCATTAGATTTTAATTTCCTCGTCTCTCAGAGTCAATTCCAAGTATGCTGTATAAAACCAGCCATAGATTGTATGCATGAACAAACCGTTTTTATGTTTACAAGTAGACTAGAAATTATACACTGGTAAACTATATCCGAAATTACAAATTTGTCCACTTAAATAGTGTTTTATTTTTAACACTTTAAATCACTCTTATCCTTGTTGCTTTTGTAATCTGATTCCCAGATATTAGACAAACATATCTAGGCAACTCTCCATGTTGTATTGACATATAATCTTTATAGGGAGCTAAAAAAATAATCTCACAAACAATCCTCAGAAGTGAAAAACGTACATTGTTCTGAATTCAGGGCTACGTCTATACCATAGTTAATGTATTACTCTCAAAATTACTTTCTGAAATTCCATTTTGATAATACTGAAAAAACAATTCTTTCTCTCTGTCTCTCTCTCTGTCTCTCTCTTTTAACAACAGGACACAAAAATTGCTTCATTGGAGCGAAACATAAGGGATCTGGAGGATGAGATCCAGATGCTAAAAGCCAATGGCGTGCTGAACACTGAAGACCGTGAAGAAGAGATCAAACAAATAGAGGTTTACAAAAGTCACTCCAAGTTCATGAAAACCAAGGTATGGTCCAATGTTATAAACTTTTATACTCTTAATATGACTGGAAAGTTATGATTTACATACATACTTTCTCCAAATACCCACATAACTGGTTTTATGCGGTATCATGAAATATATGGACATAATGAAGAATGCAGAAGATTTTCAGTTCAGAAGTGTAGATTCCAAAAGGAAATCAGGGAACATCTTTGTTTGAATTTCTACTTACTAAGGTGCTTAAGATTTTCTAATGAGTAACTTTGATGTCTTGGGAATTAACATTTATTTTAAATAGTCTCCTCTCTTCCAAATTTCCCGAGTTTTCCTAAGTTTGCAATTTTGCAAAGTTTCTTTCATTGCCAGGTTTTGACCCATCCCTAAGAAGGTGAATGTCTCAAACGGTGTTGATTTTGAAAGCTAGTTTAACCCACTTCAATGGTATAAAGACATTTTGGTATTAGCATAGTGTTTAAGACAGGATATTTTTGCATCCCAATGCTTAAATTCACTTAAATTATTTCAGCTTCTTTAAGCCTCAGGTTCTACATTCATGAAATAGGAATGGGAAAAAGAAAAGTACCTTCATCATTGGATTGCTTTCACAATTCCAAGAGATTATGCATTTAAAGCATTTAGTCCCTTGACTGATCTCTAGAAAGCATTCAATAAAGGACAGACATTGTTGTTGATAGTGTTGTTATTATTGTTGGTATCTGTTGCTATGGAATATTTATAAAATAAAATTATAGTAACCCATTCCATTGATATTGGTATTCTCTGTTTTAAAGAATTTAACTTATTGTTTTTCAAAATTAAACTGTGGGCTGCAAATCAACTGAACAGCTAAATATCTATTATTTTTACCTATGCATAATTATTAATTTATGAATAGCCCCAAATAGGTCTTTTGAGATTTTGAGATGCTTTTATTTATCCCTGAATTTAAACCGTTTTGCTTCTGGAAATAATAACCACACCAATTTTTAAAAATTCTTTTTTTTTCCTACCATGTGTTCTTAAACACCTCTGTACTTGTTCTAAGTTTTACCTTTGTTTGTTGTCTTATAAATGCAGCAAAATTAAGAGTAATGCAGACTTCTGTGAGAAAGCAGTGGAAGTGGAGAGAAAAAAATGTTTAAATGATAGTATGGTTTTTATCATTGTGAAATACATGCATATTTATTGCAGAGAATTTGCAAATTATAGAGAGGAAATAATAATATCCAGCATCTACTTCACCACGTATGTCTCTGTGTGTATGTGAATTTTCTAAGGAAAAAACAAAAATTTTGCTTACTTCTGCCAACTTTCCATTTATAAGTTGATGTTGAGATTATGACTAAAGCTTTGGATCAAGGAGTCGAGGGAGATCTGAGAATGTCTAGTGTGTTTGAATGTAACCCTTTCCTTTCAAGGAGTTCCACAAAATGAAGAATGGGCTTTCTTGTTCAGCCCTCCCTTCTAGTTTCTTTTTTGCAGTCCTTTCCTGTCGGAGAGTTGAGCTGGGGTGCAGCAAGCATAGTGGTAAGGTGACCTGTTGACCAAATGATGACTACTCACTCTTGGAGTGATATGACTGAACTCATAATGTTTGGGCAAATTATTGTTTTGACTTAAACCTTTCCTCCCATCCTGTCATTCAACAGTGGAAGACAGTTCAAGCCACTTCTACAACTAAAACTGCCATGAAATTCATCCAGGTGAATAAAACATATATGTATATGGTCTTCAGCAAGCAACTCTTTACCTTTACTAGCCCACAGGTGTCTGAGAGACTGAAACCATTTAGTTGGTTTTAACTTTTAATGTCTGGTAACTTTTTAGAGTTCTTCCAAAAGTGGTCAGGTGAGAAGGATGTTTGAGGAGAGAAATGGAGTAAGGGGGAAGGAGTGCAGGCTGACCCCTCCAGTGTACTCTGGCAGATCTCTAGCCTGCCTTTTCTAGTTAATGGCCTTGAGGAGTGACTTATGTCACTCAAGTTATGTCACTTTCTTCTTCTATAAGATGGGGCAACACCACAGTCCTTAGAGGGAGACTTAGATGTTTAAATGAAATAATGTGAATTAAAATGCCTGGCTCAGAAAGGTAGCTAATAAGTATGCCCATTATTACTGAAGAAGTAGTTATAATTACTGAATTATATTTGGTAATAATAATAATAAATGTCATATTTGACTTGGCTAATGGAGGAAATGGATTTCTAAGGATATAAATAAAAATGAGTTTTATCATGTCATGCAGATATCCCTTATAGATTGATCAAAAATAGCTAGAAAGTATTAGAATAAGTTTTTAATATTCTCCCCATTGAAAGAATGTTCTTATTGGATAGAATCATAACACTCATTGCTTATACTTCATATCAGTACTTCAATTACTTATTTTTCTTATTTCTACTTTGAGAGGGGAGCATGATTCCTTATTTAAGCCTTGGTATGGTGGGGCTGGGCTATTAAGACATAGCTATTGCTAAGCATTTAGCCCTGAGTTCTTTGTGTTTTGTGTTTTGTGGGATCTCAGAGGCTGTGTGAACTAATTACAGTTGGGTGAATCATTTGTCATGGAACTTGTTAAATTTTAGAGACATGGATTGGTATCCTTTAAAATTGGATTACTAGCATAATTTATTGTCCATTGTGGCCTATTTGGATAACTTTTCTACAAAATTTATATGAATGTGTTGCTTGTCAACATCATTGCAGATAACTGAAGAGTTAATTCTTACAATAGTTGTTTATACACATTGATAAAACAATTTTTTAATGTCAGCATTAGAGTCTCTTGAACTCTTTCAGTCATGCAGAATTGCATGGATAAAGCTTTCAATGATGGATTTTTGAGCTCTGTGGTCCTTAAAAACTTACTAAACCTTGGTTTTAGCACGTGACACTGAGCTAGCTCCTGAGGGGCTCTAAAAGTAGTGCATATTCAAAATATTTATCACTTCAAAGCTGATACTGACCACTTAGTTGGGAAAGTAAGAAATGTACTTGCAAAAGTACCCAAAAGATTTGATGGGAGGAGAGTTCACTTCTGACTGGAGTAATGAAAGTCATTTAAGCTGAGTTAGTGTTTTTTTTTTTTTTTTTTTCCTCTAAATAACCAGATTGTCAAAACAGCAATGACAAGTCTGGTGAAGAATGCAAACTGAAATCAGTGACTGAGCAAACCTAGAAGGATAAGTAAAAATACCATCCTACCCCAACTCCACACAGAGGAGGAAGTGGGAAGAATTCAAGTCTGTGTCATGAAATGGCAGATTTTCCAAAAAAGAAAAGAAATGTTAGATTTAAATTGCAAACACCTAGAGGCTCTGAAACTTACTTTAGAAACAGAAATGTAGTTTTGAAACTCATTGGGTTTAGTGAGGCAGTGATAGAAATAGAAATCAGAAAGTGACTTTGGATCCCAACTAGCAAAAACTGCTGGATTTGAGGCAGGGATAGTTGACTTTAGAAACTGAAGTTTTAATGGTCTATAAAGACTCAGAGTCTTAGAACATTTCAGAAATTCTTATGAAATGCTGCGTATGGAGAGGAGTGGGAACTCTGGGAACCAAGTCTGAAATTGCAGCTAAATATTGTTATTTCTTCTTTCTGTTTGCAATGAATATATAGGAAGCTTTTTATTTTGGATTTTTAAAAATTTTTTTTTCTAATGTCTATTTATTTTTGAGAGACAGAGAGACAGAGCACAAGTGGTGGTGGGGGGGGGGGCGCAGAGAAAAGGGAAACACAGAATCCGAAGCAGGCTCCAAGCTCTGAGCTGTCAGCATAGTGCCCAATGCAGGGCTTGAACTTATGAACAGGCGAGATCATAACCTGAGCCAAAGACAAATACTTAACTGACTGAGTCACCCAGGAGCCCCTAAAAAGCTTTTTAAAAGTGCCCCTGGGAACTTCTTTTTACCTGGTGTTTTGGAGAGGTCCCTTTGGAGTGATTACTGTTTGCAAAGACAGTAGGCTTGGAAGTTCTCTTCAATCTGAGTATTTCTTTAATAGAGATCTAAAATGAATTCTATTATGATTATTTGGAACTTTACTACTTATAAATAAAAAAATAAAGGGCACCTGAGTGGCTCTGTCAGTTAAGCATCTGACTTCGGCTTAGGTTATGATCTTACAGTTTGTGGGTTCCAGCCCTGTGTCGGGCTGTGTGCTGATAGCTGAGAGCTTGGAGCCTGCTTCAGACTCTGTCTCTGTTTCTCTCTGCCCCTCTCCTGCTGGCTTACTGTCTCTCTCTCTCTCTCTCTCTCAAATACAAACATTTTAAAAAATTAAAAATATAAGATACAAAAATTCAACCTGATTATGAAAAAAAATCCTAAATTTGGATAAACACATATTTATGTTCTCATTTGATTTTTAAGGGGAGAAAGTTTAGCTGAAAATTGTTTTTTTTTTAATTTTTTTTTAATGTTTATTCATTTTAAGAGAGCGTGAGCTGGAAAGGGGCAGAGAGAGAGGGAGATACAGAACCTGAAGCAGGCTCCAGGCTCTGAGCTGTCAGCACAGAGCCTGATGCGGGGCTTGAATTCACAGACTGTGAGATCATGACCTGAGCCGAAGTCGGCCGCTTAACCGACTGAGCCACCCAGGCGCCCTGAAAATTGTTTTTATGACCCATTGGTGATGAAATTGACTCAGCAGTTGATTGTTCTTCGTTAACAGGGCATGACCTCAAATCAGTCTCAATCTCAATATGTAATTATTTGTTCCAAGTAGGTAATAAAGGCAGCTAATAATAATTCTTGTATACAAACTCATTTTTAGATATAAAAGTATATTGAAATGGATAATTTTAAATGTTTCAATGAAAATTTGATGAGGAGACAATGTTGTGGTATGTAAAGAAGTGCTGCTTGCACTAATTATTAAAATGAGTAAAGCTTTACTCCATTTTACCTCCATTTTGATCCTGAACAGATGACTGGGACTGGTAGGGCGTCTTGAAAACTTTGTGATTACGTTAAGTAGCAGTGAAGACTCTAATTGCTTTTATAAATATCATATCATAGAAAAACCATGATGAAACATGTTTGCAAAGGTGGAAGGTGAATTGCAAAAAAGTAAAAGCAGAGTTTAGAATCTCAACTTGTGCAAAGGCATGGATATCAGACATAGTTGGCCAGGATGGAAATCCCTGCATCTTACAAGCCTTGTGGCATATGCCTGTTTTCCCTGAGACCTGAGACTCTGGGAGGCCTCCTGGGCCTCCAGTTTCTAGAAACTCCAATTTCTACTCTTAACTCCAAAAACTTAAAAGACTCAGACTGCGAGAACAGAATCTAGAGGCCATGGAAAGCACGGGTTACCTTCAGGAGCACTGTTAAGCCTTTCAGAATGGAATGTACCATGTAAATAACTGTTTTCCTGGTAGGGAAAGAATGATGGCATCCCCAGTTCTGTTCGAGGCTTTGTTTCCAGCATAACACATTTTACATTTTTTATCTACTGATCTCAGTACTTTTGTATTAGTCACTCCCTCTTTTTTCAGAGTTTGCCAAAGACACCACTCTGCTGTCTTAGATCGCCTCTTCTATTCTGAATTTGTAACACATTTTCTTATTAACCTCTGAAGGATTACAAACCTCATAACCCAAACTGCATGATAATAAGCGTATCATTTTCTAGACATGAGGGCCGTATCTGCAGTGAAAAAGAAGCTGTTTTCCTTGGCAAGGGAGTGTTTTCAGGGTGTTGGTTGTGTCACAGACGTAAGTGGTGGAAGAACTTTCAGACGAGATGAAGTGTTCCTGATGTCCACATGGACTTCATATAAAGCATGTGATGTAATTCCGATTGGCTTTTCTTCTTGCCATCACGGAGACAGACCTTCCCCCGCCTCAGTTCTCATGTACGTTCGATTGCATCACTTTCCATTTTTATTGAGTTTATGGCTATAAAAGAAGCAAAAGGCATATTTTTTATGGAAGAATATGATTTTCTACCCCGTAACTATATTCCCTTTAGAAAAGCCCTCTTCTGTTATTGTCTGCATAAAATATTTATTTAAAATTGACTTCATGGCAGTGATAGTCTGAAAGCTATTTAAAGCAACTGTCTATTTAATATTTATAGACGGAAATGGTTTTATCAATCTATTTTTATTGAATAAAGTAGGTGTATGTAGAACCTGTCAAGTTCTTCCTTCCCATTAAATACCATTCTGTTGATCAAGTTAATTTCATTGAAATTTCTCTCTCAGTACCCCATTCCCACACTAGATTTCTATTCTGATATTTGTAGAAGTTAGCCCAAATCATTTTTTTAATACTATAAACATCATCTTTGCTTAGGAATATAAAGTTCAAAGTTTATTTAGCTTTATTTTAAGATGAATCAGTTTCATATGTGGAATCAACTACATACTGTTCTGTTAGCTGCAACTGTATGTGATTTAGAACAATATCCCATGTGAAGTATGCTGATTTTGGGGCACCCAGGTGGCTCAGTTGGTGAAGCGTCCGACTTTGGCTCAGGTCATGATCTCACTGTTGTGGGTTTGAGCCCTGCATCTGCTCTATGCTGACAGTTCAGAGCCTGAAGCCTGCTTCCAATTCTGTCTCCCTCTCTCTCTCTCTGCCCCTCTCCTGCTTGTGCTTTCTCTCAAAAATAAAGAAATAAACATTAAAAAAAGAAAAGAATGCTGATCTTGCTGATCACAACAGATTAATTTATTTCATAATTTTAGTTAATCCTAATTTAGATTTTCCCTCTTTTTATTTATACTCAGTTCTTATTATATGAGAGAGAGTGAAAGAGAGAGCGAGAGAAAAAGAGAGAGATGGAACTTACTTTTATTGCAGGCAAAAATGATAACGGACTCAGGATTCACTAAATTATAAAGAAAAAATTGTGTTTCATGTACTGCATATACCTGACCAGTGCCACCGTCTGTTCACACATACTCAGAGCAAATTGATAATCAATCACAAGTCATTCTAGGTGAATCTTTAGGCATAGTCAGAATCCTTCTCATGACTGCCAGTCCCTGCCAGAGCTTTAAGTTTGGCAAGAAAGAGGAAACCTATTTGTTCACTGATCTGTCTGATTTCATCCTGCAAATGAGACTTTCTAGTGCACAGCCTGAATAGTTACAAAGGTGGGAGTCTTATTTCTTTGTATATACCCTACTCCATTTATTCTTAGCAGTTATTGTTAGTAGCTTGGTTCTTGTTTATGCAAGTTTTAGTTGCTGAAAAGAACAAAAAATGCTGGATGAAATATATTTTCAAAAGATATATTTAAAAATGTACTTATGAACTGTGAAGTTAGGAAGAATCTCAAGGGCTAACACTAAGCCAAAGCAGAGAGCTGGAGTGATAATAGAGCATTGGTTCTATCTTCTTGTTGGCATTTGCTGGATAGTGAACTTGAGCATTAGTTTTCATAGTCATGGGGACACTGTAGGAAAAAGACAGAAGCCTGAGTCTGTTCAAGAGGAAGAGTCAAGTAGGAATTCCACCACCACAGTTAAGCTCGGATTCCAGACAACCCTACTCTTAGTACAAGGGTAAACTAAAAACCTCCCCACTGTACTTTTCTTCCACCTAGACTAGGGGAATCCAGGGAAAATTATCTATTTTAAAACTTTGAGCAAAGTGAAAGGTAAAAAAAAAAAAAACCATCTTTGAGAATCCATAACCACAGATGGCCCTTGCACTGATGTATAGTGTGAGGTTATCCAAACACCTCAAGTAGAGAATGGAATTTAAAGGGCTCCTTGGTTGATAGTGCCCCAACTATTTGGCAGAGACAAATGCTCTAAAGGCTCACATGTTTAAGTTAGTCCTCAAAGTTTTTCTTCAGATAAAATTACAAAAAACATGAGCACACAATAAAAATCTTTTAAAAATCAGAAAAAGACAGATACCATATGTTTCCACGAATAGGTGGACTTTGTGAGACTAAGCAAAAACCAGGGGGAGGGGAAGAGGGGAAAGAAAAAAAAGACACAGAGAGGGAGGGAGATAAAACATAAGAGACTCTCAAAGACTAAGAACAAACTGAGGGTGTGGGGGGTGAGAGAGGGGGGAGAGGGGGTGACGGGCATTAAAGAGGGCACGTGTTGAGATTAACACTGGGTGTTATATGTAAACCAATATGAAAATAAACTATTATAATAAAAAAATCACAAAATTTGAAAAAACAAACAAACGAACAAACAAAAAAACCAAGCTATCATAATTGATAGCTGGTCGAAAACAAACAGCAGAACCAGAAGGCAAGGACTTCAGAAGTAGGAGTTTTAAGACAAACACTATGAAATAAGCATGTTTAATATGTTTAAACAAATAAAAGAGGGGATCAAAAATATGAATAAAGGGAAAGAAACTATAAAGATGTCAAGCACAAATCTATAAAGGACTTCTCAAACTCAGCACCTGAAAAAACAAGTAATCCAGTGAAGAAATGGGCAAAAGACATGAACAGACACTTGTCCAAAGAAGACATCTAGATGGCTAACAGATACATGAAAAGATGCCCAACACACTCATCATCAGGAAAATACTAATTAAGACCACAATGAGATACCACTTCACTCCAGTCAGAATGGCTAAAATTAACAACTCAGGCAACAACAGATGTTGGCAAGGATGTGGAGAAAGAGGATCTCTTTTGCACTGCTGGTGGGAATGCAAACTGGTGCAGCCACTCTGGAAAACAGTATGGAGGTTTCTCAAAAAATTAAAAATAGAACTACCCTATGACCCAGCAGCTGCACAACTAGGTACTTACTCAAGGCATAGAGGTGTGCTCTTTCGAAGGGGCACAGGTACCCCAATGTTTATAGCTGCGTTATTGACAATAGCCAAAGTATGGAAAAAGCCGAAATGTCTATCAATAGATGAATGGATAAAGAAATTGTGGCATACACACACACACAGGAATATTACTCGGCAATCAAAAACAGTGAAGTCTTGCTATTTGCAACTATGTAGATGGAACTAGAGGATATTACACTAAGTGAAATTAGAGAAAGACAAATATCATATGACTTTACTCATAAGTGGAATTTAAGATACAAAACAGATGAACATAAAGAATGGAAGTAAAAAATATAAGGCAGGGGACAAAACATAAGAGACTCCTGAATACAGAGAACAAATTGAGGATTGCTGGAGGGATTGTGGGTGGGAAGATGGGCTAAATGGGTAAGGGGCATTGAGGAAGACACTTGTTGGGTGTTATACATAGGGGATGAATCACCAGAATCTACTCCTGAAATCATTGTTGCACTATATGCCAACTAACTTGAATGTAAATTAAAAGAATAAATAGAGAACCAAAAAGTGTCTAGAAATAAGAAAATATAAAAATGGAAATTTAAAAGTTTAATGATAGGTTCTACTGCAGAGTGATCGTAGCAGAAAAGACATTTAATGATCTAGAAAAACAAGTAGAATTACATAATTAACATATGAAATACATTAAAGATAAACTAAGATACATAGAAGACAGAATAAGGTTTGGCATCTAATCAGAGGAGAAGAGAGATGGAGTGGAGACAGAATCACAACACCGAAGCTATATTGGAAGAGTGGAAAGCTCAGGATTTTCCAAAACCAGTGATAGTTACAAGTCCATAAATTCAGGACTTTCAGAGTACCCCAAAGGGGAAAAGGAATCTGCCCATTTACGTAAAATCTCAGAGGCAAAGAAAAAGTTTTAAAAAGCTGTTAGGGGCCGCCTGGGTGACTCGGGTTGAGTGTCAGACACTGGCTCAGGTCGTGATCTCATGGTTTGTGAGTTCGAGCCCTGCATTGGGCTCTGTGCTGATAGCTCAGAGCCTGGAGCCCGCTTTGGATTCTGTGTCTTCCTCTCTCTCTGCCCCTTGCATGCTCACACTCTGTCTCTCTCTCTCTCAAAATTAAACATTAAAAAAAATTTAAACAGCAGTTAGAACATCTGTCCAGAGTAGATAAATGAATGGTTAATAAGCATATGAAAAGATGTTTAATATCATTAGTCATTAGAGAAATCAAAACCACGATGACATTTTATACCCACTGGAATGGTTATAAGTAAAAAGACAGACTAACAAGTTTTGGCGAGATTATGAATTGGTAGTGGGAATATGAGATGGTGCAGTCATTTTGGAAAACAGTTCAGAAGTTCCTCAAAATGCTAAAAACCAATACAGTTATCATATGGCCTAGCAGTTATATATATATATATGTATATTTACACACACACACAAGAGAAATAAAAACATATGTCCACACACACTTGCATATGAATGTTCTTAGCAGCATTATCCATAATAGCAAGAACATGGTAACAATGTGAGTGTCCCTCCACTGGTGTATGGATAGACAAAATGTGGCATAGTCATTCAGTGTAGTATTACTCAACAATAAGAAAGAATGAAGTACAGGTACATACTTCAATATGGATGAACCTTGAAATGTGCTATGTGAGAGAAACCAGTCACAAAGTACATATATTACAAGATTCCATTTATATAAAATTCCCAGAATAGACCAATTCATAGAGGCAGAAAGTACATTACTAGTTGCTTAGGACTGGGGCTAGAAGGTGGGGAATATGGAGTGTGACTTCTAATCGTTATGAGGTTTCTTTTTGGAATGAAGAAAATGCAGTGAAGTTTGATTATGATGATGATGATGGTTGCACAGTTCTGTGAATATATTAAAAACCATCAACTGTTGACTTAAGTGGTTGAATTATATGGCATATAAATTATATTTCAATAACGCTATTTAAAAAAGCAGCTAATGGAAAAAAGTCCCATTACCTGTAAAGAATTGAATTTGGAGTGATAGCTTGACTTCTTAAAAGCTTCTGTTAGCCAGAAGATGGCCGAGAGAAAAAAAAATATCTCTTAAGGTAGGAAATTACTTTTAATGCTCAGCAGCAATATTAAAAAAAAAAGAATGACGTTGATATATTTTTAGACAAAAAGAATTGAGTTTGCACCAAAAAAAATCCCACTAAAAGAAATTTAAATGATTCATTTCAGGTAAAAGGGACTTTCTAACAGAATATCTGAGATGAAGGAATAATGTTGAACAAAGATAGTGACAAATGTGGGGGTAAATCTAAACAAACATGGACTGTAAAAAAAGTAATGGTAAGGGGCACCTGGGTGACTCAGTCGGTTAAGCATCCGACTTCAGCTCATGTCATGATCTTTTGGTTCGTGGGTTTGAGCCCCATGTCAGGCTCTGTGTTGACAGCTCAGAGCCTGGAGCCTGCTTTGGATTCTGTGTCTCCTTCTCTCTGCTCCTCCCCCGCTTGCATGATGTCTCTCTCTCTCTCTCTCTCAAAAATAAATAAACATAAAAAAATTAAAAAAAAAGTAATGATGAGTTAAAAACAAAATAGGAAAGAACTAAAATACATGACAACTATAATGTGTATGTCAAGGGGATGGTGGCTGAACTGAAAGTGTCTCAAGGTCCTTATATTTTTCTGAAAGAAGGTAAGCATAGATTGACTTTAGACTGAGGTAAGTTAAAAATGTAAAGGAGCTATACTTTCTAGGGTAATAACCTGAAATAAAATAAATATAAATAAAGGTATAAATCTTAAATGAGTAGAGGCAAAAAAAATAGGATAGGAATAAAATAATTCAAAAGGCAAAAAGGAAAAGAGGAAAAATAGAAATGGCAATATATTTAGAAAGCACAAGGTAAGATGGTTGAAATAAATCATATGATATCTGTAATGATAATAAATGCTCCATTTCATTTTATCAGAGAGGATAATATAATTTGGTTATATGCTATTTGCAAGAGACATAAAGTTATTGATACATCGAAAGCGAATAAAGACACACTAGCCAGATATTAACCATGATAAAGGTGTTATAGACTTGAAGGCAAAGAAACAATTTTTGAACCAATAATTATAGACTTGCCCTCGACAATTTTTATATACATATTCTTTTCTAGCACATAGTCTACAAAGTACATTTATGATAACTGACCACATACTCTGTCATAAAGCAAGATACACTAATTTCAAATGATTAGTATCAAACAGATCTTGTTCTCTATTCACAAAGCAAAGCAAGCAAGAAAAAACACAAACTGGGAAACATCCATGTATGTGTTGAGTAAGAAGCTTACTCTAAAATTATTTGTGAGTTGAAGAATAGATAATAATGGAGATCAGAAAATATTTAAGACTGAACAATAATGTCAGTATTACATATCAAACTAGTGGGATCAAGCTAAAATGGTACAGGGAAATTTATAATCTTAAGACATATATATGGAAAAAAAAGTGAAAGTTAGATAAATATCCAACTTAAAAAGTTAAGAAAATAGAATAAATCCAAAGAAAGTAGTAGGAAGGAAATAATTAAAAAATAAAAGTAAAATTAATGAAATAGAAAATAAGAATGTTAGATGACCAACACAGCCAAAATTGGCTCTTTGAAGGGGTTATTTAACATGACATGCCTCTGCTGAGACTCATCAAGAAAGAGAATAAAATTAAAGAATATTAGGAATGAAGAAGACAGTCATAGATGCCATATGTATCAAAAGATAGATGGGTTTATGATATTTTCCTGCTAAGTAAAGGTGAGTGTTTAGATAAAATGAAAAATTCTTAGGAGAAAAAATTTATCAAAATTGACTCAAATAATTAGAAACACGAATATTCCTGTAACCACTAATGATAGATGAAATAAGTAATGGTCTTTGGAGAAAGAAAATGCTAGCTTTAGATGATTTTACTGGTGATTTCTAATGAACACTAATGGGAAGAAGATTATAATTTTACACAGACCGTTTCAGAACACATTTAAAAAAGGAGTACTCTAAATTGGTACTAAAACCTGACAAGGACAGCACAAAATGGGAAAATTATAAACCAGTCTTATCCATAAACATAGATGAAAGATCCTGACAAAATAGCAAGATGAATCCAGTAACATATAAAAAATATAGTACATTATGACTAAGTGGAGTTATTCATAGTTGTGCAAGGAGAGCTAAGTATTTTAAAACTCCATTAGTGTAATTCATTACAATAACATATTAAAGGTGAAAAGTGTGATAAATCATGAGATGCAGAAAAAATATTTATTAATATTAAACATTCCTTAATGATTAAAAAAAAACAACTCTTGGCAAAGTTGTAATAAAAGGGAACTTTCTGAAACTTAAGAGTGCCTATAAAAAGCTAAAACAAACATCAAACTTAATGATGAAACATTGAAATTCTTCCCTTTAAGACCAAGAACAAGATGAAGGAGGCACAATTTCTACCAGGCCGCTCTGTCTTTCTGCCTGGCCTGTCCATGTAGCTGGTATGGGCTTTTTCATGCTTGGTGGTCAGGGGGTGGTTGGACTTCTAACATAGTGGCCAGCTTCCACCTGCCTGTCCTACTATAGACAAGGTCCAGAACAGGCATACCGATGCTTTGGGTGCATTTATCTGGTTGAAGTAAATCACAGTTTAGCCCAGGTTCAAGAGGAGGGTAAGCAGACTCTACCTCTAGTTGTGAGGAGCGGCATGTGTGAACCAGAAGTAGAAATTGGTGACAGTTATCTTTGGAGATGATTTACCAAAACTCCTATCAGGCTGGCAAAAATGTAAATGTCTGGTGACCTAAGATATTGGCAAAGATGTGGCGTGATTGGCACACTTACACACTTCTTGTGACGCTGAAAATGAACATAACAGCTTTGGTAAACATTTTGGTGTTCTCTAGTGAAGTTAAAGATGTGCATACTATGTAGTCCAGGAATTTAACTCCTAGATTATTTTTACTACATGAACCAGTAATATATATAAGCATGTTCAGAATAGCACTTTTATTCTAACAAAAAAAACCTGGAAACAACCGAGAATGTCTTACTAACAGCAGAATGGGCAAATGAAGTCTTAAATGGAACCATGTATTTCAGTGAAAATGAACAAATTACATGTAAAATAACATTTAATCTTCAGGACATAGGTTTGAGTAGAAAAAAGCAAAGTACTAAAAAGAAATACATTATTTTTCATTATACTTTATATAATTTTATGTCACTTTGTATCTTGTCAATATTTAATATAAACAAAAAAATCTCTAATGCTTACTTTTTTGGAGGGGTGTGAGAATTCTTTTTTGTCAAATGATGCTATTGAATGATCATTTCCACTGTGGAGTAGCAGAGAAGGACTAGGGTATGTCTTGGGTTAATTACCTTTATTAGCAATCTGTTGACCCTTCTGAGGATCATGGTGAATAGTTTTATGTGGTTTCATGGGTAAGTCTGACCAGGAAGGCTCCATTCCACTGTGAAGCTTTGTTCTGAATGGGGTTGATGGTAGAAAGCAGTCTGCTGGGGCACCTGGGTGGCTCAGTCGGTTAAGTGTCCGACTTTGGCTCAGGTCATGATCTCACAGTTTGTGAGTTCTAGCCCCGCGTTGGGCTCTTTGCTGACAGCCCAGAGCCTGGAGCCTCCGTCAGACTCTGTGTCTCCCCCTCTATCTGCCCCTCCCATGCTCATGCTCTGTCTCTCTCTGTCTCTCAATAATAAATAAAAACGTTAAAAAAATTTAAAAAAAGAAGGCAGTCCGCTGACCCTACCTTTCTGTTTTCTGTACTCTCAGCCACCTTTACAGTCTCTCCAGACCTGTAAGAACTTACAAAGGCATTTCTTTCTTTTCTTTTTTTTTTTTAATGTGTATTTATTTTTGAGAAAGCGCACGCTGGGGTGGGGCAGACAGAAGGGGGCAGAGAACCCAAGTGGGCTCTGTGCTGATAGCAGTGAGCCTGATGTGGGGCTCAAACTCATGAACCATGAGATCATGACCTGAGCTGAAGTTGGACACTAAACTGACTGAGCCACCCAGGTGCCCCCCAAGGCCATCTTTTTAAGTAAACTCATGGCTTGCCTTGTTGGAGTAAGGATCACTGACTGTTGAAAATTAAGAGAAATACAGTAGTTTTCAAATGTAAAGAGTAGGAACTGTGGCTTCTAATTTCTTGCAATTTTGTTGCTGTTTCACAGATTGACCAGTTGAAGCAGGAGCTTTCAAAGAAGGAGTCAGAACTTCTTGCCTTACAAACAAAGCTTGAAACTCTTAGCAATCAAAATTCAGATTGCAAGCAACACATTGAAGTGCTTAAAGAGTCGCTTACTGCCAAAGAACAGAGAGCTGCCATCCTTCAGACCGAGGTAAGGCACTGTTTCACGATTCCAGGCAACAGACGTTCAGGTGATAGAAAACGTTCTACGTGGAAAGCTTTCTTTAGAAGATCCAAACCCTAGAAGCCAGATTTGTTTCGGATATCAGTATTCCGGGGATGTTAGAAAGGTAAGACCCACTGTGTCCATCATAGATCGCATAAAACTCCCACAGACTGCAAGCAACACCTTGTAAACAAACACATGACTATTTATGCAGAGAAAAAATTCCTCATACTAAAGAGGGATAAATTAAGACTGTATCAGTAGCATACTATTAGTTCATGTCTGGTTGTGCCACCAAAAGAATTTGCTTCACTCTGGAATTTTTTTTTCATTTCTTCAGAGTTTTTTGGATTTGGGAACCACAAATAAATCATTGTATCTAGAACGGTTGTATCGAAAATCATAAAAAAGTCAGAATGTCATTTACCTGTAGTTGATACGTATCTGTATAGGTTCCCTATCCTGACATCCATGATTCCAGGGTTTTCTTGCTTCCTAACGGGTATCCTTAATTTTCAAGATTCTTTTGCTCATTGAAGAAAGTTGATATTGTGTGAGTTTCTTGAAAGAAATGTTGGTTTAAGCTTTGTGCAGTGGCAGTATCTAAGCCAATGAGGTTTATCCGAGGTGCGTTTATTGCTAATTGGAAAGAAGTGTTGGTTTGTTATTTCTTATTCAAACTTAGAAGAAAGCCCAGTATAAGTTACTGTCCTATTTCCTTACTTCTCCTCATTGGATTATATCTTCGGGTCTGCAAAGAAAGGCAAAACACAGGCTAGTTATTATGTAAATAAAACAGTTGCCAGAAAATAAATTATTGCATGTGGGCAATAGCAAAGAATGTGATGAATCTCCCTGATTTTGTCTGCGGAGGCAGTATGTTAAGTGGATTACTGTAGGAGAAGGCAATCTAATTGAGTTGCATGTTCTCTCTCATACTCTTTAACTTATGTTTTTGTATGTATATGCTTTTGGGTCTGTGGGGAGGTTTAGATTTTCCTTTGAATTAATGAGGCCATGGAGGAGGCCTGTGCCCTCAGTCAGGGTGCAACAAAGTATCCAGAGGTGAAAGGAAACAACTTCCAGGTTGGATAGGCCTTGGCGTGGACCTGACTCAGCCCCTGTGTGCTTGACATTGGCTAATAGGCAGTTACTTGATCGCTGCAAACCAAAATGATCAGTTTGGCCTCAATGATGTAGATATTTCACATTTAAGAAAATCATTTTCAGTTTTAGATAGTTTTATTGTGAATTTGAAAGCATGAATACTTTATTTTGCAAGGCAAACATTTGAACTATGCCATAAATTGGAAGACAGTTTGTATCTCCTTTGAGGAGGCTGCAGTGAATAGTATCTAGAACTGTGCTAATACTGTAGCCATTTGCCACATGTGGCCATTCAAATTTAATTAAGATTCAGTAAGATTTAAAACATAGTTTCTTAGCCACAGTAGCCGTATTTCAAGTAATTATTAGTCACATGTGACTAGTGACTAGTGTATGAGAAAGCACAGCTATAGAACATTTCTGCTAAATAGGGGTTACAAACTATGGCTTGTGGGACAAATCTTGCCTTCTGCCTGTCTTTGTAAATAAAGTTTTATTAGGACATAGCTGCACCCTGTCATCTACGTGTTGTTTTAGGCTGCTTTTGTACATCAACAGCAAAATTTAATAGTGACAGAGACCATCTGGCTCTTAAAGCTGAAAATATTTACTCTCTGGTCCTTTACAGGAAAAGTTTCCCAAGCCATGGCATTGTGATTTTGTTGGAAGAGGATTAGATGGGAATTGGAATGCCTGGCTGGGCCTCTCTCTAGCAGTTGTACTCTGAACAGGGCAAGATTGTTTGCCGATCCCTATTGCAGAACAGGGGTCCAGTTTGTTTTCACAGTGGTTATTCACAAGACACAGTTGTGTTGGGTTGGGGAAATACCAGCATTACTAATAAAGTTAGTGTAATTCTGTTGCTGTGTATTAGGTAGAAGGAAATTTGGGAAGCAAGGCAATCTTCTGTGGTCAGGCTTCTTGATGGTTCCTTTTTAGCAGGGAGGAAAGAAAAGTCATCTCAGAAAGGCTCATGACCTCCCTCTCACAAACTTGCACAGATAAGTGTTGTATCCTCTGGTCTCTTTCCCTTTCCTTATACTCTCCTTGGTATTTTACTCCTCTCAAATTAACGTAGTCCAAATTAGACCTATACATTTTTCATGAAAAAGACAGTGGTGACGTTATGTGGATACCTTCTATCCCATGTTCAATAATTAAAATGACCCAATAAAGGGATGGTGCTTTGAAGTAGAAAAAATTATTTTCAATGTGCAGAGAAAGTGAGATGATTTTCTGGTTCCCTGCTTTGAAGTTGGGTGTGTGAGATTAATGATTGTATCAGCTGGAATATCCGAGGAAATTTCTTTTGCCTTTTTTCTTCTTTTAAAGTCTTTATAAATGGAAATGGAGAAAGTTACCTAATGATGTCCATCTCTTAGGGGAAGCAATTTAGGTTGAAATTAGCTCTAATTGTTGGATCATAAGCAAAGGATTTTTGCCAGCAGGGTAAAGTACGTTTAAGTGATTTTACTGCTTTTTGGAGAAACAGACAGAAATATGAAGCTCCCAACTAACTTGTGGTGGCTTAGTGGGCGAGTATTCAGTGAATGAGATATGTTCTGTTTCATTATGCCCTACAATGAAAGACCTGAGTGTACACTCATATGAAAGATATGGTGCTCATTCTTGGAGGAGGTTATATGTGATAGTTCCTTCCAGTTAGATTCCTGGGTCATTCCTGAAAGCTCTTGCCAAAACAGAAGAGGCCTGTCTTTAGAATGGGAAGAGCCCTGCTGGTTTATCTGGAAAATCTGTGCCATCAACTGGCTTTTGGCTCTTCTTAGAATATGATATAAAGGACAGATGCCACTGGCTTAAAGGTTCATCTCTGCAGGAAGGGTTTTTGCTACCAGGGGATTTGCATTTGGGAGGTAGTAGGATGGAGGGTGGGATGAGGGGTGGGAGACAAGTTGTCTGAGTTTGCAGCTATGTGGCTTGGCTCTTGGGTTGGTTTGTTTTAACTTGTACAAATGCCCAGATGCTCTTTGACATGTGTGCAGTAAATCAGTGGAATAATAATTACATGCACACAGATATATACCACATAGCTCGAAACATAACATTTTCCTTTTTTAAAATAGCTCAAAGGACCCCAAGGCCAAGTTTCCTGTTTTGCTACTTCCCTTGATGTTTTTTTCTATGTACCACCTTACCCCCATCGGCCAACACATTAATTCCATGGCAGTAGAGATAATAATGAATTGGCTTGCTTTAGCACCTTATTTTTCTGTATTTTAATGAATACTTACCAACATATTCAGAAGTTAGGAAGAAGAAAGGCCTGGCTATTACTCTATGATCTGAAGTAAAGTGTGCGAAGGATAGAACATTTAGAAGCAGGAGATGTGTGGACATGCCTTCACCTCCCCATTTAATAACTGCCTCATGAATAAGACTAAAACTTGTCTGAGCCTCTATGTCTTGATCTATGAAATGGCAGTCACTGTGCCATCCTGATGCATCTATGTGAAAAGTGCTTTGACTCTAGCTATAAATTGTGTTGATTATCATCATTGCTGTTATTATGATATTGTATATCAGGGATGTTTGGGGAATACTCTACCTCACTTCTTTTATCATGTATTCTGTGTGTTCTGCCTCAGTGGGTCCCTTTTGAGTTTGTGGTGTCTTCATTTTCCAAGCCACAACTTTTATATTTTTATTGAGTCACTTTTTTATGTCTTAGAATGGCACAGGGAAATGAAGATACTAGGAAAGTGCCATCTATTTTGTTCTGTCTGCAAACTAGAGACTTCCTTCTGTTTTCTGGCAGGTACACTTTTCCCCAGCCCAGTATGATTTCCAAACTGCCAGGCCCGACAACTCTTTTGCACTTTTTCTGGAAGATGTGTTATATGACTGTGGCATATAATGCTTGCTTTTGTACTCATTTCTGTTCCAGATAGGTCAGGGAAGAGTTCTACTTGTTTAAAAGTAGACACTTGAGAACTTACTAACTGGTATGTAGGGATTTTGTGTTCACAAAGGCACGGGAAGGGGAATCATATCCAGGTTAGGTTAGTGGCAGCTCATAGAAGAGTCCATAACATTTTGTGTTTGTTTTTAAATGTAATCAGCATAGAAGAGAACTTCATGCAATCCATAGGCTCTCTCATCAAAAATTTACCTTGGCACATGTACATTTATATTCACATGCAATCATGCATATAATTTAGGCAGTTTACAGATGCCCTGAAGCATTTCCAGGAATTTCACATTAAAGATCCCTCCCTATCCTATAGATTCTGTGCATTTTTTCATTCAACATGTAAGTTTTGAATGACTAGATATGGTTCCTGCCCTTCTCTAACCAATGCTTTACTGGGTGAATGGATATATGATATAGAACTGATTTATAGTATCATAAATTCTCAATGATTTCATTATCACTGGTTGATAATAATTCCACATAAAATCTTAATTGAACCTCATCTTCTTCTACTGTGTGAAAGCACATAAGTAAAAGAAGGAAAGAAGATAAACAGAAATAAATGTTCAGCATCTTTGAAGACTAAAATATGCAAGCTGTATGAAAGGTCCATTTATATCTCATATAATTGAAAGCTGATGTTGCTAAGGTGATTACTCAGATAATGTTAAGGTTTTATGTTTTGATTAAAGCTGGTCCTCTTTGAGTCCACATTCAAGCAACTTGGCTTTCCTTGAGAAAGGAAATGGTATTTATGGGGTTACAAGCATTCTGCTGGATTGATTATTTCATGAGGTACTACATCTACCTAGAAGTGCTTCAATCTGCTGTACTTCAGACAGATGCTTTCCTTGACTTGCCTAAATGAAGTATCATTTGATAATATTTTATTGAGCATCTGTCATGTGCAAGGTGTTGGACAAGGTGGTACCCATAATCTCATGAGCTTTGGTGTCGGACTTCTTAATTTAATTTCATTGACCAAATGGCTATTGTCTTGTGGTTACTATATTCAGTTTCAGGAACTATAGATAAATGTTTTCCATGTGATACTTTATTTATTTGTATTTTTTTAAGTTTATTTATTTTGAGAGAGAGGGAAAGAGAGAGAGAGAACATGAGGAAAGGGCAGAGAGAGGGAGAGAGAGAGAGAGAGAGAGAGAGAGAATCTCAAACAGGCTCAGTATTGTCAGTGTGGAGCCCGATGCAGAGGTCGAATTTATGAATCCTGAGATAATGACCTGAGCTGAAATTAAGAGTCAGATGCTCAACTGACTGAGCCACCCAGGTGCTCTTCCCATGTGATACTTATTTTAAACTTGACTTAAAACTTGTGAAGTTGGTATTATTGACCCCATTTTTAAGATGAGAGACAGGGTGTTGGATGCAAACCCTGAGCTCTTAAACAGAAATCTAGTACTTTCCAGAAGGGTCCCAGTGGATTGAGTGCTTTTTTTTTTTTATGTCAAGGAGCTGACATATATTGTCTCATTTAATTTTCATGGCAAAGTTTATGCAAGTTTTTGAATCCTGTCCTAACAGGTGAGTTCACTCCTGTTCAATGCTTACTAGGTAGAACCCTGTATTGGCTATGAAATGTTAAGAATTAATAACTCTGTGACTTAAATCCTCATAGTATCACTATGGCTATAATAACAGTTACATTGTGGTCATAAAAATGATGGATATTGCCCCAGTATCTGGAGAGGGGACCATTTTTCATGAAGCCTCAAATCCTAGTATATTAAGAAGAATTTTTTGTATAATATTAACTTTTTATATCTTTAAAGATATTGGTGATTATGTGTATATGCATATACTTATGCATGAATACTTTGTTGAAAAAACAAATAATAAAAGAATGGACAATAGTATCTTCCTGTTTTCTCTTTGTGTTGGAGACTCAGGTGATCTTTGATTGTCTGTGATAAACAAGTAAGAAAATTAGGGGCGCCTGGGCGGCTCAGTCTGTTGAGCGTCCAACTTCGGCTCAGGTCATGATCGCATAGTTCGTGGGTTTAAGCCCCGCATCGGGCTCTGTGCAACAGCTCAGAACCTGGAACCTGCTTCAGATTCTGTGTCTCCCTCTTTCTCTGCCCCTCCCCCACTCATGCTCTGTCTCTCTCTCTCTCTCAAAAATAAATAAACATTAAAAAAATTAAAAAAAATTAAATGCCTTTTAACAGAAGTAGAGCTGATCATTTCCTCAGGGAGATCGTTTCCTCAGCAAGGTGCTGCTGGTGGAGGAGGAGGTGTTTTCTGAGCCAGTGGCAGCATTTGTCAGCCCAAGAGGTTTCAGTTTGATAACACAACAGAAAGCAGACTTGGGCTGTCAGTTTTCAAGGTGGATCATAGAAACCAAACTTTTGACAATGAAAATTTTGTTGTTACATGGAGAAAAAAACACAATTCATGACTCTTTGTTTCTTGGTTTTCTGCATTGAGCTGAGCCCTCTGCCGCACTTCATGATGAGGCTCTGACTCCTGGGTATACAGGTCACTGTGATCAGGAGTTGGGAATGCTTCGTGATCTCCAGGAACTATGGGAGAGATGCATTCAAACAGGGCTTTGCAAACGATTGCAGATACTTAAGGAACTGATCCTTCTTCTGAATTCACACATTTTGAGCAAAGGAGTTTTTTTAAGTGGGTAGAAATAGTATTTGTCACAATATATAAGGTGAGATTTATAAGCAGTGCTCCTTTACTCTTAAGCAGTAATTTCAACTTTCCATCTGCCCTCCTGCTGTGGTTGACTGGCAAGCAGTGAAGTGAAGTTCTTTTCAATCACTTCAGTCCAGGCTTCAAAGGATATTTGAAATGACCTTTTTGAGGTAGATTTTTGTTTAATGAACATCATCGTCATGACATTTAAAAGTGAGGTTTTTTGTTTTTGTTTTTTTTTTTTTTAAAGTTAGTAGCATATGAGAAAACCAGCTTTTAAGATAGTCAAATTACCCCAGTGCTGTGTCAGGGTGCGTTGTCTCACTTTCAAGACTTGCAAAGAATGTCTTTAAAATTAATAAATTAAGGGCTTTGGTGAAAAAAAATACACAAAATAAAATCCTGGTATCACTTGTATTTTTCCATTCTAATCCTGTTGTTGGCTTCACATTTTAAAATGTTTTAATTTGACTGGGAAAGGCATCGTTCGAAATTTTTATTGATAACACTCCTAACTGCAAGAAAAAAGACATAAACTTGCAAAGCGGTAACTATCATGGTGGCCACAATTGGGAGGTCTGCAAAATGGTTTATTACCAGTAGGAAAAAAGCTGTTGGGAACCACAGTCATTATAGGGGTCACCACCTCTGCTACGTGCATTTTATTTTCTTCCCTTTTCATTTTGAGGGTATTTATGATGGCAGTGCCAAACTACACACTTTCCCCTCCCCTAATGTCTGTGGGCTCTGTTTTGATTCTCTCTTTATTAATGATGTGAAAACTTTGGGGTTATATAAAAATGAGCCAGGGTCAGTCTTTGTGGGCCCCAGAATGCTGAAAATGTCCTCGTATCTAGTGAAGACATTGTTTAAAGGGGCCACATTTTACTTCCTAAGATTTTTGACTGTTTTGCAGATTTTAGGTATCTGGGTGAAATGTACAAGGTAGCCCCATACTCTTGCTTTCTTAAGGTAAAACATGAGAGACTTGTGGTGGAGGAATTAAAATGTGGTCAGATTGTTGGCTACAGCGCCATGGCAATTTCTAGCCTATTAAAGGATGATGCAGGTAGTTACAGACATTATTTCATTCCATAGGTCAAGAGTCTAGTACTTTCGTTGTTGTTACTGTTGTTCAGGGTTTCAGAGAATGCCTTATTTAACACCTTGTTAGTATAAAATTGCTTTTGACTTCATAAACACAGGTGTTCGGTTTGGATCTTAATGAACTGTGAAATAGGTAGATGTCTGAAAGGAAATTCTATAAATTGTGAACATGGCTCTGTCAGCACACTAAATGGATTAGGAAAATTCACTGTCTGCCCTGTAACTGAACACCAATGAGATGCGTGGGCATGAATCAGTCCTGAAAAGCCAATAAAATGGAGGGAACATGTAGAACCTAGATGTTGATTGTGTGGGTTCCCCCTACCACAAATGAATGTTGGTGCAGGAGGCTCTGAAATCAGAATGGCTATTCAGAGGACGGCCAAGAAGGAATACATATGAGCAGACAACACAGAATTTATAGAGTAAAACCACAAACACCTTATTTTCCATTGTACTAAAATAATGATATTTTACAGTACTCATTTTGTATGTAATTCTGCTTTCAATTTTATATTGTTACTGCAGCTCAGATCTCATTATAAGTGTTCCAACAAAAATTCCTTTTTAATCAAAAACTTTCCAATCCTTATACTGTCAACTTATTTTGAGCAACTTATTTTTCTAGTGGAACAAAAGAATTTGGCTCTTCTTTTTTAGTTCATCAGGATGTTATTTGACCTGTGTGGCTAAACATGTAATTAAGATAAGAGAATCATTTTAATTTCTATGTTAGATTCCTTCCTAATCTGTGTCTGTTGTTTCAGAGTGTTGAGATATGGAGTCAGAGCCCTTTGTGTTCTTTGAAACAAAAGAAACAGATTGTTAATACTTTTGTTTGGTTATACTTTTGTTTGAAAAAGTCATTGTCTATACTACATTAAGCTGCAACTGGAAGTGACAATATCCAATTAACCAATCTTCTATGGGAAAATACATATCCTCTCGTAAGTGTTACTAATGGTAAATGGTTTTCCAGCAAAAAATAATGTATTTCTGTCATGTCTGTGGGAAGCTGACTTGCTGCTTTAAAGAGGAGATGACAGAATTTAGGAGGAGGGAAATTCAACAAAACTCTCACTGACCTCCAAGCTCACATTCTTTCTCTCCCTCTCCCTCTCTCTTTTTTTTCCTTTGGTATGAATTTTATGGAAAACAGAATTTATTAAGTACTTCCATTCATATTTTTCCTTTTGGGGGCACCATTTAGAAATAACCAGTTTACATTATGATTATGTTCCCCTGACACTGGATCCATATTTGTAACACTTCCCTCCATTCCTCTGTGAAAAGGCTAACATTTGCTGTGGTTGGGTTTCTTTATGTGCATATTTACATATCAAACCAAAATGTAAAGAGTGAAGTTAAATTGCAGGGCTTCTGCAAGAATCTTTTATTCATTTTCATATGAACTTTATTCTTTTCTTAAATTAAATACAGATATTTTTTCCATACAGACATATACTTTCCCCCTCCTGTTTTATTAAAAAAGAGAGAGAAGGAGAATACAACTTGAGGTAAAAGTTGTATAGATGAGAATCACTTTAACCCTAGATGTTTGTTTTTTATTGCAAGCATTTCTGTATTGAAATGCATGAAATTTATTTTCTTGTAGTTATTTTTTATTATATTTCAAATGTAGTGATTTCTTAATCCTTATGATTATAACAGAATGATGTTTGGTATCTAAAATACTACTTGGCAGTTGTTAATTTGAAACTGGACAGATCATAAGTTCTGTCATTAAGATCTAGCTAAATATGAAGGAAAAGAGAAGATCCGACTCCTCATTTACTGAATGTGACTCCTTAGCCTAGTGCCAGTGAATCAGGGTGTCAGCTCTCTCCATGGTGATGACCACCTTTGATAGCTCTTCTGAGGGCAGTACAGGGAGGAGGGAGAAGCGTGACTTGGAGAACTGCTTGGAGCTGCCAGAGATCTAGAGCTGAGGATTTGTCAGCTCTTCAACCTCACTTCCATCCACAAAGTGTACATTTGTGGGAAAATGTACATGAATTTTAAAGACTTAATTTGGGGAAATATAATCATTCGCATCTTGCTACGAATGCGTGTGTGTTTGTGTGCGTGTGTATGTGCATGCATGTGTGTTTGTGTCTATGTGTATAAAAGAGAAAGAGAGCACTAAGATATGAAAATTAGGTGTACAGCATCATTTTGGTAACTTTCTTTGTTAGATCTCCAGTAGATTATTTATAAAGTAACTCCTTTGTGTTAGGCATGGTGCGAGGTGCCAGGAATACATGAGTAAGTAGTGTTGCCACATTATTACCCATAATATGATTATTGAAAAAAAATTAAGATTATTTGTAGTTCTTTTTGTCCTTGAGCTTTCAATAGGGTTGATTCATGAAAGATTCAATCTAGAGAATTGTTGGTTGCTTGACAGAACAATCCCATAAAGACCTTGGGCACATGACAGGGCCTCTGAGTAAGTCTATGAAAGTACCTAAATGAAAGAAGAAATTGTTTTAATGCTTAGAGCTTTTTTCACTTACAAATCCTTAAATTTTCAAGGGTCATATTCTCAGATTAAAATCTCTTGATGTAGCTTGTGTAGGACACAAAAATATCATCTTATTCCTTAGCAACATTGTGGCTGAGCTGGGGTTTTCATTACTGTGCTGCACTTAAGTATTTATTTTATCCCTTTATTAACCTAATATTTACATAGAAGGAAAAGTTTGTCGCATTATAAACTTCTTGAAGGAAAAGACCTTTTGTTCTATTTATTTATTTATTTATTTACTTACTTACTTACTTACTTACTTACTTACTTACTTACTTACTGGGGTATATGAGCTCTGAGATCAGTGCCTCGCCTAATATAGGAATTCCAAAAGTGTTTTTTGGATCTACTGTTGCTCTCCTATTAACACTGGAGGTGTAGTGAGAGAATTAGATGAGATACAGCATCATGGTAGCAATGAAATTATCCAGTCTTAGATGATGCTTCGATGTCAGTAGTAGGAGAAAACACAGATTAGCTGCTATGTAACTTAGGTATGGGGAAAATCTTCCTAACTATGAGTCAAGATCTGGTAACAATAATGTATAAGATTGATACATTTGATGATATGAAGTAAAGAATTTTTTCACAAAAAGTATCCCAGGCAGGGTAAAAGACAGATAACAACTTGGGCCACATACTTGCAAGTTATGGTACAAATAAAGGGTTCATATCCCTAATAAAAAAGGTTTTTAAAAACAGAGAACTGAAAACACAACAACCCTTGAGAATAATGGGTCTGATATATAGATAGTACATGGAAAAACAAATGTGAAGTGCTTAATGTATGATGCTCAACCTGACACAGGATAAGAGAGATGCATATTAAATCTACCTTGAAAAATAATTTTCACTTATTAGATTGGCAAGAAATCCAAAGAGTTGAAATATATTCTATTTGTTGGTAAGACTATGGGAGTAACTAGCTCTCTAATAACATTGCTGGTGGAATGCAAAATGGTATATCCCCTTTCAAAGGGGAATTTGGCAACATCTAACATGCTTATGTTTGGCTGTAATCCCAATTCTTCCTAGAATCCCTAGATCCCAAAGATACACTGGCAGGAATATAAAATATCAGAAACTGTTCATTGCAGTACTATCTGTAATAGCAAAAGTCTGGAAACTACCAAAATGTCTACCAGGAAGGGATTGATTGAATAAACCATTGTGATCCACAAAATGGATTACTTGTAGCTGTGTAAAAGATGAAGAATATCTCTATATACTGATAGTGGAGTTACCTCTAGAATATATTATTAATTGGAAAAAAAAGAAGGTGGTACAAAAGTGTATAAGTTATGCTATTGTTGTTCTAAGAGATTAAAGGGATGCAAATATATATTTATTTTGCAACCTCTAACAATTTAATTAATGGATCTGAGGACTGAGCTTTAATGGATGTCACATCAAATAGTACATGCCTCCCGATCCAAGTACACTCTACTGCAAGTTAGCAGTCTTTTCAGAAAAATCAAACCTGAATTTTACTGGAAATAGGACAGAAAGAAACTTGGCAAACAGCTCCAAGGGGTGTAGGAGCAAGTTCCCCATCATGTAAAACCCTTAGGACAGATGACTATGTTTTTATTCTTGTTTTAACACAACAACAAAAGTTTTCATGGAAAAAGAGAAAGAGATAGAGAGTTTTGAAACTGTAGATTAAAAAAACTGAAGAGACATATCAACCAATCCTAATGTATGAAGCTTGTTTGGATCTTGATTCAAATCAGCAAAATGGTAAAACTGTGAGCCACTGGAGAAATTTGAAGTTTGGACTAATGATAGTAAAGAATCACTGGTAAATTTTTCTAAGGTGTGATGGAATCATTAAAATTTAATATAGGTTTTTTTTAAAAGTTTACCCTAGAACATTTACAGATGAAATGATACAATATCTGGGATTCAATTTTAAATAATTAGTGGACTAGGAAGGGGCTATGGTTGGGATCATAGGAGAAACAGGAGTAGTCACGAGTGGATACTTGTTAAAGTGAGGATTGGGTACATCGAGGTTCATTGTGCTATTTTCTGTATTTTTGTAAATGTTTGAAATTTATGTAGGAAAACATTGAAAACAAAGTAAAAATAAATGAGTAGCGGCCTGCATAGGCTCTTTGAATTTCATCCACGTCTCAGTGACATGGATATGCCACAAGATGTCTCCTACCTACTTACCCTGGGACTTTATGTCCTTTTTATACAGATATTTTTTCTGCTTAAGTGTTCTAAACTTGATGGCGGCCCTGAAGATAATTTCAGACCTTTTACTGAATCAACTAAAGTACACTTTTTAGAAGGAAAAAGTCTTAATTTAACTTTTTCTAGTTTTTCTAAGTCTTTGTTTTTATGAGAAGGTAATTTAGATGTAAGAGACCTAGAAGAAAGCGTTGGGAAATCTGATAGGGAAGTTGAATCAGTTGAGCTTTTTATGTTGAAGCTTTGGAAATCTTTTTTCAATCTAGCCAGTTGCTGTAAGACTTTGCAGCTGGCTGATGTCAGGAACCTGCTAATGACTCATTCCATTTAGGCAGGGTCTGTCCTCGAGAACTTCCCTGGAAATGGTTTAGTTTGCCAGGCACAGTCCAGGGCCACATGATTTTTGCTTGACATCATTTCTTCTACCCATATTGGTGGCTATCAGTCATCAGAGGATCTAATTTCTATTTCATACTCAGCCTAGAAGTTTAGAAGACTTTATTTTGCCTGCTTGGATTCTTCTATTCATCTGACAGTCTGGGTGTTTTCTTATTAGTAAAACAAGTCTGGCTGAAGGAATCCTCAATATTTATCTTACATATTTTAGAAAAGGAAGTATATTAAAAAATGAAATTCAGGTCATAAAACCTTTATTCTGTCTTTGTGTCAATTTTGAAGCCTCAAATACTAAAAAGGAGAAGCACATTTACTATGGAGTAAATTGTTAGAGGGCAGAGGTGTGTTTTGTAAATTGATTTTATCTAAATCCCAGTCTAGAAGAACTAAACCAGCTTTCTGTAGTCTTTTCTCTAGAAAGTGAGTTTCAAAGTGATAGATACCACATGTTGGGTGCAATATAATAGAGCTAAGATCGTTATCAAGATACCTTAATATATTGTAGAGTGGATTTGAGAACATAAAAAAGAAAACAATGCTCATTAATTTATGTAAGATTTGAGAGAGAATTAAGACATGGGAGGTTTGCAAGTATTTCTTTTGTTCAGTTCTAGAACTTGTATAGATTACATTCTGGCAAGCTCATTTCCTTTTTTTTTTTTTCTTTATTCTTTCCTTTGCTTTTGGACAAATTTCACGTCTTCATTTCTCCACATATCTTTAGATCCGGCAGATATCTATCTATGCTCATAATCCCTGGATGACGTTTCCTTGATCACTTTCTCTGCTCCCTCTTGGCACAGTACTTGCCATTGAGTCTCCAGAATTGCTCTCTAACTTGATAATGAGTTTCTTGAAGATGGAGCCATCCTGACTTACATTTTTTCCTGCTTCTGCAAAATATAGTTTTGTTCAGTTCCCTCTCTTAGCTACTGGAGGTGTGGGTTTTATCAAAGAATCTTGGCAAGGATTGGGAGTGTTTCTGAGCCCAGGAAGCTGTTGTATTGAGTGACTACTGTGGGAAAGTGAATGTAGATTTGCATATATTTTCATTTTTGTAGTACTTGGTTATAATGCCAGTCTTTTAGAGAGAAATTATTACACGAAGTCTTATTCTGGGCCTTGCACTATCTGTAAGCTGAAAATTTTAATTCGAGTTAGCAACATTTCTAAAGCAGATAGTTCTTATTTTTATTGCCCACCTAATGCTTTATACTGATAATAAACATAATTAAAGTGCTTTTCCCATAGGTGCTTGCAATGGGAAAAATCAGTAGAATGAAGTTACTAATGGCCTGAATGCGATTTGACACATTTTGTTGATAAGAAGTCTTATATATTACTAACCAAAACAATAGAAGGATATCATATTTATTAAACATTTACCTGGTGCCAGGCCCATTTGTGATGTCAAATCATCCTCCTATCAGTCTTATGGTGTTGGTACTACCTGGTACTTTTCACAGCCTTTTTTATTTTATAAAACTTTTATGCATGCAAAGCAGTCATACTTCAAAAGGATTTTAAGAATTATCTGTAATACATATCGACTGAGAAACCTCAGGGTAGATTAGATGACATTCTCTTGTCCTTACCATCTCCCCATGTAGAGACTCAGAACCAAAGATAACATTATGGGAATATGTTCAATGATAAAGGCAGAAACAGAACTATGAAACACCAGGGACTAATGTGCCTGTGGGGGAGAGAGTCACGATGGGTGGGGAGCAGTCTTTCAGATGGACCCTGAAGGAGGAACAGTGTTCACTGTGATGGAAAGAGGGGGAGGAGCTATTTGAAGCAGAAGAAATAGTATAGAGGGTAAAAGTGTGGCCTGTACAAGGAACAGTGAGTAATTCTTTGTGACTGGTGTGCCCTGCTTTCTGTGTGCGTGTGTGTGTGCGTGTGCGTGTGCGTGTACGTGTGTGTGTTGTGTGTGTGTGTGTGTGTGTAGGAGAGAAATAGGGATGGGTAGATGGGCTGTATAGAATAGGGGTTGATTTAATCAGTTCTGGGGTCAGAAACAAGACTGCTTTAGAGTCCTGTGTCTGTGTCTTCCTAGCTTCGTACACGTGAAAATTTGCTCAATTCATTCCTTTATTCATTCAACACATAGTCATCGATGTCTTCTATGAAGTTGACATTACCCTAAGTACTAGGGATAGAGCAGTGAGCCTAACAGGCAAAAAACCCTGCTCCCATGGAGCTTACATTCAAGTGTAAATTTGGGGGATGGTGGCGGAGAAAAGAAACATATACGAAAAGGACCATTTAACAGTAAGTATGCTAGATGAGAAAGTGATCCCAGGTGGAGGGAGGCACAAGTGCCCAAGCCCTCAGGCAGGAGAGAGCTTTGTGTACACAGAAAAGAAACCAATGAGGCCCAAGTACTGTGCTTGCGGGTAGAGTAGGAGAAAGTAAACTTGGAGAGATGGCAGAGGCCAGGCTAAGGAGAGTCTTGTTGGCCACAGCAAAGAAACAAGATTGGATTCACAGTGCAATGGGAAGCCACTGGCAGGATTTAAGCAAGATGGAAGGTGGTCTGATTTTCGTTCCTAAAAGACCGTTCAGGCTGCTGTGTGGGAATGGCCTGAGAGGCCACCACAGGCATCCTGGGAAGGAGTGATGGTGGCCTGGGTCCAGTGATGGTGTGGAGAAGAAGATGGTTTTGCCATCCATTTTGGAAAGATAGTTGTCAGGATGTGGAGGAATTGGATACAGAGGCAGAAGTAAAGGAAGAGAGGAATTAAGGACAAATTCTGAGATTTTAGATGAGACTAACTGGATGGGCAAGTCACTCGTCTCCTTGAATTCCAGAGATCTCTTCCAAAGATTAAATGGGATTGGAAAGGTATATGGAATGGTAGATGAGTTGATTAAATATGCTTTGTGCTATCTTGGGGCGTTTGAACTCAAGGTATAAAGACACAAAGCCTGTACAGTGGCAGAGAGGTTGCAAGACGGGTAAAGAGAAGGTACTTAGCAGAAGCTATGAGGCAGCAAACAGAAGCCATGGAGAGGTGGAGAGAAAAGGAGGGTGTTGGTAACAGTAGAAGAAGCAGTGGTGAAGAGATTCAATTGCAAGTGTAGTGGGTGTTTGGCATGGCACCTGAGCCACCCTATCTCCTTGGATATCAGAAAAGGAACTTCCCTTCCCCTCAAGACCTAGCGGTACTGTTGCCCAAAGTTTTCTGACCCTCTTTTTGCTACCCATGAGCCCTTTCTACTTGGAAAAACCAAGAGTTGTGTACTCATCCAACCTGATGAGTCAAAACAGGACAACTAGACCTCTTTATTTATGTGGGAGGACACATCTTTCTATTATAAGTAGATTTTTATTTATTTCTAAGTTATAAAGTAATACAAAAATACATTTTTATTGTCAATTAAAAATGTAGAATAAACAATAAAAATATAAATTTCTCTTCTGTGTTTCTGAACACTCGAAAGTGTGTCCCCTCCCCAAGGGTAACCACCCTTATCATTTTAGGGGTGTATCCTTCCAAATACATACTTATCATTCATATATATATATATATACTTATTATATATAACTTATGTTATTGTGGGGATTTCCCAAACATAAATGAGATCATATTAGACATGAAAAATAATCCCTGTCTTTTTTAATTTACTGTTTCTTGAGTTTTCTTCTATGTCAGTTCACAGACCTGCCTCACTGTCCACGGTTGCCCAGTACTCCATTACCATGCTTTAGTCAATCATTCTTTTGTAAATGATCACTACTATTGTTTCCAATGTTTCTGCTATTACAGACTTATTTTTAAGAGCTGGGCTGTGATACTCTGTGACCTTTCACATTTGGGCAAAACCGAAGTAGTCTCAGTAAAGTCCTTTGCTATTTAGTGGCTGTGCAGTGCACCTCAGCCCTTGGGTTAGGCTCAGTTGCAGGCAGAGTCCATGGGGCGTGTGTGGATTGCAAGTCAGGCACATGTGGCAGCAATTTTCCTCGTGTTCTGTTGCTG
Source organism: Paguma larvata (assembly GCA_030068075.1). Taxonomy (NCBI): domain Eukaryota; kingdom Metazoa; phylum Chordata; class Mammalia; order Carnivora; family Viverridae; genus Paguma; species Paguma larvata. Next base: position 23,157,898 of record CM057842.1, on the reverse strand, counting down.
CAGGGAGGAATTAGCATGGGGGCGGGGCAGGTGGGGCAGGGTGAGCCTAGAATGTTGCAGTCTCCTCAAGGAAAACTCGAAGTAAACTACCCTGTTTATATTAACACCTAGTAAAAGAAAATATTAACTTTGCTAAAATAATCTTCTAAAGAAACAGATTTAATGAGAATATCTGCATTAAATTTAAGAGCTTTAATTAAACATGCAAAGGATAAACAGTATCTTCAAAGTTCAGCCTTAAGAAGTAATAACTATTTCTTAAGAAGGAAAAATATTTAACTACACTGCCTGTCTGGATGTTTGATCTTTAAAAGTGGGAGCATTCATGTTTTTGAAAATTAATCTAAAAACACAAAGTAACTTAAGTCTCTAGGGCAGTCATAATTTGTATGCTTTCTGTTGATATGTTCATGGAGGCCGTGATTTCTTTGAAGTAATACACTTTTATTTTAGAGAAAGACATTGTACTTGCTGAAAGACAGTATAGGTCTAGTTGTTCTTATATATTTTGCTAGTACTCTCAAAGTAAAGACAGTAAGACAAAGCAAATGATTGACCTTACTGTGCTTGTTCCTGGGAGATGGGAGGGCTGGGAAGGAGCAGACTGTATGTACTACAGACTTTATAAACCTAGTCTTAGTCCATTGTTATAGCAGTTTTGCACAATAGATGGTGCTATCCCCATTTTACAGATGAGAAAACTGAGTCCCAGAGACATAAAGTAAATATCTCAAAGACATACCACTATAAAATAGTAGTGTAGGATTTTAACCTAGGGCTGACCTGTTTTTAGCTCTTTTGAACTGTGTGATTCTAGCGTCATTCTCCTCCACCCTCCCCACCCCCTGCTTTTTTGGATTTATCGGTCCTATTACTATCCAGAACTGAAACAACTCTCCTTCTTTATGGTGTTAAAAGTATCATTATTGTTAAATTCACTGGCCAACCTTGGCTATAAAATAGACTTTCATGTTCTGAAGGTCTTAGGTTAACTGCCATCAGAGAGACTGGTAATCAAAATGGTGGACACCTTTTTATAGAGCAGTTTGCTGACCCCTGCTCTTAAACATAGATCCAAGATGTGGAAGGTTCAAATGAAATAGTTGTTAGGATTTTGCATCTGGATAACTCTCTTAGGTATCCAGAACCCCTTGTATCCTATGGTACTAAAGCCGATCATTTTAATAGTGCCCCTGTCCTGTGTTTAGATATTTATAATACTATCACTGTGGTGAAAATCTCCCCCCTCCTCAGCATTTCTATTTTGGCTTCTAATTTCACCACTACAATTTCTCTCTTTCCCTTTCTGCTCGCCTCTCTTCTTCTCTCCATTCTTTCCTTCTTGCCTTTTGATATCCTTTCCAAAGGAAACTAAATAATCACTTTCTCCTATCTTTCTCCTCAGCTTGTAGCCTTTCTTCTCTAAATTCTCTCTACCCAGTCTCCATATAACCCAGGAGTTCCCATATCAATGTGGCAGGGTAGGTTTTATATTTTGGAGAAGCCATCTGAGTGGAGCCTGCTGTCATTGGAGAGCAGAGGCTCAGTCTGAAGTTTATTCTTGCCCTCAGAAATTAGGGGTCCAGAGTTGCTAAATCTCTGACTTTAAGAGAAGCAGGAAATTCAGACTTTTGGGTATAATCTCTCTTTTTTAATGCTGGCGACTAATTAAAAAATTATTTTGCGGTAGTGCATAGCAAACAAAAGACATCTGTTAGCTATCACTTGGAATCTCTTAGTAAAACAAAGAAAAATTTCGAACTTTCTTATTTTGAAAGTAGTCACTGAACTCCATCCATACTTTCCTACCTTTTGGCCAAGGTGACCTTTTCTTTGGTACTTTTATTTCCCACACATGTTATCCCAAGATTCCTGGGAGGCAGTACAGTGTTCTGTAGGGAGATCAGCTGAATATGGGTTGAATTATAGCTCAATCATATAATAATTTTGTTACCTTGGATGGGTCATTGCAACTTTGTGAGCCACCAGTAAAAGTTGTCTACTAATGATCTGTCTTAATTGCTTTATGACACAACAAATATTTATTGAGTACCAACTATGTCCCAGACACTGGGTTAGGGATTGGAGATGCCACAGTGGAAAAACCCAGATATGGCTCTGGCATTCCTGTAGCTCACTATCCAGTAGAAGAGAAAGATAGTAATCAAATAATTTCAGAAATATAGTTATAATGAGAAAAGGAACTTAAGTGCTCTGCCAAAATCTAAGCTGGTTCTAGTCTGGCCTTCCTGGGGAAGAAAGACTTGATCTAAAATCTGAAAGATGGATTGGAGTAAATCAGGTGAGAAGGGGATGCCATAGCATTTCTGGCCAAAGGTCCGGAATGTGTCCTCTGTATAAGGCATTGAAACCCCACTGATATGATTCAACCAGATTAAATAACAATCTGAACCCAAGTCAGTTTAACATGTTTACGTTTTAACAAATGTTCTTTTAGAGAAACACAAAAGTGCTGTTACTTCTTTACCACTTTCCAGCAGGATTCCCTTTGTCAAGTGTAGTAGTGGTTATATCAGATAGTATGGTCTAGGCTATGCTGCCATAACAACCTCAGAATCTCAATGGCTTAAAGCAGAGGTCAACAGACCATGACCCACAGGCCAGATCTTGCTGCTGCCATCGTTTTTTTTTTTCTTTTTCCAATTTTTATTGAAGTACAGTTGACACACACACATTACATTAGTTTCAGATTTTGTAAATAAATTTTTTTGGAACACAGCCATGCCGGCTCATTTATATATTGTCTTTGGCTGCTTTTGCATTACAATAGTAGAATTGTTAGTTGCAAAAGAGACTACACAGCCTGCAAAGCCAAAAATATTTACAACCTGGCCCTTTACCCCAAAATTTGCCAAATCCTGCTTAAGAGTATTGTTTGGAGCTTCCTCAGTGGAAAACTGGAAATTATACTACCTATACATGGGGCTGTGTAAAGGAACAAATTAGTGCATGGAAAAGACCTAGCCTGGTGCCTGGCATGTAATAGGCTGCTATTTACTATTGTTCTTAATACTGTCTTCTTTCTTTTTGTTCTCAGAAACCCCTGTTGTTAATGTTGAGCCTTGTACATGTTATATCAGTATTATTACTGCCACTACTAACAATAATACTTTGCATTTATTGCTCATCTATGATGTTTTAGGCACTGTAAGGGAGCTTTGTGTATCATCTCCTTTAACCCTTACAATAGTTCTCTTAAATAGAAGTTTCCTAATTTTATAAACCCTGCTCATATTAATAACGAACAGTTGACTGAGCATTTACTCAGTGCCCAAGCATGGTGCTCAAATAAATTGTAGGTCCCTACAAAATCATCATGTTTTACGGAACAGGAAGCTGAGCCTTCCTGAACAGGAAGAGAGGTGAGTTACTTACTCTGGGCCCCACATTTTGAAGTAGCAGATCTGGGATTCTCATTCTAGCCCATCTAACACCAAAGCCATTGAACATACTCTCCATCGCTGTGTCACCCCTTCTCCCATGGATAATCAAGGAACTGCTTCAGTCACTCCTGTGGGCTGGCCCGTTCCCTGTCCTTGGGACAGCTTTTTGTTTTTCATTTCCTCTTCTCAGAGTAGCCTTGCTGTTTGCTTCCCGTTGTCTGAAATCTGCTCAGCTCAAAACCGCTGTGTCTTAGAGAAGCTGGTTCTCATTACCATGGCGCCCTCTCCTTCCTCTAGCATGTACTGAACACTTGGATTGCTCATTGGATGCTGAGGTGACAATGCAGCATACAGTCGGATGAACCCCTTGCACAGAAAAAGCACTCGTTTATTGTGGTTTTTCCTGTGGACTTAGTGAACTGCAGCCGTCATTTCTCTTCATCCTCCTTCCTTTTGAACAGCTTACTAGCACTTTATAGTGTGTCAGGCTTCATGCCATTTTCATAGCACCTCTGCAAGGGGGTTCTCTTCTTATCCTGATTTACAGATGCAGAAACTGAGGCTGGCCCAAGGTCACTCTAGGGAGGGGTGACGTGGGTGTGAAGCACAGAAACGTACCCATGGCCGAACTTTCCCCTGTTGTACCATATGACTGTTGAGGATATCCACTAAGGATGAAAATGTCCGTTGGACTAGTTGGCTTTGATTTAGCAGCTGTGTAAATGGAACAGAAACCAAATGGTTCCCTTCTGAGGATTAATATCATATGATTTCACTCATGTGTAGAATTTAAGAAACACAGTAGATGAACATAGGGGAAGGGAAGGAAAAATAAGATAAAAACAGAAAGGCAAACCATAAGAGACTCTCAAATACAGAGAACAAACTGAGGGTTGCTGGAGGGGATGTGGGGGGGATGGGCTAAATGAGTGATGGGTACTAAGGAGGGCACTTGTTGGGATGAGCACTGGATGTTATATTAAGCAATGGATCTTTGGGTTCTATTCCTGAAACCAATACTACAGTGTATGTTAACTTCAGTTTAAATAAATAGATTAAAAAAGAGAGAGAATCCAGGCAACGGCCGTTACCAAATTAAGTGACAAAGCACAAAGGCTGGACAATTGCAATTTATAAATTTCCAACATAACTAGAATTATTTATTTAATGGATATTGAGCACCCACTATTCACTGTGAGTGAACACTGAGCTGAGCATAGGGTATTTGCAAACACCCAAGGCAGTCTTACCTTCCTAGGCAGATTGTAGCCCTGGAAGAGGCAGTATCATCTATTAAGAGCACCCGCTTTGTGTCTGAGGGACCCAGGTTCTAGTCCAGACTTTGTCACTTGACAAATTTTCTGATGTTCGACAATTCACCAAACTTTTCAGAACCTTAGTTTTCTCACTATAGAACAGGATGGTAGGAATACCTGTCTCAAAGGGTTAGCTTAAGCATTCAGTGATAAGATACAGTAAAACATTCAGCGCAGTGCCTGTCACAGAACACTCGAGAAAGTCTTAACTATCACTAGATATTATCTATGGTAGAGATAAATGTGGTCCCCCAAGAAGGACCAAGCAAGGCAACATGAAAGAGATGTCAGAGAGGAGGGGAAGAATCAGTTCCTCCAGGCTGAGGGGCATTTAGGAAGTCTCCAAACTTGCAGGATAAAAGAATCCTGGTGGGCAAAAATGGCTAGGAGAGGGAATGGCATTCCAGGCCAAGAACCGTGTGAGCAAAGATACAGGGACAAGAAAAAAGGTGTGTTCAGGGAAATCTTCATGGTATTGTGTGACTGGAAAGGGGAGGGCAAATGGAAGGATAGGGAGAGTCTGACTTTATGAATATTGAATGAAATATTTTCAGAACAGAGGACTCCAAGTATGTGGTGTTGTCCCAATGAATGTGCAACTATTCCTGCCGTGGATGCCTGCCGTTCCTAGGCTGCAAAGTGATCTCCTTCTTCCTGAAAGAAGATATGAAAGCTCGCTCTTCTGCTCTCAAGACATTAATGACTTGACATCACATGCAGCAGAGATATAATTGCCCTTACTACTTGCATTTCCATGGCAAAAAACAGCATCAGTCCCCCCGCACTCCACCCACAGCAACCATAAATGTTCCCGAAGCCAGGCTTCTGGGCCATACTTGCTTAGGTAAGGGTTGAAACAGAGCGAAGCATGACTTTTTTTTTTTATTGTTTTACAATGTAGGTTTTATTTTTATTTAGGTCTGGTAAGGTCAACAGATCAGGAGGCAATTGCCACTGGATAGACAGCTTGTTATAGTTCCCAAGAAAGAGAAGGGGCCGTGCCAGGCCATGGGTGCCTCACAGGGAAGCACGAGAGTCTGTTAGGAGATAGAAGGAATGAGGGGAAAAATATGGGAAAGAGACTTAATTGTGGTTTTCAGGAAAGAATGGATGAGGCAGGGTAAACTCATTTAGGATTGCTAATTTGAACAATTTCAGAGGTGTCTGGGGCATAGGGGCTGTCCCTAATTATCTGGTATCTTGCCTGGGGTGACTGGAGCCAGGGAACAGAGGCACAGAGTATAAAAGCCTGATGGAGGAGGTGGGGTGGGGGTGTGGGCTCTGGATTGGTTAGTTTGCACATGAAAGGCACAGTTGTAGGTTGAGTCCTTTACTATCTTTAGGAATTGGCTTGCCCTAGGAGGGGCAGTCTTTGGGGTCAGCAAGGCCACAAGTGTCAAAACATCAGAATACAGAAAGTGAAAAGGTATAATTAATATACTTATGTCCCTGACAATGCAAGAAAATTGTATCCTTCAGGAGTTTAAAGAAACTCTGATATTCATACAGAGAACACACACACACACACCGCTGAAAAGTGTGTGATTTCAGGATGTGGGCGTTCCATTGCAGAGAGCTGCTCTAGGAAAGCATCTTCTGACCTGCTTGCTCAGCACCAGGCACAGGCACGTTCGTGGTCAGAAGATACTGATGCTCTGAAGCACCATATAAATCACCCGATTCATCTTTTCAGTATTACTTACATGGTTAATTTCATAGAAGCTTTTCAGAATAATGTTTTCAACTTCAAATCTTTAATTATCATTGCCTTTTCCTTAATGCATCCCTATTCTTATATTCAAGAAACTAAGAAAGAAAACTTGTGTTCATATGAGGCTTCCGTACAGCAGCTGATGTCTCTCCTGTGAACTAGCGTTTGTTTGCTGGGCCCTGTCAGGCCATTTAATTCTCAAACCAGATATTAACACCCCCATCTGTAAGATGGAGAAATACATATTTGGGGTTACTCAGTAACTTTCCAGGGTTTCATACCATGAGAGGCAGAGAAGCTTTTCCTGATTTTTCATGTTGTCTTTTGCATATCACTTCCCTGAAAGATTATATGGCATTCGTCTATTTTTCCTGCCCAGGTAGCTAATATCCCTGATGATGGGTCTTCATCAGGTTTATGTGTTGGATCATGTTTGCATGCATCTTAGAATTTTGTAGTCAGAGGAGTGCGGTGTTGAGCTGCTAGTGGAAATGAGACATTTAGACTCTCTCCTCCCCTTCCTGTCCTCAATCTTAAATATGTATTATCTTTATCATGGTAAAGTACTTTGCAACCACCCCTACTGGTTTTCTCATAATATATGAAGTTAGTTAAATGCATGAACTCTGCTTTCCAGTTTATCCCTGAACTTACATATTTTAAATTGTGATTTTAAAACTCCAGGATCATCTTTTAATAATGACAACCAGCCAGAACTAAATGGTTTAATGTGATATTCTCCTTAGAGACTACAGAGGAATTGATAGCTTCTCTAACAGTAATTTTGTGCCTTTCAGTGTGTGTGTGTGTGTGTGTGTGTGTGTGTGTGTGTGTGTGTGTGTTATTCTATCACTCAAGGCTTGTTACTCTCTGCTAATATGCTGTTGCCTAGGATTGCTTAATTAAACATGACTTAAAAGTTTGCATTATGTTTTAAACTAGTGACAGAAATTGCTTAACATGATTTCTTGGTTATATGCTGCCTTTGGAATGGCAAGAAAACAGGGTCGAGAAAATACATTCATTCTGTTAAATCTTTATTTATTTTCTAAGGAGTGAGAGAGCATTTTTATCCAAGTGATGAGAACCTCCTGGAGTTGATTGACTTAAATTAGCTTGATTGCCTTTTATCAATTGCAGCTGCACTGTTTAGCATAAAAATGCAAAACATCTAAAAAGCATTTGCCTTGCAGCATACTGGAAAGATGTTTTTAGTTAGTTTTAAGATGTTTCAAATTTTTATTCTGCACAGATTCTCTGAGAATGTCTCCAGAACATATCTAGTTACAGAGAATTAGTACAGATATTGTAAACTTTGAGAAAATGAATTAAAGAAAATATGCTGTTTTATGAATTACATATTTAGAATTTGGGCTTTTTAGCTTTTAAACGTCTCTTGTAAGTTAAACAGTTCAGCAATATTTGTTGCAGTGGCCTAGCCAAGCCACCGCTGCTAAACATTAAGTAACAGTCGTTGGAACTTTTCTTGTAATGAGCCATTTGGCCTTTCTTGTGGAGCTGTGACATGGTTCAGTGGAAACTGGCTGTTGTAAAGTTAGGTAAACCTATCTTTGTCTTCAAATCCTATGAATGGATTTTAGACCATCATCTTTGTTTTCTTCTTGGCTTAGATGGCTTAATGATGGGTATGACTGACTTACTAAGTCTTCTTGTGTGGGTGCTGCTGAGAGGGGTCTGCTCTGGGAGACGCTCTGGTTCTCTTCCAGACCAGCTGCTGTTTTTCTGATTCCCCCTTATTTGGCAGATTTTCTCCTTTGGTGCTTTCAGACATTATCAGTACCAAAACCAGAAGAAAGTACACTCTCGCAGTTATTTAAAAAATTTTTAAAAAAATAATTTTTTTAATGTTTATTTATTTTTGAGACAGAGAGAGACAGAGTATGAGTGGGGGAGGGGCAGAGAGAGAGGGAGACACAGAATCCGAAGCAGGCTCCAGGCTCTGAGCTGTCAGCACAGAGCCCGACGCGGGGCTCGAACTCACAGACTGCGAGATCATGACCTGAGCCGAAGTCGGTCGCTCAGCCGACTGAGCCACCCAGGCGCCCCCAAATTTTTTTTTAATGTTTATTTATTTTTGAGACACTGAGACAGAGCATGAGTGGGGGAAGAACAGAGAGAGAGGGAGACATAGAATATGAAGCAGGCTCCAGGCTCCAAGCCGTCAGCACAGAGCCAGACGCGGGGCTCGAACCCACGGACTGTGAGATCGTGACCTGAGCCGAGTCGGCCGCCTAACTGACTGAGCCACCCAGGCACCCCTCTCACCGTTATGAAAGAGAAAGAAAGAGGGAGGGAGAGAATGAGCTGGTTGATTGTTTTCTCATTTTTATCAAAATCACCTACTGGTCTTAGTTGATAGAGAATCTCCTTCAGACACTAGGACTGAGAAACACTGGACTCCAGTTCTTAGGGCAGAGCCTCAAGGACATGTTCAAAGGGGACTGGTCAGGGGACTCACAGGTGCATCTTCCTTTACCCGTCTCTGGGTTGTGCTTCATGATGGAGAAACAAATTTTTTTGTAAAAATATTTTTCAAATGCAGCACCTACATTTCTTTGTTGGACATTTTATAAGTTCTGTGTGTGTGTGGGGGGGTGTGTGGCATGTGCCTACCTTTGCTTGGCTGATTTTTCTCATAATTTGAAGTTGTGATGTGTTATGCTTCTGGGTCTGTAATAGGGATATAGAGACCACAGGCCTTCAGTTGGAGAGAGCTGGAGTCCTTGAGTGATTGTCAGGCTGTGGGCTCCTCTCAGCCCCCAACCCCCACGAAAGCATATGGTGGATAGTGATCCATTCAACCATCCCAAGAGGCAGGGCTATTCCATAGGAACAGGTGAGGATCCTAACAAGAGCAGGTGTGTGTCCTGGACTCCACAGGTGACTTTGGCAGATACTGAGTTCAACGGCTCTTCCCACAGCTTTTCATTCTGGATAAATCTCTGATTATTCAGTTAGATTTATAGAATCAAATAAGCCTATATTTGATGTGTCACATCATTCTGGGGAAAATTTTGAAAAATGCTTATGTGTTTCAGTACTGCCTACAGGCCACTTTCCAGAAATCCTTCCTCCCACTTTTAATGTCTTATTAATATGCTGTAATGATGTTATTAATGTTTAAGTCAATCACAGTTTTAATATTATGACAGAATTTTAAACATTGTTCCCATATTCCCTTCTCATCTTTGTTATGTGGTGTTCACGTTACATTTGGCATAGCTGCTTTTATAATATACCTAAAATTTAGGGCTTTGTTTTTAGATATAATGTCATTAAAAGTGTGTCTGTGTGATGATGAGCCTTCTGATTTTTATTCTTAATCACATTGCTGTGATTTCCTCAGCCATACTTCCACATTTAGTCATTGCAGTTGTTGTTAAGTTTTTCACTGATAAAGATAATATTTCAGTGTGAATGTCTTTGAATATTTGGATTGCTAGATCAAAGAATATAACCATTTTTCTAGCATTTTATGTGTGCTTCTAAATTGAAAGTGGGATACATGTATAAGGTCAAAATAATTTAAACATTGAAGTTTAGGAGTTTCTAGGTGACTCAGTCAGGTAAGCATCTGACTTCAGCTCAGGTCATGGGTTCCAGCCCCGCGTCAAGGCTCTGTGCTGACAGCTCAGAGCTTGGAGTCTGTTTTGGATGCTGTGTCTCCCTCTCTCTCTGCCCCTTCCCCACTCCGGCTCTGTCTCTCTCTTTCAAAAATAAATAAACATTAAAAAAAAAACAACTCAAAGTTTGAAGGGTCCTATGTCAGTAGTTGTGTACCTACAGGAACTTCAATTAACAGCATGCCCGAGGACTCATTCCACCCCAAAGAGATAGTTGACCTCATGCTTTTCACTACTGCATCATACTCCATTAAGTGCATAGAGAATAATTATGTAGCCAGTTTGCCTTTATTTGAAAAAAACTTGCTCTGTAGAATCTACCTAGAGTCTGTTTTAGCATATCTTGCGAAGTATAAATCTCTGTTAAATATTTTTGTTCGACTAATTTATCCTAATGCAATGTATTTAATGGTCTTTCTTTATCGTTTTTGATTCAGTCTCACCTTATTTCCTATATATAATTGGCTCTGTTCTGAGGCTCTCTCTCCTGTCAGTCTGATGATTACTGCTTCATCTTGCATCAGGCTCCACTATTTTTGTGTTCTAGGAAGGGAGACTCTTCTCCTCAGTCCTTTTTCAGGATGATACTTGATGTGATTACCTGATTCCCCTCCTCAGTTTATTTCTAGAACTATTTTTGTTTGTTTATTTCTAAGAAGAGTCATCTAAAAAGTCTACATATAAGCATGCTTATTTGGAAATTAACTTGGAGAGAATTGATCAAAGTAAAGCAAATAATTAAATTCAGTAAATAATGTATTGTGTCAGACATTTCCCTACTTTTAGTGGTTTTATGACCGTTATTAAGTTTGTTCCTATGTGCTTTATCTTTTGTTGTTATTATGCAATATATATTTACATAAAGTGTGTATTTGTGTGTGTATATAGATCTGTTCTCAGATCCCTTACTCTTGTACTGTAAGAATTATGAAAAATTATTGGTTATTTAAATTTTCATATTATAATATTAAGGCAAATAATAATATTTTATCCCCTTTAGTGTCAATATTAATTATTTGAAAAACTATTTTTGTGGGCCCTTATGCAATAGTCAAACTTCAAAAAGAATTTTAAATCATTTTGTTTCTATTTGCTATAGGAAAGCCTAGAGTTTCTCCAGTCATGGTAATATGGATTCTTCATTATACTTTGCATTTTCTAATGTTGAGAGAGCTTCTATTTCCTATAAAATACATTATGGGATTTAAAATGGAATCTTATTAAATGAACATCAATTAAAGTGCTCATAGTTTTTTTCTACTTTATTGTGTTTCTGCTAATAAAAGTTATTATGCTGAAGTATCTAGGTGAAAGCCTATTTGATATTTAAGGTATTTTAAATTCCATATGCTAGTTTTATTTAGGCCCTTTGTAACTATACTAACAAGGAAGATTTGATATACACATGTAGCTTGCTTGGTTTTAAAGTCAGAGTCCTGTTTCTTGGTAGTATAAATTAAGGTTTTTTCCTATATTCTCAAGTAGTTTTATTCGATATGGAGATTATTTTATCCTTGAAAGTTTGAAAAAATTCACCAGTTGCCATCTTAGAAGATAAGTTTCCATCAATATATGCTTTTATCTCTGGGTGGGATCACATCGCAAGTTTCTCCCTTTGTTAGAATGAGAAGTTTGGGCAATAACATTTTTTAGCATGTGTTTAATTTTCTCCAATTAATTATACTTTACTTAGTTAAAAATTTTTGATGTAGTTAAAAAATCAGAAAGGTGGGGTGCCTGGGTGTCTTAGTTAGTTTAGCATTTGACTCTTGATTTTGGTTCAGGTCATGATCTCATGGTTTGTGAGATGGAGCCCCACATGGTTGGGGGGCTGTCAGCACACGGAGCATGCTTGGAATTCTCGCTCTCCCTCTCTCTTCCCACTTGCCCGCTCATGCTCACTTGTTCACTCTCTCAAAGATAAATAAATAAACTTTAAAAAAACCAGAAAGGTGGCTTTGGTGATAGGGAGTAGTTTTCTGTACTTGAGCCCTCATAGCTGCCTGCATATTTTTAGGCTAAAAGTAACATATCAGAGTTGGAAAGGGTCCTTAAAATCTCCTTATTTTTCAGATGAGGAAACTGAAGCACAGGTTATGTGGCTTGACTGGTATCTATTGTGGGAAGACTGGCACCAAAGTCCTTTGGTGCTCATCTAGGCTTCTTTGTTTTCTTTTTTGTTGTTGTTTGTTTGTTTTTAAATTTATTTATTTTGAGAGAGAGAGAGAGAGAGAGAGGGAGAATGAGAATGAGAATGGATGGGGGAGGGGCAGGGAGAGAGGTAGTGACAGAGAATCCCAATCAGACTCCTCATCGTCAGTACAGAGGCCCTTGAGATCATGACCTGAAGCCAGGTGTCCGACACTCAGCTGACTAAGCCACTCAGGTGCCTCTAGGTTTCTTTTTAATATACTCTCTTGTCTTTTATGAACTGAGAAGGTATAGATTTGGATATATGGACTACCAAGATGTAGAGAGAGTGAACCTGGAATCCCATGTTGACCTTGAGAGTGTACCCTCTGAGTCAGGGATTATTGCATTAAGCTTGAGGATTTATGGTTCCATTTTATTTATTATTATTATTTTATTTTTTTAAAAGGTTTATTTAAGTAATCTCTGCACTCCACATAGGGTTCGAATTCATGCCTCCAAGATCAAGAGTCACATGCTCTTCCAACTGAGCCAGCCAGGCACCCCTATTTTATTTTAAATAATGGTTATGAAGTTTAATGGACTGTGGTTTATATCAGTTAGCATTCTTGTGCTAGCAAGTAAGTGGAACACATTTCAAATTAGTTTAAGCAAAAAATGGGATTTAATGATTTGTACTATTGAAAATTTCAGAATTATACTGACTGTAGGCACAGCTAGATCCAGGTACTGAAACATCCTCAGTGCTTTTCTTTCATTTTTCCCTTCAACCTCTTGATCTTTTGTTCGTTTTTGGGCTATATTCTGTAAGAAATTGAGGCTGTCAGCAGATCCAGAATCACATCCTCCCATGTTTACAACCTTGATAGAATAAAATAGGTGCATTGGATGGTTCTAAGAAGGACTACAACTGATTTGGCTTAATTACCTGATCATCTTTGACCCAGTCGTTGTGTTGATTCAGTCACAGTCCGTGAAGTACATCCAGTAACTAAAGTAATTAAAAAGTAATCTTTTCTTATATATCCTAAAGAATATTACCAGCTCTCTAGTGTATAAACAATAGCAATACTTCTCTCATTTTGAGAGGGGACTCAGGGTTACTCTCTGACCTCGGTGACTCTTCTGTCTTCCTCTCTCTGCTCTTTCAACATTAAAAAGCAAAGCAAAACAAAACAAAACAACAAAAAACATAGACCTAATATGTCTGCTACTGTTTTTATGTTTCGTCTATTTTGTATCCAGGAGGACCCTAAAGAAAACCCCTTCAAAGCCTGGTACAAGAGGAGGGAAAGTAAAGATTAACACAATTTATTATTTTATTAATTTGAAACATAATGTTTTTGGTTCCCTCTTCCCAGTTGTAGACCCTCGCACAAGAGGGATCAGACATATAATTGTGACGTTCTGGTTACAGGTGGACATCTGCCTTTTCTCCTCTTTCTACAAAAACCAGTGTACCTTCCTGCGCATCTGGAGGTATTGCCCAGATGAGCTTGGCTGTAATCACTGTGGTTCCTCCTTAGGAATCTTCCACCTAGAAAGCAGACCCTCCTCGAGAGTCCCATTACCCATAGTGCAAAACTTAAGAAACTGGATACCCATAGAGATTACAGTAAAAATTAAGATACAGTTTGGTATTTCATAAAGGACTTTTGAAAATTCTCTGTCAATGAACTGAAACCATGCCTTGTCATTTTCTTTATATCTCAGAAACACTCAGTCTCGGATTATACATTCTTTCTAAAATTACGTGCCAAGTTTAGATCATTTCCCTATTTCTCTTTGAGGTTCTACTTTAAAGATAGGACTGGTTGGTCGAATTGACCCTGATTCCTACATACCTATAGTCCTATAGTCCAGTGGTCCAGCAGTCATGTTGAAATACCTGCTTAGCTTAAGTGTTGACAACTCTTCAGCTAACATATCCCTCAACCAATCTGTAAGTCCTCTTGGCTTTTCCTGGAATTGGCTCGCTGTTCTCATCATCACTGTCATCTCTTGTCTGGATTGTCGCAGTTGCCTCTTAACTGCTCTTTGCCTCTCCCAGTGCCTCCTCAGAGTGAGCCTGTTAGCATGTAAGTCCAATCCTGCTTTTCCTCTGCTCGAAATCCTCCAGAGGCTCCTTATGTCACCTAACTTCTCACAGTGACATCCAGGTCAATGTGATCTCTCTTCACTCCTGCCGTATCCCATTCCCATTGCCTTGTGAGTTTGTCTCTTCATTCACCCATTTCTGGCCATGCTGGTCTCCTGGCTGCTGTTCCCACATGCCAGGCATGTGCCCACACATGGTGTTTTGTACTGGTTACCTCTACCTAGAACTCTTTTCCTCTGGCTTGCCACATTGCCAACTCTCTTTGCCTCTTCCACTTTCTCAGTGAGGCCTATAATGGCCGCCCTCTTTAAAATTGTAGCCCCCTCCAGCTGCAGAATTCTCTTTGCCCTGCTCTATACAATTTTTTAGCATTTTATAATTTTCATTATTTGCTGTGTTTTACCATTTATTGTCTTTCTTCTCTCCTCTTCCCTCTTCCTACTAGACTGAAAGCTATTTTGTACACGATATTCCTAAGATCTAGAAAATAGTAGGACACTATATAGGACACATTATATTCATCTGTAAATATTTTTAAATAAACTGGTGAAGTTCTATGGGGATATTTTAAGATATGGTACAGCTGTGTACTTAAGCTTTGGGTCAAAATTCTAAAGAGGTCTTAAAATACAGCTCAAAAAAGAAAAAAAAATCTGGGATCTTATATGACTTGGTCCTGTCATATTCAAAGACACATAGCCCAATAACTAAAGTAATTAAAAAGTAATTCCATTCTTTTGACTTCCCCAAAATTCATTACAACTTATTTCATTGAGGGAGCACATCACCTTGACAAAGTCTGTGCTGTTTTCTCAGAAGGGGAAGAAATGGAATATTTATAGGGCTTTGAGGTTTTGGCCCAAGTGGTTTAAGATGGGTCTTTTAGCCAAAACTAATTGGAATTGGCCAAAGTTGGAATATAATAATTTAGGGTTAGTCAGTGCAGCAATGAGTATTGAAGAGAATCATGATAAATAGCTGTGGTTGATAAGTAAATGGTTTGACGTGATGAATAAATTATTGTCCCAATAAATTGATCAGCGGGAATTTCCTGAAGCTAATAGTCAATTTATTTATTGGTTTATAGCCTTCCAGGGCAGAGATTTCCTGGAACAAACAACTAAAATATTAACATGGGTTCTACTGTCATATTGGAGTCATAAAGGCAAATACGGTCTCAATCCTCAATTCTTGTGACTCTTTAAAATATCCAATTCACTCATTCTTCTTTGTTAATTCATTATTTCATACATCTGAAAAATACTTAGTGGTTTCCTACAGTGAGTCAACACCAGGCTTGTAGTGCAGCAGAGTTTCCTATCACCTGTTCTTTATTTATCTCAGGTTCCTTCTTTCACATTCAGCTATTCGGTAGCTTCTCAAATTCCTGCACACTTCTTTTGATATCGGAGTCCCGCAGCTTTTTGGAATCTCTCATTCTCTCCCCTTGTTCCCCTCTTAAAAAATATATCGGTTGATTTAAAAACATTTTTTTTTGTAGCTTATTTCAGAGTTTCTCAACCTTGGAACTATTGACATTTGCAGCTGGACAATTCCACCTATTAGATATGAGTCACATGCCCTTGCACCCCAAAATGCCTCCAGACATTATCAGATATCCTCTGGGAGGCAAAATTGTCCTGACTGAGAGCCATTAGTTTCGTCTGTTGTTTGAATTTTGTATAATAAGGGGGAGCCTGAGAACTAACTTAGTAAGTGACCCAGAGGAGTGAAGGGTGCATCTGTGCACATGTTGGTACTTTGGCACCAGTATGTCTTTGCCAAGTGCTCCTTTTCAAGGGCATTATCTCCTTATGCCATTTTTCATTGCCGTCAGGATAAAACCCCAAATCCACAGCATGGCTCCGTTCACCTTTCTCATGTCTCCCCTGCCCTCCACTCATGCCTGTCATTTTAACTCTGCAGGCATATCAGCTCTTTTGGAGTTTCCCAACCAGTAACACTGTTTCCTGCCTTTAGATTGGAAGTCTTTTCCATCTCAGATGATTCCCTTCCTTTCACTGACCTTTATGCCTTCACTGTCAGCTTTAATATCCTACTCCAGGCAGCTCTCCCTAATTCATCCTAGACTAACTTAGGTGGTTCCACAGCGCTGTCTACTGTACTTATCATAGGGGGTAGCCAGACTATTTGGATTGGTATTTAATTGTATTTCTTGCTAGGTTATCAGCCCAGTGAAAAAGATAGGACTATCTCATTCACCATTGTTTGTTTCTTTAAAACTCAACATAAAACATGCACTGGTCAATACTGACAAAAAAGTTGTAAAATTAATGTTTGAAAATAATGTTAGTGTACCAATTTAGTGATTAATGCATAGGTTTTTTGACAAGCTTTCAGTTAAAGTAAAAGCAACAGTAAGAAAAACAACAAAACAAACTCAACTACTTAACAGTATGAACAGGTTAATTGGAAGAAATTCAACAACTTTTCCCCTGAAACTTTTAGAAATTTAGAATATTAAAATATCAGTAGAGAGAACTTAGAATTACACATTTCTTCTTTGTCTATTGTAAATTCAAAGTAAATCTTTTCTTTGGAAAACATAACTCTGTTAAGCTGTCTCTGCTGTTCTTTTTAATGAAATGATCTTAACTTATTCCTCGTTCTTTAACTGTTATGTTTAGCAGAAGTTTTACAAGCTGAAACCCTGCAAGGTGAATCCAACCCAGATTTAGTTCACTGGGCTCACCCAGTGTTCTTTCTTTTGTGTTTTGTTTTTCCTTGTGAAATAAAAAAAAAAAGTTGCTAGAAATAAAAAAATCATGACATACCACATGATAATGTAGATTTCTAGGTTCTTTTGAGTAAGGTGAAGCTCTCAGTGGTGCCATTGTGTCCTCTTGACAACTTTGGGGGCTGGGGCAGTGGCTGGTTGCCCCTTGGGATGAGACGTGTGGTCCCCAGTCCCCACCCAACCAGTTACTCTTGTGTCACTGGCCTGACCTCCTTGGCATTTAATTTGCAGCTCCAGTGTTTAGTGTGCTGTGTAAGTGAAGTTAAGGGAAGGAAAGGTTATCCAGTGAACATTTGAATAAAATATGAGTGTAAGAACATCCAGGTGACAAGGATCTGGTAACAATTGTTATTGAACGTGCCTCATTTTACTAGATTTAAACTTCACTCTGAAAAGAAACCCAATCAAGATCCATTTTTATGCTTCCAATACCAATACAGTTTGACAGAGGATGAGGGGAAGATGTGATGCTATTTGGCTGAGGCAGGTATAGCCTACTTCCCTTAGCTCAGCAGATCTGAAGTAAACATCTTGCTTCTCTCCTCTCTGGCTTAGAGCAACCCAATTTCCTCCTGCTGGGTAGAATATTTCCAACCTAGTGTATTTTCTTCTCTAATGAATGACTTCCTCTCCTACATTACTGGGACACTAAAACTATAATGGCTTCTCCGGGGCCTGGTTTTGGAGGCAGAAAAGCTGAGTTCTTGGAACCTGTTTGTTTGTCATTATATATTCCAGGTCTCCTAGTGTTTAGGCTATTCTGATGGACAGATGAGCTTCAGTTCTGACTTTGAGTGGATGTGGGATCATGGGCCGAGTCCTTCTCTTTCCTGAAGCTCACTTCCTTTCTTTGAAAACAAAAGGAATGATAACTCTATCTCATCATCACACCTTTAGGCTGGTACGTTGTACTTAAGGCATTCAATAAATATTAGTAGGTTTTGTTATTATCACAATGTTTTCTTAAAGGGATTAGGATGTAGCCCCTCAAAAACTTACAGGAATAGTGAAGGTGTGTATATTAATAACATGATTTCTTTGAAGGAAAACAGTTTTTCTCTTTTTCTGTTTGCAATATTGTTGTTAGTGTCCAACTTGTAACTGCTTTTATCTTCATTGGTGACAGAAAGTACTCTTGCAGGATCTGTTTTTCCAAGGTGTGAAAAGGATTATGGAGGTGAGGGCATGGGGCCCACATGCCCAGAGCTTGAAGAGTGCAGGGCTTGCCCACTCATCTCTGAACATGTCAGAAAATGGCTACTTTTCAGAGCAGGCATCATCCTATCAAATGAAATGGATCTTTATTTTCACAACTTTATAGGGATTAGAAAGAACAGAATTCTATTCATCTTTGCCTGGAAAATAACTTTGCATTCAGAACTATACCAAGAAGAGAAAAACAGAAGAAGCTTATTTCCCCCCTTAATTTGATTTACTCCAAAATTTCTATGTCGAGGACTATTGTCAGAAGAGAATGAGTTTTTAGGCTCCTTTCCTTGTAATTCCATCTTCCTTATAATTTTTATAGCATATGTAGTCATGCTATAAAACCAGTAGATTATTTTAACAGCTTTTGTTGTACCATGGCACAAGCATAAATACATTGCAACTTAATGTTAATGAATGTAACCAATGACAACAGGGGTTATGTAGAAATGGCATAGAAGTAAACCCCAGCCCTGGTCTTCTGAATGGAGATATTTCAGAAAATGCCCCACCTTTTTTTTCAAGTTTGTGGGGATTCTTATGAGTATGACAGAATTTGGCATTTGAAAATGATAAATTTTATAGACTATTCCCCCCCTTTGTGCAAACAATACTTAGAATTATTAGCAATCAAGATGAAAAATGTCTGTCCAGTGGGGTTACTCTAACCCACTTTCATTTTATTTTATTGTCAAGTGTAGAATTAAATCATATTGCATGATGTGTGGTCGTGTAAAACTTCTGAGGACAGAGACACCGTCTTCTCCGTGCCATGTTTCTAGGGCTGACCACTATATTCTAGATGTGGGTGCTTAGTCCATGCTTGCTGAGTGGCTCAGAGGGCATTATGTTCAGGCCCATGTTTTCTGATAAAGGTGTTGAGTTCTGAGTAGGAAAGGGGAAAACATTTAAATTATGAGCTTAACTAACAATGTATACTGAGAACCTGCTGAGTATAGAATATAATATTAAACTTATTTTAGAAAAATAACATTATTCTAGTGCAGCCTTTTCCACAGTATGTTCCCATGTATATTAATAGAATATAATAAGAAAGAGAGTGCTAGAGTTAAATAAGCTTGGGTAATGCTGATTAACCAAAGTTAAAGTTAACTTCTCAGAGCATTTTGTAAATTCTTAGAAAAGCATTTCCCAAATTTATTTTATGGTGGAACTTTCTCCCCCACTCCCTTGCCAGTCCTTTTTTCTCCAACAAGAGTACTCGTAGAATTGGTTTGCTCTGGAAATTATTTTGGGGATGCCAAGATTACACAGAGCAAAGAGTTGGGGGGAGAAAACTTCCTGCAAACATCACTAGTAAGGTGGAATGGAACTTCAAGATTGGGAACAGAAAGGCTATGTTTATATTGGGAATGAGTGTGAACTTTTAATTCTTGAGTGTGACCAAGGTAGGAAAAGAAACCTTCATATATCTTTTACATGATCAGGAAAGGCATTTTCTATAGATTTCCTGTCTTTCCTACAGGAAGACATGCCAAGCTCATTAACGTGGTGTATACAGCTTTAGGATCTGGCATTTCACTTCTTGGTTCTGGTGGCTTCCTCTGTCTTGCCCACCCCATGGACATCCTGTGCATCCCCTTCTCCCCATGAACTAATTCTCCCAGCCTCAGGTCAGATTAGTTACATCCTCTGAGAACATGTTCAGTACTTGTTTGGGAGAGTTCTGTACTTCTCTCTCATAGTGGTCGGTTTACATGCCACTCCCTCTGGAACATAGGGCTCTCGAGAGCAAGGGTGCTATTTATCTTTGGATTCCCATAAAAACTAATGAACATCGATTGTTGATAGTGAGTGGGTGAATGAAAGAGGATACTGTGTTAGTTTTCTGGGGATGCCATAATAAATTACCACAACTTTGGTGGCTTAAAACAGCAAAAAAAATATTGTCTGATAGTTCTAGAAACCAGTTATCCAAAAATCAAGGTGTTGACAAGGGTGCAGTCCCTCCAGAGGTTCTAGGGGAGAATCTTCCTTTGTCTATTTCAGCTTCTGGTGGCTCCAGGCATTCCTTGACTCAGGTCGCCTAACTGCAACCCCTGCCTCCATCTTTGTGTGGCCTTCATGTCTCCTGTCTATGTCTCTGCTCCGTGCATCTCATAAGGATCTTTGTCATCCAGATAATCCAGAATGATCTCATCTCTATATCCCTAATTACATCTAAAGACACCTTTATTTTTTGCAGGTAAAGTCACATTTACAATTTCTGTAACATGGACCTATTTTAAGGGGGGGCACTATTCAACTCACTACAAATATGAAGTAGATTTTTCAAGATCAGAGATTGTGTGAGAAAAACCTACTCCAAGAACAGAGGACCAGCCATGCATATGAGGGCGAAGATTATCAGGGTTGAGTGTTTTGGATTCAGAGAGCCCATATAGGCATACTATTATTCCCCAGACTTTTGTGCTAACAATACCTCACATATTCATCCTGTCAGTCTTCCTACCAAGTCTGGGCATGGCCTTAGGATCCTCCTTAAAACCAGCCTCTAGGGGAGCCTGGGTGGCTCAATTGGTTAAGCAGCCGACTTAGATCTCACGGTCTGAGTTCAAGCCCCACGTCAGGCTCTGTGCTGACGGCTCAGAGCCTAGAGCCTGCTTCAGATTCTGTGTCTCCCTCTCTCTCTGCCCTTCCCCTGTTCACTCCCTGTCTCTCAAAAATAAAAATAAATGTTAAAAAAATTAAAAAAAAAAAAAACCAGCCTCTATAAAGCTACTTCCAGTCTACTGGAGTGGGCATGTGAGGCGAACAAACAGAACGCTGAGATGATGAACAAAGCAGACTTTCTTTTTTTTAAATGTTTATTTATTTATTTTGAGAGTGAGAGAAAGAGAGAGCGAGCATGTATGTGTGGAGGTGGGGGAAGGGGCATAGAGACCGTGAGAGAGAGAATCCCTGGCTGACAGCATGGAGCCTGACATGTGGCTTGAGCTCACGAACCATGAGATCATGATCTAAGCTGAAATCAAGAGTTGGACTCTTAACCAGTTGAGCCACCTGGGCACCCCGAACACAGCAGACTTTCGAGGACGCATGGGCCATCTTGCTGAAAGAGTTCCATAAGAGACCAAGTAGTTCAAGCTTAATGGAAATAGGATACAGGCATATTATTTTATCCAGTGAAGCATGTATTTCTTCTAGAGAATGCTTCAGGGATAGGGTGGGGGTATTTGTGCATGCTTCTGGTCCTTCATATGCTTCACTACAGGATCCAAAATTCCTGGTGTCAAGAAACTTAGGAGGGAAGAAAGGCCCTCCTCTGTGTTCTACTTCCTAATCTACAGACAGAAGAAATTGGGACCACTCTGGTTAATGATAACAGCTTCTAAAAGACTCAGATTCTGCCTGGGTATGGATATAAAGGAGTCTGCAATATATTTGTCCTGGCAACATCCTTCCTCATCTTGTCTTTTGTGTGAACTTGCTTGTATTTGAGATGCAGTAGAATGGCAAGCTTGCTTGGTGCATTTGGTTTCTCCATCATCAGAAGGTTGTAGTTTCTAGACATATTTTTTCCCCTCTGGCTCAGACAGTACTTCCTTTTAGATTACTGCTCTCATTTCTGGAAATTTCTAATGTTTCAGCTAGATAGGATGCTGTCAGCATATCCCACCCCCTCGCTGTAAAATTGGTAATTGTGAAAGGTAGGGCTATGATTTTTAGTTATTTTCCATCCAAGACACTTTGTTTGCAAGATTAAATGTGATGCAAAATGCTGTCTGTATTCCCCCCTTAGACTGCACTTATAATGCTTACTGTTTGACTAGGTAAGTGCCTAGTGACCGAGTTTGCTTATAGGATATCAGGCTGCTCAGAAACAACAGTCCCTTACTTTGTGGGTGGTTTAATGAGTTCCAGTATTGTAGAATATGAACTAACAAAATAGAATCGTAAAATTACAGAATGTCACAGTTGGAACTGGATCAGTGAGTTCAATCTCCTTATTTTACAGATACGAAATGGTGGGAACTTCCAGTCACCAATTGTAGCTCTTTGAGCAGGTCACTTGTGATTTCTCTGTTAAAATTGTAGGACTCTAAACAAAGAAGCCACTGCTGCAAGAATAGTACAATGGAATAGTGTAGACTCACATGGTCAATTGATTTACATGCATACAACACACACTCACGTGTGCATGCACACATACACAGAAAATTTGTAGTATGAAACGAATTTTTCACACCAAAATGTTCCCTGCCATAATAATGCTGTGATCATGGTAAATATTTTTAGGAGCAATGGTGGTGAACCCAGAAGGGAATGGTTCTTTGTCTTTAAGAAAAAAATATGCAAAGAACATATTTAGCATGACTTGAATATTTTAAACATCATGGTAGTTCCTTGTTTCTGGGTTAATTGGTTTTTATAATGATGGATTATCTTTACTCCTGGAGCTGTGTTTATTTCCAACTCCATGCTCCTTAGTAACACAATGCTTAGAAATTGGAAGAGTCTATAACAAGTCCCAACAGAGAAACAATTGCTTGCTCTGGCCAGAGTAAATTTGCACAGGATTTGGTGTTACCACCCATTTTAGAATCATTTATGCTCCTTTTTAAAAGTCCATGATGTGAGGCTTCAACTTGGCTTAAAAGTGCAAATGTGTTCCTAAATTCAGTACACACCTTAGTGGAGTGTGTTACAGTGGAACTATAGTAGTGAATCTTCCTTTCCTTCCATTATTTGTGTGTGTAAAAGATGTTTCTAAATATCTTAGTATAGAAATGTTTTTATTGTTTTGAAAAGCAAATCTGTGAAAACTATTTCAGTAGTAAATATTTGGCTACAGTTGAAACGGTATATCAAAGGAATATATAGAGTAAATAGTGTATACCTGTAGGCATTTTGCAGGATTTTCTTATTGATGACATTTTGTTCAGGGCATTTTATTTTATTTATTTTTAAAATTTTAATTCCAGTTAGTTAATACAGTGTTATATTAGTTTCAGGTGTACAATATAGTGATTCAACAATTTCATACATCACCCAGTGCTCAATACCTTAATCCCCACTACCTGTTTAACTCATCCCCCCCACCTGCCTGCCTCCCCTCTGCTAGCCATCAGTTTGTTCTCTATAATTAAGAGTCTGTTTCTTAATTTGTCTCTCTCTCTCTTTTTCCATTTGTTATTTTTTTTCTTTAAGTTCCACATATGAGTGAAATCATGTGGTATTTGTCTTTCTCTAGTTGACGTATTTCACTTAGCATAAGATTCTCTAGCTCCATCCATGTCATTACAAATGGCAAGATTTCATTCTTTTTTATGGCTGAATAATATTCCACCATATGTATGTATATGTATGTATGTATGTATGCATATATAAATATACCCCATCTTTATCCATTCATCAGTTGATGGGCATTTGGGCTCTCTCCATGGTTTGTCTATTATTGATAATGCTGCTATAAAAATCGGGGTGCCTGTACTTCTTCAACTCTGTAGCTTTGTATCCTTTGGGTGAATACCCAGTAGTACAATTTCTGGATCATATGGTAGATCTATTTTTAACTTTTTTTTTGTTTTTAATGTTTGAGAGACAGTGAGTGAGTGGGGGAGGAGCAGAGAGCGAGGGAGACACAGAATCCAAAGCAGCTCCAGGCATAGAGCCTGATGCAGGGCTCGAACCCATGCATTGTGAGATCATGACCTGAGCCAAAGTCAGATGCTTAACTGACTGAGCCACCCAGGTGCCCCTATTTTTAACTTTTTGAGGAACCTCCATACAGTTTTCCACAGTGGCTGCACCATGTTGCATTACCACCAACAGTGCGCAAGTGTTCTTTTTTCTCCACATCCTTGCAAACATCTGTTCTTCTTGACTAATTTCTTGTTGGTTAGCCATTCTGACTAATTTCTTGTTGGTGTGATGTGATATCTCAGTGTAATTTTGATTTGCATTTACCTGATGATGAGCAATGTTGAGCATCTTTATATGTGTCTGTGGGTCATCTGGATGTCTTCTTTGGAGAAATGTCTATTCATGTCTTCTGCCCATTTTTAATTGGATTGTTTGTTTTTTGGTATTGAGTTGTACAAGTTTTTTATACATTTTGGTTGCTAACACCATATTGGATGTGTCATTTGCAAAATCTTCCCTCATTTTGTAGATTGTCTTTCAGTTTTGTTGATTGTTTCCTTTGCTATGCAGAAGCTTTTTATTTTGATGTACTCCCAGTAGTTTAGTTCTGCTTTTGTTTCCTTTGCCTCAGGAGACATATCTAGAAAGAAGTTTGCTATGGCTGATGTCACAGAGGTTACTGCCTGTGTTCTCTTTAGGATTTTCATGGTTGCAGTTCTCACATTTAGGTTTTAATCTATTTTGAATTTATTTTTATGTATGGTGTATAAAGTGGTCCAGTTTTTTTCTTTTGCATATTGCTGTCCAGTTTTCCAGTACTATTTGTTGAAGAGACTGTTCTTTTACAATTGAATATTCATTCCTGATTTGTTGAAGATTAATTGAACATATAGTTGTGGGTTTATTTCTGGATTTTCCATTCTGTTCTATTGATCTATGTATCTATTTTTGTGCCAGTACTACAGTTTTGATTGCTATAGATGTGTAATATAACTTGAAGTTGAGAATTGTGAATCCTCCAGCTTTCATTTTCTTTTTCAAGATTGCTTTGGCTATTCAGGATTTTTTGTGGTTATATACAAATTTTAGGATTGTTAAATCTAGTTCTGTGAAACGTGCTGTTGGTGTTTTGATAAGGATCGCATTATATGTAGAGACTGCTTTGGGTAGTATTGACATTTTAACAATAGTCATTCTTCTAATCCTTGAGCATGAACTATCTTTCTTTTTCTTTGTGTCATCTTCAATTTCTTTTATCAGTGTTTTATAGTTTTCAGAGTCTAGGTCCTTCACCTCTTTGGTTAGGTTTATTCCTAGGTATCTTGTTATTTTTGGTGCAGTTGTAAATGGGATTGTTTTCTTAATTTCTCTTTCTGCTGCTTCATTATTGGTATATGGAAATGCAACAGATTTGTGTACATTGATTTTGTATCCTGTGATTTTACCGAATTCGTTTATCAGCTTTAGCTGTTTTTTAGTGGAGTCTTTCAGGTTTTCTATATATAATAATTTCATCTGCAGATAGTGAAAATTTTACTTCTTCCTTGCTGATTTGGATTCTTTTTGTTTATTTTTTGTTGTCTAATTGCTGTGGCTAGGACTTCTAGTATTATGTTGAATAAAAGTGGTGAGAGTGGACATTCTTATCTTATTCCTTATTTTAAGGGAAAAGCTCTCACTTCTTTTCCATTAAGAATGAAGTTATGGGTGGCTCAGTTGGTTAAGTGTCCAGCTCTTGATTTCAGCTCAGGTCATACCTCATAGTCATGAGATCAAGCCCTGCCACATTGGGCTCTATGCTGACAGCATTTAGCCTGCTTGGGATTCTCTCTCTCTGATTCTCTCTGCCCCTCTCCCTACCCCTTCTCTCTCTCAAAATAAATAAATAAACATTAAAAAAAGAATGATGTTAGCTATGGGCTTTTCATGTATGAGCTTTATTGTTGAGGTATGTTCCCTCTAAATCTACTTTGATGAGGATTTTTATCATGAGTAGATATTGTACTTTGTCAGTGCTCTTTCTGTGGCTCTTGAAATGATTATATGGTTCTTATTTTTTCTTTTACTGATGTGATGTATCACGTTTGAACTACCCTTGGCAACTGAAGAACAAATCCTGCTTTATTGTGAATTATTTTTTAAACGTATCATTGAATTCTGTTTGCAAGTATTTATTGAGGATTTTTGCATCTATATTCATCAGAGATACTAACCTGTAGTTCTCTTTTAGTTGTGTGTTTGTTTTGCTATCAGGATAATGCTGGCCTTATAGAATGAATTTGGAGGTTATCCTTCCTTTTCAATTATTTTTTTTAAATAATTTGAGAAGAGTAGGTATTAACTCTTCCTTAAACCTTTGGTGGAATTTGCCAGTGAAGCTATCTGGTCCTGGACTTCTGTTTATTGGGAATTATTTGATTACTGAATCAATTTCTTTGCTGGTTGTCAGTTGTGGTTTTTTGTTTTTGTTTTTGTTTTTTTTTTCAAATTTTCCATCTTCCTATTTCAGTTTTGGCAGTTTGTATGTTTCTAGGAATTTATTCATGTCTTCTAGGTTGTTCAATTTGTTACCATATAGTTTTTCATAATATTCTCTTATAATTCTATTTCTGTGGTATTGGTTATTATTTCTCCTCTCTCTCATTTGTGATTTTATTTATTTGAGTCCTTTCTATTTTTTCTGGATAGAGGTTTATCAGTTATTTTTTTTCCAAAGAACCAGCTCTTAGTTTCTTTGATCTGCTCTATTGCTTTTTTAGTTTCTATATCTTTTGTTTCTGTTCTAGTATTTATTATTTCCTTCCTTCTTTGGTTTCAGATTTTGTTTCTTGTTCTTTTTTCTAGCTCCTTTAGGTGTAAGGTTGTAAGGTTAAGTTTTTATTTTTGTTTTTATTTCATTTTTTGAAAAAAATTCTTGCTTCTTGAGGTAGGTCTATATTGCTATAAACTCCCCTATTAGAACCACTTTTGCTGCATCCCAAAGGTTTTGGACCATTGTGTTTTCATTTTCATTTGTTTTCATATGCTTTTTAATTTCTTCTTTGATTTCCTAGTTGGACCATTCATTGTTTAGTAGCATGTTTTTAACCTCTATGTGTTTATAGTCTTTCCAGATTTTTTCTTGTGGTTGAATTCTAGTTTCATAGCATTATGGTCTGAAAACCTACATGGTATGACTTTGATCTTCTTGAATTTGTTGAGGCTTCTTTTGTGGGCTAATATGTGATCTATTTTGGAAAATGTTCTATGTGCACTTGAAAACAAAGTATGTTCTGCTGTTTTAGGATGGAATATTCTGAATATCTCTCTTAAATGTATCTGTTCCAGTGTATCAATCAAAGCCATTGTTTCCTTGTTGATATTTTTAAGTTTAGATGATCTGCCCATTGATGTAAATGGGATGTTAAAATTCCTACTATTAGTGTATTATTGTCACTGTATTAATTGGTATTTATTATTTTCTGTTTATGTATCTGGGTGCTCCTATGTTAGGTATAGAAATATTTACAGTAGTTATATCTTCTTGTTAGATTGTTATATCGTCTTGTTAGATTTGTTACAGTCTTTGTTTTAAAGTTATTTTGTCTGATATAAGTATTGCTATTCCAGCGTTCCTTTGACATTCATTGGCATGATAGATGTTTTTGCATCCCTCACTTTCAATCTACAGGTGTGTTTAGGTCTACTGTGAGTGTCTTTTAGGTAGCATATAGATGGGTCTTGTTTTGTATCCATTATTTCACCCTATGTCTATTGACTGGGAGCATTATGTCTATTTACATTCAAAGTAAATATTGATAGATATGTATTTATTGCCATTTTGTTATTTGTTTTGTGGCTGTTTCTGAAGGTTTTCTCTGATTCTCTCATTTCTCTCTTTCATGGTTTGCTGATTTTCTTTAGTGATGTATTTAAATTTCTTTCTTTTTATTTTTTGCATACTTATTAGTGAGTTTTGATATATGGTTACCATTAAGTTTGTATATAACCTCTTCTGCAAATAACAGTCTATATTAAGTTGATGTTGTTTAGGTTTGAGTCCATTACCTGTTCCTCTCCTTCCCACATTTAGGTATATGTTTTTATATTTTATATCTTTTTATTTTGTGGGTTCCTTGACTGATTTTTGATACAAAGATTCATTTTTACTGCTTTTATATTTCCTACCTTTATATTGTTACTTTTGGTCTCTTCTTTCCACTCAAAAAGTCCCCTTTAATATTTCTTGCATAGCTGGCTTGGTGGTCATGAACTCCTTTAGTTTTTCTTCGTGTGACAAACCTTTATTTTTCCTTCTTCTTTGAATGATAGCCTTGTTGGATAGAGTATTCTTGGCTGCAGATTTTTCCCATTCAGCACTTTGGATGGATCATGCCACTCCTTTCTGGCTTGGAAAGTTTCTGCTGAAAAATCCCCTCTAGCTTTTTGGGTTTTCCTTAGTAAGTTACTGTCTTCTTTTGTCTTGCTGCTTTAAAATTTTTTCTTTATCATGATATTTTACCAATTTAATTATGGTATGTCTTGGCATGGGTCTGCTTTTGTTGATTTTGATGGTAGTTCCCTGTGTTTCCTGGATCTGGGTATCTGTTTCCTTCCCCAGATTGGGAGATGTTTTAGCTATTATTTCTTCAAATAAATTTTATACTCCCTTTTTCTCTCTCTCCTTCTTCTGGGATTCCTATAATATGAATATATTATGTTTGATGGAATCACTGAGTTCCCTAAGTCTATTCTCATTTTGCATCGTTCTTTATTTTCTCTTTTGTTCACTTTGAGTACTTCGCATTACTCTGTATTCTAGGTCACTAATTCATTCCTCTGCTTTTTCCATCTTGCTATTCATTCTATCAGGTGTGTTTCTCATTTCTTTTATTGAGCCCTTTAGCTCTGCTATGTTATTCATTATCTTTATGTTAAGGGTCTGTCATATCTTCCACTCTTTTCTCAAGTCCAGTGAGTATCCTTATGATCATTACTTTAAAATTTCTATCGGCAGATTACTTATATCTGTTTTGCTTAGATCTCTGGCCATGGTCTTGTCCTATTCTTTCATTCAGGATAAATTCCTCTGTTTTCTCATTTCATTTAAGTCTCTGTGTCTATTTCTGTGTGTTAGGAAAGTCAGCTACATCTCCTGTTCCTGAGGGTAATGGCCTCATGAAGAGGTCTTGTAGTGCCTTGCCATGTGGTTCCCCAGGGTCTGGCACTTCTAGGAATGTCTCCAGTATATAATGCATATGATCTACTGTTTTGTCCTGGCCACTTTATCCTTCAGGCCAGTCATCTACAGAGGCTCTCTTTGCTTTTTCGTGGGCAGTGTTAGGTCCCTGGCCTGGATATGGCATGTTTTAAGTGGGTGTACTCTGATCTGCTTGTGAATTGAGACTCCACAACTGAGGCTCCACAAAAGTGAGGCTCCAGAAAATTGCCTTATAGGGAGATGCCGTGTGGCCAGGTATTTGGACTTGTCTCCTCAGGGAAGGAACCTGCTGTGCTGGGACTGAGGCAAGCGTGACTAGGAGGTGCAGTTCCACTGGAGCATGGGTTGTGGGGCTTAGTGTAAGCAAGTTAGGTGGTGTGTATCTGCACTGCACTGGTTCCTGAAGATGGACCTGTGCTTATGCTGGGGGGTGTAGGAGGGAAATGTCATCAGTTCCTTCCTTACCAGAGTTGTCTCTCAGTGAATACTGTCTCTCTGGGACATGCTGCAGTGTTCAGGGCATTTTAGACCTGGATGGAGAATAGAACTACCATTTCCTCCCATATATTATATGCCATATAATGTATTATAATGTATTATATGGCATATAATATATGGGAGCAAATAATATTTTTTATTTTATTGTAAATGTTTATTTTTTTATTTTTGAGACAGAGAGAGAGCCGAGCACATGGGGAGAGGGGCAGAGGAAGAGGACAGAGAGAATCCCAAGTAGGCTTCATGCTGTCAGAGGCACAGAACCCGATATGGGGCTTGATCCCACCAACTGTGAGACCATGACCTGAGCCGAAATCAAGAGCCAGTTGCTTAGCTGTCTAAGCTACCCAGGCACCCAAAATAATATATTTTATTTTATATTATATATAATTATTTACATGTAAATGTAGATTATGTATAATTAACACATGATTATGTTATATGTAGTATAATATATAATACATAAACATACTTTATATAAGTGTATATTATATAAAATATATAAGTATATAATAAATATATTATATCCATAAATTGCAGTTCTACCATGTTAGCCTGGAGACACCTCAGAGCCTCATTGTTTTCGCCTGTAAGCAATATTTACCAATACCAATACATCAGAAAGGATAAAACACATACTATAATTTTACTAATGACCCTTTCTTCTTCTTCTTCTTCTTTTTTTTTTTTTTGGCTTCATGCTATATTCCTCTTCATTCCTGTGGTTGTCATTCATACTGTTCACATATTTAGAGCTTTCCTCCTTCTGAGCATGATGTCCAGAGCAGGCCCTTTGGAGTTTGATAGACACGGGCTCAAGTCTTAGGTTTGCCATTGCATTGTGTGGCTTTAAGCCTTGTAAAATGCAGATAGCATCTCTACCTGTCCCAAAGCGCTGGATGGTCACATGAAACTGAACAGGGATGTTAACTAATGTTCCCATCATTCTTGTCGGTATGATTAACTTTTAATGATAGCTGCTAGAATATTAGCATATAGCGCTCTAATGACTAAATTTATTAATCATATATGGATGATTAGTAATCATAAATTGTTACTGTTCACTATTAAACAGCAGCTCCTGTTCATTGACTGTTTCTATTTTATTTCTTAGTGCATGACCCTATAGGTCATGATTCAATGAATCCTTGTAGAACAGTACTGTTATCGAGGCATCGGGCAGGGGGGCTCAGTCAGTTAAGTGTCTGACATTGGCTCAGGTCATGCTCTTATAGCTCATGAGTTTGAGCCCCACATCAGGCTCTGTACTGACAGCTCAGAGCCTGGAGCCTCCTTCAGATTCTGTGTCTCCCTCTATTTCTGCCCTGCCCCCTGTACTATGTCTCTCTCAAAAATAAATCAACGTGTAGAAAAAATTAAACAAAAAAAACTAGTACTATTATTATCCTCACTTTATGGACAGAATAACTTAAGTTTTGGGAGATTGTATCTTTCTCTTAGTTATGGTGAATAAGTGAAAGGCTAAGATTTGAATGAGGAGTCTAGTTTAAGAGTCTCTGTGTGTAGCTATTACTCTAACTTGCCTTCCAACAATGTATTAATATACATAGATAAAGAGTCATAGCAGTTATAATATGTACCACCCTAAATAATCCTTCCAGGAAAGACTGTTCTTGCCGGCTCCTCTAACTGCAGCATTTCTGCCTTGATAAGAGGTCACTTGGGAAGGCAGATGATCAGTTGATTGTCTGGGAGCTCTGGACCTGATAGGATTTACCTTACTCCGAGTTCCCATTAGCAGTCAGTGGGATGCCCTAGTTAGCTCACAAGTAGAATAGACTCATCTTAATTTAATCCTTGTTTTAATCACTTACATAATCGAGCATGTAGTAGGCATTTAATAAACTCTTACTTATTTGCTTATGTGTTCTTCCAGAAATATTCTGTGCACACACAAACACATATTGCTTCTGTCATTACCAAGGAAACATATTATACCTACTGGAACGCATGTTGTGTTTTACATTTGACTTTTGCAGATATCTTCTACAGTTTGCCTTTTGTCTTTTTTCATGAAGACATTTTAATTTGTATTTAACTTATTTGTCTATCTTCTATGGTATTTGAACTTTTTCTCTTGCACAGAAAGTACTTCTGTAGAGTACTCCTCCCCACCCCCCACTTATTTGCAGTTTTGCTTTTGCAGTTTTAGTTACTTAGGGACAACCACTATTCGGAAGCAGATGATCCTCCTCTGACATAACATCAGAAAGTCAATAGTAGCTTAGTGCTATCTCACAATCCCTACATCATTAACCTCACTTCATCTTACCATGTAGGCATTTTATCAACTCATGTCATCACAAATAGAGGGGGCGATTGTAGTAGAAAAAGATATTTTGAGAGAGAAGGAGAAAAGCCATATTCACATAAGTTTATTATAGTATATTATTATAATTGTTATATTTTAATATGTTATTGTTAATCTCTTACTGTGCCTAATTTATAAATTAAACTTTATCATTGGTATGTATATGTAGGAAAAAACATGGTATATATAAAATTTGGTACTATCCCTGGTTTCAGGCATCCACTGGGGGTCTTGGAACATATCCCTGCAGATCAGAGGGGACTACTGTACTTCAGAAATAAGAAGAAGACCCCCCATATTTTTTTAATAGAATTTTCATGGTTTAATTTTTTTACATATAATTATTTATTTTTTCATAAGGAATTAGGTAAGGCTTTACCTTTATTATTTTTATAAATGGATAGTTTTCAGTCATTATTAATTAAATAATCCATATTTTCTCTCTTGAATTTAAATCTCATGTTTATCATATACTAAATTTCCGTAAGTATGTGAATCTATTTTAGACTTTCTCTTTTTCTTTCTGTATCAATACCAAACTCTTAGTTACCAAAGTTTTAAAATATGTTTTAGGGGTACCTATGTGGCTCAGTTAGTTAAGCATCTGACTTCGGCTTAGGTCATGATCTCATGGTTCATGAGTTCAAGCCCTGCGTCAGGCTCTGCGCAGACCGCTCAGAGCCCAGAGCCTACTTTGGATTCTGTATCTCCCTCTCTGTCTTCCCTCCCCTGCTTATGTTCTCCTTCTATCAGAAATAAACAAACATTAAAAATATTTAAAAAATAAATATGTTTTAGTATCTGGATCACTTACTTCCAGACATTATGAAAGTTGAGATAGGTGATAACCTTAGAGGCCATTGAGCAAAATTGTGTAGAGGAGGGAGCTGAGAAGCAAGTGACCTCCCCAAAGGCCACGTCTCCAGGTGGCAGCAGTACCGTAAATGAACCTGGAGGCAGACTAGTGGAGTGGATCTTGAACCAGAAGATGGAACTTTAATGCAGTCTACCGAGTTAGCCTTATAAGCCCTCAAAGCTTCAATGTTTTTACTTAAAAACAATACCTCCTTCACAGGTGGCCCTGAGGAGTGCATAAGACACTATGGTGCACTATCTAACACTGTGAGTCACAGAGCACATCTTGAAAATATTTAGTTGACTCTGAGCCAGTGCCTTCTGAAGCTAATCCAGTGGTGTGTCCCCATTTCACCTCATATCCATGCCACGCCTTAAAATTTGATGTCTAAAAGATACTTGAGGACAATCTTTCTTAAACATTTTTTTAAATTTATTTATTATTTTTGTGAGAGAGAGAGAGAGGGGGGCAGCGAGTGCATGAGTTGGGTAGGGCAGAAAGAGAGGGAAACACAGAATTCAAAGCAGGCTCCAGGCTCCAAGCTGTCAGCACAAAGCCCGATGTGGGGCTCAAACCCACAAACCATGAGATCATGACTTGAGATGAAGTTAGACACTCAACCAAATGAGCCATACAGGTGCCTTTTCCAAAACATTTCTGAAGATATTACTATGTGTTCTTAGAAAAACATGGGTTCTATGGCTAAATAGATGTAGGAAAAGGTGAGTTAGATATTTGTTATGGGATGTCAGAACTTTAGTATGCTAATGTCTGTCTCAAATCAGGAGAGCTAGCTACATTTCCCCATTTGGCTTGATCATGGAACACACTTCCATTACTCCCTCCATTTAATATTTTCATAACACCCAAGAGGATCTCAAAGAACAAGTACTGTTTACTTGAGCAGTATGTCTCACATTTGGTAAGAAATTCCTTTGAAAAGAAAAAAAATGAAAAGAATTTTGTAGACATTCAGTATGTCTTAAAGTAATAATTGTTACTTACGCTACTTAATTAGGCACAAAGATAAGACTAGGCATGTTTATAATTCTTACAGAACCATGAAGCCAAATCAGAATTACACACTAAATGGAAATACAATGCTAAAGCCTATAAAATGTAAACTAATGATATTAACTTTAGTGAGAAAAGGATTATTTGCTGGACATTAATTTATACTTGATATGAATATGGCGCCAACTGCTGTGGCTCAGATGCTAGTTCAGGAGGTCTGCATAGTGGTGTGCTGTGTGATATCCTGCTTTCCTCACCACCTGAAGTTTCTGGAATTCTGATGAACCTCTTGTTTGCATGGTCACTATGATGTCTGATGGTAAAGATTTGAAGGTAATATATAAGAGTAGTAAGAAGTCCTTCTGTGCTTTTTCCACTTCACCCCAGAGGAATCTTTCATGCAAACACAAAGGCAGATATTGAAATCTCTTAACAATTCTTGGACATAAGAGGTTATTTACATGATTCAGAATAAGTTCATTTTAGCTTTTGAGATAATCATTGAAAAAAAAAGACAACATAAAATAATTCTTGTAGCAAATTCGTGGATACTTGAATGCAAGTGCCCATCCTCCTGGAGTCTGGGTCTTTAAACTTTAAAATATGGGTTTAATTCTCTTTTAAATAAAATGACTACAGTTCCTAATTTGTCAGTTATTGACAAACATGTTAAGCATACCCAGTTGAAGATTACTTATTTGGATTTACTGAAAAGCACTGAATTGAGATCACAAAATTATCACATAAATCTTGTTACTAAATTATCAGTGATTTAAGTTCTTTGGGCTTCAGTGATAATTTAGGAGGCTCATGGCATATCTAAATAGAACCAGGGTTTTAAAATTTTATGTTAAAATGCATCTTCATGTTTAAATATAATGTGCTTACTTGAAGGGAAAATGCTATATGTATAATACATGGTGTTTTCTTAAACTTGTTTTTTTGATAATAGTAACTTTTGAAGATGAGGTTTTTAAATGTTAGGAGGTACTAAGATTGATAGCTTTGCAAATTGGTTTTAAGTATTTTGAATTTATAACTATCATCATGTTGCAAAATAACATTGACTTTGGAATGGCTTACTTCCTTTTGTAGTAATTCAAAAATATTATGACAGCTATAGTTTTATAGTGAGCATAAAAACCAGTGAGGTAAGTTCAATGAGGTAAGGTTAGTGTTGGAAGTTTTATTAACAAAAACTTTAAGTATTAACACATGAGTTACAATTCCCATGTGTTTTCAGAAATTTGCTGGAACTGAACTGAACATTAAATTTTGAACTTTGGACTAGTCACTTAAAACCACCTAATTTTAGTGTAAGAAGTAGCCAAAAACTTAAGTATGAAAACAGGCTTTATAAAGTTGGCTGGATTATTAACCTGCATATGATATGAATTCTTCCATGTAGGTGATACGAAGCACTCTTAACCAAGCATTGTTTTCTTCAAGTAGGTGGCATGTAGGTCTTGGGTATAATTTTTTGACAGGTAGGTAAGACAAAATGCATCTTTACAACTTGAAAATCTCAACTGTGTTATTAACAAGCTGGTGATTGTAACTTAACTTTTATAAGCACAGCGTGTGGTTATGCAATACTAAATATCCCTGAATTTTATTTTTTGAGTTGAAATTGTATAAGGGAACAGACTTACAATTTAAGAGAAAGGTATAGTGTAAAATGTGAAGTACTTTATAATACAACCATTATTGTTTCATTTTGTGCTACCTAAATATCTTAAAATTCAATCTAGGTTTTTTCCCTTGGTCAAATGTACAAGCTTTTGGTTGCTAAAGGAAAGTCAGCCCACAGAAGCGGATCATATAGCCCTCCTTCTTTTTTTTTTTTTCCCTAGGGAGTATTAATCTACTGACTGCAGTGATCAACAGGAGGGTAAATACATCATTGACATTAGCTAGTCGCCTTGGAGAACCTAAGGGCGTAATAGAAATGACCAAGTCTCTTGTTACTCAAGACTGTGTGGAGAAGAGAGACCTTATTAATAAAGATTAAACACACACACACACACACACACACACACACACACACACAATCCAGAGATCTTTTTAGGAAAGGGATTTCTCTTGGTTTTCAACTATATAGATGTCATCTTTTTATAAGTATGTATTAACTTGGTCTCAGACAGCTGCATTTAAGTGAGAGTTAATACGTAAACGTATAGGACATGTTTCCAGGAGGTATATTGACATAATTATAGGACTGTTCATCTACTTGTAGGTTAGACTGCAGTTCATGTACTGTTGTCTCAGGGTCTTCCAAGTTATATAGTCGTTTACCTTCAGATGTTTCCTTGCATCTCAAACTATGTAGAACCTAATCCCAAACTCTTGATTTCCTACCCCCAAATCCAATTCTCCTCAGTCTTTCCCTGCAGATGCAGTAATTGCATTCTCTAAAGAGTTGCTCCAGCCAGTAGTGCAGGAGTTTTTGTTGATTCTTTCCTTCCTTTCATCCCTCTACATGCAGACTCTCAGTTCTGCCAGCTGCCTCTTGATTGTGTCTCAGATGTCTCAAGCAAAGCCACAGTCTTCCTCTCTGTCACCTCCATTCTTGTTGTGATGGTTGCTGTCTCTCTGGTTGATTGGTTGACTGCTGTAGCTCCCTACCTAGCCCCAGACTCCGTTCCTACCTCCTAATGTTTATTCATACTGCCAAGCATCCAATTGTCCCATCCTTGGCCAGTAAAAGGACTATTTGATTTTTAATAATTTCCTTGCTTTCTGGTTCAACGAAGTATTCTGTATTTACTTTGTATGTTCCTTGCCACGGATTTAAAATTAATCATTTCTACAATAAAACTGATTTCTTTTAGTCAGATACATTTTTTAGAGACCACAATCGAGGCATTTTGGGTGAGTGCTTATTGCTATGGAGGTAGTCACTTTTTCTAAGCCTTTTTAATGGACAAAGCTAGAAAATAAGTTTTTAAAAGAGAAAATACCTCATCTCTTCATACTTATTAGTATCACAAGGCTTCTTTCAAAGACCCAGATTTATTAAAGTCCAAAATTATCTTGAAAGCAGTGGAACAAGTATAAAGTACAACTTATTTAAAGATCGATGAAGACCATTTGGTGTTCCAAGATTGCACAGTAAAGAGTAGCTATTGGTTAAGTAAACCATTTTATTGAATACCAAAGTGTCTGTCCAGGTTTGATTTACAGTAGCTGATATTTGTTAAATCGTTAATTTTATTATTTTGTATACATACAAATACACATACATACATTTTCACCAATAAACACAAATACCCACAAAATAGTCTTTTGTTATTCCAGTTTTTTATAAAGATTTTACATAAGGTTTTAGATTTCATATCTGTACTACTTCCCACTTACCCTAAAAATTGTGTTTACTAATGATATTGATGTAGTAACTTGTTTGCTCTACCTTACCCCCAACTTCACAAATATGTGGTTCAGTAAGTCATAGAACTGATGGTCTTGTTAAAAGGTTCTATTTCTAACCTTAAACAACACCTGGCACAAAAATCACTTCTTTATATTTGTTAAATGAATGAAAAAATAATTCTAGTTTAGTGTAGATTTTTAAAAAGCTTCTATAGAAATAAGAAATCTGAAATCAAAATAGCTGCAGAAATCCAAGAGTAGAAGAGCATAACCTCACCAAGCACAGGAGAAGAGATGGACAGACCCTCATCTATATTGCCGGTGTTTGATAGGATAGCTGCTGAAGGACAGTTTTTTCTGAAAGGCAGCTTTTGCTATAATTAGGGATTAGTGTGAAAGGGTTTTTAAAAAGCAGTGATTATTCTGAATTCTTTTCAACAAGATTCCAGAAAAACTATGCCAATAGAATCACCAAGCCAATTAAGTCATTGACAGTTACATGGTTCTCTTTGGTAAAGATCAATAACCTCTGATGGTTAGAGAAAGGAAAGCTATAGGATTCCTACCCTGTGACCTTGTCTTCTGGTAGTACATCACAGCCTCTCAGAGTGCTCCTTCAAGTTCCCGCTCTCTGTCCTTTTGAGGCCAAAAGTGGTTTATATTACCTAGGTCAATGTGATGATATTTTCTGGACAGAGCTCAGCCAACCTTGCTTGCCGTTGAGCCACAGTCCTCCCTGAAGCATTTATATGCAACTGAGATTGAAATCTAAGGGTTAAAACTTTCGGACTTACTAGACTCATAGTCCTGCACTGTCCAGTATGATAGCTATGAGCTGTATGTGGCTATTGAGCACCTGAAATGTGGCTAGTCCTAATTGGGATATGCTGAAAGGGTAAAATAAATGTTGGATTTTGAAGGGAAAAAAAAGAATGTGCAATACCTCATTAATGTTTTTTATATCGATTACAGTTTAAATAATGTTTTGGATATAGTGGGTCAAATTAAACGTATTAAAAGTAATTTTATCAGTTTATTTTTACTTGTTTTTACATGGCTACTAGAAAGTTTAAAATTACAGATGTGACTTACATCATTTCTCCATTGGACATGGCATCTTAAATTTTGTTCCTGGAAGAGTAGGAGTACTTGGGCAGCGTTTCTAACCAATCCACACAGCTCAAACACCACTCACATCTCCAAGGGAAAATCACTCCTCACATCAATTATGTTAATTGACCAAATTTCAGGTGTTCATCAATGTAAAGAATATCTCGGCACTTTTTGGTAGCTGACTCTGGCATGTCGGGTTTTAATTAAAGTCTTTCACAGGCTAATTAACTACCTCTGGAGAATTTATTCCCAGTTGGAAAATACATCCCCCCACCCACCCACCCATAGACCCCTCCACACGCACACATATCCTACAGTGTATGTTGGAATATTTTAAAGCAAATGACAGACAGTATAACACCCTGGTACATGCTAGAGCACAGAATCTTATTTGCTGAGTCTCCACTTTTCCTAGGGCTGTTGATTAGCAACTTTTATTGCATTCCTACAGTATATAAATCACTGGGTTAGAAATTGTAGAAAGCAGAATAGCAAAATATAATAACAATAGCAGAGATTTATTGAGTGTTTCTAGGTGCCAGGCATTGTGCTAAGTGCCTTACATGTTATTTAATTTAATCCTCAAATAACTCGATGAAGGAGGTGTTGTTATTATCCTCATTTTGCTTCTAACACCTTTATTGTATTTCTGACATTTGGAAAGCCTGTGGGTAAGTCCATGGCATTACCGTAAATTGCTTGAACATATATATTTGCAGTGCAGAAACTTTTGCAAAACAGAGTCGTCCACTTGGGCCACTTGTCTGTACAAATGGTTAAGGGGCTTCTTCCTCTTCAATCTCTTTCTTTCTGTTCCCAAGATCTTAACCTTTGACCTCAGTGTCCACTCCCCAGGGTTCTGCTACTTGATGCGTTTAGCTCTGTCCTTGACTCTCCATCATTTTTTCCCCTTCTCTGGATTTGGGGTGAAAGGATAGGGCAAAGCAGATTGGGGAAAGTAGATTCCAAAACATAGAAGGAGTAGAGGGAGGAACAATGGCCCTTTTTCTTTTAGGTTTATAGCAATCTCTAATACCAGCAAACCTTTCTGGTTTTAAGGTGCCTATTCCCTAGCAAAACCAGTGGAAATTATAATAATTTCTGAGTGGTTTTACACATCATACTATAAGTCCAACCCATGTTGAGTGTTGAGGATTGGAGCAGCAGAACATGAGGAGTGATCCTGCTTCTTGTGGTCAACTGAGAATCCTGATTTATGGGGATTTTGCCATCTTGTACCTCCACTGTCTGGAAAATGTAGCCTTCAAGATCTCTGAGGAAGGGAAAGAGTGGGGGGAGCTGGCATGGATGGGAAGTGACATATGTCACTTTTGTTTACATTTCATGAATAAAACACACAGACCCATGTTTCTGCAAGGGGCTGGGAAGGGAGACCTTCCCTGTATTCAGGAAGGACAGGAGAATTGGATGTGAGTGAGAACTAGTGGTTACTACCACAGCAAGCTTTAGATTTTAGGTTATTTTTAGTGTTTGTGTCTTTGGAGGCTGTGTACATTATGCATACTTTCAACTTTGTCCCCCATTTGAGTGATTGCAAGTTGAATCAAATTCAAATATACCCTTAATCCAAGTCTACTATTAGGAAAAACAAACAAATGAAGTTTTGAATGTGAAATAAAACTGTATTGGGAGTTTTGTGAGTGTTCCAGTTTCATTTTCTTTTAAAGTTGTTCTTTGTGATAGCATGTTTATTCAATTCCTGAAGTGTTGTCAAGTAAGTAGTATTTAATCTGTGAAAATTTTCAAGTGGCCTCTTTTTCTCTCTCAAGGGTTTTTTTTTTCCCCTCAAGTGTTGCTGTAGTCATTTTAAGATTGAAATGAACTGTTTGATTTTAAAAAATTATTTATGGCACATCAAGTAGCACTTAGTGTTTTGTCACAACATAGGAACTGTTTCTGAAGCCTATGTAAAATACAGCAGAAAGGTCGGGAGGCTTATGTATAGAAACGTACCTCACCATTGGAACTGGTTATAATTCCTGGGTGCTGACATCAAGATTAATAATATTTAACTCTGATTTTGGCAATTTTTGCCAATTTTATTGCCATGGTCTTTTTCTTTCAAGTTATTACCTGGAACTGAAGTGATAACAAATGTTTCATGCTTTATACTGCCAGATAAGAGGTTAAATTTTCATATGTTACATGTTCAACACACACACACACACACACACACACACACACACATTCATACAACTGGGTCAGAAGGAAATGAGTAATTCTCCTAAAATGAAAAGTTTGTCCTAGTTTTAACATTAGGTGACTAGTTCCCATGTGGTTAAGTCATATGTAAGAATTGGAAATTCAACCTATGAGTCTTTGTGCATTGACTATATCATACAGTTCTAATTTTCTTTTGTTTTTCTGGGAAATGATGGTGCTTTTTGCTTTGCCAAGTTTTATTATGGAGTCAACTGCCAAAGTTTAAGAGAGAGAGTTAAAGCCCCTAAAATTATTTGGTGTTGAGTGAAGAGGCAGAGAAAGGTATTTCATATTCCCAAACATTTTAACTTTTATGTCTCTACCTGATGTTGGAATATAATCTAACCTTCAAGGCTTTTCTGATTCCTTTATAAATGATATACACTGTTGAGTGAAATCAGAATATTCGTGAGGGGGACCCAATTTGGAACTACATATTCTAATTTTTGATAGACTGTATTCTTTCTTGCCTGATCGTCCCTGTATTTAAACTTGTGTGCATCAGGAGGCCTCTGTGCCTGCTTGTGGTTTTGCACCATCTGGAAGTTAAAATTTGATTTTAGAAATGATGTCATACTTGCTTACTGCAAACTGGGCTAATGTTGGTTGAGAATTGGATACAGTTCAGGTCAAAGTTTTGTTAAAAAAAAGACCCTTAAACCTTGTTTCTTGATTCCAGGAGACTGCAAAGCTATGAGCATAGACTAGAGTGATTGAAGGTCATGATTCAAATTCCTTTGAAGCTAAATAAATGCATTCGGGTGTATGGAAAATAAACTGCCTAACAGAAGACCGTAGCTGGCACAGACTCCCTTCTGCCATGTAGAATTTGGGTGTTGCGAGCAGTGTGTTGACCATGGCCATTCTTGCTCTCTCTTTTACTCTTGGGGAAGAGATACTCTTATAGCCAGGGTTTTGTCTCTTATAGGCTCAGGAAGATGAGGCAGGGCCCTGATAGATCACGCATGGTGAGAAGGCACAGTAAATTTTAAGCATATTATTCATCAGCGCAGTCTCTTTTCTAAACTCTCTCCAGCACCCCTTACTACCACATTGTGATTTATTTACATCACAGTTTTGGAAGTTGGACATTTCCTCTAGTCCAAATATAGACCATCCATATTTGATAGCTAGAATGTAGGGCTAATAGGACCACAGTTTCTTCTCAAATTCATGCTGGATCCTGGTCAGCCTGTGGGAAATCTTTTCAATTGAATGTAACCCCTTATAGCCACTACTATAATCTGGAGTACTCAACATGTCCTGCCAGTTTCCAAAGAATCCACCAAATACCATCCTTAATGGATAAACTAAAAATCACATTTTTTTTTTTTTTTTTGCCAGATAGGATTGGTAGATGGAGATGACTTTGAACAAAGGCCGCTTGAGAATATGGGATGCTGAAGCTTTAGTACAATTGGCATGAATTTTCTTTTAGTTAAGGGAAGATCCCTAGGACATGAGTATCCCCTTCATGTCCCAGCCCCTGGATTTCCATGGCCCTTATGTAAGAAGATATTTAAAGAATCTGCTGTTTTGCCCTGTGCAGTCACAGAATATCTATCCTGTCTCATAATGTGGTCAGGGTCATTCTGCCAACAGGGCTTCAAGCACTTTTCACCCCTTCCCTTGTGGGCACCTCCCTGCTTCATCCACCTCTCTGGGATAGAAACTAGAGAAACTCTCTACTCAACAACCTTTCATCACCTTTGACCTTTAGAAACAACTTTGGTGCTTCTTTCTTGAAAAGGGGTAAGAAAAGGAGATTTTACTCCAATAACTTTTTAAAATCTCTAATATCATCTTTCTTCCCTGATCTACCTGGGACTGATTCTTGCCTTTAAAATCATAAGATATCAGACATTTAGGGGGTTTCAACTTCTTTGTTTTATGGATGAGGAAACTGAAGCTAGAGGGCTGGTTGGTGGAGGGCGGGGTGGGGAGTGAGAGTTATTTGTCCTGATTCTCATAGCTAGATAGAAGCAGAATCCAGCCTAAAACCTCTTTCCGGTGCTCCAAGTTCCCTTTTTTTTAAAAAATATTTTTTTAATGTTTTATTTATTTTTGAGACAGAGAGAGACAGAGCATGAGTTGGGGAGGAGCAGAGAGAGAGGAAGACACAGAATCCGAAGCAGGCTCCAGGCTCTGAGCCATCAGCACAGAGCTCAACGCGGGGCTCGAACTCACAGACCGCGAGATCATGACCTGAGCTGAAGTCGGACGCTCAACCGACTGAGCCACCCAGGCGCCCCCCAAGTTGCCTTTTGACTCTCTGTCCTGACAGTATTTACTATCTATTTTGGTTCATTATGGTATTCTTGCCTCCTTTTTCCTAATTTTTGTGAGTTTTTTTTCATTCAAATTTTACTTGCTGGTAGTATAGTATAAAAACTGCTCAACAAGATTTGTGATCAGATGTAGCAGATCCCTACGCCATTTCATCTTCCCCAAGACAACCTGTTTTTAACTCCTTTTGCCAGGTTATTTTGATATCTTTA
Source organism: Paguma larvata (assembly GCA_030068075.1). Classification (NCBI taxonomy): domain Eukaryota; kingdom Metazoa; phylum Chordata; class Mammalia; order Carnivora; family Viverridae; genus Paguma; species Paguma larvata. The sequence goes on along the minus strand of CM057842.1, from coordinate 23,114,900 downwards.
AATAACATGCTTGCATCACTACTTGATTATTGGCATAACTATCTATCAAATTCCTGGTGTGGAGGGTGAGAATTAAATTCTTCCATCACCCCAAAAATCTCACATTACCCGTGCAAACCTTTTTTGCATATGGCCTTTGGAATATTAAGTTTAAAAAATAAAGTTTATGTGTCCTTATGTTTATTACTGACATTTGAAAATCAGGAATTGTAGTAATCTAATTTTTGAACTAAGGTAGAAATAGGTATTTTTTTTGTATGCTTTTTTTTCTTTTGTATTTGGAAAGTAGTCTTTCGTAACACTGGAGAGTGGTCATCTCTACACCTCCAGAAGCATTTCCCTCCTCTTGGCAGCTTGTATTTTTTCTACTGCAGGAGTGTTTCTCTACATGTTAGTCTTGTTCTTCCAGATGTCTGTGGCATGGCTCATTGTGTTCTCCATATTCCTGGAGGATGTTGCAGAGCCCAGGCAGCGTTGTGCCTTCCCCTTGCAATGGAATAGTGATGTGCTTTGTTTTCTAGCTAATGGTTTCACAGCAGGGAGACATACTACTATTTCATAATGCCTTATTTCATATAAACCTTATATTAAATAAAGTGTCATGGTTCAGAAACACATACAACAGGACCTTGAGGTAGATACAGGCTGTTAAAATGCATGGCATTGAGATGCCCATGAGCAATGGTTTGACCAGACTGTGCTGAGAAGACACACTGCTGCTCTCTTCCCTCCCCAGGCCTGACTGTTGGTTGCTGATGACCACTGTGTAAAACCACAACCTTCTTTCTTTTTCCTGACTTCAGGTAGATGCACTGAGGTTACGCCTGGAAGAGAAAGAGTCTTTTCTCAATAAAAAAACAAAACAGCTGCAGGACCTCACAGAAGAGAAAGGGACACTGGCTGGAGAGATTCGAGACATGAAGGATATGTTAGAAGTGAAAGAAAGAAAAATCAATGTTCTTCAGAAGAAGGTAAGTAGCTGACATAAGCCCTTCAGGCTGGGAATTGGTATCATCCATGTTTTGTCATTTAAGAGAAATTTTTGAGTATGTGGAAAAAAAGAAATTTTTTTTTAAGAATTTAATTTAGGAAGTATAAACTTTTAACATACCAGTACTTAACTTACTGGTGGTTGTATCATGCCATTCTTAGCATGGCCTGATGAATTTTCTGTTTGCCTGAAAAATAATTACTGATGATTCTTTTTATATCTTTCAGCTTAAATATGGATAATTGTACAAATTGAGATATATTTCTAAAATAATAAAAAGTCTGAAAAGTTAGTTAATTTTGTCTTTTTCCTTACCAAGAGTTGAACAATGTATTCTGTGGGTCTTAAACGTATTTTAGAAGCATTTTTTATTTATGTAAATTCTAGTAGCTCTTTCCTTACTGAACCCATACAGGTTTGAGGGGGAGTGGAGTAATGTTTACACCTATTACTTAATTGAAATCAGTGAGAGAACATATAGTAAGTTCTGACCGCAATAAGCTAACCCAGAAGATGCTTGATTTAGCTAGGGCTCTTCTTTCCTGTTTTACCTTCAGAAGCTCATTTTCTCCATTTTAGGGATCTAGATTTGGGGAATGCACCCTGATTTTTTTAAAAAAAATTCCCACTCGCTACTATGTATACTTTTGGGAACATAAGGTCACCTACCTTCCCCTGGAAAAGAGTAGATGAGAAGAGAAACCAACTACCTGATCTTTTAAGAAATGAAAATGTATTGGAAAGGCATAGGTCTGTTGGGTTAATAGGCAGCCAGCATGGAAACTGGGCAGGAACTGATGGTGGGCCGCACGAGCCAGCTGGCCGAGACACTGCTACAGACAGGCATATTGTCAGGCACCCATGCTGCAGCTGTAGACAAATGGACTCTAACTGGCCCCTCCTTGTGTCATTTGCCACTATCATGTCTCACCTTGTTTATATCAACAGCATCCTAGCTGTTCTTCCTGCTTCCAGCCTTACCTTTCCTATAAGCTGTTCTTAACACAAAAGCTAGAGTAGTCCTTTTTTTTTTAATTTTTTTTAAATTAAAGTGTGAACAGGGGAGAGAGAGTGAAAGAAAAGGAGACATAGAATCCAAAGCAGCAGCTCCAGGCTCTGAGCCATCGACACAGAGCCCCGACGCCGGGCTTGAACCCACAAGGGTGAGATCATGACCTGAGCCGAAGTTGGATGCCTAACCGACTGAGCCACCCAGGCGCCCCTAGAGTAGTCCTTTTAAAACATAAAACAATTTATATTACTTTGATCAAATATCTATAATAGCAACCACCTACATAATTTGCGCAAAATAAAAATCGTTCAGAGAAAATTTCTGAATGAGCATAAAACAGAGCCTGGGGCCCTTCTGAGTATGGGGCCCTGTGCAGCTATACCAGTCACATGCCCATGAAACCACCCTTATCCCCTGTGGCTTCCATCCTCACTCTCAAGGTATTGATGATCAGATGGATTATATTATTAATTCATTTCTGTCAAGATTTTTATAGACAAGGCCCAGGTGATTTGATCTCTGCTTTGCACCTCCAGTTAATTGATATGGATGTTTAGAAGAGATCTTGGAAGACATGACTAAGGACCCTTGAATCAATGGAGCTGTTGAGGGCAGATGGAACTAACAGAGAGACAGTTAGAGTGGCAGTTCTCAGAGCAGGTACTAAGGATTCAAAAGAAAACTTTTTATTTAAAATTCCCAGGAGTGAATGATGATGAAAGCTAACATGTATTGAACTTATGTTGAACACTATATGCTGGATATATTGCTTTGCTTGTTACATGAACTGTTTACTTACTCTTGACCATAATCCTGTGAGGCAGGTATAGTTATTAACTCGGGAAACTGAAGGACACTGACGCTCATGATCATGCAACCTAGATGCAATTTTTTTTTGCAAGTTTTTTGTTTTTTGTCTTTGAGAAAGTAGAATAAAATGGTTAGTGCAAATTAAAAAAACAAGCCTAACTTTCCTTTGGACCTGACATTTTATGATGATGACACCAGGTGTCAATCAAGGAAGAACATCACAATTGCTTGTTTTACCAGGAGTTGAGACTAAGGGCTCTTATTCTTGTGGAGTAAATGACATTAATGTTCTGAACAAAGATTTCGGAAAGGTACTTTCAATGCATAAGTGACAAATGACACTTGCTGATGTGCACATTTTGCAAAATTTTATACTTCGCTCCATAAGCCAGACTAAAAGGTTTAGAAACTAGTTTGAAAGTTCTTTAACAAAGCCAGTTGTATATTATGGCTCCTTTGGGCAACATGATCATAATCCCACTTATTTAAACTATGTAGATAATGGATTAGGAAATATTTCATGTGTATTGGGAGAGGTTCTTCAGCTTCACCTGTTTTTTTTTTACTGAGTGTTTACCAATACATTAGGGGAGGTAATGTATTTACCAATACATTACCAATACAACACCACTGGCAACATAGTCAGGGGGCAGGAATTCTATTATACCTGCAGTGTGAAAGATAAATAATCTCCAAAGAAGTAATGCACACAATTCAGAAACCTAGTCAAAATGTGTAAATAATACAAAAGCTAATGGGCCAATGAAACATTGTCTTTGGGACTGGAGACTCCTTAGAGTTTTGATCACATTCAGCCTAATTGGCTTTTTAGGGCAGTCCTGGATTGGAACAGCATAAGCTTTGGATTAGGGTGTGTTGGCATAGAAGAAATAATAAACTTATGTCAATGTCAGACATGTAGTATTACTTAATATTTCTTTCTTATAGACTCTTTGGCAACCAGCACTGTGTTTTGATGCCAGTGGAAATGGGTATGCTCCTTTCATAGCCATGTTTAACCTGGCGAAGCTAGGCTTGCACCTCGTATCTGTCAGCCTTGGCTTCAGAGCCTTGAGTCTCAGAAATCTTGTGTTCTCCATAAGCCATATGAACAGGTCACATGTCTGGGCAGCAGGCATAGACACAATACCCTAAGCATTTTGTTACTTGAGGAAGGAAGTGAAGTTGAATGAACAGAGAATCCCAGGTGACAGAATATCTCTGAGCAAGCTTTTGTAGGAAAACAGCAGTCATTGAGTATAGATTTTGGTTCTACTGCCATTTGGCTCCTCTCCATAATTCCCAGATATGGAGTTCCTTTAGTAGCAGACAAAAATGTGCATATATGAGAATTGTTCAGTGGAGCATCCCCTTATGGCTGTGATGCTGAAATCAGAGGAGCAGTAGAGTTTTCAAGCTGCAGACTCAACATTCTGTTCTCATACCTGAATTCAGACTTCAGCTGATGAAGTGCTACCTGACTATTGAGTTTTTGTAGGAAATGTCATAAAACCTTGATGACATTGTACATTTGGAAAGTGTATAATGTCCAAGATTTTAGGACATGGTAGCATTATTTGACCCATATCAAATTCAGACTGTTATGTAGCTCATGCAACATAAACTTACTACACAAGAAATTTTTAGAAGCCATTAAATTGGACAAAAGTTCTATCTCTATTTTCATTCTAGGGCTTAGTCCCACATTTTTATAGAGCAGAGGTACTTTATTTATTAGGGGTGGAAAAACAGATGGTGATTTCTCTGGAAGCCAAGTTCACTAGCTACCTCCTGGACTTGATGGATTGCCCCGTGGGTTGGAAAAGGCAGGGAGGCATGAGTGGAATTGGCTTCTAGGGGTGGCATCTATGGACCTGCCCACTTCAGCAACTTTATTCTACCAAGTTGAAAGTGTGGTAGTAAAAATTCTGAATGACGATAAGCTCAGAGGTAAGGACCCTACAGGACTATGGTTATTAGCATACTAGGTTTCTTCATGAAGTTTATTAAAAAAACAAAGTACCTGAGAAGATGATTACAGAACATGGAGATTTCTGTTGGTGTAAAATTGATGTAAGGTACGGAGGACTTTTTGGCTCAACTGAGCTTTTTCTTGGTGTTTAAACATCCAGTTGCACTTTTATATTTATTATTGGCAAACCTCCTGTTTTTTAAACATGTGCAAAATCACATTATTTTTGCATTTATTGTTTCCTATGTGTCAGTCAGTCACTGCTCTAGGTCCTATAGGTTCAAAGGGATATAATACATTCTCCATTCCTCAGGAAGCTGACAGTCTGTTTGGGGAGATAGACATGCATAATCCTAAATGTTAAGTTTAGTGGAGAGCAACATGGCATATTACCAGAAGAAACTGCTTGATGAATGCAAATGGCAGAAGCTAATTCTGGCTACCTTGAGCAAAAGGGAGTTTATGGCAAGGATATCCAGAGTCCCAGTATCTGGTCAGTGGAACAAGATTAGAAATAATCAAGAGTCAGGACAGCTGTAGGAGACTAAGAGAAAGGAGTGAGTGACATGATCTCATAACTAGGAGTGTCTGGTTAGGCATCTTCTCTGCTGATGACTGCCCTCTCACCCTCCTCCCTCTTCCATTACATCACACTGTTGGTTGAGATTTAAAGTCCTGAGGCAGAGCTCCAAATTTCACACAGGTACCTCTCATTGGCAGGATCTAACCAGACCTGCCCTAAAAGGAATCTGGGAAATGTGGTTCCAAGCTTTACACATGAGATTTCCACTCAGTTCTTGTGTCACTTACTCAGGGAAGTCTTTGCTGACATTGCAGGCTGGGAGAGGTTTTATACTTTTAAAGAACCATTTCTTGGCTCAGTTTGAAATTCTGCATCCCTTTAGTGAGTGTTGGCTTCCCTCCCATGGCTAATCTCCTTGAGTGCCCCAACCGTGATCATCAAGATACTTCCAGCTTTTTGCAGAATTCTTGGCAGGTGATGGTCCTCAATCAATATGCATTGGGTGAATAAATTATATCAGCAAATTCTGAATGAATGAGAACTTGGGAGAAGAGAAATCACTTTGAGATCCACTCCTGGCCCAAGAATATTGTTAGCTCTTAGGAGTCTTTTGCCTCAGTGAAATGTCAGACTCACTCATCGTCCCCAGGCCAGAATGTCCTGTGTAGGCTGCAAGATGGAACCATCCCATGGATAATAAAACAGGATGAGGAAATGACTGTTGCTCTACCCACATTTAACACCTCAAGCCTTGGTTCCATTACTCTGCAGAGGTAAAAAAGGATTATTAAGGCTTGAGTAAGGGCACTTAGCTACTCTTTCTTTATTTTCTTTTTTAATAAAAAGAATATGTGGCATTTATCAAGTATACTGTCTTGTTCTGCAAAGAGAATAATGCTTCCTCCTCTAGTTCTCACTCCTAACTTACTGGATTGTTAGAGGCATGGTATTCTATAGAGTGATAAGATGAAATTGTTGATTTGTCATGGTTATTGTTAATTATGACCATGAAAATGATAATTTTTTTAAAATAAGAGGATTATTTACTGTTCATTGAGCCCTTACTATATACCAGACATTGTGCTAAGGGCTTTGCATCATTAGGTTGTTATGGGTCCTTATGACAAACCTAATGGCAGATAGGGCTATCATAACCACTATTTTTAAAAGAGGAGACTGGTTTAAACTTGTGTGACTTGAGTAACTTGCCCAGACTCATACAGCAGGAAACTGATGGAGCTATTCTTAAACACCACACTATTCTAATTTTTTTTCTATTTTGTGATCCTGCCCTACTCATGAGGCAAGTGGGATCATTAACTTTAAGAGATTGGCTAAACTATACTTTGAGCAAATTACCTGAAATTGACACAAAAGGAAAGCTGTATTTAATACTAAACCAACAGAATGAAGTTACTAAATAACATGATAAAAAATAGGAAACCAATTAAAATAATAAAATACAGCATCAATTCTGGTTAAAAATCTATGTTAATATATATGTTAAGCTATATTTAGAAAAAAGTTGAAATGATCTTCAGTCACCTTATTTTTCCCCCATGAGATTCTTCATGTACCATTCTAAGCCATTGGATAGTTTTGCTGCTTCATTTTCAAAGGATTGTACCATGCTTGCTGTCATAGTAGTTTCACTTTGTTTTGGTAGTTGGCTTACAGAACCAAGATCTCCAAATATGATTTAAGGCATCTAAGCAACTTTCCTGGAGGAGTCCCATGCGAATTTGTGATTTGGGAGGCTTCTAACCTGGTCCCGAGAGGATGTGGTCTGAGAAGCTCCTCCACTTTGCAGTGAGCAAAGGCCTGACCTCAGTGTAGGCAGGCTCACTCTGCATCTAAAGTCAGAAACTGGGCTGGCATCCAAAGGTCAGAGCTGCAACCAGGGTGGCTGTGAATCTGAGGCTGGTTCTCCATCAGGAGACATTTTACAACCCTCCCACCCCAGGAACATGTGGCTGTCTGGGGATAGTTTTGGTTGTCACAGCAGGAGGATTGCTACAAGCATCTGGTGGGTAGAATCCGGGGGTGCTGCTAAACACCCTGCAGTGTACAAATGATGCCTACCACCCTCCAAAGCAAATAATTGTCCAGATCAAACCCTCGTCTACAGGATTCCTTTTCTCCCCATGCATGGACTATCCAACTCGTCTTGGCTTTCTCTTGAAATAGTATTCGTTAAGATGATTTTTACTTTGTATAACATTTTTCTCTCCAATATCTCTGAATATTATCTCAGCCAATGTGGTTAACATTTTTAGGTATACTTTTCCTCTAGTATCATTATAAGAGGTTCACAGAGGTGAACATCTTGTGTATGTGCATATGAGTGCATATGATATTTGAGTTATTACTATTATTTTCTTTTATATTTTTGATGTATAAGAATCCATATTTTATATAAGAGTATATATAGCACCCTTGGAGTACTAAGAATTATTAAAACTGTTTTGACTACATGAACATATCAACTAACCTAGAGGGAGGTGCTAGTCAGCTGTAGTATAGGGAATATATAATAGGATTAAAGCATCTTATTTGGACAGAACAAGGATGGATTATCCAGCAGGTATCACCCAGTTTAAATTTCATTGGCTAAATGTCAGCATTCTAGTCATTTGGAAAAATGACCTTTAAGGCTAATTTTTTTTGAAAAAAAAATTAGTGCTTGATTTTAATAGCCTTTGGGGCTGAAAATCTAATTTCTGTATTCACATTTAATATATTTTTCATATATTCTATCTAGTTATTTGGGATGTGAAAATATTTTAGATTGTGGACTGAATATAGTCTTAACTAATATGTTGCTTACATATTTGTAACTAAAATATATTGTCTAGATTAGTGTTTGTTATTTGCCAGTTTTTTTTCAAAGAGTTCCTTCTTCAGTCTAGAAAATATAAGAAAATCCCAACCCACTACATTATATAACAAATTCTCTCTGTGTATTCTGTTTGTATTGTTATTGGTGTTTGCATGTTGTTAGGTCTAAGCAGAACATCTTTGTTCTGGCATATCATGTAATCTTTTGTGTCTTTATCATGTCCTGAAATTGATGCCAAAGTTTCTGGCACTAATGAAATTACATACGACAAATAATCACCAAGCATCTGTAGCTCTTATTCTTGGCTGGAATTATTTGCCCAATGTTACTGATTACTTAGGCAAAAATTATCTTGGTGATTTTAACCAATTGATCCCATTGCCAGAAAGTCCATTTTGTTCCACTGAAGTGATATTTTGAAGGTCACTTTGCATCTCTTGAGGAGAGATGTGGCTTCTTTGGTAAACCTAAGCTTCTTTATGAAGCAGTAAATTCACCAGCCTCCTTTTTCACATGTATTGCTAAAGGATTTGAAGTTACCATTCTCTTAGAGATGACATTTATAAAATTGTATTTTGTTATCAAAAGAACCAAAAAATTTACCTTCTGATGGAGCAGTTAAAGAGATTTCAGGAAGCCCGCTCATTCATTCATGCATTCATTCAGCAGCTGTAGTCACTGTCTTCAATTAGCTGCATCTTTCTGTTCCATGGCTCTATTCAATACAACCCTATATGATTGGACTTTAAAAGATATGTAAAAATAGATATGCTGATGAAGCGTGGACAATCCTAAAGACAGAAAGATACAAGAGAACAGAAATCCTGGAAGATACTTGATGGGCCCTTCTGGTCCGGTCTTTTCATTTTTCCACTCAGGATTCAGAAGTCCTAAGAGAAAAAGTGACTTGTTTAGGATGACAGAGCTAATTTGTGACAGGACCTGGCTTCTGATCACTTTTCCTTTTTCTTCTTTCCATTTCCCCGTGACATCTGAGGCCTTGGGCACCATTGCTCTGTTCTGCCCAGTTTGCCTTCCTTTTCCTTATACCATCCAGTCATTCAACAAAACATGTTCAGCATTGTAATGATCTGGATTCTCTGCAGGCCCTGGGGGATTCATAGGCTATTGAAGAAAATTTCTGCCTTCTATGAGCTCACACTCATAGAAAAAACAAAACTACAGTAAAGATTCAATTACAGGACAGTACATGCTGTGTGCAGTGCCAGTCATGTACATGGTCCACAGAAGAGGGGCTCCTCACCTATTGGGAGTAGACTACTGGAAAAGTTGATAACTAACTCAAGAGCTGAGGGATGAAGAAGTGTCGTCCAGTCAAAGCAGCGAGAATACCATTTGCAAAGATTTGGCTGGAAGAGGCAGCACGGTGCATTTGGTTGAAGTAATAAGAAGTAAAGTAATTTAATGTAGATGTACCATACTCCCCTGCCCCATTCAGGAAACAGATTTCACAGTTAGAAGTTTTTCTATTCTCTATGTCTTCTAACAATTAAATATATTTTATAATTAAGGTTTGAGAGTCATTTTGACTTTTATATTATAAATGTTCTCTTCCGATCCCTTGTGACTTGCAAGTGGCAGGAGTGATTATCTGTGTTATTTCAAAATGCAGTTCAGGGCCAGATCATGCTGAGAACTGATTCTTATTCCACAAGAAAGCTGATCTTGAGCCAGGGGAGGCAAATTCTCTTTTAAATAAATATTTGCTTCTGGGTTAAGATCTTATTTTCTGTACTCAATTTCAGCATGATGGATTTTTAAAGGTTTGTTTATAATTACCTGCAAAATCCCTTGAAGATTTAAAATAAAAATGCTTAGAGTACCCTGACAGTGGCTGCTACCCTAATGGATACAGGCATCTTGACACATCTGTCAATCTCAGCTACCAGCTGTTGTTGTTTTGTGATATGGGATTAGAGGTGGTTGAGCCTTTACATATTTCAGTCTGGAGATGATTCCGTCTTTCTTCCCACATACTCCCCAGGCCATTTGATTTAAATCAGCCTTATTTATGTGGGAAGGAAAGTCTTCTGTCTGTCTTTTTTACTTATCCTGTGTTTGGCAATGGATTCTACTTTGCTGCAAAGAGTTTGCACATATCTGTATTAGCATTTATTGTGTTGTATTATGCAGAGAAGTTCATAATCACAACTTTTGTAATATACATCTAAGTTTCCTATAAGAATATCTGTAAATTAGGGATGATGTATTCTTGGGGCATATAATGCCACAGTCATTGTGGGTAAGGGACACCTTAATAGTTTTCTGATACTATAGTCTCATTGCCATGTTTTTCCTTTATCCTTACCTGATTATACTACACCTTTTGCAACTCACAGAAGTAATTGCTTTAAAAAGACTATTTTCACAGAAGCTGAATTCTAAATTAATGGCATAGTGTATAGCACTCTGGGGCCTTCATTATAACATTTTGTCATACCTTCTTTTTAGATTGCTGATTTTGAGAGTAGCAATATCACCAACATGTAGTCAGCTCTTGGATGATATAATTATAGTTTGTAAAAGTAATTTACAATTCTAAGAAAAGTGTTATGATAAGTATAATTCTAAGATGGCCCCCAAGATTTCCTACCTCCCTGGTGTTCATTTCTTGAATAATGCCCAGAACTGTGAATATGATAGATTTAACACCCCTGATTATATGATGTCATATGGCATAGTTAACTTTAAGAAAGGGAGATTATTTGAGCGGGTTTGACCTAATCACATGAGCCCTTTAAAATCTGAGTCCAAAAGTCAGAAACAGTAAAGTATGAGATTCAAAATATAAGGAGAACTTAATGTGTGAGAAGTTCTGTACTGTTGACTTGAAGATGGAGGGGGCCATGTGGCAAGGAATCGGGGCAGCCCCTGGGCTGTGAGTGGTTCCTGTTAATATCCAGCAAGCAAGCAAGGACCTCAATCCTGAGACCACAAGAGCTAAATTTGCCAATAATAAGAATTAGCTTGGAAGTAGCTATTTCTGTAGAGCCTCCAGATAAATACTCATTCTGGCTTATATCCTGATTTCTTTCTTATGATTTCTGTTTCTGGCTGAACAGAAACCCCCCAGCCAGACTGTGCTGGACTTCTGGACTTCTGACCAATAGAACTGTGAGCTGATAAGTGGAAGTTGTTTCGAGCCACTAAATTGGCAGTATTTTGTTACACAGCAAGAGAAAACCAATACAAGTACATATTAAAATAACTGTCAGTAGTAACAAACCTCTTACAGCAATCCAGAAGCAAATAAACAGTAGTGGAGTTCACAGGATACTGACAAGGAGCACTGGCTCCCTAAAGTTGTATGGTGGTAACTGTAGTAAAAGGAATTTCCACTGCCTTTGACTACTTAGCTTAGAAACTATGGGAGTTTTGATGACATTTTATAATTAGAGGGAGATTTGCATGATTTCAAAATGTATAAGAATGAGCCCTTATTAGTTTTCATTACTGTACTATTTCAGATTGTGTAATTAATATTTCTGAAATGTGATGCTTTGTTTTTGTGTCTGTTTCCTTATTAAACTCTGGGTTCAGCAAAGAAAGTAACTGGGTCTTACTCGTCTTTTAGTCCTAGTAGTAAACATAGTGCTTGGCACGTGGTAGGTGCTTATTAATAAGTGTTAGCTGAAAAATTGAAATGTAATAGAATAAATAACAAATCTGTCCAAAGTTCTGGTGAGATTCAGAGCAAGTAAGCAAATAGGAAAGTTGTGTTCCAATAAAACTTTATTTACAAAAACAGGCTGTGTCCCATATTTGTCCCATGAACTATAGTTTGATAAGCTCTAGTTTAGATCACAAGTAATTATAGCTTAGAAACAATTCTACTGTACAACAACCTTCATGGCAACTGAAATTTTTTAAAAAATATATTCCAAATATTTGATAGAGTTGCACAAGGTATACTTCTTTTCACGGCTTTATTTACCATTTGCCTCAGAAATTCCTCTTGGCGCAATGGGAAATAAGTAATTTGTTCCCAAGGGTGAGGTCTTCCCAAGTTTCTATTGCACTCTGATAACTTTTTTTGTGAATACAGTTTGAATGGAACAAAGTTAAGCAAATAGGATGTACTCAAATGAATAGTACTGATTGCTTGGGGTGGAGATATTTCTTTCTGTAGTATTAAAACATGAGGTTACATTTTTTAGGTTGCATATGATACTCTGACTTACAAAAATATATGAAGGGCAGCGTACATACATCAAGGCTTTCTCCACATTATGAATGTTTGTGAATTTGTGAATAGCTGGAGGCATAGACAAGGGTGGCCAGGTGGGAAGGTGAAAACAGAGGAAAGGTCCTTTGCTACCTTTCCATGTTACCAACTTTTTGTTAGAGCTTACCGGGAATATTCTTTGAAAGAAATAGAAACAGGTATAAAATGTGAGGTAGCTGGGGAAAGGCAAATGTGGTGCAGTTGACCAATAATGCCGTTTACCGATTCTTCACCTAGGAATTCATCCTAAGGAAAAATTAAGGGTGTAGGGATAGAAGTAAGCAAAGTCTTGTTTATCGCATAGTTTTTTTTTCTGATTAGTGAAAATAATGTAAAGTAGAGGAGTGGCTAAATAAGTGATGGTATATTTCTGTGTGGAAATTCAGCTAATAGAAAATTTTTAGAAGACTATTCAATGATAGAGAAAGATATTCATGTTATTTTGTTGATTGAGATAAACTGCTTCTAATATGTTTGTACAGAAAATGATCAGAGGATGCCTGTTTTCTTATACCCTTACCACCACAGTACAACTCTGTTTTCATTTTTAAAAGCTTATACATACACGTATACACATATACATGTACATATACATGCATGCATCAATAGAATTAGTTTGTTAAGAATATGGACTGTGACAGGCCTGGCTTTGAATCTTAGGTTATGAGATTTTTAAACTTAAGCAAGTTATTTACATTTTCTCTACCTCATTTTCCCTTTCTTTAGAATGAGGATAAGCTCACATCTCACTTTTTGCCTCAATGCTTTTCAACATACTAGGTGTTCAAGAGGTCTTTGTTCAATGAACAAAGTCCCCAACACCGTTGGTACACAACAAAATTATTTCATCTAAAAATTTGAATGTAAATGCTAGATCTATCTACTCTTTCAAAGAACTTGGAAAGAAAGTAGAATTACTTCATAAAGATCATTATAAATTGATTTTTAAATTTGCATGCAGTAAAAGTCACTCTTTGTGTTGTACATTTCTATAGGTTTTGATGAAAGCACAGAATTGTGTAACTACCTTCACAACCATGATATAGGACAGGTCAGTCACCTCAAAGACCTCCATTGTGTTGCCCCTTCTGCAGTCAACCCTTCTTCCCATATCCCAGTCCTTGGCACCACCAATTTGTTCCCCATTCCTATAGTTTTGCCCTTTTCCAAAATGTCATAGAAATGGAATTATACAGTATATAATTATATACATGTATAATATGTTGCATCTGGCTTCTTTCACTTAGCATAATGCATTTGAAATTCATCCATGTTACAGCTTTTATCACTTGTTCACTCTAAAGATAATACTTTTAAAGATAACTCCCATTATTTAGGAAACATTCTGTATTATAGACACCTAGGTCACTTATCCCTGAGGTGGTCCTCAGGGAAGCCAGAGTTGCGACACTGCAAGATGGTAGTGCTGAAGAAGGTTTGAGAGACGGTCTAGTCCAACTTGGCTTTAGTTGACGTGAGGGTTCTGAGAGCCAGAAATCACACGCATTATCCTAGGTGAACTTAAATCAGAGTTAAGAACAGAATCTAGAACCTTGATGGTAAACTAGCAGAGTTATTTTGGAAATCAGATAGGATAAATCATTCTGGTGAAGGACTTGAGGAAAAGCCCCTGAAGGGCAGGGAGAGGGGTGTGGAGTTTGTGTGTGCATGTGTGTGTGGTGTGATATGTTGTGTTGAAAGGATGGCATTAAATTATTTTTAGAAGTAAAACCAATACTTTTTTGTGTTTAGAATGAGAAGAAAAGACTTTCTATCATTATTATTATTTTGTAATAGGGATGAGTTGGTATAAATCTACCACCATTTTCTAGCATTTATTTTAAGCACTGGCTTGGAGAGTGGCCAGCAGGTGTCATAGATGTCGCTTTCATCCCTGGAGCAGATCCATGGTAATTGGGCAATTCTTTATAAAGTTAGTTAGCACCAGATCCCCACAGAAATCTCACACTAGGTTCTGAAATGTGCAGAGGTGTATGGTTTGCTCTCAAGCCTGAATTAGAAAGAGTGCTTTTTGGGGCACCTGGGTGGCTCAGTCGGTTGAGTGTTCGACTTTTGATTTCAGCTCAGGCCATGATCTCTCAGTATGGGAGATTGAGTCCTGCATCAGGCTCTGTGCTCTCAGCACAGAGCCTGCTTAGGATTCTCACTCTCCCTCTCTCTCTGCTCCTCTCCCACTCAAGCTCTCTCTCTTTCTCAATAAATAAATAAACATTAAAAATAGTGCATTTATCATTTCTTATTTATCCTGTTTATCTTTTATTTATCAAGGCATAGTACTGGGACAGCTGGGTGACTCAGTTGGTTAAGCGTCTGACTTCAGCTCAGGTCATGATCTCATGGTTCATGGGTTCAAGCCCTGGGTTGGGCTCTGTGCTGACAGTTCAGAGCCTGAAGTCTGCTTTGGATTCTGTGTCTCCCTCTCTGCCCCTACCCACTTGTCTCAAAAATAAATAAACATTAGAAAAAAAGGTACATGGGGCGCCTGGGTGGCTCAGTTGGTTAAGCTGCCGACTTCGGCTCAGGTCATGATCTCACGGTCTGTGAGTTTGAGCCCTGCGTCAGGCTCTGTGCTTACGGCTCAGAGCCTGGAGCCTGCTTCAGATTCTGTGTCTCCCTCTCTCTCTGCCCCTCCCCTGCTCATATTCTGTCTCTATGTCTCTCAAAAATAAATAAATGTTTAAAAAAAAGGTACAATACTACTTTATTTTAAATAATTAGTTTACATGTAAGTACCATATTATATATCATTCTTTAAAAGAAATAAAAAAATAGGGGTGTCTGGGTGACTTAGTGAGTTGAGTGTTCAATTCTTAATTTTGGCTCAGGTCATGATCCCAGGGTCGTGGGATCCAACCCCACATTGGTTTCCGTGCTGAGCACACAGTCTGCTTGGGATTTATTTCTCTCTCTCTCTCTCTCTCTCTGCACCTCTCACCAGTTCATACTGCCGCTCTCTAAAGTAAAATAAACAAATAAATAGAATAGCAAAATAGCTTTTTCTTTCTTAAAAGTCCAATTATATTTTTATAAATGGAATCTCTTTTAAACAGGTGATGAGGATTAAGGAGAGCACTTGTAATGAGCACCAGGTGATGTATGGAAGGGTTGAATAACTATATTGTACACCTAAAACTAATATGACACTGTACGTTAATTAACTGGAATTTAAATAAAAAATTTAAAAAATGAAAAAAATGGAATCTCTTAAATCTATATAGAATATTTATCCATTTTTATTACATAATTCAATGAGCAAAATAAATATTTAACCATAAGGGAAGTTTAGGTTTATGGTTTATGATATGAAAAAAAACCTTCTATAAGTAACATGAAACATTTATTCACTAATTTAACTTGGTCACAGTATTGCATGTTTATACCCATGTGCATATTAGTCATTTTCCTTTGTCTTATTTTAAACCTTTCTTTAAAAAAGTTTCTTAGCAGTTGACTGAATATCACAGAACAGAACATAGTTAAGCATCCAAAGTAATGTATATATTTGCTCCATTTACAATAACTTTAACTTAAATCTATGGTAAACATGGCAATAGTCATAAGGAAATATATGTTGTATGCCATTTTCTAATCTCAACTCATAAGGAACCATAATTGTGTCTTTGGTTTGGTATTTCATTTCCGTTTATAATAGTTCAAACATTTGTTGTCCATTTCTGTGTAGTTTATATATATTTTCACATCAGTACCACCAGTCTTTCACTTAGAACTTTAAGCTAAATGTTTTTTTTTTCTTTGAATAAATCATCTCTTAAAGTCCCTTCCCTCCTTCTATAGAGTCTCACATTCAAGGATATGGTAACTAAGCAGAGAGTGTGCTAAGTGTTATGGTAGTTGACAAACTATTTTGGTTAGATAAGTCTCCCAATTGGAGTGTCAGCATGGATTAGTTTAGCTCAGGGAGAGAAGAAGAGGGGAGAACATAATGTCCAAAATGTTTACAAAAGCAATGAGCTGTGACAGGGAAAAGGCCTTAGACACCATCCCTCTGTTGCATCGAAGGAAAAATCAAGAATGTCAATTTTAGGTATTAAAATTGCCTTATACTGCATGGGAGGTGCTAATTTGCTCAGACATCTTTTGGCAAACTTGCATGTAAAATCTGCTCAGTCCTGTTGTTATTTATGTATAGTAATGCCTGCAGCCAGAGAGCTATCTTTCTGGACTTGCCTCTTTCTAACTGAGAATAAAGGCTTGAGGAATATAGGAGATGTCAGTAGCAACAAGCAACTTGAATTCCTCAAGATAAAGACCATGGCTGGGAAGAATTGAGCAGGCAAGCAAAGGTTACTGACTCCACATTAATAATAAATTTACGAGAGTACGGAACAAATCATGCCAGGCCATCTTTATCGTTTTCTAGGTGAACGTGCAAGATTAAAGAAAGGAATTCAATAGCTGTAATATCTGGAATTGAGTAAATCATCTAATTCAGTGTCTCCACAAATCTTTGGGGCTGTGGGGGCGGGGGCAGGGGATGGGGAGAACCTCAATGAGAATTGGCTCTGAGCACTGTCATGTGGATTCAATTTGGCTGTTGTAATAAATTACAATGGAACAAGGTCCATTGGGACGATGTTGGGATCAATAGAAGGTCAGGCTGTAACATCTCCAGCAGTGGTCTGGAAGAATGGATAACACACTTTATTAAGGTTGGCAGGCCAGAAGGCTTTGGTACTGTTGTGGTCACCACCAATGTCATTAGCCTTTATGAAGCACCTGTTGGATCTGGGGTACTCTAGGGACAGCTGGAAGAAAAACAGACTGTGTATATTGTCCAAATGGCAAACCTATTTAAAAATGTCAATAATAGGTACAATTTATTGAATACTTATAGAGCTTCCATGCATAGTGCTAAGCCTTGTTCAGAGATTATTTATTTTAATCCTATTGAAATCATTTGAAGGGTTTTTTTGTCTCTATTATACAGATGGGAAAAGTAAGGTATAGAGAATTACAGTGGGCGATGCAGCTGGTAAGTAGCAGCAGTAGGTTATTAACCAAGGTCATCTGATTTTTACTTTTATTTACTGTTTATGTGTATAGTATCACTGTGTGCTCATGGAGAAAACCTATGTTCATTTATTACTTCATTTATCCAGTTGTTCATTCAGTGAACATTCTAAATGTACTTAAGACATAACTGGTATAGGAGAAGAGACAAAACCTATTTAAAGGTAATTTTCAAAAAAAAAAGGAAATATTATTACTCTAATACATGTATAATATGAACATGTGTTAAAGATTTTACTTAACTCATTAATTGATGAAGGAACCAGACAGATGTTAGAACTGGATAGAGCGCCTAGAGAGCAGATATATTGAAATGAATGTGCAAATGGTGATAAAACTGGTTTTCCCCACGTATGGAGGCAAGTCAGATAACCTCAGCTGCTCAGGTCAGAATTTGTATGATTATAAACAAGAATTATTTTCATTGCTGTGAGTTATTACAATTTACCATGTTGCAAAATAGCTCAAAGACAGTGAAAGACTAGTATTAGATAATATGAAAGGGTATGATCTAAACAATAGTTTTCTGTTATTTAGAAAACTATTTTGGCCAGAGCAGGGTAGGAAAGCCCCAGACTCAAATGTCTGTGTGGGGAAGGAAAGAACAAGTATATCAGTTAGAATTCTCCATAGAAACAGAACCAATAGAATATATGTGTTTACACATGCTCTCTCTCTCTGTCTCTGTCTCTCTGTCTCTCTGTCTCTCTCTCTCTCACACACACACACACACACACACACACGAGAGAGAGAGAGAGAGAGAGAGAGAGAGAGAGAGAGAGAGAGAGAGATTTTAAGGAATCACCTCATGTGACTGGAGGCTTGGCAAGGCCAAAATCTGATGGAGGAGGTGGCAGGCTAGAATCTCAGGAAGGAATTTCAATTTGAGTCCAGGGCAGTCTGCTGTTGAATCAGGAAGAGCTGATTTTGCATATGAAATCTGAAGGCAGTCTGCTGGAGAATTTTCTCTTGCTTAGGGGAGATCAGCTGTTTGTTCAATTCAGGCCTTCCTTCAGCTGATTGGGTGAGGTACACCCATTATGAGAGTGATCTGCTTTTGCCAAAGTCTACTGACTGACATGTAAATTTCATCCAAAATCCCTCTCACAGAAACATCCAGTATACTGTTTGACCTAACATCTGGACATTGTGTCCTTTCCAAATTGACATACAAAGTTGACTATCGCATCAGGTCAGAGGACTGAGTGACTTTGCCTCTACAAAGAGATGATTAGGGTTGGCAGAGTTGTTAGGGACATCCTGGATACCGGGTACCTGGAGGGTGGTATGGTGAGCAATAGCAAGGTTGTGCATCAGGAGCTAAAGTTTTTCCAACTTCACAGCTTTCCCAAGAGCTAGTCCTTGAAAGTCCAAGATCACAATAATTATGGACACCCGTTATACGTCTGTACATCTGCCTTGCAAGGGTATGTGTCTCCTTAGGTATGAAGGAGAGGTATGGGCTCAGGATGGGTTTCTGAATAGTCACCACTTTATAGAGTATGTCTTGGTACTGGGAATTATAACTGAAGGGCAGCTAATTATCAAGTCCAGGATATCTTAATACAGAAATTATAATCTGAATTGATGATCTGTTTTACAAGAACTTCTCTGAAAATCGTGTTGATTTTATCCTCACCGAGGATATCTGGTAACTAGAAATCAATTATTTAGAGAAGAGTTTAGTGTGAGAGTAATGTGAAGAAAAGTAATACATTTTTAATTTTGTTTACTTCTGTGGCTTTATCAGACCCCCTGGGGGAAAGACCAAAAAGGTATTTGTGATTATTATCTTGTAAATATTATTTTATTTTATAATAGCTAACACTTATTAAGAAGCTCCTTTGCTGAGTGTTAGGTACTTTACAGATTAGAAGGGAGACTTCCTCACCAGCTCCAAGTGTTTCCCGTACTGTCACCTTCTTGATGAGGCCATCCAACACCCTTACACAGCTGTGCAGCCCGCTCGCCCCTATCCCAGAAGTCTTTATCCTTCTTACTTTGCTCTACTTGTTCTTTTTTTACCCATAATATTTCTCCTATCAATACACTCTTATCATTTACTGATTATTATGTTTATTGTCCTTTATCCCTTTGCTGGAATCTAAGCTCCACAGTGGCAGGGATTTTTATGTTTTATGTTTTATGTACTAATGTCGCCCAAGTGCACAGATTCATTCCAGGTCAGCTTCAAGGACATGACCTGGTCAGTGCTGTTGATTTGCATCTTTCCCTTCTATCTGAGATGGTCGACAGTGGGGCCACTGAGTTGTAATTCTTTTCTTATTTGAGGCATTGAGAAGTAGGTTTCTTCTATTTCCCAAGAGAAATATCACAAAGTCATAGCAAGCATTCCTTTATGACATTGAGGAAGCTATAAAGACCCAATGACGTTTCATGTCATCCTGTCCTCGCCTTATGGGAACAGATATAAATATCTCTTAGGAATAGATCAGACACAAACCAATGTCATTTTGGGACAGGTTTTTCAAAAGTGTTGGCTCCGGGTGAAGGAAAAATTGTTGCATGACAAACAGATTTTCCCAAGACATAACTTTGTCTTGACCTGGCAAGGCAGGATGATCTGAGGGTTTTCGGGACATTGCTCAATAGGCATGCATTATTACTAATGATTTAAGTTCATGCCCTCTTCCTTGTGCAGGCCTCTTCCAAAGCCCTGGCAGTATGTTTTCATGTTTATATGTTTTGTTAATTTTACAAAATTAAGATATTTCTATATATTTTTTTAAAGAACCTCTTCTCCTCTCACCTAATTCAGCCCCCACAAAATCTGGATTCATCCTTGTTGTCATTGTTGTTGATATTTGGGCAGATAGTACCAACCACAACATGGCGACTCTCAACACAGGCACAAGTGCAAGTAGAGAGAAAAGCAGGGTGGGCCAGGAGGTGGAGATGGAATGAATTCACTGAAAATAAGAAGACTCTGCAGTTGGCATATGCTCTAATGATGGGGCTGATGGGCCTCTGGAGAGTGGCAGATTTGGAAGCCAGCCTCTGTTACCTCTGCAGTCTGTCCGTCTCACCTCTTGTGCAGGACATTCTAGTAGGAAGAGTACTGCTTGAGCTCTTCAGTGCAGACTGATGGCTAATGTCTTTTAAGTCAAATTTCCTCTGAACAATAGAAGCTAAGGTTGTATATCAGAACCAGACATAAATATATTTGGCCATGGATTACAATAAAATTTACTGGTGCTAAAGATAATCAAACCATTTCACTTTCCATGAATTTTATTGTCTGAAAAAAGTGATATCACTCCTTGGAAGGGAGGGCAATGACTTGCTTCATATGCTATTCTGCTGGGAGAGAAAAATCTCTGAAACTTGAAGGCAACTCATGCCTGTCTTTTCTTCCCATGTCTGCCCTGCCCATGAGGGAACACTGCCATCGCATCTAGAGCACACCAGCTCAGGTTGTTCTCTCAGCCTACCCAAGCTTTATAGCAGGCAGGCCATATCACATTCCCTTTGCTGGCTGGTGGAGAGACAAACTGTTGAGCAGATGTTGAGGTAAAGGGGCCCAGGTTGCCGTGTTCGGCATTTCAGTTTGTTCAGTGGGGCTTTGATAGCTTATACACAGAGGGCCTGTGTCTCGCCCGCCCGAGGCAACGAATTCTGTAACTCAACACTAGCATTGTCTTTCGGAGCCACTGCGTTGGAGTATTGGATTACATCACACTGCCACGAGGGCTATGAACCTCTGAAGACCAACATTTGGCCTGCGTCAGATCTTAATTGCTTTTCAGTGTAAATGTATATATGCTAAGCATGAAGGCAATTTTGAATGACTTAATAAAAATGGGAGCATCTTGAAAACAGGCCTTTTATTGTGTTATCGCACCATTTTTTCCCACTTGCTTGCCTGGGTATCATCAGAATCACTTGATTTTAACCATTGTTCCGAGGAGCAGGGTTGTGTGTTTTTTTTTTTTTTATTTTTTTAATTGTTTAATGTTTATTTTTGAGAGAGAGAGAGGGAGAGGGAGAGTGCAGGGGAGAGGCAGAGAGAGGGGGAGACACAGAATCTCAGGCAGGTTCCAGACTCAATTGTCAGCGCCCAATGAGGAGCTTGAACTCGTGAACTGCAAGATCATGACCTGAGCCAAAGTTGGCCGCTTAAGCAACTAAGCCACCCAGGCGCCCCACCCGCGCTGTGTTTTTATCGACAGATGGTATCTTGAACCAGTGACCTACTAGCTGTGGACTTGGTCCAGTTATTTTACTGCGTTAAGCCTCAGTTTTGTTCTTGATAAAATAAAAACACTTTCTTCCCCCATGGGATTGTGATGAGCATGGAATGAGATAATGGATATATGAATGGCATTTATTCAGTCGTTTATTCAATATTATTGTTCACCCACTGTGATCCATGTCAGGGCTTCACTCCTTTGTTATCTCAAAATAAAGTTGGCTGTAGTGGTTTGAAATGAGTTTTTCTTGAATTTTTCTTTTGAAATCCTTGAAGTCACTTTCCCCTGTTCAGCAATGTTTGCTTTGCTTATTCCAGTTCAAAGCAGGCTCATCACTTTGGGCCATGTGTGGGCATAATCCTGCTATTTCTCTTTAAGCCCTACTTGACATTCCCTGAAGGAATAGCCCTGCAGGCCTGGGTCAGGATGCAGATACCGTACACAACTTTGTGTAAAGATGACTTTATCTTATTCTCATCTGTTTTCCCAAAGGAGTGTGACCCTAATGCTAAAAACCAAGTGGATATAATGATTGCCATACAATTGATAGTTGGTAGCAAAGTTTAACTTAGAAGGAACTTGAGGGAAAGTGCAAGATGGTTTAAAGGCACACTTTCAAATAAATGGTCTCAGCCTGTTGGAAAAGAGGGACCATGAGCTGCAGTTGGCCTGTCTACCTCTTCATATCTCCTAATGCAACTCTGAGGGGGTCACCAGTTTTATTGCCTGGAATTATGAGGGAGAAAATGTAAACTGCTTCAAGATCTTTGAAGTTTTGGTTTTAAGGGGTTAGACTGGCTAATGTTTTACCAAAAAGTCAACTCTTTCTTAATGACGCCACATTACACTGGGACGGGGTTTTACAATGTTCATGGGGCACACGTGCCATTTGATCCTCCCATAACCCTGTGGGGTCATCAGGGTGGTTATTATCATGCCTAATTTTCTAGATGAGAAAACTGAGATCTAGAAGTAGTTAAATAGTTTGAAACCATGAGATAGAAAAGCAATAGGAATCAAGTTTTCTGACTCCCAGTAAACAGTAACAACAACGGTAATCATATTGGCAAGGACGTATGAAAGACCAGGGAAGTGTTTTATGTGGCAGCTTCCATGCTAAGTTCCTGATGTGTGTAACGCAGGTGCCATCTGAGGTCACCTTGTCCTTTGAGATGAATAAATTCAGCTTGCTTGTCTGAATCCACATCTAGTAAGAAGCACATCCCCCTAGAGGGGGATGTCTCTCACTGTCCCTCAGCCACCTGTTCTCAAGATGCCCTTCAGTTCTGAATTTCCACCCCTGTTACACTGCTGAACTTGCCTATACCTCCTTCCCCCAGTGGGTCTTGTTCTGTTTACCCCATCCTGGAACACAGCACTTCTTCCATTCACCACCCCGCCCCTGGCTTAATTTCCACTTTTACCACTCACACAAGATGAGTGGTGGGTGAGCAGCCCTTCCTGAAACTTTGAGGTGGGAGAGCAGGTCCCAAGAGGTCAGACTTGAAAAAATGGAGCATCAGGCTTCCTGATTTTTCATGAAGTTTGTGCTGCCTCATCCCGTGGGGTTTTTGACTGGTTACCTTTGCTCATTTCAGCAGCTTGCCAAATTCTCAACCCTGTCTCCTGCCTTTTTTTATCCCTGGTCACCCTGTCTTCCTTTACACTTTCACCCCAGCTCATTTGAATATAGCTGAGTTCAGGTCTCCATGCACTCCTCTGCCTCCCTACAGACCACACCTCCAACCCCTTGTCTTTCCTATATGAAAAGGGACTGTGTAATATTTCTTATTTCCCTAAGCAAGGGCAATTTTATTCCCAAATGAAATTCAGGTGCCAGCTCTTAAAATCCCAATTCCCTTCCAGCTTTCTATAGATGCATTAACTCCTGTAGCTACCATAATTATCCTCTGGGATAGGTATTATTATTTTTATCCTATTGTAGAGTTGATGAACCCAAGGCTCAAAGAGATTAGCTAACTGCCTAAGGTCACACAGAGTTCTAATCTCTTCTCCACTGCATCAGAAGTCATCAAGTGTTTTTAAAGGGCCAGATGGTCTCTGTTGCAACCTACAATTCTGCCATTTGTAACAAAGCAGTAAAGCAGGTATAGACATTATGTACACAAATGGACATGGCTGGGTTTCAGTAAATTTTGTTTACGAAAACAGGTGGCGGGCTGGAAACTGGCCTGCGGGCCAGAGTTTGCTGACCCTGCACTTTACTGTGCTGCCTTTTTCCTTAATACTCGCTCTTCATTTACTGTCTCTAATTTAAAGCCTAAAGTGGATTGAGAACAGAATCCACATGGCCACATCGTTTCAAGCCCCTTTTCTTTTGCTGGCTGAAAGCAATCTGTAGCTTTGCACAGAGTGAACAAGTCTGTGGTGATTGTTAAACTATCCATAGGGCACCCATAATGGTGGTTCCTCTGAACTTCGTTGGAGACATGCTGGGATTTTACAGTCTGAGTTAAGGGCAAATTGTGTGGCTATTATTTATACTTTCTTTTAAGCAAAATGGACAGTGCATGCACTGCCCACATTTCTCAAAGTCTGGTTTTCTCTCTGGAGCCTTTAGAGACCTTAGAGAGCATAGTTTATGCTCAATTTATTGTGTCTAGAGAACAGCAGTAGTTGCTGTTTCCTACATCTTGGGACACTAACTCTGACAAATAAATGTGACCAGGTTAAATTTGTCTTGTTTTTAAATGGCTGCCCAGTGTACTGTGGTGATGGAAGTCGACACCGTTTTTTGCCGAAGTCAACTTTCCCATAAAAACATTTCCCATGTTTGTGCAGTGGTCTCATCTCTGATCACTGGTCTTTAAGATTAATGTTGAAAATGAAGACTTTTTTATATATAAGAATGATTTAAAGAAACACCAAAAGTGCTTTTCAGTTTTTCTTTTATGGCAATCCAGTAATTTACAAGTGGCTAAAGGTTGGACTCTCTCTCTCTCTCTCTCTCTCTCTCTTTCTCTCTTTCTTTAAAAAAATATCTGTGAAGACAGTCCATCATTATTTGGTAAGTTTCAGTTTAGAATTAAGTTTTACTACTGGCTTATCGTGTAAGTCCCTGAAAATAGGGGTTTATAATGGAAATGTTGAAACCACCTTAATCTGTTGGTAAATGTTTTCATTCTAGCACTTATCTGAGTTCCAACAGGGCCTTGGAAAATTATTCCTGGGCCTCTTGAATCTACAAATCATGAATTGCCTTCATTTCAGAGCAAGCAGAGTAAAGTTCCCATGAAGCCTACAGGCTAGGGAAGTGCCTCATTCTGAACTATAAACAGGTCCTGCCTGCATGTATCTTATCTTGAGTACTTCAGCCGCATGCATCAGGGAAATGAGGGAAAAGGGGCTTTCTTCTCTCTATAAAAGCCTTACAGAAGTTTCTCACCTGCTTTTCCTATTAACTACTTATTTAGAAAAATCAAGAAGACGTTCCAAATGTCTTTCACAGATCTTATATTTTTAATGGGCAACTTATTGAAGTTTATTTAACACATGTATTGAGGCCTATTGTGTACTAGGGACTAGGGATATAGGAGGAGATGGGAAAGAAGGGGTCCCTGACCCCAGGGAGCCTCGGTGGAAAATGACAGTCAATAAACGAGAGTCAAGCTGTAATTAGGGACTTAATGACCTGACTGTAGTTGCAGGGAGTGTCACGAAAAAGTACAGGTGCAGAGAAGAGTAGGAACTGGGTGGGGGAAGGGGCTCATTCCCTTTCAGGGATGGGAAGGTCTCAGGGAAACCTGTGGCATTTCAGGGGAAGAGGAAAAAAGACAAAATGTTTGCCAAGTTAGAGAGTGTGGAGTTGGGGGAGCTTATTAGTTCAAGGGCTTCAGTGGAGGCAGGGTTGAAAGGAGTCTGGGAAGTTGGGCAGGACCAGTTGGTGGTAGTCATGGTAGGGTCTTGTGCGGCATGCATGGTTTTCACACTCGACCCTAACACTTTCCCACCTTTTTTTGGATGTGAAGTGGAGACAAAGGAGCCTCAACAATCAGATCTGGCTTCTACCCTCATCCCCTGAAGATCCCAAACCCAACCAGAGAGTGTT
The DNA here is from genome assembly GCA_030068075.1 of Paguma larvata. Lineage (NCBI taxonomy): Eukaryota > Metazoa > Chordata > Mammalia > Carnivora > Viverridae > Paguma > Paguma larvata. The sequence continues at coordinate 23,089,175 of CM057842.1, read as the reverse complement.
TCAGACTGAGAAACATCTCATGGAGGCCATGGGCTCTGCCTCTCATTTGAGTTTTAGTGGTTCAAACCTTTAGATTATAATCACTAGTCCAGTCTATAATGACTAGTCCAGTCACTTAAAAATATAGGTGTTTATATATGGTAACTTTGCCCTCTTTAGGGTACATAGGTGGTGTACAGCTATGCCTGTTAAAAAACGCATACAGCAAAAACATGGAGACAGAGAAAGGACCAGTGGTTGTCAAGGTTGGGGTGGGACGAGGGATGAATAGGCAGAACACAGAGGATTTTTAGGGCAGTGAAAATACTCTGAATGATACCATAATGGTAGATATACATCAAGATGTCTTTGTCCAAACCCATAGAATGCCCTACACCAAGAGTAGACTATGAATTTTTGGGTGATAATGATGTGTCAGTGTAGATTCATCAGTTGTGACAGATGTATCCTTTGGTGAGTGATGTTGATGGTGGAGAGGCTGTGCATGCTTGAGTGCAGGGTATATATGGGAAATCTCTGTACCTTGTCTTCGATTTTGCTGTGAACCTAAATCTACTCTTAAAAAACTAAAGTCTTAAAAATAGTTTTAAAAAATGCATGTAGACATGGGACCACCACTGTAATTAAGATATACAACAGTTTCATCCTCCTGTGAAAGTCTCTGGTGCCCTTTTGTAGTCAGCCTTAGCCCCTGCAACCTAGTGATCTGTTGTTTTGTCCTTGTAATTTTGCCTTTTGCAGAGTCTCATGTAAGTGGAATCATACTTCTCTCTCCTTTGAGCCTGGCTTCCTTCACTTGAAATTTAAGATTCATCTGTGCAGTTGTGGGCACCAGTAGTCCATTCCTTTTTATAGCCAAGTAGTATTCCATTGTGTGAATGAATTGCAGTTGTCTGTCCATTCACCTGTTGAAGTTCTCCAGTTGCTGTCATATTGGGTGCCCATCACGATTGTCTTGCCTGCAAGGATGTGGGAGCTGCCTGCCCTTGCTGCTTTCACCCTGCTCTCCTGTACATTCACCCATAGCAACCAGCATCATCTTCATCAAACACAAGTCACACCGTTCCATGCTCCAAACTTTCAAGGCTCCCATTACCCTCAGGATAATTATCCTTAGCATTCTCACAATCCTTTGTAATCTGGCCTTCTTTGTCCCACTTGCCCCTTTCACTCTCTCCTCTAGCCATTTGGAGCTATTTCCAGATCCTAGAACAAAACATTGCTCTCTCTTGCCTCTGACCCTTTGTACACTTTCCCCCTCTCAGACTGGAATATTCTCCTCTCTTTCTACCTCACTTCTCACCTTGTTAACTCTTACTTGTCCCTTGGGTTTCAGCTTAGTTATCACTTTCTACAGGACATCTTCCTTGACCCATAAAATGAGTGGGACTCTTCCTAAGTGCCATGATGGCTCTGTACCTACTCATAACATCACACTGCTTTGTAACTCCCTGTTTATTTCTGGGTCTTCTCCCTTGTAAGATCTCTGAAGACAGGAGCTGTGTTGTTCACTGCTTCATCCCATTGTCTAGTGGGTGCCTAGCACTCAGCTAGTATCTGTTGAGTAAATGAAGATGTCTGAGGAAACATTGTTATCATTCGAGCTACAGAAAGTAGAACCCCAAGGCTGGGAATGCTCAGCTAACTGGGGAAATTACAGCTTCTCTGGGCCTGTCTATGCTGTCATCTGTGATATGACTCCAGAGTATAGGGAAACTCTCTAGTTTTCTTCATCACACAAGGTTTATGGCTGCATATACTTCCCCACCCAATCAACATTGGTGGAAACCTTGTAGTGCTCCATCTTCTCTAAGGTTCGAGAATATGTTCCTGTATCCCAACCAGAGTATATAAGACTGAACATCACTTGATCAGCTTGACCATGGAGGATTGCCCAATCTAATACTGAGTTCATCTTGGTACTCTCTGGATTTAGGGGAAAGGTTCTGTTTGGGTCTGCAGGCATGAGGTTTTGCTTCTCTTCTCTATCTGTGGAGTCTGGTCTGATGTGCTGTTGGTGAATTGACCCCTAGGTTGGGAGTCTCATCTAGGGAACATACCTCTGTAAATCATCTAACTAGGCATTCCTCCTGTAGTAGACCCTCAATAATTCTCTGTTAAATCAATGGGTGAATAAACAAATAACAAAAGAATGGATGACTGCCTCAGCTTTTACAGAGATTTTAATCATGTTTAATCTCTTTGGAGGTAAAAAAAACTTTATTACCATGTAGTATGATGCTGTCTGTTGATTTGCGAAGCCTTCTTGCTTTTCCTGAATTCCCCTGTCTTTTTTTGACCTCAGGACCTTTGTACTATAGTTCTCCCTGTTTGGTTCTTCATAGCATTCATGTCTCTGCTCAGATGTCACTGCCTCCAAGAGTCTTCTCAAGCACCCCATCTGACATAATGCTGTTCTAACTTCCACTATTTTCTGTTTCCTCCTCTGATTTAGTTTTTTCATATACTTTGTACTTCTGTCTGAAGTTACTGTGTTTTATGAGCATTTGTTCACTGGTTTATTGACTTTTCTCCTCTAATGTACATAGACCCTTGTTGGGGCTAGGAGCTTGTTTGGCCTCTTTACCAGGTCTGCAAGGATAACTGGCATACAAATATTAGCTTAATACTGAATAAATTAAAACATATAAAAATAAAATTTAAAAAGTATATATATGTATGTGTGTGCGTGTGTGTGTATAGACATATCAGGAAAAAAAAAGATGCCTTGATTTTCTTATTAGTGAACAATTTACTGTGCGTTGTCTTGTAACTGTTAGATCTTTACTGAGACTGTACCTATGGGAGATGGGCAGAGGGAAGTGTTAATAATATATAGTGAGACCTGTCAGGAATAAATGATTATAAACAAGCTGTTCTTGAGCATGCTGTGTCCAATCTACATTAAAAATTAAAAAAATAAATATTAAAGTAGTGACTATATGACTATGGTAAAAAGAAAAAAAAAAAAGGACAGTGTTTAGAATCTGACAGACCGGGTTCAAGTCCTACTTTTCCATCTAGTAGAAATGTGATAGTTTTCTTGTCTGTGAAATAGGGATCATTGTTACCAAATCATAGGATCATCATGAGGATTCAATCAACAAACATAGCACCTGGCATGGGAGGCCTCCCTCTGGATAGGGTTTCCTCCTTGTTCTTTCCTTCTCAAGTGAAAGAAGACTGAGGCAGAGCTAGTAAAACACCGAAGATATCTAAGCCTTCATACTTACATCAGGATAAGTATTAAGAGCGATTTGACTTGCTCATCAGACTGTTACCTGCATACGCTTAAATCCTATTGTTTTGGCTGTTCTTGTTCATTTGTCTTAAAGAAAATCACCAAGGCAGCCCATATGGGGGACTAAGTAGGGAAGCACCCCATGAATCGCTGGGTTACTGTGTTGCCTGTCTTGGAGTTCTGCTCCATCTAGGGCCCTATGGTATAGAAGCTGCTGCTTTTTTTGGGTACAGTTCTACATCTGCAACTGATTGAGTCTGCAGATGGGCCCGTACAGAAATAATTAGCCACTTGCCCCTTATTTTGAGGTGCAAGTGGCCCCTCTTGCCAGCAATTACTGAATCCTGGAAACAAGTAAGCCTTAGGGGAGAGCGTGTGGAAATTTAAGCATGAGAGCAAATTGCTTTTATTTTTTAAAAGTTACGGCTATCTTCTTTAAAAAGCACTTGAAAGTATGTAAGCCACCTTGGAATGGACCTACCAGCAACTTCGTATACCTTTCCTGGGGTGTAACACTTCAAATATTTCCCACTTTTCCTCTTGATTTTATTCTAAGGGCTTATTTAAAGATACTATGTGTTTTACGTGCTGAATTTGGTTTCACAGTTGGTTTATGCTACACATTAACTAATTACTGGTAAAGTATCTGACTTGTGACCTCTGATCCATTTTCCTCTGGAAAGATCCCTTGCTGCCTTGCAGCAGCTCCTTGCATTATAATATGCTTTTGCGGAGGATTTTGCAGTGATCTGCTGTGTGGTACCTTTGGATACATCTGAATGTGAATTACTTACCCCAGACGTGTTCCATGATTAGAAACTCTTCTAATGGTATTAGGGGACCTTTGTCATTAACAAAGGATAGAAGTTGTCAATGGCTATCTTGAAACATTGATCTGTGAGATTCAGAAATTACATGAGGGGAAGCTGCCTTGGACAATAAAAGAACAAAACACATTCTAGATCTTAATAGGAAACAAAAGTACATAAACAAAAACAGACTGCTTCTTTAAAATATCTGATTTCAGAACAATACTAGCCTCCCAGGAAAGTTTAAGGAACCCTGAATCTAATTGGGTAAAGAAGTGGGTTTGCATTTTCTTTAGTGTCAGGCTTGCAGATGAGATTGAATTTTTGACACTTTGCAGAAGACAGACTTCTTTCCATTAGCTGAGTGAATCTGGGGCCTGCGTCATTATTTTATTTTGTAAATTCTCCATGTGCTGGAATCATACCTCTGAAATGCAGATGGTTACTGCTGGAAGGAATGAACGAAGTTAAACTTGGAAAAGAAGAAAAATGAAAGGCTTGCTTAACCATTTCAGCTCATCTATCCAGCCCCAGGGTTTAAGTCACAAGCATAATTTTTTGGTGCTGCTTTTCTCCCAATACATTTAAGATCCCATGAAGTTATTTTACCAGCAACTTGAGAGCAAGAGAAAATACAGAATCTGTTTCTTTTATGCTGTGCTCTGTCCACTAGCATTTACCACATCCTGTTATTTTTATGGGTGCTTCTTATATCTTCAGCCTCATTGTCTTATCTTCAACCTCTAATGTGTTCCAAGTGAAGGTAGGCAATGGATAGGGTTTGTCATAAGTAACTGGGGACTTCCCGTTTAGAGAGACTCACAGGGAGATTGGATCTTTCTAGGCCCTTGCTTTCTCATAGAAGATGATCCTGTCAAATGCAAACACCACTGATATGTATGTGCTATTCATGAGAAGGAAGGTACAAGGAAAGTGGTCCCTCCCTCCTGACCCAGCCTCTACCTGGATCCATGTTCTGGGGGTGCTCTTTAAATTCCTCAGACTTTTGAAAAATAACTTCAGTTATGAGAGACTAAGGGAAAATATTGCCAGATTTTTTTTTTTGAAGAAGAAGATGATGATTGAGGGAGAAATTATTTTCTCTACTCAATTTGGTATAAAAATGTTTTAGGGGTGCCTGGTTGGCTCAGTTGGTTAAGCGTCCGACTTCGGCTCAGGTCATGATCTCACAGATTGTGAGTTCAAGCCCTGCGTCAGACTCTGTGCTGACAGCTTAGAGCCTGGAGCCTGCTTCAGATTCTGTTTCCCTCTCTCTGCCCCTTCCCCAGCTCACCCTCTGTCTCTCTCTCTCTTAAAAATAAATACACATTAAAAAAAATATTTTATTGCCAGTATTTCTTAAAGCTCTGGTCCATGGACTCTTTGATCAAAGTGACCTGCAGTACTTGTTAAATATGTGGACCTAAACATGTGGACCTAACCTCCCCTTGGACCTAATGAGTCAGCACCTCTGGTCCTTGAGCCCAGGAATCTGCATTATCAGCTACTCAGCCGATTCTTTTATGTGGCCACGTTAGAAGCCACACTATTTTGGATAATTTTTATATTTTAATAATTGAGTGCATTTTTGCAATGTGTGAAAGATTCATTACAACATGATGAGTTATAGGAATGGATCATCCCTTCTGGACCCTTGACTGTATTTATTGTGTAAATCATTAGGATGCTGGTATCTCTCAGAGGTTGCTGAATTACATTCTGATAGGCTTTTTGTCCACCTGTCCCTTTGTTCAGGGAAGAGCATAACTCATTACGTCACAAGAAATTCTTGAGAAGGGATTTGGTCTTACTTCATGAAAACTCTTCATTTCCAAAGATCCTTTCAGGATTAGCTTCTAAAATATTTGAGATAAATGTTAAAGATGCTCAGAATTACTGTATAATGTTTGTGAAGCTCAGACAGGACACTGTGACTGTAGTTAGGATGACATGTAAGATTATGGCCCTAAAGAAATACACCTGAAGTGGAGGGGACAGGAAGGGGGGCAGGCAAGATCTATCTTCAAGGTGTTGCCAGGGCCGTTTAAGACTGATCTCTGGAAGGTTTAGGGTGGGGCAACTCTTGCCACGTACAGATAAAGCACATTTCTTAAAGAATCAATTGTAAAAATCAAAGGAAAAAACACTCAGTTAGTTACAGAATGATCATTCAATAGGTCATGCCCATGTACCTAATTGAAGAAATGTTATTTGTTTATACTTCTTGTTGTTTCTAAGAAGAGAATGAAAAGCGAATTTGTAGATCTTGCCTTTAATACCTGTATGTAACGTAGCCCCCCTTTTAGAGATAGCACTTTAATCTCTGTTTCACAAAGATTTTATTCCAACTAAAAAATAATTCTGATATACCATTAGGTTATTTTACAAATTGTATTGATAGTAAGATTCATACATACTGAGCTTCAGGATTAATGTTCATTTTTCTAATCTACCATAAATACATTCTCTAACTACCAGAACTATTGCTTGGTGGTTTCCATTTCCAGCACATGTTACTATGTTTTTGAAATGGAACATTTGCTACAGGGGACAGAACATTTAGCATGAAGGATACTAACCAATAACAAAATAAATTGTCTGCAAATAATGATGTAGGGTGCTTTGACATAATGTTTCTGTTTTTTAGTCTAGAGATTCATCTCCTTATCCTTCCTCTGGGTTTGCATTTGATTTGGGGAGAAAGAGCCAGCATTTGTTTATTTAGGAAGTAGATGCAAGAGCCCAAAAATGAACCACGTCCTAATCCTCCCCCCCAGTGGCTCTTATAACAACATGGTGGGGAAATTTTTGAAATGCTACCTCTTCTTAGGAGGAAATTTTCTGCAATGTGAGTATTTTATCCTGTTAAGTATTTCTTAAATTAATGAAAGAGCATAGATAGAATACTTTAGGTTGGAAAATAGTGTCTCAAGTTATTAGGTAGAATGCTGTCATTTTTTCCCAGGTGCGTGCATACTTTTAATCTCAAATTTAGTTTCTTCTATTATTTAATTTTTGAACTTAAAAGAAATAAATCTTTTATTTTTATTCTCTGCATGGGTTTTAAATGTTTAGCTCATAAAGTTATATAATCACTTAAAAAAACAAAAGACCATAAGCCAAATTTGGAATTCAAAACAAGGACTATAAATAAAATAATTGTTTTTTTAAAAAAAGCTTCATAAAACCCCAACAAGACAGTCAAAATTGTGAAAAGATATCAACTTGAGATAATTTAAATGACACAATTTTATGACTCTCTTAGAGTGACCTTGAGAAAATATTTCCTAAAATGAATTCTCTCTTCAGTAATTCCTTTAGACAGAGTCTTGAAGAACAAACTCTCATGAAGCGAATTGTTTTCTTTGATGCTGCTATTTTCTTGAAAATTCCAGAGGATAGAATCTTTGGTTTTAACTCAAGATGATGAAAGTAATTTTCCTTTGAGAACTAAGTTTTCCTCTGATTTGAAAAGCCTGTCTGCAGGTGAGATTTAATTTAATCCTTTGAGTACTTAAGAAGCATTCCTGAGACATTGGCCAAAAAAGTGACAAGATTAGCACTTTGTTTATTGACAGTGTGTGGACAAGAAGAGACTTTCATCCCAAAGAGTTTAATGATTTTTTTTAGTGATCTTAATGGCAATTTTTAATTACTAAAATATTCATTATTTAAATAGCCCAAGATTAGATGATACATTTAAAATATAAAGTTAGTTGCACTTGAATAGCAGCCTAAGAATTAAGTAGCAACAACACAAACGTGAAAGGCAAGTAGTATCTTGCTAACTAAATTTTAATTTTAGAACAGAGAGTAGTGGAAAATGAATCTGTAAGTATTAAAAGAAAATGCATAAATGAAAATCTACAGAAGATCTGTTATATCTTTCTCAAAATCAGAATTACCTGTGTATGGTTTTCATGAGACTTTAAAGATTTTATAAAATGTTTTTTTTTTTATTTGTCCCATTATTTTATTTTTAATTCCTAGTTTCTACGAGTGTTTTGTGTATTCCAAGGGGCAGACCAGTTTCTGTGATGTCAGCTACTATTTGAATAAATTAAAAAGTCCATGAATAAGAAAGGTATACACATAGTTGAAACTTGAATCAACATATGTGTGTGTGTATATATAAATAGCTATGACTTTCAGATAAAATTAGTATCATAAAAAAGTCGTAATTATTTCCTATTCAGTGTATGTGCAAATGTACTTTTGCTGCATATAATATAGTGATTCCCGTGTTTATACTTTGCTTTTTATTTAATTTTGGGTACTACACAATATTGAAAAATTTGAATGTTTTACATTCTAAATTTGACAGGTTTTCATTTTTTTTAAACAAAAGTAAAAATCTTCTTTCTATTATGACATTCAGGAGAAATGAGGGCAGAGTATTAGGAGTTTTTCTGTTTGGGAGGCTTTAGACCTTTTTACCACCCTGCCATCCTCTCAATAGATTTAGCCATGATTAGCAAGCCATGAAGATCTTGTCTATAATAATCACTTATTAATATTTTTACATCACGAGAATTTCTAGACACTCCCTTGGATCTTGCCTGTCATTTTATCTTTGGACATTTTCAGGATGTTCCATTTTAGAACAGTTTGGGGATGTTTTAAATTTGCTGCCTATTCATTTTATGTCTAAAGGAAAAATTACACAAAATTCCATACTATTTGGGAACATGCTGTCTTGGTTAGAGTTTGGATCACATTTTAAAATTAGTTTTAAAGGAAAGGAAATCATATAAATGCTCTGGAATTCAGATAAGCACCAAGCATGGGAAGCAGGCACTTTTATTTTAGAGTGCTTATCCTTTGGGTCAGACTGATGATGATAAAAAAACATTCTAGACCTTTAAATATTGATTATGCACTTTGGGGAGTTGTTTTCTTTCCTGCTTTCCCTCTGTCCCTTTGAATTTGGACCTTGGTAGAACTTGCAGACTGCAGTATCTCAAATATTCCACAGGGTGTCATGATATGGTTGTTCTCAGGAACACTCCAGTGGGAGGTAATTTGAGCCAAGCTTCATCCAATATTTCAAGGCTGGTTCATTTTGGTTACAGTCCAGAATTATTTACTGAAGGCCTACTGTGTGTGAGCTCTGTGATAAGAAATGTAGCTGTTAGTGGTATCATGCAAATCCTTTTTTTCACTTGGTGTTTGGTATTTTGGCAGAGAGAATATTTACCAACACAGTGAGTTTGCTCGAGTTTGTTTGAATTTATTTGCTATGTAGTTTCATGCCCCTTGGGAGTGAATCTCAAATAGTAGAGTCAGGTTTGGAAACTACTCAATTGCCCAACCAGACTCTGGCTCCCTTTGCTCCATTATGTGATGGGAATAGATCCCTAGGGGTCCTAGTGCTGGAAGGGGGCTGAGAGTTGCTGCTGGGGTAGCCATGGGCAGTCTGATGCAGAGTTGGGGCCTGAGTTGGACAGTTTGAGTGTTAACTGCCCCTTCATCACTAGTTGTCTGGGTCACCTTAACAAGTTTCTTTGGTTCTTTTCATCTTCAATCCATGATGGGATTTTGAAGAGCAAGTTCAATAATCCATTTCTAAAAAGTGTTTGGTGGCTTCCAGTTCTGGTACAAGACAATATTCTGGCACGAGATAGTGTAAACTCACATTTCCCTTCTCCTTCTCTCGAAATCCAACATATTTAGATTGTCTGGAAGTAATGCAACAGACAATCATAAAGGACTTGGAAATGGAGAAAAGAAGGAGGACTGGCTGGGGCCTCACGAATTGAAGAACACCATGATGAGTTCCCTGGGTTTTGTTCTCGTTCTTCATATATCCCTGCCTGGGATGCGGAGAGCCCTGCTACCTGAAACTGCCAACAGAAAGTAGATGAAAATAAGGAAGGATGGAGAGAAAAAAGAGAGAGAGAGAGAGAAAGATCAGAATGAGAGAGGGAGGAAGGAAGAGAAGAAGGAAATGCCTGTTCTCTCTGGCCATATGACTGGAAAGGGGACGCCCAGCTGAGACTTAGCACTGGCCCAGTCTGCCCACAGTAGCATTGCTAGCAGAGTCCCAGTGAACCAACCCATTCCCCATCTTACACCTGTCATCAGATGCAGGCTCAAGTTGCCCACAGCAGCTTTATCAGCAGAGTCAGGGTAGATCAACCTATTCCTAGCCCCCAAGCTCCTGGTAGCAGCAAGTTGCCCTGCCCCTAGCAGCAGTATCAGCAAGCCACGAGGTCAGCCAGAACCCACATGCTAAACTGAAACAAGATGACTGCTTGCTAAAATAGAATATAAATAGGAAAACAAAAGAAAAGAAATCTTCTAACATATCCAAAATGTTCAGGATACAATAGAATATTACTCATCATTCCAAGAACCAGAAAAGTCACAATTTGAATGAGAAAAGACAACTAATAACAACACTAAGGTGAATCAGATACTGGGATTTTATGACAAAAAATTTAAAGCAATTTAAAATAGATGGAACAAGCAATTACAAATTCTTTAAAGAAATAGAAAGCCTTACTGGAAGGATTCCTTAGTAGAGTAGAAATGGCAGAAGATAGAGTCCGTGAACTTGAGGACAGATCAGTGCAACTTAATCTGAACAACAGAGGAAAACTAGACTGGAAAATAAATGAACAGACCCTACAGACCTGTGATTTAATAACAGAAGGTCTAAGATCTCATCAAAGATCCAGAAAAAGATGAGAAGGAATATGGGGCTGAATAAATTTTTGAAGAAGTAATAGCAGTAAACTTCCCAAATTTCACAAAGGATATAAACCTACATACTTAAAAAGATGAGTGAACCCCAAATGGGATAAGCCCAAAGAAATCTGTGCTGACACATCACAATTCGAGCTCTAAAAGCTAAGAAAGAGAAAAAAGATCTTAGAGCAACCAGAGAGAAAGTACTCAGTATTTATAAGGGATGGATATCAATTCAAATTATAGTGGATTTCTCATCTGAAACCATGGAGGCCAGACAGAATTGGCATATTTTTCAAGTACAGAAAAAAAACCTGCCAGCCATAAATTCTCTATCTGGTGAAACCATTCTTCAGGAATAAAGAGGGAAATATAGACATTTTGGAAAAAGGAAAACCAAGAGTATTTGTCCTTAGCTTATCTACCCTTGAACAGTAGCTAAAGGAAGCTCTCTCTAAACAGAAAAGATAACAGCAGGATTCAGAAAAGAAGAAAGAAGAGTGGAACGGAAAAAATATGGATAAATATAGTAAACTATCTTCATCCTTATAATTTAAAACATTTTTGACAGTTGAAGCAAAAATTATAGCAATATCTGTTGGGCTTTCTATATGTAGAGGAAATAATGAGACAATTATATTTAAAAAGTGAGGAAAATAAAAGGACCGTAAGTAACTGCGATTTCAGTACTTCACTTGAAGTCATAAAGCATTTATATCAGTAGATTTTGACATGTTTCATGTGTAAATTGTACCACATACCGCAGTTGTTAAGAAAATATATAAAACTGTTACTCAAAAATAGTACAAATGAGTGAAGATGAAATCCTAAAATTATTTCCAGTAACCCCCAGGAAAGCAAGAAAGAAATGGAGGAATGAAAAGTGGGGGAAATGAACAGAAAACAAATAATAAAATGGTAGACTTAAGCCCTAACATAGCAATAATTACCTTATGTAAATAGTCAAAATATACCAGTTAAAAGAGATTATACAAGTAGATCAAAAACAAAAACAAAGAACACCAAAAAATCTCGAAACAAATGAAACTCCAAAAAACCCATGACACAATTGTATGTTCTCTATAAAAAATTCACTTCAAACACAATGACATTGTAGGTTGAAAATAAAAGAATGGATAAATATATATCATGTTAACATTAATTTTTATAAAAGAGAAATGACTGTGTTAATATCAGATTAAGTAGACATGAGAGCAAAGAAAATTACTAGGAACAACGGGAGACATTTTATAATAAAAGAAGTAACCCACCAGTGTGTATGCACCAAACAAATATATGAAATAAAAACTGTTTGAACTAAAAAGGGAAGTAGACAAATTCACAATTGTCTCCACACTTCACTATCAGCAATTGATAGGATTAAGTACAGAAAATTGGCAAATTAGATGAACTGAATAACTCTATTAACTAATGCCAGCTGCAAACTATACATTTTTTTCAAGTGTGCATGTAACATTCATTAAAATCTTATTCAGGTTTGTAAAACAAACTTGAACATATTTAAAAGAATCGGATTCATACAGTATGTTCTATGACCATAATGGAATCAACCTAGAAATCAAGAATAGAGAGATATGAGAATCTACAAGTAATCCATGGTTCAAAGATGCTAAGTAGGAGTTCCTGGCTTGCTCAGTCTGTAGAGTGTGAGACTCCTATCTAGGGGTTGTGAGTTCGAGCCCTATGTTGGGAATAGAGATTACTTAAAAAAAAATCTTAAAAAAACAAAGATGCTAAGTAAGTAATAATTCATGCCTCAAAGATGAAGTCATAAAGGACAAATACATAGCTGAATGAAAATGAAAATACAACATATCGAAATTTGTGGGTTGCAGCTAAAGCAGTGCTAAAGGAGAAATTTATAATATTAAATGGTTCCATAGAAAAGAAGAAATGTTACAAATGAATAATCAAAATTTCTACCTCAATAAACCAGAAAAATAAGAACTAAATAAACCAAAGCAAGTATAGGGAAAGAGTAATAGTAGGGTAAAAATCAATAAAATATAAAACATGGAAATAACAGAGAAAATAAAAGCTGCTTCTTTGAAAAAAAAATCAATAAATTTGGGAAACCTCTATCAACATTGACAAAGATAAAAGAGAGAAGATGAAAATCACCAGTATCAGAAATGAAGCAAGAGACATCATTATAGATTCTGTAGCCATTAAAAAGTTGATAGAGGACTATTACAGACAACTTTATACTCATAAATTTGGCATCTTAGTGGAAATGGTCCAGGTCCTCAAAAGCCACAAACTAACAAAACTTGACAAAAATGAAATACATAACCTGAATAATCTTATAACCATTAGATAATATGAATTTTTAATTTAAAAGTTCTTATAAAAGAAATTTCCAGGCCCAGATAGCTTCACTGGAGATTTTTATGAAACAGTTAAAGAATTAATACTGATTATATTCAATTTGTTTCTGATTCAGGGAAGAGAGAATAGTTTTCAACCAATTATATGAGACTAGTCTTGATCCCTAAAACCGAAAAATACAATAAAAAAAAAGACTCTCCTAACCAAAATCACAGACCACTATCTCTCATGAACTTAAATAAAAGACTCTCAACAAAATATTAGAAAGTCCAATGTAAAAATTTATAAAAAGTATAATGTATCATGACTAAGTGAGATTTGTTTCTGATATGCAAGGCTGGTTCAACACTTAAAAATCAATCATTGAAAAAAATCAGTCATTGTTATCTACCATATGAACAGAGTAAAGAAGAAAAAATGTGATCATATATTTAACATAGAAAAAGCATTTTATAAAATACAACACTCATTTATGATTAAAAACTCTAAGCAGTAGAGTACAACCATATCATCTAGGTAAAGAACATATGCAAAAAACCTACAGCTAATATCTGTCTTTCACTACTAAGACTAAATATATTTTCCCTAAATTCAGGTAGAAGGCAAGGATGTGTACTCTTACTACTGCTATGTAACATAGTACTCTGAAGTGCTCCCACCATGATAAGAAAAAAATTAAAAAATAAAAGCATCCCGTTTTTGCAGATGACATGATTGTCTACATAGAAAATCCCAAAGTATCTTTAAAAAGAAAAAAGAAAAACCCATAGAACTAATACATGAGTTCAGTAAAAATTCAGGATGCAAGATCAACAGACAAAAATTAATTTTATTTCTATATACTAAAATCAATATGTGGAAACAAATTAAAAATAGAATTTAAATTGTAATAACTCCAAAGAAAATGAAACACTTAGAAATAAATTTACCAAAACATGTACAGAATCTGTATGCTGTAAAATATAAAATGTTAATGAAAATAATCAAAGAGGACCTAAGCAAATTGACATATGAGTTGAAAAACTCAGCGTATTGAAAGTGTCGATTTTCCCGAAAATGAACTAAAGGTTTAATGAAATTCCTTTCAAAATCCCAAGGGTTTTTGTTGACATATACAGGCTTATTATAATTTTTTTAATGGAAAGACACAAGCCCTGGAATAACTAAAACATTCTTGAAAAAAGAGATGATGTTAATCTTTGCTATATAGCTACTTTAATCAAGACAATCTCCTCTTATTGGCGTGGTAGAGAGATCAATGGAACAGAATAGAGAATCCAGGTATTTAACCACCTAAATATGCTTAATTGATATTTTACAGCGGTGCAAAGACATTTCAATGGAGGAAAAATAGCTTTTTGAACAAATGGTGTTGAATTAACTAGACATCTGTAGGCAAAAAACTAAATATTGACCTAAAACTCATCTCTTATACAAAAATTAACCCAAAGTAAAATGTAAAACATGAAACTATAAATTTGTTAGAAAAACTATAGGATAAAATCATCAGAATCTAGGGCTAAGTAATGAGTTCATAGAATTGGCATTAAAAGTATGGTCTATAAATTGGACTTCCTGCTCTGTGAAACACCTGTTAAGAGGTTGAAAACACAAGAGACAGACTGGGAGAAAATAACTGTAAGCCGTATATCTTACAAGGGATTGGTATCTGGAGTACTCTCAAAAGAATTCTGAAAAGTCAACAGGAAATCAAAATGAAAAACAAGCCAATTAGAAAATGACCAAAAGACATGACCAGAAATTTACTGAAGAGGATGTACAGTTAGCAAATATGCACCTGAAAAGGTGTTCAAAGTCATTAACCACTAGGGGAACTGCAAAATAAAAGTACGATGAGATGTCACTATACATCTATCAGCATTACTAAAATAAGAAGTAATGATAACACCAAAAGTGTTGGTGGGAATGTAGAAAAACAAGATTATTCCTACATTGCTGGTGGGAATGTAAAATGGTACAGCCACTTTGGAAAACAGTTTGGCAGTTTCTTTTTTTTTTTTTTTTTAATGTTTTATTTATTTTTGAGAGCAGGAGAGACAAAGCATGAGCAGGGGAGGTGCAGAGAGAGAGGAAGACACAGAATCCAAAGCAGGTTCCAGGCTCCGAGCTATCAGCACAGAGCCTGACACGGGGCTCGAACTCACAAACCGTGAGATCATGATCTGAGCTGAAGTCGGACATTTAACCGACTGAGCCACCCAGGTGCCCCTGGCAGTTTCTTATATAGTTAAAATTGCAAGTCCCATGACCCAGAAATTTCACTCTGGTGGCATTTATCTCAGAGAAACGAAAACTTATGTTCATAGAAAAACCTTATACGTGAATGTTCATAGTCACCTGTTTGTAGTAGCGCCAAACCAGACAGAACCCAAGCGTCCTTTACCAGGGAAATGGTGAAACAGGCTGGTATATCCATACCATGGGCTATTATTTAATAATAAAAGAGAACAAATTATTGATAAACATAGCTTGAGAGTTTCCAGAGAATCATACTGAATGAAAAACAACAAAAACAACAATGCCAAAGGTTATGTTATGTACCGTATTCCTATGTTTATGAAACGTTTGTGAAATGACAAAGTTATAGGGATGGAGGACAGATTCAGGTTTGCCAGGGGTTAGAGATGGGGGCAGAGAGAGAAGGTAAGTGGGTGCAGTTATAAAACGACAACACAAGGGATCTTTTGGGGAATGGAATTGTTCTGTATCCTGACCTTAGTGGTGGTCACATGAATCTACATAAGTCATACAATTGGATAGGACTAAACACACACACACACCAATGAGTGTATATAAAAATGGTGATCCTGAATAAGATCAGTGGATTATATGAACATCAGTTTCCAGCTTGTGATATTGTACTATAGTTATATTAGATTTTACTATTAGAGGAAACTGGGTAACAAGTGTAAAAGGGGTCTCTTTATATTATTTCTTACAACTGCATGGAAATCTCAATTATCTCATTATAAAATGTTAAAAAAAATTAAAGCAAATATTTAGGACAGTGCCTGGCTTATAGTGAGGAGATCTGGTGCATATATTACCTAACATTTTTATAAGCTGAAAGTTTATTTTTACTTTAATTTTAGGCCATATAAAAATGACTGCATCACAAATGCCATATTAAAATGTCACACATCCCATTATAATTAATTCTTCAGATTTGGATAAATTTCTTTTGCAGAATTCTTTGTTTAAGGAATCTTTTAAAAGACTTCTGTGTTTTTATTCCAAATGAAATACATAGGGATGGTAGGCAGAATTCTAGGATGGCCCTCATGACGTGGGTCCCCTGGTTTATATCTGTGTTTAGATTACATTTTATGCAAAAGGGAATTTGCAGATGTAATTAAGGTTGCTATTCAGTTGACCTTGAGTTAACCAAAAGGGAGATTATCTGGGTGGGCTTGAACTAATCACTTGAGCATTATAAATCTGAGTCTAGAGGTCAGAGACAGAAAAGTCAGAAAAATTCAAAGCATGGAGAAGGAGGTTTGATGTGCAGAAGAGCTCTGTTGCTAGTTTTGACGATGGAGAGGAGCATATAGCAAGAACCTGAGATGGGTTCTAGTTAATAAGAGCAGCTTCTAGCTAATAGCCAGCGATGAATTGAATAATGCCAACAATCTGAATGAGTTTGAAAGAAAACCTCAAGTTCCAGATGAGAACTCAGCCTGATTGACTTTTTGATATCTACTTTCTGAGACCTTAGGCAGAGAAACCAGTTACACCACATTTGGACTTCTGGTCCATAGATCGTGGGGCAATACGTTCATATTGTTTTAAACTGCAAAGTTTGTGGTAATATTTTATGTAGCAATAGAAACCCAATACAGTGGGTTGATTTAAATCTTTGTATTTAAATGCATGGTGTAGTAGATCCTGTTCTAGCAATCAGTTTTGTCTTTTCCTTTGGTGTTATGTAAAGGGTATTTCTGGAGAAGATTTTGGGAAGATGGAGGAGTAGAAGGCACCAGGAATTTGTCTTTCCATCTAGACAACTGGGAGAATCTGTCTAATGTAACTATTTTGGAAGTCTGTAGTCTATTGAAGGCTTACAACTTCCAGGGAAGGCTTAGATGATTAAAATGCAGTTCATTTTGGTCAGTATTAGGTCTTAACACAGTGGAAGCTAACCATTTCCCACCCTTCAGCCAAGTGGTAGGCAGTTAAACATGTGTGCCTGGAGCAGCCTACACACAGCTTGCAGGAGCCAAGGTGAGCAAAAAGAAACCTGCCTTCCACATATCAAGGATCTGTGTTCTGATCATTGATTGTTGCTTCTGATCAGAGGTACAGTCAGAATTAGCAGCCATTGTTGTTGCACCTCCCCACATTGTTGCAAAGCCCACCTCTTCTGCTGAAGTGACTTTCAGGAGACTTATCAGGCTGGCAGTATTTTTCCCTTTCCATTCATTTTCTCTTTTGAGAGCCATACATTGAAGACTAGGACATTCATAACTACTTCATATATAAGGAAAATTAGAAAGAGATGACATTTACCCAGGAAAAGACACAGGCTCAGCAAAGACCTAAGAAGACCTTATATTTATAACTCAGACTGATGTTTGGCATAGAAATAGCCAACAACAACAGTAACAATAACAACAACAAACACAAAATAAAAACAATAAAAAACAAAACCAGCAAACCTTGGGATATGGAGAGAATCTGATTTCCAGAGTTACCACACTGTGAGTTTCAAACATCTAGTTTTCAACAACAACAAAAATCACAAGGCATACAGAAATCAGGAAAGTACAGTCTTTTCAAAGGGGAAAAAATGAATAGAAACTGATCCTGGAAAGACCTGATGGCAGATCTACTAGACAAAGATTTTAAAACAACATTCTTAAAGAACTAATGGGAGATGTGGGGGAAATAAAGAAAACGATGTATGAGCAAAATGGAAATATCAATGAAAAGATAAAAAACCTCAGAGGAAACCAAAAGGAAATTCTGGAGGTGAAAAAGTATAACTGAAATGAAAAATTCACTAGAAGGGTTTAAAATCACCTTTGAGCAGGTAAAAGAAAGAATCAGTGAACTTGAAACAAAAAAGAAAAAAGATTGAAGAAAAGTAAACAGAATCTGAGGGGCCTGTGGAACATCATCAACTGGACCAACACACACATTAGGGGAGTCCCAGAAAGAGGAGAGAGAGAAAGGGATGAAAGGAATTTTTGAAGAAATAATGGCTGTACTTTCCAAAATTGATTTAATATATGAATATTAACATCCAGGAAGCTCAATAAACTCTCAGAAAATTGAATGCAAAGGGACCCACACCAAGACACATTATAACCAACCTTTTGCAATCCAGAGACAAAGATACACTTGAAAGCATTAAGAGAGAAGTGACTTGTCACTTACAAGAGATCCTAAATAAAATTATACGTAGATTTCTGATCAGAAACTTTGGAGGTGAGAAGGCAGTGGGTTGATATAATTAAGATGCTAAAAGAAAATAAAAAACTGTTAACCAAGAATCCTATATTCAGCAAAACTGTTATTTAAGAGTGAGGGAAAAATTAAGATACTCTCAGATAAACTTTTAAAAGCTCAGGAGTTTGTTACCACTAGAACTGCCTTACAAGAAGTGCCCAAGGGAGTCATGCAGGGTGAAACGAAAGGATACTAGATGGTAACTTGAAGCAATGTAAGAAATAAATATATCAATAAAGGTAAATACATGGGCAAATATAAAAGCTACTATTATTGTAAAATGGTTTGTAACTCCACTTTATGTTTTCTACGTGATTTAAGAGAATAATATATTTTATTTTATTATTATTTTAAATGTTTTATTTGTTTTTGAGAGAGGTTAAGCAGGAGAGGGGCAGAGAGAGGAGGACAGAGGATCTGAAGCCAGCTTTGTGCTGACAGCTGTGAGCCTGATGTGCTGACAGCTGTGAGCCTGATGTGGGGCTTGCACTCATGAACTGTGAGATCATGACCTGAGCCAAAGTCAGACACTCAACCTACTGAGTCACCTAGGCGTCCCTGAGACTAATGTATTTTAAGAAATTATTAGTCTAAAAGTTAGTATCATTATAACTTTGGTTTGTAATTCCTTGTTTAATTTTCTACATAATGTAAGAGACTAATGCATGAAAAAGAATTATTAGTTTATATTTGGGAGCACACAATGTATAAAGATATAATTTTGTAACATCAGCAACCCAAAGGGTTGGAGATGGAGCTGTAAAAGAGTAGAGTTTTTATATGTTATTGAAGCGAAACTGGTATAAATTCAAAGTTTTAAGTGTTAGAAATTTTAGGTGTTACATGTAATACCCATGGTAACCACAAAGAAAACAGTTGTAGAGTGTGCATGCACACACACACACACACACACACACGCGATGATAATAGGATTTAATCATTTCAGGGCAAAAAAAATCAACTAAGTACGAAAGAAGACAGCAATGCACAAAATGAACAAAAAACATTATCAGGTATACAAGACACAAATAACAAAATGATATGTGAATCTCTCCTTTTTAGTAATTACTTTAAATGTAAATGGATTAAACTCTCTAATTGAGAGACAAGAGATTGGCTGAATGGATTAAGATCAAACAAACATAAAAACAGCCCACTCCCAACATGATCCAACTATATGCTATCTCTGAGAGACCCACTTTAGATCCAAAGACACAAATAGATTGAAAGTTAAAGCAAGGAGAAGTATGTTCTGTGCAAGTAGTAATGGAAAGATAAAAGTTTACAAGACAAAGGCATTATAAACTAATGAAAGTTTCAATACCATAAGAAGATATAACATATATAGGCATGTTTGAACCTAATGACAGACCATCAAAATATATGAAGCAAAAACTTACAGACCTGAAGGAGGAAGAAGACAGTTTTGCAATAGTTGAAGACATCAATACCCCACTCTTAATAATAAAACAACCAGAGAGAAGATACATAGGGAAATAGAGGACTTAACACAATAAATCAACAAGATCTAATAGACATATTCAGAATACTCTACCCAACGATGACAGCATGTGCAATTTTCTCAAGTGTACATAGGACATTCTCCATATGGTAGGCCACAGGTTAAGTCTCAATATATTTTCAAAAGATAGATATCATACAGAGTATCTTCTCCCACCACAAGAGGATGAAGTTACAAGTCAGTAACAGATAAACTGGAAAATTCACAAATTTATAGAAATTAAACAACATACTTATTTATTTATTTATTTATACATACATACATATATACATACATACATACATACATACATACAATGTGAGCCGGGGAGAGGGACAGAGGGAGAGAGAGTGAGAAATGCTCAGTGTGGAAGCCGACACAGGGCTTGATCCCATTACCCTGGGATCACGACCTGAGCCAAAATCAATAGGTGGACACTCAACCTACTGAGCCACCCAGGCACCCCAAACAACACACTTGTTAACAGTGAGTAGATCAAAACAAATCACATAAGAAATGAAAAAATACTTAAAGATGAATGAAATCAAAAGTACAATGTACCAAAATGTATGGAAAGCAATATTAAGGGGGAGATGTATGCATGAAAAGAATTATCAGCAGAGTGAAAAGGCAACCCACAGAATTGGAGAAAACCCACATACAAATTATATATGTGAAAAGGAATTTATATGTAGAATATACAGAGAATACCTAGAACTCTACAACAAAAATCAAACGTTATTCAAAAGTGGGCAAAAGGGTTTGAATAGGCATTTCTCCCAAGAAGATATATAGATGGCCAGTAAGCACATGAAAAGATCACCCAACATCATTAGTCATGAGGGAAATGAAAATCAAAACTACAATGAAACACCATCTCATACCCGGTAGGATGGCTACTCTCAAAAAACCAGAAAATACCAAGTGTTATTATATACCTGCATACTGGTAGGACCCCGGCCCTAATCTTCCTCAGTCTTCGCAGTGATTTGAGGAGGCTCCAGGGAGTCTCTCACAGGCTCACAGCGTCTATTTCTAATGCTCAAAGTCCTTTGAAACCAGTGCCTACCACTGCCCCAGGGCTGATGCCCTGAGGGAAGGTGTCCTCTGTCCTGTCCAGGGCACTGTCTCCTAGAGTGACAGGAGGTGCCTAATCAGTTTGCTTGGGACCACCATGGATTTAAACACTTTCATGTACACAAATGTACCTGTGGGTGTGGGCGTACTCACAATAATAACATGCAGTCTCCTTATAGAGCCAGTCTTCTCAGCTGTTAGCTTCTTTTACATAATGAGTATCATTGTGACATGTTCTGTTCACCCATATATTTACTTATGGGATTGTGTAACCACATGAACACTTGTCTGGATTGGAGGAAACCTTTGTTTTGACTGCGGGTGATTATGGCTTTTGAGTCCCTGTGTTTTCCATGGAGGGACAGTGAATGCTCAAGGCGGCACATGAGCAGGAATACATTGGATTTTGATAAAGGAGAGGCGAATTATTTGACCTATAACTTGAGTTTCCAGGATGTCTGTCTCAAGGCAGAAAACATGTCTTATTAAAAAGATACATTGGTGGGGGAAAAAAGGGAAGAAATAGGGAGGGAGGGAAAAGAAAGGAAGGAAGGGAGGGAGGGAAGAAGGAAGGGAGGAAGATAGGGAAGGAGGAGAAAAAGTCCATTTTTGTTAGTTCAAATCCATTGTAGCCATTGGAAAAATTAGCCAAGTCCTGTGTCCTGCCAGTTGCGGGTCAGCAAGGTGAATGTTTTTGCATTCAGAGATACTTTGATGATGCCGTGGTACGGCCTCCCGCACCGTCACCCTCTTCTCCTCCTTCTTGTCGCCGCAACTTCTGTCATCGTTTGTATTTTATTCCAGATTTATGCTAAATGAATCAAATAATCCAAAAATTTGTTTAAGTCACACATTGTTAAACATTCATTTGGAATGATTTCCTGCGAAAGCCTGGGTGCAGAATACAAATATTTTGAATGGACTTATCTTAGAGTTGTACTGCTTTTTTTACTTGTCACTTTAAAACTCTTAATATGAATAAATTGTTTGTACAGTGGTTTTTTTTAATCCTTAGATAAGAAATACAGGGTTTGAAAGCAGAGAATAAAAACATGAATGATAATGTACGCAATGCCCAGGAAAGGTCTTGCTGCTGCTCATGGGCAGGCGTTATAATCAGCTATTCGGCGTGTTTATTTCAGGTTGCAGATAGTGGATAAAAGTGGCTGGTTGGTTGCCAGCACATGACTTAGTTGCCAAATGGAGTGTTTAGTACTTGTTACATTTGATTTATATCACAAGTTCTTCCCATTAACAGTCTACTGATGATAACCTACTTGGCTTTTCACGTGGTTACTTTCAAACAGCCACTTGACAACATTTGGCATATCACAAAGTTTAATACAAACTCAAAATTGAGTATAGCAGTGAATGAATGATGACTACAAAGGTTCTTCCATATTTTGTTCTGGTGCTTAATACAGAATGGGCACCCAATACTTGTCTTTTCATTGAATGAATAAATCCTGCGTATGTATTTCCCTGATTCACTGTATGAAGATTAGGTTATGGACTTCAGACTTAAAGGTCTGTTGGGAGGGACAGAAATAGGTGGAAATAGTGCTTACATATCTGAAGGGCTTGCCTCTATATACAAGGAGGTAGTCTGCTCATCCATATCAGTATTTAAATACAAAGTTGAATTATGGAAAGATGAAGGTCTCATCACAATGGCCTTGATTGTAAGTCAGTGTAACCTTGTAATGATGACGATGTCCATAATCTTGGGTCTGTTTTTTAAAACAGGTCCACTTCAGGAATGTAGGCCTTGATATGTAATAAAATATGCATTAAATATGGTTAATTTTTATTTTCAGATCGAAAACTTGCAAGAACAACTTAGGGATAAAGACAAGCAACTAACCAATCTGAAAGACAGAGTAAAGTCCTTGCAGACAGATTCTAGTAATACGGATACTGCACTAGCAACACTAGAAGAGGCTTTATCAGAGAAGGTGAGCTTGGGCTGAAAAATGGGGGTGGTTGGGAGAAAGTTACCTAAATGTATTTAAATGTGCCTGCCTTTTTCCATGTGCTCACACTACCCCCAGTCCCAGCTGGACCTCCCACTGCCATGTTAGCCCTCCTCAGTAGACTTGGCACATTAAATAAGCCAGGAGAGCCTTGAAATGCAAACCCGATTACATCACATTTAGTCCTGCTTAAAAACCTTAACTAGCTTGTTACTTTTCTTAGGATGATAAAAACTGAAATCCTAAACCTGGCCTATGCAGTTCATCCCTTCATCTGATCTGACTCCTATCTGGTCAGTTACCTCTCTGCCTGCCTTCCCATTCCCCTTCTTTTTTCCCTTTTTCCCTTTTGTCCTCCCTCCCTCTCTCCCTTCCTTCCTTCTTTTCCAGCCTCATTCCCATCTCTCTTTCCTTGTTCTTTGTATTCTAGCTATGCTGGCCTTCTAGATGTTCAAGTCCACCATGTTGCCTCCTGCCTCAGACCCTTTCACACCCAATTACCTAGCCTAGAATATTCTTTACTTCCTGTAGATTTAATTAATCTTCTTCTGGGAGTTCAGCTTCCTGAGGAGCTATATTGCACAGTAGTCAAGGATGTGGACTTTGGGAACTAGACTGCCTGTCTCCTATATTCTGCATTATCATAGTCTATAAACTGCAGCAGTAAGGTCAAGTGAAAGGAGACCTACGAGCCAGTCCCAGCCCTGCCACTAACTAACTGTATGACCTTGGCAAGTAACTGTCTTTCTCAGCACCTCAAAGTTGTAGAATGGAAGGCATTAGATTAAATGGCATATAGATTTTTTTAAGCCAAGTATTTTAAAGAAGCTTTCTTTGACTTCTACTTCAGAATCACCAGGAGGTGCCTGTTGAAAATCTAAATTATTAGGTTCCATCTATACCTACTAAATCAGAACCTTGAAAGGGCTTGGGATTCTGTATGTTAGCAAGTTCTTGGGTCATCATGATGTACACTCTAGTCTGAGAGCCCCTGAACTATATAAAAAGAGAAGCTAGAATATGATGTAATTCTTTTTATGGCTAGAAAGAAATTATAACATTATAATATCATAATATTAAATTACAAAGATTTAATTTGAAAACTTACAAGAGTAAATAAAATGATTTTTCAGGAAATATTCTTTTTAAAAATTTCAAGAATTTATTACCAAAACTCTGTAGTAATTTTGTTTGTAAAAAATCTGAATGAGTGAATTGGTCCAAAACTATTAGTGATTATATATCCTGTTTGCAGTTTTTGAGTGAAATAATGTCAGTCCATTACTGCAGAAGTAAACATATACCATATAATTTTTCCATGTCATGGATTCTTGGCAAGATTTTTATCATTTTTCCCCCTGGCCCTATTAAGACTTGATTTATTCTAGTTTAAATCCCCAAACAGTTCCCAAATCTGAAACTACTCCTTTTATCTAAGCACCTCCTTTGAGACCAAGGGAATGCCTGGGAGGAAGGCTGAGGTCTTTGGGAGTCTGGCCCCCATCAGACTCATGCCACCACTTGAGAGTTGTTGCCTCATGTGGGGCAAGCCTCTTCTCTTAGTGTCTTATTCAAAGTACACATTTAAATTAGCTGACCTCTGAGTTCTGTACTCTGTGAAACTACCTTGATAATATTCAGTCTGCTGATGCACAGTCTCAAGCACATGAAATCTGAATTGGGCAATAGATGAGGAGCTGAGTAGTTAGGTACCTTGAAGGGCCAGACAGGGAACAAAAATGAGGGAAAAGGGTTTGGTGTCAGACAGTGAGAATCACTGGCAACTGTGACAAGTTGCAGAGTCCTTGACCTGCCTCAAACCATTCAAGTTCACATAATACATTAAAGTATTACAATGCTTAAGTAAAATATGATGTGGGCCAGTTTTGGCCTGTGAGCTCTTAGTTTTCACACCTTATTTGCATCTCACTTGTAGACTTTCACAGTATTGAAGAATAAAAGCAAACACAGATCAACTTATTTGGAGAGAATTTTCAAAAGGTGCTAAAATCAGGATGTTAGTGTATTTGAAAAGCACAGATAAAAACATTGGATAGGAACTGGCAAAGTTCTCTATCATGGGGCAAAGAATAGTAGATTCTTCTAAGTATTTGTCCCAGTGGGTAGCAAACTCTTGTTTTGTATCCAGATATTCTTGTCATCTAGGGATCTTCTTCTTCTTCTTTTTTTTAATTCTCAAGTTAG
The DNA here is from genome assembly GCA_030068075.1 of Paguma larvata. NCBI lineage: Eukaryota > Metazoa > Chordata > Mammalia > Carnivora > Viverridae > Paguma > Paguma larvata. Next base: position 23,063,861 of record CM057842.1, on the reverse strand, counting down.
TTAACATATAATGTAGTCTTGGCTTCAGGAGTAGAACCCAGTGATTCATCACTTACATATGACACCCCCAATTGGGAGCTTCTTCAAATAACAGTTTTCTGAGTCCCGTTTCCTAGTGATTCTGATTCATTTGCTTTGTTCTGGGACCAAGGAACCTGTGATTTTTACAAGCATGCTCAGCGATTCTGATGAAAGTGGTCAGGTGACCACACCTTGAGAAATACCAAACCCATCCTCTTCCTTGTTAAAGATGGGACATGGGCTCAATGAGGTGAAATGACTTGCCCAGAAATAAAAATTTTGGACAGGTGCAGCACCATTCCCCATTTCTGGGTCCTGAGGCGATGTCATGGACAGACCATGGCACATGCTAACTTCTCAACCCAGCACTCCAGAAAGCCACTTCTAATCTGCCTAAGTTGGCCTTTGGTTAGGATTTGTTGTCTCCCCCGGACCGCCCCAGGGCTGCTCAGCTCACGGGTGATGGAATGGTACTGAAATTTAAACCTGATAATTGTGCTTTTGACAACATCACAATTGCCTTTAATGACCTTTGCCTCGCAAGTTTCAGTTTTATCCACATTTAATTGAACAGACCCCATGGAGCAAGATATAGTACAAAAAATAGAATGATTAATTAAAAATCGTGGACCAATAAGAGCATCTAATTATTTGGTGTCATTTGGCTGATGTACAGAACCTATTGGGCACTATTCACCACTCCACTTGGGTTATGACCTTCTGGGGAGTGTGTTACTCCTTTTTGTTTCTAGGAATTTATATACATATTCACAGTGCAAAAAAATAATGCCACTTAGCAAGTTAAGATTGAGTATGACTTAGTCCTAGGATTGACACACAGAAGCTCAAGAGACGGAACTCACAGTATTTATAAAACTGGTCTCGCCAAGCCTTGCTGTAGCCATATAGCAGATAAGCAGTTGAAAAAGGCAGATAGCAGAGCCGGAGGCCACTGCAATTCAGTTCCCGCACAGTGATAAAACACAAATAGATTAGATTCGTGCAGAGCCAGATGAGTGCACAAGGAACACTTGCCAATGCAAATAAGACTAAAACAAGAACACATTGTTGGAATTTCTGCAAGTTAGTTGTTAATCAAGTAGATCATGGCATATTAGGGCCTTTTAACACATGTTTTTGACATCTGGTCCTGCATGGCTGACAGTTAAATTAGTTTTCTGATTGACGGAGAAATATTTTGTAGTATTGAATCATCAATAACACTTAAAAACATTACAGTGCTTGCTGATTTTTTTTGTCATCGATGTCCAGTCAATAGTACAAGTGCTTAGAGTGAATCAACCTACTTACCGAATGACTCTGACACCTTCTGGATGCTAACATGCATACTTAATTTTATTTCCTTTCCTTTGAAGCTAAGATGATCTCTAATTTGACTTCTTAGTCCTGCCTTCAGCCTCTTTAATGCCTGTTGTATGCCAGACAGTTTGCCCAGCCCTGGCTTGAAAGACTCACAGGGGTTGAGTGCCTTCTTTGGAAAGCTAGGCTGGGAGAAATGGACATGCAGTAAAACCATAGGAAGGGCGCCATGTGGGAATAAATGCCATATGATCCAGCCCAAATAGTGAGGTGACATAGTCAGTTTGGGACTTAAAAAAATGTCACTCTAACATCTTATGTGGTGGAAGTGATGGGATGGAGAGGGCCTGGTGTCTGGCTGACCATTTGTGATGCTTTTGCAGTAAGTGTAGGCATAAGGCAATAAAGGCTCAGTTGCTGAAATTTTTAAAAGCTCTTAAAGATTGACTTATTTCACTTAACATAATACCCTCCAGTTCCATCCATGTTGCTACACATGGCCAGATTTCATTTTTTCTCATTGCCACGTAGTAGTCCATTGTATATATGTGCCACATCTTCTTTATCCACTCGTCAGTTGATGGGCACTTGGTTTCTTTCCATGATTTGGCTATTGTCGAAAGTGCTGCTATGAACATTGGGGTACACGTGCTCCTATGCATCAGCATTCCTGTGTCTCTTGGGTAGATTCACCATATGTTTCCACGAATAGGTGGACTTTGTGAGACTAAGCAAAAACCAGGGGGAGGGGAAGAGGGGAAAGAAAAAAAATGACACAGAGAGGGAGGGAGATAAAACATAAGAGACTCTCAAAGACTAAGAACTAACTGAGGGTGAGGGGGATGGGGGGGGAGAGGGGGTGATGGGCATTAAAAAAGGGCACATGTTGGGATGAACACTGGGTGTTTTATGTAAACCAATTTGAAAATAAACTATTATAAATGAAAAAAAAAAAAAGCTCTTAAAGAGACTTCCTGTGCACTGAGGCCATTGTCTTCTTTTGTAGATCCCATAATTATCCACTCACTAGTGTCACAGACAGAGCGAAGTAGGACAATAACTGGAATCAAGAAGAAACAAATGTAGGCAATTATTAGACAGATTTGTTCTGTTTCCACCCCCACTATTGTAATAATATACTTCATTTTAAAGTGTTTTTAGCTAATTGCAAAACAATAACAATACTTCTTTTTCCCTTGAAAGCATTAGATACATAAATTATTGTCATTGGGGTAGAACAGTTGCTTCCCTAGGGGATCTTAAATCACAGGCTAAGTGTTCAAACTAACTTCCCTCTGCACCACATACTGTTTTACATTGTCTTATGTATCAGGCCTTATCTTGTACTATGTACTTATAAGCATATAAAAGATAATACAAGGATCCTTAAAAGTAGCTGTTGCACCAGTATTTTTTAACGATCACTATCCAGAAAGGATGCTGTATTTTGTCAAATGCTTTTTCTGCATCTATTAAAAGGATCATATGGTTCTTATCCTTTATTTTATTAATGTGGTATATCACATTGATTGATTTGTGAATATTGAACCAGCCTTGCTGCCCAAGAATGAATCCCATTTGATCATGGCAAATACTTCTTTTAATGTAGTGTTGATTTTGATTTACTAGTGTCTTGTTAAGAATTTTTGCATCCAGGTCCATCAGGGATAATTCTCTGTAATTCTCCTTTTTAGTGGGGTCTTTGTCTGGTTTTGGAATCAAGGTAATGCTGGCTTCATAGAATGAATTTGGAAGCTTTCCTTCCATTTCTATTTTTTTGGAACAGTTTGAGAAGAATAGGTATTAACTCTGCTTTAAATGTCTAGTAGAATTCCCCGGGAAGCCATCTGGCCCAGGACTGTTATTTGTTAGAAGATTTTTGAAAACTCATTCCATTTTCTTTCTTGACAAAAATCTTCAAGAAAGTAGGCATAGAAGTAATATTCCCCAACTTAATAAAGGCCATATATGACAAGCCCACAGCTAACATAATCCTCAATGGGGAAAAACTGAGAGCTTTCTCCCTAAGATCAGAAACATGACAGGGATGCCCAGCCTCACTACTGTTTTTCAACTAGTACTGGAATACCTAGTCTTAGCAGTCAGACAACAAAATGAAATAAAAGGCATCCAGACTGGCAAGGAAGAAGTCAAAGTTTCAGTCTTTGCAGATGACATGATACTCTCCATGGAAAACCTGAAAGACTCCACCAAAAAACTGCTGGAGTTAATCCATGAATTCAGAAACGTCACGGGATATAAAATCAGTGTAGAGAAATAGGTTGCATTTCTGTACACCAATAATGAATCAGCAGAAAGTGATACCAAGGAATGGATTTCATTTAAAATTGCACCAAAAAACCATCAAATACCTAGGAATAAACCTAACCAAAGAGGTAAAAGATCTGTACACTGAAAACTACAGAAAGCTTATGAAAGAAATGGAAGAAGACACAAACAAATGGAAAATCATTCCATGCTCATGGATTGAAAGAACAAATAATGTTAAAATGTCCATATTACCCAAAGCAATCTGTATATTCAATGCAATCTCTAACAAAATAACACCACTATTCTTCACACAGTTAGAACAAACAATCCTAAATTTTTGTATTGAACCTCAAAAGACCCCAAATAGCCAAAGTAATGTTGAAAAAGAAAACCAAAGCTGAAGGCATCACAATTCCGTACTTTAAGCTGTATTGCAAAGCTGTAATCATCAAGATGATATGGTACTGGCACAAAAGCAGACACATAGATCAATGGAATAGAAAAGAAAACCCAGAAATGGACCCACAAACATATGGCCAACTAATCTTCGACAAAGCAGGAAAGAGTATCTAATGGAAAAAAGACAGTCTCTTAAGCAAATGGTGCTGGGAAAACTGGACAGTGACATACAGAACAATAAGCCTGGACCACTTTCTTACACCACACACAAAAATAAATTCAAAATGGATGAAAGACCTAAATGTAAGACAGGAAGTCATCAAAATCCTGCAGGAGAAAATAGGCAGCAACCTCTTTGACCTCAGCCACAGCAACTTCTTACTTAACGTGTCTCTGGAGGCAAGGAAAATAAAAACAAAAATGAACTATTGCAACCTCATCAAGAAAAAAAGCTTCTGCACAGCCAAGGAAACAATCAACAAAACTAAAAGCAACTGATGGAATGGGAGAAGATATTTGCATATGACGTGTCAGATAAAGGGTTAGTATCCAAAAATCTGTAAATAACTACCAAACTCAACACCCAAAAAAACCAAATAATCCAGTGAAGAAATGGGCAGAATACATGAATATATGCTTTTCCAAATAAGACATCCAGATGGCTGACAGACACATGAAAAGATGCTCAACATCATTCATTTTCAAATGGGAAATACAAATCAAAAGCAAAATGAGATACCATCTCACATTTGTCAGAATGGCTAAAATTAACAACTCTGGAAACAACAGATGTGGGCAAGGATGCAGAAAAAGGGAAACACTTTTGCACTGTTGGCAGAAATATAAACTGGTCCAACCACTCTGGAAAACAGTGTGGAGGTTCCTCAAAAAATTAAAAATAGAACTACCCTACGACCCAGCAACTGCACTATTAAGAATTTATCCAAAGGATACAAAAATGCTGATTTGAAGGGGCACATGCACCCCAATGATAGCAGTTCTATCAACAATGGCCAAAGTATGGAAAGACCTCAAATGTCCATTGACTGATGAATGAATAAGGAAGATGTGGTGTGTGCGTGTGTGTGTGTGTGTGTGTGTGTGTGTGTGTGTGCACAATGGAATACTACTCGGCAATGAAAAGAATGAAATTTTGCTGTTTGCAACAACGTGGTTGGAACTAGAGTGTATCATGCTAAGTCAGTCAGAAAAAGACAGATACCCTATGATTTCACTCATATGTGGAATTTGAGAAACTCAACAGATGAACATGGGGAAAGGAAGGAAAAATAATATAAAAACAGAGAGGGAGACAAACCATAAGAGACTCTTAAATATAGAGAACAATCTGAGGGTTGCTGGAGGAGGAGTGGGTGGGGGGATGGGTTAAATGGGTGATGGACATTAAGGTGGGCACTTTTAGGGATGGACATTGGGTGTCATATTAAGAGATAAATCACTGGGTTCTACTCCTGAAGTCAAGACTACACTGTATGTTATCTAACTTGAATTTAAATAAAAAAAAATTGCCACCCAAAAGGGAGTTCAGATATATGTTGGGAAGTTTGAAACAAATTTCAGAAATCTAACTCAATCTTACCCAAATGGAATTTTACTCAAAAAGAAGAAGGTTCTTTTTCTGATATTGGTAAATTTCCAAAATTTTGGGAAACATGTCTACCAGAGTAGTGTTTTCATTTCAGTATATAAGTCAAGAGCGACAAGGTGCTCAGATCTCCTTAAATGGCACCATGTGAATGTTTGTGGCAGTGTGATCTTATGGACATGGCTAAGACTCAGAGAGCTCTGAATGCTAGGGTATGCCTTCTGTTTCTGTGCCGAATCACCTTAGATGAATTAACTGATCCTTGGTCTGGGTTTCTCACTACTATACTGTTACTAGTAGCACTGGTTCAGACCTGGCAGTTGTGACAATGTCTAGTTGGAGAAGGGCACTTCACAGTGCCTAGCATATAGTAAGCTTTCAGTAAAGGAAAGCTGCTATTTGAACTGTCAAATTCAAGCAGTATTTTGAGAGTCTCTATGATTGCCAAGAAGCCATTGAAAAAATATGGAGGAAAATGAACATCTCCAGGCACATTATAAAATCACTTACATAATGGCTCATTCTTTATTTTGTCTCAGGTTCTTAGTGTGAGTTCAGACCTAGATCAGACCTAGAGGGCCTAGATCTTGCCCCACTTAGATCTCCTTTCTAGCCAGAGAAGAGTCTTCAGAAATCAAGGAAGTTTCTTTGATATCAAATGGGAAAGCCAAGCAAAGAGGGTTGAATCAAGAGGTTAGTTCTGCTTCTTCCACTTGTCCATTAAAGGCGTTAGTAAGTTGAGAGTTAAGGTGTCTACACCTCCATCTTTTGGAACTGCTTTTAGAATTTTCCAAGTACTGCCATGAACGGCCTCAGAGCTTGAACATTAAAGTCCCTTGCAACTCTGTGATGCTAACTTTTATTAGTAAGCTGAAAGTCATATTGATCATCTTTCCCAAATGCTGTTCTGTGTGCATAACAAACCCGATTTAGACTATCTTGCATGTGTTGATTCATATAGAGCATTTTTTACATTTATTGCCTCCCACTTCCTTTTGTAGCATGCCTTGGCATACACACTGATGATTTCTCACTTCCTCTTTTTTAACAATTGCCTCAAAGGAGAGAATAATTGAGCGTTTGAAAGAACAGCGGGAGAGAGATGATCGAGAAAGACTAGAAGAGATAGAATCTTTCCGAAAAGAGAACAAAGACCTGAAAGAGAAGGTCAATGCTTTACAAGCTGAACTGACTGAAAAAGAGGTGAGTCTGGAAAAATAAATGAACTAAGCTGATAGTCCTGTTCATGGTAGCCTCAAGAGACTGGAGAGTTAGTTCCAGGGGCTGTGGGAAGACTTTGGGGACATAGTTACCTTTCCTTTGCAAAACTGCCTGAGATCAAAGGAAAATATTTACTGTAACTCCCTTCAGCAGGATGCCGTATGCTTCTCTTCTCTGCTCTAACTGTGTACAGTGTAGCTTCTTGAAAGGTTTCTTGTCTTAGCCACATTTGTGTGGCTTATTCTATATTTTTTCAATGTCCCAGGATCCTTAACAACAATATCAAGGGGCCTGTTAAATGCTAATCTTAGTGTTGGGTACTCTATATTCGTCTGTGCTTCTTGAAAAAATCACTCAATACCTCCAGGTTAGGAGATATGGCACCATGCTGGACACAAAGTGTAGTAGGTTAAATGTGGCTCCTCTTCTGGAATATCAGTTTTACATTATGGTAAATAATTTAAAACAATAGTTTCATGCTAAAGAAAACATGGATACAGAATAAAAATCTTAGCCGCATTTTTGAAGTAAAACAATATACTTTAAAGAAATTTCTTGCTTGGGGGTTACGGGGAGCATGCATTGGGCTATGCTTCTCATGCTTGGAGGGATACCTGTAATTCCTTTAGTCTTGTTAGGGATACTTTGATGGAGAAGTTTGAGTAGCAGCAATGCATGGTATTTTGTCCAGTCTCCAAAACTCTGAGATACGTGCCACTGTCCACAATTGACCCCTTCGTATTTATTTTTGTCCATAGGAAATGCCTGTCTCCTTTAGGGCTGTTACAGATCTTTTCACCCTCTTGGACTATGTCACTGCATAATTGATCATTTTCCAGTCCCACATTATTACCTCAGCCCTTGGGTTTTGATAATTCTATACAAATTAAAGTACTGTCTCAATGAGAAATCCAAAAGGGGAAAAATTGATCAGTAATAGAAACAAAATTCATTTTCCCTAAAATAAGCACACTAGTTTTTTTTTTTTTAACAGAGAGGATTATTTCTTTGATATAAAAATAAAGCGTATAAATCCTACTATTCCTACCATTTCACTGCTAAATCTAAGTAATGACTGTAGTTGGTACGTGACAGAAAGCACAGAAGCTTTGACCTCATTTGCAATTTGAATAACTGATTGCAAGTGTGGTTCATGGGTTTCCACCTTGAAATCAATATGTGTGGTGTGTGTGTGTGTGTGTGTGTGTGTGTATAAAATTGAAAAGTGATCTCGATAACATGGTGGAGCATAGCTTTAAATGAAAATAATTTTGTAAACAATGCCTACATTATATGATTTCAGACAGGCATTTCAGAAAACATTTATTGTTCCTGTGTAGTAATGTGCCTGCCACTGGGATGGGTGTGTCAGTCAAGATTCCACCAGAAAAACAGAACTGTATTAAGAAATTTAACCATATTAAGAAATTTATTGCAAGAAATTGGCTTACATAGTTATAGGGGCAAGGCTGAAATTCATAGGGCAGGCCACCAGAAAGGGCAGGCTGGAAACACTCCAGACAGGAATTGGCACAGCAGTCCACAGGTGGATTTCTTCCTTCTCAGGGAAATCTCAGTCCTACTCTTAAGGCCTTTCAACTGGTAGGATCAGGCTCACTCAGATTTGGAAAATAATATCCTTTACTTAAAGTCAACGGATGGTAGCTGTTAGTCTCATCTATAAAGTACCTCCATAGCAACATCTAGATTAGTGTTTGATTGAATAACTGGGGACTATAGCCTAGCCAAGTTAATACATAAAGCTATCAGACCTGGCAATTTAAAACGTATAAAGAAAAACAACCTATAATTGTTGTCAACTTATAATTTAGTTGGGGTGATAATCACCTTCACCATGGCAAAATGCCTGGATTGCAAAGTCCTTTATTATTTCTGTGGGAGTGGTATGATAAACAGCATTGAAATCGGAGTCAGAATTCTGGATTTGAGACCGGTATCTTCCTTTAATAGAGCACAAACCTTGGAGAAGGCACTCAGTTCATGTGAGCCTTAGTTTCTTGACCGAAAAATGAGAGTGGCTAACTTGTCCTTCAGAGAGTTGTTAGAGGAGTTAGGTTATTTGCTGAGTGATGATGGTGGTGTCTTTATTTACAAGCTTATTCCAAGGTCCAGGAAGCAGCTCTGACACAAAATATTAGGTAATGTCATTTACAAAATGGCCCCTGTGTACTTAGTGTCTTTCTAGGTGCTGCAAATGGCCATAAAAGAAACACACAAGGCCTGATTTTGGGTAAAACCTGAATATTTTAGTAACATAGTTAGATTTTGCTAACTATGTTTCATGTTTGGTAATAGATATTGCCTTTGTAGCTCAGCAGAGTTATATTCCATGATATATACAAGTATTTACTTCCTTACTTTTTAGAATTCAGACTGTCCAGGAGAGCTCTTGGTTTCTGGGCATGACTGATGAGTGGAACAACTTAGGTAAAGCCATGTCTGAGTTGGGGTTTCATTATATCTGGTGAATTTGGATTTACAAAGGACTGGGACATAAAGTCTGCTCTAAATTTTAAAATAATTTTATCTTTGATTTTACAGAAGATATTTTAAAAACCATTGGTTATTTTTCTGTTAAATAAATGGAATTTGATAAAAACTTAACAGGATGCTTCTTTTATACTCGATTTGTCCTTTGTGGGGGCAGAAAACATTAAAGTCAGTATCTTCTTTCATATTTGTCTTAGAGTCTTCACGACTTGACAGCAATAAATATAAATAGAAGGTTCAGGGTGTCTGTTTTGCCATGACATGTATAGACCACCTTGGGAGTTACATCATTAGCATGACTTTGAGACGTGAAACATGAATTTACTGACCACACCATTTGGTCACATTAGATTCTATTGCAATTAGATCCTGCTCGGTTCTGTAAGCTAGCCAATTTTAATTTCCTGCTATTGTTACCTTAGTAAGACTATATTTACCCTTTCTGTCTAATGCACTCCTTATTGCTATGCATAGAATCAATGTATTCAAATTGAAGATTAGTAGAATTGCAGTGTTTTACTCACTAGTGTTCTTTCCTTTCAGTCTAGTTTAATTGACCTCAAGGAACATGCATCTTCATTAGCCTCAGCAGGACTGAAAAGGGACTCCAAATTAAAATCTTTAGAAATAGCCATTGAACAAAAGAAAGAAGAATGTAGCAAATTGGAAGCACAGTTAAAAAAGGTAAGTGAAGTCCAAGGAAAAAAATGCTCATTTTCAATGAATTTATAAAATGGAAAAGGAAGAGATATTTTGCAAAGAAACAAACCCCTTATCTTTTGCTGTCTGCTGATAAGAGAATTAGGCACTCTTAACTTAAGAAGTCTGCATCAAATCGGTTAGTGAACCTAAAAAATTATCTTAGGTTTCCTGTCTGAAAAAAACTTGAAAAATAGATGAAAATAGTAATGGAAGTAAAAAAAAATCCTATAAAAACAAGCTGTTGCTCTCTGGGTAAATCTCAACTAAGATAAGTGGAAGTGTTTTTAACAAATCAAAGAATCCAGAGGCTCCATTTATATTGATAAACTTTTACTACTTTCAGAAGTAGGCCAATTATTGTATTGGAACTTTGTAAAAGTTTACCTGACAATATTAAATTTCTAAAAGTCTGCCCAAATAGTCAAAGTCTAGACTATCTGTGGGATAACTATTTATACTTAACCCAAAATGACCTTAATGTCTTAGAAAGCTTGTTGAATGTAGAAGACTTTGGAAAAGAAAACTTTACATTGCAGCATTAACATGTTTTCTCTGAACTGGACATTTTGTGGAGTACATTTCCAGTCATGCATCGTTCCTTTGACTTTTTCCCTGTGTTGTTTGGTACGTCTGCACTCATTGTTCACATAAAACTCATAACTTTATGAGTTTAAGCATTTTGTTTCCCTTTGACAACTTATATACTTATTCAAAAGAGGTGATAAGAATCTGAGTAATCAAACAAAGTTTGACTATATATAATGCATATAGCACACTGGAATGGGGATTTATTTGCGAAAGTTATGAAAATATATGATGTGGATGATAAGGATGTTAAAGCATCATATATCTGTGGAGAAATTATTTTGGATATTTAAAAATTGAATATACTATTTAGCACGATACAATACATAACTGAAATGTTCAGTTTAACATGGAATTTTAGAAAATTGTCTTGAGAAATTTCACATTAGTAAAGTCTCCTTACTGAAGATAAATATAGAGATCAAATCCCTCTATAGCAAAATGGCAAGAAAATCTCTATATTGCAAAATCTGCTTTCCAATCCACTCAGCATCTCACTTTTTTCAAGCAGTATCTAGTTAAGCAGAAATCATGAACAATAAACACAAGAATTTAATTTGCCCATTTGAGGGTGCTTAAGTAACAATTGAGTTGTCTATTTATGTATTGGATATATGATAATACATTCTTGACACATACAATGAATGTGTTCTGTAATGTTATACATGCATGTACATATCAAGAAATGAACTCATGAAAGGTACTTTTAATTTAATGAACAGTTTTGTGATCACAAGGCAGGCTTTAAGATAACTGAGAGAGAACTTCATTAACTCACTTTCCATTAGCTTACCTCAGTTGCCTTGTGCTGAGTCCTGAAGAAGGAGGACCTTAATTAGACCTGGCCATGAAAGACACCTTCATCAACTCTTTGTGGTCATTATGGAGATGAGGCCACTGCATATATTTATTCTGCAGATACACACTCGACATGCTCCCTTTTAGTGTAAGTCACCTATGGAATTTAAAATCCTCTAGTAATTAAAAGAGGTTCACATATTGATACTTACAGTTTCCATGTATATGACTTGAGTAGTTTAATAAGAGAACATCTATGCATTTCAACTTAGTTTCTTTCAGGGTAGCTCTGAGTTGCCCAAAGTATCACTCATAGCATGTGGTTTCCTTAAACTCTCAGGTGGACATCGTGTGCTGAAGTTCATAGAGCAAATCCTGTAAACAGTGTAGCATCATTCCTGACAATGTGTTAACCTTCCATCACATCGCCAGGATTAAAGTGACAAATATGGTTGTCTTGCTGTAAAGGACCTATTTAATTTATGAAAAGATAACTTATTTCTAAGTATATAAATAACACTTACTTATACTATCTCCTAAATGCATAGTACAGTGAGATTAAATAAGGTAATTATAATTTAAATATTTTCATGCCTAACCTGCAGATGCTATTTTGTTATTTTTGGCTCTCTAGCAACAACTAAATTCAAAAGTTTAAAATACTCTTCTTAGTAGTCTTTAATTTCTGCTAATAAATAGTTCCGTAAAAACCTCAAGTGCCCATCACCTTAAAAAGAATTGAGATTTACATGAAATATTTGAAAATATAAGCCAGCAGTATGTGAATATACATATAAACACATCATTTACTCATGGAAAAATAAGCAGCTATAAAAGCTTAAGGAGTGTCTGGGCCTCCTTTTAAATAAAAGGGTATGTGACTTGTGAATAAAATATAAAGGGTTACTAAATGAAAGCTGAAAACATAATAGTTTTATTATGTCATAAATAAACCATGAATTCTCAATGGAATTTTGCTCAAGATTTGTGAGCGTCCAGGTATTTTCCCATTAAATGTACATAACATCGTAGATGTGTTCAGCCAAACAGAAACCTTGTCTGCCGATTATAGTGGGATCCAAATTGTGATTTAAATTTATTTTTTGTCTTATGAACAATTCTTGACATTGGTAAGGTGAGTTTTTACATAAAAGTTTATGGAGAACATTCACATGCATAGTTCCTTTTAATTGTTTACTGTTAATTTATTTCTCCAAATCATGATGAAAAATGGTTATAGGCAGAAAAGGAACTAGTCCTTACACATTGCATCTCACCTCTTAAAAACACAACATCAAATATTCATGTGTGAGAAAAGTTTTACTGATGTTTGTGAGGCTGATAAGATGATATTAACCACATAACGTACAACAACTAGTTATGAGCATGCTTTACAAATTAGTGCATTCATTAATCTTAAATAGACACCCAGGAGTTGAGAAGAACCTGATTAGTGACATATGGATAATTTTGTCTTTCAAGAGTATATGGTGTTCAAAATTAGAAGTAAGTTTACCTTATGTCTAGAAAGCAATTAAGAATGATTCAAAATGTTATAAAGTGTGGTATTTGGTAGTTTTCCAATTAATATCATCTTTGAAGAGAGTGGGTTTTTTTTTTTAACCAGAGTAAAGTTATTATTTACTTCATCAAAGTTGAACAAATAAAAAAATACAGGCTCTTCAAAGGCATATGCATTTCTCAGCTTAACGCAAAGTGAAATTTCTTACAATATTTCATCTTCTACACTTTGACATTGAGCCCCAAGTTAATGATGCAGGTATTTAAGAAATAGAACCTGGGAGTGATATTTAAAATTATATCTAGTACATTTAAATCCACCAAAATTTAAATCTTCTACACAAAAAGACTGGAAAGCATTACAAATTCTAAAGCACTTGGAACATAATAGGATAGTCACTTAAAATTATGTTTTTTATTAATTATGAACTATAACAGTAGAAGTTGATAATGGACAATGGTTAATACTGTATTTTGGTTCCCTTTATTCTTCCTGCTGACTTAATTTTTTCTTCTCCCATTCACTGTTAATCCTGTAATGTCTTGCTTACTGATATTTGCTCCTGCTAACCTGCTGTTTGCTGATCTATATTTTCCTAAAGTTAGACTGAATAGAAACTTCAGGCTTGTGTTAATATAAAAGAAGAGCTATAAATTCAATGATAAGATTTAATTAATCTTTTATTATTACCATCTTTGAAGTTCAGGTAATAAATTGCAGGCTTGGCCAAAAGTACTTCTTCTGATTCATTGCTAGAGGCCAGCACTTCATGTATCATCAAAAGTGGACAGCTTTCTTTATTTCATGGGTTATTTAACTTGAGAAAGGGAAAGTAACACAAACCTTAAATTTCTTATTCCAGCTATTCTTTTTTAGGAGCCAAAGTCAACATTTCTATATCCCTAGAGCCTCTCACTTTCACTGTGGAATGTTTAGAAACTGAAATTTCTTCTTTTTTAACGACCAGTTTGTCTGTGCAAATGCACTGGATTTGTTGAGCTAATGCTGTTTTTCTGGATCTTTCCTTCTTTCCCTGTCTGTGCTTCAATGCCTCCCCAACTTTGCAATGTAGCAAGCTGAGCAGTTGTTCAATCAGATGTACAACCCAGTAAGTCATTTCTGAAAGTTCCCGCTGTAACATATCAAAGCATGAGGATCCATTGATCACATGTCACAGTGTGCCATACTAGAGAGGTTTCAAAAATATTTATGAGTCTCTTCCCATTTCCGTTCTGTCAAAAGAAATGACCTATGCAGAGGCCACTGCCATTTCTTTTGCATGTGAAATTTAAAAATTAAGAGCTCAAGAAAATATTGCCAGCTCTGATCACATCCTTCTAAACTTCAACTCTAAGGCTATAGAAAAGCAGAGGTCAGCTGCAGATCTAGGCTCAGGGAATTCTTTCTTAGATCCCTCTAACTCAGAGTTACTTATGTGAAATGGGGTAGCATTTTGTAAAGTAGCAAGCAACTCGATGTAAATTATATTCAAATGATAGAAGTTAAAATAGGTTTAGATTTAAAAACAGGGCTTTGCTCTTTGAGATTGGTAAATGCCAAACATTATTGTGGGTTTTCTAAGAGTTAAAAACATGTCATTTGGCTGAGGACAAACTAAAATATAGCCTCCTAATAACAGATAGTAACAATTCTGATTATAGCTTAATGGTACACAATACAGGTAACTAGTAAAAATATATGTAAAACGGCTGGCCCAGATGTCACCACTGTTTTTTTTATCCTAATGACAGGTGTGCATTTATATGAAGCAGTTTATTCATTTCTTTAACTTATTAAAGAAGAAAGACCTTTTGTTTTGTCAACTCACCTGACTTACTGGGTGAAATATTGCCTAAAGATGACCAGAATTTGTCATTTGCTAGATGTGACCTGTGCTGTCATGCATTTTAATTACCTCCTATTTATGAATTCCCATTATGAGAAGAAGAACAGCATAGATAAAGGAAACAATTCAGCCAAGAACTTTTTGTTAAGCTGCTATTTCAGGTTACATCCAGCATGATACATAATGCTTGGGTGTATTTAATTAGATTCAACCTCCACTCTCCAAACTTTAAAACAAATTTTATTTTTGCAGGCAGAATTTCTCAACTTCAATTGGTATATCTTATTAACCTCTTTCCCCAAATATGATTTTTAGTAGAGCAGAAAAAATACTCCAGATTTCCTTTTTCTTAACATTTGAATGGAGTGTTAATAAGCAGGCTCAAGACAATGAGTAGGTGAAGAAGGACTAAGTTTGGAATATCTTTAAGCTTGAAAGTTGACCCTGGGAAAAATGAGTATTGTCTTTAGATCATTTTTTAAAGATGTAAAGTAATCCCATTGAAATTGTTTCACATTTATTGTTAAAGGCAGGAAGAAAACCGAAGGGTGTCACGTTTTGGGTGTGCGCAGGACAAATGAGGAGGGCTTTTTTCCTGTAGCAGCAAAGATTTATCAGGACCGCAGTAGGATTTCAGCACCCCTGTCAGGATAGGTGGGACCAAAGAAATAGCTCCGTTAACCTTTAGACCATTTCCAGAAATATTGATGATATGGCACTTATTGGACTTCGCCTTCATTTCAACCTCAGTGGTGGGTCTCCAGGAAGCAAAAACAAACTTTACTCCTCAAATTAATTAAGCTAACCCATTGGTTTGGCATCCTGGGAGTATAGCCAACCTTTCATTATTTTAACTCCGCCTGTCTGCAGATATTCTCAGGGTCCAATTCTTTTTTGGACTGATAGGGATACAGGGTCATAGAATTTCTATCCTTGAGTCTTTTAACAAATAATCATGTTTTCCTGGTTATAAAAATAACATATGGTCACGGTGGAGAATTTGCAAAAGTATAGATGTATAGGAGAAAATAAAAGTAACAGGATATCTCATAGCACAAAGATAATAACTAGGAACATTTGAGTGGTTCCCTACCCAGACATCTTTTTGTTATTCTTGTCCTCTTCTTTCTCCCTTTCTCTCTCTTTCTTCTTTCTTTCCTTTCTCCCCCTTCCTTCCCATCTTCCCCCTCCTTCCTTTTTTACTTTCCTCTCTCTCATTTATTCTCTTTTATTCTTATTTAATACTCTTATTTCTTTTCACCAAATTGTATCAGTGTTTACTGATTTGTAGATCCTATTTTCATAACATTTCATCAGCATTTTTTTCCAGTAACTGTTATTCCAAAACACTGTCTTATGGATTATGTGACATTTCACTGTTTTCACTCATTCCCCAAATGTTGCTCATCTCTTTCCTCTTTTTTTTTTGCCAGTATATAATGCTCTGAAAAACATCTTTTCACATTAATCTCCCCACATTTCTATGTTTTTCATGGAATAAATTCCTGGCCAATGACTTTTGAAAGCTCCCGATAGTTCTTGCTATGGTGCATTTTAGAGAAATTCTAGCACTGACACTTCCAGCACTGAATGAAGGCAGCCTTTCTGCCATACCCCAACCAACATGAAGAACTGCCATTTAACATAACTGGGACAAATGCATAGGTGGAATTTTTTTTATTTTAACTTTAATTACTAGAGTGGTTGAGGTTTTTAATAACTTTATTAGCTATTGGTATTTTTCTTCTGTGAATTGTTTCTTCAAGTCACATGAGCACTTGTTTTTGAGCTTATCATTTCATTCATTGGTTTGTGTGAGTCATTCTATGCTTTATTATAGAATTTTTGTCAGATTTGTGGCAAATTTCATTTCACTGAAATTTGTTTTAAATAAAGAAAACTATTTTTAAGTTTCTTGACTTGTGTTTCCCTTTATGATTTTGTCATTTCCTGTATGCTTAGAAGTCATTCTTGGATTTCAAGAACAGACACTCACCTACATTTAAATATTTTTTAAGGTTACCTTTTACATCAATTTAACCCTTTGTCTATCTTTAGTTTATTTTGATTCATGTTGGAAGGTGAAGTTTTCACATATATATTTTTAAATGATTTAAATGATTATCTAATTATACCAGCAACATTTATCAAATAATTATTTATCCACTGATCTTAATACTTTCATTGTATGTGTCATCTGGATGAATGTCTTAGTTTCTGAGCTTCCATTTGGTTTTATCAATGTCTGTTGCTTGTTGAGTCAGAATTTTAATTATTGTGGCTTTATAATATTTTTTAAAGATCTAGTGAAATGAATTCCACCCTAATTTCTTTCTACTTTTCATTTCATTTTGGTTTGTTTTAGTGTTCTTAGCCTTAATTTTCTGTTATTCCAAGTAGACTTCAGGATCACCTTGTCAACTAATTTGGTGATTTTTATTTGAATTATACTCAACCTATAAAATAATTTTAGAATGATATCTTTTCAATATTATTTCTTCCAGTTCATGAACTCGATACAAACTTTTATTTATTTCAGAGATCTTTTACAGTAAAGGTTGACATTTTCCTATTATAGGATTGTGATAGTTGCTTTTAAGGATGGTCCTAAGCAGTTCTATATATATAATTGTTAAGTTACTAAAAATTTATGTTGGGTTAATTTTTGGTGAATGCTGTATCATTCCTTTTATTTTCTAACAAGTTATTGGTACCTAGGAAATTTCTTTTATTATTGTATGTTTATTTTGAACCAGGTCTCCCTATACATTTTGGTGAGTTGTAACTTGTTTTCGTGAAATAAGATCATCTATAGTCAGTTCTGTCCATTAATCTAAACTAAATCAGAGTAAATAAAGATTCAGCTTTAAAGTCTTCCTGGGAACATTTTTTTCCTGGAGTAGAAGTAAACCTACTTTGAAACTCTTTTACTTTCACTTTAGTCACCCATGTACTACTAAGTGATGCTGTAATGCCATTTCTTAGGAATCTAAAGTTTTGTCTTTGTATCCTTATTATTTCTTATAATAATAACCTTTCTGCAGCTTAACTACCAGTCTCTATCCTGAAGGAGTTTTGTCTTGTCGTTATAAACACTGTGCAGGCTATCTTCAGTTGAATTCTTTTTTCTTCCCTTGGTTCTTAACTCCAGACAAATAATATGTTTTTATTCATCAGTCTTAAATACCTTCTTTGCTGTAACCCTAGTAGTTATTATGCCCAGAGATGATATCCAGAGGTCTCATAAATTTTTAATAAAACTTTAGAGCTTCTGGGTCCTCAATTTAATGCATTGTATAATATCCTTGTTGCTGCAAGGCGAATGACTGATTTGGAGACACCGGAGGCACTTTGTGACTGGCCAGGGCCCACTTGAGACCCCTCTGATGTACCTCCACACCTGCGAATTTCTCTCCTCGCCTGGTCACTATCCACTGAAATCCTATCTCTTCTGCAAACGCATCTTTTGCAGGGCTCACATTTTATGCACCAGTTTACAAGAAAAAGACCAAGCATTTTTCCAGTCTAGAGAGAGAAAAAAATCTTGTTAATGTTTAGTGAGGTCTTCTTGATTTATAGGACTGTGTAATCCCAAGGACATGGTAGACTGAATTATAAATGCTTTCACAGTCATTTTTAGGTACAGTGGTTTATTTTTGCAATTTTTTTGCCTATTTATGAAAATTATTTGATTCACTCATAGACTAGTCCCCCAACACAATGAAAAACTACAACAATTTAAGAGATAATTCATGGCATGTACATAACGTGTATAAACACATACACACAAACACACAAACCTCATACTTGCTCTAGACTTTCAATGTCTAAAGAACTCAGGTAATATTTGTAATAACACTTTAGATTTGAGGACACATGTTTTATTTCAGAACATCTAGAGAACTTCAGTTCTCTACTTCGCTAATTTTAGGAAATTCCATAGTTAGAAGGGATTATATTATAATTGTATTTTTGTTTGAATGGTCTTAAAAAGTGTTAGGCATACAGTTGGTTCTTTTTGTTTTGTATATGTGTGACATAAAAAATTATTTTGAACATTTGTTTATTTATAAATAGCCTATTTGTTCCATCTGTGAAAAAAGTTTCATTTTAGAATAGTTGTTATAAAATGAAAACTGTGAGTATTCCGATGTACTTAGCTAGAATTCTAAAAGAAGAGTTTCCTTTAGAACTAAGTAGTGTAAGATTCAAAGACACATCATTATTAGATTTTGAATATGGTACTCAGGCTCAGCTTTTATATTTTGTATTAATCAGATTTAAAATAAAATGTAAATTTTATACTATGTTCTAGTTCTATAATCACACAAACTTTATTTTAAAAAGGAGTATTTTTTTAAGGGCGCCTGTGAGGCTCAGTTGGTTAAGCGACCACCTTTGGCTCAGGTCATGTCTCATAGTCTATGAGTTCAAGCCCCATGACTGACTCTGTGCTGAGAGCTCAGAGCCTGGAGCCTGCTTCGGATTCTGTCTCCCTCTCTCTCTGTCCCCCCTCCCCTGTCCCCATTCACACTCTGTTTCTCTTTCAAAATTAAACAAACATTAAAGAATATTTTAAAAACGTAATATTTTGTTTATAAAGATGTGAAGGTTGAAACTTCTTTTGGAAGATTGAAATAAAATATAATGTTTAAAATAGTTTCTATATACTGTTCTGCTGTTCAGATAGGAAAGGAATTTTAAAGTGCTGTTAACAGACACCAAACTCCCAAAGTGCTGCAATCAGGAATCATATTTTCACTGTGCATAAATTTAGCAAATTATTGCTAAAACTCATAAGCAGCAGGGAAGAAAAACTATCAGACTCATTAGTTAGTGTTTTGCTTATATTTTACGATCATGACTAATCATTTGTTTATTTTGAAAGGAATGATTTTTTAAAATTCTTAGGCCCCTTTTCAAAGAGAGAATGTTATATAATATTGTAATTGAATATTCCCTGCCCAATTTTCACAGCAGGTTTCTGTGCCAAAGTTAATGCTTTCCTTTTAGGCACTTAGAATCATAAACTAGAATTTTACTGAATATAATCAATATCCAACCTTTACAATAGAAGTATTAATAAACTTGTGATTTTTCATATTGATACTATCAATTCCCGGTTTGCCTTAAGCCACTTTTTGCTCTTAACTTTAATTTAAATAGAACATTAGCTTGAAACTTTGCCTTATTTCCTAAAATAGTTCTAAATTCTATCATTCAAATAGCCACTAGGTATTGTTATGTACTTATTTGTCCTACGTCATGACCAGATTTCTCTTTTGTGCTTGATTCAGGCTTTCAAAATCAGTTTACATCAAAATTCCAAGGCTTGCCCACATCATTGAAACTCCCAAGTTTGTTTTGATGTTTCCCATTTGTGGGGAAATTTCCTTACATGTGGAAATGTAGGAAACATAATTGGGGTATCCTCAAAACTTACTAATCTAATACATAAAACAGACATTTCTGAAATATTCTTTCTCCAGTTTTCTGTGTTTCTATGAGATGCTTGAGAGTTACTGTCAAGGTTACCAGAAATATTTTGAGGCAGAACCAGATACCTGGATTTGCCTTTAACCCAATGGGTTTAACCAGCAAAATCCTATCTCTACGTTAAAAAAAGAATGCTCATGTATTTTTGGTTTTAATTACTGGTGAATATCTTCGAAAGTCACAATGTTCTTCCCTATATCAATGATAATAAGTAACTTCTAAAACCATTAAATCCACACCAATCTGCATTTTCAAGAGCTAGAATCCCGACTAATAAAGATAGGGGACAAAGTTGATGTGCCTTAGGAGAATGCAGTGGGCAATCACTTCTTGACCTTTAGGGGGAGCTGATTTGAAATCAACACAGCCATAAGGAGAATTACTGTGTATTTTTAGTTTAAACCTTGAATGGGCCAGAATGCCATGGTAGGAATTTGTTCAGATAATGATTACTCAAATATATTTATTATTTTTGTCTACAGTGTCTGAAATAACCTGCAATTCTAGTTTAAAGAACTCATCTTATAATTTGAAAAGGCAAGAGTATTATTAAATGCAAATAAAGTGCATCCTTCACTTCATTTTTAGAGGCGGCTCTGGCCTTATAACTTGGATGGAAGCATAGCTTTATAAGCTCAATTTCCTCCTGTATATCTTTAGTATATACAGTATAACCCTCATGTCCATAGATCGCAGTATAACATGCTCATGCGGTGCTGGTTAACAATTTTAGCCCATCCTCTGAAAAGTTATGATTCAAGTCGAATAGAGGTGGCTACATATAATATCTTTTGTGAATTCTGTGGAGACTTTTGCCTCTACAACTCAGGTTGGATAGGTGCTTACCAGCTGTCAGTCATGTGAAACTCATCCCTTAAATCTTCTCACGGACACTAATGATGACCCAGAAGCAACTGTTACTTATCCATCTCTATACAACTCTTTCTTAAAGCTTTCTATTGACCTGAAAAAATTTATAGGGTATCTATTTACACCTTTATTTAATTACCCTTTCAAGAATTCTGGCACCTATCATTGATATGGAGATGTATTTAACTCAAAGGTATTCTTGTAGTTGCCTATTCTTTTAAAAGGAACAATTATTAGCACCCGCAAGTATTATCTAACAGATACCAGGCTAACCGTAAACTTGATTATGATCTCTTTTAATAACATGATCTAATTTTAATATCACGAGGCCTACAGTGGTCTAGATTTAGGTATATCTTTTTCTAGGCTGTTTGTACTTCAAAACATCCTATGAATCCTTTAACAATATTCATTTGTTGGGTCGTAGAGACTACCAACCCACCTAATTTCACCTGCTGTCAAAAACTGGCCTTGGATTATCTTTTCTTCATGGAGCTAAAAGAATGAATGTGCTCAGATACCCATCTACCAGCAGACTACTTTTTCTTTAAGCCTAGCAGGGAGGCTTCTCTAAGATGTATGTAGTATCTTGAAGAAAAGCTAAATAAACCTATGAACTTAACTGTATAAAAAGCCCCACTGATGCGATGCATATCATAAATACTCATAATAAGAATACAAATGAATAATACCTTCCCCATGTTTGTTATCTGGTAGTTTTTGGTGTCCTTGGAGAGGCCAATCCCTTTGCCCATAGTAGTCATAAGACACAGGGCTAAATTTAGATTCTAGGCCTTGCAACTAGTAATCTTGTACCCATTTATTAAAAATTATGATAATAATAATCATAAGAATAAAAACAACCAAAATAAAACACAGTGGCTAACTGAACTGCTAGCTCTTTGTGAATCTTTAAATCAGAGTCAGGAAGGGAATCTTAAATCAGAAACTCGCAATCAAAACACATTTACGTTTTTTATGTTCCAGCTTCTTATTATTCAGTTAGTGAGTTCTTTTTTTAAAGATCTTAATACTATTGTTTGGGTAGTTTGAGAACAATGTCACAAGAAGCTTTTTAGCTGCCGTAAAATAATAGTAGCATAGCATAAAAGTGGAAGAGAATGAACATGGATATTTTGTTTTCTTTTTTTCTTAGCAGTTTTTAAAACTGTATATGTTAAGTACTTTTCTGATATAAGGGCAATGAGTTGGTTGTTATCACAAATAGAAGTAGGTATATGGAATAGTTATTTTCTTTTTAAATAGGGTGTCTACTCTGCATTTTAAAAGTGGAGATTAACAAATTTAAATATTCATTACTTCAACTTAAAATAAAATTGTTAGATGAATAAACTTCTAAAGGCATATTAGCTCAGGATTCTCTTTCAGGTTATTTTAATTATACTAAATAAAATATACTATTTTATTTATAATTATAATGAAAAAGCTCACTAATCTATTAGAATGAAACCTAATGCATATACTAAGTAAACAAAAATAAATGTTTTCTGAGAAATGTTGGTAAAAGGGAATAAACCAGTACCTGATAGTAATATGTTGAACTGATAAATTTTTCCAAGTTCTTTTGCATAATTGAGTTTATGTGTTGAATAAAGAAATCTCAGATTCAAGAACACAAAAACAAATTATTTTTCTCTTATCCTCATGCTTAAATAATATGTTACATGCAAGAATATTATTCTAAAAATGATTTTGTTATAAATAAGAAATTTCTTTTTATACTAATTTTTAATTTTTTTCAACTAAATCATTGCAAAAACTGTCAACCTTGTAATAGTAGTATTAGTATTAATTTTTCTAACCATGCATGATTCATTTAACCCCACAGTAGCTATAGCTTGCTTGCCTTGTTTTTTCCCTGAAACTAAAAAAAAGGAAAAGTTATAAAATCACAGTGAACATGTGTTCTACATAGCAAGACAGCAGAACAACTTAAGTCCTAATAAATTGTTAACATTGTATTATTTCACACATGGATTTTGGAGATGCATACATATATGACTTCTCAGAACTTTCTCTGTTGAATGTGCACTGTTGTTAAACTACTTGTTTTTTCCCTGCCTACTCTTTGAAGAAGTCAATTAGAAATAATGGGAAACAAGGGGTAGGCAAAACATTGCAGTGCAGTGTTCTTTCCATCTGTCTGAGAATATTTCAGCCAAAAGTTTATTTTGGGAAAAAAAAAAGCCATAGCCCACTTTCAGACCCAAAAGACCACAAATACTTTGGCTGCAAATTATTCTGCAGTGTTGTTGCTGTGTTGTTGCCTGTGTATGTTCTTGTGTGTGAAGCTGCCACCCACCCATGCATGTGTTTGCAGATTCTTGTCTGTGTGCTTGTTCATGAATTAGCTCATCCTCCTCCTGGTTCAGGTTAAATTTAATCAAGAGAACAAGAATTTATGGGTATGACTGTTAGCTAGAAATCCCTTTCTCACTTGCAAGTCTGTCTTTCAACCTACATCTTCGGCTGAAATTTTTCAGTGGGATGAAGTGTTCAGTGGTCAGTCAGCCAGTCTCTTGTATCTTACCTGGCTTTGCATATACCCTTGCTGATTCTTGGAAAAATAATTTAATATTATTTTTCCTCAGTTTCTCTACTGGAAAAGGAAACTGTTGGTCTGAACTACTTCCTTAACTGTGAGAGGTCAAATTGTCTTTGTTCTGCTTGCCAAAGCATCAGGAATAAAGATGTCACAGTCTCTACCCCCAACCATCCACCATTTCTTGGTGGGGAAAAAACCCACAAAAATAGTAACATGTAATGCAACAAAATATTAACAATAAAAGAAACTCTCCTGTGAAACCGTAATGTAATTTAAAATCAGCATTGTTCAAAGGCAGCTGAAATGTGGGATTTTCCATTTTGCCTTTTAACTGACAGTATACCCATAATTCTTGAGGGTTATTATTTTGTCTTCAAAGATAATTTCTGGGCCATTGGTGACTGCACTACCTATTGTTCTAAATAGTTGTCTTAACTACATTCTTTAAAAATATAATGTTGAAGGCTCATAATATTGAAGATGACTCCAGAATGAACCCCGAGTTTGCAGACCGGATAAAACAACTTGATAAAGAGGCATCTTACTACCGTGATGAGTGTGGCAAGGCCCAAGCGGAAGTTGACCGGTTGCTGGAGATCCTCAAGGAGGTGGAGAATGAAAAGAATGACAAGGACAAGAAGATTGCAGAACTGGAGAGGTAAGTTCTGCAGTCATGTTGTGAATTGTCAGCACTGAGTAAACATGGGCTTAGTTCCCCATCACAGGTGGTGGTGGATTTGGAATGCACATTTCTATTTCAAGTTGGAAACAAGTTACTGATGAGGAATGAGGCCTGTTAGGGATGATGTTGTGTGTCTGTAGGATATTCAAGAAGGCAACTGGGTTATCTTTTGAGGACTTATGCACTTAAGTGTTTAAGAAAGAAATGGCCAAGTTTCTTGAGTGATGTCCCTGAGTTAGCATTTATGCCTGCAAAGTGTGTGAGAAATTGAGGCTATGACTACTTGAAACCTTAGTAGTTAGTAGTAGTAGTAGTAGTAGAGTAGTTGTTGTTTTCCCCATGAAAGGCAAGCATTTGTGGTTTAGGTTTGTTTCGAGCAAAGAATATAGAAGAATATATTTGGAAATTCATTTGAGATAGAAAATGAAAGGAGTTCATATCCTTTGGATGTCTTTGGCACACCACAATAAATCATCTTGGGATGTATCTTGTAAGAGGACCTTTTGGCATTTGTTAAATAAGTATGTTTGAATAGGATCTAAGTCGGGCCTACCTGATAGCAAATTCTGTCTAAAAACAAAGACAGTCATATCAGGGTTCCAGAGCATTTAGATTTTCAGATAAATCATATCCATATTGTATTTATGTATAAGACAGACTCCAAAAATAAGCTTTCTATCAATGCATTTCCTTTATTTCATATAAGGAAAGAATTTCTGAATAATCTTACGTAACTCCATTACCTTTGAGGATTTCTTACTGGTTCAGCAATAAGGCAGAATTTGTCTTTCCTAGATTCAGTCCATATGGAAAAGATCAGCAAATTTTAAATAAATCAGTGAATGTTTGCCAGCTCTGATCAAGACACTTGTGAGGCCCGAAAGGACGTCAAGACATGTGCGGAATAGCTCCCTCTGGCCTTGTGGAAAGCTCATGGCTGTATTGACAAAAAGACCTGGGTTCAAATTTTGCCTCTGCTTCGTGCCAGCTATTTCATCTCAAATCTTGTTAGAAATGAATCTCTAACAATCTCTTAAAATATATCATACTTTTCAGGTGCCAATTTGTGGTACGACAGTTCTATTGTTGTGAATAGTTGAATGCTAAAACAAATTCTCAATATTAAGTGGCCATGTATTAAATGGATAGGTTAATTCTCAAATTGTCAATATTTTCAAACATAGAATTTTATGTATTCACATTCCAAATCAATTAGCATTTCACTTAAAAATCTTAGTTTGATAATAATCAGATTTTTATACGGTGTGACCAATTTTAGCAATTAAGTCGAGAATTTCTTTTCCTGACATAAGTGTACAATTAATTTTAATTTTAAGATGTAGGAAGTTCTGTCAGTCTATTGGTTCTTAAAACCACCGTTAATTTAATTTAATTATTATTAATTTTTTGAATGTTAATTTTTGAGAGAGAGAGAGACACACACACAGAGTGTGAGCAGGGAAGGGGCAGAGAGAGAAGGTGACACAGAATTTGAAGCAGGCTCCAGGCTCTGAGCTGTCAGCACAGAGCCTGACATGGGGCTTCAACTCACAAGCTGGGAGATCATAGCCTAAGATGAAGTTGGATGCTTAACTGACTGAGTCACCCAGGTACCACTGTTAATTTTAGATGTGTCTACAATGGCTACTTTGGAATTTTACATTAGGACCAACATTTTCCTTAAAAAGCTAATGTGAGACCACAGGGAAGTTATGATTACATTTCTTTTATTGGCGAGAAAACTGAGAACCTGTAAGGTTGACTTACCTTCTGGAGATTGGTCCTGTAGTCAGAAATAGGCAAAACTGTAATGTATGTTTCCTGACTCCTAGTCTTCCTGTTCTGAGAAGCTGTGAGTCTTTGAAGGGCATAATATTATCTATATCCTAGATAATATTAATAATAGTAATAATAATAATGTATTATGCATATTTTATGCTCACAGGGTATATCAGGCACTCTGCTAGGCACTTGACCTGTAATGCTGTATACCATTTAATCTTACCTACAACACAGAAAGTACCATTATCTTCATTTTATGAGATGAGAAAACTATGACTTACACAGATAAGTAGCTTTCCAAAGATTTCAGAGATTCTAAGAATGAAAGTTGGAATTTGAACCCAGGTCTAACAGGTGAGCGACTGAGAACAATCTAATCCAATAAGGAGCCGGAAGGAAGAAGTGAGTCCAGTAGCGCTAAACAGTCACTTAACCGGCAGAGAGGCATTGCTGCTGGGCCACAGGAAATCTGTCTCATCTTTATTAGCTTTCATGAGAGAAAGTGATGTGCCCCACATTTTGAAGGCATTTTTCTAACCCAGCTCCCTAGAACCGTAGCTGAAAAATCAGGATCAGCTACTATAAATATTTGCATAAAAATAGTATAGCCTTAGTTGGACAAACAGGTCTTAGCTGGACACTAGTGCTATTAAATCATCAAGAATATTCACATTTTTTATATCCTCAATATGGAATGCATTAAAACAACAGTGATTTTACAGGCATTTATCTTTATGTACTTTCCGCACATTTTCTTTATCTCTGCCTTTGCCTTTCCTTAAAGCTGATGCCTCCCAAGCTCTGTAATTCATTAAATGTGTGGTGGGACTTGAGTCTGTCCCAGTTCTCTGCCTGCCTGTGTCTTGGGTCCAGCAGCAGAACATAGTCTGGGAAATGTCTGAGCTCCAGCCCCAATGCAGGCCCTGAAGGAGGTGGAGGTAGAGAGCAAGAGGGAAAGTTTTCTTGGGAAAAGGAGAGCTCAGCCTTGGCCTGAGCTACATGTTGATTCTGACCAAAACATCTTCCTCCTTTGTCAGGCAGCCCTTTTGAAATTGGGCAGTATCTCCATTTTCTGGCTTAAACTACAGAATTCCTACCTCATAATGTTAGGAACTAAAGATTTCTTAGCAGTGT
The DNA here is from genome assembly GCA_030068075.1 of Paguma larvata. Lineage (NCBI taxonomy): Eukaryota > Metazoa > Chordata > Mammalia > Carnivora > Viverridae > Paguma > Paguma larvata. Next base: position 23,036,529 of record CM057842.1, on the reverse strand, counting down.
GACATATATCTCCATTTTGGAGTCATGGAGGAGTGTTTGCAATTAAGTTTGTGATTTTGAAAACCAAAAAATTGAACTTGAAATAAATTTGTGGTCTCTGGTCTGTAATGTGACCTACCAGAGTGAAAAGGCTTCTTTTTAAAAGCAGCGAGTGTTAAAATATTCCAGAACTTCAGTCATGTGCAACAAAAGGTTCAGGGTTAGGAATAACATAACTCACACTGACACTGGCCTCCTTCTCTCCCAGCATTTCTATTTGCTTTCTACTCTGTTAATCTTCCCATTTTTTATTTTCTCCACAATGTATATATTCCAAATAGCATATGTGTGGCCCTTACATGGATGCATTTACCTCTTAAATTCCACATGAATGATGTTTTTCATCAGCCATTAAAGATTTTGCTTTTCAAAATGCGTATTGCTGCAGTGTGATCCCCATGTGCAGTTTTTCTTACAAACTCTTGCACTCGATGCTGATGGCTCACCAGGGGGCTTCCGCCTTGGACAGCAGGTGACTGGGGAAGTTTGACCCAAGGTGGGTGAAGGAACATACTCTCGAGGGTTGGTCCAAATCAGGTTGAAGTCTTTATCTGATCACCAGTGCTAGATACCATGTATGCTATATGATCAAATAGGCAATTAAACATTAGAGGAGTGAAATATGCGGTCTTTCTGTGTCAGTGGCCATCAAGGGCTCTGAGTTTAATTTAGGGTTTCAGAATTAATTCTGCCTTAGGGAAAAGAGAGAGGTTAACGGAGCACTTGTCAAACAAGGCCAGCTGCTACTGGATTTCTGGCATCTCACCCATGGGAAGGGATTGGTCAGGTAACATTTTGTGTAATTATCTTTAGTATGTTAGGGGAGTTGTTGGTATATGTCTAGAGGACAGGGAATGCCGAAATCAAGCCCTAAATCGAATCCCTCCCCACTGTGGAGAGGAGAGTGGGTCCTTCAGCGTTCTACTCCTAAGACATAATACTGGAATACAAGTAGGAAACAGGTATCACTTAATTATCTGGATCAAGGAATAACGTCATCAGACATTCGGACATTTGAGAAATCATTTTAGATGCCTAAAAGCACCTTATCTAAAGTTGAGAACCAGACTGATTTTTCTTCTGAATTTATTCAATAATGTGCTGACATAATTTCTTTGATGCCTTTCATAACACTTTTTACAAAATGTAGACTGAAGCTTTACTTAAAAAAATTATGATACTGTGTTCTAGAAGCTCATGATATGTCAAAGAAACTTGATACCAGTTCTGTTAATTTTGATATAAACTCTTCTTTATGAGAAATTTCTATTAATGTTTGTTAAAGTGTTTAAAGACATTTCAGTGAAACAAGTGGCAGATGGTTTTGCACCATCCCTAGCAACCCTTTGGGGAAGGTCATGGATATTATGAATACCTTTGGGAATCTGGTGAAAACTAGGAACCCTTGGGAAAGGCAACTAATCTTAAATGTTTGCTTACTGTTTGAATTTAGGGTTCTCTAAAGCTGTGGCCATGGCCACAGTTTGATATACCTCTCTGATCAAGAAGGATTTGAAGGAACAGCTGGGGCCAGATTCCCCACAGTGATCATGGCCTGATCTAACTTATTTTTGATCAGTCGTGTGTTCATGATCATGAAACACTCAGATATGAGGGATTATTGGATCAATGCTTTCACCATGTGTTTAATCTTGAATTTTCTCTTTGAGTTTTATCATTATGGTCAACATTGTTTTCATTTGAAATGTTCTTAGTTAAGTTTTCTCTTGGTGATTTGTTTTGTTTTTCCTTTCTCTGTGAAATGCTTAAAATTACTTGTTAATAGTATGGACTGGCGGGGTCCCCTTGATAGATAGCTGGTAACATATTGCTCATCCACTTTGTTTTTTGCAAAGAGCATTGTGTAGGTTAACAAGATGAATGTTCACTATATGCTCCTGTAGTAGCCTAAAGAAGATCGTGACTTTTTTTTTTTTCCTTTTAAATTTTGCTTGGATCTGGATCTTTATCGTTTTGACTTATTAGAAGGGCATGTTAAATATTTTTGTACAAATAAGTTATCAAACATCTGGATATTTTCAGTGATGAAGTATGATCCTCATTTTCACAACTGAAAAAAATTACTCTCAGCTTTGGAAGTTGCGCTGTCCTTTTTTGGGAGGCTGATAGGAGGGCAGCACCTCACCCAAAGCCCTGCTCACAGTGTCTTTGATCATTGCTAGGTGCAGTGCTTTGTGAGCATTGAAAATGGAAATCTTTGAACAGAAAGCCAAATTACTCAGCCCCTTTTGGTTTTCAAGGAGGAAGGAAGAATATCTTATTAGATGGTTACTGGTTCACATAAAATCTTTCTGACATCAGGGCTTACCACCAACTCTAATACCTTAGTAACTTCCATTTCAGTTTATTAAATAATAAAATTTTATATGCACACAGATAGAAACTTCCCCAATGAATAAACCACCAGAAAAGGGCAAATTCCAGCTCTTGGGCTGCTGGAGCACACCTCTGGTTCACACCAATGCTTACAGTGATTATGCGTATGAGAGCAGATGCTGGTTTCTTATGTATAATATTTAATATAACAGCTTACAGTGTGTGCCCAGGGTTTTTTGAGGTAATATCAGATAAAAGTTGCTTTACTGTCCTTCATTTGGTTATAAAACCTGCTAATGTAACATCTGTTGGCTGTATGTTTAAAACTAATGCATTTCCTTCCTTTTATTCTCTTTTGCTATCCCTTTTCCTTTCTGCTTATCCTCCAAATTGCTGCTTTCACCCTTGCTCCAATCAGCTTGACTCTCAGGTCAGTACTTTCAGTTTTTCTTCTAACTGCCTTTCCCCCCCTCTAGGCTCAATTTATTGTTTGCCCTTGTTTAACAAACACATTTCTGAAATGGTTTTCCTCTGGCCACCACATTTTTTCCTCATTTCATCCCATGCCTAGGGATGGTTTATTTTTATGAGAAAGCTGTATAGGTGGGAAAGGGCAAAGAAGAAGATGGAAATAAATCACTGTTGGATTATTTGATACATTTGATTCCTGGATTATACAATCAGTAAGAGAAATCAGAGTGAAAACTCCCTAGTGCATCTCTCCTGAGCAGCTTAGAAAATTGATTGCTTGATGATAAAACATATTGTAGTGAAACAAAATGCAGGATGCTAAATTTAACCTGGGAGAACAAAAGATTTGCCTGTGACATAGCAACTCAAAAGCTAAATTTAATAGTGCAAACCACTCAGACATTTTGCTTAATAAATCACTGTGTTTTGAAAGATTTATGATACTTTTTTTAAAAAGTCACTTTTGAAAATTATCAGTGCGTTGGTAACATATTGTACACACATGTTATTTCCTGTCATTGTTTTGGTTTTTGACTTTTTAGCTTCATTTTTATTAGCCGTAAGACATACTTTAATTACCTAGGGCACAGCATATGGAGCCAAATGTAAAACTCGATTCCATGTTGACTATGTACACCCCGATACTGAAGCCAAAATGGACGTTTTCTTTTAGAAATGCATCCCAGATTTGATTCCTCTAAGACAGGGGTCCAAGTCAGTAATTTGTTCTCCTCTAAGTCAAGCAAGACTTCTCTTTACAATAATATGCAGTAACATCTAGTGATTTCTTCAATCAATGAATTTACCAAAAGGTACTCATTGTATGTTTTGGGCTACCAAGACTTGGGAAAAAAAGACTCAAATCGATAGCCAATGTAGTTCTTTTGAGAGGCAAGCGACACTATTTTCTTCTCTTTATTCAGTGTCTGCACCTCTTTATTCTGTCCACTGTGCATCTCCTAAGCCACCAGACCGATATATGTATGCTAACAGCATGTGATTTCAAAATGAGGCCTCCTGCCCACACACTAGTTTTGTCCAACTGTCTGCTCCCAATGCCTTTGGCTCATAGTCCTTGAAAATGAAACCACATCTCTGCTATTCCCACATACCACACTGGGTGTCCCACACGAACTGCCTTGAACTTCATCGCACTGAAGGAAGCCCATTCTCAAGAGTTCACCAGAGATCTAAACAGAGGTTAAAAGCATGATCCTACAGAACTGCTCTCATCCAAAACCTAATGACAGTTAATTCACTTTCTGGTGCCCCAGTATGCAGAAACAGACATTGTAATGAAAGTCGGAGAGGAGGAGCTTGGCCACGTGGCATCCAAATCTTTCCTCCAAGTTTTGGATCCGCTCATTTAATGAAGCTTTAAGCCTTTCTCCTTGCCTGTCTTTTTTGTTTTCTTTCTCCTTTTGCCTTCCCTCTGCTGCTCCTAGTCTGTACCTGTTGGTTTTGAAGCCCTTGAGACAGGGGCCCCTTCGTCTCTCATACCTCAAGTTCCCTGCCAAGGCCTTCAGATGTTGTCCACAGGCATTCTGCTGTGTCTTATGTATCAGGAACTGTATTGTATAATATTTAGTTTTTTCCTATTTCATGGTGAATGAACGTGAACTCTGACTCTCAGAAGACACGATGCAGGATTAAGGCTGGGAGAGGTTGTGGGTGACAAGGGATCTCTCTACAGGGGGCTCAGTGTGTTGATTGGTTTTGGTAAAATGTTCAGGCCAGGTCTGGTTGTGTGTACTATATGAGCAAATCAAGATTCAGATCATTTCGGCATCATTTAACCTCTTCCCCCATACAAACACAATGGAGAAAATGTACAATCATTGTAAACAGTCTCTTGTTATATTTATAGTGTAAGCGGAATTGGGCACCCCTGCTTTCCTGGAAACAAAAATATCTATAGGTCTTAGAAGCTTTCTTGAACTTTGACAAGTTTTCAGAGTTAACTATGCTTTTTCCCCCCCAACCGCTTCAAGTTTGCCAGTTAAAATAAAATGAAATGTAACAATTCTGGAGGGGAAGTGGGTGCGAGGATGGGTTAAATGCATGATGGGTATTAAGGAGGGCACTTTCTGTGATGAGCACTGGGTGTAGTATGTCAGTGTGAATCACTAAATTCTATACCTGAAACTAGTTTTATACTGTGTGTTAACTAAGCGGAGTTTAATAAAAACTTGAAAAAGGAAAAAAAATAGTTAAGGAAAAAAATAAAATGTAACAGCTGAGGGGCGCCTGGGTGGCTCAGTCGGTTAGGCGTCCGACTTCGGCTCAGGTCGTGATCTCATGGTCTGTGAGTTCGAGCCCCGCGTCGGGCTCTGTGCTGACGGCTTGGAGCCTGGAGCCTGCTTCAGATTCTGTGTCTCCCTCTCTCTCTGCCCTTCCCCTGCTCACACTCTGTCTCTATGTCTCTCAAAAATAAATAAACATTAAAAAAAAAAAATTAAAAAAAATTAAAAAAAAATGTAACAGCTGAATTGAATACAGGATCTCTGGCCCATGTACTTTCTTTATATGGCTTACACTTGAGATACATATTTTTGTGTACATATGCATATACATATAAATGTGATATGTACATACATATCACATTTTTTAAAAAAGTGTGGTCTTTCTTACCATAGAAGTTTGTAGTCTGCTGTGTACCTTCCTACCTCCCAATCTGAAGTTAGAAAAAGACTACCTTATGTCTTTTTTTCTGTGCTGTGGACTCCACGGGAAATCTTCCCCTCCAAATACTTTTTAAAAAGGCCTCATTTCCTTTTCAAACTCTATAAAGACTCTCCTGCTTGAATTCAGGTGGACAGATAATAAGCATCCAGTTTGGTAAAAATGCAAATGTCATATTCCAAACCTGGTCAGATTCTCACTCCTTAGAAAACTACCACTTCTGTCAAGAGTCTCTTTACACACAAACCAGTGGGAGGCCAGAGAGATTTAACAGGATCTCTGCATTGCACTCTGGGGGAGACTTCATGTGAAGTTTGCTCATTTCTAGGAACTGTTTGTGAGATTAGCGTGTGACTTATGACAGATGACATTATCTAGATAAATGTATGCAGCAATTGACCAAAAAAAAAGAAAAAATATCCTTTGGGATTCACTTTAAAATACTGTCAGAGAGTCAACCAAGTAAAACCAGAAAGCTCAGGGCTTTCCCGGGCTCTCCCAGCCTCCAGTTTGCTTTGGGTCAGCTGCTTCCTTGCTTGTGCCTCAGTATCCCTTCTTGGAGAGGAAGGAGCTGTGTTTGGAGCGGGTCTCCTGGGATCCTCCCTGCACATGTCCTGCGAGGAGGGTACTGTTGGTGATGGGCTGTGTGCATCTCCCTGGCAAGCAGGCTCCAGCTGATGGCTGGCGCCTGGCAGCAGGCGTGAGCTCATTGTTAGAGTCACTTCAAACACTTCTACCAAAATAAACTCTTTGTGATGTTTCCTCAGAGCTCAGTACTGCACTCTCAATCTCATTCTTCTAGCAAAGGATGAAGTCATTGCTCCCGGACCTCAGAGGCCTGTTGCCCAAAGAAATAATGAAAAACAACTTGCCTAGAGCATCCCCTGCTGTCCTGCAGTTTGTTCTTCACTACTTACCTCATTCTCTCCACAAATACCTAGTGAGCACCTACTGCATGTTAGGCCTGGCACTATATGCTGGCCTGGCATTTCTAAAATAAACAACTGATGAAGTGGTGCCTGGGTGGCTCGGTCGATTAAGTGTCTGACTCTTGATAGGAGTTCAGGTGGTCATCTTGTGGTCATGAGATCCAGCCCCACGTCAAGCTCTATGCTCTGTGTGGAATCTGCTTGGGATTCTCTCTCTCCCTCTCTGCCCCTCCCCTGCTCGTGCTCTCTCTTTCTCTCTCTCACTCTCAAAATAAAAAAAAAAAAAGCTGATAAAAAACTGACCAAATTGTTTAAGAAATGATGTATATAACATTCATTTTTATATTCATGATGCACATTGATATTAATAATAATAGAAATAACAGAAGTAGAAATAGCAGCGGTAACAATATTGGACATTAAGTGCCAGCACTGAATTAATACTTTTTATGTTGTATTTACTCACAGCAACTGTACGAGGTTAGGACCGTCTGTTCTTCCATGTTAGAGAAGAGAAACTGGAGTTCATAAAAGTTAAATATTTTTCAACTTAATATAAACTAGTAAGTGAAGAAATTGGGTTTTTTCACCCAAAAGCCAGTCTTTTCTGTTTTACAAATGGAATCTTTTGCCACTTCCCATTTGCATTACAATCATTGAGAAGGCCTGAAGTAGAGACCCCTGTGCTGTTGTGTGGGATCCACAGTTTCCCAAATATGGGGTTCATAAAATAGACCACATGAAGCACTTTGGGGAAATACTGTCCTCTGTTTGCTGTGCAGACAGCCTCTCTCTTCACCCTGAGATTCATGCTTCCCTCCCACTCCCTCCTTTCCCCCTTCTTGGGCTGGTTTCTTTTGTAAAAATCCTGCCCCTTCATGGCCCTCTCAGGTATCACCTGTCTAGCCTTCCCTGAGCCCCTCAGGCAGCAGCAATTTCTCCCTGCCTTGACCTCTTGAGCTTTATCTAACCCTTTCCCCTGGCCTGTATTATATCCTATCTTGGATTAGGCACTGCATCTCCTAGTACATGGTGGCCTCCTTGAGCACTGGCTGGGTCTCCGGCTCCATGTGGTGTTGTAGCACACACTGGAGGTGGCGGTCACACTCCTGTGTGTTGAACAAATGACTGTTGAAGACAGTAACTTCCATTTGCTCTGTCTCACCCCTCCTACCCTCTACTGGGTCTCTACGGAGAGTTGCTGGTGGGCTCTTTTGGAAGGTGGGTGGAGTTGACAGCAATGACTGCTTCAGACAGGAAGCCCTCAGAAAAGATATGATTAGTTTTCTATCAAGCTGGATGCTTGAAAGTTCAAGAAAAATAAAGACCAAATAAAAGGAGAAGAGAAAATCTCTCCTTCTAAATTTATCTTTTTTCTCTCTCCCTCTCTCTTTCCCTCCTCTACTCCTTCATCTCTCCCTTCTTCTTTTCTTGTCTCCCTGCTTCCCTTCTTACCTCTTTCATTCTGTCTTTTGTTCTCTCCTTCCATTTTCTTTTCTTTTCCTTTCCTCTTTCTCTTTCCCTCACTCTCCTTCCCCTCCTTTCTTGACTGTTCATTGAAATCCTTCTGCATTGAGTCAGTACTGGGTGTTGGAAATATAGCAGTAAAACAGACATAACCCCTCCCCTCACTGAATTCAAAGACCAGCACTTCCTATAAGGAAGGATTTGGCTACTAAGAAAAATAGTTTGTCCCATTTATACTAATAACTGGAAAAACCGGGTTTCAGGTGTTTTTTAAAATTCCTTTTCCTGTTGAGGTTGAAGGGGTTATCCACAGGTCAGAAAATTATTTCCCTCTTTTAGCTGCCTCATACTAATGCTGACATTTCTGGTGACGTGTCAGAAAATTTTATGCCCAAGCAAAACTGGTAGAAAGCCAGAAATCAGTTGATTTTGCTTTGGGTGCAAATATTTTATTGGGGATGGAAAAAGTTATTTTCCCTGATTTACAGCTCTTGCAAACATAAAGTGGGTTCTATATTTGGAAATGTTTTTGAACCTTTGAGGTGTAGCCAGGGGTTGGTTCTTGCACCTTTCCAACCTGGCCTTGATAGGACTTGCCATCGCTAATGTTTCGCTGAGCCAGCTCCAATTCGTAGAGCTGGGGCTTTATGCTCTGTATTATTTTTGCTTTTTACTTTTGCTCGAGTGGCTGCTCTGGCTCCGTATCTGTATCCTCTAGAATGTGAAGAAGATTGAAGTAACACAATTTGCATTGTAGTTGAAATGCTTTGTGGTACAGTGTTTCTGAGGTTCCTTGGAGATGAGTAAAACCATTTTGCACTTGTAGATCTGATAAACAATGACAACAACAGCAAAATCAAGGGATAGTCCCAGGTAGGCCTGTAAGTCTTGGCTCCAGAAGAAGAGATGCCAAGTTGGTAGGGTTAACCATTTCTTTGTGGTTTTTCAAAACCTTTCTCCCCCTTCCCCGCCCATTACATCCCTACTTCTGGCTTTTAGTTGGTACTACCATATGGATGAATATCAGCAAATAGTAAATCTCTCAAGATATGTTAGCCTTTTCTGTAAATGTTGAGAAGGGGAAGGAATTTAAAAAAAAAATAGTTTCTCAGTATTATTATAAATCACTTTCTAGAAAAATAATATCTATTTCCTTTATATGGCTTTTCTTATGAAATGTGAATTCTATCACTTCATTACCCACAATACCAGCTCAAGTTGTAGGGAAACCTATCCACCTAGTGACTGGGACTCTCTTCCGTATTGGGTAAAGGTACTTGGAATTTTCACACTGCATAATTTCACATTTTTGTGAAGCCTATTTTTTGGAGGGACCTATTTAAAAATGAGTGGGTACTGTATATGTTTCTCTGAACAAAATACCTTGTTGTTAATATACCTAACAAAGGTTTTGGAAGTTTCTTTATAAGGAATTATTATAAATTTAATATTTGCTGCTCTTTTAAATTTTACTCTAAATTCAATGAATACTATACAGGTGAAGATTAATTACAATATCAAGATAAATAAATATGAAAAATAGAATAGGAAGACAGAAATTGGCTGATTTTGCTTTGGGTGCAACTATTTTATTGAGGATGGTAAAAAGTTGTTTTTATTCTAAATCATAGCTCCTGAAAAAAATAAAGTGAACTGTTTATATAGAAACTATTTTTATAGAAAAATTTTAATTCTAGAATTATAGAACGAGTTAAGGAATGGAAAGAAATTTCTCCTTGAAGAATCTCTTGTTGCTTTTTTTTTTTTTTTTTCAGTCCAAGAGCAGTGAGACTTATGTTTTAACTCTAGCTTGCCCAGTGACCTTCTCTCCCAGTTTTTTGCTAATTGGTAACATTGTTAATATAAGCGTTATTCTTATTGGTATAAACAGAACTGAGTTTACAGTGATTTATGCTTTGCAATAATTTTTTCAAAGAAAGTTGAAAAGTGTGTGATCCTTACCATGTGTGGATGAATTATATTATTTGTGAGACCCCCACATGTATTTGTGAAGACACACGGTGAATGTAAGCAACTCTTGAGACATTTTAATGTGTGGCAAGAGCAGAGCTTCAAGTAATTCAAGAGAATTGCTTTGCAAAATTTTACTTCAGGACTTGGGAAAATCTCTTTGGAAAGTTTTGAGGACAGAACCATTACCTTTCCCAGATGGGAACGTGAAGTAATGGAATAGTCTCTCACTGGCCTTTGGTGTTGGTCAACTGGAATATTCCCATGGCTGGACAGATCTCGATGTGATGTGTGAGTTGAAGTGTAAGAGAGTGGTTTTAAATTTAACTTCAGAGCCCTCTGCTATTTAATCATATGTCAGTTTGATGGTTCCAAGGACAGCATGATATGTTGCTCACAGATAATTACCGTGGAGAAAATGAGTTGGTTATAATAATGAGTAGCTGGAGAGTCTTCTGATAACCTGTGATGAGTGGGCCTTGGTGAGAAACACTCACTGGGCAATTGGCACGTTGGTGTCCTATCACTCTGGTGAGTGTGGGTGCTCTCTGCCACCTACACATGCAAAGCAGGGGCTTTTTAGGGATTCCTGAACAGATAAAGAAGCACTGCTCTTGGATTTCATGTGTGTCATCTATCCGAGACCTGCTACTACCTTATATTAGTATTTCACTTGTAATCCAGGTTATTCAAACTGCTACCTATTGTCAGAATGTTACATGCAGAAAATTAAACTCTATCTTGAAAAATAGCATCCTTATTGCTGTGGCATGTTGGGCACACACCCACACATCTTTAAGCCTATCCCTGTGTGTGTAAAATGGAGACAGTGTATTTTACTTATCCCTCGGGAGCTTGTGGTCAGAATGCACGCTGGGCATGGAGCACGGTCTGGCACACAGCAGATGTTCATTAAGTGGTGATGGTTGTGATGAAGGTTTTCATGACAAGAATAGCAGGTGGGAGTAGGGAGTTCATGCAAGAGAGAAGTGGGAGGCGACCTGACCAGGCAGCCTCCTTGGCTTTCCTAGTTACAGAAAATTAAGTTGCTAGAATGAAAGGCTTAAGGTTTAAAACAACTTTGCCCTGCTGAATGCTTTTTTTTTCCTGAGGGATGTGAGTAAGTAAACCTAGAAAATTCATCTTCATTTAAAAGTAATCTTTGTTTTACATAAGGGTGTATTTTAGACTTTTCTGGAACAAAATAGCTAAGATTCAGCCGTAGCTTTTCCATATCTATGCATAAAAGGACCTTACATTGAATTTAGAGGCCAAGTACCCGAGTGTGTTCTTTCATCCTTTATTTTCTTTGTTAATTAACTCACTCACTTTCATCAAATAGTAATTGTAAGTATGTTTTGTACCAGACACTGTGGTGTAACTTGAACTGTTCCTAGAAGCAGCATCTAGAAAGATAGAAGCAAATTGATAGGATTTATAGAATGATACTTATACAAATGGTATAATGGAATACACACTGTTTTGTACCTCGATTTTCTATTTTTTAAACAAAATATCTTTGAGATTTTTCCATATCCATACGTAAAAGCTCTTCATTCCTTTTAACCTTTGTGTACTATTCTATTGTACCAGTCTCCTCCTGAGGACTTTTAGGTTGTTTGAATATTTTCCCCTTTCATATAGACTCCTTTAATTAATAACTGTGAATAGGCTTAATTTCATAAGTATATGGATATGTCTGTAGGATAAATTCCTAGATGTGGAATTGCTAGGACAATACATTTCTAATTTTTCTAGTTGCCTTCTATAGAGACTAAACCATTTACATCAGCAATATAAAAGAGAGCCTATTTCCCCATTAATTCTGTCAATTGCAGTATGGTTTTCATGCTTTTTATTTTTGTCAATATGGAAGGAGAACAATGGCATTTAAATGTAGTTTTCATTTGCAGATAAAGATGGGGTATCTTTAAATATGTTTAGAATTTGTCGTACTCTTTCTTAAATTTATTTTTAGAAGTTCTTTATACATTAGAAAAATTACCCATTTGTCTGATTTGAGTTTAAAATGCTCCCTCTTGCCAATATGCTTTTTCGTTTGTGTTAGTGGTGGTTTTTGTTATACAGAAATTTTTAAAAATTATTTTTATGTAGTCAAACATGTTCAGTATTTTCTGTTATATCTTCTGAATTTTGTATCATAAGAACAGTTGTCTTACTTTTTAGGGGGTTATTTTTATGGTTTGATTTTCTGCATTTAGTCTTTGAACCATCTGGAATTTATCTTACTGTAAGGTATGAAGTATGCATATAACTACTTTTTTCTAGATCAGATGAAGTTTAAATGTCACTTCCTCTGTTTGCCTTTCACTGGAGCTAGCCCAGCCCAGCTTAGCTTTGTCTTTATAAATTCATGTAACTGCCCAGTAGAACATGAAGTGCAGTCTTAATTCTTGTTCAACATCTATCCTCCAGTCTAGAGTGAAACTTCCATCTGGAAAGGACCTGTTTTATTCACCCTGTGCCTGTAAAATAGACACTTAATAAATATTTGTACAATGAATTAATAGTGTGAATTGTAAAGAGCTGAAGTTATGAGGGGATAGAAATTATGAGTAACTAGAAGTTACAGAAAGACCTACAGGTGGAATGTGAGCCATTGAAGCTTACATAGAGGGGAATCAAGTCAACAGGGTGGTGGAAGATTAGATAGGGATCACTATTTGGGGCAATAAAACAGCCCTGTGTTTAGAGTCGCCTTGGACCCAAGATGGCTTTCCCATACCCTTCTCCATGAAACCCAGCAAGAATCTCTCTCTTTTTTCTTCTTGGGAAGCCTAATTTCTCAGCTTTCCCTGGGTTTAGTGAGACCTGCCTACATAATTGAGATCCCTGCCTAACATTGCAGGATGTAGGAACAGGTGTGGAAATAATGGCAGGAGCTAAGAACAGACAGGTTTTGTACAGCCTGTGTTTTAGATGCTTTGGGACAGCTAGGCAGCTCTGTTTAGTAGGCAGATAGGAATGAAAATCCGGAATTGGACAAAGAGGCATTCCCTGTGGCAGGGTATGCCAAATTCAGAAGGATGTCATGGGCATTCAGAAGATGGAGGGATCAGGGAAGCTTCTACGAATGTGATGGTATTTGCACTGGACCAGAAAAATGGAAAGAATTTTATCAGACGTAGCATTAGGTGGGGAGCATGAGCAAAGGCAACAGAGGTGAGACAGTACAGTGCTCAGAAGAGAGGGTAGGGGACTCTGTAGATTAAGCTCTGGAATAGGGGGAAGAGTAAGCAGTAAGTGTTTGCCAGGACAGGGAAAGCCTTCAGTGCTCAGCTCAAGATTTTGAACTTTTGAGTCTGGGAATAGCAGGCAAGAGCATCCTTCAGAAGGAATACAGCATCTTAGTGCTGAAGGACTAGGCAGTAGCCCAAGGTAGAAGGAAAAATGGTACTGAAATAAGGTGGTAGCCCTAGAGGTGAAGAGGGAGGAACAGGCTTAAGATATGCAAAGATAATTAATAAAATAAGCAAACATAAAACATAAAAATTAGCAGCCTGTATATCAATCCTTTAGTTTTTAGAAGAAACTGACAAATTAACAAGAGCCAGCAAGGCAGGAAAACAAATAAACAAAACCTACATAGTCTAATAGCAGGAAGAAAATAAAGGTGTGGTGGCAAATACTTTGCTCAAGCAGTCTGTAGTTATTATCGTTGCTATTATTGTAGCGGAGAAAACAAAAGACTTAATTGAGTACTTACTTGGTCCTATGCATGATGTTATGTTCTTTAGAGTTGATCACACATTTTCTTTATAGCAACTCCAAAACAGTACTATTTTTGGTCCCATTTGAGATGAGGACAGCTAGGCTCAGAGAAGTTAAGTAACTTGCCCATAGTCACACAGCTATTAATTAGTGGAGTCAGGATTCAAACTCAGCTGTTCTGACTCCAGAACCCAGAATCAAGCTCTGCATTCTACTCCACAGTGAGAAGTTTTGAGCTAGGATAAATTGGTTTGGCTCAAGAACTCCCAATCCTGTAGGGACCACTCTTTAATGTGCTTCTTTTGGGGTAGAAAACTGTTTCTGTAACATAAAGGATTCCAACCATTGATGAAAACCTCTTATAATGGAAGTTGAGAAGCTGTTTGTGTTGGCAGTTTTAGCAGCCTTTTTTTTTTCGAGCTGCTGGTCTAAGTCTTCACCCTCTCTTGAGCAGGAATGTGGAATTCCTCTTTTTGAAGTGAGTTTGAGTGGGTTTGGTGAGTGGGCCTCCATGGAGGCAACAGCGCCTTTGTAGGCTAGAGACAGTCATCCGCTTTGGATGGGCTTCAAGAAACATGGACGGCAGAGCTGGGGGAAGACCTCAGGCCATCCATCCTCCTGCCTGCTTAAGACAGTTCCCGGTGGGGGAATACTGGGGATGTGGCCAAGAGAAAAGATGTATTTCCAGGAGGGGTTTTCTGCTTTTTCCAGGAATCATTCTTGGGACAGTTCTTCATGGCCCCACACAGTGTGATCAGAGAATCCCAGCAGCATAAAAGCTGAAAAGAAATGAAAGCCTTTTTTTTTTTTTTGTGATAAATGATGACTTTACTTTTGGAAAAAAAGAAAAAAAAAAAAAAAAAAAAGCAACACAAACAATACAACTCCCTGATAGAGAGATGGTCTTCTCTGTAGCACAATGTCCGTATCCGCCTCGATCTTATCTGAGGCATGGAGCGTTGGCAGCACATAACAAAGGCTGAGAGTTCAGACCCACGCACTAGTGCCCTTGTCCAGGCAGTCTTCATACTGTGGAATCATTTCTTCCTAATGGTTATGGTTAGGTCTAAGGCTAGGTATCAGGCCATCAAAATGTAGTGTTTTCCTCCTCCCGAGCTTGGGTGGGTTTTTGTTTTATTTTTAAACTTTTAAGCTTTAATGACTTTATCTGTGTGCCTGATAGAAAGGATTTGTGTTAGCTTCTCAGTTCTTATGGCTGTTGGGGACAGTGGGATTTCTTTTCTGTTCATTGTTTGTCACTTTTTGGGGTTTACGTTCTCATCTCTCCTAGATATTTTACTTTTGTTCAGTCCTCTAAAAAGATGTTTTGAGTAGAATGATTAACATAACCCTCTTCAACTGCTTGACATTTTAAGTTTATTTGTAGGTTGTTTTTACCTATCGGCACACTTTTGTCAAGTTTAAAAGCACACAAGAGCTTTCTAAAGACCCTATATATATATATATATTATATATATATATATATATATATATATATATATAAATGTTTATTTAATTTTGAGAGAGAGAGAAAGTGTGAGTGGGGGAGGGACAGAGAGAGGGAGACACAGAGTCTGAAGCAGGCTGAGGCTTTGAGCTGTTGGTACAGAGCCTGATGTGGGGCTTGAACCCACAAACTACGAGATCATGACCTGAGCTGAAATCAGACGCTTAACTGACTGAGCCACCCAGACACGCCAAAAGACCATATATTTTTAACATAATTTGGAGGAAAGGTAATTCTAAATGTCTTCCTTAGAAAACTTTGTTGATGTTCATTGAACACTTCCCATGGGCCAGGCTCTGTGCAGAAAACACTGGTGTGAAATATTTTTTATAGTCCTCACAACAACTCTGTAATAAGGGGAGTATTAATTTGCAGTGGGGAGATGAGTAAACTGAGGCTTAGTGAGATTATTGGTAACCTTCTCAACATCATTACATATTTGAACCCAGGTTTTCTCAAAAGCAAGAGACGTGCGGATACAAACGCACCTGGTGTTCTTTCATGCTCTAATAAAAACAATTAAAAGAATTTTTTATCCGGAAGGCAGTGGGAAACAAGATGGTGTTTTAGAAGGGTTTCTGTCTTGAATTTCCAATACATCCAAAATTGGACTCATCACCCTTTCCTTCACTCACGTTCCCACTACCTCATATACCTAGAATTTAGTCTTGGAACTGGTACAACATCCACCTGTTTTTCTAACATAGAAACCTTGGTTCATCCCTCACTGGATCTAATACCCCAAATTTCATTTCTCTCAGTGCCTTTTCCCTTTCTAATTGCTGTTATCCTCATTCATCATTTGGTCTGTTACAGTGGCCTCCAAGAGTCATAGGCTGCCCCATCGTCTACTCCAGATAAAATCTGGAGATGAGGCAGGTGAGGCAGCACCTGTGCCCAGAAGCCCTTGTTGCCTCCTCCTCACACACTGGGCCACATAGGAAAGTCTGTACCTGGCTTATGGAATCCTTCACCCTCTGGGCCCCAGGTTGCTTTCAAGTCTCATCTCAAAGCCATATATAAACAAAAAGCCCCTCTACCTCTTATTTTCCACTGTTTCTGTCACTGAATTTTTTCTCGTCACCTACACTTGCTAGGTCTTTCCTGTCTCTCTACATTCAAGCATGCTCTTCTCATTGCCTAAACACCCCTTTCCTCCTCTTTTCCTGCAAAATTCTTACTCATCCTTGAACTCTCAGGTTATATGTCTCCCTCTGATTCTTCTCAAAGACAGTAATTCCATCTTGTATCTGACAGTACTTCATGTTGTTGTAAAAACCATTTCGTTATTTTCCAGCCAAATGTTTCTCCCTTCCAGTAAACTTTGAACTGTCTAAGGGTGGAGACAGTTTCCTCTTCATCTTTGTGTCTTCAGTTTCTAATACATGGTTATTGCTCCATAAACATTTGTTGGGTGATTAGATGGATGGAAGGAAAGATGAATGAAAGGACAGATAGATAATTTGGCAGCAGAGAAGCTAGATAGGAGCTATTTCAGTGTCTGGACAAAGAAAACAAAGGCATGAGCTAAGATGGCAACAATAATAGAAGGTAATTATTATGATACACATTTTAAATTAAATTAAAACAGCATATCGTGTTACAAAGGAGGATTTACTCCTTCTTGACTCCGTATCTCAGATGACCTTGATGGAGAAGAAACCGCAAAAGAAGTAGGGTGATTTTTGGCTTTGGAGAAGGACAGGGGATAATTAGGTTCTTTAAAATTTTTATTTTAATTCTGGTTAGTTAGCATACAGTTTTATATTAGTTTCAGGTGTACAATATAGTGATTCCATATATCATGTAGTGCTCCTCACAAGTATGTCCTTAATCCCCATCACCTGTTTAACTCATTCCCCTACTGTCACCCCTACTCTGGTAATCATCAGTGTGTTCTCCATAGTTAAGAGTCTTTGTTTTGTTTTGTTTTTAAAATTTTTTAATGTTTATTTTTGACAGAGAGAGACTGAGAGTGAGTGGAGGAGGGGCAGAGAGAAAGGAGTCAGAATCTGAAACAGGCTCCAGGCTCTGCACTGTCAGCACAGAGCCCAATGCGGGGCTCCAAACCATGAACCATGAGATCATGACCTGAGCCGAAGTCGAATGCTTAACTAACTGAGCCACCCAGGCATCCCAAGAGTCTCAGTTTTGAGGGACACCTGGGTGGCTCAGTCAGTTAAGCATCCAACTCTTGATATCGACTCAGGTCGTGACCTTGCAGTCCTTGAGTTTGGGGCTCTGAGCTGACAATGAGGAGCCTTCTTGGGATTCTCTCTCTCTCTCTCTCTCTCTCTCTCTCACCTCTCTCTCTCTCTCTCAAAATGAATAAACATAAAAGAGAGTCTTAGTTTTGAGTATAATGAGATATATGTAGAATATCCAGAAAGAGTTGTTCAATAAACATTTGAAAATTTAAGAAACAGATCTTCAGAGGGTAGGATTTCAAGTTGCTGCCTGAAATTCCTTCTTTCAGCTCTGCCATCTATCTCGTCCCTTTATTCATACTCCAGTCTATATGTTCCTCACATAGGGAGATGTCCAAGACATACTGTAAAATGGATAGCATTATCTATTTTATTTTTAAAGGAGTATGTGTGTTTATTTGTGCACTCTGCCAAAAAAAAAAAAAAAAAAAACCTCTGGAAAGATGGACAAAAAAATGCTTAACAGTGGTAGAGGTTATTGCATAGATAGAGGGGGAATATAAGCTTTCTTATATATATCATATATATAATATTTTTTATATATTTCTTTTATATTTCTTATACTATTTTTTATTACTAGAATGTATAATTTTTTAATTAAGATATACTTCATATACAGTAAAATTCCATTTTATACTGTATAATTTAATGGTTGTTGGTGTATTCACAAGGTTGTGCAACCATCACCACTAATTCCAGAATTAAATTTTAATCACCAGAGAGAAACCATTAGCAGTCACACTCATTTCTCCAGTCATACCCCCTCTCCAGCCCCTAAAGCTACTTTCGGACTCTATGGATTTGCATATTTGGGACATTTCATGTAAATGGGATCATATAATATGTGGTCTTTTGTGATTGGATTCTTTCACTTAGCATAATATGTTTGGGTTCATTCATGTTGTAGTGTGGGTCAGTATTTCCTTCCTTTTTATTGCTGAAGAATATTCCATTGTGTGAGTATACCATATTTTGTTTATATATTTATTAGTTGATCAACTTTTGGGCTATTTGTGCTTTTTTAACTAATCTGAACAATACTAATATGAACATTCACTTGCAAGTTGTTGTTTGAAAATCTGTTTTCATTCTCTTGGGTATATATATACCTTGGAGTGGAATTGCTGATGATTCTGTTCAAGTTCTTGAGGAACTGCCCAATTGTTTTTCACAGTGGCTGTGCTATTCTACATTCCCACTGACACCATGTAATAGTCCCAGTTTCTCCACATTCTCATCACCATTTGTTATTGCCTATCTTTGTGATCCTAGCCATCCTAGAAGTGTGAAGTGGTATCTCATTGTGGCTTTCTTTGCATTAACCTAATGACTGGTGATGTGAACGTATTTTCATGTGCTTATTGGCCATTTATGTATCTTTCATGGAGAAATATCTATTCAGAGTCTTTGCCCATTTTAATTATGTTATTAGTCGTTTTATTGTTGAGTTGTAAGAGTTATTTATATATTATGGATGTTAGACCTTATAGATACATGATTTCTTATATTCTCTTATGTACAAGTAATTTTACACTTGCATTTGCTATGTTCTATTAAAAAATTTCCACCAGTACACAATAGTCAACATTTTTTAGTAAGTTGGAAGGGCGATAGACTTAACAAAATTATGCTTTCAGGAAAAGCTTGTGAATTTGTACTATTATAATTAAGTATGTTGTTTAGGAATAAATTACTAATTGACAGTTTTATGTTGGCATTGCTTGTTTTTAGAATTAGAAAAAGTTTGCTAAATATGAAGAACTTTCTCAAAGTGTAATCTTGATGCCAAACATATACACTGTAAACACACAGGTGGTCACTTGTATTAAATGGATGCTTACCCTCTTTTGGTGATATCTTGGCTACCTTAGAGATGAACTTTACCATGAATATTCTCTTAGCTTTTGTCTATTGATATGACTGAACTTCAAAATTTGAGCCACTTCCAACCAAATAATTTGCCCCTTTAGATGCTCAGGGTATGGCCTCATTTTATAGTGCCATAAAATGAAATTTAAAAAGCCTCTCCAGAGAGCTGTGATTACCATTTTTTTCTTTAGTTGTTAGCCAAGCTAATAAATATTCTTAGCAGTTCTGTCATCATATGTCATATAAAACTAGATGTAATGATCAAATCTATGAGGGGATCCCAAGCACCATGGCCTTCTGTGCAGCTTGAGAGGAAGAAGTGATCCACCTGATCGTTGGACCCTTGGGTCTTCTGAAGCAAGACTTAACACACACAGAAGGGTGGATGAAGGGGGCCTTAACAAAGTTTGGCTTGCTGAGGACTGACTGGCTGGCTGCTCAGGGAAGTGAAACTGTAACTGCCTGGCCTATGGTGCTCTGTGTTCCCAGTTCTCAGTGTTTGGCCATATTTGGAGATTGTCCCATGAGCCTCTCTTCTAAAATGTGTGTGTGTGTGTGTGTGTGTGTGTGTGTGTGTGTGTGTATATTATGTATGCATACATATATATGTATTCCAGTTCCTGACCGGTGCCTTTCCAATCTTCCAGCTTTTCTGGCTCCCCAGCATACCTTCTTGGGTTCTCCAGCACATGGTCTATCTTTTCAGAGGTCTCCATTAAAGCCTGGGACCTTTCTCAAATTCTTGACAGCCAGTAATTCATAAAGGGAAAATGAATTAACTCTGTTTTAGCGTAGCTGTAGGGCAAGAGAGTTGTTTGGAAGTGATTGCTGCAGGCTGTTAAGACAGCTACTTAGCTTTCAGGGCTGGCAAAAGAAGGATGAAAGGTAATGAGTTAACCTGCTAAGAATTTGGCCATTTTAATCATTCGAGTCTGGCTATACTTTGTCTCCATTTATACCAAGTGGGGAAACAGTTATCTTGATAAGCAGGGATTTATCTCACCCCACCTCTCAGTGGCTGCCTGGATTCAGAGTAGAATAGACTCCTTTATGTAGCAAGAGGAATGGGCATGCTTTGTATGAGTAAGAAAAAGAAAAAAAAGCCATTTGTATTTTTTCAAAGTTCTTATCAGCAAAGAGCATTACCGAGAAATCTAATAGGGTAGTGATGACATTCAATTTTATTTGTACCAGGAATGCACAGATGGCTAGAGTTAGCAGCTATTCATTTTTAGCACATATCTCTCATTAATGTTTGGGGGAATTACAACAGACCTATCAAAGGGAAAAAATAGAGGAGGGTCTGTAGTATCAAATAAACGTGCATCATTTTTGTGCAAGGGTCACATACTTTGAATAATTCCTTTCTGTAATTGTAACTTTCCATAGTTAGTTTATTCTTCTTGCCGAATTTGTATGTTGTCATGGCATTTTTAATGGCCTGAAGAAAAGCATTTCAGCAAACTGCCCAGGTCTGAGACTTACAATTAGTCATTGCAGCTTGTGGGATCGTTTGTGAATAGCTCAATCGAGATGTGTTTTTACATAAAAGTTCCCCTTGATTAATTGCTCAGGAAATGCTTCCAGTTCATAGAGATTTGTAAATCTGTATCATAAAATAGTCCATTCCCAACACTTCAGTCAGTGAGAAACTTGGGATTTTTTTTTAACCATCATGTGTTCACGTGTTGCCAGGACTTTTCCTTTAATCGATTTCTACCAAACAACAATGCGAAAGTTGAATCCCAGCATCTAGGAAAGCTAGATCTTTATTTCCCTTCTATATTCCAAGACATAAACAGATAGCTTGGTTTTCTAGAAGATCCAAATTAAAATGTGGTATTTTTGAAAAGAGAAAAGAGCAAATGGAAAGAAAAATCAATTAATTAAAAATAACAAGCAACCATAGGACTTGAGTTCAGTGGTACAAACATGCAGTAAGAATTTGACACGTTGTTTTCTAACAGAATGTGGCTTTCTCATGGGCTGGACTTGGATATGTTACATTTATAGGGGGTTTTAATTTCTTCAATTGGGAAAGGGGAAAATCTCTCTTGCTTCCAATTTCTTCTTTGGATGAAAAAGAATTCAAATTTTATAAAATAAAACCAGAAAGAATTTAGTATTTATTACTAGCAAATGAGCTCATTAGTAATAGGGAGCATTGCATAAAGTGAAAATATGAGGTTGAAACACTAATAGAGGAATACACTCACAGTTTGCAAACGAATTCCTTTTCTTTTGCTTCATCTTAAATTTTAAATATTTTTCATATTTATCTAATTAATATTGATGATGTTTTTCTCATAGAAGTGAAAAAATTTTAATATGAAATATCACCTAGTGGTGTAGGAAAATTAGTCTATACAGTGTGAGTTTAAATTATTTCTCACTTCTAAATTACATTACAGCTACATTTAATACAGTCATTCATCATTATCCTGTAGGAATTTTATACACTTCAATAATTCCCCAAACCTCAGCTATTCACTGGGTAAATGGTTTCCTTGAATGCTGCATGAGGAGTGTGAGAGCAGGCTTCCTTTTGTCTCTCCATCTTCACAGAGTCTCAGATGGTTTTTAGTCTCCTGTGATGTCTGTTTTATACAACGGGTAAAGGAGCGATGCCCTCACAGTCACTGCTTAGGTGTGTGTGAAAGAAATATAAGTATATATGGGTATATGTAAGTTTTTATATATAGTAATTTTAAGTAGTATGTGTGTGTGAACTAAATATATATGCGTGTATGTGTATGTGTGTATATGTTTCCGTGTGTATCTCCTGATGTAAGAAACAGAGCATTTGCTGAGTTTTCTGGTAAGAAGAAGAAAATATGCTTGGAACTGCTGGTAATGAATGGTAGTAGCATTGCTTCGGGAAAAAAAATCTTATAGCCAGATAGTGGTGGAGTGTTTTGTTTTTGTTTTTGTTCTTGTCTAGTGGGAGGGTTATCCTGGTTAGCAAGTGTTAGCAAGTGAGGTAAATCCAAGAACAATGATAGGTTAGTAAAATGGCCCGAGTTGTAAAGTCTAACAGGTTGGGATGGAACCCAGCTCTGCCTCCTTCTAATTGCAGGAGACCTCTAAGCAAGTTGCTTGCTTGCTCATCCTCGTGTTTCTAGTCTATAATGAGGATAACAATACCTACATCATAGAGTGGTCCTGAGTAATAAACATATACATTGTCCTGTCCAGAGAAAGGCTGATAACATGCTGCCTTCTCTAGCAGTCCTAGTGGCTGCTCTGTAGATTTTAGATGGAACCACAGTTCCTCAAAGTTGGGCCACTCTGCCCTTGTCAATTCCAGAAGCATTGCCATCCAAGTGGAAAGTAGAAAGGGCATGAGAAAACTCCTGTGAGTGCTTAGGGTTTTCCTGCATCCCTCCAGGTAAAGGTCCTACCATGAGTCCAGTGTGGAAGACTGGGTCCTTTGAGGAAATAAGCTGGGTTAGGAAGAGGAAAGCACGAGAGGGTTCAGGAGTCTACAGGTAGGCTCTGGAGGAACCCTGAGAGCTTCACTGTATTTTTCAGAAGCTTCCTGAAATGGACAGAAGTCTAGACTGGCTGTTGGTATTCTATGATTGTTTTGCTTTGAGTAAATGTCATCAAATAGAAGACCTTTCCATTCGGGCAATTGAGAGAACAGGAGTGCACTGATTCACAAGAAGGACAGGTGGAGTAAGAGCTGCCCAAATATATCTTATGATTGAGAGGTGGCTGGGAGTTGTCATAAGTTACATAGCAGAGCTAAGTCCTGCTCCACAAACCCAGGGAGAGAAGGGATGCCACATATTTATGTCTATTGTTTTTAACACCACTTAGATCAGACTCCAGATTGGAGGCAGCACAACCAGTAGAGTCAGAGG
The DNA here is from genome assembly GCA_030068075.1 of Paguma larvata. NCBI lineage: Eukaryota > Metazoa > Chordata > Mammalia > Carnivora > Viverridae > Paguma > Paguma larvata. Next base: position 23,013,452 of record CM057842.1, on the reverse strand, counting down.
CAGACATGTGACCTAGATATGACCTTCAGAACCCCTCAATCGGCCTGTCATACTGCCTCCTAAGGTTTGAGCTTTTAACTGTGGAGCTGAGATAACCCAGCCCTTCAGATAGGTGCCACCTTTATAGCACTTTGTGAGTCTTGGGTCATGGGGTTAAGGGTATTGGTAGCCTTCTTTCCAAAAGCTTTTTCCAGGTGTCACTGAGTAAAGGTGAGCCAGCCTGGAAGCATGAAGAACAGAAGCCACTACTATCATTGTTCTTGTCCTTATCCTTAACATTGCTGTATGGTAGCATTTATAGATTCCTTTACTATGTACTGGTACTCCTCTTGTATTATCTCATTTATTTCTCCTTTGAGTATTATTTTACTGTTCATACTCTGTTTTATAGATAAGGAAACTGATACAAAAAATTAATTCACCCATCCTAGGTCTTTCAGTGAAGAAATGGTTGATCTGAAACTTGAACCCTTGCAATCAGGCTTCAAGTCACAGCTCTTAAGCTCACTTTGTCCTGCTGTTACTCTAGACCTGTTTGTTTCTAGCTTGAAACCAAGGGCTGATCCAGGGCTATCCTGATTCAGCTTGGATCGCCTATTGGCGAAAAGCAAAGGAAGGGTGTTGTTCGCTTCTAAGCAAAATCCTCAGATTTGTCAGGCTGAAATATCTTAAGGAGAGAGTGAAGATCAGTGGTCTGTACCTCCCTAAGAATAATGAAGTTGCTGAACTGCAGTAGAAGGAGGGACTTTCACTAGTACTGCACAGAAGGAGACATCTTAAGAAGCTCTAACTGATGAAACTTGGGGACTGACTCACCTGGCATTTCCCAGTATGCTGAGGGCTTTAGACATACCACCTGAGTAAGTGTGTGTGTGTGTATGTGCATGCACGCAGGCAGGCATGCAAGTTACTGAACTGCTCTGAGCTATAATCTCATCAGCCATATGTGGAAAAGGGGGAATCAGCTCTTATTCCTCCTCATTCTTAAATGCTGTCTCTATCTTTTCTAATCATGACTTTGGTGGTACCCTAGAATCTTTGTTATTGTTAGTTATGTGTTAAAAATTAGGATGCTTTTAGGTGGTACAGATGAACACTTATGTAAGTTATTAATTATGCCTCTTTGTATAGAACATCCATAACTTGCAGATCAAATATAAACATATGATCTCATTAATTCTTGCTTAGAAAGGCTCTAAGGATAAAAGGTATGTAAAGTAAAAGTATTTAAAGAAAAACTATATATTTTGCTTCTTTTATTTTTTATATTTTTAATGTTTATTTATTTTTGAGAGACATAGAGACAGAGCGTGAGCAGGGGAAGGGCAGAGAGAGAGGGAGACATAGAATCGGAAGCAGGCTCCAGGCTCTGAGCCGTCAGCACAGAGCCTGACGTGGGGCTTGAACTCACAGACCATGAGATCATGACCTGAGCTAAAGTCGGCCGCTTAACCAACTGAGCCACTCAGGTGCCCCATAAAGAAAAATATTAAATAATACAAGTATTTCATGTTATAGCAGAAATCACTGAAATGATACACTAATAACTAAAACTTGAGAAACTCTCATTAACACTATGATTCCTTGGACTTTATACATCAGAGCAATATTTCAGTGGGATGATCCTTGGAGGGGAAAAGGGTTTGGGTCAAATGAATTTAATAAAGATATCCTACCATGTCCCCTTTTAGAGATTCACAGTGCACTTCTCAGTAGTAAAGGCTCTGAAAAGTTCTGCAGTTTAAGAAACCTGTTCCCATTTTTTTTTTACTGTGTCCTCAAGACTTGTTTGATCCTAACTCTTTTTTTGTTTGTTTTTTGTTTTTATTTTTCTAAAAATTAGTAACATCCTCCAGAGCTAGTGCTGCCAAACAGTGTTGTAAACCACTGAGTTAGAACAACATCATTGCGTAGAACTGAAACAGGTGGCATCACAGTGATGGATTTTGGAAGTGGTTAATTGTGCTGAGGCAATTGTGTGGGGAAGTGGTTTGTTCTGTCTTCTCATGTAATTGGGGGAAGTGGCTTACGCCCTCTTTGCCGATAATTCTGCCACTTTGTCATCCTTCACTGATTTTCATTTCATCAGCCACCCACCCGTGATTCTGTTTTACTCATTGTCATTAGACTAAGAAGAGATTTGAGTTATGAGAAGAAGAGTGGAAGAACAGGCATTTATTTTTGCAGTGTGTTGTCATGGGGATAAATACTTGGGAAAGTATAAGGATGCATAAATTTCCATAACCCCTCATTGGCCATAAGTTATTCCTTCCAAATGCCTTAGGTTGCACTGGTGAAAATGGTTTGGAAGAAGTTTGAGAAATGGAAAAATGAAGTCTGTTAGGCAGATGCTGAGCTAAACAGTTTGAAATGGACAGTAAAAAGATTGTGAAGCACTTTGAAAGATTCGCACAAACAAAATAAATCTTAACGCATTTTAAGTAATTAAAGTTAATTTTGTTTTTATTCTGTTCCCTGGTTTTTACCCCCATGTATAATCCCCCTCATTTGAATGTGGGAAGGACTTATTACTTGAATCTAGCCAATAGAATGTGGCAAAGGTGATGGATGCCAGTCCCTTGGACAAGGTATGTTATAAGGCAAAGGTGGTGGATGGCACTCCCATGATTACTTTACCTGTATAAGACTCCATCTTAGCAGACTGGAGAGAGATTTGCCTGCTGGCCTTGAAGAATCAAATAGCCATACTGTGAACTGCCCAAGTAGAGGGCCACATGGCAAGGAACTATGAGCAACCTCTAGAACCTGAGGGTTGTCTCCAGTTCCAGCCAACAGCCAGTAAAAAGCTAGGAACTTCATTCAGCTGCAAGGAAAGGGATTCTTCAACAACCCAAATGAGCCTAGAAGCACATTCTTCCCCAGTTAAGCCAACAGATAAGAAATGCAGTCTGGCTAACATCTTGATTTCAGCCTGGTAAGGCTGGAATCAGAGGGACCAACCAAGCTGTGCCTGGACTTCTAACTCACTGAAGCTGTGAGATAATAAATGAGTATTGTTTTAAGCTGCTAAGTTTGTGTTAAGTTGCTGCACAGCAATGGAAAACTGACTCAGTGTTAGTCTGAATTATCTTTGGGATGGTCTGATAAGCCATACCTTGGACCAGATCCTAAAGAGAGTATAACTTACTGAGATTAGTGCTTTGCCTCCCTCTTAGAGGAAAGAGATCGTTAAGTCTCAAAAAGGAATGTCTAGGTCTGGCTAGAATGCTCCATTTACTTTTGTGGCAAAGATCTCATAATAACGTACAATAATATTTTATTATTTTCATATAACATAATAGATAAGACCATGAGCTTTGGCATCATAGAAATGATCATTCCAATTCTGAGTCTTCTACTTATTAACTGTATGATATATGATGTTAACCTCTCTAAGTCTCAGTTTCTTCATCTGTGAAATGGGGATAAAAAAATACTCTTCATGTAAAGATGTTGTTTTATTTAACTGAGGTTATATTTTTATAGTTCTTAAGCACTTAATATGATATCCAAAAACAGACAGTGTTTTTATTGTATAGCAATATTTTAACATTGATTTCTGATAGGAAATAATATAAACTGTGACACGTTATTTCTGTACTTTAATTTGGAAAATCAGCATGTAAGATTTTTATCTTCTTATACCTCTGCTTTGTTTTATGTCTGGGCTGCTGCAGACCAATTCCAGATTGGATGCAATAAAAGTAGGTCTTGCATACACGAAGTGCCCCTGTGCTCATAGGTTACTTTGGCTGTATATTGTCTGGGCAAATCGCCCCCAACCTCTGGCCAGACTGTGGAATGTTGGTTTTCTCCAACATTAGCCCCCCGGGGGTCAATTTTCACAGTTTCCATATGTTTTTATATTACCCCAAACTGTAAATACAACTGACACCCTACCAAATTGGCCCTAATGTGCCTGTGTCTAACAGTGGAGTCGTAGGCTTTTAGAAGAATATAATACTCCCTGGAATTGTGGCAATTATAGGAATGTTTTGTTTTTAAAGTGTTTAGATTTTATTTTTTTTTATTTGAAAAGAAGTAAATGATGTGCAAGAGAATATGAGTTGGGAACTGGGCAGGAGCTTTAGCCTTATGTCTTAGCCCTGACTTGAGTTTGACCCCATGTATCTAGAAGTTCTGTCCTAAGATCTGTTATCTGTTACTGTTCTTGCCCTTTTGTTTTCTTCTTATTTTCCCTTTTTGTTGAGCGTCTACTTTTATCTTCACTTATTTTATCATCTCCAAACTCTTTGTCTCTGATTAAATCTGTCTGTACAGGAAGAGCCAAACTCATTTTCATGCAGTGAAGTTCCAGGATATGAAATACACTAAATATTTCTCCTTGTAGATTCATCCATAAAACCAAATAATTTGTTCAAAAAGTGGTCACATTGAGGTTAACGGGTTCAGAGAACGGAAATTAATAGGGAAATTGCATGGCGTCCTTGTTGGTTTTGTGTTCTGCTTCTGAGCGGGGTCTTCATTTCAGTAACTGTTGCTGCCACCATGAAGTTTGAAGCTGTTAAGCTCCCACTTTCCATTCCAAGGCTCCCCTGGTGGAAAGCCAATATTCTTGGGTAATTACCTTATGTGTATCCAGTTCTCTAATAGCCAACCGAGTTGCAACTCAGGGCATCCTATAAAGTTTGGAGTGGTGTACCTTCAAGTGGCTGGACTATATAGAACAGAGATTGTATTCTGAGTATTTCCATTGTTATTCTTTAGACCTTTCTGGGGCAGCCTGGGAGAAGAGAAAGTGAGAGTGGTGTGAAGGAACTAAGCAACATTCTCCACAGTTGGGTGACACAGCACAGAGATTAAGGGGGTGGGGGTGGCCTCTGGAGCTAGACCAACTGAGAATCCTGTCTCTGTACTCATTCACACTACAGCTTTGGGGAGTTTCCTCATCAGTAGGAGAAAAAATCAAAGGACCTGCCTAATAGAGTTGTTGTGAGGATTAAGTAAGCTAAGAAGTGTAAGATGCTTAGAGCACATCCTAGGATGTGAGCACTTGCTGCCTGTGGTTATCATGACTACCTAGCAGTATTAGAACATGTCAAGACCAGTTTTCAGCAAACTGTAGCCCATGGGCCAAGTTCAGCCCTGCCACCTGTTCATGTAAATAAAGTTTTATTGGAACATAGCCATGCCCATTTTTGTATATGTTATCTGTGGCTGCTTTCATAGTACAATGACAAAGTTGAAGCAAAGTTGAATATTTTCTACAGATGCTGTATGGTTCCCCAAGCCTAAGATATTTACTAGCCTAGCTCTTTATAGAAAAAAGTTTTCTAATCCTTACTCTTAGACTTCAGAAAGGTTTTTCTCAGCAGCATAAACGAGAAAAGCCATCAGATTGCTGTGAACCATGTAGACTTTTAAAAGCCATCTATTGCTTATGAATTAAATTACGAGATCGTGTACTGGGTCTTTTCTTTTGGGCACAGCTTTTTAGATCTTGGGTTTAATTTCAAAAAATACCTTTATAGGAATGAGAACTCTGTGTTGTTGTTGTGCTGGCAGATGGGAGTAATGCCCAGTTGTATTCATCAGCTGTCCAGTCTGATTTCTTTTTACTTTGACTGGATACCATCTCATTGACAATAAGCTGATATTCATTACATGAAACTGAATTCTTTTTTATAGACAGTGCCTTTCTGAAAACAAATATGTGGGCAACCTGAATTCATGTAAATCTCTAGATACACATTCCCAAATAATTTTATGGATTCACATAAAATACCTAGCCAACACAAGGGACCTGTTGTTTCATCCTTTGACCAAAGAGCAGCAAGTTTTAGAATTAAATTCAATCCAGCAGATATCTGTTGGTGACAGCGGAGTGGGCATTGTGCTGGATTCTTCAAGGAGAGAACGAGACGGTTGTGATCACTGTAAAAAAGGTGCTAATAGCAGAACAAGGGAAACATTAAAGGATCGGAAATGTGTTGAGTAGCATAATTTGGGAATTTGTAATATGAGGATTCAACTTCCTAGACTGACCAAGACTTCCCAGAAGATATCCTAATAGGGATACACGTGAACTGCCTATAATGTAAGGGCTGAGATGGGAATGATGTGAAGAACTTTCTAGAAGAGGAAAGTGCTGTGCAGGGATCCTGAGGATCCTACAACTTGGTGTATTGAGGGTGCAAATGTAAGGCCAGTATGGCTGGGTGGGGGGAGTAGGTTGAGACAAGACTTGGAGAGGCAGAAGATAGACCTGGTAGGAGTCATGGGAAGAAGTACAACCTTTTCCACAGGTAGTGGAGATCCAATGAGAAGTTTTAAGCAACAGAGAAATATGATCCTGTTTGTGTATCAGACACTCTTTCCCCATTCCTGTGGATAATGAATTAGATGGACCAGTTGGAGCTGGCATCGTTGCCCAGCATGGAGGTGATGGTAGCTTGGGCCAGAGAGGATGTGGTTAAAGGTTATTCCTTCAGTCTTGTGAATACCCCAAGATTGGGCCCTGTTCTGATAGTAATGCCTGCCTGCTGGTGCAGTAATCAATTAAAAATGCAAATAAATGTATCATTACAAGTTATGGTGGGTACACTAGAGGAAGTGCATGGAGTGTGGTTGTAGCAGTTTTGGTGAGGGGAGGGGTATTGATGCCCAGAAAAGGCCCCTCTGAAGACTCTGAAAACATTGAAACTGAGATCTGAAGGATCAAAGTCAGCCACAGAGGTGGAGTGATGGGTGTAAGAAGAAAGGGTGGGGAAGCCCCAGACAGAGAGACCAGCACATGTCTGTGCTCCCTGGTGGGAGGGACTGAAAGAAGACTGGCTTATGGATTCCGTGGGTAAAGGTGAAAATGTTGTGTGGGATGAGGTTGGTGGGTTCTGCAGATGTGAAAGTCTATTCTCTGGGAAATGGGAAACTGTTGGAGGATTGTACATCAACAAGGACATTATCTGACTTGTTATGAAACACTCACTCTTGCTGCTGGCTGGAGAATGGCTTAAAGGGGACATAAGAGCAACAGCAGGGAGACCAGTGAGGAGAGAAGAGCATCATGGTCTGGGCAGAAATGATGGCGACTTGAGGTATTGTGTAACAGGAGTGACGGAGAGAAAAGGTCTGCCCACTCTGTGTTTCCCTATCTGCATTTCTGCAGGACATCAAAGCACTGTGGGGTAGGTGGAGCCATGGTGTCCTGCAGTAGGGGATGCTTGCAGGGCAGGTCGAGACAGCAAAGAACCTTGCTTTGGGTTCTCCTTTGGGTTCTCTCCAATTGGGTGCCAATTTGGACCATGTGGGCTGAGAAGCCGGAGCATATAGTCCAGTCTACAGTGGGAGGAATGTACAACGTCACAGCACATTTATTGCTTGACAATGAGAAAAACAATCATTCCAGGGCTACCATTCTCAGACCTACATGACCACCAGTCTGTGCTCTCTGGTCCACGAGACCTGTATGGGAGGATAAGCAGCAAGACATTATTTGATCAATAGTAGGGAGCAGGCTTGTTGGTCATGTGACCCTTGTAACTGTGTATGGTTTGCTCACCAGCAAGAGGGGTCTTGTTATTAGATGCCCCTGGATTGAACATTGAGTCCTGAGGAGTGTGAAAAACAGGCCAGCCTTTTTCCCTTTTCCCTTTTCCCTTTTCCCTTTGAGTGTCCTGTGGGTGCATGCCAGTCCTACCAAATGCATCTGGAGGAGGACAGGGGGCATCAGAGAGCACCTGGCTTTCTCCCTGGGGCCTTTCATAGGAGGTCCCTACTATCTGCTTTCTTTAGCGTAGGCATTCAACCATTGCATTGCATCCATTCTTAGGGTGGTGTTCTACTGGTATCTGGAGGGAGGAGGTTGTTTAGGGCCAGAATAAGGGAGAACAGTTGAATGAAGTCAGCGCTTCGGAACTTCTCCAGAGTGAAATATCTACAAGAAAAACAAATCCTTCTCTTGCTGACTGTGACCAGCTTCTGCTGTGTGACCTACTTTGTAGGTTTTCCCAGTGTGGGTGGGGAAGTCAACAGTGGAGGGAGGGGAGAGTGCATATGGGCTCTAGAAAAAGGGGAGTTAAGTCATACTGGAGCTAAGTCCTAAGACCTTGGCCCTACTTGTTTGCTGGGAGGAGAGCTGGATTCAAGTAGCCACAGCTGGACAGATACTTTCTCTTTCAGGAAGGACTATCAATTTCATGACACTTCGCAGATTTGTATGTGCTATAAAAATATCTTTAGAATAGTTATGTAGCTTTCTAAAATTTATAGCCATGCTGAAATACTGAATGGTATTTGCAAGCTTTAAAAAAGTGGAATCATCTCAGTGGTTAAAAGTAAAAGCCTTTATTATCGGAAATTCCGTATGCAATACTCATTGTTAGCTTCCATTGTGTGTGTGTGGCCCATCTACTTGTGCAGTCACTTCAGGATCCCAGCTCACTTACCCATGCTTGTTGTGACCTTCCTGCAATGCTTCCGTTAGGTTAACCTTCCAGGAATGCGACTCATCTTATTAGTAAGTAAAGCACACTGGAAGCTAAATGAATGATACAGAGGGTTTGATAATGCATTCCAAAGTCCATCATTTGAGGCATTTCAAATAGCTGTTATTCCGGTGTGGGAAGTAAGACACTAAATATGTATTCATAACATTACACAAGACATGATCACATTTATATTGTGAGCTAAGAGCAAAACAGAAGGAACATGCTGGAATCTGTTGTAAGCATTTTACCTGTACTAACCTATTAGCTCTTCATAGTGACTCTATGAGTTACATACAAGTATTTCCATTTTATATATGAAGAAGCTGAAGTACAGAGAGGTTAAGAAACTCGCTCATGGTCACACAGCTAGAGAGTGGTGGACTTCTGATGAGAGTCCAGCAGCCTAGCTCCAGAGTTTATGCTACTAGCTCTTGCCCTTCGGTAGCTGCTGAAGATTCTTAAACCCCGGAATTGTCTTCCATGGACGTTACACCATTTTATACTCTCAGTTATACCTATGTCTAGTTATTATTTAACCAAGAGAAATGAAACCATATGTCCACAAAAAATTGATACAAGAAAGTTCATTGCAACCTTATTCTCAACAGTAAAAAGTTGGAAATAGCCCAAATATCCATTTAACAAGGGAATAGCTAATCAAGCTGGAGTATATTCATATGATGGAATACCCCTTGATTTCAGCTATAAGATGAAACAGGCACAATATGAAGGAGTCTCAAAAACCTTATGCTGAGTCAGAGAAGTCAGATAGAAAAGGGCATGTACTGTATGATTCTATGTATATGAAGTTCAAGAACACATAAAACAAATCCATGCAGATAAAAGCTGGGATAGCGATTACTTCCTGTCAGGGGGCAGAGATATGAGTCTGGGTGATGACAATGCTCTATATTTTGATTGGTCAAAAATCGAGTTTTATACCTAATATCTGTGCATTTTCTTATATGTATTTATACCTCATACACACACATACACAGACACAGACACACACACGCGCGCGCGCGCGCCTACAGTAACACATGGAAACTACCCCTTCTTCCCTGATCCGTTCTGTTCCTCAGTGGTATAATGTTCACAGACTGGCGTGGGGTTTCCAGCAGTTTCCATTTCCGTGGATATGTGTATATATGTGTACATTATATTATATATATTATATATTATATTATATATTATATTATATATTATATATATTATATTATATATTATATTATATATTATATTATATATTATATTATATATTATATATAAACATAAATAAGCTCAGACTATATGTATTATTCTGCTACCTGCTTTCTTTTTTTATTAGCAATATGCCTTAAAGGTTTTTCCATGTCCATACTTTAGTTTTACCTTAATCTTCTTAGCTAGCTTGGAGTTCCAGAGTATAAATACACTTGATTTCTTCAGCCAGTTTCCTTCTGGTGGATGATTTGGCAGTTTTCAAATGTTCACTTTGATGGTATAGTGAAAATTTTGTACCTAAATATTCATGCATCTGTGCAGACATTTTTGTAGACTACTTTCCTAGAAGTGGGTTTTCTTGGGAAAAAGGTATGAACACTTTGGTGGATACTGCAAATTAGTTTATAATTTTATAACCAATTTTTGTCATACTCCTCCTGACCACATACGAGAGAGCTAGATTCTGGCATCCTCTCCAACAGTGGACATTATCAATCTTTTAAAATGTTTGAGAGAAGATAGGTTAAAAAAATTGCATCTTGTTTCTGCTGAGATTTAAAAAAAACGTTTTGATTTTTCTCCTTTATATACAATATACACGTGAACTTAGAGTAACATATGTACCTCTTGCTCCACACTTCTCCCAGCTATGTGATTCCAGAGGCTACAAAGCCTGATACTCTCTCCCCAATGAGTTACGGAACACTTTCTAATTTTAATTTTAATTCGATTGACTGTTCTAGTGAAAAATAGCAGGATTCTACACTCTCTGATATTTATTCTTAATATAGTAGCCATTGTTGATCTTGATTACCTGTTGGAATGTTTTTATTTAATCCAAATTCCTTAATGTCGTGAAATGACTTGCTTAATGACACTAGTTAATTTAAATTGAATGATGAAAACAGACCCTACCGCTGTACTCTCCAACCAACCTCCATCTAACCCCTCCTCCATAACTGCTTTAAATATTTTTTAATGTTTATTTTTTATTTTTGAGAGAGAGAGAGACAGACACAGCATGAGAAGGGGAGGGGCAGAGAGAGAGGGAGACACAGAATCCAAAGCAGGCTCCAGGCTCTGAGCTGTCAGCACAGAGCCCGACACGGGACTCGAACTCACAAACTGTGAGATCACTTCTTGAGCTGAAGTCAGATACTTAACCAACTGAGCCACCCAGGTGCTCCCATAACTGCTTTTTAAAAAATTTGTATTTTGGATATATTTTTAATGGTGTTTCCCTGGAGAAAAAAAGTTTACCCCTAGGAAACTTTGTTTCCAAACATGGAACAGTTTAGTCTCTGGCTGGCAGAGCCTTAGAATCTGAGTTGCCTAGTGGATGGGAATTTGGGAAGTGGGTGTCAATGACACTTTCTTCTCAAGCAGTGTTGCCAGAGGACTTTGCATTCTGCACCCTAGGGGTTCTACCTTCCTGAGTGTAGTACAATTGAGAGCTGTACTGAGTTTAACCCGGTTTGTTTATGCATATGAATTTACTTCTGCAGGTGGGGGGAGATGCAAGACTGATAAGTCACCTACAGATTTTATTCTTGGAGATGCTGAAGTTATTACTAGCAAAAATCACACTGGTTATTCCTTCAGCAAGTGTCTAGTGAGCTTCTGTGGGGGTATTTTCTCTTTACCGGGAGATCTCATCTTCTTAAATTTCATGAATTCTCTATCTGCCTCTCTCTCTCTCCTCCTACCCCATAGGGGTATTGCTGTTTCAACCTGTGCTTTCAGGTAGCCTTGGCTTCTCCGAGGGATACTTGAGAGAGTGAGTGTCTAGTAGGTGAGGTTCTGCTCACCTGTCTCCCCCATCTCTTAAGTCTTTCCTACCTCGACCAGAGAAATGCGAGGAATATATTCTTTTGCAAGGGAGTGTGTGTATTTTATGCGTATCTATCGATGCTCATGTCTACAAAGATAAGATGATAATTTTCATCACCTGTCCATACATGCATCCAAATAGCCAAATTCACAGCAGTGCCATTCAAAACCCAGCTTTTCTTTTCCAATCATTCATGTCCTAAGTCAGGCAGCATTTGAGTCTACAAACTTCAGTTTTTCATTTTTCTTAGCCACTCATTTGTATTTCAGGAAAGCTTTAGGGGTGCCTGAGAGGCTCAGTTGGTTAAGCGTCCTACTTTGACTCAGGTCATGATCTCACAGTTCGTGAGTTCAAACCCCACATCAGGATCTATGCTGACAGCTCAGAGCCTGGACCTTACTTTGAATTCTGTCTCCCTCTCTCTCTCCCCTTCCCTGCTTATGCTCTCTCTCTCTCTCTCTCTCTCAAAAATAAATAAAAATTAATTTTTTTAAAAAAGGAAAGCTTTAAGAGATGCATGGATTTGGAGGTTTGTTTGTTTTTTATTTTTGGATTGAAAATTGCAATATTCCTGAAAGTAATATCTGTATATGTTCAGACTGCCCCAAGAACTTTGTGGGAGTTCATTATGCAAATGATGTTCATGATAATAATCTATTTTCTTTATCAGTGGTACTTGGGGTAAAAAACATTTAGCAGTTGGTTCTAGTTAAGTGTGTGCTTTAAAGATATAAAAAGTATTTCTTTATAAAAATGCCCTCTACTTAAGTAGTCTCTCTAATAACACTGACCTCTCCATCACATCCTTTTACTGGGCACTGACTTTATTTCCTGAACTGGGAAGTGTGCTTGCCCCAGATTGGTATGAGTTTTGAAATACTATATCCTTGTTCAATTAGGAAGCAGGAGGTTGTTCTCAACATCTTTGTAGTAACCAGAAGATAATTTCCTAAAAGAAGATTAGCATGTAGACTTGAATTTCTTGAAACTTGAGTTTCAGATGTGTACCTTACCGTATTGGGTACAAATAAGGAAATATCAGACAAAAATTATCTAATCCCAATACTGACCAAGTAGGTGGCTGTTCTCTCTCACCATAATCCTCTTAATAAGTGTCACTAGGAATACTTGAATCACTGCTTCAGGTGGTACTGTAAATATTCATAAAGACCAGTGTTCAGAATATTTTAATTAGTAGGATTCCTTTTAGAAGATCATTCAGCTTAATAAACAATTTTCTTGAACTTCATTTTTTTAGAGTGGAAAGAGTTGCGAGTATATAATTTTATGAGGACAAGAAATAAATTTTCTTATTCAGAGTGTCTTCCATTTCATTAGTAATGGTTTCAACTTGACATGTTTGTGGCGTATCATCTATTCTCATCTTGAGCACATTTCCACAAGACCTGTGACTCTCTCTTGCTTAATCTAGGAATCAGGGCTCAGTGACAGCAGCTGACTTAGCAATACTGGGGAGGAGAGAGAGGGGTCAGGAAGGATCCCAAAAGATTCTGATCTGCAACTCTCCTCTTTTGGAATCAGTGTTCCTGAGCCCTCTGTACTGCCCTCCTGCCTCCTCACGTGTGGGATTAGATTTATACCAGCTGCCATGGACATGGTTGCCTAAATCTGTGGAATGTTTTGCTAAAGGCCGCTGGTGAAATAGTCCACATTAAGCCTATAACACCTCCCCACTCTCTTTTAACCCATCCTTTGTCCTTAGTCTTTTATTCACTTGCTTACTTTATGATTTTGCACTTTGACATCCTGTAGATTCATTAAGAACTTTTATTCCCAGCATGAGGGCTTTTCTTAACATGATGATTACCCAAATCGTTATTCTGTTTGAGCTAAGTGATGACAATGTATTTGATTGGAACCTTGTAATTGTTATTTTAAAATCAAAGTAATGGATTATGATCTCAGAGAAGGAACATGATCCAAAAGAATAATAATAATTAGAAGAGCAACCACTTAGAAGAAAATAAATACTCTGTCGCAGACCAGGGGCCCTGTGTTCCCTGATCCCGCCTACCTTTGCAGTCCCGGGTTCTGCCCCTCTTCCTCCTCGCCCTGGGCTAGCCTCACTGTGGCCTTCCAGTTCTTAGAAGTGGTTGGTCCTTTCTTGCCTTGGGAACTGCACTTGCTATTCCCTGCACTTTGGGAACTTCTCTACCGCTGACTTCTTGGCTGGCTCCTTGGAGTCTTACCCAGTAGTTTTGCCACCTTAGGGAGGTTTCCTGGCCACAGTGCCCAAAGTCATCCCCCACTCCATGCCTGTCCACACATGCAGTCTGTGTCATCATCTGTCACAGCATGCGATTTATTCCCCCCACCCCTTAGGAAACCCAAGTTATGACTCCTTGGTACTGGTCTGTCTCTCCCACTAGACTTCAAGCTCCATGAGTTGGATGACTATACATATCTCATTCACTACAGGAGCCCCAGTGCCATCCTGGCACTTGGCATTAAGTGGGTGCACAATACATACTTGGGATTGAATGAATGGAATAATCTGAAGTTCCACCTTTTCCCGAATCCATATCAATATATTCCATCCTTAGTACTCGTGTTGTAATAACATATCTTTCAGTGGTTGAATTTAACCACCCTCTGCTGGCTTTTCTCAGGCATATGAAGGATCAGAATAAGAAGGTGGCCAACCTCAAGCACAACCAACAGTTGGAAAAGAAGAAGAATGCCCAGTTACTGGAAGAAGTCCGCAGGCGAGAAGATAGCATGGCTGATAACTCACAGCACTTGCAGGTGAGCTCAGGCTTCTTCTCTTTATGCCTAGATAATTGGAGATTGACTTTCTCTGACGTTCATGCACTGCTGTGGGAAAATATGCACGGAAACGGGGGCCTTGCCTTAGCTCTGAGTCCGGCACTAACCGTGTACTCCCAGAGAACCCAGTATATCTTTACAAGTGTGGAATATTGTTTTCAGAATGATGCCCAAGAAGAGTTGATTATGGTAGGAAATCTAATAACTGCACAGAGTCTCTTGGTTCCTGTACCTCACCCTGAAAAGTAAGGGCTGCATTTATGAAGTTGGCAAGAAACTTAAGACATAGAAATATCCTCCTTTTAGAATTATATTTAAGTGACTTTGGTGTTTGTAGAAGGGAAATGTATGTGTATTATCACAGAAGGTATTTGAAAAAGGATGCTTTCAGATAGTTTACGAAACTGGTTTTGTTTTGTTCAAAACTTTGAGGCTCTGAGGGAGATCATTATTCTGTCTTCTCTGGAATATAGTTATCTCTGAGCGGACAGCCATATCTGAGAAACCAACTGGCTGACTGAAAATACCAATTTTTCCTCATTAACCATCCCTATTTTTGGCAAAAGAGCTCTCCCCATGTGCTCAATAAAACATTCAGGCTAAAACAGGGCATTTGCTTTGAAGTTCTTTTATTTATTCCAATGTGCCTTTAAACAGAGTAGTTCAAGTTGGCCAGAGTTCATGTTACATTTTGCTTATTAATTAGTGTCTTTCTCTAGTTATATATTAGGTTTCCTCCTTGGAGATAGAAAAAGTTAGATAGTTTCAGTATGTACTCACAGTTCATCTTTTTAATTGACCAAAAGAGAAATAAGTAATTATTCTAGAGTAGGAGATACAAGGAACTGTCCTGCACAGAGCATGGCACATGGAGGTTACTTAGTCAATATTAGTTTCTTTTTCCTCTGTGTCCTGGAGCTGCCTTAATGGTTTCAGTCAAGCTCCTTTGCCTGGATGCCTGATTTGGTTTGCACATCAGGTCCTTTGTTCAGGCGTGGGACCACATTCATGTGGACCAGTAGCTTATTTGAATCCACAGCTTCCTCCATGTTCTTGTCCTAGGATTTTGGGCCTTAGTTTCCCTACCAGTCATATGAGATATTAAATTGGAGCCTATAGACTGAGATAGTGAGAACTTAAATTTGTAGAACATTTTATTGCCTTGCCAGGCATACAGTCTCATTTTTTCTTCATCACAGTGTTGGTGATTTTACATATGGTAAAACTGGAATCTCAGAAAAGTTGTGAAGCGACATGCTAGTAAAGAGTGGAGGTATACCTGGCTCCAGGTCTCCCTGCCTTCAAGACACTAATGTAGAGGAACCATAACAATAGTAGCTATCATTTATAGAACTTTTCAGTCTACTAGGTACTGTGCTATGTACTTTATAGCACCTATTTACTTCTTATATGATCTGGGTTAGTTGGAACTCTTAGTTGCAAGTGACAGGAACACAACTCAGTCTTAACTAAGCAAAAAAAGGGAATCAATTAACTGACGAGGACAATTAATTAAAGGGTGGACTTCAGGTCTGACTTCATTCAGATATTCCAACAGTGGCATCAGGATTCTGTCTCTATCCTACTCATAGTTGCACTCTGCTTTTTGTTGCTTTGGTTCTTAGGAAAGCTGTCCACAGTGATGCCCACTATGGCCATCAGTAGTCAGCCTCCATTGTGAGTGCAGACACCCCGGGGGAGGAGAAAAGTTCTTTTTTAGTGGTTCTAGCAAAAGTTCAAAGAATAAAAGAATGCTTATATTGGCCAGGCCAGGATGTGATCACCTGGAGCTTAGGGGATCAGGGTTAGAACACCCATGTCATATGGGCTGAGAGTGGGAATAAGTGACCTCCCATGAAAAAGAAAGGAGTGTGTTACTAGAAGGGATGCTGGACAGTAAAACTATAGAGATGCACTACAGCCGCCATATGGGGTGGATTATCTGTTATCTCATTTGATGTATGAGAAGAAGGAGGCTCTGAGAGGTTACATAACTTGCCCAAGATTACTTGGCTAGTCAGTGGTGGAGCTAGGACTTAAACTTAATCTGACCATCTTTAGATGCCGAGAGTTCTGGAGAAGAGTTATAAAGAGGATGACAAGAAAACTGTTGAGTGGTGGGGAGTCTTCATGGAGTGTTTGGGATTAGAGCTGAAGGAGTCTGATATGGGAGGGATGCAGCAGTAGGGATGACACTCCAGGCAAGAGAACCATCAGCAAAGGTATAGAGTATGAATAGAGCAAGGCACAGTCATGGCACAAAACGTAACAGATAAATTGAGTGTGGTTTTCAGTGACATAAGTATTACTATCTTTCTTCAACTGCTTTTGGAGCTTGAACGCCCAGGATTTATTCCAAGCTTCAAAATTTACTAGCTGAATGTCCTTGGGCAGATGACTTACTCTCTCTTGGTCTCAATGTCCTCATCTGTAAAATGGGACTAATCACAATTACATCTACTCCATAGTTGCTCTGAGGATTAAAGAGTCAATGCATATAGAGAATTTAGAATTGTGCTTGGCACAATCTATGCTCACAGTAAGTGTTAATGATTAATGGTTATTACGATAACAAGGAAAAGGTAAAAGGAACATTATGTGAAATTGTTGTCTATGATATATGTGGGTATTTATACAGTTCTACTCTGTTATGTGTGGAGCATCAAAGTTGCTGTCATTTCTATATATAGTCATTTCTTTTCTAAGAACACATCTAGTTATGGAAATTAATGTCTTGTTTTGACTCATGAACTTTTGCATAGCAATATTTTTATAAGGGGCCTTGATAACTACCTCATAGACAATTCATAAAAGATAGCATGGTCTGGAATTGCTTAGTTGCATTCCTGACCACCCCAAATAAAGGATAGCATTTGAAATGCAATAAAAAGTAATCACGATTAATTTTGATGAAAATGTTTCTGGTTAAGGTTAATAGAGAGTGAAACTCCCACTTTCTTGGATCGTTAAGCAGATATACTCAGATGCAATAATTACTGCCTTTTGAAGACAGAACTTTCCTTTCTTGGGGCATTTGATTTTTTAATGTTACTGTTGTTTTAAGTATTTCCTGTTTACAAGTTAGCTTCTTAAGCCCTTTAATAAGTGTCTGTCAACTAAGATCTGGTTTGGTTGGTTAGATGGGTGGTTGATTGGTTGATTGGTTTTTAGTTATGAGATTTGCACATACTAAATTTGATGTTTTCTTCACTGGTTTTTCTGTAATGGTTGGACATGACAACTTCTTGATTTCAACCAACCAAATATGTATCATATCCAGAGAAATCTCAGGTAGAGTATTTCCTGCAACAATATTAGCTGTTGTCAGGTTCCAAAGGAGAGATTGAAGAAATTCAACCTGTTGAATTAAAATTGGAGACCTTGGAGACCAAATTGAATATATTCAAATCAGGACATAATAGCAGCAGGCAAAATCTGGGCCATTTTAGTCCAATCTAGATATACAGTCATGCTAAGAAACATTTCACAAACCCGACCTTCTTTAGTTCTTAGGTTTGTGGTTTTATGGCAGAAGTTGCAAACTCAGATGTCTTCAGGGTCTAGACTATTAGCACAAATACGAAACAGGTTTGCATGTAAGAAAAAATTATGATGTCTCATTCTTTCAGCCTGTCTTTAAATTTTCCTTTTTGGTAGAGATGTGTCAGTTAGCAATTGCCATAATAATGCTGTGTAGCAAATCATCCCCAAACTCGGTCACTTTAAAGCATCAATAGTTATTCTCACAGATTTTTCAGGCTGACTCAGTGGCCCAGCTTCTCCAGGGTAGGCTTGGGTGGGCATGTCTGTTTCTCACTGCAGGTCTGTGGGTGGCCGGAGCAGCTCCATTCCATGTGTGTTTTTTCTGAGACTCAGGCTGAAAGGGTGTCAGTGAGTTAGGGGAAATTCTTCTGATGATAGTAGCAGAGGCACAAGAGAGTAAGCAAATAGATGCAAGGTCTCATAAAGCCTAGACTTAAACTGACACTTTTTCATCCCACCCCAGAGCAAGGCACATGGCTGAGCAAATATGCAAAGACTGGGGAAGTACACTCTACCCATGAAGAGAACATTTTAAAGGAGCAGATACAAGGAAGGGTGAGGGCTTGAGACCAATTGTTCAATCTGTTGAAAGAGATAGGATTTAGAGAAATATTTCTCTACATAAGAAAAAACATAACATAGACATAATGAAAAATTACACCCTAGTATATGGGTATGATAGAGAGTGGTAGGGACTGAGAACTCAAGAGCCCATGGCTCATCAAAAGGAATTGACACCACTAAGCTCCGGCTGAATGCTGCCACAAAGGTGGGTCTAGGTTTGAGAGACCCTCTGATTGCCATAAAATGGAAATTTTTATGTGAAATCTATGGGTTTGGTTCATTTTTTAAAAGCACTGTGGGTCCAGTGAAGTGCATGTGCAGATGAACTGACCACTGCTTGTCTCTGTTTCACAGCCCTGCATTCTGATCCCACTGTGTTCTCATGATGTAAATGAAGAGACTAGCTAGCTCAGCTTGAGCCACTGAGGAGAGAGGACAGTTTAGTGCATTTGTCCTGAGTCCATTTTTTTTTGTCTGAAAATACCTTGAATTATTGCCCATTGGAGGAAATACCCACAATATGTAGGAATAGAGAGTGTTCTTGATTTAACTTCTTAAATCATGTTTTGGAGAATTTGGCAAGGAGAGCAGGAAGGGAAAGAAAGATAAAGAGCCATGAAGATGAACTGTCCAGTTTTCAAATACTGACCCTTATTACTATTAGCTCAGGAGTAGGCTGGGAACCTCTGACTCACTTTTTTTCATCCGTAAGTGGGAATTACAATCTCTACCTCCCTGGGTGGGTTAAATAAGATGAGCTTTATGAAAGGGCCTTGCACAGTACCTGATCTATGTAAGGTTCAGTTACTAGAGCTTTCTCCCAGAGAGACTGATAATGAGCTTTTAACCCTAGAAGACAGTGACCATTGGGAGTATTGTCCAACAAATCCTTTCCAACTATTTTATACTGATGAGCAATACAGATATAGAGCCCACATCAGTAAATGAAAGTTTCCAATAAAACATTAAACAACATATTGGGCAATAAGGAGAAAAAATTAAAACGTTTTTCAAGTTTATGTTGAATTGTGTGTGAAAGGTAAATGTATAAGATCATGATTTTTTGGTATAATTCTGTAGAACTGTTCCCCAGGGCACAGATTATGGACGATGATATTTATGTCTGGCCTTGGGGCTTTGGGCTTCTGTGTGTCCCATTAGAGATTGCATGGATATTTTTCAACAAGGTGTCCTTCCGGAGATTCACACTAAATCGTCATTACCAGAATGGGATGCATTCCCACCCCCAACCCCCAACATCTAGCTATTTCTTGCTGAGTAAATATGCCAATTTGAAATCCCATTGGACATCTTTGTAGTTTTTGGCTGCATTTTTCCCTGTGCAGTTATCGAGTTAATGAACTAACATTCTAAGAAATGCACAAGCCAATATTTTATGCTCTTTTTCTGTTGTATGTCTGCAGAATTCTCTTCAATTTATTGCCTGAAAACTAAAGTCTGTTCTTGTGTGCTTCCGTTTCCAAATTATAGGTTCCCAGGGAACTGTAAAGTTTCTTCTCTGCCAGTGGTTAAACCCAAGTGTGATCAGTTTAAAAAGCAAATGAATGTTCCCATTTATTCTTGTCCTTTTAGTAGAGTTCTAAAAAAAAAAAAAGGTAGAAAGACAATTTTATTTTTCAATTTGTGCGAGTCTGTACATCCATATCTTTTTTCCAAGGGGACTTCCTTTACTTTGCTTCTCCAATTAGAGTTAGAGTCATCTAACAGAGGAAGTGTAACAAACAACATAAACCTCAAAAAATGCATAGCTTTCAGCAAAACATATAGTTCATTATGAAGTTCCCAAGCATTGGTAAGTTGTTTCTTTGCAGAGGGACACATATGTTTTAAGCAGCAAATTTTTAAGCCTCCTATCTGTATGTTCATCTCTCCAAGTCACTGAGTTTAGTTCATTTCTCTTTCAATTCCCTAAGCTTAAAATTGTTACTGTAACTGTGATCTATGTTCCTGTGTTATGGTACACTTCTAAGTACTGCCATTAGAAGAAACCTGACCAGTGGAGTTAAGAGATCCATCATTGTCAAAACATGTCTATTCAGTTCCTAGTTTTTCATGGCTGTTCAGTAGGCATGGCGTAGAGTGATTTAGAGAGGCTCCATTTCAGCCATCTTGTTCAACATATGGAAAGATGCGAAAAGTCATCTGAACACAGGTTAAAAGAAAAATCCACATTTGTTCAAAGTTGCATTAGAATTTAATATGATTTCTTTTAACATTGCAAGGTGTTTTGTTTGCCTTGGGATTTTAAATCTTGATGTGTAAAGATTGGGATGTTCCATTAAGTTGTGAATAAATTCCATCACGTTGTTGAAATGTGGACCGAGCAGCGTCCAACATTTCCAGACTCTGTTCATGGTTTAAGACAACAAGAAATACTCAAGTATTTGTGAGTCCACGGAGGACACAGATTGTTGGGTGGGACCGAGGTTTAGTACAGAAGTGCTTTTTTTCTTGGGGATTTATTTCGACATTTGTTTTTCTTTCACACTGTAATCCCCCATGAGCCAAAAATGACTTCGTTGCAACAGGTCCCTATAGGCAGTCTCAGAAAGTCTTATTTGACAATTAGTTTCTGGTAGCCTTGAGTTGAGTCGTTACTCTTTGTAGTAACTCATAGACTGTCAGAGGTGATGAGGCATCCTTTGCAATATATTTGAGAACTAACCATTTGTTAGAAATGTTCCAAGAAGCCCAGTGAAATCGTGTAAATAAAACTGTTGTATGTGGGGTTTTTCTTCTTTCCTCCCAATAAAGTATTGTTTGTTTTTCCAAATGTGCAGTAACTTGCATGTTTCTTCTGAGAAACATCTTCTGCTTTTTCCTGAGGATTTGTGATCGAATCTTCCACTTCATACAGCCCGTCTGTACAAACACAATATATTTCTATGGAAAAGAGAGGTTTACCCTTAATCAAGTGTTGCCTAATCTACCTACTAAATTATCCCCTGGAGACAGAGTGAGGTTCATTATTCTTTTCTGAAGGGTTTTCATGTTTCACTCCATTAGTGGATGTTAGACAGTCTTCAGCAAAGTGAATGTTTGTTTGTCAAAGGCTAAAGATCCTACAGAATGAAATGCAGCATATTTGTGGAATGCAGTCATTGCTATTATGGAAGTAGAGTCCTGAATGTCCTGGGATGACAAAGTTTGAGGAGATGGGAGATGGAGAAGGGAAGCTTGCTGGAATAATATGGTAATCTCTAACTCATTTTGAAGGAGGTTCCTAAGGAGGATCAGACTATTTTAGACAGTACTCCATTTTCTCTTTTTGGTCCCTGAAATATAAATCATTAATGGCAAGGCAGCATGCATCCTCCCCTGTGCTCTCCAGTGAGAGTTAGAAGCATTCATAGATGTACTTCGGCGCTAAGGAGAGAGGGGGCATGCTTTGTAAAATCTATCTTTCCTCTATTTACCTTTAACTCTGACCTATGGGCTTACTTTGAGGTGAGGCTTGGACCGTAAACTGGAGACACCATTTTTATATGTTTATTAAAATCACTGCAGATGATCAGTTTAGTCAACAGCAACAACAACCTATCCCAGCCAGAGCTCAGGGTGCTTCTCAAAGTGCTTCCATGGGGTCATCTTCATACTGGATCTTCCCATTGACCTTGGGGATTGGGTGGAGTCAAGTTTATATGTTTTTGTTTTATAGATGGGGAAACTGAGCCTCAGAAAGTTGTTCACTGACTTTTCTGCAATTGTAGGTATCCTTAAAGGCCAAGCTCTGAGAAGGTACCAATGTTGAGAGTTTTTCCTGTGAGGGGTGCCTGGTTGTCTTAGTTGGTTGAGTGTCTGACTTTGACTCAGGTCATGATCTCATGGTTTGTGAGTTT
This sequence comes from Paguma larvata, assembly GCA_030068075.1. Lineage (NCBI taxonomy): Eukaryota > Metazoa > Chordata > Mammalia > Carnivora > Viverridae > Paguma > Paguma larvata. Next base: position 22,991,217 of record CM057842.1, on the reverse strand, counting down.
GAGCCCCACGATGGGCTCTGTGCAGATAGTTCAGAGCCGCAGCCTGCTTTGGGTTCTGTGTCTTCCTCTCTCTCTGCCTCTCCCTGCTCATGCTCTGTCTCTCTCTCTCAAAAACAAATAAACATTAAAAAAATAAAAAAAAGTTTTTCCTGTGAAGGTCAGACTAAACTTCAGCTTTTGGAAACTGAAGAAATTGCTTCCCCAGGCAAATTTCTGAACCAGAAGTTGTGTGTTAAAATTCACTGAGAAAAGAGACCTTTAGGATGTGTGCTTGGGAGCATCTGTAGCAGGTGCAGTATAATTTTCAAAGTAGAGACAATGAAGGCATTACTAAAGAAGCCACACTTTGAAGGCAAGGGGTTTGAAAGAAGAAAATATTCTGACAGTACACCTTAATTTTTCAAAGGTAGAATTCACACGATAACTTACACACATGGGACCCAGAAATCCCTCAAGGACAGTCATGTTCTATGTGCATTAAAAAAGCCAGTGCAGTTAAAGCAGCTCTTCCTGGCCAGGCTAATTATGGTAGGTTTACCCTGAGATATGGCTTCCAGAGGTTAGTCAGGGGAGCACCTGCAAATCACAGTGCATGTCACCCCACATCAATAACCTCTTTCTAATAAATGCTGGTATTTCAGCACGTTGCTATGTAAGGCAGAGACTGGGGCATGGTTAATTTTTAAAAATGTTAACTTTGACTTACGGCTTGTCCAGAGCATTGCTAAACTGTATATTCAAACACTCCAGATTAAGGAAATGACAATCAATGACATGGGCAATGATTGAGATGGAAATCTTGCAAAAGGAAAATACAACTATAAAATCTGTTCCTAGTCACTTAATAGTCTCTCCTGTAATACACATTTGGGAAGTTGGTTATTTGAATTTATGACACTTTTAATTTCTTCTCTGATATTATACTTTTCCTCTATATCTTACTTATTTATGTTGCCTGGAGAAACCCTGCAATGTTAAGCAATTGTAAGTTTTTCTTACTAGCAAGGACTTTACACTTTATTTAATACAAGCCCCTTGCTTTGCTGCTGAGGGAAGTCAGGCCCAGCAAAGGCACATAACCTGCCCAAGATTCCAGAGGGAGTTATTGGTAGAGGGGAGATCAGAGCTCAAGACTTTTTCATCCTTGTCTGGTGGCATTTGTGTAGCCCACTGATGCTATAAGATATGTTTGCCTTCAGTAGGATTTGGATCATTAACCTGTAAACCCCAAAGCTGGGCCTGTGCTCTCTCAGCACGGGATATTAGATTGGTCATTTAAGATGACATAAAATGATTCCTTACAATACACTTAGCTTTATGCAAAGTTTATAATCAGGGTATTCTATCATCTTCTATGACTCTTTTATGTCTTTAAAATTGGAATACTTAAAGAAGTGGCAAATCACTGGTGAAGAGAATTGTGAGAACAGACTGTACAACTTAGGACTTTTTAGATGATAACGAACGATCAGTTTAAGTTATTTATATCTTTGCCACTTTTCCTCATCTATAAAGAGGTGTCAACCTATGAGGGGACTCAGGAAGTCTTTGTCATGGAAAAGAAGTGTGGATTGCTTAAATATTTCAACAATAAGAATATTAGCCACTACTTTTTATTGAGCAATGAAGTATCCCAAGGAAAATGTCTTTGGTTTAGTTCCTGCCAAACTGAGAGTATGATTAACATGTAGGAGGTTTGTTGGGAGGGGTGGGTCTCAGGGAGAGAGAGAAGCAGGACTGGCCACTGGAGAAGTTGAGCTGGAATGCAGTTTCAAGGGATGCTCAGTATTTCCCATCAGCACTGCATGGAGTTGACCATTTTGAGGGAGTGACCCCAGTTGAGCTGAGAGGGCCGGGCCTCTGTTACCCCTCATCAATAAGTAAGTGGATCCCAGCAACCTATAGGAAGGGCATAATCTTGTAAAACACATCCCTGGAAGCTGAGGAAGGAATGCCTTTGTCCTGAAGAGGAATCTGGGCAGTGCCCTGCTTCATCTACGGTGAGTATCTGATATGTATGTGGTACTCTCCTTTTTGACATCCATGGAAGACACACACAGTTGATCTCAGGACTGTTGACTACCCAGCTTCACACTTCTTTTCAATCCAAAAGACCAAACCTAGTTAAAAACTAATCCTAGTTGGCCAAGTTGCTCTGTATACACATTGACTTGTTTAATCTTCCCAAGAAGCTTCTCAGGTAGCTGCATCTTTGGAACCATTGTACAGTTGAGAAGATCGAGACTTGGCGATGCTAAAAAGAGAAAGAACTGGCATTCTTTCTCAGGTCTCAGTCATGAGTAGGGGTACCTCTCTCTCCTGTGCAGAGTGTTTCTTTATATGCTTACTGTTCCCAGTAACTATGGCAATAGTGAAGATGGTGGTCAGCCTACTCTAAAAATGGAAGAATTAGGTAGCATAAACTTGGGTAAGGAGGATTCACATGAATTTTGTGGAATAGTGGATAAGTTTTTTTTTAACTAATGGGGGAGACTGAGATGCTTCCTTGGGGCACGCAAAGTTCTGCCCTGAGTTCTGCAAGCAGCCCCACTGACATTTTTTGGAGACTTCTGTGTGCCAGGTACTGTGCTACCCGTTGCAGTTTAACAGTTGCTAGGACAAGATTCTTTACCTTTGAATATCTCAAGATCTTGCTTCTGACTAAAGATGTCCTTCCTTGGGCATCTGATTTGCAGCAGCTTCTGTAAGTGAACCAGATCGTATGTTCCTTGGGTGCTGCTTTCTATGGAATAGAAAACTGTTGGAAGGAGATAGCCATGAGGGTATGTCTGCAGCTGGAGCCTTGGCTCTGGCAAATCAGAACAGAAGCTTCTGGAAGGCTTTCTGAACCACAGTTCTGCCCTGGGATACAAGGAGCTGAGTGGATAAGGGATAAAAGTAACAAGGGAGTTAGGGATGTAGGTTCTAGTCTAGGCTCAGTCACTTAAGTAACCATGTAATCTTGGGCATGTTTTTTTTTGTTTTTCCTCTCTGAGCCTGTTTTGTCACCTACAAAATCAGAGGCCTGTATTGAGGTAAGCCCCTTTCAACTCTGAAATCCTGGCATCCTGAGACTAACTAAAGGGTGCATGCATGTGATGATTAAAGGTGACATCCGAGAAGGCAGCTCATGGATAGCTGGGGATGTTGCTGCCCACATAGAGCATCTTTGTCAGTAACAAGGATGTCCCTCCAGTTGGGAGTCCATTAGTCTCCTTCAGTACCAGCCATGCTACAAATATATTATTTGGCTTTAAATATCATTTATTCTAAACTCTTTCTGTTCTCTATCTGAAACACCACGTCTGCCATCTTGAGAAGACTTTTGTAGTGTGCACTTAAACAATGTTTTCTTTCTTCAGAGTAGTTGGTTATAATAACACATCCACCAATTGCTACCTTTTTAGTATAAGGTAAAGATTAGAACTGTGACCGTCTGGACACAAGATACACAATGCAAGAACTTCTCAGAATTGAGCCACCTGGGTTTCAGACTTCTTTCTCAAGAGCAGGAGCTATGTGGCTTTTAAATGTAATTGTTGGTAAAGTAGACTATTATTTTAATAAGCTACTATGTCATAGCGGCTATTTTCCTCCTCAACTATATGTGGGTCATAATGAATTGTGGGAAAATGGAAAGAGACTAATTTGACAAAAACCGGGTTGATATGATCTAGGTTCACATTTCCCAAAGCATGTTTATCAAAGCGAAGTTCTGTAAGATACCATTAGAAGAAAGGATTCGTTTGTCATATGTTTTTGGAAAGCAGTACATACTCTATCCTGCGCTTGGAGAACAACTATGCATAGTAAAGACTCTGGAAGTTCTATAGTCAAGAGACCTGTTTAATGTTCTTTAATCTAAATTTCTCCAAATCACTTAACAAAAAGAATTTTTGTTTTCCTGGAACATCTATTTACATTGCAAAGAGTTAGCATTTTATGGAACTTGGGTAAATGCTGATCTAGACAATTCACAGATGTGATAACTGAAATATACAATTAGCTCTTTGATTATAGTTTGAGATTTAAAAAACTCTGCAGTGACAGTGTATTAAACATAAAATTATCTTTGTCGAGTAAGAATTCACCTGGGCATCTTGCAATGCCTTTGTGCCTGTCACTTGTTTAAAAAGCAGTTTTGTTAGAATGATTGGCCAAGAGAATTCTACTTCTGTTATGCTTTTTAAAAATTGCATCTTGTTTAAAAAGCTGATGTGACGTGAACTTCAAAAATGTTTATGACAGGCACAGTGATATTTCCTATCACTTCTTGACTTTGGGATCTACACTTCTGATTATGAGCTCACATAATGCTATGCCCCAAATCCAAATTAGATGAAGAATGTTTTGGAGGAAGATGTGGAAATTATTCCAGCCTTAAAATATACAATTGAATTATTTTAGGTATTTGTTGTCAATTCTCATTTGGACACAGTTTTGCCCTCTTGCCGTAAAGCCCTTCTTTGGTATGTGGACTATAGTGCTTTAGGTTCCTGCTATGCTGTCAAAATCAGTTATACGGGTTCAAAATGAAGCACAGAGCGTCCCTGTGTTATTACTAGCAGGCTTGTTTTTATTTTGGTTGTACTTTTTTGGCTGTGAAAGGATCTTTATGAGAAATTAGAAAACCACAAATTTGAACATGTTAACAGTTAAACAATATAACCTTGAATGTCTGTATGTCTCCTGGATGCCTGAGTCTGATCATAAATGAACCTATAATTTCTGAATGAACTGCACCTCTCTTAACCTGGCTTATTAAAGGCCTTACCCTTTTAGTCATCTTGCAAGGTTATTTTGCCCCTTACCCTAAAGGGGGGATTAAGGCCATACTAGACTGTGGCTTGGGCATCTGGATAAGGTCTCACTTCACAGGAATTGCCACGTGTACACTGGAGTCCAATATTTGAGACAAGGTGGTAGTTAGCAGTGCATCTTTGGGGACTAGGTAGTCTGGGAGGTATGTTACAGATGAAGGAGGACCCTCTTTTTAGCTGTAATATGGTTTTGTAACATTTTAAATTCTTCAGATTTGTTTTTTCTCCACATATAAATAAGGTCATACATGTATCTATATTTTAAAGCTTATGAAATGTAAGTTTCATTTTTGTGTTCATTCATTCCACAGCCATTTGTGTCAGGCTCTGTACTAACCTCTTAAATTTCTGAGACCAGTTTCTTCTTCTCTCTCATACTATCTAATAGACAGACAAAAACATAAAGACATAAGCTTAACATAAGACATGCCACGAGATGGAGAAATATAGTTCAAAGAAATTTTTAAAATAGGTTGGAAATACAAGTTCAGAAGATGAACACTGTATGCAAAAGCAGCCTTAGTTTTTCCACCCAAGTCACCTCCTGCAGCTTTGTTGGGCTTCCCCACGCATGTTTTCAGGCTGAGGGCTGGACCCTTTCCCTGGTTCTGATGAGCACTTCCTTCCATCATTTATGAGTCAGGAAATATCAGCATATATACCCAAATATAAGCCACCCTGATTATAGCCATTTACTATTTCTAAATTTCATAAAAAATGTTCAAGTTTGAATATATAAACTCATAGGGGATATAGATAAAATAGTCAAGATGTCTACTTATAATGTTCATTTGGCTTATTTGATTACATCTAGAATCACTGATTACTTTTTGCCACTGTTACATTCAGTGTCGGAATCTCATCTGAACTGTCACAAATACATTCTTTACCCTCTGGAGGGGCTTTTCTATCACCTGGTACAGACTTCCCAGTCTAGTTGCCTTGGCCTCTGAGCCCTTTGATGTCAGTACTTCGGAAATATGTATATGAATAACTCAGTGGAGTCTTACACAAAGCCACAGACACCCATTCACATAACACTAGCAGGGCTTGTTTTATAATTTTCCGGTACATGTAAATATTTTTTATCTTTTTATCATGTAGAGCTATAATTGCCTTTTCTATAGTGTGCTTTTACCACACTGGTTAAGAGCATGGATTCCTGGGTTGATTCCTGATGTTGCCACTTGCTAGCTGTGTGATGTGAGAAAAGTTTCTGGATCATAGGTGTCGATAGTACCCACCTCCTAGTGCTGCGGTCATTTAGGAAACAGCACTCAGCACAGAGTATGCGTTGACCAGTGCCATAAAGATGCTGATGAGGCTGTTGAAGTCATGTTGTCGTTGGATGTTTACGCATGCTGGGAGCCCCAGAGACCTCAGCATAGCCTCTAGCAGCCGGTCCGATTGGCCCTGGTTTTCTCCGAGACCCCTCTCCTCCCATCGTCCCCTTCACTGACTGCACCCACACACCAGTCTCCAAGCCTGCCCGCCCTTGGAGCTTGGAGCTTGCTTTGCCCTGATTAGAATGCTCTTTCTTCAGATGCGCGTGTAACTTATTCCTTCACTTCATGCAGGTCTCTGCTCAAATGTAATCTCCTCAGAGAGCCTTCTCTGAATGTTCTTTCTAATTAATTGTTCTTGTAATTCTTTATGTCCCAACCTGCCTTTATCTTTCCTCATCATGCATAGCAAAGCTTAAACATAATATAGTTACTTGTGTACTTGTCTCTTAGCTGCCTTTCCATGAGCACATGGGACTTTGTCCATCTCCCTTCCCAGAATGTCAGATTCTTTAATGTATCTAGAACAGGGTTGGCCCTTGGTAGGCATTTAATAAATATTTCTGACTGAATGAATGAATGAATTATGATAAATGAGCAGAAAGGAAAATAAGCTCCCATAACATTTCTGTGGATTGGGAGCTGCTGGCTGGCACAGAGAGAGAAGGACCAGAGAGCTCTGTCCTGGAGGAAGGAGGATTGCCTCCCCCTGGTCAGCAGTGCATGCTGGGGGCTTGGAGAAAATGGGGGAAGTGTGTTCAACTGAGACTCTGTAGAGACCTCCTTGGAAGTGAGGGCTTGTGTCTTACTCACTGCTGCTGTTTAAGTGCCAGTAAGTAATAAGATGATAACTTATTATTAATAACTGTGGGATAAATAATGGCTGAATAATCAGACAATAGAGGATGTGCCATCTAGACCTTGTCATGGGGTTTGTTTGAACAGGGTTTTCCTGCAAGAGGGATTCTCGTTCATACTTAAAGATGTGCATCTTTATAGATGCCTGCTTATTTTTACTTTCTCACTTCAGCTACAGGGGGCACTGTCCCCATTGGAAGTTGCTTGGAGCGACTGTCCTTGAAAGCAGGGCCAGCAGCATAGTGAGGGGACCAGAGGAAACCTCATTCCACCCTGGCCTCTGAGCGACTGCCTTGTGTGGCAGGCACCCTCTATGCACATGTTTAGGAAACACAGTCTGCAGCCTGCAAATATCTGGAGAAAAGTGGCAAAATGAACAACAGGCCCCTTGGAGCAGGTCTTTCCTCCTATCTTAGTTCTGCAGTGAAGCCTTTCTGTTGTGAGTGTTCAGGTCTTTGATCCGATTATTGTAAGAGTGGAGAATTTTCTCAGTAGGAATGAGTTTATTGTTTAACTGGCAGATGGGTGGAGTCATAGAGTCCATAACCTTGCATTCATAACCTTGCAGTGGGTAACTGCTGTGTGCCAGGCACCATGAAGGGGGCACTGAGTCAATGTGAGGGTGGTGACTACATCATTGCCGCCATCTTCAATAGTTTAGTTTTGACACTGTTATTTCCAAATGCATGTTTCCCTTGTTAGCCACCACCCAGTGGAGCTCGCATATGCTTCCCTGTATGGCAGCTGTTACTCAAAAGCATTCAGCAATGCTCCCGGCCATTTTACAAGCTGCACAAGAGACCTTACTCTTTCTTTCCTAAAACCAGAGTTTCCGATTTTGGTCAGCAGCCTTATTCCTCACACTTGGTTCTCAAAGACATGTGACTATTAAGTTATGCTGCTGGAAAGATACTTTGTCACAAAAAAATATGCCAGACTTTGGAAATGATTCCAAAGGCTAGTTTCCCAAATTGTCTTGGAGAAAAGCCTGGCTGTTTGGAATGAGTGACAGCCTCAAAGGTGACTCCTTAGAAAAGGGATGATGTACATGGGGATGGCATATTTTGTCAACTTATCTTTTTTTCCTGAGACCACATTTTTGAATTCCAAGAGCAAGCTACTTTTTAGGCATCATATGAATAATACACTGATTGAGTTTCCAACTTTTCAAATGGCTGCTTCTATACTATGAAAGATTCAAATCATTTACCACTACACAAAAGATTTATGTTGCCATCATTGTGTTGATCTTGTATATGCCACTGACTCCTTGGAGACCTAAATTATCTAGAAAATTCCCTGAGTTCTTCCTGATTTTTTTCTTATTCTAGATTTGGGTTTTGTTCCTGTCCCACTTCCCCTTTCATAGTGGAGGTGGCATATCAATGACCATCACTTTTCATTCTTTTATTTATAGTTACACAGGTCTGTAATCTATTGCCCCTCCTTCCACTTTGTGGCTGTGTGGTATTGAAATTTCTTAATCTTGCTGCACCTCAGTTTTCTTCTCTTTAAAAAGGGGGTAAGAAGACTGACTGCCTCACATGTTTGCATGAGCCAGCAACATCTCAATGTAAGGTCATTACCACAGTTCTTTGTGCATGAAATGTACTCAGGAAATGACAGGACGCAATTACTTTTGCCATCATCACCAATACTGTAGTTAGCATTGACAAAATAAAGTCATTTTCTGATATCATTGTTGGGGCCATTGTTAATTTTAGGTTTTCTGTTAAACTCAATTCCTTGAGTTGTACTGTATTAAAGATTTGCATGCCTGTTCTGGTAGTTTAGCATTGATTGGGAGAAAAATCTAAGATTTATGTCTTCATATACTTTTTCCAAGCATCGTAAATTTTTAAAACTTTTCTTAATGTTTGGCAGTAAGCCATATCCTCATTGTTTGAGCACACACGCACATATGGTATATATGCATGTCTCTCTCTATATATACACATGTATGTATATCCATTCCCAAAATTGTTTTATTTTTCACTTGAAACATCATAGCCTCCTTAATTCTGCTTGCTGGAGTTAGATGACTATATTTTCCACCTCTAAATTAAACACCCAAAGAATTTGACGCGTAGGCACCAAAGTAGTAGCCTTTAAAAAGCCACTAACTTCACACAGACAGATACTTGAGACAGAAAGCCTTTTCTTCTTTGTGTTCACTTTGGTGTCTGGCTTCACCTGGCTGGGTGAAGTGAACTATGGGTAGGTTTAGCTAAATATGGCCTTGCATACCCACGCGCAGGAGGTGGGCAAGGGGTTCCCGTAAATCGAGAGGCTGGATGCTGTCTCCAGACTGGAGGCCATGGGAGCGAGGAGACTAAGGAGGAAATGGCATGGCTCCTGTGGCCAAGAGGTTTACCTGCAGTTGGTTTGGGCCACAGAGCACACTCCAAAAGTACTTTGATGGCTACTCGGTTAATTTGATTGATGCTATGGGGTGTGGGAGGGAGGCAGGACCCCTGAATAGTATTTATAATGCCTTGCACATACAGGCTGCAGAGGCAGCCACAAAACCAAGCTAAACATAAATTTTAACTATGAAATAAATTTTAGAAATGTTCTGTATACTTCCTCACCAGACCAAGTGCATGCAGCTATTATTACTCTTTCTTTTCATATCTAAAGCATTTCATTTGCCATATATATTGTTGCTTAAGGTTTGCGATTAACACCTGACTTGACCAAAATCCATATATAGGTGTTTTGCTGAGAAATTAAGATTATTTTCTTTGGCTTTATCTTTGCATAGAGGGCAAGTTTTTTCCCTTCCCAGCCTGAAGGTTGGTACTTGTGATTTGGCACCATTATTTCTTTATTCTTCATAGTAATTAACAAGAGCATTTTTTCCTTACCAAGCCCATGTATTAATTACTTGCTTTTTCATGGTTCTTGTCAAAATGTGTGTGTATCTCAAGATAGATTGCTTTATTCCAGCTGGGTATTTATTGAAAATAATTCCAGGATGGCTCAGTCATCAAGATGATCTATCACTTTTGGAAGGTTTTGCCACAGTTATGAGCAGGAACTGGGCAGTTGCTTTTCTGAGTGCTGAATGTGTTGGAAATGTATTTTAAGAGGCACCAGAAAGTGAAAAACACTTATTGTGGAATGAGGAGTGTATGGCATTTAAGCTAAGACCTGAAGCAGGAGCAGTAGCCAGTCAGGCAAAATGTTGGGGGAAAGAACATTGTAGGTAGCGGAAACAGTATTTGCACAGGTCCAGAGGTGAGTATGGGTTAGCTTTTCAGAGGAAAAGCACTACATCATTTAGAATTATCAAGAAAAATAATAGATATCTTCTAGGGTTGTTGTAAAGATTAAATCTGATGAAGTTCATTAAATACTTAATCCTAGGCACATAGTAACAATAAATGTCATAATAACAACATCATTATTGCCTCCATCTGCTTTAAAGCTCTTCTCTGCACATAGTAACTCTTAAAAATACTTTAACAGACATAAAAGGAAAGGAACATTATATTTCTAGGAGCTACTCAGGGCTTTTATCCCAGGTTGTTCATCATCCAAGGTTTTCTCAGTCCCTAGCTTTCCTTACACGTACTCTCTGTCTTCAAACAGATCTGCTTTGATTCATGAATGGAGACAAGTAAATGGAAGTTGGATTGGAAACATTTATTGCAGTGATGAGAACTTGCAGAAACATGGGAAGAGACTTACATGTTTCTCTAATTACAGAAATCCAAATGATCCTTAGTTGGTAGGGTCAAAGAGGATAAGAGCTAAAAGAAAGAAAAATTTTCATAAGTGTAATACAAATACAGAAAACAGCTAAAAACACATGTATGTACAGCTAATGAATTTATAACACCTTTGAATTCACCATTCATGAAAGGACCTAGAACTTTCTAGTTATCCCAGAAGCCCTCCAAGAGATACTGCTCAAACCAACTCATTTCTTTCCCCCAAAATAACCACTTTGTTAATTTCTATGCTAATCATTGCCTTACTTTCCTTTATATTTTTTTCTTACCCAGTTGTGTATGCCTACATACTGTATATTAGATCTGTCCACTGTTTTGTTTGTCTGTTTGAAAACGAGATTTAAAAGTTCCACTTAGGAGGAATTGGAATGAAATAAAAGTAGTCATATTGGGAAGACCCAAAGTCAACAGAAAATAGTAGGCAAACCTTGGAACTCAACCAGGGTTGGTGACAAGAGGAAAATTCTAGGAGAAATTGGGGAAAGAGTGGAGGTGCCTGGGAGAAGCACTCAGAGCCTCTTCCCAGAAGAATGCCTTCTGCCAGGTGAGGAGGTCTTACCTTGGAGATTGTGCAAGCAGGATGGTATCTGAGCTGGGAGTTTCAGGATGAGCTGCTTGTTTATACTAGTCTAGAGTTCCTCCTTTGAAAGAGCCACAGTCATTTGCCCAGACCCTAAGGCTCACTGGAGAGACATCCACAATTAGTGATAGGAATGAGAAGAAGTTGAGAGTGGGAGCCTCCCTCTGCTGGCCAAGGAAGAGTGACCCTGGACAAGGAGATGGAAAGAGAACCAGAGGTTGACTCTCTACCACAGGAACAAAGGGATGGTGGAACTCTGTGAGTTCAGTCATTACCTAAGGATCTTTGAGAAGGGAGAGGAGTTGGGGGAGACCAGGCCTAGTTCTGAGAACTTACTTCCAGATGGTACTTACCTTTTAACTTCTCTATTATATGCCGTTTTTAAAAGTCATGCTCAACCTCTTTATAGTTATAATATAAACTCTAAGATCCAAATATAAATGGGGTTTTTGTTTCCTTTTAGAAGAACCAGGAAGATCTGGGGAGTAGTTTAGCAACATGGCCCTTGAGGGCCTGGTGAGAGAGGAACCAGCTGGGAAAGCTTACGATAAGGCAAGTCCCTGAATGATCTCACAGCAAAGAGAGGATGGACAGGAATCCAACTTGGAACTGAGTTGTCCTCTATTCCGTGGGGGAGAATCTGAATTTTAACTCTGGCATTGCTATTAACTAACTACATGAATATTTTTTTAAAAGGAGGGTGGAGGAGCTCCCTGGAGTCAGTTACTTGAAACTATTTATTGAGCTTCTCCTGAGTGCCAGCCACTGCACTAAACATTGGAATAAACAAGATTATAAGACTCCTATCCTCATAGAGCTGTCTTCTAGGCATGAAGACCAACATTGAACAGGAAATTAATGATAAGCTTATTGAGTGCTGTGGAGGAGAGGCATGAGGGAGGACTTACCATGGGCTGCCCAGCTGGAGGAGTTGGCTAGAAAAGTCAGTGGTGATCTCGTCTACCCTCTTCATGTTTCCCATGTAGAGATGGAAGGTAAGGGAGTAAAGGGGGATGCCTTATTCAAGGCAGTATGGTTATCTGGTGATCAGAATTCAAACCTGATTCTTGCTTATGTCCACGGTATGGACCTGGAAGATCAGAAGTCGGCTGTGAGAGTAATCTTTCTCAGTCTCTGATAAATGATGTAAAATTCTTGTGTGTCCTCCAGTTTGCAGGACCTTTGTTCTCGTTTTTTATAAAATGTTCCCAGGGCACCTGGGTAGCTCAGTTAGTTAAGCGTCCTACTTCAGCTCAGGTCAGGATCTCATGGTTTGTGAGTTTGAGCCCCACATCAGGCTCTGTGCTACAGCTGGGAGACTGGAATCTGCTTCAGATTCTGTGTCTCCCTCTCTCTCTCTACCCCTCCCCAGCTCACACTCTGTCTCTCAAAAATAAATAAACATTAAAAAATTTTAAAAACAAGTTCCATTAGGGGAACAGTGGGAGTGTAGAAGCCTGGTTCTCCGAATTTAGATACAGCTTGTAGTCCTTGAAATACCCTCAGGGAGCAGTTTTTCTATGCCCCTGGACCTTTCACTACTCATTTTGTTTTTTTTTTTCTTACCCTACATGCCTTTTTGGATTTAGTTATCTGAGACTTGTGGTGCCTTAAGTGTCCAGCTATTCCATGTCATTTTTCTGTAATAATTGGACATCTGTTTAAGGATGTGTACACTATTTAAGATAACTTGAAAGTATTTTTAAAGTCACAAAAATAATAATAATAACTTTTAAACCTAAATGGTAAATGAATGCCCACCTACTCAAATCTTTTTTTCTGGTTGAGTAATTTGAAATATATACTTACCAAAATTTTCTCCACTGTTTACACATACTCTGTCTAATGAAATACTGCAGGACAGAAACTGTTCATCTGAGGCGTGGTATGGCTGTAAAACACACAGACATACATGTGATATACATTTTATAGCTTTGTGTATTTTTCAGGCAAAACATTGAAGAAACATTGTAGAAATACTACTGTGTACAGTGAAACCTGATTTAATGGTAGCATCTTTTAGCCCTTCACCTCTACTGGCCTTTTATTTATACATGTACAATTATGATTTCCAGTGCTCGTTACCAAGATATTTCCAAACTTAGTTTTGTCCTTACATCTTTTTTTTCCCCCTTGGGAACTTTTTCCAGACTACTTGTTTTCTGGGAGAGTAACTCTGTGTGTATTTGCAAAGATCATATTGGTGTGTGGTGTGGTCTGGCCTCACAGGGTTATGTTGTGGCCATCCGCCTAACTGTACTGGCCAGAAATCTGAGAGTCGTCCTGTCTCTCAGGTTTCTTCCCTGTTCCTTGTCCCCCTACCCTTACATCTAATTGCTCACCAGGTTCTGTTGAGTTTAGCTTGTAATCATTTCTTGAATCTATCTCCCCTCATGCCTGCTATTCCCCACCTTTGTTCTGATCTGCGTGGATTATGCAATGGCTTCTTGACTGGCCCCTTTTGCCTCCAGCCTCACTCTGTTCTGATTAATTGTCTACATTTCATCATCAGTGCCCTATCGAATACCTTCAACTTCTTTGTCATCTTGCAGGATACCCTCTCTGCTTCTTATTGGGACATCCTTTGTTTTGCCCCAGCCTAACCCTCACCTTCATTTTGCATCAGAATCTGCATAGAGTGTTAGAGTCTGATAGTAATGAACAGATCCACTCCCCACACACACTTAATCTGCTCTTTCTCTTTCCTGAGCCTTGGTCCTGTGGCTCATCATGTTTAGAATGCCCCTACAGCACTTACCTTCCACAACTACTTCCTCCTTATTCTCATATCCCTCAGCTTATGTGTCAACTTCTCCAAGAAGCCATATGTTGTTCCTGCAGACTGGCTTAGGTATTTTGTCTTTGTGTTTTCATAATTCCATTCTCAAGTCACAATTTTTCTTTCCATCTCTTCCTCTGCGTTCCTGTGTCTCCCCACCAACTATCTTTATCTCTTTCAGTTCCACCTTGTATTGAAGACAGACCATCAAATACTTTCTGGAATAGGGATTTTTCTTCCCGTTATTAGATGTTATCTTTTCAATCAGATCATCTAGAATGTATATCTTTGCTTATCGTTGTAGGGAACCAGCATTTAGAGTCCTGCTCTAAAAACAAGAAACAGACCTTAACTGACTTGTCCAAGATCAGTGAACTGCAGTGACTGGCCCAGGACTGAGCTACCCTGGCTCTAACTTGGTCAGTATTCATCCTGCTGTATATGATTTTTTCTGAGCAGAATTTGTTGGAAGTAGCAATGGATGAAATAACCTTGTGTTAGTTTTGAACTTGCTTTGCACCAGTTTCCAGAGCAATCTAAGGATATTGCTTTTTGTATGACCCTTAGCAAGATAGTAGAGCCCATAACCAAACTGACCCCTAATCATGTCAGACTCGCGCACAGAATCCAAGAGCATATCCAGACAGGATTCACTTTGAATGGGCTTGAATTGCATGTTCCAATACATCCAGCTTTTGTAGATGAGTGGAAATTGGGAGTGGTTTCTGTCTTCTATTGATCCACTCCTCAGCATCCCTCTGAGAGTAGAGCCTTAATTCTTGACTTTCAGTTCTCAATTCTACATTCACCCCACTACCAAAGAGCACCCTTCTTGGATTCTCTCTCTCTCTGCCCCTTTCTATCTCCTGTTTAGTGCTGTACTTTCTGTGCAGGTTGTCCATTCAGCTATTTGTAGGGAGAGGGGACAGTGCTCAGATCTGGATAGAAATGGTATTCCTGAAGGTAGATTAAAGGAGCAGGAAGAGGCACTTAATGAGATATGGACCAAAGATGAAATATCTAGAACACTGGTTGGCAAACTATGGCTCACAGGCCAAATCCCACCTGCTACCTCTTTTTGTAAATGACTTTATCGGAACACAGTCATGCTTTTATTCACTATGTACTGTCCATAATTGCTTTTATAGGGCAGGGTTGAGTAGTTGCAATAGAGACTGCATGGCAAACAAAGTTTAAACTATCTGTCCCTTTACAGAAGAAGTCTGCTTGTATTGGGTTGCATTTTTTTACCCTAGCCCTATATGTTTCAGAATCCAAGACAGTGAAAAGACATGGACGGATATTGGGGCAAACATGTCCTCTTACATTTGTTACTTGGTGTCCTTAGCTTAACAGTAGTAACTGGTTTTTAATGTGTAGGATTTTAGTTTAGGTAAAAATAACTGGATTGCCACCTAGACCACTATGGCGGATAGATTTCATTTTGACAAGCAGTTCTGATTAGTTGATAGCTGTCCAAACCCTATGTTAGTAAGGGCTGTGAGATTGCAGGGGCCCTAGCACAAAGCAGTGCTGTGGTTGGTTAGTGATGTCTGTCAGGATGTATGCATAGGGATAAGGTGATTCATTTGTCTTAAGCTAGTGCCTTCTTGCTAAAGCAGTGGAGAATGTAAAGGCATGACTGACTGTGGTTTAATACACTACGGTATAGCCTCTGATTCGATGGGCACTAAAAGGAGAGCCTCTGTAATCCAGAACCATCATATTTATAGCCAAGTATGGAATTACAAAAATGGCAACTCTTAGTGATTTATAAAAGTAATAGTTGACTGAAAACTATTCTGTGTTTATAATTATATCCTCTAAGTCAACTTACTTTTATTGTGGTAAAATATAACATAAAATTTGCCATTTTAACCCCATTTTTAAATGTACAGTTTTGTGACTTTTGGTACATTCACTTTGATGTGCAACAATCCAGCTCCAGAAATTTTTTACCTCCCGAACTGAAACTCTGCACCCATTAAACAGTAACTCCTCATTTCCCTCTTCCTCCAGCCCCTGGAAACCACCATTCTGCTGTCTGTCTCTATGCTTTTTACTACTCTAAGTATGTAGTGGAATATATATGACCAGAATCATAAAATATTTGTCTTTTTTGTGTCTGGTTTGTTTCATATAGCATAATGTCTTTGGGGTTCATCCATGTTATATTATGTGTCAGCATTTCCTTCCTTTTTAAGGATGAATAATATTCCATTGTGTGTCTGAGCACATTTTGTATATCTATATGGTGGTTGATGGACATAGGGTTGTTTCTACCCTTTGGTTATTGTGAATATTGTTGTCATGAATACTGTTTTAGTCTCTGCTTTTGATTCTTTGGGGCATATACCCAGGAGTGGAATTTCTGGGTTGTATGCTAACTCAAGAATCATTTTTTTAAGGAACCGACATGCTTTTCCACAGTGGCCACACCACCGGATATTGCCACCAATAATGTATAAGGGCTCTGGTTTCCCTACATGTTATGAACACTTTCAGTCGGTGGGAAGTGCCATCTCATTGTGGTGTTGATTTGCATTTCCCTAAGGCTAATGACATTGAGCATCTTTTCAGATTTCTATTGTATATCTTATTTGGAGAAATGTTTATTCAAATTGAATCTTTTTAGTTCACACTGCTGATTTCTCTAAAAAGCAGGGTACAGAGTCAATTTCAGCCAGGAATTTCCTTGTGTGAGGACTGACAGGTCTTGAAGACAGCCCTGGAGAAGCTTCCTGTGATTGTAATTACAAGCCGGGAAAACCTGAGGGGGAAGAAATAAGTAAAATAGGGATGTTTGATGCCACTGTAGAAAAGAAGACAGAGAAAGAACGGGACAGTGTGGGTGGTAGTGGTGGAGGAGAGCTGGTTCATTTTTTTTTTTTTAACCTTGTATCTTCTCTCCTTTCCAAGAGTGAGAGAAAGGGGAGAGGGGACAGAGAGAGATCCAAAGTGTGCTGCTTCCTTTCGACTTCTATTTAAAATAAGTCTCTTTCAAGGCTCCAAAGCCTCAAAACCCACAAGTGACATTTTTAGGACAATTTTTTTTTTTTCAGTGTAGAGCCTTTGATTATCTTACCATAATTACTATGTTTATGGTGTTTTTCTCCCTGTTGGCTGTATTTTAGTGAAGCAGAAGTTTGAGTTGGTTTTGTTAGAAACATCACTCTGGGAGCATTGAATTTACTTTGCGTCCAGTAATAGAAATTATTTAAATAAAGCTTTAATGTGCTTAAAGTAACTGATTGGAACTATATGGATCAGAAACATTCTGGGACAGTTCACAGAAAATCTTAGTCCATTTATTTAATTTGAAGACTACATTACTGTAGGAGGTATGTTTGGAAAACCTTGTGAATAAATGTTTTTTTGTGTGAGCTAATATATAGGATGAGACAATACCTTTGGATTGGTGCTATACAATTGTTAGAATTTAGCAAGGAGATGGAGAGAGATGTGTTTCTGATCTTATTTATCAAAGCGTTGCTTAAATGAGAGAAAATATTAAGTATTTTAATAATAAAGATTTTCTGAAGACGTAGTTAGCCGACAGTGAATTTGTTTCTTTGATGTCCCACCAAATACTATTGATAGATTCCCTATTGCACATAATTCCTTGCAAACATGATTTTCCAGTTGTTTCCATTTATCAGGAATAGTCTCCTCCATGTATGGACTGCATAAATACTTAATCTGCTATTATTAAACAAAGCCACTAGAAAAGTGGTATGCTAATTCTTTTCCATTTTTGTGACTAAAGGTAAAATACAATTATTTGCATTTTTTAAACTTGATTTCTGTGATCTTAGGTGCCTTTGTATTATATTCATTTGGTCTCTCTTCTAAAGAGACAGAGAGAGAGAGAATCTTTTTTTTTTAAAGTTTGTTTATGAGAGAGAGAGATAGAGACAGAGCACGAGCAGGGGAAGGGCAGAGAGAGAGGGAGACGTGGAATCCAAGGCAGGCTTCAGGCTCTGAGCTGCCAGCACAGAGCCCGACGTGGGGCTCGAACTCACGAGCTATGAGATCATGACCTGAGCTGAAGTCGGATGCATAACCAACTGAGCCACTCAGGCGCCCTGAGAGAGAGAGAGAATATTAAGCAGTTTCCATGCTCAGTGTGCAGAGCCTGATGTGCGGCTTGATCTCACCTGAACTGAAATCAAGAGTGGGACATTTACCTGACTGAGCCACCCAGGCACCCCGATGAATAGGGTTTTGATCATTCAGTTTGCAATAAGAGAGTTTTGGCCTGCCATGTTGAGAATTGCCAGTTGAGAGGCAATCTCTAAACTTTGCTTGTATGACTCTGTAGGACTGATACATGTGGTAATATAGCCTGTAGGGAAATAAATATGGTTTTCAGTGAAAATCAGGATGCATTTCTCAGAGCTAAGTTGGACTCTGCCTCCAACTTCTCCAAACAACCATCTTAAGGATGATGGTGTTTTTAAGAGTTTAAAGGGTCACAACAACTTTGAATGCAGTTTTATTTACATGAGTCAGCAAGATTGCAAATTCATGTTGGTGAGTAATCAAGGTTCACATTGATTTAACTGAAGCCTATAATCCCAACAATTGAAACAAATATGAACCATACAGTTAATAATTTGTTACCCAGGCACACAAACATATTCACAGTTGGTTTTAACTTTAGTATGCAAGTGGCTAATTGTGGGAGCAGTTTTAGGGTGCGCTCAGAGGTTTCTGTATTACCAGCTTAGTGGTCAAAGTTCAGCCTCTGCTGAACAGATTGCAATGTTTGAAGACTGGGTTCATCACTTCCCAGCTGTGTGACCTTGGGCAAATCAGTCACCTCTCTGCACTACTGTTCTTCAGTGGTCAAATGAGAGTACTAACAATGCCTACCTCAGATAACTGTTAGGAAGATGACATATCCTGATATATAAGATGGGACTGTGAGAAGAGGCTGGCAGGTACTCAGCCCTCAGTAAATGTCAATGCTATTATTGTCATTATCATCATCATCATTAACCTCCTCCTTCCTGTCCAGTTTTATACAAGCTCCTGCTCTTTGACATTATATTAGAAACAGAGAGAGAGAGGTACTAAAGGATTAAAGTAGGACCATGTTGGTGTTTGCCATTATGAAAATAGAACTACACTCACTATATATGGATTAAATCGTACATAATATTCTGTGAGAAATGTGGTAGCTGTTACCTCCAGGGAGAGATGGTGTCCTTTTTAGTAAGGCCCATGCCCAGATGCCTAGTGACTTTTTGGACAGTTTACAAACATCCTTCTCCCTTACTCTGTGTGTGTGTGTGTGTGTGTGTGTGTGTGTGTGTGGTATGTGTGTATTTCCTCTTAAAACCATTATGAAATATTTAAAATGTACTGGAAAATTCAGAGATTATTGTAATTAAATCCATTTACCCAACACTCACATTAAATTTTACTTAATAAATAAATAAAATTTGCCATATTTGCTTGACATTTTTTAAAGTTTATTTATTTATTTATTTAGAGGGAGAGCTCAGGGGAGGAGCAGAGAGGGAAAGAGAGAGATTCGTAAGCAGACTCCACACTGTTAGTGCAGAGCCCAGTGCGGGGCTCAAACTCATGTGAGATCATGACTTGGGCCAAAATCAAGAGTTGAATGCTTAACCAGCTGAACCACTCAGGCACCCCTGCTCGACATTTTTTTAAGAGATAAACTACTATACCCCATCTTGATTGCATTTACTTCATTTCCCCAAAGGGAATCCTACCCTGAAATCAATGCATATCCTTCCAGGCTTATTTTTATACTTACTTGACATAGGAATGTATTCCTAACCAAAATAGACTTTTTAAAGTAATTTTACTAGATATTTACAAGTTCATAAATAATAAGGACTATAATTTTGTGCATTCTTAAAATGCAACATAAATGGTTTCATACTTTCTTCTTTACTTATTAAGCCAATTATATATTGGCCTCCTCCCCTATTCTTCGCACACACCAGGAGTACTTCCATGTCACAGCCTTTGCACTTGCAGTTCCCTTTTGCCTAGATTGCCCTTCCCCTAACATCCACATGACTAGTTTTCTATTTCCCTTATGTTTTTATTTAAAAGACTGCCTTAGTGCCTTCGTGGGCCACCCCACCTAAAACTGCAAGCTCCCTCAATCTTTCATCTCTTTTCCCTTCTTCATTATTCTCTTTAGTACTTTTTGCCATCTAGGTTACTAAACATTTGACTTATTTTCTTTTTTATTGTTTGTATCCCTCCAGGAGAATTCAAATTCACTGAAGACAGGGACTTTTGTTCATTTGTTTCCTTTTGTTTTTCTCTTTTTGGTCTGTTTTCATAACTGCTTTATCCTAGTAGCCTACATAGTGTTCTGTAAACATTGGATGATTGAATATATGTATATCATTGGGCAATTCACTTTCTTTTCTTAATAATATGTTTTTTAAATTTATTCCAAGTTAATAGTCATAGCTCTATTTTATTTTCACTGCTGTACAGCATTCCATTGAATATCTAAATCATACATTAAATACCCATATTTTGTAATGGTTGAAATATTTTTTCCCATATTTTTCCTTTTACAAACGGTGCCACATGAACATTTTTCAGCATTTCTCTTTGGGTAGAAGTCTGAGAGTTTATCTGTGGTATATATTCAGCAGTGAAATTCCTGGCTGTATCAGTTATCTATTGTTGTGTCATGAAACACCCCAAATTTACTGACTTTAAATAATGATTTACACAATTCTATGGGTAGACACGGTGGTTATGTTTGTTTTCCTTAACTGATTCCAATCAGATGATGACTGAATGGCTGAACAGTCCAGCATGGCCTCACTTACGTGTCTGGCCTTTGGGACTGTCTATAGGCTAGGGTACCTCAGATCTCCTTCGTTTGGCTTCTTATACCCCAGTAGGGTAGATGAGCTTCCTCAGAGCATGGCATTCTTGAAGCATCATTCTAAGCAGGAGCTGCAAGGCTTTTTAAGCCATAGGCTTTTGAATACACTCAGCATCATTTCCACCTCATTCTGTTGGTAAAAGGAAGTCGCAAAGCCAGCCTAGATTCCTGGAATAAGAGAAGTTGCAAAATATTGTAGCCAGGTCTTTCTAATCTACAACATTGGATTATAGGTTTCACACATCTTTGACTTTACTAGATGTTACCAGGTTTCTTTCTAAAGTAGTTTTACCAATTTATTCTCTAATTGATACAACTACTTGTTAAGAGAGAGTATCTTTAGAGAAACAATGTGTGTGACAAAATAAATTCTCATAGTCTTTTCCTAATTCTGTCCTCTCTTTAGGTAGGAAATCCTGCTAAGTCCCTGCTGCATATTTCAAGAAAACCTGAATCCTTTTCCTCCTGGACACGAAGATAGGTTCCATTTCCCACATTCCACTGTAGTTAGGGTTGGCCGTATTGCCAAGTTTTGGGCAATGGAAGTAATTGTTGCTATTTTCAGACATGGCCTATAAATTACTTTATCAAAGTGTAATTTACTCTATCTTCTTGTCCCTTTCTACTGGCCAGATACAGAAGATCCACTGGAACTGTGAGGCCCAGACTAAAGGATGGTGAAGTTATTATACAGTAAACATCATCCCCTGCCCTTTCCACTGTTGACTGGAATCTATTTGAGCTAGAAATACACTTACAATAAGGCATTGAGATATCAGAGTTTATCTGTCAGAGAAGTTGACATTTCCTTAAACAATGCATCCCAAGATAAGTAGGTAGTATCTTTATTTGTAGACTTTATGTCTGGATGAGTGTTAATCATCCAGCTTCATCTCCAAAGATCTAATTGCTATCTACATGCCAAATCTATGGGTATGGATATGTTTATGGATGACAGCTTTATTGAGATATGATTCACATACTGTCCAAGTCACCTATTCGAAGTGTATCATTCAGTGATATTTAGTATATTTCCAGAGTTGTGCAACCATTATTGCCATCAGTTTTAGAACATTTCTACCACCCCAGAAGGAAATCCTGGACCCTTTAGGCAGTTTTTCCAAATTTTCACCCCTCAGTCTCCAGTCCTTGGTAGTCACCAATCTGCTTTCTCTCTCTGTGGGTTTGCCTATTTTGGAAATTTGATATAAATGGATTTATGTACTACGTGGCCTTTTGTGTCTGGCTTCTTCTACTTAGAACAGTGTTTTCAATGTTATAGCATATGTCGGTACTTCATTTTTATGACTGAATAATATTTCATCGTATGGATATTTGGATATACCATCTTTTAGTTATTCATTAGTTGATGACATTTGGGTTGTTTTTGCATTTTGGCCATATGAGTAATGTTGCCGTGAACATTCATTGTACACTTTTTTCCATATGTCAATTTTTATCTTTCAAAAATCTTGATAGAATGTGCATAAGGACATACTACCAATTTAATAATAGAAGAAAGTATATTTGAAAAGCAAACTATTTTTAAAGCATTGAAATCATGGAAGAAAATATACAACAGAGTATCTTCATGATACAACTTGGGTAATTAGTAAATTAATATGATTACCTTCATTCTGCAGACCATGAACCTGATTAAGATACATCTCCTCTGGAATGTATCTTGTTTTTACAATAATGGAGAACTTAGAATGTAATACAAATCAAACCTATGACTTTGCACTATAGTTTAGTGAAAAATCTTAGTACTTTATATTAAACTTTTTGCTTATTTAGCATACATTTATTGAATCCCTACTCTGTTGTAGATATTGTTCCAGGTACTAGAGAAGTGACTGTATATAAGGAAGAAAAGGCCCTGCTCTCATTAATAAGACAAACATTTAAAAAATGAACAAGACAGTTGGAGATTATAATATTTTCTAGAAGGAAATTACCAGGCAATATTATAAACAGTGTGGTGTGGAGAGGGAGAGGGCTACTTCTGAAGCTGAAGTATGAGCAGAAGGCAATCTTGCAAAGCACTGGGATGAGTGGACTCCAGCCATCAGGAACAGCAAGTGCAAGGTCACTGAGGTGGGAACAAGGTTGGTGTATCTGAGGAACAGAGAAAATACTAGAGGCATGGACTTTATAAAGATGTAACTTTTGATGATGCTGTACTATCTCACATGATTATTAATTTAAAAAATATTTTTCTGCTTTCATATATCGTAGAATTCATGTGATTTCATATCAACTGTCAGAGATGGTTTTTTCCCAGTGTTCTGGAATCATATTCTGGATTCCTAGTGGTGTGAAAAATCACCTGTTACAAGTACCCGTCTAAAAATCTGTCAGCGAAGCAATAAACATTTGGAAACCCTAGAGTAAATCTTTCTAAAAACCTGGAGTTTTGTGTAAAATGAGCCCAAAGTCAACTGGCATGCCAAGCATTTTATGGGAATAAATTGGGTGCTTTATGAAGTACACTCATTCTTCTAGGCCACTGGGACCAAAATACTTACCGCGCTGTTGCCACAGCGAGTTGAATGGGTTTGCAGTGGTTAGAGGATTTAGCACTTCTTTCAGAATTGCCTGGCTTGACCTTAAGGTGGAATTCATGATCTGTGTCAGTGGCTGGGAGTGGCTTTGGGATATTCTTATGCAAATACTATAGATATGTGTGTCCTATTTAGAAGACATGAAGAATTTTAGTGATACTTTATTTTTGTCTTATAATCTAAAAATTGGATGAGTTTTTAAAATAGGTAACTTTTGAAATAATCTATAACTCTTAATTTTTTTGGAACTTATTTATCTAGCATTCTTAACGTTCTCTAAAACAGACATGAATAAAGAAATAAACACTAACCTCTGGACAAGCCTGACAAATTAAAAATCAGTTTTCCCAATAACTTCATTAGAGCCTGTTGTCTTTCTGCATACACATATTTCTAATGAGGGTGGTTATCTTGTTTCCACCCCCTTAGCCAGTTAGAAAATAGGTAAGACATTATCTGTAACTAGATTTATTGACATCAGTAAGAATAAGTGGAATCTCATTGCACATTCCTGTTAGCTCAAATATTGTGTGTCATTAATCCAAACCAATTCAACTTGCAATCAGAATTATAATTGTCAAGTGCCAAAATTCAATTAAAGGCCTAAAATATTTGAATTTAGCAGTTTATGTCTTCATAAAACCAAGACATGTTATAAATTTATATAAGTAATTCTTATTTCTTCTGTTTGATTTTATATTCTACATACCTCCACAACAGCCTTTTATGTACTGCTTTTAAACTTGTTCTTTTTAAATTAGCTAAAATGATCCTTTCTGTGTATTCTATGAGAATGTCTTCTATAAACTGACAAGAACATCAAATCTTTGTTGGTATAGCAATGATTGTGTTATTATATGAACTTCTTCATCTCATTTTATTTTTATTTTAAGAAGTACCAAAAATAATGGGAAAAAGTATGGGGTTTATATACTTAGTATAGTTAAGACAAATATGAAAATTCTAATATTTTGAAAATGCCCATCCTGAGACTTAATCAGGGACACTCTGAAGGTGAAAGCATGTATGAAATATGTCAGAACTGTGTGTTTTATAAAAGACTGGATCTGAAAAGCAAGGTGTCATTAGATATTTTAACAATCTTTGGTTCTATCTTACCTGTAATCCTAAAAATGAAGCGTGTCCCCAAATAGAAGACTGCAGGTACCATTAAGTCTTAAAAGGATGCACATCCAGGAAGGAAGCATGCAATCTGGTTCCTTTCCTTTCTCCTTCTCATGGTGGGTATCTAGTTTTGTGGGATAAACTTGAAGAGAGTCCTCAAAATCAACTTGTAGCTGCTAAATTTGCTTGTTTGTACATCTCCTGGTTGGCAAATGCTTCAATCAATGAACAAATCATTTCTGCTCACCTGAGGGAAAGCTTAGTCAACAAGTCACTTGCATTAGAGGAATTAATGTTCTTCTCAGATCTCATGTCTGCGGGAAGAGCTATAGGTTGACGGCTTTCTAGAAGTGGCAAGAGATTGGTGTATGTACCATTAGAAAGAGGATATTGGTAAAGGTAGTTTCAACTCTAAAGAGAAAAGCTGGTGGTGTTCTCAAGTGTTAAAGATGACCTTTGAAGCAAACAGACGACCTCTGAGTTCTTTGATCTTCTATTCCATTCTTAGCCAATAAAGAGTGTTAAGAATAATTTAGTATTCAAAGAGAAGAGATCCAGTCTCTGCCTCCCTTTTTTCCCTAGATGAGACCTGGAACAGAGTTTGGAAGCCCAAGGCTCTGGTTGATAAGAAGCTAGTCCATAAAAGGGACTCTCAGTTGTGAACTAATTTCTGCATGTATTTCAAGATTTTTTCTCATGCTGCATCTTCTCCCTATCACACAGTTAACAAACTTCATGACAAAATGTTAACAGATGTGTTTTTTAAACGTATGACTTTTGGAGACTTTGCTAGGATTGAGTGTCCAGTTTCTTTGCTCCCCAGCCACCAGGTTCAATGGCCTGTGGCTTCTTAAAAAACAAAAACAAAAACAACAAAAAACCAATCAATTCTTTGCGGTAACAGGAAAAGGCAAGAATGTTTTATTGGTTTCAGGATGAAGGAAAGGAATTGGAAAGTTTTGACTCACCTAAGGAGGATTCTTCTGAATCTCTGACTTGAAGAGAAATATTACAGGAGAAAGGAGGGAGACATTGTCTTGGTTTTGAAAACCTAGGGTGGTCTTTTATTAGTGAAGTGATGACTAGGACCATTTAAAAGAACTGAACACCCAGGCTTGCTTATCACTTCCTCTCCCCACCCCCCATAGATGACAGTTGTGTGGGAAGATAGCATTATGGGCGTGAGCAAGGGGAGTGAGTTGGGTGAGTTTAGTGGACAGAAGCATCATGTTAGAGTTCCCCCTCCCCCTTCTTTCTAGGCAACACCTATCCCATGGACTTTTTCTCTATTGGGAAAGGTCATCTTCCAGTTGTCCCCTTTCTTTTCCTTTTATTTATTTTTTATAAATTACTTATTTTTCCTTTGCACAAGCAAAGAAAGAGACAGAGACAGAGAGAGATAGAGAGAGAATGAGCTGGGGAGAGTCAGAGAGAGAGGGAACACAGAATCTGAAGCAGGCTCCAGACTCTGAGCTGTCAGCACAGAGCCCAGTGTGGGGCTCGAACTCATCAACTGTGAGATCATGACCTGAGCCAAAGTCAGACGCCCAACCGACTGAGCCACCCAGGCGCCCCTAATTTCATTTTTTTTTAATATAATTTATTGTCAGGTCAGCTAACATGCGGTGTATACAGTGTGCTCATGATTTTGGAGGTAGATTTCCATGGTTCATTGCTTACATACAGCACTCAGTGCTCATCCCAACAAGTGCTCTCCTCAATGCCCATCACCCATCTTCCCCTCTCCCCCTACCTATGCACCCTCAGTTTGTTCTCTGTATTTAAGAGTCTGGTTTGCCTCCCTCCCTCTCTGTTTGTAACTATTTTAAAGCAAAGTATAAGTTACAGAAAATATCAACAGAAAATACAGATAAACAAAAAGGAAAGGAAAGTATGCTCCTCATGCTGATTGGTATAGTCTTTCAGGAGGTCAGTTTGTTGGTGTGTATTCTAAATCTTAAAGATATGCAAGCTCTTTGACCTAGCAAGTGCCCTTCCAGGAACTTATCTTAAGTAATAGCTGGATCATGAGCAGAGAAAATGTTCAGAGATCATTTCTGTACAGTTATTTATATAATTTGAAAACTTGGAAACCACCTCAAGGCCCATTGGGAGGGGATTATGACAGATTACACTGTGGCCACTAGAGAATGAACTAGATCAATATTTACTGGTAGGAAAACGTCAATGGTATTTTGTTAACTTAAAAGGAAGGCCACAAAGCAGTACGTGCAGTACGACTGATTTTTGTTAAAACCATAGGCATAGATGGAAAGAAGTTTGGAAAGCCATAAAAATGGTCAGTGGTTCTCTGGTCCTGGAGTTGTGTTTTTATTTTTATTTTGCTTTTTTCTCTCTCTCATACTTTCCCATATTTCTTAATTAAAAATGTATAATCATTTATTATTTGATAATTGAGATCTGAGTATTAATAAAGCTATTTTGGGTTTGGATAATAAATAGTAAAAAACACCATGATTCATAACCAAGGAAAACTGCTTTTACTTCCCTAATGTATTTTTCTGAATGGTCTTCTCTGGCTATGTGTGTGAATATTTATACATGTGTATATAATTTTATTTTAGAAAACCAGAATGTCCCTTTAATTAATTGAGAAAGATAGATATGACCATCAGGAGGGTTGCATTTTCATATGAAAATAAATGTACACTCACACATGCATACATATAAATACCCACTAATAGGTATTCATTAACACATGATTTTAATATTATTAATTAATAGATAATTATCAACACCTGTAAGTGGTAATAAAGATAAGACATTTGATCATTCTTCAACTTAAGTGGTTTTCACTTCTTTCTTGCTTAATCTCTGAGTTATTTTTTTGGCACTAAATGACTAAAATTAGTTAATATCAACATATGACCATACTACTTTTCCTATAAAAATACATTGATTTTTATGTCTGTTGGTAGCCTTCATGGTCATCATTGTCTTTCTTTGTAGCATGTGCAATTATCAAATAACTTTGCAGGGCTGAAATATTGGGCTCTGGGATATAATCTCCTCTGAGGTTGCCTGTCTCTCTTGTCCCCACTGGGTACTGTCACTTTTTACTACATACTACACACTATGCCAGCCCTGGTCCAGTCAAAGCCGGTTTATGCTACTTCTCCAAAAAGGATACCTGGTCAGTCCCTAACACCACCAATGAAGGACCTGATACAATCTTCCAGATTAACTGGCTCTTCTAGCCAATCTCTCCAATTTATGGGAGTCCATTTGCTTTCTTTGGATATCTGTGGATCCCTTTAAATCCTGTGTACTTGTTGGTAGAAGGACCATTCTTTCTATCATCTGTGGCCGATATAGAGTACCCACAATCAAATTGCTCCTTTGACCTTTCAAGTTTGAGGGGAACAAGGGAGACCATTCAGCTAGAATTACCTGAAAATTTGGTTGTATATACATGAATGTGGCATTATGACTTATGGTATTTTCTACTTTCAGTCCCTACTGGTGATTTTATTTTGTGGAGACGTTAGCAAAGAAACTCACCTCATTGAAGAAAAGGAATTTTAGTGTCTTAAATTTTTCCCTCCACATATGGTAACCTGAAATCTCATTCATGCTCTGTGAAATTGAAGAAATTGGATATTTGGGAATGGAAATTGGTGGTCCTCCAAGCAATATGGGATCTAAAAGTGTTAAATCCTTTTATAAATAAACCTTGATTCAGACTGGAATGTCTTGGCTTGATCTTAAAGGTGATATTATAGGAGACATATAGCCGTTGAGTAGCCTTAAAGATAATTATCTGCACATTCCAGTCTCAGGCTGCCATCAGCAGGGCCTGCCTTGTGATGAAGTCAATGCTCTTATAAGAATGTTACATTTAGACAGGACTCCAACCCTGGGATGTTTGTAAACCACACTCCACTCAAGAACTATGAATGCAAAAGAAATCTCTTAATAGTGGCGAATGTTATCCTCAAGCCTTCTACATCTCCACGCTTCCATGTCTCAGCAATTTGGGCTTATTTCTAATTGGACCATGTCCTGCTTCCTTTGGGTTATGAGATCGATATTTGTGATTTGCTTTGCTAAATTCGTAAAATTTAGCTTTCTTTTAGACCTCTTAAATTGTGTATTAGACTCAGCTACATCTCTGGGGTATGTGCACGTGAGTTTTTGGATGAAGTTGTGAAATGAAGTCTGTCGATGTGGGTAATTTCCTTGGGAATTGAGAGAAGGAGGGAGGGAGAAAATTAAGAGCATGTTCCTTGCTAGACTGTTAATACCGTGAATGCAGGGACTGAATCCCTCATATTTGGCCTAGTACCACAGTACATTTGGTTGAATTAATGAATGGATTTATAAAGAGCTTGAAATATGCTAAATGTTCTACCTACAATTCTTACAACAGACACTAGGAAGCAAAGTGCTATAATGGTCATCATAGACTCTGGAGCCTGACAGCTTGAGTTCAAATCCTAACCCTGCCACTTGCTAGCTATATGACTGTAGGAAAATTACTTAACCTCTTTGTGCCTCAGTTTCTCCATCTGTAAAATGGGAATGATAACTCTAAAGAATGTCATGAGAAATAAATGGGATCATAAACATTTATTCACATAAACCTTAGATCACTGCATGACACAGGGTAAATGCCTTATAGTTATTAGTATTAATACTTTTTGGTTAATGTGTTATTGAGTATTGAAAAATCTTAGAGTATTTGGTTGGTCTCTCGTTTTAAGTCGAGATAGAGACAGATAATTCCTGTGTCTACACATAGACATATATGTTAATTTTTTTTTTGAAATAGAGTTTTATATTTATCATTTGGAGGAACTGTTGATTCAACCCAAAAATAGACTATTTAAAGAGAAAATAATAAAAATACATAGTGTATATGTACATAACAGAGAGAAGGCTTTCCATAATCAGATGGGAAAAATCATCAAACATGAAGACTTCTCAATATAAATGTTTTTCCCTGGAATTAATTATAATTGGCCAAATTAACCTTACAACCTTTGAGTATAAAACATAATATTTTATTTTTTTCTAAGTCAAATTAGTTGTTAGATCACAGGCCCCTTCCCATCAGCCATGCTTAGCAGAAAACAAAATCTCAGACATTATAGGGGCCTCTCTCCCTCAAGGTTCTAATAATAGCCCTGAAGCTTATTCACCCAGAGTGCTCGAGGCAAGGCTCTGATCTTTAGTTCAGGTGGCTGCCTCTGGAATGTTCGGAGTCCATGCCAGATGTAGTTGCTAATACACTCCTTCCCATGGCTGCCTGACCCCTTGCCCTTAGCATTTGGTCCTCGGCTTCTTGTCCCTCTTCTCTGGGGAGCTGCTTGGGGTGGCACACAGGCCCTTGCCAGCTGGGAAATCTAGCATGTTTCGGTTGCCTGAGGAAGAATCCACATCTCTTTAGTCCCCGCGCATTCAAACTCATTCTGACAATTTGACTCTCAGACCAAGAATCCAGGCTTTCGGAAACAGCCTCTTCCATCACCTCTGTGTCAAGAGGAGAATGAGAACTGGCCAGGATCCAACCCTGGACCACCCTCTCTGGAGCAGGAGAGGGGATCCTAGTCCTAAGCCTTTCTCGGTGTACCCGTATCCAAGAAGCATTCCTGTTTGGGTTATCCTGCCACATAACTTTAGCACCTGTGAAGGAACACAGGACCAAAGTACAAACTTGAAAGGTGCTAAAAGGGAGGCAGTTTGACAGAGTGGCTGGGATTGAGGTACTGGATCAGACTGACTCCCTGGCCTGACCGCTGGTCATGTGATTTCCGGCTATGTGACCTTGGACCTCTTTAACCATTCTAGGCCTGTAACATGGGAAGAGTAGTGGACCTGCCTCATTCAATGAGATGATCTTGTTCAATAAATAGACTAGCCTCTGGCCCAAAGCAGGTGTTCAGTGAAGGTGACTGTCTCATTATTTGAGCTACTATTTTATGGAGAGATTCTGTCTATTCTTAAGGCCTCTGGTTGCCCCTGCATTGCTTAGAACAGCTTGTCTTCTATGGCTAGCAAAGATGGTGCATATGCAGACCTTGAATTCTTTTCCTCCTGATGGTGAGCTAGAGTTACATCCCCCATAACCTACATCACAGAAGCTGCATATTGCGTTCCCCAGGTGGGGAATTTGTCGTGGCACCCCTGAGTGGTGCAGAAAGGGCTGAAATGCTGCTTAGAACTCATCTAATTCAGGAGCCCACCTTACAAAAGGGAAAACTAAAGCCCAAAGAAGGGAAGAGAGTGGACTGGTAGGGTTGCTGTTGTTCATTTCAAAGGCCTTCCTTCTCCACGTCCATATTCTCAGACCTACCCTGTCAGTCCAGCCCATACGTCTCCCTGAAAGCCTTGTCCATCTGTTTGTTGTTTCCTGGCACTTCTGTTCCTCATCCTCTCCCTTTCAGTCTCTGGTGCACTATTCGTCTTTCCGAAAGCTTCCTGGCCTTTCTACCCTCCATCCTTCCCCTGCCTCAGCCCAGACTGTTTTCTTGCTGGGCTGGTCTTACCACTATCCCTGCTTGACAAAACTCTACCCATCGTTGAAAATAGAAGGTCAAAGCTGGTAGCCAGTGGTCCAGATGTGACCAGGTTTGTGAGTTTTTTTTTTTTCTTTTTAATTGAGGCACTATTTTAAAAATACCAGATTTTCAAGAGAAATTCAGATAATTTTTTCCTCTTTGGATGAGAGAACCTGTGATTTTGCCTGGTAGAATTAGTGGCAGTTAAGGAGTATTCTCTGCCTGGCCATCATCACTTCTTGTTAATAAGTGCTTTGCCCTGCCAGTGTTTGGGTTTGTGACTCCTGTTTTAAGACGTTGTTTAAATATTACCGCTTCCGAGAAGCTTCCCCTGCCCTTGTCTCGCTTTTCCAAATGTATCTTCTCCTTGTTTCTGCCTCCAATACTCGGCTCATGCCTTTTCTATAGCATAGATGGAATTCTGTCCTGCTTATTGTTAGTTTTAGTGAATAATACTTATCATCTATCAAGTGCTTACTAAGGGGCAGGGCGCAGGGCTGAGTGTTTCATAGACGTTTTAATCTCCAGGCCTCACTACGACCTGTGTGAAGTGTCTTATTATCTCCAATCTACAAAGGCAGAAGCCCAGAGAGTGTAAGTGGCTTACGCAAGGTCACACAGCTGGTAAGTGGCAGAGAAGGGATTGAAGCCGTCAACTACCCAACCTCGGTGCCTGTGTTTCCTCCTATTTTATACTGATGGATCTCTCTCAACATTGAAAGCTATGGGATAGACAGGAATATAATTCTCTAACTGCCCTACATTAATAAAGGCTTTCAGAAAGGGGGATATAATTCTGATTCATTTTCCCCAGTTAAACACGTATGCGATAATGATACTATGGATCATGACAGTGTTTTGAGTACTCACTACATGCCCGATGCTGTGCTGGACATTTACCCTGCAACTTCATTTAATCCCCACAACTGTCCTGTATGGCAAGACGTGTGATCCCCGTGTCCAGTTGAGGAATGGGAGGCTCAGTGAGGTCAGGTACCTTGACCAAAGACATATAGCCTCAAGTAGACAGGATTTGAACGTGGATCCTTGTTGACTCTGAGTTCTGTACTTTTTTTTTCACTCACTGTAAGCTCTCTCATGGTTTTGAATCACTTGTCTGATATAAAGCAATTAGCCCATTAATAAATTCGATATGCAAAGATCTCTTGTTTGTTTTTCTCCAGCTGTGCGGATGGCATGGCACCTACTTCAGCCACTGATTCTTCTACAGACTCTTTCTGAGGGACTACTGTCTGTGTTAGGTATTAGGTCAAGGCCTGGGTGCAAAGATGACTGACAAACCAACATCTGTGTTAAGAACCTTACCATCAAGGTGACGTTGGGGAGGCGAGAGTTCCTGGGTTCCTTTCTGGGCCCTCCCTGTGGATAAGAGGGGAGTGCCCACCAGTAGTTTGCCTGCAGCACCTTGACATAAAGCCTGATCACTCTGCCTGTGTGAACAGAAATGAGCGAGGATATCCTGCATGTGTGCTGGTTTCCTTTCACTGACTTTCCCCCAAACACTTGTCAATTTAGGGTCTTTTCTGGGCTGAATGATCACAGTCATTGTTTCCTTGCAAAGATATATCCCTTGTGAAAATGTGCTAATTCTTTCTTTTCTCAAATAGAGCAGATCAATGACATCTATGCTTAAAGGCTCTTGGAAAGTGGGCAATATTGTTTGAACCAACAGTTCTTAAACTTGAACATGCATCAGAATCTGTCTGAAGAGTACGCAGATTGCTGGGCCACACCCTTAAGAGTTTCTCATTCAGTAGGTGGAGACGGGGGCACGGGGAAGGACGCTGTGAATGTGCATTCTCACAAATTCCCAGATGAACCTGCTATTGCTGGTTTGGGGACCCCCTTTGAGAACCACTGGTGTGGATATCAGGTGTCACTGTTTTTACTAATTCTAGTTATGAGTTAGATAAGTATTTATTGTCAGCCACATGCCAAATCCCACCTGGGAATTACAGATAATTGGCTAAGCAAGACATGAAGCAAAAGGCCTAGTGAGGAAAATGGGAAGGTACATACAAAGAAATTGTTAAGTGGAGTAATTTATTGTGATACATGCTAGGAAAGAAGCAAACTTGGAGCTGAGAGGAATACCAGGGACAGGTGAGAGGCAGACAACTACTTTAAGGGGATTAAGAAGGGCCTTTTGGAGGCGGTGACATTTATGTTGAGACTGATAGGTGAGAAGATGCCTGTCGTTTGAAGGGTTTGGAAAGGGTAGGGGGGAAACAAGGCCTGGTAGAGGAGAAAGACCAGATTCTACAAGGGCCAGGGAAGGTCACAGTGGCATGGGATGTTGTTGAAGGGTCAGGGTATGGCTGGATAAAACAGGACCCTTGTCAGTCAGAAGAAGGAGTTGGGGGTTTATTTGCAAGTAATAGAAACCATACTGCCTCCTTGAAAACTCTATTTTGATTTCGGAAGTCAGTGCTTTTAGGTGTAAAAATTCCTTAGTCTGCTCAGTTGTAGGGTTTGGGCTCTTTCCACCCGTGGTACAAAAAATGGAAATGGTAATTCACTCTTAGCTATCCCTGAGGGTAGGAATATGCGTTGGGGACACTGGTGGGAGGGAACAGGAGGGATGCTCTCTGTGCACAAGTGCACACACACATGCACACCTTACAACACATGCAGCACCGTGAGCAACATGGTTGGTGATTTGTTTCCTTTGTTCTCACCTTTGGAAACTGGAGCTGCTTTTCTTACACTAGAGAGGATGCGTCTGGGTAGGAAATGCTCTTTCCATGCTCACCTTTGCTGTCGAAGAGGTCAGCCTGGTTGCCAAACATTATAGGTTAAATCTCAGCAGGAATGGCTATAAGCAAAGACGGAGCCATGCATGAAAATGGGAACTTACATTATTAGCTGTCATCTTTTCCTTCTCTCTGAATGGAAGCAGAAGATTGCCAGCTGTCTCTGTCCACACCTCAGTGCTCCTGAGTGTCAAGGAGTTCCCATGGCCATTTCCTTCAGAACTAGTTTCCCCAAGATATTCTCTTTCTTCGCCATAGAGTGGAGTGAGTTACACTTTTTCGAATCATCCAGATGAGAACGTGTTCACGATGGTTTCAACAGCATCGGGAATTCCTGCTTTTTTTGGTCAGGTCTGCTAGAGTTGTAAAAGGACGCTTTCTGGACATTAACTTTGTAGCAGAAAGGGGTAGAATGAAGTTGGCAAGGGAAGAAACAATTTTGATGTAATAAAAATAGGATTGTTCAGAGCCGAGATGAGAGCTTTCTTGCTGTTTGCTATTCAGATGAAATTTAGTTTGGAAGTCACATCAGCGAATATTATATTTCTTCAGAACCTCGGCTGTGTTTTCCATCAGGGGGCATCTTTATTTCACTTAACTTGTGCAGCAAGCTGAAAAACCGTAGATGGTTTTAACTTTGTGGTTTTTTTTTAGACCTACAGGTACTCCAGCCATTCAAATATGTTTTTAGTGTCTATTCTGGAACTGTAGAGAAATGATTTTGGACAAGGGCAAACATTTTGTGGCACCTACTCCACACAGTCCCTTTCTTTTCTGTGCTTACTTGCATTGGCACTTAATTTGTTACCGTGTATTAGAACATTTCCCTGTCGCCTCTGAAACTGTCTCATAGGCAAGGCTTTTAGAACCCGAATTTTTTTAAACACGAAACAGGATTATGGATTAATCTCAGGCAGGGAAGTCCCTGGGGGCAATGTAACCTGACAAGTAAGACTTTGCTCTTGGCAAGTCCCTTTTGGGGTCGCCCTCTGTTCCTGCCGTTGACCTAGTGGACGAAAGAGTGGATGTGTGTGTGAGTCTAGGCATGACTTCTCTAAAGATCAACATTTGTACACACTGGAGTCACCTTTTATACATAGTGCTACTGACATTAACCAGAGAAGTGGGCCTGACAGCCCTAGCCTTAAAGCCAGCGCGAGAGTGGCTCGGCTGTGCGCACACGGTTTATCTGAAGGGATTCAGCACATTACACAGCCTAATTGTGTTTCGTCCAAAAGGAACTATTGCCCAGATAGAGGCGCCTCTAAGGTTACTGAGTGTGACCCATCAAAATGGGGTATTCATTTCCATATATGTATAGTTGCTAGATATTTTAAATACCAAGGCTGTTTCTCCCCTGAAGTCCAGATGTCATGACCTCCTTATAGATAGTTATAACAGTATTAATTCTTAAAGAAAAGAGAGGAGAAATATTTTTAACCAAGGTAATTTACATATTTGAGAAATCTTAAAAGACAGAAAACGTCTCCACAGAAGCAATCAGACCCTGGAGTAAATATTTGGCGTTCAAGCAAGAAATCCGATGTTTTCACTTATGTTTGTCTTGAGACTATTTAATACTAGGGTTATGTTTGATTCAGGGTTATGTTTAATCACTTTATATGGGACTAGACTATAATCTCATATTGGTAATGAAAATGGTTATTTTTTTTTATCTGAAAAGAGCTACTTGGAGAAAGAATCACTTATTTTGAAACTAGAGTTCAAAGGCATAAATTGTAGAAAACATCTTGTGGGAAAACATAGATATCTACTTCCAAAGCATGATACAAGTACTTGGCGAAGGCTGGCATTTAATATGTGAGTATAAAACGTCCTGTCAACAGAGCACTTTCCATCACAACTGTGAAGTTTTGAAGAACAAAGTGTCACACGTTAAGATGTGAGTAGTTTTTCTCTCTGCTCAGATTAACAGTGAATGCTCCCATGTGTCAGGGTAATCGGGAAAAACAAAAGTTGCTGCTTTTAAGCATGAAAATTATGCTTGGCAGGATGTGTACTTCTGTTGTTTTTATAGGAATAGGCTTTATCTGACCCTTGCCGTCCACCCACTGTCCGCTGGGCTCCCTTGGGACCAATACATAGCCCCTCGTGGGGGTTGGGGGACAATCTCCAATGCAGAGCCAGGTGAGAAGCGGAGTAACTGGTCCTGGCAGCCCAGTGTGAACCTCACTCTCATTAGTTCAGCTGGACGGCCAGACAGGAAAGTCTCAGTCCCTGGAGAGCAGTTGAGCAGCACAGTGAAGACTGCTGGGACTGGAAGAGAGGCAGAGTTCAGCAGATCTGCTGTTGTGATCCCGTAGATACCTAATTCCACTTAGAGATGGAAGGAAAGTGGATAAACCGTCCATCCAGCTTGAAAGTGAAGTTCTGTTCTGTCTATCTGTCAGCCTCACTTATGTGGCATCTCTCAAACTCATCCCCAGTCACTCCGTATGTGGAGAGAACGGACTGTTTGGGTGGGCGTCTTTGTTCCAAGTCTTCTCTTTATGAAGCGGTTTTCCCAAAGTTAACCAATTAAGAATTGTTTTTTTCCATGTAGCAGTAATCACTTTGAGAGGAGGGAGCCAAGTCGCTGTGGGGGATGCTGTGCCCCAGGGACACATTTGGGAGGATTTCCTTCTCCTGAAGCCACAGGGTCAACATAAAGCCCTATAAAGTGTTTTAAATAAAGAAGAAATTGAAGCGGAAGATTTCATTCTGGCACTTTATGTCTGGGTTTTACTTTCCTCCCACTGAAAATCTAACTAAGCCAGAAGTCTGGAGGATGTATTTAGTTTGAGGATAATGAAGCTTTACTGCGATTTTTTTTTTTTTTTTTTGCTTACCTGGATTATAATTATAAGGAAACCAGTACCTTCCAGTGGCATTTATGGGTTAGCCTATGATGCACTGATCGCTGTTGTTGAACATAGCATTTTAAAATTGTGTGTGTGTGTGTGTGTGTGTGTGTGTGTGTGTGTGTGGTGGTTTGCTTTATAAAAAGGGGACCACAATTATGATATTTTAATCACTTGACTGTTAAGGAAGTCACTTTCATATCCTAATTCAGTAGATATCAACCCATTGGTTTGAATGCTGATGGTTTTGCCCGAGTATGTGGTTTTCCTTGGGACTGGAAAGCCTTTACAACATGAGCATTCTCTGCTGACATTCTCCTAGTTATGACATTTTGAAGAGGATTCTTCCTCAGGATAATGGGAATGGCCTCACCTCACATGAGTGTTTCCCATCTCCCCCAGAATTTGCTCTCCTGTCCTTTTCCCAGCTGAAGTGGGCACCTAATATCTATGACATGCACTTAAAATTGTTTTAAACCTTTAATTTTTAGATATGGTAAATTCATATACAGTTTTAAGAAATAATAGAGATCCTGTGTCTCCTTTATCCGGTTTCCCCCAGTGGTAACGTGTTGCAAAACTACAGTACAAGATCACAACTAGGATATTGACACTGATGCAGTCAAATTACAGAACACTTCCACTACCTCAAGGGTCCCTCACGCTGCCCTTACATAACTGCATTCATCTTCTCGCCCCTTCTCATCCCTTATCCCTGGCAAGCCTTAATCTGTTCTCCATTCATATAATTTTGTCATTTAAAGAACATCGTAGAAGTGGAATTACATAGGCTGTGGCCTTTAGGGATTGGCTTTTTTCAATTCCGTAATTTACTTGTGAATCCTCCAGATTGTTGGTTGTGTCGATACTTTGTTTCTTTTTATTGCTGAGTAGTGTTCCACAGTATCACAATCTGCTTAACCACTCACCAGTTAAAGGACATCTGGGTTGTTTTCAGTTTTTGACTCTCAGTAAGATAGCTCCTGTGAATGTTCAACACAGGTGTTTGTGCGAACATAAGTTTTTATTTCTCGGAAGTAAATAATTAGATTACCATTGATTGACCATATGGTAGTTGCATGCTAAATTTTATAAGAAACTGCCAAATTTTCCAAAGTCGTTGCACCACTTTACATTCCCACCAGCATTGTATGAAGGATTCAGTTTCTCTGTATCCTCACCAGCATTTGATATTGTCCCTGCTTTTTATTTTAGGTGTGTAGCAATATTTCATTGTGGTATTAATTTACAATCCTCAAATGGCTAAAGATATCTGTAGAATGTTTTGTGTGTGCTTATTTGCCATCTGCATGTTCTCTTCAGCAACATGTCTGTTCATATGTTTTATCTATTTTGGAATTGTATTAGAGATTTTACTGTTGAGTTTTGAGACTTCTTTAGTATAGTTTAGTTCAGTGTCTTTTTGTTGCTCATTTATGGATGTCCAAATATTCCAGCATGATTTGTTGAAAAGGCTGTTTATCTTTTACTCTACCGAATTGCTTTAGCTCCTCTCTCAAACATCACTGAAACGTTTTCATGTATATCTGTCTCTGTGTTCTATTCTGCTCTACTGACCTATGTGTCTGTCCCTCTGCCGACATCAGTGGTCTTGGTTACTGTAACTATACAGTAGCCTTAATATCAGGTAGAGTGATTTTTTTCAACTTTATTCTTCTTTGTCAGTATCGTTTTAGCTTTCTGGATCCTGTGCTTTTCCGTATAAATTTTAGAATAAGCTTCTCTATATCTGAAAAAAAAAAAAAAAACAACCTATGAGATTAAAAAAAATTTTTTTAATGCTTGTTTTTGAGAGGGAGGAGGGGCAGAGAGAGAGGGAGACAGATTATCTGAAGCAGGCTCTGTGCTGACAGAAGAGAGCCTAATGCAGGGCTTGAACTCACAAACCATGAAATCGTTACCTGAGCTGAAGTCAGATGCCTAACCAACTTAACCAACCTGGCGCCCCTAAACTTGTTGAGATTTTGATAGGAACTACTTTAAACATACACATCAATCTTGGAAAGGTTGATGTACTTAACTATGTTTAGTCTTCTAATCCATGAACACTCCACATTGTTCTACTTATTTAAATTTTCTTTCATTAGAATGTTGTAATTTCCAACATATAAATCCTGTATATGTTTTATGTTAATATGTAAATATTCCATTTTTTGAGTGATTATAAATGGTATTTAGTTTTTAATTTTGTTTTCTACATATTTACTACATATATGTACCATTATATAAAATACCATTGTATATATATATTAAATATATATATAATGATTTTTGTGTGTTGATCTTGTATTCTGCAACCTTGCTGAACACATTTGTTAGTTCTGGGAATTTTTTTTGTAGATTCCTCAGGAATTTTTGCATAGACAATATTTCATTAGCAAGTAATGACAATTTTGTTATTTTCTTTCAAATTCTTATGCCTTTTATTTATTTTTCTTGCTTTAGTGCAGTGGCTAGAACTCCAAGTAATAGGTGGAAGAAGAGGGGTAAGAGCAGAGGCGCCTGTGTGGCTCAGTCAGCTCAGTGTCCCACTTTGGCTCAGGTCATGATCTCGCGGTTCATGGGTTTGAACCCCACACTGGGCTCTGTGCTGACAGCTCAGAGCCTGGAGCCTGCTTCAGATTCTGTGTCTCCCTCTCTCTCTCCCCCTTCCCTGCTCATGTTCTGTCTCGCTCTCAAAAATAAAATAAACATTAAAAAAAAGAAAAAAAAAAAAACAACGGGGTAAGAGCAGATATCGTTGCCTTGCTCCTGATCTTAGAGGAAAGCATTCAGTCTTCTACCAATATTTAGCAATATTTCACTTAAGTGTGATGGTAGCTGTACATTATTTTTGGTAAATGTTTCTTATCATGTTAAAGAAGTTCCCCTGTATTTGGCATATATATATATATTGAAATGCAGTTTTGTATTTTTACAGTGACTAGGTATCTTATATGACATAGTTGTGTTTAAGAAAGGGAGACTATTCTTGGTGGCCTGATCTAATTAGGGAGCCTTAAAAGGGAGTGAGATATTTCTGAAGAATAAAAGTCAAGGCATGAGAAAATTTCAATGTAAGGGAGATGGATTTTCCTATTGCTGGCTTTAAAGATTTGAGTGGGTCATGTGTCAAGGAATGCAAATGATCTCTAGGAGCTAGGAGTGGTAAGGAAAAGGGAACCTTACATCTACAACTGAAGGGAACAGAATTCTGCTTCAACTTCATAAACTTAGAAGAGGATCCCCCTAAGCTCTGGATGAGAATGTAGCCTGCCATATCTGAATCTTAACCTTGTGAGGCTCTGAGTGGAGAAACCAGTCACACTATGCTTTCTGCCTGGACTTCTGACCTATGGAACTGTCAGCTGTCAAGTTGGTGACAATTTGTTATATAGTAATAGAAAATTAATAACAAAAGTCAAGTAAGATATTTTGGAACAGTGCTGGAATCAAAGCAGTATAGTGAA
This sequence comes from Paguma larvata, assembly GCA_030068075.1. Lineage (NCBI taxonomy): Eukaryota > Metazoa > Chordata > Mammalia > Carnivora > Viverridae > Paguma > Paguma larvata. The sequence goes on along the minus strand of CM057842.1, from coordinate 22,950,956 downwards.
TATTCTACTCCAGTGACGCAAATGGGACCCAGATCTATTCACTAAATTATGTTAATCTATATATCTTTGGGTGCTGGTTTTATGCTAGATGCGGTAGTCAGGCCTGAGGGCATGGAGGAGAATGAGCCAAGGTGTTTTTTGTTTTATTTTGTTTGTAACTGTTGAACATCTCATGGCCCACATCATCTCAGTGTAGCCCCATCTAACAATTGTCCCATTATATTTGTACTCAACAATCAGACTCACATTCTGGTATAGAATAAGCCATCTAAAATTCTTAGGTAAATCCTATATCTTTTCTGAGCTTGAGTTACTCATCAATTAAATGGTCTGTTTCTTTGGAAGTATGTCAGGATCAAATGGGTTATAGGAAACCGTATTATTTAAATCAGACATAATGATTACCTTTCCACAGAATAGTTTCTTCTCTTCTTTTCTCCCTTTTGGCATCCCTTCCATAATTATTTATTGACCCTATACTGTGTGTTTGAGAAGATGCTGGGTCCAGTGGGAGGATCAAGGATGCATCAGACTCCATATGATCAAGGACCAACGTGACAGACAAGGAGGCTGCTACCTATTGCTCAAGGTTGATGGAGCTGTGATGCCAGGGGCCTGTGGGTGCCAGGAAAGGGCTTGGAGTCAGGCTTGATTTGGGTGATTGAAATATGTCATCATCAACAAGGATCTCCTGAAGAGCCAAGCCAGTAGGAGAATTCAGAGTAAAAGAGGCCTCCTGCTTTCATTCTTCCTTCTTGGAAATGCCTCAGAATGTTCCTCGCATCACAAGAAAGTAGGTCTGTTTGAGAACACTGCCCCCGATTTGTTGAATGGGAATGAATAGACCTTGCTAATAGAGGTGGCTTACTGGCATGAACAAATGGTTCTGACTTTTAAGGGCCTGACAACTAATTTTGAGTGATTTAAAAACAAAATAATAATAACAATTAGAAAATGCTACACAAACACAAAACAAAACAAATGAGCAAACAACCATACTGGACTTCCAAAACCCATAGGAACTTTCTTAAGGAACAGTAATGAAATGAACAACATTCAGGCACATTGTGGGGTAGGGTGAGGTGGCAGGAATGACTGTTGACAGCTCTGGAGTCACCAACACTCAAACACTCCCTGGTGAACTGGGATTATAATCAGCATAAATCTAAGTGACTGTCAGGGGCAAAGCAGCCATGCCCAGAACTGTGGCCTGAGTTAAGATTATTTTGGCTGAGGGTAGCTGCCACCATAACTGCCACCAGAGGGCCCCGCCCCTGCTCTAGACCCTGCTTTATAAATCTCCTTTGGAGGCTGGTTTACCAGCAACCAGTTGTTCCATGGGAATAGTAGTACTTTCTATGCAGAACTTCCTTGTTTGAAATTTTCAAAAAACATTCTTTTTTTACATTAATAATTCATACTTGCAGTAAAAGTGTTAAGAAGATATAATAGATTACCTGAAATCTCTGTGCCTGGAAATAAACCCATCATTAATATTTTGATGTGCTTGCTTCTAGTCTATTTGTTTTTGTGAATATCCATTTAAAACCCCACATATGGTGGGATTGTATTGTATTTTCTATTCACTAACTTGCTTTTCTCACTTAAGAATTCATGAAACTCTTTCCTTTACATTTACAGTGTTTAGTATCTGTCCAACATCTCAACAATTGGATGCCTCTAATTTACTCTCCAAATTCTTTGTAGCACACACACACACACACACATACACAAACACACGCACTCAAATTTTTTTAATTCATTTATTTGCAAGGTGTATTTATATGTATGCATTTATTTATATATGTGTCTACATACATATACATACACAATTTCTATCCTGATTTTTATAAGCAACACTATGATGAACATGTTTATTATATCCTCAGAATAATTTCCTCTGGGAACATCCCGTAAGATATCCTTAGAATCAATTCCTAAAGTGGAAACACTGGATCAAATGGTAACTCATGAATTATAGTGAATTTAAAGGAATTTAAAAGTTTTTCTCATATATTTAAAAAAGGTAAACTTTCCACAAAGATCGAAATAATTTCTAAACACCATTGGACAATAAAATTGTAAAACTTAGATGTTCTGGCTCTGTCCATTACATTAGCCACTAGAATTGGCTATTTAAATTTTAATTAAGATTAAACTACATTAAAAATTCACTTCCTAAGTTGCACCAGTAATGTTTCCAGTGCTCTGTTGCCACATGTAGTGATGTGTGTATTGGACAGTGTAAATTAGAACCTCATTATAGAACGTTCACTTGGATAACACTGCTCTCATATCTTGATGAGTTCCTTCATGGTTGTGTTTGGAATTCAGCTAAGTTAGACTAAAATATGAACAACACATATTTTGAGAGTGATTAATTTGGTTTGTTATAGATTTCACAGTAAAAATTTTCACCATTCCATTGAAGATTAAAAATACTGTGTCTCGGGGCACCTGGGTGGCTCAGTTGGTTGAGTGGCCGACTTCAGCTCAGGTCATGATCTCACGTCTGTGAGTTCGAGCCCCACGTCGGGCTCTGTGCTGATGGCTCATCAGAGCCTGGAGCCTGCTTCGGATTCTTTGTCTCCCTCTCTCTCTGCCTTTCCTCTGCTCACGCTCTGTCTCTATGTCTCTCAAAAATAAATAAATGTTAAAAAAAATTAAAAAAAATTCTGTGTCTCTCTGAAAAATGTGAGAATATGGAAATTCACTTTTTCCTTGCTTACTCCTCCTCTACTAGGCTGAGAAGCTAAGCACCAGTGGTTAAACTAACATTACTGTTGATATTGATTACAAGTTACTGCATGCTGGTATGTGCCCACTGTGTAACTATTGCAACTCGGGTATTCTTCACAAGGAACCCAGGAGGTACAATCATTATCCACATTTTACAGAGAAGGAAACTGATGTAAACAGAGGTCAAGTATCTTTTACAAAGTCATACAGCCAGCCCATGGCTGGATCCCAATTGGGACCTAAACCTTTTGCTTCAGGGTCCAGTCTTAACCACTAGCTATACTGCTTCCAAGAATGTCTGGGACTGTTAGGGAAAAGACCAGCTCTTTGCTATGCTGCAGAACTGTGCACACGTAAAGTAGAGAATGCTTCCCAATTGTTCAAGAATTACTATACCAAAAATACACAGAAACTCATGTACACAGCCTTTTTCTCAAGGAGGTTCCACTGAGCCTAGTTTGATATGGAATGAAGAATTCTCAGGGCATTGTAGAGAAACTTTTATCCATTTGTATTCTAACACTGTTTGACTTAATAGAATCTAAGTCAAATGTCTGCATTTTACACATTTCTTCTCTGTCATCTTCTATTAAGGGGTGAAGTTTTGCTAATAAGTCTGGGAAGAGAAAAGGGAAAAGGGAGAATTTAAAATGTAGTCAAAGTCCAAGAGCTTGAACCCAAACACACTCACTTTATGTGGGTATTTGTTTGCTGCTGAAGGATCAGATGTGACACATTTAAGCAAAGCTCCTAGATGCTTTAGCTTCATCAAGGAGGGAACAATCCCACACATAATATTGAGGGTGGCCAGGTCCAGGCAGACAGCAGTCTGAGCATTTTCAGTTTCAACCATTTCCAAAAGGTGTCACTCTAAGGCAGCAGTGGGGAGGTGGGAAGGAGGTGGAGATAGAAATGTCAGATAAGAGTAATTGGAAAAATAAGATTAGGAGCCTCGTTTTAACAGCTCCTTTGCTCACAACAGCACTGTCTGAGACGGTCTTGCTGTTGAGGAGGGAAGTCTCAGGTTTATCTTTGCCTTCTGATCTCTGGGTGACCTTCTCTGTGCCCAGAGTAGAGCTGGGCCAGGTCCCAGCTATTCCCACAGGACCAATTCACATTCCAATTTGGCTATAACCTGGGATATGGGGATTTCATTGGCTCTGTGTTCTGGTTTAAACTGAGAACTACCATCTTCTTGCACTCAGGATGAGTGAAGTCAGAAAACCAGGATGGATGGTGAAGTCTAAGGCAGAAGAGCCTGTGTATTTTTAAAACATTGTTTAAAACACTTTCAAAATTACAAATCATTAACACAAAAGAGACACTAACTCAATAATGACTTATGATTTAAGAAAAAAATGTTCTATCAAAATATTTGAAGATCAGTTCTTGCCAAGCAAGCCTCATGAAAAGCATGAGATGTTGCCACGTGTCAGAAAGAGACACACAGAACCCGGAGTGGGGCTCTTGGCAGATAACTGAGAGAAAAGCTGGTTTTCAAATATTTAGTTAAACAACATAAATGTATGTGTAAGTCTAAGTCGACACATGTTAATGATTTAAGGTCTTAAACAGGTTTTTTATTTTATTGTTTTAAGGCTCCACTGTTCACTTTAAAAGTTCCGATAGTTTCTCCGGAGCTGGGTGTAAGCACTGGACTCTTTAGAAATTCATTTAATGGCTTCATTATTCTTTTTTTTTTTTAATGTTTATTTATTTTTGAGAGAGAGAGAGAAAAAGAGGGAGGGAGGGAGGGAAGGAGAGATAGCAGGGGAGGAGCAGAGAGAGAGGGAGACACGGAATTCAAAGAGGGTTCCAGGCTTCGAGCTGCCAGCACACAGAACCTGACGCAGAGCTTGAACTTGTGAACCGTGAAATCATGACCTGAGCTAAAGTTGGACGCTTAACCAACTGAGCCACCCAGGAGCCCCATGGCTTCATTATTCTTAAAGTGTGCAGAGTTATGAATTATTCTAATACAGTTGAATAGTCCTGATAATTTAACCATTTTATAATCTGCCACATGGAATGACTAATAAAATAAGAAATGACACACAACTATTTAATTTTTTTTTATTGGTGTGTCCCTGTGGTCTAATAGACATCTAGCTTAAAGAAACCTTTAGTTATTATTTTCTAGATTTGTAATACCAAGCTGATATATTTTTAAATGGAATCTTAACTTTCTAGGTATAGGATTAGAATTTTGGACTTTTTAGGAAATTATTTTAAATTGGAACGTCTTGAATCTTGTAAAAAAAAAAACTCTCAGGTTGCTGTGAATTCTGTTTTCATTGAAGGTGGCATTTTAGGAATTAAACAGCTTTCTAAAAAAAAAAAAAAATTCCCCCAGGAAATATTACTGTTTGGTGAATTACCAATAGATGTACTTCTAAAAGAAGCAAATGCTGTATTAAATCGAGACAAATGTGTTGTTTTCCTGCTGGACTTCTCAAAAGTGGTTACTGATTCATAATCACTGTGATTCCCCAAGTAACAATTCCCCAAGTAACAATTGCCCCACAGCCTGGGCAATCAGGACTCCTTTTTTCCTTCCTCTTGAACAAGCCACTCCCACTTGACTAATTTAGGGAGGCAGACCATGAGGCCTAGGGCAGGACTGGCTCTTGTTTTACTCTTGCTCATCACTCAGTACTTTTCTTTAATAGCTTTTTTTTTTTTTTCCTTTTTTTAAATCACAATTGTGATTAAATAGTTTTTTGACTTAAGATTGCCTGCCAAACCAGACAGCTTCTGGTGGGAGAGCCTGTCACAAGTGTCCAGCAGAGTGCCTGGCACATAGGAGCTATGCAGTGAAGTGGGGGAAGGAAGGAGGGAGTGCACATTTTCCAGGTCCCAGGGCAGAAGATGTGGACTGCAGAGCAGGACCCCTTGCTTGTACCCCTAGCTCAAAGCTTGGGACATTTTTATTGTGCCATCCTGACACTCAGGTTTCTGGGTGCTCTTAGTGGCTCCTGAGGTTGCAGTGAATGTGGGCCCCCTTGCATTCAGGAGCTAAGTAACTGAGCCCCCTCATCTCCATAGCAGAGAGAAGGCGCTTGAGGCAAACAGAGAGCAAGACCTTGAAGGGTGTTTGGTGAGGATGGCAAGGGGACCACTGATTTATGGGGTAGGAAAGTATCAGGTTCGGACTTACACTTCATCCATCATTGCACTAAGTGAGTCAAAGGAGGGCGTTTCAGAATCGTGCCTTTGCATTCCCCTTCCTCCCATTCTGCAGGTATTTATTGCGTATGGATGCTAGTGTTGTGTCGGGGGCTGAAGGCACTTCCAAAGAGGATGGTGATGTGGTCATTGCCCTCCAAGGGATTATGATGCAGTGGTAGCGACTAAGCCTACACATGAAAAGTTGCGCAGAAATGTGAAGTGGTATTTGATCAGGTGGTATAAAGTCAAGTGTCGACAGTAAGAACTGGTACTTGATACTTGGGTTGGACTAGGGACAATGGTAACTGTCATGTACTGGACATTTCCAGGCTATCCAACACAGAGGGCTGGATGCTGTATGATCTTGCCAATCCCATGCAGTAGTTACCATCTCCTTCCCATTTTATAGGAGAGGACCTGCAGATTTAGAGAAAGGTCAGTAATATCTAGGGTATCTAGAGTAGGCTGCACTTTGGAATTACTTTGGAATCACCTGCATCTTTAATAAGATACTAAAACCTGACTCCCACCCTCAAACATTGTGATTTAATTGGTGGAGATGCAACCACGGCCTCAGGATTTTTAACATCTTTCCAAAGGATTCTAATGTGCAACAAGTTTTAGGAAACATTGAGTTAAGATTGGCCTCAGATTGTAGAGATCCTATTGTGAAATCAAAACTTGAACCAGGTATGTGCTTTTCAGAGCTGCAACTTTTAATCACTGTATCCTGTGAAGGAGGCCTTAAAAGATGGAAGATTTCAGTAACTGGAGGGTCAAAATAGGGCAGTCCAGGGGTGTGTGTGTGTGTGTGTGTGTGTGTGTGTGTGTGTGTGTATGTGTGTGTGTGTACATGGTTGAGGTAGGTGACAGGAAGCCCAAAATTTGAATTCAGTAATAAGTAAACATAAAATGGATTGAATCCTTACCAGGCACTGGACATGTATTAACAAGAGCTGACATTTCTATGGCACCAAGTAATAGGCATTGTTCTTAGGGTATCACAGATGTTAACCCATTGAATCTTTACAAAAGCCCTGTGAGCTAAGTTCCGTTATTACCCTTACAGCACAATGGAGGGACCTGAGGCCCACCGAACTTTCATAATTCACTCAGAGTGACACAGCTAGTTAGTGGTAAGCTAGCTCCCAAATTCTGTTTTGTTACCACTGGTACCTCTTCTGTTAAGAATGTACTGGTTTCGTATTTGCCAATGTCTGCACTAAGAACTTTGTACTCATTGCTTCACTGAATACTTGCAGTAACTCTTATGAGAAGTACTTTTGTTAGAGATGAGAAAACTCAGACCCTTTCCCAAAGTTTTATGACTAATGTGTGGTAAAACAGATAACGATTGGTACAGTCTGGCTTCATAATCATACTTTTAATCATTCTCAGTATTTTAATATATGTTAAACTTTTTTAAAAAATTCAAATTAAATCCTTAGTAGAATTCTATATATAAAATAAATACAAGTAGAACAACTCCCTGCAAATGTAGGATGGTGGACAAAGGTCTCTGCTAATTCACACTCTTCCTCCCATACCGTTGACCGGTTATCAGCCCCCAAGTGTCCTTGGGGAACCCCTGGTAGTCTAGGGAACACAGTTTGAAAGCCACTATTATGGGTAATTGGGAGCTCCTTGAAATGTTGGAGCCAGGCCAGTGATATTTTTGACAAAATATTGGTGGTTTAGGCATATTGTCTTGACAGTAGGGGTAAGTTGTGACAGTGAGTCTTGTGGGACATCTTTGAATCCTAGACCCAAGAGACCCAGTTAAAAGACACATTCAAACATACACAGTCAAAACAGCTGAAAAAAAATCAAAAGAGTAGTCTAATTCTTCAATATGTGTCTTTGGAAAACATCGAAGAGGCCCTAGGAATAACCCCTAGCGACTTTTTCCTCCTTCCTTTTTTCTCTTCTTTGCAATTTCCTTATTTTGCCCTTAAAACAAAACAAACTCTCTCTGTCCCAAGTCTCAAGGATCATTCTTCTTCCTTCCCCTCTGACTTCTTTCTCCCACTTTTTATTACATAGACCATCGTAGCCTGTGGTTCAATGTCTTGTACCTTTGTGCTCAGTTTCTCAAGTTTACTTTGCTACCCATTGGCTAATTCCATGTCCTCAAATCCAACAATGGACCTGGCTGAGAAATACAGTATGATGGCAAGAAGCTAATCAGGCAAAACCACATCCTTAATTTAGGATACGAGTAGAGACAAAGGCTAGGAACACACACACACACACACACACACACACACACACACACGCAGTTATTTTCAACCCCTCCAGGAATGTGGGAAGGGAAGGGACCTGAGCTTGAGGCATCAAAAGTAATGATAGAAGGAAATGATGGATCCCAGAAGTGTTTTCAAAATACAGCGATTAAGACTTGATGATAAATGGAAAATAAATGAGGAAGGAGAAGAAAGAGACAAATGTGGTTCTGAGGTCTTAAACATGAGTGACTGAGAAAAGGTCAGGACGTTGGACTTGTGGGTGTATTAGGGAGTGACAGGTTAGGACAGAAGGAGTGGGTAGTAAGGATTTGGTTTAGGCAGGTGTGCATGGATCTCGAGTTGGCTTTTGATCATTGTGAATCTAAAATGATATTAAGACATTCAAATGGAAGTGATCAGCAGGTTAGGTGTATGTGAAAGAGGTCAAGTGAGTGAAGATAAAGTGCGTATAGGTGAGAGCTGTGGAGAAAGACGTCGGTTCTCCTAAGGATCCACATGGATGAAGAAAATGTGTCTAGTTATTACTCTTATTCCTAAAGTAGTAACTACTAGTGAGTAGTAATAAGAGGAAGGATACAATTATAGACTGCAGGAAGATGAAGACTTTACAAAAGAAACATGGGAAGTAGGTTCCCAATCTAAAAGAGAGCTTCAGAAAACCCAAGGGAAGAGTTGGTTTTAAGAAAATGGAAGGTGTGGAGGCGCCTGGGTGGCTCAGTCGGTTGAGCGTCCGACCTCAGCTCAGGTCATGATCTCGCGGTCTGTGAGTTCGAGCCCCACATCGGGCTCTGTGCTGACAGCTCAGAGCCTGGAGCTTGCTTCACATTCTGTATCTCCCTCTCTCTGCCCCTCCCCTGCTCATGTTCTGTCTCTCTGTATCAAAAATAAATAAAAACATTAAAAAAAAGAAAATGGGAGGTGAATATGACCCCTGTGTTAACAGGAGACTATTTAATGACAAGGGGAAAATTCTTGTGATACATTTATTGAAAACTGTTTAGAAAATTGTATATATCATGCCAGTTTTACATTACACACACATGGAGAGAGAGAGAGAGACATGGAGAAATTATAATAAAATGTGTACAGTGTTTATTTCCAGGTAGTATTATGTGATCTTAATGAAAAAGAATATCGTTATTTAATCTGAATTAAAAACAGAAATGTTAAATGCTCATATCTGAGCTTTTACAATTTGTATAATGAGTGTACTTTACTCTCATTATCAGAAAAAAATCATTTTATTGACATCAGGTAGAAGAGGAATAAATAGTGTGCAGGCTACATCATCTCACTTAATGCCCACAAACATGGAATAGAACAAGCAACATGGTCCCCTGTTTCCTGGTAAGGAAACTGAAGCTGAAAGAGATGAAGGAACTTGAATCAGTCACATAGTAAATGATGGAACTGTGATTCTAATATGGTGTTTTGTTTTGTTTTGTTTTAAGGTACAAGCTACATATGCATAGCCAGCTAAAAGTTTATTTCAAATGAGGGAAAAAAGTTAACTGTACAAACTATGCATTAGGAAGAGACATGTGGCAAGAAGGAAGGTACTAGTGGCCTGCAAGTGTAGAGTTTCCGTGGGATAGCAAGAGTGAAAAGCAATGTCTTTTCTTGGTGAGAGGAGACTGGTCGGGGGGAGATGGAGGCGGGTGTAGGGAACTCGATAAGTTGGGACAGTTGATCAGTCAGAGCAGACCAGGCGGGGCGGGGGTAATGGACAGCTTCATCGTCTCATGGTGTAGAGCAACAAAGGTTTCTATCTTGCTTATATGAGGTGGGTTGGCTTCGGGCTTCATTGTGGTTACTCAGGGACTCAGGCTGAAGGAGGCATAATCTGAAACATGCTTCTATAGTCACAGGGAAAAGGGAAGGTTGGGGTTGAGTACTAGCACTTACATTTTTCTACCTGGAAAGGACAGTGAGTTTATTGGCCAAAGCCCCACCTCACTTACTATGGAGAGGGAAGTGTGGCCCTACCACGTGCCCCTAAGGAGGAGAACTGGAATATTGTGAACTACAACAGGGAAAACATTTCTTTCTTTTTAAAGCTTCTGCTGCAGTAGCAAGGGAAATAGTTTGTGGAACTCTAGGCATTTAACAGAGAAGGTATCATGGGCATCACCTAGGATGCTGCAGTTCAAAGAATCAAGTGGTCATTTGTACAGTGTCACAGAGAGAAACACTGGCTGTGTGAAGACTAGAACTATGTACCTGAGGCCAGTGGCCCCAGTGGTCCTCAGTGTTCCATGCTTACTGGCCTAGGGTATATGAATTTGGAGGAGTAGGAAGCTTTGGCCTGGGAAACTTTTGGAAATTGGTTGCAAGGTGTTGAGAATAGGAGTCTCACCTCATGCTAGGAGTTATTGATGCTGGAAACCAATGGAATCTCCATCACTATAAACTCTGGACTGCATCTCTTCGGTGCCCATGTTTCTCTATGTGGTTATTGCTGAAATGGCCAGGGAAGCCTGCAAGTCGTTACTCTAAAGTATAATTGTTACAGTTGGGTTAATATAAAACTAACTGGGGCTGGCCCCAAATAGTAAAGTGGCAGGTGAACTAAGAACTGGGAAACACAGTTGCGTAGCTCTGTGTCTGTGGATGGCAGACAGGTCAGCTTCAACTTCATGAGAGAGATTTAGCAAGTGAGAATCCTGGATATGCTCCCTGTTCTCTGGGATCAATAGTGCATTTGGAAAAGAGAGTGATTTGTGAAAGGAAACAGGGTCGTGAAGACACAGGCCATCCCATAGAGGCTTAGACAGACTGAATCTTTGTTGGCACTTGGAATGACCATAATTCTGATTTTTTTTACACTTCTATCAAAAATGGGGGTGAAGGGAGAGGAGGAAAAAAACCTGCTTCGGTCTTACCAAGCACTGCTTTATAGAAGGGCTGCTAGTCATATTTATAATATTCTATAAATTTATATGAGAAAAAATTATGATTGCTTTTTAAATTTTGTATGTTTCTAAAGTTAAAGAATATACTATTTATTCTACAATTAAGCAGGTGTAGTTTTGGGACTTTCATGGTTAATCCTTATATTCCTTGCTTTTTTTAACTCTTTTTTGTTTTGGCTTTGATTTACTTGATATGGTCATCAAATTCCTCTTTTAATCAGGGAAAAATGGAGGGTTTTCTGAATCTTAAAAGCATTTAATTTACCTTGGATGTGAACTATAATGCTTATTCTGAATAAATTCCATGTAAAACTGAAGAAATTATGTAGAAAGTCTTTATGAATTGGAACTTAACATGTCATTGACACATTTTGAAGGGCTTTCTGTTGACTTAAGTGATGGATGATCCCATTCTGCCAAGTTCAGCTGGAAGGGGGGTGGCTTAGAAACCCAAACATCAACTCTGGAATCTAGAAACTTCCTGGAACCATGGTTTTAAATCAGCAGGGTGGATGCGGCATGCATCTGTGCAAGGGATGGCATTTCACAGGATTGCTCCACGGAAGTCTCTGGCGCAGTACCATAAACACCAGCCCTCTTTGTTGTGTGTTGGCTTTTAAAAGCCCCCAATGGTTTGGGGAGGATAAGGCCTTGCCTTGGGGCTCCCTGGTCCAATTTTTTGGGACCTGGCTAAAAATCCTGGATATTTGATAGTCTGGCTTATTTCTATGGTGTATTAGCACCCTATAAAAGTTACATGTCATTTATTTCAAGTTTAGAACCCTCTCAAACTTCAGGGGCAAACCAAACTTGAACCTTTTGTGGCTGGAATTCTGTTTACCTTTGGCCAAACCTTGCTTCCTGAAAGTGAGGCAGGGAGTTGAGGTGAGAGGGGATTCCTAAGCCCCTTGGACATCAAATCGCTTTTGCCAAACAAGGCTTTGATAGGTTAAAACATGAATGAATCTGAAACACGTAGATTAACTTCCTGTCAGAATATTCTGGGGCCTACACACAAAAGTATATTGTGCTGGGCAAATGCATTTTGAGTGTTGCCTTCCGCCAACTGTGAGGCAGTATCTGAGACTTTTGCCAAACACAGGTTGAAAATGGGTCAAGCCAGTTACCTTCTACTTCTAATAAATATATTAAATAGTTTCTATAAAGGTTACTGGACAATCCAATTGAATGAGAACCTTGGAGAAATTTGGATATTTCTTGTGTTTGAAACATTTATTTTCAACCAGTGACAGAGAAAGAATGGACTCTAAGATACAGTACCTGTTCAAGAATGGCAATGATTCCTTTGTGTCTGTTGTTAGAATACAGACCAGCAAAGAAGGCCTTGTGCTTGAATGAAGGAGAAATAATGCACCATGTTCCCTGTGCCTTTCAGATAGAAGAACTGATGAATGCATTGGAGAAGACCAGACAGGAACTAGATGCCACCAAGGCACGCCTGGCCTCCACGCAGCAGTCCCTGGCTGAAAAAGAAGCCCATTTGGCTAACCTCCGAATAGAAAGGAGAAAACAGCTGGAGGAGATCCTGGAGATGAAGTGAGTACCCATTTTTGTTTTCCTAGTTTCTCTTTCCTAACCTTTCTTTAGAGATGGGGGAGGGAAGGCTAGAGAAGATGAAGAAAGAGCTTGAAGAAAGAATAATTTAGCCAACACTTGACTATTCATTTCTGGAACCATGCTTCTTATTTTTTTTTAATATGGCTTCCATGTCCCAGTTTGCACATTTTTCGTATTTGTTATTAAAAAAAAAATCCAGCATTAAATTTTGTGTGTCTGTGTTTCATGGACGGTGCTGTTATTCTTAGATTTGTCTCAAAGGTTTGAGCTGGCCAGGAGACAGAGGCCTCGTTAAGCACAATAGTAATTTGAGTGCTGCTCAACGTTAATTGGAAACCTTTCTGAGGAGGTATTTCCTAATTGTGACTATAACTTTGCTAATTATATTCTTTTCACATGTGTACAATGCGTGGCTTGTGTTGGCTTTCATTGAGTCTCAAGGTTGGCACCTCTTTGTTTAGAAAGCAAGGACTCTGATTTGCTGGGCTGATAAAAACACACTTGGAAATCCCCCTGCTACTTCCTCCCCCTCACCGGAGGGTAGGTAAGGGGTAGGGGGAGACTGGAACCAGTCTCTTTCTTTGATTTAATCAATAAAGTGTGGCCTCCTGCTGGGCAATGATCCTTCCTGTGGGCCTATGACACACCCATCTCTACCTAGCTCTTATTTCATTCTTACAATGAAATAATATCACCATGGAAGAACATAGAAAAGAAAATTGCTCAAAGGTTTTAGAAATAATCACTTGCTATGGATCTGTTCCTGAAGAAGTAGGCAAGAAGCAGCATCTCTCTATAAGATGGAATAATCACTCAGATATAATTTAAATTTAACTTCCTTCCACAATAAGGGAAATGTACATAATTATGGCATCTTAAGCCTGTAACATAGACTTTGAAATTGGTGGCTCGGTATGGAAGCATGACCTTATCCTGACCCCACAAGTCTTACACATGGTTAACATTAAAGCCAGAAAGCTTAGATCATGGAAAATATGGAATGAAATATTTTGAAGGATTTAATAATGAGGACAAAAACTTTTATTCCTTGTCAACTACCTCAGTTTCTCAAGACCAAAGAATAAGTAGTTTTTTCCCTGTATAAACTCGCCTTTTTTCCTAATAAAGTAATATATAATAAAAACAGATATTATTATCCTCAGTTTAGAAGTAAGGGAACTGAGATTTAGAGATATTGCAAGTAATCTGCTTAAGGCCATCTGACCAAGATTAAAACCAAAATCTTCTACCTCAGGTTCCTTTTCTACTATCTTATTTTCTCATGGAGCTCATGTGAATTCCACCAAGACTGGAACTTTCATCAGTTTGAGTCACTGTGGTTATCATACTGCCTAGAACAGTGCCTAGCATATGGTAAATGCTTGGTAATTGTTTATTTGAATGAGTGAATAGACTGAAGGTGAAAAGTGGATTTTACATAGCTAAGAAGTATTTTAAACATTTCTGACATTACCGGCTCACTCAGTAATTTATTAACAATAGCAGTACATTGATTCCATCAGCCTTTATTCTTTTCCATTCACCAATCCGACTTCTGCCTCCTTGTATGTTGCGATGTGTGAAGTTCAGCCTAGATTCTCTCATTGTTCTCTAGCTATTCCCAGATTAACTCTGTATCTCCTGGAGTGATTTATTATGCTTTTTGAAGGAAACTTCCATTACTTTCTGTTTATAAAAAGGACTTACACTTTCAGTGTTTCCAGAGAACAAATAATGGTGAAGCAACTTGGTTCAGCAGTCATCAAACCTAGGTCGGAATCCTATAACTTCCTTTTGGCGGCTGTGGTTTAGGGGAAATGACCTTAACATTGCTGACCCTTCTGTTTCCTCCTATAATGACTTTCATGGAGCGGTTGAGAGGAGAGGCACTCAGGAGGGCTTGGCACATGGAAAATGATGTATGTGTGTAAATGACGCTATCAGCCAATGAAAATATGTCATTTGTTTAGTATACTTTGTGAAGTGTATCATTTATCTAAAATTTGGATTTATTTTTCTTAAACATATAAACCTTTTCTGTGTGTATGTTTTCCCACTTAATTTCATGATTTCAGATAGCACCTAACTAAGACCTCTTTTGGTGAATTGCCACATTATTGCTCAAGTGCTTAATCTTCTGCCACTGCAAAATAAATACAGAATTCCTCTCTTAATTCCTTTGGTAAAAGTAACAAAGCCCTGCTTCATTAAGTCCAATATGGACCCTATTCACTATTTAACTGGCCCAGAAGCCCCAATCATGGGCTCTGTCCTGGGACTGTGGGGACACAGGTACAGGGCAATTATATTGACCAACAACCCTAACTAGATTCATGAGCCTCCTGGGCTATTCAAGGCAACCTACTGGTTTGACCAATCTTGATTTTTAAGCCGAGTTGACATATTGGTTACTTGACATAAACTGAGTCAATGTAAGTTAGTGGAAACGAAAAGATGGGTATATCCCTGTCAGTACTTACTATCACTCTATGCCAGGCATTTTTGGTTTTCTTTCATCTGGCAGGCATTCTGTAAGCAACTTTAGCAAACCCTGGTGGGAGAGAGAGGCTGTGTGGTGTTGGAGGACAGAGGGATAGTACTGTGAGTCAAGAGAAGGGAGATGGGACCTATTAGGTCATCCATAACATTGAAGGGGATCACTCACTCACTACCTTGTTTTCTCTTCAGTAACATGGAGGTGATAATAACTGCCTTGCCTACTCTATAGAATTGTTGTGCAGACAGGATTTTTGTTTTAGAGTACTGAAAGGAATATAAATCAGCATATGTGAAGAGGGCTTTGAAACATAAAAGGGGCTTTTGAAATGAAAGGTGGTGTCTGTTAAATTTGTTATAAAATCAAATGGCACAGAGTTTTAAGATTGGAAAGCAGCTGGGTCCAACCTCCCAGTGTGCATAAACCAGACTCCTGTCCACATAATTACTAATAGGGAATTCACCAGGCCCTGGTGAACACCATTTCCACTGGAAGTCATGAGCACGTGCAGGCACCTCATTGGTCCTTATATGGAATTGAAATGGCTTTCCATGTAATCATCCCACTTGGTTAGGTTTTTGTTCAGAGCTACACAGAATTCACCTAAACCCCATAACACAGACAGCATTTAGATATTTCTTCTGGTAATAGTGTTCATTTTAGAAAAAAAATGATGAAATATGAAGACAAAATAGAAAATAAAATCACCCGTGATCCTAACATGCAGAGACAGACGCTATGGCATTTGGTGCATACCTTTACAAATGCTCTTTACTTTTCAACAAAATTCAGTTGTACTCTCATATTTTGTAAATCCTGCTTCTTTTGCTTACTGAGTGGTGAACACCGTTCTATGTCACATAGAATTGTATTATTTTTAATTAGTTAATACATTGTCATGTAAGTTCACTTCTTCATTGGACATTTACGTTGGTTCCAGTGTTTTGCCAATATAAAGAATGTTTTGATAAGCATTTAGCTCTTTTGTTAACTTATTTTTAAGTAATTGTAGATTGGTATGCCATTATAAGAAACCATTTTCCTCAATGGTAACATCTTGCATAATTATAGCATAATATCACACTAGGAAGTTGATATTGGTACAATTTACTAACTTCATTAAGGTTTCTATGGTTTTACATGCACTTGTCTGTGTGTGTGTGTATTTAGTTATATGCAGCTTCAACACGTTTATAAATTTGTGTAGCTACTATCACAGGCAAGATATAGAGCTGTTCTATCATTGCAAAGATCCCTACCTTTTGATAGCTACACTCAGCTATCAGCTGTTTCATTTTTAACCAGATATCATTTTAGGACATGTGCTGTACTGGTCTATGTTTTTCCTCTCCCATTCTTCTTGGGCAGGGCAAGGGATTATCTTCCTAGTTTAAATTCAGACTGAAATTTAGAATGAGAAAATATTGCTTGATTCCTCTAATTTGAAGATTTCTCATCATTCAGTTTTATTTTATATTTGGTGGAATTTCTTTTTCATATTGGATATCTAGAACCTGTCATGTGGTAGGCATTTAATCAACTTTTGAGTAGGAGAGGGTGAATTAGCTCAAAAATTCATATTCATTTAGTACCTACTATGTGGCAGGTACTGTTCTAGGGAAATAAACAGAGAAATGTTTTACCTGATCAAGCTTACATTTTAGTAAAATGAATGAAGGAAATGAACAAACTCATAAATAAGCAAATAAATGAATAAATAAGTGAATAAAGTAGTTTCTTCTGTAACCAATGAAATTTGGAATCTCGCTTAGGAAGCTATTTCCAAAGGTAAGGACCCTCATAGCTCTTTGGGATAAAGAGGGACATGGAAAATTCAGTGTGCCTTCCTATAGACTGAGAACCCTTTTAGGAACCCAGGTCAGAGGAGAACCTTTGACTGCATTTCATGTATAATTCTTCCCCCACCCCCCACTACCAACACCTCCTGAACATTTAGTTTGCTTTTTATTGGTTAGTATTCTAACTGCCAGTCATTATTACCATGGAAGGAACTAACAGTCCCAACCCTACATTTTAATAGAAGAGCATATTATTCACTTTCTCTTATGTAGAAGATTATTCTTTTAGTTAAAAAATATCTAAAACTTCTTGCTAAAACATTTCCTAATGTTTCATCTTTGTTCCATTTGCTCCTATTTAAAAGGAATTTTATTAAAATAATATTAAGAACGTCATTCTATATGTTTGGTTTTATTAATGCTAGTTAATAAGCTTACATTTCAGTAACCAAAGCTCAATTATTTAATTTGCGACAGGTGAATTCAATATCTGTAGCTAAAAGGAATTGAAGGTCATGAGATACGTACTTAAAATCTATCTGTGTGTGCTTGCTCAAGACGATTCCAACTAGCATTGTAATTTAATAGGCAGACAGGCAGGCTGACCAATACGTTGCATTTAGTATTAAATACTGAATGAATAAAAGTTTTGAGGGCTGGTTAATAGTTACATGATTTGAAGTGTATATTTTAGACTTCCTGTGGTGATTTCTGGTGCTAATGCTGTGTAAAGATTTTAAGGAAACCTCTACATTTTAAACTCATCTGATGATGTAAGATCCATCTTAATTTACTGGGTATTGTTGCATTTTAGATATCTTCTCTAGATAACCTCAAAAGCTTTTGTATACATTGAGCTATTTTAGGAAGTTTACAGTGAGGTAAGGCAGCAGTTTATTCCAAGGCATTATCCTGTTGGCCTCTTTGATCTAGGATCCCTTTTGAGAGAGCCACTTATTAGGTAAGTACCCTTCAAAGGAGGGGCAGGGTGCATAAAATGATAAAATCAATTTATTCTTTACTTCATGCCGGCATGAGAAAAGACAAATCACATTTCTTTAGGGAGGAATTCTAAGTGCCTGGCAATTTGGACAGGATAAATGAAGCCCGAGAGAAGAGTTTTGAAGGCATCCATTACTTAAAATTGATAAACTCAGTACACCATCTTCTGGTGGTGTTATGAGATGTTATGGGGATTGATTTTTAAGCACTAAAAGGTCATATATGTATGTGTGTATGTATGTATATGTGTGTGTGTATATAATGTTATGTTACATATTAATATGTTAGGTAAACACGTAGTTTACGTACACTGATTCTATCTTCAAATTCCAGTTAGCCTTATGCTTTCAACAGTGGTTTTTTATCTGGGCTACAATGCAACCTTTTCTCTATCCAATGGCTTGTTTAGAAAAACTTTGACACGTCCCGTTTAAAAAATATTAAATACTATGGTAATGTGTTGTAGAATGTTTCAGTTTGTCTGGTTGTTTGTATTTACCACCTGCTCAGTTTGAAAAGTAAATTGAGCCAGCTAGAACACTGATGAAGCTTGTCATAGCTTTTTAGGTCACCTGCAATGATTGAGGACAGGTGGCAGAAAGAGAAGGGAAATAAATGCCACAGAGAACAGCTCATCCGGTACTGACTGTGGCTTGAGCTGCAGGCAGTCACATAAATGCGCAACTGCTTATCACTGGTTGCACAATTGTTTCTCTTGTAACCCTGAAGTTGGTATCTTAGAGCCTTTAGTGGAAGAGAAAAGACCTGCTGTACTCAAAGCTTATATAACTCAAAGTTATAGTAAAACTTAACTACAGAGACAATAACTTTAGAGTAGTAGAAAGGTCTAGTTAACTTTAAATGCAAGGAATAGAAAAATCCCACATTCCAGAAGGTCATACAACTAGCTTTTTAGTTACTGGGGACCTCCACTCCTTCCATCTTGATGTTTTGCCATTCTCAGTGTATGGCTTCCACCCCAGATACAAGATTTTTGTCCCAGCTCCAACCACCCTGTCCACATTCTAGTTAGTAGAAAGGAACCCCCCTGCCCTTTAAAATGCACATACTGTCCATTGTCCCCCTCAGTCATTACCAGTTCATTCAGTAAGCATCACTATGTACAAGGACTGTCCTGTGCCTTAGGCAGCGATCTAAGCACTGTTCTAAATGAACAGAGGACACAAATCCCTCCATTTTGTACATTCTAAGTAGGTGCAGGAACTAGTGCAGAGGAAGTGGCCAGGTGGCCAGCACTGAAGTCACGTGGTCATACTTAGCTGCAAGGCAAGCTGGAAAATGAAGCCTTCAGCTGGGTGGTTCTATGTCCAGTGAACATTCAGTGAACCTAGTACCAATGGAGGAAGGAAATAAATTGGCAGCAACTAGCAGTCTTTACCAAAATAAAGTATGAAAAAAAATGTCGATTTATATGTTATCTCACTGAGCACACACAGTGTTGCAACTACACCTTTAGAGATTGTCTTTTTAGCAGACATGTACTCATATGCATGCATGTCCAGTATATATCTGAGTTTATTTCTGGGTACCAATGGTGGTAAACTATGGGGGAGACACGTGAGTAACCAGTTTAGGAATACCTGACAAATCTTGTCATCGTTGGGATAGATGATGGGTAAAGGGCGTTAGGTCTAGAGAAGGCCAAGAAGCAGATGCTTCCTTCAGCTATTAAAAGGATGACATTAATAAAAGAAGTGGGTTTGATTTATGTTGCCTCAGAAGATTGTGCTGGAGCTGGGGTATAGAATTTAAGAGGAAGAAGACCTTCCTTCAGTGCTTTGTAGAACTTTGCAGTGGTTTGAACTCTGTAGCTTTTTGAGGTAGCTCCCAAGATGTGTCTGCATTTCCCGTGGGAGCAAAAAATACCTGTTCTGGGTGTTATGAAAGGAATTTCCCTTTCCAGGGAGGGGGCAGCAGGATGATCACAGCTCTTCCAATGTGGAATTCTTATCCATAACTTCATTAAATAAATGACCCCAAACAGATAATATTTAGGAGATGCCGAGATTTTCTTTGTTCTTCCCTTGAGGAGCTTTGTTTAAATGCAGAAACTTGCCAAAAGCCAAACAGTGACTGCTTGCTTTAGGACATAGACTTCTTTAATAGGACCACAACAGAATTTTTCTATATTTTTGTATAGTGTGTTATTTTTCATAATACTCTTTAGATGTAAAATGTACTAGTTACATGGAAACATATTTCACAAAGCATTGTAGGGAAAGAATCACTGGTTATATTGCATGTTGGGTAGAATCAAGAGCCCTTCACTCTCCCTCCCGTAAGGAATGTACTATCTCTGATTCACATGCCTTCAGGGAATTAAACTATCCCAGGCATATATATATTATTCAGTGCATTCAAGACTTTGGGTGATGGAATTACTATTACCAGTGAACTTTTCTTAAGTGTTTATTACACATCAGGCAGGGCCACATTGCTGCCACCTCCTGTGAGCTGGGGAGCATTATTATCCCCACTATGTAGATGCAGAAACTGAGGCCCAGACACCTGCAACGCAGAGGTAAGTCTGTTTAATGAACTTCTTCACTGTCTCTGAATGAAGAACTCAGATGTTGTTGTGAGAATTTTAAGTGTGGGAATAGCAGGATGAGTTTTGATTAAATAGCAGAAGGCAGTGGGCAGATAGGTACTTCTTCTCTCTAGGGATCAGGACAGCAGGCTAGGGTGATGCTGGGAGGAAGGGGGCAAGGAGAGAGCTAGTTAGAAGAGGCCTTTGAAGTCAGCTTCCTTATCTTAAAACAAAATAAAGGACAAAACATACACTGTCTTCTCTCCAAAAACATACACTGTATGTATAGTTTTAATCGTGAAAAATGTCAGTCAAAAGGGCCCTTGGCCTGGTGGTTTTTAATGGAAATACAAACATTTTCTAAGCTAAAGCCGTATAATATTTCAGCTTAAATAATCATAATGAGCAGTTAAATAATCTAAATGCTTGTGGATTGTGGAGCTTAAATAATTCCAGCCACCATACTTTATGTTGTCTCCATCCTCACAGGGGCTCCATGGGGGCTTGGGAAAGTCAACCATTAAGATAGGGAAAGAGAAATGTCCAGGCCTTCCAACCTCATAAAGCATGGCAAGTCAAAGGGGACAGTTGTGGTCCTTCTCCCAATCCAAGAGCAACAACCCATTGGAGGAATTTTTTTAAAGTGATCTTGATCTAATGCTGTGGGGGGTTGGGGTGCTACCAGGGTTAGCCTCAGGAGGCAATGGGTGGGGCAGCTGCATCACACAAAGAGAAACCAGGGGCCACACAGTACAGTCAGGATCATACTCAAGTCCTGAAATAAGAATTCTCTGGTCCAGTGAGCAGGGCTCTTGGGACTTGAGGTCCCAGGCTAAATCTGCCAGTTACAGCTGAGTGAGCCGAGGCAGCCTGACCCAATCTCTCCAATCATGAAGAACAGGGTTGTTTTGGACTCAGATGAGCACATTAATAGTTTGCGATTCTTTAAACAGTGGGTTTCACTGTGGGGTCGATGTTGCTCTCTTTGAGACATTTGCAAAGTCTAGAGACATTTTTGGTTGTCACAACTAGAGGGAGTTGCTCCTGGCATCTGGTGCATAGAGACCAGGGATGCTGCTAAACAACCAACAGAGCACAGGGCAGCCCCTTCAACATGAGAGAGTGGTCCAACTCCAAATTCTGGTAGTGGGCATTAAGAAACCCATAACTAGCCTCCCCTTTTAAAGACTGGTGTTTAAGTTTGGGAAGAGAGAAACACTTTGTAGGGTCTCTCTCTGATTTAATTGGACTTATTTTCAAAGGGGACTCACATAGGATATGTTTTCCCCATTCAGGATCATGATCTTGGCCCAAAGGGTTTGGTGGCCTGGGGACTTCCCATTTTGTGTAAATGACTTTGGCTTGCTTTCTTGGGACTATAGACCAGCTCACCATGGAGGAATGGAGTGGAATTGGCATAGGTCTCAGATCTGAATCCCCAAGAGACTGCGGTCCGTATAAAATATAAATCCTCACTAAGATACAAAAGACCTGATCCATCCGTACCTACTGGTCAGCTGACCATGCAATCCCCTCTGGCTCTGTTAGTCCATCACCTTTAACATGTGGCTCTCTCTGGTCCTCAGTTTGCCCAACTATGAATTAAGGGTATGAAATTGGATAGTTCTCAATGAAATAGTCATCTAGCCAGCGCTATAAATTGATGCCTCTCTCTACCTTTGTTTCTCCCTTCCATTTTTTTTTTTCCCTCCATCACTCTGTCCCTCTGGGTACCTAGGTCTTTTCCTAGGAACCATTTCTTTCAATGTTTGTTTAAAGCAAAATGGATAGAAGAAAAATGGGGACACTGCTAAGGTATGAGAACATGTACCAGAGCAGAGGCTAGGGACATCAATGGGAAAGAGACTGTTGCCCAGATGCCAGCCTTCTACCAGAACTACAAAGGGCAGGACTTGGGAATAATTCCAACTTAGAGGGTTTTCTGTCTTCCTGTACTATCTTCTTTGCATAGGTAAAATATAGTCCAGATATAATCTGGGGAAGCCTGAACCCTGAAGATACAGAGGTTGAACAGGTGAACATCAAGATACCCATCCTTCCTGGAAGAGGACATCACAAAGGCTCCAACTCAGTGAAGATGGATAGGGTTATAGGGCAAGGTATAGTGTGGAGATGGGGAAGACTTTGAATGTTCTGGATCCCTGGAAAGCATTTAAGTAAAGTTTGTTGAAGGAATGAATGCATGCTGATGAAAGTTATACTGCGCCTCCTGCTCACTCCCTCTTTCTCCTTTCCCATTTCCTTGGCCACTTCTGCCTTTTCTTCTTTGAGACATTGGGCATTCTCCTCTTTCTTGTCCTTTCTTTCTTCCTTTTTTCCTATAGTTCTCACCTCTGTCCTCTCTCTTCTTCTTCCTTCCCCTGCTCTTTCCTACCCCTGTCCTGGTGCCCTACAAAATACTGGGGTTCAAAATATTTTCTGGTTTTTCTTAGCATAATTGTTGTCTTGCTAGATTATAATTTTGACTGTTGGGCAGGAGGCAGACCAAGTACCTGGGAAGGAGTGTGTATGTGTGTGTGTGTGTGTGTGTATACATGCATGTACACATGTTTGAGGGAGAGAAGGGCCTTGCTCTGGCAATCTTGCCTGGAGAATGAGATGTTGAGAGGAGACCACTCAGTTCACCAGCAGCAAAACAATTGAGAACTATAGCCTAAAGCCAAGCCGCCAATCAAGTATGACCAAGGTCTTTTGTTTTCCAGTCACGGAATTTGGGAACCAGTGGATTGTGAAAATTGAAATGCAGTGTTTGACTTGATCTTTGGTTTAAGCCAATATCCCTGGGATCTTAATTCGAACCTGCAGGAGGCTGTGGCCAACTTTAAGAATCTGTTATTACTCATACCCTACACTTCGCTTACTTGAAGAGATTTGCAGAGTGCACTGCAGCTAGTGCCAGCATGCAGTTATGATAAAAGTTAAGTTGCTGTCTTTCTGTTCTGTTTTGAAATTGGTGTTTGCGTGTTCACTTCTTCAGCCCTGAGCTTGGAGCTTCTTTCACCTCCTGGCTCTATCTCTGGAAGTTTTCTTGGAAAACTTTCCCTTCGATACATTTCTAAGACTCCCATCAGCTAAGGCTTTATTCTAAGGCAATATGGGATTGGGTAGGCCCAGTGGTTACTCTCTGCTCTTTCCTACCCTCTGCCATTCTTTGTTTTTCTTTTTTAATTCTTTTAACATTTATTTATTTTGAGACACAGAGAAAGACAAGCACGAGTAGGGGAGGAGCAGAGAAAGAAGGAGACACAGAATCCAAAGCAGGGTCCACACTCTGAGCTGTCAGCACACAGAGCCCCACACAGAAACCGTGAGATCATGACCTGAGCCGAAGTCGGATGCTTAACTGACTGAGACACCCAGGTGCTGCCCTCTCTCCCTCGCTCCCCGTCCAGTGCCATTCTTTGGGAGGAGAGGCTGTGCCCTGGGAAGCTGCGCACCGTGGGGTGTGTTTCTAGGGCTCCTTTGCCGACTGACTCCTGGTCAGGCCAACAGGAAGCACTGAAGGAAATGGAAGGGTGGAAGGAGAAAAAAGCTAGAGAGTTTCCTCCTGTTACCCTCCTGCTTTGTGGCCATGAATCTGGAGGTAGCAACTTCTCTCCATGACTACAGCTCCCTCTCAGCAGTGCCCTATCCATGGCTCCTGCTGGCACTGTTATTAACTCATGTTTCCTTTTGCTCCTTAGCCCAGGGTACGGAAATGACTGCTCACTCTTGCCAGTTTCTGGGTGCCTCACCGTGTCTTGTTTGTTTAATTCAGCCTGTCCGTGTCTCCTCCATCATCCTTTCATTGAAGTCTTCTCATTGGACCCATCTGTGGTGAATTCTGTCTCCAGCCAGACCCAGACTGGTACAGTGGGAAAGCCCACAGTGCCATGGTCATATGTGTGAGATTTGTTAGGATGATTTGAGAAAGCGCTGTTAGAAAATGTTTACATTTCCCATATTAAGTAATTTTGGAAAAAGAAGCAGATTGCTTGATGCTTAAGTCAAAACACTGAAACTAAACTGCCATTCTGTGGTTTTTCTAAAAACACTTGGCTTCCAAATGACCCTTCAGCATGAATGACTGCTGCTGCCCCGACCCCAGAAAGATGTGGGGCTGATGTTCCCAGAGTCAGCCTCAGCCCTAGGAGTAGTGAAAACAGTCTCTTGCTCCTGCCACACACAAGGGAAAACAATTCTTCCCCTGTTCTTCAGGTTTGGGGATGTTGGCTTGACTGAGGAAAAAGGTTCTGGAGATAGAAGGCAAGAGAGCATTCTAGGGCTTCCTGGCCAGAGTATAAGTCAGCTGCATCCAGGCCATGGGTAGCTGCCTTTCAGACACGCTCAGAGCCTTGGTTTCCATAAAGCTAAAGACATCCCAGCTTTGGGCAGCAACTGCTGCACAGGTAGCACTCCTAGCCTCAAGTACGAGCTAAACACTCCCTATTGACTCTGGAATTTGTTCAGTCATTGACTTATTCACTCATTTGTAAAACAGATCATTTAGGGAAGTCAGAGTTATTTACTGAGAGAATGAACGAGTAATTTGATATCCAATCCCAGGATTAGAAATCTGAATGCAGAATGATAGCTAGGGTAAGTGCGCACAAAAAGAAAGTTTGTGGAGTAATGAGTATCCTGAATGTAGAAGAGCCCCCGATGATGTGTCTGTGAGCCAAGATGTGCTGGGGAGTGGGAGTTCATTAGGTGAAGAGGTGGGGCTGCTAAGTCGGATCAGGTGAGGGAGCACATTCCAAGAGGAAGGAACTGCCCCTGCAAAGGCCCTGTGACTGAAGGGACGACATGCCTTTCATTAGCTCATAGGAGGCCTGTGTGGCTGGAACACAGAGACCAAGGAGGGAAGCAGGATTGGTTGGGGCTTGAGGGATGGCAGAGGCCAGATCACCCAGGACCTTGAGGGCCTTGGTCTGATTGTCCATATTTATCCTATGGAAGAACAGGAATCTATTGAAGGGGAGTGGCGTGACGGAATTAGGATTTGAAGATAATAAAAAAAGCAATCACAGTGTACTTACCATGTGCCAGAAACTTTTAAAAAGTTTTGTAAACATCAACTTACTTAATCTTCACAATGATCCTCCAAGATTTTATATTTACCTTCCTCATTTTACATTTGAAGAGACAGACAGGGAGGGGTTAAGTAACTAGCCCAAGGTCACATAACAAAGGTGGGATTTGAACCTCTCAGCATCCTCAGGTAGTCTGGCCACATGCTTGACCACCACACCATACTGGTCTCTGTGTTCCCACCCTGCTGCCTCTGGCTTTTCTACAGATAGATTTGGGTGTGGGCATACTAGTTAAGAAGCTGGTGCAGTCTTCCAGGGGAAGAGAGCTTGTCAGGATTTTGGCAGTGGAGCCACAGGAGAGAAGTGAAAGATCCAACAGACCCGTAGGAAGCTGAATTTATACATTTAGGGTATGGGAGTAGTGGGAATGGGTGCCCCTGCCATTCCCTTCTTCCTGCCAGCTCTGTGTTCTGCTCCCCTGGCACTTCGATCCCTCCATGGATAGGGCCCATGGTGGGGGTGGGTATTGTAGTAACTACTGCTTTAGCCCGAGGGTTCTCAACTGAAACTAGAATGGATGATTCTTTCTTGTGGGGACTGTTCGGTTTAGTAGACTCCCTGGCCTTCAACTACTAGATGCTGGGAGCAATCCCCTCCTCCAGTTGGCAATAAAAAATGTCTCCAGATGTTGCTAAAGGTTCCTTAGAAGGTAAAACAGGTACTGATTGAGAAGAGCTGGTCTAGACATAGCCTGCATTATGTTGATAATTTCTCACCTTGGACCAGCAGCTCATCTCCTTCCTGGAATACCATGGGCCTTGAACTAGTGTGGTAGTAACGTTGTAACACTGGTGCATGTCCAGCATGTAGGCCTTCTTCTACATGGAAGCAGGTGGCCCCAGACCAGGTAGATTCAGAAAGCTTAGAAAGAAGTCCTTTCCACATTCAATAATGTCATTCATCTAACAGTCTTTAGTGTGGTAGACTAGAAACTTGGGTCACCATTCAGAGCCATTTTCTTTTCTTTGAGGACATAGAGTCTTAAGTTCCTTGCAACTGATGTTAACATGATCTCTCTGTAATCTCCTCCTCTCTGTGGGTATTGCCTGTATCTTATGTTCTACAGCAACTATTTTCTAACCTCCAAAGATTTGCAATGCAGACTGTCATTTACTTAAAAAGTCTTTCAGTGAAATATATATTGAAGTAAGATAAGCTTCTCATTTGGAAAGGTGAATTTATCAAATGCCTATATTTAGAGAAGAGAATTTTAAAGAGTTTTGGTCAGAGGTACCTGGGTGGATCAGTAGATTAAGTGTTCGACTTCAGCTCAGGTCATGGTCTCACAGTTCGTGAGTTCAAGCTCTGCATCTGGCTTTCTGCTGTCAGCACAGAGCCTGGAGCCTACTTTGGATTCTGTGTCTCCCGCTCTCTCTCTGTCCCTCTCCCTCTGTGCACTCTCTCTCTCTCAAAAATAAATTAAAAAATTTTTAAAAACAATTTTGGTCAGTTGTAAATACCCTTCTCAGTCATATTTTTTAGATACATTACCTTGAGAACCTTGCATTTAATGTGGGTGCATGCAGATACCTTAGCAAGCACTCAAATGAGATATGGCTATAAGTTTGGTGTGGTAAGGGAGAGTCTATCCTCCTTCACAGGCAGGCGTCACGTCCATGGAACAGAGGGGAATACTCCTAGGAGAACATCTCTTTCCTGATTGGTGGCCCAATGCACTTGGAAAAAATACTATTAAAAAATTTTTAAGGTCAATTGTAAACAAAAAGTAAAATGAACCCCATATGCCCTTTACCCAACTTCAGCACTGATTCAACTCATTGACAGTTCTGTTTCCTTTCTATCTAGCAGTTCCACACACATATCCCTGGGTTATTTTGCAGCAAATCCCAGATATTATATCATTTATATGATATAAATATTTCAATACAAACATTCTTTTTTTCAGATAAACATTTTGACCCAAATTACAAGCACTTTAAGGTGAAGGAGAATTCTAATGAAGGCCTTTCCCCATAAAGTTGAAACTCCCTGGATCCAAATGTGAGAATCTTAGATTTTAATTTGTTTTAATGTTGCTATAAAACAGCAAAATGGACCGCTTAGTGGTATTATACAGGGAAATAGAAGGATTTGTACCACTTGACACATTCCTTAATTGATTTTCAGCTCTATTCTTCCTGACTTATGCTTAAGTCTTAGTGTTCCCAGGGCTGACATAATGACATAGTGGGTAGAGTATTTGTTATCTCTTAGCACTAATTGACATTTTTACACATAACTGGGAGGGAAGGCCTTTTCTTGATTGTGTCTCTTTCCAACTTCTTTACTGAAAGGCAACTCTCCAGGAGTTTTAAGAAATAAACAATAACTTTCAAAGTGTGAACATGAATTGGTGATTAGTCACATCTATTACACCTAAGGGTTCTTGAGTCTTGATTAATGATAGCTTTTCTGCAGAGAATAAAATTTAAATTAAGATTTCTTTGTAGAGAGATTAAACTCCTGAATCTCTGACAAGACCTGAAGATAACCACTTAGCTTCCCCTACTGTTTTTGCTAATGATCACATCTGCTTGCCCCCAGAAGCCCCTTTATCATTGCGACAAAAATTTAATCTCTGAAGGTTTATTCTAGAGTATTTGTTTGTTAATTGTAGTTGAATAATGTGGGTTTGAACTGCGTGGGTTTTTTAAATATAAGTACAGTATGGTGCTATAAATGTATTTTCTCTTATGATTTTTTAAATAACATTTTCTTTTCTCTAGCTTACTTTATTGTGAGAATACAGCATATAATACATAAAACAAAAAATGTGTGTTAATTGACTGTTTATGTTGTCAGAAAGGCTTCCAGTCAATAGGGGGCTGATAGTCGCTAATTTTCTGAGGAGTCAAAAGTTATACATGGATTTTTGACTATGCAGGTAGTCCCTGTGTTGTTCAAGCATCAACAGTTATTCAACCATCATTTCTTGATCAATAACTAGGGACCTCCCACTGTGCTAGTTGCTCATCTAGTCATGACTCAGACCTAGTCCCCCCAGCTTAGTCTTGATGTTTTGATTACTTGAATGTCTATTGTATATCCAATGTTGGTGCTTTGAGGGCACGGTGGGGTGGCTTCCATATCCAAATATCCTCTATGCCCTTCTCTCCCTCAACTAGGTAACCATGTGACATCATTGGGTTGAGCCAGAGTTTTGTCTTGGACTTGGCATTCAAATCTGGTGGCTCCAGAGGGGAATGACTCAAGAAGTCATAATAGCTGGGCCAAGGACTTGGCAGCATTCTAGTGCTGGCCATAGTAGAAGTTAGGGAGAAAAGGTGTCTCAAAAGGGTGGGGAAATGTGAAAGCTATGGTCCCACATAAGAGCAGACTTTATGTCCACTAAATTTTGGTTGACAGACTTTATTGCCATTACATTTTGGTTGGCTTGGAGCCAAGTAAGACCAAGTGGTGACAATTAATTGTTATGGAAACAAACTGTTTCATATCATCTAGCCTGTTATCTCATATGGTGGTGTTCCCTAACTCCTCTGTAGCCTCTCTGGGAAGGGGTCCTTTAGGCTCTGCCTGAGGTCAGCAGTGATGAGGGATGCATTAGCACAAGGGCCGAGCATCTGGACTTTGAATCTTGGCCCTATATACACTGCTTATACTATGACCTTGATCAAATGTATAGTTGACATTGCCTTCCTTGTGGTGTTTCTCTGATGATTAAATTAGTTAATATATACAAAACAGTTACGCTACTTAGTAAGTCTTAATAAATCTACATGAGTGCTCTGGGGGAACTCATTCTCGTTTCAGAGAACTCTGTCATAAAGTGTTTGCCTTTTGTTCTACTGTAATAACTTTCTATATCATTTTGTCCTCTTGCTCTTTGGTTCTTTCACATTTTGCTTTTTGAGGCCATGTGTGCCTTTAATCCATGTTTATAATCTTTGAGTATTTCAAGCTATTCTCCTGTCTTGTCTTCTCCCTAGTCCCCTACACCCTGCAGAATCTTTTTATCTCCATCTGAAAGCACCCAGTTCTTTCTTTTCTACTTTTTTGTGACAGGTTTAGAGGACCCTCACTATTCTAACCCATCTCCTTTGGATATTCTGTGTGTTCTTTATCTATGCCCTCCACAGTTAGTCACTGGACATTATCTATGAGTTGGGCACTGGGTCTGGCCCTGGTGACAAGGTCTCTGTCTAGGAGAACGAGAAAAATGAAAAGATGGAATAGTGCTCTGATAAGGAAGGCCCTGGGATATTGGGACATCTAATCCAGATTGGAAGGTAGCATGGGAATTTGGCTTCTAGGAGGAAGGAACAGTTCACATGAGACCTAAGAGATATGGAAGGGGGAGAGGAAGAGTGTCTCATATAAGACTCAAAATCAAATACCATATTCAAATGGCCAATAAAAATAGCAATAGTTGAACACATTGGGTCCTGCTAAAAGCCCAAAACAGCTCTGGGAGATTCTGCTGAAAGTGCCCATGTATATGGGGGAAGGGGTTCAAAAATATCACCTCTATAAGGATGCAATAATAGCTAGTCTTCTAACAAAACATCCTTGACTCCTAACCTTATCCTTGCCTCAAAATAAGCAGTTTCCATCCATGCAGGTCTAGAGCACTCATTTCCCTCCATTCTCTGCTTCTTCTAGACACGTGGCCATTGCAAGTTGGCTACTAACCCAAATCATTTTTTCCAAGCTACCATTAGAGATGCTATGTCCACAATGTCTTGTTATGTGGTTTATATTCGCATTGGTCAGCTGTGACTAGATACAAAATTGTCAGCATGATCTTTCCTTCATGATGGTATTAGTAATAATTTATTTATTTATAGTAAGCAAGGATTTTTAAAAATAAGATACACAATGAAAGAAGCTGCCAGAACTGGTCTGGAATTTTTCAGGGAGATCTTGAGTTTGGACAACATCTAAAACTCCAGCTCGGAGTTTAGCTTTTAATGCAACTAAAAGTGTATACATAAAAATCTGTGGCAGCAAACTTGAACCACTTTCCATTGCACAGCTAATATTTTATTGTTTTCATTTTTCAAACAATATGGTTTTACCAAAAGAACATAAAATCTTAGGGAAAAAAAAAAAAGAGTTGACTTCTGCCAAGGCTGACCTCAGCCACAATGGGCCTCTGCCCCTTAGCAGCTATCTCTGAAAACATGCTTTCTTTAAGTTTTATTAACTGAGGAAATAATGATGATCAAAATGATGGAATGGGATGGTGTTTTTATTGAGCAGAAGCCAGTGGAAGACCAGGAAAGCCTTGGCCTCTGACGTCAAAGTACACAGAACAAGGGCTCTCCAAAATCATCTGGGAGGGAAGGAGGGCAGGCTTCTGTTGCCAAGGATTGCTTTTTTTCTTTCTTTTTTTGTAAGATGACAGAATTATGCCCTTGTCTCTTGAAACTCTCTTAGCATCATTCCCTTGGGCCTCAGTGGCACCCAGGGCAGAACTGATCAACTACAGGCTCCAGGGTTCTTAAATCCAGCCAACAAACTCATTACAGGAATCCAGCAGATGTTCCTGTATCTTAGGCACAGGTTACATTATGACCAACTTGCCCCACCTGCAGGAGCAAAGCCTGCGAAGTTGGAAATGCGGGCCTTGACTGTGCACATGCATGTGTGTATAGCCCCCCCACCCAACTCATACACTCCCTGATGAGTCCTACAGGGGTAGAGGTTACTTTACTTCAAGGTTAAAGAGCCAGTAAATTAATCTCTAAATGTGGAATTGCACATATGATCAGTAAGGCAGGAAGGAGGCAGGGCCAAATGAATATAGAAAAGTATCTGTGCTAAACGATCAGAAATTCTGTGAGTGCTAGACATTTTAATAGTTTAATGAGTTGGATGGTGTTGATTCATTGTGTTATTATTATTCAACATAAGAGTAGCCAACTTGACAATAAATTATATTCATAAAAAGAGTAGTAAATCATATTTGTAAAGGACTTTGTAGTTATAAAAATGTTTTTTCTCTTGTATAACATTTTCAAATGACTTAAAGCAGTGATGTTATATCCCTTTTCATATCTGAAAAATCAAGAATAAATATTTATTTTGAAAGAGACTTACCTCTTTTTTTAAAAATAGGAATTAAATGTGTATATTATGGCAAATGCTGACTAGCAGAAAGAAGAAAGATTTACCCAAGAAAAAGACTTGACATTTTGAATTCTTTTTTTTTCCTAGTCAGTTTTCCCATGCATGCATTTTACATAATCTTGATTACACGGTTATTATTTTATTATTTTTTCTCTTGATTTTTTTCATTTACATGGAATATTGCTTTTTGTTCAATTATTATAAAATAAATGTTCCTTTTTTTCAAAATTGAAAATGGATGGAATGGTGCATGTACACTGTGGAGAAGGGAATCCTTATAGTTTGGTTTGAAACTCATGGATAGGATTTGACTATTGAAATTAAACCCTAAAACACTTATTGCCAGGCCCTGTTCTGAGGGGGGCAGGGCAGAGTGGCTGATACAGGGTTGTTTAGACAATCAAGACCTACAAAGGATGTTTTCAGTGAGCTTACACATTAGTTGGAAGCAGAATTAAGAGAGGAAATTAAGAGCTAATAAGGGAGAAGGTAGTTAGGAAGGAAGGAACTTAGGAAAGAAGGGAGGAAGAAAGTTGAGTAGGGGGCAGGGAGGAAAGAAAAAAAGAAGGAAGGGGGGAGAAATGAAAGGAGGAAGGAAAAGAAAAGGAAGGGAAGGGAAGGAAAGGGAAGCGAAGGCAAAGGGAGGAAAGGAGGAAGGAGAAAAGAAAGAAAGGAAGAAGGGAGGAGGAACTGAAGGTTTGAGGGAGGGAGATAAGAAAGGAGAAGAAACAACACTAAAAACCAAGAAACCATTAACATCTATTGAATTTTCAGTATTCAGAATATAGAAATTATTCAAGGAAAATATCACAGGACAATATGAAATCAAAATTTGAGGAATTTTACCAACATTATTAGTGTCTCAGTGATGAACAATCTTTTAGCTTTCTTAGATTCTCCCTGTATAAAATTCACAGAACCTTAAATTCCAGGTTTCTGTAAAGTGCTTATGAGAAAGAATACTTGAGTATCACTGCCACTAAAGAGAAATTATCAGTAACGTGTTTATGAGGTCCATAAAGAATGTTTGGACAATTTATTTCCAAAAACCATAAGCTATGTCAAAGGCTCTTTCATACCATATACAAAAATTAACTCAAAATGGATCACAGATCCAAATGTAAGAGTTAAAACTGTAACACTCCTGTCATAAAACATAGGTATAAATCTTTGTGACCTTATGTTAGACAGAGCCTTTTTAGATATGACACCAAAAGCACAAGCAACTAAAAAAAGAATAGATAAATTGGACTTCATCAAAATGAAAAATTTCTGTTTCAAAGGACACCATCAAGAAAATACAGTCCATAAAAAGGGAGAGAATATTTTCTATCATATCCGATTAGAGACTTGTATCCAGAATATATAAATAACTCTTACAACTTAATAAAAATTCAAATAACCAAATTAAAAAAGGCAAGGAACTTGAATAGATACATCTCCAAAGATGGTATACAAATGGCCGGTAAGTGCATGAAAAGATACTCAACATCACCAATCCTAGGGAAATGTAAATCAAAACCACAATGAGGTATCTCTTCACACTCACTAGGATAGGTACAATGAAAAAGACAATAAAAAGTGTTGATGAAGATGTGGAGAAAACCGGAACCCTCACACATTGCCAGTGGGATTGTAAAGTGGTTTAGTTATTTTATAAAACAGTTTGGTAATTCCTCAAAATGTTAAACACACAGTTCCCAAATGACATAGCAATTCCACTCCTAGGTACATACCCAAAAGAAATAAAAACATACATCTCTGCAAAAAATATATATATGAATATATACAACTACCTGAATGAATAATATCCAAAAAGTGGAAACAAATGGGTGAACTGATGATGAAGAGATACACAAAATGAGGTATATCCATACATGGGATGGTATTTGACAATAAAAAGAAAATGAAATACTGATAGATGCTACAGCCTGGAAAAAACTTGGAAACATCATGCTTGTAAAAGAAGCCAGTCACAAAGGACTACATATTGTAAGATACAGTGTATATATAAATAGGCAGAAATTAGATTTATGGTTGCCTAGGGTTTGGGGGAGGGGATGAAGGGTTATACTAGTAATGGTATGGGGTTCTGTTGGAGATAATGAAATTTTTCTAAAATTTGATTCTGACGATAGTTTCACAGGTGAATATACAGAAACCCATGTAGTTGTATACTTTAAATGGGTGAATTGTATGATATGTAAATTATATTTCAATAGAGCTATTAAGAGGAGGAGGCTCTGCACAGTACTGTGAAATCTACAAAGATACACAAGTTGTGGCCCATGTCCATATTTATTTACAATCTGAAGGCAAAATATATAGAAAATGATTGGAAATACCAGATCACAGCCTGAAAATCATTTTTTAAATGTACTATACAGTGCACACACTTGAAATGAAACCTATTCATTTGCATTCAACCAATTTATATTTATTCTGAATCCTAGAGTTGATACCTGACCCAATGCTAGAAGCTAAAAGTAGGGAGAGAAGATTGTATAATTGGCTCATTATGTTATAACCTAGATATGTACAAAGGACTTTTTTGGTGGTTTCACTGAAGTGAGAGAACAATTCATTTGGCCCATTAGGTGAGGAGAACTTTGAGGGGTGCTATTTAAACTAGGTCTTAACAGATTGAGTAGGAGCTCAATGGATGAAGAAGTGAAAATGTCTTAGGGAAGTGGGTAAAGGAACTTTGAAAGGACTTACTATACAAAAGGTATTTGACGATAGTCATAATGCTGTCGGTAGTGATGATGGGTGCTGACGATAGTGGTGGTGATGGCAACAATGGTCATGGTGGGAACAGCAATGGTGAAGACAATGATGGTGATGATAATAGTGATAATGATGTTGATGGTGGTGGTCATGGCAGTTTTGGAGGTTATAGTTTTGCAAAGATTGAATTTGAGGAACTTTGAGGCATCTAAGTGACGTGCTTCCGGGAGTCCACAGTCATAGGCCTTGAGCTGCACATGGTGACCAGGAACATCCAGTGCCTTACTTTTTGATCAAATATTATCTTTCAGCCAGGTTTGTAGAAACTGTGTTATGGCCTATAAAATAGGAAGCAAACACTTTAGCAATTAATGAGTTGCTGCACTCGGACCTGAAATATAATGGGGCCATACTTTTGCAGTCAGCAACCTCTTAAGACAGTGATTTTATTGGAGGCCTACTGTGAGCCTAAGTTCCGAATCTCACCATAAACTCTCTCATGAGAACTTTGGGTTAAAAATACTAAGTTGAACCATATGAAATTGCCATTTTTGTAGGTCAAAAATGGTTGCATATCAGAAATTTCTTCTGGACTAAACTATACTATGCCTGTGCTGATTTATATCCCCTCCCTCCCTTCACTAAATGTACGAGATGGACATGAGGGGTCAAAAAGTATACATGTTACTCTGCTATTATGAAATCCTTTGTGCCATTGACTGTGTGTGTGTGTGCGTGTGTGTATAGGATAGATGCTAAAGCCCCGTGTTGTCCAGTACGTGAGCCATGAACTTTACGTGGCTGTTGAGCACTTGAAATGTGGCTGGTCCAAATCGAAGTGTGATTTGAGTGTAAAACATACACCTGATTTCAAAAACTTAGTATAAATAAAAGAATATAAATTACCTCAGTAATGAATTTTATATTGATTATATGTTCCGTAATAATATTTTGGATATATTGGATTAAATAAAAATATTAATATCAGTTTCACTTATTTTTTTCTTACATTTGTTACGTGGCTATTAGAAAATTTGACTTGTATTATATTTCTATTTGACAGCGCTGCTACAGACAGAAAGTTCTTGTCAGTGCACTTTTTTTGGACAGATTCATGAGGAAGATAATTCCAAGTGGCTTTTAGAAATTGCCCTAGAATATTCTGAACCCAAATCTGCTTCAGTTTCCTCAAAAAAAAAGAGGGAAAACCAATCTGGCCTCTAAAAATCTACATTTTGAAAATTGCCTTATGGACATACATTTCCTCTCAAATATACAAAATAAATTCTAGAGGCTCATCGTTTTTCCATGTACTTAGAGTATTTTCTTTGCTTTCACTTTTTGTTCTCTGTGTTCTTCCTGTCATCACTTTATCAAAATATTGAGGCCCTGGCATTGAGCAAGTAGAGATATTCAAGATATATAAATGCCTCACTTATTTGGTACTAAGTTTATCTGAATCACTTGGGGATTGGCTAAGTGTATAAGCATTTGGATTTCTCCAAAATTGAGACCATGCCATGCAGTGTGGGATTAGTGGGGAGAAAAGTGTGTCAGTCTCCTGGCGCTGACAATTTGAACTGTCAGGGTCAGGGCCCTGTGGTCTCCTTTTGCTCCCCTAATCCTGACTAAGAAGGTAATTTAAGTAGAATCCTGGGGTGCCAAATTAAGGAGGCTCTAATGGGAAAATGGGAAGTGGAGGGTTTAAAGGACACCCATTAACGTGCTCACTTCAAGATGTACTCTCGTCAGTGCTTCTTAGGAAGGCACATGCTCGCCAGTAATGTCTTTTCCTTTTGGAACACAACCAAGGGCAAGTATGGAGATTTTTAAACATAGTATTTTGGAACCCAAGGGAAGGCAAAATATCGCAGACAGTGATAAAACCATGATTTAGTAATTGTGCCGTGTGATCTTGCAGCATGTGGTGGGGCTGTTAGAGAAGGAAGTGTGACAAGTTTGGGCAGCAGGCATTCTGCATCTCCAGTTGCCATCTAATTCTTCCTTAAATAGGCCTCGACAAATGTGCTGGTGTCCAGAAATCCTCTTTTCTCTGTCGCCACATCTTCTAAGCCAAAGAGAAATCAGGATAGATATCAGCTAGGGATGTACTTGCCTTCTCCAACAGAAAACATCCAAATTGAATAATTTGTTTTTTCACATAAGGTAAGTGTGGAGGTAGGTAGCCCAGAAAGTGTAGGGTATTTTACTATCGCCATCCTATCTTATCCTCTGGCATGGCCAGCTTTTGTCTTCATGTTGCAAAATTGCTGCTGCAGCTCCAGACATCACATCTGTGTTCCATCAGAAGGAAGGGTACATGCTAAACAACTTCACCTGTAGGAAGGGACATCACCCTCTGAGGACCTTTGCCTATGTCATTGGCTTGAAGTGGGCACATGATTTCTCCCATATGCCAGGGACTCTGAGTAGGCAAAGAAGAACCTAAAATATGGAACCCATAGACCTTGCCATTCGGACAAAAGAAGATAGATAGTCCGTGTAAATAGCTCCTAGTGCATGTCGTGGCACATAGTATAAATCAAAGAAAATAGATCTTGGGACATCCGGGTGGCTCAGTCAGTTAAGCATCTGACTCTCGGTTTCAGTTCAGGTCATGATCTTATGGTTTGTAAGATCGAGCCCTGACTAGGGCTGCGCTGACAGAGTGGAGCCTGCTTGGGATTCTTTCTCTCCCCATCTCTCCACCCCTCCCCTGCTTGGATGCACTCTCTCTGTGTCTCTCAAAATAAATAAATAAACATTAAAAAAATGGATCTTGAGATAACCTCACCTTTGTAGTTAAAAGACCAGACTAAGCAATACTACAACTGTATCTTTCACAGTGTCTCTTACCAAGTACATATTTGGTAAGCGTATTTGGCTTATAAACCAAAGGTTCAGGGCTGAGGCCTTTACATCTTAATTGTTCCTTGTGACAACCTCATGAAGAAGATACTCTTCCCAGGTTACAGAGAAGGGAACCGAGGAGGCTCAAAGAGGATAAGGAAACTTGCCTAAAGCACGCAGCTAATGTGGAGGAGGGCTTGGGTGCTAACCCTTGCCTTCTGCCTGTATCTTTGTAACCTCTAAGCTCTTATAGAAACCTCTCAGTGAGTAATTGGTTTGCCTGTTAATTTGCTAATGCAGTTTAAAACTAAAGACCTTAGAATGAATATAGCAAAAAGAAAAGAAACGGAAAAAAAAAGTTAGGAAAACTCTGGAGTACTTAAAATAGGTCCCCATATCAGGGGCTGTTAATGGCCTAAATGATGCTATGTTCTGGACTCTCCCAGTCATAGCATTTTTCATGAGTTCTCTCTTTGCGGGTGTTTACTGTGATTTCCCATAGTGATGGTTTGTTTGGGGTTGTCTAGAGGCATTCTTAGGAACAGTTAGGCCATTTGGTGCTGGGTGCTGTTCAGGAGGAGTAAGAAGGAGCTGTGTGCATGTCTTGGGGTGCAACCAGCTCCTGCCAGAGCGTGGCCCCTGGCTGCCATGAGATCCGGTAGCGTGGAAGGAGGGGCACATCAGAATCACCTCCAAGGAATGGAGGTTCCTCAAGAATGATGGATCTGCCTTTGATGTCTAGCAGCTTCCAAAGAGCACAGAAATGATACAGATACATGCCAAAGGGGGGAAAAACAACTTTTGATCTAGTTAGAACTAATTAAACTTTCAATGTGCATGAAAGAAACTTGAGTGCTAGCCAGTTGTTTGCCATGGATGGATTTTGTCAAAGAGCATAGTTGAAAATAATGTAACTGAAGTAAACCCCTTTCTGGCGTTCTACTTGGGGGGAATTAATTTTTTGGTCTTTGCTTCTAAAATGTTAGGGATCCCTCCCCCGCCTCTTGCAGACTGAAATTACCTGCAGTCGCTTTTTTTCTTTATACAGTGATATTAAGAGTGATGTTTTTCTTTAATGTTTTCTCAGAAGGCTCTCCCTTCAGCCCTTCCTTGTTGTCATATCTTGTTTAGTCTAATGTATGTTTTCTGTTAGTGTGTGGACTAAAAAAGGTAATCTAATTAACAGTAGAAGGTAAGAAGCCCTGCAGGATTTTGGCAACAGAGAAAAACGTGGGCTCTGGTATGTGACCAACAACTCCCACTTTAAAGCTTACAACTCTTACCTCGTTAACAAGAGAGTTTTTCGCTTTTTATAAAGCAGGCTTCAACAGAGTATAAAGTGTGTATTTGACAGGACAACAGTCAGGTCTAAGAGTGGCTTTTGGAAATTTCGACTGCCTTTATTCAGAGCGACTGGTCTGGTAAATGTTTAGAGGGCTCTAATTATGCTTTGGGGCGATTAAAACATTGTGGATTTATGCTGTTTCACTAAGGAGAACAGCCTACTCCACATACCAAGAAAGAAAGAAAAAAAAAAAGCTAAAAGGGAGGAAAGAAAAGAAAAAGGGGAGGTGGGGGGGTAGCGCACACCACCCCTGCTTGGAGAGGAGGCCTCTTGGTAGAGCATATGAATCCACTTACATGTAAATTGCTTGTCGCTATGAATTAAGGGAAGGCTATGAAAGAACTGCTTTGCCGTGTTTACTATAGGATTTTTGACAGACTCTTTCCTCTTTCAAGTAAATTTGGCTTAAGTCCATAGTCAGTCCAGTTTTAAGTAAACTCCTCTTTTGTTACATTAACAAGGTTATAACATCACTGGGGCAGATTTCCAGCTGCAGGAACCGAGGCCTAAGTATGGGGCTGAGGGTATAATTAAAACCTTCGGGTGGGAGAGTTAAACTCTCAAGTAAAATTGGATAAAAGGCTAATTGTCCATAGCAACATAATACATGCTCTAAATATCTGTGAAATGAAGATGAATAGTAGGAGGCTTGGAAAAGAACCTTTCCTAGTCTGTGAATCGAGATCCGATTTTTTAGTTTTAGGGTAAAGGGCATTCCCCCTGCCCTGTTTCCAAGTCAGTTTCCAAAGCACAGGGCTGCACCCTCTAGTCCCTGTGACTTGTCTTCCAGCTGTGCTGAGGATCTCCCATCTTTCGCAAACCTTCCTTTACACGATGGGGAGCATTTATGGCTGATAAGCAGGACCATGAGTGGAGTCCTGGATTTTCGGGTTCCCCAGATCCAAACAAAGGTGTTGAGTGCTTTGTCCACTTTTGTCAGACTTTCCTTAGGAAAAGTGGTGACGGAGGTGCGAGTGGGTGGGAGGGAGTCCAGGGGAAGGGCGCACATACCTGTGGTGACCTTCTCAAAGATGACATCCAGCCAAGCAAGATGATACATTACCACAACACTAAAAAAAAACAAAAGGGCTTGTAATGGCAGCTTGTCCTGAGCAAACGCACTGGGGAAGGCCCATTTGTTATTCATTAGGAGCAGCCTGGCGTGGTAGGGAGCCTGGAGACTTAAGGTCATTCTACACCCTTGCCCCAGTGGCACGGACAACAGCGAAGACAGCTTTAGCAGCCCCTACACTTCTAGACCTTGCCGCACCGCTGTTTGAAGCTCTGCAGGAATGAAGGTGTTCTAAAACAGTTTCGAGTTACTCCAAGGGTGGGAGGGGGGTTAGGGTGGAAGGGAAGAAGAAGAAGCAGAAAAAAAAAAGAAATTATTTCATGGGTAAACTAACTCCATGGAGTTAAACACAATGAGCCCACAGCTGAGAAGTCCTGCAGCCTCCCTCCAACAGCCCAGGAAGTGTACCCCCAAAGAATTGCAAGTCTCTCCGTCCGAGAAATAGGGACAATCGGAAGAGGGGTGTGTGAGGAGCCCAAGGCTGTTGGAGAGTGGTCAGTGTTTAAGGGCTTGCTGGAAGAAGTGCGTGGCCATGTCCAACTCCTAGAGTTGCTGCTGGGTGCGACATGGTAAGGTATTGGGGGCGCCTTGGCGCTACAAGATGGGCAGGCTAGTTCTCTGCAAAGCCAGAAACGTGGTGCTGAAGCCAAGAGGGGAGCTGGGGCTGGGCAGAGGGGATGGAAGGGCAGCAGGAAAGCTGGCAGTTTTGGATCTCAGCAAGTGGATGGACTGCTACTACAGGTCCCTGCCAGGAAATCAGGACCCGGCCCCTAAGCTCTGAAGCGCAGAGTGGTTGTGAGGCTGGCCGAAACTCTGCCTGCCCTGGCAGCTATGTGATGTTACTGGTTTCAAGGAGAACACCCAGGAAGTGTATTTTTGGCATTTCCCACCTAGCTGTATTGCAGACTACTTTTGTCTCATTGCACGATGTGGAGATTTGTATTTTGAATGAAAAAGTTCCTTCTCACTTTGTGAATCAGAGTACTTTCAAATAGGACACATCTACTTGCTGGGGCTGGGGTGCTTTTCAGCAGTGCTGTGATGCTGATCTTCTGTTTCAATGCGAGCATCAGTGTGCTCTTATGGTAAGCACCGGAGCCTCCTGTCAGTATTTTTGCTCAGAGAGTTGTTTAGGTCACACATTTGCCTCGTGGCAGCTTACTGCCAGTAGTGTTTTAAGTACGTGTAAGTATGTTGAGTAAGAGCTTATATTTTAGAGTGTATAAATCCATTTCTCTGGCCAGCATTGTAAATTTAAATTCCTTCTTACATGTACCAAAGACGCATAATATATAAACTGGATTATAGACCAGAATAAGAATGACATTATGAGAAAATAAAACTGAGAATGCTGTATTTAAGAGGAACCAACTCTTATTAGTTCAGCTAATAAAATTTTAGCCATCTTTACTTTTCTTTGTCTTTTAAAGTAACATATTTCCTTTTTAAAGTAGAGGCTTAGTTGTTGTGTGTGTGTGCATGCATGTGTGCGTGTGTGCACGCGCATACAAATATTACAAATTAGTTTAAGTGAAAAAAGCACCGCTCTTTCTGCGAGTTTGTACAGTTTGATGCCAAAATATGGAAAAATAATTCCATTATATTTTTTGAAGTTACATACTATTCAAGGAGAAGTTGGGATTTGTAGACCTGGATTTTGTTGGATGGCCATTCATTCTGTAAAGCACATGGATATGGGGCAGCATCTGGTTATTTCAGACACGAGGGTCCACACTCTCCGCGTGAGTCAACAAATATTTGAAAATCAGATGTTTCGTGATAAGGGAAGGATTTTCCCACCAAAAAGCTGATCTTTCCAGACACCCCTTTCTCCCTGACCTCTGCATCATCTCCTCTCCACACAGGGCCTGAGTATCCCATATTACACAGTCATTGCTATTGTCATCGTTACAAAACCCGTGATATAAGTTTGCTCCCTGCTCACCTTTTCCCTCGTAAAACAGTTTTTATTGTTTTGTTTTGTTTTCTGTATTAATGACCTAACTGTAACCTTAAAAGAAGAATTGAAGTTTTCTATGTGAGACAGTGAAAAAGTTGTGGAAATAGATGGTTAAATAAGATTATAATGAAAAATGGTTAAAATGAAAAATTTTGTGTTAGAAGAAGGGAGAGAGAAAGAGAGGAATAGCAGAGAACAAAGCCCCAGATACCTCTTTGCAATGTAACCTCATTATATTTAGATTTCTGCTTCAGTGTGAACTGAGACTTCTCGGATCGCAAATAGCACCTTTCTGTCTCTCTGTACTCTTAGCCTGCTCTATTATTCCTACTATTTAAAAATATTTTAAAACTTTAAATAAAATTCACATAACACAAAATTCGACATTTTAACCAAGTAAGGCATCCAATGCAGTGATTTTTCAGTATATTCACAATGTTGTATAAATATCACCACTATCTAATTCCAGAACATTTATACCACCCCTGAAACCCCATACTCAGTAAATAGTCACTCTCTATTACCTTTTTTCCCTAGCCCCTGGCAACCACTAATCTACTTTCTGTCTCTATAGATTTGCCTATTCTGGGTATGCCATATAAATGAAATCATACACTATGTGGCCTTTTGTGTTTGGCTTCTTTCATGTAGCTTGGTGTTTCAAGGTTCATCTATATTGTAACATATATCAGTACTTCATTTCTTTTTATTGCCAAATAATATTCTATTGCATAATGCACCACATTTTGTTTATCCGTTCATCAGTTGATGGACATTTGGGTTGTTTCCACTCTTGGCTATTATGAATAATTCTGCTGTGAATATTTGTGTACAGTTTTTATGTGGATATATGTTTTCATTTCTCTAGGGTATAGATATTTTTCTTTGTAACACTCACCACCACTATACACACCCGCCCCCACACACATGTGTATAGTGGTGTGGTGTATAATGTATAAATATACATATATATGTCTATCTACATGTATTTTGTTTATTTATTCATTGTCCACTTTGGAATGTCGCTACTTTAGAATGTAAGCTCGGGAGAACCTGGACTTTATCTCATTCTTCGCTGTGTCTTCAGCACTTAGCATAGTGCCAATTCAATGAATTAGCTGATAAAGAATGAATGGTGTTCTGTACTGGATGAGCCACAAAATTCTTCCTGAGCCACAGAGTTAGTTCTTGGGTCTTTCTCTCTTTCAAGCCATTCTTTGGGTGGAATATGGCAAAGAGGACCACTCAAACAAAAGAGCTATTACTGAATATCACAGCTGTGTTGGTAGGCTCAACGAAGCCTTCTTTCAGGCTAACATCCAAGGACACACACACAAAAATACTGGAATGTCTTAACCAACCACAGACCCAAGTTCAGTTTTGATGCTGATTGCTACTATCAGGAGAATCAGTTCTGCCTATGAGAGACATCCTCTTGCATTTGTAATAAAGGCAAAGATAAAGTTCTTTTTTAGTAGTGCCAAGAAGAGCATGATCTTCATCTTTCTCAGAGGCGTGATGTCCATCTCTCTTTTGACAGACATACCAAAGAGGAAAGAACAGGATGTTGCAGCCCTTGTGGTGCTGGGTGGGGGCGGGGGTGGGAGGGGGGAGGGAGGACCAAGTCCATTATCATTTACTAGTTGCATTTAAGAGGCCAGGGACATCTTTTTACATAAATCTAAAGTAAAATTGAAATTACTGCAAAACTTTTGTATACTTTAACAAGAAAACTGTCAGTCCTGGGCAAGGGAAATAAGGCATTCTAGCATTTGCCTTCACATCTTTGATGAATTTGGGAGGTATTGTTTTGGGTTTTAGGAATTTCGCTAGCTTACCTTTGTTCTAATTAACTATACGATTCCTTTTAAAATATTCTTCATCAATTCCATAGGACTTTGATTCTGTCTAATTCAGTTTTTCTTTATAGTTCATCTACCTTTAAGCATTTAGAGGAAATAGTTCAATTTTTAAAAAACTTCCACAGGATGGGATGTGTATTTTAAATGATAAATCTTTCCCCCTAAAGAAATGTCATGGCATAAAAGCAGACGTAGTTATCACACTGTTTATTATTTGACTTGGCTAAAGGCCTAGATTTGGGTTCTAATTTTAATATATTAGAATGTACTTTTCTTGGAGGTTTGCAAATGAGGACTGTATGTTTGGCGACTGGGTGAATGGCGGGGTAAGTTGAAATTGCACTTGACTGAATTATTTTCTCCGTGTTCATTAGTTATTCCTTTCATCAGCAAATGAGGAATTTCTCATCTTATGTGTTATTGGTGAGCGTTTTTCTATCTGAGATGCTCTTGTGATGGAGTAGGTCAGGAGAACAGATTTTGAGTTTATTGGGGGTGGTTTACATCTCCAAATGTTACAGTCTAGGTGGAAATAGAGCAGCCAGCTTCCTCTGGGATATTTTTTGGGCTGAATTCTTATTTTTGTTTTTTAAAGAAAATAAAAATTGGCAAGAGAGAATCTTAAAGGAATTCAAGGTTCTGGGCTCCCATGGATAATCTGGCTCTTTATACTTTGGGCACTTGAAGGAAACTGTAAGACCCACATCAAACAAGAGAAGGTCCCCATTGTCAGCTGAGCTTTGGGGAGGGGCCCTCTGTTGAAACAAGGGTGGATGAACCATCCCGCCACCCCACTAGCCTCCCCCAGCAGTTTACAGTACGCCAGCCCATAGGAATGTGAATCCCACTTCAGAGCCCATTGTGAATGTGTTTCTGAGTTGTTTAACGTGTTTCTCACAAACAGGACATGACATGTATGGTTTAAATGAAAATAATGGCCTTGCCGCTCAGTACCAGACCGTCTTTTGTCAAGAGCATCCTGGCAATTGGAAGGGCTCTGGGCTGACGTGGCCCACAGGGTGAGTCCTTGGGGATCTGGACTTGCTGTGTTTCACACAAAGAAGGCTCTTAAATCAGGGGGCCTCCCCGAGGGCCTGTGCCCTGGTGCATGCACGTGTACTGCTCTGCAGCAGGCACTGGAGCCCTGCTTGCTGCCGTTGCTTCTGGCCAGGAATTAAAAGGGAGATCTTCTTAGTCTTCAGATTCCTTAGGTATGGAGTTTGTCTTCAAAACAAACAACCCCCACCTGTCCCCGCCTCCCAGCATAAGAGGAAACAAAACAACAACAACAAAAAAAACAGGGTTTTTTTATATGGGATTTCGAAGCATATGTAGGTAC
This sequence comes from Paguma larvata, assembly GCA_030068075.1. Lineage (NCBI taxonomy): Eukaryota > Metazoa > Chordata > Mammalia > Carnivora > Viverridae > Paguma > Paguma larvata. The sequence continues at coordinate 22,906,126 of CM057842.1, read as the reverse complement.
TTTTTCTTTGTGGAATTAGGCCTTGTGATGACTTTTTAAAAAGAATTTTAACTATTTTTTAGATTTTGTAGTAAAATATACATAACATAAAACTTGCCATTTTAATCATTTTTAAGTGTACAGTTCAGCGGCATTAAGTGAAGTTACATTTTTGTACAGCCATCTCCACCATCCATTTTCAGAAACCCTTTGTCTTTCCAAGCTGAATCTCTGTAACCATTAACTAATAACTTCAATTTCCTTTGCTCCACCCCAGCCCCTGGAAACCACCATTGTACTTTCTGTCTCTGTGAATGTGGCTACTCTAGGTTCCTCCTATGAGTAGAATCATGGGATATTTTGTCCTTTTGCGATGGGCTTATTTCACTCAGTATAATGTATTCGATAGTGATAACGTTTGATATAAGCAGATTAGATGATATCAAATCTGTTTATTTTTTTCTGGGCACTTCCTCTGTTTATCTTTTAATACACCTTCAGTTGTTTCATTAAGTTTTGTGTTTCATGAAAGACACGGGACTATGCTGTTACCAAAGATCAGTCATTCTCATCCAGGGACTATTGGGCCCTCCACGAACATTTGACAGTAACTAGAGATATTATTTTTGGTCATCGGAACTGAGGAGGAGTGGGGACTAGAGGGCATGAATGAGGCCAGGGTGCTAATAAATATCCTGAAATGGCCGGGAAAGCTACCACAACAAAGAATTATGAGGCCCAAATGTCAATAGTACCCAGTTTGAGAAATCCTGTCAGGGATTCATGAATTTGTCAGTCACTCACAGGGGAATAAATCTGGAGGAAAATGCAGGACAGATTTTTATTGAGTAGTTTTGAAATTAATTTCTATGCTGTCATCTATTACTACTTCAGTAAAACATTAACTATTGGGAGTTCAGTATAAACAAATACAGACTGGGAAAGACTTCAGTCATAAAAAGTAGGGAATTCAAAAGCTTCCATATACTTGTAATTCCATTAATGCTGCTATGAGTTCTTTTAGGAATTTTTACATTTCTGTGCAGATTATCTTATAATGAGGTTGGATGGCTATACAGAAGTAGTGAGGAACAGAACCAGAGCTAGAAGACCTATTCTTGTTCCTGTTCTGTTGCTAAGTCTCTGTGTGACATTTATCAGTTCTCATAATCAATTTGGGCCTTATTTTTCTCACCTGTAAAATGACAAGAGTGGTACTGTAATGAAACATGAATATCTTTGACATGAGTAAAATGGATAATTTTTAGCAAGTGACCTTTCTTAATTTATAAATTACTGATAAGGTACATTATAATTTGTACTTATAAAATACATCCTGCTACACAGCTGTATTTAAGGGAAGACTAAACATTGCTTAATAAAGTAGCAGGTTTTTAATAAATGAGTAATACATGAGTAGATTAAGCCTGAAGCTAATTGCCAGTGAAGGTACTAGATTCTCTGCAAAGAGTCTGAGACTATGGGCTCTTTCTGCCATCATGTCCTCTTATTATTGGGTCATGTTCTTACTCTCAATATCAGTATGATACCTGTGTAATTCAATGGATTAATTTTTTATGAAGTTTTATTGTGGTCCACTTCAATGAGAGCAGATGATTTATCTAGAAAGTTTTAATATTAGGTGGGCAGAAAAAGCAAAAAGATAATATAATCAAGCTATTTTTAAATTTCCAGACAAGAGAGGTGGGGAACAAGTATCTAAAACCAAAGCTCTGGAGTCTAGTTTTTAGTATGCCTTGCATAATGATTATGTGAAGCAAACTATAGAACCCTGGATCATTGTAAGTTGTGCACATAACCTAGGAAAATTTTATTTCCTTGGAACATGTTGTGTCTTTTCCCAGTGCACTTGCTCTGGTGTGTGTGTGTGTGTGTGTGTGTGTGTGTGTGTGTGTGTGTGTGTTTAAATAAAGACAACTGAAAGGGGATTGATTGCAAAGAGTACAAATGCCATTATCTGTACCAAAGTTCATGTAAAGAGCAGCTTGATCATAATTCTGAGAATAAAGGCTGGGCTCTGGGGAAGCTATACAGAGGCTCTTCCAATATAGTACACCTGCTGTCCTGTTACTGCATACATTTTTACCCCAATACCAGCCCTCATTGTTGGCTTAAAAAAATCATTATCTAGTATTTTTTTCTTAGAGGTTGAAGCAAGGTTTCTTCCTAAGGCCAGAGCTTTTCCAAGAATGTGCTGGCAGCCCCTGCAGTCTTTGAATTTCAAACAAAGTCTAGTGGGATCTGGATTTTGAGCCTGGGCTTCCGTCTGGCTCTCTATGCTGTTTGATCTGATCCAGTTTTGTACTGTCAGTGTTGGAAGGCAGATGCAAGTCCTAAGGGAAGGCAGGTTAGAAGACAGGATAGGGTCAATAAACTATTTAAATAAAAATAAAAAAGAAGACAGGATAGGGGCTTGCCTTCCAGGAAGAGATAGAGGAGACCAAATCCCTTACCATTCTATTCTCTCCATTTTTTTTCTTTGTAAAATGAGAGATCCTGGAACCAGTATGGCAAAGAGGTTTTATCTTATGTGCCCCCTTGAACTAATTGCCAATAAATGTTTGGAACACTTGAGACTATCATCTTCAGGCTCCATAGGAAAGTATTCTGTGATCACTTAGTGATGTAATGGTTGAAAGTAAGCTACAATAGCATATACATTGTGTACTTCCCAACACTGTTAAGTGTGGGGCTCTTAAATTAACAATGCAACTTTCTAGAAATGGTCCTATCTGTTAATTAATGCACTTCGAATCTGGTAAATGCATCTGAGGTAGTTGACTCTGGTATGAAGAATGAATTTCTGAGCCAGATTACCTGAGTTAGAATACTAATTCTACCTTTTAGCCACCTATGGGCTCTTAGGACAATTACTAGACCTCTCTATGTCTTTATCTTTCTCATCTATAAAATAGGGGAGTGGTTACCTCCTCTAGTTATTGTGAAGATAAAATGACTTAATACATATTATTTCGAACAGTGCCTGGCAGGTAGTAAACTTTCAACCAGTATTGGCATATAGGTTGAATAGTGGCCCCCGAATGATGTATTCCCTTGGAATCTCAGGATGTGATTTTATTTGGGATAAGAGTTTTTGCAGTGGTAGTTAAGGTAAAGATCCCAAGATGAGACCATTCTGGGTCAGGGTAGACCCTTAATCCAATGACTGGTGTTCTTATAAGAGACAGAAAAGGGGAAGAGGCACTGGGGAGAAGGTCATGTGAAGATGGAGGCAGAAATTAGAGTCATGCATCTACAAGCAATGTCAAGACTTCTAGCCGTCACCAGAAACTGGGAGATAGGACTGAAATGGATTCTCTCCCAGGGTCTCCACGAGAACCCATCCTGCCGACATCTAGATTTCAGACTTCTGGCCTCCTGAACTGGGAGAGAATAAATTTCTGTTGTTGTAAGCCACCATAGAAGTAATTTGTTATGGAAGCCCAAGGAAACAAATACAGGTGGTTGTTGGTGTTATTATTGCCCTTGTCCTCAAGGTGAAGAGTACGTCCTTGGTTACCTGGACAGACTTGGTATTTGTTGACACTTTGATGAGGGCAGCCAGAATCTCAGGCTGCCCACAAGCATTATTATCTCTGATGGTGGTGAACGACTGGTCATTGGGCTTCTTTTCCTTCTCAGCTATTGGCTCTAGGAAGGCTTAAATTTGAAATAATCAGAATGTACAACATAAAGAAGAGAGACACAGACCATCACTGAGATAGAAATAGAATGATTGACGGTAGAAAGGACAAGGCACCTTTCTGGGATGCATGCCAGCTCTTACATCATCAGAATTTGAGAGAAGGCAGGGAGTTGAATCTAGGCAAAGTGAGCTCTGGAACAAAAATAAAAAATGTGTAAGGAGGAAATATTCTCAGGGGGACAGCAACTGAGAGACCACAGACCCATGGGATGGATATTTAAGCTAGCCTAAAGCAAACTGGAAGTTTTATAACCTGAGAATACATTGACCACTTTCTTTTTTGGGAAACCAGATTTGGGGGCCAGTGCTTCCTGCATGTTCAGATTGGTCCAGGTCCATACACATGTGTGTAGGATCTGAAGCTTGAGTCAGATGGCAGTCCAGGGCTCCCATCTCAGATCTGTAATTACTGCATGGTCTCTGGAAAGTTACTTTACCTCTTGGCCTCAGTTTTTGCCGCACAGAAAATGGGAGTAACTGCTCGTACCACCCGTACTCACCTAGCACTGATCCTGGCACACAGCAGGTGCTTATAGCTTTTTTTTTTTTAAAATAATTTCTTTTCTAAGTGCCTAAGATATATAAAACTCTTTGCTAGGTGCCTCGGGGAATAAAGAGATAAGCAAAAAAAAAAAAAAATGTATCCACTCACAAAAGCTCCATGTTGTAGGAAGAAGACCTGGCCACACCTAGAAGAATGAAGTATGATGAAGAAATGCAATCGCTTTTTGTTTTGTTTTGGGGGATGAGCAAGAGTGTCATAAAGGAGATTCAGTTTGATCTGAATTTTGAAACGGAATTTCCATAACCAGAGAAAGAGTAGGGGCATTTGCTTCTTAGTGGACAGTATGACCCTTGGCATAGAAATATAAACCTAGGTGGTGAGTGTAGAGAATGGCAGGTCATCCTAAGGGCAAACAATTATTGAAGACTGAGGATGAAAAGGAGTGAGCATAGGGGCAGTGAGGCTGGAAGTGCAAATTTGGGGCCAGAGGGAAATGTGAGATACTTTTAACAGTGCAATAGGAGGGTGCCTCTGTGGTATGAGGATGAATCAGAGCCACAGTTAGAAACATAGATGCAAATTAGGAGTCTGTAGGGATGATCCAGGTGAGAGCCTCGTGATGGATGTGGAGCCTCGTAGAGAAGAAGAGGGAGAGAAGAGAGAGACATAGAAAAGATGGGACATTTCTATACAAGCTCATTTTTATTTAACACCAAAAAGGCACAATCTTTTTTGCACAATCTTTAGTACAGGTGGCTATTGTATTGAGAAATTAAATGGGCTCCTATGAACTGAGTTACCTTCATCCCTTGGCACACAAGGAACCTTTTGAATCCAATGTGCTGGGCATTGATAGGCTCAGTAGACTCTGAGTTTCCATGGATAATCTGAATAAAAACATAATGATATCATCTTCTTTTACTATCCATTGCAAAAAAATGGAGTTTAAATAATTAAAATGGTATAAGAGTGAAAATCGCTGCTTATAGGTAAAACAATTGGTATTAAAGTTTATATTGTCAATGTTAGACCCAAATGTTGTTATCAGATTTTGCTAAAGGCTGTCCTTCCTACTTTTCCATTTTTGCCTATTCTCTATAATGTTTCTCACTGTCTGTTCTCTAATGTAACTTGTCCATTTTTACATATATGTCCATAGTATTCTTTAGTTTCAAAACTGTTTTTAAAAAGTTTCTTTTAATGTTTATTTATTTTTGAGAGAGACAGAGTGCGAGTGTGGGAAGAGCACAGAGAGAGGGAGACAGAATCCGAAGCAGGCTCCAAGCTCTGAGCTGTCAGCACAGAGCCTGATAGGGGGCTTGAACTCATGAACCACAAGATCATGATCTGAGCCAAATTCAGATACTTAACCAACTGAATCACCCAGGCGCCCCAGTCTCAAAACTGTTTTAGATGGAAGGTTGCAATAATTTTTTAACTTTGCTTTTGGTATTATAACTAACTTGATATTTTGGATTCATGTATTTTTAAAATTTTTTTCTTAAAATTGGTATATAGCATGTATGCCTGAAAGTGCACAAACCGTGTGATTTCTGCTTGGTAAATTTTCACAAAGTAAACACACCTATGTAACCAGCACCCAGATAAAAAAACTAGAATATCCTGAATACTCCAAAAGTCTTCCATTCCCTCCCATTCATTATTTCCCTCAAAAGTAACCATTCTGATTTCTAACACTATAGATTAATTTTGCCTGATTGTGAACCATATGTTAATGGAGTAATGAAGTATGCATTCTTTTCCCTTTTGTGTGCAACATTTTATTAGTGAGATTCACCCGTATGGTTTTGTATACTCATAATCAATTTATTTTCATTCCCTTTGAGTATTCCCTTGCTCGAGTATAGAATGTTTGTTTTTATCCATTCTGCTTTTCATTCACATTTTTTACAATAGTCCCCAAGTGGAAACGGCCCAAAGTCTTTGGGGACTATTGGGAACAGTGCGAATTGTATTTTGGTGAACATTTGTACACATTTCTGTTGTTTATATTCCCAAGAGTGGAAATTCTGGTAGGAGACATGTTCCAAAGTGATGGAAGAGAGTATGCACCGTATTTCACATGAAGGTGGACTATGATGCTGTGCATTTTTATATTTCTGGGGGAATATATCAGTATTTGGTATATTACAGGAATTGAAAAATATTCATTTACTTTGGCATGGTTTCCTTTATTAGCTTTTATCTGAGAACTCACAAGTTATTCTATAGGTAATATGGTCTGAAGTAAATTGAGTGTAAATGCACAGTCCTTGCCCCATTCCAATTTACCAAGCCCAAAGGAAAACATTTGTTATCCTGCATTTTTACAGTACTTCATTGTGATATGATGAGGCTCCAAGCTTTAAGAAAAGGAAATTGGGAGGAGAAAACTAATATGATCCAGTGTGATTTTAAGGTAACAACTAGAGTCCTTAGCTAAGGAAGGAGCCTGCAGGTCTGATGTGAAGTATTGGGGCCACATATTTTTGAAGTAGGTTTAAGGGAATAGAGAAACTTGTGTTTTCCAAAATTAGAAGTCCTTCTCCCAAACATTCCACATTTAAAGCATAATATTCTAAGCCGTCAGAAAGAAGCTGCAAGCCATAATTGAGCCAGCCCAACTTGACTCCATTTTCTAGATTTCAAGTCTGTGACAATAAATTATGCCTTCGATCTCTTCATGAATTTATACCATGTGGCATTTGGAGGAGGTGTTTCCAGAAAAGTTCATTGCAATTAAATAAAATCCTTCTTTCCATCAATATAATTTGATATCTTTGTCCTTAATTGTCAATCTTGTATGACCTGATATATTAGTAAGGATTCAGATTAGGCTGCTATAACAAAGAGATCCTAAAATCTGGTGACTCAAATAAGATAGAAGTTTACTTCTTCCTTGAATCCAAGTCTACGTAGGTCACCTAGGACTGCCTTGGTGGTTGGACAGTGAAAGGGAGCCAGGCCTCTTCGCTCTTACTGCTTTTATCTTGCTGACATCCTCAGCACATGACACTTTTCATTTTGTGGTTCACGATGGCTGCTCCAGCTCCCTCTATCCAGTCTGTGCCCCAACTGCCAGAAGAGGAATAGGAGACAGGGGAAGAACATATCCCTTTCCTTTAAGGGTGCAGTCTGGATGCTGCATATATCACGATGGCACTCGTCTCCTTGGCCAAAACATAGTCATGTGGCCACATCCAGTTTGTAGGGAGGCTGGAAAATGTACTCTCTGAGCTGAAGGCTACAGGCCAGCTAAAATTCCATAACTATAGAAGGGGAGAATGGATATTAGAGAACAACCAGCAGTCCTCTGTGGGTTTGGAGATTTTATGAGTGTATCAGATGTTTTTATTCATGAACTCTGACTTCTTCATCTCTCTTACCTCTTATCTTTCTTACTTGTTTTCCTTCTTGCATAGAACTCATCTCTTAAATCTTTTCAACTCACTTTTGATCCATGGAAGTTCCTTGTTAATCATATCAGAAAACCCTGTGATACTACCTGCTATTTCCCAGATCTTAATCTGGGAAAACAGACATTTTGTTTTGTTTTATTTTGCCCAGTATACATGTTATTTTTTCTGAAGTAATTGGGATGGTTTTAGAATCCTGAGTGTAAATATCCTGGTAAAGTTGAGCTAAAAAAAAAAAAAAAAAAAAGGCCCATCCCAATTCCTAGCAACCTATATATAGCCAGAGCACATGTAAGTATGTGTTAGACAAGAAAATAATAGTTATCAGCTTCCACTGAATTATAAAGGAAAAATAATTAGTTAACCTTGAGATAGCAGGGGTGCTGGACAGCTGAATAGCAGAGCCCCTCCACTCTTCAAGAGGGCTGGCAGCTTGGAATGCATTGTCTTCAGAGACCAGGATGGCTGAGCATTTATTGTGTGTCCCTGGAACAGGACACCCACATTCCTTTGTAAGCTTGTCTCAGCTCATCTGCAGCCCTTCAACACCTCTGAGCCACTTGTGGTCATCTTAGAGGGTGTAATTTTCTGGCAGACAGATTTTGAGCATCTCTTTTGGAGAGTCAGAAGTCTTCCAGCTCTACAGTTAGTTAACCTGAGTTTGACTTCCAGTTTCACCACTACTCATTTGTTGGGTGGCTTTATGCAAATTTCTTCATCTCCTTCTGAGCTTCCATTGCCTCCATTTTTTAACATGAGGAAATTTTGCTGATAGTCTTGAGTTAACTCACTTCGTTCCTTTATGCAACAGTTTTTGGTTATGTGAACACTGAGGGAGGTTGAGCACGAATTCCATCTGTCCTGGCTACAGAGGCCAGAAAGTACACATTTAGTTAGCACAGGTTTGGTCAGTCTAGGGTGACTATCATGTCTCTGGCAGGATATTTCCAACGAGGGATGTACTATAATGAAGCTGCAAAGAGCTCAAGCTCTGAAGGCAGACAGATCTAGGATGGATCCCCAGATCTAAGTGGCTTTCTCTGTGTCTGTTTCCTGATGGTAACAGGGCTCGAACTCATGAACCATGAGATCATAACCTGAGCCAAAGTTGGAGCTTAATCAGCTGAACCACCCAGGTGCCCCTGAGTTGTTTGTTTTCTTATTTTTGACTTTTGAGAGTTCTTTATATATATTCTGTATTTGACTGCTTTATTATATATGTGATTTGTAAATATTTTCTTCCGTGTGAGAACTGTCTTTTTATTCTCTTAATATCTTTTGAAGAGCAGATGTTCTTCCTTTTTAAGAAACCTAATATATCAAAATTTTTTTCTTTTGTTAATTATGCTATGGCTAAGAAATCTTAGCCTAACTTAAGGACACACATATTTTTCTCCTAGACATTTTATAGTTTAAGATTTTACATTTAGATCTATTATCCATTTGGAGTTAATTTTGAATATTGTGTGAGGTTTGAATCAGAGTTTAGTTTTGTTTTTGGTTTTGTTTTTTGCTTTTTGTATATGTGTACCAGATTGTTCCAAAATTGTTTGTTGAAAATACTATCTTTTTTTCATTGAGTTGCCTTTTCACTTGTTCAATATCAATTGGCCATAAATATGTAGATCTGTTTTTGGATTCTATACTTTATTCTGTTCTGTTGATCTATTTACCTATGTCAACACCAGTACCGCACTGTCTCACTGTAACTTTACGTAAAGTGTTGAAATCAATAGACTAAGTCCTCTATCTTTGTTTTCCTTTGTCAGAATTGTTTGGCTATTCTTAGGTCCTTTGTATTACCATATGAAGTTTAGAACCAACTTGTCAGTTTTGGGGTGTCTGGGTGGCTCAGTCCATTAAATTTCTGACTCTTGACATCAGCTCAGGTCATGATCTCATGGTCATGAGATCAAGCCTCTTGTTGGGCTCCACACTGAGTGTGGAACCTGCTTGGGATTCTCTCTCCCTCTCTCTCCACCCCTCTACCACTTCCTCTCTCTTTCTCTCTCTTTCAAAATAAATACATAAACATTTTTAAAATTTTTTAAAAAGAACCAACTTGTCAATTTTTACAAAGGTATCTCCTTGAATTTGGATTGAAATTGGGTTGAATATATAGATCAATATGGGGAAAATTGACATCGTCACAATATGGAGCCTTCTGATCCATAAACAGAGTATATCTCTCCGTCTATTAAGATTTTCAATTTTCCTTAGCAATATTTTGTAGTTTTCAGTGAAAAATCTTGCACATTTCTTTGTTAGATTTATTCCTAAGAATTTCACGTTTGTTATTTTGTTGTAAATGTTTAATTTTAATTTATAATTATACATTGTTAGTGTGTAGAAATAGTTTATTATTGTATATTTTATATATTGTTCTTGTGTCTGAAAACACACTAAACTCACTATTAGCTATGCTAGTTTTTTTTTAAATTTTTTAATGTTTATTTATTTTTGAGAGAGAGACAGAGAGACAAGAGTGTGAGCAAGAATTGGACAGAGAGAGAGGGAGACACAGAATCAAAGCAGGCTCCAGGCTCTAAGCTGTCAGCACAGAGCCTGACGTGGGGCTTGAACTCACAAACTGTGAGTTCACGACCTGAGCCCAAGTCAGCTGCTTAACAGTCTGAGCCGCCCAGGTGCCTCTAGTTTTGTTTGCCCAGGTGCCCCTAGTTTTGTTGTTTTTTGTTTTTTGTTTTTTAATATTCTCTAGGATTTTCTATGGAAATGATCATGTTGTCAATGAAAAAAGATAATTCTGTTTCTTCCTTTAAATCTAGATGTTTTTAATAATCTTTTTCTTGCCTATTGAACTAACTAAAACCTATAGAAGTAAACACAGACATTTTTGTCTTCTTAATGATCCTGGACACTTTCTATCTCTGCTAACGTATTCATATCATTTTTCTTTTTTAAGTCTGTTAATATGGTTAAAAATATTGATGAAATTCAGGTTGGGTTAATTAAAAATTCTAAGAAAATAAAACCTCTTTATTCCTTAAATAAACCTTACTTGGCTATGATGTATTTAGCATTTATATATTGTTGAATTCAATTTGTGAAATTTTTAAAAATAATTTTTGTATTTATGTCCTTGAAGGTTATTGGTCTATGGATTTTTTTCTGGAATTGTTTTGTTTGGTTTTGATTATAGAATAATTCTGATCTCATAGAATGAGTTGGGAATTATTGACTTAAATTCAGTTTTCTTGAGGAATTTATGTGCATTTAGTCCTATTTTTTTCTTAGGTATTCAGTAGAATTCTCCAATGAAATCATTTGGGCATAGAGCATTTATTATAGGAAGATGGTTAACTATATATTCAGTTCTTGAATTTACATAAGGTTGTCTATTTCTTCAAGAATAAGCTTTGATCTTGGGTGTCCTTCAAGGAATTTGTTCATTTTTATCTATGTTGTCAAAATTTTTGTGAATTTTTGTTTATAGTATTTTCCTTCTGTTTTGATATCAGTGCCATGTATAGTTATATCATTTCTACCATTACTAATATTGATAATTTCTTTTTCTCTGTATATATTTTTTCCTGATCAATCTGGTGAGATGTTTGTCAATTTTATAGACTTTCTTAAAGAATTAACTTTTCTCTAGTGTGTTTATGTTTTGTATTTCATTGATACTTACTCTGATCTTTATTGTTTCCTTTTTTGTGATTACTTTGGGTTTAACTAAATTTTTCTTTTTGCAGTTTTATAAGGTGCAAACTTACTTCATTGGTTTGAGAACTTTTTAATTTTTAATGTAGGCCTTTAGTGCTATAAATTGCCTTTTATTCATTCCAAGTTTTTGTTTAAATTTCAGTTAGTTAACATAAAGTGTAATATTAGTTTCAGGTATAGAATTTATATAAACTTCCCTATAACTATAGCTGAATCTTGAATTTGATGTGTTATATTTTCATTTTCATTCAGATGCTTTATAATTTTCCTTTTAATTTCATCTTTCACCCCTGGATTATTTAAGTTCCTTATTTAGTTTCCATACATTTGGGAATTTTTAAAGATATCTTTATGTTATTGATTTCTGTTGATTTCTCATTGTATTCAGAGAACATAATTTATAGTAATTTAATCCTTTAGATTTGTTGAGATTTGTTTTATGTCACAGATTATGTACTATCTTAGTAAATGTTTCACATGCTCTTAAAAAGAGCATATATTATGTATTGTTGGTGGAAGTATTCTAAAAATGTTACTGAGGTTAAGTTGGTTGTTAGTGTTGTTCAAGTCTCTGTGTCCTTAGAGATTTTCTCTTTACGTGTTCTGTCAATTATTGAGAGAAGAGTATTGAAATCCCCAATTCTGATTGTGGATTTACCAGTTTCTTCTTGCAGATCTGTTCATTTTTTGCTTCATTTATTTTTAAACTCCATTAATAGGAGCATAAGCATTTAGGATTGCTATATCCTCTTTGTTAAATGACCATTTTATTATTATGGAATCACTCTCACCATTCCTGCTAATATTCTTTGTTCTGAAATCATCTTTGATATTAACATGGCTTCTCTGATTTTCTTTTCATTAGTATTAACACCATATATGTTTTTCCAAATTTTTACTTCCTTTCTTTTTGTGTTTTTATACTTACAGTGGATTACTTGTAGGCAACATATATGTGGGACTAGGTTTTTCATCCAATATGAAAATCACTGCCTTTTAGTTTATGGTATTTAGACCAAATACATTTAATGTGATTCTTTGTTATGTTCAGTTTAAATGTATCTTGCTATTTGTTTTCTGTTTGCCCCATAATGTCTTTAATCCCTGTTTTCTGCCTTCTTTTGGATTGAGGATTTTTAATTGATTCATTTTTATCTTCTTTGTTAGCTTATTTACTGTACCTCTTTATTTGGTTACTTTGGTGGTGGTTTTTAGAATTTGTAATGTATATCTTCAATTTATCACAATCTACCTTCAAATGATATTATACCATTTCATGTGCAGTACAAGAATTTTACAGCATTAAAACATTATATTTCCGTTTTTTTCTTCCTAGTTGTTGTGGTTTTTCTGTTACACATTTTATTTCTATTTTTGCTATACACCCCACAATATAGGGCACCTGGGTGGCTCAGTCGATTAAGTGTCCAACTTCAACTCAGGTCCTGAACTTGTGGTTTGTGAGTTTCAGCCCCTGTCAGGCTCTCTGCTGCCAGCGCAGAGCCCATTTCGGATCCTCTGTCTCCCTCTCTCTCTGCCCCTCTCCCACTTGTGTACACATTCTCTTTCTCTTTCAAAACTAAATAAAATTAAAAAAAAAATAAATAAACCTTATAATACATTTTTCATTGTGTTTGTTTCAAATAGTATAGTATATTTTTTAAAAATTTTTTAGTGTTTATTTATTTTTGAGAGAGAGAGAGAGACAGAATTGAGTGGAGGAGGGGCAGAGAGAGGGAGACACAGAATCCGAAGCAGGCTCCAGACTCTGAACTGTCAGCACAGAGCCTGATGGGGGGTTTGAACTCACAAACCATGAGGTCATGACCCAAGCTGAAGTTGGCCACTTAACTGACTTAACTATTTTAGTGATATTTTAAAGAATAAATTTTTTGTTTCATTGATTTCTTTTTGCATTTTTTTCTGGCTTTGATTTCATTGGTTTGAAATTTTTTCACCTTGTTGTCTAATAAAGCATATATTGTCATAAAGTTCTCTCTAATCATTGCATCATTTGCATTCTATATGTTTTTACTTGTCATGTTTCATTTTCTTTCAATTCAAAATATTTTCTAATTTTCCTTGTGACTGTCTCTTTAACCCATGGGTTATATAGAAGTGTGTTATTTAATTTTCAAATATTGGTGACTTTCCCAGATAGCTTTCTGTTGTAGATATCCAGTTTTACTCTATTATGCTTTAAATAGTGCTTTTCATTCTCTTTATTCTTTTACATTTTTTAAGATTTATTTTATACTATAGAATGTGATCTATTTTGTTCATTATTTCATTTGGACTTGGTAAGAATGTGTAGTCTACTGTTGTCAAGTGAGGTGTTCTTTAAATGTCACATAAGCCAAATTGATTAATAACATTATATAGATCTTCTATACCATTATTGATTTTCTGTCTATTCTATTGATTATTCTGAGAACGTTGAAATCCAAGTAGAATAGTTTGTTCCCCCTCAGCTCCATCAGTTTTTGCTTGATATATCTTGAAGGTTTGTTATTATGTACTCAGATGTTTAATTTTGTTATAGCCTCTTATTATTATATAATGACCTTTTATTTCCAGGAATTTTTGTTATTCTTGGTAATATTATTTGTCTGGAAATTGAATTTATCTGATATTAATGCAGCCATTGCTGTTTGTTTCAGTTTTTGCATGATATATCTTTCTCATTATTATTACTTTTAATGTATGTATATCTATGTATTTAAGGTGAATTTCTAATGGATGGAATATAGTGCTTTTTAACCCATTATGTAAGTTTCTGTATTTTAATTAATGTTTCAATTATTTACTTAATTATAATTATTGATATGATTTGATTTAAGTTTACTATTTTATTAATGTATTTCCATTTGCCTTCTCTCATTTTTGTTTTCCTGCTTTTCCACTAGGCCTTCTTTTAGATTATTTCAATATTTTTTAATATTTAAGTTTAATTTATCTATTATATTTTTTACTATATCTCTTTAATTTTTAAATGATTGCTCTAGAGAGTACAATATATATATATACCTAACCTTTCACAATCTACTTCGAGTTGCTATTTTACCATATCAAGTACAGTGGAGAAATCTTACAACTATTTCCTTATTTTCACTTTCTATTTACAGGTTATGTTTGTCAGATGCGTTACATACATACATTGAAAACTCTGCCAGACAACATTATAATTTTTGCATTTGACATTGATACATATTTTAAAGTCCTAAAGAGGAGAAAATGTCTATCGTTTTTTTCAGTTATTTCTCATTGCTGTTGCACTTCCTCTTATTCTGTATTTCTGGATTTCCTTCTGGTTTTATTTCACCTCATCCTGAACAACTTTTTTTTTATTATTATTATTAAATGAGGTTTTTAGAGAAGGTCTGATGTTAATTCTCTATATTTGTCTTTATCTTAGAATGCTTTCCTCTTCATTCCTGAAGGATATTTTTGCTAGCTATAGAATTCTAGACTGACAGGTTTTACCTGTCAGGGCTTTAGAGGACTCGTTCCACTCTCTTCTGGTCTCCATGATTTCTGAGGAGACATACACAATCATTCCATTCATTGTTCGCCTCTACGTAACATGCCATTTTTCTCTAGTGCTTTTTGAGACTGTTTTTCTTTTTTTTTCAGTCTTTGTTTTTTAGGTTTGATTTTGATATAGTTGTGGGTAGTTTTCCTCAAGTTTATCCTGCCAAATTTTGTTCTGCTTCTTGAAATTGTAAATTTGTGTATTTTACAACGTTTAAGAAGTTTCTGCTTTTTTTTTTGTTTGTTTTGTTTTGCTTAGCAGGCAGTCATCCTGGTTAAGTTCACACTGCAAGTTCTCTTTCACCTTTTGTGAAATGCTTCCAGTGTCAGTTCAGTTTTCAGAGCCTTTAGATCTTTCCTTCACATGCACAGCTTAAGGATAAGCCTGGTAGTTTTACAGAATTATGGAATTATGGAATTTTCTTCTTCAGCCTTTTCCTCTCCAAGATTCTTTCCACATTCTCCAGCTCACAAGGCCCTTCTTCTCATTCTTCTGATTAGAAGATTAGAAAGATGGGATTTCTCTTTGGGTGCCCACTGCTCCAGCTGTGACAGCCCGTATCTGCTGTATGATCTACCTGGGAACAAAACTGGAAGAGAAAATAAGGGGATGTAAATGGGGACTTCCCCTATTCTCCTTGGCTCTTAGAGGCCTCTTTCCCCAGTTCTATGGCCAGAAAGACAAGATTTCTCTCAGAGTTCTAGTAGTATGGGCTGCTACTGACATATCACTTTCAGGGTCCTCAGGTAGCTGCTTTTATATTTTGTTGAGTGTTTAGTTGTAATTAGTGAGAGAGATAGGCTGTAGTGGGCTATTTCATCTCAGCCAGCAATGAAGTTGCTGGGAATTATTTAATGGGTTAAATGTTGCCCGCCATTATGAAGTTTTCCCCTTGCTCTTTAAAAGTTAAGTTGAGAATTTATTCTTTCCTACCTCTCATTGCTTAAGTGATTTTTCTAAACAATCACAGTTGGTAGCACAACTGTGATCCAAGCTGAATGTTTAAAATGGTTGACAACTTTCCAGCTGGTTTTAATCCGTTTAGCCACAGCAATGGATGTACTGAACACAGGCAATGTTGTATGGCTTCCACCATTGCTTCTGAGTGGAACAGGTTTGTAAACATCACGAAAGACAGTCTCTCATGAGGAGCTCTGCATTTGTCATGAATTTCTGCTGGCACAAGTTCTTATTCTTGATCTGTGAGTCATACAACTCCCATCGATTCCTGGCATTTCTCACAAGCTTAAGCCCAGGCTTTGTCAGTGTGGAAAAGATGTATACTTCGTAGGTACCCATGTACCATGGGAGAGGTAGTATTGTACTTTTAGAGATTTCTGCTCATCATATGGGAATGGCTGTATTAAAACAAAACTTGATTTACATTATGCCCAAGATTATGCCATGACAAATTGACTAATTAAATTTGTATAGTGATTGTTCAGTCACTATCTTTACCCACATGTGCAATGGCATTTATGAATAATCAAATATAGCATTTCTAGAAGCAAGCTAGGGGTTAATTACGACCATGTGACTATTTATCTTTTTTTTTCCCACATGGAGGGAATGAATAAAATACTGGAATAGGGCCAGGAATGCTCCTTACTCAAGAGGGAATTGTTGCAGAGGAGTCCAGAACAATTAGACCGTGTTACTTCCTTTTGTTAAGGTAGTCATCTGGGGTCATAGCTAATGTAGAGGAGGGCATTGTCAGTAACAAGTAGAGTGAGGCTGTTGTTAAAATGAAACAGGCTGTGCTTTGCTCTGTGACCTCTCACTACAACCAGCTCTTCCATGATAGCCATTGGCGCCAAGGAAAATCGGGCAGAAGAGTTGGAACCCTTCCCATTCCAAAATATGCCTTACCAGCCCTTCTGTTTGAAAGCTATTTTAAATCTTTTTGGAACTATCCAAGTGGTTAGTGATAAAGTAAGAAAATACATACATTGCTTACAGATAAATAAATTTAATAAAGACTTTCTACAGAATGAACAAAGGACAGAGAAAACTGAAACATAAATCAGGAATCATGGACTTGTTAATTCAACATAGTTTACGACACTGTCAGGGCCTCAGTTTCAGACCTTTGTGTAATACGGAGGAAGGGTGTAGCTAATAGAGCAAATAACGAATTGAAAATGATTATAGAACGATGATCATTGTCAGGCTTTGTGCTATGTGCGTTATATGGATTATCTCACTTAACCTTATATTAACTATAATATATATGTCATTAATACTGACTTTTTCCAGATGAGGGAATTGAGGCTTAGAGAAGTTAGCTGATTTGCCAAAGTCAGATAGTTTGGCTTCAAATTAAAGTCTTCTGTCTAGACTCTGATAGGCTCTTGACAATTGTAACTACTCAGTAGTAGAGGTCAGCTGGAGCCCTAATTCTGATTATTTTGTGGTGGCTTCATGGAGCACTAGGTTTACTGTCATTTTGAGGTCCATACTAGCTCAGTGCACTAGAATAGTCCCTGGTTGATTACTGATGCCTGCCATGGCACAGGAGGAAAAAAGGAAGACACATATGCCCAGTGTTTGCCATCCATACCAGGTAGTTACTGAGGGCCCTTCCAATAAAAACACCGAGCGCAGTAGTTAATGATACAAACAAATATGGCAGTTTTTCAATTCCTGTGATTTTAAATTAACTTTGGGACTTTGTAATATCAACATAAACAAAATATTAGTTTTCCAGAGAAAAGATCTTCTCTTTAAAATATCTTTTGGTAAGTTATCACAGGACTAAATTATCACAGGACTGACAGAAACATTAAACATACATACTGTTCCTAATATAAAAAAAAATTCAGAAGTAACTATGTTAGTCAGAAAAACCCCAACATGATATGATCTCAAATAATAATTATTAAGTATTTTTTAGTTAAATACTGTTTTCTGAAGAATAATGATATTTTAAGTTGTTATACAAATACATACACACATACACACAAACACTTTGTGGCAAATCAAGTCTGTGAAAATCCATACATTATGTCCTACTCTTGGAGGTTTAGAGGTTCAGAATATAATCATTACATAAAGAAATCTGATAAATTTTACATTGTGTTTCCTGATAATTTTGGCCATTGAACCATTTTATTTGTTAACAACTGTTAAAATTGTAAGGAATCAATGTCAGGCTTTAAGAAATGCCAACCCAAGACCCACATAGATAAGTAGGAGTATTTGGGGGGGTTATTCCTCTGACTCAGCATGGACTTGAATTTGTGACGTTAAGACCTAAGCAACCCTTCTCACAGCTTGAAGTGAGGACACAAGGAAGAACACTCTGGGTGAAGCTGTCACCTATAAATGTAATTTCAATTGAAAATTACTAAGATAAGTCATAATAATAAACAAATGGTAGTTTTGGCAGAGACCCCAAGCCAGTGATAAATCACCATAAAATAGTGATGATTTAAGGGAAGAAAGGAATTATTTGTTTTACCTAAAACAGAGAGAAAATAAAATTAAATGAACATGTTTGATAATTTTTTGGAGAAAATCTAAAAACTTATCTCAGTAGCTAACCACACGTAGGCAAGAACAGCTTTGCTGTACCCATTCAATGTTCATTTAAAATTAGAAAGGGGCCCACCATGTAAACCAATACTTCTTACATTTTAGTATGCATTTGAGTGACATATAGGCTTATTAAAAAATGCGAGGCTCCCAAGTGCACTGAAATTTTGATTAACAGGTGTGTGTTACAGCCCAGGATTCCATACTTTTACAACACTTTGAGAAGCACCAATGCAAACCATGTAATAATATTAGAAATGACAATAGTATTGTGGGAGCTCTCAGAATCCTCAACATAAATAATCATTCCACCCAGACTGATTTTGGGCAAAATGTCATAAAATGCATTGCCCTTTATCTTGGTTGAAGCCAACTAATACTTTAACATATAGATCCAAAATATATAAAAGCTCAAACATATAGCAGTTTGTTTCTTGCTCTTACAGAATTTTATTTTTGCTCCTGTAAACAGCCCAAGGAGCGTCCAAGTTAACAGCGGTCTCTAATCATTCTGGGACGCAGGATGATGGAGGTTGGACATCTTCAACTTATGGCGTCTAACATCAGTTGGAAGCTAAGCCATATGGTGGAAGGGGAGAGAGCCTGGAGAATCATGAAAAATGTTATGGGCTGAATTGTGTTCCCTGCTCCCAATTCATATGTTGAAGTTCTAACTCCCAGGACCTCAGGATATGGCCATATTTGGAAATAAAACCTTTCAAAAGGTTATTAAGTTAAAATGAGGCCTTTCGGTTGGCCCTAATCCAATATGACTGGTACCTTTATAAAAAGAGGAAATTTGGATATACAGAAAGACATTAAGGATGTGTGTGCGCAGAGAAAAGACCATGTGAAGGCACAGCAAGAACGTGCCAAGAAGAGAGGCCTTAGGAGAAACCAAATCTGCCAACACGTTGATCTTAGACTTATAGTCTCCAGAACTGGCAAAATAAATTTCTGTTGGTTAGGCCACCCAGTCTGTGGCATTTTGTTATGGCAGCCCTAGCAAACTAATACAAGTAGCAGTTTAAAGGTTGGCGTACATTATTTTCACTCACACTTCAGTAACTAGAAGTCAGTCAGATGGCTCCCTAAGTACAATGGAGTCTGGAGACTACAACCCAGCAACATGCCAGGAAAAAGATCAAGTGAGTTTAGTAAATAGTGTCTGTGACACATTTTGCCTCTTCTTTTGCATTTGGACCACTCATCTATGAGTCTAGAGAAAGCTTCTCTGTTCCACTAGACCAAATCATCAGCATCCTTGTCCAACCCTATCAAAGCTCTTCCTTTGGTAGGAGTTGAGTGGATGGGTACGAACAAAGGCAAAGGTAAAAAAATACAGAATGAGGGACAGCTTCTGTCTCGTGTGCCTGAACCTAGCATACATGATCGTCGGAAGGAGGAAAGACTGAAAAGAGGAAAGCAAGACAGATGGAACCAGGAACGCTAAGAGTAATAACCATTTACATGGTCTAGCACCCAAAATGGAACAACTGTTTGCTTCAATAGCAAGTCGTTTAGCTTCAACACTGTTAAATAAGGAGAGATTTTCCAATTTTTAATTTAAAGCTAACATACATATAAAAATAATATGAATCTTAGGGGTATAGCTTGAGGAATTTTATGCAAATTCAACTTACCCATGAAACCAGCAACCAGAACATGAAATAGAACAAGACCAGCGCTGCATCCGCAGCAGCCTCTTAACACCTTTCCAATCATTATGCTCCAAGTTCTTTCCAGACTTTCAACTTCATAGATTAGTTTTGCCTGCTAAACTTTATATAGATAGGATCATACAGTATTTACTGCTTTGTGTCCATCTCTTTAACTCAACATTCTGTTTATGAGATTCATCCATGTTGTGTGTATTCAGTCTATTAATTTATGCATTCTTATTGTGTAGTATTTCATTGCATGAGTAGATCATAATTCATGTGTCCATTCTTTTCTCGATGGGCATTTAGGCAGTTTCCAGTTTGAGACAATTACAAACAGTGCTGGTATTTGTAGTATGTTTCCTTTGTGAGTATATATGTATATTTCTCTTGGAAGTAAAAGTCATAGGTATATATACTTATAGTTTTAGTAGATAGTGCAAAACAATTTTCCAAAGTGGGTTGTACCAAAAGATTTTACTTTTTGTTGCATGTACTGCTCTTCTTTTCTGTCCTGCTCTCCAAAAATTCTTCCTGCTTCATGCCTATGAACCTGTTGCTGATCTCTAACACCTGATTCTGTCCAACGTCCTGAGGAAGGCGTCATTTACACCTGTCATGTGCCTTCTCAACATTTGCCTGTTATTCTCAATTGCTTAGGTCCTTTTTAGCTTTAAATAAAATCAGTTCCAAATTACTTATGAAACATTCTACTAGTTAGTACACTGAAGCTGACAGAAGCTCAATGCAAAGTAGTTTAAGTCAGAAAGGGAATTAATTGGTCCTCATACCTGAGAGAAACTGGAGAGACACAGTACTCAGGCACAGTCATCAGGGCCCTGTTCCTCCTGTAGTCTCTTAGCCATCTTCCACTGTGTAGTAGCCCTCTTCTCTCCTATTAGGGATGGGTTTTTTCCATGCAGTGGGTAATAAGAGTCCCAAATTTGCATTACCCCTTGCTGGGTATTTCTTGGGTTTTAGATACACCTCTGAACTAAACATTTCTTGTGCCAGTGGTGGGGGGGGCATGCACTACAAATGACACAGGCTGGGTAAAATGCTCAGCCTGAGGCAGGAAGAAATAGGACCCATGTTTGAAATATTATGAAGACAACAGGGTATGATGAGACCATTTGCCACTGTGAAGGGTACTGAGCCAGCAAAGAGAACAGCTGTCCACTACGAAGTCAGCCTGTGCCTCCTCTGTGAGGATTTCGGCATTTCCAAAGAGCATCACATGTAGTCCAGCTTGAATGATGGAAATTTAAGACCCTGGAGCAGTTTGCCTGAACTCTCTCACTTCAAATCACTCAGATGGGTGACTGCTGATGGCCAGCTTTCTCATGAAGGCCATCTTAATTATAATGAAATGTCTCATTCAGATAGACCCAATTTTGGTCTACTAACTCAGCACAAAGAGGTCAAGTGACTCCTTTATATCTTTTAAAATGAAAATGAGAGGAACCGCACAGTGCTTGACCTTATCAGTTTAGTGAAGATGATGCTGGCAAAGCCATATTTGATTGGCGCAAGAAGGGAGGGAGAAAAGAACTTGCCATGGAAAATCTGGATACTGTAATGGCTGTTAACAATTCCTGCAAGTCAGAACTGTCTGGCTGGTGGTAAGAGCCAGTGACGAGGATGAGAAAACCAATTAAACAAGCTCACCGAGAGGGGCACTCATCTTACTTTCATTGCCATGCCATCCATGGTAAGGCAGAGCAATTTAATTAAAGAGATATAACAAGTTTTAGCTCTAATGGAGTGACTTGGAGATTATCTTGCAACAGTCTGAATTTCAGGAATAGGGCCCACATGTTACTTTATTTTAAATACTTTGTGGAGTAAGTAAAGACCTTAAAAAATTATTTTGGATGACTATCATCATACCACATTCAAATTTTCCTGAGTGACTGCCCTATGCCAAGTTCAAATCTCAGTGCATTTTACAAAGGACAACCAACACGCATTCTTGCATGGCTTTATATTAAGCCAATAGAATAACTGCCCAGCTATTTAATGAAACCAATAAAGCAAGGCAGACTTTTATATAGTGGAAGTGTCCTTAACACTGTCTCAGAAAAGAAAATATATTTGAAGCTTTAAGTGAAGTCCTAAGAAACATCAAAGAAAAGATCATTTCAAACCACTTCCGTGTGCATGCTGGCAGCAGAGTGTGAAATTATCCACGTGTTCATATTCCCTCTGTTCTGCCATTTGCCAGCTGTGTGGTCGTGGGCAAGTGCTGGACTTTCCTAAGCTTCAGCCTATGGAATTTACTTCAACGAATTTTTGTGAAATATTCTCCATCATCAAATAATCTCTTAATGGAACTTTGCATGATGTGGGGCACATGGAAGCTCTCAGTGTGTATTAGCTATTATTATGTTCATAGATTTATAGCAGTTAATAAGCTCATCAGGAGGATTGAATGATAGTCCCTGAGAAAAAGTTAGCATGCACATTGAGTCAGCTCTCACTATAATGACCATCCACCTCATCAAGAAACAATGGTTTGGTTTCTTTTAGTTCTGGTGCTCTCCCAAGTTTAGTTCATCCTTTAGGAAACATTACTGCTCATCTTCTGTTTCAGTCTGAGACACTCATCCCAACAATAATTATGCCATTATTAAAATGTGCTTCAATAAGATGACAGAATACAGTTGGTCATTGAGCAAGGGGATGTGTCAACGGAATGTGGCTCAGCAGTGCTCGGCTCCATCACTGAATTCAGAGATTCTTTAAGCTCCTTGACATGTATTGGATGAGTTTCCCAGAATGCAAAGACTCAGAATTATCCCCTTCATAAGCCACAGAGGTCAGGGAATGTAGGTCCGCTTTGGTTTTCAGATTTCACTGTGGGGACTAGTTTTCGACAGTTCCATAGAATACCTGCTCTTGTTAAAGTAAGAAGTACGCAAATGGAGATACACCATTCCTTATCATAATCCTGGTAGTTGATGTGACTTCTCCCCATTTCTCATAAAGGGATTTATTTTCAGATGACAAATTAATTTTCAAGTCTTCTCTTTCTCCTTTTTCTTCGTGCTGTCTAACTCTTGCTGTCCTCCATTTCTCACTCCCTTCCTGTCTCTCTCCTTTGCTCCCTCTCTTTCCTTCCTTCTTTCTTGTTCATTCTCCTTTGAAATTCCCCACATTAAACAAGCAGCCAGGGAAACGTCTAGGTTATAAAACAGTTACCTGACATTTGTGCTGGGCCACAGCACTCAATGAATGGTCCTTGAGTTGTTAAATGGACGAATAAACAGGTGCATAAGCAAATGAACAGATGAATGATCTAGTAGTGTCTTGCAGAGCAAATTCTTAACTCTCTGTTTCCATCTTCTCATGTGAAAATTTTCGTGTTGAGTGGCAAGCTAGGTAGTGCCCTGGAGCCAGCCTGTCTGGCCTTGAGATCTGGTTCCACTCCTTACCAGTCTTGTCACCTTGGGCATGTTACTTCATCTCCCTGTGCCTCAGTTTATTTCTTTATAATGGGTATAATAATTGTTTAAAGTGGTATGTCAAGAGCATTAATTGAACACACATATACACACCTTCACACACACACACACACACACACACACACACACACACACAGTCACACAGACACACTTCGGATTAGCAGCTGGCCCAGTAAGCACTCAGTAGGTGCTATTGTTACTAAAATTTTGAATATTGTAACTTCAAGTATGAAGTGCAAGCTCACACAAAATGATTTATGTGAAAATTCTTTAAGTATAAATCTTACTGCAAAGTTAATAGAGACTTGTTTTTCTTATGGAGTCTCTCTTCTTGTTCTACAAAAGGTTAATTGTGTAACTTTGGTCCACTTCTCTCTTTGAAGTGGACTTTTTTGGAATTTTATGGAATTGCTCAATGTCATCATCCCAGAGTTTTTATCCTTTTTGCCTCAGAGAACCCCAAACCCTACCCTGTATGTGGGGCTTCTAAACTCCAGATGCACACCTGATACTTACTCCTAAATGCCCAGCATTGTATCTCATAGAGCTGGATACCCAGACAGCGGTCTGCAGCATTCTACTCAACCTGGACAGGAACTGTTACCACCTCGTGGGCACAATTATCCACTTGCCCCCTCAAAGTGAGGTGGAAATTGCTAATTACACCTGCAAGAGCCTAATTGGGGACTCCATTGCATGCAGCAGAAATGCACCTGCAAATAATTAACTGCAGACACCCAAATTGTGCCCACAAGAAAGGAAAGGAAGCCCAAGCTGAGACTCCAGTCTCTCTGAAAAGGCTCACGTTTCCCAGGTTTGCAGTTGGACCCTTCGAACATCCAAAGGAGTAGAGAAGGTTTCCATGCACAGCCACAGAGTCTGGTGCAGCGTTCCAAAGCGGCACGTGTCTTTGCAGTCTTAGTATCATCATTATCCAATAGATGCTATCCCACAAGTGGGAAAACAAAAATGGGCTCCAGAGCCTTTTCTTTCTTTTCTCTCTGTGTGTGGTAGAGAATTTCCACTCACCACATGTCCCTCCTTGATATCTATATGGTATCTGCCAAAATAAATATTGTAGTCCTTTTATTTTTAGTTGTATTGCTCAGGTCCTTCTCAGGTTAAACAGTCAGAGGTCAGGAAAGTTGAGATGAACCATAGGTTTAAAACCATTGTACTTCATGGAGTTATTTATATAGAGGTTTTTCATATATAGATTTGATTAAAAGCTGAGGATATTTGCTCAGCAGAGAGGGGAAAAACCATCATTATCTGATTTTACATGGAATTCGGTGGCTGCTAATGAAACCCGGGCCTGCATCTGGTTAAGACATACTTGGCACCAGCTTGTCACAAGTAGAGGTTTTGCCATGTCAAGGGGATCTTTCACTCAAAGCGGCGACCCATATTGGACTGAACAAACACATGAGTTTTTAATCGAGAACAATAGTTTAACAAACCACTTCCCAGGACCATCGAAAGAAAGGTATGTGCCCATGGCAGTTTTGGCACCAAAAGATGTTTATTTGAGTGCACTTACTTCAGAGCATAGCCTCAAATGCCCAGCAGAGGAGGACCATTAAAGGCTAATGCAGAAAACTGAATTTCCACAGGGTGACCCACATGAGCTGGCACCAGCACCGACCTCGAAGTATATACTCTGGTCTCTGCAAAAAACCATCTCTTCCCATGAGCCCGAGTGGACACAGGGACACTTAGGGACTTGCATATGTGCATTTACTGTGAAATTCTTTTCATTAGGAAATATAAGCCTATTGTTCCTTTTCTAAATCCATCGGTAATTTCTTTCCTGACTTTTTGCCAGTGAATCTACACAGTGAGTCTTGAAGGACTTTAATAAGAAGAAGCATTTCTAATACTTTTTGAACACCAGGTGCATTGCTAAGTGCTTTAACAGCCTCGTCACACTTTACACACACAGCAGCCCTCTGAGGTTGCTAGTCTTGATATCGTCATCTTGCAGATGAGGAGAATGTGGCCTACATGCTTAGCTCACCTGCTGAGTAGCCTGCTAGCAATAAGCCAACCACAGTTTGAGCCTGGGTCCATCTGGGCCAAAGGTCAGCCTCTGTGTTCCTTTCTTTTTTTCTTTGGAAGAAGAAAGATTATTGTGCTCTCATATTGTGTGTTTCGTAGAAATCTTATCAGTGTAATGACATTGGACAGTTGTCACTGTTTGATCCAGGGAAAAACTTATGTTGAAAACATTCATCTAGGCATAGCAGTTGATATTTCTGCTTTTTTATTCTGATTTTTAGGGTCTATTTGCTCTTTTAAGGCCCTGCTCTGTGCTGCCAAGATGAAAGGAATGTCACCATGCTTTCCTCTAGGGCAGGGTCCAGGTTGATTAGACCGTGAGGTTCGAACTCTGAGTGTGGAGCTTGGGGGCACAGAATATGTTTCATGAATGTCCCTGTAATGAATTGAAACATTCAGGGTATGGTCTCTTTCCAGGCAACTCGGGAAGGGCCTTGGCAGTTTTGCCAAAAGAAAAGAGCAATTCCACTTGACAGTCCCATTATGCAGACCTTAAATCTTACTTATGATCCCCCAGAAGTGTGGTGCCCCGTGAAAGAGGCGGTGACAAGCAATCAGATGGCTGACTTAAAGGTCCACAAGGTCAATAAGGAGAGGCCAAGTCTGGGCCTTTATCCAGTTAGAGAACTGGAGGGCAGTTCTTGTGACTTTGCTGGAGTTGCTGTGCCCTCATCACCTGGGGGTTTGCCACTAATAACAAAGAACTGGAAAATAGTATGATAACAATGACAGTGAGATTATTAACATTTATTGACAGCTTGTTATGTCCCAGGCATAATGCAGAGCTCTTTGGATTTCATTTGATCCTCACAGTATTCCCACGAGCAGATACTATACAGTGTCCCACTAGACAGATGGGAAAACTGAGACTCAGAGAACTTAATTGCTTAGCTCCATACATCACTTAGCTGTACGTGGTGGAATCTAGTAGGTAAACTCAAAAGTTCTTTTAGCTTCAGTGCCCAAGGACTAAACCACTATACAACATCCCTCAACCAAGGTTTGGAAGTGGTTGACTTTTTTCTTAATATATGAGAATGGATTCAAAGTTATTCTCGTAACAACATAAATGTTACTTATTTGCAAACCAAAGCTCTTTCTTGAGTAAAAGAGGTGCGATTGAATTTGATAAGCTGCAGACCGCCCATTCATTGAGTGAGCTTCCAGACGGGTACAGTTGCGGATGCTGTGGCACCAGCCAGGACTGGCAGGAGGGAGCTTATCCAGGAGGCTGCTGAAAGACTGAGCCATTTGGTACTGAGCACTGTGTGAAACACAGAAAGTTGGGAAATGTTTGAAGCAGGGACCAGAGTAGCAGGTGAGACCTGGGATTCAGATCTTAACTCTTCGTGACTTTGGTTCAGGTAAGTGACCTAGCCTTTCAAGAGCCTCACTTTCCTCATCTATAAAATGAGGTAGTGATTATAGCAGAATATGGTAATGAATATTACGTAAATGATGGCTAGCCCAGGGCCTAGAAAATAAAAAAAACAGCACATGTGTACTGGGCATGGGTGGAAATCCCTCGTGTCATACAAACCTTGTCTTTGAGAAGTGGGACTTGAAGCATCCAGTGTTAAGTGATGCCTGAACTTCAGCTCCGATGTAATATTCTAGAGTCCTGCCACACGCGAGAAGCCAGTGTCTCAGCCGTACTTTCTCTGTTTTGCCACATACACTGCACACCAGCAAATGTTTTCAAGTCCCTTTGATAGTTTGTACAAGGAATTTCCACCTGGCCAACTCTGCTTGCTTAGGGTACTGTTTTCTGATACAGTATGTTCTGTAGAACAATACAACTTATTCTCGCTGTAAGAAGCTCCTTGTTTTGCAATCACAGCCTTTTTTTCTGGGGACAGGTGGGATTTAAATTGTCTTGAAATAATGGAAATCATGTGGGGAGTGAGATTGTATCTGACAGAGAGGCAATTATGCCTCTGCTGAAAACCTAATTCCTCCCTGGGTCTCCTGCATCCTCAGACTCTCCCTAAGTACTAGGTTTCAGTCTTGGTTTTTGGACTTCTTACCATTATTACTAGTGAATGAGAACAATGCCTGTATTTATAATGTGGCTTTCATTTGGGAAGTCCGAAGTGGTTAAAGATGTGCCCAAAGGTATGGAGAGAGGCCACACAGAGCACAGTACTGATAGGGCTCACATCTGTGTCCACAAAGCTGTGTCATTGGTAAATGCTCACTTGGCAGTAGGATTCAGGACAGATAAACCTGCCAGTGGACATAGTAGGGAGTGGGGGGAAATGAGGTAGCAGGGAGATGTAGTAGGGAGGTTGAGAAAGCCTCTTCTATAGGTATAATCCTAAAATTCTTTCTTTTGAGGCTTACTGTTGAGAAGGTTAAGTATTGCCCATTCTCTGTGGGTCACCTTTAAGTGCATAACAACCCCAAGCTTGTAGTGCTTTTTGAGAAGTTCATTTATCAGAATTGCTTTCCTCTTTTAGAGTAGAGACTGCAAGGGAGAAGGAACTATAGAAAATCCAGAGGTGCTAGAGAATTAATGCCCCGGGAACAGGTCTCACCAATACCAGATGAGAGTAGGTGGATCAGTGCTCTGATTACCTACCCTCAGAGAGGATAACTGAAGCTGATTCTGTAGGTTTCCTAGAGGTCCCAGTAGGACTGAGACCCTATTCCTCCAGGGGTAACTGGATTGTATTGGCTTTCCCTTGGGCTCATTTCTTCACTCCCTTACCACTTTTCAGTGATTACTTCCCCAGTTAAGTCAGGGGAGTCAGGGACACCTGGGTGGCTCAGTTGGTTGAGCGCCCGACTCTTGGTTTTGGCTCAGGTCATGATCTCACAGTTCATGGGTTTGAGCCCCACGTGGGGCTCTGCGCTGATGGTGCAGAGCCTGCATGGGATTCTCTCTCTCTACCTCTCTCTCTGCCCCTCCCCTCCTCGTGCTCTCTCTTTCAAAATAAATAAACTTTAAAAAAACCCTTGGAGTCAAATTCTGTCTGAGGGTCTTCTGCTTTGAGAGAAAGCCCCTGTATTAGTTTTCTTTTGTTGCCATAACAAATGACCACAAATGTAGCAGCTTAAAACATCACACCTTTATTATCTCACAGTTTCTACATGTTAGAATTCTGGCACAGCACAGTTGGATTCTCTGCTCAGGATCTCACCAAGCTAACATCAAGATATCTGTTGGGGTGCCTGGGTGGCTTAGTTGGTTAAGCGTCCAACTTCAGTTCAGGTCATAATCTTGCAGTTCATGAGTTCAAGCCCTGCATCGGGCTCTGTGGTGACACTTTGGAGCCTGGAGCCTGCTTTTGATTCTGTGTCTCCTTCTCTTTCTGCCCCTCCCCCACTCACACTCTGTCTAACTCTCTCTCTTCAAAATAAACATTAAAAAAAAAAAAGATATCACTTGTGGCTGTAGTTCTTATCTGGGTTTCAGGCTCCTCCGCCAAGCTCCTGGGGTTTTGGCAAAATTAACTTCCTTCTCATGATTTTCAAATAGCTCCTCCCGTCTTCAAGCCAACAATGGTGGGTCAGGCTTTTATGTTTTGAAGCTCTTCTGAATTCTTTTTCTGCTTTTAAGGGCTCAGATTACTACATTGGGCCATTGTAATAATCCAGGATAATCTACCTCTTTTAGAGCCAAGTCATCTTAATTATGTCTGTAAAGTTTTTATGCCAGATCATGAACATATTCATGAGATGATACCAGGGAACAAAGGTTATGGAAATCAAAAGTCGACCTGTCACACCCACTAAGAGAGCAAGTGTGTTAAGCAAATAGCTAAGAGGACATCCCTGCCATGTTATTGGAACCCCGATTAAAGCTGGAACTACTTGTTAGATCATTTGTTCATGTATCCATGACATGGACAAACATTACTTCAACAAATAGTTATTCAGCAAACATTATTGGTAGCTACTCTGTATAAACCCAGATCCAGTACTTGAGAAACCTGCCTGCTGGGAGCTCATAGTCTGGTGGCAAAGACTGACTAAATGGGGTTAGAATAGAATGAACCTTCCCAGTGAGAGTGGGCAGCTGCTATAGAAAGGGTCAGGAGTGCTGAGGAGTTAAGGGAGGCTTCTGGATAAAGTAGCACCTCCAGAATGTAGACCTAACGGATTAAAAGATTGAACGAGACAGAGGTGCAAAGGGCAGAGCAGACCTCTTGACAAACACCATGCCTGTGTTAGATGGCTTGCTGTTGTTGCGTGGGGTCCACTGATCCCATGCAGTTTTAGCATGAACTGTACGCTTGTGTGTTTGATGGAGAGGAGACGGCCAGGAAAAGTGCTCTCATGTGGGACTCAGGGAAAGGTGAGAGTAGGGCCATGCATTCATCCAGTTTTGATGTAGGCCTATAAATAAGTAGCCCACATTTACCAGCCCACATATATCTTAAAATTTGTCATCTGCTATGTAACTACTTTTATAGAAAGATTGACCACATCAGCCAATTTTTATATTTTTGTAGTTATTTCATGCCCTAGCTATAGATTTCAAAGGCTTTCTTTACTTAAGCCTGGCCGCTGTAGGCTTAAATTGAAAGAGAAGAGTAGAGAATCTGATTGACATTTCAAAATTTTTCAAAAAATAAAAAATAAAGTAAAATGCAGCTTTAGTATAGCAAAAACTCTTCAGAATTGGCAGCAATCTTTCAAATTACCAATTTGAAAACCTAATTGTGTTTTTCTTACCTGCAAGATGGACATGCTATTAGCAGCTTTGTACACCTTGCTGGATTGTCAGGAGAATGAGGAGAAAATGCACATGAAATGATCTTGAAGATTCGATCATGCTTATCTAATAACCAAAGGGCATTTTTCTAACTTATATCTTCATGAATTTTAAGGCACTCAAATAGTCAGGTTTCTGGGAGGGGCATTTGATTGGGATGCCAAAGATAGACTTTTATTTTTGTTTTTCATTCTTTTTCTCCTACAGTATGCCTGTGCTGATACATTTGCAAAGATGTTCATGAATGCTTTCATCTTGCTCTACAAAATTCGTATCTTATCCCATCCCTGGAATCTTTTCTTCTTGGCCTTGTAGATCCTGTTCCCGCCTCTCACATGCTTTGAAGTGGGTTTCGTAGCATTCACAGTAGCCAAGAGGGTTACATGAGAAAAAATGGAAAAGCGTGTGTTGCCCAAGGCTAGGAGTGCAGTTGACTAAACGAGCAAATGTGGCTTTGATGGAAGAACGTGCATTTAATAGGAGAAATAATTTTGAAGGAATGATAAAAATTTGGTGTTTATAATAAGGCCATCTCTTTGAAGGTGTTGTAGCAAGTTTTTATTTTCTCTTATGTAACTATTTACACATGCTGAACATTTCTGTGTTTCATAAGTTTTAGTTTCTCATTTTTTAAGAAAAATGGTCAGTGTAGAGCACAAGCCGGCCACCTCATCCAGCCTCATCCATCCCAGGTCCCCTGGTGCCTTTTCAGCTCAGCACAGGGCAGATATCTAAGAACCTTACTGAGATGTTGAGATTCTGTAAGGGACGTCAACATCAGAAACTGTTGTTTGGGAAGAAGTGTGGAGTAGTGGAAAAAGGACAGAACCAGAGATGAGTCGACTTGAGCTATGTTCTTGGGTGTGCAACCTTCTAAGCCAGGGCTGTCCAATGGAACTTTCTGTGATTATGAGTTTTCCATCTCACTTTCCAGGAGGGTGGCCACTAGCTCTATGTGGCTACCAAGCACTTGAAATATGGCAAGTGCAACATGAAATGGAATTGAAAATTTTATTAATTTCAATTCATGTAGCCTGTGGCTAGTAAGAACCATATTGGATAGTGCAGGTAACTTATAAAGACCCTGAGAAAGTCGTGACACAGTGGTTTAGAAGATCATGGCTCTGGAGTCCAACTGCCTTGGTGTAAATCTTGACAGTCACTTGCCATAGAATCTTGGCAAGGTGCTTGTTTTGTCTGACCCTCAATCGCCTAATATGTAAAATGGGGATGAAAATGTACTTACCTTGTTGGACTGTTGTGAGAATTTAAATGAGAAAGTGTAAGGTGTTTAACATAGTACCTGAGATTCATTCATATATATTATAATGGATTTCAGATTATAAAATTATTTTAACCAGGATTCTTGATTCATGACCTGCTACCATCATTAGCCCATGCAACATGCAAGACACATGCATACACATGCATGCACATACATGTACACATGTATGAACTTAACCAGGAATCACCAGATCATGAATTATAACTGTATGTCTGCATGGGTTTCCTCCCTCCTAACCCATAGCCTTTCTCTAATATATGCTCATAACCCTGGATTTTGTGTTTACTATTACCATGCTTTTTATAAAATAGTCGATCACATATGTATGAATATTTAAACTGTAATTTGGTTTTATTTGCCTAACATTGCAAAAAAGATAGCATACTGTGTGTGGTCTCCTGAGACTTGATTTTGCCCAGCCAATAAGATATTACTCAAAACTATCCATATTATTGTTTATACTTTGGGTTATTAATTTTGCTGCTGCATAGTATTCCATGGTGTGAGCACTTTACAATTTATTTTTCCATTATCCCGTCAATGACACTTGGTACTACTTCCAGTTTTTCTTCTCCTACAAGCACAGCTTAAGTAAACATACACATGTACAAGAATTTCTTTTGGTTATGTGCTTAGGAGTGTGATCACTAGATCATAGGGTATGTGACAAATTCTCAGTTGTTTTCAGAAGTCACTGCACAAGTTTATACTCCCCCAGGCATGTATGAGATCCCATGGAGATCCAGATAGTTGCCAACATTTGATATGTACAACTTCTTAATTTTGCAGGTGGAATAATGTGAAATGGTATATTCTTGTGGTCTTGAATTCCATTTTCCTGTTTTGACGTTGAACATCTCTTCCTCTGTTTATCCAGATGTTGTGGCAATAAGTGAGCCAAGGACCCCTCCCTTGGTCTTATCCAGTGGCTCACATTTGCCCCCTCTGGTCACTCCAGACTCATGAGTCTCCTGGAGTCTCTCTGCACATAGAGGGCACAGAACACCATACCACCCTTGTCTTTGTTTCTTATGTTGATTTCATGAGGCCAAATAAAAGGTGCAAGCGTGCCAACCGTAGATGATCACAACCACTGCTTTGTCTGGGGTACGTTCTTTGTGCTGTGCTCTGGACCCCATGTTTTACATCTTTTGCAACCCTTCTAGTACTCACAACAACTCCAGGAGGGATGAATATCATTCCTATTTTATGAGTAAAGAAAACAGAGTTCAGAGAGGTAAAGGAATTTGTGGGTACTTGGGAACTAGATATATAATGACGGTGGTACCCAAAGTGGTGGGGAGAGGACAGCTAGCCACTTTGTAATAGTTGGGTAAATAGGATCACTATATGGAAAAAACAAAACTGGGTCCTTACTTGGCCCCACATGCAAAAGTGTATCACCTGGGTTAAAATGCCAGATTAGAAAGGTAAACATTAAAGCCAACAGAAGATAATTTATAACAATCTTTTTGAGACCTAAGAATATGGAGAATCTTCTTCTTCTGTTTTTTTTAATGTTTATTTACTATTTTGAGAAAGGGCAGGCACAGGCAAAGGCTAGAGAGGGGGTGGGGGGGAGAGAGAG
Organism: Paguma larvata; assembly: GCA_030068075.1. Classification (NCBI taxonomy): domain Eukaryota; kingdom Metazoa; phylum Chordata; class Mammalia; order Carnivora; family Viverridae; genus Paguma; species Paguma larvata. The sequence goes on along the minus strand of CM057842.1, from coordinate 22,872,973 downwards.
AATTCTAAGCAGGCTCTGCACTTTCAGCACAAAGCCCAATGTGGGACTTGATCTCATGAACTGTGAGATCATGACCTGAGCCAAAATCAAGAGTCAGATGCTCAACCCACTAAGCCACCCAGGTGCCCCTAGGGTAAGTCTTCTTAATAAAAACTCCAGAAGCACAAAACATGGCATGAAAAAATAAAATAATTTTATTCCAACACAATCTAGGATTTTTATCCCAGGAAGTATATGATAAGCACAGATAAAACTAGATGATGGATTGAAAGAAGATATTTATAATGTCAAAAACTGATTAGGAAATAATATCTAGAATGTATAGAGAATATCAGCAGATCACCAAACAATGGACAGATAGCTCAATAGAAAAAAATAAAGTTTGTGACTAGGCACTTCTCAGAAGAAGAAATACAAGTGATCAAGTCTAGTTAGAGATGCTCAAACTTGTGACTATTTAGGGAAACACAGATTAAAACAACAGTGAGATATTACTTTATACTCTTAGATTGGCCAAAATTGGGAAGGTAGGAGTTAGTGTATGAAGATATATACATCTCTATGTGTATGACATCTCCTGCACTGCTGGTGTGAGTTTAAATGGGTGTAACCCTTTTGGAGAACAATCTATGACAGCATTGAATCAAATGACTTTGTACCTATATGAGCAGCTCTTAACTGGGAATAATTTTGCCCAACAAGGGCCATTTAGCAATGTCTGGGGACATTTTAGGTTGTCACATCAGAGGGCTAGAGTGATGCCACTCATATCTAGTGGGTAGAGAAATGCTATTCAACATCCTGCAAGTGGTTAGTGGCTACTGCACAGATAATACAGCTATGGAACATTTCCATATCACAGAGTTCTAAAGTCTCAACAATACTCATCCTAGTGCAGGAATTATAAGCTTCTTAAGCCTTGAAATATTTCTGTTCTTTTGTATGACCATTCTTTTAGGAATTTAGCCTATGGAAACAACTGTACAGATATGTAAGGATCTAGGTACATGGATGTCAATATTTATTAAAGAATTGTTTATGAGACTGAGAAAGGGAAAAGAGTCATCCCATTTGTTCAACAGTGGGGCACATTCAATACAGGAACATTTTATTTTATTGCATTTCACTTTGTTGCACTTCACAGATACTTCAGTTTTTAAAAATTGAAGGTTTGTGGCAGCCCCATGTCCAGCAAGTCTATGGCACCATTTTTCCAAGAACATTTGCTCATTTAAGTCTCTGCATCACATTTTCATGGTCATTCTTGCAGTATTTCAAACTTATTATTATTATTGTGTTTGTTATGGTGATCTGTAATCAGTGATCCCTGATATCATTATTGGAATTGTTTTGGAGTGCCAGGAAGCACATCCATATAATTGATAAATATTGTGTGTTCTGACAGCTCCACTGACTGGCCATTCCCCTGTTTCCCTTTCCCGGGGCTTCCCTATTCTCTGAGACACAACAATATCGAAGTTAGGCCAGTTAATAAGCCTACAACAGCCTCTGTGTGTTCAAATGAAAGGGAAGACTTGCATGTTGCTCACTTTAAATCAAAAGCTAGAAATGAGTAGGCTAAGCAAGGAAAGCATGTGAAAAACTGAAATAGGCCAAAAGTGAGGCCTTTTGAGCCAGTTAGCCCAGCTGTGAACACAGAAGAAAAGTTTTTGAAGGAAATTAAAAGTGCTACTCCAGTGAACACACTAATGATAAGAAATTGAAACAGCTCTATTGCTGATATGGAGAAAATTTTAGTGGTCTGGATAGAAGATCAAATCAGCCACAACATTCCCTCTAGCCAAAACCTAATCCAGAGTAAGGCGGTAACTGTCTTCAGTTGTATAAAGCCTGAGAGAGGTGGGGATACTGCAGAAGAGAAGTTTGAAGCTAGCAGAGGTTGGTTCATGAAATTTAAAGAGAGAAACCATCTCTATAACATAAAAGTGCAAGGTGAAGCAGCAACTGCTGATGTAGAAGCTCCAGCAAGTTATCCAGAAGGTCTAGCTAAGATAATTCATGAAGGTGCCTACACTAAACAATAGATCTTCAGTGTAGACAAAATGGCTTATATGGGAAGAAGATGCTATTTAGGACTTTCATAGCTAGAGAGAAATCAATGTCTGGCTTCAAAGCATCAAAGGACAGATTGACTCCATTGTTAGAGGCTAGTGCAGCTGATGATTTTAAGATGAAGCCAATGCTCATTTACCATAAGATTTATAATAAATGTACGCTTCCAGTGCTGTTTAATGGAACAATAAAGCCTAGATGACATCAAAGCTATTTCAGCATGGTTTATTGAATAGTTTAAGCCTACTTTGAGACCTACCATTTAGAAAAAAAGGTTCCTTTCAAAATATTACTGCTCACTGACAGTGCACCTAGGCATCCAAGAGCTCTGATGGAGACGTACAATGAGATGAATGTTGCTTTCATATTCGCTAACACAGCATCCATTCTTCAACCCATGAATCAAGGAGAAATTTTGACTTTCAAGTCTTATTTAAGAAATACATTTTATAAGGTTATAGCTGCCATAGACAGTGATTCTTCTGATTGATCTGAGCAACATAAGTTGAAAACCTCTGGAAAAGATTCACCATTCTAGATGCCATTAAGAACATTCATGATTCATGGGGAGAGGTCAAAATATCAACATCAGCATAAGTTGGGAAGAAGTTGATTCCAACACGCATGAGGACATCCAGGGGTTCAACTTCAGGGGAGGAAGTCCCTGAAGATGTGGTAGAAACAGCAATAAAACTAGAATTAGAAGTGGAGCCCGAAGCTAGGACTGAATTGCTGCAGTCTTGTAACAGTTGAATGGATGAGGATTTGCTTCTTCAGGATGAACAAAGAAAGTGATTTCTTGAGCTAGAATCTATTCCAGGTGAAGATGCTGTGATGATTGTTGAAATAACAACAAAGGATTTGTAATATTACATAAACTTAACTGATAAAGCAGCAACAGGATTTGAGAAGATTGACTCCAATTTTGAAAGAAGTTTTACTGTGGGTAAAATAGTATCAAACCGCATCACATGCCACAGAGAAATCATTTAGGAAAGCAAGAGTTACTCAATGCAGCAAACTTCACTCTTGTCTTACAGAAATTGTTACAGCCTCCCTAACCTTCAGCAACCACAGCCCTGATGAGTCAACAACTTGCTGAAAGCTCAGATGATGGTTAGCATTATTTAGCAATAAAGTTTTTTTAAATTAAGGTATGTGCATTTTTTAGACATGCTACTGTTGCACACAGTTAATAAAATATAATGTAAACATAAATTTTATATGCACATTTGACTCTCTTTATTGTGACATTTCCTTTATTGAGGTGGTCTGGAACTGAACCCACAGTATCTCCAAGGTATGCCTATGATGGTGTGTTTGCACACTGCTGTATGTTTACACTTACTCATAGTGGAAATCGAGATAATACAGATATGCATTTACTTTCATTAAAAGATTCTACATATGTCACTGAATGAAAAAAGTCAGGTAAATACGTATAGCGTGCATGATGTTACAATGTTTATGTCTGTGTATTGTGGTGTAGAGGAGAGGGGAGGGAAAAATGAGTGCATAAGAGAAAAACAGAGATATTTGGAGGAATATTTAGCAGTGACTAAAAGTTAATTTTTTTAATTGATGAGATCAGTTTTCCATTTTTATTTTTTTATCTATATCTTCTCAGTTTTTCTGTAGGGTATCAGTTTTGTGTATAGCCGGGAAAAAAAAGGAGTGAAAATGTTTGCACATGTCAGCATATGAAAATGCATGCATGAACAGAAGACTATCGAGATAGATTTTTAAAATGTACAGTAGTTGTTTGATGATTTGCAGACATGCAAGTGAGTTACACATACTTTGTGAGGAGAAGGATTTATCTCCTTAAAATCTTGTCATGGTGGATTATTCAGTGTGAAATACATCTTTGCTCTTTCTGTGGAAACCTTCCCAGTCCCTTTGACACTAGGCTTAAGAATTAGCAGAACTGTTTTCTTCTACCTGAGATAACTTTGATGGTAACATATTTGGTGTATCTGAAAATGTGTTGAAAAGGTTTGTACATGCAGTTTGAGGGATCAAAAAATGGGGCCAACAGTTGTTCAGCTACTTTGGTACCGCAAAACCTCTGTGATTTGAGGCACGGATGCCAAACGACTTGCATGAGAGCTCACTGGGGACTTTTATTCTTTGGTTGTGTGGATAGACAAATGGTCCTGGTGTGAGCTCCCAGGTACTGGATTGTGATCCCTGAACTTCGTAGCCAGACATATCCTTTTGAATACCAGGCTGGTGAATTTAATTTTTATACATATTTGTACCAAGTACTGTAAAATACATGGCTTAAGTGAAAATCAACAGCCCAGCAGCCATGTTCTAAACATTTTCATGTCCTAACTCTATCTTGTCAAAAAAGTAATGGTTTATTGAATTTGAGGGTCAGGGTCTACCTGACTTCTTGGTTATCTATCCGTGCCACTCTGAGGAAGACAGAATAAGTGCTCCCAAGACTTACAACTCCATGATGAATGGCAGCCTGGGCCGGGGGCCCTGCCACGGAGAGCTGTGTTGTAATGTTTATCTTTCTGTACATTTAAGGTGTGCTATAAGATGCTTTGGAAAATAGAGAAGGGCCTATGTAAAGATATAGGGAAATTGAGAACAGAAAACTGAATTTTGCTCATAGGTACCCTTTAGCATCTCAATTCAGCAACTAGAAGCCCCCCTCTTCCCTCATCTTTTTCCAAAAGCCACAGAATTCAGTAGAAGAGAAAAAAAGACTGCATTGAAAGACATAGCTGTCATTATTTGACAGGAACACATGTAACTATCTTACTTATACCATTTTTCTCTAGAAAACTGAGTGAACTTAAGAAATCAGTCAAAATTTTGGCAGTTTTATTAACTTCAAATTTTGTAAGAGTGTGTGATTTGGTCATCAAAATTGATCTAAAAAATTAGTTTGGGGCACCTGCATGGCTCAGTCGGTTAAGCATCCAGCTGTTGGTTTTGGCTCAGGTTATGATCTCATGGTTCATGGGTTGGAGCCCTCGTTGGACTCTGTGCTGACAGTGCGGAGCTTGCTTGGGATTCTGTCTCTCCTCTCTCTCTGACCCTCCCCTACCCACTCTCCCTTTCTCTCTCTCTCTCTCTCTCTCTCAAAATAAATAAATAAAACTTAAAAGAAATTGAGGCCCACATTTACCTCTGGATATTTTTGATGTAGAAAACAAAATGATATAGAGATCCAAATGATATACAAAATGGACAGTAGAGTTATATTTTCCTCCCTAATTTTAAACAAGCAAATATCAGAATTCACATTTTTTTTACCCCAAACCATATTTCTAAATTAGTTTTGTGAACTCGAAATGTTAACTTCTCTTGACATTAGTTTTCTCACCTGTAAAATAAGAAAATGAGACTAAAGTAGATACTTTTAAAATTCCTTCCAGCTTAGACACCTTGGCAGTGCTAACCTGACTTCTCCCCATGTCTCTGGCTGCTTTAATTCTATTTTGTCAAGGTCTAGGGATTATTTAGAATTGGCAGTGGGTAGTTTGTGATGAAGGTTGAGTTGCCTAAAATATAGTTGCAGATGTAAATGGGTTGTGAATGTAAAAAGGATTATGGTGATTTCATTTTGTTCCCTTTGGAGAGAGGTCTTCTAGGACACTAACTTTCCTACTTTCCCAACAAAAGCAGCCAGAAATAGTGAATATCACCAATGAACTTGGTCCAGAGACTCACAAGAAATTCAGCTTTCATCTTATATAAAGTTACTGATGCCACTTCCAGCCAATATGGACTGCCACTGGAAACACCCAAAGTTTGCTATTCTCTTTCCTCTGTCCTGGGCTCTCTACCATAAAGGAAGATACCAGCTGTTTTACTTACATGGTGGTTTCCAGGAGGACACCAGTGGGCACCCAGCAGCCTGAGTTAGATGTCAGTAAATCTTAAATTTATAAATGATGGTAATGTGTTCAATTTGCTTTCCTTGGCTGGATGGGGAATGAGAACCAAGAGGTGAACTCTGGATTTCTTATTGCTAAAGCATGAGCGCCCTCCAGCCTGAAGGCATTCTTTCTTCCAAATGCTTAATGTTCAGGCATCGTTTCACCTGAAGACCCTATTGTATGTACATAGTCCCTGGGTTTCCAAGACAGTCTAAATAAGCTCAAAGAGTCCTGATAAACTCATGTGTTAATTAGGGAAAGGCTAAGCTATAGGGCTTAAAGAATATATATGTTTATTTCTCTCTCATAACAGTTTCAAGAGGAGGGACAGTAGGTTGATAGGGCAGTTCTGTTATTTGCCATCTGTCACAAGTTCAGGTTTCTTCCATCTTATTGCTCCTTCATCCCTTAGCACAGGGTTCAGCAAACTGTGGTCTGCAGGCCAAATTCAGCTTTCTGCCAATTTCTATAAGTAAAGTTTACATTCCCACTTGCATATTAGAGCTACTTTTGTGCTATGATAGAAGAGTTGAGTAGTCGTGACAGAGATCATATCACCCACAGAGATGAATGTATTTACTATTTGACCCTATACAGAACAACTTTTCCTGCCCATCCCTGGCATGGCTGAAGTTGGGTCTGGGCTACAGCCCTATTTAGTAGTCAGAGAGGAACAAAAGTAAGTCATTGAGAAGTTATGCCCTTTGACATAAAGCCCACACCCAAAAATCAACACATCAGTTGTCTTATTCTGTTGACAAGAACTTACTCTTATGGCCATATTTAACTGTAAGGAAGGCTATGAAGTGTCTAGCCAAGGAGCCAACTACCTGGGAAGGAGAAGACACAATTTGGTAAACAGCAATCTCCACCATATTAAAATAATCGCTACTGAAAAACAGAGTGTGATAATACACAGTGGGGCTCTTTAGGACATTGAGAATAATTCCCATTATGGAATGAGTACATCATGCCAAGTACTATAGTAAGGGTTTCACATTATCTTAATCTGTTCCTTTCGCTTGACCAACCCCTCACCATCCTTCATATGTCCAATTAAATGCTATTTCTTCCCAGAAGGCTTCTTCATTTCCTCTTGTCTAGGGTAGATCTTCCTTGTTGGAGCTTCTTTACCCTCTAACACATCTCTGCAGTAGCAATCCTACCTCTTTATTATTAGTGCTCACTTATATGCCTGATTCCCATTATTAGCTCCATGAAGCTGGAAATTACATTCATTTTACCCAGTGCACTATCCTAGGCCCTAGCATAGTTCCTGGCATGTAGGAGACCCTTTAGACCTATCTGCTGAGTGAAGGATATTGTGAGGTAGTGCTGCCAGCATTTTCCATTTGACAGATGAACACAATTAAGCACAGTGGGGTTATGTCATTTGCCTCTTGGCTTCTAAGTAGCAATCTGTCACTTGTCACTTGGCTACTTAGGGGTAGAGCTGGGACACCAAAGCAGGTTTGTTTGCCTTCAAAGCTCATACCCTTTACTCTAAGTCAGGCTTTCTCAACCTTACCACTATTGGCATTTTGAAGTGGATAATCCCTTTGGGGAATAGAGGGCATTGTAGGATGCTTAGTAGCATTCCTGGTCTCTACCCACTGGATGTCATTAGCACCCCTTCTCCACCCAGACAGTTGTCAAATGTCCCATGTGTAGCAAAATCACTCCTTAGTTAGGCCACATGAGAACCACTGTACTAAATTCTACTGCCTCTCCATTTTGCTTAGAACTTCAGGAATCTGTAATTCCCCTGCTTCAGCTTGGTAGTGACTTTAGGATTCTTTCTTCCTTTAGTAGTGGCCCTCGTCTTAGCCCAGGTCACATGCCTTATCCTCCCTTAAGTCTTCCTTGATGCAGCCTTCAGATAACCAGTCTTTCTCGGCACTCCTGCTGTATGCTTTTTTATCACATCATGATGCTTCTTATCAAACCTAGGTGTTTCACTGCCTTTCTCTTCACAGTAGACTGTGAGTTTCTTAAGAACAGGGATTCATTATTCCGCAGTTACCAACTGCAGATAACACAGGTTGGCCCTCGGTCAGTGTTCACTGAGTTGAATTACAGCCATCTGAACCAGACAGGAGCTAAAGGCTAGGAGGTGAAGTACCAAGGTGGAACTGTGGGCAACATCTATTGCTGGTATAATTCCATCGACACTATTTGTTTTAGTGTTTCCTAAATCTGGGGATGTAGCTGTTGTTTCAAGAGTAAACTTCTTTCATTTTTTTTTTAACTGTGAAGAAGCAATAATATCAAGACACTGCTGGTCAAAGGGTGCCATTACTTACAAAGCACTGCCAAGTGATATCCTTAATGTATTGTCCCAGCTGGTAGGAGTCTTCAATCATTCTAATAACCCTGGGCCCAGAGTTGGGTTATTAGGTAGCAATTGGGTACAGATGATAGAGGGCTCAGTTCCAAAATTTGTATCTCGGGCAAGTTTTTGAATCTTGTTGAGCCTCTATTCAGTTACTCAGTAAATAGTTATTGCACATCTCCCATGTGGCATGCACTATTAGAGATATGGCAATAAATGAAACAGACCAAAATGTGAATATGTTATGGAATGGAGGGCCTGATGGGGTAGGCAGGACACAAATAATAAACTAAATGCATAAAACATATAGTAGGTGACATGGTAATACAAATTAACCAGAAGGAACTAAAAATATATACTTGGTGCCTATTGTGAAGATTAAAAGAGCTCATGTAAGTCAAATGAGTAGTATATGTAGGTGCTAAATTAAGGTTCTTCCTTTAATTATTTAACTTGTAAAGTGGTAGTGAAAATATTGTTCCTATGTGGAAGTGGGGGGCTAAACTGTACCCAATCCTGATACTAATTCACATTGTGTTGTCTGTGGCTTTTGACATTTGTAAAGCTCTATCATCCACTTTATGTCCAAGAAATGATCACATTTCAAGTAGAAGACCTCCCGAAGGAAGCAGAAGGAACTGGTGCTTTTAGACCCCTTGTCCAAACAGGAAGTGGATTGCCTGTCCTCAATAAAATAGACTGTCTAAAGCAGAAAGTAGAAAGTAGACTGTCTGAAGTAGAAAGAATGATGGTGGCTATTTCATTTTGCTGATTGTTCCTTTTGATTTTTTAGATCCACTTCTGCTGTTGAAGATGACTAGATTTGGATAGTCATCAGAGGGCAGACTGGTAGAGAGGCTAAGAGCAGTGGCTTTGAAGTCAGCCATATCTCCTCCCTGAGGTTGTGTCTCTGTTACTTCTTCATAATGGGTTGTGGAGTAGGGAGCTAACCTCTGAGCCTCAGATTTTTCACAGGATGCTGAGAGAATTGAAGGAGATAAGGCAAATAAAACAGGTAAACCTAATTGTCTTCACCTAGCAAATCCAGTAGACTCTTAACCAATATCTCTGTCTCTGGGATTAGGTGAGCAAGTGCTCACTGGCCAAAGCATTCTTTCTAAAGGCAGACCAACAGTGTTACAACCCATTTTCTTGGGAGCAGAGTCTGTTCTCGTAAGCACAGGACCAGGAGGGCCTAAAGGAACACGGCATGTCAAATGGATATAAGAGAGCTTTACTATAGGAGTAGAACCAAAACTCTAAATGGTTATCGTCACTTGGATATAAAATGAATAACCGATAATTGGGGCTGCTTTACTAGACACCGTGAGACAGTGACAGACTAGATTATTATTGTTGTTGAAACTTATTTATAATTGTTTTCAATCTCTTAATTCTTGAGAGTGCTACCAGACTTTCTAATATTTGGAAATATTCTTACACATAAAGTATGTAGAACCACTGAAGCACATAAGAGTTATTAAACACAGAGAAAATAGTTTGATCTTGTACTAGTTCCAGTCACTTAACAGTGACTACCAGAGTGCTGTGATGAGTAGACCAATGCTGATCTGAGGGCTGAAGAACTTCCAGGATCATTTAGCATCTGCCACTGTGGCAGAAATAGAAAGTAGGGACTCAAGTGCACATTTTGCTTTCCTTGGATATACCTGTGTGTTTTAAAAGTTGCTAGAAAGAAAATAAATTATTACTGTACCATCTGTAATCAACCTCACTATAGAGATGGCCCAACATCTGTTCTCAGAATGAACCAGTGTTCCATGGCTATGTTTACAGTTTGACACACTACTGCAGTTCACAGTTGTTAACTTTATAGATAAATATTTATAAATCGATCCCTATGCAATTTCTTTGTGAATTTTAAAATATTGGCAGTTAAATTGCCATAAATGAACAGTCAACCAGGTACAAAATATTCTTTGATCTCTACTTGAAATAAAAATGAGACTTGCAAAAAACATTGTCAGAATCTCATACTAAATATTCATCTGTTGAAAATACTTTTGATTTGAAGATTTTCATTGGAAATTTGAGTTTCTCATATTTATTATTATGTTTTATAAGTCTAGCATAAGGTTTTCATAGCATCCTTCATTAACATTCTTCCTATAATCTCTTATGATGTGGTATATACATTTTCATCTTCTTTATGTTTAAGTGGGAGAATAGAAAGGTTGTAGGCAGAAAAATAATTTTATTTTCTCAATGTCATTTAAAAATTTTACAATTACAATTATTTAATTTTCCTAAAATTACAATAGAAAATGTAATAAATTTAGCCTAGAATATAGGCGGTTAATTATCAACACTTGATGCCTAGAGAAAAGAATATTCTGGAAATTGTAGACTATTGTGCAGTTGGCTACTGATCTTCCTTCGAAGGCAGACATGACTTAGCAGATTTGTTTAATACTGCCAGAGCTCTCATATATTTTTCCTGGCATCAGAACAATGGAGTTCAGAGGTCAAGAATACCTACATTCCACATGAGCAAACTTTTCATTCTTTGAAATTATAATGATGACTAGTCAACAGCCAGCCACATTGTATATCCAGGAGGAGAAACCAGAACACTGAAGCTGGTATAGACTCTTGTAGGCTGTGATGCAGGGAACATTCGTGAAAATAAATTGACAGTGGCTTTGTGAGACTTTGAAAGTGACCATGGGATAGCTTAATCTTCTTCATAGAAGATTTCTTTTTGTGGTCCTTCAGAAAAAAAAAGATAGCCCAACACTCACTGATTTTCTCAACTACCACCTTGATTGTTCCAAGTGGAGCATTTGAAAATTTCTGAAGGTTTTGTTTGTGTGATTATAGACTGGATATTTCAACGTAGGATGGGACCTCATAATTATTTTTTAAGTTTATTACTTAGAGTGTGTGTGCAAATGGGGGAATGGCAGAGAGAGAGAAAGAGAGAGAGAGAGAGAGAGAGAGAGAGACTCCCAAGCAGATTCCATGCCTCCAGCACAGAGCCTGATGCAGGCCTCAAATTTACAAACTGTGAAATCATGACTTGAGCTGAAGTAGGACACTTAACCGACTGAACTACCCAGGCACCCCAAGAGACAATCTCAGTTTCTAATTCATTACACCATAATAATGTTTTTTTGGTGGAAACAAATATTCTTCTAGTAAGTTATTAGGTGTTTTAATGGGAAGGGCCAGTCCACCACCTCCTCTGTTTTCTGATCCACATATTCTTACTATGGGAGAGATGGCATCATATATTGGCCTATGATTTAAGACATATACTGCATTCCCAAAGGACCTCTTTGGGTGTTGTCGCCCATTGGATGCTAAACCAGCATTTCTAGGTAATGGACCCACCGATGTACTTCCTTTGCTATAAAATGTGTCCCATGGTTGGGAGTGATGTTGTGCAGCCTATCATGAGATAGATAGGCACTTTGTAGGTCTCAGAATTATGGTCCTGACAGAAGTGCTGAAGAGAAGCGAAATCCATAATCAGAGAGTTCCTATCCTTTTGAAGCCAAGGCAGTGACCTCTTCAGAGTCAGAAAAGTCTAATGTCATCATTCTATCCCTAGGTAGCTAGTTGTCCACCCAGGGCTCAGTGTTAGCCTTTGCTGTGGACAGATTTGGTACTCAGTTGTGGTGGTAATTAGATCAGCCTTAATGAGAAGCCAACTATGTGACTGACCTGTGTGTGGCCCATATTTCTGCCAGTGTGGCCAATACTTCCTTCTCCCAGACAATGTAAAGTAGCCGAAATGTGTTAACGCTGTTCATCACTCTCTTATTTACATGTTTATCCAGTACTTTAATTGTGCCTTTTTTTTGATCAATGAATTAGATACTATTTAAAAAAAAAACATATTGGCAATTCTAAACAAATCTGTATGTAAAATTATTTTTAAAAGATAGTATTCTTGGTTCACCATTTCTTTTTACATCTCTAACTTTCCTTCTAAGCTTATAATCTCAGCATAAAGTTTTTGCAAGTTCTTTTAGTGTAGATCTATTGACGATAAGCTCTTTTCAATTTTTGTTTCTCTGGAAATATCTTTATTTCACCCTCATTACTGAATCAACAAATTTTAGATTGATAGCTGTTTTCTCTTAGCAGCGTTATTATTCTACTAACTAAAGGCTTCCACTATTGCTGTGGAAAAGTCTGCTTTCCAGCTAACTGTAAGTGACTAGCTTTCCTCTGATTGTTATTAGTCTTGTTAATGATGAATAAGTATGAATTTTATTTTATTTATTCTGTTTCCTATATATGTAAATTCATATCTTTCACCAACTCTGTGTAATTCTCAGCCATTATTTCTTTAAATCACCTTCCCTTTACATCTCTAGTCTCTCGCTTGGGACTCCAATTATATGTGTGTTAGATATCCCCTTTTTGTCTTCCATATCACTTAAAATCCCATTCTCATTTTCTTTCTCCTAATCTCTCAGCTGCATACTGGGTAATATCTCTTTTGATATCTTCCAGTTCACATGTTCTCTCTTCAACTGTCTCTAGCCTGTGTCTAACACATTCAATGAATGTTTTTGATTGACCATTATATATATATTTTTTGTTCTCCAAAGTTTAATTTTGATTTTTTTAGATCTTTCTTGTCTCTTTTGATAGTTTCTTCTTGGATGCTTGTTTAATTCTCTTACTTATTTCTTAAAATTTTTATAACTAGCTATTTTACATTCTGTAGTTAATATTTCAAACATCTGAAGCTATTGGGTATATATATATATATTATATATGTATATATATGTATTTATATGTATATGTATATATTATATTTATATATAAATATATACATATTCTTGTTTATTATAGTGTCTTCCCTAATTGGTAATTGGTTTCCTTATATGGTTGATAATCTTTGAGGATTTATATTTGACAAAGCTTAGTGGGAGCCCTGAGTGACTAAAATAGGGATTCTTGGGGCATCTGGGTGGCTCAGTCAGTTAAGCATCTGACTCTTGATTTCAGCTCAGGTCATGATCTCATGGTTTGTGAGTTTGAGCCCCACATCTCAGCTCTGTACTGACAGTGCAGACCCTGCTTGGGATTCTCTCTCTCTCCCTCTCTCTCTGCCTCTTCCTTGCTCACAGTCTGTCTCCCCAAATAAGCAAAGAAACAAATGTTAAAAAAATAAAATAAAAGAGGGATTCTTTTCACCAGAAGGGATTTATTTTTGTTTCTTATGGAAGCCAGAAGGGCTGCTACCAACCTAGGAGCATTTAGTTCTTTCAAAAATCCTGGTTGAATCAGAGCTTCTAGGTTAAGCTCTTTCAACTTGACACTGGCCTAGTCTCTCAATTCTGTAAATGACCTTGGTATTTGCTCTCAGAGCAACCCCTGCTATTTATGTGGGCTTTCAGCACAGTATTCTGGTTTCAGCTCAGTTCTGGAGTTTTGTTTGTTTAATTTAGTCCTTTAGAGGTTTTCCTTACTTCCCATGAGACCAACAATGCAATAAAAATTATGTTTTGAAAGATCTTCATAACATCTAGTCAGCCATGATCCTGGAAGCAGAAGTTTCTTATTTAATATGCTCTATGTGCATATACTATTAATAGAAATAATCTTTGAATATTTTGTTTGTCCATCTTATAATATTCTGCATCCTGAATTTCCCAGAATTTCCAATTTAACCTATCTCTCAAAGATTTTTCAAGTTAAATCCCTTTACTTATTGATTCCCATGCATATGAAAGATGGTTTAACTTTTTTTAAGTTAAAAAATTTGCATTTATTCACATCTTAATAAGAGCACAGATATCTTGAAAATTCAAGGAAAACTTCAGCTTAAGTTGCTATAGTTTGTGTGGAATCCAAGAAAAAAACAGATTTGGGGCCTGAAATATGACCTGCTGCTAAAGATCGTATTACTTAAAAAAAAACAAAAAAGACTTTATTTTTTTAAAGCAGTCCTAGAATCACAGCAAAATTGAGTGAAAAGTACAGAGAATTTCCATATATCCTCTGCCCTCACACACGCATTGACTCCCCTCGGATCAACATCCCCCACCAGAGTGGTACATTTGTTACAATTGATAAACCGGCATTAGCACATCATTATCACTCAGAGTCCATAGTTTACATTAGGATTCATTCTTGGTGTTGCACACGGTTTGGGTTTGGATGAATTTATAATGACATGTATCTACCATTACAGTGTCACAGAGAGCAGTTACACTGCCCTAAACATTTTCTGTGCTCTGCTGATTCTTACCTCTCCACAACCCCAGGCAACCACTGATATTTTAACTCTCTCCATAGTTTGCCTTTTCCAGAGTGTCATAGTTGGAATCATACAGTATTAGCTTACTTTGTTGTTGTGGTGGTTTATTTAAACATTTATTGGAAGTTACTCTGTTTCAGAATTGGCAACCCTTTTTCTTAAATGGCAAGATCATAAATATTTTAGACTTTCAGGTCTGTTGCAGCCACTTAGCTCTGTTGTTGTAGTGTGAAAGCAGCCATAGACAATACATAAACAAATGAATGTGGCTGTGTGCCAATAAAACTTTTATCACAGAAACAGGCAGTAGGCCCATGAGCTGTAGTTTGCCGATATCTGTTCTAAACTCTGGATCATGTTTTCGTTTTTGATTTTTACATATTAAATTTCCATTGATATGCACCAGTCTTGTTGTGTGGGTTTTCCCTCCTCACACAGTCTCCTGAAGACACAGTGGTCCACTTTCTTCCTCAAAAAAGCCAAGCTTTGCCTGCTCAGGGCCTTTGCATATGCTGTTCCCCTTCCTGGAATGCCCTGTCTGCTTCCTCCACTGTAGCCGTTAGATCATACTAACCTTAATGCTTCCTGCCTAAGATTTCCCTCTACAAAGACATTTTTTCCCCACTTCTCATGGTTTTCTCCAAAGAGTTCTGTCATTTCCTTTAGAGCATTTATCAAAATTTATAACTATGTACTGTATTTTCATTTGTTGATTTAGTATCTAACTGCTGAAGTAGAGTGAAAGAAAGTTCCATGAGGGTAGGATCCATGTGTATTCTGTGTGCCTAGTGCTTGGCACAGTTCCTGGCAAACAGTAGATACTCTAGGTAATTGTTTCCTGCATGAATGAAGCAACTTTATGAGTGTGGTACTGTTATTAGTATTCACCTTTTACAGGTGAGGGACTTAGGTCCCACACCTTTAGTTAAAGTCATATAACTAGTAAGTGGCAGACCCCAGATTTAATGTGAGGTCGGTCTGTCTGATTCCAGGCCCTCTGCTGATATCCAGTCTCTCTGTGGCCTCTTGTTTTTTTTTGGTTACGTGCAGAGTTAAAGAACAAAGCCACCCAGCTATTCTTGGAGACCTGTCAAGAGAATGAGAGGTAGGGGTGGAGAAGTGGGGTTACAGAAGCATGGTGTTAGTATCAGTGAACTGATTCAAGTTAAATAGGAAAAGGATCAGTTACTTAATTGCAAACAATCCTACTGTTAAGGTACAGCTTTATGATTCAGGGGTCAAAACAGTTTTATGCCAGCGGGATCCCAGTGTTCTTATGGTGGTAAAGGGGAAAGTAAGTAGGAAGGTTCCAGTCTCAATGGAGATCCAGGGCAAAGCAAAGTGCCCCAGCTTATCCAGGAGGTCTGGCAACTATTAAAGAGAAATGACTTCCTAAATTCTAACTGACAGGAGGACTGAAAGCATTGTACCATCCAGGTGGCAGAGCCCCCGTGCTCAGGGAAATGAATATGGTTAAAAGCTCATGGGATTTTTCCAGTTTGTCCCAAGCTTGAGAATTCAATGTGGGACATTGTTTTTAAACAACAATTTGAAAGAAAGTTAATGTACTTCTCTTAGGATTTTGAAAAGCTGTGTTTTGCTTATTAGTCAGTGGAAAATCTGTAAGACTAAAATATGTTTAAATGTAAGCTAGCTAGTAGAATAGGCTCAGGGAAGGAAAATAGACCATTTGAAACAAATCAACCATTAATTTCGTATGTATTACTTAAGAAAAAAGAAACATTGAAGAGAAGTGAAAATGACATGATGGTCCATTTCAAACATTTGGTAAACGTAATGTAAATGGATTCTCTGCAGCGATTGTGTGAGTTCAGCCAAGCCATCAGAGCCAACTTTAAGGACTTCATGATAACTGTGAGCTTAACAAAGTTTTGTAGAATTATGGTGCTAATTTTCTGAAAGGCATCAACTATAAATAAAGATGTATTATTTTGTCAAAGAAATAATCCATAAACAGAATAAAACTTGTCTGGGTATAATACTGACAAGCACTTAACTCATATAGAAGTAGTTGTTCCCAAAGAGAAAGACAAGATACTTATGCTCACACACATGTGTATGAAAAGTATTTGTACCAAGAAAAAGCATATTTTGTCATCTTTCTGGATCTTTTGCTTTTATGCAATAAACATAATCCATCATTTTCCAAAAAGGAATTGAAGTTATAATAAAGCCCATGTCTACAAGTGTGTGTGCCTGAACATGTGCGCGCGCACACACACACACGATTAATAAAAATAAAAAATGAAAATAAAAGCCTTTAAAACCTGGAGGAAGTAACTTTGCTAACCACAGAGTCCATTATAATTACTATGATTGATCATCAAGTTTGGCCCTGAACTCCCTGGCAGCCAGGGCAAAAAGGGAAACAGGATAAATTGTACCATTTTTGTTATTAGAAAGGAGGAAACAGACTAGTTCCTGGAGATAGAGATTTTCCTGGCACCAGATATTAAAAAGAGTTTTTGTGTGTGATTTTCTATAGGAATATTGAACCACATAATGGATAATGCCCTCAACAGCCCTTTCCAGCAAATGCAGATGTGGTTTCATAGAGCTGTCTCCTGCAACGACCCCAATAAAAAAAACCTGGTGCCATAACATTAAGTGCGGCTTAGAGAAGGCACATTTTGCGACAGTACTAGTTTTTATTTCTATATTGTGAAAGGTGCACAGTTTTGCTTTCAATGTATAGTTTAAAGGTCCAGAGAGAAATTCTAACTTGTTTGCCTCTGTTGCAGCAATCTGGCCCCGTTTCTGTATCTAGGCATTCCCCTGGGTATTTTTACTTGGGTACATCACACATTAAAAAAAATCCCACTTACCACCATCATCTAAATGTTTTGAAAGTTCCGAGTTAACACTCAAGTGTTTCTGTTGGTTTACCTCTCTCTTTACTCATTAATGATGTAATAAGGTTTTCAATAATTTGGTCAAGTGTAGACAAGAGGCCCTAAATTCTATAGTAATTCATAGGGAGGATAGTGTTTATCCCTTTTCACATATTCAGTGTAAATTATTTTTGCTTCATCAAAGCTTTTCTATTAGCTTTTAATTTTTTATTAACAATAGTATTTTGGGGGCATCTTGGTGGCTCAGTTGGTTAAGTGTCCGACTCTGGATTTTGGCTTAGGTCATGATCTCGTGGTTCATAAACTCAGCCCCATGTCAGACTCCTCGCTGACATTTTGGAACCTGCTTGGGACTCTTTCTCTCTCCCTCTGTCTGCCTCTATCCGACTCACGCATGCTCATACTCTTTCCCAAAATAAATAAACTAAAAAATACATATTATTTTATTATTATAATTGTATACTCAGCATGTCAGACTACATGGCTCGTGTGATAATCAAAACACATTTTGGGGGGAAGCACCTAGATGGTTCAGTCAGTTGAGCATCAGACTTCAGCTCAGGCCATGATCTCACATTCGTGAATTCAAGCCCCACATCAGGCTCGCTGCTGTCAGCCTGTCAGCTCAGAGGCCACTTTGGATCTTCTGTCCCCCTCTTGGCCACTCCCTTACTTGAGCTCTCCCACAAATAAATACATATTTAAAAGAAAAAATAAAACAAAAAAACACATTTTTTTGGTCTCCTACCGTTCCTTTAAACATTTAAAACAGTAGAGAAAACCTTCTCCGTGGGGCTAGGAAAAAACTTAGTAAACCCAGTATCATCTTCTCTGCTCACTTATAGGCAAAAATGTCATATACACATCGTAAGTCATAGTCATTCTGTCACTGAAAAGTTCACCTGGGTTTTCGGTTGGCAAACTATCAACTCTAACACACTCAAAGTGAGATGTAACTGATTAGTTGAATCACTTAGCTCAGAAAGGCTAAACCAGTAGTTCTCACCTTTCTGTGTTCACAACATTCTTTCAAATTCCATTATCATATGGACAGATTCATTTGCTGCCCAAAGTTCAGACTTTTAACACCACCAGGCATGGTCCTCCCATGTATTAGTAAGCACGTGAACTTGTGTTGGTGACAACTTGACTTTTGTCTCCCTGTCTTATTTCTTAGTTGCCAAAAATGGCACTGCACTCTGCAATGTATCCCACAACCTATTCAGCTCTCTAGTCTCTGGAAGACATGGTGGTCCTTAGCAGCACAGAGCCTCATTTGTGGCCATTGAAGAGCTGCCAAGGACTTGGTTTTGCCTTGTCAGCTTTGGGAAAGTCATGTACTCTCATTTGTTAGCCCTTCCTATATTTTGGGAAAAGATAAATGTGAGAAATATGTCTACGATTCCAATTTGCATGAAGATGTTCAATTGTATTCAGGTTTCTATTACCACTGTTACTGGGTATTATATATTCATGTGTGCATTTCTTTGCTGCATCCAGTGGGCAATAAATGGAAATCAAAAGGAAGTTTCTTTAACAAACATTTATCAGATGCCTACTATGAATTGAGCACAAGGGTGGGTGATGGAATATGGGAAAGGAGGTTGGTCAACTCTGTTTATTTTAGCAGCATGCTGGTCTAAAGAAGACACAAACATTCATCAACAACATAATTATTAATAAGATAGTGGGTAGTTTAGTACACAGGGACTTTTTAATGTCTAGCTTTAAGAGCTATACAATACTCTCTCTACTCTCAGCCTTCATGCCTGCTCCCCTTATTGGAAAAGATGGGGTTTTCCTTTTTGATTGTCCAGAGTTTTGCTGAGCTAGCAAAGGCAGTACAATTTACCCAGTCTTAACCTCAAAGGCTGCAAGAGGAGTCCGGTGAAATATTGCACAAGTGCAGTCTTGGGTTAGCCATGAATTATACATTGTGTATTTAGACTATTCTACTGTTATAGTCTGTTTATCTGTTGACTTCCA
Source organism: Paguma larvata (assembly GCA_030068075.1). Taxonomy (NCBI): domain Eukaryota; kingdom Metazoa; phylum Chordata; class Mammalia; order Carnivora; family Viverridae; genus Paguma; species Paguma larvata. The sequence goes on along the minus strand of CM057842.1, from coordinate 22,853,569 downwards.
CCAAGATTTAGGGTTTTGTTGTACTTAATAACTTGCTTTATTTTGTTTGACATGTATTTTATGTCCTCCATGTGTATGGATATATAAGATACACAGTCGTGGGTGAGGGTCTGGAGAGAAAGCCCAGCTCTGGAAGCACTAACCTTGAGAACTCTGGGGTAAAAATTTGTGCATACTTTTCACTTTTACATAGTGCTAATCAATATGATGATGGGTCAGAGTTTTCCCATCTGCCTAGAACACAAAACGGTTAAATGGAGGAAAGAAAATGAATTTAGGTTTCTCATATTTATCAGTTGTGGCTCTTTTTAAAGCTGATCCTTAAGTTGAAAAAGATGTCAAAAGAGATGTTCAGTTAATTCCATATTGATGTTCAGTATTGACTATAACTAAAAATTTCACCATTTTAGACCATATTCTAATTTTTCATTCTTATTCTTTTATGGAGTCTTATATTCAAAATTGTGGTCTGGTGGGTTAATACAGGGTTTGGCATATCTCAAAAAATAAAAGCAGTGTTATGAAGATTATAAGATTTAACTTGGTTTTATTTTATTTTAAAGGTTATTTATTTATTTTGAGAGAGAGAGAGAGAGAGAGAGAGAGAGAGAGAGAGAACATGAGCCAGGGAAGAGCAGAGAGAGAGGGAGAAAGACTCCCAAGCAGGCTCCATGCTGTCAGCATGGAGCCCAATATGGGGCTCAATCCCATAAACTGGGAGATCATGACCCAAGCTGAAATCAAGAGTTGGATGCTTAACCAATGGGGCCACCCAGGTGCCCTGAGATGAAATTTTATTTTAGTTTGATCTGAAAAAAACTCTGATATTTCTCAGCATGTATGTGTTTGTGTTTGGGAATTTTGAAGCTGTTAAAGGAGAAAAGTAAAGTAAAAAAAGTACTGAGATTTTTCAGATTCAATGTGGTTCAGTAGAAGTCTACCATCATGTATATAGCAGAAAGATGATGCAGGCACATCTTTTATGTCTACTTCAGCGATTTTTTCTAGACTTTTAAAAGCCTACTTTACTCCCTTATTTCCATCAAAATAGAGATGTCAGCCTCTAAAGACTCCCCAAATGGATTTAACTGTTTATCCAGTCCCTGTTTTCATCAACTTCCTCTTCCTGTCTCAAGTGATTGGGATGAAATCTCCTTCCCTGTATTTAAGCACAAAATATTACATGATCACTTAAAATAAGGACAATTTACATTTGCATAACTCCCCAGTTTTAAACAGCTCTCCTCCTTAAGACTCATAAGGACTCCTGTTGGGCAGAAGGGGACACTGAGGCTCAGGAGTCTTGCCCCCAGCTCCCACCCTGCCCAAGTTTATACCAGTCAGAAGTGGAAGATTCCATTTTTTTTTAATGAACCCGGGTCTTTTGACTTGAGAGTCTTTCCTTTTGCTAGGCTCCATATTGCTTTAAATAGAAAACCAACAATGAAATAAGTGTTCACTGCATGTCACACCCCATTTATTCCATAAATATCTACTCTATGCCAGGCATGTGGTAGGCACTGATGATGCCCACTGATAAATGAGAGACTTCAGTTGCTAGCTTCCCTGAGCTCACAGTCTGACTGGGAGATGGGCCAATGTCTCAGGCCGAGTTTCCCCAGAAGCGGACCTACAGACAAGGATTTGAATGCAAGTAGCTTATTTGTAGAGGAAGAAAGCTGGACTCTTCAGCCTCCATCTTCATTCTACCCTAAGTTGAGGGATGCTCCTTAGAGCAGTAACTGCCAATGCTCCTGACCTGTGTGTGCAGTGCAAGCCAAGAAGCCCTCAGGTGGAGTTGCCGGTGTACACAGTAGGACTCTGTCAGCGAATTCTGTTCTCATGAGTGCTAAGGGAATGAGGGGGAGGAACTGGCCAGGGCTGCTGCAGTAACAGGGAACAGGGCAGCAGTGTGTAATCAGTGTGTTGTGAGATGCTACAGGGGCATTAAAAGGCCACCAAGGAGGCCTTTGCAGAGAAACGAGCAGTTCCCTGAGGCCTGTGAGACATGGAGGATTAGCCTGGTGAAGGCTAGGGGGAAAGCTTTTTAGGCTGAGGGAACCATGAGACATTTCATATGGCTTGAGTGTAATGACAGAGAGCAAGCAAGGTAAGCAGAGGTCCACTCCAAGAGCACTTAAGGCCGCAATGGAGAATTTGACTTCATCCTGTGGGCAGTAGGGAATCATGGAAGGATCTAAAACGGAGGCCGATCATGATCAGGTTTGCATTTGGGTAAGATCCTTCAGGCTTTGGTTCAGAGAATGTGGGGAAGAGGTTACAGCTGGAGACTAGAAGCCCAATTAAAAATGTGTTGCAGTAATCCAGGTTTGTGAGGCTAAGTCACTACCCTAAATCTGGCCAATAGAACAGCCAGTCTTCAGGCTGATATGTCCCAAGAGTGTCAACGTTAGCTGCCAAATCAAATCATGTTGATGTCAAAAGGTCTCCTGGCCTTGTCAAGCAATGTAGTTGATGGCTCTGGAACTTCTCTTGCCTTTCTGCAGCACCAGTAGGCTCATTACCTCTGTGTTTGATCATTTGTTGCAGTAGGAAGGTTTTTATTTCATTTTTCAAAAACATGGCTGATTTTTTTAAACTCTATTCAGTTTATTAGCCCCAGATTGTAACAACCCTGTGCCTTTCTCTTTGAGTGTTCCTTGTGAGCTCTTCCCAGACTAATTGTTGAGAAAAACAATAGCAATCTTACCTGGCATAACCTCACAAAATGCCTTTATCCTTCTTCTTTCACATGAATTATTTCCTTTCATTTATGCTGAATGTGTTTTCTTTAAATTAGGTTGTGAATTCGGTTTCCTGTCTGTGTCTATAATCTCTCTGTGTATCAGTGTTGTCTTTTTCACTTGGAAACTCCTAAGGGGCCTCGGGTCTTATATGTATAAATCTCATAGAACAATAATAAGACAAAAAGGTGCTGCTTAAAGAAGTTTGATACTGTTGGCACTTTGCTTTCAACTTCTCTGGGCATAAGACCTCTTAGAAAGAACGCAGCATCCATGGTCCCAAGATGTAGTCAACCAAGCCTCTCTCAGTTCAGTCATGTTTCTGCTTTTTTGCTTCTTTTGCTGAGCAATCACAGTGGGTCAGGAGCTGTAGGACAAAATTTGGGACATCTAGTAGTAACCACAAATATTAAACCTTAGGTTAATAGTATATTAGTGCAGTGGAATGCTCTGGAGCCGTGACATTGAGCTATTATAACCTTCACACCAAAGATGAATCCCACCAATATATTAAGTGAAAGAAGCAGGCACAAAAGAGAAAATATATGATCCCATAAAGTCCAAATGAGTAAAAATCATTTATGGTGTTAGAACTTAGGATCATGACTATTTGTGGGAAGAGTTGACTGAGAAAGTACACAAGGCTTCTGGGTGCTGGTTATGTTCTATTTCTAGAGATGGCTGTTGGTTGCCTAGTCTCTGATCACTTTGTGAAATGCATGGAGCTATATACTTGCAATGTATGAAATTTTCTGTATGCATGTAATTCTTTGATAAATAAATTTATTTAAAAATGAAAATGGAAACTTTAGGCCTCAGAACTGAACAGAGCTAATCCTCATGGCCATCTGCTCCAGCCTATGTACCTTTGCATCTAAGAAGAGGGAGGATGTGTTCAATGCCTCTAACTAACTACCCAGCTGCAGAAGGCTCAGAGGGACCCTTCTCCTAGGCCATTGCTCCTGTCTCTATATCATCCTAATTACATGATGGACTCAGCCTATCCAGATGAGAATTCGTAAGGAAGGAATTGAGAATTGATAAGGTTATTAAGGAAAATAACCTGTGATACTGGAATCAACAGAATGAAAGGATCAAGATACTTTTTGTGTCGCTTTTGTTTGCTTGTTTTACATTTCCTCCTGTCCTTCCTTTGTAGCTATGATCGTGATGGGCAGAAACAAAGGAGATTTCATGGACCCTTTCCAAGCACATAGCCATGGCTTAAGACACTCTTTGAGAGTGGCTCCTGCTGCCCAGTGTTTAAGGAACTCCCTCCAAGATTGTCAGGTGTCTTCAGGCAGACACATAGCCCTTCATCCCAAGTAAAACTGGCCCAACCCCTGCTACATTCTCTTGGTTTTCAGATGAGAGAAGAGAGATAGATAGTAAGACATGGCCTAAACTATATTTGAGGTGAATGGGTTTAATTCAGTGTATGAGGGATTAGTTAAGAGCCCTCTTCTTTCCTTTTTTCTGTTAAGTCTAATATATAAGGTTCTGGAAGCAACTGGGTTATTTTTGTGGTTCATGTAATGAAATGATTGAATAAGAATAGATGTGTTCTTGGCTTCTTAGTTAATAATACTGGTGTCTAAGGCTGGGTCTACATGAAAAATCTCTCAAGGTTAGAGAGGTGTCTTCTAGACATGGCTTTCTGCTTATAGATACTAAAAGGTCCTAAGAATTAGAAAGCTTCTGTGTTTCAGGAGACTTCTTTGGGCTCGAACTTTGGTTACTTCTTGAATATTTGACCTCATTACTCTTTTGAATCTGCAGGGGTAGTATTGTCAGATGTGGTATGGTAAATTTTCTCTAGTGAGCTTTTATGATGATAAATGGAGATCTGTCTGTTTTAGATCTCTGTAGATTTTCTGGAGAGATAAATATTGCTTACCTTCCTTGTTCCTATTTTTCACTTAACATAAAATGAAATACTAGGAACTAAAAGATCAATATAAGGTATAATGCATAAAAATAGTGAAATAATCTGCCATGTAAGAATTCATCGAGATGCCAAGTCAAGCCCTATAACTGAATGGAGATGGCTGAGCATGCCTAACAATAGGAATAGACGTTGTTTTTTAGCAATCAGGCACTGTGCCTTATCTAACATATTTCTCATAGCAACCCAACTAGGTATCAATAGGCATATAGTATTCTTATCCCCATTTTACAGGTGAGGAAACTGATGCTCAAGGACATTAAGCATCTTGCCCAAGATGTGATAGTAATTAGGGGAACTGGTATTAAAACCAGATTCTGTCTCATACTACAATTTATGTTTAATATACGTGTATTCTAGTACAGGAATTCAAAGCATCATATTCTCTCCTGGGAGTGATCCTTCCAAGGGCTGGAGCATTAGCTGAATAGGTCTTTCCTATTGGATCCAGTGCATTTTTTATTATTTACCGTCTTGAAGGAGATGCTACCCTTGTCCTTGGTAGGACTTATTCAACTCACCCTCCATTCCAGCCATAGCCAAAACCTGAAGCCAACATTCCCTAGGACTCCAGAACAGCAATGCAGGTATTGATCAAGAAACCAGAGTTTGGAGTGGACAGATTTTGATTCATGTGACTTACGCCTCTCCAAAACTCAGTTTATTCATTCATAAAATGGGGATAATAATAGTACTTACCATATAACAGGCATATTGGGAAGGCTAAATGAGACATTTATGTAAAATAGTTGACACAGTGCCTGGCTCAGAGTAAGTGTCACACAATTATAGATGATTATATATAATCAGCAGTGGCAACAAAAAAGTCTCATGCATACATCCACAGTCACAGTCACACACGTGGAATTAATCGTGAGGCATGACTCTAGCATGGAAAATCAGAGATCAGACTCTTATCCTTCTAGAATGAACTAATGGGCATGGACCTTGGCACCAAGAGAGCATTTGAATAATTTTCAGGGCATTAGATTGAATGTGTAGAGGGCTGTAATCTCCTCCAAAAAATATGGCTAAACCAGGCTTTAGCATTCTCTAAAGAACTCCTTACCCTCCACCCTGCCACCATTCACACACATTGCACAGAAAGGCAGGACTTGGCTCATTTTCGATCAGATTTGCAAAAGAAAAGATAATTGTTCCATTGAATGTTGGCATATTGCAAGCTAAGTGTGACATACTATGGAGAGTTAACTCAATGATGAAGGAATTTAAAAAAATTCTCACATCTAAAACAGATGTATAGGCAGGATCCATAAGTGGTAGTCAGTTCATGAATTAAGGAACTAAGTGAAAGGATAAATGCACATTTCAAGATCTAAGTCTTTGTACAATATTTTAAACACATGGCTGATTTCAAAGTCCCTGTAACCACTGAGTTGGAAAGCAACCCACTCAGAAGTAGCTGGCACCTTGGAGGAAAGGATTAGAATTCCTTGTGTCCTTGATATGTTAAAGAAGCGATCAGAAACAATCAGACTGAAGTCAGTGAGGCGGAGAAAAACACAGTTTGTGAGCAGAAGGTGGTGCAAAGCTGGCTTTGCATATCCCCGGTGAAAAGAACCAACCCCAAGTGGAGGCACGGCCGAAAGTCAGGGGCACTTCTTTGCAGCATTAATGAGAAGATTTGGAGTATACAGGGCTCAGGAGACATCTCTCACTACCTTTTCATTGTCACAGGCAGAGCACACTTCAATGCCACGTGAGATCCACGGGGAAGGGGAAGTGAAGAGTTGAGGTTGAGGAATGCAGGGCATTAGGGGCCTGGAAGAGAAGAAAGACAGTTGATGTAAAGACCACAGGAAGCAGCTATAGCCCAGGGAGACAGGAAGAAGAAACAGGCTCAAAATCATAGCAATGGGACGAGGTTAGCTAAAAGAAGAAACTGAAAAAGTAGCGGCAGAAACCTTGAAACTTTGTTAAGTTTAATAGCATCTCCTTTTTTTAGAGTAATTTGAAGTGAGGTTTGGTAAGAAGGCAGGGGATTGTGCTGATTAATTTGTGAACCCCCTTTTTTTGTCATCTGAAACACTGAAAGGCTAAGCAGGAATATTAAGAAAATCTTTTGATTAGGACTTATTTCCAGGTTTTCCATGTGTACCCTAAGTAATCTCACCTCCAAGTAGTTTTAGTCATTCTGTTTGGGTCAAATCCTCTTTTTCTCATTCCCCACCATTCATTCAGGGCCTAGCTCGAATGACACCCTTTCCAAGAAGTCTTTCCTGAAACCAGGAGTAACTTTCACTCTTTCTCAACTCCTCGACAGCTTTGTAGTATGATTGTCTCCCTTGTGATGCTTTCTGTCATAGAATCTTTGGTTATTCCTTTAAATATCCTTCTTATCCAGAATTATCCGCATATACCAAGTGCTAGGTAATATTTACTGAAGGCCTAAATGAGCAACACTTTCTTTTGTTGGCGCTTGTGGAAACTCTACTTATGGCAGAAATATTCAGCCACATGTAAATGACTAACTCCTGACAAATACCAAGAGACAACGGGATGTTCTCCAGTTGGCTTCTTGTGGATGGTGATTGAAGCACAATTTAAAAGTCAAGAAGAGTTCACCTATGCTACTGTGATTTGTATAGACCCTATGTTATTTGAATAAAATCCACAGAACCTAGAAAAATGTGGGAGGAAAAAGGAACAGTAGATGTTAAGACATAAAAAGGGTAAAGAAAGCCCTCCAAGTCATTTTTGTTAGAAGCGGGGCCTGAAACAATGAACAGACCAAGGGAGGCTTTTTCACCTACAAGCATAATTTATTTTATAAGTTCCTGTGAAGTATTTCAGAATCTCACAGAGTCCTGTTGTTGACATGACTGGTTTGGGCCCTACGGCCTTGCCAGGGAGCCTTTTTTACACAGTTCCATAAATTGGTAACCAATATGAAGAAACTTGACAAGCCCTATAAAAACTCTCTTCAAAATTCTGTTTTTTCAGAAAAGATGGAAAATGATGAATGCCTATGGCCTATCTGTAAATTTTAAATCTTCTGTAAAATGAGTCACAGTTCCCTCTCAACTTTCATTCTATTCCTCTGTGGAGATAAAGAGAAAATTACAAAGACAGAGAAGACAAACTAGACTTCTCTAAACCAGAAAAGCCACATGATCTCAGAGGACATGGAATTTTCCTTCTTTTACAAACCTTTGAGAAATAACTCCTAAAAAGCCCTAGTCTATATCTGCATGTTCAAAATGAACTGTATCTACTATAACAAGTACTTTTGTCCTCTAGAGTGAAAACATCCCAGTTTAAGATAATATTATAACGACGCGAAATTAATTTTTAAAAATCTTTGTATTTAAGAACACAAAATATGGTAACTTATAGTGTTGAGGGTGAAAGATGTAGAGATGTCATGAAAGTCCATGTCATTTCGGATCTTCGACAGCCAAATCCGGTTTCTTAGTTACTGTCCTATCTTTTTAACGGCCACCTGTGGCTTTCAGTGTTGGGACCCTGCCTTGAGAATGTGTTTGGTGATCTTCATGTTATCACCTGTGGAGCTAAGATATGATACTTTGTCACCCAAGGCGGATGGCTGTTTTTCTCGTATTCTCAAGGACGGGTAATCTCTAAACCTGGTAATTTTAAGTGACCTGTGCATCAAGAGCACGCCATCAATCTCTACATCCTAATTTAGCTTGCAGGTAATAATGATATTTTTAAATGGTATCAGCAGAAAAGCTTTTTTTTAGGGCAGTCATTCTGGGGCCAAGGGCAAAATATTTCAAAAGGTAAATTTCACATTTCTCATTACTTGAGATCAGATGAATTTCAGCACTAGTAAATCTAACCGTTATAGGCAGACTGTGGGATTAAGAAAAATGACATTGGTTTACAAAAGAGCTTTAAAAATAACAAGTAGCCCAGCGCCATGCTAAGGCACTTATTGGTACTATAAAATATTTGCTCCGTTTGGTCGATGGGGAAACTGAAGCTCAGACTGATAACATGGCCAGGACATGGCCAAGCTGGCATCTGAGCGCATGTAGTCATCCTGCAGGGCCCGTACTCCTGGCTATGTATGTATATTTCCTTCGTGGTAAGTGCAAGTATTTGTAAAAACAGAACTCCTTCATTTCATGCTTTGGTAGTATTCACTACAGGCCTCTAGGTGCTATTGGGAAAGAATTGTTTGATGATGTGGGTGAAGAGTGTGACCCTCCCTGTGCGGGACACGTCAGGGTACAACTAGAAGAAAGTGCTCCATTTTGTAGCCTCTGCTATGGCTGACAATGCCAGCTGTTTCTGACTTTGAAGTCTTGGTATGAATTCTGACTCTACCATTTACTATCTGCTGAACCTCTCTTTACTGCTTTATAAAGTGGGTATAATAGCAGCCTCCACCTCAGAGGGTGTAGTACTTCATTAAATGAAGAAAGCAGTTAATCCAGTACTCAGTAAATAGTAGTGCTTATTGTGGTTGATATTGTTGTCATAATGACATAAATATGTGACATTTTTGCCTGTCTTGGGAGCAAACATTCTGTCAAATTGACATACACAATGTTAGTCTATTCATTATGTTTACTGGGTACCCACCGTGTATAAGACAGTGTAAGAATAACTGTGAAAAGATTATAAGCATAGAAGGGAGTTTTTGGACTAACTGGGAGGACAAAATTCAACAGTAAAATGGAGCCTTGCTTTTATTTTGCCATTAGACTCCTCATATATAGTGGGTGCTTAATAAATAGTTGCTTCAATGATTGGATTGTAAACCCTGGAGTTAAGAAGTATCCCTTGTAGATTCCTTCAGTGTTTCCAATCCTAATATCAGATGAAGTATGAAATGTGCAATGAGCATAGAGTAAATATTCACAGAGATGGTAAAACTGTTTGTCATATACTATTTTGATGCCTCTTGATTACAGTGACAAAAAAATGGAGGGTCATGAAAGTTAGAGTGACAGTAGATGTTTCTGAGTAGAATGGTGATTTGATCTGATTTGCATCTTGAAAAGATGGTCTGGCTGCCCTGTGCAGTGTGGGAGGTGCTTGGAGGGAGTGGGAGCAGAAGAGCCTCTTTGCCATTTAATCAAGAGGCTTCTTGATACTTGTGACAAGAATGCAGTACTCTTTGCTCCTCATCCCATTTTCCCACACTTTTTTGTTTTCTTGTTTTTGTTTGTTTGTTACCACTGTGTTCCAGCACTTAAAATAGTAGGAATTTAATATTTTTTGAATAAATGGATAAAAATGGGAGTGTGAGTAAGGAGTTTATTGGGGTTGTGACATGTGACATGGTAGTAGTCTTCCTATGGAAATGGAGAGAAGAATACTGATTCAGGATGAGTAAATGGAGTGAATCTGGTGGGTAAGAAAGAGACAGAAGTCAAGGATATCTGTTGTGATTACATGGCCAATGATGGTGTCTTTTGCTGAAATACAAAAGGATGCAGGAAGAAGAGGTGAGGGCGTGGGGAGTTGAGGATAGGTAGAAAAACCAGTGGGACCAAACAGCCCAAGGGACCCAGGAAAATGCTGGCATTGCCTCTTCAGTGAGAACCCTGTGGTCTCTGACATCAGCAAGCATGTCCGGTTGACACATGCAGACCTTCCTCAGTGGGCTGTCTCTCCTGGAGAGGTAAGAAGGAAGAAAATTCCCAGTTGAGGTGTGAGATAGCCTTAAAATTACTAAGGGGTGTCTCAGAGTACATAGTGGGAACTCATAAGGGATGCTGTCTCTGATAGTCCAAGGACATCTGCATGGGAGCTGAGGGAAGGGGAGAGTGAGGCGTCCTCTCAGGTCCCTTCCCCTTACACTCCACTCTTCCCATTTTACAGGGAATTTTAAAATGGTACCTACATGCTGCTTTTCCAATATAGTCATGAATCCTTTGTATACATCTTTTATGCCATTTTATTCCGCAACCATTCTGAGAGAGAGAAAGGGAGCAAGGAACCAAGGCATGACAAAAAAGTTTTTTAAAAAATTAAATGAATGCATTATATAAACTTAAAAAATTTACAGACAACAAATAGTCCTTCCCCCAGGCCTTCATTAGGATCATATAGAGAAGTCTGGGAATGTTTTCTAAGTATCTACCCTGGAGAGCAGGGCTGGCAGGGAAGGCCTGTGGTTTTAGGAATGTGGAGTCTCATTCCCTTCCTGGTGCTTCTCCTGCCAGCAGTTCAAGTGTTGCTTTCAGACTCAAATTGGAGACTCTGGAAGTGGTTCCAAGGGCAGGTCTGAACTTGAAACAGTGATGAATATGGGATGTCCTCTGCAAAAAGTCGTGGCCCTGGACATCCCTTCCTGGCCTGTAATGTGGCTGCCTCAGCATTATTTTGAATGTTGACAGAGTACTCAGCTCAGCAAAGGCAAACTTGCTTGTCCAAGGTCTTACACACAGTCTTGGGTGAGAGCCCAAAACAACAGCCACGACAGAGTGTCCAAATGTATTTGGGTGACATACCACAAGCTGAGGCCCTGACTTTACCAGTGGTTTCTTTCAAAGCCTCTTGTTGCTTTTCTCCACTTAGGAAGTTTTAGTGAATAGTGACATGGAAAGATTTTGACTCTCATGAGCTCTTTTTGGCATATCATTTACTGACACACAACACAGGACTGTAGGACAAGATGCTCCCAGGCAGGGGGGAGGGAGGGGGTACAGGGGATAGTGTCATAGAGCTTGTGGTCAGGAGCAAGGCAGATTTGGCTGGATTTGAGTCTGGGATTTGACACCTACTAGATTTGCGCCCTTGAACAAACTAGGTACAATAATTCGCATATCCCTACTAGGCATATCCCAATTGTTGTAAGTGGGAAATGAAATAATGCATGTAAAACACTCCTCTCCATGCAATAACTGGCACATATTACACATTCAGTATGCAGTAGTTATTGTGACTGAGATGTTCTTTCATATTTTGTTATGTTATTCATGTTCACTTATTGTGTAAATTTAATTCTAAGATGTAAGTTTTCTCTACTTTGATATTTTTCATACTGAAACTCATAATTGATTTTTTTATTTATTGGTTGTGGATATACATATTGGCTGTTATGAGTGGAACATTTTCCCGTTGTCTTTTTGAACTGGCAGGGCAAGTTTTAAGAGACCTTCATGATTTTTTCTTTTTTTTTTAGCTTGCCACTCTTCTGAATTATTTTATTAGTTCAGGTAGGTTTTGGTGAACTCTTGCACCTTCTGAATAGATAACTGCATAATCTATAAATAATCACAATTGGGCTTCTCTTTTACAATAGCTATGTTTTAACATCTTTTTCTTTTTTTTTAATTTTTTTTTAGCGTTTTTATTTTATTTTTGAGAGACATAGAGACAGAGCGTGAGTAAGGGAAGGGCAGAGAGAGAGGGAGCTACAGAATCTGAAGCAGGCTCCAGGCTCTGAGCTGTCAGCACAGAGCCCGACGCAGGGCTCGAACTCACAGACTGTGAGATCATGACCTGAGCCGAAGTCAGCTGCTCAACCGACTGAGCCACCCAGGTGCCCCCTTAGTATCTTTTTCTTATCTTATTGCTTATTTAGAATATCTGGAACAATATTAAATACTAGTGACTGTGGTAAATATCTTTGTCTTATACCTGATTTTTACTGGAGTGCTGCTGGTAGGTTACAATTATGTTTACTATTCAGATGAGATCATCCTTTTTAAAGGGACCTATTGTTAATTTCCTGTGATTTTATATCAAAAATTGTTCAATTGTTATCAAATGCCTCTTACATATTTTTCTAAATCAGTAGTTCTCAAAGGATACATAAGAATTCCCAAAGAACACTTGAAAAACAAAATAAAGCAAAACAAAACAAACTGGGACCTCCTCCCCATATATTGCAGCGTCATTTGCCATGATAGAAATCAGAGCAAGGATTCTGACTTCTACCACTATTAAAAGACATTAATTTGGATGATTATATAGCTGATGTTATGAACTATATTATAAAACTCCTAATATTAAACCATCTCTACTTTTCTTGAATAAACACTAATTGATCATGTTTATATTATTCTTTTAACGTGCCACTGGGTTTTGTTTGCAAGTATTACAATGTACAGTTTTTATGTCAAAGCCATAAGTGAAAGTTTCCTGTACTCTGTTGTTGTTTTTTTTTTAATTTATCCAAACTATGAAAGTTTTGAAAATTAAATTGTGAGGCAGTCGGTATTTCCAGAACTATTTAAGCAGCCAAAATATATATATATATTCTTGAAAGTATGATAGTAGTATTAAGTGACCCAAACCTAGTGCCATTTTTAGAGATAATCATTCGGCAATATTTTCCATTTATTTCATGATTTGGGAGGCATTAGTTAATTTAGATTACCTTCCCTTTTCCCAATGAATTTTATTATTTGTATTGTTCTAGAGTATAATCCGCTTCATTCACATATAAAAATCATTGTTCTTATTCCAAACGCTTCTGTATCAGTTATATTCTCTTGGCTTTATTCATTTTGTAATTAGTTGCTTGAATTCTTCGTCTGCCTTTTTTCCTTGACTAGACCTCCTAAGAAGGAGGTCTTCTGTTTTTTTGATTTTTATTTTCCTACTTTTTGTGTATGTTAACACCCTTTTATCAATTAGTAATTTGCATGTCCCTCTTCAGTGATTTGCCTATTCATAGCCTTTGTCCATATTTCTCCTGGGCTATTGGACCTTTTTAAAATTAATGTGTCAAATTGTGGATGCAGATTCTTTATCTGAAATGTACATATCTAATTGTCATTTATCGTACACCTTTGCTAATGTGAAATCTTTTGCTGTTGTTTGTTTTGGGTTGTTACGGTTGTCTGTTTTCTGCTCCATGAAACTTTTATAATTCTATGAATCTCAGTCTTTTACTTTACAGTGTCCAGATTTCATGTCTTTTGAAAAGTGTTTCAAATGCCAATATTCTGAAAATAAAGTTGAGAAAATAAGGGGGCTTAATACTCAACAAGGTACCGTGAAACACAGTAGACACTCAACAAATATTCCTCCTCAACCTTCTCTTCATCCTCTTTTTTTTCCTTTTCATTACCACACCTTTCTGAATAGAGAGTAAATGTGCCCAAAGTGGAGTCTAAGGACCTGATTTTCTTCACAGTTATTACCATCAGTAGCCCCCTTGGGATTTAAGGAACACCTGCACTTGCCTAATCTTATGTGCATGTACATATATACATGTTCACACACATTTATCTTGTTATGCATAAGTATATGCATATACATACATGGATTCTAGTGTAACAAAATCCCTCCTTGTAAAGTTTAAAATATGTATTTTTTTCCCACAAGTATTTGGATTTATTACATTGAAAAGCGATCAGATTGACCATCAATGAGCATTAATAATCTTACCTAATCAGATGTTAAACATCATCAAGGAAATTTCTTATGCACTGAAAGTTCCGTTTCTTTTAAAAAAACAAAACATAAAGAAACCCCACAAAGCTGATTTTTTAAAAATTGCCTCATATAGGAAATAGTCAATTATGTCTCATTTTACCATGATAAACAGTACACTAAATGGGTACAGTATTCTGAAGTTCACATGTGGAAGAGAACCACACAAGTGTAAAAAGTAAAATTTATATACAGGATTAAGGGTAAAAGTGTATATTACAACATGTTTGCCTGATAGTGTATAATTGCTGAGCATTATTTGTCGGTTAGGGGGATCAGCTAAAGCCCCGTGTATAAAAATTCATGCCAGTAGGAAATTTACCATAAATCAAAGTCTAGATTACTCCATAGCATTATGTCTTCAAGTTGTAAATTAACTTGCACAAATATGGCTTTCTGGGTAATGAGCAACATTTCCAGTGGAGCTGGAGGTCTACCATAAATAAGTTCAAATTAGACACCAAGGCTCACTTCCCCTTCTGCCATTCTGGGCGGAGGGGGGGGTGTCTGTATGCCTGCTTTTGTTGCTGGACTTGCATCCAGAGATAGCCTGGAGAGTGTGTCCTTGGGTGTGGGTAAGGACACCCATTGTCAGCCACGTCTGTTGCATATCATGGGAAATGTTATTTTCACTGTAACACAGCTGCAGCTATTTCCTGCTGTAGGTGGGTCCAGTTTTGCTTTCCAACAGGGACATTGCCCCAGAACCTGGTGATGCATGTACCTTCAGATGCCACACTGAAGCCCCATGTCTCTGGCACTGTTACCAGATGTGAACCATAAGGTGCCAAGTGCTTCTGCCTGGTAGGGCCATTTGTCCCTGGGAAGAAATGACATCTTCCTTTATGAGATGCTCATTATCACTGTTGGATTTTTTTAATGTGTTTTTAAATGTCCTTGGCTAAAAAGGAGGGAGACACTGGGCCCTGTAAGTAAGAAGTAAGTCTTTGCAAGAGAGTTCTGGAAAAGATGGGACCGCGGAGTTAGAGATATCCACAGTGTCTTTAGGACCCACAAGCCAAATGGAATCCCATTAATCAGAAAAACTAAATACCAATACTATCCTAATACCAATACTAAGCCTAATACTAGTGATAATTCTAACCATACTAAACCTAATACTATATACCAATACTAAACCTAATAGTAATGCTAATTCTAACATAGTGCTAAGCCTAATATTTTGCATATATTTGCTACATGTCAAGTGCCGTGCTATCTCTCTGCATGTGCTTTCTCATTTTCTTCTCCCACCAGCCCTGTGGGATAGGTTTACAATGAGGAACTCAAGGTTTAGAGATGCTAGGGTCAAATGTTTGAGGTCACCAGGTCCAGGTTATAATCTCTAGAATGCTCTGGAGCTAGTACTCAAACCCATGTCTAGCTGGCACATAGCTTGGTCCTCAACTGGCTCCTTTTGTCTGCCAAGAATGCACATTAGAAACTCATGCCATATCTTTGTGTAGGACATCTCTCTCTTCTCTTAGGTGCCTCTGGTTTCAAGGATCCTCAGTTGATGTTCCTAGTGAAGCCTCGTTCCATCAAATCACCTCTTTAGTCCTGGCAGATCCGCTGGGCAGCTTCCTTGCTCCGTCCCTGAGGCGGCCTCTGCCTTCTCTCTCCGCCCTCAGTCACATTCTGTGCCTAAAGAATTAAATCCCATCAGCATGTTCCTATTCCTTAGCCTTCTGGATGATAACTTCTCCTTCAATTTTCACACTTATCCTCTCTCCATGGAGTGAAACAAGCCTGCCTCTGACATTTCCAGGGCCCAGGCAAGAGGACAAATGGCGACCCAGGTTGGCTTGTGCATCCTCTTTTGTAATTCCAGTTCATTTGTTGAGTTAGTAAACTTTCAGCAACAACTTTCTTAAGAGCCAGAAAAGAGAAAAAAAATTATATATGGATGTTTTGATATACAGGCCCTCAGAGCAGGGGCCTAGGCCAGGGGACCCTCTGGCACAGTCTCAGGGTGGAACAAAACTTAGTCCTAGCTCATTGAGGCCAGTCTGGGGACCAACCTGCCATTCTAATCCTTGTCTCTCTTCTAGTGTCTTTCTTTCTTTTAAAATTGAAAGGCAGGTAGGTTTATGCAAATTAGGATACAACTGGGGTCACCTCTACCATACACAGAACAAAGCAAATTATCTGGAAAGTGGCAGAGATTGGCAGAGAAAAGTTGGTTTGGGCTCATAACTAATTGTGCGCTACTCTGAATATTGGAAAGCCAGGAGGGGAAAGTATTTTTCTGATATGATTTTTCTGGTCAAGCTTGAGGGCATTCTCATCTCTCTCTCTCTCTCTCTCTCTCTGTCTCATGCTCTCCTGCTTATTTATATTATCTTCTCTCTCTCTTACCTTTCTCATCATCGAGAGGAAAGGAGGGAGAAGGGGAGGGAGGAAGGAAGGAAAAAATAGTAAACTAAAGATAGAAAAGGTCTTCCCCCTGCAGTTTTGTAGATTGAAAGCTGAATAATGAGGCTCAAGGCAGGAGGAAATATCTGGGGATTTTCGAGGCATGTAAGACTTCTGTTTCAACTTTGTAAAGATCCCCACAGGGTGCTGACTCTCCTAAAATGTCCACTGAATTCAAATTTGTTCTCTAGTTAGACCAGGGAATTAGAATTAGTGTTGGTGTAAGCAGTGACCTATGACAATTTAAAATTTAATGAGGCAGGAACCAAATTGGGCTTGGGTTTTATGTCTCTGAAACTTGTAAAACATGCCATTCTCTTAACCATATT
Source organism: Paguma larvata (assembly GCA_030068075.1). Taxonomy (NCBI): domain Eukaryota; kingdom Metazoa; phylum Chordata; class Mammalia; order Carnivora; family Viverridae; genus Paguma; species Paguma larvata. The sequence continues at coordinate 22,836,752 of CM057842.1, read as the reverse complement.
AAAACAAATATTAGTAATTAGTTAATATTAATGGCTATTTTGATGAAGGTCTTTCTTTTTCAATGAGAAATAAAGCAAATTGACTGGAAAAACATATTATGTTCCCCCTGGCTGGGCCAGACTGTGCTCTCTACCTGGTGGCAGCCACCCAGGCTCAAGGCAGAGGGTCCGGGGAGATGTGCACCTCCAAAGGCCTGGCCTTGGAAAGCCAAACCTGCAGAATGAGGAATGACATCGCCTACGAAGCTCGGCCACTGGGAAGCTGAGGATCTAGGGAGTGGATGTGGATAACCAAACCTGGGGACAGGAGAGCCCAGGAAAAGGGATACCGCAACCTCATAAAATTGACAAAAGACCACAGAGTCGGGGAGTCCCTGAGGGCCTTGTCATCCTGCTCCAGGCCGCAGCTCGGGGAATTCACTTACCCGGTGTCTAAATGCATGTTCAGCCCTGAGCTTGGGCTGTGGAATTCATCCTAACTCGCTGGAAGAACCAATGTTGACATAATGCCTCCCTGCATGAGATCCCACGGGCTTTCTTCCCAACACCGCTTAGGTGGTTCTTGGACTACTGGGACACTGGGCTTGCGGTTATGCCTCATTGTCTCCTCTTTCCCTAAAGTAAGGGCGTGTTTCACCCAGCCTGGTTCAAGACTAAATGTATCATATTAAAAGTGTGTTACATGAGGATGTCCCATGTCTCAAAAGGCTGTGGGGTTAATTACTGCTTTAAACTTAAGCAGGGCAGCCAGAAGGATGTTTTTTTAAAAAGATTATGATTATGGGGCTTCTGGTTAGAATCCTTTGGGCATCAGGCAGGGGTAGCAGCCCAAATTTGGGGGATAGAAGAATAAAATGACAAGAATCTAAAATTGGATAAGTATATATACAGAGGCAGCCTCCTTTCCCTCTGTAATCTCTGTTCCTTTCAATATATCCCGGGTGTTTAGTGAACCGGAAAATACACTTAAAGCTTTTCCCACTGCACTTTCAAAAAGCCCAGAATACTTTAACCAAAATTGCCTTTCCCAGGAACACCTGTCAGCTGTTGTTTTTTTGTTTTCTGGGGGATTTTTTGTTTGTTTGTTTTTCATTTTTAACTGAAACTGAATCACGGAGCTACATTCATTATTCGTTGAATGACTGTTGACTGGGAACCTAGCACTATTTTGTGCCAAACACTATTCCAGATGCTGGGAATACAGTAAACAAAACCAACATCTCTGTTCTCTTGGAGCTGATGTTCTAGAGGGGGACAAAAATGATCAACATGATAACTAAGATAAATATTAAATTTATCCACATGACATCGCCATTTTTCAGGTCAAAAAGTTAAAAAATTGGCGATTCCATAAGGTTTAGTTTAGCATACAGGTTTTTGATGGTGATGAGTGCCAAAGAGAAAACAGTTGAAGTAAGAAAGGAAATAGTAAATGTTGAGGTTAGGAATTTTTCATTAAGGAAACCCCTCACAGAGAAGGTGAAATTTGAACAAAGGCTGAAGGGAGTGAAGGACCCAGCCAAATGCATATCTTGTAGGCAGAAAGAATAGCAAGTTCAAAGGCCTGTGTGGTAGGAATCGAATATGTGGGGAAGGATAAGTAGAAATGATGTTGGAAAAGTAATTCGGAACCAGGTCATATAGAGCTGGTGCCATTAGGATGCCTTTGGCTTGACTCACTAAAATGTGGAGCCCTTTGGGAAGTGTTTGAGCAGAGGAATGGCTTGCTCCAATGTGACATTTCAACAGGATCTTGTGTTGAGCAAAGACTACAGGGGCAGGAGCAGAAACAGAGGGACCAGCTAGGAGGCCATCACAATAATCCAGGCAAGAGACAATGGAGAGCCAGACCAGGTGGTGGCAGCAGGTGGTAGTGTGGTGGTCCACTTCTGTATCTGTTTTGAAGGTAGAGCCAAGCAGAAATGCTGAAGGATCAGATGTAGGGCATGAGAGTGCAGGGGTGTTAAAGTTGACACTGAGGTTTTGGGTCTGAACAGTGAGAAGAATGGAGTTGCTGAACTGAAATGAGGATGACTGTAGCAGGAGCTGGTTAAAACCTGAGGGACTCTCTCCATCTCAGCAGGTTTTATAATTCCAGTATGATGGGCTCAGTTCTGATAAGTGAAAATGTTTAGGGGAGGAAGAGGATGATAAATAGCCTTAAGTAGCCTTTTCATTAATAAAAATAAATGACAATTTTAAGAATAGATATTGAGCACTTATCGTGAGCACATTCTAATCTTTGAGCATGGATTTTCCCATCTCATTCACACAACAACCCTTGTGACAGGTGGAGAAGCCCACAGATGTGAGACTTTGGGGTCCAGAGGCTTTCTGAATTGTTTCTGGGTTGCTGATGGATTTCACCTCCTCTGCAAAAGGAGTGGTTATTTGTGAGGCTCACCAGTAGGTGAGAGCAAAAGACTAGGCTTGGTTAGGACTTCTGAGAAAACCAGTAACAACTGACATATGGAGTGGTCTGCTCAAAGGGGAATTCCCCAAATTCCCAGACCAAGTGGAGAAACTACCTCTGAAGGCATGTGGTGGGACAGAGTGGGAATTGCAAAGGGCACAGTCTCATCAGATGTGCAGGTTTACAATCTCCGCTCAATGGGAATGAGAGCCATCACTGCGTCTCTAGGGTCCTGAGAGAGGACAGTGGGTAACTGGAAGCCCAGTTTCATTAGGTGGCTCATGCTCTGCACCTGTACAAACAGGTGCCTCAACATCAAGATGGGGGTGAAGGCAGAGGCCTGGATAGAAAGGTGTGATGTTCACCAACCTAGCAAGATTGGGTTCCAAAAGGTGACTCTCTGGCAGGAGCATATAATTAAATCATCTCAGTTAATCTATTGCTTTTCTTAGAATTTGCTCCTAACCACCCCGGAGGGAAGCCATTGCTTCAACCACTCCATGCGACAAGAAAGCTCAGGATAATATCACAGCAAGCGATATTATTGAGGACACAGGGGCATATGTAAATTGTAAGAAAAGTTGTTAAGAGGAGAACACTAGCAGACTCTAGAAAGAACCATGTAATGTTCTGGTTTGGTGTGTGTGTGTGTGTGTGTGTGTGTGTGCGCGCGTTTCTGTCATCCTTTCCATTTATTTCATCTTCTAATTTTTCTGCCATGAACAAGTAATAAGAGAGGTTAATAGCCTGGGATTTGCAGAGAGACAGACCTGGGTTTAAGTCCTAGCCTCACATTTTACTAGTTGTCTAACTCTGAGTAGCTGTTAGCCTTCCAAACCTCAGTTTCCTCATCTGTGCAGTCGTAGTAGAGTTGACACAAAAACTTGATGAGGATAAGGCATGGAAAGTACATAGCAAGTTGGGTCTTGTTGATGTCATTCTTCATTTTATTTTTAAGGCAAGTAATCAAGACAATTTGTAATCTTAGTAATCCATATTAAGCTGGTTATAAGAAAAACAACGGTTTATTAGTCGTGATAACTGACAATGAACTAGGAGATTCAGAACCAGAGAGACACTAGGAAATAGTGAGGACTAGATAGCACCTGCCCCATTGGGGGGGGCAGTTCCTGCTCTTTTCCACATGATTTCTGTCACATAGGAATAGAACCTCAGTATTACTAATTCTTCCTGTTGAAAGCACCACATTGCAATATTTATATAAAAGCAACTAATTAAAAAAAACTTTTTTAATTCCACGAAAGTCAAACAAAGTGTTTTTGTGAGTCACAAGTGGCTTAGGGCACTTGGGTGGCTCAGTCGGTTAAGCTTCTCACTTTGACTCAGGTCATGATATCCTGGTTCTCAGGTTTGAGTCCCTCATCAGCCTCGGTGCTGACAGCTCGGAGCCTGGAGCCTGCTTCATATTCTGTGTCTCCTTCTCTCTCTGCCCCTCCCCCACTTTACTTGCTCTCTCTCTCTCTCTCTCAGAAATAAATAAATGAACATTTTTTAAAAAGTGGCTTGAAGGGTATCAGTTTACAAGCTGTCTTAGTCAATTTTGCTGTATAACAAATGACCCCCACCGCTCAGTGACTATAGGCCTGTCATGAGCCAATGGAGACTGACCTCTTCATGTTGTCACTTGAAGATCCAGGCTGAAGTAGCAGACACTTCAGGACATAGCATTCTCATGGCAGAGGGGAAGTACAGAATGGTCTTTGTGTTTTTGCTTAGAACTGGCATGTCTCACTTCCTTTTGCATCTTTTGGCCAAATGGATCATATGACCAAGCCTGACCGTGGTGAGGAGGAGAGAAGACCCTGCAGATCACCAGGCAGTGGGAAGGGATATTGGCTGCTCGTACAGGGAAGTAGAGAGCAATAACGGGGAATGGTAAAATAATCTACCACAAGAACCTTCTGCCCAATACTCCTCCTTCCATTCACTTGCCTTTCCAGGATTTTGTTCAACTGTTGCCAGTTACCTTCTAAAATCCAGATGCGAATGTATATAGATTTCCTTAGAAACAAGTATAATTCCTTGTGGCTCGTGGGATGAATACCCAATCCCTAAATATGGCACTCAGGCCTTCCATAATTTGGCTTCTATAGATTAGGTTGAACTGAATGAAATTGCTGATATTCAACTGTTTTTCACAGTGAAAAATGAAAATTTTATATTATTCAACCAAATATATTTGTAATTTTTTATCCTCAGAGAGCTGAAGGCCGGACTATACAACATTGTCTAACAATACCCTGTAATTCCACCTGTGGACCTTTGTTCCTTTTGCTCTCTTATATGTACTCCACCCTCTGCTCACCCCAGACAGAGACTCCGTGGTTTTGCCCCTAAAATATGCTTGGGAATAGGATCGGCAGGGAAGGAAAGGGGGCCCTCCCTATAAACTACTAGAGAATAGCCTCATGTGCCCTCAGAGCTTCTACCCAGGCTGGGCTGACTCAGCCCCCAACCTATCCCTGAATAAATACTGAATGACTTGATCTCATCAGTAATGATGATGACCTCCAAGGTCCAGAAGGGCATACTTCTTAAATGGCAAGAAGAGAGGTCTTATGTGTGTGAAAAGCAGATATTCATTCAGAATATATTTACTGATCTCGTATGTACCTGTGGCCCTGGTCAGAGTTCCAAGGAGGATAGTAGTGAACAGGGCAGACAGGCTCACTGTGGCACCGGAGCTCAGCCCACTGCATCACAGATGCACTTTCAGAGTCAAAGGGACCTTGGACACTGTGACATCCCACACCTGCATTTTACAGATGAGGAAACCATGGTCCAAATTTTACTCCACCGCTAAAATCCATCCACACAGCAGCCACAGGTCTTAGGGCACGAGTTAGATCATGTTGGTTTCCAATACTACATCTTCATATGCGTGTCACTGCATATACATAATTAAAGTTAACACATAAAAATACAGTAAAGTCGGGGCACCTGAGCGGCTCAGTCAGTAGCGTGTCCAATTTCAGCTCAGGTCATTACCTCAGGGTTCTTGAGTTTGGGCCCAAATCTGGCTCTTTTGTCTGCTCTGGAGCCTGCTTCGGATCCTCTGTTTGCCACTGCTCCCCACCCACCCACCGGCCTCTACCCCTCCCCCACTTGCACTTTCTCTCTCTCTCAAACATAAATAAACGTTAAAAAAAAAATAAAGTCCAAACCCCTCACTAGAATGTGCAGCTTGTCTCTGCCCACTGCCTACTTCCCCAAACCCATCTGGTATCCATCTCCCTCTCACTTCTAAGTTCCAGCCCCACTGATTTGATTTTTCCAAGCTCATTCCTGCCTCACAGCTTTTATACTTATTGTACCCCCTGCTGTATATGCTATTCCCTCCAATCTGCCCATGGGCGACCCCATCTCCTCCATTCTTCAGGGCTCAATTTATATGTCTTCTTCACAAAGGAGAGCCTGGTTAAAGTCTACCCTCTTCCCTGTAACTATCTCTTTATTCTTTTAGGTTGTCTTTATCTGAAATTATATTTATGTGTTTGCTTGTATATTGTTCTTCTCTACTGTAGACTTTGAATTTCAGGAAGGCAGAACCTAGTCCTCAAGTTCACCCCTGTGTCCTCAGCATGAAGCACAATGCCAACTGCAGAGTTGGTGATCATTAATGAGTTGTTGAATAAATGAGTGAATGAATGAATATATGAATAGTGTAAACAATCTGGCTTATGGATACTAGACGATGCTTTGTTCCAGAATTGGTGTTCTGATTTGTGAATCAGCCTTCTTCGCATCATTCTACATTGGGTATTTAGCAGGCATTCAGATATTTGTCAAATGAATATTAGTGGTATTCATAGCCTGGTTGTCACAGAGAGGACATTTCATTTTCATGTTTGTAGCAGACATCAGTAATCACTCAAGACAATCATTTCTTGTTCAACCTCAAAACCCTCTTCAATCTAGTATTCCTGGCAGGAATCACACCATAGATCAGAGCAGGTCTATTTACCATTCCTATTTGCCATTCCTGGTTCAAGCTGAGTCTTCATGTATCTGAGCATATCTGATTAGGCAGTCTCCTTAGAGGTCTAACACATGAAGGACCAGCTTGTCTCCTGCAATTTAAAGCAACATAAGTGAAGCTGGGCCTGAGAGGCAAGAAGTGACTTTGAGTAGTGCTGGGCATCTGTCACACAGGGAGTTTTCTGTTTTACTTCCCTCACACATGTGCCTGAAGGCAAAGAGCCCACAGTCAGGACAGCCAGTGAAAATTGAATAGGCTGCCTTACTAAAGTCTCTGGAGTCTTTGACAGCCCCTGGAACCAGCCACTTTGGAGCTGGCAGATATTAGCAATAGAAGAAGGTGCTAGTGACTTGGAAGTTGGCACTCCTGGCAAAAAATCTGAAGCCCTCGAGCAATTTACATTTTATGGTACTGCATGTTAATCGATTATGCCAGTGGAGCTCCAAAGTTTACATTTTATCTGTATAACTGTTTAATTAGTACTTTTTCACTTATTATTGCCCTCCTCCACCCATTGAGTCATAACTACAGGAATACAGCAGGACCTTGCCTGAGTTTGCTCACCGTTTTATCCTTGATGCCCAGTCCAGGGCCTGGCACACAACAAATAAATATTTGATGCCTGATGAATGACCTGAGGAAGATAGGTGACAGGACAAACACGGTAAGAGAAGGAGGTGACCTGGGCTATGATATGTGGGACTAGGCAGGTGACCCACCCTCAGGTCTGTTCCAGGAAGTGGAAGGAGAAATATAGAGTGCTTTTGGGCAGCTCTTGCCCTCCCTAGATGTTGGGATTTCAGAAAAGATAATAAGTTCTGGGTTTTAGTCCTGGAGTTCCGTATATAACCAAATCCTAGCATGCCTAGGGCCTCAACTCCTTCCAAGCTTTGCCAGACATAAAGGGTAGGGCCGGAGGGTAAGCATTGCCTTCCCAGGTACCTTCCTTTGTGGACTCTCACCCTCCCTCCCAAGCTCCACTCATCCTGTGTTCCCCTTATTGTTTCTGGGACAAGCCGTGGTCTGATTTTCTCCACATCCACTTGAAATACCAACCTTGCCCGACCTCCTTGGTCATTTCCAAGGCTAGACAGGGAGAGCTCTCATACTGTTGTTTGATTTGATTAAAATAATCCACCTAAACACAAGCTCATTCCTCTTTTATTCTGTTCGAGTCTTTGTTCCCCTTCCCTGTGGAGAGAGCCAGGAGGCATGTTCTAATCTTAAACTGAGTAGATGCCCATGGAAGAGGCTCCACATCCCCAGCTTTCCTGTTGCCAGCCCCCAGTGAAGCGGTGATCTTTGTGATCTGTTGGGACTTAGCATGGCTATGGTTGGCCTGGACTTTCTTCTACCTGGGCAGTAGAAATGATTCCTGCAGTCCCCTCTGCCCTGGGATGCAGAGCCTGGACCCTTCCAAGGGGGTGGGTCTGAGCCCCTTGGCAGATTTCCTCCCCAGGCCTAGAGTCCAGCCTGGAGCCAAGGACCATACTACTCACCCTCACACTCAGTCTATCACAAAAAATGTTTTTTTCTGAGATTAATGAAAACTAAGACAGAGACGGTTGGGTCATTTAAATCATTTTGTTTAGCAAAATACACTGAAACCAAACTCACCTGAACAGGTGAGGAATAGCTGCTCTGCAGACATGGGCAAGATTTCCTCAGGTTTTTCCTCAAGTTTGCTACCTCCTCTTTAAAGCAGTCTTTGCGCTGTTTTGTATTAATACACTATCTGCGTGAGGTAATAGCTCCAGTGACAGCTACTCCCTAAACCTCTGGGAAAAAACCTTAAGTAATGACCCACTCTCTAATGCACATTCCCTCTGTTGAGGATGCCTCTGCCAGTTTAGATTGTCTAAAAATGTTCATTTTGAGTCATTAGGGCAGAGAGCCATAACAATAGTTGCACGGGCTACGTCATCGAGTAGAATACAATAGCTTTCTTAGACCCTGGGAAAGATTGATTGCTGCATTTATCTCTAGATTAAATATGAATTTGGGGACCTTTAGGATCAGCCTTTGCAGAACCATTACACTAGTTTGAACAAGTACCAATGGCTGGAGATGGATGGGCAACTTAATCTGCCAAGAAAACTAGATTTTAGATTGTTCTTGTGTCTTGAGAGAGAAAAAAAAGTCTTTTTTAAAAAACAGGTAATATGGGTAATTGCATGTGTTTTGCATAATTTGATTTATGAGGATAACTATGGTCACATATGTACCCTGGTCTGAATTCCCTATCTAGGAATTTCAGCTTTATTCAGTCAAAAAAAAAAGATCATGTGGACTTGTAGGGAGACTTGATTATGACTTACTTTTATGACCATTGGAAGAACCAGTAGTATGCTGACAACTTCTAAGAGACTATCTTGAGTTGGATTAAAACCCATCTCTTAGAAATTGTTCTAATAGGTAATTCTTGAAATTGACAGTTTGGCACTGAGTTGAAGGGCTCTAGAATTTGGCAGCTGAATCTAACCTGATGTGTTGCCAAAAAGAAGAAAAGCCCCACCAAAAATGGGCCTGGCTGGCTTGTATTCCGTTGTTCATAGTCATATTCAGCTACATACAGTGGAGAAGTACTCACATTTAACAGACAGGGAAAACAAAGCCCTACGCCTCTATTCTTAGATTTCTAGATTTTATTGGGTGTTAGTCTGCACATGAATCCTAGGGAGATGTGTGGGTAAGTAAAAGTGGGGATGCATTCAATGATTGTCTAGGAAAGCAAAGTTTGATGAGCAAAATAACAGCATGACCAGAGCCCTAAAGTATCTCATTCACTTATATAAATATTCAGCCAACTCTGGGGCACCTGGGTGGCTCAGTCGGTTAAGCATCTGACTCTTGATTTCCACTCAGATCATGATCTCATGTTTTGTGAGTTCAAGCCCCACGTTGAGGCTCTGCACTGATAGGGAATCCCAAGATCTGCTCTCTCTCTTTCTCTCTGCCCCTCCCCACTCATGCTCTCTCTCTTTCTCTCATAAATATAAATACACACACACACATACACACACACACATACATACATACATACATAATACATACATATTCAACCAACACTTATTGTGGGTTTAGCATCTGCCAGGCTCTGGGCCAGGTATTAGAGGCTGTAATGAATACAGGCCTGGTGTCCACAGTTCCGGAGACAAGACTTGATTAACAAGTAAATGTGGCACAAGTGCCACAGCACGTGTTGCAAAAGTCAGTTCTTTTCCAGAGAGTGGCAGAGGTAAGACGGAGGGAGCAGTCTGTGCTCACCTGGAACTGAAAATGCCTGAAAAGGAAAATAAATTGTTTGTAAATGGGGCTAGTAATTATAAGTGTGCTTCCTGATATGTATGGCTTTTGCCAAGACTTAGTTTCAGTTAGAACTATCTGTCTTTGAGAGGAAAACACTTTTTCTAAGTTTGGAGAACATTGTAAGATTCAAATTTAAGAATTATAAAATCTTATTCTAAACTATATAGGATAAGGGAAATGGAGAAAGTAGTTCTGAGAATTTGTTTTAGAGACTCCACAAGATTGAAAGAGGTAGGTCTGCATGTGTGAGTTAGTGAATACACTAAAATAATGTTCATAAAGCTGTATCATGAGAATCTGAATATTTTTTTAAGATTTTATTTTTTAAGTAATCTTTATACCTAATGTAGGGCTTGAACTCACAATCTCAAGATCTAGAATCACATGCTTTCAGGCAGATGCCCTGAAAATCCAACATTTTTTTTAAAAAAGAGAGGCTTTAAATATTGGCAATAGTATTCTTTATTAGGAATATGGGAGAAAGTTCTTATATTTTAGAAACACATACTGACCTATTTAGGGATGAGATGTCTTGTTGTCCAACTTTAAAATATTTCAGAAATAAAAGATGAAAATATGGCATATTTATTAAGTCTTGGTAATGGAATTGTGGGTGTTTCTCCTCTCCTTTTCTGTATGTTTGAAAATGTCTGTAACTTATAGTTAGATCTTTATTTATACTATTTGCTGAATACCTTTTATGTCCAGGACAATTATGCTTGCTACTAGATATTTGTCCTCTCTAAATTTCACAACAACCCTGCAAGGGCAGTAAAACCATCCTCCTTTATTAAAAAAAATTTTTTTTTATTATTTATTTATTTTTGAGAGAGAGAGCACATGCCCAAAGGGCAGAGAGAGAGGGAGACAGAGAATCCAAAGCAGTCAAATCTAAAGCTGTCAGCATAGAGCCTGATGCAGGGCTCAAACCCATGAACCATGAGGTCATGACCTGAGCCAAAGTTGGATGCTTAACTGACTGAGCCATCCAGGTGCACTAAAGCCATCCTCCTTTAAAGATGGCAGATCTGGAGCCCAGGGTCACCCAATTAATAGGAGGCAGACTCTGTCTCTGAATCTGGGTGTGTTTAATGCCAGACACCCCCCACATATCTTCCTCATGAGTGAAAAGTCCTCTGTAGAGCAGGAATTCTCTTCACAGCCTCTGTCAAGATGGCCATTCTCACCCTTGTTGGAGAATTCGATAGATGGGCAGTATTCCATAAATGCTAGGTGCCTTTTCCTTAAGTTGAGCTGCACTCCACCTAGGTAAAATGGATACTGCTACTAATTAATTTAAACTTTTTAATACCTCATCAGCATCGCTGGGAGATAGTTAATTCTTCCACTGACCCCCTTCCCTGGATGCATGTCCCAAATATCTCATGTGACATACTTATACCAAAAAAAAAAAAAAAAAAAGGTATCCACTGTTTATCTCAAATGCAAATTTAACTAAACTCTTTCTTGTGTTTTTACTTGCTAAATCAGACAAGCCTACTTATAAAGCCTAAAATCTTTACTATCTGGCCCTTTACAGAAAAAGTTTGCTGACACCTGAGCTGTAGTAATAATAATGATGGTAGGAATAGCTGGAATAAGAACAACAGCAGTAATAAATGTGGCGATAATCTCTGATTTACATTATCAATTTCAGTGCATTATCTCATCTAATCCTTAAAAGCAGTCTACATGAACATTGGCAGAGGTTCTAGATCACAATGAGCACATGGCATGTCCCTCTTTGGCATGTCCTGATCCTCCCAGGGCCTATCCACTCTGTGTGGAGGGAGGTTTGTGGCTCTTCATTCTTTCTTTCCTAGGTTTATGTCACACCTTTCAGGCTTTCCTATTCTAGAAACAAGTCAAGACACCCCTGAACCACTACTGTTTGCTGTGTTTCATTCCTCAGTTAAATGACTCCATATGCTTATTGTACATGTCAAATAACTGCAGCGTTATTTCTGGATTATTTTATCTGAGAGTTGTTTTTATATGGCATATTCTCATGCACTGAACCACCTCTGGGCAGACCAGCAGAGACATCCTGTGGGAAGCCAGATTCTATATGAACGAGCATTTAATAGGAATGTCTTAATTGTACATCATAGTTCATTTATTTTTCTCCCCACTGTATATATGAAAACACTTTAATAATATATTGAGCAGCAACTAGATTTAATAACTAAGTTTTGCTATTCAGTCTGTTTCAAGTGTTTCTGAGCCATAGTAAAAGAATATTTCTGCCCTTATATGCAGCAGATATCAAAGAGCTGATCCATGTAACTGTTATTAAAAACACTGGGTTGGAGTCTCCAAAGTGCCCCCAATCAATTTTTACAACCGCATTGAGATAGTTGCTTACATTACAGACAGTAGACTATTACCTTTAAGGAAGAAGGTGATTGGAAGATAAAACAGCTTCAGAATGTGTTTCTGAAGAATCCAGTCTGCTCCTTGACTTTGGACAGTGGGAGGCACATAATTTACCTATGATAGTGCAGACTCTCAGATGTCAACATGCTATTCCATTGGGGCTGTGAATTTGCTTTTTTCAGCCATTAGAGAAGAATGAGACTGGAACTCATAGTCTGTTTTCATGTGATAACCTTGACACTGGACTACTGTTTGGTAGGGGGCTCATGTCAGGGAGGGGGGCTGACACTCACTAGGTAAAAAGGTTAAACCCAATAACAAAGTATGTGGTATGAAAAGTCACAGTGTTGGAATTGACTAACTTTTTTAACCGAAATGATCAAACTTCTAATGCAGAAAGATGAAGCCGTTAAAGTAAAGCACAATTTCATTACTCTTTTTCTTTTGTGTAAAAATATTCTTCATGTAAGTTTAAGTGCACTGCTCTTCAAAATCAACTGTAAAACTTGAAAATGTCAGTCATGCAGATAATTGGAAACATATAAATTAAAGGAATGTGCAGCTGTAAAATTAACTACTAGAGTCTTAAAAGACTAGATTTACTAAAGGTAAAATCTGCTGTTTTCCAAAACCCTTTTTTCTCCTCCATGATTATGTTGCAGGAAAGAAAAAACAATCTTCATCATACATGTAGTGAATTTTAATGTTACATTTTTTTGTTGTTTAGTCTTTCGTCCTTGAGTATTGAGAATAGAAACTACCATGTTTATCATACTTATTTTGACCTTAACCTTCTTTTTTTAATGAAAGAGACTTAAAATGTCCCAGCTGCTCTGTCTCCCAGCGAGGGGGAGGAGACAATAGAGAACCTTCTTCCTGTGCAAATGTTGAGAAGATAGTACTAGACCTGAGTGACTTAAGTGAACTGTGAAGTAGTCATTGTCTTTATTCATGAAAAATTTTGGGAGCTATTTCTTAAAATTGTAATATTATAATTTTCAAAATTTCAAGAAGAAATGGCACAGCAATGCACCAACTCAGGGGATGTTTCCTTTAGAATTGAACTCCCAATGCTCTGTTGGATTGGCAAAAAAGGAGGAATTCCATAGATAGGTAAACTGGGGAAACCTGAAATGTTGTAAAACAGAGGTTGCTTTTGAGGTTTGGCTTAATTGTTAGGGAGTAAAATTTTATTCCAAATTGAAATTTTACTGCAGAGAACTAAAAATATTAAGAGTTAGTCAGAGTCTGTAATCTAAAAAGAAAAAGGAAAAACCGCCTTATCTGGTGGAATTTGGTGGTTAGCCCTCACCTTGGCAAGCCAAGTGTTTTGAATTTCCAAAATGGACTCTCTTTTAATATGCTTAAGCCTTATTTGTTGGTAGGGACCTCACTGAAGAATATATTTGATCCATTCACCTTCATTGACATAAACCCACTGTAATGTTCTTGGAAAATGTTATATAGTTTGAATTGGTTTGGCTTTTAATATATAATAAGACGAGTGGAAAGATCCAACATCCACAATTTCTTAGATTAAATGGCTGGATTTCTTTTGGCTACAAACATGACCCACCTTATCCGCATGCCAGGTCTCAGTGTGCAGGCTAGCAATGTCCTAAGAGACAAGGAAACCTAACTCAGAAAGGTGTAAAATAGGGACAGAGATCCTGAAAGTCCGAAGATTCCTAAAGAGAATATAGGGCCATTGGTGTGGGGTGGGGGACTTTGAGGGATGGCGGGAGTCCACCCCTCGTTAGTCCACCCCTTACCTTTCATGATACTAAAGTCAAAGAAGTGGGTCCAAGGATGATGGAATTCTAGGAAAAGCACACAAAGGGAACAGGCAGATGTTTCTGTGACCTTCTGGGGGATGAGCAGTGTGGCTATGGTGTGGGTAGTTTGGAGGTGGGGAACCCAATTCACTTGATTTAATATATTTTAGAAATCCTAAACTACCTTGGCTATAGATTGGGAAAAGTTCCTTTTTCTTTCAGAAGCGGATACTTTAGTATGATATGGCTTTTTTGCATGGAGGATTTTTAGATAAAAATATATATGGGGGCTGTCACTTCTTCATGAACTTAGAATAATCCATGTTTTGGGGGGAGAACAGTGAATTACTAGAGTCACCTGGCACAGCTCAGGAAATTGCTGGGAAATATTGGATCGCCAAGGGATTGGAAAAGAGTTAATATTTTAGCCATCTACTATGTTGATATAATATTTATCTTGATTTGATAGGATGGCCTTTTACAGAAGAAATATATTACCTGAGTCTAAAATAAAATGGACTTTCTAAAAATGAGACTGAGAACACTTAGTTAATATTAACTAAAAATTATGATTACATTTCTTAAACTGTAAGTTACTTATAAATAGCCAATCTTTATATAAGTGTCAATAGCCTACACTATTGGAATATTCAAAATGAACAATATTTACAGGTTTATAATCCCTCCTCCTCCTACTACACGCATTTGTTGAATGCTTACCATGTGGCATTCTCTTAAGCCCTTTGTAGATGGCATTTCCTGACTTCCACATCAATCCTGTGAAAATATTATTATTAGATTCATTTCATATATGCAGAAAGCAAGGCACTGTATTATTAGATTGACTCTTATATTGTCATTTTCGTGGGCTGAACCTACCTACACATTAGAAATTTCATATAGATATACCAAATATAATTTTATTATAATGATTTTATATACATAGTTATAATTATCATATGAATTTGGATATAACACTGGTCAAATTACAGTGCCACTATGAACTGCCTTACCACAAAGCTTGAGAATAGAGGTCAGTCTAGAAGGTAGGCCCTCTTAATACCCCTTGAATTTCTTTAAAAATCCAAATTTGCTTAATGCTCAGTTACATCCAGTGCTCTTTTGTAGAAGGTGAGTCTTCCAGAACTTACATATTACAGAATTGCTCCTTAAAGCTGGGAAAGGTGTCCCAGGATAAGGGGACGCTCTGCTCAGCTGGACACGGCAGTAATTCACCAGGCTATCCACCGGTACCGTTTAATGTTCTTTTCTGATAGCCAGGATTCTCTTTCATTTCAAGCAGAGTAGTTTTTAGTTCATTGTGTAGTGCTTTTACCAAAAGCATACTGAATTTGGTATGTGCGAGTATTAAGAAAGTGGGTTTTGAAAAAGATAGAAAAGGTAGAAGCATGTCTTAACATAGATTTGGGTATGCATTTTTTTCTTTATTCATTGTATCTTCCTATTTTTTTAACCAGAATTAAAAGTAGGTATTTTTGCTTTCTCCCTCTTTGAAGGAGGGACACTGAAGTGCTTTTCTTTGCCTTAGTAGGGGGAGGTGTGGTGGTAGGTGAGAGATTCAAAGAGGCAAGAAGGACTGACTACTCTTCCTAAAAGGAGTGATCTTCCAGGCATTTTAATGGCTTGAAAACAAACAGTTGCTAGTGCCACTCTGTTTTCAAGTGATTTGATTTTTTGTGACTTGGCCAGTGTTTGGAAATAATTCATCAGAAGGAGATGTCAGGATGAACAATGGACACATGAAAGCAAAACAGCCTTTGACATGTCATACCTCTGGTGCTTTGAGACTTTTAATTTAGAAATTTTAGAAAGATAAGCTAACCGGAAAAACAGTGATCCACAGCATCAAAAATACTTACTGTCAAGTCCAATTTCCCATTTCTTGTGTCCCATTGGGCATGTAGGGGAGGCTTCATTGCACCTTTTAAAGTGAGACTAGCCTTGAATATTTTGGTGTCAAGTGGCATAAACCAAGTTCACTGATATTAGTCATCTAAGATCATGTTAGCATCAAAAAGCCTCCTGGTGCCCCCATTTTTAGTAATTATCAGTGCCTACGATGATGTAGCCTACTATTATGTACGCACCTCCTATTATGTAGGTGCAAAAGTACTCGAAGATGATAAAAGTATGCTTCAAAGTCTAGGGATAATGAAATTATGTCAAGGCGGCTTTTTAGCTTAGTGATTGTGTTTCAATTTGTAAATGTTATAACTGTTTAAAAAAATTTTTTTTTCTCTAGCAAGCTGCAAACTTTTAAAGACATTAAGCCTGCCAAATTATAGCCACTTATTTCTGCCTGACGTATTTTTCAGCTTAGAACCACAGAGGGACTGCCAAGCCTGTTCCTTTTCATTACCTGTTCTGTGTCTGGCCCAGAGTTTAGATTTTCGAAAATGGAAAAAAGCTGTTTGCAAAATCACAAGGCTCTTGAGCTCTTAGTTTCTTCTTAGTATCAACGTTTATTTATTTAGGTTTGGGCTGGGTTTCAAAAGATTGAAATTGGAAACAGAGAAGGTGACTCTGAACACCATTTATCTGTATATAAGCGAACGTTCAATGTACGTTTAATTTAAAAAATTGCTGTTTCCTACAAGAGGGAGCTATTTTTCACATTGTTACAACATTTTTAGAGGTCACTAGGTGGTCATGTCACCAGCAGGGAGTTTTTGTTTGGCAGGCAGCATTGGCAGTTAGTTACAAATGCCTCCCATGATTCAGTGTTCAAAGGGGGCTGCTTTGCAAGTAACAAATACTTACAACCTGAGAACTGAAGTATAAAAAGTAGTGACAGGGGAAAATGTTTGGAAATGTAAAACAGCATCTTTAGTGGCCAAATTGGGGTGTTTGGGGAGTTGAAGATTACATGTCTACTTTATACTTGAGTTTAGCGTTTACAGAAGCAATAATGCCTTAACTACCCCACTTGGCCGTCACCTTGCTTCTAGTTAGCAAGCGCTCTTAATTTGTGAGTCATTGGTTACCGTGATTTGGAATAATGTTCAGATTCCTGACAATAATCTTTATTAACCTCATACCCTGCATTTGCCATCCTGATGGGTTATTCAACCTGTGCCTCTTGGTCATTCCTCATTGTGAACACTGGTAATTTAAGCAAGATTAAGTGGGCAGCTAAAAGCACCAATTACCGGGGCTTCTAGGCTTCCATATTTACAGACAAACCAGTATTTCAAATTTGGGATAAGCGAATTATAAGCTGTCTTTACATAGAAATAAATAAATGAAGTGCAGATGGATCTTTGAGGAAATGGTTAAGTTGTAAAAAAAAAAAAAATGATTAATAGCCAATCATTAGAACTGCAAGTGTTTTATTTGTAATTAATTTTTAAAAGTCTTAAAATGGAGATATATTTTTTTCTTTTTTTTGTCTTCCAAACAGGACAATTGCTGTATCTCCCCTACTCTCCCCTTTTTAAACTAAGGCATGACTATCAGTTAGGAATACAATACAGTTAATTTGCTATATTATACAACTTGTATAAGATACCTTACATATATTTTTTAAGCTAGAAACTAAATTCAATTTGAGCAAAGAATTGTCACAGCTCATGTTGAGTTCAGCGTAGAAAAGCCTAAGAATTTCAGCCTTGTTTAACAGAACAAAGAAAGACATTTAGCACCTGTGTCTATTTGCAGTTCCAAGAGAAACTACAAATAGAGGGTCTTTCATTTATTTGACTATAGCAGTCAAATAATATTGATATTTTTCCCCTTATAATTTTGTGGGGTTTTACAATTCTCTGTGTAAAAACGAGCAACTGTCACAGCCATATAGTTGTTGTTTCTTTTTCCCCTCTAAGTGAATTAAATTTATATTCTTAATGACACTTGCTACTTCTTTAATCCTTTGCAGAAAGCTTTTTGGCTCTGAAGATCCATTGAAATACTGGGTTTGGATATTCAAAAGAGTTCTGCTAAGTGATTTAAAAAAGGAAGCCAGAATCCAGAGTGGGAATGTTGTCTTGGATACACTGTCAATTTTTTATAATTCAGTTTTTCTTTTTTGCACTTACTAGAAAAATTCACTTCTACTCTCCAATTTACATCTGCTTAAGTGTGTACAAGTGGAATTGTGATACCATGGTAAACACTAGGAATGCACTAAATCTCTGGATACAAACACAAAAAAACTGAGACTATCGTTACTCAACATTCCTTTTAAAAAAATACAGTTTTCTCTTCTGGTCTCTAGCAGCTGGGAATACTCATATTACTCCCTTGACAATAGGAGATTTAAACATGTTTATCTTGTAGCTAATAATAATAGTAAATTAATAAATTAAATGAATAATAACTATAGTTTGCATTTATAATAGTAATAGCTGCTTATACTTGATTAAATGTGGTCTGGTCAATGGTTTACATGTTTTGTCTCATATAATACCCCGCGAGAGCATCATTATCCTCATCTTCTGGATGAAGAAACTGAAATTTACAGAGATTATTTCCCCCACATCACACAGGTGCTAGTGGTGTAGAACTAGGATTTGAATCTTGGTTCAATGAATGAATCCCCATTCATTCATTCAACAAATATTCATCGAATGTTAGGTGGATTTAAAAAATTGATAATTTTTAAGTTATGTTTAGAAAGAGTCATTGTCTTTCCTGCCAATGGGTTATGGTCACTTCTCTCAAGGAATCATTGGGAAAGAAAATCTGTATTTCCTCCAGATAGTAACTTTCCCTTCATGGACTTACATTATTTGTCCCAGGTGAAACTCCCAGAAGCCATTTGAACTGATGATTTTATGTTAGCTAAACAAGTTTGGCTCAACTGATAGAAGCAGTGCCTAGATCAGAATGAGTCCATTACAGGTATTGTTTGGGATGAATCAAGCTTCACCATCACTGTTTGGGCTTCAGGGATCACAGCTGTGTGAGTAGGGAGGGATACTGCCAATAATAATGCTCACTATTTTCATGAGATTTTGCAGTTTACGAGATGCTTTCCTATGGGTCATCTCATTTGAAGCTCTCAGTGACCATGGGAATAGGTAACATTATTTTCATTTTACAGGCCTCATAGCTGTATAATGTCAAAATTTATAATGTCAAGTGACTTGTCCAAGGCACACATCTAAAATCAGGTGACTGTCTTTCTATGAGTTCCCTTTCTATTTACCCAATAGTACCAGTGGGTGGAGGTGGGTTGAAGGTTCACACTATCTCCCCTTTCTCATGGGGCTTACAACATCATGGCGGTTCAATGCCCGCTGAGTCCTGAAACACTGCAGCCACTCACTTGGGGATTTCTGGCACTGCATACTGTGAATTGCTGTCTTCTCTGAGGATTTGTAGAAGCTCTAGATTTGGCTTTAGTCCACAGGCATTCCAAAAATTGAAAGGAATGAATATCCAAGCCCTAGTTGTGAGCTGTCCTAGGTTGCTCTCACTGATAGCAGCTTTGTAACTGAAGTGAGATCCTTTTATTGGAATTCAGCCAAGATCTCACTGGGTTCAAAGTGATTGGGTTGTCTTTTTTTTTTTTTTTCTGTGTCAGTGGTATCATTACTTAGAATAATAGTTCCACCACGTTGTCTGTTTTTGTTTTGAGACTTATTAAATTATAGCCTTCCTGGATTCAAATTTCCACTTTGCCATTGATTAGCGATGTGAACTCCAGCAAGCTAATTCACTCCTCTGTCTCTATTTCCTTATCTGTAAATGGGAACATAATAGCACCTGCTTTGTTGGATGGCTGTGCAGATGGAGTGACTTAATATATAATGAGAGGGGCTGGAATAGTGAAGTATATCATATAGTGTTATAGGGCTATACTCTTTAGGATAGTATAGCGTTTGTCACAGAAAAAATGCTGAGGAGTGTTAGCTAGATATTCTCTATTGTGGGATCTGTGGCATGTTCTCTGGGGTGGATACCAGTCTTGGCAAGACTGTTCCCTAATCTTTAAATAGGCCCGTGGTGTGCTGGTAAACCAGGTCAACAGGGAGGAGGAAGAGCCCTGATTGCTAGTCTTTGCCCATTTCCATAATGTAAATACTCCTGCCATGGCCAGGGTACCACCTGACAAGGAGTTGGAAAGAGATGCACATAACTGACTCTCACTAGCCAGTAGTAGCCGGTTCCAACACACCACTGAAATAGACCTTTCAGGCTGTAAGATTATTCAAGGAAATGCCAGTGAGAATGGCCCTCAAATCCTAGCTATCCCCTTTTCTTTTGATGTGAATCCATTTGTTTAGGGTGGGTTCCCAGTGATAGGGACCCTCCCAGCTGTAGCCGATTGACTGCATTGGGCTGATCTATTTTCTTTCTAGGAAGGTCAAATATTCCTTTCCTTCCTTCCTTCCTTCCTTCCTTCCTTCCTTCCTTCCTTCCTCCCTCCCTCCCTCCCTCCCTCCCTTCCTTTGTTTTTGAGAGAGTGAGAGAGAGACAAAGACAGAGTATGAGCAGGGGAGGGGCAGAGAGAGAGGGAGACAGAGAAATGGAAGCAGGCTCCAGGCTTGGAGCTGTCAGTACAGAGCCTGACGTGGGGCTTGAACTCACAAACTGTGAGATCATGACCTGAGCAGAAGTCGGCGCTTAACCGACTGAGCCACCCAAACAGCCCAAATATTCTTTCTCCATTAAGTCTGAGGTTGTAGCAGAGTTATTCTATAAATGGTATGTCTTCCCAAAAGGATTTGGAATTTCCTGCTATGAGGGTACTGGAGCTCTTTCTCATTGACTTTCCTAAGACTCACTTGTTACCTCTTTTTTTCCCCTTGACCTATCCAAGTATCCTTCCAATACTCCCTCTCTTTGCTAAATTAGCTGGAATCAGTTTCTGTAGCTTGGAATCCAAAGAAACCTAACCAAAACACACATTTAAAGGACCAGTTTGACATGGTCCTCTGTTGTCTGCATAGATACTTTCAGAGATGGGAATGAGGTAGCTTGTGCTATTATGGTTTGATAGCCGTGACTTAGCCAGAGGTCTTTCTATTGTTGAATTGGCATCAGCTTTATCTATCTGTGACTCCCATCCTTGGATCCTAATTCAAATCTTAGGGTCCCTGAGGAGCAAGCCTCATCTGTATTCACTTTAGCCAATAGTTGGAGGAATAGCTACCGTGTTCCTAAATCTTCCCAGGCTCCATACATATCCATATATTGCATTAAAAATCTAATGAAAGGAAAGGAAGAGTATGTCATATATCATACTAGTCCCTCTGACCTTCTTTAGATATGGTTTTGCTAAGGGTAAAAGTTGACCAACCTAGTTTTTCTTTCCTCTTCTGGTAACTGAGGGCCCTAGAAGGACTGGACCTCAGGAATGGCAGGGTCTATTTGTGAAATAAATTACTCTCCACCTGTATCCTAAGGATACAATATCTGTAAAAGATATCAAAGAAGTGGTCACTTAGTAAGAACAATTGGGGTTCAACAAGACATTTCTAAGGCAACCTGCTTGGAAACCTCAGTAATATTTAGTGAAAGGTCAAGCAGTTTTCAAAAGGAGTAACAAGCCCTCATCTACGCGGGGTAAAAGGCAATGGCCAGACGTTATAATAATATTCAGCAATCAAATGAATGCTTTCTAGATTTTGAGTATCATGGATCAATAATGTGAAAAAATATTTTTGAAAACAATGTAAAGCTTGATTATCTAATTAAGCTATTAAATTAAATAAGGCTATTTAAATGTTAACTCTATCACCATCGTTTGATAAAAGGGCATTTTAACACTACAAATGACGAAGGACATTACCTAATTTCAGAATAAAAGGCTGCCATTACCTGGCATGGGTTTTGGTCATCTTATTCCCACAATATTTGCCCTTGCCCCCCACTATGTGCCAGGTGCATGAGTGAGTGTATATGCACTTATACGTGCGTGTGCAGATGAGTGCGTGCGTGAATGTATGAGAACTTCAGCACAAGCAAGTGCCGGTCCTTGGTCTGGCACTTAGGAATCACTTAATCTGGCCACGTTTTTTTCCTTGGTGGTAGTCTAACATCCTTGGAAGTATATAGTTGGAAATAGGAGTAAATACACAAGACATATAATTTTAAAAGAATCCTCTTAGTTTTTCCCCAGATGCTTATCCCCATCTGAAAGCACCTCTTTTTTTCCTTCCAGAGCCCTCCAATACAGCCTTCCTTCATACCACACCACCATCTCTGCACTCTGTGGAACCTACCCCTGTCATCCCAGACCAAAGAGATGTTCCTTCCATGCCACAATCAAGCATTTTAATGAAATGACCACATTACACAGGCTTGAATTCAAATTCTTTTTTCACCATTTAAAATCCATGTGACTTTGGGGAATCTGCTTAAATATCAGACTCCATTTATTTAACTTCATAATAAGAATAATAATAACTTTCTTTTCAGAGGGTAATTGGAGAGGATTAAATGAAACTACATGCTTTACTCATGCCTCACATAGCCATATAGCAAACAAAGTAATAACTGTTAATAATTATTAATCATCCTAACAATGGAGGCATTAACTGACTATTATTTGTCTTTTGTGATTTAATTTTTCATATACATTTTGTTTTCTTTACCAGAAGAGTTTGCAAGCCATATCCCTTATTGCTTCTGCATGGCGTCTAGCACAATATTTGTCCATAGTAAGTTCTCTTCACATATGTGTAGAGATTAAGACATGGATTGACATTAGACAGTCCTTTTATGCCACCACACATGACTGTGTCACCATTCTCAAGGATGCTTTTTTATTGGTCCTCTTACTAATGGGAATTTAGCATTCTACAGCCACATTCTTCTTTGACTCCTGCCTTATGTCCTGTGACTTGAAGTTCAAATCGAAAGAAAGGTGCTCCACTGCAGCTCAGTGGCACAGGGCAGCCTCAGGGCTGTCCTGGGAGGTAGATGATCTGATCGCAAAGCAATCAGTCACCAGGCCAGTATCTCAGGGAGTGGTAATCAGTGTCAGGTTGGGATCTGGTCACCAGGAAGTTTCTTACTAAGTGGTTTTCCAGGTTTGGGGGCACCCAGGAAGGAACTGGGATTTGTCACCTTTCTGGCCTTCTAGTTCCCCTCCTCTTGCTCTGATTTGTGTAGCAGCCTCTCTCCTTTGGACTGAATTATTTCTGTTAGTCTTAGGTGCACATAGGATTAGTAGTTGGATATTATGGAGAGGGAATTGCCTCAATCTTTTAAATCTTTGAGGTTAGAAAGTGATAAAGAATTAAAATTATCTATGGGGATGTATTATAAACAAGCAGATGAAGAACCAATAAAGCTGCTTTTGTTATAGAAGAATAATGGTAGTTTGAACTACATGAAATTATTAATATTTGACTGTTTCTGACCCACACAAAAAAGTGCACTTCATATCATTCAGCCTGATGGCTGTGAATATGCGGTTTCGGGTTTCTGTTTATTTGTGTATTTTGAGCTTCTGGATTGCAGCCGCATCACATTGGACATTCAGAAGGAAGAGAACAGGATGGGAGAGAGCTTTTGAATCAATTTTCCCAGTATTTGATCCATATGGGTGAGCATACCTTGTGAATTTTTTTTAATGTTTTTATTTATTTTTGTGAGAGAGAGAGAAACAGAGCGCAAGCAGGAGAGGGGCAGAAAGAGAGGGAGATACAGAATCTGAAGCAGACTCCAAGCTCTGAGCCGTCAGCACAGAGCCCAACAAGGGGCTTGAACTTGTGAACGAGAGAGATCATGACCTCAGCTAAAGTGGGACGCTTAACCGACTGAGGCACCCAGGCGCCTCTTGCCATGTGAATTCTTATGCCCAGACTTTGGGTTGGTCTTCTTTGCCTGGTATTTGTTGATGATCTGGTATTTGTAACCAACAGAAATAGAATGGTAACTCTTTGTGTTTTGTGGCATCATTCAAGGTCAGCCCATCATGACTATGTGGATGGAGAGTCTCTGGGGTCTACTGTATGGTAAACTCCATGGAAGCAAGAATTGTGGCTGTCTTTGTCCTTTCCTCCCTGGTACCTGGTATGCAGTGGGCACTCAGTTAATACGTGTTCAAGGAATTGAAGAACTGGACTCTGATCATCTGGTTGGCTTATTCTTACTTGTGTGGTCAGTAAACAGCCACCCTAGAGGGACATGTCCACTCCAGTTTCCTGGGAGTGGACATCTAATTTCACATCAGAAATATTCCTGCTTCTAAGTGATCGCTCCTCCCGGAGTGGAAATTTCACTTCCATGAGCCACAAGGCCACCCATACTGTAAATCTGAGACTGCTTTCTATACCATTGTGTCTTGGGCTGGTTCCCCCACGATTCTTTCCAGATGTGGAGCGCTTTCAGGTAGTTTACCAGACTCTTTCATTCTGCATCTGCTGTCTGGTTTCACATTCCCTCCACCTCTGAGAAGGAGCATGCTGGTAATGTCCCATATATTATATTCATGAATCCAGAAATTTCAGGTAACTAAGATATAACTTCTCATTATTTGTGGATTCACTAGCGGATTTTTGCAGCTCTTTGTTGTGTATGTCTTTTAGTAATGCAATACATTAGGTGTATGTATGTGTATGCATAGTTTTATACTTGTGTAGTTTGGGCTCTGAAATTAATTTGTGGTCATGAAGTATGCTCTTGCATCTCTTTTTAGTTTAGGGTTTATCATACGTCAGCGAGACCTTGCTGAGAAAGTGGCCACATGCATTTGCTTTCTCCCCCGTTGACACGTGCAACATGTAGTTAGTGACTATGCATTAGACAGACTCAGTGTGTTTTCATGGCAGCATTTTAGCAATTTCTTACCAACATATAACTGCTATAATTCTGGTCTCACTTTTTTTCCTCACAGTGTGTATTTCTAATCTCTGTCATTTGAACTTGAAGTTTTTTCCAGTAAAACATATCATCCTAGTTTTTAGGTATGAAGCCCCTTGGATTTACAATCTATTTTATTCTCTATGTTCTCTCAGCAAATTCATGTAAGGCAAGTACAGAAATGCCGAGACTTTCATTCATTTGGAAACAACTATGTGTCCATGAAGTTTTCTTCTTCTTTTAAATTTATTTATTTATTTTGAGATAGAGAAAGAGCATGAGCAGGGGAGGGAGAGAGAGAGAGGAGAGAGTGAGAATCCCAAGCAAGCACTACACTGTTCGTACGGAGCCCAATGCAGGGTCAAACCCATGAACCGTGAGATCATAATCCAAGCTGAAACGAAGAGTTGGATGCTTAAACGACTGAGCCCCCCAGGTGCCCCAAAATTTTCTCTTCAAAAAAAAAAAAAGGACCTAAAATATGGCTGTCACCTCTTAACCAAGTTCTCAATAGGCCCAATCCTATACTGAATGTTGATTTAATAATTTGATAAACGATAATTTCAATCTAGGTTTCCCTCAAGGAATGAAAAATGTGTGCAGAAAGAGGATCAGAATGTGGAATGCCCTAGCTCCTTATCCATCATAGAGCTGTTCTCTGGCTAACGTTTATTTTGTTAATAAGCACCCTTCGAGGTACCTTTTTAGAATGTAGATAGCGATGTAGTTACCTCAGAAAAAATTGGAAAAAGCAGTATTTATTGCAATGGCCACGAGATGGCAGACCTAAAATCCAGACTCCTCAAAGAGATTTACTTGAGGAATTACATCTTTGAAGTCTCTTTAAAAGCCATCAGCTTCCCAAAGGAAGACTCCTATACGTTATCCCAAATTGCTGTGCAGTTCTGTGGCAGGCACAGCAAGGGAGAACAGCTCAAGTTGATGGGAATTTGTTTAATTCTCCTTCCTATCAGATATCGTGCCTTCCTGCCCTTTCTGGAAACCTGCTTTTTGCTTGGCCACTACAGTTACCCATGGCACATACAAACACACCACCCTGTTTCCTTCCTCTAGTATAGAAGCACCACTGCCTTTTCCATTTTCCTGAATAGCAACTTTCAAAACGGAGTTGCTTCCACCCACCTTATTTATTTATTTATTTTTTTTTTTGTATTTCTCTCTACAAGGTTCTGCTTTATAGAACCTAATTCAATTTTCTTCAAATGTTGCATTAACAAAATTCTGGAATGTGCCCCCTTCTGTTCATATTCCTCTTACAGCAATGACATGACAATCTGTTTTGTTTTTCATTATAATTTAGCCTATGGGAATATTCTATTCCATGTAAGCATAAATAAAGGGAGGTTTGATTTAACAAAAAATTTCAAATTAAGAAGGGAAATATTTAGTTCAAGATGCAGGAGGGCAATTTGCTGCTCTGTGCGGACTTACTAACAAATCTTAGTAGCCTTAAATATACAGTAGAAGGGAAATTAAAATATATGATCTTTTGGGATATATGTATGTATATATATATATATGTATATATATATACACACACACACATGTATGTATACATACACAGACATTTATTTGTCTCACCAATAAGAAAAAAATAATTGATCAGATGCCCTGAAAGCTAAACCTTGGAGTCAGTGACTTATTTTCTGGCAGTTGTTCATTTCCAACCAAAAAGCTAATGTGATAAGGCAAGTGTCATGACAGTAACTAATCATCCATGGACAATAGGTTTAGTTTAGGTGGGTGCTGGGCAAAGCTCTGGCCCACAGTGAAGTCCAGGTGTATTTAGTTTTCTTACTATCAATCATCAATAATACTTTCAGAGAGTATGATTGAGTGTATTTCACATTGAAAGCTACATGGGCAGCGTTAAGTGGTCAAGAGAGAAACGTCATCACTGGATGAGAATAATGAGAATGAGCGAGAACTATTGTGAGCACTTATACATTAATGCCTTATGTGCTAGTATGTGTGCCTGGTGAGGGGTCAGAGGCTCTTCATTTCACTTGCCCTCTTTGCCTTTCAAATTTACCATTTCTTCACGTTTTGGTTTTTTTAATGGAAGAATTTTTGTTTGAGGTTGTTTGACTTTGGTTAGATTTTGCACTTGACCTTGACTTTTAAAACGTCACCTTTCAAAACATGTTTCTATTTCTCATGTGGCATGAAATCATGTCTTGCCCATTTTTGTGGAGCCTTTCCTATCAGTTTGGATGGAATGATATTGAGCAGTTATTGCAAGTTATTGACTTGCAACTCCTCTATGATGAACAAACAAACAAATTTGTTTGTGAACTTCTTATTAGACACATCACCAAAGGCAAGGAAAACCAAAGCAAATGTGAACTATTGGAACTTCATCAAGATAAAAAGCTTCTGCACAGTAAAGGAAACAATCAGCAAAACTAAAAGGCAGCCT
This sequence comes from Paguma larvata, assembly GCA_030068075.1. Taxonomy (NCBI): domain Eukaryota; kingdom Metazoa; phylum Chordata; class Mammalia; order Carnivora; family Viverridae; genus Paguma; species Paguma larvata. The sequence continues at coordinate 22,809,663 of CM057842.1, read as the reverse complement.
ATGGAATGGGAGAAAATATTTGCAAATGATATATCAGATAAAGGGTTAGTATCTAAAATCTCTAAAGAACTTAACAAACTCAACACACAAAAAACAAACAACCCAGTTTGTTTCCAAAGAAGATATCTAGATGGCTAACAGACACATGAAAAGATGCTCAACATCACTCATCATCAGGGAAATACAAATCAAAACCACAATGAGATACTACCTCACACCTGTCAGAATGGCTGAAATCAACAACATAAGAAACAACAGGTGTTGGCAAGGATGCATAGAAAAGGGAACTCTCTTGCAGTGTTGATGGGAATGCAAACTGGTGCAACCATTCTGGAGAACAGTATGGAGATTCTTCAAGAAAGTAAAAATAGAACTACACTATAATCCAGCAATTGCACTATTAGGTATTTACCCAAAGGATACAAAAATACAGATTTGAAGGGGTACATGCATCTCACTGTTTACAACAGCATTATCAACAATAGCCAAACTATGGAAAGAACCCAAATGTCTATTGACTGATGAATGGATAAAGAAGATGTGTGTGGTGTGTGTGTGTGCACACACATTTATATATTTATATATGTGTGTGTATGTGTGTATAATGTAATATTACTCAACCATATACTCAAATGTATATTACTCAACCATAATATATATATATTATATGTGTGTGTGTTCACATATTATATATTTGTATATGTGTGTGTATATAATGGAATATTACTCAACCATCAAAAAGAATGAAATCTTGCCATTTGAAATGCTGTGGATGGAGCTAGAATGCATTATGCTATTAAATGAAATCAATCGGAGAAAGACAAATACCATATGATTTCATTCATATGTGGAATTTAAGAAATGAAACAGATGAACATATGGGAAGTGGGGGAAGAGGAGAGAGGGAAACAAACCACAGGAGACTCAACAGTAGAAAACAAACTGAGGGTTGATGGAGGGAAGTGGGTGGGAGATGGACTCTAGGTGGGTGATAGCATTATGGAGGGCACTTGTGATGAGCACTTGGTGTTGATGATGAATCAATGCATGAGTGAATGATGAATCAGTGAATTCTATTCCTTCAGCGAATTCTATTCCTGAAGCCAATATTTCACTGTATGTTAAATAACTAAAATTTAAGTAAATAAGTAAGTAAGTAAATAAATAAATAAATAATTTGTGAAACAGTCCTCATTTCATGAAAGTCAAATGTGCAGTCTAACAGAAACCAATTTCAGAGAATCAGTCTTGCAAATTAGAAACCCATTGGCATATTTAGAATATTTAGTATAAAGGTGAGCCCAATAGAAAATAATGCAGAACTTGAATCTTTACATTTGGTGGGATCTATGTTATGTAATAATAAATAATTGCTAACATTTGTGCGGTCATGTCAAGCACTGAACAGAATCTTTACATTCATTATCACATTTAACTCTCACAAAGACTGAAGAGAGAGTTACTATCATCCTTCTTAGTTCAATTGTGAAGACATCTAACTTTCAGAGTCATTAAGTAACTTGCCCAGGGTCACAGAAACAGCAGAAATTGCTGAGATTCAAACCCAAGTATATTTGATTCCAAAGCTCAGACACTAAATCAAATCCCTTAATCAAGTACCTTAATCAAATCTTAACGATGTGAATGATATTTTATTTGTGTAGATAAGTTTAAAGAAATCATATTAAGCTAAGGTGATCAAAATAAATATTTTCTTATCTCTGGTGTGTGTGTGTGTGTGTGTGTGTGTGTGTGTGTGAGAGAGAGAGAGAGAGAGAGAGAGAGAGAGAGACAGTACTGAGTAATACATCACACACGTGTCTTCTACCAGGACTGGGAGAGGGGCTTCTCCCATCCTTCATTGCCTTTTTATCATTTCTCCCAAAGAATGGGAATGGAGAGAACAATTTAAGATACAGGCAGTAGCTCTTCCTGGCACTGATCGTACTCTGGCCTTGGACTTGTCTATATGGGAAAAGTTGGCCTCAGACTCCCTGATGCCCATTTGTAGGAGGATGCCAAGTGGTACCAGCATTCACCATCTTAGTGTCCTGAAGCGCTCTGTGTTGCCACTTCAGATCTTCCTGGCCAACCTGCACTTGGAGGAATCCAAGGATGGGCCAGGTCCCAACCTGGCTCATATACTGAGTGAGTGGAGGGTTAGAAGCTGCTGCATGGAGCAAAGAGCTTCCATAAGACTTCATGGCCCCTGCATTAGGAAATTCCAGTTGTGTGCTATTAGATTTCAAAGACAAAATTCTCCATAATTGGAGTAAACTATTTCTTGAGGTCAGTTTTAGGTGGGCAACAGAGAGTAACCACATTAAGAAGTCTGGGCTGCCAAATCCTGGCCTTTACAAATTTGGTCTGTTCTTTGTCCTTGCTGGAACTTGTGGTTGTTCAAATATATCTCACCCTGTGGGCCCCACCTTGTGTGAGCAGCTTTGCTTTCTGCGTGGGCCCTTCTGCATACACAATCCATCATTCTGCTGGTGGGTAGTGTTGATATTAATTGATATCACAAGACTTTTCTTTCTCAAGTTGCTTTTTAAAAATCCTGCTTTTAGGGGCGCCTGGGTGGCTCAGTCGGTTAAGCGGCCAACTTTGGCTCAGGTCATGATCTCACAGTCTGTGAGTTCGAGCCCCGCATTGGGCTCTGAGCTGACAGCTCGGAGCCTGGAGCCTGGAGCCTGGAGCCTGGAGCCTGGAGCCTGGAGCCTGGAGCCTGGAGCCTGGAGCCTGGAGCCTGGAGCCTGCTTCAGATTTTGTGTCTCCCTCTCTCTCTGACCCTCCCCCACTCATGCTTTGTCTCTCCTGCTCTCAAAAATAAATAAAAACATTAAAAAAAATTTAAAAATCCTGCTTTTAAAATTTAGCCAAATGAGCATCTACCCTAAGGTTGATCACATCAAACCTCCTCCCATCTTCACCCTAAGGGTGAGAGAGAGGCTGTTTTGAACAGGATCTTTCGTCACCGTCTGTCGTAAGTCACCTCCTACTGAACTTATGGTTGAAGATTCAGGGTCATGAGGGAAAGAAAACAGTAATTAACTGGGAAAAGTTGATTGAGCGGAATTTTTTTCCCACAGTATGATTAGAACATGACTGCGGGCTGAGCACCATACATAATGTAGGTTCTCCCCTACATGTCATTATCCAAACATTTCTTAATGGAATGCATTTTTTAAGCATCTGCTTTTGTAATTGAATGTGTTTCTAAAGATGGGTCAGCTAACTAAAACAAGAGCCCTCAAGAAAAAAATATGTTAATGCTTTTTCCCCCATCCAATTTATAACAGTTCCTAATTGGTCTGCCTCATTTACAGTTCCTAAAATTAATTTTGGACCCTCTCTCAGAGCTCAAGTCATCATTAATAGAGCGACAGCAACAGGGAGTGAAATAGAAATGTTTATAAAGCTCCCTTTTAAATTGACTGTGATAAGTGATGTAGTGATGTATTACCATCAGAGGATTCTGGAGCTCTCTTTGAGAAGGTTAGCCACAGGCAACACTCAAAAGAAGGCATTTATCTTGGTGGGAGACGCCCTTCAGTCCTCTGTTGTTTTATTCCATTGAGGTTTTTTTTTTTTTTCCTGGGTGGCTAAAACCATTTTTTTGGTGTTTTATTAGCTGTATCTTGACTACCTCCTACGAACTGAATGACAGCATAGGGTTATTAAATGTGTTCTTGCACGTATTTTTATCCATTGTTAACCCTGACTGAATGTGTGTGAGGGCACAGAATTCCCCCCTTTTTTACTTCATTGTTGCCCATATTTGTTAAAGAAATTATTCCCCTTGACGTTTGTTTAGGCTGCACTTTGATAAAATGCTGTCTATAGTCCACTTTCTTAGCTTGGCATTCAGCAGACTCTTATAGATTTATTTCTCTTTGCATTATCTTATCTTCCTTTCTAGCTTATTTGGGCTTCCTTTTCATATTTTAAGCTACATCTTGGGGCATAGACAGATCACCTTAGTAATTGTATACTGAAGCATTGCAGTGTTCTAAAGATAACTTTGCAAGTCTTTGGCATATACTTAACCCCACTAACTATCTAAAGATGAGGAAATACGTTCTTTTCCTGTTTTCTGTGAATAGAAAGGACAGATTAAGTGCTGAAGGTGATTTTAGACTTATTGAAACTTTGCTCAGGTTAATGGGACTGTAACAATTTCTGAAGCAATGTAAATCTGGCCTTGAATCTAGAATGTGATTCACTTGATGGAGAAAATAATGAGGAATTTTCTTTGTGTTTCCAATTTATATCCAAATGCCTTGTCATGGGTATACCCTTTATAATTAAACACTTTTTAAAAGATGTAGATGTAAAAGAGGCATTAGAACTGCAAATATTTCAGTTTTCCCAGACTTTGAAAGCCTGAATCAAAATTCCCTACTGGAAAAAAAGTTCAGGAGGGGCAACAGTTAAGCTTCCTAATTTATTAGAATGTTTGCCATATTCTCAAAACAAGCCTCTGTGTATTTTCAGTAAAGTATTTGTCATTAGGTGCTTTAAGTAGATGTATTAGCAAATTGCCTCATGGGAATTGCAAAAAGTGTAGACTCTGATATAAGGCTGGCAAATGAAGTTCATCTTTAAAAAAGTGTATGTTCAGTATCCCTTACCCTCAAAAAGCCCCTGACTTCTAAAGCAGGAATAATAAAAACCCATAACTGCAGAATTAGCTAATAGCCATTTAAATTATTAATTGAAATATATCAGCTTGATAAAGAATTATTTAAAACTCATTTTATAAAGCTTATTACTTAAAAAAACCACAAATGCAATGGTTGTGTCAGCCTAGAATTAAGAGTTTGGTTTGCTTGGCATCCCTGCACAAATAGGTAATGGCCAGAAACAGCCTTAACATAGTTAGGATATCTTTCCAAATACTCTAAAGTGTGAAGTGTTCATATTTTTCTAGTTTTATATACTTTTCTTTTCTACCAGTTACTACTTGGTTTAAAAAGACTGGAATTATTTAATGTAGGTTTCAATCGGGGTTTTTTTAGGAGAAATTATCATTAGTTTATGGATAATATTTAAATGAGGGTTTCTGAGGGTGCCTGGGTGCCTAGGTGGCTCAGTTGGTTAAGCATTTGACATGATTTCAACTCAGTTCATGATCTCATAGTTTTGAGTTTGAACCCAGAGCAGTGCAGAGCCTGCTTGGGATTCTCTCTGCCTCTGCCCATCCCCCCAATCACACACATACATGTGTATGCACACACACATACTCCCTCCCTCCCTGTCTCTCTCTCTTTCTCTCTCTCTCTCAAAATAAATAAACTTTAAAAACAAAATAAATCCTTGTTACACTAATTACATTCAGAATTCTATGATTGTATAATACCAGTATTTATAGAACACTTTTGTTAGCCAAAAGCAAACAAAACAAAATAAAAAAATTAAGGAAAATGTTACAAAGAACAAAATGGGTAATTTTGTATGAATATTAATGTTGATGAGTAATGGTTTTAAATGTATTTTATAAAAATTACTTTAAATGTATTTTTAGTTTAATAACAGTAGGATTGGGACTGTATTTAGTAGTATCATCTGTAGAGAATTAGGAATTGATACATGTTTTGTGATCGCCGGTTTTTGGATTGATAGATAATTAGAAAATAATTCATTGGGACTTTTAACGATATTACAAGAAGAGAAATAAATGTTAAATTTGGAAAAGCCTAAATTATAGAATTATAGGGCAAAAGGAGTTTAGAAGGGCCATTCTTTAGATTAATGATGACTTTTTAACAGTTATTAAAGCTGTGGAATTCTGAGTGTTGACCTGAAAGAGGAAAATGGATAAAAAAGGACCATAGGACAGAGGGACATGAAAGTGAACACAGGGAGCCTATGTCGGCAATGATTACGACTGTCCAAGTGGAAGATGTTGTAGACTGTACCCGACCTGTGTAAACATGAAAGTATGTGTATGTGCACTTACCTATGTGTAAAGAGTGAGAGGGACAGAGAGAACATAAATATCTTGATGAGGAAAATGAACAAATTTCACATATGCCAAGTATTTAAAGCATGTAACTGCAGTTTATTTGGTGACTGAAAAGCTTTATTTGCAATTTCTTAATGTTTACTCTTAAGATATTTTGTGAAAGGGGCGCCTGGGTGGCTCAGTTGGTTTAGCACCGACTTCGGCTCAGGTCATGATCTCACAGTTTGTGAGTTCGAGCCCCACGTCAGGCTCTGTGCTGACAGCTCAGGGCCTGGAGCCTGCGTCAGATTCTGTGTCTTCCTCTTTCTCTGCTCCTCCCCTGCTCACACTCTGTCTCTCTGTCAAAAGTAAATAAACATTAAAAAAAAAGAAAAAAAGAAAAAAAAGAAATTTTGTGAGAGAGACAGATAATGCAGGAAGGTTTAAGTAAAAAAAAAGCAAAAACCAGCTTATCCATTTCACAACCATGAGAGACAATGACTAATAGCACTTTGGTGTCTGTTCTTCCTATTTTTATGTTTGGGGGATCTTATTGCATATACATATGCACATCAAGAACTGTAAGGGTTTTAAAATTTTTCACTACTGGCATGTTAGCCTGGCTCAGTTTCATGGATGCTGATAGATGACCAGAGACTTTGAGGTCAGAAACAAAAGACTTCATTGCTCAAGGTGCAGAGAGCAGTATCAGGGCATTTATGTCAAGTCTCCTATCCTCAAGTCCCAGGGAGGCAAGGCAGATGGGCCAGACGAACAGCTGTACATGCAGTGGGTTTGCATTACAAGAAAGCAACTCTGAGCTTATGGAACCTGAATCTTTTATAATGGCAGTAACATGCCTGCCCTCTGCTCTGGAAGGAGACACTGTTAGACAAGGGCAGTAAGCATGTCTACCCTTTGATCCTAAGGGAGAACCTACCTCTGTCTTCCAAGGGTATTCACTGTACAAACATTCTGGAAAATTTGTGAGAAAAGAAGGTAGTGCCTTTGCTTGTAAAATGTACAGAAATATGAGACACATGGAGAATTGCCTCTAAACAAACAAATGTTTTCACATCTTTTTTAAAATCAGCATTTTAAATGCAGCATATAGCTATGAAAAATGAAGAGATGCAGAATAATTTACTATCAATCCTCAGTTTTCTTAATAATGATTTCTTAGGTTGTTTAGATTAAAAAAGCTTCACATGGACATTTCGATTTGGGGCAGAGTCGGGTAAAATATTGCAGTCACCTTGGGTGTGTGGTAGTTAACTTGGAGTTGGTAGCAAATGGGCTGTCCCTGATTCAAAGGCTGTGCAGCCTCCTCAGCTTGACTTTATGTACAAATATGCACTAACTGTGAACAGCAAGCATGTCTTCTGTCTCAAGATGTTATCCAGAAGGAGACAGGCTGTGTGAAACTGGATTTGAATGCTGCTGTTGATAGTCCAGCCTGCCCTGGATTTCTTCTGGAAAGTGGACGTATTCCCTGACATTTCTGCTGCTCATATGTCTGACTGAGACTCCAACAGAAGCTCCTACTCCCTGCCATTAGTGGGGCCCAGAAAAGTCCATACAAATCCCTGCAGTGAAAAGGGGGAATATCTGAGATCCAAATAATGACCATCTTGTTCAAACATCTGGAAGGGGCCTGGTCTGGTGACGGGAATTAAAGAAAGACAAAATAGGATCATGACCAGGTTTTAGTCCTGGGACTTGTGTGTAAAGAAAATACCCAATACAGAGGCTTTCCCAGGGCTGTGGAGTCTTCTAAAGTATCTAGAATGTGGCAGGAGTGACGCAGATTGGGACAAGACTTCCTCAGTGGAAAGAAGAACTAAATGAAAGACACCAGACGAGCCATTTTCTGATCAGAAATAGTCCCCCAAAACTCTGTGTTGAAATTTGTGACAAATGTTGCCAGAAAATTGAACTGTAAAATGGAAGGAGGCAACTCTAATACTCCTCTGAGTAAGCAATGATCGGAGATTAAGGACTCAAAGCATTTTAATTTTTCTAAAAATGAGAGGAAAATTTGTATATGGTATCTTCAAACACTTTTTTAAAGTACAAAGTAAAATTCTAATTTCTTGAACAAATATTTTAGGCACTTACTATGTGCTCAGTGGTCCTCTAGAAGCCAAAGTGCACAAGATAGATGAGGTTCCAGTGTCTTGGAGTGTCAAGTCTGGACAACAAATAATAGCTATCTAAGAATGATCTATCTATCTATCTATCTATCTATCTATCTATCTATCTATCTATCTAATGGGGTAGGGGCAAAGAGAGAGGGAGGGAAAAAATCCCGTCATGGAGATTTTGTGGAGCCTAAGATGGCATAGTCCCTCAACCGTGAGATCATGACTTGAGCTAAAATCAGGAGTCAGACACTTAACTGACTGAGCCACCCAGGCATCCCTCTAAGATCCTTTCAAATAACAGAGAGGTCTATGAAGAAAGAGTGTAATGTGACAGGCCAGTAGCTTGGGCACAAAGTGAAAGGTAAGGAGACACTGCTAGGGAAAGTGGCTGGCAAGGGCTTTTCTGAGGAAGATACATTTGAGTTGAGACCTGAAGGTAAGGACCTGTGTGAGGTGAGGGCATTCCAGTCAGAGGGTATGGCAAAGACAAAGCTTATGAGGTGAGAACAGGTAAAACATTTTCAAGGACTAGAAAGAGTTCAGGCACAAAATGAGCTGAAGCCTAATGAATGCAGAAGGAGAAGGAGCACAAGATGACCTCGACCTCAGAGAGGTGGTTAGGGTCAGTTGGTATAATGAGTCGCAGGCATCAGTAAAGGGTCTGAATTTCAAGTCTAATGAGTGATGCAATGGATTTTGCAAGCAACATAATGGTGGAATCCAGATCTATAATGTTTTTAAAGATGACTGCTCTTTGTTCCGTGTAGACCAGTGGTCTTTGTTCCATGGAGACCAGTGGGCTGCAGGAGTAGATGCTGGTGGTTGAGAGTAGTTTGGTAGCAGTAGATCAGTTTAGATAAGGAATGTCTCCTGGAGCAAAACCAACTTAAGTTGTCGATGAGTCGTCTCTGAGTGGAGAAGAGAGGGAAGGAATTAAGGACGACTTCTAGGTTTGGGGCTTGGGTTACTCAGTGGATGGTGGTATAATTACTAGATAAGGAAGACTGAGGAAGGAATGGTTTTTGGTGAAATGGCAGGAAAGCATCATTAGTTAGATTGAAAATGGAAAGGATACCCTGCTAAATATCTCTGCCTGCCTTCAAAAGAAAAGCTCGTATGAAAAAAAATAATGATATTTAATTTGCTGCCCAGTTTTGTTGGGTTATCTTGGAGTACCTAGAACTTTATTTGGCAGATGGGTAGATGGATGGATGGATGGATGGATGGATTGATTAAAGTGCCCTAGAAGTGAGTGTTCAGATTGACTCCCTCCGTTTATAATTTGTAGCTTTGTCTATAAAGCCAATGAAAGATGGATCCTTCAGGGAAGCACTGCTTGAGTCTCAGGGATTCTGAACCAAATTACTTTGTCCATTCTGAGAATCAAAGAGTTAGTTCATCTTTAATTCCTTCCCATTGAGACAATGTTCTATGGTTCACTTCAACTATAAATGACAAGTAGTTTTTTTTTTTTTTTTACACTTTATAAAAATGATCACAATAATCTTTATTTTACCAGACAGGAAGCGCTGCTTGCGGCAATCAGTGAAAAAGATGCAAATATTGCCTTGCTGGAATTGTCTGCTTCCAAAAAGAAAAAGACGCAGGAAGAAGTCATGGCCCTCAAGCGGGAAAAAGATCGACTTGTGCATCAGTTAAAGCAGCAGGTGGGGCCTCCTGCACAAAAGGTGTGTTTTGCTGGGTTTGGGGCCTTGCGTGCTTTCTCTGGGTTTAGCTACTCTTCATTCTTCCATGTCCATCCTGCGGGCTCAAGCAGCTAAAACCAGGTAGGAATGAAATGGCCCAAGTTGTTGCTAGAACATCATGGTACTGCTTTTCCGTGTTTATGTGCATGTGCCCAGGCTTGTGTGGTTTGCAGCCAGTGCTGTTTTCCTTTCTTTTGTATTAGCATCATCTCCCCAGATATAACTCTCAGGTCTCTTTCTTCCAGTGGACTTTGTATGACTTCTCACTAAATCCTAGACACTACGAATTAAATTCTGGGTACCTTCTTTCCCATTGGAAATGTTACCTTCTGTCTTGTGTTCACTTTCTGGGTCCCGTCAGTAACTATCCTCATCCAGTTCTTTAGATTTCTTTCTCTCCATACTTCCAACTTTGGTTCTTCAACTAGTTCTTTCAGGACCTTTCAGCTAAGGAACGTTTCCCAGCCCCTAGCACTGCCAGACTATGCTTGGAGACCTCCCATGCATTATTTAGTTAAACATCCTTTTTTTTTTATCACCTTTTTACTCAATTATCCATTTATCTCTCCTCTCTAGGCCACTGTATGTCTTCTGAGGAAAAAGGAAGGAGGAGCAAAGTCTTAACTTGTGCAGAAATTTCTTTTCTTTTTGGAGGGTTTTCTGTGAGTGGCTTAAATAGACATAATTGCCCCTGAAGTGTATTGTGAAATAATTCCTGAAATCTTCAGATATTATTTCTTCTCCATATATGACTTGGGAACTTTTGAAAGCAGTGGTTAAAGATATTCACTTGGATTCTAGCCTCATTATAAAACCAATCCAACAGATATTATGGCTCAATGGTCTGTGGTCTCACAAGGTGGCTGTCACATCTTAGCTTGGGTCACATGTGGCTCTGAAGCTCTGTAAATGCCACATGGTACCACATGGAATGTGTCCACATCAGTTTCAGCCCCCAGGGCTGACTGCCTGACTGCTAGGGTGATCTGGGCCAGTGTGCAAGATGAGTGGAAGGGAAGCCCAAAGAAATAAGACCCTTCCCTTCACAACAGAGCCAACTCTTTCCCTCTTTGAGAAGGAAAAAGGCATCCTTTGGCTGTGAAACTCCTATGAGAGTTCATTCCTCATAGGGCTCCCTTGCTGAGAGAGAGAGACCACCACCACGTCTGGGTGCCCTCTCCTATAGAGGGAGGGTCCCAGTCACTGCTAGACATTGGGGTCATTCCACAGAGCAGCATGCCTTGCTAGTGCTGGCCCCGGGGGGTCGGGACCCGCTTACATCTGACCTCTTTGTTTGGGGCTCTGCATCTTCTACACTGGGTTTTCTAGCCACCTAGCCACAGAAAGTCAAGACAAGCCCTCTTCTTTGCTTTCTCTCAACTCCTTCCCTGTTCTCTCAACTCCTTCCCTGTGAGCCCTGCTCCCTCCCCTCCTGCACCTAACCATTGTAGCTTTCTCCCACAGGTATATAGACCTAGGAAACAGCCCCTGAGCTCGAATATACCATGCACTTGTGATGCTGGCTACAGCCCAGATATTACGGCCAAGTACCACGGGTCCAGCTATGATGCATACATGATCCAAAGGTCTCAGGTCAGTCAGCAGCTAAGGAGACATTCGCCCCCACCATGCGAGATGGGGGTGCATACAGCTACATCCTACCTTGTCCTTTACCCCTTTTGATGATTGCTAGTACTTGGTGGACAAAAAGTCTGAGACCATAGATGATAGCTTTATATCTTGATTTGCAAAGCGATTTCATTTATTAGGTATTTGTCAAGGGTTCCAGATTTGATGGCTACCTGATGGGGCCAGCCAGAAGCCTCGCTGTCAGGGACAGTGGATTATATTTTGCTTTCTCTCTCTTAGATACCTTGCTCCTCAAACCCCCCTCTATTTTTCCATTAAGGATTTTTTTTAAAGCTGTTTTTTTTTTTTCCTTTCTCAGCATCATGAAAATGCACTCCTGGATTCCAGGAAGGATTGAGTGTAGCCCTTCAATTTGCTCCTGGGAAACTGCACAAAGCCTTCATTATTCACGACAGGCTTGGTTTTGGGTATCCTGGGGCACATTTGGGAAACCCCAGCCATGCAGAGTTAGGCTCCTGCCTGAACTAAGGCAGGGTCTGAAGGGCTGTTGTGGAAAAAGAGGCAGAAGGAGAAGGATGGGATCCTTGATGATTTAGGTTTGCAGTCCTTCCCCACACCCTGTAGGCAACAGAGAAAAAAAAATAAGCACATGAATTGATGTACCCTTGTTGTAAATGATATGATTCTAAGGATAATGATTAATTGGCTTAGAAAAGCACCCCCTTTGTATTGAGTGTTTGCTGTGTGCCAGGATGTGTGTCCAGTGTCCCTTGGGGACTTTGTCCCACTGTCCTCACAGAAGCCCTGTGGTGTGGGTGGTAGGATTACCTCCCTTTTCTGAGGAGTGTAGCTGAGACTCAGAGTGTGGAATAACCAACTTACAGCACACAACTTGTAAGCAATATAGCTCAGATTTGAGATCATCCACCTGAGTCTCCACATGCCCCGCCAGATTCAGGTTCAGGAAGGAATTCAGAGTGACAAGCAGAAGGGTATTCTAGAACCTGTGAGATCCCCTTATCTTTGTAAGCTTGAAGTAGATGCCAAAATACCCATTTAAGAATGTTCTCTGGCTATTCATGAGGGGTGGGTTCTGTCTAGAGCTTAGGCTTAGGCTCTCTTAGACTTAGGCTCTTCGATCATATCAATACTTCCTAATACTTCTGAGTTCTCCCCACATGCCAGGCATGGCTGTAAAGACTTTACATATACTGACTCATCAGCTCCCAACAAAACTGAAGGGTTGATACTCTTATAAGTGAATGAACCAGAGATCCAGAGAGGTTGGGTGCCTTGCCCAGGCTTTACAGCTATACATTCCATGATGCTTGAAAAGACCCTTTGCCATACAACCAATAACTGGATTGTTAGATACCATCTAGAGTTGTACTACTTAGGGTGACTCTTGTCTGAGCGCTTGTTAGCTATGTGATCATGGGCAAAATACTAAACCTTCATGAGCCTCAGTTTTCTTGTTTATAAATCGGGCTAATAACCTAATTAAAAGTGTTGTGAGTGTAAAGTATATAAAGAACTCTGCATATGCCTGGCACATAATAAGTATTGTATATGTGTGAGCTGCTGTTACTACTGCTACTGTTAATTGATTGTATCCCTACCAACCCTCAGAGGTAGCTTGATTTTGATTTCATTGTTGATATTTTTCACAAGCCTGGGAGTCATAACTTGTTGAGAACACACTCTGGAACTGTGGGAGAAAGAGCTGACATACATTAGCACTTAAACCTTCCTGGTCCTCCCTCCCTTAAAGCTCAAGTACTTGAGAGCAATGGGCAGACATGTCAGGAACAGTAGACTCCCAGCTTCAACTCCCAGCTTGCACCAAAGAAGCTTGTAGTGCTTATTACATTTGCTTGGTTTGTGTATGCAGTCCACATAGAGTCAATCAGAGAGAGCACCCCTGGGAGAACAAGTCTCAGGCCTCAGCTGTCATCACCTGCATGAGTGACTTGGGAGGGCAGAGCTCTTTCAGTTGTCCAAGCCAATGAGATGGGAGGGCCTTTGGTTCATCTGCCTTATGTTCTGTGAGGATACTGAGGCAGCTTGGCTCATGAGAGATGCCACCCCCTTCAGGCTGCCTTCTGCTTAACTTATCTCATGCAGAAGGTTTCTGTACTGCCCATGACACATGACATTCCCAGTGACTGAACATCAGTAGTTCATTCAACAATCTCCACAGTTATTGCACTTTACCAAGCACATAGTATCCACTCAATAAATATTTGTTTTGTGAATGAATACATGACACATGCCAGGCTCTATGTCAAGTGCTTTATGTAGACATATGTTTACAAACATTATCTCACTTTTTCCTCATAATCAACCAACCAACATATTGCATATCTGCTGTGTGTCAGGCTCTCAGACAGGTGCTGGGGATTCATCCACAACAGTTATTTCATCTGCCCCAGTGAGAAGAGCATCATTCTTATTTTTGAGTTGATCACATCAAGGCTCCAAGAGACCACATGACTCAACTACCATACCTATGCACACCACCCATGCCTGGTAGTGCAGGGTTGGGCTCCTGAGATTCAGCAGTGCTGACACTTGGCCCTTAGCTAGGCTCAATACCGCATCTCTAAAGCAGTACCATGAGCCATGGATTAGCTCCCACACCTCACAGATATTGTCAGAGGAATCGAGTTCCAATGCCTCAGCCTGTGGCTCCCAGACTGCCCAGGGGCACAAGGGTGAGAGGGTATGGGTTGCTTGGTGAGGCCACGTGCCATGTTGGAGTTCAACTCAACAATATTCATTGAGTTCCTTCCCTGTGTTAGAATGCTAGGCACTTTTGGAATATGTCAGTGACTAAAATAAAGACCTCTTCCTTGTGAGGCTTATGTTTTGATGTTGGGGTGGGGAGAAGGTGGGAGAAAAACAATAAACTATGAATGTCATAAGTAAGTAAATAATATGATAAAAAAAGAAAGATGTAGATCAGTATAGGGGGAACAGGAGTGTCAGAGAAGGATCGAGGACTGGTGACAGTGTAAAATAGGGCAGACAGATGAGCCTCATTGAGAAGGAGACATTTGAGCAAAGACTTGAAGGCGGTGAGAGAGTGAGCCTTTTAGATATCTAGGGGAAGAGTGTTTTGGCAGAGGGAATAGCCTGCACACAGCTCTAAGGCAGGAACATGCTGGTGTGTTTGGGGAAGAACAGGAAAGCCAGTGTGGCTAGAGTGGAGCGGATGAGGAGGTGAAGAGGTGAGCTGTCAGCGCAGTAACGGAGTGAGGATAAGAGGTGTAGAACTCTGTGCAGGATCCGCTAAGAGTGGTACCTTCTGGAGCAGAAGTTCTCTGCAGTTAGGAAACAAAACACGTTAGTCATGCAACCTCAGAGCAGGGAGGGCTCTCAGACCATTCAGCATGACCTGTCTCAGGCTGCCCTCCTGAGCCCACTCTCCAGATCTCTGCTTTCAGCTTCTAAGGATCCCCAGGGCTTAGCTTGCATTTTAAAAAAGCTTTACCGCTTCCATTGGAGCCAGGAGCACTAATGCCAGAATTTGCTTGTCATGACTGGTGAGATTTTTGAGTAGGAACAGGACTCTGACAGAATACTCTCCATGACTTTCTAGCAGTCTCCACAGTATACCACTGGAGTCCAAATCTTACACTCTCTTTTCCGTAAGGAGGCAGGCAGGTGTTCAGTAGAGACCTAGATGGCTGTGCCTAGGAAAAGTACAGCTGGCCTTCAGGCCAGGGCAGAGGTTCTCAAACCTCAGTGGGCAAAAACATGATCTTTTCTAAAGATAAATCTCATGACACACTCATCACTCTCCAGCCCTTACTGCTGAAAAGTCTTCCCTGGCTTCCTTTACTGGTGGGATAAAGGCAAATTCAAACCAATGTGCCTTGTACATGCAATGCAATCCCCTCTGCCTGGAATACATTTCCCTCTTTTCCTCACCTAGTTAATGCCCGTTCACCCATTCAGTCTCAATCCAACATCACTTTTTTCAGGGAAGCCTTCTGGGATTTTCTCAACTGTGTCAAATCACCAGTTGGACAGTCCTGTAGAATGTATACATCACTTAATTGCACTGTAGCAGATGCAGCTTTGCATTTGTTTTTGTGATTATTTGAGTAGTAACTATCTATCCTGCTAATTTATGAGCTAGTTTATGAGCTAGTTTATGAGTTTATGAGTTTATGTTTTTGTGATTGTTTGGATAGTAACTATCTACCCTGCTAGTCATGAGCACTGAGAGAGAATGTGATCCTGTGACTTTTTTTTTTTTTTTCTGACCATTTATCTCCAGGCCTAGCCCAATTGCTAGCGCATAGCGGGTATTCAGCAAATATTTGTTGAAAGTATAAATGAATGAGTGAGTGAATTGCCTGGGCAGCTTATTAAAAAAGGAGACATTATTGGTCAATGACTTAGCCTCATGATTCTTCTCACCCCAGTATTCCAGGCTGCCACCATGTATGGAAGCTGGTAGAAGAGTTGAGCCTCGTTTGCCAAATGATGACCACAGAATGTTGTCAGGTTTTTTCCTCCCATGTTACAACGCATTTTACGGAGATGCCTTATCTCATACTTGAATTATTTGCAATGGTGGCCATTTTGAACTTTTCCTCTGAATCTATTCAACTGTATTTTAGTTCAGATCTCCTTCAAATTTGGGGTTCTTCTTGAATAAAATGTCACTGAGTTTCCAAATGTGGGAAAGGTTACATTTGTTGTTATGAAGGGAGCCCCTCTACTTCATCCCTGAAAACTTCTGAGTGTCATAAATCAATTTGCCTAGAAATACCTAAACTCCTGTTAAACATCTGTCAAGAGAGCCAGAAAAGGTGATATGAAATGAGTTCAGAAATTCCAACTATGCTTAACAACAAAAGAATCTTTATGACACTCTTCAGGTGTTGACATTTGGGTGGGTTCTAGGCTGAGCAAGGTATAAGCTGAGAGAGCAGTACAAATTAACTTTCTGTTGCATTAAAAAAGATAAAGGATTAATCATAGCTTGGTAGTAGATATATAAGCCTATCTTGCTTTTGTATTCTTCCCAGTTGCATTTTTTCATAAGCACACACCTCTGACACTTTTACTCTACCTCTTTTTAAAAAAAATCTGGCTTCCAGATTTTTGCAATTTTGGGAGAAAGTCTCCATTGGAAATGAGTTAAGTTTTTTGTTTTTTGGGTTTTTTTTTGTTTTTGTTTTTGTTTTTTTTTTGTGTGTGTGTGTGTTTTTCTTTTTTCTTTCAATGGGGGGACTAGTTCTAAAAATATTATTTAAAATAACCATTTTTCTTTCTTTTGTGTTTTGGATCCATTCTCCTCCTAACTCTCTTTCTCCACCCTTGAAAAAAGGACTGACATCAAAATAATTAATTCTGAAATCATTGGATTTTTTTCTGCTGCTAAGGGGTTTTTGAAGAAAGCTTAAAACTAAATCTTACCCCCTAAGCCTTATTCCCAAATGCTCCCCTGTGTGCTGAAGTAGTGATATGCACATCCTCGATGAAAATGCCTTCTTAAAATGAGGGCCAAACACTATTGTTTGGCTAAAATTAGAACCAGCTTATTTCTCAGAACTGGTTAGAATACTTCTGTGATCAGAGATAAATTGTGGTTGGTTTTCTTTTTGCTTTCCTACCAGTTCTGGGCATTGCTTTTGGCTACCAGGAAACATACTGGGCATTTGGGAGCAGGAAGACTTTAAGACCAGGAAAGATTAGTCCAGGCCAGCATTCTGGGGGCTATGCTAAGTCTGCACAGTGTATCTGTTTGGATAGTTTTTCCCCCTCCTGCGTGTTGTTCAGAAGTTCATAGGACTCATCTCTAAGAATTAGCCAAATAGGTGTGGCCAAGAATGGGAGAAGGTGGAGGCTGCCCTGGAAAGTGTTCAGGAGAGCTGATTTTAAGTATGGAATCCTAGTCAAAATTAGATGTTGGCAGAGTCAGAACCATCCTGTCAGGGAAGTTGGGAACCACCTGAGTGGGATAGTTGGTCAGGCATTTCTTTCCTTCTCTTCATATTTACCCTTGCATTGCATTGTATGCAGATGACTTTTAATTATACTTCATGGTTCAGGAGGTGAGCACAATTAAACAGCAGTGGAGGAACTCTATGTAGTAGGGTTCCCATAGCCTCGTGTTTTGGTTGGATGAGATCCAGAAAAGCTTGATTTGATCCCAGCATTGTAATGCATCGCAGACTTGCCCCAGATCGAATTGCTGAAATGCAAATGCATTGGTTTTCACTGCAGACTTACTTTGGGTTAAGCTGTTCATGTCCCACTGGTAGAATCTGGCCACATCTCTATTTATCATTGATTTCAATGCAGAGTGTCTTTGCACTATGTTCTAGAGAACCCCCTTTTAAAAAAGAAATACTCAGATCCTTCCTTGGTAGGCCAAGGGCAGGGCATTCTCAATGAGGTAAAACCTTTCAGTGTTGCTGAAAAGCTTCCTCTTAGTGCCAAGTGATTAGTCATGACACTAGTCTGCTCTCTTAGCCTGGACGTTCCCTAATCTAAATAGCCGATGCCTCAACCTGAGGCCTCAGGGAATCCGTTCAATTGGCCAGTCGCAACATACAATACCACTCAGAGATTGTGGAGGAAAAGATTTTCTCAGCGATTCCATGGGTTTCTCAAATCCCTTTTAGAAGGGCCTTTTCCCAGAGCTTCAAGTGGACTCTGATGGTCCACTTTCTGATTCTTTCAGTTGGATAAAGCCGTGATATAAAAATCACTTTAGTTCCCCTTCAGAAGGAGATACTCTGTTTGCCCTTGAGCCTTGGTTTTTTATCATGTCTACCACCAGACAGATGTTAGCTCATGAGACAGATAACAGGTAAAATTCCTGTTTTTTGGTGCAGATGTGTTACAGACATTCAAAAATCTTTGCCTGTTGGAGAGGTCAGGGAGCGCTTCCTACAGAAGTAGAAATTCCTATTTTATGATTGCCAGTCCATAACCTCTCTTTTGTGACCGATACCTATCCATGATACTTTCTCTAAAGTAGTTAAGTATTTATTTTCTAGTTTTAGAAAAGCTTTCTCTTTACTTTTTTAACATACCTTTTTAAGTAGAAAAACTCAAAAAGAACAACTTCATCAGTGTGTTGCCCTGCTTTTAGAAATACATAAAGGGAGAGATGGGTCTGACTTTTAAGTTTCAGAGTGATTTTCCAACTTTGCTTCAGTAATTTCAAGCACCCCCCGCAGTATCTAGCAGTTGGCAGAGCACATTAGAATAACAGGCTTAGCTGAAGGTGACCAAAACAGAATAGCGTCCAAATGCCAAGAAGATCTCTCACGCGCTGTCTCCCTTTTTTTTTTATTCAAATTTCACATCTGTGCTCTATTTTTAAACATTTATTCTTTAAGTGATAACGCATGTTTTACCAAGCCTCTTATTGGATTAGACATGTATGAAATCCCCTGAATTTTAACCTGTTCATTACTGCCTCCAAGAACATTTCAGATCCACCACCAAAGCACAGAGTGTATAGGGGGAAATTCCCAAGGTGTCAGCCACCAGGAAGCCATTGTACTTTTTTGGCAAAGGAGGGGTCCAGCTGTTGGACTAGGTAGATTGGTGGGGAGGATCTTAGACTGCCATTGCTTCAAGAGAACACAAGTGTGGTTATAATGTGTGCATCATTCTTGCTCTTCATGACAGTTTTTCTACTCACCTTTTAGAGTCGGAGAAACTAACAGTTTTTAAACTGTTGATGTATACCTGGCGCTGGGCTGGGGATTTTAAATATATTATCTCATTTAATCTTCACAACTCTGAAAACTGGGTGTTAGTAATCCCACTTTAGAGCTAAGGAAACCAAGGTCCAGGAACTGGGCAAAGACACCACAACTGGTAAAGGAGTCTCATTCCAGAGCTCTTCCATGCTGTTCTCAGCATATGTCCCCAAGTTGCTGCCATAACTCATTAGGCCACAACCCCCCAGTGAAGGGGCTAACAAGTTGCATAAAAAGGTTTTATCCTGTGACCCTAAGCACCACTCCCAACTCCTCCCGCTGGCCCCAGCCGGCTCCTGCGCTGACCTGAGGTCACATATGCAGGCTGGGGAGGGTGACTTATCTCTTCCTGCATCACCAGGAGTCACCCACCAACTCCTGCCAGGGGAAGGGGTTGCTACAGGCTTGATCAGGTGTGCTGCATTTTCTGCTTTCCTGTGAGATGCTGGCGCTTGCTTCTTGCAGCCTTTGTGTTTTGTTCTCAAGATCTCTGCTTGGAAGCCTTTTCCCCCTCCGTTTTCCATTTTCTTCTTTATCATTTCACATATAAAACAGGTTTCTCCTGGTCACTTTTCTCTCCCTCCCTCCTTTCCTTCCTCTCATCATATAATTAAAAGTCCTTCCAAGCTGTCTTCACCTTATCATTTCACATGAATTGAAAAAAGATCTGACTTCCTGCCCTTGTGTCTTCCTGATGCTGAATTTCAAAATGAAAGAAAAGTCCTTTTCCCCCCTCCCTTTTTGTTCACACTGCCCCTTGCATAACTATGTTTGAATCACACTGGTTTTGTCATAATCAGTCTTGGTGTGCAAACTGTGTTTGCCCTTTTCTGGCTTCAGAATTTTCCTCTTTTTAGGCTTTTTCAAATAATAATTTAACAGGAAAAGGAATTTTCACCCTCCCCTCTCATGATTGCAGAAAGACAATTATCAAACACAGCACTTAGCATTTCCAGTAGTTTGTCTTTTCTCTTACTTAACTGCATATTCTTTTTGGGAAGGTGCCACTTTTTTTTTTTCCATTCTCTGCAACATGCTACTAAAGACAGAGTTAAAACTTCCGTGACCTCCCATGTGTACTGTTTTTTAAAATTTTAGCCCATACTAATGCATGGTATTAAAAAGTAATAAGGATTTAATTTTGTAGTCATCCTTATTATCTAAATGATACTTTTCCATAGTTGAAAGCATATAAATAAATGTTTTATCATAAAAATAACATATGCTCATTATAGAAACTTAGAAAAATGTAAATAAGAATCTAAAATCACCCATAATCCCGCCATTCAAAAATAACTGTCATTAAGATTTATAGTTTCCTACATTCCATTGTCTACATACATATTTGAACAAAGACATGACATACTACATAATAAAGTTTTTTTAGCCTTGTAAACATTTAATGTTGTACATTTTCCCATGTCCTTAAAAGCCTTCAAAAACATATATCTTGGTCATATGATTTCCATCATTGCCATACTGAATTTTATCATTCTCCTATTATTGGGATTTCAATTTGTTTCTAGTTTTTTACTTTTATAATCATACTTGATGAACATCTCAGTATATAAATATTTTTTTCTGTTATTTTCCTTAATATTAGTGCCCAAAAGGTGAAATATTAGAGTCATAATTGTTTTAAGGATTTTAGAGAATTAAGAAATAGCTCTTTCACTACAAAGTACAAACATTTTTAAGTTTTTACAAAACTGTCAGTTATTTGTGTTAAGTTTGTCAAGTCTGTACTCTGATAACATGCCAATCATAAATTTGGAGCAGAATATTACTCTAAGTAGTGCAAGTGGCCACTAAATAGAGAGGGAGAGACAGAGGGAGATTTTTAAAACTTCTTAGTAGAGTAAGCATGGGAAGAAGTGGGCAGTTCATTCTGCAAATCTTATTGAGCACATACTATGTGCCAGACACTATTCTGGACACTGGGACACTGCAGTGAGCAAAACACAAAACTCCGTGCTCCTGGGGAGCTTCTAGTATAGCAGAGGGGATGAACAAGAAACAAAATAAAGATATCACATATGTACCATGTTAAATGATAACCAGTGCTCTGTGTGTGTATGTTGGGGGTTGGTGGGATAAAGACAGTGTTCTATGACCTGTGTGGGGGGTGACTTTGAATACGGTGTTCTCAGGACATGTGAAAGGGGCCTGTGAACAAGGATGTGCAGGGCAGTGAGGGGTGAGCCATGTGGAGTCAGGTGGAGGGAGAGGCTCCCCAGAGGGGACAGACTACAACTAGGAGAGTTGGAATCTGTTCTCCCCAGGTTGGAGCCTGAAGTGCAGTTGCTGAGTTGACAAGGTGGGGGAGCCAGAACCCCACAACACCAGTGTTTAGATGAGATTATTTAAAAAAAAATACAGACACAACAACCAAAAGCCCACTCCCTTATCTTTGCCCTGATATGGCCATTGGAAAATGCCTCTTGGACACAGCCAGCAAATCTGTTGTCAGGTGATCTTTGACACATTCTGGAAATTGAATTGTGCAAAGAGGTTAATAAATTCAGACTGGACCGAAAGGCTGTCTTTTCAGAGAAAAATGAAAATCGGCTGAACAAGAATGACAACTCAGGGTAGTTCTTATGCCCCAGAAACCTCTGACTAACCGGTCAGCTTGAGGCTGGTTTATTTCCTCTCTCTCATGGCCCAGCACACCTAGAATTACAAACACAGCTCAGAAGCCAACCAGAAACCCTACTGCTATGGGCTCCCTTGGATGTGCCAAACCCCTTTGGGTGCTCAGGTAGGAAGCAGGTGTGTGGGTCACAAGGCCAGGCAGTTTCTGTCATCAGTCTTCTTGGATTTGGGGCCCCAGTGTTCTCTGAGATATCTGACAGCAAGCAGCCGTCTAAAAGTATGATGCTAACTTTTTAAACACAACAAGACCCCAAAGACACCTCAGCAGCGAAGCCTTGGCAGGTAATAGAAGGTGCAGGATCTGAGATTGGGTGTGGGGATCAGAGTTCTCCCCTACCTCTGACCCTAACACACTCGGAAACTTGGGGCAGCTCATTTTGCTTAGCTCTCATAGGCTTAGTTTCCCCATCTGCAAAATGAAGGGAATAAACTAACAGACCTCTGTGCCCCTTGCATTTTTGGAAGAGACAATTCCAGTACATTCTCACATACAGTATATTGAGTACTTGATCTATATCAAGGACTTTGAGGCAAATGACACTGGCAATTATTTGCTTTCTTGGAGCCCATAGTTGAGTAAGAGAGATGCATTGTTCAGGAGAATATAAACACAGCTATCATTTCTTGAACAAATGATATTATAGGTACAGTGCTGTACTTTTTGTTTTATTACAGTCCTCACAAAAAAAAAAAAACTTGAAGAGGTAGTACCATCATTATCCTCCTCTGTGCGCGGGGCAAACCAAGTCACAGAGCTGTGGGTACTCAAGCCAAGAATGCCCTCAGCGAATCTGTTGGTAGGGTAGCACTCTCAGTCCCTTTGTTTTCCATCTTTGTTGCCATCTTTCCCACTAGATTTCAAAGACAACAAGGAAGAAGAAGGCTCTGAAGTCTGCTCATTCAGCTGTGTAATCCTGACTTATCTCTATTTATTACTTGTATGATGGCGAGCAGGTCAACTTACCTTCCTGTAAAAATGGGTATTTTATTTCCTACCTAACTCACAAAGAAGCATTACCATGAAGCATCTTCTTTGGGACAAGGTCTTAAAAGCCCTGGAGGGCTGCACAAATGTGCAGAATGTTGATCTCAATTCTGAGAGGCAAGAACAGGGCTACCTTATTCTTCCCCATGGGGTAGTACTGAGGAATGATGGTCCCAAATTGTCTCTGGTGACAATCTATTGACACAAACCACACCCCACATGACTTGTTCCCCTGACCAAAGATAAAAGAACTCGTGTAGCAATGTTCATAAATAGTCCTTGCCTTCTGCATTTTCAGGAGACAGACCCTGATTCATCCTTGAAGAAAATTAAGCAATACAGAAGGTGCAAATATTGCCTTGAAAGAACCCAGTTTGGTACGGGTTCCTTCCAAGGAAAGGAATGCCCAGACCTCCTAGCCCCAGACTTGCTTGTCCAAGGTCTTCTGAGGCTTCTTGACATGATATTGGGCTTCAGGGAGAGCCTCCGTGTCCTCGAGCTTTCTAGTGATGCAATCCTTGGTGAGGCAGGGAAATAAAAAGCTGATATTTTGGAATGGGAAGAACGATCTCCAGGGGATTATTTTTTATGAACAAAAGACGCTTAAGTGTTGCTGATTTATCTTAATAGCAGATACTATGAGCAAATGTCCCAGTTGCCTCTTTGTGCTTTTGGCAAGTATGGATGAGAAATGGAATGGAGCAGACCCCATCAGAGCTGGATGGCTCAAAGTTCAGGAGTCTTAATCTTCCTCACTCCAAATATGTAACTTAGAACTGTTTCCAAAGTTTTCCAAGTTGCAGGTGGACACCCAGCTTTGGAAAGAGTCAAAACAGGGTCCATCACCAGGTTTTCTGCTTCCAGAATGATTATCTTGGACTTAAGGGGAGAAATGCCTGCACCTCCCTTAGGTAGTTGGTTCTTTAAGCTCTGTTACCATGTTCTGGTTCTGAGGGTACTGTTTCTGTAGAAAGAAACTTCCTTTTGTCACGTGAAGAGCCCTCCTGCTTGTTGTGCACATGATTGGGATTCTCAGAGGACACCACAGGACTGCTCAACATATCCTCCTATGTCAGGGCTGGAATGAGAGCACACTGAACCCAGTGCCTTAGAAGTTGGAATATGAATTATGTCAAGGCCATGTTCAGTGTTGTAACATTTGCTAATCCTTATTAGATATGGATAAATTCTCATGGCTTAATTTGGCATGTTGAGCCAGTTCTTCAGATTGTCTTTGGGGACTGGAAAGGAAATGCACAACTTTACTATAATTTTTCTTTTGTTTCTTTAGAATGGGACATAATTTTTTATTGTTAGCTGGTGGAAACTTTGGTGAATCGTGGCCAACTGTGGCTCACCCCCACAGGAAGAAAGCATCAAACTTTAGCTGAGAACATATTCTTTGAAACAAACCAGAATATTTGATTTTTAAAATACCTTCCCACTTAAAAACATGCTGTCCAACAAATATTAATGTTCTGACCAAGACCAAGAAAACCGAGCATGTAGAAAGCTACAATTTCTCTCTGAGGAAAATTTTAGAGTGATGTGTGATGCTTTAGTTTAATGATAACTGCACTGAGCATGGAAAGAGTCTGTGAGGACGCAGGTACAGCCACAGAATTTACAGACCATCCTCTCACTGTTGGTCCTTTCTCCTCCAAAGTGGAAAGGACTAGACATTGACTGAAAGTCAGGCATTCCACATTCCTTTATCAGGTCACCCACATATGCATGACCTTGGGCACATCCTGTCACTTAATTTCCATTTCTAGACTCTGGTCCAAAAAATAGACTTGCAATAGGCTCTCCCTGTTTGCTGCCAAACAGTTTTATGTGGAAAACCATTGTTGAGTATTTTACACTGCTTGGGTTGGAGGCCATTGTCTTATTCTTTATTCTTTTTTTCAGCATCTCACATAGTTTGGTGGTCAGTCATGCATGCTCAGTAACCACCTTTAGGAGACTTGAATCTTGTCAAGTTTGACTAGTCTGGTCAGGTTTGGGGGTTATTGAATCAGTTGGTGTTAAAGCTGCAAAATTATTTAAGTGAGATTCTTATTCCGTTCATAATTATAGGTTTGTTTTAACAGATCTGTTTTGCAGATTTTTATGAGCAGGAATTCTCCTGGGCAAATCCACATGAATTCTCAGGGGGGTGAGGGCAGGTGATTTTTCATCTCTGAGGTGGTTTTTCAAGAGAGGGTTCACATAAAAAAAACCTGATGCTGTCCTTTTAGCCACACCCAATTTTCAGCTTCTGCTGAGAGCAAGACCCAAAATTATCCCCCCATCTCCTTATGAAATCCTGTTGAAAAACATTAGTCCCTGTGCACTGTGCACAAAAGCCAAATTACTTTTGGAATGTTCTGTGGAACTCTGGGAATCCAGATAGGGATCGAGGAAACAGCACAGCATCTTCCCCCCCTCTGCTCAATCTGCTGATTGATTTGCAGGCAATTATTCTCCTTACTTTCAACCATCTGGGATAGAGTCTTGGGTCTAACCTGTGTTGTTTGTTTGTTGATTCCTTTATTTTTTTGTTTCTTAAGTATTCTATTTTGTTCTTAATCTCGGAGAATGCAAAGAAAGTTCTAGGAAAAAAGAGGCCTCATTCTCCAGTTAAAGCAATTTTCTCCTGATAGTTTGCCAGGAGGTTAGGATGTTTCTCAGATCTTGCACACTGCTGAAATGCAAATCAAAGAAAGAGCTTCTGTAACAAACCAAATATAAACCACATACTTATTCAGGGACAGAGTTGATATATATTCGAATACTGGTTTTCATACTCAGTGGTACCAAGATCTTTATGAGCATGTAGGCTTCGCAGGACTTCAGGGAGGCATCTGTTAGGAAGCAAGAAAATTTGGAAAGGAGGGAGTGGCATGTCGAGAGGAGATAGTAAATATTAGACTTCCCAAGTATGCAGCTATTTCCCAGCTTGGAACTCCCAAAATGCTTAATGCTCTGCCTCATAGACTCAGAGATAAAGAAGAAAGATCACAAATTAGAATGGAAAAAAATTATAAAGACTTTTTTTATAAATGATAAAGATTATTATTTTAACTCCCGATTCGCTGTAATGTTTTTGGCTATCTCGTAGAAAAATTCTCAAAAACAATTTATGTGTCTCTTAATGTTTAAAATAGTTACATTAACTATAGCAGCAGTCCCCAAACCTGGCTCTGTTTTGTATGTGGTGGGCTTCTTGCCCACCTTCACCAAATTCCAACTCTAGGACCAGCCTTCCAAACTACATCCTCAGGATCTCAGGGAAAGAACACTAAAAGCTTCTGGATCTGATTGACAGATCAGCATTTCGGAGGCGCTGATCTAATGAAGGAGGTCAGCAACCCCCCAAGGTAGGAATCCTTTGGTCTCCAAATGCTGACTCTCTATAGATAGCCTTGCAGATTCAAGCCCTGTAAACATAAAATAAATGACAAGATTTGGGATGGGTTTCAGCTGTAGTTGTGACCAGAAGAGGTGTACCTGGGGGACTGCGATGGGACTATGTAGCAAGAGTGAGTGTGGGAGTGGAGATAAGCTGGTCAGCACAGGCACACAATGATAATGGGTAAGAGAGATAGTTGCTCAACAGAGTTTGAGCCCAAAGAGGATCTGAGCCTTGTTTCAGATATTCCAGGGCTATAGAAAGGAATCAGAAACCACAAACTGAGCTCAAAGAGTCTCCTTTGATATCTAGCAGTTTCCTGATGTCTTTTGCACAAAATCAGAGAGGTTGAATAATTTGCTTGTAGTTAAACAGCTCTTAAATGACTTAACTTTGACCATTTGACCAATGCCTTCTGACCCCACTTCTAGTTTCCTTTACTCTCCAGGACACTTCCAGTTATGGAAATTGTTTTAATGGGTTGCATTTGAGCCCTAGCTATGATGGAGGCCGTAGGACCTGGCTTTGTAGGAAGGGGTCATTTCTGGCCCAAAGTAAGCACTCAGAGGCAGAAATGACCCAGCAACCTAGTCTCAGAATAGTGGCCAGGGTAGAGATGAAATCTGTGCATACATGGTATTGAAGACCATCTTTGGGGGGAATTTCGGTGGATGCAGCTGGGAGGAGATAGATTGTTGAGGAAGAAAGGGAAAGGCTGGCCTTGCCCAGTGACTGAACTATCTCTGTGTGAGATATAAGACAATAGGGAGCTATTGTGTATTCTTAAGGGAAATTATGATATGAAAACCATCAACACAAAACAAGTTTGGAACCAGCGTTTTTGATTAATGATAGAATGGCTTCTGAGATTAGGTTGCTGGGTCATTTCTGCCTATGAGTGGTTACCTTGGGTTTGATGAAGCTTGGGTACCTCCCAGGGCTATTCTTATTTTCTGCCTACTTAAGAATAGTTTTCCAGTAATGATGTGGGTCTTTTATTAATGCCCCCCAATACCATACCAAGTATAAAATAACAGCTTATTTCAGTTATATAGCCTATGAGATGTGGAAATTTGAAGTCTTTGCCCTGTAGCACGAATTTCAAATAATGTCCTATAAAGCTTTGGGACCTGAGAGATCCTTGGGCCATTAACCTTAAAATCCCAGAACTAAAGACTTTATTTTGCTGGAGTTTCCATCTCATGTCTGTTTCTAAATAATCGTTATGGTGCATTATTTTGTTAATGGGTTATTTCCCAAAGTGGGAAAGAGAGAGGGCCCACCATTTGATTTTGGGTGCTGGTTTGTTTTGTTTTGTTTTGTTTTGTTGAGTAGGACCTAGCCTGAAATGTCCCCAGGCTCATGCTGTTTCCGAGCCATAATTATGCTTTTTAACCCACTCCTTTATGTCTGGACCCTTAATGTCCAAGCTCCTATATAATTACCAAGTTTTAGAGTGTGGGAATGAGACAAATATTTTTTGCATGACTTTAGCCTATACATTACTGCAATGCCATATTATTACAAGAAATTTCCTGAACTCGGAGCTGTACTATTAACTCTCCCAATTTGAAAACACCCAGCAAAGAGATACGCCCAGTCTTTGGCCCATGATGCAGAATTCAAATGGACAGTGACTTGATACAGCTGAGGGCTCTGGGATTCCTGGGGGAGGACTTGAGTTTGGCAGTGGTGCACTGGTTCAGAGCCTGACAGAGACTTGGGAACTTTTCCTCTTCCAAACAGCTGTGCTACACAGCCCCAGCCATACCTCTCAGTGCAGTTGTGAAGTACATGCATTCTTCAGTATTTGAAAGGGGCCAGGTTTGTTAAATGCCTCTCGTGGAGAAAGTTGCCATGTTAGTTTGCTGGTCTGAAAAGATTAGACTGAAAGGAGATCTGTGGCCAAGAAAACAGGGCTCCATTTAACCCTGGACTCTCGAAGTGCACAGAAACAGAAGACTGCAGGGGACTGAGACAGCCTCAGTCTCAGGAGTCCATTCCCCTGATCTAAAATGATTTTCACCCTACTTCCTTCTAATTTGAGACACAATTTACATCTCAGCATTTTTATATATGGAGCAGAGAAATCATTTTTATTGTTTCATTTCTTATTTCCTATAATTTATTGAATATTCAAATAATTTAGAAAGGAATAAAGGAGCAAGTAAACTCCCTGAAATCTAACCACTTAGCAATAACCATCAATACTTGTGTTCATCTTTCTGGGCCTTTTTCCATATGTATGTATGTATGTATGTATGTACACGCATACATATATAAACCTGCAAATGTGTTTAAATACACATATTTATATATTATTTTATATGAACATTTGTTCTACCATCTGCTTCTCCTTCCATTCAACTATATGTTGTGATAGTTTTCCTTCTAATGAATATAAATATCTATCACTGTTGAATGGTTTCTAGGGATTCCATTATATGACAATGGATATTCAGTAATTTGTTAAACAAAATCCTGATGGATGAACATTTTGTTTACTTCCATTAACTGCTACTGTGATCAATATCCCAGTGAATAATCCTTTTATCCTTTTCATCCGTGTGTATCTGTCTAACTTTCTTTTTAAGAAGAGACTCTTTTACCCCAGGGCATGCATATTTTGAATTTTAATACATAGTACCAAATTGCCCTTGAGAAAGTTTATTCTAATTTACAATCCTGCCAACAGTGGATAAAAGCACCTAAAGAACAGGGAAACTAACTTCCCTTTTTCTTAGGATTTTCTGAATTTTACCCACCTACAGAATTTTACTTCTAAATGCCTAAGAGGCAAATGTGTTTATGAAGTACTGTAAGTTTGATATTGATCCACACCCAGATTCCAGAAAAGTTGTTCAATCTATGGTTTGTGAAACCTGAAATAAAATCAGCAATCGCTAAGATTCTTTATTTATTTGCTAAGATTAAGTAATGCTAAGCTCACTTTGTTTTTTGATAAGATCAAATAAAGGTAGGCTGAGGGAATGCCATAGACACAAGGTACCAGGATTTCACCAAGGCATTTGTATTGGTTTGTATTCTTTCTTTCTTTTTTCTTCTCCTTCTCTTTTTTTTTTTTTTTTTTTAACCAGATGCAGAAATAAGGACTAAATAGTGGTCCGATTGGATGGACTTATTGTTTGAACAACTCCACCCTAGGCAGGTTGGTTAGGGAATCTTGTCACCTCTACAGAGAGATTACCACAAGTGCTGGGCTCCGTTCTTCCAGCATATACATGAACCTAATTATATGATCTTTGAAAACACACTTTTTGAAAATGTGATGGCTCAAAGCTGGGAAGGTTACCTAAAACAGTGGAAGACATAATTAGAATTGAGAAATATTTCAGCAGGATGGAATGACAGACCCAAATTTAGTTAGATAAGTCAAAGCAAATATTCAGTAAGGAAAAGAATGAAGTTTATGCTTAGAATTAAAATTCTGGCATGCACATGCTGCATGTCTTGTGTGTGTGTGTGTGTGTGTTCATGTGTATATGTATGTGTGTATAAATGGAAGGGAAATTGGCCATCAGGATATGAGTTTAATCAATTGTAAATTTGAATATGAGTCATCATTGCCCAGCAGATGTTACGAGATCAAGGCAACATAGGAGTGTATTAATTATTTTAAAATAGTGTCTAATGCAGGTTAAGACACGTATGAAGACTTGGATTATTCAGACTCTGTTTAGGGACTTGTTCTGTTAGAGTAGCCCTGACACACTGTAACGACCCCACGTGTGATGGGATACATAGAGGAGACAAGGAGAAGTAGAGAAGGATCAGCAGAGAGGACAAAGAAGAATTAGGCTAGATAAGCTACAGATAGTGGGCATAACTGCATTGAATGGTCTAAAAACCAGGGCCCCTTCCCAAAAAGCAGACTTAGGACAAGCGGACTGAAACTGCAGCCAAAAAGCTCAAAATATGTCAGGAACAGGAGAGGGAAGACACCCCGTTAAGCCATTTAATATATCGTCTCATAAGGTATCAAGTTTCCCATTGTTAGGTAATGTATCCACCAGCACTGCTACACAGGGAACTCCTGTTTGGGGAAAAAAGTTGTATAAGATTCTTCCCACCAGCACATGGATGATGAGTTTTTACATGCCCAATACTCTCCCATGGATGGATGTCCCAGACTTAGAAGAAGCCCACAAGTCTATTGCAGAGAAATGAAGCACCGTATTAACTATTCACACTGGTACTCCTGCTAAGGCTCCACCTATAACCACTGCCTGCTTGCTGGGGCCGTGGGGTGGAGGGAAGGGGGCCAGCTCTCTTTGCATCCCAGCACACCAACTGGCTACTACTTCCCCCTTTTCTCTCCTGCTCAAGTGAACATTCCAGATGCTGATGTGCTCCAGTAATCAGAGGTTCCCCAGCATCCTCAAATCCAGCCTGTCTGTGCACTTTCCCCTTTCCCCACATAGCCTGCTCGTACTTGCTTTCTTCCCACTTTTACCTAGGCTCTTGTCTTTCTGAAAGGAGCTCTCGCTAAATTTTTTTTAAATATGCAGTTGTTACAACCAATAAGAGAAAAGTCCCCCAACCCCTCCCCCATAGTGGACAAAAGGACATAGAAGGAGTCTCACAGATAGTGAAATAGAAACAGCCAATAAATGTATGTAAAGATGCTCAGCCTCAAATTATATTGAAGGAAATATGAATGTGATACAGTTTTTTGTATATTGGATTTTTGAAGATTAGAATATGAAGATACTCTGTGTTGGCACAGTCTGGGGAAAGAGGCACAGACTGGAAGTTGGCCAACATTTCTGAAGGGAAATTTGGTGATATCTTTCAAGGTTTAAGATGTGTGTACTCTATTCTAGGGATCTCTCCTGAATCTCTTTTCCCAGCACATGACAGAAACAGCCTTTATAAGCAGTTTCAGCACCCATCCTTTATAGAACAAGCACATAAGGACAGATAAAACTGTCCCTTTGTATAAGTATTCTTTAAACATTTTTGGAATAATGAAAAACTGGAAATGGCCCAAACATCCCTCATTCATTCACTCATTCTTTCAACAAACATTTACTGTGTGCCAGGCAATGTTTTAGGTGCTTGGGATACAGCTTTGAAGAATAAAGAGTTCTGCCCACTATTTTAGTACTTCAGTAGAAGATTAGTAAATAAAAGTACATGCACGGAATGGAATAATGTGTAACCATTAGAAATGAGGTCACTCTGCGTGATCTTGATATGGAAGGCTGGTCAAGACATATTGGGCGTTTTATTTCTAGAGGGATATGTGCTTGCATTATGCACAAAAATTGTCTGGTAAAACACAAAAACCTTAACAGTGGGAATAGATATTGGGGTAGGCGGAGAGGGAATATTACTTTTCTTTTCATAAAGTCTTTTGTACTATTTAAATTTTCACAGCTAGCATATATACTTTATATAATAAAAAACTAATAGATGCTATAAAAAAGAAGAAATTATAAAGTTAAATCACTAGTTCTGCTAGAGAACTAAGACTCATATCTCAAAGAAAATGGAAAATTCCTTAACCTATCTGTAGGCATTGAGACCAAAATGATTAGGTGTTTGATGCTGTTCAGACTGCAAGAATGGAAATTAGTACCATAGTACTTTGGAATGCAAAACCAAAGACATAAGGTGGTCTGTGGTGTTACTGGTCATGGGCCTAGTGGACTTGTCTACACATGCAAATCAAATGGGAAGGCAGCCAGGGGCATAGGAAGGGCCTGAGGCCAAGAGTCAAGTGTTCTAGGGCCTTCTCCTGGGTTCGTGATTAACTTCAACCTCTTGGAGCCTCAGTCTGTCTTTCAGTAAAACAATAAACTTGGATTCATTGATTTAAGGTGTGGCCCAGCTCTAATATTCCCATGAACCTGGATTGTTCTGGTAAGTCCTCATTCTTAGGACAGAGATTTGAGATGGCTCCTGAAATTCTCACGCATCTTAGAAGAGATTACCTCAGGGTATTTGGGTGGCTCAGTCAGTTAAGTGACTGACTTTCGTGTCAGCTCAGGTCATGATCTCAGGGTTCCTGAATTCAAACCCAGTATTGGGTTCTGTGCTGACAGTGAGGAACCTGCTTGGGATTCTCTGTCTCCTTCTCTTTCTGCCCCTACCATACTCACTGTCTATCTCTCTCTCTGTCAAAATAAAGAAATAAACATTAAAAAAAAAAAAAAGAGAGAGAGAGATCACCTCAACTGTCCAGTTACCCACCATCTCCTAGTGCTGTGAAGATACATTCATTATGTATTTTAATATCTGCTTCTGTTTGCATTCAAGTTTAAGTACATTTGGTTGTTTACTACTTACACTATTTCCACTTCAGGATGATAGAAAATCAGTCTTTTTGGAGTCTACCCTAAACTTGTGACTAAGAAAAAATTGTTTTCAAAATACATCCATTTGATGAATTTAATATAATGTTGGGGGCAGTGGGGGCGGTGACAGGTTTGGGGGAGGGGATGATTCAACACACTGGGCATCTCAAGATGAAATCAGAACGTAATCTCATCCTTTCTGGAAATTGGATTTCTGTCAGATTCAGAAACCCAGGAGTTCCACTTTGTTCTTTGGGGGTAAGTTTTCACAGGATAAGAGGTGGTGGTTATGGATGAGTTTTCATTTTTGTGTGCTGGGGGTGCTGGGGGAATATCAGCTCAAGAAGCCCATGAGTGCACCCGCGGATGATGTGCTTGTCATATCTGCGTGTCCCTGGGGGGTCCACTGAGACCTACCCAGGGTGGAATATGTGACTCACACTCTTTTTTCCACGTAGCAGTAAATTGGTGCTAACTAGCATAAGTTCAGAGTATCTCATATAAAGCTAGTAAGGGCATTGAAATCCAAACAGCAAACAGCCCAATGAGTAGATAAACGCCAGAGGGAATGTTTCATAATTTTGGTATTTGGGACACTCCACTGCCATTTTTCTCTTCTCATTTGTTTTCCAACTGATTGGAAAACTACTAATGAGTGTGTTTACATTTTCTCCAATTGTTTTATCCAAGTGCGGGAGCAGCTGGGGAGAGGGGTTTGTTCTCTGTCCAGGGCCTAAACTGTCTCTCGCTGTCTTCCTCCTGCTTGCTGCCGCCAGGCCCCTGTGCCCTGCCAAGCCTCTGCTCTTGCCTCCCTGCCCCTCCCTGGGCTTCTCCCTGCGTGCCACGTGGCCAGCAGCCCCACCACATGTTTTGTGTTGCTCACACCCTCCCTCTTTCCCTCTTTTGTTGTCATTTGTTTTGTTTTGAAGGGGCTGAGGTGCGGAGGAGGTCTTGGGTTGATGCCCTTCCACTCAGCTTCAGAACTGGGAGCAGGCCCAGATTTCATTTGCTCCCAGTTCTGTGTTGAGGTCAAAAGCCCCTGGAGAATGTCCTTCTGTCCTCTGACAGTTCATGGGGATGCATTCGTTCTCCTCCGGCTATTCCAGATTCCAGACTCTGCTGTCTGCAACCCAATGGGTCTGAATCCCATTCTCAGCTGCTCTGCTCTTTCCTCTTGATGAGGGCGTCTCAAGCTTCTGTCATTTTGAGAACCGCCTTCACGTTTTCCACGTCTTTTGACCTAATTTGTATGAATTCTTTGTTTGATGTGCTTGTTGTCTTCAAATGTGTTTTGAAGTAAATTCTTAACTACTACAAAGTCCATTTGCTCCCTGTGAATATTCTTCCATATCTCCGGGTATGTGGACACTGGTCTTCTTAGCCCTCACTTTGTAAGACTCTCTTTCCCTTCCTGCGGTGCTGCTGGGCTATCAGGTCCTTCAAGTTCTCCTTGGAATCGTTACTCACTGTCATTTTTCAGTATATTGGCCAATTCCGTTAGGCTAGACATCATTAGTTGATGAGATGATGTGGTAATGCCAGTTTTGCCTGGGCCAGTGATAATAAATATTTGTTGACTGTGTGAATTGAATGAAAACCATGACCTCCCTGTCAACACAATTATAGAGTCTGAATCCCAGTGCCCGTATATAGCCTCCTCTGTTTCTTTCTTCGTTTCTTCTTTTCCTTTTTCATCCATTATCTCTTTCTTTCCCTTTATCCTTCCTTCCTTCCTCCCTCCCTCCATTCCTTTCTTTCTACCCCCCTTTTTTCTCTTTAGTTAAAAAATTGGGATTTGATTTTTGAAGCTCACTTTCTAAAGAAGCTCATAACAGACCATGCACAGAATGCATCCTCAGTTACAAGGACAGTCTGGTGGTTTTTTTTTTTTTTTCTTTTCAGAGACCCTCTATTGACTCTGTAGGTTGAAATAGTTTAGACTCCACATAAAATATGCGTTGTTTACCCAGGCTCTTCATGCTCTGCATACTGTTACAGTCCTTGAAGAGCTTGTCAGTGACAAGTAAGATAAATGAATGAAGAGGACTTTACAAGTGTTTAAAAGCTAAGTATAGCATGTGCTGCCCACTACTTAATTAAACAGACCTGTGCTTAACTAAGTAACTTTGTGGTAGAAACTTCCAAAGTTTTTCCCTTCCCCCTCAGACCCCACCACCTCCAACAGTGCTCAGGATGTTAGAAATTCCTTGGTTGTCTGCAGTTGCTAATATCCTAGGGCTAGCTTCAAAATCATCTTGGTTAAAGCATTAAAAGTTAGTATGGATTGTGAATAATGACTTTTGAATTTATATTAGGGTCGGACAGCAACATGGACTCCTTCGAGGCTCAATCAAGATTTTATAGTATGTCTGAGTTTCATTGTTTTCAGAGAACTTTAAAATCAATGCAGTGAACTGCTTCTCTTCTCAGTTCTGGGGTCAATGTACAGAGAGTTGGAGCCCCTTCCCGGATCAGTTTTGTTTGTTTTGTTTTGTTTTGTTTTCGTCTTTTTTTTAATGCAGGTGTCAGTCCTTATGGATCTGTGTAGTAGGGTACAATGATTACATAGAAGGTTCTGGAATTACAGTTCCAAATCTACCAGTTGTGTGATATTGGGTAAACTTCCTAGTCTTTCTAAACCTCAGTTTCTTCATCTGTAAAGTGGGAATACTAACAGCCTCTACCAGGACTGACATCCAGGTCATTTGCATGTGAGTCACTCTTGGTTCTTAGGGGTTTCTGCCCCTATTATAGCAGCTCTTAAAGATTTTGAGGGGTGCCTGAGTGGCTCGCATTCGGTTAAGCATCCAACTTTTGACTTTGACTCAGGTCACGATCTCACAGTCATGGGATCAAGCCCCACCTTGGGCTCCACACTGAGTGTGGAACCTGCTTGATTCTCCCTCTGCCTCTCTCCCCTGCTCATGCTCTCTCTTTCTCTCCAAAAAAAAAAAAATTTTTTTTAATATGTCCCCCACCTCCAACCTACATCACTGTTGGTGTAATGGACTAAATTAGATGACAACCACAAAGTTGCTTGGCAAAGTGCTGTGCTTGGCACACAGCAGGCCTAGGGAAGCGTTGGTTGTCATCACTGATATTTATAGGTGACTCCATCTCATAGTGCTGGCCTTTTTTCTGCCATGTGAAGAATCCTAACTTCCCCATTACTGGCAGAGCATGTACAACTCTTCCTCTGTAGATAATTGTCCCCCCATGGGCTGCACTAGCTGGTAGTAGAACAGAGGCAAGCATGCTTTCTCTACAATCATTGTCTACAACCTTTTCTGGAAGTCCTCAGGTTCCTAAGGTGGCAGCAGGAAGTAGTTTACCAGAATAATTTCTCTCCATTTATTTTAGAAGGAAAAAAAGAAAGAAAAAATGTGCAAAATGTGCAACGAGGAATAAGAACAGTAGACCAGCATCTTATCCATGGGAGATTTGGTTCATGCTAAAGACATTCTTTCTTCTCTTGCCCATTTTATGGATACAGGAACTGAGGCTCATGGAAAAGTAATTCAGCCTGAGTCTATTGGAAATATTTGGCAGAAACAGAATTAGTGCCAGACCTATGTTACTCCCCTAAAAAGACGAGAGATCTATGTTCCCAGGTGATGAGAAATCTCAAGAGCTGTCCATGGAAAGGCCTGGTAGTCACAGGAATGTTACTCTTGTGCAAAAGTTAGACATAGGCTTATTAATCATTTTCTCGGATTCTCACAAAACACACCAAGAGATAAAGATTTGGTGCAGGTAGTTTATTTGGGAGGGGATCCCAAGAAGCATGGTGAGAAAATTGAGAATTGAGACAGGATGTGAAAATGCCAATAAAGGTGAATTACTGTGTGCTTTCCTGATATAATCAGCCAGGGATACACTCTGCTAGGGACCTTTTGAAAGATTCTGAAACACACTATAGGATGATCCCACAAAAGGACTGGTACATTGGTTATCCATCACCTCCCTCCCTCATAGATTGAACATTGTTCTAAGGACATGAACTCCCCACACTTTGGTCTGCCCTGTTCCCTGGCCAAACCTGCCCCTGTGGCCAGAGGAAGACTTCAGGCAGAGATGTACATGGATTTGAGATGGAAAGACAGCAGCACTATCCAGAACTGTCCATTCAAGCTGCATGTGGCTTCCAGCATAGACAAGAGGATATGACATTCTCTATTTTAATTAAAAATAAAATAAAGTAAGGGTATTTAATGAGTAGGTAGCAAAAATATCTTCTAAACTCTCCACAGTGGCCTACTAATTTTTCTTTTATAAATAAAGACTGAATGAGGGCTTCAACAAAGTTGGGAGGCAGATGGTTGGCAGAAAGAACTGATCAGCTGAATGAACTGGAGGCTATTTGACCAGTTTTCAAGGCAGAACTGGTGTTGTAGCAGTAGATTGTGTAGACAGCTGTAAATACATAGATGTGCAGAGCCTGGCTCATTTTCCCAGAGATGTCATGATTTGACATGTGCGAGCATATGACTGTTGCTCTGTCTTAAATTGCTTCCCAAGTGTCCCAAGTTGATAAGGTCTTTTGAGAAATAAAATAGTGAATTATCATCTCAAATATGTTTCCTACTCTTCCCACATCCAATATGGGAATGAAGAAGGCAACACACACACACACACACACACACACACACACACACCTCACATCTTGGATTCCAATCCCCCTATTGATCTGTTTTTCTTCTCAAGGTGAGTTTACCATGGAAATTCCCCAACCTACCCTTCTTTATATTCATATCCATGCCAACTTTCAAGTCTTAGTTCAAGGGCATCTGACCCATGAAGCCTTATTTGACGCCCCTGCCCTCAGCTAGAAGGGATTTTTCCAACCTCTGGGCATTTATATAAATCAAACCCTTCCCT
The DNA here is from genome assembly GCA_030068075.1 of Paguma larvata. Lineage (NCBI taxonomy): Eukaryota > Metazoa > Chordata > Mammalia > Carnivora > Viverridae > Paguma > Paguma larvata. The sequence continues at coordinate 22,772,311 of CM057842.1, read as the reverse complement.
CTTGTTTTATTTCCCATATTGGGTCATAGTCCTCTAATTCCTCATGTCTTGTTTATCTTTGCTTTGTCAGTCCCCAGTATCTGGCCTGGGACCTTACATTTCACCTTGTTACTATAGGACTCTGGAGTCAGAAACCTGGGTTTCAGTCCTGTTCCTCCAGTTAGTGGAGCTGAGCATTGATGGGTTTGGGTTTCTCAACTGTAAAAGAAGGCTCATAAGAATAGCTATCTTAAAAGCAAGGAGTCAATGAAAGCATACTAACCAAATACTTAGCCTGGCACATCATTGTTCTTTATGGTTACAGAAGTTTGATAAGTGTTAAATGAGTTTCAGTGCAGTGTCCATAGTGGAAGCCTTTCCATCATTGATTCTTATTTAATCCCATAAAGTTCCCCAATGTGGTACACTCCCCTAATAGCTTATTCATCCTGCTGCTTCATTTTGTCCTCCAAGAGTGACCCAGGCATTGGAACCCAGACACCACTCAATTATGATTCATTGCCATGTGGGCCTGGTGGATGTACAGGAAATCCCACCCCTCCTCACTGTCCAGTTGTTGTCTGGTTTCTCCATCTTTTGCTCCGAGACAAGAACTGTTGACCTTGCTCTGATTTGGCAGAAACAAGACCAGTAGAAGAGTTCTGGACTATTTCATATTTCCCTGGCAGGAAAGAAGGAGAAAAGAAAACCTGATAGAAGAAAGTGTAATTGCTATTGTATGGTATTATCTCCATATCCCATAGCAACAAATCTTATTATATTTTTTTCTTATTTAAACCATATTCATGAAGGTTTTATTGTTAACTTGATCCAGATGACTGATCAAAGCATGGTTCATTATTGCCACCTTGCTAAAATATTTTTAAAGGCAGTTTTAATATTACACTTTTATAGCTACATATTGCCATTAAGCTATTGAGTCTATTACTAGTCAATCAAGGATTTTCATTTTGTTTCAAGAGCTCCTTGGATAAACTCTTCAGAAATGTCAAAGAGATGGAGTATATGGCACCTTTTCACAGATGGTGTTCATCAGAGATTTTAGTTAATGGATAAAGTTTCAGTTTTCCATGGTTGACTTTTGGTACTAACGAAAGTATTCTAAAGGCTCTTGCTCTTCTAAAGGCTCGGGGATAGTAAGGAAATGAATCCCATAACACTCCCAAACCTTTTATTCTTAATGAGGTAAGTTAATCAGGAACATGAAGTATTTCACTGGGTCCATTTTACTAAAGAACGGAATATATTTACAAGGAAACCAACTTTTCCAACAGCTCCAAAACTACACACTTTACCTACACTCCCATTACCAAGAAAAGCAACCAAAAACAAATACACAATGGAAAAAATTAAGCTATCACAAGAAGAGTTATATACTCAACTGGCTTATCATAGAAGCTACCCGTATACTTTTCCCTTTCATCTTCTGTACCCATTTTTTTCTTTCCTTCATATATCTGTACATTTATTTGACACACACTTGTTTACTACATATGCACCAGACTCTGTGCCAGGAGGTAAGTACAAGGCTTCAGACATAGTGCTTTCCTCAAGAGAATTTCAGCCTAGTGGTGGAGAAAGCCAAGATAAGCACATGATTATTTACCATTCATTGGGATGAGTTCTGTGATGGAAGGGAGCTTGGAGGTGGGTGCATGATCCTGGTGAAGGCAGTGGAAGAGCACTTTAATCCCTTCTGCAGCAAGCTCAGGGAAGGCCTTCCTGGAGGTGATGGTGTTAAAGCTAAGATCAGAAGAATTAACAGGTGTAACTCAGGTGAAGGGAGAGAGAATGAAGAGCATGACTGGAACTGTGAATGGTACATCCCAGGACTGGGGATAGGGAGCCCGAGAGGTGAGGTTGAGAATGAACGGCAAGCAGTTACTGCCCAAGAGCTTTGTTAGCTCTGGAGGAGCTGGGACTCCTTTCCTGAGGGCAGTGGGGAGTCTCTGAGGAGCTTGAAACCAGGGACTAACGGGGCTCTGATGTCACTTCCACTATGGATTGTGTGCAGTGGGAGAGCTGTTAGAGGAGTCTTTTGCCCTAGAGAAATAAGGTGATGCCTGGAAGAAAGAGGAAGTGGAAAATAAAATCTGATTAGACCTGTCTCAGCAGTCATGACATAATATAGTAAAATGAATATAACACAGTTAGCCAAAGGCAAACGTGTCAGGTCAGCAGTTTGGTAGACACTGAGGGAAATAAAATTGGGCTTCAATGCATTGCTAAATGAGTCCACGAGTTCCCAAGTATAGTGCTGTGGGAAGCTCTCCCTCTCTCTCACTCTGTATTAGTTTTCCTGAGATTCCAGTTATGACTGCCCAGAAGACTGCTCTTTAAGGCTTTGTGGTAGGCACCTTGTGTATCTATCAACTCCAGGAATATGAACCATTGCACATGGAGTCACCTGGTAAGCGTCACCTGGAGTTATTTGAACCCATGATATCCTTGTTACAATTTTCTACAGTTTTTCTTTCATCGATCTTCAAGGGAGATTTATTCATGTTTTATTACCCTTCCAGACCATTCTTGGTATGTTAGGAAGCCAATATAATTGGGTGGAGATGAGGATAAGTAAGGTAGATTTTCAAAAAAAAATTATAAGAGGGGCGCCTGGGGGCGCCTGGGTGGCTCAGTCGGTTAAGCATATGACTCTTGGTTTTGGCTCAGGTCACAATCTCACAGTTCCGTGAGTTTGAGGCCCACATTGGGCTCTGTGCTGGCAGCATGGAGCCTGCTTGGGATTCTCTCTCTTCCCCTCTCTCTGCCCCTCCCCTACTCATGCTGTCTCTGTCTCTCAAAAATAAATAAATAAACATAAAAAAAAAAAATAAATTAAAAGAGATCCATTTTCAGTTTGACAATTAAGTGAGCAGAATTGGCCAAACTTTTTTTTATAGAAGGGAAAACTAGCAACCAGCCTGTAAGAAATTGGTCACGGTTTAGGGGATATGTTACAAGCAAGATAAATAAAAATGGTCTAGAGTATCAGGCCAAATTCTCATTATTCATCTCTGGTTCACACTCTCCTCTTCCAGTCCAGACTAATCAAAAGAAGCCTCTTCCGCTCACAATTGCTCTGTGTACATTTCCCCCAGATCTGGTATTCACATGAACAACATGGTTTATTTATATTTCAGCACCAAATTGGAAAGATGACATCATTCATTTACAGTCTTTATCCCATGACATGCCTATTCTCCAACACCTCATTTCAGCAGACACATTTAGGACTGCATATAGCATCTTGTTTAGCTTGTACATTCTTTTATGGGATACAGTTCAAAGGTAGGAAACTTTAGGCTTGTTGCTGGTAAGAAAATAATCTCATAAAATCACAGGGGCTTCCCCAAAGGATAAGGACATTATGATGTTTACAATAGCAGAGTTATTATTTGTTCATTTAGGCTTCATCGCTCATTCTTGGGTGAGCCCCTTCCTTCTTGACCGTGGCAGGTCTTATAGCTCCCTTCAGGCTCTCAGAATTCTGTTAGAAGAAACAATTTCAGATTTATTAGTTCATGAGTTCAAAAGTACAGGTTCCTGACCATACTGGAGTTTCAGGCGTGAACACTGAATTTCAACATCTCTTGTAAGAGGGCAGGCTGAATGAGGGGACTCTCAGTACTTGGTTGGCCACAGCTCCACTGTCCTGCTCTTTCTCACAAGCTGTAACTTGCCCATTGGGTCTTCTGACACTTTAAATGGACAAGAGAAGGATGAAAATGCTATCAGCTGCCAAAGGTTGCCTGGAATTTTTTATTTAATTGTTAGGTGGGCTTTTCCCTCTATTTTTATTGTTTTTAACCATATACATGCATTTTTTTTTACACCCACTATGGGGACTTTCAAATATCGTACACATTTTTCAAAATGGGGTGAGTAAATCATGAGACATCCCCTGGCAGATAGAACTGGAATACAAAGTGTTTCCAAAATTTAACCACGACATCCATGGGAAAGCTGTTTCTATCTGATTAGCTGTTTGTCTTTTCTGCCAGTAGCATGGCAAGGAGCAAAGGCTAGATATTGAGAATTGGAAGACCCAAGAAATCTCCATGTTCTATGTAAAAAAAGAGACTCTGGGGGCTGAAATCTGTGCCTTGATTTTCTAGCTGCAAGTGAAGATAGTAATAATTCCTCCCAGGAAAGTTTTGAGAATAAGTTAGGTTGTACATGAAACATGCTACAAGAATACACTGTGTTAAGTCCAGAATTGTTATCAAAGTATTATTTATATTACCTAATAAAATTCCAGCCAGTCGGAGGCTCTGCCAGCCTTTGATATCCAGCTCTCTTGAAGTGCCGATGGTTTGCCATCATCTCAAACCACCAGTGGGATTGTTATGGCAACACATGAGATGTCCTCAACTCTCAGTGACCTTCCCTGGCTAAAAACAAACGTGCAGTCACCTGTAGAATGGCAGCATCCCTCAAAATTCTGGCATTTCTTTCTTTCAGTCCCTCATTGAAGCAACCTGCACAGTGTATTTACATACCCTAGGCCCTGTGCTAGATTCTAGGGAGAGGCAGGGGAAGGAAACAGCCTCAAGTCTACTGACAGTTGGACAGGTAGATTTGAGGTTACAGAGCGATGATAAGCAGGAGACGCACATGTCCTGGCATCAGGGAAGGGGTCAGGAAAAGGCTCCTAGAGAAAAAGTTGTGAATTAGCCAGACACAGAAGGTAGAGGTGAGGGAAGGTGGTTGGAGGAGGTACCACAGGCAGAGGAAACAGCATGTTTAAGAAAGAGAGGTTTCTTACTGTAAACAATAGCAAAAATAATAGTAATAATGGCATTTGATTTTTACTGTAAGCCTATTATGAACCAAGAACTGACACTTGAAGCCCATTGTATCTCTTGCCCCTCACAGTGACCCCACGGAGGGAGACACCATTACTCCAATTTATACTTGAGGAAATTGAAGCTTACAAATAGGTAACTCTCAAAAGACCACATAACCAGCAAAGACATAGAACGGGCCTTGAATACAGACAGTCTTTATCTCCAAATACACATGTGTAGTCTCTACAGTTCCTGGCTTTCTGGGCTGGATATTTTTATCTGCCTTTTTCCATGGTCTTTAGGCATTTTTCTAGATTCTATGACCCTGTTAGGTCAATTCATTGCTGGTCTGTTTCTTGCCTTACATAACCAAACAGTACAGTTGTATGTCCTGGGAATTGAAACCATGACACCTAGGTGCCTCATGTGACAAAAAGTAGGGCATAAATTACAGTGGTCAGCTCTTCTGCATCAACTTTGCTCCTTTTGCTCAATTTCCCCCAAAAGCACTATCACTTAAATTGTCCATAGAGAGCTTTCCCTAGAAGCCATCATAGCAACAAACCATCTCCATCGCTGTTTTTGCATTTGGCAGCTTTCGAGTGGATTCCTCTGCCTTGTCTTGCAAGACCATCACATGTCTATAGTTCTGTGTCTCTGCCCAGCCTTTCCCAATCTTTTTATCCAGGGCTTCCTTCTCTCGCTTGCTCTAGGATGTACGATGTGATTGTTGGCAGTTTGTGATTGTAAGCTTACTCTGGACCTGTGTGATTGCTTGATAATGTAAAACAAAGCACCTTCGGGTATATGTCTTTTTTTCCCCCTTTTAAATCACATAGGGGGAAGTGCACTTACATCTAGTGTAGGTCCAAGCTCTTTTACCAAATGGCATAGTGCATTCTTAATAAAGAATTCAATAATAAAGTTTCAATCTGACTAAAAATGAAAACTTCTGGATTAGGAACAAAAAGAGCTCTATAGATGCTGTAATTTTGCCCTGAGTCTCTTCAGCTGGTCTTCTAGCTCCTGATGGAATTTTCTCTGGTTTTTGTTCTGTGTAGACCCAGAACAGAATGAAGCTGATGGCAGACAACTATGATGAAGACCACCACCATTACCACCACCACCACCACCACCACCACCACCGATCTCCTGGGAGGCCACAACATTCCAATCACAGGCCCTCTCCCGACCAGGTCAGTTTCATTGCCGCTTACCTCCAGGACCCCTTTTACCCTTTGGATATTTTAAGATAAAATAAATAATCCTCAAGAAATAATAAACAGCATAAAGTGATACGTCCTTTGAACTGAAACTAATAGCTTTGGTATTTATTTCCATCACTCAAAGAGTCTAAATGTTTTCCTTTCTCCTTCCTCTTTAAGGTTTTGTCTGTTCTTGTTTATGTTATGCATTTTCTTTCCTCCCCTCCTATTTTCATAGATATGAAGTCCATTGCTGGCTTGGTATCTAATGGTGGGTTACTTTGGAATGTCTCTTTCAGAGTTTTAAGAGAAAGCACTTTGTTTCCACGCGCTTGGCAACCAGAGAAGCCCCGAGTTTGCTGAGCACTTTCCTAGAAAATTCCTTAGTGATACAAATTAACAGTGGGGTAAAACAACATGAAGAGAAATCAGTTTTGCTTGCATTTTAGCCGGTGAAGTCAAAGCGTCTGGTTTATTTGATTTGGACCCTATCTTCTCCCTTGACTAGGCAAAGCAAGTGAAAAGAAGGATTGACAAAAACAAAAATCTCCTGTGGTCTTCTATGATATTTGCACTCACCTAACAAATACAAAAATATTTACATTGTTTAAGATTAAAACTCCTGAAGGTGAATTTCTTGGAAATTATGAAATTAAATACAAACTAGCAGAATATATAATCAATATTAACAGTATTTCCTCCCTTATTGTACTCTGAGCTTCTTGTGTGTGTGATCCTAGTGCTACTTACACAATAAATTTCAAGAGCGGTGGGGCCATAGGTGTAAAGGAATAAAATCATCTGCATACGTGTGAATGCCTTTGTTATATGTTTCTGGGTACGTGAGGGGGGAGAGCTTATTGTAAATTACCAGTGTGAAGAGAGGTTTAACTGTTTGTTGGAGGAGGAGGTACTTATTATGCTCCTAAGACTTTTTTGTTCAGATGGCTCTATTTCCTTTTCACCTCATGCCACTAGCATCCCAAAGGAGAAATTGAGATTGCCAAGTCTCCAAGATGTTTTACCAGGAGTACAACTCCAGGGGGCGCCATTTATATGGTATGCCACATAAGAAGTGCTCCCTGGAGCTGTGTAGTGAAATAGCTCCAACAAGAGACCCTCTGCCCCCACCCCAGCCTGGCCCTACCCTTTTACCCAGAATCATTTGCCCTCAGAGTCCACGCTGCATGTGTTCATATAGGACATCTAGATTTCTGAAGCCAAGTGCAGAAAGGCACTAGTTCATGTTATTAGCTCTCAAAAATGGTTCTGAATTTGGCAATCAGCAAAGTATAGAGAGAGATAAATTTCATATCATTATCTTGTATGCCTGTGGTTTTGCTTTGATTTAGCTTTATTTTCTCGATTCTCATCCTTTGCCATTACTACCACCTCCCCATAGTCACCCAACCTAGTATACCTGACATCCTACAAACTAAACATCTTCATTCTTGTTCTTGGTGCCTGCCTTTTTCCACACTACCCTTTGCTCCTTGACCTTCTCCCGGGAGGGATAAGTGTGAGCTTTCATTGGTGCTAGAAGGCCACCTGGGCTTTCCCCCAGAGAGAGGAACAGACAGTACTGTAGAGGCAGAAAGAAGGATTTGGAGCCAAACTGGGGGAGTGAGTCACACTAAGACCTGCGGAGATAACAAACAGGCTCGTTTCATCACAGTAACACATATGCTAATGTGTCCTGCTAGAAACCGGATACCGGATCAAATTTATCTGCTTTGTGAATGATATTTCTCACAAAGCCTAGTCTCCTGATACTTTTCCAGGGATTTTTAATCACAAAATAGAAGTCTTGCTAGGTTGACCCTCTTATGTTTGTCCACCAACAAACACTAGAGGTTGTCATAGGGCAGAAGTCATTGCTCTGGAACAATACCGTTTCCAGAAGAGTTAGCACCCCTCAAGGTGTGTCTGGCTAAGAATTGTCATCAGAGCTCTGACAAACCTTTGTCGTTGCTACTGTTAGGAAGATGGTGATGGTCTTCCACTCTCACATCCTTCATCTCAGTGACCACTCTAAGCAGCCCATGGACATAAAGGCAGAAAGCCTCTTCTACATATGAGAAACCCAGGCCCTCACTAGGGGGTTGAGGGGTGGACTGCTTCTGGTTATTTGCTCACTCATCTAATACTTGGATCACATATTCCATGCCAGCCTCTACACTGGCCTTGGGAAAGAACACGAGGGACAAGACAGAACCCCTGCCTTCAGAAGTTTGCTGTCTAGTCTGAAGACCAAATTCCAGGTCATCAGATATCTCGTTCGGTTTTTTTCTTTGGTCACCTCAACCAAAACATGCCATTTAAAAGGCAGTTATGACTTAACTAAGGGCCTATGACTTAGGAATTAACTCTGCAGTGAAGTTCACTTTCAAACTGCCATACCCTTGACCAGAAGGATAACTTTGTGGTTTTAAATTGGAGTCAGCAAGGGTATAAGCCTTCTTTGTTACACTCTTTCAATTAGAAAAGAGGGTTGACTAAGAAGACCTGGCATGAGTAGGTTGACTCCAGTGTTGGAGTCGGCAACATCTTCTGGCCTGGTGATCTTTTTGACTAGGAGTCCCAGGTCTAGGACAACCATGCTCTCGGCCATAATCACCAGCAGCTCAGATACCAAAATATGGGTTCTTATAAAACTAAGTTCCACAATGTAACAGTCATCTGAAGGCTGGGAAGTCTTTCCTAGATGATTACAAACTCTATTCAAAATTACGCAAACATATGTGCCAATATGTGTGGAGTAGAGATATTTCTCAGGAGAAAGTGACAGTGTAAGAGTCTGAACAATGGATTGATTTAGATGAGATTTAAACTAAATGTCTATCATGTACACATGTTAACTGAACTGACTTAAAGGTGCGAGGTCTCTTCCAAGGGATTCCTGATTCCCTTCCCATGAATATTCCAGCCCTGACTTTCCTGTGGCCTGAGGGTTGACCAACAATGTCTTCTGCAAGAGAAGCTACAAAGTGTTATCTTTGTCTCTTGAGCTTTATAAAAAGATCAGAACACATGAAAATAGAGAAATATAAGAAAACCAGTCACTTTGCTACTTTTCCAGAGAAATTCATTTTTCCTTAGGAAATTCAATTTAAGTATTGCTGGGTACTTGCAGAATTAGATTCTTTTTCCATTTCTTCCCCAGTCTTTTCTCCTTCACTATGATTTTGCTTTCTCCTCAGGAGAAACTGAATCCAAGGGTTATAAGTCTAGACGAACATTTCCTAAAGTAACCTTTGGAACATTAGTCCCAGGAGAAAAGTCTTGAAACAAAGATTCAGTGAGCAAAGAATTTTGGGAAAATGCTGCATATTATAACTCAATTTTAGAGAGTCTTGGTGCAATTAGCAGATCAAAGGATCTACAAAGTCATATAAGAAAGAAAGCTCTCCAATTTTATTTAATCCAGCATTTCCCAGACTTATTTGATCATAGAATCTTTTTTTCTTTTTCTTTTCTTTTCTTTTCTAGTAACATCTGTGCTCTGAAAAATACTGTTCTCAGAGTATCAGGTGAAGAAAGAGACTACCCGGTTTAAAACATAACTGATCCAGTTTCCAGCAGAGTTTTTCATCAGAAGGTGGGGTTTTGAGGCAATTTCTGCTGTGCTCTATAAAGCAGAGCAGAAAATGAGAGTGCCTCTTTCATTCATTTCTTGGGATACCTTTATAAAGACTATGATGTCTGAGAATGAGTTATCCCACCGATAACACAGTAGATCTGAACTAAAGGCATCATTATAAGGGTGAGGACCCAAGAAAACAAAGATAATCATAAAAACACAGCCCCTCAGAAATTGACAATGAGTGTGATGAAGGGAAGGGACAATTTGGAGAACACATAAGTCTATAGGGTGTACCAGTGCAATGGCCTAGACCCCTACCCTAGAAAGGAGTAGGTGGTAATTGGTAGTCTGTCTCCATGACGACCATAGCCACTGAAAATGTCCAAGTAGATCATTCAGACACTTCCCAGTAATAATGCCTTAGGAAGATTTTCAAACCAAGAAGTGGGCACAAGGGGAGACAACAAATATTTCCCATGACACGAGCTACTGATAAACTTTGAGAAACAACAAAGACCGAAGAATAAATAAGACAGGCTGGAACCACATTCATAATTTTATTTTTAGTGAGGTTACCAAGACTGATTTTAGAAAAGCTAAGTGGAAACTCGACTTCTCCTAAGTGCCCTCTGTACCTATCATCAGTATCTGTTATTTTCTCTAAGTACCATCTTTCTTTGACATATCAATTATATCAAGTCTTTACTATTTTTCCAGGCATCATAGGATTTTTATTGTCCCATAAAAAAAAAATCACATTGTATTCATCTCCTTCTAATGGCTTCCAGGTATGCAGAAAATCATAGCTTCAGAGTGAGCTCCACACTCCAGCCACCTCGAAATGCCAGGCCTTGTTCAGGCTGCCCTTTGGCATCCAGGACTCATATTCCTGTGCCCGGGTCTTAGGTTGGGCATTGGGTCTTTAAGGACCTAGATCACACTACTTTTTTGTGTGCAAAATATGTTTCCATTTGTTAAGGTGTCTGCCACTCTGATTCTCATAGTTGGGCTCTACATGGTAAAATCCTAAACATTTCTGGTCTGGAAAGCCTCAGAATATATGGCCACTTTCCAAGCCCAGAACTTGGCTTTCTTCCCTCTCCCTCCCACATGGGAGTTGGGAAGCTCGAGGACTTGTGACTACTTTAAAGATGTTCAGATCCCATTTAAAATTTAAATTTCACATATTACTTATAGAAATTCTACTTCTAAAAGGAGGGCCGCAGAGTTCAAGAGCATGGAAACATAATACTTCTTAAATTATTATGGAAAAATTTCGTTGAATTGTATGTTCTATTCATACTCTTTGTTAAGTATTGCAAAGCATGTTCACACCTGCCTGGCCCATAGTAGGCACTCAATAAATGTCTGTGGAAGGAATTATTCCCTAAGTACCTTTGGGAAATGGGAAGGACAGATGGAAGTATACCCGCTGTACCTGTAAAGAAACTGGAGCTCAGAGGTGTTGTTAATTACTGAGTCACACACCTGACAATCAGTGGGCCCATGATGAGGTCCTGAGTCTATGACTGCTGTACAGTGGTGGCAAACCTCTCTGGCTGTCAGTAGTGGATGTCTTTATGCAACCATATATGTTAAATATGGTTACATGGCTATACCATCAACTTTTTCTAGAGTACAAATGTGCTGTTGTTCCTTTTTCCCACTGAATTGTAGTAAAATTTATCCTTTTTAAATCTAATTTCCAAACTTGAAATAAAATGTCATTTCATCAGCTCTGTTTCCATTTCCCCTGGTCCCCATTGTCTTTATTTCCATTCTTCTCTTATGTGCCTTTATCTTTTCATTTCCTCCCCTTTCACCTGTTCCCCTTTACTCTTTATTCTTGCTGTCCCTGTGCCAGGGAAAACACAGCTTCCTACCATTCTCCCACTACCACAGAATTACCACAGAGAGACCCTGGAGTGGTGGAGAGCATGGTACAGAGAGGGAGGGAAATTGCTCGGGGTTACAGAGGGCCCTTAACGGGGCACCGACAGGACCCACATTCCTTTGCTCACGCTCACTCACTTATGAATCTCTATGAATCTCTGCAAATGCAAGGGCCTGGGGCAAGCCCAGTTCCCAGAGCAAAGCAGAAGATGCTTCAGTGGGTCAGGGGCTGCTACCAGATCTGCCAAGACTCTGGGCATACTTTAAGATAGTGATCTTACTGGGGCACAAGCTGGGTTTTCCCTTTTGCATCCTTAACTATAGGGTGTCCACTCTGTTAATCTGTTCCCAGAAAATTGGTTGCCTTAGTCCTAACTATTGCTCACTCCACTTAGCAATTTCCAGATTTGTCTGCAAATGTAAATAGTGAACTGTGGCTCTTTCTTTGTTGCTCCTGGATGCTGTGTGGTTCTGGCACATGTTGGCTCTCAGCCAAGACTTGAGTTTGCATGACTGGACACAATTCAGAGCACTGAATGTCCACTTCAATTTTCTGCTGAAAATTCCCATAGAATTTTACTGGAGACACTTGTCATCTTCTCATAAGCTTTCAAATAACCTGGTCACTAAAGAACCCAAAACTAGATGTGGCCCTCTTTTCAAGCTATGTATATGGGATGGATAAACAGACTGTATCTTAAGATGTAATGAAATGATCTCAGTGATCCCACCCATGTTGACTGCACCTTTACTCTGCTGCAAAGAAATTATAACCCTTGCTACCTTGGTTTCGAGATTTCTGGCCCCCAAACATCTCTCCTCTTCCTTCTTCTTACAGACAAAAAAGCCATAAGGTAGAGTTAGCTCAAAATGAAAACAGTGTTCTTGCCCTTCTGTCCTCTCACCTCTGTCCATGCTGCACACACCTGAGCCTTGGGTACCTGCTCTCAGGTAGAATTAGTCAGTGTCCTGCAGAGCCTTCCTGTAGGAGAGGAATTGCTAACTATCCCTACAATTAGGTCCTCATTGAGGGTAGTGGCCAGAGGCCACTGACAACATTTCCAAATCCCAGGCATTTCTTAGCCCCAGATATGTGTGGTAAAAGCCCCCTGCTCTCCCCCTCCTCCATTACCTCCTCCTCCCAGAGGCCTGCATTTCATGTTCGGTCAGTAAGGAGTTGGTGCAGTCTTGTTGTCCACCAGGAGAATGAAGCTGTCACAGCAGCTCCTCCCCAGGCCCTGTTACTTTTCAGAAAGCCAATGCAAGGCCCTTGGATTCCTCACTTGCCCACAGCCCCTCTCTGGGAAATGGTGGATGGGGTTTGTGATTGATGCCTCTGCTTTTGCCTTGTACTTTCACCAACAGATTAGCCAAAGTGCAGCCCTTTGAATTCTAACAAACAGACAAGGGGTTTAACTTGCTCTGTTGCCCTCCGAAGATGGATTCTGTATATAGAGTTGTTATTCCTAGCTTTTGCTTAGGGAGGAAAAAAAGAATTTATTTTATGTTTTGAGATTAAATGAATGTGGGATAAATGTATACATAGTGTCCTGTGTGTATATATGTATGTATCGCTATATGTCAGACGAACTGAGGACTTTTCCACATATGGAAGAATTTCTCCACATCATGTTTAACTAGAAATTTCTCTCCCTAACTTCCCCTGAGTACATGTTTGAATATACACTATATATACATATATACGTGTGTGTAAATAGGTTTTCATGTTTCCTGCATAGAAGAAAAATTAACTACCATGTATCAGAGTTTACTAAAGTATAGTTCCAGAATAATGGCGAAAAGTAGAAATGTTGAGTTCCCTATGACAGTAACCTAATAAGAAAAGTTATGTATCTTAGGTTTTTATTGTCGGTCTCCCATTCAAGCTAGTATACCTGAAGCCAGTCTGAATAAGAAACCATCAGGTGTTTTAACACTGCAGACCTAATTCCATGGCCCACTTCTTGCACAAAGTCTTGGGTTTTGGTTTCATGTAGGGATGAAGCCTTCAAATTCAAAAACCAATGAAGAGGCTCTTGTTGGGGTGACGTTTATTGGTTGGGAGAAGGGTTCAGAGACTTCAACCATTCCTGCTATTGGGCTGGTCCTCTCACAATCGGAGGCAAAGAAACCCTGAGACACATTTTGAAATAAATTTTGTGAGCCGCTTGTCCCTTTCCCTTTTAGAAATTAAGAATTGAGATATAACACATTTAACATTATATTTGTTTTTGGACGTATAACATAATGATTCGATATATGTACGCATTGTGAAATGACTATCAAAATAAGTTAATATCCACCACCACGCATACTCTTTTTTCTTTCCTTTTCTTTTTTTTTTAACAAATTCTTTTTTTTTAACAAATTCTTTTTTTTTTCTTGTGATTATTTGCCTCTTCACTGGTACTCCTTTTATCACAAGTGGATTGGAAGATGCTGTGTTTAAAACTCAACAGATTTTTTTAAAGTAGATGAAATAGAAAGTTAGCTCAGATGTTACTTTTTTCTTTATCCCTCAAAGACTACTAAAAATCTCCAAAGCTACTAAAACATGAGTCAGAAGGAATGCATGGTTTCTCACCATTGGGATATAAAAATGGCAGTTTATGTGTTTGCTTGTTTTTAAGAGCAGAAGCTCTGGAATGACCCTGCCAGGGCCGTCTGTGAGGCCACAGGTAAAGAAGGAAATGAGGGCAAACCTCTGCACCATTGCCGGGAGGGCGTTTAACGGCTCCTTCCTCCTCCGGCAGTTGCGAGCTCACCCAACCATCACAAGCCACAGGAGAGCAAAGGAGGCGGGGTGACAGCCCCTGGGAAGCTGGCTTTGCAGATGAGCAGGTTGTTACCAAAGCTCTTTAATCTGGGTGTGATGTTAATTCCTGACATGTGAGCACATGAGGGCACGATGTGATAAACGCTGCCAGGCCGGGTCCTCATGCCTGGGAAGAAGGCACGGCTGCTTAATGCGGCAGGATCCTCCTGTTAGAAGAGGATTTTTCCTTACAGAAGATTTGAGCCTGTGGAAGATTTCAGTCTTACTCTATTTTGGGTAAAGTTTTTGTCCCCCCTTTTACTGATTCCTCTTAGTTTTAAATCTTGTTTGCAGTATTAGGGTTTCATTAAAAGATTTGTTGCAGTATCTTTTGAGTCAACAGGGGTTTTCAGACGCAGCCTGCACTCCCCAGCTTGTAGATGTAACTCATCTTGGCAACATCGGAGGGTTGATTCCTTTTCAACTTGCTGCTTTAATCCAGTCACATTTGTCTAAGAGGCAGCACTTCAGCTCCCCCATTGAAAGGAGGTGGCCAACCTTGAAATGTCTGGAAGCCGGGAAATCCATTTTCTGTTGCTAAACACCATTGCTTCTCCTTTTTTCCTGAACTGATGTCATAAGGCTCAGATTTGACTTATACACACAAGGCACTTGCAGCACCTCGAAGATAAGGGAACAGCAGAGGAAAGAGAATTGGAAACCTCTTTTAAACTTATACAGCGCGCACACACACACACACACACACACACACACACACATTCTGAAAACGACCTTACTTATACAATAGCCCTTTAAAAATTATTTAAGCATCCCTATGTGAATGAATGTTCTGAATAACCTCTAGCTGTGGATACCCCCTGAGGTGCTAAAATGTCTAAGGATGGTTTTATACACTACAGGTCCTTTTCACACATACCCTTTGGCCTTTGGCCTTAGTACAATGTCAAATAATTTGTTGCAACAGTAGCAAACTATCAGATGCTACCAACAGGAATGGAGTGACTAGTTATATTCGTATGTGTTTGTAACATCTACAAAGTGGTTTAATTTACATTCTCCAATTTAATTCAGTCAGCACCCTATGAAGTGTCAGGGTCAGGATATGATCCCATTTTCTTTTTGAGGAAATGCCGAGTAAAGAAGCGAGGGGATCTGGGTGCCCACTAGCCAGAAAATAGCAGAACCAGAATCATGTTAAAAACACAGTTTTCACTGTATTTAACAAAGCCAAGTGTTAATGACTGATGGATGAGGGAGCAAATATAAAGCCTGTCTCCACCCTCACCCCTTTTTTATGACTATCTGGCAGTGGCTCAGCTTTTAGCAGATGTTGACTTTGGGCTCTGAAACAATATTGTTGGCCAACGGAGAGCCTTCCAGTATTTCCATCTACAGCTGGGTATCTTGCATCTTTCAGCTGAGAGATCTGGTGCCATGTACAAAGACTGGTTTGTCAGAATTACTTTTGCTTGAAGGAAATAGAAAAGTAGTTTCTCAAGTTGCCTCACAATGAGCCACCACCCCCCTCACCCCCGCCAAATCAAGAAAATACTTGAAGATACTTCATTAGAAGTGAGGGAGAAGCCAACCTCTGCCCCCCCCCCCCACCAAATTCTGTAATGTTTTTAATGGCTTAGCCAAGGACTCAGGGTATCCCTGTGGGTTGGACTTGTGGAGAAGAACCACCCCAGACAGCACAGGCTTCCAGTCTCTGCCTCTCCCTTGAGAAAACACCCTGGTGTGTCTTTTAAAATATGAACATCTCCTGTCAAGTTCCCCCTCAGCCAGCAACATTCAGCTTTCACCAACTGGGGTTAGAATAAACCAGGAAAATGGCTGGCGTAGTGCAAAGGGGGAAGGAGCCATTCTTGGGAGAAACAAGTAAACACAATCTTGGAAACTCTCAGGAACTCTGGAATCTAGGCAGCCTTCTGTCTCAAAGGAGTTGAGTCATTCAGAAAAGAAAGAACTGATCCTATATACTTACTCATTTGGAAATAATTTGTTAAATTCCCACATCTGAGACATTGTGAAGCTGTATGAAGTGAGTGAAGGCTCTGCCTTTTCCCCTCAGGGACCTTGAAATTTGTTTGGGTGCTGCTGATATATGCCCTTTTAAGGGACAGGTACTGTTTGCATGTGAGGTTCTCTTTCTTTGAAGAACCAGAGAGACCATATATCTAAGTTGTGCCATCCAACTCCAACCAGGACCTTCAATAGCTCAGAAAGAGGGCAGTGCAAAGTCCAAAGTGCTTCAGAGCTGAGAAAAGCAGAACCAACAAATGGCTTTGGGGTCAACCTGAGCTCTTCTCTCTGTGGCTTCAGAGTTCACATGTCAGAAGGGTATACCTTTGGGGTCAGTCAGGCTGGAATTTGATCCTGGCTCCACAGCTCCTAGCCAGGTGTCCTTTGGTGAGCTACCTGATCTTTCTTCCTGAGCCTTCCTTTCCATATCTGCACAAAGATCCTCCCCAAACATGTGTCATGGGGCTGTGGGGAGACTCAGTGAAGAAACACAGAAAGCAGCCTTACTCTAACCTTATACAGGTGCTAATACCTGCCGGCTCGTTTCTAGCCCATGTCAGAAATAAGCTAACATTTATATTGTAATAGGGCACAAAGAAGGTATCTGAACCTAGATAGGACTCTTCTTCTTTGGGGGAACTTGTCTGCAAATGTTGTAACAGACACAGGCTGTAACAAATACAGATCATGTTAGAGTTTACAGCCATTCCCAACCTCATCACCTGAACAGAGACATCCATCCATAGGCATGGATGGAAGGCCTCCAGAGGGAAGATTTGGACTTGACCCTGAGAGTAAACTTACTAGCGCCCTGACAAACCTAGGTGTCCCTGGTTTCCAGATTCATACCCATTGTTTTCCTTTACACGTGTGTTGGTCTTCCCTGCTGTGGCCAAGTCCATAGTTGGAAATGCCAAGAAGAGTTGCTTTGGTTGAACGCAGACACAGGGCACATTATAAATCCCATACTATAGTCCCGCTTCTAGGACTTGTGCAGCCAGAGTTTGTAGAATCCTTGGGCTTGATGTTTTCAGAACGTGTCAGAGAAGGCATGTACTGAAGTAGGGTAGGGATAGGTCTGGTGACTGTCTACACCAGACCCTGTTAGAACTGGGACAATCTCTTTGCATCCTTTCTCTCAAAGATGCCAGAGTGAACTTTCTGGCAGAGACAGCCAGCTGATTCTCACAGAGGCAGTGAGCTGATTTGCATCACTATGCTTCCGTACTTTTACTCTCATTTTCAGCCAGGACAGGTTTGACAGTAAGGTCCCCTTTAGGAACCTAGTCTTCCAATTTCAAGGAAAAAAAGCTGTCAATTCTAATTGCAGGTGTTTTTGAAAGAATATTTAGTTCTAAGCTAGGGCTTGTCTGCTGGCTGTAGCTAACACTTGAAAATAGAGACCAACTAAAAGTTTATACTGGGCCGTTTATTATGCCATATTATAGAGTTCCTTCCCAGAGCTCCTTTGCTGGGGCTAACAAATCCCCCCCGCCCCGGCAAAAAAAAAAAGGAAATCACTTGTCTTGTGAATGATAGATCATTCCTTTGTCCTTAGATCTTGTCATCAACATAACCCTGTGAGCGGCCCATCCAGTGAGGAATTTTGTTTTATCTTAGTATTTAGAGAATCCCATTAGGGCCCAGCATCTGGGACTGTAGGCTTTCCATGGAGACCCCATATACTCTCTGGAGCTATCGATTCATCCCAAGGTTACTTGATAGCTAAGCCTCCAGGCTCTTCCAAATTTGCCGTGTTTTGTAGTCACTGTGCTCTGGTCTTCAGCCCACCTTGGATGTTCCCATCCCCAGATGCTGTGGAAAAAAAGAACACAGATGACTGATGGAGTAGAGGCTTTCTTCCCATCCAGATATTTTGCAGCTCCTGGCATAACAATAACTCAAGAAGGACGCATGTGGGAGCAAACACCAGGCAACTTCCAGAAAAGCCAGTGCAAAGTAGATTTGGAAACAGAAAAACAAGGAAACAGTCTCTCGCAGACCTCATAGATGCATTTTGAAAGTCCCAAGATTTCTAAATAACTTGGCATGAAGTTAGGGTTCAAGTGACATTTATCTATTTCTTATTTTTTGGCTCCCAAATTTACATTTCTGTGCAGTAAGGTTGCTGAACAAATTAATATTTGCATACAGAGATGTAGGCAGTGCAGGAGTCAGACAGCTGTGAACGTTTGGAAATACTTGGAGCTCTCCCTCTGATTAGCTCCTGCATTTTTGTTTTTTATTCCCCAAGCGGACACTCACTCTGACCCAGATCACTTGGTGATTAGGGTCAATTCATGTTTAAGCTTTGAAGATTAGAGAGACCAGAAATGGCCACCACCTCCCCTTCTATCTTCTGTTAAAAACTTTCAACTTTGGAAACAAAAAACCTGAAAAAAATGCATAATATTCTGAGTTCACTAAAGGAATTTATCCACATTTCTGCCATGTTAAATGTTAGCAAAGTTTATATTGGACTGTCATATTTCTTTACTTTATTCACCAGCATACAAGACGTCGATCTCAACATCTGGTTTTTAATAACCCTGGACATCTGGGAGCTCCTTTTTATTCCTATGGTGGACGAGGCACAGTAGTGATATTGGCAGTGTATATTTTCAACCTACAACTCCTGTCTGTTTCAATCATAATTAATTACCACTTTTTAATATATTTAATTTGCTGAAAGTGATTTGCATTAGACCACATTTCACTGTTAAGAAAATAGTGGTAGATTTTGGTGGCAGTGGCTTTCCTTTTTTCTTTCTTCTTTAAAATTTAAAGCCCTCCATGAATGGATTTGAAACAAACTATATGTATACATGTTGTTGGGTTTTAAATGCAAAGTGAAATAAACTTCTCTGCAAGGAAAGTGATTTTACAGTCATTTAGAAGCGGTCAACAGGGGCTGCAGGCTGCATTTTAGGGAAACCTCCTATTTTGTTTTGTGACTTTGACAAATCATAGCATTGCTCTGTGCCTAGAGTTTCCCTGTGGCAGTGACTTTGGGGGTCAAATACGTTATAATGAATGCTAGGGATTCCCTCCAGAGAAATATACTTACACATATACCTACAATATTCTTCTTTGAATTTCGGGGAGTGGTTAGACCCCTTGAAACCCACTCGTGGATGCCTGAAAGTCGCTTGCCTTAGACTTTCCTTCTTCGTTAGCATAAAAAGGGACATCAACTTTGCTTTTCTCCTGGAACTCAGAGGAAGTTTAATGAATATAAAAGTAGTATTTCTCAAGTTGTGTAGGGAAGAGCGAAGTTTATTGCCAGGAGCAATTGCTAGATTGTGTAGTCATTAATAAACACAAATAAATTCTACTTGAGAAGATCCAGCTAAAATGATCAGTAGTACCTTATTTTTTTACCAGAATAGTCCTATCTAAACTGTCAGTGCAAGTTCACATGGAGTCGCCCAATTCAGACTCAGTGCAAATCACTTGATGGACTCAAATCAGTTACGGATTGTTAACCCTTTATGGGACATAGATCCCTTTGGCAAACTCTGGCTCTCTTCTCAGAATATTTTTAAATGTGTAAAGTAAAATACATAGAAATACAAAGAAAAATTATATGAAAACTTATTTCAAAGACCACAGATCTGAATGTTTGAGTTGATGAAAATCACCTTACCCTATTGACAAAATTAGACTGAACTATATTGCTGTTTTTCTAGATCAAAAATGGTGAAATATTGACATTTTTGTATGATTCAAACAAATATTACAACTTATGAAATAAGAGTCCAAATGGTGAGAAAATGATCCAAGTTATTTTTTTTCCTGTTCCTAGTTTTCAAAACAAAGAAACAAATCATGGCAAAACCTGATTTCACTGGGGATTTATTAAAAGACACAGCTCCTAAATTATGTGCGAGACCAGGATATGAACCACTTAGTCTTCTACACTTTGTTTCAGTCCTTGAAGTAAAAAGTGAGAGTTCTTGTTCAAAACACGACCTTGGGATGGTAGATTTACTTCTGTCTTCAAAGATTCAATTTTTCTGCCTATTGGCCACTTCACTAAGTCAGGAAAGTGGCCAGAGCCATTCTGGAAACATTGTCAACAACAAGAATTCTGACCAAATAAGTTTCAGCTTATCCCTAGTTGAGCACAATTCTTAAGTTAAACAAAACTCTCTTTCTACAAGCATTCTACTGAATTGAAAGTTTACTCTCTTCTCTTTGAAACTTATTTGATTGCAAATGTATAATCATTCCACGGCATGCACATCCTCTTTTATGCTGAGAGCAAACAGAACCTGACAAATCAAGATCACAGCATGTTTGAGCCTTTGTGAAAAAACTAACGCGAATTATTGCATGCTACAAAAGTTTGTTCCACCCAAGAAGATGGAGGGTTGTCTTTTTTTTTTTTTAATTCTTCTTCAGCCTTTATTGATACTCTAAGCTTAAGAGAAATTAAGGGTATTTGATTACTATAATTACTTCTCTGCTTACTTAAAAGGTTTAATCTACTCCTTAGGCATATGCAGTTCAGATTGCATGCTTTCCAAAAATATAATCATCTGCTAATGTAGACTAATTTTAATCTTCTAATCCAATCTTGACGCAGAGTCAGAGCTGGGTGGGTGGAATGTTTTTGTGTGGGGGTTGCCATAGATACAAAACTGAGTTATGTATTTGACAAGTCAGTGATGTGGAACTTAAGTTACTATAGATTTTTTTTTCCTCACTATTTAAGATTAAAAAACAAAGTGAAGATCAGTATGCCTTTCCAGTGCATCACGGTGTAACTAACCTTCTTTTCTTTCATTCCGGTGCTCCCCTCCTCTCCGTGCACCTCCCTACCCGTGCCGGCCACAGGATGACGAGGAGGGCATATGGGCATAGCCGGGCCTGTAAACCAAAGTTCCAGTTTTGTTTTGAGGGGTGAGAAACCATCTTTTATATCATTTTTCTTTTAAAAATTGCATTCTGGTGTTGTATTGTATGTGTGCTCAATTGTGTTCGCTGATGTTTGTGACTGTGCCCCGCTTCTGTGTTCTGTGACCATCCCCAAGAGACTCCTCCTTCCTACTACCCCTCCCCGCAACCACATTATTGCTCTGCCGTGTTGGGGCTGGGTTGAGCACAATTCAAATGTTTCTGTGTTATTTAAGATGTAAACTGTGCCCTCGCTAGGATTTATACACACTTTTCAAGGCATGATTGTGGACTCAGAAATTGTCATTATTCTCCAGTAGCGGTTTTCAGCCAACTACTTGCTTTTACCAGATATACCAGTGTGGTGGTGTGACTCTCATGTCCTTCTGGTTCTGTCACATGTTTGGCAAGGAATAAGGAAAATAAAACTGTATATCTTCATGGAGCTGAAACTATCATCTCTAAGAAGCCCATTTGATGGATCGTACTATCTCTTCTATGGCAGTTTTGAAGAAAACACAAGAATCAAGGCATAGTGATGATGAATGGGTAACTGTATCTCTTTAAATGAATTAGAATAGAAATCTCAGTGTTGGCAGGTTAGTGACCTTACATCTGTTGCTTTTTTTTTTTTTTTTTTTTTTTACAATTGTGCTTCTCTGGAGCTTTGCATTATAAATTTTGCGCATTGTATTTTTTTTCAGAGGGTTTGCTCATTTAAAGGCTGATTTTTAGCCATTAAGAACCTACCCTTTATTCGTGTGTTATCTGCATTATAATTGAATAGTGGCACATGTAATTGCCATATGGTATAAATGGAACATTGAATTCTAGAGACTTGCTGCCACGAGTCACACCTCTCCAGGGTACTGCAGGTTGTTTAACATGTCATTAGCTCCCCAGATTTGAATACTTATGGTTCCGTAGAATATGTTGTTGAACTGATGACACTATATATGACATTGTGTTCAGAACAAGGAATGTGGTCAGTTGTGTGCCATGGTGATTTTGTATGGTCAAAAAGAACTCAACGTGTAGTTTTTCTGGGACAAATGTGAAATGTCACAAATGTCTGTGATTGGAGAGGTGATTTGGGTGGATAACTTAGCAGTATGCCCTGTCCCAAGTCTTGCCTTCATATTGCATGGTAGTGGTGCTTCAGAAGAATTTTGAAACAATAACTGGTGTGTTTTGCCCGTAAGTGACAGTTTCATTGGTGTGTTTCATTGCTTAGTTAAACCTGTTGCAGGTCTCACTGGTGACTCAGATGGCTTTCTCTGGTCCTGTGTGGGAATACACAGTGGCAGATTTTCGAATACAACCTCTTTCTGTGTAGTAAAGATGTAACACCTTCTGGATCCATTTGCTGCCAGTAGAACCTGTTTCTTGGTCACATCAGACTATCTACCTCCCCTTTACCTGCTTTCCTGGGTAAAGGGGAAAATAGCACTGGAACGAACTCTTCCAGATGCAGAGTGGTTCCAGGGGGAAACTTGTCAGTGTGAAGAGGTGGGGAAACCAGAAAAATTCCTAAGGTCCTATCTGAGAGACTCTCGCCCTATCTAGGAAAAACTTTAAGGGAAACATCATATTTACTTATGCAGAAAAGTTGATACATATGTCAACTGACCTACAGTAACATTAAATAAGAAATCAAGGTTTTTGAAGGTTAAAAACCAAACGTGTAAAACCTGCCCACAGCACGCATGAAACAGGTAGGCAAAGGAAGGTTCTAAGCATTTGGGGTTGCCTTGAGAAGAAAGAGTAGGTCCTACTTGGGGCTCTTTCGTGAAGCTCGCTCTTCTGCCATCATAAGTGCGAGGGTGCTGGACTGTATTGTGTCTCCTCCTGAAGAGTAAAGATTTTATTGTTCTCTCATGAGATTCATGACATCCACCCTGCCATCCCCTAAGAGAGGACCCAAGTTGTCATCCTCGGGGTAGAACTGGGGCCAAGGCTCATAGAAAACCTTGCTTTGCTCAAGGCATGGAGATGACAGTGTTAAGCCACTACCCCCTTAATTCTTTCATGAATTTCCTCAAGCACCATGTATCCCAGAAAACAAATGTCTTCTGAAAATTAGTCAATATATAATCCTACTTTAATATGTTATAATAAATTTTATAGACTTCTGAGGAAAACTACTTATCTTTCTTTATGACTCCTTTAAACAAGTTTGCTCAGATATCCTCAGGCTTTTAAAACCGTATCTTAAGGATTTAAATAATGAGATACTGGGGGAACTATCCATTTTTGAACAGCCGTTCCATGTTTTGAGTCATATTACAATCTGTGGGGCCTAAGGAGACATTAAATTTATAACTAAAGATGGATAATAGTGGCACATTAAAAATTAACTGTTTTGAATATTTTGATTTATGACCCGTATAAAAGAAACATTACAAGAAGTTATTTTACTAGCCATCAGTAATATGCTCAGAATAGCATCAGAAGTTTCTGACTTGAATCTGGTGTTTGGTGCTGAAATGAATCATAATTTGGGAAAAGTCTCTCCAAAAATTACAAATTGGAATTAACATAACAGCCCTGACAGCTCCTCCTTTTTTTGCCACTTCCAGATACTAGCCCAGGCAGGATTTATTTGTCTCACTGTGATCATTCAAGGGTGGTGTTTTCTGAGAGCAAAGTGAACCGAGGAAAGTTTTTTTTTCCTAAAGAGTTTCGACAGGCCCTAGAGTCAGGCTTTCCCCCCATAAACCTCACACCCCAGTCCAGCCTTATCGGCATGTGACTTATATAGTCCACAGAACCCCAACTTTAGAAGGACTCCACTCTTGCTTTCATGCTCTGCTGTCACTGACTTTAAATTAATCATTTTTGAACATGGGGCCTCACAATTTTATTTTGCACTGGGCCATACAAATTACGTAGTTAGTGCCACTTGGATCGAAAATATATTCCTATATTCTGCTTCCAACTTCTCTCTATTCTCCTTGCTGGCTTCTCCCCACTCCTACTTTTCTTATACCTAAAACTTACCTTTGGCTTGCCTAATTTTTCTGGTTTTCTTGCAGAGACTCCGTAGGTCACCTTTCCAGCAAGTTGTTGCCCTCACAGGCATCCCTGCAATGTGTATTCAGTCACTGTCCTCTCGCCCCTACGTTTGACTGTGAAAGTGTGCTCCTGGAGCCCTTACTACATTTTCTATCTTGCTTTGCAAGACAGAAAAGGCAGCTTCTTAATTCTTCATTACTTTCCTTCAGGAAAATCCACTTGATGTGGCAGTCATTTATATCAGCAACTGACTCTTCATTTCTACTGAATGGAAGTGCTTTCCTTGGACCTCCAAGAGGCACTTTGTTTCATGAACACTCAATGAGGTGGGGTGACAAGGAACCAAATCTAGGCACCTTGTGAGATCTAGAGCCACACCTACCTTGCCATTTGAATGTGTGAGCTTTTACTGTGAACTCTCATAATTGAGCAGACATAGAACCACAAGATCATGTTTATTTCTTAAACCACTGAGAAAGGAAGAAGGCTTTTTAGATTGAAAACATATGTAAATTTTTAGGACCTGATTCATAAAAATACAGATGTGGGCATTAACAAGTTTTGGCAAGGAGCCATGATGCTGGTAGGTGCATCCTGTTCAAAATGAAGAATCGTAGCTCTGTGCCACTAGCAGATGGACACTGTTACAATGCAAGGATGAATACAGAGTTCAAGTATGCATCATAGAGCACTTAGACACAAGGATGGGGTTTTTTTACACATTGAAGCAGTGCTCAGAGGATGGTGGCACTCCCTGTCATGCTTCCTGTCAGGGAGAATGAAGAAGGGGATGTTTTATTGTGGCTGGAAAGTTTATATCCTCATTGTTTTCCCTTAATACAAAAGGTCTAAACACTAGGTTTGTGCTTGTACTGGGGCAAGAGAAATCCAGTGGCTGGGAAAGAAGTCATGGAAAGAGCCTTGGGTTTTCAGTTTTCCTAACTGACGTTCCATTTTCTCTGCAAAGTAGAGGTTTTCTTATGCCTCTTGTACAGGCATACCAACCTCTGTCTCCTATGGCTGGAGATCAGATGCATCTCCTCCTTGTGCCATTTTATTTCATTCATTTATTTATCCATTCAATCATTTTCATATAGTCATCCATTCTTTCATCAAATGGTTAAATTCTTGGTTATATGCTGGGAAAACAGTGATAAGTAAGGTAAATATGGCTGGTGCCCTGTGGATCTTTCACTATAGTTCAGGGAAACAGACCAAAAAGAATTACATGTGAATGGAAACCTTATACATTTTGATTGTTGCTTTGATGGAAACCAGGAAGATACTGAGATTAACAAGAGGAACTGACTTGGTTAATCTACTGCAGAAAGGATTTCAGCAAGCATCTCTCCAAGGAAGTGAGTTTTATGCAAAACCTTGAAAGGAGGAGAGTCAACAGGCATCTATGCCAAGATGTGTGTATGGGAGGTGGTCTCAGGCAGGCATGCAAATGGCAGAGGGTGAGAAAGGGTTTTATGGGCTGAAGGAGCTTGAAGACCATAACCCGGGATAGAAAATTAAGACAATGAGATGAAGATGAAGAAGTGGGAAGGGGCCAGATTAGGTAAACCCTTTTCAGGCCAATGTAGAGAGTTGGGGTTTTAGCCTAAGAAAAATGAAAACATGAGAAGAAAATTAGAAGATCTTATGCAGGAACATGACATGATTCAGTTTATGCTGGAGAACAAGCCTGGCTGTGGTATAGAGGAAAACTATCATGGCAGGAAGAGCAGAAGTAGGGGTTCTTCCATAATTTGTGAGAGAACTGATGGTGCTGACCCAGGGGAGCAGTGGAAGAGATGATACCCAGCAGAGACAAGTGGATAGATTGGAGATGAGACTAGGAAGTAAAGCGAACAGGTCTTTAATGGACAGGTAAGAGAAAAAACTAAATTGAGAATGCCTCCAAATTTCTACGTTGGGCGTCAAAGCTGGCGCAGGCCATTATTGAAGGTTGGGGGGCTGAATAGGAGTCCTGTTCTGTCCTGTTTCCCCTAGGCATCCAGTCAGATTGGCCAAAGGGAAAGCAGATTTTTGACCTCCCTCTTTCATATTTGCCTCCGTATCACCAGAGGGCTCTTTGGTCTCTCATTGCAGTGACACGCAGACTGTCAAGTTTAAAGAATAAAGTCCACCCTCAAGAGTTTGTAGCTCCTCTGACTCTCAAAGAAAATGAAGAATTGAATATCAAAGATTGCAAAGAAAAATCAGCAGTCACATAATAGGGAGACATTTGAGGCATAGTGGCCTACAGAAAATTATGCTCTCCTAAAGTTGCATAAGGATGAAAAGGACCTACAGATAGGAGGAGGATGCCACTGGCTCTTAAAGTCCCCTCTGAGATCCTCAGGCATCAAGAATTCTGTTAGCTGAGGCACATTTGTGAGATTTTGCCTGCTCATGAGGACTGGCTTCCCATATTAACATTCTGAGTGTATTATTTCTAGCAGAAGAAACTTTCAATAACTTGTTTTCAGGAGTTCAGATGAAATATAACTAGAAGTAGTTTTGAGATGTTTCAGAACCACCATGACAAAGGCTCTGCCTACTTTCAATGCAGAATTCATTCCTGGGCAAAGTGCGATGTTTTTGCTTTATATCTTCCCCCACTTTCTTTTTCTTCTGCTTCTCCCTCTCCCTCTCCCTCTCCCTCTTCCTCTCCTTCCCCCTCCATCCCCCTCTCCTTCCCTTCTCCTCCTCCTTCTCCCCCTCCTTCTCCTCCTCCTTTTTCTCCTCCCCCCTTCCTCTGCTACTCTGGAAGATATCTTGTAAAGCTCTTGTTCAGCTACAGCTTGTATGTTTTGCCCAAAGTTCTTGTAATCAATAATTCATTAAAAAATATTTCTTCCTCTCAGTACTGGTGTTGAGGCAGTGAACAAAATACAGTACCTACCTTGGAGGAATTTAGATCAGTATATAGACTCTTAAGCTGGTATTTATAATCCCCAAGGGTCTGCAAGTCCCTTGACCTGACTAACAGACTTGGTTTTGGGTATGTGCACATATTCCAAAGAGAGCATCTATGATCCTCCACAGATTCTCATGGGGTCAGTAACTCAGGAAAGGAGACTCACTCATCTATGAGAGTTTGGGTGGCAATGTGGTGGGGTGGCTCATAATGTGGTCTCTGAATTTAGATGGTAACTGGGTTTGGATCCTTGCTCCAGCACTGTTTGACTGACTGGTCTTGGATAAGTGTCCTTCCCTCTCTGTCCTTCCATTTCCTCATTTGGGGAAGTTTGTGCACACCTCACAGGGCTGTGGTCAGGATTAGATGACATGAGGTGAGTAAGACACTTAGCCATGTCTGGTGCACAGTGAGAGCCCAGTCCTCATTAGAATATCACTATTATTATTACTAATAGGCTTGGAAGAGCAGACTCTCTAAGCCAACTGAAGAAAGTGGTTGATACGATGGGCTTAGTGGATTTGGGGGATAAGAGAAAACACAGAAGAAAGGAGAGCCAAAAGGGGAATCTGTTCATGTGATCATAGCTACAGAAGCCAGCTAGCTATACATTTTCTAGCAGGTCTTAAAGCATGTTTACTCTAAAAAATCCTCTTCAGTTACCTTTGATTTTAATGACACCCAGATATAAGCAAAGGAAGTTTTGATTGCTAGAGACTCCTAAAGATTAGTTCATGTTTCTAGAGGAAGGTTTCTTCCTCAGCTCAAAGAAAAATTGAGTGTATAATGTGAAAAGTCAACAAATATTTGACAAACAACTATGAGCTGATGACTTGGAAGAGACAAAAGGGTAATAATGTCTCAGTCCACCTCTTTCTGCTCTCAAGCATGATGGACTTGGGGGCTGGGGCAGAAGCTTTTAAGCAGAATCGAGTGCATTAAATAAGTTCTTGTGGGTTTTTCTGGAGCTTGTGAGAGTTACCTGGCAAACCAATGCATATCGGCTTGGATATGACCACACTCTCAGGACCTGAAATCTGGCTGAGAAATCATAAACAAACAGTGGTGATAAATGACTGTGGGGCAGAAGTGAGAGGTGTCTAGTGGAGTGTTGTTGCATTACATTACATCCTTCCCGTGCCAGGGCTGGCGCACAGGGAGCGTTCCAGCCTCTCCCACCCCTTTGTCATTTGCTCTAGAGTGCAGTGCTGGTCTGGTCTTGTTTAACCTCTTTATTAATGATCTGTAAAGGGGAGAGAAGAGCATGTGAGGGAAAGTTGCAGATGACACTAATTTGGGGGGTGTTAGAAACACTAGTGAGGTCAGAGAAATCACACAAATGGCCCAAAGAAGGTTAGGAACATGGGCGGAAAGTAACAAATCTTGAAGAGGTCCGGACACTCACATCTGGTGAAAATTAATCTGAAACACAGATATCAATGGGTGGGATAACTATGGAAAACTGAAGGCTAAAAGCAAAATAATAAGCTGAGTGGACATCAGGAAATCTAGCCATGGGTGAGAGCAGGGAGAGAATTACCCATGGCAGTTAACACCGTCCAGATATCAGCAGGTGCCAGAGAGACATATATCACTGTTTGTGACAACCCTGCCCGTAAATTGTGTCTTACACTTGGGACATCATAATGTTGTATACACTCTTTTCCAGAGGATCATCTATGTTACCAAGAAGATGGAAAAAGTTTTTAAAGAATAAAACCACTAAATGAGGTCAAGGCACCATTTAATGTTGGATGTAGGTCCAGAATTCCCAGTAAGAGTCAGCATTCAAACACGTGGCCAGAATGGCATTTTCAGAGGAAGCATAAGGGATTTATTTCTCTTGGAATAGTAAATTTTAACTTGAGAAGACTCATAGGTCTCATTCCTAGACTCGAGGACCCAGAATAGACACTTCTCAAGAGGCCTGCTTTGGGGTACCATCCAGTTGATAGGCAGTGTTAAAAACCTGGGACAGAATTTTCTTGGTAGTTCAGGGTGCGGGACCCAAGCCCCACCTCTTTTCAACCATCTCCATAGCCCCAACAAAATGGAAAACCGAAATGATAACATCTTAAACAAGGGCACATGTTTATGGCCACCGTTGGGTATTTTAACCAGAGTGTCTATATTCCTTCCTGCCATTGAGACATCAATTGGCTGGAGCTCTTGGTCACACCCAGGTGGGACTTAACTCAATCCTTAGGCTTCTTCCCTATATACTTTCCTCAGAATAGCATGCTCCCTGCAGGAGAAATGTTGGCCCACTTGCTTACCAAATGATCTCATGAAACCCATTTTGCCTGGGTGTCCACAAGGCACCTTCCCCATGAATGTGTCTATCGGAGACTTTGTGATGGGAATGTCCATTCCCTAATAGCCTTATTTTCCAGGAAATGTAATGCAAATGCTCAGAATCACAGCATACAACAACCAAGAACTTCCATCTCGCCAGGCCCAGATCTAAGCTGCCCCCATCTATCCCAGGCAGATCGAAGACTCTCAAACACCAGGCTGCACTTGCCAGCTAGCTCACAGGGCTGATCCCATGGTGACAAAATCATGGAGATGCTCAATCTGCAGAAGGAGGAGTTCTGCCCTTTCTTTCAGCCTTCGTGAGCCTTCCACAGCCTGAAGGTCAGCCTGGCCACTGTGTGCCCAAACAAGTCAGGTCCCTCCAGTTGTGTCTGAGTTAGTAGTCAGGATTCTGCCTGTCTCCAAGCATTTCCTTAGTGCCTTAGTCACTGGATATCCAGAATGGGGCAAATAGAGCTCTCAGAAAGATGTAGAAGAGAGGTTGTTATAGTCAGTTTGAGAGAAGGTCATTTCTCAGAGAAACCTGCTAGATCCAGAATAAAAAGGCAAATAAATGCCCAAATGGCTAAATACATTGTACTTTCATCCTTCAAAGGGAAACTTAGAAACTTAGAGGCTCTGAAATAAAAAAATTCACAAAGATCACTTTCACCGGAAAACTTGACCTTCTTAAAGCAATGGCTTTATAGTTTAATGAAGAATTAGGAAAAAATAAGTTCTTAAAGACCTCACTCAGAGAAAGTACCATTTTTAGGCACCTTTTCATTTACAGACATGGTCATGTAAGCATATGCTTGATGGGGATAACTCCCAACTTTGCATAGCCTTTGGTCCTAAGTGAATGTAAGCACCTTGGCTTTAGAGTCACACAGACCAATTCAAGTACTTGTTCTGTCACTTTTAGGTGCTGCCTTGGGCCTTTAAAGGTAGGTAAGACTACTGTTGTTATTTACTCCGTGTCACATGACCATATTTCCACACTGGCAGATTGACATCTGTCTACAAGTTTGATTTCTTCTCTGTACCACGCAGTTGGGACAGCCTCTGCAGGGAGGGGAAGGCAACAGCAGCTCTGGGGAGGGTGTGAGAGTAATGAATACTGCCCAGTGCATTTGTTCTTGGCAGTGTATGAGGCTGCATTGTTCAGCACTCAGGTGTCAGCCCAGGAGCCCAGATGCCTGTGGCCACCCTGAGTCAGCATGTGGCCGAATTAGCAACCGTGCTGATCCCCCAGCATCCATTCTTCTTTCAACGCACCTTGATCTCTGATGTAACTGCATTATTTGAGAGTAGTTTCCTTACAAATCCCTCAGCAATAAAGAAAATCAAAACCCCTCCCAGATGAAAAAGAGCGTCTTGCCAGTGCCATGAGGCAGTTGTGACCAGGCTCTGCCTGTTAGGCTTTTTGCTGCTGTTGTAGGTTATTTTATGGTTTTATTAACTTTCTGGACTTACATCTGCTGGAGCCTGGGCAATAGCTTGAAAGCATGATGAAGTCATGTTAGAGGAAATCCTTTGTTCTCCTTTGTCCAAAGATAAAGACACACTAGGAAATGGAGTGTGCCTGTTTTCATCTGAGAGGGTTACAGTTTGCTCTAGTAACCACATCTCCACCAGCTGATCTGAATTCAGCCTCACAGGTCACTCACTACAATTGGCCACAGAAAATAATTGTCCTTCCCTCTCATGGAATGTGGAAAAGAGAGAGGGAGAATGAGGAAGTGTTCCAGAGCCAAAGAGCAATCTTTGTCCCTTCTTATACAACAGACTCAGGACTCAGCGAAATCCAATATGTCAGATAAGGCAGTTGACGGTGTGTGAGGGTGCAGGACTGAGAAGTGCCTGATAAATTTTCTCCATGTTATTATCCTTAAAAATTATGAATTCATTAACACATTTGCAGAGGCCAGACTGTTCGTTAAGTTGTTTCCATGCTTCCTGGATGAGTATGAGCACCTTGTCTGAGGCTGATGACTCCCACCCACAGAGGCTTGCTGGGAGCTTCGTGTAACCAGGAGGCTCTCCCCATGGGCCGGGGACAGGGGAAAATGGGCTCTCTCCATCTCCTTCCAGGGCCAGTCACTTTCCCAGTAAACACCGAGGGCAGGAGCAGCTGAGGGGAGGCCCACAGCCTGGCAGCTTTGCGCCTGGTCTGCCCATCCTTGGAAACGTCTTCCAAGTTCTTTTCCCACCTCTCCCTCACACAGCTTCCTTACTAGTTTAGAGGAAATCCCCAACATCCGTCCTGATTTTCATCAGATTCCCCATCACCTCTATGAAGGTGGCAGGCAAGCAGCAATATGCCTGTGTTACAAAGGAAGAAAGTTGACTCCTGGTCACCTGCTCCTTCCCCTGTAGTAGTAATTCCCTAAGGATTTACCTTAGAGCATTCATGGTAGCGGATGTTAAGAGACACTATTTTTAAAAATTATAATAAAAACATTTCATGTTCAAATAAGTTTGAACAAAACTGAAGTAAACAGAGTTAAATAGGTTTCTTCATTTCAGGCCTTTCCAGACCTTTTCAGATCTCCACTCCAGTCTTCAAGGTCCCCACCCGGCCGCTATCATGAGGAAGGGAAGGTGGCCCTGCTTTTCTGAGAATCGTGATACAGCCAGCAGAGGCTCCCTCATTTTCCCCCTTCCTCCTCTTTTTCTTCCCTTTTTTGTGAGTTCAGTGTCCATCCAGCACATACAGGAGTTCATGGAACAGGGGCAGAGCTCTGCGACCCAGATCTGCCCCTAAACAGCTGTGCGGCCTGGGGCGCATTATTTAATCTCTCTTAGCCTCAGTGTCCTCATCGGGAAAATACAGTTTTACTTTCCTCCCTGTGCAGTTCTCGTGAACACCAAGTGAGACAATGATGTAAAACGCTAGCCCAGTGCTGGTACGCGACAAGCATTCGGTAAATACTAGCCCCCCTTTAACTTTAATATTTCCCCACTGCCACCTCCTGTGATATCTTCTTCACTGATCACCCCTTACAGTGTTGGAGCATCAGTATTTCTGTAATTATTTATCAACTATCCGCTATGTTATAAAGATGTAAGTGTTTACTCATTGGGTGTATCCTGAATCACGTTGGCTGCTGGGCACCGGTCTGACTGCAGTGACTGCTCCGCGTCGGCATGCAATGCCAGAGGAGCAAACGGAACCAGTCTCTCTGGGGACCTTCATGCGTCAGACCAGAAGCCCCTTGCTGGAACAGTTGGACATAACTTTCCTAGAGTCAAGCACATGGTCTCAGCAGCAACAACAAAAATATGCACCTGTAAATTCAAAAGCCCTCAATACACAGTTCTAATAAACTAGCAGAGTGAATAGCCAATTGGAATTAGATACATGAAGAAGCTTAAAACTTTTCAGCCATTACAAGAAATATCGCCACGATGAGAAGTCAGGAGACTTTCCAAAAGAGGCCAGAAAGCAAGTGAAATTACAAAGAAAATGCTAAAATTGCCTTTTTTCCTAGATATTTGTACTCTCTTATCTTGGCTGACCCAGAATAGATAAAGGAAATATTGGAAACAGCTTGTTGAGAAAGGCAATACTGCATCTTCTTTGCCTGCAGAAAAGCAAGTATATACTTGCAAACTTTGGTGTGTTCTTAGAGAGGCTTGCAAGAATTGTGCAAGCAGGGTATGTTCCAGGAGATTAGGGGTCCTTTGTGCTTCGTGTTTCATGGTTGCCAGCAGCTGGCATCTTTCAGAAATCCCGTGAAAAGTGGGCAGAACTCCTTGTGCACACTTCTGAGCAGAGGGTTAAGGAGACTTTGTGTGTGACTCTTAATCTTGTTGGGAAATTTTAGGGTGAAAAATGTAATTACATCTGAAATGCCAACAACCCAGGCCAAAGGAATGTCTCCTCTTTGGAAGGTTCTTTGTTGATGAGATTAACAACTAAGCTCTCGTGCTCCTGCCTACAAATTATTCAGATTATTTGAAAAGAAATGAAAGAAGATACTGGGAGGAAAAATGCCACATACCACATTATGTAGCACTTAACTAATGCTCACCTGTTCAGCAGTGAGTTCAACAAATATTTATCAAGTACCTATTGTGTGTAATATAACAGAAACTACACAAATGAGCTTCTTGCTCTTCTAGAGTGATTTTACCCAAGTAAGCTATATTCTCAATTTCTGCCAGTGGTAGCTTATGAGAAGAATTCAAGGATTCTGCAGTTTAGCACAGGGCAGCTCCACATTACACGGTCTATATTGCCATCAGTTCCCTGCAGAAATAGATAATCATGGACAATTCAGTTGTTGGACGTAGAGGGCTGTGTGATGTGACCCAAACACCAGGGCTGGAGGCAGAGAGGGTTAACACTTAAAGGAATCGAAGGAAATATGGCAGTGATACCATAACATTGAAATGTGGGGTCAGCTAAGTGCCCATCAACTGACAAGTGGATAAAGAAGATGTGGTACTTATATACAATGGACTACTACATGGCAATGAGAAAAAATGAAATCTGGCCATGTGTAGCAACATGGATGGAACTGGAGGGTATTATGTTAAGTGAAATAAGTCAGTCAGAAAAAGACAGATACCATATGTTTCCACGAATAGGTGGACTTGGTGAGACTAAGCAAAACCAGGGGGAGGGGAAGAGGGGAAAGAAAAAAAAGACACAGAGAGGGAGGGAGATAAAACATAAGAGACTCTCAAAGACTAAGAACAAACTGAGGGTGAGGGAGATGGGGGGGGAGAGGGGGTGATGGGCATCAAAAAAGGGCACGTGTTGGGATGAACACTGGGTGTTTTATGTAAACCAATTTGAAAATAAACTATTTTAAATTAAAAAAAAATAAAAAAATAAAAAATAAAATAAAAAAAAAAAGAAATGTGGGGTCATAGTAAGTTAGCTGATCCTGTAGATTAAGGGGCAAATAAGCCATGGGATCCAAGTCATGATGATGGCAGAACTTGTTCAGAGGTGGAGACCAGCCATTACTGAACGTGTCTTTTGTCCACATGCAACTCTACTCAGGCTTCTACTCCAACATGTAAATCTTAGGTTGCCCCACTTTACAAAAACCTCTGAGGTCACACAGCTAGAAGGTAGAGAACCAAGATGGAACCCCATTATTCTGTCATTCACCACCACACCAGCCACCATAGCAAGGGGCTCTTTAGACCCAGCTCTTTAAACCACATACCGAAGTCTCTTCCCAGGTTAGTTAAGTTCCAAAAGTTTGTAAGACATCTGACTCATGGTTGGGAAATCAAATCATGATTATATATATATAATATATACAAGTATTCCCTACTTTTCAAAAGTTTGCATTTCACCACTTTGCTTTTGCAAAAGACTTACATTGCCACCTGTTTTCACTAACCAAAAGAAATCTAAACAGTATTTTCACTTTTACAGGAAAAGCAAAAATAGCATTCCGCATTTGTTTTGCAGTAAGCCTGTATAGAGGCAGCACACACCCCTTGCAGTGAAAGCTGCCCACCCAGTCCTTTCCCTGGGGAACCACGCTCCACTCCCCAGTATTAGGCCGCCATCACTTTGACTTGGGTCCATGAGCACCTGCGCTTTCTTTTGATTTATTTTGTGCATCTGTTAGCAACATGTGTCCTAAGGTATCAGAAAAACTTAAGAGGTTATTTTGGGCGTCTGGGAAGGCTAAAATAGTTTCTGTATAAATTAATGTTAATTGCTTCTTTACCTTGTGCCATTTTGGTTTAGAAAAGGTTTCTTAGGAAACTTTCAGATAGCAGGGGAAACTTTTATTGTATATGTTAAACAGGGTGCTGCGTGCCCAAACTAATTCACAAAAGTCTATGTCACGTTGCTAAAATCCCTATCCATACAGAGAGAGTTGGGGAGACTACCAGGAGATAATATCTGTAATGTAAGAGGAAAAGCAGTAATATTGAATGAAAACTTAATGAGGCAGTGATTGATCTTGGGTCCTGATACTTTAGAGGTGGTTTTGTTTAAAGAGAACAAGAGAAGGCAGTGCCCATCTCATGAGGTTGTTTTGAGGATTAAATCCATTAAACCACGTAGCGTCTGGCGTGTTGTCAAAGTAATGTAAATGCTAGTTGCATAGATAAATGGAGACCTTTGAGAGGATTCCAAAGGGAATTTCTGAATACTTTTAAAGGTTTCAGAGAGGATGGCCTAAATAATTTATTCTGCCTGATTTTACTTTTGCAACAAGGGAGCTTCCTGCTGTATTGCACCTTGCCATTTGTGTATATGGTAAGTGCCCGAGTCACGCATTTGTAAATCCAACACTTCCCACCTCAGCTAAAATTATAGAATAATACATTTGAGCAGCAGCTACTGAAGCCCCATGGTCAGACACCTAAATTCCAGCTTTGGAAAAAATAAGGGTGACTATCCTGAGTACTTACAGTGTGCCAGGTACTTAACTTAGCACAGTGTCATGTACTAATTCATTGCACCCTCCCTCTCCCCAAACAAACCCAGAATGTGGGTATTATTATCAGTCTCATTTTGAAGATAACACCAGACCCTAGAAAGTTAAGAAAATTCCCCAGGTTGCAGAACGAATAAGCAGTGGAGCTGGAATTTGTACATGGCCAGCTTGTCTCTGGAGGACACCCTCTATGTCAGGATTTCTCGCCCTCAGCAGTATTGACATTTGGTGCTGGATGCTTCTTTGTTGTGCAACTGTGCAAGGTAGGATGTTTAGCAGAATCCCTGGTCTCTACTTGCCAGATACCAGTAGCATCCCTGCGCCCCTGCGGTGACCATCAAAAAGGGCTCCAGAGACTGCAGATGTTCCCACAGTGGGGGCAAAATTGCCCTTGGCTGAGAACTACTGCCCTACATCCAGATGCACCCTCAATGTGTGACCCAGAAGAATTCCTGGAATTGGCCTAGGACATTATCAGAGTTTAAACAAAGGCTGAAGCAATTTCATAGACTTTATAGCCATGAAGCCACCTTCTGCACTACTTGGAGGAAGCAGAGCTTTCATGTAGAGGGAGGGAAGGGAAATGAACTCTCTGAATATGTGCATGTGTGTGTGTTAAGATCTAGAAGAAGGGAATGACAGGGTGTGCATGGTGCATGGAAAGACAGAATGATGGCATCTGCGTGGTGACATGAGAGGGAGGAGATGTTGGTGTGGAAAGGACACACAGATCTGAGCTCTCTTGGCCCTTGCTAAAGTTCAGAGACCTGGTTCAAACCTCAGCTCCCCCCTGATGGAGGTCTGTGACCTTGGGCCAGTCATTTAACCTCATTGTCTCCACTTCTTCCTCTATAAAACATAGGCAATGTTTATTTCTATCTCATGATGGGGTTAGGAGTTCCTAAAAGTGCCTATCATGCTTCCTGAATGGACTTATTAGATGTGAGTCAGTTGTCCTGGCCACTCCACTTGAGGTTGTGATGTTTAGTGGTTAAGGATCTGGACTCTGACTGCCCAAGTGTTGTTCCAGCGTGGCCATGGTGCCAGCTGTGTCATCTCAATTCAGGAGCTCAGCCTCTGTGAGCCTCAGCTTCCTCATTGCTAGTCCCTACCTCCCGAATACGATGTGAGGAGGCTTTGAGATAATGCACATGAAGCCTCTGCCCAGTGCATGGCATCAGCATGAGCGCCAAGATGGCACTTTCCACCTTAGGAGTTGTATTGGTTGCTGTGTGTAACCAGTAGGCTGCTGTGAAAAAGTACCCCCAGTTGGGTGGCTTCAACAACAAAAATTGACCGTTCCATAGTTCTGGAAGCTAGAAGTCAAGGGGTCAGCAGGGTCGGTCCCTTCTGAGGGCTGTGGCACAGAATCTGTTCCATGACTCTTCCTCAGCTTCTGTTGGTCTGCTGGGAATCTGTGGCATTCCTTGGCTTGGAGACGACGCATCACCTGGCCTCCACCTTGATCTTCACAGACCTGTCTCTCTGAGTGGGCATGTTTGTGTCCAGTATTCTCCTTTTTATACGGATGCCAGTCATGTTGGATTTGGGGTCCAGTGTGACCCTCATCTTAACTGCTTCTGTCTGCAATGACCCTATTTGCCAATACAGTCACATTCTGAATTACAGGGGGAAAGGAGGGCTTAACCATACAAATTTTGAAGGCACGTGATTCGACCCCTAACAGGATTCTATGAATCTTTTAAAGGTTTCTTCCAGCTCTGAACTCCCCAGAGGATATTGAAGTCTGAGTAGTTTGGGGTGACCAAAAATGAACCTCTAAGAACAGAGTAAAGAACTATTTTAGAAATCTGAAAATGTGCCTCTTAAGGAAAGTGTCTGTTTCATTTTGTTTTACTTTGAAAACTCGTTTACTTGGCTGCACCTTCTCTGTCCTGTGAGCTAATGGTGACTACCCTTTACACCTTCACCCCTTCCCTAAAACATTTATTCTACAGACTGAAGAGTAGCTGTCAAGACACCTTGAAACTCTAGGGGTTCTGTCTAGGTGCATTGTTACTATCCTCACCATTTATCAGGAATAAAGGGAAATGCTGATTCCCATGTGAATTCATCCTCTGTTAACAGGGACTTACTTCTCCATCCCTGCTCGCCTCTCCCCATCAAACACAGACCTGCTGCTGAAGTTTTCAAAAGCTCCCTGTGTTGCAAGATTTGAGCAAACTTGATCTTCCAGGTTTAACTTAAATATTGTTTCCATTTTGAAGCCTGTCATGTGGGTGTACCAC
This sequence comes from Paguma larvata, assembly GCA_030068075.1. Taxonomy (NCBI): domain Eukaryota; kingdom Metazoa; phylum Chordata; class Mammalia; order Carnivora; family Viverridae; genus Paguma; species Paguma larvata. The sequence continues at coordinate 22,734,254 of CM057842.1, read as the reverse complement.
AAAGAGCATTTGGTTTTCCCCCCTGAAGCCCTGGGCCACGGTATGTAGGCAGTAACAGAATACTAGGAAGAAAGAGAGAGCCTGAAATGGATCCTCGGGCTCTCAGCCTGTGCAGAGACAAAGCAGGATGTAAGTAAAACCATTACTTCTCCCTCCTGATCAAAGGCAAGATGGTAACCCCGCCCCTCCTCCCCACCACCCAGCAAGCAATTAACACAGCCTGGCGTCTCCTCTGGAGTGATGGGATTCAGCCCGCAGGACCAGCTCTGACTGATCAGTGGTTGAAAGTGGGGTGCCCTGTGTGCTCAGGTTGAAAAATGCACACATTTGCAAATAGAATACATTCTAAAACTGTCCAATGAGGGAGACACACAAACCAACCTTGTTGAAGGATTATTCTTTTCATCTGCATTTGAAGCAGATGTGAGATCAGAATTTGCAGCAGGACCTAAAAGTAAAAGGTTAAAATTGCAGGAGCAAAGTAGACTAGTGCCTCTTGGATTTTACAACCACCCAGAATCTTATTAAAGGCAGATTCTGATTCCTCAGTTCTGGGTGGAGCCTGAGATTCTGCATTTCTAACAGGCTTTCAGGTAGAGTTGCCAGATTCAGAGAGGGGGAAAAAAAAGCTGGATGCCCAGTTAAATTTGAATTTCCTATATTTTATCCAGCAACTCTACTCCCAGGCAATGTAAATGCCGCCGGTGTGAGGACCACACTTTGAGTGGCAAGGGTGTACATCATCAAAACATAAAGATTTAATGGAAACATGAGGCTGAGTTAGAGCATGAGCATCTGGTACAATTTAGAAATAAGTTGATGGCTCGCAGGATAGTCACACTACAAAATGTTGTTCAGTTGTTGGCAGAAACAAGCCAAGAGCAGCAAAGAGTGTGCTTATATCTCCAGAAATAGAGTTCCCTGAATTCCCTGGCTTGGAGTCCAGGGACCAGTGTGTGACATGTTCACTTTATGTATTTCTTTACTTAGTCACTTCTTTAATATTGGTAAAGTTCAAGTGAAGTTATGCCTGTAACAGAATAAAAAAATTAAAAAAAAATAAGTCTTTTTCAGAGGTAAAAATAATGCAGAGTTTTGTGCTTGAGGCCTTGGGGTGACATTTCGCCACATTCAGCCTCCTTTCCCAACTGGCCCTTCAGAAGGAAGGGGCCACATTGACTCCTGCGGCTCAGCCCCTGACAGGTGATCTGCAGAGGAGGTGGGGGCCGGGCTTAGGTTTACTCTGACATTTGACATGCAACTCCAAGGCTCTGTTCCTTTGAAGCTAAGGGAATGGATTCCAGTTCCTCTGAGGCTGCTTGGCCACCAGAGCAGCCACTTAGAGATTGCAGGAAGGTTGGTGCTGGGAGGGAGTTTAGCAATCATTTATTCAGCCCCTGAATTCCACAGATGGAGGGGTAGGAATTATGGAGAACTTCCTCTTCTTCTGAGCCCCTTTTCTTCTTCTCTGACTGCTCTGGCATGCACATTGTAAAAGCTTTATCCTTGGGGGCTGCATAGGGTGAGAATCTGGTTTTGCAAGGGGTTCTTTGTTTTGTTCTATTTTAAAGTACATCAGGATTGCCTGTAGTCCAAATCATTTCCCTTCTGTCTGTCCATTCTTGAGATTAGGTTAAATCCGATATATATGTCTACTACAGTTGTAGTAGGCTTGACTTATCAAAGGCAGGTACCATACTTCCCCAAATTGAATAGTGACATTTCTTGTATTCTTTAAGTATTTATTGAGATTTTACTATGTGCCAGGTCTGTGGAAGGCCATGTTATCTAGAACTATCCTTTCTTATCCAGCCTATTTTATGCTTCACTCTACTGTAGAGATTAACAAGTACGGGATTTCCAGAGGCTCCCAGGTGGCTCACTCAGTTAAGCATCTGACTTTAGTTCAGGTCATTGTCTCATGATCTCACAGTTCATGGGTTCAAGCCCCACACTGGGCTCTGTGCTGACAGCTCAAATCCTGGAGCCTGCTTCATATTCTGTGTCTCTGTCTCTTTGTCCCTCCCCTACTCACCCTTTCTCTCTCTCTCAAAAATAAATGAATAAACATTAAAAAAATTTTAAACAAAAACAAAAAAAAATAAGCATGGGATTTCCAGCTGAAATGCTCAGGCTATTGGTCTTGGCACTTTGGCAGGCTTTAATTTCCGAAACACTTTCAAATAAGACCATTCCTCAAGTCCCATTTGTAGAAGTCCTACATGCCTCCTACTGCTCAGTGGTATGTCCAAACTGGTATATTTCACCCAGTTTTTCTAGTCTACAATTAATTCATGATTCATTTCTCATTGTAAAAGATTTAAGCTATACCAAAGTAAGCAGCTTAAAACCTGAATGCCCTTTCCCTCTACCCCCCACCCGCACACTTATCCCCAGAAGCAGCACACACTAGTTAACTGGCTGGTGTGCCCTTAGTATGTATTTACAAAATATATACAATTACAAAGTTCATTTCTAATACAAACTGGATCATATTATACAGATTCTTCTGTGATTTTCATTTTTCACACAAGAGTATGTCGTGCTAAGCTTTTCATTTAGGTATGTATGAATTTACCTCCTTTGTGTTCAAGGTATAAAAATGTCTCCATCACAGCTTTCACCTTTTCTAATAACTATAGGACTATTCCATGGAATTCTCTTGCCAAAGTTTATTTCACCTGTCACGTTTGGTGGGTATGTAGATTGCCATTTTTGTTACGACAAACAAGACTGCAGTAAACAATTTTGTGTATATGTCTTTGGACATATTTGCAAGTATTTCTGTAGAATAGGGACCCAGAATTTTAATTTTCGACATCAGATGGGTCTAGTCAGCTGATGAGAATGGGATCAGATGCCAACTGGCAAATACATTCCAACCTGAGTCTCAAGTTTCTCAGCCCGTGCTGTCTTGTTTGAATTAATTCCGGATTGCCCAAGAGTCTCCTATGTTCGGACACTGCTGGTCGATATTTGAAAGCCAGAGTTGAGCCTCATAGATTAAAAACCTTAGAGCTACAATATTTAAATACCTTAAAATATTGTGGATTTTATTGGGCAGAAAGTGGAAAAGAGAAGAATAAGGAGAGTTTCCCTGATAAATGGATTTAAAACTCCGTACCGAACAGAGCAATTAGTCTCTCAGGAAAGGAGGTGGGCTATTCTTTTTGAAAAGAACTTCTTCATGTTTTTCTCCCTAGCTAAGCCAACTTCACAAAACAGACAGAACTAAACACCTCGTGTGTGTGCTGTGTTGACATGGAATTTGAAGCAGATTTTGTTAGTAAAACTAACAGGGTGAGGGTAAGCAGAATCCATAGACATCTCCCCCACATGCCCATCCTTGGTTATTCAATCAAATACTAATCCAGACACTGGGCGAAGGCCCTTTGCTGATGGAAGTAAGGTTGCTAATCAGCTGATCTTGAATAGGGGACGTGTCCTGGGTCATCCAGGTGGACCTAATGCTGTGACACAGGACCTTCAAGGTAAGTAGAAGAGGAAAGCAGAAGAATCAGAGAAATATAGTGGAAGAAGAAAGAGAAAGGACAGATGAGGCAGAAGGAGAGGTCAGAGTGATTCTAAGTATGAGCGAGCAAGTTTGGAGATGGAGGAAATGGGCCACAAGTCATAGAATACAGGCAGCCTCTAGGAGCTAAGAATGACTCCTGGCTGACAGCCACCTGGGAAAGTCCTGCAACCCACATGGAGCCAAATACTGCCAAGGATTTGAATGAACTTGGAAGTGGATTAATGCTAGACCTCTAGAGAAGACAGCACCTTTATCAACACCTTGGTTTTGGTCTTGGGAGACCCAGAGCAGACAGTAATAAGTGGATTTTTTTAATCTGCTAAATATACAGTAATTAGTCATGACAACAATAGAAAATGAATACAGGAGTTGAACCAACGTCTATGTGTTGGACATAGCAGAAATAGGCCCATAGGGCAGGCTGATGCTTATTTCCTAACATATGAAGCAGGGCAGGGCCCAGTGTTATAATATGAAGAAGATTAGCTCATGTTTTCCAAATGTTTACATGTGATAGGTGCCCTGCTAGGTGTTCTGGCTGCATTCCCTACCTCGTTCTTTACAAATGGCCCTGCAAGAGTTGGTGCTTTTATTATAATCTCCATTAAATGAGATAACTGAGCCTCAGAGAGGTTAGGTACCTGGGCAGGAATCACACGGCTTCCAAATGGCAGGGCTGGACTCAAACCCTTACCTGTGGGACGTCACACCCAGGTGTATACACCTGAGCACTGTATTTCATGGTAGAGCACCACTACCCCCGCAATTAATGTTTCCGTAGGCAACATCACTAATATTTAAACTCTTGCTAAACATTCATATCCAGTAATGCCTTTTGTCACATAAAACCCCTTGACCTTGTTTTAATGCCCTTGGAATACTACACCATCAGATGCTGAGCAAGGGGGAAAAAAAATCAAAGTTGGATGGTCAAGGAAACAAACTCCTGCCCATCCCCCACACTCAGACTCTTCAAGCCAAAGCACAGTGCACACTCTTATATTTCTCTTCAAATCCTTCGAGGTCCACTTGCTCTAGATTGTGTCAAAGATTGTGCTCTCTTCCCTGCATCAGGCACTCAATTCTAGAGGTGAAAGTTGTGATGGAGACATTTTTATACCTTGAACATAAACATTAGGAGCCGAAAGGAGTATCAAATTAAACAAACGTTGGGAATAACTGACATTTTATCTGAAGGGGGGCAGTATGCTGATTCGGTCTCAGTTATCTGTGCAGAAAGTGTGACCTCAGATTCAGCCAGTGGGAAGTCTGAGCACATGAGACCCCTTGCATTCGTTCGATCACATATTCAAACACTTAGCACATACGAGCCAAGCTTTTCTCATGTGCCAGTTTGCACTGGAGCCTCAGCTGAGGGTGCATGAGGGTGCAGGGATGAATAAAACAGGCTTCATATTCATGAATCTGCCAGGCTAGAGAAAGAATGGACAAGCAGGTAATTGCAGGCTGATACAAAAGATGCTGAGATGGAGGAGGTACCGAATGCCCTGAGAACGTGTGGAAGAGGTGCCAAACCCAGATTTAGACACCAGAAAGAGTGGCCCCTAAATCGGGCCTAAAGGAAAGGTAGGAGGCAGCCAGGAAAATATGGGTTAGAGGGGAATGTTCCAGGTAAAAGGAATATCCTCATGCAGATCTGATCTAGAAACATACACATATGTTCACAAATATATCTGGAGTATAGACAGCAAAGAGGCAGAATGACCAAGGGTGAGGCTGAAGATATCAGCAAGGACTGAGGTCAGAAAGACTTTCCACTATTTAACCAGCTTGAACTTTATTATAAGGGAACTTGGGAACCATTGAAAGAAAAAGCTGAGCAGGGATATGATCAGATGTGGATGCTTTAGAAGGATCCCTCAGACGGAATGGTCACAGATGGAGGAGAGCGAGTGAATAGGGGGATACTATTCGGCAGCTAGAGAAGCGTGGTATATATAAAGGAAGGGTGGGATTAGGGATGGAGAGAGGCAGCTGGATTCCAGAGATATCTGGGAGGGAGAGCCAACAGTATTTGGTTATGGACTGGAGGGAGTCTAGGATGACAGCCAGGCCTGACTTGGCTAAATTGTCATCCAAGTATCCTTCTGGGCTGACACGCCAGAGCGTCTGCGGAGGTGAGATGGGGTTATAATTTGTAATTTGTGGAAGGCCTGGGGAGTAGGGGATCAGCCTGGAAGCATAACTTTCTGCTGCAGGAAGCAGCCAAGTGCACCCCTATGGATGGGCATCCTGGGGCTTTCAGAACAGGTGACTCCTGTTGGCTGTTTTGAATATGCTGACCGAAGCATATTCAACATATGCTGAATATGTTTTCAAGAAAACAAAGTCCCAACCCCTTACTAAACAGAAATGATACACAGTTTCAAATGTTCACTTTTTTCTCTGTGCCCTTGTTTTCTGCAGGAAAGAGTGGCTTTTCTGTTGAAGGTGGTAGATGCAGGTTGCTCTATGTGTTTGGAGAAGGGTCAGTGCAGCTATAACCTGCTCACCCCATATGCCCTGAGGTGCTGTGATGTCTTGACAGGTGTCCTAACACTTGGCTTTGACTTGTCATGTCAGGGCTGCCATTCAGCTGGGACTGGGCCCTGGGAAAAGCCTGTGGGTTTGGAACTTAGTAGTACTTGCTTAGTTAAACACCTGTGTGTCTCAGGCTGATAAGTCAGGTTACCCAGATCCACTTACATGGTGATGGTCTTTCCATCCTCTTCTTATTACTGTAACTGCAACAAGGGAGGGAGATTTTGCATGAGCAGCTGTGTGAAATGCATTCAGTGCCTGGTAGTGGTGAGCGGCTATTATCCACTGCTTTGGTCTGCCCATAATCTGTCTCCCCCTCTTCTGATGCCAGCAACCCACACAGTATTGGGTGTGGGCACATGACACAAGTCAGCCAGTCAGAATCCTCTGCCCCCAGACGCCATCACTCAGAGGGAGCCATCCCTTGGGCACAGTGATTGGTTCACAGATGGACATGTGACCCAGGTAGACCAATGAGTCTCAGTGCTGGAAAAAGAAGTGCCGAGCTGGTATGTTGATGTTCGGGGTACCAGGAAAGCAGAGTGAGTGATGGAGAGACAGGGGAAGTGACAGACCCTGGAAACATCAATAAGGCAGTGGGAGAGTGGGACAGGGATGGGAAGGCAGCCAATGAAGGGAATCCCCACTATGGGGAACTGGTGACTGGAGCTTAATCCCGGGAGCCAGCGTAGGACACAGAACTCAGAGACCAGCCTAGGGGAGGAGGGCGAGAGAGCTGGGGTATGTGTGTACTCCCTCCCGTCAGTCCATCAGTCACTGGCTGAGGGCTGCTCCCCCCTCACCGTACCTTCACACTCCTCGCCTGCCACACGCCTGTGTACGGTGGGTGTGGGGGGCCATAGAAGTCCTCCGGCAAAGGCAGATTAGCATCAGCAGTTGGACACAGACAGGAGAAGGGCAGAAGGAAGCAGTCAGCGTTAGCCACTGCATTAGCAAGTGTTCAAGAGGCCCTTTAAAACGTTCCGTCTGCCCCAGTGATGAGGGATGAATGGCAAAAGCCCTCGACTGGCTTCTTTTGTCCTGTCAGATGAGGCTTCCAACACATGCCTCTGGTCTCCTGCCTGTGCCAAAGCAGGAGTTGAGGCTGGAAAGAGATGTGAGTGAGCTCCTAACAGGAATGCCCGCTGGCTGTGCTTGCTCTCAAGGCTCTGCCTGTCAATTACAGAAAGATCTGCGAGATTCCATTCTCCCCCATTATCTTCTACTGGGGTCTCCAGTGGCAACTCTGCAACCGTTTTCTGCAGAGTGGTTCAAATTGTTTTATATCTCCTTAGCTGCCAAGTACAATGTCGTAAGCAATAAATAAATAAATTGGCCTACACAGAAAGCATATTTTGTCCAGATGCGTCCTTGAAACTTCAGCCCTGAAACATGAAAGTCAGATTGGAAACTGCGTTCTCAAAGCTCGGGGGAAGTCGGCTCATGAGGAACAACCGTCTGACTGGCAGGTGCTGCCACCCAGTACCCGATGTGTGTCCTGCAGATTGGCCGGGCAGTGCCCCTTCTGAAAAAACTGAGCATGCCAGCTTTTCACACCCGAGCTTAGCGTAGGTGGGCCAGTTGGACAGGCTGAGAGCAAAGAGGGTACTCGAGCTTGGAGGGTTGCTTGACTGGAGGAGCTGAGATCCGTACATTCCTTTTGATGTCCTCTTGACCAGCTGGCTTGGAGTAAGCCTTCCTCAGCAAGACGACTAGTTCAGCACCCTTGTCTAGGGTGCTAGCACTTCCTGGCAACTTTGTTCTTGCTGCATGCAGAGGGTGAGGCCATGAGGACGTGTAGCCAGGAAGAGGACGAAAAGGAGGGAGACCTGAATAGCTAAAGAATCACACAGGAAGATGCCCAGGGTGTTTTAGCTGATTTGGCCAACCCCGGTATTCTGAGATGGTGTGGGCTTTCCAAGACAGAGAGGCTAGCAGATAGGTGACCCAGGAGAGCAGATGTGGCCTCGAAGGCAGGAATCACCATGGAGAGCACATCAGTGGTGACCTGGGCTGCCCATGTCAGCTGACTGGGAGTGCTTTTAAATGTCATCTTTATTGCTATTTAAATTAAAAATACACGCTCATAAAAAGTTAGACATACCAGAGATGCTTGAAGTGAAAAGTGGAAGTTCCCTATTCAACATCCCCAAATCCACCCACTCTGAGCCCTTCTAGAAATTCTTCTAGATTTATGCACGCACACACACACACACACACACACACACACATTTTCATAAGAAATGAGCTTGCATTATGTAAATTATTGTATAACCCCCTGTTTTGCACTTCTTGTAGTTTGGACATCTTTCCACATCAGCAGTATCTTTGTCATTGTTTCATGGTGCTCTTTTGACAGACTACAATAATTTGTTACAATTTTCAAGATGACTTCTCGGATTTCTTCCTACATTTTCAGGCTATGATAAATAACCAAAAATGTTCCTTGCTGGTCTATCATCATTATTACTGATAGGCATAATCTTTTATTATCTTACCTGTTGAATTCAATAGAATTTAGGTGGACAATAGAGGAATTCATGAAAAAATCACTATAGAAATAGTGATTTTGGATGTGTACATATACATGAGACGTGTGTGTATAAGGTGTAATCAGTTTCAAGAGAGATCATCGACTGAGTAAAACTAAAGATATCCTTCTAAGCTGAAACTAAAGACGTGTTTTTCAAATCTGAGTTTGAATGTCCTTTTTTTTTAAAAATGAATCCCTTTACCCACCCACCCAGTTTAACTTTAGACTCGTGTATATTCCTTAGCTGGTAGCCCAGCTTGGTAGCTGAGTGTGAGGCTACTAGAGGATGCTAAGATGATCAAGAACATAGGCTGTGGGCTCAGATCATAATCCCAGTGCTTTCCAGTATATAGTCTTAGTGTGCTTAATTCTCTTTATGCCTCATTTTCCTCATTTCCGAGCAAAATGATTGTTCTGCCCAATTGTTGTGCCCAAATTCTGGATCCCAAGAAGACCACCGAGGAGCCGGAACTGATGCAAACGTGAAGGGTCTTTATTCGAAGCTCGAGCTCGGACTCTTGCACCTCCCGGCGCAGCGGTGCAGTCGCAAGAGCCCTGAGCCAGGTTTACACAGGCTTTTTATCAGCGTTCCAGTACACTTTTTGGGTGGGAATGGGGATCCTTTGAATTGATTGATTGGCATTTTCACGGGCTAGTTTCTGATTGAGTATTTCATATTTGTCGGGCGTGGGCTAGCTATAGATTGGCTTAGCTTGGGGGTCCCGTGCAGATTCAAATGGTCAGCGCGCATGGGCTGAACACTGATTAGTTTTGCTGGGGGCTATTCTAGGAATCTGACCTCCTGTGGTTTCCCTGGAACTCAAGGTGGAGGCAGGGTCTGCTAATCAGGGTCCAGTCCCACCTGAGGTGGTAACAGGGTCTGCTAATCAGGGTCCAGTCCCAGCCGGGGTGGTGACGGGGTCTGCTAATCTGGGTCCGGCCTCTTGGCTACTTTGTTTACTGGAACCCGGGGCAGAGTCCAGGGTGACTTGTTTTCCTGGAACTCGGGGCCCAGAACTACTCTAAGATGGAACTTAAACCAAAATGGAGTGGCCTTAGCCCTAACAGCACTATACTTTCACAACATGGCAATTCTCTAATGCAGCAAACAGGGTTCACAGCAATCACAGCAAACGGGTCAGGAGTCTAGTGCATTCCTAAGTCTCTAAATCTAATACCTGACAAGATTTAACACATTGCAACTTAGTCTAATACATAGTAAACTAAACAGGCCTCACAGCACCCCAAGAAAAGTTTCACAGTGTTCACAGCAAACAGCAATCAAAACAGAATTCTCAGCAATCATAACCCTTATAAGGTTCACAGTAAGCAGAAGTCTGGGGCGCACTATCTCTAACACAGTACCCCTTTATGTCTACTACTTAGCAGAAAAGAGAACTGGCTTCAAACTAATGCAAGGCTGTCACTTGGGATAGGAAACTTAAAAACACTCTCTTCAGTGATGACATGCTCTTCCTAAGGTGGTTGAGAGGACTCAAGGAGAGAAGGTCCATGAAGCGCTTACTTGGCACTGAGTACCTGCCCAGCAAATACTAGGAAGAGGAGTGTGGTCACCAGCAGACGGCTGACAATCTGTCAGATGTGTGTGCCTCATGAGGTACATGAGATACACATACTATAAATATCCGTCTTTATAGGTGCTCATTTTCTTCTCCCAGCTGGGTAGTTGAGAAAGAATCATGGAAAATAAAATGAGCATAAAGTGATTCTTAAAGTCAATAGTCAACTAAAACCACTCCAAAATGCCTTGGAGGTTGTCGCAAACCATCAGCTGTTCTAGACCAGAAACAGAACCTGATTTCCAGTTGTAGATAATAAATAAACACAGTGCACTGCCCTTTGCAATGAGTGGCTATTTTTTTAACCCATGCAGATGTGTCCTATTTACATCGAAGCTGTCACACAAATTAGCAAAGGTCCATGGAATCTGAAAGAAGGCAGGCTCCAGGCCCCGAAATGTTCACAGGAATGGAAAACGGCTTATCCCCGCTCTTCATTGCTCTGGTGTCCCAGTCCTAGTAGGGAATGGTTGGAAGAACTGCAGAGCTTTTCCAGGCCTGCAGAAATGTTTGCCGACCAAGCAGGCTTTGCAGCTCATCTGCAAGGCTGGGTAGAATGAAATGCAGTGGGGTTTGGAGCTGCTGTGATTTTGACTTTCTTGCAATCTGTGGGAAGTCCTGAACCTTTAACAGATATGTAAACCCCCTCGTTTGGTACAAGCTTGTGCGTGGCAGACGGTGTCTGAATTAAAACACCAATTAGACATGACATGAGAGACTCTCAAAGAATAAGAAAGAACTGAGGGGAGAGATGGGTGTGGGAGGGGGGGAGAGCGGGTGGTGGACACAGAGGAGGGCACTCGCTGGATTGAGCACTGGGTGTTGTATAGAAACCAATTTGACAATAAACTATTAAAAAAATAAAAAAAATAAAAAATAAAAAAAAGCAAAAGACCTCAAAAAAAAAATAAAAACAAAGGAAACAAAATAAAACCCCAATTAGAACACAATGGATGCTTGGGGTTTTTTTCTTAGCAAAATGCTTGTTTGGCTACCCTTCTCCAACATAGCCCTTATCACATCGTGTGTATGGGCTGCTTAGAGGGAGAGTATGAGGACTGAGCCACAAAGGCAAAGCAAGTAAGGGCTAGGAGGGTATTTGGATTCCAGGCTCTTCAACCCCTTCTCTAGAATATCGAGATAGCAAAGGTTCAGGGAGGTGAAAGGGCCAGCTCGAGCAAGGCCTGGGAGTAGAACCCAAGATGCGAGTCTCCCACTAAATGCCCCTTCCACTAGACCACGTGACTTCCAGATGATCTTTCTCTTGGGGGACACACATGGGCATGGAGATGTAAACAGTTTAAATGTAGGCTTTAAAACTCCTATGGCTTATCTTTCCTGGAGAGGAAGCAAATCCCCGATCGTGTGAATACAGAGAGTTTGGGTTCTAGAAGAGCGATTCATTAATTCTCCAAGCACTATGGAGGACCCGCAGGGGGCCAGCCTCTCACGAAGGCCTAGGACCTACAGGACAGCACACACAGGTTCCTGGCCCTCACAGCAGTTGTGGGCTCTGAACGCTGTGGGGACAGAGTTGCATTCGCTGTCCTCTGAGAGGCAGACAGAAAGGGGTTAGGGAAAACAAAGCAGGTAGCTTTTCAGTTCTGCCTGATAATTCAGACAGTTTTATTTGACCTGCATCTTAAAAGGGTAAGCAAACGTTTTCTTGGCAAAGAATTCATTCATTCACTCCTTCATTCATTCACTCACTTCCCTTCACAGAAATTTACCAACCACCTACTTTTTGCCAGTCTTTGTGCCTAAACAAGCAGGACTTACAGAGCAGTGAACAAACAATACTTTGCTCTCAAGGGTTTTACATTCTCTTGGGAGGAGTCAGAAATTAAGCAGGTGATTTAAAAGCCTAAGGGTGAGGACGCTGCCTGAGATAAAATTGTCCCCGAAGGCTGGTGGAGGAATGGGACAGGAGCTGAGAGGGAGCCAGCCTCAGGAAAGCCAGCATGGAGGTGACGAGGCGAGAAAGGGAAGGTGGTAAGAGATGATACTGGAGAGTAGGCGGTAGCCAGTTTGTACAGACCCGCAGGCGTTGTAGGACAACTAGAGAGTCTTGGGAGGATTTTGAGCGGGGGACGCTGTGCTGTGAGGAGGCGGAGAGCCTGACAGTCGCCAAGGGTGGGGGGGTGAAGTTGCAATGGTAGATTTGGGGCTCCGCGGAATGCCGCGTAGTCAACCTGGATTCTGCCAAGAATTTCTTCTCTGGGATCATAAACAGAACCCAAAGACAGTCCTCTTGTTTCATCATGAGGACGCTGAGGCTCTGCCACTCAGCGCGTGTGGCCAGCTCTGGCAGTGGAAGGCCTGGGACACTGAATCCTGCGCTTCTCCCCTGCTTCCTTATCCACCTGCATGTCTTCCAGAGACTGGGATTAAAATCTGTTCCCTGTCAGACATTTCGGAGTGGGCTTTTAAAACTTGTTGTTAGCAGTGTGTTATAAGGCAGTCACTTTGAATGACTTCTGCTTGACACGAGTGTCAGCATTGTCACCACCTACTTCAAGGAGCAGTGGCACATACCCGGGGTGTCCTGGCTCCATAGGGAAAGGAGGAGGAAGGCAAAGAGGTGTCTACCAGAGCTAGAAATCAGGTTTAGCTCTGCCCTGCCTGACTGTGTGGTGTGACCTTGAGAAAGCCTCTTCTTCACTGTAGACTCTCACTCCTCCTTTATATATGAAATAAGAGGATTGAGACATAGGTATTATTAAATAACTATTTTGAATAATTTTGAACTAAACTAAGCTAATCAGATTGTTGCAGGACTTATCAGAGCCTTTACTATGCTAACAAGCACTCAGACTCTAAGAGGAAGGTACAGTTTGACTTGTGTCACAAATGTATTTATGTATGTGGCCCTGGAATGCTTTTGGGGAGGACATCTCTTAGAACCTGTGCTCCTGTGCTCCTTAGGACATTCACAGGGAGCCGGCCTTTTTAGACAAGCCTGAGGTTCTGAGACGTTAGAGATGAAAAGGAGCCTCCATTCACGTCCTTGCTCAGCCTTGTTCAACAATGACACAGAACAACAGGTTGTTCAGTGTCTCAGTGGTGTGCCCCCCACCCCCACCCCACTCTCATCCCCTCTCTTCTGCCTCCCTTCAGTGACCCCCAAAGGCTGTCTTCTGAAGGAACATGACAGCAACAACAGCTTTTCTCCTTTTGACCTTCTGGGAGCCCTTTGTGTGTGTCAGACCTTAGAAGGGACTTTGCGGCCTGATGCCCAGACCACAGCAGCCACGTCTCTGACACTGAGGCAGTGGGATAGTGATATCCATCTTGGTAGAGAAACTCTAGGTCCAGTGGTCTCTCCTTCTCTCTGAGGCTTTCTCTGGAACTTTCCCTAAGGACTTTTTTACTTTTTACATTTTATCTTGTTACTCACATGTGAGCTTTTTCTGCTCATCGACACCATGCAAGGCGCTGTGTGAGGTAGCAGCCTATGTTAGGGATCTCTGACGACTCTGACATGACTGCCATCCTCATCCTAATGCTTGCTCTTAGTTGAGCACTTACTATGCTCCAGAAAGTATGTAAAGAGCTTTGTCTGGAACTAACGCCTAGTCTCCTAGCAGCTGCCCTATGAGTATGGGCACTGTTATCATTTCTACTGTACAGGTGAGGATGCTGAAGCTTGGCCAGGACTCCCCCTGAAGTCTCACAGCCGGCATGCGTGAGGGCTGGAAGTCCCACCCAAGTCTGTGCGTACGACTGGTGTACTGCATTGCTTTGTTAATATTCGAATGAATGGAAGGTAAATGAATGAATGAAGGAGGGAGTAAACGAATGAGCACGTGAGGACAGACTACCTGCCCCCATCTCACCCCCAGCTTCAGGAAGTCTGCCTGGCCATCTGGCAAAGCAGCCATGCCCGTTTTGAGCCACCATCTCCTTAAGGCCACGTTGTCTTTCACTGTCCTGTCATCCCCTCCCACCAGGGCACAGTGGGCCCTACCTTACTGTGGGGCGTGGCAGCCACCTGACACGTCCCACCAGCAGTCCATGTCTACTCCACGCAGCCGTGGGCACACGCACTCGGGGCGGGGGTGGGGGAGTCGCCCCATCTGGCTCTCAGTCAGCTGGGCTTTTGTCGGCCTGCGAGTCTTAGGCTGCTGTTGCTGAGTTTCTCACCACGAGGAGGGCAGCTGTTCTGGGATTGAAACATGAAGAAAGATGGGCTGAGATCAGATAAGCATCCCTTCCCAGGCGGACGTACCTCCCAATTTGCAGGCCTTTGTTATATTACTAGCAGTCAAGGAATGTTGAAATGGAGCTCTAGCCTTGATCTGAATTATAATCTCTGAAGCTATGTTTAAGTCTACCTAAAGATATTTCAATTTGCTATCTCTCTTTTTTCCCTCCTCTCCTTGGCTCAGAGCACACTTGTATCCCTGCAGAACACAGAAAGCCGGGACATATTTCTTAATGTTTTACATTATGGTTGTAAGTCCTTCTTATCCTTTGATAATCATATTTTAACTTTTAGTCCACGTTCTTGTGGGTGTGCCTGCGTCTGTGTTGTATATAAGTTCACATTTATGTGAACGGCATTAGCTCCTTTTATCTTTTTTTCCCCCAAAGCCATACTTGTAAGACTACATTCAGCAGTGGATTAATCCCTAAATAACTTAGTTCAGCTTTCCCAGCTGCTGCCAAACAGCCTCTCTCCCGGACGGTATAGACTGTGTGGTGGTTATAATTAAAAGTCTTCAGGGGGAGGGGGGTGGTGACACAGGGAATGAGAACTGGGCAAGGAGGTCACCACATACTAGCGAGAACTGTGGACAGAAGAGCCCACGGAGGAGGACAGACTTGGGGCGAGGGGGGTTGGGTTTTTGCCCTTCAATAATTGGCCAGGGGTTTGCTGAGGGAGCAGACGAGCTGGAGCAGCCTCTGCGTGTGTGTGTCTGTGTGCGGTTGGGTGTCAGCGTGTGTTGGTGGGTGTGACTGGGAGTGGATGTGTACGTGTTGGACGGAGGAGAGAGCATATCTTATAAGACTGTAGGTTTTGGTATTAGATTTTGTTTGGAATATCATTTATCACTTACCACCTCCGTGCCCTTAGGCAAATTGCTCATAATTGGCCTCATCATGGCTAAGTTTCTGTATCTGAAAATGGAGATTCATTCATTATTCAACAAATACTAATTAGGTGCCCGCTGTACTCCAGGCACTGTTCTAGGCACCAGCGATACAACAATAAACAAAAAGAGAAAAATACTTGCCTGTATGGAACTTCCATTCAGAGGGAGAAAAAAAAAACCCATACAGGGAGGATTATTGTAAGGATTGAAATAGAATATGTATTATAAAAATGCCTAACACAGTGTCTGGCACATCATAAGACTTTAGTTAAAAATGAGCAAATAGTAATATCATTATTCTTCAGGTTATATTTATAAAGAAACGCCCCCCCCCGCCACCAAAAAAAAAAAAAAAAAAAAAAAAAAGAAAGAAAAGAAGCCAAGTCGTGATTCTGAATTCTACCAGTGTAATTTTACAAACCGACTTTTCTTGGGAAAGTAACACCAGGGAACTTTGGGAAAAGATGTTCTGTACGTGTTTTGTGAGCTCAGTCAAAACAGCCCATCTTTGCACCAGACATCTTGAAGGATAAAGATGCTTCTCGAATGGACTTCAGTCAAGGAAGATCAGCTCTCAGGTGACAGTACAGACACGACGAACTAGAACAATACAGAAAGGAATGCGTGAAGAGGTTGGGTTAGGAGCTGTGGGGCAATTACTTTCTGCAAACTGATACGTGAGAAGGGAACACAGGCACACCTCGTTATCCAGGAACACAAGAAGCAAACATTCACTACAACACAATTGCAGAATAGGCAACCCTCTGCGTAAAAATGAGTTGTTATTAAAAAAATCGGGGGGGGGGGGGTTGTGAAATTGGTTTGGAATGTGGGCCTCATTTTCCACTAGACAGGAGTTCATGGACCGATCCTGAAGGGGCTTATTTAACGTACACTTGCCTGAAATGTATTCTTGCTCCCTCATCAGCCACTCTGCACAACACGGGTTTTCTGGGAGAAAGCGTGGAAAAGGCCCTCTTGTCCCTTCACCAACTGGGTACCAGTTTGTACTAACTATCCAGGGGTTTTCCTTGAGCTCTCTTTATCTAACAACTTACTCCCTGAAGCTGGTGGCTCAAAGATTGTAGGAAAGCCAAAGTTGCCATAACATTAAAACATTCATGAAATAATCGACCACTTATCTACTTAGGCTCATTTAGACGTCTTCCCCATTTAATGCCGGGCCTCCCGCTGTGCTGAGAGGCAGCTCTTTGTACATTTGTCCTTTGTGGGTCAAGCAGTGTCCAAGAGTACGGTGAACACAGGTTATATATCATATGGAAAACGAAAAGCAAATTTCTCAAAAGACCCAAGATTTTATCACGTTAATGAAAGTGATGTTGGAAACCAAGTTTGCATTACATGCAAATTTATTAACAAATGAAGACAATTTCTTATCAGTTTAAAAAAGGGAAAGACAGCATTGATCACAGTCCAGGGGCTTCCCAGTGAGTGACTGTGTGTTAGAGACTTCTAACAGATCCTTGGGAAAATGGTAAAAGTCTGGAATATGTTTGTGAACGCCGCCTTCTTTATAACCGTGCTTATGGAAGTAAGGATGTCACATCATGTGCTCGTCCAACCCGGTTAGGAAAAGAGATGGGCCAAATAAAAATCCACAGATTGTACTCTTTGTTCTTTATGAGAACTAGTGAGTTGCTGGCATTGTAACTTTATGAAATTAAGATATATGTAGTCATTTCTAAAAATTTTATGAAAAATAAGATATATGTAGTCATTTCTAAAAATTTTAGCCTCAGTTTTAAAGATAAAGTGCCAGGGCATCTGGGTGGCTCAGTCAGTTGAGCGTCCAATTCTTGGTTCGGGCTAAGATCATGATCCCAGGATGGAGAGATGAAGCCCCACGTCAGGCTCTGCTCAGAGTGTGGAGCCTGCCTGGGATTCTCTCTCTCTCAAAAAAAAAAAAAAAAAAAAAGATAAAGTACCAAATCACTTCCTACTATTACTATTTACTATGAAATTTTGGTCTCTGTCAAAGGGATAGTTTCTCCCAGGTCCCAGTTGTCCTCCAATAAGGAGAACTTGGTATATTTGCACGGGGGAGACTCACCCTAGATGACCACTGTTTGTGCACTCAGAACTAGATTGGGGCAGTGGGCAACCTGGGAGCAAAGTGTACATCTGTCTCTTTATCTACATAGGGATGCTCAGCCTTTACAAGATCGTGGACCCCTTGGATGGAGAACATGATAACTGAGGATTCTCTTTCTAGAAAATCCACAGGCAGAAAATAAATTTCAAGAGTTCACCTACCTTCTTGATGCCTGCCCATGGATCATAGACACTAGGTCATAGATTTAATACCCTTGGTCTACACCCCATCTCCCAATCATATATTACTTATTTATCTCTCTCTCTCTCTCTCTCTCTCTCTCTCACACACACACACACACACACACAGAGGCATCTACCAAGTACCAGAGCACTTTATATATTTTATCTTTTTTGTTGCTGACAGTCATCCTATGGACTATGATATTGTCTTAATTTTGACACACACAAAAACTGAGCCTTGAGAAAAGTTCAGTAACTTGCTCCAGGTCACAGTAAGTGACAGGTCTTGCATTTCAAACATCAGGGTTTTCTAAGGCCCAAGCCCTCACATTTCCTATAACATTAGGTCAACCCTGTGTGTTCATATACTACACTAATTGTTTCCGTAATAAGTAACTTTTACAAAGTTGTTTTTCTTTACCACACAAGAAATGCATGTTTGTCGTAGAACAGTTAAATGTTCTAACCCCTAACTTTGAAAGTGCTACCCATTCTCTTTATGTTCATTTTAAATTGAAGAAACAGGAGGTGTTATTATTCCTCTCATTTTTACAGATGGTAAAATGGAGGTACTTGGGACTTCAATGGCCTGCCAAGATCAACCAACTTATTGGCAGCTCACTGATGCTCCAACTGAAGTTGCCTGGCCCAGACCTGAGCCTACATGTGGGCCCCTGCTGCCCTCTCCCACTCTGACCTACTTTGGGCATCTCTTTGACCCCTTTCATCCTGGCCCCAGCAGCTCCTTATCATTATATCTCTGTGGTCATTTGTTAGCCCACTTCAGCATCCTGAAGTCTAGAGGACATTTGTGAGTTTGGCTCTCATTATTTTCTCTGTGTATCCTGAAACCCAGAGACCTAATTTTTATAGTGAACGCTGCTTTGCATTTATAATCCAGAACCTCAATTTTATTTAAAGTTTAACTATTTTGAGAGAGAGTGTGTGTGACTGGGGGAGAGGAAGGGAGAGAAGGAGAGGAGGAGAGAGGGAGAGAGAGAGAGGGAGAGAGGGAAGGAGAGAGAGAGGGAGAGAGGGAGAGAGGGAGAGAGGGAGAGAGGGAGAATACCAAGCAGGATCTGCATGGTCAGCACAGAGCCTGATGTGAGGCTCAAACTCTCAAACTGTGAGATCATGACCTGAGCCACCTAGATTTGGATGGAAGTCTCAATTTTATTTAAAATTCAGTGCTTACTTTTCTCTAAATATTTTCTCTTCAACATGTGTTGCTGACTAAAGGCTAATTTTACTAGAAATGGAAGCCACCAATTTCTAAAAAGAGACACTCATCCAGTAATACGTTGAAAAGTGATGAGAAAATAATCATTGTAATAAAGCTGACTCAGTGCCAGGGTTTATTAAGTGCTCTGTGTGTATCAACTTGTTTAATCTTTGCAACAACCCTGTGAGGTAGGAATTATTGTTATCCTCATTTTATGGGTAAAAAACAAACCGAAGCACAGAGAGAGTTTGAGTCACTTGCCCAAGATTGTAGCTCTAATATTGTATTTACCAGAATTTTGTATCCACATGATAATTAACGCTCATAATGATTACCTCAAGGCAGAAGAGGATTTTGAAAAATCTCAGTCATGAAGGAACTATCAATATCAAGGAAGTACTTGAGGTACTATTAGCTTGGCTTCTTACTTATAAAAAGAAAAGTTGTATTCTAGGTCTAAGATAATTGCTAATCTCAAGTTTTACTTTGGTAACACTCTCTCTGATGTCTCTCCAATAATACTCCTTTAATCAAAACACCTTGATCATATTGAAAAACGGTTTATTGTATAAATATACATATAATTTTGAATTCTATGTTGACCGAACAAAAATTTAAGGAGAAATTAAAAATTTAACTTCACAAGGAGAAAAATCTTTTAAAATAAAAGTTACTTTGGGAAAAAAAATATATTTTTTTAACTGCTTCTCCTGACAAGGTAAGTAGGAGAAAAAAGGGAACAGGATTAAGAAGGGAGGTTCCTGTGCTGCAAAGAATAATGACCTATCCAGGCTCTGTGCATCTAAAAGGAGTATGTAGGAGTCAGTAATCTTGCATCAGTTCAAACTGCTTTTTAAAAGAGAATAAGAGGAATATATTGACCCTTGTATCTGAAAAGTCAAAGTAAAATGTTTTCAGGTATGGCTGGATTCAGGGGCTAAAAAAAAATCATTAGGACTCTGTCTGTCACCATCTCTCGGCTTTACTTTCCCCTAGCGATATTTCATTCTTTAACAGACTTCCACCAAAAGAGTCACCATAAGATAAAAAAAAAAAAAAAATCTGCTAACAGCCCCAGATATTTATATAATAATATAGATACCCCAGAAGTATCTATGGAAGCCTCACTGTCTTAATAGTTCCAGTAAAAGTTCCCAGATAAAACTCATCCCACCAATTTTTGCCACATTTCCATCCATGAACATACCACTGTGTGGCTAAGAAATAGGATATTTTGGCTTAGTTAGGCCCATGTCATGTTCCATGCCCAAGGTCTGACAATGGGTGAAGTGTGCTTCCCTGAAGGAGAAACAAACAAACAAAACAACACACCAAGATACTGCTACAGAAAGAAACTGTCCTGAATGATGACCAGGCAAAGAGCATCTGTTGCAGGGGACACGTTGAAAACCTTCAGGAGACTTTCACAGAGTTGAAGGGCGGCATGTGCAGCCGAGCACCACAGGACTGGATCTGGAGAAGGGAAATCAGGATACCTGTCTATTTTCTCATCCGTTTTGTCCCCTCTACCTTCATTATACTCTTGGCATAGCCTGCATGTCCCCACAGCCTTTTCATGGATTGACTCAGTCCCTTGGAATCCCTCTGTCTCAATCCCTAGGGGAAACAGCTCATTAGTCAATCTCAGAACTAGGCTGCAAGCTCCAGGTGACTGGCCATCCTTATAGATAGATTTGCCTAAAGCAAGAGTTCTCACTTGGTATAGTCCACTTTGGCAAGTTAAGGCCGATCGAGCTATTTGTACGGTTTCTCCTTGTAGGGGTATGGATAAGGTGTAATCTCTAGAAAGATATGGCAGAGAAAGTAATAATACGTGTCAAGAACAGTCAGAAACTTGGGCAGAATCAGGCTGCAAAGCCCTTCCTGGAATGGGAGCATTGTTGAAAAACCTGGAATCTCATTCGTTGACAAAGACAGATGGACAAGGAACAGGTGATCCAGGAAGCAGGGAGGCCAAGTTTGTCACCAAGGAGGCAGACAAAGAATCAAAGCCAAGTCTTGGCTCTCCAACACAGCCATGGATTTCTTCTCCAAGGGAGGTAAAATGCAGACTCAGGACCTGTGAATTGTAGCATCTTTTAATATCAGGCAGGACAGGACTTCCCAGGCAGCCCTCCAAAATTGCTTCCTCTCAGTTTCACATTGCTGTCCTTAAGGCTCCAGCCCTCTGCGGTCTGCCTCCTCATCTGAGTGATATACCACCTCTTCTCTCTCACCCTGGGTCCAAGTGTGAAAACATCTGCTTCCTGCCCTTGATAAACTCATAAGCAGCCCAGGGGGTTAAGTAAGTAATTTTATTAGAAACAAAGATTAAACACACACACATACACCCACAGGAACAAAAGTACCATAAATTCATGCAAGTTGGTTGGCTTTGGTTTTGGTCAGGTTAAAAGCAAGGGAGCATTTATTTTCTTGAATATAAGTATTGAAATTAATCTAGGTGCTACACACAGATACCCTTTCTCCGCTGACATAGGTTTAAGCTGACAGAGCTTTTAGACCAAGCAGAGTTTTAGGCCTCTCCCTATCATTCATTCGTTTGTTCATTCATTTAACATATGTATATGTGTCCATTGTGGACCAGATACTGTGTCCCAGCATCATCTTCCTTCCTGGCCCCAGCTTATGCTTTCTCTCTCTTCTGTGGGCACCCTACTTCCCTCTTCTCCTAGATATGAATTCACTGTCTTTCCTGATTTCAGGGATCCCTCCCATGAAATTCTGCTCGTGGGACCCCCCAAAATTGTCCCCCATGCCCTGGAGATAGATCTCATCTCTGTCCAGTTGCTTTGGGTACATGCTAACACCACTTCTGAGGAAGAAGGTAGGGCTTCTGTCCTAGCACCTGGACCTAGTCTCCCCAGCGGTGGCTGACATAATTCATGGTGTCTGAGCATCAGATTCTGGGCCCAGTCAAAGCCCTCTTTTGAGTGAACTTACATGTTCCAGCTTATTCCTTGAGAACTACCTCCAGCTCTAAGCTCATTTGCAGAGTCAGGCAGCTCACTGACCCTGACAATTCATCTGGCTTTCAAGGCCTTTCTCCAGGGTGTTCTCAATCCACAGGTATTATCAAGGGACAAGTAATAGGTGTGCTTTTACCAAAGACCATTCCTTAGATTGTCTTTGAAACCCCTGTGCTGCCCAGTCTCCAGCAAGATAAAAGATGGGATATTTTGTGAAGGTTGTAGCTGTACTGTTCTAATGTAATTTGGTGAGTAAAAATGAAAAAATTTTCAAGTTTTCTTGATTTTTTTTTGTTCTTTTTTTTTGTTTCTAAAACAAAGTGCTAGTGATTAGCCAGCCCTCTCCATCTTTAAGGAAGTCAATTTAAAACCTGGTAACCAGCCAAAAACATAAAATATTTGAATGCTGCGTATTTATTAATTAATGTATTTACTTGGGGGATGGGTAAGGACTACAGTTCCTGTTCTTATGGTGCCCTTTGGCAAAAAGACGCCGAACTCTAATGTGATTCTTTGGGGAATCTCTCTGAAGTAGTAAGTCATTCATGGCCAACCTTTTAATTGAAGGTAATAATAATTCCAATAATATTATTAAGAACCACCATTAACACGGGAAGGACTGAATTCACTGACGTCATGTCAAAGCTATGCCCAGCGATGACTGCCTTGCCGAGCCCCTGGGGGAATAACTTTCATAATCCATTGAAAAGTTATGAGCTCCTTGTGTTTGCACCAAGAAAGAAATCAGCATTAACCATCTGAGAAGCCATGTAAAAATGGAGAAAAAGCTACTTGTACTTTTAACAGCTTAATTAATGGCTGCAAATGGCGTTATTTCTCACAAAAACCCTATGGAGGAGATTGGGATGTGTGTTGACAATGGAAAATTATCCTGATTTTATAGGTGAGAGCAATTTCCAGACACTAGGAACAAACATGGTCAGGGAGAAAGAGAAAAGATGACTTTTTGTTGTGGAAGGAACAGGGCCCTCAGCCAGCGGACTCACTGTCTGGGTTGGGACAAGGGCGATCATTGTGTGGGGGGAACTGAATGGAGTAAGAAGAATCTGGGTTAAGAGCCTAACAGAATTGGGTTCAATTATTGCTTCTGCCATTTGTTAGCTTCCTGACCTTAGCCTAGAAGGATTAACCTT
Source organism: Paguma larvata (assembly GCA_030068075.1). Lineage (NCBI taxonomy): Eukaryota > Metazoa > Chordata > Mammalia > Carnivora > Viverridae > Paguma > Paguma larvata. Next base: position 22,711,308 of record CM057842.1, on the reverse strand, counting down.
TCAGAACCTTAGTTTTATAATCAATAAAATGGGAAAAATAACAATCACTAACTTGTGGGATTGGAGGAGTCTTTGAGATAATGTATGTCAAATTCTTAGCCTGGCACCCACAGACAGCTACTACTATCTAGTATCTTCATTATTCTTCTTTCTTAATTAATTCTACAGATATGTAATTAGCACCTGTAATGTTCCAGGGACTGTGCTGGATATACAGATCAGTTTCTTTTGATTTTATAATCTAGTGGGGGAATAAATAATAAAACAAGTGAGCACATTAGTAAGTAAAATGCTTACAAACTGTGCTAACTTTGAAAGCCTGTCTCCCATGAGTACTCAGTGGATTAGAGCTGCCATTTGCACCCAGGAGCAGAGAGTAGTTTTTCATAACTTGGTCTTTCGAGTCAGTCAGACCTGGGTCAGAGCAACTTAGGTGCCAGTCTCTGCTCCAGGCTGTGTCTTTGTGCCGGTCCTCTGTGCTCTGTGAGTTCCACTTCTCTGTACACTGGGGCTGGGGCTGGGGACGTTCTAGGTGCTGTCTCGAACACAGTAGGCACTCAGTGCAGAGAAATGTTACCTCAACAAAGCCCCACCTGTCCTTTTAGCGCCTCAGGCCCATGGCTTTCCATCTTCTGCAACATGATTCTATATACTCCTGAGATTAACAGGAAGGAGGAGTAGCACTAACAGCGAGAAGGAATAGCACTTCCATTTATTTTCTTAGAAATGGATGAGGAGGTTTCTATCTCTGTCTGAGGATTTTATACAAAAGTGGGTTGTCACTGGTTTGAGTACCAAAAAAAGGGGTGCGTGCATTCCAAGAGGGCCCTTGGCTTACCAGGGTGTCTCCAGAGGCCTGGTCCCACGGAGAAGTTGGGTGCAACAAGGCTGGTTTACAGGATTAATGAGTCCCCAGGGGGGTGGAAGGGCCCCAACATACCTGTGAGACCACGATGTGTCCTGACAGTGGTGGGGAGAGTATGACAGGGTGCAGGACATGGTTGCAGTGAAGCTAAGAGGGACTGTCTTACTGCCTCTCAGTTTCCCTTTGAAGAATTTGATCTATAACGGAGCTTATAACTTATGACCGAACACTTATTTTGAGTGTCAGTCTGCTCTGTCATTAGCAAGCTAGGCTTTTAGAATGTAATCTATGGCTTGTGGACCAAATCCAGTCCCCTGCCTGTCTTTGCAAATAAAGTTTTATTGGCAAAGAGCCATACTCATTTCTTTACTGTGTATGGCTGGTTTCTGCTGCAACACAGCGCTGGGTAGTCATGACAGAAAAGACATGGTCTCCAAAACCAAAATGTTTCTTCTCTGGCCTTTGGCAGGAAAAAGTCTGCCAACCCCCAATTTAGAACATTACCGTTTTGGTAGGAATAGATTCATTGGCTGATCCATTCATTCATTCATTGAGCAAATAATTATCCATCATCTAAAGTGCTCTAAACATTTTTCTAGGTTCACAGTGTCCCAGAGGATGTGCTCAATCCTTGTAACAGCTGTTGTGAGTCGGTGACGCTATAACCCCATTTTGCAAATGGTGAAACGGAGTCTGGAGAAAGATGAATGACTTTTCCAAGGTCATTTAGCCAGCAAGTGGCAGAACCAGTACTGGAATCACATTCATCCGTGTTCTCCCCTGTTAGTATGGATTACTGTGAGAAGCAAAGAAAATATAAATATCGAGAATAATTTATTTTTAAAAAAAATCTCTGCTGGAAACTCTTGCAAATTAATGAGATGGGTGAATGAAGTTGCTACTTACTTGGCAGAGCCTCTCTTGAGATGGTTCTTCATTGTGCCTTGTTCTGAACTCAAACGCTGATTACTTTAGATGATATCAAAAAATCATCTGAAAATGTTTTCCCTTGTAATGATATGATTTCACCGCTAATGTTGATAAACATTAAAATGACATAAAGCATTTCCTGTTCCAACCCGAGATGTCTTGGAGGATTTGTCTAAATATTAGCATACCTTTGAAATAATCAACGGGTGATTAACTGGATAAGAGGTCAAAAAAAAAAAGGATGTTTAGAAAAAAAGAAATAATAAAGTATAAAGCGAGGCAGGTTTTTTCTCTCAGAACTCCATATGGCCGTGGGAGAGCAGAGAGTTGACACCCTGCTCTAGCTGGTTAGAGAGCAACCATATTCATGAGCCGAAGTGAGATTTTTGTTGTATTTTTGGTGTTCATTCTCGATGTGGCTCTTGCCGGCGTCTCTCCCCTGTGGAAATCCAAACCAGAGTTTCAAGGTGGAAATAAGAGAAGAGCATCTTAGCTGAAGGGACCCTGCTTCCTTCTAATGACAATTTATGAAGACGGTTTAATCTCCCAGTCCAAGTAGAGGGTCTACTGACAAGTTCTCATATGAACTGATTAGGCTTCCCCTGTAGACATTTTTATCGGACTGATTCATTCCTCTGGAAGAATGCTGGCTTTTACATTTTTTTAGAAGAGATTCCAAATGGCTTGTCAAGATTACATCTTGCATGTGAATCTCAGCCAGGATTATGTTACAGCCGCAACTGACAATATTTAATAGGTAGAATACAGGCAGGATCATAGAAATGGAGCAAGCTGGTCCCAATAAATAGTAGGAGCAGGGATGTATGGTATACATACATCCCAAGTAGCTTGCAGGCAGTTTGTGGATCGGACATCCTGAGAGAATGTATGGATACATAAAATGTAATATTCCAGAAAATATTCAGCTTTTGTCACTTACCTTACAGCATAAACAGATTCTTATAAGCCGTCTTCATGTATGGGGCATCCATGACTGGAATTTCTAACCACCCCTTCAGATCCCCTGTAAAAACCACATACTTGGGAAGAGGAGGGAACCAAAATCTTTTCTGCCAAGGTGGTGTAATGCAGAGATCTCAGCTGCATTGGTAAGTGCTGACAAACTCACCACACCTGAAGGAGCATCTTTGGAGTGGCAGGTCCCTTGCTCCTGGGGCACAAGTAGAGCCTCTAGCAGGCCACATGGGAGGTGAGCAGAGCATGTGGCCTTACCCATCTGTGACCCTTGACTCCCAGGCATGGCATGGTTTGTGATGAGGTATGTAACCAGTCAGGAAGGGAGATCAAAGAGATATACATTTGAATCATCTTTGTATTGATCAAAAAGAACCAAGGACAAAATCCTTTAAGGTTTAGTTTTGCTTCTGCAGGAGCATCAAAGGAGAAATGTGTTCATTCTTCCTGGACTCAGTAGAATGTAAGCTCCATAAGGGCAGGCACTTCCCCCACTTTTTCACTGCTACAGCCCCAGGTTTGAGAGCTGTGCCTGGCACAGAGTAGGCACTGGATACATATTTGTTAATGAATGAGACACCACTGAGTATTCATGCACCTATGTGCTCCATCAATACATGTTAAATTGAATACCTATTATATGCAAGGCACTGAAGTAAAGAGCTCACAGACAATAGAGGGAGACACGTATGCCAGCCGATAGTTTCCACATTTTCAGAATCTGTGGTCAAGGAACATGGGGTTATTTTATAAAACCCCTAAATATGCCAGTCTGTCCACTGGATTGATAAGTAAATAATACAGTATAGTTGACTATTTTTTCAAATATATGTAGATTCGGTATGGTTGATAAAATATAAAATAATTTAAACAGGTTAATGAATTCCTGATCTTTTTTGTCATCATGTGATTTCTCAACCATAAATGGTAAAATTATTGTCATGAGAGGGTCATGGAGCTTTGTCCAATACAAAGGGCAGGCAGAATGGCTTTGTGGAAAGTCTGACCTGGCCATACTCCCAGAACGACCGGCTGGTTAACCATGGCCAAGGCAGGGAACAACCCAGCTCCTGAAGGTCTCGTGCTGCTTTTATTTCCAAGCCTGTGCACATGTTCTTCCCACTGCCTGGATCATCCCATGCCGTACCACCTCTACTCCTACCCTCTTGACCCAGTTAATTCTAACTCAGTCCTTCTCCTGCTTCCCTAGGAAAATTTTCCCTGGACCCAGCCTGGGCAGGTTCCTTCACTCTAGGGTCTCATAGCCCATGGCCTCCATTTCTTACTCCTCATATTCTTTGTCATGTTACTGCTATTTGTGGGATTTAGCTGATCACCTCCATGAAAACAGGGGTAGGTTGGTTTTGCTGGTCTTCATAGACCCTATGCCTGGCACAGGCCTGGCATATAATAGGGCTAGGCAGATGGGCAGATAGAGAAATAAAGGAAACTCTCTGCACAGCATTTTAAAAATGTAGACAGCAATACCTAATAGTGGGGTTGTTACAAGATTAAATGAGGTAACATGTGAAATTTCTGTCTTGTACTGGTAAAGAATGAAGACTATTACTATTGCTATAAACATGATTAGGAAGATGAAGAATTCAAATGTATAGAACAAAATCAGAAGATAATGCGTGAAGCAGTGACTGAATCTTCCAAAGTGAGGAATGCCACCAGAGTTGTCTGGACATCTGGTACTTTTTTGTATTGCGTAAGGGAAACCATACTGTCCAAACCTGATGGTGTCGCAGGAGCTCCAGGTGGTGAGCATCTAGTCCCTGGTGTCTTGGTGCTGTTTGCTTCAGTGAGCCGCATCACTCCTCTTCAGGTTCAGTTCAGAGCTATACCTTGCCAAGCTGACACAACCATTTCATGATCACTTTTCTTTTTTTAAGTGTGAGATGCTAATCTCCCAAAGGTGACTGTCCCTGAGTTTGACCCATGCAGGGATAGTGGTGACAAGACCATCATGTTTTCAGGAGACAGCAAGTGAGCCTCTTTCCATTGTTGGCGAGCAACATAGCATGGTGGCCAAGTGCACAGACTTGAGCCAGTCTGCTTCTATGGAAGTCTCAGCTCAGCCACTTTCTAGCTGTGTGATTTCGGCAAGTCATGTAACCTCTTGGCTCTTTGTGTTTCTTGTATGGAAAATAAGAGATAATAGTACCTGACTCGTAGGATTGTTATGAGAATTGAGCATGTTAATATTTCTATTAACTATTTACTAGTGCTAAGATAATGCCTAGTAAGTAGGAAATGCAAATAGATAAATGGATGGATGGATAAAATAGAAAAGCTTTTAGTGGAAACTGATAGGAATTCCTGGTAGGAATCACTTGTATTTCTTGGGAATTTAACTTTACTAAATTCCAATTTTCCCAGCAGCCTAACAAGGCAAGTTCTACTACTTTGCTTTCCTGTAGAGTGAGAATCAGAGAGGACAAAGTGCTAACTTGTCCAAGAACATATGAAGAGTAGGTGGCAGGGCTTGTAAGATTCCAGAGTCCAGAGACCTTAGCTCCTGAACTAACACCAGACCCCTTAGAAAGGTCATATGAGGGAGTAATTTCTCCACAGACCCTACTTACTACCTAGTGTTCTTAAAACCTAGAGGTCCTGATTGTGCTGGACTTATGTCTGTTCATTTAGTCATTCATTTGTTTGTTCATTCAACAAAAATTATGGAAAGCCTTCTCTGCACCAGGTACTCTTCCCACTGTTGGGGTATTTCTAGCTCCTTATGATCTGCCCTGAATTATGTTAGCCTGAGTGCTTTCATGCATCTATCTAGCAAATATTTATTGAGTGGGAGGCCAGGCACAGTTCTAAATGTCAATTAGCTGTCTTAAAGCCCACACAAGCCCAAAAAAGAGGGGAGTTACTCATGTTTGCACTTTCCAGTGCCTAGCAGATAGTTAGTAGGTAATAAGAATTCTCTTAATTGGATGGATGCACAAATGGACAGCTTATGGATACTCAGGGAAAAAATAGTGGTAGGATGATACAATGGGAAGGCCACATACTATTTGGATACTTGTGTTCTTGTCCTGGTTTTGCCACTTACCTGGTGACCCTTCACAAGTCATTTAACTTCTTAGAAACTTAGTTAGCTAACCAACTTCTTTTCTTCTCTCCCTTTCTTCCACAGAATTGTATTAAGGATCTTGGTTGTAAGTCGGTGATAATTGGGAGTGAGATGACATTGATCTAAATTATCCCTAATGTTCTACTGGCTTGAAATTTTATAATGTAATGATAGTTTAGATGAGTTACATTTACTGAGTAGTCTTAAAGTTCTAGATTAGGACTGCAATCATCTCAGGCTGCTAAAGGTCCTATAGCATAAGGTGAGGTGAGGGAATAATTTATCCATAGCCAAACTAGGTGTCTGGCCCACCCCTTGGGCTTCCACTGAAACCAAACTTAAGAGAATAGAGAGATGGGAGTTTGGGCCAATAATCTTTGCCTCCTAACCTCCATCTCACCCTGTCTCCCAGAGCCTGACAGCCTGACAGCAATGGATTAAGAATGAACAGGACCAGATTCAAGAAAAAAAAAAATGACTTGAGCCTCACAGGGATTCATGCCATGGGCCTCCTTTCTTTTTATTCTCTAACCAGTTAGTTCTCCTATCCAACTTGATCGGGATGGGAAGCCATTGTTTATGGGTCTGCTAGTAGTTCTCATCACTTGCCAACATTGCAAGTTGGTGTGTAAATGGGCACACAACACACATATGCTCTCTGGCTAAAATATTGAGCCTTCTTTTGCTGGTGTGTGTAGAGAGAGCCAGCTGTTTGACAATCCCTTTAGCTCATCCACCCGATGGGAGTTCATCTAGGGAGTAACTCAGCACAGTATCAGGCAAGAGCAAGAGTTAGCGCAGGCTTGAGGGTCAGGCATCCTTGGTTGCAATCCCAGTTCCTTCGTTTGCTGGCTATGAGACCTTGAGCAAAAGGACTTAATATCTCAAAGCTTTAGCTCCTACACATGTTCCACAGGGGCTGACAAGAACACTGACCACTTGTTATTGTGAAAGTTGAATGAGATAATCTACATGAAACACCACACATGGGACTGATGCACAGTAGATACACAGTAAACAGAAGTACTTTTTATTATCGTTGTTGTTGTTCTTTGTGGAATTCTCTTAGGAGCCAATAGTGTGGATTTGGTAGTGATAAAAATCCCCACATGTTTGTCTAGCCGCCTGTCAGGTGATGGTTGGTAGCCAGCCAAAAGTGCTGTCCATTTGGTTACAGTCTTCTGGAAGTATTCAGCATTCCAACTACTCTTCCTAGCTCCTAAATTTTCTCAAGACTTCTTTTCACTGTAAGCGTTCCTGACTTGAAAGTAGGAAGAAACCAAGTGAGAATTTAGTTGAGCATGCACTATAAAGATGGTCCATTTAGTTGGCAGAGTGAGAGTTTTGGAGAGGGTGTTTGAAAGACTAACTTGTAACTTTTGATGCCAACCCAGAGGCATGAGGCAATATTTTTTCTTTTCTCCTGGAAGGTCCACAGCCCCCTTCTAAGGAAATCCCTTGGGTTTCATTGAATTGGCTGTTACATTTGGAAACCAACTTGTGCATCTGAGCATTTGGGGAAAAGCTATTGACTAACCCTTGCTCTCTTTCAGCCTGCCTCCCTTTTTCCAATATTTAGGAGTCTTGGCCAAAACAAAGAGCCCATTGTGTCCCTGGTACAAGCACCAGAACTAAATTAAACATTCATTGAGTCTTAATTAATTGTATTAAGGTTAGGCAATTCCCACTGCTTGGAAAAAAACCCAAATACTTAATTTACTCGCAATGTGGTGTGTGTCCCCTAGCATTGAGCTAAACCACCACGAAACAATCACTCACTTAACAGAAACTGGGGCCTCGGCCCAGGAACTAATTAGCCCCTCTTTCTCTATATATAGCTATCTTCACCACCAGGACCATCTGGAAGTTGTTACCTTCCAAATTCTTTCCATCTATTTTTTTTTTTTCCAAACCGATCATTACTGCCATGATTCTTTCTTTCTTTCTTATTCTTATATTACGTGACTTCCCACTCTTAGATTCCCCGGTGTTATCTAGATCACAGCCCAGCTGCTCTGAGTATTTACTCTCTGTTTAATTTTCAAGTGGCACACCTATTTTTATGTACTTTTCCCAGTGGCAGAAGGAAAGAAAAAATCTTTCTGTAAAACTCAGAGACGGAAGCAGGAATGATTGCCAAGGGGTTTTGGCCTACCCAAGTTGACTGTGTGCCCACCAGGAGGCCCCTGAACTCTGTGAAGCCCCTACAGTAGTGTCTTTAATGGTCAGAGACACATGGAGAGTTCTTGGAAGACCTTGGTTTCTTGCCCAACTCATTGAGCAAAAAGCACTCATGTAATCTGCCTTTTCTCTGGGGAAAACTTGCCCAAGTTAGGCGACTACTTTGACGGTCAGGGAAGTATAGAAACTCCCCTAACTGACAATATACTGTAGGAGAGTGGCTTCACATGTTTCATAAACACTTAATTAGTCCAGAGACCTTACTCTGACTCTCAGGAGCCCCTCTGGTCTGGCCCCTGTCTGCCTCTCCCACCCCCTTTCTTATCAACATGCCCTGGCTTTACTGTAGTCCTGGAACTCTGATTTTCCTTCTGCTCCCCAACATGCCAAGGTTATTTCCACATCAGGACCTCCGAACCTGTTGTCTCCTGTGTCTGCAACCCATTCCTCTCCATCTTTGTAAGACTAGCTCCTTCTTATCGTACAGGTCTCCGCTTGCCTGTTACAGCCAGAAGAGGCCCTCCCTGGCCACATCATTGGAAGTCTTTTCCTGCCCTCCAGGCCCTCCTTATCACATTCCCCTGTTTTGTGCTCTCAAGAGCACCTGCCACCATGTAAATGATTTGTGACAATGTCTGCCTGTCTTCAAGAGAATATCCGTTCATCCATGAGAAGTACCTTTATCTGTATGGTTGACCATTGTGAGCCCAGCCCTTGGTATAGTTTCTGGCACTATAATTGGTTGTTTAATAGATAAATTATCAGGGAACAGCTAGCTAATATCTGAATCTGTAGCTCTCTGCATATAATTACATAATGTAAGCATTTGGGATTCTTTTGCAATTTAGAGTACAATCGCAAAGTTGCAAGAAACAAGTAATACCATAAGAAACCTTGAATAACTCTAGTAAAATCACCAGGAAAACTCAAAATCATAACTTTACCTGAAATGCTCTCCAATTCACCATAAATTTCAGTGTTTCAGTTTCATTCCCTCTACTTCTGGCATTTTAGAGTCCCTTTGGGGTAAGCCTCTCCCCTTCCTCCCGTCCCCAGGCATCAAAGCAGAAGCAGCCTAGCCTTCCAGAGTTCATCACTCAGTGGCTTCTGACCATCTCTGGGAGGCTCGGCCTCCCCATCACCTCATGGCCCTGGCATCCCTTCTGGTGTCAAGCTTCACAATATATATTGCATGTTGACTCAAAGTGCAGCAAGACCTGGGGGACCAGCAGTGTAATGATTTCTTGTTTTATGGAGGATGGTTCTCATCTTGAAGCTTGGAGACCGACTCCCTCTAGGCAAAAGGAGATTTTGTTTTGTCCCTTTACAGTAGTTCATCTGCTTCTTTTTCCTGCTGCTTCAGACCCTACTTCATAGTCCCAAATGGCAGAAATCCCTGGATACCTAAGCTCCTAGTTCTCAACTCCATTTATCTTAAAAATTTCCCATATAAAAAAGGCCCATGGTGTCCAGATTTCAGTAAGGCTAACAAGACCCTCTCTATAGAGTATCATGTGTCAGAGCCATAAGTCCCAAGGAGGAATTCAGTTACATGGAGTTCAAGTCTACAACCTGCTCTTCAAGCATTTTGATTTTCCTTTGAGTGTCACATTGGATTCAACTAATTCATTTTTTGGAGGAGAGAAAATATTCTTAACAGCCAGGTTTCTGGCTTGGCTTTCATCTGGGAGGCCTTCAGATTTTCATCTTCTCTCTTTCTGCAGACCTTTCCTACTAAGCCCCTGGGACTTGAATCCCAAGAAGAAGGAATTCAGGCCTCAGTAGAACCCTGCATCGGTCTGTTTCTTGGCTGATGACAGTCAGACTGAAAAAAAAAAAAAGAGTAAACAAAGAAGTGAAAAGGAAGGAAATTTTTTTTAAAAAGTCAAAGGCATAAGTAAATAAAATAGAAAATATCAACAACACTAATAACGAGAAATGACCCACAAAAATAAAAGCTAAATCTTTGAAAAGATATATATGTATAGAGAGAGGGAGGGAGAATCTAATATGGTAATCACTAGCCACATGTGACTATTTAAATTTAAATTGATTAAATTAAGTAGATTTTTAAATTCATTTCCTCAGTCACACTAGTCATGTTTCAAGGGCTCAGTAATCACATTGAGCTAGTGGCTAGTGCTACAGTATTGGGTAGTGCAGATATTTCCATATTGTACAGAGCACATATGGAAGATACCTGTTGTGGCAGAAAGTTCAGTTGAACATCTCTTCTTTAGTCTAACCTTAGTCCAGGGTAATAAAAGAGAGAAAGAAAAGAAGATACAAAATGTTCCATTAGGAAGAAAAATAAGAACATAACTACAGATAGAGTAGGGACTTTTTTATTATTATAAAAGTTATTATCAGTAACTTAGTTCCAATGTATTTTAAAAACCAGATACGATAAGAAATTTCCTGGAAAAAAAATAAACGTTTCCAAAACTGATTCAAAATAAAATAGAAGCATGACAGGATATGTTAGTAACCATCGAAGGGACTGAATCCGTAGCTAAAATATGATCCTACCTCCTTCCTCCTCACAAAATCAAGTCAACATAATTTTATAGTCAAGTTCTACTACAACTCCACAGAACAGCTAATCTCTTGGATTAAAAGTGGAAATGCCCAGAAAGTCCTAGACTGAGAATGTTAGTCCTTCCTCTGTCCCTTCCATGTCCTATGGCCCAAGGCAAGACACTTTCTTGATGTCTATTCCCTGAAGCAGTTAAACTAAAAGGTTTCTAAGGGTCTAGGCAGCTCCATGGTCCCATTACTCCAGACTCTAAATCACCTGTCTTTTCACTAACCTTGTCTACACATTTATAGCGTCCAAGTATTAAGGTGACAATATCAGAGCTCCTGGGTGGCTCAGTCTGTAAAGCGTCCAACTTTGGCTTAGGTCATGAGATCACCATTCGTGAGTTCAAGCCCAGCATCACACTCTGTGCCAACAGCTCGGAGGCTAGACCCTGCTTCAGATTCTGTGTCTCCCTCTCTCTCCCTTTGCCTCTCTCCCATTCACGCTCTGTCTCTCTCTGTCTCTCTCAACAATAAACATTTAAGAGTTTAAAATAAATACATAAATAAAGTGATAGTATCAGATCACCTATATGACCAGTCTGATTTGCTATGCTAATGATGATTGCAAAGACTCAGAGAAAAGGGAAATTGCTAGAGAAACAGGTGACTCCACAGTATTATGGAGAGGAAGCCAAATTATGATTTGTTCCTATCTCATTTAGGGGCAGTTTCTCCACTTCAAAGAATCTACTTATAGCCCTGAATAATAACACTGTCAAGCAGGGTAGAGATGGTGCTTTTCTTGATATTACTTTAGTAGCAATAGCTGATATTTATAGAATGTCTCACATTCCATACATAATCTAAATGATTTATATGTGTTAGTCTATTTGACATGCCTAATGTCCTATGAGGTAGGTAAATATTGGCTTCCTGTTTTTAATGCTTATTTATTTTTGATAGAGAGAGAGAGTAGGGGAGGGGCAGAGAAAGGGAAAGAGAGAGAATCCCAAGCAGTCTCCATGCTGTCAGCACAGCGGTGGGGATCGAACCCACGAACCACAAGATCATGACCCAGCCAAGAGTTGGACACTTAACTGACTGAGCCACCCAGGCACCCCTATATTGACTTCCTTGTAAAGGCTAGGAACTGCAACTCAGAGATGTTAGTTCCCCAAGGTCACATGGTTCTTATATGTTGAACAGAACTCCAGGTCCAAGAGACTGTGGAAACTGTGCTCTTATACACAGGTAAGTTACGCATGCTTGTGGAGCATCTGTGGTAGCTAAAAGTATTTTTCTTTTGGTTTTATGTCTTTGGTCAGCAGGAGCAATTCTGTACCATGCATCTCATAGAGGTTACTTTTCTGATGCCACTTTATCCAAAGGACCATGAGAAGCCATTTATTTTCTTCTGTAATTAGAGTCATCACTGGCTTGGGCTGTATTCAGTAAGAAAGCCGGCTGGGTAGTGAAAGCTCATTTGTGTCATAATATTAGTCAGTTACATGTGTAAAAGATGGAAGAAAGGATAATCGTTCAGGCATTTTACAGTCTAGGAGGGTATATGGATTGGAGGGGCCATTCCTCAGTGAATATCTTGAGCCGGCTTAGGGAAATTACTCCATCATCTCTCTCCTGCTGATTTCTTGAAGGGTCTAAAGTCTTTCCACTGGTGACCACCAGAGCTGACCATCAGCAATGATCAGCAGCAAGTCATTTTGCCTTATCTCCTTTGATTTTGTGGCTTTTCTCAAAACGTTGTCTGTAAATATCTCCCAGCCCAACAGGGAAGTAAAGGCTTGCATGCTCGGGGCCATCAAGGACAGTTATGCAAGGGTCAGAAAGGCATGCTGATGAAGAATTTCCTTACGTTATCCACTTCCTTAGCGATTCATTCCAGACTTATTAAGTCAAACATAGCTTACCTCTGCAATTTGCATTGTGCAAGATGGACTTTGGGAAAGTTAGGTGGATGAGGAACATTTCTCGGGAACTAAAACAAAAGTACATTCAGTTTAAATTCTTAAGAACACACCTACCTGAGATAATAGGGCACTTCTTTAAAAGTTTCTGAACCCACCACAAACCTCCTGTAGAAACACAGACCTGCCTCTCAGTCCCCTTGAGTTATCACAGGGGCTTAAAGGAATAATGCGCCTGGATTTAGCTTCACTTTAAGTCTTTGTGCTGCTGACAGGGCTTAAAATGGGCAGGTAATCACTGGTACAATGTGTCATCTTTTTTCCTCCCTCTTCTTATATAAAATAAAGTGCAAAGTACTTACCTCTTTTTTTAAACCTTAAGCTGTTTCTTTTAAATGAAACAAAGTTACCACCATTTGCCTTTGGTCTGATATTTTGGGGAAGACTTAGTTTCCATGGTGAGATGGAAATGAGTTAGGCATGTAATAAAGGGGATACTTTATTAGTATCTTTATTATTAAAGAGTACACAACTCTCCATTCATACTGACACCTCTATTTGTCTATGAGGCATTAAATGGCTGATGTTAAATGTTAATGAGGTCTCCTGAAGAACAAGCCAAAAAGTAACCAGGCTGTGTCTCCTTGAGTGGCTTAGGGACCAGGTGTAGAACCTCTGTTCTCTTGCCTCTTGTTTTTAATTCCTCCTTTATCATACCAACACCAAATAAATGGTTACTTTTTTTTTTTTTTTTTACCACTTTGGCATGAGCAAGGTTGTCATGCTAAGTACTTTTCATCTTTATGAAGTAAGCATTTGTGCTTCTATTTTGCAAGGGAGGAAGCTGAACTTAACAAAGAGTCCATGCCTTAGACTCAGGGCTGCTGAGAGGCAGAGCAGGGCCTCAAACTCATCCTCTGGGTCTCCGTGTCCAGGGCACTCAGACCTCATGTCCAGGTGCCTAGTCACTGACCAAAGTGCCTCTCTCATGCTCCACTTCCTATCTGTCCTCTGCCACAGGACCTCACCCCTCCTGTGGCCTCCTGGTGGCCTCCCTGACTCAGAACTTTCCTAGCCCATCCAACCTAAGTGCCTCAGCCAGGTTCACCTTCCTGAAACACTTTCTCTGTGCCCCTCCCACGATGACAGATTGCCAGTTCCTCTTGTTTCCAACCACATTAGGTTCAACTACTGCTACTCAGTCCTCATATTCCTCCCAAATGGGTCCCCTGGGGAAGTTTTTATGAATTTTCCACCACTCCCAGATAATGAGATATTTTTTCCTCTTCTAAAAATATATAGTGTTCATTTTTCTTTCCATGTCTTCTTGAGTATTGTTTGCCATTGTCTGAAATGCGCTATTTTCTGTCTGAATAGTACCTTTTGGATTCAGCCTAGATATAATCCTTTAAGCCTCCTGAAAAATTTTGAAAATGTCATTATCTCTCTTTTTCCTGACCTCCTGAGGCTCTTAGAGTGTCCTAACTCAGTTTTCCCCAGGATTCTATTTTTTTGATCACTGTAATTTCCTCTATGGCCATCTTGTCTCCAGCTAGACTATGTTCCTTAGGACAAAGCAATGGTCTTTATTTCTGTTGTTCTCTCTGTGCTTAACAGAGGACTAGACAATAGTAATTGTAGCTAACATTTTTGACGACTTAATATGCGCCAGGCACTGTTTACATTTATTCATTCTTTTAATCTTCACAGTAATCCTCTGAGGTAAAGACCGCTAGTAGCATCGTTTTCAGATGAAGAAACTGAGGGGCTGAGATATTAGGTGACTTTCCCAGGTGGTAAAACAATAATGCAAACCAGGCAGCGAAGCCAGGGCCTCCATGCTGCACTGTGCCCCTTACACTGTCTGATGAGCCAAATACATTTCCAGGCATAGAGAATAAATGACGGAGTGTGAACTTTTTATCCGGGATTTTACTCAGCTAATGAAGCTCATGGCTCCCAGACTCCCTCTAGAACTGGGTTCTCAGCCTCTCCCCTCCCCTGTCACCCAGCAGCTGGACATTGTGTGCTAAATCAGAATATTCTGTTTCAGAAAAGTTTTCTGAGTTTTATCAGCACTGTCCAATCCCACTTGGAGCCATCCTGACCTTTGCATGGTGGATGTAACTCAAGCCCTCACTCCCCTTCTCCAGTAATAAGAACCTTTCCTTTTTGGCATTAAATGCTTTAATCCTTTTGGGAACAAGGTAGACTGTAAACAAACAAACAAAGTTGAGTATTTTAACTTTTTAACGGCAGCAAAAAATGAAGCACAATTTGGTTTTGAGAAATTTGTGACTGCCTGGGTCAACGCTGTCATTTCTGACTCTGGATCTCCTTAGTACATTTAAGCAGCTAATTTGGGGAAATTGCTGGTAGCTTGCATCTTCCAACACTGCGAACTTGCAAATGTTATTGCTCTAACATATCTTCCACATTAGTGCTCTCCTTTTGCCTAGTAAATGCTGTGCTTTGAGGGTTTTTTTCTGGGGGGAGAGGGGGTTGGTTTTGGTTTTGGTGGGGTTTTTTTTTTGTTTTTTGTGGTTTTTTTTTTTGCTAAATCCAACTAAATTATCATCAGAAATGCAAGAAATAAAAACCTCATTAATAAAAGACCTTTAAATTTTAAGATCCAGGGTGTGTCACTGTGTACCTCAAAACCATACTGTATACTGAGGTGACACCTCCACCACATCTCTGACTCATCCCCAAGACAGTGCCTTGTATGGAGTCAGCACTTAGTATGTGTTTACCAGGTAGAACGTTGGATGTTTTCCCTGGATTCTACAAACAGGAGGCGGAATTGTAATCCAAAGCAAAGTGTTTTCCACGAAGGGTGGTGTGACTAGAGTTTTAAAGAGTTAACTTTGTCAAGTTAGATTGGGGGATTTTACAATGGCAGCTGTTGATGCTGATGGAGGAAGTAGATTTGGGTAAGAAAAAGAAATCATTCTTACTCAACTACATCTAGCTGGTTTTGGGGAAAGGACGCCATTAGATCAGGTCCCCTTTGAACAGGAATGGTGATCCTATGTGATGCGAGTACAAACCCCATAGGGCCTTGTCCTGGTTTTGCTTCCTAGTCCTGGCTCTCCCCACTGCCCGTCGGGCACATGACGCTCTGGAACGCCTACCCGCTTGGCATTCTCACACATCCTCTGCCCTCCTCAAATCCATGTCTTGGCTGTTGCTCTCCCTGCTGGTAAGGCTCTTCCGCCGTCTCCCTGCAGACAAGCCTCAGACAAGGAATTCTTTTCCCTAAGGAACCTTCCTGACGATCTCCATCCCCTCTAAAAGTGGAAATGCCACTTCTCGTGCTTCTAGAATTTGCTGTGCATGACCCCTTAACACTCTGTATTATAATTATTAATGTGTGGTGTCTGCAGCCAGCCTCGTAGTTTCTTGATCTCTGCATCACCCAGCACAGTGCCTGAAATTTAGTGGGTACCCAGGGGCTTTGTTGAAAAAGAAACAGCAAGGGGAAGAGAAGTGATATTTCACAGTGGAGAGGGAGAGGCTGAAGCCTGTCTGCATGAAATCCCCAAATCTGTTCCATTCTTTCTTTGTTGCCACCCTATCCTGCCTTTCACGATGGAGCAGTTGGCCCCACGTGAAAAGTAAAACCCACTAGTCTTCAGGGACGTTTTGTGTATGTGGAAAAGTCTGGCATTTCCCAGCTGGGTGTTTGGCCAGCCCACCACTTGGGAGTTTTATCATAGAGTGTCTCAGGAGGTGTTATCTCCCTCTCCGGTCTTTGGAAGAGAAAAGGTGATCAAAGAAACCAACTGTAGGGGAAGTTTTAGAGTCAGAGGGTGGTTTTTATGGATAAGGAAGGGGTCCGAGCTTCCAGGAACAGAGTGGAAATGGGCATGGTCACAGTATGGGGAAAATTCTTCAAGAGCTTCCTGACCGTTTTCACATGCAGCCATCTTTCATATCCCTATGAGATAAAATCACCCTAAGGGTCATAAACCACTGTCAGGGTATTGGACAAGCCCCATAGGTAGTTGCTCTGAGCCAGTAAAAGCATCTTAATTGACCTAAATGACAACAGTTATGTTATAAATATCTAGAATTTATGACCTGAGAAGGCATAATCACATCTTCCATCAGTTAAGTTTGCATAGGAGAAGCTTGGGGATTTAAGATAGGGCTGCAAGTTGGGGGAAATCTGATTAGCCTTAACTTTATGACAAACACAGAGCTAAGTGAATCAGACTGCTTTCAAGTTCCTGATCCCTGGGAGTTAAAGGCGGTGGTGTTTCAGAGTCGGTAAAAAGCCACCCCATCCCCTCTGCGCAGCTGTCATTTTATTGGCCTTGTAAAGTCTCGCGTTCACCGTGACAAATCCAAGACCATATACCTGAGAAGAAGAGATGTTTTAGATTATGGGGTGTGCAGGAAGCAGACGGTGGGGTTAGAGGGTGTAAGCTGAAGGCTGGTTGGTGTATGTTTATGCTGAGCCCTCTTTGGAATGTGCAGAGTCATTGTGAAAAGCAAGTAAGTGCGCACCAAAGAGCACACCAGGATCTGATGAGAGGCCTCGGCCTCTACAGCATTTGAGTAGGTGAAACTCAAGGCAGAATTCTAAAACGAATGTATGCATCTTAAAATTCCACAGATCGTTCAAGGTAGTTGAAAATTAAACTTGGGGTTTAAAACATGATGTATTTCCTGTCGTTTTTTATGAAGGGAAACCATTGATATCAAGTTGTGCTATTACACGTGAAGCAAAAATCATAACAAACCAACCCACAAGAGGATGTTTGTTTTTAAAAAGGCACATTATAGAGATAAATTAGATATCGTTGATCAACCAGGTGATTGCCCCAGACTCAGTGATCAACGGAGTGAAGTCATCTTTGAGGTAAAAGGCAAACGGGCAACTTAATCCCAATTTGCAGAGCTTCAAAGGTGAACAGTCATTTTGCCGGGCAATGAAGAGCTCAGGTTATCTATTTAATGCTAAAGTCTGTGAAGTCAGTGAAAATTCTTTAATGAATTTGAGAACGAGCCTTCAAAGAAGCCTCCAACTGAAACCCATAGAGAGGCCAGTTGTCTTTGAACTCCAGGGATGAAGTTTATCCTAGATTAACCTGGTCTTTCGGCTTCCTCCGTTTACCAGGGACAGAGTTCTGAGTTTTGAGAGTGGCGTTGCAGTGCTTTGGCAGACTTGCCTATCACTGATGTGTTACAGCATGGACAAACCCTTTTCGCTTCCCAGAGCTTCCTCCAACCAAAGGGTCCATTTTGCACGTGAAATTCTCACACGTGTGCATGTTCTGTTTCTGAGGGGTCACACGGACCCTGAGACGCACACTCAATTCATTACTTCTCAGTGGGGAGGAAACACAACTTCAATTTTAGTTTTATTTTTATCATACTTTCCACTGTACTTCTATACCTTTAAACCTTGCATCTTCCAGATCCAAAATTCCATGCTTTACAATGTGGAAGAAATAGGAAATCTGGAACTGATTATGAAATTATGAAGGAGGGGAGGTGCAGAAATGTACGAGGATAAGTGTACAAACGCATAAGCTCTGATATACACAAAGCCTGGTGCGAAGGACACATCGTTTTGGGTTTGAACGCCTGCTTTTACATTTCAGCCTAATGCAACCTAGCATTTGCTTGGTGTAGTGCTCGGGGAGCTTTTGGTGTTAACAGAATTCTTTTCTAAAGAAATTCCTTTGGATTCCTTCAGAATTTGTCCAGTTTCCAGGTTCCAATAGGAAAAACATGGATGAGATTTTAATAGAAAAATAGTGCTTCAGATTTTTCATTTGGCAAGCACCCTACACTAGAGCTGCTCTTGTTTTATTGAGTGGAACGGGTCAGCACAACAGAGGAGCTCTCAGTGTTTGTACCCTGACGAGACACACGTGGGCCCCCTGGGAAATAGGCCCTCTGGGGGCCGGAGCCCACTTGTGGTTTGCCATTCATTTTCATCTCGTTGAGAATACACTTGAACAACAATTGTATGTGCCGATAAATCAAGACCAAATCCTTTAATGTTCTTTACTCATGTCTCCTGGACAAGGGAAAGCTGGATCTTTCTGTGAGTTACTTCAGATGCGATTGTCTTCCTATTGATCAGGTGGTGCCGGTAGTGGGATATTTTATTGTTTAGCTTTAGTGCTTTAAAACTGATTTTAAAGGCAATGCCTTTTTATTATTAAGGATTTTAAATAATTCAAAAGTCTTTGCAAAAGAATTCCACCATCCAGAAATATTAACATTTTAGTGAGCTATGTGTCTTCCCAGTCTTTTTTTTTCTGTATCTAACCTCTTTAAAAAAAAAAAAAAGAAGGAAATAATATTATAAATGTTTTTATAACTTGCTTTTTGAACTTAACATTGTGTGTTGGACACGTTTCCACATTAATGGATATATACCTACAGCATCATTTTAATGATAGAAATTTTGTGTTACTTAACTAGTCCTTAACAACAAACACTCAGTTCTTTTTAAGTGTTTCCTGTTAGAATGATGTAGCTCTTTGGGTTTTACCTTCATGCAGTTCCCAGTAATTTCTTGTGAATAAATTCCTAAAAGGGAAGTCCACATTTGCATTGATACATATTGTGAGGCCTCCTAGAGAGGCAATGCCCATTCACCCTACTTTTATTTTTTTAAGATTTTATTTTTAAATGATCTCTACACACAACATGGGGCTCGAACTCAAAACCCCAAGATCGAGTCACATGCTCCACTAAGGTGCCCCTCACCCTACTTTTATGTCTTGAACGCCACCACCTTGCTGTACAACCCCCCACGCAAGTCTTTTGGTTTTGTTTTACTTTGCTTTTCCAAGTTAACTCTAATTGGTACAGAGTTCTCAGAATTTTTCCTCTGGGTGGTAGGGTGCAAACCAAGAAAAACAGTTAAAATGCTAAACTTGAAAGTCGG
The DNA here is from genome assembly GCA_030068075.1 of Paguma larvata. Classification (NCBI taxonomy): domain Eukaryota; kingdom Metazoa; phylum Chordata; class Mammalia; order Carnivora; family Viverridae; genus Paguma; species Paguma larvata. Next base: position 22,691,908 of record CM057842.1, on the reverse strand, counting down.
GGCAGAGAGGGAGAGAAGAAAAATGTGCTTGCACAAGTGACACGATGGTGCCCAGCTGGCTTTTACCCTGTGGATACAGTCCCTTAACTTGAATGTACAAAGTTTCTGAAAGGGTCGTCGTTACCACTCTTTGTCACAGGAGTTTTCTTTGTGGCAGGTGAAGATTTGGAGGCCTTGATCAATAAAATTAGGGAAATGGCCAGTGCTAGAAATGGGCGAGAGGTCCCACTTTCCTTGCTTCAGATCTTACAAACACATAAAACAGAATTCAGTGAACCAGCTGATTTTTGCTGGGCATACGTTTTGAATCTGGAGCTTCTTGGCCATTGAGGAGTCTGAGGTTCGGGGCCCTTTTATCCTTTTATTGGTGAATTCACTGAAGTGTAGGCAGACAGAAAATGTTCAAGTGGCAGGCAGATAAACTTGTTAAATCCCTGGGAGTCTTTCCTTCCTTGCTCTGGGAGTTTATCATCTTGGCGGAGTTAAAAGGCAATTAGACCTGCAGGTCTTTGCCGGCTTGTTTATTGGCGTTTTACACATGGGTGTTGAAGAGACAGGGTCGTATTAAACATTCCAATCCCGCTGGCCGGAGGGGAATGAGACCTCAGCCCAACTAAGTCTCCTTGAGAGAGAGCCTTGCCAAAAAGCTGGAGGAAAATCGTTTAAATATAGTACCTGTGCCCCACGATGCTCATTGTTGGTGGAAAATTGCAGTCTGCCAGCTCCATGCTGTGTTACATTTCCTGGGAAATGGTTTTATGGAAGGGCGTTTGATGAAAAAGTTCATTCCTTTTGTAATTGTTAGCTGCCCCTGTGGTGTTAGTTAAGGTAGAAGCACACTGGAAATGCTTCTGCCCCAAATCTCCAGGGCAAGCCCATTCATGATGAGGGAAGGCTACCAGTTTGAAATTGGATGAGGGACAGATTTCCATTAAACCTCCTGGTCCTTCTGGTTGTCTGAGTCTCCCCTCCGCAGGCAGGCTGGTCCTGGGCAAGATTGTGGAGAAGCTAGGTCTTAGACTTCTGCAACAACTTCTCCCTCTTCTCGCACCCCTCCCTCCATCTGCTCATAGCCTTGCAGGCAGAACTCTCACTCTTGTGTGCTAGTGAATATGGCCCCCATCCCTGCTTCCCAAGAAATCTGTGTTTTTTTCAGAGTCAGCTTGGGCGCTCATCTCAATGGAAGTGAGGGGAATTTGCAGGGCTGAGTACACCTCTGTGGTTAAAAACGCGGGAGCCAGGCCTTGGGATCAACTATGACTAAACTTGTGCAGGAATCCCTTCTGATCTCAGTTTTTTGTTTTTTTTGTTTTTCTTAATCTGTAAACTATGGACAAAGACAGCTCCTACCATGCTAATTCGTGGAGAGAGTAAATGAAATAATTCCTGGAAAGTGCCTATTGTCATATGCCTGTCACGTAAAAGCACAATAAATGGTGACTATTATTGTTATGATTTTTAAAATAGGCTTTATTTCTCTAATACGCACAGAATATGTGTAATATATGTACGGATGTGCACACACACACACACACACACCTAGTTGGCAATTATTTTTTGACCAAGCTTGTAATACCTTACTTAGCTATTGTTATTTTACCAATCTAGGGTGCTATTGACGTACAAAAACCTATATGGAGAAAATAAGAAAATCCTTGCTCATGTTCAGAATACCTGGAATGTTTGAGGACTTCCCGTTTCCACAACTGACTATTATTGTTAGCAGTCAAGGGAACTCCTTTCCTAAGTCGCTACTGCTTATCCAAATCTTTGTTTCTTAAGAGTCAGGCACCCTGCCTTAATTTTCTCAACTAAAGAAAACACAATAGATGACTGCAGCTTTTATTCCCAATCTGACCTTCCGTGTTCTGAAACTAATTTGCCCTAGTGTCTTGCCAGCGTCTGTGCGAGGACTTCCTCTAGCCGAGTGATGTGGTTCTGATTAAGGACATCCTATAAGACCCAGGAGGATCGCCTGGGAAGGCAACCGGACTGAGACTCCGGTGAATTTCCACCCTCCAGTCAGATACATGATATTGAAGACCAGAAGGTGTATGGAGTTTATCGTTAGGAAGACCAGGAAAGAGAATTAAAGCAAATGGCAGACAAATTGGCTGTCTTTTATGCAAAGTTGACAAGCTAGTAGGCTCTTACCCGAAAGAGGATATGCAGAGCCCTCGGGCCAAATGGCTCTGCAGGCAGCAGGCTTTTTGAAGTCTCTGCTTGCAGGCCACCACTTTTAACAAGGCCTCTGCCGAATTGTCTCCTCACAAAGACGTGAAAACTTAATTTTTTACCTAAAATACCTTAGTTTGAACAACTACGATCATTCAGTTCTCTCCTTAGCGCGTGCAATGTTAGGGTGCAGTGATTGTGTTTTTTTTCTCCCTACACTCTTATGCATTGGGTTATAACTGCTAAGTCTTGGTTTATTCTGCGATGCTAGACCTTTCCCCGGAGTCCATGAGGCACCAGCTCACCCCTGCCGTAGCCAGGAGGTGCCTCTGCGGAATGCTCGAGGATCCCTGGAGTTGTGGGGGCTCCGCATTGCAGGGACCCCAGGACGGCAGTGGCATGCTGGGAGCAGTGCCGTTTGGAGAGCTTGGAGTTTCTTTACCAAATATCTAAGAATCTACTAATAGTTGTAACTCTAATATGATTTTCTTGTTAATCTCTGTCAAACCATGAAATCCGATATGCTAGCCATGACTAAGCCGTGAAATTTGTCAACTTTGTCTGTGATTTACACAAGCTCTGTTTAAAAAAGAAAAGTCTTAACACAAAGTGTGGAACATTACTTCCCAGCATGCCGCTAGTATCTTATGACAACAAATAAGAACAGAGTGTACACATTTCTTTTGCTGTTTCAGAGACAGAGGATGGATAAGATAAAACCCCAAAACTAAATAATGTATTTCCCTCCGAGATGATAAATATGCACATGGTAGATCTGCTTAGTAGATGTCAGTAGGGATGAAATAAACATTCAAAACAGTTTTATGCTTCATATCACTGGGCATGATAATAAGCTTCCTTAAGGTGGTAGAGTGCTTTTGAGGGAAAATAAATGAGTAAATTCTGTATTTTTTTAAGTCATAGGTTATTTAATTTTCTTTAGCATAGTAAAGTGGCTGTGAGTGTAGGCGTTGGGACTTGAAATCCTTTTTTATCGTTAGCTAGCTTGATGAATTGTGTTAGTCACAATTAACTTTTTTCCCTCCATTTGTTTGTTTGATTCTGAAAAATGGGGGTGATAATACTTTGTATGTGCTCTAAGGCACAAGAAAAGATACTAACTCTAAATCACAGAACTGGGCACACATGTCCTTTTTCCATGTGAACTATACTGTCATAGTTAGTGACAGTATATAAAGATACAGTAGATTGTTGGGTATCTCCGTTACCCAAAGGAAAATTGATTAAATTAAGGTCATGCAATTGAGAAAAAAAAATATATTTTTTTAAGTTTACCAAAGGAGAACTGGGAAGTGTCTGAGTTTTCCATGTGAGAAGCACAAAGGAGGAGAAACATGTTGCAGAACTGAGGAGTGGTAAGGGCCTGGATGACTTTCTCTCCTAAACTGCCAACTGCCTTTTCCCCTTGGACTCAAAGAGGAACAGTTCCCAGATCTTCCTTAACTGTCTCCTGACCTCTACTCTATGATTCTAGAATCAGATAATCAGATGACTTAGAACCTTAGTTACTTTGGTGACCATACAGCCCAGTGGGGTTTTTGTGTTGTTGTTTTTTAAAAATGTGTATTTATTGTTGAGAGAGAGGGAGAGAGACAAAGCGTGAGCAGGGACGGGGCAGAGAGAGAGAGGGAGACACAGAATCCGAAGCAGGCTCCAGGCTCTGTGCTGTTAGCAGAGCCCAACGCAGGGCTCCAACTCACAAACCTTGAGATCATGACCTGAGCCAAAGTCAGAGGTCATGATCTCTGACTGACTGAGCCACTCAGGTACCCCCAGCCCAGTGGTTTTAAAACATGTCTTAAGATGAAACCTTGTGCGGTGCTCCAGGATCTAGGAATGCCTTTCTCAGATACCTGTCAGATCTCTGGAACATAATGTGAAAACTGTCAGGCTAATCTGTCCATCTTCCTGACAATGAACCTTGAGTTGATGGAGTTCAGAGAGTTGCTACAGTTCTCACCACTCTTTTCTGAGAGCGGCCTGGCCATGTCTTCTTGCCCTAACCAGTTCATTTGTTATCACCCCAATTTCTCCCCTTCCCACAAGTGGGAGGAAAAGAAAAGCAAAGCACAACAAACACTTTAGGATGGCTTTAACCAACTTGCCCACACTCCTTTGGCATTTGCGGACTTCTCAAACATCCATGAGCATTGTCACAGAATCTGCCCAACCCTCCAATTGCAAAATGTTGTGACTGTGTATACGTTCTAGGCAGAAAGCCCATAACTTCCATCAGATTCTCTCAAAGGGGTTTGTGACCTTCAAAAGGATTAAGAGTGATTTCCTTATAATTTGTGCCCCTAATAGTCACATTTCTGATTATGAGTTACAAGTTTAACAATTACATTCACTTTCTTAAGCTTCCTTGGCAGACGTAACAAATAAATGATATGAATGCCAAAGGTCCCAGGCTTGCTTGTGAATAGCAGTTGGGTCCTAAATTCTTTAGGGTATTTCTGTAGCCTTAATTCTCAGCCTGGATTCTAACTGGAACTAGGTTCTAATCATCTTTGAACCAAGATGGTTCAAAGTTGATAAAAGAGTGAATGTTTATTTATAGTGTGCCAGAAAAGTGCATTTATTTCCAGATATGAACATTGATTCACTTGCTTAATTCCGCTTGGGTCCTGGATTAGGGTTGTCAGAATTCACAAGTAAAAATACAACATGCCTAGTTATATTTGAATTTCAGATCAATAACAACTAATTCTTTAGAAGAGCTCCTGAGAAGGGGGAAAATAAATCAGCTCTATGGATAAGCAAAGAGCCTTCTTTCAACTCGAGAACTTTTGTTGCAGAAATTAAGGGAAATTCACCATACACAAGCACAGGATCTCTCTGAAGTGACAGAAATGTTCTAAAACTGGTTCGTGGTGATGGTTGCCCAACTCTATACATTTACTAAAAATCATTGAACTTGACACTGAAAATGGATGAACTTGATGGTATGTAAATTATACCGTAGAAAACTTTTTAAAAACTAAGGGATGGCTTTATAGCAACCGTTGTTTAATTTTTCATTCTGAGTTTCAAACTAATTTAAAAATGTGATAAAACTCATGAATCTACCCCTATGAATAAAGTATGAAAGCGCCTAGACCAAATTTTGCATAAAATTTCTAGATGTACTGAGGCTCAATTCCTACCTTAACCTGGATTCTGCACATTGTTATGATCCTTTTCTTGACCTTTGGAGTAAGGTTCAGCCCTGGCTAAAACAAGGATTTGCTGCGCTTCGAAGTCGTGTTCAGTCATTGACTCTGAGGGTTACCTGTTGTGACACCTGCCACCCCAATGAGACTGACTTCTTCATACTTCATGCTGAGAAGAATATGGGAAGGGTGGAACATATCTTAGGGTGTATATAGAGCCTTAGGTATACTTGGGTATACTTATACGCAGGAAGAGTGTGTCCTGAGATATTCATTCTTTATATATCAAGAGTTGAAGACTAGTTCCTGCAGATTTAATGATAAAATTCTATAAAGGACAGTTCGTTTGTTCTTTCTTTCTTTCTTTCTTTCTTTCTTTCTTTCTTTCTTTCTTTCTTTCTTTCGTTTATTTATTTATTTATTCATTCATTCATTCGTTCGTTCGTTCGTTCATTTATTTAGAGAGAGAGAGAACAAGTGAGGAAGGAGCAGAGAGAATCCCAAACAGGCACCGCACTGTCAGCAATGTGGAACCCAACGCGGGGCTTGAACTCACGAACTGTGAGATCATGACCTGAGCCAAAATCAAGAGCTGAGCCAACTAAAACACCCAGGCGCCCCAGGACAGTTCTTTATACAACTCGTAAGAGTCTCTGTGGACCCCTGCTAGAAACTCCAGACAAATACTTCTATTTTTCTATTATTGTTTATTCTACTTCTTTTTCAAAGCAAAAAAACAATAAGCCCAAAAGCACAATGGGAAGAGGGCCACGGCCACTCGAGACTCGTTTATTCTTGCTCCTTCTCCACTTGAGAAGTGGTCATGCCTTGGCCATCAGATTTCACTGGTTGCAGGAAAGAAGTGAGGGCAGTTGGAGAATGAGTGGGGCCAGAAGAATGGGGCAGCTGGAACATGGCAATAGCTGGAGGGGGAGGCTGCCCAGGAACTGAGGAAGCAGGGGTGTCGCAGCTCTGGTAATTTGAACTCCCCTGATACACTTCTCTATCTCCCAAGGCATTAGAACTTCCAGTGAGAGAAATTGCTAGAATACAAACATTTTCACCCAACAAATCCCCACCAAATGCCAGTCGTCACGCATAAACCAACCTGGTTCTCTGACAGAGTCAGTACTTTAAGGTACATATAAGTCTATGCCTTGAAGCAAAACCTCATTGGAACCCCACTACTGTGGAATCCTGGGCTGGCCTCAGCTAGAGCTGCCTGTGTGGAGATACAACCCATTAGCTCACTGAGAGGACAAACCAGTTCAAAGCCCTTCTTTGAGGCTTAACAATGCATGTGCTAATTAAATGAGTTCTATCTTCTCATGCAAATTAATCCTGAAGGAAAGACCTCTGCCAGTCTATTCTTAGTCACTGCTGGCATTTCAAGGAATATAAATAAAGGCCTTTCCTTTAAAAAATATTCTGTGGGGATGCCTGGGCGGCTCAGTTGGTTGAGTGCCTGATTCTTGGTTTCGGCTCAGGTCATGATCTCACAGTTCACAGAGCCTGCTTGGGATTCTCTCCCCACCTCTCTGCCCCTCCCCTGCTTGTGCTCTCTCTCTCTCTCTCTCTCTATCTCTGTCTCTGTCTATCTCTCTCTCAAAATGAATAAGTAAACTCAAAAAAAAATAATATAAACAAACAAATAAATAATTCTATGAATCCGTCCATTTTTCTTACTTTAAATAGCTTTGCCCACATTTGTCCAAATAAGTAAGACTTTACCATCTTGGGCTTTTTCTCTGAATTGTGAGTTTTAGGCCTTTGTTGGAGGGATCATTTCTGTTTGAGCCCAGCCTCTTCAACCTTTTTAGTTGAACCTGAGTCCAGGAACCCAGCAACAATCTTAAGATTTCATTTTCCTTCCTGTGGAAATTGGAAGCCAAATTCTCATGTCGTAACTCATCGTATAGATATGCTTGTTCTTCATTTCTAATTTAATCCTCCATGTTCTTTTCCTCTTCGTTGTCTTTAGGTAGAATAATTTCTATTATGATTTCTATTTGATACAGTTTTCCCCACCCTGGTCCTTAATGGATCAGTGAGTCTCCCGGGGCTTCATGGCCCTGATAACAGGGGGTATTGCTGTCTTTGGTCTTTTTGTTTAGTTAGGGCTGCTCAGCAGATAGTTTACATGGCTCTTAGAAAGTTCCAGGAGTGTGGTGGTTCCCTCATTCCTCACACTTTAAGTAGAAGACATCATAATGCTACAAGGAATTATGTTTTCAAAGATGCTATGAGGGAAATCCAATAAATACCTCAAATGTTATATTAAAGCAGTGGTTCTCAGCTGGAGGTAATCTTGGCCCAGATCCCTAGATGTCTGACAATGTCAAGAGACATTTCTGGTTGTCCCAACTTGGGGAGACGGGTGCTGCTAGCATCTAGTGGGTAGAGGCCAGAGGACTCTGCTACACATCTATAACATATAAGGCAGTCTTAACAGCAAAGAATTCTCTGCCCCCAAACTTCAACAGTGCCAAAGTTAAAACTCCTGCATGAAAGGAATTCTCGCTCTTTTTTCCTTTTCTTCAAGGCCTGGGTAAAGAGAAGGAAAAAAAAAAAAAGAAAATTCTCCATTATCATGAGTGCAAGTGTCCTAAGTTCTTTACATCCCACACAGATCCAGGAATTGGAAAGCACAAGGGTACCACTGAGCAGGGCAAAGTGCAAAGTCAAGGCAGGTCTTCTCAGCTCTAACAGCTGCCTCAGATCCAAGGAGAGACAACTTAGACCAAAGCAGAGGACCAAAAAGTTACAAGGATGTTTAGTTTGTGATAAAAATCATTTTGCAGATTAAAGTGCTTCCTCCTGCCCATAAAATGGTATGTTCTTTAAATAACTCAAAAATAGGAGGCATTTAACTGTGTTGTGAGCAGGAGGTAGAACTGCTGCTCAGAGCCATGGTCAATTAATCCCATCCTTGTAATCAAGCCTACCCAAGCTGTAGGTGGTGTCACTCTCCATGTTTTCTCTAATGTGCCATTGAACTGCACCATGTTCTAAATGCCACTATTCTCACCCCGAAGGAATCCCAGGGATGTTTCCTGGACCCACTTTCTCTCTCTACATCTCTTGGCTCCATTCTCCCTCACTCCTTCAGTAGTAGCGAGATGGCTGTTCAACTTCCAGATGCTTCTTCGTCTCATATGCAGGCCCAGAAAGGAAGAATATCTTTCCCAGGATACTCAGCACAGCCTCAGTGTGTCTCATTGGCTTTTATTGGGTCACATACTCATCCCTGAGCAATGAAGTGGCTAGGGAAATTCTAGGAGCCGATTGGCTGAGGCCAGGGTTATAGCACACTCCTGAGCTGGAGGTGAGTCTAGTGTGATACATTTGAGCCAGATGTGGGTAGATGTGTTGTGTCAAAGGGAAATTGGGATAAGATAATCAAAATAGGAAGACTGGATGTCCAGGAGAATAAAACACACACACACACACACACACACACACACACACACACACACTACTTGCTATGAAGAGGCTTTGGATTCACGGGTGGAAGCCTCAGGTCCTTGCCTTTAATGACCTGTCTTTGCCATTAACTAGGTGCATCACTTGAGAGAATTCCATAACTCTTCTGCCTCCTTTATCTCATCCACAACATGGAAATAATAATACTATCAGGGTGGTGGTGAAAAATCAACCTTAGGATATTGGAAAAGTTGTGCAAACAAGTAGTGGTGGTGGTGTTAGAGTCGAATGGATTCAATTCAGCTTCTAGAGTCTAGAAGAAGACCAGCTACAACCCACCCAGCGAGTCTGTGCCAGCCTTTGGAAGCCAGTGTCTAAATTTATCCCAATCCTCATTGTTGCAGGTCAGTGTGGGAAATCTTCTGAGGTCAATGATTGAGGTAATTGGCTTGCTGTGGATCTTGAAAAAGTCTCTCTGTTAAATGACATAATTGGTTTTAATTATATAATTATGGCACTTAAAGTGTGGGGGTGAAAGGTTACTATTATATTTAGAAGTGAGATCCCCAAATGAAGCAAGGGTGTTCAAGCTAGAGTTTCTTCAAATTTCTCTTTTTATTTTTTCAGAGGGAAGTCAGAGTAGGCTGGCCTTGGCCCTGGCCGTTTTGGGATGATTATCCCGCATGAGGTAGTGCTGGGGCTGCTCACGGCATCATAGGAACCTTTGTAAAGAGACCGGGAGAGGGCTTCCGTAAAGACCTCATTGCGATCTGAAGTTAATGAGCAGTGGGAACTCAACTGTCAGCAATTGAATGTGATTGGGCAGGGTAATTATATGATTGCCTCTGGTGTTTGCACATGCACAGGGATATTTTTATTGGAAAAAACCTAATTGCTTACTTACTTAGTGGAGGGAAAACCTAAACAAATTTGTGTTGTCATAGATTAAAAAGACATCCTTTCTTTGTCTCTAAAATAGCTGCTTGCTCTCCTTTTTAGAAGTGAGTGTTTTGTTCTTTTTGTGTTCAGTCAGGGATGTTGTTTGCAGAGATGTTGAATTATATGCTAATATGAAAATGTAAAGGACTGTGCGTTTTGGTAAAATGACCATGTGCTTATTGCCATTTCTTAAACCATCCCCTACAATGGTCTCTTTCATACTGCAGATGCAGCTAGAACCCTGGGCAACACTCAAGCTACTGGGATTTTCACAGGGGTTGTTGTTGTTGTTGTTGTTGTTTATTTTGTTTTGTTTTTCTGCGTGGAGCCTCATGGCAAGATTGGCTGCAGAAGCTATCCTGTCTTCCTTAGTTGCATTAGGCAAGTGGGGAGTATCATTTCTATGGCAGCCTTTTAGACATCAAAACACCAAGGGTAAGAGGAGCAAAGTGTTCCCTCTGTGATTTCCCAGGAATTGGAGGAAAGGAAAGGGCAAAGTGAGAGAGCTTGAGGGAAGAAGCCTTGGGGCTCCCACTTTGGTGATGCCAGATTTCTGCCCAGCGTCACATTCTGACAATCCTGAGTAAGTATGATACCTCACTTACCTGATGCTAGTATGCAGAAGACAGATTGCTGCAACCAGGTCTATTCTGTAGCAGTTCAACTGTGCGTTATTGGTTGGTTTGGTTTTTTTCTATCTTTTATAGAACAAACTATTTTCTAAGTTCTTTCCTGAGATTCCACCAGAAGAGGCCAAAGCATGAACAGATTATGGAGTTTGGGGGAGCACCTTGTGATGACAGCAGTCCCTCAGATCAGCTGTGCTCTCTCATCTCAGAATCTTGCACAGGCTGCCATACCCTAGTCTTATCTGGCTAACTCCATGCATCCTCTAGGCTCAGTGTTAATTGTTACTTCTTCCAGGAAGCCTTCCATGACCACTCACCCCAAGTATGGGTTGGCTGCCTTTGCTTTATGCTCCATGACACCCTATAGGTTCCTTTATCCACTGCCCTTTAATTGCTTGTCTCATTGTCCTGAGAACCCAAAATCTTCATGGGGGCAGGGCTTATGTTTATATTTGTCATTGCTATATCCCCAGAGCCTGGCACAGTGCTCCATGAGTGTGTTCAGAATGACTGAATGAGAAAGGAATGGTTGCTGAGCGTCCTAGGGAATTGTAGTGTGTGCTGCCTGGGCTTCCCTACCCTTGCTGTTAATACCGCTTTCTTGTTGCTTATAATTTTCATTGCCCCAGATGATCCAGCTCTGTCGGAGGCACGGAGGCACAGTCAAATCTCATGCATTGATCACCTGTCCAACCTTTGCCTAGAGTGGGAGCCCCCAGTTCCTTCAAGAGATCCAACTTTACCTGTCTGTAAAGAAGAAGAGGAGGAGGGAGACAGCGGGGAGGATCCGGTGGCAGTGTAACACCAGAGCAGGTCCAATGTTTACTTTTACCCTTTTGGAGGTGGGTAACTGCAAATACCATGGGGAGCTGGGTTTCAAAGAGAAACCTGTGCAATGACCTCGGATTTGGGGGCTCACGCATACTTTATGTTTTGCTAGTGTATAGAGGTTGCTGTTTTTGTATTTAATTTACAGCCAGACGATTCCATGATTACCCCAGCATAGGACAAGGATCCAGGTTCATCATCCACATGATGTAAATTCTTGTATTGGTCTCCTGTTGTTCGTGTCTTGCTATGTGGACAGAGAGTACGGTTCATTGATTGGTTCCTATCTCATGACTATTCTATTTATCATTTGCTTTTCAAGGCCTATGATTTTCAACAGCCTTTCTTGTTTTGATTCTCTGGCTTTTGATGTTTTGAATCCTCCCCCCACCACACCTTAGACCATGAGATCCTGAATAACTACCAAATAACTACCAAAGAAACGAGCTGGCATTGAGACCACCCCGCAGTGTTTAAGTATAGCCTTACGCAGCCCTGGGGTATGTCTAACCAGCTTTTTCCCTAAGCAGAATGTGAACCTCTGGTCTTGTAGGCCTCCTACAAGTAAAAGGGCTTCCTACTAAACCCCTAACCCCCTAAGTGTGGACTACCTGTTGTGGGTTGGGCCATGATAACAGTTTCTGGTGGGTGGACATTTGGTGTGGAAAACCATGGCTCGCATGTGGCAGGAAAGAGTAAGCCCTCAGAGCCCAGGGTGCTTCTTCCACAGTGGGCCGTGCCGGCTTCCCTCGGTCTAAAGCATAGTCTCTCTCTGTGGGTTCTGAGTCTCTAGTTTTTGTTCTTCAGTTGCATTTCTGCTTTGTCATAATAAGCACCTCATTTGGAATCTTTGGGGGTTCCTTCAAGAAAGGGAGTGTGAAGAACCCTTTCTTACAGTAGGTGTGTTAAAGCATCGTGTGCTTTAATCAGATAGGGATGGGCCATGGGGAGCTTTCTGCCTGGATTCCAAGGAAAAGTTCAGTTTAATTTTCAGTTTTGCCTCGGATGCCTCGCCACCTCACATCCTTTCTGGATTGAGGCAGATAATTACCGCCTACACAAATAAATCACATACTTTTGTAAGAAAAAATTTTTTTTCTTTTGGAATGACATTTGATTTGCAATTAACTTGGTGATGTGATCTCTGAAGTGTCTCATCTTGTCTAATCACAATGATTTATGTCCTTTCAGAATACTTCTGCATGCAGGACTTAGTTCTCTGGTTATCGTTGCATAACGTGGCGCAGGGAATAACTTAAGAACAGAAAAAGACAAATTAGAATAAATGGTTGCCATTTGAGGTTAGGCTCAAACCCTACTGATTGTTTCTATTGTTCTGTTTGAAAAAATATTTTCATGGCCCTTCATTGACTGATTTATTCAACAAATAGATTTGAGTACTGGCTCTTTAAGTGCCCTGCCTGGACCAGCAACCTGCTTTCTGGCATCTATCACCTGGGAACTGGCTAGAAATGCAGATTCTCAGGCCCTACCCAGAACTGCTGAATCAGAAACTCTGCAGGTGGGGTCCAGCAAGGTGGATTTGAACGAGCTTCCTGGTGATTCTGCTGCACACACAAATTCAAGAAGTATTGATTTAAAACTTCTGTGAGTGTGTGAGGTGAGGGCATTTATAGGAGTATACCTAGAGCCCTGTCAGCCGGGAGTTTGTGATCCATTTTGGGCACAAGGTATAAATTCATCAGACAGTTTGGCAGAATGATCTTAATAAAATGTAAATTACATCATACACTCGCTTCCTAAATGCCCCCAAGCAGTTCCCTTTGTGCTTGGAATAAATATAAATGCTTGGCTAGGGCCTACGAGACCTGCCATGCACCATCCCCTGCCTACCTGCCCAGCCTCATCTGGGTGCCATCCCTCCCTCCCCTGGAGCTCTGCCACACCACACTGGCCTTCTTTCTGATCCTGAAACACACCTGCTGAGTGTGATGTCAGCAGGAATAGAGGAAGGAGAAGGAAGAGAGAAACCGCAAAGGTTAAGTAATAAGTTTGGTCACTGAAATATTTTTTCATACAAGTCAATATTGCTAAACCAATGTCCCGTTGGCTAATATATTAATATATTGATATTTATATGTATTTATGTGATAATATGTTCATGTGATAATCTATAGTAGCACGCTCATCTTGTAGCGTAGCAAAGTCTGAAAGGAATTGCTGAATTGTTAAGGAAGCATTAATGTCACGTATTTGTATTGATTTCTGTCTCTAAGAGTTTGCTCAGTAGGCACAGTGCTCCGCCAGCCAGTGAGAACTGAAGAAATGTGGCCGGAGGTACGAGGTGCTGAGTGTGAAATTATCTGTATGGCACCAGCACATTCACGGAGCCCATGCATAGTTCTTGCTGACTTCACTTAATTTTAGGAAAGATGGTGACGATGTTCTAGGTTTTGTCTTTGTGAAAAGTTATCTGTGAATGCCAGTTTTGGTCTTTGGGGTATCAAATGTATCATGTGATTTGAAAACAAAGCAGCTGTTTGGATTTTTATTGAATGTAAAAAAAAAAAAGTGGTCTCTTAGGATTCTCTTTATAACAAGAAGGGGAAACACATATTTTAAATATGACTTGTTTTAAAAAACTTATTTGATTCCAAGGCAAAGGGGTTGTTAAAGATTTGGGACTCCTAGAGTGAGGAACCCGATGGTTTTTGGGTTTTATTTTTTGTCTTGACTACCCACAACTCTTTTACAGTAACAGACTGTATTATAGGGATGGCATCTCTGGTTTGGGGCATTATTTTCTTTTTATGAGACTTCTTGTTTGAGTTCTTCAGTAGAGGAGGGAAAGGTAGGAGAGTGGGAAGTGGGAAGTGCTCCTGGCAGCCTTCCCGCCTTCCCTGGCCTTGTGGAGTTCTCCCCGGGGAATGGAGGAAAGTCTTCCTACCATGCAAGTGCCCCAACTCACCAGGAAGCCCTTCCTCTTGGAAGGCAAAACTAGGCTACCAGGGGTGACTGAGAACGCACCTGTGAACAAAACAGACACAGCCCATCCCTGCCTTCCAGGAGCCCACAGCCTGGAGGCCAGGAGACATCAGCAAATAACTAGTCAAATAAAGGTGTATTTTCATACTTTAAAAGGTGCTCTGAAGGCTAAGAGAGCCAGGAGAGCAGAGAACAGGGAAGCAGATTCCCTCTTGGGTTAGCAGGAGGCCTGCTGTTTGGACACGAGTTTGAAGCTGAGAACCAAAGGATAAATAACCAGGTGTTTATTCACGCAGGTGTCTAGTTTGGTGGCATGGTGGGGGGTTAAGGGGGAGCCTCCCTGGGGAGCTGGCACCACACCACCTCCCATACTAGCTGGGATTCTGCCACAGAGGTTGGCACAGCAGAGACTGAGCAACCACATGGGCAGAACCACCCAAAGCCTGGCTGCCGAGTGAGCCCCAGGAGAGGAGCTCTTCCCCCACAGAGACGGGTTCCCAAGTGTGCGCTGACAGGGCTCCCACCGCTGTGCCTAAGTGTGACACCAGCACCTGGCCTCCAGCGCTTCCAGTGTTTCTCGGAGATCCCTTCTCTACGGGGCAGCCTCTGTTGGTCTCCTCCTTGAGAGCAAAGCTGCCAAATGTACTTGTGATACTGAAGCTCGATTTGAGAGTGTGAAATCAAAGTGATATCTGTTTCATTCATTTATTCACTCACTCACCCAAAAGCAGTTTCTGAGGTCACCGTGCAGCCGAAACACAATGCCCAGCACATGGTCAGTCAGTCCATAATCCATACTGGTGATTACACAGGAAAGACAAAACTAACTCTGCCTCCTGAATCCCTCTGTGTTCTGGTCCCACTGAGTTCTGCAGCTGTTCACCCCTCGCCTGTCATTTAGGAGTGACAGTGCAGGGTACCAGGCTCTGACTGTGTCTGCTTCTCTTCAGAGAGGCAGAACTCTCCCATAGGAGGCAACTCATGGCATGAGCTCTGACTTTTAGAGTGCCTAAGGACAGCTCACTGGCTGTCTGCACAAAGCCTGGGAGCACGAAATGACAGAGAGCAGTTAAACTTCAGGGTGGTCCGAGTGGCTTTTTAAAAAATTAACAAATTAATAAAGACAGTTCTTTGGAGCATCTGAGTTTCTACTTGATGAAAAAGGCTTAACCTGTTTTCTAAGGAGACAGAAGTTTCCTTTGATTGAAACAAAGGGACCATTTCTGCAGACCTGAAAAATTAGGGGCTGGGGTCCCAAACAGAGCCTATAAGCCAATTCTGCTCAGGTAGCCATTGGGCTGGCCCACACAGGGCCCCCCAAACCTGAAAATATCACACATAATCCAGATTTCTGGATTTGTGGGGGCAGTAAGATGACCCAGCAGTACAGGGCCGTCTTTCCACAGATTGCTCCAGCGGTCCCCTCTCGTCCCGGCCTGCCCTGTCAGGTTTACTGGTCACTGGTGTCTTGATTACAGCAGGCTCGCATCCATCTTTCACATTACCTTCCTGGTCCCTGTCAGCACAGTGTGCAGCCCTGATGAGGACCTGTGGTGGAGGGCCTTGTGGTGGCCTCATAGTCGTCAGCAGCAGCAAGGATGATGCCCAGGTCCGCCCCTCCAGTAACCTGTCCAGATGCCACACGGCAGGGCCTTGTTGGGTCCACACAGCAGATCACTACCCAACCTGAGCTTCTCGTAAGTACACCCAGGCCCCACCTCATGGATTCTGACTCATTTGCTCTGGGCTAAGTGGGGCTCTGGGGTCAGGTCTACCCAGGCAGCTTTGGAAGGCCTGCTCACGACACACGCACAGCCCACCTGCTCTCTCAGCAGATACTTGCTCTCATCAACACCCTTCTAAGCCCCTATCCCCTTCCTGAATTAATTTTGAGCCTCACAGGGGCACATGAGTGGCTCGGTTGGTTAACCATCTGCCTTTGCCTCAGGTCATGGTCTCACAGTTTGGGAGTTTGAGCCCCACATCAGGCTCTCTGCTGTGTACACAGAGCCCGCTTCAAATCCTCTGTCCCCCTCTCTCTCTGCCCTTCCCCCACTTGTGCACTCTCTCTCTCTCTCAAAAATAAATAAATAAAAACTTGGGCATCACAAACCACTGTCATAAACGTGGATTCAAAGCCAGAGCACACATGTCCAAAGTGGCTCTTAAAAGGGATATAATGCCAAAACCAAAAATGTTTTAGTTTGAAATCCTAGATATATCAACAAAAAATCGGGACTTGGGTGGGGAAGGCGGTAGACACAGATGCCTGCCTTGTCTTGTGCATAAGCGCGGGAGGTCCCTCTATGTCTGGTGGTTCCTGAGGCAGGACCGATGTGTGCTTCTTAAAGACAGCCTGCTATTTTCTTACTAGATACTTGCAGATTGTTTTTTCTTTATCTAGACCAGCCATTAATTTTGCTAACCTATATCTGGTATTTGCTCCCTTTATATTCCTCGTGTTTACTAAGCTCTTTTAGCCTACTGTGTACATTTTCCATCTGCATAAATGCATTGCTTCTTTTCTTAGTTTTAGACTTTTCTTCTGGGGCATCTGTTATTCTCAGGTTCTTCATATCTAATGCCCATGTCCCTCATCTTGTTGCATCTCCCCATTCTGGAGTAACCTTGTAAGTTTAGGCTTTGTTTCACTGACAGTATTTTCTGCAATGGTGATTCAGGTCTTAGTTGCTTCTAATATCAGCTGTGAGTCCATTACTGCATTTTTACCAAGTGGTAGGTAGTAGAAATCCCTTTCCATTTTCCGTCTTAGCTATGATGGCCCTCTGCCTCAGAGCCCCATATGAGCTTTTAGACTCATAGGGAAACAGAGAAGGTTGTATAGCTGGTTCCTAGTGGAGGTGAGAATTGAACCCAGGTTTCCTTCCAGCCCACAGTCCATTTTATCTCCTACACTCTACTTGCAAGATTGACTCGGAGGTGCAAAATAAATAATTAGATAGGTAATCAACCTAACCAAATCTCATAACTAGTAAGTGTGAGTATTCCAACAGAAATTACCTACCCCGTATTCAATTCTCTTCCTCTACAGCATAGCTTGCCTCAATGAGCAACTTTCAGCGGAGAAAGTTAGAACGTGGGGAAAGTTGAAAGCAGTGGTTTTCAGTCAGGGGAGCACTTTTGCCCCCACCTCCACCCCCAGCGGACATCTGGCAATGTCCAGAGGCATTCCTGGTGATCACAAACTCAGGTTGTATGTGAGGAGGGTGCAATTGGTATCTAGTGGGTAGAGTCCCACTATGCATAGAATAGCCTTGACAACAAAGGCGTGTCAAGCCCAAAATATCAATAGTGCTGATAACCAGGCTTAAAAACCCTGGTTTAAAGGGAAAAAATTCTACATTTTACATCAGTGAAATACAGTCTACCTGTGGACTAAAGCCTCTTGGGAGTCGTCAACCATACACACACACACACACACACACACACACACACACACACACACACAATCGACCCTGGACCAGAATAGAATGCCTCACAAATATATATGTGACAGTTTCTGACATATACAGATACTATGGTGACTTCTAAAATAATAATTCACTTACAAATTTACTGAATTCCTGGTAGCTTTTTGTCTCCAGGTGTTTTTCTGAATCAAAAAATAAGACAAATAAAATTACTTAAGTGGAAGGCTATGCAACATTTTTTATCCTTAAAAGGAGTGCCCGTCTAAATTATGCTGCCCCTGTCTTCCATGATAAATTTGAAGTTCAGTCGTGCCCTTTGTCAAGTAGCTCCCAATCTGAAGGAAAATCCTTAATGTCTGATGGCTTTTACCAGTGGCTACAGTGTTGGAGCAGATCTGGCAAGCAGATGTTTATGGTAGAAATTTTCCATTCTAGAATAGTTGCTTCTGAGGCAGGAGGAGCATTAGGTCAGAGAAGAATGTGCCAGACAATACGGCCCTTTGTTAATCAATGCTGTCACCTTGGCTACCCCTCCAGTGGCCTCATCTTCCTGAAATCTTCAGTAAAAAGGGCATTCAACCAGTACATGTGGCATCGGCCAGGAGTTTTCTAGCTCAGCTCTAACAATGAGGAGTGAATTTAATCAGATTCAAAGGAACCTTAAGACTCATTCTATAACAATGTTGCATTTCTGGAAGAGCTCCGGAAGACAGATTATCAAAAGCCAGTTTCTTGAGCAAAACTCTTAAACAATTAATGCAAAGTAATCAAGTTGACTATGCAAGGGTCGGAAAACTTAGCAACATTTATTAAGCATGCTAGGACACAAACCATATGTTCAGTGCCCCGTTGGAGTAATTTCACTAGTCTTCATAGTAACCTATGATTTAACTACCGATATTATGACCATTTCATAGATATGGAAACTGAGCCTTAGGCACACTAAATGACTTGTCCAAGGTCACACAGTATTTCCTCCTACTTTAACCCTTGGGCTAATAATACAGCCACACTACTAATTTTGAGTCAATAAGCTGTCCCCTGTTAAGCTGGAAAATTCAGTCCTTGTAGACACATGTAGTTATTATAAGAAGTGATTTGAGTCCATTTTAACAGAATTGGCAAAGGATAGTATCTGTATAATAATAACAGAAACACTAAGTTTGTTGAAAAAGGCATTTCCAGGTTATCTCCTCTGTCTTCATTTGCAGCCCCACACACAATAGGGTGTGAGGTCACTTGGAGGGGATCAGAGAGATGCTCGCAGTCAAGAACGAGGCACTTTCATTAACAACATGTGGCTTTAAGCAGGTCACTTGACTTCTCAAGGGTTCAGACTTCTTACGGCACACAAAGGAGGGCATAGTTTATTCAGCGACCATTTATTTATGTACACAGATATGATGACAAGCTCACTGTCTCTTACTGAGACAATCATACAAATAATCCTAATGTAATGTGATCTGTTCTGGGGGAGAGATATGTACTCTATGAGAGGCTATGAGTATTGCGGGCTGCCAGGGTAGACCGCCCCCAATCTGTGTTTGCTGAGTGCCTACTATGGATCAGGCTCCATTCCAGAAGCAAGAGATTGCAAATGCATTCCATTTTAGTTGGGGGGTGGGGTGGGGTGAGAAGAGACAGTAAACTAGTAAAACAAACAAATAGGGTAATTTCAAAGACCAGTTAATTACCTGAAGAAAATACAATAGAGTGATGTAATAAAGTGACAGGATGTGGAAGGTGCTGCTCTACCTAAGGTCATCAGAGAGGGCTTCTCTGAGGAGGTGACAGCAAGAAAAGCCTTGGAAAATTAGAAAAATTTTCTAGGCAAAGAATTGGGTGAAATAGCCTTGATGTGTAATGTTCTAAAATTTCCATATTCTTTCAGTGGAGAACTTTAGAAATCAAGCATGTGATATCACTTCTTAAGATTTGTTGAGACTTTTTAATGGCCAAGCACATACTCAGTTTTGTGTAAACATTCCATGTGTACTTGCAGAGAATGTATATTCTCTCTTTGAGTACGTATTCTTTGTATGTTTTTTAGATGAAGCTTATAAATTACAAAACTGAAATCTTGTATATTCCTATTAATATTTCAGCTGTTTAACTCTTCTGAGAGAGAAGCATTCAAGTACTCATGATGATTGTGGATTTGGTCATTTCTCTTAGTAATTCTGTCAGGTTGGTTGGTTTGTTTGTTTTGTTTTACCTATTTCTAGGCTATGCCCTTAACTGTATTTAATTTCTTTAGAGGCACCTGGGTGGCTCAGTCGGTTAAGCATCGAACTTCGGCTCAGGTCATGGTTTCACAGTTCATGGGTCTGAGCCCTGCATCAGACTCTCTGCAGACAGCTCAGAGCCTGGAGCATGTTTCAGATTCTGTGTCTCCTTCTCTATCTTCCCCTCCCCTGCTTGGACTCTGTCTCTGTCTCTCTCTCTCAAAAATAAATAAACATTAAAAAAATTAAATTTTTTAATCTAATATTATAGCTTCCTGATGGGTTGTTCTTGTTATCATTAATATCCCCCTTTATCACTAATAATGCTTTATCTTTAAATTTTATTTTGTCTGATAAGATTGCTATAGCAACATCATTTTGGTTAATTTTTGTGAGTGTATGCTTTTGCTATTCTTTTATTTTCAGCCTTTGTGTGTCACTGGTCCATTTTATAAGCAACATAAAGCTTGTGTTTATTTTTAAGTCTATCATCTCTGTCTTTTGATGGGTGAATTTAAGTTATTTATATTTATTGTGACTAAGCTTCCTGGACTTAGATTTGTCTTCTTTTGTTTCTTGTTCTGTTATCATGGTGTTTTTTACCCTCCTCTGCTTCCCTTTTTCTTCCTTACTGCCCGATTTGAATTGACTGTGCTTTCTTTATTTCTTTTTACTTTCCCCTCTACTGGTTTTGAAGTTACATATTCTATTTCTCTTCTCTTAGTGGTTTGGATAGCATCTAGAGCAGAATTTGGCAAACATTCAGAGACTCTTAATGCATTGCATTTTGTTGGTTTAACAGCTTTCTCTGGTATCCTGACTCCCCAGTGGCTGGGTCTTCAATGGGGAAGTGTGTAAATGAAAGTGCAGAGCATGGTCACTGTGGTGATGATATCTGGGAGTGTGGATTTCCAGCTTCCCTTTGCCAAGACCTGTGCCCTATTGCCTGAGGGTTCTGGTACTTGACAAACTGTAAAACCCTCATGGGTTATGGGTAACATAGCAGCTTCTAAGCAAGGAGTCACTTGGTTTCTTCTGTTGCCTTTCTCCTTGTCTGCATTTGAGCTCTTGTAAGTGATGATAAACGTTAAATAGCTCCTGTAAAACTGTTGAATTGTCAGTTTTTAAACTGCATAAAACACTGACATTTTCATTAGATCCCAGTCCTGAGGAATGTCCGGCTTTCATCATAACGGATTTGTTTACTTCTGCAGAGAGTCTTAATGTGCTGCCTACGGGAGAGATCTTACTGTCACCTGCTCTTAAATGGGAAAGTCTTTGTTCAGCCAAAGATTTTTGGAAAAGGATTTGCAAGAGGGCTTTTTCACCTCCCCCTCTCCTACTCCTGCCATTTCCGAAAAGGGTAAGGGATGGGAATAGAGTCTTTGAAGAACTTTGGGATTGGACAGGAAAAATCTCAATGTAAAATAATCCTGCAAAGTCCATTAGGAGACACAATGTTGGAAAGATGCTATTAAACGACTATTTAGTTTCAATGTATCCTGTTAAAGATAAGCAAATTATATCTATGTCTTTTTGACCTCAATCCTTTGCTCTACATTTAAACAGATATCTTGATTTTGGATTAATAAACTCTCTTGTGTATATTAGTAGAGAAAACATTTTAAACTGCCGGGTCCTTCTAAGCAAATAAGAAAGGAGAGAGCTTTTATCTTCTGATCATTGCATTAGATTTTCAACATTTTTTTGCAGAAGATGCCAAACTCTAGGAACAAATGTAGAGTCATCTCCATTTAACAAGCTGGAAAATGTGCGTCTTGTCTTAATATGACCAGGGCTTGAGAATGTTAACTTTCCTGGAATCAAAATGTTTTCAACTTATGGCAAAGTTTGTTGTTTATTTTTTAAAAGAACTCCCTCTTCTGCATTAGCTTGTGGAGTATGGCATTAGCAGGTTTGTCTTCTTTCACATTTCAGGAGAGGCAGCCTGGCATGAGACAGGCAGATTAGTATTTAAATTCTCCTCCTAGGACGTACTAATTGTGTGATCATGGATGAATTATTGAACCTTTCTGAGCTTTGAAGTTCTCATCTATAAAACTGAAATATCAATAACTGACTTTTCACAGTTGATATGATCCTTAAATTAGAGAATATATGTGAAGTCCTCAGCACAAAACTTGGTGTGTATAGTAAGGGACCATTAAGTGACATTTGATAATGATGATGCTAATTGTGGTGGTGGTGGGGGTGGTAAGGGTGTTGATGATGGTGGTGATAATGATGATGATGGTGGTGGTGGTGGTGATAACTGGATGTTCTAAGTTCCCTGAAAAAGCCTGAGAGAAGATACGACATAATGAAAGAATCTGTGAGAAGGCAGGATTATTTAGTACTACCTAACCCACAATCCCCCCAGCTTCTACATGGGCACTTTCTGTCACCAGGAGGTCCTTTCTTACTAAAATTCTATTATAGACAGCAAACCACAAAAACGTAGTTCATTCATGCAGTTCTGTTTTCAGACCTGGATTTGTCTTAGGAAAAAAACCAAAAAACAAGAAATGTTACTCTGAGTCATTTGATCCTATTGGTATTCATCTCCTTCCTAAGCTCGTTCCTTGGCTTCTGTGATATTGGACATTTTGGAGTTCAGTCTCCTTGAATATTTCTCTGTCATCTCTTTGCCAGCTTCTCTTTCTGTGGAACTCAGAGAAGGGGGTGCAGGAGAAAAAGAAGGGCCTATGGTGAGATTGGGACAGAATGGAGCGTAGTGTCACAGGAGCAAAGAGTGGGGACAGTTCCAGGTAGAGGGAAAAGGTTCGTATTTTTTAATATCAGAGAAATGGTGAGGATGAGGAAGGCCAGTCAAGACTATTTCTTTTGACACCGGAAGTTGGCACTAGACATAAAATCACTGGGATGGTGAAAGAAGAAAAATAAAGGAATATCTTAGAGATGAGGAGGTGGAGACCATAGAAATTGAAGAAACACAGAGGAGGTTGAACAATGGAAAGCCTTTTTTTTGTTGTTTTGGTAGGAGAGAATCAGGCCTATTTATAGACCCAAGAGGAGGGAGCCAGAGGAAGCTGAGTATGAAGATATGAAAGCAGGAGGATTCAGGTATTTGGTCCTGCAGGAAATGGGAGAGGTGGGAGCAGGAGTTTGTTGGCCCATAAAGCCACCTGCTACATCCCCCATGAGCAGAAAGGGGATATCATTAGGTGAGAAAAAGTATAGCCTGTGAGATATACTGTCAAGGCTGGATGACCTTGACTTTCTTCTAAAGAAACTAAGGTCTCCGAAGAGAGTGAAAGATGTTTTTAGGCGTGAATTTCTGGGACGAGAGTTTAAAAAGAACCACTATCTGAAATGGGACAAGAAGTCAACCAGCGATGATTAAAAACTTGCCAAGGAGCCCCGAGGAGGGGAGGAGGTGTGTGTTTCTGGATCTTACCATATTTTTCTCACCCTGGTTTCTGTCCCTGGGATTTTCTGTAGACCTTAAACACCCTGGAATCCCAAGGGTGGCCCTCTGTGCTCCCACTCCCCATGCTGGGGTCCTTTCTTTCCTTTTCCCCATGCCCAGCCCTGCCCACAGATGATTGTCACATAGAAATGAATGAACAGACTGATTTGCACCACAGTGAGGAAGACTGCAAAGGTGTAATGTCTCATCCCACCCAGGCATTAGTGTGACTGGGAGTCAAATGGAATGAACACAGAATCAGGAGTCAAAGGTGTGGCATGTTGTCCCAGGTCTATTGATTTACCTGTTATTGTGCCCTCCTATAGCACGGGATGTCATGTCATTCCTGCCTGCCATTGCAATACCAGCACGTTATCTAGCACCTGGCCTACAGTAGGGGCTTGTAGACTTTATTTGACTAGGTTAATGGATGAAGATATGAAAGGTCTTCAAACACCCCATCACCCTGTGCAAATGTGAGGGGCTGTTATTCTGATGTGCATTTTAACAAGCATGGTATCAGCCCAAGGAATGACTCTCTAATAGTAGAGAGCTACTACTGGTAGGCAGGTGAAACAAAATACTTTCAGCAGAGCTGGGTAGGGGCTTTCCAGAACTGCTCAGATTTAACTACCTCTGTGTGGACATCTATTGGTTTGGCTTATAGAAAATTAGCTCCTGTCTCTTCAGTAATCTGATCCAAGGAGATTAGTCATTTTTCATTCTTGCTGTTAAAGTGTGTATATATATATATACATATATATATATATACTTTATAGATATACTTTATAGATATACTTTATATACTTTATAGATATACTATATATACTTTATATATATGTGTGTATGTATACACACATATATATATACACTTTGTCATTATAGACAAGAAGCTGAGGTCCCACAAAGGCAAAGAGGTGTGAAAATGGGTTCTAAATAAAGAAGCAGAGCCTCCTTCTCACCTACTCTTTCTACCCTCCCCCCACCACACACACACACACACACACACACACACACACACACACACACAAATAAGATCTTTCTCTACCTTTCCCCAGGACTCCACCACCATGGAGAAATCAATTGTCAGCCAAATCCCAAAAGAATAAAAGAAAAATAACTCTTCAGAAGGAGAGGGCAGATGGAAGAGTTGGAATCATCAATAAAGGCTGAAGGGATTGGCCTAGAGAGTGTGGAATCCAAGAGGGTGTTTATTTTCAAAACAAAAGCTTACTGATCATGTACTTTTCAACAGATGAGAAAAATGGAATGAGCAAAGCTTGTGCCTCAGCTTGGGGACATGCCCGCAGTGGCCCGAGCTACTGAGTCAGCAAGAGCGGCTTTTGTTCTCTTTGCTCCAGGAAGGCTGAGTCTGGCCTGGTTGTCCTTCCCCTTTCGCTAGGTCACTTAGAATCCCAACTTCCTGCTCTGCCCACATGTTGGAACAGCCCAGGAAACTCACCAGCTATCCCTTGGCATACAGCCTGGCATGATTGAAAAGACGTCCATCACGAATCTCGCTTTTGGCTGGCATCTTTGGGGGCACTGCTCTCTTCCACAAATGTTCCTTAACAAAAGCCCTTTGAGACATAGAAGCTGTTTTTTCTTGAGAAGCTATGTGTCGGAGCATTAGACAGGCATCAGATTTAAAATATGCCTCTGCCACCCGCATGCCGTGTGACCTTATGCAACTGAGTTTTCTGAGCCTCAGTTTCCTCGTTAGTCAAGTGGGATAAGTCAGACTTGCCTCACAGGGTGTGGTGAGGATGAGGGTAATGGAGATAAGATGCTCGACAGAGGGTCTGGGAAAGAGAAGGAAGTCAGTGGTGGGCAGTGAACTTGGCTGGAGAGACCCCCTAGGACTCTTTCAAGACTTGTGCTTATTTACTGTTGTGGATGTTTGGTTTGGGCCTTGGTCAGTTGCTTTTTCAAACAGAACCACACACATGCTTATGTTTTGAGTGCTCCTTCTCTTTGTAAATAGCTCCCGGCCTGGTGAGTAACAACATCTTCCAGGCCCTGCCTGTGCTCTGGGTCTCCATGTCTGCACCTGGGCCATAAAGGGTGCAAACTTGATTTTGATTAATTTGAACCAGCTTTGGGGTGCCATGCCAGCGTTGATGTCTGCGAACTCTCTACTAGACTTTCCACACCAGGGACTCCGCCTCCCACTCACAATGCTGGGTCCCACAAAGGTGGAACTTAGGTGCAACCGTAAGTAAGAGAAGAAACAAAAAAGAAAAATGAAAAAAAAATTCTTGTTTGTGTTTCACAGCTGTTCTAGAATTAACTATGTGCAAGTGAAAATCAACCACAGTGCTACCTCTTAGCGATGTAAGGGTACAAAGTAGGAAGTCAGAGCTCTGGATCCTCTTACTTTTGGCAGTTTCATCACACCCCACAGGTGTTGACAGTTTGGTGTATGCCCTTTCCATTTTTTTCCCTGAGCTTTTAACATATTCCTATTTTCATATATACGTGCATATATATGTAAATTTTATAGAATTGTGGCCTGCAATTTGCATTTTAGAGTCTTTGAAGTTTATTTAATACTATATCGGTGCATCCTTGCAGGTCAGTATAAATAAATCTACCTTCCGTATTTAATGCGCCGTAGAAAAGCCATAGTTAGGGGCACCTGAGTTTTGGCTCGGGTCATGATCTCATGGTTCGTGGGCTGTGTTAGGCTCTGCGCTGACAGTGCGGGGCCTACTTGGGATTCTCTCTCTCTCTCTCTCTCTCTCTCTCTCTCTGTCCCTTCCACTTTCCCTCTCAAAATAAATCAACTTTAAAAAAGAAAAGAAAAAGAAAAACTGTAGTTATTCTAATGGGCATTAGGTTGTTTCCAGTTGTGTTTTGTTTTGGGTGGGAGGGTTCGTATCACCAAGACTGTAGCAACCATCCTGCATATATTGCTCTCTGTCCCAGTGCTTTTATTTCTGCAGAATCAACTTCTAGAAGTGTGACTTCTGAGTCAGAGGGTATACCTAAACTCTCTGAATTTTAATAAAGTCTTCCAAATTGGTTTCCACAATGTTCGAAAGGACCTTATACCTCCACTCGTAGGACGGGAAAGCATACATTTCCTCATAATCTTACCAGCTTTGAATATTATCAGTCTTTTTTCCCCAGTCTAATGAGTGGAAAATTATCTCAGTTTTAAAATTTTTCTCTTAGTAAATAAACTAAATCGTTTATTTCTGTTTGTTCATTGGTCATTTTTGTCCTAAGAATTGCCCATTTGTGTCCTTGGCCCATGTTTTGAGTGAAATTGTTGTCTTAAAAAATATTGTCCTAAAATTGTAATTAGTAAGCAAACAATCGAACAAACCAATAAAGTGATTTTTTATAAGGTAGTCTGAAACCATAATACTTCCCAAGGCTGTTGGGAGAAGAAGGGCTTCGTAGAGAGGAGATGGGCGAGTGGCAGCTAATGTAACTCCTTCAGTGTTCTGTGTAGTTCACAGGCGTTTTCTCTCACATGTATTATTGCCCCCATATGCTCCCAGTGCAGTTCTGGGAGGTAGTGTGTGCTCTGGATGACCTTCTGGCTGTCAGACCTTCAACTTGCCCCTGACTGATGAGGCTTGCCTCTTGGGCTTGACCTGAGAATTCTGCTTGCCTGTCTCCTGCTGGGACTGTTGCCTGACAACCTTCCAATGCCCTCCACACACTACCCCTCCCGATTCCTCCACCCATGAGCTCTGCACACTTCCTGGGGGCCTGGGAACTCATGTATAACCTGCGTCAGTGCTATCTGAAAGATTCCTCATGGAGTTCTTTGGTGATGATATTTTTATTCTTACTGATAAAGAATTAGTTACTGTTTATTGAGCAGTTACCATTCGCAACGCCAGAGCTTATGGTGTTGTGCAAGTTGCCCATTACACAGTCCTGGGGGCACCATTCACTCTAGTCATTGTAGGTTTGCAGAATTATTTTTATCAGATGGCACTCAAGTATCTTTGAGAAGGGTGCTTTTTGTGTAATTTGTAAAATAGAATCCGATGTATAAAATAGAATCACAATAATTGCAAGCAGAAGGCTTAACCATGTGCCAGGCATTGTGCTATGTGCTGTGGACACATTGTTTTTTAACGTATTATTATTATTTTTTTTTTTGAGAGGGAGAGAGAGAGAGAGAGGAGACAGAGAGTCTGAAGCAGGCTCCAGGCTCTGAGCTGTCAGCACCGAACCTGATGTGGGGCTCAAACTCACAAACTGTGAGATTATGACCTGAGCCAAAGTCAGACACTTAATCCACTGAGCCACCAAGGTGCCCCACGTTATTTTTTTAATCATTCCAGTAGCCTGATGAGATTGGTGATACTGCCCCCCTCTCCACCTCTGAAGCTGTGGAGTCTCAGAGAGGTTAAGTTGCTTGCTCAAGTCACATAGCTAATAGGTGAATTCAGACTCAGGCCCAGCTGACCCCAAAACCTGTGCTTACCTTTCGCACTGCTCTTCCTCTGGATTGGAATCCAGTTACCCCCCAAAGAGTCCCTGGAGTACCCCAAGTCATAGTTATGGTACAAGCACTGGGTTCAGTTAGCCTGTCAACCGTGGTCTTCCTGTGACATTCTGGCATACTCCTGCAGCCAGGAGGAGCTTGAAACTACCCAAGGGGCCTTCATTATCCAGCAGTGTCTGTCTGTGAACTAAAACCAAAGCATCAGAGAACAGCTCCTGTTCCATAGGAATCTGATCAGAAAGTCAGCATCCCTGGATCTCATGTGGGAAGGGAGAATCCCACCTTTTTGCTGTATCCTCTTCCTAAATCAGAGTTCCCCGGTCTCTGTCGCAGGGTTAGTTTTCTTTGACCGCACTCAGAGTATGGGTAACTGTAACACGGAAGTGCTTAGAGTGAGAGCCACCATTTCCCATCTTCTGAGTCTGGTGCTGATGGATGGGGACCAGGTGAAAGGGTTTTTCTGGAATTGATTCATCAGCCAAGGGGATTTCCCTCGCGCTCTCTGCTTTCACTTCTGAGGTTCATGTGTCTTTTTAACATTCCGTCGGCTTACTGGGGCCTGAGTCGAAAGCCATCTTTAGGATCCATTTGTTCTGATTCAATTGCTGAGGCTTTATGAGGTTGTTCCCTCTCTTGGAAAAATGCTCCAAATGGCTTGCATGACTGATGCCCTCCACAGCACCCTGATTGATGGCGAGGAGGCCCTGGAAGGAGGGGCTAGGGTCTGTGAATACCATTACAGCCAACCCGGAAGCAAGGATGTCTGCCCTTGATGCCACCCAGCTTGGAACCTTCTGCTGATTCCTTGGGGGAAACTGTCAAGGAAACAGCCTTGATGTTTGCACCAGCCTCAGGTTGTGAGTGAGTAGCTGGGAGCTCTGGGTTCGGCCTAGGGATGTGTACCGGTTTTTTAGTCCCTTGGGTAACTTCAAGTCATGTGTCTGGTCAGTGAAAACAAGATGTTTTTGTAGTTTTGAGGCAATGATACTGACTTTTTAAGAGTGCTGGAGCCAGGCAAAGCTGGTTGCTATTACCAACCCACCACTCGCTGTCAGGTTGACCCTCAGTGGTTTCCCTCTCCAGGCCCCAGATTCCTGTCTGCGAAATGGGATTGATAAAACCTGTTTTTTTTTCCCATTATTTTTAATCTTTATTTACTTTTTAAGAGAGAGAGAGACAGAGTGTGAATGGGGGAGGAACCACGAGAGGGGGAGACACAGAATCTGAAGCAGGCTCCAGGCTCTGAGCTGTCAGCACAGAGCCCAGTGTGGGGCTTGAACACATGAACCACAAGATCATGACTTGAGGCGAAGTCGGAAGCTCAACTAACTGAGCCACTCAGGCGCCCCTAAAACCTGTTTTTTAAGGTCATTTCTAATATTACCTGGGACAATTAATGGAATAATATATGTGAATAGCTTAGCCCAACGCCTGGCAATAGAAACCACTGAATATTATTTATCACCAGCTCAGCAGATGAGATAAATAACACTCTACACCACAGGGAAAGTGCATTGCCTTGACTGCTGGTGTGGTTTTTACAACCACTTTGGAGTGCAACTTGGCAATATCTAGTCAAGTTTAAGTTAGACATTCACTGTGACATAGCAATTCGACCTCTAGGTATACACCCTAGGGAACCGTTTCAATCTGTGTACAAGAAGACATGTGCAGTTAGCATCACTGAAGCTTGGTAATGGCAAAAAGCTGGATACAATCCAAATATTCATCAATAGAAGTTCTGGTATATTATGCAATAGCATACATCATAGCATTACAATGCACTTGAACCAATTACATTGACATGGATAAATTACAAAAACATAATGTTGACTGAAAGAAGCATATTTAATAGTGACAAATGTGGTATAACATTTAAAATTTTTAGACTTGAGATTTATTCTATATTTAATAGTGAATGAAAATGTAGAACACAACAGTATTGAACATTTAACAAACATGCACCAAAATAACACTCTCTAACTTCAGTGTTTCCAGTTTCACACTAGGAAATCAAGGATGGGGGATTAAATTTAAGGAAATGATTTGAATGGAATATGGCTAAATATTAAGATTTATTTATTCTAGTAGATAGTGGGCATATAAATGTTTTAAATGTAATTTTCAATTTTGCTTAAAAATATACAGTCTTTTTTTGAGAACAGTTAGAAACAATATTCGTTTTAAATGCACTTTAAAAAAAAATTAATAATGGCTAAATAGGTCATCAACTCAGTCACCAACTCAGTTTCTGTTAGTGAACACAGAATGAGGAAATTTCCAGGTAAGATGCTTTTCATAATAGTTGTGTTTTTCGGCTGTGAAGGTCAAACACAGTACCATCAGGTTACACTATAGTTATAAATCTTTTCCCAGGGTACCATGGGATCTATGAATAGCATTTCTCCAGGCATTATGGCTGGAATCCACCTTCACGCTGGTCTATGATAGTTTGGAATTAACGTTGAAAATGCAGGGGAAGACCCACAGTCCAAGAGCCACTCCACATATTGCTTTCCAGGGCTTTCCAGAGCTCCTTTGGGGCATTTAAATGCCAGCGTCATCCTCCTGCATCTGAGGAAAGTTTGTGGGTGTCTGCTTTTCCCCATTTATAAACATGTGATTCTCCTGTTTTAGAATAGGGTCCCATGCACCGAATCTGTTTTCTTTTGGGAAGTGTCAACCCCCCACCCCCCCGCCCCGCCACTTGCCACTTGGTTTTGTCTTAGTTTTTGCCCTCCCCCCATCCCCCACCCCCATAATCACTGTTCCTTCTCTGGCCCAGGGTCATCTCGGGTGCACCAGTGCCCTGGACGTCAGGCCTGCTGCCAGCGCCTCCGTGTGAACCAGGGCACAGCCTGGAGGCTCCCAGACTCCCCTCTGGGAAGCCCTGCTCTCAAACGCTGCCCTTTCCAAAGCTTCCTTGAGCATCCCTCCCACATCTACAGGCTGAGAAGAAAGATTTTCTTTTCTTGTTTTCAGTCTGGTTTTTTGATTTTCGTTCTGCGGTTCTGCTCTGCCTTGCTTTGTTTATCAGCATCAAAGCTGAAACCAGCTGTGTGTGTTTGTGGATCTTTCATTTCCATGAAACCTGCGGATTTTTCTAGGTCATTCTGTGTTCTTAATAATCAAGAAGGTGGTTCACATGGCCACAAAGGAAAGACTGGGTCAAAAAAACCGCAAACCCACAGAGGCCCCTCAGTAGCCCTACCCTTGGCCCGGATGACTGGGAATAACAATTAAACATACTGATATGGTTTGGTGTTTTGTTACCTTCAGGGTGAAATCCCCAATGAGCTCTAACAAGGGAATTCAAGTGGAAGTCTTACTCACTATCTCAAGCAATACCCTATGACCTAGCAATATCCTCTGACAAAGATCTCAGTTTTTAAAGTCTAGAACTCTAGCAGTTACAGGAGGAAGAGGAGTATACTAGGTATTGTCTCCAAAATTTAATAACTGGACCTTTGGTTGGATTATTATGGGCCCAGCAGCTACCTGAGGTTACAGCTGTCGAGCTGCTTGGTGGAAGAACATTTGGCTGAATGAAGCCCCAGTTCAGCGATGGTAAAGCCTAGCCATTTAAGGGGTCACTTAATACCCAAGTACAGTTTTCTTGTGCAAAAACCCTGATCCTTAACACAGGAGAAACAGGAGACCCCGTGAAGTCTGCTTTTAGAAATTTTGTCCTAAAACTGTTACCTCATCCTGCTAAGTGCTGCCTGGTTGACAGCACAAATAGACCATAGTGGGTGCTGTTTATTTCAGAATAAACTGGAGAAACTGAACTGAACAGACAGCAGTACTTAAATTTCACAGTAAGCGGGGGAACTCAAATAACTAAATCTCAGGGACCCCAGCACGAGTCGGAGTCAACACAAAAGGCCCCACTTTCTGCCTGAGCTCCTCCCCACCTAGTGGACTGACATACATCAGGCTCCCAAAACAGCGAAGACAAGACCGTATTTGGGTTTGTAACACCTCGGGCATTTTGCAGGCAAGTCTGGTTCTCATTGTCCATGGACTTGGCGATAAAACCAGGGCCTCTGCTCAGTTAGAGACAAGCCATTCATTTGGACACCAACCACTCTGGGTGGGAATTCCCGAATGTTACCTGGGTGATTTCAGTTTGCAGGTGGAGATCCCCCTGCCAGTCTTCTTAGTTCAGTAAGGAGTCGCCACTCTCTGTCTTCTGTTATCCTTCCCGTGCACATCCTTCTCTCCCCACCCCACTTTGGGGGTGTCCTTAGCAGAGGGATGTAGGCCATGGCCGCTTATACTCACCAGAGCGGGATGCAAGGCTGTAAAGAGCAAGGTCATAGATAGTCCATTTAAACTGACGTGTG
This sequence comes from Paguma larvata, assembly GCA_030068075.1. NCBI lineage: Eukaryota > Metazoa > Chordata > Mammalia > Carnivora > Viverridae > Paguma > Paguma larvata. Next base: position 22,659,892 of record CM057842.1, on the reverse strand, counting down.
GAATCGAGAGGGGAGAGTCTCTGGCCTCTGCAAACAAAGTCCGCCCAGTGCCTCAGGGTCTCCATATTAAACGAAGTGAGTGGGAAGGTAAGAAAGGTGTGGTTTTAAAAACCTCATCTAATTGGGGGAAATTCCCTTTCCTCTGAGTCTCAGTGAGGCAGGGTAGAGCCAGGAACCAAGGTTACACCTGGCATGAATGGCTGGTGGTGATTGTACTGTCTTTAGAGAGCATTGATCTAAGGTAGACATGGCTCTGAGGACTTCCTGACTATTAACCCACTGAGTCCTTATCAAAGCCCCAGGGAGTGGGTGCTGTCATTGATTCCATTTTGCAGATGGAATCTGGGAATAACAATTAAACATACTGATATGGTTTGGTGTTTTGTTACCTTCAGGATGAAGTCCCCAATGAGCTCTAACAAGGGAATTCAAGTGGAAGTCTTACTCACTATCTCAAGCAATACCCTATGACCTAGGAATATCCTCTGACAAAGATCTCAGTTTTTAAAGTCTAGAACTCTAGCAGTTACAGGAGGAAGAGGAGTATACTAGGTATTGTCTCCAAAATTTAATAACTGGACCTTTGGTTGGATTATTATGGGCCCAGCAGCTACCTGAGGTTACAGCTGAGTCTGTGGGAGGTTAACTAGGGCACACAACAAGGTGGCAGGCCTAACCTTAAAACCCAGGTCAGGGGCACCTGGGTGGCTCAGTCAGTTAAGCATCTGACTTCAGCTCAGGTCATGATCTCACGGTTTGTGAGTTCGAGCCCCACATCTTACTGTCCACTGTCAGCACCCAGCCTGCTTCGGATCCTCTGTTTCCCCTCTCTCTCTACCCTCCCCTGCTTGTGCTCTCTTTCTCTCTCTCAAAAAAAAAAATTTTACAAAAACAAACCCAGGTTACCTGGTTCCAGAGCTTGAGCTCTTACCGGTAGGCTACACCATGGGGCCTCGGAAGCTGCCAATACTGCTACTAATAATGGCTGTCTACTAAGTGCTTTCCCTGTGCCAGGAACAATTACAGAGACGCTTTTCCTACATTTTCTCCCGTAATCCTTGCAATCACTCTGAGGTTGATGCAGCATTTATTACATGTTTCCACATAAGAAAACTAACATTTGGGGAGGTTGGGTGACTTAGAGTTGCACAACTAATATGTGGAGGAGTCAAGATTCTAGTCCAGAGAGTCTTGGGAATTGGACTCCTGATCCCTGTGCCCATGTTGGGGCAGTGGGGTACAGACTGGGAGTATGGTGGGACTTGCTGGCAAGGACTCACACATGGCCCTCTGCTGCCATTCGAGGGCCACGGTGGGAGAAGCAGCTCAGTGAGCCCTTGGATACTCGGAAGAGCCAGGATTTCCCATGGCCCCCAGTTTCTACCAGCCCATGTTGTCTGACAGCAGCTGACTTGGAATTATACTCACTAAACTATCAGGGAAGCTGATATCACCCAGTGCCTTCTCATCTTTTTTCCCTGAGTGAATGAATGAATGAATGAATGAATGAGTGCTTCCACATTGGAAACTAGCCAAGAGTTAACAGATGCCTAACTTCACATGTGATTTCTCTAGATTCATATTCACTAATGCAAAGAGTATAAAGGCCAGCTTTTGGTGGGTAAGAACGTTACATTTTGGTTTGACTCTAAAGACTGGGTAACCCTGAGGAAAGGACTCAAGTTTTCTCCCTCTGGCCTCACTTGCAGAAGAGCTGTCCCATTATGTACTGGTCTGCATAGCATAACAACAGTTATGGAGATAACCCAGTAATGACACTGGTACAATAACTAGTTAGTACTTCCTCTCTTCAGTCTCAGTTGATATTTTTGAAATAAACTTTTATCAGTCCCGCCTTGCCAGATAATAAAACTGGAGCCTGCAAAGATTACATAACCTATAAAAGACCACTCAGCTGGCAGGTGTTGAGTCAGGATTCAAACTCAGGGCTTTGTCTCTGAAGCCCCCTACTCTTATCCGCCATGCGGTACGCTGAGTCAATTAAGTACAGAGAAACAGGCTCAGAGATGCTAAATGTTCTTCCAAGGCCCTTTGCTCGTTTGTAATAGAGTCTAAATTTGAACTCAGGCCACCTCTGTTATATGTCTGTTTTAACAAATGCTCTCAAGATCAGGCTCGGCATTTACTCCTTCATGCATGGGAAGGTTTGGCTAGGAGTCCTACAGAAGGACCACCATATGGAGTTGTGAAGAATGATATGGTCCAGAGACAGCCAGTGGTTTGGGCTTGCTTAAAAACTCAGGTGAAATGGGAATCAATCAACTGTGCAAAGTTCAGTTTTTGAGGTAGATAAATGATTTTTTAAAAAAAGATTCTGCCACAAAAGATGGATAGCCATCTTCTGGGTGTAACTATCCAGGTCTGTAAGAACAGCCATTGGTAGATTGTAGTAGTCCGTTTTGTGGAGCCTGGCGACTGGTTGGGGAGGGGAGCAGGTTGGTGTCCAGAAGAACTGGCCTCTCTAAAAAGAGTAATTGATCAGCATACCTATCCATCCATTCATCTACAAATACCTATTGGGTGCCTACTAGATCCAAGGTTCTGTCCTGAGGGAGCTAGTCCAACTTTCTACCCTCGCAGAGCTTACATTCTAGCAGGGAAAGCTTCTGTGAAACCAGAGCTCACAATAAACTCTGATGGGATAGGACAGAGGACCTGTAGGATGCTCTCAGGGTTCATAACCTAGTCTAATTACCTCCCACAGGAGATGTTGTTTTAGCGGAGACTTGAGTGAAGTGTAACAGTTATATGAAAAACAGGGAAGAGTGTTCCAAGCAGCAGGAACAGTAAGTGTGCAGCCAGGAGGTGAATAAAAGCTTGTATTCAGTTGGATGACTGGACAGTGCTTGGGCCAGTTGGATTTGGGAGAAGGGAGAGGACAGCATGCATGTGACTATCCAAGCTCTTGGGTACGGGGTTAAAATGGTGCATCTTGTGACCCTGAATAAAGACCCCTGTAATATGAAGATGTTGGCTGTGCCCTCCCTGACACAGGGAGTCATCTGCTGACCTAGAAATAGGAATAGAGATTGCTGTATGCAAAGTCAGTGGTTCTTCATTTTGGAGGCAGTTTTCTGATAAGCTCTGGACCCTTTTCCAAGGAAAAAGCACACAGCACATAGGAAATGTTGTATACCATCTCAGAAGGGCCACAGGCACCATCTGAAGCCCATGGGGTAAGGAGGCAGGGAGCACTGGCCAAGAACGCTGTCCTGTCTGCTGTCTTCTTGACTTCCACTTGGAAACAGTGCTGGACACAAGCATTGAATGCTTCTGTTCACACCTTCCCACCTTTCCTGCCATGCAGGGCTTATGCTTACACGTCTACAGGCCCCTCCTCTGGGTGACTTCCTTGGGTTAACGAGCCTTCAGTGTAATTACTGTCTTACCAAAGTTACACAGTCTATAAACTCACCCTGATGGATGACCCCTAACCATCTCACCTTTTTGCCCCATGGCAGGGCTAAATGATATTATTACATGTCTATTTTTACAGATGCTGTTTTCTCTCCCACACTTACCTTTCTTTTTAAAGGAAGGAGCAGTGGGAAAACTATCGGTCAAGTATTTGAAAAGAGAAAGGTTGATAGCACCTTAGTTTCCCCTCTGTACTGTTCATGTGAAGTTGACTCCTTTGAGGGTTGATAAGAATCATCCAGCCCTGCCTCCTAGTTAGAGGAACACATCCTTAAATTGGTGTCTCACAAGGTCCCTCTACAATGTGTCCTCTTTCCCAAACCTGTCCTCCCTTTCACCACCGACCTCATAGAGACTTCTGAAACAAGCCAGGTATCTACTGCCCCAGGGCCTTTGCACTGCTTATTCTCTCTGCCTATAATTCTCTTCCCCCAGATGACCACATGGTTCACTTACCACCTCATTCAAGTCCTTATTCAGATGTCACCTACTCAATGAAGCATCATCTGACCACCCAATTTAAAAATAAACTCCACCCCCTTCCCTGTTTTATCTGGTACTCATCATCACCAGACATACTGTTGTATTTCACTATAGTTTTTGTTTTTAAGTCCCAGGCAGGCAAGCATATGGGCTCTCTTGTTCATTCTGCCTAGAACAGTACGTGGCATATATTAGGGGTAATCAGTCCATATTTAATGAATCAATGGACCAATAATGTCCTGGGCAGGTTTGAGGCGGACAAGCATCTCAGGGATCAGAATTATATAGAGTCAGTCAAGATGCTTACCTTCTGAAACTGAAGTATTGCTCAGGCCCAGAGGAATGAGAAAATCACACTCACTTGGGTTCTGCTCTGGCCAGCACCCTTATGAAAGCAATTCGCACCGTTGATTTGGAGAAGTGATTTCAAGGTTCTCATGGGAATAGGTAACAATCCGAGGACCTCTGATGTCTGAACGAAGCAGTGATTTCCAAAAGAAATGAATTCAGCTGCTTTTGGTCTTCATCCTCTGTCTTTTCTTCCAGATTTCCCCAACATTGGAAAGTTGTTGCTCTTTTTGTGACTGAAATCGGTGTCTTGCCCTTGGGTTCTCAGCCCCATGATAGCCTTATTCTTTTGCCTCTAGCAGCACCACCCCTTCCCCAAATGGAACCCTCCAGGATTCAAGCTTCCCCGAGAGAAAGATGCCCTTAAGTTTGCTATCAAGTGGCATTTACATTCTTTCTTGGTACTTGAGGCAAAAACCTTTCTGGCTTTGGTCTTTTTGCCCCATCTCAATTGCACAGTCATCTCCAAACTATATATCACCTTTTGACTTCTCTTCCTATGTCCCTGAGGCTGTGAGCTCTATTGTTCGAAACCCTGACCACTGCTGTGGAGATATTAAATGAAGCATTGCAGCTCAGCATGGAATGTGTAGGTAGTGGAAGCAGGGTTTAAAAGACATTCTGATTTCCTAGAAACATAACAGTATATTGCCTTGGAGCAGAGAGCAATGCAGGAAGAAGCCTCCTGTTCCAGCACCGAGTCTGCCACTATGCAGCGAAAAGGAGGTTAAATCATGAGCCGAATGCAGAGCATGTGAAAGGTTGAGGATGTGTTCTGTTTAGGAGACCCTGTAAACGGACTTGTTTTGCTGGATGGAGGAATGAATCATTTCAGCCGTGCACACCAGCTGCGGCCTGTGGAAGTAAGGCGAGGGCTTTCCCACAGCATGCGCTGTATATTTCATTGTTAGAGCTTTGCATTTTGACAGGTAGTTCTTATCCTTCTGGAAAGAGAGGTCTGAAGCCAGCAGCTGGAGGAAGAGCTGGCAGGGCCTGCTGTCTAAACGGAGAGCAAGCATGTGCAGCGAAACCTCATTATAACATGACCTGTTATTACGTGGATTTTGGTATCCCGTGGGGCAGATATGTCTCCCAGTGTAGAACAGCTCCATACAGCAGACGCCTGTTGTAACTTGTCTAGCCCGGAACACGACCTTGTCCCAGAATCCAGTATTAGGAAGTGGTATGTACCACTTTTTAAAAAATCGATGAACCCACCAAACTGAGATGGTGAACTACGTATGCGCTGCAAGAGGATGGTGAGGTCTGTGCTAGTGCAGGACAGGGCCCGCTGAGGCCCTTCCTCTCGTGGAGCTTACACTGTAGGAGAGTGTGGTAGGTCGACTGCCAGAATGTCCCTACTCTACGGGATCCATATACTCGTACCCTCTGCAATGTGGTTTTATGGCCCCTCCCAAACACAGGTGGAATTCTGTTCCACCTCCTCTTGAATTTGGACTTGTCCTGAGACTTTCTTTAGCCATCAAAGTATGGTGGAAATGACATGCCACTTCTGAGCCTAAGCCTAGGCCTTGTGAACTCCTATTCTCTCTCTCTTTCTCTCTCTCTTTCTCTCAGAACTCTGCCTAGCCACACGGAAACAAGTCCATGCTAGCCCGGTGGTAGATACGGGGCCATGTAGAGGAGAGCATAGTTGTCCCAGCCAAGACCACCCTATAGTAGGTCACAGCCAGCCAACCCCCAAACATGCGAGACAGCCCAGCTAAGATCAGCAGAGCCATCTAATAAACCTCTGTAGACAGATGGATGAGACCAGCCCAGACCAAATGAATCATCCAGTTGACCTGTAGACACATGAGCAAGAATAAATGGTTGCTATTTTAAGCCACTGAGTTTTGGGATGGTTTGTGACATAGCTAACTAATACAGGTAGATTGGTGATGTGTAAGTGAACAAATACAGCAGAGTATTTCAGAAAAGGACAACGGTCTTGAAGGAAATAAAACAGGGTCACATGATAGGGAGGGACTTGCACGAGCTACTTTGTAGAAGAAGCTAGTGAAGGCCTTTCTGAGGAGACAGGTGAGCAGAGCCCTGAATGATGGAGAGGATGCTGACTGTGAAAAAAGCTGGGGCAAGAGCTTTCCTGGCACAGAGAGAAGCATGTATGAAGGCCACAGGTCAGGGCTCTTGGAAAAATGAAGTAAGAGGGAAACAGTAGGAGGAGAGGTCTAGGAGAGAGGCAGGGGCCAGACCGTGGAGTTTGGATTTGGTACACATGCTAGGAGCAGTCACAGAGGGCTGCTTCTTTTTTTTTTTTTTTTATGTTTGTTTGTTTATTTTTGAGAGAGAGGGAGTGAGAGAGAGAGAGTGGAGGGGCAGAGAGTGAGGAGAGAAAGAATCTCAAGCAGCCTCCACCAAGCTGTCAGCACAAAGCACAACGTGGGGCTCAAACTTATGAATTGCGAGATCATGACCTGACCTGAAATCAAGAGTCAGAGGCTTAACTGACTGAGCCACCCAGGTGCCCCAGCAGAGGGCTTTGATACAGGGGAATGACTGCATTGTTTTCACCCTCTGGCTGTCTTGTGGTGCAAGAGTAGCTGCAGGAAACCAGTTGGTCCGCCACTACCAACTGCAGAAGTAAGGTTTGGTGGGGGGAATGCGGCTCAGAGGAGCTGGCCCTATGTGGGCAGACTCCCTTTCCACCTGCTGCAGCGCTCACCATAGTCTTCCTTGTTTAGAGCCTGCTGTTTACCCACAAGCTCCCTCTGGATGATGACGACGAGCTCCCTGAGGTGGGCCATGTCTCCTTTGTTTCCCACTTGGTCTCCAGTACCTCGCACAAATTGGGGCCTGAGCAAGTGCTTGCCCTAGGAAAGCTCTGCTCTGAATTTTTGATCCTAACTCATGCTTGATGCTCTGTCCAATCTCCTCCATTTCCTTTCAGTCCATGACTTGGGAGGGGCACTCTTCCTCTTTCGTAGAACTGTGGAGGCCCCGTGAAGTGCTCCAGGACATAGTCTTTTTATTACAAAGCATCTCTTAATGGCCTGTGGCCACCGCCCAGTGGGTTCTTCTCCAAGGCCTGGAGTGCAGTCCGTGCCTGGGCTCTGTTTGGGGTTCAGCCTGACTCATCAGGTGACCATGGGGAAGTCTTTAGGGTTTTTGGCACCTCTTTCTCCTGCTATAAAATTCTTCTAGTCTGTGCTTCCCACCAACCCACCTCGAAGGCTCTCAAGTGCTCCAATCCTGTGTTTATGGAACCCCTGGAGTGTTGGAGGCAACCACTGGGAGCAGATGCTACATTTGGGACCCTGCCCTGATGAGCTAGTGTTCCTCAAGTACCTTGGCGATCACAAATACAGGAACTTTATGAGGATAGAACCTTATTATTTTTACCCTGTTTCTCACTGCCCTTTTATTAGTAGAATTATTTGGAGTTGGCCTTCTCCTTTCAACTGGCATAAATTTTCTTTGACTCAGCTTGGCCTTTTTTTTTTTTTTTCTTTTTTTTCCTAGGGAGGTGGGTGGAATTTAGAATTAAAAAGTAGCAATGCAGTGGGAATGCAGACTTGTCTTAAATTTCACAGCAGTTCATGAACTTCAGGAAATCTGAACACACAGCGTGCAATTAAGAGCAGGAGGGGATTTTTTTAAATCAGTTGTGAAAGAGAAGGTGGCCGGGTAGAGAGGGGCTGCTTGCTGGCCGCCAAGGCTGGAAGGAAGGCGGCTCTGGAGACGGGGCAGACAATAGCCTGTTGGCAAGCCACAGGCTTCGGCTTGCCTTTTGATCTTTTATCACCTGAACTGTCTAGGGCCAAGTGTGACAAGTCCCTCCTCTGGACAGAGAGAGCAGAGCCATGGTCTAGGGACTCTAAATAGGGCTCCGAAAAGGCCAGAGGGCCCTGAGGGTGTGATATCACCACCTAGAAGATTCTCCCTTGAACATCTCGTGATGCTGTGTGACTATGCTTGTCACCACTTGGAAGCTGTACTTTTACAACATGGTTCGGTTGGACAGGAAACCAGGAGGAGGTCATCAGCTGGAGCTATGAGGCGACCGAAAGGGATGTCAGCCAGTGGGAAGGCCCACAAGATGGGCCTGCTTCAAAGCTGGTTAACTACGTGTCATCTTAGCTGAGAGTTAAAGAGAGAAAGCCCATCTCCTGCTTCTTCTCTGGAGCTGGGAAGAAACCTCAGGTTGGTGATATACAGAATGCCAAAGGGCAAGTGCTTGGAGCCCAGCAGACCTGGATTCAGGTCCTGCTGAATCATCGCCCTTGAACATGTCCCTTTCCCTCTCTGGGTCTCAGTTTCCTCATCTGTAAAATTAGATATATAAATATAGATGTAGGTATATCCGCCTTGAAGTGTTTTAAGTGTACACGTTTTGGAGGGATAAATGAGTGCACTTTCACAATTCCAAAATGCCCTTTCCTTTATTAACAACTCTTTATGAGCCAATAGTTCAGAAGACGGACCCAAAAGTTACCACTCCTTTGGTGTGTGGTTTTTCTGTCATGGACAAGGGAGTATTTATGTGGCACTGGGAACTAGCTAGGGCCTTTGAACTGGTCAGGCCCATTCTGACCTGTGTCTGATGGGGACTGGTGATAGTTAATCTGTCTCTGACTCTCTGAAGAGATGTTACTGGGCTTTGGAGCTTGAGGGAACTGACTTGATGATCACAGTCATGGTAACAAGGCCACCATCATTTGAGCTCTCCTGTGAGTGTCACCCAGGGGACATCTCAAATCCTCAATGACTGTAAGAATCTTACCCTCATTTCACATATGCAGAATATGAAGCCAGTGGAAGCACAGAGAGGCACTGGCCATGTGCTGGTGGGTGACAGACTCGAAGCCACAGGAATTTTTCTTGACACTCCCGTCATGGGGCATCCTCCTCCTCTTGGACATCCCTAAGAGCAGAGAGCTCATCACCCGTGGGATGGTCTGTTCTCTGCATCCTTTTATTTAGGTTCATGCTTTGCCAGATGACTTGGGAGAGAAAGTGTTGTTTTATTGCACTATTTCCTCAAGCAGCTTTGGCAAACGAAGATCCTAATCAAAGATTTCATTAGGGATTTGAGAGGGAAACACTACCAAATGGTGTACATAAAACAGGAAGAATTTGGGAGCCTTTCAGGTCTGGATTTGAATCGAGGCCCTTTGGCTGTACAGCAGTGAAGCCTTGGGTATGTCACTTCACCTCTCTGGACCCCAGTTTCCTCATTAGATGGGACTAGCAGAACCTACTCCTCAGAACACTATCTATAGGGATAAAAAATAGTAAATGCAAAGTTCTGGGCCTTTGTAAGAACTCAACACAAAGTAACTGCTAATAATAGTAATAATTATTAGAACTCCTACTACCAGCTCTAGCAGGACAATGTTTAATCTCTGCACAAAATGGACAAATGAGTATATTCACTCTATTCTAAAGTGCCCCTCCCATTCAGTGACAGCTCTTTGGCGACGAGGAGAAACACTACATCAAGTGCACTCATCACATATAACTATATTCTCCTTTCAGAAAACCTTAAAGGTAGGAAAATTATGCATTTTAAGCCTGTGGAAATTCAGAGTTTGTAGACAGGACCCACTGTTACGTAGGCTGTTGGCCTGCGGTAGGCTTCCTGGATGCTTGCACTGCATGCATTTAGAGTGAAGATGAGGCAGGGACCCAGGGGCTCGAGGAGGTCCAGGCAGCTGACTCAGGCAAGCAGGGGACCAAGGGACCAACAGACATTAGCCGTGCAAATGGAGGAAGTCATCATTGTGAGGAACCACACAAAGGGGAGCCCAACGGGTCATTCTGGCTACTCCAGCCTTGCCTTTTACAGTCTGCCTCCAACTAGCCGTGACATTGCCTCTTGGCGCCGCCTTCCAGCTCGCTACCAGATGGCTGCGGTGGACCCGCTGCCCCGCTTGCCCCCCCATCTGTTGCTCTTCACATCATCGTTCCAGATGCGGGAGGCATGCGAAGAATAGAGTAAATCATGAAGTTCGACAATCATATTCGTGGCTGACATTTACTAAGTGCTCGCTGCCGTCCAGCTCCATGCCAACTGCGTCGTCTCAGGCAATTCTCAGAGAAATCTATGGGGCCACGACTATTGTCAGTGACCATTTTGCAGATAGGAGAATTGAGTCACAGAGAAAGCTAAATACTTCCTAGTAAGCAGTGGCGGTAAAAGTCTGTCTAACATCAAAGCCCATTCCTTACCCGCACTTTTATGTGTTGTGTCCTGTAATTCTATCACATTCCAGAAATATTTACTTTGAGACAGGAATACTGGTGAGGAAGGAAGTGGTACAGGTAGAGAATTCTTGAAAAAAGAGCTTGGGGTTTTGGAGTCAAACCTACTTCAAGACTATTTTGTTACCTTCTTGTGTCTCAGAGAAGTCGACCCACTTGCTCCAAGTCACAAAGCTGGTAATAGTGCCTTCAAATGCCCTTCAGTTTCTTCAGCTCCCAGAGGAAAACTGCAGTGCTTGGAACTGTCACTTGTTGAAGTCAAAAATAATAAAGCATAGGAAACCTTTTAGTGAGGGTATCTGGGGCAACTCTTTACAGTAGAGAGAGGGAGACTGAGGTCCTGCAAGGCCACCCAGCTAAAGTTTTTGAATGTTTAACAGAATTGGGTTGTTAGAGGGAGGCCATGTGGGGTGGTGGAAAGATTTTGAAGCCAGATATCTCGAGTTTAAACCTGGTGCCACCCTCACTGTATGACTGTGGACAAGTCTCTTTACCCCAGTCAGATCCCGTGAAAATGGGGATAGTGATACCCCTCTGTAGGGTTATTGTGAGGTGTGGCTCTCACACACACGAAGTGCCCAGAATGCTGCCTGGCATGTAGTAACTGCTCAATAGATATTATATATTATTTCGTAGAAGATTCCAGCTATCCCCAGGGGACCAAAAAAATAAAATGGTCATTGGTGTTATTTCAGCATAGAATTGCTTCACTTCTTTCTGTTGCCTGCCCAGGTGTTTATAGAAGATGCTGGGGATGGGCATGAGGCAGGCTAATGCCAGGAGTGGTGTCCTTTCAGTAGCCACACTCTCACTTGCAGACCCTTGTGCCCCTTGCAGTGGTGTTTCTCCAGCCGGAGACCCGTAGCCAGGACGCACACAAGTAAGGCGACAAGGCCGGCCTGGCCCCCAGTCCACTTTCTGGCTGTCCCTGAAGTGCTGCCAGGACAGAACCATAAAAGGCGAGGCTCCCTGGCTGTTGTCTTTGTTCTCCTTGCTAGCTGGAATGTCTCATAATGACAGGCAGCCAAGAAAAGCCCCTTCCATGTCCCAACACCCTCTCCCTTCAGCAGCACCACCGGGCTCGCCTCCCAGGGTCACGCGAACCCTGCAGGTGGCAGGAAGAACAGCACCGCCTGGGTTTGGGAGGGACCACCTGAACTTTGAGGAAGAAGCCCAAGGAAACAACGGACAGGGAATTTTTGCGGACTTTGAAGTTTGGAGGCAGGGCTGGAAGACTCCTCTAATTCAGTCAGCCAGTCTCCCGCAAATATTAGTTGAGCACCTCCTGTTTGCTGGGTAGTGTGCTACAGTTTTAAAATACAGGTTTTATTATTTTTCAGGTGTGGTGAGGCCAAGAGATCAGGAGACAACTTTCACTGGAAAGATAGTTTGCTACTCACAGTTGCCAGGAAGAGGAGGCAGGCCTCACCATAGGGCCACACAGGGATGCACCAGGGCCAGTCAGAGGCCCTGCCCAGAGGCAGAGGGGCTGAGGGGAAGGTGGGCAAGAGCCTCTCTGGTGGCTTCCATTGGAAAAGAAAGAGAAAGCAGAGTCACAGGCTCAGGATTGTCTAGTTTGAATAACTTTGGCAGTCGCTGGGAGGTAGAGGTACCTGGCCCTGGGGTGATTAGGGCAGAGAATATTAGCCTGAGTGTTGAGAGGCTTGTGAGTGGCCCATAAAGGAGGTAGTTGGGGGACACAGGTTTTGGTTGGTTGGTTTGTATATGAAAGCCACCAAGTCATGTATTATCTCTGAGAATTGGCTGACCCTCAGGTGATCAGTCTTCCTAGGGTCATTAAGAACCCCCATGTCAAAACATCAGAATAAAAAGACATGTTGGGTAGAGCTAGGGTTTGGGGGTACACAGTGCACAAAGCGGACCTGATCCTGTTCTCATGGAATTTTGAATCCAGCAAGGAAGAGGACATCAGATTAGTGATTGGTATCAAATGAGTTGAGAGATTAAAAAGAGAAAGAGCAGATTTCTGTGGGGTTTTTCGTAAGTAAATATCACTGATGGCCTGAACGAGCCCTCTGCACAGAGAATGGGTATGGAAAGTGAACATCACTTCTCATTACTGATGTTGATCGAAATCTTCTAAACCGGTTAAAATTTGGAGCATGTCAAAAGTGAAAAGAAAATAACTCGTATGAGGAGAAAGACCGGAAGTAAGGGAAGGGCAGAGAAGAAAAGGGGAGCTCCAAGGTTTCGGAGTTTTCCTTGAACTTCCTTATCACATGCCAGTCTTAACTGGCCTGTCTGACCATCGACCATCTGGTCTTCTCCTGGGATGTCAGCGGTGAGCTAGAGAGTGTCGTCAATACTCTTTGAACTCCTGGGAGAGCTGTCCTGCAGCATAGCCACCTCTTCCAACGTATGCGTCATCTGGCTGTTGCAACTCCACCTGGCCCTCCGTCCACATTCACCTTCCAATCCCAGACCATTTGGAACCAACCTGGAAGTCATTATCTTGTCAAGTTACATTGTCACATCAGCAAGTGGGAAACTATAACTGTAGATATAAGACCTGAATTGGCTTCTCCTCTGACTGAGGTTCATATTCTGACCACACTGTTATTACTGCTCCTTTCCAATGTCCGGCACAGCATTCTCCTCCTCTCTTGGGCAACCAACAGTGACAACAGACCAGGACAAGGACCATTTGGGAGCATGAAATTGAAAGGGGAAGGGGTGATTCAAAGCACCATCAATCCGTGGGAGGAAAGGAAAGTCAATGAATATTAAGTCATGAAGCCATCTTGGAAGTCATCATCTAAAAGCAGAAATTTATTAGTTCTGTTTCTTTCTATCCCCAAACTTTGGGCACCGCAAAATGATAATCAAGCCCAATTAATTATTTGTCATGTCATTTTAAAAAAAGAGATGAACAGTGAAATGTTTTTAAATTCTCGACTTAATTGAAATCAGTGTTTATGCGACTTGCCAAAGTTTTAAGAATGTGTGTGACGGGCCGAAAATGTTAGCGTTAAGAAGAGCTTCAGGCACATCAAATGCAAAAACATTGAAAACCATTCGTCTAATTTAATTGTCAAGTTGTGCCAAAAATGCTAACGTGATATCTTTGAAGAGTAATTGGTACAAAGAATATCCTCAAAGAGAAATATTTCCACACGTCTGGCTCTTATCTTGCCCTCGTTAAAATTTTTTTCCTCTTCGTTGGCAGAGTGAATGCATGCTCCTTCCCTGCCCCTTCCACGCCGAGACCCAACTTGTTCTGCAGATTTTTCAGCCACTGAACTTTAACATGTTATCAGGATGAATGCAGATTCCTTCTTCAGATTTGGCCCAAGATAATCATGGAGGGATTTTTAATCCTTTGTTGCTGCCAAATGTGGTCTTCTCTTGTATTTGTTTAATCAGATAGGTTGGAAAGTTGCTGCCTGCTCAGCTCCTTGGAGACAGGGGTACCTGCTCACTGAAGTGGGATGAATTCTGGGGTTTCAGTGACATTTCCTTGAAGTGGGTCCAGAGGCAACTTTTAGCTCCTCTCCCTCACGTTACCCAGAAGTTCCTGGAATGGTCCCAGTGAGAGATGAGTGAAAGGTGAGGAAAACGGAGAACCCATTCTATTTTCATCACTCTAAAAAGAAGAGGATAAAAAGAAACAGTGGTCCCCAGGCCAGGGGGTGATGAGAGCCACCCACAGTGTCCCAGTGACACCAGCTTTCCGTTCTGCTTGCCAGGGCGACAGGTGACCCGACAGCTCACCAGACTCTCACTGCACCTTCCTGCACAGTGACTTTGTTTGCCAAGTCCCGGAACAAGGGATCGGCCTACGGCCACATTCCGGAGCCCCCTTCCTCTGCTCTGCCTCCTCTTCTCCCGTGTCACATGCACCTTCCAACACCACAGCATCTACTCATTTATCTCACTCACCGTTGCCCCTCATAGAACTTAAACTCCCCGAGGACAAGGAACTTTGTCTTGTTTGCTGTGTACCTGACATACAGTAGATACTCAGTAAAAATTTATTAGAATGATGAATGGAGATTTAAGTATTCAGAAAATTATGGACATAAGAAATCTCTAGTAAAAGGAGTAGTCAGAGATTGCTAACCAAATAGTCTTGTTAGCCATTATAGATTCCATACATTTTGAAAATTACTCTAAATCTAACCTTTTTTTTTTTTAAAGGCACAAAATGCCAAAGGACTGGATCTTCCTCTGATCACTAAAATCTTGGTTTTAGCCATGTGGAAATCAGCCAGCACTGTGCTCTATCTGGTGGGCAGGATGCCACGTGCCTGTGCTACTGGACAAAGCTTCATGACTTATAAGCTTTTGCAGCCTGGCCTTCAGTCAGCCTGCTGACAAGGTTCTCGCTTTGCCAGCCCAGTTACCCCCACCAACCCTCCGTGGAGGCCAGCTCTGCAGAACCAGGCCCTTGGCTTCTGTGACACAAAATCCAGCAAATGATAAGTGTGTGTGTTGGGGGAAGATGTAGGGCTGGAGAGGGGCATTCCTTGAAGATAGGAGAATTATGTCGAAGGAGGTTTAGGAAATGACGGGATAGGAAGAACTAGGAAGGCTGCAGAGAAAGAGAGAGTATGTACAGATGAAAGGGGTTTTACTCTGTTCTTCTGGACTGGGGTGGCCATTTGGGCCCTTAACCAATCTCACTCTGGACACAAGGCAGGATTTTACCTCTTCTCCCCCTGAAATCAGACTTGGCCTTGTGTCTTGCTCTGGCTAATGAAATATGAACAGGGGTAATGTGTGTTATTTCTGGGCAGAAGCTTCTAGAGCCATGTGTCCCTCACCCTGCTCTCTCTTCCTGCCTTTCTGACTGTGGGAGCATGTGCTGAGATGAAGCCCACGTAATCACAGCAAGCAGGACCCCTTGCTGACCC
The DNA here is from genome assembly GCA_030068075.1 of Paguma larvata. NCBI lineage: Eukaryota > Metazoa > Chordata > Mammalia > Carnivora > Viverridae > Paguma > Paguma larvata. The sequence continues at coordinate 22,644,524 of CM057842.1, read as the reverse complement.
TCACTAGACACATAGCATGAGAAAGGAATAAACCTTGCTGTGTAAAGCCACTGAGATTTCAGTTTGCTTGTGCCTGCTGTAGAACTTGGTATATCCCAGCTGATATGTGATCAGTGCCTTTTGCGGTAAAGACAACCCAATAAAAAACTTGAATTTTTATTTATTTATTTTTTATTTTTTTTAACGTTTATTTATTTTTGAGAGACACAGAGACAGAACGTGAGCAGGGGAAGGGCACAGAGAGAGGGAGATACAGAATCTGAAGCAGGCTTCAGGCTCTGAGCTGTCAGCACAGAGCCTGATGCGGGGCTCTAACTCACAGACCGTGAGATCATGACCTGAGCTGAAGTCGGCCGCCTAACCGACTGAGCCACCCAGGTGCCCCAAAAAACTTGAATTTTTAAATAGAGTCTTCTAATTAATTCATTAATGCAATCAATGTTTATTGAGCACCTTTAATGGGTGCCAGGCACTAGATGAAATGCTGGAGATACAGCAATGAAGAGTACAAAAATCCCTTCTCTCAGCAAGTTTGTATTCTGGTTCAGGGAGAGAGATTACTTGAAAAAAGCAAATGTGTAAACTATTTGTTCAGAAGAAGTACCACTAATTCATATTGTTAAGAAGAATGGAGCGAGAAAAGAAGAGGCCATGTATGGAAGCTTGGGGACCATTGAAAGTTTAGATAAGGATGCTTGGGAAGGTCTCGGTGAGGATGTCATATTTGACTGAAGTTCTAAAGGAGGTGAGGTAGTGGCTCTGCTTATCTCGGGGGGAAGACATTCCCGGCTGTCGGAACAGTACATGCGAAGACCTCTAGGTGGAATGTGTATGACATGTGTTCATGACATTCGACATGAGTTCAGTGAGCCCTGGGAAGGCAGCAGGGGGTGAGACAGAGACACCATGTAAGCCCTCCTGGGCCACAGTAAGACTTAGCTTTGCTGTGAGAAGGGAGTCATTGGAAGGTTTGGGAAAGATGTTTATCATGATCTGACTCTATTTTGATGACAATTCTCTGGCCTACTTGAGAATAGACAGGAGGGGAAAAGGGCCCTGAAGGCTAGTAAAAAAAGAAAAGTCCAGGGGCACCTGGGTGGCTCAGTCAGTTGAGCGTCCGACTTCGGCTCAGGTCCTGGTCTCGCGGTTCGTGAGTTTGAGCCCTGCGTCTGTGCTAGCAGCTTGGAGCCTGGAGTCTGCTTCACATTCTGTGTCTCCCTCTCTCTCTGCCCCTCCCTTGCTCATGCTCTGTCTCTCTCTGTCTCAAAAATAAGTAAACATTAAAAAAAAAAAAAAAAGAAAGAAAATCCAGAAAAGAGATGTTGAGGATTAGGACCAAGGTGGTTAGGTGTAGGTGAAAGGAAGTAGTTGGATTTTTGATAGGTTTTGAAGGAAGAACGACAGTATTTGCTGAAAGGTGGGATGTGGAGTGTGAAAGACAGAAGCCAGAGATGGCACCAACACTGAAGCCTGAGAAGCTGGAAGAGAGGAGTTGCCACCATCCGGAATAGGGAAGATTACAGAAAGGGACGAATTGGTGATGACCAGGAGCTAGGTTTGGAAAATGTTAATTTTAAGATGCCGAATAATTCTTCTCCTTCCTCCTTGCCATGTGTGCTTAGATCACATGGGTCCCAGCTTTATAAACATTGCCAAATTGAACTGGGACCATGGTTTAACTAGCACTGACCAAAACTGTGGGCTTGTTGGACCCACATATGATTCATCACAATTTAGGGGGCAGCCTTCTGGGAGATACCAAGAGAACATGAGATTTCTCTCTCAATAAGAGCTTACCATTATGAAATGTATTTGGCTAGTGGGACCCATACACTTATAATGAGCTGAATATAGATTCAACCAAGCTATAAAATAAAATAATAACTATTTTAATATACAGCATCTCTCTGCCAAAGCAGCTGAAGAGAAGGCTATGAGCAATAAAATTAGCCCAGAGAAAGAAATGAAAAACCACTGAACACAGCCACCTTCTAAAAGGAAACAGATTAGAAGGGCCCAAAGAGGGAAGCCATCACCAGGAGTGAAACTCACCAGATAGCAATAAAACAGTTGTGAGGGGAAAGGCCGGAAGGAAATTTTCCAGGCTGCTGTCTGTTGCTCCACTAATCACTGGGGTGACCTCATCCATCCCTCTGGCTTCATCTTCCATCCATGGGTGATGATTCTAAGGCCTGAAGCAGGCCTCCAGACTGCTGTGTCTATCCCCAGTGGGAAACCTTCTCAGTGTCTTCCCACCCTCCTTCCAGTTCTAGTCCTCTTTCTGAAAAATGATTCCGGGAATCATTTCTTACCATCACCAGTTACCACCCAGTCCATCATCGCCTGGCTAGATCATGGCAGCCTCCTGGCTGGTCATCCTACTTCCACCCTAGTCTCTATACATTCATAAGTATCATGTTTTAAAATGAAAATTAGATTAAGCTCTCCTTTAAAACCCTCCAACAGGGTTATGTTTCATTTGGATAAAATCCAAAAGACATATCAGGAGATCCTAGTCCCATACAATGAGGGACTTGCCCACCTCTCCAACTGTACTATAAGGTACAGACTGGTAAAACCACTCTTCCCTTTACTGAATTGATCTTCTATCTATTTCTCACTCACATCAAGCCTTTTCTGGCCTCAGGGCCTTTGCAGAGGCCCACCTTCCTGCCTGTAATGCTTTTTCCAAGATCTGCATATGGTGGTTCAAGCAGTCTTCCCCTGGCCTCCCCTGTCCACATCATCACTGATTACTCTCCATCATACAACCCCAGAGAGTTGTTTTCATGGCAATTATAACTATAGGAAAAAATCTTGTTTGTGTGTTTACATCTTGCCTGCCTTCTCCACAAATACATTCAAGTTCTATGAGAAGATGGACTCTCATTTCCTTCTGGATTTCCAGCACCTAGAATGTGATCTAATATACATACATACATATTTTTTATATGAATGAATGAATGATCAACATAATAACAATGAAAATTAATTGAACAATTACTTTGCAACAGGACTAATGCATGCATGGCATTTGTCTACTTTGTTTCCTCCGGCACATAGTAGGTGCTCAAAAAACTTTTTCATAACACATGAATGAATTTAATTCTTCATGTAGCCCATTTTGCAGACAAGAGCTTCCACATTTGCCCATAGTCTTGCAGTTGATAAATAGCGAAGCCAGGATTTGAACCCACACAGATAGAGCAAATGCCCTTGACACACAGTAGGATGTTCAATGAATGGATATCATAGCATGAAAGTCAAATCTACTTAAATCCAGAGCTAGAAAACTCAGTAGCCAAGATGTTTTTTCCCCAGGGTTAGAGACCTTTGGCTTCACACCGGATGTAATAATTTCATTTGAGGCATAAGGAAGAAGAAATTCGGAATTCGAGAGAAGTTTGGATTTGAGACTTGACAGCAAAAGACTTTTGACTGCTTGATTTCAGTGGCTATTGAATGTGCCTGTGAAGAGAAAGTATTTACATCCAGCTCAGTGCTGCCCACAGTTTGGAGGCTGAAATCAAATGATTATTTCTGAAAGTATTTTATTTTAAAAGCCTTTGAGTGACAAATGATTTAGCAAGTTTTCAACACTGTGCTTCATGTGGTTTCAGTTGCCAGAGGGTGACTTATGGCCAAGCCTGGGCGCTCTAACCCAAGTGAGCTTACGTGGGCCTAGGCCGTTACATCTTTTTTATTATATCCAGTAAAGGTTAGCATGTTTTCTTTTCCGAGTGGTTTATTGTCATCCTGATGGGAGTATCTCAGGGGTGGGAAGGAATACTGGCACAGTAACAGACAGGGCCAGTCAGAGGTGGAGAGCGGAATCCCTGACCCCATGCAGAGCAGAGGTGCATGGCGGAGGGCAGAAAGGGTTAAACTGTAGACTCTGCCTGCAGAGCAGGCTCCTTCCCTCTCTTCCCTGCCGACTTCAGATCTGTTGGCCACCGGCTTCTCAACTTGGAGGTAGTTAAAACTTTCTTGAGTACATCTGTCTGGTTTTTATTATGAAATACCCATTCTATTCAATATCCACTTGTCTTTAATATGTATTCTGGATATTTCACATGCACCCTTATTCATTCCTTAAACAACGATTATAGTTGGAATTATCTTTGGCTTAGAATGACAGAAATTTTTTTAAAAATCATGAAATTTATTTTTTTCTCATATAAATAAGTCTGGGAAGAGGCAGTCCATGTTCAGGGAAGAGGTGTCATGATGTCATCAGAAGCCCTGGTTTTTTTTAACTTGCTGCTCTTCTGTCCTAGCAAACTATGGCCCACGGCCCACTGCCTGTTTTTGTAAATAAAGTGCTATTGGCACATAGCCACACTCATTCATTTACATGTTGTCTATGCCTGCTTTTGCACTACGACAGAGTCGAATGGCTGCCACAGAGAACATATAGCCTGCAAAGCCCAAAATACTTACTATCTCACCCTGAAAGGAGAACATTTGCTGATCCCTGACCTAGTACATGGTTTATGCCTTCTAATTCAAAATGGCTGCTGAAGCTCCAGCCTTCGTGGCTGTATTCTAGGCAACAAGAATGAAAATGGATCAAAGAAGGGCCCTTCTCCTTTCATGGACACATCCTAGAAACTGCATGTAACCCTTCTGCTTATATTTCATTGGTCAGAATGTAGACAAATGGTCACACACAGCTGCAAGAGAGGCTAAGAAATATAAGTCATTTTAGCAGCCATGCCTCTACCTAATAGTCATAGATTGGGGAGCCTGTTTGGCTCCGTTGGTTAAGCGTCTGCCTTCAGTTCAGGTCATGATCTCCAGTTCATGAGTTCTAGCCCCATGAAGGGCTCTGTGCTGATAGTCTGCTTTGGATTCTGTGTCTCCTTCTCTCTGTGCTCCTCCCACTCTCATGCTCTGTCTCTCTCTCTCTCTTAAAAATAAATAAATATTAAAGAATATTTTAAAGTCAGAGACTCTATGACTAAGAATGGCAAACAAAAAGTATGATAGACAACTAGCAATATTTCTGTCACAGGAATCTTCAACTTCAATATTACTCCCACATGACAGTTGGGAAAGCTGAATCTCAAGCACTTAAGCAATTTATGAGCTACACTACACCTGAGTTTCACAAGTAGTTAAAATAGGACAAAAAAAAAATAGGCTCCTTAGAATGGGGGACTTAGGGGACATCAGGGAAGTATCTTCCTTTCATAATTGTCCACTGTACCAAAACACTAGAAAAGGACCTCCAAGTCCATATCCTGCAAGCTTTCCTTCATCCCCTAGATTTTGCCCACCTTCATCAAGTGCAGAACGATGCTTTCCTGGTTCCAAATAGCCACACATCTCGCCACTTCCAAAATACCAAGAAGAAAGCCACTGCTTGACATAGCAGGGAGACCCTTTAGGATGAGGCCTATGTCATAGTCATCATCTTAGGGTCACCCAGCCCCTCATACAGGCTTTGGAACAGAATAGATGTTTAGCAAACCTTTACCAAACTGAACACAATTAAATTGTGAGTTTCTCTGAAGTAATAACCACGTCCTCCTTATCCTTTATCCAACTTCTCTTATGGTCTTTGATCATGCTGCAAATATTGTGGGTAACTGGATCAGTCAAAATTAGTTCAGTTCCCAATGGCAGAGCCCAGCTCAAACTGGCCGAAGCTGAAAAGAAGTTTTATTGGCTAAGATTGCTGAGAAACCCAGGCAGGGGTGGTGGTTCTGTTTGCAAGCACAGCTGGATCTCAGATCTCTCTGCCTCTGTCTTTGTATCTATCTATCCATCCACCCACCCATCCATCCATCCATCCATATCTAACTATCTAAATATCCATCCATATCTATCTATCTATCTATCTATCTATCTACCTACCTACCTATCCATCTATCTATCTCTCCCACCCCTGTTGCATCTATCTCTCTCTCTTCTCTGCTTCTTTCCGCACATTAACCTCATTCCCTTCTCCTACAAAAGGCTGGGTGGAAAAGTAGCCATTTCTTCACATCTCATAGTCCTTTCTCCCCAGGATCCTGGAGGAATATGATGGGTCTCTCTCCCTCTCTCTTTCTTCTCTCTCTCTCTCTCTCTCTCTCTCTCTCTCTCTCTCTCTCCCTCTCTCATAGAAGACTCAGATAGGGAACTTGCCATCCTTGAACCAATCACCATGACCATGAATAATCTGCTTGCTCAGGTCCAAGTCAGGAGCCCTTTTAAGAATTGGGAAGGAGCAGGTCAGCGCCTCCAGGTTCCTGATGATGCAGAGAGGGTCTGGATGCCAGATTTGCATGAGCAGTCTATTGTGCTCTTTTTGCTCCTTTTAGAATGATCCTTGAAGTAAAAAAATATAAAGGTTTTAAGGATGCATAGCCATCAGTCCATTAGCAAAATTGTCTTTGAGGAGCAAAATTCAGACGGCCATTCAGGGGAAACAGCTCACCTTACTTATGGCAAGAAGTGATTATCTTTTTAAACATCGATGAAGGTTTTAGAAGCTCAGTCTTTCAGACCTCACCACCATCTTTTCCACACGTGTGCATCCTCTGTGGTATTTGGGGCAGATATTCAGGCCTTTTCCTTGTACATCAGTTATTGTTTATTTGGGATTCCTGTGTTTCTTTGACCTTCCATGCAAGGTTGATGGATGGGTTTTTAAGCATCTTTAAATGAATTACAATATATGCCAAACTTCTATTTTTGTAATATTTCTGCCAAACTGGACTACAGTGGATGGCTTATTTCCACATTCCTTTGGAATGTGCATGTTCATAAAATTTTACGCCTGTCCGTTGGTAATTTGCCAACATTCATTTGCTATCACATCATGATCATTTTTTTTAAACCACAACAAAAAAATTTAAACACAGGTATTAGCATAGACAGGAATGTCTTCCAATAGCATGTCATTTTGGATGTCTTGGCTGGAGAAAGATAAGCTCCGTAAAAGAAGGTGCAGCTGGAAAGAAATACAAAAAGGGATGGGAGGGTGACTGTGCTGGGCAAGCTTGGTGTTCTTTGGTGTTGCACAAGCTCTCAGGCCACTAAACTGGGAGGCTGCTTTCTCTGCAGTCTGGGTATGCAAGACACTTAGATTTTTCTCACGTGACATCTCCGGATTCAATTAAGATATATTTACACTTGTTCTCTTAGCTGCAACTCTTAGTTTCAGAGACCAATACCCAACTCAAATTGATGAATTAAAAAAGAAGGTGGGGAGGAGCTTAAATAACTAGAAGGTCCAAGGGCCTCTTGACTTCAGGTACAGCTGGATCCAGAAGCTCTTACGATAGCATCAAGGTACTGTCTCTGTCCTTCTCTCGGCTCTGCTCTTCTCTGGTTTGGATTCATTCTTGGGTTGGCTTTCACAGTGAGATGGCAAGATAGCTGCTGTCAGCTCCCCCTTGTCATTCTACAACTCCATGAAGAGATGGCCACTTTTCTGACAGTTCCAGTGGAAGTCCACAGTAGACTCTCATTGGGCTGCTTTGGGAACTATGCCCACGACATCACTGAACTGTATGTCATGGCCAAGAGGACCCTGCATTTTAACTGACCACGTCTGGTCGTGTGGTCCCACTTAGATGGGGCATAAACTGAGAGTGGAGGAGGGGTGATTTCCCAAAGGAGATTTGGAGTGTATAATTAAAAGAAGGGAGTGAATCCCATGCAGGAAAAAAGAAGAGTGACCCACCATGCCTACCTTTCTGAAATAGCAGTGGGGGACATAGATGCACAGACTGCCACACCCACTCTGCCTCAAAATTAGGAGAAGAGAATTCAGAGATAAGGATTCTAGAAGGTCTCTTACAAACACTTGGTGGTGTTCAGGAATGTTTTTAGCTTTCATTTTGAAATTAAGAATTCTGCCAATGTCACTAAACTACTTTGGTTGACGTGTAGCTGGAGGACCTAAAACTCAGGTTGCTGAGTTCTCCCTCTTACCTTCTTCTACCCTCATATACACACCGAGTCACTGAGGATCTCCTTGAACTTCTAGGAACTGTATGTGAAAACTTTATACAGAACCATAATGGGCATATGGAAAAATTAAAAACCAGGGAGGCGGAGGATTTTGCCCAAGGCTGCAGAGCTTGTCACCACCGTACAGAGATGGTTCAACGTGACAGAGATGGTTCCAAATCCCAGGGTGTCTAATTTCTAGCCCAAAGTTTTGCTTCTCTAACTTTTTAAAAGTTTATTTATGTATTTTTGAGAGAGGAGGGAGGAGAGAATCTCTCAAACAGGCGCCATGCTGTCAGTGTGGAGCCCCAATGTGGGGTTCAGTCTCGTGAACCATGAGATCATGACCTGGGCCAAAATCAAGAGGCAGATGCTTAACCAACTGAGCCACCCAGGCACCCCTTCTCTCATTTTTTTTTTAAATGAAGAAGCGATAGCTTGGAGAACTTACTACTGGGAGCATGCTGACATCATCTAAACCTTCCGATGAAACCATAGTTGCCTGTAGCCACTGATATGTGGATGAGCCAATCTGTCAAGTTTGCATGGATCACCCTCCCTCCCTTGGCGCATGAGTCTTGCTGGGAGATAAGATTCAGTGCACTCAGAAGAGGGAGGTGAGGGGCTAATGGGCTGACAGTCTGCCAAGACAGTGACCTAAACATTCTGCCACAACAGTGGGTTTCTGATCACTTGACTCCCATTTGATCATATTTCTAACCTGAGTTGGTAAGACTTTTGACCAAAATGATAGATTTTCCTTATTTTCCTGTGCAGTTTTTCCAGTTATTTCTTGTTGTATGGCAAACTACACCAAAACTTGGTGGCTAAACAATCATTTTCTTGTATCTCACAATTTTGTGGGTCAGGAATTCTATCCTAAGAGCTAAGCTAGGCAGTTTGGTTCTGTGTGACTTGATGATATTCACTGGTGACTGGGCTGGGCTGGGCTGAGAAGTCCAAGAAGGCCTTCAGTCATATGCCTTGGTGGACACGGCTGTAGGTTGGGCTCAGCTGGGCCTGTCTTCTGCACATACTGTCAGAGCCTTTCCTGTGGGGTCTCCCTCTGGGCAGACTGGTTCCTTACATAGTGGCTTAGGGCTCCAGGAAACTAAGCTAGAAGCTGCTAGTCTTTGCAGAGGCTGGGCCATACCATCACTTCCACCATGCCCCACCGGTCAGAGCAGCCACAGACCAGAGCAGATTCAATAGGTAGAAAAATGGACTCACTTCCGAAGGCCATCTTCACTCCATATAGTAATACATGTTCGATTCAATCCCCTGTTACAGTTTAAGAAATCTCTGCATTCCCAAAGGATTTCCCAACTGCAGCTTTGGATAAACTTAGTAAAGGCTGTGCCCTTTTTTCAGTGCAAGAGCTCCCAGGGAGGGACGACAATGTGAACATAGAGTAGGGCTGCTCAGATTTACCTGGCATATGCTTCTCCGGGGGCCCTGGTGAAAATGCAGAATCTGAGACCATAGGTCTGGGATAAGACCGGACGTTCTGCATATCTGGCGATCTCCCAGGTGAAGCTTGCCGCTGACGTGCTGGTTCCAAGACCATACTTAGAGAGCACAGCCCTCAAGCGATGGCTTTTAGCTCTGTTTAGCAGCTGAGCCCATTTTACAAAAGAGGTTAAGTACAAGTTGAGGTTCAGTATTTACAAAAGCGGAGGTGCTCTGGGAGGGCGGGACAAGGGGATCTGGGATCTGGCTAATTGCTACGCTCTGAAGGATACTGAGAGAACCTCAGAGAAGGGCTTCGGCCCGGAACCCAAAATGAAACCTACAAACTTAGAAGGAAGCTAGAGAGAGAGCCAGTCGGAAGTAGTGGCCACCAAATGGAAAGGGACCGTTGGTCCCAGTCGCAGTAATGATACTGATGTTTCTTTAGAAGTTCACAGTTTGCTGAGCCTTTACTCTGTGTTATCCTTCCCACCTTCCAGCAGCCTTTCAAAGGCAGTACTATTGTCATCCCCACTTCACTGACAAGGAACATGAGGCCGAGGAGGATGGAGCACTGGCTCTGAGTCAGCCAGCTAAGTGTGGACCTGGAGGAGCCTAGCTCTTGTCTCTTCACAGCCCTGCACAGACAGAGAGGGGGCAAGTTTCCATTGTGGGCAGACAGGCCAGACTTGAGATGCAAAGGACTGGCCCCCCTCCAGCCAGTGTCAAAGTCAGAGCTGATATCAGCATCAGAGTGATCCAGGGGCTAAGGGCATGGGCAGACGGACTACAGATTTGAATCCTGGCCTCTGGATTTGCTGACTGTGTGATCTAGGGCTCACCTCCCCTCGCTCTAGTGTGGGAGCAAAGCAGTACCCTCTTCAGTGTTGCTGCAATGATGCATGCAAAGCCCGCAGCCGAGAGCACAGCTCATAGGAGGCGCTCAGTAAGCAGGAACTGTGGCTCCCCTTTACGTGATCGGAATCCAGGTAGAGTGGTTGTTCTAAGTGAGAGTGTCAGTATCCCTCTGCCTTTGTGTGCAAACTGAGGCTGGTACACCTGCGCAAGGACAACAGTCGAGGGGACGCAAGTGTCACGGTCTCTTTAAGTTCTCTCCAACCCAATACTTCTCGGCTTCTGGGGAGTTTTCCTCCTCAGATGATATTTGGCAATGTCCTGCGACATTTTTGATGGTCATGACTTCGGGGGCTGTGCAACTGGCGTCTCATGGCTGGAGGCCAGGGATGCGGCTACACAGTGCACAGGACAGCACCCCCCAGAGTATTTATGAGGCCTCAAGTGTCAGTAGTTCTGAGGTTGACAAACCCTGCTCCAGTCTGACATTCTAAGATCATTTGTTGAGCAGGAACCTTTGTCTGGCCTTATATTAAGACAGAGGTTGGCAAACTATGTCTTGTAGACAGAGTGCTTCTTGCTTTGGGAAATAAAGTTTTATTGGAACACAGTCATACCCATTCAGTTACCTATACTTGCTCTGTGGTACAAAGAGTCTCTCACCACTGTGCTGTTCTCCTGCCCAGGAAGAGCTGGGCTGCTGAGGATTTGGCTGGAGCTAAGGAGGGCTGGTCTGGCATCGCCGCTGGGACTGAACGACTGGAGAGAGGCGCCTCACCTCCGGGCTGAAGTTCCTTCAGCGGCACAGCCAAGATAATGCTCCTTGCCCCCACCTTGCTCCGGAGGGTGGGGATGGATGAGATCATGTCTGAGCAGCCTCTGTGGCCTCCTGCGAGATAGGAAGCCATCCATACCCCATGGGTGGTGCCTTGTTCCACTAGAAACTAATGATTTGGTGTGAAATATGGCCTTGCCTGGGATGGAGCTGAAACAGGCCAAAGCCCGGGGTCAGGCCCCTGCTCAAAGGGAAGGATTAAAAAGAAATTAATCTCTCTTGTTCTTTCTTTGTTCACCATCTCCAGTGGAGAGAGGCCAAGGGCAAGGAGGACATTGATGGATAGACTGAGGGTGTTGTCCTCTGAGGGCCCTTGGGGTAGAGTTTTGCAAGGATCTAGGTTGGCCCTGAAAACCTAGCCCACCGCAGGTGCCTAGGCCCCACCCATCAGAGGGTTCCACCTCGCCTCATTTCACAGGCTGAGTCTCTCAGGGACACAAATGTTATCGGAGGAGGCGAGTTTGATTTCTGGCATTGATTTCCAGCAACTTAGTTGCTAAACAGGTAGATATTGAGACCTGAAATGGGGTAATGAAGTAAGACCCCAGAAGAGTGAGAGTTCAGATTGGTAGGTTATAGGGGGGCCGGATTTTATGGGTGTGGCTTCAGTCCCAGCATGAGGGGTGTGCGTTTGGGGTATATGCGTGCATCTCTTATTCCTCTAGCACTTTCTTTTTTGTAAGAAGTCATTGTAAGGGGAGGGGTGTGACTCAGAACTACACCACGTAGATACTTCATGGAATCAGAACCTCTGAGTTGGAGAACCATTTCTTTTGGGGAAGGAAGAAATATGCAGAAAACCTTTCAGAAGGTTGAACAGTCCAGGAAGGAAAACATCTCTGTGGTTCAGACCAATTGAGAAACATGTCACGTGAATGCCGCCAGGCTGGCTCAGGCGAGTGGGATGAGGGGAGGGGGGCATCGGGAGGGAACCAGCACTCAGACAGAACCGCAGGCCTTGCTCAATCCAGAGGTGAGGCTCCGGTGGCTGGGAGTCCTCCCTCCATTCCCCATCAGTGCTCAGGCCTTCACGTCTGCCTCTCTCAGCCTTTCTGTAGGACTAACTGGAGGAATTTTGCAAAGGGAAATGCTAATGTCCCCACTGCAAACCCCAAGCCCACTTTCTTTCGGTCATTCGCATCTGAGCCGTCGTTTTTGGAGTACCACAGGAAAACGAGGGATCAAAAGTTTGGCATGGAAACTGCTGTTTACCCCTCAATCTATAACGTATTCCATACTTTGGAGACATAGCATGGATCTCGGAGGAGAATTTGGCCCTTTATATGGTATGAGACACATATTAAAAACATACCCCAAATATGTAAACTCTCAGACAATAGCATTGCAGAGCAAAGCATAATATTATTTAAAATCCAGGCCAAAGGTCACAAATGCAGAAACTTCCCTGGAACTGTTAGAGATGCTAGAAGAGGAATTATAGTCATTTGATGCACATCAGACAGACTTCTGCTGACTACAGAATGTTGCATCTGGTTGGCTGGCCACGTTTACTCTGAGCTTTGTATCCTTCTTTAAGAAGGAAATGAATTGCTAACGGGGAATTCAGTGGCTGGAGCATCTTCTGGAATCTGTTTTCTTCATCTTTGAAACCGCAGATGTTTGCAACTTCAAGATCTTGCTCCTGAGTTACTTGGACGGACTTCTTGAGATCAGAGTCTGCAAATGATGAGAATTTTTGGGATCTTACTTTTTCCTGCCTATCTTCTTTTATTCACACCCGCATTCCTGAAATATTTTTGAAGTACCTACTATGTGCCAGGCAATGTTCTAAGTGCTAGAGATATCACAATAGGCAAAACTAGACATCACCCAGGCCTCACGGAGCTTTCAGTCAATTGGCAAAGACAGATGCCAATCAAAGGATCACGTGAGTATATTAAATTACATCTGTGGAGAGGCAGCGAGGAAGAAGGATGTGACACTCTGAAGTCATAGGATGATGGCTCCTGTGTGTGTGGTGTTTTTATGGCTAACACTATCGCCGTTATTGAGCCTCTCCATTATTATGTCAGTATTACAGATGAGAAAACAGATACATGAAAACATCACATACTTAGGAGGCACTGGAGCCAAATTCAAACCCAGACATTTTGACTCAGGAATGCTTACCCCTAATACCTACAGGATGAGGAGTAGAGCCCTGGACGTCCAGGAGTATTTTTATGATGAAGTGGCCATTGTGTCATCATCTAAAGGATAAGTTGGAGTTGATTAGGTAGAGGGATGGTGTTCCAGGCAGAGAGCTAGTGCACGCAAAGGCCCTGTGGCTGGAGGCTCTGGAGAATGTAGAAAGCAAAAGGCATGGTGGCATGAGAAGAGGTTGGCAAGGGCCAGACCAGGCAAGGCATTGACTAGGGTGCTCCTCCCAGGCTTCTTCCAAGTTGATTTCCTACCCACATTGCATGGCTTGATGCTGGAAGCAGCCTTTGGGGAGTGTACAGTGAACGGGCTAGCTCTCAGAGACTGCACAGCTCATGTGGCAACTACTCAGTGCATAAAGGATTCCCTCCAGAGGTGGCCCTGAATAAGCCAAAGCTAGATCCTTTCCAGGCTGACGTGTGGGACACAGATTGGCTGCCAGCAGCCTGACATAGCGGAGCTTCATGCAGAGTGGTGCAAAGACACCAGCAGGGCACTAAGAAGCGGGGAGGTCCTGGCCACGCCCCCGTGGAATTTCCTATGGTCTGCCCAGTGTTTTCCCTGGTCTTTGTCCCTCATTCTAAAATATGTGTCCCACAACTTGGCCCACACTGTCCCCTCTACCAGGGGCTCCATCTACCACTTTCCTCCCCAAACTCTGCTTGTCAGTGCAACTCTCTTCAAAATGGTGCTAAAATGTAACCTCCAGAGACCTCCTCCTGGCCCTCGGCCTAAAGAAGGCTGTCACTTTTCACATGTCGGTCAAATTTTGTGTCCCCCTTTTGCAGCATTTGTCACATTTTTTTTTTTTACTATTACCTTCACTCAAGTGCATTTGTCACCCCTCCTAAAAACTGTCCACTACAGACCTATGTGTGTGTTGGAGTCCTTGTATCCTGTGGTGTCCCCAGCACAGAGCTAGGCACACCGTGAGCTGTCAGGAAGTCCTTGCTGGATGCTGCCGAGAGACTTTGCCGTCCTCTTCAAATATTCAGCTCTTCTCGTTTCTAACTCTCTGTCGTGAGTGAAAGACAAACCAGTTCAAAACCACATTAGCAAACGAGAGAATGTATTGGCTTGTGGAATTAGAAGGTTGAGCTCCCGCCTTCAAGCATGGTGGGACCCAGGGGCTCAACAAATGATGTGGATGGTCGGGACTTGATTTCTCTCTACCCAGTCCCTGTAGTTTTCTGGGCTGGTTACTGCCTCAGGCTCCACCTGATAGCACGAGGGCTACCGTCTGCTGTTCTCCCGGGTTCTGGTCCATTGGCAAAGAGAAGGTGCCTTTTTCCAACAATTCAGCAAAACTCTTGATACACCTCTGATCATTGGATCAGATTGACACCCCATGGGCCAGGGAATGTGATGGTGTGACTGGCCAAGTTGAGTCACATGGTCTATGGCGGAGCCCTGGGTGGACCCTGTGGACAGAAGTGAAGGAGGCGGGAACTTGGGCTACTGTTCTGGAGGTAAGGTAGCTGGTTGCTATGGGACAACACTCACTCCATGCCTCCTGTATTCTGCCTAAAAGGCAGTAATGTGGGTTGGGGGTGGACCTCCCTGCTTTTGAAAGGCCACTGCTGACATTGTCAGAATGAGAATATCCACAGTGAGAGAAAGGATGATTCAGCCCCAGATTTTAGGTCCTAACCCTTCTCCCCAAAGACCTGCAAAGGAAATCCCCCAATTTTTAAGGCTGGGCGAAGCATTAGGAAATGCAGTTAAGTGGGGCCCCGAGGCTTCTTTCCTGCTCTCATTCAGCCAAAATGAAATGTTCGTCTCCAAGGGAGGAAGGTCATCCTCTGATTGCGGAGGCAGAGATTCCTCCTGTTCTGGGAATTTCTGTAGCCCGCGGGGTTATCCATGTGGGCGCCCGTGATCTCCAGCATGGGATCCATAGGGGGAGGCATTCAAGAGGTTCCACGGGTCCTGGGACACAGTCATGTTGGGACTGTTGCAGGGACTGCTCTCTCTTGCTGACACACTCTCCTCTCCAACACACTTCCTCAGTAAGGGGTTGTGCTTTCATCGACTCCAAGGGTATTTCCTGACGAGGGCACAGAGCACTGCCTGGAGATACCCCAGAGTTGGGCATAAATTCTTGATTTATGCCGCTTCTCTGCCTGGTCCATCGGCCTCCGGAGGGTAGGGACCATCAGATTTGATAGCTGCCATACCTAGGACTTCATCTCATTTAATTACCACAGTGATCCGTGAAGAGCTTTGCCCAGGAGCCCAGGTGGTAAGAAGTTGACTTAGGTTGTGTGATTTTAGAACTTCTGCTTGTAACCAATTTTTTTCTGGAAAGCCTAATCTGTGTCTATGATCCTCCCCTGAAGAATGTTAGCACCTCTGGTACCCATTTCTCTTTTTGGAAGACACTTCGGCTTTTGCTCCGGGCTCATTTGAAAGTCTGGCTGTGATGAGGAGGCACTGCTGCGTCTTACAAGTCCTCCCCAGGATTTAGCTGTGCTCCCAGGACTGTTGCCTTTCTTAATTTAAAGCTCAGATGTGCTCAAGCTGGGGCCGATAGGATTTCTTCACCAGTTGAGACAACGAAAACGCATTTCTGGCATGGTTTGAATTAAACGAGAATTTCCCGTTTTTCATAAACATTTACAGTAGTTGTGGATGCAGAGTTGAAAGGTTTAGGGTTTTGGTGTTTAATCAGAAACAAATGCCCTTTATGATCCTGTTAGCAAGGGCGGCAGATCTCAGATTATTAGGATTATTCCTAGTATTTGTGCCTGCATTTTGATTTTTTTTTTTCCACGGTGCCCGGTGCTGGCTTCCCTACAGTGGCTAGAGGTGGTCATGGGGAATGGGATCCTCAGAATTGCTGTGAAGTTTCTGTCTGGGATCCAGGCTTCTGGACTGGCTTTGGGCTTCACCTCCGCGTAGCCCAAGGCTTCCTTCCTTCCTTTCTTTCCAGGAGCGGGTGTGAGCTGAAGGCTTAAAACAGACAGAGCAGCTGTGGCCTCTCTAGAGGTCTGGGCGGAGAGATATTTGCCTGCCTTGAGAAACCAGGTACTCAGAGATGAGGCTGGCCGGGCCCCAGGTCTCAGCCCTAACACTTGGTTTAAGACTAGGGTGGCCTGTAGCATGGGGCACATGCGTGGAAACCCAGCCCCCGGGAAGCAGCAGAGAAAAATCACAACCATGTAATTTGCAGGCGGCTTTGTTTTGTCGTTGATATTGATTCCAAGGCTTTGCCTTCAAGAGCAGAAGAAAAAGCCGGTCATAACAGCCTGAGACACTTCATATCCTAGGAGAGGGTGTCATCCATTTGGTATGTTCTGAAAACAGGCCTGTATCTCCAATCACAGTCCCAAAGAGGCCAGTTATAGTCTGGCTACTAATCCCTTCGGACTTTCTCTGCACCTGCATCTTGGAAGCCATGATAAAGGGACAGAAAATGCCCTCCCTCCCACCCCTGAAAGTCCTTCCTGCCCTGTTAAGGATATCATGAGCTCCTGTAAAGCAGTGTCTTTGAATATTTGGTGACAAAAAGGCCATCTAGATTATTTTCTAAGCAATTAAAGGGGTCATAAGAGTTTTCAGCCAGAAGTGTCCTTACGAGCATTTCAGTCTATTGGTCCCATTTTACAGATGGGACATAGAAGGCCAGGGAAGGGAAGGAGCTTGCCCACGTAATCACAGATGAGTTGGACACCAGCACAGCCCAGATCCTCTACATCCGGGGACGCTGCGTTCTGTCTCAGTATACAAAGAATCAGGCGAACTTCGTATGCAGACACTCTCAGATGTATTTTAAACACTTTATAAAAGACACTCAGTCTTCCTTAGATAAGCCTAGGCAGGATTACATTGCTTCCCCCACAGAATAGTTAAATAAGCACTATTCCGTGATTCATTAGAGGAAATCTGAAAATTTTAATAAAGTGTAAGGAAGAAATTAAAAGTCACCACTAGCTCTACCAGTTAAAGACAATTCTATTGCTATTAGTATGTCTTAGTCTTCTGGCCTCTTTTTTTTTAACTTAGAATTTTAGACTTTAAGTGTTGCCGAGGTTTGGCTGCGAGGTTTGAGTCATTTCCTCGCGGTAACCTGGGACCAGTCACTTAAGGCTGTGAAGCCTCCGCGTCCTCATGGGGCTTTTGTGAGAATCAAACGAAATTATTAATCTAGGGCGTTTAGCAGAGTGCCTGGTGCATTTTAATAACTTGCTGTTGTTATCATCCTAAGAAAAATAGAAAAACCTGGAAGCCTCACAATCATAACAACACAAAATTATTAAGTTACAAAAGCCAAACAAAATGACGCTAAAGTAGAAGAATGATTACAAATTATTCAACCACTCAAGAAAAGAATTCACTCAGTCAGTTTTTAAATCCTAGTTCCTGGGGCACCTGGGTGGCTCAGTTGGTTAAGTGGCCGACTTCAGCTCAGGTCATGATCTCACGGTCTGTGAGTTCAAGCCCCAGGTCGGGCTCTGTGCTGACGGCTCAGAGCCTGGAGCCTGCTTCAGATTCTGTGTCTCCCACTCTCTCTGCCCTTCCCCTGCTCACGCTCTGTCTCTTTGTCTCTCAAAAATAAATAAACGTTTAAAAAAAAAATTTAAATCCTAGTTCCTAAATCCATTTGGACAATTAAAAAAATTTTAAGGGAAAATTATTAGAAAGTCACATAAAATGAGTTCCTATGGCTTCTACAAGAAAACTCCCAAGTGTTTTTAGACAGTAGAAAAGGTATGAATGTCGATACGAAATTATGGGACATATAATCCAACAGGGGGCATTTTCAAGGGCCTTCTCACTTCTCTCTCTCTCTCTCTCTCTCTCTCTCTCTCTCTCTCTCTTTTCAAATTCACAGGGTAGGGTGAGTTATACCAGGCAATTTTAATAGAACAAAGTCATATAATGAACTTTTTCACATAAAATGCATTTTTTCCATGATTCACTCGCTGTACCTACTTTACGAAGCTTGTAAATATGGGAGATTAAATGGGCCCCTTTCTCTAGTGTGCGAAAGTCCAGACCCCTCAAAGCCAAGAGGAGGAGAATGAAGGGGAGGAGGCTGGGGAGGAAGAGGGAGGAGAAAGCAATAAACAGATGGGGAGCAGGCGGGCACAACATGAAAATGAAAACAAATGTATGGCTGGGGAAAAACGGAGAGTGATTTTCTGGAGTAGAAGGTGCGAGCCTTGCCACCTGCCCCACCCCCACCCCGGCCAAGGTCACCTTATGTGCTGACTTGCTGGAGCACAGAGGAAATGTCTCACTGAGACCGTGAAAGTTGTCCCACAAATCACGCTTCCCCTTCTAGGCAGCGGAGACTGGGCCCTAAGCACTAGAAGCCTCCTTTCCGTGTTTTTGAGAGGCCCCGTTTCTCCATCTTGAAGACAGGAGCCTGCTTTTAGAGGTAGGGGAAACTAAGGGCATGTATTGTGGTTAGGTAGGCTTGAGTTCCAAAGTAGGTTGGGATATAAAAATATGGGGCCAGGGGTATGTTTAAAAACACTTCACCAACAGAAAGAAAAAGAAGAAAGAAGATTAACTAAAGCAAATGAAGCAACTTCTTGATCATTGTTGAACCTGAGTGATGGGCATATGGAGGTGGTGACGCTTAAGTTTTTAAGTGTCAACTTGGCTGGGCCATAGTGCCCAGGTATTTTCAAACATTATTATGAATGTTTCTGTGAGGGTATTTTCTGAATGAGATTAACAGTTAAATCTGTGGACTTCAAGTAAAGGAACTTGCCCTCCGTAATGTGGGTGGGCCTCTCTAATCGGTTGAAGGCCTTAATGGAACCAAGACTGACCTCCAGTGACCAAGAAGGAATTCTGCCAGCATACTGTGTGCCTTTGGACTTGAACCGCCATTCCTTCCTGAGTCTCCAGCCTGCTGGCCTCTCCCATCAGATTTTAAAATGACCAAACTTCCAGAATTGAGTGAGCCAATTCCTTAAAATCAACTACTCTCCCTCTCCCCTTCTTTCTCATTACACACACACACACACACACACACACACACACACACATCCTGTTGGTTCTGTTTTCTGGAGAACCTTTACAAATAGGGAAGTTCACTATATTATTTTCTTAGTGTATGTTTGGAAATCTGGGAATGAGACAGACCTGTGGCTGAATCCCTCCTCCATCTCTTACTAGCTGTGTGACCTTGGGCGAGTCACTGACCTTGTCAGATTCTCAATCTCCCCATGTATAAGGGCGTTGTTATACTCATAATATCTACTTCATGGAGTGTAGAGAGAATCCCATGAAGTAGTTGGTATAACCTAATTCACATATCTCTGTGGGCACTGAATGAACAAATACTTAGAGTTGGCCACCTCTGGTTTTGGAGTTAGGACGTTGAATGCGAGGAGCTGAGTCTCTGCCCTTGAGCGGATTTCAGTGGAGGAGATGGAGCTATATGAGATTATCACACTCCTGAATGTGTAATCACAAACTGGGATCAAGACTTTGAAGTAAAGAACCATGATTCCCTGAGAACAAAGGAACGTGAGCTGGAAAGGGAGCTGCAGGGAAGGCGCCCTGGAGGCAGTGATGCTGAGGGGGACCAGCAAGTAGTGCCCTCTCCTTGAAGAGAGAGGGAAGAGGCAAGTGTTACTGCAAGAAGGCCTGGTTAGAGGGAGGGCCATGAGGCCGGGGAAGATTGCAGAGGCCGGGTGCATGGGGACCAGGTACGGTCCAGGCCACACTGGGCAGTAAGAAGCCATGGGAAGGTTTCTGTTAATATAGAGTGTGTGTGTGTGTGTGTGTGTGTGTGTGCGTGTGTGTGTGTGTGTGTGTGTGTTTCAGAGGGTCAGTCTACTTTACCTTTAGAGAAGATGATCATGGACTTGAAGGTGTAGTGGGTGGGGAAAGAGCAGAGGCAGCCCGGTGGGCAGCTGCCGCCGTTCTCCGGGCAGGCGTGATAGTGGCTGGAAACAGCTGCTTCTATTTGTTAGTGCTTGAAGTACTACTACTTCCCGTGTTAGTACTGCCACCGAGAATGATATTTACCAAGATGCTTCAGCTGTCTTAGCGCTGGGTGAGGGCAGGGCCCTATGCATGAAGCCTGAATTTAGAAAGGTATGTGCTTTGCAAGCAGCTGGCCACCCAGAAGGATTGCCAGCAGGCAGCAGCCCACAGGGCCTCTGTCTCATGCCACTTACGTTCTCTGGCACCTTGGTCCCGTCATTCGTCTCTTTGAGCCTCAGTTTCCCCATCTGGAACATAAGAATACCTGATCTGACAGCCTTGCCAGGCAGCTGTGAGTTTAGTGATATCAGAGCTCGTGAACACGGAATGACTTTGAAAAGTTAAAAAGCACTGAGAGGGAAAAAAAAAAAAAAAAAGGTAAGGCGGTGTTTGCTCCGCATCTGGTTTCCATATCGTCTCAGGCATTTGCTTCGAGAGAGCAGCTTCGAGACGCGAGACAGCTTAGCTGCAGGTTTAGGCCCCAGGGTCCCCAGTGGTGAGAAGAATTTTTACATGATGAGAATAACCAGGGCAGGGCACTCTACCCTCCCTCAATCTACCGCTTCGCAAAAGGGACTGCACTGAATCCTCACACTGTGCTGGTATTGCCCCCCATTTGTAGACGAAGGGAGGGAAGGCTGGAGGTGCTTGGTGTCCTGAGTAAGTCCTGCACCCGGGACCCCAGCTCCTGTCTCAGGCTGCCAGTCAGTTCTGTGTTTTACACGCGCTCCACTTTTCTGTCATAAATGAGTCTGGATCATAGAGTTTTAAATCAGGGATTACTTCTGGGGTCAAAAAATATATATTTTTTTTACTTGCATGCACACTTCCTTAAGCATCTGCTTTTGTTGCCAAGATTTAAGAATTTGGTGCTTCAATAAAACTCTAGTTTCTCTTGAGGAACAGGGAATCCCGCCACTAAGGATCTCCATTTCTGGAAAACAACACCAGCTAGAAGGGAGAGTTGGTGCAGGGGACTCCCCCAGTTTTCTGCCATGGCCACTGCTCCTCCCGTGGGGCTGCCACCCAGCGGGTGCCCAAGGAAACACCGCAGTTGCGACCCCTAGTCAAAGCCAGCCTCCTCTTTTAGAAGTGGGAAAACCGAGTTCCAGAGAGGCTGTGTGACCCTGTCAAAGAACACACAGCTTTTGGGGGTGAGCACTGGTAGTGAGAGAGGATTGGCTGCCCTTCTCACACCTGGTCCCACCTCACCTGCTCGCTGACTCAGGTCAGCCAGATCCACAAGAAGGACTCCCCGCGTGGCCATTTCTGCTCTCGTTCTCCCTGCCCTGCCCAGAGGAGACGGCCTGCCTTGAGACCGCGTGTGGCAGATGGAGTGGCGCATCAGTGAAGAGTAAGCATGGAGACACATTTAGAGGAGAAAAGTCCCTGTTGCTTTTGCAAAGAACCCAAATCAGTGGACGGTATTTAACCCTTTTCTCTCTTGCAATAGTCAACAAAATAATCAATTGGTAGAATAGTTCCAAAAGGATTGATTACCACAAGGGTAATCTGAAAGGAGAAAAACAGCTGTGTCTTCAGGAGAAGAGCGTTGCTTTGCCACGTAGGGCTTGTCCTGTGTGGCACATTTGGAGAGGACAGGGGCGTTGATGTCAGCTGGTAACTACCAAGGGCCTGGGCGGTCCAGCACAAGCATCTAAAATCTGTGTGTGTTCAGAGGAGGCCTCCTGCTGCCTGTGACACTGGCCACCAGCTGCTCCCCCGGCCCCTGTCACAGACCCATCGGATCCTCATCAGGCACCCCTGACCCTGGCCTGCGCCTGGCCAGCCCCGAAGGAGGAGGTCCCCTGGCAGAAAGTTCTTTCCCTTCTCTGGACTGCAGGCTTTTGTTGAGGGACTTCTAGATCACCTCCTTCTGCAGCAAAACTTCTTTGCTTGACAGTCCCTTTAGAGGGGACCCAGGAACCCGAGTTCCGTTTCCTGCATCTGCAGCGTTCAGGATTCCCAGGCCTCCGCTTCTCCGCCTCCCTAGCAGAGGCTGCGCTGGCTTGTTTTTCTCTTCCAGTCTCTGAAACTTCCTGGGGACTGAGCAGAGCTCTCCTGCGGCTGAGGGTTTTGTGTGCTACCCCACCGAGGGAGCGTTCATCTTCATTATTTCCAAAGAGGGGCTGCCGGAGCAACAATGAGACATTTTATGAGAAAGAAGACCTTAAACTGGTTTTCATTAAATGTGGCTTGATGGAGGCGAACCGGAAACATCCATTGGAGCAATGGCAGCCTTTCAAAGCCCCCCTGCAGAAACGATAAGCTATAAAAACAAATGGCCCAGCAACAGAACAAAAAACAAGGCTCAGGGAACATTTGCCGGGCTGCAAACATGGCCCGCTGGGCCCTACCCCGCCTCCCAGAGGCAGAACCATCGTCCTGGCTGATCTAGAGGACGACACCAGTCAGCGGTGCTTCCTCACCCAGGAGACGCAGTGGCGGGGGACCTGGACACAAGAGGGCCGGGGTGAGCGGGGAGAGGGTCCTGGACATGGGCGGAACGGCTGCAACGGGAAGAGCTAGCCTTCATGCCGTGCCGGGCGCCGGGACGCCTTCGCGCGCATCCCGGCCATCTGGCCGACTCCCTCAGACCTGCGCTGTCATTGCTCCCATTGTGCAGCCGAGAAAGCAGAGGTTCAGAGATGCTGAGAAGTGTCCCAAGGACCCAGGGCCCAGTGGGTGAACACCGTACTCAGACTCTTATTCCAGAGACTACTCCAAGCCTCTGAGGCTCCACCTCCTGTGAGACAGTGGTTATGGGCTTAAACTGACTTTCAGACCTCAGGAGAGAGCCTTTCGGAAATCATCAAGTACCGGCTCCTCATATCTGCTCCTATGTTGGAAGTGGCGGAGGTGGGTGAGAAGGAAACTGCTCTCAGTACCAGAGAGACCCAGGCGCACACACATCTTCCTCCCCACCCAGTACCGGCTCTTTGCACTTAGGTCCCCACATTCACTAAGCTTCAGTTTGCTCATCTATGAAACAGGAGAGCTGCAAAACCTCATTTCGATTAGCATCATTGTGATGATTGTCATTCGGCAAATGTTTTATTGAGCAACTTCCATGTGCCAGGCAGAATGGTTGGCCTTGGAGACACAACAGTGAACAAAATAGACTAAAATCCCTGTCTTATGGGGCCTGGATTCCAGTGGAGGAGACAGAAAATAAATATAATAAATAAGGAAATGAGGCCATGAATCAGAAGACGACATAGATAGGGGAGCCTGGGTGGCTCAGTTAGTTGAGCGTCCAACTCTTGGTTTTGGATTAAGTCATGATCCCCGAGTCATGAGATGGAGCCCCATATCAGGCTCCATGCTGAGTGTGCATGCACACACTCTCTCTTTCTCTCAAATAAAAAGAAACAAAAATTTGAGATGACATAAATAGCTTGGGGGAAAACACAGCCCAGAGGGGTAGGGAGCAGGGCTGAGGAACCAGGTTAATAGGGTGACCAAGGAAGGTCTCACTGGAATGGACTTAGGGCAACAACTTGACAGGGATGAGGGAAGAATGCTCCTGGCAGAGGACACAGGAGCACAAAGGCCCTGAGGTGGGATAAGGCTGGTCTGAAGGGACAACAGCAAGGCCAGGGTATCCAGAATGGACACAACTGTAAAGTGCCTTGCACAGCACCTGGTTCCCAGGTGATTCTTGTTTTCATTCTATTAGTTACAGTGGAGCCAGGGATCTGAACCCCCCCCCCCCACCTGTCTGAAGCTCGTCCTAACTTCACCAGGCAGGTGACACTGCCTGACTTCTGGCCACTGGGTCTTCACTTCCTGCTCTTCCCTCCTGCTGTCTACTCACTTCTGAAATAATTACTGAGCGCCCTGTGTGTGCTAGGAGCCAGTGAATGCTCAAAGACCCTAAGGAAGGCACTGAAGGCAGGGTGGTGGGACTCAGGGTCCCCTAAATGGAGTTCTCTAAATCCCCTGTCCCTCGAATTCCTCCAGGTACAGTGGGGGCCCCCGGCTGTCAAGCTCCGCCCTGAACCACGTCCCAAAACTCTGGTCTCTGCCCCTTCTGGCCCCTGCAGGAGGGCCCTATCCCAGGGGCCGGTGCCTCCGCCCAGCAGGTGTGAGCACAGCTTGCCACCCATCCTGTTGCTTCTTCCTCTGACTCCCTCTCTTTAACCCGCTCTGCACTGACTCTGCCGCGTGTGACACATATGGAAACTTTCTTGGAGGGTGGAGATCTGCTGCTACTGAGTGCTCCTCAGGGAAGAAAGTTGCCAACTGGAGCAGGTTGTCCCCAGGAGTCCCCCTGAGAAGGTGAACTGCTCCTCAGATGCTCAGGCGTCATGCAGTCTGTGACTCATCCACCTGATTCCACGTGTGGCAGCCTAGAGCCTTCCACAGCTCTGCAGAAATTCAGACCTCAGGGCGCCCTGCTTGTCACCACTTACCCTTCGAGACCCTCCCCAGTGGCCTCTTAGAAGGAGCCCTTTGGCTGCCATTTGGAGTTTGGGGTGTGGGCAGGGAGGTGCCGGGCTGAAGGCAGGGAGCCCCAGGTAGGAGTAGGAATCTGGGAGAGAGATATGGCGGCAGGGGGAGCGAGGACGGGAAATAGGCGCCATTTCCCATCGACACTCTAAGGATAACAGCAGCAGGGTTTGGCGACTAAGCGGGAAAGGAGAAGTCCTTTGGAGGAAGTGCTCACAGCCATACAAATGATAACCAACAATACCCATGAGGGTGCCGAGGGTGAACCACAGCAGATGAGAAAAGCAAGAGCTCTTCTCCACTAAGTGGCAGTAACGTTACCGTGACAACCACAAAAGGCTATCCTTTTAGTAAATTCGTCTCTCGGTCAATGAATGTCCAGTCATCTCCTGTCTGGCACTGGTCACAAGGCCTGGGGCACAGTGGTTAAACGTGTTTCTTCATCTGTTGAATGGAGATAGTAACGAGTCCTATCTCACAGGGCTGTGTGGGGAGCAGGTGGGGCGATGGCCATACCACAGTGTCTGCCACACTGTGGGGTTTATTGATTTTTGTGTTGAATGGCAATGATTCTTGAATTGTCCTCTCCAGCTTACTCCCCCCCGGGCCTGGCAAAGGTCCCAGAAGTGGCTCCTTGACTCGAAGCTGCCCCATGTTAGGCTGAATTCTTTTACAAGTCCAAGGAGTAGCAAGCAAGGAGCCAGCATTTTTCAAGCATTTAGGAATTCAGATTTATCCTAAATGAAGCTGATAAGTGAGAGAAAAACAAATACCTACCCCCCCAGGGGACAGTTCCTAGAAGGATGCCCCTCTCTCCTCCACTCTGTTGATATGGGGGTAGGGGAAGTGGGAGACATCATAGGTGGGGAGAGATTGGCCTCTTCACAGCGAGAAGCAGAGGGGGGTGGATGTGGTAGGATGGGGTGGGGGAAGAGGGAACAAATGGCCCATCAGTCACTGATAAAAGGCTCTTGTTGAGGCCCAATAAACCTTGT
The DNA here is from genome assembly GCA_030068075.1 of Paguma larvata. NCBI lineage: Eukaryota > Metazoa > Chordata > Mammalia > Carnivora > Viverridae > Paguma > Paguma larvata. The sequence continues at coordinate 22,618,886 of CM057842.1, read as the reverse complement.
AGCCAGTCCCTGGGCCATATGTGTGAAGGGAAAGGTGGTCTTTTTTTTTTTCCATCTGCTGAGCACTCACCCAATCCAAGCAGGAGACGCTTGAGGCTCAGGAGGGGGTCAAGCTCTAAAGGGGAGGCTGAAACATGGAGCTTGCAAGGCTGAGTTACGTGTTTGACAGAGGGGAGAGGGAAAGTCCCAGGCAGGTCTAGGGCTCACCTCAGCCCTTGGCTCCTGCTGCAGAGATGGCCACCGTGAAGGCCCCCACTGCCCACCCAGCCCTGCCCCAGCCACCACTGACGGGATAAAAACCAGGCATCTGAACCAGTAACAGCCACCCTCATCACCCAGATGGTGACTTGTGACCCGGCCTATCAGGAACGGATGAAATGGGCCAGTCACTGGTTCTCGTCCTTGGGAATCCAAATTGAGGAACATGGAGAAGGGAGTGTTGGTTAGCTGGGAGAGGTAAAGCTGCAAGGCTGGCAAGGTGAGAGAGGCCAGGCCAGCCAGGACGTGCAAACTGGAGTTGCAAGGACAAAGAAATGGTGAGGAACCAGAGGAAGAGGGTCAGCAGAGAGGATGGAGTGGCGCACAGAGACAACACAAGCAGGAGAGAGGAGCTTCAAGCTGTCCCATTTCCTGATATTTCTCCAGGGCCTCCGGGCCAGCCAACTACTTCCCAAAACTCCCATTCTGATGATGTAACTCCAGTGCCGCCTCGATTCTTACAACCGAGGTTGACCGAACGCTGCATCGTCTACATGCCCCACCTCCCTGGTCTTCTCCAGGGGAAGGGAAGCTGGAAGGAGGCCAGTCTCCATCCCACCCGAGGCAGCAAGGCCTTGTTTATAACCATGCTGGAGCCGAGCTGGGGGAGCACAGCAGTGACCTGGCCGCTCACTCATCTTTATGAGAACATCCCCCACGTGGGAGCCTTCCCTTTTCATCAGGATGTTTTTCTTGATGTCCAGCCGAAACATTCCCATTTTTTATTTCTTCCTATTAGTCTAAGCTCTGGCCCTCGATATTATTGGCTGATAGAAACCCTGTCTCCCCGAAGCTCTCCCTCCAAGTTCAGATATTTGACTGCTTACGCGTGGACAGCCCATCGCTGCCGCTCCCCTCCCAGACATCTCCTCAACAGCCCCTGTTGTTTTTTCAGCCTTGCTCCTCTATTCCTTCCAGAGAAGAGGTCCGATGGAGTTCAGGGACGGATGGAAGGACAGATTAAACACAGCAGGCGCAGGAAGGCAGGAAGGCAGGCCAGAAGAAGGGATCATCTGGAGCTTGCAGAGGAAGACAGGGGCTGCGGAAGCTTCGAGCAGACATGGGACCTAGGAGATCACCCCAGCAGCCAAAGCCCAGGAGGCATCTCTACAGAGGTTTTCCTTACCTAAGGGGCGGAAGCTGAGAGTAACGATGTATGATTTTGTAGGAAGACCAGATGCTTTTCTGGGTGGCAATAGGAGGCCAAAGGAATATAATCCTAGCCACAGTACAATCCATTAGAAGATTGGAGAGGTCTTTGAACATTCCTTTTGCTGTCAGGCAAGAACTATTTGGCCTACTATCAGGCTCAAATTTGGATGACAAATGTGCCCGGACTTTCCATTAATGAGAAGGGGCAAAAGGGGAAATGATTTTGGGGACACTCAAGACCCTTCTTTTTCCCATGAAAAAGACATTGCACCATCTTCTTTTTTCCTGTTCTTGGATATTTCACTGCTAAAATAAGTCCCTCGGGAACTGAAATTTGGTGGCATGTGTCATGGAGTCACTGGGCATTGCTTTTTCAAAGCATGAGAGAAAGAAAGTAAGGGGTGGGGGCAGAAGAAGAGAGACCGAGACAAAGAGAAAGGTGAATTTTGGCCACGATAGTATCTTACTGTTCAGAGTCAGAAAATATATAATACAAATTCCATACTTCTCCTCTCCCATGGCCAGAATCAGGGGTACTTCCCAGCTTCCTTTGCTTGGGTCCATAGTAAATGCAGCTTTCCAGGCAGCCAGGGGCCCTCATCTCAATTCACCCTCTAGGTGAAACATATTTGCCATCTTGGGCAATGTTCTCTTCTTGGTACAATCTCGCGTTTTCTTTGAATTAGGGTGTTAAAGGGCAAGGGGACCACCCTTACAGTTGTACTGAAAAGAACCAGAACTGACATCTTCTACCAGATATGTGGGGGGAAACCTACCTTTACAAACTTGGACTCAAACTCTGGCGTCATCATATACAAACTCTATGATCTTGGATAAATCGTTAGGTTTTTCTGCCTCAATTTTCCCCAACTACAAATGGGTTTCATACTATTAATCATGCAGGATTGTTATGAGGATTGAAGATGGTATTATGTGCACTGTGCATTTTCACAGTGCTTGGAAAATAATAAATGTTCAATAAAGGGTCGCTTGAAAATTGAGGAAATCTTGACTTTGAGTGAAATCTGTTTACCCAACTTCATCTGTTTGGGGCTGAATTGTTTCAAACAAGGTTGACTTCGAACATTACTCATTGACTTGACTATTTTCAACATCTCTGAAACTAACCAGCACAAAAACATGCCCATTTGGATTCTTATCTAGAATCTAATGACAGTCCTCAACTGCCTTTCTAGAAACTGTCCCATTTCATGTAGACACTTAGCTGCTTAATTTTTGGATTCTGTGGCTGTTATGTGCTGAGAAATGGCCAATTTTTATGTTGGAGTAGGCAACATAAAGATTATGAAAGCTGCTCTCAATAAATCATTAAACTGTCCTGTGGACTTTCCTTACGAGAGATAATCAGATGCACAAGCCAGATAAGAGTCGAGAATGGGAATGACCATTCCTAGCTTTTATTTACAGTGGAAAGTCAATGACTTTTCCTCTAGGACCCTATCACCAGGGCTCTTGTCAGCTATGATACAGGATCCAAACCCCGACAAACCCTGGTGGTATGACTTGACAATCTGAGCCCTCTCGTCAAAGCTGTGTTTTTCTGGGACCTGAGGGGGAGCCGGACTGTTTTTGGCTGGCTCGAGGTCTTTGTAAAAGTAAGTTGTTTGTCATCTCAATTTTTAGGAGCATGGAATTTGAAGTTCTGGCCAAAAAAATTAGCAACTTTGTGCATTGCATATAGCTTTCATAACAGATGGTGGTCTGGGAGGTTGATCTTTTTCAAAACTTGATGACTTCACGGCTTGATGTCCTGAATGAAGTTGTTTTCTCTCAGATAGCATTTCAGGATTGGAGACTTTTGATCAGGAGGAAGACCTGAGCTGAACCCAAACTTGGGACCTAACTTTTCTGAGTTTCTGAAATTCTCTTCCAAAGAAAACTCATATATATATATAAAATTTCATGTAAATATATATATATGTGTTGGCTTCTGCACATCTGTACTTCCCGCTTTCTTCTTAGGGAGTGGGAGCCAGACAAGAGAAGCTGTTATCTGAGAATCTTGCTGTCCCCAGGGAGTGAGAATGGCCAGCCCTTACAGGACCTACCCCAGGTGCCTCCCAGAAATGGCACAAGCTTTGCATAAGCATTTGTTCTGTGGGGTGCTGGTCTGAACTGACCTTGCTCTTTGAAAGAACAAAGAAGATTCTTTCCCAGAGAAGAGGATTTTGACTTTAAAAGCAGCTATTCATGATACAGTCATTGTGTGAATGTGGCTTTGAGTGTCACTCCCTCCCGGGAGAGTAGGATAAAGAATGTAAAAGCTGGGAGGGGCCTTCATGATACTACTGGGGTTCACCTCCCTCCTTTTACAGAAGGGGATTCTAAGACCTCAGATAAGAAGGCAAGTCCTGAGCTCAAACATGACGTCAGTGACCAAGCTTTTCTGAAATCTTCTATTTTCTTCTCCCAAGTGAGGATAGGCTACCTCGTACCTCTACCCCCAGCCACCTCAGTATCCATACTTTGTAGCAAGGATCGGCCTGAAATTGCACCATCCTAGTCTCCTAGATCACAGTCTAGAACTTTCCTACTGTACCAAGCTATCATCAGCCAGAGCAGAAGAGCAAAGTGTGAAGTGATTCACATGAATGCTCAGTGGGCACCTCCTGTGATGAAGAAGTACCCCGGTCTTCCAAAGGCACTTTACTGTGGTTTCCCAAGTGTATTCTGTATTCTCACCTAAAAGCATGATTCTTTGAGGATGTCACAGAGAGGTGCATTGACTTACTCTTATCATGAACTTGAAGGCCATCCAGTCTGTGTCTCAATGCCGTATTCTTACCTCTAAGATAGGGCATGTGTGAGATTTAATCCACAGGGCATTAACCTGTGAATGCAGTGACCCACTCCTCTTCTTCTGAAAACCCCCTAAGATGCCGTTGGGATTTTAAGCAAATCTTTTCCTCTTCCTGGGACTCAGTATCTTTGTTTATGAGGGATGGGATTCGATTAGCATTTCCCAAAGTTTTGTTCTGAGAAACATAGGTTCATGGGACCATAAAACATTTGTTTTTCAAAAAATAAAGGACGTAGTAAATCAGTATTATTTATTTAAAATGGATTTTTAAATACCTTTCATTTACTTCAATAAACATTAATTAAGTAAGTATATTTTTTTTTAGAAAATCACATGAATTTGGCCAATTCTGGACAAAACAAAATTAAATATGTTGTTTCATTGCAGCCTCAGCAGAGCCTTTAGTATGAAAACGTGCCTGAGAAAATCCCCAAGCACGGTGAAATACACACTATCCCTCAAACACATTTGGCCACAGTAGTCTTGTTGAATCAAGCACCCTGCCTCCACTTGACAAACCCAGGGCAGATGGCCTCTCAGACCACGTGCAGTTCTAACTTGGTTCTTCTTTTACATACTCTTCCTTGATACACCTAGTAGCTCTGTTTTCTAAAATAATAGATGGACCCACTTCCAGGTTTTTCTCTCTCATTATCAGTGTGATTCTGTTTGCATTTTCTCAGCTTATGTTTTTTCAGATGCAGAAAATTATGTAATTAGCTGTGAGGTCTCAGGCCATAATTTGAGAAACATTTCCCACTTAAATTAAAGGCTCCGCATGCCCACCCAATCCGTAATTGTGTGGATCTTTCAAAACTTTCCGTTGGCTTCATTTAATTGTTAAACATTAATTTAGTGGGGAGAATCTTCAAAGAAGGGGGAGAGGGATAGAGGAAGCGTGGCTGGTAGGACAAAATATTAATAGGTGGTTAAAAGCAAAACAGTAATTCTTCTGGTCTAAGCTTGCAGTCTTTGGTTGGGTGGAAAAGACACAATCAGTTATTCTGGGATTATATAGGTTTCATTGACTTAAAATGACCTCAAAGCAGCCGGAGGAGATCTACTTGGTCTTTATTTTTTGCCTGAGGAAACAGAAAGAAAAACAGGGTTTTGTGTTTTAGATTTTGAAAATGCCCTTTTCCATGCTGGATTCCAAAAGGGTTGGTTAAAGAACTCCATGCTGCTTGACAAAGACCAAAAATTAAAACGGAAAAATCCCATTTTGCCAGCAGAGTTGCTCATATAGCCATTGAGCTCAGCAAACTCCAGCCGGGTCCCCGGTGCAGGGCAGAACTCGGCACTTTCCCGGGCATCTGAGTTGAGGCTCGAGATGTGTGGAGTTGCCATGGTGATTGCTGTCAACAAAGGTTAGCCCTGCTGGAACCTCTTTGGCCCTGTGACCCACACACAGAGTTGGAATAATAGACTCTGTAAGTGGCTTCTGCTCTGCAAATAGAGACAGGGCTGGAAATCAATTATTAATGAGCTGGGTGACATTGACATTCATCCACATTTAATAAAGCACAGCCCAGCAACCAGAGGAGAGCTGGGTTTTACCCAGCAAAGTCCCACGGGTTGTGGGGAATTTAGAGAAAAAGAAAAAGCAAAGGACAGAAACCCAAAGAGAACGAGATGATGGCCTGTCTATAGCCACTAAATAGATTTTAAATATTTAGATTTCTCTGCTTGACATTCCTTTTGATACCAGTTTTTATCCTAAATGAACTCAAAGGACTTGGCAGGCCAGTCATATGGAGCATCTCCTCCTTACTGCCTCCCACATGCCTACCAGAGAAACAAATCGAAGGTGGTGGGGTTCGTCCACAGCTCGGCAAGGGGCGGGGGTGTGCGGTGTTCTGGTAGACCAGTAGGCACAGCTTTCCTTGGTGGTGCAGAAGCCCTTTGGTTCATTTCTGGACTTCTCTGCAGAAAAGTAAAATGCTAATGAAACATGAAAAAAAAAAAAGCTGTTGAAATATGTGTCCCCATTCCCTGTGTTCTCCATGCAGAATAAGCAGGACTTTGGTTCTAAAGCTTTCTGTGTGAATTACTCTGCTTTGTCTTTTTAGCTTCTTTGCAAGGCAGCCTGCAATTTCTTTATATCTGAAACGGTGCAAGGCTACATACATACTGAACTAGACTGACACATGCGTCCTTTGTGACAGGAAGAGAGCCTTGTTTTATTAAAAAATGTACCTCTGCCCTGAGGTGGGAGTGGGGGACAGAGGCACAGGAAGTTTTCTAGAACCACTTCACAGATTGGTAAGCTAGGACCCAAAGGAATGAGCTGACTATGAAATTTGCTCAGCTGACCTTTGAATTAAAAACGCCAGCCAGCCAGCCTGCCTTCGGCCAGACTTCATCAAGTCTCAGGCCGGGCATGTCACCCTTTGATATTCTAGAGGTTTTCTGGAGTCCATCCCTTCAAAGTGGGGGTGGGGGAACAGAAGCGTCCTCTACCTCTGTGCTCCAAGCCTGGCTTCTGAGACTGTTCTTTCAGCCAACTTGTCCCTTCCAGACGTTGATTGCTTGTGGCACCCAGCCTGGTAGCGAGGGGGGAGATTCCTCTGGGAAATATAGCTGCTGGCCGTACTGGGACAGCATGTTTCCGGTGTCAGGGGAACCCATCTCCCCTCCCAGCATGCTGACAAAGGAGGCCAGGGTGCTTGGCAGAGACTGGAGTCAATTAAAGACTACCACTTGGGAAAAGCCCTCCTTGCATCTCCCTTTTTAATCTGGACCCTTTACCTTTTGATATTCTAGACGCTTTTCTTTTGCCCTCTGTCAAGGCAGAGTTTTTGAAGGTGACTGATGTCTCAGGTCAATAATTACATGTGGCAACAGTTCTTCAGCTAGAGGTTTAGGTGCGTCTAATTTCAAGGCAAATGCTTGAGGCTTCACAGTCCCTTCCTGCAGAGCGGAGTTGAGGCATTGGGAGCAGGACTGGGGGGGCCTTCAGCATGTCAGTGAGAGCACCCGAGGCCTGACCCCACTTCTAGCTGCAGCTCTCGCTGACTGAATGGGATGGTAGGGGCCTCCCCCTGTGCAGCCAGTGCCCACACCCCTGTGTTTAGGGTGGCCTCTCTGTGGGAGGCAGAAAGTTAAGATTCATTACCACCAAACTCTTGGAGTTTTAATTTTTACATTTCACAATATGTCAATTTATGACTTCAACTCAAGAGTCTGATAAATTTGGATTCTGTAAGACCTTCCTCCAGGCCTGACATCAAATCAGCCCAGTGGATCAACAAACATTGACTGGGCACATACTGTGTGTTGGGCACAGCGCTAGGGCACAGGGTCCCCATCCCCTCACAGTGGAGCTGGGAAGACCAGGCAGATATGTGTGGGAGGTGCCAGGAAGGAAGGAGCCTGCTAGGATGGAGGCCTTGAGAGCAAGGGCGACAGTCCTCTGATTCAGACCAGGGGTTTAGGGAAGGCTTCCTGGAGGAGGAGCTGCTGTCTAGCCTGAGACCTGAAGGGTGACTTTGAGTTTGTGAGGTAACAGGAATGCAGGAAGCTACATCAGAGGGTGGCAGCAGCTGGGACAAAGAAGGAAGCCAGGAGAGGGTGAATGATCACGTGCCTTTCTTCTGAAAGCAACGGGGGAGTTCCTGAGGTTCTTCTTGCACAAGGGAGGGCTTTTGTCACTTTTATGTCTTAGGGGTTCATGCTGGCTGTGCCAGGGACAATGAACTGGAATTTGGGATTTTAAATTACTGTTTTGTTTTAATAACCAGGGATGGAAGAGGGTCCGTGTTGGATCGGGAAGATGATCCCACCCCCTTTCCCAGCTCCTGAGCCAGAGAGTGGGTATAAACAGCCCCATTTGTGTGTGTGAGTCTTGCATCTATTTTAATCCCTCCCTTTCTACTGTCATCTGGCTCACACCAGTCACCAGATCCTCAGTTTCCTCACACACTTGTGTCCGCGGTGTAAGTCTTTAGCTCCATGTCACCCCTCCATTGTGTCTTAGGCTAGACTTCCACTTTATCCTCCCCCTGCTCCCAGCCCTTCTTCCTGAACACAGCATTCCCTGGTCTACAGGAGCGAACACATACTTGTCCATCTTTGAATCTGGAAGGCTGTTGTGTAGTAGAATCCCACAGGCCTGGTGAAAGGCACCCATTTATTTTTGTAAAGTAGTTTCCTGCTTTCAGATATTCTGGGGGATATTTCCTGTGTCATTTAGAAGAGGGGCCTAGTGAAATACCAAGTCGGGCAAGGTGAGAAGGAACGCGTGTCCACCCCACTCAGAAACTCAGTGAGGAAATGAAGCTCTGGGTCACTGGAAACAACACCCTGACGTCACACACGGTGAAACGCTGGTCTGGATGCACCCGGGGTGAGTTATGGCCACAAATGCCCCCAGGCTGTTTCAGATGCTAGACTCCAGTCCCTGGATTCCGGGGGCACCATGCCTCTCCACCCTTGTCTTCTGCTGACCATGTTACTTACCTGTTTCCTCTCCAAAGCTGTGGGGACCACACAGTTCTGTCTGGGTCCTGGTTCTGAAGTGACTGGGAAAACCTCATGTCATTGTTTGATGCTAACTTGCCTGAGTCCAGGAATAAGAGTCAGAATTTGAAGGAGACTAAAACTAATACTAGCTACTGTTTATTCAGCTACTACTTTGTGTCAGGCTCAGTGATAGGTTCTCTTTTTCTTAAGATTTTTTTTAAAGTTTATTTTTGAGAGAAAGAGAGAAAATGCAAGTGGGGGAGGGGCAAAGAGAGAGGGAGACATAGAATCTGAAGCAGTGTGCAGGCTCTGAGCTGCCAGACCAGAGCCTAATGCCAGGCTTGAACTCAGATCATAACCTGAGCTGAAGTTGGATGCTTAACTGACTGAGCCACCCAGGCACCCCAGTGACAGGTACATGTTCTCAGCAAATCCTTCCATGCAGCCAGTGAGGACTTCCTCTTTTCCTTTAACGTTGGAGGGAACTGGGCCTTGGGAGGTGATAGACCTTGCCCAGGCCACCAGGCCAGTAAGCGGCAGAGCTGGCTTTCAAACCCAGTGGCACCGATTGTAGAGGCCGTGCTCCTAACCAGCTTATTGTGCCTTCACTCACCTCCTGGGAGACTTCTCTGGCTTCCTTTCCTCCACATCATCAAAATGATAGGGAACCTTTAGAAAATCACGTAAGGATACAGAAGAGAGAAAATGCAGGCTGTCGTGATGAAGTGTGGGTATGTGAGGGTCAGGGGGAAAGAGGGAGAGGCCCAGGAGGGGTTCGCATGCTCTGTTAGCTGTCATCCGGACCTCCGCACATCAGCTCAAAGAGTAGAAATTCCCTCTGGGCCTCCCGTCTTCTCCCCTCACTCCCCCCACCCGACTTCTTGTCTTACCACCCCTCGTTTTCTCTTCCCTTCTTTGCCATCTTGGATTCTTTGGCACCTCTGCCTCCTCTTATCTGAGATAATGGCTGTACAGCGAGTAGGACTGGCATTGGGACACTGTACAGGGTAGCAGTGCGGACTAAATGCCAAAATACAAGTCATGCACTCAGCGGCATGTCTGGCACAGGGCACTCAACAAGCAGTGGATCCTAATAGGATCAATATGGATATTGCCATTATCATTAAGGACACAAAAGGGAGATGGAGGTGAGGGAACATTGCAGGAGTCACGAGCCCTGGTTATAATCTCCAGTCTCGTGCTTCTCCCTCTGCCCCACCCCTCACGCCTCTGCCTCCTCAATCACTGAAGTACCAAGAACCTGCCCAGGAAGCCTCTGTGTCACCTGGGCTGCTCCTGTCTGCAATGCCTCTGCCAGACCTCACTGTGTCCCCTGATACATCTTTTGCTGACTGAGAAAATGCCCTGTAGGTGACAAATGTACTTTGGGAAAAGGGGGTCTTCCCCTCAATCCTCCCAGCAATGACTATGTCTTTGCAGTTAATAGAGTTTGTTACCTGGGAAGACATTTTGTGACTCGTGGCCCAGGGTCGTAGGGACAAAGGATCTTCACCAGTGAGGAAGGATTTTAAGTGGTTGGGGGAGGTCTCTCCTGCTCTCCTGTGAGCCCGTTACAGGACCCTGTCTTTCTCAGCTGCTGCCACAATCCAGCACCTAGCATTGGGTCAGACTCCTCCAAGAGGCTCATTAAAATATTTTAGAATAGGGGGCCCCTGGGTGGCTCAATCGGTTAAGCGTCCAGCTCTTGATTTTGGCTCAGGTTATAATCCCACAGTTGGTGAGATTGAGCCCCACATTGGGCTCTGCGCTGACAATGCAGAGCCTGCTTGAGATACTCTCTCTCCTCTCTCTGCCTCTTACCCGACTTGCTGTCTTTCTGTCTCAAAATAAATAAATAAACTTGAAAAATAAAATGCTTTGGAATAAATAAAAAGGCGAATTGATTAACTGGGAACACAGCGAGGAGCTGAGGAAGGAACCCCACACCACCTCTGTGTCCTTGCGGTGGGCGTGTGGCTTGAGAGGGCCCTTCCACCAGGCTAGATTTGTCCTCTCTTTCACTTAGTACCTGTGTGACCCTGACCGATTGTCTTGACCTCTTAGGTCCTTGGTGTTATCATCTCTCAAACTAGGATGAAAAGAGTATGTACTTAAAAGGCACTTGGGGAGAATCGATGGGTTAATATATACAATGAGCCTTAGGAACTACACTTGACACCTGGTTCATGTTCAGTAAGTATCGTCCTCATGATTACACACTTGACATATTAGACGGAGAGGTTTGTGTGCTTGATTGTTTGAGCCCGGGGATGAGTGTGACTGAGCTTTGTGCTCCAGTACTCCCCATGCCAAGCACAGGATAGGAGCCCCTATTGCTGGTGATATTTGTGTTGATAAAGGGAAAGTAATCATCCCGTGTTGGTCCCTAGGTCAGAGGAAGAGACCTCTGCAGCTGCAGGGGCCCTGATCAAAGCACTGAAAAGTTGAGCCACTTAATCCAGGTCACCCTATGTGTCAGTGTTGAAACTGGGACAAGGACACAGGTTCAGGCAGGACCACAAGTTAGCCTTGTGGTCCTTCCATTCATGTGGAGGTTTCTTCAAGTCACAGTTACTCTGAAATGGCTCTCACTACCTTTAAACCACGAAAACTATCTGGACTCCTAAGGAGGGGATGATGCGGCTCAAGCAAAGATCTTGTATGGCCCTGGAGGCCTGTAATGAAGCAGCCATGGATATGGAGTGTCCGCATAGAAAGGCTGAAGCCTGGAGGAGACTTCCCCAGGCTGTATTTGCCGACCTTTTTACAACCGTGATTAATGACTGTGAAATTTCCAGGCCTCTCATTCAGCAAGTGAGAGAAGCTCCCAGGTTTGCTCTGTGGCTTAAAAGTCTTCAAATATGCTGAAGCTGGAGAGAGAGAGAAGATGGGGATCGTGTCCTATCATTGCCAGTGGTGGTCCTGGGAAAGCCCAGCTTTCTAAGAAAGGCAGCCAGGCCAGGGAAGAAGTTTCTATCGCTGACTTGGGAGCCTGGGCCTGGCTGAGAGTTCCCATCAGCAGGTTGAAATCAGGGGGAGAATTACCTCCTTTCCTGACTAGATCATGAGTATCGGTGATTTGTGCATGCGGTTATACACCAAGCCACCCTTTATCATCTTTTTAAAGGGAACTGAGAGTCTTTGGAGACCTCTCTGTGCTCTGACATTCTGCTAGCAGGAAGTCGAGAGTCATTACTATGAAAAATGGCAGCAAGGACACAAATACACATCAGGGGCAGACAGTGGGCTGAGCAAACACATTAATGTTCAAGGGGCAAAGGAGGGGTGGCTTGTCATGTGGAGGGATCGGCTTCCTTTCTCTATAAGCTACTCCCAATGACTGCTTTACAAGCCGGGAAACTTTGTGCTTGCTTTGGCAAGAGTTCCAGCTTGCCACTCGAGGGTTGCATCAATTCATTCCAAATTGTGTTGGTAAGCGATGGGAGTCTTGCCTTCTGGAGAATTACTGCTCCTTAAAGATATCCTCGCCGGCAAGCCCAGTCCAAAGAGTAGCCGGCCAAGGCCCCCAGGGTAGATTATTCACTTAATAATCAGGTCTTTCCTCCTGGTTCCCTCTATGGCCCTCCCTCCCCTCATCCCGTGCCTCTCTATCGAGGCAAAAATCTAATCAAAGGAATGCAGGGGCAAAGGGACTTGGAAAAATCAGAGAAGGGATCACTCAAAAAATGCAACATAATGAGGTTCCCCGAGCAGACTTCAAAAGGTCACTTGGGCTCTGGAGCCCCATGTGATGACCTCACGATCAAACTATTCCTCCGTAGTCCTGTTAGAATCCAAATTGTGCTCATGTGTGAGCCGGAAAGGTGTTCTGGTGGGAGCAAAGCCCACTCCTCCTCCAACTGCTGCCTGCAATAATTGGGCATCGTAACTCTTTTAACACTCAGATTTGATTTTCCAGGGAAGACAAGCCAAGTTCCCATGCCTGGGTACTCCATTTCCATCCATCCCTTGCGTCTGATTTCCCTGCTCTCGAGGCCCCAGCCTGATGCAGGGAGACAGTGTGGCTTCGATGCCAATAATCTGGGAGATCTTTGCTCCTCAACTGAAAACTTGGCTTTTGCGAGGACATTTTTGTAGGCTCTGACTACAGGCAGATGAGCTGAGGGAGAGATGGGGCTGTTATTCGCGCAGATATTTCAGGAAGTGGCCGTGTTGCTCTCCAGGCCCAGAGTACCAGAGGCTGATCAAGATGGGGTGGATATATGTGAGATGGTTGGCCACATCAGGGGCCAGCTACAGCCCACGGCCAAATCCAGCCCACCAACTATATTTGTTTTATTGGATGACAGCCACACACATTCATTTACTGATTGTCTGCGGCCGCTCTAATGCCCCAGTTGCAGAACTGAGTAGTTGTGACAGAGACCATAAGACCCACAAGGCCTAAAGTATGGACTCTATCCCTTTACTGTCTTGCCAACCCCTGGTCTACACCATGGCTTTCATAAACCTGTAAATCATTTATGTCCCAGAGTAAGTTATCCTTGGTTTGATATCACATAAGATAGTGGAGACAGCTCAGTGCTTCAGTTGCAGGAAAACCACACCCACACTCATTCACTGAGTCATTCATTCAAGGGATACTTGCTGGGAGCTATTATTATCAAAGACATCATCTCTTGGCGCCTCCGCAGAGGAACTCCCAGGCTACGTACAGGCTACAACTACCGTGGAGAAGAAAATTATTGACTGATGAAGCAAGAGGAATCCTTTGTTCTCATCTAGTCCAATGATGTAATTTTACAGATGAGGAAACTGAGGCTCAGTGAAGGGAAAGGTATTGTTCCATGTGACATGATGAGTTACTCGCAATGTTGGAACTAGAGCTGCAGTTGCCCAGGCCAGGGATCTTGGATCACAGTAGATGATTGTTACTTCTGCCATGTCCTTTGAATTTGGTCACTTGTAACCAATGGTTCTGACACCATTCGGGGAAGCAATGGTTGACTGTGTGACTCAGCAGTTTCTCTCTCTGCAGAGTACGTCTCTGTTTCCTTCTTAAATGTGGCTGATTGCAGTGATTATTCACATAAATTGCACCTGTCACTCCTCTGCACAATGCCAAACGAGAAGTAATGTGAGCTCCTTGAAAAAGGAACCCGTTTTTTTTTTCAGTGTGATTATAAATTAGATATGAATGTAGGCTTAGGACCCGGCAGACATTCTCCCAGGGAATTCTTTATCTTGCATATATTTGCAGAGTAACCTTTGCAAAGATTAGGCTACCCTTGAAACTGAAATACAACTTTGAAGTTTAAAAATCTCAAGATATTTTGGGAATATAATAATCCCAATTCTCTTTCTTCTAAGATTTTCTGTACACCCCACTGAGTTACTATTTAAGAAGCTGAAACATGAACTTTGCACCAAAGGGCCATCCAGGGGCTCATTGGAGAACCGACTTACATTTGTAGCAATACTCGAGGATGTCTTAGGTTCCATATGTGGGTTACCTAGAGTCTCCTCCAGTGTTCAGGAATTAAAAGTCTGTGACTGATGTGATTTGGCAAATAGGGAGAGAAAAGCCAAAGAATCCACAGGTAGAGTAAATACGCATGGATAGTAAACAAGACAAGATCACAGCAGTTCTGGCCTGGGGACCCCCACCTCCAGGACCTCAACATGCAGAAACAAAGTCATGTCATCAAAGATCAGCTCTGACTTCTGCCGAATACAACTCTCTTACCAGAAGTGCAACCTTGGACTTAGCATCGCTGGGATTCACTCTGTCATTTATTAAGGCAATGGTACAAAACTGGAAGCAATCCTACTCTCCACCCACTAGGGGAAATTGGGCAACTTCTGAAGATGTTTCTGTCAAACAGGTGTCTATGTAGGTAGAGGCCAGGGTTGCTGCTAAACACCCTGATTCACAGGACAGCCCCCTGCAGCAAAGAATTATCAAACAAAGGACTATTGGCCCAAAAAGTAAAAAATGATGGCATTGAGGAACCTTAGCTTACAGCAAGTAAGCTGTTTATTTTGTATTTGAGGCAGACAGTATTGGGTCTGTCATATACACTCCAGAAATATCTATTCAACCAGTAAACTTGTGAAGCTGTATGAACACATGAATGATTGAAATCATGCTTGCTTTGTAAGAGTGCTACACATTTATTTACTGAAGATAGTCTCTAGACACAGTTCTTGGCATAGTGCCCGGCACATAGTAGGTATTCAGTGAATGATCGCTTACCGTGAGACTGATAACGTGAACCTGAATTTGCTTCATGCTCATTTTAAATAAGAATTCACTTGTTTTCATCCTTTGCCAAGATAATAGGCAGTCTGTGCAGGCAGAAAGCCCATTGGGGCTTTTACAAATATTGGTTTACAAAGAATCTTTTTCATCTTGTGTTTTCCAGATAGGTAAGCCAAGGGCCACTTGGTTGTGCCTTCATTTCCGTTCCCTCTGGCAGACTTTTCCTCGGCTGGGTTTTGTTTCTCTAAAATTATTGTTTTATTGCCTTGTTGTTCTGAAGGAACCTGTTGGTTAATATTAATGCATTTTTATCTCAGGCCGTTTCCTTCCGGTTCTCTTTTCCAGTCTGCCATCATATTTTGCTTCGTCCTTTTAAGTATCAGTGCTGCTTATGGAGCCCTTTCATGTATGTATCACCTGAGCCTCAGAACAAGACTCTAGGGGTGCTATCATCTGTTTGGACAGATGGGGAAACTGAGGATAGGGAAATTAAATGACTGCTAGTCGGCAGCTTCTGATCCCTCCTTATGACCCCTCCTAGGGTTTTAGAATTGGCAGGGATTTAGCGGCAGAGGTCAGAGAAGAGGAGGTGACTGCCCAAACCCACACAGGAAGTGGTGCCCAGGAAGGTCTCCCGATGCTTCCATCCTTGCTATTTCTGCGCTTAATTCCCCACTGGTCCTGTGGATCATATAGTTGGATCTCTCATTCATTCATTCATTCATTCATTCATTCATTTATTCAGGGAGGGGTCATCAAGTGCCTGTGTGCCTGTCAGGATGTGGTGGGAGAAGTTGTGGATTCGGGTCTCGTTCTGCCACTTATCACTGGAAACCTTTGCCTGAGTTACTTAACTGCCATGAGCTTCAGATTCTCTAATCAGAAGTGGAGATGACAACCCTTGACCTATGTCACAGAGCTGTAATGACAGCCAATAGTGATCAAAGCAGTAGAAGGAATTTGCAAAGGGAATTCTCATGAACACTTTTCCACCCTCTCTTCTCTCCCCTACCTTTTCCCCTGTCTTAAACTGGCAAGTAGCAACACTCATGTTACATTGGCACGTGATGCCATGAAGAAAAATAGTATGATAGCTAATATTTATGAGCCTTCATTACTGTTAGGCTCTCTACTAAGCACTCAAATGCATGATCTCATTTAATCCTCTCCACACCTCTATATTTTAAGTGTCTCCAACTCACAGATGAGGCCGTTGAGGCCCAGAAAAGTACCATTCCTTGCTCAAGGTTTGCACACCTGACCCTGGGCCAGGCCAGGATTGAACTCAAATTCTGTTGGATCAAACAGCCAATGCTGTTCATCCATTAACAGATCCATTTATTAAGAACCTCCTAGTGCCAGGCAGAGTACTAGGCACTGAGTGGCCCATGTGTCTGCTTCCCAACCCCCAACCCACCCGGGCAGAACCAGGGAAGCAAGGCCCCTCTTCCTCCTGCAGGAGGTGTGGGGACATGTGGACTCCTGCCGGCCCAGCCCACAGTCCCATCAGCTGTGTCAGCCGGTGTCCCTGGGAAGCGGATGACATTAGCGCTTCCAGCTGGGAACAGCTGATCAGCACTGAGGGAGGGCCCGGGGAGGCTTGGTTGAGCCACGAGAGGAAGTCCAGTCTGCCAGTAGCACAAGCACAGCAATTGTCCACAGAGCCCCCTGAAGCCCTGAGCCTTGGGACCAGTCCCCTCATGCTTCCTGAGCCACTCCTGCCAAAGCCCACTGTTTGGGACTTGCATCCCTCCTGGCTCCTCTTCAGGGGTTTCCTCAGGACAAGGTTACTTCATGGCCTAAAGACCACACGGATTGAAATCTCTGAAAAAACCTGGTGGGGCTTTCGTAGCGCAAACACAACCATTGCCTGGGAACAAATATTGACTTTTGGTGCTAACTCTCTCACGGATGGCCACCCTTGGGAGAGTCCCATCACAGGCCATCAAGCTCTGCTTGCTCAACAGGGTCAAAGGGAGCCAGAGTCAAGGGTAGATGGCCTCTTGGGTCTTAGATGACCTTCTCCCAAAGGGACCCTGGTGTCTCAGCATGCAGGCAGTGTGGGGTTTAAGTATTATTGGGGAGCAGTATGGCAGGACCCCCACCATGATTCCTGTATTAGTTTGCTAGGGCTGCTATAATAAAGTGACATGGATTGGATGGCTTAAAACAACAGAGACATATTTTCTCACAGTTTAAGAGTCTAGAAGTCCAGGGGCACCTGGGTGGCTCAGTCGGTTAAGCACCCAGCTTCAGCTCAGGTCATAATCATATGGTTTGTTGGTTTGAGCCCCACATCAGCTCTGTGCTGACAGCTCAGAGCCTGGACACGCTTTGGATTCTGTGTCTCCCTCTCTCTCTGCCCCTCCCCTGCTCTTGCTCGGTCTGTCTCTCTCAAAAATAAACATTAAAAAGAGAGAGAGAGAGAGAGAGAGAGAGAGAGTCTAGAAGTCCAAAATCAAGGTGTTGGCAAGGACATGCTCTTTCTGAAGGCTCTAGGGGAGGACTTTTCCTTGTCTCTTCCTGGCTTCTGGTGGTTGCTGATGATCTTTGGTGTTCTTAAATTTGTAGATGCATCCTTCCAGTCTATGCTTCCATCCTCACATGGTGTTCTTTCTGTGTTTTCTGTGTCAATGTGTCCACATTTCCATCTTCTTCGAAAGACACCTTAGTCATTGGACAAAGGCCCACCCTAATCCAGTGTAACCTCAACTTAATTTGATTACTTCTCCAATGACCCTCTTACTAAATAAGGTCATATCCACAGGTATTAGGGGTTACAGTTTGAACATATCCTTTTAGGGGAAACAGTTCCACCCACACCACCACCCATCGGGCTGTTTGTCCTTTATCCCACTGCCCTCAGAGAAGCATCCCATCTCTTCAATGTAGCCCAATGTCCTGTGTGGCTGGCCCTGCTTTCCTCACTGCCCTGTCTCCACCCCTTCTCCCCTCACATTCTGTGTTCAGCTGTCCTTGGTGCTTTGCAAGGCTAAGTGGACCTTAGTCTGGCTTTATATTAGGCCTTTATATATGCTTCTGCTGTCATCCTAAAGCCAGAAAGCCCCTTTCTTTTCTCTTTCTCTGGCTACCTCCTACTTATTACTCCTCATGTCTCACCCAGGAAGTCATCTTCTAACAGAGTTCATTGTGGACCCTTCTTGAGACTGTATCAGGTCCTTCCTGGGCTCCCTTGGCACCCCTCCTGTCCACCCGAGTTAGTTTACACATCACATTGTATTGCAGTTGTCTCCTTACTTGTGGCTCTGCACTGGCTGTCAGATTTTAAGATCAGTGTCTGTGTCTTACTCCTCACTGTATCCCCAGTCCTAACTCAGTAGAAGCGAATGCTTCTTGAATTGAATAATCGATAGAACGAATGGATGAGAAAGTCAGCAGAAAGTAAAACTAGTAACAGTAGCCTGGCCACCACTGCCACCACTTCCTCCTCCTCTTCTTCCTCTTCCTCCTTCGACTTCTTGGAGTAGATGACCAGGATATGATAAAAGGAAATAACGCAAGAACAGCCGGGTGGAAGAGATGTGTACAACAAGGCGTAAGGAAAAGGCTCGGAGCTCCCATGCCCTCTCCAGACACGCGACTCTCCCCAAGTCTTCACATGGTCACCAGCCTGGAAGCTTCCACCCTCTTTATCTCATGAACATTAGAGACTTTTCTACCTTTCTCCCAAGAACTGCCTGACACCATATTTAACCAGTGACCAGTGCTCAGAGAAATGATGTTTCAGAAGCCATTATTATACCAGGGTTTGGTCAGGACTGAAGAAATTGAGCAAGACTCCTGGGAGAATCTTGCTTTGTTGTCAGGAATGTCCAGCCGTGGGCCATACTAAAGGTTTTCAGTCTCATTTCCTTTTTCAGTGAGGGCGGAAAGGCAACAGGAAAGGTGGGTAAACTGAGCTAATTTCTTCTGTTTTGGCACATGTGTAGTGTAGTCCTTTTGCATGATTGACCATATCTGCCCAGTGAAGAATAAAAACTGTAATCCACCCCCCCCTTTTATTCATTGTGTTTAGCCAAAACAAGCTGTGAAAGAATGTAAAATATATCATTTTGTTGGCACCAGTTCACAAGTGAGTCAGTGAGCTTGCTCGCATTTACAACTAAAATTGGATTCTAACCTCCCCAAAATTTATGACAACTGCTCCTTCTTGTGGCTTAAATGTTGACATATAATTAATTTAGATTTCTTCCTGAGGCTTCCTGTCCAGGTTTGTACCTGCCACAGTAATATCCTTGAAAGTTTATCTAACAGCTGGAGTCATGGAAAGCCCTACCGAAGCTTTGTAAAGCGGGTCGGCTGTGCCAACAGGAAGGGCCCAAGGAGAAAGTACGAGGCTGCCAGTGAGGCTGACTGCCTGGGGTGCCACAGGCTAGAGGTATGAAATCTGTAGTTTGAGGGAAGCTCTGGGTTCCTTCTACCACTTTTCCTTCTGGGCCCCTGCAATGTGCTCCCTCTTTGTTCTGCCTCCTTCCTTTCATGAAGGTGACCAGGCCCTGGCCCAGCCCATGAATAACCTAGGCATGAATATCCCACACTGGCACTTTTGAACTCTGGATCAAGCTGGTCCTGATGCCCATCTCTCTACTCTGTATGGGTTAGTGTAAAGGAGGAAGTAACCAGAAGTACTGGTTATTGGACACCTACTACATGTCAGGCACTAGTCCAGGGGCTTTAAAAGAAAACTCATTTTATTTTATCCACTCAGCCACCTGGAGAAGGTAGAATTATTATCATCACTTTGTAGATGAAAAGAACTGAGGCTCAGAGAGGTCAAATGATTTACCTGAGGGCAGCCAAACTAGAAAAGGGAAGAAGCGATAGATAGTTCACATGTGCAGAACTTCTGTTAGGCCCTGGCTCATGGCGGCCCTCTGAGGGGAACAGTGTCATCCCTCTTATCCATCCTTGGATGAGAGACCAAGGGTCCCCAAATAGAGTCACTTCAGCAGGTGCAGAAAGGTAGATGGTCCCCAAATTTGGATTGCTACCAAGTCCGGCTGAACTGAGTCTGGGGCTCATGAACCCACCGCGTGCGATGCAGATCCAGGTCTGAGTCCTGGCTTCCCTGTAACATTGCACTGAGCCTTCTGCATGCCTGAGAGTACGGTGCACTTGACCTCCCCTTGCTAGTTTCTGACAGCCTTGCTTCCAGAGGGTCTTGGGTATCACTGGCCACTGACCCAGGAAAGAGAAGCAGTCCGTGAACAGGTGATGTGCAGTCACTTCTGATCTGTAAGGAGTCTTTGCAGAAACCGGGCCCGGCCCCACTAAAGGGCCCTGGCTTGGGACAGTCTGAAAATGCAGCCCAGGGCCACGGGCAGGAAGCTCACTGGGTGAAGATGAGAAAGGCCGAGTCTCAGTCCCACAGGAGCCACCTGTTTACCTGTGTGTTCTCGAACCAGCCCTTTTTCATTCCAGCACCTCTTCAGATTGAGAAGCTGAACCGCCTGGGTCCTGGCTTAGCTTCCCGCTAGTGACGGGATTTGGGGCAAGTCAATTAACCACTCTGGGCCTCAGTTTTCTTAACTCTGACACGAGGAAAAGAATAGTTCCCAGTTCCTGGGGTGATTATGTACATTAAGTGGGTTACTATGTGTACATCAGTTATTCTCAATAGGGACCACTGGAGGGGTCGCCCTCCCTGGAGGTGTTTGGAAAGTCTGGAAACATTTTTGATTGTCATGACTTGGGGAGGGGTGCGCGTGCCACTGGCATCTAGCGGGTAGAGGCCCAGGATGCTGCTGAACAGCCTACAAAGCACAGGACAGCCTCCACAACATGGAATCATCCGATCCAAAATGGCAGTAGTGCCGAAGTTGAAATCCCTGCCGTAAAGCAGAGAGGAATATTCCTGGCACGCGGAAGCACTCGGTACGCGTCTGTTCTCATCGATGGCTTCACCTCTCCCCTTCATCCACGTAAATATTTATTGAACACCCACCACGTGGCAGGCATATACGAAATACAGCAGTGAGCAAGACATATACAGCCTGTCCTCGTGGAGGCAGCGGAGGCTAAGGCTGCAATCAGACATCAGTCAAATGCTGGCATCTGACTGTACACGATGCCAGGTCATTCCGAGCAGGGGCATGCTCGGGGAGAGGGTGGAGGGAATGCTACAGGCATGTTTGTTGGGGGGATTTGGCTGGAAACAGTAGTCAGGGAAGGCCACCCTGAAGAAGTGGCATTTCACCTGACATCTAAGGATAAGCAGAAGGCAGCAAGGTGAATGGCGATGGGAGAGTGCTCCAGGAGGAGGGAACTGTGTGTGCAGAAGTCCTGAAGGGGGACCCAGCCATGTGCCTCCCTGTGCGTGGGACTCGTGGCACTGCCATCGGGAAGCATGGGTGCCTCTGCAGAGGTTTGCAGCAGCACATGGGACTGCATCCCAAGGCGGTTCTCTGCAGCAAAGCCGAGGCCTCTGGTGTCCCCCTGGGGTACAGGGGGACTGCCGGAGTACTTTGGAGATGTTCCGTACTGGTCTTTGGAAGTGGCTCCAAAGATGCCACTGGTGTCATCCATGAGGTGGCCACTTTTTCATGCCGTAGCTCCTTGATCTCCGGCCTAGTTCTTCTTCAAGGCATTTCCTAGCCCTCCCTCACTCCTGGTGGCCAAGCCTGTCTTGGAAGAGTTAAACCCAGCCTCTGCCTGGCAGGACCTTAGGATTTAATAGGCAAACTTCCAGTCAGTTCCTAAATTATGAAAATGTGTTTTTCCCCCCTTTAGTCTTCAAAGTGACCAGCGACAAAAGCCTCACAGGAAGCCCCTCTCAGGGTACCTCCACATCTATGTGGGAAACATTTGTGACAGCCAGAAGCCTCATGACAGCAGATGGGAGAGTGGGCCTGCCTCAGGGGCCCCTTGTTAACTATTTCTCAATCACCTTCGGAGCCCATCAGTCCAGTGACGCTGCAGAGTTCCCCGAATCCCCGAGCAGGAGCTGGAGGCGGAAGGCACACGGAGGGCTGCAGCCATGGGCCTGTAAGAGCAGACGGTCACTTTAAAATGTAAATTCAAGCCTGGGAGCATGTCTCCTTTTAAGTGCTGGGCAAATGTGACCAGCCCGGGATTTTCTCAGAAACAGCCTCTGCTTTCTTCTAGCTCCTCCATCTCTGTTGTTCTTCTTTGGGGAGGACATCATTGTTTCCCTTGAAGGTGGTCCATTGAGCAGTGGGCTTCCTGAGCAAACCCTGCATGTGTGTGTTTGCAGAGGTGGATTGCAATTTTGGAGGCGTCTTGTTCTCTACATGTTCCTTAAAACCTACACCACGTGAAACTCATAGTGGGCTCTCAGTTGGGATCCACCATTAGAGAATACATACTTGGACTTAAGGACCGTGTTTTCATTGAATGCTTTCACACACACAAGATCGGTGGTACTATAGACCCTCCAGAAATCTTGTTCTATAACGTTCTGGCCATTTTCCTGCTGACCAAGCATCTCCACCCAACATGAAGAGAGTATAATGATATCGTGAGTGGAAACCAAAATGGTAGCTATGATGCCAGCAGCTTGGCCCAGATGTCCCAGGAAGGTGCCGTTTTGTTTATACTGCAGTAAAAATTCCTTTGTGACAAAGCAGCTTTAGGTGAAATAGAAATCTCATGGATAAGAAGTCAAGTCCCACCGATGTCAATGGATTTCATCTGAAGGTTTCCCCCAGGCCATTCAAAGTTACCTATCAAAGGATAAGGTCAGGAAGGCAAGATTCCCTGTGTGGGGGTGGAGGAGAGGGAGTAACTCAGCAGCAGACATGCTGGCCATCACTGGGGGAGGCTCTAATTTGGAGCAAGTAAAGCCTTGGAGTTATACTTTGCCGGTAAAGGCAGACCCTCCCTCAATAATCTTTTTAGCATTCCACTCCTTCAAAGACCACTTGGACCCCAAAGCACTCATGCAGCCAGAAGACATGTGAATATCCCATCAGTTGTGTAGAAGCAATAGATTGGAATCCCCCAGATAGTTCACTCAATCTCAGAATGATAAATGATCAATCATTGCATTCCTCCTAAATGAAATTAAGATGTTAAGATATATGGCTTGGGGCTTCTGGATGGGATTTCTGCAGTTGAATATCCAACTGAAAATGTATTGCTTTGGCACCACTGGGAAAGGGAGCCATTCTGGATCTATGTTAAAACAAAACATTTGACAGTGGAGAAGAATGCTTCAGACATGTTAATTTTTTTCATATTTAAAAGTGATTAATCATCTCCAATGCTATGAAGCTAGAAGGCCGGGAAGCAAACTCTTGGAGGGGAAGGAGGAGGTATGGACCTTGATACTATGAAGTGGAAGCTTTTGAAGGAGCCTGTAGGTGAGCTCTTGTTGAGAGACAAAAAGCACCAACTAAAAATCTATTTCGAAGGACAGAGAGTCTGGACAAAACCCTAGGAATGCATAGAAATCCACAGACTTACTTTTCTATTGTCACGGTGAGAAAGAAGACAAGGAAGAAGGAGAGGAAGGAGCCATTCCCTTCCAGTCGGTGCATGTAACCACCAGAGATGTTACTTCCCTGAAAGGCATTTCCAGCCCTCCTGTCACACCAGGTCAGGGCCCCCATGTGCTCCTGCAAGTTGGGATTTGATGTCCCCGTGTGCAAGAATGCACCATGGCCCCATCTACTAGCTGTGATATTGAACGTGCAACTTTACCTCTCTGCTCCTGTTTCTGGAGCAGTGTAATGGGTTAATAATGGCAGCCTCTTCAGCGTGCCGGGACTGGATGCCGTGAAACAAAATGTCTGTGCTCAGTGAATTTGGGGGCGTCATTCTCCTCTGAAATTCTAATTAGTAAATCATATATTCATTTTAATTACTTGTGGAATGTAATGTCTGACACGCTCACTAGATGTTCCTTCCATGAAGTCAGTGTCTGTCTCATTCAGCGACATGTTCCCAGACTTAGCTTGGTTCCTGATAGATGCTTTAAAAATTGTGGGAGGGAAAGGAGGAGGGAAGGATAAAAGGGAGGGAGGAACAAAGGGAGGGAGGATTGAAGGGAAGGAAGGATTCTTTTACTTTTCCTAAGCATAACTTGAAGACAATATCAAATCCAAGCTGAATCAGCCTTTGTGTCTCATTTAAGAACCCATATCCCTTTCAACTCTGCAGACCAAAATGAGGTCACTTTTTTCCTATTGCCATATTTACAGGTGGGTGTGGATTAGGGACTCAGAGACCCTGAATATCTCTAAAAGGCCTGCCTTCTCTCAGCTGGTTGCTGGCTTGTGTTTATACATTTTATTTTTCCCTTTCCACCTACCAAAGAGCTCTTCCCCACCCCCAAGAAGGCTAGTACCTTTTGTTGTAGGAAACTCTGATTTGGCTTTTGCTTAGAAAACACAGAAAAGTTTGAAGCAAGTTGAAATTAAAGCACAGTTCATCAAATGCAAAACTCCATTCAGCCCCTATCTGCCAAAAATAAATAGTTTAAAATATGAATTTCGGATCACCAACAATGATGACTGTGTTTATGGCCATGGGGTTGACTGCCTTCCGCGGCCATCATTGCCGCTGTGCACCCAGCATTTAGAAACTAAACAAAAACACATTGAACTTGCTGCATTAGCTGTTGCCACATCGGAACGCTAATGGGTTTAGTGACCACAGCCGACCCAGGCCAGAATGTGTCAACAGCCCAAGGACCAGAGCCTCGCTTGCTGTTTGTGCTTCGCCCAAGTTGTTACAAGTTTAATTCTTTGCAGCTTACTTTTCCTGCTGTTTTGGCCTCTCCCACACTAACTAAAGAGCGTAGCAGCAGCCCAGCATCCTGTAGCCAGGCCTTGGGGACCCTGGCAAGGGCTCTGCAGATGCAGGCGTCTCAGCCTCTTGGGCCTGATGCCTGGTGACATGAGAGCTCCAGAAGGCGGACTTGACCATCCTTCCCCTCCACCTCCAGCCTTCTTTGTTCCAGTCACTTCTGAAATCCATTCTGGAAATAGCCCTGCCTGAAGCAAATGCAGAGGGCCTCTTGATTTGCCACTCATTTGGAAAAGTGGAGTCTTCCTGCCTGTCTTCCTGCACAGGAAAGCATGCTGCATAGCATGTGCACCATGAAGGGGAGTTCTTCACATTCCACTCAGGCCTTCCGCCCTGTCTGAGAAATGGAGTCCACTGTCTCCATTTCTGGGCAGCCCAATCGAGCACTGGGCTACAGGACCTTGGTGGTGAAGAGGTTAAATCGCTCAACCAGCTGGATCTGTGTTTTCCTGCCCACACTTGCTCCTGGCCTAAGGCAGTGCCTGCTGTTTGGGGAGGGGGGTGGAAAGGGAGGTCTCGCCTGGACCCAGGTGGCCGACAGGCAAACCTTGTTATTAAGAAGCAGGGATCACAAAACCTTGATCTTCAAAAGAGACCCCTAATTAGTCGCCAGCCCAAGAGTAAATGGCATTCCACCTCAGCGAGGCGGGAAGGGCGCCTTCCAATTCTGGGGACTAATTGCCATTATTGGCTCTATGAAGATCCTGTTGTAAACACTTGTCATCTGAGCCACTTCTGGTCGGCAAACTTGAGATATCAAATTGTTCCTTCATGTTTCAAATTCTGCAAAATGCCTTGCCAGCTCCCCTTCCTAGGAGGACAACCACCCCATCACCGCACATGACCGCTTTCTTAGCCCCAGGCTGGAGAGATGTTTCCCTATAGCTCACGATGCTGTGGCTAGCTCTCACTAAAACTGAATTCTTGTCCAGAAGGGATTTGAAAACATGTTTTACTTTATCCTCAATTGAATTTGAAAATGCCATCTCAAAAATAAACTTTAATTGCAGGCAGAGGAATTTACCATGAAGCTAATGGGGCTTAAGCTTTGGATCCCCTCAAGTACACAGACTTTTTCCAAGACCCTCGGAGAGGCCCTAAGGATATGGACGAGTCAACTATTTATCTACCCTTCATCTATAAGAGGGCCCACCGAATGGTATAAAACCAAATGTGCTCTGTAATAGTACTTGGAATGTGTTTTTTATCTTTTGTATCATATACTCTTGTTACTTCTGGAAGTATTTTCTCCTTGTTCTTAGACTTCTTGGTTCTTGGTCCGTTGGGGCACTTGTGAAGAGAAAGGCAAACTTCTCCAGGCCACATGCAGAATTCTAGGTTTCGTCGAAGTTTATTCTGGATCTAGGAGAATGTTTCGAGAACTTGGGCCCTAGATACCCTGGATCCATGCCCTTCAAGGGCAGCCTGGATAATACGAAACTCAGATGGCAAAAGAGGCCAATCTGAAGAGAGGGTTGGGGGGCTTTGGGCTTGTGACTCCCAGACCACTGGGATTCGGTTCTATTCTATGGACACTTTCATGGCAATAAATATGTCAGAGTAAGAGAGAGAGGGAAGGAGAAAGCAGTAAATCTCGTCTGAAGACTCCTGTGAAGTGTGGGTTTTCTATTCACCTTTAGGACCAGCTTCAGCAAGCATTTAGGGACTGCGAGATGGCATATTCTACACCAACATCCACAACGAGCCACGTTGCAGGGCCCAAATGTCATATCATGACAAACAGCTCCTCTCTCTCCCAAAGCTGAGCTCCAGAACCGTTTCGGTAGGGAGCTAAGGAGTCACCATTACTCAGCAGTAATTCCTTTGTGTTAACAGTTCAGGGTGGAAGTTCTATACACACGCTTAGGATATTTGCTCCTGGGATTCCATTGTCTCCGTGATGAAAGCGGATGGTTTTTCCCCTCCAGGTAACCTACTAACCTCAGACAACGGTCAGGCCGGAGGTAGTAGCCCTCCCTGCGTGGGGTTCTCCAGGATGACTCCGGCATTTCCCCCTCTCCCCGGGGCATGGGTGTTCTGTTTGTTGAAACAGTCCCTGTCTCCAGTGTCACTCTCAGCGCCCCCAAAGATTCCCAAAGCATTATTTTAACCTGTGCGTTTCACCGATTTGAGATGTTAGAAATTGTGTGCCAAACTTTGGGTTATTTTAACTAGTTCAGAAAAGAAAGACTAACATCGTTTTTGACAACAAACAAAACCAGTTTTTGTTCTATCACTTATGTTTAAAAGATTCCAATTTCAAACTAAACACAATGTGTGGTTATTCTGTCAGCGATTTATATAGCCACCAGGGCGCCACAGTTACACACTGCATACATCATTGTATTTTTAAAATGTACTTAATGAACATTTTTTTTCTTTTCTAGTAACTACTTCATTGCCTTAAATGAATGCATTCCAATAGAATTTGTAACAAATGACCACTTTGTGTTTGCATTAATGCCAAACACGTTTAACAAATTTTTAACAAGGAGCCCTGGCAAAATGCCAAACTCCTAGAGGGACACTGAAAGAATGCTATAAATTTAAACTAGATTTTACCTTTTCACTTAGCTCAGCAAGTGTCTTAGGTGTCTCGCTATCTCAGGATTGTGGCATTTCGACTTTATGTCAGATAAGTTGTACATTTTCATTATTTTTATTACTTAGGTTGTACCTATTTCCACAGGACTTTTAAATCTGTGCAGCCATGTCTGAAATAATATGATGGCAACTTAGAATAGATGCTTATTTCTGTGAAATTTTTCATGCCTTGTATAGTTTGGTAGATGGAGGTATGCAATACGTACTTTAACAAAAATATAATGATATTTAAACTGGCACAGTCATCCATTTAAATACAAAAACAATAGCTGAGATCAGTGATTCTCAAGTCGGGGGAGGGATTTGCCCCCTCGATGACATTTGGCAATATTGGGAGACATTATTGATTGTCATGACGGGGAGAGTGGGTGATGCTACCGCATCTAGTGGGCAGAGGCCAGGACCGTTGCCGAGCCTCCTATAACGGTAAGCATCCCCTACAACAAAGAGTGACCCGGCCCCAAGTGTCTGCAACATCAAATTAAGAAATCCTAGAGTTGAGTGGCAAGGGCCTTTGGCTAAAGAAAGTATTATTTCAAGAAAACTTCAACTAAAAGCACATTTCTATTCAACCAGTGTCTTAAAAATGACAGAGTACCCGACGCCAATGCTGAGTGGCAGATTTCTGACTTTTACTCCCGCTGCTGTCTGCCCTCGAGAAGAGAAAAGCTGGCCTATAGCAGCCTGGCCTAACATGTCAGCTGAGGCAGTGCCGGGCACGGCCGGTGACCTTGGCATGAGAAGCTGCAAGCCCAGTGACCCACGCCAGGTGCTCCTTCCTGAAGGCCACTGCCGGGGAGTGGGAATGGTCTCCAAGACAGGGCTGGGGGCAGGCAGGGCCCTGCATGTCCACAAGAAGATAGCTTTAGGTGTTTTCTAATTTAATAGCTATGCAATTATTATAATGTGTATTAGACAAATACTGGCTCCATTATGACATTCAAATAAATATTTTTTTCTTTGAGCACAGGCCCTAATTTTTAGAGGCAAACAAGCACTTACATAAAAATACATCTTTCTTAGGAAGAAAATTTAAGTTTTTCGAAAGCTTTTTAAAGAAAAATATTAATTAAATGTGATAGGTGTTTATGAAGAGACTACAAGAAATTGGGAAGGTGGAATACCAAGGATCAAGATTTAGAAAATTCTGGCGTCATAGTAAAGAGAATGGGCTCTAGAAGCGAGAAGATGGGGGCTCAGATCAGGCCTCAGGGCGGTGGGAATTTGACCTAAAGCATTCAGTCCCTGGAAGCCTCAGTTTCGTCAGTTTCCTCATCTGTGTCAGGGGCTGATCAACCCGGTCAGTACCATGGCGTTCTCCAGCTTGTTTGGGGTCATTTCTGCAATAGTAAGGGCCTGGCGGAGGATGGCGTGCACTGAACATTAGCTGTGAATAACTGACTACAGTAATAACTACAGAAATAAATCCCAGGGAGACATAGCCGGGTATGCTGCCATCCGATTCCCTGGATTTAAAACACTGTGGCTGAGTTGCACCCAGCGCACAGAAACCGAGTTGAAATCCAAATCTCGAGTTCTCTACTGTGCCCTAACAGCAGTTTGCAATTCGGAGCTGCCGGCCTGCCGGGCCCACCCCACCCCCCATCCGCAGCCCTTTGGGCTCTCAAGTGTTACATTTTATTGCCCTGTGGAGCTGTAGGAGGCCACTCGCAAGGTAAAATGTTGCTCTCCACTCATATTTTTGAATTATGGCTTCAAGGTGGTTGCTCCTATCAAGAAAATTAAATGATTTAACATAATTTGTTGCCACTTTGATCACAACAATAATAAATAAATCTTCATGAGGAAAACGGGAAACCCATTCCGCCCAGTTTTAAAAGATGTTAAGTAATAACACAGATGTAGTTACAGATTTTTTTTCTTTTTTCTTTTTTCTTTCTTTCTTTCTTTCTTTTTTTTTTTTTTTTTTTACCCGAGCAGAAACAACTCTATTGGGTTTTCCTGCGAGCAGAATCACTCAGTGGAGGTATGCTGCAGGACGCCCGCCTCCCCTCCAGAACGAGCAGCTCTTCTCTTCAGCAGTTGTTAATTAGCCTATCGGGCTTGCTGCTCTGTGGGCACCGTGTGCAATGTCGCATCCGCAGCCACGGTGAATGGGTGTCTGTTTTTGTACCTGGGGGCACAGCACACATTTGGAAAGCACATGGAGCGTAATGGACATTAACCCAGATGTCAAAAATAGCCTGCGTTTTACTACTGTTATTAAACAGTTTCCCCTTTAACCCCTCCGTGTTTACCAAAGACCCCTTTCTCCCAGCCCGTTTCTGCAAATCACTACTGAAAGGGCAGGAGAAGAAAGTCATAATCGGGCAGGTGTCTTTATTCCAAAGAAAAACAGTCTGAAGGAATATTTGTGAGACACCACACGTTTCTAGCCTGCCCTCCAGGGGGCCCTTGTCCTGGGGCGGAATCTTACTGGCTGTGCTCAGCCAGCACGCCCCACCCCCACACACCCCCCCTCACCCCTGCACACCAACCACAGGGGTGGTTCCTTCCCCAAGAACCCAGCCAAGACTTTTCACAATGGGAACAGCCCTCTATTCTGCTGTGATACCAGTTACACATTCTTTGGTTTAAAAAAATCCAAGAACAGCAAAAATTCTAAGGAAGAAAATTTTTAAACACCACCCAGAGATAATTATTAATGATATTCTGGTAATGCATTTGCAACTGTTTATGTTTATGAGTGCTGCAGCCAGAACGTGGTTGAACTGCACATACACACTTGTGGTGTGCTTTTTTCACTGGAAACTTGTGGACATCTCTCCATATTAAAAAATATATATACATTCTAATTGTCATCTAGTCAGATCTTACGCATGCCTGTCACAAACCCCTGTTCATTTCCTTTGAGGCACAAAATTTTTAAAATCCTCATTCTTTTATTTGTGTGTCTATTCGTTGTCTGTCTTGCTCCTAAAAGTACAGGTTTCACGAGGGTGCAGATTTTGTCTGTCCTATTTACTGTGGGTTTTTTTCTTTTTCTGAGAAAGAGAGAGAGAGACAGATAAAGCACTAGCGGGGAGGGGCAGAGAGAGAGAGGGAGACACAGAATCTAAAGCAGACTCCAGGCACAGAGCCCAGTGTGGGGCTTGAACTCACGAACCGCCAGATCATAACCTGAGGTGAAGTCGGCCGCTTAACCGACTGAGCCCCCAGGCGCCCCTGTCTGTTTTATCTCTGTACCCCTGGCACCAAGCACACTGCCTGACACACAGGAGTTCTATTAGTTTGCTATCACTGCATAACGAATCAACACAAACTTAGTGACTAAAACAACACTCATTTATTAATTCACAGTTTCTGTAGGTCAGAAGCCAAGTCACACACCGGTGGGTCCTTCTCTTAGGGTCTCATGAGGCCGAAGTCAAGGCGTTGACCAGGCTGGACTTTAACCTGGAGGCCCTGGGGAAGCACCACCTTCGCGCTCATTCAAGTTGTTAGCAGACTTCAGTCCTTGTGGTTGTAGGACTAAGGGCCCGGTTTTCTGGCTGACTGTCAGCTGGGGGCTGCACGTGGACTGTGCAGGACACGCTCAGGCCTTGCCCCACGGTCCCCTCCATCTCAGCGCAGCAAATCCCACTCGTGTTTCAGATTTCCCTTCCTCTCCTGCTACTCGCAAGGGAAAAGTCTGTGCTAGTCCAAGTTCTGTGATTAAATCAGGCCTGCTCAGATCAACCCTCTTGAGTAACTTAAAGTCAGAGGATTAGTGACCTTCATTACATGGGTAAGGTAGCATAAACCTGGTGTGAGATGTTCACACTCCATCTCCGGGATCAGAGCAGGTAGTCGTGCTGGGCAGGGGGCGGGGGGTGGGAGGGGTAGATTCGGCCTTCTCTGGATGCTCCCTAACACCTGTGGCATGAAGGAGTGAATCAATCTGTTCCGTGAATTGTGCGAGGCTCGGGGATGCTAGGTGAGCAAGACTGGCCTGGCCCCGCCCTCACAGATCTTACAGCCTAGACCAGTATTACTCAGATAGAAACCTAAAGCCAGCCAGGTGTTTTCAGTTGTCTCGTAGCCACATTGAAAAGAAGAAGAAACTAACTGAAATTGAAATTAATTGTAATTCTATATTTAACTTGATCCAGTGCCCAAAATATTATTCTCACGTGAAATCAATATTAAAAACAACTAAATTCATACTAACCAATAGTGCATGGTGTGTTAACTAACTGGAATTTCAAGAAAAACTTAAAAAAAATAAATTCAGAGGAAAAGAAAAAATACAGTTAGAAAAATAAATTCATACTAAATCTAAAATTCATTATGTTAATTTATATTCATTCAAAATCAATATAAAAAATAAATCCATACGAAAGCTTCAAAATCTGCTGCGTATTTTCACTTATAGCACACCTCAGTTTGGACCAGCCGTATTTCAAGTGCTGAATAGCCACATGGGGCTGGTGGCTGCCATATTGGATAGTGAAAGTCCAGAAAAATCACCAGAAGGAGACAGTGAAGTAGGTGTGACACTCCTCGCCACATCCCACACTCTGGAGGGTCAGGCAAGGCTTCCAGGGAGGAAGTGCCATCTAAACTGAGACCAAAGAGTAAGTAGGCATTGGTCAGGTCAAGGGCTGACGTAAACGCACGTCAGACCAAGACAAGTATGTGAAATGAGGAGAAAAGAAAGCTTCGTGTTGCAGAAGCGAGTGGAACACAGACGGAACGTGAAGTGTGGGGCCGGAGAGAGAGGCCTGCGTGGCCAGTCTCTTCTCCCCGGAGGGCAGCAGGATTGTAAATGTGGGTGGTACACAGGAAACACAAGAGGGAGTCGAGGTGGTTGTTGAAATAGCGTCAAGGGGGGCACATGAGAACGCTGAGTGGCATGGGGACCGAGTGGGCCTGCTGTGACCATCCAAGGTGAGGCAGGACTGCCCAGAGATTATCCCACCATGGGTGGCTGCCTGGATGGCCTCATTGCTGAAAGCTAGGATTCCTTTTTTATTTTTTTAAAGCGTAGGCTTATTTGTCCCCCAACAAGGGATCATCTGCATTTCTAACTGCTGGCAATGCGGTCGTTCTCTCAAAGCCATTTAGGCCTCCCCATGAATGGATTGTCTGGTTGAAGGAGAGGCAACCCTTCCTGAGTGTTCTCTCTTCCGCAGCACACACCTCGTGCGGCACACAAATCTCGCACGGTGCCGTTGTGAGGGTCTGTTTTCTGCCTAGTGACCTGTTACCCAGCTGGAAATCTTTCTCTCAACTGAATAAATGATTGTTCTTTGCTACTTTATCTTGGAAAAACATCAAGGACATCAGGCATTCACTGTAATTATTTTTCACTCGTTTCCCCATCTGTAAAATATGACCGGTGCGTTTTAGTACTACTTTGGGTTTCTCTTTACCTTTTAATCATGTGGCCTTTTAATATATTGGTCAGCCCTTTAAAACGATGATTAAGAAATGCTTAATGCACAAAAGAATTAGAGCAATGCACAGCTCACGGAGCAGAAAGCGTGCTCTGACTTACAATGTTCATACAAAGTTTGCAGAGATTTTATGTGCCAGAATGAGTAATATGATCTCCTCTAGGAACTCCCTAGCTTTCTGGCTCTGCAAAAGTCATTTTTTTGCCCCGATTCAAGTTTCTTAACCAGAAGGGTTACACCAAACTCCTCAGAGTATGAATTAGCAGAGTTCACCCAAGCCACATATTTCATCTGCACCGTTTAACGATGGCTGGAAATAACTGCCTACCTGTACAGACGCGGGGATCCTTGGCGCGCTCGTTAGTCAGTGTGGCTTGAGAAATTCTGTGCATCACCCACCAAATCAGACAGCTCAGGCTGTGTGTAAAAAGCGGCTCACACATGTGTGAGTGTGTGTGTGTGTGTGTGTGTGCGCGTTTGATCTTTCCCCTCCCCGCCATATTCCCCAGATAGCTGCACTACTACCATGTGCCCGGAAACTCCCGAAGCATTCAAAGGCCATCTGTGAATGATAATGAGCATCAGCAGGGAAGAAAGTCAGCCTTCGAAGGGTCGTCTGGGCTGGTCCTCTCTTCCCACCCATTTTACTGATTCTTCCCAGGCTGCAGTTGTATCCCACACCAGGGGCCTCTTAGTGGGGCAGTGAGAACGCTTGGGTGCTTTTGCACATCTGCTCCCCAGGGCATGAAGTATGCAGGCGGATGACCGTTACGTTTATGCTTAGGATCGAGTACACACACACACGCACGCACGCACGCACGCACGCACGCCATTACGTGCTGGAATGAAGGCCAGCTTTGTTTTGTTCTCTAACGAGATATCAATGTCCTTTTTATTGTGGTAAAATATACATTAAAACATACCATTTTAACAACGTAAATGTATAATTTAAGTGTATTTTAGGGACATTTAATACATACACAGGGTGTACGACCACTACTATCCATTTCTAGAACTTTCTCACTATTCCAAAGGATTGCTTAATTATACCCATTAAGCAATAACTCCCCCCTCGCCCCACCCCTCCAGCCCCCGGCAAGCCTCTCATCTATTTTATGTGTCTATCCATTCGTCTGCTCTAGATATCTCACATAAGTGGAATCATGCAGTATTTGTCCTTTGGCGTCTGGCTTATTCACTTATTTCACTGCCATGATGTCTTCAAATGTCATTCATATTGTGGCATGAATCAGAGCTTCATTTCCTTTTAGGGCTGAGTATTATTCCCCTGTATGTACACACCACATTTGTTTATCCATCCATTTGCTGCTAGACACCCAGGAGTTGTTTCTACCTGTTTGTTGTGAACAATGCCGCGTGTCCAGGTATCTCTTTGAGTCCCTGTTTTCCTTTCTTCTGAGGTTTGTACCTAGGAGTGTGATTGCCAGGGCCAGTATGTGTTTAAATCGTTGCTCTTAGATGGTTTGTAAGCGAATGCTAAGTTTTCTGGTGTCTTGACCATCTTTAACCCCCTTATCTCTATAAAGTCAAGCTACAAATAGTTTAAGAACCATACTCGTTGTAGAAAAGTGTGGAGAGAAAAAAAATTGAACACGTGGTCTGATCATGTAGAAATCATCGCTGGATTATCTTGGTATATTTCCTTTCAATTTCAGTTTCTTTTCACCTATCAAGAGACATCTACACCTGGATGTGACATATTTTAAAAGAGACCTCCTCTCAGATCATATAACTTCACGTTCACTTTGTGCTTCCTCCCCATTGCCCTCTTCCCCACCCTAACCAACCACAACCAAAGAGAGTGAGGGAGGGTCAGTGCAGGGGTGAGTATGGGAACGCCGGCCAGGATTCTCTCCTGGATCAATGGCAGTTGCTTCCCCTGCTAAGTCGTGTGCTTTCTGGTTGCAGCTATCAGAAGAGCAGACTAAAGGGGAAACGCAGCTCTGCAGCAACATTCTGATAATCTACTGCAGCGTGGCTCACGTCACTGGCCATCACCACCTGGGACGCTCGTCGGGACTGGAGGAGGAGCTTTCATTTCCATTATGGCGCACAGTTCTGTTCGACTTGATATTTGCTTCATCATCTCATGTCATTTCTCATGGATTCAGATATGTTGGACAGGAAGAAGGAGGAGGAGGAGGAGAATGACAGATCCTCCTTTTTGTAAGGATTTGGACGTTTAAAACGTGATCATCTCTTCTGAGTGTCATTATTTGACGAATTTTATTTGTGTTACTCAGACATCGTTGGATAGATTTGAACTCCATGGGGTTTTAACTGTGGAGTCCGCTTCTGTTGGACAGCTAGCTTCATCTCCAGTTTTTCTGCTGGTTCAGCCTAAGTGGTCATTCTTAATGCATTAGATTATCAAAAAGTGTGAATTCTGTGCGTAAGTGGTGTTGGCAGTGTCTGTATACCGAGATGCATGGAGTGTCTGACAAAGAAACCAAAACACCAAAAATGGCGAGCCTTCACCCTCCTCTATTTCTTTAAGCCGCTGTTTGAAGAACCACGTCTTGATGGTGTAACCAGTAGTTACCTCTGGGCCAGGTTGGAAATGAAATCAATTTTTTAAACCACTAATACTTGCCAAGAAATCGCCTTATGAGAACATGGTGTGTGTCTCTGACAATGCATGGCACATCTAAATTGATCATTCATAATTTTATCTACCCTGTCTTTGTACTGGAGAGTGGCAAGAGCCTGAGGCACCTACGTATTTCTGTTCCGTGTGTTCCACACACCTCCATGGCTGGGATGAGCCCTGGCCTCAGACTCTTCCCATTCCCGTACATGCAGGTCTCCACGCAGAAGCTGGGACTCGTTCACATTTCAAGATCCGAATGCTGTGCAAACAGTGTAAGCTTGAAGGGTCATTTCTCATTTTTTTAAAAAAATGTCTCCAACATGGATTCCAAAGCATTTTCAGCATCAAACATGAAAACATTGATGAATGAGGAATAATCACAAAAGCCGTGTATCTGTATATAGCTCTACACAACATGTCTGTGGGTACAGCGTCATTATCTAAAGCACATGCCAGGAAAGAGACCAGATTTTAAGGTCTTTTACATACAGTGACATGGTACTAAGGAGAATTTAACTCCTACTGCTTCCTCTGAAGATTAAAAAATAACTAAAGTTGTTATAACTTCATAAAACTCATGACCAGTCTGGCAAAATTGTGCAACTCTCGTATCGATCCACTTTCTCGTCAATGGAAGAAGCCCTTCCACATGTATGCAAGTGGGAAATGAAATTCTGCATTCTTAAAAGGATAAACAGTGAAGTTAAGCATGAGTGGCCTTAATAAATACAGTTGTCTTTCTTTGCTGCTGTGGAAAGGATTCTACACAGGTGTTCCTGAAGTCTTGCATTGCATTTAATCGTTATTATTACTTTTCAAAGTGTTGGTGCGATTAACTCTGGACCTCTCCCGTGAGCCATCGAGGTATTTAAAAGACAGACACCCTAATTGTCGGGGAAGATGAATCTATGTCTGACTTGCACTGTTCATCCTTGGTGCATTAGGAGTAATATATTCAAGCAGGTTTCTCGCTTCCGGCTTTGTTCTTGTCGTCAGTAAGTATAGCGAACTATGTAAAGCTTTCGTGTTGCAGAAACAATCCAAATACATTCACGTTTAAAAAGTTTGTCCTTTGACTATCAAAGAGATTTAGGTTTCCATTGGAGAAACGAGCAGAGTTCTTTGCAAGCACACACAGCACATTTCGACATCAGGTCGCACTGCAAACCCAGGCCGCAGACGCATCCCTGTAAACAGTTTGGGTGTCCTCAGGTAGGCGGCCCCCACTGCCTGCTACAGCCAGAGCCTGACCTGAACTCTGCAGCTGAATACTTGAAGTAGGAAGTAGGAGATCCATGAGGGAAATTAGGGTCCTCAAAGCAGAAAAAGCAACCAACCGTGTAGTTAGCTATTTCTAAGTACGTGCCAATTTTGTCACAGCTATTGTTTGGGGGATCATTTTTTGCCCCACTTTTGTTGGTTTAAAATATTATCAATCTTACCATTAGGGGGCATCTTCTTCAGTCCCTTAAAAATTAAATTCTGTCTAACATAGCATCTTTTCCCATCTCATGTACTATTCTCTGATGTTGGGGGGGTTACCACAAAAATTCCCTTTTCACATCTTAAAAATAGTCTCTGGGTTTACAACAAACACTGTGATGTCAGGAAGATATTTCCTTTGCGCAAACGTTAGCAGGTACCCCTCTAATCATGACGAAGTTGAGAAAAAAAAAAGTTGAGGCCGACCTTTGGGAGAAGTTGGTCTTCTCGCTTTGTGCAAAAGCAGGCTTGTACTTTATACCCCATTTGATTTTGATGTACAGTCTCAATTTTGTATTTAATGATTTTTGTGTATCCAGTATGCACGTTAACAGCGTGTCAACTTTCATTTGAAAGTGGGTTTCAATTTACTTTTTAAACAGTGTTTCTGATGAGACCTCCAATGTGTTGTCATAAGCTCTATCTGAGATGTTTTTGTGTAGAGTGGCGTTTGAATGCTGCCAGGGGTCAGTGTATCTAATTCCCAGAGACCCTTGTTTGATAGTGCTTCTTGTAATTTTCTTCAAGTGAGTGGCATGTGGGTTGTGAATATTGACCATGTGATTATGGACTTCGATAAGAAAACAATAAATAAAACTAAGGAACCCTCAGAAACTACCAGTGGGCATGTATTAGCCAGTCACCTCGTGTCTAGTAGAAGTACAACAACATACAAGGTATGTACAGTTCATAACTTTGTTATCATGTGTATGAGAAGTACTTTGTGCTGATCGCCTTATTTATATTCATCAAATAAACTTTGTTTCTTTCTGAAGTGAGTTCATTCCATCTCTAATAAATGCTCCAGTTGTGGTGGTTTCTAATCTTTTTCGGGTCATGGATCTTCATTTGAGGAACCTACGGACTTGAAGAAAAAGGAGAGACAAAGGGAAGGTGTATACTCCTTTTACTGGAATGGTCAAGGCATAAATTTCCCTTTACACATAGCTGGGTCCAGAGGTTCATATTAAGGAATTAAGTCATTGGTGGGATCTCCTTTCTTCCTTCCCACTTTCCCGTCCCTTCGTCTTTCTCTTTCTCTCATTCTCTCCCTGCTTCTCTCTCTCTCTCCTATTGCTCCCCCTTTAAAAAAAAATGTATATTTATTTTTGAGAGAGAGAGAGTGACAGAGAGAGAGAGAGAGAGAGAGAGAGAGAGGGCGCATGAGCAGGGGAGGGGCAGAGAGAGAGAGGGAGACATAGACTCTGAAGCAGTCTATGACTCTGTGCTGTCAGCACAGAGCCTGATGTGGGGCTTGAACTCATGAGCGGTGAGATCTTGACCTGAGAGGAAGTCAATGCTTAACTGACTGAGCCACCCGGGCGCCACTCCCTCCCTCTTTTCCTCCTTCCTACCTTTCTCTCTTCCTTCTTCTTCCTCTCCCTCCCTCCTTTTCCTCTTTTCTACCTTGTTTCCTGTGTACTTTCTATGGGGTTGACATCAGTCACTGCTAGGTTCTTTCCACTCGGTGGTAAAGATGATTCCCAACAGCATCGAGCATGCTGGGATTTAAGAGGAGGGACCGTCTCCCTCCAAACATCCATATCAGCCCCTAAGGGGACTCACTGGTCCTTTTTGGATTGTGCATCCAATTACCTTATTCAAGGGAGCTGGGAGGGTGAGACCATTTGACTGACGGCCTCACTGATGTGGGAGGGGCAGGTTCTGACGGGGGGGAAAAATGGGCTTTATACTAGAAGAGGGGGACAAGAAAGCTGGGCAGGCAGGAATAATAGCTACCCCTGGATACACTTGGTTACACACACAAAATCATCCAGTAAAACACACAAAATCATCCATGCAAGGGCTCACCAGCCTTCACGGCCTGGCTGTAGATCATGGCAGGGAACCAGCCCCCGGTTTCTTTAAAGGTTTGAATTGTGTTTCAAGAAATAAACCACCAAATCTTCCCGTTATTGCAATCGAAGAGTAATTGATTATCAAAGCTAGAAGGTATGTTAGATGCCATGTGTCCGATATTCTCATTTTACAGATGGGGAAACTGAGGCCCAGTTATAAGTGACTGATTCAAGCATGTACGGTAAGTTCACTGCAAGCCCAAGTTTGTCCCCCAGAGCTCCTGAAACAGAAATATACACCCCTGAAGACTCTCTGGGGCGGGGAGAGGATGGGATAAACTCTCCCCCTAAATGGCCCTTGACGACACTGGGGACATAACCATTTGCTTTATGGACTCACAGCCCGTGTGCATGAACTTCTCGCAGTCGGGCACATTTGGGGGCAACCTGCCGCTGTTTGTCCTCTTCATTATGTTGCCTTTTTGTAGAAAAAGAACTTCTGTTGGACAAGAATTTCTTACCTCATAGAACTTCCTGAGGCAGCCGGCTTGCATTCAAGCCTGATTATGTAAACCCAGCTGGCCAGATGGAGCCCCTGCTTCTTTTACTCACAAACCACTCCTTTTGGGAAGAAAGGTACCAGCCCACACACTGCCTGACTCGTCCGCAAGTTCATCCACACGTTAGTCCCACTGAAGCACATGGCCTGAATTTTGGTATACCCGAGGTTTTGACCTTAGGCACCTACCTTGACTACTGCTAGTCTCTGTGAACTGCTCTTACAAAAAAATTGGAGGGATGTTCTAATTCTTAGAAGTGCTAATCCACAATGATAATTTCACTAATAAATGAATGCAGATAGAAATAATTGGACATTATTGACTATTTTCTAGGAACCAAGCCATGGTGCTACAGCCAGCATGCATGAACTTGCTTGTTCCCGACAGGAGCCTGGTGAGGTAGGTACTGTCACGATCCGCACATTATAGTGAGGGAAACTGGGCCAGCAGAGATGACCAGCATACATTTACAGAGCACCACGCGGTGCTGGTGTTGAGCTAAATGCTGTGCTCACATGAACTTATCCTCACAGTAATCTCATGAGGCAGGAATTATCATCATCCTCAGACAAGGAAAGGGAGGCCCAGGGAGATTACATACCTCACCCAGGGTCCCCTGGATTGCATGTGGTGGAGCCAGTCTTTGAACTCAGTACTCAGCGAGCCCCTCTGTTTCACGGATGCATCAGGCCCCAGAGACATAGGGGCTGGGATGTGGATGCCATTTCTTCCCACCTGGCAGTGCTTCTGCATTGCAAGTTTAGGCCCCAACGTGGCTATTCAGCTCACAGAGACCTGAAAGAATTGGCTGCCTCAAGAATGCCACGGTTGACCAATGCTCTGAGAAAGTGGATTACCATGCAGCAAGGGCACGGACCCCGTGGAGCCCAAGCCGCGTGTGAAAAGAGAGCTCCAACAGGACGTCGGCTTGAAACCTGCTCTCCATGGGCCTCTCCATTTCTTCTAAGTCCCCAGTGTCTGAACATCGGCACCCCTGACCTCAGAGTTTTGGGGTCTGCAGGGTGGAGCATCTGGTGACAAGACACTGGACAGGAGTCCCCGGGTGGGAGAGGGCTTTGAGCGCCATGCTAAAGTGTATAGACCTGACACACTGGTTCTCAACTTCGATAACTTAACTAAATACCACTTTCCTGATTCTTGCTATAGCTGAAGACATTATATAGTCTTAGTTAAGTAATTTTAAAAAATTAAATGGGCTCACTCTTTTATTTAATAAGTGTAAGAAAAAAGTGCCACTATCATAAAGCAGAAAGTAAGATCATTTTCTATTCATAGACATCATCAAATAGAAGAACAGTAAAAATAATGAAAACAGAGTTCTGAGCCTGAGGTTTTCTCTTTTGTTAAAAAGGGAGACCAGCAAAAGGTAGGGAGTGTTTCTGGGCTAAACCAAGAGTTTCTCTTTGTTACTGAATCAGAAGGATTGAGAAATGATCAATGAAGGCATAATTAACAGTGCAGCTCAGGCTTACTTAAGATGCGCGGGGGGACCACTCTAATCATTTCGGGGACCCTTTTGATCTCTGAATTTTAGGAAAACCTCCTGCAGCAACAGAAATCCAGTGATAAGTTTTTAAATAAACTATATTTTTAGTATACTTTATTTTTTAAAACAGTCTTAAATTTACAGAAAAATTGAGCAGATAGTACAGTGAACTCCCATATAAACTTCCTTCCCATAAACATAGTCTCTTCTATTATTAACATATTCATTAGTACATTTGCCACTAATTGAGCCAACACTAATGCATTGTTATTAGCTAAATATCTCTACTTCATTCTATTAACTAAAGTCCATGCTTCATAAAGATTTCCTTAGTTTTTATCTAACGTCCTTCTCCTATTCCAGGATCTTATCCAGATATGACATTACATTTAGTTGTCAGGCCTCTTTGTTACATTTAGTTGTTACAGGCCTCTTGGCTGTAAGTTGTTTATACTACCCTTATATTTGGTAAAGACCTTTACGGTTTTAAGGAGAATGGGTCAGCGATGTTGTGGGTTGCCCCTATCCTGGGATTTTTTCCCCCACGATTAGACTGGGGATATGGGTTTTAGGAGGAAGAGCATGGACATACAATACTGTTCTCACCACAGCATGTCAAGGGTGCCCACCATCAACATGGCTTCTCACTAGTAATGTTGACCTTGATCCCCTGGCTGAGGTCGTGTTCGTTAGGTTTCTCCGCTAAAGTCACTCTTTACCCCCTCTTTGTGA
Organism: Paguma larvata; assembly: GCA_030068075.1. Classification (NCBI taxonomy): domain Eukaryota; kingdom Metazoa; phylum Chordata; class Mammalia; order Carnivora; family Viverridae; genus Paguma; species Paguma larvata. Next base: position 22,577,488 of record CM057842.1, on the reverse strand, counting down.
TAGACTTTCAAAGTGCAGATCTCTGTCTCAGTATTCTTCTGGCAGTGCAGAGGACACACTGGCTAGAGAAGAAAACTGTTCTGAAAGCTTTGGACCAAAATTGTTGAGCCAACAGCTTTACCATTTGGACTGGTTTTTCCCTCTATTTGAAAATACCTTTGGCGCCTTCTAGCCTCGCCTTCCTCTGTTGGATTACTGAAGCATCGGTGGCAGAAATGATCAGTGTGGGTAAAGGAGACCCTTTTCCAAGCTCAGGGCAAAGCCAGCATTTCTATAGTTTAAAAACAGATGTTGTTGGTGCCAACCACTGTGACTTCACGTAGAGAGGACTCAGGAGAAAACCTTTCATAAATTCAAGACAAAACCTCCATGCCTACACAACTGCAACTCACTGGATAAAGACATTATGGCTGTTTGAATTTGAGAGGAGAAATATGAGTATTTGAATAAGGGAATCTGTTAGGTTTTTTTTCTTTTGCACGTATCTCCCCCCGCCGCCCAAAAGAATAAAAGAACAACAACAACAACAAAAAACTAACAGAAGATAACTTAAGCAAAAATCAATATATACACACACATACATGTATATTGCTTCATGTAATAAACAGTTTAGAGGCAGTGGGGTTCAGGTGTGGCTTGTCCTAGGGCTCAAATAACTTCTTACTCTCCTTTTCGTGGTTTTGTTTTCTTGGTATTCATTCATTCTGGAGCACTTTCAAGGTTGTAAGTGAGACCCTAGGCCCTAAATCCCTATCTCTGGGGGAGGAGTCATGTGCTCTTCCTCACTAGGGGAATGCAAATTTTCAAATAAGAAAGGAGGCCAACATCAAATGCACACAGCAGCATGACCCTCAGCAAAATGACATGAGAGACTGGTTTAATTTTCCTTTGCATAGAGCTTTGTTTGACCCAGAGAGGAGCAACGGGGTGTGTGTTCAGCATGAGACAGGCAACCAAGGCATCTCGACCAAATAGTCGCCACGCTCACATGCAATCATAAAACTGCGTGCACCCTCTGTTTCTGAATCTCATCAACGAGAATGGTATGTCTCTTAGCTACCCGACATAAGAGAAAACGAGACAAGAAATGAAAAACATTAGGAAAAATATTTTAACAATAAAACTCTTTTCATAACTCTACAATATCTTCAAGTGGCCTGTTTCAACATTCAGAACCTGTATTCGGAGAAGGAGGTCACCCTCCACAGTTGCTCATCTGGAAGGTATTCAGGGGAATATATCGAGTGGTAGACTTTGAGAACAAAAGCCGTTGGGAAGGAACTATTGCTACATGCCACGACACAGATGAATTTCACATAATGTTAGTGAAAGCAAGCAGATACAAGCAAATGTGCTGTGTGGTTTCATTCAGATGAAGCTCAGAAACAGACAAAATTAATCTGCGGGGTTAAGAGTCAAGATAATTGGCTAACCTTTGGGGGTTCATAACTGGTAGGATACAAAAAGTGGTTTTGGGATGCTGGTAATATTCTGATTCTTGACGTGGAAGTTGGTTAACATAGTTCTGTTCAATTTATGAAAATTCATCAAGCGATAGGATTTGTATACTTTTCTGTCTGTATTTATATCTTACTTTAAAAATTTATTCTAAAAATGTTTAACATCATTAAGCATTAATCCAGATTCAAATTACAGAGGTTCGAAAATTAATGCCTGTGAATGAATTCAGGCTTCGAATCTTCCTTGTCTGGCCAGTGCTGTGTCTTAGAATGTTCTGACGGGGCAGTGGTGGCAGGCTTGGGGGCTGGGAGCTTGGGAAAGGGTTAGTCACGCTTCCATATCTCTGTTGTCCTCTTTTCTCTCTCTGAAAGGCTGCACCTGGCCACTTGTACCCTAGCGCGTTACCTGCCTAGCCCCTGGACGTATTTGAGTCTGTTTTCTCATCCTAAAATTATAGTACATTCCCAGAAGGTGTTTCTTTTTTTTTTTTTTTTCGTAACAAGGATCAAACGGGCACTTAACACAATCCCAGCCACATAATAGATTCTGTACAAATGGAAATGATAACTAGTAGTAGTAGTAATATTGTCATAAACAATAAAAATATTTAATGAAATAAAATCAATGGTCCCTTGCTGACTCCCAGCCATTCTCCCACAAGAATTGCTGCCAAGCTGGCCCTTGTTCAGACCCATTCGCCACGTCAGGGTTTTCCTCGACCATGTTTAATAACCAGTTTCCAGATCTGGATATTGGGGGCTGTAAATTTTCCTGGTGACTGTTGCCAATGACAGGGAAGGAAAGACTTGTGTAATTACCACTTGTACTTCCACGAAATACATGAACTCAAGTCAAGAGCAAGGGTTTGGGACAATAAAACACTGGGTTTTTAAAATACAGAAAAGATCTGCCCAACTTATATGATAAGAAATGTGCCCCTGGTTAGAAAAACAGAACAAGGGCTAATTGCAGTGGAGCAAAGCACTACTGGACGGGACCGCTTCCCTTTCCCTCCCCGGTGCTGTTCACATCTGGAAGAAGAATTAGAGCTTCAGGATTAGTCGTGGGTTGGTTGGGAATCAGTACCTTTGCCTCTGGCCAAAATCCATGGCCTTGGTTTTTAGCATTCCTTTGGTAATGCAGTGCCTTTCTTACTTCAATTTATAGCATGGTTGTATGCAAATGATGCTGCGCTGTTCGACACCCTTCAGACAAGGTAGCTCAGTGCGATCCATGGAAATATCCCAAGACAGCAACGTAGTAGGACTTTTGGAAATCCTAAGACACCATAACTCTATTTGGAAATGCTCAAGACAGTCCTTCGCGAGATGTTGGACTTGGGCCCCCAAAGCTAGTTACAGATGCTTTCATTTCCGCGTGTCATGTTTTCAGTGCATGAGAAGGAGGTGGATGTGGGTTTCAGGGAAAGGACTGCTTTGCCGTTGTGTTCCCCCAGTGTTTGATTTCTGGAAAGAAGAATATGAGCAAGCTTACTCTTTTCTTCCCCCATGCTGTGTCTATGCATTATTAGCAAGATAGAAAGTAGGCTTAGATCTAGTTTGTGCTTCTGGAAGGAGCTGTCCACATCAGCACAGGACCAAAGGGGTCGTGAAACGCTGAGCAAGTTGAACGGTGAGAGGGGACAGAATTGGAATCTCTTCGGATGACCAGTCCCACGGCTCCTGGATTTCCAGAACTTACGGAGGCATGGAAGAAGAATTTCTCCAAGAGCCTCATTTGACTTGTCAAAGAAACTGAAATTCAACAAATCCAAAAGTGACCACTGTGAATTCTTGAACGACAAGCTCAGAGCATGGCACGTGGCCGTTGCTAAAAGTGAGGATGCCCTCCTCCCAAGTTAATGAAACGGAACCTTATTTTCCCTCTGACAACAAGGGTTTCATTGATATCTCGCGTTGCCCCAAACTAGTCAAAGCTGATAACAGAATAGTTGGTTTTAAACTACATTCAGAGGGGCAGAGCCTTTTTCAAAATTGGACAAGAGGGACCACTAGCAGCACTTTCTCCAGGGGACCAATTTTCTGTGCCTGTGCCTTTGCCACTGTCAGCTCAAAGCCAAGATTCTTCCTGGCTTGCCTGGAAGTCTTCTTTTTTCCCAGCCTGTGATTTCGGTTCACGTCACTGTACCTCCTGCCAAAGGAGCACAGCCGAAAAGAGTAAAGGGTGTTTGACGGAAGAGTGACAGTAAGCTCAAAGGTGAGCAATTCGATTCCAGGTTTTGTTCAATTCTGAGGCAGTTTATGCTCATCGTTTCTCAGTCTAAACCTCACGGTAAAATTGCAGATGCCCATGAACCTTTCTGTGGACCACAGATTATCTCTAAAAAAAAAAACGAAAACACGAGCAGGACTTCTTTGTGGAACAATTCTCCCTTTATGCTCCCAGAATGGTGTAGGTATGATTAAATGTAACAGAGCTAGGTAAAATGGATACCACATTTGGAGCAGGGAGCTGTATTTTCCTTCGGCTGATATTTCGGAAAAAAAATCTGATGTCAGTTTGGACACTGATATTAAACCAATCCATACAAATTCAGTAATAGGCAGTTGCGGAAATCTCATTTAAAAGCCAGTCATTTCGTGTGGAGGGCATCGAAGTGGGTATCAGCACGTGGTGGTAACGAGCCAATCGGTTTGTGTATTTGAGTGGAATTTCAGAAGATAATTGTTTCATTTCCAGGTCGGTCTAGCTCACCACTTGACCTTGGACTAATTGCTTAAGCTCTCTTGGCTTCAGGTTTTCTATCTTGAAAGCGAGAATAATAATAACTTGCAGCTACCTATCTCATCTGGGTATTGAGTGGATTAATGGGGTCATGTTTGTAAGGTCCTGGAAAATTCTCCAGAGAGAAAGTTCTGCCACTTTTTTGTTTCTGGCTGGTAGTATTTTAGAGCCATAGATGGGAAGGATCACATTGAATGGGGTCTCTGCTTCCTTCTAACTAAAGAACAGATACCTTTTGAAAGCAGAACTTCTCATTACTGTAAAATCTCTGATTCTCTTTTGTTGGTGCAACAATCTGAAACTCCTGTGGTAAACAAGATGTTCTCCTCTGTCTAAACAGTCCATGGAATTTCGAGGAAGGCACTATGATTTCTTGACCACAGGGAATTACCTGTGTCCATACATAGATTGACTTTTGGGGTCAGACAGACTTGGGTTGAGTCCTGTCTCTGCCGATTCCTGGCTGGGGGACCCTAAGCTAATCGCCTGGCCTTCCCGTGATTCTGGGCCATTGGGTGCCCAACCTATAAATAAAATGCTTAGCACAATGTCTGACACATGGGCAGCTCGCGGGAAATGCCACCTACATTAATAGTATGTGTAAGAGTAACTGAATGTACTTTCCAGTACATTCCACAAAGAATGAAAAAAAGAAATAATCCTCATCTAGCCCAAATGAGAGACTGGTTAGCCATGCGTGTCCATTAACAATATTCTCGTGTTGCGAGCACTTTAGATTTAGGAAAATGGCAAATCAAAAGGAAACGACTCTGTGTCAGAGGTTATTGAAATTCCCCTGGTATATTGTCCTGTTGTTACCGCTCTGGCCCAATCTCTTAACTTTCCACGGGCAACACTGGGTAACCGACATTTACTAAGAAGGAACTATGTGCCAGGGACTGTGCTAACACTATGATATGCTCTCTCGTGTAATAGTCACAATAGCCCAAAAAGGTAGGGTTAATAATCCCTTTTACAGAGGGGGAAACTGATGTTTAGTGAGGCTAAGTTATCCAGTGCCACACAGCTATTAAATAGAGAAGCCAGATTTCATTGTACTCTGACTCCTGAGTCCTGTTTTAACCTAGTGCGGTCCAGCGGAAAATAATGTGAGCCATGTATATACTTTTAAGTTTGTTAGTAGCCATATTTTTTTAAAAAGGAAAAGGAAGCAGGAGAAATTAATCTCAAAAATATGTGTTTAATCCAAAATACCTAAAAATACTATCATTTAAACATAGTCAAGACAGAGAGTATTAACTAGAGACTTTACCATCTTTCTCTGTTTTCTTACTAAAGTTTTAGAAGTCAGTTTATATTTTGCACTTACAGCCTGTCTTCATTTGGACTAGCCACATTTCAAGTGTTCAACGGCCACATACAACTCACTATCACCGTCCTGGACAGTGTAGCTCTACCCACTGGACCATCATGCCTCAGTCTTTAAAGACTCAACCAGATTTACCCAACGGTATTAACCGAGGAAGATTTTCCAGTTTGAACCAAGGTAAAAGAAGGGGGAGGTTTAGAAACGTAGCAGGAGGTTAGCACGCTGCTTTTTGTTTTCTCTGCTCATCAGTTAATTCACCCTCAAAGAATAGCTCTTTTCTGGAACACCCTGAGTTCTTTCCACCCTGAGTTCTTACCTGACCTTTGTCTTTATCATACATAATATGCGTAACTACCCAAGCTGGCGCAAGGAAACACCGGGAAGTGATGACTGACTGAGTATACTCACTTAGAAGATGGTCTCTTGTGCACGGAAGATATATAGGCTCCTTGAGGTTAGAACTTTAAATTTTGCCCATCTCTGTAGTCCTGGCCGTAGCACAGTGGCGGGGACACAGGAGACTTGCAAGAAACATTTTTGTGTGGAATATATTAATGAATCCGCATGGAGAAGGTAGGTATTTAAAACGTTATTCCTAACAAACATAGGGAATCTCAATTCCTTTCTATGCCCTGCGTAGTTGGATTTTAAGACCCCCAAATCAAATCCCAATGGATTTAGCTTACTTAAACCAGTTAATTTATGTTTCCAAATGAAGTGGCATCAGAGAGACCAGAGAAATCAAGAGTCTACTTTAAAAGACAGTTGCTGATTTTCCCATTCATTGTCCCAAGTATGTCAAAGTCACATGTCCTATAGATGTAGGTATAGGTCACAGGCTGCAACATCCATCACTGAGTCATAAAGTGTTTTGTCTCTAAGAAAAGCCGCTCACATACTCTCTTCCTGGCTTGGCCCTCACTGGTTTATCCTCAAAGCACTCCCAAGATTTCCGCCTGGCTCGTATATCGGTTCACCTCGTACTCCATGCCACCCATATATTAGTGGTGACTCCCCATGGTTTTTCTCAGCTGACAAGGCACTCTATCTCAGGGAACCTGAGGATGGTGTCAAGTCAAATCTCCTCTGGATTCTGGAGGGCTGAGCCCAACCCAGTGGGGAATGGAGCAGGTGTTTGCCAGGTAAGTGTAAATCTGGCTTTGCCTTTTTTGCTTAAACATGAATTTCCCTAAAACAACCAAATAGTTTTGTATCGTCAGAACTTTTTGAATTGCAAGTGACAAAACCCAACTCGAACTGCTTTCCCGAAGGATAGGTGAGGAGGGTAATGTGTACCTCAGGCACAGCTGGATGCAAGGGCTCCACCAAGGTCGGGTCTTCTTTCTTTCTCCATTTCTGGGCTCTGCTTACTTCTCTACCGTCTTCATTTTCCATGCCACTTAGGTCACGTGGTACTTCCCAACCCTCACCCAGAAACTGCGTTTACAGCCAACCAGGTTAGCAACCTCCAGGGAAGGTGGGTTCCCCCACCGCACTTCTGACACCGTCTCTCATTGGTCTGATCTGTGTCACATGACTCTTCTCTGATGGGCCATGCATGGGTCACAGGCCTGTACCTTGAATGAGAGGGTGGAGTCATGTGACCTGGAAAGGAGAATATAGGTGAGTCTTTAAGGGAGAATCAGATGTTCTTACCTGGGGAAGGAGGAATCAATGCTGGACAGGCAGAAGCTCGGAGCATCCAGACTATTTGCGTTATCTCTGGACATAATCCTTTGTCTCCTTTCTTTAGTTAACCCTGCTTTTTCCCTTGCTCTGTCTCCCACGTTCCTTATCGTGTAGCATTAATAAGCATTACACTCCTCATCATTGCCTATGCCTGGATATCCTGCTTTGTTGTGAGCTCTGGAGAGCAGGGACACGTCTCATTCATTTCTGCATATCCAATGCTTAACAGAATTCCTGGCACACAGTAGGTAGTCGGGGAAAGTTCGCCAAACAAGGACGAGAAAGATAAACCACCTGGGAATCAAACCCCTGGTTGAACCCCTGTTCGAAGATGCAGACATTGTTTTATGGGCTGAGCAGAAATTCTCTATCATGGACAGTGACCTTTGGAAGCAAACTGAAGAGTGTACCATTAGGAGGTTGCTCAGAAAAAGAAACAATCTAATTTCATCCTTGTGAAAACTTCATCGGGTCTATGGCAACATGCAGTGATCACAATTTTGATTTAAGTATGGGTGTTCGATAGCCCATAGGCTGGTCCTCTGCGGACACAGGGGAGAGGGCAGCCATTATCTTCTCTCGCCGCTCTTCTGGGAGCATGGTCTCGGCACCTGTTTTGCCTCATTTCCTCCTCTATCCCCGTCTTTCATCCTTCCCACCTCCCTCTTCCCCCCTTCTTTCCTTCCATCCCTCTCCTCTGCTTTCCTCCCTCCTTCTCGCCTCTTCTTTTCCTAGCTCTACCCTCCGCTTTTGCCTAGAGGAATCAGGCGTTGAGTTTAAATCCTGCCTGTGCGTCCCAGGGCAAGTTATGTCCCCACTGCAAGCTCACTTCCCCATCGGTGACATCAGGATAACAGCCTCACCACTATTCAGGTCAGGTCCGGTGACCTCAGGTCATGCTCAGCATGAACCAGAGTGACTGCTTCAGGAGAGAAGTGGGGGCAGATTCCATGTCTGTGGGGTAGCCAAGACTGTGGAAAAGAGACTCTTGGCTACAAGTTCACGCAGTTTTCAACCAGTCTCCTCAAACAGAGGCCACTGTGCCTCTGCTCTGAGCTTCCCGTCAGATGACGGTGTTTGGGAGCCCCAGCAACGACATGCCTCTGGAGTGTCTCCGAATGGTGACCCACTGGATCCGAATCCACCCCTCTCTCCTGCAGGACCTCCTTGGGACTTCCAGGGCGGCCAGCTAGCACAAAGAAGGATTCCTAATGTTGAACTTGGTCCTTAAGCCCTTTAAGCCCTGTTCCAAACGCACTAAGAAGCCACAGGCCCAATGACGTGACCTAAGTAGCAATAACATCCAGGATATGTTTACAAACACATTTTCGGGGCTTGCATCTCACCCATTCATTTGAGCCTTTTTTTATAGAACCTGTTAAGGTCTAGCACTTAGTAAGTGCTCAATAATTATCTGTTGGCCGAACTGGACGAACCAACATAATCCAGCACATACAATACCAATTCTCTAGGAATGAATGTGTATGCCATAAATGCTTGTTAAATGAATAATTGATGACCCACAGTAGACAATCCATGGATGTTTGAATGAGAAAACAATAGAGTGAATGAATGAATGAAATCTTCTCAGTCATGACTATGGCTATTACTTTCCATATGTGTTAAACTGCCCTTTGATTTATTTTCTGTAGCTGCAATTTAGTCCTGACAAACTGACCCTAAATTTATGATTGTTTTATTTTCTGTTGTTGAATTTCAAAGCAGATACTGCTATCAATACGGATCGAATTCTGTTTTCAAATAGCAAAGAGATGTTTTCAAACATCCTCGACTCGAACACGCAGAACCAGGGAGGGATGGTGCTTATGTACCCACTAATCTCTGTTATGACATATCTACATGACTAAGAGGATCTCGCTCCTGAGCTGAGAAGAACGGGGTTGTCCACGAGCAACACGTGAGTGGAGCCGTCGCGTTCCTGTATATATTCAGTAGATATATGTACAGGCTGGAATAGGTAAATCTAATCCTTTGCCATTATTCATTTCATGTCCCTGAATTCTGTGGTATTTCCAAGGAGGCACTGCTTTTCTTCTGGGTTAAGTAGAAATCTTTGCTTAAGTCAAAACCACTTACTTTAAATACATTCAGCGACATCGGGATCTTTTATGCCCTGGGAGTGTTTCTCATGTTTTTCAAAGTCCATGAATCGTCACTTGACCTTAATGGACACTTATAGATCACTGAATTAAGGATTAAACTGAGTAAAAAGCTTTTATCTGAAATTCACTGATTTATTGAGACAGGTTTGGGAAGTCATAACAGTGTCACTTTATTAAGCATTGAAGATTATAACAGCAAAGTATACAAAATTAAAAGGACTTGGGGTTTCATTCGGCTGCTTAGAATTATTTGCAGTCTCTTTTAAGGAGGTTGAGAATATTTGCATGGAAGAAAAAAATCATATTAGAGTCACTCCCGTTAAAATTCAGTAAGATGTGAAAGTCCTATGATCAGTGAGAACATTCTTGAACAGTAAAAAAATGCCCTCAGCTTCCTAGGTGGTTTGTGCACAGCTGGACGTCAGGAAGACCAAGTAATTGACCACATGGTATAACTCTTGTCTTTTTTATTTAGATATTTTGCTTTATGTATCTCTTGTTTAAAATTTTTCTCCATCATTGGTTTTATGTCAAAAATTGTTACATAGCCAAAATTAACAAAGAAAGATGTCCATATTCTTTTTTTTTTAATGTTTATTTATTTTTGAGAGAGATAAACAGAGAGAGAGTGGGTGCAGGCACAAGTGGGAGAGGGACAGAGAGAGAGGGAGACACAGTATCCGAAGCAGGCTCCAGGCTCTGAGCTGTCAGCACAGAGCCCAACGCAGGGCTTAAACTCACAAACCGCAAGATCACGACCTGAGCTGGAGTTAAACCCTTAACCAGCTGAGCCACCCAGGCATCCCTAGATGTTCATGTTCTTAAGTAGTTTTGAGATGCCTCAATGTATTTTTCTTTTTTGGGAAAAATCTATTTTAACACTCATCCAAATGTGTCCGCCTAGTAGGTGGTCGTGAAAGGAAGACTCTTCATGGCTTCTTATCTAGAAAGGATAGGTTTGATCTATATTACTATCTAGTTAGAACCAACTCTGCTCATTATCTAGATGCTATCTCATGAGATTTTATTTTTCTGCCAGTCGGATTCACTGCATACCTAAGTCCAAGAAGTTTGAAAAATATTATACATTTCTAGATTCCTCTTTCAGAGAAAGGAACTTGGCTGAAGAACTTACAAACATGCTATTATATACCCAGGAGTGTGGCTGGGTAATGGGTTGTGTGGGAGCAAAAGTAATAATGAAACTACGAAATCAGATTTCCAAATCCCAACACACAGATTTAAGCATGTAATATTGAAAATCGTGGACAATAAATAAATAAAATAAGACAAAATAAAAATTCCATCATTTTCTCCTATCTCTCAGATGAGAAAGTCAATTTCTTTCATGTTAGTGAATGGACTTACGTCCCCCCAGAAATGGTTAATGTGCGTTCTAAACCCAGTATCTAGATGCCTGCTGGCCCACATAGAACACGGATGGATAACAAGATTGAGCATCTCAGCCATCGTTTATGAGAAAATGCCAGTTAAGAGAAAACTTTTCAGAAGAAACAGTATGACAAGAAGGGAGAGTAAGAGAATACTGTCTTTCTTCAGAGGAAAACTATTTCTCTTATCAGACTCCTTCCACTTAAGGTAAGCCTTATGTGGGAGAGGCCAGAGGAACCAAGGAGACACCTTTTAAAGAATAGTTTTCTTTTCCTTATAGGTGGATAAATTATGGTGGTTAAGCCCCTGCTATTTAGAGTGAGATTAGCAGTTATAGGGCTATGGGTATGATCATTCATTCATTCGTTCGTTCATTTCTTCTGAGCACTTTCTCTGTGCCAGTTACTAGAGGTTATAGGTTTGACAAGATCTTGACAAGACAGACAAGATCCCTGCTTTCCTGGAGCTGATGTTCTAGTGAGGGGGAGACAGAAAGCAAATAAACCGACATGCATGTGAACGAAATCAGATCATTTTAGGGCAGGATGAAAGAAGAAAATCACACAGAGGGTCATGGGCAGGGGAAGCAGGGGCTACATTAAGTTCCTATGCGCCCGGAGGGGGTGACCTGCAGAGAGCCAAGTACCCAGATCCGAGGATCAGAGGAACAGCTTTTTAGGCAAAGGGAACGGCCAATGCAAAAGGTGGGTTCTGAGGAGTCTTGCAGGCAGGTGCTGACTGGTTTTGCTCTCTGACAAACTAGGGAGTCCTTGAAGGACTTGAAACAGGGGAAGGATACATTCTGAGCCGCGCTGGTGAGAGAGAGCTCACGTCCTTCAGGAGTCACACAGGGGAAACACCAGACCCACCTCGGTCCAGGTAACGGGGATTCGCAGGACACTGCTCCACCTGAGGTCAGAATCGCAGGTGGCTCGCCCGGTGTGATGCTGTGGTTTCCAACGGGAGTGGAGGAAAGAGGGTGGGGAAGTCAGGACTTCACAGAAAGCCGAGTAAGGAAGAAAGGGCAGGCCTTCCGCAGCTCCGTCAGGCCGGCCCGTGTGGCCGAGCCTGCCCGTGTGCACGTTCAGTGCTTAGTGGAGTGAATCAGAAACTTTCGGGAAAGACTCCTTCCACTTAAAGGAAGCCTTATATGGGAGAGGCCCGAGGAGAAAGTGTGGGCACACTGCACTCGGGGAACCAGGAAGACAGCTTTTAAAAACGAGTTTTGTTTTTATCTATAGGTGGATGAAGTGTGGTCCTTAAGCCTCTGTTATTTAGAGTCCGATTACCAGGGTTCATACACTGGGCTTTGGACACTAAAACAGCTCAAGTTTATAGAAATCATGACCTCTTTAAACCTTTCCTTTTCTCCATATCATGCAGATAATAATAGGATTTGCCTCATGAAGTAACCAGGATGAAACATATCAAAGAATATAAAGAGTTCAAACAGGCCGGCATCTGGCACGCAGCAAGAGCTCAAACAATGTCGCCGGCAATTGTTACTATTATTCATGAGTCATTATTATCTTATCAGCCCCATACTTATTGGATTCTATCATGCAGACACTGCAGATAATGGTAGAACTGCCTCTCACTTTCTCTTCTTTTCCTGGGCCCCTCCCCCAACCCTCCTCAGGCAACGTTTTTGTCTCGGGATTTTACCCAGAGCCCCAGACAGACATTCCTAGTGTTGAAACAATCCCAACAGCTATCACCAGGGGCCTTTGGAACATCAATTGTTAGCACATCCCTAATATATTCCATTTTACCGGGGAGGAAATTGAAGCTCAGAAGGGGAAGCAACCACTCAGTCGGCAAGAGGCAGAGCTGGGATTTAGGGTTCGTTTGACCCTGATGCCCCTTAAAACTAAAACTAAAAAAAAAAAAAAAAAGCCAAAAGCATCCATTCAGACCCCCCCCACCACCAAAGCACCATCGATGATAAAAATAAAGAGGGCTCAGTGAGGGGAACACAGTGCAACGAGAGCTTGAGTCAGCCCGGTGTCCAAAACTGTCCTCCAACCTCAAACTCCAACCCCCTGTCCTCCGCGGCCCAGGAGCTGGTGGCACCACCATGCGATGGTATTACTTTGACTGTGGCCATGTGGTGGTGAGGAAGCCCCGACCCCCTTCCGGCCTCTTTGTTCTGTTTAGTGCTCCATCTGCGGGCCCCTCACAGGCAGCCGGGCTGGTCTTGACTCTGAGGGGAAGGAGTAAACATCTTGGGGTGCTTTATTAGTTTATTTCAGAAGATGGAGCCGGTTTGTCCCTGGGGCCCACCCCTCTTTTATGGCCTCCAGCCCTTCTTAACAAATTCTAGTGACTGGAGAGAAAACCCCTTTCTACAGTGGATCATTAAAACACCGCCATAAACCCAGGGCCATAAAATATTATTCGCTGGGCATAAAAGGGGGGGTAAGATTTTCCCAGAATGACAGCCCAGGCGCGGCTTTCTCCCACTCTGGGCCAGGCGGCACAGGGGATGCGATCGTTCATAAATTCCTTATCTCGCACTCCGTTTTGGTGAAATAACCCTGTTGGGAGAACAGCCAAAAATACTGATTTATTTGTTCCACAGACTCAAAAGCACTTTTAATGAGTGGAGCATGGTGATGCCTTGCCGGCGTGCCTGCGGCTGACTCGATCTGAGCGCACACACCCAAAGGCACACGGAGCTTGCGAGGGGAAATGGGCAGTTCCTCAGGTTGGAGGTGGATGAGAACAAGAACCTTTGAAGATAGGGATGGAGAGGCTTCGGTTTCCCTTCTTTCAACCATCTGCTCACCCCCTTCAGGTCCACCAACACCCAGAAATGGACTGGCTCTTACAACCGAGCCTGGTTTTCCAGAGAAGCACCCTTCGGACTGAAGGCTTAAAATGGATTTCCAGTTGGTTCCCCTTGACATCGTTCTCTGGAAATAACCCTTTCATCCATTCATGCATTTGTTTGGTCATTCAACAAATAGTTTTGGGCACCGACTAGGTGCCAGGCACTGTTCTGAGCACTGGAGTTATAGCCACGGAAGATACTGTCACAGAGCTTCCTGCATCCTTGTGGGGTGTAGTCTCAGCACACCCATTATTTGTATCTTCGGATGAAACTTACAATCCTGTATCTGAGGTCTTGGGGCCAGATTGGTGTGTCAGAAAATTTTGGCATTTTTTTGAATGATAAAATGGGGCCATATAATTATTTAGTTTGCAGAAGGCTCCAGTGAAGTCTGGGGAAGCACCCAATAACTCAATGCTGTTCCTATTTCTTCAGCGAAGAGTGTGGCCATTCACTGTAACTGGAATAAATCAAGACTATCAATGGTCTTGTCACATGAGGTCCAGTTCGCCCACCAAAGGAGTCTGAAGAGCCGCTTTCCGAAGAGCAGCTACGGAGCACCTGATAAGTGACCCATGCTGAGTACTCCATGACCCTCACAGTTCATTCTTGCCATGTCCCTGATTTTCAAGGTCATCTATTTCCTTTTCACTGCACCCCTGCCACAGGTCCTTATATTTCTCTGTGTTTTGTTTGTGTGTCTGTGTGTTTATACGTGTGTTAAAGAGGATTTTGAAGCACCGAGAGGCTAAATGGCTTGTCCGAGACTTGACAGCTAGAAAGTGGCCTAGGAGGGTTGGAACTTGAGAGTCCGCACTCAACCACTGCCTAACACTACTGTCCTCTACAGGAAAGACAGCAAAGCAGGCAATAAAAACTGTTGGGGCCGTGTCTACACAAGCAAAGGCAACTGAGAAAAGCAGATAATTCAGAATATAGCAAATTTTAGAAAAAGGTTTGTGTTGGATAGCCAGTGTTTCTGGACAGGCTGTCGGGGTAGAACAAGTTGGTAGCCTTTCTCTGGTAGCAATAAGCTCATCTTTGTGGACTCAGGGACACGCAGGCATGGAGTGGCTTCAGCACCCCAGGAGAGCTCCGTTCTTCAACAAGGCACTTCCTGCCACTTCCCAGTGCCTCCACACGTGAACTGGGTCACTGAATTGGTGCCTCTGGGCATGGCTGGGTTGCGGCCCTTGCCTCGGAGACAGGAGTGCTCCATCCACCAGGAGACTTCTGGGCTGCGGCTACTGATTAAAACTGCGAAGGGAGAGAGGGACATGGGGAGGGAAGCTGCCCAGCGGAGGTTTTCCAGGCACAGACCCTTCATGTTCAAACCCTCCCCTGGAACTGGTACATCTCGGAACAGATGGAGAACTGGAAAACGCCCATAGGTTATTGTTATGTGGTCAAGGCCTAACGGAGGTGAGGAGAAAGGGGACTCAGGAGATGAACGGAAGATGTCTCAAGAGGAGCTTTGACGACGTTGGCTCCCCCTCCTTAAGGTTTCCTGCCCCCTTGGCTAAAGAAACAAGGCCAGGAGGAGAAAGGGCATCTCTTGCAGTCTGTGAGAAGCCTGCACTGCCATTTTGGTGCCTAGCAAAAGGAGGCCAGGGCTGGGAAGGAGTCCTGTCAGCTGAGAGGAGTAAGGTTCAGGAAGGGACAGGGAAGGGTGGGACAGCGTCTCTGGACCTTCTCCCAGCACCACGTGGGGTGGTCAGCCAAGGGTGAGAATGGGGAATGGAAGGAACAAAACAAAGCAGCCACAACCCAGAAGGACCCAGGCTATGGAGGTTTTGCCTTAAGGTCAAGTGCACGCTGCTGGATGTCAGAAATTGAATCCGTGTGTGTGTGTGTGTGTGTGTGTGTGTGTGTATGTGTGTCTGTGTCTGTCCGTCTGTCTGTCTTCCACCTCCTCTGGTGTCTACAGGATGGGGAGGACTCAGAATACGAATTGTGCTCCACTGTGAGGCATGGTTTGGGGATGGCGCCCCTGGCATGCTGGACATGGGGGGCACACATCCACTAACCGTGTCCCTGGGGGGTCACCCACAGGTGTCTGCAAGCGTCTAGAAGCTCCAGTGCTTGGAACTCGGCTTTGCCGAACTTCGCCGTCTTCTCACCTGAGGGCACCCACCTAGATTCACCAGGCAGCACTGCACTTCGCGTCTGGGTGCCCTGGGTCTCAGGCAGAGGCTCAATCGCGCACCCCAGTGCACAAGTCTACGGCACTGGAGCGTTGCAGGATGTGTGCGCGGCTCCCCTATTCTCCAGACCCGAGGGCTTAGGGACCCTCCCCCAGGGATAAGAATGGGGAGGAGGTCTTCCCAGAGGTTCCGCGCTGGGGCAGCAGGCCCCCTGCGCCCCAGTGGGAGCGGCCTGGGACAGGCGAGCCGAGGGGTCCAGACCGGGAAGTTGGGGTTCAGACTCCTGAGGGTGGGCGGCTTTGGAAGAGCGCAGACGGCCGGGAGGCGGGCAGGCAGCGGCTGCGGAATGGACCTCTCTCTTTCGGCGGATGCCTGGGGGATGGGGAGCCCAGAGAAAGGGGCTCGAGTAGGGAGCGTATTCCGCCCCCCCTGCACCCCAGCCGTGGTACGGCTTTAAAATCCTGCGGAGTTTGTCATAGGCCGGCCTCACCACGCATGCGCAAAGACGAAGTTGAGTTTTTTTTTTTCTTCTTTCTTTTCTCCCCCCTTCCCTCTCTCTTTCCAGCCGCCTTTGGTTCTGCAACTTAAAAAAAAAAATTCTTTTTTTCCCCCCTCTGAGAACAGCAGGGGAAAGACGAGTCCGGAGAGAGGGAGAGAGAGTGCGGCAGTTGGCGAGGAGGGCCAGGGGGTGGGTGGGGGGGGGACGCGGTCCCTGCGGTCAGTCAGTCTGCGGGGCACAGGATCGCGTGGAAGGCTGCTGCAAGCTCCAAGGCGCCGCCTCCGCCGCCCGGAGTTCGGTCCGGTGCGGCCGCCGCCGAGCGAGCTCCTCCTGCCGCCGCCGCCGCCGCCGCCGCCGCGCCGTGCCCCCGACCGCCCGCCGCCAGCCCGCCCCTGGGGCCCCGGCGCCAAACGAGGAGGTGGGCAGCCGCGCCGGCCACGGACCGCCAGAGCTGAGCAGCCGCCGCGGAGCGCCCGGCCCTCGCCCCTCCCCAGCCCCACGCCCGCGGTGCCCTCGCCCCTCTTCGCCCTTCGCCCAGGAAAGGCGGGGAAAAGACGGGGATTAACCCGAAGAGAGAAAGCGGGGAGGCAGGGAGCCAGCGTCTCTCCCCTGGGGCAGTCGCCTATCGCCTCCCGATCCCACCGCGCGCATAACTTTCGGGGGACGACTTTTACCCATTTTGCGCCCCCTTTTTGCCACACCATAAAATGAAAGGACAAAAGTTGGCGCTGACTCTTGTAGCTCCGATGGCGACTTGTGCATTTTCAGCGGCATCTCTCGGAGAAAAAGCCCTGCGCGCCTGATTGTTCTGTGGCCCCAAAGATTCAGCGTGTGTGGGGGGGGTGGGGGGTGTGTGGGTGTGTGTCTGTGTGTGTACACAGACGTCCACACACTCACTCGCGGCCGCAGGATCAGCGCCTGGAAGCAGACGTTTCGGCCACAGACTTGGAGAGGAGGAGCTGGAGATCCGGAGGCGTGAGCCGCCGCGAGTTTGCAGAATCCGCGGTGTGAATGAACTGGGGGCACCTGGGCGCGCGGATCGCCCCCGCCCCCGCCTCGGGCCAGAGTTGAGTGGTGGGGGCATTTTTTTCACCCTCTTGTGAAGAATTTTTTTTTTTTTATTATTTGTTGTAAAGTCTTTTGCACAATCACGCCCACATTTGGGGTTGGAAAGCCCTAATTACCGCCGTCGCTGATGGACGTTGGAGAGGGAGCGCCTCGCCGCGGAACAGTCGCCTGCACGCCCTCGCCGGACCCGCGGCTCCCTTGTTGCGCGCCGGCCCGGCTTTGCCTTTGCTGCCGGCCGGCGGGCTTCGGCGCCCCCTCGGTTCCCGGGCGCATCCCGGCGCTGCTCCGGCTCGGGCCCCCAGACTTGGGCGCCAGTGACCGCTTCGCCTGTGATTTCCTGCGCCTGCCGGACGCGCCCAGGAGGAGCCCGAAGCTCTGCGCCGGATCGTCCCCCCAGGCTTAACCCGGCCGCTCCGCTCGGATTCCTCGGCTGCCCTCGCTCGAGTGGCGACTTCCTCCCCGCAGCCGTGTCCCCTCCCCCTCGCCATGAAGGTAGGTGTTCTGTGCTATGCCGACGTTCGCCACTTTTTTTCTTTACTTTTTTTCTTTTGGAAGTTAACTGACGCCCCCCCCCCCCACCACACCTCTTCCCAATCCCTCCATTTCTCCTGCTGCCTCCAGAAGCTGGAACTCCTGCGTAGCTGGCAGAGACCTCTCCCCCTTCGCCCACGCCCCAGCCGCAACCCCAACCCCTACCCCTTCGCTCACTGCCTGTCTCCGCGGAGACTTCTTTCCTGTCCCACCAAAAGTTCTGCAAACCTTTTAGACTTTGGAGACAAAGTTAAGGATGAGCCAGGGCAGAAAAAAAGAGCGGTTCACGGATGACTTTGCTTTTGCCCTGAGAAACACCAGTGTAACTTACTATGTATATTTCAGTAACAGGATAATGATTCAATTCAACAAATATTTACGAAGCGCCCACTGCGCGGGGCACCGAGAGGGTGTGTGGCCGGGGCTCGGAAAGGGGAGGAGGACTCCTTGGTTGGGAGACCAGGCGGCAGGACTAGGAGCCGACACCCCAGAGCAGTGCACCGCCCCCTCTTCGCTCGTCCTCTGCTGCCGGAGGCCAGGTTGCAGGCTTCTCGCGGCCAGGGAATCCTGGAGCTGCAGGCCTTGTGCATTTAAGAGTGCCTGGTGGGGGGCCAGCGCGCACCCCGGCGCGGGAACCGGGTCGCGTTATTAGCATTATTAGCCGCCACTGGGTGAGCTCAGGCTCTTTGCCGCGGTGATGGGGGCGGGGAGTGCTGGCAGCGGTGGCTCTAATCCCGTCGGCTGGGAGAGCGCACCCCGGCCCCCTGCGCGGAATCTGCCTTGTCCTTTGGAAACATTTGGGCCTCCGCGTCGGGAGAGCGGGCGGGAGGCAAACTCTTGTTTGTTTTAATTGTCAGTTGTATGTTAAAGCCGAGTCACACACTCAGAGGGTCACCGGGAGTTCACTTTTGCGAAAAGTTAACATTTCTTCCTGCAATATAACTTGTTATTTTCCAAACAACTTCTCTGTCTGTCCTCCAAGCTTCGATCCTTATTTCCACTCTTCTTGATCTCTATTTTACTCTTCTAGAAAATAAGGTTGGAATTAGAAGTAAGATGTTTCCTAAAGCAAACAAATCCCCCGCCACCCCCACCCAAAAAAGTTTAAAGAGAACCCGAAACCTGGAGACCTCGCGGCCTTGTTTTACTTTACAATTCCAGTTTGGCATCAGGGCCCCTGCTCCTCTCGCGTCTTTAAATGGACAACTCGATGTTTTGCAAGTCACTTGGAGCCTGGGTTGGGATCGCACCTCCACAGCCCCTGCCCTCCCGCCAATATTCAGGCTGCTCCAGCCTGATACGGAGATTTCGTTTCTAGAAAGCCACTGCCAGGGGAGTTCCGATGGGGCAAAGCTGAGTGCGCGCAAGCGATCGAGAAGCCGCGGAAATTCTGTCCGAGTGCGCAGATCTGTGCCCTGCGTGTGGGGGTGGGGGAAGTAAAGGGTCAGTTGTTCTCTGGTCTTGGGCTTACCAGCCATTGTCCCGCCCGGCCCAGAGGACCCTCCCCAAGAGGACTGGCCCGAGAGTCCATAGTCTTTCCCTTCCCTCACCGGAGCGCCTCGGTGCACAAGGGGTTAGCACCGTGCGCGCAGAGTTCTGCTAGTCCCGCTCCTTTTCATCCTCGCCGTGCGGTGCCGGCTGCCCCCTGTTGGCTGCCTTGGAGTAGCACACCTGGGAGTCTTCTTGGAGCCGGCAGGCAACCGTTCTCCTCTCCCACCCATCTCTGGCTTCGTTCGTCCTTCCCCGCCACCAGGTTCTCCTCTCCTGGGAGGGCCCCTCCGAGGCTCCCAGGGGACAAGCTGCAAAGCGCGGCCGCCGCCGTACGGAAGCGGCCGGAGATCCGATCCAGCAAACCGGACTGGGGCGTGTGGAGGAAGGGTTTACCTCCTCACCAGGGCGTAGGATCTGGAGCATCGCCGTAGGAGGCCTAGGGTCCGGCTTTGGCGCTCTCACCAATGCTGTCTGTGAGAGGCAACAAGTGTTGCTTTCTCTTTCTTGGCCTCAATTTCTTCGTCTCTTAAAAAGTGGAGTTGAAACTGCCTCTAAAGGATAGGGGTTGAACTGATCCTTAATTTTCTTTTCTGCTTCCACTGGAGACTATGTTCTTGCTCTGGATAGAGTTGAGAACCTGTGCTGGGAGAGAACCTGTGTGAGAAGGTGGAAGCGATACGTGTGTGGGAGAGGAAGAAAGAGAGAGCTTTGAGGTCTGAAGAGACTTGTCCTGGGGATGGAAGTGGGGAGACAGGGAACAGAGCTGGGCTTGGCCACGATTCTGCCTTTGGAGAGTCCTTGTTACCGGACCTGCGGTTTAGTCCTGAGCCTGGGCAACCCTTGCACTGATTTGGGCGCAAGGAGCTCCCTCCACCTTCTCTGTCTGGCTTCCCTACACCCCCCACCGCCTACACACACACACACACACACACACGCACACACACACACTTGCAGCGCTATGGACACCCTAGGCAGCGGGGAGGGGTGGCCTGTGACCCCCCCCCCCAGCCCAGGCTAGAGGAGTGAGGGAGCGCCCCTCCTTGTCTATCCTTCCCCAAGCGGACCTCCTGTCCACCTCGGCTTGCTCATCTTTAACCACTCCGCTTCTCTCCGCATTTCCTGGGGCAGGGAGTCCCAACGCTGTGGTTGCAGCCTTTATTTTCTACAATTTTCTCTGTTTCTCTCCTTCAAGGAGAGATCACAGTGGGGAAGACAAAGTTTATTTCCCACCAAGAGCTGAGATTCTTGGAGTTTCCTATCCTTTTAGCCACCCCGAGCCCAGGTCAAACATTTCTGACTCCTCGCTGGTCTCCTTCATCATTTCCATTCTCACAGACTTGCGGGGGCGGGGGGGGGTGGGGGGCGGACTCTGGACCAAAAAGCTTAGTGGAAGGGGATGTCCAGACCGAGTGAGGTAGTGCCAGTGGCCAGGGGTCGAGAATCTTCTTCCTGCCTTTGGGGAATTTCTCTTTAGGGGCTGGGGCCGAGGATTTCGGTGCTGCGCGTCGTTCGGACGCTTTCTGTGGCCCGGGAACCTCTTCTACCAGAGTGATGGTTTCCTCTCTCTCACTCCTCTTCACCCCTCGCCGGCGCCCCAGTTGATAAAGTTTAGGCACACCTTCAATCCAATGCGAGGGCTTTGGAGGAGATACCGAGTAAGCGTCACTGCGTCGAGCTGCTCTGGCTTTGGAAACAAGGGCGCACGAACGCCCTACCCCCACCTCACCCCTCCCTTGCGCTAGAACCCCTCAAGTGCCCGAAATCCCTCTCCCCATCGCACGCTAGGAACAGATTCTGAGGATCCCTACATAAGTGGGTTTCCCCGGGCCCTGAGAGTGGCCGAAAACATTCAGTCCGTTCTTTGGTTGTAAACTCAGCCTCTGCCCAGAACTTTTGTTTGCGCGCCGGTGTGACAGTCTCCGGAGAGGTCTCGTTTCCTACGCTCTTTTCGAATCAGATCTCTTGGTAAACAGGCAGGGGTGTTTACCCTATAGAGTCGATGTATTTATTAGTTCGCTGTGGGTTCTTTGAGTCCTTCAAACTTGTGGGGCCTTTTTTGGGGGTTGCACGGGGATTGGAGCGGGAAGAGGGCCAAGGTGTTTCCGGGCAAGCGCGCGGGGTTAAGTGGAGACGGGACTCGCAGGGCTCTCCTGCAGCTGTCCCCTTTGGGACACCTCTGGCGTATCCCCAGTCTGGAGCTGGGGAGACCGAGTCTCATAGACCCAATGGCCCACTTATAGTTGAGAACGGGCAGACTCTCCCCGGGGTCTTCCGGCCCAAAGTCGGTTCGGTTTGTGTGGCTTCGCCTCTAACAAAGAGATCCGCTGTAATCCGCCGAATCTGTTATCAATTTCTTCGTTGCCCGCGCCCCGCCCCGCGCGCCCCGCCCGTCGGGAAGCTCGGAAAGTGCGCGCAGCCAGCAGACCTCTCCGCCGGCGTCTCGAAAGCACGCCGGTGCGTGTGTGTCTGTGCATGTGTTTGAGTGTGCGAATGTGCATGAGTGTGTTGTGTGTGTGTGTGCGCGCGGCCTTGGCCGCCGGGGGGTGGGGGGGAGTCGATTTTGCAGCCTGGGCCGCGCGCGAAGGCCGACCTCGCAGCCCACCCCCTCCCCTGGAGGAAACTTGACACTTCGGGCGGGGGTGGGGAGGGAGACCGAGCCTTCCTTCTCCTAGGCTGGGGAAACCCCAGGTTTCTGTTCTCAGGGATGCGCCCCTCGCTTTGCGGCGTTTGGAGAACGAGTGGGCCAAGGGCTCAGAGCCCGGGTTAGCGGGCACTGGGGACCACATAAGCATTTCCTCTCAGAGAAGCCCCGAGCTGTCCTGGTCAAAAGGACGGCGGGCCGGGAAAAGCTTTGGCAAGCTCCTGGGCCCCTTTGCGTTTCTAAGGCTGCCTAGGTCCTCTCTGCCCCTTTGATGGCGCACGTTCCAGGCCCTTCGGCCGCCTGGAGGAGGCTCACCTTTCCTTTCTCCGAGGAAAGGGCTCCTGGGGGCTGCGGGCGGTGCGGCGGGTTACCCTTATCAGAAATGTTAAAAGGGGATTTTGTAAACCCGCTCCTCCCACCCGCACCCGCCACTGTCTCGCGCCGCCGCTGCAGCCTACAGGTGGAGAAGTCACCAGTGGGGAGGAAGGGCAGCGAAAGCTTCCAAGGCCGCCCCCTGCCCCGAAATTTTTCACGACGGGAACCTTCGCCGCCTGGGCCCTCTGGGCCCTGTAAGCCAGGGGCTCAGCCGCCGCGGAAGCCGGCGCATCTCTGGCCCCGCCGAGGGCTCACTCGAACCGCCTGTGGCCTCGCCCTGCGCCCTCACCGTTCGGGACTTACCGACCTGAGTCTGAATTGGGCTGGAGGGTGGGATGGGGGTGTTCTAAGGCCAGGCTCACTGTGCCGAGATGGCGGAGCGGCCGACAGCACCAGACCAGAACCAAAGGAAACTGGAGTCGCCCTTGGCTTCCTTTCCGCTTTCTCCGTGGCTGCTGTCAGGAGTGGGGGACAGGAGGGCGGGAGGGAGAGTGAAATGAAAAAAAAATCAGAATTCCTGGGAAGGAAAGGGAGGGATCGTCTCCCAGGACAGTGGGACCCGGACCCCCTTCTTTCCTCGGAGGTGCTATCCCTTCTTTGGGGTACACTGAGTCCGAGGAGGAGCCCGCAGGCAAGGGAGGGGGCACTGTTTTCCGGTTTCCTTGGTTGAGAGAGCCGATCTGTCACCCCGTTATCCTTGGTGCCCCCCCATCACCTCCCCACTCCAGTCTGGCTGAAGAGTTTCCTAAGGAAACCCAGGTTGCCCTTCCCCCTCTGGAAGTGGCTTCCCCCAAAGCGGCCTGTAAACTGATTATGAAACATACGCTGTTAATTCCGAGCTGCATTTCCCAGCTGGGCACTCTCGCGCACGCAGCTCCCCGGGGCCTCGCCCCCCACCCCCTGCCCTTCCCTCCCGCGTCCAACCTCCCCCCCACGGCCCCCCCCCCACCCCGGAGCCTGCCACCCCGCCTCCTCCGCAGCCGCCGGTGGCGCGCTCCACTCGCCTTCGCGCTCCTCTCGCCCATGGAATTAATTCCGGCTCCACTTGTTGCTTGGCTCAGGTTGGGGAGCGGACGAGGGTGGCGGCGGGTTCCCGAGTGAATTCCTCGCGAGGAGGGACCCAGCACAGCGCGGACTAGAGGGGAGCGAGGGGGTGCGGGAAGCGAACAAGCAGGAAAGAGGCAGCGCTTGGCACCGGGGCTTTGACTCAACAGCATTGAGACATGTTTGTAATCGCTGGCGTGCCCCGCGCGCAGGATCCCAGCGAAATCAGATTTCCTGGTGAGGTTGCGTGGGTGGATTAATTTGGAAAAAGAAACTGCCTATATCTTGCCATCAAAAAACTCACGGAGGAGAAGCGCAGTCAATCAACAGTAAACTTAAGAGACCCCGGATGCTTCCGTTGTTTAAACTTGTATGCTTGAAAATTATCTGAGAGGCAATAAACATCTGCTCCTTTCTTCCCTCTCCAGAAGTCGATTGGAATATTAAGCCCAGGAGTTGCTTTGGGGACGGCTGGAAGTGCAATGTCTTCCAAGTTCTTCCTAATGGCTTTGGCCATATTTTTCTCCTTCGCCCAGGTTGTAATAGAAGCCAATTCCTGGTGGTAAGTTCTTTCTAAGTACATATTCTTTATTTTATTTTATTTTATTTTTTAAAGATGCATTTGTA
Organism: Paguma larvata; assembly: GCA_030068075.1. Lineage (NCBI taxonomy): Eukaryota > Metazoa > Chordata > Mammalia > Carnivora > Viverridae > Paguma > Paguma larvata. The sequence goes on along the minus strand of CM057842.1, from coordinate 22,553,495 downwards.
TGATGCTGCAGTTTTTAAAGCTGAATCGTGAGCTCGAGTCCATTTATCTAATGTATGTGTACATAATACATTTTATTTATATATCTGGAAATCAGAATTTTCTTTTCACTTGTTAATATTGTCAACCTTATCTTTAGCTCCATAGGGAATGGGAACCTATAAATCTATGCCTTTTTCTTTGAGGCCCTTGTTCAGATGTATGCTTGTAGTACCTCATGTAATAAAAGGGAACCGAAATTCACTTCTCTGATAATTGTAAGCCTATCTATAAAATTTACTTTTTGCCACCTCTAGGCAGTAAAAGTGAGTTCCAGCTTTTATTTTCTGTCACTTGAGGTTATTAACCTTCAGGGTCTGAAGTAGGCAGAGTTATAGGAAGACGGCTGAACTCCAAGCCAGGGAAGTATTTGCGCTGGAGATTTGATCAAGAGGAGGTTAACTTGAAGTAGTCAAATGTCCCTAAGTGACGGGTTTCTCTCTGGTGTGGGGCCTTGTAGATCGACTGCAGTATATCCAGAGGATTATTTCTGACGGCGTTCTGGATATTTTTTCCCTGTAAATGAACAGCGTTTTTCTGACTGTCAAACATGACTTGTATTCACTGGATACCCTGTCTTGGGTCTTTCACAATCACATAAGGAGCCCTTTTAAAATGTCCAGAACATGGTGAATTTTCTCCAGTCTCTATATTTGTTTCAGCGTCCTTCCATCAGTCAGAAGGAACTGCTATCTCCTCCCCGTGTCTAATTGTGTCTACTTTCGGCATTCATATGTTTGCAAAGGCAGATCGGTCCAATTTGTGGGGCAAAGTGAGTCACTTTCTCTAATGTCAGAGGCCCGTCCCCAAACCGCCATTTCCCCCTTTTCTGAGCGCATTTCGGAAACATTGGTTCAGGTATATGGCGAGGAAGGCAAGGAAGGGAGTGAAAACCTAGCTGAGGAGCCAGATGGCCGGGTGGGGACTATACAATACCTCCGTTTTCTGAGTGCAGTTTAAACAGAGAAGTTTTATGAAGCCCTTCTCCTACTTTGTCATGAGGACAAGCAGGAGAGAAAAAGCATCTGTGTGCTTCAAACTACGTATTGCTGACATGCTTTCAGGGGGCCTACCTCGAGAGTTCACGTAAATCTTGAATGCACATCTCCCCCCCTTTTTAGGTCGCTAGGTATGAATAACCCTGTTCAGATGTCAGAAGTGTATATCATAGGAGCACAGCCTCTCTGCAGCCAACTGGCAGGACTCTCTCAAGGACAGAAGAAACTGTGCCACTTGTATCAGGACCACATGCAGTACATCGGAGAAGGCGCGAAGACAGGCATCAAAGAATGCCAGTATCAATTCCGACATCGAAGGTGGAATTGCAGTACCGTGGATAACACCTCTGTTTTTGGCAGGGTTATGCAGATAGGTAGGAAACCCTTTCACATATTTTTAAATATAGGTCAATTATTCTCCTGGAAAAAGGCTTTCTTCAGTGTTTACTGCCACGCTTGATAAGGAGGGGAATCTTTCCAGCAGGGTGCCGGCTGGGAGTTTTTGTCTTTATTGCTGCTTGCCTTCGTCCCTGTCCCCACACCTGATTATAAGTTTTGGGCCTTTTTTTTTTTTTTTTTTTTTAACAAATCAGAAGGGAAGCATCAAAGACGCGTCCACGTTTTCTGAACACTTAATTTTTCTAAAAGGCATTTTGTTTAAAATAGAAGCAGAACACTTATTTTGGTTTCTCAAAAGTGGATGAGGAGAGCTGAGTCATTTATATCCTTTTAAACTTCAAAACTCTTGTAACTGTTAGGAGTTTCGTAAGCCACAATTCAAACGGTCCAAGCGTCAGACTAAATACCGGTCTCTTTCGAATGCTGGATACATCGGAGGTGAATAAGGTTTTAATTTTCCTAATATAGATAGTTCCTGAGGCTATAGAGACATATATGTTAAAAAGCTTTATTTTTAGTACTAGAAAGAATTTTAATTAGAAGCGATCCGATTGACGTTGTGATGTTGGCGATTGATATAAAGGCACATGCTTCACATCTCAACCTAGAAACTTAAAAAGAAATCTTAAATGTATTGCTCACAGCCAGATTCTTCATATTAAATGTATCATTGAACTTGTTATTCTCTGCAGGGAGGAGGTGGCATTAAAATTGGGGTAAAGGCAAAGAATTTGGAAAATCAGTTTGCCTCTGGTTTGCTTTAATAGCAAATAGGATGCTATCTGACAGATGTGGTCCTATGTGTGCTTTCTAGTGTGAATATTTTAGGTCCATTTAGTTTTATGCAAACAAGCCCTTATAATTAATATGACTGCAGTGATTCCTAAAATAAGAAGCCATTTATCAAAGCAATTAACTGTTTAGACTGACTGAAGATAAAAAAAAAAGTTGGCTTAATATCCGTCACGGATGGATAAAATGCTTTTTTAAAAACCCTGAAAAGTGCATTCATTGAGAACAAAAAAGAGTTGTCAGTGGATGTTTGAGCCCATCGACTTCATATACTAAAATAATACAGGACTGGAGGCCGTTCCTTTAATTGAATGGGAAAATGGGCTGCAGCCTCAGCCTGCAGTTTCATAGGGCTTTGTCCTTCCTGTTAATGATTAAAATGTGCTAATGTATATACTGGGGTCTGAATCTAGGAGTTCGGTGTCAGGAACACAGGAGCTTTCCCTGAACGTGGAGTGCCCTAGGTAGTGAGCTGGGGGTGTGGTGGAGATTTCGTTTTGCATTTTGATATTGTAAGTTCGAAACTTTTTTTTTTTTTAGCTGTATCAGAATGGTAAGTTGTCAGCTTTCCCTTCTCACCTTCGCCTTCCCCCAAACTGCCTTCCTCTCAAACTCTGGGGGGCACTGGGTATGATAGCATGGGTCATACATTTTTGATGGTAGCCAGGAAGCAAAGCAGCAGTTGTAAAGGTTTTCTGTGTAGTCCCTCGAACACAGCTTTGATTAAGATCCTCTTCTTGTCTTCATATATAGCCTCTTTGGGGCCAAAGTGTTCAGAATAAGCTATCATTTGCTAAGTGGATTTGAGTTCTGCTGGTGATTTATTTAAAATGTGGTCCAAGATTCAAAGGGCCTGCTTCCTCGGGGAGCAAGCAGAACCTTTGGTACAAAGGCTCATATTTAATTGTCCCTTGCGGATTCGCTTTCTGGTCCTCAGCTGTGTGGTATTCCCATCTGGGTCGGTGGTAAGTGGGTCCCAGGAGAATCTCCCGGCAGCCTCCGAGGGAGCCCTGCTAGATACCACCATCAAGTTAACCTATGTCCTGAGCATCTGAGAACACATTCTCCTTTGCCAAAAGTCCCTCAGGTGCCTGGGGTCTCCCAGCACAGGAAGCTGCTGCCGGGTGGTTTGCAGTGGAAAGGCTGAGGGGCCTTCTCTTCTATTTATTTAAAAAAAGAGATGGAGAGAGGAAAACCCAGAATAGATTTTTGTGGGAGAGGAACATGGACCCAACCCCAATAGTGGGAAATACACTTGGCTTTCACTTTTGTATTTATGAGTCTGTTTGAAGAGAATGAGCTAAGGGAAAATTTAAAACAACTTTGATGCTGAAAGGTGTGCATATGTGTGCGCGTGCGTGTGCGCGTGCGCATCACCCCCTCCAAAGTACACCAGGGACATGGAGAGCAATTCCTGCCCATGAGAATCTGACCCTGTGATGGGGCCAGTGTCTGAGAAACCCGGGCTGCCATTTCTAGCCCTCTTCAACTCATTTTTCTAGGGTGCCAGTTGCCCAGGAGGCTCCGTATACAATTGCCTCCGTGAAGGGCCCACTCTTCATTTTGGAAACTTTCTCATTTTTCATCATGCTACCCTTTCCACCAGCTTTTGTCTCCGTCTCTTCTTTGTCTCCACACTGTGAAAAGATATGTAAGAAAGGCTCCATTTTGAAGGGGCAGGAGGGTCCGAATAGATGCAGATTTCACAGGGAGGGAAGCCTCACTGAACCCGCAAAACTCCATCCAGGAGGACCCTGTCCACAGGCTATTCGCCAAAGAGCACTTTTCAAACGGACGTTTTCCCTGCAGTGACCAATTAGCTTAGAGATTTCTACCAGTTTGTGCTCCAGGGCAAAAAAGGAAATGCTCAAGGTAGACTCACGAAAAAAAGCAGCATTATTGTGTTTTGTATAAAAGCCCTTTTATGCACTATCTGCTCACAGGAACAGGACAGTGTCTTATTTTCTTCAGTCTCCAGAGGATTCTTTATGTCTTCCACTAGCTACTGCCTTATTCTACAAGTGTCCCATCCAGGGCCACAACATTTTCTGTGCCATCAGTGCTAATCCCCAAATGACTCCCTAGAATCTGCCTGCCCACCCCATTTCTCTCCACTCCCTGATGTTCTCTGTCTCTCTCATTTGAGCTGGATAGACTTAACACCCCTTAGGAACTTTCCGGACCCTCTTGCCAACCACCAGCACACTCCTCAGGTTATTCATATTTTAAATTGCGGGTGGGAAGGTCTGTGGTAAGTGGGAATCCCTTCACCATTCCTGGAAGGAGGAATCACAAATGGTCCTGCATTGAAATGCAGAGCTGGAGTGCAAGAAAAAGACAGCCTGTGGGCGGGACTGAGATAGCCATCCTCCTCAGACTGGTTGGGGCTGAGTCCCGTCCTCAGCTGTTCTGCTGCTGCATCCCTCCCCCCTCCCCCCCCCAAAAAAAAAGATTGTTAGCAAGCTCTTTAAGGTTAGGAGCAACTTATTCTCATAGGGGGATTTCAGGGCCAGAAGGGGCCTTTGTTTTCTTGTTTTTTTTTTTTAAACCTAGGCACCTAGTTCAATACCCTTATTTTATAGTTGAGGGAAATGAGCCCCCCACCCAGAGTACACCCCTCAGGCCCAGCTTCAGCTGGCAGGGCGTTAACCCCTTCTCTCTCATACCTCTACAGCTTTATTAAGTGGCCTCTTGTTACACATAGAAATGTCTCCATGTACAAGCGGAAGTTAAGGTAGTCTGTGATTGCCTCCATTTTCCTCCTGACAGATAGGGCTCCTCTATCAGTGTTTTACAGGGAGGTATTCTGTGCAAGTTTTGGGGAAAGACAAGACTTCTTTTTTTTTCTTTTCCCCCCGAGATTGTGCTTTTTCCCTTCTCGCTATTATTCCAGCACTGTGAGGCAGAGGCTATGGGGTGGGGGAGGCGGTTGCAGAAGCAGCATCAAAGACAGCAGGCTGTTTTGAAAGACTTCCATCTTCCTGAAGGAGAAGTGACGAGGCTAACCCAGCTTGGGATTTAAGAAGAGGCACGTTTCACTACAGTACTTAACTCTAGGAACAGGTTTAGAAGTGACCTCTGGGGAAGTCAAGAACCCTGGCCCGAGACAGGCACCAGGCTGGTGCAGGAGGGGAAGCCAGGCCGCAAGCGTGGCTGCTGCAGCCTCTGCCTTCCAGGGCCTGAGATTTTAAGAGGCCCTAAGCCTGGCAAATTCTGTGCTCCTGCCTCAGGTAAGGCAAAATGAAGAGGACACCAAACGTTAAAATAAGTATAAGGAAGTCTCCCCTCATTCTGTTCGCCCTCCCTGACTTGTTTCGTGTGCCTTTTGGGAAGTAAGTTTCCAGGATTTTCAGGAGCTGTAGGGAAAACCACTCCCGCGGAGGAGTCCGCTGTCGGGCTCTTCAGTGTGGGAGCAGAGACGTCAGGGGACTGCGGCTCGGGTCACTTGCCGCTGCCGCGTGTTGGGGCGGCTCTCCCGGCTTCCGGGGGGCGGGGTCGCTAGGGCCGGGGCGCCCCCTGCCCCTGCCCGGGGCCGCCGGGAGGCTCGCGGGGCGCCCCCCGCAGGGCCGGCGCCCGGTGACCCCGCGTCCCGCCCACAGGCAGCCGCGAGACGGCCTTCACGTACGCGGTGAGCGCCGCGGGGGTGGTGAACGCCATGAGCCGCGCGTGCCGCGAGGGCGAGCTCTCCACCTGCGGCTGCAGCCGCGCCGCGCGCCCCAAGGACCTGCCGCGGGACTGGCTGTGGGGCGGCTGCGGCGACAACATCGACTACGGCTACCGCTTCGCCAAGGAGTTCGTGGACGCGCGCGAGCGGGAGCGCATCCACGCCAAGGGCTCGTACGAGAGCGCGCGCATCCTCATGAACTTGCACAACAACGAGGCCGGCCGCAGGGTGAGTCCCGCCCCGCCACGCCCCGCCCCGTCCCGGGCCCCTCGCGGGTCCCCAGGCTCGGCTGCTCTCTCCAGCCCTCGGTCCTGCCCTGTGCCGCCCCTCCGGGTGTACCTGTCCCTCCGTCTCTTTCTGCGTCTGTCTCCTTCCTTCCCCTTCTGACCCTGCCTCTGACTCTGGTCGCTTTCCCTCCCTCTTTGCTCCCCTGTCTCGCTCTCTCCTCCTCTCTCTTCTTCTCTTCCTCCCCGCCCCACGTACACATGGGCCTCCCTGGAGAGGGGTGCACGCCCCAGAAGGGCTTCCTGAAGGTGAATCATCCCGCCCTCGCCCCCTCCAGCGAAGGTGCTCCCGCAGTTGCCTGAGAAAAGAGCTTTCTCTGCCTTTTTGAATTAGTCCCCAGTGCAGTTGGCCAGCCCAGCTCAGAAATGAAACTGTGAATAACGTTCGCCCTCCTCCCTGGAACAGGTTTGTGGTTGGGCTTAAATTTGGGAGAGGGAGTTATTCATCCCAGTAGGTGCCCAGTGGAGGAAGCCCTCACCTCAGCTTCCAGAACTTACCTTTTCCCTCGCTTGCCTTCTCCTTGCCTCCCCTCCTGTCATTAGATAGCAGGCCTGAGGCATTGAGGGTTTTGTTTTAAGAGTTTTTCTAGGAAAACTTCGGCAGGGGCAGGCATTTTTAGCAGTGTGGAATTTTATAGGTCTGACCATCAGGCCAATGGAGGACGGCCCTGGATAGAAGGGAGAGCCACTCAGAAGTGCCCAGGGAGACCAGTTTTGCAAGTCCTCCCTCGCCAGCCTTCTGGGTCCACTCTTTCCTTCCCCTGGTGGGAAGCTTCTCCACAATAGTTAAAAAGACCCTTTTTTCCTGTGGTTAAACACATGGCACTTTATGGCTGCTTTAAAATGAAGGGGTGAAACTTTTCTTAACTTTGGCAGCATTGAAAACCAGGGCCATTATTTTTTCACAGAACCCAAGGTAGGTGCCAGGAACTTTCTGGTCAGAGATTTCACTCTTCTGTATTTTGGGGTGAGGAAAAAGGAAGATAATCACAGAGTAAAATACAGAGGACTGGGAGGAGCCTTTGAGCCCTCTAACCGCACACCCTCATTTTTAAAGCTCGGGAAACTGAGGCCCTAGAGAACCCCTTCATGGCCATGGAGGAAAATTGATGGATTGCAATACAAGCCCAGGCGTCTTTTTATTAAACTGCTGCGTCACAGCTATAGGCTATATTCCAGTTCTGTTCCGTTCCGTGTATGAGCCTCAGTTTCTACATTTCTACATCTGTTGGGTGGCCATGGCACGAACTATCACTTAGGGTCATGTGAGGACAACCCGGGACCATAGAGTAGGTGGATCCAGACGAAGGTACCAATACTCGACTGTCTCTGACCAATTAAATAACCGTTTCTTGTGCTTCAGGCCAAGGGCCGGGCTTAGCGTCAGCCTGTATAAATGATTGATAAATCATAACTTAATTGCTAGACATTATGAAGCTGAGAGCAGAGAAGTCAAAGATGATCTAGATAGTTCCAGCTAATATAGCTGCCGCTTCTCCGATTGACATTAAGCATTTGGAGGTGTTGGGGAAGGACTGAACTCTGCAGATTTTTGCCTGTGGTGCCCTGAGGGGTCAGATTATTGCTCCGGAGGGCAGATGTGGCCTCTCCTTTTCAAGTCTCCCGTTGCCGTGGGGCCTGCAGCGTGGGCCGACTCTGTCTCCCCCACTGCAGCTGACCAAGGCCACAGAATGGGCATGCCTGCCCCACTCTCTGTGGGGCCATAAAGGGCCCCGTCCTCAACAGGAGACACGTCGCATTACCCTGCGCGTGCAGCTTGCCCGGTGCCTCAGACCGGAAGTGCCTGCAGACGGAGATGTGGTTGACCCGTCTGGGTCCCCGCTGTGCCCATATTTGGTACTTTCATCCATTTAGGGGATTTCTTTGACTTCTCTCATGAAGCGAAATTAGCAGGGGCTTAACAATCAAGGGAAGAAGGTCAAGGGATTTCCAAGTAGAGAGAGGGGGTTTTGGAGAGCTGGAAAAGCACCTTTAATATTAGAATTTCATTTAACACCTACATTTCTTTTAATATTAATTTTTGAGAGAGAGAGAGAGAGAGAGAGAGGGAGACAGACTGTGAGCAGGGGAGGGGCAGAGAGAGAGGGAGACCCAGAATCTGAAGCAGGCTCCAGGCTCTGAGCCACCAGCCCAGAGCTTGATGCAGGGCTCAAACCCACAAACTGTGAAATCATGACCTGAGCCAAAGTCAGAAGCTTAACTGACTCAGCCACCCAGGCGCCCCTAACGTCTACATTTTTAAATAGTGAGTGAATTCTTTTTGTAAGTTTTATAATTTGAGCTGTGAGCTGAACTTGGATCCTGGCAGATGAGGTTACACAGAAGACAGCTTTTCTCCAGGACAGTGGGGGCAGGGAGGAGGAAATTTGGACACTGTGCCGGGAAATCGTATTAGAATCTCCTCGGGGCATTAGCTTTTTATTTTCATCGAAGGGGACCAAAGGTTAAATACATCTGCAAAACCCTTCTGCACATTAGCTAAGTGCCTGAAACCCTTTATGCCAAGGGAGTACATTCTGCCCCCCCTTTAAAAAAAAAAAAAAGAATCCTTATAGGAAGAGGGGAGCTGATCTGGGTGGAGGGAGCCTTCTAGCTCACTCTAGCCTCCAGGTTCCTGACAGGCCCTCTGCGGCCTGTGAGAACCACTCTGACTCGGTGGGCTGTGGGGTGACTGGCACAGGAACTGTGGGCAGTGGGAACTATAAATAGGCACCCACCACCTCCCAGACTGCTGGGCACAGTGCCGTGAGGCCAGGCAGGTGGGCGCTGCTCCTGGGAGGCCAGGGTGACAAGGTGGGAGCCTAGAACGAGCTCCCGGATGTCGTGCGCTCATTACCCTGGGAAAGACTAAGTTTACTGATTGCATCTGATTGTACGCTCAGTGCTTTCCTTGTATTTCCCTGATTTTATCCTTATGTTGTGAGGTTGATGCCATTACAGTGCCCCTTTACAGATAGACAGAGGAGGCTCCGAGAGGTGAGTCCGGTTGCCTGAATTCAGGGGCAGAGTGAGGACAAACTCCCATCTGCCCAGGTCTGGCGTGGGTGCTCTTAGCTTAGGGAGTGTGGGGTGGGGTTAGGGACTGTGCAGGAAGTGGGAGTGAGGGCCTGAGGTCCAGGCCCTGTTCCTCCACGTTCTAGCTGTGTGGCCCGTGCAGGCCGCTTTCCCTCTCTGTGTCACTGTGCCATCAAGCAACCCAGCCTGTGTGGTGATGTTGTTTGGGAGGATTAAATGAGATAAACAGTATAAAGGCTCTTATTACAACACTTGGCACACAGCAATAGTAACAGTGACGAAGATCCGAACCCCGCTCCCACCTGGGCTAGACCCCTCCCAGCCCTCCCTCTACTTACCAGCGGGGTTGCCCACGGGCAGGTCACTGAGCATGAGCTTAGAGTCCAAGTTCAAATCCTGGCACCCCTACCTCCCAGTGGCTAGGTAAGTGACTCAACTCCATGGGCCTCACTTTCCTTCTCTGTGAAATGGGCACGATACTAGCACTTCCCTCGTAGGCTGGCTGTGGGGTTTAATCCAGTAATGAGGGTGAGGACCCGTATATAAGCTCTGGGATGAGTGTTCATGATGTATTATTGCTGTAATGTTTTCCTGTAAGAAAAGAAGCAACTCGAGTGATCTTTTCCTGTTCTTAGTTAAAGACTGGTGGCTTGTTACAGCGACGTGTGATAATATGGTGAGGAGGAGCTAAGAGCATGTTTCGTTTTAGACTTTTTGAAGGAGGTGCACAAGACTTCCGGTAGCACAGGATGAGGAGGACAGCGCCCAGGCCCAGGTTTAGCCGGTGACCCTGACTCTGTGTGGAAGGTGGAAGGGGGAGCTTTGGTACCATCCCCTCCGCCTGCTGTCCGGGGCGTGTCCGCGAGTGTGGACGCTGACTCTCCTGTCTCTCCACAGACGGTGTACAACCTGGCCGACGTGGCCTGCAAGTGCCACGGGGTGTCGGGCTCCTGTAGCCTCAAGACCTGCTGGCTGCAGCTGGCCGACTTCCGCAAGGTGGGCGACGCGCTGAAGGAGAAGTACGACAGCGCGGCGGCCATGCGGCTCAACAGCCGGGGCAAGCTGGTGCAGGTCAACAGCCGCTTCAACTCGCCCACCACGCAGGACCTGGTCTACATCGACCCCAGCCCCGACTACTGCGTGCGCAACGAGAGCACGGGCTCGCTGGGCACGCAGGGCCGCCTGTGCAACAAGACGTCCGAGGGCATGGACGGCTGCGAGCTCATGTGCTGCGGCCGCGGCTACGACCAGTTCAAGACCGTGCAGACGGAGCGCTGCCACTGCAAGTTCCACTGGTGCTGCTACGTCAAGTGCAAGAAGTGCACGGAGATCGTGGACCAGTTCGTGTGCAAATAGCGGGCGCTCGCCGCCCGCCTGTCGCCCCGCCCCCTCCCAGGACCCACTTATTTATAGAAAGTACAGTGATTCTGGTTTTTGTTGGTTTTTTTGTTTTGTTTTGTTTTTTAATATGGTTTTATTTCCCCCTGAGAATTACAACCGGAACCATTTTTTTTCCTGTTCCCATATAAGAACTCTGTGGTTTATAATTAATATTATAATTATTATTTGGCAATAGTGGGGGGTGGGAACCAAGAAAAAAATATTTATTTTGTGCATCTTTGAAAAGGTAAGACAAGACTTCTTTTGATGGTACAGGGTTAGGGGGAATTACACGTACCCTTAGTTGTGTGCACATCTAGAAGGGAAAAGAAATATGTTTCTTTTTCTCAACTATGGGGTCAGATACGGGACAGGTAGCATCCAGCTGGAAGGGCGCGGTGCAGGTCGATGGCACGATTCAGCTTCTGTGACTGAAGTGAGTCGTGAATGTTCTGGGGAGAGGGGAGAGGGCTTGAGAAACCAACAAAAAAATGAGGCCTCACCCCCAACCCCGTCCCTTCCCTAGGGGGGAATGCCTGAGACATTTCCAAAATGGTAATTTAAAAAGTCACAGCGAGACTCTCATACCCCTCAAAGGAAAAAAACGTATATTATTTGTCTCTGTTTCCTCAAACATTCTATCTGCAAATGGTCTTGTATTGATAGCTACTGAAACTTGGGGAGCAGGGAGGAAAACCCCAGTAGTTGAAAACCTGAAAAATACCCATATCAAGATGCTGACTTGAAGCTGTTACAGGAATTAGGTTATCAGATTGGAAAAGGATCCTGGAGTGATTCTGGGTGCGAGGCTTTTTGTTTGGAGAGAGGCGGGGAGGTTGGCTTGAAGATAAAGAAAAATATACTGTAATTGTCTTAGGGATGCTTGGTTAATAAATAACATTAACGAAAATAGTACACGAATCCATTCACAGGTCCTCAGCCCAGACGACAAGGTAATTGTGTGTAGGTCAGTGCTGCCCCAGAGCAGAAAACCTCTTTGAGGGGAAAGAGCGAAATCGGCCCTCCTGCTTGACCCCAGGTCCTCTCTGATTCCTCCTTGCTTTGCTGCGACGTGATGCCGACCACGTTGCCAAACGGCAGCAGCTCGACTGGGTCCCCTTGGATTGTGGGACAGGAAATGAAGCATTACAGGCTCCACGTGGGAAACAGTCTGCTACTTAGGGATTTTTTTTTTCCCTAAAACTTTTATTTGGAGGAGCACTAGTTTTGTATGTTTTAATGACATTACATAGCTAACGGAGTTCCCAGAGGTGCTGCAGACTTTCACTGTTGTGCTCCTGTGTGGAGACTGTCCACTCTAGCTTTTCCTCTTATACTGCGGGCGTGCCCTAAGACTGTTCCTAGTGTAGTCGAACAGTGCGTTTATAAGGGGGGATGCGGTTTAATGGTGCCTGATATCTCAGTCTTTTGTACATAACATACATATATATATATACACATATAGGAGTATATATATATGTATGTATGTATACACACATCTCTATATAAATACAAATATAATTATATCTCAGTGCAGCCAGTGATTTAGAGTTTAATCTGGGGTTCTTTCTCGGTCTAGAGCATTGTTTTCCTTCATTGCAATCCTACTGGGATTTTCCCAAAAGGTTTCTGGGTTGAGCCTGGGCTGTGGCCCTGATGCGACCGCATCTTAAGCAGCACGAAGCAGCCTTGTTTCTGAGGAATCTGGAAGGTCTTAACTGATGATATGCATGTTGGTTTGAAGATTTCTTTCATCGTCCCGGGCCACCCCCTTTTCTCCGGCCTCCGTTTCTGTACACTTTCCAGAGAGGGCATTACTCCTTGGTCATAGAGGTGGAAATGAAGAGAGATTCAAGACTCGGAAGCATTGTCAACGTGTCTGTTCCCTTGGTTCATTTTGCAGAGGGGAAGCCAGTGCCTATTAGATCTGGAGGTACCTGTTTGAGTCCAGAAGGAAAATTGAGCTTACGACGTACATGGGTAGTTAAAACAAATTTCCTTTTAAAGCAAGGACACCTTTTTCCTAAAAATGCCATCAAATGCGTTCTAATCTCAGACTTACGCTGTTCTCAAACTCTGGAAAGATACACACGTCTTGCAGCCCCCCTAGGCTTGGCGGTCTCCGTAATCACCTCCGCCACCTGCGGCTCTTACTTTATTCCCCTCAGTTGCCGTGAATCGCAAGCAAAAGATCTTGAAATTAAAAAGCACTAATTAGTTTAAAATGTCACTTTTTTGGTTTTTATTATACAAAAACCATGAAGTAATTTTTTTTATTTGCTAAACCAGATTTTGTTCCTTTTTAGTGATTCATGTTTATGAAGAGAGTTGAGTTTAACAATCCTAGTTTTTAAAAGAAACTATTTAATGTAAAATATTCTACTTGTCATTCAGATATTATGTATATCTTCTATGGCCTTTATTCTGTACTTTTAATGTACATATTTCTGTCTTGCGTGATTTGTATATTTCACTGGTTTAAAAAACAAGCATTGAAAGGCTTATGCCAAATGGAAGATAGAATATAAAATAAAACGTTACTTGTATATTGGTAAGTGGTTTCAATTGTCCTTCAGATACTTCATGTGGAGGGTTTTATGAGAAACCATGAGGGATAGTTTAGGGTGACTACGCGTCAGAATAATAGAGGAGTGGAGAGTTTTACCAAAACCAAACTTTGGACGCTTCAAAAGATTTCTATATGTAACGGAACAAAAGGGGAATTCTCTTTTCCTCTATATGTTCCTCAAAAAAAAAAAAAAAAAAAGGAGCAGATGGCTTAAAGCTGGTTATAGGATTGCTCACATTCTTTTAGCATTATGCATGTAACTTAATTGTTTTAGACCGTGTTGCTGTTGTAACATCCAGGAGAAGAACTGAAAGGCACATGCTTTTATCCATGACCAGTATTTTTGTCCCAAAGTATATTTGTGTTTATCACCGCATCTGCTGTACCTCTCTGTTGGAAGTTACCGTCGACCGATTGTCTCTATGCCCCTTTGGAAGTAGTTCTATGAAAAGCAAACCTCAGTGTGCAGAGAATGATACTCATTGGAAACTGGAGGTTCGTTGTGTTAAGTGCAATTAATATGAGTTCTTGTGCTTTCTGAAAATGTACACCGAAATCTGGCCAGCGCCGTACAGATTGATACGTTAGCCTTTGCTTTTTTTTTTCTTTCCGGATAACCTTGTAACATATTGAAACCTTTTAAGGATGCCAAGAATGCATTATTCCACAAAAAAACAGTAGACCAACATATAGAGTGTTTAAAATAGCATTTCTGGGCAAATTCAAACGCTTGTGGTTCTAGGACTCACATCTGTTTCAGTTTTTCCTTAGTTGTATATTGACCAGTGTTCTTTATTGCAAAAACATATACTCCATTTAGGACTGTCAGCATATTTTTTTTCTTCTCATCCTGGAGCACGTTCAAGATCTTCCCAATACAGGAAAATTAACAAAAACTTTATGTGTAGGCAGCGGCAAACAGAGCCATGTTCAAAATAGTAATTATGGGCTCAAGTAGAAGAAGACTGTTTTAAGTTTTGGTCCGGTTTATCTGTTTAGTTCTTCAGGCTTCTGACCTCCAGGGACTGACAGTGTGTATGTTTTAGTAGCCTACCCAAACCCTTTTCTCAGACAATTTTGCCAATACCAATTTTCAGTTTGTTTTTGCAAAACATTATTCAAGCCAGTGGCATTATCAGCTATGACGCTCTCTAAGTACTCCAAATAAGAGATTGGTATTGGCTGGGTCCAAGAGCTCCTTAGCAAAAGCACGCCCCAAAGACTGAGTGACGCGTAATAGAGACAGACAGAAAAGGTACTTACAACGTAAAGCATATATGTAATGCAAATATGCACCAAGGCATAGGTCTAAAATACTCCATTATCTCTGTAAAGTATACTTAAATATTTATTTTTTTAAAAAAGTATTTTTTAGTCTCCCTCTCTCTTTGGCGTGGGGAAAACCAGATGCCATGTTTTGAAAGTAAGACGAAGAAAGGAGTTTTTAATAACACAGGATACATTGGGCAATGTCAAGAATTAAAATCTAGGAAATGAATCGTCTAATTTACCTGTCCGCACAAACTTCTTCAACCTGGTGATTGGATAACACTCTATTTTAGTGAAACATCATCTCGGTAGCCAACTTTAGACAATGGATGTAGAATGATTAAAGGCTGGTGTGATTTTTCTTTTAAGCACAGTGTATCCGTTTGATTTTAAGAAGATTTAATTAAATGTCTCAGTATCTCAGAAGCAGAACGGAACTGAGGAACATTGCCTCCTGGATCAGTTTTATATCCAGTGTACAATTTGCTGGGCTAGAAATGAGATAAAGATTATTTATTTTTGTTCATACCTTGTACTTTTCTATTAAAATCGTTTTATGAAATTGGTGCAGTCGCGTGTGTGTTTAGCAGAGGTGGTGTTCACGGCCATCAAAGTTCGATGGGGGTGCAAAGCGTGACGATGGCGTAGGGCATCCAGAAAAAAGAAAATTACACTTCAGTCAGGTGCGTGATACTTTGGTCCAATTTTGAGGGTTTCCGTTGTGTTTTAATGCTCATTTTTCTTGTGCCCGATGCTCACCTTTATGTCTTCTGTGTCGTGCTGCTAACATAGAAGCACCATAGTAGGAGATTATTATTCAGTGTAGGAATTCAGCACAGTGACCTGGGATTATGATAAAATTCCAAGGCAAGAGAAAGATTTGAGAAGAGAGAGAAAATAATGTTCAAGATGAACAGACTGAATCACCCGAAATGCTCTGCTGGTGGCTTTTCGCTTGTTGCACGGCTACCAGCCAGGTGTTTAAAACAGGCATTCTGAGCCTCAGCAAGGTTGGCTTTAGGGGCTGGATAATTCTTTACCGTGGGAGTGTCTCCCGTGTGGATGAGGTTTGGCAGCATCCCTGGCCTCTAACCACTAGATGCCAGCGGTATTCCCCCACCCCAATTCATGACAACCAAAAATGTCTCCCAGGATATTGCAGAATGTGCCCTGGGGAGCAAAATCATCCCCCAGTTGGGAACCACGGCTTTCAACGGAGGGCCTCCGATCCTGAACACTTGAGGAATACGAGCTAAGTACGACAGGGACCGTTACTTGCCTAAGTTGGCTAATGAGCTAGAAAAGTCGTTTGTCAGTTTTCCTGTGTAGAAAATGGAGATGCAGCAGCCTCCAGAGGGCAGCTCGGCTTAGCAATTAAGAACATGGGTTGTTTGGATTCAAATCCCGGGACTGCGTTTGCTGTGTTACCTTGGGAAAGTTCTATAACCTCTCTGTGCCTCCGAACCCTTGTCTTAAATATGAGAGTTAGTATTATACCTTGCTCTTAAGAGTTGTGAAAATAAAATGAGTTAACATGTTTGGGGCGCTTAGAGCAGGTTCTAGTAGACAGTGAGTGCTCACTAAATATTTGCTGGGACGCGTAGAGTAAGTCTGAAGACTAAACCTGAGATGGGTAAGCCAGTCCTGTTTAGCATTCCCAACAGCCGCCAGCTCAGTCCTAGGAAGTCACCCTTGCTGTTTGAGGAGGTTGCAAACTTGGGGCCCCCTGTCTACATCCCATTTTCGGCTGTGTTTTGTTTGACTAGCAAAGCATTCAAAAATGCTCAAATTAGTTGCCGCCATTTAGAAGATGAGTATTTGCATCTTCGGATTTGGATTTCTGGCTTCAGAACTGGGAAGAGCTGGCCCCCTGGACCCGCCATCTCGCAGGCCCCCTGTAGGGACAGCTGCCCCTTGCGGCCGGGCTTGGACAGGTCCAGTTGGCCAGCCATTTATTGACGTCACCTCACTGACCCTTGGCTCTTGCACTTGTGATGGCTTTTAAAAGTGTTTTCCCTCTAAATCAGAGTTTCCAACCTTGTCATTATGACATTTGGGGTCAGATAATTCTCAGCTGTGAGGGAATGTCTTTGTGCATCATAGGATGATTAGCGGCATCCCAAGGCCTCTCTTCGTGAGATGCTGGTCGCACCCTTCCGTCGGTAACAACCAAATATTTCTCCAGATCTTGTCGAGTGTTCCGGAATGGGGCGTGCGTGGAGATGATGGGTAAAATCACCCTCGTTAAAAACCCATTGGTCTAAATCAAAAAAAGATCTGTATTTATGAGTTAGCCAATGAAGTTAAAACGGAGAAATAAACAAAAAGGATTAATCTCTCCGTGTAAGGAGATGTCTGGCACATCTTGGGAACTCAATAAATATTTAATGAGTGAATTCACCACATCCGTTTTCAGGTTTGAGCTCTGCCACCATTCTCGAATCTCTCTGATCTTAGTATCCTCACCTGAAACACGGGGACAAGAGCAATTAGGTTTGATACTTAAATTATACGATGTAACCTGCAAAAGGCCACCATTAAAGCCTTAAAAACAGTAGCAACTTAAGAGGGGAGATTAGTATTAAAAACAAAGACGATAGATTCTTAGCTAAATTTTCCTAACCAACCTGCCCCCAGGAGCTTAACAGATGTGTGCTCTGGTCTTTGATTTTTGATATCGAGCTCTAATTTCTAAAGAGCTTTCCATCACTCATAGGCCCAGGAGAGGCTCAACAGAAGGCACGTCACAACCAAACAAGTTGGGGAAGTGACGGACGATGGGTTACCGGCCGCTGAGATGTATGGTGTTCACAGGAATATTGGCAGTGCTGAACTCGAACGGCAGGAAAGAAAGCTGCTGCTTAGTCGCAGCTGGTCGGAGACTGGGACTTCTGTTCATTTAGCACCTGTTCTTACCCGGTGGGCAAGTTGGGAAGCACTGGGGTTGAGCGCCCCTGTCTCTGGCAAGTGCTACAAGGACCCCTTCCGTGGAACCCAGAGCTGCCTGGCTCGCTGTCTGGGGCTGCCCAGGAGGGCGTGCCACCTCGTGCCGGGTCTGGAGAGCTGCTATCTGTTCCTCTTGCCAGTGGAGGCTGCTTCCGAGGGGCGGCTCATCTACTTCGCAGCCTGGCTCATTAGGAGGGGAGGAACATGCGGAGGTGACAAGGAAAGTCCAGAGACACAGAGAGACGGCAAAGGTGAGGGAAAGAAGAGAGGAAGGGAAACAGGAAAGAGTAGAAAGAGGGAAAGAAGAAGTGTAAAAAGCAGAGGAGGTGGAGGAAGCCAAGGCGGGATCCGGACGTCCTCTGACCATCGCCTTTGGACAAATCTCATTTCTTTTTTGTTCGTTTGTTTAAAGTTTA
Organism: Paguma larvata; assembly: GCA_030068075.1. Lineage (NCBI taxonomy): Eukaryota > Metazoa > Chordata > Mammalia > Carnivora > Viverridae > Paguma > Paguma larvata. The sequence continues at coordinate 22,535,705 of CM057842.1, read as the reverse complement.
TGGATTTTTGAGAGACAGAGAGAGACAGGCTGTGAGCGGAGGAGGGGCAGAGAGAGGGAGACACAGAATCTGAAGCAGGCTCCAGGCTCTGAGCTGTCAGCACAGAGCTCGCCCGACGCGGGGCTCCAAATCACGAGCAGTGAGATCATGACCTGAGCCGAAGTCGACGCTTAGCTGACTGAGCATCTTGGGCGCCTCCCCCCCCCTTTTTTTTAATGTTTATTTGGACAAATTTCATTTCTAATAATTCAAAAAAAGGGAGGAGGAAAGGAATATTTGACAAGCATTTATTCTGTCCCTGGTAGTTGCTAAGCATTTTATCTTTCAGTCTTTTAAGTAGGATTTTCAAGAATATTCTGAGCTAACGCTGTTACCTTCATTTTATAGATGGTCCATCTGCCATGCTCCTGCAGTCAGTATGCAGGTGTGTCACAGAGAAGTATGGAGAACTTAAAGCTGACCCAAGAGCCAATTTGTCCACCAAAAATTCATGCACTTCCTTGATCAATGTGGAATGGATCCCGCAAGAGAACCGCCTAACCAAAGACTACATTTCCCAGTCCCCTTTGCAGCTAAGTATGGCCCGAAGGCTAGTTTCTAGCAATGGAACGTGAACAGAGGTGGTGTATGTCGATTTGGGAACTCAGAGTCTTCGAGAAACTAGTATCAGTTCTCCGTGGTGTCTTTCCCTTCCACCAGTTGGGAGCAGAGGGCTCTGAAGTTCTAGAGGTTGAGGGAGCCACGGCATGAAAGAAATCTGGGTCCTTGACCCCCTACATGGAGGAAAGCCATGCACTGACTTTGACTGTCATGTGATGAATTATAAGCTTTTATCAAGTGACAGACGTTTGGGAGTTTGATACAGCAAGTAGTTTTTCTACCCAGCACACTACTGGGGTTTTGGTCCACCTGTCGTGCTCCTGCAGTTAGGACCCGGGTCTGTCACAGAGTTCCTGGACACAGTGGGGGTCCCTCGGCAGAACAGTCACAGATTCGGATGGTCCCTTGCAAGTCTTCCTATTCCACCCCTCCCCACCCCCCCCCCCCCCAGCCAGGGGACACCACCCCCAGAGAAGCATGCAGTTTCACCTGGGGAACTCCATCCCCTGGGAAGCTCAGACATGTCCTGACTCATCCACACTCATTATCAAAGAGGGCTCCTCCCTCCATCAACTGGGGTCCCTCCCAGCCATCTAAGAAAATAGGCCTCATTTAGTAAAGGTGGAGCCTCTTCCTGCTTCTGACATAACTTGTGTGTAATTTGGGGCAAATCTCTTCCCCTTGCTGAGCCTCTGATTTCCCTTTTGCTGTTGCTCTTTCCTCTAAGGACACTTTGAACTCATTTATTGTTTTATCATTTACTCAGTAGGAAGGGGTATTTAGTGAACACTTACTGTCTGCACTGATGTACGCGATGGGTCACAGCAGTGAGCAACGCAAGGGCGGTCCAGCCCTCCCCGAGTAACCAGCAGTCACAGTGACAGGAGACCAGGGAAGGATAGGGTGCCACAGGGGGCCCAGAGAGCCAATCCCAGACTTGGGTATCAAGGGTGCTCCCTAGAGAAAGTGACATTTTAGCTGGGCTTTTAAAGACAAGTAGGGAGTATGTAGTTGAGTGGGAGAAGGGTGGGTAACAGTGTTCAAGAAGTAGGGCATTGCTTGTGCAAAGGCCGGGAGGTAGGAGAAGATGCGGTCCATCCGAGAATCGTGTATGCGTGGAGACGTGTGGCAGCTCGTGAAGGGGGAGGGGAGCGGTGGGGGTGCGGCTGGGCTGCACTGCAGCTGCATCCTCCTTAGGTAGACGGGAAACCATGGGAAGGTATCCAGCATGGGCGGGGCATGTTCAGACTGCCTTTAACGACCCTGTGGAGACATCGCCTCCTCGGCTCCTTAGATCTTGGACCCTGAAGGGTTTCGTGGTTGTGGGGACATTCCGGTGTTGCATTGCCTGGCTCAAAACACGCAGTCCTGGTCCTCCAGCCCCAGCCGGGGTGGCCTAAAGTCCCTGCACCTAAGAAGATTCTAGCCCTAGGCTTCCCTACCTCTGTTCCGCTAGTGTGACCTCGCACTCTTGTCCCAGAGCTGCCCTCTGTATACACCCCCCCCCACCCACCAAGGGGCTCTCCTCAAGTCACTTGCCTCAGATGCCACAACCAGAGCTGCGCGCACCAGCGGTGACTCCATGACAGTGATGCAGCTAACTCTGTGCCAGACTCAGCGCATGATTCGATTCACAGGCTTCAGCTCATTCACCCTTCATGACGGGCTCATCAAATGTGGATATGAATGTTACCCCCATTTTACAGATGAGAAAACTGAGGCTGGGAGAGATTACATCGCTCCCTTTATCGGTTTATTGCTGAATGACACATAATGATCGTACCAAAACTTAGTGGCTTAAAACAATGCCAACTGTATTCGCTTATAATCTTGTGGGTCAACAGTTTGGGCTGGGTGAGCTGGTGTTCTGCTACTCTTGGGGGGGGGCGCTGGCAGGTGGGCTAGGGGCTGGATGCTCCTACACGGCCTCGCTCACAAGTCAGCGGTGGATGCTGGCTGCTGCCTGGGCTTTTCTCTCGATGCAGTCTCTTAGCTTCGGGGAGGCTAGCCTGGGCTCCTTGGCCTTGTGGTACCATATTCCATGAAGGCCAGATTAAGAAATTTCTAGGCTCCTTGAGGCCTGAATTCAGAAGTTACACTGTATCCCTTCTGCTGCATTCTACGGGTCAAAGCGGCCCAAGGACAGCCCAGATTCAAGGAGGTGGAGAAACAGACTCCCGCACTGGATGAGAGCAGCGGCAAAGCCACCTTGCAAAGGGGATCCATACACCGTGGGAGAAGTTGCTGTGGCAGCTTTGCAAACAATCTCTCCCATGGGTCAAGACTCCAGAGTGTCTGAGTGGTTGGTGGTCTCTCTCCCCTCTCTCCTGTGACAGCACCTGCATGGGGATAGCTACCCTTCGCTCAGCCCTAGAAGCCCAGCATCAGCCTGGTGCAGAGGAGAGGACAAAGAAGGTAGAGTTAAGAAAGCCTGGTTCCAAGCCTTGCTTTTATTAACTGTGTGCCCTTTAGCCAGCTACTTACCTCCCTAAGCTTTATTCAGTATTCATCTGTGTAACACGAAGGTATGGTGATGTTATACAGCGTTGGCCAGGATAGCTAACCGTGTGAGCAAGGAGCCGGGCCCCCAGAAGGCACTCGAGCAGTAGTAGGGATGGTGGCGGCAGAGGTGACGATCACTAGCATGGGGAGACACCACCTGCATTCCATTGCTGGCTTTCAGTGACTCATGAGCCTCCCTGATTCAGCAAATTGCAGGGCGCTCCCTTCAAGGCACTGGGAGGGGGCTCCTGAAGGTTCTTGATCAGGTTCGGGCTGGGGAAGCAGAGGGTGGGGAGACAGAGGATGGGCTCAGCCTCAGCTCAGACATGCCGAGTCCTCCCCCATCCATGGGAACCTCCGCGGAATGCGTTCCCATGTCCTAGGAGAGACCTATGACATGATCAGGGTGGGGACTTACCTCCTCTTTACAGAGCAAGATTCTGAGGCTGGGAAGATCAGCCCGGACTCCTGAAGCCTAGGCACGCCCTTCGCCGTACCCCACTTCGCTTCCTGTGGGTAGCAAACTGGACCCCCTTGGACAAGCCACTAAGGTCTGTCCGGGTCCCAGTCGTCTTTGTGTAACGGGTCATTCACGGCACAGATTCACTAGCAACTGCTCCCATTTGTCAAGCACACATACTGTTTTCAAAAGGTATTTTTACTTCTATTATTTTGTCTGATCTGACAGCATTGGACAAGAAGAAGGGTCACTGTCCCTATTTTATAGAAGCAAGAGAAGCTTCATAAGATTAGGTTTCCCAAACTAGAGAGCCCAGCCTGGTCCCTCTGATTCTGGAGCCTTCGTTTTCATCCGCTGGATGGTAGGGCTTCTAGGTTGCTAGGAACGGAAAGGCGGAAAGCTAGTGCTAGATACGTAGCATGTCGTTCCTGACCCAGGGTCACTTGTGCTCGTTTTCAAGTTGAGGCCGCCTCCGAGTTCTCGTTCTTGTGCCGTCAGAGTGCCCCCGAGTGTGTCAGGCAAAGCTTCCCTCTGCAGGTGAACCAGGGCTGGGAGAATCCTGGGCCCCAGCTTTATGAAGGGCCCCACGAGGACTCTCATGGTCTGGATTCTGGTCTCACGCTGGCCACCGCTTTGCTGTGTGACTTTGGGCACATTCCTTTCCATCTCTGGGCCTCACTCCCTGACACGTGCACAGTGCTTTGGACGGGGTCACAGGAGCGAGTTTGCTTTCCTGCGGAGCAGTATCATATCCCAGGAAGTGGATGCTCCATCAAGATGGAGAGCAGGACTTCAAGGCCTGATATCGGGGAGAAAGCTGATACGCAAGAGAAAGCTGGCCTTTTCTGCTTGGCCTAGCAGTACCGCGACTTAGGGAAAGCGTCTCCTCCGGGCTTGCTCCTCCGCTACACGCCCCTCGCCACCACATGGGTGCCTCGCCCTGCACGGGGTGCTGCGAGGCTAGGAAAACTGTGAGCTTTGGAATCAAAAACACCTGCACAGTCTCAGGCAGGTTTCTTGACTTCTAGAGCTTTCATTTCCTCATCTGCAAAGGGGCAAACCATAGCCACTGTGCGGGGGGGTTTGGGGGCTTGGGGAGGAGGGCTACAGGGTAACGTGCACGGTGACAGGCAAGGTGGCCGCTCAATAAACGGAAGCCATTCTATTATTAACTTAATCCGCAAGCCCTCCTGCCTGCGCTGGAGAGGGAAGCCTGCTCAATTATTTAGCGGCAGACAATTCATTAGCTAATTCGGCGCACCCGGCAGCGCGTTATCTCGGGGCCAGCGTTCTCAGAGTGAAGGAAGACGCGGAAAAGGGCCTCCTCCCCGCCCCCGCGGTCTTTGCGCAGGGATTTCTGGCGTCGCCCCGTGGATTTCCTGTCCTGGGGCCTCCCGGACGCTCACGCTTCGGCCGGTGCACCGGGCTGTCTGCTTGGACTCCTTCATTCCACATTTCCCGGATGCCTCCGAGCACCAGACCTGCGGTGGGGTGCAGAGATGCGCCTGCCCTGCCCGCCCAGGGGTCTGCCCTGCGGGGCAGTTTCGGGGTGACCGGCGGGGAAGAAGATTCAGCCGTGACTTCCCCCCGGGGAGCCTCCGAGAGCTGGCAGAAAAACCGCACTCCGAGCACGTTTTCAGCGAGCAGAGTAAACCACTTGAATCCGGGGCCCGAAAACCAAGAAACCAGTTCTGAGTGTTTTCACCTCTCCCACCGCTTCCTCCTAAATTTCATTAGGGCTGACAATTTGTATATCCACTTACAGGGTAATGTGATTTAAATGGCTGACCGTAACTGCTAGAACCGAGTTTTCCCGGGGCGCGGTGAGCGCAGGAGGCGGCCGGGGACGCGTCCCGGGGCGCTGGGGCCCTGTCCCCGTCCGTGCGGTGGCCCGAATGTGACTTGCCAGAAGTGACGTGTGATGTCCGCCCTGGGAGATGCGGGGACAGCCTCTTGGCCCCCTTCCCTCTTCGCCCCGCAATCACTTTTGTTCTCGGAGGCCGAGCTATCTTGGAGTTTTGGGCATGCAGTAAAACACGCTCGACCACAAGGCCCCTCTCGAGCCAGGACTGCAGGAGGAGGAAGCCAAGTCCCTTGGCCGGACTGTCTACATGGTGAGGCAGAATTGATAGTGTGTGTCCTGCTTCGTGGCTTTCCTTTTTGTTTTGGCTTTGTAACTAAAACAGAGTTGATGTCTTAGAAATGGGATGCTTGGTTTTATTTGATCCCCTATCAACGTTTTACACACACACATGCGCGCGCATGCTTGTGTGTGTGTGTGTGTGTGTGTGTGTGCATGCGGCAAAGCAGTTAACGTATCATGGAGTGAATTTGGGTTTGAATCCTTGCCCTGTCTCATGCGGTGACCTCAGGCATGTCATTTTCGCTCTCTGAATATCAATCTGGAAAACTAAGCTGGTGTTTCCTGCCTTGCACGGTGGGCACTGTCCAATACAGGAGCTGTGAGCCGCCTGGGGCTATTTAAATTTAAATTAATTAAAATAAAATTATCCGGTTCCTCCGTTGCACTCGCCACATTTGAAGGGCTCAGAGCCACGTATCCAAGATGACAGTGGAGCCGTAGGACTTCCCCCGGTGGAGGAAAGTTCCCTCAGAAACACTGGCCTAGAACCATGCCTGCGCCCACTGGAGGCTCGCGATGGCCCTGAAGGAGACAGAGTGGCCTCCGTAGTCTGTCACTATAGCACAGGGACCTGCGGCCAACAGGGAATTGATTTAAATCAGACAAATCGTCCTGCAGAGAACAGTTTCCCTAGAATTTAGAGTTTGTAACTTGCAGATCAGTCGCCTGGTTCTGTGGTCCTTTCTTCTTGTATGTATAATGCCCAAATGTGGGGGAGAGGGATGCCCCAGAGAGAGGTAGATGCAAAAGGCAAGACGGAGGGCTGTAATATAGCAGGGGCTAAGAGGGCCAAGGGTTCTGGACTGTGTTCGTTAAGGTTCTTGATAGTGCAATCTCAGAATCCATCACCCCAACAGAAACTTGTTGGAAGATGTCGAGATGTCTCCTGGCATCTTAAGAAAGGCTTGAGCCATCAGGGTGGTCAGAAAGTCGTGAGTTTGCCTTCCGCTGTGCTTTTCAAATCTGGCAGAGCTCCGGCGTCAGCTAGGATATTCGTAAAATCCAGGTTCTCGGGTCTGCCGTTGGATGTTCGGATTCTGTTTGCTTGGGGTGAGTCCCGGAAGCTGTATTTTCCTAGGTTCCTCACGTGACACTGCAGAAGCCCTCTGGAAGCCAGCCCTCCAGTTCTGTCTCGCTAGCAATCTGGCTGTCAGACCGGATGCCGGGTTTGGAGCCAGAGGATCTGATTGGCCCGCCCGTCAGCCCACGCTTCAACCGCCTCCCTCAAGCCTGACTCCCGGCGTTCCTAGAATCGCCGTAGGATCCAGCAAACCTCCTTCCGGGTGTGTCTACAATAACTGAAATCGGATCTCCAAGAGATAGCTGCACCCCCCGCCCCCCCTGGCTTACCACGGCATTCTCATGAGAGCCAAGCCAGGGAAACAACTTAAGTGTCCCATCAACAGGAGAATGGGTGAGGACAATGTGGCAAATACATATAACGGAATATTATTCAGTCTTTAAAAAAGGAAATCTTGCCATTTGCGACAATAGGATGAAAATGGAGGGTCGTATGCTAAGTGAAAGAAGCCCGAGAAAGACGAATACTGTGTGATTCCACTCATATGAGGTATCCAGAATAGTCAAATTCATAGAAACAAAGAGTCGAAAAGCCGTTGCCAGAGGAGGGAGGGAGGGAGACGGGGGTTGTTCAACCAGTGTAAAGTTTCAGTCATGGGAGCGGAATACATTCTAGAGTTCTGCCTAGAACCTTGTGCCTCTGGGTAACAATACTGCACTGTGCACTCGAAACATTGTTAAGAGGGTAAATCGCCTGTTAAGTGTTCTTACCTCAGTTTGGAAAAAGAGAGAAGAATTTTGATGAGGTGTTCAGAGAGCCGCAGATAGTGTCTTATAAGGGCAGTGCCATTTTCGGTGCTTTATCCTGTGATGCCTGGGGGGTAGTGAGGCACTCTGGCGCGGGTTTATAGAAAACGAATACAAAGGACTAGATTTTCTTTTTCGGTGGGGAGACTACTTAAAGGTATTTCTCTTACTATTCGGTGTGCTGTTGATTTTGCAAATTGTCACTGAAAAACTCGTAGTCCGTCCTGGGAACGTGTGATTTTTAAGGAGTGCTCCCAGTGCCTGGCTTGCTGGTATGCAAGGACCTTCACCCCCTTTTTGCCCTCAGACAAAATCTTCCTTCAAAATGGAAATAAGTGGGCAAAAATATGTGTGTGTGTGTGTCTGTGTGTATGAAAACAGTGTAAACAGAGTACACCAAGGATAATTCACAGTCATTATCTCTAAGTGGCAGAATCATTTTTTAAATTGTATTAATTTTAAGGTTCTAATATTTCTATGATGAACATTAATTTTTGGTGATAATTGAAGGTCATTTTTAAGTTTAAAAATGGATAAGTAGGGATCAAGGTGTTCGTAACGACCTCTCGTGAACCGTGGAAAAAGATCAGTGGGGGTAGGGCTTGAAGCTGGGAGGGTTGGGGTTTCCGAGGAAAGAAGATTGCCAGGCGGTTTGGCAGTTGGTGTCACGTACCACTGTCCCCAGGAGGTGACAGAAGCACTGTTTTCCAGGCTAGCTACTGGGTCAGACTGGGGAACCTCAAGGAGGTTTTTCTGTGCACCCTGGACGGTGCCCGGCACCTCATACATGTGCAAAACAGTCGGATGAGTGAATGAATGAAGAAAGAATTTAACTCAGACTTAGGCAGGAAAGTTTGGGGAAGAGGGGAGTTACTTGACACAGAGCGTTTAAGTCCCGTTGGGTTTCTGACCTGGGGCTAGAAGAACGAGGGATCACTGACGTGTAAGCAAGCTATGCGGCGTTAAGTGGGGCAGTGGAGGAATGGTGCCAGACGGTAGCAGAAGTCCGGCTACGTGGCCAGCAGCGGGGGGGAGGGCGGGGAAATAAAGCTGCAATGACCTTGGGGAGGTCGAGCTCTGCTCAAAGCAGCTGGTAGAGGGTGTTCGCGTGTCCCTAGCGTGGTGATGCACCCTCAGCCAACCGGCGTGTTCTCCCTTGTTTTGACAGAATGCCCCCTGTCTAAATATGTTTTCCTAATGACTCGAAGACGTAAATGAATTGATGGCATTGAACCTGTTTCTTCACTTGATATCTTTCTGGCAAGAGGAAGCTTCTGTTTTCCACAGTAACTTTAAAGCTAGCAATGCTTTGCACCTCCAAGTCTATTGGTCCGGCATTCGTACGGTTACTATTGTCTTTTTTTGGTTGGTATTTGTCTCTTTCAGTCCTTCTATGCAACTGCGTTATGTCTTTAGGTTGTAAGAGTTTCTTTTAAGCATCCAGAGTTGGATTTGTTTTGTCTTTAATTTTTTTAAGTTTATTTCTATTTTGAGGAAGAGAGCTTGCATGGGTGGGAGAGGGGCAGAGAGAGAAGGAGAGAGAGAGAATCTCAAATAGGCTCCGCGAAGTCCGCACAAGCCCAACACGGCACTCGAACTCATGAACGGCGAGGTCATGACCTGAGCTGAAATCAAGAGTAGGATGCTTAACCAACTGAGCCACCTGAGCGCCCCTAATCTTTGTTTTAATCTTTTTGAATCTTGATCTTTTAACGGAAAGTTTTATTCATTGTATTGCTTCTGATCCTTGATATATTTTGAACTTTGTATTTGCCCTACTTTGTATTTGTTTTATCTTCCTTTCTGTTCTTTTGGACAATTTTTGTTTCCTTTCCCTCGTTCCATTTTTCCTCCTTTTTGTTTTGGAAGCCCTATTTTCCATCTAAGTTTTCAGCATGGGTGCCCTAGCTACCAAAACGTTTATACTTAGTAGAGGCTGATATTAATCAGTGCCTCCATCCTCTTCTCAAATAATAAGAGGTTCTTGGATTATTTTATTTCCAATTGCCTTTCTCCCAATGTATATGCTCTTATTTGACCAGCATATTAGTTGTCTAGAACTCGAAAGTAGACATCAGAGTTATTATTGTACACAGTAAATGCATGTGCGGATTTTCTAACACATTTGCCAACATCTTGTCACTTAGACCTTCTGTGATCTGAACTCATTTTCTTCACTGACTCAAGTACAGCCTTTAAAAGTTCCTTAAGTGAGTTACTGAGAATTGCCTCAGTTTTTGTGTTAGTGAAAATGTCTTCATTTGGCCGTCAGTCTTGAATGGAAGTTTTCCTGAGTATAAAATTACAATTATTTATCCATTCCTTGTACTCACAAAATTTGCATAGCCAAGCTCCGTGCTAGATACCGAGAAATCAGGGATGAGCCAGTGTAGATTCTGTCTTACGGGGTTGACCAGATAATTGGGAAAACAGACAATCAAACCAGCACACAAATGCGGAAGCGCAATCGGTGACTGACATGCAGCACTCCTGCTGCTCTGAGAGTTTATAACATAGAGCTCAACTCAATCTGGGGAACAAGGGAAGTTTTCCTTCAAAGAAATGGAAATTGAGCTGAAGATTCAAGTGAGGCTTGGTGAGTAAGTAGGAGGTGCCTTGGCAAAGGCAGGGCTGAGAGGAGCAGAGCCAGGGAAGAGCATTCCAGGAACAAGAAAACGTATATGCAAAGGCCCTATGGTGGAATAGCATCTCTGAGAACCTCAACGATGGCCCACATGACTAGATGACCAACAATGAGGTGATTGATGGTGGCCAGCTGGGCTGGGAACGTCAGTTAGAAGATCATGAAGAGCTTGCAAATTGTGTTGAAGATTTGGGCTTTTCTACCAAAATGCTGAATTTCTATTTGTAATTCATAGTAGAGAAGTTGAAGGGAGGAGAGAAGGAAGGGAGGAAGGAGAAAAGTCAGATAGATAAACAGGACTGGTTCACAAGGAAAAGGCAAAACCCAGCCTGAAATACAAGGCACCTGCTTTCAAAGTCCCACCCCCTCCCTCGGCCCCTCCCCCCCAGCTAACAGTTTGCAGCCGGGAATATATCTAAGCTCCCTGACTGGTGTTCTTGAAAGGGATAGAGCTTGAGAAAGCTCACTTGGTCAAGGGGAGAAAGATGGATAATCAATTATTTTCTTGCCCAGTTTTTCAAAGTAGTTGGTAGACAGCATTAAATCAGTGCCCGCAGACTCCCTTCCCTTCTTCACTGGAGTCTGCACTGGCCCCTCGTCGGAAACTACGAGCCCCTCCTCCTGATGCTAAATCATAGCTTTCCATCTCTGACGGCAACTTGGAAGTACTCGCCTGAACTCAGACCTGCAGTGCGTAAGTTTTCAGAGAAATGAGTTTTTACTTCCCGTGAACTAGTGTTGCATGTGTTGGCGTCTCGTAAATAATCAGGCCCGTGTCCTAGAGCAACCAGAGATGTCATAAGCCACGAACAACCCGAGACTATGGGTTTTTGTTTTGTTTTTAGCTCTCTGTGAACCTCATTCCTTGATAAGACACATTCCTTCTTTGTGGAACTTTTTCACATTTAGCTTTCATATACGTTTTTAGGCAAGCAGTACGTACAAATGTGGAAGGTTGTGATTCAGCGCTGTTTTCAGTAGATGATAAATTAGGTGACTTCTAGTCTCTGGGGAACAGTTTGCTGAAGAATCGAGGAAAGGAGCAGATGGCATGGGGTATCACATCCTAGACGAGAGAGCCAACCTTCAGGCTAGGCCACCTTTATTTCCCCCCATTGGTCGCACTGCAGCCTGAGTGGGGAGTGGAAAGAACATTCTCTGGGGCAAACAGGCTCGTGTTGGAATCTCGGCGCACAGGGTCCCCTGGGTCACCTACACACACACTCTGGGTCTCAGTCTCTCCCTGTCTATAGAATTAGAAATAACGTTATCTTTTAGAATTTAAGATCTTTTTAAAATAATTTATTGTCAAATTGGTTTCCATACAACACCCAGTGCTCAAGCCAACAAGTGCCCTCCTCTGTGCCCATCCCCCACTCTCTCCCCTCAGTTTGTAGAATTTAAGATTTAATATGGCATCGAGTGTTAAGAACAGCTTATTGGGAACCACTCAATAAATACTGGCATCTGCCTCTGTTCCCAAAGCCAGGCTGTTCAAACCTCTGCATTTATTCATTTTGCTCTCAAGTTAGAATCACGAAGTTCAGCTCACTATAATAATACTGCATTTCTTAAACACAAATGTCTAATTCCAGCTGGTGTCAAATTCAGTAGACTATCTCTCTGACTTTTTTTTTTCCCAGAGCCAAATGATCAAAACCTGTGCCAATTCTTTCCCATTAGTATTTAAAGAAATAGGCAAACAAATATTAGGATACATTATCAAAATATTGAAAGGAAATAATACTCCATGCCGGCGAGGATGTGGTGAGGCAGATATACGCAGTCATACCTGCGGCGCCCTGGGAGGGTCACGAGTCATAAAACAGCATGTCGGCCGGCGCAGCAGTCCTGAGCCCGGCAGTCCATCGTGAGGAGATGATCAGGGGTAGGCAGGTGAATAAAAATTTATGTGGCATCACGTTCCTCGTGGCAGTATTTATGGCCGTGTGCGACTAGAAACCGCCTACATGCTTAACAATACGGGAATGGCTAAATTATGGGACTGCCAGATGAGGAAATGTTATTTTACTCTTAAAATGTGGTTTACAAAGAAACGTTAGTGACAAGGAAGAATAGCTCCGATAGAATCGTGAGGGGGAAAGGCAGGCCAGGGAAGAGTCTCTGTAGCCTCAGCTCAGCTGTGGAAGAATCTTAGAGGTCTTCCTCTTTCTACAGACCTTAAAAAATTGAGGGAAGGACGCCTGGTTGGCTCAGTCGGTTAAGCGTCGGACTTCGGCTCAGGTCATGATCTCAAGGTTTGTGGGTTTGAGCCCCGCGTCGGGCTCCGTCCTGACAGCTCAGAGCCTGGAGCCTGCTTCAGAGTCTGTGTCTCCCTCTCTCTCTCTGTCTCTCCCCTGCTTGTGCTCTCTCTTTCAAAAATAAAAACATTAAAAAATATTTTTAAAAAATTGGGGGAAATGCACAAGATATCAACAGCATGGTAGGATTGACATGCATTTTCTTTTTTGTTCTTAAAAATATTTCTTGACTGTGCCCTCCTCCTTTTGGAATCAGGAAAAGGAATAGTGTGGTGGTGGTGGTTGTTTTTTAAAGCGTGGTCTGGAGCCCACGATGTGAAGGCTTCAGGGAGATCACCCCCCCCCCGGGTCGGTGTCCAGATGAGGGCCCCGGGGCTTGTTTCTCACACACAGGCCGTCCCAACCCAGTTCTTTTCTTGGTTATAACGTCCATGAGGTGTGGAGAGAAGACCGGTTCCTGTGCTAGCTGTTCGGGCCTCTGTGCCGAGGAGCACCGAGGTCTGGAGACTCCTGTGAGGCTGGGATGTGCCATTCCTTGTCTCCTGGGTGTTTCCAGACAGGGAGCGAAAGCAGACTCTGTCAGCTCTTGCTGCCACAGTGAAGTACCAGAGGCTGGTGGCTTCACCCACAAAAGTTTGTTTTCTCCTACTTCTGGAGGGTGCTGGACGGTCAGGTTCTGGTGAGGGCTCTCTTCCCAACTTGCAGAGGACCACCTTCTCACTGTGTCCTCACCTGACAGGGACGGGGAGGGGGAGAACGGGAGCCTCACTAATTCCAACAAGGGGGCCCCACCCTCATGCCCCCATCTCACCCAATCGTGTTGGGGGTTAGGGTTTTAACACAGGGATGGAGTTTAGCCCACAACGCCTGTGTTCTCCAGCCCCCGCCATCTCGTCTCCCCCTCATCAGCATGGGACCCTCAAGACCCTCCCTGTAGATGAGGGCGGGGAGATCGAGAGTGGCCCAGGGCTCCTCTCTCCTGCTCCGGGAGCTCCCAGCCTGGAGCAGAACACGCCTGGAGGTTCAAGAAGACCAACAGCTGAAGCTTATTGAGCACGTGGTGCATGGCCCTTGTAGGCGCCGTCTGTTTCGGCTGGCCTAAAACAACTTACATGTGTTCTCTTATAGTTCTGCGGGTCGGAGCAGAATTCTGACAGTGGGTCTCATGGGCTCAAGTCAGATGCGGTAGGATTGGACTCCTCCTGGGGCTCTAGGGGAGAACCTCCTCCTTGTCCTTCCAGTTCTGGAGGCGGTCGACATTCCTTGGCTCACGTTCCCTTTCGCCAAGGATATCACTTTGACCTTCGTCTACTGCCACTGACCCTTTTCTAGGTGGTGTTTTATTTATTTTTTTAAAGCTTTAATTTATTTTTGAGAGAGACAGAGACAGCACAAGTTGGGGAGGGTTAGAGAGAAAGGGACACAGAGAATCCCAAGCAGGTTCCGAGCTGCCAACACAGAACCTGATGTGGGGCTCGAACTCACAAACCGAGAGATCATGACCTGAGTTGAAACAGAGTCAGATGCTCAACCGACTGAGCCACCCAGGTGCCCCATCTAGGAATTTTTTTTTTATTTTTTTGTAATGTTTATTCATTTTTGAGATAGAGACAGAGGGTGAGCAGGGGAGGGGTAGAGAGAGAGAAGGAGACACAGAATCCAAAGCAGGCTCCAAGCTCTGAGCTGTCAGCACAGAGCCCGATGCGGGACTTGAACTCACGAGCTGTGAGATTATTACCTGAGCTGAAGTCGGAGGCTTAACCGACTGAGCCGCCCAGGCGCCCCTAGGAATTGTTTTAAATGCAACCCCTGCTCAAGTTAATCCTCAAAACAACTCTGAGATAATTACTGCCATCTTACAAATGAGGAAACAGAGCGGGACTAAGAAGCTTGCATAGAACCATGACCTGAAAAGTGATAAAGTTGGGGTTCAAACCTGGGTTCACCTGTGCTCTTTTGACAACACGAGTGAGCGCTGCAATTTACAGATGGACTCGTCTTCAGAGTGTGGCTCGGCCTGGTCCTGAGTAATTTCCTCTGTCACTCCAAGCCTCAGTTTACTCCCCTATAAAATGGGCATGATTGTTGTCACATGGAGTTGCAGGATTAACTGCTCGGGGTGGGGGTGCTTGGTGAATATCTGAGAACAGACAAGGTGGGTTTCCTTCTGCTCCAAGGGTGAGTGCCTTTGGAGTTGCTAAGAGTGGAAGTGCGGGCGTTGCTGAGCTGCAAGCCTGGGGAGAGGGCGCCTGGCAGAGGAAGAGCCCGCGCACTTGAAGGAGGGCAGGCAGGGAGACGGTCGCCAGTAAAGGAGCTCCTGAGGAGAAGCTGTGGGAGCAGGGTCACCCCGCCTGGGTGTCGGTGCCTGACAGGTATGCCGCTCACTCGGGTGAGAGGCTGAGCTCCAGGGGCCCCCACCTGCTGGGCATGAGTGCTAGGGTGAGGTGGGTGTGGCCGGGCAGCAACCGGCCCCAGAAGAAGGGCAAGTCTGGGCCCATGCTGCCTGCACCCCGGGAGCCGGGAGCTCATTAAAGAGGAGGGGAAGGAGTAATTACGTGCAAACTTCTGAAGGTAAAAGACCATGAGGAGTGGGGGCAGGAGGGGGTTGTTCTTTACCCTGCACGGGCAGCGTGCCGGGAGGGCAGAAGGGATGAAAGAGGGTGGAGATGGCTTCCAGGGTCACTAGCTAAGGTCAGCACAGGGCCAGCGAATACACCGGGGCTGCCCGGAAGGCTGGGGACAGTGGCTGAGGGCTGATGTGGTCTGTAATCGGGAGCCCTGGGGAGCTCTGGAGCCAGGGAGGGGCAGGCTTAGAGGGGAGGAAGGTCCAGCTGGTGACTGCGCCATGGGGGTGGGAAGGGGAGGCAGGAGCAGCAGGGACGGTGGTGTCCAGGGCCTCTATCCAGGGCACTGTTGTCAAACAGAAATGTAATGCCAACCACCTGTGTCATTTAAGATCGACTAATAGCCTATTAGAAACAACAAAAGGAAAGAAGTGAAATTAATTCTGATAATATATTTAGCCCAATATATCAAAAATATCGATTGTTTTCGCACGAAATCAATACGAACATTATCGTTGAGATAATTCGAATTTGTGCTAAGTCTTCAAGATCCAGAGTGTATCCCACGCGGGAAGTCTCGATTTGCCTCGTTCCGGGAGCCACAGGTGGCTCATGGGGGACAGTGTAGCTCTGGGCCTAGAACAGGTTTGTGGGAAGTTGATTGCAGTCATGTCTTTTCCCCAGGTTTCCATTTTGTTCCCTTTTCAGCTGCCACCAGAGGGTGGCCACCGCCTGGAGGGCAGTGGGGTCCTTTGACCGTGAGCCGTGAGCAGGGGAAGTGCCCTGGTTCCTTCCTCTCTGCTCTGTGGAGCCTGTGGGCTGGTCTCCACTGCAAGCCTGGAGTTAAACATTAACCCTGGATTTCTCAGGGATAACCTGAGCGAAAGAAGTGTTTTAGAAGGTTAACTTCTCTCTGTTTCGAAGTAGTCCTGTGTTCCGAGGAGTGGGGAGTGGAGGTGGGGGGGGGGGGGGGGCGCGTTGCTGAGCCCTTTGTAGCTGCTCACGTTGTGTTAGCTCGTGAGGACAGCTGGGCATTTAATTTGACAAGTGGACTTATTTGGGAGCTACAGCTGAAGGTAGAGAGTGGATTTAAGGCAGGAGCTCGTTGGTACAGGTGGATGGAAACTTTGCCTGTGCTTTCCAGCTCCTTGTCGTAGCTGCTCGGTGTCTCCTTGATTTGGGAGAAAAGGAATCGGCTTCTACACTATTCTCTTGTGTTCCTGGAATAGTGGTGTGCCGTGGATGTTGTGTGTGTTAGGAAACAGCCTTTGGCACTGGATGATTCTGGGTTTGATTTTAAGCCTTGTGACCATGGGAGAGAGAGGTCACCTTTCTGCCCCTCAGTTCGCCTGTGAAGTAGGAATGGGAATACATATGATTTGAGATTTTCTTCAAAGGATAAAATGAGAGAATGTGTGTCAAGCTGTTTACCTGGGACACGAGGGCTCAGTAGATTGGAAGTAATTTGTGGGTTACTATTATGTCATTGCCATTATTATTCATGGAGCAGGGCCTGGGTTGAGTTTGTGGCTTGGGTCAGGAGAGGCAATTGGAGAAGGATAGTGGTAGTGGGTGTGGAGGGATGTCTCCTCACCAAAGTAAGTAGGAAAGGGGATCTCTGAGGGGGTGGAGCCAGAGGCCTCCAGGAGGGCAGGGCAAGAGTCAGGGAGGCCCAGGGAGCTTGTCCTGAACGGGTAGGCCAGCACTTCTGTGACCATAACCGTAAACTCTGTCTTGGGGTCATGTTCTTCCCTACAGGTTCCAGCTCCACCTCCCATGTCCAGAGTTACCCAAACATTTTCCAAACCAGTCTGACCCCTTTCTAATATGTTCCAGATGCATTTGCAAGAAACTGGAAAAACGCAGAGCCAAGCGGAAGTTACACATTTATAGCGTCATGTTGGGCCCGAAGATTTTGACCAGTGGGCGCCCTGGTGCAGGGGAGGGGCTGCCTGTATTCCTTGTCGTCTCCTGTCTCCTCAAGGAGGGGCCTTCCACAGCCGCTTCCCCAGTGTGGCGTTTAGAACTGATGTTGGCATGGTGGGTTTTGTCTCAGGCATGTACTTTGACGCTTGGACCCATTAGTAGGGTTTTGATTTGCTCATTTTCTGAATATTTATTGAGCACCTGCTATGATTTGCTTTGTATTTTTTTAAATTAAGATATAATTGACATGTAACATATTAGTTTCAGTTGTACTATATTTCTTAGGGATTAGTGATTTACAAAAATAGTTTTGATCTCATAGACTCCATGAAAAGGTCTTGGAGACTTCCCAGGGGTCCGGTGATCACAATTGGGGAATTACTTCTTTAAGGGAAACATACATGGGGTTATGGGAGTTTAAAACAAATCAACCTGACCTAAAATAAGGGACAGGAGAGTAGATAAAAAAGGAGGCCATCAGAGAATGTTTGAGACATAGGCAAAGCACGTGCAAAGGTCCGGTGGTGAGGGAAAGCATGGTACCCTAGAGGAGATGAAAGAAGACTGCATGAATCCTCTGCCTGGGGTATAGTGGGACAGCAACAAGTTCCACCTCCCCCTTAAATCCTTGTTACTAAAAATTGATTGAGATGCGGTGACATGCCAAGTACTGAATTATCTTTTCCCTCTTGTCGCTGACAGTCTCGAAGGGGATAGCATATGCCTGTTCCCAACCAGCATTACTGTGATATTGCAGACATGGGGGCAGGAGTTGGGCTTGATGTGTGTGCATAAAAGTCAGATGTGGAAAGTCAAGTGTTCAGGGAAGGTGAAGTTCAGTCTCAAAGGGTAAGTAGGGGTGATCCAGGCACAGGGGAAGGTATGTGTGTACCAGGCTTAAGGACAGGGAGGCTCACAGGTCTGGAGGCAGGAGATAGCATGGAGCTGAGTGGGAATGGGAAGGGTGCTCTGGGACAAGCTGGGGAGACTGGGAAAGTGTTTACCATCTGATACAGTGTGTCAGTCAGATCAGACTCTGAGCTCTAAACCCGGTGGACTTTGTGGTTAAGATCACAGGCTGGGTCCCGAGCCATGGTTCTATATCTCGTGGGTAGGTCACTTTATCTTTTTGGACTACCTGAGTGAGGCTGCCCTGCTGAGGCCTGTCGGCCTGGGCGCTAAGCTACCTGTGGGACCTGGGATCCGTTACTCAACCTCTCTGTGACTCAGCCCAGTCGTTCCTGTAATAGGAGCAATACTAGTATCTGCCTCGTATGGTTATTGTAGGGATTCAGTGAGCTATATATACAGTTGCAGGGCTTAACTATTGTTATTGGCAAATTCCTCACCCACAAGAGGGATGCTCATCCCATCCTACCCTCTGGGGTAGGCGCCAAATACCAGGATGGACCCCTTCCGGGAAGCTGCACCTGCTGAGGAGCCTTTCAAGGGTTAAAGGGCCAGCTTGCTGGAATTCGCCTGCTTTGGGACTGAGTCCTGGCTTTGCCTCTTCCTTGCTGTGTGTGTGACCTTGTTCAACAAGTTGCTTACTCTCCAGACCTCAGACTCCCATCTGTTAAAACGGAGTAGTAAAATGCCTCCTTCCTAGGATCGCTGAGCGAAACGAGGTCAGTCGCGTAATACGTAGCACGGAGAGTACCAAGTGTAGCATGTAAACTGCTGACCGTGGCTGCGAGTTTTGTGCCCCGCCATCTTGAGCAAGGATGCAACTTAGACTCTGGTCTCCTTGAGCGCAGACACCTGTCTATCAGTGTCTGTATCCCCGGGGCCAGGTGCTCATCGGATGTCTCCGAAATATGTTCCCTTCTGTTACACGTGAGGTGCCTGAGACCCAGGGAAGGGGCACTCTGCACTCAAATGGCCAGCTGATAGAAGAAGCAAGAAGGAACCTCAGCTTCTCATTTTGAGTCATTGGTGTTTCCACGGCAGTGTATAAAATCTTGAATTTTGTCAGGACCGTCATTTGAAGGTTTTACTGGTACTTGGAATGCCTTCACGGAATGCGGTGGAGTCGGGGTGGGAATTTAATGCCTTCGATCTGCCCTGGACCTTGGGAGCTGGTAAACACTTCTATAAAACTGATCTGGGGAGGTCCTCACAGCCTGAGAAAATGCAGAAGGGATCTCTAGGGTACAAATGGGGTAATTTTATGCTTGCATACTTACAAGATAGGGCTTGCCAAGGAGATGGGGAACCAGTGCCAGTGTTGCTGGAGAGGTGACCCTGCTAATAGTTTTTTCAGTGACCCAAACAAGTCCAAATGCTCACAGAAGTCCAGAGCCTTGTCGACCTAACTGCCCAGGCATTTCCACGCTGAGCTCTTCTGCGGAAAACAGGAGGTAAGGTTTCACAGGCCCAGCGTTGCTTCAAGTCGAGCAGGACACATTTCATGAGCCCTGTACAGTGAGGTGTGGTGACCTCTTGTGATGAAGACTCGCCCTGCCTCCAGGAATCCCGCTTCGTGCCAGGGGACTGTAGGCAGTGACTTGAGGACGTAACGGGCCTAAAAAGCTGCTCATACATGTTTGTCAGATGGTCAAACAGATGTGCACGGAGCGTTCCTCTGGTTGGAAGGGAGGGCCCACTTAGAGCATCTGGCTGCTCGTAGCCACAGAAACCCCGTGGCCTGTGGGCAGGGAAGCGGCCAGTTCGGGAGTGGGATCTCCAGGGTGAGTCCTTCTAAACACACAGCCTCAGAGGACGGGTTTGTCAGATTTCCCATCTCCGTCGCCAGCCTCTTCCCGGAGCTCCAGATCCTCAGCTCCAACCTCGTTTGACGTCTTTCCTCGAGCATTTTAAAGACGGGTCCTCAGTTGCCCTTCCAAGTCCTGTGCACACTGTGACTCCCCGGTCCTGCCCATCTTCGCACCGGTGCCCCCAACTGCCTAGCATAAGCCAGATGTCCAGCCTTACCCTTGCCTCTGCCCTTTTCCCCACATCCAGTTCAGTGCTAAGGTTTGTGGGCCCCCCTCCCAACACGTACCTTGACTATCCAGAACCTGCGTTTCCACGCCACCACTGCGGTCATTCTTTTCCTGGGCACCTGAGGGAGTCAGGGCCCCTCCGCTTCTAGCCCTGTTCCTGTGTGATCGGAGTGATTCCACCCCACCCTCGCCTCTAGCCTCCCTGCTGCCCATTCCCACGAGCCTCAGCACACATCCTTTCGTGACCCTTCAGACCTCAGGGTCTCTGCACTTGCTCTTTCTACTGCCTGCAACTCCATTCCCCATGCCCTTCACAAGCTGAGACCTCAGGGTCTCAGTTCAAGTCCCATCCCTCTAGTGGTGCCTTCCTGACCCCTGCTGTCAAGGCCTCCATGGGTCTCACCCTCACAACGCCCTCCAGAGTCTTCCTTAGTCTGTAATCCTCTTATTTTCCTGTCTCGTCTGCCTTCCACAAGAGCAAACCTTTTCAGTAAAGGGTCAGAAATTATTTGAAGCTCTGTGGCCATATGGTCTCTGTCACACTGATCCATCTGTGCCATTTTAAGTGTGAAAGAGCCCACTTAGGCAGTATGTAAGGAAAGGATGTGGCCGTATTCCTATGCTATATTTGTGGGCACTGAAATTTTAAATACATATCATTTTCATGTGTCAGGAAATATTCTCCTTTTTTATTAAAAAAAACATTTAAAAACGTAAAAACCATTCTTGGCTGTTGGACCTTACGGTACTATATTGGTGGGACAGACGTGGCCTGCAGACTGTAGTCTCCCAGTCCCTGTTCTAGAATGTAAGCCCCTTGAGGCCAGTGGCCTCTTTGCCTTTCCTTCCCAGTATTCCAACATCATAACATTTCTTGGGACATAGAACATGCTCAATAAACAGCTGAAGGGTGAAAGAAGGCTAAGGGGCTGTGTCTGGAGCTTATCAGGCCTGTCTGTAACATGGAACCATCATGTTTCTGAAAACCAGGAATACAGGAACAAGGAAGAAAAGAAGAACAACCACAGAGATCGGCATCTGAAGACCTGTCCATACCAATTTCTGGACATCAAGGCCATCCTCCCACCTCTAGCCAAGACCACAATCGACCACCCACGATCTGTATTTTCTAGGCTCAGAGATTCTTCCAAGTCAAGCAAGAATCCTCCAAACTGCAAACTGGCAACTCAGCCCAGCCGTCAGAACTCTAACCCATGAGAGGTCATAGACATTTTGTCCTGGCACAGGGAGTTAACATCTGAATAAAGCAATATCTGCCTGATTTTCTCAGGAAAGTTATTCCTGATCTGTTAACATGAGAATCAGTGTTGAGTCCCATCTGGCATCCTTAGCATGTGTATATCTTTTCGTCTTCACCTTGACCACTGGCTCAGAATGAATACTTCTCTGATTTTTTTTTCTAATAGCATTTGTCCCCCCTGCTATAGCTTTGAGACAAAATACTTTTCTTAATAATACTCTCAGAGGGAAAATATTTGGCTGTCTTCTCCATAATTTTTGATGGAACCTGTTTATTGCCTTGTGGTCATTCCATTGGCGGTCATTTGATGCTTTGGACGGCTGAATGAGGCCCCATTCAGGCTGTGTCTCTGGACACCATTGGGAAACATTTGGAAAGTTTAAAGAAAGCTCCAACAACTAGTTGAATTTGGGGGAAAATATAGCTAGATTCTACCTCTTAACCTCATATCAAAAGCCTAGATGAGTTAAAGATTTAAACAAGGAGAAAAGATGGATGAATATTTAAAACATAATTTTGGGAAAGTGAATGTCTCTAAACATGTTACTGAAGGCAAAAACATAAAAATAGACAATTACATGAGAGTTAAAAAATCATCAGCACAGCCCTCCCCCTAAAAAAAAGTCTGTTAGAATCATGAGAAAGTACAACCTTAAACAGTTAATTTCCTGACAAAGGGTTAATTTTTTAAAAACTTTTTTCTTTACCTCTTTTTTTTTTTTTTTGGTGAGAACATTTAAACTCTTCTTTCATAGCATATATGAATTATATAATACAGTATTATCAACTATAGTCATCATGTTATACGTTAGATCCTCAGATCTTGTTCACCTCATAACCGAAAGTTTGTATCCTTTGACCAGCTTCTCCTTTCTCCCACCAGCCAGCCCCTGGTGCCCACTTTTCTACTCCGTTTCTGAGTTGGACATTTTTTTTTAAATTAACATAGAAGTGAAATTTCAAATGTCATATTTGTCCTTCTCTGGCTTATATCACTTAGCATAAGGTCCTCCATGTTCATCCATGTTGTCACAAATGACAGGATGTCTTTATTTTTTTTAAGGCTGAATAATATTCCATTGTATGTATGTACCATATTTTCTTGATCTGTTCATCCATTGGTGAACACTTACCTTATTTCCATGCACTATTATGAATAATGCTTCAGTGAACATGAAAGTACAGATGTCTTCAAGATAATGATTTTGTTTGCTTTGGATATATACCCACAAGTGGGTTTGCTGGATCATATTGTAGTTCTAAACCTCCATACTATTTTCCACAGTGGCTGTACGAGTTTACGTTCCCACCAATAGTACATAAGCGTTCCCTTTTCTCCACATCTTCACCAGTGTTTATCCCTGGTCTTTTTGATAATAGCCCTTCTGACAGGTGTGAGGTGATAGCTCATTGGGGTTTTGATTTGCATTTCCTTGATGATGAGTGATGTTAAGTAAGCTTCATTTCCTTAATGTGTAAAATGACCTAATCATTGACAGAAAAACAATTGAAAAATGGGTAGAGAATACGTAGAATTGTATATATAAGGACGTTAATAGAAAAATGAGTGAAGGACATAAGCAGATGACTCACAAATTTCAACCAGCCAACACATTTGGAAAAGAAATTCAATCTTTTAGTAATAACCCCCCCGCCGACACAAAACAACCCTGAGGTACCACGTTCTGCCTGTCAAATTGTGAAGAATAAAAAGAATAAGGGTAACAGTGGTGGCTGGCTCAGTCGGTTAAGCATCTGACTCTTTTTTTTTTTTTTTAAGTGTCTGACTCTTGATCTCAGCTCAGGTCTTGATTTCAGGGTCATGAGTTCAAGCCTCACTGAGCTCTGCACTGGGTGTGGGCCTACTTAAGAAAAAAAAAAGAATAGGGGTCAGTGTGCGGCTGACCATTGGTGAGGCAGCATAGTTGTTATTATTGTTATCCAAAGTTTCAAACTCAACGGTTCTACTTCTAGTGATTGAGATTCACATGGTATTTCCTCAATTTCCAACACCATTAGGACAGGGTCTCTTTCTGACTGAGTCACCACTTGTGTGCTCCTAGAAGGTGCTTGATAAGCACTGGTTGAATGAACGACTGACTGAATAGACACCAAGGATATTGGAGTGTTTTGAGTAGCAAAATGTTGGAGACATTCGCTGGGTTCCTCAGTGCTGTGTTGCTTAAATATATCAACAGTCTAGGTCTCCAAGTGACCAGTAGTTTAACAAACGACCTACTGCTGGGTTGACTAAATTGGCATTGATTCAGTCAAAATGCTGCCATGGGGAATGGTGTATTCTACTCTGGTAGGTATTCATGCCGAGTATATTCTTGGGGCTTCTATGTTGAGTTGGAACCTGGCATGTGAAACACTTTCTCTAGTAAAGTGTTCAATACATTCATGATTGCCCGTTGCAGGATCGCACCAAGGGTAAGTGTGCCTTCCTGTCCCCTTCCTCTAGCGTCAGGATTTTCTAGAAAATGCTGGCTTCTGCTTTAGCAGGCCCTGCATACACTCGCAACTGAGCCTTCAGTCCTGGAGTTAGCGCCAGTATCTGAAACCTTGGAGAATAACATTCCTGCTTGAGGCAATCTAATTAAACTTCTGCTGTCAACATGAAGTGGCCCCCAATGGACAGATCAAACCTATTTTTAGGTTGCAAGTGTTATAAGAAGAAATATTTAATTAGAATGGGGGATGTTTAAAATAGCTTTCTCTCTTAACATGGGTGCCTGCTGGCTTGTTTTCCCTGATGTCATTAATCACCAATGGCTGGACGTCAGAATTCACAGTCAGCTATAGCTCCCGTCGAAATCTGCCTTCTTCGGGTAATTTGTCGCATAACTCAAAATGCCAGGTGTCTCCAGATCCTGGCACTTTCCTGCGAGCCAACAGCCCTGAGAGCTTTAGACAATTCAATTTAAAGCATTTCTTCAAAATGAGGGCCTAGGCAGGGTCTTTCTCCCACTGAGGTCTCTGGTTCCTGGTGTCTGCGGCGAGACTGAGGAGTCAATATTCTGTGGTCATGGGACCCAGAAAGGCTTGATGTTGTCTTGGGACCTACGTGAGGACCTGGGTGCCCAGAAAGTGAGAGGAGAGAGAGAAAAACTGCAACTACATTAGGTTTCACATCTAATTTTTGATATTCTTTCATGGTTTTTCTGGATCAACAGGTGAAAGTCTTTGAGAATTGGAGGTTTACTTTACCTCATAGTTGTGCCTGGAGAAGTCCTACAGATTAGACTTTATGTTAAAAAAAAATCGCACAAGTAATAATGAGAGGCACTGTCTAAGTGCTTTGTGTGTGTTTAACTCATGCAGTCATCACCATAGCCCTTTGTGGTGTGTGTGATGACTCTTCCCATTTTAAAGATGAGGAAACTGAGGCACAGAAAGGATGACTACCTTCCCAGAGCCACTCACTAGTGAGTGGTAGAGACAGGATTAGAACAGTCTGGCTCTGGATTTGGGTGTTTGGCCACATCTTCCATTTTATGACTTGATGATTAATAAGGAACTTTTCCTTCATTTCTGCCGGATTTTATGTAGTGCATGCCTCCTCGACCTTCACTTTCCAGCTTCCCGCAAGTGATTGCCCTTCTCCCAAACTCAAAAGCTGTTAGAAAGTCACTATTTGTGAGAGGAAAGAGCACTTTGATGCTGCTCTTGTGGGAGGCAGCCATTAGATCTGTATGATTCTTCAGTCCGATGTTTCTGCTTCTGGAATTGTACTCTAAGGAAATAACCCAAGATATATACACAAAAACCTATTTAAAGTAAACAGATCTTTGTCAATCACGTTTCTAGTATCATCAGAACTTAGAACACTTTGTAGCACATGGTGGACATTGGGCAAAGAACTATTGGTGAGCAGATTACAAATTACAAATAAAAACAAGAATACACACAAACCTCAGTGTCCACCCAGAGGGTGAAATAATATTTTTATATGTATTGATGGTTTGTTTTATAGACATTAGAAATCATGTCTATAGAAGAAATTTCTTCAAGAGTAGCTTTAAAACAATCTATTAAGGGAGAAAATCAAGCACTAAAACATTAAGGACATTATTTTTCTTGGTTCCCCTAGTTAGCATAATGGTGTGTTTGTAGTTTTAAGCTGATTGAATTCACTTCAAAGCCTCACCAGTAGTTATCTGTACCTAGTTAGCAAGTGGTTGATTTTTTTTCAGTCCTTTGGATTTAAGGCGTTTTCACTTATAGTAAATCCATGTTCCTTTGTGATCAGAAGAAAGAAATCTTTATAATTGTACCTTCCATGGTGGCACAAAAAGAAGGAGCAGATTTACACAAGGGAGCAAAGGTAGCTTAGAAGAAAATATTGGTTGGAAAAATACCAAAATTTAAAGTGGCTGTATTTGCCTGGTAGGCTTGAAATTAGCATTTCACTTCTCTTAGTGTATGTAATTTGCCAATTTTTTAATAATGAAAATATATTATTTCCACAAATCTATATCTCTTTAATGGGAAATGTGGAGTCTAAGTGGGTTAGTTTAAAATTGGCCACAGCGTCTGCCACTGGTCAAAGGGTTTCTCTCGTGTCCCCACGTGGGCCACTTGTCCCTTCTGTCCCTATTGTGCCTGGCACATAGGGTTTTCATGTTTAATGACTGAACTGAATAGCTGTGGAGTCAATTTTTATTTAATATTTAAAAATATGTCTGCTGTATAAGAGCTCTAAGAGCTCAGTGGTCTTCCAGCGTGACTCACCTCTCCTACTCCCTCGTCTCTGGGGCCAGATACCTGCTTCCTGATGGGCCTCAGGTTGCAGTGCGTTGTGTCCTCTTGTTGCTCCAGAGGCGTGGGGAGTATCAGCAATCCCTGCTGAAGGAGAAGCCTTTGAACCCTCTAGTGGAGAAAGCACTTGCCCTGGAGACACAACCTTGAGGCTCAGACCCCTACGTCTGATGCTATGCTGGGGCTTGGGGGCGACAGGTAAGGCTTAAGAATTGTCACAAAGCTCAGAATGGCCACTGGGGGTCAGTCTGATGCATGGGAGGTACAATGGCCCCCAGCCCCCTTCCTCTCCCCAGTCTCTTCCCAGCCTAGAGACTGGTAACTGAGATTCTGCCACAAGAGAGAGAGGTTTTTAATTTAAGATTTCTGTCAGGGCTAATGTTTAGATATTGTCAAACATTTATGTTTCAATGTGACTCAAGTTCTCTGAAAGCACGTTTGGGTTGATGAAGGCCTGTCTGCCTATTCTTGGCCAGGTTTTGTGTTAGGTGCTTTATATAGAGGGTGACTAAAGAATTTACCATCCAAACTGGGGTGCTTTTGAGAGGGAAAGATGGTACTACCTGGTGGGGGTACCAGGGCAACAGGCAACATGGGAGTATCTTGCATCAACAAGGTTGCATGGTCTCCCTGTGTGTGGATAGATCTTGTTTGTGTTTGTAGAAATGATAAGTCAGGGGGTAGCCTGGGTGGCTCAGTTGGTTGAGCGTTCAACTTCAGCTCAGGTTAGTCTCGCAGTTCGTGAGTTTGAGCCCCGCCTCCTTCAGATTCTGTGTCTCCTTCTCCCTCTGCCTCTCCCCTGCTCATACACTTTCTCAAAAATAAATAAACATTTTAAAAAAATGATAAAGGATCCTCCCCATTTTATAGATGAGGAAGCTTTGGCTCAGAAAAGTTAAGAAACATGCCCAAAGTCCTTGTTTTGGAAGTCTGTGCTCTGATGTCCCCTCAAGGCATGAAGTCAGTGGGCTCCTCAGCAACAGGAAAGAGATGTCACTGAGGGGAGAGTGGGAGAGGCCTTGAGGGGGTAGAATGAGGAACAGCCAATGGCCCTTGGTTAACTTAATGATTTTGGCAGGACCGGTTCTGGCTACAGCCTGGCCGGTGTCTCCCGGGACCCACTGCCTCAAGTGTGCCTCCCCCGCCCCACTTGAGGCCACATCTTCAGGCATGGTGGGTTCCACCCTGTGCTACGCATGTGTGTGTGTGACGTGCTGGGAGGCTGGAGTTCTGGTTTGGTTTGCACTATTTTACCTCCGTGAGGCTGCCTTTCTGTCTCACAGGTCAAGGTTACCAATGGGAGAGTCTCTCACACAGCTTGTGTGGTGCTTAAGGGTTTCCTCTCCTATCGTCAGGTTTTGAAAATTTCTCTGGAATTTGCTGCAGGAACGAGGGAAAGAGAGGGACTTGTCTCATGTCCAGAAAGGCCTTCATCACAGACAGCGAGGAGGGTTTGAGGCACCCATGCTTCACTTCAGAGTCTGGGACTCCAGAGGAGGAATGAGGGTCCTCGGCATACATCTCACAAATTAGGATAGACATCCACCTGCCTGAGGGAGTATACACTTCGTTCCATGATGGGTCAGGAACCACCTCCAGACATTCTCCTACTGGAACTCCATCCCATGTCAGTCCTACCAACTCGGCCACCTGCATCCTGTGAATTTATTTCCCAAGAAGTAAAGCCGGTCTATTTCAACTTCCATTTGTTCATGTCTGTTCTCGTATCCTTTGTCGTCATGCGTTGGCCTCCTCCCTATGAAGTAGTCATCAGAGCTGAGTCCAAACTCTTACCTGGAAAGTCGGGGATGTCCTGCGGAGACATCAGCCCAAGAAGAGACAACCATGCCGTTTGTCTCCCTTGGCGTGCTCCTGACTGAACCAAACCATATGGTAGCTGCTGGTGTGTACCTTTTGGGAAGCCCAAAACCCTCACAGACACCTCTGTTCTTCCTCGGGGCTACCCTTTTCATGACCATCTATCGGCCTCAACTCCTCCTTCTTTTTTATTTAGTTTTTACAAGATATTGCCTTGCCATCCTGTATTTTCTCATCACCCCATGCTGTTCCAGGTCAAATCAAGTGTGGAGTTCACCCAGGTCTTTGATTTCCACCAAAAAACCCGAACCCGGTACTAGGTTCTGGGAACGTAGTGGAAGATGCATCTTTTTAAATCTCTCCAAATTCCTACACACAAAAGGAACAGCTGGGGAGCAAAGCCATAAACAAATGGTCAACATTTACCTACAAAGAAGCATGGCAACCCCTATCCCCAATCCAAGGTACTCTTACAAACTCCTGAATGGAAGGAGTACGGATAAACCATCAGGAGCTGCAAGGTTCTCGTGGTGTCAGCCTCTGCCTGGCAGTGAGCAGAGAACAGCAACACAGTATCCAGTAGTCTTGATAACAGGAGAACCTGAGAACATCCAGCAGGTGTGCACTGGCCACTGTGCTTGGCCAGTTCAGGAACAGTATTTGAAACCAGGGCAGAGTTTTCTCTCACTAACCACAACTGAGCTCAAGTGCCCTCAGTAAGGTTGGAAGGGGCAGGAGCAGCCTAGCCCCCTGTGAACTCCAGAAACCGATCCGCTCAGACACTTCAATGGCCTCCTTTTGTGTAGTGTTAATTCTAGACCTTTTTTGAAGCTTGACATTCAAAACCTTTCCTCGTGTCACCCTGGCATACCTTTCCAGTATAATTTCCAACCACATCTTTTGATTTGCCCTATAGGGCAGCCACCCTGTTCTCAATGGTTCCATTCGCCTTCCCCAACTTCTTGTTTCTCACATTTCACCCAGCCATTCTGGTATGGTTTGGGTGAATTCTTGTAACCTCATGAAATGTGCAGGCTCAAGACAGAGTTGATGGTGTCCAGTTAATTTTGGCACAAAAGTTTTATAAATACCAGTTCCTTTCAGAAGAGAAACCTCGTCTGCCAGATAGTTCCCCTAGATCCCCAGGCTACAGGAGGACCTCTACACTGTAGCTCTTGCTCTTCTGACTTTCTACTAATCTAAACTGATAAGTTTTTATTTAAAAAATCCATCCTGTATTTGGAAAAAAGCTAAAAGGTGTTTGCTTGATTTTTGAAATGATGATTGAGCATTCCTTTTCCGGAGAGTGCCATCCAGGTTCAAGGTCCACACAAAGATGTTATGGTGACATCTTTGGTAATGCCATGGCTCTGTGCTCAGCAGCACTGAAGATTCCTCAGGAAGATGTATGCCTGTTTAGGAAGCCCTAGATAATAAATATGATGTCAAGGGTCCTCCTGGTGACTCTGGATGTGCCCTGTCCTGTGCCCTCGAGGAATGTAATCAAACTGCCTTCTTTCAGAAAGAGCCTAGATGCAACATTTTCCTTTTCTTCCTATGAATATGAGTATGTTGACTTCATGGTGGGAGGAAGATTTTGATAAGCAGAATCCCCCTACCTCCTCGGTCAGAGAAACAGATGTACCATATGATTCTGAGTGTGGCACCCAGGATTTGGGTCTAGTTCAAGCACACAGCTCATAAAAGCCCAGACAATAAAAAGTGAAGATGTAAAAGATAAAAGGGTTGCTTTCAGATGCCATAAAATATTGTTTAAAACCATTCTTAGCCATAGTGTTCTAACCTTTACGTTTCCATTTTTATGCATGGAAAAAAGGATTGTTCGCTATACTAACCAAGCCTCAGGAAATGAACATCTTCTGGCCATTAAAAGCAGGTTCTACTAGTCTGTAACAGCATCTGAATCACTCTCATTGTGATATTGGACTCGCCATCATATGTTGGAATGCGTTCATTCTCTTGTGCTCAGGACCCTGCTGATGCTTTAATTCCTGTAGGTAAATCTTGTGAGGAAAAGCATGACTGTAGCTGAAATTTCTGTGAAAAGGCACCCAAGACTTCTATAACTTTAGAGAAGTTTGTTGTAACCAATTTAAGATAGCAGCCATTGTGGAGACCCCTTGAATAGAGTTATGGTTACACTTGAACCTCTAAACATTGAGTTTAAATTAATTGCAAAATAATAATAAAAAATATGATAGCTTTCAGGGACGCCTGGGTGTCTCCGTGGGTTAAGCATCCAAGTCTTGATTTTTCACTCAGGTCATGATCTCATGATGGGTGGGATCGAGCCCTGTGTATGGCTGTATGCTGGTAGCATGGAGCCTCCTTGGGTTTCTCTCTCCCTCGGTCTCTGTCCCCTCCCCCCACTAATGCATGCCCTCTCCTTCTCTCTTTAAAAAGAAATAGCTCTCACATATTGCATGTTTTATGAGGATTAAGTCCTGTGCTTTTAAAATCATAAAATCTTCCCGACATGTCCTGGGAAGGTACTGATGGGCAGCTCTACTCCATAGCGAGGAAAGTGAGAGATGAAAAAGCTTGCCCGAGGTCAGACAGTGCTAGACTTTGATTCCAAATCTGTCTGGCTTGAAAACCCAACTTCTTAATCACTTTTTTTCTTTGTTTTTAAATCACTTTTGATACATTGTATTTTGCCCACCTAAAATTTTTCTGGAATGGGAAATAAACTTCCTGAAAACCATGTATTGTGTTTACAATATAAAACAGGTCCCCTTTTGCTGCTGGAGTTGGGGGGCCACGTTGCTCCCCGTGTGAAAGCAGTATAGTCTCAGCATGTAGTGCGATGTGCCTGAGTTTTAGTTTTCTTGTTTGCAAAATGAAGGGACGGAACGAAACACCCTCTAAGAGCACCTTTTCCTTCTGACATGCATTCGTTTGTCTCTCCAACAAATGTTTATTTGAATTTCAACTAAGGAAAGTACTGGGTGATCTAATCATAATGATAGAATAATGAGGTGTGATGCCTGACTGTAAAGAGCTCTCCATCTTATGGAAGAGAAAAATTCACCAACAAATGATCAGAGTCCAATGCAGTCTGTGGGGTAAAAGGTGTGTGTGTGTGTGTGTGAGAATTCATGTGTGTGTATACACACACGCTGATATATACAGTCACACGTACACACACACACACACACACACACACCTATGGGGACAGAGCAGAGGCAGGAACTTGGAAGCTGGGTGGCTTTGCAGCAGAGTGACCATAGGCTCCATGAGGAGGCGGGACTGAGTCTGTTTTCAATTCCCATATGCATCCTGGGCCTGGAGGCCAGTACATATTTGTTGAATGATAGCATGCATGAACATGAGGCATAATCTGGGTGGCAAAGGATTAATGGGACTACACCAAGTGGAGAAGAGGGGTTAGGACATTTATTTCAGGCAGCAGGAACAGAATGTACAAAAGTAAGGAGCACACACAATCTCATGGTGGGTTGAGGGAGGTATCAGAACTGGGCCCATGAGGAGTTTACCCATGGGCCAGTAGCAGGAAGTAGATTTGGGCCAGGTTCATGGTGGGTCTAAAGGCGTGGGGTTTGGGTGGTATGTGGCTCTGCAGAATTCTTTTAGTGGCTTTTGACTTGGGAAGAACTTTAGTGCTACTTATCCAGTAGAGCTCTGGCTGCCTTCCTTCTTCATAGCTAGTAGACCCCAAATAGTTTAATATGATGACGTAACAAATCAAAGGAGACTCCATTAGAGAAAGATATTATGAGTGGGTCCCCAATTTAAAGGGAAAAAAGTCACTGGTCTAAATTAAAGGAGAATTGAGAATTTTTGGCATGAAACAGTAGGTAGTCAGATTGAACTTGAGTATGGGAACCTGTGTGCATGTGAGTAGGTTCTTTGCCTGTGCTGGTCTGTTCTACCCAGAGAACTGACATTATTCACCAATGTGAGGCAGCCTGAGAAGAGTGGTTTTTTTGGCTCTGCCCATTAAAGGGTAGGAGTTTGTTTCTCTAACTCCTTGAGTCTGCCTGGCCTCGTGACTTATATTGCAATAGGAGTGATGGAATACCGCTTCTGAGCCTGGGCCTCCAGGAACCTGGCTTGCTTACATTCATGCTCTTGGGACACTACTGCCACCATGTGAACAAGCCCAGGCTACCTTGATTTGTCACTCAAAGTGAATCCCAGTCAAGCTCTGGACACATGACCAAGGCCATCCTAGACCAGCCAGCCCCTGGCTGACTCACAAGCCAACTCATGAGCAAGCTTAGTTGAGTCCGGCCTACTTCAGTAGAACTGTCCAGGCAACCAGAGGACTCATGAGCAGGAATAGGTGGTAGCTGGTTTAATTAAAAAAAAAAAAAAGATGGAAGGTAGGAAAGGAATGAGGGAGGGGGGGTGGAAGGAAGGAATGGCAGGCAAATATGATGTGATAAATGTGATAAGTTTCCCACCATCCAGCTCTTGTATGGATTAGATCTTGGGCTTCCCACTTTACATACCTTATTGCACTTAATTAGTTCTTGGTTGCATCAAACTGGTTCATAAATGCATCGCGTCTCTCTTCAAAGTAAAGTTTGATTCCAAAGACTTCCAATTTGATTTGCCACATGGCATGCCAGAAGGATTTTAGGCAAAGATTTAGAATCAGACAAATCTGGGTTTGAACTCCAAATGTACCTGTTACTATCTGAATGACCTTGGGTGATGTATTTAGTACAGCCTCCAGTGCCGATTTCTGCATCTGAAAAGTGGGATTGAATAATATCCACATTTTGGAATACTATTCACCCATAAAAAGGGAGAGAGTGCCACTTGTTATATCATGGGTGGACCTTGAGGGTATTATGCTAAGTGAAATAAGTCAGAGAAAGACAAATACTGTATGATCTCTCTTATATGTGGAATCTCCAAATAAACTCTTGGAAAAAGAGATCAGATTTATGGTTATCAGAGGCCAAAAGTTGGGGAAGGGGAATTGGAGGCAAGTGATCAAAAGGCACAGACTTTTCAGTTCTAAGATACTTGGAATGTATACAACTAAGGATGAGATGTACAATTTGATGATTACAGCTACCAGTGCTGGATGGTTTATGTATATTTATTTTGAGAGAGAGAAAGCAAGTTAGGGAGGGGAGGAGAGAGAGAGAGAGAAGGAGAGGACGAATCCCAAGCAGTCTCTGTGCTGTTAGGACAGAGCCCCGATATGGAGCTTGAACTCACAAACTGTGAGATTGTGACCTGAGTAGAAACCAAGAGTCAGACATTTAACCGACTGAGCCACCCAGATGCCCCTACTGTATGATATATTTAAAAGATGAGTGCCTGGGTGACTCAGTCGGTTAAACGTCCAACTCTGTTTTCAGCTCAGGTCACGATCTCATGGTTTATGAGTCGGAGTCCCTCGTCGGGTTCTGTGCTGGGAGTGTGGAGCCTGCTTGGGATTCTCTTCTCTCCTTCTCTCTGTGCCCCTCCCAACTCATGTTTACTCTCTCTCTCAAAAAAATAAATACACTTAAAAATAAAGAGTGATATGAGGGTAGATCCTGCAAGTTCTCATCACGAAGAAAAAAGCATCTGTAAGAGATGATAAATGTTAATTTATTGTGGTAATCATTTTACAGTATATGTAAGTCAAGTCATTATGGTTTACACCTTAAACTTAGGTCAATTATAGCTCAATAAAACTGAAAGGAAAATTAATATTTACACCCCTTACTGTAGTAAGGATTACATGAGCTAAATTAATCCACTTGCCTATTACATGTGTCTGTTACCAGTGTGCGTCAGTAACGGCTGTCATTATCACTGCCATCTGTAAATTTAAACAAGGGGGGGTGCCTGGGCGGCTCAGTTGGTTAAGCGCCAACTTTGGCTCAGGTCGTGATATCGCGTTCATGAGTTCAGTCCCCGCATTGGGCTCTGTGCTGACAGCTCGGAGCCTGGAGCCTGCTTGGGGTTTTGTATCTACCTCTCTGTCTGCCCCTCCCCTGCTTGTGTGCTCTCTCTCTCTCAAAATTAAAATAAACATTAAAAAAAGTTAAATAAGGTATCATCTGAGGGAAAGAATTTTTTATCAGAGGTTCCCAAGCTGTTTCCAGTCTGCACCCCAATGACCTTGAGCATGGCATCCCCACTCTATGGGCATCCCTATGGTTATGTTTAGTTTCTTATACGTCATTTTCTCAGAGTGTGAAGGTGGCATCTTGGGCACAACCTTCAAGCCACTCTCAATTACAAATAAAAATGAGATGATTGCACATGGGAGTAGTTTATTACCTACAAATTGCTGGTGACAATGTGACGCCTGTCAGGACCACTCATGACTCTATAGGTGGAATCAGGTGGTGAGAGAACGACTTCTCTCTCTACTTTCTGGACTGTGAGCTTCACCTGGGCAGAGGCTATGCTGGATTCTTCTGTGTTCTTGGCACATAGCTCACTGGTGCATAAACAGTAATTGATAAATATTTGCTGAATGAATAGCTGTACTCCCCCACCCGGAGGGAGTGAGAGGGTGAAGGCTTCCTCTCCCTAGTAAATCAGGGAGACCTCTGGAGTTGGAAGGGTGGGCTGGGATGGAATGTCATAGTTTGAAGGATGAACAGCAGCTTCTTGTCAGCAGCTCGACTATCCTGCTGGCTTTATCAGCCCAGTAAGAGTGAAAGAAAGGGACTTTGTTACCCAAGTGGATCATTACCAAGGGCACAGTTTCCCACTAAAGCTACGAGAGGCTTAGTGTCTTTTCAAGTTTGTGAGTCTCAGAGTCTTCTTTGCATGTTGAAAACTCTGCTGGTATCAAGAGGTGGGACAACAAGCTCTCAATAAGGTAAATTGATAAACACATAGAATATTAGATGGCGACGAATATCAAGTGGAAATGAAAGCAGGGAACAGGGGTTGGGAGAATGGAGGGGGGTGTAATTTTGCATAAAAATGGGACAGTGAGATTCATTGGTCAGGGGGATTTGAGTAAAAATCGAAAGGGTGAGGGAGTGAGACAGGGATATCTACCGTAGAGTGTCTTAGGCAGAGGAAACAGCAAGTGCCAAGGTCCTGAGGCAGGAGCATGTTGAGCATGACTAAAGATCATCAATGAGACCCCTGCAGCTAGATAAGAGTGACCAGGGCAAGAGCAGTAGGAGGTGATGTCAGGGAGGCAATGGACTATCAAGTCAAGGGCAAGGATATTGGCTTTTGTTTTACCTGAGAGGGGAGGGTTTTGAGCAAAGGAGTGCTAAGGTCTGACTTGGGTTTGACAGAATACCTCTGGCTACTCTGTTGACTACAGATTGAAACAGCATGGAGGTGAAAGTGGAGAGACAAGTTGGGAGGCCACGAGGTGAGGGATGGGGGTGACTTGGAGGGTGGTGAGAAGTGATTGGATTCCAGGTATAGTTTGAAAGTGGAGCTGACGGCTTTGCTGATAGCACAGATGTGGGCAGGAGAGGGAACCCCCATAGAATGAAGTTGTCTCTTTTCAAGGTCAGGCTTGATACAGGTGAGGGAGGGTGGTGGTCATGTCATCGGAGGTATAGATCGATATCTATACCTACTTTAATAAATCCTGCAACCAATGAACTTGATTCCATTTTCTTCTTTGAAACCGTTTTCGAGTTTAGTACCATTGGTAGTGTTTGTTGAGTGTGCAGGCTTCTATCAGCAAGTTACAGATGGTCCTCCGGGAAGGAACTCTGAGATCAAATAAGCCAGTGTGTCCCACGGGGTGGGGGAGGGGCCCTGGTGCTTAGCCAAAGAGTTTCGGATGACACATAGTAATGTGTGTTACCATATCATGTTTTGAAAAAGCAATTTCCTTTTCAATCCTGTTTCATTGTGGATCAGAAGCAACTCCATTTGGTGGTAGATCTTCAGTGCTTCTTGAACACTTTCTTATTTACATGTTTAACCAAGAGAGATCAGGCCTTGGGCTCAGCAAGGAACATGATCTCCCAAGAATTTAGTAACATAGTTTTGAATTCATTAAATGTATTTATTTTTTCCAAAAGGATATTTATTTGTGGACTCCTATTTCTTTTTTGGACTCATGTTAGTGTAGTACACCAAATGACTCTAATATTTGATTCAAATAATTCCTAAAAGCATTAGGATGATTGCAGATATTCTCTTAGGTGTTTGACTAAAAAAAAAAACTATCAGTGTATATATTCATACAGTGAAGGATACCTAAGAATACAGCTTGATGATCTTTTGCAAGATGAACACATGTATATAACCACCACTGAGATTAAGACACAAAGTAGTAGAAATATCTCAGCAGTCCTCTTTTCCGTGTCTCCCCTGCCCCACAAACCTCCAACAAAGGACACCACTATTTTGACTTCTAATACTTTAGATAAACGTTTCCAGTTTTGAAATTTATGTAACTTATATTACTTCATATAAATTTGTGTGTGTGTGTGTGTGTGTTTTGCTTCTTTTGGGCCATATTATGTTTCAAAGTTTCATCTGTACTGTTTATATAACACCAATTGTTTTTCATAGCTGTGTATTATTCCACTATATTAATATATTACAATTTACCCATTTTATGGTGGATATTTCAAGGTTTCGGTTGCTAGTTATAAGTAGCTGTGAATATTCTTGTGCATAGCTATGCATTTCCATTAGGTACGCAGCTTTCAGCCATTCTTGTAGGTGTGTAGTTATTATATCTTACTGTGGTTTTGATTTGCAGAGTTATACTTCTCTGATGATTAATGAGACGGAATACCCCTTTTCTTTTTATTGGTCATTTCTGCATTGTTTAATCTGTCATAAACCCAATCTAATGTGCTCTTATTTTTCGGTGATTGTAGATTTCAATTCTAGAGTCACATTTTTCATTTTGTAAAGATTGTAGTTCTTTGAAATCCTCTGTCTTATCATTGACTTTCTTGAACTTATTAGTCACGGATATTTTGAAGTCTGCATTTGACAACTCTGTGTGGCTCACATATGAGTATGAGTCTGTGTTTTGTTTTTTTTTCCTTGGTTTTGTTATTAGGTTATGTCTCCTGGTATGCCTGGTAATTTTAGGTCAATGCTCACATAGTACATGACACATTGCAGAGCCAATATGAAGCTTTGGATTATATTATCTTCTTCGAGAGAATTACATTTTCCTTTGTTTCTGTCAGGTATTTTGAGTACTAGTAGGTCATATGATTTCATTTGGATTTGAAATGACTTGAAATGGGGTTTTAGTCTTTGTAAGGATTGAGCTGTTTCCACTTTACACTCACTATAGTGCTCGCATGGCTCCAGTTGGAAATTTGAAATATTTGCCAGGGGCTCCTCTCTTTAGTGGACTGCATGCCTCAGTTTTTGTTATCATGAGACTGACTGTTGACTTTTGAGCCCCTGGGTCCTGTGAAATGTACAAATCTGCAAATGCCTGGAGGGAAGCAGTGGATGGGCAAAACTGGGTATACTTCTCTCTGGGCTCTCAGCTCTTCTGTTCCTAACTGCTTATAGTATCTCCCCAATGTCTTCAAACAGAAGTTCTTTGTTTTTATTTTTAATGTTTATGTATTTTATCCAGAGTTTTAAGTTGTTCTTGGCAAAGCGGTTGGTCTGAAGAAAACTTGTCTGTCCTGAGTAAAAAGCAGGAGTCCATTGTACTTATTTTTGTCATTAACCTTCTATTTTGAGACCAGTGATGCTAGCTTTCCTTTTATATTAGTGGAATAATTTTCTTTCCAAGTAAATACGTTTATTTTGAGATATGTACAAGTTGTAGCAAGGTACAACAAATAGAATAATAAATACTCATTTCCTTCCCCCCATGTGTGACTGTATACACATAAAGAAGAGTTGACTTCTGTGAAAGCAGTAAGTAAATAGTAGTGCGAGGAGGGACTTGGAGGTGGTAAACATGGTGGTGTTGGGATTCGAGCAGCTTGTTCTAGGTGGAGAGAAATAGAAACCCACAAGAGTCATCGTCTTGCCTAAAATTACCCAGAATGTGTATGGTGGAGCTGACATGATGGTTCAGGTCTCCTGGTGCCCAGTTCAATCCTTCATCTGCTCTAACACAGAGCTCTGTTCCCTGGTTTCTTCTCCCTCCCTGACTGGCTCTCAGATAGATTTTATCCCTGCAGTTTGTTTTCCATTCTGGCCTGAATTCTTCTATGTGTATCCTAACCTATTTTTATAATTGTCTTTTAGTTATCAGACTATAAAAAAAGAACGTCTAGGCCTAATGCATGACTGTGTCTGTGTGTGTGTGCGTGTTTGTGTTTCAAATCCTCATCAGCTTTTACTAGCAGTTTCTATATGATGTTTGAGCCGGTGAGATTCAGGGTGATTGATCCTTCTAAAGGCTCGGCTCCTTTTAAACTGCATGCAAAAGAATGGCCTCTTCTATGGAATTTATTGTTACTAAATCTCCTCTCCATTTGCTTAATTGTATTATTTGCCTAGGGGATGCTGTTTAAATGTGGAGCCAAGTCAGCTAAATGAAACATGATCCCGGTGCAAGAAAATAATGATGCGTCTCTTTTGCTAAATAACATTCTCCCCCCTCATCTCCAGATGCTTGTAACCACACCCTCATTTTTTCAGAGGCAAGGGAGGGTGGTGCCTGGCTTAGTGTTGGCTGTCAAGGGCACGGACCAGGGGGCAGGCAGACCAGTGCAAGCAGAGCTTCTTGCTAGGAAGCCAACAAACACAGAGGGCCTTGCGAGTGACTCAGGAGGGGAAATCACAGGTCTTCCCTGTGCTGCTGGATTTAGGATATGTCTCACTCTTCACCCAACCAAGTAGCTGAAAAACCAAAGCATAGATTAGCTGTTTAGTTGAGAAACTTGTCAAGGTTGGACGGACCTTGGGGAGGATCATCTACTTCCTTCTTATCTTGAAAGATTACTGGATCAGTACTTAAAATTTCTAGGATAGTGTGTTTTCAACCATGTCATTATACAACCTTCAACGGACTACGTTTCTTGTTTCTTTGACCTTCCCTTTGGAGCCTCTGTGGTCGAATGAGAATATGGGCCCCAGCAAAACTACTCTCCTAGTATTTACACGGTGTGCCAGCTGCTGGTCTCAGCCCTGGGGGATATGTCAGTGGACAAAAAGAGGCCTGCCTTTGTGTAGCTGACCTTCAGGATGGGGTGGGGAGGGACGAACAGATTAGGAAAATACATGATTGGCAAGATAAATGGTAAGTAAGTGTTACAGAAATATAATGAGGGAGGAGGATAGGAGGCCTGGGTGGGGGTAGGCCTGCTGTGTTAAGTAGGGTGTTCTGAGGAGGTGGAGAGGATGAACCTTGTAGTTTGGGGGGTAGGGAGAGGTTATAAGTACCTCCTGAAATGGTGGTCTTGGATGGTAGTGGGTGTCAGAATCATGGTAACATATAGTCTCCCAGGCCCTATACCAGAAGATTCTGATTCTTTAGGTCTAAGGCAGAATCTGGCAATCGGCTTTCCTAGAAATCTTGCTACGTACTTCTGATGCAAGAGTCAAATCAACTCAAAAAAAAAAAAAATTACTGTGAACTTTCTGTACTTTGAAAGCCTAAAAATTTTTCTACAGACAAGTGATTTTCGTGTTCAGAGAAAAAAGATTTTCCTGTAGACTGCCGTTTTGTTGGCAAATGCAATCCCCAGTGCAAGACGGAGGGAAATGGGCAATTATTGAGTGCCTGCTGTGTGATGGGTGTGTTCCCCACCTTCTGATCCTCCTGACACCCACTGGGGCTGAGTGTTGAAGAAGCACAGTGAGGCGCAGAGAGACCAGGTGACTCACAGCTTTAAAGAAGTAGATTCCATGTTTTGTCCTCATCCCAGTGAGCTGTGAGTTTTGGCACGGAAGAGCAAGCATGCAGGTCTGCTGGGTCTCCCCGCTGTGCCAGGGCCAGCACCTTCACCTACCTGATCCCAGTTTTTGCCAAGGCTACCTGGACTCTTTGGAAATTTTTCTCGAGAAAAATTTCTGGAATAACTCCTGGGTGTCAGGCATTTTGAAAAACTGCTGACTTTCCGAATTAGAAAGCACCTTGGAGATCATGTAGCTAGCTGCCCAGGACCAGGACAAATGTGTGGTACCTGCCACCGCCCTTGTCTCTTCTTTCCATACCCGTGGGAAGCATCAGTAACGGATGATGGTGCCATTTCATGAAGAACCCACATACAGCCCCGGAAGCTCCTTCAGCTCAGTGCTAATTAACAGCTACCATTTTATCGAACGT
Organism: Paguma larvata; assembly: GCA_030068075.1. Classification (NCBI taxonomy): domain Eukaryota; kingdom Metazoa; phylum Chordata; class Mammalia; order Carnivora; family Viverridae; genus Paguma; species Paguma larvata. Next base: position 22,495,803 of record CM057842.1, on the reverse strand, counting down.
GGCTTACAAGTAACAAACCTCTTCGACATCCATTATCTGGACAATTCCTTTCAACCACATCAGAAAACCAGGGCTCAATGGGGCCAGAGTTTATCAAAGATACAGTTAGTAGCAGGGCTGGATCTCATTTCAGACCATTGCTTTTTTTCACTAGCCGCTTTAGAGATTAGGAATCCTAGTCATCAACTCGGGTAGGTCAGCCATATGACTGTAGACAGCCATCACCCCCTTAGTTTCTGAGCCGAGCCACTTCTGTTTGGAGAAGCATCAGCTTCTCCCTTTGGAGCTATGCCAAGTTTTGGGGAGCAGCAGAGGGCAAGGCATGGGTAGTCCCATATGGTCTTTCTTTGGTCATGTCTCTGTGCTGGCATCCAGTGTTGCTGCCCCATCTTCTGGTCTTCAGTCGCCACTCTTCTACTGGCATGCTGGCACCCAAGTTTGTGTCCCTCACCCACATCTGAGTGTTGGTCTGCATCCTTAGAGCCTGCTGCTGAGTCATCCCTATGTCCATGTCCGAGGTCCCTCCCCACCCAACTCTTTCTCCTCCAGCCACTGGCCCTGTGTCCTTGCTACTCTCCAAGGGTGGGGGATCTTTGTGCTGTTACTGTGTCCATCTGGGATGGAGGGTATTTTGTGAGGTGGTCTTAAGCTTGATTTGCTCAGCCCACTGAGAAGTCACCTTTTGTCTGATGTCCTGTTATTTTTCTGGGCCTCTACTCACTATCTGGGGCCCAGGATTCATCTATTCTCAGAAACTGTGCATCAGCTAGGGGGATTGGAGGTCTCTGATCCTTCTACTGGCCCTCAGCCTAGGATGGGATGGAAACCCTGGTGCTTGCTGCCCTTTGTAACAATGCCCTGCCAGCCATATGTCCAAGGACCCATGTTCAGGCTTGTCCGCCTCCCCCCATCCACCTGCTGAGGACTTTCATGGTGCTTAGGTAGGGACCTTTGCCACTGGAGATCCATCACCTCCTCTTCCACATCAATTGTTAAACAAGGTTCTTTCTCTCATCTCTCTGTGCTGGGGAGAACTTAAGACAGGTTTTCAAACTTCAAAAGCCAGAAGAGATTTTTGTTTATTTCTTATTTTGTCCTGCAGCAACGAACTCAGGGTAGCCTTAATTGAATAGAGAAAAGGCTGAGGGAACAGTGGGGAGGGGAAAAAAAGAATAATTCACTATTTTAAAACATTACGCTATCATTTAAAGTTGCCTCAGAAGTTCAGACTTTAAAACATGCATATTGACTTTTACTTTGAGGTGAGCAAACTACGGCCCATGGGCTAAGTCTGGCCTGATGTCTGTTTTTGTGTGCCCTGCAAATTAAGAATGATTTTTGTATTTTGAATGATTCCATTTAAAATGGTTGTTAGGTAACTCTATAATTATCCTCTATAATATCTGGTTCTTGGCCCATATAAACTAAAATACTGATCATCCAACCTTCTAAGAGAAAGCCCACTGGCCCCAGTTTAGAGCACTGACTGGAAAGGGAGATGCTTCCTCTTAGTGAGGAAGGGATTCCTGTTTTGTTTTTTTTTTAATTTTTTTAATGTTTTATTTATTTTTAAATTTTTTTTTAACATTTATTTATTTTTGAGAGACAGAGCATGAGCAGGGGAAGAGCAAAGAGAGACACAGCAGACCCGCAGAAAGGGCAGACACAGAATCCGAAGCAGGCTCGAGGCTCCAAGCCATCAGCACAGAACCCAATGCAGGGCTCGAACTCACAGACCGTAAGATCCTGACTCGAGCTGAAGTCAGCCACTCAACCGACTGAGCCACCCAGCCACCCCAAATGTTTTATTTATTTTTGAGAGACAGAGCGTGAGCAGGGGAAGGGCAGAAAGAGAGAGGGAGACACAGAATCCGAAGCAGTCTCCAGGCTCTGAGCTGTCAGCACAGAGCCTGACACGGGGCTCAAACTCACGGACTGTGAGATCATGACCTGAGCTGAAGTTAGCTGCTTAACCTGTGCTTAGCCACACAGGCACCCCAGGGATTCCTGGTTTACCTTTGCTCTTCTATATTCCAGCTCTTCAGAATAAATGTCATTGACTGCTCTGCCCTCATCCTCTGGTCTCCGTTTCAGATCAGTTGAAAAGGATAAAACTTCAACAAAGTTGACAAGGGAGAATCTTCCTAATAAAAGCCCCCATTTGGCATTCCTGTTGCCCTTAGTGACCCCAGGACCAGACACTGTCTCTTTGGGGAGCTGCCTTCGACCAGCAGTGACGTGGAAAATCTACTCTGGATATGAAGTTTCCTACCCATAAGCTCGCATATTGGCTTCGTCCCATAGAATACATTGGGAAACAAATGTAATTCTTGCAATTTGGTTTTCCTGATGGGAAAATATGTCACTTGAGTCAGTGAATAATAAATGTTGCTATACATTTTTAATAAAATGAACAAATTGTTTCTGAGTATTTGGAAGATTTGATTCTTCATTTGCTAGTTCATTTTCAAACCATTACAGTTCTGTGCATTGCTCCGCACAAAGACGCAAAATTAACCGTCATATTTTCTGCTGTGGTCTGAAAGTTGAAGAAGCTAATGTTTCACCCAAATTAGCTTCTTTTCCTTCACATTTGCTCTATCATTAACCTTCCCTATTTGAGCCTGCAATAAAAATTACATCATGATCAAATTCAAGGAAAGGTTTTGTGTAAGCTTTGCCTAACACATATTTATTGCTGTGCTTGAGGAGCAGGAGTCAGATTTATTTGGATAATTTGTTCACAATTTATGCTGTGACTATTTTAGACTCTTGAACACACAAACGCATGCTCTCATGTCAACCCATTGCCATAGCGATGGGCACATGGGCTATACCCTGAGAGTTGAGTTTTGCTGACATCTGTAAATGGAGATCTTTGAGCCAGTCTTTTTGGCATGGCCAATCTTTACTATGAATTTGGAAAATTCATCTTCTTAGTTTTGGTTAAGCCACTAGCCATCCCAATTTGATTATTTCTATTTTCTTATTGTAGAGTTTGTAGTGGTGGTCATAATGGAGATGATCCTTTATATGTGTGAAGCCTTTCCGTATATTCTCGCCCTTGCTCCTTGGACACCCCATGTACTAAAAACATAAACACTGTTTCTGTTTAAGAGAAGGGAACGCCAAGGCCCAGAGACGGGAAATGGATGAGTGGAGACCATGAAGCTAGTGAACGGCCAGTTCCTCAGCCTTTTAGCTTAAAACCCCTTTCAGATCATGCCCTTGCATGTTTGTTTGGTGGTCAGCATTCGAGGGGTCCAGCTAACCCCCATGTGGTCAGACAGCCTGAGTGTGTTCAAGTGCCTGAGACAAGAGTGTTTATGGAGTTTAGAATGGGCTTAAGTATCTTTAGTTCCAAATTTAGAAGCAATTTTACTTTTTTTGAGGTTTTGGTCAAACCACTTGAGGCAAATAGAAGTTCTTTGTTCAAAGGAAATAGATTTTTAAAAGTCTTGTAAAATAGACCCATAATGCTTTTTGGGACTCAAATAACTCTGGCCCAAAACGTTTTAATAAATTAAATGTAAGTGGATTAGAAACAGACAGATTGTCTTTCCATGAAATATACCCAGGGCAGACCCAGAAGGAGAAGCACTCAGAGAGACGTGTTTTTAGGTTTTCCGTGGACTCTGGCACTTACATTTCTTGGCCTCATTCTCTTTTTGATAATAGAAAGAGACAAAATCTGGTGTTATTCCTGGGGCTATTTCTTTGTGTCTTTTCAACATGCTTCTCTGGGTGTGGGCATGTTTAGCCCCTACCATATTGAATGGTATTATCTCTACCTTCAAGGGGTAACTATTTAATGAGGCATGGTGGGGTGGCAGTATTTGACTTGACCATGCCCAGTCTCTTTGACATTCCAACTTAAATTCTCCAGACCCAGATAATCATTTAGCCCATGTATCTAAGAAGGAGCAAAACAAATAGCATCAATAATAGGGCAATGATGGGGAGGTTTGGCTAGGTTGTAAGTACAGTGGCTAAGAGTGTGGGATTCAGAGTCTAATGGATTGGGGCTAATCCCAACCCCCCCACTCACCTGTGTTACCTAAATGAGCTATGTAATCTTTTTCAACTTAATTTTCCTCAGGTATAATTTGAGAATAATCATGGAGTCTACTTATTAAGTGGGGCAATCTATGTCAACAGTGTATTTAGCTGGGCGTGTACCTACTATGTACTCAATGGATATTCAGTGTCTTTGTCGTGGTGATTGTTGGTGGCTTGTACTTCTTTGCTTCCATAGCAAAGAAATAGCACCTCATTTTCCCTCAGGGAGCTCCTCCTCCCCTACCACTTGAAGTCATCCTGGGATTGTCATTTTAGGTGACCTTTCTTCAATAGAGAAGAAAGTGAACATGTGGTCTAAGATAGACCCATAAATTGTCTCCCCTGAGATTTAATGCTAGAGCCAAAAGACTGATGGGCTGAAAGTGACTGAAGTCTTAATTGGTGTCTGCCTGGATCCCCAAGAGGCCCCAATCCTTGGACTTTCTAGGCCTTGTTGGTCAGCTTTTTCTTTAATCCTATGAGCTGCCATATGAGTGTGTGTGTGCACGTGCATGCGTATTATATATATACATATATATGTACTCTATATAGATAAGTGTAACTTATCACTTGTGTAACATATACACATATATGTATATGTTATATGTATATATACATATGTGTGTAATTTTAAAGTTAAGCTGTGCCATTATTCTCCAAGGTCTGTATTAATTGTATTGTTCTATGAGTGTCTGATAAATTTCATCATTATGTTATCATTACATGCTTTAAGTAAAAACTTATTTTTCAAAATTACAGTGTGAAACATAGTTTAAAAGTGTGTGTGTGTGGGGGGGGGGGAGAAAAGCACCATAAAAGGAAATGGAAATCATCCATAATCCTTTAACTTGGAGATATCCCATCTTAACGTTTTATAAATGTGTTTGTCTTCTCCACATGTGTGAGTTTGTGTGTTCTTGTGTATTTCTGTGAAATGGTAGTTTATGAACACCCATAAACCTTTGAAGATGATGTCAGAGACATCAGAGACAATGTGTGAAGTCTTTAGGGTCCTCATAGGGTTATTTGTGGAAATTTTGGGCAAGCCAGTGACAGAATTCTTACAGTCGACATTTATGTAGGAACTGAATCTCAGACTCTTTTGAGTATGGCTCTATTGGTCATCCAGATCATTCTCCTGTCCGTTTTAGTGAGATACATCAACCACAGCTTACAGGGTCCAGTCACAGCACACATTAGTGGGGAGGCTGTGATTTTCAAGTTCATGCAGTGCATATTGAAAACACCTTGGGGTTCTACTCCTTCCTTCCATGAGCCAAGTGATTATCTGGTTCTGGGGAACTTGAGTTTTAGGAAATTCAAGATTATCTATTTCCTTTGAAGAACGCTGTCCACCAGATAGATAACTCTGATAGCATAGAGGGTGGGTGAATGGTCAAGAGGTGGTGAGGTGCTGAACATATAGAGAACATATAGAAGATAGTGGGCTGTCATGGGAGCCGCCTCCTCTTTGCTGAATATTGGACATGATTTCTACAGAAGTGAGTCATATTTAATACAAGAGGTAGGTCCTAAAGGAAGTGTGTAAGGCAAAAATAAACAATAGTCATTGTTACCTTCCATGTTGGACAGAGGACTGTTTCTTTGGTTGAGTACTGGATGAAGACTTGGCTTGCATCTAGACACTAGTCTTTATGCGATGTATGTTTAAATGCTAGAATCCTGCTCGCTTCAATCCTCACTCTCCTCTTCTTTTCCTTTCCTTCATACCCCATCAGGTGTAGAGCCGAGACCAGACATATGTACTGACATCTCAACCTTTCATCACCCCAGGGTGTGTACCCACGAGCAAGCCAGCAGAAACCATGAAGAAGCTTTTTTTTTTTTTTTTAAGTTTTAAAAAGAATGGAGGAAACAAAACAAAACAAAACAAAAAACATATTCTGCTGAGCCATCCTACTTGGAGTCCCCGAAGCTGAGTGTTTACATATGCAACTCCCTTGGGCTGTGCTTGGAGTTTTAAATCTAAACTGCAGACTCAGTGCTGCTAGCCTCAGGGGCTCTATCTGTGATTAGGCAAGTGTGTTGAGTGGTCCACACCAGCAGGGGTGCAGCAGCTGGAAGATCTGGCCTCAGTGATGGCCATCCCTAAACCAGTACTGATCCCATCCCATCCCTTCGTTATGGGGTTCTGGAGTTCCTGTGTATAACCTCAGGGCACGTCTTTACAGAGAACATTAGACCTGGTTTTATCAGACTTTTATTTAGTTTTAGTTAAAAAGACTATTGTGTTATAAAGGAGACTTTTCATCTTTATCGTTGGACCTGGATTTAATATATGCCCTGTGCAGCACATCTGAAAACAATGGATAGGATATTAGTAAAGTGGCCATTTATGTGAGAGTCATCATTGCCCTTTTCGATGCAGCCCTTTAATAGGAGTTATCTTAAATTTAGCCTAGATATCTACAATTTTAGAGTGTTTTAAAAGATAATTCCATCTAACTGATAAAAATTGTTGTGATATCGTTCTTAGGAATTATGAAGGATTTACCCAAAAAGCATTTAGTGAGATACAGCAACCATGACTTGTAGGGTCCAGTCACAGCACACGTTAGTGGGGAGGCTGTGATTTTCAAGTTCATGCAGTGCAGATTGCAAACACCTCAGAGTGGGCTGTTGGGGTTCAGATCCTGGCTCCGTTGCTCGTTAACCTTCGCCTCACACAAGTCCTCATTTATGGAGTGTGGCTAATAATGGGATAAGCTCATGAGTTTGTGGTGAAGATGGCATAAAATATTACGCAAGGTTCTTACCCTAAGCACAAAAAACTTACCTGTTTATCACAGTTGGCATTGCCATGGTGGTGAGTCTTGATGAAAATGATCAAGAATATGAAATCTGTAAAAGGAAAAGATTGCTCTGATCTTTTCTATTTGCGTGATAAGAAAATATTCCTTTTACTAAATGTCACTCACTGGGTTGCAGAAACTCATTTTTATCAGCTTCATTGGTCAATTGAATACTTTGTGAGGATTCCTATGTGTGAAAAACTGAGTAAGCTAGGCTCTCTGAGGGGCTTTGTGGGGTCCTGACAGCCTTCCAGCATAACTGGGGATAAACGGTGCGTGTCCAGCCTGCCTTCTGGTGTGTCATGTTGTAGGAAATGGATCTAGGGGCCAGTGCTTGGCAGCTCCAAGGAGGGAGCGGTGGCCAGGGCTGGAGCGGTCTGGGGAGACTCTGCTGAGAGAGGATTCTTGGCCTTAAAGGAGGTTTAGATTTAAGACAGATGAGGAGGAATAATGAAGGCATTCCACACAGGAAACCCTAGCAGAGGGAGGTGGACCTGGTCAAAGTTTGGTGCAAGTGAGAAGCAAATTTAGTGGTACATGTAAATGTGTTGCATGAGAGTGTACAGCTACAGGCACGGATAGATAGACATCTTTTCATGCTGCTGTTCTCCTCTCTTCATCTCCTGCCCTCTGACAGAGATCTGTTCTCAGCAGGGATTGCCTCTCCTAGTGACAAAGTAGCTGCAGAATCATTATCTCCATCCTTCTGCTTCCAGTGGAGTGGGGAGAAGACTTCTGGTCTCTGTCCCAACAATGCTGACCGAGGCCTGATTGCGTCCCACTGACTGGATTTGGGGCGGATCCCTGAGTCAGTCACTCTGGCCAGGGGAATGAGACAGCATTGGTCTTGTCTCAGGTAATAGTAGGTTGACTTAAGTAGGGGGGAGGGTAGCTCCTCACATGCAGAAAGGAAGCTGCCGCTGATAGTAGCAAAGTGGTGCCGGATTCCTCAGGAGGGCCAGGCTGTCTTCTCCACTGAGGATATCATTTTAGGTCTGTGTTTCTTCTCTTGAATTTGGTACCTGATTTACAACAACCTGAAAATGGGGAAATCTGTTACATACCTTGGAGATGATGAGTTTAATCCTGTGTACCCTTTTATATTAAAAAGAAAATGTACACTTGGGAACAGTTGTCTTGGTCAAGATGAGTAATACTGGATTTACTTCATTGCAAACCATAGCTCCTTAGTCCCCTCAGAGGACTTTTTTTTTTTTTTTTTTTTTTTTTTTTTTTTTATAATACAAGGGACAGGATATGACTGAACAGGCCATAATTGCTGCTTTAAAGTTTTTTCAAGACTGCAGCTAACTTATTTTTTCTGATTCCCGTGGTTCTTTGAGACATTTTGGAATTGGCTCTCTGTGTTTGGGTGGCACTTGGTTTTGTCAGAGTTGAGGAAGTAGAGTGCAGATTTTCAGAAAGCAAGCACCAATGAAAAGGATGGGACCGCGTTTTAAAGTGAGTATTTTTATACCAATGAAAATTCTCTGTATTTCCTCCTCCTCGGACAGGATTTATCTGGTTTCTTATTTGCATGGGAAGTTCTGATAACAACCCCGTGCAAGATGGATTGGGATCCCTCTTTTGCTGTGTCCAGCCCTTTGGGCTGAAGATGTGATCACAATAGCAGTGAGGAATATGGCTGATGCAAAAGCTACCATCCATTAAGCCCTTGACTTAAGAGTTTTATACTTACTGTTGAATCATTACTACCCTGCTGGTGGGTGCACCCCATTATCTCAGTTTTGCAGATGAGGCGGTGAAGTGTGAGAAGGCCAGATCATTTGCCCAAGGTGGCACAGCTCTGAAGAGACATAGCCAACATACAAAGACAAGTCTGGCTTCTGAATAGGGCTATCAATCAGACTCCATGCCTTTGCAGTTTCTATAAGATACTATTTGATGGTGACTTGTTTGATTAGCAGAAATTTCCAAATTCCCGGGTAACTTGCCGAAGTCGCATCAATACTATCCATTGCATAATTTTTTTTAAGGTGGACAAATAATTTTATTTTGTGCATGCAAATACATGTCAAGTACTGCATAATTTTGAGCGAGGTATCTTGAAACCTTTAATGGGAGCATCAAATATGGAGCCAGCGACTTTAGTAAGTTTTCTACAGGTAAACGCTAGTTTCTGTCCTGCACAGCCCCATCTGCAGTTAGCTTCTGCTAGCCCAAGGTGCCACTGGTGGCGATGGGTCCTGTGTGGTCTAAGGTTCTCTCGTGGTTTTGTGGTGTTATTGCGAGTCTCCATGCAATTGCAGTGGTGTCCTTGGGAGATGTTGGCATCAGCCACATGCTGAACTAAATCAGCCATCTTCTGGGGTGCGGCCAGGAGCTTAGATAACCTAGTCCCAATTCCTAGTTCCTAGTTTGATTTTTCTTTCTATCATTTAAGATGGATTGCTACAGCACAGTTTTGTGGTAGCTGGTGTGTGAAGGTATAAAAAGGAGACATACATAATCACTGAATGAATCAATGAGTAGATGCATTATTCCTCACCTGCAGTAATCTCCTGGGGAGGCAGCAATGGACACAGGGAAGAGTGTGGGCCTTGCATTCCTGCCAACTTGGTTCGAATCTTGTCTTTACCACTTATAGCATGCATAGCATGGGGCAAATATTTTAATTTCTAAGCCCCAAGTTTCCTCATTCGTAAATATTATCCTTTTTGTCAGTTCCTTGTGATGCTTGACTAAGAAAATTTTCATAAGAGCTCACTAAGTTCTTGATAAGTGATGACTGTGACTAAACAGTCCCTTTGTGCTCCCGGCTAGACTTGTATACAGTCAGCTCTAAGATGATGCTTGTTTTAGAAACTCACATTTGTTCAAATAAGATTGATGTATTGCAACAATTTGAGCATGACACAAATTTTACATTTGGGTGTGTTGGATTATGTCCAGGACAAACACTTGGTGAACTCCGGAAGCGGAACGAAGACATGGAGGAACACACAAGTGCACACACCTCAAATGCTCGCCATCCGCCTCAGGTCAGCATGTGTGTTGTGACCACAACTGTTGGTCCAACTTCAGGCAACCTCCTCCCTCTACTGCACAATGACCACCTACAAGCTGCAAGCCTTCTTCCCACACCTACTTCCCGCATGGAAATACCAGCTGTTTTCCAGGTAAACTGCCATATTTATTGTAGTACCATGTATTTCTCAACTGTTTAACACCTGCACAAAAGTGCCACCAATTTTATGAAGTTCCTCTCTTTAAAAAAATGTGCCGGCGATGAAGATTTTGAGTATTGTGTTCCAACACCTTTTTCTCCCAAAGGTTCTGTGGTTTTTTTTATTATATAATGTCACATAGTGTGGTGATTTTTAGGAATGCCTGTGCCGCGTTTTAGCAGAGCTAATGGTAGTGGCCATGCATCTGTAAAACACTGCCCTTTTTCCAAAGGCGGTTTGCAGTTATGCCCTACATAGCTCCCTAAGCTTGTGCCGCTAAGGTTGGGTTCAGATCACCGGTGCTCCAAGTCCACAGTGTGGTTTAACCGCAGAATGGGTGTCTTGTGGCTAGCATGGCCAGGCTCTCGCTCGCTGGATCCTTTCTTGGTTTCTCAGAGAAGTTAAATGAGAGCCATGTTGGCATAGCCTGGTATGTACTGACTTTTCTTTACAGGAAATGGCCATAAGTAAAGCTTGCTAACTTCTCTTTTTCATCTCTGGTGTGCTTGTTGGGGGTGTGATACCATCGTTCTGCTTGAGTCGTCAGCTACTTCTGGTAGTAATGATGCCTCAAATTGGCAGTGTTTTAAGACATTTTTCACCATAGTTCTTCAATCAATTAATCTGCTTCATTATTTTAAATATCTGGGGAGGTTGGTAAGACTGTCTTCTTTTCATTCAACGTCTAGTGTGGGAATAGCACATAAATATGTATGGCCATTTTTCTTTTCATGCCACGGCAGATATTATCAGTTAACCCTAAATATCTTTTCTTGCTGAGCTTGGATTCTTCTTGAGACACTACTATAAATAGCCCCTACCAATGGGTTGGCAATAGGAAATGGTATTTACTTGCCTTCTAAGATCTAGACTTTTGAGCTTCTTGGGGCAGAATGATCTCAAGCCTCTCTCACAGTGTGTGTTTAATGAGGTAGACTGAATGACTGAGGAAACAGGCAAGGCATGCTAGGTGATGTTCTCATGATGGAGTTGTCTGTATTTTATAACACTCGTTAGGCGGTGGGATCTTAAGAATGTGCAACTAGCTGTAATACCCTCAGGCAGCCAATTCCCTAGATGGGATTCATACTCCAGGATTTGTGAACCAGCATTCTGATCAGAAAACCCATTTGTCTGTCTTTAGCTCCTCTAGTCATACCATGGGCTCTGGAGATTTGCATAAGAAATTTGAGAGATGGATTTTCCTTGGCGAAATGTGTGGCGTGTCCATTAACATGCCCGGTGTTAGAAATGGGTTCTCACTGGTGAAATTGGTATAGTCAGTATATGTGGATTGGTTGTAATATACTAGGGACAACTTCTTATTCTCACATGAAACAGGTTGTAAAAACCCACCTGCAGCCTGTTCGTTTGGGGCTGGACCGTGAGGCACAACCTTACACGAGACTGCTCATCCACTGGTATTCAGATCAGGGTTCGTCTGAGGCTGACTATACAGTCAGCACCAACTGGATTCTGGACTACTGGGACATCTGCTTTGAGTCAACCTTTCATGCAAGCTTTGATCATTGTCCCTGAAAAGTCACAAAGCTGGGATTTCATCGACCTAACAGTATAGACTTATGTGAACTGTTTTGTGCACCAGTTAATTATTTTTAATCAAGGTCTTCCAGTGGAGAAGATGTAAGCTGAAGTTTGTTTTCTGTAGTAAGATTGTGGGGTAGGGCTAACCCTCACTCACATTTAGTCAATGGCAGTTAGCTGCCCCAAATTGAATACTTCAGCATGATTAGCATAGGTCAATTCAGAACTCCAAAATCACACAGAAAATTAGGTCAGATCCAGAACCAGCACTCGTATCAGTGCTTCCCCCCTACAACTATATGATTTTTCTCATAGGGTCACTATGTGTGGCTGTATAGATGGGGTACTGCACACAAGTTCCACTTCTAAGAGATGTCATTTACATCACAAATATTGTGTACTTAGATATTTATTATGTGCATTTTCTGGAAGATATCAATAAAGTACTATTCTAAAAAAATGTAGTGATTATGACAACTTTTAGACAAGAGGAAGTAAAGAGCCTTGGGGGTAGGGCTACCTTCTTCCGGTGTCCGCGAGTGGAGGATAACGGGTTGATATCTTTTAGCATTTCATTTACTTTTTTCCCTCAATTGAAGTAGCAAGAAGGCTCATATCCCCTCATGCCTGGTACCTCGTGTGACCTGTATAAAGTGTTGAGTGAATGAGCAATTAAAAGAGATACAAGTTTCGTGTTCCTGAACAGTAGTAGAAGCCTGCCCTTTACGAATCAGGAATCTTGTATTAAGATGCAGAGATATAAAGCTCCAAGACTGGGGTTCCCAGCAGTGCAGTTAGGAAGACTTGTAACAAAAGAAAACATGAAATGCTTTCGTGTCCTTGGACCAAGAGCATATTTGGACTCCCCAGCTTCCCTGGCTGCGGGGTCTGTCTCCCACCAAGTCACACCAGACCCTTTCACCACGTCCCTGTTTCTGCATTTCTCACAGTCTGAAGGTGCCATGTTCATTTGTTTCTCCATCAGAGCAGGGATTGCTAACTAATTTGTCCAGTGTTGTATCCATAGCACCTGGAACGGTGTCCGGCTCTCCATAAAATAGTTAAGGAATAAGGGACGGCAAGTGTAATATTAGTCCATTGTGTGCACTCATAGAACTGGAGATCTGAAAGGAAGCATCAGATGATCCCCTCTGCTATGGTCTGAATGTTTGTGTTCCCTGAAAGTTCCTATGTCAAAATCCTAATCCCTAAGGTGGCGATATTACGGGAGGGGCCCTTTGGGAGGTGCTTAGATCACGAGTCCTCCTAAGTGGGGTCAGTGCCCTTATGACGGGGGCCCTAGTGAGATCCTTCCAGCCCTTCTGCCACTCGAGGGTACAGCGGGAAGTCTGTGATCTAGAAGGGGACCCTCACCAGACTGTGCCCTGGTCCCAGACTCCCAGAATCCAGAACTGTGAAATAAATTTCAGTTGTTTATAGGCCACCCAGTCTGTGGTCTTTTGTCACAGTAGCCCAAATGCACTAGGACACTATTTAGGTTCTGGTTGTACAGCTGGGGTTTGTGGAGCACTGTTGGAGTTCTCTGTTTGCAATTCCGGAACCAGACCAATTACACGTCACCGGCAGTTAATTTTTATGCCTGTGACCCACGGCACCCTCTATGGTATCCTGGAACGCAGCTTTGCCCCCGCAAACTCTCCTCATCTTTCTACCAGGAAGGAATAGGAATAAGAGCAGAAAGAGAGAAATGTGACAAGTACAAGATTTAAGGAATTGAGGCTGTGAATGATAAATCGTGTCTCAAGCATTTGGTGCCCATGCAGCCCTCCCGCTGCAGTATCTTGCTGGGAGTGGAGACGGAGTCCCATAAATCTCTCAGCAGAGCACCTCAGAAAAGTATATATTGAGCTTCCAAACTGTAAGGCCCCACAACCAGCACTTCCCTGTTAGCTTCCTGCCATGTTGGGCCTGGGTGATATCTTCATAGAGCAGTTGAGTAAGTTAACACCTGTGGAAGGCTTTTGTGTTCCTTATACTTGCAGGCTGCCTTCACTTAGAAGATCAAAGGTGGTGGTGTCAGTCAGCGGTGAGCCTGTGAGTTATCTGCAAGGACGTTAGGATGTAGGGATTGCCAGGAAGCAGCTTGGGAGAGGCAGTCTCTGAAGATAAGTCTTCATAGGGGCACCTGGGGGAATTGTGTCCCTGTTCTAGCTCTCTCTCTCTGCCACCTCTTCCCATTTGGTGCTCCCTTGCCTTGAGTACTCTGCTTCTTCACTAAGTGTGTAGTCCAGCCTCTCAGCAAGATGAGAGGATACCTGAGGGCAGACTACAAGAGTTCCTATGCCACCCTGGTCCTAGGTTACTACCTGACTCCGTAGGGGCTTAACAAATGCTCATTAGATCCCAGATGATGGCTTATGACATCCAGAGACAGATGAGTTTTAACAAATCTAAACACCCATGTCCTCTACACTCCAAATCAAGATATAAAATAGTTCCAGAACCCTAGAAAGTGTCCTCATTCTCCTGTGTAGCCCATCCTTCTCATTTCAGAGATGACCGCTGTTCTTATTTCTGTCCCACAGATAAGGTCATGTACGTGGAATCTGACAGTATGTACTCCTTTGTGTTTACTTCTTTTGGAAAAAACAGCATTTTAAAAATTTATGCATATTGCCGCACGCATCGAAGTTTGATCCTTTTTTGTGATGCACGGTAGCAGTTCATCGGATGAACATGTAACAGTTAATTCTCTTGCTGATACATAGTGGAGTTGCTTCTACGTTTTGACTTCTTCAAATGAAGCCTCTTTGTGAATTCGTTTAAAAAACTTTTTGTGGAAGTGTCTTCATTTCTCTCAGGTCACTATCTAGTAGTAGAATTTCTGGGTCATATGATAAGTGGAGACTTCCTTTTCTAAGCTACTACCCAACTGTTTTCCAAAGCCCTTTAGTCATGTTACGTTGCCGTTGGCAGGTCCAGCCGTTTCATGTTGTTTCCAAGAGTGGGTATTGTCAACTTAAAAATTTTAGCCATTCTGGAGTAGGTAGTGGTCTCTCATCGTGGTTTTAAGAATTTCTTTAATGACTATGGATCTTTAAAAAATTATTTGTGTGTAGTTGACACACAATGTTAATGACTTAGAATATTGATTTATATCCTGTTTGGCCATTTGTATGAATTATGTGTTTTTATACATTTATAAATTTCATGTTTAAATTTTTTACCCATCTTTATTGGATCACTTATCTTACTGTTATTGAATGTTGTTATGTTCTCTTTGTTTTGGATACAAATGCTGTGATGTGTACATTGTGAATACTTTCCCCTAGTATGTAGTCTATTTTTTATTCTCACTGATAACTTTTAAAGAGCAGATGTTTTTGATTTTTATAAACTCCATTTTATCAGTTTTTCTCATGATTCATTTTTTTTATCTCATCAAGAAATCTTTACCTATCCTAAACTCGTAAAAGTGTTTCCTAAATTAAGTTTTATTGTCGTATCTTTTACATTTAAGTCTGAGCTATTGTGAATTAATTCTTGTTTGTGGTATGATCTAGGGCTAGATGCTCATTAAAAAAATAGATAATAGATAGATAGATATCCAATTCTTTCAGCACCATTTGTTGAAAAGACCATCCTTTACTCAGTGATTCAGTTTGACTCCCTTGGGGTAAATCACTATGCCATACATATGTGTGTCTATTTCTGTTCTGTTTCCATATCCGTGTAAACATGCCTTCATCACACTGTCTTGATTGCTCTCACTTACTAGTAGGTCTTGAAATCAGGCAGTATAAGGCCTCCAACTTTGTTCCTTTGCATCAGAGTGGTTTTGGCTATTCTTTTACATTTTAGAAAGAACATATGAGTTTCTACAAAAAAAAAAAAAGCATTCTAGGTTTAGATTGGGATTACATTGAATCAGTTGATCTGTTTGGAGGAGGAGAAATCACATCTTAACAATATGAAGACTTTCAATCCACGAATATGGCACAGCCCTCCATTTACTTGGGTGTTTTAATTTTTGTGAGCTATATTTTTTCATTTTCAGTATGCCAATTTTGCTTATCTTTTAATTTTTTTCATAAATGTTTTGTACTATGTAAATAGTTGGAGTTTGTTGTTCTTTTTTTTTTTAATAGCCTTTTTATTGTAGAATAGTTTTAGATTCACAGAAAAGTTGGAAGGACAGGCACGTCCCTTGCCCAGCTTTCCTGTTTAGGAACATTTTACAGTACTGTTACATGTCTGTCACAACTGAGAAACCAGCAGTGGTACATTACTGTGAATTAAACTTGACTTTATTCCCACGGCACCAGTTTTCCCACTAACATCCTTCTTCAGATCCAGGATCCCATCTGAGAGCCCATGTGACGCTGAGTCACCGTGTCGCCTGTGTCTCCTATGGTCTAAGGCAGTTTCTCAGACTTGCCCTGTTGTTATGACCCTGACAGTTTGAGGAGTACTGGTCAGGTATTTGGTGGAATATCCCTCCTTGGGGATTCGTTTGATGTTTTTCTCATAATAAGATTTGAGTTTGGGAGGAGAAAAAGCCGAGAGGGAAAGTGTCCTTCTCACTGTTATCAATCACCCCCTTTCTGATTTTGTTCGTGTTGAGCGAGGAGGAGGTTGGGCTATAGTTTCTCATATTTTTGTTTTGGAATTCAACTCCAGCAAGACCGATGAGCTATCTTCTCTTGTCCCTCCTGTATCGACGCTTTCTTGGCCCAACTCGAGGATGTGGGAGAGGGCGAGAGTTCTCGCGTGGAGTCGCTTGGTCTGGGTTTGGATCCAGCCTGCCTGTCCACTCTCGCACTCAGACCAGGCTGACTTCTCTGCACGTATTGTCTCTGTTTCACGATGGAAGCCCACTCCCGTCCGTCTGCACCCAAACTGAAGCGGAGGCTTTCCCCACTTTCGAAACCTCTTTTCTCTCTGCAATTCAGTTATCCGACGCTTCTCTCTGCTTTTTGCTAGCTCCTTAGAATAGCATGATTGAAAAACTTTGGTGCTTTCTTGTTACCCAAGGGAAACCCTTCACGCACATCCTTCTACCCGCTAAACGGAAGCAAGACTTACGCATGTTCCAGTGTTTTCTTCACCTTGTTTATTCCTTCTGTTTTTCCCTCCTTTCCTTTTTTTTTGGGGGGGGGGGTCGAATTGTTTGATTTCTTTACAATCCTCCTTTTATCCCTTTATTGGTTTGCATGTTATATATTTCTTTTCTCTTTTTTAAAGAGTCCATAAAATATTTTTAACGAGCTTGCTTAACTTAAAATTGAAGTATATGTAATGTTTTAGCGCTCATTACCCCTTTAATTATATGTTATTGTAATCTCGTGTTTGTGTCTCACCCTTTTTATCCTACGAAATTAGTAATAATTATTTTTGTACCCCAGGTCTTGCTTTAGACTTTCCCAGTTTCGCCATTCATTGTCTGTCTCCTCCTGCTCTTGCCCAGGGGGTTCAGACCCCCTCTTTTTGTCTTACATTCTTTAATAGTTCTTTCAGAAAGAGACTTTTGGTGGCAAATTCTTGTAGACCTTGTGTGCAAGTCCATTTATTTTATCTTTTACTCTCACCGTTGAATGGCAATGTAGCCAGGGGAAAATTCTAGGCTATTTACTTTTGCTCACTGTTTTTGGTATATTATTCGGTTTTCTTCTGCCCTATGCCGTTGTTTTTGAGAAGTTTCCTGCCAGTTAGAGGGCCATCTTTTTGGTCATAATACAGACTTCTGCGTGCCTGCTTCTAAGATTTTCTCATTGTTGTTGGCGCCCTGAAATTTAAGGACAGGTATCTAGATGTAGGTGAGCTTTTATGTCAGTTTTTATTTCACTGTACTTATTGCCGCATAATTTATTCAACGGACTCATGTCCACAGACTTTGAGATTGCTTGTATTTTATATCAGAAGCATTCCAGCAAATGTCCTGGTGTGATATCCTTGTACCTGAATAAATGCCACATTGTTTTAGTCACCAAAGCTTTATGATATATCTTAATATCCGGGAGTCTGAGAAATCTCTGCTATAGCATTACTCTTCTTTTTAAAAATATTTTTCTTGCAATTTTCACTGATTATTATTCAGAGTAATTTTAGAACAATTTTATCAAGTCCCAGAGTAATGAGATGGTATTTATTTTATGGGCTAGTTTTGAAGAAATCGATATAATATCATGTTTTCCATCCAAGGGTGTCTATGACATATCTCTTACTTTATTTGTCTTTATTTTGTGCCCCAGTCACATTTTAGTATTTTATTGAGGTAGGTCCTGAAGATGTTTTGTTTATCTCGAGATGTCGTATGTTCTTAAGATGTTTTTTGAATCTGGTATTTTCCTGGTATTTTAAAAATAAGATCTTGCATAACCTTTATTTATTCTCGTGTATTTATTATTTATTTTGGCTGAGAGTAACTTACTCAATTCTCTTTCTGGTTTTATTAGTTTTTATTTTTTAAATGATTCTCGTGGATTGTCCCTGTTAAAAAAAATAACCTGCAAAGAATAATAGCTATGCTCTTCCTTTCTAATACGTTCACTTTTATTTAATGTTTTCATCGAGTTGCATTGGCCAGAGCATAAAGAATATTACATAATGATAATGACATCCCTATGCCGTTCTTTATTTCGTTGTAAATTACAGCATTTCTTCAAAGAAGTAGTACTGCTGGTGGACCTAAAACATTTAAAACACGATACAAAATATCTTGTTTCTTTTTAGAGTCTTTTTAAGGTTGAGAAAATGACTAATTTTATTAAATGCTCTTTTAATTATAAAATGTCATGTATACAAAAATATATAAAATCTGCGTGTCCAGTTGAAGAATCATAAAATCAATGTCAAGTATCTATCATCACCATTAATTAAAAACCAAAAACTAACAAACAGTTCCAGTAACTTCCAAGCTCTTTCCTGATTTCCCTGATCATGCCTCTACACATTACTCAAGAGTTCATTTGTTTTAAGTGTCAGAGACCATTCGTTGTCTAAATGTGCCACAATTATCTGTCCATCCTACTGTCAACGGACATTTAGCTGGTTTCCAGTTTTTCACTTAGGTGAATAATCTTGCCCTATCATTTTTGTGTATGTTCCCCGGCACACATTTGTAAGAGTTTTCTGCGGGAGAGTTTGTTACAAGAGTTTTCCAACTGGTGGCTGAAATTTCTGGGGCTTGGTACTTGTGCACAGTCACCTTTACTGAGTGACATCGCGGTGCTTTTCAAAGTGGCCATTCCAATCCATATTCCCATTAGCAATATAATCACAAGCCCCATAGCCCCACACCCTTGCCTACATCAAGTACTGTCAGACTTTTGAATTATTCTCAGTCCAGAGTTATCTCAGTGTGTGTGTTAATTAATTCATTTTTCTATTGAAGTATAGTTAACATATGATATATTAGTTTCAGGTATACAACATACTAATTTGACAATTCTGTGCATTACTCAGCGCTCACCGTGGTAAGTGTAGTCACCACCTGCCACCATGCAGTGTTACGGTGTTATTAACACTATCCGCTGTGCTTTCCATCTTCATGATTTATTTATTTTATACCTGGAACTTTGTACCTCTTAATCCCCTTTATTGATTTTACCCATCCCTACCCATCCACCTCCATTCTAGCAACTACCAGTTCATTCTCTATATTTAAAAGTCTGTTTTTGTTTGTTTGTTTTGCTTTTTAGAGTCCACAGATAAATGAAATTATATGACTTACTTTACTTAGCATAATACCCTGTAGGTCCATCCATGTCATCACCAATGGCAAGATCTCATCTTTTTTATGACTGAGTAATATTCTCAATGTGGTTTTAATTCACATTTATACAGTCGCTAATTGAGATGGATCAGCTTTTAATATGTATATGGTCTATTTATTTCCTCCTTATTGAATGTCTGATTATGAATATTTTTCTATTGAGTAATGACTTTATCACTGACCCTAGGAATTCCTTATCCTTGATACTAATCCTCTGTTGGTTACAGGTTGCAAAAATCTTTCCCCAGTTTGTTGTTTCTTAGGAAAAAGATTTCTATTTTTAAATTGTCAAAAGTTTTGGGTGCCTGAGTGGCTTAGTCAGTTGAGCATCCACCTTCAGCTCAGGTCATGATCTCATGGTTCATGAGTTTGAGCCCTTTGGTAGGCTCACTGCCCTCCACGCAGAGTCCGCTTCAGATCCTCTGGCCCCCTCTCTCTGCCCCTCCCTTGCCGTGCTTGCTCTCTCAACGATAAATGAACTTAAATTGTCAAAGTTCTGTGGTTTGTGCTTATTATGTCTTATTTTAAAAATGCTTTTCTTACTTAAGTAATAAAGTTATTCTTCTCTATTTCTAAATGTATTTCTAGGTGGAATACTCTCAACTTTTGTCACTAAAAAATCTTATTTCTGGTAGTTTTGTTATAGCTCATTTGGCTGAGTTGAATTTTATAGAAAGGCTTTTTTTGCATTTACTAGATAATCATGTGGGATTTTTCTCTAATTTGTTCTTATGATGAATTGCATTCATTTATTTTCTGTATTAGACTAAAGTTATATTTCTTGACCAAACCCAAATTGGTAATAATGTTGTATTGTTTTCATGTACTTGTGAATTTGATTTGCCAATATTTTATTTACATGTTTCATTCATGCTCATGAGTGATATTGGCCTGTTATACTGTCCCTGTCTTATTTGGAATCAAGGTTAATTTGGCCTAATAAAAATAATGCTCTGGAAGTGTTTGTAGAAATTTGGAATTATCTGTTCCCATCTGTTTGGTAAAATATGCCTATAAAGCCATCAGGGTCCAGCATTTTCTTTTTCATAACATTTAATTTTTGGATATAATTTTTTACTTTTATTATTTTGAAAGAATTTTCAAGATTTAAAAAAATTATGTTTTAGAGAGAAAGAGAGCATGAGCAGAGAAGAGAGGCAGAGAGAGAGAAAGAGAGAGAGAAAAAGTCCCAAGAAGGCTTTGATGTGGGGCTTGAGTCCAAGACGCTGGGATTGTGACCTGAATTGAAATCAAGAGTTGGATACTTAGCTGATTGAGTCGCCCAGATACCCCTTTGATATAACCTTTTCTCATTTTTAATTTTTATACATTTATTTTTAATTAAATACAAGTTATTTAATAAACAGTGTAATAGTGGTTTCAGGAGTAGAGTTTAGTGGTTCATCACTTACATTTAACACCCAGTGCTCATCTCAGCAAGTGCCTTCCTTAATGCCCATCACCCATTTAGCCCATCCCCCTACCCACCTCCCTCCATCAGCCCTCAGTTTTTTCTCTGTATATGAGTCTCTTAGGTTAGCCTCTGTTTTAATCTTATTTTTCCTTTCCTTCGCCTGTATTCATCTGTTTTCTATCTTAAATTCCACATATGAGTGAAATCATACGGTATTTATCTTTCTCTGACTTATTTCACTTAACATAATACATTCTAGTTTCATCCATGTTGTTGCAAACGACAAGATTTCATTTTTTTGATTGCCAAATAATGTTCCGTTGTATATATATGCCACATCTTCTTTATCTATTCAGTCAGTGGACATTGGGTTTCTTTACATAATTTGGCTATTGTTGACAGCATTGCTATAAACATTGGGGTGCATGTGCCCCTTCGAATCTTTTGATATAATTGTTTAAAAAATTACAGGATTATTTCTACTTTCTCTTCTTTCTTGAGTCAATTTTGATAGGAATTTTTCTAGGTATTTTGATAGGAATTTTTCTAGGAATTTATCCATTCTACCAAAATTTGTGAGTTTATTAGCATGAAGTTGTCCATAAAATAATAACTTCTTATTAACTATTAATTTCTGTAACATCTATACTAATATCTTTTCTTTTACTCCTAATTTTATTTGCATTTTATCTGTATTAATTAGCTGTATTAACCTTGATGATAATTTTCTATTAGTCATTTTGGAACCCTAGCTTCTGGGTTTTTTGATCTTTACTCTTGGCGTTGTTTTTTAATTTTATTAGTACTTGCTTTTATCTTTATTATTGATATCCTTCTATTTTCTTTGTTTTTATCCTGATATTTTCCCTCCTAATCTGTCCATCGGATCCTTAGTTCTTTAATTTGGAGCTTATAACTTATTTTCTAATGGAATATTGAAAATATAATTTAGTTGCCTCACACATGTTTAAGTATTTTCTAGTTTCCATTATTATTTTTCTTTGACACATTAGTTTTTTTTTTTAAGTTTTCAATTATATGAAGATTTTTTTTAATTAATTAATTTATTTTGAAAGAGAGAGAGCACACACACATGAGCAGGGAAGAGGCAGAAAGAGAAGCGGGGGAGAGAATCCCAAGTAGGCTCTGCACTGTCGGCACAGGGCCTGACACGGGGCTCAAGCCAATGAACTGTGAGATCCTGACCTGAGCCAAAATCAAGAGTCAGTTGCTCTTCCAACTGAGCCACCCAGGTGCCCCACACGCAGTTTTTCTATTTATTGTTTTTTAACCCTACATTTTCTCACTTAAATGCATATTGGTCAGGGAACATGTCACAGGTGATGTCAAGTTTCTGCATTTTCCAAGGTCAGCTCTATGGAATAATATGCAGCCAGTTTTTGCACTTGAGAGGTGTGGATGTTCTCTTATTGCTAGGCTCCTGTTCTTTGTAACCCACGAAATCAGGATTTTTTAATTGACTTTTTCAGTTTGTAATGACTTCTCAGTCTACTTCATTTGTCCATTATTGGGAGAGGTGTATTGAAATAATTGCTGTTATACTGGTAGGTTCGTTTCTTACAGGTCTGTCAATTTTGGTTTTATATGTAATATATAATTGAATTTTTTCAATTCCAACTCTGCCTGGATGTTTTTTCTTTTATCTGTAGATATTAACCTATTTATATTCATTGTGAATGCTGATATATTTAACTTTATTTCTTGTAACTTATCGTGTGCTTTGGGTTTGTCCTGCTTCCTCTGGTTCTTTTTCCCCTTTCCTGCCTTCTTTTGGATTTTGTTTTCTTAGTCCATTTTTCCCTACTCCCTCTTTGGTGAATGTATGTTTCTTGCCTATTCTTTCAGTAGTTATACCAGCAGTTTAAATAAGTGTACTTTGCTTAAAAAGTCCAAATTTGGTTAACGTATTTAACATCCTCTAGAACAATCTTCAAAACTTAGGATAATTTTGCTCCCAGATCACACTCCTTTCAACTATTTGTATCCATAATTACTGTGTCAACTGGAGTTTTGTTACTATTATAGGTCAGTATTATTATTTCATCTATTATTTTTGGTTTGCCCCATCCCATTTGGTATTTGTATTATCACTTTATACAATCATTAGATTAGCCCACATATTTCCCAATGCCTTTGCTCACTTTTCACTACCTACACCAGATTTTCGTCTGGAATAATTTTTCTTGTGTCTCACATACATCCTTTAGAATTAGTTTTAAAGATACTTTGTAGGATACTCTTTTGTGGACAAATACTCAGTTTTTGCTTGTGTTTCTATTTTAACATCGTCATTGAGATTTTCACTGGGCATCGATCTCTGGACTGACAGGACCTCCTATCAGCCATGCCGTGCTCCTCTGGGCACCCTTGTGGGTGAGAAGTCAGCAGCTGTTCCAAAAACTAGTTCTTTAGAGGCTATCTGTGTTATATCATCTCTTGCTTTTCAGATTGTTTTGTTTTCTTCAGTTTTTGGCAGTTTCACTGTGATGCATCTGTGGTGAATCCTAAATCTGAAAATGTTATGTTATCTCTTTGATAGTACTTCCATTCGGTTTTGTCTTTTATCACCTTCCAGAGCTTGGATTAGATTTGCATTAAGCCTTTTGCATCATCTTCTATGTGTCTTAACCCTCTGAGCTTACTGTGCATCTTTTTATCTCTGGACTACATTCTGAATATTTTCCTGTCTTCTAATTAATTCCTCTTCAGCTCAGAGGCTCTGGCTCAAATGTGCTCATGTGGTCCAACTTTTAACTGTTGAGTAATGTGCCTCCATTAGGAGAAACCCTAGGCGTGACCGTTTCAAACCCTGTCATTCTGCAGACGAAGATGAAGTCTTTTCTGTTTTAGACACAGAGACAATAGATGGAGTAGGAGAAACAGACTCTGCATGGTGATATAATTACAGCCTCGATGGATCACATGACACACCACTTTCTGCTTATCCTACTTTCCTAATAGACACCCGAGTACTTCCAGCCAACTCTTGGGTAGGTAATGCCAAGAGCCCGACTGAGTTACTACCAATATATGTATCCATAATTGGCCACACCAGAGGATGAAATCAACAATTACAGGCTTCATGCTTGCAGCAAAGAATGTAATTTTATCATAATATCGATAATAGTTCCACACTCTACCCAACTTGACCACCAGAAAATGATTTTCCCCCATGAGGGAAAGACAATCCTATTGGCCCAGTAAGCATGTTAGTCTCTGTTCCTTCTTCCTGTCCATCTTTGTCAGACATGGGAGGACTTTTCTTCAGGCTGCTCTCCATGGCATGGTAGTACCCTTCTGGTGTTAAAGGGTATTAATCAGAACCTACTCAAATGAACAGTTTATGCTACCATGAATTTGTAAGCCAAGTAGATTATCCTAAGTGACTTGCTGGTTTGTTTGTAACTGCCAGAAAAGACATAAAGCAGCAATAGAGTTCTGCTGATCCTTGTCCCACTTTTCTTTATTTGCTGTGTTTGGAATAGATATAGTAAGTGTCAAGTAATTGCTTGAAAGATTGTTCTTAATAACAAAAAAAAGGAAATAATAAGGGTCTCAAAATTGATGGAGAATGCCAAAACTCTGGCTTGGAATTGGTATCCTGGAGCAACTTTTGCAGGCATCCACAGAAGAAAACATTCTGAAATGGATGAGACTTTGGAGGTTTTTAGAGGGGACAGGTGTCGTGCTCAGGGCCATTTTAGAAAGTCAGAGCCAGGCTTACCACTCTTAGTAAGGACTCCTACCAGGTACTTGATTCTTCAGGATCAAGCCTTCATTGACCAGACAATAACGTTGTCACTGTGGTTTTGGATGGCATTATCCACCTTCTTTTCCCCTCACCCACTCTGACAGCACTGAGGGGCCCTAGCCAAGTGGCATATCATATTCCTGGGCTTTAGTGGTTAGAATGGATGCATGATTCAATTAGAAACACACCAAGACTTTTGTTGGGAATGTCAGAAAAGAGGCCTATCCTATTTCCCACTGAACTATAATCTACAAGAATTATAATCTACAAGGCAGAAGTTGAAGTGGCCATCTTGCTACCGTGAGGGTAAAATCTTTGTGAGAATGGAGCCAACACAGAGGATGTAGGGCAGATAACTTGAGAGACAACAGATCTTGGTGATGCTTTCTGAGCACCTGGATCCAGCCATGCCTGAAGTCATATCTCCTCAGGTCTTTTCAGTTTCATGACTTCATCAAACCACGACTTAGAAAGTTATGATATGTTTTGACCAAGCTATCCCTATATTCTAATCAAGGGACCATATAACCCCCATCCTTAGAAATTTTGTCAGTAATTAATTGCTCTGATGGTTAATTTGATGTGCCAACCAGACTAGGTAAAGAGGTGCCAAGTAGTTGGTAAAACATTATTTCTGGGTGTGTCTGGAAGAGACAAACATCTGAATTGGTAGACTGAATAAGGAAGGTCGCCCTCATCATTGCAGGTGGGCATCATACAATCCATTGAGGGCTTGAATAGAACAGGAAAGGCAAATTTTCTCTTAACTTGAGCTGGCACATCCACTTTCTCCTGCCCTTGGACATCTGCTCTCCCGGTTCTCTGGCCTTGAGACTCAGACTGGGACTTATACCCTCAGCCCCTGGTTCTCAGGCCCTTAAATTTGGACATATTATACCACCAGCTTTTCTGGTTTTTCGACTGGCAGACAGCAAGATTTCTCAGTTTCCATAATCATGTGAGCCAATTCCTATAATAAATCTCTGTATCTCTAACTCTGTATCTGTCTCTATCTCTATTTATCTCTATCCTATTGGTCCTGTTTCTCTGGAGAACCCTGATAACATAATTGCTTAACTCTTATCTGTAATAGTATTAGTGTGAGATGATCTACAGACTTTGTGGGAGAGGATAACTCAAATATCATCCTATTTGGGAGAGGATAACTTGGTCTATTTTGAGTGTTCACATGCTTGTAAATTAATTGGAGAAAATGACTCAAACATATAAAAAACAAAGGGTACGTTTTGAGTAGCAGAAGGTAGTTTAGGTTCCCTAAGTGCTATCATTTTTGGTTGGTATCAAAATATTCTTTCTGGCAGAAAGTCAGAAGGCTTTGGGGCGAGTATAAATAATGACAGCCCTATGGATCCACTCATCCCAGAAAAGACTCTAATTTTATCTTAAGGAAGAGAAAGAGAAAGTGAGTAATTACTTGAAAGATTTTCCTAACAACAAAAAAAATAACATGGGTCCCAAAGTTTATGGAGGATGCCACAACTCTGGAAACCAAGTGAACAGCTCATTATAGATGGGAAAATGATTGTAAGCTGAACTCAGCTAGGAGTTTGCACAGGAGAGCTCTGGAAGATTGGGTGGCATCTCTCTCTCGCTCTCAGGTTCTCAACCTTAGCACTAATGACATTTGAGATGGAGTAATTCTCTGCCCTATGCCTTGTAGGACATTCAACATTGTCTCTGGCTTCTACTTACTAGATTCTAGTAGCATCCCCTGCCTTGGTTGTGACCAAAATGCCTCCAGAGATCCCCAAGTATCCCCTGGAGGGCAGAATCACTCCCAATTGAGAACCACTGCTCGGTCGCCTGCCTTTACCCTCCATCTGCAGCTAGACTACAAACCAGACCTGAGTTGACAGCTTTTAGTGGGTCCTGACAGATATCCAGGACGTGTGCAAGATTGCAGAGAGACTGTGTCACGCATAAGAAGGAACATAGGCTTGAGAAACAGGCAGAGCTGAGCTCAGATTCTCAGCTGGGGCATGTTGTGCAGTTGCTTGATTTTACGGAGTTCTGGTTACTGCATGTGTGAAATGGGAACAATAATTCCCTAATTAAAGTGATGATTCGGATTGAGGTGAGTTGTTAAGTTCTTACATGTTAAGTGTTTAGATTGTTAGTTGTGTTTGTTTATGGGAATGTTTGCATGTGTCTATGTGTGTGTGTGCATGTCTGTGTATGTATTTGTGTGACTATGTCTGTCTGACTGTATGTGAACGTGTTGTAACCCCACGGTCCTGAGCATGGTCCTACAGGAATTAGCTCTCGATGGAACAGATGTCTCCCACTGGTCTGGGTGAAAGACTCTATGTGTCTGTGGTGCTGAAGGGAGGAACAGGTCATAATATGAAAGACCAGAGGAATATAACCATTAAAGATTTTGTTTTTACAGCTTGATTTCTCTCCGGCTTTGGGCTGGTGCCAATGTGCATGGTTTATATTCTCCATAAAGAGACAGGTTAGTTGCCTGATGGCAGTCAGCACAGTCGTACAAGTTGCTTCCCCTCTTGAAGTCATTGAAGAGGATAAAGTAATAAAATGGAGGATTTGGTTCATCATATTTCCAGGGGGACTGCTCTTGTGAAAAACTTTCAGAGATGGGGATTGTACAGGTTCCAGGCAGTGGTGTGTGTGTGTGCGTGTGTGTGTGCGTGTGCGTGTGTGTGTGTGTGTGTCTGTGTTGTTATATCAAGAATGTCGAGGGGCTCCTGGGTGACTCAGATGGTTAAGTGTCTGACTTCAGCTCATGATCTTGTGGCTTGTAGGTTCAAGCCCCGTGTCGGGCTCTGTGCTGACAGCTCAGAGCCTGAAGCCTGCTTCGGATTCTGTGTCTCCCTTTCTCTCTGCCCCTCCCCTGTTCATGCTCTGTCTGTCTCTCAAAAATAAACATTGGAAAAAAGAATATCAATTATAATGCTGGCAGCTGATATTTTTAGTGCTGCTTATATGCCACGAATGGCACGAAGGACTTGATAAACTTTAGATCCTTTGTTCTGTCTGTAATTAGATAAGCCTGGTACCGTCATTACCCCCTTCACAGGTGAGTTAATGCAGAGGTGACCAACTTGCCCACGGTCACACAGGTAAGAAGGGGGCTCATTGTAACCCCACCTCTCTGAGGTGGAGCTCCAGCCCTGATCCTTCGTAGTTCCTGCCCCACCTTCTGAGCTTGTAGCCATGTCCAGACCCTCACCGGACACACAGAGGGCTTCACTTGGGAGAGGCATGCAGTGCCCGAGTTAGCCTCTCACCAGGAAGCACTCAAGAGCCAGCCCCAGGACTGGGCTCAGGCAGGCAGCCCGGCCAGCTTTGGCCGCAAAGGGATTTGGGCTCCAGCCTCAAGGTGCACCTTGAACTGGTGGAGGTTATGTGCGGCTGCCTCTGATTTCCCTCATAGTAACTGATGACTGGCCCCTCCCTCCCAAATCCTTGGGATTTGTTTTATGTTTTCCTCAAAGGCTCCAGGGTGAGCATGACGCCGGCACATAAATCTCAGTCAAGCGGGAGGGCTGGTGGGAGGACAGGTCAGGAACGAGAAAGCCCAAACACATATGGGAAGGGCGGCCAGCTCACAGAACCCCCACTCTGGGGTGGCACCGGGCCAAGGAGGCCACCTCCCAGCGGCCGCTCTCCAGGCTCAGGACACTGGGGTCAGCGGGTCGCCAACCCTGGCAGAGGTGGCATCTCCAGCTGCTGCTCAAGGGAAGAATTCCTGTCAGGTGTTTCTGTGGCTCATGCATTTGTCAGAGTCCTGACTCAGGTTCCCAGACGTTTACGGAGTCGATGCCCCAGGGGGGCAGTGTGCGAGCAAACTGTGAGGTCGGCCGACCGCCCGCCAACATTACTCCACTTCTCACTGCCAAAATCGGACAGCTCTCCACCCTTCACCACCCAAACACTTAAAACAAACAAAAAATAGAAAGAAATTCAGTCAGACTGGTTTGCGTGTGTAGATACAGTCCTGAACTACCAACAAATACTGGTGGTTGGAAGTGGAGTAAGTTGCTCAGAAGTTTGAGAGCTTGGGAAGCAACTTTAATACATTGGTCACAGGACCCCTAACTTTGTACCTGGGTCACTGCTGGCCTCTTTCAAGTCAGAGCCCAGTGTCCTGGCACCAGGTAGGCCCACCTTGACCGCAGTTTACCTTGGTAAAACCAAGCCCTCGGTCATTCTTCACATGCTCTGTTTTCTCCTGTGGTACCTGTCACTTCCTAATGGTTATGATTATCATTGATCACCTGTCTGCTGTCTCCTAGAGTGTGAGCTCTACGACTCAGGGGCTTTATCTGTTTTGTTCACTCATGTCTCCCAAATTCCCAGACTGGTGCCTGGCGCGTGGAAACTACTGAAAAATACTTACCACACGAAGACGTGAATGAGTGAGGAAATAAGTGGGCAAACAGTGCTTGCTGAGGGACATAGTTCAGAATGAAGAGCTCAGGCTTAGCACGCCCCTCTCTCCATGAAAGCTTTAGTTATGGAAGAAGTCTGAGTAATCAGAGCTGGTCGATTTGGAAATGATACTTCAAGAAGATGATGAGGGACATTCGCATGGCAAGGAGGACGGAGAGAAAGTCCACGCCCCAGATGCTCAGGTGGTCTCTCGGCCCTGTAAGGCCCCATCCGCCTCTTTGGCCAAGGCTTTTGTCGCAGTAGTTAGTGCTCACCTCAGCTCCAGAGAAGTGATGTTTTCCTAAGCAGGACAAGGCATGGTTGGCAAGGTAGATGGCCTGGGGGATCTTTTCTAGAGAGCTCTAACACTGAATAGTTGGAGGAATGCATCAAGATGGGCATTGCTTCAAGTCTTATTCTCTTAGTTGCAAGTAACAGAACACTCAACACTCCCTTATATAACCTTGAACCATCACTATGGCCAGGAGGATGGAGGAAACCACTGGTCATGTGTGCGACTCTGGACACAGCATGGGGTCACTGTCCCCAGCTGCCAATAAATTAGAAGAAAAAGAAAAGTGGGTCCTCGAGTGAAAATTAGGATGTTTCCTTCCATAGGCAGAAAGAATGGGTTCTTGGGAGGAAAGCCAACAAATGACTATTCCAGTGAGGTAAAAGGAAACCCATTTAGAGCAGAGACAGAATGGTTACCCCTCAAAGGCCAGCTCCAGTTGATTGTCAGGGGCTCTCTGGAATGCCATGTCGAGAAATAGCCAGAAACGAAGCCAAGGGGAAGAAGATGTCATGATCGATCAGAAATATCTACTATGTGCTCCGAAAACATTTGGGTGCCAGATATTTGTTCTCCTTTATTTAGGCGTTAGCCAGTGGAAAT
The DNA here is from genome assembly GCA_030068075.1 of Paguma larvata. Classification (NCBI taxonomy): domain Eukaryota; kingdom Metazoa; phylum Chordata; class Mammalia; order Carnivora; family Viverridae; genus Paguma; species Paguma larvata. Next base: position 22,465,969 of record CM057842.1, on the reverse strand, counting down.
TATTAGAAGTGAAAACATGTAGAGTGACAATTATGCTAGGTCATGGTCAGTTTTGAAACTTGCAGTGAGTTTATTTGCTTTATTTTTCATACGCCCGTCAGGACAAAAAATGAGGATGTAATATATGAGGCCACTCATTGCCATCAGTGTTAACCTGGGATGATGAACTAAGGTGACATTCAACTTTTCCTTTTTCATCAGTGGCATTGCCAGAACTATCCATGATGTGGCTCTGACCAGGACTTGCCAGTTGGCCTTCGGTCAGTAACCACTTGCTTGTCCTTTTTCCCCTTTGCTCAACAAACCTTGCCCAAGCCCTATTTGTGATAGGCACTGTGCTAGCCACTGCATAAACAGTGGTGAGCAAAACAAATCCAATCCCACTGAGTTCATGGCCCATTGACAGCACCCTTGTTGGTTTATAGCTCTTTACAATGTGTCTTTTTATTCCTAATTTGTCCTCTCCAGAGAAGCCATGTTCAGGTCTATTCCATTCTAGCTCAAGGACTGCCACCAGATCTCTTACCTAGAAATGTCACCACTCCTAAATTTGGGGGACATTAGGTGCCTAAGGCAAACCTCTTCTCCTCTGTGTCCACAGAGCATCGGTTCCACGAAGACGCTTCTCAACAAAGCCACTGTTTGGAAGCTGAATTACAATGCTCGCATTTCACAGACATGATCTCACTTAACACATCAGCAATCCCCATGAGAGGGTACTATTGTTAACAATGCCATCCTCTTGCCAATAAGAAAGCCCGGGTTCATAGAAGTAAAACGGCTTTCAAACATCACACAGGTAACAAAAGTTGGAGCTGGGATCCAAATCTATGTTTGCTCATTTCAAGGGCTAGATTCGTAACCACTAGGCAGTATTACCATGCCATGAGCTCCTGGGAATAGAGTGATGGTTTGATTATACAAATGACCCCAATGGGATTCATGGGACGAAGAGGAGGAGGGACTTAAGTGTGGTGTCATTCATGATTTCATTTATGCATTCCCTTCTTTATTAGTATGATATAAGAAAATACCAGACTGGGAGCCTTAAACAACAGAAATTTATTTTCTCACGGTCCTGGAGACTGGAAGGCCATGATCAAGGTGCTGGCAAGTTCAGTTTCTCGTGAGTGCTTTCGTCCTGATTTGTTCACTGCTGCCTTGTTGCTGAGTGATCGATCACATGGCCTTTTTTTGTGTGCATGGAGAGAGAGAGAGAGAGAGAGAGAGAGAGAGTAGAGAGAGAAGAGAATAACAGAGCACAAGCAAGCTGTGATATTCCCTCTTACTAGGACACGAATCCTATCTGACTTAACTTTAACTACTTCCTTAGAGGTACCATCTCCAAATATGGTTACTGGGAAGTTAGAGTTTCAACATATGAATTTTGGAGGGACACAAATATTCAGTCCTTGGCACTCCTTTTCCTGGGATTAAAGTTATCTTATAGGTTAATCATTATGCACACTGGGATCTCCAGTGGTGGGGCATTAACTTTGCCAATACAAGTCAAGACGTTTTGTGGCATACATAATTGATTGAAAATTAATGAATTATTGGGAGTTAAGAATCTAATGATGTTTGTATTTCCTTTAAGTGGATAGGACCTAAGCCCTGAGTCCATTTTTATGCCTTTTCTGCTTCTCATGTTGGCTGCAGTACCCAGGAGGTGGTAACCATCTGAGTATCCCAAAGTCTTCCAATTTCATATAATTTTCTTCTTTTTAGTCAAGATAGCTTCTGTTAAGTTTAATGTAATGGGATTTAATTTTTACATCTTGGTAAGACATTTTGTAAAAATAACCAGAAAAAGTCAACATTTTGCCATTTCTACTCTTTGCTTAAGAGACGTGTGTGTGTGTACAAAAGTGTGTCACTATATTTATGAGATCCTTTTGGAGTGAACTAAGTTTTCATAAATTTCGCAGACTATTGGAAAGTTTTCCTCTTCTAATTTCTCATGTAGGTGTCCTTCTGCCAAGTGGATCATTGTGGGTCTGAGGAATTAGAGGTGTGGTTATTTCCTTAGTGAGTTGTATAATCTCTTCCCAGAGCTTCCCATCCAAGTACAACATCCACGGTTGTAATGGAGGCAGCAGCCTTACCTGGAAGTGCCTCAGCCCTCACTGCTGGGCCAGCACTGGCCATGAGCAGTCAGCCTAGTGGGCCTACATCCCAGGGATTGAGGAATTTGGGGGTGAAATTAAAATTTTGTAAGCATTATATTTCAGAACTGAAAGAATGTAAAAGCCCTGTAGGAAAGAGATTCTCCAGTTCCCTCCCTGACCAGGAATGTCTGGCAAAGTAGATTTTGTGATTTTGAAGGGGCCGCCTGTAAATGTTTCTTCATAGCAGAGTCGAAGATCATTATCCTGATACACAGTTCTGAGTTTTGAGAGAGGATAACCCTCTTCTTCTGGGTGAGTCCATAGTTTTCATACCTCTAAGGCCTTGGTGTCAGGAGGGGAAAGGCCATCGGATGGTGAAGTTTCTTAGGGAATAGGTCATCAGGGATCTAGTTACCAAGCGATCAGTTACCATCTGGCTTTACAAGGAAGGAGCAGTGACTGGAGAGGAGTCTAGGAAGGATCCCTTGATATCTAACGTGCATAGACCATGCCATCTTAAGCAAGAGGACTTTGAAAATTTTTCAACTTTATTGTGTTATTTATTACGGTGCTTTTGTTTATAGACTTATTCAGCAACTTTATGGAATGCCCGCCATGTCGAAGTACCATGTGAAAACTCTAGTGCTAGGCAAGAAAAAGAGGATCCTTGTCTCCTACGACAGGATGGTCCTTTCCCTGGCAGAGAAGACTGGAATGAGGTCCCTTATACTTAGTGCGGAAGATGCCGATGGCGGGAAGTACGTGGAAAAGGACCCATCCCCATTTTGGAGGGAGTGGTAATTGAGTCGAGGCCTGAGAGTTGAACAGGAAATTGTCCGGTTCCACTGGGACTGCTACGAAGGTGGGCGGGTCAAGAGGGAGAAGAGCATTTCCAACAGAGGGAACAGAATACGCAAAAGCCCGGAAACTAGGAGTCAGGTATTATATTTTGGGGGACCCGAAAGAAACTCAGAATGTTCTGAAACTGCAGACTTTTCTGCTTTCCCAGGGGAGCATTGGGGTGGTGGTAGGTATACAATTAGGAAAAGACTTGAAGACACGAGTTTAAATTTTTAGTTCATTGGCCTATCTGGCTCCATTCGGACTTGAGACCTTTCCTTGGTATTGCAGAACCAGATGGTGTGACTCTGAACTCAAATTAGGCAATTAAGTAGCGATTAAGTAGCTACAGATATATCATGGAGCAGAGGAGAAAATTACTTCGTGCTATTTAATTGTGTGAAAATGTTCCTGTTAGGAAAAAAGAGGATATGAGACAGTCCATGGAGTACCGTGACAGCTGTGTTAAAATAATACAACAAAAGCAGTTGATGAATTGAAAAAAGAAGCAAAATACACAATGTGTTAATTGTCAGTGGGTGATGGGACTCAGTGTTAATTTTTCATTTTTCATTTGCATCTATTATCAATATTTTCTGTGGAGAGACAGGTATTAAGAGGGGGGAAAACCAAGATAAAATCTCTACCAATTAACCACCAAATGTTTATTCAGTTACAAAGGAGGAGCCCTAAGGAAGACAGCACAGAGTCTCTTGTCTCCAGTGCCTGGGTTTCCTGGTGGGGGAAGGAATACTTAAGCACTGACAGGAAGCCCAGGCCAGCTTGGTCAGGAGGGACTTTTCTCTGTAGCAGCCACCTTTGGAGGCAGCAACCATCTTAGAGAGGATGAAGGCATCCCCCTTGAGGCTGTGGAATGACAGGAGTCAAGGAGAGAATTTTCCAGAAGGCTTCTTGTTTTCTTCCTGTGGATGTCTCCATGGGATTGTTTCTCTTTCTTATGCAGCTTACCTTGGTAGACACAATAAGGTCGGAGGTAGTGGGACCATCCAGGAGCAAAGGAGTTCAAAGGCTCATCTTTTTTTGCCTGGGAAATGTCACATGCCTGTCAGGAAAATTCAGTAGGAAATTGACAAACACAAAGCTCAAAATAAATCAGCACCTAAAGCAGAGAGACTTGTCTACATGTGTGCACACTAGGTTACTCCCGATGAATGAAAAAAACAATCTTCTAATACATATGTACAAAATACCACATGCTTTCAACTGGGATAGCAAGGTGAAGGCAGAATTTTAAGCAACCTCAAGATCTGAAGATTAAACTTGGTGAAATATTATATCTGGGGTAAATGTTTGCATCAGACATCAAATAGAATTGCCCCTTCTCCTTAATAGAATCCTTATCCTTAAATAGAATTGCTTCTGGCAGGACAATAAACTGTCTGCTTATAGATCGTTAGGCCTCAAGATCAGAGCCAGCGACGGTCCAAAAAGTGAAGCTAGAGCATTGAGTGAAACTTTAATAGTACAAGTTTGTGAGAGGAAAAAAAAAAAAAAAGTACGCATTAGTCAATGAATGAGAAAGCAGAGTTTTACTTACTAGGGTCAAGTTTACATGCATTAGAAAAAGAAAATCCTCCCTGGAGACCTCAGCAATTTTTATAATTGTAGTATAGAAGTTAAATGTTTTAGCCGAAGGAAAAAAATGAGTTGAGTTTTCCAGCTGTGCGTCTGCTCAGCTAGTCAGGGATGGGAGGAGAGGGGTTGATAAAAGTGCAAATCAGCAGTGTTATCTTTCAGGCCTGGGAAGCTACCGGTGGCTGGTTGGGTGGCTCTGGTTATAGATGATCTGTCTATGGTAACGTCAGACAAGGGGCAGCCTGTCTGTTTCCCTTCCCACTTTTGCCCTGGGAGCAAAGCCGTGAACGTGAAACCAGGACCTGATGATGGGGCAGGGGGATGGGATGGTTTCATTTTGCTATCTTCGAAATTGTCACCAGAAACCTAAACAGATGATCCCAGAGACTTTTTTTTTTAAGCCGAAGTTCAGAGTCAATTCCTGGATGTTGGCTAGCTCTTCCTTCATGGGGCTTCAGGTCACTAGTCAATGCAATAGAACAGTGTGATTGATTGCAATGGTATCATATATTATAATAATAAAAGATGTGTTACTGATACCGTAAGAGCTATTTTTATCTTGTTCTTCCCTTATTTTTCATCTGTATCAGTGTGGTTTATGTAAACCTGACACATTTGTGTATGCGAAACAGATGCAGGGTGAAGCAGAGTTGTGTCTGTTTGAACCATATTTTTTTAATCATAGACATGATTTATGAAAATGTTCTCTGTGTATGAGCTTTTTCTTTCTCTCTCAAACAAACTGCACAATAATTATAAATCTAACAATCAATTTTTCTGGTACTTAGAGAGATAGAAGAAATTAAGTTTTTAAGTTGCTTTGCCTAATCTGTCTTCATTAGGTCTTGTAAGAGTAACAGTGTGTGACTTTTCTGCAGAGGCAGATGAGAACTTTGGAAATGAACTTGCTATTAGAATGCATGATATGGAAATGGCCCTTTAACCATACTGAGCCACAGCCCCTAAAATGCTCCCCTCGAGGTCCTGCTTCCTCTGCAGTCTCATGGTGAGTGGCAAAAAGAAAATTAGATCTTTCCAAGTAGATCAGCCTCCGCCTCCAGTGGAGTAACTCTCAAAGTGAGGTTCCATGAGAGAAATGGTTGCATCCAAGTATTCTTTATCACAGCAGTTGGGGCCCATTATCCATCACATTTCTCAGACCTACAACCTCATGTTCAGCCCGTGACTGTAGGTTGGATAGAGTTTATCTCCTTAATGTTTTCATAATTTATCTACTTCTTTGCAAGACACCTTAGACCAAACTATCACCATCTCAGACCTCCTGGACTAATCTCCCAAAATCTACTCCTGCCCCTCCTTGAGCCCCTTTGTCTTCTGCGACCCGTCCAATCTGAAGGGACAAGTGGGGGGGCAGCTACCAGCCCCCAAGCAAGACCTGTGTGGCTGTAGGAAAGGACACATTGTAACTCCAGGAGGGGTGGCCTTCAGTAGAATGAACAAATGAACTGTGAATAAATACCCCAATCTCTTTCTCCTCTCCTTTTTCCATATCCCGCTGGCACTTTCCACTGACTGAACCCAACTCAAATGTGGACAGCGGAAAGGCCCAGGGGATGAACTCTGGAGAGGCCACACTCCAGGGGCGCAGAGCAAGTGGAGGAGAGTAGAGAGTGTACCAGGAGGGCACACAGAGGACATCCCATACATAGCTCTTCTGCTTAAAACCCTTCCAGCGGCACCCCACCGCTCGTAGGCCGATGCCCACTATCCGATCTCAAATAGCGGCAAGTTGAAGCATTAGAATTCAAGAAAAAAATCATTGTAGTTTCCTTACTTTTCCAGCTATAGTAAAAGCTGATGCCAACACCTGCTGTCACGAGAAGATTTTCTGAGATTAGCACATTGTTCGAATGGATGCTGTTAAATTAATGCTATTTAAAGAGCTTGTCGGGTGGTCTCTGCAGTCTTGTTTATAGAGCTACTTGGTCTTAAGTTCCCCTCATCTCTTCCATTATGGAGGAGTGCAAAATGCAAATGTCACACTGGTCCCATCCCATTGATCAGATTGATCAGGAGTCTGAGTTCCTTCCTGTCAGCCGAGCTGGCCATCCCTAGGCTGCATGCAAAGACACATCAGTCAGCTCACCCAAACGCAGCACACGGTTCGTTCTCACATACCTTCTTACCCTTTCCAAAGGGGTGCATGTTTGCAATCCTGTCTCTAAATTAATGTGTGCATTTCCCACAGGGATGCAGACATCACTTTAAAACCACATTTGTAACAAAAATAACAATGTCTGTTTATGGCATTTATTTTCTGCCATGGTTGCTGCTTTTCTTCTTCTCATTCTCCAATCCTGCCCCCTCTTGCCTCTGTCTCTTTCTTTTAATTTCACATGTTCTCCCCATTTGCTAGAATTTTTCATCCTCATCTTTTATTTTCTGTTTTAAATTAACATTTAAAAACTATAGAGAAATGTAACAGAAACATCACCCATAGTTCCAGCCCTTGGGACAAAGTGCTATTAACACAGAGCCCTGCTCCCTCTAGTCCTTTTTCTACAACACCGTGAGAATGGTCTGTCTCACTTAGCAAAGCTCACTTAGTGCCTGTTGTCTCGGGGCCACTGTAGACAATGGGCAAAGACAGTTGCTTTTTGTATCTTATAATATTTAGAGAAAAGTCTACCAGATTGTCTGGGTGGGACAGGCAGACTGGGCAGGTGAGGATGGGTTTTGCAACCTTTAACCCCTCAGTGGAGGGTATAAAATTGAAGAGCCGAACCGGAAAATTGAAGAAGCTGAGAGGGAAATCATGGGGGGAAATCCTTTGGAGAGAGTCTGAGCAGGCTGTGATTCTCACTTACTCTCCAATCTCTACCCTGTGGTGTGGCCAGTGAGCTCCCTCTTGACCCCAGGGCACACAAAGAGTGAGGTTTCAAGTCGGCCTCCCCGTGGGTTTGCACAGATTGCCTGGAGATTTGGGGGTATGGTTTGCAGCCTGGGCACCAGGGAAAGGCATGGAGCAGCCAGTGGGGAGACCCTGGCCTGCATGGAGAACCTGGGGAAGAGAGCTCTCCAGCAACAGAGGAACACCAGGCAAACCAGACTGCCCAGCAAAGGTCTGGCTTTATTTATTTATTTTTTTAATAGAGAGATCATGTGTGAGTAGAAGAGAGAGGGAGAGAGAAAAAGAGAGAGAATCTTAAGCTGACTCCACGCTCTGCACAAAGTCCGAATTGGGCTCAGTCCCACGACCTTGGGATCATGACCTGAGCCGAAATCAAGAGTCAGGCACTTCAACCCACTGAGCCACCCAGGTGCCTCAAAGGTCTGACTTTAAACACATGCTGTGGTCAGAGAAAACCAATGTCAGATTACACCGATGTTGATATGGAAGGACTTTTCCTGCCTTTACTCTCTTCTTACCTCCACCTAGGCCTCAAGGAGTCAGAAATCAAGCTATTGGGCAGGGCGTGGGGGGGTGGTGGGAGGAGCGGGAAGATATGAGCAAAACAAGGAAATAAAGAAGACTCTGCACGCTTCTCCCCCCACTAGAGGTCCAGCCTGAGGCCACGTGAGCTTTCGGTGGAACTGAGACTGTCACACAGAACTGTACATTATTTATCAAAATGACAATTTCTGAAACCATAAGTGACAAGAGGACATTTTGTGGTCTCTGACCAGAAAATTGATGGGTCCATGTCTAGGCCTTTTCCAGGAGATGGGAAAGAATTGGGGGAAAGAAGACGGTTGTGTTTTGGCATCTAACTGAGCTGAAACTCTTTTTGAATATAGGGATTCGTATATGTATTACACATGTGCATGCCTTTAAAATATACAGAAAACACCTATGAATCTGTCACTCCAAAACAAAATTAAAGCCAAAGTCCCCTTTGATTCCTGCCACTGTCTTCAGCACCCCAACCTGTGCTGTGAGATTATACCTTACATTCCTACAGAGCATTTAACGATGTAAAGTGGGTTTTTCATTTGTTTGTTTATTTGTTTCTTCTGTCTCCTGTTATTTGGGCCTTAGGACAATTCCTTGCAGTTACTAGGAGCAAAGTGGTCTTTGAATCCATTTTGTAGAAGGTGAGGCCGAGGCTCAGAGATGTCATAATTGTGTCCCTCCAGGTGCTCACATTTGCTTGGGAGCATCAAGTGCTCTTGCGTCAGGCCACAGTGCAGTCAGGGTGGATTGGTTAAGCAGCGCATTCCCCAAGGACATCAAAATTTGTCTTCTTTCTTCCCCTCCTCCCTGTAACTCACCCTTCGGAAGGAATCTTTGTTTGCTCTTGGTATGCTGACCCTCTCTGCTGCCCCATGCATGCCTCCCCTGTTAATGGAAGGGCTGGCATCCATGCACCTTAGTCATGCCCAATTCATTTTAGCAGACTGGGTCAGCCAAGCCAACATTTACTCAGGCCTGAAGCCATTGGGCAGAGTCTTTTACAACATCAACAGAGCAGCCAATGAGAAGACTTATTTAGTTCAAGTTCATTGCCTTTTGGCATTGCTGCTCAAGGTCTTTGGGATAGGTCCATGGCATTCCTTCATAAGGTACAATGGCCACCTCTTGGGCAGCTTGGGAGTCCCACAGATTCAAACCAGGCCACTTGGTGTCATTTCATTTGGCACTTAAGGCTGGAAGTCACCCCTGGGCTTCTCACCGGATTTGGAATCCTCACCTTGTAGCTCATAGTGGTAAATTCGTCATTAACCAGCCAACTCCACCATGCTTTTTAGAGGAGAGAGGCGTAAAATAAACACTGGGAGGATTCAGGAGAAATTTGTTCAGGTCTTTACCTTCCTGTCTTGCCTTTTAAAATTCAACTTAAATTCTAACCATTAAGAATGTAGTGTCCACAGTTAGAGCCTTAATAAAACATACTCTAAACCAAATGAAGCATCTGAGACTGTTTGGAGGAAAATCAGGACAGGACTTACCTTTATTCGGGTGTATCACCCAGGCTACTCTTTGGCTGAATTCATTCACCTCTTCCATATGCTCAATTTATTTAAAAAAAAGTAAAACATTTGAATTTCCCTCACACTGAATAACCAAGTTATTTGAATGGTGTGAATCTGTGGTTGGGGTATCCTAAGGCTATTATCCTATGAGCAAAGATTTGGAGTCAGTTCTGAGTGCAAATTCTGGATTTGCCATTTTCTGTAAGTGAAATCTTGGCCAAGATATTACCTACTTTTTCAGAAGAGGCAGTTGAGAGTAATGGAGAAGAGAAGGGACTCTGGAAATATAATGACTGGGTTAGAACACTGGCTGCCTCACTTGCTAACTGTGTGACTCAGGCAAACTACTTAGCCTTTTTGTGCTACAATTTTCCCATTTATAAAATGGGGATACAGGTAGCACTTAACTTTGGCAAAGTTAAACACACAAAAATCAGTTGCATCCCTGTACATTAACAGTGAACAATCTGAAGAGGAAATTGACAAAACAACCCATTTGTAATAGCATCAAAAAAAATCACTTAGAGATAAACTTAATCAATGAAGCCAAAGATATATTGAAATTAAAACACAAATACCTGGAAATATATACTGTATCATGGATTAGGAGGCTTACTATTTGTGAGATGGCAGTATTCCCCAAAGCGATCTATAGAATCAATGCAATCTCCATCAAATCCCAATGATGGATTTTACAAAAATAGAAAAATCCATCCTGAAATTCGTGTGGAATCTCAAGGGACCCCAGACAGCCAAAATAGTCTTCAGAAAGAAGAACGAAGTTAGAGGTCTCATACTTCCTGATTTCGAATCTTCCTACAAATCTACAGCAATCAAAAGAGTGTGGTACTAGCATCCAGACAGACATCGAGACTAATGTAATCAAACAGAGAGCCCCCAAATAAGCTCTTGCATATGAGTTTTCAATAACATACCAAGATCATTCAACGGGGGAAAGAACAGTTTTTTTCAACTAAAGATGTTGTGCACACTGGATATCCACATGCAAAAAGAACGTAGTTGACCCTTACCTTACAGCTTATACAAAAACTAACTCAAAATGGATCAAAGACCCAAACCTTAAAGCTTAAAGTATAAGACTCTTTGAAGAAAACACAGAAGAAAAGCTTTATGATATTGGATTTGGCAATGATTTCTTGGATAGAACACCAAAACACAGGCAACAGAGAAAAATAGGTAAATTGAATTTCATCAAAATTAAAAAGCTTCTGTACATCAAGGGACACAATCAACAGAGTGAAAGGGCAACTGATGGAATGGGGGAAATATTTGAAAATCATATATATGGGAAGGAACTGATATACAGAATATATACAGAACCTCTATCACTCAACAACAAAAACTAACCCAATTGAAAAATGAATAATAGAGTTGAATAAACTTTCTCCAAGAAAGATATACACATGGCCAACATGTGCATGGAAAGGTGCTCATTACTGTCTGACAGGAAATGGGAATCAAAACCACAGTGAGATCTCCATTAGGATGGCTAGAATTTAAACAAAATAAGCAAAAACAAAGCAAAATCAAAACGAAACAAAACCCTAGAAAATAACAAGTGTTGTCAAGGATGTGGAGAACCTGGAACACGGGGGCATCACTGATGGGAATATAAAATGGTACTGCTGCTGTGGAAAATAATATGGTGGCTCCTCAGAAAATGAAGCATAGAATTATCATCTGTTCCACTTCTGGGTACAAACCCCAAAGAACCAAAAGCAGAGATTCAAACTCTGTTCATAGAAGCATGGTGAATATTGTGAATACACAACAGCCAATGGTGGTAGTGACTCATGGTCCATCAACAGATGAATGGATAAATTACATGAGGTATCTACATAAGATGGAATATTATTCAGCTGTAAAAAGGAATGAAATTGTGGCAAGTGCTACAACATGGACAAACCTTGAAGACAGCATACTAAGTTAAATAAGCCAGACACCAAAAGACAAGTACTGTATGATTGCACTTATATGCAGTCTTTGGAGGAGTCAAATTCATGGAGACAGAAAGTAGAATGGCAGTCGCCATGGGCATGGGGTGTAAGGGGGAGAATAGGGAGTTACTGTTTAATGAATATGGAATTTCACTTTGGGAAGATGAAAACGCTTTGGGGATGGATGGTGGTGCTGGTTGCACATCAGCGTGAATGTACTTCATGCCTCTGAAGTGCACGCTTAAAAAGAGTTCAAACGGTAAATTTTATGTTATGTGTATCTACCACAAAAAACCAGCACTTATATGTAGTGCTGTCACAAGAATTAAGTAAGTTAATATATATAAAGTGAGTTTAAGCAAACTTTTCCTGTAAAGGGCCAGAGGGTAAATATTTTGGATTTTTTGGGATGTATGGTGTCTGTTACAACTATTCAATTCTACTATTTTAGCAGAAAACACTCATAGACAAATGTGCATGGCTGTGTTCCAATAAAACTTTATTTATTAAAACAGGTGATAGGCCAGATTTGGTCCACAGGTAGTAGTTTGCTGATCCTGATCTAAAGCATTTAGAATAGTTCCTGGCACAAAAGTGTTCTTGAAATATTAGATATTACTGGTATTACTACACAGTGTTCCTGTGAGTAATTAAATAAAATAATGCATCAATGTGCCTGGCACACAGCGTGTATGATCTAATTTATAGCTTTTAAATCAGGACGTAGTGGGGCTATGTCATGCCAAGTTTGAAACTTGAGATACAAGTTAGTAGCCAGGGCTGACTGACAGAAATGAGGCAGGGCGCAGGGGGACTGAGTGAAGTGTGAACTTCCCTTAGATGGAGCAGGCACCCCACAGCTTGGATAGACCCTGCCTTTGAGGCTGTGAAGTTCTTCACATTGATTCTGGTTCCACCTCATCCCTTAGCGATACAGTGCACCCATCACTGGCCAATGACCAGTCTCAGTATGCTACCCGTGGAGTGGTTCTTAGTGTCATCTTGGGACGCAGCTTCAACACCACTGGGGAGTTTGTCAGGAATGCACATTTCAGTCCCCCCGCCCTGTAGCTCTACTGAATCAAAACTTCCAGGGGTGAGGACAACAGGTAGGAACAACCTCTGCCCCCACCCCACGGGTGATTCCGATTCTGCCAAAGTTTGAGACCCGCATCCTAAAGTGATGGCCTCCCATCCTGTCCTGATAGGGTTAGAGTTTATAGTTTGCGAGCAGACAAGCTGCTTTTCATCGCTCTGACCCCACAACTCTCCCCCACCGCAAGGGCCAGTGCACACGAGATGTTAGAAACGCATGTTCAAGGGTGAGCACAGAAGTGAAGGGTGGTTTGTCCACATCTTTGATGTCATTACTGCCGACATCTGTGTGAGTGATTAGAAGATAGTCCCTTGGTCTCCTACTGGGGCGTGGGGGGCTTCTGATGGCGAAAGGCATGGCAAGGTGCTTGGTGAAGTGGGGCCTCTTGAAGGACCCAGCAAACCTTCCAGTCATGCTCAAGTCTTAAAGCAAACCTGGCCATGGCATGAATTAGGCTGAAGCCTTCTGTGACCCTCACGCAGTGGCCATCTTGCCAACATGGGGGGAGTGGGGGTAAGTTGGGCATCTTGCTATCCCTGTTCTCTCTCTCTCTGAACTTGGTTTGGTGGTAGTTTCAGCAGGGTCTTCTTGGTAGGGCAACCTCAGTGTGGAGAATTCTTCAGTTGGCCACGTTCCTCAACGAGTGTCGAACACATCGACAGACGCTTCCTTTCGTGCTGCCAGGAGCACCCTGGGCCCTGCGCACACCGCCCCTGCATGACCACGGTCCTCTGCAGCAGCGGGGTCACCCCTGCAGAGCACAGGCCTTTCACTTCTTTGCAGAGGCACATTCCTGCAGGACAGAGGAGCCTGGAAACGTCTGCTGAAGTTCAGGGCAGTCTGCCTTGAAGGAGTTGGAAGCTGGGCCCCCAGGCATCTCCCAGGTAAACTGCAGAGTGAGGAGGTATGGAGGCAAGGCTCATAGGCCTGGGTGTCTGTGACTCAGGCTGGGTCGGTCACGGGGGGCAGCCTCCCGAGGGCCTGCGGCGAGCATCATTGGATCTCTGCCACACTCCCGGAGCCAAAAGCACAAGCTGACAAGAGCAGGGCCTTTGCACTGGATTCATCTTGTGCCTGCTGCCAAACACTTCACATTTGGAAAAAGAAAACACAGTCTCTGAAGACCTTTCGCAGACCACAGTCAAGATCCCAGAAAGCAGAGGCAGAAGAGAGGACTGTTTGGACACTTCCATTTGGATAGATTTCCCTGTAGGAGAGAAAATTGCAGAGGGACACAGCAGATACAAACGCCTGCACATGTTACTACCCGTAATAAAATAAGGGGTTTTTTGCTAGTTTCTCCTTCTCCTGTCTTTCCGGAACTTGGGTTATGCAGGGGTCTCTAGTAGGTCTTCCAGGTCTCTGTGTTGGGGTTCAATTGTGATTGTTTTTCATGTATTATATTATTGATAATTTTGTTCTGGGGAGGGACGAATAATGATGGTTATCTTTAAAAGAAAACTTAGAAAGCAGATATTAGTTCTTGGCTGGGGCAATCTCTGTTTCACTTTGGAGATTCTGGAAGGAAGGAGTGAGAGAGAGGAATGCAAATTTAAAAAAATTGATCTGGGTAATGTGAGCCCCACTTTTGTGACATGAGAGTAAGAAAGGACTGGTTGCCACTCTCAGTGACTATAGGACAGGAGGCAATGACTGAAGCAGAGGACTGGGTGAGAGCGAGCAGGAGGTGTTCCATGAGGGGGGGTGATCCCAGTGTGTTTGGAGTGAGGATGTTAGGCATACAGTGGGGCAAACACGGCAGGCTGGGGAGTTGAGATTTTATTGCCTTTGAAAGGGGGAGCCTTAGAAATTTCCTGAGGATGATAAGGTGAGATGTGTGTTTTGGGAATGAAAACCAGTGCAACACGTGGAGGATGTACTGGGAGAGGCTGGCAGCAGTGAAGTGCCTGCATTATTTTAGGCGAAAATATATTGATGGGAGGCAGGAGTGTATTGCGCAGCTGATGTGGGGTCACTGTGCACAGCGTTGGGTGGTGATGGAGAACAAGTTGTCGATGGCCATGCCATGGGTGAGAGCTGAAAAACAGTCACAATCTCAAACCATGGTTTGTGAGGATGGGCTGCCGAGGGTCCTAGCAGGTCTTCCCCATAACCTCCCCCAAAGGATGTGGGCAGCTGAGGCATCTGAGGAATGAGGTAGGATTGCACAACTGGATTTTTCACCTGGGCCCAACCCAGGGTCTGGTACCTTCTGTGCGAGGATCTAGTTTCTGATCCTATCAAGGAAGAGATTTCTGAGCTGTTCTGGTTTATAGCTGGAGTCCCAGCCCTCCCACCCCCAAGGGGAACAACCTGCTTTGGAGCCTGTCCTGACCAAGGTGGGTTTTGATCCAGAATTCAAGGAACTCTCCATTCATTGCCTCACCAAGCTCTTCTACATTGCTTGCCCTTCATAGATACAATTTCCTTTCCTCTATATTTTATCACCAATTTACTTAAGACAAAACTGAGGCTCAGAGAGTTTCTGAAACTGCTTTGTGCTGGTTTTGCTTCCCAGTTTTAGTAAAAATAAATCCATTAGTATTCTATTCTATTAGTATTTGCCATTCTGTTTGCCTCTCTATTAACATGAGCTTCCCTCCGTCCCCCCCTCCCCCCCGACAGCTCTTAGTCCCTTCTCTTTATCTGAGTGTGAATGTTTGTCTCATTCAATGTTTTGGGCACTTGGTGACCCTTTCAATCTGGAAACACATGCTATTCAATTTTGTTGACGTCTCTTGTTTGTCTTCCATATCTTGTTCTCATGGTCCTGCCAGTTGAGGGCTCCTTATATCCTTGACTGCCATTTTAGATGGGTTCAGTTGGGAAGGAGGGCATGAAAATGAATGTGTGTGTGCTCAGGCCCTTCTGTTAAACAGGAACTCCTTTGAGCTATTTTCAGTATTTTTTTCCAAAACTATCAGAAATTGTTGGTTGTCCAAGCTAATGCCAAATAGGCTAATTAGAAATAATAGGCTAATTAGAAGGCATGAGTTTTCCAACTGCATAGAAACCCAAAAAGGAGGATTTGCTAACTCATGTAACTGAAAAGTACAGGAGTTTCTAGCTTCCGCCTTTCAGGCATAGCTAGATCTAAATGCTCAAAAGATGTCCTTAGGACTCCAATTTGCTTCCAGCTCTGTTTTGCTCCTTTTTTATTCCATTTTCGGATAAGATGGCTGCCAGCAGCTTCAGGCTTACACTGGCCCTTCTCACAAGCCCTGCTGAAATGACACCTCTTTTCAACAATTCCCACAAAAGTTTTGGAGTTAAACCTCTCGTCGTCTCTGATGATGCCATTCCTAGGGCCTTGGTTGCGAGTCTGTCCACATTAGATCATGTGATATTGATAGAGAAAACAAGGTAATTTCCCCAAGAACTATCAAAGTGCTGAATCCAGAAAATGGGAAAGGGGATGCTGAGCAGTCCAAAAAGAAAGATAGCCCCCCATGGAGCTCTGGGGAACCCTCTGAAGGCTTCTGAGAGGCGGTGGGTCAGGGAGCAAGGATTGAAGCTGGATGGCAAGGACTCAGGGGAACCCAGGCACCTAAGTTAAGAATCAATAAATCACACAACTCCAGGGGGCGCTCTTCATGTTATAGAGTCTGTATAGAGAGCCCACTCACCCAAGCTCCACTTCAACTACGGCAACTCAAACCTTATCCATTTTATGTGTGCCACCATGGGAAATTTTAATGCAACGAAGTTTGCAAACCATTGTAGTCATCTAAAGGCATCTAACGGTGGGGAGGTAGGGACCCCGGGAAGTTGGCAATGTGAGATCCATAAGCCTTGGAAGGGAGCCTCCATCTTACATCACAAGTTGTGGGAGGCACATGAGGGGGTAGAGGGTTTATAAACAGAAAGGTGGAGGGGCTGGGAGTTGGGGGGGGTGATTCATGGTGGGAGCTAAGCCAGGTAGTACTGGCCGTGGACTGCCCTGGAGCGCTGATCCTGGGTGTCACCAGCTGGCTCAGGTGGGAATTCCTGCAGGGGTCATGAGCTTCTTGTATGGCTGTGTCCACAGCATGGTTTAGAATGTCTGCATCAAATCATGAGAGGCCTGTTTGAAGGCCTTGGAGGAGTTACATCTCCCCTCGCTCCCTGGAAAAAATACAGAAAAATAAAAGGATATCACTAGCAAGAGAAATACTAGGTGTGGTTTGAAGACACCAGAAAGCATCATGGAAATTTTTGGTGTCCTGTCTTTCCTTTTTTCTGCCCCTTAATGAGCTCTTAAGCACCTGCTGAGTTTCTGGCCCTGTGGTCAGCACTAAAGGGGAAGATTTAAAACTACATGAGTGTTTTCAACAGTAATGACCGAGGTGCCCTCTGCAGAACTTGCCCTTGGTCCAGTGACGTGCTGGTGAGTGATTAAAAACCAGTTCTCTGGGGGGTGGGCTGTGCGGGGGGCGGGGCGGGGAGGGAGCCCTGACGTATAGCATTTGCTAATTTCTGTGGTGTAAATATGCCAACCATGGCTGACTTCAGGCTACCAGTGTGATATCATTGGTCACAGGGTTGGGAAGGGACACGCGGCAGCTATACCATCCTACGTATCTTCACTGTATAGATGCCCCCAAACGGTTAATAACCTCGAGTATAGATAATAGCGAAATGTACTAAAATAACTAGGAAGTGATGATCTTGAGTATTCATTATGTTTGTTTTTAATGCAAGTTAAGTATAAATGTTTATAATTTAATTTATAATAATGAATTGTTGAACAATTGGTTCACAGAATTCCCGAAACATTAACAATGGGCTCTCATGAGTCTTTCGGGCTCAGCTCCAACACAAGAATGCCTGTTCTGCTCATTCTGGCAGGTCCCAGGGTTTCAGCCTATTTCTCTTTCGTCTTTGAGAAGCTTCACCCCACAGCGAATTCATTGCCCAGATTGTAAGTGGTCAGTTTCTTGGATGTGCTTTCTGTAGCTAAGGCAAGAAGCCTGAGTTGTTCATCTGTGTCTCCCCAGTGTAATCCAGAAAGGCGTAACGAATGTTTGATCAGTGAATAAGTGAGTCGAGAAGTGAATGAGTAGCCGCAGGCTGCAGGGAGGTTGTGAAGGCTTAGGAGGTGACTCTCAGGATTCCACACCACATTGTTACTGCTCTAGATGCCTCTTAGTCCCGGCGGCAGCCATCATCCGTGTGACCATCTGTTTAATGGCTGTCTGTATGGCTGGACTATCCTTCCATGAGGACAGGGACTGTAGCTGGCTTTTCACTGCTTCGCCCATAATATCTGGCACATAGCAAATACTCAATCAATACTGATTCATTTTGGCTGACTCTACAAAGTTATGATGCTTTGTTAAATTACAGAACAATACACAAATGCATACCATCGGAAAAACATTCTAACATTACAGAAAAGGCTAAACACCTGTGGAGCAGCCCCTAATCTAAAATACTTCCATTTTGGCAGAGCGGCCGCAGCAGGCAGGATGATATGTATCCTTTTAGTTTGAGAAGGTTTTTTTGTCTTCATTTACTGACAGATATATCTAGGGAAATATATGGCATTGCCTTGACATTTGTACCCTTCCCTCCCCCTCCCCCGCCATTTCCTCCAGTGTTGCATCTTATGTAATTATACTACAATATCAAAACCAAGAAACTATATTGGTAAAATGAGTGTGTATAGTTCTTAGCCATTTTATCACGTGTCAATTTGTGTAGCCACCACCACAATCAAGATACAGAATTATTCCATCAATATGTTATTCTAATTGTTCCATCACCTACCCCTTTAAAGTCACACCTCTTTGCCGTCCACTATTCCCTAATCCCTACCAACCATTAAGCTTTTCTCCATCTCTATAATTCCGTCCTTTGGAGAATGTTATTTAAATAGAATCATACACTGTTTAATCCTTTTGATTGTGTCTTTTCACACAGCATAATGCCTTTGCAATTGAGGCTTTGTGTTTCTAACATAAACAACACGATGTTGCAGATGCCTTTAAACTGGACAGTGTGGGGGGCGCCTGGGTGGCTCAGTGTGTTAAGCATCCAAATTCAGCTCAGGTCATGATCTCGCGGTCTGTGGGTTTGAGCCCCGCATTGGGCTCTGTGCTGACAGCTCAGAGCCTGGGGCCTGCTTTGGATTCTGTGTCTCCCTCTCTTTCTGTCCCTCCCCTACTGCACTCTGTCTGTCTCTGTCTCTCTCTCTCTCTCTCTCTCTCTCACTCAAAAATAACATTAAAAAAAAACTGGACAGTGTGTTGTAGGACCTTCTGTCATCCCATTTTCCACAGACTAGTCTAATCACGCTGTCATGGTTTCCCTGTGAGGGGAAGCCTGTGAGTTCTTTGGCTTCCCCTCAGAGGGCTGCTGGCAGAGCGCGAGCTTTCACTAGCGCCTTCCTGCAGACGCCTTCGTCTGGGAGTTGTGCTCAGCCACCTCCTGGAAGGTAGAAAGAAGAGCATCAGGGAGATGGTGCCCCAAAGACTCTGTGGAGGTATCTCACTTCTGTGAGAAACTTCTCATGGTTCTCTAGTCTCTTCTGTTTAAATCTTCTGCTAGGAGGTGACTTTTCCTACCACTCAGAGACATAAACGAGCCAGAAGAGGAGGAGGAAAATGGATGAATGTTTTTCCAATTGCTCACTCTTGTCAGTGGGTAATTCCCATGGCAGTGATTTCTGCCCCCAGTGCTCCAGAAAGACCCCCTACACACACACACACACACACACACACACACACACACACTGAGGGGTGTAGGAGCAGGTGACGAAATGCCAGTAAGCCGCCTTTTGCTCTCTCTGTAGTAATAAGACCATTTCCTGTGTGGTGAGTGAGTGGGGGCTTCCCACAAGCACACGGTGAGGTGCTGACTCTCAAGACCTTGGGTGTAAGGTAACAGGGTGGAAATGAGACTCTGAGAACCCTCCTGTGAGCCCCACCGAGCCAACATGAGTTACCAGCACCCAGCTCCATCCTGAGAGAACCCTATCACAGTTTTCAGGCCAGAAACCTTTGGCAAGCTTCAAGCCTCAAACTCTAGGACCCAGGCAAGCCTGATGTGTAGACTCCAGCCCTGGGCCTCCCATGGATTCCTTCTCTGCCTCCCCACCCTTCTCTTGCCATGCTCTGAGTCTTTCGTACAAAATCTTGGGCCTGTTATCCATGTCTGGGAAGCTCAGAACTTTATTTAGAGTTTTCATATTCTTTGGGAGAATAAAATGGAACTCATTTTAATAGACTAAACCAGGAATCTAAACTGAAAGCAGAGGCCATGTAAACAAAACCCTTTTATGTGGTGGCTCCAAATGAGTTTACTTTAACAAAAACAGGACAAGTAAATAAGTGAGGTTTACAAATATAAACTGCAAAGTTGCTGAAGTGTGAGATAAATTGTCTAAGGCCCTTCTGTTTAAATTCTATGGCCTGGCATTTCTCCTTTTGAGTTCCTATCAGAGGGAATCAGGGGAGGAGAGAATCTTCTGTACAAAAGAATTTCCCATAGAGGGGCCAGCCAATGATCTGATTAGGGGAACTGCCAAGACTAGCCCCTCCTCCCTCCTAGGACTGGTGATATCACCTGAATGCCCCCACCATGTGGAAAGGACTCTTAGAAAAGCCCGTTCTGTGACCCAAGAGAGTAACTCAGTGGTGGAGGGGGCTAAGGAATGGACCTTGAGAGAGATGACGAGAAAAATTCCATTAGGTATCACTGTTCCTTGAGGGGAGATTTCCCTTCCCTAGCCACCAAGAAGCATAGGTTGTGCCCAGCAGGTGGAATTCATTACGAAGATGCGTGTCCTTGCTAGTGGGATTGCTGACCTGGCATTCAACCACTCTCCCAGGGAAAAAATCTAAACATGGCATGAGATTTCATCTGGGTGGTTCTGAGCCAGTCAGTTGGATCCGGAGGGGTAGGGATCAAAGCCGCACAAGCCTATGGGAGAAGGCAAAGAACAGAGGAGGGGTGGTAAGAGGACCTGTGTGCAGTGGTGTACTAGTGAGCACTTAACGGACTTTTGGGGGTTGGGGGCAGAGCACTGATTTCTGATGTTTCTGGATTTCCATGGTCTAATATTCCCAACACAGGCAATTCTCAATGAGAAGTCACTCAGCTCACAAAATTTAAAACAAAAATTGAATAACGGGCTCTCCCTAGCTGCTGTGAGCTGGCTCCAGCACACCACTGCCTGCACGGTTTAGGAAGGTAGACTTAAAATGGGAGGCAATTGGGGAAGAGAAACGTCTAGACCTTTTCCCGAATGATTTAGAATACCCCACTCTTTTTTTTTGTGACACTTAGAGTGTTTGTTCACTGTCTGCCTGCACTCCTAGACTCGTTGGCAGATGCATCCCTCTGGGTTATTGATGTATTATACCTGCCACAGTGCCTAGCACATATGAGGGGCTCATCACATTTTTTGATTGGTTCAGAAGTCTGTTGAATGCTGTAATTAACAGTAAGAGCACCTACTATGTGCAAAGCACTGAACTAAGACCTTGACAGAAGCACCTGATTACATATTCATGGCAGGCTTCTCAAAATACAATAGTACATCACACGGAGGGTTGATTACAGATAAGGTTATTTAATCAATACCCCAGATCTTGCCCAGGAGTCTTAATTTAAACAAGCTTCCAGAGAGATTTTACACAAATTCAAATTTTAGAACTACTTTGTAATGAGGTGGATCTTATTTTTCTTCTTTTATCCAAGGAAAACTTAGACTGGCTAGTTTCAGTAGATTCCCCAAGGTTATACATTAGAGAACTGGCAAGTCCAAGAGACCAAACTGGGTTTGCCAGGTGCCAAAACTAGTGGGTATGCTAGATGGTCTCCTGCAAAATAAAACTGAATGAATGAATGAGTGAATGAATGACAGATCTCGTTAGTGGGTATTCACCATGGAATTCAAGAGATGAGAGCAGAGGCAGACAAAGCCAATAGGAGTCTATTATATTAGTTTTGAGGTGAGGCAATGAGGCCAGACTTAGAGTAGAGATAGTGGACATGGGGTGTAGGACATTGTAATAATGGTTCAGTATTTTACTGTGTATCTGGTACTGTGTGAGTTTTAAATCATAACCTCACTTAATCTGATACCAACTCAACAGGAGAGATAATGTAATCCATGTTTTACAGGGTGAGACTCAGGAAGAAAAACTCACTGAGTTCACCATTAGGAAGCAGAATAGCTGAGACTGAAGCTCTAGATTTTCTGGGTCTATGCTTCTTGGACTCTGATAAATTGGGATTCAAACTTATACCCTGTAACTAAAAGGGAAGGTGAAAGCCATCTAGAGGGAGAGTGGAGGCCAAGTCCCAGGTAGCAGGCTTCCTGCCTGTCCCAGTGAGGTGAGCTTTGGCAATGGTTGGAAGAAACACAGTGGAGGTCCACCAGTTTTCATGAGCCTGTGTCTGGTTCCTGGAAAATGTCACCATGGCTGGGAGCATTCCCAGTGCTTGTGTGGACAGATAGTTATCTGCTGGCAAAACGATTTTCTTATGACTCTTCAGTAGCCCAGTTGCTACATTCTGTCTTCTCATGGCCTGTACAAGTCAAATAAGCTAGGAGCATGGTTTCTGGGAACTGAGACCATTTCCTTGGAGATAAAAGTCATCAGCAGTAATTAAAACTTCAGAATGCAAAGGAGGTGGCTTCTAAAGAATGTTACATCATCTTTTCCTCCTCTTTGTCATCTTCCCTACTTAGAGCTTTGCACAGAGCTAATGACAAAGTTATGAAAATAAATGTCTTGCAGGCTATAAGAGGCACGTATTTGCTTGGTGTGGGGGAATGGAGTAGGAGAGTCTATATCCCAGAAGGAAGAGAGCCCTTCTGGGAATCATTCTTGAATCCATGTTTGGAAGCAACATGACACAGTATAATTAACAGACAGATCAGTGTCTGCATAGAGGCTTTCTTGGGAGAACATCTGGGATTCTTTGGGTGGAAGAAGGTAGGATATGAGGCTGAGGGTAAGGCATCAGCTAAATGCCTTTTTCAAGTACATGATTTTCATTGACATACTCTTGTCTTCTTTCTTCCTAAAACATAAAAGTCTGGCGGAAATGGGTAGCTTCCTGGATCACCTTTGGGGATGTAAATTGGTATAATATCTCTGAAGTTCATGTTGGTAAAATGTCACAATGTTTGACTATTGATTGTTATAAACCACTAGGGTTTTGGAGTTATTTGTTACTGCAGCATAATTTATACCCATCCTGACTAAAACACTAGGTAGTAATTTACATTTAGGCAAGAGTTATTTGCACCCTGCAATAGAACCCTATACACCTCTAAAATAAGGAGATAGTTGCACCTTTATTGATATGTAAGGCTGTCCAAAAATATGTTTTTTTGTTTTTATTTTTTTTAATGCTTATTTATTTTTGAGACAGAGAGAGACAGAGCATGAGCAGGGGAGGGGCAGAGAGATAGGGAGACACAGATGCTGAAGCAGGGTCCGGGCTCTGAGCTGTCAGCATAGAGCCTGAAGTGGGGCTCGATCTCATGGACCGTGAGATCATGATCTAAGCTGAAGTCAGACGCTTAACCGAGTGAGCCACCCAGGCGCCCCCAAAAATATTTTTTTAAGTAAAAATGGCGTGACACCAAATAGCAAGCATGGCATGATCCCAGTTTGGTAAAGTTATACAGATAAGCTGTAAGGGGTTGTCTGCATGGAAACACTGGGTTGTGTCTTACTCATCTTTCCCTCTTGTGGCCTCTCTAACAGGTGTTGTCTCCATGCTGGTCCCAGGTCTCTGATTCTTAGGTGGACTGCTTCATAAGTTTAGCTTCTTAGCAGCTCCCATTTGTACAACATCATAAATACACAGGAAGCCAAAGCCTATAAAAGTCTAATCTTTGCTCTTGCCTCATGACACACATCATATGTGGATTCCCAGCATCATAAAGATCTTACTAGGGGCTGAGTTGTGTGAAAAGTACTTTGTTGATGCATTTGGGGATACACTGCCCCCCCCAACTCCCTGTGTGGCTCATTTTCACTCTGCCATTCATCACAATGTGTGGTTGCCCAAGATTTGTGAGATGTTTTCCATGTTTGACCACTTCACACACTCTGTTTCGTGTTGTACTCTAATACTACCACTGCTAGTCAGAAAGTGAAAACTGCGTCTCCAGCAATCTCACCGCTTCCTATTGGTACTGATTGCCGATGTGACTGGCGTGTGGTTTTACAGGCTTTCCCAGCTCTCTTGGCATCATGTGGGCAAAATCCAGAGTGGTTCACATCAGTATTGGCTTGTGCAACCAAGCATCTACTTATTAGTTAGCGTGGGTCTCCCAGTCTTAGGAATACTTGCGTGAATACTAATTTAATACTAAAACTGCTACTACTAATAACAGTAGCAATGGTAGTTATCTATCACTTGTTGAGTGTTGACTAAGCAGGGCCCCGTGCTATGCACTTCATGTGCACTATTATATTTGACTCTCACCATATACATCTCTTTGAAATAGTATGATAAACTGCACTTCATGGGTGGAGATGCTGAGTTAAGATGTAAAGTCAATGGGCCAGGCTCATTGAGTTTGCAAGGTGCAAAGCTGACATTAAATCCAGATATCCTGGACTCCAGATTTTGAGCTAGAATTTCTCACTCTTGGTCCCTGGCTTGGTAATGGTGTGGCTCGTGCTTCAAGATGGTCCTTGTTCTTCACCGTGACCTCCCACTGAGTCCTTAACATCCTGAATCTGAGCCAGGGAAGGGAATTTGAGAGAAGAGATTGAGCCCATCAATGTACACACAAACCTCGGCATTGCTCCCTGTTGGTTCCTCCCGAAGTGAGATCACACAGAGCCTGCCCAGCTGCTTCAATCGCTTCATTGATTAAACCCATCTTCAGCTGTGCCCATCACGTATTCCACATCATTACATAAGATGGCTTCCAAATGGAATGCTCAAGGCCCCATTCTTCCCCTCTAGCATAATAAGTGCTTTCCTTCTCCCAAGAGAATGGCAAATGAAATGGGGGGAAAGCACTAGTGACTTCACAGCCCTGCAGGCAATTGGCCCATTTCTCATTGGCCTGAAATTTCCAGTGTGAAAAGAGCAGACAAAACCATGATTTTAGATAATTTCACCTTCCCTCTAGCTTTGCTACCTCCTCTATAAGGCCACTGATCCAGCCCAGTTGCAACATACCTGGTCTCTATCCCACCAGCGAAGTTAGAAAAGTAGTTCCCTTCTGTTAGGACCAGACCCAAACACCTTATGATGTCTGATGGGGTCCTTCATATCCTGGCCTGTGTGTTCAACTTTTACCATTGTCACCATCTCATAACTATTATCCCGCTATTGAACTATTTCATCCACATACCATTTTATCAACATACCATGTTCTCCCCAACCTCTGAGCCTTTGGCTGTGTCATTTCCCTTCCACCTGGAACACGTTATGTCAAAACTGTACCTCCTTTACTGGCTCAACTGAGCTCATCCCTTAGGACTAAGCTGTATCACACTTCGTGTGGGATGCCTTGGCCAACTACTGCCCTCTGAAACACCCTTGTCTGGAGGAAAGGCACTCCCACCCCATGTACCTAGCTCCTCTGTACTTTGTACTAAAATTATAGGGCTTATTATACCATTTGACTCTTTGACCGTTTTCTGATGCTCACTGACCTTTTGATTATTCCAAGTAGGTCTATACAAATTCGTGAAAGGAGTCTTTACACAAGAAGAATTCTTTCCAATAATGCCTCTGACGAGTTGAGGACCTGACTTTTCTGTAAGGCTTCTGGATTGGTGGCAAGCTATGGTGGTTTTCTATTGTGTTAACTGAATGGATGCTTTTAAATAAAGGTTTATTTGGTGCAGATCATTAGTGCAGTGGAAGGCTTAACTTGGGATCCTGGACTGTAACTTCCTTTTTTGTTGTTTTCCATCCCTTCAAACGTATATGTACTTGAATAAAGCTTTCTGTTGAGAGGGAGCAGGAAGGAAGGAGAGAAAGAGAGAGAAGGGGGATTACAGATTACATGTCTACCATTTTCACATATTCACTGGGTACCGCCACACCTTAGGTGACCAGCAAGTGATGGACAGCGTGGTAGAAGGGAGGAGTGCAGCTGTACAGGTAACTGAGCCATCGTCAACATTCATAGACATTTCAGTTCAGCTGTCTTATCTCTGATACTTCCCACCTCTGCAGGGAAGATGTCTGCCCCCACCAGCCACGGCAAAAATTCACATGCTGGTTATCACTAGCCTTGTATTTTCCGATACTGAGTTTTCCTCATTCCTGCTGATGAAAACTTTTGCTTTTCTCCTGGGTTTCCAGCCTCCCTACTCCCACACTAGCTCTGCTTGGTGCCCGCATGCCCCATATCCTCTCTCTGTATCCTTTCCTGCTTTTCTGTGAATGCATCCCTTTTGGCAAAAGCAATGCTCCTGGCCATCCTCACGTTTCCATCACATGGAAGCTCCCTTGCAAATGTTATGGACGCAGGGTCCTTGAGCACAACCCTGTCTTTTGTCCCAGTGTTACACAACCCGAGCTGCCACTGAACTGGTGGACCACCCCAGAACCCTCTTGGATGGTCTCACTGTCCCTGCTCCCCTGGGAAGGATGACACAAAGAAAGCATTATGCCAGTCTTTGAATATGTCCCTCCTACCATATTACTGCTGTTGCCATAAGGACCAGCTAAGAAATGTTTATATTAATTCAAATGCTCGTTGGGGGTGGGTGTGCAAAACCAAACAACACACGCTGTGGAAAAGTTGCAGGTGTGCTGTGTGAAGAGGATTAAGTCTTCTGTGTACAGCCTTGTTTCTTTGGTGACCACATGCACTGCTCTCCTTGGAAACGTCTGGATTTGGTTTGATTTGCTGTGCTGGGTTTGTCGGAGTGTGGGCCATTTCTGGAAAGGTCAGCATGGTGAATGTCCATCCTTGGTCTGCCTTCGTGCCTCTGTTTCTCTCTCTGCCTCTCTTCTCTCCTCCTCATTCACCACCCCCCTCCACACACACACGCACACACACACACAAATGCACATGTATACACACACTTTTAAGGATAGTTTCAGCCTCTTAGGGAGACATAAACATAAAGCCCCCTCTACAATGAGGAGGCTACATCTGAAAAGAGCTGGCTGGGCACTCTTTGCTGAACCAGAGAGTTAATTGAGTCCAAGTGGACAAATATTTGAGCTCAGTTATGGGCTGAGGCATTTTCACAGGGTAACTTAGAGTGCTCATGGGACTCTCCTCCATTGGTGCATGACAGCTGGAGTGTGGCCACGGGGGAGCTGGGACCACCTCTGGGCAAATCTGCCCACTCCTTAGGTTGTTCCACCACAATGCCCATACCGGGTGACCGTGCACACACTTCATCCCACCAGCGAGCATCCCCAATGCTCATTTATGAGTCTTCTCATCCTGCACATAGCTGATCTGGGTCATGAGGTGTGCCCCTCGAGGACAGCGTGTATGAATGTGCCTGGGTATATGTGTCCATGTATGTTAGTCACTGACTAACTAAAGTGCTCGTGCTGGAACAACTGTGCAAATTGGTAGGTTTTATCCTGGCCAGGTGTGTTTTTTCTTGGCCACGCCCATAAAATGTCTCTCTCCTTTAAACCAGGAAGTTTCCTCCCAACTTGGTGAGACTGGGAAAAAAGCCCTAGTGTTTTGAGGGCAGGGGTGAGGGTCTTTGGGCCCTGCTTTCCCATCCACCAGAGAGGGAACAGTCAGACCTCCAACCCCTTGCTGGGGGCGGGGGCAGGGTGTGCTTTCAAAGGGCTGAAGCCTAAGGGCCTGTTCACTCATCCCGAAGTGTCCATGCACTGGAGCCTAACAGCCGAGGGGTGGTGGACCCTCCCCTACAATGACCCACTATTATATCCAAAGTCCTCAGAGGAGCAGAGGCAAAAGGAGCAGAGCGAAGGCAGCCCCTTCTGTAGGAAGATGAAAGCCCGCTCCCTCATCACCCTGACTGTGCCTGCTGCCTTCACACTAAGGTCGCCCGGTGGAGGTTTGCTCTTTGATGAAGCCGCTGGCACAAAGAACATTGTACGGGGCTCACAGAGGCAGAGTCAGGGCGAGACCCCTCTAACATGAGAGCCTGGGAATAAGAAAGCACCGGAAACTAGGAAGGCCCTTTCAGTAGTTCGCCTTTCTCAGAAGAAGTCATCAGGACAGCACAAGATGTCCGTCCCTCTTCCTAGGAAATTGAGCTGTGTTATTTCATCCACACTGTGATGGATCTCACCCTCAGTGGCTGCAGGGGAGTTCAGGAGGAGCAGAGTTCATCTTCAGAGTCCCCAGGCTTGTCTCCATTCCTCTGTTTCCTGCTCCCCGAAACTGAACTCTGCTGAGTTGGGGACTGTAGTTCTGAACAGTCTGTGTCTTCTGCTTTTCTCTGTACACACATCCCTCCCAACTGCCCCACTGACTTCTGGTTGTAGAGTGGGTCTCTGGGGAAAGCAGGGGGAGAGTCTTTGTTTACTCTAGTCACAGCCAGATGAACATCCATTAGCCCTGTTGGGTCAGTGGGTCCTTTCAGGCTTCTCCAGAGCTTCTCTTGTGCCCTAGCTCTTCCCAAAGTGCTGTTTTTTGTTTTTGTTTTTGTTTTTAATGATTTTGCTGACCTCCAGTTCTTGGATTCTTAGGAACCACTAGCTTCCCTCTGTTCCAACCAATCCAATCTCCCAACCAGAATCTGCTCATTCTCAAAGACAGAGTGTGTTCGACAGTCATCTATAGGGCTGATTCTCCATGTCTGGCAGGACCCGGGAAGCTATGGTCCATCAGGCCCTTCAGTGATTCTCTGTAAGTGGTCACCAGATCCTGCTGGGAGGCCATTGCTTTCCTGCAACTCCAAAGCCAGGAGGTCTGGGTTTGGAAGTGTCTGTGCTGCTTAGTAGCTGTGTGATCTCTGGAGAGCTACTCAAATTATTTGAAAGTCAGTTTTCCCTTCTAGAAGCATCTTGAAAATCATAGTACCTCTTTTCAAGGATTGTCATGAGCATTACATGATTTGATGTGTATTAAACCTTTAGTGTGGTACCTAGTACCTAGTAAATGCTAAACAAATGTCACAGGCTGCCATTATAAATATTATGGCAACTATATTGATGAGTCGATCCTTTAATTACTTCCTCTCAGCCCTAGATCACCCAAATTTGAAAACCCATTCTCTCTTCTTAGCATTTCTTGATTTTTTTCTTTTCTTTTTTTTTTACCTATTATTTTCCAGTAAGTTCACTGTAAATCTCTCTGCTCTGTCTCTAACAGGTTTATCACAGCTGTATCTTCATTGAGCCCTTTCTAGAACATAGTTTGGCTTTTGCAATGAAGTTTTCATTAGGGACACAGACTGTGCCCCTAATACACAGAGAAATATGAGCTTAACACAGAAATATAAGCCTAACAAACTTTGAGTCTCCTTCACCTGAGGCCAGACTTACACTCTTGACTCAAGCTATTTCCATACTTCCCTGGCATCCACCACTTGATTCCAACCCCATCTCTCTCTGTGTATGACCACCTCCATGGTTACCTATATTAGGGAGCAAACTGGAATGGCATAAAGGACTTGAGAACATCCCCAAATTCCAAAGCTCACTATATGCCTGCATCCCCCTGCTGGGATCTGTGCATCTGTCAGCTTCTAGGGGGAAGTATTGGCTTTTCCATTGTAGGAAGGTGCCCACCAGCTGCTGTAGATGGTCCCACTATCCTGGCCTACAGCTGGGAAGGTTGGGAAGGGCTCTCTCTCACCCTGCAGAGCTTCCATGTCGGGGAGGCCAGTTAAGTGGACATTCATACCCACACACCTTTGTCATTCAGTACCTCCGTCCCTTGTTACTAACAACTGAGCTCTTCCTCTCCTTACACTGAAATGCCAACATCAGTACCTGAGTTTACCCTTTCCAGTAGAATGTGGTTTGTCCATTCAGACTGGCCCTCTGCAGGGAAAGAGTTTTTTCCCAGAGTTCAGACTAACTCTCTAGAACTCTGTACTGGGTTTGGAGACCAAAGATTCTCGAAAGTAGGGTTGATTCTCCTTGCTTTGCTCTCTGTGGTTATGAGTAAACTTCTCCCACTCTTCATCCTTCTACCTTTGCCTTTCACTTTCAATGCCATTATTGTCTTCATGGACTTGTTACTTTCCTACGTGATTATAATCATTTGTGAACTCACTTAATGTTTCTCTCCTCTCACTAGGCTGTGAGCTCCATGGGAACTTTAACCTCATCTGGGTTTTTTTTGCCACTGTTTTATTGTACAGAACTGGCCGTGATGCATGGCAGGCAGTCGTTAATTTTGAATAGGAAATGAAAGAAGCAAGAAAGCAAGGAGAATTAGATATCTATGAACCCCTGGCCAAATACCATGTTTAATATCCTCACTAATATCCTAATATCCATTCCCTACAGGGATTTTGTGCAAATAACATCCCAGAGTGAGCTGTGAGAGATACCAGAGTCTTCCTAGGTAGATATACTAATTTATAGAAAAATTAATAAACAAACAGTGTGTTCAGGGGCAGAGTAGGTGTGATTTAAGGAACACCAAGAAATATATCCGACCCTCAGGGTAATTGCCAAACCTTTCTGGGAAGGGCAAAACCTCTCAACTAAGAGTGAGAGAAAACCTTATCAGGAAGAAGTGTCGACTTGAATTTCCGCTGAGGGACAAGAAACAGAGAGCTGGTTTGAGAGTGGGATGTGTTGGCGAGCCAGATTTTCAGAGCTCATCAGTGGAAGAGCAGAGGGCAGCATGCCACAGGGTGGAGGCTTAGAAGGTACCCCCAGTGGTGGGGTACAGAGTCACCCCAGGGCTTGATACACAGCTTGAATGATAGAAATGCCCCTTACGTTATCTTGCTGACAAATGTCTGAATTCACATTCCAGGCAAGAAAGGGGCCCACAATCAGACCCTGGCTTGGATCCAGAAGCCAGTTAGGCATAGGCGCTGACTGGGAAGGGGGGCAAAGGGGAATCCCCGACATTGGCCTGGAGAACCAAGGGATGGTGCTGGAATAAGTTCCAGGGATAACTGAGGGCATAGGAACAGCCCAGACCCAGAGAATCAGCCATGGGGTGTGGACTCCATCCTGTGAGATAGAGCCCGGAGGTTGGGGAAGGCAGGGAGGAGTCATTCCCTGAGGCCTGAGATGAAGGGGTCAGTTTATGGGGCGCCTGTGGCTTTGCCTGTGGGTGGAGAGGGAGCTGTTAATGGCACTGAGCTGATTTGGACAAATAAAGATTCCTTTCTGAGGCTTCTTGTGTGTTCTTCCTCCCCAGCAAGATTGCCTCCCCCTGGGTGAACCTCTTCCTTGCCCCGTGGTGACCAGTACAAAATTCTTAGTACAGAAGGCAGTTGGTGTAGAGGTGGGCACCCCATGGGCTCTGTGGTCCTCCCTTCTAGATCCTTCCTCAGCCCCAGGGGCCGTCCGTCCCCTGACACTTTTCCAGGCACTGATATACATCACCTGAAAACATTTAGCTGAGCACGGTGGCTGTGAAAAACTCCAAGGCAGTTTTAGCATTCAAAGAGAGAGACACGTTTCTAGTGTGTGCAGCCCCAAGATCCATGTTTTACAAGATAGCTGGGCAGTGCCGAGAGGGGCCTCCGTGTTTTTCATATTTTGCCTCTCCCACACTTGTGGCCTGGTGGGCGGCTTTCACTTTAAAGTTAGAAAACATTCCAGCCCTTGCCCGTTAGTATGACTCCTGATACGCCTCATAAACTATTCATAAAACAAAATGATTCCAGCCTGGGTTGCTTCCCCATCTTCCTCCTCCTCCAGATTTATTTTCCCCAGCCTGCTCTGCCCCCTCCACCTTCCTGGTTAACCCTTGGGGGCCTCACTTAACAAGGCATTGCAGCCTGACCGGGGTAATATGGACGCAGCTCCACATGCCTTCATGTGAAACCTCCCCTTCACGTCAGTCACCTTGTCTCATGTGACCTTGTCCTTCTCTACAAGCCCTAGCTAGTCCCTTCCCTCCCATTCCTCAGCATCAGGGGTATACAGAGCACTTGTTAGCAAGCTGGCCCTCTTCTGTACCCCCTTGTCCCGAATGCATAGGGCCTAGGAAGGCCTGAGAAGGCAGTTGGCTCTGTGGCCATGGGCTGTCCCAGGTTCTTCTGCCCATGGACACAGGGTGTGACTTTTAGAGAAAGGCAACTGACTCATGGGGCTAGAAAAGAAGATGGCAGTTGGTATGGACATTCTCCCTCAACCAACTATATACTTGGTGAATGGGACACTTTGAAGCAGATCTGGGTTCAAAGCCTGGCTTTGCCACTTCCTTGCTGGATGGCCTTCCTAAATTTAAGCTTCCTGTCTGTCTAATCCACCCATCCACCATCCACCCATCCAATCCAACCTTTCAATAATGAATGACTGCCTATAATGTGCCAGGCCCTATTTTAGGCACAAGGGCTTAGAAGTAAATAAGCTGACAAGTTCCTGTCCTCATGGAGCTGACCTCCTAATGAACCAGGAAGAGGAAGAAGACCTGCCTCATAGATATAAGTGTAAAATGTCTATTAGGTGAAGCCACAAGGAATTGACTTTTTTTTTTTTTTTTGAGGTTAAGGCTATTTGAGTATCAGTTACTTCATGGGAATCAAATTCACAGTGAATCACCTAGCACATAGTGGGGCCTCAGGAAGGGGCAGGAAATGAACATCTTCTGCACAAAGAATTTACATGCTCCTCACCGAGGATGAAACTGTCTCACAAATGCCTAGTTCATTTGATGAAAACTGCAGTTGAAATCATGTATTATTTACAGCTCATGTTTTTTTATTAAGTGTTATGAGCCCATGAAGTCTTGCGAAGCAGCTGACAGGAAGTAGCTTGTTGAGTTTTACCCTGTGTTTTAATGCTCCCGTCCGCCAGACCGTATGACCAATATTTCAAAATACGCCGATCCTTTTCTTGAGTAAATCAGCAGAGCTTAAAACAGACTTTGCATTATTCAAAGCATCCGTAGGGGAAGAGTGGGTGAGGAGGAAGACCCTATGTTAAACATTTATGTCTCACGACCGAATCACAAATGCAGCCCATCTTTACTAAAACCTCTCCAAATGGCTGAAATACATTTCATACAATGAATCTATTTTTTTCCTTCCAGAAAATATACAAAAGCAGGTGTCTAGACTTCCTGGTGTGTTAAAAAAAAAAAAAAAAACCAACAACTCAGTTTGTAATGTTTTCTTGTTTTCAGGTGCAGTCAGGGTTGTTAAGAAAATATTGACAAAACTTCCCAGGGATTCATGTTACTGTGGGATTTGGCTTTCCAGGACTGCAAGGCAGTCACCAACTGCTCCTCCTATGACTCAGGGCTTGAGAGCAAGGGCCCCACAACCAGAGGACCTGGCTTTGCATCTTGACTCTCATACTTTCTAGGAGTATGGCTGTGGGCAAGGGGTGGGGAAATAAGATTCTGCTTCTTTTGAGAAATTTATAGATTAATCTACTATGCCACTTCAAGCTGGCTTAATCTTAGAAGGTCATTATAGAAGGCTTATAGGGACGCCTGGGTGGCTCAGTCGGTTAAGCATTCGACTCGATTTTGGCTCAAGTCATGATCTCGCAGTTCGTGAGTTTAAGCCCTGCATTGGGCTTAAGTTCTGACAGTGCAGAGCCTGATTGGGATTCTCTCTCTCCCTCTGGTTGGGATTCTCTCTCTCCCTCTCTCTCTCTTCCCCTCCCCTGCTTGTTCTCTCTCTCTCTCTCTCTCTCTCTCTCTCTCTCTCTCAAATAAACAAACAAATAAATAAATAAAATATTTAAAAAGATAAGGCTTATAGAATTGAGAAGACTAAGGATAGTCCAACTTTAGTCACAACTGAATGCAGGTGCTCAAACAATCCATCATAAGCCCTCCGCTCTGCTTACCATTGTGTTGGTTTCTTTCTCAAGCAATTTGTCCCCAAGTGATGGCAGTGATCCCAAACAGGTCTAGACTCATGCTCTAGCTTCACAACCCAGCATAGAAACTCCCAGGATCAGTCTCATTGGCCTGGCTTGGATCATGTGCCCATCTATGAACCAGTCACGAACCTGGAGGCTTGAATGCTCTTATTAGCCAGATGTGTTCAGGTCCTTGGAGAGTGAGAAGGAAAGGGACAGATGGAAACCAGAGAAAATATGGCTTCCTCTAGGAGAAGTGGTAGGCTCTTCCCAGAAAGGGGGTAATAGGTGCCAGTAATGGAATGATAGGTTTCTGCTGCAGGATGGCTTTGGGAAGAGGTTATGTGTGTGTTCCATGCCAAGGTGCTACAAGTGAAGAAACACAGAACTGAGAGCTGGCACAGGACCCTGGAAGCTCTGAATGAAGTTTTAGTTTGCAGGTAGAGACTGGTAGATTCATGGTAAGCTAGAGTAAGACAGGAAAGGGAGTACAGTGAAGGGAAAGGAAAACAAAGGCAAATGGGAAGTGAAGTGAAAGAATGGGAAGGGGGAGAGAAAAAGCAAAGGGAAAAAGCAGGTCAGAGAAAGAAGAGATGTGGAGAGAGAGAGAGGTAGAGAGAAGAAAGAGAGAAGAATCTGAATTATTTGTCATGATATTTTGTTTCCCATTCTTTGGTTTCTCCAATTCGGGACTGTTCCCAGACTCTTGCAAGTCTTTCCACCAGTTTCCACAATTCTATAATAGGCACAAAAATACCTGTCCTGTCCATCACTTAGGAAAGCCATTGCAAATAATAGGTATGAATCACTCTTCAAAAGCATTAATTAAGTATGAGGTTCATGGTGGTTTGTGGGAGAGAGAAGGCTCTCTCCCACAAACCAAATACAGACCCGCCACACACAATGCTCTACCTCCAATGCATAAGTCCTGCGCTGCTTTTAGAGGGGTTGCTCTTGGAAGACATTGAAAATAGATTTTAAAATATCACCATTCCTAAATTTCCCCTATTTTAGTAGTAGATGGGGCTCCAGTCATGTGCCTAGAAGTGTAACTCCATGAATTTTTGCTTACGTGTGTGTATAAATTTTGTACGCCTGCATGGTAACATACAGAACAAAATACAGAACATTTCCAGCATCCTGGGTGGTTCCTTTGGGTCTATTCCCAGTCATTAATATTCCTAGTAACATAGTACCTCTTTTTGCTTCTGTCACCATTGGCCTGTTTTGCTTGATCTTGAACTTCTTACAAATGGAGTCACACAATAGTAGTCACACATTAATTTTCCCAACATAATATCTTTGAGATTTATACATGTAGTTGTGTATATCAGTAATTTGTTCTTTATTTTAATCACTATGTAGTAGTTTTTTTTTTTTTCCTGAGAGAAAACGTGTAAAAGAGTGTGTGCAAGTGAGGGAGAGGCAGATGGAGAGGGAGAGAGAATCTTAAGCAGGCTCCACACATAGCATGGAGCCCAATGCAGATGCAGGGCTCAATCTTATGACCATAAGATTGTGACCTGAGCTTAAATTAAGAGTCTGACATTTAACCAGCTGAGGCAGACAGGCTCCCCTGTAGTATTCTATTATATTGTCATATATTATATATGACAAGTTATATTGTCATATATAATATATGACAATTTATTTATCCATTCTCCTACTTATAGACATTTAAGCTGTCTCTAGTTTGGGGCAATTATAAATAAGCAGCTGTGAATATTCTTGTACATGTCCTTTTGTGGATATATATTTTTATTTCTCTTGGATGTGTACCTAGGCATGGATTGTTGAAGCCTACGTTAGATTTAGATTTGGTAGGAATAGCTAAATATTTTTTTCTAAAATAGGTTATTGGTTTGGGTTCCATTTGCACTGTGAGTTTTACTTATTCTATTATCATCACTGACACTTGGTATTTTCAGACTTTTATTTTTAACCATTCTGGTAGGTTACTGATAATGTCTCTTAGGGATTTTATTTTGCTTTCTCCTGAATAGTAGTGATGTTGAAGTCTGTTCTGGATGCTGATTGGCCATTTGGATGTCCTTTTCTGTGCTGAAGTCCTTCAACTTTTGCCCATTTTTTTCCTACTATATTCTTGGACTTTTTTCTTATTGATTTGTAGGAGTTATTTCTGAGTATATTGTGAAAATAAGTCCTCTGTTAGATTTCCATATTTTGTACATATTTTCCCACTTTATTCATTGTTTCAATGGTGTCTTTTGATAAACAAAGGTTCTTGATTTCAATGAAATCTAGTTTATTGTTTTCATTTTATGGGTAGTGCTTTTTTGTGACTTGCTTAAGAAATCTTGCCTATTCTAACCATTTAGCTCTTCATAACTTGCTCTCTTGCTGCCTTCACACATCATTGCCACTAGAATGAAAAATAGTTATCTTGAACTCAGTGGATTCTAACATAGGCCTAGGCCCCCAGGGGTAATTATTAGAATTACATTGAGAGATGGGAGAGTGCATGCCCATTGGCAGGATGGAATAGGAGTGTATCAGCCCCGACTCTGTCAGCTGTATCTGCTGAGACTCCCCATGAATGGATGTGAGTGGAGCTAGCTGGCCTCAGAGATTCCTGGAGGCAAGGACTCAGATGACCTAGACTCTGTGATTTCTTTTTTCTCCACTCTGCATGTTGACTTCCTCCTTCAGGTAATTTGGAGAAAGGAGGGATGGGAAGATACGGTGTTTATTTTCCTGTGTTAACATCCCAACAGGTCTATGAGCAGGAAGGAAATCAGGGCAATGTCTCTATCCTGACTTGGGTCACATAGTTGGAATGGAGGTGTAATATGATTGGCTTAGCCTGAGTCATGACCCCACCTGGGTGGCCAAGGAGGTAGGTTCTGTCACCAGAGGAAGAGGTACGAGGGAGCCTGAAAGGGATAGCTATTGGTGGAGCTGCTAACAAAGAGAAGCCCAGTTCAGCCATTGAAATGTTGAATTATGCCACTTTGTTTTTAATTGACAATGGCACAGGTTGTCCTTGAATGGCCAGTCTATCCCTTCATCTGTCCATCCATCCATATAGTTATATCCTGGTTGGTTCTTAAATTATTTGTGGCTTAAGACATAAACACATACCAGGTGATAATGATAAATTTGAAGCAAAAATAGGGAGTTAGGTCCAGGAATAATATAAAGAGATTATATAATGGTGATCATTATGAGTATAGGAGACTGTGAATTCCTCAAAGACAGAGAAGGTCTGTCTTCATCCCAATTCCTAGCCAGAGCTTGGTGCTGTGTGATAAATTGAGAATTTATTTTCAAATGAAAAAAAATCAAAATAACTATAATCTAATGCCTGTTTTATCCTAGGTAGTTTGCATATATTATTTTTTCTTAGTATTGTTTCTAATATTTAGGAAAATTTTCAAGTGTACAGAAATGTCAAATTGAAAACATAGTATAGTAATAATTACAGCTTCGCCACCTAGGATAGCAATAGAATGACATGTTTGATTTGGTCTGCTTCTGTTACACGTGTCATTTTAAATCATTATAATAATTTGTTGTGAGGTAGAGACTAGTATTCCTATTTTATATATGGAGAAATAGAGACTCAACAAGAATCTCATAGTGCTATAAACTGCATAAGGGAGACTTGAACCTAGGTTTCTTCAACTCCCAAACCTATTACTCTCTGTATGCAATATTGCCTCGCACTGAATAAACAAACATGGATTCCACCCTGGCCAGTGGTCCTCTTGCTACATCTGTTCCCTCCCTCATACTCCATGCTCATCTTCTCAGAAGAGATACCTGGGTCCTGGAATGTTCTGGAATCCAGAAAAAGGCCACCATTGCAACCCTTTAGTATCATCATCTTAATGCAGAAGGACTGACTGCAAGCTAGCTTAAGCCCAGAGGTGGTTTTTCTGTCTCTTCTGGTGCCTCTAACACAGTAGGTCCTGAAAGGTTTGCGTGCTGGATTGAACAAATCTGGCCACAGACTAGATCACTGGAGAAGTGAGCTGGAAGTCCATATGTGAATCCTCATTGCATGCTTGTTGACTGACTGCCATGTCTCAGGCACCATGGTATGTGCCCATCGCCTGAATCTTCATTCAGACTTTGGTTATATGTACTCTCCTTGAATGGGCTGCACTTCCCTCATCAGTCAATTCTTTCACCTCTCCTTATTATTGTCACAACTTGAAATATTATATACATATATTTCTTGTCTACCTGTTTATTTTGTCGCCCCTGACTCCCCTGACCCCAGCCTCATACAACTACAAAGTATGTGTTGGAGTGGTAACTTCACCTGTCTACCACAAATGCGTGGGGCAGTATCCAGAAATAATAGGTGTTCAATAAGCATTGGTTGAATCATCAACTGAGTTGCTTACATTTTGTTCTAAACCTGTAGTGTGGAACTGAGTTTTCTACTAAGCCCTTATTATTTGCTAGGATCTAAGCATTTACTGT
The DNA here is from genome assembly GCA_030068075.1 of Paguma larvata. NCBI lineage: Eukaryota > Metazoa > Chordata > Mammalia > Carnivora > Viverridae > Paguma > Paguma larvata. Next base: position 22,428,110 of record CM057842.1, on the reverse strand, counting down.
TTGCTACATACTAAGCCAATTCAGATAAATTTGGTTTACCTGATTTGTATCTCATAACAACTGTATGAAGATAGGGTGATTTGAGGAAAATGAGGCCCAGGGAGGGTAAATGATGTGGATGAAGTTACACAGCTAATAAATAGCAGAGGTGGGGCTTAAAATGAGGTTCTGACTCCATACTCACATGTACTTTGGCTCCTGTTCCTGAAAACTCTTGGTCTTGTGAGCCAGATGTGGCCAGTTAGTTACCAAGGGAGGTATTGCCTGTTTTGTGGGCACCACCTTTTCTGACATCTATGGGGAAAAGGGTGAAAAACCTCCCGTTTGTGATCCTTCTAACATTTCCTTGCGAGGGGCTCAAACCAAGGGCTGGAATGAAGATCAGAGGCAAGGACGCTAAGTGAGCTGAAGGAAGGATTTCGGGGACCATCCTGGGTACCTCTTGAAAGGAGAACCCTTGGAGGAGCCAGAGGGCTTGGGCTTGATTTTGCCGTTTTCTCCCTGCTATCTTGAAGCCAGTTTCCCACCATCCAAACTTTGGTTTCTTCTTCTGTGAAATGCAATATAGTAACCCCTGGTACATACATAATAATTACTCACTATCGGTCCTTATTTAATTGTTAACAGCATTATTTTAGTTATTGATGCTATTAATATTGTTGCTGCCAAGACTAGTAATGTGCTTTGGAGGAGAGACAAAATTAGATTCCCAATTTTGGCTCAGACACTCTTTGCCAACACTTAACTTCTCTAAGCCTTGGTGGCTTCACCTGAACTCTGGGCTTCCTGGCACCTGCTACTGTATGCAGACCTTACAGGGCTCAGTGTTAGATGGAGCTGATGGTGTTTAGGGAGGGCAGAGGGCAGTACACAAGGAAAAATTTGTCATTTTCATTATAGTTGTTGTGAGAGGGATAGAAGGAAAGGGAAGATAGGGCCTGGAAGACATGCCCTTAGCCAATCCAAGAGCTACCAAGATCTGTAGCAGTTGGAAGGTTCAGGTAAGGGTCCTGTGTCAGGGAGCATCATGGAAGGGAAGTGCCTTTAATCGATCACTGTAGGGCCAGCCGGTTCCGAGAGGCTGCCTGCTGGACATAGATTTTTTTTTTTGTTCTGGAAGGCCCAGGGCTGCTCTGACAAGGCAAACAACAGATGAGCCTTTGGACAAATTCTGAAAGCGCTTCTCATTGGTAAGATGCCATGGAGCACAGCCGGCACCAATGGTGCAGAATTTTTCTTTAACGTCCAGTGTACCTCCTGTTCAAAATAGTAATTGAAATGTATGCTGTTTATTACATTCACATATGTTTGTAATCAAGGTACAACTCTGGTGGATGAGAAGCAAAAAGCTATAATTTGCTGCTTAGCATCATAGCTGTCGTATATTCATTTATATAACTTTATTTATCTTCTTCTCCATAAAGAACCTTCCATATTGCAAATTTATTGAATGGTTAATGGCCTAAAAGTATGGGGTTCATTACAGAGCGATGTATTTATTGCAGTGTTAATTAAATAAAAGCATTGTAATCTTTCCAAATTGAACAATTATGTTCATTTAAACATCTTAAACAGAAAAATCTTTTATATACTAATTGAGTTGCGTAATGAAAAGCATGTGTAATGGAAATTTAAATCAAAACAAATACTGAAATAATTTGAACAATTTTTTAAAAAAAATATAAAATGTCCACCACCATCTTTATTGGAGATACTCTAACGGCCTGCTCACTCTCAGAACTCATGACCTCGGAGCAGAGTATATGGTTACAGAGCCCATCGGCCACCCTCACATACCAGCTGGCCAACCCTTAGACATCAAAGTTCTGGTTGGCTACCAGCCGCAGCCCCTGACACTCTGGCTGTTAGCCTAGATCCTGACAGGCTGGCTTGAGGCCTGTAGGCCGAGCTGACAGCCTTTTCTGCAGAGTCTGATGAATGGTTTCTGGCAACGGATGGCTATGTTCTGACTGCCTGTGAGGGCAGTACCCCATCTAAAAAATGTACACTGTCTCTCTCAGCTTGCCTGGGGTTGGGGCTTCAGAAATGTTTGGTGATGCTGATTTTTTACACCCAAGAGGGGTCTTTATTTGCTCTTGGAATTCCCACTCTCTCCCCATCTGCGTCAGGCTGTGAGGGTTAGTGACAAAAATGGGGCCATCGTCAGCATTAAAGGGATTAGCTTTATTGGTGCACTCCGGTAAAGATTTTTCACTGCCTATATTTTGTGGCTCTATCCTATGCTTCAGTTATTTAGGGCTAAATCTTAAAGTAACATTAAGATGGTAGGAAGGGGTGTGGAGAGAGAAAAACAGGCACATTTTTCAACTAGATGCTCATTTCCTGGTTCCACAGAAGGATTTATGTGGGATCCTTGGTTTGCCCATGTCTTATTCTCCTGTTTTGAAATGGTCTTTAGTTTAGCTAGACTCCATTAACGCTGTGTCTTGGATACAGGGCAAAATGACGGAGGGTTGCCTTCCATTTTCTGACACCTAGAGGTTGCTGGGATTATCAAGAGGCTTAAGGATAAATCAGTGTACTAAAACCTTCAATTATTAAAAGGTAGCAACAGTAAGTTGTTTTGGAAACAAATTCTTGCCTTCCTTATCCTTAGGATGAAGGTTTAGAAACAGGAATATCTAATAAAAATCCCAAAACTGACTAAATACATTAATAAAAAAGGCTTATGTTAGCATAAGTGAAAAAAATATATATACTCTCATTAGTCATGTGATTCAGGCACATTTTTCCTGTCTCATTCATGAAAACTTGCCCAGACTGTCACTTAAGCCAAAGGTATTTAAGTGGATCCAAAAAGAATGGAGAAAAACCTCATGAGGTCAGCTTACTATGATCAAGGTTATAGTGGTAAGGTTGACTGAAGAGAGGCAAATGCACAACATGAAGGTATATATTTGGCTCAGTCAAAGCTGAGTCTCAAGGCTGGATTCTGTTTCTCAAGAGAGTCTTGTCACTTGCCTTACTTTACAGATAAAAAGTAAGAGGCCATTCAGAGGAGAGCCATGTTAGAGCCATGTTAGCAATACCTTCCCAAGTAAGGCTCGGCCAGGTTCTAACTTCCAGTGTAATCTCAGGGGATGGAGTGAGCTCCATGCCATTGATTGGTGGGAGCCTGGATACATTAATAAAAGATTATGCCCTTTGACTACCTTCTCCGTGTCTCTCACAGACCAAGTGCTGATGCTTCATGCTCATTTGGCACTTAACTTCTTTTCTCATGTTTTGGTCATAGTCGAAGCAGCCATTGAAAGGTGCGATTTTATAGAAGGTGATAAAGTACTAGCTCTAGGTTGAGGATGGTTTAGAGAGAAGGTCCTGAGATATTAACTAAAAGTCTGACCCATGTTTTATTTCTAGTAGCATCCTCATTTCAGCTATGAAGTTTTGTCTGGAATTTGCAGTAAAAACTCTTGAGGGCTTGAGATATCTTTGAGGAATAAAAAAAATAATAATGACTTAAATGATATCAGATGGTTAATAGATAGCAGAACTAAGATTACTACTTAGGTAGTTTAGCTCCAGTGTCCACCCTCTTGACGACTACAATTCTAAACTAGTTCTACATAATATAGTTCTTTGAAGACTAACTCTGCCCTTAAGTTGTTACCGATGCTGCGGCCGATGATATGAACAGCTCCTTATGGACTTACTTGTGTTGCTGTTTAATGGATGGACACATGAGGCTGAGGGGGAGTTGGTTCCCAGGTCATATAACCAAAAGGTGGTAGTTTCCAGCCTGGGGCCAAGATTTATAATATTTTTCCGTTTTCCCCTTACCATACCTACACCTCCTCTCCTCACCTTTAAAGGGAAGAATTGACTGATTTAGTAAAAATGAAACCCCCACTGGGAAAGTTCACTGATCACAACTACAGGAGAGGAGGTATTTTTCACCCAAATAGAATGGATGCCTAGACCATTTGCATTCAGGATTTCCCGAGCCAGGGCATTTCTCTATTGGCATGAATAATTAGAACATGACCATATAGTTTTGAGAAACAGTACTGATGCTGATTATGATTGTAGTCATATTCAGTGTGTACTATACTATTCACCCAGCTCCAGCAGAGTCAGAAACCCTGCCTTCTAAAGCTAAAGGTATCCATTCACTCAGTCACTCAACACATGTATTGAACTCTTTCTAAGTGCCAGGCACTGTTTAAGGTGCCACTGACAGAAAAGAAGAAGGCCTCTTAGAGTTCATATTCCAGTTGGGGGAACAGATTCTAAACCAACTGAAGCCCCTCAAGCCCAAATACATTTTTTCTCTTTCACATTTAAGATCTCCATCTTCAAACTAGGAATAGTAATCCCTGCTTAACTTTAGTGTTGTGTGTAGTCTTTGTGCCAGGCAATGTGCTGGATGTTGGGGATAAAAGAGACAAAATCTTGTATACCTGGACTTAAATTTTTGAGTCGAAAAAATAATAGAAAAAATTATAGAATATATTAAATCTATGGAATAAGAATCAGTAAACCTTTTCTGTAAAGAACCAGGTAGTAAGTATTTTTGGTTTGCAGTCCATATATTCTGTGTCACAACTACCATTGTAGTTGCTTTGTCATTATAGCATGGAACCAGCCACAGACTGTGTGTAAATACATGGATATGGCTCTGTACCAAGAAAACTTTCTGAAACCAGGTAGCCCACCAGATTTGACACTTAGCCCATCATTTAATGACTGCTCTAGAAGTTAACAAGGTGGGAACCACTCAAGAGGGAGAACTGTTCCCTGTGGAGGTTGACTTTTAAATGTAGAGATAAGAGAAGAAGAGATGGTTATGGGAAACAACACTCCAGGCAGGGAAACAGCAAACACAAAGTTGCTGAAGGTTAAAGAGAATAAGGTCTAGGAATTGGCCGAAGGCTGAGCGACAGGTATACCAGAGATGTGAGAGGGTGAAGTGGGCTGAGGAGATATGCAAGGAATCAAGGACAAGGAGGGCCCTACATGAAAGACAGAGGCCACTCATTTGTCTACCAAAATTGGGAGATGAGCTTTGAGCATTTCCTTTTAAAACAGGGGTCCCACTTGACCCAAAGAAGCCAATCGGTCCATGGTTGGAGGTGTATCTTCTCTCTCTCTCTCTCTCTGTCTCTCTCTCTCTCTCTCTCTCTCCGTCTCTCTCTCTCTCTCCATCTCTCTCTCTCTGTCTCTATCTCTGTCTGTCTGAGAGGGCGATGATGTGGAAAGACTATGCCCAGGGTCAACTGCCTGAACCTGATTTCACCATTGGGGTTTCAAAACCCCAGTCAGTATTTTGGCCCAATTCCCTTTCCATGATGGCTGCTGTTTGGAGCTGATAATTGAGCACAGCTATTATTACTCACGATGGGCTAACTTCAGCGGTTCACAAGTTCAGCTCAGATAAGCAGTTTAAGATTTTGTTACTTAACCTTCCCTCATGAGCCAAGATAATACTCCTACTTCTCATCTTCCCTACTGGCCGAGTCCTGAGCTGCAAATCCTCCAGTCTTTGGACATTTATGGAGCCATCCCAGGTTTACAGCATAGCCACAGTATGTTTTCCACTGCACTGCTTACCACGGGTATTTCTCTAAGAAAGCGTCCTCCCCCTGCCACCTTCACACACACCCCTCCCTCTGAGTTTGTACTTCTACAGATAGCTTTGTGCTGTGTGGAAATATTTCTAATCAATGGAGCTCTGGGAGTAAAGTTGTCAGAACAACACAAAAGATTATGGAGCCTCTGAGAACGTTGTTTCCTCCCTGGGAACTCCTGAGATCTTGCCTTCCTGCCCTTTATGGGATTTCAGGGAATAGTGAAGATGTATCTTGCAAACATTTTCCAATCTTATGTGTCCCATGCTCATGGCATGTCTTCTGTTGCCTGGGTATATTTTTTCTGGATTGGGTGAAATTTTGAACTAAGATTCCTGCTAAAATTTCCGGAAATTTTGTGCGTCATTGTAATCATATGTAATTATGTGTATAAGAACCAAAAAAAAAAAAAAAAAAGAAATATTTGGGTTGGAACTCTGAAGCTTTGATTTGGCTACTTTAACTGGTTAGAGCCAATTGAATGGAGTCATTTTCAATATCCCCCTAAAGGTAGTTAAGTAATGGTAATGGGGCTTTCCCAGACGGATTGAGAGAATGAGGTTCATTAAGGAAACAAACTATCTTTAATGAATGGATTGATCCAGGACAACATGGTGTAAAAACCTTCTCATCTTTCTTTGACAAACAGAAGTAGCTTCTGTGTGTGTGTGTGTGTGCACGTGCATGTGTGTGTACGTGTAGGATATCGTCATTCGAATCAGCTTTTAAACTGTTTGCAAGGAGATACTCCACAAAACATGCTGATGACGTCGAGGGGCAGCTATTGAGGCTGGTATATGGGCATGTTTCCACAGAGAGCACATCTCCTCACCTGCAGAAGCTGTGTTTTGCGACTAACAGGAGTAGTTCTTGCCCAGTGCTCTTGCCTGCAGTGGTTGCAGTGCATACGGAATCAGAGCATGTAAAGAACATTTCTTCCTGAAGCATCTCTTGGTTAGAATAATGGTTGCTCACAATGTAAACAGATTTTGGTGACTTGAAGCCTTGGGGAATTTATTTAGAGGGTACTGGGGAGCTCACAGAGAGCAGGACAAGAAGCTGGAAAGGTGGGCAGGCTATGCAAGCTGGTGGAAGTGCCAAAAAAGATGGGAGCAGGAAGGGAAGCAAAGCCCAGGCAGCCCGATCAAACAGGGTTGCTATTCTGGGGTCTGACCTTTTGCCCTTTAGTTTCGAGACCAAGGTTCAAGGTCCCAGGAGAGAACCTTGCCCTGTCTAGGCTGTTTTGTGAAAGATGTGTCTGTTTCTGGCCCTTTGATTTCCACGGAGGAAGGCAGTGCTGGAATTATACTCCCTCCCTCCAAGACACCACAATGGGACCATGAGAAGAAGTTGCTTCCTGGTGAGATATTAGAGCAATTAGGAAATTAGTAAATTATGGAGAAAATAGTTGGTGAGCAAGAGGGCAGAGAGGACAGGGAGAGGGGGGCGTTTTGTATAGTCTTTTCTGTTAAGAGAAAAACTCATAGGTAGATGCTGTCTTGACCCAACATTCCTATCTCTACCAAGATAGATTGCAAATTCCAAGTTTCATAATTCTTTTGTCATTCAGTGGTTTTCTATTCTACCTTTCCTTCCAATAGTGGCAGTGGAATTAGGGGATTAGAAGGAGAGATTGGGAGACACAGACAAGAATGGTTTGGCCACATTAAAGCTTCAGAAGGTAATACATCTCCTGCTAATATCAATCAATGTTTTCACACTTAATTCATTCTTGTTCTCATGGTTCTCTGGTTCACACAAACATGGAATCATTCATTAATTCATTGTTATCAAACACTAACTTTCTAAAAGGCAACCCTGTAATATTCTTTTTTTTTTAATTAATTTATTTTTTTATTATAATAGTTTATTTTCAAATTGGTTTACATATAACACCCAGTGTTCATCCCAACACGTGCCCTCTTTAATATCCGTCACCCCCTCTCCCCCCTCCCTCACCTCCCTCACCCCCCTCACCCTCAGATTGTTCTTAGTCTTTGAGAGTCTCTTATGTTTTATCTCCCTCCCTCTCTGTGTCTTTTTTTCCTTTCCCCTCTAGCCCTCCCCCTGGTTTTTGCTTAGTATCACAAAGTCCACCTATTCGTGGAAACATATGGTATCTGTCTTTTTCTGACTGACTTATTTCACTTAACATAATACCCTCCAGTTCCATCCATGTTGCTACACATGGCCAGATTTCATTTTTTCTCATTGCCATGTAGTAGTCCATTGTATATATGTGCCACAACTTCCACAACCTTGTAATATTCTTGAAAAAGGGGTCACCAAGGATCCATGAGCTCACCTCCTAGATAGACTGTCAGATCTGCAATCACCCATAATAAAAGCATAGCAAAAGGACAGAAGTAAAACGAAGGAGAGATAATGCCCAGTTGGAGAGAAGCAAGGAGCCTTCCTTGAAGCTTGGGAGTGCCAGGCATACTGTCCCTGCTGCAAGGATGGGGAGGCAGGTATGCGGAGGTATCCATGTATGCTTTCAGAGAGGGTGATAGTTAGAACTTCAAGCTGGTACAGCAAGGCACTTTGGGGACTGACCAGGTACAACTTTCACTGGCCAATCCAGCATACCATTGTGTAATGATGAAGCACTAGCCTTGCCTATGAAGACGTCACAGGTAGCTCTCTTATACATGCTTAACTTAGTCAAATGGAACCATGCCCACCCAGATCAGTTCTGGGTGTCCTTCCCTTCAACTGAGCTATGTCATAGATACTCATGGGTTAGGAAGTAAGAACCCGATGATTCCTTTTTCTGTCCTGTTCTGTCGTATATCCCTTAGTGTAAGCATCAGCCCATGGTGAGGGCAATTCTGCTCTTTAAAAATCTATATGGTTTGAACAACATGGCCCTGAAATTCAAGCCAACTACTTTCTGGGGTACTCCACTGAAGAAATAAAAATCTCTTTCCTCACTGATTGCCATCACTTGACAAAGCTACATCTGTATATTCTACCTCATGAACAGTTTGAGAGATACACAGGGAAAGGTCACCTTTGGCACGCTTCACCTTGGTTCTTTTTTAGAAACAAGCCACCACTTAGAGGCAACTGAATGGCTCAGTCAGTTAAGCGTCAGACTCTTGATTTGGGGCTTAGGTCATGATTTAATGGTTCATGAGTTCGAGCCTCACATCGGGCTCTGTGCTTACAGCATGGAGCCTGCTCGGGATTCTCTGTCTCCCTCTCTCTCTCTCTGCCTCTCCCCTGCTCATGTGTGTTTGTACTCTTTATAGACAAACAAACAAACATTAAAAAAAGAGACAAGCCCCCCCCAATGTAAGTTTTACTGTATACAGTATGATACAGGCATGCAGATAAAATAATAATAGGTCCAGTATCCAACTTATGTTTTCCGGTGGACCAGAGACATGGGTTGTGAGCCATTTTGGTCTTTGGGGCTATAGCTTATAGTGGCATTTCTCTTTTGCTGCCTCCCTCCTTACCCTCTGGAACCACCCCTTTACTTCCACCCAGACTTTTCTATTTATGTGACCCCACAACACCTCGCTATGTTGGTGCTCGACAAAGAGGAGAGGTTGGCCTTCTGTGGCTTTTCTTCATAGCCAAGTCCACCATATGCTCTGATTATCCTCACCCCTATATGGCCTTCTTTTCAAACTCCATGTCCCATCAACTGAATGGAGTATTCCCAGTCTTCTTGATTACATATTCACATCAGTAAAAAATCAATCAATCAATCAGTCACTGGTCAATACCTGTCATATACATATGTTTATTTGTAAATGTGTGTATTTTCTTTCCTCGTTGCCAAGTGGAGTCAAGTGGTCAGAGCTTGGACTCAGAGCTGAGACTTGAATCCCCATTCCAACCTTTGCTGACTTTGATCATAAGCAAACTAGAAAAACCCTCTCTGTGTCCTGGTTTCCCCAATGGTGAAAGGTGTAGAATAATAGCACTTACCTAATAGAATTGTTGTGAGGATTAATTAAGTCAATACGTGTGAAGTGCACAAAGTCAGTGCTAATTGGGAGTGCTTCTTTTTATTATTTTAAGTCATGGTGGGTGGGGTTCATTGCCAAAGACAGGGAAATAGGTGAGTTACTTCCTTCAGAGGTTTGGGACAGTGTGTCTCTGTTGTTACCACTGCAAGAAAAGATTCCCCCCAAAGAAGCCACAGTGAGTTATCTCCTGGAGTCCTTGTGATACATGGAGATAAAGAGGGGCGCTTTTAACCCACAAGGAATTGTGGAGATAGAAACTGGGAGCGTAAGCAACTCTGTGCATTTCCTCCTGGAAAAAAGTATTTCATTATCTGCCTAATCAGCCCACCAAATAAGACACAGTGTAACCTTAACTGAAATCCTAGCTGGGAAGGTGAAGCTTGAGACCCATAGTCAGGGTGGAGGGAGCAGAGAAAGTAAGATCTTCTGGATTAGTTGGCAGTGGTCAGGGCTGGGCTCTCAGTCCCCTCCAGAGACTGTTTGAGGTGAGCATGACCTGGGCTTGAGGGATAAGATCCTCAGAGGACTGTTGTCTGAATCAAGTGAGAGGCTGTAAATGAAGGTGCAAAGTCCAGAGCTGAGGGATGGTGACCTGACTCCATAACATGGCACAGTGTCTAATGATGGCATTAGTAGATGGCCCAAGGATACATGTTGTGTAAGCAATTATCATAAAGGACAGAACTGGGGTGGTAAACTCCATAGCCCTGCACAGTGTCTAGCAATGGGCTTTAAATAGTCCATAGGTTCACCAACACGGTAAACAATTATTTGTGTGTGTGGGTTGTGTATCTCAAAAATGGCTAGGAACCATGGCGATGAAGATTTAGGGTAGGAATCTCTTTCAAGGCATGCTTTTTAAAAGATAGGGAATAGAGTTATTTATTTGTTTATTTCTAAATTATAAGGTAACCTTGGACTATCTCACCAAGCAGTGGAATTTTAATAAAAACATTAGCTAAAATGTAATAGAGGAAGAAACATAATGTACTAGAAATTACATAGAGAACCATCCCAATATTATGCAGGCTCTCTTATACCACTCTCCAATCTGCTAGATAGTGTGTTTTCTTGGCATAGAAAAAAAAATGTTGTGTCCGTTCCCATGTTGCAATTTCTTCTGGAATTCAGTTTTAAAAGACAAGCATTTATCTTATTGAACTATTAACACCATTTATCTCCAATTTATAAAATGTCTTTCTTTATCTACCTCCCTCGGCAGTCATAGCTATCACCCCACAAACACACACATATCACAGGCTGAACTGCTAAACAAACTTATACAAAAAATGTCTGGGAGTTATAGAGTATTTTATCTGAAAGCTTTCCCTGTTGCATATTGAGCATTTTTTACTATCTGGTTATTATATTTAGCGGTCATCTTAAATGACAGATCACTAGAATTGTAGTAATTGCCTACACAAGAAAAGATCAGACATCATTGGGAGGTTTCACATTTCATTGGTATCCATGTAATTGAGTGAAGTCATACAAAAACAGAGACGAACTGTGTGTCCTTTGCTCCTCAGTGTGGGCATAGCTGGTCTCCAAATAGAAAATTCTTACTTCAGAAATCAGTTAAGGGTTTGATCAATATTTGATTCAGAAGCTCTGTTTAAACTTCATGAGCTCAAGCATACAAAATCATTTCAATTTATCCAGAATCCCTCCGGGTCATCCCAGGGACAAGCAGTGTCCTTCCTGGGGGAAGTTGACCACCAGGCTTTCCAAGAGCAGCTCTCTCATTTCTCTTTGTGAAAAATTTGGCTTGACTTTCCCAAACAGAATTCCCTTTATGAAATGCAAATTCACACTCTCATTTCAAATCCAAGTGAATACTCAGCACATCGAATCACTTGTTTCAAGGCCAGGCATAGAGTAGCGACCTATCAAGCGATGACATCTTGTAGATGTATTGGGTCCCGAAAAGGTGTTTGAAACAAGAATCAAATTAAAAAATGAGTGGTTACATATGTGTAACCGATTCTGTTGCAAGCCATTAAGATGGAATGTGTTGAGGCCGCCATTTGCCTCTGTTCCAAAGACCATTTCTCTGCAAATGTGAATGGAAGCCGGGCCGTTTTCCTGGCTGTTTGGGTGGGAGGTTGCCCATTCCATTTGAATTGGGGGCAGGACTCAACTTGGAATCCCAGACCAGGGTTCCCATTTGTGAGAAACATGATCGCAGAGGTAATTATTTGGCTGCTGAAATATTGCTTTTCAAACATGAGCCCTCCTTCTTTTTTTTTTCCTTCTTCTTCCTTTTTTTTTTTTTTTAACTAGGTCCGTATCTATTTTATCTAAACCAGCAGTAGTCTTAGCAGCCATTTCTCTTCTAAGGGAGAAATGAGCTATCAGTTTTTCTCAGGCTTGAGCATTCTCCCACCTGTCCTCAATTTAATGCACAAATGAAAGCACATAAATCTTTGTGACATTTTGGCATAAAGCGCCTACTTCAGATGACTCCTTTAGGAAACTCCGAACCCAGGTGTTTGGTTTTTGCATAAACTTTGCAAAATGAGAATTGTAACGCAACTGTGTGTACACACACACACACACACACACACACAAACACACACCTCCCCCCAAAACTGGTCGCATATGAAATGTGGGGAGCTGAAGGGATGTGGGTGGGGGTAGGGGAATAACATGTGTGCAAACTTAATATATCTTTTCCTCACCTTAAGTTGGACCCAGACAGTTAAATTATAATTACAGCCCCATCTGGAGGGGGAGAAAGTACAGTCCTTGAGTGCTCCAAGCCTTAGCCATGGGTACTTTGTCAGGTAAAATAAACACACATCCCATTTTCAGCCTGGGGTCAAACTCAACAAAAGCCATGAAAGATGGGACACTCATCAAGGACCAGATTGTGAAATGGTCAGAATGACAGCAACAACAGGAAGAAGGAATAAAATGGTTGGTTACTTCTCTCAAGCCAGATGGCTCAGGAAGTCTGCTCACGGCTTACCTTAAAGGGATATAAATCCTCAGCAAAAAGTATGGTGGATTGGTACTTTTGCCGAGTCTGGTGGGTGGAATGGGAAGGAGCTTTCTTGGCCAGAGAAATTAGTTCTGGGAAGGGCGATGACCCAGGCTGCGTCATGGTCATCCCAGGAGTGTTTTAACAGGACCATCTTCTCTGGTCACAAAATGGTGAGGCTGTAAAACACTTGGTGACTGTGTCCCTCCTGTGAAAGAGCCAGTCTTTTGAGAATGGAGGTGACACACAGAGAAACAGAGAAGAGAGAGACAGAGTCCTGGGTGCATCTGAGTCTCTGGTTGTAAGCATCCTTGAGGCCAACTCATGCCATGGTTTCCATGATGTTCACAAACCTGTATATTCTCTCATTTTGCCTAATCTAGCTCTGAGTTTCTGTCACCTGCAGTCCAAAGAGCTCAGTCTGAGACATCAATCAAAATGAAATTTATGAAAGGATTACATTTGTTTGATCTAATGGTATCATTGCTAACAATAATAATAACTGCTAACATTTACTGAGGACTTACCATGTGCCAAGACCTATTCTAAGATTGTTATATATAATTATTATCTTATTTAATCCTTACAACTCCATGAGATAGACACAGTTATCATCTATATTATACAGATAAAGAAATTAAGGCACAGAAAGGTTAAGAGACTTGTCCAAGGTCTCACAATTAACAGGAGGAGTGAACTTCAAACCCAGGCCCCAGAGCCCACCCAGTCTTTTAACCATCTCCTGCTCTACCTGTGTACAAATCATAATGGTGGATAGCACTGTCACTCACACCAACTTGCAATTCAGGTAAGTGTTCATGAGTGAGAGAGGAGTGGAATTAAAGCCAGAGAGATCATGCCTAAATCTATACACAGTTTTAGCTGTGCCATAGCCAAAATACCACAGTTAACTGATCTCCTGTTAATGGAGACTTCAAATTACAGTAGCCTTTTATTTTTGCATAAATTTTTCCTTTTGTTTCTTCGAAAACTGTGTGTGTATGTGTCTTAGGGGAAGGCTAAGGGGAAGGTTGTATATGAATGCACGTGAATGAATGAATGAATGAAATTGATAACACTTGGATCGTCTGTGGTGCACTTAGTGGTCCTCATACTTGAGGGACATCAGAAGCTTGTTAAAACCCAGATTGCTGTTTCCTGATTTGGTTTCTGATTTAATGGATCTAAATTCTGAGAGAATTTGCATTTCTTTTTTTTTATTTTAATGTTCGTTATTTTTGAGAGAGAGAGAGACAGAGTACGAGTGGGGGAGGGGCAGAGAGAGAGGGAGACACAGAATCTGAAGCAGGCTGCAGGCTCTGAGCTGTCAGCACAGAGCCCGACGTGGGGCTTGAACGCACGAACTGAGATCATGACCTGAGCTGAAGTCGGCTGCTTCACCGACTGAGCCCACCGGGTGCCCCGAGAATTTGCATTTCTAACAAGTTCCTGAGTGATGCTCATGTTGCTGCCATGGGGACAACTGACCTATGGCAATTGCAGCTGACTGATTTGTCAGCACATATGAAACTTCTGGTCAATTCAGTTAAAGGAATCAGCCAGTTTGATTATTTAGGTACATGACTGATAGTTTAGCCTAACTGGTTTGTGTTCAAAAATGGCCAAATCAAGGTGAACATATTTCAGGAGTATGAGATTAATAAAATGGCATATGAATATATTTGAAATTTGTATAGGCAAGAAAATATTAAACTATTATCTAATAATTTATTATACAAAACTTGAGGTGGTGTATTGCTATATGTTGTCTAACAAGAATCATAACTCTTCATCACGATGATTGGTGTCAAGTGGTTACAAAAGTCTTTTGTATGTGAATACTTCCTAGTATGTGATTGTGTGCTTGTTTTTACCTGTGGCTCCTCACAAGCATACAACAGGGAGTGATCACACTGTTAGCATCCTTTGTATTAGCAGATACTTGTCAAGTAAGTTTTGGTGAGCTGAGCTGATGTCCTTTTACTCTCTTCATTTGAATTATTTTCTTTAAACAGACCAAAATATGGATTTGATCCAGAATTATGATGAATTATGTCCTGGAGACACAAATATATCTTTGGGGATATCAGGTGAAGTATAGGCACTTACTTTTTAAGTGTTAAGTTTTTTGAGTTTACCTCAAACTCTGGTTTGAGGGGCGCCTGGGTGGCTCAGTGGGTTAAAGATCCGACTTTGGCTCAGGTCATAATCTTACAGTTTGTGGGTTTGAGCCTCACATCGGGCTCTGCGCTGACAGCTCAGAGCCTGGAGCCTGCTTCGGATTCTGTGTCTCCCTCTCTCTCTGCCTCTCCCCGGCTTGTGCTCTCTCTCTGTCTCTTAAAAATGAATAAACATTAAAAAAATTTTTTTTAAAAACACTCTAGTTTTAAAATTTCCTCTCCTGAAGTGTTTCTTAGAGCCATTAAAGGTTTCTCAAATGTACTTACAAATTAGTCTAACTGAACAAAAAAGACATGAAGCCAAGGAATATGTTAAGAAAAATTTGCTTTTTTAAAGAAATTATTATTATTTGTTTATGAGAGAGATTGGCCTGTAGTTTTCTTTTATAATGACTTCGTCATGTTTTGGTGTCAGGGTTATGCTGACCTCATAAAATGAGTTTAAAAATGGTCTCTTTCTTTTAACTCTGAGAGAGTTTACATAAAATTGCTATTATTTCTTGTTAAGTGTTTGGAAGACTTTACCCATGAGACCATCTGAGCCTGGAGTTTTCTTTGTAAGAAGGTTTTTAGTTAAAGCTTTAATTTCTTTAACGGATTTCTTATTTCTTCTTATGTTGGTTTTAATAAGTTGTGTCTAATAAGAGGTGTATTCTTTTCATCTGATTTGTCTAATTTATTGGCATCATCTTTTAATGTCTATATAATCTGCAGTAATGTGGCTTTTTAAAATCCTGTTATTGGTAAGATGTGTTCTCTCTCTCAATTCTTTTTTTCTTGATCAGTTTTGGTAATTGAGCAAAGATTTATTTATCAATTTATTTTTTCAAAGAATAACTTTGGCTTTGTTAGTTTCTCCTTTTGTGTATCTTTGTCTCTTTCTCTGTGTTCTGCTCTCACATTATTTCCTTTCTTTTACTTTCTTTAAGTTGTTAATCTGTTTATTGAATGGAAGCTTAGACAATTTATTTTTACCGTTGTTTTCTAATATATGTATTTAAAGCTACAGATTTACCTGTAAACACTTGTCGAGCTGTATCCCCCACTTTTTGACATACCATATTATTCAGTTTAAATTTTTTCTAATTTTCATTTTAATTACTTTTTCAACTCCTAAGTTATACGGAATTGGGTTGCATAATTTCCAAGCATTTGGAGATTTTCTAGTTATCTATTATTGATTTTTAGTCTTATTTCACTGAAATGGAGCCCATACTGCTTTGAAATTTGTTGAGATTTGCTTTTGGCTCCACCAAATGATCTATTTTGGTGAATTTTCTATATAAAAAAACATCTGTATTCAGTAGGTGTGGAGTATAAGAGTTCTGGATATATTTAATTAGTCTCATTGGTAAGAATGTGCTTCTTGAGAAAAAAATGAAGTTATTTTCCAAAGTTTAAAGGGTAAGAGAGCCGTATTTACTGAGTGTTTATTCCTGGAATTATATCCATCGCAACAATCGTGGATATTTGTCTCCCCTCCCTCTGACTGCTCAGCGTTGCTGTCTCGATGTGTAAGGAGAATTTCAAATTAATATGCCTTAAAAAGATCTCCCGGTTTCCTCTTCAGATCTGTGCCTTTTCCTGTCTCCCCATCTCAGTAAATGTACCCAGGTGCTAAGGCTGGAAATGGTAGAAGTTGTCCCTGATCTCTCTCTTCCTCATACAGTCCTATCTTCACCAGGAGGTTCTGTTCCCTCCACTTTAATCTGAGGAGTTTAGATCTCTAATGGGATTGCTCCTTGTGACCCTCTACTACTTCTCTGCTCTAAGCCCCTGCCATTTCTTTAGAGGATACTGGAGTAGAAACTTCCTCATGGGCTACTTTGGGTTTTTTTCTCTTCTCCCTTCTCCACCACCAGACCCTGCCACCTCCTGCATTAGGACGCAGAGCCTCCATTTCTCCTGTAACAAGTACAGGCATTTTTCAAAAAGGAAATCAGATCAAATCACTTCCTTGCTAGAAAACAAAGAAATAAATATATACAATTAAAAGGTTTCCCCTCACAGTTAGAATCAATTATGAAATCCTTACTAGGACCTATGAGTCCCTTGCTGACATGGCCCTGCCTCCCTCTTGAATCTCAATTCTGCCCCCTCTTGCCTTGCCCAGGGCTCCAGCCTCACCAGCTCTCTCATGCTTGGAACATGTCTAGTTCATTCTCACCCCAGAGCCTTGAGCCTTGCCCCAGCCTCTGCCCAGAATGCACTTCCTCCAGATTTGACACAGTTCATTCTTTCATTTCCTCTGTGTCTTGGTCCATAGGTCACCACCCTCTTCAGTACCCAACCTACCTCCAGTGGGCTTTCACTTGGTTCTCCAGTTCTCCCAAATAGAATTTCTTCATAACACCTAGTAATACCTCATATTACTTGGGAATTTCTTTTTTTTTTAATTTTTAAAAAATACTTATTTATTTTTGAAAGAGGGAGAGACAGAGCATGAGCATGGGAGGGGCAGAGAGAGAAAGGGAGACACAAAATCCGAAGCAGGCTCCAGGCTCTGAGCTGTCAGCCCAGAGCCCGACGTGGGGATCGAACTCATGAACCGCAAGATCACAACCTGAGCTGAAGTCAGATGCTTAACCGACTGAGCCACCTAGGTGCCTCTGGGAATTTATTTCTTAATCGCATTCCTCTGTTTTCTGTACTAGGATATTCCAGGCAGTCGATATCAACTTGGTCTGCCTTATCACTGAAACCCAACCATGTAAACAAGTGACTAGCACATAGCAAAAATTCAGCAAATACTCTTGGTTGGAAGAATATAGAGATGGACTCATGTAGGATGAATGTTTAACTGAAAAAAATACCTGTTTTACATCCATTCATATGTACTGATTAAGTTCATTCTCCTTCGGATAGCATGAGCTTCTTCTTGTTCTAATTAGGAGGTCGGTTTATAAAAGGTTAAACTTCTTAAAATAATCTATGGATTTTAATGTTACTAATTCAGGCAAGAGTTAGTCACCTGTTAGTTTGAGTTGATTTTCTTAAGTTTTAAGAAACCATGTGCACAGACATTCATTTCTGAAACACAGGTAGAGTGAATATACCTAATCCGTGAGCAGACTGGATGGTGGGCATTAGTGCTAATGGATTAGGATTTAAAGGTCGTGATTTTGGGGAAGGAAATTTTTCCTTAGGTGCTATTTTTCGGGGGTTTTAGGGGAAGTTTTTCTTTCTGATTTTCTGTATAGTTGTGTGTACATTACCGGCTGTCCACCACTACCAGCAGGATGAGCTCGGCCTTTATAAACATTGCCACAACCCTCCAAACTAAGCATGGCCGTTTCCATTTTCCAAGCGTACAGACTGACTCAGAGAGACAACAGATGTAAGCTGACATAGCTGGAAACTTACAGGCCAAGTGTTTGATTGTCATCTCTCTGTCCCCAACGTTGGTGCCCTTTCTGCTGAGAGATGTGTTGCCTCTCTTTTTGATGCTGATTATGAAAAATAACCCAAGAATACTATTTAGGAGTTAAGGGTAGAGACATCCCACATATAAATACTTGAATCTCGTGTAGTAACTTGCCCATCGCTTTTCATTATGACTAGGCAGGCATAGATTTTAGAATTTTCCTTCTTACGTGTCCTTATGCCTTCCCCTTTTCTGTGTACCTCACTAAATTTCTGCCAGCCTAGTGGAAGAAACAAGATGTTTCCAATTATTTTCAGCACTCAAGTATGGTTGTGCAATGGATGGTTCTCATCTGATTGTCATTGTGTGATGCTGCTTCAGACCAAAAAGCCCTTTGGGATCTTGTCAGATGTCAGTGGTCCCTATTATCACATAGTGCGTGCTTTTACTAAATTCAAGACTTTGTCCAAATGTTCCCTCCCCAGAGAAGCTTCCCTATCATCAGTACCTTCCCCTCTATTGCCTCATCTTACTGTATTTTTCTTCATAGCTCCTACTGCTAACTGACCTTCTATTATACTCTTTTAAAAACCATCTTTCTGTTCCATAAGAAGGAAATAATTTCCATGAGGGCAGTGACTTGGTCTTATCCCCACTGTGTTCCTGGGGCTTAGGACAGAACCTGGCACATAAAAAGGCCCCGAGAGACTATTTATCAAATAAATGGATGATGCCTCCACCCTTTGACCACAAGACTACACTGAGCTCCATATGGAGGTGGGGATTGATCATTTCTGGCTTTAAGGCATTGCATAACTACACAGAATTACTTCATAATAATGCCTTTATTCTGTGGTCATTAATTGACATAAATCAGTCAAGCTGGGGATCAAGTTTCCTAACCTGACCTGCTAGATAAAATAATTCTATTCTAAATATATGTTCTCAGCAATGTCAGAACACGCTAGGCTGATGATTCTCAAATTTTGCTCCTGCCAGTTGCTGGTGTTCAATAGAAGTGAGTCTCAGCAACACCTGAGAAATTACCACCCCTAAATGTTATGATGGTTTTCTTCTCCCAGTGCGGAGGACATATCGCCAAATATCATTTTCTTCATTACTGAACGTTAATCCTAATCTTTTCTTAATTGCTGAGCATTCTCTTCTCTCACAAGTTCCATTTAAAAATCTATGGTACCACCTATCTCAGTTACTGATTAAACACTAGCAAATAAAAGTTCCTAAAGAACTCTGAAAGGTCTAGGTACATGTATTTTTACCATATGGTGTTTCTGAGGAAGCTTGTTCAGGCCCTGGGAAGAAGGCAGCAGTGAATGAGATTAAGTTCCTGCCCTCATAGAGATCATTTCAATCCTGTTGGGGAGAAAGACAGTTTTCAAAAAGTGCAATATTTAGGGTTAAGTTGTGAAATTGCATATCCATAACAGAGCCATCGTTTTAGCTAGAAAGAGTGTTCCTAGGTCATGTGCTGGAAAAAATGGTATCAGTATTTCCTGGGGTTCTCTAGAGAGATCATAACTTCCAGATGTTCTTTCCCTGAACATGTTGGTGAGCACTCATGTGAAAAAGGGGTCTCTTCAGCCCTGGGCTCTGGCGTTCTAAGCCAGGGGTTGGGATTCATGATGTCGACCCTGCTGTGGGTATTTTAGCTACAAATTCCACCAAGCCCCTGTTGCATGTATTTGTTTACTCAGCCTGTAATAAATAGCTCAATCTACAGAGATTTCATCTGAACACAAACAGTCCCAGCCTTCAGAAGACTCTCCAGCAAAGCTCTGGGAGTGCGTGTGTATTTTGGAGTAATCATCTCCAGGCAACACTGGTCCGTTCTAGAAGTTGTCATTGCTGTCATCTTCCTGAGAAATTCTCCATCCTTTTGAATGCTCATAAATGGGCATTTTCATGCAAAGTACATCACTTTGAATTGAATTTCAATAACTCTTCCAGTGGCCGCCTGCCAGCCTGACAGCATCCGTCCTTGTGAAATGAGCCTCAGTGAGTCTGTTTGGAAGCATGTTGGCTTTGGTTTTAGCAACAGACTAGGCTGAGTCCAGAAAATATTTTGTGATATTTATTTTTATAGCATGAATGAGCAAAACATTCAAGAAAGTGCTGATGGGTCTCTAATTCTCAAACTCTAGTTTAGAAAATAGAAATTTGGATTCTCCATTTTACCTCCCAGCCCCACCCCATTCCTCCTTTTTTTCCAATGGGGGCTGATCTTGCTGGCTTTGGCAGAAGCAGAGATGTGTTGAAATGCTCTAAATTACAGTTAATGTGATATGATTCTGTTTATCCTTGTCCAACACTGTTGAACCTACCAATTTTTCCCTTCTTGGCGTCCCATGAATTAAGGCAACCAGAGAATAGCCAGTTGGAAGACTGGACCATTTTCTTTTTCAGTCAGAGTAAAAGACAAGCACAACTGATGACTGCTGGCCCTAAAAAAAAGGATTTTTTGCTTTGACAAGACGTTCAGAAAAAGCCCAAGATACTGCCCTATTTACTTCTGAAGGAAAAGGGTTATGTTCTGGGACATAAGGAACTAAAAGCATGACTTAATTTCCAAGGGGGGATTCACACCAATAAAGTTTAAATGGAAAATGTTGATGGCTTCACGACTATGAACTGAATACTAAAGAGACAGCTGCCATCTTTGAATTTCTCATTCAGAACTGGAAGGATCACCTCAAGCAGATAGTCACTGATAGGGTCTCATTGCCTTATACTTGGCTCATTAAAGACCACTGTACGTTCAAGGGCAAGCATCTTGAACATAAGCGACTCAGGCACTGACCATCATGGTGCTAAATGGCCAGTGTGACTAAATTATTCCGCTGCCAACCACTAGGTTTGTTGGTAAGATACGTAATTTATCATATTTTTGTTAGAAGTCAGGGAATTGATAGAGTTTTGCTTTCATGTCAGTTGATGTTTTGAGAAGGGGCGGTACTTGGAGCTGTGGAATTCTTTTGGGAGAAGGTTAAAAAAAATCCACGTATGTGGCCGAAACTAATAATCATAAATCATTGGGGTGGGGGAGGGAGAAAGGTCCAAACTGAATGGCAATGGCTTAAAGAACAGTGGAGAAAATTTTAGGGAAACATCTGTTCTATCCTATAGATAATAATTGGCTTTAAAAATGTGTAAGGGGTGGTTAGGAAAATGGGACGTGAATTTAAGAAAAGAGGCCTGGGATGAGCACTTCAGGGTTTTCTAAAGCAGAGACCTATGCTATTTTGTGTGTTTAGAGAGGAATCACCAGTCCTCAAACTCCCCTCTCCCCTCCACACAACTTTTCTGTGATGGTTCTGATGACTCAAATTCTTTACATTTGGCTGGCGCCTTGCGTATTTGCATATATTCGATAAACAAGCAGAGAACTTAACAATTTGCCAGTTACTGTTCTAAGTCCTTTGTAAATATTAACCCAGCTAAATCCTCATGACCAGCCCATGAGTTAAGTGCTCATATTTTCATCTTTCCACTGTTTCCATAGGGAAATAGAAGCGTCTGGTGGTCAAACAACTTCGTGCATCTCTTTAAGCTCTCATAGACTCACCACATACTCATGGAGCCCTTACTAAGCACAGACACTGAACCAGGTGCTGGAGGCACAAGAGGACTGTGACTTGGTCCCCACCTTCAAGGAATTTTTGGGAAGTTATAGAACAGACATCTAAATAAGAACTCGCTAAAAAATAGTAAGGGAGTGATAAAACTACGTATAAAGTTCTCTCCCTGACAAAGCAACAGCTTAACACGCTGCTAGCATGAGTACTTTTGCGTGTGCAGTGCTGTTCTTCAGCCATGCCACGTGTCATTTCCTTTACTCTGACATCAACCCAAAGGGGTATTCGTTTTTCAACTGATTCCCACTGAGTGTTAATCCTAGGAGAGGCACAGTACCAATGGTTATGAGACTTGATTCTAGTCAGAGAGACAAGCATTCATCAAAAGTATCACAAAATATCAATGAGATGGGACAACTATGGTAAGTGCTATGAAAAAAGTGACAGAGATAGAGGAGTGTACCCTAGGGGGATTTGACCTCTTGGAGAAGAGAGAGGGGGCTTCCCTGAGGATGTGACCATCTGAAGGATGAAGAAGAATTAATCAGGTGAGATGGGGGAAGCATTCCAGCAAAAGGGAGAAAGGACAGTATGCAAAGAACTGGACAAGCTGAAAGCAGGTCAAGACAACACGGTATGATGTGAGCAAGGAAAGGTCAGCCCCCAGAAGGCCCTTAGAAGCCATGTGGGGAGGGATGTCGTCCTCACCACAGCACTGAAAAGCCATTGGAGTATGTAGCATCTGGTGGGTCACAGTGCTGATTGGCATTTTTAAAGGTGACTTTGGCTGCATTGTAGAGGGTGCATTATAGCGGTCCCAGAATGTGTTGTTATAGGAGATTAGATACTAATCTATTACTATTATCAGATACTAATCTAGATACTATTGGAAAGAGATATTGGTATGGTGGCTGTGGAAATGTACAGAAGGGCAAAGATCTGAGAGATACTTTGAAGGTTAAACTGACAGGATTGGCTGTCATAGATATCAAAATTGTTTGAGGATGACCTATTTTACAGATGGGAAAACAATGGACAGAGCGAGATTGATTAAATCTCTCAAAGATGCAGAGCTGCTAAGACAATCTGTCTTCAGTAGAGCCCTTTGGCTGCTGAGGGAGCACTTTTACTCTCTGTTCCTTGAGAACAAATAAGAGGGAACTAGGAAACTTGGTTGAAGAAGCTGAACCAATTTCTAAGATGGAAAGAATACTCAATCGGGGTTTTGCAGAATGAGTGAGGGACAGAAAATGAGACACTTGGGACAGAAGAAATTGTACACAATTTCTTGCAAGCAAGATAAGGAGACTTTGAGGGGTGAAGGAAACGATATCTTGATTTTGGTGGTAGTTATAAGAGTGCATACATTCAGCAAAACTCACCAAACTGCAGTTAAAATGGGTCTACTTTAATAAGCATTCTTGGCGACTAAACCTTCGTCCCTAATACCTTTGTCCACTGAGAGGAATCAGGGTTCTTCAAAGATATGGCTGCTTCTGGGACCGGAACTTGTTTGTGCAAGATGAGCCTGGAACATTTTGTTGTGCTAGAAAGTAAGGAAGTGATTTAAAAAAAATAGGCAGGCATATTAGAAGGGAATCATAGCCAACTTGAACGGGTTCTCTTGGCCAAATATGGGAAAATTTGGGCACTAAAATAATTAAGGACAGTAATGAATCATAAATCATTGAGAAAAATAGGAAAATGTGAGTCTATGCTGCTAATAAATACATAAATGGGGGAGGAGAGGAGATCTTATCTACAAAAGAAGCCTGAATGTGGGCTGGTATATGTGGAGGGAGTGCTGGGAGTTGGGAAATCATTACTTTGCATCCACTGTAATAAAGGTTAGTTCATTCAAGATTCATCAAAGGACACAACTAAATCCACAGGGATATTTTGATGAGGAGCAGCATATCTGAATGATCTCGAAGATCTTCCCATGAATTGCTTATGAGCTAGCTGCAAGGGACAAAGTAGTGAGTATACAGTGGAGACACTGGTTAACGCTTTGGGTAATTAACATGAGCAGCCCCAGTGACACAGATGTGATTGTGAGTCTCCAGATGTAATGTTCATACCCATAGTTCCAGTTGGCAAATTGAACTAGGGTTAAAGCAAAGGCTATCAAGGTGTAAGTCTCAAATGAAGGGGAAGATGATAGTCAATAAATTTATTTTAAATGCTCATCTTGATAATCAGGAAGATGCAATCAAAGCAAAGCAATATTGATTTTTTCAGACTGCTGTTATTTAAATGATCAGTGATTTGACAAGGGTGTGGAGACAACTGGAAATTTTCATTCGGTTTGGATGAGTGTAACTCGCTAAATCTTTTTAGAAACTAATTTAGTGATATTTATCTGTGGTAAGTATCCTTACCCTTCGAGAAACCTCAGGTCTAGGACTTGATCCTAGAATATTCCACTAATTATATGCAGAAGAACATCATTTGTTCTAGTGTTGTTTGTGATAGAAAGCAATTAGCAACTGTACCAATTATCTGTTGCTGGGTATAAAATTTAGTGGCTTAAAACAACACACATTTAGTATCTCAGTTTCTGTGGATCTGGAATCCAGGCACAGTTTAGCTGGCCCTCTGCTTCAGGGCCTCTCACAGGCTGCAATTAAGGTATTGGCTAGGACTGGAGACTCATCTGAGACTCCAATAAGGAAGGACCCGCTTCCAAACTCACATGGTTGTTGGCAAGATTCCGTTACTTGTGGGCTGGTGGCCAGAGGCTGCCCTTAGTTCCTTGCCATGCAGGCTTCTCTATAAGCCAGCAAAAGAAAAGAGTCTGCTAGCAAGAGTCAAGTTACAATCTCTTCTAACCTAATCATCTCATCTCATCTTTGACATTGCCTCTTCTTTGCTTCATTGTATTGATTAGCAGCAAATCACTGGGCCAACTCACAGTCAAGGCAAGACAATTACACAGGGGCATAAATACCAGATCACAGGAGACTATCTCAGAATCTGCCCACCGTGATGCCCAAATGCCCAACAAGAAAGACAAGGTTTAATAATTCCTGGCAGTGTCACACCATGGGAAACTCTTCAGTAGTTAATAAGAATGATGTCTTTTGCTACGTGTGTGCAGAGGCTTGGAGAGATTTCCCAAACCTATTGCTAAGGGAATAAAGCAAACAAAGCTATTTTGCAAACAAATGTGATGCCATTTGTGTAGAAGCAAAATATTTTTCCAAAATGCAACATGGTTATGTGTGCATATACACGCATCCAGATACAAAGGGAAGCTTGGGAGGAGACAAATCCAATCCATCGATGGTGGTTACCGCTGAAAAGATGTGGGTTCAGGGTGGAGGTGGGGAATACGGAGCAAGTTTCTCATTTTATTCATCAGACTTATTTGTTGTTTGAGGGTTTTTTTTTTTCATAGTGGGAATATATTTGTGTATTGTATATTTGTTTCTAAAAAAGAACTTGTACTGGGAAGCTGGGGCTTGGGTCCAGGAGCGTTAACTTTCGAAAGTGTAGCATGCTATGCATCCATGTGTCCCAACAGTGCCTTTTTATTGTGCATGTTCTAAAGGTTTGCTCAGTTTTCCATCACAGCTTTTTCTCAGATGTTTGCGACTATGCTCACTACAAGGAGGCTAATAAGGGCTCTGTTGTCCTAGACCATGGAGCTGCTCTGGAAACACACAAGTAAGGAGGCAATGAGCTGGCAGCTGGATCCTATCGAACGCTCTTCTTTCCCAGACACAAAGGAAGAACCACAGTAGCCACCCAGAGCGTAGCCTGGTGCTGTGGGGCACTTCTGGGAGGCCACAGGAAGGGATGTGGGACAAATAGTCCCTGTTGTGGTTTGTCTTTTTGTCGGTTCCGTGACCCATGTTCTCATCAGAAGATGAGCCCAGGCTCCGGCGGTGGAGGTACAGTTTAAGAGCCATCACTTGCCGGTGACCTTGGGCCAGCTTTCTCATCCCTCTGCACCCCCGTGGCCTCATCTGTAAAGTGGTGATGGTGATCATGCTGCTATTCAAGTTCTGCTGTGAGGATTAAATGAGCCAGCACGGCCGAGGCCCTTGGCCGAGGCCCAGAGCATGTTAGGCATTCCAGGAAGGTTAGCAGCTGCTCTTGTTGATGTTGTTGTTTATGGTTATCAACAAAACTTGGCATTTACTAAAAACTGACTGGGTTCCCATTCCTAGCTCTGCGATAAGTGCTTTCCATGCTTTATCTCATGGAAGCTGCCCAACTTTCCAGAGCGGAAGCCATCCCAATCTTCCTGTTGTACAGACACAACTCTGAGGCTCAGGGAGGTGAAGGTAGTTCTCCAAGTTCACAGACTGGGAAGCAGGGATGCCAAGATTTGAACTCAGGTTTGTGTGTCTTGGAAGTGTCCCTTGACAGAAGTTCTTCGTCGCTTCCTAAGAACCACATTATTTTGCTCTCAGGTTGTGAGGAAAGGTCCATCAAGCCCTGGAGAGCTTTGGGATGGACCAGAGCACTTAGGAGAGGAGTAGGCAGGAGTGTCTGCTGTAGAGATACAATAGAAACATGAGGAGAAATGGATACATGAATAGTTGGTATGGGAAACTGCTCACAACTTCTTCAGAAACCAACCAATCAAGGAGATCAAAAAGTAAATAAAGATCAATTGAATTTGACTTACACATTTAGCATGCTTGATGTGTGTATATATAAAATCTTTGCACAGAACAGAGAACACCCATTCTTGTCACACAGATGGAATATTTACAAAAATTAACCGAGATTTCTCCTTTCATCTGTTGGTGGAGAGGCAATGCCGCAAAACTGTAAGACTTCAAGGAGAGCCACTCAAAATGAACTTTCTAGAATGCCTATTGCATTCTGTGTGAACTTCCAGATATGTTTGCATATACATGTCTTGTTTCATTTTAATGAATAATGAAAATACCATCTTCATTTTACCTATGAGGCAACCAAGGGTCGGACAGTAGTCTACCACAGGCACACCTTGCTTATCGTGGTACTGAGAAGGAAACCACAGGGGGCTTCCTTGTTTGGAGGTATAGCAGCTTCTTTCTTTCTGTGTTCCATGTCTTCTCAGGAGTCAGAAGTTCAGGGAGATTTTAATGGAGAAAAGTTTCTTTTTTTAGGTATATTTTTAAATGTTTATTTTGAGAGAGGAGAGAGAAAGAGGGGAAAGGAGAGGGAAGGAGAGAGAGAGAGGAGTGGGGGAGGGACAGAGAGAAAGGAAGAGAGAGAATCCCAAGCAGGTTCCCTGTTGTCGGCACAGAGCCCGTTGTGGAGCTCGATCCCATGAATGTGAGATCATGACCTGAGCCGAGATCAAGAGTCAGATATTTAACCAGATGAGCCACCCAGGTGCCCCTATGGAAAAAAGTTTCTTGAGGTAAGTTTTCCAGATACCCTTCTTTTCCTCAAAAGGATTCAAGCCTGATAATCAAAAAGACAATGACAAGTGTTAGTAAGGATGTGCAGACGAAACCCTTTTACATTGCTGGTGGGAATGTAAAATGGTGCAGGCATTTTGGCAAACAGTTTGGCAGGCCTTAAAAATGTTAAACATGAAGGTAACATATGACCCAGAAATTCCACTCCTAAATATCCACACACATCCATGCAAAAACTTATACATGAATGTTCACTACAGTATTACTCATAATAGCCATAAAAAGGAACAACCCAAATGTCAATCAACTGATAAATGGGTCAACAGAGGAGGTATATCCGTACAAGAGATTAAAAGGAATAAAGTACCGATACATGCTAGAAAATAGATGAACTCAAAAATATTATGCTAAGTCAAAGAAGGCAGTCACAGAAGATCAGGTATTGTACAAGCATGTTTACCTGAAATGTCCAGAATAGGCGAATCCTTAGAGACTGACAGTAGTGGCTGGTTGCCTGGAGTTCTGAGATGGGCAAACAGGCGTGACTGCTGATGTGTGCTGTGCTGGGGGTTTCTTTGTGGGGTAGTGGGCAGTGTCTAAAATCAGATGATGATGGATGATTGAACAAATGTGAATGCCCCAAAACCTACTGAATTGTTCACTTAAAAAAAGGCAAAGTTTATAGTATGTAAATTACATCTCAATAAAGCTGTTAACAACGATGACAAAAGGAATGTAAGCCTGACTTGCCAGAATGCCTTGCCTTCTGAACATGGAATGAAGCCACTCCTGCGATTTCTTATGTGAGGGGTGCACACCCTGGGGGAGATGCCTTCCAGTGGAGAAATCAGCAAAGACCTAAGAACAAGGCATTGGAGCCTTAAAAGTTGAGAGCCTCAAGTGCGCCTCGAAAATGAAACAGATTTGGGCATATGCAACTAGGATATTCTAAATGAAAGAAACGGTGTGAGCCAGGCTCCAGAGGTGAAGAGGCAGGGACAGAAAACATCAATCAATGTCGTTTGAATTAAACACAAAGGAGATGTATCTCAGTTTTTAACCATATTTGCAAATACAGATATAAATGGCTTTTGGATAACTTTTGTATTGGAAGTCAAAGGAAAAATAATACAAAAACTTAACAGAAGTTCATGTCATAAGTTGGTAGGTGATGTTTGTTCTCCCCAGCAAAATGTATTGACAGTGGCTTCCATGGAGAAATTAAATATGGATCTGGAATTGCTAGTGGCGCTTTATATAATTTAATCCTAGTATGTCTGAAAACAATTTAATCCTAATGTGTCTGTTTTCAGTAATCATATGGCCTTTCTCTTTGGCTGGAAGGCGAATACAGGGTGGCCACAAGCAAGCCAAGCTCAGATTGGTAAAATGTCATGTAGCGTTTCCTAGAGCAGACATTTGCCCCCTCAAGAGAAGAGCCTTCACGGGGCAGGTAGCCCAAGCAATGGCTGTCTTAGAGTCTTCAGGGGAGATGATTCATTCCAAGCCCAGGGCAAACCAGGAATCCTGTAATAGAATGATGCATTAAAAAGCTTGGAGATCCTCTCCCCTCCGTTGACATGTCTCAGCAAGCTTAATAGCCTATACATTTCTACTTTTGATTCTCTGCTCAAAAATTCTGTGGTTCTCCATGCTGAGCCACTAAAAGCAGCAGTGAAGAATAGAATATTTCAAGTTCTCATTAAATTTGCTACCTTGATATAAGACCGGAATAAAGCTCCTTATGTAAGGATGAGTCCTGTTCTTTCCAGAGACTGAATCTGGAGAGAGAACACAGGTATGGCCACCATTTAAGAAGAAGTCAGTAGATAACTGAAGAGATAATGAGTAAGGAGAAATCTCGAACCCGCCAACCATGAGGACTTGTGTAAGCAGAGGATCACGTGGATGCTTTAGGTGTGCAGGCAAAGGTGGAATGGAGGCCACGGCTAAAGAGATGCAGCCTGAGGATATACGCTGTCGCTTCTTGCAATCAGATTTGTGGGAACAGAGGTTTGGGTTCCTCCTACCCACAAAGCAAGACTCGGGATCAGCATTCCGAAGGCTGGCAGCCGGGAGGAGGTTCACAAAATTAATCTAGTGGAGAACTAGGGAAGAGAAAGTGAGAGGTGATACCTAGTAGAGTCAGATGGCCCACC
This sequence comes from Paguma larvata, assembly GCA_030068075.1. Taxonomy (NCBI): domain Eukaryota; kingdom Metazoa; phylum Chordata; class Mammalia; order Carnivora; family Viverridae; genus Paguma; species Paguma larvata. The sequence goes on along the minus strand of CM057842.1, from coordinate 22,398,894 downwards.
AGGAGGCTCAGCTCTGTTTAGGGCATCAGCAAAGGAGGGGCCTCCCTACCAGAGCCCCCTCTCCACAAAAGAAGCAGACAACAGAGAGAGATGGTCAGTTTTTATATGCTTATCCAGGATTTTGACACGGTATTTGAAAATGGTTTTGAAATTGTAGCATAACATAGGTATGAGGATGGAGCTTGTTTTGTATGATGCACGTGTATGTATGTGGGGGGTGGGTGTCTATGACCATGAGTGAGAGGAGAGCATGGGTGAGTTATGCACGTGGGCTGATGTGTGCATGCGTGTGTGTGCACAGGTGTAGGTGTGAAGGTGTACATGGACACACATATGTAGGCATCTGTGTATATACGTGTCAGGTGAGCATGTGTGTGTGTGTTTGTGCATGTGTATAGGGATCAACAGAGCACCATATCCTTTTTATTGCTCGGAGTTCCTGAAAGTCATGATCTGCATGAGATTCTGTCCCTGGCGCTAGGTCTGTGGCCAACATCACAACGGCCACCCCGATCGGTGATAAATTCCACCTAGGAGGGCCTATCCAAGCCAGGTGCTCTCCACACATCATTTTAGAACGTCCTCACAAGCCACCAGGTGATGTAGGCTGTAAAATCCCAACTCACAGTTAAGGAACATGAGAGCCAAGGTCCCACTCAGCGGTGGGGCTGGAATTCACACCCTGTGTTGCCAGACACCAAAGCCAGGCTCCATCTAGGGCACCAGGATTTGATGACAAAAGGGTTTACTGAATTCTTTGATGGGAAAGAAGTGAAGAGGACCCCCCGCAGGGAAGGCTTGAAGGGGAAGGGGTATTAGGATTGGGAAACTGGGGATATAACAATGTTGTTTTATTTATTCCACATCTGAGTCCCATAGCTGGGCCAGTTGGTTTGGGAGTTCCTTCTTCAACAGTAGCTGAACTGCCTCAAGTGCATGATAGAGAAAGAGGAAGGGGGGTGGTGGCAAGTCCTCTTCGGCCCTCAAATCAGAGAAATATGGTTTTCTCTGACTCACACAGACAGGTTCCTGGGGCTATCTGGAGATGGAACCTCCAGGCAGGCTGATTTGAACTGCTTCCAAACGGATATCATGCTTCAAAGAGTTGGCCCGGCCCCCGTGGGGCAGAAGCTGAACCTGAGTGCGGGAAGGGGACAAGGGGGCTGGAATTCAGGCAGCACTCCCCTCCCCCAGGCCCTGGAGGGTTTGTTTAACCCCTCAGGGGTGCTGTGTGCCTTCCTTGTTGAGGTGGTTTGTGGCTTAGTGAAGCGATATTTATAGAGTGCTCTGTGATTCTTGGGCGAACATTCGTTTTATAAATGAATGATCAAATTTATTAGCAATGAGTAACTAACCCATCTACATTTATTTTGTTGTTAATACAAATTTACAAGGTTTTAATTGCCAGTTTTAAAACCCCAAAAACCCATACATAAATACATGGGTAATAAAATATCTTCTCACTGTGCCCTTGACTTCTGTAGTTACATGAGGGCTTATGAGGAGGGTCTTGAAGGAGGTTTCACATGTAATCAGAAAACTTGCCATAAAAGGATGAAGGGCCAGAAACAGTCTAATTTAACCTGGTTGGTGGTAACTTCTTGTGTTTTAATCAGAATTCCCCTACCTATAACTATTATGAATAATTTTCTTTGCAATGCTTATTAATGTGAATAACAATCTCCCTTGATTTCTCTTGTTATCTCGTGGAATGCCCTACAGCGTTGCTACTTGGAGTTTGGTCCCCAGACAGCAGCATGGGTATCACCTGGTAGCTTCTTAGAAATACAGATGTCAGGCCTCCTTCCAGACTTACTGAGTCTGAATCCGCATCATAACAAGATCTCCAGGTGATTTGTATACACATGAAAATTTGCTATCTGCTGCATTGAGGTGGTTATGTCTTCTCCCATTTCACAGTCAAGGAACCTGACTTTCAGAGAAGTTCAGTCCCACAGCCAAGCTGGATTTGAATCCAGTGTGTTGTAGTCAACTCAGCCATCAGCCAGATGCTGCAGGTGCACAGTGTCCACACAAGAGTCCAGAAGCATAGACTTGCAAGGACAGTGATGACAGTCTTGGGCCCCCAAAGTAGTGACTTCACTCGGCACTGGTCCATGGGTTGTATACTCAGCTGCTTGTACCTTCATCCTTTAGACCTGCTGTGGGGGAAGCTTGTGATGTCCAGTCTCTGCACAGCACACCTCAGGGAGACCAAGGGATATCCTAGAGTTGTGATCAAGGGTGGTCTCAAGTAACATTCTCTTTCAATGGCAGAAATGATGGTCGTCTTATTGCTTAAAAAAACCCAACAAACCTGTTTTAGAACAGTGATATGAATCCCAGAAAGTTAGAGAATGTCCGGGGCCAAAGTGAAGTGGTAAATTGATCATATTCATTAATAGCAATTTAACAAATATTTATTGAGTGTTTACTATGTGTCAGGCACTATCCTGAATGCTGAGAGTAAAGAAAGGGTACAAAGAGGAAGGAAGTTTAACAAATAAGATGATTTGTACCTTCCCTGTATTTCTCCATTGGACCCAGAAGGAAGTCAAATAGGTTCTCTGCCTTAAATATAGAATTGACCCATGCACTTGTCAATTAGAGGGGAATTCATGCAAATTGCCCAAAGTACCTGAGCTCACTATTTCCCCTCTGTTATGGTGGCCTTCACTTAATCTGCTCTCACTCTGAACGCATTTCCTTTATCTAAGACAAGAAGTCTCCCTTTATCAGACTGAGTATTTTTTATATCAGTCGAGGTCATTTTCTAAATATGAAGAGATGCTGGAGTATATGGCCCATATTGGGCACCCACCCTACAAGGAACTCTGTGGCATTGTACTCAGCAACCCTCAGACTCACTTTGCCTACCTGTCAAGTGGATAGGTATATATCCTCTTTAGTGATGCAAAAAGGTATGTGACTTGGGTGACCAGAAAATATGTGGATGCTTTAGGAAATAAACTGGCCTGCATTCCTGAACAGACCTCTCCGTTCTGAACACTTCGTTAGAATGGTTTTAAAACAGCTCCCTCCTGCATCTTATTGAAATCATTCCGGGTGCCTTCTGAGACCAGGGCCTTCTAAATTTATGACCTGTCATCTGGAACTTTCCCCTAAGGGCAAAGTTCCTCCATGAGGAATACCCTCATTGAGTGCCATTTTCAAAGAGTTGGATGGAGGCTGGGGGAGGAGAGACTCACTTTTCCAATGGAACCACAAACAATGGGACTTACATGGGCCAAACCTCATCCAAAGCTCTGAAAACTACCCCTGGAGGCTCTCTGAGGAGTGGGGCAAACAGACAAAGACCCTTCACAATTGCTCTTTGTTTCTAATTTTATTAGAAATTATTTTAGGATTATTGAATGAATAGGCATTTAGGGATTTAATTTCATCTTTCTGGGTGTCCCCTTATTAGATTCCTGGAGCCTAAACCAAACCCAGGCCACCCAATAAACAAACCTTGGATGTCTGGGTCACTACCTGGCTCTGTCCTTCCACAGATTCAAAACATATTTATGGGGCAGCATTAGTTGTGGGATTTGAAAATGGGCAAAGTCCCAATGAGATCCCTGCCCTCAAGGTATCTTGGAGAAGGCAACTGATGGCAAATATTAGGCTCACATGGTGAGGATGTGTTCCATGGTTCAAACACAGAGATCTGGTCTACTCTTATGTTTAGGATATTCCTTCTATGTGTACATGGATTTCCTGTAAAAGGTAGATACAAAAAAAGGTATATCTATGAATATGGTTTTATAATTTCTTACTATACAGAGTGAAGGGATATTTGGTGTGTGTGTGTGTGTGTGTGTGTTTTCTCTAGCACTCATCAGGCAAACATTGTCCCCATTCTCAATAGAACTTATACCACATTAGTTTAGACAAGTGGCATAAAAACAAAGAGTAAAATAACTATGTGAAATGTGGTAATTACTAGGAAATGCTATGGTACTGTTTTCATTGATGTTTTCTTTTTTACAAAAATTGTAACTTCTATGTGTGTAAAACACACATGAAGTCCAAGTCTTCAGAGAAAGAGTAAGGTTAGAGAGCAGAGCATCAGGTTGACAGAAAAGATGGGGGTTGAGTGAGTAACCCAGGAAGACCTCTCTGAGGAGGTAGCAATCTGGTTGTGATCTGGAGAATCAGGTCTTAGTCATGAAAGTCATGGGCAGCAGACTCACAGGGAGACACCAGAACACATGTGAAGGCCTTCAGGGAAACCAAGATCCGAATATTTTCCAACAACTGGAAGAACGTCCGTGAAGCTGCAGTTGCATTGCAGTAATGTAGAGGAGAGCAAGCTGAGCTGGTGTTGGAAAGGAAGGGAGGATCTAGATCATGCCATGTATGTGATCCATTCACGAGCTATTAACATGGTCCACCTTAATTTTTTTTTTAATTTTTTTATGTTTTATTTTTTATATTCAAGAGAGAGACAGGGTGTGAGTGGGGAGGGGCAGAGAGACGGAGACAGAATCCAAAGCAGGCTCCAGACTTTGAGCTGTCAGTACAGAGCCCGACACGGGGCTCAAACCCACGAGCAGTGAGATCGTGACCTGAACCGAAGTTGGACACTTAACTGACTGAGCCACCCAGGTGCCCCCCGCCTTAAGTTTTAATAGCAGCCATCTTGTGGCTGTATGGGTATCAGAGCCTAGGGGTCGACAGAGAAGCAAGGGAGCTTTAAAAGCTGTTCAAGTAGTTGAGACCAAAGATGGCCCTGGTCCATCATGACGGAGCTGAACAGAGGCAATTTAGAATTTGCTTTGAGTATTAGAGTGCACAGGATTTGTTGATTCGACTGGATATTGGTAGATTTTCAAGGATGCTACCAGGTTTTTAGTTTGAGCTCTTGAGTGGATCAGTAGACCAAAATTAGTTAAGATTCTGGGAAGACCTGGTGTGGAGGAGAGGCAAAGTGCCAACAGAGAGCCCATTATCCTGGAGTCATGACTATGCAGGATGCAGAAGAGCTGCCCTGGTCAAGATGTTACTGCTGCTATGTTTTGGTTCATCAGGAAAAAGCCATTCTGAATGATTATTGACGTCTGTCGTGAACATAGGTGGAATATGGCACAGTTGTTGGAAGTTTGTCATCTTTGCCTTATCAGATACAGGACACTGTCCAGTTTATAGGCCTTGGTCTGCTGGCAAATCTGTGTTGAAGCCCTTCTCTTGCCAGGTACTGTTATAGACAGTGTCAGGGCATATTGAATGACTAGGTAGCAAGAACCAATTATAACAATTTCCTTCAAGTTTTTCTTTCCTTCAAGTTTTAATGCAAGCATCATCAATGAAGCTAAAAAGAATTTTGTTTCTTTTAGAGTGGTCACGTGCACTATTCTTAGATGATATGCAGATGCCCATGCAGGGAAGACTCAGACTACCTCTAAAGTCTGGAGTTTTATACACGTGGCAACTCCCAGTTAAATGGGACGGACGTGAAAATTTGCAACAAGGAGATAAATATTCTATCCTCAAATATTTTTCACCACTTTAATACTAAATATGACTAAATGTAGTCTTGATTTTGCACTTTGAAGGCCTTAGATGTGGACTACTAAGGGTAACACTCTTTTGATGGGAATAGGATCTCAATTCCAGAGCTCATTTCAAATATCATTGGGTCCAAGGCCAAGTGCCTTGTGTCATTGGCCGGTCAAACCATACTGAGAACGCCCATTACAAAAAGATCTTTATTACATTTTATCTCTTTAAAATAGCAACCCTTTTTGGCAGCTGGAACTGTCTTCTCTGGATCCAGTTAGTGCCTATAAAGGAGGCTCAGGTTTCTGACAGTCAATCAGGACACAGGTGGAGCTGGTCTGTGCCCCACCACCCCCAACAGCCTCCTGGCCTAGGCTAAATGGGGATTTAGTGGATCTCCTTGGGATTTGTCAGGAAAAAAAAAATCACATTTCAAGTGGGAAGAAAGTAAATCCAGAATCCAGGAAGAGAGAGGCAGCTTATAATGATAGGCCGTTACCTCTGTACTGGGCTTTACATTTCACAGAATATGTACAGGATTCTTTTTGGTCCCCCCTCCGAAACATCCTGCAAGTAATATATTAATTTTCTCATTTTACAGATTTGGAGAGTAAGGCTTACAAAAAGAAAGTAATTTGACCAAAGGTGTAGACTAACAAATGGGACTTCAGTTCAGATTTGACTTCAAATCTAACCTTTAAGGGCAAACTTTATGGAAAGTAGAAAGGAACTAAAATTTATCCCATTTTGCCAAACAGTGCCAGGGCAGAGAAAGTTAGTGTTTACAACTGTATTTGTCTTTGCTGATACTACTCAAGGCATGATGTTTAAAACAAACAAACAAACAAACAAACAAACAAAAAATATAAACCAATGACACAAAAATTGAAATCAGTACTGGAATTTACATGTGGCCTCTATCATATTTAGTGAAAATGTAGGAATGATTTAGAACAAGGGTCAGCCCATGGGGGCAACTCTGTTTTTATAAATCACAGCTGATTGAAGCATAGCCTCGCCTGTTCATTTGGGTGGATCTAAACCACTTTTGTGCTGGCGTGACAGTACTGACCAGCTGCAATAAATGTCACAGCCTAAAATGTTTACTATGTAGCCCTTTACAGAAAAAAAAAATTGCCAACCCCTGATTTAGAAGACTCCTTTCGGGGTGCCTGGGTGGCTCAGGTCATGATCTCACGGTCTGTGAGTTTGAGCCCCGCTTCGGTCTCTGTGCTGATGACTCAGAGCCTGGAGCCTGCTTCGGATTCTGTATCTCCCTCTCTCTGTGCTCTTCCCCTGCTCATACTCTGTCTCTATGTCTCTCAAAAATAAATAAACAAAAAAAATAAAAAAAAAGACTTCTTTCATCTTGACTTCTCATCATAAATTCATTCTTTTTTTTTAACGTTTTTTTATTTTTGAGAGAGAAAGCGTGACAGAGAGAGGGACAGAGGATCCGAAGAGGGCTCCATACTGACAGCAGAGAACCCAGTGTGGGGCTGGAACCCATAAACCATGAGATCATGACCCGATCTGAAGTTGGACACTCAACCCACTGGGCCAACCAGGGGTTTCAATGAACTGATTCTCAAAGGCCTTTTTAAGTAGGAATTGTAGTGAAGGGTAGATTACAAACTGGCTAAAAATATAAACTTAATATTTAAAGTCCTTGGTTAAGATCTCTGGGACATCCTCTGAATGTGAGGTTAGAGGTGTCTGGAGCATGGTACAAATGTCTGAGAATAGTAAAAAAAGAGAATTTATTCACATGGTATCTATTAGTGTCACCTTCATGGATGGAACAATGGAGCAAAGGAGTTGTTTTAGACTGGATGTGTGTTTCTCCTCAAATTCATATGATGAAATCTGAATCCCTAGTGATGGAGGTGGTGCCTTTGGAAGGTGACTAGGTCACAAGAACAGAGCTTCATGAATGGGATCAGCGTTCTTATAAAAGAGACTCCAGAGGGGTGCCCAAGTGGCTCGGTTGGTTGAGTGTCTGACTTCAGCTCAGATCATGATCTTATGGTTTGTGGGTTCGAGCCCTACATTGGGCTCTATGCTAACAGCTCATAGCCTGGAACCTGCTTCAGATTCTGTGTCTCTGTTTCTCTCTGCCCCTCCCCTGCCTGTGCTCTGTCTCTCTCTCTCAAAAATAAATATTAAAACAATTTAAAAAAGACCCTAGAGAGCTCCCTCATCTCTCTGGTCATGTGAGGACATGGCAAGACCACCCTTGATGAACCAGGAAGTGGACTCTCATCAGACACCAAATCTGCCAGCATCTTGATTTGGATTCCCAGCCTCCAGGATTATGAGAAATAAATATTCATTGTTTAAGCCACCCAGTCTATGGTATTTTGTTATAGCAGCCCAGACAGACTAAGACTGGAAGGTATTATTCAGGGCTGGTTAAGTGGTTAGGAACAACGCTCATCTCTTGATGTCCTACCTTCCTTTCTCATGTCACAGTCCAATATAAAAGGGGCACCATGCTTCACACAGTCATTTAGGGACCCAGGTGCTTTGTGTGTGGCTATGCCATCTTTCAGGGCCTCAGAGACCTCCACTTGATCCTTTGCATGTATGCAGCAGGAGAAAGGGGAGGAAATCTGAGCAACAGGGCAGGAAATTTTAGAGGCTGTTCCTAGAAGTAACATGCATCCCTTCTGCTGACATTCCATGGGGAATCAGCCACATGTCCTCATGTGAAATTGGGAAATGCAATTTAGAAGCATGCCAAAGATGAAGGGAACAGAGTCATTGGTGCAGAACTAATCAGATTCTGCAGGGGTGAAGTTAAGTGTTTTTGGTTTACATGTCCCTTACATGCTCAGGAGTCTACTTCCTTCTTCCTTCCTTCCTCCTTCTCTTCCTCTTTTCCCTTCTTCCTTCCTTCCTGCTTCCCTTCCTTATTTGTTTATAGTCTTATATGTGTAGCCTGGTCCTTGGTCTTGATGATTACAAAAGAAAAAAAAAGTTAAGAACTAATCCCTGTCCTATGATCTGTGTTCCAAAGTTTACCTAAATTGATAGGGGGGCAAAAATAGAAACATATAAATGCAAGAATCCTACCACCGCTATAGAAACGGTGATGGAAAGTGAAGCTTGGACACTGGGCTCGAAGGCAGAATGGATTGAGAACATTTGGCGTAAGCATGTGTGAGTTTAAAGTGGTATTTAATTAAAAAGTTGCAAGCTCATGAAACAAAGGGTTTTGTTTGGCTCTCCGTTGTATAATCCCAGTTTCTAGGAAACAATAACTTGTGATTTATAGGTTCCCTTTTCACAGAAGTATGGAAGTTATATGTAGCTCATGTTTAAATGAGAAAAAAAAATTCCCTCATGGTAACTCATTATCTGTCTGGCTAACAAAGGACAAATCCAGGAACATCTTTCTTTACCATTTCATATTTATGACACATCCTGTTGGTAAAACATTATTCTCAAGGCAGGCTCTGGAGTTTATTATTTTTTGTCTTCTCATTTCATGACTGCATCATTTTTTAAAAATGCCAGGCCACATGGAAGCTTCCTTCCTTTTGGATCAGGGGTAGGAGAGGGAATGTGTAAAACCGTGGATAATGAAGCCTACACCATGCTTCCCATTTGTAAGGGGAAGATGGTCTTGTCTCTTTACAATTCATGGGCTTTGCATGGCCTTATTGGAGTTTATTCTAAAGAATGTTCTACTTGGGGGTACAGATTGTTGTAGAGGAATTCGGAGCTCCTCTGAGAATCACTTCTTACCTCTTCATGGACATTGCACCACACGAAGTTCTTTTTAGTGATGTTGGCCATTGTGTATTGTCTGTCCATCTCCTGTGATGAACCTATGAAGTCTGAGGGTGGGTGTGGGGCAGAAGCCTTTTATGGCTTATCCATTGCTGTCTCTCTTAGTGCCTAAAACAGGGCTTGGCACATTGTGTGCACTCTGTAATATTAGGGGTGAGGGAAAAGGCACGGATGAGTGAGTGAGTGCATAGCAGTAGGGACAGACAACAGGCCCTGTATCTCCCCACACTGTTGTGTCTAGAGGAGATGAGAAATGCACCCCAAGACTTTGTGCTTCTCCTGGCTGAAGGCAGTCAGCTACCATTGATCAGGCTCTATGGATTTGTCTTCATTAATTACTCTGGAAAATTCCCACCAGAATATTAGTGACAAAATTGTGTTCCATTGACTGAAACCCTAATGAGGGAAAGCATCAATAAATTCTTAATTTGTCCCTCAGGGAGAAAGTACAGTGATTGTCTATTTAGAAGCCTTAGTTACTACAATCTAATCCTAGCCTGAGGACATTTGGTCGCTTTCTTGGAGTGCTGTGGAGAAGGAAATCTTTTCAGAAAAATTTCTGTTCTTCCAGATTTTGCTAATGAGAATCCCTTCTGAATAGGAACCAAGTCAATAAGATGCCTGAGAAAGAACATTTCATGACCCTCCCAGCTGCCTCTGTGGATATGAGTCCACCATGGTGTTGATCGGATCCCTGGGAAGGACTCAGATGTGGAATGAAAATCTTCTCTTGTTCCCATGAAATGGCAGGGCTCTACTTGGGCTCCTTGTGATCATTCCCAGAGGCAGCGAGATGCAGGTTACCAGTAGAATTGGAATCACAGGCTCAACACAAAGGGGCAGATTCTTACCTTTGCTGTCAGTTTTCTCATCTATAATGAGGATAATGGGAGCATGAGTCTCATAGGCCGCTGAGGGAATTAGATAAGACGGTGTTCTGTGAAGTGTTTAGCATAGCACACAGCACGTACTAGAAGCTTCGCCCATGCTATTTTCTGTTGCCACATTTATTATTATTCCAGCCCCATGAAGAATGCCAAGAAAGGCTGAACTTTTAATAGAACGTTATAGAAGAAGTTGAAGTATCACGACACAGGTCGAACTAGAGAAACGAGAGTATCTGTAAGTCATAGAGTTTGTCTTTTTGATTTCCTGCCCCACTTTAGACAGGACTTCTGGAATAATACGATTTTAAGATTCTTCTTCCTGGCAAGTCTGAACATTCATGGCCTATTACATCTATTACACCTAATGGAATGGCTGTAAATCCCAGCAATTAGAGTGTCATCGTGGACTAAGGAGGACAATAGATGTGCAGCATGGCAGCTCACGCCCCACGTCCAAAGCGCACAGCAGACATTACTAACTGATCACGGCACCCTTTCTGCCAAGCCTAGACTCACTCATGCATTCGAGCACATCACTCCAGAATCTCTCTGCTTAATTAGGTAATGACACATATTTCCCTCCTAAATAAAGGAGGCCATGCAAAGCACGGGTTCTGGTTCTGGTTGAACCACTAACCAGCTGTATGGCATTTAACTTTGTTTTTCTTCATTATAAAGCTTATATTTTATTAAAGCTCAAATAAACATTTCTCCATCCTCCTCACGTGTACACCGGGAGATTGACAGGAGAGAAAAGCCGACATTTAATGGCAACTTAACTCCCGTGGAAATGCCGTTTAAGCTCTAGAGAGAATTGGCTCAAAATCCCATTTCATGACTTGTGGTCCATCTGTTTCCCGAACCCCCGGGATGTTTGTGACTATGGAGCAGAGGGGCAGGGTTCTTGTTCTCGACCCACATTTGTCTCAAAACTGCTGCTTCTGCTTAACATGGTCCCATGCACACTGTCCCCTGTGGAGTGTGCTGACCTGGCTGAGGGGCCTTCCTCGGCTTTTTGCTAGATTTACCCCTCCCCCTCCATAGCACCCACCCTCTAGTGGGGCTTTGTGGGTACAGTAAGTTTGGACAAAAGGAGGTGGGTTTATGTATTAGCCGTCTTGGTTCTACAAATCCATTTAACTACTTTACCCCTGAGGTATTTTTTCTTTCCCTCTCCTCCTCTTTTCCTTTTTATCCTTCTTTTTTATTTTTTAAAACTCACCACACTACCTCTCAGAGTTCTCTGACCCCTTTGCATATTCTTGGTGACTTACCTTCTCCCCACTTCTTTCTTGGGTACAATAGTAAAAGTCAGAATCTTTCCATCTGAAATTCAACTCTACTTCAGACCTCCCCTGTGTCTCCAGATCTTGCGTTATTGGTACCCTGTGTTAATATGGTAGTGACAGGCCCTTCCTTCCCTCAGAAGAACTTTGGTAAGTCATTAAAATTATGGCTGCATGCACTGATGTGTGCCTACATGTTGCCTTTTAACATTCTATCGTTCTTCCATTCTTCTTGATTAATAAGAGCCTTAATTTTTAGCTGGCTCATTACTGCCTGGTTAAAAAAACTGCTTCCTCTAACTTACCTTGTAGCTATAGGAGCCAAGTAACTAAACTGGGATTTAGAGAGATGTAGTGTGTGGGATTAATGGGGGGGTCTCCAAAAAAGGGAGAGAAGGTCTCCTTCTACTCCTTCCTTTAATCTGCTCTCTGGAATGCTAACGAGATGGCTAGAACTCCAGCAGCCATCTTGTACCATGAAGAGAAGGACCCACCCTAAGGATAAAGACATAGTGTGTCTGATGACTTTGTCAAGCTGCCTAGATGCTCTAACTTCCAATTTCTTATCTATTGAAAATAAAACTTCTACCTTGTTTAAGTTCCTTTTATTCAGGGTTAACTATTACCTCAACACACAATTCATTATTTTCAAAACTTGCATCCTCAAGCCTTCCTCACCTTTTACTCCAAAGCACCTATGAGTTGAATGGGGGAAGCTGTATCCTAACACACAGATGGGTTGAATGGTAGAACAAAGATGCTCTGAAGGACGTAAGAATATGGGTGCTTGCTGACAATCTTCTGCCCTGAGCTAAACCTCTGACCCAGGCCAAGAAGATTCAAATGGCTTCCGGAAGACAGTAGCAGGCAGGACATTCCAATGCTAATGTCAGCCTTATAAAGAAGACAAATGAATGTGGGACTGAGGAAGGCAAGGAACCCCATTATTCCCACGATGGGCTCCTGGGGAAACCGCAGACAGTTTTGTGGTTCAGATGACAGACGTCACCCAAAAGTTGAGGAGTTCATATCCACTAAAGTGCACAGTTAAGAATAATCAAAACATAAAACAGATGTCAATATCAAAATACTGAGTGTGTAGTCCCCAAATTAAAGTCAAACATGAAAAATAAGTTGAACTTAAAACATGCATTCTTTTCTTTCTCAAATATTTGACTGCTTTTCCCGACGGGAAAAGGTTACAAAAATCTAAGAAATCACTGGTTTTGCAGTGGAGTTTTACCACTGCGTGCCCCTCTACCTGGAGCCACACAGGAGCTTTAGTTGTTGGCTCCTTCACCTCACCTGGAGAAACGTGGATAGTTTAAGACCTCATAAGAGCTGTAGTCAATTGTGGTTTTTTTGTTTTGTTTTTTTTTTGGTTTTTTTTTTGGTTTTGTTTTGTTTGTTTGTGTTTTTTTTGGTCTTTGGATGAGGGAAACTCAGAAGACTACTTCTGGATTTGCTAAATTCAGACACGAAATTTTGTGTGAGAGTCATTGTGTGTTCCTATGGGCAGCCATATTATTCTCATTTTAAATTTGGTAAACAGGGATAATATATTGATCGTAATGGGAAATACTGCAGTCTCAATAAATGCAAATTCTACCCTTATTTTCCAGCACTGCTTCGACAGCAAATCCACCATGCTCTGGACCACAAGTGATTTCCACAGCTCTTAGAAAACAAATCATTCTCCTGATTAAAATAATCAGATATGTGTGTTTTAAAACTATCAAACAGTGCAGCAAAAGGAAGAAGAAAGTAGGAAATTACTCCAAATCCCACTAAATACATCTGTTGATAGATGGTGACCAGTTTCCTCAGATATGTGCTACAGACTAGTGCTGGCTTAGGCTTTTATTCTGATGTCGGTGACAGCAGGAACTTTCTCTGTCCTGTTTACCACGGCTCGCTGCTCCCCACCATGCCTGGTGGGATGTCTGGCACTTAGCAGGTATTCAAAGTACTTATTTTTGAATTTATAAATTCACATTTACCTCCTTTTTTCCCCCCTGCCTGACATGTTGTAGACATCTTTCCAAGTCAAGAAATGCAAATCTACAACATAATTTTTTAAAGGCACATGTTTTTTTGGATATTAAATATTAAGTTTTGCTGTTTGTGCCACACGTGGGCATGCATGTATCTGGTTTTCTTCTTAAAACATATCCCTGTGAGTAAAGGTATTGAGTCAAAGGTTACACACATCCAAAAGTCTGGCACATATTACCAAACTGTCCTCCAGAAGATGTGTATGGATTTTCACCCTCACCATGTTCAAAAATGGTCTCATTGTCCCCCATCCTCCCTAAACTGGATAGTGACATGTCTTTGCCTATCTCATGGCTAAAATTGTTATCTCAATGTTAGTTTGATTTGTATTACTGTGATAATTTGTAAGCATGAACATCTTTTCATGTCCTCATTGGTTCTTAGTAGTCTAAATTTGTTATTTCTTTTCTCTCTCTTTCCTAGTTTGAGTATTGAGTGGTCTGTCCCTCTTTTGATCATTGATTAGACTATCCACTGGTTTATCTGTTTTCCTGGGCTTTCAAAGAATCACTTCTTGAATTTTCTACTATACCAATCTCTGTTTTATCTTTATGGATCCCTCTCTGTGCTTCCTTAATTATTTTTGTAGTGTGTTCTATTTTTTTTTTAATTTTTAATGTTTATTTTTGAGAGAGAGAGAGAGTATAAGCAGGGAAGGGTCAGAGAGAGAGGGGACACAGAATCTGAAGCAGGCTGCAGGCTCTGAACTGTCACCATAGAGCCCAATGTGGGGCTCGAACTCATGAACTGAGAGATCATGCCCTGAGCTGAAGTCATACACTCAACCGACTGAGCCACCCAGGCGCCCTATAGAGTGTTCTATTTTTGAGGCAATGCTCATTTATTTGTTTTAATAACAAATGTGTGTGAGGATGAACTTTTACCTTGCTAGCTTTTGCTATTTCCCTCAGAATTTTGGGTGAAATGTTCTCATTTTGTTTCCCATATGTTTTGCATTTGTGGTTTTGATGTTCCCTTTAACGTTAGAGATGTTGTTGAGATTTTTAAATTTTATTTTTCAGGGAGTTTGTTGTTAGCAGTATTTGTTCTTTCATGTATTTTGTGTTTTGTTGCCTATGATTAAAGAGTGCAGCCTGTACTATTTTTACTTTTTAGAATTTTCTTAAAAAGTAATTTGGAACATTTTTATACATGCTGCCTGAGTTTACTAATATGTATTCTTGGTTGTAGGACAAACAGTAGATCTTTATCTAAATGATTACACAATTTAAATCCACTTCTGCCTCTTTTTTTTTTAATGTTTATTTATTCTTAAAGAGAGAGAAAGGTAGAAGAGAGGCAGACAGAGGGGGAGACACAGAATCTGAAGGAGACTCCAGGCTCTGAGCTGTCACCACAGAGCTCGATGCAGGGCTCAAACCCACAAGCAGTAAGATCATGACCTGAACCAAAGTCAGATGCTGAACTTAATGAGCCTCTCATCCACCTCCAGTTCTGCCTCTTAATTTGTTTTCTACTTGACCCCACCAGAGGGGGACTAGAGAGGTGTATGAAGTCACCTTGCATCTTATGTTTCTTGTATGTCCAGCAATTCTTACTGTGTGTATTTTGAAGCATTGGCAGTGACTTCTTTGGCTTCTATATTTTTGACAGATGGTCTGTCTCTTCATGACCTCTCTGAATTTATAAAAATATGCACCGGCTGATTTTCCTATACATCCTCGAGTACAAATGAGGAAACAGGAGTACGAGTCTCAAGTACCCAGCAAATGAATGGACAAGCCAAGTGTGTCTGCCTCAAAGCCCATGGCCTTAACCTACTGCTATTGTTATTTCCTGGTATCTGATTTTCTGAGACATCTAACTGGTCTCTTCATTTCTAAAGTGACTTACCTATTCTGCATAGATGTTTGTAGAATTCTCTTGATCATTTAAGTACAATAATTTTACTGAACTTTTTTTCTCAACATTGTTTAATATATATCAGTTTTTTCTAAGATCTGTCAGCCCTTTCCATGCGTACACAGGTCTTCCTCACATGGATATTTGTTTCATTCTGATAAAAACAATCACCTATTATTCATTTGTCAGAGATATAAATATATATTACATTGTTATATATATTTAATATACAGAATATATATGCGTGTATATATTGCTTTTCCCTTATAGCTACCATTCTTCCTTCTTAACATCTTTTTAAAAATCTGGCTATTAACATTTCCAATCTTTTTATTTTTCGGTATATTTATTTATTTTGAGAGAAATAAAGAGAGGGGTGGAGAGAGGGAGAGAGGGAATCCTAAGCAGGCTCAGCAGCTGTCAGCAGAGAGCCAGACTCAGAGCTTGATCCCATGAACTGTGAGATCATGACCTGAGCTAAAGTCAAGAGTCAAACACTTAACTGATGGAGCCACCCAAGATCCCCTTCTTTTTAACATTTTTAATTTATTTGCCACATTTCATGTGTTTTCCAAGCCTGTTTCCTGCAGTAATGATTCTGCTCCTTGTTTTGCATGTGGTTTTACACTCTATAAAATCGTCACTTACCCCCTGTTTCTTTCCTAAGTTTTGCTAAACCCTTATCCATCATATCATTGCATTTTCTTACCACATTTTGGCCATTTATTTCACCTACGTGCTATAGAATTTATCTGAGAATTCAATACAATTGTCTTTTTTTTAAATTGAAATTCTTCTAAAACAACACCCTCTTCTCTCTCTTTTCCTCTTGCTTGTCTGCCCTCTCTCACTTTCCATGCTACAGCCCTTTCCTGTAGGGTACTGGGGGGGGGGGCAGCATTTTTGTGTAGGGAACATGTCCATGTTTCTTTTTTTTTCTTTCATTCTTTTCCTTTCATTCTTGTCCCCCATTCATTAAAAATGAGTTTTCTAATGTTTATTTATTTTTGAGAGAGAGAGACAGAGACAGAGATACAGCGCAAGAGGCAGAGGGGCAGGGTGAGAGGGAGACACAGAATCCAAAGCAGGCTCCAGGCTCTGAGCTGTCAGCACAGAGGCCTGTGCAGGGCTTGAACTCATGAACTGTGAGATCATGACCTAAGCCAAAGTCAGACACTTAACTGACTTAGCCACCCAGGCACCTCTTCCCCATTCAATTTTTTTTAACGTTTATTTATTTTTGAGAGAGCGTGAGCAGGGGAAGGGCAGAGAAAGAGAGGCAGACGCAGAATCTGAAGCAGGCTCCAAGCTCTGAGCCATCAGCACAGAGCCCAATGCGGGGTTCGAACTCACAGACCGTGAGATCATGACCTGAGCTGAAGTCAGCCACTTAACCGACTGAGCCACCCAGGCACCCCTCAATTTTTAAAAGCGGGTAGCAACGCTTCTCCTACCACGTAAGATTCGGGCTAGATGTTGATATTTTGTTAATTTCTCAAGCAAGGCAGCCATTGCTGTTGGTAACTTCGCCTAGGTTTGATTAACCTCCCTTTTTGTTCAAATGCCTGCCCCAGAAACCACCTCACTTCTTGAGTGGTTTCCATCCCAAGGACTGAGTACCATTCAAATTTTGGTTTTTCCCATCTGTGGTGTAAGCGGGCTCCCGTATGGAGTCAGAGTTTCAGAGAAACCCTGCAGCTAGCCAGCATCTAATTTGGTGCGGTTACAGGCATTTTCCTCCTTTTAATCCGACTCGTTTGCTGCCAGGTGTTGGTTAAAACACTTGCCATTGCAATATTGTTACTTACTTGGCTTCTGAAATCTGCCAGGGTAGAGAAAGCTACTACTGGGTTTACCTACTCCTCCAACTCCAACCCCGTGACCTTAGCATCCTGTTTATGGGGTGAAGAAAGGTGATCTGAGAGGGAGCACTGAGGAGTTTACTCTCCGGGTGTCTTCCCCAGTACCCAGTACCTATCCTTCTCTAGTTTGAGACCTTGGCGGATATTTTCTGAGAATTCCTTGGCTTGTTTTCAACCAAATCTGTTCATTCCTTCCAGAAGGAAACTCTGTTTGATTTCCAGAATCTTCTTTGCATGTGGTGCCAATAGTTTCATACCTAAATGATATTTCTGGATATTTAAAGTGTCATATTGGGACCATTTCTACTATTAGTGTCAATAATAATGTCTTTGTTACATTTATTTCTTTTGATTAATCTTTGTTCCACTTGGAGAGTAAAGTTGTGTAATTTCTAGGCTTCCTGTACCTTTGCACCCATGTGTTCCAGAATTTTCCTCCCTTCCTGTGTAGCATTGAACTATTTCAGGTTTTTAGGATATTTGTTTTTATCTGCCTTGTATTTTAATCACATGTGTATTTGAGCAGTGTTTCCCAAACTGTCAATGGTTAAGGACAAGTTGTTTCTTAGTTATAATCCACTGAAGACCCTTACCTTTATAAAATAACAGTATGTATTTAATTTGTAGAAATGAATTAAAAATAAGACATGAAATGAAAATTTGATAAAATGAAAAATTTTTGATATTATTCAAAAAATATAACATTACTTGCTATACAACTTTCTTTTTTTAAAGTTTATTTCTGAGAAAGAGAGAATGAACACGAGTGGGGGAGAGGCAGAGAGAGAGGGATAGCAAGAATCCTGAGCAGGCTCCATGCTGTCAGCAGAGAGCCCAATGCAGGGCCCGATCCCATGAACTGTGAGATCATGACCTAAGCTGAAATCAAGAGTCAGACACCCAACTGACTGAGCCACCCAGGCACCCCTGCTATCCAACTTTCTAAATGCTTGCTCTCTTTTTCTCTTTATTCATCATGGAGGGTCACAAACAACCCATAGGCCAAGCACAGTCCATGGAGCCCTGCTTTGAGTAGCTTCACTGCAAGCCCTTCAAGAGCAGGGTCAAGGTCTTGGTTAATCTGTGTGTCTTCCTTAGTGCCCATTGAGCTCTATGCCCCTAAAACAGCTTCAACTGAGAAATAACTATTGACTGTGTAAGTAAGACAATAATACAAGTAGCAAGTGCCTCTTGAGGTCAAAACTCTTAAGTTTATTCATGACCTGCACAACTTCCTTTTGCATTGGAAAGATGCAGGTGCTATTACTTGGATTTATGGCCAAGGCCCAGAGAAGAATGGGTCTACACACAGGAGGCCCTTTTATCCATGCTGTTTTATTTGACCCACGGCATTTTCCCTCATATGCTATTTCATGTCTCTGCAGGGAGTACAGAGCATGGTGTGAAAGACGAGGCAGGATATTAACCGGACCAGGGCCTGGGCCAGGTGTGAGCATTCAGTCTTCTGTCCGTCACTTTATTTATCATCCTTCTCTTGAGGACTTTGTGAGGAGCCTCTGATTCCCAGTCACACAAACAGACTCTGCACTTGAAGAGCGTGTTATGATGAAACACTTATTGGGAGTAATACTGTCCCTGAACTAAGAAATAATGATTGAGTCTATGTATTCTGGGGTATTTCTCTCCAGAGTACTGGTTTACTTTGGAGAGAGTGGCTGAAGAACTAGCCCTAGTCAGGATAGCAGCTGAGCTGCAAGTCAGATTTCTTGGGTGGGGAAATCACAATGACTGGGATAAACAGAAGGGTCGGTCAGAGCCCAGCTCTAGTACCAAATGCCCGATGGCTCAGTAAGGGCCTGCCCTTGACTAATGGGGAAGGAAAACACAGAGAGAGAGTGATAAAGTGTAGCAGCATGTGTAAAGACCACAGCAGACTTATATGTAAGGAGTTGGGGTGATGCAGAGTAGAGAGGACTTTCAGGGGCGAAGGGCCACTTCCCAGAGTCTTGACCTACACTGTCAGTCTCAATGGTAGGTGTGCACTCTAAGTATCTTGTCTACCTATGGACCTCTCTTGATTAGTTAGATCCCTCCTCTGTCATGCCAGGTGGCAATCTCATTTCACATGTATTTTTCTCATCTTCCTCATGATTATGTTTATAGTTCCCTCATCTGTGAGGTTGTCTACTGCTAAGTTTTGGTCAGAGTTGTTGCTAGTGTACGTGAAATACGTGGAAGAGTATCTGACAGACAGTAGGCATTCAATCAACAGTTCGCCCTTGCTTCCAGATTTCTGGACCATGCTATCTGGAGAAAGGCTGTCAATTGTGATAACAATTTTGTGTTGAGTTCCTATTAACACAGAGATGAGAAAGTAAATCCCCAAAAGTGCAGAAGGGTGATTGAGCCCAAGAATAGTAAGTGGACCAAATTATCCAGAAACCGTACGGAAGAGCTGATTTGTTGTCAGTTTCAAAGCATTGTTATGTTTTTTTTTTCCCTTTGAGACAGGAAAGGGACTTTATTTCATAAGAAGCTTCATATGAATCTTTCCAAAACTCTATAACTTGACATATGGTTTGATCAAAATCTGTTGGTTTAATTACTGACCCTGAAAAAGCTATTCTCGTGTCAACATTTCCCCCAGGGAGACATTGGGTCTATTGCAGTCAGTGAGTTTGGCTAGTTTAGAATGATTTGGTGAACTGGCACTAGGCTTAGGGAAAAATGCAACCAACTTAGAGTCTTGAAAAAACAGCCAGATGGGGTATCATCAGGGTTGCTTGGATTGTATTTTGAGTGAGCTTTCAACACTAGGCTTCATTTTACAGCTGGTTTTGAGAGTTAGCACTCTCTAGAGTGGTCGTTTTCAACTGAGGAACTTTTTGCTCCCCAGGGAACATTTGGTGATGTCTAGAGGCATCCTTGATTGTCGCCATTGGGAGGAGGAGGGTGATGCTACTGGCATCTAGTGGGTAAAAGCTGGGGATGCTGCCAAACATCCTACA
The DNA here is from genome assembly GCA_030068075.1 of Paguma larvata. Classification (NCBI taxonomy): domain Eukaryota; kingdom Metazoa; phylum Chordata; class Mammalia; order Carnivora; family Viverridae; genus Paguma; species Paguma larvata. The sequence goes on along the minus strand of CM057842.1, from coordinate 22,378,675 downwards.
ATGCACAGGGCAGCCCCCATGACAAAGCTTTATCAGGTAGTTTAAGAAAACCTACCTAGACAGATTTACAATATAAAAGGCAACTCTAGGGAAGTTATTCCTAAAAGCTTTTTTCTGAAAGAGAACTTGACAATATCAGCTCAAAGACCCTTTATATGCAATTCCAGCCTTTAGATGACCCCCTGGATCTTTGAAATACATCTCTATATCTGTGCTTTCTGATTTGCAGGCCCTAGATTATAAGCTCCATCTCCATGTACAAAGCAGGTGTAGGCCAAGTTCTTTGCATCCCCTGCCCTAAGGCTACTAACTGTTGAGCTGTTGCCAAGCCTTGCTGGCAAGCCTAGGTCTTTATAACATAAAGCACTTGAGATTGGTGCAATCATGAGTGCCCCTGGGAGTGTGGGCATAAGGCAGACAGGACTCCAGATCCATGGTGTAAGGAGCATGGTGGCTTCACCAGCTGACAGTGCTCAGCTACTCTTCCAGCCCTCTTTGAGCGGTTACCACACAGGGATTCTATCGCACTATCTCCAAGCTACTAAGGCTTCACTTTTGGCAACTTGCAGAGAGTCCTTGGCCTAGCAGACCAGTTGGACAAGGGCCCCTGGAGCTAGAAGGTGACTTTTATAAGGTGTCTTCATGTTCTCCACCACCCCCTCCAGGATGTGTGCTTTGATTCTGCTCCGGCTAAACCTCTTCAAATATGGCTAACAAAAGAAGGCTTTTTAACATTCACTTGTGGCCATTCTGAGCAATGACAGAGATGTCACCAAGACATATTTCAACAGGTTCTTGTGTGTTAGCAGCCTAGAACTTAGAGGATGCGAGTTCATCCCCAGGAGGTGTATACTCTTGCATTTATGACCTGGATCTGTGAGAGGTGCAGAACCTTCTAGCAGTCCAGTTCAGCAAACTCTAATGGGGCTTCTGCCACATAGTGGGAACTCACACATCCAGCCTAGAAGGCAGAGGAAATCATGGCAGAAGGTAGAATGCACAGGAGGTGAGCTCAGCTCAGTCTGGGGCAGCAAGAAAGGGGTGGAAAAGAGTTCCCGGCAAAGGATCTGAGTGGGAGGCTCAAGGAACGAGAAGAGGGAAGACTCCCCTGGTCATAAAGCACAGGAACCATTCAAATGAGGAAGCATCTTACCATGGACTGTAAAGAGTAAAAACCCCCATTTGCTCTGTTCTTCCTTTTAGCTTCTTGCGTGCTTGTCCTTTCTTCCCTCCCTCCCTCTCTTTTGCTTCGCCTTCTCATCTGCCTTTCTTTGGCTACCACTTCTTGGAATTACAAGAGATGTCTGCCCCAAGCAAGCCCTATGCCTCCTCCTTCCCAATTCTTAGTAAAGCAAGCACTGTGGACTTAAATTGTCGAGCTTACAGTACCCACAAAATATCAAACTCAATGCACTGAAATAATTATCAATGAAACAGGACAGCTACTCCATTCGAGACTTTATAATCAAGTAGAGGAGAAATACACATACGTTACAGTTATTACCAACATCATAGCACAAAATACCTACTGTGGACCAGGCCCTAGAGGAGGCATTCTATGGCCATTATTTTAAATTTTGACACCACTCTTTAAGACAGGCCCAGTTTTATTTTAACAGTGAGTTCTTGAGGCTGAGAGATTAGGGGTAGGAGAGAACTCATGGGACACTAGCCTGAAATAATCTGGAATGCAATATTTGATTGGTAATAGAAATCTTTTTTTAAGATAAAAATTTAATATATTTATTTGAAGTTTTGAGGGCTGTTGTCATAAGGTAAGAGAAATTTTGATAAAAGTTTGTTAAAAATTTTGATAGGATATAATTACAAGCCCATAAATCACATATTTCGTATGTAAACGTTTGGTATATCTCACCATCTCACTGCTTAAAAAACTATATTGTAGTTCATGAGGGAAAGGAGACAAGAGATAAGAAAGAGTCACAAAGTTAAAGATCCAAAGATTACAGGAGCTCTGGCAGATAGACGAATTTCTTCCTGTGGAATTTTCCGATATAACCATATTGGGTTCAATAGGCAGTGTTTGCCCTTGAAATTGGACTTGCAGGGGGTGAAAACATCTTATATAGTGTCTATCAGCTGTTCCTATTGTTATGAATTACCCCATTTATTAATTATTATTAACTGTGTGATCTGGTGAATGTTTTATAACTTTCTGAACCTTGTTCCCTTATTTAAAAGAAATATAGTTTAAAACAATGACTTTTTTTTTTAATTTTGAGAGAGGGGGAGAGAGAGTGAGCTGTGGAGAGGGACAGAAGGAGAGAGAGAAAATCTCAAGCAGGCTCCACACTCAGTATGGGGCCCAGTGTGAGGCTCAATCCCATGACCTTGGGATCATGACCTGAGCTGAAATCAAAAGTCAGACGCTCAACCGACTGAGTCACCTAATGATGACTTTTGATTTGTTGTAAAGATTCGCTATAAATAGACATATAAATGCTTAGCACAGTGCTTGCCATAGAGTAAGTTCTCAAAAAGTGTAGGTATTAGTACTGAAGTTTGCCTGTTTCTGGCTTGCCCAAGCCAAGAGAATGGATCTTTTTTTTTCTTTTTCCAGAAAAGTAAAGGTCATAAAATTCCAAGTAACACTTAAGTATGGATTTGAGACCTCCTCCTCCTCCAAGCAAATTCCCATCGGTTCCTAATATTTTAGAAAAGCAGTGACCCCAGTTGTTCATATTGATGTCTGGATGTCTGCATCCCTCCTTCTTGCATTTGCCCTTCATGCCCCTCCCACTCCCATGGCTTCGCTGTGTGTTCTGAATATTAGGTATGAAAGTATTTTCATACTGTTGTTTGTTTTGGTGATATAGATTCCTTTTTTTTCCCCCAAATAAAGTCACACACAGAGGGCTCATATATAAAATAGACTAATGCGGATCTGCTGTCTTTGAACGGGGTGAATGTCTGCTCGTATTTCCTCCTCGTTTTGATATATTTCCTTCTCCATTCTGAGAAACCTGGAGGTGTTTCCAAAGGAACCTTAGGATTTCACTGAATGTACCTTAAGAACCACTAATCCAGTAGAAACTATGCTTTGAAAAGATGACTTGATCTAAAGTGCTAATACAAATAAAGTGAAATGTTTAACATAGAAAATAAAAGAACCACTCATCCCTATGAATGAGATACCAGCATTAGTTCTGAGCTTCCCTGTGGAAAGTCCTGGCTTAGCTGGAGGTGGAGAAAGGGAGTGAGAAAGGATGGACTCCCCTATTGTCCTCCCACTACCCATGCAACGTGCATGAGAAAGGTCCCTGGCCAGTATCTGGCTGTTCAGGACTCCAAACATCTATGTGGAGCTGGAGCGTGAAACTCGGTCACCATGTATCTCCAAATATTTTGATATTTTGGTAATTTGCCATCTTCCCCGTGGTCCAGCCATCCAACCCACCTTTCCAACTACAGAGCACAATTTCCATCACCATGCCCTTGTACTGAAGGTTTCCTCTTCATGGAATAATACTCACCCTTCCATTTCTGGCTCTCTGACTCACCCCTCCTCCAAAGCCTTCTCCATGAGCTCCTCCCCAATTTCTAGGGCCAGATTTTATATCTTTTGTGTGTTTGTTCATTTCTGCCTCCCCCACATTCTTCTATCTCCCTCACATTCCTATCTTGCCTGGGGCAGTATCTTGCACAGGACAGATAGGGAAATGCTCACTGAAACTAACTAAGTAAATGCTGTGTTGATCACATCTTGGGCCCCCTGCCTGTGTTTTTCATCAGGCATTGGTTAATTAGCTTTTCCTACAAAGTCAAACCAGGGAAGGACCATTCCCAAAGAGAAGCCAAAGATTTTCTTTCCTAATTCTTCCCTTTGGGTGTCCAGTGGAGAGTGGGCAAGATATAATCATCCAGTTTCCTTCTTCAATAGCCCAGTTTTATTCAGCTTGATCCTAAACTTCAGCTAGAGGCGGTAAAATTCCTTTTTGAGTGAGACCATTTTCATCTTGGTTCTCAGGGATTATAATGAACTATTGACCATCCGTTTGTTCCTTGAAAGTTAAGCCAGCTAGTTCGGGTGATCTTATCTGTTCATGGTCTGGAAGATCTTCTTAAGCCTGATATTTCCCGTGCAAATGCTTTATTTTGGATATTTCAGCACCTCTTGCCTGCATGATTGCAGAACCGAGGGAGGATTGTTGTTTGAATCAGGGACAGTGCTCAACGAAACTATTTCAGTGGGATACATTATATATACAAACATTTGTGGAGAAATATATTGCATACAATGCTGAGTATTAAGACAAATGCAAAAATAAATACCATATTCTAATGAGGGAGACAAGACCCCTGTCCTCAAGTAGCTAATCAAATACAAGGCAAGAAATGCTGGCACGCGATTAACTAGAAACATCCCTTGTTGTTTATATGCAGTTTTGTGTTAGGAATTTATGGCATCTTACAAAAAAAACATACAATGCTGGGGGGGAAACCCAAAAACATGAATAAGAAAGATCAGGGAAGTAGAAAACAAAGGCAACTAGAGCCAAAACTGAGACCTATTCATGAAATATACCCCCTGAAAACTGTAGGAGAGCAAGGACCATCTTGGTTACATACACGAAGCTGTACCCAGCGAATGGCATGTAGTAGACATACAATAAATAAGGGACGCAAAAGGCACATTTTACAGATCTTCCATTTCAGTCTTTATGGTGTCTCTGTTAACTACAACAAAACCACATTTGTAGAATCCAAAATTTGGGGCCACCTTCTCTAGACCTGACCTTACCCAAAAATCAGAAGCTGAAGACCCTACTGCCATATCTTTCCATCTGGGATGGATGTGTTTTGTTTGAAGAAAGGAGACAGGGGAATATGTATTACAATCTTATTTTACTAGTCTAGCAGCTATGAACTTTCTAAAACATGTCTCTCAAATTGCATCATTATCACGTTTTATTTTGGTAGGGTTTCCCCCCTTGTTTATAATTTTCATCTTTCCAACCCAAGGCACATAGAAAGCAGGAAACAGATATGGTATATCTTTGTAAATTTCTTGTTTCTTAAGCATAGAGTATAATACCTTGGGTGTAGTGGGCACTTAATGAGTTTTAAAATTTTTATTTTATTGGACATCAGCAACTGCTAACTCAGTTTGAGATAGGACTCTACTGTAGAAACACAGATGATGTGTGGCAGAGTTTCATTTGCATCTTAATAGCAGTGGAGTTTCTAAAGCCAGGGTGGTGGGGTGCCTGGGTGGCTCAATTGATTAAGCATCTGACTTTGGCTCTGGTCACAATCTTGCGGTCCGTGAGTTTGAGCCTCGCATTGGGCTCTGTGCTGACAGCTCGGAGCCTGGAGCCTGCTTTGGATTCTGTGCCTCCTTCTCTCTCTGCCTCTCCCCCACCTCATGCTCTGTCTTTCTATCTCAAAAATTAATAAACATTTTTAAAAATTTTTTAAAAAGCCAGGGTGGAGAAAAGATATGTCAATGTGCACGTGTGTCTGCCTTACCATTCCATCAGCCAAAGTTCGTTCTTTGGCAACATGATTCAGACTTTTGTGATACCAAATTTGGAGTAGGAATAGAGGAAATTAAGATATGAGCATCAGGAGGAAAGAGGATATATTGTAAAAGGCAAGGACTAAGCGCTATGGGATATTAGACGCAGCTTTTGATGGAGAATATTGATGGAGAGGGAAAGAAATTTTCAAGTATCCCTGGATAGAAAAAAGAATAGAAGAAGCAGGATAATTTTTAGAGGAATAGCATGAATTTTAAATTAGGCCTTTAAAAAATATTCTTTAATAGATACAAGTCAAATTAGATACACATTTTTAAAATTGTTATTAATTTTGGCTCCTGTACTGTGTTTATTTGAACATGCTAGACTAGGATTTGAATCAGACTAGGATCGCATTCCATGTGGGAACTGTCTAGGTTAGAAAAAAACGATGTATTTTTACTTCCATACAGGTACTCTTGGTTACATCAGTCATAATTACTCAGAGAATTGGGAAATCATGTGGCCAGGAAGGAGTGGACCAGAGCAAAACTCTTTATGCACCATCCTCATTTCTCTGAACGAGTAATTTGAAAGCCTAAAAGTAATAAATTTTATCAGCCAATTAATTCAGAGCGATGAGAGAATATTTTCATCTAGCAAATTAGCAACTATTTGAAAAGTATCCATATGTATGAAATGAATTCTCTTATGAGTTTTTAATCCCCAAACCCCAAACTTTAAAAACCCATACATAACTGGTAAGATTATAAATTGAATCAGGGGTGCCTGGGTGGCTCAGCTGGATGCTCAACCAACTTGATTTTGGCTCAGGTCTGATCCCACGTCCTGGGATGGAACTCTGCATTGGCCTCCAGGCTGAGCGTGGAGCCTACTTAAGATTCTCTCTCCCTCTGCTTCTCTCCCCTGCTTGTGTGCTTGTGTTCTCTCTCTCTCTCTCTAAAAAAAAAATGCTGTTTAATTTCCACAAATTTGTGAATTTTTAGGTTTTTCTGTTACTGATTCCTAACTTCTCCCTCTGCCCCTTTCCCCTGCTCTCACGTGTGCTCTCTCTCTCAAATAATAAATAAATAAATAGGATCAGAACTTCTGGAAAATAATATGGCAATGTATATCAAGAGCTTTAAAAAAATTTGTACCTTTTGGTGGAATAATTATTTTAAAGCCATAATAAAAAATGGAGTCAGAATATGGAATATTATATACTCATTAACATAGATTTTAATGAATATGTAAAGAAAGTAAATATCCACATCTATAAAATGACTTTTAAAAATTTGCATACTAATATACCCACATGACAAAAGGCTGTAAATACATGCTCCAAATAGGAGATTTTATTGGACATTGGGAATTATGGGTGAGCAGTTTTTTGGTGTGGTTTTTTTGTTTTTTATCTTTTAAAAATAAAATCTATATGGATGGGTATGGCTTTAATAATGTGACAAAAATGAACATTTTTGGAGGAAAAAACTAGCTCATAACCTAAGCCAGTCTCATTCACTTTGCCTAACAAAGGATTCTGTTAAAATTTCTACAAAAAAAAAAAAAGTTAACATGCAGACCTATCAAATAGATTTGTCACTGTCTCTTCAAAGAAGGAAATTCTGTTTCAAATTCATCCTTAGCCCAAAGCAGCTAATTTGATTTTATCAGTCATCAGCAAGGCCCTTACATTAAATAATTTATGCATTTTTTCAGCTCCGTCCCTACAGGGCAAGATTCAGAATTTAATGGAAACCATCACACCATTAGATTGCTACAGTTCTTCTAACATCCTGGCTTTGAGGAGCCTGAAGCCTGAAGTAGTGAGTGGTCACCTAGAGCATGTTCATTTGATCTGACAGCACTAGGGAGGAATGCGGTGGTGGAAACAGGGCAGGGAAATCATACTGCGCACGTGTCTGCCCTGGGACAGGAGACCTGGAGAAGAGATGCAAGGTTGCCAGTGGCCAAAGCAGGTACAAAGAGGATTCTCTAGTAGATACCCGTGCATGGGATATTTTCATAAAACGTTGAGTAACTCTCAGCCCCCAAGCACCCTTCCTGCAAGCCTTTCCCAGCTCAGCCCCCTTCTCCCGGGCGTCTGTTGTCTGGACGAGCCCTCCTGTATCTGTTTCTCGTTAACAGTCCCACTGATCTCCAGCCTTATCTAAAATCATACCTGTGCTCGCCTTCTGCGTCTCTTCACTTCGCTTTCTTTCTGTTGCTTGGCGTGGGCACTGAATTTAATTTGTTCATCGTTAAAGGCCTTTTCATCACTAGATTTCTTGGGAGGTTCTGACACTTGTTTATTCCCCTGACAAGTCAGTTTTGAGGATGAATCGGATGTAGCTTGTCAGACGCTTTGAAAACAAATCTCCTGACAGTGAGGGAGTTGCTATGAAGGGTGTTCCTGGCTTTGTTTCAGTACCCGGTTTAGGAGACAGGTAAAGAAGGCGGAGCCGTTCTATTTTTAGAAATATCATCTCAGCTCCAGGTCTGTTGGTGAGAGTAACGGCGGTAAATGCAGTGCGGGGATGCCTTTAGAAGTACAAGGGCTACAGGGATTCAGGCGATGGTCTGTGTTGAGAGAGATTTGTGAGATGCTAGGATAAAATACAGATGCTGGAATAAAACCTTCCTGCAGAAACGGTGGAGAGGAAAAGGTCTGTTAGACTCCTTAAGGCATCGGCTCTCTGCATCCTCTCCAGTCTGCCCCCCCGCCGCCACCTTTCAATAAGGTGTAGGAAATTAAAGAAGGTGGGGGTGCAGACTTCCATTTAGTAGATGAGTAAGTTCTGGGGACCTAATGCACCGCGTTGTGATTATGGTTAACGATAATGTATTATGTACGAGAAATTTGTTAAGAGAGTCGAACTGAAAGGTTCTCACCACCAGAAACGGCAATTATGTGATGTGACAGAGGGGTTAGCTAACACTACCGTGGTAATCATTTTACATTATCTAAGTGTGTCAGATCAACACACTACATATCTTCAACTCATGCAACGTTACATGTCGATGGTATCTCAGTAGAGCTGGAAAAAGTTTTTATACCAGACAAGGTGAAAGCCAGTGGTCCACAGCTCTTATCTGACTAGGAGAAGGAAACAGAGACAGCAGGTAACAATCTCATGAGTACCGTAAGTCATGTTCTATGCAGAATAATTTGAATAAAAAACACACCCAACATATAGAGATAAAAAACAAACAAAAAACCACACACGGAACCTTTTTTACTATAGACACTCTCAAATTTCAGGCATCTTTCAGGTATTTCTCAGACTGACTGCCCATCCACACTTCCCTTCAGTGTGGCACCGGTGGCATAGGGTATGCTCCACCATCTATCTGCCATCTAGCTGTGGAAGCTTTGGGCCAGATAAATCTATAACTCGGGTTCCCCAGGGAGCCCTTCTTGTCAGTGTTACCTAAACATATCCAGTTACTCTGGCTTTTCCTACCAGTGAGTAGCATCCTCCTACTTACATTCTGGTATAGAATCTTTCTCTAGCTTTAGAGCGTCCCCCAGTCAATGGCGGCTTGTTAAAATGATTCTCAGGGGCTGCCCAGGGATCTAGATTCCAACAGCATTCCCAGATGATTCTGATGCAGGCATTCTCTTCCATTCACTCCAATATCACCCTGGTGCTTGGGAAAGTGGTTTTAAAATCAAATTTTCCAGTCTTCTTCCGTTTTATTCTGAGAACATTTCTCACCGTGCCTTTGTTGCCGTTGTTCTACTCATCTCTTGGGGGCATTTTTCTGCAGTCACAGGGCTCCTTAATTCCCAGGAGTAAGTCACTGTCTTTCTTCCCATCTACAGGTGGGCATCTCTTAACCTTGACTGTGCCCTGCTCTTCCTTTCTACTATCACTGAAGTACTTGAGAAAGCTAGAGGATCAGAGAGCCCTGAATTCAAAATCCAGTTCCACTTTCAAGCCAAGCAAGGTGGGAAAGTAACAGAACCTCCTTCAGCCTCCTGGTCTGTAAAATGGAGATTAACAACACTGTGGCCCTCATAGGGTTGTGTTGAAATATAAGAGAGTTTGTGTATGTCAATATCTGCTAAACGTATAAAAGTTTAGTGCAGTGTACCCCAATGTTCATAGCAGCACTTTCGACAATAGCCAAATCATGGAAAGAGACCAAGTGCCCATCAACTGACGAATGGATAAAGAAGTTATGGTACTTATATACAATGGACTACTACGTGGCAATGAGAAAAAATGAAATCTGGCCATGCGTAGCAACATGGATGGAACTGGAGGGTATTATGTTAAGTGAAATAAGTCAGTCAGAAAAAGACAAATACCATATGTTTCCACGAATAGGTGGACTTTGTGAGATTAAGCAAAAACCAGGGGGAGGGGAAGAGGGGAAAGAAAAAAAAAGACACAGAGAGGGAGGGAGATAAAACATAAGAGACTCTCAAAGACTAAGAAAAAACTGAGGGTGAGGGGGATGAGGGAGGGGGGAGAGGGGGTGATGGGCATTAAAAAGGGCACATGTTGGGATGAACACTGGGTGTTATATGTAAACCAATTTGAAAATAAACTATTATAAAATGAAAAAAAAAAGTTTAGTGCAATGATGACTCGATGGCTAACTAACCATTTGCAATATTCTTGTTGTTTAATTCAGTAGGTGTGTATTCAACGTTTACTAGACGTATTATTGCTTTTGAATCACCCATTAGGGGAATTTTTCATTTTCTTCCCAGACAGAAGTGTTTTTAGCCTACATTAACATTTCCTCTTTGCCTTAATGTCTCCCTTTTGGATCATTGTAAGCTGTTTCCATCTTCTCTTACAGCTTTTCCTTTAAACGATGTTGTTAATATTTTTGCTTTTTTTTTTTTTCCTTCCAGTTCAGCATAGCCTGCCTCTTGCCACAGGTGCCGGAAAAAGAGCAGCAACCTTTAGTAAACCAGCAACTATGACATGTCTAAGGTACGTGCTTTCCCTTCAATTTAAAGGCACTCAGCGAGGGCCACCTTCTAATAGGGAGGTAAGTCAGCCACGTTTCTAGGGGAGAAACTATTAGTTCCACTTACATTTTACTTGATTTTTCACTCCCCCCAGGTTCATATATGTTGCCTACCACTTTCCTTTTTGCTGTCTTGTGCTTAGGTAATTTTTTCCCCCTTTTCCCCCTTTACCTTCTCTATTGATTTAAATTAAGCTTGGTTGGTATTGCTTTGAAAAGAAAACGCAAGCTCGCTGGGTTGGAAGGTTTTTCCAAGGCCTCTCTGCTCTAGTAAAATCCTATATACGTAGGTCTTGTGAACCAACATTATTTTTGCTGTACAAACACCACGTGCATGTTCTAAGACATGAGTCCTCTGTGTAAGATCCTTTCACACATGCAAAAACAGCTGACATGTCAGCACTTCCATAGAGTGAAAACAAAGGAATCCTGGTTCAGAAAGGTCAGGGCTGCTCTACTGGGGCCGGTGCATGACTTACCTTGACCTTCATCCCCAGCATGAGCAGTATGATGGTGGGTATTCCAATTTTATACTTACATCTACATAGTCTGCTCCCAAAGATGTGCCTCAAATTTTTAATTCCTTCAATGGAACGAGTGTTTGTTTTCTGTTGTTATGTAATGATATTACCACAGACTTAATGACTTAGAACAACACACACTTACTATCTCACGGTCTCTGTGTGTCAAAAGTTCAGGCATGGCCTGGCTGGATCCTCTGCTTAGAGCCTTACAAGACTTCAAAGTTGCTGGGGCTGTGGTCTCATCGGGGTGAGAACTTGCTTCTAAGCTTACTTACCTCCTTGGCGAAATTCAGTTCCTTGCTATTGTAGGGCTGAGGATTTCTTGCTGGCTGTCAGCCTAGGATATCATCAGCTCCTAGAGGCTGCCCCCAGTTCATTCCCACATGGGGTTCCCCAATATGGCCTCTTCTCAAAGCTAGCAAGGGGGAGGGAAGGAGGAGGAAGAAAGAAAGAAGAGGGAGAGAGGGAATGAATGAGCTTTATGGTAACAGAGCAGGGAGGGAACCTAAGGGAACCAAAATAGGGTCATCTTCTTGAATATCAGCCAGGAGGAATTTTGTGGATTTAACACATACTGTCCAACGTGTGTATCTGCTTTACAGATTAAAATACAATAATGCCTGACTTACAGGGCTTTTGCAATAACTAAATCAATCAGGTAGCAGAAAGTCCTTGTAAATTATGTAAATCAACTTAAGAACATATGTTATTTCCATGCTTATAGACTCAAGGGAACAAAATTTACCCCAGTGTTTAAAGACTTCTATATAAAGGAAGGGATATTTTAAATTTCATAAGAATATAGCGATTTGACTCATTCTCTTTGTAAAATATTTAAATATTCTGGAGAAAGTTACAGTTCTCTTAGTGACCATCTCTAATCCCACCCCTTCTGCAGAGCTAAACATTGTGGTCAGTGAGTTCTGTGTTTTTATTTACCTTTTAAAATGTTGTACATTTATTTACAGATTACTGTAAATGCACTTACAGAAATATTTCTAAAGCTAGCATAAAAAAGTAAATGAGATTAGTCCCTGAATATATTTTTCCATGCTTTTTATTATTGAGGACCGAGTTAATTAGTTTAATTAACTTTGAGACTAATCTTAGTGTGTTTTGTAACACTCATATAGCATATTTTGTCCACTAATAAAATACTACTTTAAGGATCTTGGTGAATTTTGGGGAGTCTATCCTAAGGAAATGGGTGAAGGGGGTCACAGGTACAAACTTTCAGTTATAAAATAAATAAGCTCTGAGAATGTGAGGGGCAGCATGGGGACTATAGTTAATAATACTGTGTGCATATTTAAAAGTTGCATGGAGAACAAGTCCTAAAAGTCCTCATAACAAGAAAAAAACACATTTCTTTAATAACTATGTGTGGTGACAGATGTTAACTGGACTTGTGGTGACCATCTCGCAATATATACAAATAGCAAGTCATCCTATGACACAGCTGAAACTAATATAGTGTTATATGTCAATTCTACCTTAATCAAAACAATACAAACAAAAGGATGTTTAGAAAGTTAAAAAATTACTTATTTAAGAATCCCTGTTGGGGCACCTGGAGTGGCTCAGTCAGTTAAACATTTAACTCTTGATTTCAACTCAGGTCATGATCTTGTGGTTTGTGGGATCGAGCCCCACATGGGGCTCTGTGCTGACACCATGGAGCCTGCTTGGGATTCTCTCTCCCTCTTTCTCTGCCCCTTCCTCATGTGCTTTCTCTCTGTCTTTCTCTCTCTCTCTCTCTCTCTCTCTCTCTCAAAAATAAATAAACGTTAAAAAAACAATTTCTAAAAAAAATTTAACAAAGAAATTGTTAAATAATCGTATGTCATATCTGCACACCCATGTTCACTGAAGCATTATCCACAAGAGCCAAAATATAGAAACTTGGGAACAACCTTAATGTCCTTCAGTAGATGAATGGATAAATAAATATATATATACATATATATTACATATATATTCTATCATAATTATATGTGTCACATATAATTATATCTATGACATACCATGTATATATACAATATACAATAGAATGTTATTCAGCCACAAAACAGAGGAAATCCTGCCATTTGTGAGAACATGGATGAGTCTGGAGGGCATTCTGCTAGTGAGATAAACCAGAAGGAGAAAGGCCAACACTGTACAGTTTTACTTACATGTAGAACCTTAAAAAAAAAAAAAAAAAGCAATTTCGAAGAAACAGAATAGAATGGTAGTTGTCAGTAGTTGGGAAGAGGAGTTTGTAAAGTAACATTGATCATAGGGCACAAATTTTCAGTTATAAGAATAATTTTTGAGGATTTCGTGTACAGCATGGTGACTGTAGTTGATAGCACAGTATCGCATACTTGAAAGTTGACAGGAGATCTTAAGCATGCTCACAAAAAAAAAAAAAAATACAAACCTACCCATGTTAACTATGTGAGTTGGTAGATGTGTTAATTACCTTGATCTTGGTAATCACTCTACAACATTTATGTATACCAAATCATCACACCGTACACTTTAAATATGTACAATTGTATCTGTCAACTGTCCCTCAATAATTTTTTTTGAAAATCGCATAATGACACAATTGAAATAATATGATAAAGCTACCCACACTGAATCTACAAAACTGGTTTTGTTCTCATTGTTGCTTTGAAAACTATCTCGGTTCTCTCATCAACAGGCATTTAGGATTTTTCGTTTGACTGGTTGGTTGCATGTGTTGTTGCTCACACAGAAATACTTCAGTGACCGTTCTTGAGCATACTTCCTTGTGCTTATTTGTAAATTGTTCTGTGCGGTAAATACTTGCAGTGAACACTGAGATGCAAAATAGAATGTCTACACCATAGGAGATGCACAGTTTCGAAGTTCATGCAGACAGTGTATGCTTCCCATCTGGGGTTGGGGGAAGTACCCAACATAACTGGATGATTTTGTTCAGTGTTCGATCACAACACATGCTCACAACCTCATTTATGTCAGCCTCTCTCATCCTGCTTCTGACTCTCTCTTTTGTGGAGGAAAGAGCAGGCAGAGGCAGTCTACAGTCGTAGCCCCACTACTCCCTAGCTGCCAGGGTCTCTCAGCAAGACTCTCTCTGAACTTCAGCTTCCTCCTGTGTAAAATGAGAAGAATATCTACTGCCCAGTGCTACTGAAAAATCAGAGCTACATCTAGCACAGTGCCTAGCACACAAAAGATACTAAAAAAAACATTAGCTCTCTTCCCTTAATTATCAATTCTGTGCATCTGGAGATCATGGAATTAGCATGTGTGGTCAGAGATGCAACTTAAATCCACACCCTACCTGGAGCTGGAATCTACAGTGATCCTGACCAGACTCAAGTCTACAAGTCAAAACCCAAACATTCCTTGAAGATCATCTAGTACTCCAAACACCATCCCAAGCAATAAAGCCTGGTCAAGTTCCTTCAGAGTAGACATCTCACTTTGCATTTCCTAGCACCCTCCTATGCCAGGCAGGGTTTGGGACTCTTCCCTTTATACCCCGATGGACCTCTGTGTATCTTAGTTTCAGAGAACAGCTTGTATGTATTCCATAATTCCTTTTCCTGTCTCATTATCCATTCCATTTTTATGAAGCTCCAGGACATAATGTGACAATGAACTGAATGATTATTGCTTATTTGATTATATCACAACTCAGGTAACAATTCTTTCTTGGGCACGTGGTATTTCGAGTTTGGCTTTGTAAAGGTAAGTTCTTCTTACTTCTCTTTCCAGTCCCTCCCTCCCTCCCTCCCTCCCTCCCTCCCTCCCTCCCTCCCTTCCTTCCTTCCTTCCTTCCTTCCTTCCTTCCTTCCTTCCTTCCTTCCTCTCTTTATGACATTAATGAAGTGCAGCCCTCACTTTGCCTCTAGTTCTCAGTCCCATGTCCCTGGCAGGGGACAAAGTGGAGAGAGTATGGTGGCATGTTGCCTGTTTACTGCTCATGTCTCTACATCTTTCCATCGACCTTGCCACTGAGCAATGTTCATTTGGAGTCTGGCTAAGAAACCAGCTTCCTGCAGCCCCATATGACACCTGCCATTAGTGATTATGACTTATCCCCATGCTGAGGGATTCTCTGACATAAACAGGTCAAACCGGAGCAATTCCTGTAGGAGTTCTAGGCAAGGTTCCAGATAAGAATACATGGTGAGGATGAGTGCAGAGTGACAATCTGAGAACTGACTTGATCACATTATCTGTGTTTCTTGGCATAAAAAGCCCAGTGGGATAACCTTACTATTTCTATTAAGTGTATTAGAAAGCAGTTGAAAAATAACTTGGTAAGTGAAGCTGAGTCCCAACTCAATGTAAACTGACAGACCTGGTCTATGTGATTCATCACTTGGGAAAAATTTAATTGAGTCACTACTATGTGTTAGGCATTGCATATGGGGTTGGGAGACCTTCCTCCGTGATACACATTCCTCCCTGCCTATTTCTGCTGCAGTGATAAAGATTTAAGTGCTGGTTTATAAAATAAGAAAAGTTATCATTTATTGAACACTTATTATTCCAGACACTTTGACAAGTACTTTGCCTACTTAACATACATTATTTTCTTCAGTCCTCATTTAAACTCGTTGAGACAGTTACTTTCATTATCTCCATTTTAATAGATGCAGGACCTGGTATGGAGAGAGGTTATGTCACTCCCCACAGACACACAGGTAGGGAGTGGGGACACCAGGATGAGCTCCTAGGAAATCTACTTTCACTTTGTGCCCGGAACAACCATCTGATTCCCTGCCTCAATGCACTAGCCTCAGGGATCCCATTCCTCTTCAACAATGAAATTAGAAAGATCCTGCTTAATCTTAGGGCTTGTTGTCTTTTCCCAAGTTCTGCCTAGGAGACATGTTTCTCCCAGAAGCCCCATTTCACTCTTTCAGATGGCAACCCACTTCACCCAGGTTGCCTGTCCTGTCCCACCAACCGCCTGCCCCCGCATGTGGACCTGGTCCCATCTCCCTTTCCCCAAAGACCAGACCCCTGATTCACTGATTTAACAAGAGATTACTAAAGCCTTTGGAAAACAGAAGGGGATTAAAATGCACACCGCAGAACCCCTCCACAGATTTCCCACAGCACCTCCCCTCTTGGCCTGCCAAAGCCAGGCTGAAGGGGTACCTTTTTTCAACTGTTGGGAGACCCCCAGCAGGCACCTCTGCCCTAGGCTCCCATTCTGCTAAAATCTGTATCAAGCAAACCAACCACGAGATCTTCCCCCAAAAGGAAGCATAGTCTGCATCTCTGTCTCTCTCCCCAAAGAAGGTTTTAAACTATTATGCAGAGCCCTATGCCCTGCAAACATCCCCATTAGAAAAGGTTCTGGGTTTCTTTTTGCAGAACCAAAATGCTGTTGCAACAACCTCCATTGGCAGCTGCTTCACAAACACAAATGAATCTAAGACTGCTATCTCTAGACACAAGGATCCAGCTGGAAGCTTTACAAAAAAAAAAAAAAAAAACATTTCCCCCATTTCTAGCCATAAAACTTTGAAAAAATATCAAGGCTCAGTGTCATTCAGGATGCCCAGTTTGATGCTGATGCAGTATTTCTCAGTTGTGAAAACCATTTCCCATCTATTACCTCCTTGTGCCTAGGAGATCAGTCCTCACACTTGGGGAGAACATTCCACATCTTCTCATGCCCCTACACTATATTGATACTAAGTTCAAGTGAGACGTGAGTCCCACTGCGTTTGTTTTCCTAGGTTTTTCCTGGGTCCTTTTCCCATCCCAGAGTTCCTTCTCCTCCAAATTTCCTCTAAGCTAAGGCAGGATATTTGACTGGATTTTGGTAACTCATGGGGAATCTCATTCTTAACAAAAACCATGACGGTTCTTTATACAGGATTTCCAGGAACTGACGAACGTTCTTCTGGTAATAAACTTCTTGACCACAACTGGTTCTGTGCAGGTGTGCATTTTTAAACAATGAACTGGCAGTTCAAAATGGGCTTAAACCAAATCCCACACAAAGAAGTATAGTTTTATACACCGAGATCATTCTGTTGTTTGTCCTCTCTGCTTTGTCTACAGCAAAAAGGCTTTCAGAACCTCAAACCTGGGGTGTTTCCATAAATCACCTTCACACAAAAAGAAGAAATCCCTCTGGTTCCTCTTCATTTTTTACCTGGTTTTCAGGGTAGAAGGGAGGTGGGGGGAGAAAAGGAGTAAAAACAAGTCATTATTGATTCATCGATTTGTTTCAAGGCATATAAGGCAGAAAGGCTAGGCTGGTCCCTTACCATGTGTGAGACAGAACTAAATCTGAAGCCTAATCTTAAATCTGATCAAACGGAACTTGTGAGCTTATCCATTTGTGAGGAAAAATGAACCCATCTCGGGGTCTATTGAGATACGCCCCTAGAAGGTGCATAAATTCTCTCAGGTCAAAAGTAATAAAAAGTAGGTTACAATGATCTTATTTTTCCCCTTGTCCATGGGTCTAGCCTGAAAAGAGACAAGAAAACAAAACACACACACAAAACAACAATAACAACAAAAGTTCACTTGATAGCCTCCGTTCCACTTATCAGTGGGAAGATTTGGGCAGGTTTTGCCTGGTTATTCACATACAGGCTACTGTATTTATTATCTTCATTATGAATCCAATTTTAATACACTTGCCCATCTCCACGGAGCCTGCCATTCTGTCTAATAGCCTTTGATAGTCCAGGTCCCAGGGCACCTGGTTTCCAGTCTTTGCTTTCTCCTCCTGTGGCATGGGAAGAACAGCTCTAGTCTTTGGGAATCAGCGGCCTAACAGAAAAATCTTCCAGAGGGAGGGAGGGAGAGAGAGAAAGAGAGAGAGAATGAATGAATATGATTCTTTCCCTCCAATAACATAACATCTTGGTTTAATGTTACCCATGTAGGGAAACAGGAAAGAAATTAATGGATGAATTTATTATCACAGTTATTATCAAGTAACCACAAGCCCAGGTCTGGTTTCATGACTAGCACTAAATCTGCCCTTGGCAGTGTTTCATCACCAATGGGAAATCTGACAAGCAGGCAGAGAAACCAATAGGATTTTAAAATGTTTTTTGAATTATCCTTTCAATATTCAAAAACCAGTGTCTGTAAAACGTAGCAAGTCTTATCTTCTGTGCAAACTTGTGCTCATGACTTATTTCCCGTACACGTGGTAAATTAGCAAAGCGTGCTCTAAATTTGCTGACCTTTATAAAGATAAATTCCCCAGAAGGAGAAGAATGAGCTCTCTCCTTTTAAAGTCCATTCCTGGGTTTCTTCTGGCCTGGAATGCAAATTGGGTGCCTCTCATATTTACATGCAATTGTATGTGAGCCCCTTAATCAAGAAACCCAATCAAAGAAGGAAGTCTTCTATCTATAGAGACAGAGTCTTGAATTAACATAATGCTATACTATTTCTATATTGTTAGAAAAGGAAAAACATTTTTCCTAATTTTCTTCATTTTTCATCGTGTGTGTGTGTGTGTGTGTGTGTGTGTATTTCTCAGTGAAGTCTGGCTGAAAGATCTCCTTACACATTAAGTGAATCCAGTGGGGAATAGTCTGGCTGGAATGTTTGCTGGAGTTTTGATAATGACTCTGCTGCTGTGGCTGCACTTTGTTGAGTTTCATATTGAGTCTTCAAACCTACAACGAGCTAAGTCACCTAAAGAAATAACCTCAGTGCAAGTAGAACTCGAAACCAAAAGGCCCCCAAAAGGGCTCACTGCTTGAAATTTGCAGGATATGTGTGCATTAGTTGTTTATTTGAGTTTCCTGTCAATTCTCTGATGTAGATGCCGCAGGAATTGTTTTGCATGTTTTACAAGGGAAGAAACTGTCTGAAAGCGCATGAGTTTCTTGCTCCAGACCAGCTCTGCCTGTGGTGACAGAATCACAGTGAGAACCTTGGTCTCTGATCACAGATGTTGCAAATACCCAGGGGAGGTCTTTGCAACCCAGCAAGAAGGAACAGCCATCTGTCTCATTCATCTTGGTGTCCCCCACTTTTGGTCTGGAATAGGTGCTCAGAAAACAGTTGTTAATTAAATGAGAGTGCCAGCGAACTGCAAAGGGAGAGAGTAGAGCAGTCATGGCCACAGCACTCCACATTCCTGTGCCGCCCTCCATCGGTAGCTGCCTAAGCCACTGTCACGTGGCCAGATTCAGGAAAGGGTAGCCAGCCTGGTGTGTTGTGGACTTTGCCATAAGACACAGGCTGCTCTGAGGCTTTCTTCTGCTGAGTCCAGTTCACAGGCTTCAGGCCACTTCTGTACTGAGTGTGAACCGCCCGTGCCATGGCCCAAGCTGGAAGCTGTAATACTCATTAGCAGTTCCTTCCATAGCGTTTGCATCAGCCAAACAGAAGTGCTAAAACACATTTGCATCTAAGTGACTATGGGTCCATCAGTTCAATGTCAATAGGAAGTATCAGACAGGGATTAACGTATTACAAACTCTAAGCAAAAGATCATTCAGATTTCATGAGACTTCACCATGGGAGATACAATAGCTATGCCCTAGTCTTATTTATTGCTCGGCAATATGTAATATGTGATTCCATTCCTTGACAGAGATGCAGGTCACACACTCTAGAAACTAAACCGTGTGCAGCAGATACTATGGCTTGCTGGAATTTTCACTCTTCATATATTTCACGCGACCAAGTGGAAGTTTGAAGCTCTTCACCTGACACTGGTTCCATTTTCATTAGTCTACTGCCAGCCCCATTACCTAAGGGTAATGCTGTTACGTAGTGAACCAGAAGGCTGTACAAATAAAGAAATGTATCCTGGGATGAACCATTCTTAATTTAAATATTAATTGAATCCATTCCTTTTTTTAAAATCTCTAGACCATAGTCAGTTTTTTAAGTGACAGGTAACAAAGATTATTTTAAATAAGAAGTCCCTTGCTCAATAGTTTAAAGCTTCGACTGTATGACCCATGCATGCTCATGCCCCAAATTCCAGGCATGAGCTCAGAATATATTATATTGTAACTCACATACAGACCTCTCCCTTGCCCACCATTAGGAGTTTAAGTCCCAGGCTAAGACTAGGTCTCTAGCTGAGTACAAATTTCAGTGGGATTTGGAAAAATCCTTTAAATAGATTTTTATTGGTTTTTAAGAACAGGGTTATTTTGTGTTAATAATGGGCATACATTAGGCTTTAGATAATTGCTTTATGTAACTTAGAGTTTTGGCTTTCAGCTAAATAAACACTCTATGTGTTCACAGGTGTATTGTCCTCAAGGGCACTCGGCTTTTAAGGGTGGCAGCTGTTGCCAAGGTGTGGCTGATACAGTTCTGCGTATAATTTATTGGAAACAGGTGCTGGCTCATGATGAAGATAGACAGGAAACTAAAGCAGACAACATGTTTAACCACCATTAAAAAAGTTCAGGTTCAGAGAGACAATGTGTCTGAGATGTTTGGAGGATGTTGCCAGCATCCCAGTGCGAGTTTAAAAGCTCCTGCAGATCAGCATAAGGAAGAAATTGTACATGAATTTCAAGCAGCCCAGCCTAATGAGTGCCTGATGCTATCCTGCCAGATTTAATTGATTACATGACATTTTTTTAGTTTGTGTAAGGCTAGCAAAAAATTATAAAATACTTTCCTAAGCTAATTGTTAAAAATTACTTTCAAATGAGGTAATAACTGTTAGTTTTCAATTATCTGGACAGTGGATTAGGCTACAATGTGTTTTCTTTATACTCAAAGTATTTGCTTTGGATTCTGGTCTGTGGATCCTTCCGTTTCGGGAAGAGCCTGGGATTAGTGTCCACAGGGCGTTGGTGCTGGTTGGGCCAATGAGGCGAGAGACAGGATCTTGCAACGTGAGGTCTGGATGGTCACCCTCTCCCTTTGGATATCGCTGGGCTATGCAGTTGGTTGGAAGGCTGGGGCATGGCTGTCCTGGTCTGTGTCTTCACGCCCCATGGAGGAGTACAAATGCCCTGGAGCCTCCCCACTCCAGGAGTGAGCCCTCAGAACCATGGCTTCCTCAGCTCTCCCTCTTCCTCCCCAGTAAAAAATGAGGAGACACATCAACTCATGCTCTGTGAGACATTCCCCCCTGCAAAGAGCCGTTTGTGTATTTTCCCAGCTAATCTCCAGTCTATCGGCATGCTACCTAATACACATGTGCAATAAATATGCATACTAAATGTAGCTAGGAAAGAAGTTGTTAAGAGTGCGTGCACAGTTTTTCAACCTCAAAAATCTAAATATCTTGGCCATTTACATGTTTAAAAACTACCCACAGGCATTAGACCACATTACGGACTAATGGCCTGCCAAATTTCGTTTTTGGGAAAAGAATCTACGTTTGAGTTACAACACACTAGTGTAAAAAAAGCAACTGAAACAACAAAATTTGGTTAAAAACATTTTTCGACCCCCAGGCTCAGAACCTATGTGCCAAAAATGTTGACAAAACTTTATACCAACACCAGCGGGCATGAACAGTTTAATATCTGCTTTATGTGAAAAATCATTGACAATTTAATGCTTGCATTAATTTGAAAGAATTTTATGCAGTAGGTAGAAACTTTTTACATTACCATTCCTAATCTCTGCCAGGCTTCTTCTTCCCTGCTCAGGGGGAAAGTGACTGACAGGGCTGAAAAATCCCAAAGCTGCTGAAGGGCCCACGCAGCTGTTTTTATCACCCTGGAGCAGCCCCATCCCGGCCTGAGACGCAGGAATTCGGTTTGCATGCTGCTCAGAGCCTTCAACGGAGGTTTAGCATAGGAAAGCAAATAGCTGATGTAAAAATAAACCTTTTATTACAAAAAAAACTTTATAAGGCCCCTTTATTTAGAAGGAGAGTCACTCAAATAAATACACCGTTAACAAACTTATATAATGAATAATAATATATACTGTCGCAAGTGATGAAATGGAATCCCGCAAAACAAGTGCTGAAATCTGATGATTGATTATCAAACCTATAGGATAAATAAATCTTCTCCAATTAATAGCTAGTCTCAGGGATGGGTTTCTATAGAAATACCCCAGAAGAAAAAACCCCAGTCACAGAGTTTCAGGGAGAGTGGGATCCTGAATGTAGCAGGACTGGGTTTGCACACAGCTCTCTTTCCAGTGTAGTTGTGAGCCTGGAGGTCGTTGTGAGATGAGTCCAACTTGCTGATGGAGAAATACGGCGTTCTCCATCGGAGCTAATGAATTATCCAAGCCATTTGAGCCCCATGTGTCCAAGTATCAGAAGAAGCTATTTTTAAATTTATTAAAAAGGGAATTGAGAACCAACCTGGTTTCCTTGAATGTGTTTCTTGCCAACAAACCAATGAAAGCACCCATTCAGAAGTTTTTATTCTCTCGTTTTGGTTTCCTAGCTTTGCATCCTTATTCTTCTCTAGGAGTCAATGCGGATAGCCCACTCAAAAGCTTCTTATTGATTTTGGAAGGGAGCTGACTTCATGTTTGTAACTATCCATGCTCTGATGTCTAGGCAGCAGAGTTATGGGGAATAACGTCTAATGTGAAATCCCACAGGGCCAGCTACATGCCTGCAGCTCTCTCTCCACGTCATTTAGCAGGGTCTTCGTTTTGAAGCAATGGAAGAAATGTCTATCCAGAGGTTCCATGAATGCTGCTTTGTGACTGCTTTACCCCTTATCTTGCACTAGGGAAGTTTCCGTGGAAATGACCATACATGTTGGACTAGTACCACGATCAGCAGGGAGAATAAACCTTAAAGATCTGTTGGTCCATCTGAACAGCTATCCCTCCCTCCCTCCTTCCATCCTAATTGTGTCTTGTCTGCTTGGTTTCTTCCCATGAGGATACTGCTAAGTCTATTCTCTTCTAGGGTAGTATATTTATAAAGCATGTCTTTTTATTTTGATGCTTTGACATCTTGGCACTAGATGGGCTGACCCCCCCCCAGAGCTAGCTAACTTTTAGAGAGAGGAAACAACGCACCAGGGAACATGCCTTTCACATACAAACCAACCCATCTGAAACCCAAAACTCAACCACCTCTCACAATGGGGTCATTATCTTCCTGCCCTAATCACCCCAGGGCCAAGTACCAGTTAACAAGGGACAGCCCCAGTGCTCCAGAGGCCACCAAAATGACTCAAATTAGCCAATCCAAAACCTGTTTAGCCTGCTTACTTTCTTTTCCCATTCCTTCCCTTGAAAGCACCAATAAAGGTTTTGCCTGTATTCCCCTCTACTCCTTCTGTCTCCTAACTGACTCTGGCACTTCCCCAAGTGGCTCTGCATGGTGTGGCATTGTCCCCTCCTCTTGGGAGCTGTAACAAACTGTCTTCTCCATGGCCAATGTCTCCTGATCTATTGGCCTCATTATACCTGAATAATAATAAAATCTGCATTTCAGACAGGCGGAATAAATAAAGAACGCTTCCTTCAGAGCCTCTAAGCAGTTCTGGTACATTGGAAGTAGCCCTGAGATTGGAGGTCAAGAATCATAGTCCTGTCTACACCCTATGTGTAACTGGGTGGCAATGGCCAAGCCATCTGACCTTACTAAGGTTCAGTTTCCACTTTTATCAACATGAACAGTTCCCATTTTGCTGCATTTTTATAAAGATCACATAGGTTCTCATGAATAAAAGACCCAAGTGTGTGATAGGAATAGAGTCGGATCTACTATCATTCCCTTAGGTAACTTCTCCTTTCTTGCTCAAGTTTTATAAACCATACCTAAGGACCCTTCCCCTGTGCATCATTCCCATTTTGCTGGTGAGGACCACAGGGAAGCCCATGTTCCCACTCTGTATGATTAATAGAGTGGAAATTAGTGGTTGAGAGCACAGAAAGCAGAGTCTGATTTCTTGGGGGTGACAGCACTACTCAGTGACTGGCTAGTCTTAGGAAATTTACTATTCTGTGCACCATGGTTTCTTGATCTATAAGATGGGTTCATTTCACTACTCCATAGGATGGTTTTTGAAGTGAGTAACACACAGTCAGGGTATCCTCTGACTGTGAGCAGGTAGGAACAGAGTTAGGCATGGGGTGGTAGCAGTACTCCAAGTACAGGTACTAGCAGACTTCTCATGACTGTGATCCTTGAGACACCATTGCAATGACCTCCTATTCTTGCCAAATGCCATTTCTCTGCTCATCTGGCTTCTAGAGGCTGGGGTTGCTAGTTTAGTCAGGCTGCTTTTGACCTACATATGACACACCTTTTAGCTAAACCTCAAATATTATGTGCTGATAGAACTTCAAACCTGAACACCTTTACTGTTATGAATGAGATGTTAAAAACCAGCACTAGGTCCTGCGGGTTATGAAATGACTATACTGGTACATCTGAATAGGTTCTAAACCACCCAGTATTTGAGCTGATTTCAACTGAGGCCAGCCCGAGGCTGAGGTGAGACAGGCGTCTTTCCGTTCAATGAGAGTGAGGCTCCTTTTCTCTTGCCCACTGTTTAATTCTCTTTCCCTTTAAGCAACTTTCTCCTGGTGGATATTTGCAAAGCATTTCTGGGTAACAATGACAAATAGTTCTCATGAATACTGGAATAATAACCGACAGATAAATGATTGAAATGCTGATGTAGCAGAAGGCCACGGGCTTCAGAGCCGATCTGAGGCACCTTTGAAAGTAAACGCTAGTACCTGTGCACAGCATCTGTTTTCTTTGAGATTGTTTGCTCATCAAAGGAACAAGAGTAGGAAAGTAACCTTGCAAGGTTATAAACCCCGGCTACATAATAACAGCAGCCATGATAGTTAATACTCGCTGAGCATTGACCGCTAGCCAGATACCATACTAGTTCATGTTAACCCAAGCAACAACCCTACAGGATGGTGGTCATTATTATTATCGCAGCTTATAGATGAAGACCTGGAGGCACAGGGAGGAAAGGTGATAGTTGGAGAGGATCTGAACCGAGGAGGGTGTCTTTAGTCACTCAGTTCTGGGGTCTTTCAGGAATATCTCCTCAGAGTGGTCAATGCACATTTTTCTTTGGAGCCTCTGGAGCAAGGAGTCTTAAGACCCCTCCCATCTCATCCAGCTCTTTTCCACTCATGAGCCCACTGCCCACCCAGTCTCACTGCCAAATCCCTTCTGTTACCAGCTCATATCTCTGAAAATGCACTATTCCCTCAACTCCCAAATTCAGGCTTCAGGAGCTGGTGGAAATGGAAGAGTCCAGAAGGCCAGGGAGGGGGCCCGGCTGCCTAGAGAATGGGCCCAGGGAAACTTGGAAGCAATGCTGGAATGAGTCAATCAGTCAGCAAGTATTTATTTAGTGCTAGGCAGCTTGGGGGATATGGAGAAATTATAAGACGCCATCCGGTCCCTGGCTGGATTTCTGGCTGGGTTCCCCGCGTAAGAACCGGGCCTGGAGCTGGGGCCTGCCCAGCCCGTGGAAGACTGCCATGGCTTACGAGACCGGCCGCCTTCTGGGGCAGTAGCGGGTAGTAGCAGGAGCTGGGGATGGACAGGCCAAGTCCCTGTCTCAGCAATGCTGCTTGCCACAAAGGTATCATGTCACCGTGTTGGACCTCAGTTTCCACAACCATGAAAGAACAACATCAGTGCTTGTCCACTCAGGGTGCAGCAAGGTATTGAGAAGTTCATGCATGGGAAGTATTTAGACCAGTGCCAGGCACATAGTCTGCTCAGCAAATAAGTGTTCTTATTAGGAGTCATTGGTTGCATTAGAGAGTAAATGGAGGTGTGTTCTGACTCACGTCCTTGCTGTGGCAGCCACTCAAGCCAGAAATACCTAAGAGCCCCTCTCTCATGTTCTGCCTCAGGGCTCCTCTGACAGCATAGGGGTGGGGGTAGGGGAGCTCCCAGGAGCATGCTCTGTGGGCCTGGGAGTGGGAGAAGTTAACATCTTTGGGGAACCTCGATCAATAGGGGACAGAGCTAGTGGAGAAGCACTTCACCCTTCTGTCTTTCAGGTGGGTGGTACTGAGGTACATTCTACATGGGTCCTGCAAAGGCCTGGCTAGGTGGGACCAAGACCCACCATGGAGGCAGTTGGCACATGCCCTCATATTTGCTTTCCCTCTGTCCCAGTTGTAGCCTCCCCATTCCTCCCACCTATTTATTGGGACTACTCTCCAGAATAGTGAAGAATACTTGTCTCTGCTTAGTGTTAGAGGGTGAGGAGCAAGGAGTAGAGGGGAATGGGTGCAAAGAGATGGTATAACATAATGGCCAAGAGTTGGGTAAGTCTTGGGGTGAAACCATGGCTCTCCTCACTACTGGCTGCTTGAAGGAAACCAGATATCTCTGATCCTGTGTATCATCATCAGTAAGATGGAGATATTATAGTACTGGCCCACACAGTTGTTTTGAAGATGGGACAAAACAATTCATAACAAGTGCTCATCTTGTGCCTTTGGCAAAGAGCTTGGTTCTCCAGAAGCAACCCTGGAGAGCAGGATTTATGGGAAAGTGATTTAGTGGGAGGCAATCCCAGGAGAATCCAGATAAAAGTGGGGGAGGGAGGGGAAGGAAGCTAAGGAAGGATGTCAGGCACCTAAAAGATACACCAAAGATAATTTTAGCTGAATTCCTTGGGGGGAACTCTGGAGACAATGTGGTCCCATCTCAGAGAGAAGTGGCGGCCAAGTGAGGTCAGGTTCATGGACTCCAGTAGGCTGAGGGCAGCCACCCACAAAGGCTCAGGTGCACGCTGCTGGGAGTGAACACACTAGGAGCTGTGTGCAAGGAAGCGAGAAGGGATCCATGGAAATATGGTGGACACACCATGTCAGCTGCAGTATACTAGTGCTGGTGGTCTTTTGGTTATTATACTTTTGTTTTTTTAAAAATGTCTTCTCAAATTATAAAAGAGCCAGGCTTTAGAGCATGCAAAGCACCAGCTTCCCCAGCTCCCTTGGACTTTTCCTTCCTGGATCTCATCTTCACTGAAGTTCACTCAGTGATAGCCTCTCTGAAGTACCAGTCTCCTACATAGACCTCCTGCCATCTGTCACCAGCGGCTCAAGGATTTCCCAGGCCCATAGGTCATCAGGAGGACTGCTTGGAGATGCCCTGGGGATGGAGGCAGTCATACTTTCTCTCTCTGAAGCTCCATACATTCAAGATCCTCTCCAGGTCTCTGGTGGAGACCACACGGGAAGGGCAGGTGGGTGGCTGGCAGCAGGCACAGCAGGGACACCAGGCTGGAGTTGGAGGTGGTTAGGTTCTTAGAGATGAGAGGTGACGGTGGTATCAACACAGGCAAAGGAAAGAGGAAGAGAGACAAGGGAGTGGATTTGAACATTATTTGTTGATTGTTTCGCTATGGGACATGAAGAGGGCAGGAGGCTTTGAAGAGGAAGCCCTGGCCCTGTTTTCTACTTGGGCCTGGAAAACCAGAGGAGAAGCAGGTTTCCTGGTGAAAGACCATACCAGTTTGGGTCCCTTTTTATTTGAAATGTATTAGGGACAAGCAAATTAAACTGTCACTAGGCAGATGAGTCTGCAGCTGAAGGAAGGTAGCTTGGTATGGCTGCAGACTGGAGCCTAAGCTAGGATTTCCCATCATGGAGGGGCAAGCCTGTGGGTGGCCCGGCCCGCTGGGCGACTTGTAGCACAAGACACCAGTGACTTATGTCTCTGCCCTGGACAGTATAGACTTGGTCTCGCATTGCTTTCTCTACTTTCCTTCTAGTCTGAATGCTCCTAGCAATGGAGTACTTCAGACATATTGTTGACAGGTGTCCCTTGGGGACAATGTGCTCAGGGCAAGGGGCAATGAATGGGCTACTACTGTCTGTTTCTCAACTTCCCCCACCCCAGCTTTGCTCCTGACTCTGCTGGCAAGAGTGGCTCCTCCTAGGTCTATCTAGCAGGGATCTTTGGTACTGCTTCCCTGCCACACCTTCATATAGTGAATTTGGGGTCTCCCTGATTGCTAAGACCTGGTTAACTTCTTTGATTACTCTCATAGAACTTTACTGCCTTTCTTAAAATTATTTATCTCAGATCATAATTCTATTTTCCTTCATCTCATTATTTGGTCATCCTGCACACTAATTTTCAAGCTTTGCTTTTGTTCACTCTTCCATGCTTTATGACAGAGTGGAACTTCAATAACTATTTATTGAATGAATGTGTCCCTCCTGGTCCCATCTCTATCTTTGATAACTCGGGTCCCAAACCGAGAATAAAGATAAACAATATATACCATCAACAATATAAACCATCCTACTTCCTTTTATTCTCTTAATTAAAACCATGCCAAAAGTATCTATGCTTCTCTCCCAGTTCTCTGTTCCATTGTATGTGTGTTCTTGGTTTCCAGTATGTTCTGAGTTTCCCACTGGGCAGCTTTAAGGTCTACCTCTCCTCAGGTAGCCTTGTGAAGCCCTGTGGGCTTTCTCAGTGGCTTAGGATGTGGAGCTTTGAAGCCAATCCACTACTCAGCTGTCAGAGCCTGAGGAAACTTTAATTAGAGAAAACATGGACATTACGGAAGACGTTTCTAAGCTTTTCAAACTGCAGGTTCCATCTGGAAAATTTCAAAAAGGTTGGCCACGTGGTGTATTCCACATTATATAACCCATGCCCAGCTCCCCTGCCTACGTTCCCAGACACTCTGCAATAAAAAAAAAAATCATGACATTTTTACCCCAAAGTATCTGGGGTCCTTATGGAAAACCTTCTCAAAATGTTCATGTCTATGCTCAAATTCAGTATGCGAACCCTTTGCTTTCCTCTTTGAACGCTCGTGTGGGAATAGGATCTTAGGCTGTCTGAAGATTCCTTTAGTCCTTGGCCTGCCCCATGTCAGGTGGTAATCACCACTTTAAAACATTGAGATTAGTGCAGTAAAAAAGATTTATGAATATTAATTCATTTTATAGCAGGTCATAATGTGAGCTGGAGAACAAACAGAGTATGGTTTCATTCCAGTACTTTAGTGCAAACAAGAATGGGGTTGCGTGTTGTGGAAAATATTAGTTGGGGATGCTGGTTTGAAAACCAATTTGTTTAGAAGGCTTTAGCTATAACTCGCCAGACACCCTGAATTTGTGGGGAGTCTGTTCTGGAAAGTAAGGATCATGAATTTTATAGCTGTCATGTTTTTCATAATCGGCAGCATTATCTAAAAAATTTTTTAAAGTTATGTTCTTAAAATGCAAACCACAAAGCACTAAAGTGGCTGCTATTAAGAAGAAAGATGAGTCCTTCTTGAACTTTCTAGAACTAGCTGTAGTTTGAAGGGTTGAATGGTCTTGCTGGCTGGTCACTACTATACAAGCCTAATGTTTACCCTTCTCTGAAACAGTGCTTTCAATGGGTCTCCTCACCATTCCTTCCATTACTGGGCATGCTTGATCCTTTTTCTTCCCTGACTTGCTTCCCTTAGCACCAACAAGGAAAAACCTGAAAGACTGTGTACCAACAATTAAGGCGACAGACTGGATTTGGCCAGGTTATGAGGTTTCAAATCCTAGCTCTCCCCCTTACGAATTGTGTGATTTCATACAAGTTAATTAACTTCAGAGACCTCATGTATAAAGTAGGGGTAACAATAGGACTCAGGAAGAGTGAATGACTCGATGTATGTAAAGTATTTGGAACAGTGCCTGATACACAGTAATTGCTTAATAAACTCTCCTTGTTTATAACATTGCAAGGTGGAGGGTAAGTCTCACTTCTGCCTGAGAACTTTATCTATGGGATACTTTTGAAGGAAATATCTTTCTTTTTTTAATGTTTATTTATTTATTTTGAGAGAGAGAGAGAGTGAGAGAGCATGAGTGGGGAAGGGTCAGAGAGAGAAGGAGAAAGAGAGAAGGACACAAACTCCCTGTGTCCACCTTGCTCCACACTGTCAGGGAATAAGGTTCAATCCCATAAACTGTGAGATTATGATCTGAGCCAAAAATCAGGAGTCAGCCAATGGATTGAGCCACCCAGGCAGTCCATGGAAGAATCTTTCATTTTTGATACCTGAGCCATCAATTTAAATTAAGGTTTAATTTAAATCTTTAGGGTTTATGTTTTGCGGTCTTGATTAATAACCTCTCCTATCCCAAGGTCATAAAGATATTGTTTACATTGTCTTCATTAATTCTATACTTTTAACTTTCACATTTAGTTCTTGTTCCACATAGGGCTTATTTTTCTGTGGTGTGAGGTAGCAATTTAATTTTAATTTTCCATAGTGAGGCTATTTTCCCCATTCTTTTTACCAAATAATTTGTCCTTTTCCCCACCGATTTGTGATACCATCTTTATAATACTCCAAGCTCCCTGAGGTACCAGTAGTCAATGGGGGTGTTCTAATTTGCTTTCTTGGTCTACAGGCCTGCTCCAATCCTTCTGCTCCTATCCTTCTGTCTTAATTACGATCACTTTTTCATGTGTCTTAAAACTTGGCAAGAAGAATCTCCCTACCTTTCCTTTTCTAAATGTTCTTTGCCATTGATGAGCCATCATTCATCCATATATATATTAGAAAGCATTTCTAAAAAAATCATGTTTGAAATTTTTCTTGGAACTGCATTAATTTTCAGTGAAATTTGGGGCATACTAATTGGCATAATTTCAATGTTAAATTACCCAACCTTGGACAGAATATTCAGGCCTTCTTTTGTGTCCTAGAATAAACTTAAAACATCTCCTATAAACATCCTGTGGAATCTTTATTAAATGAGCAAATGGATAATTCATAGTTTTAAAGTTTTTTTTCTTAATTTGAGAAATAGAGAGAGAGAGGATAAGCAGGGGAGGGGCAGAGAGACAGGGAGAGAGAGAGAGAGAATCCTAGTTAGACTCTGCACTGTCAGCACAGAGCCCTATGCAGGGCTCAGACTCATGAACCATGAGATCATGACCTGAGCCGAAACCAAGAGTTAGACACTTAAGTCACTGAGCCACCCAGGTGCCCCATAATTCATACTTTTAATTGCCATTGTAAATTTTCTTATTTTCTTATCACGCTTTTTCTAATATGAGTTTGCTTTAGTAGGTGCACACTGCTTGTTACTGTTATTAGTTTTTAGTACTTACTCTTGGTTACCATAAACTTGCTGAACTCCCTTACAAATGCTAATAGTTTTCTCCTAACTCCCATGGATTTCTAGGTAATAAAATAACCTATAGGAAGTCATATGAAAAAAATAATGAAAAGCAGAGCAACACAAAACAAAAGCAAAATATTATGAAATGAGCAAAGATACGCAAAGACATCTCATTGAACAGGATATACGCGTGGTACATAAACACAAGAAAAAATATTCAACATCATTAGCCGTCAATGAAATAGTACTACACGCCTTCCAGTAAAATAAAAAAAATAGCAACACCACCAGATAATTGCTATGGATGTAATAAATTGGATCACCGTGCATTGCTGGTGGGAATGTACAATGCTGCAGCCATTCTGGAAAACAATTTGGCAGTTTCTTAAACAATCAACTTCCACTGATCCAGCATTGCATTTCTGGGCTTTTATCTTAGAAAAATTAACATTTCTGTTGACATAAACACTTGTGCACAAATATGCACAGCAGTCTTATTCATAATAGCCCCAGTCTTGGAATAACCCAAGATGTCCCAATGGATTAAGCATACTGTGGTATATCCATACCATGGAATTCTCCTCCCCAATAGAAAGGAATGGAATATTGACACACACTACAACTTGAATGATTCTCCAGAAAATTATGCTGAGTGAAACAAGTCATTCTCAAAAGGAAATGCTACGCTATTCCATCTTTTTTTAACATTCTTAAAGTGACAAAGTTATAGAAATGGAGAAGAAATTAGTGGTTGCTAGAAATTAAGGAAAGGATGGGGACAGTAAAAAAGTGATATGGCTAAAAAAGGCAACATGAGTGATCTCTGTAGTAATGTAGATGTTTTACACCATGACTGTATCATTGTCAATACCCTGGTTGTGATATCGGTTTGCAAGATGTTGCCATTGGGGAAACTGCATAAAGGGCACAAAGGATCTCTTTGCATTATTTAGTGTGGATCTATAATTATTCCAAAATAGAACCTTAAGAACAACAACAAATGCAACAACACCATTCTCATCAAATAAAATGTAGCTAAATTTTGCCTTACTTTGTTTCACTACATTAGTTTTTACTAAATAATTTACCTGAACTGAATTGGTTAGTTAAGACATCTGGTTTGCTGGGCTTTGCTGTATCTCCCTGCAGTGCTTTCCGGAGGGTAACCCAGGCACCTTCACCCTGCCCTGCCCGACCTGCTGGGTCATACTTCCTGACCTCATCCTCAGAGCCTTATTCCCTTAGTCCTTTAGCACTGGCGGGCATTCCGGGTGAGACCACCTCTCCGTAATGACTCAGTCTTACACACTTAAATTAAAGGAATTAAAAGAGACAGACACAATTCAGTCTCATTAATTAGAAATTGTGAAGCTGTCCTATCATCCTTAATAGCGATGAAATACAAGAAATAGAGAAGAAATCTGGTTCGACCAGCCAAGGAAATGAAAGACTAGTAAAGACAAAATGCAAAAACAGTTGTGATCCATTAAAAAACTGTGGTTTGGTGAAATAGTGCTGTCTGAGATTTACCATTAGAGTTGAGAACTTTCAAGAATATTTATACATCTATGTATACATTTATACATTTATGCATCTATGATTGCAGGAACTGGGCTACATAAAACCACTTCTATCTTCCTTGCATCCCTAGCCTGCCTGCCTCCTCAAGTTAGTCATGTCATAAAGCCATGGACCTCCTACCACTTCTTGACTGTTTCAAACTCATTTCGTTACAAGTGTGAGACTCATTTCACGCAGGGTTTTTATTGAAATCTTGCTCCTAGGCAACTGGCCATTTATAGCATCCCTGAGTTTCCTGCCTTTACATACATGATCACATAGCACCTCTGGCATGAAAACAATTGGCTGTGAGATCTGGTGGGCAGATTTTCTCAACCACAGATTGACATTTCGGGTCCTTGCAAAGTAAAAGTTAGCTTTGAAGGACTAGGAAGATCAATACAAGAATTTTGATACATTCATATGTTAATATTTATAGCCAACATTTGGTTTGTAAAAATTAAATACGTTTCCCACAGCACCTACCTTTGACTCCACTTCATTAATAGTGGCTTAATTATTTACATTTGTCTAATGTCTGATATTTTATATATATGTAAATATATATATCCCTTTTTGAATATGTATAACATACTAATACATATATATAATCTGTTTATATATATTTGTATACCTTTCATACTTATACGTAATATCTTTTGATGATGATTCAATACACACAAATTATTTATTGAAACAATATGAAGCCAAACCAAGATATAACTTGTAATAAATGCTATACCTTGACCTTGTTATCATCATAATTTGTCCTTATTGTTAGAAAACCCTATACATCACACAGCACATGCAAGAAAGGGAGAAGAGAAGAGGCTGATTTATATTCTCTCCAACAAATCATATTCACATCCTTTCTTGGAGACCCCTTGACCTCTACAAACCCATATGTTATCTGTCCCCCATCCTCCTAGCATGTGGTCACTGGCTGTGGGCAAGGTCTACACTGGGGGGTTTGTTTTGATTAATGAAGAGTTGGCTCAGATTCCATGTGGGACCTGTTGAGGCTGAACCCTGGGGTCTCTGAAACTATTGAGACACACAGAGTCGGGGGAGGGAGGAGGGGAACTGGTGAGAGTGGAGAGAAGTGGCCACTAGTTCCAAGCCATTTTTATGTCTCTGTAGTTGGAGCTGTTTGTTCACAGTTAAACAAATTGTGTTTTCTGGAGGATGTGGCTTAATGAAGATGGGATTATTTCTGAATGGCGCTGATGCTTTGAAGTTTGCCTTAGGAATTGTCTTAGGAAATAAGGAATGAATTAGAGGGGCTGGTAGCTGGGGAGAGTCCTTTTTCCTCACTGCCTCCAGAATCCAGCACCACCGGGAGCAAGGACAGAGGGAACATCAGGATTAGCATCTCTGGCCTGGACCCTGACGGCCTAATAGCAAGGACATACATGACACTGACAGTAACGTAGAGGAAAACATGGTGGACACTACTTGACAGAGGATCCCTCCTGGAGACTGTCTCAGACCGTTTTGTTTCTGTACGGGAGATGGCAATGGGGAGGCTTAGAAAACACTGCAGAGAATTTTGGAAGGGCAAACCTGACCCCAGAGGTCCTACCACCTGGAGTCAGAATCATGGTCATTTGGGAGTTAAATACAAATATGACCCCATTTTATCATGGCTGGCTGATTAAGCATGAAAATTTGGTATATAACTACATCTACATTTACTATTTTTTAGTAGCTACACTATTTCCAGTCACTATAATCCTTACAAAAGCCTTGCAGGGCAGATATTGTTCCCATTTGACTTATAGGATTATCGAGGTTCAGAGTAGTAAGTAGTTGGCATTAGGTCACTCAGCTGGTTAAACGATAGGCCTATCTGTCTTCAAGGGTTGGGATGCATTTCCTCACTAGCTCTCCACCAGATGTCCAATTCTGGGCTTAATTCCAAAGAAGGTGGAAATTCTGCAGACTGATGGGCATGCTATACCTTGAATCCTACTTGAAAGCTCACTTGAGTGGTGGCTCTTGACTCAGGCTGGCCAGTCATCATTCTTTGTCCTGTAGGGAAAAGGGAGAAGCATGTCTACAGAGTAGGGGAGGAGGAGTTTCCTAAACGTGGTGCTGTTCTAGACGGACAAATCCACACCTGTCCATCGTATCTTCCTACCCAAGAGAAGTGATGTGTAACTGTGGGGGGAAGTGAGTGAGGAAGATTGCATTGTGCCCAAGCAGAAGCTTCTGGAGGCTTGCCTAGAAATGATTCATTGCAATTATCTCCAGAGCGTGAACCCCTGGGATTGAGGTCATCATCTCCTTGACAAGAACAGATAACAAACTTGTTTCTTCCCAGACCTGATGCTTCTGACCAATCTCAAGCCGACCACCCCTTCCTTCCCCTGACCTGGAAAACAGTCATAATTGATGAGTAATGGAATTGTCAATTCCAAGGACATTGATTCTAATCTGCCTTGTCAGGTCAACCTAGACCAATTTCTTTGCTAGAGAGCTGCTCAGAAAATTGATTTCTTCAAACAATTGTATAGCAAGTATTTGCCATTCCCTTAAAAGAGAATGATACAATAACACAAATGATGTTAGAGAATGGGGACCTACATCATTTTTGCTCCCCCTGTTGCAGGCGGTACAGGACAGAGATTAGGCTGGGGTGACGTGCAGTGTGTATTGCCTACATAGAAGTGGCAAAATCCATTTAGCTTGAAATAAACGGTTACCATTTATAATTAAACTTTCAAAGGGTTGTCCACTGATTGAAAAACATTATCCCCTGCTCTTGTTTCCAGCTGTATTTGGAGCTGATTGGCTAATTTAGGGGCAATATGCCTTTGATATTTGAGTCGTTGTTCACTTTAACTTGAAACAGACATGCTGGGAAGAGGAAGTTGGGCTGGTGATGTGCTAATTCTTGTTTGTGATTTACCCCCGAGGAACTATAAGAAACCTGCAACTTATTGTACATTAAGAACTGAAACTGGAGATGGCCACATCTGGTTTGTTGGATGCCTCCCCCACCCCTTTTTAAAAATAAAACAGCAACTCAAAATGCTTAGGCTAGATAGTTTGATTATAATGGTTAATTTATCAGGAATAAAAGTTTGGAAGTTAAAGTGCCCCAGAGAGAACCTGAGGAGTTTTCAAAGAGGGGCCATAAGCATTTGTAAGTAAAGGGGAAAAAATATACATATATATGTATATTATGGAATTTCTCAGAAACATTATCCAACAAGGTAAAGCTTTTTAAAGTGCTCATGTTTCACAGTTGAAGGGCCAAGGGGCTCTGAACTGCTGTTAGGCACCCTGTTATGTACAGTTTTAGTCTCTCATGGGGCCTCAGGTTCCTGAGGGAAAAGTGGGGTGGGTTGGATTGAGGTAGGAAGTAATCAGTTAACAGGGGCCAAGTTATGACATTCGTGGTCATCTTTCTCCATTAAAAAATAATAAAAATTATATTTAATATGTTGGTATAAAGACAAAGATATTAATATTATATATAATAACATTTTATTTTTTATTTTTTAAGTTTATTTATTTTGAGAGAGTGTGCAGGAGAGAAGAGAAAGAAAAAGAGAGAGAGAGAGAGAGAGAATCCCAGGCAGGCTCTGCACCATCAGTGCAAAGCCCAGCACAGGGCTCGAGCTCACAAACTATGAGATCGTGATGGGAGCCAAAACTAAGAGTCAGACGCTTAACCAACTAAGCCTCTATATATGATAACAAGTTAAGGATCTCAGTCATCATAATGCTCTAATACAATTTTTTTTAAAGAGAAAATCAAGATTGATTCAAAACACCCATGATGAACAAAATATCAATAAAGACAGGATCAGCTGTATGTTGAAGCTTTCTGAAGCTCCCAGCTGTACCCTCGGGACTCTGGGGAACACATGTGAGGCACAGGAGAGAGGCTAATGGCACTGAGGGAGAATTCTGTTGTGAGAGCCCCGAGCTCTGCGTTCTAGTCCTGCCTCTTTCTTCCCCACTCAGAAGTGCTTCATTCAATGGATGTTTCTGAGCTGTGATGGAGGACAACATTTTTACCATCAGCATAACATTAAAAAGTTTATTGTAAGTGGCCAACAAATTAATCTTTTTATTTTATCTTACCATTTTGCACTTATTTTAATGTGTTTTGTTCCATGTATATTAGAAAATCTGAAACTAGCACATTACAACCATAGTTTCATAGATAGTATCATTGAGCAAGTAAAAAGAGAAAACAAAGTGCAGATGAAAATAATTAGCCAATCAATATCTATTTACAACAATAGCTGTCAAAAATTCTCCAAGTTCTCCTAATGACATCCAGGTAGGAGTGCCTGGGATGGGGTAATGACTAAGTCAC
Organism: Paguma larvata; assembly: GCA_030068075.1. Classification (NCBI taxonomy): domain Eukaryota; kingdom Metazoa; phylum Chordata; class Mammalia; order Carnivora; family Viverridae; genus Paguma; species Paguma larvata. The sequence continues at coordinate 22,341,773 of CM057842.1, read as the reverse complement.
CCCTACGGCTTCTTATCCCGGCCACCCTTTCTCAAACGGAGCTGCCTCATGCATGTTACTTAGCTTGGTAAGCCTCCATGTATGTCCTCATGTATAGAAGGAGGTCCCAAGTGATTGTATCTACTCCATGGAGCTGTGAAGATGAAACAAGATAACTCCTCCAAGACCTGTGGCCCAGACCTGGCACAACGTAAGAGCATAATCCGTGTGAGCTCTATTGTTATTGACACGGCAATATGTATTACTTGATTTCTCTACAGGGAACATGTCTTGCCCTTCTAGGGAGAATTAGCATAAAATTATTTTTAACCTCTTTCCCCACCACTAAAAAATGAAATGCATAAATGGTAAGCCAAGGCAATGGGATAGATTAGAAAGACCATGGGCTTTGGAATCTGAAACAGTTTGGTCTTGGCTCTGCCATTTGCCAGGGCATGTCCTTAGGGGAGACATGTAACATCTCTAGCTTCTGTGACCCATCTGGAAATCGAGGAGAGCACGGGTGCCTCCAGGAGAGCTGTGAATATTGCTGATGGAAAATGAGTTCGTGTCATCTGATTGGGTTTGGCAAATCCAGATTTCCTTTTCTTCCCTGTCTTCCTCTCCCCACCTCTCCCCTCCCCCTCTCCTTCCCTCCCCCTGCCCTCGCTGCCCTCCTCCTCTCCCCTTCCATCTTCTTTCCTTTCCTTTTCTTGCTTTTTTTCTTTCCATAACATTCTACACAGTTTCTTATCCCAGTCACCTCAATGTCTTGCCTGCTCTGTTTTTTTCACTTGCCTTTGAGATGTTCCTTTGACTTTAATTAAACTCAAGAGCCTGGAAAATGTATTCAGTCCTGTCTTAAAAAAAAAAAAAAAAAAAGGCAAGTGTAATTTCCAGGCCATTTTTTTTCTTTTTTAGTTTCTACACTCTTTTAAAGTTCTCAATGACTGTAACTTCTTATTTCATACACTTTATTTTTTTTATTTTTATAGTCAACCAACTTGGCCTCAAGTCGATTAAACGTTGATTTTTTATTTATTTATTTTTTTAATGCTAGGGATAAAGAGGCTGAGCAGAAATGAAAAGGATCTAGTGGCAATCAAAATGAATGGCCCCACATTTTTAGCCCTTCTGAAAATGATTTTTCATTTAAAAGAGGCTTTTGACTCTAGTCCAGACCAAAACAAAGCAAGGTCAAAATTTCCTGAGAATCACAATGTGGTGAAGCCTGGGATTTATCAGAGAAATCTTTCATGATGAGATTTCCAGTTCATATTTCCAGGTGTGCAAAGTGTTTTCCCAGAAGTTTAATGACAGAGCCAACAGGGTAGGTGCTTGCCTGTTTCAAACAGGTAAATAGATTTGTGGTTTCCCATCACACGTGGGTTTTATTGATTCTACTGTTGTTAGTGACATGGGATTAAAAAGATGTTGAAATGAGCTCACCATTCATGGGTCCTAGAGAGAAAATCCATGACTCACATGGATGAGTCTTAGTGAGTGTGCCTAGCTAGAGGATTGTGTATCTCCCGGGAACTTCAGCACTTGGAAAAGAAGCAGTTCCTAAAGAATGGGGGCCAGAGCTGTTTATGAAAACTCCAGCCATGATTTAGGAGCATACAAGAAGATGGCGAGGAAAGAATGAGAAACCAAGTGGAAAATGCAAAGGGAACGATTTCACATTCTCTGAGCTTCCGCTGCATGCTGGGCACGGCATCTCATTTCATGGTCTCTAGACGTCCACTAGGAAGGTATTGTCTCTGAGAAACCCCTACCACAACCACCACTCACTTCCTAGAGGAAACTAAGCTGGAGACCCCAAACAGCCTGCCCAGGTTTTTATATTCAGTTGGTAGGTGGTGATGGCGGGGTTCAAGATCAGGCTCTCAAGCGTAATATATGTACCTTTTCACCTTGTGTTCTGTACATATTGAAGAAAAATACTTTTTAAATTATTGAAGATTTTATTAAGGTGACACGAAGTGAAAACGAGAAAAATAGAAACATAATTTTACAAAATATATATCTGACTGTAACTGGGGTGGAAATATGTCATAATGGTCAAAAGGAGATGCAGTAGATTAACACAGACCTTGGTTTGATTCCTCGTTGTGCTGCTTAGGAGCTCTGTGACTTTGGGTAAGACAGGTGACCCTCACAAAGCTAGTTTCCTCATATGTGGAAGGAGGCGTTAATGATACCAACCTTACAGGCATTATTGTGGCAATACTCCTGGTGGACAAGAATGCAAGAGGGGCACCTGGGTGGCTCAGTCAGTTAAGGGGTACCTGACTTTGGCTCAGGTCATGATCTCATGGTTCATGAGTTCGAGCCTCATGTCGGGTTCTGTGTTGACAGCTCAGAACCTGGAGCCTGCTTCAGATTCTGCGCCTCCCTCTCTCTCTGCCCCTCCTCTGCTCATGCTCTCTTTCTCTCAAAAATAAATAAACATTATAAAATATTTTTTTAGAAGAATGCAGGATATGGGTGAGATCTAGATTTCCCACTTACTCCTTATGTTGTGTGTGTTCCTGGGCAGATCACTTAACTTCCCTGGTCTTAAATTTTCCTGATAAGTAAAATGCAGATAATAACACAAGGATTTTATGGTTGATGTAAAGACTAAATAAAACATGTTAAACGATGAGCGCAGCTCCTGGCATATAATAAGTGTTTGGTAAATGGACACTAATATTCTGATTTTAAATAAAGGTGGTTTGTATAGTCCTGTGACACAGCTTTCATATACTGGTGTTTTCCTGAATTTTCCATGATTCTGGGGAATGAGGAGGCATCTTTTTACCTGTAACAGTAGAAAATCGCATTTTCTGAAATCAGCTTACTTTGGTGATATTTTTGACCTCAAACAAGATAGTCTTCCACCTCCTCTACTCAACCGACTTAGAGGTAGAAGCTATTTTACATGAGGCCTCCCAGAAAAGCAAAATTAGTATTGGAAAAGAAAATACTAGCATTTTGTTGGAAACTTCTGGGGCTGGAGGGCGGGCTAGGGGGTTAGGAAAGGACATACCAGAGCAAGGAGCCAGCCTTCAGCAGTCTGCACCTTGTCCCTAACCCTTCTGGGCTCAATATTACAACTGTTACAGCAAAGTCCTTCAAGGTGACTTAACATCATAAAGTTGAAATCCCTCCTACAGCTCCTTAAATGAAAATAAACTGGGGGGAGTGGAAATTATTAAATATTGCAATAGCACATATGTGGAGTCTAATTTAGAATTCACAATAGACTAAAATCACTATTTACAAAAATACTGTCTAGGTGCCAGGTACTTTCAACAAGATTCCTTACATGCAGGAAGAAAACCATAAGCATGTTTTCTATTTGAATGCCAAACTTGGAGAGGTTGCCTTATTTAAAATGCCAGTTCCCATGTTTATGTAAATGCCAGGTGTTTATAAAATATCATAGTTCATAAATATTGTTCCTCCTCAGATCATCTCCTGCCCAGCCTATGTCTTCAACATGGTACCAGGAAAAGTGTCAGAACTTGTAAAAGTACTTCGAATATGAGAATAACGTGTGTTTTGGTTTTTAATCAATGTATACACTCCCGAGAACAATGGAGACAAGCCAAAAAAATAGACTTGTCTTTTTAGGAACTTCCAGTGAGGAGAAAAATCCTCCAGAGAGGCTCCCAACTGGGTGAAAAATGGTTGAAAATGAAACCAAAGTCTAATTGCTTCTCCAGGAGCCAAACCAGGCCTGGAGGATGAATGGGAAACGGTCTTTGAATCAGAGTGTCTATACCAAAGGATCCTCAAGAGGTGTGGGCTAGCGGGATCTTTTCCCCTCCTGGGAGGTATTTCTACTTCCTGTGTCTCCTGTCTCCCTAACCCCTACTCTAATGCATCTGCAGGGTGGGGAAGGGGTCTTCCTTTCAGAGCCAAGTTTTGGCCCCAAGGAGGAGTTTACGTTAAGAATAAGGTAATTTGGGGATTGTCTCATTAGCAGCCTGCAAATTAAGCCTCATCCTATGTGCTGAGTGGAGAAAAATCGGAGGATACTTTGAACACCAACTTAGTTGACTGGTTTCCTAAGCGTGTTTCCTGGACCCGCGACATTGACATCATCTGGGAATTTGTTAGAAATACAAATTCTCAGACCTCCCCGTCAGACTTACTGAATCAGATACTCTTGGGCAAGACTCCACGACGATCTGTGTTGCAAGCAAGAGGGCTTCCTGGTGATGCTGATGCACCTAGAACTTTGTGAACCTCTGGCCTGGATCAGTGGGTCATCATAACACCCAGGGCCATTCCTGCTGAAGATCCTATGGTTCTGTTTATCAAGTGCTCAAGTGTGGGAGTTTGCTTAATCCTGCCTGTTAACTTTTGTGGTTGGTACTAATGTTTTGTCATTTTACAAATGAGGAAACTGACATTCACAGAGTTCAAAGAGATGACTCAAGGTCCGTCAGCTAGTAAGTGGGACAGTTGAGACGTATATCCACATCTATCTCCTAACACTCTTTACGTGCGTGATGATCCTCTACGCAGGAACTCCTGTCCCATCAGAAATATCTGCTTTATAAGGGGGAACTGCATGAATGAATGTCATACTATAGACTTAGAAGAAAATTCGGAACTCACTCTCAAAGTTATGTGTGAATTCTCTATGGCAGTGTTCCCCAAAGTGTGCTCCATGGACCACTGGTTCAAAATAAAGCTTCAGGGCCCATTTTGGGGAATGATAGTTTAAATTTTGCTAATTCAGTTTCTTACCAGCAGCACTTCTCAGCGCTGTTAATGAATACGATGAGGTACAAGGTGACTCTCCGAGGGTACTGTGTATACGACATGTCTCCTCTCACTAACTACAGAACTAACTTCTCACAGACTATTTCTTGGATCTAGAAGGCATAGGGCAAGATTTTGGAAGCCATGCTCTATACTATGCTTTGGAAAGCAGCATCCAGGCTGAGGCCTGCCTGGAAGTTCTTTATGTTGAGTGGAAACCTCTTTCCCAATCAGCTAATAGCCATTGCTACTTATTCTTTCTTTGGCAAGATGGAGGGACTTATTCTTTCTTTGGCAGGACTCTTTCTCATGCGAGCTACTTGAATATATGAGCACAAGTACTATATCCTCTACTTAGCCTCATTTCTCCAGGGTTCAGTTCCCCAGTCTTCCTGCTGTTCTTCCATCCATCCCCTTGAGGGTGGACTATTGCAGTAGCCTCATAATCAACCTCTCCTCTTCTGATCATGGTGCTGCTGCTCATCCCCGCAGCAGCCAAAATAGAAAATATACACGTGTCCTATCCCATCCCTGCTTAAAACCCTTTGATGGTTCTTTACTGACTTGGATTGAAGTCAGCTCCCCAAAATGACCTAAATGCCCTCCCTACCTGAAAATTGAGCAATCCCTTTTATTTGGGAAACTCCAATTACACTTGCCCCTCAGTTTCTTAAGAGGCTCTTTCCCACCTCCAGACCTTTTTCTTTGCTGGATCTCCCACATCCTGGAATGATCTTCCATTACATGTTGACACACTGTCTCCCACTAACCCCTTGGGTCTCAGTTTAAATGTCACTTTCTCTGAGGCCTTCTGAGAGAATCGATCTCACTTCAGAGTCCCGTTATTATACCTTGTCTCAACACTTTGTCCTTCCCCCTCACGGCACAGCCCATGCTTCCTAATTCTGTGCTTGTGTGATCACTGATTCAATGTCTGTAGATTTAATGTTCAAGGGGCAAATCATCTGCATATCCAATAAAGACCCCTGTGCCTTGCATATGGTAGGCTCTCCAAGTTTTGGGGTGGATGTATAGTTGTTGGTCTCTAGAACCCCCGCCCTCCATTCTCCACCTCTGTCTTCTCAGACCTCATGCACTCTGCCTGGGGTAGGTTAAATGGAACTATCACCTCTCATATCCTGGATACCATGCTTCAATTAATATAACCAAAGACTAAAGTAGCTTTTCCAGTGGCTGCCTCCAAACTTGGGGCCACATTAGACTCACATTAAGTCCTCAAACACACCCAGCTCCTTCCATACATGTTCTCCTGTGGTATAACTTGCCAGGCTAAACATATGCTGTGAACTCCTAGGCCTCAGCACAGATCCTGTCTCAACATCTGTCATCCACTTCTCTTTTGTCAAGTGGGAAGTCCTGTCTCACACCTATCAGAGTTACTGATCACTGGCATAGAGCTAGGGGGAGGAGTGGAGACCAGGGCCTGTGACTTAGAGCCGGACAGGCCTCCCACTGGGTTAGCACCACCCTTAGATGGCAGTTCCTGTTTCAGTTGCGGGTTCCTGGTGTCGTACCCCCTGATGAAAGGAGAGCTCTTTGGGCAGACCACCCAGGTGGGCTGACATGAATGGGAGCCTAGTTTGACTAGAGAAACAACATAGTTCCATTCTCACCTATGCTTGATTCTGCCCATTTTGGGGTCCCTTGCCTCCTTTTGGAGGACATATATCCTCATCTCCATTTTCTGGACCTTTCTGAGTTAAGTGGAATTTCTTCTTCCACATAGCCATTTTTTTTTTAATTTAAATCCCTTGCATTAATTTCAGTATTTAGGGGTTGAATTAAATGGAGAGGAGAAATATGTTATGCTTATGAAATATGAAATGCACATGATGATTAATGATTAAAATTGTAGTCTTTAGATCCAGATAGACTCAGGTAGGGATTCTTGCTTCATCAATTAGGTGGTGTAACCTCAGGGAAGTTATTGAACCTCCTGTGAGTCTCAAGATCCTCACACATAGAATAGTTCAAATGGGCCGTTCAGAACTGGAGTGAGGTTCTAATTGGCACTGTGCTTGGATGAAGGGGGGATAGAACTTTTGTTGCTTCCTCTTGTTACTACCAGTCAGTCTCTATTAGGTCTTTCTTCCATAGCTAATTGCTGTCCAAGAGAGGTCAGCAAACTTTTCCTGTGGAGGTCTAGATACTAAATGTTCTAGGCTTTACAACCATACAGTCTCTGTTGAATCTACTCAGTTCTGCCACTGTAACATGGGGACATGTAAAGACAACATACAAGCAAATGGGCATGTCTGTGTTTCAATAAAACTTTATTTGAAAAAGCAGGTTGTGGGCCAAATTTGGTCTGCAGGTTGCAGTTTACCAACCCCTGCCCTAGAACTTCACTTTTAGTTGTCTACTTGATTGCTTTTAAAAGGTCGGTGTTGGTTTCCATGCTTTTTGACTTTTAGCCTTAAGGAAAGAGGTATCCTTGTCACTGTGATCATGTAATTTTTACTTTTGCCAAATGAATCTCTGTGCTATTTGTGGGAAAACCTACAGATAGTCCAGAAGGAATGATCCCAGTCAGCCAAGAAAATATCCGTTCTTGGGGGATATCATGGGGGTGATACAGCCAGTTTGTGTAAAGAGGACAGGAAACTTGTCCAGTCAGTTGAAATGATAAAGATAAGGTTCTGCAGCAAATGCCAAATTAGAAGAGATTCAGGTAGCAGTTTGTGAAGAGGAAGGAATCAAATGTAGTTTGCTAAGGGGTGGCTGGCTGGCTCAGTCAGTAGAACATGTGATTCTTGATCTTGGGGTTATGAGTTCAAGCTCTGCATTGGGGGTAGAGTTTACTTAGTAAATTAAAAAAACAGAACAAAACAAATGTAACTTGTTGAGTTTCTCAGCCAGCTATAAATTTTCTCCATTACCTAGGATTGCTTTTGGTTGCTTATAGCTAAAATCTGACTACATGTCTGAATCAAATTGATTTTATATTGATAACCTAATGGGAAATCTGGACATAGCAAGCCTGCCAGGAGGTTGGGAGGGGGAGGTTGTAGCTGGTCAGGATTTCAAAGACCTTGGCTCCTTCTAGCTTCCTGTCCTGTGATCCTTAGAGTGTGGCTCTTGACTTCAAGGTCACAAGATGGCTGCTGTGCCTCCATTCAACAAGTATAAATTTCAGGCTAGAAAAAGATTTCTGTCTTAGGAACCATATGCACATATCTACCCATAGCTGCAAGGGAATCTGAAGAAATGACTTTTTCACTGGGCACACTGACACCTCAGGCAAATCTGGGGTTCTCTTTTGATGGGAAAGGAAGAGTGGATTTAGGGGAGGCAATAGGAACATCTCCACATTCTCCAAAATGGCAAGACTATGCTGCACGGCGGCCAAGAACGGGCTCTAAAATCAGGTTGGCTCAGCCATGTCCTCATTTCTGAAGGGGAACCACAGTATCTCTCTTATAGGGTTGTTCTTACAAGTAGATAGAATAATCCACGGCAAGTGTCAAACATCGTTGTTATTATTTTTAAGCTACTGCCCCCCTCCCTCAGAAATTGCATTCTTCTTTCAAGTAAATGACTCCATAGCAGCCCATCCATGACCTTCCCTGAGAAGGAGCCAGTGCTGACACCATCCAGCCTCTTAGCTATTGTTGCTTTCAGCATAGAACAATGGAGAATGATTGAAAGCATTGAATAATTCTGTTTGCAAGAGTCCCTTGGAGACACTTGAACCAGGTTCTGAAAATGAGTAAGAATTTGACAGGCAGAAAAGAGAAAACCAGATAGGGCATTTCAGGAAGAGGGAACAGAACAGCGTGTACAAAAGGATAACATCAAAAAAGAGCACACAGCCTCATTATATCACCTGGCAGCAACCGCTTCTAACTGCAGGATGTCAGTGGCATTTTTCCAAGGGTCCCAAAGGCATGAGGAGAGGGATATCAGGCAAGTACAGAGCAGCTGGTAACAAAGATGAGCTCTTCCTGAAAGGTGTATGTGTGTCAAATGGAATTAACTTGAAATTCGGGGCTACCTGTTCAGAAACATTTAGACTACATTTTACTTTGCACCTGCTCTTCCTGTCCTAGAGTCAGTGCATTACACTCACCATCATGTGCTACCACTCTAATCACTTAATGAAGGAAGTGTTATAATCCCTATCTCGTGTGCAAGCAGTTGGAGGTCAGGCAGGTGAAGCTGTTGCCCAATTTTACCCAAGCAAGTACGTTCGAATCTCTGGGTGTTCTCTCAAGCACACACCTGTTAATCTCTCCAAGAAAGCCAGCCACCTACCCCTTGTCATTATTTTTATATAATATTTACATGGGAGATGGCAGTGAAGTTTCTCAAGATTTAGAATTTTAGGGCCAGAAGAGCCTAGTCCTGCACCATCCAACAGGTTAGGGGCAAGGGGCTATGAGCATTTGAAATGGCTGTATAGCTAGCACTACTGATGAGATGTGAATTTTATTTAATTTTAGAAAATTTTAGTTTAAAAATGGATGTTTAATTCAGGTAATGGAAAACTTTTATTTTTTAATGTTTATTTATTTTTGAGAGAGCATAAGCAGGAGAGGGACAGAGAAAGAAGGAGACATAGAATCTGAAGCAGGCTCTGGGCTCTGAGCTGTCAGCACAGAGCTCGATGCAGGGCTCAAAGCCACGAGCAGCAAGATCATGACCTGAGCCAAATTTGGTCGCTTAACCAAGGGAGCCACCCAGGTGGCCCTGGAAAACTTTTAAATATGTTTGGAATAACTTGGGTATGGGAATCTATTCTTTTCATCCATAAATATCATGAAATCTAAATGTTGATCAAATATGATTGATGAAAATTTAGCATCTGAATTGATAAGAATAAGACACACCCTGGATTTTGAAGACGTAGTACAGAAGAAATAATGTATAATATGTCATTAATAAATTTGCATATTGATTCCATATCGAGATGATATTTTGGGTATGTTAAATTTAATGGAATATATTATTGAAATTAATTTTGTCTGTTTCTTCTTATTTTCTTCTTATTTTTTTAAATTGACTACTAGAAAATTTAAAATTATTTACGTGACTCACGTGATTTCCCATTAGGTTATCAATATAGGGGCGCCTGGGTGGCTCAGTCGGTTGAGCGTCCGACTTCGGCTCAGGTCATGATCTCACAGTCTGTGAGTTCGAGCCCCGCGTTGGGCTCTGTGCTGACAGCTCAGAGCCTGGAGCCTGCTTCGAATTCTGTGTCTCCCTCTCTCTCTGCCCCTCCCCCACTCATGCTCTGTCTCTCTCTGTCTCAAAAATAAATAATAAAACATTAAAAAAAATTAAAAGGTTATCAATATAAAATCACTTCTATTGAGAAGTGTTGTTAACGAGAACACATCTCTGGGGCACCTGGGTGGCTCCCTCAGTTAAGCGTCCAACTCTTGGTTTCAGCTCAGGTCATGATCTCATGGTTTGTGGGAGCATCAGACTCTGTGCTGACAGCACGGAGTGTGCTTGGGATCCTTTCCCTCTCTCTCTGTCCCTCTCCTGCTCGTACTCTCTTTCTCTCTCACAATAAATAAATAAACTTAAAAAAGGAGAGAGAGACAGAACACATCTCACTTTTAAGGTGAGGAAAACTGGCTTCACTCTGTCTCGAAGAGAAGTTGACCACTGGACAGTGACAGACCCCTTCCACACCTTTGTCTCAAGTGGTGTGACCTTGGGCAGGTCGCCACACTTCCATGGACCCACTTCTAAAAACTGTAAGGTTCTCTTACACACCAAGTATGCATGATCCCATTAAAATCTTCAGAATTTCAAAGATATTAATCATTATAGGTCTACATAAAAAGGAAAATTAGAGTTTAAGATCGTATACAGGTTAAGACTTGTTTCAAAAGCTAAATAAATTAGTAATTATTCTTATTGGATACGGTAAAGTATATATATGTGTATGTGTGGTTATATATATACACACACATACATACACATACATATATCACAGTGAATATATATGGCACTATTCTTATTTCCATATTTGAGATAGGAAAGCTAAGTAACTCGCCCATAGTCACGTAGCTTTATGATGTAGAGCTGGGACTCAGAATGTAGCGTGTTTGACCCCGAAGCCTGTGCTCATACGGACTTCCTGTGATGTCAGTGCCCAGAGATCCTGTGTAACAAGTCCCTTCCAAATGCTCTGTCCTTTCATTAGTCAGCCATACACACAAGAACAACAATTAGGTCTGTGCTAAAATGAGAAGGAATTGAGAGTCTGGATGCTCAGAAATCTAGACAACAAGATTCAGGGAACTTTGAGGTGGGAGGCTATGAATTAGCCTCCCAGACCAAAAGGAGTGCCGCCCATTTGTTAATTTGCTTTTGTTTAGGTTACTGAGCCATGATTCATCCTTAATTGCATTGTTTCGAATGACTAAATAGTCTAAGTATTAACCAACTGCTAAGTGGTTGCCCAGCCTCAGTTTAACTAGGACAGCTCCAGCTTAGGAGTCATTAAAATCAAAACACTGTTGGCGCTCCGTTGGGTATTGGGTGATCTGCTGACCGAATGATGGTCCTGGTGCCTGAGGAGGCAGAGTTCTGGTACAGGAGGAATTTACCCCTTCTGTCGCTGTTGCCTGGGTAGAGTTTGGGCCTCTCCCCTTCATCTGGTGTTGAAAATTCCCGTAGATGGAGGGCTACAGATGGAGTGCCAGAGGACAGATAGATCTGATTCAGCAGATTGACCTTCCTTCTGACCTTGGACCTTTGCAATGGGCACTACCAGAAATATTTTGAAACCCGATAAAGCACAGATAGACTCTCCAATTAAAGGTATGATTCTCAGAACTTATTCTACTGAGCCTCAGATTCCTTATATATTAAATGGGAATAATAATGTCAGCTTGACTTTTCACTATGTATTTAAAGCAGAGAAAATGAGATGATGGGTGTTGGAAGAGTTTTTCTAACAGCTTATCAAAATGTAAAAGATTATCAGTTGAATTTTAGTCATTTCCAGCACGTTTGTGGGTGTCATTAGTCTTTGAACATCAAGCATATCTATGTTAAACCCAATATCACCTTTCTAGCCCTATATTTAAAACTAATAATTTCAAAATACCCCACCAACTTGTGAGAGACTATCAGGAGGATGTGAACTTGGGGTCCAGTTATGGTTAAGTTTCCAGAACACATGGACTGAAGGTGAAAAAGGTTTATCATGGGAATAACAATACCAGGTCAACAGGCAAGCTTGGTTTTGACTATAGGTTGAAGGTCCAGCATACCCCACATGCGAGATTGATGTTTCCCACATGTTAGCACACAAAAAAATCCACTTGGAACAAGTGCTAAAACATAGATTCCTGGGCCCAGTGTCCAGGGACTAATTCAGCGGGTCTGGGATGGACTGGAAAAAGTCCATTCATAACCCAGTCCTGGTAGATGCTGATACTGTGGTCCACAGATGGTAATTTGGAAAGGACTGTCCCAGCCGAATACTGTGTATGGTCACAGCTACCAGGACCATTCGTTCTAGCCAATCTCAGGTCATTTATCTACCTGGACAGCCAGCTAGTGCCTCCAAGGAGCTCCCATATCCGAGAAATAGCCAGACCCAAACTGCCTCCCTTCCCATTCATCTGAGTGAGTGCAATGGCTCCTTGAGAAATCTCCCTGTCTCAGAATGCTCTTATGACCACACATAAATTTACTTAAAAATAAGCGCAGGCGCGAACGTGCAAGAATCCACTTACCATGAAGACTGACAGATTTCAGAATAATGTCCTTGTACTACAAATACCCCCACCCCAGGAAGGATTGTAGAGGGCTTAGAAAGGAAAGCCTGGATGAATATTCACATCTGTGAGCAAGAAAGGAAGAAAGCCTCAGTCATTCTATTCCCCTCACAATCCTGTCAGCCTGCTTATCGTGAAAAGGAGCGTGGGCGGTGGATCCCTGAAAGGAGCCCTTTGACCCCATCCACATACTGAGTTCCAGAATTGGGCCGATGTGCTATAGACACAGGAACATTCTGTAAGGCAGAACATCTGGATGCGGCAAGAAAGAGATTGGCCACATGTACTCTAGCCTGCTCCAGCTGTCTCAAAGGAATAAAGATACTCTCTTCTGGAACATGAGAGGAATCTGAGCATTTTGAATTTGAATCTAGGTAAAATGTCCTTAATTTCAAGTGACAACACCAAGACCTGCCATCAAGGGACTATGACAATAAAAATTGGTGTGGAGGACATTGCCTGGGAGGAGACATTTGCAGCAAATTACAATGATGTTAGGAATGTCAGGCTCGTGGTTAGTGGAGCATTTGGTTATGGGTTGTTTTAATCCAACTCAATACTAATATGCATATCTGAGTTCATTCGCTCTCCGGATTAGCACAGTATCATATTAGCCTAATATAGCTTTAGCCTAATATAATGCGGAAATATTAACTCATGGAATTCCTTTCATGACATGGTATTATTTCTATAGCAATTTATTATTTTATTGGTCTGAGACAATGCAGTGCCAATTTATTTCCCTCCCAAAATACACCCTAATAAATGTAGGATTTTGCATTCTAGCTATGGTTTCAGGGCAGTCATTGGACAAACAGAGGCTAAAGTCTTGGTCCCCATAGTCAAACATCTGTGTCTACACCACCATCCAGGCTCCCTGGCATTGTTAATGGTCTGTTTGCATACCTTCTCTCTTGCCCAAGGGGAGTCAGATGGGATGGCTACAGACCGTCCCTACTCCCAGATCCTAGGATTGAAAACAGACCTATAATGTGCCGGCTGTATCCCAACACAGGAGATGACCTCACCCTTCCGGGCTCCCTGGAATCCCCATGAAACAGGGCTTGAGACTCATTTAAGTGGAAAAGTACAAGCATGACTGAAAAGGAAAATGTCGGTTGGGGTCATGTCAATGTCACAGCCCTAGAAAAATGCTGGAAGTCACATGGTTTTGCCAGAGCAGAGGCTTGCTGACCCTTTTCCCCAGAGCAAGGCCCTGTCCTCTTGCCCCCAAACCCCAAATACGCTGAAGTCTGAGACTTCGAGTGAGGCGATGCTGGCCTGTACATGATAGGTGGCTGCCACTCAAATATCTGCCTCCCATCAGCTTTGTCCCCCAAAGAGACTGTTGCACATCTCCTCCTTCCAAGCCCCTGACCCTAACCTTGATCATGCCCTCAGTAACTCTTGCCCAGGCTTTTGAAGTTGCCTTTAAATTGGGTGTCTTTGCCTCTAGTGTTTTTCCTTCCAACCCATCTTCTGCCCTGCTGCTCAATAATCAATTAATAGTATAGTTGGGAATAAGACACTCCTCTACTCCAAAGCTTTCCATGGCTCCCCACTTCCTATGGAACAAAGTCCAAATTTTTATGGTTTTTAAGGCCCTGGCTGTATTTCCAGCTCCCCTCTGCACCTCCTCTGTTCTTCCCTCCAAGACTCATGCATTTTCTTTTTCTGCTTTAGCAAATCGAGGTCTCCAAATGTACAATGACTTTCCCCATCATTGGTCCTTTGCTCATCTTGGTTCCTGCTCCTGGGAATGTGGCCCTTTGTGCCTTTTGGACCACTATTCAACCTTCAAAGCCAGGAATTTGAACCTGAACATTTTCCCCATGCCACCCATTTAGAATTAGTCCATTTGGAGCACTTACATTTGACTTATTTTTGTGTCTAGCCTCCCCAGTAACCTCTGCAGTGTTAAGAAAAGAACTCTTTCTGGATCGTGTCTCAGTGAATCCCCCACATAAAATGCTCACAGTAAATCTATGGGGACACAAAGCCCTTTTTACCTGCTCCATAGAAGTTATCTGTATACGCCCGTCCATTCTCTACTTGGACAGATTTCAGTTACTTCCCATGTTCTTCTGGACATCAGCCATGTTGAATATTGAAATCATTAATGTAGTCCCTGATGGCTGTTTCTAGGTGTTCAACCATCACTAGGCAGAATCTCTGAGATTATGAAAGGAAATTTTCTCTATTGTGTAGAGGGTGCCTCTGAATAACTTCTACCTGGCACAAGAAAGTCTTCGTGGCTGGCCCGAATAATTATTTATTATCAAAATAGTGACCTTTGTGCATGAGATATGAGGGCAGGATTATAGTGATGGCCTGGTTAATACCCTGCCTCAGTTTTTATCACAACTCTGCCTACACTTTCTAGCTGTGTGACCTTGGCCAATTTATTTTACCTCTATGGCCTATTTCCTTATTTTAAAAATAGGTCTATAATAGTACCTGCCTCCAGGGCTTTTCTGAGGAGGAAATGATACAGTGTATATAAAAAACACAGAAGAGGGCATGGTACCTAACCGATGTTCAGTAAATGCTAGCTGTTGTTGTGATTACTTATCATGACCATCACCGTTACGGATACTTCTCCCTCGTTCTATACCACTGCTCTGCGAACATACGACTATCTTAGCATGGATAGCTATACTACTCAGTTATAATGTGTTCAAATAAATGATCCATAAATGTTTCCTTACAGGCCACTTGCTAAATACCATGCTGCTTTATTTATTTATAGTCTCTTATGCCACTTAATTATCTATAATCGGTAGCCTTTTATATCTTTACAGCTTGGAAAAATTACCAGTTTTTTCCAAATAAGAGTTTTGGCTACACAGGCTCATAGGAAGTTTGAGCTTGAGAGATGTCAGCATCTCTCAGTGAGGGCAAGCAATTACATATGGACCCACATTCTTCTCTGCCCCCAAGGCAGACACTGATGGTCAGTCGTGGTGCCCTTTCCACTGACCCCAGATGCGACTTTCCAGTCCTTCCAACCCAGTGCTTCAGCAGCAGCCACCAGTAAGAGCTGACATCATTCGCCATTCTCTCTAGTCCTCAGCTATTTTTTTCTAGTTTCCTTCCCCGAGCATCTTTATGGCTCTACTGCACAGGATTTCTCTGAAGCCTCTGGGAAAGGTCCATGTTGTCCTAGTTGAAGTTTTTGCTGTTCTCTTAGTAGCTCTCAGGAACTAGATAGTTTCGAGTTGAGACAGAAGGTTGACATTCTTCTTTGGGGATGATCCACCTGACTCTCCTTTAACTCAAAGAAAACCCAGCTTAAAGTCTAGCTCAGCCAATTTTCTGCATTAATGAGGCTAAAAGAAGATGATCCAGGCTCATTTTCAACTGATATTAACTTGAGCTCATATCAAGGTGGTATTTACCACCTTAACTCGTCAAACGGTGGAGATTAGGCAGTAGTTTTCTCCTTGGATATGGAACTGCTGGGTTTCTAAAAAAGAAGGGAGACACATTTAAATGAATTTTCCAAAATATTCTTTATCTTTTCTGAAAATTCTATCTCCATGTGTGGAAAAACCCAGTGCTAGGAAAAAGCCACTTGTGATATCTCACAAGTCATGAGGGCTGGACACTCATTGGCTGGTGGCCTCTGTAAATTCCCATGAAGCCAAGGTCTGTTAGGTATCACGATATGATCAAGACCAAAAAGATATATTTCTCCAAATAGAGATTTAAAAAAATTTTTTTTCAATATATATTTTTGAGAGAAAGAGAACGTGAGGAGGGGAGGGGCAGAGAGAGAAAGAGATGCAGAACTCGAAGCAGGCTCCAGGCTCTGAGCTGTCAGCACAGAGCCTGACTTGGGGCTCGAACTCACAAACCATAAGATCATGACCTGAGCCAAAGTTGAATGCCCAACCAACTGAGCCATCCAAGCGCCCCCTCCTCCGTAGAGATTGTTAATCTCTTCATGTGGTGGTACAGGAGATAGAAGATTCTAGAAAATCATTTCCCTTTGTTTTGGCAAACCTAACAAAAATGAATCATATTCTAACTGTACTTTATAAACACTAACATTTGGTTTTATTGATCCCTCAGAGACAGACAAGTTTTAAGTCTAGAGTTATGGGAGTGATTTGCCCCAGAAAATTCCCTGTCAATAGGGAACCTACATACACTCCATGAATACATGTGCAAGTGACATGCACATTCAGGATTTCCAGAAAAGAACAAAGACGTATGAATTCTAACACTCCTGCAGTATTACTCCCATGGAGGCGAATATCAGACTTCCTCTACACACACTGTGCTGCTTAACTCCTCCCCTCTCCTTTCCCCTTGCTAACTCCTGCTCATCTTGAAAAGTCACTGCATTTTTTTTTAATGTTTATTTATTTTTGAGTGCGAGGGAGCACATGCATGTGTGCACACATGTGGGGGAGGGGCAGAGAGAGGGAGAGAATCTGAAGCTGGCTCTATGCTGAGAGCAGAGAGCCTGATGGGGAGGTCAAAATCACAAACCATGAGGCCATGACCTGAACTAAAGCTGAATGTTCAACCGACTGAGTGACCCAGGAGCCCCATAACTGCACTTCTTACCATCTCCTAGTCACCTCCCCTGTTACCTCCTGCCTCCCAGACCTGATGAGTGAGCTCTCTCCATCTCTATCCTCTCCCTGATTTCCGGACTCCCTTGCAATACTCTGCTCTCCTTAAAGCAGCACGTGTACTTTTGACTGTTGTCACTCCATCATCAATACACTGCCAGAGCATTGCAGTTGTTCGAGAACTGTTTGTTGGGTGAATTATTTGAATGAAACTATTTGGGAAAACTTTAAGTCTAGGGGGAAACATAGATGGAGCTGCAGGTCACCAAACTGTCACTCATTCCATCTCCCTGCAAGAGAAAGACAAAGAACACAACACAGAAAGCAACAACAGTACAGAAATACTTCTTTTTGTGAAATTGTTCTGGAACTTGACAATATGAATTTGACTTTATCACAAGTGGACAGGATTACCATTTCATCTTGCTCAGTTTGTCCAGGCTTCTGGACCAGATTGTGTCAAAGTCAGGGACTAGGTACCTCATTTTACCCACAGCACCCTCTGAAGAATTATCACATGTCTTCTTGCTCCAGAGTTCTTGCTGTTCTCTTTCCCTCTCCACACAAGGATCTCGTTTAGAAGGCGCAAATAAAATGTGAACATTCAATCCTTTGGCTGGATCCATTGACTATGCGGTGCCAGGCAAAGGACTTAGTGGGTTTTTTGTTTTGTTTTGTTTTTTGGTTTTTGTTTGATTTTGTCTTTTGTTCTCTGAACTTAGCATCCCGTGAAGACAGAGCATAGCCTAAAGGTGCACTTAAAATGTCATCCTGTTCTTGAGCTTATTCAGACAAGAAATAGAAAATGGCACCCTTGATAATTAATGCCCTTAAAGAAATTCAGCCCAGGCAAGCAACTATAAACAAGAAATTATTAGTCAGAGGACATGCTTGCAACATGAACATGGAAATTCCCATGTGTCTTCAGAGGGCAAGGGAAGGAAGATGCAAGATTCTCTGGATAGTTTCATTATCATATTTGCGGATCATTGTATACAAAAGCAGGCTGCCTGTTGCCATCATTCCAGCCCCTTCCGCTAGCTTGAATTCCTCTTAGTCCATTTATAAGATGAAGTGTTGACTGCAACCTTTAAAATAAGTCCACATCTTTGCCTAATTATAAAAACTATATAAACTATTTTAGCATTACTGAAGGTATCGAAGAAAGAATAAAAAGAAGATTATTATCCTGTTAAAATGCCAATTAAAGACAAACAAGGAGGGGGTAAATTTACATCTATATCTTGGGAAGAGTCTGTGTTTAAAAAAGCCCAAACTCACAAAACTTTTTAAGAATGATGCCAGTGCACTGCAGAAAGGAAAAGTCAAAACTGGTTGAACATAAGACGTGAGTGGTTGAAATACGGTTTAATTTTTTCCTCCTAAATCTTCCCCCGCCACTTTGGAAACTGATAAAAGATTTTGTATTTTTTTTTTGAAGAAGAAGTTGATCTCATTTTTAGTTTATTTTCTAAAAGTAGAGATGTCTTTACATGTGTTTGAAAGTATGTCTGTCAAACCTTTGGAGGACTTTTCCGAACGAAGAAAACTACAGTGCATATCTTACCAAATTGTTTGGGGATTTTCCGCTTTTATGTGTTTGGGCATTTTTCCCTCTTAAACATCAAAACCTAATAATCGTGGTGGAAGGTTAAATATTTTCCATACTTTGTTTCTGAAATTCGTTCCTTACAAAGAGCATATGGGGGAAAGAAATTTACACACCCAATCTATTACCAGTGGTTACCTCTGGGGTTAGAGAGTAGGGATCTGGGGTTGGAGGCAGTGCAAGGGAACTCTTGCTTCTTTTTCCATTTTACTTACAATGAAAATATACTAGCGGGACGCTTGTATAATTTTTACAGCCTTTTGATAAAGAAAAAAATCATATTTAGAGAAAAAATATCTATTTGGATAATCGTAGAAGTTCTATGTACCCATTTTGAACATTGCACATAGAGTTCCAACACAGAAAGTAGGGGCACATTTCTGTCTGCTCTGTTGGTAACACCCACCCTCTAAAACATTTCTACAGAAAGTTTAAATGGAAGAATTTGGGGGCGGTAACAGGGGAGGGGTGGGAGGCAGAATGAAGAATCTGATATCCAGAATGGAAAGTTTCTCTTCGGAAAAACTTTAGGAATTAACAGTTTGATAACTCATATCAAGATCATATTGAATTCATTCTCTCTAATGCCGGTTTGCTTTAACTCAGTATCCTTAAGAAAAAAAAAAAAAAAAAAAACAAAACTATGCTTTCACAACATTATCAGTCCATTTGGGGGCTTTAAAATAGAAACTTAAATTTGCATGTAATGGTTACATTCAAGAGAGCACCTTAATTAAATTCCCAAGTTTCTTAGGGGCTAGGGCTGCCATGTAAGGCTAATTTAATTTAATCTGTTCTCTTTCTACCAAAACACACTATCCTTTCTTGTCAGAGTTTCACCCCACCCCAGCCCGTGTTCCTTTTCACCAGGCCATGATAGATTAAACGCTGATTTGAAGAGCAAAGTCCATTTGCATCCCAGACCCGGGTCTCCACACATCCCATGTCATGAGATGTTTCATGACCACAGCATGCCCGTCATCTCATTCTCCAAACGAGGGACGTGGGGATGAATGGGGTGGAGCTTTGTATTCTTCCAGGATTTAAAACTGTGTATACATACAGCAAGCAGCTGGCACAAGTCCTCTGTAAGTGTGCGTGTGTGTGTGTGCGTGCATGTATGTGTGTGTGTATGTATGTGTGCGTGTGTGCGTGTTATGGAGAAAGAGCTGGATCAAAAGAGTGGTTTCCTGTTCAGAGCAGGACATAAGTTTCATTCCATGAAAGGAAATATAATTGATTCCACTTCCATCAGCACATCAAGAGAATGGCCGGTAACTCACTTCCTCCGGGCCGGCTGGGGGGTGATGCGGTCCAGGGGAAACGATCCCCTCCCCAGGCCTGGGAAGGGCCCCGACTGGCCTGGGAAAGCACACACCCGCGCAGCCCCTTGCCCCTTGTGGTCCCCCTGGAGCCTGTCAACGGTCGAGTTCTGTCCTTTTTCCACACTTGGGAGGACACATGATGTCCCTCCAGGTCCTGCAGTCTGGGTTTGATTAAATAATTATAAACTCCCAGCAGCAGATCTATCATTTATGTTCCGAAACATGCCAGCATGTGTCTTTTGTGGCCATGCCAGCCAATCGTCAAGCTGCTCTCGTTATTGTCACTGAGAACACAGTGGTTCAATGTTTGTGCTAGTTCCTGGATTTTGGCGATAGAATGTTGCCCAGCAGTGTGCGGCCGGTGCCAACATCACTACAGAACTTCATAATAAATCCTTTCTATATTTATTCAGTCTACCACTCTGACACCGAAATTGCCTTTTATGAGCTTATGATTGGAGGCTCCCATTTTCCACTCCTAACTCCGGGTGATTATGTATTCTCCCGGCAAAGACGTCAAGGCCTGTCGTCTGCACACGCGGCACGGCAAGGTGGCTGCTGGCGGGCTGGGGGAGGGTCGGAGACTGGACGTGTGCGAAAGCTGACCATTCATCCCACACAAAGGAAGCACAGGGGCCACCTCTTGAATCCCTTTGCTACACATGCTTAAAATTTTCCACTTCCTCCGCAACTAAAGCCCAAAATAAAGTTGTCAAAATAAAGCAGTAATAATTCATAGTAATATGTTATCTCCCACAAAAGTGCAAAGGAAGGTGGGAGGACACCATCTAATTGAGTTCGAGGAATATTTAGGGATATTTTTAGTTCTTGCCTTAACTGAGCCACAAATGATCTCTAAATTGTCCCCATTTGAAACGTGGAAACTCGGACAATAACTGAAATACCTGAAGGGAAAGTGCCTACTTTCTGTGTACATGAGTAGCTCTGCTGACAACAATGTACATGGCCAGAACGATCTTCTATTCCACGATTTCACTAATGAGACCATACGAAGAAGCCTCTAGAAATAATGAATAAAAACTTAACAACAAACACAAGCTATGTTTTGGAAGGAGAAGGATGTACCTTCTTTTATTTTACCTAGTTCTCTAGAAAAGAGTTCAGGAAAGAGGAGTATATATGACTTACGTGTGTTTTCATTTTTTGGAAAATGATCAAAGTCACTCATCCAGTGAGAGAAGTGTAATGAAATGAGATAATAAAGATTAGTGAAAAGAAGCTGTATAAACCGATGGGAGAGCACTGGAGTCACAAAGTAAAATTCGTCACCCTCTTAGTTTTCATCATTGTATTTCATTCGCGCTCACATTTACTAAAACACTGCGGACTTGGATGAGGATGTAGATGAAACGCGAATCTCAGAAGAGTTCCTTTATACAAAGGTAGAGTCGACTGAGGGCTGGGTGTTTTGTTTTTACCACTTCCTTTATATAGATATGTATTTTTTTTAATTTAGAAAGAGAGAGCATGCACATGCCTGCATGCATGAGTGCCAGGGAGTGAGAAAGGGGCACTGGGGAGGGGAAGAGAAAAAGAGAGGGGAGGAGAGAATCTTAAGTATGCTCCATGCTCAGCACAGAGCCCAACATGGGGCTTGATTCCACGACCCTGAGATGGTGAACTGAGCCAAAATCAAGAGTCAGATGCTCAACTGACTGAACCACTCAGGCACCCCTTTGACTGCTTCCTTTAAAAGGATGATAAAAACATTTCCATCTAATGCAGAAATGCAATACTCTATTCTACCATCACACAGAAGACTCGAGATATGACATTTTATTTTTAAGAGATTAGGTTTTAGAAGGATAAATATTAGTGAAAGATATGTTATTGTGTATAATTTGACATCCTTTTTTCAAAATGAAAAGGTTCTATTTTCCAGAAAAATATAAATTGAGTTATTGCTTTGTTTTTGAGATTTGAGATAGAACTTCTCTCAGTGGTATCATTCTTGGTGATACCACATTCACCCTGACACTACCTAAGTAATGTATTAATAATTTTGAAAATAAAGTCAATCCTTCTTTTAAATTAACTAAGACTTCAAAATTAAGTCATTTCCAAATACATCAACTTGAAAGTATGCTACTAGTCTACTGAGGCAAACTTAAGTTGTAGAAAAAGTGATAATAACAGTGTTCCAGTGTGTTATGTTCAGTAATATATAAGGGCGGTTTCTTTGGGTGAATGTTTCTGGGGGAAATGGTTTGAGAAAAGCAAAATCTTTGACTAGACTAATAGTCATGACATAGACAGAAATAAGGTTTTGTTCTCCCTTAGCTTTGTATAGGAGTCCTTATGTTTGTAAACATAGGGACCAAGAATTCTTAAAAGGAGAATACATATTTTACATAGAGCATTTAGCCATTTGTGATAAAAGCTGAGGTTTTTAAGTGCTTCTGACTAATAGTGCTTAAACAGAAAGGCATCCGTGTGTAGGACTGCATTTAGCCACGCATTTGGGATGTACTAATTCACATCCTGAACTGTGCAACTGGCCACTAGGGGGCCTTCCTATCAGGTCTCTTCCTAAAACAAGGAAAATAATTAATATTAAAACAGACTGCATAGATGTACCCCAGTGTTTTCTACATATGCTTAGAAATGGCCAGTTGAGAAGTGACTAAAATACCATCATCTGATTATTCACATAATATGAAACTATTGATTGGTTCTTCCCCTTCACTAAACTTTTTTTATTTTCGGTAAATCAATTGCTTATATTTATTTACTTTTAGCTCAAATAATGGTTGTTTTATCTGCTTTTTATAATCTTATTTTGATGATTTATCACAGAGTTTAAGAATTTGATGTAATCCAACCAGTGCACTGATTCAGTCTGGAGGAAGAACTGGAGTCTGTTTAACCTAATGAGATGTGCGTGGTCACCCAAGCACGTTTTAGTCTCCACAAATGTCTCCACTGTCTGCTCAAGCCAGGGAGGCCATGGTGTGATGCTCACCCGGCAAGCCTTTGTTGAGCACATAGGACATTCTGGGTGCCGTGCTTGGTGCTGGGCACCAACACGGTGTAGCTGTCCTCACAGAGACAGAGAAGCACATAAGCCTGTCAAAATATGAAATACTGAGCAGTGGGAAAAAGTCATTTGAGAAACAATAAAATAAGATACGAGGTGAGAGGGTCCTGGTGAGAGGTACTGGGTGCTGGTGCTGCCTGATTCAGAGGAAGTCCCGTTTGTACAAGACAGGAGGCTGTGGGAGGCTGGGGGCCAGCAGGCAGGGCGGGGTGGGGGGGAGGGTAATAATCAGAGCCCTGGGGGCAGGTCCTGCCTCTGTGACTCAAGCAGCTGAGCATGAGCGTGGGAAGCCCTGGACACATGTAGACTTCCTCGCACCACCCATGAAGTTGGATTTTTACAGTGCTAGCTCCTCCCCTCACCAGATTTTGAGAATGCTTTACACAGGGACATTCAAAACTTATGTGATTGCTCAAAAAATCAATGGTTTCTATTGAGTGGATTATTTTTCTTCTTAATGTTTATTTATTTTGAGAGAGAGAATGCAGAGGCACAAGCAGGGGAGGGGCAGAGAGAAGGGGACAGAGGATCTGGAGCAGGCTCTGTGCCGAAAGCAGAGAGCTTGATGCAGGGCTCGAACCCATGAACTATGAGATCATGACCTGAGCTGAAGTTGGACACTTAACCAACTGAGCCACCCAGGCACCCTATTGAGTGAATTCTTGACCAGAGTACTTTGATAGGTAGCATTTTTATCCCCAGGTTTTAAAATATCTAATGACTTATTAGCATGAAAAATCTTTCAAATATGTTAAGTTAAAAATGTTTTTGCAAAATAGTGTCTTTTTTTTTTTGTAATACAGATACCTATATGCATAAGAGGGTTGGCAAAGACCCAACCCAAGGATGATATTGCTGGTTAAATTATGAGAATTTTAATTTCTTTTCCTTTTTACTTTCTGTAATTTCTGATTGCAGTGACCCTGAAATGTTTTACAATAAAATAAAATTGTATATGTTAAACAAACTAATAATAAAGAAAAAGAGATATTGTTAGCCTCAGTGGAAAAATTCCGTTTTCAACTGAGATGAAATTTTTCCTCGTAAATATTTTGTTAAACGTTCATGTGAGGAGACTTTGATCAAAACCCTTAGATAATTTTTAAATCCCCACAAAACCACTAATGTGACAATATTTAAAAGACTTAAACTGAATTTTCCTTTTATAAACAAAATCTCTTTCACCTGTCTATTCATCCCAAAAGAGAAATTTATAAAAATAATATGTCATTTTCAATGTAAATATATATCTATTCATTGACTTCCATGTTAAACCATGTTCCTCTAAGATTTGTTTTTAAAATCGATAGCTCTTCCAAATGGCACTGCTTCCTAATTTGGTACAAATTAGGTTGACTTCTAATTTACATCATCCTTCCAGAGGACATTCGAACAGCACACAGCATCTGAAAGTGCCCACAACACTACCGTTCCCTCATTGCTCAAGCTTGTGTTTTGTGTTTTTTTTAGTGTTTTTTATTTATTTTTGAGAGAGAGACAGAGTGTGAGTGGGAAAGGAGCAGAGAGAGAGGGAGAGACAGAATCTGAAACAGGCTCCAGGCTCTAAGCTGTCAGCACAGAGCCCGATGCAGGGCTCGAACCCATGAACCATGAGATCATGACCTGAGACAAAGTCAGACGCTTAACCAACTGAGCCACCCAGGAGCCCCTAGATCTCACTTTAAGCAGTATTTTTAGAGCTTCCACCTTGCTTTTGTGAGCTATGCAACTTTGATCTACTTGTTTGTCTGAATTCCCTTGAAATTTGTTTGATCTTCTACTTTTTTGCGTATATTTAAGAACACAAATATTGAATAATAAACTTTGGTTGTTAAAACTACAAACACGGGAGACAATAGTAGGTCCCTCCCCTCTATTTTCTTCTCTCACCGAGGTGACACCACTGTCAGCATGTCATGTGGCCTCTCTGTGGTGGTGGTTTTCCTATGCATTTGCATTCAGAAATAGATATGTATGGAAACCAATCGTTTGGGGGTGGTTTACTCTTTTAAACAGCATAAGCGGAATCATATTGTAAATAGTGTTCCACGCTTTCTTAAGATTATATCTTCGAGATCTGTGTCAGGATACATAGATCTATATCATTTGAAAATATTCTTCTGTCTTGAAGACAAAATTCTTAACTGTTCTGGGGAATTTTGGGTTTGTAAGGAACTTAATTATCAAGTGATCTAAATATGCCATTTCGAATCAGGTCAACTCTGTCTGACCCTTGCTTTGTGGCAAGCCAGAGAGAAACAAGGCATCCTCCCTGCCCTTGAGGGAAATGCAGGGTATTTCTTAAAAGGGGTAAAGAGGTACTAAACCCCAGGACCATTAACTCGTCTGTCATATCATACATTTAATGGTAGAGAGAAAAGCAATTTCACTTAAGAACAAAATAACTTA
Source organism: Paguma larvata (assembly GCA_030068075.1). NCBI lineage: Eukaryota > Metazoa > Chordata > Mammalia > Carnivora > Viverridae > Paguma > Paguma larvata. The sequence goes on along the minus strand of CM057842.1, from coordinate 22,316,286 downwards.
AACTCCTGGCTCAAAGACAGAGACTGAAAGGAACCTCAGGCAGTCATCCGAGTCTGTCCTTTGCCTTTAAACAGTTACCCAGGATGGAAGGTTAAGTCTCAGGAAAAATGAACAGCCAACGGAAACTTTGTACAAACCCAGAAAGAGTCCCCTATGTTGCCCCAGACTCTGTTATTCTGTTGTTTCCCTTTCTTTCCTCTGCGTGCATTCCGTAGCTTGAGTTTTCTCCATGGCGTTTGTAAGGAAGAGTCTTCTTATGTTTTCAGAAAAAGGGCTTGCTTAGTTGACCACCCCATAAAGGGAAGTAGGCAGCGAGTTTGAGGAAACGCCTGTTAGAGGTGGAAGCACTCTCACTGAGAGGGGAGGCAGGGTAGATGTTTGCTTGGTTCTGAGACCTGCCTCATCAGGAGGCAGCGAGGGGCTGCCACGGTTTTGGGGATCTTGAGGGGACCTCCCACTCAGCCCTTCATCTGAGTCTTTCCTTCATTCAGGTGTTCACACTTCTCAGAATACTGGGTTTGGCTTTCTAAGAACCTTCAAAAGTGATCAAACCTTGTGGGAGCGTTCGGTGTGCTAGAGAGGTTTGGTGGGAATAGGAACGAGGATGAGTGTCGGGCTCCAGGTGAGGCATAAACAGAAGAGTAGGACTAAACCCCACCAAGCAGTGGGCAGCCCGTGAGCAGGAGGCAGGATGTTCAGATGACATTGGCTCCAATGTCCCTGGGTCCCGGCAGACAGACAGATGGGTGCTTGGACCACAGGAACAAGCCAGTAGAGCTTTCAAAAATCCTTCTCCTGTGTCCAACAAACACGGAGCTTCAAAACAATGATCTTTGGAATTAAGGAGAAAAGTTTTCTCCCTGAGAAAATGAAGGCAGTTTTTTTTTTTTTAATTTTTAAAACATGTTTTAATTTATTTTTGAGAGAGAGAGAGAGAGAGTGCACAAGTGGGGGGGGGGGCAGAGAGAGAGGGAGACACAGAATCCGAAGCAGGCTCCAGGCTCTGAGCTGTCAGCACAGAGCCCAACACAGGGCTCGAACTCATGAACCATGAGATCAAGACCTGAGCTGAAGTTGGATGCTTAACTGACTGAGCCACCCAGGTGCCCCAAGGCAATTTTTTAAGAGCTAAAACTATCAAAGACATATAAAAAAATTATAAAACAAAATATCTGAGGTAGAGAAGGACCTCTTCTTTTTTTAAATCAAGCTTATTTTACATAGAGTAAAATGAATTTAACAAAAAAACACATCAGGAACTGATTATTGACAACATAGAAAGATCTCCATGGGTTGCGTTAGCGTATAATATCCCACAGACACTCCTATATTTTATTTAACTTCTTAAAAATTTGAACTTTTTGTTGGCTTTTAGAAAAAAAAATTGTATTTAGGATATTTGAATCATCAAATATTAGAGCCTCATGTTCATGTAGGTGAGTCCTTTAAGTTTACCTCACAGAGATGGTGCTGGTGATTTAAGATACTTTGTTAAAACACATGTTAACTAATGAAAATAAGTAGAGTCCGAATCTCTGGCTGACAAAATTGTTAAATCATTTTTCATTTTGTTTTTATTGGAATTTTCTATAAGCAAGTAATATCTTAAGTCCATGCAATACGATTTGTATGCATAGTTATGTTTTCCTCCTACACCAGAGATGTAGGAAATACTAATAAAAACCATGCTCTGGAGCTTACTGAAGCTCTTTGCTTATTATAATAGGTCCTTCTTTCTTTTTTTTTATTTTTTAATGTTTATTTATTTTTGAGAGAGAGACAGAGAGTGAGCGGGGAAGGGGCAGAGAGAGAGGGAGACACAGAATCTGAAGCAGGCTCCAGGTTCTGAGTTGTCAGCACAGAGCCCGGTGCAGAGCTTGAACTCATAAATTGTGAGATCATGACCTAAGTCAAAGTCAGATGCTTGACTGACTGAGCCACCCAGGTGCCCTAATAATTGGTCATTTCTGAGTGCAGAAGTTATATAGATCTTCCCAACTCTCAGACCATTCGTATCCAATATGTCTTATCAAAATCAATCACTCTGATTTACTAACAATAGTAATTTTCATTTTAACTATGAGCAAATGGTATTTGTAAATTAGTTATATACAAATAGCATACCGCTGAAATTTTACTTAATGGGAAGACAGCTCTCCAAACCAGAAGGCTTTCACTAAAATCATGTCTAATATACTTATTTGAAAATATGACAGTTCTCTTGACATTAAAAAAGTGAATGATATACAGATGCCAGATTGACCCTTAGCATCTTTCTTACTATGTTACTATGAATTTGTTATTTATAAAGCATATTTGTTTTGAAAGAGAGAATCTTTATTTTTTTAATGTTTATTTATTTTTGAGAGAGAGCATGAGCAGGGGAGGAGCAAAGAGAGAGGGGGACAAAAGATCCGAAGCAGGCACCACACTGACAACAGCGAGCCCAATGTGGGGCTTGAGTTCACGAACCGAACTGTGAGATCATGACCTGAGCCTAAAACAAGAGTCAGATGCTTAACTGACTGAGCCACCCAGGGACCCCAACATATTCCTGAAGCAGTTGAGAGTTTAAGATTTATCACTTATAGGGGTAGATAAGTTAGATGAATCTGCTCCCCAAAATGATGAATCTGCTCCCCAAAATGAAAAATAGGGCTTCCCTTAATTGGGGCTCAATTTACCTCCCTCACGTAGCAATCTACTCACATCAGCCACTTGCTTTATGAACTACACACACTCCTCCGAGCCTCAGTTTTCCAAACTTGATTTTCAAGCCTTTGGAGATTCCTATGTGGTAGAGAACACCTGAGGGACCCTGTCTGGCAAAGGGGGACTGGAGATCCATGTGCTGAACCATAGCCCACGCCAGGGCACCCTTGGTGCGTAGAATATAGAGTCTGGGAAAGGGTTTGGAAAATGGTAAAGCCACCTGCAAATATTTTAGCTTTATGTGTGTTTAGGGAAGGCCAAATATCAGACAGGACGTAGTCTGACATTTAGGTTTCATACTGTCGATGACCTGCAGATTTGGGAACTTGATGCTACAGTGTCCAGTGACACCGACAGCGGGCTTTACCCAGGAGCGATGCTTGCTTAGAAAAGAACTGTCAAAACAATTTGCTGGACTTTCACACTCTGGATTTCAATGAAAATGTAGTGGCAAGGTTTTCTAGATAAAAGAAGCCAGCCTAGATTTACACCTTGTATCGACCACTGATGAGCTGTGTGACCTTGGGCAAGTGACCTAACCCCTGTGGCCCTCTGTTTTCTCACCTACAAAATGGTGCTAATATCAATAATAAAAGCTATATTCACAAAGGGTTAATATAGGCTAAGTGTTGATCTAGAAAGACTTATTCAATCTTCACAGTAAGTTTTGAGTTTAAAATTGCTGTTTACTGAAATCTGAACGGGCCAAGTGGCTCTGGCTCACACAGCTGGGAAATACATGGTCAACCCTCAGATCAAGTCGCTCAGGTCCAGAGAATGTGCTCTGACTTAGAACACCAGGAGAGACAGGCATACAGAGGTCAGGACTGGGTCTGCCTCAGGTCTCCAACACTTATGGGCTCTGCTACCTTGCCAAGGCGCTGAACTTCTCTGTGTCCCACATTCGCCATGTACAAACTCGGGACAATAATGGGACCTGCCATGTGGCATCGTGGGAAGATTTGATCAGTTAATGCGTGTTAAAAACTCAGAACAGTGCTTGGTGAGTACTAGATACGTGCATACATGCTGTTATTATCACGTTAGAGCTCATACACTTCAGTGATGGGGATAGGAGCGAGGATTAATTAATTATATGTGTGAATTACCTGCCTGTATGTAATAACTACCCAATACGTCATTTTTTCTGGGAGATTTTGTGCCGCATGATTTAGATGCTGGAGAGACGGGGACCACAGGGTTCATGTGAGGGGAAAGAGGAAGAGTTTCCGTTTTCCTCCCTGCAGGTATCGATCAGACATTTCACTCTTTAAGCAGCTGACCATACACGACTTCTCATCTGCCTATAATAATGGCTCATGTAATGACACAAATGAACTGGGGAGTGTTCATAAGCCCATCTTCTTCCTCAGCCCAGAGGGGAGAATCCTGTGTGGGGAGCCTCTGTTTCTTCCCCTCAGTACCTTCTGTAAGAGGACGGGGTGGCTTAAAGGGTGGGAGAAGTCGAGACAGTCTCTCTAATGACACGCTCAGGGTAGGGGGAGGAGACGGAAAGACAGCTGCCATTCTCGGAACACTGCAGGGCTGTGTGTACGTGTGCATGCTGGATGGATACGGTGTGTCCGTGTGCACGAGGGTGTTGCGAATGCATGTTTCTGTGTGTGTGTGTGTGTGTGTGTTGGGGCCGGGGTGGTTCCAGCGCAACTGCAGGGTCTGGGGGAAGGGAGAAGTCAGGAAATGGGATTGCAGTCAGTATTGCAAGAACCAGCATCTTCTTTCTTGTTTTCAAAATAAAGGAGTAAAAGAGCTCCGATCCTTTTTATTACTGTTGGCTCATTAATTGTGTTTGTGCAACCTTGTTCCCTGGAGACCAAGTAGTCATGTGACTTGGTGGGGTCTGGAGCCCCTACCATTGGCTGGGAACTGTACAAGGCCCACTGGTTCAGCAGGGGCTGTCAGTTCCTCCTGTCCTTGGTCAGACCCTGTAGCAAATGGTATCTCAGGACAGGCTTGGTCTCAGGAGACCACAGTCAGCAGCCAGCAAGAGCGGCCAGAGAAGGAGGGGGCAAAGCCAGGGAGACAAGAGTTCAGAAGTCAAATGAGTTTTCCTCAAAACCCAGGCTTCCTCCCCACTGCCCTACAAAATGACAGCAGGCTCATTCCCTTGTTCATCGTTATTCTATGTGTACACCAAGCAGTGGTGAGGCCGCTTCTGTTAGTGCTGAGCAGACAGCCCTTTCTTTTTTTTATGTTTATTTATTTATTTTGAGAGAGAGGGGCGGGGACAGAGAGAGAGGGAGACAGAGAATGCCAGGCTCAAACTCGTGAACTGTGAGATCATGACCTGAGCCGAAATCAAGAGTCAAACACTTAACCTACTGAGCCCCCCAGGTGCCCCAGACAGCCCTTTCTAATGGAGGCATCACTTGGAATTGAAGCAAGCTGGCTCCATGTGTGCAGATGAGCTTGTTAAGGATGGCATTTTAACAAGGAGGAGAGAGGACTGACAAGGAAGAGCAAGAGACTCAAGCAGAGACAGGAGCCAGCCTGATTGGGCTGCCTGATCCAGAGGGAACAAGGACAAATAGGGGAGGAAGAGTGAAGGGCTTTGCGCCACCTCATCCAGACTCTGAAGGTTCAGGTGCATTCTGTCTGGAACACCGATTTGGCTGCACAGTTTTGATTTTCCAGAGTCTTTGTGGGAGAATGGCTCCTTAAGGGTTCCTTAGGGGTGCAGGTGGACAGTGAGGATGGTTGGAACAGGCTCCTGACTCAGTCCATTTGGGAAGGTCATCAGTGGATCGTTTAGTGTGGGGATTCTAGCCTTCCATGCAGTACTCAGGAGAGGGGTCTCAGATGGGCATCATTTTCCAATCTTGGACCACAGTGGCCTCTCCAGTATATGGTAAGAACTATTGACAGTATGCTGGACAGACTCCACCAACACGGGTGCATGAGTTTTCCCCAGCTGCCCCGATGGTACAGGTCCTATGGGTGCCTGTTGAAAGTGCTCCTTCCTGAGTCCCACCCAGATTTCCCCAAGTAGGAATTACAGGGAGAGAGGTCTGGGACTATGAATCTTGAACAAGCATCACAGATAATTTTTATCTGTGAAGTCTGAGAGAATCATGTGGATAATTCCAGCATTATAGCTGCTCTCTGCTGTCTTCTCTGACTGGCACATCAGCCACCTGTGGCAGCTAAAGTTGGAGATGAGACATAAGGGTCCTTACCCTGAAGTAGGCATGTGCAGTCTAACCCCCTGCCCCACCAGCTTAGCGATATCAAAAATCAGTAATCTGAGACCATTACTTGGATTAGTTTGGGCAGAGGAAACCTACACTACAGACACAGCTCCAACACAGAAGTGTTTGGTCTGCCTCACTCTTCCTCTTTGTTCTCACGCTCCTCCCTGGTCCACCTTCCTGCTGCCTCCAGGTACCCTACCATTTTTAACTCCTGAGGTTGGCATCTTTTACATATCTCAACATCCCACCCCAACCTGAGCTGATCTCCTGAGAGCAAGTTTCCCAACAGCACACGTCAGCATCATGGTGGGGGCTCCCCACTGGGAGAATGGGCACTTCCTGCCTAAGGCCCCAGCATCCCTTCCACTGACTGTCAGGTGTGGCTACTGTGCCATTCTTGGACCACCTAAAAGAGATGGCCTTAATTTGGAGGTTACAAATTTGTACTAAGAACCTATGAAGCTTTCGGTGTAATTTAAATTGAAAAATATTGTACAGTTTTATTAGTTTTCTCTTGCTGGATAACAGTATCAGCACAGCCTTAGAAGCTCAAAACAGCACATACTTATTATCTCACGATTTCTGTGGATCACAGTTCCAGGCATGGTTTAGCTGTATCCTCTGCTCAAGATCTCAAAAGATTGCGATCAAGGTATTATCTGGGACCATGATACCATCTGAGGGTTGATGGAGGAAGAATCTTTCTCCTAGCTCACTTGAGTTATTAACAAAATTGTTTCTTGCAGTCCTTGTAGAACTGAGAACTTAAATTTCTTAATAGCTGTTGGCCAGAAGTTACCTTTGGGTCCTTTACATGTAGGGTCTCCCAACAGGAACAGCCTGCTACCTTAGAGCAATTAAGGAGGAAAAGATTGAAGCAAGATGAATGCTACATTCTTATACACATACAATCATATACACATAATTACATACTTCCCATCACCTTTGTCATGTTCTATTGGATAAAAGCATGTCACAGGCCCTGCCCACATTCAAAGTCATGAATACCATGAGATAAAGGTCATAGGGGTCTCTTGGGGTCTCTCTGTGATAGTAGTCATCACTGATTGAAGTGTCTGCTCAACCCAAAAACAACACTCTTTTTAAGAACTGGGTTGACCTTGGCAGCCATATTTGTGCTATGGAATCTGCACCGTGATCAGAGTTGACTGAGGTACAGGTGGAGATCTGGCCCAAAGTGAAGTAATCAGATCCTTCCAGGATTTTGGCATTGGGATTTACAGACAGCCCATTAGTCTGAACTCTTTCCTTTTAAGGAAGAGGGCAACTTGTTGTTGGGTGACCTTCTTCCAACACGTACATATAGGAGGAACAGAGAGAATGAAGTTGGAGCAGAAATGAGCATGAAGTTAAACTGCAGAAAAAAACAGAGTAGAGATGGAGAGAAAATGTTGTCTGGGTTTCCAACAGCAATGCAGGGGCTCATTCTAGTTTCCCATATAACCCAGTGATCTTTGAGCTTCACGGCTCGTCCAGTACGCTGTGAGTAAATTTTCTACTTTGCCGAAGCTTGTTCACATTGGCTCCTGTTACTGGCCAAGGTAAAGAGCTGTGACTGAGATGTCACAGCGGGTCTGAGTATCCTTCACTTGTTACCTGTCCATCATCCGCCTGCCAGGTGCACTCCGCATGAAGGGTTCTGGGGTTATAAGAGCAAACAGGACTCAGGATCCCAACCCTCACCAAATCACAGCCCATGAAGCACCAGGCAGGTAAGCAGAGTGACAGGTGGGAGGTCCTGAGGAGCACTGAGAGGGAGCACACCCCTGAACCCGTGAAAGAGGCCTTCCAGGAATGCTTCCTGGAGTAGATGACTAAACCAAAATACACGAGGTGTAGAGGAACCAACCAACAGCAGGAGTGAGGAGAGAAGTTTGTCCTAGACAGTGGGGTATAGCATGTGCAGAAGGGATAGGAGCATGGCAAATGTGCAAATCGGATTGTGTGTGAGAAGAGACTTTCCTTGGAAGTAGAGTAGGAGGCTCACATTCGACATGTCTGTCCCTCAAAACCATTACCTTCCTTGAAACTAGGGACTGTGTGTTTTTGTTATGATAAACGTCTAGCTTGGCACTTAGGGATTTATTAATTAAAAATTGTGTCTGGGTATTTTGTTTACTTTTTATTTATATAAATGAAAATCTACTATTTTCAGTGTCTAGGGCTATGACTTTCACAAATGCATACAGCTATATAACCACCACTACTCCCAAGATGCAGAACAGATTCACCTCCGAAAAGTTTCCCTCGTGCTGCTTGCTGTTTGTGGTCAACCCCTCTCCTTGCCCTTGCGGGTATTTACATACATAGTATTTTGTTTAATTTTCATCCCCACCTCTATGGAATAGTATTATCTCTATTTGACACATGAGGAAAGCAAAGCACATTGGAATTTTCTTCCTTCTTTCTCTGGTTTCATTCTGGAAACTGAGTGATTGGTGTGTGAAGATAAGGAATCTCATTCTCTCCCATCACCAGTTAAGACACTCAGATCTCTCAGGTCACACACAGGAAAAGACCAAGTCAGGTAAAAAAAAAAAAAATTGTTTCCCAAGACTTGGGCTCCATACTGAAAGGACATAAGAACAGAAAACCAGCTTTATCTCTGGGTCAGATCTGTCTCTCCTGGCCTTTTTCTGAAGGGCTAAAGGCACACATTTTCACAGAACCAGTAATATGCACCTTCTTCTTAAGAAATGTTGGGACAGCTGGCTTCCAGATCCTCCAGTTGTTATGTCCTTTTCAAGAAGTATCCATTAATTATTTTTAATCATCTCTTGATTTTACCAAGAAGGTCATTATTTCTACAGACAATACACTGATAAATTAGGGAAGGTTTTCATGTTGCTTTTTCCGTGTGGTGTGGTGTGGTGTAACTTTCTTTGTCATCAATACATACGTCAAACAGGCTAACCAGAATATTTCCCCAGCCACAGCATATGGTTGGATCATGCAAGCAACCATCGTAAATCCTCATTGACAGTGGCCCAAAATGATATCGTGACCTTGTCCCCTTGGAATCCAGATTTATGAAGATCTGAATGTGCGAACAGAGTGTTAGGGGCAGGGGTTTTTAAGAATGTGCCACGTGACTACGTCTGTCTCTTTATATGGTTACTTGCCTCCATATGTGGCAAGTGAATGAAAAATATGTGCAGAGGTATTCGAAAAATTCTTGAGGTGCTTCCATAAGCTTACCTAGAATTCAGGGCAGGGTAAGCACCCAATAAATATTCCTGCAGTGAGGGCGTGAAGGAATAGATGAAGGAAGTGGAGCCTGACTTATAAAGTCATCTCGTTTTTCTACAAAGCAGCTCATACTAGGAAGGCATACTTGGTTGCCTTTCCAACGCCTTCATCCCTTTTCTATTTGTCAATGCACACCCAATTTTGGTTCAGAAAACCTTCCCATCCCCAGCTCCAGGGATAAATCTTAACTTACTCTAAGCCAATCGAGCATAGCTTTTTTTTTTTTCCCATGGAGATTGTGATTGGTCTGGGAACAGACATGACCTTCTTTAGCCCACTCAGACTGAAGGACATGAGTTTAAGTTTATGGCATGGGGAAAAGTTTTCTGTTCCTTCTGAAGGGGACGGGGAAGGAAGCAGGTTACTGTGTTTGCTGCTCTGGAGTTTTCCCTTCCATGTAAACAAGACTCAGCCTGGTCTACCCTATTTATCCCCTAACGTTGAAGGGAACCAGCTTTGGTTTGAGGCTGGTGCCATGCAAAACAGTGGGACAGCTCAAATAGTTGAGCTCCTGAACCTTCCTGGAGAACACCCAGATTCTGGACCACTTGTTATTTGAAAGAGTGATATCTTTCTGATTTAAGTCACCTTGCATTGGGGTTTCTGCTGCTTTCCCCTGAAAACAAAACAAAACAAAACAAAACAAAAACTAAAGTAAAAGCTTGAACTCGAGAATAAGAAAGAAAAGAAGAATGAGCTTAGTTATTTTGTGTGCTTTAAATAAGTAATAGCATCACTCTTTGCACACACAGCACATGTAAATGTAAGATCACTTTTAGATCTTTATGACAAGTATCAAGGCGAGGGGGTGGGGGATAAGTATTGTTATGCTGACTTCACTCAGGTCCTTGAGGTAAGCCTTACCCATCTGGAAAAGAAGTCCTCATCTAGTTGGAGGAATTGAGTATTTTTCTTTTCCTTGCTAGTTTTGCTTGGTTCTTCTGGCAACACAGAGAAAGAAATTTCTATCATCACATACCCCACAATGCTCACATGTTATCAGGTATTCATACAATTGTCCCTCTTACTAGTCCATGAAACTTAGAAAACACTTTAGCAAATATTCCTTTTTAAATTATATAAGCAGGGTGCCATTCAAGTTGCACAAAAAATATAAAATTACTCCTGGCTACAAAGAGTTTATCTTCCCATTGGAGTGACAGGGCATAGACTTTGTTAGAAGACCTGAGTAAATAGAAATACAAAACTGTGTTAATCATCAAAAAAACAGTATGTCATGAATTCTTGGATGAGAGGAAAACAATAATAGCTCAAATTCAAACACATTTTTGTGTCTTTCATCATCTCCATCTTTTGCTTATAGGGCTGCAGTTATTTCTAGGTCTACCTGCTTCTACCCTATGTATCAGCTGATCAGTTCTCCACAATGAAACCAGAGAGATCTTGTAGAGAAGCAAAACAGACCATGGCATTCCTCTGCTCTTCCTGCCATGCCTACAAGACCCTGCCAGGGCTGCCCATCCAACCTCTGCAGCCCAGTCTCACACCACCCCTCATCTTATGCTTTATGTTTCTGTCCCTCTGAGGACTTTTCAGTCCCGCCCAGCAAAGGCCTTCCAAAATGCTCTTTTCTGAGCCTGGAACACACTTCCCTCTCCTCTCCAGCTAGTCAACACCTACTCTTCTCCTTCCAATATCAGCTCATGCATCCCGTTCTTAGAAAAGTCTTCTCTGGCCTCGCTGAGTAGGACAAAACTGCCACAGGCTCTCATTGCACCAGTAATATATCCTTCAGATTCACCCAGTTGCAGTGCTCTAGTTGTTTGTATCATCATTTGAAACATCACATATATCCTACACACGCCTCTAGGAGGGCAGGGATTTTATCTGCATTTACACACCATTGGATCTCCAGAGTTTGACGAAGTGTCTGGCATATGATAGATGCTCAGTAAATGTTTATTAAAAGAAAGAGTGAGTATATAAACATACAATTCACAATCACTTTGAGCTAGGCACCATGCTACGAACCGAATCACATCGTCATTTACTCCTTGAAACTAACCTATGAGACACGTGCTATTGCTTTCCCATTGTATGGCTGAATATACAGAGGCTTAGAGAGAAAATAATGTGCTCGAAGTCATATGCCAAACAGAAGACAGAGTTGGGATTCCAGCTAGGCACATGGCTTGCTTCAGAGACTGAACTCTTAACCATGACCTCCATCATGTCTCATCGATGAAAGAAAGCTTAGAGAGTTTGGAGGGGGAGAAGCTTAATGAGTGCAAGAAGTTTGGGCTAGTCCTGTGTTGCTCAGTTGGTTGAATGTTCAACTCTTGATTTTTGGCTCAGGTCATGATCTCACGATTTGTGAGAGTGAGCCCCACATCAAGCTCTGTGCTGACAGCATGGAGTCTACTTGGGATTCTCCCTCTTCCTCTATTGCTCTCAAAATAAATAAACTTTAAAAAAAAAAAAAAAGGTTAGATGTCTTTGGCCAGAGAGGGCAGATGCATAGCAACACTGTTGGCATAAAGATGCCTTTGAGTAGAGCTTCCCTGCTGGCCGTGTGAATTAGAAGATGACAGCCTGTCCTTCCTGTCGATGTAGCCCCATCCCAGGACACACAGGATGATGAGCCAGGCACTGGCTCAATGTAGGGTCCTACTTTCCCCCTCAACTGGGCACTTTTGGGCAGTGCACAAACCACACAGCTGTATGCAGTACCATGCAGGCATAACAGCAAGGAGTGAAAAAAATCCATTTGGCTAGAGTGGATGCCTTTTGGGGGAAATGCAAATGTCTAAGACTTACATTGTCTAACATAGGAGCCACTAGCCACATGTGGCCAGGTAAATTTAAAATTAAATGAAATTTAGCATTCTGTTTCTCAGTCACTCTACCCACTTTTCAAGTGCTCGTTGGCCACATGTAGCTGATGGCTACCATACGGCACAGCACCGATAGAGAACATTTCCATGATTGCAGAAAGTTCAGCTGCACAGCACTGGTTTAGAAAGCAAGCTGGAGCCAGAGTTTATAAAAAGGAGCTCAGCCTGCATGCCATGGGCCATGAGGAGTTGCGAAGGAGCTATGAGTGGTGAAGTGGTCTGACTGAAGTAATGGTGCTGGGAACAGTAATAATTATCATTTACAGAGGGACTCTGATGTGCCAGGCAGTGTTTAGGGACCTCACAAGCATGAGCTCACTTCATCTTTCTGAGAGCCCTACAAGGCTCGTTTTATTATCCTCATTGCATAGGTGAGAAAATTGAGGCCCAGTGAGGCTAAATAACTTACAGCTGCAGGTCTGTCCCACCCCAAAAGGCTTTACTTTGTACCACGCTCCTACTCTGTACCCAGATTAGCCTGACTGTGGCCGTGGATCATTCAACAAGGCAGAGAGGAAGGGCAGGGCAGCCCTGGAAGTATTCTAGGCAACAGATGATAGTGGCTTCAACTGGGGGTCACGAGCTTCCTTTGAAGAAAGCTTCATATGTTCCTTGTTCTCTGTTCCCGGCCTGCAGTTTGCTATGGTCTCCCTCCTTTCCTCCCTAGCCATTAATCTCAATGGGCTACATTTTCTTTGGAATCATCTTTGCTTATCCTTTTGCTCCTTGTGTTGGTGTTTTCAGAGAAAATTGTGTTTGCATTAGGTTTTAACCTAATAAATTTTTATCCCTGGGAGGACGCCTCCTGCCTCATCCTGCTGTTAGGCCTCCCCCTTGAGATCCCAGGACACAGCTGGAGAGCTTGTGTGGGCCCCACCATGAGCCAAGCCCAGAAATCCCATCTGGAAATGTACGTGGCAGAAGCCTTCTTTCTTCTCCCGGTTTTCCCCGTAAATGGAAATGCACCAATGGATCCCACTTCCTGCCGGGACATGGGGTCTTTCTGCCTCTTTGGCCTCCTAGCGTTGAAGGTAAAGTTTCATACAGAGTGATTCTTCTTTGCAAGTGATAGCACACCTGAGTTTGTTAAGTGTTTCAGCTTTAGGTGAGTCCTGTCTACAGTGGAGATGGGTTGGCCCTCCCTTAGTTTTGTAGAGACAGCTGTTTCCGGTGTTTGGTTACACAGGTAATGGACAAGCAGATCCCCCTGAACTCCTCCAGGAAGTCTATGAGAGGAACTGTTGAGTGCCTCTGTGTGACTGCTGGGGAAACTGAGGTATGGGAGGAAGGAGAGAATTCCACATGCATCAGAATTAAAGAATGAGAAAGAAAACCATGACATCCAGGTTGCCTGGTCATGCTTAAACCGCAACCCACACTTGCCTATTTAGTTACAACAAACACAAAAGAGATAAACATAGATGTAAGTTAGTCTAAACACCAAATTATAGAAGTTTTTCCTCTGATGTCTAGTCAGCCATCCTGACCCTTATTGAAGGATAAACCAACTCACAACAGCTGCGGACAATTATTTACTGTAAGTCAGAGACTAAAGAACATGGATAATGAAGTGAATTCAGCATTAGGAGGAGAGCAATGGGTTTGGTACCAGAAAATTACCTTTTAAGTCAACTCTTGAAACCCAAAGATCAAAGTACCGAGTTCACGACAGAAGAGGTGTGAGAAAAGCCCAGGATGTGTGGAGCAGGGGGCTTTGCTCACACAGGAGGAGGGTTACAAAAATGCACAGCCACACCTGCACCTTCCTCAGCCTAGAATGGTCCGGGAAGACACTCTGTGCAGATGCTACCGGAATGATGCGTCCCTTGCCGTCCATAAAAGTGATCTACAGCTGGCTGTGGAGTTACCCAGCCATCTTGGCTACTCAATAAGAACCAGATTTGGATTCCTTCACTCAGGCTGTCAGATTTTACAGCCACCTGATGGTCTCCCGGCAGTGTGGCCTCTCAGCAAGACACTGTGAAGCAGTGGCTCAAACATTTGGCATTCAAAATAGGGACAAAAGCTTTGCATAATTCAGGAATGAGTTCAGAGCCAATAGCGTTTACACTCCATGCCAGGAGAGCATTTTAAAGCTAGTGAGGTGCCTCTAAGCCAATAAGGTGTTATTGCCTTTAAGCACCTCCCTGTGGCCCTTTGATAATAAGTGCTGTTTTAAAGTATTTGAAAAATACCATCCACAGTTTCAAACAGGATATGTCACCTCTGCACTTGGAACTTCTAAGAGAAAAAGAAGCCTTGCTTGAAGTTGATGCACTTCATTAGAGGTAGATAATCTCTCTCTCTCTCTCTCTCTCTCTTTCTCTCTCTCTCTCTCTCTGTACCTCATCCTCACCTGTGCTGCAAAATCATGGAATCTGGTCACCCTGAGTGTGGCAAGAGAAGCAATGAAGCTAATGATTTTCCTCTCCAGGGGCCTCCTGCCTAGAGGCCAGCCCACAGTACAGAGAAAAAGTTGTTATAAACACTCTTCATCCTTTGAATGGGGCTCAGCCCCATGATGCCTTCCAAAGCAAGCTGTCGCCCTGAAGAAAGAGAAGCTGAGGACTTTGTGTTCTAGAATTTTAAACAGACCACAAAAGCCACTTGCTCCCAAATTGAATTTTGCGTCTGAACTTGAGAATAACTGTGGTCCCTATGATACAGATGACAACAAGCAGGGAATGTCATCATTGTCCTGGGCAAGATAGTGAGCATAATAGCATAGAGACAGTATAAGGTATAAAAAAAAAATCCAAAAACAACAACACTACAACAAAAACCCAAAACAAAACAAAACAAAAACCCCACAAAACACAAAAGACTAAGAACAATCTAGAACTAGGTGCTGAAGTTCAAATCCTGGCTCTGCTCCTTGCTAATTGTGTGACTTGGGCCCACAACTTAAGTGGTTGATAAATTCTTAAAATTTTGGAATCATGAATAAGAACTGGAAATAACATGACCATCCTGTTTAACCATCATCCCATTAGCTTCACCCATGATGGTTCAATAGAGAGACTCCAGAATTGCCAATCCTAAGCCCTTCTCACTATTTCTGCCAGAGAAGACCATGCTGGTGTCCACAGAGGCAGAGGAAGGGAGAAGAAAGGAGGGAGATCTACTGTATCTCTTGCCAAATACATCCTAAATTGGGAAATATCTGAGAATCACTCATGTTTTGAGGATAGACAACAAAGCTTAAAGTTTAGGAGCTTAGAAGTTTAATTGGCAGCCAATAAATGGCTTCTTACCCCTCTCCCTCCTTCCAAGGTTCAAACTCCTTGTTTCTGGAGTACTACCGTGCCACCTTTCACTGTTTACCATCAACAGCCTGAAGTTCATGGTGGAATACAAGGTACTTTTCCAACTGGTTTACCCTATTCATCCAGTCTCAACCCTCAACACACATATGTTCTCCGTCTGACCACACTGGCCACCTGTCACCTAGCATGTCACACACATCCATGACTCTGGGCTTTTCATCCTATTCCTTCCACTTGAAATGTTCTTCCCCCTCTTCTACCTAGCAGAGCCCTTCTCATGATTCAATAAGGGGGGCCAAGTTTTAATTCCCCTGTAAGGTTTTCCCAGGCACTATCGCTAATTCTAACAATAGAAAAGAGGAGTACCAACTAAGTGTTGAGCTTTCCATGTTTATCTCATTTCATTCATGAATTCTCACTCTAATTCCATGAAGTAGAGACTATTATGATCTCATTTTCAGATGAGGAAATCAAGTCTCACCAGAGTTAAAGAACTTGCCCAAGGTCACAGAGCTAGTTAGTGGCAGAGCCGGCATCAAGTCCAGATCTGTATGACTCCATGACAAAGTTCTTCCCCATCTGTCCATACTGACTCTCCCAGTCAACTTTACTAACATTTTGGGTTACATCATTTTCCCAGTTTAACTTTGTATCTTTTTCTCTTCTGGTACATTAAAACTCTGGTTGTGTGTTATTCTGTTTTGTATCTTTAACACTTAACTCAATGCTTGGTCCACACCAGATGCTTCCCAGAAATGTGTTTAAATGTAATGAATGGAGAAATGGATAGATGGCTGGAGGAATGAATGGATGGAGGGAAGAAGGAATAAAGAAAGAAATATTCAGCTTCCTCAATAAGTATATATTCTGAACAAGCTAACCTCTTCCAAGTACACCAAACATTGTGTTTCATAAACTAGAATGATGATACTGCCTGAAAAATGTACCTAGATATTCAATGTATATTTTACATTGACCTTGGGCCTTATTAATAGCAGGGTATTCAAAGGAAAGTCAAATCTATACTATGTACACTGATGGCCATGGAAGAAGAGCCTAAAAGTGTTGGACAAAGCAGAAAACATCTAGACCAGGTTATTACCTTGAAGAATGAAGATATATGCTCTCTGAGCTCATTATTTTAACTTAAAAAAAGAAAAAAGCCTTTATGTATTTTCATGTCTTGAGGACCTTGCCTTTTGCCATGTCCTCTAAGGAAAAAATCTCATCCACAGATTACAAATAGGTAAACTCGCAGCTGCTACAAAGTCAAGTGTTTAGACTACATCAACTTGCTTTTATTAAGGATGCATAAAAAGATCTAGAGAAAATGAGAACAGATCTTAGCCTTGGGCAAAAACATATAAGGCACCAAATAGGCACACTCAGGGAAATTCAGAAGTCAGTACCTGTGGCTCAGTGTTTGACTTGGCCTGGTCAGAGTGCAAGCCTCCTCTCAGAGCATCTGAGCCAGTGTGGTTTTCATTTGGTGTTTTCAAAGTGTGCAGGCAACATGAGAGGCAAATGTGAGTTTCTGGGTAGGGATAGAGGCAAACTAAGAATTCTGAGTGATAAAATATAAATCTCATGGTCTACAAGGACTAAATGCTTTGAAGCAGCATCATGTTTGGAAACTCCTTGGGGTGGCCATGTCCAGCGATGACACAATTTCAGGTTGGCCTATGAGGGGAAAGCCCTGGGCCCTACCTTGATGTGCTCTCAGTGTGGAGAGGCTGACCACGTGCCTGAGTGGAGGCAGCTGGGAGGTTTGGATGCTGGATTAGGTAGAAGCTTTCTGCTATTTGTCTTTGAGACCCCAAAGGAATAAGTTCAGACCATGTAGTACAAAGAAGTCAATGATTTAAGCTTTGTAAGCCCTACAGATATCTCAGGAAAGACTTTGCCTCAGTTCTGAGTATATGCCAGTGCTTTGGGTGGATGCCTGAAGCAGTTTTCTACCTCAGTTTTCTTCATTTTAATTTTGGAAGAAGTGTTTATAAATTTGGCAGATGCTCTGTACATGCTTCTACATCCTAAATATGAGAAATAATCAATGCTTCCAGTTACAGGGGTATTCATTGAATGTGAGAGACTCTGCCAATGGCTCAATATGATACTGCCTCCTTTAATCTTCACAAGAAACTCTGTGAGGGAGGTGTACATTTGGCCATTTCATGGATGAGGGTAATGAGACTTGTCTAGTCCTTCCATAGCAGAGACAGGACTTACACGCCAGCTTGTGTTCACACCAAGCTCCTCTTTTGCTCCTACTATAATGCATAGTAGCCACATTTTCACACATTTATTCAGGTCTCCTCTAGGTTCTTGATGACCAGGAATGTGTTTCACTTTCTTGTGGGACCATGCAGTGCAATCTACATACAAACACCTAAATAAGTTGCTGAAACTATTTTTTTTAAATAAGGACAGGTATAGAATTTTTCAGAAGGTTAATGTGCCCTATGTACTGAGTCCAATAGGAATGAATTATGAGAGGAATTATGGAAGACTTGAGTATGACCATGTGAAGGTACCATTTTATAGTAAGCTATGTTGAACCTAGGAGCCAAACAAAGGGTATTTGTTGGTGTTCACTCGGGAACCAAGACCACTTCAAAGACCATTTGTTGGCTTGGCGAGAAGCTGTTGCCAAGGTGAAGAGTCCCTATGTCCCAAATGCCCATAAACATGTCTTCAAACACCAGGAAGGAGCCATACAAAATGGCCGTAGTAACCAGAAGAGGCAGTGGAGACTCAGGAAATGGATGCGTCTCCCTCGGTAGCACTGACTGAGCCAGGAAGGGTTCCACGTGCCGACTGGCCAAGACAAACACAGTCCAACATTGACAGAGAGGCAGCCATTGGGGAACAGCTGAACCACCACAGTCATGCAGCCTCTCGAAAGATTGTTGCCGCAAGAGCGAAACCATGGCCTGTGGTTTCCTGCCGTCCTCTCTGGTACACAGCTTGGGCTTCCAATGACTCATGGCCAGTGGTGTGCCAAGATTTCACATCCCATCTCTGATGGAGCCCAACCTGCTCAGAGCCCTGGCCCTTCCCACTGCTTCCTCCTCCTGAGGAGCTTAATAAGGGGGTTAACGATGAGCAGGATGTGAGTGGACATCTTCACATGAGCAGCCTGGTTGTAAAACTGGCCGTGCACAGTCACGGAAGGACAAAGCAGGGGGTCAGTAACTATCAGCTGTGCTGAGCCAAGGCTGCTACGTCTTAACTCTGCTGGTTGTGTGGGGAGGAGAAGAAACTAACATTTATTAACTTCAGGCCTCTAGAGAGATGGTGCGGTTCACTGGTTAAGAGTGTGGGCGTCAGATTGCATCTGGCTTCACCACTTACTAGCTGAGTGATCCTGGGAAGTTACTTATCCTCTGAACCTCAGTATTCCTGTCCAGCAAAACAAGGAAGAATAGTAGTATCTACTGCACCAGATTATTCTAAAGAACAAATGGAGATTATAAATATGAAGTTTGGTAATTGTTAGCTTTTATCATTGTTATTATTGCCACTGATTAATCAAGTTTGGTTGGTGATAGAGCTGAATAACAGAATTATTTCCGAGGAAATGAATACCTGTTACTGAATAGAAGGCTTTATGGATGTTGAACACTGGACTCCAGTTACAAGTTGGAAGAGAGCCTCCCCCTAGCACAGCATGTGTTCTATGGGTGATTAAGCCCGAACAAGCTTTGGGATCTGTATGTACTTCAGGAGCAGAATGACCAGAATGACCATCTGACTTTCCACTTGACACCATTACTAAGGATCCAAACTCCAATCACACAAGGGCCTGCTATTCAATTCAACTGAGACATATTGATGTCTTAGCACATGGCAGGCACTTCACTAGGTACTGGTGTGGGGAAGAGAGAGGGTAGGGAATATAACAGAGAGGAGTAAAGCACAGCCCCTGTTTTTGAGATGTAGTGGGAGAAATGGACATGTGTACATTCGACTAATATGAGGCAGGTAAATAAATCATTGTTCCATTGCCGAGACAAACTACATGGTTGACTGATACCTGTGAAGTCTTCTTAGGAAGGTGTTTTGAGATGGGTCTCAGAAGTTGATGCGAGGGGGAAGAAAGCAGATTATATAAAGAGATTATCTTTTGTACAGGCAGTAGCCTATAGTGGAAGAAAGGGATACACTGGAAAATAAAGTTGGAAAGGTGGGGAAAGACCATGTTCTGCAGACTTTTTACTATGAGGCAGAAAGACTTGGACTCTGTTCTTTGTTTTGGGAATCAATATGCATTGGGAATATAAGTTAGGCATTGACACTGAAGAGAACTTGAATCATGGCTCTTCCGGTATGTTCGGGGTGACCTTCAGTCTCTTCATTGTGAAGATTTTAGAGGGTTGTGGGTGTACACAGACTGCTCAGCATAGCATCTCAGCCCAATAGGCCGTTATTAAAAGTTAGCTCTTTCTATCATTGCCAGCAATCAAGATGCTGTTTTAACTGCTTAGGGAGAAATGATGAAACTCTGGACAAAGTCAGTGGAAAATGGAAGGAGTGTGCCTTTCAGAGGCACAATAGGGAAAATAACAGCCTATGGGGTGTGAAAAGTGGAAAAATACTGCCTCAAGGATTCAGGCCTCGGAAATGAGTTTAGGGTGGCATTACCAATGTAGGATCGTGGAAAACGATCTCAGTTTTGGATACAATGAATCAAAAGTGGCTGGTAAGTCCTTTAGTTTGGTCTTTCCCAGAGGAATTTCAAATGCAAAGGTCTAAATTTCATTGGAAATTTTAGGATAGATGACTTAGATTAGAAGATCTTTTATGTAGACATAAAGTCCAGCCTGAGAAGATGGCCATGTAAGGGTCTTTAAGAGCAAGAAAGTTCCTGGGAAGTAGAGAAGGAACTAGGCAGATACCATGTACCGGAAATAGAATGGGAGGGGGGGTGGGTTCAAAAGGGCTGCGGCAGTCTGCTCTGCAGAGAGAGGTGAGGCCATTAGCTTGTGATGGCTCCATTGAGCATCTCAGGTGAGTGAAGGAAGAAGCTAGTTTGTAAGGCATTATGGAGAACACAGAGGAGGGGCATGGTGTGTGCTTCATTTACAAAGAAGCTCAGAAGCAAAAGGAATATGAGAGCCTGAGAAAGGTTAAAACAAATCTGCACAAGGCAGGAGTGAGTTTTGGATGGAAATTATTGGAACAGTTGGTAGGAAATGTCCACTGGAGAAAAGAGGAAGATGCACAAGAGGAAAGAGGCTATTAATGATTTAAGGAGAAGCAGGAAAGGCATTATGGTCTCAGGAGTAATGTTAGCTTTGGCGCAAACCAAGACCACATCTTATATGGAATCCAGAGCAAGGAAGAAAAGCTGTGTTTTAAGGCAAAGATAATTTTAGTGGGTAGTTGGTAGAGTTTGGTTTGATGCATCTTTATCTTCTAGTAAACTGTAGATTTACCTTTAATAATTTAATGAACTTTCCATAAGTTAAAGACACACACACACACACACACACACACACACACACACACACAAACATGGAATGTGATTTTGTTCCCTTAATTCTCTTGAATGGCAGAGCAGAGGAACAGAAATAACCACAAGAGTTGATCTGAAGTCAGAAGACCAGGCTAGTCACAACCTTATTAAATCTCAGTAATCTGACCTACATGAGGAGAATGCCCATCAAAAGAACAACGGGGTTTCAAATGAGATAATGTATGTGTCTGGCCTTATAAAATTGATCCGTAATTAGCTAGAGCTTGTTATTTTGCTCACAACTTGAAGAAAGAACCATGTCTGAGATATGAGCAAGGTGGAAATTTTGTGCAGTGCTTTGTTTGTGCCATTGGTAGATAGTGTGTGGTACAGAGGAAAGCGAGGCTATCTAGAAGTCAGTCCTTGTCACATGCTCTGAGAAATGTGCCACTATAACACTGGGGAGACTTCGTGGACTTTCCACTAGGAAGGCCCTTTTCCCTCTATTTTTCCAGTGATGTCTCCAACATGGTTTGGAATGACTCAAGCTTTGGGACTCCTACCACTTCCCTTGTCATGCACGTTTGCCATTTCCCAGATTTCACCATTAGGGCATTTCCTGAAATTCAACCCAATGTGTTCCTTTTTTTCTGATTTCAAAGAGGATTCTGTTTCAAACCTCAGCTGTCAAATGGGGAACCCAACTGTGAACAGTAGCAAACTTGACTGTGACATCAGAGTTTCCAATGGGAACCCGACTTTCCATCCTGAGATCCAATTCCCTCCTTGATTCAGTATTTTAAGAGTAATGCACAGGCTTCCAGACCTCACCAAGGTGCCACTGCTGGAGCCAATAGCAGCAGGACCCCAAATTTCCTTTGAGGTTGGCAGCCTGCAAGGACTGCCTGCCAAGAACCCCTTGGTACCTCATCACCTTTCCAAGACCCTGTTTTTAAGAAGATCAAAGTATTCTCAACATACTGGTGAAAGCCAGAGGTCCAGGTCAAGGTGAATGAGTGTGGGACTCTGAAGGAAGCTGGCAGAACATCAAAGAAGGATTGGGTGGGGCCTGAGTCCTTTCTTTGAAAACTCTTTTGCGTTGTTTCTCATTCAGTCTCACACATCATTGAACTTGCCTCTCTGCTTCCATTCTAGTCTTTACAACCTCTCTGCAACTGTCCATTAGTTTAGTCACCTGATGCTTGAATTCCTCAGGTGTTTCCATGTTCCAAAACCCAATGAACACACATAGGTACTGATTTACACATATAGAGAATAAACAACCATGTCCACCCACACTCAACCAACCATTTTATCGTAAGCCCTGAACTCATAATTTAACCTTCTTTCCTTTTATTTTGAAAATGCTTTGCTATAGTCCCCATAACACTGATACTTAGTTGTGTGTCTCTCCCGTAAGACCATATAAGCCCTGAGGGGTTCTAGGTAGTTTAGCTGCAAGCATCTTTGCTGCAAGCATTTTCCCCACAAACATTTTCACTGCATAACTAATTGGCCATAAGGCAATTCTGATAGGAGTTAAAGAGAGGGAAGAAGGGAGGGAGTTGTCTATGGCAATAAAAGGGTAGCACAAGGGATCTTTCTTTTTTTTATTTTTTTTTAATGTTTATTCATTTCTGAGAGAGACAGAGAGAGTGTGAGCTAGGGAGGGGCAGAGAGAGAGGGAGACACAGAATCCGAAGCAAGCTCCAGGCTCTGAGATGTCAGCACAGAGCCCAACGTGGGGCTTGAACTCACGAACCGCGAGATCATGACCCGAGCTGAAGTCAGACGCTCAACCGACTGAGCCACCCAGGCGCCCCACGAGGGATCTTTCTGATGGAATTGTTCTATATCTTAACTGTGGTGTTGGCCAGACACACGTGAGAAGTTTCATAGAACTAAATACACACAAGCACACATAAATGAGTGCGTGTAAAACTGGTGAAATCTGAATCACATCAGTAGATTTCATCAGTTTCCTGCTTGAGGTATTGTATTACAGTTGTGCAAGATGTTACCAGTGGGGAAACTGGATAGAAGCTATATAGGATCTCTTTGTATTATTTCTTACAACTGCATGTGAACATGCAATTATCTCACAAAAAAGTTAAGCAACAACAACAATGGGCTATTTCTCGCTTGTGCTGTGTGTCCTACTTAGTAGGATTGGGGGTTCTAGTCCATGTGGATGGCATGGAGTATTAGAGCCTCCACCATTTGGGACATCACCAGTCACCCTATCAAGAAAGGGAAAATAGCAAGTTACTCTGTGACTCTTAAGGTCTTCCACCTAGAATTGACACACTCCTCTTTCATTGGCCAAAGCCAGTCCTTTGGCCCTCCTAATCTCCAAGATGTAGGGAAGCTTAGTCTTGCCATATGTTTAGAAAGAGGAGAATCAAAATATTGGTGACAGTACTAATGATCACAGCTGTTGTTTAAGATGATATAAATGGTTAAAGTATTCATAAAATATATTGCATTTACTTCATCATCATGTGACCAATAAGTGACTTCTGCTGAATAATAAATATAGGGAAACATAAATATGAATATCACACCAGTCACTGTAGATAAAACTTTTTATTGGGCCTGAGTTTCATTTTTTAGAAAAAGTAGAAGCTTTCTGAAAAAGACAATGAGAATATTAAAATATGTTTTTAAATGCATCTGTATAACATGACCATTTCTGCTTGGCTTTTGCTCTTACTTCCAAATGGCCAATTTAAGATGTATCTCAGATGTACGTGGAAGTTTATACATGTTGAGGGAGGCCATGTGGAGGGCATCAGGAAGGGTGGGCACAGGGGGATCAGAATGACAGATTTCAATGGACCTAAGTACTGGCCAAATACCAGAAAGGCCAGGAATTTGCTACGAAAAGAAACATGATAGTATCAACCAACAAATAACCAGATTGATCTGGAAATGACCAAATGAATGGTGTGGTTTTTAAAAATTAAATCAGATATTTTGCTATTTGTAAATATATCTAAGATATGGCCTTTAACTTATACTTTGTCAGAAGAGAGCTGTATTGATCAGAGTTGCTTAGCAATGGAGACAAAGGGAAACCTACCTTTATAGAGCATCCATTCTATGCTGGTCACTGTCTATGGCAGCCACTTTTAACCTGCACAATGCCATTATCAGCACCCTATTTTACAAATCCACAAAGAGAAAAGTGAGGTTATGTGTCTAGAGCTGCCAATGGCACCCAAGACTTCCTGACTCATTCATCACCACTTCCCTGAAGGCAGGACTGTGAACAAGAGCACCAGGACTGTGTTCAGGCTCCTTTTCCAGACTTTGTTCAACCGCTTCCTTCCATGACCCCTAAGCTTCAGTCAGAAGATACCTACACCTGTCACAACTTTTCAAACCTAACCTTCAAAGTCCAACCTCTGCGCTTTTGAGAATGCTGTTCCTTCTACCCTTTCTTCCATCTGTACCCCAGTTCTTATTTACTCGGAGTACTCATTCATGTTCTATCTCCTTCAAGTCTTCCTACATCATTGCCTTAAAATATTATAAATACAAGGCAAGAAAGGAATGAATGAGTAAGTGAATGAGTGCGTATGTGGACAAATAGTATCTTCCCATAAAAGCAATGCTCCATTCCTTCTTTCTTTCCATAGTGATACCTCTCTGCTGGAGGTGAGTGGTTATTTCAGTTCAGTTCAGAAAACATGGATTAAATTCTTCCTATTGCAAAGCTCAGTGCCCAGAAGACTGGAGAATATAACAGTGGGTAAGACTTAGCCTAGAACCTACCCTCTAGGTGTTCACAATCCCACAAATAGCAGAAACATTTTGTGAAATGAGCTCAGATGCAACTTGAGTGCCCCTGCCAAACTCTCAGCTCTTTGAAGGAGGAAGTACATTTTCAGATCTGGGGACTCCACTTCATGCCTTTTCTAACAGAAGTCTGACTAACATCCACCTCCTTCATCAATGGCAAAGCCCAGTGCAGAATGACCCCATTCCTAGCCAAGTCAAGCCCTGCCAGGCTCTGGGATGGATGACCTCATCGCCCAGGATTGCAAATAGCCTATTGTGGCTTCAGTTGGTCCAAAATGATAAGGTTAGAAAACCAAACAATATTGTCCTGAGTGTTCATAAAAATAAGCAGAAATTAGAGAAGCCTTAACATTCTTAAGAGTTATCATTTATTATTATAACCTTGCTCGTTTCAAAAGTGATCCCAGAACATTTTAAAAAATTATAATAAAATAAGATGGCAACATAATACTACTATTTAAAATAAAATCATAGATTAATACCAGAAAACTCCAGACTATTCCATTTAATTTCATGTAGGGGAGTCTTTGAAATTAGGTTAAGTGACCCCAGGCTTTTTATTTATAGAAGCAACTTGGATGTTGGTCTGAGAAGTGAGATACTCAAGTTTTCAAATAAACTGGAGTCACAGAGAATTGTAAATAATGAAGAACCATGTGGATGAAAAACTAATCTTTTAAATCTTCTATATAATTGATAGGAAAAGCATTTCATATTAGATAAAACCTAATAAAAAGATTTAAGGACAGGATGTAAAAATTATACACACACACACACACACACACACACAAAACCTGTACCAGTGTTCTGTATATTGACGGATAAGAGAAGGAAAAAGGAAAATGGGAAAGTTGCATTGCTATAATAATTCAAAAAAAGAAAAAGCAAATCCCCTCCCCACCCCAAGAAGAACCATAGAAATGAAGCTCAGGGTACAGCCTGGCTGAGCGCCCAGCAGGCTGGGAGTGTCCCTTTGTTTGGATTAGCAAAAGGCGCCCCCTCTGGGTGGATACAGCACTTTGAACACATGACTTGGCCTGTGAAGAGACTTTATGCTAAGAAAAGGTACCTCAGCCTCTCGGGGAATGCAGTATCATCCGTGTGCTGAACCTCAGCCCCAAGCCCCCTTGAAGTACGGAGTAAATTTCACAACTGACCCTGCCTGCCCAGCAGCATTCTGCATAAGATGCCTGGGGAAAGGCATTAGGTTGGAGTTCTCATTCTAGATTTTGGGCTAAACCTCACCTCTCTGAGCTCAGTTTCTTCTGCAAAGGTGACGCCCACTGGGACCTGCTTCTATGCAGGAATCAAATGAGGTTACTGATGCCATTCATTACACAGGAATATGCGGACTCGCCTCATTAAATAAGTTGTGTCCCATTTACCTTTCAGGGAATAAAATGTTTTCCCATTTTACCTTCTAATGCATTCTTATTTGATATTTTAAAGTGTATCCACTTTCACATTTGTCTTCATTTATGTTTGTTTCTTCAAGTACAAACAATAGTAATAACCCAAAAATACAGTAATGATTACCAGTGGCTGATGACTTCCTGGTGCACCAGGCATTGTGCCAAGTGCTTCCTATAACTTTATGGTCTCATGTAATCCTCACAAGGTGGGAATGTCATTTCTTCCATTGTATAGACATGAGAACTGAGACCGAATGGTTAAGTAACAAAAAAATAGCACAACCAGGGTTTAAATTCACATCTCAGTGATTCAGAGCTTCTGCTCCCGACAAATCAGCTCTAGATCTATTCATTGTAGAAAATCTGATAAGAGATAAGCAAAAAAGGAAATCGCAGTCACCCTTGCTCTGCCACTTTGCCGTTACCATAATGCTGTTCATCTTCATGACACTGCTTTAATATTGTAGGATGGCTCCTTTTAGTTATAGAGTCAATAAAATAGAGAATTATTTTTTTAAACAGTTGAGGATGTAACTATTAATAGCTAGCCCCCACCACCAGTTTAGGAAGAAGGGAGAAAGACTAATATTATCTGCATTTAATTGCTTTCTCTTAGCCTCTGCAAGTGCCATTATTATAATTCCTAACATCATTCCTAGAATCATTTATTCTTGTTAATAATTGCAGCAATAACCATTCAGAATCTCTGCAGCTTTGGCAAAGGCAGTCAAGGAAACATACATTGTATTTAATTAAGTCTCTATTAAGAGTAAGTGGAAGGTGCTTAATCATGTTCATAAGCCTGTAACTACTCTCCCTTATCAGAGACTCCACTCGGGAGGCCTGTCGTTTCTTAGAACTGACAGGCTACAAATCACACCCTAGACTGCCTCGCCTCTGCCTTTGAGAAATATCGCCTGCAATTTGTGCACACCATACCTCCAAACGTTGGGCTCTATTTATGGAGCCCATCATGGACAGTTCATCTTGATTTCAAAACACCTTCCCAATGTCAGAGCATGGACATCTTTCTTCGGTTCAAAATATCTGATTCCCCAGGTGTGAGCAATGCCAAGAGTTGCTGGTTCAAAAGCCCAATTGCTCTTCCACTGTTTTGGTTTGGGGATGGCCAAGAGAATTTCTGAGAGATAACTATGTGCCAGGCAGTGGATTGGACATTTAAAGATGACCTCTTTTAATGTGCAAGCCAATCCTTTGAATAGTTAATACCCTCATTTTATAAATAGGGAAACAATCTTAGAGTGATTAAGAGTTCTATTTTTCCTAAACACACAAGAATCCTAGTAGCACATTTTTAACTACTAAACAATAGCACCTCCTAGGCTGGACATTAGCCCAGAGGAGAACAGGATGGCAAAGTCCCTCCTCTATCACCCCCTCTCTCTTCAGTGACCTTATGGCTCCAGTGAGTTCCAAATGAGCAATCACCAAGAGTATGTTTCTCACAGAAAAAGAATAAATGATTCCAAAATTCATGTGGAACCACAAAAGACCCTAATTAGCCATAGCAACCTTGAAGAGGAAGAAAGCTGGAGGCATTAGTCTACCTGACTTCAAACTATTAGAAAGCTATAGTAATCAAAACAGTATGGTACTGGCACAGAAACAGACAAATAATCAAAGGAACAGAATAGAAATCCCAGAAATAAACCCATACATTTATGATCAATGAATTTGTGACAATGGAGCCAAGAATATACAATGGAGAAAACAGTTTCTTCAATAAACAAGATCTGGAAAACTGGACAGCCACATTCAAAAGAATGAAACTGGACCACTGTATTACGCCATACATAAAAATCAACTCAAAATGGAGTAAGACTTGAATGCAAGGCCTGATGTTTTAAAACTCCTAGAAAACATAAGAGGTAAGCTCTTTGGCACAAGTCTTAGTGATGATTTTTTGGATTCAACACCAAAAGCAAAGGCAACAAAATTCAAAATAAACAAACGGGACTACATCAAACTAAAAAGCTTGTGTACAGCAAAAGAAACAATCCACAAAATGAAAGGACAACCTGTGGAATGGGAAAAAAAATATTTGCTAAATATATCTCTAAGAGGTTAATATTCAAAATATATAAAGAACTTGTACACTCAATAGAAAAAAAACACTGACTAAAAAATGGGCAGAACTATGGAATCGACATTTTTACCAAGAAAACATACAAATGGCCAACAGGTACATGAAAAGATGCTCAATATCATTACCCATCAGGGAAATGCAAATCAGAACCACAAGGAGATGTTACCTCATGCCTCACAGAATGGATATTAAAAGACAAGAAAGAACAAGTAGTGGTGAGGATGTGGAGGAAAGCAAATCCTCGTGCATTGTCAGTGGGAATGGAAATTGGTGCAGCCACTGTGAGAAACAGTATGGAGGCTCCTCAAAAAATTAAAACTAGAATAACATATGATCCAGTGATTCTCCTTCTGGGCATTTATCCAAAGGAAAGGAAATGACTATCTCAAAAGATAAGCACCCCTATATTTGTTGCAGCAATATTTACAATAAAGAAGACATGGAAATAACCTAAGTGCAATAGATAATTGGATAAAGAAAATGTCATATGTGATATGTATGTATGTAAGCATATATATATGTATATACATACATACATAAAGAGATAGAGAGGAATATTATTCAGTCATAAAAAGAAGGAAATCCTGCCATTTATGATAACATGGATGAAGCTAGAGAGTGTAATGCTAAGTGAAATAGGACAGACAGAGAAAGACAAATGCCATATGATATCACTTATATGTAGAATTAGAAAAAAAAAACAACTAAATCTATAGATACAGAGAACAGGTTGGTGGTTCTCAGAGGCAGGGTTGGGGGTAGGCAAAATGGGTGAAGGCAAAAGATACAAACTTCCAGTTATAAAATAAATAAGTCCTAGCATGGTGGACTTTAGCATCACATTCCAGCATGGTGACTTTAGTTTAAATATACTGTATTGTATATTTGAAAATTGCTGAGAGAACTTAAAAGTCCTCATCACAAGAAAAGCTATGTGTAGTGATAGATGTTAGTTAACTAAATTTATTTTGGAAACCATTTCATAACATACATATACATCAGATCATGGTGTTCTATATATAAAAATAATACAATATTTTATGTCAATTATATTTTATCTGAAAAAGAGAGAGAATGAGAGGGAGAGCACTCACTCCAGGAGAACCAGAATTAGTTTATTGGTCAAGTACATTATCTTCATATGTTACCATCCCAGATCTGAGCCACGATCCACTTCTCTGTGCCATGATTGGGAAGCATTTGGGGACGTAAGAGAGGATTCACATAGCAATTGCAATCAACCCAACACGGTTCATTGAACAGTTAAAGGACCTGGAAATTACACTGTATTTTCTTTCCCTCTTCTAGAGTTACATGCAATTTGGGAACAATACCAGAGATGAGATATGACTCTATTAGGGAAAAGTGGCCCCTGGCACCTTTTTTCACCCAGATACATTAAGGTAAGCTTGTATTGCATCCTCGCTTGAGGTAGTCTCAAAGGGAATCACCAGGGACTTTTGATCATGCTTGCCTGGTGTCACAGCCCTCCCAGAGGCAGAGCACTTGGGTCCTTGTGGGAAATTCAAATGCTCACGATTCCAGCTGCACAACGGACGTCATTCTCACTTTGTCTCCGCTGGTGTGGGATAGCTGAGGAAATGATACACTTGTCATCCTTACTTTCAAGGGAAAAAAAGTCTCTATTACAAGGCTATCTATAGTTTTCCAATGTTTTCTCAAAGAAGGAAAAAGAGGACGTGTTGAAAGACACGGCTGCCTGTGGAACTGCTGAGTAAATTTTGGCCAGTTTAGCATAGTCACGAAGCTCCAAAAATATATTTTTTCCTGGTCCAAGGGAGAAGGAAACAGCTCCACCACTCCGCAAGAGATGTGCTGGACTTGACAGACCAAGAGGAAACCCACTTTTGCTGCTTTGCTCTAAAGTGTTTCCATAAGCCCAAATTTCTGGGTGGTTACAAGTAATTTGCTTCAACTTAATTTCTTTCGCTCAAATTTATGGAAAAAATGCCTGTCATAGGCAATGGAAAATAATTAAGACATTAGCCTTAGTGTTGGATGTTGAGACGGCAAAGATCCATTAGCTTACATGTCAGTGCTGAATTCCTAGATTGTCGAACTTGCAGAACCCCATGAGCCCCGGTCCTAGTCCACTCTTTAAGCTCCTCACCCTTCTGGCCTTCCTCTTCTCCAGTGCTCTGCTGCTATCTCTTGAGTGAATTGACTTTGCCAATTCTGAGGATCCTCCTTAGTAATCTATTCAATATGTGCACTCCCTTTGGAAGAAATACAGTAGTCTGTGTGCGTTTCCTATCTGCTCCTAATTTCCTATACTGTGAATTATGTCATCTAGTTTTTGTGCCGTTGCCAGTGGGAAAAGGCTGTCGAGAGCAATCTGGTCAGACCTCCTCATACCCGAGAAACACCAATTAGATCACCACAAAGTTGACTCACGCCCAAGAAGACCAACCCCAGTTTCCTCTAGTGTTCCTTGTTGTTTGAACATAGAGCCCTAGAAAGGCTCTTGGATAAGTCATTTGACCCACAGTGCTCCTTCCAAGATCTCTTGCTTTGGTGGGTCAGATTTGTACACATCTTAAAAAAGTAATGGAAATATGCTGAGATAGTAAGTCTAGGAAATCTATTCAGATTATGGAGGGCGGATTTTTTAAATGTTTATTCATTTTTTAAATCAATTTATTGTCAAATTGGTTTCCATACAACACCCAGTGATCATCCCAACAAGTGCCCTCCTCAGTGCCCGTCACCCTCTCTCCCCCTTCCCATATCCCCCTTAACCCTCAGTTCTTAGTATTTAAGAGTCTCTTATGTTTTGTCTCCCTCCTTCTCTGTGGCTTCCCCCCCCCCGTCTTCTCCTCCCCCATAGTTTTCTGCTAGGTCTCTCAAAATCCACCTATGCGTGGAAACATATGGTATCTGTCTTTCTCTGACTGACTTATTTCACTTAGCATGATACCCTCCAGTTCCATCCATGCTGCTGCAAATGGCAGGATTTCATTCTCTCTCATTGCCAAGTAGTATTCCATTGTATATATAAACCACATCTTCTGTATCCATTCATCAGTTGATGGACACTTACTCTCTTTCCATGATTTGGCTATTGTCGAAAGTGCTGCTATAAACATTGGTGTACACGTGCCCCTATGCATCAGCACTCCTGTATCTCTTGGGTGAATTCCGAGCAGTGCTATTGCTGGGTCATAGGGTAGTTCTCTTTCCATTTTTTTGAGGAACTGGAGGGTGGATTTTGAACCAGGAGGTAAAGTTTTGTTGTTGTTTTGTTTTTATCATATATTTATTTAAGTTATGATTAACATACACTTTAAATTAGTTTCAGGTGTCCAATATAATGATTCGGCAGGAAATAAAGGTTTTGGATTCTCACACTTCTGAATTTAATCAGAGCAGCTGTAGAAGTGGAAAAACCTTGTGGTTTACAGACTCAATAGGTAAGGGGTATTGTAATGTCCAAGTCTACACAATTAGTGAAGAGTAAAAGCACCTTCACGTCAAATTACATGGATAATTGTTTCCATTGTTTAGTTTGAAGCCCAAGGCAAAGCACATAATTTGAAGCTTTTGAGAAGTATTTTCATCCAATCTTACCTCTTGCAGAATCCAGTTAAGGGGACAGAAGATTAATCTCCAAGACTCCCTCTGAACCTAAGATGTCACATACACAATCTGGTCATGTCATCCAGAAAAGTAAGAGCCTCTTTCCTACACCTCACCAAATGCTTCTCCCTAAATACACCCATATATTTTTTTCAATTTCTTGTGATTCGATTCAGAAGCATAAAAATACTCTGCATGTATCTTCTTTACTGTATACAGATAATCTGTTATATATTTTCGACTAAGAAGAATATACTCAACACAATATTTTTTGCTTTTTCTTCTTTATTCATTTAATAACATATCTATTTATGTATTTATTTTGCTAGACAGAGAGTGCGAGTTGTGGAGGGGCATGGAGAGAGGGAGGGAATCCCAAACAGGTTCTGCACTGTCAGCATGGAGCCTGATATGGGGTTTAATCACACGAACCATGAGATTACGCCTGGAGCGGAAATCAAGAGCCTGATGCTCAACTGACTGAGTCACCCAGACACCACCATTTAATAACATATCTTAAAGCTCTTTTTAAAAGAGACACACATATTTTTATTGTTCTTTTTAAAAATTGTATGACATTCTGTAATGTGACTATACTTTCACTAAATATTAAAAATTGAATCATTTTGGAAGTAGTGCATGCACATGGCTAAAGTGCACAGAATTACAGGACACATAAGGAAAATTCATGTTTCTCTATTTCTCCATACCCCCCGAATTCCAATCCTCGGATCAAATACTTTTAATCCTTATAGCCATTTCTTCTCCATAATTCTTAATTATATGATAACATAACTATCCCTTGATGTTTCAACCTTGGATGTTTTCTCTTGAATTCCTGAGAACTCAACCATTTGTCTTTTGAATACCAACCTTATACCACAAAGCCACTTATCCCTTTCTCTGACAAGCTCCAGTAAACCTCTCTTGGATATCACCTGGATTTCCGTTTTACTGCATCGTATGAGATGGAGTGAGGTCTGATCATAAAAAGATGAGATCTGGCCAAACAAAGAAAACACTGAGCTTGACTTAGATTTGGCTGGATGATGATATGAGTTTGCAGAATAATAATAATCGCAATAATATCAAAAATATTTAATATCACGAAAATAAAATCTTGGTCCCTGCCTATGGGAGGTAGAATGAGGGTCTCCTGCAAAATGTCCGCATCTGAATTCCCAGAACCTGTTGCTATATTACCTTACATGGCAAAAAGGACTTTGCAGACGTGATTCAGGTTTTGGACCTTGAGATAGGAAAATTATCCTGGATTTTCCAAGGAGACTCAATCTAATCACATGAGTTCTCTTAAGTGGGGAACTTTTCCCGGCTTCAGGCAGAGAACCGAGGCGAGGAGTAGCCTTCTTGTTGCTGGCACTGAAACGAAGGCAGGGGGCCACTAGCCAACAAATTTGGAAGTCTCTAGAGGATGAGAATGGCTCTCAATTTAGTTTGGACAATTTAGTTTGGCAATAGTTTGGACAATTTCAAGGAACTGAATTCTGCTAACAGCCCTAATAAAGCAAGGAACAGATTCTTCCCTAGAGCCTCCAGAACGTAAGGTAGCATAGCCTGTACCCTGACACCAGCCCAGTGAGACCCATCCCAGGCTTTGGACCTACAGACTTGTGAGATAGTAAGATTGGTGTTGTTTTAAGCCCATAAGTATGTGATAATTTATGAAAAGAGCAAAAGAAAACTAACATATCACTCTATGTTGCTTATGGCCCAGAAGTGGGGAAAAGAAAGTAAATTGGCAGTGACAATACAGCAGGGAATCTGAGTGGGTGCAAGTGATTTTTCCTCCGGCTTCACACTCGAAAGGAGTCTGAAATCTAAATTTGATTTTGTTGTTAAATGACAATACATATGCATATGGCCATTGCTTTATGCGTACATCTGTCTGGTTTAAATAAACCAATTTTTAAGTGTATACAATAAATAATACAATTTTGTTACCTTTTTAAAAAGGTTTATTTATTTATTTTGAGAGAGAGAGGTAGGGGTGGCGGTGGGGAGAGAGAATCCCAAGCAGGCTCCACACTCAATGAGGAGCCCAACATGGGGCTTGATCCCACGAACTGCGAGATCATGACCTGAGCAGAAATCGAAAGTCAGTTTAACCGACTGAGCCACCCAGGCATCCCATTTTTGTTACCTTTTAAAAGCATTTCTTCATGTTTTAATATATTGCAGATCCTCAAAGAAAGTGATCTGAGCCTCTCTCCTGACCTCTAGGTGTCCAGGGGGAAGGTGTGCCTCCTACCTACACTGAAGTAGTTGGGAAAACAGCAGCATGCCAAAAGATGCAGGGTGGAGAGAGCTAGGTGGAAGCAGGATGGTGTGTTCTGTTAGGAAGGAAGGGCTGTGTGAAGGCCAGCAGTGAGGACAGACATCATGGGCACACAGGACTGTAGAGGAGACCACTGTTTCTGGAGTACTGACAGGGAAAGTGTGCATAGGCGATGCTGGAGACGTGGGTACAGGGCCCATTGGTGTAGGTCCTTCAGGGGCTGTGCTTGGTGCTTGGACTTCCCCCTAAGGGCAGTGGGGAGCCATGAAAGGTTGATGCAGGGAGGGGAGGGAAGGGTGGCGTAACAGGAGCCACACACATTACTCCCTGATTGTAAATGGATGTTGCCATTGGCTGCTCCTTCCTTCTCTGCATCTTGCCTCTCTTCTGGGAAATGCTCTTGTATTTTTTCCCACTTTTTATGATGTTTTATTTTTAAAAATTTCAAACAGAAAAGTAGGGCATGAGATAATGAACACCCACAAACCCATTGAGCAATGCTACCATTTTGCCATTTTGAGTCATCTGCTTTCTTTTCCTGATCCTAAAGTAAATGACAGACATGGAGGCATCTTGTCCTACAAAAGTTCAGCATGAATCCTGAAGAAGGATATTGTTCTACATAACCCCACGTCAGTGTCTTGCCTAATATGACTGACAATGTCCCTATTATCATTTAAACCCGTCTATGTTCCTGTTCCCAAATATCTCTTACAGCTGCTTTATTTTCTGAGATTCAATCAAAGTCATGCATCTTATTAGACTATTATTTCTCTTGAGTCCCTTTGAATCAGAATAGGCCCTTATCAGCACACTTATTTTATTTTCCAAGATATTTCAACTTGTTAAAGAGATTAGGCCACTTGTCCTGTAGGATGTCCCACCTTCTGGATTTATTTGGTTCTTCAGGGTGATGACAAACTTGTTGCCTCCTGCTCATTTCCTGTAACCGGATTTTAGGATACCTTTACACTTTCGCCATGAATACTTCGTTGGTGATGCTAGGTACTTCCCACTGCCTTCAGTTAGGAACCCACTATGTCTGGTGCCCCCACTACAGCACGTGGTCCAATCAATCTCTATTTAAGGCAATGCCAGTGACAGGTTTTCCACTTCTGAGCTGCAGGTGTCTGTAGGAAAATACATTAGCACCATGTGTATCCATTCGTGATTTTTATTTGAATAAGGTTATTTTATGGGGTTGCAAAATGGTCATATACTTTTTGATCGGGAGGTAGGTAAACCATGGGAGTGATCAAATTCTTTTGTTCAGAGGACGAGCTAATATAGAAAACCTCTCTCTTCTCCCATTTCCCTTTCTTGTAGTTTTGTCTCTCTGGGTGTTGTCTGGAAGGGGCACATTCAAGGTTGTCAGGCCTCACGTCCCTCCCTGTAGCCCAAGCGCGCGCGCGCGCGCGCACACACACACACACACACACACACACACACACACACACACACACACACACCCCCCCCCCCCCCCCCCCAACCAACAACTGAGGCTGCCTTTCAATCATTGACAGAATTGCAGCCAGCCAGCCAACTTCCAAGAGCAGAAGGTGTAAGAGGCAGCAGGAAGCATGGGGCCCCCCAGGGGCGTCCTCTCAAATGCATGGCCCTGTCACGAGAGTAGTCAATTGCCCATCTCCTGTTTGTTTTATGGGGATCACCCAGCCGAGGAGGAACCTGGGATAAGAGATTCATTCAAGCCTAAGTTTACAGCAAGGAAGGAGGTTCTCATTGGAGACTGCAGAGTTTCTCATGACAATGAGAAATGTTTCCAGTGAAACGCAAAGGAAGTTGAACTGATAGATGGTTCTTCGTCTCTTAATGGAGTTCTCTCCCAGTCAATGTCTCTGCCTTCTCTGCATGACACGGGCGCTTGGCAGAGCTGCCCAGCACTTTTCTTGTGAATGGGGATTCTGTTAATTAAATACCACTGTGCTTCCGGGAGACATTTTCTAGGCAATTATTGATTCTGATTCAACCTTGTGGAAAGGTTGCCCGACATTCTTGGGAGACCTCCCTGAGATGGTAACCTTTTCCCCAGTCTTTTTTCTTTTTCTTGCTTTTACTGTTTTTTTAAACATCTTTGTACATTTGGAAATTATATGATCCTCTGATAAAACCAAAATGAAAATAATTGGGTTCCTTGGTGGATTCAAGTATTTGTTCATTTCCAAAAGTGGAGACATTTTATCATTTTAGCTGCTTCTATACCCTCTGTAAATTTAGATTGTATACCTACTGGCTGTTATTTTCTCTAGTTCCTCGACCACAACAGTTACAAATACAGGGATGCAGCTCAGGGGGCTTTCATGTGGCTCTCTTCTCTGGAAAAACCCCTGGGTTGGCATCCATTGGCTCAGCATGTTGGTCTAATATTCTGTCTGCTAAGGTAACAATGTGGTTTAGCAAAGGAAAGGGAAAAAAAATACAGGGGAAGTGGAATGCCACACTATGGTGTAAAAGGCTTGCTTTGAAAATCATTAAAGATGCATCGAGGTTCAGGAGGTCTTTGATTTCAGAACCGATGAATGGGGGTCAGACAGTTCACAAACCCCTGGACATGATAAAGGGTATTTTGTGGGTCTTTGACCTGTGCATTTGCCTGAGAAGAAGA
The DNA here is from genome assembly GCA_030068075.1 of Paguma larvata. NCBI lineage: Eukaryota > Metazoa > Chordata > Mammalia > Carnivora > Viverridae > Paguma > Paguma larvata. The sequence goes on along the minus strand of CM057842.1, from coordinate 22,279,677 downwards.
TAGAGGGAGGGGTTATTGATCCAACAGAAGAATGTGATTTTCAGTGCTCCAGAAGACACAGAAAAATACACTAAATAGAAAGGAACTGAAAAATACAACAAACCTTACTGTGTGACCTCCTCAGATGACAGCCCTGGTATTGCCTGCCATCTGAGTGAAATAAATATCACCCCCTTTCACTCTCAAAGAGTCCGCCTGTGGATGGCCTCCCTACTTCTAACCCTGGTCCCCACTCTATTGGTGTAAAATCTCCACTCCCCTCCACTGACACCATCCTTTTCCCAGTACCTCTGTTGAATGAGACTTTCTGCTAAACACCGATTATGTCTTTTCAGCTAAAACTGTCCTAAAAATGGTGATAATGGTCCAGATTATCAGATCATAAAATCTTGCAGAGTGAGTGATGCCAGGACGTGGGGCACAGTCAGGGCTATGGGAAGACTATTCTATAACATTGTCTTCCTGCCCGGGAACCAACTTGAGTGGGGTGCAAGTCAGGTCTGTCATGGGGCAGGTGAGGGGGAGGGGGACAGCACAGAGAAATGATGCCCCCTATTCACAAAGAGTAGCCCATCTAGTCCTTTCCCATCATACCTAATGCAACCTTGGGGGCAGGAGGGATGCAGGAGACTATAAAAATAGTTCTTAAGAAAGCACCTGGGTGGCTCAGTCGGTTGAATGTCTGGTTTTGGCTCAGGTCATGATCTTGCAGCTCACAGGTTCAAGCCCCGAGTCAGGCTCTTTGCTGACAGCTCGGAGCCTGAAGCCTGCTTCTGATGCTGTGTCTTCCTCTCTCTCTGCCCCTCTCCCACTCACTTTTTGTTGTGCGCTCTCTCAAAAAAAATGAATAAACTTAAAAACATAGTTTTTAGGTAAAGGACATATTTTCTCAATGTTTTTAATATATAAGGATCTGAAAAAAAAAGAGAAGGAAACAAAAAAGCAAAGAAAGAAAGAAAAAAGGAAAGAAAAAAGAGAAAGGAAGAAAAACATCCTAGGTCCCTCGCAACCTCTAGAAAGCCTTAGACCCAAGATATGTATTCATTCATCCATTTAAATATTGAGCACCTGTGATGTACCAGGCACTGGAAATACATTGTGAGCAAAGCACATGTGGGTCCCTGTCCTCCCAGAAGTCACAGGTGGTACTTGTGTGGGGCACACAGAGGTGTTTTAGAGGTGATGCTAAATTGAAGCCCTCGGCACAGTGTAGGCATTCAATAAATGGTCTTTATTAATGTTACCATTTCTGGAATTAGCACAGGCTGGTTCTTTACTTTGAACAAATAGCAAATAGGTTAACATTTCTAAAAAATAAATAATTGATATGTAATTGTGATGTCTACTTTTAAAATGAGAATCATCAGAGAACTACAAAGAATTGTTATTACTCTTGTTACAATGATACATTTATTAGGCTAGTTTCCATCCTCTGAATGCTTAGGCAGATACATTAATTGATTTATATATATGTGTGTGTGTGTATCTCCAAAAAGTCAACTACACACATACACACTCACACACATATAAAACAACAGAAAAAAGGAAAGACAGACACCCACACATCTTATTCATAAGTAAACAATGGAGGCTGGCTTCTGGAGGTTTTTTTGGTTGTGTTTTTGTTCTTCTTGTTTTAGAAAAAGTTTGAATTACTTAATGAACTCAATTCCTATAATCAAATAAAATAATTCAGGGATTTTCATTTGCTGTTGTTTGCAGTAACTGGGGCCGCTTAATTAATGCCTACCTTTAAGATCAGAGTGTCATTTTGAAAAATGGATGGAAAAGGTTTTTGAGAGTGTTATTCTCAGAAGTTTATCTTTCTCTTTGGAAACAGCCGCTTCAGTAACTAACGTGACCTCAAGTGTGTTGTCTGTACTTGGTGAAAGCACGTTGGGGGGCCACAGATTTCACAACTCTCTAATCTCTGCGAACTGCACGATCTTTCCCAGCCCAGTGTGATAAATCAAATTAATGTCTGTAATTACAGACTAGGAGAACGGGAGACAATTGGTTCAGAACGAGCTGGCCCCTTTGCAAATCGTGACCCTTTTATTTATTGTATATATCATGCTTGCCTCTTAGGCGTTTTTATTTGAGGTGTCTGTAATTAATGATATGGTTCATTAGTTGGAGAACAGCTCAGGCATCTCGGTAACACAGTAGTTCACAGCATCGTGGGATTTAACTGATTCCACATGGCCGCAAATATTTCCCTAATAAGGCCCTAGTGGGAATATTTTGATGTGTACATAGCAAATGACATATTTCCAACCAAGAGCACACAGTGAAGGCATGATATGCTGAACAGTGTTATTTTTGGCTGATACATAATTAATATCATGAGCTGCTTCTACTACGCTTTTTCCCCCTTTGACTTCTATGGACTCAGGTGATAGCATTTTAGGCTATTGATTAGAATGTTTTTTGTACTTAAAGTTAGTGACAGTAAACTGAACACCTGCATTGGTGTGAGAGGTTTTAGTCTTTTTCCTTTGTGTTAAATGCAGCTTGGACAGCAGGGAAAAGCCTAGCTCTGCCCCATGCTGTGACACGTCCGCTTTGCTCAATGGATCCCAGCTCTGGTTTCACAGCAGAATCAGCTGCAGTGCACTCCAAAAACACACCATCACAGCTTAATTTAATCAGTCTAGGCTAGGGCCCAGGTATCAGTATTTTTTAAATCTCCCCCTGTGCTGAGTCTCTGATGTATCTTGACCCTGAAGCTGGCTCTTTAATTTTTTTTTATTTTTTTATATCAGTTTATTGTCAAATTGGTTTCCATACAACACCCAGTGGTCATCCCACAAGTGCCTCCTCAGTGCCCGGCACCCTCTCTCCCCCTTCCCACATCCCCCTCAGACCTCAGTTTGTTCTTAGTATTTAAGAGTCTCTTACATTTTGTCTCCCTCCCTCCCTCTCTGTGGCTTTCCCCTCCCCTTCCCCTCCCCCATAGTTTTCTGCTAGGTCTCTCAAAATCCACCTATGCGTGGAAACATGGTATCTGTCTTTCTCTGACTGACTTATTTCACTCAGCTTAATACCCTCCAGTTCCATCCACGTTGCTACATGTGGCCAGATTTCATTCTTTCTTGTTGCCGCGTAGTATTCCATTGTATACATAAACCACATCTTCTTTATCCATTCGTCAGTTGATGGACACTTAGTCTCTTTTCATGATTTGGCTAATGTCAAAAGTGCTGCTATAAACATCGGGGTACACGTGCCCCTATGCATCAGCACTCCTGTATCTCTTGGGTAGATTCCCAGCAGTGCTATTGCTGGGTCATAGGGTAGTTCTATTTCCACTTTTCTGAGGAACTTCCACACCGTTCTCTAGAGTGGCCGCACCAGTTTGCATCCCCACCAACAGTGGAAGAGGGTGCCTATTTCTCCACATCCTCGCCAGCATCTATGGTTTCCTGATTCGTTCATTTTAGCCACTCTGACCCGTGTGAGGTGCTATCTCAGTGTGGTTTTGATTTGTATTTCCCTGATGATGAGTGACATTGAACAATGAATATGATCGTTTCATGTGTCTGTTGGCCATCTGGATGTCTTCTTGGGAGAAGTGTCTATTCATACCTTCCGCCCATTTCTTCATTGCGTTATTCGTTTTTGGGGTGTGGAATTTGGTAAATTCTTTATAGATTTTAGATACTAGTCCTTTATCTGATATGACATTTGCAACTATCTTTTCCCATTCCGTCGGTTGCCTATTCGTTTTATTGGTTGTTTCCTTTGCAGTGCAGAAGCTTTATATCTTGATGAGGTCCCAATAGTTCATCTTAGCCTTTGGAGACGTGTCGAGTAGGGAATTGCTGCAGCTCAGGTCAAAAAGGTTTTTTCCTGATTTCTCCTCTAGGATTTTGATGGTTTCCTGTCTCACATTCAGGTCCTTCATCCAATTTTGAGTTTATTTTTGTGAGTGGTGTAAGAAAGAGGTCTAGTTTCATTCTTCTGCATGTTGCTGTCCAGTTCTCCCAGCACCATTTGTTAAAGAGTCTGTCTTTTTTCCATTGGATACTCTTTCCTGCTTTGTCAAAGATTAGTTGGCCATATGCTTGCGAGTCCATTTCTGGATTCTCTATTCTATTCCCTTGGTCTATGTGTCTGTTTTTGTGCCAATACCATACTGTCTTGATGATTACTGCTTTGTAGTAGAGGTTAAAGTGTGGGGTTGTGATGCCTCCCGCCTTGGTTTTCTTCTTCAGTATTACTTTGGCTATTCGGGGTCTTTTGTGGTTCCATACAAATTTTAGGACTGTTTGCTCTAGCTTTGAGAAGAATGCTGGTGCAATTTCGATTGGGATTGCATTGAACGTGTAGATTGCTCTGGGTAGTATGGACATCTTGACAATATTCCTCCGATCCATGAGCATGGGATGTTTTTCCATTTCCTTGTGTCTTCCTCGATTTCCTTCATAAGTTTTTTTTTTTTTTTGTAGTTTTCAGCATAGAGATCTTTTACATCTTTGGTTAGGTTTATTCCTAACTATTTTATGGTTTTTGGTGCAATTGTGAATGGGATCCGCTTCTTTCTTTGTCTTTCTGTTGCTTCACTGTTGGTGTATAGAAATGCCACCGATTTCTGTACATTGATTTTGTACCCTGCAACTTTGCTGAATTCACGGATCAGTTCTAGCAGGCTTTTGGTGGAATCTGTCGGGTTTTCCACGTAGAGTATCATGTCGTCTGCAAAAAGTGAAAGTTTGACTTCATCCTCGCCAATCCTGATGCCTTTTATTTTGTTTTGTTGTCTGATTGCTGATGCTAGGACCTCCAGCACTATGTTAAATAGCAGTGGTGAGAGGGGACATCCCTGTCGTGTTCCTGATCTCAGGGGAAAGGCTCTCGGTTTTTCCCCACTGAGGAGGATATTAGCTGTGGGCTTTTTATCAATGGCTTTTATGATGTTTAAGTATGTTCCTTCTATCCCAACTTTTTCGAGGGTTTTCATTAAGAGAGGATGCTGTATTTTGTCAAATGCTTTCTCTGCACCTATTGACAGGATCATATGGTTCTTATCTTTTCTTTTGTTAATGTGATGGATCACATTGATTGATTTGCGAATATTGAACCAGCCCTTCAACCCAGGGATGAATCCTACTTGATCGTGGTGAAGAACTCTTTTTATATGCTGCTGAATTTGATTTGCTAGTATCTTGTTGAGAAATTTTGCATCCATATTCATCATCAGGGATATTGGCCTGTAGTTCTTTTTGTTTGTTTGTTTGTTGTTGTTTTTTTTTTTTTCTGGGTCTCTATCTGGTTTGGGAATCAAAGTGATGCTGGCTTCATAGAATGAGTCTGGGAGGTTTCCTTCTGTCTCGATTCTTTTGGAACAGCTTGAGGAGAATAGGTATTAACTCTGTTTTAAACGTCTGGTAAAATTCCCCAGGGAAGCCATCTGGTCCAGGACTCTTATTTGTTGGGAGATTTTTTGATAACTGACTCAATTTCTTCACTAATTATGGGTCTCTTCAAATTTTCCATTTCTTCCCATTTGAGTTTTGGTAGCATGTGGCTGTTTAGGAATTTGTCCATTTCTTCCAGGTTGTCCAATTCGATGGCATATAATTTTTCATAGTATTCCCTGATAATTGCTTGCATTTCTAAGGGATTGGTTGTAATCACTCCCTTTTCATTTGTGATTTTATCTATTTGGGTTCTCTCTCTTTTCTTTTTGAGAAGCCTGGCTAGAGGTTTATCAATTTTGTTTATTTTTTCAAAGAACCAGCTCTTGGTTTCATTGATCTGTTCCACTACTTTTTCGGTTTCCATATTATTAATTTCTGCCCTGATTTTTGCTATTTCTCTCTTTCCCCTGGGTTTGGGGTATCTCAGCTGTGCTGCTTCTAGTTCCTTTAGGCGTGCTGTTAGAATTTATGTTAGTGATTTTTCTTGTTTCTTGAGGTGGGCCTGGATTGCAATGTATTTCCCTCTCAGGACTGCCTTTGTCGCATCCCTAAGCATTTGGATTGTTGTATTTTCATTTGTTTCCATGTATTTTTAAAATTTCTTCTCTGATTGCTTGGTTGACCCATTTGTTCTTTAGTAGGTTGTTCTTTAGCCTCCATGTTTTTGGGGGTTTTCCAGACTTTTTCCTGTGGTTGATTTCAAGTTTCATAGCATTGTGATCTGAAAGTGTGCACGGTAGGATCTCAATTCTTTTATATTTGTTAAGAGCTTCCCTGTGCCCCAGAGTGTAGTCTGTCTTGGAAAATGTACCGTGTGCGTTTGAGAAGAATGTAAATTCCTTTGCTTCTGGATGAAGGACCCTAAGATGTCAGTCAGGCCCATCTGTTCCAATGTGTCGTTCAGGGCCCTTGTTTCTTTAGTGATTCTCTGTTTAGTGGATCTATCCAGTGCTGAGAGTGGAGTGTTAAAAAGTCCCCTGCAATTGGCACATTTTTATCGATAAGATTGCTTATGTTTGTAAGTAGTCGTTTTATAAATTTGGGCGCCCCCAAATTCGGCGCGAAGATATTCATAATTGTTAGCTCTTCCTGCTGGATAGTCCCTGTGATTATTATGTAATGTCCTTCTTCATCTCTTGTTACATCCTTTAAAGTCTAGTTTGTCTGATAGAAGTGTGGCTACTCCAGCTTTCTTCTGACTTCCAGTAGCATGGTAGATAGTTCTCCATCCCCTCACTTTCGATCTGAAGGTGTCCTCAGGTCTAAAATGAGTCTCGTGAAGACAACGAATAGATGGGTCTTGTTTTTTTAATCCACTCTGTTACCCTGTGTCTTTTAATTGGAGCATTTAGTCCATTTACATTCAGCGTTTTAATATTGAAAAATACAGGTTTAGAGTCACTGTGTTATCTGTAGGTTTCATGCTTGTAAGGCTGTCTCTGGTACTTTGTGTTCCTTGCAACCTTTCCTTCATAGAGCCCCCCTCAGGATCTCTTGTAAAGCTGGTTTATTTGTGATGAATTCCTTCTGTTTTTGTTTGTTTGGGAAAACCTTTATCTCTCCTTCCATTCTGAATGACAGGTTGGCCGGATAAAGGATTCTTGGCTGCATGTCTTTCCTGTTCATCACATTGAAGATTTCCTGCCATTCCTTTGTGGCCTGCCAAGTTTCTGTAGGTAAGTCTGCTACAACTCTTATGTGTCTGCCTTCGTATGTTAAGGCCCGTTTATCCCTAGCTGCTTTCAGAATGCTCTCTTGGTCCTTGTATTTTCCCAGTTTCACTACGATGTGTCGTGCAGAAGGTCTATTCAAGTTACGTCTGAGGGGAGTTCTCTGTGCCTCTTCGATTTCAATGCTCGATTCCTTCCTCATGTTGGGGAAGTTCTCAGCAACAATTTGTTCAAGTACCCCTTCAACTCCTGTCTCTCTCTCTCTCCTTCCTCTCATACGGATATTGTTCTGTTGGGTTGCATCACTCAGCTCTCAAATTCTCCTTTCCTGTTCCTGAATCAGATTCTCATTTTCCTTAATTTCATCTTCTAATTCACTTATTCTCTCTTTTGCGTCTTCGACCTGTGCTGTGGCCGCCTCCAATTTGTTTTGCACCTCATTTAAAGCATTTTTTAATTCCTCCAGACCATTTTTAAGGTCTTTGATCTCTGCAGCGAGGGATCCCCCGCTGTCTTCTATGCTTTTTTTGAGCCCAGTGATTAGTTTTATGATCGGCATTCTATATTTGTGTTCTGTTATGTTGCTTATATCTGTTTTCATCAATTCTTGAGCTGTCACTACTTCCTGTGACTTCTTTTGAGGAGAATTTTTCCGTTTAGTCATTTTGGCTAGGTGTGTTTTGGTTTGTTACCTGAGGTCGCCCTGGAAAGGAAAACAGACAGACAGACAAGCAGGCAAGCAGATCACAACAGAAAAAAGAATAACGAACAACCCTCTGAAGGCATGCAACCTGAAGTACCAGCTACACATTAAGGACAGGGTGTGTGCTGTGCTGATGGCAGAGCATATACACAGAGAGTAATGACAGGAGTGGGGAGAAAGAGAGAAATCAGAATAAGGAGAGAGGCGAGGAAAACGAAATGAAGATAGATGTTACCCAGGTGAACTATGTGGCCTGGTTATTCCAGAGAGAGAGAGAGGAAAGTAAAGAAGGAGGTGTACAACATGTGTTGAGAGAGTGGGGTAAATGTCTGTTTAAACAAGCCAATACCCCGGATGATGGGCTCTGGGGTGGGGAGAGATACGAAGGAGTAAAGGCAGGATATATTTAAAAAAGAAGAATTGACCTGGAGTTACTCCAGGCAGCAGTTTGTGTCTCAGCGTCCTTCGCTCCCGCAGAAAGGTGTCTCTTCTATTGGGAGGGGCATGATTTGGTGTAGGCAGGTCCCACCTCCGTCTTGCCGGCGGATGGAATCCTAGGGTTTGGCTTTGTGGGTATGCAGGACAACAATGGCGTTCCCACAGTCCTTTCTTTGTGGAACCGGAATCTCAAATCACCATTTTATTTTCGTCCTCACTCTGCCCGGTATGCAGGCATAGTGTGGTTTGTTGGGCAGTTGCATGAAACTTGCCCGATCACTATGCCCGGTTTCCCATGTGGATATTGAGTCCCTGGTGTTACACTGATGCAGAGGTGGCTCTGCACCTCTGTGACTCGGGCTAGGCCATCGCTTCTGGCCCCAGTGCAAAGAGAAATGGAACTTCTCTTCAAAAACCCTGTGGTTAGGGACAGGATGATAGGCTCCCTCTCCATCCCCATCTGAGGTTTTTCTCTCATTCGGATACTGACCTCCCTAAGGTTTCCCAGCTACTCTTTCTCTTCCCTTTGTCCTTCCACAGAAGGGGCTCCCTCCCTTCCATACCTCCACAGTTCGTTTTATCTCCCCGAGTTTGCTCTCACTCATTTTGGTGCTTTCTGGATTTTGCATTTTCTTCCTGGTAGACTCCAACTCCTTTCCTCCCAGACTCTTTTGTTGAGAGTCCTTTGGTTTCATATCTTCATTTGAAAGACACGGGGAATACCGGGTCCCCCTACTCCTCTGCCATGTTGGCCCCAATCCAGTATGTTCTTCCTTGGTGTGGGGTCCATTTCTCTGGCTCTACATCATTGAAGATGTTGCATCGCCCTTGCTGTGGGCATTCATGCATTCCAACACTTCCTCAGTGCTTGTGTCTCTTCTTTGTCACATGAAGTACTGATAGGTGAGTGTCAAGCAGGGAGCCACCCAGGCCATTCCATGGCTCTACGGAGACTACACTCTAGGAGGAGAGATGATGTTGCACAAAGTGTCACAAACTGATCCTGAGTACAAGTGGTGCAAAATGCAGAGAAGGGGAGTCACAGGGAGCAAAGAGAATTGTAGGGATGTACTTTACATTGGGAGGCAAGGTTGCTCTTGCTGGGTGATATTTAGGCTAGGACCCAAACAATGAACAGGTCTGGCAAAGAGAGGATGGAAGGCACAGGAAACAGAGGGACTAGCATGAGTGGAGGCCTGAGGCAGACTAGAATTCTGTGATTGAGGTAGCAACACAAAGAGTACAGCCTGGATAGTGGGATGGGGTAGAGGGCAAGGTCAGGGGCTGGGCCATTTAGGTCTCAAGAGCACAAGAGGCTTGCATGCCATGTTGATATAGAAGGAGTAAAGGCAGAATATATTTAAAAATATATATAAAAGCCGTACCCACCTACTGTTTTAAAAAAGATGGCTTCAGTGGGGCATCTGGGTGGCTCAGTCGGATAAGCATCTGACACTTGATTTTGGCTTAGGTCATGATCTCATAGTGAGTTCAAGCCCCACGTCGGTCTCTGTGTAGACAGTGAAGCCTGCCTGGGATTCTCTGTCTCCCTCTCTTTTCTGCCATTCTGTCCTCTCTCTCTCTCAATATTTTAAAAATTAAAAATTTACCTCAGTGTAGTCTGGGCCAAGAGCCGGTCCCTGTGTTTCCCACCATTCTGCTTACTTAGGTTGGTCTGCTGCTTAGTTCCGCAAAGGGTACCAGAGCTGGGTGAGGAGGAGACAACATGGCGGAGGAGTAGGGGGACCCGGTATTCCCCATGTCTTTCAAACCAAGAAGGACCTACACCAAATGACTCTCAAACCCAAGAGTCTGGGAGAAAAGGAGTTGGAATTTACCAAGAAGAAAATGCAAAAACCAGAAAGAACCTAAGAGAGAGAGACACCTTTCTGCGGGAGCGAAGGACGCTGAGACACAAACTGCTGCCTGGAGTAACTCCAGGTCAATTCTTCTTTTTTAAATATATCCTGCCTTTACTCCTTCGTATCTCTCCCCACCCCAGAGCCCATCATCCGGGGTATTGGCTTGTTTAAACAGACATTTACCCCACTCTCTCAACACATGTTGTACACCTCCTTCTTTACTTTCCTCTCTCTCTCTCTGGAATAACCAGGCCACATAGTTCACCTGGGTAACATCTATCTTCATTTCGTTTTCCTCGCCTCTCTCCTTATTCTGATTTCTCTCTTTCTCCCCACTCCTGTCATTACTCTCTGTGTATATGCTCTGCCATCAGCACAGCACACACCCTGTCCTTAATGTGTAGCTGGTACTTCAGGTTGCATGCCTTCAGAGGGTTGTTCGTTATTCTTTTTTCTGTTGTGATCTGCTTGCCTGCTTGTCTGTCTGTCTGTTTTCCTTTCCAGGGCGACCTCAGGTAACAAACCAAAACACACCTAGCCAAAATGACTAAACGGAAAAATTCTCCTCAAAAGAAGTCACAGGAAGTAGTGACAGCTCAAGAATTGATGAAAACAGATATAAGCAACATAACAGAACACAAATATAGAATGCCGATCATAAAACTAATCACTGGGCTCAAAAAAAGCATAGAAGACAGCGGGGGATCCCTCGCTGCAGAGATCAAAGACCTTAAAAATGGTCTGGAGGAATTAAAAAATGCTTTAAATGAGGTGCAAAACAAATTGGAGGCGGCCACAGCACAGGTCGAAGACGCAAAAGAGAGAATAAGTGAATTAGAAGATGAAATTAAGGAAAATGAGAATCTGATTCAGGAACAGGAAAGGAGAATTTGAGAGCTGAGTGATGCAACCCAACAGAACAATATCCGTATGAGAGGAAGGAGAGAGAGAGAGACAGGAGTTGAAGGGGTACTTGAACAAATTGTTGCTGAGAACTTCCCCAACATGAGGAAGGAATCGAGCATTGAAATCGAAGAGGCACAGAGAACTCCCCTCAGACGTAACTTGAATAGACCTTCTGCACGACACATCGTAGTGAAACTGGGAAAATACAAGGACCAAGAGAGCATTCTGAAAGCAGCTAGGGATAAACGGGCCTTAACATACGAAGGCAGACACATAAGAGTTGTAGCAGACTTACCTACAGAAACTTGGCAGGCCACAAAGGAATGGCAGGAAATCTTCAATGTGATGAACAGGAAAGACATGCAGCCAAGAATCCTTTATCCGGCCAACCTGTCATTCAGAATGGAAGGAGAGATAAAGGTTTTCCCAAACAAACAAAAACAGAAGGAATTCATCACAAATAAACCAGCTTTACAAGAGATCCTGAGGGGGGCTCTATGAAGGAAAGGTTGCAAGGAACACAAAGTACCAGAGACAGCCTTACAAGCATGAAACCTACAGATAACACAGTGACTCTAAACCTGTATTTTTCAATATTAAAACGCTGAATGTAAATGGACTAAATGCTCCAATTAAAAGACACAGGGTAACAGAGTGGATTAAAAAAACAAGACCCATCTATTCGTTGTCTTCACGAGACTCATTTTAGACCTGAGGACACCTTCAGATCGAAAGTGAGGGGATGGAGAACTATCTACCATGCTACTGGAAGTCAGAAGAAAGCTGGAGTAGCCACACTTCTATCAGACAAACTAGACTTTAAAGGATGTAACAAGAGATGAAGAAGGACATTACATAATAATCACAGGGACTATCCAGCAGGAAGAGCTAACAATTATGAATATCTTCGCGCCGAATTTGGGGGCGCCCAAATTTATAAAACGACTACTTACAAACATAAGCAATCTTATCGATAAAAATGTGCCAATTGCAGGGGACTTTTTAACACTCCACTCTCAGCACTGGATAGATCCACTAAACAGAGAATCACTAAAGAAACAAGGGCCCTGAACGACACATTGGAACAGATGGGCCTGACTGACATCTTAGGGTCCTTCATCCAGAAGCAAAGGAATTTACATTCTTCTCAAACGCACACGGTACATTTTCCAAGACAGACTACACTCTGGGGCACAGGGAAGCTCTTAACAAATATAAAAGAATTGAGATCCTACCGTGCACACTTTCAGATCACAATGCTATGAAACTTGAAATCAACCACAGGAAAAAGTCTGGAAAACCCCCAAAAACATGGAGGCTAAAGAACAACCTACTAAAGAACAAATGGGTCAACCAAGCAATCAGAGAAGAAATTTTAAAAATACATGGAAACAAATGAAAATACAACAATCCAAATGCTTAGGGATGCGACAAAGGCAGTCCTGAGAGGGAAATACATTGCAATCCAGGCCCACCTCAAGAAACAAGAAAAATCACTAACATAAATTCTAACAGCACGCCTAAAGGAACTAGAAGCAGCACAGCTGAGATACCCCAAACCCAGGGGAAAGAGAGAAATAGCAAAAATCAGGGCAGAAATTAATAATATGGAAACCGAAAAAGTAGTGGAACAGATCAATGAAACCAAGAGCTGGTTCTTTGAAAAAATAAACAAAATTGATAAACCTCTAGCCAGGCTTCTCAAAAAGAAAAGAGAGAGAACCCAAATAGATAAAATCACAAATGAAAAGGGAGTGATTACAACCAATCCCTTAGAAATGCAAGCAATTATCAGGGAATACTATGAAAAATTATATGCCATCGAATTGGACAACCTGGAAGAAATGGACAAATTCCTAAACAGCCACATGCTACCAAAACTCAAATGGGAAGAAATGGAAAATTTGAAGAGACCCATAATTAGTGAAGAAATTGAGTCAGTTATCAAAAAATCTCCCAACAAATAAGAGTCCTGGACCAGATGGCTTCCCTGGGGAATTTTACCAGACGTTTAAAACAGAGTTAATACCTATTCTCCTCAAGCTGTTCCAAAAGAATCGAGACAGAAGGAAACCTCCCAGACTCATTCTATGAAGCCAGCATCACTTTGATTCCCAAACCAGATAGAGACCCAGAAAAAAAAAAAAACAACAACAAACAAACAAACAAAAAGAACTACAGGCCAATATCCCTGATGATGAATATGGATGCAAAATTTCTCAACAAGATACTAGCAAATCAAATTCAGCAGCATATAAAAAGAGTTCTTCACCACGATCAAGTAGGATTCATCCCTGGGTTGAAGGGCTGGTTCAATATTCGCAAATCAATCAATGTGATCCATCACATTAACAAAAGAAAAGATAAGAACCATATGATCCTGTCAATAGGTGCAGAGAAAGCATTTGACAAAATACAGCATCCTCTCTTAATGAAAACCCTCGAAAAAGTTGGGATAGAAGGAACATACTTAAACATCATAAAAGCCATTGATAAAAAGCCCACAGCTAATATCCTCCTCAGTGGGGAAAAACCGAGAGCCTTTCCCCTGAGATCAGGAACACGACAGGGATGTCCCCTCTCACCACTGCTATTTAACATAGTGCTGGAGGTCCTAGCATCAGCAATCAGACAACAAAACAAAATAAAAGGCATCAGGATTGGCGAGGATGAAGTCAAACTTTCACTTTTTGCAGACGACATGATACTCTACGTGGAAAACCCGACAGATTCCACCAAAAGCCTGCTAGAACTGATCCGTGAATTCAGCAAAGTTGCAGGGTACAAAATCAATGTACAGAAATCGGTGGCATTTCTATACACCAACAATGAAGCAACAGAAAGACAAAGAAAGAAGCGGATCCCATTCACAATTGCACCAAAAACCATAAAATACCTAGGAATAAACCTAACCAAAGATGTAAAAGATCTCTATGCTGAAAACTACAAAAAAAAAAAAAAAACTTATGAAGGAAATCGAGGAAGACACAAGGAAATGGAAAAACATCCCATGCTCATGGATCGGAGGAATATTGTCAAGATGTCCATACTACCCAGAGCAATCTACACGTTCAATGCAATCCCAATCGAAATTGCACCAGCATTCTTCTCAAAGCTAGAGCAAACAGTCCTAAAATTTGTATGGAACCACAAAAGACCCCGAATAGCCAAAGTAATACTGAAGAAGAAAACCAAGGCGGGAGGCATCACAACCCCACACTTTAACCTCTACTACAAAGTGGTAATCATTAAGACTGTATGGTATTGGCACAAAAACAGACACATAGACCAAGGGAATAGAATAGAGAATCCAGAAATGGACTCGCAAGCATATGGCCAACTAATCTTTGACAAAGCAGGAAAGAGTATCCAATGGAAAAAAGACAGACTCTTTAACAAATGGTGCTGGGAGAACTGGACAGCAACATGCAGAAGAATGAAACTAGACCTCTTTCTTACACCACTCACAAAAATAAACTCAAAATTGGATGAAGGACCTGAATGTGAGACAGGAAACCATCAAAATCCTAGAGGAGAAATCAGGAAAAAACCTTTTTGACCTGAGCTGCAGCAATTCCCTACTCGACACGTCTCCAAAGGCTAAGATGAACTATTGGGACCTCATCAAGATATAAAGCTTCTGCACTGCAAAGGAAACAACCAATAAAACGAATAGGCAACCGACGGAATGGGAAAAGATAGTTGCAAATGTCATATCAGATAAAGGACTAGTATCTAAAATCTATAAAGAATTTACCAAATTCCACACCCCAAAAACGAATAACGCAATGAAGAAATGGGCGGAAGGTATGAATAGACACTTCTCCCAAGAAGACATCCAGATGGCCAACAGACACATGAAACGATCATATTCATTGTTCAATGTCACTCATCATCAGGGAAATACAAATCAAAACCACACTGAGATAGCACCTCACACGGGTCAGAGTGGCTAAAATGAACGAATCAGGAAACCATAGATGCTGGCGAGGATGTGGAGAAATAGGCACCCTCTTCCACTGTTGGTGGGGATGCAAACTGGTGCGGCCACTCTAGAGAACGGTGTGGAAGTTCCTCAGAAAAGTGGAAATAGAACTACCCTATGACCCAGCAATAGCACTGCTGGGAATCTACCCAAGAGATACAGGAGTGCTGATGCATAGGGGCACGTGTACCCCGATGTTTATAGCAGCACTTTTGACATTAGCCAAATCATGAAAAGAGACTAAGTGTCCATCAACTGACGAATGGATAAAGAAGATGTGGTTTATGTATACAATGGAATACTACGCGGCAACAAGAAAGAATGAAATCTGGCCACATGTAGCAACATGGATGGAACTGGAGGGTATTAAGCTGAGTGAAATAAGTCAGTCAGAGAAAGACAGATACCATGTTTCCACGCATAGGTGGATTTTGAGAGACCTAGCAGAAAACTATGGGGGAGGGGAAGGGGAGGGGAAAGCCACAGAGAGGGAGGGAGGGAGACAAAATGTAAGAGACTCTTAAATACTAAGAACAAACTGAGGTCTGAGGGGGATGTGGGAAGGGGGAGAGAGGGTGCCGGGCACTGAGGAGGGCACTTTTTTGTTGAGATGACCACTGGGTGTTATGGAAACCAATTTGACAATAAATTGATTTAAAAAAATTGTTTTGTGAGCACAGCAAAACAACAACAATAACAAATGTGCTGACTTACCGTGAATAGTGAGGACTTGGCTTACATGGTTCTTCAATAAGATATACTCTCAGAAAGCTGAATGGAATGTTAGCTCTAACAGTTTAGAAAATCATTTGAATTTTAACCCCTTTTAGTTTTAAAAGTTATTGTTAACATGTCAGCATTTTAACCATGAGAAATAGAAAAGGGAAGGTTTGTGAGAATTTGTTTTTGCTGTATTTATCGCTCAGCATTCCCCCATAAGTCATAAAACATGTAAAATTAATTCAGAGCATCTACTTGAGTTGTTAGTTGTACCTCTCAATGATATTTAGAAGCATTTTAATTTCACCCTTAATGGTCCTTCATCCTCCAAAGGGAATATAATGATAAAGCAATCGATGAGAGAAACAAAGGGGTAATACAAAAATAAAATCTGACTCTGAAGATTCACTTCCTCCCTGGAAATATATGTTTATTTGTTTTTAGTAAGGAATGCTTGCACTTACTACAGTAAGATGTGACAGCTGTACCCTTCATCTGAATTCTGGAGAAGGCCGCCTAATTTTTCAGGAAGAGGTACAGATGAGGAGGGAAGAAACCTACATTCTTGTCTTGGACCTGCCAGTGAACATCTGTGTGACCTTGGACCAGTGCTTTCTGTCCACAGTGGCTGTCAAATCCACACCTGCATCATGTTTGGTTTTATTGTTTGAGATAATTGGTCTCTCTTGAGAAAATATGAAATCTCAGCTCCTTTGTTTCCAGTAACCATCAAGAATGGACTAAGAATAGGGTGAGGAGAGGGAGGCAGTTGCCCTAGAACCCGGAACCCTCACAGTGTTAGGTTTAGCCCTAGGTTGGGATGAACTTGAGTGTTTTGTTCACTGAGACCATCTGGGAATAACCCTTCAAGGAAAAGTTCCTTCATTGTTACTTGGTGGCAAACTGCTTTGAGTCAGGCCCACATTTCTTTCCCATCGCCAGTGAATCCAAAGGAATCTCTGGAGTTTATTTTGTCAAAGTTCAAACTTAACATTTCCTGCATTGCAGGTAGTCCATTTGAGCGCTGTGCTTTTACCAACATGCTTTGGCTGGACCAAACGTGATGCACCTTCAAAAATTTTGGAAAAATAAAATGACGGACTCCAAGTGATTTCAAATTTGATCCCTTATTATTACAGCTATTTAGATAACTGCCTTGATCTTCACAAAGAACTGCAAAAAGCCAGAGATGTAATTACTCTTTGAATTTGTGTTTGGGGAAACTGAGATCTTAACTTAATGGTTCTATCTGCAGGAAGGCCACCTTCTCCACAGTACTGCTTTCCATCCTCACCAATGATTCTCCTTTCCAGACCCTTAGTTTTCCTCAGTGGCATGAATCTCTATATGTGTATTGGTTTTATTCATTTCCTTACTTTTTCGTCCATATGCCTTCTAGACCTGCATTGTCAAATACGGTAGCCACCAACCACATATGGCTATTGAGCACTTGAAATGTCGCTGGTCCAAATTGGGATATGCAGTAAATTCAATGTAGATTTCAAAGAGTTAGTAGGAAAATACACCTAATTAAAATGTTCTTATATTGATTACATATTGAAATAGTAATATTTCGAATATACTGGGAAAATAAACAATACTGTTAAAATTAATTTCATCTAATTCTTTTTGCTTCCTTAATGTTACTATTAGATAATTTGAAACAGCAGATGTGGTTAGCAGCCGTGGCCTGCTGGGTTAGAGGGCGTGTTCTTCGGGTTCCGGGCCCAGGTCTTGTGCACGCCAGCTCTTACCCATCAGTTCTCACACACCGTACCCCAGTTCTAAGCTCACGGTCTGATACACATTCGATGCCCCTCCACCTCCAAAACAAAAACACTACGGATGAACTGACTGAAGCAATGACCATGTCAAAAAGCTTTGTAGAAATTTCCATATGGATCCAAATCTAAATGATATAAGCTGTTAACTAAAAACAGTTCATTAAAAAGCTTTAGAAAGTTTATTTTAGAGTTTGTTTAGGACTGCACCTATCAGATCACCATTTGTCTCAGATGTCTCCCATGGAACCTCAGAGCGTCCATGGTGATGCTCAAAAACACGGCCAGAAAACAAATGGCTTCCAGGTACCCGGTGTCCTTCTCTGCATGTTTCTGAGAGTAGCCAAAGGACACTGAGGAAGTTAAGGCTTTTTCTGTAGACTGACTATGGTTTTGGAATCTTGAGAGGTTATTACTGGGTCAGTATCATAAACTGCTAGCCAGGAGATCTAATTCTTTTACTAATTGTTGTCCTCTGGCTTGAGACTTTGGCCAGCCACTGGCTCTTAGTGTTCCTGGTTTCTTCCTCCATAAAGGACACATAACAACATTTGAGCTGAGTCCTTAAGAGATTGTTGTAAAGCTCCATAGTGAAGTGATAAGCAGAATAAGGCTGTTTGGAAATAAGCAGCATCTGTAATACAGCAATGACAAAGCAAAGAAAATAAAAGTGCCTCATTTTGAGGCATTTGGGTTAAGCGTCCGACTTCAGCTCAGGTCATGATCTCATGGCTTGTGAGTTCAACCCCCATGTCGGGCTTGGTGCTAATAGCAAAGAGCCTGGAGCCTGCTCCAGATTCTGTGTTTCCCTCTCTATCTTCCCCTCCCCCACTCAAAATGACTTTCTCTCTCAAAAATAATTTTTTTTTAAGTGCCATGTTTTGTCAATAGTAACTCAAAACCTTTTTGTGTTCACAGAGAATATGCAGAAACTTTTTCTTGGGGATGAAAACAAAAGTTATTTATTTTTCTAAAATTTAATTTAATTTGAGAGAGAGAGAGAGAGAGAGAGAGAGAATCTTAAGCAGGCTCCACGCTCAGCGCAGAGCCTGAAGCAGGGCTTGATCCCATGACCTTGGGATCACCCTCAGCTGAAATCAAGAATCAGACACTCAACCGATTAAGACACCCTGGCACCCCAAAAGTTATTTCTTTAGGGGAATAACACTCACTGCAATTTCTTTTCCTATGTTTCCAAGAAAATGTCTTTGAAGTTAATAAAGAAAATGTCAAGAGTATTCCTGGACAACTCTGATGGACACTAGCTGGGAAGAGTTAGCTGGTGCTGATGTAGATGAAACTGGAAAAACTATTATTCCAGGCTCTTCACCCAACCAACCAACCTGCTGGGAAGCCACTTCAGAGATTTGAATCTTCGGTTCTCTACCTTCAGTCCATTATATATGTTTTAAATGTAATCCAGCAAAGTGTAACAAATAAGACTGTTTATTGCCTTGATGTTTGTTCTTTATGACTCATTTTAGACACACTGACAATGTAAGTTTGTGAGGAAATATTGGCTATAATTTTAAGCACCCAGATTTTTTAAATAAAATCGCAAACATAAAGACTGGTATGCTTTGCCTACGTACACATGTTAAACTTGGCAATAGATCCTGTTTCCAAGATCTCAAACATGTATGTCATTTTTTCTAGTCCCAAAGCCAAATAAAAAATCAGGGAGAGGGGATAAATATATATAAATTCTTCCCATCATGCAGATATTGTTTTGGCTTAAATTACTGTTTGTTAGTGAGAATCTAATGCCTAGGTCTTCCATGAAAGAAAATGCTGAATGTATATCTCTAATTTTGAGAAAAAGTTTGTCCCTCACCCCCAGGTACCTGTATAGTCCCTAGTCTGACCTGAATACTCTGGTAAGAGTAGGAATTATTTTTCCTACGAATGTATGGCTTGCTTAGAAATGTTATCCAGACATTTGTCCTTCATGGATTTCAGATGTTTTGGTTGATTTGTTTGCTCGGCTGGAATTTCACCTCAAGTCCTGGAGTAATTTGCAAAGTTATCTTTGTCAACTGTTGATGACGGATTAACATTGATACTGTGTTCAAGTATCCTAGCGTTCATCTGGGGCAACTAAAACATTTAACTATAACCCTTCCAAGGGTTTGAGATTTTGTGCTGACCCTTGTCTTCAGCAAAGGTCTTTAAGACAACCAAAATGATTCTAATATAACTGATATAACTCAAAGGATCCATTTCAAATCAGATGAGCAGGTATTGGATTGGACTTGGGGTGGTTCTCCAAGTCTTAGTGGTAAAGAGATGGTGAATAAATATTTTATAATCCAAACACTGTTGCTAACCAGTGGATGTTGACAATGTGCTGTAGACAAATACAACTGGAATGAATGTTTGGGGTGATATGAAGCTCAAATAAAACTGACTTCTGGTTTTCAGTCCTTTATTTTTACACTTGCCTTGCTCTTTATATAAATGCAAGATATGGCTTAGTAAATATTTATTCCATGGGTAAATATAAACAACAGGTTGCTCTTCCCCAGAGGTGGTATCCTGCCCTAGTACAACACCGATCTAACTAGATGTGCACTGTTTTCTAGTCACATCTTGAACAAGTGCTTGGTCTTCTCCAGCTGGGAAGAAATGAGCATCACTATATCTGTTTTTTTCTTCTAGGCAGCTGGCTCAACCATTAGTCTCATGTGATGTTTATTTTCCAGATTTGAAATCTAGATTACCCCTGACTCTCATCCTTTGCACAGTATAGAGGGTCATTTTCTCACATGCCCCCAGTTTTTGTGATGTCCCCAGACCTGGACCTGAGTATTTCAGGTCCTCTTTGGCTTGTTGCATGATGATCCCTGATAGTTCCAGGGCTGCTTCTTCAGGCATTGTTAATGACGATTAACTGCCATCGTCCCCTGTGCCATTTTTGACCCGTTGGCCCGAGCTACGTCTCTCATTAATTCTGGACCCTCTCTTTTCACAGAACAGTGTTGCCTCTATTGTCCCTTTGGGCATGGCTTTATAAACTTGTGAGAAAGCTACTTTTCTCTTAACCGTTATTTTGGAGGCTTTCTCTTTGGGTGATGGTAATCCTATGATGAATATCTTCCTTTTGCTGAAGGAAGCTGGCTTCTGGGCATGTGCCATTTGTCTCTGTTTCAAGGTCTCACACCCCTTTGCAGTAATCTTTTCCAACTGAATTGGCAGTGTTCTTATCGTCAATGAAAACAATAAAGATTAATCGTTGGTCCCTTCATGGTCTTTGGTAGATCATTAATCAACTGAGCTTCTGCATTGTGTAGCATCCTTGGACCCGACCTACCTATTTCCATGGGACAGATCAATCATTACTGCTTAGCTAGTACACTCACTCTTCCCCAGTGACGTGACTCACATGGCGCCATCTGCTCTGGGCCTGACTCTAATCTGAACGATTTATTTCATATGAACTTTTCCTTGCTACCTGATATAGAAAGAGCGTGCTCTAGGAATGAATCAATGAGACACCTTCCATAGTGTCTGGCACATGCTGATCTAATCTGGATTTGAATCCTGGTATGTGTCATCTATGCTTAGGCCTTAAGTCTTCTTAATTTTTAGACCAATTTTATTATTTCCAGTCACAAGAATAAAAAGGGCTTAAGGAGGGCTTGTGACTTGCCCTTTTTATATGTATACATGTTACATTCACCTCTTTGTTTATTCTTCACAACACTGTGAGGTGTGTATACTACTACTGTACCATTTTGCAGATGAAGTGAAAGTAACAAAGAGAGTGATTTTTTCAAGATCATAGAATGAGCAGTGCTATGTTTGGGTGTTGTTGACACAACAGCATTTCAGAAGGCATTTGCAACTGACCCTGTACTTTCTGTAAACCTATGTGATTAAGGTGGCCATATTTTTCTCGACATTCCTGGCCTCTTCTACTCCTCTCTGAAATTCATAGAAATGGGTCTTTATTCTCTCCTTAGTCTTGATGGCTATCACCCTTCTCAGCTAAAGATACTAGCCAGCTGACTCTGAGCCATCTGCTCACAAAATTTTGCCCATTGCGTTGACCAGAGAACTTATGCACAACTGTTTCTCGGGACTCCAGGTTTCATAAAATGTAATGAGCTTCAAGGCCCATTCAGATCCAGTCATTCATATAAAATCAACTTTTGAAATGGGCACCAACCCACAAGTGCCAAAAAGTCAAGAAGATGCTTGTGTGGGTTCCTTTAACCATTTTCCACAATAAAAGTTTTCATCTGTGATCAGTTTAGTACTGTAATTTTTTTTCCTTCCTTTTTTCAAAGTAAAACTGGTAATAAAAAGCAGAAATGTCATCCGGACAATAAACTCTGCCTAGTTTTCAAAATCACCCAGTAAGTTAAGGAAACAGTTAATGTATTAAACAGAGTGTAGGAAGTAGACATAAATTAACTAAGCTTCTGTATTTTGTTTTAACTTTAAAGGATATTATGAAGGCTGTAGGCACCCAGGAAAGAAAACAGCCTGGCCAGGTCCATTCCCCTGTCCCAGCTCCCAGACACTCTGCGTTCCAGGGGAACCTAATTAAAGTCTCTCATGTTACTCTTATATTTGCCATCTCCATCCTGACTCTGTTGAAAGAAGTTCTGCCCCAATGATGGGTCAAGGCATGAGCAGGCATAAATTAAATGGTAAGCCAGCAGCTCTGGCTCAGAATGGGGGACCTTGGCCCAGGCATGCCTTTCACCCCTGGGGATTCCGAGGTGCATCCTGTGCCTCTCTTGCCCCTGAGGGCAGGAACCAAAGCCCCAGTGTGAGGAAAAGAAAAGCATGAGAAGCAATGTGCAAATTTGGGAGCCCATGGCTCTTAGTCACTTCCAGTGGGTGGCTGAGGGGATGTGGGTAGGAGGAGAGAGGCGTCCTTCCTGATGACTTCTTTTGAAAGCTGGGGACATTACTGAGTGGGAAAACAAAATTATCCTCTCTTGTGTAAGAATCTCAGGTATCCGGAAGCTCCTTTAGAACAACTGGCTGGGCCCCACTACAGAGGCTTGTGTGTTTCTTTGTTTTTCATTTAATATTGACTTTATTTCACAAATAATACATACTCATTGTTGAAGTATTAGAAGACTCAAATGAGCACAAATTAAGTACCCGAATACTACCTGATGTCCTGCCCCCCCTCCCATTCTACTCAGATAACTTCTGTCAGAATTTTGCTGACTGCCTGTCACATCTTTTTGCTTTTAACTGGGGTGGGGGCCAGGGAGGGGATACATACACTCCCACACTCCTCCTCACACACCAATGGGATCAAACGTTTTAGACTATTTTCCTCTTAATAGAGCTTGAAACATCTTTCCATTTCATTTGTTATGATTTGCCCCTAATTTCTGTTGAAATGAAATTGGGATGAGCAAGTTTTCCCTTAACATTTGTGGATCTGCAGCCTGGTTCATCCGAGAGAGCAACAGAAGGCTGACATAGCATGTGTCTAAATATTTTAAAATTGTTAAATGAGAATTGTTTTGTCCTCCGATCTTAGGAAGCATGAGTCTAGAAGAACCCCGAGTGCCATGCCCAAATTTAAACTCCTCAGTTCCTGGGGCACCTGGGTGGCTCAGTTGGTTAAGCGGCCGACTTCGGCTCAGGTCATGATCTCACAGTCTGTGAGTTTGAGCCCCGCGTCAGGCTCTGTGCTGATGGCTCAGAGCCTGGAGCCTGCTTTGGATTCTGTGTCTCCCTCTCTCTGCCCTCCTCCTGCTCACGCTGTCTCTATGTCAAAAATAAATAAATGTTAAAAAAAATTAAAAAAAATAAAATAAAATAAACTCCTCAGTTCCTTGAGTTCCATGTTGGAACACAGCGATGCAGAGTGAACTGGCCCTGGTCCCAGTACCCCACTTCCAGCCCCAGCTTATCCTGTACAATACTGT
This sequence comes from Paguma larvata, assembly GCA_030068075.1. Classification (NCBI taxonomy): domain Eukaryota; kingdom Metazoa; phylum Chordata; class Mammalia; order Carnivora; family Viverridae; genus Paguma; species Paguma larvata. The sequence continues at coordinate 22,256,289 of CM057842.1, read as the reverse complement.
GGTCACTGCCTGCTGTCTACACTGTCCTATGCCTACACTGGACATACACTGCAAAGACCCAACCACTAGGCTCAGGGGTGGGCATACTACTGGCCCAGGCTGACCTCAGGCAATGTACCTGGGATCTCAGGACCCTTTATAGGACCTGTGTACACAGCATGTGGTCTAGAGGGAGGGGTGCAGGGTAGGCACCCTGTTGGTTTGAGGCTCTTTTTACTGTGAAAGAAAGGGCAAGGCTGGCTGGAGGAGGGTCAGAGGAAGCCACTGAAGTCAAGGGTCCGTGGCAGGGTGGAACTTGTAATTAGCATCCTGGTGCACTATTTGTATGCTTTTCCCATTGTTTCCACAGGTGAAAAGTGCATGGGTCATATCAAAAGTATGACCACTTTAAGGCATTAATAGTGATGTTTTTGAAACATTTTTTCCGTATGTCCATCATTAGATAGAAAAACATTTCCTGAACATTCCCCAATAGCTAGCAATCTTGAGAAATTCATTCTAATAGTTGGTGGATTCTTTTGCATTCTATACCTGTATATTTATTACATCTGGAAATTATATTAGCATTTTCTTTCTTTCACTCGTTGTACATTTGAATTATTTATCTTGTGTCTTTGCACCAGCCATGATGTGTAGAACAAACAGAACAGAGTGGTACTAACCAGTATTGCTGCCTCTTTCCCCATCACATAAGAAAAACTTTGAACATTTTGTTATTGATGACAGTATACCTTCCACGCCTTTTGCAGAGTCTTAGCTGCAATCTTCCTTTCTAGACGGTCCTTGTTGTGTTTTGATATCATTAGTCTGGTCTCATAAAATGAGTTAGGAAGCACGCCCTCTCTGTTCTCTGCAACAGTTTGCATCCCATTTTTCCATCTCTCTGGGCATCATTCTGATTATTGGATCGGGCTTTTCTTCCACTTCACTTTCCAGCTGTGTCCAGCGTGCTGTGAAACTATTCATTTCAGTTCATCTGTGGTTCATTTTAGTTTCCATTGATTTTATTTCACAACTTCCTGTTGCCTTGCTGAAATCATTTTTTGAACAGAAGTTCATCCTTGAGAAACCTTTAAGGCTCTCTGGATTTACTTCTATTATCTGTTCTTTCTCTTGGTTTTTTTATTCTATTGTCCTGTCTCCTTGCCTGGGAAGGAGAGTCAGACTAAGTCACAGACCAGCCCAGATTCATGATGTGGAAAAATAGACTCCACTGCTTGATGGGAGGGGCTGCAGCCACATTACGAAGGACAAGGATCAGATCAGCAAAGGTATAATCCACCTACATTTTGATGGATTGATTCCTAACTGGGATTTGATATTGTATTTAATTCCCACATCTTAAGACTAGGTTACATTTCCCTATCATCCACTCTTATATCACTACTTATCCCTCCTTTGTAACACTTATCACTCTTAGAAATTTTAGGTATATATGGGGGTTTCCCTGGTTCAGAGGCATCTTTAGCACCACTTTTAAAAAAAAAATTTTTTAAGGTTTATTCATTTTTCAGAAACAGGGGAGACAGAGCATGAGCAGGGGAGGGGCAGCGAGGGAGACACAGAATCTGAAGCAGGCTCCAGGCTCCGACCTGTCAGCACAGAGCCTGAAACGGGACTCCAACCGATGGAGCTGAAGTCAGATGCTTAACCAACTGAGCCACCTAGATGCCCCAAGCACCACCTTTTATATTAATAGCATACCCCCTTCTCAGTAAGTGCATGATGTGTGCATGGTGCATAGTAAATATCAATGTAGTGGAAAATAAAAATGAGTATATAGCCTACCATGTGAGACAGTTATCACCACACATTCCCATTTTCCAGATGACAAAACTGAGGCCCAGGGAGGTTACAGAGCCCACCAGTGATAGTTCTGCAATCTGATTATAAAATCAATGCTGTTGGTTATTGTACACCCTGCTGCATGACAGACTTCACGGGCTACTTGGTAACACAAACATGGGGTATTTGGTAAGAAGAAAACCCCAGAGTCCAGAGAAGGCGTTTTCATATCAGGCGCATTTGTGGATTGGAATTAGATCTTTATGAAAGATAAGATATTTGGACCACTACTGGACCACCAGCCATTACCCGAGCCATTTAAATACTCCGTTCTGTTTTCAGCAGGTGCTACCAGCTGAGAGATATGCCTGATGCCTGGTTTATTACCTTTATAGCACAGGGGGCAGAAAATGGCCAATTTGTCATCTATTTTTTTTTTTGACTCATGAATGATTGCATGTGGCAGAAGGCAGTTTACATTCAGAATTTCCCTTTCACACCTGTCAGGTCAGTTTCTCAGGGTCATTAATCCCTACCAAACCACGGCAGCACAAAGCTGGCTGCTCATTCAGTCTGTTTTCAGTATAAAGTCAGTGGGGACAAGGTGAAGATGGTCACAGTGTGGCCTGGTTGGCCAGTCAGAAGTCTATAGAACAGCTGGCCTGCCCAGGCTTGATCCTCAAGAGCCCTGTTCTAGAAAGCGACCTTGACTGCGATATTCTTTCACTGAGGTTTGGCTTTGGAGGATTTGGGACAATGCCTTTTGCTAACTGGGAGAATCTGCAGAAAGTTACTGAACCTCCCTGAATCTCCATTTTATCATCTGTAATATGGGGATGGAGGATACCTAATCCATCAACCTCTGAGGGTTACTTTACAGAATCATAAAATAGTAAGATACTTGGTCAAAATGAGTGTTTTAGCCTGATCAGCATCGCTTCCCTCTTCTCAGGAGCAGTGTTCTGTATCACCTTTGGGGGAACATTATTCCTTGACACTCAGGCTATGGGTTTTGGATGGGCTTATATGCATGGCCTCTGGGTTAGGACATATGATTCAGGCCTGGACCAGGGAGGTCTATCACCCTGACCACACTCCAAAGTGACTGCTTTCATAGACAGGCAAGTCACCAAATACAGTGAAAGTTAATTCTGGACTTGAACCCAGAAGAATGCAGGGGGCGAGCTGCTGTCTGACCTCATGCCATCACGTGGAGCCTGAACATGAAACCAGCAGACAGGACAGAATCCAAAGATGGATCACAGAAATCCTATTGCTATCATTTCAGCTCCTGGATTCAGCCACACTTGAGGGCTGTACCCAGACTTTTCTATTAGCTAAGCTGATCAACATCCATTTTCAATTAAGTAGTGTTGGTAGAATTTTTGTAAAGAAAAAAAGTGGATCTTCCTATCATTACCTCGTTTCACAGAAAAGAAAACCGAGGTTCAGAGATGAGAAGTAGCGACATGTATCTGGGCACTTGGTGAAATGTGAACTTCCTGCATAATAATGGCCTTCGTCATTGCCAGGCCCTTTCTCTTCTCTGCACCTGTCCGCACTGTGCTCACCTGCTTTGCTTCCCTTCTCTCTTGGTCCCACTTAATTCAGTCCACCTGATCTTTCAGGCACAGCTCAAGTCCTTTTCTCTCGGGATGTCCTCACGGACCTTGCCTTGTGATGAACCACATGCAGGTAGCTATAAATGCAGCTCTCTTTCTGACCCATTCCTCTTTTGAAGTCTGGGTGTCTTAAGAAGTCTGGCTAAGTTGCTCAGACGCATTCAAGGGATCAGAACACTGTAATTCGTGGCTCCTGATGTTCAAATTGGGCATCTTTTCCTGCTGATGGATTGAAATATATCGGTCACCAATGTTAAAATGCTTTTTAAGCAAAGAGAGTTGATTAGAAGTTAACTCGTGAAAAACACAAAATCTTAGTACAACAGGGAATGTGTACTGAATCTGGTCCTTTACCCACTACCTTTATCCGATTTTCTCTTATTGCCAGAGAAAGAGATGGTTGGACTCTATCCTGCCTTTTTGATGAGCAATTCTAATGGAATTTCAAAGTATTCTGCCACTTCTGCACATTAAAAACTATTAATGACAAAATAAGATGAAGGCAAGCTGAACTATAAAAAGAAACTCTAATAGGAAGAAATAAAGGTAACCCTCTGACTTTGGGATGGAATGTGCTTTCCTCAGCATAGAGACAAATGCAGAAACTACAAAGAAGCATGAAGTTATAAAGAGATATGTATATACACTTGGTACATAAATAAAACTAAGCAGAAATAAATGACCATGATAAACATATAACATAGATGAATGGTATAACTTTTCCAGCAGCAACTTCATTAACCAATAGAAAGTGAACAAAGGACTTGAAAAGGAAATTTACGGTAAAGTGGGGTAACTATTGATGGCCAATCCCTACAGTTAAAAAACGTTCATCTTCATATAGGCTCCAATGAGCCAATTAGAAAAACAATCTGTAGTCATTTCTTTGTCTCTAAAATTGAGAAAAATGTGTTAAAATGATATCTGGTATGGTTGGAATGCAAAGGATGAATGCCCAGATATGTTCCTGGTACAGACTGCGAAAAGTAATTGAATATTAAATGTCAAGATCAGAGATGGACATGCATTCTCTGTGATCCTGGGTCCTGTAGGGATTTATCCTGAGAGAATAATCAGAAAAGATTCCTGCACAAAAATCTTATTTTTTATCTCAGCCCTCTATTACACTGCAAAATTGAAAATGACTTACAAGTCCACTGGTTGCACTTTGGCTAATTAAATTATGATAAATGGCCCATCCACATGATAGATATGATTAATAAGGGTGATGAAATAGATCTATATTCGTCGATTTAGAAAGTTATTCCAAGTATACTGATGAGTGAAAAATGCCTCAAAAATCTATAGGATGTCAAATTTTTAGAAAAGTGATCTTATTAAATACTCGGTGAATCACAGAAACATATGTTACAAGGTGATAATATTGTTGATATCTAGGATTGCAAGATCACGGGTGACTTTTGCTTTTCCTTTCCTGTGTTTTTCAAATTTCCGTAATAAAAATTTACTTTAAAGTAAAAAAAAAATTTACTTTAAAAATTACAAGTGTGTTTTGGGGCGCCTGGGTGGCTCAGTCCATTAAGTGTCTGACTCTTGATTTTGGCTTTGGTCATGATCCCAGGGTCATGGGATCGAGCCCTGTGTCAGGCTCCATGCTGCATATGGAGCTTGAGATTCTCTCTCTCTCTCCCTTTGTCTCTCTCCCCCCACTCTCTAAATAAATAAGTAGGCAAGTAAGTAAGTAAATAAATAAACACAAGTACTGTTTAAACATAAGCTGCATGCCTTCACACTTACTTCCACTAGTGCATCTGATACCTGTGTCTGACAGATCGCATCCAATAAGGATATCTACGCCATCGTGCTTGCATCACATGCCAGCATATGGACCACTTGGGCCTCCTCTTTTTACCAGGACTGGTATTTGGGGGCACAAAGAGAGATTTGCTACCTACTCCATCCATCCACCAACTGGGCACAGGCACCATAAACATTGTCATTTCCCAAATGGAAGAAGGTATGGCTTTGAAGAGCGGAGCCTTTAATCAGACCAAACATCTCACTTTGCCCTAGTCATTAAACTGACTTCAGAGACAAAGGCCCAAGGCCTTCCATCTGTTCAGTTTGTATAAAGACAGTCAAATGATGCTGAACACTGGGGATGCCGAGTGTTTATATTAGAAGTAATGAACTGAAAGCGGAGCATCTAATCCTTTCCCTAGCCAGGAGGTACTTCCAACATTTTAAAAGTCTTTTTTAAAGAGTAATAGAACTTTATAAGCATATTGGTCCTTTCATCTCCGAGAAAGTATACTCAAGGCATAATTCAGACCTTTACATTAGATCATATTAAGCCTAATTTGGTTCTTCAGCTCAACAAAGAGCCCGGGGGTCTTTAGGAAGTTGTAAGAGTCATAGAAGTTAAAGAACCTGACTTTTTAAACAAACATGCATCTTTCCTATATGATAATGAATGTGTTGAATGCACTGCCTGGGGGGTCTTGCCAACAGATTGAAGGGTGTGGGTAATTCCAGCAACCAAGGAGTGGGGAGTGGAGAGCACACCCAGCTGGTTTCTCCCACTGGATTTCTAGTTTAGTAGGAGACCTCATCTTCCCCCTTTTAATTTTCTAGGCAGTGGTCATGCTGAGGCTGTTTTTGGCGAGCAAAGAGTATACGGCATCTCCGGGCCCCCGAATTCCCAAGTGGTTTGCTATGGGGACCTGACCTTCGATTCTCAAACCAGGGTGACTTTCATAGTCTTGTATTCCAGCCACATCTGAGATCTCAGATGATAGTCATGATTTTTTAAAAGAAAAAATGTGATGGCGTAAACCTCACCAATAGGTATGTCTGTCACTTGTGGCACAGGCTCTGGTAAAGCATCGGGCATGGGCTCCTGTGACAGGCCTGTGTTCAAATCCTAGCACTCTCATTACCTCGGTGTATATTCTGGGATGAGTCGCTCAACCTCTCTGAGCCTCAATTTCCTACTTTCTGAGGGAAGAGGCATGGTAATACTTGCCCAGCCTCCCTCACAGAGCAGGAAGAGATGAGCTCATAAATGTGGCAATATTTGTGAACTGCAAAAAAGCTATATGTCACAACTATAATGCCAAGTTTTGCTGTTGCCAGCTTCTCATGTGGCCAAGTAGGAAGTGTTGGAGACAAAGGACAACGGTCAGTGAGCCACAGAGATGCTCAGAGCTGAGCCTGGGAGACTGCAAGCAGTGTCTCAGGGTACACTGTAAGCCTAATTCCACCTGCTGATGGAGTCATCAGTCACTCTCCCAAGCAGCAAGCTCCCAGGACTAAGTGCCTATTTAATGACCTGAAGTTTTGTTGCAACGACTATTGCTCAAGTGCACAAAAGCCGGCTGCTCCTCCTCCGGGACAGGGAAATCTTTCCAGAGAGATTCTGTTGGCTAATGGGATCTTCTGAAGGGGACTTGGCCAGCAGCCACCCTCACCCGCCTCCCCTCCCCAGGCTGACTCTGCATCTATTAGCATGAAAAATGGGGAAGTGATTGGGTTTATATCATCCCTAAGTTAGCTTAGCTGAATCAAGATCATTTGTCTCAGCGCACATTCCCGAGGCCGAGGGAGGGTTGCCATTCTCTTTCCCAGTGAGCTCACCCTCCTCGTCTGCAGCTTTGACATCTAGCTAACCAGGGCCCTCTCCACAGGCTGCGTGTTAGCAGAGAAAATAGCCTTTCATCCAGGAGTGACAGGCCAACTTTGGGTTCCCTTCCCTTTTCTCCATCCGGTTCCCTTGGGCTCTATGACCTCCGCCTAGGCTGGGGGAGATAAGACCCTTAAGCCTTCAACAGAGGCACCTCTCTCGGCCCTGAAATGTTCTTGAAGATTTGTTTTTCATGTGGTGTGGCTCACAGAAAGCTTTTCTTTCATGACAGGGCTGGCCGTTCATGATTCTCAAAAAACACAAGATTCAATCAAAAGGGCTGCAAGCTGTATAAGTCTAGTGGCACTGTATTCAGAAACCCAAATGTGCCTCAGCCAGAGCAGGAAAGCTCATGGCGCTGATCCTGAGACGCTCCATGCTGATCTCACCGTTCCGGGCCCCAAGTCGGACGGGACATTTATTACCCTCCTGTTGTGTGCCAAGCTACACTGATGTGTGCTGGAAACTTCACTATCATCCTGTCTGGCGGGTCCTCTCCGACCATTCTGAGATGAGGAACCTGATGTCCAGAGAAGTGAAGCAGCTTGCCTAAAGACACACAGCAAGAAAGTCAAAGCCAGATGGGTAGCGCCCACACTCTTTGCACTGTTCTCAAATGTAGCTGGATTGTTCCCTTATTCACTTAGTTCGCAACCACTGAGCACTGATCGCCAGGTACATTCCTACATCCTAGGGGTAGAGTGCTGGACAAGAGACCAGGTTCCTGCAGAAATGAACAAACCAAGGATGTTGGCTTGTGATGTTGGTAGGGACTTTAAACCCCTGCAAGGAAGAGATTTGACAGAAAAGAATGGAGGGCTAGAGTGGCACCTTCACTGGGGTGGGCCAAGCAGCTGTTCCGAGAGAAAACATAGACTCCAGGCTGAAAAGTGAGAAGTCGGCCATGCCACCTTCTCAAGAAAATGCTCAGCAAGTGCAGAACTCTGAGGATGGGACACGGGCGGAAACAAGGGTCACCAGGCCATAGAGAGCAGGGCTGAGTGGAAGAAATGTGTTTGGAAAGGCAAACAGGGTCCCCGGTTATGGGCTTGTGGTCGGTGGTTGGGTGTCTGCATTTTATTCTGAGTGGGATGGGACACCATCTCAGGGTTTTTGGTAGGGGACTTAACTCATGTTCTAAAGAGATCGCCCTAATCTCCGTAGGTATAATGCCTCTAGGCTGACAAAAGGGGGATAGGAAGACCAGGAAGAGATTTGGCAAACACAGGTGACTGAAGATTTTACACCTCATTTAATTAATTTCACATCTGTGAACTGCTTTTCCTCCGAACATACAGCTATATATTCTCTATTCTGGCGTAGGGTTTGAAATCAATATCCACTACTTCACTGAACACATAGCATATTGGAAAATGAGAACATTATCCCCGGTTATGAACAGTCAGCGTCGGAGCCAGGCAGGGTGGGGATGAGGTCCTTGTGCTGATGTAACTGGGACTCCTGGCAAAATCAGATGGGAGCTGAGGGTTAGATGGTGGGATGTGTCCTTCATAACTTCCTGATTTTGAGGGTTTTATCACAGTTATGAAAAGAACATGATTAATGGGTAGAAAGACACTGTAGGGTGATGGGACCTCAGGTAGGCAACTTACTCTCAAATGGCTCAGGAAGAAAGTTCTTTGTACCCTACTTACCAACTCTTCTGTAAGTTGAGACTGTTTCAAAACTTTTTTTAAAGTAAGGAAAAATAGGGGTTCCTGGGTGGCTCAGTTGAGTGTCTGACTCTTGATTTTGGCTCAGGTCATGACATTGGGCTCAACACTGCCTATGGAGCCTGTTTAGGATGATCTCTCTCTACCTCTCCCCCATTCACACATACTCTCTCTCTAATATATATATATATATATATATATGTACACACACATTATATATGATGTATGTGTGTGTATATATATATATATATATATACACACACACACAGGTCTCGAGAGGGCATGAGTGGAGGAGGGTCAGCAAGAGAGATAGAGAGAGAGAGAGAGGATCTGAAGCAGGCTCTGTGCTGACAGCAGAGAGTTCAATGCGGGACTCAAACTGACCTATGATGAGATCATGACCTGAGCTGAAGTCAGACATTTAACCAAATGAGCCACCCAGGTGTGGCTCACATATGTATATACACACACACATATGTAATATATATTATATATAAGATATATAGATATATACATATATATCTATATCGATATATAGATATATAAAATAAGGAAAAACATACATTTTAAAAATGTAGTTCTCATCTCCTCAGATCCAAAATCAAGTTGAATCTTAAACTCTGACAGATCGTAGTTTCAGTTGCCTTTTATCTAACTTGTAGGCTGTCGTTTGATGGAAGAATTGTCACTTTAGGAGTAACTGCTTTCTTCCTTTCTTTGATTTTTTGCTTTATCCCACAGAATGGAATCCACTTTACCTCCAAAGTCCGCTATGACTTAAAAAGAAATTCCACAAGAAGTCGGGATGAGGATTACATATTAAGATAAAGGCTAAGAAACACATTATTAAATCCTAACTTTATTAAATCTTAACACTCAAACAAAACACTCAGGACAACATGAGATTTGCAACTTTCTAAACCAATCACAGCTTACTTCAGGACTGTAGGATGAGCCCCTGGAGAAACAGACTCTAATTTTAAGGACACGTAGAGGATCACCTCTATGAGGAAAATAGTCAATTATTATTTTGGGAAAACTGTAGAAAAGTGGGAATAAGTAAATTGTCAGTCATTTGATAAGAATTATGATTTTTTTTAATTTTTTAACGTTTATTTATTTTTGAGAGACATAGAGACAGAGTGTGAGCAGGGGAAGGGAGGAGAGAGAGGGAGGAACAGAATGCGAAGCAGGCTCCAGGCTCTGAGCCATCAGCACAGAGTCCGATGCGGGGCTCGAACTCAGAGACCGTGAGATCATGACCTGAGCCAAAGTCAGACGCTTAACCGACTGAGCCACCCAGGTGCCCCAAGAATTATGAAATTTAGGGGTGCCTGGGTGGCTCGGTCAGTTAAGCATCCGACTATTGATTTTGGTTCAGGTCATGATCGAGCCCATGTTAGGCTCTGTAGTGGGCATGGAGCCTGTCTAGGATTCTCTCTCTCTCCCTCTCTCTCTACCTGTCCCTGAATCAAGCTCTTGTGCTTTCTCTTTCAAAAAAAAAAAATGAAATTTGAATAAAGAGATAATTTAGATAGTATTTATGAGTTGACTACACCTAATTGAGAATAAAACAAGCATAATTAACTGCTTTATAACTTAAGTTAAAAAAATTTCATTCAGAAGTAGATGTTTCTCTGACACTTTCATCTGCAGCATCCTGATAACTATTGTTAACTTTAACCACTTTATAAATACTTTTAAAATTATAATGAATCATGTTAAATAATTTACATTTGTTGAATGTATATTCCTGTAAAGTAGGAGACTTATGGGATGTGTGCATTTGAATTTTTTTTAAAAGATTATTTGGTGTAGTTATCTCCAGATTTGGAACTTTGCTGGGTAAGAAACAATTCGACAAGTTGGAGAGAACTGCAGAAAGTTTATGATGTTCAAGTTTGCCAACTGAGGGCATAAAATACAAATAAGTTAAAGTACTATCTTTATACTTTAATATCTCACAACAAAAGATAGTCCTTTAAATGAAATACATTTAATTTTATAAAAACTTGCAATAGTTTTCTTAGTTTTCTTTCAAAACTGAGGAACTGGTAGACTCATTTTCATTGCCAGCCTTGATCACCCAGTGAGTGTTCAGAGATTCCTAGTTTGCATCAGCTACTTGATTCCGCAGATGCTGGGTTCAGAGAGGGGCTGGGACTTACCTAAAGTGAGGATGCCATTTAAGGGAAGATCAGGATCTTGCACCCAGATCCTGTGAGTCTTAAGCCAGCATGCTTTTGTCACTATACCCAGCAGTTGGCTTTACATAGTTCTATCTGTTAGATTTCCCTAGGCTACACTCAACAGAAAACTAACCTAAATTGGATTAAACAATAAGAAAGGAAATGTGTTGACTCTGGTAATAGAAAAATCCAAAGGATAATTTCAAGCAAGGCTTAATCCAGGATTTCACTTGTTTTATAATTGTCATTAGCCCTGCTAGCCATTCTAGAGAGTTCACCCACAACTACAGAAAATGTTGTTCTTATGCCATTAAGTCCTCCCACACATCCTGAAAGTGATTTTCTTAGATGGAATCACATGCTACTTTTTAATCAATCATTGACGCTACATGATTGGGGGAAATTGATGTTTTAAGCCAATCAAGGCTTGTTCTGAAGCTTAGAGTTGAGTCAATTCCCCATAAACTACCCAATTGACAATGGAAAAGAAGTGTTTTCCCAAGGAGGAATCAGGATATTGTTTTATTTTTATAAAGGTGAATGAACCCTGGACAAAAAGATAAACACAGATGTATGTTACATTGGGTTAGATGGAGACACTATTCTCAAGGAATTTCTTGCATTAAAAAAAAAAAACTTGTATGCAAAAGGACATGGACTATATCCAGCTTGTTAATGACTCTATCTCCAGCAATAAAAGTGATGGGAAAAAAAATGGAAAGACTAGAAAAGTACAAAAAAGATTAATATAAAAGTTATATTAATCTCAGTTCATGTTAATGTTCATAATCCCAGTCCAAAGATAATTGAGTCTTAAAATGTTAGGATAATTCCTTCCTCCATTTCTTCCTATGTAAAGATGCATATAGTTACTTATACTTAGCAATATAATGTTCACTGGGATACCTCACTTTTATTTTTCCACTGAGTATTACACTATATACACATCCTATGTCATGAAAATCACTTGAAAGCACAGTTTTTAACAACACTGTAACATTCAATCATAAGGATTTACTGTGCATTATTCAAACAATTCTTGACTAAGAGATAGATTGTTGTTTCTAATTTTTTACTATTGTAAATAATGCTGCAAAGAACTTAGGTCTAATAAATCTGTGTGTGTCTTTAAGAATTGTTAATACTCATAATTACACTTTTTCATAAACAATAGCATTTCCCCCCACCTTGCATTCTTCTGTTTTTACTGACAAGAATAGGGAATAAAGACAAGAATTGGAAGAAGAGAAATGACCTAAAATAATTTTTTATTTTCACTTTCACAAAAATTAACTTAAAAAAAAAAAGACAAGTGGGTACTCAAGAGAGAAAACGGGGGAACGATGAGCTGACCAGAAAATGGAAGCACTGGAATCTGGATGGATGTCTCTAGAAGAGGCATGGCCACAGCACATTCAGAGTTCCCTGGTGAATTGCATAGCGCAGTTCCCCCTTGGCCTTCTCTCCCAGAGGCTCCAATAAAGCAACACATTCTATAGTTGGGTGTTTTTTGAGTTGGACCTATTTTTCTATTGGAAGCCTGAATTTGACAGGAGATGAGGAAAAGCTGCAGTTCCACCTTTTTTCAATTGGACATTCATAGGAAAAAGAGCAGGAAGAGGGTCGAAATGTATAATTGCACTAGCAGAGAAGGCAAGTGTGCTGTGTGCTCTTTTGATAGAAGCCCTTAACATTTGGGAAAAGCAAATGTCCGTGTGAATTTCCTTCCAGGCATTTTGGTGTGGAAGATGGATTTTATTGACAGATGGCAAATTCTAAAGTAGAGCATCATATGTTTCTCGTAGGTCTTGCCCACCCTGGTTTGGGCCAAGATCAAGAGGCAATGTGGAGAACTTATTATGGCTTCCATAGTTGAGCTGAGCCTGGACTGCACCACCTCACACACTTGGGTTCAATATTTTTATTTCCTAGGGACATTTTGCATGATTTTCCTAAGAAAAAACACATCAAAGCAGCATGGGGGGAGGTTCCAAGAGAATGATATGGATATTTTCTACCACCTGTCCACTCAGTAAGCATGGAGGAGGAGGGTTGTGGGGAAAGTATCCACCTGTGCTTCTAAGAGCTCAAGAGCACTTTAACCTGAGTGTGCTGGGCTGAAGAATATGGCACATTCTGTGAAACTAAAGGGAACCACAGAAGCACACTGACAGGGTTCACCTTGGCCTGTTTGTCATTTCTATTGCCAGATCTCTAGGAAACACCAACATATCCCAACAGGCCAGTGATACCCACATATTCTCCCATTTTTGAAAAAGGCCAAGCAAGACAATGTATTCCATTTTACTGCCTAAGACATCTGAGTCATTAAACTTTTTCCTAAAGTAAAGCCTCAGCTAGAACTGTGTACCTCCTCCTAATCTGAAACAGCTTTGCCTTAAGGCTTCCTTCCTGAGACAAAATGGGTGCTCATGGAGCTCTTAGCCAGGGTTAGTCTTCCTGAGACTGTTTCTGAGCCTTGCTTGCCACTAAGTGCTTCTTGTAAAATATGGTAAATGTAGGGCCTCAGAAATTCTTTCCTTGGGGGAGGGAAGAAGAAAGTGGTGTGCAAGATAGACAGCTGAGCACACATAATGATTGCCATATGTCAAAGGATTTCGAGCCTTTAAAATGGACTCGGGCAGTACTTTGCTAAGTGTTCCCATAAAACGACTGCTTTTATAGGTTTCTGAGGTCTTAACAATGGAAAACATGGAGTCCTGATCTTTCTGTATCTTGGTTAGTTTTACCATTCCTTTGTTCCAAGGACTTGGGACTATCTCCCCTTGGCACCAACCAGACTCTAAGCTGGATCATCCAATTACGGCCCATGATTTACAATGAAGCATTTTTCTCATGATATTCTCAAATTTATTTAGCCTTTAAGAAGTAGGGAAAATTGCCCTTTAAGTAAACCTTAGAGCCCTTGGAGCAGAAGTTGATAAAACTCATGACCAAATGAACAGTTTATCCGGCTTCCTGTATCCCTCTTCCTCCTCAGTGGGAAAATGAGGTGATTAATTTGATGATGAGGCAAAAATCCTTACGTAGGAGGAATGTCCATAAATAACATCTTTTGTATTTAATCCTCAATCCTGGAAAATTCCCTCGGAAGCCCTCCACACAATCTAAACTAAGTTGCTTCTATGTCTTAGAAAGAAGCAAAGATTCTTTTGATGGCCCCAAAGAAGAGTTTTGATTAAATTCTTCAAATCAGGGAAATTCGGTGCTCTGCCCCCAAGCTCTCTTTATTTACGTCTTCGTGACTTATAAACTGCTGCTTTCCACCTCACAAAGAGTAAGAAGGTTTTCTTTTCTATGTAAAGGAGAATTCAGCAAGGTCTTTGTTCTCCTGAAACGTTATGACCTGGACTCAGAAACAGAAATAAGAGAATAAAATGGGATCTCGATGTCATTTACCAAGCACGGTTAAGGAAACAAGCAAGAGGGTGTACAAAAGGGTGAGTAAAAGGAAAGTTGCCTTTTGAGGTGGGGTGGTCAGCAGAGGACTCTTCAAGAAGCTGATATTTTACTGACACCTGAAGGATGTTCGCCATGGGAAGGGCATTCAAGATAGGAGGAACAAAAAGGACAGGACAAGGGCACTTGGGTGGCTCAGTCGGTTAAGTGATCGACTCTTGATTTGGACTCAGGTCATGATCTCATGGTTCCTGAATTTGACCCCACATCAGGCTGAGTGTGGAAGCTGCTTGGGATTCTCTCTCTTTGACTCTCTTCCTCTCTTTCTCTCTCAAAATAAATGAATAAACTTTAAAAAAAAAAAAAAAAAAGCACAGAATAGGATGGAAGTCCAGAGGCCAGAAAGGGTTTAGCAAGGAATAAAAACTACCAATGTGGCTAGAGCTGTGTGAGCAAGGCAGGGAAGCATGAGCTGAGGATGAAGATGCATAATGGTGCAGCTGCTAATGAGACCCTGCTGGGCCTTGTTATCTGCGCAAATGAGTTTAGGCTTCAGCAAAATCTAGGTAACCTTCAAGGTAACCTGAGTCTAGACTGAATCTTTGTGCCTGGGATTTGGAAAGCCATATGCCAATAAAAGAAATCTGTGCCACAAGAGGTACAAAAGCGATGAGTGTGCACAGAGAAGGAAAGGCATAGCACAGAAACGTTATTTACAACAGTCCCCTCACACAGCCTTCTCTGGGTATGTATCATCAGCACCTGTCCCAACCCATCCAGTCAATGTCTTATTGGTCTGTCTTATGTTGACTATGCAATGTAAATATCAGCCAACACGGAGCAAATACAAGGCCAATTGACTGCTAAATGAAACTGCAAACTTTGCAAAGGTCGAAAAATTTCTTGCATTCCTTGAAAGTGGAAGAATCAGGTTAGCCGTATCCAAAGCCATGGACCAGGGAGGATTGGGGAATAAACCAAAAGAGAAAATCAACCACATGGAGGCTCTATCTTGAGTTTTAAAGAGAATGATTTGAATATCAAAGATTAAGAGAAGACCCTTAGGAAAATTTGTGAAATCCTTGAGTGATTTTGAAAAAGAGAGAAAGAGACTTTGTGACAACGTTGCAAAAGTTCAAGGACAAGTTGACTTTTGTTATTATATAATTTTGTCAGAACAACTTGAATAAAAACCACTCAACTCATACTGTATATTTTCTGAGAGGGCAGAGTTTTCATCTAGCCCTCTGTTTTGATCTATTTTGTTAAATAGTAAATAAAATAAGCTTGTTTTCATAATTGCTAGCTTCGTCTTTTAAGTTAAAGCCCCACATAACGTTTTTTTATAGTTTATTTTGAAAATTCAGTCCTTATTTTTGATGGATTCATGTGAAGTAGCATTTTTCCAGCACTAATTATCTTCGGATAATGAAGACCTCCTGTGCACGCAGTTAGGAATGTGCTGCCTCTGCAGAGTAAGATGGTAGCCCTGAGTCACTCAAGTACCTTGAGTTACTTGTTGAAGAGGAAGATGACACTTCTGAGTATTCATACTCTCCTCTGGTCCTTCACCATGTGTGAGGGGGGCTGTCTGAGAAAGGAAGAAACCTGGGTCTAAGACTCACTGGCCAGAGTCCAGCCAGCAAAGGAAGACACTTACTCCGAGGGAGACATATTTTTGCTTAGCAAGAGCTTTCACAAACGACATTTAAAATTTCCCTGTCCCAGGGACGTTCAGATGTCCGGATAACAATGTAAAGGCTTCCCAGATGGAAGATGCATTCTATTCAGGAATTATAATTGTGAAGTAAGTACTTGAAATTCCTTCCCACACTGCCTTTGAGAATGTCTTTCTGTGGACACCTCTTCAGAAAGTTTCTGAGGCAGGGCCAAGAGCTCAGGACACGGTGTCCAAAAGATTTGGAATCGGATCCAGTTTCTCCGCTTCCTAACTGGAAAGTAGATGTACCCTCTCACGTACCACAGCTAGGAAGCTGGGCACTGCAATACTGACCCCTTTAGAAGGCACTTAGGGAAATACAAATCAAAACCACAGTGAGATATTACTTCACACCCACTAGGATGGCTATAATGAAAAGGACAGATGATAATGAGTATTGGCAAGGATATGGTGAAAATGGAATATTCATAAAATGCTGCTGGGAATGTGAAATAGGACAGCCACTTTGGAAAAATTTGGCTGTTCCTCAAAATATTAAATGTGGTGTTACCACATGACTCAGCAATTCCACTCCTAAATATATGCCTAAGAGAAATGAAAACATATATCCACACAAAAACCTATACACGAATGCTCATAGCAGTACTGTTGGTGATGGCCAAAATGCCGAAACAACCCAAGTGTCCTTGAACTCATGAATGAATAAACAAAATGTGATGTATTCATATAATGATTATTTATTAATAAAAAGGAAAGAGCTACTGACATAGGCTACAGGATGGATGAACCTTGGAAGCATTATGTTAAGTGAAAGAAGTCAGTCACTAAAGACCATGTGATATGTTATGTGTTATATGATTCTGTTTATATGAAATGTTCCAAATAGGAAAATCTATAGAGACATAAAGTAGATTAGTGGGTGCCTAGGGATGGAGGCAAGAAACTGGGAGAAGGTGGGGTGACTGCTAATGAGTATGGGGTTTCTGTTTAGGCTGATAGAAATATTCTAAAATTAGATTGTAGTGAATTGTTGCACAACTCTGTGAAAACACAAAAAACTACTGAATATTGAACTGTATATTTTAAACGGGTAAATTTATAGCATGTGAGTTATATCTCAATAAAGCATTTTACAAAAATCAATTCGATATGACAATAGGACCAGTTCAACAGTCTACATCTATAACTGAATTATGGTGTTTAGACTTTGAACCTTAATTGACACATCAAGGGCAAATCTTACTTTGTCTTTCACCCCTTTTTTCTCTATCATTACTTACCATCACTGCTTTCAGTAGTGGATACACTGAGTTCTGCCTTCTATTTCTTCCAAATAGATTCTTTGAAAGACTCATGAATGATATATATGACTATAGACAAAGCCCCAACTCTCATATTCCTAGCAACCAGCAAGCAAATGAATCAAATTAATTTTAAACCGGCAATCTCAAATATTTACAAAGTCTGTCCTTTAATGTCCATCGTGTTTGAAAGTGGTGTTCTGAAGGACTTACTGAGTCATGATTGCATAACGAATCCAAGTGTTAAGTTACTGGTAACTGGAAAGGACCCAACTCAAATTAATTCTAAACCCATAATCTTACGAGTTTACAAACAAAGGTTACACTTTAATTCTGGTGGGTTTAGAAGTTTTCTTCCAAAAGCCTTGTTCTTTCAAGAATAGCAGCACCTTTCACCTTTCCCACACCAGCTGATTTTTTATCATCAGATCTTAGAATAATTTCATTCTTTCTAAAACCAAAAACACAGTCCTAGTTCCAAACTGCAATTCATTACGAGAGGTCCCATGGCATTTGTCAGACCTCGTGCTGCGTGCTTTCACTAAAATGGGGCAACGGTCTGCATTCACTTAAGATGGCTACCACGCGGTTGGCAATTTTTAATTTGAGACTTGGAAAGGGAGCAATGTGAGGTTCAGACCAGAACCTCTCTGCTCATACTTGTGTCCATGGAGGTACAGATGGGAAACACAAGACTTGGTTCTGATACGAATCCTAGGACTATAAGGTGAGTCAGATCATGACTACAAGGTAAGGTCTTTGAACTTTATTTGGTGGACATAAGGAAGCCCCTTGAGGTTTTAAAAGAGACAAGTGGACTAAACCAAGATGGTTGTTAGCAAAGTTAATTTTGATCGATACCACTGTTTTGAATAACAGAGGATTATCGGTGAGTACTGTCTGTATGCCTGGCACCATCATCGCACTTGACCGTATTACTCACTGTAATTGTCCTGTGAGGAGCCCTGTTAACACTCCTGTTTACAGGTGAGGAGAATGCATCTTAGACAGGTTAAGGAATTGACCCGTGAAGCCAGGATTCAAATTCTCATCTAACTAATTCAACAGTTTATACCTTCTTCCTGCCCCAGAGAATGGTGCTGAGATAGCAGGGCTAGGAGGCTGACCTTTCAGTGAGATGTAATAAAGGCTTGAAGCAGATGGAGGTAGGGCAGACAGTACGGGAGACGCCAGGAAAGGATAATTGGCTAATGGGACCTTGAGATCTTTCTCTTTGTTCCCGTCACTATGTGAGCAAGACGAATGCAGAGTGAAGGATCTCCCCTCTGCTCAAACAGCTCCCTCTCTAGTCCTGGGATGGGATTCATACCATCAGAAAACATCAGGGCTGGGTTCACTGGACGGCAAACTCGCATGACTGGCAGAGATGGTAAAGCTGGAAGGGTGGGTCAGAGTTCCGCCTGTGACGTTGCCATAGGATGTGAGTAAGATTGCTTTTGCATATAGCAGGTCTTAGGCACTGAATGTGTGTGTCCCCCCAAAATTCATCTGTTGAAGCCCTACCCTCCTCCATACAATTACATTGGAGACAGGGCCTTTAAGGAGAGGATTGTTAAATTAGACCATATGGTGGGCCCTGATCTGATAGGACTGGGGTCCTTATAAAGAGGAAGAGACACCGGAGATTGCTTTTTTCCACCATGTGAGGACAAAGTGGGAAGGTGGCCATCTGTAGGCCAGGAGGAGAGCTCTCACCAGAACCTGGGCCTTGATCTGGGACTTCCAGCCTCCAGAACTCTGAGAATATAAGTTTCTGTTGTTGAAGCCCCCTAATCTATGGTATTTTGTTATCATAGTTTGAGCAGACCAGCCCAGAGGATTCCTTCAGTGCCCATCCCAGATGGGCAACCAAATGAGGGAACTGAGGCATGTGGCTATGTTGTGTACCTGATACACTGGTGCTGAAAGAAAGTATTTTCGGAGCATAATCTTTAATACACGTTGACTAGTTCTGTGTTACTAGGTTAATCAGAACCGGGCTACTCTTAAGTTTTGCCCACTTGACTGTCATATTCTCAGAGAGGTCAATTCAGGTCCCTCTGCCATAATCTTTATTACTAGTTATACTCCCTATATAATTCTGATTTTTTTTAAATTTTATTTATTTTGAGAGAGAGTGGGGGAGGGGCAGAAAGAGAGGGAGGGAGAGAATCTCAAACAGGCTGTCAGATATTGGGCTTAATCCCATGAATTGTGACATCATGACATGAGCTGAAATCAAGAGTCAAATGCTTAACCAACTAAGCCACCCGGGAGCCCCCACAAGGGACACTTCTCAATGTCCTCTTCCTTTTCGAAGCATACACATCTCATGGCTTCTGCAACAGGGCCCTCTCTTATTTTTTTCCAATTGTTCTGGTCCTACTTCCTGTCCCCTTGCCCATCCTTTCTTAGCTCTTCAATGCTGAGTGCCTCCTGGTTGTAGATCCTCCTTTTCCCATGCTATAGGTCTCCCCAGACTCCCGCTGCTCCCACTATAAGTAAACAGATGCCTTTGAAATATGATCTTCAGGTACAACTCCTTAACTTGTGGACTCATATATCTCTTTACTGGTTGTACATCTGTATTTGGATACATGGCAGTGATCTTAGGCAAGTCTTTGATGGAACTCATCCCTTTCCACCCACTTCATCCTTTACCTCCCATATTTGCTCTTTCTTCCATATTCGCTCTTTCTTCCATATTCCTTATTTCAGCAAGTAGCACCACCACAAACCTGTTTGCCAGTCCGACAACTCAGATGTCATTCTTAACTGTTTTTCCCTCACCTCCACAATTGGACCATGATTAAGTCTTCCCCTAACCACGTTATAAATGTGTCCATTGCTGTCAGTGCCCACTGCTGGATTACTGCAATAACCTATTAACTACTTATTTTCCTTTAATTCTTGGCCCCTCCGATCCTTTCTCTTCTCTGTGTCCATAATGAATTTCCATAAACTTCATATCTAATGAAGTCACATCCAGAACCTGTCCTAAAATATTTACCACTGATTTACTTGGTAAATCCTGAGCTTTATTTGTTTTCCACACTCATATACCCCCTCCAGGCTCCGGAAAATTCTGTTTTCCTTCATAAAATGAAAGTCAGACCTGTACACAGGCTATGGTGATAGGAATGTGGGATCAGAATTGAGATGTTTTCTGAGTGTACAATTCCCAAAAAGAGGTCAGTTTGGTAAAGACTGGTACCATGTTAACATGATCCTGCTCCAAGTACATAACTAAATAAACTTCAATATCTTAACCTGTAGTTCAGCAACCTAGGGGATTTTATGGGGAATTTTGGAGATTCATCAGGTTATCAGATGTTTAAATGTTTAAGACCCTTAAATGTTTAAGGCTGCTGTTTGACATAAATAAAATGAATTATATTGGGACTTGATCAAATTAAAATATTTTGATATATTTAGGCCATCTCATCATTAAGTGGCATCGTTAAGAAAAGCATAAACTGTTTTGTTACAAAATTAGCAATACAAAGAAATACTAATACTGAATTATATGAAGAACAACTATCCCCACCTGTCCCTAACAGCATGCTAGCACAGTGAGAGTGCTGTTGCTCAGTACTGGCTGGCAATGACTTGCCACTTCTGAGCTACTTTAGGTATAGGTAGAAGGGTGTAGGATGTCATGGCATGAATGTTAGCAGTACTGGAGATTATGTTACCAGCTGGGCAATACAGTAGTTCACAGGATAGCCACTTTATTATTATCACAGTTGAGATCAAGGCAGTCAACTATGGTTGTATTGCGCTATCACTGCTATTGTAATTACAGGTAACATAGCAAGGAACAACGGTTGTCACTGGTGTGTAACACATTGATAGAGGAGAGCACAGTATGGCGTGGTTATGATTAAATATATACATTGTCTGACAATGACTAATGACATTGAGACTAGCATGCCAGTAGTAGGAGATAAAATTATTATGCCTACTCTGTTAAAAGTGACGATTGCTATAGTCTCTGACGTGCACAATGGAAGATCACTATTTGTCACCATGCTTATATGGGACACAGTGTAGGTTAGTATAGAGTATGGCACAGTAGAACCATATCAGTGTTACTGTTCAGAACTAAATTTTAAAATTAAAATAGGACAATCTGTACGTTATGCTATATAAATATATTTTTTGACTAGCTTAACAGCCAACATAAAGTGACCAAATCACAGACAGCCCAGGATAAGCAGTAATTGCTATCATTAGAGGCATGGTGTAATTTAGGATGGACTGGTTTGAAGTTGTGGGTAAAAGAGTTAAAAGTACCATCAGTAGCATTAAAGCAGAAGAAAGTAGATGAAGTCAATGCAGCGTAGGATTCTATGCAGATTTGCTTTAACAAAACTGTGCAAGTAATGGATAGCATATTAGGAGGTAATATTATCTCTAAGCACCCTAGCAGTATGATAATTGCCAGAATGAGTATAAGGTATTAAGAGTAAAAATAATTAACACAGTATCAGCTTATAATTATCGAAATCACCACATCCCATGTAATCAGAAGGATTCCTCCTTCATATGGATGGTTTCATGTAAAGCATAGAACACTGTGACACGGGTCCTGCAATTCGCTCCACCACACAGATGAGAAAACAGGACTAAAGCTATCAGGTTCCTTGAGCAAAATCACATGAGCAGTAAGTACTGAAGCTGCCACTCGAACCTAAGTCTGACTACACCTGACTTCACAGACTGTGTGTTATATAACCTCTGTCATATTCCCTTCGGTGAGGTCAGAGTAGGGTGTAAAATATGGTACACTGTAGAGACAGCAACACGGAGACTGTAACACCAATAAAAACTAAAATAATACTACATTATGGTAGGTTGGTATTTGGCTCTTACAAGTTAAGAAACTTAACTTGTCTGTTCTATTTTAGTATGCGCTGTCTGGTTACAAACTGATGCTAAGTAATTGTGAAATAGCCCCATCGAATAGGAGTGTTGCTATCCATTCTGAAGGCAGCAATTTATTATAGGATCGCTGTTGTTCTGGATTTAAAGAAATGAAAGTGTAGATTACTGTGTACCCAGACGCTAGAGGAAGTACATGATAGGAGAACATTACGATATCCCTGACTAATAATGTAAACGCGTAGGTCTCTCATCATGGCACACTATTCGCGTATTATTGCACTGTATTCATATGCACTACATCTCGCACTATGTCTACCACATAAAGAACAATAACATGACTGATTGTAAATATAGGCAGCATAGTATATTTACTTGTCTAAAACCATATATTACAAACATTGGGACACTCATACTATGTGTTAGGTCACTCAAAACCCTGTTTTATCGCTGTACTAAACCAAAACACATTCTGGCCTATCAGTTTTGTAAATATTTGAACACTGTATTTTGTCAGTGAATACTTGATATTTAAGTGTTAGAAAAGGTGGGTTAGTATCTTTTGTTAAAATTACAGCCATCACACACTAGTTATTGGAGTGACAGAATTGCTCACAGCTCGGAAGCAAGTATGACATGGCTGAGCAGTAATGTCATCACAGATGCTGAAATTATAGGACCATCAGACACTGTGGTCCAGCAAAGGTATTGCTTTCAGTATCAGAGATGGCAGAGAGCCTAAGTGACTATTGAAAGTGTCAGGCACTTTGCAAGGTAGTAGTGACAGAAAAATCAGGATGTCACAATCCACTGTCCCGCTTTGAGGCGCAGTGACATTTGGGTAACGATTTCACTGTAAACACGAAGCTACAGTGATAGATTTCTAGACACAGGATATATGATAGCGTCAACCAGTGGCCTCCAAAGGGCACTTTGGTTGTTGCTACTAAAACTATTGGCCGCATTAGCCTAGTAGCTATATTGTTTTCATACCTAGAAATGAGGAAGGATTCTGTACAAGGGAGGACAGTGTTATTGTTATAAAAAGTATAGAGTGTAATTGTGCTGTTACTACGGAAATGATGAGAGTATTGTAGAACAGTGATGTGTCAACCTTTCTGTTAAGAGGATAACAGAATGACACAGGCGTAATGCAGTACAGGCATCTAGACAACATAATGCAATGTAGCTCTGGAACTGCCCTTTACAGAGTCTTGATGATGGCACATGGTGTGAAAAAAAGCAATGTCATAAAAGTTGACTTGGGGGACAAAGTGAACGGAACACGGTTCTAGGGTCCATTGAGCTGCCTTCAAATTCCAGCTTTATCCATTAGTACCTATGTGACTTGGTCAAGTAGTATAATCCCTGAACTTCATATCTTTTGTCTTCAAGGTACATCTCTCTCTGGCTTGCACCTGCTCGCTCATCGTGTAAGGGATAGCGTGGACAGTGCTCACCAGACAGCGCTGTCCGTGGCCAGCAAGCTGAAACTGCCCCATCCCTACCCTGGGCCTATCGTTAGAGCCTGGAGGTTGTGTGGTAGCATAGCTGAATGGCACATTCAAGGACAATGTACAATTATTTATAAATAAAAGGTCAGTGTGACTATAATTTAGTACTCATCTTGATGCTGCAGTTACTAGCGGCATATCATGCCATCGTGACAATATCTTATTAAAAAGATACCACTCAATAGTTCTCTCTCATAACTCACTTACTGTTAACTATTTGAAGCCAGGGTGATTACAATGGTGTTGTTTGGAATGGGATTTTGTGGTAGGTTTTTGGTTAACAGGATTCTTGGCAGCCTACCGTATGGGATGTAGCAGTCATATAATGCCCGATATTAGAGTTCAGGGCTACACAACGCAGCCGAGGCTGAGAGAAGAGTCTGTCCTGCAGACGGCACCTGCCGGCAGAGCCACGTGATTCTAGGCTTCATTACACATAATTGTGAGAACAGAAATGGTAATACTGTGTTGAACTGCATTATGTCAGCCTATACCCTTCACCTTACACTCAACTAGCAGGATCGCTGGCAGACTGCAGTGAGCTGTGCTCTTTGTATTTGCAGTTACGTGACTATAAAGACATTAGATTATACTAAGCTACTTATAGAGCTTGAAACAGTGCTAGCCTGCGTGATATTAAAGTAAAAATCACGCAGTCACATTTGCCCCACGGTAGCTCCGATACCGACAGCCCTGACGCTTCTCTACGCACATGCCTGCAGGCTGCGAGGATATTTCTAATTCGTCGCATTGTGATAGCTTCAAAAACCGGCAGCGATACCGTAAGTCAGGGGGTGGACAAACCACGGTCCACAGGTCAAATCTGGCCTTCCACCTGTATCGCACAGTTTGCAGGCTAACAGAGGTGTTTACATTTCCAAATGTTCAGGGAAAACGCAAAAGAAGAAGAATATTTTGTGGCATGTGGAAATAGAGGAAATTCAAATTTCAGTGTCCTTAAAGAAAGTTCTGTTGAAACACGGGCGCTGAGGTGCTACAGTGGCAGAGTTGAATAGTTGCCACAGAGACGATATGGCCTGCAACGCCTGAAGTGTTTACTCTGGCTCTTTGCAGGGAAAGCTTGCTGACCCACGGATAAGCCATTCTGCATTACTCGAATGTCTATGTGAGTAGAGAATACTGTATTTTGAATGCAGAAAAAAAGATAGTCCTAGTGTCTTGTTACCAGATGCTCTTTGTAATCATAGTTAACAATAATATTGCTCTAATCTACTGGTGCAAATTGCCTTTCTGTGTCCAAATGCTTCTGAATTATAGTCTCCCAAAGTAGAAAGCATTGCCATCTTGACTTACTACCTATCTGAGGGGGCTGGGATCTGCCGCCGTGGAGATCTAGGGTACACAGGATTGATGCCTATGTATATGGTGTGTAGTATGGCCGCCGTTAAGGCCAAAGGGTGTGGAATAAGGCCTTGCCTCGTACTGGCTCTAGCACCTTTAAGTAGCTTACTTGTTGAGCCTCAATTTCCTCATCAGGAAATGGGAACAATAGCAGGTGCATAAAATGATGATGAAGGTACTGCATAGTACCTTGTGAATAGAAGGCTTTGACAGATGTGGGGTGCTTTATTTACACATGCTGCAGCTACTTCCCAGGTGTCACTGAAATTGAGGCGTAATTCCAAGCATCGGGAACACTGCCGTGGACAGGGCAGGCCTCCCTCACAGGGTGTGGGAGGGGACTCTGAAACTAAACAAGACCGTGTCAGCTCTCGTGAGTGTCATGCCGTAAACGAAAGAGCGGGTGAATGGATGGTGAGTGTGTGTTGCTGGGTGTTCACTGGAAGAGTGCTGGGGTCTGGATGCCATGGAGGTATCTTGCATCTGAGCATTTTGAGAGGTGACATAGCTGGCTTGCTACTGAATTAAATCTACAGTGTAGCATCTCACACTAAGTAAGGGATTCCTGACATTGAGGGGGGGAACATCCACAATTCTGATGCCACACAGGAATCCAGAAAGGTGTCTATTAATTTTTAAAGACAAAACCCAGTAAGTGCTAAAAGATTAGTGCAGGGTTTCTCAACTTGAGAACTACTGAAATACTGGAACAATTCTTCGTTGGGGGGCGGGGAGTGTCTTGGTCTCTGTAGGATGTTTAATAGCATCCGTGGCTCTACCCACTCGATGCCCGTAGCACCTCTCCTTGCCTTAAATTTTAACAAGCAAATGATGTCTCCAGACACTGCCAAATGTCCCCTGGGGACAAAACTGTCCAAGGTTCATCATCACTGGCTTAGGGGAAATGACGTCTGCAAAGCCCCCGGCAGGAATTACGGTTGCTGCAGTTGGATACGAGTGGCCATCATTTACTGGAAACGTGCCCTTCTCTCTCCCCAGCACACATGTGCCAATTGGGAGTGTCTTCACAAAGCTCCCAGACTGCAAATGCTACAAACATGCCTCAAGTGTCTGTTAAATTATTTCAACCTCCAACACTGATATCATTAAAACTGTGCTCTTATGTCTACAATTATAATATTTTGCTATAGTCTCTTATAACACAAGAAATGATATTACCCTCTCTAGTGCTGTACTGTTTATGATTTAAATAATAATGCTAATTGCTTTAGGGTACTATGTTGTCCTAAACTTGTGTTCTGGTCTGTGCTGTGTTTTACTATTCTACCCCCAATATTGTAATTCTTCTACTATACTTTCATTAGTTTTATCTATTCTATCTATTTTATATAATTATATATGTATATCGATGCATATACATATGAAATCTTTCTACCTTTTTGTAAGAATATTGCTATCATGCTACACTATAATTGGTAATGAGTGCCTTCCGAGTCTGCTGCCAATTACAGGAGACCCTTGAACAACATGGGTTTGAACTGTGCAGGTCTACTTATATACTGATTTTTTAAAATAAATACTGTACATAACTGTGGATATATTTTCCTTATGATTTTCTAATAACTTTTCTTTAGCTTACTTTCTTATAAGAATGCAGTTTATAATACATATAACATACAAAATATGTGTCAATCAACTGTTTATGTTATCAGTAAGGCTCCCAGTCAATGGTAGGCTATTAGTAGTTAAGGTTTTGGGGAGTCAAAAGTTACACACAGATTTTCAACTGTGTGAGGGGTTGGCGCCTCTAACCCCCACATTGTTCGAGGGTCAGCTGTATACTGAATGTCACAGCCTCTAATTTTAGTAACTAGTTGTAAGAAACAAAGGTATGAGGAAGAAAGTCACTTTCCCAAGGTCATAATACCATATAACTCCATTGTTGTTGAGATGAGACTCTCTGATTGATGGGCTGAGAAGGAACAAGCAGATCAGAGTCTCCAAGGAGTTTGGTTTGAGAAGCTGAGTCAGAAGGAAAGAGTTTGGTGGAAGAGGATTGAGATTTCTGCTCTGGACACGTTATGGTGGAGAAAACTAATGGAGTGGCCAGCCAACTGGAGTCACTGAGGGAGCTGACAATCTCAGGCGCAGGGTGGGTGAGTCATTCACATGAAGGTGATGCCTGATGGTGCCATGAGCCAAGAGTGTGACTCAACTATGCCATCTTCTTGTCACTCAAAACGACGCCACACCAATGCTTAGGATGCAGAGTGAATTTAGAGAGAGTGAGTAGTGAATAGATAGGGAGTAAAATTATAAATGTTGATTGGACAAATATTTTGTATCATTGGTATTCAGCTATGGGGATTATTACATATTTGATCTATTATGCCAATTCTTTAGAAATATAAAGGAGAATGGTAGGTCATGTCATGTTCTTTTTTTTTTTTAATATAAAAAATACATTATGGTTGTTTAGTGTACAAAAAATGCATTTTGATACTTGTGTGGGCAACATATGAATTCATTCATATACTTAGTGCACAGAAGTGAATAATATCAATGACCACTGTGGTTAGAATACTGGATAGCCTCACAGTTGTTGAAATGTTGACAGTTTTGCATGTTACCATATTGTTATATCGTCAACAATATGGGAGGCATGAGAATTTCAAGAAATAGAGCAACTTAGTATTATTTTTCCTATAAATACTGGCCTCATTTTAGGAGAAGGCAGGATGATTGTAACAGTTTTTCTACAATATCAACAGAGGAATGCGGGGTGTTTTTTTTTTTTTTAAAGCTTAAGTGGCATTCTCCCCATGACTTCTGGATGTCTGTCTCATAAAATAAGGCATTCTCGATTCTAGTGAGGCATGGAAATTATTCCACTTTATTTGGTAACCATGATCCGGTGGAATCTGTTTTCTTTGGTTCAGGCATCCAGTGTTTTAGGAATGCCTTACACGTCTGGGTAGTTTCACATCTTGTAATATTTGAGATCTAATTTCATCCCTTGTTTATGGGGAAAGCCAGAAGCCAAATGCTCAAGCAGAAGCTTCAGAGTCATTTGTAGTCATTGTTCTCTTCCTCCATCAAATCTTTTCAGAATGAATTCCTCGCGTTTATGACTTTATTCCTCTTCCCACATAGTTCAACACTGGAGTATCTTGGGAGCTAGTGTTCCCATCCAAATTATGATTTCTATTGAAGTTTAGTTCAAAAAGAAATATTCAGGGCTCTTTGTAATAAACGCTTCCCATGAAGATGATAGTTTGGTTTACTTCTGTAAACATTTTTATAACTGCGAGTGAAGCACCTAAACACTTGTTAAATATTTGTCTAGAATCTGCTTCAGAGCAAAGTCTCTGCCAACAACCACCCTTTCCTGGTATCTGGAATGGGCGACTTTTCCATGCAATTCCGTCTGTCTTCTCGGCAATAAAGCAAAACTCAAAAGATTATGATTTTAATATACTTTATTTAAAAAGTACACAGTTTTAAATTGGTTTCAGTGGGTTTCAAGCAGAAGGGACGCTGCTCACTTGCAGCCCCGTTTCTGATGAAGGGTGATTATCATGTAGCAAACTCACATTTGCATGACTGGCAAAGTAAAAAGGTAACTTTTGTTTTGTCAACATATCTTTAAGAGTTTATATCACGCACAGTTTAAAATCATGAGATGCTGATGGTTGGACTATATTTCATGTCTCCTATGTCGCACCATATTTTGGTTCACAGTTTATCCATAATTTAGCATGCCAAGAGAACATCTCAGTCAGTGTCACCTTGAGAAGAGCATCAAGAGCAGAGGGAAGAGGATAAGGACCATCTTGGCCTGCAGGCTCGGTGCACCCCCACACTCCCTTGCATTCTCCTACAGGGAAAGGCAGGGTCGGTTAGAGCGAGATGGATTCCAAGATGTCTTCAACTTTCTGAGCTACATCGAATTCCCAGACCTCTCCCCCCGTCTCCAACGTAGGAATCAAGTCTTTTGGAAAGTAGATAATGCCAAGAAGTGGACTTGTCTAAATTTCATCAAGTCTGTGATGAGAATTTCTTATTTCAATTGTCAGGGCATAAAATGCTCAAAATTACTCTGTGCATTGCATTATGCAGAACATTCAAGAGGCAAAGGACTGGTGGTGGAGATATCTGTTGTGATCGAATTAGAACAGCAGAATATTGTCCTTCTAATGTCTTCCTGTCAGAATGTAAGTAAAGGTTGACATCCAAGGGGCCTGGTCATTTCAGCACCAGCTGTAGATGATTATGTGTGCCTTCTTTCTTTTCATTTGGGGAAAGGAGGGTTTTGTTTTATAAAAATGAAATCATATTATGTAATCCTTTCTGTAGCATGCTTTTTATCCACTGGTTGACGGGAAATTCTTCTAACTTCATTTTTCTAGCTCTATTTTATTATTGATGGGCATTCATGATCTTCTCTGTTCTCTATTGCTATGAACAGTGCTGAATGTAGGTCATTACCAGTCCATGGTCTAGGCCTGGGCCACTGACTATGGTAAAGATGCCCAGGAGTGTGCGTGCAGGACGAGGGGTATTCTTGCCTTTTATGGCTGTAGCTGGCTTTTCCATCATTACCTGTCCATTCTGATTACCCAGTGACTTGTATCTTTCATGCTCTTGGTTTATTTTTATATGTACTTGTTTGACTTTTCAATTTTAAAAAAGCTCTTTATGATTTCGCTTACAAGTGATTTTCTAAGTTGTATAAGTTGATTATTGACTAAATTATCTTTTTCCATAAAATATTATAATTTTTATATAATTAGGTAAATTCTGCTTTTCTTTCACAGCTGTCTGGTCTTGGATAGGAAGATTTCTCCAATCTCTAACATTTCTTGAGACTATTATTTTACCATTTAAATATCATGTTCGTTTTCCCCTTTGAATTGAACCTTGGTTATATCTAAGAATTTGTATTCTGACCTATCAACCTCATCTTACTAGGTCTAGAAACAGAAAAAAAAAATACTTATTTTTGAATGTTTATCTTATATCTATTTACCAGAGCAAATTATCTCATTAACCCAAGAAGATTTCTACTCTAGAGATTTTTGTTGTCTACATAGACAGTCCTGGTTTTAACTGAAGTGATTTTAGTGGTTGGGGACTATTTTATTTGAATTTTATATAAATATTTTTGTATTTGAATTGTATCACTCAATTTCATCGAAGACCTCTCCAGCATAGATCTGTGTAGTATGTTGCTAGTGACCTCTCCTTTGAGCATAGAAGCAAACATTCTCAGTAAGTTCCAAGTTCTTATTGGTCCTATATTGACTTTAACATCTTTTTCTAGGACTTGGAGAGTTTAAGTGAGGTGAAAATTATTTGCTATTTAAAGGTGAGATTTAAGGCCAGTCTGTTGGCTTTGGTGGCATTTAAAAAAAATAGAGCTCTTCCCAGTCTCCCTGTAATGATAATTGGTCTTGGCTAGCTTTTCAGTTTTCAAAGTGGGGTGGAGTTAATTTTTAAATTTCTATTATTTTTGCTAGACTAAAAAGGTTTTTTTGCCTACAGGCACTTCGAGGGGGTTATTCCTTTTTTAGGTTCACCTTTCTTGGTGCTAACTTAATCTTTTTGTGATCCTCACTTCTGGTGTAAATGGAGGGCCTTTGTAGTTGTGCCTCCATGCGATGGTTATCATCCCCCTACAGAAATTGTGACTCTCGATCTGGTATCAGTATTGCCACTTCTGCTTTATATGAATTTCTAAGGCTGTCTAAAAGTAAGCATGGGAATATAAACTACAATTTGAAATAAGTAAACCAAGATGGTCAGAGCCACATTTTGCGTAATAACATGGACGGAGAGAACTACGGTACTTTCATAATAGGGAAGACAGTAGGCTTTGAAATACATATACGGATATAATAAGACCATTAAAACAGACTACATAAGAAGGCATTGAGGGGCTAAAAGTAGAGTACCATTAGCCTTCCTTTGATTTGCCTGTAAGGATTGTTTCTTCACAAGTAAACTTCTTAGCTACAGTTCTTTGACAATTTGTGAGATTCTCATGGTGAATATGGTAGAAAAAGAGAACAGGAAGGGCTCTCAGACTTACCTCAGGATGGAAGCCATGACAAGACTCAGGACGTCTTCTGATCTTCTGGGCCTTTAAACGTTCACACTTAAGGGATTCATTATGTTGACTGTAGTTAAGGCATATTGCTAAGATGTCATCACTTTCCCTTACTCTGCATTTGGAAGGTCATTTCCCTCAATGACCTCTCTCTCTCTCCAATAGTGGAATGGCTGTCATTTCCCTCTAATATGTCTCCCCCAGGTTTCCTTCCTGTCGATCCCCCTTCCCAGGCTTCAGCAGCAGTAGCTGGACGTACACACAAAAGGATATACCTGATTTCAATGGGCGCCATGGTGATGGGGGTCACGGACTCACACAGGCAGCTGCTGTCCACCACCACCATGAACAGATTGCTGCTTGGGATTTGCTGGATGACAAAGGACCTGTCAGAACATGAAGCACAGACAGTGAATGGTCATTTACCATCCATCGAGTTAAAAATCCTGATGAAAACCCCTAGAGTAGGAGTTAACTACTGTAATATTTTAGAAACAAGTTTTCAGAGACTACCTTATTACTAAAATTGCCTCCTTCCACAAGGTTTTTCATGGTTAAATACCAAGCTTCACTAAGAAGACAATAGTGCAGGAAGTGTAAGAAGAAAACCTATGGCTATAGTGACACACAGGTCATAAAACTCACCTTGGGAAGACTGGAACATTATATGTACACAACAAGAGAGTCAGAATTGGCTAAATCATCTCAATTTCCAAGGCCTAAGGACTTGGGCTTTTCTAAGCCTTTGCTCCCTTCTCCACAGTTTGCATTTGATGTTCCTAAAATGATGAAGTGAATTTCCTAGACTGTTCCTGTACTGCTTTGCACAATGTCTGCCCATAATAGAAGTACGATATTGGCATGAGGTGGATGCTGGTTGTTGGGAAGTTGCACAGTTCTGGGACCACGTGTCAGTTCTCAGGCTGTGAAGTAGCTTTGACATTGGGTCCATCAGTACAGTTAGTCCAATGGAAGTAAGCCTAGTGGCACCTCCTCTCTCGTCACCCAACACAGTGAAATGACAAAGTAACACCACTGTAAAATCCCTCCTGGAGCAAGAAATGCTACTGGCTCTTTGGAGAAACAAATTAGCAAACAAAACCCCATATTCTTCCAGAGCAAACAGAGTAGCTAAGTATTTAGCCACAAGCCTAGAACTCCTGTCATATAATTTTTCATAACGTTTCACTAAATTCAGTTCAGTCAGATGAAACAGACTGTAACATAACAAAATGGTCAATTTCTCCGTAAGTTTTTACCTCCATTCATCTTTCAACAAATTTGTTCTATTCTCACAACCGTTTACTAAAATCATGCAATGAAGAAGAATCCTTCTGTTTTGTGGGAAATTATAATGAGGAGAAAGAACTACCTTTTTATTTTACCCATTACCACCTTGTATGTTGAATTACCCAAGAATGCCTTGGAGATTCTAACACAACCAGTTTCTTGTCTACAAATGCCTTTGCCTGTTCATCTAATATCCTACAATTATGGTCATTGTTTTCCTTTATCCATAGCAGGGAACAAGTCATGCCTTTCCTCAAAGATGCTTCCTCAATGCCTACACCACTCTCCATACTCTGGAACACAAATTCTCTGCCCTCCCACCCTCTCCACAACTATGTGGCTTGAAAAAAAAAATTCAACTTTGCTGTCTCACTAAGACTTTAAAATTGTTGGCCTTACCTTCCCTTTTTAGCAGTAGGTACCTTCTCACCTCTGCAATGACTGCAATGATACTGCTCTAGCAGGTGGCTTCTTTGTAATGGATTATGTCTATCAGAATAAAAATAACCTGCCTCAGATGGTGCTCATCAGAGAACCAAAGATTTGTGTTGGGGGCAGGCTAATAGAGTCTCAGTGACAAATGCAAAACCAAGATCATACAACTCTTTAAAGAACAAATGACCAGAATAGTAAACCAAATCAATCTACCAGACGGCAAATTAAGGAACAATGATTTAAAAAAAAAAAAAAAAAGCTCCAAAGGGAGAGAGTATTTCCCAATTGAAGAAAAATTGGACTTTTCTTTTATTAAAAGGGCCCATTTGAGTATGAGTGAAACTTCAAATCATCGAGGATGCAGCCAATCCTAAAAGCTTCCCTAGAAAGAAATTACTTCAAGAATGAGAATGACACCAACTTCTCAATGGAGGACTTCAGATGAAGAAAACAGAGCAACATATTTAAAGTTTGGAGGGAATGGAAAAAATGGAAAATAAAAGGTAGATCAGAGTCCAGAGGAAAATAGATTCTAACTAACTTGAGATAAAGGAAGAAATTTGTGTTTTAAAATTTAGGGATAACTACTGACAAACTGAAGAATGAAAATCTGATTAATCCAAGATAGCATGGTAATTAACATACACACACACACACACACACACACACACACACACACACAACCAGTATAAGCTTATCACCAATCACAATAAATGTCTGTTGGTTAGATTCACTTATTAAAAGGCAGAGACTCAAAAAAAATAAAGGCAGAGACTCTTAAATTGGGTTTATCAGAACACCAGCATTATGCAGTTTGCAGCAGACACTCGGGAAACAGAATGACACGAAGGACGTGAGGATACACCAGAAAAATACTAATGACAAAATAGAGGGACAGGTTTAGTAAGATTCTTCTACAAATATTCAGAGGGAAAAATCTTTTAAGAGTAAATAAAGAAAATTGTTCATATTGAAAAACTGTATGGCAGTTTAACAAGATAGGACATGAATGTTTATGATCAGAGTACAAATTCACAGAAAGACCGCAAGTGATTGATGAATATATGATCTATTAAAAATGGAGTGAAGACTCTTCAGATCTAAGCAACAGAGAATATAAACTCTTTTCAAACACAGGGAACTACAATACATTCCGAAGACCTGAAAGCATCAATGACATGTTCTTCTCTCTTTAAAATTTTTTTTTCTAATGTTTACTTATTTTAAGAGGGAGAGAAAGAGAGCACACGCGCGTGCGTGCGCATGAGTGGGGGAGGGGCGGAGAGATGGAGACACCAAGAATCTGAAGCAGGCTCCATGCTCTGAGCAGTCATCACACAGCCCGATGTGGGGCTCTAACTCAGGAACCATGAGATCATGACCTGAGCTGAAGTCAGACGCTTAACCGACTGAGCCACCCGGGGAATCCCCATGTTTTTCTCTTGGAGTAAGAATAGAATTAGAAATTAATAGCAAAAATACATAAACAGTGGAAATTAAAAATAAAATTAAAAAAACACATTCCATTAATCCTTGAGAATTTAAGAACAGTCCAGACTCAAATCTGTGCAGTATAACCTTAGATATGTTTATTGGATGGGGCAGGAGGAAGTTTGCCAACAAATGAACTAAGTCTTTGGATGGAGAAGCTGGAAAAAATATGAACACAAGCCTGCACCTGTGCCCCTACACTGGGTCTTCCCTCTGGTACCCTGGGTTGAATACTGATGCCTGTCTCTTATGTCAGCTCTCAGGCTTCTCCAAGGATGGGGCTGATGGAAGGGAAGTGACCATTGCATAGTTACCCTTGACTACCTGCCATTCCCTTCGGTTCACAAACATGTCACATCTCCCACCTCAGGAAAAACAAAACTCTCCCTTGACCTCACCAGTGCCCTATTTCTCTGTTCTCTTTCATAGCACAGTCCCGAAAAGAATTCTCCAGAATCTGGCCACTCCCCTGCATTCTTCCATTCACTGCAATTCTTCTGTAGTCCTTACCATTTTACTGAATGGGTCTTGTAAAGGACCCATAACATTACCACCTTTCTTCGGTCTCCCATCCCTCTGCTTCCTCCTTACTTGCTTCCTGTCTACCCCTCACCATGGACTGCGGTTTCCTTGGTTGGAAGGCTGCATATGTCTGCCTGCCCTCCCATTCCCCCCGCCCCCATCAGTTTCCCCCAGCACCCAGCGCTGTGCCTGGGACTGAGCAGATTCTCAGCAAAGATTTGTTGACTCAGTGACAAAAGGAATTTGTGAAGATAAAAGAAGAATAAATGCAAATAAAACTGCGAAGATAATTGAAAGACCCAAATTCTGGTTTAAAAGAACACTGACATAAATCAGCGTTTGGCACAAAAGAAAGAAGTCACAAAGTCACATTAAAACCCAAAGATCCAGAGACATTTAAGCATTTTAAGTGACTATTATGTATACCATTGTAAACAATTTGAAAACTTAGAGCAAACACACCTTTGGGGATAAAGTATAAATTATCAACATTTGGCTAAGCTGTAAAAACACAAGCAGACCAACTGCCATGAAAAAAACTGAAATGTTCATTGAGAATCTACCCGCAAGTGCATACGACTGAATCACCCAAAGAACAGATATTAGTGTGTTCATAGAAAATCTGTGTGAACCCACTGACCGACTAGTAGAATAAAAACTTAGCAAGCTGACCAGTTACATAATTAGCATATAAAACCACAGCCCATCCCTGACACAGGCAATAACCAATGAAAAAAACATTTCTGAAATAAAGAACCATTGAGTACAGCAATAATGACTATGAAATGCCTAGAATAAATCTAGTAAAAGATTTCTTTATGAAGAAAATGACTCAATTTTACTGAACATAAGAAGACAAACTAAGGGGCGCCTAAGTATCTCAGTCTGCTAAGCATCCGACTCTTGATTTTGGCTCAGGTCACGATCTCACACTTGGTGAGATCAAGCCCCATGGTGGGCTTTGTGCTGACAGCATGGAGCCTGCTTAGGATTCTGGGATTCTTTCTCTTCCTCTCTCTGCCCCTCCCCATTTGCTCTCTCAAAAATATAAATAAACATTTAAAAAAAAGACAAACTAAGAATTGGAAGGAAGTACAATGATTGTGGGAAGGAACACATATATGAAAGATGTCATTTTCTTTCAACAGACCTTTTAATTCGAGCAAAGGAATTCAGAGGGATTCCTTCCGGGACTGTCAATGGAATTTGAAGCAATTATCCTAAGATTCATTCAGAAGAGTAAATATAAAGAACAGTCTGGACAATCATATAAACTTTAGTTTATATGGGAAGCAAAGCCAAGGTGTGCGCCCTAACCAGTATCAAAACCTACAAGAGGATTAACAGAAGATGAAACACAGTTGGACAGCTGATGCATAAAAAGGGTTCGATCTCAAAAAGGGTTCAATCTCACTCAAAATTAGAGAGCATAGAAGTTACAATTGAGACTAAAGTAACGACATGCAGTTTTCACTACCGGATTGGCAAAAATTTAATCTATGGTAATGTCATGATGGAGTCTTAAGAAGTGAACATCACTCTATACTGCGAGTGGGAAAGTGAATTTTTATGAGGAGAATAATTTGTTATTATTTGTTATTTGTAATTATAAATTATTATTATTTGTTAATTTATTATTATTAATTATTATTATTATTGATGCCACAGGCATCAAGTAGATCCCATTTTTTTCAGTAGTTTTACTTCTCAGTAAGAGACATTCTAGTTTCAGAACGAAGAAGTCATGCGTAAAGATGCTCTTAGTAACACTGTCATTGAGAAAACAATGAAACCCACTCAAAGTCTATCAACAGAGGGAGGATTAAGGAAGCAACAGAGTGTCCATTCTGAGGTCTACCTGGCACCAGATGAAAGGGTAAAAGGAGATTTTTTATGCTGTGAAAGAATACCCCAAACACAGTTAAGTGGGAAAACAATGTTGAAAAACTATAATAAAGTATGAATATTTAAGAATATTTAGAAATATTCATTTAAGAGTATTTAATTCTGCTATAGAGAATAAGAAAAAATAAGTGGGGTGCATAAGACGTATCCGATGTGTTAGGGGTAGCAAATCAGTAAGCAACCCACAACTCTGGTTAGTCACAGAAAGAACAAATGGCCTAAACAGGTAGACCACATGTGAGTTTAACAGTGCATATGAAGCGTCTTCCTAGCAATATGAAGAAGTGAAAGTACCAAATGAAATATTTATAAAACACAAACTATGTCATCTCCAGAATTGACAGTTCTCATTTATGTCATCCTTAAATCAGCCCACTGGCAACACCCATTCTCTTCCTGAGACATGCAGATAAAAGTTATAGGGCTCAGCAGATTGGAGGCAGGCCACAAACCTTCTCTCTCTCCAATGAAGCGAGCCATGTACTGGTCCAAGCCACCTTCTGTCTGCTGAGCCCCCATCCTCACCCTCAAGTCTGGTCTTCTACTATGGCATCAGTGGGAGAGAGAGCAAGGGAGGTGGCAAGGGGAGAAGAGGAGGGGAAGAGACTAACGGGGTAACTGTCAAACAAAATGAACTTAATCCCTAACATTAAAGTTCTTTAGAAGGAGACCATTCCTGTAGTCTTCAAACATATATAAAATGGGACGTTATGCGAAGGACAGAGTATATGGACACTCTCATTCTATAGAAGAGAAGACATAGACTCAGAGAGGGTAGGCAAACTCATACTAAAGCTATCTGAATGAGACCTGCTTATGCCCATTTTGGAGATGGGGAACAAGAGGCTGGATAACTTCTGGAGCAACAGGGGCAGACTGCAAGCCTCGGGGCCCGGGCCCATTGTGGGCCACAGGAGGCAGCATACCTCTTGCCTTGTATAGGAACTCTTGGTGTTCAAGCTCCTTGAGGGCAGACCCAGAGTGACGACTTGCTTAATGACAAGGGGAAGATACTGTTTTTAGCACGTTTCCCCTCTTAGTAGAAGGCTCTCCAAGAGTGCTCCATGAAGCCCCGCACCAAACTTCTTTCTCCCCCCAAATGCTAGATGATGAAAAGCCCTGCGTGCAGCTATCCTGAAGCGGGGGAAACAACCCCCTACAAAGGATTTGCCAGCGGAAAGATTAACTGCTTTTCCATATTTTAAAGACTTACTGTCTGCTTATTAACATGGAGCTTCGGAGGGGTCTGGGCAATGTTAGCTGTACATTTATGTGCACAGCGTGTATTTATGGCCCAGGGTGCAGGGTTGAACTTCATAAAACACACCTCCATCCAGCTGGGCCCAGCAGCCAGACTGACATCATTGTGCAAGGGAACTGTGGCCTGGTGGGTTTGCCTGGGGGCCAAAAAAGGCAGCAGGGAAATGCCTCAACAGAGAACCACAGCGGCAGTTTCTAAGCAGGGATAGGTCAAAATGCGTGAAATAAATTAGGTCCTCCAGGGAAAGAGGAGGGAAGAGGGAGGCAATTTTGATGTGTCCATTGCCAGGACTGAAATAACGCAGTCCTCCCTTTTCCACTGGCTATACACAGAGAAAGACTAGCGGGGAAAATGATGGGATTTCAAGACAGCTTCCCCTGACAAGAGAGACTATTAGCTGCGCGCCATCCAGTAAGAGGGGCTCTGCTGACCACATGAGGAGAGCCACCTTGCTGCTTCCCCACTGCGCTCCCTGGACAAACATGGGCAATGGGGAGGACTCGGGGAGAAGATACCCGGACCCACAATGCACATTTGGAGAACTTGGTTGGCTGGTTTTGAATTAACCAGGTACAAAACTGTGGCTCGACAAACAATTGGGGCAGGATAGACTATTTGAAAAAAAAATTTTTAATGTTTACTTATTTTTGAGAGCAAGAGACAGACAGAGAGAGAGAAAGAAGAGAGAGAGAGAGAGAGAGAGAGAGAGAGAGCGCGCATGAGCAGAGAAGGGGTAGAGAGAGAGTAGACACAGAATCTGAAGCAGGCTCCAGGCTCCGAGCTGTCAGCACAGAGCCCAACGTGGAGCTCGAACTCACAAACCGCGAGATCATGACCTGAGCTGAAGTCAGTCACTTAACCAACAGAGACACCCAGGTGCCCCCAGGAAAGATTCTTTAAAAACCACTTTGGGGGCACCTGGGTTATGCCTCTCAATAAATAAACAGTAAAAAAATTGTTAACAACAGCCAAAAAACACTTTGAAGTGTTCTACCCTTTACAGATTTTCCCCATTGATAAAATTCCCAGATTTTATCCTGACATGAAACAAAGACAATGAGGAAGTCACAGGGGATTCTCAGTCATAGTACTATTCTCCAGGTGGCCTGGGTATGTAACTGTGGCTCTCCAATGGGATCTTACTCTCGTTAGGGGTAAGAAGAGGCCTGTTCTCCCCCAATGTACCCCAAAATGCCCTACACTGACCTAGGCCCATAACTTGTGGAGAGCAAACATTTGGTGGCTGTTTAAATTCAAACTAGAGATTAAATATGAGGGTTGTTCCAGTAGAACTCCACAGCCCC
Organism: Paguma larvata; assembly: GCA_030068075.1. Lineage (NCBI taxonomy): Eukaryota > Metazoa > Chordata > Mammalia > Carnivora > Viverridae > Paguma > Paguma larvata. Next base: position 22,216,937 of record CM057842.1, on the reverse strand, counting down.
GCTAGCAAACAGCATGGGGGAGGGGAGGGAGCACCAGCACCTGCGCTTGCCCAGCCCAAAGCAGGTGAAAGACTAAATAGCAGCGCCTCACCTGCTCACCCTCAAAAGTGTCAGGACTTCATAGAAACGTGAAATAATTCCTTCCTTGGCTCGGTTTTCCACCCTGCTATGTTGAATTCCTGCTTTCTCATCTCTGAATGGTATCTTGTACAGATTCCATAACACACTCCGACAGTTTTAGGTTAGTACAATTAGGCCAGTCTAGTTAACTGCTCTAATTTCATTGATAGTTCGAAGCTCTACACTGTTCTTCCTTCAAGCTTCTAGGTTCTAGCCTTTTCAGCAGTTGGGGTGGGAGAACAGCAGTAAAGAGGTAGCAACTTCTGTTTACCAGGCCGCAGAGCGACGGTCTCACCATGGCCTGCTTTCTTACAACACAGCCTGGCCTCTGGTGTCCTCTGTTCAGCCCAGCATCCAAATGTTGGCTCTCTTGTGAGGTTATGATTGATGCTTCAGAGGACCAACAGCTCCTCAATATACCAACGGGGCCACCCGTGCAGCTCCTACCATCAGCAGTTACTGCCAAACTTCTTGCCCTTGTGAGGACCTCACTTGAAGAGCAGCCACCTTGTCAGGTTCAAGCAAAATGACAGCTACTTTCCACACGGCCCACCTGACGCTTGGGAAACACGTATCTTTGCTGGCCCAGACACAGGCCACTTCAGTGCTGCCCCTTCTCCAACCCTCATCCTTTCCCTCCAGGTCTCTCCCTGTTCAGACAGACACAGGATATATTAGTACAGCTGTCGCCTAGCAGACATCTGACCAGTGCCAGACTTGCCCTTCTTCAGCTACTGCCGAAATATAGTAGAGTCTCTTGGAGCATTCCCCACTACCTATCTGACTCCCAGCGGCAAACAGTGCCCTCTGGAGCACCACCTTCCACGAACCCCGATCTCTTACTAGGCCCCTCATCAGTGCTCACATGGCAGACCAAAGGCGGGCCAGTTGTCTATCCTGAAATAGGCTTGGAGGTGGGGAGTAGGATTTCCAACTCTAGTGCCAGCTCAAAGGCTCTTCTCTTTAGAATCTGTGGTGCCCAGTGTCACTTCATCCTCACCTCCACCTGGGGCTACGAGGAAACCCCCACCTGATACCCTGTTCACATCCTTCTGTAATCATTCATGGGAGACACCCCGCATGGAGTTGGAAAAGAACTGTGCTATGGGATGTGTTCCGTAGGTGCCTAAAAGACACTGAACGGAAATCTTAACTCTGAAAACAATCTTTAAGAGAACAGAAATAGGCACTTGATTGCGAACCAAATTTAGCATCAGGTTCAGGACAAACTGCCCGGAGCTGTCTAATTAGAGTTGGAAGAAGGCATAGAGGCTCACTGTCCCTCCATTATTCATCCTTGTTCTGGCAGTGCCAGCCTATGCAATTAAGCCACACAGAAGAGGGCTGACTAAATGTTGGAACAAAGGGAGGATTCATGGGTACTAAAAAGTTGCCTCTGCTCCCAATTCCAGTGACTCTTGCCCCTTTACCCTGGATCTCTTAACAGTACCACCTTCCATCAAGCCACTCAAGCCAGAGATCTTGACGTAATTCTCAGCGTGTTCCACTTTGAACACCGCCATGGGCTGATTTGACTGTCTCAAGCCCACCCTCCCTTCTGCCACCTTCAGGGTCGGCTTCCTGGGGGAGCACAGGTAGCCACGCGGGGACCTGTACTCAAAAGGGCTTGTCACTTAGGGTTTACTGCTCTGCAGTACTCTCTTGAAACTTTTAATTTTATCTTTACATTTACGTTCTTTACTAGGACACAGCACCTCAGTCCAGTGATTAGTGGAAGAGAGAACCCAGGAGCCAATGGGCTGCACACCCCAGAGTAATGCAGGTGGGACCTGGGAGTGCCTGTGAGGGTCTGTACTTAGTCAGAATCCCTGCATCTGAGGGAAGCACAAGATAAATAGTATCCTGGCAGGTCAAGAGAGACCACAGGAGGAAGGAAAATGTCTTACCTTTCAGGTACCTTTAAAGATGCTTTTTTCCTGCTTTTTGAAGAAACAGCCCACACTTTTATTTGTGTCTGCAGATTCTGTAGCTGGCCCTCTCGACTTGACCTGCGTCATTTATAGCACACCTCCCACCTGGCTTCCTGGCCATCGGACCCTTTCCATTCTTAAGGTGACAGTGCTTCCCAAATGCAAGGCTGACCATACCATCCCCCTCTTTATACTAACCTTGCAAGGCTCCCTTAGCGTCTACCCAATGGTCTGCACGGGAGGGAAGCAAAGCAGACCCTATATGATCCAGCTGGCTCTCCCTTCGGTCTGATACCCCTAAGCCAAGCTTCTTTCCCAGCATCTAGGCACGCTCCCCACCCTGCGCCCTGGACTGCTTAATGCTTCTTCTCCCTCCGTGCTAAGACCCAGACGGAGCTCATTACAATCACCCAGGGAGCTTCTTGTTTTGTTTGTTTCTTTCAGCTGATGCGTGGGCCACACCTAAAACATATTATATTAGAAACCTGGATGTAGGGCCAAGGCATGTGTCTTTTTTAAAGCTACTTAAGCGATTCCAGTGCGCTGCCAAGGCTGAGACCATACTACCGATTAAAAGGATCAAAAGGAGTGCTTCTCAAACCTAACGTACTTAACAAATCACTGAGGATCTTGTTGAAATGCAGATTCTATTCAGTGGCTCTAGGGCGGGGATCAATGATTCTGCCTTTCTCACCTGCTTCCAAGTAGTGCTGATGCTGTTGACTCTGGAACCAGCAAGGCTCTGAGCTTTGCAGCCACCTCTTCCCTACCCTCGGAGAACCCCATTTCAGTTCTAAAAGGCTTACTGAATGTTGCCTCCTCCATAAGAACTTCCTCTCTTAAGGAAGCATGTCCTCCATGCTCCTGTGGCATGCTGGAGATACCTGTGGCATCTGTGTAACACACATACGCTTCTATGTGCATGTGGAATGAGCCGCTCAGAGCCATTTTAACCCCCCTGGTGCCACCAACTGGAAAAGGATGGAAGGATAGACACTTTCCTCTAGGCTACATTTGGAATGGTCTGAAAACTGTAAGCTATGGAACCTGTAGAAAGTTCTCTTTTGGTAACCCAGGGAAATACACGGAAGTTAACCTCAAGAGCAGCTAAAAATGAGGTTCAAGCAGCCCATGTGGGTGTCAGCTAGGAGGCACAGGACACACGCATTAAGAAGCCATGAACAAACAAAAAACTTTTTTCCAATATGAGCTCAAATCAAACTTCAGAAAGGCAGACACTTCAAATTTTAGGAGTTGATTGGTCACTTAGCCGTTACTCCCCCACGGGCTGCCTGATGTGGCTAATTCTAGAGTTGGTGGCAGTACAGATGGATTACTCAACAATACCATGAGTAAGCCAACTGTATCTTTTCTCCATTTCTTCTTTCCTCCCTCTCTCTCTAACTCCTTCCTTCTCTCATCCCCTTCCTTTGTCCCTCTAGATAACCAGAGAGGAAGCTATCTCAATTTTTAATTCAGGTGATTTTGTCACCTATTAGACTTTCAAAGACAAGACACAGACCTTTGCTTTCTATGCATTAGCTCAGTACTAAAGCTCACTGAATAATGATGGAAAAATAGTCAAAGATAAAAATATAATCCAAAGTAGCACAAGCTTCCTGGCAAATGAGTTGTACAGAATATAGTATGAGATTTAAGCAGCCCAGATTCATTTATTCCAAGGATTCTGCAAGATCCAAGCCTCCTTGCTTCTGGTTGATTTCAGAAAAGAGGGCCCTGCCTAAGTGCTCTAAAGCAGTTTTCTTTGATATCTAATCTCCCTCTTTTGATAGCAATATCCTACTCTGTTCAGGAACCCACCCTTCCTTCAGGCAGCCCAGGTGCTTCTGAGGAGCTAGCCCTGCCCAGGCATGTTGCCTGAGTCTAAGCTGATTGGTACAACTCCTTCCCCTGAAGAAAGCGACTGGTTCAGAGATGGGCATTGGACCTAAGTCACTAGAACTAAACTGAAACCCAGTATTCTTATCTCTACTCCCAATACACAAAGGAGCCACTGGCAGCTTTTCTTTGCCCATGGATCAAAGTGTCTGCTGGAAAATGTAAAGAGAAAACCTAAGTCTTGGTGACTGACCTTTGGGAAACTAGAGTAAGCCTTACCTGAAGCCTCCATCTCAACTTTTTCACTTTATTGTTTAAACTTGCTTGAGTTGAGCCTTCTTTTATTTGTAATAAAAGAATACTAGGTGATGCACACCTAAATTCCTTATGATGCTTGACATGTCGCCTGATCAAACTGTAACTGGAAAATATAGGCTTTAGGGAGCTGAGCCCTAGAAGCCATCAGTTTGGTTCCCACCAAGTGTACTTGGGATGGCCCTCCAGGATCCAGACGGTCAGGCTTCTCTTGCTCCATTTCACTAGCATAAGAAACGTGCTGTTTTCATAGTTAAGAGCTGAGATTAAATGGAACTAGCATGTTGTCTTTGTTATACTTACTTACTCAAAAATGTATACAATGGACACATTATGGCATTCCACTTGTGACTTGCTGATGAAGAGAGCACACAAAAAGCCTAAGGGGTGCTTTTCTACAAGGCACAGTGTCCCGTGGTGATTATTATACTGCAGACAGAATGAGTCCAAGAGAGCCAAGACAATGACTTCCACTCATCCTCAGCCCCACCAAGGATCTGTTGAGATTTCTGGTGCCAACCCAGATCCTGTAAATAACTTCAGCAGCAAATTCTTTGGCATTATCAGCACAAGGCAGGTGGCAAGGAAGGGTATTTTGTGTCTGAAAAATGGGTGAGAGAGCCCCACAGAATAAAAAGCAAGAGGGACCCAGTTTTCTTTTCTCATACTAGAAGAGAATCTCAAAAGAGCTAACAACAAGAGAAATTTTCAAACCTTGGCCATTTTTTTTGTACTAGTGTCTTCCGTAAATCCTCTTAATTATGACATGAACCATTTTCTTCTAATCCCTTAAGAAGAGTAAGGAATTTATTAAATATTTTCACTGCAACTATTAGTGTCTTTTCTTCCAAATAATGAGTAAGAGCTAACATGTATAGAGGGCTTGCCTTGTGCTAAGCACTTTCTCAAGCGGTTCGCCTTTAATCTTAATACCTACTCAGAGAGTTGCCATCTTCACTTATTTAAGCTTCGAGACGTTAAACATTTCCAAGTATAAAACCCATCAAGTATCAAAGTATCAAACCTCTGTTTTAACCCCTACACTAGAACTACTCACCAACATCAACATCCTTCCTATCGTCCCAGTCATCTCCATCTACTGCACACCTACTGTGTGTTTTTTACTGAAAACTAACTGCAGAACAACTCTATGAGCCAGGTGATGTTATTTCTAAATTATCAAAGAGGCGCCTGAGACTTACAGACCTTTTAGTAATTTGGACCCATCATGGTTTAAGAGAGCACAGGTAACAGGCTTCAGAGCCACTGTCTGGATTTAAGCTGTCAGATTTCACAGACTGCCATCCACCCACCAAACATCAAAACCTCCTGTGGAAAAGTGTCCGGACACAATTCACTGATAAACTGAGAGCAGAGACTCTGTCCCTAGACCTTCAGGGGCCAACTGAACATTCCCTCAGATTCAACATTTATAATTGCCCCCTCCCTAGCTTCACAGTGTCTTCCACAAATCCCCTGGGAACTGCCACGTTCATTTAGCAAAATAAAGCAGCAGCGTCATGAACCACCAGGAGGCCCGAATAGACTCGAAAGAATAAAGCATTCGCTGAGGAATTAAATAGCTAGTTTTAAGTGATCTGACAAAGTCAGACTCTGACCAACATTACTTGCTTTCTAAAAGACTGAACATCTTGCATTACATGAAAAAAGCACTTTGTTCAACACACTACGTTGAGGGTAAGAAAATAAATAGGCTAACTATGAGGCCAGTTTTGCACAGGGGAAAAAAAAGATGGGAAGGAAATATAGCACTGTTTAAATACTTCTCCTTACCCCCAGTTTACAGATGAGGAAACCCTGAAGTTAGCAGGCTAATTAGATGTGGAGCTGGTATTCCAATTAGGCCACCTGGCCCAGTTCTGAGTGGTGAGATTACACGTGATTTTACTTATTCTCTATACATTTCTCTACGTTTTCTACAATGAGTAGGAATTGCATTTTAATAAGAACTAAGAACTGTGGAATAATAACTTTCTATGTTTTAGACTACAGACACACATATTTGGAAAACTAAGCCTCTGCCATCAGCACTTTGCTTTACGATCTCAATAGTGAACCACCAGAAACAACAAAAGTCAGAGTGATACTCCTTCAAAATCATTCACTGAAAGAACATGGAAGCACCTCCTTAGTTTATAATCTGGCTGTTCTATTCCACATACCCAATTTGACTGTATATCCTTGGGGTGAGTCCCATCAAGGATGCCTCTCTGAGTCCGTCTATCATATCAGCTTTAAAATGACTTGGTCTATAGATGCAGATGAATTCATTTCTAGTGACTGAAATAAAGGCTGAATCCATGTCTTTCTACTCTGACTCTAAGCTTCCTGAATTCTATGTCTTATAGCTTTGAATCAATGCCCCAGGTAAAGAGTCAGACAAACCAGGTAGTGTGCTAGATTTTCTGATCTAACTTCTGAATCCAATGCTTTTAATAATTCTCACGTCCATTCAACAGTTCGTTATCACAAAATAGCAAGATTTTTCATTTTGAAGAGTACAAATACCGAGGCGGGGACTAGAGTCACAGGGAAATTTCAAGAGAAACAGATACATTCCAGAAACACTGTGCGAAAAGCAATGCTCTCGATTTTAAACATTGGTGTTCTAATAAATTTTGTGATGATTGGTGATCTACTCCAACACAGAGGGAAAAAAAGTCTCTCGGAACAAAAATCAGAACTCCCATATCCACATAGAGAATATCACTATGAAATAGAGGGTAGGAATAAAATGGAGGAGGTGGGAGATAATGAGGACTAGAAAGCCGACTGGTTCAAAAGTCAGTGGAGTTGAATCAAGCTCCCCATGTGAAATCACGTATTTGTCACCTGTTGTCCCCTCCTTCTCTAAGCCCTAGTTTTCACTCATCATCAAGGAAATGAAAATTAAAACTACTAGAAGATATCACCTCACACCTATCAGAATGGCTAACATGAAAAACACAAGAAACAAGTGTTGGCAAGGATGTGGAGAAAAAAGAACTCTCGCGCACTGTTGGTGGGAATGCAAACTGGTGCAGCCACTGTGGAAGGCAGTAAGGAGGTTCCTCAAAAATTAAAAATAGAATTACCTTATGATCCAGCAGTTGCACTACTATTTACCCAAAGAATAAAAGAACACTAATTCAAAGGGATACATGCACCCTGATATTTATGTAGCATTATCAACAATAGCCAAATTATGGAAAGAGTCCAAATGTCCGACTGATGAATGGATAAGGAAGATGTGGTATATGTATACAATGGAATATTAGCCATAAGTAAGAATGAAACCTGCCATTGGCAATGACATGGATAGAGCTAGAGAGTATTATGTCAAGTGAAGTAAGTCAGTCAGATGAAGACAAACACCATATTATTTCACTCATTATGCGGAATTTAAGAAACAAAACAAATAAACAAAGGGAAAATAAGAGAGAGGCAAACCAAGAAACAGACTCTTATCTATAGAGAATTAATTGGATGGTTACCAGAGAGGAGGTGGGTGGAAGGCTGGGTGAAATAGGTGATGGGGATTAAGGTTATGATGAGCACCAGGTGATGTAGAGATGTACTGAATTCAGATGTACTGAATTACTATATTGTACACCTGAAACTAATATAACACTGTATGTTAACTAATTGGAATTAAAATGAAAACTTAAAAATAAATAAATAAATAACCTAAACACAGCAATTAAAAGATAGAGACTGACATATTAGATAAAAATGTTGGCTCCCACTATATCCTGAGCAATAAATCCACTTTAATTATGAACACATAGATAAGCTCAAAGTAAAGAGATTTTAAAAGATATACCATGAAAATATTAAAGAAAAGGAAGAGGGGATAGTTATATTAACAACAATCAAAGGACACCAAGTACCCAAAGTATACTTCAGTGCAAGGAATAGTACGAGCTTAAAGAGGGACACTGTAAGATGATAGGAGTCAATTCACCAGAAGTCGCAACAATCTTAAGTGTATATGTACCTAACAACCAAATGTCAAAGTAAATGAAGCAAAATCTAATGCAGACTAAAAATAAAAATGCTAATCCAGAATGATAGCTGGAGACTGCAACATCCTTCTCTTGATAGCAATAGAGCAAGCAGACTGAAACTCAGTAAGGGTATGGAAAATAGCTTTACCTAATTGACATATATAGAACAGTCAACAACAGCACTATATGTGTATGTATATATATACACATATATATACACACACACACACACATACATATATACACACACATACTTTTTTTCAAGTCCATATGGAACATTCGCCAAATTAGATCATGTTATGGGTCAAAAAGCAAATCTCTGCAAATTTAAAAGAACCAAAATTATACAAAGAATGTTCCCAAACCATAATGAAATTAAATCCAAAATCAATGACAGAAACATTTCTGGAAAATCCCCAAATACTCTGAATTTGAATAACACACTCCCAAATAACCCTAAGGTCAGAAAGGAAGCTGCAGGGAAAATGAGAAAATATTTTGAATTTAATGAACAATAACATACACAAGACATAAATATTTATCACAAGTAAATATCTGTGGGATGCAGTTACACAAGGGCTGCAAGGAAGATTTCTAGTAGTAGATGCTTATTCTATAAAAGAAGAAAGTTCTTACATTAATAATCTAAATTTCCATCATAAGAAAAGGGAGAGAAAATTCAAAACAAGGAGGACAAAGTAAGTAATAAAACTAGAAGAAAACTGAGAACAAAAAACAACAGGGAAACAATAAAACTAAAAGCTAGTTCTTTAAAATGATCTACAAAACAAATAAATCTCTAGTCTGTTGTTTTTTCTATTATCAAGTAAAAAAGAGAGAAGACACAAACTAAAACTATCAGTTATGAGAAAGGAAACATCAGTAGGCCCTACAGATATTATAAAGATAATAAGAGAAAACATAAAACAATGGCCTGTCCTTAAATTTGGCAACATAGATAAACTAGACAAATTCCTTGAAAGATGCAAATTACCAAGGTACATTCAAAAGGAAGCAGTTAACTTCAATAGTCCTATACGAATTAAAGAAATTGAATTTGTAGTTAAAAATTTTCCAGGCACCTGGGTGGCTCAGTTAGTCAAGCATCCAACTTCAGCTCAGGTCATGATCTCGAGGTTCGTGAGTTTGAGCCCCACATCGGGATCACTGCTGTCAGCACAGAGTCTGCTTTGGATCCTCTGTCCTTTCTTCCTCTGCCCCTCCACCATTCATTCTCTCTCTCCCCCCCACTCTCTTTTTTTCTCTCTCAAAAATAAATAAACATTAATTTTTTTTTCCTCCAAAGAAATCTCCATGCCCTGAAGTCTTCACTGGGAAGTTCTACCAAATATTTAAAGAAAAAATAATACAGATTCTGCCAAAATCTTCTAGAATATAAAAGAGAGAACATTTCACACATCTTTTTCTAATGTCAGAATTATCCTGATACCAAAACCAGACAACAAAAATACAAGAAAAGGACATCACACGACAACAGACCATAATAACACAGAGCAAAAATGCCTCAGCACAATAGCAGCAGTTTGAATCCAGCAATATATGAAAAGAGGAATACATTTTGACCAAGTATCGTTTACCCCAGGAATGCAAGGCTGGTTCAAGATTCAAAAATCAATGTAATATACTATATTAAAAGAAACTAGAAAAACTACATGATGGATTATCAAGAAGGATGACAAAAAAAGTTTTTTACAAACCTATGTATCCTTTAGTGATAACAAATTAGGAATAAAATAGAACTTCTTTACTCAAAGAAGGGCACCTAATGAAGCTAATACCAGCCCGAATAATAAAATCCTAAATGCGATATGATATGACATGAGAAGCATTGTCTGCTCACATTCTCCTATTCAACATCACTCCGGAGGACCTAATTCGTACAGGATGGAAAAAAAGGGAATAAAAAGCATATACATACAATTGTCTCTATGCACTTATGGCATCATTTTTCTGCATAGAAAATCCTAAGGAATCCACAGAAAAAGTAAGTAGAAGTTAACAAATTAGTTTAGCAACGTGGCAGAATCCAAGCTCAATCTGAAAAATCAATCATATTTCTAAATACTAGCAATGAAGAGTCGGGAATCAAAATGAAAAAAGTACCATCTAACATGGCAGCTTTAAAAGAACAGGAAATATTTGATATAACTATAACAAAATATTTGAGGGGCACCTGGGTGGCTCCGTCAGTTAAGCGCCTGACTCTTGATTTTGGCTTAAGTCATGATCTCATGGTTTGTGGATTCAAGACCTGCATAGGGCTCAATGCTGCCAGCATGGAACCTGCTGGGGAGTCTCTCTCTCCCTCTCTCTCTGCCCCTCCCCTGCTCTTGCTCGCTCTCTCTCTCAAAGTAAAAAAATAAACTGAAAAGCAATATTTGTAAAATCTGTAAGCTAAAAACTATAAAAGACTGATGAAAGAAATCAAGACCTAAATAAAGATATATATATATATATATATATGCATATATATATGTGTGTGTGTGTGTGTATATATATATATATACATATATACATGTATGTCTATGGACTGAAAGACTTAGTAGCATTATGATGTTAATTCCTCCCAAACTGAGCTAGATAGTCAACCTAATTTCAAACAAAATCCCAGGAGGATTTATTAATAGAAATTGATGTTTACTTCAAAATTTACATGGAAAGGCAAATGTACTAGAAGAGACAAAGGCATTTTGAAAAAGTAAAAAAGTAAAAAATTAAATAAATAATGGTAAAGAATTCTTATTACCTAATTTCAAGATTTAATATAACACCACAATAATCAAGACAGCTTTATATTTGAGGATAGACACGTGCATCAACTGAGTAATAGAGTCCAGACAGAAATACAGTCATTTGATTTTCAAAGAAGTACAAAGGCAATTCAGTGGAGAAAGGATTCTTTTCATCAAATGATAACAGAATAATTGGATATCCATATACCAAAAAAAAAAAAAAAAAAAAAAAAAAGAACCTCACTCTGTACCTCTCACCATGCACAGAAATCAATTCAGAATGGATTACAGACCTAAATGTAAAGCTTAAGAGCATAACAATTCTATTTTTTAAAGTTTATTTATTTTAAGAGAGAGAGGGAGTAGGGAGTGAGAGAGAGAGAAGGAGAGAGAGAATCCCAAGCAGGCTTAGCACTGTCAGCACAGAGCCCAACGTGGGACTCGAATTTACAAACCAAGAGATCATGACCTGAGCTGAAGTCGGGATGCTCAACCAACTGAGATACCCAGGCTCCCCATGAGCAAAACAATTTTAGAGGAAAGTATTGGAGAAAATCTTTGTGGTCTTGGGTTAGACAAAGCTTTCTTATATGTGAAAAAAAATGCATGGTCCACTTTAAAAAACTGATTAATGGAATGTCAAGAAAATCAAGTGATTTTTGTTCTGTGAAAGATACTGTTAAGAAAATGAAAAGACAAGCCACGGGCTAGAAGAAAATATTTTCAAATCACATATTTCTACAAAAGACTTGTATCTAGAATATATGAAAATTCTCAATGTTCAAAATAATCAGTAAAAAAGGAAAACAACCTAATTTTTTTTTAATGGGCAAAACATTTGAACACACATTTCACTGAATGTGCAGATGGCAAGTAGGCACATGTAAAGAAGCCTACAATCATTATTCACTAGAAAAATGCTAAACCACAATGAGATGCTACTATGCTACTCTTAGATAAAAAAAATAAAGATAAAAAATATTAATGAGAAAATCAAGAGCTTGCAAGGATGGGGAGAATGCAAACTCCCATACATTGATGGTGAGAAGGCAGAATGGTACAGCCACCTTGTAACACAGTTTGGTGATTTTTTACAAAATGAAACATACATTCCATACAATTACCATATAATCCAGTAATTTGACTGCTAGGTATTTATTCAAGTGAAATGACAACTTTTATTCATAAAAGCACTTATATGTGAATGCTTATAGTGATTTTATTTATAATCACTAAAAATTACAAGCTGCCCAAATGTACCTAGACTGGAGAATGGATAAACAAATATATTACACCCATACTGTGGAATATTGTTCAATAATAAACCGGTACTACTGATACAAGCAATAACATGAATAAATGTCAATTACGTTATGCTAAGTAAAAGCAACCAGACTGAAAAAGTTACATTGTGTATGATTTCACTTATATGACATTCTGGAAAAGGCCAAATTATAGGGACAGAAAACCTATCACTGTGAGCCAGGAGCTATGCTTGGAGGATGGGTTGACCACAAAGACCACCTCAGAAGAATTTTCTAGGGTGATGAAACTGCTATATCTTGATTGTGATGATAGATATACAACTATAAGTACTAGTCAAAACTCATAGGCTCTATACCATAAAGGGCAGATTTTATCATATGTAAATTTAAAATACGAATAAAAATACAATAAAATATACCATTAAATATCAACAACAAAAGAACTAAAAAGCAAGACCAAAATGTATGTGTTTCTAAGAGGTGTCTTTATTTATTTTTTCCTAAGTTTATTTATTTTGAGAGAGAGAGAAAGCGAGAAGCATGAGTGGGGGAGGGGTAAAAAGAGAGAGAGAATCCCAAGTAGGCTCCAAGTGCAGAGCCTGATGTGGGACTTGAACCCATGAACCATGAGATAATGACCCTGGCTGAAGTCAGATGTTTAACTGACTAAGCCACCCAGGCACCCTCAAGAGGTGCATTTAAATAAAAAGTCACGGAAAGTTGGAAGTAAAAAGATAGTCAAAGATACAATATGAAAATACTAAGCAGAAGAAAGCTAGTTTGGCTATATTAATATCAGACAAAGACAGGGAATATCACCAGTGATTAAGATGGCCATTTCCTAAGAGTGAAAATAATAAAGTTCGTTAAAAAGACATTAAAAATCTAAGTGTATGCAGCTGATAACAGAATCTCAAAATAATGAAACAAAAATTTACAGAATGAAGGGAGAATACTCCAAACCCAAATTGCCAAATACACATTCTTTCCAAATGCATGTAAAATATACATCAAGATGGCAATATAATAGGCCATGAAATAAGTCTTAATAAATTTAAAAGGACTGAAATCATACAGAATATGCAATAGAACTGAAGTAGAAATAAAATTAAGAATCTATAAACTCCTCATACATTTGAAAAAGTAAGTAGTATATTTCTAAATAACACATATGGCAAAAAGAAAATTACAAGACCAGGGGTGCCTGGGTGGCTCAGTTGGTTAAGCATCTGATTTCAGATCACATCATGATCTCACCGTTCGTAAGTTTAGGCCCCATGTCGGGCTCTGTGCTGATAGCTTGGAGCCTGGAGCCTGCTTCGGATTCTGTGTCCCCTTCTCTCTCTGCCCCTCTCCTGCTCACACTTTGTTTCTCTCTATCTCTCAAAAATATATAAACATTAAAAAGGAAATTACAAGACCAGAAATATTCTGGAAATTATAAACCAGAAAATATTTTTAACCAGAAGACAGTAAAAAGGCAACATGTCAAAATCTGAATACTATTATCATTCTTAGAGAGAAATTTATAGATTTAAATATTTATATTAGAGAATAAAAATGATCTAAAGGTAATGATGTAGGATTTTACCTTAAGAAATCACAAAAAAGTACAAATACACCCTAAGAAAATAAAAGTAAATATAAAGATGAAAATGATAATTGATGAAATAGAAAATGAACAATGAAGAAAATCTCTGAAAAATAAAAAAGATGGTTCCTTGAAAAAGGCAAAAGACAACCTTGGAAAATTATTTGCAACATATTTTACTACAAGTAATATTTCTAATACGTGCAGAAATCTGCAATCGCACTTCTAATAAGAAAAAATTGAACTTAAAACTATAAGAAAAACACTCTTCACATGTATTGGGGAAAACACCCTGAGTTTGACAATACTCTCATTGGCAAGCCTAAAAAGTACAACAGGTGCTTACTCTCATACTTTGCTGGAAGAAATGCAAAATGGAACAACCTCCATGAGAGCTGGGCAATATCTAGAAAAAGTACATATGCCTTTATACTTTCATCCAACAATGCCACGTCTATGAATCTGTCCCCAAGCATTCTGCTAAAAAAGTTAAGTTATATATGTGTTGAGCCACTTATTGCAAGGTAATGGTAATAAGAAAAGACTGGAAACCACCCAAATGCCAAGCAACAGGAGAGTGAACAAACATCTATAGCCACACGACAGAGTCCTACTAAGCAGCTGTGGGAAAGAATGAGGGAGATCTCACTCCCCAAACTGATGAAGAATGCTCGACAGCACATATAATATAAAAAGTTGATGCCGAACAGCATGTATGCTTATGCTTCCTTTTGTGAAATAAAGGGGAAAATCTGATGATGTTTCTCTTTTTTTTCTTATATTAAAACAACAAAGTGGAAAGCTAAACCAAGAGCTAACAAAAATGATCCCCAGGAGAGGGAGAAAATAGGTGAAAAATTGGGGATGGAAGTGATGTGCCTCTGAATTACATCATTTCATGGCTATGACCTTGATACCAGGAGCACATCTTCTATAACTTAAAAAAAAAATCTTCCTCAAATTGAAAACAAAATCCATTATTGTATATGAAATTGTTGGCTTTACCACACAAAGAAAAGAAGCATTTCAACTGACTTTAAAACACAGTATTTTCAGACTAATTCCATCTTGGGATCTAGCCTAAAAACAAAATAAAGACCACAAAGAATTCTTAAACAACACATGGTCATGCTATTGTTAGCAATAATATTGGTATTGCTATTTCAAAGTAATTTTATGTATATTGTAGCTTGAGCAAATGATTAATATGTTAATGTGGTTAGGGACTGAGATTTTCAATGTAAGAGTAAACCAAAGTAGCTAATTAAAAATCATGCAATTTTGAATTGGAATTGGAATTATTGGTAGAAGCCCTGGATTTATTTTCTCTTTCTAAACAAATATATATTTCCTGGCTCTTATTCCTGAAAAGACTTAGAAGATTTTGGCAAAGCCACGGTAATGAATACTTGAGCCTAGACTGTGGTCTCTAAATAATATCACCCAATAAACAGAACCAAAGCTCCCTGGAAAATAGCTGATTCCATATCTCAAGCATAAAATGTATAAAATAAGCCTGGGATATCTTGTTATGCAGAATCTAAGGAAACTATCAGAGACTAATGAGATCTTGTCACAAAAGACACAGGGATCAAACTGAAGGGGCTCCCATGGGCCAAGATGAAAAGTTATATATCAAAATGACTTTAAGTCTACAAATATAAGTACACATATAAGTACATCTAAATCCTTAAGTTTGTCATGTTATTTTAAAAGCCAACTTGTTCATCATTTAAAAGTGCTAAGGCACCAAGTCATTATTCTGAAAATTGATAAAGAGAAGCAAGAATGTATCCTGCTATCAGTACAAATTATATTTTTAGGCAAGCAAATCATTCATTCAGAAAAGACTGCAGAATCACCATTTACCAATTATTTTCCAATTTTCTGGAGAAATAGTGGATCCAGGAATAGATCTTTATTCAATCTAAAAGCATCTGGTGGAGACTGAGGGCAACTTGATAGGGTCAGGCTGACACATGTGAACACAAGTATTAACCTCGGCATCACTAGTATGACAAGGACAAGGCTATGTGTGCCTCCTGATACCATGAAATAGGAAGTAAATAGCACTTCCTGTAGAGTATTCTCACTGAAAAAAACTTGATCAGAATCTAATTAGTATCTAAACCACAGTTTACAGAAACTACCAGGAAAAGAGACCCATTAAACAACACCCAGGAAGCAACTGGTCAAGTCCAGAATATAGAGCATTCTATAGGACAAATGACCTCACAGCCAAAGGCAATGTGTGCAATTCATTTGGTCTTGCTTCCAATAAAACAAAAATAACTTTTATACTTATATGAAAATAACATATCACACTTTGGAAAACTGGTGAATCTTGAATACCAGACAGGCTATAAGGTAAGACTTAAGAACTACTATTAATTTTATAGGGTGTGATAATGACATTGTGGTTAAGAATTTTTTTAAGTCCTTTTACGAAAGAGATGCACTATAAATATTTACAGATGAAAAAATACAATGTCAGGGATTCACTTTAAAATACTCTAGCAATATAATAATAGCAGTACTATTAATGATTTAATAGTCATAAGAAGAATGTAGGTGGGGTTACATGGAACAAGACTGGTAAAACACTGGTAATTGTTGAAGCTGTTTCCTAGATGCATGGGCTTCATTATGCTATAATTCCTCATTTTGCACAATTATCACATTATCATTGAAAAGGCTTAAAATTTAAGTCTTTTCTAGTGAGCATTAAAATGTCAAAAAGGGGGCGCCTGGGTGGCTCAGTTGGTTAAGCGGCCGACTTCGGCTCAGGTCATGATCTCATGGTCTGTGAGTTCGAGCCCCTCATCGGGCTCTGTGCTGATGGCTCAGAGCCTGGAGCCTGCTTCAGATTCTGTATCTCCCACTCTCTCTGCCCCTCCCCCGCTCATGCTCTGTCTCTATCTCTATGTCTCTCAAAAATAAATAAACATTAAAAAAAATTTAAAAAAAATGTCAAAAAGATTTATATGTCCATTTTTTTCTGAACTCTGGCACTTTCTACATGTTTTCCCCTTAGTTAATCTGCAAACTATCACTTGTCATAGATAAAAAGAATACCACAGTCCCATACACTGGGGCATTTTGTAAAGATGGACATTGTTGAGAAGGTCCTGGCACTCGCTCTTCTTTGGATTCTAAGGATGGAGTGATGAATGCTTAAGTTTTATTATGTTTTATGTTTCTTTTAATGCCTCTTTCAAGTTTCCCTATGGTAACTATTTTCAAGAAATGTATTTTGGGAAGGTGCTAGAAAACTCTTTCAGTGTAGTCAACATGTCCTTCCTTTCCGTTTTGTTTTGTTTTTTAACTAGACAGCCAAGAGTAGCACCTCTACTTTATAAACCCAGTCAGACACCTGATGACTCCTTCCTCTTTGACGCACTGCTCTAGGTTAGTACATCCTACACACCTTCCTGGCTTAAAAACTGTATCCATATGTTAATATTTACAAATTCAAGATATATATTCAGCATCCTATCTATTTCATTTCTCTCACCATTATGTCCTTGGCATCATCTTATAAAATCTCAAAAGTCACGATGGACTTCTATCTCACCCAGTCTGTAATGGAAATTATTAGCCGAAAAGAACGGCTCTCCAGATGGGTTTTATAAAACTATTTTGGCAAATACTGATGAATGCTTGGTGAATTCCCAGTTAAAAAGAGCTCAACAGCTTTGCTGAGGATTTCTCAGAGCTTTCAACAAGCTAACAGGAACTCTAACTTTCTAAGAAGAATAAAAACTAACGGCATTTCATACTTATGAATGCATATTAATATATGTGTATGCCACCTTCCATATCTCTAAATATCCTTACATGTGTACACATCACTTAGTTTCATGCCTGTAGATGTATATTCATATGTCCATATACAGTATTTTACTGAATGCTCTAGATGAATATTTACATATGTGTACCTATAGCATTTCACATCATATTTGTGAATACACGCTCATATGTGGATATATAGTATTTTTCAAACCCATTGGACAAACATAGCCTTCAGAAGTCCCAGCATAAAAAAAATTGTAGGCTGAAAAATGGTAACTGGTATGATCACCTTAATAACTTAAAGTGGGGGAGGAGGGAATACAAGGTTTAAAAGAAAATGGGACACATTCATAGACCTTAGTATGGATTTTACTCTGACTTTTTTAGGCACTATGACCCAATTGTTTAACCTTAACAGAATATGATCGCTTGAAGTTTTTAGGTCTATTCGGACAAAATAACCCAACTTTTAGAAGCAAATATTTTATCGCAGGTGGTAATGACTGGGAGAGTCTTTAAAATCAGGCAAAAAAAAAAAAATGTTACAGGGATGCAATGACATCTTGGGAAGGTAATTCAACTAGGTTATCAGCTCAAGGGCAAGAACCCAACTGACCTGATTTTAAATCCCTGGTGCTTACCCCAGTGTCTGTCACCACACAGGTGCACAGGGAACAAATTATTACATAAACAAATGCATTTAATAAAATATATTTAATCTAGAAGCAGCAGAGTTGTATTTTCCAGTTTTTTGCTTAAAAAAAATATATATATATATGTTTAATGGCAGAAGAAAAAAAGATTACTTCAGAGGAAGAAAATGACATCACAGAAGATGATTTAGAAAAAGAAATAAAACATAACACTAAAATGAGAGGGGAATGTCTGCCATGATACACTAAGCTGTTAATTTTCTCGTCCTTTAAGAATCATTGTGGTGGTAATCTGGAGAAATCCCTTCCTGTTTACTTTTTTCCCTTTCTAAATTGACGGCGATGACTGACTTCCTGCATCCTGGCTTCTGTTTACCGTTGGGCACACCCTCTTGCAGGGAGGTATTACCTGCTTTCTTCAAAATCCTAGGATACAAGTTCCAAAATTCCTTCTCTCAAAGATGCCAATGATGTCTGGATGGATTTGGTGCAGATTTTCCTGAAGCCCTTGGCTCATAGCTCACTTACAATTGCTCATCCCTTTTCGATTGTCGGTCATTTTCCATAAATTCAACCTGAAACACTAGGTTAGCCATCCTTCTCTGAGTCCAGTTGTGTGATAACAACACCTCTGGGTTGTATGCTTAGGGCTGCAATAGTTGTACGTCACTACAAACCATTTCTGCATCTTTAGGGAGAGGGAAATGCACATGAAAGTTTTTGTTATTACTTCACCCTTGGTTGCAACTTCTTTTCTCTGTCTTTGTTATTTCTGGCTTCTTCTTTGTGTTTGCCAATTAGAAAAAAGAGAGAGTCAAACTTTTGGCAAGGGAGTCCAGGAGAATACTGTCACATCTTATTGTATTTGTCCTCGGAGTGCTCCGGAAGCCTCCCAGTCTGGCTATGCATCAGCGAGGAGAACCCAGCCAACCTACAGATTCTCAGACCCACCTCCCGGAGACTGGGAATCAGTAGGTCAGGGTGAGACCCAAGAACATCCTTTCCCACAGGCACCCGAGATGATTCTGATGAGCCTTGTCCTATGTTTGAAAACTGCGGCACATTCCAAAAGAAAAAAAAAATAGACAAATGGCACCATTTTAGAAAGTGGGAAATAAAATTCCTTTGCTCACTGTGACTATTAAAAATAAATGATATGGGATGTTCTAATACCATAAGATGGAGATAATCATAAAATGGCAAACTGGCTTGTCATGTGGTTAACAGCCAACGCCAAATGGTTTAATCAAAGTGCCCACAGGCCGGGCCCTGAAAAAGAGCTTGTCGAATTTTACTTTTCAAACAATTTCAGACCACTGTTCAAAAAACACCTGATAAAAATCGGTGTCACATCTCCAGAGCAAAGTTAAGTGGAGAAGCCTAGCTAATGTGCATTCAAGATCTCTCTCGCCAGTCAGCTCCATCACTGAGGGCTAACATAGTTCAACCTCTATCCTAGCCCATGAATTACAAGACAGTTACCGGCATTCACTACTGCCCCTAATATGTAGAGACGCGGCATGAGAGCATTTTTAGATTGATCCTAGATACCCTGACCATTCCACTCTTTCCTTCCTGACATGCAATTTCCAAGCACAGAAAACAAGGTTGCAGATTATTTGTTTTGCCTCCTTTCTTAAAATCCAATTCAGGGACATCTGGGTGGCTCAGTTAGTTAAGCATCTGACTTCGGCTCAGATCAGGATCTCACAATTTGTGAGTTCAAGCCCCCCATCGGGTTCTGTGCTAATAGCTCAGAGCCTGGATCCTGCTTCAGATTCTGTGTTTCCCTCTCTCTGCCCCTCCCCTGCTCACACTCTGTCTCTCTCCCTCTCTCAAAAATAAATAAACATTAAAAAAATTAAAAAAAAAAACAATTCAACTTTCTGAGCTTGATAGACGTGCATGTAAAGGCTGTGTGAAGACGCAAGAAGAGATGAATAGCCTCATCAAGAAACGGCTGGAATCAATAGCATTCACTAATTTATTAGAGAGGCTGACTGTAGGCTCGGTAAGCATCCTGGACCACAGAGGCTGGCTCAGAGAACCGTGTGACTTTATACACCTTGGGTACTTTATCCTGTTTTCATCAGGGCTCATTAATCTCAACAATTTTTCATGTTGCTTTCATTTTCCTGATTAGTTGTACTTACAGTTGTGCTCACATTCCGAAAGTGTTTCTGAAGCTCATTTTTCTGTGACCCCCTCCACCAGCCTGTGTAATGTCATTTCGATGTTGCTTATTATTAAGTTGAAATAATTAACTTGGCACCCCACTAGAAGCTGATACCTTTTGTTAAAAGTGGACTTTAAAAAAAATCATCTAAGGAGGTTTATAAATGATTACTAACAAAAGATTAAATGTGTAAACCTGTCTATCACTACTGTACTCTCTGTTTTTCTTATGTCTTAGGCTAAATTGCAAACAGGCTTCTCCTCTATCACCTTATGAGAAATAAAAGCTTACACCAAATTAAGTTTCCGCCCTCGTTGGCACCATGTCCCCCTGAAGCAGGTGTTTTGGAAAATAACTTCTCCCTATTATCTGTTCTTCATAAAAGTTACATTGTATCCCTGAGAACAAGCAACAGAAAAAGGAGTCAAAAGAAAAATAAACATTTATATCTGTAGTATGTAACTACCAGTTACCAAGATTTATCTTCACAAAGAATGGTTCTGGTGCCAACTCTTAATTGATACTAAACGTATCATTACGTGGACACACGGAGTATTAGGAGTAACAGCATTCACTCACGATGCCATTGCTTATATAGTGAATATTATAAGCAGCCTAAATGGGGTCGGTTAAGGAAATCAGTAAACCTACACACTGTGCAGTTATTTTAAAAATTTATGTTGCAGAATTATTTAAGGGTAAGAAAATATGCTCGTGACGTTTCAAGTAAAAAAAGCATGCTATAAAATAATATTTATAATATTGTGCCATTTTTGGAAAACAAAACAAAACAAAACAAATAATTTACAGAAAACATGAATGAAAGCAAATGCAGCAAACGTCTAGCAGTAGTCTTACTTCTGGAGAATGGGACTACAGATAATTCTCTACCATTTCCGTGAGGCCACGTGTGGCTTTTGTAATGACAAAATAATTATGATGAGCTCTGTTTTTCATGTTTTATGTAGGATTAAAAAAAAGTTAATATTGTTATTCTATAAGCTCAATATAAAAGTCAAATACCTTAAAAGAAGAGAATACCAACAGACCAACAAGAAGAAAGCAGAGGTAAGGGCATAATTAGGGAACACACAGAGGTAGAATATAAGTGGCTTTAAAACATGGAAAATATACTCGCCCTTAGTCATTAAAAGCAGAGTTAAGATAACAATGATATTCCATTTCTCATCTACCAGATTGGCAAAGAGCACAACATTTTGGTTACATATGGGTCGGAAAGAGTGTAACTAATGTAAATCCTCGTAAATCGGTAGAAATGCAAGTTGGCTTCACATCGCCACAGGGCATTTCTGCAGAATATATCAAAGTTACAAATATGCATACCCTTTGACCCATCAATTCTTCTCATCATTTCTCATACAAATATATAAGCTACATAGTACATGAGAACATTCCTTTCTACTGTGCTTCAAGTAGCCAATGTTTGGAGTCCAAATTGGGTTAAATGAAAATATCCCCCCAATGGAATCTCAGGTAACCTTTTTTTTTAAAAAAAAAATAAATAATAAAAAGACAGGGGTGCCTGGGTGGCTTGGTTAAGCGGCCGACTTCGGCTCAGGTCATGATCTCATGGTCTGTGAGTTCGAGCCCCGCGTCGGGCTCTGTGCTGACGGCTCAGAGCCTGGAGCCTGCTTCAGATTCTGTATCTCCCTCTGTCTCTGCCCTCCTTTGCTCACGTTCTGTCTTTATGTCTCTCAAAAATAAAATAAAAACGCTAAAAAAATCAAAATAAAAAGACAAACCTATGTAATGATGTAAAGACAGTTTCAGATACATCAGGTGGAAAAAAACAAGTGAAGTACAGTATGTATAGTATGCTCTCATTCCCGTACAAAAAATCAGTGGTGTAAAAACATACGTACTTTTTTATTTGCATAAGACATCCCTGGACAGGTGCACTAGACCTAGAAACAACGGTGTCCTCTAGATAGGATGCAGGGGTCATCGGTGGTGGGAGATTTAATTCTCACTGCATATCCTTATGCTATTTGAGTTATTTACTATATTTATATATCGTACTTCGTATAATCACTTATTTATGTGTTTGGTTAATAGTTATTTTAAAAATAATCAGCTATGGGGGAGATTCAGTTCTCACTGCATATTCTCATATGCTATTTGGATTATTTACTGTATTTGTATATCTTATTTTATAGAATCATTTATTTATGTATTCAGTTAGTTAATAGTTATTTAAAAATTATCAGCTATGGAGAAGAAGCAATGTGACAGAGAAAAATTCCTAAATAGGCGGTCACCTGGGCTTTGCATGTGGAATCAGTTGCTTTCTCCGTGTGGGACGTTAGGCAAGCCCCTTCCCTTCTCTGGACCACCTTCTGTTTTCCTAAGGAGAATCACAAAGTTCTCTTTTTGCTCTGGGGAATCTGAACTTCTAGTTGTTTCCAAAACACACACATGCTTGTTTTCAAATATCACACAAAATAACAGGTGTCTCAGCTACTAGAATTACACATACCCCATCCCTGTGTTGCTCACTTACAAGGCTATTCTCTTGGGAAACTTTGTCTCAGTCAACACTTTTCTGAACACTATTTTATATGCGAAGCTGTATTTTAAGTGCTAAGAATACAGGAATTAATACGACGTGTCCCATCTATGGTGAATTCAGTAGAAGACTGAGCCATTGAATGCCAACTAAATACCAGGGGCTGGATGGAGCTTTTTTAAAATAATTGTACCCTGTAATGTTCACACCAACCTAATCCCCTGTAGGCACTATTAGCATTGCCATTTTACAGATGAACAGATGGCAACTAAGATGGGTAATTCACTCACAGGCAAAAGTCGCCCAATTAGGAAGTAATGGCATTAAGAATTCAAACCCAGGTTTGTATGATGACACCAAAGCCTGAACTACTTTTTACCACTGTTCCAGGCCATTTCACCTGATCTGGTGTGTGGGGAAGACAAAGAAACACATGCTTAAACAGTAATGTACTAGGTGCTGTAAGAAACCCTCCAAGTAGGTCAGATGGAGGTTTGCATGAAACTAGTATTTAGGAAGTATACAGCTCTTGTCAAATTAGATGTGTATAATTGCTTCCCATAGGTCAAATGAATGGTAAAATTGTCAGTTTCCCAAGTAAATCTTCATGGTGAGATGAACTCAGTCTGACATACTGTGACAGAGAGGCATTCACCTGGATGCCATAGGAATTCTCTATCAGGCTTCGGTATCAGGAAGATGCTGACCTAAGTCAAATCTAGAATTTAGCAGCTTTAACACTGGCCAAGGGCTTAACTCCTCTGAGCCTCAGGTTCCTACTTGGTGAAATGCAGAAGAAACGAACAAATGGAAAGAACAATATACATGGAAACAGACATAAAGCTCTTAGTCAAAAGCAGACATTGAGTAAAGCAGAAATCATGTATAAATTCTCATACAGGCTGGGAGGTACTGAGATAATGAGGGACTGCAGGACAATCTACTTCAACAGAAATGGAATCATTCGCGAAATGTACAATTTGTTTTCTAAAAGTCAGTAGAGGAATGTTTTGTTTGAGAAGCATCTGATATAATGATTCTAGCCTGAGAATTTCTCCCACATCATTCTGACCCATCACTTACACCTGTAGTTATGTGGACCATGGGTGATTCTGATCCTCATGTTGTGACCTCTCCACCCATTTTTCTTCCCAATGCCCAAAGAACCTTGGTCATTAGCCAGTGGCTGATGTGTTTAAGGATCTTGGGCTATATCTTCCTAGGCATGAAGGTGGTACTGAGGTCGCCTCCAACCCTAGGTTGCCATGGGGTTTTCCTGTCAAAATCATAAGCAATCCTAAAAAGGAGGGAGTGGAAGTCACCAAAGAGAGAGAGAGAGAGAGAGGGAAATGCCAAGTCTCAAAGAAAAGCTGATCATTAAAAAATGAATTCCCTTCTTGAGTATACAAAATGTCCCGTGAAAAAGTGGTCCGTGTCTAGAAATTTTATGTCTATATTCAATATGCTGCATTGGAAGAAGCATTTTTACTTTGATCCTTTGAGCTCCTTTAATACATCAGATGGGTTTTTAATACCCATAGGAATATATAAACTCTTTCCAAGCTAAACAAATGGAGGGCAAGCTGGAGAGTTAATAAACACACATCTATAGGGTTTTGGCAACTTGCTAAGCCACTTCAGGTGCAGCACCGGGCAGCCCAAGGGAGGAACACAGACTGCTCTTTGAGGTGGGGATGGTGGGCGTCACAGCACAAACAGCCATTGGGATGGAGACAATGCACCGCAGAAATGCAGCCCGAAAACGTCAATAGTGTGGATACAGCTCTGCACTCCTCCATTCCACATGCAAATAAACATTCTAAAAATATTCCCTGGCTGTGCTGGTCTCCTGCCCTCCGGCATGGAAGAGGAAAGCCTCACTGTGTTGCGAGCCCAGCCAAACTTACATGCGCTCCCACCCCGCTTTCCCACACATTAAGAAATGTACAAATGGGAAATTGTGAGACTCATTCATGTCAGGTAGAGACCTGCCTACTCATTACAGACATGCGCCCCTCTCATTTTGCATCATGGACTCGTGAGGGAAAACAGTAATTTACAACATTTCCTGTACTAAAACCTCTCCAAACACTGATTATCAAAGGGCAAGTAAAGATAGCAACATCTACACAACCACCATTCTATCTAGAATCTCAGAGTTGTAATCGTCCTTGTGTTTGGAATAGGGCACCTTCTTTTCCTTTGGGCATCTGAGAAAGAATCAGTAAGCCCGGTCTCCACTAAAGTACCTCATTGAGTTGAAATCCAGAAGAACTGGTAGGAAAATCAACCAGAGGTTTTAATCCCAATTATTCTAATCCCTCCGGGACATATTTTCATCTTCCGGCACTACTTCGACAATTCAAAATACAGCTCCCAAGATAAGCATTTACCTCCCTTTCCCCCCCCTTTTTTTTTTTTAAAGTTGAAAGCCAGCATGTTTTTAGCAACCATACACATACAGCACTAACTAGGTTGCTAACTGTAAGAGCCGGTATTGAATTATTCAAACATGGCACCATATCTATTATACGAAAAGAAGGGAGTCCTTTATTAAGGGATGAATGGCATGTTCTCAACATTAGATGACCAAGTGTTGAGAAACTTCTAGATTGCATATTCAGGTTTTAAATCTTTTGTGATGGAAAGAAATCACTTTTAGGATCCAGAAGAGATTCCTAAAACCTTTCTGAGATGCAGAACAGGAAGCAAGAACCTAGCAAGGAGGAGATGGCTGGCTTTCCTCCACCACAGCTGGGGTGTAACACTATAAAATTCAAAGGGACACAGCTCTGTCTATTACCAGCCAACAGGGCAAGGTATAAGTGAGTAAATGACACCAAGGGAAAATTGGGTGAAAAAAAAAAATGCACAACTCTCACTCTCCAAAGGGAAGAATTTGACCTTTGGTGTTAATCTCATTGTAGAATGGAAAGTTGTCTTGTTTAGAAGTGAACTAAGCCCGCTGGAAAGGGCCAATGATTATTTCATGGGAAATTGAATCACATTTATTTACACATTTTAAACAAGATTGAGTACAGTAGTTTGGCAAGAATCTATAGAGCAGGAGATACAAAAATATTTCAACAAATTAGCGTATGCTTGCAAATTAAGTGGTTAAAACTGTTACATTTTAACGCCTACAAATTACATTATTCATGACACTAATGTACTCCCACTGGCGAAGTCTGTGTCCAATTTGTGTAATGAAGTATCTGATCACTATTGAATATGTGTAGTCCTTAATGCAGATTTCCAAAAATCTTTTTTTTATGAACCAAGAGGTCGAGTAGATCCAGGAAGTGGCAAAACTCCAAGATCTACTTTATCTAGGACAGTCTCACTGGGGCAAAAACCTCACCAACTACTTTTCCTGATTGAAACTATTAGTTTTACCTTCCAGGCTAAGAAATCTGGAAGAAGAGCCTGCCTGGAGTTCTGTGGTTTTCCTACATTCCTGTCAACACAGATGGGTTTGTGGATTGGGCTCTATAAAAATATCTCCCATTTAAGCAGCGTTTGCTCCGTGCTGGGCACTGTGCGAAGTATGAGGGTTATACTTTTTTTTTTTTTTTTTAACCCACATACAGATCCGCTGAGGCAGGTCATATGCCCCTTGGGGAGATCAGCAGAGCAGAGCTCAGAACATTGAAGTAACTAGTTAAAATATTTGCATGATTAAGTGTGGTAGCCCAAACTGTAGTCTGGCCCCAGAGTCCAGCCTGTTAGCCTTGACTCAGGAAGACACCCCATCCCCTTTGTGCAATGGATCCATTTTACAGGTCACTTCCAGAAGGCCCACTGGTAAGAACACCTGCAGGGCATTCGCCGGGAACATTCTGAAGACCTGCGGTAAAACACCCACCCAGCGTGAGACCCCAACAGGAAATTGGAGAAGTTTGTAGGAAAATGGAATCCCTGAACGATGGTTCTCTGAACTGGAGCCCATGAAACATGTCAACGCAGCTTCGAGACCAATTACTTTCTTTCAGTTTAGCGGACAAATGAAAGGCTCATGGGGAGAAGTGATGAGAGAAGGAAAGTGTAGCCACAGCTTGTGGGGCTTCCAAGAAGATGAGCAAAGCTTGCGTTCTGATCCCAAAGTGAAACTGATGGCAACATAATTTTTATGAAAAGCGATGAGTGATTCTAACCCCCCCCCAAAAGAAGACATCCGCCCACATTTATACACACACACACACACATGAAACCAACAAAAAAATATAATTTGCCTTAAAAATGAATATCTTGCCAGCATTGAATTATGACAAGGTTTTAAAAGCTCTAGCTTGTATTGTATGCGTTACACATGTTCCCCTTTATTCTTGATTAATTATTTTTCTTAACAGGCTAGAAGTGGTTAACTTAGCGACTGAGTTTCATTTCCAAGTGGATCCCCGTCTCAGCAAAGGTTGAGAGGGCATCAAGAAGGAGAGAAACGTATTGGAAAATAGTAAAACATTACATTCTTTTTAGACCCCCAATTTTGTTCAACTTGTTGACAGTCACAAATGCCCAGAAAATATGGGCTGAGTTGTTTTCGATTGCTGTTTGAATAACAGATTAATTTAATAATCAGTGGGATATTGAATGACGAAAATTATTGGTTAACACAGCCAAACCACCAACCCTAATGACATTCTTATGTAAATTCTTATTTTCTTTTAGGCTCCTGCATTCTTAATAAACCCTATATTTTTGAAAATCCTTTTTTAAACATTGCATACTGTCCTTCTGTTATACTATAGCTGTTTATGGCATAGATAGCTAAATGTCCACTTTTAGAGTTGCCAATTTGACGGTTTCTACGTAGAGCAACTGAGTCACCTCTTGATGTATTTTCCATAAAAAACCATCGAGTGATTCTGGAAACAGGACATAAAAACAGAGTTAGGAGAAGTCAGTCTTCAAAGATCACCAGAGACCAGAAAGACTTTGACGACACGGCCAAAACCACCTGACATGGTTTCCTGAGTTCTACAACATGTTGAAGCAGCAAGGACATTTGAGTGCTTCTAAGAGGTGGGCAGATTGTTGGTGACAGTCCACAGCAACACGCAGCATGAAGCACGTTCCCGCGGGAAGCGCACAGTTCCTCGGGATTGTTACTCTATGGTTTGCCATTGCTTGTGGAGGAAAGTAATCGCTGCCTTGAGAATGGTTTGTAATGGACACAGTTTTGTATGTTCCATTGCGGGAGGCGAGATGTTTTTCTTTGAAAAAGATCTTAGTGCGTAATTTCTGAAATGCTATAATTTTCACCGAACTCCGTTTCCAACTCACTCCTGGCGAAAGGCTGCCGAATTGTGTTATTTTTGAATGTCACTGCCCCTGACCTGAAGTTACCTACGAAGTTGGTCAAGAATTAGTGATTGTCTCAGAGAACCAGTCCTGCAGAATCTCAGTCTTTCCAGGCAGAGGTTGACAAATTTCTACGGGAATTAGATGTAAAGCAGATGTGTGAATTCAGCTTCCTGGTTGACACCAAACGTGCAGGCCGTTGTCCTGAAATATCTACCGGCCATCGACAAGGGAAAGATGACAAAACATTATTATTTTCCTCCTTAACATATTTCATTCCAAGAAGACCAAGATCATTTAAAATGCAAGTCGTTATCTTCATAAATACTTTGAGAAATAGATAGATCTTCTAGCAAATTTCCTTTCATAAGATGGGGCGAGGAAAGAGAGAAAGGGATATGCAAAAGATAATAAAAGACTCAGTCCTTCAAGAGCATCTGGGACTATTGTCATGAGCCTATTTGGTATGACATGAGATGATTTTATAACAAAGCCTCACAAGGATTTTTGGATTAGGAAAAAAAAATAGTCATGAATTGATTTCCCATTCAACTAGTTACCCCAGCTAATCTGTCAATTTCTAACTCTGAAAAGAGGAGGGGATGGAGAAGGGGATACGAATGGGTTTTTCACTCCATCAGGACCAGAGGCGGTACATGTGGGCTATGCAGGGGAATGGTAGGCAGCATGAGCTATCTGAATCATGACTTCCTGCCTCAAGAGACCACCACTGCCACTCTTATTGATAGCACTTCTCCCATCCCTCCTCACCCCTAGCTCTCTGTCTAGCTTCCCTGAACTTCCAACAATCTATTGAACAAACCACAGTCCCTCTTGTCTACACAAGGCTCTTCCCTCTGTCTGGATGCTCTTACCTACTGACTCCTTCGTATCCCTGTGGTCTGACATTAAATGACCCTGCTTCTAAGGAAGACTTTCTTGACCACGCTAAGCCTCCCTCCTATGCTTCTGGGTGACATTTACTCAATCCTAGACCTAAGCATGGAGTGTTGACACTGCCTAGTCACCTGTCTGTAAACTCCATGCAGGCAGGAATCATGTGTGCCTCATTTGCTTCTGGTCCCCACAGTGTGGCCCAATATCTAGGATAGAACTGACAATAAAGAAATGGACACTGAAGTCTTGGGCTATCTTTATTTTTTTCCCCCTAAGGCCTCATTTTGTTTTCTAAGCTGATTCCTTTGAAACTCCCCTCAAGGTCATTAATACGTCAGCCCTCATGTCTTATGAACTGATTGCCATCTTCCAAGTTAGACGTTAGAAACAAGTAAAAGCAATCACTGATGTTAGAACTCAAGACAGTGGTTGTCATATGGTAAAGCATGGGATGGACTCAGCGGGTGCGGGTAAGGGTCTTCCACGGGGCTTGCAATGTTCATTCACTTCTCAGCCCGAGTGCTGTTTAATGAATCAAGCTGCAAACGTCTGGTTTGTACACTTTTCTGTATGTGCTACACATCAATAAAAAGTTTACTAAAAAAGAAAGGGAAAGCATAAGTCCACATTCCTGTCCTTCCTCAGAGAGAGAGAGAGAGAGAGAGAGAGAGAGAGAGAGAGAGAGAGAATCTTTCTTAAGCACGCGTCATGCCCAGCACGGAGCCTGACATGGAGCTTCAACTCACCACTCTGGATCAAGCCCTCAGCCAAAACCAAGAGTCAGGCTTAAGCAACTGAACTACCCAGGTGCCCCTACTTTAATTTCAATCAAACTGCATTTGTATTTTTGGCTTTTAATTACAAGTCGATAAGGAAAAACATTGCTCACCTTAGCAATCATCTCTCTTGGTTCTGTTTGTGTTCTCATTTAGAATGGAAATAAGAAACCCAAGTTACTGCACTAAATCTGATTGCCTATCATGCACTAAGAGATACTGGTCATCCAAAGAATCTGGAGTTAACAACTACTAAGGATATAATATCCCTCTGGTCAAAAAGATTTGCGGTCACCATAGACTCAGTGGAGTCTCCTTCCCAGAGCCAAAGTGCCATGAATTGTCAATAATCCTTACTTACGTCATACATGAACTCTGGCCAACAGAGATACGTATACAGTGTACCTTTATCTACAGGAATTTTGCAGCAGGGAAGTGATGTTAGACTATAAAAAGGAAACCCCACATTTTAACAGAACAGCTAATGGGGGTTAAGTTCCTTGCATACAGTTAGCATAGCATTATGCTAGTATTAAATGTGGTCATTTATTGAGAACTTACTCTGTCCCAGGCATCATGCTAAATTTACAACATAAATTTTCCCACTTAATTCTTCCTAAAAATTTTTTTTAACATTTATTCTTGCTTGAGAGACAGAGACAGAGCGTGAGGGGTGGGGGGAGGAGCAGAGAGAGAGGGAGACACAGAATCTGAAGCAGGTTCCAGGCTCAGAGCTGTCAGCACAGAGTCTGACACGGGGCTCGAACTCGCAGACTGTGAGATCATGACCTGAGCTGAAGTCGGATGCTCAAATGACTAAGCCACCCAGGTGCCCTTTCTCACTTAGTTTTTACAAGGCTATGGTATGCTTACTATTACTATCCCCCAAATTACCCAGGAAGAAGCTGAGCTTCAGAGAGTTTAGGTTTTTGCTCAAGGTCACACAGCTAGCGATTATGGGAGTTAGGACTCACACACTCTGAACTCTCTGATTCCACAGTTGCTGTGCTAAACTACTATACTTCCAGGGTTTCTTGTAGTGGCTCTAGAAGTTCTCAGTCAGAACAGTAAACTATAACACGTGGATTAAGCCAACGGGGAAGCCATTCTCTTCCAAACACTTAGACATGCTGTATGAAAGAGTAAAACAATATAAGTGGGTTTAAATACAAAAGAACTTCTAAGACAAGATACTAAAGACTAACTTGTACATTTACAACTAAGTGTAAAAAGCTGATAATCTGGTGCTGTCTGAGGTCTGAACAGGAAAAACAATATTAGCATGAGAAATCAAACTTTAAGCCGAAACTACATGCTGCTTAGGAAAAATATTTACTGTAATTACATGATGCAGAAACTCCTGAACACAAAAACTTACATAACGAGAATTCCCAGGCAGTCAATACTAACAGGATACATGATTAAAGCCCAACTGTGAATCTACTGTGAAGGGAAACTCAAGCTCTACTCTGTTCCCACAGAAATAATAATTAATAGTAAAAATCAGCTCATGGTCAAAGATGACAGAATACATGAGCGAATTATCTATCAGGAGAGAAAGAAGACACAAGAGACAAGGAAATTGGTGCCCCTCCCAATACTAAATTTAAAGTGCAAAAACCATCTTAAAAGGTCTTTATAATTAGGTATAGAAAATTCAAGAATATGACTCTTAAGTCTTATTAAGAATACACAGATATTTTAAAGTTCACTTTCTTAGCAAATTTAAAGTATGTAAGAATGCACAGATTTAAAAAAAATTTTAATGTTTACTTCTTTTTGAGAGATAGAGAGAGAGACAGAGCATGAGCAGAGGAGGGGCAGAGAGAGAGGTAAACACAGAATCTGAAGCAGGCTCCAGGCTCTGCACTGTCACCACAGAACGTGATGCAGGGCTCAAACTCACAAACCGCACAAGATCATGACCTGAGCTGAAGTTGGACACTGAACCAACTGAGCCACCCAGGTGCCCTAAGAATACACAGATTTTTAAAAGAAACAAATAAAACATCTAGAAATAAAGAGAAAGGCATCCACATAAAAAACTCAATGGACTCTAAACGGTGGACTAGACTCAACCAAAAGGAAACCAGTAAGCTGAAGTTTAAGGAAGTCACTCAGAATAAAGCACTGAAGCACACAGAAGTAAATTTATATCCAGACACATGTCAGTGAAGCTTTGGAATATCAAAGAGAAGCCCTTTAAAAAGCCCTCTGAGAGGGGGACACACCAGACCACCTATAGAGGTGCAAAGCTAAAACTCAGGACACGATGGAATAGTATCTTTAAAATATTTCAATTTAGATAGCATAGAGTTAAATTATCATTGCAGAGTACACGGCAAATAAAGCATTTCAGACAAAGAATGAGATAATTTACTACTCCTAGTTCATTCCTGAAAAAAACTAATAAAGTACTATAAAACAAGAAGCAATGGTTTAAAAAAAATAGGGAGTAAACAAATTGGTAAACATCTCATTTACCACAGGCAATAATGACATATCTGGTGGGTTAAAAACACAACAGAGTTAGTGTTAGGAAACATCACAAGAGATGGGAGGTAATCCAAGTTAGAGATTCTAAGGGTTTGTTCTGGAAGAGGGAAGAGATCCTGAAATATGTACAAAGGTTATGGGTAAATATCACAAGAAAACAATGTGTAACTTACACACTAGTAAGGGGAAAAAAAGGAATAGAGAAAACTCAATAGATCCAAATAAAGACTAAAGAAACAAAGAGCAAGAAAAAAAAAAAAAGAAAGAAAGAAAGAGAGAAAGAAAATGCATGGGGACATAAAACCTATAAAACGATAGTAGAAATAAATTCAAACCTATCAGGAAGGACAATAAATCATAAGATTAGATTTCCAGTAATAGAGATAATACAAATGTCAAATCCAGCTCTATTCTATTTATAAGACAAAATCCTAATGCAAAATGACAAAAAGGAAAGAAAGGAAGGAAGGAAGGAAGGAAGGAAGAAAGGAAGGAAGGAAGGAAGGAAAGTTGAAAATGGAGGAAAGGGAGAAAACATGCCTAGGAAATATTACCAAACAAAGAAACTTGTACCTGTGCTATCAGCAAACAAATAGACATTACTTTCCCATAGAAAGGATGATCACATAGTGATCAGAGTAATGATTTATCAAGATGCAATACCAGTCTTGAACAGGAATGTCCATGATAACACAGCCTCCAAATATAAAAGCAAAGTAAAATGAATGACATGAAGGAGAGTAAACATCCCTAGGCCTGGGGAGCCTGATATCTAAAAGAGAAAAACAACAGTTTTGAAACACAATTAACACACTCGATCCAATGGATCTATATTAATCTCTGTACTCAGCTATTAGAGAATGAAACTTGCTTTCAAAAACACACGGACAAGGGCTAGAAGACAAAGCGAGTCTCTGCACAGACTGAAAACCACGTGTTACACAGACTGCAATGTTATTTAATCAGAGATCAATAATAATAAAAAAAAGATAGTTGCAAAACCCATACATTAGGAAATCTTAAAACACTATTTGAAAATTTACAGATAAAAAATATGGTAAAAATTAGAAAATTATCCCAGCTGAGTAATAATGAAAGCCCTATATACTGAAATGCAGAGAGAAATTACACAGACATATATTTATTATGTGTATATGAATGGAGCTGCAAAAGCTACACATCAAACACAAAATGATAGGAAATAAAAAAGAGAATAAATCCCCCAAAACACAGAAGAAAGATAATAATACAGATAAGAAGCAAAATAAATGAAATAGAAAGTCAAAGAAACTATAGAGAAAATCTAACAAGCTAAATGATGGTTCTTTGAAAAGAGAAGCAAAGCAAACAGCTCTATTAGTAAGAAGGAGGGGAAGGAAGGAGGAAACAATGGCAGGAGGGAGTTAGGGAGGGAGAGAGAGAGAGAGAGAGGGAGAGGGAGGAAGAAAGAGAGAAGAAGAGGGAGATAGAAAGGGAAGGAGAGGGAGGGAGGTGAATGGAAAGAGGGGAAAGGGGGAGACGGGGTGGGGGTGGGGAGAAAAGGAGGGAGGGGAGGTGAGAAGAGAAGCTATATGGGGTGGGGGTAAGGGAGACGCGAAGGGAAGGGAGAGAGATTGATTTAACAGGGGGCAAAATCACAAATATGGCAGCATTTTTAATAAAAAAAGAACACTTAACAATGCATGCAACAAACGTGAAAAGTGGTATGAATAGGCAACTTTCTAAGAAATATAATTACCAAAATCATTTCAAGAAGAAACAGAAATTCCAAAGAGATAACACTGAGGAAACTAATTCAGTAGTTGAAAATTTACTCACACAGAAAAAAGCAGCAAAAAAACCTATCAGTCGTTCCTAGTTTTAGGGGTAAATTTTACCAAACCTAAAAGAAGCAGATAATTTAATCTTATACAAGATGTTTAAGATCCAAGTAATTTTGTGACAATAAAATGACCTTAATAGCAAAGCCTAATGACAGTGTATGAAAGGAAAAGTATAGCCCACTCTTCTTTTTGAGCACAGATGCAAAAGATTAATATAACATGAACAAATGGACCTAGTAAGATAGTTTTTGTTTTTTGTTTTTTTGTAATCATAACTATGAAAGCCCATCCTGGGAAAGAAAGCATGTTTTCACATTAGATAAACCATTTGCCATTAAAGATACTATAGGGGCTCCTGGGTGGCTCAGTTGGTTAAGCATCAGACTCTTGACTTCTGCTCAGGGTCATGATCTCACCATGTCATGATGATAGCACGGAGCCTACTTGGGATTCTCTCTCTCCCTT
This sequence comes from Paguma larvata, assembly GCA_030068075.1. Taxonomy (NCBI): domain Eukaryota; kingdom Metazoa; phylum Chordata; class Mammalia; order Carnivora; family Viverridae; genus Paguma; species Paguma larvata. The sequence goes on along the minus strand of CM057842.1, from coordinate 22,182,210 downwards.
TCTCTCTTTCCCTCCCCCACTCGCTCGTGCTCTCTTTCTCAAAATAAATAAATATACATAAAAAAGATATTTATAGTATATATGATATATTTCACAGTTTAATTTTTTTAAACATTTTTATTATTATAACTCAACATCTTAAATTAAAATTATTTAGTCATGGATGTAGAAAAAATGTGTTGATAAAATTTAACATTCATTCAAGTTTTTTTTTTAAGTTTATTTACTTTTGGGAGAGAGAGAAACAGAGCATGAGCAGGGGAGGGGCAGAGAGAGAGGGAGACACAGAATCCAAAGCAGGCTCCAGGCTCCAAGCTGTCAGTACAGAGCCTGATACGGGACTCGAACCCACAAACTGTAAGATCATGACCTGAGCCGAAGTCGAATGCTTAATCAACTGAACCACCCAGGCATCCCAATATCCATTCAAGTTCTAAGCCATAGCAATAAGAGCAACAGACACCCCTGAAGAGGTTTTATTTAACCTAATAAATGGTCAACTACCAAAAATGCAAGGCAATTCAGGAAATGGATAATAGTTATGGTTGCATAACATTGCACACATACTTAATGTTCTTGAATTGTGCACTTAAAAATAGTTACAATGGGGGTGCCTGGCTGGCTCAGTCAGGAGAGCATGGGACTCCTCGTCTTGGGGTGGTGATTTCAATCTCCACATTGGCTATAGAGATAACTTAAATAAACAAACAAACAAACTTAAAAATAAAATCACCGTCAAAATCTCTAATAGTTACAATGGTAAATTTAATATTTTTAATATTTCACTACCATCTAGAAAACCCAATAGCATAACATATGATTTTACTTACATGTAGAATCCAAAAAATAAAATAAATCAACAAAACAAAACTCATAGATGAAAAGAAGAGATTGGCGGCTGCCAGAGGGGAAGGAGATTGAGGGGGATGAAATGGGTGCAGGGATCAAGAAGTATGAACTTTCAGCAGTAAAATAAATAAGTCATGAGGATACAATACGCATCATGGGGAATACAGTCAGGACATTGTGTTAACTTTGTCAGGTGACATATGGGGGCTAGCTTTATGGTGGTGACCATTTCATAATGTATACACATGCTGAATCACTATGCAGTACACCTGAAGCTAATATGATACTGTGAGTTATACCTTAATAAAATAACCCTATAGCAAATATCATAGTTAACATGGAATTATTAGAAGAAATTCCTTTAAATCAGGAACAAGATACAGTTGTCTACTTTCACTGCTTCTAGTCAACAATCCTAGTTACTTCTATGTGACAAAACAGTAAGTAGAGAGGTTAGGAAGGAAAATTTTCACAAATGATGTTAGTGTGTATGAAAAAAAGGCCAAGAGAAGCCATACACAAGCTATTAAATCTAAAAGAGTATTTAGCAAATGGATATAAGATATTCACTATACAGAAATCAGTGATGTTCTCAGATTCTAGCAATTACCAATTGGAAAAGGTAGTTTTAAATGCATGTCATTCCTGATAGTGGGGAAAACTATATGCTTTCAAGGTATAAATCTAACATAAAATTATAAAACTGTATTGGAACACCTGTAAATAAAGAGGTGTACTTAGTTTATAAATGGAAAGTTCCAATATTATAAAAGATAGCAATTATCTCCAAATTAATCTATAACTTACAGGAATTTTGATGAAAATCATAGCATAATTCATAGAAATTAATAAGCTGATTATAAAATTAATATGAAAGAGTAAAGAGACAAGAATAACCAAGACAACTTAGAAGACTATTTGGAAAAGATACTTGTTCTTCTAAATATCAAGTCATATCATAAGCTACAATAATTAAAGAGATATGGTGTTGGCATCATTACTGACAAAGCGTAAATCCTAGAAACACATCTGTGTAGAACTCGTCCTATGATACAGATGCCATAATAAATCAGTTGGGAAAAAAAATACCATTCGGTAAGTAGTGCTGGTTAATAGGGCAACTACATTGAAAAAGATGAAATTAGACACTATCTTATGCTACACACACAAAGAAATTCCAGAGGGATTCAAGTCCTAAAGGTAAAAGTCAACACCTCGACGTGTTCAGAATAAAAATATATGAGAACACCATTATGACATGAGGGCAGAGACTAATTTCCCAAGGCACGAAACACACAGATCATAAAACAGAAGAATAAACTAGACATGAAAATAAAATCAAAAGAAAATGTCTATGCATCTAAAGACATTATAAAAAATGAAGAGTCAGACGAATAGGAAAACACACATATAAAGCATATGATTGCAAAGAAATCGTATCTAAAATATAGAACATTCAAATCGGTAAGAATAGATTCATCACCCGATAGACAACTGCCAACAGGAATGAAGGGGTAAGAAACCCAGATGATCAATAAAACCATTAAAAAAAAGGAAAATGCCTAGTAAGCTACCAAAATTCATTCCCCATACATCAGATTCCAGTGAATCCTGAAGATTTCCTGCCTTCAGGAAAGACACCTAACGAATTTTTTCCAACAGCCGAAATGGACAACTGTCAACTGGGGAAACAGCAATTAGGACTTTTTCCAACCAACAACAAACTCGACTAAAAACCTTGTATATTCTAGGATGCATTCTTGAGCATGCTCCCCAAATTCTAAATGATCTTGCTAACAAAGCCAAATGATGTTTCCTCCGAGCTGGTGGAAACACTTCCTCACACAAGAGGGCAGCCATGTTTCCACCCCTCGTTGTGGTCCTCAGCACGCCATTACACACTGGCCCATCTGGGAGAGTTCCACACTGAGCAGAAAGGAGGCGGGAGGCTTACTTAGAGCAGTCTTCACAAGCAATGTTCCCTGAGGTCTCCTTGATGGTGCGCTCAGAGACAAACGCTGGGTATTCTGTATCACAAGGTTCCAGAGTCTGTTTCAATTTCTGGGCTGTAGGGACAGGGGGGAAAAGAAAAAGATAAAGAACACAAGCACTGGCTTTATTGTGACTGGCAGCCTACAGGAACTCAGAACGCAGTTCCGCTCCTGCTGCGCTGTGATTTTTCTAGGCACAGCATAATGCATTATTTTCTAATTAGTCAAGTGATTTCATCTGCCAAGCAACTCTATAAGCTATAATTCCTCAAGCAGTTGTGTTGGCTTCATCCACTATCATTTATGCATCACCAGAATACTTTCTGGGACAACTTCAGTCAACGGGTCTCTGCCTTCAGACGTACTTGAACTTAGCAGCAACACATATGTATATCTGAATAAATGTATAAAATATAAGTTACACCACATTATTCAGGGTGAGACAAAGGTCATGATGCAATCGCATGGTTTTATTACAGAAACAAAATTGAAATATGGAATAGTAAAATACGTAATGTCTTTGAACCACAGCCATGAACCTAATCCTACGATTATTAAGTTCCTTGTCCAGTAATATAGCACTAGATAAGCCTGGTACATGGATGAGCACATAGTAGGCACTTGGTAAAGTCTCTGTGTTTGGTAAAATAATACACAAGTTATGTCCGGTGTGCGAGTTCCAAAACCTCTTTAAGTTTCATTTTTTTTTTCAATGTGCAAATTGGGGATAATATAGTTTCTCTATCAGAGAGTGAGGTGAGAGGTACATGAAATAATATCTGTTGAGTACTTACTACGGTACCTGGAACATAATGAGTGCTGAGTAAATATCAGTTAACAACAACAAGTAGTACCAATAGTAATAGTAATAAGAAAAACACTAGCATTCTAGTGAAGCCATTGAAACATTAAAATGATAGGATGGTAGACACTATAACATAGTGGTTAAGGTGAAGGCTCTGAAGTCAGAGAAGTTTGGAGTATAAGTCCCTGCTCCTTTGCTCTTAGCTAATCCTCAGTATTCTCATCTGTAAAATGGAAATGCTGATGGTACAGGTTCTTGTCACAGGACTTGTCCCTCATCGACATCTTACCGGTAGAACGCTCACAGGTTTCCAATATCCAAACTTTGTACGAAGTTTTTGGCCGATGTTTATATAGAAATATAAACATATATTTATAAATATATAGAATATATAATTTATGTTTTCAACTCCAAAACTCAATAGGATTTTAACAAAATGATGTGTTGACAAAGTCTCAAGTTGTATTCCAAATACAGTTGGTTGGACGTCAGAAGCATGGGTACATGTTTTGTGGAGTGTCTATATGGAGGCTGCTGTCACTAAGTGAGCCATCACAGGATTACCAAATGCTAAATGAGCATCTGGTAACCACTAGATATTTGCTGGGTGACCAGGAAGCCATGTTCCTGGCATGTATATCCTAACGTGATTCTTTTTCTTATATAGGCTTTTCACTGAGTTTTATTTATTTTGAGGAAATTGATTGGGGCCTCGGGGTTGAAGCATAATTTTTCTTATCTAAAACAAAAGGAAGTCAATTCAACCAGTTTGTTTTTGTAAAGTATGTAATTTTCAGAAAGTGGTCACTGATATTAAGACAAGATGCCCATACCAACTCACTGAGTTGTTCTGAGTAGTAAACCCACCAAGGTGTACAGCTCTTAACTGAGGGACACATGTGCACACTGTCACATATGCACACGCACGCGTGCACGCACACACACACACACACAGCCCTCATGAAATGCTTGCTGTTGGAGAGTGTTACTATCTACATACCAGGAGTCGGACTAATTACATAGTACCTAAGAGCACAAATCAGGGGTCGTGAATCTTGCCACTGCTGTGTGACATCAGGTGAGTTTAATCTCTTTATACCTTAGTGTTCTCATCTGTAAAATCGGAATAGGAGCACGACCTCATGTGGTTGTTTGGGGATCAGGTGAGTTAACACACGGGAAGTGGCTGGCACAATGTGAAGCCTGTTTAAGTGAACATGCTTGCTGCCACAGGATGGCCTGTTATTAGACTGAATCCCTGGAAATCGTCGGCCTTTTTGAACCATGGCTTTTCGGTTAGAAAGGGCTGATGGCTACCTTCCTGATGTCTGTTTCCGCTGGCAGGACAGCGCTGGCAAGCGTCATGATCCCAAAGGCATAGGTCCGGGACACTGTCTGTCTCCTGTGCCCTGCGGGGCTAGCCCATAGCCATGTCATCACATGCTTGCTGGATAAATGAGTAATTCTCTAAACGGTGTTTTTCAGGCAATCAGACAAAGGAGATGGAAGCATCTCAGGCCCCCGTGATGAACTGCCTGGCTTCTGGTGGAAGGCAAGATCAGTTTAGGTGGCCGGGGCCCAACAGCGACAACACAGAGAGGCGTTTCCAAGTTCTCTTTCAGTGCCTCTGACTCTGTCAGGGGGCCATCTTTGTTTGCCAGTAGGGAGGTTTCCCCACCTTCCACTCATTTTCATTTTCTTTCCTTTGCTCTTCTCCCTTTTTTACCTGGGGAGGCCACACATAAAGCTCAGACGATCTGGCTACAATTCCATGACACTTTCTATTTTCATGATTCTCATGTTTTCCGTTGATTCTTTTGTATAGCAAAAGATAGTGACTTTCGATTTGGGGAAATTTCCTTTTAAGGCTTAAATTATTTGAATTTCACAAAGTAAGGTAGTTAAAACGAAATAAAGTGGGAAAAAAAAAAAAAGCACAGATTCTAAGTGGAGATGGCGCCCGTACGCAGATGGCATATAATCACTGAATGATGGGAATGGCCACATTTATTAAGAAATTACCGCATGCCAGATGCTGTTCCGCTTTTCACGTTTTAATTTATGTAACAGTAAAACATGACAAAATAAAACAAAAATTATAAGGTGGGAACACTTGTTTTCTCTGTTTTTCAGATTAGTGAATGGAGGATAGAACTGGGTAAATGGCCCCAGTTCATCCAGTGAGGGTGCGAGTGTGTGAGCCCGAATTTGCACTTGGGCCACCTTGCTCCAGCACACATCTGTTTAACCGCCCTGTGAAGTCTGACCAATGAAAGAAAGGAGGAAGGGTCTATGAGTCGGGCTGAGATAGGCAGCACACATGATTTCACTGGCCCAGTAATTGCACCATCTCTAATTGTCATTGTCTGGGCCCAGTTACAATGGAATGAGTCCAGCGCTCTCAATGGTGAGGCTCATTTGGCTCTGATCCTTCCTGGAGATGAAATTCTTGTTCCCTTGACAATTGTAGGGCACCCATACTGATGTGGCCACAAACCGTGGAGTCTATTTGCAACACAACGCACAGATTGGCTGGAAGTTGCTTGATGTGCTTTTGGGAAACGTGCAAATTATCATATATAACCATGGCCACATATAATCGAAATAATATGGTTTATGACGAAGACCTTTCTTTGTCTCGAGTATTATGGACACCACATATATTTGCCTGTCATTACTATTTATCTATGGAATTTCAAACCAACAGCTAATGCTGCCAGTGATCTAACGGGTGCTGTTTTAGCCATTAGGCATTTAAAACTCATTAGCTTACAAAGGCGTAGGTACAAGTGGTCGTGAAGCTCAGCTAGACTGATTCCTTATTTTATAGAAAACTGGGGTTCAGAGGGCAGGCATAGCTTGCCTTGAGCCCCACAGAAAGTGTCTCACTGTGACCATCATTTACTTCAACAGCAAAATCACCACCAGCAACAAGGCACCTCGGTGCCTCAGTAGGTTCAGTGTCTGACTTTGGCTCAGGTCATGATCTCACAGTTTGTGAGTTTGAGCCTCACATCTGTCTGTGCTAACAGCCCAGAGCCTGGAGCCTCTTTGGATTCTGTGTTTCCCTCTCTCTCTGCCCCTCACCCACTTGTACTCTCTCTCTCTCTCAAAAATAAACATTAAAAAATTTTAAAAAGAAAAATCACTACCAGCACCTTCACGGCCAATACTCAGTAAGCACTTGCTACATCCTAAACACCATGCTAGGACCTTTGCGTGGACGGAGTCCTCACCACCACCAAGTGAGGAGGGTCTGGGGCTCTCCTGTTCTACAAATGAAGAAACTATCTTCCAGAGAAATTAAGTCACACTGCTGGCCTGGAGTCACACCGCCGTGAGTCGGGGAGCCCAGATGTGCTTCTGCACGGTCACACCCTGGAGTGCCCATGCCGTGCTGTCACACCGCTCGACGTCCTATCCGGCCAGGACCGGCTGGCTCCAGCTGAAGCCATGACCCACTACTCGCTCACAATGCAGCACCCAATGGAGCATCCACACAATTGAATTTCTTTAATTTTCCCTTAGCAACAAATGTCCCTGATGAGAATAACTGACTTGGGTTCACAGTAATTATGGACAGACAACTGGGAATGAATAGAGTTGCCATTTGAAAAGCTTTCCTCCTCTTTTGTCTCTGTGAATGCGCCCCCATTCATACTCAGTGCCAGCAAGCTCCATTCTCTCTGTGCAACTTCGCCAAAATGATACCTTTGTGATAATCAAGCAGAAATGGGCTTCCACAGTCCCCTTCATTAAGGAAATGAAGCAGATAAACAGTGTAATTATGGATTCCATTTTTAGCTAAACAAAGATGTATGTCTCAGCACAGGGTCTTTGTCTAGTGAGGGAGTGGTAAATTTAGAAGGAAGAAACCTTGCAAGTCAGTATTTCTGCGATGCTTGAAACTTTTCTCTCCTTATGCGGGGTCTAACATTTACACTTATATTTAACAAAGATTTCCAGCAGCCCCGAGGATGAGTTCACTCACCCACTTTGATTCCATTTCTTCATCTATAAAATGGAAAAAGTCAGCCATGCCCGGTGGAGGGCTGTAGGCCCGAATGAGACCGTTCGTGTGCTCCACACGGGGGTTTCAAAGAAGGCTGGCTGCCTTGCTCGCCGTCACCTAGCTGAGCCCTTGGGTTAGGTCTGAGCCCATTACCTAGTAGCTGTCTGACTGCGAGAGCTCAGGAGGGCTTAGTGACAAATGCCAGGGGTCCCCCCTCTCAGGAATGCTGAGGGGTCTGAAGATAAGCTAGTGCTAGCAGTCTGGAAGTGGAAAAGCCTACACCGTATACTGGCCCATGGTGTGGTGACGGTACAACCATCTGGCCAGGTCCTTCTACAATCTAGGGGAAGGCCAAGGTCTCACGGTGTGGCACAGTGACGTGACTTGGAAATACCTATTAAGGAACTTTCAGGAAAGCTTCTAAAACAGAAAGCGGAGAACTGAGGCATCACATTACTCCTCTTTGCTAAAATTTTGTCCACTGTTGGTTCTGGTACAGGTCCTGGTGCAGGGGGAGCAGGGGGAGGGGCTGTGAAGTTTCAGAATGGGAGACTGCGTACAGTTCTGTAAGCCTCATGAGTGCAAAGACCATATCCCTCTTCCTCATTCTTCACCCCTGCCCTCTACCTGTCAGTCTACCCCCCGAGTTTTGCGACAGCGGCACTAATGATGCTCTGAACACGATGATTCTTTGTTGCCAGGGGACGTGCACTGTGGGATGTTCAGCAGTATCTCGGGCTTCCACCCACTAGATGTCAGTAGTACCCCCACCCCCACCGCCTTGTGACAACCGAAAATGCCTCCGAACACTGCAGCGAGTCCTGGGAGAAAAAATTCCCTCTCCCCAGCTTGCAAACCACTGGTCTAAGCAAACATCACAGTGACTGGGACGCGACAGAAATTCTCAAACTGTCACATCGGAAGGGCCAGAACAAGAGCATGGGCAGGTGATTGTGGCAGCAGGTCATGAGGAAGGGGAGCAGGCTGGGGTCAGAATGGGGGACTCGGCGATGTGGGTTGCCATGAAGAAGTGGGGCATGCTCACGCTCACCGCGGAAGCTCCTCAGCCAGAGGCGGGCAGGCACATGGTCGTGAAGAGGGTGCCAAGAAGCAAACCCTGAAGACGACCAGGCGCTGCCCTCAGCACTGGACGCGCCCCCTGAGAGCGAGCCGGGGTCTCTTAGCCAAAAAAGCTGCCGCCGCTCCACATATGAGCACCACCCACCACGTGTGGAGCACTCCGCTCTGTGCCAGGTCTGCCCATGGGCTTTGCCTGCACTGCCTAACCCATCCTTACCTCTGCTGACCGACAAGGACAGGGGAGCCCAGAGAGACTGTGTGACCCGCCCAGAACTAAGCAGCTAGCGGGCAGCAGAAGGCTGCCTGACTCCAGACTAGAGAACTTCGCTTGGGCAAAACGGCCACGCCAGCCTCCCAGAGCCAAGCACAGGTGACTGTCCCCGTAAGCTGGCGGTGCTGTGACAGCAGCCCTTTGACTAACTTGCAATCCATAGAGCCAAGAGGCCTCTATTGATCTTCCTTCTTGCCAGGAAGTAATGGGAACTTGCAAGTACCCATTTAGCAGGTCCCTTCCCAGCTCTCATTCTCAAATCTTGTGCAATTTTAAACAAAAGCAGGTTCATGTTATAGGTAAAATCTTCTTTGGGGGACATAATAGCCTTCGCTTCCTAATTCATGTTCTGTTTTCTGCTTATGGAGTTCCCACTGGCCACCTGCTCACCCTATTTAACTCCATATGCCCCCGCTTCCCCCATCACTGAAGGCTTGTCCGGAGTACACACAGTGTTGTATATTGTTTAATCTTGCTATATTCCTTAATTTCATGAGCATTTTAGATCTTCTTAAAAAGTTTTCAGAAACAGGATCTTGTTAAAGGTTTTCTTTGCCTCTCTGTGGATGGGCTGTCATTTATTTGGAAACATCCTTATTGTTGGTCATTTAGAGTTACAGCTATCTGCAGTCATCAATGTCTTAGTGATGATCATCCTGTCACCCCGTCCTTTGTGCCTACCCCAGTTTATTTCCTTAGGCTAGATTTCTAGAAGTGAGGTTATGGACATGCAAAGCAGGTACCAACCCAACAGGAAGGGGCAAGTATGGAGCCCACACACTGAGGGTCACCAGGACAGCGTGTCCATGTGTATGTGTGTGTGTGTGTGTGTGCGCACGTGCAAAAACAGAGCACAAAAGTGCTGTTCCACTAGGCTGTCAGCTTCTGAGAAGAAGGTCAACCCCAAACACGCTTGGATCGGTTTCACTGTAATCAGAGGCCGTCGCGTGCAGCTGCATGCGTGCACCTCTCTGTCGATGTTGCCCAGATCATACTCTAACAAGAAATTAGGGAGCTCCTAGACTTAGGCAACAGAGTCCTATTTGTAAGTCACAAAGCTATGATGACAGTGGGTAGAACAGTCATACCCTGGCAAAGGAAAGCGTTGTCAGAGTATTTAGTAAGCCCACATTGAGCACCTACTATGTACTGAGCACCAGCTGAGTGCAAAGGGTTACTGATGCCACCCAGAAATTCTAGTTTAGTGTGAAACAAACAAATTGGGACAATAAGGCTGCAGAAATGCTGGGGAGTGTGTGAGCTGACTGGGACAGAAGCAAGAAGGAAATGCTACTAACTCTTTCTGGAGGAACTAAGGGAATCCTCACCACTGGGGTCTCAGGGGATGGGGGAGGAAACGTCAGCACCTGGGGAAGGCTGCCGAATGACTAATCTACCTCTTTGAAAAGGACAGATCATTAAATAATAATAACAATGGTAGCTGTCTAGTCTAATGCTAGTTCCTTGCATCCAGGGAGGAAAACACACACGAATGAATGCACGCAGGCAAGGAAGGGCAGAGCACATCTGAGAAACAGCAAGTGTCTGAACAGGTGGGGCAGATGGCTCTAAGACGGCCCTCGTTGAAGAGCACTGGTTTTGAAGGGCCCGGGGACTCAACTGTTTATCACTCTGGTCAACACTGTCGGCACTGTCTTCATAGTTAATTACAGCTACCATGTTTTGAGTCACCACGGTCAACAGATAGCATGATTTATCATTAAACACACACACACACACACGATAGGAGATAATATTATTTATTATGTCTCCCATTTTGCTTACTATAGCGAAACTGAGTCTTGGAGAGCTCAGCTAACTTACCAAAGGCCAACCTCAGAGCCAAGACTCAAATCTATCTTGCTCTAATTCTGCAACTCATGCCTCTATAAGAATTTCTACAAATTATTGCTCAAACTGTTGGAGGCTTTCAAGTGGGAAGAATAGTATGATTAGATTTATATTTTGTGAGGCTGACAGTAACAAGAAAACAAAAAACTAGAGAGGTTATCCATTCACTGAGCCTGAAAAAGGCAATGTGTCTCCCTTAGAATCTAAGCACTGCTCGTGAGCTTTTTGAAGAATTCACCCGTGCAGTGTATGACCGCCAACTCTTAGTGAAGGAAACAGGTCAGAGTGTACATTTGACACGGGCAGAATGAAAGCGTGGCATTTTTGTCAGTCTGGATGGTGCTGTGGTCAGCACAAAAGGGTGCCTTTCGCTGACTGAGCTGAAAAAATCATCACTTGGTCCTGGGTAGTTTATGTGAGCACATCCTTGATGAAAAGTGGCCAATGACCCCAGGGCTTATCAGGTTGAGCTGAGAAACGAGAACTGGCTGCTACTTACCTGTGGCTGTCATATCTGAGTGCCACCAGCTGCAGAGGTTAAATTCCACCAGAAACCTGAACAGGTAATGCAAAAGCCCAGTGTTACTCGGTCATCCGCCCGCAGACAGAACAGTGACGTTGCTCACTTCATTTGAAAGAGTAACATCATGACCCAAAGGTATCAATATGGTTGGTTCTGTTACCACTGAACTTTCACTGGGCTTTCTCTTCCTTGTGAAAGGCTATTTTTTCACCAACGCCAGCCCAACCCTCAAAGCGGGTTTACCTAGATTTTAGGACTCTGTTGAGAACTGTCCTGCTTATAGGCAGAAATAGCTTTCCAGCTACAGTGTGAGTCTAGAGTAAAAAATCAATTCCAAAGGGCTCCCTCTGCCTTGGTGCAGAAATACAAATAGCATATTCTCTACCTAGACTATGATCTGCAGTAATAAAGGATGCTTTCAAGGTTTACACTGCAGTGCAAACTTGTTCAGCCCTGTGTGTGTGTGTGTGTGTGTGTGTGTGTGTGTGTGTGTGTAGGCATAGATGTAACAAACTCTTTATGAAATTATGCCACAATGCAACTTCAAAAAAAATCAGAATTTCTCAATTGCTAGTAAACAAAAAAAAAAAGCAAAAGTAATATAAAGCATCCTCCAAGTGAATAGAGACAGATCAAATTTCCATAGTTTCTTTTTTAGGCTCATGGCTACTACTCCAGCAGCTCGCTGACAATCAAAATCTCGCTATTATTTGTTACTGTATTTTCTGCCTCCTACATAGATAACAGAAGTGAATGTGAATTTACAACGTTGTCAAAATAGTTTACACTAAAGCAATAAGACAATGGTTGTTCATCAAATGATAAGAAATCTGCCTCCAACCCTCAGAAAGTGGAGCCCCAATGGGGAAAATAAGAATCTTAAACAATCTGGTTTCCATGCTCATCCATGGAATTCTTCCCTTTCCTGGAACAAGGTGTTCTGTCACGTGTCCGGTACCTCTTCTGGGAGTCAAGGCTTTCATCTTTGTGCCATTTCAATCTGACCTAAGTCACAGATGCATCCAGCATCCTCCAAATAGGAATATAGTTTGACAAGGCAAACGATTAATTCACACCCGAGCAAAGCCCTCACCCCCTGGCTCACGACTGCACAATCCCCCTGTCCGGCACAAGCCCCCCTCTCCTGCACATGCCAGCACATCCAAAGGAGCACAGTGGGCAGCCCCGGCAATTTGTTCTCCTGACCACAGCCCACCCAGGCTGCATCAAAAACAGCCAGACATCTATGTTAAATTTAACACTAACCACAATAAATAAATTCGGTTTGTATATTGCAAGCTGTTAGTCTGCTAAACAATGACATAAGGGCATAAGCAGTGACCATGAATAACTTAAAGATCATTTTTTGGTCTCGGCCTTCAATACTTTGAGATATTCAATGAGGTTATCTCAGAGTATTCTGAATCCAATGCTAGTTGAAAACAGGAAACACAGTCTTCCACTTCACTTTATAATACAAAAGAAAAGCAATATTACTTTTTAAAAATGCAGCAAATTATACTTACAAGACAAGTTCTGTCATTATCCATTTTACTGCAGCAAGGAAGGCATTATAAGGCTGAAGAGAAGAATTCGATACATTGAAAACAATGCATCACATATGAAATGTGTAGTTTAACTTAAGGCTTTACATAAAGACAATGTTATTCTTCTAGAGAGATTGATATCATGTTAAAAAACAGTGAAGCTCTAGCTAAAAGAAGAAAATGGTTGGATACTGTATCCTAAAACTAACATTTTAAAACTTTGAACTCCCCTGTAGTGAGATGTGATTTACAAGTAAAATAAACACCATCTAATATAGGGGTTATCTCTGGGAGGAAAAAGGAAGTTCGCCAAATGATGTTTAAACCTTTACCCTCCAGGGGCTAATATTTTGCAGCCTAATGCTGAGGGCTAAAGTCATATAACTAATTTCAAATGGTAATTCCCAGACCTGCCTCTCAGAAAGCTGATTCCCTGTTCTCCGTCACTGTTTGTCATTCACTGAAATAAGCAAAAATTGCATAGACTTGATTTTAATGTTGTCCATGAGTTATGTAGAGTTTAAGCTGCCTTTTCTCACACATACATATTTGGATTTGAAAAAAAATGACAACCATATAAACATGTGATTTTATCCTTGCAGAAAATCCGCTTCAACGCTCTAAAAGACAGCAACAGCAGCCTAGTCTTTATTTCAGAATATTTTAATTTAAAAAAGCAGTTGGATTGTTTACTCTGTGATATTTTCTATGTGGATAATTCAATTTCCAGAAGGAAAATGCCAGGTCTCGCCCTCAGTTGGTTCTCTGAATCTACATATGCCAGATACTCGATTAGCGGGTGGAGTTGAGAGGCAATGATCCTGGCAGAGCCCTCAGACGGCAGGTCCAGAGAAATCTCAGAACCTTTAGTGATTGCGTTTAGGTGTCAGAGAATTGAAATGACAAATCCTGGTTTCTGAAGTTATGGCTCTTTAATCCTACCCTCTGAGCATTTTGACAATAAAGACTAGAGCTAGGATTGGGGCAGGGGGGGTGGTTATCCAGTTTTACATAAAACAAAAACCGATTTACATACCTCTCACCATTTTTTGAAACTTCCCTATTTCAAGCCCGTAAGTAAGTGAACAAAACAGCAGTAATAACAGTCTACTGGGTTATTCTCAGCCCACAGGGATTTCAGGCTGGATCTGTTGCTCTGATTTAATTGAGTATGTCAACATCATTCCCTGAATCACAGAGCCCTCAGGAATAGGGTCAGATAAGGATGTAAACTATTAACTACTTCCTAAAATAAAATGCAACTTTGTTGTCATATTTCTTATTGCTTGAAAAATAATCATCTTTCTTTCAAAAAGACCCTGGTGCTCAGGCCCTGGGACAGTTCTGTGCCTTTGTACCTGCTAGGGTGGGTAGTGACATTTCTGCAGTCCTTGGTAGTGTGGGTCCCTGGGAGGAGGGAATGAATAGAGGGATTAGGGAGGCTCTGGAGCCTCTGGAGGTGGGGAGGGGCAGGTGGGGGGAGGGGCAGGCAGGGGGGTGGGGGGAGGGGGAGGGGCAGCTCCCCTGGGGGCCAAGGAGAAGAGCACTCAAGCATTCTGTGCCAAACACTGGCTCAATGTATGGGTACACAGAAGGATTATGTAAATACAGGATTAAAAATTTAAATGGCACATTATCCTTCAGAAGGGTAAACCCATTGAGCTTTTAAGCCTAATGATGAAAACATATCTTGGGAACATTTTAAGTCTAGAAATAGTCCTGCTAAAGCTAGGGAAGTTGGATTTGGAAAGACATGTTGATTCTCACTAAAACGTGGCATTTTTCAAAACATTCAACTTTCAGTTCCTAGCTGCCTCTCAGAAATTTCTGGCTCCGAATCATTTCTTACTCCCTCTGTGTAGGTGAACCGCGTTAAATACTCGGCTTTTAAATCATCCCCTTGCAAGACCTTACGTCTGCAAATGAGAAGGTGTGTTTTTATATTCTAAAAACCAAAATGACTCCTAAATTTTGTGTTTCAAACCAGATTTTAGGTTAATTTTTGGAATTTACAAGATGACAACATGGGAAGCTTCTATTTATACTCACAGGCCGGGTTATATCGAAGTATACTGTGACTGTTTTTCCCGGGTTTTCAGGTGATGGGTGGCCAAACTTGCTCTGCTTGTACGTCATAACTTATATTTTTTAACTGGGAGTAAATTGTAACAGCGAATTTCTGGCAGTGTGGAAGCCTGTTTCTCACGATACGACAGCTACAGTTCTCAACTGTGGCATCACTGATGGAACCAGTTCCAGCGAAAAGGACAAGGAAGCTCCCCAGCGTCCTGATTAGGGAAGAGAATCTCCGATCGGCATTTATCCACAGGCTCCCAGGTCTCTTACAAACCAAGCTAAATTCTCTTTTATATGAGAGAGAATCCACAAAACTTTTCCTCTTTTGTATCCATCAAAAGGGGGCTGCCGCATTCAGTCATCAGCGACCTCAGACCTGCTTGTCATTCATATAATCAGTGGGTGTGGGTTTGGGTTTGAATGGAAGTGGTTTTTCTTCACCAGTACAATCAGGAAGCACTTTAAAACATTCATGGTTTTCCAGAAAGATGAACTTGATTACTCCAGAGATAAAGATCTGCTCGCACACAGAGACAGATACAAACGTGCCACTGTCTTGTGGGTGACCACACTGTACTTACATCCAGGAGCCCGCTGGCGCTGTCGCTGCTGTCCTTGTTGGCCCTGCACATGGCCTGATAGTCGTAAAGGGTGATTCTATGGGAAAGAATAGAAAGGAGGGTCACTAGATGGGAAGCTGTGTGTGAACCAGCATGGCGGACAGTCACCATGCCACCATCAAGTGCAGCAGAGACAAACACAAATAAATACAGGCCGGACAAAGATGACAAAAAAGGAGCACGCAAAGTCTAGGACTGGAGACACGGGCATGTCACACTTGGAACTTGAAGAGGAAGGGAGTAAAGGCCCTGGGTTGAGGGGAGGAGACGGGGAAGAGAAATTCCCCCACTCGATGAAACAGTCATTTTGGTTGAAACAAGGTTGACGTAGGGCTCCAGAGGGACTATGCCGTGCTGAACTGGATTCTGGGCCCTGAAGGGAACCCGCCTGGGCCGTGCCTCCAGGGTGGAGGAGAGCTGGGAAGGACCACTTCGAGTTCAGAATTGGCAGGATCCTCTGTCTCTCTCGAGCACCAGGAAGCATCCCTGGACCAAGATAAACACAGCACTTTGACAAACTGGTTGGAAACCAGTTGGCTCGTTGGCTGTGATCCCTACTCTCCACTACCACCACCATAAAATGACTGCATTTTTGCTTTGGAAACAGTGCCATTTACGAACGAAGAAAATGGATATATATTTTTTTCAACTGGTGAGGGAAGTATAGCTCTCATTCCCAACTATGACCTTAATTCAACTGCAAAGATGTTTCACTCTATACTTATTCCAGATATTTTAATTCCTCCTCAACAACTTTACACAGAAAGGAGAACGGCAGTTTGGCAGCAAGTTAAAGGTTCTAGATGGAGCAAACAGCTTATCCCAGAGGCGACACGCCTTCTGTCCTCCCACCAGCTCCCCTTCCCACTATTCTAGTACCCCCAAAAAGAGACACTTGAAGTCCAGCCCGAATTATATAACAGCTGCCAGATGACATGTTGGCACTGCAATACAGGAGCTTCTAAATGGCTGCCGGGGATTCTCCCTATGGGAATTCCTTTCTAGAAAAGTCCAGTGCCTATTCTGGAGCATACTTAATGCTAGGCTGGGGATGGGCACTAGAAGAGAAGTTGCATGCAGCAGGACCGTTGCTGGAGTAGGACACTAGCCCGGCACCCAGCACGGAGGAGGCATTCATCTTCAAAAGGGTGAACAGCATGAATGATTATCTGATTGCATGAATCTTGAAGAGATGATATCACAACTAGAGAGAAAGGTCAAGTTCAAAATAAGAGGAGAAGGTCTCTCCCTCTAGACAATAAGGTGGAGGCATCACACCAACAGATTAAACAAAGAACCATCTATGGACACCAAGCTGAAAACTGGCCAAATCAAGATGGAAACCAGCTCCTGACCAGCACCCAAGAGGGCACCAGTGGTCATGCAACCTCCCAGCAAATTCCCAAGCCTCCCCCTCATGGGAACATTTCTTTCAGTGTTCCTCACTGTCCTCTGGCTTTTTTCTGTATGGCAGATGCCGGGAGAACCTGTGTTTACTGAGACAGAAATGAAGCCCAGGAACCGGCCGTGCATCTGGCTCAGGGAAGTCCCCACACAAATCTGCACCGAAACGCTCACACTGGCACAGCCCTGATGCCACCCCTGGCCACAGAACCACCTGCAGCCCACGACGGACGATTCCGTTAGGTGCCTGGCTGCCCAACTCTGTCTCCACACAGCTGGCGCATGGGCCAGAGCGTGGTGAGAGGCAGCAGGGGCTGAGTGGACTGTGCCCGTGCCTGGCGTCTCATAGACGTATGCACAGGGCGGCCTCGGTTTGCAAGGTTAGTATCCAGGTGCCGTTATCCACGATGCAATGTGAGGAAGATGCTAACCTTCTGACACTTCATTTTCTCACTTATAAAATGACTCACGAAGATGTCCTGAGTTTTAAATAATCAGACGTGTGGAAATATACTGAAACATACTATGTAGCATGCTAGCTTTGTTATGATCCTTACAACAGAAGGCCTTATTTTATTCTTTGTTGGAGTTTGGGATCTTAAAGCTACATTATTCTCAAGGGCTCGAGTGACTGGCAGTGTGGCCTAATGGTTAAAATACTAGCTTTGAAGTCAATAACACCTGAGCTCAAATTCTAACTCATTCACTTATTACAATGTTGTCTTTTTTGTTTTGCTCTCTCGGTGCCTCCATTTCATCTGTAAAATGGTGAGAAAAATGGCCACCCTATGGGTTGGTTGTGGAATTAAATGAGATGACAGACATAGTGCGATTAGCCCAGTGTCTGGTACAGCAGAAGCATTCAACAGAAGGCAGGGCTGCAGCTGCTGTTATAAGCTATTAATCTGGTTTTCATTGCCATTATTAATTAATGGAGTTGGTGTTTAATGCAATGGGCATTGATTCAGGCTCTACCCAGCTGGTTAGAGGATGGGCAGGCCTCTTCATTTTCTTAGCTCATTGGCACACACGAGGCAGCATAAAATTCACAATCCATACTGCAGTACGAGACAGCTTTGGGGGCCATAGTGGGGTTCTCAAGGGATGATGTGGGAACTTCGGTTCGTGGGCCTTAGAGCTGAGGGACCATCCTAACAATAGCTGATGTCTATGGAACTCTATTTAGCAACCATGAGCAAGGTACTCTTGGAAGTGTGTTCCTACCAGACAGATTCTCATCATCGCCATTTCACAGAGGGCCAAACCAAGTCTCTGCTAGCCTAAGTAAGGTGCCCAAGGTCACACACCTAAAAAAGGCAGAGCCAGAATTAGATGGGGGTCAACCTGAACCCCCTTCGCTCTGCCTTCTGCTCCATAGCAGGCTCTGACAAACTCTGGGAAGTGATTAGAATTCAGCCTGATGATCTCTCCTGGTCTCACTGGAATGTCACAGAAAAACGATGCCCAAGATAAGGTCTCATAACCAAAGTCTAGAATCAACTTTCAACTCAAGCCGAGGGGCTGTCTGGGGTCAGCAGGCCAGCACGGACCAGCTGGCTGCGCTAGTGAGAGCCCCTTGGAAACCACTCTCTCAGGAAGCTCAGGATTCTCCTGGGACCATTTTCGAAGGCTCTGGTTTATGCACTGAGGCCAAACTCAGCTGCCGTGGGGCGGCCTCCAGGGCCAGGGATCCTGCCTTTCATTGCCCAAGGAAGCTTTCCTCATCCGAGTGCCACCGAGAGGTTACAAAACAAGGCTTCCCGTCTTCTCCACGCTTAGACAGCTTGAACTAGATGTTGCAGAAGAGAGACTTCCAGATTATGACCCTTTTTGAAGTGATTTTGTTACTGTTTTAAATAACTCCATTTTGTGGCTACCTGTATCCTGTTTGGCTGATTATAGTCAAAGAACATGATAATTGCCTGCTTTCATTCAGCTCTGAAATAAGCCCCGAGCACCGTGCCCGGCCCGAGATAGGCGCTGCATTGCTGCACTAGGCGGCAGTTTACTCTTATTACAGATAGCATGCCTTAATCCTCAGGACGTCCCCACCACGCGGGTGCCGCCGAGAGCTTAGCATTAGCACCTCCGTGCTCCCCGCACTGTCTCTTTGACACTCTGACAGAAGGCAGACATGGTCTCTGAAGAAGAAACCCAAAGGTGATACAAAGAAAACCTAGACAGCCTGTGTGCACCTGTGCAGCGGCAGGGCCGTGGGACAGACCCCTGACACGGGGACTTGTTGAAAGCTATTTCACGTGATTCTGCTCCTTTCCAACTAGACAAAGATCACGACCAAGAAAAATATTCCTTCTAAGAACTAGAAGTTTCCATTTCAAAGGCATGAATGCAGTTAACAGCAGGGACCAGTATTTATTAAACACCTTACTGTGTGCCCACGAGGCTGAGTTCTTTACCTGCGATGGCTCGTGGGATTAACTCTGGCTAAACTAGCCACCTAAACAGCAATCCTGCAACAGCCTTATGTTTGCAAATGCAGCCCTAAAAACAAGACAGGGAGGCATTCGACATAGAAACTCACCGTATTTAAGCAATTTTGAATCTAACAGTATAAGAAGCAGAGTGAGTGACTCACTAGGGTAACAAGTAAAAATATGTATTCTTCGTGGAAGTATAAAAGGTGGTCTCAGGCACCTTTCAACTTGCAAGTGATAGGGCACGGAGCAGAAACAGAAAATGGTTAACAAAGCCACCGTCGCCACGCGAAGGAAGCCTTACTCGTTCTTACATCTCCGAAAGCCAAGAGAGTGGAAAGCTCCATCTGTCGATCTGAGTGCTGTCCCTCCCCTCCTTTTCACGCTGGTGGCCGTGTCATCCCACAGCAACTTCTTACCGAGACGGCACTGCTCCTCACGGTCAGCCCGGCACACGGAACACGGCGGAGGCGCTCAGTTTTTACGCGACCCCGGCCCTGCCGCCTTTGAGCCCCTGGCTGGAAATCACTGACACAAATCTAGCTAATGAGCACCCATCATTAGCAGAGAATAGAATAAGCGCCGTGTGGCCACCCCGGCCAGGAGCCCAGCACACAGGCCGCCGGGGCCACCAGGGCCCAGGGCAGAACCCTGGGAAGCGAGCCGTGGGAAAAAGCCTCCCTCATCCGCTAGATTAAGCAGGCGGTCTGTCAGCACCAAAGGCTTTTCATCAACAGGTGCTGATAATATAAAACGAAGCCAAGTTTCAGAGAGTGGTCAGGCCAGCATCTCACCTAGGTAGTAAAAGCAGTAACAAAAAGAAACAATCAATTACTTTCTGCAGCGTGAAGGCATTACCTATCCTGTGAGGGGCATGGTTACATTTTCTGGGGGAGGAAACAGGCTCAGAAGGTGAAATCACTGCTCCCAAGTTCTCACAGCTCTCCGAATAGCAGGGCGGCTTCAGTCCTGAGGCAAAAGATAACAGGTAAGCACGGTGGTGAAAGCACACAACCGGCAGCTGGTTTGCCCATTAGCCTGCCCCTTCCATGAAAATGAGCTCAGCTGAAGGGGAAAATGGAATCCCGAGTAATGCCACATAGAAAAGATTACATTCTTTTTGCCTCTTTGTTTGAGTAGGAAATAGAAAGAAACAGCTGAATTCTGCTTATGGAATGAGTTGAAGCAAAACCCATCGGAGGCAACAAACTCGGATGCTGGGGGGACGCTCCCTTGGGCTCTGCCAAGTTCATGAATCCAAGTCCGTATTTCACAGCCTGGCACCACAGTTCCCGTGCTGCACTCGGCGGAGTGCAGGGCATGTAACTAAGACCCAGCACGTCAGTACCCACTGGTGTCCGTGTTCCTGGTGCCATGATCCCTACGGTCAAACCCCATGTGTGTTATTGAGTGTTGCTGCTTGTATTGCTCGGGGTCAGTCATCAAGGACAGATGAGTCGGTTGGTGGCTATGACCATTTGTGTCCAGGACTGCACTGGGCATGTGCGGTGTCGGGAGAAACTGGGGAGTTGTGAACAAAGCCTCGTCTCGGGAAGATTTTCCAAGTGGACATCACAGGAAACCAGATCCAACATTTGAGGACATGTGTGGTCTGAAGGATACAGGCTTGCTGCAGGTGACAGAGACGAGCATAGTCTCCCAGTGCCCATCGTCCTGTTCTGCCAAGAAGAACCCTGAGTTTTTCTCTGTACATTTCCTAGGTTCCTTCGTAGCTACAGGAGGCTGTGTGATGAAGTGGGAGTATTGTATGGGATAAAATGCTTTAATAAACTTTATTTTACTTTAATAGATAAGATTTACTTTTTAAAGTAAGGTGTTTTTTGTTTTGTTTTGTTTTAATTTCATTCATTTATTTTGGGAGAGAGAGAGCGAGAGAGCAGGAGGGGCAGAGAGAGAGGAGAGAGAAAGAATCCCAAGCAGGCTCTACACCTGCAGCACAGAGCCTGATGTGGGGCTCAAACTCATAAACTGTGAGATCATGACCTGGGCCAAAAGCAAGAGTTGGTTGCAACTGACTGAGCCACCCAGGCACCCCTTATTAAAATACATTTTCATCAAGAAATTTTACTTGGCCTTTTGGACCTCCCTGGATCCTCCTTCTGCCAGCCAAGACTGCAGATGTGATGGCTGGAGCTAAGCAGCTACCTTGGACCATGAAGTAACCTTGAGTCTAAATGCCAACGGAGGAAGGGAGAGAAAAAAGATACGGTCACAGGTGCGTGATGATGACAAATTTGTATTTTCAGACTTCCTCACAAAAATCAGAAAAAGACTCCCACGTCCTCTAGCTCCTTGTTATTCTAGAATTTCCCATTATTTCTGGTAGAACTAATTCCTAACTGATATATTGGACTCTACGTTTGAGAAACTTTCTTTTACTATATCTTGAAGCTGAATAAGCATACACGTGAACACAGATTTCCGTAAGAAATACTTCAGGCTGCTCCAAGTAGGGGAAAAGACGTGTGGGGATTAGGTGAACGTGGTCTGGAATCTGGAACCTGAAGGACATCGGTTCCCATTCCGTCGCCCCCACTCACTACTGTGGGTGAACTTGGACGAGTTACTCAAATGCTCAGAACCTCCACTGGCAGGTCCTCATGGTCAAACAGAAATAACGATAGTAGTAACTGCGCGGAGTTGTCACGGGGATTAATTAAGGTAACACACGTGAGCTCCCTGGCATCACGCGTGGTCTGCTGTTAATATCACACACATGGATGAGGTGTGCTGCTACTGTGAGGAAGAGGAGGGCAGCTGCTCTAACCGCGCTCGCTGGGGATGTTCAGGTAGGCAGCTTTAGGAGTTTAAAGAGTGATGCATCGGAATTTTCATGTCTCCGCGTTCCAGAAAGTTTGGCTCAGAAACACACTGGTTCAAGCCAATCTGTCTTCTTGTCCCTCAGTGCCACCTCTGACAAAGCACGCTTCTGTGGAAACGGTCAGGTCAACAGGAAGCCGAGAAGCCATTACATTCATTACACGAGTGTTGAGTCTTAGACACTGGGGGGGCAGCCATCCGAACATAACGGCCTTCTCCGTGAAGACTCTCTAGACTGGAGGGCCGGATGCTGGCTGACACGTGATGTGATTACAAGGACAGGGAAAGCTCCAGTCCCCGGCCTCGCAGCCTGTGCGGTTCCACCATGTAGAGACAGGAGAAGAAACGGCCCGAGCCCTGAATTCTACCTGATGCGTCTCCTTTCTAGAAAGGCAATTTAAAGAGCAGAAGGAGCCACCCCGGGGAGTTCTACACAAGTCGACTATGTTAATGAATGTGTGAGGCGAGGTGAGGAAGACATTCACCAGGCCCCAGAGGGAAAATAGAGTCGGGGGGTGGGGGGAGCTCAGGTATGTTGCACCAAGCGCATACCACAAACAAAACCGAATAAAGCAAAACACACACAGCCAAGATGGAGAGGACCTATCGGTAGTTCTCAGAGCAAAACCGGATTATTAGCAAGCGGTCCTTTTCTCTGCAAACCAAAGGCCAGGCGTGACCGACCCCTTCCTCAAGCTGAATCAGATACACAAAGAACAAAGGAAGACCTTTTGGCAGAAACCACAAAGATGTTTGGTAAAAGCACGCATTTAACCACCCCCTGCAGGTATGCGCATACTTCTTTCAGTTCTATTTTGCTGCTGAGAAAACTGAAATTTAGTGAGTGAATGCTGACCAATGTCAGACAAGTCCAAGGTGGACAGCATCTGGACTGGTTCCCTGATGCTCTTAACGTAGCATGTCTTGGCCCCGGCTGTGCAGGAGAAGCACGTGGATGCTTTCTAAGAGCATAATGCCTGGGCTCCACCCCCAGATGAATTTCACATGAATCTTCGGGGGTGCAGCCTGAGCGCAGGTGTGTTTTAATAGCTCTCCAGTGAGGGGCGCCTGGGTGGCTCAGTTGGTTGAGCCTCTGACTCTTGATTTCAGCTCAGGTTATGATCCCAGGGTTGTGGAATCGAGCCCCACACTGGGCTCCTTGCTGAGCATGGAGCCTGCTTGGGATTCTCTTTCTCTCTTCCTCTGCCCCCAGCCCCTGCTTGCGTGTTCTTTCTCTCTCTCTCTCTCTCTCTCTCAAATAAATAAATAAATAAATAAATAAATAAATAAATAAATAAATAAAAATAAAAGCAGGGCACCTGTGTGGCTCAGTTGTTTATGTATCTGACCCTTGATTTTGGCTCAGGTCATACCTCAGGGTTTGTGGGGCTGAGCCTTGCATAGGGCTCTGTGCTGACAGGGTGGAGGCTGCTTGGGATTCTCTGTCTCCCTCTCTCTCTGCTCCTCCCCGCCATTTGCGTGGGCACACACTCACACACACAATGCACTCTTTCTCTCAAAATAAGTAACATTAAAAAAAAATAAAAGTAAAACCTCTCCAGGGATGCTGATGGAGTCCAGGCCTACAAGCCCACCCCCAAGGCAGTGGTGTGGAGGTTAACTGCTACATAGTAGCCAACTTTTGTGGGCTTTAAGTGATTACGAAAGAAGAAGAAAATGGGGGAAAAAAAAGATCAGACATTTGGAGCTATATCTAAGAGCTAATCTCATCTCCTGCCTGCAAAACTCTGCAATTTGTGGAGCAATTTCACACACTTTGTTTTAGCTAATTCTCACAAAATCCCTTAAGGTCCATATATGGGTGAGGAAGAAACTGAGGCTGGGAGACGGGGAGTCTGTACAAGGCCACACACTGCAATTCTCGTACAGTGTGTATATGTATATATATATGTGTGTGTGTGTATATATACATATATACACATACATACATATCCATATATATTTATAAATACATATTTTATATATGGATATATATATTATATATATTTATATATATTTATATGTATACACATATATTTTTTCACTTTACATATAAAATATATACATACATTTTCACTTGTCCTGGATATATGACACTGAATTTGAATCACTGGGGGCAAGAAGTAGGGGAGATACATGAATTCTAAGAAAAATATTTTTGAAGCTAGGTGTTCTTTTAATAACCATAAGACAGGTGACGTCACTGCCAATGACAGCAGAGAGAGAACCATGGTGTGTGGATTTCAAGAAACAGGAATGCAGGGTTTTTACTGGATGTGAGCGTGAGTGCAAAAGAAAAATCGCTACACTGAAAAACCCTATATGAGTCACCATCCAGGGAGTCCACTTACTCTCTGTGATAAGAATGAAGAAGTATTTGAAGTTCTGTTTGGATTTCAACACAAAAAGCTGACCAGGCACATGGTATATCTCATGGGAAAATACATGAAGCCTGAAAACATGGCTTGGTTTAAAGATTTATCAACATCAGCTGAAAGAAATCTGGGTGATGCTATCACTCAGCTGGCCTCCCATCCTGAAAGTTCTGCTCGCCCGGATAAGATGCTGCTGAGCCAACATCTCCCTCGGCTCCCCTTCACTTCCCAAACGGAACAGGAAGAAACTCCACGCCCAACACAGTGCTACTACACACAGAACCAGGTTAAGGGCAGAAGCCGGAAAATTCTCTCTGTGCTCAAACTGCAGGTTGTTTGAATCCAGCTCTGTTACACAGAGACTTAGCCTTTCTAAGCCTCATTATTTCCATCTGTAAAATGGGTATATTTACACCCAGGGCCAGTGTCATGGGCATGCAGCCTGTGTCATTGCACAGAACCCTGTACTTAGAAGAGCTCCAGGCTTGGCTGAATGTTCTGCTGTTGCTGTCTTGAAATTCTGTTTGAATGCTGTTTTGAACAAGGGGCCCCGGATTTTCTGTTTGCACCAGACCCTACAACTTATGGAGCTCGTTCTGTTTATACCTGTCCCACGGAGTACTGGAAATTACTGCAGAGGTAAGATGTGTCAGGTGCAGCTCAGGTCTGGTGCGGGGTAGATGCCTGGGGAAGGGAGCCACTGTGACCATTACTTTCACACTGCTGAAGCTATTAGTATGTTATTTGGACCCTCATACTATGTCACCTGTAAGCTGGGTAAACACAGTCAAGTCAAAGACTGAGCTAAAGTGACAGAGAGTCATCATTTTGTCTCTTAGATTGTCTGCACACACTGCCGCGGAACTTTCTCAAAGCGCCCTCGAGCCGGTGATTTGCACAAATCTGTGCTTCCTTCCCATCCCCGTGGCACTGTGGACACAGAAGAGGATAGTCTTTCCCTCCGATGGCTGCTACTAAGTAGAATGGCCATCTGGTCACCAGGTAAGTGACCATACAATCACGGCAAGAGTCCACTGTCATGTAAACGAGCATCATCTTGCTTTAGAGAGAGAGGCAGCAAATATGGACCAGGGGAGAGAGACACAGGTTAGGTGGCACAGGGAGATAGTGTTCTCCCCTGGGAGCCTTTTCTGGAGAAGGTGGTGTGTAGGGTTCTTGTCTGTGAAACTCATGTTTTAGGACTGGATACAAGCAGATCGAATCAAGAAACCTTGTTGCCATCCTGGCACTGTCCGAGATGCTGAGAGGAGAGAAGATGAGAGGTCAGTCAGTTCAGGGAACCACCCGGTCCTGAGCTTTTCCCTGGGCTCCCTCACGGCCCCAGTCAGCCTCCAGGCTTCCTGTGCTCCGAGGTGGGGCTCGCTTCCACGCAGGCCACAACTTCTGTCCCAGAGCACCGTCAGGTACTTTGGGCTACATCTTTTCAGTGCTGCTGAAATACAGGTCTTCCCCGAACAAGAGGACTGTCACCATTATGCTCTGAGTACGCACTGCTCACTGGAAAAGGCAGGGGCACCGCAGCGCCCCCGACACTAGAGGCCCCCTCGCCAGGCGTCGTGGGAAGCCTGCTGTGAGGTGTGTGAGTGCAGAAGGAGCACCACCTGGTGCCAAGCAGAAAGCGACGCCAAGACTGAGCACAGATCTACCGCGATACAAATCACAGCAGCAGCTGGCGATCACTGAGCCCTTAACATATGCCAGGCACTGTATGTGGCCTTTCTGCTTATTATTATCCCATGAACTCCGACAGCATCCCAGAGGAGTAATTATTATTATCATCTTCATTTTCCACGTAAGGAAACCAAAGCTCGGAGAGGTAACTTGACTCAGTTCTAAGGCACACAGCTAGTAAACGTCAGAGTCTGGATTTGAATCCGATCCATCTGACTCCAAGACGGAAACTCCCATCGCTCTGGCGGCCCCTGTGAGTGACCCTTCAAAGAGGCCCATGATCATTGTCAACGAACTCCCAGAGGACAACAGATGCTGTTAAACCTGTGTCAAGTCCCCAGTCCTTCCCTTTTCTCAAATACGTTAGCTACTCTCACAGTAAAAGAAAGTTCTAGATTCAAGCCAACCACACTTCAAGCACATGAAGGAGAAGACTGGGAATTTACAGTTCCACTACAACCGTTCTCTTTCTCCCACCAAGCTTTTTGAAAGGAATATCCAAGGGGGAAAAGAAAAAAAAAAAAAAGATTTTGTTAAAGAAGTTGAAAAATATGCTTTCAAATGAGAAACACGTGTGTGATTATTCTCATCTTTTGTCTTCCCCCACCACCGAGTCGAAAGCAAACTAACATGATACAAATGCACAGGCAGCCACATCAAGATAGGAATAGGCAGGGGTGCACTGCAACGCAGAGAATCCAGAAGCTGCCCTGCGCAGCTTTAAGAAGGGCTGGAAAACTCCACAGCAGCCCGACCCCAGCTCCACGCGGAGTTTTCAAGCACGTGTAGCGAAAACGAGAAACACTGCACTTGAATTTTAAGAAAGGGAATTGAACACCCCTCGGCAGGCAGGCAGGCTAGGGGCAGGCGAGTAAGTGTGTCGGAGAGCGCAGAAGGGCTGGAGTGATGCCAATTTTTTATATCTTTTCTTTTTTCCCTCCTTCTGGCACAAACAAGCTATGGAATCTCAAAAATTGGGTCATCATTTTTGAATTCCCTGCTTTCAGCACAGCGCTCAGTTGGTCTTGTTGACTGGCTTAAAAGTCCGATTTCCTGAGCTAACACTTCCTGGCCATTCAGCTGCAGGGAGTAATAACTAGGGGCCTGCCTTTCCCACCGGCAGCGGTGGTTCTCAGGCGAGCTGAGGTCCATCCCTGTAGCGCCTGCTATTATGTATTTAACGGCATCAAAATATGCCCACAAAAGCACCACTTCTAAGACTGTCATTTCCTGTTGACTCTGGGGTGGGGTGGGGGACGTTACTGACATCCTGACCTCCCGGGGAGATGGCTTTTCCCATAGGCTTTGGTGTCCCTAAGAGCAGGGCAGTCCTGCCCAGGAGAGATGTGGGGCCAGGCGGAAGCTGTCATACACGAGCTTCACTTAGGGTCGGTGACAGTGCTCACGAGCAGGTGAGTACTGCCCGCTGCCAGAAGAACTGGGCACCATCTGGGTTCTATTCTAGCAGCAGATTTAAACTTCCTTCCATCTGCGAGCAGGTTTTGAGACCTTTCCCTTGATTTTCCAAAATTAGGTCTCTAAATGTCACTTTTCACCCCCGATTTCCAGATTTCTAGCAGGCTTCCCCAGTTTGCCAATATAAGACAAAATACAGTCCTCCTTTTTAGGCAGGGAAAAACGTTTCCTATGTCTTTGCAGTCACTCGTTTGAGACTGCTGTCCCTGCGTCCCAGCGAAGGCTCTGACTCCAGTATTGGCCTCCAATAAACTCTACTCTGGGTGAACAGGAAACCCATTGTGAGCTGAGTTTCTGCGATTCTTAACGCTCACGCAAGAGGCATCGAATTTCAGCAAGATCTGGAGCACGAGCACCCGTACAAACCAGGCACGGGGTCAAGTCTGGGCTTGCTTTATTTGACCTTGGTTCGTTTTATTTTATTTAGGCAAACTTTTCCAGGGGGCGCAGGGGACCATAAAATCCTTACCTTTTAAAGGAGCCCATTGTTAACAGTTTGTTCATCACGGCCCCCTCGACCTCGCCAAAAAAGTCTCCAGTCTGCGGGGAAGAAAAGAAGACCCAGGAGGAAGTATAGATAAACAATGTGCCCAAACACCAGAGAAAAGAATAGAAATGGCCGCAGTCTGTGTTCTGGAGCTGACAGAAGCAAAAGGCGCTGTTACATTAGAGTGAACAATGTCTTCACGGTCAGGAGAAGTGCCGGGATCAGACCAGGAGGCTGATGCGAACGCTCCACCGTACGCCGCAGGGGCAGACGGGGCTGGCATTGCGCATGGCGTGCTGAGCCCTGGAACGGAAACACGCGCGCATGCGTGCGCACACAGGCGCACAGACACGCGCACACCACCCCCCCTCGGACGCAGTAAGCCTTAATCTGCGCTCAGCCCCTTGTGATTAAAACCCTACTTCATAGAAAGAAACAGGCTGTGAGAGAGCTTCCCAAGCAGTAATAAAAAGAATTGTTTATAATTCCTGGATGACCTGTTTAGGGAAATATAGCCTTCCTCTTCATCGGCCCTATAAATCTCCTGCTGTTGAGAATGCATCTATTCTCATAATCATTTTCTGAAGATCGCTCGCAGTTGTGTCCCTGGGTAGTTACTATGTTGACAAATCAGGCAGTCTAGGGTCCTGCCCCTGGAAGAGGCCGCAGGGCTCTAATGGCTCACCCCTGCTCAGGAGGGCCATCCTCAGGGCGTTTAGGGCATAGCAGCCTTTCCTCACCACCGGGTTGATGTTTTTGCTTCAGACTGACTTCAGACTGGTGTTGGCTGAGATTTGCATACTCTGAATGGTGGGATGAAAAATTAATGTCCTTGCTGACCCCACCAGGCCCTTGGAGCCACTATCCTCAGGGCCTCGTGGGGGAGGGTGTATGCAGTGCAGCAGAAAAGAGCTTGGGACAACAGCCTTTTTCTGCCAACACCCTGGAATGAGCCAGTGTAGAACAGGAGAGAATCCCCATGTCTACCGTGGGTGCTCTAAGGATTTATAGCTTCTGTGTGGGTGGGTGGAGGGCATTACCGTAAGAGCCTGAATTAATAAATTCCATAGGCTTTGTATTAACTAAATCCCGATTCAAATTACAACCGAGTGACCTCAACCACACTCCTGGGAGTTTTCAGGCAGAAAGTCATAGAAAGACTTTGTCAGAAAGTCACGAAAGAGAAGAGGAAGAAGGAAATGACGTTTCACTGACTGAATATGGAGCTCTGCCTCTTTCGTTCCAGGGACAACTGGAATCTCTTGCAGACTCTGTGGGTGCGTGCTGCTGTGAGGAGCTAGGGCATTTGTGTTTTGTGTGTGTAAATATGCCAGTGTTGGTGGACCTGGTTGCTGGATGAAGAAGAACTATCCTAACTGGGGTGCAGGAAAGCAGACAACACCACACAAGGGCAGGCAGGGCAGGCCGGCAGGCTCCCTGGGCAACGCTGCAGGGCCGTCCCAGGGAGAGATCAGCAGGGAGCAGGGCCCAGGTTCCTATCTCAGCCCTCCACCATCATGGCGGGAGGACACAGCTCCTCCTCGCAGGTGGTTAATTTGGGCTCCTGCCCCATTGACTCTTGAATGTTTTGGGGTTTCTTCTCCCAGCCATAGTACCATAGGCTTTTGGGCTCTTGCACTCTCTCAGAGACTGGCTTTACTTCATGGGCTCACTCCTGTCTGATCTTTACCAACTGTCCAATGGCCAGTGATGGTGAGCATCCGAGGAGACAGGCTGTGGGCAGTTTAATTCCTGCCACTGTAGTTTTTCGCCCGTCACACGTGTGGGATTTAAGAATCCCACAACATTTTCATGGATAAGAAAGGAAAGGCAAGCACAATTCCACATGTGATCCAGCGCCAGTTCTGATAAATTAACAAGGCACTGAGGTCAGGCTACTTAGGAACTTAAGGACAATTAAGTAATTTATTTAGGCATTAATAGGCCTATCATAGTGTTGACTGCTAAAAAATTTCAAATGATTTAAATGGGACATCATTATAAAATGGTCGTCAATCATCCTTCTTCTAGAGAGCCCTCCAGGAGGCTCAGGCAGGTAACGTGAGGTGCCCCCACTCCCAAACTGGTGAAGGAAGAAAGCATGTCACAGAGACCACGTACCTCCTTTTCCAGGGTTACTTTTTCATGCGGCACCCACTAAACGCATCTGTATTTTATCTTCTTTGAATACGCTAATTTAATTTCTAATTGAAGAAAAGTCTTCTGTGCATAGTTTTAAAGGAGAAACCTGGGGTGCCTCGGTGGTTCAGTTGGTTAAGCATCTGACTTTTGATTTCAGCTCAGGACATGATCTCACGGTTCGTGAGTTTGAGTCCAGCAACAGGCTCTGCGCTGATGGCGTGGAGACTGCTTGGGATTCTCTCTCCCCACCCCCCCCATTAAAATAAATAAATAAACTTAAAACACAGAGAGAAACCTGTTTTATCTATTACAATGCTATTGCTTTGAACTCTTATTTGGATTTCCAAACACAATGGAGATTTCTGGAGATTTCCGTTCTTGGCCCCGTTGCTGAGTGTCTTCCCGTATCTTTTCCCTTGCCTCACACTGCATACAGCTCGGTCAAATGAAGAAAATTTCTTGTCTATTTCTAAATCTTTTTCCCTCAGTGTTGAGTGTTGAGAGTCCAAGTAATTCCCTGAACTCAGAGACTGATTTTTAAAAAGCAAAAATGAGAAAGAAAGCCATAAAGAATAATTACGATGGAATATATGTGTGTGCATGTGTGTGTATACATACATGTGTGTGTGTGTGTCGTGTGTATATATATGGAAAAAGTATTTAAATATCAAAAGGAGGAAACCTCCTTAAAATTGTCCAAACTCTTTAAGGCACCTCTACCTTTCAGGCAAAGAGTTCTACAAATTGAACATTTTATGAGTGAGAAAGCAGACCCTGGGCTCTGCCCCAGCCCCACCTCCCCAACTGGGAGGTAAAAACTCTTTGGGGCCTGCTGAGAAGTAGGCTGTGACATTTTTAGAGGAATGGAAATAAGGTTTTATAATCTCCTGCTATTACCTCTTAAATATAGATCATTGTCGCAAAGTTTTAACAGCATCCTTTGTTCCCCCTCACCTACACCCATCCTGAGTGCCTTACTTTGAGTTGGTAGAAATTTCTCACTCACCTGGGTGTAGTCTTCAGACACCAGAATAAACCCATTATTGTCTATGAGGTAACAGTTCACAGTCTAGAAAAGAAAAAGATACCACAGTTTCAACTTTGGATCCTCCGACTGCTTTTACACAAAATGACGTACTTCCAACCTGAGAGAAACCTATTGTTGGTTGCCTTCGGGGGGTGGAATTGGAAATGCCTGCTGTCTCTAGGATTTAAGGCCACGGTTAAGCTAACCCCAGTGTTTCCTTTGCAAAACTAACAAACAAAAATAAAATATCCCAGATTAGAATAAGGAGAATACACAGTAAAAAAAAATTAATTACAGTTTGTCTTCCCTTTTTTTTTTTTTTCCTTCCCCTTTCTATGACCTGAAGACTACTTCCCAGGAACAAAGTGTTCACAGGCCCCAAGCCTGCATTCGTAGTGGTTGAAATGCAGGCTGTTTTGAAAGCAAAACGCCAGCACAATGTCATTACCCTAATGATGTATTAATGAAAACACTGTGTCGGCTCAGAAGACCATCAGGGGACCAGGTAATATTTTTTAATTTGTTCATAGACTTAGGCAGGGGGGAAGGGGCAGACTTCTGTGAAAGGGGCCCCTCAGGCCTCCTAAAGGTTTTCAAACTGTGTTTTTAATTGGGAGCTGGATTTGGGGGCTGGGCTGTTAGCTTTTGGTAGCTCAGACTTATAAATTGTAGACAGCAAGGTAAACCCAAACCTCTGCTTCCCCCACAGTACTTTAATCTCAAGTGAATGATTTGCTACAGGCTAAGTTTTAATTACAGTGCTGTGGGGTTTAAACTTAAGGTTTAATTCCATCCTTGATGTAACTCAGTTTCTATTTATTGCAGCTTTACATACCAACTGCAACATTTAATTTGTAACATATCTTTACCCTGAGCTAAACTCTCCCTAGCTCCGGGCCACCACAGGGCTGGTGTTTTCTGGGACATTTGCCTATCTGTGGAGCTGTTTTCAGTCAGGCACAGAAGTCCAGCAATGCGTTGGTCCAAAAGATTCATCCTTTATTACTAGGTCATGGTGGGGAATCAACAGAAACTTAAAAGCCCTGCTGGTACCTTTTATAAAAGAGTTGGCTGCTTTGGTGAGTAATTGGGTTTTTCTCAGTTGTCCAAAGAAGTCTGAATGAATGGCAACCGGGTTCCACTCTTGACATTTGAAGAAGCTCTTAGCTGTATGGACACTACTTGGGCCCTGCTGGGTGGGACTCTTGACAGACTTTCTCTGTTTTTAGAAGATAGCATTATCTTCTGTCTATGGGAAAGGAATCCCATAGAGCTGTGCCATCCAACATGGCAGCCACTAGCTACATGCAGATTTAAATTTAATTTTTTGTGAATTACAACTCAATATAACTAAATATCTAGTTCTTTGGGTGCACTAGTCACACTTCAAGTGCTCTGCACTACCTTGGCTGGTGAATATACTTGCGGACATTTCCATCAGTGTCGAAAGTTCTCTTGGATGGCAATGCTGTAGATAACACTAGTACTCCTATGAGTTTCAAGCCAGCCTACACTGGGTCATGTGGGACAAATCCATGTCTGTTTATTTGAATGTCATGATCCTCATGTTACAGATATAGATACTGAGGCAAAGGACTCTAACCTCCATTTCACTAATAAATATACAAGAACAGAAGGGCCCTCCACGTGTGGGTATTGACTAAATCCTCCCAGCTGCATAGAGAATCAAAGTCATCATACCCACCTCCATCCCTAATGATAAAATTAGTTCCTACTCAAACATGCCTAGCCAATGAGTAGTCTTGCTATTATAGGTCACTCCCTCTCTGTCTAATGTTGTAAATAATGGACAGTAAAAAGCAGGTCCAAGGCAAATAGATATAACAGTCAACTGAAAATCTTGAGAAAGAAGGATGTTTCCCTGAAGTCCATGCAAGTGAGGCTGGCGACCAGCTCCAATCACACAGGAAGACACTGGCGTGTCAGGGTCTCCCAGAGCAATCTCCCAGAGCTGTGCTAGGCTATTGTCTACACATATACTAATGATCCAGTCATGTGGGTCAGATTAGCCTACATCCTACTGGAAATGATGGAAAGGGGAACAGGAGGGCTGGCCAAAGCTCCTGGAGGATTATATGCCTCAGCTTCCACTTTCCTCAAAGGTGCCTCAGATTTTGCTCCAACATAGTGGGTGGGCTCCTGGGTAAGGGCTGAGGTGTGGCATTTGTTTCTTCTATACCAAGTACAAATTAGCATTTACTTCTTGGGCTATGTTTCCATTTAACATTTTTTTTTAATTCATTTCTCCCCCCTCTAGCTTGCTCCCCCTTAAGTTAGGATTCCATGACAGGAACTTGGTGGCAGACAAGATGCTGTACCGTGCTTATTGATGGGGAGCTTTGAATCTCAAGTTTACACTGATTATAAAAAGACTTGGTCACCCTTTTAAGCAAGAAACAGAGTGGCCAAGGTCGTGATTTACAAATCACTGAAAAACCCAAGGTCAAAATCAAGGATGCTGCGTCATTAATGTGGCCATGATGATTTCCTGAAAAGACAGCCCTGCCACCAAGTGCTTAGATTAAGTGATTACTGGGGAGTGCGGTGCAGGTGAGTCGGCCCATGGACTTAGGTGAGCAGAGTACCAGCTTATGGAACAGTCAGGACAGAATTGCCAGATTCCAGTCTGATCCACTGTTTTCTCTGTGTCTCTTCACAACAAATAATGTTCACTTGTCTTCTCCAAACTCCCTTGCCTCCAATAAAAG
Organism: Paguma larvata; assembly: GCA_030068075.1. Classification (NCBI taxonomy): domain Eukaryota; kingdom Metazoa; phylum Chordata; class Mammalia; order Carnivora; family Viverridae; genus Paguma; species Paguma larvata. Next base: position 22,147,977 of record CM057842.1, on the reverse strand, counting down.
AGAGGAGATATTTTCTCAGTTTTCTGTCACTATGCTACTTTCTATGCAAATTAAGCCAAGCATCTTAGAAGGTGCCCATTTATCACCCTGTCCCAAGGGTGGACAGACAGACAGAAAGGGCTTGGAGGAAACAAGAGCTCTAGATTTTGACAGGTATTGTGGTATTGCCTATTCCACAGCTGTCTTTAGGGTTGAGGAATGTAGGGAGGGGTTGTTTGAAAAAAAATGCAAAGACAGGGAGAAAGATAAGCAGAGAGAACTTGATTTTAAAAAAAAAAAATCTTTCTCGGATGATTGGATAACTCACGATTGCTCGGAGAGGCCTGATTCCTGTCCCAAAGGCAGATCAGTATGTAGATACCTGAGGTTAGAGACCACCACCAGGCCATGGGAATTGGGCAGTCACAGGTGGTAAGGAAAGGCAGTGAGGAAGGTACTTGGGTGTAAAAAACACAGCACCAAGGTTGCGTTAACTGCAAGGTGGGTTTAGCCCCCAAGCTAACACATCCACTTCAGAATCAGAGACTCTGACCAAGGGCTATCAGTGTGACCTTGAGCAAAGTCTTTACCACTGTGAGTCTCAGGTTTCTTAACTGAAAGGTGGAGCTAGCAACAACCCTTTGTTAGGCTGTTGAGAAGATTAAATGTGAGGGTGAGTGCAAAGTGCTGAGCACAGTGTGTGGTGCATAGGGCATAGTAAGTCCTCAGAAACTTGTGCTTACATCCACTCGGCAAACAATGTTTATTGATCACCTACTATGTGCCATCTTTTTCCTAATTAGTATCCTAATGCTACAAATTTAGAGTTCTTCAGAAAGGGAAGTTGTTCCACTAGTCATAGCAAGAGGCTGTGCAGGCAGGTTGGCTGAACTTTGTTGCTTTCTGTTTGTTTTGCTTGGTGCAGGCTGAGCAATGAATTGAAACAACTCACTTACAAGCCCAGTATCATACTGCCTGTTGTTTTCATTTGTGAGGAGAGAGAGGAAAAGAGAGACAGAGGGGGAGGGCTGGTTCTTCCATCCGAGGGGAGGGCCTGGGTGTCTGCATTCCAGGCACACGAAGGGGTCACTCCTTACTACTTTTCTCCGCATCTCCCAATTTCAACCCTAAAATTTCAGCTGTGGAGCGGCCGGACCCTTACTTCACACCACGTGATGGAGCTATTCATCAGGGGTCAGCGATCAGATCAAGATACCTGTCTTTTAAACAATTTGTTGCAAAGCGGTTATTTTGGAAAGAAGTGCATGGTAGGATCCCCTGTGCCCTTGCCCTCAATAGCTACTGCACTGACTGTGAAACCCCCTCCTGACTGGAGAGTTCCAGAGATGGACGCACCAGGTGGCTTGGATTTAGCCCTTCCCGAGTTTGTCCTACTTCGAGGAGACCCTTCAGGGTCTTACAAGGCCTTACAAGGTCCAGTCATTGATTATCATCTCGACTCCTTTGGAACAAGCGGCTGTGCTGGAATCTGAAGTTTTAGATCCACTCACTGCCCTCGACATCTCCTCTAAATGCCCCAGGAGGAGCGAATGTTCTCATCTTCCACTCTCCTTGGAAAAATCTGGTGCTCTCATCAGGAGAGAGTGGCCCTTAGAAGGATGAGTGGGAGAAGAAAATGAGAGTGTGAGACAATCGTGCCACAGGTCAGGCTGAGATCAGAGGTGGGCATGACTTTCCTTCTCCACTTCCGTCTGAATGCCAACCACGTTTGCAGAGACGGCAGTAATCTTGGCCACCCCAGTGCCTTGCGGGTGGCATTCTCTGCCTGTGAAGCTCTTCTCACACTTCAGGGACTGTCTTCAGTGTTATCTCCTCCCTCTTTAGCTGACCTACATGTTATCTCCTCAGAGAAATCTTTCCAGATTGCCCTTTCCGTTTAATTCACAGCACTTATCACAGTCGACAATCACCCACGCTTTATCTCCCCTGCTAATCAGTCAGTTCCAGTAGGAAAGGAGCCGTTTCTGACTCTACTTCCACTGAATCCCCAGGGGTAACATAAAAGGGATTAGTAAACATGTCTGGAGGGAATGAGTGAGTGTGTGACGTACTGCCTCTGGATCTCTGAAGTTGACATTTGCCCAGGATGGAATGGAGCTCCTCGAAAAAGCCTTCGGTCAGGCCCCCAGCCAGGCCCTCCAAGTCACATGGCTCAGGCGCTGCCTGGGCCAACCAAGGATGTCTACTCTTCAAGATGGGAAGACATCTGGCCGTAGTGACTCCACCCAGCAGCCCAGGGCACTCCAGCCAGGGCCCAGGGAGTCTACTGATGGGGGGAGACAGAGGGGCTGGAATGGGTCCAAAGCAAAGCGTGTCTGATAAGTCTGAGGGAGTTGGGCCAGGTCTTCAATGCAGAGGAGAAGCCAGAGCATGTGAACTTAATGAGCCCCCACAGCTGTTTTTAATGGGGCCCTCATCACTTGAGGGCAGTTGGGGGAGAAGGAGGGACATGGTCTCAAAGGCTTAATTAAAAGTCATGAAAGGAGAACGACACATGGAAAGAGTCTGCTGAAAGGTGGGAAGGGGCTTTGGTGGGAAGGCAGGACTGGCATTTCCATGTCAAACTACGTCAACTGGTTGTCTGAAGCCAAACTTAGAGTCTAAAATGGGGAAGGGATGATAGTTTCCTAGTGCAGAAAGAGGATATTTGAGCATCAGATCAAGTTCAGAAATGAGAGCAAACTCAATGTGTAATTTTCCAAGTATGTGAACCTTTACATGACATTTGTAGGAGAGCTTATCCCAGTGACCACTGAAGAAGATCATTAGCGGTGAGGGAGGCATGTGTGCTGTGCTCACTGTGCCCAGGGGAGGCTGCCAATTCTCCTGGAGGGCAAACGCCATTGCTGTCTGAGGTTTTAGATTCAGGGGAGCCACTAACTCTCAGGGAAGAAAAAGTCTGTTGACATTTTTGGTTTATAGCTGACCTTTATTGAGTGTTTACCATTTGCCAGGAACTGTACCATGCGTTTTCCATATATTATCTCATTCATTCCTCGCCGTTACCCTGTGAGGTGGATATTCCTATCACCATAGAGAGGTTCGGAAACTTGCCCACGGTCTCACAGCTAATTACTGTCAGAGCCACAATTTCGAGCTAGCTGTTCTAATTCTGTAGCCTGCTCCTTTAACCACCGGGCTATATCACCTGTGAATTCAGTTATTGAACAGCCAATAGATACTGGATGTTTCTAACTCTGGTTAGTGGCACCCATTCCCACTTCCCATTATATGGGAGGATGCACAGAGGTGGTGAGGATATAGAAACATTACTGCCTCAGGTTTTATTTCTCAGATTGTTTAACTAGCTATTCATCTGTCTATCCATCCAACCACCTAGAAACCAATCAACCAGTCAGCTCTCCAAAACATCATCCATCCCACTAGCCAACCAACTATCCATCCGGTCACCCAACTAACTAACAAACTGTCCTTAGTTCTCTTGCCACAAATTGGGATTAGTAATTGCACCTACTGTATGAGCAAGGGGCTTAACACAAGGTCTCGTGACACTGATTAATCAATATTATTATTGAACTATATTGTCTTGAGCTGAGCATTCCGATATGATAATAAATGTCTCAAAGGCAGAGGAGAGGTTTGAGGCTTCTTGACTGTCTTTATGAATGGCATTCTCAAACTTACTAGAAAGTCATTGATCATAAAATGTCACAGAATGCTCTTTCCTAAGGGAAAATTATTTTTGATCTGAGGGTCAGATAAAATTGGACTTCTGCTAAAAAGCTAATTGATTGGCTTTTACTCTTTGGATAGTGATTCATACAACACTGATCTTTGGGGACTGAGTATTTTGTGTTTAACTTCATCTTGGTTGTTTTTGCCTACTTTTTTGAAATATATTCCTAATCTATGCTTTCTGTGTTGAGATTATATTTGGTTAGGATTTCTTGAATCCCTGTGGTAACCAGAGGTAATATAAATATGATAATTTATAAGTTTCAGTTTATATATTGACGAATGTTTTAGCTACTGCAGTGAAAAAACGGCTACCTGAGCCACTATGGAAGGGCTCGACATACTGCTTGCTCCAAATCATGGGGCAGAGGGCGTATTGCGTTAAATGCTGTGAAAACCTAAAGCTGAGGGGTAGACTTATGGCAGTGGTACAGTTTTTTCTTTTACTGCTCATGGGTGGGATTCAAATTCCTCTTCCCAAAAGAGTGACAGAGTGGGAGAGAGATAAAAAGAAAGGAAGGGAGAGAAGGAGGTGTGGGAGAGAACACTCTGCTAGAACGAAATATTCTGAGTTTCCAACTCCTTAGATTTTCAGCTCATTTATTACATGAAATTAAGCAAGGATTAATTTCTCTAATCCTCACTTTGCCCTTCTGCCAAATGGGATGATTATTCCTACCCATTTTGTTGGGTTACTACCAGGATGAGGAGAGGTAACATATGGGGCAAAAGCTTTGAGACTTATAATGTGAGCTTTAAATAGCAGTAATTTATATTAGTTCCACAGAATGCCAAAACTCCAAAAGTGCCATCCATGGGATATTTAAGCACATTTTCCAAGCTCTTATAAACTAGCTCATTAGGGGCGGGGGGTGAGGGGGAAGAAAGAAAAGAAAGAAACACACCAAATGTGCTTGAGTTTTTGGAGCTTGGTCCAGAGCAATTCATCATACGTGGCTCCTTTTACAGTGGCACGTCCTCTGTGAGAAGGCACCCTAATGTCACCTCCCCTTGACCAGGGTAGAAACAGGGCCAGGGGGCCCTCTTACCTCGTCATCACAGCTGATGGAGCATTTGCCATCCAAAGAGGCACACTGTGGGGTGGGGGGAAAGCAAGGGGAAACATGTTTGTTACTTGGACATTCCAGCATTTGCTATGGCTGCCACTTAATTATTCAAGGACAAGCTATAAGAATTCTGTGCCCTTTATGCAAAAAACAAATTTCGTCCAAAGGGAATGCTCCAAAGAGGCACCTGAGTGGCTCAGTTGGTTAAGTATCCAACTCTTGATTTTGGCTCAGGTCATGATATCAAGGTTCGTGGGATCGAGCCCCATGCGGGGCCCCAGGCTGAGCGTGGAGGCTGCTTAAGATTCTCTCTCTTCCCCTTTGCCCTTCCCACACGCACATGCATATTCTCTATATCTCTCTCAAAAAAGAGAGAAACAAAGGAAATGCTCCAAGATGAGTCTTGTCTGCTTTCCCTAGGATCAATACCAACTCCAAAAAGTGATATAAAAGACAGTTTTGGGGGGAACTGGCTCTTTTTCATTTTAATTTATATTGCCGTTCAATATTGATATATTTTTAAGATCTCAAATCTTTGGGTAACAAAAAATATAATTGTGCAATTATTTAGTTTCAAATTAATAAAGCCTAATGACTTTTTAAAACCTCCCGTCTTAGTCTATAGTTTCCTAAAGTGTTTAAGTATTTATTTAAGAAATAATACATTACCCCAACAATTAGAAAAGTGCTGAATCACTACACAAATGCTACTGAGATTGCTCAGTACAGAGAACACAGTGCAAAGAAGGAAGGCTTCCAGATTTTCCAAGGCAGAGAAGCCCTCTCTGGTCTAAAAGGGCAGATGCATGCTTAGACAGATCTAATTATGCAAAGGCCGCCAAAAGTGCAGTAAAGAAATTCACAAATGAATAACCAGGCATCGCAAGATTAGAAAAAAGTCACTATGGAAATTCACAAAAGTCCCCGGTAGTTAAAAGAAAGACTTCTCCTTTGAAAGGTCACTATCTTGATTTCACAATTAAAACTGTTTGTAGGAGCAAATTGCCTTCTTTCCCAGCATGTGGTGTCTAACATGCTGACAGCCTTTTATTTTGCAGTGAAATGAAAGGTAATCTGAGCAGCCAGCAGTTCATTTTACAAACATTCATCGGAAATCTGGCACTTGAGGCTCCGGGTCCCCGAATGTGAACACCTGTATAATAACAGTGCCGCTAATGCTTCTGTGTGCTGATTATAACTTACCTGTCTGCTGGCAGTCCAGAACTTCCTCTGGAAAAATTCGAGTTTCATCTGAATGCCTACAGCTGGGACAAATTATAAATAAAACAAGGCATTAGAGATTCCTTCACACAATTATTTAAGATTATCATTGAAAGTTATCTGTCACGGCAAAAATCTGATGCAAGCATACCAGATAAGAACACTTAAAAACTAAATTTACAGTGAAGCCTACAACTAAGACATTTTACCTTTCAGGTAAGAAATTCTGAAGGTTAATTATATTCACAGAACTTCTGACACAGAACAAACTAAGCACAATGCAGACGACTCTCTGAGACATGTTACCTGTGTATTTCTAAAATTCATACGCTTGTGGTCACTCCTCTCCCAAACCCAGGCTAAAAACAGGAATGAAAAAAAAGGGTGTTTCGAAAACGACTCCTTCTTCAGAGTTCTTGTTTCAGTTATTACTGTATGAACTTGCATGTTTAAAATGTATACTATGCATGTGTTTTTGAGATATAACATTTGGAAAGCACTTGTCAGGAGGCTGGTGTTTGGAAGTGAGTCACTTTGCTATAATGTGACTTAAACTGGCCCCCAGTATCCAAATCTCGATGATTTTTCTCTCCCCAGGAACTTTGAGGGAATTATGCAATCCTGTTTGGCCATGAAAAGCTCCCTTGAGCAACAGTGCATGCTAGTTCCAGTGAGAGAAACATACAGGAAGAGAAGAAGTTAGGAAAGTGAGTTGAAACATTGGGAAGTAACATTTGGTGGAACCTTAGAATTAGGACATGAACAAGCTCACACTGTTTCTCTCCCTGAAGCCAAAATGATGTAACTCTTGAAACCATTTCGGAAAGTGCTCAAGGCAGAGCAGAAGGCTCATCAGATGGTAAGAAGATGTTAAAGGAGTTCGGAAAGAAAAAATGAGATCCTGTGCTGGAGACATTGGATTCCACACAGGACGCCATTGTCCCAGTGCAGGTCTGCAAACTTCAGTCTTTTGCACCCAACCTCCCCAATTTTTGCCACATCTGTACACCACCAGTATTGTTATTTATCTTTCCACATGTTTTCTTTTACTTAAATACCTAAAGTAACTTCAACCTAAGTAATAGTACCCATCAAAGGAATGACATGATTAGGGAAAGAGCAAAAACAAAAACAAAAAAGCTCACTCAATACTCTTAAAACCTCACATGCCACCATCTTTGATCCCCCAGTTAGGTAATCATTGCCATCGTGACTTCAGGAACCTGAAGATTCATGAAAGTCTTGGGCTGTTGCTCTTATAACCATAACCATCGAGTGCATTCTTACTTCCTAGAAAAATTGTTGAAGCAAGCCTGAGAGTCGAGGTTGACTGAGGCACGCCCATTTGGAGGGACTCATCTTCTACCTTTGCACTTAGAACATCAGACTCTGGGATAAGGCTAGAGTGAGCATGGCTGCAATCTGCAGAATGGGAAGTCTCTGAAACGCACCATGTTGCTTTGCTCGAAGCACCCTCCACCTTCTGGACCATAAGCTCTCGAAGGGCAGGTGCCTGTTCTTGCTCCCCACTGGATCCCTGCCCCCAACAAGGTGCTGAGCACGTAGATGACCCATCGGAAAATGCTTGCTTTAAAAAAAAAAAACCTTTCAAGTGATATTAGTCAGTAGTTAAAGAGAAAAAAGAGTAATATCAGAATGAATTATAGTGACCCCCAAATAGAGGGTTTGCAGTGGCAGTTCTCCATACATTAGAACCACCTGGGCCACTTTTTAAAAAGTACTGGGGTGCCTTCCCCCTCCACATCTAGACCATTTGGAATGGTCTAGAACTGGAATTCCTCGGAGTGGTGTCTAGGCATGGGTAGCTGAATGAAGATTTTTTTTTTCTTTTAAAGTTTATTTATTTATTTTAAGAGAGAGAGAGTGCGCAAGTGCATGAGCATGAGAGAGAGATTGGAGACAGAGAGAATCCCAGGCAGACTCTGCACTGGCAGCATAGAGCCAGACGTGGAGGTCAGTGTCATGAACCATGAGATCATGATCTGAGCCGAAATCAGGAGTCGGATACTTAACCGACAGAGCGACCCGGGCTCCCCAGGGCAACTGAAGAACGACCACTAGTGATTCTAGCGTGCAGCCAGGGGTGAGCACGGCTGCTCCGCAGGCCTTAGTAAACCGGCTATGGAGGACCTGCCACCACGTGGACCACTTTGTCAGACTGCAACCCGGCTGCTCTTCCTAGCCCCGGACAGCGTTTCAGAGAACACGTCAAGGAACCCGATTTTGGAGGCTGTGGGCTGTTTGCTGCTCTTTCAGATAAATCTGATCTTCCCAAATGCCCGACAGGCCATATCCCTGTGGGGAGGGGCCAACCGAGGACACTGTGGAGCAGGCTGGGCTTTGCTCAGATCCACCAGCAGGCAGAAGGGAGGGCCTGCCCTTCAGAGGGGGTTTGGGAGGAGTTCTCCCAAAGACAGGGAGGGTGCGGGCAGCAGGACAGAGTTCTGATTTCAGGACAGAGGGCCAAACGTTGTTGCGACATCCAGTCATTGGTATCTAGGAGGAGGGTGGAAATGAGTTTCCCTCTTGTCTTCCGTGCGTTTCTCTGTGCAGCCTCTCCCTGGCATTGCTCCCCATCCAGCTCTTCCCAGGCTGGCAGTCAGTAATTCTAAGGCTACTTCTGAAGGCCATGGTCAACAACCATGGCAGGCTTCTAGATGCTGAAGGATAAAGCAGAGGGTTTCCTGAAAGCGTCGCCCCGCCCAGTGGCCTTTCTTGTTCCAGTGGCCCAGAGTTGCCCCTGACCCACCCATCCTTACCTGGATTCCCCCAGCCCATGCCCTTTCTGAGAACCCCTTCCATTCTTTGATGGAGCCCTCCCTCCCAATTTTCACCTCCCTAATGAAGCTCGCTGCTCCCTCCTGGGTGTTTATCCATCTCACATTCCTGAAGCCTGCTATCATCTGCCCCTTTCGGCCTGTACCCCAGTTCCTCAGAGTGCTTTAATCTTCCCTCCTGAGTCAGCCCCTCTGTCCCATTAATCATGTGGGCCGCTTCTCTCTGATCCCCCTCCAGCATGCTGCGTCCCCTCCCTGCTCCTGATGCCCTAAACTAGACACTGCTTCCCTCGCTCTTCACTCACCCCCATCTGGGCCGTGAGGTCGATGCCACGGGGCTGTCTGACAATCCTGACTGCCACATCTGCTTGGTTTTGCCCTGGCTGTGTTTTTGCTGGCTGACCCCCCCCTGCCCCTGCCAGCAACTCTGGCCCCTGGCTCCCTGTAGCACATCTGGTTTTGTAGCATTTTCGCCTACAAGCTAACATAGTTCTCTATGATTAAGAGAATCACAAGCTCATTGGCAAGTCAACTCCATGACCATTTGTTCAGTGGCCTTCCCTATGCCGAGTTCTCAGCTGGGTGCTAAGGGGAATGAGAACACATGATCCCATGGTGTCTAGCTGTGGTGTAGCCACACGGTACAAGCCACATCAGAGACTTAACAGAGGGCTGTAGAGCACAGTAGACAGAGTGGGTCTGACCTGGCAGAGCTGGCAGGAGCTCTGTGGAAGGTCCGCCTGGAGACCTGCCTGGAGACCTGCCTGGCGGGAAAAGTAAGGGCAGAGGAAGGATGGTAATCCGAGCACAGAAACGGCGCAGATGAAAGGATGCAACTTTTTAAAGCCCACAGTGTCTTCTGAGGCTGAAGGAACGGGAGTGGGGGACATGCTTGTGCAGGTTGAGGTCAAACGGCTGAAGGTCTTGAATGTCGGGTCCACGCATCTAAAGAGTATCCCATTGGCCCTTGGGCCAGATCCAGCCTCTTTTTATAAAGTTTTATTGGAACACAGCCACACTCATCTGTTTCCATACTGTCTATGGTATAATGGCAGTGTTGAGTTGTTGCAGCACAGACTGAATGGCCCACAGAGCCTAAAATACTTGTTATTTGGCCCTTTACAGAAAAAGTTTGTTGACACTTGCTATAGGGTTTGAGGAGCCATTTATGATTAAGTAGAGATATGACAGGACCATGGGTCAATATTTGAGAAAGTCCATGATGGAGGCCTTGAAGATGAAGTACTGGGGAAACGGTTCAGACAGTGGGAGACTAGAACGAGAGGTATTAGGCACCTCCAGCTGCTTCGTACAGTTGGCTAATGGTCTCTTAAGCATGAAAATGATTTAAAGTGTGGGGGGGAAACACACACACACACACACACACACACACACACACACACACAAAACCAATACCGCCCCTCACCAACCGCCACTGGCCTGCCAAAGAGACAAAAATGCTTAAGGAGCATCCTCTGGCTGACTCTATTCAAGAAAACAAATATGAGCTTCCACAAACAAAAAAATTTAGACTCCTTTCACTATATTCCTTTATCTTTGTTTCACATGTTTTTCTTTTATTTTCAACTTCTATCAGAAAAAAAATCATTATTACTTTAGCAGGTCCTCCTTTCTTCCCCCACCCCCCCACATATCCCAAATGGAACCCAAGATATTTGTCATGCCTGTCTATTTTGCTCTTTCAACAACATTTTAAGCCATAATAGTATACTCTGATTCAAGTCAATCTTGCTAATTTAATAAGGAAAACAAGGACAGAAAATGCTTTAGTGAAACCCAAGTCCCAAAGAGAATGCGGAAAATAAAAACACCATTCCTGGGGTTTGAAATTTTTTAGACAGTCCAGAAAATCATCAACATATTTCTCCTGGAGCTCATGGTGCTCCTCACTTCCATTTGATTACAAAAGCTCCCAGACTCCCCATCAGGGGCTTTCCCCATGACAGTAGAGCATAACAGCATCTGATGGTACCTTACTCACCTTCCAGAAGTGGAAGAGACCCAGAAAACTCCCAATGTGCCATTATTGTGTATGCCTCTAGGACAGTGACCCCAAGGTACTGGGATGGTCTTTGGAAATCAGCAAAACAACAAGATCATTGTTATGAGAACTGCCATCCCAAAGAGCCCCAGCGTGTTTCACAGGAGATATTGAGGCATCTGGAGTACTGACAGCCCTTTTGGTTTGAATTATTCAGGTTACTTTTCCTGTAACTCTCCTCAGTACTCTAGGAGGGCCTTGGTACAGATTTTCAGCTCAGTCTTGCAGACCACATACCTTCAGTGAAATACTTTCCAGGCTTCTTCCTCCCCCAACTTTGTAACTTCCTTACTACCTACTTCCCGCTCCTTCTTCTCCTCCATACTTATCAGAAGCCCAGTATGTGCGAGGTGGTGGGTGTACTGATCTGAAGACACAACAGCCAGGGATGGGGACCTGGAGAGGGCAGTCAAATCACTGAAAACAGGATGGCACTTTAGGATTCCCGGAGTGGTTGTAGATGAGCACAGAACATCATCCACACACCTAAACATAGAGCCACTTCATGTGTGGATGTCGGTGCCTAGTGTGCTTGAATCAGGACAGACATCTCAAATGTTCCAGTCCCGAGCTGTCCAAATTGGTGGCTACCAGCTCCGTGTGGCCATTCGAATTAAAATAGAATACAATGAACAATTTACTTCCATAGTTGTTCCAGTCACAGTTGAAGTGCTCAATAGCCACACAGACCTAGTGGCACTGTAGTGGATCATGTCGCTCTACAACACTTCGGCCATCGCGGAGAGTTCTACTGGACGGCGACCAGTGACAACAGGAGCAATCACAGAGGGGAGCGGGGGATTAGCACTCCTGAAGGACCGATGGTAAAGTTCTCCCCAGAGCTGTCCACGCTCTCCACTCCCTGGGGTGCAACAAACGAGGATGACTTAGCTATGAAGGATTTAGATCATTTAGAACTGCCAGTGTGAGAAGACCTGGATTTGCAAGGGGAAGTTGGTAATTAGTTTGAGAGAAACCCAAAGAAATCAATGCAATATGCTCAATGTGGCTACCACCCCCAAGATTTATTTATTTTGCTTTATAAAATTTGAGAATACAAATTACATTTCCAGTGCTATTATATTCAAATGCATTCAAGATGAAATCATGCATGCATCTCATATCAGGTTAATAGACATGCATTCAAGTGTAATCCGAGACCCGCCAAAGAACAATGTTACATGTAAAATTAGAAATAAAATAACTTTTTCATATTGTATTCATTTAGAAATAATTTTCCGTGGGCTTGGCCTCAACTTGCAACATACTCCTAGGAGCACAAATCCGGTTTGTAAAATAGTGCTCACCATGCCTGGCACGCAAGCTCACACAGACACCCCTGCTTCCATTTGCCCGCTCTCCCAGCCATATCGTCGACTCGGATGCACACTGAGCCCTCATCCAGGAGACGGGAAAACAATCCAGCCGCCATCAAGAAATTATAACCAGGAACGTTGTTACCGAGAGAACTGGAGGTGAACTCTGCTTCTAAGACTGCTGTGTGCAAAGGATGTATTACTACTTCACCTCTCTGTCCCTGCGAAGACAGTCATACCAGCTTTAGCTTCTGAACAGAACTTTTGTGGGATGGGGGTAAATGGTACAAAATAAAGGTGTGTATTCGAACACTCTAAATGTTGTCAACATTCCTGCTGTGATTTATTCCTAGTTTTTACCCTTTGTTTTTGTATTTCACCACCACATACAACTTCCCGTGCTAATATATTGAGTCTGAACAAAAAAATTCATCCAGGATAAATCCATACTGTTCACTGCCAGCAATATCTACGGTGTAATAGTGGTGGGTAAACACGCTACTAAACTATGATACCAAAGAAGGGGGATAGAGACCATATAAGCCCTGGAAAGATGAAGCAGAAAACAGAAGGTGATGATTCTCTTTCGGTTGAGCAAGCTTTTAGAATGGATTTTCCCCCCTCGATATTAACGAAAGCTGTGCTGCACCATTCAAACCCTTCACCCACCCCTTCTGGAACTGTGGTCACTTATGCACACTCAGGACAAGGCTAGACAGGTCTGCATGTAGACTCCAAAAAGTTTATTGTCCCCGATACTGGCACCACCATCTTCATTCACTCATCCAACAGAGTACCTAACAAAGCTTCTCAACTGACCGGTCACTGATGGCAGCAATGTGACAATTATTTCATCCCAGTGCTCAGGCAGAAAAAGGTTCCAGAGTGATCCTGAGTTAGTGTGGCCCACAAACAGAAGGATTTTCTAATAGATTCCAATTCATGGATAGGGATATGGTAGACAACGGCATCTTTATTAGAGAAAATGAAACTATAATAAGTTAATAAATAAAATATCTGGTAAGAACACCCCATGTATTTCATTACTTAAGAGTGAGACAAGTTTTTTTTTTTCTTTAAAAATTAAAGAAAAAAATTTTAATGTTTATTTTTGAACAAGAGAGAGACAGAGTGTGAGCAGGGGAGGGGCAGAGAGAGAGGCAGAATCTGAGGCAAGCTCCAGGCTCTGAGCTGCCAGCACGGAGCCCGACACGGGGCTCACACCCACAAACCGTGAGATCATGACCTGAGCGGAAAGACACTCAACCTACTGAGCCACCCAGGTGCCCCGAGTTGGACAAGCTTTCTTAAAACCTAAATTCTACAAATAAATGCTGGTCATACGTTTGCTATCTCTTCCAGAAAATGAGCTCCTGCTGGTCATATTTCTCAAGCAAGGTAGTGGCTATTTTTACTCAGCTGGCTTAATATCTCCCATCCTGTCCTCAGCCCCCCTTTGACAGAGCCCCCGGTTTTTCGTTCCTTTGTGTACAATGGCAATGATTGCTAGTGGTGACAGTAACAAGGGCTGGCACGTTTGGATTCCAACTTGCCTTAATTAACGGTCAACTCTAATAGCTGTTAGCCAGGCCACATTTGTTTAAATGTTTTCCTCTGTTTGTTTTCAACATAGTTAATTGCAAGCCGAACTAACAAATGAATCTGAATGTCACTTTTGGAGGAATATTTCACGATCAACGGGGGGTCTGGAATAAGGCCACTGTTCTGGGGTGTTGAGGAAAAGAATTCTAACCTTCCTTACATCAAATACGAGCCCATTCCAGAGGTCTGCTAATGTCGAGGCTACATGACTTACCACATGAATAACAATTTAGAGCCGTAATGTGAATTATGACATAACTCATCTGTTAAATATTTCATGTGAAGATTTTAATGAATTGCATGATGGAATGTTGGACAAAAAAGACAACTGAAATCCTGGGACTAATTTGGGTGAAACTGAGAACAGAATATCCTCGCGATGAGGGGGAAGAAAAGGCAGCTGCTTTCATGTCCCCCTGGGTGTCAGACAAGCCCAAAGCCTTTCTTAAAAGATTATAGGGGAGAGAGAGCGATCAGCAACAACCGTTTGAAAAATATTTAGATCAAAGCAATATTCATTTATTATAATCTTGGTAAAGCCTGAACATTAATCTCCAGGTATGGTATTATTTCAGAAATTGGTGGGGGGGACAACATCCTCAGAGCAGTAGACACGCCTCATATTTTAGCCTATGCCGACTAAAGAAATACAATGATAAAAGGGGAGGAGGTGTTTTAAATATACCCTCAAACCGAGTGCATATTTCCCTTCTGAAGTATTCTGTGTGGTACAGTGGGGGAGGGGGGCGGGGTGGACTGTCTTAGACCTGCTTTTAAGTAACAAAGAGCCCCATGATGTACGCCTGTGGTAAGAGAGAGGGAGTGGAAACAGGATTCATTATCACTCGATTGACAACGTGATAGCAAAAGATTTTCTTTGAAGACTCATAGCTGTGGAGGCCTCTTTTAATCTGGAACCATCCCCACCCAGTCTGTGACTGGCTTCTGGGAATGTGTGTAGGAAGGCCTCCTCAGTTGCCTGTGTAGTTCTTGGGTAATCGCTTTGTTTTTGTCCTGCCGACACTTCTCGGGAGCAGTCACCTCAGGTAAAGTGTAATAAGTGACAATTATGAACGTTTCCTCCATTTGGATTCTAATTACTTGACAGAATCAGCACTGAAAAGAATTAGCGGGGCCGTGGGATGGAATCATAACTTCCTTTTCACTCCTGAGGTAATCTGGAAGCATTTTTCCAGACTCCATCTGAAGAAACCTATACTCCCTCAGCTTTCTGAGGCCACGGGAGCTGGCATCGACTATTTTTTGTCACATTGTTTTATGCTCACAAAACTCTTCAAATAATATTATTTCAATAAAGTTTTGGAGCCAATACATTTCTAGAGTCAATTCCCATCTTTTCAACCTTTCAGAATAAAACATTTAAGCCTGAGGCTTCATTGTATTTTAATCAGGTTACACAAATCAATGTCCATTAAGAAAATTATAAGCTTCCAAATTATAGCTCCCCAGTTAATAATTTCTTATTAGGTCACCACCTAATAACAGTTACCAAAGAGATTATAACAAAATCAAGGGTCAGGTTTCCAAACATTTCAAAACCCATAATAGAATGGTCACATTTATTTGCCAAACACCTCTGAGTTGGATGTTTGTGACTGTGTTTAATGCAAAGCAGCGCTGAAACATCCACGTGGGTGGCTCGCAGGGCTGGAGGGACGCGTCCAGCTCCTCCGATCCTTCGGCTTGCGTTCCAGGGCACAGAGAAGGAAGGGAACTTGGGCCAGCACACCCAGCTCATTCGAGGGAGCCTGAGTCCACCCCGGAGCTCCCCACCTCGGATCTTTCCAGGGCTGGGTGGGAAGGGCGGTGAATGAGAAACCGCCCTGCGCTGGTATAAGGGGAGTAGCTCAGCTCAGCTGACGCCTGGTGGGAACACGGGCTGGATGCTGCAGGCATTCTGATGCAGGAGAAGCTGAAAATCTAGATTTCATATGCAGACAATTCACTGAAAAATTCACAGCACTCTTCCATAGTGTTGCCAGATAAAATATTTCTGATTTGAGACATCTGGCAACCCTACATGGAGGGTCACGCGGTGCATCCCAGGCAATGACCTGGGGTGACCTCTGTTGCACCCTGAGCCCTGAGAGCACTGAGGTAACTTGTGTCCTGCAGGAAAATATCAGGCCTGGGAACCAAGGCCACCTCCATCAACATGACTTCCGTGACTTTGCTCTTTGTTCCAGAAAATTCTTGCCCAGAAATATAAGACCCTAAACAAGCAAAAATACCTCATGATTTGCTTGAGAAACTTCCCCCAAAGCAATTTATGTGAACAACAGACGGCTCCCAACAATAGGGTAAGTGCTCATTTATCAAACCAAGACTTGAGAGGTCCACCATCCTTAAAGCAGCCCAATCCCAATCAGACCCCAGAACCCTAGAAATACCTTCCGACCTTCCCTTATGGGGGCATACTACGACCCTGGCAGGGTGGTGTTCTCCCTCACTGCCGGAGGGAACAGCACTGACTTTTCTTGGTCTACAGGATATTCTACTGGTTTTCTTGTCTACACAGGCAAACTTGATTTATTTTTCTTCAAAGGATTTATCGATACTTGGCAGTACGTTTATTACGTGCTATTTATTGTGTTCCATTCCTCCCTTGAGAAGGAGGGTAAGCTCCTCGAGGGCAGGGGATGTTTACACCTGTACTCCCTGTAACCAGGAAATGTGCCCAGCCCAGGCAAGCCTTGTGAATATGCTTCAGTGAATGGCTGGACAGTTGGATGCGGTGCCGATGGTGACGTCAGCTACTCTCAGACAGTTTACTCCCTCAGGAGACACACCTTTGCTATTCAGGTGGCTTGTGCACTGTCCTGAGGGAAACAGCCACGGAAAGGTTCTCAGCGAGGGACGGGTGTGAGATGTGAACAGATCTTGCAAATATTTGCAGGTGAACGTAGGGGCTGCGTAGCTTATGTGAGGAGGTGAAGGATGATGGACTTTCATTGAGCAAGGGGTACCGGGGATGGAATGGAGAGGTGTGGTCTTGTTGCTAGCTGCTCCTGACCGAGGGAAGCCTAGAACCCAAGTTTTGCCATCGGCACATCTCATCTACACCTTGCCAGATAATGTCTACCCCTCAACCTGAAGGCTCTGTCGTTGTAGCTTAGTAAGTGTCAGCATGTTGTGATTTTGCTTGCATGAGAATTATTTCATGAAACATGTTCCCCTGCCCACTAGACATGTCTTGGAATTACATACAATATATTCCATGATGGAAATTATCTTATAAATGGAATGAGAGGAATTATATCACATAATAACAGTAACATTAATAATGATTAAGTATCCCACTCTTGATTTTGGCTCAGGTCATGATCTCACAGGTTGTGAGTTCGAGTCCTGAGTCAGGCTCTGTGCTGACAGTGCAGAGTCTCTTGGGATTCTCTTTCTCTCCCCATCTCCCTGCCCCTTCCCTGGTTGTGCATGCTCTCTCTCTCTCTCTCTCAAAATAAATAAACAAACATTAAAAAAATAATACCAGTAGTTAATTGTATTTATTAAGCCCCAGATAATGTGCCGGCTACCCTCTAGAAGCTTTAGACACTGCACAGCCGATCCGCACGGCACAGCACAAGGTGGGCAGTACTCCCGGCCACACTTTGTACATGAGAAGACCTAGGATCAGAGAGGTAAGTTACAGGCCTAAGCCTCCCTGATCTTCACCTTTGTCTTCACCTCATAGAGCAAAGTCAAAGAGGTTTCCGCAACTGTGAGTTCTAGCATGTTCTCTGGGTGTTCGTGTTTTTGTTTTTGTGGGTTTTTGGTTTTGTTTTGTTTTGTTTTTTCAGATAAAATGCTGACTGGAGGTTTCAAGACAAGTCACACGTCATTCTCTATTTAAACAATCCGGAATATCTGCACAATTATCAGAATGTTCACATCGGTTCTGTCTTTTCCAGTTATTGATGACGGATTTGTTTAGGTGATTGGCCCATCACCTTAAAAACCTCTGAGAACACACCGCCTTCTCTGCAGGGACAGTCAGGGGAGTATTCAGTAAAGACGCAGGACCCGAGGGTGTGTAGAAATTTATGAGGACCCGGGGACCGGGTGAAGAGGGAGTGTGGAGGGAGCATTTTAGGTCACCTGCAAAATCCCCAGCTGGGGATGAGCTTAGAGACTCTGAGAGCTGCAAGACACCGCCCGGATGGCCAGTGCAGGTGAAGAAGCTGAAGGCCCCTCGTCTTTCTAAGACAATGACCAGGACTCGATGAGGTTCAAACAAACCTCCTGGGAATACCTCGTCATAAGCAGAATTGCACAATTCACGACGCCCTCAAAATTGTGCATCAATAAGACCATCATTCCCAATCTGTATCCAGTGTCTCCGGTTTATCTGACATGAAAAGAACAATAAAGGAAATAGTCAAAGGAAGCCTGGGCGTTTATCGAGTGAGCTCGCGCAGCAAGGCAGCCTGGGAAAGCAAGGCCAGCATGCCACTGGGCCTCCTTCCCTCCAGCCATCTCGGTACCAATTCCGAAGTCACATCCGGGTAGCAGATGTGTCTGGCTGTATCAGACCTGGCCCAAGGCAGATATGCTTCCAGAACAGCCGCACACAAGGTGATTATGGGCAGGGAGGGAGAAGAGAACGAGACGGCAGGCGGTGTTCTGGAGTAATGAAGTGCTACTTTTCTCCAACCGCTTGGAATCTCAGGATCTTAGAATATCTGGAAATGAGCCTCGGAGTGAAGGATACCAGTTTTGTACCATGAGTTAACCAGGTGGATGTTGAGGACAGAAAAGCCATCTTCTGTCATTAAGTGATTGCTCCCAAACACGTGGCTGGCTACACCTGAGTCTCTCATCTGGGTTCCTGGACAGGTTTCCAGAATAGGGCGCACTAGTCAGATCCCTGTACGTGGCAAAGGGGGGGCTGTAGGGAGTGGAGTTGATGGGCAGACACCTCCTTTTCTGATTTGGTAGGAAAATGCAAATCCGTCTCAACAAGGCCCACACCCCAGAGCCCTCTCTGTAGACGGAGGTCTCGGTGGTGAGTCAGACTGCCTGGCCCACCGTCCCGCAACGCAGACCTTATCCTTTCCATGAATGTTCCACGGTGCCCAGTATGCTTTCAGTAAAAACTGAGGGAGTGAATGAACGAACACGCAAATGCACTGTGTTCCGGGCACTAGGCAGTTAATCATTTGCCTTTCATGCTTTCTGTGAGGGATAACAGTTTGAAACACAGTTGTTACCAACATTCTTCCCAGTTTCCTGGCACCCCCTGGCTCTTCTCATTCCCTCAGCTAAAGCATTCCATGCTTAGGGCCTCAGGGAAGGGAGGGCACAGAGAGACTCAGAGAACAAAGGAGTAAATTCTGGATTTCGAGTCTCAAAAATGGAGGCCTCAGGGAATCTCAGGGTGGGAGGGATGACTGGGGAACTGCCTGGGCCGGTGCCTCTCCTTTTCACCCTGCCTCCAGCCCCTTAAACAGACTTCTCGGGAAAGACAGCCTGACCAGAAAAGGGAAGAGAATCCAAGGTGCTGGCGGCCTGAAGGAAAGATTCGTGCTATTATGTCCCTGCAGGTGTCTGCCTTCCCTTCCTCTACCCTGGTTCTGGAGCCAAGGGGGCTCCCCAAGCACAGGCAAGTACTCTCCAGCACACGCTCCTCTCCCGAGTAGGCCTGGGGAGAGGCAGGACCCTGGATCTTGGCCTCTTGGAGCCTTGCTGCTGCTGCTGGGAATGGGCGGGCCTCGCAGAGGCCACAGGCGGCCAAGCCCAAGGCTCCCCGCAGGGCCCAGGGAGCTGCCTGACTCCGGGGTGATCCTCCCGAGGAATGAGGCAGCCGCCGTGGCACTGACCCGTGCACAGGCCGATGACAGAGGACCAGAGAGGAAATGCCTGCAAGATTCATGATTAAGTGCCTCCCCCAGGCTTCAACCTCAGGTGAGCCCTGTGGGAAAGTGGAGAGAGAAGCTGGGGCCACTGGAATCTCTCCCACGGGGGTCATTGAGGCTTCTGTCCAGATAAAGCTGCACTGATGGCCCACCTGAAATATATAGGCCGAAATTCAGTCCTTTCTTATTCAGGACTCAAAAGCACAAACGACGTAACAAAAGCTGAGAACCTCAGAAAGTGGGGTACCTCAGGAGCGCGATCTGAGGCCTTTCCCCACACCTGCTCAGGGCTGGGCTCCGTGCCCCCTGTTACAGGGCCCCTCACATGTAATGGTGGCCTGGGCGGGTATGCGAGCCACCCTGAACTTCCCAGCAGCTCCCCCCACAGGCAAGGGGAGCAATGGATGTAGTAGCTTCCTGCTTACCTCCTCCCCTGCGCTGTGGATACTGGACCTTTTAACACGGACCACAGTCTTTAACTGAAGGGATTATGGATGTTCCTTCTACAAGAAGTGGCTTTGGGGGAATAGGGTCCTCCGATGGTAATGGCCAGTACCTCTTCTCTCTCCACACTGTGGGCCATCTGCCCACCGTGTGCTGGGGGCTCAGAGTTGCCCCAGGGCCCTGGCCCCTTCCTGTGTGGGTTAGCGGTGAGGTAGTTCATGAGTCCCACCTCTGCCAAGGAGAAGCCTCAGCAGTGTTATTAGGCCCACTGTTCTGGTAGCTGCAACTGATTTCCTAGTTGCCATCTGTGTCTGTTTCCTTATACTCATGTCCGGATTGGAAAATATCAGATGAACTTGGGTCTGAGTCCTGCCTATCTCCTATGCAAGCAGGGTACCCCCTGACTCTGTTTCTTCATCTGCACAATGGGACAGCAGCCGTACACACTTCATAGGATCGTTTGCTGTAAGACCTACATGTGCTCATGCATGTCATGAGCCGAGCACAATGCCAGGCACATGGTGACTTCTCAGTAAGTGTCACATATCTACACATATACAGTAAGAGCTGTGTGGATTCAATATGTGCAATATTTAACATATTAAATATCCCACATTATTTCCCTGTAGCTCAGCCTCTGCATAGGTTTTCCAGGACTGACACACTGCCGTCACTCAACCATCTGTCAAGGAGCTCAGGCCACTCTAGCAGAAGCCCCCAGTTCATCCTATTTGCTGGCCTGAACCCCCTGCAGGTTCCATGTTACCTATAGGGACACAGAGCTTCGAACCCTCATATGATGTTTCATCTTCACTGCTAAAAGTAAGCCAGTTGGACCTGGTATAATCACAACTACCTAGAACATTCTCAACTCTGCTGAGAGTTTATAACATCTGAAGATTTGATAAAATCCTCACAGGTAGATACTGTCCTTGTCACTTTCTGTTTTACAGCTGAGGGCATGGGGGTTTCTGAGTAGCTAAACTGAATGATTCATAATAGAGATTTCCAGTTTGGAAGCTGGGAGTGACTCTAGGGGAACTAGGATTTGAACTCCGATCTTCCTGACTTCAAGATAGAAGACAAATATCTGAAATGAATAAGCCAGAGAGCATTACCTGAAATGACTTAAAACCCCACTAGCATTATCCCTCATAACTTTTCCAGCAATTTCTTAAGGGAGGGGCTGTTCTGTCCATTTTAAAGATAAGATGCAGGCAGTTAAGTGACTTACCAGGGCCACACAGCTGCGAAGACCCAGGATGTGAGGCCACACACCTGACCCAGAAGCCTTCTCCTCATTTCCCAGTAGTTCTCAACTGGACTGCATCCACCCCTCCCTGCCCCGAGGGGGCTTTTATGGAAGTTTGTAGTTTGTCACAATAACTGGAAGACGTACAATTCATGGGACAGTCCCCCCTCTCCGCCCCCTCCTCCCCCCAGTGCTTGCAAGTGCTGTGCTGTGATTGATGTACTTGGAAACCAGAATCCATTTCTAGGCCTTGAGCTGGATTGTTTTACATCTAAATAAGAAGGCTGTCTTCCACGTGGAATTTTCTAGAAATGTAACTACAGTCCTGTGAAAGAGAGAGATGAGCGTATTTTGCTTTTGTTTTGCCTGCGACTTTACTATTTCAGAGACCCCTCTTTCCCATCACGAGTGAGGCATGGTTTGGGGCTGAGATGTCCCTACGGGGACCCCTGCACTTACTTACGAAGAGTCCATGCAAGCTCTTGACTACTTCGTTCTGTCTCTTCCTGTAATTATGCCCAAACGTTTACATACTAAAATATATATTATCGAATTATAAACTACGCTTCTTTCATTTCTTGATACTAGTGTTGGAGCATTTTTCATTTTTGTTTGTTTCATTCGGCAGCATGTAGGGAAACACGTTCTATTTTCTAGGTATCTCATTTTGGGATAATAAAGGGGATCTTACAAATTATTAGTAAAAGGGGCCTTGGATGGATGGGATAGATCTCAGAGCTGTCCCGGCTTCCGTTTCTCTTCTGCCACTGGGCCTGGTGATTATTCTCCTTTCTCCCCCTCACCCCAGGCCCCTGCGGCCATTCTGTCTGTAGTTCCCCTCCCCTCATCTTGCCTTGAAAGCAGAGATTTGGCTGGGCCAAACCTCACATGTCGCCATGGCTTCCTCTGTGTTTCCCTTCCCGTTTATTTTGGCCTCAATCAAGGTGCAAGATATTGGTATCTGAGGCTCAGCTCAACTGATGGATTTCCCATCTCGGAGGCGAGCAGTGAAGGAATAGCTCCTTTCGTGCTTAGAGAGTCTAGGTCCTAGATAAGGAAAAGCTTCTCTTGGGGTCGCTTTGCTACAGTCTGGAGCTGGGCACGTCAGCTCTGCCGTGTGTGTACGTTCTCTTTTATCAAGCAGCATTGTCTCTGAATTCCACGCAGGCTGTGAAAAGGAACGGAGCCCCGCACACTGCTTTTTCGTGCACAAAGCATCTTAATTATAATTATTGTCAGCACTGATGTCACTGCCTTAGGAGATGAAGAGGGAAGGAGGGCGTACTCGGAATTTCACAGTGTACACCAGGACTCTAGAATGAGGAGGGGGTTGCAGAGTAAATGAGCAAGGAACAGAGCCCCCAGCAGATGAAAAGGGGCCTTTGTAGTGGCTACAACTGTACATTAAAATAAATCTCCCCTAGCACTAAAATAACATCTACATTCATTTGGGCCGGTGCCACATTCAGCATTTAAGAAATTTGACAAAACATTGCTTCAGCATGTCGAAGTCTGCCAGCTCGCAACAAAACAAGAAAGCTACCTTGGCTGCGTGGATATGCTTCTCCCGGTTCCCTACTTTCACTCATGACTCCCATTTTCCGGCTGCACTTAAAAGGGAAAGACTGTGCTTTTTTCAGGTGCCAACCGCGTCACGTGGCCCTGAAGTGGGCAGCAAATTGCCGCGGGAGGTGGTAAACTTCAAGAAGAATCTTTCTCTTTTCCCCTGAAGGAAACTACCAGAGACTCTGCATACCTGATAAAGCCTTTAATAGCTAGAGAAGCGTTATTTGGGGTGGCCCTCAGGTAGACTAGACGTGAATAATGCCTCGTAAAAATAATTACTTCTACCCAGAGCACAGCACACCAGATGAGTTTGGCAGAGGCCCTGTTTCCAAGAGAATCGCAGGCAGAAGGAATCTTCCAATGAAGGTTCTGACAGGGTGTCTTTGTCTGTGGTCACTTCTCTGGAGTGTGCCCCTTCAAAACCAGTTCTTCCTTTTTCTGACTGAGACCCTGTCCAACAGTGCTGGGAGATTTTTCAGGCTGCCTGTTGCTGCTTTACAGCACAATTAGGCCTGAAATAAGTAACCGATCCACTTGTTGGGACTGTTGCTAATGGACCCTGCTCCCGGTGTGGTCCATCTGGTTGTGGATGATGGGTAGATTTGTACAAGTTTAGAGCTGGAATGGCGGAGTGAGCCATTGAACCAAACCTACTCATTACACAAATGAGTAACTAGAGGTCCAAAGAAGCTAGCAAGTTGCCTGAGATGATTCAGAGATGGCCCAGACTGATTCTAACTCCAGCTGGGCTGGAATAACAGCTGTTGCTTTTGTCAGCTGGGCATGCACGTCCCCTTTGATGGCTGGCAGAACCCTTCCCTCACTCCCCCCCCACACACCCACACCATTTTCTTTAGGGAGCTATCCTGCCTCTGGTGTCAGTCCATGGGATTTGCATAGGGTTTGCCCCCTACCGCACGGGCGCAGGAACGCATCCTCCCCTCCTCTTTCATAGCGATGGGCCCCCATCCAAGCTTGGCCAATGAGAGCCAGTCCCCCAGGACTCTGAAAGGAAACTTTCAGGAAAAAAGAGGCTTCTTTCCATTGAGTTTGCCAAGCGGGACAAAGGAGAGTGTTAGGGGCACCATGTGGAGAGGGTCTGCTTGAGAACAGGGCTGACACAAAGACAAGGAGAACGAGAGACTGAGACGTCTGGTGAGTTCAACTGAGCCCTAGATCCAACTACACCTGAAGCCAGATATAACTCTAGAGGTTTTAGTTATGAGACCATGATTTCCACCTATCCCAACCAACCAAATAATTAACTTCCTTTAACTTACTGACTTTGCTTAAGCCGCCTTAAGTTTCATCTTTTGTTGTTTGCAGTGGATGGCCTCCTGACAAATGCAGCTGTACTCCAGGTTGGTGGCTCTTTCTGATAGGAGGTGGGCAACCAATCTTTATGTACAGAGATCTATCATACGAGCACCTCCACGCGGACTAGCTGACGGCAGCGCTGGTGTGGAGGGCAAGTCTGTATCATGCCTGCTGTCCTTCCTGATTTCATGTCAGGCATCACTAATGAATCCTACTAACTCCTTCCTCAGGACACTCACAACCCCCCCCATGCAGTTCTCCAGGCAACCATGATCACCATTTAGCAGTGCCGGGTCGGCACGACCACACTGGTGCTCATGACAGAGTCCTTACAGGAGACATAGTACCTTTTCCCAGACCACACCGTGGACACACGTGGACCCTTTAACTACTCTCAGTAGCCACACTGTGGACAATGAAGAAGGCATACATGTCTCCATAAAGGGTCTGGTTGCTAATTTGGGGGGAGTCTTTTCATTTCTTCCCATTGAAAATCATCAAGAATCTTGCAGTTTTTCCTGAGGCAGGGTGGGAAAATGAGAGAGATACTTAGTCGCCTGAAATGGACCTTCACCTCACACCGTTCTCAAACTTCACCAGGTTAAAAGTGTCCCTGTCTCACCCTCTCACCCAGACGACAAGGGAAAAGCGGGAGCGGGGACAGCAAACTGGATGGCAGTGTAACAACGTCACAGGAAGTTCCAGGGCGCTGATGGGTGGTCCTCAACTGGACATCGCCACCTCCTCCTTAGGAGGTCTGTCCTGCATCGAGGAAGAGAAGCTAGAACTGCTTTCCCAGAACCTCCCCCACGCACGGTTCCAGATGAGAGTTGGCCAAGAGAGGGCCAGAACTAGATGCGGGAGGCAGCAAGAGACCGAGGCCACGACGGCATGAAGGTGGCTGCAGACAGACATGCAGTTGGACGCAGCTCCCACGTGAGCTCTTGAGAAACACCTGCATCCGTGCTCCGTGACCCACATCTCCTCATCCCTCAGTGGCTGGGAAAGCTTCTGGTTCCCCTCATGCGAGCCCTTAGCACTCGCAAAACCTCGAGTATCTCGTGTTCCCTGGATCACATCCTGGCTGATGGAGTCAGGACATCCTACTTTCATGGGGGTAGCCAGTGCAGAGAGTCCCTGTGCACACCGCTGAATGTCTGCCAACACCACGCTGTCAGTGGGCACCGGGGGGTTGGCCAGCACTCAGCATGCCGTGGACCCATGCTGCTCCCCCACAGACACAACGGCATCCGGCAGGTCTTGGAGAAAATGCCCAGTGACTCCTGCAAAGCTCTATCCTGCACTGGTACTCCCAGCCTGACTCTGGGACTCCTTCCTTTCTCCCCGCCAGTCCTAGCTAGAGTCTCTGGTGTCCATTGTTTTCTGTGCTTCTTAGCACTGCTTGGAAGATTACTCCATGCATTTTCTGTTCCTTAGCCCAGTGGAAAAGTTGAGAGGCAACACAGTGTAATGGTGGGCTCGGGATTCAAATCCAGCGCCTAACCTCTCTCGGCTGGGTCATAAACGCTGTGACGTAAAGTCAGGTCTAGCATGGCATCTGACACACAGTAAGAGCTCAGTAATTGCTAGCTTATACTATTTCCCTAAAATAGAAGACCATTTTCCTTACAGGGTTCCAGAAAGGACTAATAATGACCCTTCTCCCAGCCAGAGTTAGCAATTTACTGTCCTCTCCCGAGCAAGAGGCTGTCAGACCCACAAAGTTCCCTCAGAACCGTCTCACTACCTCACCTCTCTTTCGCCAACTGCTTCTGGAACAAAACAGTGAAATCCTCCTTGAACTGATGCCGCTTAGAGCCAGCAGCAGTGGAGAGCTGCCGCTTCCCTGCCCAAGGCTCTCCAGGTAACTCTAATCATCTTAAATGCCCTATGGTCACAGGCAGATTAATTTCTCACAATGCTTAACTATTTTTAACAACAGAGTATTATAATTACAGCAAAAGATCACTCACACTAGAGCTCTGTGTCTTAACAGTAATCTCAGCTGGGGACTAATGGTCCCAGGGATTTTTGTTTTGTTTTAACAAACTGCATCTGCTTCCAAAGTTGCATTTCTTTCCTTTTATCTCTTTGTTTCACATGTTTAGGAAAGAACTGGACCTTTTTCATTCGGTGAAGGAGAGGCAAAGTGACACGCTTTTCCGGCGTTGGGAAGAACGCTTGCTCCCCCTAGGTTTGGAGCGGGTTCCCATGAAGGTTTGTGGCTCCTGTCCTTGGTATTCTGGAACAAGGCATCAGGGCAGGTGAATCTACTTTGCCTTTTTGTGAGATCAGACTTTTAATTTTTTGTATGCACTGGAAGGCTTATTTGTAAAAGGCTCCATCTTTCCTGCTGTCAACGGTTGTTCACATCGCCTCTACCTTACACTTTCTTCCCCTTCTATACCTTTTTCCATTCAATGAATACTTACTGAGCATCCCCTGTGCTGGGGCACTGTAGTGAAGGGTATGACTTGTACAGCCCTTGGGTTCTCAGGGCTTAAAACCTCCAAAGCTATACTGTTTATCACACAACCGGTGCTCACTGTGGATGGTTTCAAAGACACGTGCAGGATGCTACAGGAGGATAAAAGGGGGTGCCCAACCAAGTCCTGGGCGTCACAGGACAGATGACTTTCAGTCTGCAGCCTGGAGTGGGTGGGGAGTAGGCAATAACAGGCAGAGGGAAGTGACAGGGAGAAACGTTTGAAGCTAAGATCTTGAGGTGGAAGTCTGAGGAAGTGAGAGACTCTCAGTATATGCTCATCACTGCATATTGCTTTTTACTTGGATAGAGGCTCCCACTTCTCTTTGTGGCAACGTAGAATCAAGGGAATGTGATAATGAGGCAGGGTGCAAAGTTTCCTGTTATTTGGAAAGAGCTGGTGAAAGGGAGTTGGGGCAGGACCTCCGGGTGGAGGAAGAGCTGGAACATGGGGTCTGGCTGCTCCTTCCTTCCAATAAGGAGGACCATCTCCCGAGAACACCCCAGCCTTGCAGCACTGCCCACTGACTGCTAAGGGGTAACTTCCCTCCATGCTGCAAACCTCCCCTGGTCCACATCTGATTCCCCACATCCTTACAATACACCAGGGCACCTATAATCTTGAGGAAAGGGAAGAGAGGCTCTAGAAGACGTCTGATAGAGTAGTGATAAGGAAGCAACTATACTTGCGGAGAAGGGCGTGGCTAAGCTGGACACACTTGAGATCCACTGGGTGGGCTACAAATTAGTGGCACCAGACTTTGGAGATGATCGAGAAATTGCTCCAGATCACGGTGCTAATAAGTGGGGGAGCATGGAGTGGACTCTGTTTTCTATCACTATAAACCCATAAGTCATTGTCTATCTTCTGTAAATGTTCACAGGCTCCTGGGAAAAAGAGAGCTATCCTCCCGAACTGGGTACAGAAGACAGGGGTCCAGAGAAAGGATGGCATCTGAGCACAGGTAACTGGCCCCACTTGGCCACTTTCAAGGCCAAAACTGTGGAAGAATGCTTAGAGAGCCAGATGCACTAGTGGTTTTAATCACTGCCATGGATGGGCTGGAGGGCATGGCGCTAGCAGTTACCAACACATTTATTCTCTTGCACACATCACTAGTATTGTCTTATATGGTCCTGAAAAATTCTAGTGTCCAGATGACGTAGGGGTGAGGAGCTGAACCGGAAAAATGAAAATTTGCACTGAATCCCACTGATTCCCCCAACAGTAAAACCCATTTGTGGGGAAATTTTCCAAGAGAATTTTAGCTTTAGATATTAAGAACCTTACTTTCAAATAAGAACTAAGGCACACCTATGTGTGAGGGACCTTTGCCATGAAGACGAAAGGCAAAAAACTAACAGAAAAATTAAACGACTTAGAATTAGCAGCACAGACAGCAAGAAAAAAAACAATAACTTTAACTACAGTCAATATATTCAGAAAGATTAAAGACCAAAGACCACACTGTATCCTTGGAAAAAGACCAGGCTGCTCTAAAAACGAACTGTTGGAAATTATGGGGGAAAAAAAAGGCATCAAAATAAACACATAAATTTAAGAGTGGAAACAAGTTAGAAAGAGAAAAATCTCTCAGGAAATAAAACAAAAAGACTTGGAAAAATAATATGGGAAGATTCCTAGAATTGAAGAGTATGCATTTCTAATTCAAAAGCGCTTGTAAAATGCCCCGCACAATAAATGAGGAGGAGACACAGCATCAAGGAGTCTCAGAACACGAGAGACAAAAACGTACATTCTAAAAGCTTCTGGGACGAAGGCTGGGCAAACCTGATCATAAGAAAAGGTCTGGAATTAGAATGGCATCGGACTTTTTAACAAGTCAACACTGGAAGGCAGAAGAAAAGGGAGCAACGCCTTCACCATTCTGAGGCGAAATGATCCCCAGCCTGGAATTCTATATCCAGCCAGACGATTGTCGTGTGTAGGAGCAGATTTAAGGCATTTTCAGGGCCTCAAGGACTGAAAACATTTTATCTCTCTTTTTTAGAAAACGAACTGAGAATGTCTGTGAGCAAAAGAAGGCACTCAGTCAGGGAAAAGGAAGGCATGGGTGTAGAAGGAAGGAAGAGGACTATGACAGAGGAACGTGGAGAGGAGAAACCATAGGAGCCCAGCAGCTCGATTGGAACAGGATGGCTGAGGGTGCCAGGAGCAAATTCTCTCCAAATACTGGTGGATAGCTAGGAAACAGTAGTAACAGGCACCTAAGATAGTTGATGAAATACAAAGGGGAAAAATACATAGGTAAAAGGAAAGCAAAGCAAATAAAAGGACACGGGGACTTTTCAATCCAGGGGAAAAATACTGTAAAAAAGGAAACACACTGTAGCATACCATTTAACACAGTAGGGGATACACACAGGTAGTCCTCATGATATAATCACTGTCTAATTAATAAAAAGCTATGAGATAGGTATGCAGCTATGGACTATGGACAAAGCAAGGGAGGATGATGTAAAAAGTCCAAAGTACCACGTATTAAAGGAAGTGAATAAGTAACATCTGAAATTCAATAAAACCCAGCAATCTCAACTTGCTAATGAGAAATAAAGATGCTAAGAGAGGCAGAAACCTTTGCTTCTAGGAAGCGGGACTAGGGATTAGGAGTAGGGGGTGGTGGAGGGTCAGGGGCCTCCTTTATTTTTTGTAAACTTTTATAATACTATTTAATTAAAAATTTTTTTAAATTTAAATTTGTGTTCATAGATTACTTGGCTATAAAACCAAGTTAATTAGAAAGTGAAGTGTTAAGGGGAATAAATAATCCAGCCGATTTAAGATCCTGGCACCAGACTCAGTTCCGAACCTCAGTCTCTTGAGTGTATTCCTCTCTGTGCCCAAATAAGGCGTGTGTAGCTGGAGGCCATGGTCGCTCTGGGAGGTGGATAGAAGAACACAGGGAGAAGTCAAGTCCTGCTCCTTGGGTCAGGGTCTGAGTCTCTGAGCTTCGCCTGACTCCACGTAGCACATCTCTGTCTAGAAAGTGAGTCACAGACATGCTGTGACCTTAGGACCCATGGCCCACATATCCGGGGACCATGCTGACAGGAGATGTGTAGGTGCACCTGGGCAGGGGTGCGTTCGTCTATCACTGTCCCAACACACAAATCTGTCTACAGATGCTCGGGGATGCCATGGCTAAGGTGCAAGTAATTGCCAGACTCTTGCTAAGAATTATGCGGTAACCTCCATCTGATGTCCATACACTACTGAGGACATATTCTTGTGAGAGGGAAACTGAGTCCACGAACAGCACCTCTGCTCTTCCTTGCGAGGAATGGTTTCTGAATAAATCAAAGTTTGCCGACAGATAGCCGTCAAGGCCATCCCACCAGGCTGAACTGTATCCCGCTGTGAGCAGCTTCCATTTTCACTCCAGCCGAGGCAGGTGCAGGGTGAGCTGTGGAACTGTGTGGTGGGGAGACTGGTGCGTGGCCTCGAAGCCTCTGCCCAGGGTCCCAGGGACACTTGACCCAGGCTCGCCTTTGTGCCCTGCCCTTGAGAGGTCAAAGGCATCCATTCGAAACCTCATAGTTAGAATTCTACCAAGATCCCATTAGCAAGAAGAAATTATGACCTTAATAAAACTTAATCTTGTAACGTCCCCCAAACCGTTAAATATTATGGGTTACCTTCTCTTGTCACAAAAGACAATGAAAACAATATGGGGTGTTGTGTGGGGAGCAATGATACATACTGAAAAATCCAAATGTCATCGAGACTTAATTTACTGCTCACCCACATAATCCCAGCATTATAAAAACGATGAACAATGAATGGAGGGGAAAAAACCAACAGACAGAACCCAAGTCTTAAAGCTCCACCTCTGTGCCAATAAGTAGTTTGAAAATAGTGTCCGTCAGTATCCATATGTTTTCTGCATGTGTAAGAATACTCTTACACAGGGGGCTTACTTCATAACTGAGATTCTTTTTCATTTAATTCAGTCATATTAGATTATGGGGCTGATTATGATCATATCCACAAATCAGTATTTTAACAGAGTTTCCATGGAAACACTATATGCCCCTGTTTTTTAACTTTCTGGACAAGGCTTCGCCTGTTTCACAACTTGAACAAGTTTGACGAGGGCAACATGTTTTGTTTAAGTTTCATTAACTGGGGCCAATATTTCCTAATTGCATTACCAGGAGAAACATTCACGGCATTACTTGTACCATGGAAAACCTCTTCTGGTCCAGCGTTCGATTTGCTTTAATCACTGGAGAACAGGAAACGTCCCAGGATTGCCTTGTCTTATCAAGTTTTAAACGTGTTAACTGGTTTTAAATCTATGAAATAATCTCCCTTATTAAATGACAAAGTTAGTCTTGTTAAGAGGACCGTCATTTATGGCTATATCCATTTATTTCTCAAAATGCAAACATACAGGTACCTTTGGCTCCCTGCTAGAGAGGTGACTCATACTCATTGTGTATGAACGCGTACCTTTTTCTGCATATGGATTTCAGAAATATCCTACACTCCCCAAGTCCTCTCCCGCTCTGCTGCCCCCCTGCCCCTGCCACCAGCCCCCCTCACACCTACAACGGTGAGAAAAATAAGAATATCAAACACAGAAGAAATACAAAAATAATGCCCAGGAAACAAGAAATTTTCATAAGAAAACTTTTTTTCCTTTCCATCTTTCTTTCTTTTTTTCTTTTTTTTCTTGTCTTTTTAGACACTGACACCCACATGGCCAGAGACATTTACTTCAAACAGTCCACAATTTGGAAATGACCTGTATGAAAGGTTTGGAAAATCCTATGCTATATAAAGACATGGGGGAAGGGGGCTTTGCGGACTGAAGTCAGAGTTCACCATGACAGCATATAAAACATATGGCCTAAAGCTCCATGAGATGTCTGAGTCTGAAATGCTGGTGAAGCTTAATAAAATATCAGCAAGGAATAGTTTAATTCTATAGCATTAGGCACCGAGGCAGTAATTTGAGTGGGGTGAGCTCTATTTCAATACATCAAAGTATACTATACTACAGGGAAGCGGAATATATTTTTAAAAGACATATACATTCCCTATGCAGAATTACTTGACTCAAAAACTTTGCTTTCTAAAGGAGGATAAGTAGAAAACAGTTACGGTCTCCCAAGAGCTACCTGTCTTACTTTTTAAACTATGGATCTATCTCCAAAGCTAGCTGATTTGTTTCCAGGCTGATGCCTTTTATTCAGGGCATGGGGTTTCAGACAGACCAGAAACCAGCATCCTGAGCGTGTGTTTCCTTCCTGACCACGGGAGTCTGGCTGTCCAGTGGGATGGCTGGCAGGTTGGCTCCATCCCCTCTGCCTTCTGCCCTCTTTCTGACCTGTTTATCCAAGTCCTAGCATCCTCTCCTCTGCACTGTGACCGAGAAGTCCTCAGTAGGAAGGGGGCTGCCATTCCACCTTCCACTCTGCTCCATGCTCTGTCTTGAGTCTGGCTGTTCTAAAGCAAGCATGGCCAAGGGGCTTTGTTTGCGAGGCTGTCCAAACACTCTCCTGGGCGGAGGGGCAGGAGGGGGGGGTCCGTGAACTGCCATGCTTCTCCTGCTACCGGTCTACAGATCAAAGGGAACTCTCCCCTTCCTGCCCAGCAATGAACAGAGGGTGGGCCTGAGGGGGCGGCTTCTGAACAGGGGAGCAGCCATGACGAATATGTCCGAGATCTGACTGATAGCAGCATTCTGGGGATGGACCAGATTAGTGCGAACTCCATGCACGAAGTACCCTGCTTTCCTCACCTCTGCCCCAGAATGCTTTTCCCAACCCATGGTCACAGCAGAGAGGTGGCAGACTCGCCCTCTCCTTCAGCGGCCTTGAGAAGGGCGAGGCGGTGGGGCACTACAGGGGAGGCCATCTTCCTGGGGGGGGGGCGTGGATGCATTCTTTCCAGCCTGTCTGTTTTGTGTGGGCTGTCTCTTTTAGGGCTTTTCCTTGGCTTGTCCCCAGATGAAGGGAGGGGTCTGGGAAGAATAAGTCCAGATCAAAGGGCACAGGAGTTGAAAGGCTTTGAAAGAGGGCAGATTGGGAGTTCAAGTCCCAGCTCTATGACACATAAACTGATTTCTGGCAAGTGACTTACTCCTCCTAAGACTCAAGTTTTTCTACAGTCAGATGGAGAAGATTGTAGTTCCACTCCCGGATTGGTGGAGGAACCCATGATTGTCTCCAGGTAAGCACCCTGAGTCTGAGACTCTTTCTTTTTAGGGGCTTCCTCGGTCTGTCAGAGCAAGCCGACTTCTAGACAGAGAAAGAACTAAACAAAGAATAAGCTGCTAAGTAACAGCACCTGTCACCACCCATGTGACGGAAGTCGGAGAACAAAATGGGGAGCCAGAGTCAGCTTCCTGCTAATCCCAGGCTGCCATCGGCATTTGTGACCCTTTCAGATGGACTTCCTGTAGACCAGGTATTGCCTTCTTGAGCCCGTGCGCAGGCTGACACCCTGCATGAGGCCACTGCTGGCCTGCTGCTCCCACAAGCCCCCCACAGTCACAAGGAGCTTTACCTGGGGGTCACCCGTGTGTCCAAACGCAGGAACACGAAAAGCTTGTGCCACAGCCCCGCCGACTTTTCGGAAATCCCATTTCTAGTGCACACCATCGTTTTCCAGTGCATTTGCACAGGCCACAACTTAACTCCTTCCCTATAGGTCCCAAAATTGGGTTTCCGTTTTTACAAGGCCATTAAAAAAAATAAAGTACTTATTTTTATCACTATAGAAAAATTACCATGTTCACAAGGACAAGGAGAAAACACCAAGTTTACACAAGTCCAGGGACAGGTAGGTGGGCTCGGTCAGTAGCCTCTGAGGCCATGGTTCAAATTCTCCCCTCAGCAAAATGGCACTTGGCTTTGTATGCCACACTTATTAGCCAGATTTGCAAAGGGCAAGGATCTACTTCGGGAACAGCAACTAGGATTATGTTAGCATGATGCCACCCGTTGCCTGCTGCTGTCTGCCTTCGACACGGGGCTGAAAAGGATTCTGAGGCCATGCTGGGCCCCACGGGGCTGCTGGTGGGACCACGTGGGTCTACAAAGCAGGTAAGAGTGGCGCTTATTTAGCACCCTGGGCTATTGGGTATTACATACACAGTGCCATACATACGAATGCTCAGGAGGGAAAGTTCCCTTGCACTGAAGGTAGCCTAAGAGCATCAGTAGGGCTGGCTAGTCCTCAGTCACAATGGACTCAGGCACCTGGGTGGGGGGAATGACAGTTCCATTCTGCCGCCTCTCTGGCATGTGTGGAATCGACTCGCCACAATCCCAAGCTGTAAGTAACAGCTCAGGGTGTGACCAACTTGTACTGAGATTTCTTTCTTTTTAATTTTTATTTATTTTTTTAATGTTTATTTATTTTTGAGAGACAGAGCACGAGCGGGAGAAGGGCAGAGAGAGAGGGAGACACAGAATCTGAAGCAGGCTCCAGGCTCTGAGCTTTCAGCACAGAGCCCGACGTAGGGCTCAAACCCACAAACTGTGAGATCATGACCTGAGCCAAAGTCAGACGCTTAACCGACTGAGCCACCCAGGCACCCCTATACTGAGATTTCTTACTGCTTGCAAAATCAAGGTCCTCTCCACCTCCTCCAAGAAGTGTTCTCAGGGTGGCGGGATGCATCTCTCTAGTTATGGGGAGGTGGTGGAGCTGTCAACGGAACTCTGCCTGCAAGGGGGTGTGTTGCAGGGCCCTAATCCCGACCCCAACGCCAGGCAGCAGCATTCTCACCAAGGCACGTGGGTCTGAGACACACCATTTCAGTGCTAGTAAAACCCAGCGAAGATGAGGTGAGGGGCTCAAAGCCAGCTCTTCACCCCTCCTCCAGCTTTTTCCTTAGTCAAAGTCCCTCCCCTCCTGCTCTGTGCTCTAGTCACACTGGTTTCCAGGAGCTCCTCAGGCTCTGGGCCTTCTCTCTGGTCTGTCAGCCTGATGCCGTGTCTTTACCTGGGATGGCTCTTGTCCCTTCCATTCTCTGCAGTAAACCCTCATCCATCCTTCAGATTGCAGCCTGGTTTTAACATGCAAAGGGTGGCGGCCCACCATCCCCAGTCAGACCCCCCGACTCTATTCTATGACAGCACCATGTGCCTACTCTTCCTGGCACTTCGCAGGGCTGTGCTTTCTCAGATATTTGTGTGGCTGTATCGTGAACGTCTGTCTCCTTGCTAGACCACAGGGGCCATTGGATTGCAGGTCCACTTATTTTCCTGTGTCTTATTTTCATGCCTAGAATATCCCCCAATGCAGAGCTTAACAGGTAAGGAGCATGCAACAGAGATGCTAGACATGAAATCGACAGCAGAGTTTCAGAGATGAGATGAGACAGAGGTCAAAAATGAGAGTCCCTCTAATACACCCTGTTTTTAATGTAAGAGTGCTTTCACCTTTAGGAGACATTTCAAGCACCAATAAGAGTAGAAATTCCAGTCTCCAAGAAGTAAACATGGACACTGCCCATTCTCAGGACTTGCCTCAGTGGATTTACCCATCTTAGCTCTCGCTCACACCCAGCAGTGGCACACAGCTGCATTTCCAAATGCCTTCCTGATAGGAGCAACTCGAGGCCATGGCCAGAAACTTATAAACATCAGCTGTAGCAGTGGAGAGCTGTACACTGAGTTTATTTTCTCCTCGGCCCTCATTAGAATCACAAATGAAATGTTGACAACACATGAAGGAGCCTGCTTGTTGAACACAAATGTTTCCACTCCTATCAACCTCGAAACTCCGATAGTCCTGCTTCCTGATGAAAGCTAAGCAGCTCTGGGGAGCTGACTGCATGCTTTCTCTAATTACGCGCAGGGATGGGGTAAGGGGCCTCCGACGGGGTGGTGGTGGGGCACTGGCTAGAGGAAAGATCAGTGGAGAACCTTGAAAATGCAACAGCACAAGCACATAGTAGGTGGCCCGAGGTGGGCTTCTTGGACGCACTGAAAGGAGAACATTACTCCGGCCCCAGAACGGGGAGGTGCCCTGCGCATTATAAATGTGGATGGAAGCTTCAGGGATGTCAACACAGGACCTTTATTTTGCAAACGAACATCCTGCCTGAAGGCCTGGTCACGGTCACGTGACACCAGGAACCGACTTTCTTTTGTTTGTGGCACTATATTGAAAATAATGAGATGTGTCCGGCACAAAGTCACATAGATCGAACTGATCCTAGCCAGATAACACATACACGTGCGTGCTTTATCATCCAAGAAGACGGTGAACTCTGTCACACAAACAAAATGCTCCTCTGCCTTAACTTGCTCATTTTTGTTCCAAACAGATTACTGTTAAGTGCATGCAGCCTGAGTGCCAAGTTGATACATGCCATACAGACAGAAGAATAGAGAAGATAATAGCTAATGTATATTGTTCTGTGCAAAACCTCCCCCTCCCCCCATTCTTACATAAAAAATATTATTTAACCTTCCCTGCAAACCTGCCAGTTGGGTTCCTTTGTACAGATGATGAAATTGAAGATCAGAGAGGGTAAATAACTTGTTTAAGTTCTCAGAGCCAGTAAATGTTAGAGGCAGCCTTTGAACCTAGATGGTTTTATTCCATATCCCAGGCTTTTAACAGGGACACTGTTCTAAAATGAAATGATGGGGCAGGTGAAGTCTGGAATAAGGAAAAGGAGTCCTAAACAGTCCCGGATCTATAACTAATGGGTTACTATGTAAGTCTTGCCTGAGACAACTGTGTTTTCTAGAACATTTCCAAGCTACATGTATCCAACAGTTAACATAGAGCGAATCTTAGAAAAGGCAAAACACAGATTCATTATTGTATCATAAGGTATATACACTAAACTGTAACTTGAAAATAGGAAAACACATTGTCATCTATTTCAGAACCTGGACTATCATGTTAAAAAAGTACAAAAGCAAATATAAATTCACCAAGAAGAACTGCACAAAACACTCATTTTATGTGTTACGTGAGTAAACAATCTAACATGAACATAAATTTGATTCCAATTTATATTCCTGGGGCAGAGACAAAAGCAGTCCATCAAAGATCTAAGTAAAACAGTGTGTCAGTGCGAGGCTTTGGCCAAGCTTCCTAAGCTGCCATGTTTCTCGGTCTTTTTGTTTCTGTTAGCTTTATATCAACCAGCATCTGTCGGTGTTTATTCCACCAGCCGCATGAGCTCACTAATTACCTTTAATCATACTTATCTCAAACGCATCTTTATCTTCACATACGTCCCAAATGCAGGCAAACTGAGTGCTGGAAGGCTGAGGTTCGGAAGACACTGGAATATGGAGTCCGTACTTCCTCTAACTTTGACAATGTGGAGTGGATGGACCCAAGCCAAACCAAACCAAACCAAACCAAATCAAACCAAAACACCATCTAGGTCTGTCTCTGCTGCTAGCCAAAGGACTTCTGAGACTTGGTTCCTGGAGACCCGGATGGTGTTAGGGTCCAATAAAGTCATGTGCAGTTCTCAAGGGTAACAGATTCAAGGTGATGAGATGATCAGTGTTGACTCTGATATAATAAATAAAGATTGTTAAACAACACCCCACAAACAGGTGAGTTCTTTGAAGGTCAAGGGTTAATGTGCTATGTCTTTTCTAGTTCTCGTGGCACCTTAGCTTAACCTGGGTTCTGTGGACAAGTGGACACTGGAAAGCAGTCTCATATGCTTGGCCATTGTCTTCTTTAGTTTTAGAGAGGTCAAAGGCACACATTTCATATCTACGACTCCACCAATTTTATCAAATTTGTCAAGGCCAGGTTAAGGAGGTTTAAACTCTACGGATAGGCACATCACATGCACTGAATGACCCTAGGTAGCCCTAGGTAGGAATTTACTTTATTGAAAGGCAAGACAGAATGAGGAGGTATACATATCCTCCCCACCTCTAGAGAAAATGTATAACAGCCTTGATTTTTCCAATGAGCAGCTCAAAAGGAAACTGTGTCCTTATTTTCTGAGTTAGGTAGAGCTTCCAGATAATTAAATTTGTAGCTTACTGTCAGAAAGAATGAGCTATATAAAAAATTAACTTAAGACACTTAAGTTTTCTGTTTATTTACTTAACATGGGTACTCCAATCCACATATTTGCAATAAATATTGAGCAAATATGAGCAAATTTGCAATAACTACCTTGAGCAAGTTACCTTTATGGACTGTTGTTTTTTGGTTTTGTTTTGTTTTGTTTTGTTTTTAAGTTTATTTACTTTGAGAGAGAGTGAAAGTGCTAGCTGGGGAAAGGCAGAGAGAGACGGAGAAAGAATCCCAAGCAGGCCCTGTACTGACAGTGCAGATGTGGGGCTCAAACCCACAAACCATGAGATCATGACCTGAATCAAAGCTGGATGCTTAACTGATTGAGCCACCTAGGCGCCCCTACATTTCTGTGCCTTAGTTTTATCATTCGTTCTTTCAACATTCAACATTTATTTAACATACTACATAGTATTATAGAAACTATGGGAAGAAATAAAAGAAATCATCTTAGGCTAGTAAGTTGTTGTCACCTTTAAGGGAGACATTGCAAATAAAGGGTAGAGGCAGAGATTGCTAATGCTCTAGGATGCCTCTTCTTCCAAGGCACACAGGGAGGCTACAATTCCCAGCCTCCCTTGCTGTTAGACCTCTTTCTGTTAGATATGGTCATGTGATTACATTCTGGCCAATGCAGTGTAAGCCCAGTGATAAGTACCATTTCTAGGCAGGGCCCATGCCTGATCCTTTTCTTTTTCCATGGTCAGCCAGCTGATGGAGAGGGTACTGAGAACTAAGAGGAAGGCACAGTGACAAGACCAAGATGGAAGGAGGCTGCATAACTGCATAAAGCCTGGCCCCTTGGTAACCTCAGCACTAGACTGTGATAAAAGCAATAAATGAGTTGTGTTAAGCCACTGAGACCTAGAAGTTTACTCATTATAGTAACTATGTTACATTAAGGATTTATATCTAACCAGTACAAATCTTCAGCAATATCAGGCCCATTGCAAGCACTAAATAATATGATAGCCATTTAAAAATATATCCCTAGTTCACTCGCTAAATGTTTTATGAGAGCAAAGAGAAAAAGAAAAAAAAAAAAAAAAAAAAAAGAAAGAAACAAGGAAGGAAGGAAATAGTACTGAGGTCTTTTATATAGCTCTGTACAAAGTTTATACATGGGTGCCATTTGATCATCTACAACCCTAGGGAAATACTTCCAAAAGCCAAATTTCCTCCACAACCAAATGAAATTTCTGTGTGGATTTACAGTGCCAAGGTCTTTCTCTGAGCTATACAGGGCAGCAGCTGTCACTTGGCCCGGATACCTCCCCCGCCAGATCATTGCAGCACCTGCTTCGGATTGGGGCCCGCTGATGGGGAGGGGGGAGTAATTTGTCACGATTTTTACCAAAGCAGACATTAAAACTGGGAGAAATACTCCTTGTGTTATAAAGTCCATTCACTGGGGTGATCACTTAGTAGAGAAAGACGTGTATCATTTTGGGGGCTGATTCTCATGGAGTGAGGCAAGGGGAGCTCTAAGGACACTGCACTAGCACACAGAACTCGGCTGGTCACTCAGAATCAGCCATCTCAAATATTCCAGTAAACCAGATGCACCTGTACTTTCTACTTAACAAAAAATCAGCTCTTCTTTGTATTTTTAAAATTACAGATATAACACGTTTGTTGTAGCAAGTTGAATATGCAGAGGTATAAACAGAAAAAGTTAATTTTCCTCTCTTCTTAATTATCCCCATCTTCTGGGAAATTCATATTATTAGTTTGGTGTCTGTCCTTCCCCACTTATTGTATCTTCAGACAATCAGTGCATGTTTTTAGGGTTAATCCTTCTGCCTCTGCACCTCTTTTTTTTTTTTTTTGCAACATAAATAGCATTACACAATGTATATTCCGATTCAAATTGCTTTATTTAACCTAACAATTTATTACCTATACCCTCCTGGGTGAGTATATTTAGCCTTACCTTATTTCTATAAAATAGTGGTATATTATCTGGGAGAGAGAGCTGTTACCCATTTGCTGGATTTTTCAAGACATCATTAATTCTAAGGGTTAATAATTGTTCGTTTTTATTTTTTTGAGGAAGGTGAGTTGTTAAATTGTTAAATTCCTAACAATTTATATTAGGAAATGTTCTGACTTAAAATGGGCAAAAGCATATACATATAAATTTATATTTATATTATTTCTATTCTATTTCTATTTCTATTTCGATAAAGCAAGGAAATTCTTGCCATCTCAGTGCAGCAGTAATGAAATATTCTTCCAAAGGTGTGTCTGAAGCAAGCTCCTGCGTAGGAAACTGGGCTCTTGACTGGGTCTCGGTAGCAGGAGCCCCACCGGTGGAGCCCTCCCCTCTACGGAGCAGCCTGGCCTGATCTGACATTTGGCATCTCTGTTACTCTTCTGCATGCACAGTTATCTTGCCACTTCTCAGATCTGGCTCACCAAGGGACAGAGAGAGAGACGGCGCTGCAGGCATTAGCGTACCAGTCACACTCCCTCCCTTTGTTCTCTGGGCTGAGGTCACATGGAATAAATCAATCAGACTCTGCATCCAAGTCCTTCAGTGTCCAGGAGGCTTCCCCTCCAAGTGTGTCCTGTCCATCTTTTAATAGCCTGTTAGAGTCAGCAGAAGCAAAAAAGAACCAAACAGCCCCTTTAGGTAGTCAGCCTCTGCTCCCAAGAACCCATCAGCTGTGTGGGTTCTCTATGTGCTCCTAGGGTATTCACATTTTAGGTGGGAGCAGTCAGTCCAGACTCTTTGGGGCTAGTAGGAGATGCTACCTTTGATCATTTGCTCTGCTAGACCTGCGCTGTGCAATTAACATGTATCACTTGATCCTTCTTGCGTCCCACGAGGTAGCTACTGTCTGCCTTCTACAGATGAGGCACCTCAGGCTCAGAGAGAATCTGTGGTTTTCCCAAGGTAATCCAGCTCCAGAGAAGAAGCAGCATGCAAGTGTACTTCCTCAGTTAGCCACACAGCACTGGCTTTACCTGTAGGTGTCAGGACAGTCTCCAGTTTCTCTGCAGGTGTCCTGGCCTCCTACACTCAGCTGTGTATAGTGGATTCATCTTCCCCAGGCCTCTGGAGTCCATAAGACTTGGATCCCAGTTGGACCCTGCAAGACACAGCTGAACAGCTCTGCTGTAACCTAAAGGGTCCATCAAACTCTTTGTCCAGGGCCCCTAAAGTCTTTCGGTACAGACTCTTTTGAGTCCATTCAAGCATTCTGATGAGAATGACAAGGTTTCAGACATGAGAATGCCCTAAAAATCATCCTTTCTAGTTCTCTCAGTTTGTAGATGAGGAGACAGGCTGGTGGGTGTGTGCAGCTGAGTGGGTGGCCGTGGTGGTGGGGGGGCAGTGACAGCAGTGGCTAGGGGATGGGTTGGAGCAGGGCTTGCAACCTATGGCCTGTGTGCCGACCCAGTCCTCCACCTGTTTTTGTAAATAAAGTTTTATTGGAGCACAGACACATCCATTTTTTTATTTACAGATTGCCTATGGCTGGCTCTGCACTACATCAGGGTTGAGTAGTTGTGACAGAGACTGTATGGAGACTGTATGGCCCTCAATGTCTAAAATATTTACTATCTGGCCTGTACACAAAAATGTTTGCCGACCCTAGGGACAGAGACACACAGGTTGATGCAAATTATTGGTAAGTTTCTAGTTCTTAGAGTGAGAGTTAGGTTCATAGGTGTGTGTTATACTATGATACATCAATGACTGAATGCTACGCTGGTCACAGATCATCTAGGAATGATAATTATTAAATTATATGCACATGAAAATACATAGGAAGGAGGGAAAGGAGGGAGGAAGGAACGATTTAGCCCTTATTAAGATTTAAATGGCTCTCTGTTACCTACACCTGACTTTCCTCCACAGTATCACTGGTGTTGAAAGAATGCTGGAGAAAAGGAAAAAATATAGCAGGCTGAGTAAAGTAGACTTTCAGGGAGTGGGCAGGATGGGTATACTGGGTTCTGTGAGACTAGAAGGGGCACAGCCAAAGGAGGTAAGGAATCCCAAAGGACAGGCTCTTAAGGATGGTCACAATCCAATTTTTCAACTTCATTCCCAAGGGTCCCCTTCCCTCAGTCCCGCCAGAGTGGCAAGAGGACCCAGGTATCCTGCTCTTTTGTCAAGGTCTTCCTCCTCCCTGTCGGGTCAAGGCTATGCTTTGAATGCTAGCAGGATAGAAGTCCTGCCAGACATTCTCATGGGTAACTGTGAACATTTATTCAGGCATTCGGGGCCATGACATGCATTGCTTGCTTTAATTGAATCCTTGGAACAATCTTGTGAAGTCAAAAATATCGCTATCCCCATGTAGAGATGAGGCTATGAGAATCCCAGATGGCGAGCCACTCACCCAGAGACATTGGGCTGCTGAATGGTGAAGCTGAATTCAAATCCAGACCCGTCTGATTCCAAATCCCACACTCAACTGCTCTACTTACTGCAGTGCCACTTCATGCTACCTCAATAAAAGTACGGTTTTTACCTTCCTTGCAGTCGCCATGGGCATGGGGGCATTTTAGCCTCACTGAAGAGAAGTTTCTGACACTGAAACCCTAACACAGCAAATGACGGGTGGATATTCAAAGAATATTCCAGTCCCCAGTGGGAAAGCTCCCAGCAGCTTCAGTTAGGAAACAGCCACAGTTCATTGATGCCTGGTGCTCATGGGGCAGTTTTATTGTTTTATACGTGAAAAATGAGGAAAGGGCCAGAACCTCAGCCTCAGGGAAACGATGAAAGACCGAAAAGTATTTCCAAAGTCAGGCGAACTGAAAGGTCAATTCGGGGGGAGCAAGCAAAGGAGCAGCTGAGAAGTATTTGTGGCACCAGTGAGAAGAGACTGTGATGTCCACGAAAGGAAGCCATGACTATGAATCTCAGAGCATCAAGACCCTGTCAACACAAGCTAATCCCTACGGATGTTGGCTGAATAAAACCAAACAAGTGCACTGTGGAGACCGTGTCAGCCTCCAGCAGGCCAATTTGTCCTCATATTACACACTCTGCTGGCTCTGTTGCTAGACCCCCAGATCGAGGAGCCGCGGCGAGCGTCCCCCAACCCAACAGGGGTTGACACAGCATGGTTAATAAGTCAACAGAATTCAGAAGCCACCACCGGATTAAGAAGGCAGTTTTATTTCAATGCCCTGGACTTCAAGCAGATTAAATAATCAAAAAGGCTGAGCCATCGAGGTCATGTTTGAATGCTACAGCTGTTCGCTGAGGTTTGACAAACATTCTCTCTGGGACTCGCCGTCTGAATGGGAAAGGCAAGGATGATCTTGGGGCAGCCGACACTTTAAGAAAGAAGAGGGGGCACAATCAAAAGATCCTTTTATGGAAAACAATCCTAGCCAGATGGAGACAGTGGAATGATTGCTTCAATAACTGGTCTCCTGGAAGCCACGACCCTTTTCTGCATTGAAGAAAAAGCACAAGCAGAATTCAGTAAAAGTGAATGACAAGCTGGGCTCTGAGTTTGCCGTGCCCTCAGTTTGTTGATCTGCAGATTAATAAAGGTGGGCCACAGGGTCAGCAAGGAAGCCTGCGGAGACTCAGTCATGAAAGGTGAGCCATGATTAATCTCTTCCTGCCTTAGAAAGTTCTCCATCTGAGAGAGGAATGGGGTCTCTTCCGCAAGGTATCTGTGGGAAGCCTACATTCAAGTTGTCTTTCTCTAAATACCAGATTTAAAAAAAACGTCTCTAGTGGGGAATGTATGTTTGTGCCATGTTAGGTCAGAAGTAGGGTATGGGGACAAATGTACTCAACCATCATTGGATATGCAGTCGGCCTGTCATGGGCCATTTCATAGAAAATACAGCGCTTCAAGTTTGAGTTCATTTACCATCTCCTTGGGCAGGCGGGGGGTGGGGGGGACAGGACCAAAGGGAGGAGGAACAAACTGGCTACAAGCTCAGAAAGACAAGGCTTTCATTAATAGATTAGTGGACTCTGTGGAAAATCTGTTCTCTGGTTTCAGATTTGATTTTGTGCAATGAATTGATGCCTGAGCCCCACAGTGAAAGTGGAGGTATTGACTCTTCTCTTCCAGGAAGAGGAGTTGGCTTTGAAAAGAGTCATTTAAGTTATTCGCAAAATTATAGAAAGGAAAAGAAGGATTTTGCTCTTCTATATTTTGGAACAGGGAAGGGGACTGTGATGTTCTACCTCCCTTGAGCTAAACTAAATGAAGCAGAATTTTCAGAAGACTCTCCAGACATCTTCTCTGTTGCCCTATGCACCGATCACCTCAG
This sequence comes from Paguma larvata, assembly GCA_030068075.1. Taxonomy (NCBI): domain Eukaryota; kingdom Metazoa; phylum Chordata; class Mammalia; order Carnivora; family Viverridae; genus Paguma; species Paguma larvata. The sequence continues at coordinate 22,103,970 of CM057842.1, read as the reverse complement.
TAGAGAATTCAAAGGTCTAGTGCATTGGACAGCCACATTGTCTATTCCCCTACTCAAGGCCCAAAATGAACAGACAGCCTCTTCCAAGAGCTCTCTTTATATGTAGACAACATCTTGAGTTTTAAATATTATTGCATGGCCTTGTGAATTACTCTGCCAATTTAACAAAATGTCCTTGATGGATTCTTGCCATATTTTGAAATTCAAATCTCAGGAACCAAACAGGAAGGAATGTAACTACTCGGGAGGATGATCTAGCAGTATCTAAAAAAATGAACCCACATCCCGTCTGAACCTTGCAAGGAAGCTCCTGTTAATTCTAGAGACCCTCTTCGTAATTTCTGCATGGTCAGGGCACCCGTGCAAGGCCGCTCTCTGCAGCATCGTCTGTAGTGAAGGCAAACCACAACTCAAATGCCCACCAGTAAGGGAGTGGCTAAATATTAAATCTGGCGTGTTGTCACAATGGAATTGCCTACAGTACTTAAAAGGAATGAACGAACTAGCTAGATATCTTCATGGATAGGTCAGTTTTGAGTGAACAGAGTAAACTGCAGAATGAGACGTGCCAACGACTATATTTATGTAGAGTCTTAAAAAACACTATATAAAACATCACTCTGTGTGTGTGTGTGTGTGTGTGTGTGTGTGTAAAAGTTTGACAGGTGGTAAAACAGAGCAGATAAGGATCCTGGCAGACTCTGGAGGCAGACTGGATTCAAATCATGATTCTACTACTCACTATCTATGTGACCTTGGACACTGTGCCTCAGTTTCCTCACCTTTATATTGGGGATAATAATGAAACCAGATTTACAAGGTTATGAGGATTAAATCTGTAATATTTTTATATATAACACACTTATAATGGTGCCTGGCTCAAAATGCGGGCTACATGACTATTTGCTGCTATTGCTGTTGTTATGAAGTATTGTTTTTTAAAGGCCCAGAGGGATACACTGGTAGGGATGAGGGAGGTTCATGCTGGAAAACATAACTTGGGTGCTAATCAAAGAGATTTCAGTGATGCTTTGTTTCTCTAAGTTTAAAGAAAAAAGATGAAAAATATGACAACCTGTGAATGATTGACAGAACTTTGTTGTAGGAATACGGGTGTTTATTACATGCTTTTCTGCATTTAAAAAAATCTCTTGAGACTCTCAAAGACTAAGAACAAACTGAGGGAAGAGGGGGGGTGTGGGAGGGAGGAGAGGGGGTGATGGGAACGGAGGAAGGCACTTGTTGGGATGAGCACTGGGTGCTGTATGGTAATCAATTTGACAATAAGTTATTAGAAAATAAAAAAAAATCTCTTGAATAAAAAGTAGAGATGATAATGGAGTCAGTTCATGGAAATATTACACCTGCAAACACAGACATCAATATATAGCAATACCTTAAACCTACCCTATCCAATATGGTAACCACTATCACCACGTGGCTATTTAAATTTAAATTAATTAAAATTAAGTGCAAATAAGAATTCAGTTCCTTGGTTGCAGTAGTCATGTTTAAAGAGCTCAGTAGCCACACGCAGCTAATAACTACCATACTAGACAGCAAATATTGTGGTGGTCATTTCCATTACCACAGAAAGTTCTATTGGACAGCACTGACCTGGAGCATACCTTTCAGAAACGTGAATATCTGATTGACCTATCATTTTTCTAAACTTCTGTCCTCAAATAATTCTGCTGCACCCTATGACAGGCATGTGCCCCTCCAGATTTTTTTCACCTTTCTATTTGACAAAGTCTTCCATCTTTCAATTACTGAGCTGCTAAGAAAGTATCTTTCCTGAGGCTTCTTTCCCGAGGCTTCTGACCCACAGGTAGCGCAGAGTATGCAGCAGCTGACCCCACTGGGGAGGAACCCGGTCCAGCCCAACCTTCCTAAGGATGGGGAGCGACAGAACCTCTCGTACAGTTGTAGATGCTAGCTGGAACAAGTCACATCACTTGTGATTTCAAAGGGGGAACAAATGCTGACATGACTTACAGATTGGTTCTTATCTCAATTTCTTTTTGTTTGTTGCAGGTGAACTGCTTCTGCTTTCCAGTGTGATCTTCTTGCTCGGGGTGGTGTGTGGCTGCCCCGCGAGGTGCCACTGTCACTCATCCTCATATTCTGTAGACTGCAGCCGGCAGGGTCTGGCTGAAATCCCTCCCGATTTGCCTCCTCAGACCCTAACGCTGTACTTGCAAGATAACCAGATACACCAGCTTCCTGCTTTTGCATTTAGGTCGGTGCCACACCTCAGGACCTTGAACTTGTACAACAATTCCCTTTCAAATCTGGCCCCCGGAGTCTTCCATGGACTTCACCACTTGCAGGTCTTAAACCTAACCCAGAACTCCCTGCATTCTCTGGAAAGCAGACTTTTCCATTCCCTCCCACAGCTGCGGGAGCTTGATTTGTCATCAAACAACATAAGCCACCTTCCCATATCCCTGGGTAAGCCTTGGGAGAACCTGACGGTATTTGCAGTTCAACAAAACCAGCTTCAGCAGCTTGATCGAGAGCTCCTAGAATCCATGCCCAGCGTGAAGCTTTTATTTCTCAAGGACAACCTCTGGAAATGCAATTGCCACTTGCTCAGTCTTAAACTCTGGCTGGAGAAATTTATCTATAAAGGTCAGTAACGTCTATCTGGAAGCTCTCATCTGTGTGTTACCAGCCCGGGATGAACCTCATCTGTTGTCTCCATTAGAAGGAACATGGAGGAGTGTGTGAGGGGCCAGTGTAAGATTTTTCACACTGATGTCATTTCATGGTATGGCAAGAGAGGCAGTGAGTCATTAGAGACTGTTTAAATTCAGGATTTAAATGCATCTATAAATATGATTCATGGAGATAAATTTCCACTTTCTTATTAACAACACTACTTATCTGAGAGCTGCAGGCCCTTAAGGAGGAGGGAAATTCAATCACCCCCTCAATAACTGCTCAACTCCAAAGTGGCACCAAATTCTAATTTTCAAGTGTGATCTAGAATGGCATTTCTCCTTGAAGTTTCCCCCCTGCATATGCATCTACCAATTTGATAGCTACAAATCTTCCCGAGATTAGCCCTTCTGCTTTAGCAAATACCACTGTTATTGAAATTGGATGCAATAGGGACCCCTCTCTGAAGTCGTTTACTATTTCTTTACCAGATGATAAAATCAAAGCAAAAGAATCTAGAATATTAAAGATGGGGGTTCTAGTCACCAAACTACAGCCCAAGGGCAAAACCCAGCCCAACTCCTGTGTTTGTATATATTTATTGGAAGACATCCAGGCAGATTTATCATGTCCTTAGCTGTTTTGCCCTGTAAGGGCAAAGCTGAATAGTTGTGACAGAGACTATGTGGCAAAGCTTAAAATATTAACTATTTGGCAATTTGATTCTTTATAGAAAAGTTTTCCAAACTTTTCAATGCAGGAAATGGAGGCCCAGAGATGATCAGTGACTTCTCCAAGATGGCAGAGTAGAAGCACAGATAAGAATAGAATGATGACTGCTGGGTCTTGGTCCTACATTCTTTACTCCATGTCACAGTGCTTCTTTCCTCTTAATTTTCAAACATCATTCATTCATTCATTCCTTTTTTTAAATATTTTTATTTATTATTGAGATACAGAGAGAGACAGAGCACGAGCATGGGAAGGGCAGAGAGAGGGGGAGACATAGAATCAGAAGCAGGCTCCAGCTCTGAGCTGTCAGCACAGAGCCCGACGTGGGGCTCGAACTCACGAACCACGAGATCATGACCCGAGCCGGAGTTGGACGCTTAACCGACCGACTGAGCCACCCAGGCTCACCCATTCATTCATTCTATACTTGAGTGCCACTTATGTGCCAGGCACTTTTCTAGGCAATGAGAAAATGTGAACAAGAAAATCTCTACGATCATGGAGGTTACATGCTGATAACAGAAACAGATGCTAAAGAAGATAGTCAATAAGTATCTAAGTTCTGACAGCACTTGGTGCTAGGGAAACAACGAGGCAGGGTGAGGGGAGAGGCAGTGATAGAATGGGGGTCCCACTGCTGACAGGAAGGATGGGAAAGACCACTTCAAGGAGGTGCCATGGGTGAGCAGAACCTGGACAATGAGAAGAACTGAGCCATGAGATAATTGGGGGAAAGGATAGAAAGTGCAAAGGGCCTGACAGGCGAGTAAGCTTGGCTTGACTGAGAGACAAAAAGAGGGACAAAAAACGGCTAGAACAGAGGAAGGGACTCACAGAGCAGACAGAGATGAGGCAACACAAGTACTCAGGGACCAGGTCAGGTAGAAACGTGCAGAGTGGGCTGAGTAATTTGGATTTTATTTTAGATGAAATGGAAATCCCTTAAAGAATTCTAGTCAGGGAACAATGTCTAATTACATGTCAAAAGGTTACTCTGGTGACTCGAGGGAGAGCAGACCACAGGCTGCAGAAGAAGCAGCAAGGGGATTAGGGGAGAAACTGATTTCAGTCACCCAGGGAAGAGAAGACGGTAGCCCAAACCAGAGTGATGAGAAATGATCAACTTCGGGAGACACTGGGAATACTGAGCTACTAAAATTGATAACAGATTGGAATGGGAAATGAAGAAATGAGAGTATACTATAGGAAATTCAATTTATAACGTCCTGTAAGGTTAAACATATAAACAGTGATGTCAGGGGCTGATAAGGGGCAGATCTCCATTTCCCATTGATTATAAGCTAGCATTGAGTTAGAATGGGTTGCAATGCAGGTCTTGACGCTGCCTTCTTTCGCAAGTGGGTTAGTAAGTAAATCGAGAGTTGAATTTGGGGCAAGTCAAGTTCAGGATGGCCATTATATATCCAAAGGGTGCTGTTGAGTTGGTGGCTGTATATCTGAGCCTCTAACTCAGGAAGCTATCAGAGCTACAGTCATGAATTAGGGAGTCAGTAGAGTCTGGCTGGTTGTAGCTGTCACATGGAAGGAAGGGGGCTAGAACACAATACGAGTTCAGACATACGATACTGAATTAAGAATCCCTCTCAACAACATATAGCCAATAGCCTATCACTAGCCAAATAATCTTCAAGTAGACCTACAACAGGAGGCATGTAATGTGGCAAAAGTCGTTCTAATAAAAGGCTGCAATTAAAACTTTTCACGGCTAGAGGCAAAGTGGCTTTAGCAATTGTGTTCTGACTAAATTCTAAGCATACAGCAAACCATCACAGAAATAGAGTTTTCATCAAAGAACATTTCTTGACAAAATATAGTTGCCAGGTCCAGGACACTAGAAGCAGTGTGGGATAGGAGAGAGGGCCCCCCTACTCTGCCACAGACTCAAAAACTTTGACCTTTGGGCAAATTAATGTCCCTTCAGACCTCTTGGCATAACCAGGTGGAAGCTGACAGAGTTCCTGGAGCCCATTCTGATTCTCAGATTGGACCATAAACAATATATACTGAATAAGGCAAAACTGGTATTAGTCAAGACCTTCTTTTTTAAAGGCTACATAAATAAATACAAACACTAACAGTATTAGTTAGGACAGGCTGGTTGATATGACACTCATGTCAGTGATGAGCACAATTAAAGTCTGTTCGTTACTCTTGTTAGACCCAAGGGGTCTGAGGGTGGGGGTGGGTCCCAGGCAGTCATTCATGGACATAAGTCCCTTCCAGCTTCTGATGGTGCCACTTTACCTCGTGGCCTCTAAGGTCACCATCAAGTGGGAATAGACCACATGGAGGATTAAGCAGGGTGTTTTGTGGCCTGAAAGCAGCATTCATTAGTACCATGGGCCAGAACTAAGTCCCCAACCTGACTACAAAGGGTGGGGAAATTTTGCCTTCCTGTGGGCCCAAGAGCCAAGAAATGTGCTTTGATGAATACCTACTAAATATCTCCTTCACAAAAGCATGCATGTAGATTTTGTAATTAGTATTCCTCTCTCTCCACTCAAGAGTAATCAAATCATCTTCATGTCAATAGCTAACTGTAACATTTATAGTTAGGTATTGTGTTAAATACTTGACATACTTCATCCAACTGAATCTCCGAGTGATCTTGTGAGATGAATTTCATTATTACCCTCCCCTCCCGCTTTCCATATGAGCAAGCAGAGGCAAAGAATGACCAAGTAACTTGCTTACGGTTGCACAGCTAAGTCATAGTCAGACTCAAGATTTGAATCCAATATCTTTCAAGACACTGGTTAAGAGGTACCGGTGGCCACATAGGGGATAATGAGGGCTTGGCAAGCTGCAGCTTCTTGCATTATCAGCTGCCATGGACCTAGAAGGGAGGTGCCATCAGCAGATTTGCTATTAGGGTCATGGCTGAGGAGATGGTAGTGGAAGGCTGGAGGTGAATCCCAAGCACACAGCTGCACGAGTGGCCAGGGAGCTATTGGTGGCTATAGCCTCTGAATTCCAGGATGTCTCAGGCTCCAGCCTATGTATTTCCTCAGCACTATGGGTCCCAAGGCCATGCTTCCCACCCTAATATTGATCAGCAGGAAGCTTAAAACTGGAGAATATAGTGTCTAAGCCTGGAGTGATTGGGTGGACCACCCCAGTCTAAGAATGGGTCAGCCGGCAGAATTGCTGGTCCCATGGCAGGCAGCCTTTCTTTCCCTGGGGGCGTCTCTGTTCTTTGGCCAGGTTAAATGTCATTACTTCTTCCAAAGCCCCACACTTCATTCCAGCTCTCTGGTCCGTCTCACAACGAGTTGCTGGGCAGAGGCATGAAATGTTCCATGAGGCAGGGATTTACATTTCAGCATAGCCTGAGGGCAGCTAGGGCTCATCAGGAGCAACCACCCCTGCATCTCTGGCCTCCAGCATATGAGCTCAGGAAAGGAGGAAATACTTCTATTCCCTTTTTGCTTTAGAGTTGGGGCTTTTGCCTCAGGGGATTGCTGAAGAAGCCAGGAGGGGCCTAAGAGACACTAGCCATAGGCCATTCAGTTTCAAGCAGTGGCGGCCAAAAGGTGTGGGCTGAATTTTGCCATAGCCACTAATCCCAGTGTGACCTGGGTCATGATAATGCTTGCCCTGCAAAATGGCCCCATCTGCTCACAGGGCCTTGTAGGACTTTGCTTATGAGGCCCAGACAATGGATGGAAGGCATTCCCCAAACTCTGAGGAGCCGTGCAAAAGGTTATAATAACATTGATGTGACCATCTCTTGTATGTGATTTTCTCATATAATTCCATAATCCACCTGTGGTGTGGACAAAGAATCTAACTTGGCTAAGAGTGGTGCCAGGCTTCACAGCCATCCTGGGAGAGGAGTTCATGGCAGCCGAGAGAGCTGAGCCAGGGGAGCTGAGGTCATGCAAGCCAAGTTCTGCCCAGTCAAAGGGCCTAACTGAAGGTCACTGTGTTAACTCCACTGACCTCAGCAGGCTCTGGGGGGAGGGAGAGAAGGGAGGAGGTGGAGAGAGGCTCTGAGTGCAGTGGGAAAACTGGGATCAAGAGGAAGGGCAGGGTTTGAGTGCTGATCCACCCCACTCACGCCTGGGTGACCTTGGACAAGAATTACCCATTAGAGCAGAGTTGTGAGGACTTCTCTGACAAAACTTGTAAACTATCAAGTCAGATACAAATACAGTGTTTTAATGGCAAAAAATCTAATCAGAGAAGTCAATTTGTCAGAGGTCAAACAGTAAATCAGTGGTCATATTTGGCCAGAACGAAATCTGTTAGCTCAGTGCTCTTTCTAGAAACAGTTACTAGGCACCCAAATCCCCCCTGAACAACACTAGTCTAGATACCTGAGGAAATCAATCACCTTACAGAGAATGGAAACTGGCTCTAATAATGTGCTGGAAAGTTCGGCACTCAAATTACTGAATGTTCCAAGGCCCGAGGAGACACATTAATTGTACTTAGTCCCATTAACTAAACTAATATTACTGTCAAAGATACACAAAACCTCAAAAAGCCATTGACCTTCCCTTTCGGCATCACCGAAGAGTGTTAGTAGACACAAGGGGACACAAAACATCACAGCAAAGGATGTTTTATTTTATTATTTTATTTTATTTATTTATTTTATTTACCTATTGTTTCAGATTCTGGTGGGAATTTGGTACAGTAGCTGTGTTGCAGGGCAGGGTTCTTCAGGGCGGGTAAGTGGCAGGCTCATTGTGCCTTAGGTTGACCATCAGTTCCCCTTCTTGTCAGCTTCTACAGGACTTTCCCTCTGCGTTTATAAGGTAGCAGTGACTTGGATTGGCCATATGTAATTTCCCATTTAGCGTGTGGCGCTTTTAGCCTTTAGCCAATTTAGAAACCTAAAATCATAAAGTCCTTTGACTCCAAAGGTGGGGAAAAAGTTGCTTTATAAATTCCATCTGTCTAAGTTTTTTCAGGTTGAGGATTTTGGAATTCAGTCCTACCAGGCTCTGTCGTCACCTTTGCTTTTGTTTTTTAAAGGGGGAATAACGGACAGTGTCACCTGTGCATCGCCTGATACCTGGAAGGGGAAGGACCTCTTGAAGATCCCTCATGAGCTGTATCAGCCCTGCCCTTTCCCTTCTCCAGCTGTGGGGACCTCGAGGGTGCAGCAGCTGGGTTCTGCCCGCCGCCCAGACCCCGGGTCCCCTGAGAGCCATAGCACCAGGCAGCGAGACCACTCGGAATGTGAGCTCAAACCCAAGCCGAGGCCAGTCAACCTGCGTCACGCGGTGGCCACCGTTGTCATCACCGGGGTTGTGTGTGGGATCGTGTGTCTCATGATGCTGGCAGCCGCCATCTATGGCTGTACCTATGCGGCTGTCACAGCGCAGTACAACGGGGGGCGCGTGGCTCAGACCGATGAGCCTATGAAAACGGAGAGGAAGGAGCCATATGACAGTTCACAAGCCTGACAGCCTCCATCTCAAAGAGGAAGAACCACATTAGGTCAGAAGAAAGTGCCGGAGTAGGGCTGAAGCGTTCGCTGTTACTGTCTCATTTTGCTTTTTTCAAAAGGAAAACAAAAAATATCCCCGGGGAAAAATTATGTTGAGATTTTTAAAAATACCATATTGAAACAGAGATGATACTAGTGCTCTGTGTCTGGGAAGTTACTGCAATTACTCTGTGTGGGGGAAGGCTGGACACCGTGAAAGGGAAGATCTCCCTCTCAGGTACTCTTCCTGCCTCACGTGGCTTTAAAGTGCATCAGAAATTCAAACACCTGCGCTAGTCAGCATTCCTGGGAGCTTTATGGCCCACTGGAAAACTGCCCAAGTTTGAGTGCCTGGGAAGAAGCTGGCAATCTTACCCGAGGGGCACTGAATGCCTCTATGATTCAAATTCATGTGAGATCAGTGATACTTTTAGATGTTCTGCATGTTATATATTTAATGGGAGAGTCTGTTGGTTGGGAATTGCATAGCTTGCCACAAGAGTCAGATTATATTTAATTTTCTAAATCAGAAAACCATTTGGGGCTTTTGAGGCCACAGAAGAAGAGGAGGGTTCCATGTCTGGATAATGGGACTCAGGCCCAGGGTCTGGGGAAGTTTTCTGATGCAAGGGTAAATAACATATAAACAAACACTAAGAGGACGGGGAGCTGGAATCGGGGGCACATGTTACCAGAAGGCTGTATCCACCAGGCGATTGGAACCTTCCATTTATAACTCTTACAGCAGGAACGAATTTAGGGTGGGCTGAGAGCAAGATAATGGCTTGTGTGTATCTGTATCTACATACACAGTGCACAGAGCGCACAGACTTGTGCAACCACACCCACACGTAAACATAGTCGGAGCAATCAGTTTACCCGCTAATGAAATGCAGCCGTGGTAGGGTGGAAGCCAGCAGCTGGTGACCACCACCCAGACTGTCTACTCAACACTCTGGGGTAGGAAGTAGGAAGGAAGTCTGGAGAGAGTGGAAATTATCAAGAGACTCAAGTTAGGTGGCAGCAGCCATCCTGAATACTGTTGGGGCCCGAGGTTTAAAAAAATCAGGTGTGGCTTGCTTTCCTCCACAGACACAATCCTGAAGGGTTGCATGCAAAGTGAATTTTTGCAAATTAAATCATCGTTTTAATGCAGTAGGGGAGCTCGCTATTTAAAGGAACCTTTCATGGAATCTTTCTGTAATGGCAATAATTGGCTCCAGATTTATGTATTTTATAAATTTGCATTTTCTCATGTTAGGTTTTCTTAAAATGTCATCTACCTGCTCTCTCTCATGAATCCCTATCTCACACTTAGAGTCACCTGTTAGTATTAAAATCATTTTACAGAAAGGAGTTAAGGACATGTGAAAAGCAGAGAATGGCAAATATAGGGTCAGCTGTCCCTCCAGAGGCCTTGACAGACATCGCTAATCAATCCCAGCACTCCTCCCAGCTGAGCCTTGATGCAACACAGATGCCTTCTTAAGACAGCACTATAGGCAACCAGAACTAATCAATTGGAATTGGTTCAAAGGATAAAACACATTTGCCATTCAGGATACTGGCTCTACACTCACTCCTTCAGGCCATGTAAAAATCAGTTTGGATCCTAAATTAGTAGTCCATTCCTTAACCAGGAATGTGAATGGGAGGTCCACACAGGCAGGAGGTTTTCTCCATGTCTGATGCAGCCAGAGCCTTGGCCAATGGTATAAAGAGGCCAAGGGAAATACGGATGAACCTACCACAGCCCGCCCTGCAGGACACATACCTATGCACCCCTAAGCATCACAGAGGCAATTTACACCTGCCCACAGTGCCTCACGACTAGTGTGGGCCCCACACATACCACAAAGATGGACCATCTTCTTAGAGTAGCAATTGTGCTAAATAGTTTTATGGGGGTGGGGTGGGGGGAAGTATCAACTTTGCTGTTAATTTTTTTTCTGAACGTTAAAATAAACCTCGATATGTTGAAGAGTACATTGAAAGCTAAGCATGCATTTTAAGATCAAAAACAGACCCCAGAGAAAGCTGGCTGTTCCAACAACACCATTCCAAGCCCTGGCGCCTCCTTTCTGCTTGGCCTTAGGAGGCATTTCAGTGCGTAAGGCTGAGCATCCAGTCTAAGGACACAGTGGTTACTTTCCAGGTGAAAAGAAATCATTCTTTCTCTTGTCCTGGGCTGTAAGTCCCTTGGCCAAGAAGGCAACACAATAAAGGAAATTTAGAAGATCTTTTTATATGTCATCTCCATTTCACCATATCTTTCCAGAGCTTGCACTCTGTACCAGGCATGGTGAGAGGTGTTTTCGTAAGCATCGGTCATATAATCCTGGCAACCAGCCCCGAGATACCTGAACAAGGATTACAAAAGCTGGGAGCTACTCAGGCCAGTAACACGTGCCTCCTTTCACTATTAAGACTTAAGATCGCGAGTGTGCAGTGTTCTGCCAGAGATTTGGTGACACTGCAGGTCAACCCTGGTCCCCGCCCACAGTGGTCACATGAGAGAGCTTCCAAGACACCGCAGAAAACCCTGAACGTGGCTAGAATCCTCACTCATCAACACCCATGTCCTATTAGATTTCTAAGTACAGATGATAACTCAGGCAAACAGGTTCCCATTTTATGAACAGTCTTTAAGGAAAATGATTAAAACAATGCCTATGTATATTCAGATTTCTATCTTTTGCCTACAGTCACCACAAACAGCAGTTGGCAATGAAAATAATTACTTACCCTGAAATGTCAACAGCCTCTCAGCACAGAAAAATATAAATCAAATTGTTTAGATTAACAAATGCAGAGTTATCACTTGTTAATACGAGAAATGAAATGTTTCAACTATAAAAAACATCACAGATGAAAGACCCAATTTGCAGGGTATTCTGTGAGAACCACAAATTATCTTTCACAATGACTACAGCTCATGAGGGGTAATTTGAAAACATCTCAGATTATTTTCAGCTGCTTATTGCTGCTGTCATATTCATAAATTCCCCTATACAAATGCCCTTCTATCATGGAGCCTTGATAAAGGCATGCTGTGGACAAAATTCATGTATGGTACGGATGGAGTCTGAGAAAATCATCTAAAATATTGTTTTTCATCATACTTAGTGGAACAGTATGCCTACGGACTGGTGATTTTTGTCTTGCCTGAGATCACAAATTCACAATAGCAGGACCCAATAGATGCTATAGCTGTCTGAAGTGAGGCATATATAAAAGGAAGTATAAAGAACAGACCCTGCCTACAAACAGAAATTGTAGAGAGAGAAGACCTAGTGGAAAACCGATACCTGGAAAGCTTTTAAAATTAAGGCAAATATTCCTGAATTACAGGGAGAATGTTGGGCTTAAGATGGATAAAATACCCAATGGACAACTGGGTGTTTTATGTTTTATTTTTCCTCACAAAAATGCAAGACTGAAAAGTGATTCCCATGATTTCCTCCTGAAGATTCATAAAAGTCAAGTCTCATTACCCGAGTTAACTAAGTTACCCCAGAAATAAGACACTCTTGTCTTAGATCCTAAATATCAAAGGGACTAGATAAGTCAATTTCTAAAATAATCTATGCATAGTACACATTAATACAATTAGGCAACTGTTAGAAACCTGTAACTTTCAACTGAAAATCAGGAAATAACTGTTTCCGATTTGATTCAACTCACCAGTGTATCCATTGCTAAATGTTAATGGACAGAAATCTACCAGGAAATGTTATTCCAAAACCTACATGGCATCACTGGGATGTGGTTTATATGTGTAACTTTAGGGAACTATCAAGAGAGTGTGCACACTCCTGAGCAGGGAAGAGGCAAGGAGAGGGAGAGTGAGAATCCCAGGCAGGCTCCATGCCCAGCACTGAGTCTGCCTAGGGGCTCAGTGTCACAACTGTGAGATCATGATCTGAGCCAAAGTCAAGAATCAAACACTTAACCGACTGAGCCACCCAGGTGCCCCTCTTTCTTCCCTCCTTCCTTTCTTTCTTTTCTCCTTCCTTCCTTCCTTCCTTCCTTCCTTCCTTCCTTCCTTCCTTTCTCTTTCTTTCTTTCTCTCTCTTTCCTTCCTTCCTTCCTTCCTTCCTTCCTTCCTTCCTTCCTTCCTTCCTTCCTTCCTTCCTTCTCAAATTGCAATGAAGTCTCAAAGAAACTCTCATTCCATTTGGAGAAGCAGCTTCATTGTCTACCACTCTCCTTTGAGATTCTTAACTAGAGTATCCATACCTTACTTTTCATTCCATTGACATCTGGGAGCCACCTAGGTACCCCACAAACATCCCATATTTTAATGGTGATTAAAATCAAGAAAGAAACCTAATTGGAACCTCCTAAAAGATATTTTTAAAAAGGAACAAAGGCAGCATTGCCCACGAGATACAGAAGAAGCATGAAAGACCTATTTTTAAAAATATCCAAGCACAATTTTTAAAGTTTCTGGTTGGATTTGGTGTACATTACACCCACTCACATTCCATTGGCAACAAGATGTCATATGGCTAAGTTCAGAGTTAAGGAGGACAGAATCATACAGTGTCCAGCAGGAAGGCACGGGGAGTGACCTGGCAACAGGCAAGGACATTCGGTTCCCTAATAAGAAAAGAAGGAGGTGCACCTGGGAGGCTCCATCGGTTAAGTGTCTGACTCTTGATTTCAGCTCAGGTCATGATTTTACAGTGCATAGATTCAAGCGCCATGTTGGGTTCCTTGCTGACAGAAGCCTGCTTGGGATTCTCTCCCTGCCCCTCCCCAACTTGTGTGTGCATGCACACGTTCTCCCAAAATAAGTAAACTTTAAAAAAAAAAGAAAGGAAGGAGTAAATAATTGCAATCAGAAAATAATAACAAATAAGAAAATGATAATGGCTAATAATAGTAAATAATATATGAATAAAAAATAGACACATAAATAAGTGATAAATGAATAAAATCTGCCACAGCCACCATTAGAGGTACAGAAGAAACATTAGAACATATCGGATCAGTGACATAGAATGCTATTACAGGCATATTCACTCCTGGAATCCAAAAGAAAAGCAATAGAAGATGATAGAAATGAAGGAGAAATGGTAAAGACTGAAATATAGATACTTGGTTTTCCCAATAAACAGAGTAGAGCCTCCCAAACAGAAGGAAAGAAAATCTGAGAAGGTATCTTTCTTGAGCTAAAGAAAAAAACTCCATTTATATAGACTGAGAAAGGCTTCCTATTAGAGAGATTAATGGAAACATATTAAATGTTAGTTTAGCTTATTGCCTGGCACATGAAAATCTCAATCAGTATAAATCAGAGAAAAAAAAAACATAAATGAAACAAATGGATTCTAGTAAAATTTTCAAATTTTCAAGAACAAATTAAAGATTCCAAAGTCTAGAATCAAACAAATAAAAAAATGAAACATAACAAGGAACCAGACCAAGATTGCAATTCTCAGATACGAGGTCGTTTAGGGAGCATGCCATCCATGCATTGTTTTTGAAGAAGAATGACTCAGGATCTACTTTAGTTGATCAAGGGATGAATTCTAAAAACAAGAGGAAAGGGGAGGGGGAGGAAGAGTGTGAGAAGAATCAAAAACTGTGGAGTCCTGCCATTCAAGTGGCAGTGATAAGCACCAAAATCAGTTAAAGTCAAAGTTATGTCTGACTGGTTTAGTTAATACGGTTACAAAATAATGCAAAGTCAAATAATTTGACAAATTTCTAAGCACCTCGAGCATGCCGGGCAATTTTCTAAGTACCAGAGATGAAGGAGGGAATAAGAGGTATACAACTTATGCGCTGTGGAACTTAGCATTCCCCAGAAGGAGAAGATAAAGATATAAAAAGCTATGTACATCAAGTGGAGGAGAAGCAGGTGTGACGGGCACGGAGTACTGGGGAAATGGCAGAGGGAGAGTTTCTATTTTATACATGGTGATCACAAAATCCCCTCAGAAAATAGTTGAGCAGAAACAGGAAGGAAAAGATGGAGCCAGTGGCGAAGATATCTGGAGGGAAACTGTCCCAGGGAGAAGGCACAACAGGTGCAAAGGCCCTGACATAGGAGCACGTTTAATGTGTTTGGAGAACAGTATAAAGGTAATTTGGCCAAGTGAGCAAAGGTAGAGGCAGAAGGAGCTGAGGTGACAGGGTAATGAGGGGTCAAATCATGTAGGACCCTGTGGGTTGTGGCAGCTTTTAAAATGATTCTTAAAGGTACTCATGCCCTTGTTGAACTGCCTCTACTTGAGGGTGGGCTGGAACCAGTGACTTGTTCTAGCAAACAGAATATGAGGTACACATCATAGAATATCACTTCCAGGACTAAGTAACCAAAAAACAAAACAAAACAAAACAAAACAAAACAAAAAAACTCTGGCTTCCATATTGCTCACCCTCTCTTGCTTGTTCTGAGGAAAGTCAACACCTATGGAGACAGTCACGTGGCAAGGAAGTCGGGGGCAGCTGACCAGCAACCAGCTGCTAAGCTTCTCATGAATGACTGAGGAAGCATTTTCTCTGCTAGCTGAGCTTTTAGATAAGACCACGGCCTCAACATTTTTGCTGCACCCTCATGAGAGACCTTGGGCCGGTACCTTGACTGCAGCCTTTGTGATAGGCCCTGAGCCTGACGACCAGCTAAGCTTCATCCAGATCCCTGACTTGTGGAAACAGATGATAAATGTTTGTAGCTGGATTCCATAATGTGGAAGTTATAGGTGACCTTGAGAAGTGCTTCACTGTGGATGAAACCTGTCTGGGATGGGTTCTGGAGAGAATGAAGGAGGGGACATGTGGAAAAATCTTATAGCCTCAGAGAGCAAGAAATGCATGACACAAATAAAATAATTCAATAACAAAAATAATTTTGGCTTAAAAACCTGACTATATGAGCACAAATCTGGAAGTTGGTAGGAGCAGGCTAGTGAAGCAAAAGCATGGAGAATGACCGCAAACTATGGTTTCATTCCAAAATTTTCTTTTTCTGTTTAAAGACAATTGTACACTCCCATTAGCCTGCTCACATATAATTTGGTCTTGAAGTAGGGATTACAATTAGACACTTATCCTGGTCTCACGCAGAAATTTTCACCCAGAATAGAACCCAGGAGCTCTTGATGGGTTCACACTTGGTGGGTGCAAGTCTTTGATCAGCACTGTCCCCTTTTCCCACCACCAACCAGCAAAAGCATTGAGCCACGAGTAAGAGAGTTGTCGGACTGACTGTGAGAGCATATACACTCCTACTGCAGACTCTGCTGGTGTCTCTCTCTCTCTTCCAGGGAGGGGAGATTCAGGTCAGCTCACTTTTCCTCTGCGGGCTCTTCACGTAGCATGAGCCACATATTCTAGTCTTAAATAAGGTCAAGACCCCAACAAGGTCACTAGGAGATTTGCCTGGATAAAGGCAACTAAACAAATCCCCAAATCTCTCATGAAATCTCTCATGACCCATGCTGGGGAGAAAAAATCCCATAAACTGTTTTCCACCAAAGCATGTGAGGGCATTTCCAATACTCTACCAAGCATTATGCTGATTACACTGTTCAGAGGTTTATAAACTGGAGCGAAGATTAAGTAAATCACTGTCTTGACTGACAATGAGAACATATATTTTTAGAAAGCTTAGGATCTTTGATTCAGATTTCTGGGTAACCACATATACAAAAGCATTAGGCACAACTGATGGGCACCTTCTGATACATGAAGCGCTGTCTTCAACATTTACTTACATAGCCTCTGATTCAAATATCCACTTCATTCTTATAAAATAAAAAGATGTGAAATAAATGAAGGAACAAATCAGTGTTTTATGTTTTTTTTTTACTAGATCGTGACATATTTTCATCCAAAGCAAGCATTGGCAACCTTTTCCTGTGAAGAGCCAGGTATTAAATATTCTTGGCTTTGTAGTCCTTATGGTCTCTATCCAACTACTGAGCTCTGCCATTTTAGCAGGAAGGTGTCCGTAGACAATAAGGGCATGGCTGTATTTCAATAAAATGTCATTTACAAAAACAGCTGGCAGACATCAGACAAAGTACTTATATCCAGAATATGTAAAGGACTCATATCTCAATAATAAAAAGACACATAACATAATTTAAATATGGGCAAAGGATCTGAAAATAAATTTCTCTGATGAATAAATGCAAGTAGCACATGAAAAGATGCTCAGCATAACTAGTTATTAGGGAAATGCCAATCAATTCCCACCCCCTAGGATGGCTAAGACAAAGAAGACAAACAATACCAAGTGTTGATAAAGATGTGGAAAAATTGGAGCCTTCATACGTTGCTGATGAGACTGTAAAATGGTGGAGCCACTTTGGAAAATAGCTTGACAGCTCTTCAAAATAACAAACATAGAATTACCATATGATGCCAACATTCCACTCTTAGGTGTCTACCCAAGGCAAATGGAAACATGTATCAACACAAAAATTTGTCCATGTCTGTTGTCCCTGGGTGTTCATATCAACATTATTAAAAATAGCTAAGAAGTGGGAGCCCAAATGTCCATAAACTGATGAATGGCTAAATAAAATGGTGTATGTACAAACAATGGAATATCATTTGGCAATAAAAAAAAAAACCCCAAAGTATTGACACATGCTACAATATGGATTGACCTTGAAAACATTAAGCTAAGTAAAAGAAGCTGATCATACACGGCCATGTACTGTGTGATTCTATTTATCTACAAAGTCCAGAACAGGCAAATCCATAGAGACAAAAAGTAGATTTGTGGTATCCTGTGGCTGGGGAGGGAATAGGATATCAAGAATGAGAGCGTGTGTGTACAAGGGGTTCTTTGTGGGATGTTGAAATTGTTATAAAATTAGATTGCGGTGATGGTTGCACAACTCTGTCAATACACTAAAACCCAATAGACTGTACACTTTACGTGGGTGAGTTTTTACAGTATGTGAAATATATCTCAATAAAGCTATAAGAAAGCAAACAAAATAAGTTGCAGCCTATATTTGGCCCCATGGGCTACAGCTGGCCAACTTCTGGATACACAGGTGCACGAAAGTGTGAGTTACAAAGTTTTGTGAAACATGTCAAGATACCATAATGGCATTTCCTATGCAAGTTTTCACAGAGAA
Organism: Paguma larvata; assembly: GCA_030068075.1. Lineage (NCBI taxonomy): Eukaryota > Metazoa > Chordata > Mammalia > Carnivora > Viverridae > Paguma > Paguma larvata. The sequence goes on along the minus strand of CM057842.1, from coordinate 22,086,006 downwards.
CAGCACATGGCAATAAACACTGGCTAGTGAATAGTGGCAGGTATAGCCAACAGTCATTCTAACAACAGAAGCAATATCAATGATAACTTAGCAGCTACTCATAATTGAGCACACACTGGAAGCATTTGCCTAACACTGTATATCCATTTATAAACACATTCACTTCTCTCAACAAGAACCCGAGGGATCCCCCAAAGACAGACATCTGGGTGTAAGCAATTCTCCATTATTGGTCAACTCTTTCCTTTTCTGTGATGATGAAACAAATCCCCACCTTTAAAAACTAGGCTGTTAGAAATCCAGCAGAAACACCAGTCTACCTCATTTTGCAAGGGCGGGAAATGGCCCTGGGCTCACTACCAAACCCTCGGTTCACATCAGCTTTAATGCCCAAATCATACCATGACCTTGAAAAGAGGGTTCTTCACTTGCTGATTCAGAACACACAAGCCAGGTGTGAGGACCTGGTATCCATAAGTTCTGCTGCTGCATTTTGGGTGGAGGACATGTTGGAGCTTTTGATAAGATTTATAAAAGGATGGTGACTCTTGGCAGTGAGCGTCCTGGAGAGTTAGCACACGGGATCCAGTTTCTCAAATCTCTGGGCTATTTTTATTCCCGGAGCAGAAGTCCTTACTGCGCCCCCATCCCTGGCTACTGTGGCATGTGGGACAGCTGTTCTCTGTGGCTGACTTGATCTACGGCATAATTAGTAGCTACATCATTAATCCATTTCTATGATGTCTGCTGTTGTCAGTCATACTGGCTTAGACCTCGTTGCCCCTGCATTGCTCTGCAAATGCTGAACACATAGAAAAGTCCTACCTTATAGCTAATATTTAGAATGAAGACCTGCCTTGGGTTCCTTGGGTTGTCTATCCACCTGCCCATCAGTCCTGCTTTAAGATCCTAGCAAATACCCCTGAAAACTGAGAATCTTGTCCGTGTCTCAGAGTATCCACCTGGAATGTGGCTACAACATGTGTGAGGGATCTCATTCAAGATTCCAGGACAAGTATGTTCCGTCTGCCTGGAACACCCTTCCCATGGATCTTTGCAGATGGCTGCATCTCACCATTTAGGACTCTGTTCATGTCAGGCCTTTCCTGACCCGCCCCACCCCTCTGACCCGGAGAAGCACTGCCCCCATCACACAGCCAAACATACATGTGTGAAGATGAGCACGCATCCCTGCCTTTGCCACTGCCAGCCTCACCTCATCTCTTCATCCTGGTCTATTCTCTATAGACCATTTACCGCTACGGTCTGCTTGGCTCCTTCCCCCACCTCGCTCCCTCCATTCATGCAGTACTTGTCTGTGCTCTATAGCTCCTGCACAAATGGAAGCTCTCCATTGGCACCAAATTGGTCTTACTCAGTGTCTTCAGGGAGTGCTGCGGCATTTGGGTGGAAGGATTCTTCATCGGGCAGCTGTCCCCCCAGACTTCAGGTACGGCATGCCGACAGTGCCCTCCTGTAGTATCAACCAACAATCCCTCAATACACTCCACAACGAAGTCTAGGGTGGCTGTTCACAGCTGTACCCCAGCACGACATACACAGTAGATGCTAGATAGACATTTATTGAACAATTTAATTACACAATGAAGAAACAAAACAAGATCATTTATAAAGGAGCCCAATAAGGGAAAGCAGTGAATTTCAAAGCACTAGAAGTTGACATTTGCCTGTCATTCCTCAATCTCTCCCCTACTGACATTGTGGACCAGATAATTCTTTGTTGTTTGGAGGGGCTGACGTGAGCCTCACAGGACGCGTAGCAGCATTCCTGACCTGGACCCACCAGGTGCTGGTAGCACCTTTTAACCAGTTGTGACAAAAATGTCTCTATATGCAATCAAATGCCCCATGGGTGGGAGGAAACTGCCCCTGGCTGAGAACCACTGGTTTAATCAGTAAGTAGCAAATGTCTGCCAAGATAAAACATTTTCTTTGCTTAGATCTGACGAACTAGAGGTTTATCTACGCAGACTTGACACGTAATTCCTGCCACACTAGATAACTCATTTATACCAAATATGTGAAATCCCATCAAAGGAATGTTGTTAAACTAAATGTCTGCCTATAACATTTTACCAACATTATTCATCCATTTCTAATGAAGAGTACACATTAAACAGTCCCCTCAGTTTAAATATCATGCAGCTGACAATAGTCAGTGTTAATCTCCTTCCTAATTAGCTGGTTAAAATGAGATCCTCTGTCCTAATATCAAGCACTCCCCTTCATTATACTGTCTAGAATTATGCAAATGAGACCACGTAACCCACATTTTCAAATTTCCCCCAATGAACGGATTTAATGTGGCCTGTGCTTCTTGCACAGAAGCAGACCCAGAAGGTTGGAGCCCTGCCCCCACTCAATTTACTAAAAATAATCTAATTTTACACTTAAAATCTGTTTTAAAAGCTGTTTCTGTAGGAAAACAATGCCTCTATGGTCTCTATTTTTTTTTTTCTGCTGATGGTCAGATTGGCTATTGTAAGCCTCACTTTAATGCTCAGACCTCAGAAAAGACATTTACTGATGTAGAGATTAACTACTGGGCCAACACAGCTGCCATTAGGACGGGGCACAGTAGTTTTTATTCCTTAAAACATCTATCATGGTCTGTATCATATCACTAGGGCATGGATTGGAGTTTTAGCTGCTGCCTGCTTCTCTTAGGGTTTCAGTCAAGTCCTGGGTTCCCATTGTCTGGACAGTAAAATTTGCAAACTTAGGTACCTACACAGAGCTGATGAAAATGAAGCCCATTTTCCTTGATTCATCTGTCGAGCCACTGTTTTGACACATTTGCCACATGTCACCCTTTGTGCTTAGCACTGGGAATAAAAAGATAATTGGGACAATCCTTGCCTTTGGAGAGTTTTTTCATTTTATTTAAGAATAAAACTGGCACAAATTTGTAGAAGAGGTCTTAGGTTTTGATATGCTAAAATTTATATTTTAAAGCAAATGCAAAAATATCAGAATTAATTTTCTATTATTTAAAAAATCCCCATACCTGAAATTCTTTAGAAAAACTGAGATTATGTATTGTGTATTTGTCAGAGAGAGTCCAGAAGGAGAACAGGGTGGGGGTGGGGGTGGGGTCAGAGGAACTGTCCACAGAGGGAGGAAGTTCCCTGCATAGTTATGCCTTCCCTGATGGCTTAGTTCTTCCCTCTTTTCTATGTCATTTCCATCCTCGCATGGTAGAAGGGGTGCCTGGGACTGTTGGCCAATATGGTCGAGTCTCCCATTAAAAACAGAGTAAGGGGGGTTCCTGGGTGGCTCAGCCGGTTAAGTGGCCGACTTCGGCTCAGATCATGATCTCGCGGTCTGTGAGTTCGAGCCCTGCGTCGGGCTCTGTGCTGACAGCTCAGAGCCTGGAGCCTGCTTCGGATTCTGTGTCTCCCTCTCTCTCTGCCCTTCTCCTGCTCACGCTCTGTCTCTATGTCTCAAAAATAAATAAACGTTAAAAAAAAATAAAAAAAACAGTAGGGAATTAACACCATGATGTAGGTAATTTACAGAACTCGAGTCAGTCATAATGAAGTGAGGGCAAAACAGGTTTGTACAAGTTCAATTCAATTTATAGAATTCTTATTGAGGATTAATCTATTACACTTCGGGTACTCTAGGGGTTCTGTTCAGAGGGACAAGAGATGAAAAGAACAGCCTTTTACCTCTAGGACCTTCTAGATAACCTGTCCAGCTTTTCTCTTCACCTGTCCTATGTGGACATGGCTTTAAAAGTAACTGCTATTTTACATGTGTCTGGAGGGAGGGAGGAGGGGAATGTCATTATGGAACTTGGTTCTTATTCATGTGTACCTAGAATGCCTGGCAAAAGAAGGAGTTCAAGAAATCTTTAGTGAATAAGTGAGTGAATGGATGAATAAGCTTGAAGATAAAAAATAGGTCACCCAGAATCCTGGCATTTTTATACTTCTTCATATTCCAGTATGTTATTCGTTTTCTCATTCTATCCCCAAATCAAGCCAGAGTAAGGTGAGGGAGACAATGATCCCAATGCTATTTTAAATAGACCTGCAGAGACCTCGGACCACATATTTAGCAAGTTACAGAGTGAGTGACAAACATATGTGGACTCTAGAGTCCAAGGTTTGCAATGCTAATAACGAGAGAAAAATGGAGGAGACGCTTGATACACACAAGAGGCGCCAAGGCTCTGGAGAGGCTTGGTAAGCTAAAGAGAAAGTCCTACCACTTCTTCCCTTGCAGTGGGAAAGCAATTAAGAAAATTCAGCACACTAGTGGCATCTGGAAAGCTGGCAGGTCCCTCCAGAGAAGGACTGTAAGCAATGTCATAGGCCAAGAAGATGGATGGGGCCCATTTATGCACCGAGGCTGACGTACAAATGGAATCCTTCCCAGTTTGACTGCCCTTTCTTCAAAGATGTCATTGACAGATGAGTATCTAAATGTTTTTGTTTAAAAAAGAAAACAAGACAAAAGAAAGAAAGAAAGAGAATAAAGCAAAAACAAAACAAAACAACAAACTCTTTCTGTCCCAAACAGACACTGAGAGCCAATGAACATGAGAACACCCGATCAGGCTTGAGAGCAGGCCTTTCAAAGATATCCTCGATAATTATTTGCAAAGTTGTACACCTTTCCTTCCAGATACTTTTCAATGTAACACAAGGATTTCATTGAAACCCCAAATTACTGCCAGTTGGCCGTATTCCATCTGCTGTTGCAGGCACACTCGTGGGGGAGCAAGCCTGCTCACATATTCATCCTCACTTGCCAAAACAAGGCTTCTTCCCCAATTAAAATGACCTTTTTCATTTTAGAGTAGTAAACAATGTCTACTTAATTTGAGGAAAATACACAGAAGAAAGTTACCGAAACTAATCACACAGTGACAGGATGGGTGAGTCAGAGACACTGCAATCTGTGGGGAGTGCTGAAGAGGCCACTCCGCTTTTAGAGACAGAAAGGTCCTCTTGAGGTCATTGCCTTCATGGTGCCTCCTCCATGGCAGCCTTCAAGATCAAACTGAGCAAAACTGTTTTATCTTATACCTACCAAACATACTTTTAAAAAGAAGGTTAATAACTACTAGTTTTAAAAGGTACGTACTAAATACAGTTCCTCAGATAATTTTGCCTCTTCGTCTTGCTCTGCAATTATCTTCTGGAGACAGGGACCAGTTGACACACACTGAGTAACAGTAAACAGGAGGAGGTCTCTTCCACCCACTCACAGTTGGCCAAACCATGTCTTGTGAGCTGCCTGTGTTCTCTGGCCAGCTGTGTAACTCAACTGTAGACCAGCGTAGACCAACGAACCATTTGGAAAACTCACATTCTTCTCCAGACTGGACGTACAGTCCCCAGGCTGAGTCTACATTTCACCCATACTGAGCCAAACAGTCATTTATGAAATAATAAGAGTTTGGAAACATTTGAGCTTAGTTCGCAAAAAACAGAAGACAAAAGTGGCTGGGATGGGCATGATCTTAGGGCTGACACAGAGCACCCTTCACGACGACTTCATGAGAAAACTAAGGAAAAGATTTTAAGAAAATTCCAAACAGTCGGACAGTTTGCTTTGGTCAGACGACATCTTTGACAGCTGCTGCATGTGGCCCTGCTCCAGGGAGATAACATGTCTCCAGAACTAGCTGGCTGGGTCACCCTAGAGGTAAGCAAGGCTGACTTCCTTTAAGCAAAAATAAACCCTGCTGAGTTACATGATCCTGTCTTCTACTTTCTGCAAGGAACATGAGACGCTAAGTGACAAAATTTGAAGACAGCAGCTGTGAATCCTCAGAGTCCTTATCTCCTGGCTGATTAGTTCCAGGTCTGCCTAGTTCAAGATGATCTACAGGTCAGATACGTAAGACAGTCTCCCTTGCCATACCCAACAAGCCAGGAATAACCAGGGAAATTGCCCGCAAATCTTTCAATCCCTGCTAATACAATTATGACACATAAGCTAAGTCAGAATAAGAAGCCCAGTGTTTTCCAGCCAAAGAACAACCACACTCAAATATGTCTTCTCCATTTGCATTCCTTCCCACAAATATTCATGGTGTAGATACAGCAGTTGATGTTCTAAGTTCCCCTACAGTACAACTTACTGAGAGAGGTTGTCTGGAAGCAGGATGACCCTCTTTGGTAAATCTAGCCAATATCAGGATGGTGTTTGGAGAGTCTCAACCACCCTCGACCAATGGATCCAACAATGTCAGAAACAGATGACGTGCCAGACAAGCTTGTAGACTCCATTTTTGTCAGCAGCTGCCCTCAAAGGAGCACTCCTGGCAGTCTTCATCCCTTAAGGCCAAACACCACTGGTGAAATCCCCCGCCAGCCACCGATGTCTACTGACATTCTTGAGAGGGAGAGAGATGGCATAAGCCAGAGACAGGGTTTCTTCGACTATTTAAGACTCTCCATCACGAAATGTTTTGGCTTTCACCTGGTCCCAAACCTGGCACTTACAGTTACAACTTCAGTTCCTCAGCAGGAGGAGAGAGGTGAAAACCTCGGGCTCTCCGGAGAAGGCACATTTCAGCTCGTGTGTGGCTAAAACAAACCCACGATTTCCTAGTATGCCCACTGTTATCCTAATGACGTAGCAGTGGGAGCTCTGGAGCCTACTTTAAATGAGCACGCCACCTACTTTCAAGAAATTCTCCTCTGCATACACCAACAATGTTTTACTGGCTCAGAGTTTAAGAATAAGAGCACTGGGAAAGATTTCTGTTGTCACATCAAACACAACCGGGTGCCAGAATCTTGAATTGCCGAAGATAACACCAAGCTAAGGAAGAAGCAGTTTTTAGTTTTTGTTTCCTTTCAAAACTTACTCTGTGGAGAATAAACATGCTGCATGGAAGCAGTTCATTGGTCAGATAAATAGATGCCATGCTCATTTCTATGAATCGACTGAAATCCATCCTTTACCTGCTACCACGGGGGATTTCCGTTCGTCCAGCAGCTGGATGGAGGTACTTGCTGTCACCACATTGCTTTTGTTGACTATTCCTGAAAGAAGAAAAGCCATCGCAACAAAAATGGAGGTAGTTATATGCTCAGATTAAGAGAGTAATAACACTGGCCCATGGCTACCAATTCTGCAAATTGTACTAATGCATGGTTCCCCGATCCCAGAGTTGGTGAACTCTGTTAGGCCATAGGTGCTGTGTAGATAGCAGGTCCTTTCAGTTGAAGGAATCCGTGCACTGAGTTATGACTGCCACACTGGGGGTGGGGGGTGTCCGGTCTCTTCACATCAAAATTATTAAGCACCACCGGAGGGACCTCATTTCTCTTGTGATTTGTGGTTACTAATTGCAGTGTTTACTTGTGTTAGTGATCGTATTTACACTGCCTCTCTAAATACAGCCATGGACAGCTACATGAGATAAAGTTTTCAAATCGTTTTACAAATTGAGAAGTTTAGTTTTGATTTGTTGGTTACGACTTTACTAGTTTATAAAATTCTAATTTCAAGACCAGTTTTTATTGGCAAAACCATTTCAATCACGGATAGATTTGGAGCAATCCTTACTCTAAACTCTTTATTAATGTGGTAACAAGAAGGCATTAGTATGAAGACATTTTCAATTACTAACAATGGTTCCAATACCCATAAATTAAAAGACACTAAGCACAGATTTCAAACCTCCTTGGTTAATAATTGTTAGCATAATGCTTGCCTTATAAAAGGTGTTCGAGGAATGGAATCCAATTGAATTGGGAAAGGGAGAGGGCAGACCTGAATTTGAATATGCTTATGACTGAAGCAACTGAGAATTTTCTCCTGGCTCCAGCCTAGCAGTAATAAAAACCAGCTTCTTTTCCAATGTGTCCAGGTAATCAACACACAGTAGAAAAAATAAGAGACAGTTCCACTATAACACTTGTGCTTGGTGATGTTACATCTTCTCCGAATCAAAAGGAAGAATAAAATCTACTAAGATGTTAAGAAGTCATCCTTAACTTTGCCATGAACAAGGTAAATTACTTTGACAACGCTGCTTGCCAAAAACCAATTCTACAACAGCCTCAATTAACCAGAATTTGTTTTTCCCAGACATAAGTCTCTATAGGGAAAAGAGTGAGGAGTAAAAACACACCCACGCAAGGGGCCACCACTCATAAGCATGCACACACGGAATACTTCTGCGCTTGCTCTCATTTCTGACTGCTGCTTTTCCCTGTCCAGTTTTGAGCAAAATCCACCCTGCCAGAAAAGAAGAACTTTATGCTTCCAGTCCAAATCTAGCAAGCTAAGTTCTTTTTTTTTTTCTTCTTAGAAGTCCGAGAAAAAGTAAAGAACATGAGATTGCATGATAAGAGAAGACATGGATAGATTTGCAGCAGAATGAGAAAGTTCACTGTTCTCTCAGTTGATATTTTCAGCAATAAAGTGTCATACAAACAAACATAAAGAAAGAGTGTTAGTTACCTGGACATTTGTATCTAAGAACACACACGTGTGCGGCCATAGGTACAAAGGAGTACAGACTCCAAGAATCTCAGTTTTTCCTGAAAGGAAACTAATTGATAATCTCCTCTAAAATTCCACCTGCTCAGGGAATTTCTACAGTAACACTTGGCCTTCCCTTGAATATCTTCATTGGTGAGAGACCCTCTTCCAAATGAGTCCATGCAACTAATTATTAGACAACTCTTGCCAACATGTCTTCTGCAAAATTTGAAAGCACTCTTCCTGAAGATGTTTTCATTCATGGAAATGAGCAAGTGCTAAGAACCAAGGAGGGGGTTTTGACACTAAGCAAAGCACCAGAGAACCACCATTAGGGCTGATTTCGGAATGCTTGAAAAAGACTAATACGGTGGCTCTAATATAAAACGTAAGTATAGAATGAACTGTCTAAAGCAATCCACGTTTATAGAACTAGGTCTTATTCATCTCTGAAGTTACTGAAATGGACAGTCAGAGCCTCCCACAAAATGAGCACCAAAAACTATCGGCTGCATGAGACAAGAAAAAGTCAAGGACAACTGAAAAGTATTTTCAGTCGTTTTGCTTTTAAACACGGTCGAAATAAGATGATGTTCAGTTCTTTTTTGGAGGGAAGTGACCTTAATTTTTTATAATATAAAATCTTAGGACTAGAAAAATCACTCGTTACGTGCTTTTCCTGGGTCACTGCAGCCCTCTGTCAGGAGAGCACAAGTCTCAGCTCTCACTCCTGCATGTTGATTTGAATCAATTTTGTTTCCAATAGGGGAACTGTGGGCCTCCAAAGTGGTGTGATTCACTGAAGGTTCTGGCAAAGGATGTGATGGCTGCCTGAATTTTCTCTAAGTGGGGCCATGACAATATGAAAAAAAAAAATCTACTGAGAAGTTTGTATTAAATTCCACACAGTAAAAAGTACCAGTCCTGCTGGTTTCAGTCCTGCTTCCTGAAATGCTTTTTCATACTTTGGTCAAGCAAAAGCTTCATTTTACTTGGGGCAATGCATTATCCTTATGGAACAGGTCAACGGTTCAGTGCTGGGCCAATATTTCGCACTGGTCCTCAAGACAGAACTTGGCTCCCTCCAGCATTCGGATGGCTCTCCTACACTCTGCATGCAATGCCTGGGCCAGCAGGACCAGACAGACAGAGTCCCACCTCTAACAAAGACCCCCACCTGTGCTGAACGGAATTGAGTAGACAAAGCTCCCCGGAATCTGCTCAGCGGCTCTTCGGTACCAGAGAGGGAAATGGTCTGCGTTAAAAATGTTCTCCTTGTCTCCAGCTTTCAGGAAATCCCTGCAAATGGAAAGGAATAAGAACATGTCAAAACTCACGAATAATCCAATTAAAAAGTGAGCAATGTACCTTTTTATTTTTCCAAAGAAGATATACAAATGGCCAACAAGGGCATGAAAAGATGCTCAGCATCACTTGTCATTAGGAAAATGCGAATCAAAACCACAATGAGACATCATTTCACACGTGTTAGGATGGCTATCATCAAAAAGACAAGAGATAACAAATGTTGGCGAGGGCATGGAAACAAGAGAGCGCTGGTGCACTTTGTAAATTGGTACAGCTAGCCACCATGAAAAACAATATGGTGGTTCCTCAAAAAATTAAAAATAAGACTACCATCTGATCCAGCAATTCCACTGAATATATACAACAGAAACAAAAACCCTAACTCAAAAAGATATTTTCCGTTCAGGATTTACGACAGCCGAGATATGGAAACAACCTAAATGTCTATCAATGGATGAATGGATAAAGAAGTGGTGGCCATATATACCACACATTCCACACAATGGAATATTATTCAGCCATAAAAACGAGAAAATCCTACCATTGGCCACGACATGGATGGAACTTGAAAGCATTAAGCCAAGTGGATTAAGTTAGACAGAAAAAGACAAACACTGTAGGATCTCACTTATGTGTGGACGCTTAAAAAAAAAGACAAAGACAAACAAACAAAAACCAAAAAACCACCAAACTCGGAAAAAGAGATCATATTTGTGGTTACCAGGAGCAGGGGCTGGGGGATGGGAATCACAAGAAGGTTATAAGACAACCTGGGGACTACAGCTAACACTGACGTGTGACCTACAGTCAAGCTGTGAAGAGAGTACATCCTAAGAGTTCTCGTCACCAGGAGAATTTTTCTTCTTTTCTTTTTATTGTATCTATATGAGATGACAGATGTGAAGTAAACTTATTGTGGTAATCATTTCACAATATATGTAAACCAAATCATCATGCTGTATGTCTGAAATGTATACAGTAGTGTATGCCAATTATTTCTCAATAAAACTGGAAAGGAAGAAGAAAGAGGGGGACAGGGAGGAGGTGGAGGGGGAGGAGAAGAGGAGGAGAAGCATCATGGCACCACTCAGCAAGGAAAAGCTGGATGCGGGTGTGTACCAACCACCTTTGTCAGGTGAAAACAGCACTGGCTTTCAGAACTCCAACCTGTCTTTCTCAGTGTGGAAAGAACCTGTGTAACGTCGTGCACCCCAGATGACTCAAAATTACCCTGTACAACTCCAGCAGTCGGACTGTCCATGGGTGAAATAATTTTTCCTAGTATATCCAGTGAACTAATCAACTTAACATCTAAAAGCAAGCAAGCAAAGCCTCCAGAAATCATATCACAAGACCAAAGAAAGGGTAGTCAGAAAGCTGTCTTGCCTTACGATTCATACGTGATCACATATCCTTGGAAAGATCGAATTAAGTAGATTTCACTCGTGTTAGAAAAAGAGTAACAGGGGTAGCAGTGAGCCCTGTGGACATCCTCACTCCCATCCTCCCTCCCCCAACTGCTCTCTAGCCAACAGGACTGCTCCAGCCGGAGGTCTGTAAATCCCTCGCCCTGCCCAGCCTTCCACACCCACTGCTCACAGTGCTTCTCTCTCTCCTGAAGCCTCCTGCACTCTCTTCCCCATTTCTTCCTTTCAAAATCATATTCCCTCCACAGTGTGCCTCAAATCCCACCTACCACACAAGTCCACGGAGACATGTGCAAGCTCCTGTCCCACAGCCTTGGTCCTCACATAGCCTTCTCCTTCCTTGGCCTTACCTGCACTGTCATGTCCCCGTCCCAAATGTCCTGAAGTCTTTGAGTATAGAAGCTTTGGTTCCCATTCTGGCTGCCTCCACAGACCTTTACACATCCCCGAATTCCAGTGAAGGTTGGTTTGCTTCACTTATCTCCAAAGACTCATGTTTACTCTCCCAAGTGCCTCATCTCGGCTGAGACAGTATAACTCGGGGGAGGAAACAACTGCCTGGCTGGTCCACAGTCTGCAGAGATCTTGCAGGAAGGGAGAGCCATCAGGGGACAATGTGTATGCAGGGAAAAGGCCACTTATTGAACCAGAAATCCCTTTCTATCCAGCAGTTTGCAGTGTGAAGTTGGATCACACAAATATTCAAATATTCTCCATTGTTACAGCAGGGTTGAATTTATATGCTAAGTTATAACAAGCTGGGTTATTAGAAACAACTTGAATTGGCTTCTAACTCAAGAAAGCATTCTGTAGTTTTAGGGTATGGCCAACCATGGTCTCTTGATCTCTTTCTAAGATGCAAAGTTCGTTCCTAGAGGAAGCCCATACCACTAGAGGCCACCCTTAAAGTTCTCGGCATGGAAACACACCTCCTTTTAACTTACACCAGTATGTTCTAATTCCTCTCTAAGGGCAGACACATTATTTTTCTTGACATTTCCGGGCCTGGCACTCATCAGGCACTCAGCGTGTGCTTAATGATCACATGATAAATCAAATCTCATATTCAGATAAGAGCTCCTCAAGTATTAAAAGCAATTTGCTGAACCTTTTCTAAACAGTATTTCTCAATTCTTTCAAATTCCCACATCAGTACGGCCACGCTCCTACGTAAAGGCTCTCTGCTGTCACTCAAAAGGCCAACTGTGGAGTCCTGAGCAGGACTGAGATGGTGCATAGACCTCTGAGTTCTTCAGTGCTGGGCGTAGGGAGTTCCAGGCTTGATGTCCTAGACGAGGTCCTCCTGGTACCGATATATTCAGTGGTAATGCTTCCTGATCTAAAAGCAAGAGGACTTACAAATATAGAAGTGTGACCTTTTGCTTTTTTTTTTTTTTTTCATTATACATGAGATTTTTCATAAACCTGCCTGGGATAGGTGTGGGAAGGAGACTCTGCTGTCTAGTCTCAGGTGGATATACAGCAGCCTTCCACACTAGGCCATGACACAACCATGCATTTTCACTTGTGACAGTCCCGTTTGGTGGTGGGATGCATAGAACCACACGGGGAGGAAGGCGCCCTTCTCATGCAGCAGTTAATGGTACTGGGGGCCCTTTTCCAGTCCTGGAAGGTGGGATAATAGCTTGGTTAGGAGCTGTGAGGCAGTTTTCACTTAGACCGGTGGAGACATTTGAGGAAGGCAGGCGACAGGCTTGGAACGCTGCATTACTGAGTGCCTAGTGGTGCTGCCCAAGACCAGACCATGCTGGCACCATGGCAGCAAGCAGGAGCCTGCAGGGCACGATCTCCATTGGCTTTGGTTCATATGAGAGGGCCTGGTTGCCAGGAAACCTTGTGGGTCCCTGACAACTCCCAAGTGGTGATTCAGAAGGAAGCAGAAGGAGAGAGATGATTCTACAGAATCTCTGAAAATGTTCTTCAGGAAGATAGATCCTTATGGGTAATATGAAACCTACTTCTAGATACTAGAGGCTGCTGTGGTATTGTGTGAGGCAGGTCTAGGATTTCGGCACAGATGAGTGACCTTGGGTGAGTTACTTGGGTCAATCACTGAATCTCTGAGCCCCATTTACTCGTCTATAAAGTGATAATCACCACGATTCTATCAGAGTTACATAACAGCATGTAAAGTGAAAATGGCTCAAACAAGTATATGGGATTTTTAAAGCTCAGGAGCTTCTTTCGTTCTCTGTGGTTCACCTGGAAGCTGTGAAGCGGTCATCACTTAGACTTAGGGCTGTGGCGGGGAGCAGAACCATACCACAGAGGCTGACGTCGCTTCTTCTGTTTGTGTGTTACGGGTGTTCCAAGAGGCTACATGGAATCTATAAGATTCACTGCTGAGACTGATGGGTACAGAAGCAGGTACAGAGCCCTAGGACTAGAACTGATGTGCTTCCAAAGCAGACGGTGGCGACGGGAGCTAGAACCTCGGTGTAGGAGGCTGACGCTAGAGCCAGCTAGTTCTGCAGCAGGGACTTTATATTCTCTAGCACTCTCCCCTCTACTTTGCACTTTTCTCTGTATGCCTTCTTTAAAAACATGGAAATTCTAAAAGCTTTCTAGCCCTGGCTAAGAGCATATCTAAATAGCTGGGCCTTAACAAATGCCATTTGCTTGATGGGATAGTCAGGTACGAGACCCTGAGACAACAGAACTCTTGGGGCACGTGGATGGCTCCGTCGGTTAAGTGTCCAACTTTGGCTCAGGTCGTGATCTCATGGGTTTATGAATTCGAGCCCTGCATCAGGCTCTCTGCTGTCAGCACAGAGCCTGCTTCGGATACTCTGTCTCCCTCTCTCTGCCCCTACCCCACACACACTCTCTCTCTCTCAAATAAATAAAAAACATTTAAAAAATAGAACTCAAGGTGCCTCTATATGAATCAATGGCATGAGTTTCTTGAAGACAGAAGAATCATGTCATCCATCCGGATGCCCAGTGTCTACCCACTCTGGGTCATGGTAGTGACACAGGGAGCAGAGCTAACCCATACTTGCAGATATTTTAGCTTCTCAAACTGGTTTTACACCCATTGATTTTTTGATCCTCACAAGAACCGGGGGTGATCATCGCCACCATGTTTCAGGGGCACAGAGCAAAGGCGACCAGTGGGATGAGCCAGGTGCTCACCGCGGCAATCCTGAGTGTGACCTATGGGACAGACTAGCAAGGCACACTGTCTTGTTGTGACTGTTCTTTTCGTTTGTCTGTTTTAAAATCAAGACAAACAACAGCCTTCCTGCTGAGCAGGAGAAAGTTAGTTCCTGCATCTCCTTCTGCCTCTCTCTAGGTTCCAGAAGGAGAGGGTGATGTGTATCTTGTCATTTCTAGTCCTTCTAAGAACTTGCCCTCCGGGAAGACAATTGGGCAGGGCTAAAGAGCTGAAGAGGGCTTGGAACAATCAAGTCACAAGTGTACTCGATTTCCTAAACGACAAATTTGAGATGCTGAGAAAGAGTCCTCAAATGAGAAGTAAAAGCCGGTTCATGAACCATCTAAAACTCTATTGATTTCCCACTTACCAGAGTTGGTTTTATAAGATCATATGGCTGGGGTCAGGGCCTCATCCAAGAGGCAAGAACACTGCTGACCGGGGCTTGCTGGGACAGGCGCATCTACTCTTTGGGTCTCTGCCGGGCCACCAGCTTTCAGATTGGTGGCCAGCCTGTGGCTTGGTCATTCACCCCCAGGTAGGTCAGGGTGTCTGAGAGCCCACGGTAATGTCTGAACCCTCCTCACAAGCACTTGGCAACCTGTCTGAATCTCGGACTCCATTTTTCTCTCACCTAATCATACCTCTTACTTCAGAGAAAAAAAACAAAACACACACACACACAAAACATACCCATACTGAGAAATGTTAATGGGGCCAGAAAGGACTTCCCAGGCCCACACTAGCTCTGGTCCAACACCGGTTTGAAGAGTTAAGACCCCGTTGCCCTCTGAAGATACAGAGGGGCTGAGCAGTGGTTTAAAGGGCATCTGGGTAACGGACGCTCTGCCCATTGTCCATCTGGGTCTTTCTGGCAGCACAAGGAAACACTGTCCAACCCAAGTCCCACCGGACTGCCCACTCCTGGGTGTGGGGCTCTGCGGGCCCTCAGGCTCAGCGCAGAGGCACCGAGGTTTATTAAAGCACACACAAACAAATAAACAACAGACTTGAAACCCTGATTCTTGGACAGGCAGGAATCCCTCCGCAGAGCTGCCGAGCAGCTGAATGCCCTGGAGCCATCCGTCAGGAGTCCTCCTTCTGGCCGCTCCCCCAGCAGCCCCTCCGTCGCCAGATTCTGCAGTGAGTCACCAGCGCGGGAGAGGACTCCAGGACAGTGGACAGAAGCCAGCAAGATGAAGAACAAAGGGTTGTGGAAAGGGCAACAGGCAGGTGAACACACACGCCGGGGCCCCCGTAGTAGAACAGAGAGGAAACATGTCAGCAGGCCTGGAGGGCCTGAATTTTGTTTCTACTGCTGGTAGAATCGAGACACCTAAGCGTCCCTTGAATTTCCCATTTCAGGAGCTCCCTGAGCCCTTGCAGAGGAGCCTTCCTACTTACTGATTGGTGAGCTGCTCAGCCCCGACAAACAGGTTGATCCTCGAGAGGCCCGTGCGCGTGCCGAGGAAGGCAACCTCCACGCCCTTGTCAGAGTTCCTGAAACACAGCAGCAGACAACAGGGGATTGCATCTGGGCAGTAAGTAGATAATGTCTTTTACATTTTAAGACTCACTGAATATTTTAGGAAACAGCAGTTTCGAAACCTGAAATTTTAAAAGAAATTCTAGAAGCACACACACATATGCACACTTGCACCAAGCACAGAATGCAAACTCACCCCTTAACAAGAGTGTTTCTGGTAATTCTTGCAAGACAAACTAAGCACTCCATTGAGTTCTGAGAACTCAAAAAGCACCATGAACAAATGCACCCCCACACTAAATAGAAACATATTTAACTCAGGGTTCTGGGTGCAAAGTCGGAAGAGCAGCTGGAATGGGAACTACTTTACGGAGAGCAAGACAATCCTCAGAGAGAACTTTCGCATTGATTTATCAAATCCATTCCAGGTCCTGAGACCATCAGTGGAATCTGCCATCAGTGAAAGCCCCAGCTGAGCCACTGGATCAAGTCTGCAGCGTCCAACAGTCTGGACAGGCCTAGGACCTGAATTCCCCACCGTTCAAGGACTTGTAACTTCTACCAGAGCACAGGCCTTATTCTTACCACCGTCCCCAAAGAGATGAGTAAAGAAACAGCTTCTTCAAATCCCTGCAGGATACCATGCATAGGACCCCTAAGAATGGCCTTAGCCAAGGAAATTTATTTTAAAATGCACTGAGGGAATTTTTTTCAACTTTCAAGGCAAAAATTTTATACGTGTGAGTGTGTTCGGGATATCCACAACGCCCACCTCTTCACGAAAAGCAAATGGTATTTCTCCACAAATACATAATTTCATTCTGCGATAAAAGTATGAAGAGAATACTGTTTCTTGAATTTGCTTTCCTTCCCTAAATGCTAGTAGCATTTGATTCGAAGCACTATCCATGTCATCTTCAATATAAGATAATTTGGTTACTTGATCTTTGATGGTAGTCAAAGTGGCCAATACTACCTTTAAGTATTTAAGGGGTGAATAAAAACCAACACTATGCATTTGTTTCTGCTTGCAGCCTACCCAAATTGGAAAGCCAAGCTGCCCAATCAGTTACAGATGTGGACTACAAAGCAAGCTACCATTTTGGAAATCTTTAGCATGTGTTAGGAGTGAACCAGCAATCTTTGCATGGGATTTCGAGTTTCATGAGAGCTTAAAAGAAACATTTCCACATCCACCAGAGAAGGCAATCACAGGAGAGGTTTTGACTCTTTCCCAGCCTCCCAGGGAATAGGAACCATGTAAGTCAGCAGTCCAAGGACACCCCCAGGTATAATATCTTTTTGGAGCTCCAGACTCCTGTATTAAACTGCCTACTTTACATCTTCACTTGGGAGACTTAAGCCATCTAGAAAAGAACTATGGACGTGCTCGGTCCCGAACATGCTCTTCTTTCACTGTCTCCTGTGCTGGGAAATGGTACCACTATGTACATAGGTATTCATGCTGTAATTCAGAGAATGATCCTTGACAGCTCAGCCTCCCTCCCGTCACTCGGTGGCCCCATCGTCAAATCCTCGGCGGTGGTGGTGGTGGTGGGGGGTCTCATTTTTGAAGCATGCTGCAAGTGGATCTTTTCTCTCTGTGCCACAGACACTGCCTTGGTCTCAATGGCAGATTCCTTGGAGCGCTGTAGGAGCCATTATTATTGATCTTACCCCATTAAACTATTCTTCACATAGCAGAAGGAGGATATTCTTTAAAAATGCAAATATGACATGTCCTTCTTAAAATCTTAAAATGTTCTTAAAATCGTTTACTGTCTTTCCAGCACTCATAGCATAGTATCTAAAATCCTTCACCTGACTCCCAAGTTCCTGAGCAATCTAGCCCCTCTACAGCCTTATCTGTCAACATCTTCTAGGCTACCTTCTATATTTCAGTCCCGTTGGCCTTCTTTAAATTCCTTAAATGTGTCAAATACCTCAGGACTTTTGCACACGCCGTTCCATTTTCCTTAGAATGCTCCCTAACCCTTGAACTAGTTTCTGCTCAGAAAGGCCTTCTGTCTTCCATCTCCACTTTAGGTCTTGTCACAGTCTACATGTCCTTACACTTCTTTCAAAGCAGTGATCACAATTCTTAATAATCTGGCACGCTACACACCACAGGTACCATGATGGCAAGGACCATGTTTGATTGAGTTAGCTCCATTTCACCAACATCTAGTCCAGCGCCTGGCGCACAACAGGCATGCGGTTGGTGATGCATGCATGAATGAGTGATAAAGGAATGGAAATGAGAACAGAATGAATGATTGACGGGATAGAAGAGAATATACCAAAGGCAAGGTAAAAGAAGAAATGGACTAACAAAGGACAAAAAAGGAGAGAGAACTAAATAATGTATGACATGAAGGTATAAGCAAAAAGGGATGCTTTTTCTTTCTAGTTTTCATCTTTAATAACCTACCTAAATTAGTAAAATAATAATAACATTGATAAGCTGCTGAAGACTTTGACAACAGCTATCGCTGCCCAGCTCCCTCTCCCCACATCCTCTGCCACAGAAAGAAAACCACAGGGTATATCCTGACACCCTCATGAAACAGAGCTCTCACTTCCCCATCCTACTTACAACCCGGCCTGGCCCGGATCCCAAGTCCCCTCCAGACTGTGAGGTACAGGGGGCCATGCAGGGCAAGACGCTAAGCGCTCTTTCTGCCTCCCTCTCCCTCGCCAGTGCCCCCCACCTCAGCACACCAAATTTCATGTAACGCTAACACTCAAATTATATGTCAAACCCAGGAGCTCGCCACCCAAGCCCGAGCCGCTAATCTGCTCTAGCGCTTGTGGTTTGGAGCTTTGGGGAAAATTAAAGCACTTTAACACCAAGCTCCCCAAACACTTTAGTTCTTTAAACCATAACCATATTTCGGACGGCTTGTGGGGAAATGGCCAGGAAAGGGGGACACGTGCAACCACTTACTCAGATTTGTTGAGGGCAAGACTGGTCCAATAGGCTTCAATGGGAGCGCTCACCACGGCATCAAAAAGGACTTCTTGTATCAATTCTTTGTCACCTATTGGGAGGGACAGACTTGAGAAGATGGCTGTGGCTGGGCCCCAAATGGGGGCACAAGAGGCTCTCGCCGCGCTCACTGGCAGTTTCTGCAGGTTACTTTCTCCCGTGGTGTGTCACGTTAGGCGTTAACCCCCCCACCAGCTGAAAACATGGGACAGTTCTGATAGCTGATACGCCCGCAATACAGGGCCCCCCAGAGCATGTGGATGAGACGATAGTAAACAGAGAGTCTCGGGTGTGTCACACTTCAGTTTTATGCTTTCTCCTCCCATCCAGGAGTTCATGCTGTAGACCAGCATGCCTTAGAAAGTCTGCTCGGTCCATCCACATTTCTGTCCTCAACCTGGGCTCTTCAGGGCCCTGCTCCCAGTCGTTCGTAAGGAGAGAAAGGGATGTGATAACTGAACACTCCTGGGACTATTGTTTTGTGACTCTTTCCATCTGGCAGTTTTGTTTGTTTTTTCCAATTTAAAGCAGGAAATCAGTCCCTATCCAAAGAGGGAATCTTGCTGGGGCTCTGTGGAAGAGGCTAAGGGGTCAGGGGGATATCAGGAGTCCAGCAGAGGCATCTCAGAGCCCTCCAATCACTGCGGAGGGGCTGACTAATTATTGCCTACAGCCAGCCCATCCTCACCTTGACTGCTGGCCAACAAGACAGTGGCACTTGGCTCTAAACGCAAAAACTAAAAATAACTCATCACCAAAAAGACAATGGACACAGTCAGATATAGTTACATGGTGGGATGCCATATAGTAATTCAAATAAACGCATTATAGGTAAATGATCGACATAAGTAAATCTCAACAATGTAATGCGTGAAACACAAGTTATAGACAATTCATATATCAGACAATATAGATATCATATATAAATTTGAATATACAAAATAATGAAACTAATGATACATATAGTTTATGGATACCTATATATATGTATATACATATATATACATCTATATATATTACTACATATAGTAATAGTACAATATAATAATGTAATAATATAATATAATAATATAGATAATATGAGTACGATTGTCCGGGAGTGACAAATACAGGAGGGTAACTCTTTCTGGGAGGGAAATGGGACCACATGCAGGACTCAGGAGCTTCAATATTATCTTTAATGTTTCATTCCTTAAAAAGCACCTGAAGGAAATATAGCAAACTATTAAGATTTGATAAAGCTGGGTGGTAAATGTAAATTTTAAAATATATCTCTATACCTTCTTTTTAAAAAATATGTCATTCAGAAAGTCAAAGAAAATGAGACAAAATAGGCTTATATGATGTCCATCTGATCTTTTCTCTACTAGTGCATGTCCCCCAAAGTAAATCCAGTCCATGAAGATGTACTTTAGACGCTAGATAGACGTCCTTCCATCTCTCATGGGGCTGCTGTGGCTGTTCTAGGGGATGACATATGTAAAGAGCCGTTCGTGTCACTGAATCAGTGGTACCTGGCAGGGGCGGGGACAGGTGCTGTGCTCACTGCTGGCGAATCTCTCCTCGCCCAAACCAGTCACTGTACTTATAGGCCGGTCCAGGGAATGCTCTTGCGCTTGGTGACCATTGGGCCCGCTGCTCTCTCTCTGCCCCCTCTGCAACAGCCACTGGCCATTCTGACTCACTGAGCTCCCGCAGAGGCCCCGTGGGAGGAAGAGAGGCAGCAGCACATATAAACCCCCGGAGGCAACATGTGTCCGCGATGCTCCCACTCTGGAGGGAAGCAGACCTCGAGTAGAGCCCGAGATGAGACCAGTCCTATTCCCTACCCTCATTTCTCATTTGTAAAATAAGAGAGCAGATAGTCACAGTCCCTTCCCAGTGGTAACATTCCTGTCGTA
The DNA here is from genome assembly GCA_030068075.1 of Paguma larvata. NCBI lineage: Eukaryota > Metazoa > Chordata > Mammalia > Carnivora > Viverridae > Paguma > Paguma larvata. Next base: position 22,065,242 of record CM057842.1, on the reverse strand, counting down.
CTCAGGGGCTTGACTTAAATGGTCCGGTAGGGGGACAAATCCAACGCAAAAGGTTAGAATGTGACTGGTGGTTCTGCATGGCTTCCAGTAGCCCACATTCTTCCTCCTGCTCCTATAGGAAGTGGACATTTGGCTGGATTTACCAGGGACTGATCATCTCTGCTGAAGCAAAGCTTCCCTTGAAAGCTGAGGGGAAGTATGGTTTTGGGTTCACTCTGTACTATGGTCACATGCACACACAGTACACTCACATTGGAGCAGAGGTTCTTTGCCTTTGAGGTAGAGCTTGATGGCTTCTAGCTGAGATAGATGACGGTGCTCTGGGTGTAGGTCAGTGTTGCAGTAGGACCTGAGAACATGACATGGGCCAAAACAGGAACATGTGAGTATTTGTGGCATCACCTTCCTTTGCCTTTGAACCAGGAGAGGTAGGGAGGCAGTATAAATGACTTGAAATCAAAGACAGCAACAAATACTCATGCAGATGAAGGATAGTTTAATTCTTACCATTCGTCTGCCAGGGATACATCAGGGTGCTCTAAGTCATGCAGGCCTGAGGTCAAGGAGAAGGGGTTAATGAGTAAGGATCACCTGTGAGGGGGGGCACTGACACCCTTCATCTCTTATGTGCTCTAACTGCTTGAGGACAGGGCCATTGAGTGTTGACCGTAGGTATCAACCCCAAGTATATCTGCCCATGAAAAGGGACTCTGGACAAAGGAAACAAGGTAGAACTCTTTCCCCATTTCTTTCTTGCTCGGCCACTACTGCCACTTTCCAGGCTGAGTATCGGAGGAAAGCCTGAACTCCATGAAGATAACTGACACACCAGTGAGTCCTGAGAGACACACTTAGTATGATGGTGGAAATACCGGCGTTGGAGCCCTGTACGGTCCTAGGAGGGAGCTGCACTGGGTCACTTAACTCTTGCATATTAACAGGTTACTTTACTTTTCTGAATGTCAGTTTCTTCTTTTGCTAAACAGGAATAATAATAGTCTCTAACTGATGGGTGGTTGTGAGGGTGAAATGATAGGTTGAACGATATGAAATTGTCAATACTCAACTGTTTTTGACCAGCAAAAATTGCTAGATGTTACAGGATCCTGAGTAAAAATGTGCCATTGGTCCAGAAAGGTAGCTAGGAGAACTGGGGGTTGCAGGGACTTAGGGAGTTTTTACAGAATGCTCTAGACCACTCTAACTGTGAAATCACTCTCTTTCATTGTATCTTCATGTGAGTTCATTTTGAAGGCTCATCAGCAGGCACACACTCAACTCTGACTTTGGTCCTCCTGACACAACCACATCTACTGATGACTGATAACTTGGAAAATAATGACACGAGTTCTAATTTATTGAACAACTACTCTGTTCTCTCTTTCTGTGTGTGTGTATAATGATATATATTAGTATACATATTATTAGTGTATGTTTATATATACATGTAGTAGATATGAAGTGTCAAGGAGATTCAGAAGAGAAACAATTTCAGCAAGTAGGACTACAACTCATACCTTCAGCCTCAGGAGCAACTCCTTACATTTTGAACAATGTCTACCTATTGGCCATCTATGTGACATATGACAACGGGAAACTATGTTGAAAATTCCCACATTCTGTGGGGCAGCATTCCTTATGGAAGACCCTGCAGAAGTGTGGATGCCATCCCCAAGAAACTCCTACCTTCTCCAAGAACAGAGCAGAATAACTGTGCCATGGCCCTTACGATCAGGACCCTCTACCACTTGGTCCAAGCGGAAGCAGCTTTCCCTCAGGCTCGGGTACTCAAATTGGCAGGATTGCAAGTCCTCTTAATTACACAGGACCAACAGAGAGAGGAAGATCTGACCTCATTTGTGTGGATAACCACCAAATGGATAACCAGATACTCTCGTCCTTGCTGGGATTCAAACTAATTTCTTGCATAGTGATTCTAGTTAGCTCTGAAATTCTGTGACCTCTCAGCCTAACAGCTGTGGAACATACAGGGAGAGGTGATGGCTAAAGAAATGACCAAAAAGACAATGCAAAACAATGTGTGTGTGTGTGTGTGTGTGTGTGTGTGTGAGAGAGAGAGAGAGAGAGAGAGACAGACAGACAGACAGACAGAGATAAAGAGAGAGAAGAGGCAGGCCCATGTACTGAGGACAGGCTAAGGAAATAGACACATGAGATGCAAATAATCCATCAATAATCTCTCTTTCTATTGTTCTGACCATGGGCTGTTTCCTCAGCCTCACCTCAGATAGTTTACACATGAATTTTCTGGCTTCATGGGCAGAGATATCCACAGAGCCACACATGGCTCATACAGCAAGAAAATTCCAGAAGTTAAAAAGTGATTTCTGAGAACACATTCTGTCGAGTACCTTGCTCAAATCACAAAGTTGTCTGCTCTCTCTTATGTGTGTCTGGGAAGAGAGACCATATGATCGATTAGCTCTGCAATGGGCACAATGAAAGCTTTCAATCTCCTTTCCAGTCCTTAAGATCTCACAGTGACTTGTTTGACAAAGACTCACACCTGTAAAACAATGCACACTAGTTGGCAGTGGACCAGCAGGCTGGCTGTGGAACTTGGACGCTTGGGACCACCAATCTCTTCATTCTCCACTACATCATTGGAGTGAGCCCCGAGGTGGTCCAGCTTCTGGAAGTTTACCACAAGCACTTGTAACCAGCTCGAACCAATTAGATGGCTTGTAACCAACCTTCCTGCTCTCGGCCATTCTTTCTGGGGACACCCAGAAAGAGCGCTGGTCTGGTCCTGCTCCTTCTCTGTGGAGATGCAAAATCTAACCCCCAGATTGGGTGAGTGACCTACTCAGGGGCACTCAGGGAGTGGAGACTTTCAGAGGTCAGCCTCACCCTCCCTGTGAACTGGCGATACTAGAGAAGGCAACTTCTCTGAGCTACTGGGTTGTTGTAAAGGGCAGTATGGGCGTGGCAGTGGTTTAAAAGTTTCAAGGGCTGTAACAACCGCTACCATTCACTAGGAGTTTAAGCGCACTCGTGCTTTATGAAGACAAGAGGATCTGGGAGTCTCAAGGTGCTCCTATTCCTTCTGACCTAGGTATATCACTTAAATGATTATATTTTCCCCCTGGAGCTGGGCTGCCTTGAAGCACAAATGAAATCTTTGGCTCGACTGTGTAGAAGGCTAAGGCTCGCATACCTTTGTTTTCATTTCATTTCCCCTGGGCTTGAATTCATACACTACTTTGTATGTTTCTTGGTTGTGATTTTTTATGCATGAGAAGGATATAGTTGGTGGATGATCCTATGAGTTGGCTCAACAAGTTTGTGCATTAAAGCATAAGATAAATAAAGGAAACCATAAGGAAGGCCACCCCTAGTGGGGGGACTGCCACCATTCAGAAAGCAAGCTCACAAGTGAGCAATCAATTGAGTCAAAAGCCTAAGATTGGAGAGAGGGTTGAACAGATGACCAAGATCTTTCATTCACCGAATGGCTGGGTCTGGGGCCTTTCTCTCACCCTAAAAGATACAACGGGTCGAAGCATCATCTTACCTTCTTCAATGGTTACGTTCCCTCGGAAGAAATATTTCCCATGGCCTCTGGAGAGTGCCACACCTAAGCTGTGCAGAGAAACAAAGCAGACCTTGAAATCCATGGCATTGACTGGAATAGACTTGTGGGTTAACTTTTTATTTTCCATTTTTCACATTTCCACTTCATGTTCTGTAAACAACTTTTTCCAACAGTTTACTTTCAAAACCCCACTGATTATAGTTGGTGTTGGTTTTTCTTAGGTTCAATCAGCTGCTTCAAAGCAGTTTCTGATTGGGAGTGCCAGCAGCCATTGGCTGCTTTTGCTCATCTTGAAACGAGGTGTGGCAAACTGCTAGCCCTTCTCTCGGATGCCCTCCCGAGAGCCAAGCGCCCTGCTCTTCACCACTACCTTACCCACTCCTGCCCTACATTCAGCCACAGACGGGTCTTTTCAGACCCTAGAGCTTAGGACTAGGCAACCTTTCAAGAGCAAATGTAAAAATTTCCACTACCACTAGAGTATAGCCATATTATTGCATTGTAAGCGTCTGTGCCCAGCCCTCTCCCTGGTCTAATAGATTCTTCCCGCTCTCACGAGCTTGATTTAAACTCCTTTCTAAAAGAAGAGAATATATTTTGAAAACACAGTCTCTTCATTTGGCAAACCCACTTAGCGGTCATGTGTTCCCTCGATTGCTCTGCTTCCGAATGTAATCAAACTCACGATCCCCGGCAGTCTATGACAGCAATGCCATCATTTATTTTTCGGATTAATCTATAGTCAGTAAATTCTTTCTCTCCTTAGCTCTGTGAGGCACCAGTTGGGGAACGTGAAGCAGCCCCACTGAAATAACTTCCTACGAAAGTGTTACAGCAGGAAGGTCACAGAAGCAGGAGACTATAGAATGCCACATGCACATCTGAAAGCAGGCGATGGGGCGAAGCCATTTTTCAGGACCGTTACAGAGAAATAACAGGATTCAAAGGAAGACAAGCACAGAAGTACACTTCAGAGAAATTAAAACGGAAGCACAACACGTAGGGATGGATATGCTACGTCCTAGTTCGAAGGCCTGTTTTTTGATCATGGAAATAAAAGGTGAAATGGAACTCACTGGGCAGCAAGTTAGATAGATGGTTAAGGAACCTGGTAACCCTCTGAACTGGTCTCTCCACCCTGAGTTGGAACCCCCAAAGCTTATTTGCTTGATAATGAGATGCAAAGCCATGACAAATTGAGTGAGTCTTCCTAGGTGAGCCTGAACCATCTTCCCCCTTCTGGAAAACAGAAACGAAAGCAGCCTGGGAAAAGCCCCTTCCTCACTCTTTCCAGCCTTTCGGCAGGGTGTTTGGTTATCTTCAGATGACGAGCTCTGAGAGCGTCAGCAGGTTTTGTACAAACACAAGTGATGGATCTGATGGAATGTCCATGTATTATGGTCAGCTCTACCTGAAAGGGGTACCCTTGATGTCTGTATAATAGTAGTCATTTGTCATCACCAAAACCCGTTTCTAGATTGAAAAAAAAAGTCGCAGAGAGAAGAAAACATGGTTAGTCTGCTAGGTGACGTTTTCAGAAATAAATAAAAATAAATGGACACGCTATGATCACGTTAACAGTACTACATGAATCTTGTTTGAGATAAGTAAAGACAAGAGAAAAATGATCTCAGCGAAAGATATTTATTCCAGATAGAGCTTTCAAAGCTAATTTTTCACAGTGGTTTGTTTTAAAGTAAGCGGCTAGAATGTTTGAGAAAAATGTACCCCTTTGTCCACTGTCTTCTTCACCTCCATAGAGAACTTCCCGGTCTTTCGGCTCACCATGGCATTTCTTAACTGGAATGGCAGAAGGAAACTGGCATTAGTCCTTCCCTAGGTTGCATGCCACCTGGGCACCTTGCATCCTCCAGCTTGGGAGCACATCTGGTGGTGTGTGCCAAGCAGAGGTACCGCAGGGCTGGGCTGTCTCCCCACCAGATCGTGGGCGCTCTGGCGCCCAGGCTGCATTCGACACTCGGCTCTCTAGAACAGGGCTTCTCCAGAGTAAACGTCCAACAGCTGCTATACGAGGGGAGACAGGCTAACAACAACAAATGACTTTCAACTTCGGATTGGGGTGCTCGCGTAAAGCTCGTGAAAAAGCCTGTGCTGTGTGGATGCAGCCTGAGAGTCAGAGAACGAAGCCCCGGCAGCCGTGCACACGCTCGAGAGGGCAAGGATGTCTCTGGGGACAAGTTACGTTTTCAAAAAGGGTATTATTTTGTCATGAAAAATTCATTTTTCCAAATATAATCAAGTTTAAGATGTTTTCCTCCATTGTATTTTTTTTTTTAAAGCCAAACCATTTGGAAGACAGGGATTCTCTTTATACAGCAGGAAGCATCTTCAAATGCTCTCGAAGAAATCTGAGCCAGTTAATGGTCTTTCTTACAGTAACGGGCAGTGACAGGGCGACCCGGTATCTGAGTTCTGGAGGTCCCATCTAGGGACAGTAAGCCTCATGCCCTGCTCCCGCCCCTGGCTGACCTCTTCTAATTATGTGTGGCCCTTCTGTGAGTTCACAGAAGGACAGCAGACACAGCGCTGAAAGATGTGCCGTCGTGGGCACCAATGGGGAATGAGGGGTATGCCATTTAATGGAACAGGAGCAGATGCTAACATGTCACAGCCTGTCGGAAAAGACTCCTTCCTGGCCTCGTGCTTGTTTTTTTTTTTTTTTTTCTTTCCTTTTTTTCTTTTTCATTTTTAATTCTCTCCCGTCTTCTCTCCTCTGAGGAGCTTGACTAAGATCTGGCCGATAGAAAACTGCAATGTTTGCAAGCAACCCAAATTTGATTCGGGGCTGTCTAGATTTGGGTTCACATTCCTGTCTCCTGTGAGAGAGAGTAAAAAGCATAATGTTTAGCTCGAGGCATGTATAAAATAAAATATATATTTTACTCTTGATATTTTTTAACAACACATAATGGGCATTTCTGGAAATATTTTCCCATTTTTAACTTCTGTGGTTTTGGATGGGGAGAGCTGGTCCTAATTAAGTCTACTTTCTAACTTTTAAGAACGGCTCGATTTATCTTTAACATGGTTTTCATTTTTCCTCTTTCTGGTGCCTGCCTAAAGCCATTTGGGACTTTCCCCTCTCACATCCCCCAGGCAAGTCGGAGATTAGGTAAGCTTCTCCATGAGTCCGTACCACCCTGCCCCCCACCCCCAGTAGCACCGAACAATCAGCATCATCCGCCCAGCGGCTCCAAGGCCAAGGTCACTGATACTTTCTGGAGGCGAATGCTTGGATGATTAGTCCGGTCTCTCTCTTCTCTTCAATTTTAATGAAAATAGATTACACTTACTGAACACCTACTTCTGAGGCAGAATAGCACTCTAGTCAGGAAGTGGACTTTGGAGCCAGAGCTTATGATCTTGAACAACTCGCTTACCCTCTCTGTGCCTCAGTTTCCTTTCCTGCAAAATGGAACTAAACGACAGCACCTAACTCGCGGAGTTGTCATGAGAAGTAGATGCACTGATATTTAGAAGAGCGCCTTGTCCGCCCTAAGCACCCGGCACATGTTAGCAGCCCTCCACCGTCATCACCACCAATCACTGTCATTGCCATCCTCCCCCTTCCCTTTGATTTCGGATCCCAGTCAAGAGCTTAAGGAATCAGAATTCAGGCTTGAGTTTGCTTGACCACAGATGCCCATACTCCAAACTAGTATCTTTCAATCTTTGACTGTGAGCCACATAAGAAATATACCTCACTCTGTGGTGCCCGCTGACATCTCTTATTTTAACAGGTTTCATTGGTTGTCAGTGCTTCTCATGAACAAATAATGGATTATGGGATCCCCCCGCCCCTCCCCAGCTCCTGTGTTAAAACTGCGACTTTTCACAACCTGCGGGGCGGCACAGATTGAAAAAGGGTCGGCTCACGGTAAAAAGAAATAACCCAGGATATCGAGACTCAAGTCTTACTGGCGACCACTGTTCTGTGACTTGTCTGTGGCTTCATTTACTCCTCTTTCATTCATTTCATCAAAAGTGTTCTGAGTGAGGACTCGCAGACCCCAGGGATAACTGTGTTGATCAGTCCTACAAAGCCCAGACAATACTTATAGATATTGTTTACTGAGCTCTTCCTATGTGTCCGACACAAGTTTTAAAACCCTCAAAATAAGGCACAACTACTTTACAAGTAGGGAAACTGAGGCACAACATGAAAAAAAACTTGCCTAGGCTCTCTGCGCCTTAAACCCATGTTGTTACTTTTGCTTCTCAAATCAGGAGAGAAAGGATTTGGACAAATGTAAAGCATTAATATAAAACTGTATAGCATGGATACAAAAATAATGTATGTTATGTCTGGATTTTTTTTAATCAAAGAAAAGTTTTTAAACTTTATCATGAAATAGTCTGAGGTAGTTTTTTTAAATATTTAATTATTCAGAGAGAAAGAGAGACAGAGAGACAGAGAGGAGAGAGAGACAGAGAGAAAGCACGCACGTGAGTTGGGGAAGGGCAGAGAGAAGGAGAGAGAGAATCCCAAACGGGCTCTGCGATGACAGCAGGGCTCAAGCCTACAAATAGCAAGATCATGATCATGACCTGAGCTGAAATCAGGAGTCAGATGCTTAACTAACCAAGCCACCTAGGCACCCCAACAGTTTGAGGTTTTAATTTTCTAGTAGGTTCTCCCAATAGGTACTGTGAACTGGGGCTGACAGGAAGGTGGTTTCTGTCCTTGTTGCTGCAAGAGGAAAAGGGGTTTTGTGCTTTTTCAACAGACTGAGTGGTGAGAACAGCACTGTGAGACTGAAACAGTCTAGAGATGTCACTTTTCCATCTGAGGAGATGGATGTTTGACCCCACACGCCTATGGTAAGTTAGTGGCACCATTGCTCCAGGGGCTAGCTTTCAAGATAGGATGGCAGAGGTATACCGTAGCAGAGACCAGAGTGGCAGGGAAGTAAGGAAGCTATATGTCCCAACCAGGCCAGGAAGGGCGTGATCTACGGTGCTGCTCAGAGCTGTCCAATTAGCCCTTGAATTTGCTACTACCTGGATTACAGCAATGAGCACCTGGAGAAATGAACATGGCCTGGTGGAGGAAAATGCCCAAACGAGTTTGGGTGTGCCCGTATGTTAGTGTATTATGTAGTCATTAAAAAAATCACACGTGCAGATGTTCAACTTAATGGTGTCAAAGAAGAGCAAATTAAAGCATCAATGATATACCTTTCTTTTGTCCTATCAGATGCAAGTGTGATAATGCGGTGGACATTAAAGCAGCTTTCATCATAGTGTGGCTGATAAAAGAAAGGCCAAACCTCTTCGAGCTGAAAACAGCTTTCTGGTGATGGTGATCAGGATCCCAGGTCGATGAGAGCACCCTCCTTCCCCTGGCCCCTGCGTTATCCAGGTCAGATGTGTTTCCCAGAGCCCCCGGTGAGTCTGTCTCTCTTGCCTGCACCCTGAAGCTGAGGCAGCTTCGCTGACCATTCAAAGCACCCACATTCAAGCTGGTGGTCACGCTTCCAGTCCCATTGGAGCCTACAGCTCTTCTTCCTGTGTTAAAGCTCATTAAGGAACTTTCCCCCAGGGATTTGCTGATCACCTTAGGTTTTATGTGTAAGTATATAATCATAGCTCATCCTGCTAATGGTGGTTTGTTATCCACACTGGAACACGAGCCTCACCTTTCCTGGTGCACAGGCGGCAGGCACATCCAGGCCCCCAAAGACATGCAATCTGGGCCAAGCCAACAGATTAAAGGGGAAAGGAGAAGCAGGAGATAAACAGGTCTGTCATTTCCAAGTAAGCATTTACCAGAATATTACAACAGACTCGGGCACAGAGCATCTGTACAACAATATCAAAATCTTCTCTCTCTCTCTCTCTCTCAGGTGGGCTGGGTTCAAGCATGAGCTGCAGAGACACTGGAGTAGGTATAAAAAAGAACAACCTAAATGGGCACAGTTCTCAGAAATTTACCCCAGGAGAAGAGGTTTATGGTGCTTTAGAAAGAAGAGACACAAAGGACATTTTCCCCAGATCAACGTGAATTGATTGGAGGGCTGTAGACAAGGCTCACACTGAAATAGAAGGGACATCAGTTGGACCGGAGACAGAATGTGACAGGCCAGTATTTGCAACAATACCCCATGGCAAGCTTTTGTTTAGCATTTGGGTGCAAGGAACCCCATCTTTGCTGCACCACTCAGGGGAGCCTACTATGAGAATACTGAGGCACTGATACAGTCGTCAAGGACTCTTGGATGCAAGGGCTCCCTCTAAGGCATACCAATGTGGTCAAGAGCTCTGGGGACAGACTGCCTGGGCTGGAATCCATACTGTGATCCCACAGACCAATCAGTTCTCTGCCTCAGTTTTCTTACCTGCAAAATGAGGTCAGCAATAACACCTACTCTGAAGGACTGTTGTGTAGAATAAACCAGTTCATCCATATATAGCACTTATAGTAGAGCTGGCTTGTAGGAAGAATTCAAATATATGTCAGCTACTATTATTTACGTTAGTTTCTTTCTCTTTATGTTCCCTGTGGAGAGTTTGGGAATGACTAAAAGGTAACAGAAGTAAGAAAAATATCATCCTCATTTCCTTCAACCCTCTCTGGGAATTTATAACCAAAGAATAAACACCATTTTAAAAGCTATATTTTCCTTCCCAGAGGTGATCAACACCAGTGATTCAGGCTGGGCTATGGATGGCTCAGCCTCCCTTCCTGGCTCATGGGTCCCCAAAGATCTGTCCTACTCGCTGTATTGTTGATGTGATGCCTAAGTCACCTGGAGCCTGGACCAGCAGTTCCGCTCCTCCTCCTCCTCTAAGGAGGTTTAGGTTTTTAATTTCTTTCTCTTAAAAAAATTTTAATTTTAGCCAGTTTATTTTGCACATGTTTTAATAGTTAATGTGATCTCACATCTTTTTTTGGAAGGACACAGGGTCTATATTATAACTACAGTCATTTTATTCAACAAGAGTCGAACTGTCAAGAGAAGTAGGATGCTCCTTCCAAGAAGTTCTCTGCAGCTGGGAAGACTCAAGCTGCTTCTTTCCTCAGAGGACCCTGTTTGCGAGGTGCTTTCCCAGATCTTGACCCAAAGCCTGCCCTCTGCTACTTACACACAAACCCCAATGATAGACTTATGGGCATGGTGGATCCTGTGTAGACTTCTCAAAGATGCTTTGTATGGGTTCCAGTAGTTTCCAATCAATGGAGTGCAAATCTCTAGGAGACAGATGGTGTCCTGGGTTTCCCTAGATGTGCTGGCGGTAAAGGAATTCATGCTTTGAGTATGCCGTGTTCCTCAAGGAGAGAAAGCAAGAGACCCGAACCAGAGGCGCAACAAGAGACCAATCTGAGCAGAGTAAGAACACTGAACATGTAGGAGATGTGGGAACTCTAAAGGTGGACCCCCCAAATCCAGTCCTGTGAGTCAGATGGAGGTGAACAACATGCACCAGAGGCTGGGAATCTGGGAATCTGAGGAAAAAAGACGATAGGGCAGGGAAATCTCTATTAATAAGAGGAGATATTAGCTCATTGAGAATTACCTGGAGCACAGGTGATGGATAAAGTGAGCCAAGTAATAAATGTCTTCCAGTAACATGCAAAGAAGTAAGAGCATCATCGGCTCTGTGCTCAGGAGTGGAGGACCTGCTCCCTGGATGGGAGGACTCTGAAGTTAGATCAAGCATACTCCAGTTTGCCTCTCGTGTTAATCAAAATAGAGGAGACAAAGTTGATGGAGAAGCATGTTGACAGCAACGTTCCAGTCTTCTGGGAAAGGAAACGAAAAGTTCCAGGGAGGTCAAAATAAAGCAACTGATAAGTAAAGATGGAAGAGAAAGGAAAACAATGGAATGTACCCTTCAGACCCTCATGAGACAATTTAGCAGCTGGAAGTCCACAGGACCTTTGTTAACGAAAAGGTTCCCCGAGGACTAATGATGATGAGAACAGTATAACGAATAGCCACCACTCACAGGCCCTCACCATGTCTGCACAGCGGTATAAACACTTTTTCATTGCTTGGCATATTTACACATTTAAGATTCACAACTGATTTAGGTACTATTATCATCATACTCATTTTATTGGGAAAAAAGAACAAAAAACAGAATTGAGGCACAGAGAGGATAATTGCATGCTTGGGACCAATAGCCAGCAAATAGCCAAGGTGGGATTTGAACCCAGGTAGGCTAATGTCTGGGAAGTGCCCCTCGCAACTGCACTAGCCTGCTTCTTAGTAAGAGCAGGTTGAAAAGGGAGGGCATGGACATCAGGCACAGTACAATATAAAGACCCCAATGACCATGTTTAAAAGAACGAGGAGATGTAAACTATACCAGGTCGCTGAGCTGACCAACATCAGGCCACCAGCCCCTGGGAAAAGAAGGCAGGTGAGGAAGTAGCTTTTTGTCAACCAGCCATTATTTTGTTTGAACTTGCGTTTAAGGAGTCTTCATACAGATGAAGAGGGAAATCAGCTAAATTTCTAAAACAGATACACCTCTTGAAATTTATAGGCAAGGAAGAGAATCTAAGATTTATGCCAGCTGAGATGTCCAGGGAGTAGAGGACTTGAAGAGAAGAAAAATGACAGCCAGAGAAGCGTGATGCTGGCCATGTTTCTGAAAGGCCTGGGAATCCAGCGGGGAAGTCCAGGTGGTTCCCCTCAACAGTTCTTCGGAAAGCAGGACAGACTGAGGGACAGAAACATTGCTGTCTCAATGGTGAAACTGCAGAAAGGACCCTGGACAAATCAGGAAGGGTGCAGGCAGAGAACCATGGCCCTGCACAGAGATACCACAGAAAAAGGAAAGAGCAAGGATCTAGGCAGGAACTCATGGGAAGTGACAATTTAATTAAGGACAGTCTGCCTACATTCACGCAAAGGCAGCCATGTCGAACAAATCTGATTTATTGAGGAAGTAACAAGATGACAGACGGGGTTAAGTCTTGGGCATAAGGAAAGCTTTTGATACAGTGCCGAAGGCTGCATCTGCGCGGGAAGGAAGTGTGTGTGCTGTTGCAGTGTGGCCGGGATGGGGAAGGCTGGGACGGCCCAGGAAACACACTGCCAGCCGTGCAAATGGGAGGTGGGCCTGCTAAGCCCTGGGCTGCTCTCTAAAAACAAGGGCTGGCCCGTGGTGTCCCAACAAGTGCATTGTGGCCCTGACTTTGCAGCGGGCAGAGCCTTCTGCTGCCCAGCCAGGCTCTGGCCAAGCTCCCCTGAGGCCAGCAGGTCCCACAAATTACAGTGAGGAAGAGTCTGGATTAATCCAGAGCAGAAGGGACCAGAGCCTGGCAGGAGAGGGTTTGGCTGGTTGCCAAATGCACAAAGCAGGTGGGCGCTGGCCTATCTGCAATTGTTCCGACCAGCGGGAGAGTTATAAACCCCAAATATCATCAAAAGGGCTCACTGTCTCCATGTCCCTGCGGTGGTCACCTCCTAGGACAGTCTCCAAGTACAGAAGTGGGTACAGTTGAGCTCCCTCCTCATCGGTCACTTACCACATCATCCCGGTCTTCCCACTCTACCTCCGAGAGGTCAACACTGCTGTAGTTAGGTTTCCTTCGCTTTTTTCCTTCCTCGTACTGGCAGGGAGAGAAGGAAAAGAAAACAAAACATTTCCATGAGATAATCAGCCAGGACAGCCTTTATCTCCCCAAGCCCTGTTTCTCCAATGGGAATCATGAGTAGAGAGATATTGATGAGAAGTCCAGCAGAGTGCAGCCCTAGGGGTTTTAATGGTAGGGAAGCCGAGACCAGCTGCTCTGAGCTGGGGAATAACAAGTCAACTCTACTTGATATGAATTTACCTACTGGCCTCATTGGCTCCACAGACACCAGAAACAAAGCAAAATTTCCCCTCTGCCTGGATGGTGTGTGTGCAGAACGGGAGAGATCCTTCTCTACTCCAAAGTTTTAAAGACCACCCCTTCGTGACACAGGAAAGGGCTCTGTAGACAGTTTACCAAACATCTGGTCATATCCCTTTGTTTTACAGTTCTCCCACCCCTACCTCCTGTCCCAAAGCTACCGCATAACTCATTGGCTAGGAAACAAAAGTACTGATCTCCACCGTTGGGCTCAACATCCTGGCACCATTTTATAGACACACAGAACCTTCTACTTGCTATCACGCTGTCCACAGCAGTACTGAGCTAAGCACAGCTCCTTTACCTGGAGTCAATGTGGGTACTGGGAATCGCCGTCAGATTTAACAGTCATTGGGGCATTCCTCTGGAAAAGCCGATGAGTGCATTAACAACTGGGGAAGTGGTTTTCATTTTTTCTCCCTAAATCACTAGTGTTAGTCACCCTGCAAGCCTACCATTTTACCAACTGGACGTGCCTGTGTCTCAGGGCCTTGAATGCTGATTGTTGGGATGTTTATAATGTAGGAAAGTCTGCCCTCTACTGCAGGCTAAAGATAAGCAACCCCTTTACAAGTTCATTAGATGTGGCCAATGGCATACTGGAAAAGATATATATGTATGTGTAGTTTTCTTTTTCTTTTTTGCTTTTGTCTCTAAATTGGTCATCTTTGGATTCAATTGGTAAGATTTTAAATGAGATGCAGTATCACTGTAAGTGTGTTAAGACCCCCAAACCACAGGTTACCATTTTGGACACTGCTTGGCTACCGCAGAGACAAGGTGCTGAAGGCACACGGGCGTGAAGGAGAAAATCACTGCCGATGTGTTGAACCAAACAGGTACAAATGGGCCCCTGGTGGAACCCAGGGGACAGAGGCCAGGGTAGTCACTGTGAGGCCAAACAGGGCACAGTGGTCTTCCTCCCCTCTTGTTTTTCCTGTCAAGTGTATTTCAGGAGCCCTGAGACATCTCTGGAGAGTGCCCACTGCACCACCCAGGAAGGCTGCATTGGCTCCGAGGGGCAGTGGGCTCAGATCACCAGGTCAACCACACTTCCACTCCCTGCTCTCAGGTTTTCCAATGAACAGATGTTCACGGTCAGTTTTACGACATCCGATCCACTGCAGATGAAGAGGAAGGGAAGCGGTTCCCTGAGAAGCCGCCGTGAATGACAGCAGATTTGTGGTTGGATCCTGTGAGGGAAAGTTCGTGTGTTTACCGTTGCTCTCGCCCTGCCAGGTGCCGGGCTGGGGCCGAGTGGGAGCAACAGGAACGAGGTCCGTGGGGTTGTCACCCACGGTTCGCAGTGAGGAGGTGTGATGGGGAACGGGCGCATGATGTTAAGTAAGACTCCACATGTCCCTTTGAGCAGCGAGAGTCAGACACTCTTGGGCCTCTGTTAACTGTCTAACGGCCCCCAAGGTCCATTTTGGTAAGAATCCCTCCTGAGAGCCATGAGGTGCTCCAGAAGCTCACGTAGCCCAGTTTCTGGCCACTAAGGGCAAATCCTTTACAGTTTCTTGGTCGTGTAATGCTAGGTCTTCACTGTCTTTTTGTGAGAAGCACTTCCTTTGGTCATTACAAAATGCTCCTTTATTTATTTATTCAAATACATTTATCAGACACCTAGTAAGGACCAGGTACTAAGGATATAAATAAAGTCAGTTTAATAGCCTTTCTTTCTTTTCCAAGAACTCACCTGCAGTCTATTATCCTTAATTCTGCCCCACCGAAGGTCAATTTATTGTCCACCATACATATTGGAAAAGAGTCCATCACAAGTTCAATAATGAATTCAATGACACATTAAATAAGATGATATAACCAGAGTGTGCAGGACACCCCCACTCAACACCAGCCCCCGACCAAATTTTCGTGGCTGAGCATCATGTTATTTCAGCCACTCCTAAAGAAACTCAAAAAGACTGCCGATGTCCAGAGCGCCAAATGTTCCCTCATCCTCAGAAAGTGTCTACTTGTCTTTTGTTAGACAAAGTGTTTCTGTCACTTACTGGGCACGTGATCTTGCGCAAGGGGCCCAGCAGCTCCATGCTCTCCTTTTCTCACTTGCAAAATAAGAAAAACAATAGTACCTCCGTGGCAATGGTAGATTGAGAGAATTAACTAGATAGTGTACATAAATTGACAAACACATTCCTGGCACGGAATAAATACTTAATATGCTAGCGTGATTCCTGAGACCCACGATCTTGTTGGCCAAGACACAGGCTCATTGTATACAGTTGGCTTCTATGTCATTTCCTTGAAAGGAAGGAAACCCAGTCAGTGATTCTGCAGGTCACTGCTCTGTAAACCATAGGCAGGAAGAAGGTGTTTGTTGAAGATGGTTGTGTCAGACAGTCACACTCATGCACCTCCTCTCGGTGTGTACCTTAAGCACCAAGACTCGTGTACTATACACCTCCGCTGGGACTTAGGCCCTCCCAGCAGAAAAATCCATACCTGTGCTAAAGAACCCAAGTCCTTTTAGATGGATTTTGGCAATTCTGTAATGCTCAGAGAAGCCTGGACTTCTGACCATTCCTGGATGTCAACCACTCAAGAAACTCAGTACAGTGCAGGTTCGATATTCGGGAAACCTGGAGAGTTTAGAGCGTGTGGTGAAGAAGCACTCCCAGTGTATTGGTTCCCAGCCAGTGAGTCTAAGTAATTTAATTTCATTGAAGTTGGAACAGGCAGGGCTGGAGATACTTGTTCTGGAACTCCATTTTAGGGATACCTCTCTTTCTATCTGTCTCTCTGTCTCTCTGTCAAAAATAAATAATCATTAAAAAGAAAAGAAAAGAAAAGAAAAGAAAGAAAGAAGGAAAGAAAGAAAGAAAGAAAGAAAGAAAGAAGGAAAGAAAGAAAGAAAGAAAGAAAGAAAGAAGGAAAGAAAGAAAGAAAAAAGGAATGGCCCACCATGATGTCTGCTTAACCAGGTGTGTGAAACCAGTCTGAAACATCTCGAATTTGGGTCTTTGTTAATGGTCTCTCTTTAGAGATCAAGCAGTAATATAGCAGAGTAATTACTCTGAGTGAGAGAAGGAAAAGTCATTGGCTGTTGAGGGTGGTGAGTAAACTCCAGAATAATGCCCCTAGATACACCTTTGTTTTTTTCTCCCATTTAGAAAGCACACTGGAAGACTAGAGGTTAGACTTCCATGAGGAAGATGTCAGTGCTGTGCACTGCCCCCACCTGTCCCTCACATTTTCCAGGGTACTCACCCTGCTTTCCTGCAGGGGAAGCCCTTGGGCCCTATGCTCTATAAATACAGTTCTTGTGAAAGCAAGGCCATCCTGGTTCAGAGGTGGGCAAGTGACCTGAGTACGTAAGGAGACCCACATCCCTCTAGGACACAGAGAGTGGTTCAGAGCTGGGGACATAACTCATGCCAAACCAAATGAGACTCAATCTGGGATGCTTTTCGGGATTTATCCGGGTAAAAGAGCTGTGCATCCACCAGCATCATTAAGGTGGTAGGACGTGAACTCGAGCTCCTCATAACCATCTCTGCTTCTGCTTAGAAGGAGTCTTCCTGAGAATGAAGTCAGTGCAGAGAAAGCAGAGAAAAGACAGGAAGAGAGTCCTGAAAACATGGCGTGTGTGCCTGGATCAAGGTGTGCTTGAAATCTTTATGTCCTTAGATGTTTCCGGTACCAACACATTCTCTCCACATTACCCCCCTCCCTTTCTAAAGATGTTGCTTTAAAGCTGGTTTGGGTTTCAAGCATAAGTAGTCACTGGAGTTCTGACTTGTATGTATTTAATGTCTTTATCATTTTTCCTTGTAAATGAACCGCTTTTAAAGTATATCTTAGGGGCACCTGGATGGCTCAGTCGGTTAAGTGACCGACTTCGGCTCAGGTCATGATGTCACTGTCTGTGAGTTCGGGTCCCAAGTCGGGCTCTGTGCTGACGACTTGGAGCCTGGAGCCTGCTTCAGATTCTGTGTCTCCCTCTCTCTCTGCCCTTCCCCTGCTCACGCTCTGTCTCTGTGTCTCTCGAAAATAAATAAATGTTCAAAAAATTTTTCTTTTTAAATTTAAAATTTAAAATTTAAAGTACATCTTAACTGAAGTTAAGGCCTAACAGGCCTTTAGGAACATGTGGTGTGCAAAACACCTCACTGTTAATCAAGATAGACTATTGTGTTTGAGCACGGCTGATCCCCTGCTTCTACCTTCCCCGAGAGGACACATGGGAGGCCACAGTGTAAGAGTGACAGAACAAGGCCAGATCTCCCCTGTCCCGTGGGATTCAGCCCACGACACATCCCGGGTCCACCAGCCCCACTCCCTGTTTCCCTGCGTGAGGATCTCGTTACTGGGGCTGAGGCATCGGATATGGCATTTGTTAGTGTATCTATAAACTGTAACTTCCTTTGAAAATGTGATTAACGAATTGCGAACGGTTTCCAAAGGTTTATAAACAGATACTTTGAGAGCCACGGGTAGGTTTGTAGTTTTTGGTGCCTGTTTTATGAAAAAAATATGTGGGGGAGAATTTAATAAGGAAAGATATTCTGTGCTATGAAATACTTTGAGGTGGAGTTTCAAATAAAGGCCAGATGTGGCGAACACACAAACCAGCCCGTGGCCTAGGAGGATGGGACAAGATGGGCACCCAGGAGGAGCAAGCTGGAGCCGTACGGGGGCTGCCTTATGTGCCTGAACCTGCCAGGCAGGGTTCAATTGTCTGCATGTGAGTGTGCTTGTGGGTTACCTAGAGATGGACTTTGGAAGCATAATGGATGGGCTGAGGGGATGGCCATGTTCATGTTGGTTTGAAAAAAAAAATGGCTTTGCTTTTCCTGTATTTTCTGGGGGGGAAGGGCCAGAGGAAATCAGCTACACACGTCCACGCAGCCTCTGTGAAACAAATATTGTGTATGCTAATAATTGATAAATTGTACGTGCCGCTCCACGCTGCCAACAGGAAGGAAGGAGATGGGAGTAGGAGGCCCGCAACTGGAGAGGAAGTTTGGGCATTGCCCAAAGCTAATGCCATCTGGTGCAGGGGTGTGGCCAAGGGCAGGGAGCCAGCCATTGTCTGGGCAGATGTTCTCTCCCAAGGAAAGTACGGTCCTCAGCTGGTGAACACCTTTGCCACCTCCTCCGAGGCCTGCATCTCCTCTTGTCTCAGGGGCCCAAGTGGTCCTTTCAGGAGAAGGACCTCTGTGCACGAGAGAGCAGGCCCTGATGGCCGCTGGGCACTTGATTCGTTATTCCTTCACTCCTTCAGCCATTCATTCCCTTATTTGCTCGTTTACTCACTCACATATCCCCAAATAGTGTCGGATACTAAATATTTATCAGGCCCTGAGCCAGGTCCAGGTGCGCCTGGGGAAAGCATGGAGAAGCCTGTCTGAGAAGGGTCATCTCCTGCACTCAGGTTGTAGATGGTGGTTCACCACTCGTCAATCAGGGCGGTCAGAAGAGCAGTTAATAGCAGGGCCCTAGAGTCAGACTCCGGTTCTAATCACACACACGCTGTGTGCTCAGGGCTGGTGTGTATTTCCCTGAGTCCCATGTTGCTCATCTATGGGATGGAGGTAATAGCTTCCAGCTCTCAGAGCTGGGATGAGAAGCAAATGGGTACAAATATAGTTGAGTAGGAGTATGTCTTAACAAATAATCTTGAGAAATGCCCACTCAGTAAACACCAATAACTGCTAGTCATTACTGACTCCTGGATGTGGCAGCACGTGCCTCAGCTCTGGAAAGTATGCTCATGGGATCAAAGGTTTCTTAATAATAATATGGTTGTCTTAAAGGGGCAGTTCAACCTGGCATCGTGGTCCACTCATCTCAAGGTCAAAAGGAAGGGTCTCAAACAGGATGCCGTCCCAAGGCCAGGTAGCCAGGTGGGCCTAAGACAGAGAGATAGTATCTTCTCTAGAATTTGCAGATCAAGGTCTCTGGCTGTCATGGCACGTCCAGCCTTAGAGGAGGTGGCCCCAAGAAAGGGAAGTCTCAGTGGAGGCTCAGTGGGAACAGAGTATCAGCTACTTCTGTCTATAATCCAAATGGTTTAAGCTTTTCCTGCTTTCTAAGGTTTTTTTTTTCTCCCCCTTGATGATCCAGGTAACAACTGTTCAATGTAGAAAATGTGGAAAATACTGAAAAGTGCAAGAATTGAAAAAAAAATAATAATGCCCTCACTATCACGATACAGGCCATACAGGGATCGCCACCCACCATTCTGCTAACTGTTCCAAAGGGAAAGTACTTTGAAGTAGTTACGGTTTTTAGTTTTCTAAGTTCATTGTTTCTCCAATTCGTAGGAATTCGTAAAATGTAGCAACCAATCTGTTCTGCTTTCCAAATGACTGACTTTAGCAAAAAAAAAAAAAAAAAAAAAAGCAAATGCTTTCTGCTGGCCACCTTCCCTCTCACCTCCTAGCATTCCTCAGGAAGAGTGAATTCCCTCTTCCAGGCATCGTGCTAAACTCTGTGCATGACTCCACGGAGGGATGATAGCTTCACAGATGGGCAAATGCAGAGGTGCAGGCCACGTGGTGGCATGGCTAACTGGCAGTGGAACTCTGACTCCACACCATCGTTGCCTGGTGGCTCAGCCTCTGGTCTTCACCGCACTTCGCACTGCCTCCCTTGAGGGTGTCTCAACCCAGATGGCGACCACCCACAGGACTGCATGCACTAGGCATGTTAATGGGTGCAGAACCACGCCGGAAGCCAAATTCCACCAGCCACTCGTGCCTTCATTTGACGCCAACTCATTCAAGTTGCCTCAAAACTGGCCTTCACAGCCAGGGATGCATGATTCAGTTTTAGATTGAGAATAACTACAATATACTGAGTGCATGGAGTCAGGACCATGCCACACACCCAGTACACACAGTACAAGGCCCAACAGTCAACACCTGACTCAGAGCCTCAGAGAAGCCTCGTAGCATCTGATGGTACCACGGTAGCTAGGATTTCCATCAAAATGGTGCAGGCCCTTTGGTTGTATGACCCCACACGACTCAGACCTTTCTAGATAAGTTTGATGACTGGATGACATAGACATGCCAGGGGAGAAATCCCAAGGAGTCTGTATGTGGGGATGAAATCCTTCCTGTTCATGAGAAGATGAGAAGCCCAGATACACTGGAGGGAAGCAGGGAGGGTGTGTCCAGAAGCAGCCAGAAGGTGGGAGAGAGGCAACAGGGCATGTCGAGACAACGAGCCTTTTCCTTTTTCTACCAGGTATCCTGCTCTTATTAATTAATGTTTTTAAGTGTCTCAGAGATGAAAAGTTCTACATGCTCTCTTAGTGTGATTACAAAATCCTTTTGATCGCTGTAAAACTAAAATGACCTTGGTATTTTTTAAAAAAACAACAATTAACAGGCTGCTTTGAAAACCCAAATGACCTTTATCTTAATCAGTGTCCTCTGAGTCTCAGTGAGTCACCCCCATGGTGTGTGGGGAGGAAGTGGCCTCTTTCCACCAGCAGTGTGGCTTCCGTGTGGCCGATACATGGCGGCTGGATTTAAATTCCCATTCTCAGAAAGCCAGTCTGTCTTGTAACAGCAAGCGAGACATAAATACGAAAATCGTGTTGAGTAGTTGGGCCAGGAGGAAATTTGGTGCCAGCACAGGGACTGGGAAGCAGGGACTCTGACCCAGAGAGAGGGGAGCTGCCTGCAGGCATCTGAGTCAGGTGAAGGGCTCATGCTAAGAAAATACCAGCCCTCAGCACAGATGGAAGACGATGACGCTACCTGCACAGGAAAGGTGTGTGTGGGTCCCTGGAAGACAAGCCCCCTGACTGGTTAGAACATTCTGGACAAAAACCCACACGACAGTTTTCTGGGCAAAAGTTGGATTCAGGACAACCTTCAGAATGAATGTCAAAGTTCCAAACAGTTGCCCCGAGTTCTTGGGCACAGGCAGTGCCATATTCCAAAGATGAATTCATATAAAGCTTTCAGATAGCTGAGTCGTTAGGAAATACTATCTAGGATAACAAGAGAACCTTTATAATTCGAAAGTATGTCTGTGACATTTGACAAGCAAAATTTTTTTATGCATTTACAGAACTTTATTTGGCATTATTCCCCTGAGCACTCAACTACATCAAAAGACGCTTGGGTATTGAAACGTGTCAGATTGTTGTGAACATGTACTATAACTGGGCACCACGAACAGCAAAGACAATGGATTTTCTTATTAACTCAAGTGAAATAAAAAAACAGCATCAATCAACAGTGCCACAACACTGTGGCATGTTTGCCTTCCAGTGGTGCTGCAGCTAACCCTTCACATAGAGCAAGCTCTCTGCTGTGTGGTTTCCTCCTGTGGTCAGGGACATGGGCCTTCCTTGCCTGTCACCCCTGTTCCCGTCGCCTCTCCTGGCTCAGTCCCTGGGAGAAGTATCCCGGTCCCATTGGCTCCACTTGGAGGGATGATGTTTGGAACAGAGAGACCTCTCTCAATGCTAAGGTTTCTGCGCTCACTGGCATGAAGGGCAGGAAGCTGGGAATGAATTTGCAAGTGAAGGAAATAGAGGGAGGAAGTAAGAGGGAAAGGAATCCTTTCTTCCAAGCCAGCTACTATTACCCTTGACTCTGGTTAATGCCTGTGATGATATTAACCTATGTCAGACGGCTGAGCCTTCACCAAACGTGTGTGTATGTGAGTGTGTGTATGTGTGTGACTTTATTTAGAGGGATGTGTGGCATGGTATCTTTATTTTGTTTATCTTTTTCTGCTAAAAGTTCTAAAGATACTTGTGAAGGAAGAGAGGGCATAAAAGGACCCATCTCTGTGCCCATATCTTCCATGAAAGTTTCTCTGATCCTTCAGCTAGAGTCTGTCTCCCTTCTCCCCTGGGATGGCCCCTGTTCTGCGTTTCCCTGAGGACACAGGGTTTTGTGGCATAAACATGCACATGGCCATCTTTTCAACCCACCTGCTCTCTGTCCCTGACCACATTCTGATCACCAAACTGAACAGGTTTTCATCCATCACTGGTCCATCCAACTCACTAGATTAGTGACCCAGCAAAATGTTTAGGTTTGATTTTTTTTCAGATGATTCTGAAACACAGTCATAAATATTTATATATATATACACAGATATTTTAATTCTGGATGCATGCTGGTCTGAATAAACCCAAGGGACTTCTGATGTCACTCATGACTCACAGGAAAACCAAAGGTCCCCTGCACGGCTGACTCAGTCCTCTGAGTCTTTCACTTGTCTGTGATCATGGAGATGTGGGCAGAAGCTGAAAAGGCAAGTAGAATCAGAGAAAGAGGCTGGTGGGCCAGGCAAAGCAACCAGGGCTCATCAAACTACCGTATGCATTACTTCTATCTTTTCCTTGTCTCTTGAAATTGAGTCCTATCTCTCCATCCCTCTTGCCATCAACTTAGTTTCAGCCACCACGATACCCGCCCCCCTTGATGAAGATGGGTGTCTCCTAAGTCTTTCTGCAAGGACTTCAGCCCTCTAATCCATGCTCCAGGGTCCAGACGGAGAGATTCTTCTGCAACCAAAATTATCACTTGGCCTGGAATCCTCATGGCTCCCCATGCCCTCTAGGATGATGTCCAATGTTCGGGAATGCCACAGGCCCCATCCCTCTGCCTCTGTTTGCTGCTCTGACCTCCCTCTCTTTACTTCCTGCCTCTCTCTGTATGACTCTCCAGCTAGACTGAGGTGGCTGCTAACTATGTCATTATCATCCTTGTCTTTAGGCTCTGTATCAACCACTCTGTTTCCAACACCCTTCGCCCCAACTCAATAGCCAGTGGTTCCTCAGGACGTCACAGAGACATCAGCTCATCTGGGAAGTCTATGCTGGCCAGTGCAGAGTTGGTTCAGGGCCTTCCTGTGTTCTCCTGAGCCTCCTGTGGTCTCTCTGTCCACACCCATCATATTGTAGTGCAAATAAGTTACCTACTTGCCTATCTCCCCAAGTAGGTCCCAAGCTATTCAGGAAAGAGGATATCTCTCATCAGCATTGAATCTGCAATGCCCAGGAGAGTATCTGGCAGAATAGATACACCATGAACATTTGAATATTTAAATGACTGAACAGAGTCAATGAACAAGTTAGGATGTGTATATAAGTGAATATACTTAATGAGCACATGTAGAAGCCACAACATGTCCCTGGCCAGTTCTAAACCTTTTGTGAAAATGAACTCATTTAATCCTCAGAACACTCTCACGTAGTAGGCGCTATTTTTTGTACTGATTTTTCAGCACAGGAAAACTGAGGCCAGGGAGGTCGAGTGACTTGTCCAAGGTCACACAGCTGGCAGGTGAGGCTGAGGCTGATCCTAGCCTTGTAGACTGCTCTGCCCCATGGACAAACATGTAGTTGATGCTGCTGTCTGGGGCCTGCCTGCTGGAGATGTGTCCTGTGAGGGCACAACAAAAGGATGAGGATGGCAAGGTGGTCTGGGATCACAATCAACCAGCTCCCTGCCATTCTACACAGAGCACAGCTGAGCTTCAAATTGTTAACTCTCAAAGGAATCTTTCCATTAAATATATATGAATGGACCGTTTATATCCGTATTTGAGCCTGGATGAAATAGGCTCCATGCAAGGAGCATCCCAGCCATATGACTCAAGCCTGCTGCAGTACTAGGAGTCAGGTAAATGTCTGCACTTGCCCCTTGTCTTTAGGCTCTGTATCAACCACTCCCAAACCCTCCTCCTGGATGCAGATAGAAATTTAGAAACCCTAGGTGAAGCTTTTTGTGAGAAGCAGGCATTTGGGTCCTTGGGCTTTTGATTTGATTTGGAGTACTCAGCGTGTGTGTCTTCCCTCTAGATGATGTTCTAGACTTCACTCTGGCAAAGTATATCCGCAGGTCTGCCTAGGGTGAACTGTGTGCCTCTGTCTGTCAGACTTTGGTTTTGTTGTCATGGGGTCCAAATGAGAGAAGCGTCTGTGCCTATGGTAAGTGGAAATGGCCAATGTCTCCTTGACTTGCTCCTTTGGGGGTCTCTGCCCTTCTCGGGAGAGATGAGCACAGAAAGTCTCACATTTCAAACTTGAACTCAGATGTTCCAGCCACTCACTTGGGATTTCTGGCTCTGGCCAGCTGCATGAGTACCCCAACCTTGTGAAATCCCCAACTACAGGCTAAAGAAATGCCAACCACTGGGTGGCATTCTACTATGCCATCATCTACTGGGGGGCTCACTGGGGCAAGAACCTAGTAGATCCCATCCCAAGGAGAAAGGGGCAGCGAGTAAGGCTGAGAAAGATTTGAAGCAAAACTCTACCTGGCTTAGCCAAACTACTTTCTTGTCCTTATATTCCATCTGTATTAGTATTCCCCTCCACCCTGCAAACATCCGCAGAGAATGTGGAAGTGGCACCCAGGAAGTATGTTCAGAGATACAATGAAGTGCAATGGTCAGTCCAGCGGTGGTGGGCATAATTAAATTATTGTGCCAAAAAGCCCATGGTGTCAACTGTTTTATTTGCATTCTTCGGGTCTTATCATTTAAGATTATGTAAAAATGACAGCTGTTTATAATTATTTGGAGGTTGGAGCTGCAATAATTAAAACCATCTGCCTTTATCTTACCGCTACCAAACTTAACCCCGAGAGGTTGGGTCTACTGAACTTCAAAGAGGGAAGTAAGAAATAAAAGAAAACTCCGCACATTACTAACAAATTTCTTGTGATTCATTTAAATGTATAACCAGTTATTCCAACAGCCTTCAAACCTTTAATTATCTTTTAAATATATATAATTTGGGACTGCTAATTAGATAGCAATTTAATGCTCTCATGGGGATTCAGATGCACTGTCTTTCTAAAATGTAAACTCCGGAGGAATAATCATTGGCATTCAAATGATTGAATTCTTAGTTATTCAAATGAGCATGGGTATTTTCACTGTTGGAATCATTTGAATATTCTGCTGTCGACCCAGCTGTAGGGTTTAAGGGACTCCTCGAAGAGCTGGGGGCAGGAGGGATAAGACTAGGCTTTCTCCCTGTCCAAGTCCAGCCCTCTGGAGGGAAACCAGCCGGGCTCCTTGGGAAAAGCCTAACGACACTCAAACAGCTCGGTTAAGTCTCCTCTGAGATACAGATGGTTCTGTTTTCCTATTTTTAAGGAGGAGCAAACTTTCCGGGAATTTACAGTAATGAAAGCTTTAATGCTTGCTCCGCAGGCGCAGGCGCTCTCCATGCTGGTCTGCCTGCTATTGTCTGGGCAGTTAACATTTTAATTAATAACTCCCTCCCTGCAACAGGCCGCCGGAGATGGAGGAGGTGAGGGCTTCACTCTGCCTTGAGCTTCCACTTCCTGTGTATTCCTACCCCCATTGAGATGGTCCTTTAAATTATATAAAGATGTGCATCCCATGCAGAAAAGCAATTGATCAATCGATGACACTGGGCAATGATAGAAGCCAGCTCTCCCATCTCACACTCACAATATGGCTAGGGTTTGCATTCCTGAGCCGGGGGCTAGTAGCTAGCAGCTGAGGCTCATTTCCCCCACGAGGGGAAGGAGGTGCAGACAAATCTATAGGAATTTTTAAGCGATCATTATTCAACACATTGCATGTAATTACATTTTGATGAGCTTTTTATTGCTAATTCATCATCCAGGATGGGGCACCCTAGATATGAAATTAATCTAGTAAAACAAAGGTCAGAGTGTGTCCGGTGTAAAGAAAGGCTTTGTCCTCATCAGATCCTTTTGCCAAACAATAAGGCAGCAGAGAATGTTATCTCTAAACCAAATTTCCTTCACCTACCCTTGATTGTTAACAGCGCAAAGCCAATGCTCCCTGGTACTTTTAAGCACAAATGTGGATTCTCCAAGTAGACTGGTGTGATGTGAATTTGTGTGCAAGGACCGGAAATAGAATGGAAAATGTGTCGGATGGTATCGTGTTAATGCAAAGGGCTGTGTGGGCGCACACAAAACTGCATTTGAAGCTCTAGTCTACAGCAAGTCAATATTTCCTGAGAAACAGCAGTCTACTGGTATCCTGGCCTGAGTTCTCTCTGAAGCAGTCCCGGTGCCCAGGATCAAGGGCAAGATTTTTCCTCGGGAGGGCTTCTCAGGAAATACCCATAGGGATGTGGTGAAGAGACTCAGAGACAGAGATGGGCCGGCAGCCAACACAAGGACGTGGGCATCACCAAGCACGGGGGCACCGTGGGCAGCCGGAGCCCAATCCCACCACGGGGCTCTGGGAGCTGATTTTGAGGAGCCTCCCCCAGAGACCCCACCTGCGAGGTGGGGGTGCTCACCAGCCTTTGGTGGAGGGATGCTAACTCCCTGGCACATCCGGCTTGCTGAGTGCCTCAGAGGAGTGCACTCCAGAAGCCAGAGGAAGTCTTCTGCCAGGTGCTGGCGGCAGGAAGCCAGGCTGGTGCCTGCGGAAATGGCAGGAACTGAGGGGACATGAGCAGAGTATTAAGGGCAAGTGCTTCACTGATCTTTCCAAGTAGGATCCTATCACTTCCCAGTGAGCCAGTCACTCCCCTTTGTGTTTTGGAAGTCTGTCCTAAATCCACGGGAAGATTCCAGACTCCACCATATGGAACGTGCCAGGCCTCAGCGTCTTCGCTTACACTCTTCCCTCAGCCTGAACAAGCCTCCAACGTCTCTGCACAGTGACTCTTTTTCCTCCCTCAGAGGCTCGGTTTAACAAGCCATTCCCAGGAAGGGTATTCCCTGACCATCCAACCAAGGGAGGTGCCTCTCCCTACTTTTTGTTTTCTCAGATCCTTGTTTCTTTTGGAGAGTTTATCCGAAATGTGTAGTCCTTTTTATTTATTTGTTTACTTACAAGCTTTAAAAAATCTCCAGGAGACTGTAAACAGGAAACGAAGGGGAATTACGTCTGTCTTGTTTTATCGCTAGATCCCCGGCATCTAATAGAGTGCCTGGCACAGGAGTAGTGCCCAATGAATACAGGCCAGATGAGGGAGGAATGGTAGGGAGGAGGGAGGGAGGGAAAGAAGATGGGGGAAGAAGAGAGGGAAGGGAGGGAGGGAGGAAAAGAAAGGAGAGAAGAAAGGAGGGAAGGGAGGAGGGAGAAGGAGAGTGGGAAGAGCGGGGGAGGGCGGGAGGAAAGAGTCACCACTCCAGCAGTGCAGGAATGAGCCAGTGATGCATCTGCTGTCTAAGGGCCCTTCGCTGCTCCCAGCTGTGCTGGACTGGATCACAGACTATGACCTTGAGCTTACAGGCTGCAAAACAGCTCCCCGCAGCCTTCTCCAGTCACCCCTTCCACAGCTAGACACCAAGGCCTTTTATAAATTCTACTTCTTGTCAGTATTTCCACCCTGGTGCTTAATAACATAGTGTGTCATCAGTTTCCTAGATGTGAGTCTTCTCGCCCCACTCACTTACCATTCCATCTCTTCTGCGAGGTGCCTCACGGGGCTGTGCATACACGAGGGTGAACAAAACACAAGCTGAGACTCATTCAGGTTGCCGGCCATGCAGACGCAGCGAGGGGCAAACGTGTCCAGATAGTTCTATAACGTAGTACGGAGCCCAAACTCACAGGCCTATGCAGGAAGCCTGGTTGGACAGGGAAAGACTTCTCTGGGGAGAGCAGTGGGGTGCAGGGTGGAGGGGTGCAGGGGTGCACACTGTGGGTTCCCTGACAGCTGAGGCCAGGGCCACATCCAGCAGAGGCTCCCAGACTTGGGGATTTCACTGCTGTAGCAGCCAGCGACAGATACCAATTCTTAACCACTTGGGTAAAAGGGGAATTTGCTGGAAGGCCTAGGGAAGCTCTTTGCTCCCACCGCATTGAGAGATAAATGCATAAATGAATATGAATGAATGAATAAAGGAGGAACTGATAGAGGGTCTCTTGCTGTTCCTTCTCCTTTTCCTTCCTCCTTCCTTCCCATTGCTTTCCTTCCATCCTTCCTTCTTTCTTACTTTTTTGGCAGAGTAAGGACTTAAGAAAAACAAACCTTCAGTCTACCCTTACCTTTGTATCAGTGGGGCCCCAGCAGGAAGCACATGGCACAGTCACGTTGGCTAATTAAGGAAGGTTTAATAAAGAGACTATTGTAACGGTGTGGGCAGGGTGTAGGGAACTAGAAGAAATGGGGCAGGTCCCCCGAAGTCAGCAGCAGTGGGGACCCTTCTACCACTCTTCCTGACAGGGACAGAGGAAAGGGCACTTTCCACGCCGTGAGAGAGAAAGCCACAGAGACAGGGAGGCTAATGTGGCTTGACATTGGGTGAGGCCAGTCCCTGGGGCACAGGGCTGAATGCACTCCGACCCCACCTCCCTGCCTCTACCTCTAGTAGGTGCACCCCAGGAGCCAACCCCCACCCACTGCCCAGTGCAAAGGAGTCACCACTGAGTTCCATCCAAGGCAGTGTGCAGGGCCGGAGAGCAGAGGCGAAGGAGAAGACTGTCTGCAGGAGCTCAGGGAGGCTCTCCGGCCTAACCTCCATGTTGTGAAGGAACCTTATGATACTGCTTCGCAATTAAGGACATTCTTTCAATAGAGTGGGTTTAATTTTATGAAAAATGACCAGGCACAGGTCATCGTCCATAGTCATCCTTTGGTTTGGTTTGGTTTTCCCCTGAAGACTGACTCGAATTTGCTGTCTGACCTACAGTCCTTGACCTAGGCTTCAGTTATTCCCTCTGAGATGGGTACCACCGCCCTGCGGGACACTGTGAGGACTTAAGAAGGCAAAACGCACAGAGACTCAGCCCGGAACCTGGGTTCTGACCCGCTAAGTACCAGCTGCATTGTTACCGCCAGCCCCCTATCTGCTCAATTCCATCTACGCCCTAAGTGACCAAGCACACAACCAGCACAGAAGTTGGGGGCCCAGAGGTTGTCAAGTCCTTGAGGTCTGCACAACAGAGGGTAGCTCCCAGCCCGCCGGAATTCTGGCACCCCAGGACCTGGCATAATCCCCAGGCTCTCTTGAGGTTTAAGAATCCCCCGCTCGCGGCTGCACTTCTTCCACTCAAGTGTCCAGACCAGGAGAGTTCAAACAGTGCCCTCAATGATTTCCTCAAGAGGAAAGCCATGCAAGGCTCTGTTTTCTCTTTTGCCAAATGATATATTTCAAAACGAACAGGCTTGCTCATGGGGGTCACACAGTCTTGTTTATTTTTTCTGAGAGAACACACTCCTCTGAGCAGATACACTTACTAGGCATCCCTTAATTCTTTCTTTTAAACTGAACGGAATGGATTCAGACCAGGACTGAGCTGGAGTCGCTGGGCTGTGTTCTGAGAATGTGCCGCTGGCAGGGACGCCATCCGCGAGGGGACCGGGCACAAGGCGGTGCCCGGGCGCCACCTACTGGGGAGTCTCCTTCAGTTCATCCACTGCCTGTGCGGAGGGCGCGAGGAGTCTGAGAAGGAATTCCAGCACTTGGGAGAAAGGTTTGTTAGGACAGCCCCCACCTCAAACACCCTGACGGGCTACAGCATGGTTCTGAGACCAGAGAAGTCATGTGTCTGGCCAGGCCTGAGGACAGCGGTCTGGGGAGCGTGTGGGATCCTGGGCTGAGTGGGGTAAAAATGTCCCCTAGCGTGGACTGTGGATACAGCTGATGTGCATGGTGCCTCCTCTGGGAAGCCTTCTTGCATTTCAGGGAACCTTTCCTTGAGGACACTCCCACTGGGAGCCCATAGCTCTTGACTTTTCTCACTGTTGGGGAACTCTTGCTTTGTGCAGTGAGCTTCTGTGGGCAGAGACACCCTTCCACCTATTTCTAGACCTCTGCTAGCTAGCACGGTGCTTGACTCTAGGAACATCTGATGAAAGCTTGCAGGCAAGCAGGAGGGCAGAAGGAGGGACAGAAAGAGCAGAGAGACTGACCAATCACATGTAAGATAATTTCTGTGCCTGATATAGCAAGGACTCAAGAAATGTCTGATGGGCAAGTGTGTGGTATCTGCACTTCTCATTTAGCGTGGGGAACTGGTACCCAGACATGTAGTCACCAACATCATTCAAACACCATCAAAATCACGCAACGAATATTTACTGACCATCTTTTCCGCATGGCAGAAAAGTCCCAGGAAGCCACAGGGACAGTAGAGGAAAAGCTGAACACATCACCCTTTCCCATGAGTAATTAGTGATCTAAGGAAACTATAGCAGGGGCCATGATGGGAAGGTGACAAAGGAAGGTTGTGGCTTGGGTGGGGAGCGGGGAGAGTGGGTGATGGACACAGAGAAGGGCACTTGTTGGGATGAGCACTGGGTGTTATATGGAAACCAATTTGACAATAAATTATTAAAAAAAAAACAGAGAGGGAGGGAGGCAAACCATAAGAGACTCTTAAATACAGAGAACAAACAGGGTGGATGGGAGGGTGGGAGAGAGGGAAAATGGGTGATGGGCATTGAGGAGGGCACTTGTTGGGATGAGCCCTGGGTGTTGTATGTAAGCCAATTTGACAATAAATTATATTCAAATAAATACATAATACTTTAAAAAAAAAAAAAGGAAGGGTGTAGCTCCTCGGGTCCAGGAGCAGGGGTGACATCTAGATGAGGCCCGGAAGGTGAGAACAAGCCAGTCATGAGTGTGTTTGGGATGAGATTCCAGGTAGAGAGAAGAGGAAGAAGGAGCTTGGGGGTGTTGGAGGAATGGACAAAAGGGCCAGAGTATGGCCGGAACACAGGTCAGCACTGCGGGAAGCCACACAGGCTCAGGTAGAACGGGGAGGTGGAGCCAGATGTGGCAGGGTGCTGGGGTCACAGCCAGGAGTCAGGGTTGTACACTGCATGCCAACCGGAAGCCCTCCATGACTGAGGTCTCTGAAAGCAGCCCCTGACCTGCAGAGTGAATAACACCACAGTGAGCGGGCAGTGGGGATGGGCAAAACCAGATGCCTGGAGAGGAGCAGAAAGGGGACAGAAGCCCTCTGGAAAAGACAGAACGGACGGTGGCCCTGACCAAGGGATAGAGACAGAGAGAGGTGGGAGGGCTCGGGCATATTTTGGAGCCAGATCCGACAGCACACAACGGGGGATGGGGTGGGGAGGCCACCCCCACCCCTGCTGAACTAAAAAGAACCCTGAGCATTTGCACTGAGTAGGTATGGCTGGGCAGAAGAAATGAAGGGAAATGCACTGAGGGGCTTCTGGTATAAGGATTATCCACAACAATAAAACCAGGAGACGTGTGGGATGGGAGTCAGTCCTTGCATAACTGAACATCTGCACAGTGATATAAAGATCACATCTGAACTCCCCATCAACATGTTTTGGAATGATACAGAATCTCTTCACACGGTCCACTGCTCGAGCTAGATCAGGGGGATCTGGACAGGGTTTCCAGTATTACCCCCAACTGGTGTTCGATGTGCACCGTCTGCTTAGCATTTCACGTGTATTTACATGTGCCTGTAGGATGTCCACTTGGTTCCTCAGGAAAGGACTGCGGTACAAGAATATTTCTATTTATTAGCATGTCCACGTGTTGATCCACATATTCAATGACCTTCTGCAAGGGCCCATCTATTTGTGCAATATCAAAAGGACAAAGAGAAACGAACTGCCCAGATGCCCACAAGAACAAAGCAGCAGAATCAACATTGAGAGTGGGATGGTCAAGGGGTGACCCAAGGGAAAGGGTGGTGAGGTCAGACAGACCTCAGGCCGTGGAAAGCCGGTGGCTAGGACAGCAACACTGAATCCCAGAGAGCACGAAAAGGTTCTGTAATCTGTTGGGAAGATGACATGGCTACCTGCACAATCTGGGCTCCTTCAAGGTGAACCTGAGTTTGACAGAACAACAGAAATTATTGGGGTATCTGAGTGTTCTGATTTAGAAAATCTGACATCTCAGGCTCATCCAATGGGGCTTGCGCCTCCCACCCACTGGCCTGTGCTTCACAGTTCGGTTTAGGAAGTCTACGTGGCTAAGGAGTGAACTCACACGGCTGCGACTTCCAGAGCTGCATGGCCAAAGCCAGGAACCCATCTGCCCTGGCCATCAACCTTATGCTCCTGAGTTCTGAACAACTCCCCGCTTCCACTCTGCAGCTTGGGAAGGAGAGGCTGAGGCCATAGGGGAGGGGGCTAACTAGCCACCCACTGTTTGCACAGACCCCCTGGATGGAAGAGCTATAGGAGATGGTGGTGGTGAGTTTGTGCCAACCCATTTGAACGAAAGGGGAGGTTCTACCATCCATTTTGTGTAGAAGGGCCAAAAATGTCTGGTCGCACTCCAGACCCAGGCTGTTCCACCTGAAATGTGGCTCCTGTAAATAAGACGCGCTGAGAGTGTACAGTAACACATCAGATTTCAAACATTAGCATGAAAGACAATGGAAAATAATACCTTAATTATTTTTATAGATTATCTATTGAAACTATAAGATTTCGGATATATTGGGTTAACTAAAATATATTCTTAAACTTAATTTCACCTGTTTCTCTTTTGCTCTTTTAGATGTGGCCACTGGAAAATTTTAAATTCCATAAGCCGCCCATGTTTGTGGCTTGCATTATATTTTTACTAGACAGTTCTAGTCTAGACAGACTCTAACTATAATCGTCCAACGATGACCCTGTTATTCATCTATGTGGCCTCTTGGTCACCGCTACCCTCCAACCACTCTGCCTCCCATTTCCTGAAGATCCAACCAACGGAGCAAAATTCAGCTCATCTGACTTGATCTGGGCTAGGGCTCCTGGTTCTGGAACTTTCTCATCACCTTACGACTTTATCATTGGGGGCCTCAGCTTTCTGTCTGTCACGTGGGGATATTCGCCTTCCCCACAGAACACCGGAGCTCCTCAGCCTGGCACATACAGTTGTCTACAGTCTGACTCCAGGCTGCCTTCTCTACACACCTACTGCCCAGGATCATCCCCACAGACACCCTTTCTGGGAGTCTCTGGGCCTTTCCACAGCACCTACTCCTCAGTTTCCTATCAAAATAATTAATGACTGAAAGCTTTAACACATATAAAGCCCTTACTAGAACAGTAATAGACATCAATGAATGTTAGAAAAATACACTAAAACCCAACAACAACGAAAACAAACATGCAAGAATGCACTTTTCCCTAGTAGTGTCGATAGTTTCTTACCCACCCAGAGGATACAATCTTATCCATCCTTTTAGATTTTGAGTTCCTGGAAGTGGGACACATCTCTGTAACCACCCCAAGCAGCTTGCTCGGGCTGCCCGCAAAGACCAAAGGAATGGATGAGGGTTTCTCTCCACCATCCCCACCTCCCGTCCCATCCCCCACAACACCTAGGGGCTGATGGGACCGGCAAATTTTCTTCCAGAATAGACACCCTCCAGCAGGCTTCCCCTTCTCTTGGGCTCGCAGACCCAGGGCAAACAGCTTTTGGCAGATGTCAACATGGTCTCCCTGGAAAGGAGTTCTAAATTTTGTGTGCCCTAGGCTTCTCTGTGGAGCCCTGCCTGTGCCGTGGCTGCTGGGAGGAGACTTATTTGTGTTCTTTTGGTGGTTTGACCAGGTCCACACTCCAGGCCTCCTTGGGGAAGGAAATCAACTCAGATGACCCTTTCTTCTAAAATGCAGGGGCAGATGGATCGCTAAAATCTCAACAAAAATCAGGTCATGCTAAAGGCGGCACCTTCCCAATTTTAGTTCCCTCAATGCCGCTGTTGGGCAAGAGAAAAAGAGATATAGTCAGGACTCTGCATTTTTAAAAAATCCACAAGTATTTGGAAAATAAAGCCTAAGAAAACTAAATCTAGTGTTTAGTTTTGAGAGACAGAGAGAGAGAGACAGAGAGAGAGAGAGAGAGAGAGAGAGAGCGCGACTTGAGGAGGGGTAAAGAGAGAGGGAGGCACAGAATCTGAAGCAGGCTCCAGGCTCGGAGCTGTCAGCACAGAGCCCGATGTGGGGCACCAACCCACGAACCATGAGCTCATGACCTGCGCTGAAGTCAGATGCTCAACCAACTCAGCCTACCCAGGCGCCCCAAGAAAACTAAATCTAACAGCAATTCTGCTTTGAAAATATTTTTAACCTGAATGTTAAAGAGTGGTAAAGAGCCAGAAAAAAAAATGTCCAGATGTGTAAGCATTCCCCAAGGTCTAACTTGAGTCCCCCTTGCTGTGATAGTGGCCCGCTCCCCACCCAGAGGGACCTGAAGACAGCCACAGCAGCCCCCGCTCTCACACGGGACCCAGCACACCTGGCAGCAGGTAACATCTGTTGCATGAACGCCAGTCTGTCAGAAGTCACAAGACGGTAGCAAGGATAGAGTGGCTAAGAAACACTTGGAGAAAGACCAAGGAGAGCCCAGTTATCGACAGAAAAGTATTATTTTAGCAGTTTTGCCAATTAAACCAAAGCAAGTCTGCTGAGTGAAGGCTCCTATATCTGAGCTGTTTTTGGAGACGCTTCATGATTCACACCCAACTCACACAAGATTAAAGAAAATACTGGATAAAATCAAGCCAAGCATTAAGTTCAAGGGAAAGATTTTATTGGACAAATTAGAAAAATATTGGTATTGTGCTTCAGAGAAACCCACTTCTTTCCTCTGGCTACAGGGGCAGAAACAGCCCCCGTGGCAGACGGAGAGGGAATCAGAGTTATTTTAAGTGAGCTTGCGCCATCCTCCTGTGCTGGCCACAACCCCACGCTCACACCCACCGTGCTAATCTGGCAGCCTTGGCCAGAATCAAGGAGAATGAATAAGGATTCGATTATGTGGCTGGGCTGCAGAGAGACGAGTCCGTTGCCTGTCCCAGCTAGCCAGGGAGGCTGCTGGCAGCTGGCTGTCCTTGGCCATGCGGGAGCTGTCTGAGCAGGGCAGATGTATGACTGGTGCAGATACCAGGTTTCCAAGGCAAGCTCACAAGTTACGTTTTTCAGAGGGACCCGAAATAAGTGGAAATGAACAGTGTCTCTGGAGGGTCACTTCTCTCTCCAGAGTCCCTACTATGTGCTGAGTGGGCTGGTGCTTAGGGAGGAGGAGGGAAAAAGATTTCTGCTTCCTTTGTTGGGGTAAACAGAACTGAGACGGACAGATCACTTGTTCGTGCCGGAGCCAGCAGCGTCCCATCCATGCAGACGGATGCCCCACTAGCTAAGCTCTCATTCTGCACCTACCACTCACTCTGCTCCTGGTATTATTTTTATTGCTACTTTCAAAACAAACAACAATGACCAACTTTAGTTCCCTCACCTGGTAGGGCTCACAGAGAACCTCAGAGTATGGCTGCTGTCTACCTGCCTTCCAGAGCTGTCCTTGAAAACAGAGTCTGTGTGTGTGTGTGTGTGTGTGTGTGTGTGTGTGTGTGTGTGTACACGATCCCTTGCCAATGTTTCTCATGATAGTCTGATGCAACTGACTTATCTAAAAGGGTCCTTTAGATCCTCCTAAGCATCCACCACCACCACATTCTCCCAACCTTTACAGTAGCTGAGCACAGATTGATAAAGGCCATATAACATAAACAGGATGAGGCTATAACCACCGCTGTCCCCCTCATGTCCCAGGGCCAGCTTTGTCACCCAAGGCTTTTGGATGCATTATCCCGTTTACTCCAGCAACAAAGCTATGATATATACGTTATGGTTATGGCAGGATCACAACAGAAAATGGAGCTCAGAGAGGCTATGTGACTTACCCCAAGCCACACAGCTAGGATGTAGCAGGACAAGAGTTCAGGGCAACCTGCGTGTTGCTAAATCTGAGTTCCGCCCACTTCACTGCTGTCATTTGCCCAGGAGGAAAATGCAAAACTCAAGGTAGAGTCAACATCCATGGATCGATCACATTCAAATGCATTAGCTCATGTAAACTCAGTGACTGGCATTATTCCAAACCTCTTCTAAGTATCCCATGACCTCAGGGTCAGAGATAGATAAATGGCTTGGCCATTCCTTATGTTCTCATCATGGATCAGTTGCAAAAGGATTCATCTGGTTTGGATTTTCACAAGTGAGATGCTGGGGCATTTGCTTGGGCCATCCTGCTTATGGGAACTTGACCTTGCTATCACTTCTGGTGAAACTATTCAATACAGTGTTTCAGCAGTGACAAGAACAGAAATCGTTTGTATCTGTGAGCATTTGCACTGTCGTGGGATGATCAGTGCTGACTGCTTGCCCCGTGTTTCTAAAAGCATTTTGGCTGCCTTCTCAGCGGCCACAGCTCTGAAAAGTGCCTCAGATGGACTATTTGCAGGCAAACCGTTTGCTGCATGACCAGGAGACAAAAAAGACCGGGAGAGCATCGTGAGTCAACTTGCCGATGCGAGCTGCTCACTGCCATTGCTGCAGAGAGACAGAAGTTACCTTGGTGACTTCTGACATCTGGGTCCATTTCATTCCTTTTTAAAAAGCTGATAAACAGGAAACTAATCCATTCGCTGGCAGAGGATCCAGGTTTGATTGTATTGACTCTCCTCCACTCCAATTTGAAATCAATAAGCACTAGGAGCCCATATTCAACCACAAACATGTAATCCCCACCTCCCCCAACAGACAACCCTAACTGAGTGGCAAATGCTTGCAAAGCATTTTAGACTGAGCCATATTTCCAGACTTAACTATCCTTAAGAAAGTAGTAAGTTTCTCAATAAGACTTTTCAGTAATTCTGAGTTCCATTTGGAATTAGCTGACCAGTTAATCCTTTTCTGATAAAAAGATGGTTGAAATCAAATTGAATTACCGAACTTATTACCCTAAGTCCCATCTTAAAGCATGCATATGGGATCCACATGATATGGCCAGAACTCCATTAATACCAGGACGATTAGAGCAAAGTTGGATGATGATGCCGTTCAAATATGAGCTCTTTCCAAACAATGATCCCCTCAAGAAACAAACCGATCCCCGCGAGGCTGCACCGACAAACATTTGCATGGCAGGCACTGCCGCTATTTGCTAAGTGTAATGAAAGAGAAAAGGACATGTGGGGTGGCTGGGTGCGAGCAAATGCGTGTGTATGTTTCTGGAGAAAACCACCTACACCTTCTTATCTTTCAAAAGCAGCGTTTACAATTTAGCTTTTTATGATTTTACATCTTTTGTAAAATTAGCTAAACACACTCAAACCCAAAGGGTTACCCTTTCAATATGTTGCAACTGGTTGAGGGACAGTAAACACAGTCACTGACGCTGCCCCTCGAGAGTCCACAGGAAATACTGCCAATGGACTGGGGCCACCCACCCAATGAGCCTGGTTGCCCGTTGGACTCCTCCTCAACACAATGCTCCACGCAGCCTCTCCCCAGGGATTAGGGTGGACAATGACACCATGGGCTGTCCTGGATGTGGTCGGACTTCACTCACTTCAGAAAGAAAATGGTTCACACATCAGGTCACCAGATAATATTACTGGTTATGGCTTAGGCAGAGGATGGAGAAAAATCTCAACTCTTCCAATTAAACAATAAAGGTATTGTTGAATACCTTCAACACAGGAGGCACTGAGCTTAGTTAGGCCATGTGATTTGAGGGCAAATCCCACCGTAATGAATTTCTTAGAATCCTGGGTCTAATTGGTTGTGTCCAATGTAATTTGCAATAAGTCGTGTCTCATTGGGGTGAGAGGGAACATTTGTTACATAAAGGGATACATTATGGGTTTCGGGCTGTCCAGAGTTACAATTTTTTCCATGTGTTGGCAGATGTGAAATAAATAAATAAATGCACATAGATATATATTGATTTACATATAAAAGAATGACCGTAAATATATTTATCCTACATTGCTTATGTATTATGTGTCAAAAAACTAGTTATAGACTATTAAAGCCACCTATAAGAGACAGTGCTATAAACTGAACTTTTAAAGGAAACACCACTGCAAAGGGTCATCACTGTAGAACTGAAGAAAATCTTTTAAAATCATAAGAGGAGAAACACAGAAATAGGAACTTCTCTTACCAGTGGTCTGAGTTCTGGATGCGTCAGGATATATCCATTATTTGTGATCGCAAAGGCATAACCGTGAATCCCTAACTGTAAGAAGAAGTGAGAAAGAAACCTTCATTAGCTGACTCCCTGGTGAATTCACAAAGCATAAAGCAGCTCGGCATTTAGTAATTTACAGCTTAAACTTGGCATTCATAACCCTTATCAGCACAATATTTCATTAAAATGAATGCAAGGCGCTGATCCTTGACATTTCGTAGAAATGAAGACCTGTCACAGGATAAGCTCAGCAAATAGCACAATTTAAAATGTCATATCCCCATGTTGGCATCCAAAGGCCTTACTTTGATTTATTTAAAACAAAAATAACTCTTTTTTTTTTTCTTAAAGAAAGTAGCTAATGTTTCTGGTAGGACCCTCTGTCGAAGCAAACAGAGTTTTATCAACCTGGGTGTCTTCCACCTCCTGATAAGGAGGCCCCATCTGATTCACATCTCGACTTCCTACAAGTCAACACCCATGGGGCCACCTTGCGTATGCCCTAGGTAGTCCTCTTCCATACTTCTTCAGGGAGAAAGTGTCCCCACCAGCCTATCCGGGAGCCTGCCAACCCCTTTTATATCCTTTCGTCTTTAAATTTCAAGGCTGCCAAGCTTTTCCATGCAGCCTTCCATCGACACAAAGCCTGGGTAATTTTCTATGCAGAGTCTCACTTAATTTATGTTTTCTGACTAAATGGGACTATGGGAAATAGTTTGAGAGCAATGAAATGTTTTATTAGCTTTAAAAAGTATGTAATCAAATTTAACACTGCACTTATTTAAATAATAATCCCAGCTTTTTGACAATATTTCTATTACACAGTTGACTGCACCCATTGGCTACAATAAATTTACCTACAAATCATTCATGTATTAAAATGGCCCCTGGCATAAAACCCATACTGATCTCTCTCTCTAAAGAAAGAAAATGTAACCCACTTTTGCCAGAGCAGTGAAAGGGAAGAGGAAAAAATATCCTCTTTTATTTTCCGACAAGTTATTTCATAGTTCTGAGCCCTCACTGTTACTTTTCTTTCAAATTCTCTGCCGCTCACACTCTTGAATATGATACTATAAAATGATCCAGACAACAGAGTTTACAAACCAGGAATGACCCTGTCTGCTTGTTAGCTTAACGTCAAGGTGATGTGGAATTAACTTCAGAGAATTTAACACCGACAATTAAAAGTTTCCCTTGCATTACATAGAGCAAATATGCACGTGGTAGTCAAGGGCAACAGACATTTTCTCCTGGAGTTACCTTCCACGGTAAGTCTTAATAAGATTCTACAAGACTCTAATGATAAAGTATATTTCATTATGCTGTGAAAGATAAACCAGAGATTTCCTATCCTTTGAGATGTATATCGTCCCTTTCATCTTGTCTCTTGGAAAAATGTCAGACACAGTCAACACTGCATTAATTACCATTATTATGTCCCAGTGTAATACAGACTGAAGGGGTCAAAAAGGACTCAGAGAGTTTGACTTTTTCCATTAAAGGCAAAAGTGGTATATGATTGGAAATTCAAATTCAAAATTCAACCAAACAAGTGCTATTTTATAGTCTGCTAATATATTCAGTGCCTTCTAACGTACATTACTTCAGTTCTCTGTTTGCTTGTAGGAGGTGATACTCAGAAGAAGGTAGAACTCTTTGTATATGCTCTCTTAATGCTCTCTACTTTTCTTGAATAGTATTAATCAAAATTACAATAATTATTTGTGAGGTTGATCATAAGGCATCAAGACTTTGTCAAGCGAAGCCTTTGATTATTTAACGCCTGCCTCGCTACCTGCATACAGGTTCCATGACGGCCAAGGTCAAACCATGTGGCCAAACTGGTGGTTGAGGATGGAGGGAAGAGGAGCAGGGAAGGGAGAAAGGAGAAAGAAGGAAACAGTGAAGGGAATCGACTGGAGTGCAGATCCCAGAGAGCCGGCCTTCTCACCCAGGGCCCTCCCCTCATTGGCGAGCTGCTCTCTCTGCCTCCCCGTTGCCTGTCGGTGCCTGCCTACTGGAATCTGTCTTTGCTGTGCCCCTGCCTCCCGCCAAGATGCCACCAGAACAGAACTTCCTTCTCTACTGTGGCCAGTGGCCACCTGACTGCTGGCCATGCCCTACAGAAAGCTCTCTCTTGAATCTTCCCAGTTGTAGGGACCACGCTCCCTCCCAACACTCTCTATTCCTCACCCCATACGCTCAGGTATCCTACTTTTCATAGGATCCTCATTCTCTGTCCACCCTTGAGCACTCTTTCCCCCACCAAGTTTCCAACCCCAGGGCCCCTTGTCTGCTTTAGCGCTCTTCCCCCAGTAAGATTCAGCAGGTACCTGGATGCTGCTGACTCCCAGGTCTGTGCACCAGCTGTAGCCTCTCTCCTCACTAGCAGACCCAAGTGTCTGACCCTGTGCTGGGCATCTCTGCCCGGACATCCCCCAGGTGCCTCAGAGTCACCAAGCCCAACGTGGTGGGTGCTGCTCTTTTCT
Source organism: Paguma larvata (assembly GCA_030068075.1). Taxonomy (NCBI): domain Eukaryota; kingdom Metazoa; phylum Chordata; class Mammalia; order Carnivora; family Viverridae; genus Paguma; species Paguma larvata. The sequence goes on along the minus strand of CM057842.1, from coordinate 22,024,442 downwards.
GCTCCTCTCTCTCTGTGGGGGCACCACCCATCCACCTGGACTCCTAAGTTGGAAACTGGAGCATCAGCCTTAGCCTTCTTTATTTCATCCCCAACTCCTTGATCCAAGTAATCATTAATTTTTCTTGCAGAAATTATTCAGATTCAGAGCTGTTTCCCCACCCCACTGTCCAAGTAGATTTAATGTGATCATTTTCTACAATGGTCCTAACTGTTCTTCCTGCCTTAAACAGAAGCCCCAACAAAGTCAGCCTCCAGACTGCTCAAAGTCGAAAGTAATGTTGACCCTGTGTCTCCCCTGTGTAAAACCCACTAAGGACCTCTTTCATGTGCAAGATAAAATCCATGGGCCTATGCAGAAGGTCTCCTGGGAGGAGGGTCTCCACCTCCTTCCACTCATTGCCTCTTAGGGCACATGGCCCTGACAGTTTTCTCTCCCACCCATACCTTTACTCATACATGCCAGCTGTCTAGAGCACCGCTCCTCCCCCTCTCCCGCCCCAGCTAATGCTCTCCCATGCTGTAAGGTCAGCATCATCTCCTATAAGAAGTCTCTCCTGACTCTCCCCATTGCATCCTCCTTTCCATACCATGTTTCCATCAACCCTAAGAATTTTTCCATTACTACCTTCATCTTAATGCATAAAAATGGGGCACCAGCTTTGCGGTCTCTCAATCCCTGGCTGGTTCTTTCTCTCCTCTGCCTTGTTCTAACGGCAGTCTCTCCCCCATTATGATGGGCTCTTCCTGGGGACGGAGCATCTCACTCATCTTTGACTCCTACAGCCCCTAGCATAACTCTGGCACGGGGCAGGTGCTCGAGTTGAGCTCCACATGTTACTTAAGACACTTATCGCTTTACCAAGATATTGTCTAGTTCATCTTTGAAGTCTGAACTAAAGTAGATATTAAAAATGAGCTGAAAAGGGGAAGCTGATGCGCCATGGTGGGTGCAGTCAGTCTTTTCCAAGGCTGGACCTGAGAAAGTCTTCATGACATTCAGAAACTATCTGGTGAAAACCCTTCTCGGAGGGATGGGATATCGCTATAACCTAGTAGAGTAGTAAGAAGAGAAATGCTGAGTAATCCTCAAAACACAGTCTGTGGATGAACCTCTCAGAAATCCAAAAGCTTATAGTTAAGGCGATGTTCCACCTTTGTTGTTGGCCAAGCATCAGTATCCCAATGAAATCTCTAATTTTTGTCTCATCTGAAATAGAACTAGTCTTCCTGTCCGTTCTCGTGTGCGGTCCCAGAGAGTAATAGGAACAAATCAGACACAAGGCCTTCCAGCACGTGGGGCTGCCCAAGGGCCCTCGTCCTGAAACATGCTCTCCTGGAGGCCAGGAGCCTCGTGGTTCAGCACCCCAGGGAACGAGGTGCTTCCCTTCCAAGTGCACAGACTTTGGGCTAATGAAGTGAACCCAATTATAAAATGGCTCATTATGTTAACAGAGGCTGTGGTGTCTGGAAGTTATTGCTGGGGTGTCTGGAATTCTTAATAAAAATTACAGGAAGTCTGATTGCTTGTGGGAAAATCTATGAAGCTAAGGGAAAAGAAAGAATTCTATCTTCTGGGAAAACCCCAAGAGCCAAGAGCTGACTCATCTTTACAAGGTGTTAATCAGGAGGAAAAGGTGTGATCCACACTCTGCTCCCTGGAGCTCTCCTCTCCTGGAAGCCTGGAGAAGCCTGTTCGGTCGTAGCTGTCCCTGGCTGACGTACCTCCTTTTCCCAAGGCTCTTGTGGAAACCAGAGGAGGGACAACTTAGGTTGAAGTATGTCATACCTGTGTCTCCCACTGCCAGCCTGACCCCTGGGAAAGCGTGAAATAGAAGTGCCTGTATTTCAGGCCCTGTGGTTAATTTTCTGTAGCTGATCTTCCTCTAATCTATTGTTATACTTTATTTCATTTATCCTTAATTAGCTGAGTTATTTTGAGAAAGTTATTTTAAGTATCCTCAACTAAAAATGGGACCAAGCAGTACCCACTTCAGGGAACGGTAGTAAGGATTCAACGGGAACAGCGCATGTAAAGCCCTTTTACCATACCAAACACACAGTAAAGGTTCAATGAATGTTTTATTGTCTTATTTTATTTCAGCTATTATATTATTTTTAGTATTTTTAACTATCATTTCAACCACTGATCTTATTACTGCCATTTATTCCTCCTAATGGTTTTAGGGCAATAGTGGCTAAAATCATGGCTTACTGGTTGTGAGACTTGGCAAGCTATTTAAGCTTTATGTGCCTCAGTTTCTTTAGCTATAAAAGGTGGGGTAATGGCAGGTCTACCTAAGGGAGATGATGCTATTCAGAGCTCAGCACATTGCCTGGTGGAAGAAACTCTGAGGAGAAACTGAGGCACAGCGTCACCACTATTACTTATTATGTTCATACTGTCTTGATTGTCGGGCATCTATCAAGCAGTGGCCCTGTACTTGGGTTTCTACATGTTCTCATATGAAATAAGGGGTGTCAGTGGGCACCTGAGTGGCTCAGTCAGTTAAACATCTGACTTCGGCTCAGGTCATGATCTCGCAGTTTTGTGAGTTGGAGCCCCATGTCAGGCTCTACACTGGCAGCATGGAGCCTGCTTGGGATCCTCTCTCTCCCTTTCTCTGGCCCTTTCCCACTCATGCTTTCTCTCTCTCTCTCAAAATAAATAAATAAACCTTAAAAAAAAAAGAGGTGTAAGAAATGTTTGCAAACATTCTCTAAAGGTGGGATGCCCTTCCTTAAACACTGAGCCAGTAATTCTGGACGTCTGGGTTTGGGGATTTCAATTAAAGTAAGGTCCACTATCTTTAGGTCTCAGATCCCTCCCTCATTCCTGTGCTTTCCATCTCTGGGGAAGCTACACAGTTTTCAACACTTGATTATGTGGCTTTCGATCAACCAGCTGTCCTATCATGCCTCTGGAAACCTAACTCCAACCGTAAAAGCCTTGGGGGTGGATGAAGCTGGTCATCAGTGGCCCAGGGTGGCAGAAGGACAAAGGGCCTTTGTCATCTCAGTGAAGCCAATCAGGAGTGTTCTTTTACTAAGGAGGCCCCCTTTTGTGAGCCTGGACACCTGGTTTTAGCTTAGAGTTCATTTCCTCTTGGTATGAAGCTGACTTTGTAACTGTATCGGCCACGTGGCATCAGCATAGGGGAACAGACCTGACCTGCTTGTTCAAAGAAGTTTCCTCTTCTACGAATGTAGCAGGTGCTAAAGACAAAACAGAAAGTGCTGGAAAGAGTCAGAAGAGTCCCCTTAAGTCTGTAGGGGAGGCTGTGCACTTATGTGTGGTGGCCATGGTGGTGGTATCCACGCTGAGAGGAGCCCAGAAGGCAGAGATGTCCATCAGCCCAGGATGAACTATTCCCATGGACCTCACTTCTCAGCTGCCTGCCATCTTCCCGTGCACAATTTTGTTTTCTTAAAAACAAAACCAAACCCAGACTGTGGGTTTTTTAGGTGGCACGTGGAGCTCGCATGGAACTTACTAGGCCAGGATCACTAGTCAGAGCCAACCCTGTCAAAATTTCCTCCTTCATTCCAATTTATCAAACAGAGAGTCACCACTTAGTATATCTTTAACACTTGCCTTTCATACTACCTTAAAAGACAAAGAACAGACCTCAAGTTCGGAACCCTAGATTATCAAGCAATCATTTAATACTATTTTTTAATTAAAAAAATTTTTTATAACATTTATGCATTTTTGAGAGACAGAGAAATACAGAGCACAAATGGGAGAGGGGCAGAGAGAGAGGGAGACACAGACTCCAAAGCAGGCTCCAGGCCCTGAGCTGTCAGCACAGAGCCCAATGTGGGGCTCAAACCCAAGAACCACGAGATCATGACCTGAGCCAAAGTTGGACACTCAACCGACTGAACCACCCAGGCACACTTATTTTTTATTTTCCTCAGGTCTTTCAGAATTCTTGGAAAACCCCATTGTTAAAAGTGGCAGAGGATCCCAGAGTATGCTCACCTAGTCACTCAGTTAAACCATCATTTTGTTGGGCATTCTATTTTAGCAAAGGTTCAGTGGATGTGAAGCCCGTAGGTGCCTGAACCTGGCATGGAAAGATATCAACAGCACTATGCTGGCTTCATCCCACATGATCAGGAGGCCATGGGTCATACCTGTCTCTTGACCACCGTGTTACCATAATTCCCAATGAATGATAATGGTCAATGGTTCATGCAAGTCTATGAGCAGGTTGTATTGTTATCGTCACTGGACAAAAGAACTAAGGATTTGAGAGATAGGTCCACACAGAACTCCTCAGGGATGGTGCTGGAACCCAAGTGCACCTGCCTGCAGAGCTCTAACCACTGCCTTCCTCCTGCTAAGGCCCAAGAAGGTCTCTGGGCCCTCACAATTGCAGCTAAATCAGCTCAGCACGTCAGGGAAGAAGGTGGTAAGGAAGGGGGACTGTTAGCCAGTTAGCAATCTCAGATTCCTGGTCCAAAGGAGCTTGCCTCCCTCCATACTGGGGCAAAGGGAGCCGTTGCCAATCCATGAGTGGGCCAAAGTAGTACCTAGGGAAGAGGGGACGGGTGTGGTATCCACCCTCGTGCAGTTAGGGCAACCATGTTGGTCCAAGGAATGCCTCTCAGGACGGAGTGTAACTGCTCTCTGCTGCCTCCTGCACTCCCATGCCTGTACACACACCAAGATAACTCTTGGGCAGTTTCACATGGCTGTGGTGGCGGGGGGCTTAAGGGGGCTTTCCTCTAAGCACCTTTACATTTCATTTTCTGTGGAACCGCTGTCAGGGAACAAATGAGGATTTTCTTTATATATGGGGTTCAAGGACTCTCTGGGCCATCATTTTAAAAGGTCATGTCACTCCTTGGCTAACCTGTATATCAGAACAATATAATGATCACATCTCAACTTACGATTTTCACATGTGGTTGTTCAGGCTGCTGTTAGAGGAGCTCATTAAGAAAATCAGCAAGTCCACCTAATGAAAAAGTACCTGTGTTGCTCAGTACCTGTGTAGGAGGTTTAAGGACAAGGCAATGCCGCTTGATGGTGGCAAGCAAAGTCTGAATTAGGATAACACTGTTCTACAGGAAGTGGGGCGTGGAGCCTGGCTGTGTTGGAAACCTGGGCCCTGGTATGTCTGTTGCTCTGATTTCACTAAAGTGCTGATTTAACCATAGCAACACACCTCAAGCAGCCAGAGAACATAAGCAACAATTAGCGTCATACTCAGGGACCCCAAGACGGCTACTGCCACTAGTCACCTTCTTGGTGACTAGCCAACCCTCTGCAATCCTCCCAGGTGGCAGTGCTGTCCACCAGCTTTGGGCGGGTGCTTGTGCCATGCTGGTCTGCCCCAGACACAGCAGACTCTGGTTTGCAGACAGCTGGAAGGTCACCCTGGATGGAGTTAGGAGGCCTGTCATGGAGATAGGGGTAGGCCTGGCTGACGGTGGCACTGTGATGGCCCATGAGAGGCTCTCTGTTCCCAAATGTAGAAGAACTAAATAAACTGAAGTAACAGTGCCCAGAATAGAGTGCCAGGAAGTACGATTTGGGCCAGACAAAGGGGCAAGCGTGGTCTCTCCCTCATGCCGATGCAGGGCTGTCCTCGCATGTGGAGTGGGGTTCTGGCATTTCCACCTTAATCCTGAGCCCCTTCCATATGAGCTCCTTCTCCACCACCCATGCCTTACAGTGCTCTTATGCTGGTCTCATCTCCCAAAGCAGGTGGCCCACCAAGGCTTGCTGTGTCCTCTTTGCTCTGAAATCACCTACTCCACCCCCTTAGTTACTCCCAGAGTTAAGAAAAAGAAACTTACAATTTTCTTAGTGCCATGGATTTTAATTTACCATTAAGAAAAAAGTATTAATTAGTATGTACATCACTGCCTTCCAAGATAGAGGGAATCCGTACGCAATAGGGTCAGAGACCATTTTTCTTTGTACCTCATTGGGTTCCTGCTAAGAAGTAACATATTTTAGAGGGTTCTCAGATTGGGGTGAGTGAAAACTGGTTTAGAGGACCATCAGAGATGTAGGGCCTGTGTAGACCCCTATAAACATATAGACTTGAATGGACCCATACAAACCTGCATAGTATGTGTAGACCTATTCAGATCTGTGTGAACTGATACCGTTCTTACAAAAAAGAAGAGCCTACCAGAAAGAGAGTGGAGGGGCCTCTTATTTCATGTTTTCATTACCACTACGGCAGGTTGTGAAATTATCCGGGACGCTTGGCCCTTGACTATTAATTAGGTGATGCATTACCTTGTATTTGGGGATGGTCTTCAGAAGCTCTTTCACTGGGACATCTGTGCCTACCACACCCAGAAGAATGCCCTTCGATCTCTGTTGAAAAACAAACATTAAGCAATAACAACAATAGTAAGTTACTTTGGTAGAAGGAACAGAATCTGCTGAGAAGCCACATACCATAGATCACTATCTGGTGCCTTCTCTAAGCTTCTAGAAATTAAGGATTAACCCATATCTCTACAAGGCTCCACTTCTATCCCTCCCACCCACCCCATATTGCTAGACAAGAATGGTAGCTTCTCAGGCCAACTTCTCAATACACTCCCATACCAGGATGCCCTAATAGCCATCTCTTCTCCCTCCTGAAAATTCAAAATTAATGTGAAGTAGCACAAAAGTTTCAACAACTAAGGACTACGACCATTAAACAGTTTATTTTATGAAAGACTTAGCATGTTAACTGCTTTCTCAATTTACATTGCCATCTGGTCCTCGGGGAAAGAGGTATTAACCCTCACATTTGTAGCTGTGTATTGGCACCAAGGACCAAGGTAAAGGAACAGGCCTCCAGGAAGGGTCCTTGTTTCCAAAGTCAGTGTGATGCACTGAAACTGTCCAGGTCAGAAAGACCTTCTGGAAGAGACAAATTGCTACTGTCTATTCTTTCCCCCCAGTTCATGTCCACCTGGAACCTCAGAATTTGACCCTTTCTAGAAATAGGGTGCCATCTCTCTGAGGCAAAATCATCCGGGATTTAGGATGAGCCCTATATCCAATGACTGGGGTCCTTATAAGAGGGCAGAGAGACCCATGAGAGGAGAAGGTCACGTGGAGATATAGGCAGAGCTGCCATAAACAAAGGAACATCCAAGCGCTGGAAGGATCTTCCCTTAGAGCCTTCCAAGGAAGCGTCGCCCTAGCAATGCCTTGATTTGGGGCTTCTAGAATCCAGAATTATGAGAATAAATTTCTATTGTTCTAAGCCACCTGTTTGTGGCCCTCTGTTACCACAGCCCAAGGAAACTAACACAAGGCTGGTCACTATAAATCAGGAGGGGTCATTCGATTCTCTCTGGGTTTTTCCTTCCTCTAGTCATTGTTCACTTAACTTTGGGAGAAGTGTTGCATCTGTAACATGACACCTGCTGGAAGTCCTCTCACCTATTCTTGATTAAAAGTGAGGACAAATGATATATCCCCTATCCTTAACACAAATAAAGGTCACCAGGGCTTGAGTCAGAGGGTGTCTGATATAGCAACCCTCTTCGCATCAAGCAGGAGCACAGCCGATGTACTCACGGTTTCGTTCTGCTTACTAAACACAGGCATGGCAACCGTGGTCATCAGGACGAGGCCCTGATCATCAGCAAGCTAGGTGGAGAGAAAAGCCAGTTACCTTGGGATGATCTGGAGACCACAGATGGCTCGAGGCCATGGCCCTCAACCGTCTCATCCTTTCCTGACAAGGGGCCACTGGGAATGGACCAGTGCCCACTCAAGCCAGTAGCCTAGAAGAGAGGGTCATGTCTCTCTACTCTGACTCAGATATAAGGATACCAGTCCATGGTTGGGGAAACAAAGTCAGTCGCCATCGATCAGTCCAGGTATCTATGACCCCACTCAGCCATTAAGGTTCAAATAGAGCCTTGTTTGGATCTTAGTGATTCATTTCATTTTATTACCACAGATTGATTTTATTATTTTACACTGCAGACATTTATGTGCAATATGTATGCTTCTCCTTAATCTGAAAATTGAGGATCAGAAAACATGAGCATAAGAGGTTTTATGAGTTGCCCCTGCTGGAAACAATGGAATCTGGAATCATTTATTCCCCCCGAGGTAGCCGAGTCAAGGCCTTTTGGTACCTCTACACATCTCCGTGTGCCAGTCTGAGACAGAAGACAAAACAAAAACAAAACACAAAAATAACTTGATCATCTGATCTCTCAAATCACTGCTAAGATGCTAACATTTCTCCTGGAATAACGACCCTTGAAATATGGCAAGCAACACACTTACATGTATTGTCTCAAACAATACAAATGATTGAGACTCACCATCACATCTGCTTTTCACGTGGTGTTGGGAGGCAGGGAGGAAGCCTTACTCTGACTCAATAACGGATGGGGAAACAGAGTCCTAGAACACAGTAGGCATTGGTCCAAGCAGCCCTGGTTTTAATTCTCAGCTTTGAACCTTTATTAACTGTATTTGTTAAGCCTCCATGTCCTCATATGAAATAATGCCAATTATTCCCCAGAATTGTTGCCATGAAGATAAAATGAGACACTGCACAGCATCGTATCTGGCATAAGGACGTGCTCAAAGGATGCTGGTTTCTTTTCCCTGCCTGTGAGGTCACATTGGTAGTAAGAAGCAGAGTCCGAAGTGACACCAAGGCATGTGACACTTCTGACAGGGACCAAAATTAGGATGGCAAGTCTGGTGGGAGAAAGATCCCTTCTGGTTTCACAGTCCATTCTAGCCTCAAATGAAGCAATCTGTGAATGAGAATTCACTATCTTCAGTTTACGGTGCTTTCTGATGTGTGAGTACTTCCCCATAGCTTTAGTCCTATAGAAAAATCAGGTATTATTCCCTCAATCTTCTTGGGAAGAGGCATTTAATGGAGAAGATTCTAAAATCTAGGGGTCCACGTGAACTGAGGTCTCCATATACTGGCTGGCCTTTGGAGAAAATGTCATTAAATTCAGTCCATCTTCCACCATTCTTGTCCTTCCAAAAGATTCCTTGAGCTATAGGGTCTCAGTACTTATAAAGTGATTCACAGAATAGCAGCATGAGTGTGTTAGAAATGAATAATACTGAGCCCCACTCCAGACCCTCTGAATCTGAATCCTTATTTTGATAATTACTATCCACATTAAAATTCAAGGAGCATTATTATAGGGCAATCCTTTCCACCATCAGTACTCACGATAGCTAGAAAGAAGCTTGCAGGAGTAGAGAAGAGCTCCTAACAGAGACAGATGGGGCCATGTTTTAGGTTTACATCTCCACCGAGGTGGACCTGTATTCCTCCATGCCAAGATGAGGCAAGAATCTCATGTTCACTCCAGGACTAGGAACTCATGGTGTGAAGGTTAAGTTTATGTGTCAACTTGGCTAGTCCACGGCAACCATTGTTTTGATCAAACACCAGTATATATGTTGCCATGAATGTATTTTTTTTAGATGCAATTAAGCAAACTTTGATAAAGCAGATTACCCTTCATACTGTGAGTATGTCTCATCCATCAGTTCAAGATCGTAGGACAAAAACAAGTCTCTCAAGTAAGAAAGAATTCTGTTTGCCTACTACCTTCTGATGCAAGATTACACCATCCCCTCCTGACAATCCATCCTACAAATTTAAGATATGTCAGCCCCCACCATCGTGTGAGGCAATTCCTTATAATAAATCTCTCTCTCCTCTCCATACATGACATATATCTCACATATAGAAAAAATTATCTATCTATCTATCTATCTATCTATCTATCTATCTATCTCCTCTGGTTTTATTTCTCTGGAGAGCCCTGACTTATATACATAGTAATCATGTAATCTATTATTTGAGGCAGCCTAATTTGGATGTGAGAATAAGAAAACAAACTTACTACTATATCATAATATTATTAGCTAAATAATATTAACCATGAGATGATAATTATAGTTTATGAAAACATGGTTCCAACATCTTGCTAAAAATAGTTAAAGTATCTTATGGCCAACCACTAGGGGTACGGAAGGCCATTTTCAAAGGCAGAATCAATATACTGTAAACATCTCTCTTAGAACCAGAGATCTCCCCATATTCCTCCTCCTTGATTAATCCTTAATGCTATACAGAAAACTGATTTGAGCTGATCCATAACCCTGGGCAACTTCCACTTTGCAACTCAAATCAAAATTTCAAGCGATGCCAACATGTATCATGGATGAAATCAAAACATACCACTGACAATAATGAGAAATGAAGCTTTTTCCTGCAACAAGTAAAAATCAGTTATAAATCACTGGTAATTGTTCTGGCACAAATACAAGATCGTGGGAAACTAACTTCAAAATATTAAGCCAGAATACAGTATCAACATCACTCAGAGGCTAATTCTAAAAGTAATTATGGCCCATCATTACCTTAAAAAAATTCCCCATAATGTTGACTGTGTACTGAAACCGTTCAGTTTTTAACCAGCCCCTGGTAAACAAAGGAAATGCGGTGAGCTCTCTGTCTAGCCACTATCTGTAAGCACATGTACTCTCTCCCCGGTGTATTTCTGGCCCAGATTTGGACTGGCTTGGCTAGAACCCTAACCTGTAGTCTTCTGGATATGTATAGCTTAACAGTATGGCCAGGAGGGCTGGCGGAGCCTGGAAATATCACGTGCATGACATTAAGAAGTTCCTCTGCACCCACCAGCTCCATCTCTCCAGTCTCCACAGATCTGGGGTCTGTGAATCTTAAACTTTCATGAAGAAAGCTAATTTGTGCTTTGAGCACGTTATGATCGAAAGGTATTCTGTACTCCTGCCATAGGAAACAGCAGCCATCGGCAAAGGTTTTTTGTCCAGACCATGTCCAGGGAATTATGCAGCCAGCCATGGCCAGACACCCTCTGTCCCCACACACTAGGGGGTCCCTGGTTTTCTGTGGCCCCCTAACCTATAGTGGCTGCTGAGTCAAGAGCTGCTTATGATTCATACACTTACTTCCAAGAAAAACGCAGACGTAGAGTCAACATTCATTTTCCAAAGGGTAGGAATGGGAGAGAGAGGTCACCATGGTCCATATGGGAAAAATCCCATTAACTCAAGTCCAAGTGGGAATCCTAAAATGAACTGCCATTCAATTACATTTGCCCAGGTTTTGAACAGGCCTCTGAAATGCTTGGTTGTGGAGCTCTGTTGTATAATAAGTGTATATTATTCCATATCCTTCATTTCCTATGCTACATAATGGGGACCATTCTGGTATCAAAGGAAACGATGAATAATAATACCGAACATCTGGTTTATAAAACACAAACTTGCTCAACAGATTGACTGCTTCCTGTCAGCTTCCCAAGTTAATCATGCATGTGGGCTCATATGAATATGCATTTGGATTCATATGTGAGGTACATGCAGTGATGCCAGCCTTCTACTCCTAATGCTTGATTAGTTTCCCACCAGTGGCACTAGCTGGCAATGCAGACAACTCTTGGGTGTGGCCCCAGATAGAATAACCACCAGGGTTCTGGTCTATTGTTGTTGCTGCTGGGCTAGTCATTGTTTGCCTTGATAAAGATTCCTTGAGCATTGGCTTATGGGCCAAGTTCCATGCCATGCGCTGGAAGATACCGAGGTATGAGATATAGGTCTTACCCTCCAGGGACCCCAAGTACCCCAGAAGAGACAGAAAAGCAATGGGACAGTGGGAGAAGAGCTGGCTGAGGTGGCCACACTGGCTCTCATTACATGAGCAGAGAAACTATCTTCTTGAGGACTAGCCTACATTGAAGTAAACATGTCCAGCATTTACTGATATCTGTCAGGGTTTATGTGATAGATTCAGAATGCTTCCTGAAAATCAGTTTAACAAAACCAGAGACAAATTCCCTGTTGTATAGCAGTTTCATCCATTTGCTTTATAAGGATATGTATCAGTAGAAAAATGAAGGGGTAGACATTTTTCAAAACTGCCCAATACTTCTCTTTCCTTTTTCCCCCTCGAATATTACTCCCTTTCTTTAGAGTTGTCCTCTTCATCCATTTCGTTCACAAGGTTCTCTTGGCAACTAATGTCTCCCATCCTGCATGTCACTGGGCATTGAACCCAGGCTGAGCCAACCAGGATACTACACACACACACATTCATACACACAGAGACACACAGACACACATACACACACTCTGCCTAGGCCACATGGGTTTTTTTCCCCCTCTAACCTGGAGCTAATAGGAAAAACTCTCTACTCCCCTTTGTGGATAGTTATAAGAATGTAAGCCTGACAACCATATCCTTTCCCCATAGAGAAGGGACTGAGAAAATAAAGTCAACCTAGAGACAGGAGGAGAGATCTGTATGTGTGTATATGTGTGTGGCGGGTGGGGTAGAGAAGGAGAGCAGAGAGGGAGAGGGAGCAAGGAAGAGGGAAAAGCATGGAGGGAACCAGTCCCTGGATGCCTTCATCCCTAAGTTCAACCCCACTCATGCTATTTTTCATTGCTGGGGTCCCTGGACAATGTTTTTGCCCAAATGAATATGGATTGGATTTGTAACTCTAATAACCAAAGAATCCTGACTTGCACAAGTGCCAATATCTACTAGAGAAAAACCTAGGTAGCTATAGATACTCAATGAGGTAGTCCCAAGTACCTTGTACAACTGACGCAAAGAGACATTGTTGAGGCCAAAAGGGCCAAAGGGAAGATAGTCTCAACATCCTTAAAATGAGTGGTGTTCTTTCCATAAAGGAGGAAATTTAGGTTTCCCTAAAATACCCATTCAGTAGAATGGCAATGGGAAGTAATGGGCATTCATCTGGGGAAATGATAACTCTTTATGATGGTATAAAAACTATTGTCATTAGGACTTTGTGTAAAACTTTCATAACAAATAGAAATTTGCCTGCTTTGAGAAAAGAGATTGAGAAGTTGCAGAACCAGAGTCTGCTTTTACAGAGTTGCAAGAACCCACTGGGAAAGAGGACAGGAAGGGAGGCAGATTGTCCCTGGCAGAGCCCTTTCCACAGGGACAAGTTGTGGCTACAGGGATGTTGGGCACAGTCCCCCTTTGAAAAACACCTGTTATGCTGCCTTCTTCATGTCTCCACTCACAGGAAGCTTCCCAGGACCAGTGGTAGGACCCTGAGTCCCCTGCAGCTAGAGACCCCTGAGGGTGAGTGCCAAGCCCTAGAGGAAGGAGGAGACTGGACACTGGGCCCGCAGAAAGCATTTGAACGAGTGAAGGGCAGCCCTCAAATGGGTCGCCACGTGGTTTTCAAGTACAGCCTCCTGCCATAGCTGCTCAATCCTGGAGGCTTGGGCTGAAACAGAAGTTTGTGCAGAAATGGGGAGCTCAGCTAAGGAAGACAACGGCTCTAAGCCAAGAACAAAGGCCAACTCACCAACTCTTCTCAAAGATTATATTTCTTCTATACTTTGCTCTTATGTTTGTTTTTCTTTTTCATTAAAGTCAATCAACATATTGACTATGTTAAGGGAGTACATGATAAAAATGTATACCCTAAAAAATATTTTATATACGTATCCATAATTTGTGAGTACACAGCTGTATTTCTGCTGTGTCTTCCTTTGTCTTCCTTCCAACACCTGGGATGAACACCAACTTGCATTCCATGAAAAGACACTGCCACCATCTAGTGGCAGTCTGGGTGAGTTGCAGGCACAAGGTCCTGGGAGATGAGCCATTTCCAGAGGATAACCTTTCGATAAAAATGTACTTAAAAGGCAGGCAATGTCACTTAGTTCCCTACCCAGTGGCCAGTGGAAGCAAAGATAGCCTGTCTCAACTCATGGTTCTGTTAATAACTCCACCTTGACAGGGAAAAAAAATAGTACCAAGAGGTGGAAAAATAAAGCTTTGTACATCTTTAAATAGAATACAACACATTTTAAAAGACGAACTATTAATTCTTTAAGGTGTACAAGATCTAAGAATGTGACAGGGGAATGCAGGAAGAGGAAAGTCTTCTCTCTCCTCTCTCCATGAGCTTAAGTTTACCAATGACCTAGAAATCCCCAAGGGCCATTCTTTCAGTAGTACATGATGAGGGGCAATGGGAACAAGATGGAACAGATGGCGGCCATGTCCTTCAGTTTTTACACTCCAAGGAAAGGGGAGGGTGGGTAGTAGAACACCACCAGAATAACACTTTGTACAAATTAGTGACAGCACCAGGGAGGATAGCAGGGAAACACAGATCTGGAAAAGGGGATGTGAGCAGAATATGTGGCTGTGTAGAGACCTCCACAGAAACAAATCCCTGGGCCTTCTTTTTTATTCCCAGACCAAAAAGTCCTCTATACCTGCTCTTTCAAAGCCTGTCTATGGCCCCTCCCCCAATTCTCCCACTCCTTCCCTCATCCCAACATCCGTTATCTCCAATAATGAACAGAGGTTAGGGGGAAGAAATCTAGTAAGAGCCACACTCAGTGATGGGTCTTAACTACTGTCCTGGAGACACACCTGCTGGAGATGCAGACGGACCCTTCACAGAGGAAGAGCAAGTGAAACCCACCGAAACATGGAAACTAAACCCTATTAGTGCATCTTAAATCTGAAAAGGGTGCACAGTATCAGCATTAGCTGTTTGGCTGATGTTGACATCATCTGACTCTGTGAATTTTACTCTTATTTAGATTTCCACAGCTGTTGGTGATAGTTACGAATTTACTGGTTGTTTTGATAGTGGCCAGTTTCAAATAAGAGGCTTTACACATTGTATGCATATTTAAAAATACACTTTCTCAATAACTTAAAATGCCATTTTGAAATGAGAAGAGAAAGAAAGAATAGCTTGTTTCAGTCATAAAACCAAAAGATTTCTAAATCACCTTGCTCTACCTATGTATCTTTGCTCTTTTTTTTGTAAATATCTTTTCTGTGTGGTTGAAAATTTTAATAAAAGGAACATCCCCATGAATTTTCATATACATAAAGCATTTTATAAATAAAATCACTCAACAGCATATGTTTGCAATGAATATTAATGCCTTAAAATAAATAAATAGGAAAATAAATAATCCTATTCAAACAAATCTTTTTGCATAAAGATCAAAATACTCCTTTAAACAAACCATGGTAACACTCTGACATGAAAATTCTATAAGAATAAAGTTTTATATTCTGGGTTAAACATATTATGCTTGATTATAAGTATTTTAGACGTTCTTTACAGAAAGAGGTTTAGAAAAAGCAGGCACTACTATTTTTAATTGAAGGGCTGGTTCATTCAATGTAAGCAATACGAATTGTCTGCCTTTTTTGATGCTATGCAGATGAACTGCTTTCCTTTTAAAATCTAGACAATTTAAGAATACCAACCATTGTTTAGATTCTCCTTTTGCACTAGCATCTTTCAACATTTTTATAAGATGCCTGAATCCTAAATAATATAAGGCATTAAAAAAGTACCACTGGAAAATATGAAGAAGAAATAGGAATAAGTCAATCTTCCAAGTAACATTTCCCCTTGCTTTGCAATTGGTTGTCGTGGTAAAGTGCAGTCACTCAGTCCTTAAGAATGCTCCGCCAATGACATTTTGCTTTTAGCCAAGACATTTCTGCTTCTATAGAATCATTATTCCTTGCCCTTGCATCTGAGATTTGGAGACCCTGAGTTCCTTTGAGATTTACTGCATTTTAAGTTGTCTCAATACCAAAGCAAACAGATTTCCCTCTCTGAACTTTGCATCTTGTATGAACTCAAGTGTTGAATTTGTTTGTCCTCTCTTTCTTTTTTTAACAACCTGAAGACAACTTTGTGAGTGACAGTGCTGGATAATGATGGAACATCTGTGTGAGAATCTCAAAACAATGGTCTTCTAATAAAGTTGTTATTATTTGAGGAAATTTTTATGTTGTTTCCTCTTTTCCCAGCATTTCTGAGATACGTCATTAAGCAAGGAATATGTTTTATGAGTAAATATCTAAACAGAGGGAAAATGTGGTCTTTGGACAGGGACACATATAGAAGCAAACCCATGGGCAAGAGAATATTAGACATCAACGTATCTGAAAGCTATTTTGTGAAACCGCTTTGTTTATTAGGATACGACATGCTTATTTCAAGAATGCTCCAGAATAATGACAATAAAAATTACCATAGGGCTTTGGGTTTTTGGCTAATATTCATGATAAGCTATGACACATATCTGACCCTCCCCCCACCATAGCTGAGCATTTATGTTTTCACAAACGTGGTTTAGACACTTCCCAAATAATGCCTGAAAATACAGTCAACTCTTGGAGCTTTGGGGCCGTGGGACAAAACCTTCCTCTTGTTTAAAGACCCCCTGAAATGTTGCTTCCTCCATAAAACCTTCCCTAACGAAGTGGAAATGGGAACCAGATGTTCTCAAACTTCACTACAAAGATAATCATATTTATTCTACAACCTAAGATACCATCTAGGACCAAATGTGTGCAAACTGTTAATACAGCAGTTACTGAACACTGTAGCTGGAAGAAAAACTGAAAATTCAGTAGAGCTTGTAAACTCCAAGGGCAGAAGTTGGGAATGATTCCTCTTTTTATCTATAGCATTCAGCACGTATCTAGTATATAAAAAGCACTCTGCACATGATCCCGGAATGAATTTATTTCAGCCCTGCCCTTTTATTTATTTTATAAGTGAGGTACAAGGAGAAAAGGAAGTCACTGAGAATTGGTACCAGAATTTGGACAAAACAGTCCTTTTACAGTCTGTGGCCTCTGCTTGCTCATGGCTCCTTCACTTAGTATCCGTGTGCACTGTGCCTACGCTAGTGTGGTGACATACTATGAGGAGGTTCTGAGAAGCTGGTGCTTACATGCTGCTGCCACTGATAGGGATAGAATGCTAATTAAGCCATAGTGATAAAAGAAAAGATTTTATTTTTATTTACTTATTTAATTTTTTTTGGTAACAGGTTAATTGAACACTATGATTTCCTTGGAAAGCAGCACAGAGAGGAGTAATGAGCTATAGAAACATCTGGAAATCCCAGATCAGGTTACCTAAACTTATGGAGTCATTTTTATTCATACATCCTTCTATCCATTCATCCATCCATCCATCAATATCTATTTCCAAGACAGGTGGCTATTACCAAACATTGCTTTAAGTGTTTTTATATTTATATAGCTTTAAATTTAACCCTGACACAGATCTTGCAAAGTGTCCATGCCCATCTTGTAGGTGAAGAAACAAGGGCACAAAGTACCTTGCACCAGTTCACAGAGAGCAACAGGATGAGGATTCCGGCTTTGGCCCATGTGACGCTAGAGGCCCTGTCCCAATCACTGTGCCCTCAACTTCCTTTTTGCAAAGGACAAAGACAAAGGTCATGTTTTGCCTTAAGGAACCTGGAATACAATGAAAGAGGCAACCACGCTAATCATCACTAAAGCAGGAATACCCTCCATAGTTCTTGGGAGTATTAAGTAGAATTATAGAGATAAAGCACCCAGTACAGTGCCTGGCACATCCAACAAGTACAAATTCTCTCCTAAGGACCATTCTCAGCTAAGGGAGAGAAGTTCATTACCTTCAGCCACTGCTCTACTAAATTAGAACTCCACCATCTCTCCATTTGAACTGCATAAACACAATAGAAAAATATTACTCCTTTGTCCCATGATAGAACATCATGACTTTAATAGCTAAATGAAATGCCTTAGAAAGCTGTTGCGGGTGGTGGTTATTGTAACTGTAAACATTGAAGGAGGTTAGGAAGGAAGCATACTGGGAAGGAAACTGTCGGGAGGAAGGGGCTGGGGAAGAAGGAGACAGATGGTTCAGAAGCACCCAGCCTCCAAATTATCTACTGAGTCCCAGGCCTGGGAAAACATGTATGGGGCCAATCCAAGCACACAAGGGTTCATGATTCAGCAAGTGGTTCAATTCTGTGAGTCATTTCTGGAAAAAGAAGATCCATACCATGGCATTAGTCCTTTGCCTGACATTTTTCTACCTCATGAAACTAGGTTGGGTTTTCTAAAATCCTTCCAGTTAATTTGAAGGGATAAACATCTAACTTTCTGTTTTTGAACTTGCTAGTCGTATTGCTGTGCAGGATTGCACAACTGCTCCAGTTTACCCCAGAGGGCATTTCAGTCGAATCCTCTGGCATGAGTTGTCTGAAAGCTCACGCAGAACCATTCTTGCAGTTCTGAGGGAACTGGGCTACATTTGGGTTTGTAATGAATATATATTCATTAGCCTGGGGTCTGACCAGCCAATAACGTGGAAAAGGGATCAGGCAGCTGAACTATGACCAGACGAACAAATAAGTGGCTCAGTTTAGAAACACAAGCTGAAAAGACAGTTGTTTCATTAAAATTAAAATCAGTTTTAATGGGCAGAAACAATACAGGGGGATAAATTCTGTAAGCAAAAACTATAACAGTCGGTATCAAAACATTATCCCAAATAAAAGTAAAGAAAATGAAGGCTATGCCTATGAGTGTATTGAGTGTGTGTGTGTGTGTGTGTGTGTGTGTGCGCGCGCGCGCACACACACACACGCGTGTTGTCTCTTTAGTGATTCATGGCATTTTTGTACCACACCTGCCATAAAGGAAATGCTTACCTGTGAGGACCCATCAAGTCAAGTTAATATCAGTGATTTGGCATTGATTTCATATATACTTGGCTTACGTTTTGACATAGATTTGGTTTCCAGATGAGTAATTGAACTGTATTGATTTTCATTAGCCCTGTGTTGGAATGGTGTTCTTTACTGGGCCTTCTCTTTCACTTCCTCTTTCCTGTAGAACTAATGGAAACATAGTAACACAACCAGAAAATAAATGCTTTTCTGATTCAAGTCCACACTCTCTGGGCTGCCTGATTCTCTCCTTCATTCAGGTATTTCATGAACCTGTCCCCTAAATGATACTCTCTTCCAGGGCCTTGACCAATAAAGTGTACATTCATATACTGCTTTCAGCAAACACATCTAGTGTGTTAAGTGATGGATACAGTCATTCTAAATCTACCAATAATTACAGAGGAGACGTCAAAACAGCAATTCTTTGAGCTCATGATCGCCCTTGGGTCAATAAGCATGCCCCATGGAATAGCATCTGGAAGCAAGGAAATCAGAACATCAGGTGTCCTGTGATGTCCTCTTTGAGAGAGTCCCTAGGTTTGACATAAGTTATACTGATATTAATGCTGCCATAGCCAACTTCATTGGCTTTGTTAAATAGCTCTTCTCAATCTTCTGCCTTCCTTTCTATGTAAAAGGAAAAAGAGTGTATATATTTCTTTGGGGAGGTAAGAACAATTGCAATGAAAACAATTTTTTTTAATTACATTGTTTTACTCAGATGTTTCTTCGATTTTCAAAAGAAAAGGCTGTTTCATGGGGCGCCTGGGTGGCTCAGTTGGTTAAGCGGCCGACTTCAGCTCAGGTCATGATCTCACAGTCTGTGAGTTCGAGCCCCATGTCGGGCTCTGTGCTGATGGCTCATTAGAGCCTGGAGCCTGCTTCGGATTCTGTATCTCTTTCTCTCTCTCTGCCCTTCCCCTGCTCACGCTCTGTCTCTATGTCTCTCAAAAATAAATAAATGTTAAAGAAAAAGAAAAAGAAAAGGCTGTTTCATTTTAGTAATGTTATCTGTAGGGTTTATATTTTTTCACATCTCAAGACAGCCCTATTTTATAGTTGTGCTTGATTTAAATAAATAGTAGAAAACATTCATATATCTTAACTACATGAGAATTTTTTAAAGAAGAGTTTGAATTCCTAAGACACTAAACATGAAGTCTAAGGCTAGGAAGCATTGAGATCATAGGGATTTTTAAGTTAACTCTTCGTTTTTGGCTTTACAAAAATATCTACTTTTTTGTTTGTTTTTAGAACACCAGATTACACCAGTAATAAAGCCATTTCTTCTTTATTTGTATCACATGTGTCTCTATTAAACGAGGCATACTACTAGCACAATGGGTAGTATGGCTGCTGCCATGGTCAGCTTGCCCTCTGGTTAGGTAGTCAGTGTGGATGGCCTGGCAAGCACTGTTCACGTGTTTTTCAGGAGAGTCCTTGTAAAGGGGATGTTTTCACCCGATTATGACAAGGAGAAAACCAAGGCTCAGGATGATGGTGTCCTGGTCCCAAGGGTGCCAAGCAGAACTGGCAGGGCTGGGCCTCAACTCCATCTCCAGCTAACACTGCAGCTGGTCTTTGGACAATTGGGCTCTCTTCCCTCTGCCATAAGAGTGGAATGGCCCCACTCTGTCATGCACACACACCACTAATGGCTGGACTGTGCAGTTACAGCACTCTCCAAATAGAAGCTGAAGCAAAAGTCACTCTTACCTCCTCCATTTTTCCCACTTGAAAGTCAAGGTAGTCTTTCCTCTTCATCAGCCCTGACTGAAGTGTGAGTAGGACACGCAACACCTCCAAATGAGGTGTGTATAATAGGGTAGGTAAGCTCCAGGGTTCAACCATGCACCTGCATTTCCTTGGATTGCCCAGACTCAGATCAGTGTTGCTCTAAGCTTTGACTAAAGATCAAAAATTATTTCTTTCTGTTAGAAAATGAAGGCTTTTTGATAAACAAAGATACTTTTCAGATTGTCCCATGTAAGACAACACACCATTGATAAACTGTCCATCTTCTGTTTAGAGCTATTTGTACCAAGAGTCAATGCAATTGTATGTCTGTTTTTAAAACCAAGTTTGGATTTCCCAGTTTTTCATATGTTAGGCTTACCAAACAATTATTAGGCTAAGCCTTATTTGTCCATTTAACATATTTATGAGTAATACATTTAAATATAACTAATTACTTATAAAAATACAGGCTCACCACACAGAGTTTGAAAAGTACAGAAATGTATTAAGAATAAAGCAAAATAAATACTTGTTCTCTTCTCAAAAGGGAATATCCACTATTAGACATGCATATGCATTTCTTTCCATGATTTTTTTTTATTTTTAATGTTTATTTATTTTTGAGAGAGAGAGAGAGAGATGGAGAGAGAGCAGGAGAGGGGCAGATAGAGAGATGGAAACACATAATCTGAAGCAGGCTCCAGGCTCTGAGCTGTCAGTACAGAATCCGACGTGGGGCTTGAACCCACAAACAATGAGATTGTGACCTGAGCGAAAGTCAGACACTTAACCAACTGAGCCACCCAGGAACCCCTCCAATGATGTTTTGTACATCCATATGTTTATATACACACACGCACACACACACATGCACACACACACTAAGAGCATAATGTACATAACATGTTATATTCTGATTTTAAAACTGATTTGTTTCTTACATTATTAAATTTCATTTTGACCACAATTTTATAATGGCTTCCTTTCCTTTGGAACTTTGGTAACTTTTGTCACCACTCTCCTATTGCTGGGTATTTTGGCTCTTCGTTTCCTCATTATAGATAAAATTGCAAGTCACTGACCAATTTAGGTTAGAGTCTTTATACAAAAGAGGATTATTGGGTCAAATCATGCAAGTATGAAAGTTCTTCATATGTACTACCAATGTATTTTTGGAGGGTTTTTGTTTTGTTTTCCTTTTTTGTTTCTAATCAATTTTTATGACTAACAATGTACAAGCTAAAAACTGAAAAACTATTTTTCCATACCTAATACTGGTTCTTACCTTGCTTTTATCCTTGTTATAAACTATAATTTTCCTATGAAAGTTCTAAAAATATGAACATGGGATGAAAGCTGAATATTTTTTCCAGATACAAAACTAAACATATATTATGAGGTTGTTTAAAATTAACCAATTAGCTTTTTTAAACAAGAAATGCAAATAAGCATCCTGCTTCTGAACAGGGCCCCATTGGTCCATTTGGGACTTCAACTGGAGGAGCTCTGAGTGCTGCTCTGCTGGTCATCCCACCATTGGGAAGCCATGCACTTTGAATCTGAGCGTCTTGGATTCCTATGTTTATAGTCTCAAACACTGAGTTGGAGAGGATCACAGGAGAGTGTTTGGCCAAGACTCCTATGGGTATGAAATTGGCAAAGTACACCTCCTTCCTCAGTTGGTTTGGACTGTCACAGATACACCCCCACAGAGCTACAGTGGGGAACATATTGGGTTCTGTGATCATCATTCTGGGTCAGTAATATGCTGTGACTCTGATCTCCACAGAGTTCCATCACACTGGATACAGGAAGTGGCTAAACTTACTCTGGTTTCTGCTTCCCTTTCTTTCTGCACAGAATGGATCTACCAATGGGAGTGGGAGCCTACCGTGCTACCATCTTTCAGTCTCAGCATTGTCAATCTTACCAGCCCCAGCCTGGGAATGCATATAAAAGATGCTTGTGCATGTTCCTATTAAACAGTAAACAATAAGAGGGAAAATAGGGTTATCAAAACAAGATATAATAATTTATACACAAAGCAAGTAAAGGTAAAAGCAAATGAGTCATAAACCAGAATCAAATGTAAATAGTTACCACCTCTCAGTTTTGCACTTCGTTTGCATGGATTTTGCTGGTTATATAACTGTAATGAAACACTAAAATCACTAGACCTACAGTTCTATGAAAACAGCAGCCTTGCAAGCTTTCAATTTTCTATTTTCAATGACAGTTAATTCAACATTTCAAAGTACAGAAGTTAAATGAGGCGAAGAATGATAAATGATGCCCCACGATTGCTGAAATCTGATTACACAGAGATAAGAACAGGCCAGATTCTACTTGCACAAGTTTGTACCTAAAGAACGAGACAAATGAGAGAAAGAAAGGGAAAAAGTAAAAGGGGAAGAAAAAGTTGGCAGAATGAAGGCTTCCATTTATCCCTCCTAAATATGATATAAACAAGGACACAAAGAAAATGCAAATGGATTCAGGATCCCATTGACACTCGGGGGGGACATTAATAAACCAGTTCCATCCTGAAAGAAAATCCAAAAATCGACCTCCATTTAAGAAGCTAATTTATGCACTCCTGAGTCCTCATACAAGTTAAGCAGCACAGAATATCACAGCAGGCCTAGAACAACAGATCTTGAACCCTGCTGTGTTTGTTCAAGAAGGCAAGTTAAGCTATTCCTAACAGGAAACAAAACATGCAGTCGGGCTATTAAACAGGGATCGTTTTGCCATACTGCGCAGCCCTGAATGCATCAATTGCTGTTCCAAACAGGATTAGAGATGTGGTTTTCTTTAACTATGGTTTTGAGAAAAATGCTTATGCCTGCTCAGAATTCTCAGACGGATATTAACTAATATAGTGCCAGGCAAGACAGAGCACTTTTGAAACTTTCAAGAAACTGTCTCTGGCAAACTCCAAAGTAGTGTGAAAGTAGCATAAAATGAAGGGAAGGGGGTACCGATGTGTGGAAAAGTTAACACATGTAAACAGCTAAATTTGGAATTGTCCCAAGAGTATTTTTGCCTTTAATTATTGAAGACCCCAGTCTACAGTGATTAATCATGGAGTGAACAACCAATATTTCGTTCCTATAGACAAAACCTACCTGAATGAACATGCGGCTTGAAACATGGGCTATTTTTGCTATGAATGACTATTGAATGTACATTTGCAAATGGTTTTGGGTAATTCTGCTATGCTATTTTTATAAAATAAGACTTCCCAGATATTTTTGTAGAAGTCAAGAAGTACCATGTAGGGGCGCCTGGGTGGCTCAGTCGGTTGAGCGTCTGACTTCGGCTCAGGTCATGATCTCACCGTTCCCGAGTTTGAGCCACGCGTCGGGCTCTGTGCTGATAGCTCAGAGCCTGGAGCCTGTTTCAGATTCTGTGTCTCCCTCTGTCTGTGCCCCTCCCCTGCTCATGCTCTGTCTCTCTCTCTCTCTCTCTCAAAAATAAATAAACATTTAAAAAAATTAAAATTAAAGAAGAAAAATAAGTACCATATAAAGAAAAAACCAGGCAAAACTTTCTTACATATGGACCTTTCTTCACTGTCCAATTCAAGGAAAATCAACTAGTTTAGAAAGTGGTTCGAATTCCACTAAAAAGAACAGATTTTTGATGGCTTGAGGGCATCAGGTCTGTATTGCTACATCATTTTTAACCAAAACTTCAGGACCCTTCACTGTATTGGGTGAAAATATTTAATATTGATTAGGCATTTCCCCAGTTAGTTACTATCCCAATGTGGTATCAAGGGTTGAAATTTATAGAGTCTAGAAATTATCTCAGAGGTGCTTAAGAATTACAGGAAAAACAAAACAAAACAAATTTTTGCAAACCACTGTTCTAGAAAATAGTCATAAACTAGAAGATAAGTCTTGAAAGATCCTCAAAATACCAGAATTATGAAAACCATAACTTACAGACAACAATCATTAATGACTACTACACATATGCGGGACACCAAATGGGACATTTTTAGTGATAGATCAACTAAGAGATTAAAGTTAAGCATGTTTACAGAGACATAATCATTTAAAATATTTATGGAGAAAACAGTTGCAGATGATACAGAGAGATTCCAACAAAAACACAGCACAAATGCAGACACCATATGGTCCAACGTATGCACCCATGACCTCATGTGAAAAGCAGGCCAAAGACGTAACAGCTGGAGACGCCTCCCCTTTACCCCCAGAACAACAAATTCTTGAGTTTGGAAAGGGCTCATTATAATCATGTCCATGGATTGGTGAAATCTATGGATAATGTCAAAGGCTTTGGGAGGGAATCTCTCAAAACCATTGTCCCTGGAAGCCTTTGCTTTGTTGAGGTTTCAAGCCCTATCTGCGTTTCCTGCTGACTCCATGTAAAAGGTGAAGTCAGGTAATGCAGAGATTTTAATGAAATAGGAAGAGTGTCACATAACTCCCAGGCTCTTTTGTCATCTCCTGATTATCCATCAGGCTTGAGTCAGAACCATAAATCATTGCAGAGGCCCCGGACCACCATATCACATCTGATCCGCTGCTCTAGAGCATCGAAAGCCAAGATGTGCAAATGGTAATAGAAACTCTAAGTTTTGCGACTGTCTAGCCTATGTCAGGTTCAATACCAGGCATGAGTAAGAGAAACAACTCTCATAACAAAACTGGAAAGCTAGTCTATCATTCTTATTAAATAAAAAGAAACCTAAAGCTTAGATAGGTTAATTAACTTGCCCACGGTCACAAATGGATGAAGGCTGGAATGGGACCCACCATATTCTTTTGCTGGTCAAGCAGCAAGACAATATTTTGAGGGGGGAGGTAGGCACTAGCGCTTATAAGAACCCCACCCTTCCAGCAAAGTCCTCTGTACATGTCACTGAAATAATACTGCGGAATGGAGAGGAAGAACATGAGGGGCACGGGGACTCATACATCAGCCACTGAGACTAGCAGCCCTGAGGGAGGATGCCTTCCATCTACAGTGTGACTGTCCTCAACTGCCCTCAGCTTGCAGCCCAGATACCAGAGATTTATATTGAAACTTCTTCTCCAAAGAGGTTAATTGCCCAAAATGACTCCAAGGAGTTCTGAAACCAATTTCATATAGGGCTCTTAATAATTTTTAAGGTAAGTGCCCTTCTCAATTTTAATAAAAAGGCAATTTGTAACAATGGTGAGGAATAGGGGACGAAGAGCTACTCCTTGTGACACAGGGCTGCAGAGAAAGTTCTTGGGCAAGTCCAACATCTTTTGGAAAGGCACTGGAGCATCCTCCTCAATTCTGAAGTTTCTATTTGCAAGGCATGTGACATGAGTGACAGAAGGAAAGAGGTCTGCGAGCTAAGTGTTATTGAAGAACCATATGTCCCAGCAATCTTAGTTCTTACTATATTCTGTGTTGGTTTGTTTTGAACCTTGTTTTAAAATTCCATGGCTGATGGCGCCTCAAGTTCATGAGGAATCTTCTACAAAAAAAAAGCATCTGTATATGGATTGGTGGACATTTGATGAATAAATTCCAGTAAGTTTGGGCTGGTCCAGTTTTAGGCACTGAATTTGGTAAGTCTCTTACAAAGAAATTTCAAATGTGGGCAATTAAGAAAGCATGACCTATTAAAGATGCCAATCCTTCCAGATAATGTGGAATTCTGACCATATATTTACCCTGGAAGCTGTTGTTCTACTCAAATACTTTAACTTTTAATGAAGTGTTCAGTCTTTTTGTGATGGCACTGAAGTGTAATCAAACATTACCACAAGCCAAGTCACACACTAGCATGTCTCGCCTTGTTTAAATATCTCAAATATATTTGAGTAATTGTGTAATGATTTCTAGGCCTCTGGTTGTCCATATGGTCTGAACAGACTGCCTTTTGTAGAGCAGTTGTGCTATCTCTCTCAACAGGAAGGAATCAAATCATCTTTGCTCCAAACTGGAAAGCTTGGGAGGTACTGCTTACATTTCGGGGAGGTGCCTTACCTCAGCTCTTGAAACACAACCAACCCACATCTGGCCCCCAGAAATCACTGTGTCTTCTGGAAATCCTGCTTGTGTTTATGAAATATCCCAGAACAAGGCAGCAGGCATCATGTGTCATGTTCTCTTCCACAACTGTCCTTAGGATACAATGACATGCCATGGGGACAACAGAGCAAAGCCAGTATGGCAATCACATGGAATCTTAGTAGACAGAGAATATTCTAGATGGTGGAACCACATCATCTCAGACAGACAATAAGGACCAGTGAAAGGGTCTGACGTTGGCAAGAACTTTGCTCTAATGCTCTCCAGGTGGTACAGGCAACGAGACAAGCAAAGGAGGTATTGATTTTGCAATTAATGAAACCCAAGAGGAGTCTTCAGAGATTTGGCTTAAGAGCCCAGAATCTAAACTTAGTTACTGGGCCTTACAAATTATTCACATTAGCTGTATCCCTAGGAAAGTACCTCAGGGAAGACCGGGAGTACTATGTTTAGAGGAGTGTGCTAAACTTACTCTTGACCTATTATTTGAGAATTCTTAGCAAAATGGTTGGGCACAGAGTTGCCCCCAAACCACTGGCCACAAGAGGGTTTTTTGATGGGACTAACTTGGCAGGAAGAAAGTGCACAGATGGGTCTGTTGGCCTTTCTGCTCCTGCCCAACTTCAGGCTTTTGAAGTTGTAAGAGGAAAACCATTCCACTGGTCATGAACAGAACTGAATGCACAAAACCATGGAGACATGCACGATTCACAAGTTCTGGAGATGACTGCAATGCGATGGAAAAGAGTTTACCTTTTGTGCCTGAGGGAGCTGAAAAATAATGGGAAAACAAAACAAAAAGAAAAAAAAAGAAATTATTACATAAAAAAGTCAAGATTAACTGCAAAACTTCATTTGGTTGCCACTGGAAAATGGAAAAACCACTACTGGGAGACAAATAGGGAAACATAACTGAAGCCAAGTCACTTCCTCAAATTAAGCTATGGTGCTGAATATTTGACCTGCTATCAGAATCTGTAGTAGCAACAGATAATCCGTGCACATGCTATGGGAGTCATCATACCCAGGTAGGCAGTTTGTCAACTTCCTGCAACGCTAGATCTGAGGTTCTTCTGTTTAGTGGCCCCAAACACACATTTCCAAGACCCAGTTCCTTCTTCCTGCACACCAGCGGTTCCCTAGTGGTGAAGGGCTGTTAGGAGACATTTGGGATTGTCAACTAGGCAGAGGGGAGGGAGCCAGAGCTATTGGCCTCTAGTGGGTAGAGACCAGGGATGCTGCTAAACATCTTACAATGGACAGGACAGCCCCCCACAACGAAGAATTATCCAGCTCACGTGTCAATCATGCCAAAGATGAGAAACCCTTCTCTTCATAAAGGTAAGACCGTTAGAAGACTGTTCTGTATTTAAAGTCAATTTTTCGTGCTTTGTAGCACACTAACTGTTCCCTTTATTGGTGGTTAAGGAAGCATGCACAAGGATTTGTGCATTTGAAGTAAAGATGATATTCTAAGAACAATGAAAATGCAGTCAGTCAATCCATAAAATAAGACATAATGGATTTCCCAGTGGTACAGGTAAGAAACTGAAATTATGGATATGTGGAAAAAGATGAACATTTATGAGACATACCTGTCTACTTTTCAACATTGAGACTATCAGGCTGTGGTTTAATGCCACCATATTTGTGACTGCCATTAGAGTATGCAGTGTTTTGAAAAGCATTTGTCTAATCTGAAATGGAAATTACATTATCTATGTATTAAATACCGAATCTAGGAGTTACATTGTTTTCAAGACTTCCTTCTCATCATACAGCCTAACTAACATTTATTGTGTGTGAACTTGTCACCAGTCACTGTGTTAAACATTTTATTTGCATTATCCCACAAATCAAAGTGACCTCATAATACTAGGTACCCTTATTATCCCCATTTTATAGATGAAAAATAAAATAGAAAATAGAGGGTAAATAATTATACAATGTCCCATAGATAATAAATTGTAGAGCTGTGCTAACTTTAGAATGTGTAAATTCAACCCAACTCACACAGTAAAGGCCACACACACTAGGAAATGAGATGGCAGACTTTCTCTCTGTCTCTATAGAGTTTAGAACACTGGAAGTGCTAGAAGATGCAAGATAACTAAACCATACATCCTAGGGTCCCATTTGAACTTTTTGCCCTTCTCATTCATTCTGCCCTGGGAAGAATGCTCTCTCTTCATATGCACCAAGACCAGGGCTTTCTAAAACCCTGTACCTGTGGACGGAGACCAGCAAAGGACAGAAGGGACAGACCCATACCAACAAGATGCCTTGGGTCTCTGAGACAACTCCAGAATGATTTGGAAAATGTCCATAACTCTCCCACACTAATTTTTCAAGTACTTTTATCCCCAAAGGTCTCCCAATTTAAGAAAACAGGAATAATATAAGCATGCTTTTCTGATTCTTTCCTCCTGGTTATGGTGACCACTATTCAAAAAGGAAGATTGTGAGTTCCTCCAGTGTTTCTTAGGGGTTCCAAAAATATGTATCAAGTGGTGAGAAATTAAGTCGAAAATGAGGAATCACTTCAAGTAAAGTCTCTGAAATATTAAACATTTTTTCAGATGATGGAAAAGAAACCTTGGAGACGCGAACATTAAGAAAATGATAAATGCACGTTTCCTTAGGAAAGCATTTGTGTTGAATCACAGCTTGTCATATGAAATGCACGGGGGGCCCTGAGGATTACAAATGTTTGATGAACTGAAAAATAAATACCAAGGTTCAGTCCTGCACAAACTGCTGGACTTGACAGGCCTCTGAAAGGAGAGCTACTCTTTCCCTCTCTCTTTCTGGAAGCCTCGTCCCAGTCAAGCAGGAAACACCTCTTTTTGACTCACCCATTTAAGCACATGGGAAGGAAAATGAGAGACTAGGCCTTTGCGGTGATGTCCTCAGTTTAAGACTGTCCTCAAACTCTCCACAAAACATATATTTTCCTCAAGAAATAACTCATGAAAACAAAGAGTCACTTTCCTATCGAAGCCTTAAAGGAACAGAAATTACAGCTTGTGGTGCCTTCAACAGGTTGGCCCTCTGAGAAGGAGCTTCAGAATAGAACACAACAAATTTAGATCAGATCAGCAGCAGCCATAGATGCTACTACTTGGGAGTCGGCTCCCCTGACGGCACATCATCCACCCAACAGTCACAATGGTCTACACAACCCTGAGCTGGGAGCCTGACCAGTCGGACACTGGGGCCTCTGGCTGGAGTCTTGAGGCACGTGCCTTCCAGCCTTTGGCCAGATGCTTGTCTGTAAAAAGAGATGGTGGAGGGAGGGCTGGGAAATGGGCCAAATCTTAGATGGCCAATAGGTTTTGTCTTGAGAGCCAAGTCTGACTGATTAGTAATGGCTGTCTGGAGGGCCGTGTTGAGAAGGATTCTGAAGTTATGTCTGAGTTTTGTTGGAAAGAATGTAAAAGCCAAATAGCAATGTCCTTTGTGGGCTAAAAATTAAGGAATGGCAAACCATATCCCTGGACACAATGATCTCTCAAGGTCCTACAGCACTTTTTCTTCATAGTTCTGAGCATATCTACGATTTATTTCTACATAATCTGTTTGTATAATGGCTCTCCCCTGTTAGGCCACAAACACCATGAGGGCATGATGATATTTATCCTATATGTAAGTCCTTATTAAGTTTTCTAATCTGTCCCTGTAACTGGTGTTCGCCTTGTTAAAGAAGGTAACTTGTTATTAGGATACACCAAAGGCAGATGCTAGGGAGAGAGCATTGGGGTAACTGCCTTGAATCCACAACAGCCCCACAAACTCACCATGTTGATAACCAAAGTTGACAGCTTTCAAAAGAAAAAGAGTTATCTTTGTCAGAAGGACAGATATGAACACTGGGACTCCCATATGCTTGACATGGATGTCTGTACGTGTGCTGACTGTCTCTCTGATCCACAATGCACAGAAAACCAGCCTGGGAACTTCCCACCATCATGTGGCCTGAGGTGACACAACCTCTCTTTTACAAAAGCCACCTTGTTAGGCATTTTCAACCAGGCTCCGTGTCTCTGGATCTATTTCTTCACTTAGTACATAAGGGTTTGCACGGGCAGCTTCAGGTTCCTTCCAGGCTAAACAACCTCAAGTTGTATGATTCTATATCTAACCACACTCACCTTCAAGTCACTTTTTAAAAGGAAGGGTAGAGAGAGAAGTATGCTCTGGGCTCACACATTCCTAGAGAAAAGCTCGGTGCAGGATGCATCCGCTGGATACTTGACATTTGAACGTGGAAAAACTAAGAAAGTGTCATTCAAAACAGAATGAAGGAGAGGTAAGGTGATAACAATGAATGTGACAGTAATAATAGAACAAGTCACTCTTTAGCGGACACTCTCAGTGGACCATGTACTTGGCTAAGTGCTTTTTCATCTTGAGTAATGTTGGTCCTCACGACTACCTCCAGGTTAGATGGTAGTATCATCCTCAGTTTAGAGATGAGAAAACAGATACTATTTAGAATGGATAAGTACCTTGCCAAGGTCACCCAACCAGGAAATGCTTGAACTGGTGGTCAAAGTCAAGTTTCTCTCCAGCCCTGCCTCTGCTTTAGCCATCAGGCTCAAAGCACTTCTTCTCATGCAGACCAAGGGTCTGAGCACCAACCCAAGCTCCTGAAGGACTTGGGGACTTCTCAGGCCATTCCATCTGGGTATCTCCCATACTGGAAAATGGGATGAGAAATTCCAGCACCATCCCTTTGGGAGAGCCTGGATGGAGACAGAGAATCCAGCTTACCACATTTCTCAGCATGTGCTGCATGATATACCGTGAGCATAGATATTTACCATGCCCTTTCCTGTCACATTTACGCTTGTCCTTTCCTCATCCTGGGACTCTCCCTCATACCTCTCCCTGCTTGCCCAGCAAATGCCTACTTCTCTGGTCAGTTGCCATTGCCTCAAAAAAGCCCTGTTTGACCTCTTGCATCATATGCCCTCGTCACCCATAATACCACATGCCTCCCATTCACAGTATAGTTACAGTAACTGCCACTCTACTCTTCTGTTTTGGTAACAGCAACCAAACTTTTAGCCAGAGTCAGCTAAATGACCATGTAAGAGCTTGATGTGGCTAAGTGATTCAATCATGGTCAATGAGATATCCGTGGATGTGGCTTTTCCCAGTGTCCTTAAAAAAGACTCCCTCCACCTGCTGCCAGTAAGATAGATGTGATGGCTGGTACTCTAGCAGTTATTCTGGACTATGAGGTTATTTCAAGGATGTAAAGCACCCACTAGGATGGTGTGGACAGCAGTAATGACAGGCAATTATAACAGCTATAGCAAGTTATCCACTATTCCAAATTCTTTGTCTATATTAATTTATTGAAAACTCACAGTAGGCTTTTTGGGTAAGTTCTTATTTCCCCAGTTTTGCAGCAGATGAAAGTACAACATCACATGGCCAGAAAGCAGCAAATACAGAATTTGGGAAGGGAGACCAGTGAAAAGGGCAGCAGATAATCCAGATGAAAAAAATAATGGAGTACTGAGTCAGGGTGCTAGTGGTGGAGGTGGCAGTCGTCTGACCCTTGATCTGTTTGAAAATAGAGATGTTGGAGAAAGAAATGAGAATACAAAAGAAGGAGAGGGGCGCCTGGATGGCTCAGTCAGTTAAGCATTGACTCTTGATTTCAGCTCAGGTCATGATCTTAAGGTTGTGGGATCAAGACCTGTGTTGGGCTCTGCGCTGACAGTGCAGAGCCTGCTTGGGATTCCCTCTCTCTCTCTCTCTCTCTCTCTCTCTCTCTCTCTCTCTCTCTCTCTCTCTCCCCCCCATCCCCTGCTCATACACACACACACACACACACACACACACATTCTCTCTCAAAATAAATAAACTTATTTTTTTTAAAAAAGGGAGAGATATCAAGGATGAATCCAAGGTTTTGGTTCAGGGAAATGAAAAAATGAATAGCCATTTACTGAAAGAAAAAAGACAAAAGGAGGAGCATATTTGAGGGAAACTTTCCAGATTTACAGTTTTAGGATGTCTCCTAGATTTGTAGGCAGAAGTGTAGGGTGGGTGGCATGGTCACTGTCAGTATGCTGGTGAGGTCACTCAAGGAGTGAATGCAGACAGAAGAGAGCTTGAGTCAGGGACAGAATCAGGAGCATCCCACCAGGTGGAGGTCTAGGAGCCAAAGGGAGCCAGTGAAAAGAGTGAGGGGTGAGGAGCCAGGAGGGAGGAAGGAGATCTGAGAGCACTGGGAGACCCTGAAGCTAAATAAAGGTGCTTCAAAGTGAGATAGTTCCTCCACCAAGGGAAGGGAGTGTTTTCGTTTTAACTTCCCTCATTCACTTCATTTCTATCTCAGAGTTCTGCACAGAGTCACAGGGCAACGGAGGGGACATCCATCCATCACTCTCGCTCAATGAAGTTCCGGAGTTGAATGGACCCCTTTTTAAAAATAAAACTCCAATTAAAGATCTATTGATCAAAACAACACATTTCACTATGAAATATGTAAAGACCAAATGGGAAACAAAGTATTTTCCTGCCAACTGTGTAAAACAAAAAAAGCCTGGCCTACATATGTTTCTTCCATTTGTAAAACTGGCCCTTTGCCTCAGGCCTTATGAATGAACGATAAATCCCTGCTAGCTGTAAGGTTCCTTGTGTTCATTTATTTTTCTTGTGCATGTTTGCATTTATAATCTTCCATTCTTCTTCATTAAGCAATGCAGATAAAGATCCTTATTCCTCTTCTATATCAGAGGAAGCTCTGCTAATTGGCTCAAACTCCAAAACCCGCACACCAAGGAGGGAAGGTATCTAATAAGCTAAGATTTGGCGGTGTTGTTCCTGTCCCACATCCATCCACTTCTGCCACCCCACACCAAGTCACACTGTTGCTCATCCATCTCCTCACTTTGACTCCTCCCCAGTCCCCTCTCTATACTGCATCCAGAATAATCTAAAAGTATAAGCCTGGTACTTTGCCAGCCCTGTTGTCCACACCTCATTTGCCTCAAAGCCTTTGTATGGCTATTTTCTCTAATGGCTGATGCTCATGTCCCCTGTCCGTGTCAGTTCCCTGATCACTCCCCAACAAACCTGGCCACACCAATTCCTACCCATCTGTCAGATTTCAGCTCTGATGGCATCTCCTCTGACTGAAGTCCCTATCTCAACCAAGTGTCTTACTATGACATCACCTTGCTTATTCCTGTATCACCTTCCATAATCTTCTTGTTTATTTTTTAATTACCTCTCCACATAAGAATTTAAGATCCATTCAGGGGCCATATTCATTGTTTTATCACCATGGACTATACTTGAACTGTATGTGGCCCTTGCTACTAATTCAGTACATATTTGTTGGAGGGGTAAAGGAAGGGAAAAAGGAGGGAAGGACGGAAGGTAGGAAGGAAGGAAGAAAAGGAGAGGGAATGGAAGGGAAGAGAAGGAAGTGAAAGGAAAGGAAAGGAAATAAAGGGAAGGGAAGGAAGGAGGAAGAGAAGGAGAGAGGAAGGAAAGAAAGGAAAGAAGGAAAGAAGGAAGGAAGGGGTGGGAGGAGAGGAAGAAAGGAGAGCAGAACAAAGGAAGCAGGAAGGAAGGAAGGAAGAGGGAGAGTGTTAAGAGTCTGGTGGACCAGGTTTCAAATCCTACCTCTACCACTTAGTAGCCATGAGGACTTGGATAACAATATATTATCTCCTAGTTCAAGATTTCTCATTTGTAAGACTATAATAGTAACACTATTCAAGGAATTAATGTGAGGATTAAGTGAGAAAAATGCTGAGAACGTACAACAGCTACTGGCCCATAATAGTTGCTGTTTTTATCCCTTGACCTTGTAATCTCTGGAGTTTTCAGAGTTGGCCCAACCTTACTATGTGTGACAGATTATACCAAAAACCAAGTACCTCATGGTTCACAAATTAGCCCACGGATCTGAAATCACAATCTCCTTCAGTGGGCCATCACTTCCTCATGGTGGTTATATGAAGGCCTGGATAAGGTGTCTTACGTAGTATGTGACTCTTAACAATGGATATGTGTCTCTTTGCTCTCAATAGGAGCCCCTTCCCTTTGTAGTAGTCCCCATGCTCTGGGTAAGGCTCTGCTCCAACTGTGATGTGGACAGTGCCAAGACCTAAGCCAACCAGCTCATCACTATGCCACAGCAACTGGCTCAGAGTGGACATGTGATCTAAACTAATCTAATGAGGACTTTTATAGATGTAATTAATAATTACATCCCTCTCCCCATTTCTTTCATCTTCCCTTTCCTCTCTTCACTAGAGTGTGAGAGGATGTACCTCTGGGACCACTGCACCAAATGGGGCTGAAGAGTAAAGTCTATGGAAGGTGAGAAGTTAGAGGGATAGAATTTAGTGCAATGCTGTCATTTGAGCCCATGTCCATCCTTGGGAGATAGTTTTCTAGTGGCTTTCTATGTTTTCTCCATCTAGTTTTCTATGGAGACATCCTGAGTGAACTGAGTTCTCATTTTTCCCATAGATGACTTACAGCTTGTCATCTCTAGTATAGACCATGGCTACTCACAACTAGATTTTACTTGTACAAATCAAAGGATTCATCAAAATATTTCCATATTGTTTGTTTAACTTCAAAAATATTCAGGAGCAATTTCCTCAAAAGATTTCCAGTGAAATATGTGAAATTTCCTTTCAAAATTATGGGGCATCATATTTTGGTCTTTATGATAATGTTAGATAAGTCAAGAGACAAAAGGGTGTCTCTTTGTGTCCTCGTCTTGCTCTTCAGAACCTCCACCTCCCCTGGCTTTCAGTCAGACTGCTCCCTCTACTTCTTATTCCTTCTTTTCCTCCTTAAATGTGGGCACCCTGTTACTCACCTACAATCTCTTATTGAGGCCACCCTTCCAGACTCATGGCTTCAACTAACCCCTTCTCAAGGTGATGATGATAGGGGAAGAGGAGGAAGGAAGAAGGAGAGTAGTGGTGGAGGTAGACAACCCTGGAGAGTGGAAGGCAAGGCTAAAAACAAGGCTAATGAGGGGCACCTGGGTGGCTCAGTTGGTTAAGTGGCCGACTTCAGCTCAAGTCATGATCTCACAGTCTGTGAGTTCGAGCCCCACGTCGGGCTCTGTGCTGACGGCTCATTAGAGCCTGGAGCCTGCTTTGGATTCTGTATCTCCCTCTCTCTCTGCCCTTCTCCTATTCACGCTCTGTCTCTATGTCTCTTAAGAAT
The DNA here is from genome assembly GCA_030068075.1 of Paguma larvata. NCBI lineage: Eukaryota > Metazoa > Chordata > Mammalia > Carnivora > Viverridae > Paguma > Paguma larvata. The sequence continues at coordinate 21,988,871 of CM057842.1, read as the reverse complement.
AAATAAATGTTAACAAAAAAAAATTAAAAAAAAAACAAGGCTAATGAAAGAAAATAAATATGACTGATTTTTCTACCTTAAAATAATTCAAGTCCATATTGGAATTTTTGCTTCATATCCTAGAAGTCCTTTAGGCCCTGTTAGAAAGACTCACAGTGAGAATGGTTACCTATGTATTCCAAGTTTTCTTGCTTTTATCAGTTTGAGTGTTATCTTATCTGACCATATAAAACCTAATGATTTCTTGACATCTAGTTTGGGGTACAGATGGAACTTTAACTTATTTTTCCAATGGTGTGTTTAAAAGCAAGACAAACATGGATAGAAAGACCTTTCTTTGCAACACATTTGTTTTTTAAAGCGTTTCTTTAGAACAAAAATAATAGGAGCAATGCATGTTGTTTGTAGAAAATCAGATATCAAAGAGAGGCAAAAGGAGACCTATGGTGTTAACATCCATTTTTTCCCCTTGCATCCATTGTTATTCTTAGTTAACATTATTTTAAATGACTACACAGTATTACATTACTTGAACAGATGATAAATTACTGATTGGTTTCCTTAATATTAGCTACCTGGGCTGTATTCTCTTTGTCACTAATGTAAATGACTGCGATAAACATCCTTATAGTAAAACTGCTGCACACACTATCAACTTTTAAAGGAGTTGAATTATTAGTTAAAGGGCATCACATACTTCAGTCCATGTACTTCCAAGAATGTTGTTCTAATTTACACTCTGAGCAGGATTCTCTCTTTCCAATATCCACTTCACCGCCCCTAAGCCAACACCATGTATTATCATCTTTAAAAAAATCTTCCAGTAATTTTTAAAGGTTAGATTATAGGGATGAACTTTTTCCATGGTCCAAATGAGTTAAAGACAGAGAGGATATTCAACTTTAAAATTCCTGAATGGCCAAAGAGCTAACTCCGTTGTGGCTCTCCAGAGAACATGCACTGCTTACTGCAGACTAGCACCTCCAAGTTATTTAGTAGAAGAGAACTAGATTGATATCCAAAGATCGGATTTTTCAAACTTAATTTTGGATCAAAAAAAGCTGTGTTTTTGTTGCAGCAGTAGAGCCTTGCCTAGATGAAAGGCAAGCCTGCATAAATTATTCACTTGATGGCAGACATTTTTGGGGACGCTGGAAAATGTGGATTATTAATGGGCAGACCAGAACAATTCTCACATTACATATAGCTAAGGACTATCAGCTGGGGGAAAGCCCCAGACATTTTGCTTGTTATAATGTTCTAAAAATTCTCACAATAAGAAGTCATTTCTCATCAGACTTGAACTCTGCATTGTATCGGAAAAATAAGTTTCCAATTAAAATTGTCATTCCTCAGCCTTATTTTGTGTGGTCATCTTGCTGAAAAATTGTCTGGCGTTCTGGCAATGTGGGGGAGCCGAAGGTCCTGTTGGTTTCCTGTGAGAACATGGGTTGGTAGAATCAAAAGGAAATTTGGCAAAGTCCAGATAAAACCACCACCATGATGCATTTGTATTTCCTGTCTGAAAACTACATTGGTCCGCATGGCAGTCCAGGGATCCATGTAGATTAAGGAGGATCTGATAGGGAAGGAAGCTCGTTTCTGCAGCATTCACTTTGGAAATATCTGAACAGGATGCAAACCAACTCAGACCTTCTCCTGAACTCCCACCCTACCAGTGTCACTTTTCAACATTGTGACTGCTTCCAGTTGGATGCTCTATGCTGCTGGTTTTAATTAAAACTTAATTTGCAAAAATGTTTCATAATTTATGCATGTCATATAACTCCTCTGAGACTGTGAACTTGGAGCCAACTCAGGGCCATATAAGGAGACATTGTACTGAGAAGGTTGTGGGAGGAAAGGGATGTAGGAGGAGAAGTACCAACAGGGGTGCAACAGAGGAAGGTACTGATACTTTCTTTCAGTTTCCCATCACCTGGATCTGCAGCCACCTGGGAGGGACATGGGTCTTGATGTCTGGAAGCAGAGAGCCCATTTGGCAGGTCACAGACTTAGAGGATCAGAAGGGTCAGCAATGGCCAGATGGTCCTCCAAGGAAGGTCTTACCAGGGGAGATGATGAGACAGAGAACTTGAAACCCTCCAAAAGAGATGAATGGGTTTCCACTCTCCCCACAAAAGGAGACACTGAAAACCCACAGAGGAAAATTAAGGAAAACTCAAGAGTCTGCAATGAAACCATTACTTCACTCAACAGATGTCTTCCAAGAGAGAATTTGCAGGGCTCTGCCAAACTGCCGAACCACAAAGAAATCTATATAGTAACTTAACTAGATATATTAGGCCTCTAAGAAAGATGACCAGAAAGATCCTCCCCTCAATACACATCCTTTGTTAATTATAAAGTGAATGAATCTCCAGTCACTCTCCATGTCTACTGTGGAAAAAAAATGTATATATAGAGACAGAATTTGACATAGAAAAAAATCAAAGGGGACAGAAATGAAAGTACCATGTATTCTGCACACTCACAAAGAATGGACCACAGTGTCAGTGCCGCAGCGTTAGTGGCCAACATGATAAGCAATACATTTCACTGATAGATGATCTCTATCTCTAGCTATAACTCAAAGGTCCTTCCATTTCCTGCTGCCTATGAAAAACATTATTACCTATCAAGCAAAAGCAAGACTATGTAGTTTATCTATCACGCTTGCATCTCGCAGATGTGAACACGTTAAATAAACACTTAAGAGCAAAGGTTTGAGCTGTGGATAGATAACCCTCTGTTGATGCTCTCAATTAGGGGATCCATCAGGAAACTCCCCACTTGGTGACTCTGGCCTGTGAAAAGTCTGCGATTCTAGTTTATAAGTTTTTTTCTATGAAAACATCTATGAACATTTCCTTCTCTTACATATTGTTTTCACCTTGGCCCATTAGTGAACGTATTTTATGTTCACCTGGAAAGAGAAAGAACTGCCAAAGCCACGTGTTGAATGACACTAGTTCTCTTTGCGCACCTGAGCACTTTGCAAGTCAAGACTGGATACTATTTACTCACAATGAGAACTTGCACATGCTGAGTGAGTGCTTACTCTAAGCCAGTCCAGGAGTTAAGGGCTCTGAATGAATTCTCATGAGAAATTCTCACACAACTCTAAGGGCTAGATATAGCCATTTACATTCCAAAGATGGGAAAAGGAAGAATGACTCCAAACTTTGTTTTCTGACCCAACAAGATAAACAAGTCACATAATCCAATTAGTTTTTTTCTAAAAGCTTAGAATAATCTATTGACGGATAATGAAATGAATACAATATAAAAATAAAAATTAAGGGGTTTGCTTGGCAGTGGAACAGAAGGGAGCTTTATCCTCCAATCATGCCTGCTGACACACTGACTACCATAGTACTTCAGACTGATTTTACTTATGTCTAGAAAGGAGGAGACCTATTAATCTGCTAGAACTGCTGATCTCTCAAAGTACATTTTGCTCCTCACCCCCTAAATCTGGTGTTTGGTGATCTTTAAACACATTTTGCCAAACACATGTTCCTATAATTTTAAAGTCCATGTGTATTAACAGTGGAAATTTTGTCATGGTCTTGATTAGTTCATAATTAAATAAAAAAACAGAGTAACTCATCAAATATTTTTATTTCCTAGTACCTTTTTTGTTATTATAGGATTTTATTTCTCTTAGTTAAGAAAGTCAGGTCTTACCAGTGACACTTGGGCCCAAATCTCAAAGAGGCTAATGCACTTCTGAAGTTCACATTTTTTCTTTTTTTAGTTTTATTTATTTATTTTGAGAGAGAGAGCATGAGGGAAAAGGCCAGAGAGAGAGAGAGAGAGAGAGAGAGGGAGACAAAGAATCCCAGTGCAGAGCATGGTGCAGGGCTTGAACCCATGAACTGTGAGATGGTGACCTGAGCCAAAGTCAGATACTTAATCAACTGAGCCACCCAGGGACATCTGAAGTTCACATTTAAAACCTAGAAGAATCCAAAAGTCAAAAGCTGAGCTACAAAATTCCATCATTTATACTGAACTCGTAAGTTAGGTAACATGATCATGGAACAAAAAAAGAAGCATAAATAAAATAAAGAGGACTACCTCACAATTAAACAGACTTAGTATAGTATTAAATTTAAATAAAAATTATCTCAATGTCATATCCAGTAAACTGTCACTGCCTTAAAAAGTTAAGAGATGAGCATTATTCTCTGTAACAGTAATCTAAACCCAATATGTTTGTTAATCTTGAATACAAATAAACAAGTGAGACAATTTATTTAAATAATCTTGAAGATAAAACAAACTAATCAACTAAATATCATCATCTTTTACTTCTAAATTTCTACTGCGGTCACAGTGGAATAACTACTATTGGATTAGCTCTCTTGACACAAACAAATAAATAAGTGGACAGAATACATGCAAAAAAAGTCCTTTGGTATTGGTCAGCAATCAACCCACTCTACTTCCTAGAAAAAGGCAAAAAAGTGAGGTGAGACTCACGATCACTCCAATACTCTGCCTGGAGGCAGTTATAAGACCCCAGAGTAGGGAGGTTGAGCCCATGCAAAGCTTAGTAGTTGTGCTGAACTAAGGAAGAATTAATCAGAGTTTATAGAGGCTGAGGTGGCTGAAGTTTTCAAGCTACATAACTGGAGAGAGAAAGCTATACAGAGAAAGAGCTCCAGAAACTCACAGGGAGGTCTTCTTGAGTCTTTGATTTAATGCTAAAATAGGTATGTATAGTGTGAAACTCCATAGGACTGGCAAAGCACAATTACAGGGGTGAAGGTAGGGTGAAGAGGGGAACTTCAACAAATTTTAAGCTAAAAAACATCTGTTGGGCTTCAACCATGGCTAGATATTTACATGTTCCAACCAGTCAGAAGAGAATTCTCTGTTAAATACCTGGAACATTTGGTAGGAACTCCAGACAGGTTGTTCCTAGGATTACAACTAAAGTAGCCTTTGACTGAAAGATACATCATACCTGCCTAATCAAAGCTTAAAACAAAGCATTTAAAAGGCCAAGCTCCTACATAAGTAAATTAACTGGTCACCAAAACAGAACTCAATACTCTTTAAAGGAAGACAGCAAAATCCAGACACTCAATACCACATGTCCACAATCATGATGTCATTGTGACCAACAGTTAATAAAAAAATGACTAGATATAGAAATGGGAAAATGTGACTCTTGAGAAGGAAAATAATCAATCAATAGAAATATACCCAGAAATGATGCAATTGGAAACATGACTTTAAATAAGTTATTAAAGATATAATCAAAGATTTAAAAGAAAACTTGAACATTAAGAAAAGAGAACTAAAAACTAAAAACAAATGCCAAAATCCAGCAAAAATCAAAATGAAATAAAACCTCTAGAGTTGAAAAACATAGTACTTAAAATTAAGAAAAAAAAAAAGGTCACTGGATGGGCTTAGGTGCAATTTAGACATTTCAGAAGGAAAGATCAGTGAATCTAAAGACATAGCAACAGAAGTAATTGAAATTGAAACAGAGAGAGAAAGGGGAGGGGGAAAGTTTGAAAGAGAATTTAGTAGCCAATAGGAAAATATCAAGCAGATGAATATATATGCAAATGAAATTCCAGAATCATGTGCAGTAGAGGACAGACCAAAAAGAAATGAAAAAAAAACATAGTGGCTAAATATCTCAAATTTAGTAAAATTTATAAACATGTAAATCCAAGAAGCTTAATAATCAGGTAAGGGGTGCCTGGGTGGCTCAGTCGGTCAGGTCATAATCTTATGGTTTATGGGTACGAACCCCACATCAGGATCTGCACTGACAGTTGGAGCCTGCTTCAGATCTTTCGTGTCCCTCTCCCTCTCTGCCTCTCCTCCACTCTCTCTTTCTCTCTCTCAAAAATAAATAAACATAAAAAAACATAAAAAACCTGAAGCAAGATAAACCCACACACAAAAATGATTCTAAGACACAGTATAATAAACTTGCTGAAACCAACTGAAACAACAAAATCTTAAAATTAACCAATAAAATAAATGTACACATGTACAGTACAAAGATAAGAATTATCGCTGACTTCTCACCAGAAACAACAAAAGTCAGATGATAATATATCTACTGGTTTAAAGTACTGTAATAAGAATAATAAAAAAATGTACATTTAAAGTTCTATATCCAGTGAAAATATCCCTCCAAAAGGAGGTGAAGTAAAACATTTCAGACAAAGAAAAAAAAAAAAAAAAGAAAAAGAAAAATGGAGTAAATTCACTGTCAGCAGACCTGCACTTTAGAAAAGATTTTTTAAGAAGTTCTTCAGGCTGAAGGAAAAATGATTCCAGATGGACGCTTGACTCTATGCAAAAGAATAAATAGGACCAGAAATGGAAAATATGTGGGTAAACATGAGATTTTTTTCCCCTCACTTTTAAATTAACTATTTTAAGCAAAATAAAAACAATGTATTGTATGGGGTTTATAATATATGTGGGAATAAAAAGTATGATAATAAGAGCACATAGGATGGATGGAGGGCATGAGAGTATACTGCTATAAGTTGCTTCCAATACGAGAAAGAGAGACTGTGAAAAGTTGAAGATGCAAATTGTTACATTAGAACAACCACTCAAAAGACACAACTAAGAAGTACGGCTTAGCTAACAAGCTGATAGTGGAGATAGTGGTTAGGGGCAATGAACCTCCTGTGCAATCAGAAATCCACATATAACTTTTGACTACCCAGAAACGTAAATAGAAATAGGCTACTGTTGACTGAAAGCCTTACCCATAACATAAACAGTTGATTAATACATGTTTTGTATGTATATTATATATAATATTCTGTATTCTTACAATAAAGCAAGCTCAAGAAAAGAAAATGTCATTAAGAAAATCACAAGGAAGGGAAAATAGATTTATAGTATTGTACTATACTGTATTTATTGGAAAAAATCTGCATATACGTGGAACTATGCTGTTCAAACTCATGCTGCTCAAGGGTTAGCATATAAAATATTATCTATATTTATGTGTACATATATATAATACATATACTTATTTATGACAATATGGTAGAATTAAATGAAAAAAAATAAGAGAATAGATTAGATAACTATTTCTAACTATATGGTAGACTTGAAATTAAAGAATAGAAGTAATTACTTTAAATGTAAATGGATTAAATACACCGTTTAAAAAGTAGAGACTGTCAGACTGGATAGAAAGAAAAAGAGACCGAACTATATTTTGCCTACAAAATATGTCTTTTAAGTAAAAAGATATGTAGGCTAAACGTAAAAAATAAACAGAAATATATACTGCAATATACAAATAAAACAATATAAAACAATAATCACAGAAAGTTGGGTGACTATATTAACATCAAACAAAATAGTCTTCAGATGAGGAATATTATAAGAGATAAACAAAAATATTCATAATAATGAAATGGTCAATTCATCAAGAAGACATAATGTGCGCTCCTAATAACAAAGTTTAAAAATACATGATGCAAAAATAGGCAGTAGCAAAAACTGAAACACATGAATTTAGAATTTTCATTGGTGATTTCAACAATCTTCTCAGAAATTCATAAGAGACAAAAAGTCAGTAAAGATATAAAAGACATGAACAACATTATCAACCAATTTCACCCAATTGTTATTCCTAGAACAAGAAGCACAACAACTGTAGTATACATATCCTTTTCAGGTTGTAAATATGAAATATTCACCAAGAAAGTCTATATGCTGATATATAAAACAAGTGTCAGGAAAAAAAAAAAACTATTAAAATCATAGGATATGTTCTCTGAACACAACAGAACCAAAATAGAAATCCAGTAAAATCTGGAGGTATTTGGAAAATAATATGCTTCTATATAACCCATGAGTCACAAAATCCTTTCATCACAAGAAATATTAGAAAATATTTTGGACTGAATAAAAATAGAAATGCAACTATCAAAAGCTGTGAGATATGGCTAAAGTAATCCTTAGAAAGAAGCATATGGCTTCAAATACTTACAATAGAAAAGGAGAAAAATTTAATATCAATAGTCAAAGCTTTACCTTAAGAAACTACACAAAAACCCAAATTAAACACAACATAATAAAGAGGAAAATAAAAAAAAAACTAAAAAATAAGAACAAAAAACAATGCAACAGAAAATGGATAAATGAAAAGAGTAAAATTGGTGAAACCAAAGACTGGTTCTTTGAAAAGAACCGTCAAAGTTGAAAACCACATAGCTAGACTGATAACAAATTGCCAGTATCAGGAATGAAAGAAGTGCTGTCACCATAGATCTTAAATCTATTAAAGGTACAAGAGAGGATTATGAACATCCTTCTGTTAACAAACTCAACAACTTACATGAAGTAGACAAATTCCTTAAAAAACAAATGAGCAAAATTCATATAAGAGATATCAAAATATAAAAATCCCTAAATCTATAAAAGAAAATGAATTTGGAATCAAGACGTTCCCCACAAAGAGAGCTCCAGGCCCAAATGGTTTCATTAGTGACTGCTAACAATATTCAATGCCTAACAGAGCAATCTTGCACAAGCTTTTTCATAGGATAAAGAAAGAATTACTTCTCAAATCATTTGTTAGGTCGCCATTGTCAAAACTCGACAGAGAAATTACAAAACTAAAAACCATCACCACCACCACCACCAAACTACAAACTGATATCCTTTGTGAACATAAAGGCAAAGATCCAGCAATATATAAAAAGGAAAAGAAAAATCATGACTGAAAGTGTTTATCACAGGAAGGCGAAGTTATTATGGTATTCTTATAACTGATATCAATCAGCATAATTTGCCACATATGGAAGACGGCATTTTCCAAAGTGGGCCATGACAATATCTCCCATGCCATATTCCACTTACAATGTAATGTTTTGTTTTGTTTTTAAATCCAAGTTAGTTAACATATAGTATAATAATGATTTCAGGAATAGAATTAAGTGATTCATCACTTACCTATAACACCCAGTGCTCATCCCCACAAGCGTCCTCCTTAGTGCCCATTGCCCATCCAGCCCATCCCCCCCACCCAACACCCCACCACCAACGCTCAGCTTGTTCTCTGTATTTAAGAGTCTCTTATGGTTTGTCTCCCTCTCTGTTTTTATCTTATTTTTGCTTCCCTTCCCCTATGTGCATCTATTTTGTTTCTTAAATTCCACATATGAGTGAAATCATATGGTATCTGTCTTTCTCTGACTGACTTATTTCACTTAATATAATATACTCTAGTTCCATCCATGTTGTTGGAAATGGTATGATTTCATTCTTTTTCAATCCTGAGTAATATTCCATTGTATATATATACCACATCTTTATCTGTTCATCAGTTGATGGATGTTTGGGCTCTTTCCATTCTTTGGCTATTGTCGATAGTGCTGTCATAAACATTGGGGTGCATGTGTCTCACTGAATAAGCATTTTTGCATCCTTTGGATAAATACCTAGTAACGGTTGCTAGGTCATAGCTGGGTCATAGGGTAGTTCTAATTTTAATTTTTTGAGGAAGCACCGTACTATTTTCCAAACATTAAAATGTTGACATTCCTATAAAGTCTATGTCTCTACCTCTTTGTGCTGCCTCGGTAGAGAGTATGGGGGAAATGGTACCATGTGACTTCCAGGGCTAGATTATAAATATGCACTCCTGCCGTGCTTTGGAACCCCAGGCACCAGTTTTTGGAAGCTCAAACTAGTCCATGCAAAGCGACCACATGGAAGGACAATGTAGGTATGGCTAGCAGAAGTGTCTGGCAGACAGCTCCTCTGAGGTCCTTGTCAAAGGCCAGTAATTAACCACCTGACATGTAAATAAAGATGCTTCCAGGTGATCTAGTTCCCAGCCGCTGAGTTGCCCGATGAGTCTTCATAGCGTGAGGACCCCAGATATTGTGGAGCAGTGGTCAGGCAGCCTTGATGTTCTCTGACCGCATTCCTGCCACGTCACTGGCAGCGTATGAAAGTGGTTGTTTCGCACCATTATGTCCGAGGGTGTTTACTAAGCAACAGTAGCAATAGAAAGTAAGTATGATAATCTCTGTTTTACAAAAGAGGAAACTTCACCTCTTAAGAGTGACCTGAACAAGCTAGTATGGGTGGTGAGTGGCAAAGTTGGGGTATCAACCCAACCCAAAGATACTGCATGCAACTGATCTGGACAAAAGGGGGTCTGAGTGCGGTACCACCTCATCTACCAGGGTTCTAGAACAGAGCTATAAAAGGCTTTGGTGCCATCTTCACAAAACCATGATCTGTCCCCAGTAACTCCTCTCTCAGGAAGACATCTGAGGTCAGGATTTGGCATGTATGGGTCACAGAGCCAAAACCATCTCGATACTAAACCTTTAGCAAAGATATACCCACAGTGTCTGCATTTGCAAAGCTCAAGTAGCTCAATCAGCCATGAATTCTGGGCATTTATACAAGAGCCGGTTGAAACACGAGCTTAAGGAACTCTTGCCAAACAGCTGCAAAGAGTACAGGAAGTAGAGGAATAAAACCTGTTACAGGCTTGGCTCCCACTGCAGAGCAGCGCAGGAGATATCAGGGGGTGAACCAGCAAATATTTATGATAACAGGGCAAATATAATTGATTCATTTCCTTCCTAGAAAGATGACTGCACTCAGGACAGTTGAGGCGGGTTGGCATTTTCTATTTTCTGTTGTCCTCTCCTCTGTTCCTTACCAACCCGGCCAATCCTTTTCCCCTGTATACAAACATCAGTTTATTCTCCACAGAGATACAAGTCCTCTACCCCCAGACTTGAACAAAATCTCCACACTGTAGAAAAGTAGCAGGATCTACTTAGATTCATAGGCTGTCAGATCTAGAAGGGCGCTGGACAAAATTGCTGCCTTTACCCTGAACAAAATCCATTCCTTCTTTTGGTAATAGCACTTTGTTCAATTTGCCTACGAGACAGAAACCATCCCCTATTTTCAGGTCTGCTGGTGAGATTGCGGCTGACTCCCTGCTCCCGGCAAGCCAAGGGTAGACATGTGACTCATGCCCGCCCAATCAGAATGCTCCATCCTGATGACCACCGTGATTGGTCTAGGCATGTGGTTGAAGAGGCAAGGAGTCAGCACCAGGGCTTTAGCTAGAACTTAGAAGAAAGAGATTATTTTCTTCTGAGGACAAGGGGCTCCACTGGTAGGATGTAAGCCCGAGCTATTGGTGACTGTCTTGACATCACGAGATGTCTTGACATCTCACCTGAGAATGAAGCCACACAGAGGAAACCAGCCAAAAGATGGCAAGAAGCAGATTTCTAAGAACATGTGGGTGCCTAAGATCCAGTGATGTCTGAAGAGACTACACACTGACTCTGGTTTTATGACTGAATACATTCTCCTTAATCACACAAGTCCGGCTGAGCTGGATTTCTGATACGGCCAAAGAGACCTGATTTGCTATGACAACACATTATCAATTATCTACACCAGCGGTGCATGAAGTCAGCTCTGTGGCGCCCCAAAATTCTGTGAACCAGAGAGTGATCAACAGGGGCTTTGACCCCAGTTTCGTCAGCGCTGCTCTTTTTTTCTAACACGTGATGGCTATTATGATTTCATTTAAATAAAGGAGTTTTGCTAATTAAGAGTAAAAAAAAAAGAGAGAGACAGCTAATTCAAGTTCAACCACCTTATTTTAGAAGTCTGAAAGACCCGAGTAGCTTTGACGAAGCAGTTTGTGACATAAGCATGCCTGGTGTCTACTAATCCACCCAGTTCACTCCCCACTATCCCCTAATGCCAAGGGTGCGGTCACTGTGTGTATCAGTTTCGGGTCTTGCTTCTGGGTGGAAGCCTATGTGTGGCTTCCAGGCACTTCACCCCAGCAGGTAGGAGGGCCCCACAGGAATTTCTGGCATTGGGTTACCTGCACAACCCTGAGTGCAGAGCTCCATACTGGCCATACCTAGGAGCCATGCTTCTCAGAGTGCATGATGGATCACAGACTCTCAGGGGACTAACCAGTAAACGAAAGATAGTCCCATCTTGAAATCGTGGTAGGCTTTTTTCGCTACAGTGGAAGAACCTCTTTAAAGAGTACTCTTTTAAGTACAGTGAATGGTGTCATCTCAAAAAGCACCACGCAGGTGCAGTGTTTTTGTATTTTTAAAGGTCACAGTATGGGAGAGCTTTGATCAGAACCATCTTTGACTTGTGCTGGGCTCTTGAGGAAGTCCTGCCCATTTGCCAGGGAACAAACCTATTTCTGTACCCACCGCCTGTCAGAGTAAAGGGCAGAACTTCTCTTCAGTATGCTAAAATAGTGGTTTGGTTTTTGAAAAGGCTTTTGGAATCTATCATCTTTAAAATTTAAAAAAAAAAAAAAGCAAAATCTGGTCACTTTTGAGACAAGTTAATTAAGTCCCATCTGTCTCAATGTGGCTGCCCTCTATTTTGAAGTGGAAAAAAAGAGAGAGGATCCAAACTAGCAATAATGTCCTTTTAATTGAATAAACCAACACTTTTCTCATTCTAATGAGCATAAACTGCTTACAGAAAAGACTTTATTTAAATTACCCAGAGTGATTATTTTAAATGCACAGTTTGGTTAAAAGCTACAGTCATAAATAATTAATTTTTCTTTTTAAAAGAATTATGCAAATTTAAGCCATGAGGCTAAAAATGGAAAGTGTCTAATCATATGTGAATTGCTCTTGTATTTCTCTTCTTGCCACTTTGTCACCATGATTCTGTCTTCCCACCTGCTCTGAAGAGACAATGTGTGTCCTCACTTACCATGGTCTAGGGTGGTTCTTATAGCCTCTGCCAATTCTTCATATTCCTATTAAACACTGAGTGAGACCAAGAAACGGATGAGAATAGCTTTGTATTATGTCCCAGATAACACCATGTGCATATGAACAGTAGCCAGTTCTTGGTGATGGAGGGAAAACTGAATCAAGTAGATCTGGACGTGTTTCCTGAGCATGTATCCTGTGCAGGCCTTCTGCTGAGTGAGTAGAGCACAGAGGAGTAAACTCCTCTTTGATGAACTCCATAGATTATCCATAACAGAAAGTTAAATAAAGGCTAACTAAAGGATAAAGACAAGACAGTAAAATCTTCCAATACCCAGTGGCAGTGACCGGTTAACAGCACACGGTGGGAAACACCACAGAAACTAGGACCTTGGGCTTCAGGTGAGGGTCTTCAGATCAGACAGTGTGAGATTCGAGAATCCCTTTCATCTTGTGACAGCAACAGACACCTCTGAGCACAGCCAAGCAAGAGAAGCCCTGTTTAGATGATGGGCTGTGGCCACAAGACTGCAGGACACACAGAGCACTGCCAGCTCTCTGTGGCAATGAGCACACCGTGGCGGGCTTTATAGGTGCAAGCCTGGGGGACGTGAAGGGTGAGCCCTACCTAGTGCAGAGAGACTGAGGTGTGTTCTGCTATTCTAGCTGCTGGCGTTGTTGTGCATAGGAAAGAAGGCGCCAGTGGCTTCCATAATTTGAGGAAGGTAGAAGTGGATACTGGAGGGCAGGAGGTGAAGGGGGCAAAGTAAAATTATGGATGGCACAGTCAGGCAAAAGGCATTTCCAGCCTCTAGCAGAATATCCCCTTAGTTTCACTCGGCCATCAGCTATGTTCACAGTATTGAAATGCAAACCTTTAGGTGGTATGTGCATCTACGGGTCACTACAGTCCCTCCCACCCCACCCCAATCACTCCTGTTTTATACCCAGAGTTCTCCATGCATACTTCACCAGCTGGACCCCTCTAAACAATTATATTACGCCCCCAGATAGTAAGCAATGTGTGGATGTTACATTGTCGGCCCGCGGTAGCAGCAGGCAATCCTGCTTTGGCTGCCACAAAACCAGCCAGTGAGAGACGGGGAGGCCGGTCCCTAAGGGAGGATGCTACATCAGTTATCCCTACAACACCCCAGCAGGGAAGGACCCATCTTTATCCCTTTTGTATATGATGAAACTGGAAACACAGAAGGAAGGGGTAAGCAAACGGTCCCAGATGACACATCTAAGTGACAGAGGGCATCGAACCCAGACCCGCAAGCTCCAGGGCTGTGTTCTTAAACAGCAGGAGATGCCTCTCCAGCCTCTGTAAGGGGCACAAATACCTTATTAGGAAGAGAAGTGAAAATATTCCCCACTCTCAAAGAAGTTGGACTCTTTCTCCAAAAACTCCATATTGCGATTTTTTGGGGAGAACACGGTGGATGTCAAAACGCAGAGGGATAGGGGCTGATGCCTGGCATGCTCTGTGTGCTTTCGCTTGCTCAGCCGAACAGAACTCTCGGGCCCCAGCTCCATTCACTTTAGATGGGACTCAAATTGGCTTCGCTGAATGTGGCCATAATCCACTTTTGGTTTAGAGGAGCTTTAGAGAAAGCTCTAACAGCTCATATAGCTAGAACTAAATAGCAATTTAATGAGTAATGAGTAAATGAATCAGAGGCACAGATTAAATTTCCATCCAAATAACCATAGGTCTCTCAGTTAAGGGGAGAAAGCATGCTTGGCAAAACGGTTTGACTTTGGCCATGGCCATGTGGATTTTCGCAGCCTGCTTGCTGAATATGGCAGTGCATACGGATGTGGAAGGACGTGGGCCTTGGATGTGCTCACGAACCTCCTTCAGAACCAAGCATAGGATAACTTTACAGTGTCACGAATCTCCTTGTAGTTATCAGAAAGGAATTTCAATATTACACCAGTCTTAATTGTATGTAGAGAGCAACCCAAGGGTGTTCAGGCACAAGGCAAGTGTCTTCATGCTCACATAACTCACTGGTTTTATCTTAAAACATTCACATTCAACCACAGAAAGGACAGTTGCTTTTTTGTTTTTGTTTTTTTCTTAAACAAATACTTCCTTATTTGGGAAAGTTATTCAGGGTTTCAATGCCTCTGTCTCATTATCTGCAAATGGAGATAACAATAGTACCTATCTTGTACTGTTATAGTAGTATACGTAATGAAAGACTTAATTTTGTATTTAAATCCATTATCAATGTTACATTATTTAGAGATTAATTTGACACAGAGTTATGTGTCAAGCTTTTTGAAGTGTGCCTGGCCAATGGTGAATATTCAATAAATGCGGATGTATTATTATTATTTGGGGTTGCTCAGGTCAGGGCTGCATGCACACGGGCATGTTTTTCTTCATTCAACAAAGCTTACTGGGGCGCCTGGGTGGCTCAGTCAGTTAAGTGCCCGACTTAGGCTCAGGTCATGATCTCACAGTTTGTGAGTCCGAGCCTACATAGGGCTCTGTGCTGACAGCTCAGAGCCTACAGCCTGCTTTGGATTCTGCGTCTCCCTCTCTCTGACCCTCCCCTGCACATGCTCTGTCTCCCTCTCTCTCAAGAATAAATAAACTTTGAAAAAAAAAAACAACAAAGCTTATTAAATGTCTTCTACATACCAGATACTGAGAATTGATGAAGAAGTTTTTAGCACTAAATATCTGGAAATACTTGCTGGGGGTAAATTTAGTGTACTGAGTGCAATGGCCATCCTAATGTAAATATTTTTAATATGCATAGTATCACCACCTTAATTTTGTATTACATATTATAGCTTATATAGCATCTGGGCCTACAAGGTAGGGAAACTGAGGTCCAGGAGAGGGAAGTGATTCACATTGGGCACAGGGCCAAAGAAGGGCAGAGCAAAGATTAGATCATCTTTAAACTCTAATTCAGTGATTCCTTTCCCAATATCCCTTCAGTTGTCAAGAGCCTCAGAAATTCTGGGGGGTGACACAGAAGGTCAGTTCCTCAGTATCCTCACATTTCGCCTTCTTTCTCACTTGGGTAATTTCAAAGTGATTTTTTTGAGACACCACTGACTGGTTCCCCCAATGGATATTAAGAATAAGGCAGCCACTATGGAGACATTAGGAGTCTTGAGGGCACTAAAGTGTCTGGGCACCATGACAAATGGTCTCCCCACAGTAGACACTGAGTACTTGAGGAAGTGGGACTTTCCTGAACAATCGGGGAACGAATATCTGGATAAAGCCCATGTGGAGATTCAGCCAACCTTAGTCACCTCAGCAGACTGAGAAGTGGTACATGATGATTCACTGTTGAGTGGGAGCGTATCTTAAGATCAGAAAAGCCCAACACTAATACAAAATAAAAGGATCTTCAAAGCCCTTATGACCTATAGCTATGTTACGATTATACATCAGATCAGATGGTTAAAAGATTAAAGAAAATAGGGAGTCAGAGAATCTAGCAGAATGCCCATTAATAAGGAAGTTCATGGCAACTGCGGTAAGTGTTGGGGACAGAGTTAAAGTGGTTGTTATCTGAAGTCCACAGTAAAGAGCAGGAAATTGCTAAAGAAAAAGAAGACAATAAATAGCTACCTTCAAGTTTCATAGATAGAAATCAATTGTGCCTCTGGCCCAAATTTTTAAGAGAAAATGAAAGATTTATGGGTGATTTAGATTTCTTAAAAAAATCCTAAGGGTGCCCTAATTAATGATAGGGGTTTGAAAGATTTTATGAAGCAGTGAATTTGAACTGTTAAGTAGATTAACCCAAGAGACTCAGCTTGTATTGTTACCTTGATAGCGTGTTACCCATAACTAACTCAAATGAGCTGTGTCAGAATTCAATCGCTCTGAAATTCATGGCAATGGTCATGACATGTGTTGTGAGTTTTGTATACTTCCTCAAATATGTGTGTTCAGGAAACACCCACAGGAGCTCTGAAACATGTGGGAATGGTAAGATTTGGTCATTTTTATCTTTCTTTCTATTAACTGAAATTAGTGAATGAAACCTATAGTTCTTTCAAATAACAATGCCTTCTGCATCTCCATATATGGAAATCTGGAAACCAAATCATGTATACTAAAAGATTGCAAGTTTAAGTCATATATTCATGAATTAATTCACTCTATCACACAATGAACATTCATGTGACTATTGGATATGCAGGCCACATGCAAAAATAATTCAGATTAACACAAAACACAATGATTATCCTAAACTCAATATTTTCAAATTCACATATTTAAAGTCATGCAAGCTGCAACTTCCCTGTCAAAAGTACTGGCTAACAAATTTATACCTGTTTCTTCAGCTGTGCCTTTTGATATTTAGAATTCTTAAATTTCTGTAAAGTAGATTTTGTAGGATGTAATGAGTTCACTGCCTTTGTGAAGCGGTATATAATTGTATAATTTCTGTGTGTAAACTGAATGCTTGGGCTTTTAATACAGTATTCATATAAAGCAATAAATATGAATGGTATGAAAAAAAATAAGTAAGATACTAGCTCTTTGAGAGATCACCCACCGTATGTGTCTCTAGTTTTAATATTCATATGTAAAATCAGCTCTGTGTGTGTGTATGTTTAATCATGCATGGATCACAAGAATGTGAAGCTGCAAACAGTTTATCCCCAGTGTTGTAACTGAGTGATAAACTCGTTACATTGACATCTTTTTTCAGTTTTAAGCCAATCAGAACTAATAATGCAGTCCTTTGCTTTTTATTTACTTATTAAATATCTACTAAGCATCAGCCCCTGACCCAGGGAAGAGTACTAGGCATGGAGACTTGGTTCTTACTCTGTGCTTGGACGGTACAAATTGGGAAGACATGGAGGTAAAATGAAGATAACCAACTGTGCGAGTGGGCCATGGAGTCAGAGCAGGGACGGACGGGTCCCTGGAGGCTGAGTTACTTAAAAAGAGACTTACCAAACGAGTAAGTGTCAGGCAAACAGAGTCAACCATAAGGAGAACCAAGTCATGTTGTCCGAAGTGATTATTTTACCTAAAGGGTATCGGAGTACACCGTTCCCAAACAGGCTCCGTTGGCATCGGGATTATTTGGAGCTGAAGACAACTAAGAAACAGCAGATGCAGGAAGAGCTCTCCCCCTTCCCCCCTTTCTGCCTAAAGGTAGGGTATAAATTTCCCTCTGTGAAGGCGTCCCCCCTTTCCTCTCCCATAGCAGGAGCAGGAAGATGGCTCTGAATCATGGGAGACACTCTCATCACCCCAGAGACTGCATCAGATTGTGACGGCAAAACAAACTTCACTGAAATAACCCAAACTTCCATTCATTCCTGAGTATATTTACCTTCCCACAATTTATCACCCATAGAAGCCCTAAGTCATTTTCCTTTGTCTTGTCATTTCTCCACAAACATATCGCTCATTGTTAAAATGGTGTGTAAGTCCCATTTCCATCTTCCCACCCCCAAGGCCTAACTTGACCTCTTTTCTCTGAAGGCCTCTACGTGCACACATAGTAAACCTTTCTTCCTACTGATTTACCTTTAGTCAGTTTAATTTGCAGGGTCCATATCATTAAATCTAAGAGGGTAGAGTAAAAAGTATTTTTCCTCACCTGTATACCATTAGTGTATCCCTCCTACTATTTGTATGGCATCGTGATGGATAGTGGGAATACAATGTCCCCCCCGCCCCACCAAAAAACGTCAGTCACTACCATGCATAATTCAGTGTAAGCCAGAGAGACATAATTTTAAAAATAGCCCAAGCAATATGTAATAATAAGCTGTGTGAAATACTATTGAGAACAAGACTGATTCTATGAGAGAGTAATAGGTAGTCTATTCAGCAGTCAGGTCAGGGAAAGAATCTGTAATTTAAGACCCGATGATTTTTTTTTGTTTTTAAGTTTGTTTATTTATTTTGAGTGAGACAGAGACAGCCGGAGAGGAGGAGGGGCAAAGAGAGAGGGAGAGAGAGAATCCTCAGTAGGCCTGTACTGTCAGTGCAGAGTCCATATGGGGCTTGAGCCCACAAACCATGAGATCAAGTCAGACACTCAACTGACTGAGCTACCCAGGTGCCCTAAAGAGCCAAAGATTAAGTGAGAGCCAGCCAGGAAACAAGTGAGGGCCCTGACGGCAAGTGGTAGTGGGTGATCACCTCTAAGGAGCTGAGACAAAGTCAGGGAGAGAGCCTAGTGGTGTACAAGTAGAACCAGGAGACCAATTGGGAGTCTACAGGCATAGTCTAAGCAGGAGAGAGGGTGGAATGCACATTGCAAATGATGAGGGGCAATCTGAGATGTATTTAGGGAGTAGAATCAATATGACTGGTGTCTCAAACCCAGTGACATTCACTGGGTATTCAGGCCCCTATTCTTTGGTATGAATCATGGCTGTCTCCAGTAGGCCCATCCCTCTCCTAAGTCAATGGCATCTTTGTGTAATATGACAATCAAAGCAGGATCTGTGTTTGGACTTATTGGCTTCCGAATGTCCCCACAACAAATGATTAAGTATTTTGTTTGCCATTTAGGTAGAGTGAGGCAATTCACAAGACAAAACAAAAACGGGCTCATATAGCTAGACTAGACTTCAGAGATCTATTCCAGTGGTTCTTAACACTTGTGGGGAATAATGGGAAATTGTACTTGTTCATGTACACATTCTGATGGGAGGGATCACAGACTGCCTGAAATTCACACATGGCTAGATGCACATTGTGAGATTCCCTGTTCTAGACCAATCTTCCCATTGTTCAGTTGGAGAAACTGAGGAGCAAATGTTCTATAACACAATCAAAGAGAGAAAACCAGAAGTGTTATCTCCCGACCCTTTCTCTGAATTCTGTAACCTACGGAGCTTCTGGCAGAAACATATATTTCAGCCAAGATATTCTAACAGCAGTGTTTATATTTGTGTGACCTGGACCTGTCCTATTGTAGGGGAAGCACCATGGTTCTGCTGGTGGCTGCTGGAATCTTAGGGAAGGACAGGGCTTCCATGTCTCCAGCCACCACTGATTCTGATCTCCTGCTCCTGCTGGATTCATTCCACTGCAGACGACCTCACCATCCTACACCCCCTCCACCCCTTCCCAAGAGTGTAGACATGTAACAAACTAGAACTTTCCCACGGTTTCTCCTCCAAAACTACTCCTCTGAGGCCTTTGAGAAAATGTGATGGGCTGCAGGATAGAAAATAACATAGAATTAAACAAGAGCTATCCTTGCCATTGAAAAGGCCTTAAGTTGCTTTGTGCCTTTGGGGTCGCCCCTGCCCTGTTGCTAATAAGCTTGCTGTTCCCTGTCTGCTTGCAGGAGGCAAGACGGCTGTTTTTGCGTTTGTCTTATTTTCTCATACAGAGCAATTTTGTTCTGCCCCTCCTTCCTTCCAGGCGCTGACCTGGGGGCTGCTCTTCCCCATCCCCATGGCCCCAAACCTTTCCTGAGGAATTCCGATTTGGAGGTGAACGTCTGACAGTGACTGAAGGTGGAGGGAAGAGGTTAAACCTGACTGTCTATTCTTAAAAAGAAAAACAACTTAAGTTGATTATATGGGGAAGAAAAAGCGCACACAGTTCAGGAATGAAATGCCTGCCAACGTCACTGCTTCCCCTCCCGGCTCCATCCGAGGCGCAAAGGTTCAGAAACAGGCAAGGACTCGAGCCCCAAGTTAATCAGACCCCCTCTTGGAAGGTCTCCAGCACGAGCCTCATGTCCTGTTGCTCCGTGCAATGCAGGGGGCTCCCAAACTGCTCAACTTCCTTGAGTTCCAAGCATAAAACACTCTGTTACGGCTTGCCTTTGGGACACGTTGGCTTGTTCAATTTCATATTTGAAGTTTAGATCTGCTTATTAACCCAGCCACCTGACTCACCTGACTACCTATCAAGGTGGCCGGACCTTCCAGACAAAGTCATTAAAATAGCCCCTAAGGAGTTTAATTCAGGACCTTTAATTTCCTTCAGGAAAGAAGCTGTGTGCATATCAGCAACGGCATATCATGATTTTTGACATAGTAACGGCAGGCAGTTGGAGTTATATAAATTATAGGATGTGATTACTACCGCCTTTGCTGTGATAACACCATCGAAATCCTTTTGTGATGCATAACACATTAGGAATGCAAATTCCAGGATATTTATAAGCCCATCAAATAGAATTGTTAGGACTCTTTTTAAATCCAGGAATGCTGGGGTTTCTTTTACAAGGAGGACGAGCTGATTTTTCCTTCTTTCACTTAATACAGCACAGAGAACTCTCCATGTGAGAGATACATGCTGCAAAATTTCCAGTCTCCTATCTTGTGCTGCCAACACTATGAAACACAATTCAGGACAACTCAGGCTCTGGTGTCTTCATATCTCAAAGCAGGCACCGTGAGCTTTTCAAAATTCACGAGAAGCAATGTAATTCAGGCTGGTGGGAATGGAACGGCCATTTCTAATCTCACATCAGATTCCTAGCAGGGCTATTGCTGGGTCATAGGGTAGCTCTATTTTCATTTTTTTGAGGAACCTCCACACCGTTTTCCAGAGTGGCTGCACCAGTTTGCATTCCCACCAACAATGTAGGAGGGTGCCTACTTCTCCACATCCTCGCCAGCATCTATAGTTTCCTGATTTGTTCATTTTAGCCACTCTGACTGGTGTGAGGTGGTATCTCAGTGTAGTTTTGATTTGTATTTCCCTGATGCTGAGTGACATTGAGCATCGTTTCATGTGTCTGTTGGCCATCTGAATGTCGCCTTTGGAGAAGTGTCTATTCATATCTTCCGCCCATTTCTTCACTGGGTTGTTTGTTTTTCGGGTTTGGAGTTTGGTAAGTTCTTTATAAATTTTAGATATTAGTCCTTTATCCGATATGTCATTTGCGATGATCTTTTCCCATTCCGTTGGTTGCCTATTCGTTTTGTTGGTTGTTTCTTTTGCCGTGCAGAAGCTTTTTATCTTGATGAGGTCCCAATAGTTCATCTTTGCTTTTAATTCTCTTGCCTTTGGAGACGTGTCGAGTAAGAAATTGGTGCGTCTTAGGTCAAAGAGGCTTTTTCCTGTTTTCTCCTCTAGGATTTTGACGGTTTCCTGCCTCACATTCAGATCTTTTATCCATTTAGAATTTATTTTTGTGAGTGGTGTAAGAAAGTGGTCTAGTTTCATTCTTTTGCATGTTGCTGTCCAATTCTCCCAGCACCATTTGTTAAAAAGGCTGTCTTTTTTCCATTGGATACATTTTCCCGCTTTGTCAAAGATTAGTTGGCCATATACTTGCGGGTCCATTTCTGAGTTTTCTATTCTATTCCATTGGTCTATGCACAGGAATGCTGATGCATAGGAGCACGTGTACCCCAATGTTCATAGCAGCACTTTCGACAATAGCCAAATCATGGAAAGAGACCAAGTGCCCATCAACTGACGAATGGATAAAGAAGTTATGGTACTTATATACAATGGACTACTACGTGGCAATGAGAAAAAATGAAATCTGGCCATGTGTAGCAAGATGGATGGAACTGGAGGGTATTATGTTAAGTGAAATAAGTCAGTCAGAAAAAGACAGATACCATATGTTTCCACGAATAGGTGGACTTTGTGAAACTAAGCAAAAACCAGGGGGAGGGGAAGAGGGGAAAGAAAAAAAAGACACAGAGAGGGAGGGAGATAAAACATAAGAGACTCTCAAAGACTAAGAAAAAACTGAGGGTAAGGGGGATGAGGGAGGGGGGAGAGGGGGTGATGGGCATTAAAAAGGGCACATGTTGGGATGAACACTGGGTGTTATATGTAAACCAATTTGAAAATAAACTATTATAACAAAAAAAAAAAAAAAGAAGATAACTGCTACTGAAATGCAATCAAAAATTAAAAAAAAAAAAAAAAAAGAATTTTAAAGACTCTGGCATTCTGTAATGCAGCCTGTTGGGCTGGTGCCTCATCAGAGCACATACATATATACGAGATATCTGTCCACATTCCATGGGAGAGCATAGGCCTCACATCCACGCAGGCAAAAGACGGCTGAATGAAGCCCATTTGTTCCATTAATTATCCCAACTCTTTGGGCAAATTCCTCACTCTCCCTGAGTATTGGCTTCCTCATCTGGAAAATGGAGACAGCAGGACCCACTGACCAGGGATGCAAAAGCACACTTAGCAGGATCCGGGGCGCATGTTAACTGCCCCATACCGGTGGTTCTGGCACCCTTATTTTTACCGTGCTGCATGGGAGGCCTGGCCTACTGCACTGTAGAAGCATCAAAAAAGATGATTCTGAAGGTCACCACTAGCTTTTACAGCTCAACCACTCCTCCTGGGCTTTCTGGTTCATTCCTGCTGGCCACGGCACAAGAACAGGACCATGGCAGATTCCGGTACTGTAATTACGCTAACTCTGGTGGTTGCTCTAAGATGCTGCCATAGAAATTTCTGAGACAGTGATGGCCAAGGGAATCAGTAGAATTTTTTTTTCCTTTCTCATTCCCAAGCATGGAATGGAGCTTCCAGGCAGGACACATAGATACACCCCTTGAGTAGACAGCACGGCCTCAAAGAATGGGAGCAACCCAAGGATACCTCTCTGTTGGGAAGGGACATAAATACATGACCCTCTTTACCCCTTTTCTTTTAGAATGTCAGAATTTGGGAAGTCTACAATAACAAGAAGGCAGAATTCATTCCATAAGACTCTGTGTATAGAACAATAAATAATGTTACTCTGAGTTTCTAGACAAAACTGATTAGCATGTATATGGAACACTTGCTATGCGCCTGACATGGTGCTAAGCAATATTATCTTTAAAAAAAATTTTTTTTAACGTTTATTTATTTTTGAGACATAGAGACAGAGCATGAGCAGGAGAAGGGCAGAGAGAGAGACGGAGACACAGAATCCGAAGCAGGCTCCAGGCTCTGAGCTGTCAGCACAGAGCCCGACGCGGGGCTCGAACTCACAGACCGCGAGATCATGACCTGAGCCGAAGTCGGTCGCTTAACCGACTGAGCCACCCAGGCGCCCCAATATTATCTTTTTTAATCTTCACAATCTATGACATCAATACCATTACTATTCTCATTTTACAAAAAAAGAAACCTTGATTGTACTGTTGACCCTTGAACTACATGGGTTTGAACTACACAGGCCACTTCTACATGGAAATTTTTGATAAATGCAGTAGAGTATTGTAAATGTATCTTCTCTTATGATTTTCTTAATACCATTTTCTTTTCTCTAGCTTACTTTAAAGTAAGAATATGGTATATAATATGTATAACATACAAAATACATGTTAATTGACTGTTTAGGTTATCAGTAAGGCTTCTGGTCAACAGTAGGCTAGTAGTAGTTAGGGTTTTAAGGAGTCAAAAGTTACACATGAATTTTTGACTACACAGGGGTTGGTGCCTCTAACCCTGCATTGTTTCAGGGTCAGCTGTATATAACACTATTATGTGGTAGGTAATTTGCTGTAAAATACTTTAGCATAGATGATGTAAGTACATATGCTGATTTTTTTTAATGTTTATTGAGAGAGAGAGAGAGAGAGAGAGAGCAGGAGAAGGGCAGAGAGAGAGAGAGAGAGAGAGAGAGAGAGAGAGAATCCCAAGCAGACTTCATGTCGTCAATGCAGAGCCGGATGCGGCACTCGAACTCACAAACTATGAGATCATGACCTGAGCCGAAACCAAGAGTGGGATGCTTAACTGACTGAGCCACCTAGGTGCCCCAGATTTTAATCTATGTCTTCGAGGAAGTCAACTGCCTTAATCAGAAATACATATTCTCGCTAGTACTTAAGCAAAAGGCAACATGTGCTACAGCCATTTATCTCTGACCAACAGCAGAGAGGTTTTGTCAACTGCCATAACAATGGGCATTAGAAAGGATTTTTTCATTGGTTAAATTGGAGATGTCAATGTGCATTGATTAAGAGACTGCAGAAACCCCGCCTTCCTCTGCATGAGCCCACATAGGGTTTTGGGAACTCAGCGGCCTCCATCTTAAGAAATAGTATGCCAGGTCTCACTGCTAAACAGTCTTGGCTGTCAGCTGCTGACCTGGGCTTCTCAGTCACCTGACTCCAAACAGAAGGTTAACTGACACCTGCAAATAACATGTTTATTCTGATGCAAGATGCCATCAGAACATCTGAAAGGATAGAGAGCTGGGACTTCCTGTGGCTTTGAGAACACTTAGTTGACTTGTGTGTGATGTTAATAAATGTTTGCAGGGATGGCAGAATTTGCCTGGGATTTGCTTTCACCATAACGTGGTAATAAGATTGCAAGAAAGACCATGTACAGCCCTTGCCACTACATGTTGGAAGCTACCAATAGCTTTAAAAAACATCTAATAATTTTAAATTACCTGATTGGCTTGTATTATTCACTTCAGAGACTTAAACTGTATTTCCTAAAAATGACACCCTGTTGTCTAACATGGGGACTGACCCTCAGCTTAGTAAGTGTTTGCTTAATAAACTAGGTAACCATACATCTGGTTTCATAAGCTTCCCAAAATGATGATGGCCAAAGAGTAGACTCTCCTGTCTACTGACACTACAGAGAAGGAGCAATTCAGCTGGATACAAGGGCCATGAAGTCCAGATGCCTTCAGTGGTCCTAATTCAGCCATAGGTTGGATTATCATTGCAAGAGAAATGGGAAACTGACAAACCTGATCTAGATTCCATGAAGTCTGGGGAAATCAACAGACCTTACAAAAATGTATGGTTCTGCCAATACAGCAAAGGGCCGCTGTGAACCTATTCACTGTGGCCAAGACACAGCTCTCAAAGCATCCCTGCATTCCCAGCCACCAATTTTCTTTTCCAAGTTTATCCTCGTTTGCATTCAGTTGAACTTGCTTGAAAATCTGTTCTTAATAATATTAATAGTTAAAATTAAGATTATTTTAACCTTTAAATAACTTCTGTTTAACCAAACCACATTATTTTTTAAGTAAAAAGACCCACACATTTTAATAACAAAATAGAGTCAGAAATCTCACTTTAAAAGAAGAGCTTTTTCAACACAATACGGTTTGTTACAAATGTATTGTCATGCAGTCATCAATATTTCTTAACTTGAGAATTCCATGCTTTTACATAACAGAAAACTAAATAAGAAGCAGATTGTCAAGTGCTCTGATGGTGAACAGCTGCCAAAAATCGCTGTTTTTCCCTCTCTCATTCCGCTAGTATTCTGTTGCAAAAGTTGTATTGAAACAGTAATTCATTAAGGATTTCTCAGCATCTTCTTCAGAAAACACACTACGATTCTATCATATCAGACTTTCTGGGAATTTTCCTTTCCAGTCTGGCCCAGAGTAATTAACTTGGCCTGAATAAAGATGGTAATTAAAAGCAGACAGCATTTATATTTTGATGGAGAATTGAATGCTAATGCTAAAGAAGCTTCATGGACCCAAATTTTTTCCCAGCCTCTCCCAATATCAAATTTCTTTGGAGTCCACCTAAATTATGATGATGCCCTACCAAGAAAAATCACATTCCACTCTTCATCCATAGACCATATCTTTAGCAAGAAAACCACCGTTAGGAACTTTTCCATCAGACCTAAGTAATGTAGTATAAACAATGTGCCTTAAGCAATCAACCCTTTACCCAACATATTGCTTTTAACAATATGCATAGAAAGGGAACATTGCAGAAATCTGGTTCCCTCCCAAAAGTTCCCTGTACTTCCATCTAAAATCAATGACTGCCACTGAGTAGATGAGGCTGGCGTTCATACAAGCCAGCTGCTTCAGACCTGAACTTGACAAATATGACAGTTCCTATTTTGGGGACAGTATCTAAAAGTCTGCTTGGTACACCCATCCACTTTGTAGCCAATATTCTATACTATTTCTTCACTACTTCTTGGTGTCTCGTTGTATGTTTTTAGGAGAAATATAGTGTACAGCGGGAGAAACAAGCTCTAGTGAGTAGTAGTAAAATGAGACTGGTGGTATATGATGAACAACGAGCTACTTTATTTCACTTAAGTTAAGTTCACTGAGTGTGTGGTACTATGTGCCAGGCACAGTACTAGATTGTAAGGCCACAAGACAGACTTTGCCCCAATCCTTATGCTATTTTTGGGAAGACAGACCAAAAAGATTTTTTTAATATTTATTTTTGAGAGAAAGGGAGAGACAGAATGAGCAGGGGAGGGACAGAGAGAGGAAGACAGAAGACCCAAAGTGGGCTCCACACGGACAACAGAGAGAGCAATGTGGGGCTCGAACTCATGAACTGCAAGATCATAACCTGAGCCGAAGTCCAACGCTTAGTGGACTGAGCCACCCAGGCGCTCCCCAAAAAGAATTTTTAAAGAGGGAAAAGTATCTAAATACTTTGAAATAATTATAACAGTTAATAAATGATCATAATTTCTATGAAGGAAAGTAATAGGGACCTGAGATGAAAGTTAATGGGTACAGGAGAGGTGACGTTTTAGCTGAGACGTAGAGAATGCAAAAGAGCCTCTCCCCCCAATAAAGGGGCAGAGAGGGAGGCCCATTCAGAAGGAGAAGCATGTTCAAAAGCCCCGAGGAGGGAGACAGTTTGGGGATATACAAGAAACAAAAAGGTAACAGCAGTGCTGATGTGTCAAGATTGAGGGAGGGCGGTCAGCAATGGCGGGGCTCTGTTGCCCATGGTAAGATACTTAGGGGCAATATACAGGAAAAGCACATTGAAAGCCAGGAAATGAAAAACAAATGTAAAAGATTCTTTTTAAGGATTTCCTGAATGCCCATTATGTACCCAACAACCAGATAGGATTGTGACAGTGCCAAACCCTTTAATAAAAATCCCCTTATATTTTAGCAGTGGGTAAGTTCTGTAGCAAAGAAATGTATATGGTAAATGTACCATCAATTTCATCTTAACCATGACATAGCTGATATTAAACTACCTTTCCCATTCAGAGTGCCATTACCCTAGCTGCTCAAAGCATGAACATATGAATTCAGACCTCTTTGAGGTATGTGGTGAATGCTCCCTTGGGTTGGTGGTGTTGAGTACCTGAAAGAGATATCAGTCACATGGTGAAGGTGAATCTACTTATCATATATATAACAAGTTATATCATATATATACAATTTGGCCTTGAGCAAATATAAAGCATGCTCAATGAAGTGCTGGAGAGACGCCATTCTTACCTAACACCTAGAAAACACAGATACTGTCGGATGCTCTCCAGCGTTGAGGTTTCTGATTCTATGAGACTCGTACAAGCTGAGTCTTTTCTGAGCACCTACTATGTGCCCAACCCTGTACTGAAGATATCCAAGTGAAAAGACATCATCCATTTCCTCAAAGAATTAATAGTTCAATGAGACAAAAAATATATATATACATATGGAATTTTTCTTATAGTACAAGATTCTAGGATGGTGCTAAATGCTTTAAAAGCACTTCACAAGACCAGGACACCTGGGTGGCTCAGTGAGTTAGGCATCGGACTCTTGATTTCAGTTCAGGCCACGATCTCACGGTTCATGGGATCAAGCCCTGTGTCAGGCTCTGCTCTGATAGTGCAGGCTTGCTTGGGATTCTCTCTCCCTCTCTCTCTGCTCCTCCCCTGCTCTCTTTCTCCCTCTCTCAAATTAGTAAATAAACAAATATTTTATTTTTTTTTAAAAGAGCATATCACAAAAGCCCCATTTGAGACTGGGGTGGATCTGAGGAGATCAGGAGATGCTTCCCAGAGGAGACAGTGATGGAACTGAACGTGAGGGATAAGCCCAGAGGCTCCCGGCTGGGGTGCGGGAAGAGGCTGCTACTGGCAGTTGGGTAGAAGAGAATCTTAAGACTATGAAACTGTGGGTAGGGTGAGGCTGCACTGAATGGAGAAAAGCCAGGTTGAAAGATAAGACTAACAGGTGATTGGGGGGTCAGGTTATCAAGTGATTCAAATTTAGGTTCCCCTGGAGGGTTCTGAGCCAGTGGTGAGTCGATCCACACTTTAGATCCTCTAACTTACTGGTTGATAGTTAACATAGCTCAACCATTTGTGAAACACTTTCCATCTGGACTTGAAAGACTTTTGTGAGGCAGAGGAAAGTCGTCTAATTTAGCCTCAGCATGGTCTTGAAATGTGTGAGGACAGTCCTGCCCATGGGTCCCTCCTTGGAATACCATGGGAGGTGAACTGATGAACAAGCAGTGTATTTGCATCTGTCCTCAAAGGAGGATCCTTCACATGGAAATAAATGCTCCTTAACACAGTGCTAAGTGACAGATAAAGAGACTGGATGAGTACTTGCTCCTGCTTCATCTCGGGTCACCATCGGTTTGATTGCTTTAGAAGAGAAATCAATTACAAGAGTGTTGTTTCCATCAACGAGCAAAGATGTTGATGTTCCAGATTTTTTGAGTAAACATAACGGAAATTGATTTGAAAACATGTTCCTTTTGCCTGAATAAACCATGTCTTTGTTTTTCCTTTCTTTGTTCTTATTCTTTGAACAAGAGAGAATTTCCCCTGAGGCACTGAGCATCCTGCTTGGTCTGGACATTTAACAGTAGTATGTATCATCCCTGAAATAAGGCTGAAGGAGCCCCCAGTTGCTATATCACCCACAAGTGTGAACAGTCAGGAAGGAATAATCTTGAAAAACCAAGAGCAGGAAAAAGTATTGTCCTCTGACATGTTTCAATAAAAGCAGTTGAAGAGCCCAGCTAGGTGAAATACTTTCATGTATGGTATCTGTGAGCCATGGTCACATAGACAATACATTTACATTTAGCACAGCAATCCTTATAGAATGAGAGTAGAAGAATTACATCTTTTACATGGAGAAAATTCTGTGTACAGCAAGAGAAGAGAAACTGGCAGCTGATATCAAACCACAGGCTGATTCTCTGGGATTATTTTAATTGTTCTTCATGCTGGTAATAAGAGGAATGCATTCATTTTAGTTTAAACCAGGTCAGTGCATGAGAATCATCTCTGAGAATCTAAGTTGCCCAAATATTTGGGCCATTAAGGGGGAAAAAATCAGCACAGATATCGTTGTGGTGGCCAAAATACCTCCCTCAGCTCTCAAAAGGCCCAAGGGAGAGGGATTCCTATCCCCCATGTAGCAGACGGGTGGATGGAGAAAGGGCAATGTCAAGATGTGGGAGGCAGGGAAAGGACTGGGGGATACTGGTTGGAGCAGCTGAAACTAAAAGGAAGCCATGAGCCTGGGGCGCAGAGAAGAGAAACGAAGACAGGGTACTGAGAGTTAGTATTAGAACGTAGTTGGGAATGCAACTTACAGAAGCCATAGACAGAAAGACAGAGGTCTAGAAATGCTACCTCCTCCAGAATCTGGTCATTTCCTCTTGCTTATAAATCTTTCCTACAGAATCTGTGATCCACAGCTCTGGCTGATCTATTTCCATCATATGACCCTTCCCTAGCCACAACTGATTGGATAAGTGGTAGACATCTGACCAATGGGATGGTGGACTAGAGTAAGTTATGCAATTTGCTCAGAAATGAACTCAGATCACACACAATGAGTCCATCTCTGTTGGCTTTGAATTGGAATATCATGTTAAGCAGGACTTGGAGAAGACCACGTTTCTCCCATGAATGAGGGTTGCCAAGAGAATTGGTCTCCAGAGAATATAAAAAATAAAGATATTTGAGGGAAAAAGCACATGCAATTTGGTTTTCTAATACAACCATAGGTACAACTTTCCAATACCCATAACCATCTTTGCTAACTGGACGCAACCCAGTACCCTGATACCAGTTTAGGGGCACAGCAGATAGTTCACAGCAGAAAATTCCATTTTGCCATTTTCAGAGATTGACTCCCTGATTACTCAGAATACTACCTAGGCTCTAGAGTGCCAAGGAGAAGCAAACAGTGTTCTGGAGCTTCCCTAGGCATTCAGGAGTTGACCAAGCAACTGGGGCTCCATACCCTGACTCCTCACGTGCACCAGAGTAGCTTAGCTTCTAGATGTATTATACACCAAGTGTCCATGGAAATATTTCACTAGACAAAGAGCTCCATTACTTAAAAACATGGTACAATAGGGGTGCCTGGGTGACTCAGTCAGTTAAATGTCTGACTCTTGATTTTGGCTCAGGTCATGAACTCGTGATTCATGAGATCAAGCTGCGCATCGGGCTCCAAGCTAACAGCAGAGAGCCAGCTTGGGATTCATTCTCCCATTCTCATTCTCTGCTCCTCCTCTCTTAAAATAAATAAGTAAATAAATTTAAAAAAGAAAACATGGTACCATAACGAATATCATACTGATGGAATACATGATCTTGGGCATGGATTAGTCTGGGGTTCTACAGACAAGGTCTATGCAGGACTCTGGTACCTTGCAGCCCTCCCAGATAAACTACCTTTGGAACTGGTTTCTTCTCCACTCCATGAGATTCTAGCCATCAGTTAGTGCCACCTCACCTCTCAGAATGGGGTTGTGACCCAAACAGACCCATTATGGATTTGATATAGATGCTGGAAGAGAAAGGGAGAAATCAAGGGTATCAAACAATGAAAGCTGGTGGATGGTAGAGTGGGAAATTGCCTGCCTGAGAACTAAGCCAAGAAATCAAACAATTCATGGGATTCATTGGAAGCTGAAAACACAGGAGTGATTCCTGAAGCTAGTCATGCCTCAAGACAGAACTACACAGATATCTTGGTCCCAAGAGTCCACAAATTCCCTTCTGACCTTTGATACTTTGAATTAAGTGCTCTCACTTGTAAGCAAAGAATACTGAGTAATCTATTATGCTAAATGATTATTCCAGCTTAATGGTCTTATCCATTTCTATAAGGTCTTATCTATTTCTGCCTATCTTTAGGGACAGTTATAAATTATTATACCATAATTACAGAAACAACTGTAAATCTAAAAATCTAAAAAAAACCTCTTAAAAACTAATGTTTTTCATTTTCAGCTCTAAGCTTTTCTATTAGTTGACAGTCATCCATAATGTATCAGAATATCTTTCCTGAAGATAATACTTTTATACTTTCATTTCATAGTTTTGCAACATGAACTTAAAGAGAAAAACAAGGTTGAGCTAAAACACGCACACACCCACAAAACACCACTATTTAATAGAGAAATCTAGAATCAAATGGAAAAGGAAAATATTTGGATAAATATCAATGGCACTAGAAATCAGAATGCACTCTTTTTAACATCACCATCTCCTGGCAAAAAAAAAAAATAATTATAATAGTAATCTGTTTCAATGGAAATAAAGTACTATAATATTTATAGTCTGTGCCAGAGTTATAATGACTGCAGGGGCAGAAGTGAAGTGTCACAGCATGCTCCACATGTTTTTAACACGGTTTCTAAAGGCTCTGGAGGCTATTAAATTTAATGAACCCATCTGCTATGAAATAGAGGTCCCAACATAATCAGTTTTCTCCATGCCATGTAATGCAGATGGCATTCTCTGTTCCAGGACCCAGCAGGATGGTTTATGTTTCTCTATACGTGTGTGTCTTTTTGTTTTGACGATTTTAACTCCTTTGATATGCAGCGGTGTCTTGGGAAAATACTGTAAATTCAGTTTCCAAGCCCCAACAACTTCCTTATGATGGCTTTGACCCCCTGAGTAATTGCTTCTAGGCAGTACAATGTAGCTTAAGGCAATCACCCAAACGACTCCTAAATGGCCTAGGTACCATTCCTAGATGAGAAACTGAAACAAATGTGCAATCTATCAAATGCAAAGCATTTTCTCCAAGTTGGACTTAGTGGGGGGTGAGGAGGAAGGATACACGTCCAATTTGCAAAGCAACTAAATTGGTTTGAAAGTTCCTACAAATTGCAC
The DNA here is from genome assembly GCA_030068075.1 of Paguma larvata. NCBI lineage: Eukaryota > Metazoa > Chordata > Mammalia > Carnivora > Viverridae > Paguma > Paguma larvata. Next base: position 21,956,303 of record CM057842.1, on the reverse strand, counting down.
ACTGAATTGCATTACCAGCAACAGGGAGGGGCAGGAGGACTTGGTAATGAATTCTCATTATTTTAAATGGTCACATTCTCACTGTTTCTAAAAGACTTCTTTGCTTCCCTTCTGCTTGTCTCTGCGGTCTGTGTAAACTCCCCTGGAGGGGTTGAGCAGGGATGCTGATGCTTCCTCAGTTTAATGCAGCATCTACCCTGCACAGCAAGTCGGGTAGCATTCCCAAGATGATTAAGTCCCAACTGGAAAGCACAAGTCATTTGCTTACAAAATGGAACAAATTCCATTGTTAATGATTTTTTGCTCTGCACCTAAGAGATAATGACTGTGCACGACTTGTATTCTGATAAGAAGCCCATGAATTTCAGAATTCTGGTGTTTGCTGTTTTGTCAATTAATACATGAGATCTTATTAGATTAAACATAATTAACATTGTTAACATTAATTCATTTATTTGGGCTTCACCGGGAAAGCAAATTGAATAGAACAGCCAGGCAGGAAACAGAATATTTAATCAGATGGGTAGTAATCAGCGGAGAAGACAGGCCCTGAAAAGAGAATTTTGTCAGTCCCGATTCTAGATCAGGTTTAGTTAAATACAATCCTTGACTCATGTGCAAGAATCTATATTTAGTCTATACAGACTTTTATCTTTAGCTTGTCCAGACCCCGAACTGTATGAATCAATACATAATTAATAAAAAGGGAAAGTACCACACTCATGGGTCATTTTAAGCTATTCATTTAAGTATTAAATCAATTACATAATTATATTGGTTGCCGCTGGGTCTTCAGCCATAATGACTGATGAGTCAAGCAAACAGGAATTCCTTTTGCCTTAACCTCCAGATAATTAAAGAGAAAGAAGGCTTTTAAGACCGTGTTAAGCAAACTTGTGGAATCAAGCGTCTGTATTTACTAGATAATCAATAAATACTACTCCCTTAGTATTTGGTAGAAATGATATTAATCAGCAAAGTCTGGTTAATTGTATCTGAGTCCAAAACAAATCAAAGCCACTTTAGGACTATAATGTCGCAAAGAGACTCAAGGCTCCTAGAGACATTAGTGGTAAGCAGCATTCTTGACAGACTGAGCCATCCAGGCACACCCCAAGCAGCATTCTTATGATGAAGAGCAGACATGGCTGCCTTGAGGCTTGCTCTTAGCAGACAGTTTGCAGGACGGAGGAGGTGGTAGTTATATTTCCTTCCAGCAAGATCTTTCCCTCTCAGACCACAGCATGTGGGCAGAGTCTGTTGCAACAGGTAGAATTCTAAGACAGCTCCTAGGATTTCTGCCATGGTAGATACATGACCCCTAAAATTCCCTCTCCTTAAGTATGATGGGATATCAGTAGCACGATTAGGTTGTTATCAATTGACTTTGAGTTAATTAAAGACAGATTATCCTGGGTGGGACTGACGTAATTGAAGAAGCTTTTAAAAGCAGGTGAAGCTTTTAAAAGCAGGTGAAGCTTTAGAGGGATGCACTCTTGCTGGTCCAGAAAAGAGCAAACAGCATTGTGGGAACTGGCTCTCATTGGCCAAGTGGCACGAACTTTGGGTTTTAGGAGCTGCAAGCAATCCCCACGGGGTAGCAAGCAAGAATACAGGCACCTCAGTCCTATAACTGCAAGGGATGAATTCTACCAACAATCTGAATGAGCTTGGAAGAGGCTCTGAGCTGCAGATGAGAACTATAGTCTTGGGAGACCCTGAGCCAAGGGTCTTAGCTACCTTGTGCCCAGACTCCTGACCCATGGGAACCCTGAGATAATACACCTGTGTTACTTTAAGCTGCTGTTTGTGCTAATTTGTTACACAGCAATAAAAACTAACACAGCTGTCCCCTTGATGCTGACCCACATCACAAGAGCATGTGGGTCATTCCAGTTGGAAATTAAAACTATGCACACACCAATTGCTGGCCCTCCTCTCTGTATTTGGTAAGGTCACTGTCCACAGAGCTCACAGTTCACAGAGGCTACCAAGGGCAATAAGATAGGAAGCAGATACTAATCCAGCCACTAAACCTACCACATCAACCTAAGATAGAACAAACAAATCAAGGTAAACTTATCCTTAGTGGAAAGGAAGGAAGGAAGGAAGGAAGGAAGGAAGGAAGGAAGGAAGGAAGGAAGGAAGGAGGAGGGAGGGAGGGAGGGAGGGAAGGAAGGAAGGAAGGAAGGAAGGAGGAAAGAACAACTAAGTACCAATTTCCTCTGGATGTGTGGAAGGCTATTTCTCTCCAGTCTTACAGATGCATTGCCCGCAGTTGATGCACTGGTAATTTTTAGCAATTTTCTTTAGAGTCTTTCAATGCATTCATTTAGATATTCACAGAAGTAATAATTTTCTTTTAACATTCATTAAGTTATGGGTTTCAAAAATGTTTAATTAATTTATACAATTATGATAAAATTATAACTGGCATAAACAGGTTTGGGAAGTCTGAGTATGAAAACAATTAACTTCGAGTAAGCTTGCAACTCAACTCAGAACACTCGTGTATAACTCCTTGTACCAGTATGGCCTCTAGATCCAATGTCCAGTGTGCTTTGGGCAAAAGGCACAAGCTGTTTCAGAGCAAAGAGTGGGCACTGAGCCTGTTATTTGGTAGCCTATTAAGAGAGCTTCTACCATATCTCCCTTGCCTTGGGCAATTGGCCAGTACTTACTTCCATGAGGCTGCGGGGACTCTGCCTGGATGTTGCAGCATGGCTGCTAGTCCTTCTTGGGGACAGTGACCTTAGCAGCAACCCCAGACATTAATGCCCCACCCACAGCAGGTAATTACAGTGAAATGAATTCCAAGGGATTAAAGTGCATCTCTAGATGAACAGAGCTTGCAGGGGACTCATTGTTCCTAAGTGCCAGATTCTATTATCAAGATGGTTAAGCCACATTGTAGCTACCATGTGAGACCCAGCTCAAAAAAGAACGTTTCCAAAACTTCCCATAGCCAAGGAGAGCATTTCCCACTGGACTTCCTGAGTTTGGGAAAGGATGATAAGTATTATTTACTGCTTTCTCACCATGCACAGACATGTAATCCTTAGTGTCAACCCTAGAAGGCAGGTTTTATCGCCATGTGGTAAATGAAGAAAACAATACTCAAAGAAGCTAAGTGACAGGCCTAAGGTCACATAGCTAGTATGGTATAGACATGGAATTCAAACCGAGTCTATTCTAACAATAAATTCAATGCTATCAGTTAAAGTTAAACTAAGGTAGATTGTAAATGCTTGAATAATAATGAAAAAAAAAATCCAGAGCTGCCAATGCTACCAGAACATTATGAAAATGGGGTCACCAGTCCCAGTGTCAAGTGCTTCTGAATTCGGTCTCTTTCATTATTCCATGGTGGGACATATTAGGGGAATGCTGGCCTGGGACTGTCCTGAATGTGTCAGGATGGTCACAAACTTGTCTTGGCTGATGCCACCTCCCCTGCCATTCATCTTGTGGGTGGTTCCAAAGTTGGGCTCATCTCAGAATTTTGACTCTACAGATAAGTTCAGCACGCAAATCCTCTTTTGAGCTCACACAGCAAACAACAGGGGACTTTTCTTCTTGTCCTGGCAGAATCCAGGCCCAGAGAGAGTTTGAGGAGACTGTTGCTTCCCAGCCAGAGATGCAGCCTTATCCTCACTGAACGGCGGTAGAAAGAAGGAAGATCGAAACCCCAGTGCTCCCCCCCACACCAATCCAGCAGGTTTTTCAGCCCCACCAAGATGAGAAGGGACTCTCAGAATGTTCTACTGGCGGAGTTACTTCTCAGGGCTATTTGCAAAGACACAACAGAAGCTTGGATAGCAAAGAGGCGGTGCTGCGCTATCATTCCTTAGGGGGAAGGGGGGCTAGTTTTATGTCTATCAAAGGATTCTTGAAGAGGTAGAGTGAATGAGCACTGTTATCTTGGCATACCATTTTACTCAATTACGAGCCACTGAAAGCATTATTTTATTTTTAAAGTAAGTAAAGATGATTATGGAACAGAAATGCAAATTTCATAGAATGTTGGAGATAAAGCACAAGACTTCAAAGACATTTCCTCTGAAACTGCATGTCTAGAGCTGCTCCCAGAGCATTTACTTTTGGCCTCTGCTATCAAGAATTCTTTAGTGGAAAAGCTGGAGTAACAACGGGTTCTCCTGATCTCTTCACTGCCTTCCATATGTCAATGTACATATATGCATGTATATATGTATATGTGTATGTAATTTAATAACTCTAGAACAACTGATTAAGTGATTAACATTATCTAAGGCAAGACATCATATGAATAAAAAGCTTTGCTCTCTTCTCTGACCTTCCCCCGGGAGAACCTTCAGGTTATGTATCCCTAGCCGGCATAGTCTATAAGTGTGATGTGTGTTCTCCAAAGGCACACCATGCCCATTTGCTTCTCATTAGTGACACTAATTTTTTTTTAAGTTTATTTATTTATTTTGAGAAAGAGAGGGAGGGAGCAGAGGAGGGGAAGAGAGAGAGGGGCAGAGAGAATTACGAGCAGGCTCCATGCTGTTAGCTCACAGCCCAACATGGGACTTGAACCCACAAATCATGATATCTGTGACCACAGCCAAAACCAAAAGTCAGATGCTTAACTGACTAAGTCACCCACATGCACCTAGTGACACTAATTTTGAGTTTATTTGGATTATCCCAGTGTAGACACTGTTTTTCCCCCTCACAACTAGTCAAAGATCTCTGGGGAAGATCTTTGAGACCATGAAAATATCCTTCTCCAAATCTCCCCCTTGGTTTAACCTCCACTAATGACCTTTTCCCTAACTGGTCTTTACTAAAATGGCAGGAAAGTGGTGACCTTCCATCTCCACGACTCCCTTGACATTTACCAGTTAGAGGTACACTGTACACCACACCCCTGCTCTCCTACCTTCTCAAAAATCTCTTTTTGAGATTTGTTTTTCTGTTCACTATCAGTAAGAATACGTGGATTTCCATTTTACTCCACAGGTTATACTCCATTACTGTCCCTTTTATTTTGAGGCTCAAATTCTCCCAGAGTTGACCAGTGAGGACCCCTTCGTACTGACTGACTCCTGTGCCCTTTTGAGATGACCTTACTGTTGTTTTGAGCACTTCTTAGTTTCTGGCATAAAATACTCTAGGTTTTTCTTGTGGGGGGAGCAGAGGGTACCTTCCCTGCCCAAGTCCTGATATTAGCAATTTCTCTAAGAACGCTGGTTTCTTTTCGTGGTGAATGGTTTTTAGAAGCTGGCATCAGGGTGCCTGAGTGGCTCGGTCAATTAAGCGTTTGACTTGGGCTCAGGTCATGATCTTGCAGTTTGTGAGTTTGAGCCCTGCGTCGGGCTCTGTGCTGACAACTCAGAGCCTGGAGCCTGCTTCAGATTCTGTGTCTCCCCCTCTCTCAGCCCCTCCCATACTCATGCTCTGTCTCTCTCTGTCTCTCAATGATAAAAAAAAAAAATGTTAAAAAAATTACAAAAAAAAAAAAAAGAATCTGGGATCTGGGTTCTAGATGTGCTCACTGCTACTGGGGTGTCATTGCTTCTAGGCCCTTTCAAGGGACAGAGTTGGGGTTCCATTCTGAGACCTCATCCCTGCAGGCATCTGTCTTATGTTCCTCATCTACACAGTTACTCAACCCTACCATACTCACAAACCAGATTCGGAATTGCTAGGCCTACATGACACCACAAGGAGTTTAAAGTTTATTTCCAGTTCTCTCTCCCTGAGGGCAGTCTGTTCAAGATTTAATATTGTGCATAAGTACTATATTCAAAAGTTTACTGCTTTTTCTCCCCTTTCTTGGTAATATTTTTAGTTCATTTGAAAAGCAGTTGGATTCATTTGGTTCTGTTTGCATTCACTATTAGTTTTCCCCCATTCTTGTTGATTGTAATTTTTGAATGCATAGGAGATCAATGTACTTTCGAAAGTACAAACTGTGCAAAACGGTGTACCCGGAGGTGTCTCACTCCGTTCACTATCTCCTCCTGTGCACTTCCTCTCACTTCTCGTAGGTAACTGATTCTATAGGTTTCCGGTTTATCCTTTCTGTGTTTCTGTTTGTAAAATTAAGCATATATACCTATACCTTTTTCTTGTACACAAGCTGTTATTTATAACATTTATACTATTTATACTCTTACATGTTATTCTTCTTACTTGGCAACACATCCTGGAAACCCTTCTGTATCTACCAGGAGAACTAAATCATCCTCGTTCTTGTTTTTCACATTAAGACCCATGATGTGTATGTACCATAGTTTATCATAGTCTCTCGCTTATGCTTGTGTATTTAGGTAACTTTCAATGTTTTGAAATGACATGCATTTCCATAATGGACAAACCTGTGTATATGTATTTTCATATTGCTGCAGGAATGTCTTCAGAGTGCATTCCTAGACGTGGAATTGCTGGGTCAAAGGATAAATGCAAATTTCCCTTCATAGAGAAGGGAAAAATCACTCTGAAATTACCCAAGAAACCTGGCCATTGAGCCATTACTAGATGATTGGCAAAGCTCCTCTTCCCACACACGATCTAGGAGTGTTCCTTTTCCCACAGCCTCACTAACAGAGGGTACCGTTAGGCTTTTAATTTTTGCCACTCTGAGAGGTGCAAAATTGTATTTCACTAGAGTGTAATTTTCATTTTTCTTGTCTTTCTACCAGTGAAGCTGTACATCTTTCACATGTTGAAAAGCCATTGTTATTATTTTTGTAAATCGTCTGCTCATGTTTTTTGCTCATTTTTAAAAACAGGAATATTAAGGTTTTACCCTCAATTTTGAAAAGTTCTTTATATATTAGGTTATCAATAACTTAAGTGTGCTCTATGTTGCAAATATCTTCTCTGTTACTTTGTGCCTTTGACTTTGCTCATTTTGTGGTTTTTGACTTATAAAAGTTGGTTTTCATTTGATTTTGTCTTTATTTTAAGGAGTCACACTTATTTATGTTTCTTTTCATTGCATCTGGATTTTAGAGTCATTGTCAGAAAGATTTTCTCTGAATCCAGGTTATAGAGGAATTCATCCAGGTTTTCTTCAAGTGCTGGTATGGTTTCATTTTTTACACTTTGGATCACTGACGCACTTGGATTTCTTTCTTGGGTAGGATGTGACAAATAGAACTAGTTTCATCTTTTTCTAAATGGCTATCTAGTTTTCTCAAAAGTGTTTATTATGAAGACCAGCCTGATCCCAGTGATCTGAGATGCCACCTGTATCTATACTGAATTTTCATATGTAGGGGATCCCTTTTGTTTGGACCTCCTATTCCACTGACCTGTCTGTCTCTCGGGTGCTGGTACTACCATGTTTTAATCACAGAGGCTCTGTTTTCTATGTCTTAAATTGATGAAACAAATAAAGTGCCTGATCAAACTGGCTGATCAAATCCTGTTCAAACCACTGGGTGACCAGCTCGCTTCGTTCTTGGCTACAGTCACATTGCTCCTCTTTAAGGCTTTTTCCTGCTATACTCGACCACACATAAGAGATGAAACCAACAGTGCTGTTGCTGTGGCTATTATTGTCAGTATGGCACCCACATAGATGGGGCAGCTTAGTTCTTTCACTGCCATGATTCTAAACCAAACTGGGGTCAGACAATGGAAATGATGAAAGCCCCAGGTCTCCCTGGCAACCAAGAGGGTTTTTCAGCTTAGCATCCATCTCTATGCAGGGTGATTTCTGTGGGGAAGGGGTACCCTTCCTTGACCAGTGCATATTTCTGTGGCCCCACTGTGTTGTTTAGGTCGAGATGAGGCAGGCCACCACAGTGTCCCCCAAGATGCATCGCCATATGCTGTGCATGCCCTGCATTTGCCTGCAGCTGCCAGAAATGCAGCAAGAATGAGAGAGCTCGTGGAGAGAAAAGCCGGCCCACAGCAGCCATTGAGATCACTCCAAAGGACAGCTGTGTCTGGGTTACAGTGATTAATGTGATGTTAATCCCAACAAAAACGATGGGAGAGAGGCCCTGTGAGAACATTTACAATCAATACATGAAAAATGCCACTCCCATCAGACTCATTATCACTATGAAAAATCACCCTGAAATTACCCAAGAAACCCGGCCATTGAGCCATTACTAGATGATTGGCAAAGCTCCTCCTTTTACGCTAATTCAGCATCAGATTTTTTTTTGCTTGGAATTTGCTTTAGAATGAGCCCATGGCCAGAGTTCCAACATCAGTCCAGTGCCTATATAACCACCATTGAAGCATATCCTCACTTGTCTCTGGGAAGAAAATTCCACTGTGGTCCCTACGGCAGCTCCGATTCACTGCTGGAGCTAAACTTTGGTCACTTTCCCGAGCTGAGACCTCTAGATTCATCACCAGGACTGGCCCTCTCAGATGGCTAGGACTGAATCTAACATGCCCGTAGTCATTGCTACTGACAGAATCTGTACACATATAGGAAGGAAAACAATGTAACTAGAGAAGACATGGCAAAAAATGACTTTTCTGCCTGACCAGACACTTTCCAATAGTGCTAGTTACATTCTGAGATTATAATTTTTCATCAACCTTACTTGCCCAGAGGACCAACACAACTGTACCACAAAGGAAAATGTCATTGAATCCCATTGGATCCCAAAAGGAAGAGTGATAGAACATCCACTGTAAAAATTAATAAAAGAAAACCTTGTTAAAGTGGACTTGGATGCTACAAAGGGAGACCGGTCGGAAGAACTGTCAATTACAGACCCAACAGAAGACTACTCAACAGGAAAGGATCATCAGTTACAGGCCCCAACAGGAAAAGATATGCGTTGCATCTTCTACAAGAAACCAAGCACCCTTGTGATTCAGCCAATGGGAAACCATCATGGTCTTGAACTCTTGCTTCTCTCCAGTGGGTTTTTGTTCAAAACGACCCCTCCCAACTTTCTCCTTTTGCTCTATAAAATAACGTTGGGCTTGCCTACGGTTTTGCTGTAGCTTGCTTGTCCTGGATTGCAATTCTCCGCTATTCCTAAATAAACCCAATTTTGCTGGTCAAATAACTGACAGTTTTATTCTTAAGGTTAACACGATTGGCTGGCATTCACAGAGGAAAACCCTCAGGCTCTCCCCCGGGGCCCCAGGGAACTCACAGTGCTGTCGATGTAAGCTTCAGTCCATACCACGTCGTGCTCCTGATCGATGACTTTGGGCCGGCTGAGTACATGCAGGTATTCCATGACATTTTCCTGCACATCAGCCAAGGTGGAGATCTGGGTGAAGAATCCTGCCGAGAGAGATCCAAGCTTAATAACAGGAAGAAGCAAACCGCAGGGCAAGCCTATGCCATGCCTTCTTGGCCTCCAGTTAACTTCTTTCATTTCTTTTGCTTTCCTTTTTATCTTTTTTTACAAATGTGTATTTATTTACTTTGAGAGAGAATGTGCAAGTGGGGCAGGGGAAGAGAGAGAGAGGGAGAGAGAGAATCCCAACCAGGCCACGCATTATCAGCAACAGACATGACCTGAGCCGAAACCAAGAGTCAGACGACCAAGCAACTGAGCCATCCGGGTGCCCCTTTTCCTTTCCTTTTAAACACTGTATCTCATCTCTACCATCATCCACTTCATGAGTAATATGTTTATGTGATCTTGAAAATATAATCAAGCAAAAGGAATAAAATTAAGATCAACCATAAACCTACCTCTCAGAGGAAGCCCCTGCTAACCATAGAGAAAGTTCTCCCAGACTTTTTTCAACACAGACACGTCCACTTACACATACATATGTGCCTTCTCCACAAGAAATGGGAGTCCTCTCTACACGTCATTCTGGAGCTTTTTGTTTTGTTTTGTTTTGTTTTGTTTTGTTTTGTTTACTTCAGTGAGTTTATTTCCAATGGGAAACTATGAACCACAAAATTCAAAGGCCATCTCGGTTTTATAACTGTAACAATAGCTATGCCTAATGTGAAGGGGGATACAATTCTCTGAACATTCGATCAGCTTTGTCTCATTTGTTCCTGACAATATGAAGAAGTGGGCATAACCGTGCCCACTTTAAAGCCAAGACGACTGAGGCAGACGAACGAGATGTGCCTCGCCCATGCTCTCACAGGTATCAGGCAGCAAATACCAAAGGTGCACCCAGGATCAGGAGTCTCTGTCCACTCCTTTTGCTCCAGCAGACTTTTGCCCTTTGTGTGTTTGTGGTAGAAACCCCAGCTCACACGCTTCATGTGGTTACCAGACCTGCATTTTCAAGATGCTGGGTTGACGTGGTTTCTAAGAAACAAGAAAAGTCCTCAATGTGCTATCATCTAGTGGATGGGGACACCATTTTGATCTTGAGGTCCTCTGCAGTGAGAAGTACTGCCGGCTTCGCCATGGACTAGGAGATGTCAGAAGAGGAGGCATGAGCTGAGCAAGGACGGGATCCCCAGAGTGGGGGGCTTTCATTCAAACATTTATGGAAGGCTTTTGTGGTGCCCAGCACTGGACAAGCAGGGGTTAACAAGATCAGCATGACCTCCTGGGGCCTGGCAGGTGTGAGTAAACAGATAGCTGCAAATAGCACAGTTAAAATTATGCTAAAACCCACACCAGGGCAGCCCACCGAATCCAGCTACCCCGAGGAACGGTCAGTGCAGCTGGCCCCTGGAGGGTGAGAGCCCAGTCAGCTAGAGGGAGACTGTATCCAGCACAGCAACGGGTGTGAGTAAAGATCTGAGGTGAGAGTCAGGCCCCTTCTAGGAACTGAAAATAGCTCAGAATGGCTGGAGTAAGGAGCTGGGAGAGGGAGGTTGGAAGTCAGATGCTATAAGATCAGAGATGAGCAGGGGAACAGTTAATAGGACCTTGGAAAGAGAGTTTAGACTTTATCTTCCAGGCAAGTAGTCATGAGAGAATTTTAATAAAGGGGACACTGATGGACGAAATTTATGTTTCCTCCCCATGCCTTTAAATAAGGACCCTTACAACTAAGCTCATGCCATGTCCTACTTGCCAGCAAATCAGAGAAGGGTACGTGTGCCCCTGAAGCCAGAGCCGTCACGGCATTTGCTACAGTGTTTGTGGAACCTCTCATCTGAAACAGTGCCCCGGGTAAGGAAATGCCTGCCCTTCTGTTGTCCAGAATGGGCCAGGACCCTCCCAGGGCATTTCCAAACAAAGGCCAGCTGGCTTGAATTTGCTGTGCCAACCCCAAACCAGGTTGGGACCATGTGGCTTCTGGCTTCCTGATGACAACTCTGCACAGTGCTAATTAACATGCATTGTCACTCCTGTCCAGGGCCGGGGCCTCGCCCATCCCAGGAGAAACAGGGCCCCAAAGGCACAGACCTTGAGTGCCTATTCTAGCCTGTGGCCTGGGAGGGGGCCTGTGTGCACCTTGGTACTCCCTCTGAGGTCAGGCACTACAGTTAGGGACATCCAACTGGGACAGTGCTCTCACAGGTGGCCCCTTTTAGAGGCAAGGTGGGAAAGGCAAGATTAAAGAGGGTTGCTGGGTGACAGAGAGCATTCATGCTATCATCCCCTGCATTCATAGTGTGACTAAGCAGAAAACATTTCATCTCTCCTTTAGTAGGCAAAACTTGGGCTCTGAAGGAAGCATCTTAGGGCCACAAACAAGGCACAGAGGACAAGCTAAGAGAAGTGTTGCCATGTTGAGAGGAGAAGGAGAGAACTGAAACTTCTGGACCATCAGGGCACACGGGCGAACAATTCACAGTGTAGAACAATTCCAACTGGGAATCCTGTGCCAAATGTGCACTGAAGACAGCATCTCTTAGGAGGAATTTTTCTTAGTTGTATTTTCATTCTAATGCTCAAAGCCAACAGTAAAAATCCCTGATTTGGGTTTTCCGAAATAGGGCCAAGAGAAGAAAGGGAATGAATGTAAGGAGGAGGATGGGAGAGACAGATCATTAGCACAGGAGGGAGTAGGAAGGAAACACAATCACGTATTTGGAAGGATATTGAGCTGGGACGCCATACTCACTTGGCCTTGCTTATCATACTCAGAGTTCTGAGAAGCTGGCTTCTTCCCAGAGCTACAGACCCATAGCCAACTGTATACCTGACACCTCCATGGGGATGAGTAACAGGATTCTCAGACTCAACTTGTCCAAAGCCAACTCTTGATCTCCCTGTCCAAACCCGTTCCTCCCCTGGTGGGTCTTCCCCATCTTAGCAAATGGCGCCACTGCCCAATTAGGCCAAAAACATAAGAATTATCATTGATAGCCATCATTTCCTCACCACACCCCATAGCTAATCTATGGCATGTTCCTCTGGCCCTGCCTCTAAAATATATTTAAAATTCTCTTTCTCATCTCCATTGCTCCCAGCTGACCCCAAGACTCCATCGTCTCTCCCCCAGAGCCTCCCCACACCTTTCCTTCCTTGTTGTTTACACTCCTCATGGCAGTTGTACGGAATGTCTGCAAGTATAAAGCAGAGCACCGTCTCCCTGCTTGAAGTCCTAAAACAGCTTCTGTTTAGAGTTAGAATAAAATCCAGATTCTTACTCTGACCACCAAGACCCTCCATCAACTGGCCCCTTCCCACCTGGGTGAAAGGATTCCCTTCTGTACTTCCATCCTTGCTCACTGTTTCAGTTCACTGGCCTCCTGCGTCCTGTTACAGGCCATGTTCATCGCCACCCCCACCTCCCGGGCCTTTCACTTGCTGCCCCCTCTACCCAGTACACCTTTTATCCTATTTCGCCATGGCTGGCTTCTGTTACCATTCGGAGATGAGCTGCCTGAACTCATTCCTCTCGATTCACTCCATCTTTCCTTTCTTTGTTTACTCTGTTCTCTTTCACTGTAATATTAGCTCCATGACATGTCACAAAAAGCTGGTGCCTATCTTGTCCAGAGCAGCATTCCCAGAACCAGGCACAGGAGTCTGGTGGAGCCAACAGTAATGCAGGGACTTTCATGAGGTCCGACTGTCTCCCTGCACCTGGGCCACCCAACAGCCTAACTCGTGTGCTCATTGTATAGACAAGAAACGGAGCTCGGTAATTTGTCCTGAATCAATTCGAATCTAGGTTCATCAGATTTCAAACCCTTCTGTGTGCTCTTCGCCACAGAAGACACTGCCTCTCCCTGTGTTGGGAAGGGTCAGGCATAGCTGCTCAGAGATCCTGCCCCAAGAGGGTGCTCTTCACGGACTGTTTGTGTCTCAGGGGCCGAGGATTTGAGAAACGGGATGGGAAATGGATAGCTCGCCTCTGAAGTTCCTGGGAACCGCTCAATGATTAGCACCAAAGATCTACTGAAAAAGTCACAGGCCACAGTTCTAACTTCTATCTCAAAGCATAGAACAGGGATGAAGATGTATAAAATGCAAGAAAAGCTGAAATTACAAAAATACTATTAATAATGTACACTCCAAAGCTTAGTGCAAATTTATCATCTAGCCCCAATCCATTAAAACCTAAAAACTTTCTGAAAGGCTCTTTTTTGTTTTTAAATGTTTTCATATAAGTTTTAGGTAACAAATGTACCTTTTGATGGATAACAGGAAGTCACTGAGGGCTGGCCGCTCTGGCTGAAACCATAGGCGCTTCCCTTGTTTTCCCTCTGCATTCTCTGGACTGGCCACCTGCCCTCCTCCCTCCCCTCACTTTTATTTCTTTTAAATTCTAGCTCTTGAATGTTTATTCTCTTCTTTAATGTGCCTTTTTGGACTTCATAGATCATGTAAGAAAACAGAATCAGCAATCATTTGGTAATTACCAAGGACTAATTAATGCTGAAATTAGCCATCTATTACAAGTGGTCTGCTCATTTTTCTACATAACATCAATTTATTTACCTTATTCCCTTGCAGAGCCTTCTGTGAACTCTGGGCTACAATACTCAGTGCGATAAATCACAGGCAGGCTGGTGCTTTGTGTTTCTGAGCTTTTACCACCCTTTCTTTGAGATTTCTTAAGGGCCCTTGTCGAAAAGATGCCTCTGCTTGAGACGCTCTGTCGGCACATGACTTAATACTCAGCTTTGTGGTGATGCCAGAGCCGAGGGCCCCATAAGTCATTCCTCAGTGAGAGACTCTTTCTGTGCACCTCGCAGCCAGGGTCTCCGTTCCATCTTTGGTGTGATGGATACTGCTTCTAGTGGGTCTTTTCAGAGGCTCCCCCGCCCCTCTTAAATAAGACAAGGTGAAAACTAGAAACAGCAGTGTTCTTGGAAGACCCTTGCAGTGTTCTATCTTCCTCCTCTCTGTCAACAGCACACACAACTAGAAAAAGCACTTATTTCTGTAGAAAAATGTAGTTTACAAACAGCAATGTGTCTCCACAATTTTTTGGACTTTCACAATGACCAAGCAAGAGGTTTACTGAGCCCTGAGAGATGAGGGGCGCATGTTCAAGGAGTTGGAAAGAACTCACTGGGAGAGAATGCCCCCTAGGGCAGGGAGCCCAGTGGCCCTGGTGGGCATCGTTCTCAAGCGTGAAGCTGTCAGAATGAGCCCCAAACCTCAGATTTAGGAGCAAGCCTTTTCCTTTGTGAATAATACTACATTTTTAATTTCAAATCTTGTGTTGGAAAAAAAACTAATTTGAAGGATCACGCGGTAGAGCTAGGAACGCTGGCTTGTCTGTGGCTCTATTGCTGAGCCAACTCTTCCCACCTCATGTCCTCTCAGAGTCTTAATGTCCCCATTTGTAAAATGTCAGGAACTGGACCACACGCCTACACAGGCTGAGGCAGGACCACTTCTGAGACACACAGGCTGAGTATAAATCCTTGTCCAGCCTTTATGAGCTACAGCATGTTACAGTCCTTCCTCAAACTCTAAATTCCATTTTCTAGATTCTCCCATATGATGGGAAACAAGTAAGAGTCTTCTATGAAACAGGACTATCTTTCCCCCAAAGAGAGGCAACCCTACAGCTTGGCGAAGAGTTAAGCTCGGGCTTTGGATCGGGTGGGCCTGGGACCTGGCCCTGCCACCTACTGGTTGCTAACCCAGGGCAAGGTGCCAGTCTCTCCAAACCTGTTTCCCTCTCACGCACCTCCCACGGCTTTAAGAGGTCAGAGATAATACACGACAGTACTCTGCATTCTACCTGGCATTGAGTAAGCAGTTTGGTGTGCTTAGCTGTGATTTAACAAGAGTAGCCCCATCTTCATCTTCATTACCATTACCCTGTCCCCTCCAATCTTCATGTTTATAGAATGTGCACAATGGAATATTATTCTGCCTCAAGAAAAAAGGAAATCCTGCCAATGAGACAACATGGATGCCCCTTCAGGGCACCATGCTAAGTAAGTAAGTCAGACAAAGAAGGACTAATATTATATGATACCACTTATATGTGAAATCTATACGAAATTTTAAAAAGCCAAACTTGTAGAAACAGCGTAGAATGGTGGTTGACAGGGGTTGGAAAGGGGTGGGGGGAATTGGGAGATATTGGTCAAAAGGTACAAAATTAAAAAAAAAAAAAAGAATTACATGAATGTATCTGAATGACATTTTTGGCTTCCTCCACCTGCTCTAAAATGACAAAAATTTGTAATTTTCATTTTCCCCTCAATCCCACCTTCAACCATTCTGGCCTCATAAATTTAGCTGTCTTTTAGGGGACAAGACACTTGGAAAGGTACAGCAAAGTTAGACTTTTGGATGGAAAAAGACTGTGGGTCTGAGCTCTGAGGAGGGCTCAGACCACCAGTTCTCTCTCAGATCAGGAGAAAATGATCATTAACCCATTAAAAAGGGACAAGCTGAGTAGTGGGACAACCAAGAGAGACTCATGGGGCATTTCCATTCGACCTAACGATGACTGATTGGTTGAGAACCCAAACACGGAGCCCCTTCTTTATTTGCACAGCTGGAAAACACTCCCTTCACCATGATTTCTAAAGGAGAATCAGGCAGTGCTTATTTAAAATCTTAGCACACTGAACTTTAGAGAAGGTCGTCATGACTTTACGGAGTATCTGGGTTAGTCACCCCCTCTTTCCAGTTTTCCCAGCTCGCTTGTTTACCCAATAGTATGAATATAGAGCTTTAAGTTCCACAAGCCACTCTACAGTGGCAATGATTATTTTCATGCATTGAAAATGGTTTGCTGCTTTGCCTCATTAGGGTTGGTTCCCTCAAGATAGGACCTAGTTATGCATAAAATGAAACAAACCAATGAGCTCCAGGCCTCTCTAGATTTTGCTAGTAGATTGGACAAGGCGGAGAACCCCTGCAAAGGGCATGGAAGTGCCCAGGGATCCATTTCCATGTCTGAGGTGCACTGGCTGAGAACTGTCTCCATGGTTACCAGACTCTATTGGTGTGGATAGTGGGTCCCTGACCGCTGACCCGGGGAAGAGGCCCTAGGACTCCTGAGTCACTCTGGCCAGTCAGCCAGCAGGCTTCTACTTGGGCTCCCCTGGGCTCCCCCATGTCTGTTTTGGTCCCCAAATGCTAATGCTTCATTTCACTGAAGAACTTGGCTGACTCAGGGAGAAAATATGTAAGGGGGGGCCCCTCTGGACCTCATGTCACTTGAGATGAAAAATGTTATGCTGCCTCCATACTATAACAATCTGAGACTATAAACAATGATTTAATTAATGACCATAGAAGAATACTTGCTCACCGATGTTACG
The DNA here is from genome assembly GCA_030068075.1 of Paguma larvata. Lineage (NCBI taxonomy): Eukaryota > Metazoa > Chordata > Mammalia > Carnivora > Viverridae > Paguma > Paguma larvata. The sequence goes on along the minus strand of CM057842.1, from coordinate 21,939,727 downwards.
TGGTCTGAAACCCCATCCCTGACGCAACGTGAAGCCAATGTTTATATGGGCACAGATGACTGGAAGCTAACATTTTGATGGCAACTGTTACTTTGAAGAGTGGCAAACAATGACATTTTATTCCCAAGGCCCTTTAGAAAAGAAGCAGAGTGAGGAAGGCAGAAGTCTTGTGAGAGACTTGCTTTGGCAGGGAAGGAAATGACTGGATTTGTTCAGGAAGAGAGGCAGAATCACTGTGGAATCCAATGGCTCGGCCAGCGAGGCGGCTACTATTACCTCCTTGGGTTTTCCAAGTTGCTGTGCTCAGAACTTATAAACCTAAAGGCCTATATTCTACAGCCAGGCCCTGGAATACTCTGAGTTGACTAAGTTGTCTTCAAAAGGATGCCTCAAAGATTCTTATAAACAATGGCTAAAACTGAATTATGGTGTAATATTAGTTGATTAAGACAAGACTTCAATTTGAGTAATTTTCATCAGCTGGACACAGACAGGAATACAAACAAGAACCCATGACTAAATGCATCCTAGCTGATGGGAAGAACGGCAATCCAATGTGGCAGGAATAACAGCAACATTTTTTAAAAATTTGAAAATGGAAAGGAACTCTTTCTTTTCAAGACCACAAAATAAAGGAAAAAATGGGAAAAGTGTAGCTCGCTCAAGGTTTTCAAATGTCAACAAAGTTCCAAAACTTATTTCAAGAATGGCCTCTTCACTCAGAGGAAATCTAGAATCCACTGAACCTTCGTGTCTTCGTTGCCTACGTTTCTCCTGTACTTTGCCCCCAAGTGAAGCCAGCTGGATTACTCTGAGACAATCAGAATTGCTGGTACCTTTTAGTGAAGCCGGCCAGCCACTAAACTAAACTAATTGTAAAATGTGTTCTGTTAGTGCTTCAAGGAAATGTTAAAACCTTTCATGCTGTTCTCTCCCTTTAGGATGAGGGAATTGACACTGAATTAAAAGACTGTTCTGAGTAGAAACAGAGAATTCAAGACAATGTCAAGCAAAGGGAAAGGTAAGCAATGTTTATTTGCTTGTCCATGCACCTTTTCACCACTCACATCCCACACCCACCCACACAGTGCTAGGTCCCCCGCGGAACACATATATTTTTCTCTAGGGGATTACCTCTGCCCATGCCCAATTCAGCCTGTGGGGACCGGGCCCAAGCTGGGGGTCATAACCTTTCCTGGGGGGATGAAGGGACTTGAAATCAGAATTTAGAATGCTGACCAGTCTCAAGAGAAGATGTAAACTCTTCTTTCTAATATCATGTCTTGCCCACAAAGTGTTGTGTGGACAGAAGAATGTGCATGGCATGGGGAGGTCTAGATGTGCACACACCACAGCGGGGGGCGGAGGGGGGCGTCTGTCTACGGAGAAGAAGAATGTCCTGGAGTGCTGAAAGAAACCAAGGAGAAAAAGAACTGAAACCAGCCTCCTGGTCCCTCATGAGACATGAGCTTCTTTTCCCACTCCGGGCTCTGAGTCACTCCTTTTCCTCTCCAAAACACTTCTCTTTTTAATTTCAGAGAGCAACTTTGGTTGCTTGCAACTAAAATAACTTTGTCTTAAGAGCTGGGATGTGCAAACTCTTCATGGAGTCCTCTTTCCTCCACTAACACAAACATTGGGACTTGGGACTTTTTTTTTTTTTTTTTTAAATAAAGCATGGCTTAGGAGACAATATTAAACAAGACCACCTAAATCTATCAAGACCAGTTTACCATGCAATAGGACATGCCTTCCTTTGTAAATGTGTATAGCCGATTTACTCATTTCTCAAACACTAACGGAGCACTCATTCTGAGTAAGACAGGAGGCTCTCCCTTGGGCTCTCCCCAAGTGCTCATGATGAAATCAGGAACAGAAAGGCTGCTCTCATAGAGCATGCAGCCTCTAAGGGGAAATAAGATCAGAAGGGCACCAGGAAATCATACAGGGCATTTAGGTGCAAGGCACTGCACTACCAGTTTTACCTGCAGAGCCCCAGCTCAGGCTCACAACACTGTCGGGCACGTGTCATCATTACTCCTGTTCTGTAGGTGACACAACTTAGACCCAGATAGGTCTGGTAACTCGTCCATGGGTGGTGGATGGTGGAGGCTAGATTTGAACTCAAGAAGTCTGGGTTAAGACCCCAGGAGTCTGGACTCGATCAGCTATTTGCCTCCTCTGTTTTGCCTTTTTGGTTGTGTGTAGCATGAAAAGAAGTCCTTTATAAACTAGCGGGCCCCATTACCTCCCTCCTTCTGTCTTCCCCAAAGCACTGTTTCTGACATACAACAGGAGATGATTAATGACAAACTTCAGAATATAGAAAAGGCAACAATTATTGAGCACTTATCATGTCTCAGCATTGAACTAGGCACATAATATACACCATTTATTAACCCTTACAATTAATAGGAATCAAAGGAAGAACTGTTATCCACAATCTGATTTTGAAGATTAGAACACTGAGGCAGGTTAAAAACTAATTTGATTAGTTAAGTAGGGTAAATTGTGCTATGGGAATATATCAAACTGGAAATCTCAGTAGCTTAACATAAAGGGTTATTGATTACACCGGCACCATGGGCCGGCACATGGCCATGGGCAGGGGAGTGGAAAGGCGTCTGTCCCAAGTGGTTGCTCAGGGACCCAGGTTGATGAAGTCATTTTGTGACTATTCCATCTGGAGCATGGAGTTTCAGAGTTCACAAAGGCAGGAGAACAGAGTATGGACACTATTGTACTAGCTCTGAAGTGCTTTAGCCTAGAAATGACGTCGGTTGGTTTTGCTCACAGCCTCTGGAACCTGTCTTGAGGTCCCAGCTAACTGCAAAGGGACTGGGAAGGTGGAGTGAGCACATGGGTATCTGTTGCTTGGTAAATTACTATGTCCTCGTAATCATCCCAAGGTCACCCAAGCAACTAAGCAGCAGAGTGCAAAGGGTTAACCACTTGTCAATGTCCTCAAAACATATTTCGGGAGAAGCTATTACAAGTTATCAAAACTCATCTAGAAACACCCAAATGTTTTCTTGGAATTCACGGCCTTCTCTTAGAACTTTCTACTTTCTCATAACTATCCCAATTTTGACACATCCAAGGGGAAGCTGCTCAGAGCCAAGCACACGGGGGAACATACCTTTGTTGGCACAAGCCATCCACTTGAGATTGTCTGCAAAAGCAGCCTCCCGTCCAATGAGGTAGGTGAAGATGCGGACCTGAGAGGAAGAGGAACACAGGCATCAGTGGTGTTCACCTTTCGCTGTGCTGCCCCAGACCACATGCGTGCCACACACATGTGCTTTACCTCTTTAATGCCCCAGGCTTCCCATCTGCAGGAACATATTTAAGAAATTTCAAGTACAGTCAGCTAGAAATATATTCAAAACCGGGGCCTTTGATCTTTTAAACCATATGGCACTGGTGGTGGTTGTTTTTCGGTGTGCAACACACGAGAGAGGAGAGCAACTTGAAATGGGAAATGGCAGCATCACGGGCCTGGGTTTGCTGCACACATATGGACAAGCATCTTCCAGGTCTGGACCAAATCCGCAACCATTTTCCTCATCTACACAGGAAATGCAGAGTACGTTCTTCTTGGGAATACAAACGCCACCAAAGACCCTCAACGTTTCCCCCCAAATGGTGAGGACAGGCTGCAGAGACTCTTACCATCTGTGGTGTCTGGCGTGATTTTAGGAGGTAATTAACTGGGGCCAGAGGCACAGCCTGTAGCCAGGAGACCAATGGGGACTCTTTCTAGCCTTCTTAAGCATTTGGTTCCCGAAGAGCAGAAAACACATGTAAAACCCTGGCTCTCTCATTTTCTATTGCTTTCTCAACTCTCTCTCATAGGGCCAGAATTCTCTGAAATAGAGTACAACCCATCCCCCAAAGTAGCACTTGAAGGTAAGATGGAAAAAAGATGAAGAACTAAAAGGGATACAAGCCTTGAATTCAAATTTGAAATGGTACATGGATCAACAGTACACAGTCCAAACAAAACTCTACTGGCAGGTCAAGTATGGTGCTATGGCCATATCTTTGTGGCTGAGTTAATGAAGACACGCTATCGGACGAAGATGCTGGCTATGCGGTACCCAAGGCTTTACCAGCTGGTGTCCCCTCAGCCCACTGAGACTGGCTCAGGCACCCCTACTGCTCCTTCAGCGCCTTTAGTATAGTTGTAGTTAACTGGTATTTTGTGTGGTTACATCTGTGAGGTTGACTCCCGCTAGCCTGTCTACCTGAGGCAGGGATGGAAAGGACGTGCCTTGTTCCCCTGGCTATGTCCTGATGGAGCACAGTACTTGGAAGGTTAAATCTCAATACATGAATGGATAAAAATACATGAATGCGCCTAGCTGAGTGGAAAAATGCAGATTTTGCTTCATTTTATTTATTTATTATTATTTTTAAGTAGGCTCCATGCCCAACATGAGGTTTGAACTCACAACCCCAAAATCAAGAATTATGTACTCTACTGACTGAGCCAGTCAGGTGCTTTAGATTTTGTTTTAATTATAAATATCCTCTTCTCTGGGCATTATTACTTGAAAGCTAGTTTAAAGAGATGTGTTTTTGTTAAGTTTTTATGTATTTATTTTGAAAAAGAAGGAAGGGGAGGGGCAGAGAGAGAGGGAGAGAGAAAATCCCAAGTAGGCTCCATGATGTCAGCACAGAACCCATATGGGGCTCAAACTCACAAACCACGAGATCATGACCTGAGCCGAAATTAAGAGTCAGATGCTTAACCCACAGAACCATCCAGGCGCCCCTAAAGAAATGTTTAAACACACATTATCATTATGTAGCCTCAGCCTATCCTCACTTGTGTGCACTAAGACCATCATTTCATCTATCACTGCTCCTCCAAGGGGGTTTCCTGAGTGAGTGAGCAGGCAGAGAGGGCTTTGCCTCTCTTCATTCCCCTCACTCTTTCCCACACTATTCCCAATGGAGTCACTACTAGAGACAAAGGATATGTCATTTACTTATTATTATTATTATTATTATTATTATTATTATTATTATTTAAATTGGGAGATTCTGGTTTCTCTTGGAGAAGAAAAGAGTCAGCCTCATATGGCCAAAAGTGGTTATCACTGACCAAGCCCCACACAAAGTTACTTCCCTGTTCACTTTTCCTGCCTGGTCACTGTTGGCATTTAGCTGAAGCTGTCTGATGTAGGGGGAACTTGCAGTCCAGCTAACTAAAATGATTTTCTTAATTTCATCTAGTCCTGGTGTGTCTGTGGCTCACTCAGTTAAGCGTCCGACTCCTGATTTCCGCTCATGTCATGATCTCGCAGTTCATGAGTTCAAGCCCCACGACAGGCTCTGCGCTGACCAGTGAAGCCTGTTTGATATTCTTTCTCCCTCTCTCTCTCTCTCTCTCTCATTCTGTCCCTCCCCTTCTTGCACCCCTCCCCAAATAAATAAATAAACTTAAAAATTTTTCATCTAGTCCAGATGCAATGAGAAAAGTCTTCAGAGACCTTGGGAAAACACTGTGGCCTCCTCTCAATCTCTTGAAGATGTTGGGTCTGCCCATATAGAAAACCCCAACCAGCCCCATGGCCCAAAGCCAGGGAGTCAGCACTGGAATACAATCTTTTGAGACCCAGACCCATGCTTTTTCTTTTTCCCTCACAAATCTTCACCTTTTATTTCAAATTTGAGCTATTTTAAGGGAAAACTCTAGGCTGATAAAAACTTGCAACCCCACTGGCTCTTAACAAAGCAGAAAGCTTAAAAGATAGCTCTTAGTACATGAAGCTAGGAGTCTATCTTTGCAGGTAAATAGGAAAATATGTGGCACAGACTAGCCCATACGTTTGCATGCACCAAACCTCCTCTACCACGCAGATGAAGAACCTCAGGATAAACTGACTTCTCTCTCAGCGGCATGGTTAAAGCTCCAGCACAAGGCTGTGAACCATTGTTCAAGACTTCTATAATCCCTCACTTAAAAAGATGGCAACCCATTTGGAAAACCAGCAGGATCATGCCAAACTTCAGACCAGACATGATTGCTCAAGAAGAACTAAGCTAACAATAACCACAATAATGGAAACTAGCATCGCAGCACCACACCCCCCCCCCCCAGCTCCTATTTTGGTCCCAGCCCTGGGTCAGGTGTATACTAAAGGCTTTATAGGCATCATATTTATTTTGTTGGTTTGTATTTTATTTTCTTGCTTATGAAAGAGGATCAGAATCATGTTCAATATTTCCATTTATATGGCACTCTTGGCTCCCGGGGGACTGGCCTCCTTATCTGAGTAGAAACGGCATGGAAAGGACTTTTCACATCTCTGCCTATAAAATAAACATCATCAAATAATACTATGTCCATGCCCTGGATTTCTCACGATGATGCCTTTCAACTGGCAACAAAAGAGAAGTGAATTTTACTCCAAAATAAACATTTGGGAGAGCAATTTAACAATATCCGTAGCATTTTATATTTGTAATTTTTTCAGGCCCAGTCATTCCATCTCTAGGCATTTATCTTATAGCCAAGACAACAAATAAAATGCCTGTAGGAGCTGAGCAAGTATCAAAGATGACAGGAAGTGATAGGCATATGGAAAAAGTAGAGTGGGCACGTCTTCTTAAAGCTCTGTAATTTCATTTTATACATCTTCACAAATACACAAAAATGGTAAAGCTACAAGAATGTTCACCTTCATTATTTGTAATAGTCAATAACCGTTAGAGCTTAAGTGTCTCTTGATAGCTAAGTGGCTAAAAAAAATTACAGTCCATTCACAGAGCAGAATACCATGTAGCTATGTACTCATGTAGAAAGACATCTGATGTAAACTGGTGAGGGGAGCAAAGGCAAGTTGTAGGACACTGTATAGCACAGAATCCTATTTTTCTTAAAGGGGGCTTATATTTTTTATTTCACAAATGTCTCCATCATTTGAATGTTTTTATAAATGGACAGATATTGCTTTAATATTTGAAGATCATTCTAAATGAGAAGAAAGCAATCACATGGCAGCTTCTTGAACCATTCTATAAGGACCTAGGAAGAATCAACGTAGCAGTGAAAATTCAACACAAGAGATGAAATACGTCCATTAAGACCCAGCCTTGCATCTTCCATGGGGGGGCTGCCATTCTCCACCGCTCAATCAACTGGGTGCAAAAGCTCGAGGAGTAACATAACCAAATTGCTCCTCATTTCCATCATTAGCAGATTCTGTAACCTGATAGATATTATTTCCAACAATAAGAGATTTCTTCCCCAAGAAGCACCATTAAATAAATGTTCACAAGTCTGCCTTGAGCCCAACTACTTTTCAAATCAGAGGTGGTCCTGAAAGCCAGGTTCACAGCACAGAATATCAAGAGACAGAGACACCGCACAGTTCAGACCACAGCAGGATCAGGACACACCGAAGCTCCCCAGAAAGCCATCATTTGCAGGCATGAAGGCACCACTTTCATTAATGCAGCACAAAGGCGGTGGGGGTGGGAGGCACGGAGGGAAGTCTGCAGCAACCTATTAGTTCATTTTGATCTCCCATTTAAGTTTGTATGGTCTTTAAATATTCTATAAACCCAATTAAGCTTAATAACATTTAGAATGTGGACATTTCAAAGTTCAAAGTCACTTGATTTAATCTGCTTAGTATAAAATTTCCCAAGTGAAACAAACAAAAATCTCAATCCAGTTTTTCCAAAAAACAAATTATGCTCTTACTCATGTAGATGCAACTTCCACCAGAAAATCTGAGAGGCACTATTCCTCTCAATTCGGGTGAATATAGGTAGTTTGAGTTTATAATAATAATGAACCAAATCTCTTCTTTCTATAGCCATCAAAATAGGGGGAGAAGAGTGTCTGCTAGTAGACCTATCATGGACACATTTTACGGCCAGAAAACAGGCTGCTGCCAACTCCCCTACAAGTCCTTTTGGTAATGAATGGGATATTACCAATCACCATGCTTTTGAAACAGTCCAAGAGTAGCAGGTTATCATCCATCTGTCACAAGTGACTTCTGAGCATCTACTATGTACCAGGATTCTTGGTGTTGGGTATAAAATAGATAAACTGTTAAAACAAACTCTGTCTTCAGGGAGTTTACATTTTCATGGGAGTGAAACAGGTGATTAATGGCAAATTCATATCTAACATTTATTTGTTGGATTAAATGGTTATGAAGAAAATAAAGCATGGTAAGGCAATGGAGAGTGATGAAAGCTCCAAGAGAGGAAGGGAAGCCCGCCCTGATAACATGACATGTCATCAGGGACCTGGACAAAATGGGGTGGGGGAGGTGGAACAAGACATAAGGCTATTGAGGAAGAATGCTCCAGGTAAAGAGAACAGAAGGTACAAAGTCCATGAGATAGACATGCTCAAGGGATATTGAAGGCACCAGTGGAAATGGAGTGGAGTCAATTAGCAGAGGTTGTAGAGAATGAACTTGGACAGACAATAGGGCCCTTGGACCACTGTTAGAGAACAGAACCACAGAAGGGACTGAGTCAGAGCCTGACATGAGCTACACGTAATCTTGTAAAAGGGTAAATGTGTTTACAGTATGGAGAATAGAGAATAAGTCATGGGCAGTCATGCTCAACTTGGTGGTCATTTGATTCTCCTGTGATGTTTTTACAATTCTGAAGACCCAGGTCCCATCCAAGCACAATTAAATAAGACTCTCTGGAGCAGAGAGTCTTTTAATCTCCCTTGGTTCCAATGTGCAACCAAGTTTGAGGACCACAACCATAGGGAGACAGGGTAGAAACAGAGACACTAAAGTAGGAGGCCACCGAAGTGATCCAGGTGAGAGATTACAGCGGCTCTGGCCAGGGTACGGAGAGTTCTTAGACTTCACTAAACATCAGGATCACCGGGGGCCTTGGATCACATGTTACCCCAACCCCCATCTCCCAGATTCAAATTAAGTAAGCCACACATCTACATTTTTAAAAAGCACCTGACATAGGTAGACCGAAGTCAACATTTTTATCTATTTCTTTATTCGTTTATTTATTTATTGCCAATATTTTTAAATAACACAGAGAAGATGAGCCTTGAGCAAAGGGAAGTGGAAACGGGAATTAATAAATCATTGGAGCCATTTCCAACAAAGGTATTTCTATACATTGGTCAGGATTGAGGGTAAACTTCTAGTTTACAATCTGTATGTGGTTTAAAAAAAAAATAGAAGAGATGGATCAAGAAGACATTTTTAAGTTTGTGTCAATCCAGCAAGGCAAAAACATCTGACACCAAGCAGACTGGGCAAACAGGATCAGCCATCCGCAGTTCCTTTTTTCTCCAAGAAAGGGCAGATCTGTGCCCACATGTTTGTAGCCAGAGCTGAGTCCTCACACCCGAAGCACCGCTCCTCAGAACTGCAGTAAACCATTCTTGCTCCCGTGTACAGAGGAAAGAGCTGAGGACGGCACACATAGAAACGTCCAAACACGTAGTCTTTACCTTTATTTTTTTTAAGAGACTATCTTTTATTTTAAAATAACATTTAACTACAAACCTCATACTTCTAACTTATAAATCATGCAACCTATATGGATTATATGTATAAATGGCATTTGCTAAAAGAATCATCGAGTACCTCTGGGGGCCCACATCCGTGGGTTCTAAATTTTAATTCAACTAAGTGGCAGCCTCTGCAAATGAACATGTGCACTTATTTTATGTCTTTGCACCTGCTCATGTCTCTTCAGACTCACTGCCCAACTCAGTTTTTCCCTAAAATACCGTCAGGATTTCTCAAAAATGGTGTATGCTTCAGCTTTAGAAAGAAGTCTCCTGATGTCTTTATGTCTTAAAGTCAGCTTACAATTACTATGTTCTTCATCTGTATGTTCACAAAGGACGTTCCTAACCAACTTCTCTTAGTTGCTCATTTCTATGAATTCTGGTGCAGAGAAGCACCTCTGAAAAAAATCTTTAAACTCTAAGCAGAAGATGATGGCTAGAACTTGGTTATTCCCCAAATGCTTCATAAATCACTGCCAATATTATCTTCATGAAAGCACTGCAAGAGTAGAGGTAGCCCCGGAGAAGGTTGATGCCAATGGAAACAGTTATATTGAGTAGGTCACTTTAATCTAGAAGTCATCATGCTCATAATAAAAGAAGAAACATCCTTATTCCAAAAGAAGAGAGAGGCACATAAGGCAACACTGTCCTGAGCAGCAAGATGAGGGGACAAATTGAATTAAATTACAAAAGTAATAAAATTTCAACAAATGAGTATCATAGATCATTATGATAAATGGACTGTCATTTGGGGGTGCTATAAGAGTCTGTATAATCTCTTTCCTCTCAAGCACAGTGCCTGATACTTCATGTGTGGTATTGACAATATCCCAATTCAGGAAAAGTGCCATTTGCGATCTTCTGGGCAGGAAGATGCAAGTCCAGTTTCATAAGCATGTGTTTTGTCAAGGTGGAGAAGGTGTCTCTGAGTCACCCAGAGGCTGTGAGCTGAGTAAGCACAGCAGAGCGCAGGGGTGACACACTGCTTCACAGAACAGTAAGAAGCCAAGCTATAAACATCCTCAAAGGTGAGCGACACAATTCATTAGACTATCCAACCCCATGGACTTCATTTGGGAGGCAAAGCCAGTGTATAAACTGTCTTTTTCTATTCTGTACTTTCAATGCTCCGGGACCTTGCTGCCTTGGAGGAACTACCCCTCCCTGGGTTAGCTAACTCCTGGAGGTAGCGAATAACTTGCCCGCAGGTTCACCTCTGAATGCAAATAAACCAATCCTGCCCTCCTCTTTTAATCAGGTGTTCACACTCTAGACCATTCTCCACTTGCTCTAACCACTCCATGGTTGCTACCAGACAACTAGGGACAGTCCTTATGCCCCAAAGTCTATTGAAAGTATCCAGTCCCAATCTGTTTATCCTGCTTTGCCTCTTTCGTACACGGAAACCACAAAAAGGCTTTATCCCTCTAGCCCCTTTCTCTCTCTCTCTCTCTGTTCTAGACGACAACAAGTATAATAAACTTCTTCCTTCACATCAGGCATTTCTATGTCTGTGCACCTTATCATATCTGATTCAAATAAATACTGAGTACCCTCAAAACAGCCGGGCATCAGGAGACCTGGGCTCTGGGTGCACCCAACTCCACACTTACTGGCTTGGTGACCTCGAGCAAGTTAGTTAAACCCTCCGACTATACTTTCCTTATGTGTGGGCAACATGTGGGTCATCCACCCCACTCCCACTCCCTGTGATCAATGGCGAATGGGCTAAGGACAATGGGCAAGGACAGGTCAGAAGCAGTGAATCCATCAGGGTTGCATCCATGTGTGTTTCAGACAATTTGCTGCAGTAAAACTAAACAAAGTAAGCTGAGGAAAGCCAACTCTCTTATCTGTAGACACTCCCTCCACCCTGCCCAGAGGTCTGGTTAAAGAGGAAACTGATGGTTGTGGGTGAATAAGAGATTCTTCCTAGGGGAGGGTTTTGAGGAGCCATCACTGATATTTGTCATTACCAAGGATAATGGTTTTGACAGTCCCTACACTAGAGATACAGCAATGACAACTTCTATTAACCTTTGCCCAAGATCAAGTGGGACATTGGCAAAGGCATCGACTTTTCCCCTACCAAAAAAAAAAAAAAAATGCCCAAGACTATACATTCACAATTTCAGATAAGATTTATGATATTTGAGGCACCTTCTCACCAAAGACCCAGATTCCCTAGGAATCTCTGGATCCCAGATTAAGAACCTCTGTTTTATAGACTTCTTGTATTATGCACTCTAAATTCCTTAAAAACAAATTGTATTCTTTGGACAATCAAAATGGGCTCTTAAGTGCTTGCCAAATTGAGAGAGAAGTTCATTTGTTCATTTATATGTCCATTATCCAATGATTTGGCAAGTTTCAGATATCAGCCATCCATGACCAAACCCAGACTTCACATCGGGAATGAGTCCTCAATATGTAGGAACAAGGTGGACACACTAGGAGTCTTGAGACAGAATAGGGACCACTACAGACCTTGAATTTACACATTACATCATGGAGCCTTTAAATGACCACACCTGAAGGAACAAGGGTCAAATGGACAGATAGGACCCCCATGTCATTCATCTTTAAATCCATAGAATCCAGGGCAATGCTTGACATGGAGCTAGCACCCAAACATGTGTTGACTGGTAATACCATAAAAATCCTTTTCTCCTGATACGAGGGCTCTTGAAACAAATTCATCACTAAGATTCAGACTGCTGGCCACCACAGGGCCTACAGATCTGTATGGGTTGGAGAGTTCTCCCTGCTTCCCTTGCCCTCTTAGACCTGGAGATCAATTGCTGACAGTTACTTGTTTACAGGTATGTCTTTTCTTCCAAGAAGGCGCACAGATTCAACACCATGAACAAAAACACAAACTCATGTGTGTAAAGCTGTTAAATTCAGCTGAACAGATCAGAAGGTCTACTCTTGTAAAAGGAAAACTAATTGTTCTACAAACGGGGATGCTCATACTTACACTTGTGAAACATCATGGAATCACATCCCTCCCTAGCTTAGAACCCTCCAATGTCTTCCCATTGCACTTGGAATATATTCCCAACTCCTGATCACAGCTACGAAGCCCTGGAAGACCCAGAGACATGACAAACTCTTTCTGACTTTAGGGTCTTTGCATCCACCTGTCCCACTGCCTCGAATGTTCTTCACTCCCTCACTTTCTATGGCTAACTCCCTCTCATCCCATGTGTCTCCCTCATTATACCTGGTACATTTTGTAGTTATCTTAATAACTTATTTCCTTGAATTACATCTATTTCTCCCTCCAAACAGAAATGCAAATGTGGGAGCAGAATGAGGCCACTGGACCCAGATCGGTGCCCAGGACGTGGTAGGTTCTCACTGAGTATTAGTCACCCACTTTCTTCCATTTCTTTTCACAAATTTTACAAGTCAAAATAAGTCAGCACGGGATGTTCATGAATTTATCAGAGTCAGAGCTCTTTCCTTCATTACCAACTTCATTTTAAATGCTTTCCTATTTTTCCAGACTGATTTGCTATCATCCAGCTGGAAATTTCACTTTCCCCCACGATAAGTTCCCTTGATTTCTTTTCACACTGAAGCTCGGTGATAAATAGGAAGAAATGGAGGATTGAAAAGCTCCGGTCTTTATTACTACCATCTCATCTTCAGGAGCCAGAAAATGGTGTCTTAGTTGAGGCCTCACATGGGTGGATCATCAGTTTTATAGTATGTTTCTTCCTAGGTGCTGCCCCTTGATTCTAGATGGAAGGCATGCAAGCGGTAGACTGAAGTCAATTGTATTTTAAATAACTGTCTGCTGCAAGGATTACCTAGCAGGGAAAAGACAACACTTTACAATGGTGATGGGGACACTTGCTCCTCCAAGCAATTTTTTTTTTCCAAATTTCTTTTTTAATTCACATCTAAGTTAGTTAGCATTTAGTGCAACAATGATTTCAGGAGTAGATTTCTTAATGCCCCTTACTCATTTAGCCCATCCCTCCCCTTCTTCCTCCCGCAATTTGGCATGGTTTGAACAAATGGCAAAATTTCATGGAAAACAGGAATGATTTGGTAGACAGTGGGCAGAATACAGTGGATACAAGACAAAGTTGAGAACTGGGCACACCCAGCTTTAGCATCTTCCCCACATGAGCTAGGCAACCTAGGGGGAGTTATGTGATCTTTCTGAGCCTAACTTTCCTTACCTGCAAGGCACTATGGTTAACAGAACAATATCTGTATGGCAGGATTGCTGTTAAATGGTAGGTTGGGGCAGGGTTTGTGCTACTAAAGAGTGTGTGTGGTGTCCTTTCTAAGAGGGCGTCTCCAATGGGGCATCTTGCCTGGACGCTAAAGAGAAAACATGCAGGCCCAGAGGTGTGAAGCTTGAAGGCATGACTTGGCCCGCCAGTCTGGACCTTAGAGAAAAGCTCCTTTTCCCTTAATGGTCCACCCCCACCACCGGGTTTGTGTTACCCAGATGAGGGTACAGGACCAAGACTCACATGGCCTTGGGTGCAAATGCGGTCCTTGTGTGGGATGTGGGCCAAAGCCCCCCAGTAAGAAGCAGCAGTCCCTCCACAGACCACCCTAGTGAATCAGCACAGCACGGGTTATAGGTCGAGGATTTAGGGGTTTGGAATTCTGCCCGAATCATTCTCAAACTCATTAAAACCAACAGCTGTTGTGAATTCTAAGCTAACACGGTTCTTGTCACTTCTATTTTCCCCACCAACCCTCCCTGTCACTAAGAATTAGCCTAAAATAGCAGTTTCTGCTGTCAGTTCACCGGCCACCTTCTGGGGCTTACTGTCAGTAAGAAAAGTCAAGGACTCATCAGGGACCTGCAAGGATATTGTTGAGGACAGTGTTCATTCCATTTTACCTGTGATTCTCCAAGAGGCAGACAGGTAGGAATATGGCTTGGGGTTGGGGAGGAGGGATATATCAGAATCACCTGTGGGGTTTTGGTAATCGATACGTGCTCATTACTGGTACCCCAACCTCTGCCCCCTCCAGGGACTCCAGTGCTCCCATGGCCCCGACACCTACTATGGGAGCATGCCCCCAGCTGAAGACCGTACTATCAAGAGCCACTGTTTTGCCATCAACGAGTACCTTAGGTGGATGGGGCAGGAAAGTGAGTGAAAGTTCCAGGGGAGAACTGGGGGGAAACATATTTTCTTTCTGAGAAACCCCAGAAGAAAATTCTTTTTTTGTCTTCAATCAGTCAGAGTTGTATTTATCCTAAGAATTGTTATGTTTTAATCTTACAGACCGTAAACCTTCAAGCTGCCCAGGTTCCCTCTTGATGCTGGCGGTCCTTGAGCAGAGGGCTCAAACATCTCCAACAGAGATTGTTCTGTTTGGCCCAACTTTTATTATGTTCTGGTCACAAATTTGTTCAACGCTTTTATCGTCAAAGAGGGTTAAATTTTGTTAAAAACCTTTAACTGTAAAGTCCTTATATTTCTTCTCTTAGCTTTGTGTCCCTTTGGAGGGATAGTTGAGGTCAAAAGAATCCTTTCTGATCTTCCCCTCAACTCTTTGCTCCTGGAAATGAACCTTCTGGCATTTCTCACATCCCCCCCGACACACACCCCCACTGCCAAGTTTTACACATAAGTGAAAACAACCAGAAATTAAGTAGTATCAGTCATGCATTTTAAGTTGGTGAAAAAGGCATGGTGACCAATGAACACTGAGGAAGGGGAGGTCACGCGGGGCGACAGATCATCTCTACCCTGCAGGAGCTTTCATGCAGTAGAAAGAAGCTACAAACCCACCAGAATCCACATGGAAAGCACAGGGATGGTGGAAAAAGGTAGCCTGGGAGGCAGTGGACAGATCAGTGAACTGCAAGAAGAGCAATGCATTTTAATAGAAGAAAATACATAAACTCAGAGTTGGCATTCCTGAGAGCTAGACCCTATTTGTTTCCTCACCATGATGGTTTTATTTATTTGTTGGTTGTTTTTTTTTTTTGGGGGGGGGGTCAGGGTTTTTCATGGGGATTGAGGGAAGAGAGCGAGAGATGCCGTGTCCGGGAACTGAGCTGTTTGTTTTTCCAAAATATATTTCTCCCACTTGGGAGCCTCAAGACTGGTCAAAGCTGCTGGCTCTAATGTTAGTGAGGAAGTTCTACAGTGTTCCATCTGAAACGCCACCTTCTGGGAGATGAGGGCTTTTCCAGAGGAGTAAGCTTGAAGACATGAGGCTGCACAGGATGAAGGGGCCACAGTATCTGCTGCAGCCTGGAAACCCCCTCTTTCAGAGCGCCAGGTGACTTCTAAGGACTTCAGTGTTAAAGGTGATCTTAACTAATGACGTGGAATGGGGAAATAAATAATTTCTTTGGAAGTTTCTTGCCAAATACAATTTTTGTGATTTTCATCTTGTCTGCCAATACTTAGTCCAAGTCACCAACATGTCTCATCTGGACACACAGTTAGGTCTCTTATCTGAGCTTTTCCATTGCTATCCAGTCCCAGAGACGGCTTCTTGCAGTAAGAATCAAGAGTGTGCCTCCTTTGCTAGAAGTTCTGCAGGGGCATTGCTTTCATATATAGTAAGAATCAAAAGCCACCCCTGACCCATGCTCTGGCCCCTGCCTTGTTCCACAAAGCCACCTCAAGTTGCCCCTCACCATTGCCAAATTGGTAAGGTGACCTTTTCTCTCTTCCTCTTCCTCTCACATTGACCTTTTCCCAATCCCCCAACACCTCATCTTTTTTTTGCTACAGACCCTTTGAACATGTTGCTATCTCAACACTAAAATATTTTAGCATTGCTGTTTCCTTTCTATCCTTTTGGTCTTACCATAAAACTTCCCATGTCCCAAAGCCCCTCCCCCCTCTTGTTATCTAAAATAAGTCTCCATCTTATGCTTGTCCTCAGCCCCTATTGCTTTTCTGCACAGTATTCAGTGCCATTTACAGTTATTTTATTTGCCACTTGGCTATGTTCTATTTCCTACACACACACACACACACACACACACACACACACACACACGAACGCGCGCGCACACACACACTGAAGTGTAAGCTTCATGATGGAGATACAAAAATCAGTTTTGTTCACTATCGTTTAACTCCTAATCTAGAAACTGGCCTATAGCAGATGCCCCCAAATAATTGTCAAATAAATGAATTAATGTGGCTATTGCAAGCAATTATAAGGTATAAACACAGGCTAAGTAGGCATAATCCATCATGATGTCTGCAGTAGGAACACGGTAAGAGAAATAGAGGGAGTACTACAGCATTAAAGTTATATTGAGCACCAGTCCACTGCCACATATCATACGTGGCAGGATTGCAATGAGATGGGGAGTATCATTATTCTCATGGAACATACGAGCAAATCGTGGCTTGGAAAAGGTAGAAACCTGTCCAAGGTCACATAACAGGTAAGTGGCAACTGTCAAACCCTTTTAAGGCATACGGGACTCCAAAGTTCATTTCTTTAATTGCAACACTTTGACATGGGAGCAAAACAATAGGTACAGGACATGACTAAACTCACTTTAAAGGAAAAATACAAATACAAATTACAAATTTGGGGGTATTTCTGGGTTTTTTGGGGTGTTTTTGTTTTTTGCTATGGAATTGAAGATGGCTTGTTAATGACAATGTGAGAATTGGGAAACAGCCTTCCTATTGGTGTGAATATAAATCAGCATAAGCTTTCTGACAATCACTTGACTATCTCTTTCAAATATTTAAATGTACATAAATTCAACATAGCAATCCACTTCTAGGAAATCACCTCCAATTTTTTTCTCCCACAAGTTGAAATTTTTCATTCTGCTAAAATGTACAAATAGAATTAATGTAACGGTCCACATTCTATGGTTTCTAAACACTTATCCATTGATGATGTCCATAAGATGCTGTTGCCCTTCATTGTTCAGACCAAGTTCAGATGTATGATATTCTTCCTTTCTTTCTACCCTCCAAAGTAATCTGTCTTTTCAAAAGCCTTTATGGATGTTTTCTTTGTTTGACTCTCCACGTTGCCCAAGGAAACCATCATACGGTGAAACAATTTAACATAAAAGATATATATTGCGGCACTATTCATATTGTAAGAGAAAAATTATAACCACCTAAATGTACCCACAGAAAGGGGATTAAATTATAGTACATTCATTCAATGAAGTTTCACAAAGCCATTACTAATAATAGTCAGGTTGATCGCATAATGACTTGGAAAGACATCACTAAAAGAACAAAATAGGCTCCAAAATGCCATATACAGTCTTAGCCAATCTATAAAAAAATAAAAATATAGTTGCATGGAAAAATAATGGAAAAATATATGGAAAGGGTGCCGAATGCTATAATCTCTGGTGGTTGGAAAGCAGATGATATTTCTTTCTTTCTTGCTGTTTTTTTTTTAATTTTCTATAATGAACATGAAACACTTCTGTAATAAGAAAATATTTTTTTTTAGAAAGAGACTGCAAGAAATTTCCATTCAGCTGATACTTACAGAGCACCTACTGGGTGTCATGGTCTGGGCAAGGCAGGAGGGGTGCAATATTGATCCAATACCCAACTCCATGCAGAAAAGATTCAGGTAGGATAATTCAGGTTATTGCTTAAAGATTATGGACATGATTACACAGGTCTCACAAAGATGTTCTACTGACAGTTAGAAGCAGTGCCATTTACCAGGTCATCAAAATTGGACTAGGCCAAGAGCCGTGTGAAGGATCGCTCAGACCAGTCAAGAACACACACATCATGCTTCGTCTGTGTGTTTGCAGTGGAAATCTGATTTCTATGGGTATTAAATCATTGTTTCATTGCATGCTTCTCCCCTTTGGGAAGAGACATCTGACTGATGTCTTTGAGCTCAGTGTGACCTAACAACACTAAGAGTGAGTGTGGGTGCCTGAAACACTGCAGCGGATCCTCTAGGAGGCCATGCCCTCTGAAGGTCCACCATCCACATTTATTGTGTAAAAGAAGCAAGAGAACAAAATGTGGACTCCCCAAAAGTGGTAGGAGGATCCAAAAGACGTAGGTCTGTCTGACTAAGAAATCAGAAAATGAATAAATCCATTTCACTGCAGTTTTATAGCTAACTATAATCAACGTAGCATAATTTGATTCTTTTTAGAGGCCAAAGAACAGAGAAAACACTGGTGTGATACTTCTCTGCCTCCATGCAAGGGCAAGGATGGACTGGAGCTAGTGGCTTAATAGTTACATACAACTACAGCCTTGCATCCTCAGGCCTGAGGCCAGCCTCCTGCCTCAGCAGATAATGAGTTTGGCAATCTCTGATAGTCTTTTCTGGATGCTAATCCCCATCACGGAACTTCTATAATGCATGATATAATTTAATACACCTGGCAGACTCACCATCAGTTCATTCTTTTGTTATGTAATAGCCCAAAGTGAAGTCGAGGGTAGTTAATGCTCTGACAACCAGCTATTATCCCCAATAACAGGCGATTTTCAAAGGATTATTGCCGTCAGAAATCATTTTATGATAACTGGCAACTGGAAGCCAATGTAGCAAAGTAAGACGGTCTTTGGGAGTCACCGTTTTTTTTTTTTTTTTTTGTACGAATCTGCAAAGATGCTTCAAGCATCCCCCAAATGAAACCCCCAGAGTAGTGATAGGTTTTGTAGGCTAAGACAAACCCCTTCACCAGAATACCTAGAGGGACACAGGCCTTAAAGTTACTCTTTGAAATCCTTCCAATTTTATAAGACTTTCTATCTTTCTCCCCATCTTTGCTCTTTTATAATATTCCAGTTACAGAGGTCCTGAGAGCTTTCCCAGGAACTGATTTCACTCTGAAGATGTTTTATACCCTGTACCGGGCCCGGAAGGAAGCCCAGTCATGGGCCCCATAGATTCTGAGAGGTTTCTTTCTGATATGCATGTCCTGACTTAACTAAATCTCATTTTAGGAAGGTAATCTAGGTTGGGTTGTGACAAGACGAGAATGACTTATTGTCTTCAGCATGCAGGAATTTGGGTATCAGTCTACAGCCAAGTCAGACTTGATTCAATACAAGGCTCCCCATTAGCGAGTGGGCCCTGCCTCTTGGAGGAGGATTTCCTTTCAGAGAGCAGTTTTGTTGGACACGAGTTCTCTCTTGAAAGAAATGCCCGTGAATGATACATCTCCTTAGGGCAGTTCCCCAAAATGCACTCATACCCAAACTCAAAATCCAAACTCTGAAACATCAAGAAGGTGGTTTTTTTTTATGTCACTGCTATGATAAAAATCATCGGGTTCTTTGTACTCTACGCAGATTGCATAAATCCCAGCTGTTTGAACTTGGGCAATGTGTTCAGTGATGAAATTAAATCGACATCATCTTCCTTTATCTTGACAGCTCAGGCGACTGGAGGCAATTGCTGCTCTGGCTGTCGGGTTAGAAGAGTCAGTACTAAAATTATTATATTGCCTTTAAGTTTATCTTTGATTAAAAATTAAATTTAACTTCCCTTTATCATTTTCCATACTCCAACAACATGCATGTGTTCTCCAAGTTAAATCAAGATGGACTAAATATTTAATACCCTGTACTAATTAGCTACAACTGTTACCTGATTTCTCTCTGTAAATGAATGTGAAAGGGCCCGTGAGGCCTAATGTTAACCTTCATCCACTCTCGTTATAGGAGAGAAATTACAGGCTCTAATTAGATGCTTCAAATTGCAAAGAAATAGAATTTTCATAACCAGCTTATTAAAATCCTAGGGCCCCTTTGGGATAGAGCAAATTGCTTCTATTCTGATCTGCTTATCCTGGTACAACACCATACAGAAGACTCGTGTTGTCTGCCATACACAGCTCATATTTCTCCCAAATTAATGAGTACTCAAATTATTCCAGCTGCCCTCTTGGCACAAGAAAAAATTGAAAATCTAAGGCTGCCAAGTGATGTGGATAACTCAGCTGCTAAATAAAATGCGCTTAAGGGGACACAGCTGCTGGGGTGCCTATTTACATTAAATTTACTAAATCCATGAACATAGAACAAATGTCCCAAGACAGCTAAACAATGTTCAATACTTGGGTTAACCCTTTATTTGTTCCAGGACCCTCAAGGTGAAAGTGTCCCACATAGTGGGGCAGAAACATAAAGTTTTTACCAAATGACTCTCCTCTCCCCAGGACAGATCCCTAAGCATTACAGGGGGAGAACCAGGGAGGGTAACCCTTAGTGAATCCTCACTTTGGAAAGTTCTAATGAGTTTTACTCCTTTTGGTGTCTTCATACAAGCCAGTCAAAATTAAATGTAGACCTGACATTTGTTAAATTTTGACATTTCATCTATCTTCAACATGATTCTCTCTTCTGTGCTCTGACCTCTTAATTATTTGAAGGGTCCAATACACTTCAGATGACCAAGACATGGAGAGCTTCAGAAATGATGCTCCAACAGTCAGCAGTCAGTGAACTGCATCTCAAATGGAACTTCTCAGCCATTTGGTGAGAGTCCTTAAAGAGACTCCTGAACAACCAATTCAGACAAAAAGAATGAGACAGTATGTGACTTCTTCCATTACTGTCTCAAAATTCCAGATGTTAAGGAATTAAATTTGATTGTCTTCAAAATCTTTGATCATTGATATTGTCAGTGACCTACTCCAGATCAAAATTTTTAACCCAAAGTTCAAAGGCTGAACCTCCATCTAGATCCTGTCTTAACCACACACAGCCTTTAGGCAAACCCTCAAAGTCAGTCTTGGGCCACTAAAGGATGTATCAGTGAGGGCCATCTTTTCTCATAGAATTTGTGAGTGGATTTTTTTTTTTTAATGTTTATTTTTGAGACAGAGAGACACAGCATGAGTAGGGGAGGGGCAGAGAGAGAGGGAGACACAGAATTCAAAGCAGGCTCCAGGCTCTGAGCTGTCAGTACAGAGCCTGACACGGGGCTCGAACTCACGGACCGCGAGATCATGACCTGAGCCGAAGTCAGACGCTCAACCGACTGAACCACCCAGGTGCTCCTAAAGAATCACAAGCTATAGCCTGGTTTTTCTCGGTAATTATAAAAACATGTCCTGTTTGCTGTCTTGGATATTCTACCTTGTACACTTTGCGTTGTCCAAATCATGTAAAATTACGGAGTGATGTCATCAGATAGATCAGGCTCAGGGGAAGAAAATGAAGATTCTATAAACAATTTTCGCCCTTAAACACGTAGCCTAAACAGAACACTTCCTCTCTCTGTAAAAGGAAAATGGCAACAAATGAGATTTAAAAAACAGAATGGGGACATGTGAACACCAACTCACAAACATTTGAAGACGATTAAGGAAAAGCTAACATAAATAAAGATAAAAAGGAAAATGTTGCTCTCAGAAAGAAATAAAAAGAGCCTTGACACTGAAGGAACCCAATACAAAGTCAGTTTCAATTACATGGTGATGCTTTTGATCGATGCCATTGCCATACATACTTTTGCTGGTACTCAAATATTTGCCTAAATACCTGAGTGTCTCCAAAGAAGACATTACCTGCCTTTTAACAGCCTTGCCTCATTTAGAATCCGACGGCACAAATATTTTAACTCAGAGTCACAGAGTCCTGGGTCCTGCTGAACACCAAAAATTTTGGAGATATGGGCTTTATTATTTCCTAGTATGGGAAACTCCTCCTAAATAATACAGAATTCTCCAAAATCCTTCACCGTCACTGATGCTTCTGACTCTTCCGAGGCCACGATGAGCCCTGGACAGGTTTTGTATCAAAGGCGAAGTCAGCACACACGGTGTGACCTTGAAGAAAGAGTAGATGTAAATGACCATGACCTGGAAAAGCATACATACATTTCATTTCACCTTCATCGTGTTACTATATGAACACAAAAGCGGTCTTCAACAAATTTGGATTGACATAGAGTCTAAAAAATAGCTCTGATGAAAGATGCCAGGTAAAAGAAAGATAGAATCAGGTGTCGATTATTCTTGCTGGTAACAGAAACAGTGTCATGGGTCATATAAAACATCACAGGTTCTAAAGTGTTCCTTTCAGAAGGCAGTATGACTTTCCATGAAGATACACCTTTCCTAATTATCTAAGAGGAATATCAGTCTAGTCATCTGAAAAAAAGTATGTATATACAGGTATATGTATATGTCTGTATATGCAGTCATTTAAATACATTAACTACATAAAATCATAAGACAGATTTACGTGCAATCATTGACTGACTCTTCAGATTCTCTTGTTTCTTGCCAAATTGACTCTTTTAGGATAACTGCCAACCTAGTTCTATATGGTACATCAAATGGGCTGATAGTTTTTAAAGCATAGTTCCCTATCTTTCAATGTAATGACACTATTATTTGATCTCTTGACAGTTTCAATTCAGAAAATCAAACCAAAAGATGGGTTTAAAGAGAATTTAAATTAATTTTGTTTCAGTAATGCAGCAATGGTTGTTGAAAAGTGTGACAATGCATAGCCAAGAGTCAGACTCACTGTGGTAAATTAAATATTCTGTTCCAATCTGATATATTCCCTAAAGGAAGTAAAACACTCCAAAATGACCACTTCCATTAGACATTCTTTCATATCGACATGCTCTAGCTAGCCTTTTAAAAATAGAGTCAGTGACCACTGGAAGCAGAAATAAGGCCCAGCAGTTGTCCATAGAGACTAATCCAATTCAGTGTTTCATAAACATGTCTTCTGTACATGGTCCTGGTGCCCCCAGTGTGGACTGCACAGGAAATTTCAGTCCCCTCCAAAGATTTTTTTCTGCCTTTTTCATTACTATACTCTTAACATCTAGAATAGCAAAATTATATGCATTAGTATGGAAAACGCTGATCTATGTATTTAATATGCTAATACTATGGAATATATATTTTTTCAAGTGAGAACTAAGACTTTCTAAGTTTTTCTAAGCTGCCCACACATAAGTCAGTTTAAAAAAAGCCTCTGCAAACATCAATTTTTAAAGTGTAGAGCACCTTTAAAAATTGGAGTTCATAGAATTTCATATGCTAGAAAGACCTACTTCATAACCATACTGACATAAAGGTAATACTCCTCTCAACAACCCCTGAATGGGAGAAGCTGATACTTCTGGGCTGCGCATCTCCTCCACAAAGCTGTGTCTGGATGCCCACCACTACCTGGTGACTCTGTACACAATCAAATAGCAACAACGTGTGGAGTCCAGCTTCCTGAATGAAACAGATTTTATAGCCAAAATAAAAAGCGTTAACCGGAGAAATTCTACTTGTGGTTCTAACAGACTAGATACTATCAGATGAACCCACCCTAACACAGAAGCCATCCAATGAGACTGAATAAATTATAAACACAAACAGCTGCATGGAGGCATCAGAGAACCACGTGGCAGCCAGAACTCAAAGGTACTAGTCCTAGAGGGAAGACAATTGCATGGAGTGAAGCCCTACATTGACTGTCCTTTCCCTGACTGGAATTTGCCAATTCATAGAGCAGGGTATGGAAGCCAAATAGAAAACAGTAATCTAGAGTTAGTGGCAGCCTCACTAAGTTAGGGAGACAAAACTGGGTTCAGTGCTACAGAGAAAGCCATAACATGAGGGAAAAGACCCCAAATAAAATGTAACGCTGGATAGGTAATTCTATATTATGCAGGGGACTTCTCCTTAAGGTATTTGCTAACCCCTAAGTTGGGCAAGACTCCATGAAACCAAGCAATGAGCAGCTGGTAAGAGATTGAAACAATAAGCATGGGAAATCAAAAATTGAAGTTAAGGGCTCACCAAGGAGTGGGGGCACAGGTAGAAACAACAGGCTTTCGTGTGGAACCCCTAAAAGAGCTACACCTTGGAAGTAAGGACAAATCATAAATAAACCAGTCATAATTGGATCAAGGTACTTTGCTTGTATATTCTATCTGCCTACCATAGAATTTATTCCTTTCAAGAGGAATGTAAGGATATCCAAAGCCTCAATAGTTGTCAAGCATGCCAAGAAACAGTCAAGTAACTGAAAATCAAGAGCAAGAAAAAAATAGACTTAAAGTGATATAGATATTACAGTTATCAGGCATGGACTCTAAAATATCTATGGTTAAAATATTAAAGAAAACAGATGAAAATATGAAGTATAAAAAAGAGAAAAATGGAATTCCTAGAACTGAAAAGTGACTGAAATTAAGAATTCCACATATGGGTTTAATAGAAGATTAGACACTGTGTAAAAGAAGATTAATGATCTGAGGAACAAATCAGCAAAAAATATCCAGATTGAATGGCAGAGAGGAAAAAAAAAAAAAAAGCCAAGTATGTGATCTGGTCAAAAGTTCTGGTATGTAATTGGGATTCTAAAGGAAGTAAGGGAAAGAATGAGACAAAGGAAATATTTGAAGAAAATGAGTCAAAAACTTTACAAAACTGATGATAAACATTCAGCTATATATTCAAGAAGATATATATACTCCCAATAGAATCAATACAAAATAAAAACACATTTACACATAATAAAAATCCTAGAAACTAAAGATAAAAATCTTCAAGCCAGCTAAAGAAGAAAGAACTCTTTGGAGATCAACAATAAGACTGACAACTGTCCTCTCAGTAGAAACAATGAAGGGCAGAGACAACAAAACACATATTTAAAGGACTAAATGGGCCTAAGTCTCCAACTAGAATTTTATAGTCAGGAAAAGTATCCTTTAAAATGAAAGCAAATAACTGGGGCGCCTGGGTGGCTCAGTCAGTTACGTTTCTGACTTCGGCTCAGGTCATGATTTCAGGTTCCTGGGTTCGAGCTCTACATCGGGCTCTGTGCTGACAACTCAGAGCCTCGAGCCTGTTTCAGATTCTGTGTCTCCCTCTCTCTCTGCCCCTCCCCTGCTCGAGCTCTCTCTCAAAAATGAATAAACATTAAAAAAAACTTTTTAATGAAAGAAAAAATTTAAACATTTTCAGACAGCTTTGTTATCAGCAGAATTCAAATACTTCAGGCAGAAAGAAAAACTGACCCCAGTAATTAGCATGGTAATGTAGGAAGCAATTAATAACACAGAAAGGGGGAAAAAAAGCTATATGAGTAAATCTAAGTAATTATCATCTGTTTAAAATGACAATAATCACAGTTTTGGGGGTTAAATAGCATTAAGGGCAAAAGGGGTAAAACAGAGTCAAACTGCTCTGAGGTACATTATCTGGAAAATGGTAAGAGTAAAAATTGAAGAAGGGGCGTTATAATGTCTATGATAACCGCCAAAATAAGTACACTAGCAAGCTAACAGAGAAGAAAACTGAAAAATAAAACATTTTTGCCTTCTTCAGATTTATCAACTAAAGAGGGAAAAAGAAACAAAGCATAGATGGGACAAACAAGCAGGAGGGGGGTTAGCTCAAATCTATCAATAGTTACATTGAATACTGACTATTTTTAGTATTTCATGGGTCATGTTTTTACTTTCAAATCATGTAGTCCAGTGTAATTATAAATAACAATAACTATCTTTTAATAGATGTAATAATAAAAAGGTTGATTCAACAAGAAAATATGACAATCCTACATTTATATATTGAGAATCACGAAGACACAGCAATGTATTAAACAAAAACTGACTGAACGAAAGGGAGAAAGAGAGAAATATATCATAGTTGGGGACTTTAAAACACGTGTCTGTAACTGACAGAATAAGCAACCAAAGCAAACGGCAGAGACGTAGATCTGAATGTCACAATTAGCCAATTGGCCCTAACTGACATTTATATAACAGTATATCCATGAACCGCAGCACACACTTTGTTTACAAGTTCTCAAGATCATTAACCAAAACACATCACAGGCTTGTCTATAAAGCAATTCTAAATGTATCTGAAAGGATGAAAATCAAACAGAAGCTATTCAATATTTCAGTGGAATAAGCTAAAAATCATAAAATATTTACTGAAAACCTGGAATCCAAATTGCTTCAAAATTAAATAATATATTGTAAATAACCCATGGGACAATAAAAAAGTGTTCTCAATGAAAATTAGAAAATAGTTTTAATTCTATGATAATGATAGTATATTATTTAAAAACCTGCAAGAGGGGCGCCTATAATCTCAAGCTCTTGATTTTGATTTTAGGGTCATGGGATGGAGCCCCACATCAGGCTGTGCACTGAGCATAGAGTCTGCCTAAGATTCTCTCTCTCTCTCTCTCTCTCTCTCTCTCTCTCTCTCTCTCTCCCTTTCTCTCCCCCCCCCCACTCTCCTCTCCCTCTCATGTGCATGCTCTCTCTCTAAAAAAAAAAAAAAAAAGAGCGCCTGGGTGGCTTGGTCGGTTGAGCATTCAACTTCGGCTCAGGTCACGATCTCACAGTCTGTGAGTTCAAGCCCCGCGTTGGGCTCTGTGCTGACAGCTCAGAGCCTGGAGCCTGCTTCACATTCTGTGTCTCCCTCTCTCTCTGCCCCTCCCTCACTCATGCTCTGTCTCTCTCTGTCTCAAACATAAATAAACATTAAAATAAATAAATTAATTAATTAAATTAAATTTAAAAAATGATAATAAAAATAAAAACATGCAGGATATTTCTAAAGCTACTAGAAAAAAACTGATAGCTCTATAGACATATAATAAAAAATACAGAAGGCTGAAAATCAATGATTTAAGATTCCATTTTAACAAGCTATAAAAAATGTCAAATTTAACCCAAAGAAAGTGGAAGGAAGGAAACAAAAAATACAAATCAAGTCAATGACACAGAAAACAGATGTACAATACAAAAGTTCTTCTTGAAAAATCCAATAAAATTGATGAATCCTTAAAAAGACAGAGTAAGAAGAAATGAGTGAAAACCCAAGTTAACCACATTAAGAATGGAAAAGGGAAAGTCCTATAGACCTTTTCTATTTTTTAAAAAAATGAGAGGACATTATAAACAGCTGTAAGGCCAATAAATACTGAGAATTTGAGAGAAATGGACACATTCCTTGAAAAGTACAACTTACCAAAACCGATTAAAGAAGAAATTTAAAAACTGGAATAGCCTTACATCTATTAAAGTGATTGAGTCTATAATGAAAAATCTTCCCTCAAAGTAAACTATGGTTCCTTGTGGTCTCAACATTGAATTCTTCCATACAATTAAGGAAGAAAGAACAATCTTACACAAATCCTTCCAGAGAATAGAAAAAAGAAGAAACACTGCCCAATTCAAACTCAATTTGAGGCCAGCTACTCAAAATCTGAAAAAAAGCTTTTCAAAAAAGAAAATTTTCAGACCAGTATCTTTCCTGAACACAGATACAAAAATCTTAAAATCATAACAAATCCAACTCAGTGAAAGATAAAAGTTTAATATATTGTGACAAAGTCGGTTTTAACTGTGACATTTCATTTTTAAATGAAAAGTTAGTTTAACATTTGAAAATCAAACAATGTAATCCATGGCATTAAAAAAATTAAGAAGAAAAAAATAATATGATAATTTCAAAAGATGCTGAAGAAGACTAGATCAAATTCAACATCCATTCAACAAAATTCTTACCAAGCTAGGAACAGAATAGCACTTCTCAACCTCAAAAAGAATATATACAAAAACAAATAACAACATAATATTTAATGATGAAAACATTACCGTTAATGTTCACCCTGAGATCATGGATGAGAGAAGACCACACTAATCCCTACCCTTGCAGCATTGTATTGGCGGTCCTAGCCAGGAACCAGGTAAGGAAAAGAAACTTACTGACTGAAAGGAAAGAGAATACTGACTGAAAAGGATGAAATTAAACAGCCACTATTCAAACACAAAATGGCTATGTACACAGAAA
Source organism: Paguma larvata (assembly GCA_030068075.1). Taxonomy (NCBI): domain Eukaryota; kingdom Metazoa; phylum Chordata; class Mammalia; order Carnivora; family Viverridae; genus Paguma; species Paguma larvata. The sequence goes on along the minus strand of CM057842.1, from coordinate 21,911,432 downwards.
ATCAGAAAGGATATATAGATTATAACAATTATAGTTAATAGATGAATTTAATAAAGTAATGGGACCAAAGGTCAACATAAAATATTGATTATGTTTTCATATATTAGCACACAAAATTAAAAGTATGTCATTTATAATTTTAGAAAGATCCATCAAATACTTGGTAATAAATCTAAAAAAAAAAAAAAGGAAAAGATGTGTAAGACTTTCAACACAAAAAAACTACACAATGTTACAGAAAGAAAATAAATAAAGGGATGGACCCAGTTCACAGACTGAAGACTCAACATTGTAAAGATACATCTGTTCTTCAACTGATTTTCACACTCAACTCAACCTCCCAGTCAAAAGTCCCTGCAGGATATTTTGTGGAAATTAATAGACTGACTGCAAAATTTGTCTGGAAATGCATCTTATCCATGTGGAGAAAAATAAACCTTAATTAATTCTTTAATAATGAGGCTTAATAATACAACATCTAAAAGATAATATGAGGAATATTATCTACTGTTGGAGTAGGGAAATATGTCTTAAATTGCTCAACAAAAGTATATGCCCTTAAGTATCTATGAAGGAAAAGACTGATGCATTGAACTTTCTCAAAATTAAAAAATTTGTTTATCAAAAGATAGCATTATAAGAGAGACAGAAGAAGCCACAGAGTGGGAAAAGATATTTGCATTATGCATATCCAATCGATAGATAATGCCTAGAATATATAAACTATTATAAATCAATAAAAAGTAAGATATTAAATTTTTAAATGGGAAAAAAGCTTGAACAGAAACTTCACAAAGGCTTCCAAGTAGCTAATGAACATATGAAAAGCTGATATATATTAGTTACCACAGAAATGCAAAATTAAATGACACTTAGATACTAATACACACACACACACACACACACACACACACACACACACCAGATTGGCTAAAATTAAAAATATTGAGGATATTGGGTGTTGGCAGAGAGGAACTAGGACTCCCATGGTTTTAGTCACTTTGGAAAACTCTTCAGCCGTGTCTATGGCCTAACGTATGCATACCTGACGACCCAGCAGTTCTACTGTCACGTATGTCCCCAACAGAAATGTATCCCCAAGTGTGCAATAAAAGACGTGTGGAATAATTTTTATAGCATAAACATAATAACATAATTTGAAATAGCCAAAATTGGAAATAATCTATATATCTGTCTATAGTAGAAGAGATAAATAAATGATGATATATCCATATCACAGAGTACAATATGACAATGATAAGAACCAACCACTGGCAACCACAACCTTGAACGAATCTCATAGACAAAATACTGACCGAAAGAGGTCAAATACAGAAGAGTATACAGCAGTATACATCCGTAATAGGTAAAACTAATTCATGGCGATAGAACCCATTAAAGTAATGATGTTTGGGGGACATAATGATTGGAAGGGTGTGTGATGAGGAGGCTCAGGAGGTGCTGGAAGGTTATCTTAATGTCTCTGACGTTTATGTGAGAGTCGTCACTTGGAAAAAAAAATCATAGAGTTGTACACTTAAGCTTTTTGTAATTATCACATGTATTTTTAAACTTTGAATATATAAGGTTATTAAAAAGTTAATCAACTATGCTTATGTAAGATTGTATCACTAGAGGAAGTTAGGGGAAGAGTGCATGGGAACGCCCTGAACTATTCTGCACTTGTTATGAGTCTACATTTTTTTTTCAAAGTTAAGTTGCTGTTGTTATTTTTACATTAACAACATTTGTGATAAGGCAGTGCTACCATCAGCCTCATGACAGTAAGTGTAAACGTCCCAGAGCTAAGAAGTTGGCCTGGTGAGGAAAGAATCTATGGTTGCAGTATTTTTGCCCAAAGTGTGGACATATCTGGAACCTGGGCAAGTGGGGCTGAACCATAGTAGCTCTAGGTGAGACTCACTGACCTGACCAGTTTCCACTTTTCAAGTATGGCCATTGTTCTTACCATTCGAAATCTAAAGAATCTTGGAGAACGACATGGCTATGTGGAATCCTGACAGTGGTTACAAGGCAGGCAAAGATGGCTTCTAAGGTTTGTCCTCTGGGGAAGCCACCCTGCAAAGATAGCTCACTCGAAAGGATCTTTGGCCACAGAGCAGGGCAACAATCCCCCTCCATCCCAGAGTCAGTACAATGTGCTGCTTAAATAAAAGCTCTCCAGCTTTGATGACTTTCCTTCTGAACTATAATCCTGAATAAATTAATGCCATTGCTAATCTCACACGGATGAACAAAGGCTGTCTGCAAACAACAGCACTCTTGTTTCCTGGCCTGGTGACATTAAAATATCATCTTGTCTTTCATCATCTTTGTCTTTATCTTCAGTTATTCCTGCTGTGGGATGAAAACAGCCCAATATACTACTCCTGCTGAGTCCAGGTCCTACAACACATCTCTTTCCAACCAAATTGGGGCTTTCCTCTTTCCAATTGGGGCTTTCTGCTCTCCGTCCCTGGCCCAATTGTCATAATCCACCTCAACCAACAAATCCTCCCTCCTCCCCACAAAGAAGATTCAAAAACTATCATCACCTATGTAAAACTTGAACAATGGCTACTTTCATTCTCCAGACAACATTTTCATCTCATAATTACATATGATGCAATCTGCGGAGGAATGTTTAATGGAATAAACATTCACTCTGAGATTTAACTACATAAGAATAGGATTTTGGAAATAATGCTCAGAATCCTGTTAGCTGGGCCCCAGAGGAGCAGGAGAATGGCTCTTTCAACTCTAATTATTTTCAACAATGTCCCGAGTACATACAAAACGTCCCAGACCTATCCCTGATTTAGCATTTACTGCCAGGCCACCCTTGTGCCAAGCACTTTGGCTGTATTAGCTCATCTAGGACTCATCTCATGCTAAGGTATTACCTATATCCCCAAGAACAAGTGGGGAAACTAAGGCTTGAGGTCACCCAACTAGCGAGACAAGAAGGGATTCCACCTCCACGGTCCATTATCTTAAGTACGCCTTGGACTCCAGCTCCTACATAACATCCTGGGGTGGGTGGCTCCTTACCTTTCTACTGGCATTTTTCTGTGAGGATAATGTTATCTGCTTGGATCTTACCCAATTTGTTTCATTCTTACTACTCATAAAAGTGGCTTTGTCCAAACCACACGTTTTCTTTAGAGAATCACACAATTCCAAAGGGATTTCAGGCCTTGAGTTTTGTCCTTGGAAAGCAAAGGGTAGGACTCAAGGAAGAACGGGCTGTCTTGTCTATACCCTTTTATCATCACTTCTACCAGTAAAGGAGGAAGCATGGATTCCTCTTCAAAACTGAACTGCTGGAAGCCTTCCCCTCTGCAAAACAGCTTCAAGAAATGGTATGACATAATGGGGTCACGTCTGACATTTACTGAGCATTTGCTTATGTGACTGGCACTATTCAAAGCCATTTAGGAGCCATCTCTTATAATTATTATATAGGAACCATTATACATATTATTATGTAGGAGCCTATAATAATTATATTGTAGGAGCCATTTAATTGTCACAACGGTCCTATACAATACTGTGATAAGCAGAGTAATGCTGCCCCCTTCCCCTATCCCCAATATGGTATCTACATCCTATTCCCTGGACTTTGTGATTATGTTATGTTACATGACAAAGGGGAATTAAAGTGGTGTATGGAATTAAGATTGTTAGTCTGATGACCTTAAAATAGTGAAATCATTCTGAATTATCCTGCTGGACTAATCCCAGCCCAATGGTCCTTTAAAGTGGAAGATGGGGGGCACCTGGGTGGCTCAGTCGGTTGAGCATCCAACTTCGGCTCAGGTCATGATCTCACGGTTTGTCAGTTCGAGCCCCATGTCAGGTTAGGTGCTGACAGCTCAGAGCCTGGAGCCTGCTTCTGATTCTGTGTCTCCCTCTCTTTCTGCCCCCCTCCCACTTGCACTCTGTGTCCTCTCAAAAATAAACATACATTAAAAAAAATAAAGTGGAAGAGGGCATCAGAGTGTGTACCATAATGTGAGAAAGACTCAACTGGCCACTCTGGCTTTGCAGATGGAAGAAGGCCATGAGTCAAGAAATGGGGACAACCTCTAGACACTGGAAGAGGCAAGAGAACAAGTTATCTTTTAGAGTCTCCAAAAAGGAATACAGGCTTGCTGACCCTTTGAATTTAGCCCAATGAGACCTATGTCAGGTTTCTGACCTACAGATATTTGAGTTGTTTGAGCCACTACATACGTGGTCATCTGTTACAACAGAAATATAAAACAAATACAGGTAGGTTTTATTATGCTGATGGTCTCTATTTTACCGATGAAGAAACTGAGGAACTGGGTATTTTGGAGTCTTGTCTATGGTAATCCAACAGGTAATTAATAGAGTCAGAATTTGAATCAGGCCGTTGAGAGTCTACACTCTTATTACATTTTACCTTCTTCCCAAGGCCACTCCACTTACTATCGAAATCATTCCTATCATTTATTTCATTAAAACAGGTTTTGTTTAACAAATATTTATGCGTTGACTGGAAAGGAAAGGAGGGAGAAGGAAACAATCTTTACAGTTTTCAGCATGCAAGTCTTTCATCACTTTATTTAAGCTTATTCCTAAGTACTTTATTCTTTTCTGTGCCATTATAAATGGAATTGTCTTTCTTTATTTCCTTTTCATATAGTTTGTTTTAATGTGTAAAAACATAACTCATTTTTGTATATTGACTCTGTATCCTGCAACCTTGTCGAACTCACGTATTAGTTCTTTTTTTAAAATGTCTTTTTTTTTTTTTTTTTTGAGAGAGAAACAGACAGCAAGCGGGGGAGGGGCAGAGAGAGTGAGGGACACAGAATCTGAAGCAGGCTATAGGCTCTGAGCTATCAGCACAGAGCCCAATGCATGGCTTGAACTCATAAACCGTGAGATCTTGACCTGACCTGAAGTTGGACACGTTATTAACCAACTGAGCTATCCAGGCACTCCTCACTTATTAGTTCTAATGGGATTTTTTTTTTAGTCTTTAGGGTTTTCTACATGTGAGGTCATATCATCTACACACAGATAATTTTACTTCTTCCTTTCTGATTTGAATGAATTTTACTTCCTTTTCTTACTCAACTTCTCTGGCTAGGACTTCTAGTACTATGCTGAATAGAACTGGTGAGAATATGCATCCTTTCTTTGTTCCTGATTCCTGAAAAATTGACAGTAATTCTTCTTTACATGTTTGGTAGAATTTGCTAGTGAAGCCATCAGACCTTGGGTGTTTCTTTGTTGGGAAGTTTTGGATGACTGATTCAATCTCCCTACCAGTTATTGGTTTGTTCAGATTTTTTAGTCATGATTTAGTCTTGATAGTTTGCATGTTTCTCAGAATTCATTCATTTCTCCTAGGTTATCCACTCTGATAGAGGATAATTGCCCATAGTAATGTCTTAGGATCCTTCTTCCCCCCTTCAGCATCAGTTATAAAGTCCTTTCATGAGAGCGAGGCAACATGGCGGAGGAGTAGGGGGCTCCAGTATTTCGCTTGCCCTTTAAAGGGGGACGACTGAAACCATTGTCTCTCTCTCAACTCCAAAAATCGGGGGGAAAAGGTGCTAGAGCTGACAAGAAACTAAGGCGGAAACAGACACGGCCCAACTGAACTGTGAGTTTAATCTGGGTCGGATAAAACGAACTCGAACTCGGGAAGTTGAGCTGAGGGGAGGGTGAGCGTCTTCGGAGATAGCTGGGAAAGTGCCGATCGAACAACATCTGAACGAGAGGGCCAGAGCGGGTGAGACTGCGACCATCCAGCCCCTAAATGCAGGGCTTTTGAAGAGAAGTTCAGTGGCAAACAGCAGCAATCCCCGCGCGCTGCTGGGACCGCACCAACCCCGTCCTGAGCCACTGGGACGCGCGCGGGAGGGACTGGCAGCGGGGACGCAGGCGGCGTCGCCTGCGGAGCACCTCTAACCCCGGCACAATTATAACGAAATCGGGGGGTGGCAGACGGCCGCACCACCGCGCCACCCTCGCCCAGCGCCTCCGGGGCGCGCGCGCTGCCGGGACAGGCAGGGGGGACCCAGGCAGCGGCTCCTGCGGAGCACCTCTAACCCCCGCACAGTTACAGCCAAATCGGGGGGTAGCAGACGGCCGCGCCACCGCGCCACCCTCGCCCAGCGCCTCCGGGAACGCACCCTGCCGGGATAGGCAGCAGGCACCCAGGCAGCCCCAGGAGCGGCTCCAGTAAACCACACTAGGCTGGCGTGGGCGGTGGAGAAGAACAGGAATAAAGGGGCGAATAAAGCCTCCAGGACTGGTGGCACGGGTCTGGAGAGACGCCATTGTTGTCTCACAAGCCAGGAAGTCACCCCAGAAGCCATCCCTGCAGCAGTGGAGGCCGGACCCGCCTACACTAAACCACGCCCCTCCCAAACTATCAGCAGGAGCGACTGATCCAAGTGGAGATTGCTGCCTGGAGTAACGCCAGTCATTTCTTCTTTTTAAATTTATCCCTCCCTTTCTCATTCCTACCGATCCCCATCCCTGAGCTGGTCATCCAGGGTACTGACTGGCTTAAACATTTTTTTCGTTCTTTTTGGTTTTTGTTTTTTTGTTTTTTGTTTGTTTTGTTTGGGTTTTTTTTGTTTTGTTTTTTGTTTTTTGTTTTTTGTTTTTGTTTTGTTTTTTAACCCACTCTTCGAGGACATGTCCTACAACCTCTTCTTTACTTCCCTAGCCCTTTTTCTGGAATAACCAGGCCGTATAAGTTCATCTAGACGACATCGATCTTTATTCCTTTTCCCTCGCACCTGTCCTTATTCTGATTTCTATCAGTCTGGATTAAACCCTTTAGTCGCTCTACCTGGGCAAAGTCCATTTCCTTCTTCTCCCTGCACCAGTCATTATTCTGTCTATATATGCTCTGCCACCAGCACACTACATACCCTGTCCTTAACGTGTAGCTGTTACTTCAGGACATTGCCCTCAGAGAGTCACTTGTTATTTTTTTCTGTTGTGAACTGCTTGTCTGTACCATTTGTCGGTACGTTTGAGTATTTCTGTGTTCTGTGTGTCTGTCAGTTTTCCTTTCCAGGGCAACTTCAAGAAACAACCCATAACACATCCAGCCAAAATGACGAGACGGAAGAATTCTCCTCAAAAGAGTCTACAAGAAGCAGTGACAGCTCAAGAATTAATGAAAAGAGATATAAGCAACATAACAGAACTTGAATATAGAATGTTAATCATAAAACTAATTGCTGGCCTTGAAAAAAGCTTAGATGAATGCAAGGGGTCCCACGAGGCAAAGTTCAAAGACCTTAAAAACGGTCAGGAAGAATTAAAGAAGACATTGGAAGAAATACAGGGGAAACTGGAAGCAGCCACAGCACGGATTGAAGAGGTAGAGGAAAGAGTTAGTGCATTAGAAGACAAAATCATTGAAAAAGAGGAAGCAGATAAAAAGAGAGAGAAGCTGATCCAGGAACAGGAAAGGAGAACTCGAGAGCTGAGCGATGCAGTCAAAAGAAACAATATCCGTATCATAGGAGTCCCAGAGGAAGAAGAGAGAGAGAAAGGAGTCGAAGGGGTTCTGGAACAAATCATTGCTGAGAACTTCGTCAACATGAGAAAGGAAACGGGCATGGAAATCCAAGAGGCACAGAGAACTCCCCTCAGACGTAACTTGAATAGACCTTCTGCACGGCACATCATAGTGAAGCTGGCAAAATACAAAGATAGGGAGAGAATCCTGAAAGCAGCTAGGGACAAAAGAACCCTAACATACAAAGGGAGACCTATAAGGGTAGTAGCAGACTTATCTACGGAAACTTGGCAAGCCAGAAAGGAATGGCAGGATATCTTCAATGTGATGAGCAAGAAGGACATGCAACCAAGAATTCTGTATCCGGCTAGCCTGTCATTCAGAATAGAAGGAGACATCAAGGTTTTTCCCAACAAACAAAAACTGAAAGAATTTATCACAAATAAGCCAGCACTGCAAGAGATCCTGAGGGGCATTCTATGAAAACAAGGAGGCAAAGAATACAAACTACCAGACACAGCCTTACAAACATGAAACTTACAGATAATACAGTGACTGTAAGCCCATATTTTTCAATATTAACACTGAATGTAAATGGACTAAATGCGCCAATCAAAAGACACAGGATAACAGAATGGATTAAAAAACAAGACCCATCTATTTGCTGTCTTCAAGAAACTCATCTTAAACCTGAAGACACCTTCAGATTGAAAGTGAGGGGATGGAGAACTATCTACCATGCTACTGGAAGTCAGAAGAAAGCCGGAGTAGCCACACTTATATCAGACAAATTAGACTTTAAAATGAACGATGTAATAAGAGATGAGGAAGGACATTATATAATAGTCTCAGGGACCATCCAGCAGGAAGAGCTAACAATTGTAAATATCTACGCACCGAATTCAGGGTCACCCAAATTTGTAAAACAACTAATTACAAACATTAGCAACCTCATCGATAAAAATGTCCTAATAGTAGGGGATCTCAACACTCCACTCTCAGCATTGGATAGATCAACAAAACAGAAAATCTCCGCAGAAACAATAGCCCTGAATGACACATTAGGACAGATGGGCCTCACAGACATCTTTAGGGTCCTTCATCCAGAAGCAAAGGAATTTACGTTCTTCTCATCTGCACACGGTACATTTTCCAAGATAGACCACATTCTGGGGCACAGGGAAGCTCTGAATAAATATAAAAGAATTGAGATCATACCGTGTACAGTGTCTGACCACAATGCTTTGAAACTTGAAATCAACCACAGGAGAAAGCCTGGAAAATATCCAAGAACATGGCGGCTAAGAAATAACCTACTAAAAGATGACTGGGTCAACCAAGCCATCAGAGAAGAAATTAAAAAATACATGGAAACAAATGAAAATGAAAATACAACAATCCAAACGCTCTGGGATGCAGCAAAGGCAGTCCTGAGAGGGAAATATATTGCAATCCAGGCCCATCTCAAGAAACAAGAAAAAGCAATAACACAAATTCTAACAGCACGCCTAAAGGAACTAGAAGCAGATCAACTAAAACAACCCAAGCCCAGCAGAAAGAGAGAAATAACAAAGATCAGAGCTCAAATTAACCATATGGAGACAGAAAAGGTAGTGGAACAGATCAATGAAACCAAAAGCTGGTTCTTTGAAAAAATAAACAAAATAGACAAACCTCTAGCCAGGCTTCTCAAAAAGAAAAGAGAGAGAACTCAAATAAATAAAATCGTGAATGAAAAGGGAGAAATTACAACCAATCCCTCAGAGATACAAGCAATCATCAGAGAATACTATGAAAAATTATATGCCACCAAACTTGGCAATCTGGAAGAAATGGACAGCTTCCTAAATAGCCACACGCTACCAAAACTCAAACGGGAAGAAATAGAAAATTTGAACAGACCCATAACTAGTGAAGAAATAGAATCCGTTATTAAAAACCTCCCAGCAAATAAAAGTCCTGGACCAGATGGCTTTCCTGCGGAATTTTACCAGACATTTAAAACAGAGTTAATTCCTATTCTCCTCAAGCTGTTCCAAAAAATTGAAACGGAAGGAAAACTCCCGGACTCATTCTATGAAGCCAGCATCACTTTGATTCCCAAACCAGATAGAGACCCAGCAAAGAAAGAAAATTACAGGCCAATATCCCTGATGAATATGGATGCAAAAATTCTCAACAAGATACTAGCAAATTGAATCCAACAGCATATAAAGAGAATTATCCACCATGATCAAGTAGGATTCATCCCTGGGTTGCAGGGCTGGTTCAATATTCGCAAATCAATCAACGTGATACATCACATCAACAAAAGAAAAGATAAGAACCATATGATCCTGTCAATAGATGCAGAAAAAGCATTTGACAAAATACAGCATCCTTTCTTAATAAAAACTCTCGAGAAAGTCGGGATAGAAGGAACATACTTAAACATCATAAAAGCCATATATGAAAAGCCCACAGCTAATATCATCCTCAATGGGGAAAAATTGAAAGCCTTCCCCCTGAGATCAGGAACACGACAGGGGTGTCCACTCTCGCCACTGCTATTTAACATAGTGCTGGAAGTCTTAGCATCAGCAATCAGACAACAAAACAAAATAGAAGGCATCAAGATTGGCAAGGAGGAAGTCAAACTTTCACTTTTTGCAGACGACATGATACTTTACATGGAAAACCCGACAGAATCCACCAAAAGCCTACTAGAACTGATTCATGATTTCAGCAAAGTTGCAGGATACAAAATCAATGTACAGAAATCGGTGGCATTTCTATACACCAACAATGAAGCAGCAGAAAGAGAAATAAAGAAGCTAATCCCTTTCACAATTGCACCAAAAACCATAAAATACTTAGGAATAAACCTAACCAAAGATGTGAAAGACCTCTACACTGAAAACTATAAAAAACTTATGAAGGAAATTGAGGAAGACACAAGGAAATGGAAAAAACATCCCATGCTCATGGATTGGAAGAATAAATATCGTCAAAATGGCAATACTACCCAAAGCAATCTACACATTCAATGCAATCCCAATCAAAATTGCACCAGCATTCTTCTCAAAGCTAGAGCAAACAATCCTAAAATTTGTATGGAACCACAAAAGACCTCAAATAGCCAAAATAATACTGAAGAATAAAACCAAGGCGGGAGGCATCACAATCCCAGACTTTAACCTCTACTACAAAGCGGTGGTCATCAAGACTGTATGGTATTGGCACAAAAACAGACGCATAGACCAATGGAATAGAATAGAAAACTCAGAAATGGACCCGCAAGTATATGGCCAACTAATCTTTGACAAAGCGGGAAAATGTATCCAATGGAAAAAAGACAGCCTCTTTAACAAATGGTGCTGGGAGAATTGGACAGCAACATGCAAAAGAATGAAACTAGACCACTTTCTTACACCACTCACAAAAATAAATTCTAAATGGATAAAAGATCTGAATGTGAGACAGGAAACCGTCAAAATCCTAGAGGAGAAAACAGGAAAAAGCCTCTTTGACCTAAGACGCACAAATTTCTTACTCGACACGTCTCCAAAGGCAAGAGAATTAAAAGCAAAGATGAACTATTGGGACCTCATCAAGATAAAAAGCTTCTGCACGGCAAAAGAAACAACCAACAAAACGAATAGGCAACCAACGGAATGGGAAAAGATCATCGCAAATGACATATCGGATAAAGGACTAATATCTAAAATTTATAAAGAACTTACCAAACTCCAAACCCGAAAAACAAACAACCCAGTGAAGAAATGGGCGGAAGATATGAATAGACACTTCTCCAAAGGGGACATTCAGATGGCCAACAGACACATGAAACGATGCTCAATGTCACTCATCATCAGGGAAATACAAATCAAAACTACACTGAGATACCACCTCACACCAGTCAGAGTGGCTAAAATGAACAAATCAGGAAACTATAGATGCTGGCGAGGATGTGGAGAAGCAGGCACCCTCCTACACTGTTGGTGGGAATGCAAACTGGTGCAGCCACTCTGGAAAACGGTGTGGAGGTTCCTCAAAAAAATGAAAATAGAGCTACCCTATGACCCAGCAATAGCCCTGCTAGGAATCTACCCAAGAGACACAGGAATGCTGATGCATAGGAGCACGTGTACCCCAATGTTCATAGCAGCACTTTCGACAATAGCCAAATCATGGAAAGAGACCAAGTGCCCATCAACTGACGAATGGATAAAGACGTTATGGTACTTATATACAATGGACTACTACGTGGCAATGAGAAAAAATGAAATCTGGCCATGTGTAGCAACATGGATGGAACTGGAGGGTATTATGTTAAGTGAAATAAGTCAGTCAGAAAAAGACAGATACCATATGTTTCCACGAATAGGTGGACTTTGTGAAACTAAGCAAAAACCAGGGGGAGGGGAAGAGGGGAAAGGAAAAAAAGACACAGAGAGGGAGGGAGATAAAACATAAGAGACTCTCAAAGACTAAGAAAAAACTGAGGGTAAGGGGGATGAGGGAGGGGGGAGAGGGGGTGATGGGCATTAAAAAGGGCACATGTTGGGATGAACACTGGGTGTTATATGTAAACCAATTTGAAAATAAACTATTATTAAAAAAAAAAAGTCCTTTCATTCTGATCTTAACTTAAGTCTTCTCTCTTTTTCCTTAGTCTGTGTAAAAGTTAATTGCATTTATCTTTTCCAAAAATCAACTCTTAGTCTCATTGATTTTTTTTCCTTTATCTGTTTCTTTCATTTCTGCTCCAATCTTTATCATTTCTTCCTTTTGCTAACTTTGGACTTAGTCTGTTCTTTTTTTCTAGTTTCTTGAGGTGTCAAGTTAGGTTGAGATCTTTCTTCTTTTTTTAATACAAGTATCTATCACTATAAAATTCCCTCTTAGTACGGCTCTTGCTGCATCTCATAAGTTTTGGTATGTTGTATTTTCATTTTTATTTGTCTCAAGATATTTTCTAATTTCCTTTTTGATTTCTTTTTTGACCCACTGGTTGTTCAAAGTGTGTTTAGTTTCCACACACTTGTGAATTGTCCAGCTTTCCTTCAGCTATTGATTTCTAGTTTTATTCCATTGTGGCTGGAAAAGATACTTGTTATGATTTCCATCTTCTTAAATTTGTTGAGACTTACTCTGTGACCTGCCGTGTGATCCACCCTGGAGAATGTTCCACATGTGTTTGGGAAGAATGTATGTTCTGCTAATGTGGCCATATTTAATATTCTAATTACTGGTGAAAAGTCATGTGTATAGAGATCTTCCGGAGCCTCTAGTCTAAATGAAGTCTTCCATTTGAATACAGATGATCACCAGTCCCATTTCCTCTTTCTGCGCACTAGGGAAGACTGTTTCCTAGTATCACTCACTATTAGGTTGGGTTCATGTGGCTAGATTCTGGCCAATGTAATAAAAGCAGAAATGATATACCCACTTCCTAGCTGGCTCAAACCATACCTATTTAATACTCCTCAATCTTTCTTTCTCTCAGCACAATTATGGAAACCACATGTTGAAGTCAGTGGTACCAATGATGGAAGGAGCCTGGATAGATACCTCCAAAAAGAACTAACCAACCTCATCATATTGGGATGTGAAAAGAAAAAAAAGAAAGAAAAAAAGAAAGCTTTGTTTTTGTTAAGCCATTTAATTGTATTAGGCATGGTTATTGTAACATAGTCCAGTCTAACTTTATTAACACAAATCTCTTATTAAGATATTTGCTTTTCTTTTATCATGCTTACCATATTCGTTATGAAATATATCACTTGGAGTTCACTTTTTATTTCTTGACTCCTCAGTAACCACTGTCCACCTGTGTTATAATTGACCAGGTGCTAGTTCAGTGTCTGGTACACAATAGATGCTCAACAAATACTCGTTCAGTGCACAAATAAATGGATGTTTAGCTAATGAATCATTCTATAATTTTTGTCTCTCACACCTCTGCCTGGTTTTGTTTGTTTGTTTGTTGTGAAAAGAAAAGGCATAAAAAATTTCTTTTTTTGGAAGACAGTATCTCTACCAGGTGCTAAGTATTGGACTTTTTTCTTTTTTTAAGGATAAAAGTTTAAGCAGTCAGCAACTAGAGTTTAAAAACGAGGACGGGGTGGAGTGAGACTTTAGGGTTGATGAATAAATGTAAACAATACTTAAGATTGGTCTCATTTCATCATAACAGAATTAGTAGGAAAATAAACCCATGTTTCTTCAATTGATGAAGTTGCAGAAAAAGAGGAAAACTTAAGATCCAAGATTTAAGTCGAAACCAAATTAGGCTGGTGGAAAGTAAATGTGTAACTAAAAGCCAAGGTAAGCTTGTTAGGATCTCACCCCTCCACCATGAACTGAGGTGTTGGAGGAAATTGTTGAGTCTCTTGGGATGTGGGCACTTAAATTATGGCTTAGCTTACATACTTGCATTTAAAAGCATTCTTCTTTGAAAGAGTAGGCTATCTGTCTCTTTTCCATATAGTCCCTGCCTTCTGCCTCCAGCATACTTGGGCCAAACCTATGGGCATTTAGTGCTAGAATCCCAGTTTTGTAGTTTCTGCTCAATCAGCATGTACCTATTATAAGCAGCCCAAAGTCCAATTTGGTAGTTAATCCCAAGGTCTCCAATCAAAGGATCTTATTCAATTCCATCTTTTTGAAGAAAATATTTATTTGGGTTGTTTTTCTGTCATTTTGTCTTCGGTAGCTCTACAGAGTAAGCCAAACAGTTAATAATCTAACCTTAAAACTTGTCTCATTGAATTGAAATTTCTATGTTTTATTAGAATATGCAGGCTAAACAGTGGTAGCCTGCTATCGAATTAGATAACATCTTTGTATATATATGATACTACCCAGTAACTTCTTGTTCTCGGAGATACTAATCAGTGAATTGAAATTAATTACTTAGTTGCAAACCCAGAAAAATTTCACTTGACGGTTTTACATGCCCTTCAATTGAATCAAGGCAAGTAATATAAGATCCCTTGGGCTCTTTAAATTGTCTTGCACACGTCTGACTTTTGGCTTCATATAAATAATTACTTTTTTGGGCCTTAACCTTTACCCGTTGCTCAACATGGGTAGTACCTCAAAGCTTTAAACAATGCCTATCTATAGCTTCTGTGTGGGTACAGTTAGACCTGAAGTCACATACTCAAGCTTTGATTATTATCGCTGGGATATGATTCTAATTAGAAAAAGGTAGTGAAAATAGGATTTGAAGGAGCCTTTCCATCAGGTAATTGTTTCCTCTGATAGACACATAGAACATACTACTTACTGTTCTCACCTCACCTCCCTGCTGAAGTCAAACACGTAGACAAAAATTCAGGCAGCGGTATGCCCTAGAATTTCCCCCCTCAACTTATCTACCCCACACGGTGAAATTCTTAGATAAGCAGACCAAGGAAATTCAAATGGTAAGCATGAATCCTATGGAAAGTTGCCCTCGGTCACAGGCTTTTTCATAATACAGCTTCCAGGTAAGCTTTGGAAATGTTAGCCGTCCCTAGTATGGGGACTGCAAAGAAAATTCTGCAGATGAAAGACAGAGCCAGGATTCTTTTCCTGCCAACACAACCAATGTCTCTCTTAAACTACAACTTTCCCATTCAAACTCCACTTGCTCTGTGAAGGCTTTTCATGTGTCGGTACAAAGGTGTAGATATCTTTTGCAATGAGGCATTAGATTAATAGCATAAAAAGCCAGGGTTGACCAATGTATATGAACTTTGTCCAGAAACTGAAAGGCAAGGGGCACATCCAATGAATGTAACAAACAAACCTAAATATAACATGTGGGAAACACACATGACAAGCTTCAAATCAGATCTCTCCTCTGACCTCCAAAATGCCAAGAATATCCCCCTTAGAACTGACTGGACCATGGCCAATTAGGTCTGAATTCACTACATATGTTTTGGGGGATAGGGTTTTTTGTCTGGACTCACTCTAATGAATCATTGGGCCTTCATGGAAATGCTCTAACGACAACAATTTTCAGGAAGTTGCTGGTTCTTGCCTTCTTTCACTTGTTACCCCTTAATACACCTTCTATGCATTACTCAGATTAAGGACTTTGTAAAGGAGGCCTTTGTAAGAGAAATAACTCAGGCAACAGTGCAGCACAGCGTGAAATCCCAATCTGGATGGTTGGCTGCTTCGTAAAATGTGACCAAGAATGGAGAAGCCAAAAACGGAGGTAGGGAACAGAGTGATGGAGCTCACAGTAGCTGATGGAAAGCTTCCCAACCATATCATGACAGTTGGCCTGTGCAGGGTTCTGAATGAAATCCATTATGTTGCCCACAGAGCATGGGATTCTGGCACGGTCAGCGCAAAAATGTTTCCCTCTGTGCACTGTAAAAGTTATCAAAGCCTCCCACTGCTCTTCCCCCTGGGAATGAGGGTCTAAAGCTGGAGAGCTTCCGTTCTCACAGTGCCCCCGACAATCAGTTACAAGATCATTTTTAAAGGCAGGCGGGTGCAAAGTACTTCAGGTAAAAGTACAGTCTCCAGAGGAATTGCCACTCAAGGGAGGTTGGGTCTCAATGGCAACATGCTGTGAGTCATGGGTGATGAGTAACTAATGAAAGTCCAAGAACCTAAGTCTGAGAATAATCTTTTAAATAAATACAGATTCCAATCATACTACTAGGAATGCCACTACTAGTGCACCCACGTGCATTCTAAAGCATGTTTCTGAATGGGAGGGAAAGAGGTAACTGCATAATGCTAGGCGAGCACTGGTATGTGTCAAACACGGCAATGTCATGTACCACTTATTTCATGAACAACATGGTTGGCGTCTGCCACCACTTTGAGGAGAAAATGTCATTTTAGGGAGTGAGGCACCCTTTGCCAACCATCTGTTGAAATGTCAGTCTCAGGAAGAGAACCAGTGCGTGGCTTTACCCAAACTCCATTTTAGCTGAAAGAAAGATGAAGGATGCTGTCTCCCTGTGTCAAAAGTTGGCTTTATTGGATACAGTGAGATAAGGCATTGCTGGGTCTTCATGGGCATGCTACTGGTCAAAGAAATGCCAAGACATAAAGGAATAGGACTTAAATGTAGGAATGAGGATCTAGTTCATTCGGCTGTACGGTGTGCGAACGGGATGATGCCTAGAACATACGAATGAGCTAGTGGTGCTCTCTTGAAAGAGGCAGAGAAGCCAGAGCAGATCAGTGTTCTCTTGTATGAGGACTGCGTGATGAGAAAAGAGGCTGTGGTTCCTCGCTGAGGGTGAACTGCAGTATCACTGTCGTGCTTGTCAGGACAATGTCCATTTTCAGGTACGAACGAAGCAATAGTCTTTGGGCACAAATCATCACACCAAATTGCAAACTCTTTAAGTTAGGATCAGCACATTATATGAAGCAACTTACATTCTTCTAACCAGGAAGATGCCTTATTATTTTATAATTATATCAGATAATCCCAATGGGGTTAATGCAAAGGTTTTAGTTATAGAAACATTTTGGGGGAAGGCATAGACTAGTGAATGAAATAACAATACTGCGCTAAAACACCCATTATACATACTGGTCATCAGTGAGAAGAGACGGTGTCAGTGTGTTCTCTGCAACTCTTGAGGTCATTGATTTTTTTTTTTAAACTACGGGGTCATCCACTCCCTCAACACACACACACACCAAAAATCTTGTGAGAACTCACTGCAGGCTAGGTATGACACCAGCGGCTGAGGGACAACAAGCTGTTGAAAAAGACTAAGTTATTGTGCTCAGGGAACACACAGTCTAGGGGGGATACAGAGAGCTATCTTGTAACTCATTCATAGCAGAATTCCTAAGACACTGATACAAACAATATAATTTGTACACACTAAGAGCTAACTCTCCCAGGGGAAAGGAAATGACGTGGTCCCTGGAGAAAGAGAAAGGAAGGACTCAAAACAAGGCCAAAGGGTTGAAATAAAAAATGGTAAACTGTGAATATTTGCTACTTGCAGACAGTGAGCATTCAGTACATCTGAAACATGTCACCAATTAAAAACAATGAGCTCAATCTTTTGGTGACTGAGCCAAAATTGTCATAAATTGTTATTTATTTAGAAATAAACAGGAAGAAGTACCTGTGAGGGTGACGGTTCGGGAGCTGTGGCAGCAACAGGCAGAGGGTCCACAGCAGCCCTGTGCCCAGCAGAGTGGGGAGCGCAGAGTGAGCCCACCAGGAATGTCCGTTGTTTTGACTTCAACTCACTCTAGAGGCAACTTTTCCCTTGAAATGATCTTCCACTTGGTTCAAAGAAATAGAAGTTGCTGGGGTGGGGTTGGTGGAGAGGACTGCCATGCACTTCAATGAGTAGATATGGATCCTTTATTTCCAGATCTTACATAATGGGAAGGGAGTCCCCCATCTGGGTCACTGCCTTGTATTAGGTGAGTTATGCCTGTGTCTCTTGGCCTGAATACCTCTTGTTAAAAGGATTCCTCCCCAGTAAAACTATGTGCTATTTCTGATCACCAACATCTGGGTGATCAGAAAGACTGTTTCTACGAAGTTGAAAAGGGAAAAGACTAGCTCGACAAATTTTTATCAAGACACACAGCCCACGGAGATCACTGAGCCTGCAGGAAGCAACGGGGGGGAAAGGTGAAAACCCATTTGCCAGGTATCAAAAATTAGGCAAAAATAAAGAAATGGAAACTGTTTACAGACAGGAGATCCGGCGTCCACCCCCACCCCCTCCAATAGAAGATTTTAGCTGTCCTTACAAGTCAGTTAAAAATGTTTAAGGAACGTACTTGGACTGCAGTATTTCTAATGCGGCTGTCACACCACATTTAATGCAGAAAAGATGTATTTTTAAATGATCCGGTTACTCTGAGGGCTTTGGCTTATAAAAGCCTTTTTTATTGAGATTCTAAATTCCAGTCTGAATAACCTTTCAATTTGTTCCAGTAATTTTTCCCCCTCCTGCATTTGCATTGGCAATACAGCTGGAGTCATTTCAAAGCCCAGGCCCTGAGCACTGAGCCTTTTGTACCAAGTCTCCCCCCTTCAGCATAGACTGTGGGTGCCAGATTTGACATTTCTATGAAGCTGTTTGCACAAGAAAAACCATTTACTTTTCAAAGATCAAGATTAAATTGAGCTTAGGAAAAGAAAGAGAGAATGTAGTATTTTTCATCACTCCAGTGATTACCTGGGGGCTGAGGTAGGGATTTGGACAACGAATTAAGTCACTTCAAGATTCCTGGAGTAGTTAAAAGTGTTGCAAACAAACATGGCTCTTGGTTAATAACTCCGTCTATACCCCAAAGCCTATGTTTCTTTATCTCTAACCATCACTTCCCTTTGGGCTCTATTTTGAGTCTCCAACTGGAACGTTTTCCAACCTGGGACATACGTGACGCCCCTGACCAAACCTCAGTGTGGAAATATGTACATTGTGTGAACTCTACCACCTTTTATGTGACATCTTCTTCCTAAATATTGACAGGAAAAGGGACCCTTGCAGAGATGGGAACATCCCTCGCAGGGATTCTGGGTAATTCCAAACAAAACTTGGTAGAAGGATAACAAGTGTTGATGAGATCTCTGCTGCATACCCAGCCCAGGAATAGTTTCGTTCAAATTTCTTTTTTAAAATCTGAATAACAGGCCACCACCATTCCAATTGTGGGAATGGTGAAAATTTAATACTATCCAAGAATCTGGAAACTACTTTTGCATTTATTTTGCTGGAAGAGAATTAGTCCTATAAGATTCTTCAAGGTAACTTCTAGTCCCAAGTGGCTAAAATGAATCTTGTGTAGGTTACTTGGAACAAGGCAAACTTCATGGTACCTTGTCCAACCTAAAACTTTTAAATGACCTTTTATAGGGAATGAACTTTCACAACATGTGTTCATATCTTTCAAGCACATCCTCTGAATAGGAGCTAGGTATACTGGGTAGAGGCAGAATAGGGAAGGAAGTCTTACTATTTCTTGCAAATAGCTCTTGGCTTCTTGCAGTCAGTAAGGCTCATTTTATTTTTCATTAGAATCACTAGTTTTCAGGGGTACCTGGGTGGCTCAGTTGGTTGAGCATCTGACTTCAGCTCAGGTCATGATCTCACAATTTGTGAGTTTGAACCCTGCGTCAGGCTCTGTGTTGACAGTTCAGAGCCTGGATCCTGCTTTGGATTCTCTCTCTCTCTCTCTCTCTCTCTCTGTCCCTCCCCTGCTCTCTCTCGCTCTCTCTCTCTCTCTCTCAAAAATAAATAAATAAATAAACATTAAAAAAATCCAGTTTTCAAAACCTTGATGACATAACCAGTTTCCCATATAATTTATTTCTGACACATTTTTTAGCAGTACCTAACATTTACTGAATATTTTTACGGGTGATTGGCATGAATTATTTTATTCAACACTCACAATGATCTGTAGGGTCTGTGTTACACCTAATCCCATTTTACAGATGAAGAACATGAAGGCTAGAGCAGTTAATTTGCCCAAGGTTACAGAGCTAGCAAAATGGTGGAGACAGTATTTAAAGACTGTCTGACTCTCAAAGTATGTTCTTAATCAATTCGTCTCTGTTCATCTATACATTTGAATGCTTAAATTTTATTTTAGCTTTTAACATTGTTGCACTGCTTTTGTGCTTTTTGATTTTAAAAAATTACCATTGAGGGGCACCTGGGTGGCTCAGTAGGTTAAGCATCTGACTGGCTCAGATCATGATCTTGGGGTCCATGAGTTCGAGCCCCATGTTGGGCTCTATGTTGACAGCTCAGAGCCTGGAGCCTTCTTTCGATTCTGCGTCTCCCTCTCTCTCTGCCTCTCCTCTGCTCATGCTCTGTCTCTCTCTCTGTCTGTCTCTCAAAAATAAAGATTAAAAAAATCTCTTAATAAAAAAAATAAATACCATTGAAGTATAATTGACATACAGTGTTATATTAGTTTCGGGTATACGACATATTGACTCGACAATTCTGTAAGTGACTCAGTGATCGGCGTGGTAGGTGTAATCACCACACGACATTATTACAATGCTATTGAGTATATTCGCTATGCTGTCCTTTTCATCCTCATAAGATAAATAACTGGAAGTGTGTACCTCCTAATCCCCTTTATCTCTGACCCACTTTTGAATATCAGATGATCTATTTTGATGGGCTGCACATGTTTTCACTGGTAGAAATGAAGACGATATATAGGACCAGAGATGATTTTTAAGGCCTAGAAAAAAAAAAATTCACCTCAGTTGCCAAGCTGGTTTCTTCAAGGAATCAGAGCTCCTTAGGAATGATGAAATGAATCCGACTTCTTTCACCCACCATGCCCCAGTTCCATTTAAATTCAGAAGAGAGAATCCTGCTGCCTCTGTCTTTAAAACAGACAGCTCATACTTAGGGGAATTTGCTGTGATTTGGCAGGATGCGATGCAGCCGCTAAGGGCCAGAGCTCTGGGGTCCAGTGAATCGCTGTCAGCTTCGCGCTCTTCCACCGACCAGTTCCAAGACCCCAGACCAGCGACTTCCCAACCCTACACAAAAGGACTGGTGATAGTGCCCGCCTCGATGGGCTGCTACAAGAATTACATGAGACAGCTCACAGAAAGCACCTTTCATAAAACCCAACACACAGTATAAAGACCATTAAGTCAAAATTTAACCTTCTTATAACTTTTTGCCATTCTCTACCAGCTGGTTAGCCAATGTCTCATAAACTATAAAACACTAAGGGGATAACCATACGCATCAGAAAAAAATAATAAAGCCCAGCATCTTGACTGTTATTTATTTGAAGCATTCTCGGGAGCAGAACTTTCTGCAATGATGAAAGTATTATATATCTGGGCTAATGTGATTGCCACAAATGAAATGTCACTGTTGGACACTTGAAATGTGGCGTGATTGAGGAACTAAATTTTGAATTCTATTTAATTTTTATTAACTCAAATGTGAATTTAAGTAGCCTTATCTGGCTCGTAGACACCAAACTGGACAGCACAGTTAGCCCGGGAGTGAGAGAAAAGAGGCTAAAGAGCACAAATCAACAAAGAAAGAAGCATCAGTGGGAAAACCCACTTTGGGACGAGAATGGCTACTTAACACTCACTCAGCAAACATTTGAGGGGTCACACGGGGTTAGGCAGCCGAGGGTGAGTTCAAATACTAGATCCCCAACTTACAAGTTGTGTGAGTCTAGGAGAATCTGTGAGCTTCCCTGAGGCTTGGTGGCCCCTGGCTGTGATTAGTTGGTACAGGGAGAACATAAAGACTAGAAATGGCTTCTGCTCCTTAAAGAGTGTGCCTGCGTCACTACACAGAGGTGACAAATACACAACCATCCCCATAAACACACAATCTCACATCATGGCTGATATGATGGTTTGAGTAGGCACATTTTTGGTCATTCATTCGACTAGGGCTTCAAGTGTCTTTATAAAGCATCCTTGCTATATGGTGGGACTGTGCGGTGGGAGAGAGAAATAGCCAAATTAACATGACTCAGCACATGCTAAGTGCTCTGCATGCATCTCATTCAACCTCCTGGCAGTCCAGGATGAAGTCAGTATTGTGATCTGTATTTTATGTGGACTATAAACTGAAGCACGGAGTTGTTGGTTAAAAAGCTCAAAGGCACATGGCATCAAAGGCCAGCTGGATAAGGTCTTCATTCAAAAGAAGTGCTGCTAAGAACCACATCCATACATGGAGTACCACTTATAACAGAATGCTACGGGGCGCCTGGGTGTCTCAGCCAGTTAAGCATCCGACTTTGGCTCAGGTCATGATCTCACGGTCCGTAGGTTCGAGCCCTGTGTTGGGCTCTGTGTTGACAGCTCAGAGTCTGGAGCCTGCTCCAGAATCTGTGTCTGCCCCCCTTCCCCACCTCTTTCTCTCTCTCTCTCTCTCTCTCTCTCTCAGAAATAAATAAAACATTTAAAAAAAAAAAGAATGCTACTAGCCTCATCAGGAAGGTATGGCAGATACAAGACAAGGTAAAAACTGGTACATATGCTGTCACAGGGGAGAGGAGAAGAGGCCACAAAGAAATACTGGCTTCTGGGCAACCTGGATTTAGAGCAAGTGGCTAAGGGAGCAAGCAGGTCATTTTCCAGCTTCTTTCCAGCTCGGCGTCAGAGACTGGGCTCAAAAGGAAGGAACGAAAATTTAAGAACTGAAAATCAGATACCACCAGCTACTTATGTCTTGTTCCAGTTACCTTTTTACACCCTTGGGTCCTGTCATTCCTTGGTGCCTTGGTCTTATTTTTATTTTAAGTCTTTCGGGCAAGTTTAGGGTCTTCTGTTGTTTCTAATGAAGCACACTGTCAGTATTCAGTAACTGTCAAATAATAATAGTAAGTACACTCTTCTTACCCAAATGTTTCCCATGGTTTCAAGAATCTCCAATATCAGTCTGAAACTCCTGCTGAGCTGCCTGCATTTACGTGGTTGTTAGTGATTTGTACAAGTTCTCACTCTCTCCCCATACATCTTTGTACTTGCGTAAACGGTTATATTTGGGGGGGGACCCATAGGGCAGGAGAAGAATATATGCAGCACACTGCCCATGTACCAATTTATAAAATGCATCATAAGAGATGAAAAGTCTTAGGCGAATGTATTTATTATCTCTATGCTGTTAACATTTTCCCCAGTCACATCGCGTCTCCTTCCGCAAATGTTCTAATCATGTTTTATTCTGACTGTAAGAATTCTGCTCACTTGAATGTTTTCATCTCTTCAAAGACAGGAGGCAGAGATTCTGTTTAAACCCTTTGCTTGCCCTCCTGAATGTGAAGTATTTGTGTTCAGCATCTTCAAAATCAATAGGGACCACAAACATATCAAAATGAATATCAGATCGTTCAGAGTGGAATATTAAATATCTCTTAATGTTTTTCTACGGCAACTTTTAAGCACAGGACGGGCAACAAAGCAAGCTGAAAGTTTATGAAAACAGACAGTGCTTGCTGTATTCTATCTCCCTTTGTCGGGAAGCCAGTTCTCTTGAAGGAGTTCAAAGGAACAGGATCGTGACTCATCTTCTAAACAAACAACATCATCCTGGGCGTCAATAAGTTAACCTTTCCCCGTTCCTGATGTCCAAACCTATCCCCCGCCATTCCTGCCCCGATTTGCCACTCACATTCCTGAGACTGCTCCTTGGTTACAAATCCGCTATTGTTGGCATTTAATTCTACATCCGCGGGTAGTCTCCTGGGAAGCGCCGCAAGGAATCGATTGTCACTACGATCTGACAATAGCTTGAAAATATTGTTATTTGGATTGTCCTGCAGTTGGTTGTTTTAAATGAAGGTAAGGAGGGAGCAGAAACAGCAACAGCCGAGTTCAAAAGGGGCAATACACATTATTTTCTGTTTGTGGAAAGCGTTGCTAAGATAACATATTGGGCAGCATTTAGAAAATAAGAATGAACAACAGGCCAACAATGCAGATCACCATACCCATCAGTGAAAGGAAACTCTGGAAGGAGAAAAAAAAACAAAACTAAGTCTGTCTAAGGGAAAAAGGAATTAGCTGCTCTCCATCTTAAAGATATTTAGCAAATACCCTTCCATCCTCCCCCTCCCCCATTCCCTTCTCAGCAGTGGCTTTGGCATCTGTTAAAATGGGTGATTTGAATTCATGGAAGGTAGTTAGGAAAGGACCAGAAGTATCTTGCCTACAGCACTCTTGCTCTGACTCCCTCTCTCTGGAATGCATGAAAAATAAGTTAAGTGTGCGCACTGCTCGACTCCCTTCCAGGCCATAGGAGTGGGGGCACCTTGCAGCAGGAGGGGAGGAACAGGAACTGGAAGAGGCCGAGAAAGCATAACATGCATGCAGGGCTGTGAGCAGCATTTCCACGCACACGACCAAGAGGGACTTCGGTCCACAAACTCAGCATCTTTACTTATCCCCCGAAACTGGAGAGAGTAGCTACTACTTCTACCAGAAGCCCACCCTGGAATGTAAGCAGTCCTCAGGCCTGCTTTGAGGAAATTCAGGGCAAGTTGCTAAGAACCTCCTGAAAGCACACAGGTTCTTACTCAGGGGGGATTCACGGAGGATGCCACGAGGTCAGGCTCTCTCAGGAGGCACCTCCATCCCCCTAAATCGGAGCCTCTCTCTCCTACGAGGCTGTCTCTTCCCCCAAGTCCATGGCCTAAGCCCCGTCCTGGAGGAGGGTGTGAGAAAGGGGCTGCCCAGGCCAATGAAGCTTAACCACTGAGTCGCCATGCTAAGAAGTGGTCCCCTGACATTCGTTTATGGTTCCACACACTTGTAAATGCAAAAAGGAAGCATGAGAAGAGCCACGTGTCCCGAGAAGTGCCACGCTGCCCAACCGCCCTCCCAGAGTGCACTCCTGCCCTCCCCAAATCCTCCTCGCCCGCCCGCCTTCCCCGAGAGGGCTCTGTTGGGAAGGCAGTCACGTCACACGCAAGCTTCACAGGGACACAGACCTCAGTTTGAAGGGGCCGGTGGGGCGGTGGGACCGTGTAGTCCTGTTCTTGCCCACATGCACCTCACGTGCGAAATGACAGTGAAGAAAACTACCCTGGGGAGGGGGGGCCGCTGGGCTCTCTATGCAGATGAAGGGGCTTCTCCAAAGCAGAGGGTCTCACACTTCCTTGTGGATAATTATCATCACAGGTGTCCGTTAAAATGCGGATAACCTGGGACTGACCCCAGACTCAGAGTTAGAAACGCAGGGGGAAGGGGACCCGGAATCTGACTTTGGAGCCTCCAAAGCTGGGAGCCCTCGAGTTACAGGTTCAGCAGCAGTGCTGCTCATCGGCCGGTTCCCCAGGCCGAAGAACTCCGCAGACGCACAGGCCGAGAGACAATGAAAGTAAGAAAGGATGACTTTTAACATCGCCAGCTTATTTAAGAGAGTGCACTCATTTTAGCATCCTTTCAAACGTCATCTGGGGAGTTCAGTCATGGGTGGAGAACTGGGGTCCTCCGTGAAGTGCAAGAATAGGAAGACCAGGTCTGCCCAACGATGGGGCGCTGGTAAGTGCGCGGCCCACCATCGGCTGGATGAATGCTACCAGAGAAACAAAACACTCTCCCAAGGAAACAACCTACGACAAAGAAAAGCAACGTGAGTCATAAGATCCGCTGATGAAGGAAGACAAATGCATTTCTATGCCTTGCAGATAGCATCGAGCCTCACAGGCGTTTGAAAAGAGTTCCTTAATGTCAGTGCAGCAAAAGCGGGCTGAAATGGCATTTCCTAGGCCATTGCAGAAAGTCACTTCTCCTGGAATGGGGACCTTCTCACCAACCCTCCTGGGATGAAATGAGAAGGCAAGATTAGTCCCCTATCTGTTGACTTGGGGAGGGACAGGTCCAATGCACGGATACCATCGGTAATTATTTATAAAGTTGCAGCTGTCAGCAGCTGTAATTGAAGCTACTAATAAGATTTTATCTGATTATAATGATGGAGTTACTAGAAGCCAGAAGCACAGAGATGTGAGAAGAAGCAAATTCCAGGACAGTAGAGGAGTCAACCAGAGAGAAAAATAACAAGCAGGAACACACGCACTCCTCCCCCTTGGCCATGCCTCCCGCCTCTCTCCTCAGCCCCTTGGACCACGCAGGGACAGAAGTGAAGAGAGAAAAGAGAAAGAGAGGCAGAAATAAAAGTAAACAGGAAAGCAACGTTGTCCTTCTCAGGAACATTGGCCAAAGAAGAAGCCATAAAGGAAATAAATGATCACCTGACTTAACAAAAGCTTTAAATGTTGACATGGCAAAAGCCACCATGAAGATCATAGGACAAATAAAGAAGTGAGAAACATATTTGTGGATGATGACTAAAGTTAATAACCTTATATAAAAAGACCTCTTACAAACCAGAAAGGAAAAAGATGAATTCCTTAATTTAAAACAAAAGGAAGCAGAGGCCCTGGTAAGTCATTCACAGAGAAGGAAACATAAATGACTATACAAAATCTTATTAGTAATGAAAGAAAATGAAAGGAAGTTTCACTTATTCTGCAACTGATCAGCTAAGGTATTTTATTTTATTTATTTATTTTTAAAACGTTTATTTATTTCCGAGAGACACAGAGACAGAGTGTGAGCAGGGGAAGGGCAGAGAGAGAGGGAGACACAGCATCTGAAGCAGGCTCCAGGCTCTGATGAGCCATCAGCACAGAGCCCGACGTGGGGCTCGAACCCACAGACTGCGAGATCTGACCTGAGCCGAAGTCAGCCACTTAACCGACTGAGCCACCCAGGTGCCCCCATTTTTAACAGCTTTACTGAGGTATAGCTGATATTCAAAGCGCTGCCTGTATTTAATACATACAGTTTGATGAGTTTGGACATTTACAAACACCTGTGGTACTATCATCATAATCAAGGTAATAGACAAATCCAATAGCTACAGTTTTTTTCAGATCTCCTTTCTGGTCATAGCTGGTGGGTGGTGGGAAGATGACACTGTAAGTGTGCAAGTTGACATGAGCAATGGTCAGCTTTCCTTGAGGGCCATCTGGAAGCCGGTAGCCACAGCTTTAATATACTCTTAATGGGGGGCGCCTGGGTGGCTCAGTTGGTTAAGCATCTGACTTTGGCTCAGGTCACGATCTCACTGTTTGTGAGTTTCAGCCCCGCATTGGGCTCTGCACTGAGTGCAGGAGTGTGCTTGGGATTCTCTCTCTCCTCTCTCTCTCTGCCTGTTCCCCCCCAGTTCAAAAATAAACATTTAAAATTAATTTTTAAAAAAAGTAAAATTTTCTTAACTTTGGATCCAGTCCTGCACTTCGGTGTATCCTAAAAACAACTTGTGATATGCACCAGTGTATCCTTTTTTAAAAAAAACAGAGAGAAAAAGGAAAAATCTGAACTTGAATACTACTCTATCATGGAAATTATGTTTCTATAAACTACTGCATGACATGACAAAGCAGTAATGATGTAATAGAAAGGAAAGAGCGATCAAAATGCAAAACTAGGGGCGCCTGGGAGGCTCAGTCGGTTAAGCGTCCGACTTCGGCTCAGGTCATGATCTGACAGTCTGTGAGTTCAAGCCCCGCGTTGGGCTCTGTGCTGACGGCTCAGAGCCTGAGCCACCTTCGGATTCTGTGTCTCCCTCTCTCTCTCTGACCCTCCCCCACTCATGCTTTGTCTCTCCTGCTCTCAAAAATAAATAAAAACATTAAAAAATTTTTTTTAATAAAAAAAAAATGCAAAACTATTGCAGAGATGGTAGGACCTTCATTTTGTGGGAAAACACGTGGAGGAAAAAGGCTAGCGAAGAGTACAACAGGAACTTTAGCCATGGGTTCCCTAGGAGATACATTTATAGGAAACATTTATTTTTCTTTTATATTTTTCTAACATTTCTTACAGGAAAAATAATATGGCAAAGGTATACACCCAGAAAGGAAAGGAAGTGGAATGAGTACACAGCCGCAGACTACAGCATGGGTAGCTTCGATCTTCTCGAAGGGAAGGGACTCAGCTAGCACAATCTCGGATTCTTTTTCAAAGTAGCTCCTTCAGTCTGTGAATTTCGGCATTTGGAGTGTGCGGACCACCGAGCATCCCCTAGCTGTCTTGCCACAGGATCTGAGCGGGGGACCGACCGGATCCTTTGGTTAAGCGGTCCCGTAGTCCCCGAATGCCAGCAGGTGCAGCATCTCTGAAAACGCACCACCACCAGTCCAAGGGAAATGGGGAAAATAACAAGAGTGTACAGTTTTCCACGGAGTTAAATGTATTCCATTCAGAGGACTGTCTTTTACTCTGAGATAACGTCCTGCCTATACTTTAGAGTTAAGATGTCCCTTCTTCTATGAGATGACAGATAATAGGGAATGGTCATTTTGTTTTGTTTTTCTTCACATCCTGACCAAGCACAATAAAAATGTGCCAACCCTACGCTCCTGCACATTTTTTCCTTCTGATATTTTATTGGTCCATGAAATCCAGATAGCTGGCAGCCAACTCCCCAACCTCTAAGCCCTAATTAAAAAGAACTGGCAATTTCATTTGTGGGAACGAAACCTAAAAGGCTTTTTTCTTCAGGCCCTTGCTGGGTAAGTCCTCGGCAGGGGATGACAGATAACCAGTTAGAGTTGAACAGTTTGGCCGGGCAGAGACATCTGTGAAATAAGAGTAACCCTTTTGAAAGAGGCTGCTAGAGACACACGAATCTGCCTGTGGAATGATGGAAAGTGATAACCCGGCCGCAGCCCATGCCGGCTGCTGGTGAGTCGAGGTGGGTAACTGGGCTGGCGTCCATCCTGCTTGTTGATAGGCTGTATTCACAGAGCTGAGGCCTAAAATTTCTAAGAAATTCTGGGAGGTTCCAGTGCAGCGATGGAAGCTTACTTCTAACCATTGACTGGTCGCCTGACTGACCAGGGGAGAAAGAAGGCAGGGAGCCTGTGAGTCCGGGCACCCACGCCTGCATCCGGCACACCAGCTCGCCCCACAGGCTCCGTGCCTGGCAGTGCGGGGGCAAGGGAAAGGGGATGTGGGAGCTGGCGTTCTCCCGGAACGCACTCCTCACTAGGTAGTTTGGCCTAAAAGGGATTCTTATGGGGGGAGGGGAGAGGGAGGAAAAACAAATCTGTAAACAGCAATAGCAATTAATATTACTACCAATTGCTAAATAATATTACTAATACTACTATTAAGTACTATTAATATTACTGACTAATATTACTATTAACTGCTAACTAATATTACTATTAACTGCTAACTAATATTACTAACTAGTATTACTGACAGCCAGTTATCCGCTGTTTGTGATGGGCAGCATCATTGTAACTTGTGGGATGTTCAGAGTCAAAATGAAAAGATACAGAGAGACTGCTGGAGCCCTCCACTGCATTCTTATTTAAAAATTAGCTCCTGGGGCGCCTGGGCGGCTCAGTTGGTTAAGCATCTGACTTCACCTCAGGTCATGATTTCAAGATTCGTGGGTTCGCGCCCACTGTTGGGGTTCTGGGCTGACAGCTCGGAGCCTGGAGCCTGCTTCAGATTCTGTGTCTCCCCCTCTCTCTGCCCCTCCAGAGCTCTCACTCTGTCTCACTCTTTTCTCTCTCAAAAATAAATACACATTAAAAAAAACTTTTTTAAGCAGCTCTTGAAGCTTCAAAAACAAAAAACAAAAACACTGCCAACGTGAACACCTTGCTAAGCACATTGTAAACAAATTAAAACGACATCCTTCAGGCAAAGGCAGCCGCTCTCGCACCCCCACAGACCCTAGAGCTGGCCCTTCTCCATGCTGCTGAAGTCTGAAGGCATTCAGCATTTACTCATTTTCATGTTAATAAACTAAGGACTCTGAGCTAGCGATTACTGTAATTACTTTTCTTTCTAAGCTGTCTGCTGGGAGCACACTTTCGGTACCTTCCCTTGGCATTCTGATAACCTCTTCCCAGCCAGGCGAGCTAATATGCCAGGCTTCAATCCCCCGGCCCCCCGGCCCCCTTTCTCGCCAAACTGAATGCTGCCACCATGTGTGACTAGAAGCTAATCAAGTGAACCCCCCACAATATGTTCCTTTGCTGATTACACACGTAGGGCTATTTATACGGTGGCCTGGAGCCAGCGGGGAGTCACCTGATAGCAAAGTGACCAGCTGCTGCCAAAATCTGGGCAGGATACCCTGGGGAGGGGGGAGGAGAGCCAGTCCAGGGTGGGACCACGTTTTAGCTGATAGGGAGGCTACTTCTGTGGCCTGCACGGATATTTCAAAGACACGCACAACTCTGTCAGGGAGCAGCTTCATTTTCTTTCATTCAGGGGTCAGCCATACAGGACTGGAGAGTGCTTTGCACGGTTGGGCCTGAGGTCTCTCTTTTCCAAGAAGTGGCAGGGCCCAGCCCATTAGGGTCGAGGGCTACCATATTTATAAATTCATCCTTAAACACACTAAACAAACAAACAAAACAGAAAAAAGTTTAACTGACAAACTCTACTTTCTTGCCAGCGTAGGCCACACAGCACCATAAAATGTAATCCATGGTCGGGTAAGAGGAAAGGGCAAGTCCTCAATTGAGTGGGGCTTTGCTGGATTACCGCTAAAAGGTAACTTTCTGCAGGAGACTAGACTAAATCCTTCCAGAGCCAGTTTAAGGTTGCCCCTCTTACTCTAGACACAATGGAAATGCAAAAGGAAGACAAAGAAATCAAACAATACAAAATCTATTCATCGTGCCCTAACGAATTATACCCACGAAGTCACAACTTCCTAATTGTCCATCTGATTTCTCATCATTCATGTTTGTTCCTCAATCAGATCTAATTCTGCTATCAAATCACAAGCTGCCTGAGGAAAAGTATATCTGGTCTAACTAACTGTCCGTAAAACAATGCCTACTCAATACTGATACCACTAGCCGAGTGACCTACTCCATGGAATGCGTGCCCAAAATGAGCTGGTGACATGAATGTAATGATAAAAGTGACGGTGGTGGTGGTGATGATGATTTATTCAACGAGGATGTATGGAATGTTTATTATGTGTTGGGCCCTGTTTGGAGCACTTAGAATCATCAGCGCTAAGCTACAAAGACCCTCTTCCCAGCGAGGTGAGAGATATTATTCCACTGGAGAGGAATAAACAACGAACTTTATAAAAAGTTTAGTATGTGAGAAGGTAATATGTTAAATGCTATGGAGAAAAAAAAAAAAACCTGCAGCAAATTAAGAACTATTAGGAGTTACTGAAGCAGAGTCAGTGGGGATATGCAACTTTAAATAGGCTTTATGGAGACAGGGACATCCGGGCAAAGGCTTAAAAGGAGGTGAGAAAGTCGGCTGTGCACAGTTCTGGAGGAAAAGTGTCCCAGGCAGAGGGAATGGTCAGTGCAAAGGTCCTGAGGCAGGAGAGGGAGTATCTGGCTTATCTCAGAGTACTAAGGAGGCCAGCCAGCACCTTCTCTATGTCAGGATGTAGGTCAAGTGCTTTATGGATATCCCTCCTTCGATCCTTCCAGCTATCCACACAGCCCACTTTACCGTCACCATGACACAGGGTGAAGACTGAGGTCTGGAGAAGTAAAGTGTGAGCAGCCAAGGGGGGGAGCTGTGCGACCTGCCTTTCTCCTTCCTCCCTCCTGCTCCCCTCCTCCCTGTCCTTCCTGGACATTCACAGGAAAGGAGACAGAAGGGAAGATGGAAAGGAGAAAGCAAAAAAGGTAACAAATAAAAACTGAGTAGGGAGAAGAGGGAGTAAAGAAGAAAATAAATCAAGGGCTCTTTATGGATACAAATGGCTTCTATTTGGGCTAACATCAGCAGGTAATTTGGAAGATGCGGGATATTTATAATGAATATCTGACCAGTTAATGGGAAGTAAGGAATAAGAGCTCCGTGCTCTTGGGGGACAGAGAGCCACGTTTGCCATTAATTAAAGATTTATCTGCTAATCCTTTTCTTCTTTTTTAAAAGCCGGTGTGAGTCGTATAAACAAAAAGAATATATGAAATATAAGAAGTTGCCCATACAACGCAAAAGATAAATAAAATTAAGAGGGACAACATCAATGCATATCACTGACGGAGAACATTCTGGTTAATGGCAGTGCAAAACAAAAAATTCACAGTGCTTCTCATGGGTCAAAAAAATAATCTGTTGGGCAAGGTGCTGAGACAAAGGGTGCCTGTGGGGGTCTATGTGTAGAAGAATCATTCTCAGTAATGAAGCTTTCCTAGTGATCGCATACATCTAACACCAGTGTGATTTCTCTGGAGGAGTAGCTTTCAAAAGCACTGTACTCAATATCCCCTTTGAAAAATCAAACTCAGCCGGGTGTGGAAGAGACTCGCCATGTTTAGAAAGCCAAGCTGCTTTGTCAAAATGATTCCTACAATGACTCCTGCAAGCACATGCGAAATTCTGTTCAATGTCATGTCTCCGACATATATTAAGCATTAAATTATTATTTATTGAAGAAGCTGAATCCAAGTGATTCCTTTTGGTTTAGATATTTTTGGACATATTACACTTTTGGATATATTAACCAGTGAGTTTTGAGATGATCGATTTCCTGTTTTCCCTTCCACCAGCACTTTTTATATCCTTCAAAAAAAAAAAAAAAACTTGGACATTGTTTTCCCAAGAAAAAGAAAAGTCTCGCTTGAATGTCAGAGTATATTAAGTGCTTCTTTCAACACTCAGATATGCTATTTGTAAAGGCCATATAGGTAAGAGTGCCGAAACTTCTTTGATTTCCAGCCACTCCAGGCCAAAATATCTAATAGTCCTTCTTGTTTACTAAGTACCTGTGTCCTAATAATTTAATAGGCATTTCAAAAAAGAATATTTTATATCATTCTTAAATAAGGATATTAATGCCTAATGGGACCAGGCACACATTCTCAAGCCTTGAAGCCATCAAACTGGATAGAAACACCCTCGCTTCCTGTTCCGCATTGATTTTCACATGGTACTTGCTTTTTCAGTCACAGCAACTGCCTAAACGCATCCTCACACCGATGTGATATTACTAAGAGGAAGCTGCACGATCCACTGAGGCTAGGAGTCCATGCAATACGTCAGTGTTGAAGGTTACTGTGCTTCCCCTGGAAATTTAAAACATCCTGCAGACCTCCTAGGATTTTGCTGCCAAGCCCTGGGGTGCCTTGGCACACAGTTTGGGAATTGCCGCCATGTACTATACAAATTGTAGCATGTCTGAAACCCAATACAGTGTAAACTGGAAAGACATTTAAACTTAAATCCAGGAATTGAAACTTTTTTCTGTTGGTTGGTAGATTCGAACTTTTCTTTTTTTAAGTTATTTATGAGAGAGAGAGAGAGAAAGTAAGTGCTAGTGGGAGAGAGGCAGAGAGAGAGAATCCCAAGCAGCCTCTGCTCTGTTAGCACAAAGCTTGATGTGAGGCTCAGACTCCTGAGAGATGAGATCATGACATGAACCAAGATCGAGAGTCAGATGCTTAGCCAACTGAGCCACCCAGCGGCCCCTGGAGATTCCATCTCAACACTTTCACACTTGACCATGAGTCGTGAGAAGGGCAAAGAACTTTGTATCTCTGTGCACACAGTCTGAAGTACTAGATCTGAACCACCTGCAGTTTAATGACAAGGGTTAGGATACTAATGAAGAGTTAGCCCGGGCTCAACGAACTTTTTCTGTAAATATTTTAGGCTTTGTGAGCCATATGGTCTCTGTTGCAACTGCTCAACTCAGCCACTCAGTGAAAAAGCAGCCATAGAACAATACGTAAATGAATGAGCATTTCTGTGTTCCAATAAAACTTTACCTGTAAGAACAGGTGGCAGGCCAGATTTGGCCCATGGGTGGTATTTGGGCAATGCCTGCTCTAGCTAGATAGTGAGATTGCTCGACCTCCTGATCTGAATTAACACCATGTTGCTGTATGAAAAACAGGACAATTCAAAATGTCATGGTAAAAAGCACTTCTGTAACAGGTAATTCAGCAAGGGTTTGCTGACCACTATTTGGGGCAGGTACTGGAGTAGGGTGGAGAGACATGAGGGTCCTCCTTCCCCTCTACCTTCCCACGGACTACAAGGATGCACAAGTATAAATTAATAATTATAGCATAAAAGCACACAAGACCTGATGATGCAGAGGAAGGAATCAGGTGATGGCAACTGAAAAAACAAAACAAAACAAACAAACAAACAAACAAAATCTCTCACAAAACACAAAATGACTCATCCAGGAGTGGCCTTGATGAACAGGAAGTCTTTCTACACTTGTTTGTAGTAATAGATGAACACCAACAATTATTAAGTAGTTATTATGAGTCAGCTACCATACTAAGCACTTTATATGTATGCATTATGTTATTTTCCCAGAATAAACAGAGGTAAAGTGTACACTGTAAGTCAATAGCAAACAGCAGGATTTGAACCCGGGTGTTGTTTCTCTAGAATCTAGCTCTTAACCACTGTGCTGTCTAGCTTCTAAAAAAAGGAAGGAGATGAGCTTCTACAATATAGAACATAGGAAATAACTTATAGAAATCAGAAGGAAAATAATAAGACTGATTCATCCCAGGGTTTGGCAAACTATGGCCTATGAGCCAAATCTGGCCCCCTAGCTGTTTTTGCAAATAAAGTTTTGTTGGCACACTGCCATGTCCGTGTATTTATACATTGTCTGTGGCTGCTCTCGTGCTATAGTAGTAGAGTTGAGTAGCCACAACAGAAACCATCTAGAACATTTACTATCTGGTACTTTGCAAAAAAAACTTTGAGGACCCCTGATTCTTCACACAACTCAGGGTTTTTGTTTGTTTGTTTGTTTGCTTGCTTTGTTTTGTATTGCTTGTTTGCTTGAGTTGTTTTTGTTCTTTCTCAGTCTTCAGAGCCAGTCCATAAGCTGTCGGCTCCACAGAGTCTGTCCCTCTGTACTTTCTGCTGCTGAGAAGTCCTCTGAGATACATCCACAGGCCCCTGTCCTCTGGAACACTGTCATCTTCCACATCTGTCCCAGCTGCCAAGATGCACATGCGGGAGTTGACAGATCGTAAGGTGACATTTGAGCAAAGCCAGGGTTTTCCAATCTTGCTAAATCTGAAGGTAAACAGAGGTCTCTGCTGATACCTATGCCCCGGGCAGGTGGGACGCACGCATCAAGCAAACGGAAGGGATTGAAGGGTGGGGCGATGTTGCACACCCTTCTCTTATCTGGCTGAGATTCATACTGTTCGGCCAATACGCACCCTTATCACACAGGACCCACTGGGCTGCTCTCACAGGTCTGTGATCAGCTAAGAGCTTCTCCATTGCGAGATTTTTTTTGAACATGACAAACATTTAATAATGGTTTTCAATTTTGTATGCTGTCCCCTGGGCCTCACAGGAAATGAGGAAGGTAAGAGTATCTCCTGCTATTTTATCAAACATCTACAATATGTACTCAAACCACAAAATGCATCAAAGGGAAACAAGATACAAGGAGTCCCATGAAGCAATCTCTAAACAAATGTCAGTGCCGCCAGCAAGGTCCACCTGTGGGCGAAGAGGAGAGGAATAGCAGCTGGCAGAGCAGGTGACTTTAGAAGAAGTGCCTGACCTAGGATGACGTCCATGCTTCCTCGGGCCTAAAATAAAGATGGTGTTGCCTGCGGGCTGAATTGTACCCCCACAAAGTATGTTAAGTCCTAACCCCTGGTACCTGTGGTTGTGGCCTTTGTTGGAAACAGGGTCTTTGCAGCTGTAATCAAGATAAAGTCATACAGGATTAAGGTGGTCCCTAATTCAATGACTGCTGGGTCCTTCTAAGACGACAGGAATTTGGGCACTGAGGAAAGACAATGCAGTAAAGACAGAGGTGGAGATTGGAGGCCAAATAACACCAAAGATGGCTGGCAACCACCGGAAGCTCGTAGGAAGGCATGCAACAGATTCTTCTCTAGAACCTCCAGAGACAGCATAGTCCTGCTGACATCTTGATTTCAGACTTGCAGCCTCCAGAACTGTGAGCGAATACCTTTTTGTTGTCTTAGAGCATGGTATTCTATAGAATTCTGTGACAGTAGCCTAAGAAACTATACATGTTGATGGTGGTGGTCAAAAAATGGGAGGAGAGGGAGAACGGCAGTGAACATAGAGGGAGAGATTTCCATGCCCCAAGTACCATGCTAGGTGCATTGTGTATATTTGGTCCTTACCATTCGTGAGGTAAGTCTTCGTTATTCCCATGTTACAGGTGAAGAAACTCCTGGAAAGCTGACCCACGAACTCAGGGCTAGTGAACAGCAAGGCCTGGATCTGAATGCCGGTCACTGGACTCCAGATCCATGCCTGTAACCACTACTTCATAGTGTTGCCATATCCACACGGAGGGTTTTTGTCTGTGTGTCTGTTTTTGTGTTTTTATGTCGGGACCTGGCAGGCTGGCATGCACAGAGAAGCTGGCTCCAAGAGCCTTCCGCCTCATGCATTAATTCCCAGGAATGAAGCTGGTGAAGGAGGTGGCCCCCGTGAAACTCATGGAGAAATCCCATGCTGAGTGTTTCATCTCAGAAATGAACATCCAGTTCTCCCTCTCTCCTCTTTATTCCTGTCAGCAAGAAACTTTGTAGAGAGAGTGCAAATGAAGAGGATACGATCTATATGGGTTTGTTTATGGGGACCTTTATCTAGTTGCCTTTGCGAGATAACCAGGATTCAATTTTCGTTTTTCATATTTTCACTGCACTGTGCTGTCCTACAATTTAATCAACTCAGAAGTTAAAATTAATAACTCAGCCTCAGAGATGTGATCCGGGCCGACCCAGCGGTGAAGCGGGCAGTGCGTCCTGGGGTGGTAAGCCCCCAGTTGGTCTCCCAAGCAGTGCATCACCCAGCCCGATCCCTCCGGCTGCTCCCCACGCCTGCTACTCTGGCATCGGTATCGATAACCTTGTTCGAAGAAGAAACCTGCATTTTCAGGTTTCTAGACATGTTTATGAGAAAAAAAATATATTTAAAGACCATTCTATGAGCACTAACATTTGCCTTCTGAATTTAAAATTCTTTAATTCTACTCCTGATTGATATTTCATTCTCCATGGGCTAACAATACAAAATAGAAGAAATTTTGGTCCGCATGCATATTTCTACTTCTCCATTTTCTTCTCATCTTTATACGGAAATCGTTGTTTTTGTTATCATACGTTACTTGGGTTTTTGGGTGTGTGTGTGTGTGTGTGTGTGTGTGTGTGTGTGTGTGTGTGTGGTGTTTTTGTGTTGTTTTGTATAAATGAGACACAACGAGGTGGCAGCACAACACAGTAGCAACATAACACTTGGCAATTATGCCAACATGGATG
Source organism: Paguma larvata (assembly GCA_030068075.1). NCBI lineage: Eukaryota > Metazoa > Chordata > Mammalia > Carnivora > Viverridae > Paguma > Paguma larvata. Next base: position 21,874,159 of record CM057842.1, on the reverse strand, counting down.
CAAATTCTGAGCCCCCGTATATGACTTCTGCAGCCTTGGGGCAAGTCACTGATTTTCTCTGAACCTAAGTTGTTCAGGAATTAAAAGCTTAGATCAGATCGCATAGGCATTTAAATATTAATTCACCTTCTCCTGACCAATCTTCCACTTTCTTCTATGTTTGCCTCTGTTTCATATTTTAACCATCCTTTCTATCTACATACATGATGATATAGTGTTGAAGACTTAAGAGATATAGTCAGGAGATGTTAGGGCTTTTGTCTTTATTTTCCCTCTCACCCCTAGATAGTCTTATATACAAGAACAAGAAGGGAAATGTTCACAAATAAGAACTTGATAGAGCTATAAGGTTTGGGGGGGGGGGCAAAAAGCCATTAGATAATAACCAAACAAACAAATAAATATGTTCTCTCTTGACAGCAGAGCTCTCCTACTCTCACAAGCAACATTGCATGAACCAGGACAACCATACGTTGGCCATGGCCACACAGGGAGTGAGTGTTCCCTACATGCTTGGGGAGTAACAGACCCAGAGAAAGAGTTCTCTCACCTCTACCCCCTGATGATTATAATTCCATTTTAAAAATGTACCAAAATACCTATAACTCCCCCAAACCTCCCAAGCATTCAAAGGTCCTGACTATGATTTCGAAGTCAAAGTTCTTCTCCGTAGACAATGGCTTAATGGATGCCCATGGAGGACCACTCAGCTGGGTCAATTCTTGCCAACTGAAGGGAAAACCATCAAGAGCAAATCTACCATCTCATAGTCTTGCCACTAAGCTTACAGGCACCATTTTTCCCTTCTCAAATATCTTAATCATAGTAGCATGTGCAGGCAAAGTTCAGGGAAACCCTGAGAATACTAAGAAGGTAGAATAAGGTTCCTCAGACAAGACCCAAACTGGGGGATGGGGCAAATTGAAGAAGCTTAAGCACAGTTTTACTATCCGAAAGCTACATATAAATTCAATAAAAACTCCATTCATCAGCATGGCCTCAGAAACTTGCAAACATATAAACACACCCAGAAAAATTAAAAACACGTGTGCAGCCAACAGAATAAAACCTTAAAATAAAAAGGAAACGTTGTTGAGCTTGGGTAAGATTATCAGCTTCTCCTTTTCCACAATTACGTGAGGGCATATCTTTAGAAGTATCTACACATTTGATCCTGGGGCATAGTTGGTGATTTTTCCCCCTGGTAAACAATTTTTTTTAGCCTTAAATGAATTTGGAGGCTATTTTACAATCCCAGCCTTCTCAGCCATGCCCTACATCCAACCCTACAAAAGTGATTTGCATGAGAAAATTACCTTTTCTTTTTACACCAAAGATGAACTAAAGTATTTCTTTCTACTGCTATCCATGTTCATAGAGTATAGGTTTTAGAATTTAAATTAATAGCAACAGAAGATCTATCACAGTGGTTCAGGGTCAGAGAGGCAATATAAGATTTGATTCTGTATTTTAGAAGTTTCAAATTTTGACTTAATTAAAAAAATGGCAATTACCAAAAAGATAATTTTATTCACTATAGGAAATATTTAGCTGTGATTTGCCATTTTATTTCAAAATAAGAAATGGTTTTTTCATTTTTTTATTTAAAAAAATTTTTTTAACTTTTTTTTATTTTATTTTTGAGAGACATAGAGAGAGAACGTGAGCAGGGGAAGGGCAGAGAGAGAGGGAGATACAGAATCTGAAGCAGGTTCCAGGCTCTGAGCCGCCAGCACAGAGCCGGACGTGGGGCTCGAACTCACAGACCGTGAGATCATGACCTGAGCCGAAGTTGGCCGCTTAACCAACTGAGCCACCCAGGCGCCCCAGAAATGGTTTTTTCTTTTACTCTAATTCACCCTCTTAATGCTGACGGGGTCTCATTTTGTTGACCTTGAATCCACCGTGAAGCACATTTTGAAGGAATGGTCTTCCTGGACTCCTGAATCCATTTAAGTCAGCAATTGCCAGCAACGAGGGCATTTCTGAGTGGAGACTTGAAGGATGAGTAGGAATTTGACAGAGAGACAAGGGGCCATCCTAGGCAGAGGGCACAGCATTGAGCAAACACACAGAGGTACACCACATTTGGGGAAACCACAAGGCACCTGAGCAAGGCTTGGATTCCTTGCTGTTCCAGCTCTGTAGGGGGTTGATGCATAGAGAGAGATCCAAGTTCTGGATTTGGAGTTCTTGGTCTCTGCCTCGACAGTCCCTGAACTTCTTCCTATTCCTTAAACCTCTCTCCCTGGCAACCATCTAAGGCAGGATATGAAAAAGTGTATTTTAAGAAGACCTAAGAAGAATGGAACCCCTTTGGATATAATAATACCCAGGAAAATCCTGAGAGCAGGAGCCTTGAAAATCTGACTCATTTGTAGTTGCTACAACCTCAGGATTGGGGTCCCAAAGCCCCTTCCCTTCTAGCATGGAGCCCAAGAGTGGTTTAGGCAAGCTCAGGAGAAGGACTTAAAGGTACTCTAGGGGAAAGAGACCCCAGAGAGAGAGGGCTTGGTTCATGTGTGAGCATGAAGATATTCTCTACAGAGCATGGTCAACAGGTAAGTCTTGAGCCCTTTCTACCCATCTTCTGGACTCTGTGTATTTGGATAGCCAAAGGTAAGGGTCTTTGATCATTACCTGCACCACCATGCAATGGATTTTGCACACTTGTGTTTCAACGAACCCCTGCAATTCTAATACAGCCCCTCACTTGAGCTGCCACTGCCAATTCTTCCCATCTGATCTTAAAGTCAGAATTTTTGCCTGTAATTCTCTGCCGACTGGAGGAAACATCATCATTTATATTTTTAAACTTAAGAAAAAAGCAGTTTCCTGAACACAGAAATGTTTATGCAGTTAATGGACTCGTTCATCTACTTTTTATTTTACTCTTTTCCCTCATGTGTGATTTGGTTTCTGGGATTTCCTATATGTCCCTCCTTTCGTACTAAATTCTCTCTCTCCCATGAATTCTTCGACTGGAAATCTCCCTTCTTGCCACCTTATTCTGCATGGGCAGAAAACTTGAAACATGCGGACACTGCATCTTAGAGCAGAAAGATTTCAACTCCTGCCATGGCCAGACAATGTCCCTCTTAGAGACTTATAGCCAAGTTAGGAAGACCTGTCTAAAATGGAAGGCAAGCCTACGGTCCTAAGATTCTCTCAGACCTCTCCATCCCCACTGATCTAAGCCCCTCAAACATTTCTCAGATTCCTCAGATTCAGATCATTATGCAACAGAAGTCTTAAAAAACACGGTTCATCTACAGCTACCTCCATCCACCCCTTGAGTCTTTTTTAGAATTCTGTGTATTTCTATTCTACGAATTTCCCTCCTCTTGCTTCATTTCGCTTTCTTGTCACAGATGCATCACTCAAGATTCTAAAGGTAACCTAACTTTCCCTTCTAAATGGAAGGGAATTATGGAGGGTATTATGCTAAGTGAAATAAGTCAGTCAGAGAAAGACAGATACCATATGTTTCCACGCATAGGTGGATTTTGAGAGACTTAGCAGAAAACCATGGGGGAGGGGAAGAAGGGAAAAGAAAAAAGACACAGAAAGGGAGGGAGACAAAACATAGGAAACTTTCTAAGACTAAGAACAAACTGAGTAGTGAGAGGGGTGTGTGGGAGGGGGGAGAGTGGGTGACGGGCACAGAGGAAGGCACTTGTTGGAATGAGCACTGGGTGTTATATGGAAACCAATTTGACAATAAATTATTTTTAAATAAATAAATAAATAAATAAATACTGTGTACCATTGCCCTCTCCCTGTCTCTGATGGAGATCTGTTTCTTAAGACTAAAATTCTTTCCCCCGCCCCACATACCTCTACCTTAACAACTAAACTCTACTCCTATGGCCACTATGACACGATTCTAGTATTCTCTTTGGCTCAGTGATTTAATTTTTTTCCCACCCAAATAATGAATCAACTGGGATGGAAATGATAATATTTCATAATATTAAAACATGGTTTAAAACAGATCCCTGGGACAGAGGAGTAAAAGAGAAAGCACTTTGGCTACAAAAGGCAATTCTTTAAATACCACTAACTTGTCTCAAACTGTTCATTGAATTTTTGCCTAGTCACTCTGTATGGTTCATAATTAATGCCTCCTTTTGAAAGTATGTTAAACCTTGATGTGTATTTGAAGTGAATTTAAATCTATTTGTCTTGAATTAGGCCAATGAAGCCAATTCTTCTTACTAAAGATTATCATTTGTTAGCTCAGGTGATGAGAGTTAATTTTTTCTTTATTAATATCTCAAATATCTTATCAATCTTGCCATTTACAGCTCTTGGCCATGAAACAAGAAAAACTTGGAAGATGGCGCATATGCTCAGGTCTTCCTTCCCTTTTTATTTTTCACCCTCTTGTAGAACTACCAAAATTAAGCTTCTTTGTATCAAATAACCCAGATGGGTCGACCTTCTAACGATTGGCTATAAGGCTCATGGGACCAAATACTTGTACTATTTCCCATTCAAGATTAACCTATATTACAATGGTTTAAAGTTTGGTAAAAAAAATTCTATATTGTGGGGCACTAAAAAGAAAACACAATGCTTCTAAAGTAGACTGGATAAGTTTTCTCCCAGGGACATCTAGTTATGTAACTGCAGGACTGTGCTCAAGGTCCCAAATATATCAGCTCCTTTCTGATTCTCAAATATCACACATTTGAGTTTAATAAGGAAAAAAAAATTGCTGTAACTACTACCACCTCCCTAAATGTGCTGAAGCAGAACTAACGCAGTATGGACATCAGACTACCTACCTGCTGCCAAACACAATTCCTCTTCCTCAGTCCTTTTAAGGGGTCAAATTTAAATGCAAGGGAGATGGCCTCAAAATTCTTAGGTCTGGCCAATCTATCTTCCCTCTACCTGAAAGAGCAATTCCAGTCAAGGTTTATTTTTAGTTTTAATTAATCCACTCTGCCCTGTCTGTGGCAGGTGGCTGGCAGCACCCCGCTGACCTTCTCCAGCTAACAGAGCATCAGGAGGACTCCTTGGAGAAGGTGGGTTGGGTCTCCATTCCTTCGAATTCCTGCCAGCCCTGGGAAGGACAGTCCTAATGACCTAGATATCAAGATAAAGCAGAGGTCATTTGCCCAGATTCCATCCACCTGGCTCATTTATCTGCACCCTTCTTGGTGCTAAAAGCTCAGCATGTAGGACCCGGTACACACCCACGCTCACCACTCCACAACAGGTACCCTGTAGCAGGAGGGACGGAGCAGCCCAACAGTGCCCAGGACAGAGTCAGCACCTACCAAGGTCCTAGCAAGACTCAGGCACAAGCTGCCGATGAAACCAGTGCACCCATTCCTAACACCCATTTACCATTCCCTCAATCAACTCTGTTATGTGTAAGGAGCACAACTCCTTTAACAGATGGAATTTGTGATATAAGTTCTGATATCAAGATACCACAGAAGCTGCTGGGGAGCGGCGAGAAGGGGACTATCCATTTATTGACGAGTGGCTATAATCCAAGCCCTACTGTCCTAGGATTCTCTCGGATCCCTAGAGTCAGGGTTTCTACGTGTGTTTTCTCACAATTCCTACAACCACCCTGCACTGGGTCCATGTTACCAAAGGTGAGATACTGGAAGCTCAGGAAAGTAGAAGATTCAAAGCCAGCACTTCCGGAAGCATGTTCCAGAGAAGGGTACCTCTGCAGAATATCAACAGGGGCTCTATGGAAGAAAAAAAAAAAACCATCCAAAGTCAGGACATAACCATGGAAGCAGGTGGTTGAAGCGGATAGAGGAACCACCTCTGGAAGGGATGGTGTCTTAGGAAATACAGAAGCCAGGATTTCAGATGACCCATCTGTGCGGATGTTAATGTCACTAAGGATGACAACAGGAAGATGGTGGGGACAGAGGCAATGAGCCCACTGACGAGGTATTTGTGAGCAATCAGGAGATCACGGGAGCAACAAGAGGGCACCTGGATGGTCCACACTGATGGAAAGTCGTTATCACTGTCGACTATTACTGTCAATACTCTGTTACCTTCAAAATCTCAATTTTCTGTACTCAATTATCAGACCACCAGCTCACTTCCCTCCACTAGGATGTCAACGTAGTAGATCCACAGTAGACCCATTATCCGTCACTTTTCTCTTATCCCCACTTCCTTCCTTACACACCTGAGATTCTGAGGCTCGTTTCATTCCCTTTGAATGTGCCCTCAATGCCATCAACTCTCCTTGCATCCAGCTTGCGCCCCATCTCTGATTAGGTCCAACTTTCTACTTCCTCCAGCCTGTACTGAAGCAGCTAAATACATCCATAGAAGAACACATCACTGTGTTGACCAGGCCCACTTTAAACTGATAATTAAAAATCCCAAGTGGGTTCTCCCAGAGCAGGGTATCCTTCTATGTTATCCTGGTCTATTCTCTGCCCAAGCCTCCTGAGACAACTATTGCCCCTGTCCCTTCCCCCAGCCTCTATCCTCTTTCTCCTTCTCACTCATGACATCCAACACTCCCTTCTCCCTCTCACTCACTCAGGAATAAATGAGTGAATGAATGGAAGGGGCTTGTGCTCTGTGGGACCCCTTTGGGGGAAATAATGCTCTGTGTTGCCCAGGAGAAGAAATGAATGCTGGGGACTATATCTACGTTCTAAGTACATTCTCAGATTTGGCTTCCTAAAAGAGACCAGTTACCCAAAGTTACTGTACAGCATTATTGATACCAAAAAATAATTTCAACAACCTTTGGAGATAACACAAAAGAGAAAGTTATTTATTGATTACAAATGAGAAATTGTCAGTGCTATAAGGGCATTTCCTTGTTATTCCTTGCCAACCATGGAAAACACACAGTGTAAAAGGCAGACTGGGGCTTTCCTTTCTCTGTCAGGCAGCTTAGACCAGCTGACAAAGTGAAAGGAGTCTAAGGTGGAGAGAGACAGTGCAGTGTTTCTGACCCCACAGGTCCTGAGTGTAGACCATCCCAGAGAGGAATGTCAAATATTGAGAAAGAAGCCATAGAGCGAGCCGAATCCTTCAGGATGACTTGCAGCTAAAGCTGAGATCCAGAATGAAGGGTTTCTAAACATCAAGGATTAGTGTTTTACTAATTTTCACCTTTGGTATTTTTCAAAGGTGTTCTAAGCCAATGGAGAATCATCATTCAAATGTGGTTTTTAAGAAAGAATTGCACTTTTGATAAGATAGGAAAAGCTCACGGGGGTGAGAGGCAGTCATTAAATTATCTGAGTTTTCGAGACTTAACAGCTTTCCAGACTTTAGAGAGAAGGAATGGACCTCAGGGATTATCTCATTCCACTCGTGTGCAACACAAGCCTCTCCAGCTGCTACTGTTATAAAAACAAATGTGTTCATGATCAGGTAAGGTTGGAAAAAATGTTCCCCTCTTGGAATTTTCGGCACATTAAAAGTTCTGAGAAGTCCTGCAATAAAAGACCCGCCTTAACTTGTTAAATTACACATCACATTTCCAAACCCTACCTAAAGAACGTTTTCTACTCCTGCCCCTAACATCTTCTGACATTCAGCTGAACATTTTCAAGAGAACTGATCTGGCCCAACCTCCCCCACTCTATGTACAGGTTAAAAAAAACAAGCAGAATCCAAGAGAAGAGGATCTACCCCAGATTACACAGTTATCTAGGGCAGTAGTGAAGCATTAAAGAGACAGCAAATTCATGGTGCATGTCATCACCCCTGGTTCTATTAGGCAAATATACCTAATAGATTTCTTGCTGAGCCCATATGCAGGCTCAGAATTTTGTTCAACAGAGTCATCCCATCAGTAGAAGCTGGCATGCAGAATTAAATCTGTTGCTCATCCGTAAACTAGCTTCCAGGTGTTTGGGCTCTGGGTTCCCGAGGTAATGATGGCATCATCTGAGTCACTGTCCTGTCATTGTCATCACAGATGTCCCCTATGGAATATTTACTTTGTGCTAGCCACTGTGCTATGAGTTGACATGCCTACCTGCTTCAACCCTCACGACAGCCTCGAGAGAGTTAACACGACAATCTCTCCTCACCCATGGGACAGGCGAGACACAGATGCCTTATACATCTTGCACAAGGTCACCCAGTTTGAAAGCGGCTTGGCTGGCATCCTAGCTATGCCAAGCATGTCACCCCCAGGATACGTCCTCAGTCCTGACCAAGCCATATGTGTGATACTGAGTTAAACAACCAACATGTTAAGGCCCAGGACAGCAAACTATTCCCAACAAACACTTTTTACTTTTATTCTGGAAACGACTACCTAAAATGAGGCCAGAGTCTCCATCAGCTGATTTTAGAAAAGAAAAATGTGATATACGAACAAGTTCTGGGGTCTGCCCAGGTCTCAGAGGAAGAAATGGCCTAAGTGAGGTTAGAACATGGCACTGGGGTTTAGGGCACTGAATCAAGACCCTTTGGCTGTTTTCTCAGCTTGGCCTCATCCCCTGGGACACACGGCATGCCCAGCTCATTCTGGCACTCTCCCCGCCCCCTCGACTCTCTTACCAAGAACTGCAAAGCAGTCAACTAGTATTAGTACCACTCGCTCCAACAGCAAAGGTGCTAATTACCTGCTATGGCTCAGCCAGTTTCAAATGCAAACCTTAAACCAAAGCAGCTGTGTGTGTTCAGCATCCTATAGCAGATGAGGTCTCCTGACACACGCTCAGTCGCTGAGTGAAGCCCCGGACGAAGCTGGTGCCTCACTTGGTGCTGGGATCTTGATGAAGCAGGATGATGAGGGCGCTTTGATTTTACCTGGAGAATCCCTTTGAAGGGTAGACTGTTTTCCCCCTTGACAGAGCGTGAGCCTCTCAGTCTATATATTAGTGTCCCTCTGTGACCCCATCAAGTCTTACTAGCTTTCCCATACACCAGAGCAGACGGGCAGACCCACTTGTGGTCAATTGCTAACTCCTCCAGGATTCGACTTTTTTTCCCCCAGTCTGGGGGCAGGGATGGGCTTTGGCAAGCTCCCAATTTCCAAGCAGCACTTGGCTTTGGGTCTGTATTTCCAGGGCTTCTTCAGCTAGACAGTGACTTTGTCTCCCCCCCTCCTTCCGTGTGGACCATTGCATAATTCTGCGGAGAGAGAGCTCAAAGTATCCCCTGTGCCTGCTCCAGACCAGCTGTATTTCCGTGCAGAGTCCGTGAACCTCACCTGGCCATCTGCTGGGGAAAACACTGGAAGGAAGGTGTTATGTAAATATGAGGGTAGCCGAGGCTGATGGAAGAGCTCTGTTCTCCTTGTCACTTTTGATAAATCGTGTACTCCCTCGCTTGCTTCTCCTCTGCCTTCACAGAGGCACCAGGCAAGCCTTCATGGAATAGAAATCGGTGCCGCCGGATATATTCTACTCTCCGAGGGCCCCCAGAAGCCTCTCTATAAACACAAATGAGCAGTGCAGGCACCTCCAAAGCTCCTCCACAGCCCTGCGAAGGGCAAGAGCACAGACCAGGTAGGGTGAAAAAGTAGGAAAAACAAAAGAGCTTCTTTGACTTAACTAGATGCAAATTTTTCTCCAACGAAATGAGACCCCGGTTACTAGGTACAAAGAGAATGATCAATATTTCTTTACTTCCAAAATGGGTGATGGGTTCCTTTGTGAAACACATAAGCATCAAAAGTAAATTCCTCACTTATTTAGAGGCACTGTTTTTAATATGATTCATACCCTTATTATTATTTTTTTTTTTTTTACATCTGGTAAACCTCCACTAGAGACAAGCTGGCTTCCTAGCCAGAACAACGCATTTCTGTCCATCATCACGTAATTAATAATAATTTCCATATTTACTTGGCTCTCACCACACATCTCTTTGCACTGGTGAGGGAAGGCGGAGGGAGAAGGTGATCGCCCTCTCTCTGCTTGGCAACCATTCCCAGTTAGCTGGGAGCACACCTTATTTCGATAATGCAATGTAAATCAAAGTGAATAGGTCTGCATGCCATGCTGAGGGTGTGTGTCCTCTTGTGTGGTTGCAAGACAGCAACCAGGTCTGGAAATTAAATGTGAAAAATCAGTGAAGACCTGCGGCCCACCGCAGGAAGGGAGAACAGGACCCTGACAGTCCAGCTAATGCCTATAATCACAGTAATAAAGATTGTAAATGGCTTCATTCCACCTTGTCACTCCCAGCCCTCGCTGCCCCCCCATTCCTGCTACCTGCAGTGACCTTTGTCATGCTTGAGAAAACAGCTCCCACTGTGAGTTCTCTCTTACAGAGTGGCCAGATGGGGCGGTTTTGCTCCATTATTTGCGCCTGTAAAGGGAAAATGCCAACAGAAAGATTCATTACAGTCCAGCCCATCTCTGCAAAGCGTCTCTGATTTATTAGGGCATAAACTGCTGTATGGGCTGTAATGAGACATAAATGTTCTGGAAGGCCTATGAACTCCAGGAGGAAACGCCTTGCCATCACACTTCTGTGCACCTAATTTATTAACAGCGTGTGCCGGCACAGCCTGGAAAATCCTGCCAACCCCACAGTCTGTGGGAGTCACCTTTGGGGTGGGCAAGGGGGAGATGGGAAAACGTGTCCAGGGCAGACAGCTGACGGAGAATGTGTGGGCGCCCTGCAGAAAATGGTGAAGGCTTGCATTTTCTCCACGACTCCTCGGCAGACATTTGGCCAAGCTTACCTTGCTAGAGAGCAAGGTTTCCCCACCTGTGTGATGGGAAGATAAAACTGGACATTTTGTTATATCTGGGTGGCCCTGAATGAGCACAGGGGGAAGTGTTTATATCTGCTTCAGAGGAGCCCCAGCCACTGTCTCAACTTCCTCTATCACGTCAAGGATATACTGTCTCCCATATGGTACTGGCCCCGGCATATCACAGCACCCTTTGCGAGACAATTAGCATTTTTGCTTTCTAAACATCAGCCTTTCGGTTCTAAATTTAGAACAAAAATGAACAACAGACCAGCCCATTTTTTATGCTTCCTATGGTTTGCAATCAATTTTTGTTCTTAGATCATAATACGCACGTCTCTTTAATTCAATTTTGGTTGCATCTGCCTAACTTTACGAAAAGAGTGAGATCCGGTAGTGAGCTGCCAGGAAAACAGAGAACATCCTGACTTGAAATTAGGTATTAAGCATCGTATACCCCACGCGCCGATGAAAGGAGAGCAACCCTTGTCACTGAAACATTTACAAAATATTTCTTGAACGCATACCACGTGCTGGAGATCTGATAGAAACAGACGTGGCCCTAACCCAGGACATGATTTGCGGGGCCTCGTGCAAAATGAAACTGTGGGGCCCTTGTTCGAAAAGTATGAAGGACTTCCACAGAGGAACAGCAGAGCATCGAGACAAGGAAAGGGCCCTTCTGAACGTGGAGCCCCGAGTGACCTTGCAGTAGCACGCCCAGGAAGGTGGCGCTGCCTCCCGTGGAGACAATCGAGTTTAATGAAGGAGCTAAACAACAAGACAATACCACCGGGAGGATGGAAGTAGACACTAATGCTCAGAGGGAAGGGAAAACTTCCCGTGGGAAAGCATGACAACAGAATACGGCCCAGGTGGGGCACATGAGACAGGAGAGGCAGGTCTGAGTTGAAATTTGGAAGGTGTGTGTGCTATTGAGTAACAAACAGGAGCACGGCAAGGGGACCAGAGGAGCATACGCTAATGCCCTCTGGGGGACAGCACGGTGCCCTGGTACAGGAAAAGGCCTGGGTCTGAGGTCGGCCTGAGGCAGACTAGATGCAAGACCTCTGCAGGGCCTTACCGGCCACATGAGGAGTGTGGTCTCTAAGGAACCCTGAGAGCCAGCACACAATCGAGTAGTTCTCTGTCATTTGTAGGGGTCTTCTCCCAGGGTCCTGTCCCCTGTGCCCCGTGAACAGAGTAACAAACCGATTTACCACTAGAGCAATCTGGGCGGGCTTGGCAAAGATGTTTACTTTCAAAAGCCCCGAAGGAACAGAATGATTTTGTTTTTAATTTAAAAGATGAAGAGCTCCCCTCGTTGCAGAGCAAATGCCAAGAGTAAGCCCAGAGTGCCTTTCTACACCTCAGGAATAAGCCTGTGTCAACAGTGACCGAGATTTTGTCACTGTTATTCAACACAGCAAAAGGCCAAGGACACCTCCCTGAACAATGGCAGCGCCCTGCCCACGTATTAACTTCATCATTGTCCGTCCCCAGAATGCTGGGCCGGGTGTCGCGGCAGCACCCCTGTTGGCAGACCCTAACCTCCTGGACTCTGCTAGGCTGTTCACACTTGATGAAACATTATGCTGAGAAGGAAGAACAAAGGCTAGGGTCTTCTGCCTCTCGGCCACATACTAATGACTGACTCAGCATGGAAAAAGAGTAGGAATTCCAGGCACTGTATGTTTGACTGACCCACTATTTTTTGGTTAGACCTAATTTATTACTAATATTTAAAGCATTCTCTCCCACACCCAGAAGATTTGCTTTTTGGAGGCCTACTGATGATATCTGTTATTAAAATAGAAGTTATCCTTGGGGCGCCTGGGTGGCTCAGTCAGTTAAGCATCCGACTCTGGTTCAGGTCATGATCTCACAGTTCCTGGGTTGGAGCCCTGTGTCGAGCTCTGTGCTGACGATTCAGAGCCTGAAGCTTGCTTCAGATTCTGTGTCTCCCTGTTTCTCTGCCTCTCCGCCCTTCTCACACTCTGTCTCTCTCTTAAAAATAAAATAAACATTAAAAAATTTAAAATAAAAAAACAGAAGTTATCTAAAAAAACATGTAATAAGATAGTTATAATAAATCAATAGCCTCTTGCATTTTTGAATAAGAAATTCTTTTTACATGCCGAATCTGCCTGTTTTTGCCATCTCGAGTCGATTCCAAAAGTTGAATTTTAAAATGCCCATTTTGACTCTTAATATATGCTCCAAATATTTATCACAATTTTTCAAAAAAGCTAGACTGGGTCTGTCCTTGTAACTCAGCAGAAAGTGGTCTGCTGATAACCTGGCTGCATTCATTATCAGGGTTCAACACCCTGGCTTGAGTGAAAGTGAGCTTGCTGTCTCTGAAGGAACAGAAATAAAATGCAAACATGTTCATGTAATCACCACAAGCACACGCATCTACTACAAATGCCATCTGACTCTACTATTGTTGCTTCCTTTCAGCCTCTGCCTTAGTTACGATGATTAATCATGCTTACTGAATGTATATCCAATTAGCACAAAGCAAAACTGCCCTGCAGATGTCATAACTTAGTCTTCAAGACCAATTCATATCTTTTCACTCTATTACGTGAGGTTCTAGGATTCTAGCATGCTATTGGAAAGAATCGTTCAAGGAAAGGTCCTGTCGTGCGGGCGTCTTATGAATGGACCCACCTCGGGAGTTTTTAAGACAATGTTCACACAGCAATTATGCTGTGCCAGTCAGAACGGAGATGAGTGAGTAATACAAGGGAACCTGATCTTTGGAATTTTAAGCCAGAGTGAGTTGCTTCTGCTAATGACACGATAGAACTAACCCTTTGGTCAACAGAGTTCATGAATGACTCTTTTGATGGGAGGAGAATCCAACCCTACAGCCAAAGAACTGCCCACAGGTGCTCCACTGGAGTTCAGCCACCAACCACACGGGCGGGTTCTTGTAAGGATTCTTCCGCCCTGGGTGCAAGGCCAGACGGAAGGTGTTGATGGCGCAAAGTTATTTCCTAGTATGCTGGGGATAATGCAAGCCTAGGCTGCCCTCACACTGGCAGGTAGTCCCTAGTCACCCTGCATCACGTGTCATAAAACAAGACATCTTTTGTCTTAGGAAAACTTGGTTTAATATCTTTCCAGAGCATTTCTTTCTACATGTATTTAAGGGGCACTTGGAAAGGAGGTGACTTTATAGCAAACGGCAAAAACGCCTTTGGTGCCTGTGCCCATCAGAAGAGATTCATGACTGCTTAAACTGGGAGAGGAGAACCCGTAGACATCCCTGCATTTTCTCCATGCCTGTGCCAACAATAGGGTTGGACAGGGCATCTTCCTGATTAAATGTAAAAATTGAGGCAGAAACACTCCATAAATGTCACTCTGAACGGCTCCTTCTTGGCTTGAGTTTCATTCACTAATGTGATTTGGAACAGTCTACTTTTCAGTGAAATTTAAGCAGAGCTTTGTTCTAATTTTGGTTACAAGTGACTTATTTATAGAGGATAAATTTTTATCTTATATTTCATGCTATTGGAATGCAATACTTTCTCTTACCTGGTTTGTCTCAGAGACATTTCTTCTATTTTCCTCCTGAGTCAACTTTTCCTACATCTTTGCTGTTACCTTTCAAAGCTATCTATCAAGCAATTAAAAGAAGTTTCATCTTCCCTTTTAGAAATAAGAAATTATTAGAAAAAATTCCTTCTCCTTCTTCATAATTTTCTCTAACAGTCAAGTACAGAATAATATATGCAAAGGAAGATTTTTGTGCATTAGCTCTGTTCCATCCATATCCCTTCCTGATTAAATATTCATCCATCTGTTCAAATACACATCTGCCCTCCCATCTCACCATCCAGTCACTTAACCACCCACCCGTTCACCTATCTATTTAACTTTTTTCCCAAGTACTTATGTTACAGATAATGCAATTCAGAGTCAAAGAACTCATTCCCTTTGGCCTTGTCATTATTCTCTCCCTATCTCTGACAGTTTTTCTGGTGTTATGAGCCTTGGTGATGCATTTGGGGGTGGTGAGGGAGATCTTTACATTCGGAGATTAGTACAGCTACTTTACACATGGCCATTTACACAGTATAGAAAGCTAGGAAAAACCGATTTTCTTAGAAGGAATAAAAAAGAAGTACATAATAAAATAACTTTGTATTTCATTTCCAAGTTCTGTGGCTGTAAATAAAGCTTTGCTCCCGGAGCGAGAAGGCGAACCCAGAGGACTGCCTCGGAGCTCAGTGCTAAGCAACGGATGGCTTGCCAGAGAGATGAATGTATTTCATTATCTTGAGCTGATTCCATAGGCATAATTAGAACTCCTTTGAGAAGTCAACTAATTATGTAATATCCAACAAAATATGTGAGGACTTCATTTTGGCATTAAGCAGAATCTATCAAAATCTGTTCTAATTTATGATTTCCTATTAGAAGGGGACCAAACAGGACAAGTCGTTTCCACAGCAATGGTTCCTGATTAGTACCGCCGGATAACATAAAGGTAGAGTATATATCTTCCCCTTGGGTCATCGCTGGAGAAAAGGCAGCTTAGATCAGCCCGATATATTATTAGACGTCCCCGTTGTCCTACAGAAACACAGCTGCAGGTATATTATTTCTGGCTGGGACAATGGTAATGTCCCAGAGACACCAAATGAACAACCTTTACTAGCTGGCTCGTTTTTCCTTCCTGTACTTAGCCTGTCCGAAGCAGGGCAATCTGGCCCCCAGCTTCAGGGGTCCAGCTGAAGCCCATGCCCTACCCCAGAGCCAGCGTCTCCGTCACCAGTCGTCCACTGTGACGAGGAACATCCGCTGTCTCACTGGCCCCCGGGAAAAGGACTCCACCCCTGCTCAGCTCCTGGGGTCTGGCCTCCCAGTCTAGGCCCAGGAAATGGTTTTGGCACTTTTCTTCCCGCTCCCCCAGGAAAGAAAGGTGAAGGAAATAATGTTGCATCTCTTTAAACTGAATTCCTGAGAGTTTCTCAAGTTTGTGTAATAAAAGGCAAAAACAGAGTAAGACATTTTTCAACAAGAGGAAAATGAGAGGCAAAACTAGACAGTTTCATTTACAGGTAACTTATAAAACGAAGGTGACTTTTTCCCTCCAAAGCCCAAGTTACTCCTGGATAAATTAGCTTCAGATGATGCTTGAAAAAAAAAAACAAGAAAGAAAGAAAGAAAGAAAAAACGGTGGGGAAGTAAGCAATCCAGCTGCTAAGCGACTGCCAAGCAGTCAAAGAAAAGGTTCAAGAGATTTTTGAAAATGTCTAATGACAGAATTTTTTGGAACATGTAGATTCAACTTCCCAGGTTCAGAAAGGCAAGGCGGCCGGGCCTTCAGGATGTGGAGAGACCACAGAGGAGAGGGACGGCAGACGTGTGGCACCAGGGCCACTGCTGGCCTTCTCGACACTGCCTACTGGCCGTACCCCTGTCTCTGCCCAGCCAGACGCCCTCCCCCTCCCCTGGCACCCCTTCCCAAGTGAGCACTCCGGTGAGCCCCTCCCCTGGCCAGGAGCTGGCCCACCAGACGAAGCCCCCTTGCCATCTCAGACTCGGCACAAAACAGCTGGAGTTAATGAAAGAGTTAATGTGATTTTCCACTCTCCCCATTTGCTTTGAGGGACTCTGGTGGGAACTGGCCTGATCGAATCACCTTTAGGGAATGGAAAAATGTACACATGAAGGCAAGCACAGGAATGCTGGAGATGAACCAAGAACAGGCTGCATGTAACTGCACCAGCAGGATGCAAGAAAGGAAAATACAGACTAGAGGGGGAGAGAAAGGTGGCGGTGAGGCGGCCATCTTCCTAACGGCATATAGCCGGCCCCGCTCACACGTCCAAATCCCACCCGTGGGGTGTGGGTTCCAGGCCTGGCGTGCACATGGCGCGGAGAGGGCTCAGCCCCCATTCCCCTGTGCACCTCGCAGATGTGTCAGCTGGTATGAGTTAGCCGGGCAGTGACCACATTTTGGGGAGAAATCATCCATTGATTTATCACAGGGGCATAAATCATAAATGCATTTACTTGTCTTCATCGCCTTTCTTGTTATCCTGCCCCTCTGAAGTGAAATTAAGAGGCAGATGTATTATCTGGGATCAATTCCAGTTCCCATTTGTGTTTAAAAAAAAAAAGAAAGAAAGAAAGAAAGAAAACCAGGAAGGGTTTCACACAAACCTTCTGCCACAGGTTGATCAAAGTCTGTGGGCCCTAAAGACCAAGTCATGGCACAGATAACTCCATGAGGCCCAGGGACGTGAGGGGTGGACACCTTAGCTCACACTCGCTCCTCAGGCCCAGAAGGGGCTAAGGACAACAGGGGCTCCTGCACTGTCCCTAAACGCAAGCCAACCCTGTCTCGAGCTCATGCACACAGAGGCCGCCCGCCCGCTATGAACTAGGCAAGGTCGCAGAGGGAACCCAAATGCCAGTGGTCAGTCACAGCTGCAAAGTGTAGAATTAAGTCAACGAAAACTGGCCATAGCAATGGCAGAGAGGGATTCTTCCAGAAAGTTCTAAAGGACTCCTCTTAAGTGTTTCTGCATTCTCAAGAGCTCAAGTTCCATCTAAGTTTCTTCAAGGCTCCTGGCTCATTTACTTTGTTCCCTTTCTTCAAGACTTTTGTCCCATTTCCCTCACTGGGTCTGCAGACCAGAAGCACCTGTCAGGTGCTTTTTCTCATGATTTTTGCAAGAAAACTGGAAAGAAGCTCCTTTACCAAGGTCATTTTGCAAGTCAGAAGCTCAGAGAGTTTCACCCCTTTCCCCTGACGTTAGGGGCCCACTCGCCGTCCCTCACTTAAGACAACTCTCGCTGGATATTGTCTTTTAAAGGGGGATTGTAATTGTTTTTAATGAGAAGAGCTCATAACAGGCTACTTCCTAAGCCCAGAGGAAGAGAAAGGCTCCATACTTTTAGGAGGGTTGAGATAATTATTCCACGGGGAGAAAACACATTTCAGTAAGTATCTCTTTTTGGCTCATATGGAGATCCTTTCGTTTGGACTCTGAACTGGAACACGCTTTTTAGAAATTCTGCAACCATCATTTTTGCCTCTGGCTCATCTAGGCACAGACACAAATCAGGTGAAAGCAAATTAAAATGATTCAAACAGGGGCAACTGGCTCAGTCGGTTAAGCGGCTGACTTCAGCTCAGGTCATGATCTCGCGGTCTGTGAGTTCGAGCCCCGTATCGGGCTCTGTGCTAATGGCTCAGAGCCCAGAGCCTGCTTTGGATTCTGTGTCTGCCTCTCCCTCTGCCCCTCCCCTGCTTACACTCTATCTCTCTGTCTCTCAAAAATAAATAAATATTTCAAATAAATGATCCAAATATTAAAAGCCTTAAAGTTTCTATGAATTCTAAGGATCGGATTCATGGAACCAAGGATGAGGGAGTGCCAAAAATTCAGACTTCTGACCCAAAAGGCACCACACTCTTACCCCAGGTAGGGGAACCCTGTCTGAATCTGATGTGGCCCCAGAGGCTGCACGGCTGGGGGGCTACTCCTCCCTGTACTCCTCACTTTCATTCACCTGTTCCAGCATAATCTCCACATGGGCCTCTCGCTTTATGATAAAGTGTACAAGGCAGCAGGTTAGTGTGCAGGCAGTTAGCATGCAGCTCATATCAGCCTCCCCCAAAGAGGCCCCACTGGTCGGCACCATCAGCTGTTTTAATATAGGTAGGACCCAGAGGAGTGAAGAGTATAGCACAGACTCTACAATGAGATTATGAAACAGCGAACAATGAACCAAAGTCAACTTTGCTATGATGTGGAAAGGGAGGGAAAGAGCCCTTTGGGAGGCTCTGAGCTGAGAGCAGGGCCCATGGCTCAGGCTACAGTGACGGAACATATTCAGTAAGCCCTATAAATCTCTTCCCTTAGTACTTTTTATGGACATGATTAAGGTAAGGGTAGCCAAGCAGATACCAGGTCGATGGCCAAAACCATATGGCCTTGGGGGCCTCAGGTTTTGTCCCAAGATGTTTGAAGAGGGAATGCAAGGGTCACCCCATGGAGAATAGTAGATTTCCCAAAATCTACTAGAAAAAGGAATTTCATTTATGAGGAATAAGGGTGATTTCTCTACCAATAAAGTTAGCTGAAAAGCAAAGGGCCTATCTATGATAAAGACCCAGCAAAATGAAAACAAGTATGAGCTACCAAGGTGTGCAGGGCTCAGAGTCAAGATGGAGTTGGGGACCCTTCCTGTTGTGCTGTTGGCATCAAGCTCAAAGATCAAGTCAGACCTCTGTGCACATGGCATTTAAAACTCTAAGCAGTTGAGGATTCACAAGGGGGATGCAGAAACCTCATCTTTTTAAAAAAAGAAAAAAAATTAATGTTTATTTATTTTGAGAGAGAGAGACAGAGTATGAGCAGGGGAGGGGCAGAGAGAGAGGGAGACACAGAATCTGAAGCAGGCTCCCAGCTCCAAACTGTCAGCACAGAGCCCGACACAGGGCTCGAACCCATGAACCGTGAGATCATGACCTCAGCCGAAGTCAGATGCTGAACCAACCGAGCCACCCAGGCACCCCCAGAAACCTCATCTTGACGTAAACCTTGTTCTTCCCTCTCCTCCACACATGGTTCCTGAGTGCCTACTATGCATCCAGCACCATGTTTAGTACTAAGCTTTAAGGGGTGGGGAAGGAAACAGGAGCCAATCTTGTGTCTACTGGAGAGATACTCACTACGGAAATAATCACACCAATCGTCAATCAGCACTACATTTAGTGCTGCCAAGACGTTCAAGGTGCTAGAAATTCCCTCCCCTGGAAGCCTTTCACCAAGTCCCTGGTCACCCTCTGCCCCCCCAGAGAAGCTCCGCTGGAAAGTCCTCACAGGGCTTCCGTGCTCCCTCCATCCGCCCCAGGGCCTCAGACCAAAAGGGGGTGCTGGCGAGCAGGTTAAAAGTAGGGCTCTGGAGCAAAGCTGTTGTTTAACCTGCTCTCAAGTAGGTTTTGTCACCTATAAAAGGGACATACTGTAAATACCTACACCATAAAGGTGCTGCTAGGATCAAACAGATGATACTTGCAAAGCGCTCAGCGAAGTGCTGCACCAGCACCGGCTCCTTCCTTCTGGGAAGGCTTCCTGCGCACACGCGCATGCCGGGCACTGCCCTGACAACGTGGGCCATGCCGGGGGACACAACAGACACAGCACCCTGCTCTCACATGGTCACGTGTCTAGTGGGTGGGACACCAGGCACAATTTGCCTCCTTGTGATATTTATGTGATATGCTACAGACCCAAAATACTGCCATTAAAAGGAAGCAGTGACCAAGATTGCCGGTGGTCAGGGCTGGGGACAAGACTAAATCAGAGAGTCAGGGTAGGTCTCATTGAAAAGGTGGTGTCTGGGCAAGGACATGAAGAAAGTGAGGAGTGAGTCACCTGGAAATCGAGGGGCAAAGTGTCCCGGGCAGAGAGAACAGCAAATGCTGATGTCCTAAGGTGACCGTGTGCCCAGTGTGGCCGAGAGCAGCCGGCTGTGCAGAGGGCATGAGGGGACAGCAGGCGAGAGGAGGCTGGGATGAATGGGCACCCGTCTCTCCCTTGGGAGATCAGGTGAAACTCAGCACAGCGTGAGGAGCCAGTCAGGTTTGGGAGGGTAAATTCTGCCCTGAGCTTTGGCAAAATCAGCCGCTGGTGTTTGAAGTCCTGGCTGCTGTGTGGAGAACAGGCTGTGGAGCGCCTTCTGATGAAGCCAATCTATCTGAAGCTTGGGATGAAATGTGATTTGATTGAAATATAAGGGCAGGTATCAGAGCAATAGGGGCTGGAGAAGCACAGTTGGCTTCTAGACCTGCAGGCTCCTGACCCCCGGCCCACCAGGGCACCTTTCCAGACAGTGGGGGTGTGCTCTGCCCTCCTCTCAGTCCCTCGAAGCACCCCCTCTGAATCATCCTAGGAAGGAAATGTGGAAGGTGGGCAACAGCTCACCTGGTGAGGTGGCAAACATACAAGATGGGCTCAGTCTGAGCAAGGCTCCCCCAGACGGCCACCCGGCAGCTCCCGTTAGCCTCTGCCAGAGGACACCTCTGTGGACTCGGCCAGACTAGCTCGCAATCCAAAGTCCCGCACAAGCAGGTTGTTGTGAGGCTTCCCGCCAAACTATCCGTGTGGGAGCGTTTTAGCCGGTGAGGTCAGGAAACGGATACAAGGCTGCTTAAGAGAATTAAGCACTTCCAAACCCACTCCACCGGCCGCACGTATTCCGGAAGCTGCTGTGCCGGGTTCGCATCCTCCTCCCTCACGGCGGGGCCGGCTGCCTGAGGACGTTTGCTCCAGCGACGCACCTGCAGAGCCTGGCCCAGACTCCAGCAGACCACAGTCTCCTCTCCATCACTGGCATTCTCCAAGCACTTCCGGCCTGCTCAACAGCCCTGCCCGGGCAGCGTGATTTCCGCACCACCCCCTCCCCTTTCCTAGATGAGGGTTCTAAGCATGAGATTCAGTCACGTGCCCAAAGTCACCCCACTCAGAAACAGTAAGCCTTCACCACCACTCTAGAAAAGAGAGAACTAATACAAAAGGAACACTACTTTTCAAATCTCCTTTTTATGTTTCGCAGATACAGACAGGCTGCTCGTCTGAATTGAGGAATGTTAGCTATTACTTAGACTAATTCATTAATGACTATGAATGATCAAATAGATCTCACTATATTTTGCACCTGCCAGAAGTTTACTTCCGTGTATATATGTATTCATGAAACAGGTAAAAGGAAAGGCTTAAAAATGTTTTTCTAAAATGCATCTGAATACTTTAATCTTCTTATAAGTCAACCAAGACACTGCGTAAGATTAATCCATATTCGGGGATAGAAATGTACTTTCTATTTTCCACATGTGAAAACCTATTGCTACACCGTCTTGAATTCACCCAGTGCAGCTACATTTTAACTACAGCAAAGGATTTTCACCATACGAGTGGTTGTCAATCATGGCGGCAATGATGAGGATATAGCATTGTGTTCCCCGCCTACTCTGTGCCCAGCCCTGATCTTGCTGGCACATCATCTCGTGTCGTTCTGAACAACACTGCAAGGTGTGCATAATTAACAGACGAGAGGGATAGATCTGTCGCCATCCAGATGCCACCCTCTTCCCATTAGGCAGCACGGCTTCCTCACACTGGCCCACTCCCCAAGAGCCCTACTCAATAGACGAAGAGGAATTAAACCCAGGAAATAAGAACCTGACGTGTCATTAGCCTGCAAACAATGCTGAACTCATTCAGCAAGTTTCCAGTTATTGCTGGGTGTGCCTCAGCACCAAATCCACCGGGCTTAGTGAGGCTGGGGCCAGGGCTCTGCAAACCACATTTCTGCTTTGCCAGCTGTTTCTGGCCAGGCTCTGCCAGAAGGGCCAGCAGGAGGAGGCTGTAAGGATGGAGGAAGGATGTGGGACCTGTTCCCTCCTGTTTGGTTCCTGTTGGCTTCTGGTTCCCAGCGCCATGGCTCCAGCAAGGCTCCTTGCCCCGGGCAGGGACAGCTCATTCCAGGAACAGTGAATGAAGCTAGTTTATAGTTTCCCTAACACTCACCAAATCAGAGACCTCAGCACCCACTCCACAAAACCCTTACCCCCCTCCAACCAGCATGCCCTTCTTGGGGTCTGTGTGCCAGCCCTCCAAGTCCCTCCTCCCGGCTTCTAAGTCTTACCTAATAACCTCTCCTCTTTCCTTCCCCTCTCTGGCTTGCCCCCACCGACTATGGGGTAGTGTCTGTTGCCTGACGTTGCTACTTTCATGACACCCTATACTTCTCTTTTTGCCCTTTGTGGTCAACAATTCTTAGCATTAAATTCTCTCTTTTAAAATAACCAGCAGGCTTCTGCCCTTTAATGGACCCTGCCTGATCCACTGGGAATACAACTGTGTTAGTGGGATTTCTCAGCATGCTCCAGTGTGGACAGTCTTCACCCGCGAAGCCACAGAGGGGTCCTAAGACCCTCCTAACTCACAAAGTGTGGTCTGTGAGCCACCTATCAAAATGTCAATTCTAGGGCTGCCCTGCAGAGAGCGTGACTCAGGAAACATGTTTTTTTGCAAGTGCCCCCAACCGCCAACCCCTCCTTTTGGGCACACAGGTGTGGAGACAGTCTGACATGAGTCAGGATCAGAGACCCCCGATTTCATAGCTGTGCACCCTGGGCAAGTGACTTAATATCTCTGAGCCTGGGCTCCCTCATGTATAAGATATGAATGGCACTAGGAATGTCTAGGGCAGAGATAAGAATAAAATGAGCAGAGGAAGCTTTGGACTCTGGGCCTAGCATGGGGATGGGTGGGGACGGGGGTGGGGGGACAGGAAGGAGTGCACACTGTCCCCTACTTGCTTTGTTAAAACAGCAGTGCCCGGGTGGAGGCCAAGGCCCCAGCGCCGAGCCCAGGAAGACGAAGAGCACTCGTAGCTGCAGGGCCGGTGCCCATGAGGCTGTCTGAGCCCCTGACACGGAGTGATTTTTCAATGGCTGGCAGCAGCCATGCATCAGTGGGCCTCATTCCCAACTTGTCTCGTCATGTTCTTCTCGCTGGAGTCGCACGATGTCTAATACCAGCAGAAGTAATTAAAAATAAACCGGGAGACAGCGAACCATTTCAACCCTCCCTTCAGCGGCAAGGAGGGCCCGCGTGAGTTCTTCCCGCAGAGACTGAAAATGCCTTTTCCTGTCATACCGTTGACTGGCCACGAGAAATGAATGTTCCTGCTATTTTCCTAAGACAGCTTTAGGATTTATCACCCTTGAAAAAATACAGCAACGACACAAACTGACCCAAAACTTTCAGACCAAAATGTGACTTCAGTCAGGGAAGGAGCGAGAGATAGAGGGAGGAAGGGACAGAGAAATGTAACCCTCCAACTGAGCCTTAAAATAAAACAGCTGAGGGACACAGGGGCATCTTGGAACATTCAAAGGAAGTTAAAAAAAAAAAAAGTCGACTACCTGCCTATTACCTCCTGCTTTCCCCTCAATGAAATCAGTTATGATGAGCAGTCAATACCAAAACTGCACACCTAGCCGGGTCCATGCCTTGTGCACCGGTTCCCCGTATGGTAGTCAGATAGCACTTCGGAAAACAGCTCACATCTCTCCCCTGTTCAAGGGCCTTCCATGACTCCCCACTACCCTTGGATCACAATCAAAACTCTGTGCTGTGCCCACTGAAGCCTGGAGGAGCTAACACCCGCCTGTCCCGCCAGTCTCCCCATGGCACTGCCCCCATGTCCACCAGGCTTCAGCCACCGGCTCTTCATCGAGTTCCTCATGTGCGCCCAGCTTTTCCCTTGCAGGGCCTTTGGAAACACTGTTCCCTCCTCCCTTCCCTGCCCAGCTCCTTTTATTCACACGTGCTCTGTGCAGGGAGACCTCCCTCGACCACTCCATTCTCTGTCTCAGGCTATTGTTTGTCTCTTTCACAAAATGAACCATGGATTCTAACAACTGGTCTTTTCACTTGTTTGTTATCTGTGATCTGTTATCTGCTCTCTAGGGTCTGCCTGGAGCTGTCTGGTCGGCCCCATGCTCCTGGGCCCTGGTACACTGGCCTGAGACGTGGTGGGCTCTCAGTACAAATCTGTTGAATGAATGAATCTCCACTCCGTCCGCCACCATATGACTACTCCTTTTCCTTTAGTGCCCTTGCCAACAGCCTCTGTCACCCTTACCTCCACGTTAATCTGGTTCTATGGCATGAGGGACAGAGCCAGAGTGCAGGTGGGGTGGGGACAAGAGGAACACCTTGAGACCTTCTCCTCTACAAGCGGTATGGCCCAAGCTCCTTCCCCAGTTGCTATGTCTTCGGTCTACTCCCAACCAGCTCAAAGGAAGGCAAAGAAAGAACTTTGTAAAATCATTGGAAAGTCAGAAAGGGAAACAATGTAGTTTAGGAAAAAAAAGAAAAAACAAAAAAATTCCTTCCAAATTGCTTGAGACTATTTAAGGGCTGGGTTGTTAAAAGGATAAGAGGCCTGACTCAGCTCAGAAACTCTGCTGCCCAGAGTGGCACATGTCCCGTGGAAAGATGAGGAGGGAGGGGTGCCGGAGCTTTCTAAAACCACCCCAGAGCCACTAAGACAGAGCTAAGCCTTCCATCATCTCCTCGAGGCCACTAAGATATGGCTGGGTCGAGGCTTCAGCTTCCGAATTATGCCAAGGAGGGAGGCCTGGGGCAAAACTCCCAAGAGATCTCCTTCGTGGAGATCTTTGTGACCCCAGGTCAAAGGACAGTGACTTTTAACAGTGTTTCCAAAAAAGCTCCAAAGCCAGATCCCCAAACCATTCTGTGACCAAGGGTTTCCCTTGACTCCAAACCAGGAGCCGTTTCTGCCCCACCCCTCCATGTCATCCCCCCCAGGCCACCTGAGCCCTGGTCGTCTCTCCAAGGGCCTCACTGCTACCGTCTTCGCTTTTGTTCTGGATGTAACGGATAACAGAATACACAGCACACATAACTGAAATACCCTTCACCTTTGAAATCCTTTACAAAGAGGAAAATCATTTAGTTTCACCCAGACAGCTTCGTTCTGCTGTCACGTATTTGCCATCTGCGTCTTCTCTGTCTGTAGCCCCAATGGGTGATTCTGTGATCCCTAAGTCTGACTTTCTGCAGAAGCCCCTACACTTGGGGGTGGGAAGGTCAAGGAAATGAACTTATTTTCTGGGTGACAGTGTGTGTGGTATGGACAGCTATTCCTGGGACCTATGGTCATTTTGTTTTGCTTTTCTCCTCAAAATGTCCTCACCCTGGTTCAGGGTACAGCCTCAGCATTTGATGCTGGGTTGACATTCCACCAAATGCTACTCATGGAACCCTCAATCAGCTGGGTAGCTTCAGTTTCCTCCTTTGTGTAAAGGGGAGACAACAGTACTCGCCTCTTGGGTTTCTGCATGAATTAAATACATGTGCAGGATTTAGAATAGTGCATGACCCTTTGCATTCGGTGAGAATTAGCTCTCGTTAGTTTTGTTGATGCATTTTGGCACAGGAAACCAGCTAAGGGCATTCTCCTATTGAGGGAGATTCAGGCCCAGGGAAGCAGATGGAGCATCCTAATGCGACTTGCACTTTTCATCACAGACCCAAGTGCAGGACAGGTTGTGCAGGGATGTCTGTTGGGCACAGAAGGGTCACTGCCGCCGTGCGCACCCAAGCAGGCCTTCTCTGCTTCAGCTACAGAAGAAGTGAGTTGAAACATGGTCTGTTATGTGGTGGCTGCAGTCAAATGTCCCCCCGGCGGTATAACACAAAGGAAATAGAGTGATTAGCCCCTAAGCAGGTCTATTTTGACAGGGATTCCAGGGATTCCTGTTTTATTTGGATTTGGGGAGTCTCTGGCTTCCTGGGTCTCAGCAAAGAGGGAACGTGATTCTCTCCAGGGTATTGCTATTGTTACTCAAGTGACAGGAAAGCTGTGACACTGCCATGGGCCCCTGTCACCACCATAACAGGGTTCAAGGGGAGGTGAAGTCTGACATGTATGGAGATCCCACATGCTGGGCACTGGGTCCAGCCCTAGGCTGCGTGCCTGCAGCTCATCCCCCTTCTGAATAGGCCCCGTCACTGTGTCCTGTACTCCAGCCCTGGTGGCAGCACTGACAGAATAGGAGAAAAACAGAAACTATGCAGGACAGAAAAGTAGAAACCACAGTTCCAAGCATAGGCGAGACCCCACAGCACAGAGAGTAGTATTTGCAATCAAGGCTTCCCCCCCTCCGCCATTGATTATGCAGCTAGTCAGTTATTCAAGTGGAAAAAAGCAGTGGAAAGGAAGGAAAAGCCACCATGACGATCTTCTGTCAGTCAGCCAATGCATGGATTACCAAGGGCATCTCCATGACTTTTAACAACACACTAACTGATGTCCTTAGATCAGGGGTCAGCAAACATACTCCTAAAGGGCTAGGCAGGTCTTCTTATAGGGCTAGATTCTTTATGTCACTTACCTGCCATTTTCTTACCTATTCACTCTGTCTTATGCATCAGGGAAGGTAATGATAAATCATTCAATGACCTTCTTCTTCTCTCTTTTTTTTTTTAGTTCCCTTGGAACTATACGGGTGGCAAGTATAACCATTTTTCTAATTTAAATGTAGACAGCTTTATTTCTTGAGCAGATCCTGGAATGAGTCCCTTCCATGTTGAAGAGTTCATATTTTATTCCAAGTATGTAAGAGCTGCTGTTAAGCTGCTAACCAATGGATATGAGGCAAAAGTAAATGGCACCCAATAAATGAATAAATAGCTCCTCATTTCTGCTCTCAGAAATCAAATGCTGGCAAGGGACACATTGCATGGACAATCATGATTCTGTCTTCAGACTCATAGTTAAATCACCAATAACATATTCCTTCTTCCAACTCATTCTAAAATGTTTTATTAAGCAGTTGCCTTGAGCAAGGCCCTGGTTAGGTGGTAGCTTTAAATAATGACACCCACAAGTGCCCTCCTAACCTGCTCCCCACTTCCTTCTGCTTTCCCTTCTGGGAACCCAACGGCCATACTGTAGTCAAGTCCAGGCGCCCTGGAGGACTAGACCCACATGGAGAGAGAGGCCTTCTGGAGGAGAACCAGGACAGTCCAGCCAAGCTCCCAGCTTCATGCAGCTTCAGCAGTGACTCTACCTGACACCACATGGAGCAGAATCACCAACTGGTTAACCCACAGAATTGCAAGAAATAGCACAACATTATTTTAAGCCATTAGGTTTGGGGTATTTTACAGTATTGCTATGATAAATGATTTCCTTTCCTTTTCCCCTTCTCCTCACCTCTTCTGTTCATTCTCTATTGCTGCATAACATGTTACTGCAAACTTAGTTGCTTAAATAAACCCACATTTGCAACCCCACAGTTTCTTTGGGTCAGGAGTCTCGGCACAGGTTAGCTGGGTTTTCTGTTCATGGTCTCACAAGGTGGCAATTAAGATACCGATTGGGCAGTGTTTTCATCCAGAGGCTCACCTGGGGAAGAATCTGCCTCTGAGCTCATTCAAACTGTTGGCACAATTAATTTCCTTGTGGCCATAAGACTGAGGGCCCAGTTTTTTGCTGGCTGTTGGCTGGATGTCTTCAGGTCCTGGAGGGTATCTTCAGCTCCTTGCCAATGGGTTTCTCCAAAGGTTCTTACTTTATCAAACTGCCAAGGAGAGTCTCTCTGCCCTCAGGGAGTGTCAGTCACTCTTTAAAGATTTTCTATTAAGTGAAGCTTACCCAGGATATCCTTTTTGATGAACTCAAACCAACTGACTTGAGACCTTGCTTACATCTACAAAATTCCCTAACCTTCTTATATTCTGTCGGTTAGAATGAAGTCACAGGGCCTACTCATACTCAAGGTGAGGAGATTATATTGGGGGGGGGGGTTAACACCTGGAGGCGGAAATCAGGACACCGCCCTAGAGTCTCTATGTCACACTTCTCCTGAGGGCTGGAACATGGCGCATGGTGGTGGCACTGTTTGGAGAAACACAATCTGTCCCCAAGGACTCACCAAACAAATGGAGAAGAAAGAAAGGCCTAGAAGTAATTATACTGCTGGACATGAATCTATACTTTCCTAACAACAATCCTGAGAGGGTGTGAGGTTTAGGACTCAAGTAAAGACAAGATAACCTCTGACTAGAAGAGGGAAATTCTGGGTAAACCTGAGACAAAAGAACAAGCCCCAGAAGCTGGGGAATATAAGCCATGCCTGGGAAACAGCAAGTACCTGTTAATCCAGAACTCCACACCTGTGGGCAAGTAATACAAAGGAATGAAGTGGGATGGGAGGAGATGACAGAATGGAGAGGTCATAACCAAAAGCAGCACACATCTGCCATCTGAGGGGCAGCCATTTCTCAGCTCCAACCATTTTGTTTCTTTTTTTTGGCCATATGAGAATGTTGGATCCAAAGTACCAAGTATACCCATTCATGAGAGAAACTAAAACTTTAAAATTTTATATACTCTCTCCAGATATTACATTTTTTAAAGGAGAGAATATTTTAAAGTTTATTTATTTATTGAGAGAGAGAGAGAGACAGCATGAGCAGAGGAGGGGCAGAGAGAGAGGAGGAGAAAACCCCATGCAGGCTCCACACTACCGATGTGGGGCT
Source organism: Paguma larvata (assembly GCA_030068075.1). NCBI lineage: Eukaryota > Metazoa > Chordata > Mammalia > Carnivora > Viverridae > Paguma > Paguma larvata. Next base: position 21,845,365 of record CM057842.1, on the reverse strand, counting down.
CAAACTCACAAACTGCGAGATCATGACCTGAGACAAAATCAAGAGTCTGGCGCTTAACTGACTGAGCCACCCAGGTGCCCCAAATCTCTCCAGAATGATTGATCGATTGATTGATTGATTGATTGATTGATTCACTGATTTTTATTTTTTATTTTTATTTACTTATTTTTGAGAGAGAGAGACAGAGCAAGCATGAGCAGGGGAGGTGTTGAGAGAGAGGGAGACACAGAATCCCAAGCAGACTCCAGGCTCTGAGCTGTTCAGCACAGAGCCCAATGCAGGGCTCGAACTCATGAACCGTGAGATCATGACCTGAGCCGAAGTCGGATGCTTAGCCTACTGGGCCACCTAGGCGTCCCCTTCAGATTTTTAAATGATGATCAGCATTGACAATATTTTAAATGAAGTATGAGTCAAGAAACATACCTGTGCACTAGATTTGCTCAAGGGATCAGGTGCTTGTAAAGTAAGCAGAGGAAACAAAAGTATCCCAGCCCACAGCAGAACCAAACGCTGTTCCTCAGGCTGTTTCCTACGGTAGTCGCTCCCCAAATGTGTGGCATCCATGTCACCTGGGAACTTGTGAGGAATGCACATTCCCAGGCCCCAGCCAGTCCTCCTGGGTCAGAAACTCCTGGCATGAGGTAAGCACTGGGTGTTGGAATAAGTCCTTCAGATGATTCTGATGTTCACTCAAGTTTGAGACCACTGTCTTATGGGAATCACCTTCCAGCCTTAAGATCATTTTCCTCTCTCCTGAACCCATTTCCAGTTTCTACGGTCTTGAAGACTGCCCACTGAAGCATGACATAGCCCTCCGCTAAATATCTCACGTTCAGAATAGCAGAGAAAGACGACTGCTTGGACATCCCACATCTTCTTGCTTTAACATGGTGCTAAATCACACTGGGATCCATGCAGACTCACTGCCCTCAACCTCACAGACAAATCATCAAGAAGAGAAGGTGTATGTGTAGGGATATGAATGCCATAAAACTCTCCAGGATGGAGCAGGATGGATGGGGTCCTGCTATGAACTTCTAATCATAGAAAAAGATTCTCTTGAAGCACCTGAGTGGGTCGGTTGGTTCAGGATCTAACTCTCCATTTGACTCAGGTCATGATCTTGCGGTTTGTGAGACTGAGCCCCGACTTGGACTCTGCACTAACAGTGCTGAGCCTGCTTGGGAGTCTCTCTCTCGCTCTCTCTCTCTCTCTCTGCCTCTCCTCCACTCACATGTGCTCACGTGTCCATTCTAACAAATAAGTAAAACATTTTTTTTTAAAAAGAAGATTCTCTTGCTACAGAAGTCAAATCTGCTTCTGCTTGATAATACTTTATAAGTCGATGAAGCTCTTTTATGTAATGTTGAAATTTCCAGGATCTTGGTTCCAATTAATCCAAAAAAGCACTTGGTTGAAAGTCAATAGTGTACCTTTGGCAAGACAGGGTGAAATTTGTGTTTTGTCTGAAGAACTGTGACTTTGAAGCCCTCATCCTATGCCTCTCCCTACAAATAAGGACTGGACATTTAAATACCAATATTACTGGACAACTGCTATCCATGAAGTATCACCAAGTGGGAGGGATTCAGAGAATTCAGTATGGGAGACTCATCTGATAACACATTTGGTCTTAATGAAGCTGCTTATGAAAAGGCCCTCTCACTTTCTTATGTATGATGGTCCTAAATAAGTCAAAATGTCCTTCAGTATTCTATGAAATGTCGTGGCATCTGCAAACATTCTACATGACTACAAAATGTCCATGGCCCTACCCACATTTACTAGTGCTGTGGCTTCCCACCCCACCAGGCCCCTCGGTCATTCAGCCACACCTTAGGCCTGGCCATGTGCCCAGCATCGTGCTGTATGCTCCAGGGGCGCATGTGTATCCAGCGTGTTCCTCCCTCCACATGACATACATCTATCCAGGAACTACCTCTGGCCTCTACCTGTCCCCGGAGAAATCATCACCTGAAATCCTACGTCTAAAATCACCTTGTCCAACGGTGAACTGCCACCTTATTCGAGGGCTGGTTCTAAGGCAGTGCTTATTGTGGGAGCTGCAATCAGCCACATTTATCCCTGGGCATCCCTTAAGCCATGTCAGAGTCCCACATTCTCTGAGGAGGCCTGCATGGCCGACTTTTCCTCCAGCTTCAGAAGTGATGGCTGTCTCTAAAGTTGAGCACCAGGAGAAGAAGTTGGCATCCACTTAGGGACCATGTTGTTCAAAATGTATGTATGTTTAAACAGCAGACGCAGACTCGGTGAGGTGAGATGTCAGCGTTAGCAGAGAAATGTGGGGACCAAGCACGACTAAGGGAACAAGGAATGGCATGGCCTGCTCCCTCATGCTCTCTGGATACAGCCGAAGACACAGCTGTCGTTTGTCTTCTCTTTCTTTTTGCCAAGTGTGTATGGTTAGTTCACTTCCAAGAAATTAAATATACAAAATAGATAAAGTAGGACAGACTTGGTCTGAAGGTCTCACGTACTAATAGACAGAGTAACACCACTGGTTCATGGGACAGGGCAGCACCTCTGTGATAGCCCTGGGATAGCGCCCTCTCTGACTGGCCTTTTTCAGTGAAAATCCCACCGTTTAGGTGAGACAGAGGTCACCAACTGCTAATCTGCTGACTGGTGCCCACTAGAGGAATTTATTAAAAACATGGATTACCACACCATATACTTAAAATTTTTGATTCTGTAGGTATGGGATAGAGTACAAGTACCCAGAATTTGAAAGATCTCCCCAAGGAAATCAAACTGGCCAACAAAAGCAGTTTGAGAACTCTCTGAATTCAGGCACTCAGAGACACCAAAATATGTTAATATCCATCATCGATTCCCTAACATATGCATTCAGCAGATAAATAAATGTCAACTTGGAACGCAAAGAAGGAATTAGATAGAGAACAAGCTTTGACAAGGGTGGGGAACAGCCCTGGGAGATGGAGAGAAGGTTCTGGGTGATAATGAGGGTAATGAGGATGGTGAAGGAGGAACCATAGAAACATAGAAGCACATAAGAGAGGACTGGGTGGCCACCATGGCCAACTTCACCATCTATAGATGCCGGACTCACCAAGCAGCTCTGGCTCCATGGAAAACAAAAGTGCTGCCCCATATGAATGAAGCACACTTCTCAATAAATCTGTTCACTGAACACATTGAACGTGTCTTTACAGGTTTCTTCTCTCCTCCAAAAAAGTTTCATTTTGAAACCAAGGAAACCCATAGTATTTGGTTTGGTCAACCTGAAACTATAAGCCTGAGAAACAGTAGGTCATTACGAAATTAAGTCTCGATGGGGCACCTATCCCTGGATAACCTGGGGGTTACAGCACAACACAGATTCTCCACGGACTGCGCCGCATGGTCTCAGCATCAACTCACCTTTCGATCTGGCCAGTTGTACTTCGCAAATATAGTATCGTAGGTGTCCACAGCCCCGTCGGTGATGAGCATGATGGCCTGGCTGCAGATGCTTCCTTGTCCGGTGTGGTTGAACTGCGGGAGGAAATAAGTTCAGACTAAAAGACACACCAGAGAGTTCTGTACATCCATGAGACTTCAGAGGCGTGAGGGCTTGGGCTTGCAAAGCCTCTCAAAACGAGAGCTTGTACTGCTTCACCAAAACACAATCGACACCATAAGCTTCTCCCCCTGCATTCAGCATTTGGTTTGACAAACTGGAACTAAATCTAGACCACAGAGGGGATTCCTGAAAATCACACACAGGTTGGGAAGTGAGATTTGAGGACACATAACTTCTCTCACCTTCAGGCACAGATAGTGCCTCACAATACAAGCCCCAAAGGTACTGGCACAGTCACCCTTTGGGAACACATTATATGGGCAGCAGGATTCATGGCAGACAACATCTCTTTTAAAATCTAAATGAGTCTGGTTTGATGGGTACAGACTGCAATATGTAATAAAATCAAGGAGGTTATGGACACATAGAGAATAAAGTCAGGAACATGCCAATTCATACTAGAAGCCTAGGCATCCTTTTCGTTAGGGTTTGTTTTAAATATGTATTTGTTATGGGCGCCTGGGTGGCACAGTCGGTTGAGCATCCAACTTCGGCTCAGCTCATGATCTCGCTGTTCATGAGTCCGAGCCCTGCATCAGGTTCTGTGCTAATAGCTCAGAGCATGGAGCCTGCTTCAGATTTTGTGTCTTCCTCTCTCTCTGCCCCTCTCCCACTCATACCCCTTCTCTCTCACTTTCTCAAAAATAAATAAATAAACTTAAAAGACACTTTGAATATGTATTTGTTAGCATGTAACATTACATGTTAGTTTATTACATATTTATTTTGTCACATATTAGTTTATTAACATATTATGTATAGCAGGCTGAAATTCCAAGATTTTGTCCACTGGCGTGCAAGACCCTAAATTTCTTTTTTTCTTTTTATAATTTATTGTCAAATTGGTTTCCATACAACACCCAGTGCTCAACCCAACAAGTGCCCTCCTCTGTGCCCATCACCTACTGTCCCCCTCTCACACCCCCCCGAACCCCTCAGTTTGTTCTTAGTCTTTCAGAGTCCCTTATGTTTTGTCTCCCTCCCTCTCTGTGTCTTATTTTCTTTCCCCTCTTCCCCTCCCCCAGGGTTTTCTGCTAAGTCTCTCAAAATCCACCTAGGCGTGGAAACATATGGTATCTGTCTTTCTCTGACTGACTTATTTCACTTAACATAATACCCTCCAGTTCCATCCATGTTGCCACACATGGCCAGATTTCATTCTTTCTCATTGCCGTGCAGTATTCCATTGTATAGATGTACCACATCTTCTTTATTCATTCCTCGGTTGATGGACACTTAGTCTCTTTCCATGACTTGGCTATTGTTGAAAGTGCTGCTATGAACATTGGGGTACATGTGCCCCTGTGCATCAGCACTCCTGTGTCTCTTGGGTAGATTCCTAGCAGTGCTATTGCTGGGTCATGGAATAGTTCTATTTCTAATTTTCTGAGGAACCTCCACATTGTTTTCCAGAGTGGCTGCACTAGTTTGCATTCCCACCAACAGTGTAGGAGGGTACCTGCTTCTCCACATCCCCGCCAGCATCTACTTCAACTTTCAGTTTTACATGGCATTACAAAAGCTCCCAGTCTTTGTTAGTGGCAAACAGGGTGACCAGACTGGTTACCAGAGGCTGGTGTCCTTCTCTTGAATAGGGTTAAAGAACTCCCTTAATGAATGCTATTAATGCTACAATTAAAAGCAACACCATGTCCTTTAAATACCCTATAATTTCATGACAACACTGAGGCATGAAAACATACAAAATGTCTTTAACTTTCAGGAGTGAAAACTTCCATGATTATAGCTGGTAAAGTGTATTCATTAATTCTAAAATTATTTACTAGTGCCCACACGGAGCTGGGGATTAAACATATAAAAATCCCTTCCCTTGTGTAGTGTAGTTTATATTCTATGTGGGGAGACATATAAAATCAAATTAAAAAGTAAATTTTGCAACCAACAAAACGAATAGGCAACCAACGGAATGGGAAAAGATCATCACAAATGACATATCGGATAAAGGACTAATATCTAAAATCTATAAAGAACTTACCAAACTCCACACCCGAAAAACAAACAACCCAGTGAAGAAATGGGCAGAAGATATGAATAGACACTTCTCCAAAGAGGACATTCAGATGGCAAATAGACACTTGAAACGATGTTCAATGTCACTCATCATCAGGGAAATACAAATCAAAACCACACTGCGATACCACCTCACACCAGTCAGAGTGGCTAAAATAAACAAATCAGGAAACTATAGATGCTGGCGAGGATGTGGAGAAGTAGGCACCCTCCTACATTGTTGGTGGGAATGCACACTGGTGCAGCCACTCTGGAAAACGGTGTGGAGGTTCCTCAAAAAAATGAAAATAGAGCTACCCTATGACCCAGCAATAGCCCTGCTAGGAATCTACCCAAGAGACACAGGATTGCTGATGCATAGGAGCACGTGTACCCCAATGTTCATAGCAGCACTTTCGACAATAGCCAAAACATGGAAAGAAACTAAGTGCCCATCAACTGACGAGTGGATAAAGAAGATGTGGTACATATATACAATGGACTACTATGTGGCAATGAGAAAAAATGAAATCTGGCCATGCATAGCAACATGGATGGAACTGGAGGGTATTATGTTAAGTGAAATAAGTCAGTCAGAAAAAGACAGATACCATATGTTTCCACGAATAGGTGGACTTTGTGAGACTAAGCAAAAACCAGGGGGAGGGGAAGAGGGGAAAGAAAAAAAAGACACAGAGAGGGAGGGAGATAAAACATAAGAGACTCTCAAAGACTAAGAACAAACTGAGGGTGAGGGGGATGAGGGAGGGGGGAGAGGGGGTGATGGGCATTCAAAAAGGGCACATGTTGGGATGAACACTGGGTGTTTTATGTAAACCAATTTGAAAATAAACTATTTTAAATTAAAAAAAAAAAAAGTAAATTTTGTTGTGTGTTGTGTGATAATGGCAATGCTAAGAAACAAAAAAAGAAAGAAAGAAAGAAAGAAAAGAAAGAAAAGCAGGGGGATAGGAAATGGGGAGGGGGCAACTTTAGACAAAACAGGGAAAACCTCACCAAGAAGGTGACATATGAGTGACACCTATGGGGGGCCCTGGGGAGTCTTTGGGGGAGGGGCATCTCAAAGAGAGCAAAGAGCATGTGCAAAGGCACTGAGTGGGAATGTTTGATCTGTTGACCATGGCACTGGGGAAGGATGGAGACTGTTGTTGGATTTGCTTCAGTTCCTGGAGAGCCAGAGAGCTAATAAAACTTTCAAGTTGAATGTTTAAAGTCTAGTCGCTATGCACTTAGAATTCTCATGTAGAGACTAAAGTTGTGACTAGAGAAAACTATAACTAGCTAGATGAAAAAATGGATAGAAGGATGAATGGAAAGAGAGATGAATGGATAGATAGAAGGACAGAAGGATGGATGGGTGGAGGGATGATGGATGGATAGAAGAATGGATGGATGGAGGGAGGGAGGGAGAGAGGGAGAGAGGGAGGGAGGGATGGCTAGAAGGATGGATGGATGGAGGGATGGATGGAGGGATGGATGGAGGGATGGAAGGACAGATGGAAGGAAAGGAGGGAGGGAAAAGGGAGGGGAGGAAGGAGAGGAGGGAAGGAAGGAGGGAAGGAAGGAAGGAAGGAAGGAAGGAAGGAAGGAAGGAAGGAAGGGAGGAAAAAAGGAAACGAGGGAAGGAAAAAGAGAAGAAGGGGGAAGGGAGGGTGAGGAGAAGAAGGAAGGAAGGAAGGAAGGAAGGAAGGAAGGAAGGAAGGAAGGAAGGAAGGAAGGAAGGGAGGAAGGAAGGAAAGATGGACAGAAGGAATTTCTTGGGGCCATATTGGGACAGAGCAAAGCCACCTAAAACATGCATGGACCACCATAGTATAGTGAAAAGCACTTAATCCCATCCCAGCACCACAAGCTGTGTGCCTGCAGTAAGTTCTCATCTCAGAGTGTCCTTTTCTTCATTGAAATGAGACTACCATGCTTACATGTTTGTTACAATGCAGGTTAAATGTTCATTATATGCCAGGAGACAAGTATTAACTTACTTAATCCTGACTAGCCTCTGAGGCAGATACTATCATTATCACCATTTTACAGGTGGGGAAATTGAGGCACAGAGAGATGAGTTAATTTGCCCAATCTATAATGGCCACCATCTGTAATGGCCACCATCTGTAATGGCCACCATCTGTAATGGCCAGGATATAAATCCTGGCAGTCCAGGTCCAGACTCTACTCCCAGATTCAGCACACTCTATGGCCTTCCAGTAAAGAGATGAAAGACCCTGAGTAGATGGAAATGCATGGTAGGGCTCCATAAGCACCATTTCCTTTACCTGCTTCTTCCTCCCTCCACTCTTTCCAGAATTCTAGGGCCACATGACAGTCATCAGGTCCTCCACTCTTGAGAGTGAGTGAGTGCTCCTCAAATTATGTGCCTTAGGCTCACTTTAGTCCTGGCCCTGGCAGCTAGTCCTGCAACTCAGCCTGGACCAGTGTCCTTGAATTAATGAGCATTCATGGCTTATGATACAATATCATAGAAACTCTCAGGTAGGTACTAATACTTGGGAACTAAAGCCATCACACATAACTACGGTTCTACTGTCTTTATCAATGTAACTCATTATTCCAGAAAACTCTTGCTCAGGAAGATAAAAATTACAAATAACCTTATTGCTTATTCCAGGAACATCTTGAAAGGCCCATCAACTCTTCGGTAGAAACTGTCACAGGACAATTTATACCCTACGACTCTTGGGAAAAACCCGCATCCTCAAAATCTTCCCTCTGCTGCATCCACCAATCCTAAACTAGAATATTAGGATTCTCACCCAATCTTAACCAAGCCTCTTCCTTCTCCACTCTAAAAGACCCCCATTCAACCAGACTTGATAGTCTCCAGTACATGACTTTGTCCTTTCCACTCTGAGACATTACTAAGATTCTATGGTCAGAGTGCATTTTCTTCCTTACTACAGTAAGAAGAAACACTTCCGCAGTCCTGTCCTATCAACGAGTTGTTCTGGAAATGTCTTGGGGAGCCTGCATTCAACACAGTCTCCAGATCGCTGAATCAAGCCGGCAGTGGGCCACCGTCCATCAGTTCAAAGAAGCTGCGAAGGGGGGAAAAAAATCAAGGCACCCTGGGCCTGTTGTTCATGCTACTCATTCGAAAGCATCCAGGAAAAACTCTCCCAAACAAAAGGCAAGAAAGAGTGGGAAATGAAGATATCTGAATGATGCAGACTGGAAGAGGGGCTGCCCTGAGCTATTTATTTAAAAACATCACTTTCCTCTCTGGCTGAGCCCCTGGTATTCTCTGCAGCAATCTGCAGTTGGAGAATTTTGAAGAATGCAATTAACTTCAAATGCTTTGATGAGTAATATCTCTTCTCTGCATATTTGTCTAGAACTTTTTTTTTTTGAATAGCGGGAGTGATGAAAGTGTTTTCCATAATAATAACAATGACAAGGGCCTGATGAGGAACTACAATTAGCTCAGTGATTCATCAGTTAGCAGCGAAAATTTCAATGCATCCTGACATTTAGAGCATTTGGTTGTGATTAACAGCCTTTGAAATGTCACCGAATTTTATTTAATTGGCTAAGAAAAATTTTTAAAAGGTAATCACTGCAAAGATCATATTCATCGCCAAAAAAGATAATTGCGGGTGTCACATGACAAGGTAGACGCTAACTACTGTAGCAAACTGGCTCTGTGTTCTTACAGAAACTAATGAATGCAGCAGAGATCAATAGCGGGAAGGGTCTTAGAAGCTTATTTGAATGCTCCTTTCAAAGTCCTTTGTACAACAACTGCAAGCCTTCAAGTCACTCGAGCAAATACTGATGCTGAAATGCAGGTAATTGCAAAAACAGAATTAACTTCATCTAGTTACAGTAACCTCTGAACCACTCGGAGCCCTGGCTAGAATCACAATTTCAATTGTGTGTACGCATGTGCGTGCGTGAAGGAGAGAGACGGACACAGAGAGAGACACAAACACATACAGAATGTGTGTCTGTATAATTGAGAAATACCTCTTCGTTCCTACTGGCTTGCTAGGGCAGGCATATTACACAGAAGAGAATTATATCACTTAAAGTTCACACTGATGAAGTGGAAAATACTGAACGCTTCATTTTCATGGGAGATTAACCATCTCTGTGTTTTTCAAAATGTTTGGCTATTTAAAAGCCCGGTGGCAAGACACAGGATGGAAATGTTTCTCTCTAGGAGATAAACGTGCACTCAAAATATGGTGCCAACCGTCAGCCAATCTCAAATCTGACAGGGATATTCTGTAACATTTCTGGCCCTTCCGTTTCTTGCTATCTGGAGTTTACACTGGACGCATTAGGTTTTCTGACTGGCCAGACCCCAGAGGGTTTTTACAGGTGCAGGCAGAGCAGAGATGTGTGTGGAAGGTTTCCCTGGTTTAAAAATATTTCTGTCACCAGGATCGAAGGAAAGAAATCCACGATGTGCTGGTGATTTGTCTGGACCTGAGAGGTGCTGGGAGGTTTATAGACCCTGTTGGAGTATACAAACATATTATGTCTGAAGGTGTGTTTGGTGAGCTGTGACTTCTACAAGATTCTACCCCTGAGGTTCTCATATGATATAAAGAGTTCTTGAGTCAATAAGTTTGAGTACTGGCATAAATACATTTTTAAAAGGTCTATTCCCTGCAGGACTTTGGTGACCTTGAATACGCACAGGTGTGTTGTGAGTCTCTGGGACGGAAGGATGGCATCACCCCACCTCCACAGCACCTGTGGTGGAGTATGCTGGTGGAGAAGCATCGGCTAGGCATGCAGTGGGAAACACCGGCTTGGAAGTGTCTGGGAATGAAACTGCGAAGTGGACAGGATGGGGAGAGAGAAGGTACCAGGGCAAGAGAAAGGAGAGAAGGCAAGATAAAGGGAAGCAGACATTCCCAGGACTTGGGCGGAAAGTAAGACCAATGCGTCAAGAGCTCCAGCTGCCTGGCAAGAGCTGAGGCTGCCCAGTGACCCCATGGTCATAGAGATGACACTTCCCTGGCCACCCCAGCCCTGCTGAAATGGAGGCAGGTACTGTTTCATTGTGCTGAATCCAACACCCCGGTCCACCAGGGCCAGCGTCATGGGTATGTGATGTGCACGGCTGTACAGGGCCCCACACTTGGTGCAACATTCTGCTGTTGCTCTCTTAAGATCCTTAATGACTTCTGAACATTTTCGTTTTCAGTTTTTCATTTTTTCTGAGTATTTTCTTTTTTTAAAAATGTTTTAATGTTTGTTTATTTTTAGAGAGAGAGAGAAAGAGCATGAGCGGGGGAGGGCCAGAGAGAGGGAGACACAGAATCTGAAGCAGGCTCCAGGCTCTAAGCTGTCAGCACAGAGCCCAACAGGGGGTTCAAACCCACGAACCGTGAGATCATGACCTGAGTCAAAGTCCAACGTTTAACCAACAGAGCCACCTAGGCGCCCCTTTCCTGAGTATTTTCATTTCGCACTGGGCTTCACAAGTTACGGGGCTATTACTGTCCCCATTTTACAGATGAGAATAATAAAAGTGAGGCTAGGCAGAGCTTTCTCAAGGCCTCAGGGGAAGCTCTGACCAAGTCGGGCTTCTCAGCCCAACCTGGCTGACTCCAGAGGCCACAAACTTCACATGACAGGCATTCCCAAACTCTTGCTCCTTCCCCACTTCTGCCAAAGAGCCAGAAAACAGAAATTCACGGCAGGGCACAGTTCCAAACAAGAGACTCACCAGCTTGGAGTGCCTCCCCGTGCTCTAGACCCTAGGCTTTTGAGATAAAAAGAGAGCCGATTTTATAATTGTGACAAATCCTTTCAATAAGACTTTCTAGAAAGAGCCTGCTGTAGACCTCGGCATCTCCGAGCCCTGAGACGGTGCCTATCCAGGGTTCGAATTAGAATTTAAAGATGTAGCTTGGCCCTCTACTCTGACCAGCTACGGTTGTAAATTATTAATAAGCTGTTAACAGGGCTGCGCTGTCCCGAACACGGAGCCTTACACGAATGTGAATACTCTGTAGCCAGCAGCCCCGTGCAGCCCGGTAGGAGGGAAGAACCGCGGGTTATGATGTGGCACCTTCCCTCCTTAGTTTTCCCTCCTCTGCAGTCCCAACACAGGCTCATGACCGGAATCTAAATGGCCTTCTGTGTGCCAGTAGGTATTATTGGCAAAAGCGAGTCTAGAATCAGGGCTTGAAAGGCTAGCATAGCTGAGTAAGAGAAGCTCAGGTTTGGAGCTGGGCACAACTGACCACCAGGACGAGCCGTGCGATGTTGGGTGGGTACTCACCTGTACACCAACCCCTGGATCCCCACCGAGTGGCCCAAAGACTCGGTGCAGTGGGGTATCCAGGCCCCGAGCTGGTCTCCCAGCTCCTGCAACACCTCAACGTAATTGCTGCTCCGTTTAGTACCCGTTTGCGCTCAGATCCGCCCCGTGCCTTTCGCCTGCATTCCACACTTTCCTGGCTCCCCAAGAGTTTGGACGAGGCTCATCCAAAGAACAACACTAGAGGATGCAGGGGATAAGATACGCTTTTCTAAGCCATTTCTCCCTTTCTTCTGAGCTGGGGGCCTGGGCACTTTCCGGCAATGGCTACATCTCTTCCGAAGCACCAGCTTTCACAGGACAGGCCGCCCCCCGTGACTCTGGCTTTTCCTGGGCAGCCCCTCCATGGCCCCATTCCCATCTGGATGGCCATGGGGAAGAGGCCCCAATGGTGTCCCTCGCTCCCGTTTTCCTTCCTACCCTAGAGGGGAGTTGCTTCGTGCTGCTGCTCATCTGAGGATGGTTTCACTCTCTGGTTTCTGAGCTTTTCCATCCCCTATGCAACCAATTCCCTGAAGTAAATCCACGCTGTTTGAAACACCTAGAGTGATTGCTGTTTTTCTCCTTCTCAGTATCTTAACCTATCTCCCCAGTCCAAGCCACCGGTATGCATCACCCAGATAATTTAATGGCCTCCCTGCTATTGTCTTTGTTTCTCAATACAGCAGCCTGAGAAATACTGCTAAAACTCAAGTAGGTCATGTCATTCTCTGGTCAGACTCCAGTGACTTTCCATCCCACACAGAACAAGAGCCAAAGTCCCCACCAGGGTCTGGAGGGCTCCACGGGGTCTGGCGCCTGCTACCTCCATAATCTCATTCCCTCATGCGCTCTCTCTCTCTCCTGCTCTGCTCCTCACACTGGTCTCTTATGGTAACTAGGCCAAACATGTCTGCCTCAGGGCCTTTGTACTCCCTCCTCTTGCTGGCAACTTCTGAAATGACTATTCCCTCGCTTCGTTAAGGTCTCTACTCCAACCAAGGTCACCTAATCAGAGAGATGTTTCCTGACCTCACTGTGTAAAGCAGCAAGTCCTTACTATGCTGGCACAACGGGGCTCTTCATAGGACAAAGCACTTCATCTGTCTTTTCCCATTAGATCTGGGGTCAGCAAACTTCTTCTGTAAAGGCCACACAGTAAATATTTTAGGTTTTACACACCATATGGTCTCTATGGCAACTAATCAACTCTGCCATTGTAATGCAAAAATAGCCACAAAAGATACATAATCAGGTGGGCATGAATGCATTCCAACAAAGCAATATTTACAAAAAGAAGATGCAGGCTGGATTTGGCTCACGGGCCATGATTTCCCAACCTTTGCACTGTTGGGTCCATTAAGGCAAACCCTTTGTGTCATCTGTTCTCTGGTGCTTTCCCAGTGCCTGACATTAAAAAACATACAACACATACTAGTTACATAAATGATACAGAACCTGCATTGATAAAGATTGCCATTATTTTCCTACTACTCTCCCAGAGTAATAAGAAGACAAAAGTCACATGTTCTTTTAGCTTAACACAATTGGATGGGAGGGGCAGAATTACCAGCCCAACACTCCCCAAAGATTTTCATGGAGCATTAATAGGTGCTCCTTGAAAAATTGATTCTCATTCCAAGAAATGTGGGAAACGGTTAAGTGGCATTGCTTCCTGTAGTACGTACTGGAACCTTGATTATGCACCTGTGTATCAGGACTCTCCAAGGGCCTGGACGAAAGGCAAGGATAGCTATGGCCCTCCCTAAGCATACCGCACAGAGAAAGCCCTTCTTCCGCGAACATCGCCGCTAGCAGGGATTCAGTGTGAAACACCATGAGGAAGGAATCTACCCTATGAAAAAACTGAAAGTTTCTGAGGCAAAATCTGTACTGGAAGGTCTTTAAGTGTTGGTGGTCTCAGAGCCAACAAGCATGGCAGGGGATCAGAGGGCACTGTACACTCTGCCCAGCCTCGCTGGCTGGCCCTGGCTCCCCAGAGGACCCAGATGCCAGCCTCACCCTCCCATGTGGCACCTATGGAAGCGGCTCAATGACAGCAGGGGCTAACAATAATGCTGGTCCACGACTGAGAAGTGTTTAAAAATCCACCCATTCTCCTGGACATAAGAAAGGCAAATCAAAGAGGAGCTTACATCACTGAGAATGTTGAAGGCCTCATTCAGAGCTATATCCAGCATTCCAATCCCTTTGGCAAACAGTTTGTCCAGATGCTCCCTGAAGTGCTGAAATGACAAAGTAGAAAAGCCATTAGCGTCCACATGGTTACGTGAAATGCCAACCTTGAGTGAACAGGTGTACACCAAGACCAGTGCGTCTCAGGCCAAAATGATCACAACGTGTTTTTTTTTTCCTTTGGAATTCAAAACATAAGAATGTATTCAGTATAAAATTTACCTTCCATACGCATTTTCAGCTTTGATCACATTCTAGGGAAAAAATTCATTTAATTCTGGTGAAAAGTACTTAATTTATCTAAAACCCTTACTTTCCTTTCCAGTTTCATCTCCCACGACCTACTCTATACTCTTCTACCCTCAATTTTTCCACTTCCAGTCACTTCTGAGACTGTGTACATGCTCTCCTCCACTGCGAATCCTCTCTCTGTCCATTTCCTGGCTCCCCTGCCACACTTGGTCTCACCGACGTTTGGAACCCACCCTCTTCTTGCTTTGGAAAATTTCCTAGACCCCCCATCTCTGAGACTGCCTTAGAATGCCGCCTTGAGGGGGGCGCCTGGGTGGTTCAGTCGGTTAAGTGTCTGACTTTGACTCAGGTCATGATCTCATAGCTTGTGGGTTCAAGCCCCGCGTCAGGCTCTGTGCTGACAGCTCAGAGTCTGGAGCCTGCTTCAGATTTTGCGTCTCCCTCTCTCTCTGCAGCTCCCCCCGGTTGCACTCTCTCTCAAAAAAATAAACATTAAAAAAATTAAAAAATAAAAAGAACGCTTCCTTAGGACCCCATGCTGCACCCCAAGCTCAGCTATACTTTGCATTTCACACTCCAGGTATGTAACTGCCTGGTTAGATTCTGCCCCCACTCAAGACGATGACGTTCCTTAGATCAGGCATGTCTGGTGGCCTACTTGTCTCCCATGAGGACAACATATCTGATACACAAAAGGTGCTCAAACCATCTCCAAAGAGCAAGGATAAAGACTGGGTCATAAGGTAAGAACTGTGATTATGGCAAGGGAGACACAGGCTAGAAATCAGAAGAGTTCAAGGAATTCACAAAAAAAGGGAATAAGCCTCTTCAGAAACATCCCTAAGGCCCATGTGGCTATGTTGGAGCCATAGAAACCCAGCATCAGACGGAGAGTAAAGGGGGCAAAAGGAAGTAAGCCTGGAGCCCTTTATGTTTCTGCTTCTCAACAAAGAGGCAAGAGCAGGTCCAGGCATGTGCCCAGGGACATGTGAGTCTGTGGCAAGTCCACTGACCCAAAGCCTGTGTCCACAGTGGCATAGCTGCCTGGCATTATTTTCCAATTGACCTATTCCCGAACCACTCTGTTCTACTGAAATGAATTGCTCTCTCCCCAAAGGCATCCACACCCTTGTCTGCTAGAGAAACTGGATGGAGGAGTCACCAGGGAGGGAGAGGGAGGAAGGGTGTGGTGTGCTCATGGAAAATGTTCGCTTGTGATTTCTTAGCTGAAGAATGGCTTTCTTTCTCTTCCATGCCCTGGGACCCATCAATGCCCCGAGCAGTCCATCAGCATTCAGATAGTGACACCCACTCATGATGTGTCTGCCTGAGAACCCCAAAACTGATCACAGAATAAGAATAGATCATAGAGACTAATCTTAGGACACGCTGATGGTTCTAAGATGCTATTCTCCCTAGGCCCCCACAGGAAGCATCAGGGGCCACTGGTCATGGGGTGGGCTACAGGTTAGCTGGCAAACTGGACTGGCAAGTTTTGGTGGGCTCCTCACAGTGATTCAGCTTTAATGACACCCAGACCTAACACCATCAAGGCTGGATTTGAAGTCAGTTGCTCACCCTGGATATATTCCTATAACACATAAGATCCCTTCCCAGGTTCATCCTTTCCTCACGGCAATTATACTCTCATGCTCACCAGAGCAGCTGTGGTTACGGAAACCTGCTTCATGATAGGTCCTTAGTAAATAACATGCAACTGCATCCTCACAACAACCCTGTAAGTTTCCATCAACCCGTTTTTCAGATGAGAAGAGTGAGGCTCAGCACTGTACCCAAATTCACACACCTCCTAGCTGATTCCACCCGGGTTCCGCTCAGGTCTGCTTCACTCATTCTAATGCCTCCTTCTTTCTGCTATACACTTGCTACTTATTTTATTTTATTTTATTTATCCCAAGTACTGGCCATGAGTCCTTAATCTCTATACCTGTGTTACAGCTGGGTAACTATCAAGTGGCTTGAGTGTTGGGGGAAAGGAATGCTGAGGGCCAGTGACCCAGACAAACCACAGGACCAGGAACCAAGCCTTGTGCTTCTCTGTTCTTCCTGCTGGATGCCCGAGGCCCACGGGATGCCGAGTACATGGCACGTCCTTCACAAGCACTCGCTGTACAAATCCAGACAGTTAACTGAGTGTGAGGAAGCCCAGGTGTCCTGGCTGCAGACGAGCAGCGAGGGATCAAAACATATCAGTCTGCCTTCTCCAAGAATGGCCGCCTGTGACTTGTAGGCGACTAATGACCACCAGGAAGGACTTAGGCTCAGCAGGCATCACCTCAGGGTAGTCCCCACACACCCTACAGGACACAGAGAATCGTAACATGCCCATCACGCAGCTTGCAGAGAGGCTGGGCTTTACCCCGCCCCAGGTTCACATTGCTGTGGGGAGACCTTGCCCTCACAAGTTCGTTCTATTCATCTGATGTCATTTCTGTCAACTGCATTTAATTGCGCTCAGCCACACAAGTTTATGCAGCACTGTTTTTTTTTAATAACATAGCAACCCCGTTTAATTTTTCTTTAATCCGTGTGTGACTGAATGTCGTGTGCAGAAAGACTGCTTCAGGCAATGGTTGCTTTTATTGTCGGACACTTAGAGTAAAATGTAATAATATGTCATGGAATTCCCCTCAATTCAATTTTATAACAAAGTCAGTTCTGATTTTATTTCTTTCTGGTACAAATCTGGTCTCTATATTACGTGGAAAAAATATGTCCCCAAGTTAAGGGTTTCCAAATGACATCACAAATGATGGACTCTCTCTTTGCGTTTTTCCCTCTCATCTCCCTCATGTCTGGACCCTATTTTCTCCTACTGTGTACCTGGACCAAATCTGCTTCGTCATCCTGGTCTTCCAATCTTCATTTAACCCTCGGCCCAGCTCTCGGCCTACACAAAACCAAGGGCTTGCCTTCCAGGGAACTATTTCCAGTGATGCGGCTTCGCTAAGAGCTGCTCTGTCCACTGGCAGTCAAGAGCTAGATGTAGCCATCTACATTAAGTTTAAACAAAATTGCCTAAAATTAAAAACTCAGTTGCTTAGAGTACCTGGGTGGCTCAAAATGGTTAAGCATCTGACTCTTGATTTCAGCTCATGTCATGATCTCACCATTGTAAGATCAAGTCCTGTGTTGGGCTCCTCACTGAGTATGGAGCCTGCTTAAGAGTCTCTCTCTCTCTCTCTCTCTCTCCCTCCCCTGCTTTCTCTCTTTCTCTACCCCCTCCCCAAAACAAACAAACAGAACTCTGTTGCTCAGTCCCACCAGCCTCATTTCAAGTGTGCAAAAGCCCCATGTGGTTAGTCGCTACTGCATTGGACAGTGAGGATCCAACAATATTTCCATCATTGCTTAAAGTTCTTCTGGACAGCACTCACCTGGAGACATGTAGGCAAGACTGGTCCTTCCTCCTCACCAAACCAGTGATTAAGAGTGAGTCAGAGGAAACTAAGGCTTATACCCAGTGGATATGGGTGATTTTTGCCTGTTCAACATCCATCCCCTTCTGACTTTCCTTCTCCCCTACTGCCTCATAATTAATACGGTTTGTGTGAGGCTAACATCTCTCTTCCTCCTTCCCAGATGAAGGGGTAAGCCCATTTATCAGGCTTGAACAATTTGTGAATTCCATCCTGAATTCTACGAGGCACCATTAGGCATGGGCATGCCTACTGAAATGTGGAGAAGAAAACTCTCTCTCTCCACGGAGACTACTGAGAAGTAGAGAAGAAGGCTGGGCTGCCAGCAGCCATCAAGCCTCTGGGCAGGAAGAGCTCACCTGAATAAAGGTAACAGCCAACGAGAAGAGCCCATAATGGAGGAGGGAGGGTAGAATCATGTGGCTCGGGCTCCTAGAACCAGGCATGCCTAGCTTTTTCAGATAAGTGAGCCAATAAATTTGGTCCTTTGCCTGACCAGATCTAGCTGGATTCGGGCCACTTAATTGAAAGGAAAGGACCTTAATGACGGCAACCATCACAATGACTCTGGCTGGAACAATGCCCCCAAAGCCCTGTCCTGGGATTACAATGATCCCCTTCATTTCTTCCATCCCCAGCCTCCCCTTTTTAATCACTGGCAATACCCTACATGATTTACCTATGTCCTGCGAGCGCTCCTGTCAGACAGAGTAAGGCACTTCACAGCACACTCCTGATGCGCATGGATTTAAAGGCCTTTGCTTTCACTACTCATGACCTGGAGGAATTTGCTAAGGAGGAATCCTAACCATGTGCACTCCAAGGGTAATGTCTGGAAGGGAAGGAAGAGACCTGGCCGACTGCTCTGCAGCCTCTTGATCAATACGGATTTTCTCTTTTCTCAGCTGCTGTTGCTCTAAGATTCAAAATGTGTCATATTTAATGCAATCACATTATAATTGTTGTATATAAGCAATTGGTATATAGATCCCATGGACTCTGGAAGAAATAAAAACGTAAACTAAAATTCAGGAGACTGAGTCCTATTTCTGGTTGTACTATTCACCAGCTATGAGGCCCTGAGGCAAGTAGCTTTGGGTCTCAGGTCTCAGTTTTGCCCCCTGTGAAGTGGGGATGAGAAAGCTGCTGCACAGTGGATGGAAGAGTGAGCTCGCATCGGTGCCTCCCAGCGGCAGGCAGAAGCCGGGCTGCCTGAATTCCAAGCCCCATGCTGCCACTCACGCCTCCTGAACACTTGAGGAAGACACTGCCTTTATCTGGACCCTCAGCTCACCCTTTTTTTTTTTTTTTAATGTTTATTTATTTTTGAGAGAGAAGGAAAGTGTGAATGGGGAAGGGGCAAAGAGAGGGATGTGGTAGAGAAGATCTGAAGCAGTCTCTATGAGACCAATGAGGGGCTCGAACTCATGAATCATGAGTTCATGACCTGAGCCGAAGCTCAACCCACCCAGGTGCCCCCTTCACCTCACTCTTCACGCAAGAGGTATCGGGCTGGCCTCTCACTGATATTACAAGAAAGAAGTCATCTGAAAGAACAGTGATGACAGAAAAATGTGAGACTATCTCAATTTCACATTCACTAAAATAAATATTTGGAAAAAAAAATCCTACAAAACTTTATACTCCAAACACCTTCGATGCCAACTTCCTGGTTTGTAGCGCTATCATCTAATAGGCCTTGGAAAATGACTTTTTGCCCCTTGAGGGCCAGGTTTGATTACATGGAGAAAGACATGTGGTTGATTTCATCAACACCAAGAACCGAGTGCCTTCCAGAGCCAGCTACGGAGAACAGAAGGTTCGAGAGTGCCCAAGCCAGGAAGACATGCCACAACTGTGTGCCAGAAGGTGGCCAGTTTTTGTTATTTTTCTAAATTAAAATAAACAATTTATTAGAAATGGTGACAGTTCCACTTTATTATTAAACTTCAATAAAGTAGGAGGAGGGAGTTGGCTCTTTATCTATGCTTCATGCACTCAGGGAGCATATGCCGCTGCTGCCCAGGGAAGGCCTTGCTTCCAGAGCAATTAGTGCGGCTCTATGCCCAGGGCGATAACCGGGCACGCCACAGCCTCCCGAGCCCGAGTGCCAGCAGGCACAGCGGGGCTGCTTATCTCTGTAAAACAGTCACAACACCAGGGCCAGCGGAGGGTCCTGGAGAAATAACCCTCTCCCTCCACCAGCATTTGATTGAGTTGAATCAATACTGATAGTGCTCTCTGTCATAACAGCAATCATGTTTTCCCTGTCTACATAATTATAATGGATGCTGGAGTCCTCCCAATTAAAAGCAGGGGACTAATATGACCAGCGGACATGAGAAGACAAAACCATCCCCCATCCACAGAGCTGGGGGTCTGGGCTAGGGGGACTTAGAGGGGAGGCTAACAGCCACCAATCCACGATGCCCATCAAAGTCACTGACATTCAGCAGACCTGAATTTTACACCCACTAGGAGTAGAGGAGGTCACTGCAGCACCCCAGCCATGGCTTTGAAATGGCCTCACCCAAGTCCTCCAATGGCAGCCAACACTGGCCCAATGACAACTATACGCTGGGCACCATCTGTTTTTCATGCAGTATTTCACCTGATCCTCCTAACACCCCTAAAAGGTACTATCAGGTTCCTGCTATACATATCAGCAAACGGAGTCCCTGAAGAGTGAAATGTTTGCCCAAGATGGCAGAGCAAGCATGAGGAAAGGGAGCCTCAAAATGTGAAGCCCCATACCTGAAACCCTGGGCAACACAGCCCCTCCCTACCTCCCTGACAAAGCACAGTCCTCGGGGGTGGACAGAGTCTGCAGTGTCACGTGCAAAGCCACGATCCCACTCAGGGCTGGCTCTGTGGGCATGTGGCCTAGACAGCCACACAGGGCCCCATGCTTGGTTTAATGCTGTGCTGTCACTGTCTTGAAATTCTTAATAATTTTACTTTTGAATTTGTGACTTATAAAATCCCATGGACTAAGATCATGCGTGTGAACAGAGCAGGTATGGGAAGCATGTGCATGTCCACCCTTCCTTGCTGCCCGTTCACACCCAGCAACCACGACGGCCGGGAGCCCGGGATCCTGGGGGACAGCTACAGTGCAGGCCTGTACCAAATGCGCTTGACTTTACTAGGCTACTCAGCATGGGGCTGTCAGGCGGCTCGAGGTACATGTTTATTGGCAAACTAATGTCAAGAAGCTAAAAGTGTCCTGTACAGGCTCTCCCACTGTCAGCCCTAGCAGTAATAGACACGGTACCTCTTGCCTTCTAAAATAGGGACGTGGCTCACATCAGTTAAGTCAGCCTGAATAGACAAGTAAAGACTGTCACATTCCGATGTCAGACTCCTCATTGGCATCTCTGTGGCCCATTGCCACTGAGCTCCAAATGCAAGCCGCAGAAGCCTGCTGGTCAGAGACCCAGAAGGCATCCGCACCTGACTTCTGACCTGACTAGGATACTAGACCACACAATGATTTAGTATAAATATGAGCTCTTCATCCTAATAGAATTCCCCCTGACAACACCCCTTCAACTCCATCCCTGAGAGGATCTTCCCAGGCTCCAGGTGAGTCTGAGAAATCCCGTGGCTGAACTATTACTGCATGTTTTTGGGCACCCACGTGTCAAGGACCTAGGGCAGTGCCCACTCAATACCATTGACAGGAAAGGCACGCATCTCGTGGCATTGCTACCTCAAAGCCCAGGCTCCAGTGAATCAGACTGTCATTTGATTCCAGCAGGGAAAGTAGACAGTGACATGGTGTTTCTCAAACATGAAAACAGAATGGCCCAAGAGGCTCATGGTATTAAAAGAGCAGGCCCAGCTGTTTGCAATTTGGGGGAGAAAGTACAGATACGAAGAGAACCTTGTCTGAGCTGGTCCCGGTTTCTCCTTAATGTTGTCTATAACAAATTGAAGTGTCTGAAGATAGCATCTGTTTAATGCTAATGCCAAATTGGAGACAAGATAGATCTCCCGGACGTGAACGATGAATGCTATTTCATATCAGGTAGTCTCGCTGGTGACAACATCATTTTGAGGGCAATAGCAGTATGTGTGCCAGGTGAGATGGTGGTGACGAGCCTAGGATTGGCAATTCTCTGCAATCAGAAAATACCTAAGGTGGAACAGGGGCCTCGAGCAAAGCTGTCTGGGGCAAGGCTATGTCCAGGACGACTCACTGCTGTATCTTGTTAGTTCACTGTCCTCTTTGTTAGGGTTCGAGGGAACCTGCTCAGGGCACCCCTGAGAGACTGAGGTAAGCCACAGCCCAAATGCTACTTGGACAGAAATGCCTGCTTTGTGTCTCCATGCAGTGCAATGGTGTGTGTATAAACAGTAGGCCTCACCCTCACATCTTTCTGACATTTCTGAAGGTCCAAGTTCATCCTCTATAAACTTTATGAAAACCTTGATTTGATTCAGCTTTTCTTCTTGGGGGAAGAAAGTTTGCATCAGTTTCAGTATGCGAGAGCAGACAGAAGTCACAGTTCTAGTTAATTCCAAACACGGTGCCAAGCTCCGTGGAAGCTTTGACTCTGAAGAGATGTGTATTTATAGTCAGCATCGAGGGAGAATGGAATGCAGATGTGGCCCTGGGGATGCCGAGGGGTCATCTACACCAAACCGTACCCTCCCTGACAGGCTGACAGTCCTGTGCACACGGATGCAAAGCCACAGCCCAGGGTGGAAGGTGGCAGATGCCGAGAATACACATCTGGAGTGGCAGTCCAGGGGGTGGTGATGGATGCGCCCTGACCCACCCCAAGCTCACCCGTTCAGAGACAACAACATTCATTTCTGGGACAGCCGGGCAATGACATGTGACCCCATGAGACAACTACATAAGAACTTTTTCTGTAGAATCACTTGGAAGATTTCCATAGTTTTGTAAAACTTGTACTCAATTAAAATGTATTTGTTTCAATGATCTCTGTAATTTGCCAAATTAATCACATATGGATATCAAACTCGTTCGAATGGAAATCTGTGAATAAACGATTACCTTGTATGGCACTGTGACTTTTTTTTTTAGGGATGTATCATCATTTGACCAGTCCTCCTATGGATAAAAATTTAGTTTTTCAGGGTCTTATTGTTTCAGACATTACTACAGTAAACACCCCATACACATACCATAGTGACACAATGCATATGTGTATAGTAATACCAGTATAACAACTCACAGAAAGGAAGTTATTGGGTCAATAATTTCTTCATTTTACCATGCAGAGTTACAATGACAATTTAATGAGATAATCAGACAAAGTGCTTAATACAGGCCAGCATATATACTAAGCATTCAATAAAGGTTAGGTCTTACTAGTAGGCCACCAATGCATTGTATTTTGAGGTTATGTAAGTATCTAAATGAATATTCTATAAACAAAAACAAAACACCCCTACAAGTGTATCTATAGCAACAGGAAAGTCATTGGCTCCTATCAGGGGAGGACCAGGAGCAAGGACTCAACAATGCACTCCAGGCTGGGCCCCTATGTGTCTACCTCCTGGAACCACATGGCTTCATTCTACCAGCTGGTTTTTAACCACACAGCTGCCTACATCACTGGTGTCATACTTTCCTGGCTCAGTCTGCCCAGTGGCCAGAGCTAAGGTTGCCAGATAAAAACAGAATGCCCAATCAACTTGGAATTTCAGTTAAGCAACAAATACTATGCTAGAAATGTATCCAATGTTTTTCTGAAATCCAAAGTTAAGTGGGTGCCCTGTTTATTTGTTTTGCTAAATCTGGCACCATGACACCAGACCAATTTCCACAAAATTTTTATCAGAAAAGTCCCTGGAAACACACTGATCGGCCAGCTCAGGTTATGTGTCTGGGGCTGAGTCAATCAGGTGGCCAGAGAATGGGACCACTGACTTATCCAGGTCTGGATCATGTGCCCATTTCTGTACTTGGGGTTGTAGTAGCAAGAGCTGGGGAAAGTCCTACCTCAACTTCGCCAAACAGGTTTGGTATAGATGGAGGGATTTCACTGATAGGAGACAGGAGGGGGTGCTGGACGGATAACAACTGCTGCACAGTGAACCTAGAAGCAGCTTGTGGGAGAGGTGCAGCCCTTTACGGCTTAGTCCACATTCTCAATGTACCGACACATGGAAGAAAGATGTACACAACGCACATGCACGTCATGTACGTGCACGTGGGCATGTGCGCGCGCACACACACCCAGTTTCCACAGTGAGCGAGGTCTTTACTCTGCAGCATATTGACAGGAAACACATGTAGAGAGGAGATAAGAAACAAATGGTAGCTTTTCCAGAGAAAATCACAATATGCCTCTAAAGAGTTAAAGGATTTCTAGAAAATAGGTGGTCCTGTGAACGGTTTGAGGTCTAGCAGAAAGCAAAGAGGTTACTTCTGATAACTAGTATTTACTGAGTGCTTTCTACACATCAGCCTTGGCTTGAGCGCTCGCGAGCAGTGCGTCCTTCAAGCCTCACGACAACCCCCAAGAGATACTGCATTCTCATTACCCTCATTTTATAAATAAAGAAACAGATTCAGATGGTTCCCATCACTTGACAATATCTCACAGCTAATAAATGGCAGGGCTGAAATTCAAATCTAAGCATCTCCTCTTTAAAATATATACTTTCCCCCATCCCCAAAAAACCTTTTTATTATAGAATTTTCAATTGTCAACTCATGGTGAATCTTATTTTATCAATATCCCGCCACCGCTTTCCTCTATCTCCCTTATGGGAGCCAGCCTCCAAGATGGCCTCCAATGATCCCCCACCCCTCCTGATATTCACAGTCTTGCGTGGGGTCTTCCAGGGTTGTTGCTCTGTGATCCAGAGTTGGGCTCTGTGACCAAAAGAATACAGCAGTGATGATATGCCACCGCAAGGTTAGGTTGTAAATGACACTATGGCTTCCATCATGGTTGCTTTTCCAGTCTATGTTGGATAATTCACTGTAGGGAGGCCAACTGCTTTGATGGAAACAGCCCTATGGATTGCCCACTGAAACTGAAGCTTCCAACCAACAGCTATAAAAGAACTGAGGTCCTTTCCCAACAATCACATAAATGAGTTTAGAAGTAGATCTTCCATCCTAGTCAAGCCTTCAGATGATCAGAGCGTGCAGCTGTAATCCTGCATGCAATCTTGTGAGAGACCCTGAGCCAGAATCATCCATCCTCCTTGCATCCCCTCAGGCACTGTGTGAGATAATAAATGTTTCTTGTTTTAAGCCATTAAATTTTGGGGTGATTCATTCTACAACAACAGATAACTAATACACCTTCATCCAGATTATTGTGAAGCACATCCCAGACACCACATTGTCTCATCTGTGAACTTGTCAACATAATACAATGTATGTCTCTGAAAGAAAAGGACTTTTAAAACCAAAAGCCTAATAGTCATTCCACATTGTGCCAATCACAATCTCAGTTTGAATTAGGACCCAAATAAAGTCCCCATGTTGTGCTTTCTTGAGGGGTCTCTTAAGTCATTCATGCTAGAGTTCTCCCTTCATTATTTCTCTCACAGTTTTTCGTTAAAGAAACCAAGTTGTTTCTCATGAACAATGTCTCAAAATCCACATTTCCCTGATTGCCATTCTGAGGTGTCATTTAACATGTTCCTCTGTCCCCTATATGTTAGTGAATTGACAGATTTAGAGGCTTGATCAGATTCAGGGCTGACTACTTATGGGTGGATGGATATATTTACTTCATTTACGCTATTGTTACTTCCCTCAGACAAATGTCTGGCAGTCTTGTCATGTTGACAGCCATTGATGCTCAATGCCTAGATTAATTCACTAGGGTCACATTTCAATTCCATCAATCCTCATCATTTATTAAAAATTTCTATAAATTTCTTGAAAGAAAAGTTTTCCTTCCTGCACTTTATTTTGTGTGCGTGTGTGTGTGTGTATGAGGGGGGGGGAGGGGGGGGAGGGAGAGAGAGAGAGAGAGAGAGAGAGAGAGAGAGAGAGAGAGAGAGAAAGACAGTGAGAGGTGGGGAAAGGGGCAGAGGGACAGAGAGAGAATCTCAAGCAGGCTCGATGCTCAATGCAGAGCCTGAGGTGGAGCCCAATTCCATAACTCTGGGATCATGACCTGAGCCAAAATCATGAGTTGGATGCTCAACTGACTGAGCCACCCAGGCACCCTGCTTCTTGCACTATTTAGCCAGTTGAGGAACCGTTTGTAGAGGAAAGTTAGATAAATGCTTGCTGCTCTTCATTTATTTATTGGTTTTCAAAATAAAGATTGGACCAAAGGTGACCCTACCTCTTTTTGTTTTTTTTTGAGTATCATTTTGAACTTGTGGTTTTGCTGCCTCATATTTTTATTATCAGCATGGATTGTAACATCCTTCATTTGTTTCAATCTGTTAACTTTTTAGGGAGAGATGCTCAATGCACCCCATCTCTGGTCAGTGAAAGCCTCTTCCCTTTAGGGTTGCAACCAAGTCTTTTCACAAGAGTTGATAGTTTCCTGCTCTCACAATGGGAAATATGTGCCAGGCTCCTCTTGTTCATTTTCTGCCCCGACCTAGACTCAGCCACTTCTTCAAGGAGCCCAATAAAACCCCCTTTCTTAACCACTCATACTCCGCAGCATCTGTGTTTTCCTTAAGTAACACCTGGGTAATGAGAGGGAAGGAAGGACAGAAGAAAAAGCAAAAATGGTCTGACTGAAGAGTCAGAGAGGAGCAATCACGTGAGAAGCCCATGAAGGGCATAAAATGTGGTGTGAATCCCGCTCCAATAACATGGGCAGCCCATGATTAAGAATCCTTGAAATGTCACATACTATACTTGATCGATTAAGCAAGAGCAGATCTGGTGTACAGACAGCAATCAGTAATCAGTAAGTAACACCAATGTATTTGAGAGTAACAAGAGCCATCAAGGAAAAGCTTACAGTAGTTCGATGGTACGTAATAGGAGCACTGAGGGAGGGCTCAGAGATTAAGTAGCAAAGACAAGTAGACTAGGACATGAGAGTTGTAGGTAGAGAAAGAGCATGTGCCAAGATCCTGTGGCAGGAAGAAACAGAGCACACTTAAATGATTGTAATAAAGTAACTGAGCACAGAGAGGGAAAAGAAACTGGAGTCTGGAGAGCCAGGAAGGAGCCAGACGTGGTAGGAACTTGTAGGCAACATCCAGAACTCTTCTCAATACATTATTAATTAGAGGTTGTTAAGGATCAGGACTCAGAGCTAAGATAGAAAGACATAATATGGAACAAGAAGCCTTTCCCAAGGACTCCCAGATCAGCGGCAGGGGGGGCAATGAGAGTAAACCAAAGCACAGACCTCACAGAAGAGGTGACAG
This sequence comes from Paguma larvata, assembly GCA_030068075.1. Lineage (NCBI taxonomy): Eukaryota > Metazoa > Chordata > Mammalia > Carnivora > Viverridae > Paguma > Paguma larvata. The sequence continues at coordinate 21,818,220 of CM057842.1, read as the reverse complement.
AGGCCCAGGGCCATTCACACACTAAAAACCAAACTGCAGTAATCCACAGGAAACGGACACATGTACCCTCATCACAGGACATGAGGCCAACACAGAGCTTTATAGACAACATGCATCCTCTCATACCGCAGGAATTTAAGATTCAGTCCCTGGCAAGGTGAACAAAATAGCAGAACAAATCTCTCCAGCAAAGAATTTTAAGACATGTGAATAAAGGAACCTTTTTTTTAGATTCACTGTCATTGTAAGATTAAATATATACCCTTTTTAAATATCCAAGTTGTTTTTCCCAAGGAAAATGCCTCTTTTACAAATGTGCAGTCTACCTGACAGGTAAAAATGCAAATTAATAAACGTGTATATTATAAGGAACCTTGTGGCTCAAAGTCACAGATCAACAGATTTATCAACTTTGCTAAATTCTACTACTTTAGTCTCTTCACTGGGGACAGTCTCATAATGTTCCTTATTTGTATCCACCTGTGCAGGTCACCCATGCTGCTCATTTTCCTGTCCAGCCACGGAGGCACTGAGGCCGCTCCCTGTGTCTGCCAGCCCCAGAGGATGTGGGAGCCCGTCTTCAGCACACAGATGTCTGAAGAAGGCAGACAAGGCTGCACATGTCCTATCTGCTGCTGGGGTGCAGGTCATTTCAGCTGGCTCAAAAACTAGGTTCTCCAGGGGTGCCTGGGTGGCTCAGTCGGTTGAGCGTCTGACTTCAGCTCAGGTCATGATTTCACGGTTCATGGGTTCGAGCCCTGCGTCTGGCTCTGTGCTGACAGCTCAGAGCCTGAAGCCTGCTTCTGATTCTGTGTCTCCCTCTCTCTCTCTCTCTGTCCCTCCCTCGCTTGTGCTCTGTCTCTCAAAAATAAATAAATATTAAACATCTTTTTAAGTAATTAAAAAAAAACACATTCTCCAAACTAAGGGTTGCTGGAGGGGGTATTGGGTGGGGGGATGGGCTAAATGGGTGATGGGTACGAAGAAGGGCACTTGTTGGGATGAGCACCGGGTGTTATATGTCAGTGATGAACCACTAAATTCTATCCTGAAATCAATATTATACTATATGTTAACTAACTTGGATCTAAATCTTTTTTTAAAAGTTAAAAGTTAAAAATTAAAATTTAAGAAACAAAAAGTTCTCTCGTGGCAATCAGCCTCTGGGCATCGTCACACTAATTAGCTGGCCTCATCCCTTTCTGCAGCTGATTGTCCTTTCAGGTTTCAGGGCCTTTTCCTGGTGGCCTGGAGGTTATCTGCTTCTCCTCCTGGTAGGCAGTAGGTTTGATGAGTTTAATTTCGTCTCTACTCACCTCTAATTGAAATTAAAGGGACTCTAGGAAGAAAATCATTATTCCCATCAGGTAGAGAAAAATAGCAAAATATGCTAATCACCTGACATCTGGATACTGCGTTCCACATACCTAATCAAGGCAGGAGCAGAAGTAGGTCCATTATTTGGGGTTCGGGCCCTCTCTGGGCCACCCCTGACTTCACCTGCACAAAGTCTATTTGTCCTTTTCCTCTGTTGCATCGGGTCTTTCGGCTGCTTCTGATTCCAGGTGAGCTATAATTACAAGTCCAGCCTAGTGATTACTGTGATGGCGAGACAGGAGAGGGTCTCCTGGATAAATCTGGAGAGGGGCCCTGCAGTCCGCCTCGGTCAAAGGTCCTGGCCAGGAAAGGTTTGGCCATTAAAGAAAAGAAGAGATTCTCTTCCAACAGGAGCTCTTTATGGAAGCCACCTTATCAGTTCTGCAGGTTGTCAGGCTGTAAGCCCAGCTTCACTCCCCCGGGAGAGCCGAGCAAAGGGAAGGAGGCCAGCCGGGAGAGGGAGCAGGCTGGCATGATCTCAACAGCTGGACAAGATGATGAGGATACCAGCATGCTTTCCTTAAATCTGTCCTTTTTTTTTTTTTAATTTTTTTTTAATGTTTATTTATTTTTGAGAGACAGAGCGTGAGCAAGGGAAGGGCAGAGAGAGACAGCGGCAGATGCAGAATCTGAAGCAGGCTCCAGGCTCTGAGTCATCAGCACAGAGCCCGACGTGGGGCTCAAACTCACAGACTGTGAGATCATGACCTTAGCTGAAGTCGGCCGCCCAACCAACTGAGCCACCCAGGCACCCCTAAATCTGCCCTTTTAATGTGGGCCTTCAGAGGATATGCTACGCGCTAAGAGTAAGTTAATACGAAGCCTAATCTTTTAAAAAAGATAAATCACAAACACCCCTCTAACATTATGCGTGCTGAATTCATTTATTTAAAAAAGAAAATGCCACACAACTCAAATAAGAAATTCTGCAATCGGCACTGATTTATTTTATTTTATTTTTGACTCCTCTCCCCCTGCCAAAATCTGAATGTCGTTTTCAGGGTAGCACCATTTATTACATACTACCTTCCCTAAGTTGGTAATTCTGGCCCAAGTCTACAGAGATTCTTCTGAGTATTCCATCCCTTTTAGAGAAAAGAATGGATGGCCATGTGCCTCAGGCCTCATCTTTCCACATTTCTAGTTTTATGGTAACTTCTTTGAGCAGGCATATTAAATTAATAAGCTGGCCTCTCTGGTCAGCACAGTAGATGATATATGACTTCATTGATGAATGATTTGAGTCAAAGTAGCATCTTGAGGATCTTGAGGACAGAGACAAAAGACCACCCAGCTAAGGTAGTGCCAAGAATTTAGAGAGTCATTTAAGAGCTGCTTAGCAATGATCTTTCAAATAACTTCCTGAAACAGAACTACAGTCTGAGAAGTGGTCAACAATTAATCTCCATGGAGGACATGATACTCTGTGTGGAAAACACAAGACTTCACAGAAAAACTGTTAGAACTGATACATGAATTCAGCAAAGTCTCAGGATATAAAATCAATGTTCAGAAATCGGTCGCATTTCTACACACCAATACTGAAGCAGCAGAAAGAGAAATCAAGGAATCAATCCCCTTTACAATTGCACCAAAACCATAAAATACCTAGGAATAAACCTAACCAAAGAGGTGAAAAATCTATACACTGAAAACTACAGAGAGTTTATGAAAGAAATTGAAGAAGACACACACAAAAAAATGGAAAAACATTCCATGCTCCTGGATTAGAAGAACAAATATTGTTAAAATGTCGATACTACCCAGAGCAATCTACATATTCAATGCAATCCCTATCAAAATAACATCAGCATTCTTCACAGAATTAGAACAAACAATCCTAAAATTCGTATGGAACCAGAAAAGACCCCAAATAGCCAAAGCAATCCTAAAAAAGAAAATCAAAGCTAGAAGCATCACAATTTCAGACATCAAGCTGTATTTCAAAGCTGTAATCATGAAAGCAGTAAGGTACTGGCACAAAAACAGATATATAGATCAATGGAACAGAAAAGAGAACCCAGAAATGGACCCGCAAGCATATGGCCAACTAATCTTTGACAAAGCAGGGAAGAATATCCAATGGAAAAAAGCTAATGGTCTTGGGAAAACTGGACAGCAATAGGCAGAACTACCTGGACTAGTTCCTTATACCATCCTCATAATGGATGAAAGCCCTAAATGTGACAGGAAGTCATCAAAATCCTAGAGGAGAAAAGAGGCAACAACCTCTTTGACCTTGGCTGCAGCAACTTCTTACCTGACATGTCTCCAGAGGCAAGGAAACAAAAGCAAAAATGAACTACTGGGACCTCCTCAAGATAAAAAGCTTCTACACAGGGAAGGAAACAATCAGCAAAACTAAAAGGCAAGCAATGGAATAAGAGAAGATATTTGCAAATAACACACCACATAAAGGGTTAGTATCCAAAATATATAAAGAACTTATAAAACTCAACACCCAAAAAACAAATAATCATATGAAGAAATGGGCAAAAGACATGAATAGACACTTATCCAAAGAAGACATCCAGATGGCCAAATGATACGTGAAAAAATGTTCAACATCACTCATCATCAGGGAAATACAAATCAAAACCACAATGAGATACCATCTCACACTTGTCATAATGGTTAACATTAACAACTCAGGCCAACAACGGATGGTGGCAAGGATGTGGAGAAAGAGGAACCCTTTTACACTGCTGGTGGGAATTCAAACTGGTTCAGCCACTCTGGAAAACAGTATGGGGTATGGAGGTTCTTCAAAAAATTAAAAATAGAATTACCCTATGATCCAGCAACTTCACTACCAGGTATTTATCCAAAGAATACAAGAGTGGTGTTTCAAAAGGGCACATGCACCCCAATATTTATAGCAGCACTATCCTATCAACAATAGCCAAAGTGTGGAGAGAGCCCAAATGTCTACTGATGGATGAATGGATAAAGAAGATGTGATATATACATACAATGGAGTATTACTCAACAATCAAAAAGAATGAAATCTTGCCATTTGCAACAACGTGGATGGAACTAGAATGTATTATGCTAAGTAAGTAAGTCAATCAGGGAAAGACAAATACCATATTATTTCTCTCATGTAGAATTTAAGATACAAAACAGATGAACATAAGGAAAGGGAAGCAAAAATAATATAAAAACAGAGAGTAAGACAAACCGTAAGAGACTTTTAAGTACAGAGAACAAATGGAGGATTTCTAGAGGGGTGTTGGGTAGGGGGAAGGGCTAAATGGATGAGGGGCATTTCGGAGGACACTGGTTGGAATGAGCACTGGGTGTTATATGTAAGTGATGAATCACTAAATTCTATTCCTGAAATCATTATTATACTATATGCTTACTAACTTGGATTTAAATTTTTTTTAATGTCATGTGACTCTGGGGTGCCTGGATGGCTGAGTGGGATAAGCGACTGACTCTTGGTTTTGGCTTGGGTCATGATCTCAAGGGTTCTTGAGATCAAGTCTGGAGTCGGGCTCTGAAATGACAACACAGAGCCTGCTTGGGATTCTCTCTCAACCTCTATCTCCCTCCTCCTCCGCTGCTCGTATACTCTTTCTCTCTTTCTCTCTCAAAATAAATAAACTTAAAGAAAAAAAAAAAGAAATGTCACATGACTGAAAATCCCAGCTCAGTTCCATGTAACTCCCACACATGAAATGCCACGTAGGGAGCACAATTTGGATGTATTTAATCCAGTCTGGCTGTGTGCATACTTCGCCCTGGCCCACGGAGCCTTGGAGGGAAAGCTTTCAAAGGTTACTGCTGCAGGAGGCTTGACCGAGCCACGCCATCAGGCCCCCGGATGCATCCCTCACCTACGCTTTCTTCCCTGTGCTCTGGGATGAGACTGGGCCATCCCACGCATCGTGACCACGTACTTGCAAAGTACGGCAATGCTACTTTTTGTCGAAGGAGAAACTATGAAAGGTAGGTATTAGAGGTGTTTAAAAAGAAGATCCGCATGGAGGCCCTGAAAACTCTGGGACATAGAAGCCAGACAGTCACATCTAGTCTCTCAAGTGCAGCAGTGTTCTTTTCTTTTCTTTCTTTCTTTTTTTAATGTTTTATTTATTTTTGAGAGAAAGAGACAGAACATGAGTGAGGAGGGGCAGAGAAAGAGAGGGAGACACAGATCTGAAATAGGCTCTGGGCTCCGAGCTGTCAGTACAGAGCCCGACGCGGGGCTCGAACTCAGAAACAATGATCATGACCTAGGCTGAAGTCCGACGCTTAGCCAAATGAACCACCCAGGCACCCCATCAAATGCAGCAGTTTTCAAACAAGCCTGCGATAAAGTCCATCATCACGCAGCCCCCACTGGATCAGAATCTTGATGGGGGCAGGGGATGGAAACAGACTTTTTAAAAAGTATTACATGTGGTTATTCTACACACTTTTGATTAAAATCTGTTGCTTTAAAGAATGTAAAATTTAAATGAGTAGCTTATACTGAAAAACAGCAAAAACAACAAAGTAAGAGTATTTATTACAATAGTTGTAAAATACGTCCAACAGCCATCAGGGGTTAAATTATATTTCCAAAAAGATACGTTTAAGTCCTAACCTCTAGTCCCTTAGAATGTGATCTTATTTGGAAACAGACCTATTGCAGACATACTAAGTTAAGATGAAGTCATTAGGATGGGCCCTAATACAGCCTGATCAGTGTCCTTATAAGAGATGCAGACACACTGGGAGGGAAAAAGACAGCCTTGTGAGGATGGGGGCAGGGATTGGAGGGACCCCTGCAGCTACTAGCCCAGGGCACCCAGGCTTGCTGACTACCATCAGGAGCTAGAAGAGGCAAGGAACCAGTCTCCCCTACTGGCTTTAAAGGCGCATGGCCCTGCTGACACCTTGATTTTGGACTTCAGCCTCTAAACTCTGAGACAATAAGTTCTGTTGTGTCAAGGCGCCCAGTCTGTGATACTTTGTTACAGCAGCCCTTACAAGGCAACACAGCACAGTTTCCCAGGCTGTCACCCACAAACCTTACTTAAGTGGCGTTCCTAGAAAAAGTTTGGAAATGCTATAAAATGAATTTTCTAATGCTTCTGTAGAGTCACAACCCATGTACTTTAAAAGGCTCTGGGCAGTCTTGCAGCAAAGAAGTTTGTTTAAATTTGTCTAATCTGTCATTTCTAAGTTGTTTTTTAATTTTTATCACAAAACCTCCACCTCCCTGTTCCCCATCAGCATGTCTATTCACATCTTGTTGTGAAACTACTGTTTCTCCTCAAATATACTTTTAAGACACTGGCTTGGACAATTAAAAACAAGGGAAGTGTGTGCAGACTTGCTACAAACACGATTGGGGGCTGGATTTCCATGCCAGCCTCCTCACCTGATACGCGATCAGTGCTTAAGACTTATCTAACACCTTCAGATCCCACAGGAGTTATCCTCTGTATCTGTGTGCTAGGGCTGCGTGATATTGGGACTTCTAGTAAGAAACAGATATTTGGCCTTCATTCATCGCCACCGTTGGCATAGCTCTCCTGAAGCCCTTAGCATTTCCTACTTGATAAGAGCTACGAGGTAAAAAGAGTTTCTTTTGTTATTCATTACAACCTCCTTTCAACCACACCCACGTTCATGTTAACGAGGTGACTTTTGGAAAGCCCCAAAAGATGGGGCTGGTTGTCAGGGAAACCAACCAGGATTAGAGGGTTGGAACTTGAGCCCTCCCACACCCAAGACCTCCAGTTCAATCGTCAAGAGCCAATGATGGGATCAGTTGTACCCACAGAACGAATCCTCCATAAAAGCACAAAAGGACAAGATTTGGAATTTGGAGAGCTTCGGAGTTGGTGAACACATGGAGATGCAGGGGGAGTAGCTTCCAGAGAGGGAGCTAGGGGGAGAGGGAGGGAGAGAGAGACGGGGAGAGAGAGAGTGAGAGAGAGAGAGAGAGAGAGAGAGCGCGAGCGTGGGGAAACAGAGGTGCAGAGAAAGGAGGGGGGGTGCGGGGGAGCACTTCCCACATACCTTGCCCTGTGCATCTTTTCTACCTGGCTGTTTCTGAGTTGTGTCCTTTATAATAACCAGTAATCTAGTACGTAAACTGTAAACTGTTTCTCTGAATTCTGGGACCTGCTCTGGCAAATTAATTGAACCCAAGGACAGTATCATGGGAACCTCTGATTTATAGTCATTCGGTCAGAAGCGCAGGTGACAACCTGAACTTGAAAAAAACTGGTGTCTGAACAGGGCTGGGTGGGGGCAGTCTCATGTGTCTGAGCCTCAAACGGTGGGTTCTGATGCTATCCCTGGGTAGACAGTGTCCAGCGAGAACCGGAGAACTCCATGGTGGTGGAGGGAAAACACAGGTCAGGGGGCTGGTGTCTCGTGGGGCCACTCTCCTTGGCCTGCTGCTGGTACCTTCTTGCTGTGTCCTCACAAGGCCTTTTCTCTGTGCGTACATCCCTGGGGTCTCCTCTTCTTATAAGGACAGCCCTCATATCAGATTATGGCCCCACTCTGGTGACTTCAGTTACTTACTTTAATTACCTCTTTAAAAGCCCCAACTGAAAATACAGTTACATTGGGAGTTAGAGCTTCAACATATGGATTTTAAGGAAACACAATTCAGTCTGGTACACTCTTCTAGCTGTTCAGTCAAGGGGCATAGGTCTCTGTTTTGCAGGTAAAACAACAACAACAACAACAACAACAACAAAAACAGACCAGAGAAGTTAAGTAAGTTGCTTACGGTCACCAGCAAATATCAGAGCCTAGATCATAACTCAACAGTCTCAAAGCCAAGGGTTCCTTTCCCTTCTCCACACTGCTTAGTCCCCCACTCCTAGCAAGTGGCTTCTATGGTAAGGGAGCCTCTAATAATGCATGTCTATGATAGATTAAGCCTTCTCTTTTATGCATTCTTATTCCTTTTCTGTGAAACGAAAGTTGAACAAGACACTTTTAAATCTGCAAGAGCCAGTTTCATCCGCGGCTAGTCAACACCCACATCTTTCAGCAATACCACTGGGATCCTCAGCAAAGTGGTTCTACTCCTGTGGTCTACACTGGCATTTGTATCTCAAAGCTTGAGAAGGGAGGAAGAATCCAGTTAAAGGCACAGACTCCGGAGCCAGGCCACAGGTACTCAAAACCATGCTCCTTTTTACTGTTGGTAAAGTCTTCTCACCAACAAATGGGGAAACAGAATGTCCCAGCCAGCGCTGTTTGGGAAGGTCAAATGAGATTATAGATGTTAGGTCCTGAGCAAAAGGCCTGAAACCAGTAAATATTCGGAAATTGTTAGCTGCTATTAAGGAAAATTTTAAAACCTTTTTACTTTTAAATAATTGCAGATTTGCATGGAAGTTGCAAAAATAGTAACAGAGTTCTGGAAACTCAGCTCTGGAAGCCTTCACCCAGCTTCCTCCAGTGACAACATCTGTCCCAGAGCACAATTACTGAAACCAGGAAATGGACCGGAGGGATAATACTATTCAACTAAACTACAGGCTTTATTTGGAGTTCATTCATTTTTACATGCATTATTTTTGTGGAGTGTTAGGTTCATGGAACTTGATCACATGAATACACTCTTTAACCACCACCATAATCAGGACACAGAGCTGCCCCACCGACGACGTACCGGCCCTTCACCCTCGCATCCTTCCCTCTCTCCGAACCCCTGGCAACTACTGATGGTTCTCGATCACTGTAATTTTCCGTTGGGAAGGTCACATAAATGAACTCTTACAGTATGTAACCTTTTAACGCTGTTTCTTTTCACCAACAGAGTACCCCTACCATCCATCTCTCTGAGTTGTCACAGTATCCATAGGTCTTTCTTTTTACTCCACAGTACGGAGATATTAGCATTTGTTTACTGGCTCGCCTGCATGAAGGGCACTTGGGTTGCTTCTCGTTTGGGCAATTACAATGAAGTCAGTCAGAAAAAGACAGATACCATATGTTTCCACGAATAGGTGGACTTTGTGAGACTAAGCAAAACCCAGGGGGAGGGCTAGAGGGGAAAGGAAAAAAAGACACAGAGAGGGAGGGAGATAAAACATAATAGACTCTCAAAGACTAAGAACAATCTGAGGGTGAGGGAGGTGAGGGAGGTGAGGGAGGGGGAGAGGGGGTGACGGATATTAAAGAGGGCACGTGTTGGGATGAACACTGGGTGTTATATGTAAACCAATTTGAAAATAAACTATTATAATGAAAAAAAAAAAAAGAAAGAAAGCTGTTGCAAACAGGTTTTTCTGGAAATAAGTTTTCATTTCACTGGGGTACATATCCGTGAGTGGGATTTCTGGGTCACCAGGTAAAGTGTATGCTTAAACTTATGAAAAACTGCCACTGTTTTCAAGAGTATCTGTGCCATTTTATATCACCGTCGACGACCTATGAGATATCTGGTTGCTTGGCATTCTCATGAACATTTGGTATCAGCAGTAGTTATTTATTTATTTTTTAATTTGGGCCATGCTGATAGATATGCCGGGGTATTATGGGAATTTTAAGCCCTTGGGGAGTGTTGCTGGGAGATTCACAAGGGGACCACTGTGAGGCAGAGTGTGAATAAAAACAGCCTCGTGCCAGGAGTCACTCCATAATAAAGACCTGCTGTGCTATAAACTCCGGAACGGGTGCTTTGAGCACTGATGGATTTAAGGGTGCTCAACAGGAGTCAGGGAGAAACAGATCTATGGGGAAATACACGTGCCACCACCACCGATGGTACAGAAGGTGTGTCCTCCAGCTGCACAGCCCCAGTAACTCTGCCCAGGAATTTCTCCAGCGTGGTTTAATCTCAGTGGCGGTAATAAAATACCATTTGAGTAAAAACCTTAAAATTGGGATCTTTGTCTGTTTTTCTCTTCTGGCTCCAAGGACCACACATGGGAAAGATTGTTAAGTTCATTTCTAAGGCAAACTAAAACTACGCTCTCTGAGAACTCACGCAAGGGAGTGAAGAAGGTCTGAACTTATCAGAGCGATGCTAAGATAAGCATGAAATGGGCATCCATGGCAAGGGACTGGACTGAAGGCAGGTGCTTTTGGCTTTAAAGGATGCAGACAGGTAAGCATTTTCATTTTCACCTGTTATGCTCAGAGTTGATGTGAAGAAGGATCGGAGAGGGGGTGTAAAGAAGGGATCAAGCCATGTCTCGTTCAGGTCCAGTACCCAGGGGTCCAGCTCCCCCGTTTGTGCTGCGTGGGCCTGTGTCTGCAGGGCCACACCAACACCACTGCAGGTACCTGTGTCCTTCCAGTATGAACAACAGAGGCTGGTACCAAATGAGCTCGGAAGGTGAGTCCACACTGGGACAACGTGCCTGGTGAAGAGCTTGAAACTTCTCGTAACCATCATGAGTTTCAACCTGGGTTATGGGTTGAACCGTGTCCCTCAAAAGAGAGAGAAACCCCCAATACCTCAGAGCCTTATGTACGAGGGTCACTGCAGCTGTAATTAGTAAGATCAGGTCATTAGTGGAGTAGGGTGGCCTCCTAATCTAGTATGACTATATCCTTGTGCTATAGACTGAATGTCTGCATCTCCCCGAAACTGACATGTTGAAACAATCCTTAATGTGGTGACATTGGAGGTGGGGCCTTTGGAAGGTGCCCCAAGGGCACCTGGGTGGCTCAGCCAGTTGAGGATTTGACTTCGGCTCTGGTCATGATCTCGAGGTCTGTGAGTTTGAGCCCCTGGTCGGGCTCTGTGCTAACAGCAGGGAGCCTGGAGCCTGCTTCAGATTCTGTGTCTCCCTCTCTCTTTCTGCTCCTCCTCTGCTCATTCTCTCTCTCCCCCTCAAATAAATAAACATTAAAAAAAAAAAAAGAGGCCCAAGAGAGTCCCCTCACCCTTCCGTCTTCCATGAACCAGGAAGTGGGATCTCGACCAGACACTGAATCTGCTGGCAGCCCTGATCTTGGAATTCCCAGCCTCCAGAACTAGGAGAAATGAATGTTTGTTGCCTAAGGCACCCAGTCTATGGTGTTTTTGTTACAGCAGCCCAGTAGAAGACACCTTACAAGAAGAGGGCCACATGAAGACAGAAACGCAGGGAGCGCACCATGTAAGGACAGGAAGGAAGTGATGTAGTTGTAATTATTGCCGGCAAAGCCAGCAGACACTAGGACAGAATCCCTTACAGGCTTCGGGGGGAGCATGACCTTTGCCGACGCTCAGATTTTCAGACTTCTGGCCTCCGTCACTGTGAGACCATCAATCCCTGCTCTCCCAAGCCACCCAGGGTGTGGTGCTTTCTTGGGCAGCCCTAGCAAACCAATGCAGCAGCAGGGCTCAAGCTGTATGATTTTCAAGGTCCCTGAGAAATTCGAATCAGTGAACTCCAACAACAAATCCACTGATTTACAATTCTCTGAAGGCTTGAAAGCACACAGCTTGAAGCATCTGGTTATATTCTGTATTCTTCATCAGTAGTCTTATAGGTTTTACCCACAAGAGGCCCAAGTCACACTCTGAAGCCACACTTTTGGTGCCCACGCTAAGGCACAGACACAGGAAGCCAGAGTCCAGCCCTCTCCCTTCAGAGATGCTATGCCAATGGCCATGACGCTCCTAAAATGATAACCGTGCACACGCTCAAACTCATTGAGACACATTTACTGATGCACCAGCATGCTTTAGTTGCAAGCAACAGAAACTAACTTGATCCAGCTGGCTGTCAGATAGCTTTCAGGCTCCATGGGAAGAGTCAGCTGCCTCCAACCACTCTTTCCTGTCTTCACTTCCCAGACTCCTGAATAGAAAGTCTCATCAACCTCTCTGGGGAGGGGGGCAGACCTCGATGCATCAATTTATCTGCCAAGGTGTATAAAAGAGGAGGCTGCATACAAGGCAGCCCAACCCCAAGAGGACCTCGCATCCAACTTGTAAAGGAGCACAGGCCACGGGACCCAGTGTCCCGCAGCTGGTGGCTCCATACCCAACAGACCTTGATGAGGCTTATTCGTCAAGTTAAAAACTCGACTAAGTAAAGTGCATCCTTAATATAACTTCCTCTCCTGAACGACCACTGCGACTCCATGACTGACTTGCAACATCACATCTCTCTGTTCTTCTGTACAAATATTACAGGTCCTCCTTTGCAGGGACTCCCCTTGTTTTGTTTTGTTTTGTTTTTTTAAATGGTTCTCTGAATTTCTTTTTAAGCATGGTAGCTCCTTGAAGTCTGTTTCTCTGTGACTGTAAGGCTCTTGCTCCCTTGCATATTGTAAGCAATTCCCGGGAGTAGTGGGGAATCTGGGCTCGCCTTCGTGTATAAAGGGGAACCTCTAGACTGGTATGTCAAGAACTGGGGGGGTGGTCCTAGCCTCTGGCTAGTGAGCCTCTCATCTCTTCCCATATATGGATCTTTAATAAGGAGCCAAAATCATTTTTCAAATCTTCAAGCCAGCGACCTTTCTTCCACAACACTGGAGATCACTTTTCTATAAACCTACATAGATTTTCGGAAGCCATTACTAGCTCATTGCAAATGAACACAGTTGGCCTAATTAATAGTACTACAGTGTTCACACATTTAACATATTGGGAGATTTTTTAAAACCTGTTTTAGTGGATAAAAATGAACCTTCTTCTGACTTAGCAGGGTAAAACGTAAATGCTAAATGTGTCACACCTATTTCCGAAATCCCTTCTGAAGCCCAAATTTAGTTATAATCATGGCACCCGATGTTTCACTGTGGGAAGCTACCTCTCATGGAGACCCGTAAGATAGTGAAACCACCACCACTGTTTATTTCTTTATAACACGATGTGCCCCCCTCCCCAAACTGCAAAAGCAGCGATTTGCATTGGCGTACTTCTTTACAATTTAGAGCACCCTTTCACACATCTGGTCCCTTCAAGATTCCTCTGTGACCTTTTCTGCCTCTCAAAGAACCAGAACCTGTTTACTAACTCATTACTGTATTCTTCTCCTTCAATATTTTCCTCCTTCTTTCATATTCTACTTACACAGAGAGCCATATTCCTCGTGAAGCCCAGCTCTCATCTTTCCTCTTCCTCGAGAATTTTGGGGGTGTTACTATCTATCTGGATTGCTTCTCTTCTCCCTGGAATCATGCCAACATGGACACCTCAGAACCATTTAGGGGCGCCTGGGTGGCTCCATCAGTTAAGCACCCAACTTCAGCTCAGGTCATGATCTCACGGTTTGTGGGTTTGAGCCCCGCGTCGGGCTCTGTGCTGACAGCTCAGAGCCTGGAGCCTGCTTCGGATTCTGTGTATCCCTCTCTCTCTGCCCCTCCCCTGCTCCTGCTCTGTCTCTCTCTCTTTCAAAAACAAATATACATTAAAAAAAATTTTAATTAAAAAAATTTATAAAAAAGAACCATTTAAATCCTTGTGGGGAAGAAACAGGAGGACCCCACTCAGTCCTTCACACTTTATAAGCAGGCTAATCTACTTTGGCATTCCTTTGTAGGTCATCATAAGTGCACTGTGGATACAGTACATTCAGAAGGTATATGGATTGGGTATGGTATATATTCATGTAGTATATATGAACAGTCAACCTCACCGGTCATGGGCACCCCCATATACGACCACTGACATTAACATAGTTCCCCTAAAGAGTACATAATTTCATAGTTTCTTTCTATCATTGTCCATTTTCAAGGCACTAGCAACTCCTGCCAACTCTATTTTCAGAATATGCTTTACATCCATTCACTTTTTTCCCCTCCAATAGTATCATCCTGGTCCCAGGCACCCCTCTTCTGCACTGAGTCTCAGAGAAAAATCCTTCTTAAAGGTCATTTACTTCAACTCTGACCTGACATGACCATTCTCCTCATAGCACTCAGAGATTGTTAAAAATGTATAATGCACCATGCCACTCCCCTATATAATGCATTCCAGCGGCTTCCAGAAGCTTAATATATGGAACGTGACCTCCTCAGAACACCCACAACACACCTGCAGCCTGCCTCTAACAAAGCAGCTGGATGCAGCCTCCTCTCTGAAAGGGGACTGATGCTGGTCCCCTTTCAGTCGGCAGGTCCTCCGAGATGCCCTCCCTGACTGCTGCCCTGTCCCCACCCGCTTGCTCTCTGCCACCTTATCCTGCCGTATTCTCTTACAACATTTAGCTCTTTATTTCTGTGTTTGTTTGGTCACTTCATCAGACATGTATCAGCGCCTGTTATGAGCCAGGCCTTCATGGAGTTTGCACTCGAATGTGTGAAGGAGGCAATCCATAACAGAATATAAGACAGAATTCATGGGGTAAGTCCTCTGCATGATTGTGACCTAGGGAAAGACGATGACAAGGCTACAGTTTCAGAGAGACTGGGAAAGCGGCTCTGAGGATGCAGCTTTTGAGCAGAGACCTGAGGCAACCAGGGGTCTTGTCACACGGCTATTTGGGCAGGCCCCTGCAAGCAAGCAATGCCAAGATTCCAGGGTGGCAGCAAGTTCTGTGGGCCCCAGGAACGGCACACGGAGGCCAGCATGGCTGGAGCTGGGTGAGAGAGAGGTAATGGAGAGATGAAGTCTGAGAGAGAAGGGGTGACCAGCAGTGAGATCCTTGTTGGCATTAGTCTAAGACCCTGAGCCACTGCGGAATGTTACACACACAACGGGAGAGATCTGACCTTTGTTTTAAAAAGAAAAAGCATCACTCTGCCTGCTGAGTGAAGAATGGACTATACTTGAGGAGGAGCCAGGGGGTGGAGAAGTGTGACGGCAGGGAGACCAGTCAGGAGACTGTTGCCACAACTTCAGGGAACAGGATGGTGGTTCGGCCTCGGGTGCAATGGAGGAAGACACGAGGTACAGGCATATTACGGTTCTGTGGAAGACAGAGGTGACAGGACTTGCTGGATGCGGGAGCAACCAGAAAAACAAGGACGGTGGCAGTTTTGGGGGCCTGAATCTTGAGAGTCTGGGACCGCCAATTGCTGAGATGAGAAAGACAACAGGGGTGGGGTTTGGATGCAAGAAATCTAAGACTCCTGGTGGGTATTTTAAAGGCAGGGCTGAGATCACAGCTAGAGGTGTGAGTGTTGGTATTCCTGGTGTCAACAGTCCCGGTCTAATAATCACTTTGGTTATTATCCATCTGTCTCCTCACACCAGAACTTAACATCTCCACAGGAGAACGGACTTCACAGTCTGCTCACATTATGCCTCACTGCCTTAATGGTGCCTAGCCCAAAGCAGACACTCAAATATTTGTTGAATTAGTGAGCAAACTAATACATATAAAAAGCCTTTACATGTATGCAAAAGTTAAATATTATTTGACCCAATTTCAATTCTACAAATTTATTCTAAGGAATTAATGAAGTACTCAAATGTTTATATATAGATTTAAATATCAAATATTCATAGCACAGCATTGTTTAAAATACAAAAAATAAGGTGGGGGGGCACACCTGGGTGGCTCAGTCGGTTAAGTGTCCAACTTCGGCACAGGTCATGACCTCTTGGTTCATCATGGGTTTGAGCCCCGACGCTGGGAGCCTGAAGCCTGGAGCCTGAAGCCTGAAGCCCACTTTGGATTCTCTGTCTCCCTCTCTCTCTGCCCCCCACCCCACTCGTTCTCTCCCTTCTCTCTCTCTCTCTCTCAAAAATAAATATTTCAAAAAATAGATAAAAATGGAAAGCAAGCTATATTTGTCAACAATGAGAAGGCTAGAATGCCATGTAGCCATCTAAAATACTGTAGAATACTTCAAGGTCTGAAGGGTTATCACAACTTATTGTTAATTTTAAGACGCACTTGAACTTACAATCTACCTTTTTACTTGAAGCACATATATCTGATATGATGGCCTTCAGGATAAACACAAAAATATAATAGTTGTTTTGTTTTTGTTTTGATAATAGGACTACCATGCGACTGTTAAAATTTTTGTTTTGTTTATTTGTGTTCTTGATTATTCTGTATACTAATAAATGATTAAAAAATTAATAATATGAAAACATCATTACACAGACAAAGCCTCACTGCTGCGAAGGAACCTCTCTTCTCAGACTGTCTGTGTTTGTGGAACAATTCCATAGTTTGGAATCTTGGCCTCAGAGCCACCTTCCAAGTTTCCAGCAACACCAGACTGCTCCACGGGATGACGGACATGCTATCAAGTGCCCACGCTACCGAGGCCAACCATGGACCTGGAGCAGTGGGGACAGCGGAAGGGGAGATGGTGCCTGCCTTCGAGGAAGCCAGAAAGACCTCCTGCAATTCGTTGGATGGAGGGGTTGAGAAAGCCTTGGACGGTAGAAGGAATTCTCAGAAAAGAAAAGAACTGAAGACAGCCTTGAACCCAGCGGAGCCCTGGGGCCCTATGCAGGAGGGGGTGGGGACAGGGTCTCTTCTCCGGGGAGAAGCCACCCACAGGAACTCTCAGGGCCAGGAGGGCAGCAGGGCCTGCTCCCTAATTCATTTTGCCTGCACTGCAAATGCGGCCGACGCGCCAATTAAGGCAGGACTGATTGAAGCCTGCCCGCATCGCCGGTTATTTCTTCCTTACACACGCTTGCTGATAGTGACACGGTACAGAGGGAGACCACCCACAAAAACCTTCAACTTCAGACAACAGCAACGTCTAAACAGCCACAGACACTGCACTGCTTCAAATCCCAGACTGTGTGGCTGGTGCTTTTTAAAGGGTCCCAATCGAGGCCCCTTCCGCCGTGTGGGTAGTAGAGTTGCCTCCTCTAGTGGTCAGGTAAGCTTTCTACCACCACAGTGAAGAGGAAACAAATTTCATATTGGCTACAATAGTAATAAAGACAGAACCCTAAAACTCAGTCTACCTACCTGAGAAGTTTCAACAAAAACTCAAGACTCTCTTATTTACGATTTTACTATCTACTATTTTATTTACTATTTTAATTAAATGCTCTTTTTTAAATGTTTTTTGTTTGTTTTGTTTTGTTTTGAGAAAGAGAGAGAGAGTGCATGCACACACCAGCAGGGAAGTGGTAGAGAGGGAGGGAAACAGAGGAGCCCAAGTGGGCTCCATGCTCACAGCAGGGAGCCTGATGTGGGGCTCAAACTTGCAAACCAGGAGATCAGGACCCGAACCGAACTGACTGAGCCACCCAAGAGCCCCACAAATATGCTCTTTTGAAGGCATCTTATGAACAGGTAGAAAAAGGAAATATTTATTCTCAGGGCTAATACATTTGAAATCAATCCCAGGGTTGGTCCTGCAGCGGAATTCGTCTGTAGAAGAGCCTGGTTCTTAGCTTAATGCTCTGTTGTCACCATCTTGAAATTCTTAATGTTTGAACAAGAGGCCCCACGTTTTCATTTTACCAGGGCTGCAAATTATGTAGCCAGTCCTGATGACAGCCATGGCTTAGGGCAGACATAGAGACAAAAATCTGACACTGTGTTGGAAGACTATATTCATTCATGGAATTTCTGTCCTATGTAAAGTCAGCCCGTGTTCACCAATGCCTGGTTTTCCTTCCCAGTGTCCTGAAAGGCTAAAATAAGAATACAGAGAAATTTTTCCTTAACCGGGAATTGCCCACAGAGTCCTTCACAACTATAAGCTTGATGTGCTAGCCACTAAAATTAACCGATGTCGAACATCAGAAAAAAATGAAGAGATTTAGAAGGCAACTCATAACTGTGAAAATATTTAATATTTTAACTCCAAGAATGAGTCATACATTTAAATCAGGCTCGAAAACTTGGATCGGCGATGGCAATGAGAGATCGGAAGGTGTGTGCTTATAAAGCTCCTATATTCAGACAAATCTAAACAGAATTGCTAGTTCTGTAGAGTGGCTGGAACAAACACTTTGGGGGTCATACTATATCCCAAGGATGTCTAATGGCAGGTTCATGGGCTGACTAATTCTTTGAAAACTTGTTTTAAAAACCTCTGGGGCTCTAGGCTGAAAGGTTCTGATTTGGGTGGCTCGGGAATCTATACATTTTTTTTTTCTTATACATTTTTTTTTCTTAATGTGATGCCTGAGATTCTTAGGCTCAGCTGCCAAGTTCTGATTATCCCCTATCTCAAACACCAGAATGGGAATTTAGAAAATATTTAAGTCAAAATGCTCTTAGCCAAATGTAACCAATCTCATGCAGCCTGATGCATCTATGATGCAAATCTGGGGAGTGTGTGGTCTTGCTTAGCTACTCCGGATCACACAATTCCAAGTTCATGTGACCTGGGTGTCACCAAAGCCAACAAACAAACATCCATTGGATTGTCAGTGAAAATGAATCGGAAGTAAGAAACCTACGGGCAGGAAGATCAAGGGCAGCATCGCAGAATGTGAAGAAGGGAAGGCTCCAGATGTCGGGTGTGGGCTGTATTTCATGAGCTGCTCCTTCTAAGACCTGCGGCTTCCAAGCACGGCTCATTAGACGGACACACAATGAAGCCGTAGCGTGGGAGGCTCACATAGCTGGCGAGAAAGCGAAGCCAACAACAAGTGCTGCAGGAGGCTCCATTTATGAGGCGGCTCCCTCGGTGCCTCGCAGCACACATTATCTTGGTTACCCCGCAGTCTGCACTTGCACAAACCTGTCCTTGAGGAAAAGCCAGGCACATGGCTTCTGAGCCCCACCCCCCACCCCCGGCCCCAGCGGAAAGATCATGAAAAATCAGTTCCAAACAGGGCACGCTGATCTGTGCTGGATGTGCCCCTGAAGACCCAGCTAGCCGTTAAATGAGGTCGATCCAGCTCAACCCAGGAGGAGCTTGCGGCAAATACCCAAGAAAGCTGCTGGGTTTAAGGCGAATATTTTAAGTATTACCAATAGAACATCTTCTTTCTGTAAAGACAAAGAAGAGGCAGAGACACAAGTGGAAATAGTTTCCGCTTTGCGCAGCGGGTGTGTTTAATGGAGAAGAGACGGCTCCTGAAGAGGCAAGAGGACCCGAGGAGGGAAGCTCAGTGGGCTTACGGGACAGGGAGAAAGGCTGCAGGAGGTCCCTTCCGTTATTTTTGGGCGCCTGATGTGTACTCAAGTGTTCCATTTTATCTCATCGCCCTTCCTCTCCTGGGAGGAGACAGGCCACAGCCCACAAAAGCTTGAGGATGCAGAGCTGGCCAGGTTCAGATGAGACTGCAGCGTCTGCCTGGGAACTGCGCTCAGCTCCCTGCGGGCCTGCACTGCAAGGTCTGGGGCTGCACAGGGCCCCTGCCAGCCGGTCCACGCCTCCAGGGCCGTTAGCAGGTAGAGCCTCCGCTCTGGCATCTGGACGGTTCCTCCCCAGGCTCAGCGGTCATGCTCGAGGCTGAGCCGGGACCCTGGCAGTCAGCTCCTCCCCAGGCTCTGCCTGTGTGACCAGTGGGCTAGTCAATGCTCAGATTTCATCCAGGCCCAGACCTAAGAAACAAGCGCAAGGTGAAGTCACGCGGCATCAAAACCCTCGGTGATTTCTCCTAGCTCATTTTAACCAGGTTGGGCAAAAGCAACAGGTTTGATCCCCACAGAAATGACTGAAGATAGGGGGCAAGCTAGAGGGCTCCTTCCCTACACTGGCAGGGTAACCTTCACAGGAAAGCCCATCGTGTTGCCTGACAGGTTGGATTTTTAAATTATTAATTAATTACTGTACTTGCTTGTAGGCTCCTGCACCCTTAATTAATGCAATTAATAGTGATATTAACTGAATCTGCAATACAACAAAATTGGGAGCACATGAGCTAATAGGTTATATCTGAGGTCACCTCCAATTAACAAGGACTGGCCAGAGCAAGATCTAAGAGAAACTCTGAACTATCAGGCTGCACTCGCAGGAAATGGCTAACATTCGCCATTTGTAGATTGTCTGATCTACAAAAAGAGTAGTTTAAGACAGTCCTTCCTAACAGCTTTTTATTCTGAACAAGTCCCCTGGATAAGACTGGAGAGCATGATCTCCTCTCCCACAGAGTCAGCGATGACCAAATGAAAGGAGAGATAAGACGAGGGTTTAGAAAGGAAGCAGTCATAATGCAAGCGTGAGGGAAGCATGACTTGTGTTCCCAATATCTTGATCACACTTGTGATGTTCTAGCCAGTTACGAAGAGAGGAGCCAAGCTGCCTACACCTGCAAGCCACTCAACAGGACAGGATTTTAAAACAGTGAGTACACTTTCTTGTGCATCTTCCTATCCATGGCGCCTGCCATAAAGATCACATGGATTTTAGTGTAAAGCACGAGTTTTTCAGACATGTGATGACAGCCAAAACCCCAGCCTCTTGACTACAGTCACAAACAGTGTTATTCAAACACATCTCTGGCATGGCCTACAGTGTGGGCTACATGCTCTGGGTCACTTAATTGCATTTTACTCAAAGATCATTCTGTTTACTGAACGCCAAAAACATGAGTGCCCAAGCATCAGCCTATTTCTGTGGCACATTCTAAGGTAACGTTACCATCATCACGAACTAAACATTTGTGAAATCACGGATGGCACATTCTAGCTTAGTGGATGTTGCCATTAAAAATGTCAAAGGGGCGCCTGGACGGCTCAGTCAGTTAAGTGTCCGACTTTGGCTCAGGTCATGATCTCGTAGTCCATAAATCTGAGTCCCATGTTGGGCTCTGTGCTGACAGCTTAGAGCCTGGAGCCTGCTTCAGATTCTGTGTTTCTCTCTCTCTCTGCCCCTCCCCTGCTCACACTCTGTCTCTCTCTCTCTCTCAAAAAAAAATAAACAAACATTAAAAAAAAGTTTTAAGCATGTATCGCTTGGAGGTCATTTATGCACACGAGAACCTGATGCCGAAGGCTCGTTCCTCTGGGAGAATTCTCCGGAAATTGGCTCACCCTGGAAAGTGCTGTTTATCCTTCGACACTCTGTCTTTCTATATGTCAACCTTTTGGGGTGACAAGTATAGGAAGGAAGGGTACCACTGATTCTGTGGATGGGAAAGGGCGGCCCTCAGAGGTCAGGTGGCCCACTGCCCCACAGCCAGTTCCGTGGCCGGGACCAACAGCTACATTCCCCTTGTTCTTAACCACCAGGCATTTACACCTCTAAAATCACCTCCTCTCTCCAAAATAGAGACCACTGAGGATAATTTAAATTCACCCCAGAGACTCAAATTGCCAGGCTGAACACTAATGTTAATGGATAAAGATACGTTGCTATAACTTTCCCCCAAATCCCAGACACCCCAATTGGCTGCCTGCGTGTTCCTGCCTGTTGTACCTGAACAGCTTCTGTTACCTCCCTCCAAGCCCTGCTCGCAAATATCAGGCTGTCATCTCCTATTTTTCAACCGTCGTTTTGCCTACTTCTAACTTTTCCTTTTACTAAAGACTTGAGGCTCCATTTTAAACTAGAGCAGGATGAGAAAACTAATATCCCTTCATCCCTTCCTTCACCTACTGAGCAGCGATGATGGGGGCCAGGACCAGCAGAGAGGCATCTGGAGCAGAGGTGTGGGAGAGAGCAGAGACTTGAGGAGGAAGAATCAGTGTGGGGTTTGGAGACTGAGGAAGGGATCCAGGGGGAGCTTGTAGGTTTATGTTTCGGGCATTTGGGTAAAAGTGGGAACCACACCTGGGATGGGGAATGCTGAAAGAGAAAAGTGTCTTCAGATAGTTCTTCTGGCCCTTCCCTCCCCACCCGACTGCTTTCCCTTCAGTGTCTGCTGATACTCAAATTGGTTAAAACTGTGTGTCAAGTAAGAGTCAACGGTCTCTGAGTGTTGAAGGGGTCCCAGAGAGGGTAAGTAGCTTTGCTCCCCCACTGTAGTCTAAGAAGTGAACAGATCTGTGTTCTCTGAGTAAATGGGGTGTGCACCCTATAATAAGATATCTGAGTGCATCTGGGAAACTACCCCCGGGGTCTCAGGGTTTGATCGTTTTTATTTATGTCACCCCAAAGCCCCACAGAACTTGAGACAGGGCACCAGAGAAGAAGCCTCCGGAAGAGGCTATGTGTTTAATGGGATGCTGAAATGAAACACAGGCAAGACTACTGGGGCCCAAACAGCTGTCACCAGGCAAATCGAGTCATGGTCAGTGAAAGCATGGGGAGTGGAGGACAGAGTTTATAAAAGGTGGTCTCCATAGTGTTTCCTGGCTGGGGACTGGGGAAAATGACAGCGGCACGACCACCAGGTCACCCCCAAGCAACCACTGGACACCATTTTACTTCAACAGTCAACTCATTAGCTGAGTGGTGGAACCAAGAGGCGCGCACACACACACACACACACACACACACACACACACACACACACAGCTTGCAGCAGTCCTGCCGTGTATAGCCACGGAGACGTTCAAGATAAAGAACTCAGTGGACTCCCACATGGGGAGAGAAAAACGAACAAACTGCTGGATTATCGTTGACTTTATACTTCATGAAGATGTGTGGTTCGGCCCTTTCTAGTAGGGCGGACACCACAGCTGCATAAGGATAGCTTATCACACAGACACCCCCCAACACATGGTATTCAATGGCATTCTTTTAAAACCTAAATCTGAATTGGGCTTTCTCTACACAGCAAGACTGTAGCAGAATGAGGTAGTGTTGAACCATGTGAGAAAGATTACCCTGCCTGCTCAGGTAGTGAGGTAGTGGAAGGATCTGGAACCTAAGATGGGTACTGGTGATGGGATTCTGCACATACTGACTGCATGTACCTGTGCGAGCCATTTACACTCTCTCTGCATCTCCTCCTGCCATTCCTCTGCCCGCTCAGCTGACCATATGCATTTGAGCCCAGGGCTTCCAGATGTATATGTTGGGAAGAACAAAGGTAATAAGCATGAGAATCAAAAGAGAAGAATTTCTGAATTGTAAAATACTGTATTATTGATGGTATTATTTTTTATATCCACCACTATTTACAACATATATCCATGTTTTCTTGCCCTTAAGTTAAAACGTTTTCAGCTCACACAGAACCAAGCAACAGAAATCAGTGAACTGGCCAGTCTATTCAAAGTAAAAATTCAGTTGAAGGTTCAGATTGGCTCAACCCCGCATTTACCATAAAAGTTAAATGAGAAGAGTAAAGGAATATGACACAGTCTACTCTAGCACCAATTTCCATGTGGCCCTTTCTGAAAGATTTTAACCTGACATAATGTATGTTCTTTATTTAATAACAGGCTTCTTCTAGTCTTGTCCACAACCTAGACCAGCGATCAGCAAACTACAGCCCATGGACCATATGAACCTGTGTCAATTTTTTTAAATAAAGTTTTATTGGAACACAGCCCTACCCATCTGTTTATGTATTGCCTATGGCTGCTTTCATGCCACAATGTCAATGTCAAGTAGTTATAGCTGAGTCCGCATGGCTCACAAAGCCTAAAATATTTATTATCTGGCCCTTAACAAAAACATTTGGTGACCCCAGATCTAGCTCACATGGAACTCACCATTGGCACACTATACTGCAGTGGAGATAAACAAAACAATTTTTGTACTAAATTAATGGTTTTAACTCAAACTATATAGTGATAGCTTGGCTGATTTCAAACAAGTGAATTTTACCAAATGAATATAAATATATAATAAAATATAAAGGGGAGAATAATTGAGGATTCTTTCTAGGATGTATCTCCCATAGAAACAGGCCCTAGATCACCATTTGCATAAGTTTAACTGTACAGAGCTACTATTCTACACAAGGAATTTGGAAAACTAGTAGTAATATTCTAATTCATGTAAACCTATTGGGTGATATGGATTTAAAATATGGCTACTATATCTTGACTTTGATAAGCAGGAATCAATCCATTTTCAAACAGAAAAATCTATCAAGAAATTAGCAAAAAGGACTTTCTCACAACCACAGAAGATGACTGGACTTGTATTTATAGACCTACAGAAATACTCTCTTTGGTAAAACATTTGCATTAATTTCAAGAGTAGGGAACTAATTATTAAAAAATATTTTATTTCTGATTCGAAAAGGGGCTCAGTGTAGACATTTGCTATTCAATGGGTATAAAGTTTTAGTTATGCAAGATTAGTAAGTTCTAGAAATCTCCTCTAGAACATGATGCCTACAGTTAATCTAATTGTACACCCCTGTTACTCTTTCATAATAATATGAATAAACATATCTTATTCGTATTTAAAACTGCATTGTGTGAAGTTATATCAGATATAGAAGAATTTCTTTACGTTTAAGTTGTTACTAATTTTTCTCTATGTAAGTTATTTTTAATGTACTCATGACACAATTCGTACTACCGTTTATTAGTTCTGAGTTGAATGAAAGTGGGATGGTATTTGTTCTCTCTGCAAACTTGGTCTCTTTTGGTGTGGGGGCAGCCATGACATGCAGAGGGCTACTTTCTGCTTACAGCTCATGACATACCTCTCACAACCATATCACTGGCATGTGCACTGGAGGTCCATAAAGCTATGGGGGCAAGTTTTAAAATCTCGGGTACCTCTTTTGACAGACCACAGGCTAGAAAACAGTAGTACTGGGGAAAATTCAGTAATTCTGATGTGTACTTTCGTCAATGCATAGAGGTTCAATGTCTCTTGATGCCGCAGGAAAAGATCAAAACTGCCAAAGAAGATGAGAGTTACATGAGTTTCTAAGATGGGTTGATTTTGCAACAAATATTCACACAAGAATCTTAAACGGAGCCATGAAATTCAGTGGATTTCAGAACGTCTTCATTATAAAAGCAGAGAAAGACCATACCACTCTCCTTCTTCCCTCCCCCACAGAGAGACCACAGGAGGTTCATTTTTAGGTCTGATGAATGGTTCAGAAGGTCTGAAGTAGATTAGGATGAGAGTTTACTCATTTGAATTCTATATTTGAGCTCCAGGCTCATCCAATTTGTCATGGTTCCTTTCTCCTTAAACAAAAAAAAAAGTCAGTATTCGGTACATAAAGCAGCAAAGCAAAATTCTCTCCACACAGTAAACAATACCTTTAAAAGACAAAAACAAAAACTTAGAACCTGAAGATCACTTGTTCAGGGAAGATGTGTCATAGGCTATTTCAAGCAAAATCACGGAAAGTATGTGAATTTAGTTTGACCGAGGCCCTCATTTTTAACCTAACCTCTCTTCTATGTAGAGACTCACTAAGATGCTCTCCTCTTTCAACATTTTTAAAATGAATTTTATCTAATACTGTTTTACTTAAAATCATCTAGCTCTGGAATCTGAGAGGGACTGAGACCGAGAAACTCTCAATCGCAGGGATCTGCAGGAAGAGGAGTTGGAGGCTACAGGAAAGAGAACGCGAAATCCAGAGAATCTGGGGAGACTGAAGAGAAATAGGAAATAAAACAATACACACATTGCCAAAATGACCATACGGAAGAATTCCCCTCAAAAGACTGTACAGGAAATAGTGAAAGCACAAGAAATGATGAAAGCAGACATAAGCAACTTAACAGAACAAGAATACAGAATTATAAACATAAAAATACTCGCAGGGCTTGAAAAAAGCACAGAAGAAAGCCGGGGGACCCTAGAGGCAGAGATCAAGGTCCTGAAAAACGATCTACAGGAATTAAAAAAATGCTTTAAATGAGGGGCAAAACAAATTGGAGGTGGCCACAGCGCGGATTGCAGAGGCAGAAGAGAGAATAGGGGAATTAGAAGATAAAATTACAGAAAAGGAGGAAGCAGAGAAAAAGAGGGAGAAACTGATTCAGGAACAGGAAAGGAGAATTCGAGAGCTGAGAGATGCAATCAAACAGAATAACATCCATATTATAGGAATTCCAGAGGAAGAAGAGAGAGAAAGGAGTCAAAGGGGTACTTGAACAAATCATCAGTGAGAACTTCCCCAATATGAAGAAGGAAATGGACATTCAAGACCAAGAGGCACAGAGAACTCCCCTCAGGGCCGAATTGGCCCTCAGGAAGACACATCATAGTGAAGCTGGGAAAATACAAAGATAAAGAGAGAATACTGAAAGCAGCTAGGGATAAATGGGCCTTGACTTACAAAGGCAGACATATTAGGGTAGTAGCGGACTTATCCACAGAAACTTGGCAAGCCAGAAAGGAATGGCAGGAAATCTTCAATGTGATGAACAGGAAGGACATGCAGCCAAGAATCCTTTATCCAGCTAGCTTGTCATTCAAAATGGATGGAGAGATAAAGGTCTTCCCAAACAAACAAAAACTGAAGGAATACATCACAAATAAACCAATCTTACAAGAGATCCTGAGGGGGACTCTATGAAGGAAAGGTTGCAAGGAACACAGAGCACCAGAGACAGCCTTACAAACATGAAACCTACAGACAACATCTTGACTCTAAACCCACATTTTTCAATATTAACGCTGAATGTAAACAGACTAAATGCTCCAATTAAAAGACACAGGGTAACAGAATGGATTAGAAAACAAGACCCATGTATCTGCTGTCTTCAAGAGACCCAATTTAAACCTGAGGACACCTTCAGACTGAAAGTGAGGGGATGGAGAACTATCTACTATGCTACAGGAACTCAGAAGAAAGCTGGAGTAGCCACACTTATATCGGACAAACTGGACTTTAAAGTAAAAGATGTAATAAGAGATAAAGAAGGGCATTATATAATAATCACAGGGACTATCCAGCAGAAAAAGCTAACAATTATAAATATATATGCGCCGAAATCTGGGGCACCCAAATTGGTCAAGCAACTAATTACAAACATAAGCTATCTTATTGATAAAAATGTGCTAGTTGCAGGAGACTTTAATACCCCACTCACAGCGCTGGATAGATCCACTAAACAGAGAATCAGCATGGAAACAATGGACCTGAATGACACGTTGGAACAGATGGACCTGACAGATATCTTCAGAGCCCTTCATCCAGAAGCAAAGGAATTTACATTCTTCTCAAATGCACATGGTACATTTTCCAAGATAGACCACATTTTGGGGCAAGGAAGCAATGAATAAGTATAAAAAATTTGAGATCATACCATGCACACTTTCAGACCACGATGCTTTGAAACTTGAAATCAACCATAGGAAAAAGTCTGGGAAGTCCCCACAAACATGGGGGCTAAAGAACAACCTACTAAAAGACGAATGGGTCAA
The DNA here is from genome assembly GCA_030068075.1 of Paguma larvata. Lineage (NCBI taxonomy): Eukaryota > Metazoa > Chordata > Mammalia > Carnivora > Viverridae > Paguma > Paguma larvata. Next base: position 21,790,863 of record CM057842.1, on the reverse strand, counting down.
CCAAGCAATCAGAGAAGAAATTAAAAAAATACATGGAAACAAATGAAAATGAAAATACGACAATCCAAACACTTTGGGATGCAGCAAAGGCAGTCCTGAGAGGGAAATATATTGCAATCCAGGCCCATCTCAAGAAACAAGAAAAATTCCTAACACAAATTCTAACAGCACGCCTAAAGGAACTAGAAACAGAACAGCTAAGACAGCCCAAACTCAGCAGAAAGAGAGAAATAACAAAGATTAGGGCACAAATTAACCATATGGAAACAGAAAAAGTAGTGGAACAGATCAATGAAACCAAGAGCTGGTTCTTTGAAAAAATAAACAAAATTGATAAACCTCTAGCCAGGACTCCTCAAAAAGAAAACAGAGAGAAACTAAATCAATAAAATCATGAACGAAAATGGAGTGATTACAGCCAATCCCTCAGAAATACAAGCAATCATCAGAGAATATTATGAAAAACTCTATGCCGTCAAATTGAACAATCTGGAAGAAATAGACAAATTCCTAAACAGCCACATGCTACCAAAACTCAAATGGGAAGAAATAGAAAACTTGAACAGACCCATAACTAGTGAAGAAATTGAATCAGTTATCAAAAATCTCTGACCAAATAGAAATCCAGGGCCAGATGGCTTCCCTGCGGAATTTTACTAGACATTTAAAATTGAGACGGAAAGAAAACTCCTGAACTCATTCTATGAAGCCAGCATCACTTTGATTCCCAAACCAGATAGAGACCCAGCAAAAAAAAAAGAGAACTACAGGCCGATATCCTTGACGAACATGGATGCAAAAATTCTTAACAAGATATTAGCAAATAGAATCCAACAGCATATAAAAAGAATTATCCACCACGATCAAGTAGGATTCATCCCTGGGTTGCAGGGATGGTTCAACATTCGTAAATCAATCAATGTGATACATCACATTAACTAAAGAAAAGATAAGAACCATATGATCCTGTCGATTGATGCAGAAAAAGCATTTGACAAAATACAGCATCCCTCTTAATAAAAACTCTCGAGAAAGTCAGGATAGAAGGAATATACTTAGGCATCATAAAAGCCATTTATGAAAAGCCCACAGCTAATATCATCCTCAATGGGGAAAAACTGAGAGCCTTCCCCCTGAGATCAGGAACACGACAGGGATGTCCACTCTCACCACTGCTATTTAACATAGTGTTGGAGGTCCTAGCATCAGCAATCAGACAAGAAAGCAAAATAAAAGGCATCAGGATAGGCAAGGATGAAGTCAAACTTTCACTTTTTGCAGACAACATGATACTTTACATGGAAAACCCAACAGAATCCACCAAAAGCCTACTAGAACTGATTCATGAATTTGGCAAAGTTGCAGGATACAAAATCAACATACAGAAATCAGTTGCATTCCTTTACACCAACAATGAAGCAATAGAAAGAGAATTAAAAACCGAATCCCATTCACAATTGCACCAAAAACCATCAAATACCTAGAAATAAACCTATCCAAAGATGTAAAAGACCTTTACATTGAAAACTATAAAAAACTTATGAAGGAAATTGAGGAAGACACAAGGAAATGGAAAAACATCCCATGCTCATGGATCGGAAGAATAAATATCATTAAAATGGTAATACTACCCAAAGCAATCTACACATACAATGCAATCTCAATCAAAATTGCACCAGCATTCTTCTCAAAGCTAGAGCAAACAATCCTAAAATTTGTATGGAACCACAAAAGACCCCAAATAGCCAAAGTAATTCTGAAGAGGAAAACCAAAGCGGGAGGCATCACAATCCCTCTACTACAAAGCAGTTGTCATCAAGACAGCATGGTATTGACACAAGAACAGACACATAGACCAATGGAATAGAATAGAGAACCCAGAAATGGACCCACAAGCATATGGCCATCTAATCTTTGACAAAGCAGGAAAGAGTATCTAATGGAAAAAAGACAGTCTCTTTAACAAATGGTGCTGGGAGAACTGGGCAGCAACATGCAGAAGAATGAAACTAGACCACTTCCTTACACCACTCACAAAAATAAACTCTAAATGGATCTGAATGTGAGACAGGAAACCATCAAAATCCTAGAGGAGAAAGCAGGAAAAAACCTCTTTGACCTGAGCCGCAGCAATTTCCTATGCAACACATCTCCAAAGGCGAGGGAATTGAAAGCAAAAATGAACTATTGGGACCTCATCAAGATAAAAAGCTTCTGCACGGCAAAGGAAACAACCAACAAAACTAATAGACAACCGACGGAATGGGAAAGGATAATTGCAAATGACATATCGGATAAAGGACTAGTATCTAAAATCTATAAAGAACTTACCAAACTCCACACCCGAAAAACAAATAATCCAGTGAAGAAATGGGCGGAAGATATGAATAGACACTTCTCCAAAGAGGACATTCAGATGGCCAACAGACACATGAAACGATGCTCAAAGTCACTCATCATCAGGGAAACACAAATCAAAACCACACTGAGATACCACCTTACACCGGTCGAGTGGCTAAAATGAATAAATCAGGAAACTATAGATGCTGACGGGGATGTGGAGAAGCAGACACCCTCCTACATTGTTGGTGGGAATGCAAACTGGTGCAGCTGCTCTGGAAAACGGTGCGGAGGTTCCTCAAAAAAATGAAAATAGAGCTACCCTATGACCCAGCAATAGCCCTGCTAGGAATCTACCCAAGAGACACAGGAATGCTGATGCATAGGGGTACGTGTACCCCAATGTTCATAGCAGCACTTTCGACAATAGCCAAGTCATGGAAAGAGACCAAGTGCCCATCAAGTGACGGATGGATAAAGAAGATGTGGTACATATATACAATGGACTACTACGTGGCAATGAGAAAAAATGAAATCTGGCCATGTGTAGCAACATGAATGGAACTGGAGGGTATGTTAAGTGAAATAAGTCAGTCAGAAAAAGACAGATACCATATGTTTCCAAGCATAGGTGGACTTTGTGAGACTAAGCAAAAACCATAGGGGAGGGGAAGAGGGGAAAGGGAAAAAAAACACAGAGAGGGAGGGAGATAAAACATAAGAGACTCTCAAAGACTAAGAACAAACTGAGGGTGAGGGGGGTGAGTGAGGGGGGAGGGGGGTGATGGGCATTAAAGAGGGCACCTGTTGGGATGAACACTGGGTGTTATATGTAAACCAATTTGAAAATAAACTATTAGAAAAAAAATCATCTAGCTCTGACTTCTCAGGAGGTCTCAGGAGGTCTTATAGTGTAAGACCAGAGCTTGATATCACTGAACTAAAGGTCCATGACATAATAATCCCAGATGTCACCATCCAGAAGCCCTTTCATTACCTGGAAGTCACATTACAGTGCCCACCAGGGACACAGTCACGAGATGCAAAGGTACGGGTAGGAAAGGATCTCAGTTTTGGGCCGTGATGAGAACTTGTCAGGATGCACATGGTCATTTTGAGAGAAGGATGAAGCATTGCCAAGAATTTGGCACACTGCAGTCAGAATTACTGAGCGTAGAGGACGGAAGGCTAGCATCACTGTGCGCACTGCCAGTTCCACCCGGGTTTTTACGGAAGGTTATAATCCCCCATCCCCATTTCACATGAGAGAATGGCTTCCAAGCTGCCATTCAGGGGATTTGGTCTAAACAAATGAGGACTGCCAACCTGGAATCCGGTAATTTCACCCACAATCTAATTCAGATTGTTCTAGTTATCTTAAAAGGGAATGAGCTTCACGCTTTTGTTTTTAATGTTTCGTGGATCTTCTATTGAAACAAAAAGAAAATTTGATTTTCATATCCTCTCCCAGTAGCTCATCTATTAGTTCACTCATTCACGTATGCACGCCTGCTTCTACTGAGCCTGTACCTCATAGGTACTGGCCTGGTTACCCACAGTCTTTTCCTTCTGGAACACTAGGCATGTCTGTCCAACAAAGGCCTGCCTTCTAGCCACAGTTACACAGGCCTGGACCAGGCTGCTGACTGGGCTGCTCCACTCGGTGGAGATGTAATTATGGATCCAGAATAGGCATCTGGCCTAAGAGAATCCATCAGAGTCCACAGATGACACATAGGGGAGGCAGCCGGGGAGCGGGGGGTGACTCCTGACATCATGTTATATACTCTTTCCACCCCAGGACTTTGCAGTTAGGTGAACTGACATAAATTTTCATTTTGCTTTATAGGAATTTGCTAGCCTTTGTCACATGACACTGAGTCCTGAATGCACAATGGCCTAACATCAATTTGATGATAAAAATGGAAACTGGTTCAAATTCACCAAAGAAGCACATCTTTATTTTAAAATATCCTAATAGTTTAATGAAACAAACGCTTTGTCTTCTGAGATTTTCTCCAAATAAAAAACCCTGTAAGGTAAAAACATTGAAATCTCTTGCTATCAGAAACTGAATTACAATCAGTACTTTTTAAAAAGATAAATAAAGCGCCCTAACACATTGGATTCACACTGATTTGATAAAGCCCCTTTTAAATACCTCCTCATATACTGTAGATTATTTTTAATTAAACTTTCACTTTAAGGCAGTTATAGATCCACATGTCAGAAATAACACAGAGAGATACCATATATCCTTTACCCAGTGTTCTCCAATTACATGTTGCAAAACAACAGAACAATATCGCGACCAAGATGTCGGCACTGATGCAGTCAGGTTACAGAAGACTATTGCTACAACAAAGATCCCTCCCCCTTTATAAACTCTCACCTCCCCCTGCTCCCACCCCTCACCTCTGTCCACCACTAAACTTCTCTTCATTTCTATACTTGAGTTGTTTCAAGAATCGTATACGGATGGAATCATGAGGTATCTATTATTTGGGGATTTTTTTTTTTTTACCTCAAGATAATTCCCCAAAGATTCAAAGACTCATCCAACGTACTATGTGCATTACTGGTTCTTTTTTTTTTTTTTTTAATTGCTAAATACTGTTCTGTGGCATGGATATATTAGTTTAACCATTCATCTCGGGAAGAATATCTGGGTGGTTTCCTGTTTGGAGCTATTATGAATAAAAGCTGTTATGAATATTTGCATAGAAGTTTTTGTGAGAATGTAAGTTTTCATTTGTCTGAGATAAATGCCCAAGAGTGTGATTGCTGGAACACAAAATATTTGCATGTATAGTTTTTATGAGAATCCGCCAAATGTTTTCCAGAATGGCTATACCATTTTACTTTTTAAGTGTTTGTTTATTTTGAGAGAGAGACAGAGACAGAGAGAGAGGGAGACAGAAAATTCAAGCAGGCTCCCCACTGTCAGTGCAGAGCCTGATGCAGGGCTCAAGCTCAGAAACTATAAGATAATGACCTGAGCTGTAATCAAGAATCGGATTCTCACCCGACTGAGCCACGCAGATGCCCTGAGAATGGCTATACTATTTTACATTATCATCAGCCCAGTTTCTCCAAATCCTGACTAACATTAGTGTTTTCATTTTTTAATTTTTAAAATTTTTTATCATAGCCATTCTGATATGTGTGTAGTGATATCTCATTGGGGTTTAAATCTGCATTTCTCCAGCTAATCATGTTGAATATCTTTCCATGTACTTACTTGCCATCTGTCTACCCTCTTCATGTCTCTTCCTGTCTTTTCACCATTTTCTAATCAGATTGTTTGTTCTTACTGTTGACTTAGAGTTATTTATATATTCTCTACATACCCATTCTTTATCATATATTTGGTTTGCAAATATAACTGAAGAGAAGGGTCTTTCACATAGCAAAATAGCAAGTTTTTTGTTTGTTTCTAATGAGAGACATCTATTTTATCAAATTTTCCATTTATGGATTGTGCTTTGGCTATCGATAGATTCTGAAGATTTTCTCTTATGTTTTTCTAAAGAGTGTCAAAGTTGTCCACTTTACGGTTAAGTCTTTGGTCCACTGAAGTTAAATTTTGTTTAAGTGGGGAGGTTTGGATCAAGGTTAAATGTTTTTCTTTGTTTTTTTTTTTTTATTTGTACTTTTTTTTTTTTGCATGTTCAATTGCTCAAGTACCACTTGTTGTAAAGGGTAGTCTTCCTCCATTGAATTGTTTTTGCACCGTTGTCAAAAATCAGTTGTGCATATTTGTGTGGGTATATTTCTATATTCTTTCTTCTATTCCACTGATCTATATGCTTACTTCTTCATCAACACTGCACTGTCATAATTACTGTAACTATATAACAGGCCTCAGTGTAGGGTAAATTGATTCTTCCTACTTTTCTTCTTTTCATGATAGTTTTACTATTCTAGGTCATATGTAAATTTTAAAATACCCTTGTCTATGTCTACAAAAACCTTGCTGGAATTGGTAGCAATTGCAATCAACTTACAGATCAATTAGAAAAGAACTAACATCTCTACTATATTGAGTCTTTCTATCCATGAACATGGTAAGTCTTTCCATTATTTAATTAGGCCTTCTTCGATTTCTTTCAGGATCATTTTGTAATTTTCATCACACAGAACATCCATATGTTTACTTCTTTGAAGGAATTGTAAATGGTATTGGTTTTTAAATTTCAGTTTCCATATGTTTATTTGTTAGTATATAGATGTGGGATTGGTTTGGGGTATTGCTCTTGTATATGTAACTTTGCCTAACTCATTTATTAGTTCAGGCTTTGCCTTTTTGGAAAAGTCTATGGAATTTTCTACGTATACAATCATGCCATCTGAAAATAGGGAGAGTTTAATTTCTTCTTTTCAGAATTGTATGCTGTTTTTTTTTTCCTTTTCTAGTTTTATTATACTGACTAGAACTTACAACCCTATGTTGAATAAGAATGGTGAGTGTGGACATGCTTACATGTTCCCAATTTTAAGAGAAAAGGCTTTCAAACCTTTACTGTTAAGTTTGATATGAGTTGTAGATTTTTGTAGATGATCTATACCAATTTGAGGAAGTTACCTCTGTTCCTATTTTGATAAGAGATTTTTGTTCTGTTCTGTTTTTTAACCAAGAATGTGTGTTGGATTTTATTAAATGCTTTTTCTGAGTTAATTGCTATGATCATATGATTTTCCACCTTTAGCCCATTTATTGGTGAATTATATTTATTTGACACTGATGTCATATGCCCTGTATACCTGGAATAAATCCTACTTGGTGGTGGTATATTATTCTACAGATATATATATATATATATATATATATATATATATATATATATATAGTTAGATTTGATGTGCTAAAATGTTGTTGAGGATTCTTGCCATAAATTCATGAGGGTTATGGTTGGTAGGTTTCTTTTTCTCCTCATGGTGTCTCCCCTGGCAGGTCATTTTAGGTTTCTTTTTCTGTACCATTTTTGTCTGGGAACCACTAGCCTCATAAAATCAGTTGGAGGTATTTCCCTCCTCTTCTATTTTCTGGAGAAGATTCTGTAAAATTCATAGTAATTCTTTAAAATGTTTAGTAGATTTGTCTGTGAAACCATCTGGGACTTGAGATTTCTCTTTGGAACTTTTAAATTACAAATTCAATTTCTTTAATAGTTTATAGGATTATTCAGGTTATCTATTACATATGGGTTGGATCTTAGTAGCTTGTAGTTTTAAGGATTTGGCCCATTTCTTCTAAGTTGTCAAATTCATGAGTGTAAAGTTGTTTGTAATATTCCTTTACTAAAATTTAATCACTGCAGTTCTGTAGTGATATTCCCCATTTCATGCGTAATGTTGGTGATTTGTGACTTCCCTCCTTTTACTTATGTCAGTCTTTCTAGAGATTTGTTAGCTAAAAAAAATTTTTTTTGAAGAACCAGATTTTGGTGTCATTGATTGGTCTCTGTGGTTTTCCTGTTTCAATTTAACTGATTTCTGCTCTCTGTTATTTGCTTCCTTCTGTTTGCTTTGGGTTTAGTTTGGTCTTCTTTTTCTAATTTCTTGTGGTATAAAGTTAGATTATTAATTTGAGCTTTCCTCTTTTTAATACAAGGATATAGTGTTATATAACTTTCCATCTCATCACTTGATTGCTCTGTGCCACATATTTTGATATATTGTCTTTTCATTTTCATTTGGTTCTATATTTTTAAAATTTCCTTCAAGACTTCCATTTGGCCCATGGATTATTTAGTAGTATACTTAATTTCTAAGTGTTTGGAGATTTTTCTGTCATCTTTCTGTTATTGATTTCTAGTTTGATTCCATTATCAACAGAAACCATGCTCTGTATGATTTCAACTCTGTTAAAGTTAAGGTTTTTATTTTGACCCTGAATATGTTTTATCTTGGTGAATGTTCCATGAGTGCCTGAAAAGAATGTGTATTCTGCTGTTATTCGGTAGAGTGTTCTATAAATGTTATTTAGATTTTATCAGTTGTTCAGTTCTTCTACATCCTTGCTGACTTTCTTTTCAGTAGTCTATTAGTTACTGACTGTGAAGTGTACAAGTCCCCAACTATAATTGTAGGTTTATCTATTTCTAGTCTCAGTTCTATTAGTTTTTGCTTCATGTATTTTGAAACTCCCTTGTCTGGTCCAAACACATTTAGCATTGTTATGTCTTCCTGGTGAATTGATTTTTTTATTATTATGTATTGTCCTTCTTGGTCTCTAGTAATAGTAATTTTCTTTGCTTTCAAGATGGCTTTATCTGATATTGATAAAACCACTCCTGCTTTTTTTTTAAATTAATATTTGCATGGTATATCTTTTCCCATCCTTTTACTTTCAACAAATCTATGTCAATGTATTTCAAGTGAAATTCTAGCAGTCAGCATATGATTAGACCTTTTTTTTTTTAATCTGCTTGCCAATCTCTGTGTTTTAATTGGTGTGCTCAGACCATTTACATTCAAGATAATTATTGATATGTCAGGGCTTAAGTCTGTCAATTTATCCTTTTTCCTGTTGTGTCTTATATTTTACATTCCTATGAGTTACTTTTTAAGTACATTTTCCCTCTCTGTCTGAAAGTAGAACATTCCTATGAAACCTGTCATAAGCTGAAAGGGTGTAAAGAAAAGGAGCAATTACCAATAATTTATACGGAAGAATTTTTGAGTGCTCCCAGACCCAAAAATAATCTCTTAGGCTTTTCTGGTACCTTAGGACACATCTTGCAAAGGTACGCACAAAATAAATGGAGATAAAGCACAGATGCTCACAGACATAGTTCAAAGCTCTGGAGGCTTCATGTAAATTTGCAGACTGTGGTTCCTGGGGAAAGAGCTTGGCAGCACTGCTCTCACTGTTCAGGGCACACCCAGACGCTATAATAACTTACGGCAAAACAAATGCTGGATGCTAGTTTGGCTTGTTGTCTTTTTTCATAAAAGTGAAAATCCTCTTCAGATATCTTTCAGTGAACAAAAACAGGTGTCAACGTGGGTCTTTTATAAAAGCAAAATGGTGTAAAGTGAACTTTCAAAAAATGGGGGATATCTGTATACCTCTTTTCATTGTTTTCTTAATTGCTCTGGGTGTAGTAATATTAATACGTAATGTATCACTGGTATCGGCATTTACCACTTCCAGTAAGATGTAGAAATCTTATTTCTAATTAGGTCCTTTTACCCTCCATACTTTTAAAAAACAGTTGGCTCAAGTGTTTCCTCAGCAACAATGGCCTCTACATCAGATGATGCTATAATTTCTGCTTCAATTATCAAATATGACTTAATAATCTCTTGATAATTAGGGTACTCTATTAAACTTATTCCTTTTTTTTTTTTTACCCATTCCAATATCCTGTCCTTTTTGAAGATTCAAGCCTCTTTCTGTTATTTCCTTTCTATTTAGGTAACTTCTCTAGCCATGTTTTTCTGGATAGATTTGCTGGTAAAATATTTTTATAGTTTTCTTTCATCTGAATATGTCTTCATTTCCCCTTCATTCATTTAAACATCTTCCCTGAATACACAATCCTGGATTGATGGTTGTTTGCCTTGAATACTTAAAAGATGCTATGCCACTTCCTTCTGGCCTCCATGAGGCCATATGAGAAGTCTGCTGTCATACAGATAGGTAATCTAAGCAATGTGCCCTTTTTCTCTCTGGCTATCAAGGTATTTCTTTTCCTTTATCTAATTATATTTATGATGCATCCTGCCAAGGAGTGACTTGGGTTTATCCTATTTGGAATCTACTCAGCCTCTTGAATATGTCTGTTTATACCTTTCACTAATTTTACGAAGTTTGCAGCCAACTTATCTAGTCCTTCTCCCCCTCTCCTCTCCTAAGATATCTGTGCTATGAATTTTAGCTCTTCTGTTATCACCCCACATGTCCCTGAGACTGTTCATTTTCTTCCAGTTTATTTTCTCTCAGCTGTTCAAATTGGGTAATTTCTATTGATCTGTCCTGAAGTTTACTGATTTTATCTTCTGTCATCTCCACTCTACTCTTGAGCTGGTCCAGTGAGCTTTCTATTTTGATGCCTGTATTTTTCAGTTCTATAATTTCCATTTGGTTCTGTTTAATAACTTCTATTTCTTTGCTGAGATTTTGTATTTTTTTTCATTTGTTTCAAGAGAATTCCTAATTGCTTGTGGCAGCAATTTTATAATTTCAACATCTGATTCGTGTCAATATTGGCTTCTGTTGATTGTCTCTTCTCATTTGTGTTGTGATTTTCCTGGTTTGGGGAATGACGAGGGGTTTTCGATTGCTTTCTGGGCATTTTAGGTTTTATATTACAAGACTCTGGATGCTATATCATGTTTTTCCTAGCAACCAGTCTCTGTGTTGAGGTGTAGCACAAGGGCCAAGTGGATGCAGATGAGGTGGAAGGCCAATTTCTTGTTGAGCCCTGATGAAATGGTGGAGATTTGGTCTGTGGTTGTTCCTCTGGCCTTTGACTGGAGTAAGAAAGGTATTGTCAAAGTTTTCTGTTGTGAGGCTACCTCTTTCCTGGTTGTTAGGTTAGAAGGAACAGGTTTTTCTTGGATTCTTTTTTTTTTTAATTATTATTTTTGGTCTCTGCCTATTGTCGGTAAAGAGGGAGGCTCCTGGACTGCTCCATCACACATATGGTGGGAATCAACAAGGAAACCCAGGGGACTCAGCTCATGCCTTTGAGTCCAGGAAGCTCATCTCCTTTTTCACCTTACAGAGTCTTTCTACTCTTGTTTGCTGGGTTATGCCCAGGGTTTTTAGTTGTAAAGGAGAGAATCTGATTGGAGTGTGGCTATTCCACATTGGCAGAATCAAGTGTCTAGATAAATTTTTATATTCAAAGCTGCTCCAGTCTTCAATATCCATACATTTCCAAAGGCAATTTTAAATAAATGCTTAGCCTTCTTTCTCTAACATTTTTATTTCTTTCATAAGACTTCATACATCCAAATATCACACTGCTCCTTGTTTATTTGGGGAGCAATCTGAAGGAGGCCTTGACCATTTTAAGCATGTTTTCTAATTTTTTTTTCATTTTATTTATTTTAGAGAGGGGGGAGCAGAGGAAGAGAGAAAGAATCTGAAGCAGGTTCCACATTCAGCACAGAGCCTGATGCAGGCTTGATCCCGTAACTCTGGGATCATGACCTGAGTTGAAATCAAGAGTCAGACATTCAACTGACTGAGCCACCCAGGCGCTCCAAGCATCTTTTCTATTTAATGTTGCAGGCATCATCACTGGACACCTATCTGAGGCTCTGGAGGATATTTCAATGCTATAATATTGGGAATGGGGTAGAATCCATACCCAGGCAATGGTCAAACAAGGGGAAGGTCCCTAGGAAAATTTGGCTGTAGGTTTAAGTCATTCTTTTCCTACAAAATTACCATGAACAAACATTCCCTAAATACACCTGCTCTTTGAGCTACAATGTACTTCTTCCACCCTCCAAACATAAAGCTTATTATAGTTTTTCTTGCCCCTCAGATTAACGCTTGGATATTAACTCTGGTATAATTTTTCCTTCTCACTCTGTGTTCTAGCTGGAACGAATTTCTCCTAATCCTCTGTTGTTCACTCCCTCAGAAATACCCAACCGAATGCTTCTACCACCTGCACCTAAGATGGTACCAATGGCATTCTCTGCCCACTTGAGCCAGGAGGGGTCTCCCCAGCACAGGCACAGTGCCTCAAGGAAACCTACCCTGACAGTGCCCTGAGCCACCTTGTGGGAATCTGCTCTTCAGGAAAGAAGCAGCCCCTCAGGGCAGATACAACAGAACAACATGAGTAATGGCAGCTGTATGTCCCAGGAGGCGTGATATTGTTGCAGCCACAGCTACACCTTTGACCTAAATTGTCAAACATCCCTGTAGGGGGTGCTATGGTGGTAGCTATAGTGGTTTGAACTCATAAATTTGAAGATGACTAAGAGGAAAAAGGATTTATTTTATAGAAATCTATTCTGGGCTTCCTCCTAGAATGCTCCAATGGGAAGAAAAACTTTTACCCCATTTCCTAAGATGCCTCTTTAACATGTCTTTCATTTGTTCCAATGTTCAGAGCACTAAACCTACAGCAGTGAGCAGACATCATCCCTATCCTCATAAAACTTAGCTTCTAACCTGGGAGCCAAGTTACCCCCATAGATACCCCAATGATTATTTACTCAACTGTAATAAGAGAAACAAGAGATTTAACATGTGGTTCAATTTTCTTCAAAATCCCAGCAAAAGCTATATTCTTTCAATGGTATCAACACATGGTATCTGAACTCAATGTAATTATTTTGTTGCCATGATTTTATCTGTGCCTTTTCATAAACTGCCCAGTTCTATGCACTGGGGTTCCAAGGCCCTCAAGAAAAGGCAATACATTTGATGAGTTTCTAAAAATTAGAACGGAATTACTGTCAGTGACCACTGTGAGGGAGACTAGGCCGTGCCATGACCCCTGATGCACCTGTCCAGTCGCAGACCCTACCTCCTTGTTCGTCCTGTCGGCTTGCACCAACGTCCCATTCAGGCAAGGTTCCACGTAGTGAAGCTCCTCATTATACTGCAAAGAGATGAAATGGCCAAGTGAACACAATTAATTATTTGAGTGATACCAAATAATTTAAGGATACATACCAACAAACAAAAAAGAAACATAACCATAGACTCAATTCATTCACAAAGGTGACTTTTTCAATATAGGTGCCCCTATATAAAATTGTGCTTAAGTGCCCAATATTCTTCTCTTATTTGAGGGAGAAAGTTCTAGAGCATGTGCTGATATATGGCAGTGTTCAGGGTGTTGATAGTTAACTGACAGTCCTTCAGAAGTGGCTCCAAACACTGGGGCTCTGTGGCCATGACTGGCAGTGCATGATTCAGGTGGGATATAAGAGCATCCCAGACTTGGGCGGATATAGCTCCAGCTCCTGTCTTTGGTTTTATGGAGCCAAAGGACCCGTGTGTGGATCACACATGAGTGACAACATAACGGAGGAAAGGAGAGGACCTTGATATTCCCCAGTCACTCTGGGAGGCTCTGTGGGTATCGGTCGGAGCGCTGCTCATGAGCAGTGACGCCACCCTCCACACGGGCCAGTGCCGACCTTCCCATTATTTTTTATCCCAGGATACCCAGAATATGACCACTTGTTTTCGTCCAAACTCACAACTAGGAAATCTGAGTGCTCTTATCTTCACTTTTCTTATCAAGCATGATTCTCTGCACTGCGGCCAGGGTGGGTCCTTCTCAAACATAAATCGGATCATGTCGCATCTTGCCAACCCCATTCACACTTTCCACTGCTCTGCGAATCCGCCTTCCCAGGGTGTGGGAGGGCTCTGGACACTTGGCCCTGTTGACCCTTCCAACTTCACTCCTTCACTAGCGCTCCCTAGAAACTTGGCACTGGCGCAGCCCTAACTCCCTTCCTGTCCTCCGAGATACCCCATCTTCTCTTCCCACACAGGGCCCTCTGCCTGGAGCCTTGCTCTGGCATCTCCCAGCTGATTCCCATTCATCCTTTGGATCAGCTCATTCCTGCCTCCTCCAGGAAGCAGCCTGTTGTGTAGGTGAGGCTCCTCTCCTCTAAAGTCCCAAATCCTAACAGCCTAGTGCCTGGGTCCCTCACCACACAAGTGGGGCCACACTGTCAGGGTCCATATCCGGTTCCTCAGTGTATCCCCTAGAGACAACCACAGGGGCGGGCCCACAATAGGTGCCCAAGAACAATGTATTCAAATGAATGTCATCACATTTCCACTTCAGCAACCAAAAACCCAGCCCAGAGCTCCAGAGGAAGGGAACCAGAACCACCTGTCAACAGGCCTAGCACTCAAGCAAAGTCTGGCTAGGGGGTTTGGACTTTAAGTGTGTGGACAGTGAGGACCATGGAGGGCTTTGCACAGGGAAGTGAGGGAAATAAAGAGATTAACTTGGGCCCACTGCTCTGGACACACCGCAAGGACAGACTGAAGAGGGCCAGACCTATAGCTGCTACAAAAGTGACAGAGGTCATCCTGTTTCAGTGAGAAGGTGCTTGCTAATAAGCAAGCAGGAGCAGTAATAATACTGATATCAGCAACTCACAGTTACTGAGCACTCACTCCATCTGGGCACAGACTAGACTTCACGGCACACCTCAGCCTCACCTGGTAAGCCCTTCCAATCACTCCTCCTTTACAGATGGGGAAACCGGGGCACAGCAAGGATGGCCAACTTGCCCAAAGTCCCTGGGGAGTATATGAGGGATGGAATCCTAATTCAAGCCCAGGTAGTCTGACCTCACAGACACTGACCTGAGGCCCTCAAAGCCACTAATTTATCTTCTCTGGCCCCCAAGCCTCTGTGCTTTCTATCAGTCTGACTTTTGCTCTCTCTTTCATCTTGGTTCTTAGTCACAGAAAAGCATCTGAAAAATTATCACTCAATGGTCGTAGAGCTTAGATCTCCTCTGAGGAGGCATGGAGAAAAAAAAAAGCAAAAAAACATTTATGCAATTCTGAAATTAGCCCTTGACAAATGGGAGCATGAGTTTCAGTCAACCAATAGAACATCATCTGAGGATTCAGGAAGCAACCTAAAGAAGAGCTTCTCCAACATTCTCAGTCCGTATTGGACTGATGGGGGCAGGAGCCATTGCCCTGTCATCTGCCTCGCTTGTTGACTGAGTTGGTTATACTTCCTAAACCCTGCAGCATAACCAGCTTAGCCAATCACAGCTATCCCATCCCCCTCTGATGAATGCATGCTTTCCCAGACTTCTTGAAGCTAGAGGTGCTCCCGTGATTCATTCCCAGCCAACAAAACATAATGAGCCATTTTCTGGACAGTTTCAATGAGTTTCCCTTCTTATCATTATAAGAAAACTCTCCTCTACCCAATGCCTTCCTTCTCACCTTCCTTCCCACTTGGGATGCCACTGTGGGGTTGCAGCAGCCATTTCGCAACAATGAGGTGACAAGATTAAGAATAAGGAGCAAAGTTCAGGAAGACGGAGCCAATGTGGGTCCTTGATGACGCTAGTGAAGCATTGTATCGAGCCTGCAGCGGCCCTGCTCCTCACGCACACCTCTTCTGTGAGATTATAGATGCCTAGATGCTAAAGCAGCCTTTACTCAGGTGTCCTGTACCTGTACCTTGCAGTCCCAAACTTCCCAGCTGCATTTTCCTGGTAAATTTTAAACTTCATCTACATTCTGCCTCATACATATCATTAATATTGATTCCCGGAGTTGTATACTCTGAGGTGGGAGTCAGGACACTTGGGTCCACATCCTGCCCCTGCCATGTACTCCCTTTTTGGCCTTGGGAAAGTCACTGAACTTCAGGTCCCAGATTTGTATTCAAAAGAAGGTGCTAATTCATCTTCCATTTACCCTCCAAGGGTTCCTGCGAGGATCCAGTGAGGCAGCAGACCTGAAATAGCTTGGCTAGTGTAAAGGCCCGTACATGTGGGGGGCTGCAGAGGGGGCTTGAAAGTAAAGAAGACCGAGATGTTCTTGCCCTCATCAGGGAGGAACATGTGCAGTAATCAAAACCATGCTCGCCATCACTGTGTGAGCCGTGGCCACAGTGGAGGAATCTGCTCTTCTGAACCCCCGCCAGCTTGTTAGTGGCATCATCCAAGCTTGCAGTTGACTAATTTCCCTTGACTGCATCAGGATAAAGCTATGCTGAGCAATCTGGTCTGTATCACCAAAGGGAGCTGGGCTCAGCCGGACTCCGTGTGAGGGAACGGTGCGCACCAGGCAGCTGTGCCAAGGAGGCCCACCACCGCACTACCCACGCTCGCCATGCTCACCGCACTACCCACGCTCCTCCCTAGGGGAGCAGCAAGGGCGCCCTGTTTCCACACTCCCAGCAGCTCTCCGTTTGGAAACCTTCCAGTTTCTACAGTTTAATGGATGTTCCCTAGATTTCTACTTTGCGAAACAACGATGTGGGAAGGCCAAATCTTATTCACAACTGAAGATCTGGTCAACTCCAGCCCTAACATCCAGTGGCCTGATAAACAGCTCTCCTTCATCCCTACTTCGACAATCAGATATCATTAGTCTAAAAGACAAAAAGGATCCAGTGCACATCATCATCACTGCCCAGATAGAATTCTCTTCTGCCATTTGCTTTTTCACCCCTCCCACTGCTAGGAATGAACCCTAGAGAGGCACTCAGCCATCTCCCTCTCCCCCAGAAGTGGGTAGGCCTTCTCATAAATTTCTGGGAAATGAGAAGAGTTCCTTAGCATGGTAGGAGAGAGCTGAGGTATCCCTGGAGATGGTCAAGCCAGCCCACCAACCACACAGTAAGAAGACAGACAAAGAATTTTCACCCATTAAAGAAAAACCTAGGACTGCCACGTGGTCACCATCTGCTTCCTTCTCCCCTTCTCCCTCCTCATTGGCTCTCCTCTTCTGATTCACACAAGGGTGGAGCAGTAGAGCTAAGGCAATGGAGGCAGATAGGCCTGAGTTCAAATCCTGGCTCTGCCACACACCAGCTGGGTGACCTTGGCCAAGGCATCGCAGCTCTCTGAGTCTCAGTGTCTGTGTTGGGGAAATGGGAATTGTAACTGAATTTCTCCCGTGAACTCACTGTGAGGATGAAATGAGGTAACACAGAACTCAGCATATAAGAAAGAGGAAGAGGGGATCTGGATGCACATGTACAAGGAAGAAAGAAAAATATATATGTGAGTGTCATGTGTGCTACCTAGAGAGAAAGACCAACAAATGTAGCCTCCACCTGGAGCTGACATTTGCTGAGTAGGAAGGGGGTGGTGAGGACAGGGGTCACATGCCTCAACATCCCCTGAAAAGCGCAGGTGCTGCATTCGCTGGATAGAAGTGCTACAGCAACAGGTCCATGTGACTGTCTAAAAAGCCAAACAGAAACCACCACGGTGGATGGCTGCACACTGTCCCACTCCATGCCACACTTCTGAACCCTCTCAGCGACTGGGGTCCGTGGCAGACATGGCGTCAAGACAGTGCAGCCAGCTTACTGCCAAATCCCCTCCCAGGAAGGCATCTGCGACCGAGCACTTCGTTCCTTTTTTTGCTGGCTGAATAGTAATTCACCTGCTAGGCGCCAGGGACATAAAACATTGGCTAAATTTGCACATGAATGTCATTGTGGAGTTCTCATGAACCACTTATTCCTACTTTTATACTTAAAAGAATATGCTCATTACATCCAAAGATAATGGCTGCTTCTCCTTTTCATGATAAAAAGTGCTTCTCTCTGATGTTGCCATGGTCCATCCAAAAAACAAAACCAGGTCTAAGTAAACCCATGGTCTTCTCTAGGAGTTAGACTACCACCCACTCTTCTCTCCTCTCGGAACTGTCCCTCCCTTTCTCCCACGCCAACCACACAACTCTAGGCTCTGACAGTGAGGGCACGTCACCATCTGCCTTTTCCTTCTGCACAATCCCTGTAAGCATTCCCTACCTCTACCATTTTAAAGAGACAGCAAAATCCTCAATGGGAAGTTTAATGACGATCTGAAATAGGAAAGGCAAGGTTTAGGTTTCATTAAATGAATGGCCAGAATGTGCTGGAGAAGAGCTAAAAACAAGGAATAACTGGGCCAGGCTCACCCACCAAGGCTCACACAAGTTTTGGCACTGCTGTAGGATCATGTCTCTTGCTGGCTCTCGGAAACTGAAGGCTAGAGCCCAAGAGCAAAAAACCAGCTGACTTTGGGCTTTGCATGATATTGAGAACTCAATCCTACTTCATGCCCGAAGCTGGGCTTAAGGATGAAAGCAATGGAGCTTCCAGGCCTAACAGAAGAAGACCATTAACTGCCTAAAAAAGAGGATGAGGGGAGACCTAATTAAGAAGGGAAAACCTTTAGGGGGATGCCCCTGTACGTCACCCTGCAGCTGACCCTCCATGTCCTCTGCTGCCTCCAGATGGAGTTCCAATTCTTCGTGTGGCTTGGGTCTGGCCTGCTTCTCTCAATCCAGCCCCATTCTTTTTGATCCTCAACCCTCCCCCCAACTCCCCACCCCCAGCTGCCAACTCCACCTCCCACATTCACCACGCCCCCTCCAACGCGTCCAGAAAATAAGCTCCTTTTAGGCCACCACCAGGTGATCCCACCAGGCCCAGCCCTTCAGGCCAGTGCTCTATGGGGGCAGGAGAGGAATGACTACCTCCTGCAAATAGAACTTCCTCCTCACCTGTGCAAGCTCCTCACCTGTCCCACCTCCTGCAGAAGCTCCCCTACCTTACTGTTCTCTTAGTCATCACTTTTTCTAAGACGCCATCACTGAGTTCCCGGCTTGCCCAGCTCTGTGCTCGCCTCGCTCCCCTCACCGCCCTCTCAAAGACCGCACCGCCCTCACTCTGCCCTGAACGCCTGCTTCCTGGATGCCTCCCCAAAACCTCAAGGTCCACAGGGGAGGACAACCTGTCTTCTTTAGTTGCAAACGCAGCCTTAGTTCTTAATACTTAACTCTTAGCACTCAATAGAATTTGTTTAAAGAGTAAATAATCAGAACAAAGAGATGAAGAGCAAAGATATAGAGAAGATTATGGAGGGAAAGAAGAGGCACAAACCTGGGGGGGCGGGAATGACACAGAAGAAACAACAACAAGGACAAAAAAGAATCCCTATCTCCTTCAAAAAATAGATAAACAAAAAGTAAATGAAGTAAGTGGGTACGTTTTAAAGAATCCTTAGTTACACACACACACACACACACACACACACACACACACACACACCCAAACCATAGAATTACAAGGCTGGCATGCTCGTGCAATGTAAGAAACCGACGTAGGATTGCTGGAACTCCATTAAATATTTATATGGTTTTATTGGTGCGCTTTTGATTAAATAACCTTTCGAATGAAAATGTGTAGGATTTATGTAATGAAGCAGATGAACCCACAATATTTTCACCAGCGCAGGCATCCCAGGGATCTTCTGCATTAGAAGAACTTCTTGTGTAATTTGAAACACAACTGGACATAATTAGTAGTACAGAACAAATGAACACTGAAAGAAAATACCATCCTCATACTTTTAATACGGAATCGATTACTTTAAAGAGCAAATCCATAGCAGACAAAGCACTGGAGGAACGGTTCTAAAGAAAATTCTGCAAATTAAAACCAGGGCACCAGAAAGTTCTGGGTTGAACTAACAAATGGTGCTCTTCTCTATTCAACTCGGCACGAACACAGGCTGCAGGAAGCATTTAAATTGATTTAACAATATCGGTCCAGTTAATACTGTGTTCATTTAATGCATGGCTTAGGCTTCTGTAAAATCATTTTTCAAATTTCAGCATCGGACAGAATTAGCACCCTCATTTTTATGATAATATTGTTAATTTAATGCATGACTTGTAGTTAGACTTCAAAGCAAATCAGAAAAATATGCCTTTTCTCTTGTCAGTGACATCTCTCTTCATGCACCAGTGGTTTGACCTTAAATTTTAACTTTGGCTGCACAAAATCATTCTCCTATTTCTTCTATTCTTTTATAATTCAGCCATTTAGTTCATCAGTCTTAGATTTTGCAATACCTTGCCCGTGAAAGCTAAAACAGTTTCTAACACTGTCGTTTCACGTTTATTCTCTGGAAAGACCTGAATTGGAAGCTTTTCAGTATAATATATAAGATGCATATAGCCAATGAGCTTAATACAAACATGCACACATGCAAACTCGACTGAAACGGCCAAGGAAAGGGTTTTCCACTATTTACATCTCCTCCTCCTTCCCTTCTTAGGGCACTAAAAACCAAGTGGCAACGATGAAGTAGATTTGTATAAACAAATACCTGGGATTCACAAGGGTTCCCAACACTGAAAAACAAGAACGCATTCTTTACTTTCTCTCTACAACTCTGAAATGTCTCCTCAAACATCTACCCAGCCAGCAGGAGAAAGCGGACAGTGAGATGAAGGGTGAAATAGTCCTGTCCTCTCCCGTAAATGGAATCCAGCCGACAAGAACAGGGCACTCCAACAGATTTGCGGGACATTCTGGATGCAGTTTCAAACCTCCCATCATCCTGCACTTACAAGAGTGTGCAGCAGGGTCTCCCTCTAGGCAGAAGAAAGCAACCATTTTAAACAGACTGAAAAACCTACATACACCACCTGACTCGAGCAACTTTGCCTTATGTAGAAACATAAGGTTATGGAGGAAAAAAACACCATCACGATACGGTGAGGCAATATTGGTGAAACCTACTTAGGATTGAGAGAGACAATTTAAAGGAATGAACATGAAGATTTGCCAATTACAAATCCAGTATTTAGAACTCTCAAAAAGTTGGTGTCATGGACTGCATGTTTGTGTCCCCTCCCCACAGTTTCATGTTGAAGCTTTAACCCACAATGTAGTTGTATTTGGAGATGGGTTCCTTTGGAGGTGATTAGGGCTAGGTGAGGTCATGAGAATGTGGTTTCATGATAGGATTGGCACCTGTATAAGAGGAGACAGGACAGAGTTGGCTCCCTCGCTCTATCTCTCTCTCTCTCTCACCATGAGCATACCCAGTGAGAAGGTGATTGGCCGTTAATGAGCCAGGAAAGGAAACCTCCTTTGACTTTCCAGCGTCTACAACTGTGAGAAAATACATTTCTGTTGTGTAAGCTACCCACTTAATGGTATTCTGTTACAGCGGATGGAGCTAATATAGGCAGACCTTGGTTTACTGTGCTTCTCAGAGTCTGCGTTTTTTTACCAGGTTACTTTTCGAAGGTTTGTAGCAACCTTCTGCAGAGCAAATCTGTGGGCGCCATTTTTCCAACAGCATTTGTCGACTCTGTATCTCTCTGTCACATTTTGGTAATTCTCGCACTATTTCAAACTTTTTTATTATGACTGTATTTGTTATGGTGATCTGCGATTATCACTGAAAGCTCAGATGATGGTTCGCATTTTTTAGCAAAGAGTATTTTTAAATTAAAGTACATACGTTTTTTTAGACACGATGGCTATTGCATATTTACAGACTACAGTTAGAGTGTAAACGTAACTTTTATATGCGCTGGGGAACCAAAAATTTGTTTTCCTTTATCGTGATATTCATTTTACCAAACTTTGGGTCTGACCCAAACCCACCATATCTCCGACGTAGGCCTGTCCAGTTTCTAAGTGTGGAACCATTATACCCTACTTAGTGGACATTCTCATAATACCTAAGTATATACATACCTTTCAGTAAGCAATTCCACTTACAGATATTATTCAATAGAAGCACACCCAACCCTACAAAAATACATGCCCAGGTCCCTTCTCTGCAGCACTCTCGAGTAAAAAAGAGGCCCAGAGCAGCATCGTGTCCAGCCAAGTGGGACTGCTTAAATAACTAATGTCAACTACAAGGTGATGAGATGCTCTGCTCTGCAAACACACTTGCTTACAATAAAAGCATAGAAACAAGTTGCTGAGTATTCTGGAAAACAGGATTCTATTGCTGTGGAAAAATTACGTATTTTCATATACATGGAAAAACTTGGAATATGTGACAAATAGCAAGAGAATAGGAATGTTTTGAATTGTTTAAAATTTTTACAATGTTGCCTGTAATAAAACAATCAACACGTAAAGTTACTGTTAATTAGTGGTTCCTTTTATCACCTCAGGCTTTTAATACAAATTAACTAATGAATTTGATCCATTCTCTTATCCCTTAGGGGGACAGTGCTCACAATTTCACTATAGACGTTTCAAATAAAAAAGTTCAGAGTATCTCCCTAATCGTCCGAATAATTATGTAAATGGTCTTGAAGTTGATCATTTATGTTGAAAACGAACAAGCAGATGTACAGTGAGGGTTAATGGGACCTCTAATGGGTTTCTTTATATAAGGGGGCAATTTGGGGTTAAAAAAAATTATTTTTTTTCCCTTAACTATTCTATAATAACTAACGTGTCTGCTTTTAATTATCTTAATCACTCGGTCTTCATTATTGAGTTGACACTGTTTGTATATCTTAATGAACTGACCGAGATTATTTCAATCGATTGGTTTTGTTAACGGAACAATAAATCCTGACTGATAAAGGATCCACACGATGTAATTAGTTAGCACTTCTTATTATGCTAATTTCTGATACTTCTGTAATGAGTAATTAAAGATTAATAAGAAAGATAGTCCCAAATTAGCTGCTTCTTATCTGTAAATGCTTCAGGATGTGTGGGGATCAGGCTACATTTGCATATTCACAATAGACTGGTAACTAGAGTAACTTTTCTGGCTTTAGTCTGAAAGTTTCCTTAAAGAATGTGCCCTGGGGCCATAGAGTCTCAAGGGGAGATGTTTGAGCCGCTCAACTAGGATCTCTTCACTTCTGCTCAGGAAGCAAAAAGAGGTAAAACCAGACAGTTTCTGAGTTTTTACTGGGCCACTTTTTCTGGCTGTGTGACCTCTAGCTAGTATCTTCTTTATCATCATCATTATTATTATTATTATTATTATTTATTTATTTTAAGAAAGGAAGAGCCTGCACATGCATGCAAGTGGGGGATGGGCAGAGAGAGACAGTGGGGGAGAGGCAGAGAGAGAGGGAAAGAGAGAATCTCAAGCAGGCTCTGCACTGTCAGCATGGAGCCCGACGTGGGGCTCAAACTCAAGAACCGTGAGATCATGACCTGAGCCGAAGCCAAGAGTTGGACATTAACCGAGTGGGCCTCCCGGGTGCCCCCAGATGGTAGCTTCTACCTGTCAGAGCCTCTGTGTCCATGCCCCTGAGCTGGGACGAAGATTCCACGAGATCCCCCACATGGGACACTCAAGAAGGCTGGCATAAGGTGGGTGGGGCAGCTGCAGGTATTGTTCTCAGAGCAGTATTCACACTCTTACTATCTGCCAGGCACTGTCTCGGGCACTGGGTATAGTTGAATAAATAAACAAGACTAACCCCTGGTCCCATGGAATCTACTGTTTTCCTTCCCTTCCTTTTCTTCTTCAGGGCTTTTTAAAATCTGAAGCTACAAATCATGGTGGCCACAGTTGTGCCTTCCTGCTCAGTCTCATCAGAAGCCTGCAGGCAGGACACTGATTTGAGCCATCCTGTTTGCAAGCCCAATGTCAGTTAAATATCTGTGCCCTCTGCCTTGCCAATAGAAGTAGGCGTCGTGTCCACGCAGAAGACTGCCCAGATACAGCGTCCCATGATGACACATCTGCTCAGGAGCCTGGGGAAGCCACACAGACCACAGCAAGGGCACGCTTGGGGCCCGTCTGCACTGCTTTTCAAATAACACCCCTTTCTTTCGTGTCCTGCCATTGGTGTGGGCCTCCTGTGCCCTGCTCAGGTAGTCCTGGCAGCCGCTCTGCAGGTGTTGTGATTACTCAAGCTTCAGCTGATGGGCTGATGCTCAGACTCATGTAGTTTGCCTCAAGATGTGCACCTTGCTGTACAAGACAAGACTCTTCCAGACTAAGTCCCGACCCCAAAGCCCGCACTCTGTTCACGACACCACACTGCCTTGACTGCCTTTTGTGGCCACTCGGGGTCCTAGGTAGAGGTGGTGCAGCGAAGCACAGGTGACCACCAGCAGGAGCACCTGGTAAAGTACTCAGGGAAAAGAAGCAGGCTTGTGGTGGCTCTAGACTTCGGGAAAAGAGTAGGAGAGACATAAAGGGGGTGATGAGAGTCACACCAGAGAATTGGGGAGAAGAGGAAAAACAGCTGGAGATGTGATCCAGAAACCATTGCTCCTTTCCAGGAAGCATGTTACTACCCTGCTTGGGTCCCGGGTCTCCCACCTCCTCACTCTATAACGTTGGGAAAGTCATTGACCCTCTCAACCCCAGCAGCTTCATCAGAGAAAATGCAAAAACCATGCTAAAGTTGCTGTGGGGAACAAAAGATACTGCAAATATGAAGACTAAGCAAATGGCATTCAGTATGCACTTAATAAATGCACCTTTGTTTCTGAAGCTGAGATAAAGTGTTCTGTGAGTCTTAAACAGCTCTCTCCAGTGTAGTTGTTTTATATCACGATTAGTATTCCTATTATTGTCTTCAGACCAATCCAGCTTAAAGTAAATCTCCACTAGCCATCTGAGGAACGTCTTGCAAGGTCTAATTCCCCAAGGTTCTGAAAAGGTTGGCTCCCCAGGAGCCCCAAATCTGGGGCTACTCTTCCAGATGGCAGTGCCTGAGTGCTAGGTGAGGAGACGACATGTGCTCAACTGCTTTCCCAGACTCTGAAAGCCATTCCAACGTCATGATTCAGGGAACTCCCATGGGACTAACTGGTCCTCATCTCGGGCAGGGCTTCCAATGTTGTGTGTACAAAAGCAATGAGAATGCCGCTAAATGATCAAATGAACCCAAAGTGCAGAGAAAGCACAAAACAGCTGCACTCACGGCAATTATGTTGAAAAAGTCATCATCCCCCAGCGTATCCAGGATAGATGAGACAGTTTGCTTCGCAATAGTCAGACGAAGCCCTTTCATGCTGCCACTGACGTCAACTAAAATGACCACGTCTTTCGGAGAAGTCGCTGCCTGGATGTACCTAGGTCAGGGGGAAATTAAGCAAAAAATGAATTCTGAACCTCTCCACAAGTCCTCTTTAAAATGTAACTCCGAGGTTTGACCATTTCCTACCATTTTCGGTTCCTGCAGTCAAAGGCAATGACTCCATTCTCATCTGGTTCCCATTTAATCCCTAGAAGAAAAATAGAGTTATGAGAAACCCAGGAACTTCAACTATTTATTCATAGCATTTCAAGGCTGCTCTGCTTTGTTGATTGAACAGACATGGTGAAAAATCACATGCAATGACCAGCCCCGGAGCTCATCACATGCTCCATCACCAGCTCCAGGAAGGTGCTTTAGGGTTGAAACACCATAGCAAACACAGCCTCAACTCGGTTGCTCTAAGACCTATTGGAGAGTGGGAACATGTTCAGTAGCATCTGTCTTTCAGGAAAGGACATGACTCTAGCCCCTTCCCATAGCTAATGATGAAGTTAGCCAAGGTCGTTTCTCACTGTCCGGCAAGTTGCTGGATTTGGTAGCATCACTCAGAGACTTCAGGGCAGAGTCAGGCCATGTCCCTGGGACCAGGTAAGGCAATGTGTGTCACATGGCAGGTAGAAAACATCGAAACATTTCCGTCTCAGAAGATACACTGGCTTGTCTTCCCCTCACTCTTGGATTTACAATCAGGAATACTGGCCTGGCTTTCCACACTGAGCTGGGAAAAAATGGTCCTAATTATGCTGCATTACAAAGTTTGAATTTCAGGCTTTGAAGCCTGGGGAGTTTTCCCCACGTGTAAGATGGGATCCCATATCCTTCGTCTTGTGGTTTGCAGACTGGTCGGGATACATCCAAGGTTAACATTTTCTATTTACAACTCGGGTTTTAAGAATAAAATTTCATTTAAAAAGAAATGTGCTCCCTAAATATAAGAAAGCAAATCATTGTTTTCAACTATGAATGCTGCTCAGGAATGGAGGACTTGAAATACAGACATTGGAGTTAAGAAAATAAAAAGAGAAAACGGATTTTCACAGTAGGAAATCCTGACTCAGGTGGTAGCATTAACTGGAGAGTCTCCTTTCCAGTTAATGATGGCCAACTTTCTGGACCACACTGAAAGAAAAATATGTGCTTGAGATAACACTCCCAAATTACCACTCGGAAAACCATGAGATGGCCGTTTGTTACCCAAAAATCATTTTATTCTGTTCTTCTTGTACCTACATGTCCTACCTACAAATGGCCCTAATGGAAAGAGTTTCCTGTACCAAATCAGAAAACAGAACTATGAGAAGCCCCTGCCAATTGAAGGTCATTAGGCAATGAAGGTAAAGTAAAACTGACATGATATTGCACACTAAGGGTCAAGAACACAATTTATTTAAAATACAACTGAAGGGTATCCGGGTGGCTCAGTAAGTTGAGTATCTGACTCTTGATTTTGGCACAGATCATGTTCTCATGGTTTCTGAGATCAAGTCACAAATTGGGCGCTGTGCTGACGGAGTGGAACCTGCTTGGGATTCCCTCTCCCCCTCTCTCCGTGCCTCTCCCCTGCTTGCACATGCTTTCTCTCTCTCTCTCTCTCTCTCTCTCAATAAATAAATAAATAAACATTTAAAATAAAATAAAATAAAACAAAACTGATATACTGCTTTTATAAACCCAAGTACAGTTAGGATAGCACAGTCTTAACACACACTGAAATTATATCCATGGTAAGGCTAGGTAATATTCCAATTTGTAATTTCATGAAGAATTGGTTGTAGTCCAAATAAAGAGAATTCTTTTATAATGTGTTGACCTGGGGCACCTGGGTGGCTCAGTTGGTTAAGTGTCCAACTTCAGCTCAGGTCATGATCTCATGGCTGGTGGGTTCTAGCCCCATGTCGGGCACTGTGCTGACACCTCAGAGCCTGGAGCCTGCTTCAGATTCTGTATATCTCTCTTTCTCTCTTCCCCTTCCCCACTCGTACTCTGTCTCTGTCTCTCTCTCTTAAAAATAAATAAACATTAAAAAAAATTATAATGTGTTGACCCACAGTAGATCTTTAGTGGATGTTTGTTTCTCAAATTAAATTTTGGTGACTGTGACTTAGACCAGGACTGTGTCTGCTCTTGCTGCACCCCTCCCCACTTTGCTGTCCTTCCTCCCCATCTCAGCCCCACTGGGGCAAGAAAATGTGCAATTCTTTTTTTACAGTTCCAGCATTTAAGCTAAGGCCTGGGGGGAAGGGATTAACGACACTCAATGCTCTCCTTTTGGATTGAGGTCATTCCCCTGCATGTGAGCCTGTAACTCCTTCCAAGCACTGTTCTACTAAGTGTTTTTTGAAAAAGCTGACATGAAATGACTCTGTTGGGAAAACCTATAAAGGATACAATTCCAAATGAAGTGGAACAGATGGGACAACCCCAAAGCCGTGACTGAGAAGGACAGGCCTGGCCCTTGCCTGCCCTCAGGAAGCCTCATGTTGGGCAGGGAAGCTGTCAAAGGCTAAGAAATCACAGGAACCAGAGATGTCACAAAGGAGAAGTGCCTGAGGCTATGTTAGTGTACTAAAGGTGATTCCAGTCTCTAAAGGGAAGAAGGATCTTCTTCCAACTGAGAGCAGAAGAATGGTATGTTTTCTAGAGCTGATGTGACAAAAGTCCTACAGATCGGGTGGCACAACAGGAAAGAATTCTCAGTTCTGGAGGACAGAGGTCTAAAATCAAGGTGTCGGAAGGGCCAAGTTACCTCTAAAGCTCTAGGGAAGACCCCTCTCTTGTGTCTTCTCAGCTTCTGCTGGCTCCCAGCAATCCTTGGTGCTCCTGGACTTGTTGCTACATTACCCCAATCTCTGCCCCCGTCTTCCCTCGGTGTCCGTCCTCTCCTCTTACAAAGATATCAGTCATCCTAGATTTAGGGTCCATTCTAATTCAGTGTGATCTCATCCCAACTTACTTAATTACATCTGCAAAGACCTTAATTCCAAGTAAGATCACATTCTGAGGCTCTGGGGGACATAAATTTGGAGGGAGATATTACTCGACCCACTATACATAGGGAAGACTTATAAAACCAAAGTAAATGGTGGCTACAGGGTGAACAAGAATATCCCAGGCATAAAGAATGAAATGTGCAAAGGTCTCGAGGTAGAAAAGAGCATGTCAGGCTCAAGGAACTGGAGGAATTCTGGTGTGGCTGTGTACAGAGACTGTCTATGCCAAAGGAAAGGAGCCTTGATGGCAGCAGGAACCATGAGATCCAGACATTTCCTGGTCAGGACATGAGGTCTACATTGAGTGGAGATGAAGACAGTACCTTGAGACAGGTCTAGGCATAGCTGCCTAAGGTAGAACAATAAAGGTCACACCTTGACTCAAGTCAGGACTGGATGAGCACTGAGGAGACATCTTGCCCAAACCTGACACTTGGGTCAAAATTTTCAACTCATAGCAGGGACTCTAGTCTCTCAGAGTCAAAAGATTTTTCTGAGATTTCCAGTTATGACCACAGGACTTGACTCCCAAATGCCATGCCAACATGCTCTTCCTTACACAGGGATTTCCTTAAAGATGTCCTATGAGAAGTCCTCCAGGATGTTAGCATGAGTTGAATGAATAAAAGTAGAACTGGTTTCTATGCCATGGGATGGATATCCGTGGGCCTTTAATCTGTTTATATCATCATCAATCTCCACAACCGGCTCAGCAAAGGCAGCATTTACCAAGCTAACTGGACCACTGGACCCTTCCTTTCCCAATCTCACAATAAAATGTGTTTTTGGAGGCAAACACCAGGAAACCCTGTCCCAGCTGGTACTATCTCCTCTAGGATATATCAAATTTTCAGTGTATAATTTTTTTTACACACAGATATTTTGAAACTGTTCAAAGAACTTCAAATCCCTGAGAAGTAAAAGTTGGCTCATATTAGCTCTTTGAGAATCAAGAAATTGACACTTAGTCAAGTAGCATCCCATGAGCTATATGTATTTTCTGTAATTGCCAATATGTCTTTTGGGATCCCACCCAGGTTGGTTGGGGCATGAATGTCAAGATATAAGGAATGATGTAGTCATTGGCTCAGGAAGACTTTGAGGAGGGAAGCAATAGAGAAAAGAAAGGGAGCACAGCTCTGTAATGTATTTATGCCAGTTCCCTACTTGGTCACTCTGTCCCACTGGACTGTAGCCAGTGACCAGCTTCCCAGAGAGACAGTAGCTCTACTCTATCTGAGGAGGCAGGGCTGCTCCTACCAGTGTGATGGGGCCAATAGATTTGATAAATTTTGGTCCACTAAGTGATTCATTCATTCAAAAATACGTATTGAACGCCTACATAATATGTTATTGTTGATGATGGTAACAGAGTGATAGCCAAATGTCTCCATCCTCCTGGGGCAGATATCTTAGCAAAGGAGATGGGGATTGAAAGCCTGATGGCTCAGGATTACAGGACAGAGTTCATATTTTATAGAGTAAGAACTGCCGTGAGAACAAAGCATGAAAGAAGTGGTGAAAACATTAACACCATCACCAACTCCTTCCCATCCTGCTGGTATGACTTAGTCAGTCAGTTAACCCTTTGGTCTGTTTCCTCATTGGTAAAATGCACTTTATAGTAGCTCCAGCCCATAGAATTATTGAGGACTACACTGACAATGCTTGTATAAACACCTAGGACAGTGCTCAATAAATGACAGTCACTATCCTTGTGATCAGCATTAATATTAATATTATATTAATATTTTAACCACACTCCCAAAGACACTGAAATAAACAGAGCTTTGATAAGGCCTGAGTAACCAATCCTGCAGAGCTCAAAGACCCTTTATTAGTATTTTGTTGCTATCGTGGTTGTTGATGTTTGGAAAAGCCTAACTGGAGTTCTCTCTCTGTTCAGTGAGACCTTTTTGTAATACAGGCTCTGAAAGGTAGGCCAATACCTTGGAAACTGGGTATCAGACTACAAAAGTCTTTACCTATAGAGTTACGCGGTTGAACATGCCAGCTACTAGCCACATGTGGCTTTTAATTTTAGATTTAAGTTAATTGAAGTTAAATAAAATTCAGATTTTAATTCTCCTGTCTCGCTAGGCAGATCTCACACGCTCGATAGCCACATGTGGCTTGTGGTTACCATAACAGGTGCTGTAGATACAGAACACTTATATCATCCAAAAGACAGCACATGAAAGTGTTGCCACATGGCTAAAGGCCCTACACTGAACTTGGGAAGGCCTGTGTAAATCTATTCAGAAAGAGGCAACATCATCCCGGGTACACTATTAGGCTGGTGTTGACTAAAATTCCCCTTCTGAGAACTCCATGCTCCCACCTCCGGAAGTTGAGACTGTGCTCCTTTTTGGTGACCCTCTAGCACCTTCTCTTTCCTCCATCTTAGCATGAAACACACTTTACCATCATGACCTGTTCACCTGTCTCAGTCTCCCTCGTGTTCCCTGTTCCTTCTGTTGGGGATCTCCTTCAGGCAAGGCCACAGTAATCCTGATCGATCCCCATCATTTCAGATGGCGAGCCCTACCACTGTCCAGGCTCCCTCACTTGAGAATGTGGGCATGTGACCCAGACCACAACAATCCTTGGAGTAACATCTAAGCTACTAGGACAGATGCTCTCTCTTCCTCTGGGACCATAGGTGAAAAATAATCCTGCAAGCACGCAGCCATGTTCCCCATCACCAGATCACCGGCCAGTGAAACCTGGTCAGGAAAGAGGAAGGTGGAGATGAAAGATGGAAGGAAAGATTTAAAATCCAAATGACAATGCTGAACACTGGATCCGGCCATGTCTCAAAATAGCACATTCCCTAGAATTCAATTACATGAGCTAATAAATGCATTCCTTGCTGGAGTTAAGGACAATGGACTTTCTGTCACTTGCAACCAAAATCCTGATGAATGCATTTTCCCACAAGAGGGAACTTCATGAGAGCAGAGACCTTTTCTACTAAGTTCACGATTTTAGCCTCTCATAATGCTTGGACCAAAACAAGAACTCAGGACACACTGAATGAAAACTGAAGAAATATTCCTTCTGTTTAAGGACATGCAGACTTACCACCGATTGATACTATTATACCAGTCTAAATACCAAAAGAAGTTTGCTGACGATAAAAGATCCTAGCAAAAATATGTCCACTAGTCATACTTCTAACAATCATTTTGTGCCCAAGAGACAAGAGGTATGTTTTCTGTTCAGAACCAAGCACTGAGCGACCATAAGACATTAATGGGGCAGTGAAACACCATAGGAGGCCTGTGACTCATGTCTTCATTAACACGGAAAAGACGCAGGAATTTTACAAAGTTAAAATTATGCCACGAATGTCATAATGGCATTGGTAAGCAATGGCAATGGTAAGCATTTCTGAGTCGACTGTTCTGACTGATAAAAACCTTGTACATAAATTCATCTCCCCTGTTACATACACCCTTCATGAGGATTTCCTTTTGTTATGAACTGGGTGTTTGTTCCCCTGCCACCACATTCAGAGGTTGAAGACTACCATGACCCTATGTGACAGTATGAAGAGGTGGGACCTTCTGGAGTTACTTAAGTTTAGATGAGGTCGTGAGGATGGAGCCCCCATGGTGGGATTAGTGCCCTTCTAGGAGGAGTAAGAAATACCCAAGCTTCTGCTCCCTACCATGTGGAGTTACAAAGAGAAGGTGCCATCTGCAAGCCAGAAAGAGGGCTCTCACCAAGAACCAAATCTGCCGGCACTTTGATCTTAGACTCCTCAGCCTCCAGAACTGAGAAATGAACACTTGCTGTGTAAACCACCCAGTCTGTGGTATTTTGTCATGGCAGCCTGAAATGTCTAATGCGCCCTCCCCCTTTTTTTTCCTCATGACCATAGTTTAAGGACTTCCTGCTGGCAGAGACGACAGATGATCTGTGGTTTCTTCTTATCGGCTCCACCTTCATCCAAATTACCATGTGGTAAGATGGTAAGAGGTCCCTGTGGCTTCCTCGATGGATCAGCCCCCCACCACGCTTTATTTTCAGCAACATCTGCGTTAAATTTACCCTCTGTTGAGTGTATCAAAACAGACTGCAATTTGGTAACACTGGAACTTTAATAGACCACTGTTTATTATAACATTATCTTTACTAGGACGCTTATTGTTTAAATGTCTGTGAGCTCTAGGAGGAACCACACGTGCCCCGCTGAACGCAACTCTTGGGAAATGTCGAATAATCTGGCAAAGCACACACTTGGCAGGCAAGTCTCAGGGGACAGATGCTGTGTGCAGGGCAAACAGCTCCTCGAGGCGGAGGCTGGCGGTCTCTGTGCCTCAAAGTGGGAAGACATCAGGTGCCTAGTCTTACTTAATGAAAACATAAAAGACTCCACTTAATTGCTCCAAGATTATGCAGGGCGTTTTTTCCTTCTTTAAGGTTGAGCTTGTTAATTTCTGCAGCTGTGATGTTGGCACAATTGCAGCCTCGAGTCCTGTTTTCACAACTTGTGAGCAAAATTAAAACTTCCCTTCTTAATTAAAATTCAAACCAAGCCAGAATTAAATTCTTATTGCAGAGTGGAGGCCTGGGGAAGCCTCAGGAACACCTGTTCCAAAGGCACGATGGACAAACCCTGACAAACACACCCATCTGAGGGTGCTGCCGGCGCCCCTGAGGAGGAGCTGCTGCTGTCAGCACTGCTTTGGCCATTCCAAGCTCTTCCACCGACAGCGGTCGGCTCTGGGGTGGGGAAACCCCAGTTCATATTTTCCATTTATTTTTTTGAAAAATATTTTAACCTTTACTCATTTTTGAGAAACAGAGCGCAAGCAGGGGAGGGGCCGAGAGAGAGGGAGACACAGAATCTGAAGGAGGCTCCAGGCTCTGAGCTGTCAGCACAGAGCCTGATACAGGGCTCGAACCCACAAACTGTGAGATCATGACCTGAAACGAAGTCAGACACTTAACCGACTGAGCCACCCAGGCGCCCCTTACATTTTCCATTTCTTACCCTTTTGGTCAGAATTTAAAATTTAGCCCAGTTATGACTTGTTCCTTTCCACAGGTAATAATAATGATAATAATAGTTATAGAGTAGTAGTGATAGTAATAAAGCAAACTGTTGTCCAGAAAGATCAAATATGCTGTGTCTCACACCCCAACTCCTCACTTTTGGTGCAGCTCTCTGGACTACTCTATGGAGAAAGATGTGGGAAACCACGTGCAGATCTAAATGCCTGTGCGTGTGTACGGACGCCACACTGCCATGCCAACCTGCATCCTGACAATAGATATAACAGATTTGAATTTAATCTTTCATTTTCTCCTAATGGATGGGGGGAATATTTAACCCTGAACATGAAAGAAAAATATTACAGGCTCATTAATCTCTATCATAGTTCTCGAGATGGAGATACTCACCTGGATACTGCCTAAAAAAGCCCTTTGCACTTCCAAAGTACTGCCATATGAGGGATGGGTCACGATCAAAGTTATCTACGAAAACTTTGTTTAGGGATTCGGACCAATAAACTCCATTGACGATTGCTGGGTCTGAAAAGAGAGAAGAGGAACGTTACAAACCAAAGCGAGAGAGAACCCTGGCTGGCGTCGCTCAGAGCTGGCAGATAGCAGCGGCATGAGGCTCATCTTGCAGGAAGCTGTGAAGAAAGTTATAGCTTCCCAAATGTTTAGCTCCTGGGAATTCCATACATTAGGGATTCCTCATCCTGCCCAAGCCCCCAGAGCCACCCAGGAGACTTTATTGATGACTTCTTACCTGAAAAACACATCCCTTTATTTGTAACTTTCAACCTTGCACAGCACAGAGTTCTTGAGAAAACAGAGACAAACCTTCTTAGCATTATTTTCCACCTTTGCCTCTCCTGAGTCAGAAACCAGAAATAAAAACAGGAAAAATGTGTTTTCTCTCACTGCAGTGACCTCAGCCAACATGGTCCTGTTCCAATTCTCTTCACCTTTGACTTAGAAATTTGCTTTTAAATAAAAATAAATAAATAAATAAATAAATAGGAATTACATAACTACATCTCTCTACTTCTTTTGTTCAGCAAATGTGAGCTCCAGGAGAGCAGGAACCATCTCACCTGGTCTTCTGCTGTGCCCCTGTGACCAATACATGGCAGAAATTCCAAACATTTATGAATGCATGAAGAGATGAATGGACGGATAGATGAATAAAACAAAGGTTTCTCACCACAACTGTCTACTCTTCTGCCCTCGTGATCCCATGAACAAATCTCTTTTCCTCACCCTTGGCAGCCCAAAGCTAACTCTTTGCCTTCCGTCCACAGATAAAAATTAAGGGCAAAGACAAAGAAGGACAATAAGCAAGTATTTTTTTGCATAGTGGCTGACACAAGATGGATCACTAAGGATGCTTTGGGACCATCCACTTTTTTTTAAACTTCTGGAGATCCTGTTTCAAAATGATGCCACGTTAAGCATAATTCTGTTACGAGGGAAATCACCATCCAGTCCCAGCGTGATGAGGGGAAGAATGACAATAG
The DNA here is from genome assembly GCA_030068075.1 of Paguma larvata. Taxonomy (NCBI): domain Eukaryota; kingdom Metazoa; phylum Chordata; class Mammalia; order Carnivora; family Viverridae; genus Paguma; species Paguma larvata. The sequence goes on along the minus strand of CM057842.1, from coordinate 21,756,529 downwards.
GGTGAGCGTGTGAATGATGAGGAAGAGGAGAGGAAGGAGCAGAAACCTTTACTGAGTCCTTCCTGAGGTGCCAGCACCATCCTTAGCTCATCTCCCATTGCCTCTACCACAGCTCTCCAAGACACGGTCCCTCTGCTATCCTTCACACTCCACAAGTGGAAACGGAGTACCAAGAGGTTAGGTTCCTTCCTAAAAGCATCCAACTCATCAATGACAAAGCTTCTGATCTGTGATTTGTAAAATGGGATAATAATACACATCTTAAAGGGCTCTTTGAAAGGCTAAACAAATCTACAGAAAAGGACAACTGGCAAAAGGCATTCAGAAAGTCATCAATGGAGTAATTCCATTCACCTGGATTCCAACACCCTCGCCAGAACTCCCTGTGGGACCCCGAGTCACAGAAATCCCACCATGGCATCTTTATTTCAAAGATTCCTCCATTCCGTACCAGGGAGATGAAGACAGATTTGGTCACTCTAGTCCTCGAGTTGCATAGTAAGCCAATTAGCAAAATAATGCTAGAAATGTTCATGTCAATTAGATACAGTGGCAAGGAAACTCGCTGTTGGCACAGTGCACCCCATCCTTCCTCCACAGTGGCCTGCCCATTGCCAGCCTGCTGCCCCCAAGATGCTCGCCTGAAGAGGTCTGAGGAAGAGCCCACAAAATGGCACCTAACCCAGCAGGCAGACATGGTGTCTTGTATTATCTTACCTCCAGTCTGTCTTATTCTCTCAGATCACTCACCCAGAGTTCATAGACAAGTGGGATTCTGAATCTCACCTCAACGTAAGTGCTCAAACTCTTATAACTATAATAAACCACATCATAGGCTGGGAGAGTGAAAGTGACCAATTCAAACTTTTACCACAAAGTAATTTTGAGAAAGACTTTATCCTCACAATCCTGGAAAATGGAACCCTTTATTGCTCCTGTGCAAGCTTGACAATAATTATTGTGACTCACTCCTTGTTACAAAAGCCACTTAAATTAATCCACAAAGATGTAAATGCAATAATGACACTGAAAACTCCATGGTTCTTGTCTTCTCCATCAATGGCCTCAATTATGTTGCCATCATATAAAAACTTTCCACAATTAGAAGCAAAAATTCCACTTCACTCACTCACTGTCTCAACATGTTAAGCAGTCAAACAGTTTCCAGGTAGAGAATTCTTTTTTCTTGACTGTGGTTTCTTTGGGGGTAGTAAAAGGCCATCGGTACTCTCAGGTGGTCCTAGAAACCTAAGACTGCCCCTTGGGGACCTGTGAGCACCTTCATAAATGCAAAAAGAATTGTGATGGTCAGAGTTGATTTCAACAATCATTTGGACACTAAATGTCGCTCTGAAATTACGCCTCTTTAAGAGAAAGGGGCTTTGATTTTCCCACGACATGGAGAACAAAGGCACGAGGATCACTAAAGAATATGGTCCAGTTAAAATGAGGGCTGTGTTACACACACCTATTTGATCAAATATTTGAGATAACACATCCTCTGCTTGTAAAACTATCACAGGATATTGATTTCACAATCTTGCTTAGCAAGCAATTTTAACTGAAGGGGAAAACCTCAAATTGCTGTCCATTGTTCATCATCTAAGAGATGAAGAAAAGAAACAGGAAAATGCTAACGTTATAAAACGGCGCCTTCACCTAAATATGTGGGTTAAAACAGAAACCAAAACTTAGGTTAAAAATGGTTTTCCCAACATCATTGGCAGAGAGCAGAAATGAAAGAGCCCAAAGAGTCAGTGCCTCCCATCACGCCCCTGCATACCCAGGTCCCCGGCTCCTTCCACTGTCTACCGAGGAGGAGGTGAATGTGACACCGTGGACCGGCACCCCAGCCAGGCATTCCCTCTACGGCTGCTGAGCACGTGTGCTTTCTTCAGGTCACCTGCAAAAACAACAGCATCCTCCCGAGGAGCAGGTTTCCCCTTTCTTGTGTGTGTGTTTTTCTTTTCAAACTTTGTTTAAAAGCCCTCCCCTCTGCCTCCTTTAGGGTTCTTCAGGAGTCTTAGACTAATCTGAGCTTGGGTTTCACTTTCACCCCGAGTCTTCTTAGGGGGTTAATGTATTGTATTAGCATCCTGTGGCTGCTATAACAAATGACCACAAACGGAGTGACTTAAAATAACAGAATGTATTCAGGAGGCCTGAAGTCCAAAATCGAAGAATTGGCAGAATGGGTTCCTACTGGGGGCTCTCAGGGAGACTCTGTTCCATGCCTCTCTCCTGGCCTCTGGTAGTCACCAGCAACCCTTAGTGCTTCTTGCCTTGTAGACACAATCATTCCAATGTCTTCCTCCATCTACACATGGCCTTCCCTCTCTGTATCTCTGGGTCATCTCTCCCTTTCTTTAAGGAAACCAGGCACAGGATTTAGGGTCCACCCTAAATTCAAGATGATTTCATCTCAAATCTTTCACTTAGTTACATCTGCCAAGACCCTATTTCCACATAAAGTCACATTTGCAGGATATGCTAGAGGTTAGGACTGGGGCATATCTTCTGAAGGCCATTCCTCAACCCCCTGCATGTATTCAGACTCCCTTAATTATGTTACATAATATACCCATATTTCATGGCTTGTATGTATTCTTTTTAAAATATGAGTTTTATGTGGGTAGGCCTTTTTCCGAATGAAGGATGTTTAAAAGTCTTTTAATGGAAACATTTTGGATTTTCATGTCTGCATTATAATTTTAGCCTAAATTAAATTGAGCTTACCATTCTTCCCAATCTCTGTCAATGGGTCCCTACCTACAATGCTCTATCTTGAACTAAAATCATTTCCCTTCATGCCTAGTGTATGTGCCAATGCCCAGTTCTCTGCTCAATACAGTGAACTCCATGTCACAGGGTCATTTTCTCCAATGTCCCTGTCCATTCAGCGTCAACTTATTATTCACAGTGGCCAATGTGAAGTCCAGCAATAGCAGTTCTGCTTCCTGCTTCCTCTACCTTCGGAGAGATTAAATTACCTCCGATGCCACTCAGAAATTTATCAGATGTTCGGCTTTTAGTAGAACAGACTACGAGCAGATGTTTGGAGAGCAAGAGTCCCACACCACCTTTGTGATCTATTTGCAATTTGTATCTGAAAAGCGGCTCATACATCCCTGCTCTGTCTTTATAATGTACCATATAACCCATCAAAAATCACATTTGTAGTTTCCTTCTTTTATTTCCACCCAAATAACTGCTCTCACCTGTGCTCCCCCGTCCCTCAACAAGTTTGCACTTCGCTGCATGAGGCTGTCTGATGTTACAGAGGGCTGATGTTCTTTCTGTGCCCTCCCCTGCGCGCTCACACCCCTTTCCATTTCTGATCTTTATCTTTGAATGAGGAGCCCCTCTTGGCATCCGCAGGTCCACCCTCCTGAGTCAATCATCCCTTTGGGTTCAAGCAAATTAATGCATCTAAAGCACTTAGCACAGCAATTGGCATACACAAGATAGTCCACACAAGCTGCCATTATTTATGCCAGGCGTGAGCAAATAAATAAGGTCCCAAGAAGAGTACCCCACTTCTTCCATCCCTACTCTCTGCAGCAGGAGTCCCCAGACAGCACCCTGATAGTACAGCACACCAGTCTGAAATGAAGGCTTTGGAGCTGGAGTCTTGGATATGAGTGAGACCTCACTTAGCACTTGTCAGTTAGTGGCCTTGGGCCTGTGACTTACCTTCCCTGAGCCCCACTGTCTTCTTTGACCAGAGCGACTCTCACACAAAGGCTTCTGAGACAGGGCACACAGGTGCTCGGCAGAGGGAGGGCTCCATTACCATCAGTGGGTACGTCGCTAGTCACAGCTCTGGGGTGAGTCCCCAGCTCCCTACCCAGGGCACTTCAGCTCTCCTAGAACTATCCAGATGAAACTTTACCTAAGCTCCTCCAATTATCAGGGCAAGGTACTCTTGATGACTCTTACATTCATTTGTTCATCCAACGAATATTCACCGAGCACCTACCATGTTGGGCATTCAGCAGGGAACCAGACAGACCGTGAAGCAGACAGTTCAGTCTGAGGAAGGGTGACAGTGGGCAAATAAATGAGGATTCCAAACAGAAGTGGGTGTGACAAAGAAAATAAAAAGGGATGGTAGGCTTGAGAGTTCCCAGGTGTGGAATCAGAAAGAGGAGTGAGTCTAACTGGGGGCTCAAGATGACCTCTTGGAGAGAGACTTGAATACTGAGAAGGTGTCAGTGTAAAAATACCGTGGCTAGCAAAAGCTCAAGGAAGAGCGAGCAGCCAGTGCAAAGGCCCTGAGCCGGGAAGAAACCTGTGTCCTGGGGAACAACAAAACAGCAAGTGGATTTGAGGCCCCATAAGCAAGGGGCAAGAGGTTTGAGATGGGGCTGGCCAGATGGGCAGGCCATGGTGAAGGTCTTAGCAGACGGACAAAGTTTCCTGCTGAGCATACATTTTCTCACAGGCTAAATCTGTGCTCCACCAGTGCCAAGGCCCACCACGCTTTTATTCATGGTTCCAAAATCAAATTTCTTGTCTTACGAAATATACAGCCAGCATAGCCTACTTCCTGCAAGCAATCAGGATCTTTATGGATGCCTTAGCACTTGAGTTTCCTCTCCAGACCTCAGAGTCACCTGATACACTCACCATCTTTTTTCTCAATATCATTTATTCTCCAGTGAATTAGCAGCAGCACTGTATTAACTTCACATTTTCTGCCACAAAATATGGGTGCATTTCTAGCGAATCTGAGTGTCCATGAATAATTACAGGCTAATCTAGAATTAGAAACCACTGTTAACCCAAAAACCATTGAAGGGAAGGGTCTGAATTCATGTTCGACTGGGTTTCCGAAGCGTGGCCCTTGTAAAGAAGGTTATTTCCTGCCTTGAACAAGCTGGAGGAAGGATCTTAGGTTTGCCTGAAGGTCTTTGAAGGGGTGTGACTCCTGGATGTGAAATCACAGCAGGCACAAGAGACTGGGTCCACGTGGAGCTCTTCTTCAGTGCCACACACTGAACTACACACAAAGGGAGAGTGGCTGGATAGTCTTCGTGTCTCCCATTTCAGCAAGTAAACACTCTCTCTCATGCATTCTAAGTTACGGATTAAATACTGAATAGTTTTGATGCTAATTATCAATCACGTATATATATATTGGACAATAGCCATTAATGTGTGTTGAATTATAAAATAGATTTATTTGCCAAACATTTCCCCTTCCTCTAAACTTAGTGACATGCTAGATATTAAATGCAGGTTGCTTTCCACAAAGCTGGAGTCAATTTCTGGCAATCCTGAAACCAAAGGGATGAGGAGGATTCATGGTCCAATGCTGACCTACTCTGCATGGATCTGGAAAGCCGAATGAATGGGAAACACACCTACCAGTTTGGCGAATCCCAGAAGGTACTGGAGACTCTCTCAGACTATTGCCTCGGCATGCTAGATGTCAGGATTAATTAATTGCCCAGTGAGATTTCACGTCAATGACTCCACCTGTGTGTGTGATTTCTTTGTTTGTTTTGCCTTACAGATATCAACTTTAAATAGCCCTCCTCCCTTAACATATTTTAAATTTTGTGGAGAAATTCACATTTCTCCCTCCTCGTCACTCCTTATTCTCCTGGAATAAACCATTCTCAAGTCTTTGTCAGAGATACTAAGAAGAGGAAAATGACATGATAGAAATCAAAGTATAATGACGACGATGACAGCAGCAGAGGCTGCCATTTCTGGGACATTTGCAATGGGCCACGTCCCATGCAAGACAGCTACAAACTCCTCTTCCTACCCCATTTTCCACATGAGGAAATTGGCCCTTGGAGCACTGAAGTTCATTTCCCCCAGGACATCACCTTGCCCACGGGAGAGATTAGCTAAGCTCCTCGTCCAAACTATTAGATGAAAGATGAACTGAGTGGAGGCCTTGAACTCTATTTACTGCCTACCAGACAGTAAGTAGAGGTTGGGAGAAAGGGGAGGCACCGGACGTGTGGTCTAGACACTAGGTAACACGTGGCTCACAGCAGGCTGCCTGTCCCCAGCTGTCAGCAAATGAATGGAGTGAGTGGTCCCTGGAGAAAAGGGCTGGGATCAGGGTGTCTTCGGGCTGGACACAGGCACCTTTGCATCTAACGCTCAGGACGTGTGCTTGAGCTGAAGAGGACATGGTGAATGAAGATAAGGCAGTGCTGGGAACCAATTCAGAGCTCTCTGCAAGAGTCCCCTAATGCATCCACTTTGAAGGTAGTTCTTTGCTGCAGAGCCACCAGGGAAGGTCTTTTGTCACTACCTGCATTTGGATTTGGGGTCTGCTTGCAGAGGGGACATTTACAAGGCATAAAATCTTAAATAACATACTCTAGAGTGAAGATAAGCACATCTCAAGGGGCTTCTGATTCTAAAATGGCATTTATGATAAATGGTAGTTAAGCTAGTATTCACTAGTTAATTTAAAACACCTCCTTCTTCAGAGATCATTTTGCCACTAACCGAGTCTCCCTTCAGGTCTCTAACAAAAAACTGAAGAACCAGAGCCTCATTCCTTCTTGAGGATTTACTTTGTTTGGAAAGGGAACAAACCTCATCTTGGACACGTTCAGAGATGGGGTGAGCACAGAGTCACTATTTTTCTACCAGAAAGCACTAGAACAACACCAGCCTTGCAAATTCCTCATAGCGGTTCCCTGGAACTCAGCATTCTGCTTGAAAATCTGTGCTACGCAACATGGCCGGACTGCTCAGCCTGCTCCAGAAGCGTCAGTCATTCCTGCTAACCCATCACCAGAGACTGCACCACTGCCCGGTTCTCCAAGATGCTCTGGTCTGGTCCAGGATCGCTTTCAAATCCACTTGCCTTCCAGCCTCCAGCATCCACCCACATCTGCACCCTGGCCAAGCTCACCAAGGCTTCTCCATTCTTGTATTTTAATTATTCCATTTATAGTAACTAGTTCTACTACCACTGGACAACCTGGTTAAAGGGTGTACTTCATGCACTCATTATAGTATGTCCTTATTCATTCATTCATTCAGAAGACATTTGCTGAATGCCAGACACCATGCTAGGATTTGGGGATAAAACAGTGGGCAGAACCAGACATGGCCTTTAACCCAATGAAGCATACAGACCAGTGGGGGAGGCAGAGAACCCAATAATTATCTAATTATGTATAAAATTACAGTCATGATTGGCATAAGAAGGGGTAAAACACACTGTTAGGAGACATGCCCTTAGGGAAGGTCCTGCTAGCCCAGATTTGATAGAGCTAGAATCTTCAGAATGAATAGGCACTCAGAGGGGAGGGGCAAGGCGCTGCTGGCACTGCCAACTGTAAGTTTAAATGTCCACAATGCAGAGGACAAAAAGGAGGCTGGAGTAGGTGGGAGGAGTCAGGGCCAGGGGACCAGGCAGGGCCTTGAAGACCCTGTCAATCTCAAGAGCCATGGAGGCCCCCGGAGGGCTTGAAGACAGAGCAGTAACACCCTTGCTATTTGGAAAGCAACCAAACAGGTGCAGGTGATCGAGGGTGGGATCACGCTGTCATTCAAGGGGGACAAAACAGGGCCTGCACTAGGATGACAGAGTGAGAGAAAGTCCATGGTATGTAGAGAGGAGGAGCTCAGCAAACATGTGTCGGTCCAGGTTTTGCACTCTGAAAGCCAAGGTAGAAGTCCTCTTCACTGTCCCAGTATCCAAGCAGGGAGTCCCCAGCAGCAGGGAGCCTGGACAACACACTCCTGAGCACTGCACCGAAGGGGCATCAGTCGAAGGAGAGCTAGCATGCTCCTCACATCGCACACAAATGGGAAAATCTACTGACAGCAATAGGGAAAACTGTGTCCCCAAACAGCTAGACTGTCCCAGATTTGCTACCACCGATTTTTCTGTTGTAACAATCCTCAGAATGCAGGTCCCTGCCAGCCATTCTAGCAGCGTGCCTCCAACTGACAGAAGTTATTCGTAAGCAGCAGGAAAAAATGGGAACCAATACAATGGGAAACCCTCGAGCACCCGCATCTGGGTATTGTACACCATCAGCGAGGCTCTTCTTCTGGGTGCAGTTATGCGTCCATGCGGTGCCAGCTGCCCCACCCTCTCATTCTCCATCATGCTCACGGCTCCTGAGAAGGCCCATACTGTTTCCGAAAGATGAGGCAACCGAGTCCGGCGCAGGGAGGACACACAGCCAGGGAGGTACTGGGCTCTCCCTTCACCTAAGGTGCTCCTTGGCCGTGAGACTCAGAGATGTTCAGCTCCGGGCCTCTGCCCCAAATGCATTCCTCTTCAACGTAAAGCCAAATAAAATCTTACCCATCAGTCAGTAAGCACTTAAAAATATCTAGGGTATTTGAAACCTTGTCCTCTGTTCTGGGACTGGGTAAGGGGACATAAAGAAACAATTCTGGAGAAAACCGATGTTATGACAAGTCACACGCAATAAAAGACAACACCCAGTTGGAGAATATATAGCTGTCATCCTTTAGTAAGAACCCAATCCTGATATTCGCACAGAAAGTCTCCTCTAATTTCAACCTTTCGGAAGAGAGAAAGAGATTTAAACATTCCTCTTTCCATCTTCTGGACAGGCCTGGCTCCCAGTAAAATATGATTTTGTGGAGCCTGCCATCTGCACTGATGCTATCAGCTTTTTATTGATATTTAATATAAACAGAACCCTGAGGCTAGCAGGTACCCTGACAGGGTCTGAAATATAATTGCCAAGGAACCATACAAATGCGTGTAGCAATTAAAGAGCTGTCAGGGATATTGCTGGTGCGGACACAGAGCTGCGGGCTGGATAAAGGAGGGATGCGCGCAAGCGGGGAGGCAGAGAGAGCAGAGGGCTATGGGAAATAAACAGAGTGGGAGACTGGCACATCCCTCCTGCAGCGGGCCCAGAAATCCCACACAGGGAGATAAGGGGATTACGGACATTCAAAAAGGGAAATGAAGCCGGGTTTCCCTCGGCGTTTGTTTTCAACACACAAAGACCAAGAGCCAGCTCTCCTGCCTCTGCTCTGAGCTTTATATTGAAGACACAACATGCAGCCTTGAGTCCGGCTTGGGTGGGGGTTCCCAGGACAGGGCACAGGAAGGAACTTGTATTCTGCACTGCTTTTAAGAGCTGTCACAGTGGCAGAAGCCTGAAAAACTGGCTGTGGGTAAGAAAGATGGGGTGCATAGAGATGAAAGGGGAGTTCTGAGTGAGGAAGAAGGAAAGACAGACCAGCTGGAGGGCCAGGGCCAACAGAAGGGGAATCTGAGGTGAGTCTTGAGGAGGACCAAGGAATGCTTCAGTGCCAGTTCCGGTTGCAAGAGCCCTGCCCGCATCTATGCTAGTACTGACTTCATAGGGAACACGGCGGTGGTGGGGACGGGGAAGGTCATGGGGATGGAAGTGCAGATACGACCTCCGCCCTGGGCCAGGATGTCTAGTCATCCTTTGAGATGCCCTGGAGCTTTGGCTTTCGTAACTGGAAGAAAGGGAGTAGTACCTAATGAATGGCCTGGGTTCAGGGGTCAGAAAGACCAGGTTTAGTAACAGAACTATTTGTGTCATATTTTGCTCCTAAATTCCTATGAGAGGAGCACACCTTTTCAAATGGAAGGCTACTGCCAGAGACCTGGGCTGCAAATAGCTAATGGGGTAGTAAACTAAAGGAATCTTAATCTCCTCTTTCTTTTTTTTTTTTTAAAGATTTTTTTAATGTTCATTTATTTTTGAGAGACAGAGACAGAGCATGAGCAGGGAGGAACAGAGAGAGCGGAAGACACAGAATCTGAAGCAGGTTCCAGGCTCTGAGCTGTCAGCACAGAGCTCAACGCGGGGCTCGAACTCACAAACCATGAGATCATAACCTGAGCCAAAGTCAGATGCTTAACCAACTGAGCCACCCAGGCGCCCCTTAATCTCCTCTTTCTTGAACGATGGATAGAAAGTGGTTTATGCCCTGCTCTCACCCCCTTCCCAACATACACACACACACACCAAACACATCTCACAACCCGCCCTAGACAAGTGCTTTCAGGTAGAACACAAAGGAACTTGTAAAGAACTTAGTGGTTAACATATTTCACGATGTTAGAGAACTTTTAACCAAGACATGGAACCATAGATACTCAGATCATTACCTAGAAGGGGGCTATTTTTATTTAGTTAGAAATAAAGATTGAAAGGAAGGCATAAAGGAATCATATAGGTGTTGGGCAGAAACAGGTGAAATCATGAGTGTGGCCTGGGAATGACCGGGGCTGGGAAAATGCAGCTCCAGTGGTTCCGAAGAGCAACACCCACCGTCTCCTCCCACATCTCCCCACGTAAGAAACTCACCTCAAAGCCTTAACAGTGTGGGGATGGCAGGGGTCATATGCTCCCATTCCTTGTGTAAAAATATGTGTTTTTTCTTCATTAAGATATAAGTGCATCCTCTAAGTATCCCTGCTCTGAACCTGACAAACTCCTAAAGGCATTCAGATCCAAGAATATAAAAACGTAGATGTGGTCACATCACAAAGGGCATTCCAAGTTCTACACCCCGAGAGTGTGTAAGCAGCAGTCAGAAATCACCTGAGAAAGTGCAGAAAGAAGCCCCAAGAAGCAGATCATGTTCTCTGCTCGTAAACTGCTGGGAAGATCCGCCCCCTCCCAGAGCTCCTGGGAGGAAGCCAATTTCATGCCAAGGTGGTTTTGATGGATATGGCACCAGGGGGCTGGGTTCACATGGCTAGAACATTATAAGAATTTGCTTTTGATGCCCAATTTCATGTGAAGATCGCAGGTCATAAACTCCCCTGGATTCTACCACTGGAAGTTCGGACTACTCCCCAAAAGCATGATACACTCTGAGGATAATGCCAGCTGCCAATAATGTTGACCAAGCACTATTAACGATAAGGTTCCAGCTGTCTTTGCACCTGCAAATACTTTCATTGATTTTGTTTTTTGTCTTTCTGAACAACAGCATTTGGGCCCAATTAATTGAGACCAAATGATTGAGTTTATGGACCTTCGGTAGTAGTGCTCACTGACTCCCAAGTGGCCTCTCCTCTTGTCATGAAAAATCACAGGGTATAGGTTTAATTCTCTTATGTGATTTATCACTAGAATAACCATACAGTTTATCATCCAAACCAAATCCCTTTTGATAAGGGGCCCTCTTTATTAATATACAGAGATAAGCAATATCAAGAAGGTCTATCCTTGGCAAACCAAAACAGACAAGCCTCCCATTTAGAACTCACCCCACTCCACAGAGAATGGAACTGAGTGACTGTGTGTGTATGTGTGTGTGTGCACACTTTGATCTCTGATGTGATCACGAATGCTAATGCAAAAGGGTTAGAAGCAAGAAATCATTTCTAAAAGAATACAACAAATGCTTACTTTTAACGCTTGGCCAATCATTCCATGTAGGATCATGGCCTTTTGAGCACTGGGGCAGTTTGCTAGCTGTAGGCATTCAGCATGCTCTAGACACAGCCAACCTGTTTAACTGATGGGAGAAGAAATGAAGAACATGAATTAATCCACTACATTGCTTAACCAGAGGTTACTCAAGAGTGTTCTACTATAATTAAATCAATGCACCCTCTACTTCTTCAAGTTGGGAATCTTTTCAATTTGAAGAATCAAATATCCTACTCAAAATACCTTAAAAAATATTAGCCTCTAGAGCTAAGAAGATGATGGGGAGGAATGATTAAGGAGTGGAGCTATCCCAAGATGGCCAATGGTTTCACCAGGGACCCAGTTACTACCTTTCTTCTGTCTTGAATCCCACTGAGTTGGCTGCATTCTCAGACCCTTCCTCTCACATACCTGGCCCTTCTGCCTACATCCTTTGTCCCAGCATCTCCAGCCGTTCCCCTCACAGGGTCACAAAATTGCTACGGCACATAGAGCCATCAGTCTTTTTCCTACTCTACTCAGGAATAGAATATGAAGTCTCCAAATGTCTCCTTACTTTTATTGACTTTGACCATTGTAAACCCATCCCTGAACTAGTCAGCACAGGATGGGGATAGGTCATGCTGATCCACCTGCTTAACCCTGTTAAGCCCCTGGGTCTGATTTCAAGCCCAACACTCATAAAGGATGGGTCCCTAAAAGAAATTCAGGTGCCACTGGCAAGAAGAGGAAGATAAAAGTGCCAAACCATAGACATCTCCTCAAAGTTTCCAATATCGTCACAAACACCCAAAAAATCAACTCAGCAGCCACAAAACCTAAGTGACTTAGTATTTCTCCAAGTACTAACTCACTTAAGGAACTGAAATTTGGAAGGACCATTTCCCAAGTGAAGCATTTCTATACCATATTGGTATACAAGAAGTATGTTGAGCATTCTAAAACTGCATGGCAGGTGGAAGGAACTTTATCAAGGGAAGTTTAATGCAAAAAGCTAGATCTCTCTCTTGGGATGCAAAGAAAAATATCAAGGAAGAGAGAAAGAAGTATTTCATGGAAAATAATGCTACAAGTCCAGCAGATTACATGCTACAAATAACAATGAAAAGGAAGAAAATATTGTTACTAATATAAAGCCAACAAGGCCAGACATATTTAACAGGAACTGCACCCAAAGAGGAAGAAGTCTGTTGCTACAAAAACGACGTATGACAGGGACAGGCCTTCAGAAATTGAGGTTGATCTCCAAAAGCTTCAAGGACTGGGCTACTTACAGATTTTTAGCTGAAATTGTTTTTGTAAACAATTATAAGTCAAGGTTTGAAAAATCTTTTCCTAAAAATTTGAGTAGTCTAAACTTTATTTTGTAGAAATACTTGTTTGGAAAGATCTTCTAGTAATAAAGATGCTAAAACATAAAAAAAAAGTTGCTGAAACTTTTATAACTGATGCTGTCTATGTAACCAGTTTGATTAAATAGCTTGGAACATATTTGAAATTGCCAGAAGTACAGAGTAAATCAAAACTCCAATAACATTTTGGAGTCCTAACACATTTGATGACTAATTTTATTACAGCAGTTCAGTAGAAATAAGACAAGCCATCTCTGCAGCTAGTATCCAATTCCACTTTCTCATTTTATCCACCCTGATTTCACCCTTTAGTCTGTTTGATTATCTTTAAATAGCTTGGTGCTCTTTTGTATGTGAATTAAAGGACATGTAAAATTAGAGGTGTTGCTATTCCAATACCATTTCCATGATTAGAATATAACAAAGTGTTTGTAAAAACTGAAAGCTGTATTATCATGGAGTGTCTCAAAGCAAGGGTATCTGTGACGCCAGGTCAACATTTACAAGTTCAAAATAAAGGCTAGCTTGGTTCCTGCACGGTCAGGGGATGGGTGGAATCAGCAACACAAAGAACAACAAAAGATGTAAAGAGAGGATGACAAAGCTTGTTTCAAAACAATAGCCCATCATAAAAGGTAGAAATATTTAAGAGAAAACATGTTACTTAAAATAGATATTTAATTTAATTTTCTTGTTCAAAATTTGTTCTATAAGACATATTAGGTATTTACCATATATGGTAATATAGAGAGAGAGAGAGAGATCTTATCTGTTATAATTGAATTAAGGATAAAACATAGTTAATTAGCATATGGGACAGTACAAATTCATACCAGAGGATCAATACAATCCTAAAGTCCATATAAGGAGAAAAGGGAGGAAGGGCAAGAAAAAATGGGCCCTTTGTCTTGAAGTAGCTGACTACAGTGCACTGAGGGGTACAAAAAATTAATAACTTTCTGGGTCCTTAACTTTCTCCAGACATTGTCTTTAAAGCAAGAAAAAAAAAAAGCTTCAAAATGTTTAAAATCTCTCCAAAACTATTAGCAAAAACAATATGGAAATATATACCAGATGCACAAAGGCATCTTGGGATGAATATATTAAGGACCCACAACTGCAAATTCTAAAATCTATTTAATTGTGCCAAAAAGAAAGACCTTTTGATAAACAAAATACAGACAGTGTTTCAAAAAAACATCCTGAGGTCTTGAGCCAAGACTATTCCTCAGCTGGATATTTCAGACTCTAACTAGACCACCAAAACAGACTCTGCTGTCATGTGGGCCACCTTTGAGAACAGCGACAGAGTTCTAGCCTCAGTCTTACCGGGGGAGAGAGTGGAATAATAAATGAATTCTGCAAGAAGTTTCCACTTGGGGCTTTTTATCTTAGAGCAAGCACAGAGCTCTTTTGTAGGGGGAAGAAAGTGGAAATCACCCTCTAAAAAGAGTTTTATCCTTTCCCTTAAAAAAAAACTTCTCACTTAATTAACCAAAAACCAAATGACCAAAAAAAAAAAAAAAGAAAGAAAGAAAAGAAATTCACCCTAGTCCTATAGATAATCACTGTTAGCATCCTGACATAAGGCCGTCTACTCCCTTCTCCGTATGTTTTATTTGTATAAAATGGGAGTGGGCTGTATGCACTCCTTTCTAACTAAACCCTCCCTCTCTGTTCCATTTACCAGTTTCCCAGGCCACACACACTGCCCTCCTCTGTAATAGCAGTATAGCATTCCATGTAAGTGGGGAGAAGGAAAGGAGTCTGTTCTCATGAGTGACATCGTTAGCACCCAGAGTATTTGGAGGGATTTGATTTAAAATAAATAAATATACTAGGGTGCCTGGGTGACTCAATTGGTTGAGCATCTAACTCTTGACTTTGGGTCAGGTCATGATCTCATGGTCATGGGATCAAGCCCCTCATCAGGCTCCACGCTGAGTGAGGAGCCTGCTTAAGATTCTCTCTCTCTCTCTCTCTCTCTCTCTCTCTTCCTCTGCCCCTTTCCCACACTCACACTCTCTCTATATATATGAATGAATGAATGAATGAATGAATGAATGAACAAAAACGAACAAACCTTCCTCATAAGTGTAGAAAGAAAATTGTTGGTGTGCTTAGAAGCAACGCCTGTGTCTTCACTGCAGAAATGTGGACAGGAACCAGCTCACGGTCCTTACCAGGTCCAAAATCATCCCCCACACCTCTTCCTCACCCTCTTTCTCCTATACATGGTACCACTGTTTTCAATTTTCATTATGAAATACTTTCAGACTCTAAAACAGTTGCAAAAATGGGGGGTAAATTCAAAATACCCTATACCCAGCTTCCCCAAACATTTAAGCGCGTACTTAACCACAGTTCAATAATAAGAACCACAACGCTCACACAGACACAACACCAACACTCTTTACAGACCTGATTTAAATTTCAACAGCCCCGCCGCTGTCCTCTGTCTGGGCCTGAAAAACCGATCCAGAGTCACGCATGATGTTAGCTGTCCTGTCCCTTCCACCTCTAAACAGAGGTCCTCAGCCTTTCTTCATCTCTCCTGACCTTGATGCCTTCCACCTGTGTGGAGGTGACTTGCGAGACTGTGGAAAAGGACTCAGAAAGGTCCTAGCAGGTGTGTCACTTTCCCAGTGCTGCCTCTCACACTTCTGGAGGCCAGGAGTCTGAAATCAGGCATCAGAGGGCTGGTTCCTTGGGAAGACTCTGGGGAAGAAACTGTCCCATGCCCCTCTTCTACCTTCTGGTGGTCACTGGCAATCTCTGTCATTTGCTGGCTTCTGTACACATACTCCAAATCTCCACGTCTCTCTTCACATGGCCTTCCTCTCTGTGTGCCTCTGTTGCCCTCCTCTCTTCTTATAGGGACACCTGTCATTGGATTTAGAGCCTACCCTAAAATCCAGTAGGATCTCATCTCCAGATCCTTAAGAAGTTGCATCTGCAAAGACTCTATTTACACATAACGTTGGGTTCCACGTGGATACACAATTTTGAAGAGAATATTATTCAATCCACTACAATGTCCTTCAATTCAATTGTTTTAAAATGTGTATTTTGGGACAATGACTAGGTTGAGCCCTGTTCAACAATTTCTCACAACACCTTATTATAAGACAGCAGGAGCAGCCTTCTACTGCTTGAGTAGTATCAAACAAACTCAAAACACCCATAGGATCTTGGGGAAGATAATGGCAAATTATATTTAGTCTTACATTTGGCATTTCAATTATAGATACAACTCAGCAGTGGCTTCACAGATCACTCCTGTTTCTTACTCTAGCTGAAAACGTACCCGCAATCAGTCTGTTGATGAGCGGAGAAATGTAAACACTTTTGTCTATGAAGGCAACCGGAGTTTGAAGCTGCTTCTGAATTGGATGCTCTTGTAAGAGGTCGTTATTTCCAAGAACTGCCAAGACTTTAGTTCTCTGCCTCACAGGCCAAGTGAAAAGGACAATTGGGACAATCACCATGTTCAATAGCCCGGCCGCCACTTGATTAGGGAAGGAGATGAGATTGGCTTGGCAGGATTTATTCCCGGCAGAGACTCACTAGGGGAGAGACAGAAGCTTGTCCTTTCCAAGATGACTGCAAATCGGGTTGGTAGTTATTTCGCTATGACTCGTAGGATTTCCAGGCTCACCTCTTTTTCTCCTTCTGAGTAAAATGGACCACGGTCTTCTTTTCCAGCACAGCAGCAGAGCCGGTTCCACGGTCGAGATACCTGGCTATGAGCTGGCTGACCCGAAAAATGCTCTCCAGGACACCTCAACGAACTAACAGTCTAACACATTTCTTTCCTGGCAACTTCCATATTCAAGCAGAGGAGACCCCTTAGGCTCACAGTCTGTAAGCCACTGTCCCAGCCTCAAGTTTACCAATTTCAAAAAAAGATAAAGCTTTGAAAAGAGAGATGAGGGGCACCTGGGTGGCTCAGTCAGTTAAGCATCCTGACTTTGGGTTTCGGTTAAGGTCATGATCTCATGGTTTGTGAGTTCGAGCCCCACGTCAAGCTCTGTGGTGACAGCGCAGAGCCTGCTTGACATTCTCTCTCTCCCTCTCTCTCTCTTTCTCTCAAAAATAAACTTAAAAAAAAAAAAACAGAGATGAATATTCACAGCGCACACACACACACACATACACACACACACACACACACTTAACCTATGTAAGCACCGACGTGCATGTGTCCACATGGAAGTTAAATTGGGCTAAGATGTCCTTGGTCAGGGAAGCAAAGAGATGTGAGTCTTTCCATGGCAACTGGGTGCATGCCACTCACACACCCACACGGAAAAAAACCACTTACTATGTTCTTACATCAAACAAACACACACTCAAAAAACAACAGAATATAATGATATTGGTGGTCCCAGAAAGGGTACCCTAAACTGTTCACTAGGCTTTATTTGAATCAGAATTAACACAGGAAAGGAGGAAATGTGTTCAATTTAAAAAACATATCACAGGGGCGCCTGGATGGCTCAGTCGGTTGGGCGTCTGACTTCGGCTCAGGTCATGATC
This sequence comes from Paguma larvata, assembly GCA_030068075.1. Classification (NCBI taxonomy): domain Eukaryota; kingdom Metazoa; phylum Chordata; class Mammalia; order Carnivora; family Viverridae; genus Paguma; species Paguma larvata. The sequence continues at coordinate 21,739,242 of CM057842.1, read as the reverse complement.
TCGCTGATGAGTTCGGGTCCCGCGTCAGGCTCTGTGCTGACAGCTCAGAGCCTGGGGCCTGCCTCAGATTCTGTGTCTCCCTCTCTCTCTGCCCTTCCCCCCTGCTCATGCTCTGTCTGTCTCTCTCTCTCTCAAAATAAATAAATGCCAAAAAATAAAAAATAAAAAAAAACATATCACACTAAAAATAATGACAACAGCCTTGTATGCGTACTTTGCATTTGCTGAAGCTCTTTTCATTCATGCTTTGGTCCACTTTATCTCTCTATCGTAGGCCCTCTAAGCACATTTGCAAATGGGGAGCCTGGGGCGACAGAGAACTTGAGTCGTTTACTCAAGGCAGTGCCATTCAAAGCCTGTGGAACATGAAGACCATCAGCAAGTACTGAACATCTCAGGATGTTCTAAGGCACCTAACATTTGATTCTCAAAACAACGACTGGGTAGGCACTCATGTAATTCCCATTTTATAGATGCGGAAACTGAGCTGAAGCAGCTGAGTAACACGCCTAAGGTCACAGAGTTAGGAGCAGAGCCCCTTGGGTAGGTCTTCTGGACCACATTTTATTGGCAGAAGCCAAAGCAAAGAGAATAATTACAGGGGTTACATTTCCAAAAGCTTAAAAGAATTCATGCATACAGACCGTGGACCCCTCTGCTCCTGCTGCACAAATAAAGTGGCAGCCTCAGGAGAGGTGGGCCCGGGATCTCACACGCACGTGGGTGAGCCTTGAGAAGAAGCAGATGGAGGACCCTGAGAATTCTGTGCATCTCTGTACCACGGCCAAGGGGAATGAGAACAAAGCAGCGCAGGATGACAGCAAATTCCTGAGAACACTGGCTAAGTGCGTTAGGATAAAGGCGGTCTTCCCTGGAGGAAGCAGTGATGAGTGCCCAGAAACTTGGCCTCCTCTCTCCCTGCTCCCCTGAATCCTCAAATCCCCTCTGCATTGTCAGAGGGAGATTATGGCCCTGACAGGGTGTCCTGATGACAGAGGAGTCCTCCAGAGGAGTGGAGAGAAGGGGAGGGAAGAAGGTCTGAGGGGAAAAAGGGAAAGGAAGATCGCTGTGTGTCCTGGAAGGTATACGCAGCACGGTGGCGCTCGGTTCATCAAGGGATGAGTTGAGATTAGCGTCTGCATCATCTAACTTGTCTAATGTTGCTCTAAGTCAAGCCTCTCGGAGTCCTGGAGGGCAGCCCATGGTGAGGACAGAGGGAGCAGCGCGGACAGGTCCTTAATTACCTGGAAGGCCCAGGGAAGGATGTGACCTATCCAGAGCCAATTCTCAGCAACTCAGAGACCAGAGCCCAGACCGCCTCCTGGGAAGAACTCCACAAACGGACACAGACTGGATGGGACATGCGTGGGTGTGGATGACGGTGAGCAAGGAGAGCATGACGAGGATCGCAGGCATGGGTCACAGAGAGGACCCGGGGCTGCCCACTGTACCCCTCTACGGCTCTGCATGGCAGGACCCAAACTGGTGGCTGGGGCACCACGCTGCTTCTTGCCAAAGCGAGGCCACAGCAGCTACCACGGCGGGCCAGAAGCCAAGGCAGAGGCGCCACTCTCCCAGGGCCCTGGGTGCCAGCTCAGGTCTGCCACCACTGCAGTCGGTAGCCAGCACCCTCCCCACGTGCTCTGTCACTGTCTGTCTATAGGTGCTGCCTGCCCTCAAGAAGCAGGGACCTCATGTACCGAGATGAAATCCCCGCTCGATTCAGGTACAAACCCCCTGAATCTCTGCAGAACAGAGCACACCACGTCTTGCTCTCACTGCGACCGTGAGCATCAGGGATGCCTTGGCGAGAAGCGCTCAGCACAGGAACTGGTCTATGGCAGGCACTCAATACGTTACTGCTGCTATTCATGTGTAGCTTCTGAGGCGCACTTAAGGAGCAGTCTACACTCCCTGTGGGAGTAACTGCCACGCGCTGATCTTCCAAGGGGGGCGGTGCTATCTGAGGGCAGAGCTGACTGCTCAGGGCCAGGGCTGCAGAGGAGACTTGAAGATCAAAGGCAGGACGCTAGGTGGGGATGGAGTAAGTTTTGCTGCACGGCCCGGGCCATAATCCTCCCCCTGACAAAACCAGTACAGGCTTGCCCCTGAGGAGCTCTTGCTCAGGTTTTGGGGAAGGCCTGACCCTGGCCTTTGGGCGGGCCGGCCCACCAGCAGGGACCCGGCCACCTGGGAGTTGTTACCATCATGGCCCGGATGTGGTGCTTGCCCACACTCTTTGAATCATCAAGAAAGCGAGCCCAGGAGCCAGGCCAGCGTGGTGTCAGGCACCCCTGGTCCACGTGCTCAGGGCCCAGTGCAAATCCTCAGGAAGCCTCTTTGCGAAGTCACTTCACACATGACTGTGTGTGTGTTCTAGATGATGTTTTAAAACTCCAGAACCAAGGCTGGCAACAGGGCTGGGAGAGCAGGGGAGGGCGTCGAAGGGTCCCTTTGCTAAGGGCTTGCACACAGTGGACACACCGCCGTGCCAGCATCTGCCTCGTTTGGATTTACGCATTTGTGTGCGTGTTTACGTGTTTGTTTACCCTCCCCCTGTGAGGCTGGAAACTCCATGAGAGCAGAGAACCAAGGTCATTATGTTTTCCAGCATGTACAGAGACTGTGGCTCACTCAGTGCCATCAAAACTGCACAAACACACAAAGCAAGTCAGAGCCCGGGCCTGTCTGATCCAACGGGGGGAGATACGAAGAGCCGCTTTTAGATTTGGGCAGCAGACCTAGACAGAGGAAGGAAGCCACGGCACCAGCCAGGTCTCTGTGGTTTTAGTCCCCAGGCAACAACAGGAATGACTGAGATAAAAGGGCCAGACACTGCTGAGGGGCCCAATCTAGTCTGTGGCTGAGCGGCTTTATATTCTGCAGCTTCTTTGGGGGGAGGGGCAGCAGAGCCCCGGTCCTCATCAGAACCCAGGGGGAGACGGCAAGTGTCTCATGACACCCTCCCAGGGAAGACAGCAGCTCCTCACATGAGCCTTCCGCCTCCCACCCACCCACCCCCGCCCCCTGCCTATTCTCTCCTGTTCCAGGAGGATCCCAAGGCTTCCAGCCAAGACTCAGGTTCATTGTGGTTCAACCCTTTGCTAACGTGGTCTATTTAGATAACGAGCAAAGTCGCCAGGGCACCCTGCTAGGACTGGTCCCCTAAAAATGCAGGGCACATAGTAAGCGAGTGACTCCTATGAGGTGGTACTATTTACACCCCCATTTTACAGAGGGGCAGGTGAGAGTGCCAGGGAAGTACTCTCCAAGGTCACAGCAGGAGAAGGAGAGAATAAGAATTGAACCACATCCTGGTGAAGCACCAGAGCCCACTTCCTTCCCGACGACACAGTACATCTCTGCACTCAGAGCCGGGGGCGTGAGAGCGTGGGCGTGCCAGGGCAAGGTGACCACTCGCCACTTGCACGGCCACTCCAGAAACTCTTCAAACGTGCTGATCCACATGCTAGCATCCCTGTCTCTCCACGTCTCTGTGCCTGTCTGTCCCTTCCTTCTTCCATTTCCCTCTCTCTCTCTTCTCTCTCTGCCTCAATTTCCTCATCTGTAAATGAGGATAACAATACTTAGCTGATAGGACTGGAGGGAGATTATTGTTATTAACAAGAGTCATACCCATTTGTGAGCGTTTGTTAACACGTGCCAGTCTCTTGGGTGCCAGCGCTACATCTCTCTCACTGAGGTGTGGCCGCGACAGCCCCGTTTCACAGATGAGAGAGCTTACATGCTTCTCTAGCGTTACATGGTGCTGTGCACCTGTGAACACTCAGTGCATGGCAGCTGCTCTTATAACAGTAATGATAGCAAAAATAATAATGATAATCATGGAATAGCCTTTAGCTACTCTATCAGGTAAGAGGAAAGAGAATGAGACAAAAAGAGACAGGAAAGATCCTTCTTGGAAACAGCTGGTGTCCTCATCTTCTCCTGTTCTCGGCCCGGATCTCTCCCCCAGCACATGGAGCTCTGTGCTGCCCGGGGACAGCCTGGGCCCTGGCCACCTACCCTAAGCTGGGTCACAGAGCAGCAGGCAACGTGAGCCATGGAGACAAGAGTGCTAGCAGGATGCACGGTCACTCTTCAGAAAACACACTTGTTTACTACTGGCCTGCAGGCACACGAGGTTTCTGGAGTGGTTTCCTCAGGGGATATTGATGGTCCCCGGTGGGCTGGGTCCAAACTGTCTTTGATATTACCCAGCTCCCTCTCTGAATACCTCGGTTGACATACAAATAGAAAGAGGCCCAGCCTACCCAAATAATTTTCCAAACACACAAGATCTTTAAAAAATGTTCACTGTATGATTTCACTCACGTGTGGAATTTAAGAAACAAAACAAACACGCATAGGAGAAAAGAGAGAGAGAGAGAAACCAAGAAACGGGCTCTTAACTCTAGAGAACAAACTGATGGTTCCTAGAGGGGAGGCGGGTGGAGGGATGGGTGAATTAGGTGTTGGGGACTAAGGAGCGCACTCACTGCGATGAGCACCTCGTGTTATACGGAGGTGCTGAATCACCATACTGAATACCTGAAACTAATAGAACATAGCATGTTAACTGGAATTACAATTTTTTTTAATGTTAACTGTAGAAAATCCAGAAAGCACAGAAAGAGAGAATAATAAAAAAAAGCAACCCACAACCTGGCGAACACTGGGAGATGCCTGTGTATTTTACCTCCTGCCCAGCCCCACTACATAGAACAGTGCAGTTAGCACGCGAGACATGCCAGCATCAGCTTGGTGATTTTTTATCAGGTCTATACCATAGAGTTACAGGTAGAGGCTGAAAACTGGAAGTTTTTAATAACTTTTATTTCTGCTCTAAGGTAACTGAAATGGAAAGCCCACATTTTCAGATGGATTACTCAAGTACAACCACAAATACTCATATATAAATAGCTCTTAGCAGTAAAAATCTCTAAAAGATTCTCTCTAGGTTGAAACTTCTAATTTTCTAACGAATAACCTTTTAGTCCCTTTTCTTTCGGCCGTTCTACCTGGTGGCCACTTCATCTGTTCTCCGGACAGGAATGAGTTCAGAACTGACATTGACAAATTGACCAGCAGAGGTTCTGGTCACACGAGACATTACTCAGCGTCCTGACAGGTGACCTGTCTGCCTCGAAACTTCTGCTTTCAGCTGAGCAGTGAGGCCTGATATGAATCCCAACTTGGGCCAGCTGACCAGCTCAGGACACAGTTTGCCATCATATATATATTCCTTCAACAAACACTCAGCAGCACAAGGTGATATCTCTACAATCATTCATAATTTGGGGCTCTTGATATTATTTCTCCAATAACAACTATCACCAGACATGTAAATCGAGGAATAACAGCTTAGCATGTAAAACATGGACGCGTAAAGGCGTAAAACAATGGACGCGGTAAGGACAGAGAAAATAAAGATGGAAGTCATATTTTAACCTTGAGTCCTTACAAAGCTCAAAGTTGAAATACTAATTGTTATAATGAAAAACTTGTGTTTTTACAGACTGGAATTTTAAGGTTCTGAATCAAGAAGGTAACAGAAAGTGGACTTCATAACACAGACAGCCACCAAATATTTGCTTATTCATTTAAATATCTCTCAGAACTTGGGGCATCTGTGTGGCTCAGTCGGCTGAGTGTCCAACTTCAGCTCAGGTCATGACCTTGCAGTTCGTGGGTTCAAGCCCCACATCGGGCTATGTGCTGACAGCTCAGATTCTGTGTCTCCCTCTCTCTCTGCCCCTCCCCTGCTCATGCTTTCTCTCTGTCAAAAATGAATAAACATTAAAAAATTATAATAAATAAATAAATATTTCTTAGAATTTAACTTACGTAAGGGATTATTTGAAAGCAGTGATTCCCATATTTTTAAATGCATCAGAATCAGTTGAGGTGCTTGCAGAACACAGACTGCTACTTCCCCCTCTGCACCAGAGTACCCGATTCAATAGATCTGGGAAGGACCTTGGAATTTTCACTTCTAACAAGGACCCAGATGGTCCTGATGCTGCTGTCCTGGGACCACAGTAGGAGAACTACCATTCCAGGCTATGAAAATACAGCAGCAAACAAATCAAAGCCTTTCTCCCCTGAAGCCTATATTCTATTGGTGTGATAACAATTAAGCAAAATGTAATTTCATTAGTGACAAACTTATCTCCACCAGGAAAAATAAAGCCAGAAAAGAACTGAGAATGAGCAGGGAGTTTTCAAAGAAGATGGTTAGAGAAGGCATCTCTGAGGGGGTAACCTTCAAACAAATGAAGTGAATGAAGACAGAGGAAGCCTTGCAAAATCAGAGGGGAAGGCACTGTAGGTAAAGAGAACGTCTCACAGGAGGATCCCTGCGTGGAAGCAAGCTTCAAGCATTCCAGAACAGCAAGACCAGTTTGAGTAGAGACATGCAGGCAGAGTTACATGCAGGCAGAAAGATGGAATAGACTGGCAAGACTTCTTGGAGGGGATGGGTGGAAAAAAGATGTGTCATGAATGCTGATTAAAATAAAGAAACGAGCAACCAAAACCCCTTGGGTAGTCTGAGATGTGGAGGGGAGGCTGTCCGGAGACAAAAACAGAAGTGAGAAGACCAGCCGGGAGGCATCTAGAGATGATGGCGGCTTGGACCAGGGTGGTTACCCGCAGTTCTGGTTGGAAAGGAAGATGTCCTGCAGGGGGCGCTGAGATACTTCCCGTGGGATGTGAGGTGAGAGGAAGGGAGGCTTAAGGATGACCACAGTGTTGTGTCTTGTTTTTACTGGGGCTGGGGGAAGGCAGGTGGAAGGAAAACATTTATTTGGAAACATTCTCAAGCCTACAGAAAAATTGCAAGAATAAAAATAGCATGAAGAGGGGTGTCTGGGAGGCTCAGCTGGTAGACTGTCCAACTTCAGTTCAGGTCATGATCTCTGAGGGAGTTCATGAGTTCAAACTCCGCATCAGGCTCATTGCTCTTGGTGCAGAGCCTGCTTTGGATCCTATGTACCCCCCTCTGCCCATCTCCCACTTGCACTCTCTCAAAAATAAATAAAAACTTTAACAAATAGCACTAAGAACACCTGTAAACCCTTCTAGAAGCTACCACCCTTAACACTTTACCCCATTTGCTTTAACACTGCACACTCCCCGTGCCCACCGCCCTGACGCACACACTATTTTCCTTTCCAAATCACTGAAGAACAAGCCACATACATTGTGGCCCTTCCTCCCTAAATACCTCAGAACCACAATGTTCCCAGCGTGGTATGTCCAGTTTTACATATGTAGCTAGTCGGAGTGGTCGTGACACTGGCCTCAATAGAAAACACAGTATCAGCACATGATACAACCCAGCTAGGAACCAGCACAACTGGGATGATAGGAGAAAGTCAGGCGGATCGCCTGATTCCACCAACACGTGCCAGAGCTCTGAGAAGGTCAACAGGATGCAGGAGGCTTTCAGAGACACAGCACAGACCACAATGAGACTCCATGGACAGGATTTTAGACAAACAGGAGAAAGAAGAGAAGAAATGCCCGGCAGCGGGGAGGGCGGTCTGCACAGACCGTGAGGAGAAAATAGGTATGGCACACACAAGTGATAGACAGAAGGCCACCGTGTGCTGGCAGGAACTTGATGGCAGGGGTAGGAAATGAGGTCAGAGACGCAGGATGGGCGCATCAGAGAGAAAAGACACTGACAGGCAGCCCAAGGATGAACTGAGAAAGGAGACAGCTCAGGGTCTGCTGGTCCCAGGCACTCTGATCACTGGTGGAAGGATTTTACATTTTGAAGAGGAAAATTAGCATGACAAGGACAGTGGCAATAGGGCAAATAAGCTGACCACAATCCCCTTCCCAACATTTTCCCATGTTGCAAATTTCTTTTTAAAAATTTTTTTAACGTTTATTCATTTTTCAGAGACAGAGAGAGACAGAGTGTGAACACGGGAGGGGCAGAGAGAGAGGGAGACACAGAATCTGAAGCAGGCTCCAGGCTCTGAGCCCTCAGAAGTCAGATGCTTAATCAACTGAGCCATGCAAGTGTCCCTGCAAACTTCTAATATTATCTCCTGTGGACTCCTATTGGTCAGTGTCACACCCAAGCAATTCAAGTTTCTCAGTGGCCAGCCAATCCTTCTGCCTTTGAACAGAGACATCTTACATTCCCAATGTGGACTCCACAGAAACACATTGAACTTGGCCACTCTTGAACTCTGCAGCTCAACAAGCAACGCCAACCTCCGCAGAATGACATTTGCAGAGCCTGGCTCTCAATGCCATGCTCAAAGATGAGCTTATTCATTCCAACTTGATAAATGCAGGAAGTAATCAAAAATTCTGCTTGTACAGGGGGGAAAAACCTTCTGAGGGTATAGAGGCAGCTCAAAATGAGATTGGAATGTGATGAACCGCTGCCTTTTTTTTTTTTTTTTTATTAAGTAGGGTTTTTCAATTTGCCACTCAAAGGGAGCTATGAATATGCTTCCATCATATACCCCTATCAACTCTGTCCACAAGGCAGCTGGGCCAACAATACCTGCATTTCTGAAGCACAGAACTCCCGACCCAAGTTTATCCCCGGCGGGCGTGGAAAGATGATAATCTACAAATAGCAGATTCGTAAAACTTCTCTTCTGAAAGGTACGGAATGCAGAACTATGAATCAGACCAACTGCTAGAGCACGTCTTCCACCCCCACAGCTTCTGATAATCTGTCCTTGACCAGAACGAGAGGCCAAGCAAGAACACTGTGAAAGCCGTGGCGGCTGCAAGCCAGACTGTCTCTACAGGCTCTTCCTGGGCTTTGGTTCTGGTGTCCTGAACTCTGCTGTTCAGACCAAAAGAGGATCCATCCCCTAAGGACTACAGCACAGAACGAAAGTATTCTCTGGCCTGCTCGGCCCATTTGGCAAATCCAGGCGATACTGGAGAGCGTGTCTGGGGCAGAGGCCACAACGAGGCACATCTACTCTGTTTCTCAGCGCGGACAACACGACACAATTTTCCAGATGTCCTACGAAAGATTTCACAGGCAGGCAATAATGTACATGATTGAGTATATTAATGGCCCATGTGACCCCAGGAGAGTTGCTGGCTATCTCTGAGCTCCCTTCTTCATCTATAAAAAGGGGATAAAAACAGAGCTGATCTTTGGAGAGTTGCTGTGAAGACTGAAGGAATTATTTTAAAAACACTTAGCCCCGTGCCTGGTACATAGTAAGTACTTTGAAAATGTTAATAGTATTATCAGTTGAGTCCATATTTCCTATCTTACTTTGAAGGCACACAGGCTTGGTCCGGGCTATTCTTATGAGGTGCTGCAGCAGGGAAGGGAGAATTTCCCTGGGGTTGCTTCTGTTTTGCACTATCCACAGGTGCATCTGGAGCCTTTCGGGGTAGGGAAAAACACTTATTCTTATTCCCTTCCAACTTAATCCCATGTATGGAATACCTGCCATTTCCTGCTTCTAGAAGCTCATCGAGTCTATCTGCATCCTTCAGCCAACAGCTGCAGAACACTCACCAAGTGCTGCGCTGATGGGCTCACTGCAGACGGTGTGGCAGAGCAGCCCCCAGGTGATAACACGAAGCACGGTGCCTGCAAGACCAGGGTACTGGAGGTAGTGCAGGAGGGACACCTGGTCTCATCTGTGCCATCAGGAGGGTCTTTCTGAAGCAAGTGACCAAGGACCTGAGCGATGCTAAGGCACTCCCAGAAATGAAGCCTTCCAAAAGGAACCTCAGCCTAAGGTTCTCTAATTCTCAAGTCTTTGTCCTGGGCACTGTCATGCCTTCCCTGAAAGCTGTTAAAACTCTGGGACCCTACCCAAGGCCAAGGGCAAGTGTCTATACCCAGGATTGAGGAGGCCTGGCAGTCAGCTAACTCTGTTTCCAACACAGAGATTCTCACAGCCACAGGGGCTGTGCCCTGCCCCCCTCACCCCACATACCCAAATGCACACCCCTGTACTCCTGATGACCACCTGTGAAATCTAAAATATCCAAAGTAAAGCAAACTAAAAAATTATCAGTAAACATACCAAACTAGATAAGAAAAAAACAAAATTCAGGAGCGCCTGGATGGCTCAGTCAGTTGACCATCCACCCTTATTTTGGCTCAGGTCATGATCTTACGGTTTGTGGGATCGAGCCCCACATCGGGCTCTGTGCTGACAGTGTGGAGCCCACTTAGGATTCTCTCTTCCTCTCTCTCTCTGCCTCTCCCCTGCTCATGTTCTCTCTCTCTCTCTCTCTCTCTCTCTCTCTCACGTACACACACACACACAAATAAATAAACTAAAAAAAAAGAAAAAACAAAAGTCAGAGTTACAAATAAAGTAAGACAATCAACTAAAAGGATATGAACATTTCTTTAAGCTCAAAACTTAACAATTCAAAAAAATAATAATTTGGTTATTATTATATAATACATTATTATATTATATTTTTAATTTTCCTACTTACATGTTTCACCATGTTACTTGTTTACTCCAATAACCTTCTGGGATGAGAACCCTTCTATCCCTATTTTATCGATCAAGACACTCATCTTTAAATGATATGGTGCCTAAGTCACGAACTATTAAATGTCAAGGCTATAACTCATATCGAAAGCCCATCCTCCCATTCATTCATATTACACTAGTAACCGTAACCGTGGATGCACCCAAATCTCCTGGTGTTTTCCAAGCCCCATCCACATCTCAGACTTTCTAATTTTCCAGAGGGAGAATGGGCCCCTGGTTATTTAAGAAGTACCCTGACAGGTGTCTGGATGGCACAGTCAGTTAAACATCTCACTTCGGCTCAGGTAATGATCTCACCATTGGCGAGTTTGAGCCCTGCATCAGGCTCCCTGCTGTCAGTGCAGAGCCTGCTTCAGATCCTCTGTCCCCCTCTCTCCCTGCTCCTCCCCCACTCATGCTCTCTCACTCTCTCTCTCAAAAATAAATAGACATTAAAAAGAAAAGTATCCTGAGAGGTTCCATTTTTGGCACAAAACCATATGGAACTTCTCAGACATGCTCCCCAGTGAAACTGGTATAAGTTATTTTCAATAATAATTCAAAGTTTCTAGAAACTTTCCTAATGGCATACAGTATATTAAAACACACTTGTTAAAGAAAATCCACTAAAAGTCAGAAACACAAGAGTCTACCCTGTTTGAACCAAGATGTGCTTCCTCCCTCTCGCTTCTCAGCTCAGCAAGACCCAAATTCCACTGCAGACTGGTACAGCCAAGATACAGGGCTCTCTCTCTCCCAAACTGGTGGTTGTAAGGCATTGATCCTTAAAGCGGCAGGGTATCACCTTACAAGTAATCACCTTACTTGTTGCTAAGGCTAAGTTCTGAGCATGCACAGCTGATAGGTAAGGGGTCCCTTCTTCCACACTGCATGTACCCATAGGATAAAGGCTTGCCTCTGGCTCAGCACACAGAAAAAACTGGGGCTCTGACATCCCTTTACTGGACTTGTAAGGTGAAGGTTCTATGCAAGGAGAGGCAAGCTGAGAACACTCAAGGGCACTGCTTCCCTTTCCAGTGAGCATTTAGCTCCTAAAGCATAGATGTCACTCGCAAAGAATCACACTATTGTCCACGCTCAGGTTTGAAAAGTCACGACTCAGGTTTGAAAAGTGACAAAAAAGCAGGTCGCGAAAAAGTTTTGAAATCTCCTCCCAAAGGAACTGACTTCATTTACAATGAAGCATGGAGAAGTCCAAGCCTAAGGGAATTCTCAAAAACAGCAGAGGTTATAGTGGAGACAGTTGGGAGGAGACTGACAGACTCGCTGGAGATAGAAAGTAAAATATAGGCTGGTGAGTTTTCTGGAGAGAATCTGAGGAAGAGACAACCGGGAGAGAACAACTCAAACACTGACCTGCTGTTCACAGGGGGCACACCTTTCAATTTAAAGGTGCAAACAGGTTAAAACTAAAATGATGAAAAAGCTATTTCATGCAAACAGCAACCACTAAAAGCTAGAGTGGTTATAGTAATATCAGACAAAATAGATTTCAGAGCAAAAAATGTTACTAAAGAGGAACTTTTCATGATGATAAAAGAGTAAATCCAGTAGGAGGATGTAACAAAGGTACACATATACACACTGAACAACAGAGCACCAAATTTTATGAAGCAAAAACTGATAGAAAGTAAGGTAAAAATAGATAACTCAACAACAATAGTTGGGGACTTCAAGGTCTACTTTGAATAAAGCATAGGACAAGTAGGCAAAATACCAAAAGGTAAACAAAAGACTTAAACACAGCTATAAAATAATTAAACCTAACAGACATGTGCAGAACACCCCAACCAACACTAGCTGCATGCACATTCTTCTTGAGTGCACATGGAACATTCTCCAGAATAAATCATAGGCTAGGCAATAAAACAAATATCAATAAACTTAAAAGAGCATAAATAATAAAGAATATATTTTATTACCATAATGAAATGAAATTATAAATAAGTAACAGGAAGAAATTCAGGAAATTCACAGATAGGTGGAAAGTAAATAATAAGGCTCAGACCATGATCTCATAGTTCATGAGTTTGAGCCCCATACCAGGCTCTGTGCTGACAGCTCAGATCTTGGAGCCTGCTTCTAATTCTATGTCTGTCTCTCTCTCTCAGCTCCTCCCCGACTCATGCTCTGTCTCTCTCTCTCAAAAATGAATAAAAATTAAAAAATTTAAAAATAATTTGGCCCAAAGCAATCTACACATTCAATGCAATCCCAATCAAAATTGCACCAGCATTCTTCTCAAAGCTAGAGCAAACAATCCTAAAATTTGTATGGAACCACAAAAGACCTCGAATAGCCAAAATAATACTGAAATAAAACCAAGGCGGGAGGCATCACAATCCCAGACTTTAACCTCTACTACAAAGCGGTGGTCATCAAGACTGTATGGTATTGGCACAAAAACAGACGCATAGACCAATGGAATAGAATAGAAAACTCAGAAATGGACCCGCAAGTATATGGCCAACTAATCTTTGACAAAGCGGGAAAATGTATCCAATGGAAAAAAGACAGCCTTTTTAACAAATGGTGCTGGGAGAATTGGACAGCAACATGCAAAAGAATGAAACTAGACCACTTTCTTACACCACTCACAAAAATAAATTCTAAATGGATAAAAGATCTGAATGTGAGGCAGGAAACCGTCAAAATCCTAGAGGAGAAAACAGGAAAAAGCCTCTTTGACCTAAGACGCACCAATTTCTTACTCGACACGTCTCCAAAGGCAAGAGAATTAAAAGCAAAGATGAACTATTGGGACCTCATCAAGATAAAAAGCTTCTGCACGGCAAAAGAAACAACCAACAAAACGAATAGGCAACCAACGGAATGGGAAAAGATCATCGCAAATGACATATCGGATAAAGGACTAATATCTAAAATTTATAAAGAACTTACCAAACTCCAAACCCGAAAAACAAACAACCCAGTGAAGAAATGGGCGGAAGATATGAATAGACACTTCTCCAAAGGGGACATTCAGATGGCCAACAGACACATGAAACGATGCTCAATGTCACTCAGCATCAGGGAAATACAAATCAAAACTACACTGAGATACCACCTCACACCAGTCAGAGTGGCTAAAATGAACAAATCAGGAAACTATAGATGCTGGCGAGGATGTGGAGAAGTAGGCACCCTCCTACACTGTTGGTGGGAATGCAAACTGGTGCAGCCACTCTGGAAAACGGTGTGGAGGTTCCTCAAAAAAATGAAAATAGAGCTACCCTATGACCCAGCAATAGCCCTGCTAGGAATCTACCCAAGAGACACAGGAATGCTGATGCATAGGAGCACGTGTACCCCAATGTTCATAGCAGCACTTTCGACAATAGCCAAATCATGGAAAGAGACCAAGTGCCCATCAACTGACGAATGGATAAAGAAGTTATGGTACTTATATACAATGGACTACTACGTGGCAATGAGAAAAAATGAAATCTGGCCATGTGTAGCAAGATGGATGGAACTGGAGGGTATTATGTTAAGTGAAATAAGTCAGTCAGAAAAAGACAGATACCATATGTTTCCACGAATAGGTGGACTTTGTGAAACTAAGCAAAAACCAGGGGGAGGGGAAGAGGGGAAAGAAAAAAAAGACACAGAGAGGGAGGGAGATAAAACATAAGAGACTCTCAAAGACTAAGGAAAAACTGAGGGTAAGGGGGATGAGGGAGGGGGGAGAGGGGGTGATGGGCATTAAAAAGGGCACATGTTGGGATGAACACTGGGTGTTATATGTAAACCAATTTGAAAATAAACTATTATAATAAAAGGAAAAAAAAAATAAAAAAAAAATAAAAAAAATAAAAAAAAAATGAATAAAAATTAAAAAATTTAAAAATAATAAAAATAAAAAAATAAAATGGAAAATAGAAAAATGATTGACAAAAATCAATAAAACCAAAAGAATATTCTTTGAAGTGATGAATAAAGCTGACAAGTCTTTAGCTAGATTGAATAAGGAGAAGAGAAAGGGAAAGTCAAAGTATTAGAAACATAAATGAAAGAGATGACAGCACTACCATTCTTATAGAAATAAGAAGAATAAGAAAAAATACTATGAATAATTATATACCAATAAAACTGATAACTTAATGAAATGGACAAATTCTTAAAAGGACATATACTACTAAAAACAAAAAGAAACAATCTGAAAAGATCTGTAGTTAAGAGATTGAATTATTAATCAGAAATATACTTCAGAAGGAAAAGCCATGGCCAAGATGGCCTCACTGGTGAAACATTTAAAGAAGAATACCAATTCTTCACAAACTCTTGCAAAATAATAGGAGAGGAGGGACCTATTCCCAACACACCCTTTACGACCAATAATAACCTGTCAAAGACATCACAAGAAAAGAACACTACAGGCCATTATCTCTTATGATTATGGATTAAAGAAAGATAATATTAGCAAAACAAATCCAGCAATCCTTAGAAAGAATCATACATCATGATCAAGGTAAATTTATCCCAGGAATGCAAGGTTGGTTTAATACCTGAAAATCAATGCAATGCACCATTACAAAAAAATAAAAGTCACATGATCATCTCAACCGATGCAGGAAAAAAAATTTGACAAAATCCAACATCCTTTTGTGATTAAAAAACACTAAATCGACTAGGAATAAAAATCAACTAAATAAACTAGGAATAAAAAAGAACTTCCTCAACCTGATATCAGCATCAACATACAACCTACAGCTAACGTCACACTTAATGGTGAAACACTGGATGCTTTCTTTTAAGATCAGGGACAAGACAAGAATGTCTGCCCTCTCCACTTTTATTTAGTATTGTACTGAAAGTTCTACTGAGGATTAGGAAAATAAATAACTAAATCTATTAGAAAGAAAGAAGGAAAGTAGCAAAGAAAGAAAGAAAGAAAGAAAGAGAAAGAAAGAAAGAAAGAAGGAAAGAAGGAAGGAAGGAAGGAAGGAAGGAAGGAAGGAAGGAAGGAAGGGAGGGAGGGAGGGAGAAATCCGGATTGGAAAGGACAAAGTAAAATCATCTCTTCGCTGATGGCATGAGCTTGTACACAAAAATTCCTAAAAAATCAGCTAAAAAACTATTAGAATAAACAAGTTTAGCAAGTTGAAGAATATAAGATCAATATATTAAAATAAATTATATTTCCATATATGTGTAATAAACAACCCAAAAATGAATTAAAATAACTTCATTCACAATAGCATCAAAAATAAAATGCTTTGAAATATATTTAACAAATAAATGCAAAATCTATACTCTTAAAACTATAAAATTATGTTGAAAGAAGTTAAAAACCCAAATAAATGGAAAAAATCTCATGTTCATGGATTGGAAGACTTAATATTGTTAAGATGGCAATACACTCCCAAGCAATCTACAAATTCAGTACGATCTCTATCGGCATCCCGGCTGACTTTCAGATAGAATTGCAAGAAATTCAGAATAACCAAAACAATCTTGAGAAAGAAGAAAACATTGGTAGATTCACACTTGCTTATTTCAAAACTTATTACAAAGCAATAGTAATCAAGACTGGCATAAGGATAGACACACAGATAAACTGAATAAAATTGAGGACCCAGAAATAAGCCTGTCCGTCTATGTTGAATTGATTTTCCACAGGGAGGCATGACCATTCAATGCAAGAAAGAGCAGTCTTTTTACAAATAGTGCTACGACAACTGGATAGTCACACGCAAAAGAATGAAGTTGGACCCTTATCTTATACCACAAAAAAATGAACTAAAAATAGATCAAAGACCTAGATGTAAGGGCTAAAACTCTACAACTCTTAGGAGAAAACATAGCACTAAAGCTTCATAACCTTAGTAGAGTAATGAATTCTTAGCTATGATACCAAAAGCTAGCAACAAAATTTTAAAAATACTCAAATTGGACTTGATCACAATTAAAAACTTTTGTGTTTCAAAGAACACTATCAAAAAAGTGAAAAGACAACCCATAGGAGAAAATATTTGCAAACCATATAATTGATATATGGTACACAAATCATATATCTAGAAAAAATTAACAACTCTTATAACTCAATAATAAAAAGCAACCCAATTAAAAACAAAGGATCTAAATAAACATCTCTCTAAAGAAGATATATGAATGGCCAATAAGCACATGAAAAGATGCTTAAAGTCATTAGTCATCAGGTAACTGTAGATCAGAACTACAATGAGGGGGCACCTTGATGGCTCAGTTGGTTGGGTGTCCAACTCTTGATTTTGGCTCATGATCCCAAGGTTATGGGATCAAGCCCTGTGTGTTGGGCTTCTCATTGAGCATGGGGCCTACTTGAGATTCTCCCTCTCTCTGTCTCTTTCTCTCTCTCTCTCTCTCTGTCTCTTTCTCCCTCTGCCCCTCTCTGCTCCCCCTGCACTCTCTCTCTCTAAAATAAAATAAATAAATAAATAAATAAATAAATAAATAAATAAATAAATAAATAAATAAAAGTACAATGAGATTTCTCACACACCCATGGTTATAAACAAAGAAAAAACCCCTGATAATAGCAAACATTAGACTGAACACAGAACAATGCTGGTGGGAATGGAAAATGGTGCAGTCACTGTGGAAAAGCCCGGCACTTCCTTAAAGGGTTGAACACAGAGTTACCATATGATCTAGCAACTCCACTCCTGAGCATATACCCAAGGAAATCAAACCATGTCCACACAAAACCTTGTAGTTGAATATTTATTGCAGTATTACTCATAAGCGTCAAAAGGCAAGAACAACCTAAATATCTACAAACTGATGAATGGATAGATGATATACAACAATTGTAGTATATGCAACAGAGGAATATTATTCAGCTACAAAAAGGAACGAACACTGATATATGTTACAACATGGATGGGTCTTGAAAACATGCTAAGTGGCATAAGCCAGTCACAAAAGATGACATATTATACAATCACATTTACACGAAATGTCCAGAAAAGGCAAACCCATAGAGACAGGAAACAACCTGGTGGTTGCTTACGGCTGGGAGGCGTAGGGAGGGGCTGAGGTGGTTGAGCCCGAGAGGATACATCTGAGGTGCTGAAAATGCCCTAAAATTGGCTAAGGTGATGGTTGCACTAAAAACACAGAAGTGTACACTCTGAATAAGCAAACTGAATCTCGATAAAGCTGTTGTCTGTTGTTTTTTTTTATTTAAAAAAAAATTTAAAAAAATTTTTAACGTTTATTTATTTTTGAGAGACATAGAGACAGAGCGTGAGCAGGGAAAGGGCAGAGAGAGAGGGAGATACAGAATCCGAAGCAGGCTCCAGCCTCTGATGAGCCGTCAGCACAGAGCCCGATGTGGGGCTTGAACTCACAGACGGTGAGATCATGACCTGAGCTGAAGTTGGCCGCTTAACCGACTGAGCCACCCAGGCGCCCCTTTAAAAATTTTTTAATGTTTATTTATTTTTGAGAGAGAGAGAGAGATTGGGGAAGGGGCCGGGAGAGAGAGAGGGAGACACAGAATCTAAAGCAGGCTCCAGGTACTGAACTGTCAGTACAGAGCCCGACAACGGGGCTCGAACTCATGAACCATGAGGTCATGACCTGAGCCAAAATTGAATGCTAAACTGGACTGAGCCACCCCTGTTGTTGTTGTTGTTGTTGTTTTTCTAGAAGCTCTCTGAGTGATTTTTGTTGAGTAAATGGAGTGAGGTGAGAACCACTGCCCCACCCTCTGCTGCCCAGCATTCCCAAGCTCTCTGTTTAGCACCAAAGATTACTTCTGGCCCCTCCCCCAATCTCTCTCTCTCTTTCTCTCTCTCTCTGGTTCTGGACGGAGTCACTTCTGAGCTTTGTAAACTGCTCATGCCTTAGAGCCAAGTACACTGACAACCAGTTATGTGAAGCCCCAGCTTCATCTGCCTCTAAGATTAAACACTAAGGCCGGTCCTCCCACTGCTGGGCCAAGCCACTGACCCCTCAGCTCTCAGGCTGGGAGAAGTGCTAGCCCAGCACCTCTGATGGAAGCAAGTGGCCTCTTCTTGGTAGTTGAGTGTGTTACCATATGAGAAAGGCTGCGGGCAGACTGTGTGAGGCATTTTTGAATTATCAGCTGTTGCACATGTAAATACCTATGCAGACGGTTACTGAAGCCATTAGGCATTTCACTTGTACTTTTGTGGACCAGCCTCCTCATTGCTAGCCATTGCCACTTCCACAGTATTGTGATCTCTCATCTTGCTATTTTTATTTTTAACTCAGACACGCCACCACACAAGAGATGTGTTCGAACTCCTTGCTTCTCTTCCTGGCCAGCACTGCCCTGCCCCCAGCCATCTCCCCTCTACCATCTGTGGCTCGACAAGCCCCCCAGTGGCCTTCGCTTAAGTCAGTCAGTGTCAGCATTACTTCTCACCAAATAAGTTAATAATCACTACCCATTTAAAATCAGACCTTGAGCACCATGCTTTGTCAAGAGAATGTCTGACTTAGATTTCTGTCAGTTGAGCTAATATAAACCACATCTCTCTGGAGGCAGAGTGTCCTCTGAAACCATCCCTCCTAAGTTGGCCATCCATTATCCAGAAATATATGCCATAGGCTTGGAAATGGAAGATAAAGTTCTTTCTGGCACAACCTGAAAGTGTATTACGTGCCTCCTATGACTAAGCTATTTATTAAGAAGAGAGATTTCTTAAAATGGGAAAAACATATTATCTTCATTAACGTGTTCTCTGCAAAGAGGAGGGAGCTCAGCAAGAGGCTCCACGCCGGGCTGTTCAAAGGTCTGACTTCATCTCAGATTCCGTCTGGTGTGGTCTGCTAGTCTCCAGCTTTCAAGTCCATGAAAAGAGCCACCCCCGCCTCTCACATACTAGTATGTATGACCAAGAGCATGTCAAGATCCTGGAGGATGGATGGGAGTGTCCACCCAATTGCCTCTGGGCTGACTGCGATCCAGACTCAGTCCCCGTCTGTGGAGTCTCCTTCCTTAGCTGAGTCACCTCTGTTAACATCTAGGGATGAACCTCTAATTTATAAATGGTCCGTGAGGAGTGCCCTTCTTTCGTGATAACTTGGCAAGTGTGAACAATGGACCTTCGTAACACCCACATTGCGGATGTGTGGTGACATTTCATTTCTCGCCTGTCACCTGATGGCAGCTAGCAGGTAGAAGCCCCTCCCTGCACACACGCTGGCTCGGAGCTGTGTCAGTGGGCCTCACTTGTGCAGACAGCACGTTGGGCTCTAAATCCAGGACAATTCGTTACTTTTCCATGTTCAACCTCTGAGTCCTGTTTTTTCCTCAGGTGACAATGTAGTCGTTAATTCCTAGTATTAGCTAATAAATGTCATTTCCAAATGCAAGTCCGAATTTGAAGGATGAAGGTGGCTTTTTCGGCATAAGAAAAAATTACCATCGACTCCTGAGTCCTGTCTCCTTTTTTATTAACTTGAGTGAGACTTGGGAGGGGAAAAATGGGTGAAAAAGTGTCAAAAGATATTTCGTATCTTGACAGTCGAAACAACTTCTGGTCATATCTTCTTCAAACTCTCTAGAATGAGCTACAGAGGAAAGAAATCTCAACTCGAGAATGAAATGTGTCAGGAGAGGCACAGAACATTTCTGGAGTCAGACTCTCAATAATACAGCTGCTACCATACCAGCCAGGTGGCTGAGGCCAAGGGGAACCTGGCATGGGCTCTCTCTCTCTCTCTCTCTCTCTTCCTTCCCTCCCCCTACCCTTGCTCCTTACCTCCTCTCTCCCTCTCCCCTCCTCCCCCCTCCTTCCATCCTTCTCCTTCTCTCTCCCTCTTCCTTTCCCCTCCCCACCCTTCCCCTTTCCTCTCCTCCTCCATCCTTCCACTCCTTTCTTCTCTCTACCCTCTCTCGAATGCCCCTCTCCAGTTTCTCAGGTAGCTTCTGGCCATCATACTATGGGGATCCCAGGCCCTGTGTAATTGACTAACTCTCACGGAGGTTAACAACTGGTCCAGCCCGGCAGCCAGCAAGTGGAAGAGCAAGGACGGGACCCCAAACCTGCCCTCATAACAACCCAGCAGCTATGATGCTGACTCCACCCCTGCTGGTGAAAGATTCTACCCCATCCCACCCACCCCAGTTTAAAACCAAACAAATCTCTGCAGACTCTAAAAAGATTCCATCAAGAATGATTATGGGAGCCACCGTGTTTCATTAGAAGGACACCAAGAAGGTCCACCCAAGAATAAGAACCCTAGGGACTCTGAGGGCTACCAGCTGGGGTATAGACTGCCATCCTCATCATCTCTGCTGGGATACCCAGGGAAACCCTAGGCTCACTCCTCAGCTGGGTGGGGTCCTGGCCCCCGGGCTATGGGAAAGTCCCAGAGGTCCTTAGCCGGCTCTAAGTGTGTGAACCAAGCAGGGAGGCAGAGCAGCTGAAACCCGGGACCAAGGCCAGGCAGTCAAGGGGTACATCAGGAGAAATGAGACAAAGGCCTAGATCCCTCAGAGGTGAGTTAGAGCCCCCAGACATCCAAGAGAAGACATACATTTATCCACTGCTGAGTTAACTGCCAACGAGCCATATTAAATTGCAGCCAAAAGAGTGCAGAGCCACCACACCTGGGTAGTACTCGGTGTCTACAACCTGGCAGGTGCTGACCAGGAACAACGGGCATAGTCTCAGCTCTGAGGGATAGTCACCAACTCCACACATCGTTTCAACATTCGAACCACCACCTCAGCCACACTGATGCTTCTCGGCTAGAGGTCAGCCTGGCTGCAGAAACTGTCATTGAGAACAAGCCATGGAGCCACTGCGACCAGGCTGTGACCAGGCTCAATGTCAGTGAGGAGTCGCCTGGGTCCTGAGCTTCCCCCTGACCCCTCTCTGGGAGACTCTCAGTGCTCATTAATGCATGGCAGATAAGATGACAGACTTTAGAGTCTGGCAGAACTGGATCTGAATTCAGACTTGGACAAGTAACTGCGCCTCCCTGAGCCTCGGTCTTCTCATCTGTAACATGGGTGAACAGTGGCCGTAATGGTGGCTAATCCTCTTTGAGCCTTCTGATATGCTAGAGTCTATCTTTCTCTCATCTAGTCCTCATAAAAACTCCGTATGTTGAGTTAAGCATAGTTATTCTCCCCCGAGGCACAAAGTGCCCAAAGATGGCGTCCGAAATCACACAGCAGCTGAGTGATGGAGCCTTGATTTGAGGCTATTTGGCCTCACAGCCCATCCACTGAGCCACCGGGCTTGATTATCTCCTGCTCGTGGGGGTGGCTGAGTGTGTCTGGGCAGACAGTGTAGAAAGAGCACTCCAGGGCGCCTGGGTGGCTCAGTCGGTTGAGCGTCCGACTTCGGTTCAGGTCGTGATCTCACAGTCTGTGGGTTCGAGCCCTGCATCGGGCTCTGCGCTGACAGCTCAGAGCCTGGAGCCTGCTTCAGATTCTGCGTCTCCCTCTCTCTCTCTGACCCTCCCCCACTCATGCTTTGTCTCTCCTGCTCTCAAAAATAAGTTAAAAAAAAAAAAAAAAAAAAAAACGAAAGAGCACTCCACACAGCACACACCCGCAGTCAGAACACAGACAGGTGACTGCCATCCTCCTCATCTGCTGTTATCCCCTGGGGAAACAGGAGTGTCTTGATGGAGCTTATGTTGATACTTACTGGGTATCAACTTGTTTCCCTCAAAAGGAGTGAAAGGAATGAAGCTTCTCTGTGAGCTCAGTATTTCTTGCATGCAAAACTGACAGTTCTCTTCTTTAGTGCCCTTTCTTTTGTTCATCACTGTGGCCCCAAACAATACTTTAAAAACTAGTACCTTTGGCAGCATGTGAATATCACTCAGCCATTTGCAACACTCCATTCACAAAAGAGAGGGGGGGGGGCAAGAAGAGCAAGAAAGAAAGACCATTTGGGCTCAGGGGGAAAACGGTGATTTGGCCACTTTTTTTTTTTACTGAAAATCTTTGGAAGGAGAGTAAACTGGCAATAAAAAGAAAAAAAAAAAAAGAAGAAACCCTTATAGGCTGATCTATTTGAGTCACGTAGACATCCTGTGAAGGGAGACACTGCTAATGAGTGAAGGATGGGGAAGGATCCTCAGGCAGCTGCTGCCAAGCGATGGGGGGAAACTAAAGAGATGAGAACAGAGTGTGACCCGCTGTTCTTGAAATCCAAGAGATTATTCCAGGAACGCTGTCAGACCTTACCAAGCAAATAGCATCTAGATAACTCTTTAAAGTCTAGTTTATGAAAAAGCAAACCGCCACCACCACATTCTATGCGTACCTTAGGAGGGCTCATCCTAGCCTTCCCTTTCCTCTGGGCTCCGGCTCCTGCCAAGGAAACCTGCCTGCCGTCTCCCTAATGCTGGCCTGTCACAGGAACCTGACTGGTCCTGAGCCTGTTCCCCAAAAGCCAGTCCCGCATCACCTCCTCCTCTGGGTTCCCAAGGTCCTTTGTCCTGCTATTTCCCATCCTCTATCCTGCCTTTGATGGCAGTGAATGGAGAACATGAAAACCCATCCAGAAAAGTCTCTGAAGAATAAAAATGATCCAACTTCCTTGAACCCAGTGCCATGCCTTGAATGAAGTAGACCCGAGGGAAGAAGCGTCCACACAGATTCAACTGTAGAGGCTCTGCTTCAAGCTCTAGGGAGGAAAGCGCAGACTGAGAGCTGGAAGACTTAACTTCAGTCCAAGTTCCACCACGTAAGAGTTGCATGGCTTCAATGTCTCTGAGACGTGGATTAATCCACCTGCCAAAAGGTAAAGTCACAGTGTGCTGCATCTATCTATATATAGAGATAGACAACCATCTACATGTGGACATGAAACAGGGCAGTGGCAGCTGCTGAGGCAGAGGACACTCAGGAACTGTACCATCGTGAAGCAAGAGGTGACAAAAGAGAATAAGATCAGAAAAGTAGCTCTCCCACTTGAAAGTAAAAGAAGAATACAAGACAGTGACTTTTGGAGATTATGAAATGAAGTCTCTCCCACTGACCAGAGAATGATGTGTTGAAAAATAAGTAAGATAACCATTATATAATAATAATGTCATTTTTACTAGAAACCCATCCCAAATACCTGAGGCACACATTTTTGGACATCACAGCTTTCACTAGCAGGCATTTTGAGGACCTGGTGGCACTGAGCAGAGAATACGCCTGGGAGTGGGTGTCCTGTCCCCACGGCCTACCTGTGCTATCAGGCATCCTTCAGGTAGTGAAGCTGCCACCTCTGACTCCAATCCCCATGACACATGTCACCGATGCAGGCCAGGCTTGACAAGGGGGCCTGACACAGCAGGGACTGGCTGGCTGGACACACCGTTGGCCACCTTAGCCCTGGGCCTCCACCAGAACTTCCTCACCCCTGAAGGGTGCACTAAAGCCCAGAGACAGCTGATCTCATGGCCCTTCTGCAAGTTATCTGAGATAATGCTAATGAGAGAGCACAAAACGAGACTGCACACTGCCTGCCTTTGCCTGGAAACCAAAAATCCTGACTTCTAAGTCTGGTCTTCCATCTGACCCTTGGAAGCCCTGATACATTTTTTTCCCAAGTGCAGAATGTTCTTCATATTTGAGGCAGGGCATCTCCATGTCTGCAACACTCGTCAGCGGGTGACTGGGGTATTATGGGATCACATTAGAGGGAGCACATCTCTCTTTTCATAGGCCAACATCGTTTGTATGAAAATAACCACTTCCACCATAAGGACACAATATGACACTAAATACAACCTTCCATGCACAAACAACTTGCTCAATGGTCCTCCTGCCTCAAAAAAAACATTTTCAACCATGGCCACCACAAAGCCAAAAGAACTATCAGCTGGAAAGCCGGAAACAAGCGACGGGCAGGTGTTTTCCTACATACCTGAAAATTACTTGTAGATGAGTAGCTTTTGTAAAGCAAGGTCTTTTGTTCTTTTGCTTTAATTGCCCCCCCCCAAAAAACATGTTCATGATAAAACATTCAAACTGCACAGAAGGGTGGAAAGTGGAAAGTAAGTACTTTAATTTCCTGTACATCCCTCCAGAAATGTTCTCTATACACAACCACTTATGTATATCCTTCAAACACACACACACACACACACACACACACACACACCCTGTACTATGCATTTTCTTTTACATCCTTTCCTTTGCTGCACCCCTGGGCCCTTCCACCTGAGCACACAGAGCTCCAGCTCACCAGAGTCTCCTAATCCCAGGGAATCCCAGGCGTTCTGAGAAACTGGTGACTGTTCCATAGTAACAGGATGCCAAAATCAAATAAATGTGGAGAAGGCAGGCTCATACAACTGAATGGCCTTCTCTATGGTAGAAACGCATATTCCTTCAATATCTCGTGTACGCAGTGGACCACCAAGTGTGGCGAATTTTACATAGCACCTCCTTCCCTTGTTTCACTTCAAAACATTTTTTCAAAGGCTCCTTAGCAATATATCGTGCAACATGATCCCTCTTCTTGCAACACTCTCTGCCTTCCACCTGCCCCACCCCGGGCCCTCCATCAAATCGTCTTCCCATCTTTCCTCAGGAAAATGCCTCTGACCATCGTCATCCCTCATCCCTAGATCACCATGGGCCCAGTGTGTCCCCCACCTTGGGCCACACTGTCATTGAGCCACAACCCTCTCCTCCACAGCAGCCCTCTGGTTTCATCGAATGTTACGTGGTGTGCCTACTTTCCACCTGCCTCCCGCTGGCCTCTGCACTTCACGAGAGCACGGCAGCGTCTGCCCATTCGTCACCACACCTCTTCACGCTAATGCCTGAGAACTGCACCCAAGAGGTGCTCTGTGAATACCCCTCAAATCAATATAAGGTGGCGGGGTCCCCAGAGCCCTGCTCTGCAAATGTCACTCCAGCCACTGCAGTGGAGGGATCTGCTTCTCCCGAACACACTGCGGGGATCGTTCTGGTGAGGTGAAGAGCCTTTCTGCATTGTGAATCATCATCTCCTTACTCACTTGTATGCATTCTGGCATGGCAGGTTTGCAGGATTAAATGTGGAACTGTCTCATCCCCCGACCAGAAATATCCCCAACGTGTGAGCAGTTGGTACCCACTGACATTCTGATGCAGAACTCGCTTTACATTTTTAAAAAGGCTCTCTGCCGCAACATTTTGATCAGGGGAAGAGATTGGGAGTGTTTATGTAAAGTAAGACTGGTTCTCATTTACAGTGCGTTTTTGCATGCTGAGAAGAAAATCGCACACTTTGACAAAACAGGGCCTTCCATGTGCTGCACACGTGACGTGTGCCTGTAAACAGGCACGACACAGCTAACTGAGCACTCGGGCACAGCCAGTGGGGTGCACTGGCGGTACACGGGACACAGTACATGGCGGCAGGTATCCCGGCGGTTCCGAACGCAGGGCTAGGGTTACACGCCGACTTGCCCATTTTCCTCCCTGAGTCGCGCTCAGCGGGTCTCGAAGGTTCAGTATTCTTACCTACAAACCAGGAGCAGCAAGCACTCCTACCTCACTGGATCATGGGCAGGACTGTATTGTACCTGATCGTGCACGTGCCTGCACGGAGCGTGTTACTGGGAGGGCAAAACCTGATAGAGGGAGACGTCAGTGGACTCGTGGGCAGGTGAATGTCTCCAAGGACAACGGGGAGTGCATTCTGGACGGAAGATTCCATTAGCTGGGAGCTACAAGGAGGGGAAGCAGTGTGAGACATGGAAAGGAAGAAGACTTGCTTCATGCCTCTTCTAAGGGTAGTGCCACCGAACAGCTGAGGGCTCCCAGGCCCTCCTGATAGTCCTGAGTTTCAGACAAAAGGAAAGCAAAGATCATTATTTGAAGCCTTATAACTGACATTTAATTGACACTGACATCAAGGTTTCCAACAGCCATGTGGCCTGAGCAGTAGGGCCTGAACTCACAGAGGCTGCCCATGTCCGCATCTGAACACGATGAGGCAGAGGAGGGCAGGTGTGAGGACTGGGGACCCCAGAGACCCCGCTGCTCACGGAAGGTGCTCCTGGGCTTCCAATACCCACAAGGGACTCTGGGTCCACACAGTTTGCTGTGCATTGAATTTTCCTGATGTAAACTGCAGTAATAAAAGTTCAGGAGTAAAGAGAATATTACCTTGTTCGGTGTCAGAGATATTCCCGGAGATAAGCCTCACCATCGTGGGCTTTTCAATATCTTTCTTATGGCAATACTAACAAAAGCGACACTTAAGCTTTTACAAAGTGCCAGCCGCAGTGCTGATGGTGTCGCAGTGCTTGGTTTAATCCTCCCCACTCCCGGGAGATGGGTGCTGTCATAATGTCCGCTCTATAGGTGAGCAAGCAGTACAGCCTGAGCCCTCTCGAGGGGCCCGGGTCAGCACTGCGGGAACAAGCATGTGTCACATTCACACTAAGACCAACAGCATGTCCCTGAACAAGCCCCACCCTGACCCAGCGCCTCGCAGCGAGGGCTGTTGAGGAGGCCTATCCATACATCTCCCCTGCTCTTCCCAAATCTGGGAGGCCCTGCATGCATTTCCAGCAAAGCAGTCCCCTTCTTGCTTTTGGGGACCTGTGGCATATCGTGGTTGGCTACATCAGTCTGGGGACAGTGATCCTACTGTTTTCTTTCCTGGAACACACCTGACTGTCAGCCCAGGCTGCAACACTCACTGCTATAACTTCGGGGTGTAGAAAGTGGCTCCCTGTCCCCCTCCCAACCAAAGACAGATCAGAAAGCAAGCTCCTACTCCACAGCTGTCACCCCGATGCCCTGATGCCTCTGGGAAGACTCTGGGAATAGACCCGAACGGAGGCAGTGGCTTCTGCCTGGGTCAGTGCCCAGGGCGAAGGAGACCCAAGGAACATCAAAATGTTTCAGAGAGCCTCGGGCAGGGGCTATAAACTCCCTTTCTGCTTGCTTTTTAGGTTACAGCCTGCTAGCACCAAAAGTGGTGTGTTAAGTTTTACCCTGTTTTCGTGTGCCAGACCTAACTCCAGCACAGAGGCCAAGGAAGGTGTGCCCTAATGCTTTCATAGTAGGTGGGGAAGGATGGTGGTCCCCACGGCTGCTTACAACACAGGGCAGGTGGCGGATGAGAGGACACAGCTACAATGCTCGGTGCAGGGTAATCAACTCATCCGTTTGCTCCTTCACTCACGCATTCAACAAGCACCACTTCTGGGTTAAGCATGAGCCTGAGATTTAAAGGGCCATCGTGGGCACAGGACACCCTCCTTCCACTGCTACCACTTCTGAGACACAAACCCATCGCACGCCATGCACACATCTATGCAGATCCATTTTGGTGTCACGCACACACATACACACACGTGTCAAGGAATTTCTAAAAGAACCTGAACTCAGCCACTCAAGCCATGAATGTCAAGACAGAGTTAGTTATTGTGTGACATGAAAATGTGACTTGTAAACAAGGAGAGAAGAACCGTGAGTACTTCGGAGTGACGGCTATGGGATGACTCCAGCACCGTTTTCTTGCATGCATTTTGCGAAACACTTTGGTCCTGCTGCCCTCGCCCTGACGAAACAGGGGTTGGGAAAGTTCACCTGGCCTTGGTGAGGACGCGGGTGCCAGAGGGCCGTGTGGTGGGGAGGTTCTCTCCTGAGGACCACAGCATTGTGTTCAGGCCTGACCCTCTGATCTTGATGCCAGATTCAAATTTCCGGCCACAGCACCAGCACAGTCACTTAGTGTAGGGAGACAATATGAAAATAAGATTCGAGCCTATTCCAAAAGCTTAAGTTCAGAATTCCTAGGTGAAAACAAACCATATAGAGTCTAAATTTGTTTCTGATACCCTGGAATTGTCTGTCTATCTGTCTGTCTCTCTCTCTCACACATACGCATCCAAACAGAAAAGTAACAAATTTTAAGCCAGCTTTTTTTCTTGTTTGGCTCTCTCTTTTTTTTCTTCTTTCTCAAGTTTTATGGAAAAATAATTCACATACTTCATTATATACGTTTAAGGCATAGAACATGATGGTTTACACCTTCCGTGAGATGATTAGCACAACAGGTTTAGCTAACATCCAACTTTTTGTGATCCTTGATTCCTTACACTGGTATCTGCATGTTTGAGTAATGGGTCTCCTCTTCCAGACTTTATAGGTTTGCCTTGGTTCTTCATCAGTCGGCCCAGTGGGGGTTTCTGGGTGTGACTGCTGGGCATGTGTTTGGGCAGGTGGGACCTGCTATTATCGTCTCCTTTCAGGAAAGGAAACTGTTAGAGCTCTGAGGACAGGATGGGGGTGCCTGGCTGACAACAGCTGGGCAGCACTGTTGGCTTGGCCCCCCACCCAAGTGACTCTGTAGGATGGGTGCTGTGGTGGCCTAGATTCTCTGGTCAGGCTTACAAGACAGTTGGGCCTGGAAGCTATGTTCAATATTAGGTGGGGCTGTGAATTAGCTTCCCTGCCGCAGTACGGTCTCAGGCCACAGCCCAGGGCTTGGACAGCTCATTGTTTGGGACCCCGAGTCAGGTCTGAGTCTGCAGTGATTTCCCTGGTTAGGGGAGGCCACTGGTTTTGCTCTGCAGACAGGGGAAGCCGTGGGCCACGCCCCGTGTTCAAAGTGCCACTGTATGTAGGGCCATTGAACAGGCTCTGCAGCAACCACGGTGCTCCGTTAGGTTCCCGGGTCAGAAGGCTGAAGACTCATTTCAGCAATGGTCACAGCTACAAAGTAGATTCCCTGCCATAGCCCAGGGGGAGCGCAGCTCTTAAACCAGTAAAGGGCTTGTTGTCTTAGCTCAGGTCGGCTGCACCCAGTTCCCTGGCTGAACAGGGCCACGGGCTGTGTTCTGTCTGCTCTTCCCTCAGCTCGAGTGCCCCTGGGCCACACAGCTTCCAGGAGTGTGCCAGCCCTCTGGTCAGAAGGGGCCTCCATTGTGGGTGGGGCTGTGTCTCAGCCCCCTTGCCTGGTGGGGAGGTGGGGGCACAATCGGGACTCCTCTCGACTTCCCAAATGGGCTCTCAGGATAGGAGGGGCCGGGAGCTCGACCTCAGCCTCGGCTCTGAAGCAGCCTTCTGGCCTGGGCCACGGCATGGGAGGCCCGCATGCCCAGTGCTGGCTGTGCTCTCGGGGCGGCGGGATCAGCTCTGCCCTTCTGCCTCTTGAACACAGCTCCCAGGAGTTGTGGCCAGCCCTTCTGGTCACACGGGACCACAGAAGGTGGGGCTGTGACTCGGCACCTCACCTGAGTGGGGGCAAACTGGTCTCTGCAGTGGAGCCCACCCCACCAAGGTCTCTGGTCAGAGTGCACCTCCGACTTGGTTGTGCAGAGGAGCAAAGCCGCCGGTTGGGGTCACCACTTGGGCACTGCAGGCGGGAACTCAGTCCCCCAAGACCCATGTGCTGGTTGTTGCAAGCCCCTCCCCCTTCTTCATCACAGTCTGATCCCCAGTGTCTGGGCCCCAAAGATTCCCCTGCAGTCCCTGCGGTGTGAGATCAGGGTAGGGTTCCCACAAAGTGACCCCCCATGGGGGACCTCTTGGCGTGGTCCTGCACTGGCCTGGAGGAGGGGGATGGGGTGTTCATGTAGTTGCTCCTCTTACTGCCTAATGCTCTCTGTCTTGGTCTCTGTGGTGCAAGAGTGCTACCGCTTCCCCCTGCGTTCTAGGTTTCTGTCAGTGGTGTCTTGTTCTTGAGTAGATGTTAGCCATTCTCATGAGGGGAACAAAGCCAGGAACAACCTATATCACTGTCTTGGTGACTCCACTTTTAACACAGCTTTTTAAAAGGTTCATGAGTCTTCCTGCACATCAAATGGCTCTTAGAAAACATTTTAATGATTTCCGTGTAAACAAATCAGAAACATATGGATTAAATCTCCCTTAAAATAGACACATGTAATTAAGGGGAGAAGTGCTTGGCGAAGCACATTTTGCGATTTATCAAACCCAACATTTGAAAGACAGGTTGTGACATCTGACAAATCCAAACCCAGCAGTCCTGCCCGTCCCTACAGCAGCAAGCATATTCTGCTTCTAATCAGGGGACTAAGTCCACCTCACCAGACCTCTGCCCTTCCCTGGGCTTTTTAGAGGAACCTACTGGGTTATAGCAGACACACTGAATCCTTGGCCTCTGCAGTGGTGGTTTGGGGTCTTCCTTTCCCTGGGCCTGTTTTCATTTTCAGGGACTGGGCACCCCACCCCCAATGCACACACAGGAGAGCTTTGCAGCCCAGTCTGCTTAACCAGGTACCCTGCTGGGGAAATCAAGAAGAAGAAAGGGTAGCCTAGGTCATGCCCCTCTCCCACCCCCACCAGGCAGACCACCTCTCTCTGCTGTCTCCCCCTTTGTATCGTAAGCCAGTTGGAGTCTTTGCATTTCTTGGGCCAAAAATGTTTGCAGGGTTGATATGCAAAAATCCCTGGGTCAGCAGCTCCCCCCAGCTCGTGTGGGAACTCAGGTCACTGAAATTATTATCTGTGTGTCATGGAGGAAAGAGGGAAGATGGCCGACCAGAGAGCGGCCAGAGACAAGACTCGGGTGAAGGGTCTGGGTATCACTACAGAGGGGCCTAGTGCCCAGGGAGAGTCAGAGCTTCAGAGGAAGGCTGGTGATAGGCCTAGGGCTGAGGTTCTCAGCCTGAGCAAAAATCCCTAAATCCCAAGGTGGCCAGGAAGTAACTCAGCCCCAGACAGGGGATCCTGAGGGACCAGGTCCTTATTGTCTCAGAGCTCATGCCCAGAGAAGCAGCAGAGGAAGCTGGACTCCTCAACAGAATATCGAGGTCCACCTTGGCATGAGCCTTCCTACCTTTGTGACCTGGAGTAAGTCACTGGGCTTCTCTGACCCTTCGTTTCTTCATCTGAAAAACAGACATGAGAACACTGCCTCACTACCCTCATGGGGCTGAAGGGGAAGAAAACAAGGCCGAGGTGCTAAAATGATGCATAAGTTTAAACGGATTAATGTGCTTTTTTTTTTTTTTTAAATCCAGCCTAAAACTGCCAAGAGAGAAGCTGCGAACTCTGCCTCTCTGCTGCTTGGTCTAAAAATACTGACAAGCTACAGACTTCATTCCCTCCCTGCTAACGCCCTAGCCAAATCGTAGAGTCATTTGTGTTTAATGTTACCTATGGGCATGTGTTTAACCCATCACCTTTCCTACTCCACGTTTACCCTCTGGCTTTCCTCCGTCTCAGCGGCAGTGCCACTGTTTCACGGTGACGGAAGGAAGGAGGAAGGTGCGGGAACAGAATGGGAAAAGGAAGGGAAAATTCTCAGGTTGGCAGCCAAAACCTCCAAAACACCCCGGCATCATGGACCCGCCCATTCGTGTTGCTCCGCAGCTATGACAGAAGAAGCTATGACTGTAAGTAGAGGCTTACAGTTCAAATTCTGGTCTGTTTCCAGTTCTTGGGTTTCAAGTCCTTGAGAAAAAAGGCTCCCAGTCTACCAACACAGGCACTGAGGTGGTTGGTGGTCCAGACAAGACACAGTGAAAATGCCTGGTTCTAATCCTGCCTCCGCCTGAAGTTCCTCCTGTCTTAAGCATAATTGCCCGTGAGAAATGAACACACTCATATGGTCACAATAAGAGCAGAGTGCATTGGCCTCTGTCAAGTACCAGGCTCCCTGAGAGGCCACATGCTTTGCCTGTGCTATCTGACTGCAGCCCCATGACATGGGTTCTATTTTTCCCCCCAGCAGAGACAGGAGCCAACATCAGTGGGCTAGCCCCTGCTCCCAACCCACATGGGCATCATTCTTGCTGTGTCCCAGGAATCCCATATGGTTAGTACTGTTATTACACTTATTGTCAAGCCAAGGACGCTGAGGATCGGAGGGCAAGAAAAACTTGCCCAAGCTCGTGTACCGGGTAGTCGCCACGCACCAAGCATCCTCCTAAATGTTTAATCCTCACCACGACCCCGAGGCAGGTCACTGAGATTATCATCTTCAATTTGCATTTGAGGAAAATAAGGCACAAACACTTTATACAGTCACAGAGGCATCGGTGGGGCAAACCAGTGCAAGAGCCTCCCTAGGCTGGCTCTGACCCCCCAGCCACTCTCCTTCCCCACCATTTTTCAAGCCTTATTCTCTAGCTTTCTTGGAGAGTCTGTGACTGACCCGGTGTCCTTTCAAAAGGTTTCTTTTCCATTTAAGTCAGCCAGGATATATTTCTGTTGCTCACAGACAGCATGGCAACACTACAACCAGGGTTGGCTTGTCACAGCCCAGGAGACATGGGCACTGGTATCTCCCTGCTGATCCCTCATCTCTAGAAAACCCAACAAGCAAGGAGTATGCTGTTTAGGGCAAAGTCGGGCACCAGGCTGAACCAGCAGGGCCCCCTGCCCTCAAAGAACTCCAAGTGGAAAAGGAAAAAAAAGTATGTGATGCACTCCTGGGACAAAACAATGCTGAAACAAAGAAATAAACCAACGTCACATAATAAAAGAGTGGATGAAGGGGGTTTACTGAGCTGGTTTTGAAAAGAAAATTTGTGTAAACAGGAAAGGGGAGGCAGGGATGACAGAAATGGAGTGAAACAGGGTATCATGGAAGAAAGAGAAATGTATACTCCATGAATAGAGGAGCTCTCACCTGGGTGCACAGAGACGCAAGTGGGAATAAAAGGGTAGGTTGAGAGCAGAGTATTTTTCTTTCACACGCACACATATAAACACACATATGTAAACTATATACGTGTACATATGCACCTATGTAGATATGTGTACATGCGCATGAGTGCATGTGTGTGCATGTGAATTTTATACCATTTCAGCCCAGAGAGTACTTAAGAAAGAATTCAGTTTTATCTGAATCCACTGTCAGACCATCAATGGTCCTCAACCAAGCACCCTGGCTCATGCTTTACTCATCCAGGCCAAGGAGTTTCCACTGCTCCAGGGGCATGGCCAGCCGGTCTTCAAAGAAGTATCACAGATGGCAAGATGCACAGGATGGGGGTGCCAGGGTAGCCACTCAGCAAACCTCCACTGAGGAAGGTTCGTTGAAAAGGCTGCTATGTCGCGCACCACGAGGACCCTGAGATACATTTCCAAAGACTTGGAATGTGGCTCTTTGAATTCTCATGGTCAGTAGGACAGCTTGCCCACATGCCATGCACTCTGAAGCCCCAGT
Source organism: Paguma larvata (assembly GCA_030068075.1). Taxonomy (NCBI): domain Eukaryota; kingdom Metazoa; phylum Chordata; class Mammalia; order Carnivora; family Viverridae; genus Paguma; species Paguma larvata. The sequence continues at coordinate 21,705,656 of CM057842.1, read as the reverse complement.
CTCCCGCAGTGCCTGACCTGGCTGAACGGCCTGGTTGCAAGGCCCAGCCAAGGAGGAGAAAAGCAGACTGCAGAAAGCAGGTAGATTTTACCAGCTGCGTTTGGCTGTGACATGAAGTTATGCCAAGAGCATAGCACACAGCAGCTTGTAGGCAAGTATCAAACCACCCTGCTATGTGCCCACTCTGCTATGTCCAAGCTGCCCAGAATGCATACCCTGTATCGGTTTCCTTTGTCGGGGCAAGATTTCTAACCTAGGAATGTCACAGCCAGCCAGCGACCGAGCTCTAGCACGTGTTCCGTGTACATGTCATCAATAACTAGATCTGAGCAGGCGATCCCTCTTAACATGAAATACATTTCTGCAGCTTGAAAAGATAAAAAGACTGTTTGAGGCTGGTTTGAATTAGGTCGAATGGAGACGAGAATTTTCCTCAAGCCCCTTCCTCTCTCCCTTGGGCAGTTAGCTATACACTGCTTGGCAGAGACAAGATCCAGCGCCTGGCTGACCTTGGTCCATGACCCCACGGCCTAGCTGGGGGACCAGTGAGTCTGGATAGGGGCGGTAGGCAGGCCCCAGAAGGGCTGCTGAGGTTGACTTTAAATATTATTACCTAACTCCATGGTTCAAGTGATCTATTGGGATCCTGTCTAGCAAGACTCGTAGCCATGATTCTGCAGTCTGTGTGATCAATGGCAGCACTGGTCCCTTATGTGTTGCTGCCATAGAAAGGCACAATTATGCCTTTAAAGCTCAAGGTGCAATTAAATCTCTATAATGGTGCTAATGGCTTGAGCAACCTTGAAGCAGCTGCTATATTTTAAAAGATCGTTCTGAATTGTTTTATGTCCGAAATTGCTCTGTAAAATCTTGTTAATTTTTCATCTTCAGTTGAGAATATATTTAATACTGAGAGGATGGCTTTATTCCAGCCACAATTCACAAAAGGGAGTTTCCTTCCTCAGCTAACAGGATCACCCTGGAGGACTAAGGCAAACCCCACTGGATGAGGTTGAGCTCAGCCCTTTAAGGAAGCTTGGGTTCTATGGGATCTGTCCTACGGTAGAGTCTAAAGTAAAGATTAGGTCACGGGATATAGTCCAGTCCAGAGCCCACTAGGGACAGCTCAGACCAGCATCATTCCCTCTAAGAGAGAGAGAGGAAGACAAACATGTGGCTGCCCACATGAGCACGTGGTCAGGTTCCATCTTGGAACTCACACTGCCTCTGGCTGTCTATAACTGTGGCCAGCAAGTGACACACACAGTGTTCTAATGATCTCATTACCTATCCATTCCCCCAAATAAACTGTGACCCCCTGGAGGGAGGGGCTACGTCTAATTCACCATGGGGTCCCCAATAAATGTCAGAGCAGTTAACAGATGAGATACTGACTCCTCTGAATTTTAAGGATGGGTAGTACGGAAACCGGGAAGGGAGACATTAGGCAGCCCAGCCACAAAAGACAAGCACAAGAAGAATGTTTCAGGCAGTGAGTTAGAAATCCTTTAATCATTGACCAAGCTCTTTAAACAGGGATCTAGAATAATTTAAGAAGGCGATTTATGGGGCACCTGGGTGGCTCAGTTGGTTAAACGGCCGACTTCGGCTCGGGTCATGATCTCACGGTCTGTGAGTTCGAGCCCCACATCGAGCTCTGTGCTCAGAGCCTGGAGCCTGCTTCGGATTCTGTGTCTCCCTCTCTCTCTGCCCTTCCCCTGCTCACACTCTGTCTCTATGTCTCTCAAAAATAAATGAAAACGTTAAAAAAGTTTTTAAAAAAGGCGATTTATATTCACGGTGTTTCCTGATAACAGCAATGGCAGCTCAGATGCACTGAGCACTTTCTGTGAGCAATTCTCGTTGCTAAGGCTGAAGATACATGACTCCATATCCTCACACCAACCCCCAGAAGGGAGGTGGTATCCTCATCCTTATTTGACAGAAAGAGAAACCAAGGCTTGGGGATGCAATATTACCTGCTTAGGATCACAAAGCTGACAAGAGAAAGAGTGGGACTCAAACCCAGAGCCCGTCTCTTGACCAATGCCCTCTGGACAGGACACTGAAACTGGGTGGGTGGTGGAAACCTGGCCCCCAGTGTTTCAGAAATCTCAGCAGGAGACAATGAGGCAAATTTTTACTTTGAATACGTCATGGCTTTCTGACTTACTGTTCTAAGAGGATGGCTCTCTTTTTAGGAGCCTACCAGGCCTGACAAAGCAGAGCAAAATCCTACTCACTAAGGGTGAGGATGAGGAAGGCAACGTCCTGAACTTAACTGCATTATTATGAGATGGACACAATTATTATCCACATCCTAGATATGTGGAAACTATATCAAGACAAGGTTGTGCACCCAAGGTCACAGCCAGTAAGAGATGGACACGGGACCAACCAGAGGCAGTCTGAGGCCAGAGCCCTGGCCTTGGCCATTATAATCTCAACTTCCACAGGCAGATGGGATTTGGGGGAAAGAAGTCTAGAGTCTATGTGAAGGCAGGATCTGAGCAGATTCTCCATTCAAACCTGAAAACAGGAGGCATCATTAAGGTCCATCCTGCTTTGTACTCTAGGCAAAGACCACAGCTGATCCTGTCACAACCCCAGGGGCATCCGGACCCCTAAAAGCATTGTAAGAAATGGAAGAGAAGAGAGGAAGACCACACGTGGGTGAGTAAACTACAGGCTGCAGGTCAAACCCAGCCATCTGTTTTAGTAGATAAAAAGTTTTACTGGAACACAGCCATATCCTCTGATTTACGTAGTGTCTACAGCCGCTTGCTGCCAGAACTGCAGAGCTGGGTAGTTGCAACAGAGACTCTATGGCCCACAGAGTCTAAGTTAGTTACTATCTGGCCCTTTACAGGGAAGCTTTGGCAGCCCCTGTATTCCATGTTAGATTGCCTGATGCACACACCAGCTGGGGAGACAGTAAGCCATCTCCAGGCACAACAGGAACACACGCCGCACCTATCCAGCTCATGCTGACACACTCAGCTTGTAGCGGTGTTTCTCAGAAAAAACACAATACCCCAAACCAGCCGGTGCTGTCCCTCACAAGCCCTGGTCTTCACCCTCTAGAAGGAGCCGCAGCAGTGAGCCTTACCTTTGTTGTACATGTTCGTTGGCACCTGGACGTCACTCAGACTGATGTTCACAGGCAAATTATTGAAATGGTCATTTGGGGCTAAGATGAATTCCTTCCCCAGCTCCAAAAAATTCCCATCTTTGTCCCTTTCATTTATCAGCACAGCATTGAAGTATTCATACTGAAAGAGAAATCAAAAAGCATTACTTGTGGCTTAGGGCAGAAGGCTGTGAACTCAGACAGACGTGGGCACAGGCTGCAGGCCGTCCCCTACACGCATGGCTCGTGCTCTGGTCACACTATTTCTTTTAGTCTTCCCTACGGTCTGTGGCTGCTTTTGCACAGATGTGATAGTGCTATGTAAACACTTCCCAATGTCGTTAAATATTCTTAGAAAACCTTACTGCGAGGAGCTGCACAGTACTTCTTTACATGACTATAGAGAAAACTGCCATAAAAATATTTTAATGCTTTAAAGTTTGAAGATAGACCTACCCTTATGCAGCCTATATTTAAGTTGAAGGAGACTTGAAGTCAACAAAAAATAAGTAAACCTATAGTTTGTCAAATAGCCATACTTGCTATGGAAAATAGCAAAACTGGGCAAGAGGGAAAACAGCCACAGAAGGGCTGTGTGTTTCTATATGGTGCTCAGGAAAGGTCTTGGAGCTGTGGTGACACTCACGTAGAGACTGAGGACGGGAGGGACAAGTTGTGTGGGTATCAGGGAGGAAGCACCCCAGGCAGAGGAGAGATCCCAGGCAATGGCTCTTGGATGGGAGTGTGCGAGCATGTTGTACACGTAGCTGTCTCATCATCAACATAGTCACTGTCACTATCAGCATCATCTAACATATACAGAATGCTTACTTTGTGCCAGACATTATTCTCAGTGCTTTTCACGTGCTAACTCATTCAATTCTCCTAACAACTCTCTGAAGTAGGCTTTGTGAGTATTTCCACTTGACCGATGAAAAAACTAAAGTAGAAAGAACTGACATATCCTGCCAAAGATTACACAGCTGATGAGCAGGGCCAGAATTCAAACACAGGTGCTCTACTTCCAGAGTCTGTGCTCTTATCTACTGAGCAGTATTCCAAGATGGTAGGTATGGTTGGAATTATGACCGAGAATTTTTTTTAATTTATTTTTTTAAATTTACATCCAAGGTAGTTAGCACCTAGTGCAACAATGATTTCAGGAGGAGATTCCTTAATGCCCCTCCTCCCACAACCCCTCCCGTAACCCTCTATTTGTTCTCCATATTTAAGAGCCTCTTATGTTTCATCCCCCTCCCTCTTTTTATATTATTTTTGCTTCCCTTTCCTTATGTTCATCTGTTTTGTATCTTAAAGTCCTTACATGAGTGAAGTCATGATATTTATGACATAGAATTTAAAACAACTATGATTAACGGGGCACCTGAGTGACTTAGTCAGTTAAATGTCTGACTTTGGCTCAGGTCATGACCTCAGGGTTCGTGGGTTCAAGCCCTGCATTGGGCTATGTGCTAACAGCTCGGAGCCTGGAGCCTACTCTGGATTCTGTGTCTTCCTCTCTCTCCGCCTCTCCCCTGCTTGTTTTCTCTCTCTCTGTCTCTCTCTCAAAAATAAACAAATACTTTAAAAAAACAACTATGATTAACATACTGGAATTAAACTAGACATCAATAACAGAAGGATAGCTGGACAAATCCGAAAATATCTGGAGATTATAGAACGTACTTCTAAGTAATACATGGGTCAAAAAAGAAGTTTCAAGAAATTTTAAACTGAATAAAAATTAAAATACAACTTACTAAGTTTGTGAGATGCAGTAAGAGCTTAAAAGAAAATTCATAGCATTGAACACATGTATTAGAAAAGAAAAACAATTATCTAACCTTTTACTTCAGAAAACTAGAAAAAGACAAGCAAATTAAATCCAAAAAAACAAAAGAAAAGAAATAATTTTGTTTTATTTGTAGAATATTAGTCAATTAAATTGAAAATAGAAATCAATAGAGAAAATGAATAAAATCAAACGTTTGTTCTTTGAAAAGATTCCTTACAGTGAAAAGATACAAAGCAAAATCAGCCAAGAGAAGAGACTACATGGGGCAAAGTCCAGAGGAGTCCACAGTCAGGTTTCCAAGAGTTCTCTCCCGGTGCAATTAGTGCATAAGACACACTAATTCCTCCAGTGATGAGCTGTGACAAACACCAGAAATGCTGCCCACCAGGGAGGCCTGATGGGACTCAGTGCTAAGGACATTTATTGAGGGGTGGTCATGTGGCAACACTATTTACCAGCACAACTTCATTGAATTTATAGAACTCTACGCCTAACAACTGCAGGGCACACGTCCTTCACCAGATCCCACAGTGAGATACCAAACAAGTCTCAGTAAATTTAAAATGACTGAAATCTACATATTATGTTCTCTGATAATTTGGGGCTAATTTGAAAAGACAATATATGATAATGATAGGAAAAATAGCAATGATATCTAAGAAAAGATGGTGTCTAGAAAAACCCCAAAGATTTGAGAATTAAACAGCACACTACTTCATAATACATGTGTCAAGGAAGAAAATGACACGTGAAACTGGAAAATAGTTTAAGACAAACAATAATGAAAAAATATCAATATTTGCGAGATATGCTAAAACAGCTTAGAGAAAAATTTACAGATTTAAAACCTTATAAGAGAAAAGAAGAAAATTTTAAGATGAATTGTAAGATACTCCTATAAAAAGACAGAAAAAGAAGAAATGAAACTCAACATTGAAAAAAGGAATAAAATAATAAAGATAAAAGCAGAAACCATAACATGGGAAAAAAAGGAAAAAACACCAATGATATCAACAGTTGGGTCTTTAAAATGATTAATGAAATTTTAAAACCCTAGCTATATTGATGAAGAAAAATATAAGATACAAAACACCGTATCAGAAATAAAAGCGGAAACACTATAATAGATCCTACAGATAATGAAATAAGGAAATATTACAAACAAATTTATCCAAATATTTGATAACTTGAGTTAAATGTCAATTCCTTGAAAAACAATAACTACCAAAATGGACACAAGAAGAAATATAAAATATAACTGGCTCTATAAATACACAAAAATTTGAATCCACAATGACTAGTCATGTTAATATAAACAGCTCCAGGTTCAGAAGCCTTAAATGATGAATTCGATCACATGTGTAGGGGAAAAATAGAAACTATCTGATATACACTCAGAAAACTAGAGGAGGAAATATTTCTCAACTTACTTAATGAGGGCAGCATAACCCTGACACCATATCAGACATAATATTTGAAAAAATATTTTACACACCAATATCTCTCATTAACCTAGATGTAAAAATTCTAACACAATATTGAATCAAATCAAGCTATAATTAAAAGGACAAAACATCATGACTAAATTATATTTATCCCAGGAATTTAACGTTGGTTTATTTGAAAAATCAATCAACACCGTTCACCACATTAACAGAATAAAGAAGAAAAAAATTGCATGACCATATAAATGCAGAAAAAGCATTTGGCAGAATTCAACTTTCGCTCATCATAAAAACTCTTAGGAAATTTGAAACAGCATAAAATGTCCTCAACCTAATAAAGAACATCTTACAAAAAACCTACGGCTAACATTATATTTATGATGAAACACTGAATATTTTCCCCCTAAGATCAGGAACAAGGAAAGGATGGGTTACTACTTCTATGCAACATTGTACTGGTGGTCCTGGCAATTGTAGGAAAGTGAATGAATGAATGAATTAATGAGTGAACAAATGCCATAGGAATTGGAAAAGGAAAAAACTGTCTTTATTTGTGGACAACATGATTGTCTATGTAGAAAACCCTAAGGAATCCACATAATCTACTACAACTAGTGAGTTTTAGCAAGGCCACGGGATACAAATCAATAGACAAAAATCAATTGTATATCAATATACTAACAAAGAACAATCGGAAATTGAAATTTAAAGAACAATAAAATTTACAGTAGCATAAAAGACATAAAATACTTAGATGTAAATCTTTTAAATTGTGTGTAGTATCTGTATACTAAAAGTTACAAAATACTCCCGTGAGAAATTTAAAAAGGTTTAAATAGATGAAAAGAGATACCTTACTTAAGGATTAGAAAACTTGGTATTAAGATGTTAATTCTTCCCAAATTGATCTAAAAATTCAATAAAATCCCAATCAAAATCTCAGTGATCTTTTCCTAGGAGTTCCCAGGTTAATTCTAAACTTTACAGAGAAATGAAAGAGACCTAGAATATCAAAACCAATTTTGAAAAAGAAGAAAAAATCCAAGGAATCACATTTTCTGATGTTAAATTTTACTGTAAACCTAATTAATCAAAACAGTGTGGTATTGGCATTAGAATAGACAAACAGATCAATGGAACACAGAGAGTCCAGAAATAAAGCTGTACACATACAGTCAACTGAGTTTCAATAACGGCACCTACATTATTAAATGGGGAAAATATTTTCAACAAATTGTGCTGGAACAAGTGACTTAACCATAGGAAAACATCCTCACCCCTAATTCACAACACACACATTATTAATTCAAGATGGATGATAGACTTTGATGGAATAGCTAAAACTATAATATTTCTTAAAAACAAAAAATGATAAATATCTTTGTAGCCTTCGGGTAGGCAATGATTTCTTAGGACACACAAAGCACTTACATTTTTAAAAATTGAGAATTTAGATTTTAAAAATTTCAAAACTTTTGATCATTAAATCCACTATTATTAAAACAAATAGAAAAAACATTACTAAGGAAAAACAATTCATAATACAGCTGACAAATGACTTATACCCAGAATATGGAAAGAACTCCTATAACTCAAACATCAATTAAAATAGGAGGCAAAAGATGTGAACACCTTCCAAAGGTATTTAAATGACCAGTACGCAAGCCAAAGAGTGTAATTTAGTCAAGAGGGAAACACCAACCAGACGCAAAATAAGACACCAACCAGATGCAATTTTGCATGCACTAGACTAGCTAACATTAAATTTTCTGAAAATGCTAAATGTTCACAAGAACGTGGAGGAAGCAGAAATCCTATACAGGTACTCATGGATATATAAAAAACTTTGGAAAAACATTTTGCCATTGCTTGTAAAATTAAACATGTATCTACCCTATGATCCAATATTTCCACCCCTAGGTATCTAGCCAATGGAAACAAAGCCACAATAATATTGTGTGAATGTTCATGGAAGCCCTATTTACAATAGCCCAAAACTATAAGCCAAGTGCCCATCAACAGATGAAAAGATAAACAAATCTGTGATACATTCATACAGTGGATTGTTACTCAGTAACCGACTACTGATCTACTCAAAATATGGATGGATTTCATACAAATGTTTTGAGTGAAAGAAGCCAGAAACAGAAGTGAACGTATGTACGATCCCATTTACATGAAGTTCTAAACAGGCAAAATTATTATTCAATAGTGAGAGCAATCACGGGTTGCTTCTGAGCAGGAAGGCGGGAAACCACTTCAAAGAGACATAAGAAAACATCGTGGGTTGCTGGAAATGTTCTGTATCTTGATGAGGTATGGGTAACTCAGGTGTATTCATTCATCTGTCAGTACTCATTGAATTGTATGCAAAAGAACTGTGCATTTTTCTACATAGAATTTATACTTCAAGAAAAAAATTTAAGTCACAAAGACTTCAACTTTTTAAATTATTAAATAAAAAACTTTACAGAAACATAAACATTTAAAAAGGGGAAGGGGTGCCTGGGTGGCTCAGTAAGTTAAGTGTCCAACTTTGGCTCAGGTCATGATCTCGTGGTTCATGAGTTTGAGCCGCGCGTTGGCCCCTGTGCTGATAGCTCAGAGCCTGGAGCCTGCTTCAGATTCTGTCTCCATCTCTCTGTCCCTCCCCCACTCATGCTCTGTCTCTCTTTTTCAAAAACTGAATAAACAACAACAACAACAACAAAAAAAAAAACTTTACAGAAACAAAACTCAGTTTAACAAGTTGCACCACGATGATTTTTTAAAACATAATTTACTATGATATGACACCCCGAAACAAAAGAAATCATACCTTTCTGCTGAAACATGAACCCAGGGAATGCCTTACCAGGCAGAAACACTTTGACTAGCCCCTGAATTGCCCACACCAAGGGGAGGCCCCTTCTTCTGAAAGGCTCTATTTTGTAGAAAACATGTCAGTGGGGATTCCTCCAGCAGCACCATCTTAATTGAGGGCTTAACCTTCCACAGACCCGAGTTCTTCACATAGTATTACAATGCTTTTAAGAACTTGAGCCTTCAATGCCATTGTTTCATTAGAACTGAATGCTAAATTAACACACAAAGCCTCAGCCTGCTTGGTGAAGGCCAGTGCAGTCACGATTTGAGCACAAGACTCTCTAGAGGCAGCTTCTAAAATGCCATTTAAGTGAATAATTCACACTGACCAGAATGCAAATGAAGAAAGGATGGGAGCACAGGCAAGATTTCACTCAGTGGTACTCATCGTTCACCTCGGATAACTGGGAATCCCGTGCCTCCTCCCCAAATCCAATTGTCCTTCCATATTGATTTTGAAAAGGCTGACTCAGTGCAAACATGAAGAATCATTTCTTAGCCCTCTGAATTCATGGCTATAATTATGGGGCTCAGTGTCTTTGTCCATATTGATCGAGGAAAAGATAATGTTTAGTCCATCTCAGTATTTCTGAATCCCTGTCACCCACGGGGTCAAAGTAAATTAGTTCTTTTGTGAGTAAATCTGATAGCCTACTAAGTGTGATGGGGCACAAAGGACTCTAATCCAAGGGGACAAAATGTAGCAAAATATCCCAGGGGCAAAATGGTGGGCATGCCGTTTTCCAGAACCCAGCACGGCACCAGCTCTGAATGCAGTGGTGTCTAAAAGTGATTCAATAGGGCAGGGGTAGGCATACTTTTTTCTGTTATGGGTCAGATAGTAAGTGTTTTAGGCTTTGTAAACTATGGAGTCTTTACTGCAACTCCTCAATTGTGCTATTGTAACTTGACAGCAGCCACAAACAATACATAAAAGAATGGGCCTGTCTGTGCTCCATTTACACTTTATTTACCAGAAATTTACAAAATTACAAATAAAGATTTGGCCTGAAGGCTGTAGTTTGCCAACCCTTGCAGTAGGGTGTTATGAGATGTTCTAAAAGGAAAAAATAAAATTTTTGAAATAAAAAATGTCTGGCTTGAATAAATCAAGCATTTCTTTCACTCGAAATTTTGCATCAAACTGAACAAGAACAAAGTTGGAGGACTGACACTACCCAACCTCAAGACTTTCTACAATACGACAGTAATCAAGACAGCACAGTATTGGTGAAAGAACAAACGGATCAACAGAACAGAATAGAGAGCCCAGAAATAAATCCACACAAATAATGTCAACTGATCTTTGACAAAGAAGGAAAGACAGTCTCTTCAACAAATGGTGCAGCCACAACTGGACATCCGCATGCAAACGAATGAATCTAAACACAGATCCTTCCGGGGCGCCTGGGTGGCTCAGTCGGTTAAGCGTCCGACTTCGGCTCAGGTCATGATCTTGAGGTTCATGAGTTCAAACCCTGTGTCGGGCGCTACAGAACCCAGAGCTTGCTTTGGATTCTGTGTCTCCCTCTCTCTCTGCTCCTCCCTTGCTCATACTCTATCTCTCCCTCTCTCTCAAAAATAAATAAAACATTAAAAATGATAATAATAAAGTGAAATAAACACAGATCCTTTGTAAAAATTAACTCTAAATGGATCAGAGACCTAAATATAAAATCCAAAACTATAAAACTACCAAAAAAGAACACAAAGGAAAACCTAGAGGATCTTGGCTATGGTGATACTTTTATAGGTAAAACGCCAAAGTCGTGATCCATGAAAAAAGTAATTGATAAACTGGACTTCATTAAAATGAAAAACTTCTTTCTGTTCTGTGAATGACACTGTCAACAGAATGAGAACACTAGCCACAGACTGGAAAGAAACATTTGCAAAAGACATATGCGATTCGGACTGTTATCCAACATATACAAAAATTCTTAAAACTCAACAATAACAAAGCTAACAACTGGATTAAAAGATGGGCTAAAGACCTTAATAAAGAGCTCCACACAGGATATATACAGATGGCAAAAAAGCATGTAGAAACATGCTCCACATCATATGTCATCAGGGAAATGCAAATTAAAGCCACGAGACACTACTGCCTGCCTATTAGAATGGCCAAAATCCAGAACGCTGACAACACCGAATGTCGGCAAGCACGTGGAGCAGTGGGCACTCTCTTACACCACCAGTGGGAATGCAAAATGCTGCAGCGCCTTTGGAAGACAGTCTGGCGTTGAGTTTTGTTTTGTTTTCTTTTTTAAACTAAACATACTCGTATCATACAACCCAGCAACCACGCTCCTTGGCATGTACCCAAAAGAAATGCAGGAGATGAACAAATAAACCGTGATACATCCAGACAATGGAATATTATTCAGCACTAAAAAGAAAGGAGCTGTCAAGCCATGAAAAGACAAGGAGGAACCTAAATGCGTCTTACAAACTGAAAGAAGCCAATCTGAGAAGTACTATGTAATTCTAACCATAGTGATATTCTGGAAAAGGCAAAACTCTGGAGGTGGTAAAAAGATAAGTTGCTGCCAAAGATGGGGGGGCGGGGAGGGATAAATAAGCAAAGCATCAAGGTTTTTCAGGATATTGAAAATAGTCTGTATGATATTTTAATGAAAGATGCATGCCAGTATACATTTGCCAAAACGCAGAAAATGTAAGACACCAAGAGTGAACCCCAAAGTAAACCACGGACTTTAGGAGATCAGGTGTCCGTGCAGGTTCATCCTTGGTAAAATGTACCTTCCCGGTGAGTGATGTTGATGATGGGAGAGGCTGGGCATGTACAGATGTGTACGGGAAATCTCAGCACCTTCCTATCAATTTTGTTGTAAACCCCCAACTGCTCTAAAAGTGCAGTCCTTTTCAAAAAAGTTTTCAGGAGCACCTCCCTCTATATTCATAATTCATGTGTCCTACCTACCACTTAGTATACCAACATATGAACATTGGAAGACAAACTGCATGAATAATGATAAAAGTGAATAGGAATAAAAGTGACGTAGTCTCCTCCGGCAACCCAGCGGCTCACGCCGTGCCCCCCAGGTGCAGAATTTCTCAGCCGTGCTCCAAAGCAGCACGTCTGAACGATGACCTGTGCAACTGAAAGCCACTCCATAGATTCATAGGGAATAGTTTTTTTAATGTGTGCCGTGGTGAGCAAAGCTTGGGAACCACAGGAAGAGCTGGGATTTAAGGACAGGCAAAGATGTTTCTTCATTTCAGGACCTCTCAGGGCCTTCAGCTCACTCTGAGAGCATACTATGTGTACTCTGAATATCTGGGCTGAGGGGCGTCCTCTATAGCACTCCTCAAATACAGCTGATCACATGAGTGTCCTCCTCATTTACCAGGGTGAGCTCTTTACAAGTACTCATGTGATGTTTTATGAATGAAGTTCCCCCATGGGACTCGTTCTGCATCTGCAGGAACCTGGGTTTACTCACTGTTGTATCCCCAGCGCCTAGTACCTGTTGGTTGAATAACTGATCGAATGACCAATGTCTGAATCCATGTGGTCACCAGGGTCACTCTCACGCTACATTCCTAAGACCCATCTTTGTAGTTAGCTCTTCCAGGCCCTGTGGTTCTACAGAATGTTCTTAGCAGGGCTCCCTTGGCCTGGAGAAAGGGAAGCTATAGGACCCGAATGTCACATTGTTACACAACCTGTGTCACAAATTCAGACAGAAAAGGGTATCCAGAGTAATGGGGTAAAGGTGACTCCAGAAGGGGCCGGAGTTGCTGGTCTGTGCTAATCACCATAAGATGAGGAGGACAAGGCGGGAGCTCTGTGATATCTCCACAATCATGCACGCAGCTTCCCCAAGGACTGTCTGGGCATCCCCCTGCTGGCGGAGTCCTCTCTTTCAATACACTGTCACAGAATATGTCCATTTCAGGTCTGATATCACCGCTGCCAGGGAAAATAATTCATTGCTCTACAACTTTGTCGGCTATAGAATCCAACAGCTCAGGCCTTCCCATTTATTTCAACTAGATTCCTGTCACCACGTAGAGTCAAGTTTCAGATTCAACAGGAAATATCACTAGAGGGCAAAAAGGTTTCAGTTTGTGTGAGCGCACCGACTGGTTGGTAGTGACTGCCTGTGCATATTGAGAAGGCTTCTGAGGCTGCGTCTCAATGCAAGGATCGTATGCTTTTCTAGGAATGGTGGCCCAGCCTCTCCCACACCACCCACATCCTTGAAAACTCATCTCTTCCTAGTTTAGGGGTTGGCAAATGGTTTCTGTAAGGAGCTAGAGAGTAAATATTTTAGGCTGTGCAGGCCAGACAGTCTCTGTCACAAAATTCAATTCTGCTATTTAAGCAAAAGTAGCCAACTGCCATCCATAAACAAATGGGCGTGGCTGTTTTTCCAATAAAACTTTATTTACAAAAACAGGCAGCTGGTAGGACATGTAGTTTTCTGAACTCTCCCTGGTTCGCTCTTTACTCCTTTCAGGTGAGAGGCACCTAATCTCCTAGTCAAGATGTCCTAAGGAGTGCTGCTCAACTCCAGCTGGGGAGCTCTTCCACATCCAGATGTCCAGGCCAAACCTCAGAGCAATTACATCCCAATCCCAAGGCGGTAGTTTTTCAGCCTCTCCCGAGTGATCTCAATGTGCAGCCCAGGCTGAGACGCACTCTTTCCAAGGGTGACTTCCGTTTCCCCTTCCTGCAGGGTAAGTTGCATAACAGAACTACAAGGCCCCACCACGGAGGGCTTGCTTCATGGGCGGGAAGTATCTGCTCCACACATTTTGGCTTTAATTAAATCCTGCCTATAAAGTTCTCCAATTGTTTCCTATGTGTGTGTCCTGTCAAACCAACCAACTGTGAACTCCCTAGGAGCTGGGCCTGTGTCCCTCTCACCTACTTGCCTCTGATTCTGAGGACAATTCCAACCGGTAGAATCTAGCCTAGGGATGTGGTCCAGACCAAGTGGTCAAGCAAAGTAAGTACCCAATGAGTAAGGGTTCTCCAGAGAAACAGAACCATTAGAACGAGGGAATCAGGGGACAGAGGGAGATACGGATTTATTAAAGGAATTGGCTCATTTGACTGTGGGGACTAGCAAATCCAAAATTTGTAGGTTAAGCTATTGCAGTCTTGAGTCTAGGCTCTGCAGGGCAGGCTGGGCAGGCTGGAAACTCAGGCAGCATTTTCATGTTGTAATCTTGAGGCAGAATCTGTCTTTTTTCAGCCTCAGGGAATCTGTCTTTGCTCTTGAAGTTTTTGGCTGGTTGGGTGAGGTCCCCTCATTAATGGAGGGTGATCTGTTTTACTCAAAGTCTACTGACTGTATATGGTAGTCGCATCTGAAAAATACCTTCACAGCAACATCGGAACTGGTGTTTGACCAACCGAACAACTGGGCACCATGGCCTAGCCAAGTTGACACATAAAATTAACCATCACGGTGACTGTCCCGTCGCAATGGTCTGCGGCAACTACCTATCACCTGGGCTCCCATCCAGCGTCTTGTCCCCTACCATCCATCGAGGCAGCAGGCAGTGATTGTTTAGAAATGTGAATCAGACTGTGTCACTCTCCAGTGGTTTCCTGCCACCCTGTCACTCTCAGAATAAGCCCTTCCCCGGGCTTTGAAAGGCTCTGTTCTTTGAAAGACAGCCACCTGCCTGGCCCACCTGGTCTTCTGCACTGAACAGCCTGTCATCCCCCTCCTGCCACGTGGCTCTCTTGCTACTGTGGGAACAACAAGCTTGTTTCCACAGAGGGCTTTGGCCCCAGTCTCCAACCCTTCCAGGGAGGTAGCAGCAGTGCCCTGGGATTCCCTGAGGCACTCTGTCCTCAGTCGTTACAATAAACTCTGCGGGTGGCCTAAACTCCCTCGAGTGGGTTTCTGTTACTTGCAAGCGCTGGGTCCTAAATGGTACACTCATCGCATCCTGATGATAAAGGACCTCCAAGAACCTACCAGGAAGACTTGCCTCAGTACCCAGGCCCCACATGGATGTGTGCCTCCAGGCTGGTTGGGTCCCTGTCCTATGCACATTCCCCACTTGGCCCTGTAACTGGTTTCAGTCTCTACCCAGGCCCAGTTCCATTCACCCAATCATCACCGTCTCTCCCTACCTCATCTTTATGTGCCTCAACTTCCTCATCTGTAAATGAGGCGACCATGAACTCCTTCACAGCTGCACGTCAAGCTCCTCTCACAGGTGAGAGCTCAGTCAAGGGCAGTTTTGTTAAGTATTCAATCTCACCAGCAAGATCCAGGGCTCTCCCATTCCCCTAACACCTTTCTCCTTCCCAGTTGCCCTGCCTCCTCTAATCTCCTCTCCCCATTCAGGACATCAGTGGGGGTTTTGGCTCTTTTCTTTATGGTATTTGCTCCTCTGGACGGCCTTAAAGGATTTGTTTTGGGCGGTAAACCCTCTAACGGCAGGCAGGCACCCATGCATCCCAGGATTTCAGGAGCTTCTGTCCTTCCCAGAGACAAAGCACCTCTCTTATCCCCACGTCCAGTGCTTGGAGGTCCTAGGTCAGGTGGTGGGATGAATGAATGGCTATAACACTCCTCGTCTGTACCACTTAGGGAAACATCGTCATGTTTCACCAGCCCCTGGGAAGAGCCTTCCTGCTTCCTGCCTGAAATTTAGTTCTCAGCTAGAGAAGCAATGTAGGTGGGTCTCCTGATTCCTGTCCCAGGGACCCCTCTGTGTGGATTTCACTCTGTGTTCTGTTCGTGAATCAGGAAACCAGCTGGGTACAGTGAGGAGAGGAGAGGCTTTGGAGCCTGATGTTCAGGGTTGAAACCATCTTTGCTTCCTAGGGGCTCTCTAACATCTCTATGACTCGGTTTCCTTGTCTGTGAAAAGGCAATGGTGTTACCTGGCTCTTTAGGTCTTTCTGCAGATTGAATGGGATAAAATGTACAAAAGCCATGGGCACAGTGCCCAGAGCAGGCTCTTAATATGTTTAGGTTCTCTCCTCTTTTCCTCATTTTTTTCCCCCTTCTCTGCTCTGGGATGATAGCCAGCTTTTTACAACTTAGATTAAAAAATAAAATTACTAGGAATATTAGTTCCAAATGAGCCAAGCAAATAGCAAACTCCCAGTGCATGTGTATCCTGTGGGGAAGCGACATCTATTGCTACTTATCCGTGCCCCTCTCCAAAGGTCTAGTGCTGTCTGGTTACTACTCAATAATCTCATCTTCTCCTCATGTGTGAAAATTGATTTTTTAATGATCTGTTCCAGAATATTTCTAGGTATTAATGTTACATTAACTCATTTATAATTCCCCAAGTGTCACAGTTGTTTGAAAAAAAACAGATAATGAATATGCGTCTCCCAGCCATCTGGAATCTCTGGCCTCTTGAGAATATTCCAATACGAGCGAGTATTAACGGCCTGCTTCACAGGCCTTGGACTGCAGCTTCCTGCAAGCTAGCTGGCCATTTGGCATTTAGCTTTAAGAGCCTTGGAGTGGAGCATTTAACTCCAGCATGCTGGGTTCAAATCCCAGTTCTGCTGCTTAGCCACAATCTCTCCATTGCTTCATCCATAAAATGGGATCACAACCACCCACATTACAGTGGAGTCATTGTGAGAAATAAATAATCGAAAGGGCAAAACAGAAAAAGCACTCAGTTTAGTGCATGACTCACAGTATAGGACTGTGCTGTATAAAGCTGACTTTTTTGTAGGTCAAAAATGGTTGTTTATTGGTAATTTCATATAGTTCTAGCTAGCAGGATTTCAGCAGATGGCAGAAGCCTCTATCGTGGTGGAGCTGATGGTAGACAAAGGGCAGAGGGAAGCATCTGAAAAGGCAAGGAGAGAACACCATCATGTCTCACTTCCCAATGGTGCGCTTCCCAGCTGGTCCCCCTTACCCACTTGGCCCAGCCCCCCAACTTAGTACCACCTCGCCTCTGTTCCCTCCACTCAGCCTCACTGGTCTGTTAGTCAATCCATTGCTCCATAGTTCACGCGGCCTCTGCCCATGCTGTTCCCTCCATCCAAAACACTTCTTCTGGCTGCCACTAAAAGAATCCTGATTTCTCCTTAAATCCAGTCCAATTATCTCATCCTCTGAGCAGCCTTTTCTGACCTCTCTGACTGGGGACGTCGCTGCTGGGTGTTCTTGAACCACTTATATATAGCACTTATCCCGGGGGCATCACACAATTACCCCTGTAATTATCTGGTTGAGACAGCCTCCATCTACAGTGTGAGAATTGTGTTTGCAGGGACCGCAGTGGTTTTATCCTGTGCCACTGTAATTCCAGCACCAAATACAATGCCTGGCCCACAATAGGTACTCAGTAAAGATAAATGAAGGAATAAGAAGGGATGAATAGCCCGCGGAAGCAATGCCCTACAGTGGTCCCCAAGACATGATGGGAGCTTTGTAGAGCTGAGAGCAGCCACCCGTGAGCCAAGCACTGGCCTTGAGAGACTGTTGGAGGAACTCACATGCTCTAAGGATCCAGGACCCTCTGGGGCTTATCTGGCTGACCACTCAATCTGACACCATGCTGGAAACACCTCCATGAGCTCCATCATGCCTAAGCCCTAGCAAGGAGATGTCAGACAAATGGACACCCCAAAGTGGCTGGGCCCTTCCATCACTTTTTCATTCATCGAATGATTTCTGAAGGCCTTCTAAGTCCTGCTTCCAACTTTGCCACTCCCCTTCCCTATCAGCAGCCAGAATGATTCCTCAGAAATTAAACAAAGCTGTCAATGCTTAAGCAATGGCTTCCATTGGTGCAGGATAAAATCCAAGATCCTACTTGATATAACTCTTCCCTGCCTCCCCAACTCAATCAGACACACTGGCCATCATTGGATCTTGAAATAGCCAAGTTCTCTTCCATCTCAGGGTCTTTGCACTTACTGTCCACTCTGGCTAGAATGTTATTCTCTAAGACTTTTGCTTACCCGAGTGGCTTTAGTTCCAAGCATAAATGCCAGTTTTGAAGCAAGCCTTCCTAAGCATCTCCAGGCTATATCTTTCAAGTCACTGTCAAGCCCAGTGAAACAAAACTCTGTGCAATGATGGACATATTCTAAATCTGCACTGACTATATAATAGCCACCTGCTACTTGTGGTTATTGAGCACATGAAATGTTACTGACCTGACCAAAGAACTGATTTTTTAATTTGATTTCATTTTAATAAATTTTAATTTGATTTAAATAGCCACACATGGGTAGTGGCTACCATAATGGACAATAGGTCCAATATCCCCCTGTTTTATTTTCTTTATTCCATCCAATATCTGAAAGTTCTTTTTATTTTTCATAAGTTTATTTCCATCTTTCCCCATTAAAAACTTGAGCACCAGATAAATATAGTGACTTTTTCTATCTTGTTCATAGCTGGAAGCCCCATGCCTACAACAATGTCTAGCTGTTGGGAGGCACTCAAATGTGTTTTGAATAGACAGACTTGTGTCAAAGAAGGTATTGATACAAAGATATCAATTGATACAAAAAAAGGTATTGATGGCAGTATCCTCACCATCAATCTCAGATGGATCCAGACAACATCCATCTGAAAGCAGGGGTTTCTACCCCAGGATGTGTGCCCCCAGCAATTGTGAGATGTGTCATATTTGTTACTACCAATGATGGAATAATCCACATTTGCAAAGGACTGACTTTTCTAACTAGTTAGAGAAGATTTACCATTATCTGAATAATAAACTGCAATCATCTGTATCCAGATTGATTTTCTTGAGTGGGAGGGAGAGGAGGTGACCAACAGCTGGAGGAAAAAAACCACATATGGGAGTCTGTCACACACATGAACATCATATGTCACTTATATTCAGATAGGAAAAAAACCAGCAAATGTGATGAACAAGAATGTTTTGGTCTGCTCAGCATCTCTTCTCCCTTGCTTCAGTAATGGAATCCCAGATCTCGGATATAGGAAGAGATGTCAATCAAGGGGGCCCTCATCCTCCAGCATGTGACCCAGGCTGGCCAATCAGAGTCCTTTCTCAGGCAATGCAATGGTCGCTGGGAGACTGGCATCCCCACACCCTTTAGCAAAGGCCACAGGTCACAGTTTTGCTGCTTCAGGCTGTCAGTGGCCATCCTGCCCCATACAGAGATTGGTCTTCTGAGAACAAGGCCACACAGAAACAGAGCAAAGGAAGAGTGAAGTTTGATCAAATGATTCTGGTCCTAAATCATTGACTCTAGTCAAGCTTAAAGGCAGAGTCACATCTTGGTATTCCCAAATAAGTGACTCAAAGATCTCCTTCTGGGTTTTGACTCTAATTTGACTTGGGTTGCTGGAACCCTGATCAAGAGTTCAGAAACACTGCCATCAACTCTCCTTAGGACTGATTTCCCTGAGCCTCAGTCTTTTTCACCAGTGAAAGAGGAACAAAAAACATCTACTCATTTTGTTGTTGTTTTTTGTTTTGTTTTGTTTCATTTTGTTTTGTTTTTAAGAAATAACAAAATTTATCCTAAGATATAAAAGTTTCTGGTGGAATTCAAGGGAGTGGAAGAAGCCAAGCTTCAGGAAAGGCCTGGAACCAGAATCACGAAAGCCTCCAGACTCCTGGGCCAAGTTCTCTCACTTTTCCTTTCTGTTCCTTTCCAGTCTCTTTTCTACAGACTGGCTTTCTTGGTCCACTGGTTCACAAAGCAGAGAAATACCCATAGATTCTTCATGTTTCCATCTTTCTACTCAGAGATGAGCTCAGGATAAACTGAAATTTTTGATCCAATTCCCAAATCCAAGGTGAGAGAATGTAATTGGGTTACCATGTATGGTGGTCCTGGGATAGATGGAAGGGTGATGAGGTCAACACAGTTCTTGAGCCCACCTTCATGAATGAAGGGGTTATTGTAGGGAGTGGTCATTGTTAGCCTGGCAGAGACCTCGAAAGAAGTATACTATACTACACTATAGAATTTTTTAAAGGACTTACTGAGCTAACATACTGTACATGAACTCATCCATATGAAATCGTTGATTATTTCCTGGCTCACACTCAAGAACTGTAGGTTCAGTCAAAACATGTGACCTCTATGTCCAAACCAGCAAACCAGCTTACAGGACTAACTAATCATCCTATAATGAGCTCCTTCAGTGTCCAATAAGTAGACTTCCTGGTTAGAGTTAAAAAAAAAAAAATCACCTATGAATTTGAATCCATAACTGAGTAGTAAAATGTGGAAGATCAAGACTCAACCAGGGTACTTGAATTTCAGATCAGGTCCTTCATGCATGACAATATGCCCTGCCTCTAAGACAAATCCATATTTGGGGGGCTCCCTATTTGTAGTACTAAACTGTTTTTCAAATTCTCTACCTAAATTGTTCTTCTTCAAAGGAACTTTCACAATCCTCAATAGACTAAAAAAAGTTTCTTCATAAAGCCCAATTTAAGTATGAAATGAATCACTCCCTAATCTCTACATCAAGATAACTTTGCTATTCTTACTGAGAAGAGTTAAGAAGCAATGCAAAGAGAGACACGGAATATGTGGCCTCATTATGAAGATTAGTACTGCAATTTAGAACGTTCCAGCACCTAATATCACAGTGGTCCAGTTGCTGCGAAGATTTACTTCCACATTTCTCACAGGATGTTAATTAGTGGCTGAGACATCCAAGGCCACAGCATACACACCACAAAAGGAGGTGGTATCCACTGCCAGTTTCCAAGGTAACAAATTATAATAATGTCTTTCCCATTACTACCTAGCCTTTTACAAACTGCTTCTCAGATAAAGAAAAAATAAGTTGCAACTCAGCAAGGGTAGTTAGTGCCAGTGTGCCTAATGTGCAGTGCTGGGTTCCCAAAGGCTGACTGAGTATATTCTTGGGGCAGGGATATTTTGGGGAGTCAGGGTAAAGAATGGAATGAAGAGAAACCATAAGCTTTTCTAGACACATCGAGGATATACAGAATTTTGCAAAATCTAGAAAAAAATGTTATTGTATTTTCAACACACAGTACGTTCTGTGTCATTTCATAAAACACCTGTGTTAACTGAAGCTACCTGGAGGGTGATGTGCCCAGGTGCTGTACTGTGTCCTTGCTTGGGAACGCTTAAGGTCTTCCCCAAACTCTTCTGCACCATCTGAGGAAACGGCCACTCAGCATGATTAAGTAATTGCTTCAAGGTCCCACAGCTATCTACAGGTAGGAGGTCCAAAAGCTACTATGGCCACCTGATGTGACACCTAAGCCAGTTTTGGTTGCTCTGGGTTGCTTTCCAGAATTGCGACTTAACAAAGTATCATGGAAAATGATATGGCTCTTGCAACATACCTATATCACACATTTTCTTGTGTTTAATGAGTGTTCCGAATATGTTTGAGTGAAGTGACCTGTTTGAATTACAGTAAGTTGAGGAAATGAGATGTCTTGAGTCAAAAAAAACCAAAAACAAGAAATTAAATAAAAGACATTCCTTAAGGATTCTGCAACAATTACTCCGGAATAAGACAGACGGTTGTGAGGTTGTGATCTTTGCCTTGCCCAGTCCTCCCTGTTTATTTCTGTTATTGTTTTAACTTCACATGACAATAAATAAATGGGATAAAAAAATCGAACATCGAAATAACAAATAAGGAAAGACGGTAAATCCATTTAGTGCTCTGACACTTCATTTGAGATAATGCTTTGGAGAAAATGGATAAACTCTTTCGTGCTGACAATACAGATCGGGAATGGCTCTGTGGCAAGAGAAAGTGACTCCAATTTCATCTTGTCAATGGAGGTTAACTTTCTCCATAACCTTAACAAGTCCCATTCCTACCAGGCACACTATGAAGGTTCTGAAATACTTCCACCTAATACACTACAAGATGCTGTTTGCTTTAAAGGCCTTTAGGATCAAAAAATGGGATGTTTTTAGGCTGCCTGTATTGGGACCTTGAAAAAAAAAAATCATGGTGGGGAATAGTCGAGCTATCTAGACTTAACCCAGCAACCAAATCTTACAGCTGGTGTGAGGATGCAAATATACACAAAACTCCCCTGAAGGTTAACACTTCTCCAGTGTCTTTCAATCCCTTCTCTATCAATTTAAAATAGCAATAGCATTCTCCAACTGCCAGGCAGTTTAACAGGATTCATGACTCATTCATTCGCTCTCTCAGTGAACATTTGCTAAGCACCTGTGATATGTTGGGTGGTTGAAACAGTAGTGCTGAGTACCCCCATGTAATCTCCTACATTTCCTAGCATCCTTATAGTCCTACACGGCATTGTAACTAGTGTGGCCAATGGTAGTAAATAGATGCGACCAAGTGTCACTCAATATCTAAAGTACTTGAGAGAGAGCTCGGTATCACACACTGTCTTTCCCCCGTATAACAATTCCAGTACCTTCGTATTCCAGATAACATCATGGAAGGAGTCTGGGTCCCTGAGTCTCCCTCTGGAAGACAAATGCCCTGGAATGCTCATGGACACACGGTGGCATTTACATAAGCAAAAAAATAAACTAAGCCCAGAATTTCAGGTTTGTTATGCTGACAAATGCAGTTGGTCCTCAGGCTAGGCATGTGAAAAGATCAGAAACAACATAAATCCCTGCCCTCATTTCTTCAAATCAAAGAAAACTGAAGATAAACATAAATTATGGGTATCATTCTTTTATAAAAATGTTAGATTGGTTTAAACCACCTCAATTCACATTCAGATCTCCCTGCTCACTAGTAATGAAGGCATTCTATTTTGTTGAAAGCCTTCCATTAGTTTAAAAGCTCCAATTGTTGAACCATCAACATCTATAAGAGTGTAATAAAGGACCGAATAACTAAATGTTATGAAAGCGGAAGCTATAGCCAGATTAACATTCATGAGTTTACCCACCACGTCCTATTCATAGTCATTTAGAAATACAAATACAATAATAAAAATTTCAACTTACGAAGAAGCCAAATGCTTCTTATTCCCCCCCCCCAACAAATGACAATGAAGTCTAGAGTTTCTTTTATAGCATCTCAATTCTGCTCTAATTATTATGGAAAGAAACAGTATTAGAGAGTTACCAAATAGAGCAAATGCAGTTTGTTGGGAACTGGAGTTATAACTTACATACTTATTGATGCATATTTCTCCCAAGTGTTCGCTCTAAAAAGGAGAATATATTTAATCCACCAACGCAACCCAAAGAAACATAAATATATGGCTGTTTAAAAGGAAAAACTCATTTTCGAAATTCCCATGTGTATATTTTAGCATCACTTAATGAAAATGTTGTATAAACCAATAGACCTGATATGGTAACGTGGTATGAGGATGTTTGCACTCATAAAGATCCATTTATATAAACTAACATAGACATTGCTTACCCCCTCCAAGCATCACTTCCCTCTCCTCAGAAAGCTACACATTAATTCAAATTTATTCATTTCATAAGGTCTAAGCAAATGGAATTCAGATAAACTCATCTAGCAATAGAGTTGCCTGTAGTCAGGGTGGAATAAAATGAGAATGTCTATTAGTTTTTCGACTGCTCTGGAGGATGAATGCCATGTACGCTTTTTGGAAAAAGATGTAAAGGCTGGGCTTTCGAGAGCAAATAACTGTGGAAGGGCCGAGAACAGTTAACAATCATTTCACATGCCCGAGTTGTTCTGAAGTCTTTGATCTGCCCCAGAGACGCCACGGAAGCCAGGTCACTGAGAAGCTACCCTAGATTCCAGAGCCATTGTGGAATCTTAGCCACAGGTTTTCCAGAGGGTGGTAATGGAGATCACACAATGTATCCAACTGCTAGAGGTTTCCGAGAAATCCTGCAGGCAACCCAAGAACACATTGAAAACACAACTCTACTTTGGCTATGCAAGTGAGACACCAAAGGGAAGTGAAGTTTTGGAAGAAGCCGGGGATTGTCCCAAAGCCTTGGCAGACAAAATACATGTGTGACTTCTCATCAAATGTCCTTCTTGTTTCATTACCCAAGAGTGGCCTAGCCAGAGGCCATTCTTTCATGTTTGACCTCTACATTCTCCTTCCCAGAAGCAACAGCAGAAGTGCTGGCCATCTCCAGGGATCTTAGATTCCAGGAAGCCATTGGGAAGCAAGCATCTCCAGACCTTGCTGGTTCTCCCCGACAGAGGCAAAGTCACACACATGATCCAAAAGTGTCCCAGAGTCCATGGACTCCTGTGGTCATCACAGACAGGAATGATCTCAGGCCTGAGTCAGAGGGCTTGGATGTTCTGCTCAGGGTTGTTTTTGCACCCGGGTGAGTTTTCAACTTTTAGAGCCTGTCTCTGCATCTGTCAACCAGGCATTTCCATCAGATGACCCGAGAGTTTACTGCCCTGCGTCCATACACTTCAGATTCTGGAGTTTGTTCCCAGGATTTTAAGGCTTTTAACACCAGCCATCACACTGGTATATGGAAGCACATGTCCGCATTTTCCATCAAAAGTGCTCCAAATGGAAAAAGATTAAAGTGTCCTTGGAAATCAGAAGGCACCCCAAGGTGACTAGCCACAAGTATGCAATTCCTGAAATTTCCATGTTTAAGCTTAAAATTTTCATGCACATTTTATTCTATGACTTATTTGTTTGCAACCCCACTTTTATGATTTTTCTTGTTTTAAGACCTCCATTTCACCAACTGAAACGTGTATTTACCGCTACCCAGGAACTGAAACAACATTGGCGATGGGGCAAGGCAGTAAACTAGGGTAGGAGAGCATAATGGAGTGATATGAGACACACAGAAAAACTTTTTGATTATGGGATGCGGGCTCAGTGGCTGCAAATCCCCATGGTTCTGTACCAAGTGACAATCTCAGAAAAAGCACTTTATCTTTAAAACTCCAAGAGGAGGCATGATGAGAAATCAAAGGAATGCATTCTCAGGGTCAGCAAACTGAGTGCAATTGCTTTAGGAGTACATGTAGTATCAGCTGAGAGGTGAGGAGGAAGTGTTAAGCCCTAATATAGACTTGACTTGGTGAGCCCGTGCCAATATGTGAGATTTAGGGATGAGCTGCTTCCTGCGAGTCTGACATTCTGATGAACAATTAAGGGGAGAAGAAATTCTCCTGCATTTTTACAGAATTAACCCTAAAAGAGATAAGACAGCCTGCTGAGGCACAGCTGCATTTCCCAGCTTCTGAAGATGCTATGATGTCCGACTGAATAAATATCTACGACAAGCTTGAATAACAGTTGCGCACCGAGCATCCTAGAGCATTTATTCCTCCAAGACCTGAAAATACTTTAATCATGTGCCTTCAAATATTTGACCATGTTTAAAAACATGGCTCATACAACATCTTCATTAAAATGAAACTTTTTAGTAAAGTAATGTCTATCAATGACAGTCCTGTGGATTAATATGGGGCCTTTTAGCCTACTGAGCTCTCATGTCTCTGAATAGGCAAGGGAAAAAAAGTGAGAGCTGATGCATAGGACTCCATTTTCAAGAAACAAACCAAATGACGGAAATATGGGAGAGTTGAGTCCAGCAACATAGGCAGGGAACAGGCTCTGGAAAGTGCTGGTTCCCTAAACTCCAGGTTTCCTTAAGTCATGATCAGTTTTTTGCTGTACTGTATCACTTGTCCTGTTCCTTAAATAATAATTTTTAATCATGATGTTATTTTAAGATTTAAATATACTCTTTAAAAGATATATTTATCTTTTAAATATAAAAGATAATATAATATCGCATTTGGGGGGGTGCCTGGGTGGCTCGGTCGGTTGAGGATCTGATTTCAGCTCAGGTCATGGCCTCACAGTTCCTGAGTTTGGGCCCCACACCGGGCTCTATGTGTAGATAGCATGGAGCCTGCTTAGGATTCTCTCTCTCCCTCTCTCTCTGTCCCGCTACCATGCACATGCTCATGCTCTCTTTCTCAAAATAAATAAACCTTAAAAAAATAAAAGGTACACTTGTATCATTACTTTAACTGGAAAAACTTGTATTGTGAGTCATAAAGTAAAAAATAACCATAAAAATACAATAAAAAAATCAGGGTATTAAATTCTAACTACGGCTGCTTGCTCTCTTGGTTAAAAAATAAAGATTATCAAGAATTTCAAAGATCTTGAAGATGTATTAATACTAAATTGAGACTTTCTTCCTGAGATTGTCAGAGGCATGAACTGAAAAGAAGTAAGTCTATCACTGCTGGCCCAAGGTCCCTCCCTGTGAAAGTCCCCCTCAAACTCCTCTTGAGTACCATCTATTAAGTCGTCATGCAGAAGAGAGCACATGTGGGGAAGATGACTCTAGGTCATGGGATGGATGATCCACTGAGGAGTTTCAATCTCAGAAGAGTGTCCAATTCGAAGTCCAGAAATCTCCAGGAACTATGGAGATCAGACTGGAGGGCAGACAACCACAAGACAAGCTCACAGACTGAGCCAGAAACCCAGGCAAGAGACCAGGGCACCTTAGAGCAGGATAGGGCTATGGGTGCATAAGCCCAAAGAATCAGGTGAGATAGTAGAGGTGGAGAGTTTGACAAAATGTGGTGCCTGACTGAGGTGGGCACACGGGAGGTAGGAAGTCAAGGCTGTTTCTCAGATGGCTGGTTGGTATAAATGAACAAAATGGAGGAACTATTCTCAGAGAGAGGAAATGCAACAAGAGAAGCAGGTCAGGGCAAAGACGGCCATGCAGTTTTAAATGAGTGGTCATGGGAGACCGACAGCCTGGCAGGGTAGATAACCACGTAGGCCCTGGAGTTGATCTGCACATTGCCAAATCCTGTTCTGCCACTTGCGCTTACTAGGTATTACTGTGATGACCTTGGTCAAGCTACTCATCCACATAACCATGCCTCAGTTTCTCCACCTCAAAAAATTGAGGATAGTTCTTTCCTCACAGAGTAAGGTACTCTACTATGCCAGGTACCTATCTAATCACTTTACATATAACCCAGTATTAGCTATCAGTATCATTCCAAGAAGACCAACTTAGCCAGATATATGTGCTTTCCAGTGGACATCCTCAGAGTGACCAGTATGAGCCATGACCCTGAGCTAGTCTCTGCTGACCTTCCCCAACAGGCTCAAGCCTCCCCCGTGTTGCCCCTCATGGGGACATTGGGCCACTAACCTACCATCCCATCTACTGCTGCTTGACGGCCAGACTTCGAGAGAGATGCTCACATTAACACCCGCCTACATCTTTCTCAGTAAAGAGAAAGGGATTATTGATCGAAACCTTTACAAACTGTGAAACTGCCTTCAAATCTAGGCAAAGGCATTAGTTATAAACTAAAAGGCCCACTTTTTATTTGGCTTGATTCTCAAAACAGGGTTGAAAGAGAGACAAAGTTAGAGGTAGAGAATAATAGTTGATCTTGGTGTCCCCCCAGTGACCCCAAGAAGAGCCCAAGGAAACTGACTGGACCTCCCAAGTATGTTGACTAACTTTCTTCAAAGGAGATTTCTTCATTTATTCTAAATGAATGAGTTTCGGTACCAAAATCTCAGAGCAAAACCAAGCAAAAAGCCCTTTATTCCTGTCTCTCCCCTTGCTGCAACTGAGACTTTCCACGCCATTTGCAATTTTGCTGAAGGAAGTGATTCAATTATCTTATTCTCCAAAAAGCAGAATCACTGGCAGGCCTTGGAGATATTCTGCCCCAGATTAAATGAGGACTCTGGTGTTCATGAAAAGTGCATTCCTTCCTTTGCAACTCACAGAGAGACAGCTACAGTGGCAGTGAACCCAAGAACAAAGCTAAGCACTGGGAAATGAGCATAGGTCAACCCTCCAGTCTGAAGCCCCGTGGGGACAATCTCTCCCCTGAGCTCCTTCATTCATTCCCAACTGGCTCCACTATTCAAAGGTAATATTTTACTTAGATTATAGTTCTCCTGAGATTCTGTGCTCAGATTCACAGTGAAAAGTTTTGATGCCAACATTTTCAGTGTAGAGTAAGTTTACAAATAAAGGCTGGTGGTTATAAAATATTTCCTGAGCTCCACTAATATTACCACTGTATTACAGAGGCATCCTGTGGGCTATGTTGGCCAGTCCCTTAAAGCTTCAATCAAAGAATAGAGAAACTCAGCATCTTAAAGGGATGCACACAGTAAACAGTGTTCATCCCTGGAACTCAACATCACTCGGGCAATGAAATATTCAATTTAAACTTATTCTTCTACGTGCATTGAATTCTGGAGACCTAGACCACCTTCCTTCTTCAGTTTGCCCCAAATAGGCTCATTTTCTCATATTCCCTTTCTTCCTTCTCTCATTTCTCTCTTTTTCTCAATCTTTCCTGCTTCCTTCTCTCATGAATCTCCTTCAATTACAGCCAACATTTGCTAAGTATTGCATGCCAGGTTCCCTGCTAACTGCTTTTATGCATCAGTTGTAATAATCATCCAAAGATAAGAGGTATTGTCTTAGTTCATTCGGACTGCTATAGCAAAATATCTTTTATAAGACCAGATGGCTTAGAAATAACAGAAATTATTTTCTTACGGTTTTAGAGACTGGGAATTTCAAGGTTAAGGTGCCAGCAGATTCAGTGTCTGGTGAGAACCTGCTTCCTATCTGACTACCTTTCTGCTGTAACCTTATATGGCAGAAGAGTTGAGGGATCTCTCTAGGGTCTCATTAATCACAGTCATAAGTCTTCCCCCTCATGACCTGATCATGTCCACCTCCAAACACCATCACATTGGGGGTTAGGATTTCAAAATATGAATTTGAAGGGAAGGACACAAATATTCAGTCCATATTAGGTATTACATTATTGCTAATCTCTATCTCACAGATGAGGACCCCAGAGTTTGAGAGATGAGTCAACTTGCCCAGAGTCTTACAACAACTTGCCCAACTCTCCTTCAAGCTAAGACTTGAAGCCCAGTCTGGCTGATTCCATAACTATTACTCCTCAACCACTGAGCTGCTCTCTCCATTACCTCCTCTTTCTTTTCCACAAGCCCAAGTGGGTTCAGGCAGCACTGATGTATTTTCAAGACTCTTCCCAGGTTTACAGTTCACAGCACAGAAGGGAGCCGGCATTGGTTGTCAAGGGCAGCCCACAGTTACACTCCCATTCAGATGCCATTTGGTGCTTTCCTTTGAACTTATTTTCCTGGAGACAGATCAACTGAGGCAGTGGTCTATAACCTTCTGTCAGCTAGGACTCCTATTGTTGTTTATTTGTATGGGGAAAATGCTGCCCGGACTTCTCACTTTCAGACAATAGACCAAAAAAAAAAAAAAAAAAAAAAAAAAGCCGCTTTCCCATTAAAAAGTTAATGAAAGTTGATTTTTAGTATGGAAGACTTTATGGGACTTTAGCGAATAGGTTTCAAGCTACAGTGTGGCAAAATCTACCAGGAATTTCTGAACTTTTCATTTTATATGATCCTTGTTTTTCAACCCAAAGATAACACCACAAAATGATGAAGCAAATCTTTCGACACTGGGTTGCCTACAAAATCCCAACCAATGGCCCCAAACTTTTGAAGGGCACCCACTTTCCTAGCTCTACTCATAATTATAGTGTTGGGCAACTATCGAAACTCAACACGGCTCAGAAATCACAACATTATAATGAAGTGGGTCCCTTTTTACAACTATTTTATATTGATTGTACTAACCTTCTTCTTTTAAACTTTTCCACATGTTTAAATCCATTTTTATTTAAAAAAATAAGTAACTTTTGTTTTTGCCCAAGACCCCAAAATAAATAAACACTATATATGAATAACACTTGCAATGTTACTAAGCAGAGCCAGCCATTGAGGGGAAAACGTTGGCCCAGATCAGCAAATTCTCTTCCTTCCAAAAATAAAAAAGGCAACAACATCAGCATACTTACTGGTTTGTTTAGGGTTTTTTTTCTGTTAGGTTATGGTTTTCTTGGTTACAATGGGGAATATAACCAGAGTAACATTAATATCATTATTAAAGGAGTCCTGAAATTAGCAGAGGTAAAACTCAATTAATTTGATACTTTATTTAAAATTTTTGTCTGTTCTCTATTTGATTCAATACCAAAATAATGATAATAATGATAATAATGACAATGATAATAATAATAATAAGAATAAGAATAATTTTTACATGACACTACTATGGTAATCAGAGTTCTAAAAATGGCCCTATCCAAAATTCCTGTCCCCTAATTATTCAATTAAACATTAATCTGGGGCTATTTTGCTGATGGAATTGAAGTCTCAAGTCAGCTGACCTAAAAATATGAGATTTGGGCTGATCCAGTCAGACAAGCTCTTTAAAAGCAGAGCATTTTCTTTTTCCTTCTGCTGTTGGCCAAAGGGGAAGTCAAACATATCTGAAGCACAAGAAGGATTCGACCTGTCCTTGATGGCTTTGAAGATGGAAGGGCCACATGTTAGGGCCAGAAGGCAGCTTCGAGGGGCTGAAAGCAACCCCCAGCCAACAGCCAGCTAGGCAGTAGGGACTGCAGTCTTATAACCACATGGAATTAAATTCTGCCAATAATTCAGATGAACTGGAAGGTGGATTTTTTTCTCTAGATGAGAATCCAATCCAGCTTACATCTTGATTTCAGAATTATGAGACCCAGAAACCAAGCCAAGCCTACACGAATACATGACCTACAGAACTGTGAGATAATAAATTGGTATTATTTTGGGGCACCTAAGTGGCTCAGTCAGTTAAGCATCGAACTTGTGTTCAGGCCATGATCTCATGGTTCATGGGTTTGAGTCCTGTGTTGGTCTCTGTGCTAACAGCTCAGAGCCTGGAGCCTGCTTCAGATTCTGTGTCTCTCTCTCCCCCTTCCTCTCCTCTGATCACACTCTATCTCTCTCTGTCTCTCAAAAATAAATAAACATTGGAAAAAATTAAATTGGTATTATTTTAAGCAGCTAGATCTGCAGCAACTCATTATGTATGCAGCAATAAAACAGCAACACACCTTCTATGTGCATGGCTCTGTACTAGGGGATTCCAAGAGGAAATGTATTCACTCAATTTTATGCAGTCAGTTACTGAGTGTCTTCCTCCCAGAACATGAGCAAAGAGCATCTCTTCCTTCTATAAATCCACAGGGTTGTGTGGCATCAAGTCCTTTTGTGAAAAGTCAGAAGCAAAGCAACAACAGGAAGGAGTGCAATCAGATGGCAAATAGCAGGTTGAAACTGTCTAGGATTCAGCACATTGGAGGGTGGCAGAGTATCCTGGAAGAGTAACCGCGCACTGAAAAACCATGTTCTTTAGAGAGCCATTTGAAGATTAAATTAAAAAAAATAAAATAAAATAAAGCTGTGTCAGTAATTAGATTCTACTTAAACAATAGGGAATTGAATTATGGGACATGACAAGAAGTCCCATGTTAGGGCAGAGCATGGCTGGTTCAGTCGACAATGACTCGGAAGACCCAGGTTCTTTCCACCTGTATCCTCTGCCAATCTGTGATGACTTTGTTTCCTTGTTATAGCTGCTTCGGTCTTTGCATTCAGAAACAAGGCTGTCCAGAAGCAGAAGTGGAGGATCAAGGGAACATTTTCCCAGAGGCCCCCGCTAACAGATTTCCCCTCAAGTTTCATTGCCCAGAGTTTGGTCTCATGCCCAAACCTGAACCAATCAAGTACAAAGGAAACAGAGGAAGGATAAGCTTCCCCCAGAGGGAAGAGACCACTGGAAAAACTTACAGGGCTTTCCAGAGAAGGAGTAGATTCCTAAACCAAATCAAGGGTCTTGTAGGATGGAAAAGAGGGGTAAGGATGCTGGGTGGGCAACCAATAGAATCTAGCGTAGAAGTTCGTAGGTCTTCTAGTGTAGAAGCTACTTGGCAAAAAGTACATGCTCGAATGTTAGCTGTAATGTTCATTATTTGTGCCTTATCTCACTGAATCTTCATAGTGATTCTAAAGGACAATTTTTGCCGTTCTTGTTATTATTATTATTATTTATTAAAGATAAATAAACCAACTTTCAATGAGATACAATTACCCATCTTCAAGGAAACCTCCCTAATATGGAGCAGAACTAGAATTCAGACCAGGGTCCAGTTGATACTAATTGATCCAGAAATTATGTCCTCTGCTGGAGAACTGTGGCCCCAGGAGTCTAGTGTAAATTTTTCTAGCCTTTTCCAACCAGGCTGGGTGACTGTGACACCAATCTGGTTGAGAATTAGGACTAGGAAGTTGGAACAGTGAGAAATGGTGAGAACACACACCACATACCCAGGCTCACCAAGAAAAGAGAACACTGGAACAGACTGAAAGGGGAAAATACAATTTTTGTTAGCACAAGTCACTCCCAAGTGGAACCCTGGGGTTGGACTGCTTCCTTGATCCTTCTTGCCCTGGTAAAATAGGCGACGTGACGGTCTATAGTACCAGATGTTTTTCTTCTACCACCGATGTTCCAATGTTTCTCCAAAGCATATTACAGCTTAAACTATAGATTGAAGCAAAAATATATCTTCTCTCTTTAAAATGTTTGCATCTCATCTCAAAGAGAAAGAAAGAGAAGGACAAAAAATGTTAGATATTCTCTTTGCTAGCAGGTTCAACCAAGATAGATTTCCTTTTTTGTTGGATTAAAAGGGATGCATTCTTAAAACAATTTTGGTTTTGATGTCCATTGAGTACTTATTTTAAATAGTTTCCAGGGACAGGATCATGCACTTATCTTTTTGGTATGGCATGCTGTAACAGACATCTGCAGTTGCAAGTGACAGAAGCAAATACAAGTCCAACTGATACAAGCACAGACTAGCACTGGCTTATGTAACTGAGATATCTGGAAATACGACTCTAAGGTATAGAAGCATATGACAAAGCCTCAAATAATGTCATCTGGATTCTGTCTCACTCTTTGTCTCTCAAGTCTACTTTCTTCTATATAAGTTTTGCTCTCAGTCAGGCTTTCTCCACAGAGTGGCAGAATGGCTTTTATAGCCCTGGGCTGAAACCTTTGTAGTAGAAAAGAACATGTCTTCCTCAGTAGCTCCAGCAAAGTCCTAGGGTTGGGTTCCAATTGGCTCTAGAAGGGTCATGTGTTCATCCGTGAACCAATCATTATGACCAGGAAAATACCACTCTTTGACCAGACATGGGGCAAGGCATAACCCTGTGGGCTGATGGATCTCCAAGGAAAATTAGGGGATATTACTGATAGAGGAAGAATGGACACTGGACAGGCAAATCACTTTCAATAACAAAGCTCTCTTCTTATAGTGATAACACAGTCTTTATCGTATCATACCAGCCTGGATGACAACCCAAAATTCCATCACCAAGCACAAAGCCACACTTATCAAATGAGTAAAAGACAAGGGACAAAGATAGTTGATCCCATATTCCCTATCCGGCAACCATTAGGAGTAGTTTGAGTGACTTCTTTATCCTACTCTTATCAGACTGAACCCTACTAAATTGCCATTTTTCATAGGTTAAAAATTATTCAATATCATCAGTGGCATCTGGTTCATCCTAAAATGATTAATGGATTCTCCTTAATTTCACCAAGCCCATTCATATTCATAAAACTAGTATTCATGTAGAACTTACACCAGGGCTTTAACTCTAGCTATAAAAAGTTAAAAACCAAGTATTTTAGTGGACTATCTTTAAAAGAAAAAAACTATGCAAAGCTATAATATTAGAAAGTAGATCAGTAATCATCAGAGATGAAGGATGGGTGAAGGAGACTGACTACCAAGGGGTACAGGAGAACTTTTGGGGTAAAGGAA
Source organism: Paguma larvata (assembly GCA_030068075.1). Taxonomy (NCBI): domain Eukaryota; kingdom Metazoa; phylum Chordata; class Mammalia; order Carnivora; family Viverridae; genus Paguma; species Paguma larvata. The sequence goes on along the minus strand of CM057842.1, from coordinate 21,671,750 downwards.
ATGTCCTAATCAGTGAATACAATCACTGTAAGTGGCAGTTACACACTGAACACATCTGTCTAAACTCATCAAGCTGAACACTCAATTTTTTTTAAGTTTATTTATTTATTTTCAGTGAGAGAGAGAGAGAGAGAGAGCGTGAGCAGGAGAGAAGCAGAAAGAGAGGGGAGATAGAGAGGGGGGAGAGAGAGAATCCCAAGTCATGTCATCACAGACCCTGATGCGGGGCTCGAACTCAAGAACCGTGAGATAATGACCTGAATTGAAACCAAGAGTTGGACGCTTAACCAACTGAGCCACCTAGGTGCCCCCAAACCAAACAGTTATAATTGGTAGATTTTACTGTAGGCAAATTATACTTTATCAAAGCTGACCCTCCAAAAAATTAAATAAATAAAAAAAAAACCAACCACCTTATGCAGTAGTGTTTTATTGACAAAGAAACTAAAGCTACCATATATAACAATCTGGCCAACAATCAGGGCAGGGTGTGTAGCAAAATTCACAGCAAAAGTAGAGCTGAAGCGTCTCAGAGACCTGTTGGTTTAGCCCCTTCCTGTACTGGCTGAGATGGTCACCATCTGTGCCAGCCTGCCTGGCGGGCCCTCTCTGTCTCTTTGGTAAGGGCAACTAAATTTCTGTGATCTCGGCCCATGTGGCTGACCACACCTCTGAACCCAGGAGAGAACTCGTGTACAAACCATGCAGCAAAGTCCATCTCTTCAATGTGCAGGACAGGTACTTTGCACAGTTGGAGCTAATGACACTAAGGTCTAGGACTTTTGTGAAAAATTCTGTGATATCAACAGCCGTTTCTCTGAAAAAGAAGCACAGTAGAGGAAAAACCAGCATAATTTACCTGAGAACAAAGACAGCACAGAGGAACAGGGAACTGAAAAAGAGCCCTGATGGCATCTGAACTACCCGTGAACATAGCAGTTATGAGAGCCAAACGAGCTCTTACAGACTAAGCCAGTTTGACTAGTGTGTTCTGTCACATGCACTCAAAAAGGTCCCATTTGTGTAAATGTGGAAAGCGAAAACCCTCAGAAGGATAGCACTGTGAGTTGAATTATGTTCTTCTAAAAGACGGGTTGACGTTCTAACCCCAGGTACCTGTGAGGATGGCCTTATTTGGAAAGAGAGTCTTTGCAGATACAGAAAGTTAAGATGAGGACATACTGGATTAGGGTGGCCCTAAATCCAATATGACTTGTGTCCATGTAAGAAGAGACACAGAGACGTGGACCTACACAGAGGGAAAATGGCCACATGAAGACAGAGGCAGAGAGGGAATGTTACAGCTTCAAGCCAAAACAATGCCAAGGATTGCCAGCGAACTACCAGAGGCTAGAAGAGGCAAGGAAGGAGTCCTCTCTAGAGCCTTCAGAGGGAGATAGGCTCTCCAATAACTTGATTTCGGGCTTGTAGTCCCCAGAACCATGAGATAATAAATTCCTATGTTTTAAGCCACCCATGTGTGGTACTTTGCTATGGCACAGCCCTAGGACAGGGACACTGATTCTGGTACCGGGAAATAGAGGGTTGCTGTAACAGATACCTAAAAATGTGGAAGTGGCTTTGGAATTGGGTCATGGGTTGAGGCTGGAAGAATTCTGAGACGCAGGATAGAAAAAGCCTGGGTTTCCTTGAGGAGGCTGTCAGTAGAAGTAAGGACATCACAAGCAATTCGCGAAGGGCTCAGAAAGAAGAGAGAGCTACAGGAAAGCTCTTTTCCTCTTAGACAATACATATTTCATTAAGAACAGAATGTTGCTAGAAATAGGAATGTTAAAGGTTCTTCTGGTGAGGCCTTAAAAGGAAATTATGAATGTGTGATGGACAGTGGCAGAAAGGCGATCCTTGTTTAGAAAGTGGCAGAAAACTTGGCTGAGTTACGTTCTGCCGTGGAATGGAAAGCAGAACTTGTAAATGATGAACTTGGATATTTCACTGAAGAGACTTCAAAGCAAGGCATGGAAGTTGTGGCCTTGTTTCTCCTTGCTGCGTATAGTCAAATTCGAGAGGAAAGAGATAAATTGAGAACAGAACTGCGAAACAAAAGAGAACCAGTACTTGGTGATTTGAAAAATTTTTCACCCATCCGGATAACAAAAAAATGAGAACGTGAGCTCTGGAGACAACACCAAGCGTGTGGGTGAGCCGACTTTTGACTAGTGATATTATAGATGTGAGTCACAAATCCAATCAACCAGGAGCAAGGAAAAGAGACGGGATCATCCAGGGAGAATCGGTGGAGAATCCTTTGGTTTATTGACATGGATCCCCTGACATTCATAGAAGACTGTTACCGCAGTAGAAATACTGTCAGCCTGGATTGAAATAGACAGAGATGAGATGAAAGGAAAGAAGAACGACTCAAAGGGCAGAGCCATAGATTCAGAGGCCAAAGAGGGTGGGACTCAAAGCACGGGCTTGGCACTTGGGTCCCTGTGGAGCTGGAGCCACAGAAGGTTATTCTCAGGCCTTGAAACCTAATGGAACTTGCCCTGCTGGGTTGCAAATTTGCTTCGGATTTCTGACTCCTTTATCCTTTACATTTTCCCCCATTTGGAATGGGGATATCTATCCCACGCTCGTCCCACCATTGTATTTTTGGAGGCAGATATCTTGTTCCACAGGTCCATAGACAGAGAGGAATTTCATTCCAGGATGGGTCATACCTAGAGTCTCACCTATACCTGATTTAGATGATACCAGAAGATGAGATTGGGGGCCTTTTGAATTCATTATGTTTAGGGGAGGTTTTTGGTTTACAGTCGATGCTGGAATGGGTTAAGATTTGGGAGATGTTGGGGGGCACCTGGGTGGCTCAGTCGGTTAAATGTCTGACTTTGGTTCAGGTCATGATCTCACGGTTGTGGGTTCAAGCCCCACGTCAGGCTCTGTGCTGATGGCTCAGGACCTGGAGCCTGCTTCAGATACTGTGTCTCCCTCTCTCTCTGTCCCTTCCCCACTTGTGTTCTCTTTCTCTCTTAAAAAAAAAAAAAAGAAACATATAAAAGGTTAAAAGAAAGATTTGGGGAATGTTGGGATAAAGCTGAAAGTATTTTGTATGTAGGAAGGATGTGAATTTTGGGCAGACTGTTATGGGTTGAATTGTGTCCCCTCAAAAGATATGTTGAAGTCCTAACCCCAGGTACCTGTAATGTGACTTCTGTCCTCCAGAATCATGAGATAATATATCCCCACTGTATTAAGCCAGTGTGTGGTACTCTGTATGGCAGCTCAAAGAAACCAACACAGACAAACATTCACTCCCCAGAGCCAATAAATGGCAAATCGGTGAACTGTGAACCTGATTTGTAGATTGATTTAGCTCACAAAGAAAAAAAAAAAATAGAATTACATAAGTAAATACTTTCAAAACAGATTCTTCCATAAACAACTAGTTGTTACAATTATTACATTTATAGATGGACTGCACAGAGAGGAAACAAATACCACTAGAGTTTGTGGGTGTATATTCATTTAGATACAGAGTGACTTAAAATTAGCACTGAGTTTCCTTAATATGCAGAAAAGCAAACTTGAAACAAAATTAAAATGCCAAATTAGCAAATCTTTTTCATTGAACACATGAACACACTATGTTCATTAAAGGGAATGAATCTGACTTGCCCTATATATTCAGCTACATGTAGAGACAAATTCCTGTATCTAACCAATTCTTCATTAGCCAATGAGAGCAATTCTTTTCCTTCATACTGCTTATATCAGAAGAAGCCAGAGCACTCTCTCTCCTGTGTTTTGTACTATCCACTCCATCAGAAGTATTAACTGAGTGTGATTAATAACAGAACATGTACTGACTCTTGGCTCCGGCTCCTCTATTCTGTGTTATTCCAATGTAGCGTGCATAACTGAAAGATTCAAAACTACAATTCAACTATCACATTAAAAGTAATTTGTTTTTTCGTGTTTTTCACTGAAAGGCTGAGTGATACTGACCACTCTAAAATATGTAAGTATAAGATAAAGTCTCATATGGCTCTATTATTAAATTCATCTTGAGTCAAACTGAGACGTGAAGAGGCACAAAAAAACTAAAGATGAACAAAGCTCTTCAGAGATGATGTAAGGCTCCCCTGACAAATAGAAGAACATAGCTCGCCTTGCAGTTGGAACACTAAGATGCTGTAATTATGAAATAACGCAGAAGCGAAGCACCTGTCACTAAGACCTGAGTTCTGGACAACAGAGACAGCTGAATCCATCTGGTTCACAAGCGCACTGGAAGTCTGGGGTGGTTTGATACACGGTTCAGTGATGACCAACGAGGTGCAGACAGACCGCGCTGGTGAGAACACAAGGTCTGCTCACTCATCTTTCCTCTGGTTAGCTCGCTGGCACTCTCCTGCAAGGTGTGGGCCTTTCAGCAGCCCTGTCTTACTTCTTGTTTCAACCCTCCAGTTTTTTCCCAGAACCAGACCTCTCCTCTCCTTTTGACCTAGTGAGGACATAACTTATCTGCAAGTGAAGACAACCCATAGCAAGAAGAAAGTGAGAGGAGTTCCTGATGATGTTGTTCAAAGGCGCCCATGTCCTGATGACAACTGTTCGAATCTCTGGATGGAACGTGGTCTAGGCTCTGGATCTAGAGGAGATGGCTCCTCCTGTCCCAGGGGAGAGGCCCCTGACCCAGGTCTTAGCAACCATTGCTCAGTGAGCAGCTCAAAGCTGGGCATGTGACTTCGGCTAAATTGACCAGGCCAATCAGAGGCAATGAGCCTCAGTTCTGAGACTCTTAGGCTGAACTTCCAGGGAAGTAGATTCTTCTTTTCCACTTGGCTTTGGGCCTGGAAAGTAACACTAATGCTGTGGTACCTCAGCCTGCTTGAACTCAGGAATACGCAACCGAATCATGAACGTGGGATTTAGGTGTTCTTATGACCGCATCTGAGACCCTGTATTCATGGTCTTATCCCTAAATTTCTATGCTAGTTTGGGTTGATTTTTCTTCTCTATGTAATCCACTAAAAAGGACTTTTCTATTGTTAAATTCAGTGTGGGCTGGCTGTCTCTGGAACTTTAGCCCAGAGATCTTATTGAACAACCTGAATCCATTACCAAGGACTCCACGGCCAAAAGTAGAATGCTCCTTCTTGGAATGATCAGAAGTGTCATTTGAAACAGCTCAAAGATTAGTTCTCAGTAATACGTCTCTTTAAGAAAGACTAATGCTCATGGCTTTCTTCCACCATTGCCAAAGCATCATTGTCAAAAGAATAGGGAAGCTGGACTCTCTGGCCCATATTTGCTCTGATGTATAACTGTGACTGAGTAAGAACCAAGCAATGTCTTGCCTGAGTGTCAGCAGAAGCAACAGACGGGTGCCCTCCTGTCATCGTTCAAGGCCAAGAAGAATCTAAATAAACAAAAGCAGTGTATGGTCCCCAGGCCACAGAGGCCCCACCACATCACATGAGATAGAGAGTCTTCGCTTCTGTGGTCTGGCTTACCAGCCTTGTGTATTCTACATTTGACTGACATGAAAACAAAACACTGGAAATAGTTCACTTTCTGGAAACTTCCTTTGACAGCCACTTGAGGTTCTGAGATTTGAACCAGTCTCAGAACTCCTCCACAAATAGCCTATGAAGCCCCTGATATTCTCCTTAGACAAGTTGCTTTTCCAGGATTCCCCTTTTATATCCTTCCATACTTTCCCCATGCTCATCATCCTGGCAAGGAATTCAGCATTAATACTTTCAGCCGGCATAATACGATTTCTCAGATTTTTTTTTTCCACCCTCAGATAGAGGACTTTTAAGAAAAACAAAAACCTGCAGCTGCTGTTCGTGTGGCGGTTTTCATCTATTTTGAATTGGAACAGATTAGCACTCAGAAAAGTTGTGTAATGCGGATCAAAGGAAAAATGAGCTTGGAACGTCTGGTTCACAACATTTGCAAACAAGGATGGTCCTGTTGGCTGGAAAAAGTGCCTATTGTGTAATTAACTGAGATGTCAGTGCTCAGCTTAAAAAAATGTTCCTCCTGAGGTGTCCTTGTCCCAGATTCCACCTTGAAGAAGCCGGAATGTGGAAACAGCCTCATCTCTGGAGTGTACGATTCAGAGCTGTTCTGCTCAGGGGGGTCAGAGGTGTGGAAAACACTGGGCGGAGCTGGCATGGGCAGTCACGCCAGACCCCGCACACCGCAGGCGGCCCAGCGCTGAGGGAGGATGAGAGCGTCATCCTCAGCCTGGATTCTGGCATGGCTTAGACCCACCGTCTGATGCCTCCTTAAATATCATCCTTTAGGAATCCAGTCGTTTGGACTATACCACAAATGGGATTGGATCAAGATGAGGCCATACTTCTTAAGGAAAGGAAACAAAAGGACACCCAACGGAGGGAAGATACCCATGAGTTCTGGGCGGTCATCTATTTGTTGTATTACTTACTGTCCTTTTTTGAACGTTTTTAAAGAAAAACAACAGCGCTGTGTGGAAGAGGCCTGACTGACTTGTGGGCCCAAACACCTGGCCTCTGGCCTCTTCCCTCCCCCTTACCACCTGTGGGGCCTCCCCTGAGTCAGGTCCTTCTGGAGACTTCCTCATTCCCATCTGTGCAGAGGTCTTTTTTCTCTCTACGCTGCACAGATTTTCCCCCATGGTGGTTCTTGACCAAACTGGCCAAAGTTAAGGAACGGAGAATCTGAACAGGTAAGGGCACTGATTCTGATCGTGTGCAGGTATCAAAGGAAGACAGACGGCAGGTCAATCAGGAGACACGGAGGGTGTCAAACTCAAAGCATCTTGTAAAACTGCAGATTGGCAAAGACATCCAAAGTAAGACATGAAAATGTCTCCTCTTCTATGAACACAGGTGGATGAAACCTAGCACGGAGGCAACTACATACAGTGAGCACTGGCAGCCCAGACTTGCCCTCAACCTTCTTCATTACCAGAGCTGTTTCTATGAACCCACTGCATCCACTCACTCAGTCCACTCAGAGCACACCAGTAGTCACCCACATGCTGGGACAGCTTCTATGACAGGCCCTGGAGATCAACAAAAATGAGGCATCTCCTGCCGTCAGCAAGCTCTGGACAAGCAGACAGGGGCCCTGTGTACACCCACCCTATGGAATAAGGGAGTGGCTGCAGTCACCACACAAATACAGTACCATCGGGCCCCCACCCCCATTGCAGTTGCATCCTTTATGGCTTTTCTGACTATCCAAGTAAGACAGGTTTATAACTAAAAGCTTACACATAACAGAAATGAGACCCAAAAGCTGTAAGCATCCAACACTCTCCACCACTCCTTTTCTCCAGGAGATGATCATCACTGGCAATGATAATCACTGATGTAATTCTCTATTTTCTCCCCACTCATATACAAACGCATGTGTGTGTGCATGTATATTTATATATGTATATACACACATATATAGATATCTGTAATTTTATCTATAGATACATTCTACGCATGCATATCTACATAGATATACAAATGCATATATATACAGCCTACACATACTCTTCTGTGTTTTGCTTAGAAAGTTGCTTTTTTTCTATGAATTAATATAGTTCAAGCCTTGTTACCTAACCGTATGAAGGTCAAGAGTTTTTGAGACCAGAGGCTAGGACCAGTCTGCAGGTATGTTCTGTTGGGCCCAAGTAGTAAGGTCTGCACAATGTTTTAAATTTCAAATTCATTGCCAACCATTTTTTTAATGGGATGGTTAAAAATAAAACTCCAAAATATGAATTTCCAGCTCTGGCAACAGTGGACCTACCTTGGCACACGGCAGCAGTAGTGCGAGCGGAGCAGTGGTGGCCCCCCTCAGAGAGGACAGGGTTGTGCTAGTCCCAGTCCCTCCCCTGCCATCATATTCCTCACCTGAGGTAGAGAATCACCACTGTTTACCGTCTGACACTGTCTGACACCTGTCTGGCTCAGGCAGATTCTGTGGTTTGTATCCTATGCTGCGTGTAGTTCTGACTCATTCATAGCCGGCAGAGGCCCATTGCTCAGGGACAGGGACAAGAGTGAGGAGAAGATGGTTTCATGGGGGATACCGGATTTTAGCTGCACTTGGAGAGGTAGACTCTTCTCCAAAAGAGAGGATATCTATCTTTATAAACAGAATTGTTATTTTTAATTAAAAAAAATCCAAAAGCAGTCCTGAGCAATAGCCAAGTTCTGAGTAAGGATTCGTTAGCCCCTACAGCCTTATTATTCAGAAATATATAGCTCTGAGGGTCTCAAAATTCAGACCAACCACTAACTTAAAGCCAACAAAAGTGAGATCTCCATGCTGCTGGCAGCTCCAAGTACCCCCTGAGGAGGAGAGGTTCAGCTCTACAGGGCCCCGACTCATGTGACTTGGTCCCCTTGATTTGTTTCCCATCTCAGAAGGTAGTTGTCTGTGGACAAAATGAGATAGGAACATTCAAGAAAAGGAATAGGCTAAGGGCGCCTAGGTGGCTCAGTCAGCTATGCGTCTGACTTTGGCTTGGGTCATGATCTCACGGTTCATGGGTTTGAGCCCCACATCGGGCTCTGTGCTGTGAGCACAGAGCCTGTTTCAGATCCTCTGTCTCCCTCTCTCTCTTTCTCTGCCCCTCCCTTGCTTGCACACGCTCTCTCTCCCTCTCTCAAAAATAAACATTAAAAAAAAAAAAAGGAATAGGCTAGTTTATGAAAAGACACACTGTGTCAGCCAGGGTTCTTCGGTTGCAAGCAAAAGACACACACTGTACCAATTTAAGCCAAGGGGGAATGTTTTGAAAGCATTTGGGCCACAGAATCAACAGGAAGACTAGAGAATCAGACTTGAGAAAGAAGGCATGAAGGCCACCATGGATTTCCAAGTGGCAAGAAGTATTCATATTATGGTCAGGAAAATGACAGAGAAAGAGTGGGACATTCTGCTCAAACCGAAGTCCTGAGACAGTGTGACAGGCCAGGTCTGGGTCAGGGGCTTCCCTCTGGCTGAGGGAAAGCTGGGAAGCTGGTTACTATCTTCAACCAAGGGCATTCACTGAGAAGCATCCAGAAGAAGATGGGACAGATGACGAAGGGAAACAGGGTGTCATACTCATTGTCGGTTACACTACATGTGGACAGGTCTCCACTCTTTCCTTGCTTTGGTGGCAGTAACTGTGCATCGCCTGGTGGTTTTGCGTCCACCATCAACATTGAACAGCACAGGGAGGAAGTCTGGAAGCAAAGAGAATTGGAGTACATAAAAACGAAATCCACAGCCTGCTCTCTCCAACAAAATAAAACAGCAGCATGTTTTAGAACTCTATAAAGCAAAGATGACTTTGTGGCCACTGTGATCTGTGACCCATGACTCAGATCAAAAGAAGAAACCGTGAAAGTCGTTTTCCTTCCCGATCTCTTCTATGTGCCTGGATTAAAGACAAGACACAAGGCAAGAGTCAAACATGAAGGCTGAACACGACATGACCAACCCTGTGAGGAAAGGAGGCCAAACCCCTGCTGACCAGCCTCGGACGGAGAACAGAGCCCTGTGTCAGGTGGTCGGCGGAAGCTCTGTCTCTCTCTTCCCAGTGAACACTGAGCAGACCTGTCAGGTGAGGGGAGGAGAGCATCCCAGTGCAAGAGGTCCTTCCTCCTCCATCTTCCTAACTTCTCCTAGCAAAGAAGCCTTAAAGAATTAACCATCGTAGACGGGGATACCTTATATGGTGATCCAGTATACAGAAACCGGAGCCTGCGAGTCATGAGTTTTGCAACAAATCTACCACAACCTAAGACACTGCCCAACATGAACTGTGCCTCATTACCATGCCTGCCCGCCTGCCCGCCTCCCACCACACACAGACACGCATATACTTAGACGACAAAACTAAACAACCCGGGAAAAGGCAGACAGCTGGTGGTATGGAAGAATTCCTGGCCTAGCCTGAATTCCCCAGAGACTGGTTCTGGCATATAAAGCTGCCCCTTAAATTCCTGACTGCATGTAGTCTCTTTCACCAATAAAATAAGACGTCGATTCGAGGTGATTTTCTTCATCGACAGTTTCCCTTTGCCTTCTTCCCCACTGACTTTCATTCAGCACCTGTGTGGTGTGCCAGGACATATGTTATTCCGTTGAAAGCTCCACACAGGCCTTTCTCTATAGGCAGCTACCGATGGCCATTTTGCACAGACAAGGCAGGCTCAGGGAGATGTAGATCATGTTCAAGTTCCCAAGCAGCTAACAAATACTGGTATAGTTCCACGATGCATCAAAAGACCAAGCTCCTTCCCCACTAGGTCCCTGACCTTCCTTCATCTGTGGCTGGCCACAAGTAAGATGGGAACCCTGTTCCTCAGAGAATCTGGCCCAATATGGCACATCCAGTAAGTAGTCCCTTGTTGAATGGACATACAGATGATTGGAATAATGGATGAATAAACGATGATTTAGGAGCAACTGAATTAAGCTAGATCAACCAGGCAGAATGATTCTTATAACTCTTCAGCTAAAGATTCGATGATGCTGTGTGGATTTTAGTCCACTGACAGTGTATTCAACTGCAAGAAATAGAAAAGTCACCTCAAAACGGCTTGAACAAGTATGAGCTTTGCTTTCTTTTCATGAATAACAAGTCCAGAAGGGGGCAGTTAAGGGCAGGTGCAGTTCAAGAATTCCAGTGGGGTACCAGCTTCTGCCATCTTCACTGTCTAGCATCTTAAGCCTGTGGCTTTCATCTTCATTGCAGTAGAATGAATGGCTGCAGCATCTCCAGGAGCAGATAGCATCTGTGTTCCATATAGAGGGGAGAGGAAAGAGGAAACGCCTTCTTTTTACAAATCTTTTTGTTGTTAACTGATGGGAGAAACCTTCTCTAGGAGCATTTGTCAACACCCCACTTGGGCAGAGCCAGGTCACTGGTCATTCATAGTTGTACAAGAGAAGGCAAGGGAGAAGGGGGCTGAAACAGGCTCTGTGAGACATCCTATGGGGTCTGCCACGATGGGTTTGCTACTTAAGTCCATATCAATAATTCAAGCAAATTCAAGCAAAGGGAACAGTTCTTTGTGGTTTTCTTTGTTCAAGAGCCAATATAAAACCATACATAATTAGAGACTTGAAAGTAAAAGTTTTTGTGCCATTATCATGCCAATCAAATATATCATCCTTCGCAATTTATTCACCCCATGAGTCCTTGTTGGGTCAAGGATAATTTTTTTTTCCGTGAATGATATCCAGCACATTAAAAGGCACTTAGAAACATTTATTAAGTTGAACTAGATCACATTTGTCAAATAATGAAGAAGAAAGCATTTCTTGAGTGCTGGGTGCAATGATTCAAAAGAAATAGAAGACACAGTCCTCCCCTTAAAGACTTTATGATACAGCAAGAGGGTTCAGGAACACAAGCACATACTACAAAACAGTCACTTGTTAAACTATGGTAATAAGACAGAGAGTTTAAAGGTAGGAAAGAGAAGCATGCTTGGGCGGGGGGCGGGGGGTGTTGATCTGGACCTGACAGAAAAACACCTACCGCTGCTGACATCACTCCTAACACCAATGTCATGCCTAGGAGGAAGGCTCAATGCTGGCTGCTTTGCATACCAATCCCTCAAGTTGGTATGACCCCTCCACGCACACAAACTCCAGATGCTTCAGCCCAAGTCCGCCTGGGCTGAGCTGGATCTCCAGAAATGGAGAGAAGCCAGGATGGGAGGCACCCCAGAGAAGAAGCAAAGCAGGAACACAGGTCCGCAGTGTGAGTAAGAAGAGGGTGGGTCACAAGCCTGCTGGAATGGTCCACAGGGCAGTGAAAATGAATCTGGCCAGACAAGGTCAGAGAGCCATCTGAATGCAAGAGGAGGTCTGGACTTGTGAGTATCGGAGTATCAGAAAGAGCCCAGTTGTTAAGTGTAACAGTGATATGACATCACTGCTACACTGGAAAAGCATATCACACAGCCATGTGGCAGGGGAGAGAGGAGGGACAGACGGGAGGGGAGGAAAGCAATGAGAGCTGGTTCCACCCTTCCTAATGCAAGAAGAGTGAGAACTTTGTCTCCCATGACAAGGAAAGTACATCTCAGGGGTCAAGGGCAGACTTAACTCAGGTGGTTTGCCAGCAACCAGCCTTCTCTGCAACTACCTCCCCTGAGGTGTGTTTTAAGTGACAGAACCTGTCTCTGGCCACAACTTATTGAACCAGGGTTTACTGAACCACAGCATGCTGAAAATACAGCCACAGTTTCCCCCTCCTGGGAATCTGGGGTTGGCACTCAAACCTTCACTGCCAACACCGGCAGCTCAGAGGCACGTTAGTTCACGGCTGGGGCCCATGTTCCTGGCAATGCTGAGAAACCAGTGCTGGGAGAGGCTGAAAGGAGAGCAGCAGACCCTAGTGGGTGGAAAACAGAGTGCCTTGGTTTCTAAGAACTTCCCTGTCCTGCCCCAGGCCCTCAGGAGACCTTGTTACTCTGCTGTCCAAGGTTTCATAAGCTGATTCTCTATCCTGATGTTTTTAAAAAATTAATCTCATCTGTGGAAGTTAGCTTGAGTGGGTTTCTTTCATTTGCAGGCACAGTAACCCCAATGGAGACAAAGACATTATAGTAGAAGACATGAGAAGGGCTGGACAAAGGTGACGCCAGGCTTCTAGCTGCAGTGTCCAGAAGACAGGAAGTGGGCACCTCCCACTGCCATAAGACCACTGTGATCGAGGCACTGGGGAGAGTGATGAACCTACTTTTACAACTGTTGATCTTGAGACAATGGCAAAGTTTCTCATCCATGACAGGTGGAAATACGGAGCCAGTCAACCAATGTTACCAACCCAGACCTGGTAAAAAATTTGGTACTCCTGTACCCATGAATCTTGGGCAAAGTTATGGCACAGGCACAAAATTTATGCTCACTCATTCATTCCAATATTCAAGTTTTGATAGAAGCTACCAGAAAACAGAAACAAAATGTATATTTGACCAAAGTGAAAATGGCAGATTAATCTTTTCGGTGTTATATAAAGCTTAGATCAAGTACATCATTTACAAAAATGATCACCAATCTACTAGTGCCTCCCTTAATGATTGCTAAATTACCCCTTTAATAGATAATTAATGCAGTTAATGTCTCACTATAATGATTACTTTTATGCAAATTTGACTGATAACAGCTGACAAATACAATATCCCCTTTATCATAATTTAGCTATCTAAATGCCCTTACTACAGAAGACAGGTCACCTTAAATGCTTTTAATAATAATCCAATTTGATTTTTCCTTTAAACAAAGAAATGGTGCATTAATTAATTGATTTCTCAACAAGTTTTTCCTCCTCCCAGAGAGTTGCTCTGAAAATCTGAAATAAGAGGTCATCCTCATTTCCCAAAGCAACGTTTTCTTAGGAAAATTTTCAGAACGTAAGATTATTTGTAAAGGTCTTCATGCCCCTTATGTGGGAGCTGATAAAGGTAGATCACCCACCCTAAGGTGTCTCACAAAACATAAATTAGGAACTAAAATCCCCTACGTGTGAGCTTTCCAATTATTTTACAGTCATATTTAAGAAGTAACTTATCTTTCCACAAGGAAGTTACCAGAAAAAAATCACTTAGAAACCAATAGATTTTTCCTCATGCAAAGGGGGTTATGATAACAAAGGAGTGACTCTGTCCAGCTTCCTATACCCTTCCCATGGAGTTAACAAAGCCCCCCTTGTCCTCAGAAAAATTTTAGTTAGCCATCCAACCATCACTAATTTATTATAATAAATATAATAGTCTCTAATATTTTCCTGAACACAGCCACTACAAAACTGATATGCACTATACTACTGATGTACACACTATATACAATTCACACCTATGTATCCTCTCCCCACCCCACCGATGATCTGTGGGCCATCCATACTGTCTGTCCACTTCCGGCCAGTGAGTGATGGCATACCAACCTGCAAACACTCTCAGCCACAGAGTGTCAGTTTCCCTTGCTACCTGAGTGAAGTGTTGACCTCTCTGGCTGCCATTCACTTGGCTTACTTACTGGTTAGTTTAACCATCTCGGCTGACCAGAGAGGTACAAGAGGTCATGTTCATCCATACCATAAGGAATCAAGAAAAGAAGAGAACAGGTTTTTTAGTTCTCTAGAAATCCTCAAGGAAATGGATCTATGAGCAATCAGGGATTCGTGGACATAATGAAAAGATTTCTCGAACATCCCTATGATTTAGGAGGGGCAATCAGCAATGTCTGAACTCCTTGGCTGAAGCCTACTGTGATGCTGGCACACATTGTCTGATTTTCTTAGGGCTTGCATTTCCAGGAAAGTTGCCCCTTGCGAAATGGGATCTGCAAGAATCTAACTCACCATATGGCCCAGAGCGAGCCAAGGAAACAATACATACCCAAGGGGTTTTATTTCAATTAGAAAAATTCAAAAACACACACACACGTACGCAAAGAGCTTCTACAAGCATGTCCATTATGCATTTCCTGTAATGGCTAACCTAAAAAAAAATGTCTTGAAAATCTTCTCTCAATAAAAGAACAGAAAAATAAAGTGGTGCATTCATAGCTAGCACAGTAGGTATGAGGAATCACTGTAAAATAAATACTGAATAAAAAAGGAAATTGCAGAATACCATGTAGAATATGGAACCAGTTCTGTAAAATTCTCCTAAGCCAACACTGTGCATTTTGCAAGGTACATACACAGGTATGTAGTCATGTTTTGAAAAATCTCAGGAAGGAGAATGACCAATTTGAAATAGTGGTTGTGGTAGGTATTAAAATATGGACACATGACTTACCAGAGTCTACTGGTAGAGACGCTTCTGGTGACATGTGGAAAACTTTAGGGCCCTCTACCCTTCCCACCTTTTCCGTTTAATCGTCTTATATGTACCTCCATATACACAGCAGCACATTAGGGCTTACAACTTTTGCTTCAACCATAAAACATGATTTAAGAAAGGATAGTCCATTATATTCACGCCTGTTTTTACCCATCCCAATGTTCTGTTCCTTCCTTTCTGAATTCAAGTACTTTCATTTAGAGAATTTTCCTTTAGCCATTCTTTATAGGTAGACCTGACAGCAACAAATTCTTTCAGTATTCCCTAGTCTAAGCATTCCTCTACTTTGCCTCATTCCTGAAAGATATTCTTGCTATACTTGATAATCTCTTTCCCTTGGTATATAAAAAATATTATACCATTTCTGGCCTCCCTGGCTTCGGATGAGGAACCACAGTAATTCAAAGAGGTAATTTCTCCTAAAAGTAATGAATCAATTTTTTCTATGACTTTAGTGTTTAAAAATTTAATTTTGAGGAGTTTTCATGTGAATTTCTTTCGGTTTATCCTATCTGGGGTTTACTCAGCTTCAGTTCCTTGAATCTATAGGTTATGTCTTTCACCAAACTTAAGAAGTTTCTTTGAATACTTTTTCAGTGTCACTCTCCACTCTCCTTCTCTGCCTCTGCTAATACAAATGCTATTATATTCATACTATTGTGTATCATATTATGTTTTTCTGTTGTTGTCCCCAGGCACCCCCCACCTCCCAGGCTCTATTTCTCTTTTCCCCAATCTATTTTCTCTGCTTTTGAGACTGGGTAAATTCCTGGGTGATTTCTACTGATCTGTTCTCAAGTTCCCTGATTCTATTCTCTGCCATTTCTACTCAGCTATTGAGCCTATCTGCAAGTGTGTGTGTGTGTGTGTGTGTGTGTGTGTGTGTGTGTATGGGAGGGGGGAGGGAGAGAGAAAGAGAGAGAGAGGGAGGGAAGGAAACTGTATTTTTCAGTTCTACGATTTTCATTTGATTCTTATAACTTCTATTTGTTGGGTGAGATTTTCTAATTTTCATTTGTTCTAAAAGAATCTGTAATTGCTTTTTTTAGTAGTTTTATGTTGGCTTCTTTAAAACCCTTGTTAGATAATTCCAACACCCAATTCATTCTTGATTGATACTAAACTGTCTTTTCTCATTCAAGTCGTAACTTTTCTTGGTTCTTGGTATAATGAGTGATTTCCACTGTGACCTGGACATTCTGGATTTTATATTGTGAGACTCTAGCTCCTATTAAATCTTCCCTTTTAGCACCCATCGCTGTACTGAGGTAGAGCAGGAGACTGGGTAAGTGTGCGTTAGCTTCCCACTGGGCCCCATCCACACTATATCAGCAAAAGCGATACACCGAGTCATATTATTTTATCGCATACAAATAAGGTGGCAGTTCAGCTCTCCTCCCAGCCCTGCTGACATATCTCTGGTGAAAGTGGGACTCAGGTCATGAGTCCTTGTTGCCTTTGAGTAGGCATGCCAGCCCAACTCCCTCTTGGACTCTACCGCCACTGGAGGGGGGAAGGACTAGACAGAGGAGTGGAACAGAATGGGCAGACACTCAGCTCCCCACTGGAATCCACCCGCGCAGAGGTTGAAGGCACCACAGTACTGACAGCCCCACTTCATACCACCTTGACCAGTCTCACTGATGTCATAGGGGACCCAACCAGCCCTGGTGGGGGATGGAGGTGTGCCAAACCAGAGTGCCAAGTAGCTCTGCTTCACACCATCTCGTTCAGTCTCATTGCTGCTGCATGGGTGTGGAAGGGGAGGTTCAGCGTCACACTGGAGTGGCAGAAAGGAGAGTGCTAACAACCCTCCATTTGTATTCCCTCATTTAGCCTTGTTGATACCAGGCAGGCGGGGAGACTCAGCTCACTCTGGACTACCACACTACGCAGGAGATGGAAGACCAGGTCCCTGCTCAGCTACCCAAATACCCACCAGTGAGAGAAGCCTACACTGCCTTCTTCAGCTGGGCAGGGAACAGGAGATTAGCTCTTTGCTCAGGTCTGCTGACACCACCAGGTAGGGAGACTGAAGCACTGTTGCTTGATGCTGCTGGCTGGGAGCATGGGGGACAGGTATGTGGGGAGATTAGCTCTCTATTTGGCCCCATTAAAACGACTGGGAGGTGAAGGGTTATTTTTGCCATTGATATTTGGCTGTTGTAGGGTGAATATTGCCAAAAAGGCTTTCTGTTATTAGGCCCTCCTTTCCTTGGTCCTCTGTCTAGTAGAAAGTGACTTTCCTTGTAGTCTGTGCTTGTTGGAGGTCCAGGTGGGAAGATTCTGGAGTGCTCTGTACATGATGTATGACAAGAAATAAGGAAACCCAGGGGACGTATGACCATGTGGTTCATCATGTGTGAAGGACCTCGGGTCATCTGTCTTTTTCTTTCTACCCTTCAAAGTCTTCCTATGCTCATTTTTTATGTGATTTCTAGAGTCTTTTATTTGTAAGAGAGAGAGAACCTGGGTGAAACGAGGCTTTTCCGTCTTTGCTGGAGATCGATGGATCAGTAACAGTCTAAAATTTCTCAAGGAGGAGGGATTCAGGGATTACTCTGTAGAATTCAAATTTTAATTTTTCAAAGGCTGAAGAATATTTTATCAAAAGAAAACTAACCCCTGGCAAAAATATCCGAAGAGGACAACTTCGCCATTTCCAGAATATATTCTTCTCGTATTTATGTATTGAACATCTACTAAGTTGCAGGCGCTGGCTAGTTGCTGCAGTTACAACAACAGAGAACATAACAGATACTGTCACCATTCTCAGAGAGCTGATGAAACTGGAGAGCAAGATAGACATTGAACAAGTACATGAATACCTGGCTACTTGTGACCTTGATAACTGTCCCACTAATCTATATTCCTTCCTGCTTCCCCCAACCTCCAATGCCAAATTAAGCTCAACACAGAGTTATTTTGTATCCATTTCATAAGTGGATTTGTGTGCATTTTTTTGCTTTGAATCAAAATGTCAGCTCCACAACATTCTGATTAGAATGTGTTAGTCTACCCAAATTAAAACCTTTTGATTCTTTTTTTTTTTTTTTAAGAATTTCTCCACTTAATTATTTTAGCCCAAGCAAAAGGCATGGTGAAAAGGCTATGACATCAAGCAAGACCCAGTAATCCTTGGTCTTCATCTGTAATTGGAACGCAGAAGACACAATGCAGACAGCCTGTTAGGAGAACCTCCCAAAGTGTCAACCTTTACTTCTTTCTCATTCTGTATTTTAATTAAAATAAATTGAATCCAGGCAGACTTTCTTAAAATTAATGCCTGAAGTGATTTAGGGAAGAAAAAAAAAAAAACCCCATGTAATAAACAGCAACAGCAATTCCATATGCCAAAAGCCTCACATTCCTAATAAGTTTGTAATGTTTCGATAAAACCTTAGCAGAATCCAACCAAGCCTGGATGGAAAGAAACGAATGAAATGGGTCTACTGGCATTGGACACTTTGGGAAAAGAATTTCAATGCTTTTGTTTTCAGGGGAAAGCTCAGATGGTTAGAAAAAGAGCATGTTTTACCTCCTCCTTCTTTGAAATGAATTACAATATCTTGGAGAACGACACTGTATTCTAGAATTCACTTCGTTACTGAAATGCATCTGCATTTTTTTCTCTAGTTATATTTTGATATCGGCATCTGAAAGCACCCGGTCAACTGAAAGATCTAAGATGAATACAACCTTCGTTGATCTCCAACAGAAAAGAGTTTCCTCATTGATTTTCTGATAATAGAAGTAATATAATTTCATCATAAAAATTAGAAGGCACAGGAGCGTTAAAAATACTTAAATAGGTGTCTTTCTACTAGTCTGGTGATATATATAGACTTTTAGATGTGCATCTATAAATACACACATTTACAGAAATGGGACTTCAAAAGCACATGGCATTTGTAGTTTCTGTTTCATTTTGTTTTGCCTGAGAATGTGGCATGGCCATCTTTCCACGTTAATCAACACTGGCCTTCATCACAGTTTTTATGACTGTCATTTTTCTGAGTCCCTTATGGATGGACATTAGGTTTGAACAACCAAATTTATCAATCCATTTTATAAGCACATATTTTGATAAAGCTACAAGGTTAAGTTTATTTCAAGGACATAAATTTAATTTATAATATTTTACAGAATGACATGGTATTCTAGAATTCATTTCGTGACAGGAATGCATCTGCATTTAGACATATATATAAATATATGTTATTGTATGAAAGAATGAGTTTTCAGACAAATTTCCATATTACTCAAAAAATATAGAGAAATTCTCCACTGACAGAGTCCTCATAGGTGTACGGTTTTCACTCCAGTTTGAAAGTGCTGATCTTGCCAAGGTTATTACAGATTTGGAGGCCATCCAAGGGTCTGGCTGGTTTGGGAACTTCCTGCAGCATGGACCCTGCAAACATCTGAGGGACCCAGAATACTAAAGACCCACCAAGAAACCAAACCATATTTAGGACTAGGTCAACTTCTGAGTGTGTTGAATAGGAAGAGGAGCTTTAATCAAAGACATAAAAAATGGTTACTTGGTAGTTTAAATTCCAAATGTTGCCTCTGGGGACAAAGAGTTATAAATTACAAAAGTCAAATAATTCACTAGGGATCTTTGTAATATATGCACAAATAATTCTAAGTGAGCCCAACAACTCGATCAAAGCTGTATTGTTGACCCAACCCCACTGCTTTTAGCACTTTGATTGAAGGGGAGGGAAAATATCAGTAATTTTTCTGAAAGTGAAAAATAGCGACACTGTGTCTTGGTAATTCTGCAGAGAATAATTTGTATCAAAAGGGACATGTAGCAAAGAACAAATTCACATGTACAGGCTCATTTTAAAACTTGCTTGGGGCTTGGAAATGTTTTCACATTTTCCCACAATTTACACAGGAAGTTGTTGTGTAGCACAGACATAATTAGTATTAAATATGATTAATTCATACTGTGGGGAAACTCAGGAAGTGTTTTGTGTTTTGATACTGCATTGCGGCTTCTCTTTCCCCGATCTCCATCCACAGTACAGTCAAGTAGACATTTATAGGGCATTCATTCCCTGAAATTCTAAACAGAATGTCAGATTATAATCAGGGAACTTGGGCCTTTCTCTTCCAATGACTGGGAAATCTAACCCTCTTATGATTACATTATCCTTATTTCATGGATGTTAAATTTTCTGCAATATAATGAAATCCATAGAAGACTATGTAAAAATTAACTCAATCAAATACTCCATTCCACTCCATTCAAATTAACTCCATGGCAAAAGACAACTACTTCACATTTTAGGGGGCTTTGTATTGCTGAGTACCAAGGTAGACAGGGGAGACGAGCAGCAGAGGTTAGCAAAGTGCCATTCATGACACAGTTGCCCATGAAGCATCACCAGTATAGCCCCCAGAAGATCTCCTAGTCCCTTTATTACATCCCGGCAACAGCTGAGAAGCACAGGACTCCTCCTACAGAAGGTACTACAATAGCAGGGCTCTCCTATAAAGACAGGATCTAGACAAATTCCCAATCGAACGTAGGGTTCTAATATCCCCCTCCAATCAGGTGGTTTGCTATTTAAAAGAGAGGAGACTTCTCTTTAAGAACAAAAAGAAAAAGAAAAGGGAAAAAATGCTTGCCATTATAATAGTTACAAAAGAACTTTCCATGGGTCTCCAGCTTTTCTGAAAATGAGTTTTATGATTTTTTTTTTTGGTTGATTAAAGCTAACCTTACTCACTTTTAACATTCCTTTTTTTAACTTTGAGGATCCCATTCCATATTAGCCATGCTCTGGGGTAAAAATGTAGCTCATTAGGAGTGGAAATCTATAGCAGCTGCTAGTCTTTCTGTTTCTGTTGTTATTGCACGGTCTAGAACTTACTCTGTGTACTAGAGGGACTGGCTTCATAACCCCTAAGGCCAATCATCTAACCTTCCTCCGGGAGTATGCATCCCTCCATCCTGAGTCTTCAAGCCAGAATGACTGACCAAGCTGGACTGCAAGAGGTATCTGACCTATTTTTAGAGGCATTTGCCCAATGGTAAAGACATATTTTTCCTTTCTCAAAGTAAATCAAGCAAAGACCCATGAAAGGAAACTCACCTTCACTGGATGTAAGAAATCTGCATTAACCGGATACATGAAGTGAATACGCACTAACAGACTGAGGAGCTGCACAAAAACGGGGAAAAAGCAACATACACAAAGAGCAAGATGGTTTCAATAAGACAGCCTTGCTTACCCTCCTCAACTTGCTTTTTGCTAAATTTAGAAAGGTAGAGATCACTGAAAGGAGAAAGAAGGCTCATTTGGAAGAACACAAGAAGATATAAAAAAGTCAAAGGTAAAAAAATAAATAAATAAAAAGAAAAAAAAGAAATACTTGGAAATTCCAGATATTTAACTCTGGCTTGCCATTTTTAAGGACTTTTTAAAACATCCATAAATGGGCTCGCAGGGGCGCTGGTGTGAGTCATCAGCGCCATCTAGTGGACTGTGATGTTACGGTGTCTAGCTGCAACTTCCATTCGAATCCCATCTTGGACCTCGGTGCCTCACCCTATCTTAACATTTTCTGTTTGCAGAAAAAGAAAAAAAGAAAAAAAATATATATATATACACACACATATATGACCTTGATTTACTTTAATTCAGTAAGTCTGTCTGGATTTAGTCTGAAGATAGGAACACGGAATAAACTGTTAAGTTGCTCAGTCAACCTGGCAAGGACCATGGTTGGGAAGAACCTGAGGATATCTGACTGATGTTCGTGCCGAGACCTAGGTTTTAGAAAGCTGCACTGTTGCTCAGATGGATTTAAATAATTCAAGTGGAAGAAGAAAGGGCTGATCCGTAAACAAACACTGAGGTAGTAATTACGTGACTATGGCCAATGCTATTTCACCCCTGTCAAGCGTATTATGCTTCAGACATTTTTCAAAATGACTTGACATTTTTTCTGCGTGACATGTTTTGGGTTTGATACAGTGAAAACAGCTGGTTGCCTCCTGCTGCCTAAAAAATCCAGCAGTGGAGAAGTAATGTTGAAGGCTCTTCATTTCTCTGCAGGATCTCTTAAAACCCTGCAAAAGGAGCTCACTGGTGTCACATGCTGGTCAGAAGGCAGAAGGGTGTTGAGGGGGAAGGGCAAAGCCTTGGCAGGTAGCTGGACCTGAGGTCCTGGTCCCCATTCCCTATTCTGCCTGCCCAGGTCCTAATGTCTGCCCTTGGGGATGGTATTAACCTGGGAATTCCCCACTGCTAAGTGGGAAAGCACCAGCTACCTACCGGCATTGTCCTGACAGGTGAAGTCGTCAGCATAGTGCCTGAGGTCCAGTGTGGAGTTAGGATCACGAGACTGTAAACTCTTGCTGGCAGTGAGCATGTCTCGTGTGTTTATGAGTACAAACAGGGTTTCCAGGAGAGCAAATAAAAACAAAGGACACCCGGTTGAATTTAAATTTCAAATTTAACCAGATGCCCTATATTTTACCTGGCAATCCTACCATTTGGCCAGGAGAGTCCAACAGTAATTATCGAAAGCTCCTCTTTCATTTTCAAAAGTGTCTTGACTTGGAGATATAGCAACTACTTTTGGATCCCGAACTCCAAGCCCACGTCAAGCACATGGCAGGCGTGGAAGAGGCCTTCCACGGTGCATCTTACACAACCAAACGAAAGGCTGATTGTTGGATGCGAAACCCAAGAAGCACACGTGTCTGAGATGGTTGCTCATTTAAAAACTTCCCTCTGTTATACACTTTGGAAAATCTGTTTTATGAGAAATTTTACTCATCAACAGATACGTACTCATGACCCACAAGCACAGGACTTGGGGACACTCTACAATGCCAAGTGACGAGGCAGTAAACATCGCCAGTTCATCCCGAGCTGAGTATAGTATATCCGTAAACAAACGGTCCCAGTGCTGACTTCTGACAACACTCTGAAACAAATAAAGAAGACAAGAGAACAAAAAGAGAGATGGGGAGGGATGGAGGGAGAGAGGGGAAAATGGAAGCAAATAAGGATGGAGGGAAAGAGGGAGTGAATGATAAAGATTGAGAAGGGAAGAGAGAGGATAGAAAGGGTAAAAAAAAAAAAATCAAGACTAAAAGGAAGACACAGAGGTAGGGAGAGTACAACCAGACACATAAATAAGGAGCTACATGGCATATCTTTGAATCAAAAAACGATTTTCTGATTTAACGGAATGGAAAGAAATCAAAGAGAAAGATTTTGCAAACAGACATCACAGCCAACTGTGGTTACAGATTATTTTGTAAAATAAAAAAAAAAAATCAAAGAATGCCTTTTTTCACAAAAAGAACCATTAAGAATTCAGATTTGACAGTTGACAAATTCGGTTGTTCCTCAGGGAAAGACATAGCATCTACTCTCTATTTGCCGCACATACATTTCACTCCTCAACTGATTTCACTTCTGCACATTAATTGGGGCAGGTATTTATGATGGGTTAATGACAGAGCCAGTCAGGAATGCCAAAACACTATCGTTCATATCACCAGGGAAGCACAGCTCGGCAGGCAAGTGCATCATAATTAACGTCACCTAAGAAATTATTTTAAATATTCAAAATATTTAAGGGAAGAATTGGTGGTTATTTAATGTGAGAAACAAAAGCATTGCGTAATTGATTCCAAAATATCCCAACCCGTTAAAAGGAGTGGAAAGGCAAATATTATGACAGACACGTAAAGTACAGTTTATAACAAAGATGGAAGGCTGTAAAAGATCAAAATAATTTGGAGCTATAAAAATTATTGCTATTTTATGGCATTCTTGAAAAATAGGTATATTTTAATTGAGACTTCGGTGCCTGAAGTAAAGTTTGCAAACATCCTGTATCTTTAGAACACAAATAAAAATGTGTCTACCAGCTCTTTCAAACTAGCAAATCGACGATACAGACATACTTCTTGCCCACTAGAAGTCAGAGATACACACTCGGGTTATAATCATTAAATTTAACTGTCTGACCAGAACCAACTTAACTCTCACTTCAACCAACCAACCCCCAATGTGCCCTGGGGTGGCCAATGTCTCCAAGGTTAAGAATATGCTGATTTTAACTACTCCATTGAAACCTGGGTTCCCAAAGAGACCATGCATGCATCCCAATCTAGGTCCAAGAGAGCTATCTCACCATCACTCATTGAACCACATCTCCCCAAGGCTGGACTCTGTGCTGGGTAACAAAGCAGAGCTATGCGATGACCCAGGGCCTGGGATCTCAGTGTCGCTTGAAGCTCAGGGCTTCTTCACTAAAACTACAGGGGACACTGGGGCTTGCCCTTGAATGATAATGGAGGGATATAAGTACATTGATTTTTCCACATTTTAGAGGAAAATCCAAACCCACTCTGCCTTGGCCATTTCTGGTATCCCCAGAGACGTTCAGATGGGGTAGGGATGGGACAGGGGATGAAAGTAATACTAGTGGAAAATTCCAGAGAGGGGGAAGAGCAGCAGAGTGGGAGGAGAAACTTTAACAACTCTGAGCCTGGTGCCTCTCTCATGTAACCCCTAATTTGTGGCTCAGAGAAGTTAAATAACTTGCCCAGCTATGAAATGGCCACACTGGGCTTTGAAATTAAATCAGTCTGACTCCTAGATCCATGTTCCTTCATTAGGCAAGACTACTTCAAGCAGGAGGAGCAACTATGGTACTTCTCATCCTCCTCCTGCGTCCCCTTGTTCAGCTCCATGATGGGATACAGAGATGCAGAGATACAGGGATGTGGGAAATGCAGGGATGTGGGGTGCAGGGATGTAGGGATGCAGGGGTGTGGGGATGCAGGAATGTGAGTATGTGGGGACGTAGGAATGCGGGGGTGTGGGGGAGGCAGGGATGCCAGGATGCAGAGGTGCAGAGATGTGGGAGACGCAGGGATGCAGAGATGCAGGAGTGTGGGGAGCTGATGGAAATGGTCGACAGCGGCAGCGTGGAGAAATCCAAGTGCAATGGACCAGGGCAGTCCTGAAGCTGCTGGGCGTGTGGCAGAGGCTGCCTCCTGGCCGCTTGCCCGTCGCACAGAGCGCAGAGCCCACCGGAGGTCCTGGCTCCATCTGCAGCTCGGGACCTGACCGAAATGCAAACAGAGTCCTCCGCTGGCCGGATGACAGCCTCGTCAGCGTCACCAGTCATGGAGTAAAGCCTTCCTTCGGAGAGGCACAGGCCCATCAGGAACGGCGGTCATTTAACATGCATTCAGGCACAAAAGGAGAAAGTGGTTGCTGCCCTCCGGCTGAAAACACAAACAGATTCCGTGGTCTCCTTTGAGAAACATGAAAGTCTAGGCTGTCATAAAGAGCTCCTTTTGTTGCCGCAGCATCAGAGCTGTCTGCTTTTTCTGGGGCCGTGAGCCAAAAGCTTCTCTCTCAACCGAGGTCCAGAGTTCTCATCAGGTGTACTCAGTGCCGGCCAGGAGCAGGCACCAGAAGTCGCTCTAACCACGACTGGCTGTGTCATCCAGAGGGCCCGAGGCAAAAGGAAAATGCAGGCCTCTCATTCAAAAAATATTAAGATTTTCAAGGGTAGTGGCATCACTAAGATATCATGGGTTGTTCCAGACTTTGCTCCCCCTCGTGAGAATGGCTAACGTCCACTCAACAAGACACCACTGAGAGAAACCTAGAATCCGGGGGGGCGGGGGGAATGGGCGGAAGCACCCTTGTACCACAGAGACCAAGACAGACAGCATTAGGCAGTAAGAGGAGGAACTACACGTGCACCCCATTCCCCTCCTCCAAGCCAGTGTAGGACCACCCCGAGAGGTTCCCCAGAGCCTCCAGTTCCTCCAGCTGGAAAAGAGAGTGCAGGGGCGACATCCAACCTTCCCCAGCATCAGGGGTCACTTTGTGGGAACCCTACCCTGATCTCACACCGCAGGGACTGCAGGGGAATCTTTGGGGCCCAGACACTGGGGATCAGACTGTGATGAAGAAGGGGGAGGGGCTTGCAACAACCAGCACATGGGTCTTGGCAGACTGAGTTCCCGCCTGCAGTGCCCAAGTGGTGACCCCAACCGGCGGCTTTGCTCCTCTGCACAACCAAGTCGGAGGTGCACTCTGACCAGAGACCTTGGTGGGGTAGGCTCCGCTCCGGAGACCAGTTTGCCCCCACTCAGGTGAGGTGCCGAGTCACAGCCCCACCTTCTGTGGTCCCGTGTGACCAGAAGGGCTGGCCACAACTCCTGGGAGCTGTGTTCAAGAGGCAGAAGGGCAGAGCTGATCCCGCCGCCCCGAGAGCACAGCCAGCACTGGGCATGCGGGCCTCCCATGCCGTGGCCCAGGCCAGAAGGCTGCTTCACAGCCGAGGCTGAGGTCAAGCTCCTGGCCCCTCCTATCCTGAGAGCCCGTTTGGGAAGTCGAGAGGAGTCCCGATTGTGCCCCCACCTCCCCACCAGGCAAGGGGGCTGAGACACAGCCCCACCCACAATGGAGGCCCCTTCTGACCAGAGGGCTGGCACACTCCTGGAAGCTGTGTGGCCCAGGGGCACTCGAGCTGAGGGAAGAGCAGACAGAACACAGCCCGT
Source organism: Paguma larvata (assembly GCA_030068075.1). Classification (NCBI taxonomy): domain Eukaryota; kingdom Metazoa; phylum Chordata; class Mammalia; order Carnivora; family Viverridae; genus Paguma; species Paguma larvata. Next base: position 21,645,368 of record CM057842.1, on the reverse strand, counting down.
GGCCCTGTTCAGCCAGGGAACTGGGTGTAGCTGACCTGAGCTAAGACAACAAGCCCTTTACTGGTTTAAGAGCTGCGCTCCCCCTGGGCTCTGGCAGGGAATCTACTTTGTAGCTGTGACCATTGCTGAAATGAGCCTTCAGCCTTCTGACCCAGGAACCTAACGGAGCACCGTGGTTGCTGCAGAGCCTGTTCAACGGCCCTACATACAGTGGCACCTTGAACACGGGGCGTGGCCCACAGCTTCCCCTGTCTGCAGAGCAAAACCGATGGCCTCCCCTAACCAGGGAAATCACTGCACACTCGGACCTGACTTGGGGTCCCAAACAATGAGCTGTCCAAGCCCTCGGCCGTGGCCTGAGACCCTACCACGGCAGGGAAGCTAATTCATAGCCCCACCTAATATTGAACATAGCTTCCAGGCCCAACTGTCTTGTAAGCCTGACCAGAGAATCCAGGCAACCACAGCACCCATCCTACAGAGTCACTTGGGTGGGGGGCCAAGCCAACAGTGCTGCCCAGCTGTTGTCAGCCAGGTACCCTCATCCCTGTCCTCAGAGCTCTAACAGTTTCCTTTCCTGAAAGGAGACAATAATAGCAGGTCCCACCTGCCCAAACACATGCCCAGCAGTCACACCCAGAAACCCCCACTGGGCCGACTGATGAAGAACTGGGTTCACCAAGGCAAATCTGGAAAAGGAGACCCATTACTCAAACATGTAGATTGCAGATACCAAGGTAAGGAAGCAAGGATCACAGAAAGTGAGATGGACGTTAGCTGAACCAATTGGGCTAATCATTTTATAATACATGTACATCAAACCCTCATACTCTATGTCTCAAACTTACACAGTCAAATATGTAAATTATTTCTCGATAAAATGGAAGAAGAATGAAAATTAAAACATTTTGCCGAAGTACATAATTTAATATTTCCAGTATATTTCTACTTAAGCCACATATCCTATTTCCTTTTGTCTTTTATGTAAGGTGATGTATAATATATACATAATAAAGTAAATCAAGCTCAAATGTACAGTTAACAAAAGGAATGTGCTGTGGGCTCAAAAGCAAATAAATGAATTTTAAAAAATAATTTCAATATGGCAACAGCAGAGCAGGAAACCAAGGTTGTGGTCCTATGTGCCCAAGAATTCAGCCCTGGCTCTCACGCTCCCAGGCAGGTCACAGAGAAGCCTCAAGCAAAGGGGCAGGAAGCCCCTCTAATACACAGACTAAGAGGAAAGCGAGTAGAGGCTTAGGTAAACCCAAGACCTGTATACAGAGTGGGCTCTCCAGAAACAGAAGCCAGGCACCCCTGACAGCAAGGCAGATGACAATAACCTATCACCGGTTACATGCCTGCAGCCGCAGTCAATGAAGCCCTCCAAAGCCGATCCCCATGTTCACTGCCAACCCAATACATAACAATTCAGGACCAGCGTTGTGCCAGGCACCATGTTCAGGGCTGAGGATGCAGGGAAGCACAAGATGCACACAAATCCCATTTGATCTTTGCCCAAACCCGCCACGGTGGTGGGATCCTGGGCCTTATAAAGAGAATGAAAAGGAGTAGCTACAGTGCGAGCTACCACAAAGCAAGCAGCAGAACTAATGGGTATTTGCCCACCAACCCATCTCTTCTTTCTCTCTTAAAACTTTAAAAATTAGATTTTGAGTACCCTAAATAATTTTTTGTAATAAAATGAGAAGCATCCCAGTTAACACTCACATCCCCTTCGGCCCCAGTGCTAACACCAGGCCCCTCCCCAGATGCTGCCAACAGGCCTTTTTCTCTATAACGACAGACATATATTAACACTCACTATCTGTATGATCGTTTTCTTTTTAACCTAAATGATATCACATTGTACACATAACTCTTAACCCTTACTTTGATGTTTAAAGTTAACCTATGTTCTGGACATCATCCTTGCAATTACCTGTATATCTGCTTCATTCCTTTTAGCTACGCCCTGGAATCCCATGGCATGGATATGCCACGGTCTCATCAGCCTTTCCAACACGAGTAGACACGGTAGTGTTTTCATAGCAGATGCAAGATGTGGGGTCGACGGCTCATAGGGTCTGCATGTTGTTAGTTTTATAAACTTCTGCAAACCTGACTCATAGGGCAGCTGTGCCAGAAGAGCCCCGTTGCTCCCAGCCTTACCGACATCTGATATCACCACCACCACCACCACCACCACCATCATCATTGTCATCATCTCCATTATTTAGCCAACTGATCAGTAAAAACAGTATTTCACTGCTTTAATTTGCTTTTCCTTGATTATTAGTGAAATTGAGCACCTTTTCTTTGTCCATGTAATTCCATTCCTGTCAAATGACTGTTCATGCCCTTGCCCATTTTACTGCCCCTTCCTTACAATGGATTGGTATGAAGGAGTTTTAATTATGATATCTTTGTTATCTGTATGAGGAGTTCCATCTCTGTCCTCAATATTGGTCCTTTGTCTGTTGCCTGTACTGCAAAAATTTCTTTAAACATTTAAAAATTGAAAACAGTCTCTTCAGAAGTCCCTAGCATCAGAGACTGGTACAAACCCAGAAGAAAAAGGTACTAACGTTAGTGCAACTCAGGGTCTGCAGCACACAGACTCCGATTTGCTGCTTCCTGTCGGAAAGTCCTCAGTGTTCCAGGACACGAGATGCTGGAAACCGCCATGAGGGACAATGGACAGGGATGAACGCAACCCCAGGGGATTTCTGATAGTAATCGTTACCAGGTTCAATTATCTGCTTGACAAAAGCAGGGTTCATTCTCTCTCTAGCCAGTGAACCGTGACATGCAGACACTACAATTAGAAGCAAAGAATAAATTAAAAGCACATCTTCTCTGCCATGTGTAATAATGAACACAAGAGCAGGCCTAATGATTTTTAAAGCTATAAGCGAATTATAAAAAAAAAAAAAAAAAAGACAATGGACAAAACCAAGAGATGATTCACAAGGTTCTCAGTGACACGCACCACCTCAATCTGCTGTTGAAAACACAGATAAGAAGGTATCTCCCACCCCAATACCCCTTGAATATTTTTCCTTCCGTGATCATCTGAAATTTACTCCCCTAAATATCTCACCATCCTGAAACGGGAAGTGGCCTAAGGCAATGTGCTGCTCGGTGGCCTGAATCTCCTCTTCTCATATGTATTCATTAAATCCTTATCGCCAAAGTGCCCTGGTTCCCAACCCTCAACATGATAACCGTGCAACAGAAAATGGTTACCTCTCCCAGAAAAGCAAATACAACAACAACAGCTCTCACCTCATGGAGTCTGGGTAAACTTTTCAAGTCGGAGCTGGATGCGGCCACAGTGGCAGAACACACATCAGTGACATGGATCCCATCAGCAGACACTCCCAAGGGACCCTGAAGGACTTCCTTGCTCAAGAGCAGGAGTCACCTGCTCCGCCTTTTCCCCATCTATAGTCTATTAAACTTAAAGGTAAGAGAAAAAAAGGCAAGGAAAAGAAACAAAGAGAGCGCAGCATATCTGACAGACTGTATCAGGTACCTCCAATTGCTGCTGGCTTCCTGCCTGCTCTCACGAGGCTCAGTGAAAATATTCTGAGATCTTTTCCTTTGCAGGTAGATGCAAGAAAAGAATGAATGAATGAATGAATGAGCGCGTGTGTGAGTGAATGAATACTCAGGGCCCTTGGCACAGAAATGCTATAGATTACAGATGGCCCCACACACGACATCAACAAGCTCACCGCATGAACACCTCTCTGGAGGCACCTCTTGCTTCATCTGAGAGCAGAGCTCCATACCCCCTGGGAAGAGCATCCTGTGGATTGTCTAGGGTGACTTCAGAAAATGTAGAAACAATAGCAACAAGAGCATCGAATGCTGCAGGAGCAGATGCTGTAGCCCAATGGAGCAAGAAAATAAAAACAACACCTACCTGACTCGACTGAATTCAACCTATGCCTCGGATAGCCTGCTTTCCAAAGTCATTACAACTTCCAATCACTCAACACCAGCTCTAAGAAAGACCAGGGAAATAAACATCCATAAACAAAGGATGCTTTCTAGAAAGTGTAATATTTAAGCTCTGTTCATGGAATCAAAACCAGTTAATTTCTGACCTTAGGTCCACCACATCGTCTCATGTAACTGGGTAATTTATTTAACTTTTCTAAATGTCAGTTCTATCATTCACAAAGTGGGAGCAATAATACCTACCGCCCCCAAATGTTACCTCACTCGACAGTCTCAAGTTTAAGGCGCACCTTGGGATTCTGAGTCAAAATCCTGTAACTCCTCTCAAATGATATCCTGAGGCAGGATATGGACCTGGCAGGGGGTGTGATTGAGATTCAAGGTTAAAACCTATAGTTGGGGTTATGACATAAGAGACTTATAAAGTCTATTTAGGTGGCTCCAAACTAAATAGAGCTTTGCTGAGTTTAACCTGATAGTTAATGTTGTCTCTGAAGTGGAATAAATAAAGCCACAGACTCCAGACATCTGTCCCTGCTAAGACATTTCTAAGAGCATGGTGGTGCTCCTGGAAATTTCAATGGGAAAGGCATGCTCCCAGAAAACCACCTGCTCTATAGTTCAATGTCATTTTTTATTTAGAAGGTCACAGAAAAATTTGGCACAGAGAGTCTAAAAGAAGTGTAGGATATAAAAAATGGCTGGTATTTAATAATGAAGACAGAATACTCAAGGCAATTACAAGGGAGATTTCCTTTAGAGCTATTAATGAAACTGGAACAGGAATATAAAATATGTCCTAGCAGCAGTCTCCTGTTTGTTTCTCACCTGACACATAAAGAAACTTGTTTAAACAACAATGAAACCAAACTGCACAATTAAGCTTCATGCTCCAAAATCAGCTGATGATTACGAAAGGAAATTGTTCCATGTCTTTTTCTCTCTCTGCCTACTGATTATCTGCCATGCACAGGTATGGCCAAAGGAAGTTTGAGTTCAGCCCCACTGTGCACACGGAACATCCAATCCTGTGACTCACCAGGTTCCCAACGAGGCTAGAAATGGTTCAGATTCTAAGCCTGGGCAGCCTCCTGCCCAAAGTTGCTACCAATTCCAGCAGTACTGCATTTTTTCTCTTTGCCAAGTGACGCTTTTAACCTCTTTCCTAATGGGTATCTAACTCTTGAGATGATCCTTCATTTTTCTCCCCAGTTCAGTCCTTCTTCAGATATTTACTGAGTGCCAGCCGTGTGCCTTAGCCCCAATCAAAATGCCGAAAAACAGATGTGGTATCTACCTCACAGAGCTCGCAGTCTTCAAAGGAGGCAGAGACTACATATGTAATTACACGTGGGATTAACTTCTCTGTATTTCAGGAGTATTGGTCAAAATAATAATCACAATGATGCTAATGGTTACCCCAAACTGGGATCATCTTCTGTACTAGACAGTGTGCTAAATACTTTATGTGGTCTAAACCCCTGTGGAAGTTTGGCACCCTTATTGGAGAGAAACACCAGCCGAATTACGCAGAAGAAGAAACTAAGATCCCAGCAGGCTGAGAAATTTGCCCTTGGTCTCATCACTAGTAAGGAAAAAAAGCCAGGGTTCCAACCAGTGTCCTTCAGCCTTTAGAAGACATTCTCTGGACAGCTCATCCAGATTGTTAATCAGTGGATATAATGAATCTTCTTTTATTTCCTTGTAAACAAAAAAGCATTTTGACCAGATGAAAGCAGGTTGTGGCCCATTGTGCTCTTGACCTGAGTTTCAGAGAATATTACTATGAAACTGTAAATCCTTCTCCTCCTTTCCATCCTTGCTTCCTTGAATCAGAACCACCTCTACATGTCAGTCTCATGTGGAATGATGATAAAAGCCTCCAAAACCTAGAAAAAAATTCTCTTCATGGTGGTTGTGTGTTCTCAGCCACCTGAAACCTTTTAGGAAGGAGCATAAATTATCAACACATTCTTATGCACAACATAATCACTTGCAAGTATGTCAGAGCAAAGGTTTGATTTGGTTCTGAATTTCTTTAACTATACAGCAAACTAAGATGGAGTGAAGCAAGTCATTTCAGTTCCAAGGTTAAGATCCTGGGGCGCCTGGGTGGCTCAGTCGGTTAAGTGGCCGACTTCAGCTCAGGTCATGATCTCACAGTCCGTGAGTTCGAGCCCCGCGTCAGGCACTGTGCTGATGGCTCAGAGCCTGGAGCCTGCTTCAGATTCTGTATCTCCCTCTCTCTCTGCCCTTCTCCTGCTCACTCTCTGTCTCTAAAAAATAAAATAAAAACGCTTAAAAAAATAAAAAAAAAAGATCCTAAAACACACACATCCATGCATATGTATACATGCATATACATGTCTACATGTCCATGTGCACACATATGCATACATACATGCACACACCCATGCATGCCCAGGAATACAAATAAACATATATGCAAATGCACACAGATACATATGCACACATACACATGTATGTGTACACAAGCATACACGTACATAGGCATACACACATACACTTATACACAGGCGTGCATACATACACACATGCACACATGCACACAAAGGTCTTTCTATATTACTGATAAGAACCTCTTTAAATCTAAAATAATAAACTTGTTTATCAAGGCATCTGGAAATGATCCAATCAAGCAATATTTTCTTGAAATCTCTCCCTTGTTCAAGTTTAAAGTAGGAAGTTTATACATATTTTGAAGGAGGGAAAAAAAGAGAATTTTATTCTCAGAGGTGTTTCCCTTAGGACAATGGTTATGCTGTAGAAGTTGCTGGATTTCCTAAAAGAATGAGCATGCAACCTAAGGACAGATGATTGCTATCCTTCCCATGTGAAATGTCACAACCTTATGGATCTAGGTACTTCTAGATCAGGAAAGAAAATCAAACCAGCAACACCCCCATCCCCAGTGATGTGAAGTAGCATGAAGTCTGACGGGACACATGACTTTCCCAAGTCACGCAACTGAGTAGCAAAACTTCAAGGCCACTGGCTACCTAATGAAATAGTTCAAGGAAGAAAAATATTTTTCCACCATTAATAACTACTAGCTTGAGAAAGGTTGTTTGGTTTTCAATTTTGTTTATTTATTTTGCTGTTGTTTTATTTTGCTATGGACAAGTACAATGTAAGATCTAGGATTTTCCATGAGGGGCTGGGCCTTATAGATTTTAAAGGTATTCCAAGGAGATGATAATGTTAGAAGTTGATTTTCTGGTAGACACAAAAGTTCAGATGATTTCCGACCACTACTATTCTTGCTATCAAATACTCATTCTTAGAGAATGGCTAAGTCTCCCTTGGAATGCCGGCTTGTACTATAAGAGGCTATCCCTACCTCAGACATACTGTATCTGTAGCCCTGATTATACGAAGTAGGAAAGTGGGTGGGAACCTGCCCCAAAGAGGAAAGCTAAGTTTTAAGAGCATGTTTCCCTTCTAATTTTTCTCCTTTCCAATTTTAAACATGTTTCTCTACAAGTACATATCAATTTAATAAAATAACTTGATAAGTATTCATTTACTATAATATTCATTAAATATAATTGTCTAGTTTATAATTAATTAGTATATTCATATATTTGTAACTACATATTGAACGGCAGAAAACTATTATTTATACGAGAAAAATTAACACATTCATGAATTTATTACAAGTGACAATGAAAGTCAACTTTTTCAATAAATGGCTGTCATCAATATACGAAAACATCTTTGATAATTGAATCTTCTGGTCAAGCCATTAGTATTTATTTGAAGAAAGGATCAAATTTTTTTCCAATTAAAATAAACAGATGACAGCTTCAAGAATTACTAAGAATGCACAACCCTAGTTATCTGTCAGCTATGGATTTTAGTAATTATATCACCATTAGGAATTTCGATTAATTCTAATAAGTACTTATGGACATCAACCACAAGTCAGATGCCTGCCCTCTTGGAGTTTATGTTTTTCTGGAGGAGACAGAAAATAAACAAGCAAATGCTACTGGTGTGCTCAAGGAAAAGAAGAAAGTGAGTCAGGGGCAGAGCAGACACAAAGACATAGTTGGAGGTACCTGTTCATCCACATCTTGAGCAGGGTGTGTAGTACTCTGTAGGTACATGGGGAGTTCAATTTTATTCTAAGTATTAGCACAGTGTAAGTGTAATTAAGTGTTGACCCTATTTACATTTTAAAAGGTCACACTGCTTACTGTGCAAAGGATAGATCTAATTTCCAGGTGAAGAAGGATTTCCCTTATATGTATGTTTCTAACAATATTAGTAAAGTTATATTTAATCATTTTTATAAATCCTTATATCTTATTAAGAGATTTTTTTTTTTCATTTCATAAGTTTCTGGGTCAGAATTTACCACTCTAAAGAATTTCTTTATGAAGAATTTGATAGACCTTTTCAACAACCCATGATAACCTTCAGCTTAAATTTGTTTCCGGTGAAAATTAAGGTCAACATTAAAACTTGCAGCTCCATAACCCAACATAACTTATTGGTCTTTGGAGCCATCAGACTTGGGTATGAATTCTGACTCACCCACCCACTGTTGTAAACCCTTGGACACATCACATGGCTTCTCAATCTTGTTTCTCCATATATAAAACAGAGATAATAACAGTATCTATCTCACAAATCATGGAAAGGAAAATAAATGAAATAATATTTGTTAAGCATTTAAGCCAGTGCCTGCGCTTAATACATACTTGTGTCTATTATTCTTATCATTGTTACTATATTCTATTCATAGTCATTAGCCAGCAAGGAGAAATGTCCTCAAATTGTTAGTCATGTAAGTTGTTTTAATTTGAAGAATTAGCATTACCATAACAAAGATATGTTGTATACATTATGAAAAATACATCACAAAATAACCTGAAAATACAAGAGGTGAGAATTAATTCATCTGTGTATATATTAGGTGCTTTATCAACAGACTTAAGTGAGATTAGAAAATTTCCGTTGAGTTGTCTACTTTCTGGATTGACACCAATTTCAAATTTTACTTTAAAACATCAATAGCAGTTGCCAAATCCCTAGACCACAAAGATCCTTGGTGAAAAATCAGCAACCTAAGGACACTGCCACTGCTGCCAAAGAATTTGCTGGAGAAAGATGCAGAATAATTTCTGGGTTCTGCCAATGACCTCTGCAGTTAGCTATCTTAATGAAAGACACTAAGGTTTCTGTAAATGTTTGTGAGACTCTGAATATTATGATTAACAGAAATACCAAGTGTCTACCTAACATTACTGTAGATATATCAAGGTGGCCCTAGTGTCCCAAAATGTCCCCTTTAGCCAAACTGGCTGATGTCTGAAACACCACAATCACATTATGCATGTGAAAATAATAAACTAAATTTTAAAACTATTTGTAAAATGGAATATTCAATAGAGTTTAAACTGTGTTTCACTGTGTTTAAAATATATTATTTAAAACAAATGTGTTTTAAACAAATATTTATCTTAAGTAAATATTCCCAGCTTTGAGAAAGTCCAGTTGAAAAACCCAAAGTTAAAAGAATCACAAAAAAACGAATGACTTTGGTAGGAAAGAAAGTGCTCTCAAAAGCATAATTCAGATTTCTATAATCACTATTACCTACAAATTGAGATATACATGGTCATGATAGAAAAAAAGAATGTTGTAGCAAGGGAAACCAGGACAATGAGGAAAACACACAGGCATTTTACTAGACTGTATTTGTTAATGAAATTAGATTAAAGATCCAAAGTTTCTAAACACATAAGTAGTAAGGAAAACAGAAGGTCACTAATATGGAAATGTTGTACAGGCAAATAAAAAATAACTTTAAAAGGAGCAAATAATGCAATTTTGCTCCTGTGATCTATAAAGTAAGATGACTGGTCAAACAAAACCAATTATTTTTGTTATTAAATTGCATTTTTTGTCTTTAAGTTTATTAATATTAACACCTTTATTTGGATTTAAAACACATGATGGAACTAAAAATGATAAGCTTTTGAGAAATAAAGTTTACATTTTAAGATTATAAACCAAAATGCACTTTTCTCTTTCTTTCAGCTAGAAAATGGCCTTGTGTGATACTTTTGGGACAAAGAAGTCGTACTCACTGTTTAGGTGATGTTAGAATGCAGAATATCAAGTCACTGGAGGCCGTCCTGCTATATAATGTTATATCATTTTGTCTCTTCATTTCCTTAATAAGTGTTTCCTACTACTAATTTAAACAAATTCAATAAATTTGATATTTTTAGAACACCTACCAAATGGATCAAACTATATTAAGTTGTAATGAGAAAATATATAAAAATCAAAGATATAATTATGATGTCCAGCATACAATTAAAAATCACTAGACACATGAATAAGGGGAAAAACTCACTTCAAAAGAAAAAAGGAATCAACAGAAACAGAAAGGACTCAGGTGCTGGAATTACCAAAGAAGAAATTTAAGACAGCTCTTAGGTATGTTTAAGGACTTAAATAAAACAACATGACTATAATCAGTGCATTGATTAGAAATTTTAGCAGGAAAGAGAAATTATAAAACAGATTTCAAGAAAATCCTCGAACTGGGGCACCAGGGTGGCTCAGTTGGTTAAGCATCCAACTCTTGATTTTGGCACTGACAGTGCAGAGCTGCTTGGGTTTCTCTCTCTCTTCCTCTCTCTCTGTTTATCCTCCACTTGTGTGGTCTCTCTTTCTCTCTCAAAATAAGCTTAAAAATTAAAAAAAAAAAAGAAAATTCTTGAACTAAAACATACAATATATAAAATCAATGAAAGAGTTTAACAGTAGATGAGAGACTACAGAAGAAAGCATTACTGAAACTGGAGACTAATTAATAGAACACAGATTGGAAACAAATGATAAAAAGAGCCACCATGACCTGTGGGACAATATTAAGCAATGTAACATAGATGTGACTTAAGTTCTAGGAGGAAATGTAAAGAGAATGGGGCAGGTAAAATTTTGAAGTAATCGTTGTTAAAAATTTTTCAAATATGGTGACAATATTCAACAGTCTCAGTAAACTCCAAGGAGAATAAATATAAAGAAAATCACATCTAGAAACAGCCTTAACTTATACTATACAGTATACTGAAAATCAGAGATAAGGAGAAAAGTCATGAAAGTAGCAAAGAAAAATGACTTACTGTATACAGAGGAATAAAGATAAAAATGATGGCTGACATCTCATCAAAAACATTACAGATCAGAAGAAAATGGGATTATATCTTCAAAGTGCTAAAAAAAATAATAAACTGTCAAGTAAAAATTCTATAACCAGCAAAATTACCCTTCAAAACTGGGGGCGAAATAAAGGTATTTTTAGATGAACGAAAGCTGAGAGAAGTTGTGGCTCCCAAGCCTGCAATTCACAAAAACAATTTTTTCTTAATTAAAAAAAGCGAAGGGAGGTTCTTTAGCCTGAAGATAACAGATGGAAACTCAAATCCACTGCAAGGAATGAACAGTGCCAGCAATGGCAAATGTGTGGGTAAATATATTGCTATCTTTTTTCTTATTTTTTTTTTTTTGGAAACATCTGATTAAACCAAAAATAAAGCAAAATAAAAATAACTTTTATTATGGTATTTATTACACATGGAAGTACAATACACTTCTTTTATTATGGTATTTATGACACATGGAAGTACAATGACACTATGGAAGTTAATACCACAAAGGATGATGGTAAGTAGAATTATACTGGTGAAAAGTTTTTGTTTCAGGTGAAGTGGTACTTCATACAGTAAATTAGGTCTAGATACACTGTACACTGAAGGACACTCACTGTAATCCTTACAGCGACAACGTATATATACACATTTAAAAAAAAAAGATAAATCAGAACATTCCTGGGTGATAAGTGTCACATCTTGGTTTGTGGAAGTCCCACAACATACAACAGAGTCTAACATGTACTCGGTCCTGGATAAATGCTAAATTAAGCAAAAAATAGACATATGTGAATAAAAGTAACAGAACAGAAAAAGGTAAGCATCAAAAAAGAGGCAAAAGTAAAGCATCATAAGAATGCAGAGGTGAGAAAAATTATTATATGGAAAGCAGATCAAATAATTTTAATTTTGCAGTTAGGGAAAAATAAAGATATTATGGGTTCTCTGCATCTGGGGAGATTACTTCTAGCTGTGGTGGAGGCGAACCTTGAATCTCCACTCAATCAAGACCCACTCTTGGGTGAGTCTTTGCTTGAAGGACTAAGAGAGCAGACTAGGTGAGGTCTGCTAGTTGTGCATTGTGATAATGCCCTGTACTTCTCTTTCAGGTCATTTATCATGATTCAAATGTAATAATTATTTATGTCATCGCAGTTTTAATATCTGTCACTGCTGTTAGATGGTGAGCTATGTGGCCATATCCACAGCACAATGCCTGACACAGAGGAGGTTATGGACAGTTACTTGTTGAATTATCATAGCACATGACAGATGGATGAAATCTTAGAAATCATCTAGATATTAGAAGTGCATCATTTCACGGAGGAGCAAAGAGACCACAGTAGCAGATCTTGGAGCATGTAAACGGTCCAGGTAGGACCAGAACTACTGGGGCCTACATTTCAAGATCTCTAGGCCAAGGCTCTCTGTATTGGGTCGAGCTGAGGCTCCACCTGCCACCCTCTCTTTCACTTCCATGTGACCAACAGTCAGGGTCCTGCACATAACATGTGACCACCAGACAACTGATTAACACGAAGCTCAGCCAAGCACTGACCTTACAAAAAGTTATAACATTCTAACCAAATGAACAAAAACAATAGTGTGTGTACACAGACTTGTGGCTTTAATTTTACAATGTTCACATTTAAGGATTCCTGGGAAACTATTTACACATCAGTCTTGTGCATACATGACATGTGGCCCCTAACTAAGAAACATCCTGATGTAATATCTTAAAATGCAGAAGACTAACTGTGACCCCCCTGCCAAGCTGATAAAAAGAAAAAAATAATAATAATAGGCATGTTCTCATAAGTTAGATCAGAAAAAAGTGGTGGGGTCGGGGGACACTTATTTTAATAGAAAATGTGAAAATCTTCTCTTTTCATTTATTTTCCTATAGATGTGACCCCTATCCTTCTTGCTTATGCACAGAAGGCCAATTCGCTACCTCTGTGAAAAGCACCATTTCTAATTCCAGGGCCTCGGCTTCTGTGCTCCACCTCTTCCCTCTGCAAGAAGTCAACCCCTCGCTTAGGCAAAAAGGATGAGGATAGATTTGGGCTTGACAGAAATACCTGAAAAAGCCCATGAGGATCGTGATTTCCTCCACTCCGTAAGAACTACTAAAGCCGTCCTTCACTTGCGTCCACAACGTGTGGGTTTCCCCAGGGCAGCGTCTCAGTGGCCAGCGGGAAAACGCTGTCAGGGAAAGGACAGGTCTGCCCTGCTGTCTGCTGCTCCACTGTGCTTCCTAATCCTTTCTGGGAAACGGCTTCCTCCTCCCAGTGAACGGCGATATAGGTGGCCGACAGGGGAGGACTCTGGGGCTCCTGAGCAGTCCCCACCCTTCACTGGGTCTCCCTCAGCAGGGACCTCCTGCTGCACCAGGGCAGGAGGCTGCGGTGGGAAGCGGTCCAGCGAGTATGGAGAATGGTGTATCACCTCGTGGTCTCTGCATCCTTCCCACTCCAAACCCCTCACCCCAACGTTGAAATTAGGCCACTGTGTTTGCAACGTAGGCATCTGAGGCTCGGGGATGACTGGGAGGGGATGTTTAAGACACTCCATTCCCCAGTTCCTTCCCACTCACACTTTTGTTATCCTTCTGCATGTCACCAGGCTTTTTATTTTCCTATTTCTTACAAACTAACAAAGAAAAATTATTATAGAAAACTTTGCAGTGGAAAAGCCTTCTGCAAGATACACAATTCAAAACCACATTTTTTTTTTTTTCTGCTGTGCACCAGCTCTGTGCAATTGGCACTTATTGGAGACAGCTTTCAAAGAAAATATGTTTGCAGTTCAAAGATAAGCAGGTTTTTAGTAAACTGTCAAAAGGACTTTTTTCTTCATCTTCTTCGCTGCCAATGGAAAAACCCAAAAAGAAAGAGTAAGTAAGGTTGGGGGGAAGCATTCTCTTCAAGTTCTACTACATGCATAGACCTAGTTTTCTGGAAATTCATTAATGGCTAGGATAACCCAGCCTAGGGTCCACTCCCACCACTCCCTCCCCACCTCCAGTTGGGTCTAGCACTAAAATAATGAGGCGGAAACACTAAAATCATCACATGTAATAACTAAGACACAGGTTCTTTTTTTCAGCTCTTTGCATGATAATTATCAATCTCATATGAGCTTTAGATTTTTTTAAAAAACCTATGTTACTTCAAAGCGCAAAATAAAAAAGCAAAGATGTAATTTTAATACATCCTCTGTTCATATCAATTATAAGTTGCCCAAATGGAGAGACATCAGAGAATAAAGAACAAACCAAGAGAAGACCCATCCAGAACGCGTAGGCCACCCAAATAAAGAGAAAAGCCAGAGGGCTGCACTGACCCCAGTGTCAACAATGACGTTTTCCAGCCACTAAAGACGACCAGGCAGGTGTGGTTTCCACGGAGGACACTGCATCGTGGGCTGTTCACCACACTACCCTTCTAATGCTGTATTTTTGCCTGCTGCCTCAGTACAGTTTTTGTTACGAACAAGTTAATTCTATGTTTAAGAACCTTACCGAGGAGACAGCTGATGTGAAGGCTATACACTCATATGCCCATGAAAAAAATGTTAAACCTCTAGAGGTTTGTAAGACAAAATTTAAATGAAAAATAAAATCCTGACAATAAAAGTGACACGGCTTTCTTGTGGTGACTTTTGATGATTCTACCGATGGAAAACAAACTCTTTACTTCCAAGCTCCTGAATGGCGCAAGGAGGCAAAGGCTCCAATTTAACCTGAAAGAACAAGCAGACCTTATCACTTCTTTTCTATTTGGGGAACAAGGAGGAAGGAGGTGCAACTTGAAGCTATGAAGTTTAGGAAATTTCACAGAAGTACTTTTTTTTTTTTTTGCACAGGGACGTCCTTAGCATTATTTCACTGTGAGCAGCTGGTAGTCTGAAATTTTTTTGATAAAAACAATTCACTGGCAGGGGTTGCCAAGAGGTCAGTGGAACCCAGATTAACAATTGATCAGCTCTAATGGACTGTTGTAGCAATAAACCCAGCCCGTACACAGACCTGCTACCCTGGTGATAGCAACGGGGCTGACATCCAAGCTGTTAAGACCTGCACTTAATAGCACTGAAGCTTCCCGGCTTCAAAACCTTCATCTCAGAGACATGCATTCTTCCATGCACATCCATTTTCTCAAAGGCCTCTCTCGCTCTTATAGGTTCTCTCAAAAGCACATGGTTTACTCTGACCCTGAGAAGATTTCACCAAGGTCTGAGGTCCAGGTGGTAAATGAATGCTCTGTAATATGGACAGATTTTTTTTAACCTCTACCACAAATGCAGCCCTTAATATTTCTCTTGTACCTTATACAAAATGGATGGCCAAGGGGGGAAAACTAGGCTCCCCTTCTTTGTTCCAAGAGAACAAAAACTGTAACACTCCAAAGACTCTTTTCTTGGTCCCTTTTTTTTTTTTTTTTTTTTTTTTGGAGAGAGACGCTGATGCTGCACTTACCCTCCAGCGCCACATTTGGCAAGGGAATCAGTTGTGCGACACCAGAATTCCACTATAAAGTTTCCTAACAGGAAGTCAGAGCACTCTTGAAGGGAACATAGCTTTCAAGGGACAAAAAATAGTGGCTCTAGGGTAGTTGACCTAAACCACAGAACATTTGTCCTCTGCTGAAGGATAAATAATCCTCTTAAGTCATTAATTATTCCCTCTCTTGCCCACTCATGTTTTGTAGACAACTGATTTCAGAATAAAATAAATACACTATATGAGCCATCAATGCCAGATTTTCTAAAATAGTCCTAACTTCTAATAATTTTTTTTCCCTCTCCTACAAACTCATTTCTTCCTGTTGGACCAATGGAGGCAAACGTTTGCTCCAGAAAAACTCAAGAACAAGGACATTCTCTTACATAAGCACCACACAGAAATCAGAAAAATCAACTTTGATACAATCTTATTATCTAATGCAGAGTCTATTTCCAAATATTTGCTCCTGGTTCTGAATCTAATTTAGGATCAAATGTTGCATTTCATTGTCACGTATCTTTCATGTCCTTTAGTCTGGAACAAGTCCTCAATGTTTCTTTATCTTTTTTAAATGTTTATTTATTTTGAGAGAGAGAGGAGAGGTTTAGAGTGCAAGCAGGGGTGGGCCAGAGCGAGCAAGAGAGAGAGAGAGAATCTCGAGTAGTCTCCACGTCATCAGCACTGAGCCCAATGCGGGGCTCGAACCCATGAACCATGAGATCATGACCCGAGCCAAAATCCAGAGTTGGACGCTTAACTGACTGAGCCATCCAGGAGCCCCTCTTTGTCTTTCTTGACTTTGGAATTTTTGAAGAGTCTAGCCAGTTACTTTGTAGAATATTCCCCAATCTAGATTTGTCTGCTGTTATATCATGATTAGATTCATGTTACACATTCTAGGCAGGAAGTCTACATAGGAATGCTGTCCTGAAGCTCAACACACTTCTGGAGGTACTTGATGTCCCTTTGTCTTGTCATTGGTGACATTAATTTTGGTTATTGTTTAAGGCAGTGTCTGACAGCTTTCTCCACGTAAAGTTGCTACACTCCCCTTTGTAATTAATAAGTAACTTGTGGGCAGGTACTTTGAATATGTCAATGTTCTGTTCTTCATCAAACTCCATCCTACTAGTTTTAGCATCCATTGAAGATTCTTGCCTGAATTATTACCAAAATCTTCTATTTCCACTATTTCTTCTATATTTACTAGTTAGCACTCTACTGTAAAAGCTTTCCCTTCTCATTGATTTATGGATCTATCTATTTATATCTGTGTGTCTATTTATATCTTATTAGAGTAGTTTCAGGGACTCTTATTCAACATTGTAATCTCTTTAGAGATGATATGAGTTTCTGTAATTTACAACCAGAATATTCCCCAGGAGAAGGAGACAGTTTATCTTGGCAACACACTTGAGAGGTCCCTACAATCTTCACAGTTACAAAGTCACTTCCTGATGCCTCCATCCGATCTCTCAGGCTCACTCCAGGAACTCTAAACCCTGTGAAGACAGGCACGCTGAAGATAGATGTGGCCGGTACATGCCCTCTGGACCGTCCTAAGCTGCCATGGAGGTGTGGCTGCAGGAAGCAAGGTGCTTCTTGCCATATTCAGCTGACTCCTCTACCCTTTCTCCTGCGGCTTTGCTCAAAAAGCTGGGCTGGCCTCTCCACTTCTATCCTAATGTTACCAATTGCCCCCCCGCACTTCTCCACCTCTCCCTGGAATCTCTTTCTCTTGGCTACAGTCCTGGCTCTATTTGCTTCATATGTTGCGTTATGCCTGAAAATGACCACCAAGTGGTGGGGGCTGATATTTTCTCATTCCCCTGCAGACGCGCTCTTCACCCTTCTGCACCTAACTTAAATGCTTCAGAAGACCGAACTGTATCAACCACCCCAGTAGCTGGATTCAGGCACTGCTGGGTACCAGCAAGATATCAGAAGGCTAGATACTATTATGGGGTATTCCCCACCCCACCCCCCACCAAATTCCATCCTTCTAGCTCACCACAATCGGCCACACCCCTCTATCAAATACCCTTTCCATACGGCTACTCTTCCTGGGTTTTGGAAATCACATCCCACTCCTATTCCTCAGGCCAGGAGTGTGGCTTGCCCTGGGGTTGAACACCACTGCTTGTTGGTTTTTCTATAACCATACCTTTGTAAATACTCCCATATAAATAGAAGCAAGCCTTTGTAAATACTTCCTTTATTAAGCTTTCCTCAATTACCCCCATTTAAGTGTGTGGATTTTTTACCTGCAGATGGGAAGTGATGAAGAGGTACATCCATGGAACGAAGACACAGCCAAAGGCTACCTTTGGTATTATCACCCTTTTGTGCTTGAATATTTATGTCTGCCTTTATCATTTCCAATAAATGAAAACATAGCAAAATAAATACTACTTCCTAATTGTGACCAGATGCCACTAAAAGAGATACATTCTAAAGCACAGACTTAAGGATTAAGACTCATTCCTTCTGTTTGCTTAGCAGTGAGGAAACACCACTGAACTGAACTCAAAATGACAAGGATAACATTTCCTACAAGAGGGACCAAAGGGAACCTCCAGGTATTATTCAATTCCCTTGTCACCTTTTAATATGTTTTCTACATACACGGCAACATCAAAATCCTTCTCTGCCAAATACGGGTGTGCCATAGTTGGATATAAGATCCACTGTAAGAAATTTATTCATTAGATGTTCAAATTCCATGTCAGTGACTGATTTAACTTTTAGATATAATTAACAGTCAATTCAAGATTACATCCATCACAATTTTGCATTCAGTCATCTAAAATGCAGGCAGGGACGTGGGATTTGCTAATATTCTGCTGTCCAAAGCTGTCCATCTTATCCATTAGGAGCTCTGGTTATTATTGTTAGTTGACTGGGTAAGTCCTCCAGAACTGGGAGGGATCCATCAGAATCTGGTTATGTGCATGTACGTGACGGTGTGTTATCACTCACTGCAACTGTCAGGATAGAAAACTGTTGAAGATCACTATCCCCCCACCCCGTCGAGAAATAGATACGCTTATTTTAACTGCGTACCATCCTCCTGAAAGTCCTTCTCTCCCACTGAAAGCTGGTGTTTCTGCCGTACCTAGTGTCTCTCGTTTGACCGCCACCACACAAAATTTAACTCAACTGTAATCGGTTACCTGCAAGTCAGCATCAAATTCATGTTTCAGGTGTGCCTCTTCCGCAGCCTCCACAAGACGCTGAAAAGAGAGAAGGCAGCATGAAGGATCAGAAATGTGGCCCAGACCCCATTCCAGCAACGTAAAAAGGCTGATGTTTCTCCAATGCCCCTAAATGACAGATCGTATCATGGCATGTACACTGCGATCTGGTGCCTTTGCTCTGTGAAATTGAAGAGAGTAACATCACTGTCAAAATCTGGGTTTTGTGTTCATCATTCGATCATAATTCTTCCAGCAAATATTTATTATTATGTGTATATAAATGCACATGTGTTCTGCATCCATTTTCGTGGCAATTTATAACAATTCAAAGACATGGGTCCTTGAGGCCCAATAAGAATGACAAAACCTACCTAGAATAGTGATTCGTTAGATATAGAAGGCTCTTAGTCAAGATTTATTGAATTGAATTGAGTCCAACTGTAAGTGGGCTAACTTTCTTCTTCTTTGGTTTGGGAAATACTACTGATTTTAATTCCCTCAATCATTCGAAGAAATCCTTTCTGCATCCAGTTCTAGTTTGTAATTATCATGTGACAATTATTTGGATTTATGGTACATCAATGCCACTGTGACCCTCCGCATCCCAGAAAATCACTGAAATTAGATCAATAAGCAGTACCCATAAATACACAACTCTTGTTATTCTTCTAAGCCAATTAAATTCAAGCAATCCATATTCTTATGAAAGTGATTTCATAAAATTCCACTCAACTGTCAAAATCATTTTTACTTTAATTTGAATTTGCCGACATTATGTTGAAAACATAGGTTAGAGAATATTGCAGAAAACTCATTTAGTGAGATAATATTTCACCAAAATTTCATTGAACTAAAAGCAAAACCTTTAGATCGAAGTAAAAATTCAGCCATTTCTATTTCTCTTCTGGTTGCTCTTATAACCTGTACTGTCTTTAACTTGTTTTTTCTTGACATAATATAGACCTGAGTGTTAATAGGCCACGTTTGAAACATGATGACATGGGTATTAATCTCTAAATGATTACAAATCAACAGACAAATGTTCCATGAATAATTATTCAATTGGATATGGAAATGAAGAGGTGGAAATAGATGTGGGTTACATTAGGCACCAATACAAACCACTAAGCTGTCTCTCTCCATAGGACATACAAAGAAAGAGGTAGGTCAGCCAGAGACAGTGCTGCCCACAGACAGGAAACTGGGAGGGTGGCCAATCTGGCTTCCCACACTTCCTGTAGGAAGTCAGAAGGGGCTTCACCTTCTCTGGAAAATCAAAGAACAGATCCCAGGAGAACATTACAGCGCCAGAGCCAGAAGACCCGGTGCTAACGCGAGCCTAGATACAGCCCGCTACGTCTCACGCAAGCCCTTTCGTGTCCGGCCTCGGGTTCCTCATCGGAAACACTTGAAACGGTGACCCTAGAACAGAGCTACTCCACCGGAAGTCCCCTACCAGCAACACATTTATACGAGAACGTGTTAAAAATGCACTTTCTCATGCCCCATCCCGTCTTACAGAATCAGAAGCGCGGAGGGTGGGCCTAGAAATCTGTTTTGACAAGCCCTCCGGGGGATTTGGAAGCTGGGAAAGTTTGAGTACCACTGGCAAAGAAACCTAGCACTCATCTTCGAGCTGAGTGCATCCCTGCTGCCTTGATTCCTGATACACACCAGCTCTCCAAGTTCTCTCCACTTTTATTTCTCTTTTTAAAGCCTGTGTACATGTGTATTTTCACTTTAAGACAGGATATGCTTTCTAGAAGAGAAGCATACAATTGAGAGGATAAGAAACAGGAAAAGAAAAATTAAGGAGAGGCACTATTTACGTAGATTGGATCCAGTGGCCCCAACTTTTCAGTGTGTCACAGTCTTCCTAGAATCATCCCAGACAATGAAGTGTGTCAGCCTCCGGGATCACATGACCCAATCTGCAAAGGCATCCATGTGGACCTTGACAGATGAGTGACAGACAGTGATACAAGAAATCTGTGTATTTGTGAGAGCTTATTCTCTTAATCTTTGTAACAGATTGGAGCACCTGGGTGGCTCAGTCGGTTAACTTCTGACTTCGGCTCAGGTCATGATGTCATGCCTTTGAGTCTGAGCCCCGTGTTGGGCTCTGTGCTGACAGCTCAGATCCTGGAGCCTGTTTCAGATTCTGTGTCTGCCTCTCTCTCTGCCCCTCCCCTGCTCATGCTCTGTCTCTCTCTCCTTCAAAAATAGATAAATATTTTTTTTTAATTTTTTTAATCTTTGTAACAGAGAATTTCTATGTATGTATCATGAAATCAGTTACATATTGAGGTTAATAGAACATGTAAGAATATACATATACACATAAATATACATGTCTGAGCACTTACATTATCAAAAAAAAAAAAAAAAACCTCATGCATTTTGATTATGTATTTACCTAAATACACAGAAATGGTTGTTTCATGGTATCTAAGTACTCTGGGAATCCAGAGAAGAAACACTGATGAAATGATCAAATGATTAAAAGATAAGAACAAAATAAAATTTCATAATGACCAAGACAGATAACACTGAAAGAAGTGAACAACTGGAAATGAAAAAGAACAATAAAGCAGCATACCATCATCAAGTAAGAGAACAAGATGGAAATAATAGGTAGTCGAAATTATCACGAAAGAACACAGCATGATACGTATTTCACATTGTTAGAAAAAAGCATTTCATTTATCTTTGTGTATATACCTATATATGTATCATAAATACCATTTAACATATTCATATATAACATAGCAGGAAATGTGATATATTTCAACCACAAACACTGCAATACAAGTCATGGGTCCCAAGAAGGTAACAAACTGAAAACAACTCAATACTATTGCACTGACTACTAAGATAAGCCAAAGCACTCTTCTCTGTGTGGGGCAGTGAGTATACTGCTGGTCAGTTTTTACATTCATTTTCAAGTTAAATTTGCCACAGGCTTTTTTTTTTTTAAGTTAATTTATCTCATATATTTTTTGTTTCCATGAAGATATCCTACCATCAAGCTCACTACAAGGCCTTAAGAAATAAGATTAAAAAACAGATTGGGGGCGCCTGGGTGGCTCAGTCGGTTAAGCAGCCGACTTCAGCTCAGGTCATGATCTCACGGTCTGTGAGTTCGAGCCCCGCTTCGGGCTCTGTGCTGATGGCTCAGAGCCTGGAGCCTGCTTCAGATTCTGTATCTCCCTCTCTCTCTGCCCTTCCTTGCTCACTCTCTGTCTCTATATCTCTCAAAAATAAAATAAAACGTTTAAAAAAATTTAATCTTAAAAAAAAAAAAAAAAAAAAAACCAGATTGGTCCACCGGCAGCTACATATAATAGTTATCTCATGGAAAGAAAGCAAGTAAGTACTTTGGAACAGGGCTCTTTCAAAGGATACACGCATCATGCAGTGGGCCAGGGGGCTATCCCAGTCTGTGCTGTGATAGTACTGGAAAAAAGGCCTATATTGTCTGGGAGAATTCGGGGGGAAATCCCCAAGAATAAGCTCATCAGTTATGCACAAAGGTAATGACAAACAGCACATCAAGAACTTATACCTTTTGGAAAGAATAAAGGATACTTAATCTTTCTTCTGAAATACTCTCATAAAGATACATGAATTAAAAGAAGTATTATTTAAGAAGGATATCGTTGTCAGGGCGCCTGGGTGGCTCAGTCGGTTAAGCGTCTGACTTCAGCACAGGTCATGATCTCACGGGTCATGGGTTTGAGCCTCGCATTGGGCTCTGTGCTGACAGCTCAGAGCCTGGAACCTGCTTTGGATTCTGTGTCTCCCTCTCTCTCTGCCCCTTCCCTGCTCATACACGTTCTCTCTCTCAAAAATAAATATTGAAAAAAAAATTTTAAAGAAGGTAGGTACATAATGGTACCTAAAACTGAGTCCTGGGGAGAGAAGTTTCTACTGTTAATAAAATAAAAATAATAAATTGAATCACTATTTAAAAAAAAATCAAGACCACTCAACTTCCAACTTATGCTTGCCAGCAGAAAACAGTAGCTTCTAATGTCTCTCTCCCAAGCAAACCCTTTTATCATCTAAATCAAATTAAGTATGTTTTAAAAGTAAGTTTGATCACCGCTTGCAGGTAAGAAAAATCAATTAAAATTTGTTAATATTTTAGTTATTATATAAGGAACCACCAAGCCCGAGGGAAACTGTTACTCTATTATACCTATTGCAAAGGCAGTGTGCTTTTAATAATAATGAGTTAATTTTCTCTTGTATGAATTCCCCTTTTGGATCTGCAGACGGGATTACAGAATTCTGAATGTGGTTTTTAATTAAAACTGAACACTGGAAATAAAAATGGCTTTGAAGACTAGTATTCAAAACTGGGCTCTAAGGCAAGGAAACAGCAGTGTAGTCCGCCCGCGGATCCTCCCCACTTTAATGCCAAAGCATTCAGTCGCTCGACAACAATGGTAACAATGTACCAGAATATACATGCTGGCCTTGGATCAAAGCATCCGCAAGCCAAAAAGTTGCAGTTTAGGATTTGATGTATGTTTCAGCAACTTTACATTTCTAAATAACTCTTCCTTTTTAGTGAAATAAATACAAACAAGAGCCATCTTTATAAATAAGAAATGCTAGAAGTCATGGACCATGGACACTATTTATAGCTATGGTGAAGGCAAAACTGCCAAGGGGAATAGTGGGATATTAAAGCGTTTCATTTAAAATCACATCTTATTTCTTGTTACAGGGACCCCACATATGATCAGGACGATGCTACAGAACGCACAGTCTCCAGTCTCCTCCTTCAAAAACCTTAAATCAAGACGACAGCTACAGAGGTCAAACTTCCTGTCATGGTTGAGGAGGGGGAAAACGACACCAAGTCACCGCAAAAATTGGATCAGAAGAAGAAAATGATTTTTTTTGTTGTTGTTCTACTTGCATTTTATTTTTTATTGTTGTTGTTCCTGGTCATTTTGGCTTAACAGGGTTGAAAAGATAGCAAGAACTGTGCAGTGAGAGGTGGAAAGGTAATAGAAAATGTGATAGTAACTTACTATTGGACTCCTACTGAGTCTATCAGAATGAACAAATTATGTACAAATGAAAATAAAAAATTTTTAATAAGAAGGGGTAAGGCAGGGGAGGGAACCATTACAGACAAAAATCCTTAAAGCAAAAACAGAAATATAAAAACCATATGGAGAAGCAAAGAGAAACGATATTTTTATTTCTCATATTAAAACTAAAAAGCTTTGGCGTGTAAATGCTATTATAACGGGATATTGGAATTTAACAAAGATTTCGAAGCACTTAATGTGCTTCATAGTTTTCATTTAACATTTTGCAACAACACATTTAATAATCGTACCTGCATTTTTATTGCCTTTTTTCTGGAATGAATACATAATTATTTCTCAAAAAAAAAAAGGGGGGGGTTAAGTTCGAGGTAGGGGATTCTAAGGAAAATCTATAATCATTAACATGGCTTTGGGCTGTGCCGATGAGTCTCTTGAAGCTAATGACTGAATTGTCAAGAATAACAGGGTTAGAGAGCTTGTGAGATTTCCTTCAAATCCAACAAGGGCTAAACTTAGTGCAGAAGAACAACCACACAGAATGACCAGAAGACATGATCACTGCCATCACAAGCATACCCAGTGTGGCATGGTTCATGTTGTCCCTACACTAGACTCAGTGGCTTTTGCTTGAAGAGCTACAGTTTGATGGAGGAAGACTTATGCCTTTTGCCTACCAGTGTGCACCTGGGGGGAATGCTACCCTGGCACCATGTTACGTGGCAGGGCTTGACCTCAGCGTGCCGACGGTCTACAGCAGTGAAGACAAAGGAGACCTTGGGCCTCTCTGCATCCCAGATTTCAAATCCGACTGATCCCAGAAATAAAATGAAAAAATCTCTGTCTTCGTTACAATGCTGTCGGCACATGAAAATATGTCTCTGGGAATCTGGACAAAATGGGATTGATTTGTTCCCAGGACTAATTTCAAACACTCCTTTCTTCTATGAAGGGTCAGAAATTGGGGTGCCTGACTGGCTCAGTCAGTTAAGCATCTGCCTCTTAGTTTCAGCTCAGGTCATGACATCCTGGTTCATGAGTTCAAGCCCCACACTGGGCTCTGCGCTGACAGCATGAAGCCTGATTGGGATTCTCTCTCTCTCCTTGTCTCTCTGCCCCTCCCCAGCTCATGCTCTTGCTCTCTCAAAGTAAATAGTAAACTTAAAAAAAAGGGGGGGGGTCAGAAATCAATACTTTAAGAACCATTAAGTTTGGGGAGGAGAGTAAGATGTTCAAAGTTACATTTTCATTCCTTCTGGCATGGAAACCCCTTCCCTTTTGTTCTTGGGATAGAGTTTTTACTACTCTGTAACAGTGTTGATTCATTTTTGCTGCTTTTGCAATTAGAGCAGTCAGATCACTGTTGCCCAAAGTGTGGGGGCTTGTGTCACCAGTGAGCCATGAAACCAGCACGAGGTGCTTTACAGAAGGGTGAGGGCCACACACAAGGAAAACAGCCATCTCAACAGAAAAGGACAAGTGACAAAGAATGCTGCCGATAGGCTTCCCAGGAAAAGTGACACCAATGCTGTGCTCTAAAGGAGAACAGGAGGTTCTTCCAGAAGAAGGAAAGATGCTGAGCCAGTGTTCCAGCCCATGGGAACACTGCGAGCAAAGTTCTGGAGGCAAGAAAATGTTCTAGAGACAGCCAGATCTCAGAGACCTACACAGAGGCCACATCCACCAAAGACTCTCAGGCAATAAGCCAGGGTCAAAGGGAAATTACCTGGAAAGATGGACCCAATTAAAGAACTCTTTCCCTCCCACTGAGAAACGCTGAAATCCACAGTTCGAGTCATATCTGAGAGCTTCATAATATTCAGTAATCCTTATTGATACAAATGTTTTTACTTTTCAATTCCAATAGAAATGACACATATAAATCACCAACTATCAAGATGATCGTTTCTTTAGAGAAAAACAGCTTTTAAGGAGTCTTCATTATTTCTTTGTTCCTGTAGAAGAAATAAGCTTTGTTGCACACGAATGAACATTTTGTATAAAATGACCTTCTGCCGGAAAGCTGCAAAGATTGCTTCTGCTTTAAAAACGGCAAACATTTCAAAGCAGATTATAAAAGCTAATCTATAAAGTTTCCCGAGAAAGCAGGTAACGGAACAAAAAAGCAAACACATCGAGCAGGTACCTGGGGCTGTCTCCTCCCCTCCCCCACTCCTCCCCCTTCCCAGCTCCTTCAGATTACATAAGCCTGCACCAGACTTTTACAAGACTAAATAAGCCTAGACCTTTCATCAGAAGACAGGATCACAATCAATACCAAACTACCTTTGTATCGACAGGAAATACCTGTTATCAATTTGAGGCTGATTAAATTAATGCCTGTTATCAACAGGTATAGCCAGTTTTCAAACCAAAGCCACCTCATTCTACAGCTAAGGCTGCATGTACCCAAGTGCAACGTGTGCGAAGTCTCTATGGATAGAAACAGCCAAACTTTGCTCAAGGGGCTGCCCGAGGGCCATGGCAGCTGGGAGGAGTTAGGAAGAAAAGACAAGGAATGTTTCCAAAGGATCCGGCTGGTATTTTATGAAATGGCCTTCCATTTATGCAGCCTTCTTGAGAATGGCTTAGTTTATTACCAAAACCAAGTCTACTTAACCATAAACCTTGAAAAGTTCCCTCAGGACTCTTCAGTTGTGGGATAACTGGGCTATTTCCTTTGTGGGCAATGGGATTGTCATTAACTTCCTAAGGGGGCAGTCCAGGATGGAGGGGAAAGTCCACGATGAATAGGACTCTATAAGTTTGAGGATAAACATTTGTTTTCCACCAGGAAAGGAAATCACCTATTCCAGAAGGCTCAATAGTAGTGAAAAAATCCTGTTCCAGCCCTTAATTACATCTTTTCCAGAACTTATTCAGAGGTGTGAAACCCACAATGGCAGAGTATGGAAGGTACCATTCAGCTAGCTAAGGATGACTGAACATCTACATAAGACAAGGCACAGCCAAGTTAACAAGGTGTTATTGCCAGTGGGAAAATCTATCCTACAGAGTTTCTATTCTGAGTTGTAGCTCCCTTCTGTTCAACTTACTTCAACAAGTGTTTGATGAGAACCCATCAAGTAACCAGAATGCCACCAAGAACTGAATGGGACATCAAGCAATAAATGACTTAGTCCTGAGCCACAAGAAGCTTTTGGTCCGGTAGAATGAAAACCGGTCTCAGAGCCCAAGGACAAGGGTTTGAATCCAGACCACCCTACTCGCTCGCTGCTTCATCTGGGAAAAATCTTAACTTCGCTGAGCCTTGGTTTTCTTATCTGCGGCCCTGAAATAATACCATCTTTCCTCTTACTTCAGTGTGTGAATTTGGTGAGAATATAGACACAAAACATTTCCTGAGGATCCCGTGCAAGTGCAAGAAATTATTATGATGGGGCAGGAGAAGAGACCAGATGTTCAGGCCTAACACAGCTTGACTGTAACAAGGAAAGCTCACAGAGTCTATGCCTCCCACAGTTGGCTCTCATATGGGGAGAACTTGGAACAACGCCTCAAGTTCACAGTTACATGGAGGTTATGTGAACGTCGATTCTGCTGCCAAGGAAAGGACTCCAAACCGTGTGTTCACAAACACAAGGCTGTGCACCTGCTCCTTAAGGACCGATTTGCGGAATCCACCAGTCTTTTCCAGCTTCCGCAGCAAAATCCATGATCAGTGAGGCAGAAAAAGGAATGAGGCCAGGCCTTTATCGAAGGGTTTGACTGATGTCCTCAGAACGGCACAAACACAGAAATTAAGCTGTTTGCCAAAGCAACCTCCTTTGACGGATGGCCCCTGACACGTGGAACAGGCCAACAAGTATGGCAGGCAGCTCCCAGCCCCTGCCCCCAAACAATGGCCAGGGAAGGAAAGTTCTCTTTCTCCTTGAAAGCAGAAAAACACAGAACAATCTCCACCTCCATTCAGACTTTACCTACCCAGGATGCAGTTTTACATAAATCTGATGCATAGAAAAGCTATTCCCATTCTCTTTTTATTCCTTCCACCTGTCCACTTGGATGGTGTTTACCAGGCAACTTCAGCTGGGGGTCAGGGGGCAACATACCTTGGTCCAGAGAGCAGGCTCCGGGGTCAGACAACCTGACTTTGAATCCTGGCTCCAGCTACTTCATGATAAAGAGGACTTTGGACAAAAGTCCCGGTCCACAGTAAATGTCCATTAGTGCTAGCTCTTCTCATTGTTGATGATGACGCCAATGGCGATGATGGCGATGATGATGAATACATATATCAGAAAGCATATGCCAGGGCTTGGGCCATGAAGACAACTGACACATCTGTTGTCTAGTTAGGAGGAGAAGCGAGTCATTAGACAGTGTGGTGTGGGCCATAATAAGAGGACCACATGGGGTGACAACAGCAAATAGCTGTTGATCTCAAAGCTCCTGTCCCCACATGAAGCTGCTCTGAGTGTTCGAGTCAATCGACCCAGTTAATCCTCACAATTGTCCCATAAAAGAAAGCACGGATATTATCTTAAGTCTATATGTGGGGAAAACAAAGGGCAGAGAGGGTAACGTGCAATGAAAACTCAAAGGAGGGAACAGATAACCCTGCCAGGGGATGCGGCACCATGGGGAAGGTTTCATAAATGGTGTGACTGTGAGCCTGGCTTAAAGGATGAGCAGAAGTCAGCCACATGGTCACGAGAAACAACGGGAAATGAACAGCAAAGATTCCATGGTAGGAGACCGTGTGTCTGCAGAGCTGCAAGTGGTCTGGAATGGGGGAGGAAAAGGGGATGAGGGTGCCAAAAGGCAGGCAGGTGGGGTTCAGGTGAGCAACGGCAATTAGCTAAGTGAGGAAATCCTGTGTCCCGTGCACAGCAGAGGCAGGGCGCTGAAGAGGTCCGACTGGGCAGAAGAGCGACAAGACCACTTCTGGACATTAAGTCATCTTTATACTAATCTGGGAGCAGTGCTGAAAAAATAAATTATAAGAGGATAAACCTGAAACAAGAAGACACTGCCATTACATTGAGCAGTTTCCCTGCATCAGAGTCCAGCCCTAAGCCACCACAGACTTGCCTCTGTCACCCTTCCTGTTCTCTTGGTCAAGGATGTTCTCCTGGATCCTCGGATGTTTGCCCCCTCCTCCTCATCATTCATGCTGCAGCTCCAATGACCCCTCCTCAGAGAAACCATCGCCATCCCACTTCCTATAAAATGATGATATGCTTTGTTCCTAAAACAGCACTGAGCACATGGGCAATGCTCAAATGTAGCTACTGCACAAATTGGCGAAGATCTATTATTTACCCTACTATGTGCCAGGTACTGTGTCGGGCTGGGACTATAAAGTTTATAAGACACATCTCCTTCCTTTGAGGACATTATAGTCTAGGGAGGGAACGAGAAAACCAGACAACCACAACTCAATGTGAAAAAGGTTCCAAGAGGAGGAAGCCCACCGAGGGATCAACTAGACCAGGCTTACAGGTCCAAGGAAGCTTCTCATCTATGTTGACACCTGAAGGACAAGAGATAGCCCAGAAAACAGGAAGATCCTTTCAGGATGAGGAAACTGCATGTGCAAAGACCCTAAGGCAAAAGAAAACATGACAGACACACTCAGGCAATCACAGAAAGTTCAGTATACAGACACATGTAGAGGTGGGGTTGTATGGAGGGAGATAGCACAAAAGGAGCTAGAGAGTTTTAAGAAGCCAAATATTATTGAAGTTATCTAGATTTTTAAAAATTTTTTTCAGAGGTGATTCAAGGCAATAAAGAGAAAGACTACAGAAAAAACATGTTAAAGCTATTCAGGAAAGTGAATCTGCAAGACTTGGAGGCCAACAGGACAGAGAAAATGAGGGGAGAGATAGAGTCATGGTAACTATCTTAGTGCTATTAATCACTAGCAAGTACCACCCCCAGGAGATACCAAGGAATGGTCAGAAAAGGAGATGGCACTCAGAAGGAACACTTGAAAAAAGAAGGGTGGCAGGTGTTGCAGAAGCTCTTAGTAACACCAAGTAACGTAATGATGGAAAGTCTGCTGATGGAGGGGATGTTGGATGGTACTTTTTGGTTTTTTTTTTGTTTTTTTTTTTTTGGATGGTACCTTTTGATTCTCAGCATCCTCTAAGCTACCCTGTCTATGGCAGGGGCTCGAAGCCTGAAAACTACAAGTTCTAGAATCCTGTACCAGCACATCTGCAGATTAGATTCTTGAGAGACCTACAAGGCAAAAACAAGAGATGCCAATATTCTCCAACTAAAGCTATGGGCAAGTGTGTGGGCATCTTTTGCTGGTGTCATCCAGATGCCCTCCTGAGAATTACCCACTGAGCCTACAGAGGCTAAGGCCACTGGTGGTGGTTTCCTGTGACCATGCACTTCCTGAATCTATGCACTTGGGCAGCAGCTTCCCTGAATCTCATGCCACCGGATCTTCCAACTATCGAGTGAGCTTTAAATTCTTTGTATTAATCCTTGCCTACTTGGAATATCTGAAGGCTTTTTGGTGTTTCTGACCAAAACTGACTGAGTGAACTGGAGGGTAACTAAGCAAGAACCATTTCAGAGCAGAGGTAGGAGCAGGGCCAATGTGCAGGGAACAGAAAAATAGAAGGAACTGAAGTTTGGGAGATTAATCCAATGAAAATACTAGGAAGAAGGAGAGAAGGACACGGGAGGGAGATAGGGAGGGAGTAGGGAAGGCAGAGAGGAAGGACGGGAGGGAGGAACGAAAAGAAGTAAGGAGGGAAGGAGGGGAGACTTGGGCCCTAGCAGGAGGGGAACTGCAGGGTGAAGGAAGGTTGTAGGATGAAAACATACTTACAGTAACAAAGGCAGTGGTAAGAACTGTCTTGGGAAGCTCCCTGATGACCCAACTCGGGGTAGCTCTAGGAATCTTTCCAGGCCCAGCCACTGGGCCCAGGCTTCTGATTCAATGGTCCTTAAACTTAGACTTTCCACTTTGTCCCCAAAGGGGATTCCAGGTACAGTCATAGAGAAGCCACCCCACGGGAGGGAGAAGCTGTCTCATTTAGTGCCTGGACCACACAGCCTATGGTACTGTACAGCTTCTTTTTACTATATCTGTTATTTTCTTGGGAAGAGCTCAACTATATTGTATAAGTTTATTAAAAAGCAAGAATTTGTTCAATGTAAATATTTAAAATATGCCACAACTTGAACTATGCTTTGTCATTTCTTCACTTCATAACATTCTGGGAGCCTTGGGGGAAAAGAAAAGTCCAGATGGCCTGGGTAACCCTTGACTTTTGAAGGACCTTGGGTAAATAGAACCAAGGTGCTTTTTACTCCTCTAAGGTAAAGTGAAACACATGTATTTATGTATGAACCTTATTCCAAATGAAACCAAGAATGAATAATGAAAACTAAGACTATTCCAATGACCCTGGTCCCCAAATGTTTTACACAAGCCCCCTGCTTCAATGTCCTCAGGAAAATTCCTCCTCCCACAAAGTAGACATAAAATCCTGATGCCAATACTCTGAACCTTGTCCAATACTTTCAAGAAGATGATGCTCCAACTCCAAGCATAGGGTGGCAAGGGAACTGATTCCGGGGTGTCCATGCGGAGCTGAGCAAACCAAGGGGGATGGGCTCTGAACAGAGTGTGTGTATCTGAAGCTCATTTTCTGTTATTTGTCCCTTCTCATTCTCGTATATTCCTTTGTGTTCGCGAAATGACATTTTCACCCTCCAGAACCAAACTTCACATTTTTAAATTTCTAAGGATGAGATGCCAGCTTAAAAGATAAGCTAGCTCTCCCCTTTTTAATGCCCAGGTAATGAACTGAAATTGCATATAAAGTTTGAATTTTTATGGAAAGTTATTCTTATACTCTGTTCTCTCAGTTTCAACCCTCTCCTTTGTCAACCCTTAATTATAACTTTATTTCAAAGTGGCAAGGAAATATGCAGATACAGAAACACATGGTGGGGGTACAAGATTTGAGGATTTCTTTTTTAATGAAGAAAAGATGGAGCCCATAAGGGACTAAATCCATTTTACATAAAAGTAAACTAGGACCAAAACCTTAAATTCTCTCGACATCTATGCAATGCCTCATTTGTAGACCAGCCTTGCTCTTGACACTCATCATGCCTCGCTCACACACAAGCCCCTCCACAGCCCCGCACTCCCTGCAGTTCGGTCTTGTAACTTTCCAATGACCTTACAGGACCAAACAGAATGGAGTCTTAGGTTCAGCACAAAGCACTGAAGGTGCTGGCCCTCCGTGTTCACCCCTCTGCTGCCCTCCCCACTTCTTTTACTGTGAAATAGACACCCACAGAAGTCGTAAGTTCAACCATACCAAATTTCCATTTTGTGAATCAAAAGTAGTTGAGCATCAGAAAGTCTACATAGTTTAAGCAAATTCATAAAACATATTTGAGCTTCCATGGTTTTTAAATTCCATAAATATTCTGATGGAGTGAAATGATTTTGAGCAAATCAAGCTATCCTAGGCAGATGCTAAAGAAAGGAATGGACATAATCAAGGCCCTCCTCTGTGCCACACTTTGCAAATTTTTGTCCATTTGCACTTTACTATAGACCCTCAAGGGGCTATCACCTCTCCGCTGCACCAACTGGGAATAGTATCAGAGGGATGAAGAGACCACCCCAAGGTGACACGGCAGGTAAGGTATGAGGTTAGGAGTGGAACTCACAACACTCTCACTTGGTTAAACTTTAGGAAGACTCAAACCATTGGTGCCAACATGGAGCCACTCTAGAGTGACGAGGGCCCTTGGAACCATGGCCACAAGCTGCTGTCTCAAGTGGTCCTTCAGCAAAGACACTTAAATGCAACAAGCAAAGAAACTGAGGCTAGGATTCTTGCCTGGACCTTGAATTTCATGAGTATTTTGCTTTAAAATCAGGTGTAAATTGAGTTGCAAAAAGCTAGAACGGAAGAAATTACACATTCTCTTTTCTTGTGTGTTGTATCAGAAAGCATGCCTGTCACCTAGTTGTCTGACGAGAGAAGAGCAGACTGATTTTGGTCCCAGCTTTCTTCCTGTCCCCAAAACATGGATGAAAATCTAGATTTGAAGAAAAAAGAAGAAAATCTGAAGGTTGGTGATTGTCTAATATCTCTCACTGCTGAGTGGTCCTCCCTTTGGGGCCTGGAAACCACTCAGAGAACTGTCTCCATCTCCATGGTGACAGGCTGGTACAAGAGTGAAGACCAAACGTTTATTAGTTTTTGATGCTCTGGGAGAGGCAGCAGCCTTAGGTAGCCTGTCAGCAGCTCCAAAGCACCGACCGTTAGGTCAAATCCAGCTCGCTCCCCATGGGAGAGCCAAGCAGAATTGACTCAGTAGCAGTAGACACTCCAGCAGGGACATGCTCCAGCAGCCAGAGGTGTGGTCCTCACACCGTACTGCTCAGTGCCTTGTCAGCAGCATCTCAGTGAATCAACAGCCAGGATCTCTGATTTCATAGGGCTTGTGTTGGATGAGACATAGATAGCAAGCAAGGGAAGAAATATGTTAGATCGCAGTAGGTGAGGGTAAGTGTTCTGAAAATTACAAAACAAGGCAATGTAGTAGAGAGGATCAGGAAGGGGATCCCTGCAAAGTTGATACCTGAATAACAAAAAGGAGCCCAGAAGATATCTGGAGGAAGAATCTTCCAGGAAGAAGAACAGTCAAACAGCAAATGCAAAGGGCCTGAGGTGCCGATTGCTAAAAGCTAAAATAGGTCCATAAGACCGTATCTAAAACCATTGAGGCCAGGGACACCTAGGTGGCTCAGTTGGTTGAGCATCTGACTCTTGATTTTGGCTTAGGTCATGATCTTAGAGTTTGTGAGAGCCCTGCATGGAGCTCTGCACAGGACAACACAGAGACTGCTTGGGATTTTCTCTCTCCCACCCTCTCTGCCCCTTCCCCATTCGTGTTCTCTCTCTCTCCCTCTCTCCTTCTAAGTAAATAAGTAAACCTAAAAAAAAATTGCGGCCAGTGTGCTATGCTAGTTCAGTTTATTTGGATTTTAAAAGATGAAAGGATACATGTATCTGTGTTTATGACAAATCCCCAGTGAGAGATGGGGCAGCACCCCATAATCAAATATTAATATTTGTGTAGTAAGACATATGATTATTCACATTAA
Organism: Paguma larvata; assembly: GCA_030068075.1. Taxonomy (NCBI): domain Eukaryota; kingdom Metazoa; phylum Chordata; class Mammalia; order Carnivora; family Viverridae; genus Paguma; species Paguma larvata. The sequence continues at coordinate 21,611,310 of CM057842.1, read as the reverse complement.
ATAGAACAAATAAATATTGTACATATCCACATGTCAATTCAGATCAAGATTTTCTACCAAATGAGTTGTGAAAAATTCTCAACTTTCAGAGAGTTCTGGATTTCAAAATTAAAGTATGGAATTGTGAACTTGAGAAAAAAATTAAGTTAAGGGGTCCCTGGGTGGCTCAGTTGATCAAGTGTCCGACTCTTGATTTCAGCTCAGGGTCATGATACCAAGGTCATGAGATCGACCCCCATATCAGGCTCCATGCTGAGCACGGAGCCTGCTTGGGATTCTCTCTCTCTCTTACTCTGCCCCTCTCCCCCACTTGAGCATGCTCCCTCTCTCTCTCTCTCTCTCTCTCTCTCAAAGGAAAGAAATAAAAGAAGAGAAAAGAAAAGAAATAAAAAATTAAGTTGACATAAGTGTCTCAGTTTTATGTTGTTAGCCGCACAGTTTTCTCAGCCCTTTGGCTCAGCTACCACCTGGGCCAGCAAATAACAACACCAAATGAGCAAGGACAGATCAAATGGAAATGGGAATGGGAAGAGAAGTCTTATTGCAGTGATGAAGATGCCCAGACAACGTGATATGCAGCAATAACCACATTACAGTGACACGCACACAACTTGGCAAATCCACTAGAGTCACTGAATTGTACACTTAAAATGGGTGAATTGTACTGAATCTCAATTATACCTCAATAAAGTTGTTAGAAAAAAACATCAATGGGAGAAACTCTGAAATTTGAACGAACGTACTAGTTTGCAAATGTAGAAACCCTCTTACATACTGCGTGATCCTATTTTCCCACGGTAAAAGTATTCCTAGTAAGGTAAAATGATACAGTCGCTCTGGAAAACAATCTGGAAGTTAGTTCTCCTGAAACGTTAAACACAGACTTACTACGGGACCAGTTCATTCCACTCCTATGTATATACTCAAGGAAAACAAAAAACGCGGTGCACACAAAAACTTAAACACTAATGTTCATAGCTGTGCTATTTATTAATGGCCAAAAACTGGACACACTCAAATATCCATCAAGCAATGACTTGGATAAAATGTGGTATATCCGTATAATGGAGTATTATTTGGCAATATAGAAGAATGAAGAACTGATTCACGCTGCTACATGGATGAACTTTGTAAACATTAAGCTAAATGAAGGGAGTCTATCACAAAAGACCATGTAGTGTATGGCTGAAGGTATTGGGGTTTCTAAATGGGGTGTTGAAAATGTTCTAAAATTGATAGTGGTGATGGTTGTACAACTGTAAATAGACCAAACCCCACTGAACTGTACACTTTATAAGTGGGTAAATTATATAGTATGTGAATTATATTTCAATAACACCATCACCGAAAAAAATAAAGTGTTTTTAGTCTACAAGGGTGGAATTCAGTATGTATTGTTGTCTGATCTGCTTCAAAGCATTCAATGTCTCCTTGGCACCTGCCATGTTAGTGAATATGACCTGCCAATCACCATCAACACGGGGCAAGTTCTCATCCTGAGCAAGTGTGTGGAGAGATTTAAATCTCCTTTAAAGACTTACTTATTTACTGGGTTCTTAATTAGGATCTTTTATGCGTCTTTAGCACAACAGCCCATTTGAGATTAACTAGCTAAATTACTATCATTTGCAATAACTGTGACAAGGAGCACTAAATAAATATTATTCAGATAATAGTAAGTTAAATATAGTAAGATGATTCTTAGACGTGTGTTCTGTTGTGAACATTCAACCACTGGAGTCTAAGAATTAAGCTTCGATGGCATCTAGCAGAATTCCAATGTCAATTCAGAGCTCATATACAAATAGCACTAATTAAAAATTTTCTCACTTCTTGGGAAAGTAAACGCCAAATGGAGGAAAAGATCATCGGTAAGCACTAACATTTTGGAACATTTTGGAAACTAATTTTGGAAGACTAATAATAATTTATTAGGGTTTATTTATATCCCGCCTCATCCCCAAAAGATTCTCCCACTGTTTGTATGCTACATTAAAACAAAAAGGCCTCTATTATTAAACTAATTAAGAACAGCTCATCTTAAGAGTCATGAAACCTGTTAGTCAACATGTATTTATTAAGCATCTACTATATGTAAAGAACCAGGCAGTGCCAGGCACTGAAGGAAGCTAAAATAACACTTGTGACAGTCTTTGCCCCCTAGGATTTTATAGTCATATGTGGTAATAATAAATAATGATATCTTATATCATATCATATCTGGCAATAATAAATAATTACCCCTAATGCTATCTGCCAGATTTTCAATGTAAGAGGTGGAAGAGTTGAGGTAAGAAGCAATGACTTCCATTACTGAGGCCAGAAGACAGAGCAGACAGGTTTTCATCTAACGTTAAAAGGTACTTAGGACGTACACAGGTCAGGGAAAAGAAGAAGGATAAGCTTTGGGAACGGAGGGCACACCAGTCTGAGCACAGAGCTAAGAAAGGCCAGACAGCAGATCAGGGGTCAGCATGCAGCAAAGCTTGGACCATCAGTGTCAGGGCTGAACTTCATACTACATGACTTCAAGGAGGTGCTAGAGGAGAAGTGACTCAGGGTAGTGAGAGGCCCATGGTGGCTGGACAAAGGGAAGGAGATAAAGAGGAAAGCACAAGGCTTTGGCTTGTCTCACAACCATGCAGACAGCTCCCCAGTGCAGCCGCGACTCTCCGGCACAACCAAGTCTAACTGCATTCCATGAACGGAATGAACTTAGTCCTACTCTAAACAGCTATTTAAAACAAAGTTTCTGTCATTAAATTATGTTACAGGGTTTTTTTTTCCTAAAAGAACAAAGTTTCTTCATAAAGTCTTGGACCTGGGGGCATTGGGAGATGAAAGACAACACTTTCAGTGACTTATCATAGCCTGGAGATACTGATGTTATAGGTACACATATCTGTGACAGAAATATTGATTATTAAACTGATGATATCATACAAGCTGGTTATATGCTGATAATTACAGTTTACAAACCAGAAGAGACCAGTGACTTTCCTGGGTTCTGTCCCTTTCTTTCTTAGGCATCTAAAGCATGAGGATGGCAGGTAACTCTTCACAAGGTCAGGGGCAAGGAAAGAACAAAAACGGTGCTACAAGGTCCAAAAAGGCTGGTGAGAATGTAACCCAGGATACTCTGGGAAGACATGATACTGAGGCAAGATCCTGGCCTGATTAAGGTAGATTTACACAGGAAGGCAAGCTTGCATGGTTTAGAAAGGGACTAAGAAACTAGAATGAGCTCTTCTAGGTCCCAAGTTAAGGGGCAGGGTTTGTGGTCAGGGCTCTTTCCAGACCCTCTAAGGCCGTATGTCTGTTTTGCCTTAATCCCCTGGGATGATGTGTGTAAGCTCTCTGAGGGGCACGTTTCCCATGATGCCTCCGCTCCATCTGTACCAGGGACTTTGATAGCTACTTCTTGTGATTAGATGGTGGCTGGGGAGTTAGAACTGGACTCTGCAGCTTCCCTCTCTCTGGATGCTGACCCTCAGGGAGGCCACTCAGGGCTGGAAACGTCCCTGGAGACAATAAGGTGGGAGCACCTGGCACCAGGTAGGGGCATGTGGCTGCCCACTGATGGGCAGAGAACCCCCAGTACACACAGGAGGCTAGCGGCAGAGCTGACACTCACAGCATGATCTGCTCTTTGGTACTGTCACTGATTTTACAGAAATCTCTTCCTCGATGAAGGATCAAGGAAGAGAGTTCACTAAACAAAATTAGGGCATGGAAATATCGGTTAGTCTGTAATTAAAAACAACAACAACGACAACAACAACAACAACAACTGCCCCTAAGCAATCTTACTGGACAGCTGTTAGAGGGCAAATTATCGGAAAAGGTGAGCTGGTACGAAGAGAATTGGCCTGGCAGTTTATCAAGTGCGAACGGGGGAGGATGCATGAATTCTAAGTCAGTAACTGTTCCATCACTCCCGAGGACTTCCACCTGGCACGTGCCTGGATTCCCGCCACAACATTTGTGGCAAAATGCATTTGCTTTGTCTCCCCGTTTTCTCAGCTGTCTGCTCTGGATGTGTAGCACCCTTCCATTTGGAAGTTACTTTCCTCTTTATAAGCATGGTAGCCTCTTCCAAGAACCTTAGCCATAATTGCGAGATCACTTGGAATAATGCAAATACTCATGAGGTTAAACAGCTGCCTTTTTCTCATCAAGAGGCATCTGGGAAAAGAAGGAACAGGAAGGAAGGTTAAGGAAAGCTGAATCCAAAATCCAAGCTCCGTGTCTACTGAATGTTTAAGCTCATGGTTTCCAGAGTGAAATGCATAGGCCTTTCTCCGAGTTTCCTCTCCTGGTTTTTCAGTTGTATCAAGAAGCCTTACTCTATGGGCAAAAAGCCCGTATCATTTCAGAAAAAAAAAATAATCTAATACATATGTGGGGCTGGCATATCTCCTGTGAATCCAATCTAAGCCTCTAATCTTTGCATCATAATGGGTTTAAACACTTTCTGACAAGGGGAAAAATGTGTTTACATTTGCTTTCCAAGTTTCAGAGCAAACTATTTTCAAGCCCTAAGGTTACTAATTTTCCAAAGGCAAGCCTAACTCCTCTTTCATTTTGGTAGATTTTCTAAATAAAGTGCAGAGTAGTGAAAAAAGTAAGTCCCATGCCATCAGCATTGAACACCACGTGCTATCCAAACCGGTAACAAGCAGGTGTATCTTCTCCACAGGTGGTGTCTCTGGCTATACTCTTCTCATCCCCGGGCAGCAAGCTCTTATTCCTCCTTCAACACCCTTGCTGAATACTCTCTGCTCTGTGAAACTTCTGTTAGACACTCTAAAGCAGAATGAAGAGCTCCTCAATCTAAGGCCCCAAACCCTTTTCAAGGGAATAGTTGACAAATCTATATTGAGCTGAGAGGTACGCTTCATTTGTATTGTCCCATAAACACAGCCACAGACCTTCTATCCCTAGATACCTTGGGCTTGTCCACATTGTATGCTCAGGGCTTAGGTGAGTACTCCCTGCTTGGTGCTGGTCCATCAGTGTCTGTGCAGCAATGAATGATTCTTCCCATTTTTCTCTAGCCCATCCCCCTCCTAGTAGGCCGATCTCTGGGATGGTAGACTAGCTTGTTACTCAGGTTTTTGCTAACCTCTGGCACACAGTGATCACTCAGTATTGGCTGACTATATGAACGAATGAATGAATGAATGAATGAATGAATGAAAGAATGAATGAAAAAACATAAAAGCATACAGTGCCCAGTCTCCATCTGACATTTAACACAGGTATTGAACTAATGGGTCCCTCCTCTCTATCTGCCTAGACCTCCTGTCTCTCCACATTTTCTACCTTGTATCTTACCTCCTGGAATAGAGGCCCCCTAGGGTCTAGAAATTGCTTGATTGATCAGTGCATTTAGTGGAGCATGCGGAACCCAGAAACCACTCAAGCGGCTGTTGACTATTTAGCAAAGAGTACCTGAGATTGTAGGATACTTGAGGTAGCCCCCTTCACTCAAAGAAGGTCCAACAACATGAGTTGGTAAGTTGAGCTTAGGTTTGTGAAACAGAAGTTTCGCTATCCGATTACAGATCACAAAACTCGGTGACTGCTGCCAGTTGTTTCCTTTCCCCATTTCTTTCCTATCTACCAGACAGAAATAACATAAAGTTTGTCTTCAATCTACTATATAAAATAAAGGGTAAATGCATGAGATGGGACACATTTAATTCAAGTTTCTCTGACAAGGGAGTTCAATATGTTATTAGTCAAATACAATGCTTAGAAAAGCTAAATATGATTATTTACTCAATGGTTATTCGCTGATGTCAAAAATGCTACTTTTCATTCACCACCTACCTCATTCCACTTCCTTGCACTTATTTTTGGTTTAGAACAAATGCAGTCTGTGAATTATGATCTATATTGCAATAAATAGCTGAGGAGAGTCACTGTAATCAAGCGAAAAAATAATCAATATTGGGAAATGCCATGGTCTGACTTCAAACATCTAAAATTGTTGTATAATTGGCTTTCTTCCATTTGCCATCCTTTTTTATTCACAATTTTTTTAGACTGAAGGAGTAACTTGACCTACATGTGTTAAGAGGAAAAGAAATCACTTAAGTAGTAGCAAATGAGATACTATTATCACAGTTCAATATAAAATTGCCGTCCATCATTTAAACAATTTGATCTGTGGCAGGGACAGGAAATTTCCATAGACATTCTTAAAGACTACAAACATTTTTCAAGCTATCAAATTAACAGGCACAGGAATAATTAGATGTTGCCCAAGGTCCTTCTATTCTGAAGGGAGAGATTTTTCAGGAAGATAAAATTGTGTGTCCCTGTTGTTTTGATATTTGGTCTTAATGAAAACAGGACCATGTTTCAGACAATGATTGAGCTACAAAGTGTCAAAAAGGTCTTCACTAATTTTTTTTTTTAGGAAGCTAATCAACATACCCTACATGGAGAGAATGTTAATAATATGTCCTCTTGAAGTCAACAGAAGGGCCGGTTTAAAAGGCACTCTGCAGTGTCTGTTCGGCCCATGCTTCCTCTCTGAGAGCTGGTTGAAAATCCTACTGAGGGGACCCAAATGCCACAGCGTACTAGTCAATCTGTCTCAGGAGTGGACATCTGATCGAACTGGGCGCCTCAGATGCTCCTCCCTGAGAATTTGGACTTAAAGGTGGGAGATACTCAGCAACCTCGACAGGACATTAGAAGTAAGGCATGTCAATTTGGGAAAGGGGTCATAGCTGTCATTGTCAACAGGGCACAGAGGCCCAAAGAAAGCCAAGGTTTGGAAAGGACAGCAAAGCAGGAGGCAGAGCAGCAGAAGCAAGAGAGGCCAGGGGCAGGTGCCTCCGCTCCTGGTCACCACCTGGTCCCAACCTTGCTCTGCAGGCTCCATCAAATCCTCATTTTCACCATCACTGATTCCTGTAGGTTCTGGTGACCTGTCACCAAAAGAAGCTTAAGACAATCTTGTCGACCAACCTTGAGCAGTTGGCAGGCCAGCAAGACAGCTTTTCTGTAAACTCCAAAAACAATGACACAGCAATGACCATCAGGGGCTTCTGAATATTCTGATTCAGAAGGCACCCAAAAATGTTGGAAATTCGGATGGAGTTATTTTTAGGCTCGGCTTAGCAAGAAACAATGTGCAAGAGCACTGGCCAGAAAAGCTTCAAAGACCTCAGCTACTATTTTAACCCAGGAGATCAAGGTAGTCTTATTCCCAGGTACATTCTATTTTCAGCTCTAGATCGAGGGGCATCAGGCCCCATTTGATGACCAGGACCAACGAGCTGTGCTCTGACACCAAGATTCCTCACACCATCAGTGGGGGTTTACTGGGGAGGGGGAGTTGTTTTGTTTTTATTCTGGTGTGTATGTGTTTGCCAATCTGCTGGCCTCCAGCACTTCTGTAAAGCACAAAAGTATAATATGCTCAATGTGCCAGCAATGTCATATTGTTGTTAACATTTCTAAACACTTGCTCTCAATTTCTTAACTCATTTCAGTAACAAACGGTTCCCGAACCAACACCAGCCCATGGTCCACACTTTGAGGAGCTCTGGCTACACTGCAGTTGTCTCAAGGCTCAATATGCACAGCTGTTCAGGTGTCCTCACCCAGTGCTTTCTTAAAGACATTGTGTATAATATGAAGATACATCCTCCCTGGAAGGCCATTAGTAACCAAATCCATGGTTAGTAAACTGCTGACTTTGTGACTCCGGGTTAGGAATGTAACCTCTCTGAGAATTTCTCCCCATCCACAAAATGGGGGTACAGTAGGCAGAATTCAGTCCCCCAAGATGCCCATTCTCTGGTCAAAACATCCCGCATAATCTCCTTCCCTCGAGCATGAGCAACGCTGGTTGCTCACCACTCCCCTAACGAGGTTAAACTGTATAAGATATTTTGTAAGCAGAAATAGGAGAGATTGAAGAAGTAAGCTGTCATACCGTGACAAGGTCAGGTGGCAAGGACCTGAGGGTCGTCTCCAGAAGTTGACTGCAACCCTGGCTAACAGCCAGCAAGAAATGGGGACTTCAGTCCTGTCACCTCAAAAGACTGAGTTCCGTCCACAACATAAATGAGCTGGAAGAGAATCCTGAGTCTCCGATGACACTGCAACCCCTGAAAACACTTTGGTGGCAGCCTGTGAGACTTTGAGCAGAGAGCCCGGTCATGCTGTGCCCAGACCTCTGACTTACATATAATAATAAATGGACATAGCTTTGTTATGCAGCAGTAGAAAACTAATACAGAGTGCCATACTTACTAAGCATAGGGTTATCGCAAGGGTTAGAAATGCCCTATGGATGGTGTTGAGCGGGTCCTCATTGTTAGGCCACAGTAGCAGTTATGCCATATTGATGTTTATTTTTCAACAGCCATAAGTAAGCCTACTTACACAGTGACTAAAGTATATGTATGTACAAAACACACTCATTCACATAGATAAAATTCTAACAGACTCACAAGCCTTCCCACAGAGAACAATCTGCCTTGCATTTCCAAAAACTAGCTTATCTCCCTTAGATCCCTCTTGTGTCTCTGTTTTCTGAGGGTTGTCATAAGCCTGGGAGGTTGGTAAGGCGAATACTACCATTTCCATTATACCAGAGAAAAATCTGAGACTCAACTCCACCCAACCTCACATAGCCAGCTGGCTCATGGCAGAACCAGACCACAAGCCTAGTCTTTTAAAAATAATCTATGACAGCCTTATTTTTTCATGTAAAGATTTCCTTAGCTACAATAAACTGCCTCGTACAGCTTTTCAAAATAAATTTTACAAACATCATGGATGCCATCAATTATACTATAGGTCTCTGTCCATCCTGAAATCACAGAGTAAACTATATTTTTGGGTTCTCAAATGCAAAACAAAATAAAGTCGATATTCCCATAAGCAAAATCCCAGAAGTTGAATGGGGCCTATAAGTCATCATTCTTAGACTACTGCCTTTTGCAATGAGAATTAAAAACCAGCCAAATCTTGTTGGGGCTGTGAAGACAGAGGGTGCACAGACCAAAGCTGCTGTGTCCAACCTGCCTGTGATTTCAGAGCTTCTGGCCAGGTTTGCAATGTTTTTAATTCACTTCACAGGTTCTGCATCAACTTTTGCATTTCATTTATGACTACCTATTTTATAAGGTGTGGAATCCTTTGCCGGTACTTAACTTGCTGTAAAAACAAATATTCAAAACATGATTGGATGGTGAACGTTTTTACTGGCATGTTTCACAGCTGAGAAACATTATGTATTTTGTTTTGTGCGCAGCTATCTGAAAATATGGGATTTTTTTTTAAGTACTTGCTACCACAAATAAAGTGACAAGATCTTACAGATCCTCTTCTCTTTCTCCTTCTTCTTCTTTTGCTAACTTTCATCGATCCTCAAGTACCACTGAAACAATACATTTTCAAACTTCTGGGCAGCTGTATGAATGAGACAAAATAAAATATATATACTGGGTGTTGGGCATCCCCAGGCCTTGAATGGAGGGTGTAAATCCGTCTTGCGGGAGTGATGGAGTTGAATGGCACCGGTCTGCCTTATGGAACAACACACACTTCATCATCACAAGACTCTACATTATAAATGGAATATAAATACATGTGCCCCAAGAAATATGTGTAGAAAGTTGCTCTCCAAGGGAGAACAGACAGCATCTGCCAGTATCAACATTATACAGAGACAACTGGGCTCAGAGGAACCAGAAACAGCAGTCAGATTCCTTCAGGGTTGTAACATAGCCTGAGATAGTGCCAAAGGTAACGACTGATAGCTTAGAGGCCTCAACCTTTGAGGATAGAAGTGGCCTCTTGATGTTCCGATAGCTTGGGCCCCACCGGGCAAGGGATAACGAAGCACGCCACAGATGAAGGCAGGTCTTCAGTTCTCTCGGATCTTCAGAGCTGAAAAGTCTTTTGTTCAACATTCAAGTTAGGGCTGACTCCTAGAATTTGATATTTGGGGTTCTGTTTGTATCTAATTTTTTTTCCATTCATCTGTTTGAAGAAAATGGAACTGAAAAACCCAAATAGTTCTCTTACCCTTGCAAAAACAAAACCAATCCAACGAACCACTCAGATCAGGACTCAATAAATGTTTCTATAAAGGGCCAGATGGTCAATATTTTTGGTTTTGCAGGCTACGTGGTCTCTGCCACAATTGCTCAATGCTGTTGTTATAAAGCAAAGACAACATATAAAGGAACAGGTATAGGTGGGGCTGCGTTCCAATAAATCTTTATTTACAAAAACAGAACAACCATTTTTGTAAATGGAGGATCAACTAGATTTGGCCCATGGACCATCATCTGCCAACTCCTGACTTAGATCTCTAAAATCACGTCCAGGCTCCTCATAATTTTTGCATTAATACATCCTTCGGCTCACGTAATGGTATTCCGATACATGTCATTCCTTCCACTCCATCCTCCACCTGCCACCAGATTTCTACAGCACAGATATAAGCATGTCCCTCTTCTCTCAACCCTTATGTGCCCCCCATGGCCTGGAGCAGCACCCTAAATCTATACCAGGGATACTATGATATTAGCCCAGATAATCATGGGTGATTTACACACAAAACAACACCATCTTCAATACCATGTGTTTGAAAAATGCCAGTTTCAGCTTTAGCAAAGTTAAAGATTCCTTTACTACAGAAAATCTGAGGACTATACATTAATGGCATCTATACGGGAGCTGCGATCTTTTCTCAAACATGTTTAACTATGGAACCCTTCATTCCCAGAGTATCACTAGGAACTTGCATTCCAGGGGATACACCCTGGGGAACATTCCCACATGATACATTCCTTACTGTGACATAAGTTACCCTTTATAATCTGGCCCGGAGCTATAGAGAGTTCCTATTCTGCACCTGCCAGGACCCTCCCAAAAAATGCTTCTGCCCTCTCCTGGGAGCTGTGCACCATGTCCCCAACATGCCAGAGTTTTGTATATCCCTATGCTGCAGCACCGGCCAAAACACAATCCTTGCCTACTAAATTCCATACTGCAGGGGCCAGCGCAATGTTTAAGCAGCCTATCCCGTTATGTTTATCTCCCAGGTCTTAATGCCTAGAGAATACTGGAAATAGTAACTTAATTATGCCATACAGTGTGATATACTCCCAACTGGATGGAGAGCAACGTAACCCTGGAGGAAGCGATACGTCCCATTTGAACTTATGACTGTGGATGACTAACTTGAGGAAAGAGCTCAAATCCTTGTCCACTAGTTTCTGTAATCTGGTACAGTGCATTCGGTTTAATAAGAAGTGAGTTCTCCCATAATGCGTATGTTATGAATATACTAAATAGACTCCTCATCTCTTTCTCCACCCTGTATTGTGTACTCGGGACTCCTAAGACAGCACAAAGAGATGCTGAGTGGGAGGATATGGGGAATGTTTATGGGAGGAAGCAAAGGAGAACAGGAGAGAAGGAAATTATCCTAAAACACAGCCAACAAATACCAAGTGTAAACTATTAAAATTAATCCTCTTATTTGATTCTCCAACCTTTCCCTCTACCTTCTGACTTTTAATAACTGAATATTGGTCTTCTAGCTTGCTTCTGGTTGATACCCAATTTGCCGTGTTGTTGATTCATAGGCAATTTCACACGCTAAGTAGCAGACAGGAATGACTGAACCGCCAGGGCTGGAGAGAACAACACGATCGTTTTTCAGATAAGAGAGCCACGAGCCAGCAGGGAGGCGCCTTGCCCCAGTAGCTCTCCCAGGGATGCCTCACGTTTCAGGAGATTGTTCAAGGGCCATGAGGCACCCCTCCTGTCCTTCCACAGGCCTCTGGTTTTAAGTATCCTCGGGCATTACTGTCCTGATTTTACAGATGATGAAACCAGAGCCAGGAGAAATTGAGTGGCCTGCCCAAGCGACCCACTTGAACACTGAATATTAATGCCAAAATGCCACACTCGGTGATTCTTGCTATCATGGCTTCAGAGAGGACGTTTCCTTCACTTACATGAAACCACATACTCCTTTTCACAAAGAAACACATTCATGAATTCCGGATTCAGATATAAGTAATACTTTTTTCGGTAATGCCAATGACAAAAATATGTGATCAACCCTTTCCTTGCAACCCCTTATGTTTCTACAGCACATTACTTTTCTAAAAATAGAGTTTATTTCTTAGAGCAGTTTTAGGTTTATAGAAAAACTGAGGGGAAATTACCAAGAACTCCCACGTATCACCTCAACCCCCACCATGCAGACACACACACAACTTCCCCTATTATAACGTGCTGCATTAGTGTGTTAATGTTACAATTAACGAGGCAGTACCTCATTAACTAATGTTCATAGTTTACTTTAGGGTTAATGCTTTGTGATGTACATTTGATGGGTTTTGACAAATACATAATGACATCCATCCACTATTATAGTATCATACAGAGTAGTTTCGCTGCTCCAAAAATGTCCTATACTCCACCTGTTCCTCTTCACTTCTCCAAACCCCTAGCAACCAATGATCATTTTACTGTCTCTACAGTTTTGATTTTTCTAAAATGTCATATGGCTGGAATCATGCAGTATGGAGTTCTTTCACACTGGCTTCTTCCACTTTACATTATGCATTTAAAGTTCCTCCGTGTCCTTTCACGGCTGGACAGATCATTTTTAAGTGGCTAAATAATATTTCATTGTCTGAATATACCCTGGTTTATCCATTCACTCTTGAGCAACATTTTGGTTGCTTCCAAGTTTTGGCAATTATGAATAAAGCTGTTATAAATATTCATGTGCAGATTTTCACATACACACAAGTTTTTAACTCATCTGACTCAATACTAAGCAGCACAATTTCTGGATTGTATAGTAAGAGTATGTTTCATTTTGTAAGAAACAGCCAAACTGTCTTCTGAAGTGAGCCTACCATTGTTCATCCCCACTGGCAATGAATGAGAGATCCCGTTGTTCCATATCCTCTTCATCGTTTGGTGTTGAGCATGTTACGTTTTTATGAAAGACATAAATGGGACAGCCTCGACGTACAACAGCTTTTATGGAATATATCTGTCGCTCTCCAAGGGACGTGACTTGATATTTGATATACTTAAATCCCTTTGTGTGTTCCAGCTTTCTGCAGGGCTAATTGTATTCCTTGACCACACTGCATTCACTTTAATAAATATTCATTAGGCCCCTCCTCCATACCGGGCGATGTGGAGGCACTAAGGACAGAGTGGCTAACGAGATATATGGCTCCTACACTCACAGAGTTCATGGAGGGGCACAGACCGGGGAGTTGACAGTCATGGTCACGTCACATCAAGATAAACCAAAGGCAAAGGAGGAGCTGAATGTGGCCGCCATTCGTGGTGATCCCTCAGTCACAACATCCCACGAAGAAGAGGTCCTACATTCATCTCCAGGATCACAGGACAAAGGGCCTAAACTTGCTGCAACTGTGTTTTTGCAAAGCTGCCAGGAAAAATTTGCTCTGACAGAAAACCCAGGGAGAAAGGTGACACAAAAACTAAAATTAAGGAAGAGCTGCTGGAGGTTTCTGAATCGAGAGTGCGTATCATCCCTGAAAGTGTCTGAACAAACGCTAATGCTCTAGGAATTTTGTTGTTGTTGTTTTGTTTATTAATGCCACTGTTAATAGACATTTTAGAGCCATATGGTCCATTTTCCAATAAACTGCACTAATAAAAATTATGGAATATTTTTGGGAGGATACTCATTAACATTCAATACTGAGCACCTCTTATATTTTCAAGCTACCGTTCTGTCTATCCTCTATTCTTTAGGACTACTCGTAGACTCTGCAGTGCTGGTAGCATCTCTGAGCCAGCCACATTATTTACAAAGGGTTTCACCGAGATGGGAACACAGTGCCCGATGGCAGCTGCCAAGGCATAACTCACCACACTGTGTCAAGGTTAGACCTCGGTGCCAATAAAGATTCATTAGGTTCAAAAAACTGAATCAGCAGTGTCTTTGCAGTGACCTGAACATTCAGGTTGGCACACAGCTCTGGAAGTTTTCAGCAAAAAGAAAAAGTAAGACGAAGAGACAGTTTTTAATTCATGTACCACTCGACAAAGATGGGGAACAGCAGGCCACACAAACATGGATAACCAAAAAAGATTAAAATGATTTAGGAAACATGACCCCATTCGCTCAGCTCAGGTTCTGTCCATGAGCTAGCTCTCTCTCTCTCTCTCTCTCTCTCTCTCTGGGGAATGACAGCTAATCTACCTGGACCCCTGTCTTGTAAAGAGTTGTCCAGATTTCATTCTGAGAGCCCCCCTCCAGGTCTGAACATCAGGGGATAGTCATCCCAGAACACATTAGTCTGTAAGGAAAGCAGACCGGAATGATCCAGCCAGCCCCTGCAGATCTCCAAATACCCTGTTGACAAATACCTGAGCAATTCCACAGTCACTGGCTCCAGGCTTCAGAGCGGCCAACAAGAGCAGAGCAGTAAACAGTGTGGCTATGTGTGCACTTGCACGTGGACTCTCCAGTCTAACGAGAGAGAGCAAAGTAAAAAGTGAACGCAGTCCAGGTGGGCTCCTCACCATTTGTAGACTCCTCCTGGTGATGTGACCATGTTACTATAACATACCATCTATACGCCAGGCCTCCTTAGCTTCCATCTCTAGCTTGGACGCCCGCCCTGGGCTTAAGCCTCATGGAGCCAACGACATCTTTTAAATCTCCACTTACATGTCTAACAGACGTCTCAAAACTTAAGGTGGCCAGAATGGAACTTCTAGCAAAATCTAGAAGTTATCATTTGTTTCTCTCCTCCCCTCAACATTTCCACAAACAATGTGCAATTCCTGATGACTCTAACTTCAAATGTACTCTGACTCTACCTCTCTCCATTTCTACTGATACAACCCCATTTCCTGCTCTCTTCACTAATGAGTGTAGACCCTAGTTTTCAACTCACTGGAAACTGACATACGTTAAGAACCCCCTCGCTAACTTCATTTCCATTCTCACTGGCTACAGGCTGGTCTCCCTGCAGCAGCTGGAGTAACCAGAGCATAAATCAGATTATATCTCTTACTGCTTGAAATCCCTCAATGGCCTCCAGCTGTACTTCACATAAACTCCCTACTTCCATCCCTAGCCTGCCAACCTGTATATAACCCGAACCCTGCCCCTCTCCTCAACCTAATCCTTCATATAGATCCCGAAGTCACATTGTAACTTCTGCAGAGCCTGCCCCTAATCCCCACTCTGAAGAGAACACCAATCACTCTCTCATAGCTTGTTATTTCCATTCTCCGAAGCACACTTACCATTTTTCATACACACACGCGCACACACAACTATAAAGTCTGTTTACAACAGTATCTCCGCTGCCCAAAATGGAGAAATTGTCCTCAATAAAATTTTTTGAAGGAATGGGAACTGATAAGCCTTCATTCAATAAGTCCAACATAGTCATTTTCCTCTCAGCTATTGTAAATGAGTTTAGTTTTTGTTATTGCCGCTGAGTAAAAGATGAAGTAATTGGCTTACATTTACGGACCGTGTTGTACGAAAGATACGTATCATTAAATGCTGGAATCCCGCTCAAGCCTAAGGAGAGACACGTGAGAACCAAGTAGCCTGAGGGGGCCAGCAGACACAGGGCTTAGATCTCACATTCCAGCCACTGAATAGAATGACAAGTGGAATTAAATTTAATATTTAAATAGTTTTGCCCTTTATTGTTGTTGTTCCTTTTGGCTGATTTTGCATGATTTAAATTGGCTTTGTTGAGAAGCAAAAGCATTGATGGAAAACCCTGAATGCACAATAAAGAGACTCAAAGACACTCAGGAGGGACCCACGGATGGAAACCACTGGAACCCCATTAAACTGGCAGCTCACCACAGCACCGTTCGTCATTTTTTATTATACTTGCTTTTTTCCTTTTTTTTTTTTGTTTTTTGTTTTAGGCCTTTAAAAAAAAATCCTTCATACTTTATCAGCTTTAAAGTAATGGAAACACTAGTCATTGTTGACTTTTGCCCATGCCTGAAATTCAATTTAAAGAGATACCATCGGAGCGGGGGGGGGGGGGGGCGGTTAAAAGGCCCTGTGCCGCACTTAAAACAACAGTAAACCGGATCGTGTCTCCTTAATTCCCTGTGCGAGTGTGTCTGCGGCAGACTTAGAAAGTGCACACCAATGCCAATAATTCTAAGGAGAAAAATTCTTCCACTTCCAAGATCTAATCCAAAGCAAACACTGCACAGCACGTATGGGTAGGTGTTGAGGGGCTGGAAGGCAGAGATTTATGTGCAAAAATGGAAAGGCTCGGAATGTGTATAGCTTGGCTGAAGAGACATGATAACTGCCCTTAAATATTTGACAGAGTAAACACCAAAGGGGAAAGAAAATAATGGCCAAAGCTAGACAAAGGAGGTAATTAAGGGTAACAGGAATCTCGGGCAAACTGGATGAAAAATGTCCTGGTGGGAAGACCTTCTAAATGGAAAAACAGTTCTGTTCAGTCCAGGATGGAGCATTCCCCGAGGGGCCTCTCCTGAGGCTCCCTGACCTCGCCTGGAGCAAGGCTGGTCCGCCTGACTTTCAAATCAGGACGGGGTGGCAAAAAGCCCAAGTCTGCGGGGAGGTTGGCTTGGCCAGCTGCTCTAGCAGCTCTCGTCAACCCACTCCACTGCCCTCCCTGAAGCCCGCCCGGGGAGAGGAGTGTGTTTCCAAGGGGTCACTTTGGGTCCTGGAGTTAAGGCTGGCATTTTGGTACATTAGGCTGTCTGCTGCATTGCTGAGGGCGAGGGGATGCTGGGTTACTCATCGAAATGCCCTGCCATTTATGCCACCTTTGTTTAGAGCTGTGGTCCCCAGTCTTAGCTGATAATCAAAACCATCTGGGAAGCAGGAGCAGTGTGTTGGCTTTACAAAAATACCATTCCTACACCTCCCCACACCCACACCTGCTGAACCAGGGCTACAGGGCTGGTATGGGGCAGAAGCACGATTCACATCTGCATCAGTCTGGCTCTGAGACTCTGCACTTAGCTGCTGGTCATGGACCACGAGGGGATGTCTATATTTCCCAATAATTCCAAATTTCAGTACCTGTGTTTCTTTCAAGAGTTACCCAGAAATTCTGCTGCCCTAATTGTCCTGCTGTGTCTGACTCTGAGGAAGCAGCTATGTCAGGAAGTTAGCCACATGACTTAAATGAGACTAGAAAACCATCAGACTTATTCCCCAGAGTTTTTCAGGATTTACAACCACAGCTGTATCCCCTAAAGTTCTGGGTGACTATTTCTAACATTTATGGATATGTCCTTAAAATAAAGTACCATCACCTTTCGACACATGCATACTTGAAATTGACATATTCGGAATAACCTCAAGTTACTGGAGCTGTGTGCCATCCAGGATGGACTCCCCTGTTCCCCCAGGGACCAGGAGATGACTGATTTGAGTTAGGAATAGCCTTTAAAAACCTTAGTAGTTGCTGATTTTTGTTTGTGACCTTTCTACACACGGATTATGTGTTGGTGACCCCATGAGTTATAATCAACTTTCCCCAAGTTTATTATGTCTATGAATGGTACAGATCAGTTTGTTCAATTTCAAGTCCTTTTAACAAGTATTTATTGAATATCTTGTATGAATAGCAGTAATATTACTACTAGGAGTAGCAACAATAACACAACCGCCAACACCACACCACTGTCTTTAATTGTACGGGACCCTGGAATTCTATCTTTACCGTGGTTCTATGAGGTAGGTGCTACTGTCACTTCCATTTTGTAAAAGGCTCAATAATGGCTCATGGAAATTTTAAGTAGCTTGCATGGTGGGGGCAAAGAGGCAGAGCCAAAACTAGAAATCGGGTACACCTGCTGTGCTCTGAGGCCCCTGCTGAATGACCTGCCATTATGCCAAGTGCAAGGGGATTAGAAGCACAAAGAAGAATGCCCTGGCCCATATAGGGCCTGTCATCCACTGGGGAAATAAGACCAGCGTATGTACCCATGTATCAATGCAGTACAGGTCATCAACAGCAAAGCACCAAGAGCCATGAGGACTGTGAGGAAGAAGACTTAGCTACAGGCTCTGCAAGTGTGGCAAAGGCAGAGGCAGACTGGAGAAAAGGAGGGATTCGATATGAATTAAGGTGAATCATACGAGTAGCTTGGGAACACTCCATCAGGAGGGAGCGGAGGAACGGGTGCTATAACTGCGAGGCACTTTAGAGAAGTCACCTGGGGGACGCCTGGGTGGCTCAGTCGGTTGAGGTCAGCCGACTTCGACTTCGGCTCAGGTCATGATCTCGTGGTCTGTGAGTTCAAGCCCCGCGTTGGGCTCTGTGCTGCCGGCTCCGAGCCTGGAGCCTGCTTCGGATTCTGTGTCTCCTCTCTCTCTGTCCTTCCCCTGCTCACGCTCTGTCTCTATGTCTCTCAAAATTAAATAAACGTTAAAAAAAAAAAAAAGTCACCTGGTAGCAAGGCAGACCCTTGAATACAGGGCAATAGGCAGGGAGACCAGTGCTCACTTTCCAAGAACGGTCTCTACAGAAAGTAATGCACTTGGTGAGGACAGCGAGTCTAAAAAGGAGGCTGCCAATCGGTGTGTTGAAAGAGCTTCTCCCCCTACATGGTGGGATCGCATGAACTGTTGAGATGAATCACTCTTTAAAGATATTACATCCCAACTACCCTTGAATACCTAGAGTGCTCAAACACAGAGACAAAGCTCAGGACTAAAGGGTTGTCCAAAGCAGGAGACACGAATGCATGAAGGGTTTTGGACTCTTAGCTTAAACACCATTCTAACAAAATAGAAAATGGCAGTGAGCATCAGCAATAAGCCGCCATTGGATATTAGACAAGAAAAAAAGGAGACAGAAGATGTTTAAAAATTAAACTCAAAAACTCAAAATTTATAGCAGCCTGGAAACATCTGACCTGAAAGCAAACAAGCTAAAAAGCCCTGGGACTGTGTCACAATGAATGAACATTAAATGTGATAGATGAGACCACAAAGGAAGTATTAAATTATGATACCATTCAGGTAGGCAAACAGGTAGGGAACACACGTCAAAACACAGATCCCACAAAATTCCCAATATTTTACAAGGCTTGATACTTCACGTATCTGGAGAGTTCTCTCCTGCACAATGTTCAGCTGGGATGTGAACAACAGGGCATAATGTGGCTAGACTGATAACTGAAGTGTTGAGCCAGTCATCCAGAAACTTCTAGATGCTTCTGACTGCGCTCCAGCAAAACACACACAAAATGTGAAAGTGTACATTATTGTAGAAGGATCGAAAATACACCACACCTTTGGGACAGAGTCTCTGTACACGGACCCTCATGAAGTCAACGTCCCTCCCAACACCCAGACCTTTTTAAACTCAGTGAGAGAAAGAGCACGTCTAGCTTGCTCACTTCTCCACCTCAGGGCCTGCCTGGCACAGTACCTGGAGTGTAACAGATGCTTACTAAAGGGTGCATTAATTAAAAATAAATTAAAAAGGGATTACCTCGATCAGGAAAATACTACACTTATATGAAATGTCCATTTAAATACATAAAATGAGAACTAGAGTTAAACTGTCCAGCTGGAAATCCATTTGAAGCTTCTAGCAAGAGTGCAGGTATTGAACATCTTAAAAAAAAAAAAAAAAACAGGGGGAAGAAGGCAGTCCATTTCCCTTTGAAAGGCCATTCTCTCTATCCTCTCCCCATACAAGCCGTGGAGGGACAGATACTAACAGGAAGGAGGAAGGGAGCACTGCCCAGTGGGCAGCTAAGTCTATCCTGACAAGAAGCCAGAGCTGAAGACAAACTGAATTCAGCTACTCTGGTTGTAAAATGTCAAAAGATGCACCAACAGACAAAACATAAGACAGCTGCACAGGCAATATATGGACCAAAGGGCTCTCTGTCCAAGGAATGTGTTAAAAAGAATTTACATCCTGGCAGCCTGCATTTACAGAATGTCACAGAAGGCAAGTGACTGCTCGGAACAATGGGGTCAAGAACAGAAGGTTCCTGAAGCTCAGACACAGAAAGGAGGTTGGAAACCGAGGTGAGAATTTAAAGAAGTCATGATTGGACAGAACAGGACATTCGTCTTAACAAAGAAGAGATGCTGAAACAGGGAGGACCGTCCCCTAACAAAGCCACGCTATGGGCTGCACTTGGTGGGTGCCTCACCTGGGGCGGGGGTGGGGGGGTGTGATTTCTCAAGAAGCTCTTGTGGACAAAAGAGGCTTAAACCTAATTAAAAAGAAAAAAGAAGCTTATTGGTGATCGTAAAGATAAGGAAGCGAATAATGAAAAGTTGGACAGACAAAAATTACAGGAGCATAGTGAAATAAAGATAAACACAGCAATGCTCTGAGAAGATAAGGAGGAAACAGCTTGGCATGGAGTCAAGGGAGCCATTAAGGGCTGTGGCGAGGAGGAGCGGCAGATGGGGCTGGTACCGCTGATGGGCTCCGTGAAGTCTTTGCTTCAAAATTCCTCAAAGGAGCTGCCTCTTAGGAATGCCTCCTAATGAGAGATTCCTAATGAGAAAGTGCAATGTTCAGAACGAATGGCTGCAGAAAGCCAGGCGGGACAGACTCGGGTGCTCAGGGCGTGTGGGCGCTCACCACTTAGCTTCACGCCTCCTCCTAAGTCTCTCTCCCTGAGCCCTGCTGTGTGGTTGTGGAGTTGAGAGCTGCGACTGTGACGACAGCTCGGAAACTCAGCACCCCACTCTCTGAAATGCCTTTCTCTCCCTGCCCCCGCCACAACCACCCTTGGACCCACGCTGCCTTCCCTCCCTGGGACAGAGCCGGGAGCCTGCCATAGGACGCTAATCGAAAAAGCCACAGTCACAATTAGGTGTCTTTCCCAAGTGAGAATCTCTCCTTCTTACCAGAAAAGAAAGACGAACAAGTAATTTTCATGCCACGCACAATAATCCACAGGATGAGGAAAAACTTGAGGAATGGGTAACGAAACATCAGCGTTTCTTCAGAGAACAAGATAATGTGCTTTGAATTCCATTTTCACGGAAGTAGCTGTCTCTGTGAGTTCACTCAATGGAGCATTTTCTAACTGAGACATTGTATCGCAGGTATCAGAGAATTAGCAATAAAATTACCAGAAAATTATCCGTTTTGACTTGCATATGGAGATTCTGTCAATTAAAACATATTTTATCTTGCAGTGAAAATGTTTCAGTGAATGATGGGTCACGGTGCTTTCAGCAGCAATGCCAGCCAATGAAATAAAAAGAACCCCATCAAAACGCACCAATACTTGCTCAGGCTGCGAACGAGGGCCACGTTTCCAAAGGGACAATAACTGGTTATGTTGAACCCATTCACGAGGCAGCAAAGGGGTCTGTGGTTAAAGAACTGGATTATAGTCAAGATGCGCCTTAATCCCTGGCTGACGCACTGGGTGCTCTTATCAAGCCATGTGCTGCAGTCAGCTCATCACTCCAACACACCCAAGAGCAGAACGGTCCAGGCATTTTGTTTCAAGAGACACTAACTTCTTCGCATTCAGACACGGGAGTCAAATACATGTAAGATATGATTTTTTGTACGTGGGCCTGCTTTGAAACGCATATAGCGTTATATAATTACATTTACTAAATAAACATTTACAAGTCCCTCATGAGAGGCTCCTGTTTTCTAGGGGCCGCAGTCTGGGATAGGAAGGTGGGCCCACAGACCAGTCAGCACATGCAAGGGCCCTGAGGCTATCTGTGCATGCACAGTGGACCCCAGGCAAGGAGCACCTCCCAGTTCTACCTGGAATGGGCAGAGGGGAGCCTCGAGTCATTTTACCGGATTCATAGGATCACCTGGCAAACAAACCCCAAAAGAGCTTTTATGAAGGAGCAGAGATTTAAAAAAAAATCAGCCAAAACGAGTTATTTCTGATCCATAACTTCATTCTTTACTCTGTGCCCCCACAATCTTCTGATGTGTAATATAGAAATAAGCAGGTTCTGTGTTAAGGGTGTTTATTATAAGGCATATATCAAATCTGACAGAAAAACAAGCAGGAGAAAGACGAGGATCATCTTACGTCATCATCTAAAGGACTTATTACTAAAGCGGAATAAAGATCTCCACTTCAGCTGGTGTCCCATGAAGGGAGTAGTATCACAATCCTAACAGAGCAGCTAAATGGCCTCTTTCTCAGGTTCCTACGCCAGCAGGAAAGTGCACTTGTGAAGAGAGGGAGCTTTGGAATTGGGCAAATGGAAATTTAATCCCGGCTTTGCCATTTGTGGGATCAGCTACTGGCCTCCCAGCCTCATCTTCCTTAATTCGGAAGTGTGAGTGGGTGCAGTAACTAATGGGATTTAGTGCCCTCATAAGAAGAGACGAGCCTGCTTGCTGTCCTTCCGCCACATGGAGATTCAGCAAAAAGTCTGCAGTATGCAACGCGGAAGAGGGTCCTCACCAGAACCTGACCATGCTTGCACCCTCATCTGGGACATCCTGCCTTCAGAGCTGTGAAGAATAAACTTCTGTTGTTCCTACCCTAGGGTCCTTTGTTATACCACCCTGAACTGACTATGACACTTTGTAACGCAGAGTGAACCCTACCATAAATGACTGACTTTAGTTAATAACAATGTAACCGTATTCATCCACCGATTTTAACAAAGGTACCACAATAACACAAGAAGTTAATAATAGGAGAACAGTGCAAAACTGTATGGGGCAGGGGAGAAAAGAGCTATATGGGAATTCTCTGTGCTTCCTGCTCAGTTTTTCTGTAGACCTAAAACTGCTTTTCTGTTTATTATTTTTGTTTGTTAATTTTAAAAAGATGCATGAAAAGAATACCAAGTAAAAATTATGCTGTGTCAACAAATTCACAGAGATCCCAAGTCCAATTAACATGTAAATATTATGAACAGAAAACAGAAAACTCTGGCAAGGGCTACTTAGTTCTAAAGGAGAAACAGACCCCACGCCAGGTTCCCTGATGCAGGCCAGCATGACAGCCCAAAAGGATCTCTTCAGACAGCTGCCGTCCCTGGACTTGAGCTGGACCAGACGGTGGAGGTGCGTGTCACTCAGGAGGAGCCTTCTGGGTCTTTCCCATCTCTCTACACTGCCACACATTTTATGATCCTCTCAGGAAGTGACACTTACAAAGAGGCCACTATAAATCAGGACTGAACTAACAATACCCCAGCTTCAAAGCAGGGTCCTCAAACCTCTGGAGCCAGGATATGGCTTCCCCCTCCTCAAGAATGGGGACCTTTTTTTAAACCCCTTGCTTACTCCCAGCACCCAGCAGGGGTTGAAGGCAGGAAGTAAGCTCAGCCCATAGACACGGGCCAGCACCCTGTAAGTACTGGCATGGGTGGACAGATTCCTGATGCAAGCGGGGTCTTCCCAGTCCCCTATATTTAGTTAAAGTACAAACAGCTGTAAGAGACACCTGGTTTTCCAGGAAACTATGTTTCAAACACAGCACTTGCAGTTTTGCAAGATAAATAAATTAAACATGGCTACAAAAGAGACCCAGTAACTAACCTGGAATCCTCCATGGCAAAGGTGGAAGCCGGTGCGTATGCATAAGGTCTAAGACACTTTGGAGAATGACAGTGGGTAGTCACTAGTCACCCTATTAAGCACACTGAACTTCCCAGGAAGAAAGGCATTTCTTTTCCAGTTCTCCTACAAGCCTGGTGACTGAGACAAGGAGAAGGAAAATCTCTGCTGGGCCCCTCAGGCTCAAGGCCCTGAGGCCCTGTGAAGAGCTGAGCAAGACTGTTTGGGTTTCACTCTACTTCCTCAACTACCTTTTTGTATGGCCAGCTGGTTTGCTTTCAACATTAGTGATTTAAAAGCTACTTTTTAAATAAATTAAAGGAAAAAGGAAATCGATGTGAAGGAAAACATCCTGTTAAACATTTCTACAGGTGTGACTCAAATAAGGCAAAAAATCATGAAGGCAGAATCAGAAATCTGAAGTTTGGGTCAATCCAGTTCCCATTTTTCACCATTTGGGGAAACTGAGCCCCCCTGCCCCCACCACTGCTAAAGAAGGGGAAACTTCTATAAAGGCCACAGAGATAATAAGCAGCCAAGCGGAACCCAAACCAGGGCCTATGAGCCTATGTATCCAGTCAAAGAGACATTCTCTAAGGAATAGACACCTTCTGGTCAGATGGCATACTTGGCAGAAAAGGGGGATAAATGATTTATCATAACCAAAACACAATTTGCTTTTGTTATGGTTCCAGGCATGCCAAGTACAATGAACAGAGGCCTTCCCAACCTTCCCCCTCTCCTTCCCCACTTCCCCCCTCCATCCCGCACTCCATTCCTCCCTCCTTCCCTCCCACATTCAGTCACCAAACATTCAGGAAGCCAGGCATTGTGGTAGGGGCAGAGACACAAAGTAGAAAAAAGACACACTGGCTGTGCCCTAGAGGAATTCATAACCCAATAAGGGGTCCGGCTATCAGGTAAGAAAGTGCTCCCCGCTGTAACTACACGGAGATGGGCCCTGGGCGCTCCTGGAAACAAACAGGCAAGAGAGAGGCCTGGCCAGCATAACTTAGCAGTGCACCTTAATAAAACACTCATTATTCACTAATTGTGAGTGAAATGTAATACTTTATTACTACTTCTAATTATCTGTGGCACAGTATGCCTGGTCTATTTCAGCAAAACAAATCCTAAAATTTTCTTTCAAACTGTCTGAGTTTTTAAAAATGCATATTCTTATCAGCCAAAAAAAGAAGTGAGCATATACTTGCTAACAGGTACATTTATATATGCACTATCTAAATATCACTATTGTATACATCATCTTAAAGTACTATTGCTCTACTGAGTGCATTATAAAAGGTATACAAAAATAGGTCTTTTAGAAGAGACATTCTAGTATTTTTTCCTGCATCACAGAGGAGCATTTTATAAATCTTCCTTTAGAAATGACTGCTTTGGCTCAAGTATTTCTGAAATAAGATCCCAAGACCTCCAGGCTGGAACCTGCCTGGGGCGGGGGCGGGAGTGGCAGTGAGGATGGCATTAAAACCCCGGCTTCCCAGGACTCCTCCCAGCTTACAGAACCAGTCTTATGAGTGGGGCCCATGAATCTGCATTCAACAAGCTTCTCAGGTGAGTCTTAAATTTACTTAAATACATTCTCCCCAGAAGAAAAAAAATGTTTAAAGAACTTCTTTAATGCAATAAATCTGTTTCAAGTGCTCACTACCCAAGAACCATCACCCAAAGAGCAGAGACAATAAATTGTTTCAAGGTGTGGCAGTGTCTGTCCACAGGCAGCCACACGGGGAGTACCTTCTCCAACCCCTGTGCTCCTCTGGCTGGAGACTGCTGCAGTCTGCCAAGCACCAGGCAACCAGAGAGCCTCGGCGTGGTGTCTCCCCTTCCAGGCAGCTCCAGCCCTGATCGGGCTTCAGCGGGCACCTCTCCACTTCACCAGCAACAGTTATCCACCCTGGCAACTTCAAACCAGTCCTGGTGGGCCACCCCAGACCCTCTACTGATGTCAGTTTTATCTCCTGGGACCCGAGAGCGTTTTTGAAGTTTAAACTGGTCAGTAATTTGTTCAATGCTGTTCTTATCGATGATTTGTCATCTAATCTTCTGGTCTTGCAGAAAATACAAGGCTCCAAGTTCTGAAGCATCAGCTTCACGCAGGAAGATACCCTGATTCTAAATCACTGACCATGGCTCCCTCTCCCCACATCCACCCCCCCGCAATTCCTACCATTCCCACCAACTAGAGTGCTCCCAGCGAGCCCACCCACACCTCTTCTCAGAGCCCTCTCGGTGCACACACCAGCATCAATCACCATCTCCCGTGTATTTCAACAGAATGTTACATCTTTATCATAAGCCCCACCACCTCACAGGACAGCTTTGTGCATACCTTTCTATCACTAAGTCAAGATTGTAAGCTTCTGAAGATCCTGATACTGCCTTATGCATTTTAAATCTCTCTAATGCCTACCATTTACACATAAGCATGGTTCAATAAATGTTCAGTGGATAAGCAGCCTCCGATACTCTGTTATAAGCATTCTAATATGTATTTAGATGACACAGTAACATTATATGACTGCTGTATTATTATTATATTTTATTTCTGCACATTATTAAATTAAATATTATTTAGATATGGATGGGCTCAAGTCCAAGCTCATCTACATGCCAGCTGTGTGATCTTTGGCAAGTAACTTAACACCTCTGGCCAGTTTCCTCATCTGTAAGACAGGGAAATAGTACTACCTGGCCCCTTAATACTGCTGCAAACATGAAATAAGTTTACACATGTAATGTGATTAGAACAATGCCTGGGCACTGTAAACACTCAATAAATGTTATTTCTTATTCTATTAATTTGACAATTACTGAGTATTATTATTGACTCAGGCACTTAGACTACAAAAAAACAGCAAAAAGACAGAACAGAACAAAAAAGACCTCGCTGTAGCTTGGAAGGCAGAGGAGTGCAGTTAATTATGTACACTATAAGAGTGCCATACCAGGAACTAAGACGACAAAGAGATTTTGAAGCTATTGTGAGGATCAGCAGGTGCAGAAATGGAAAAAGTTCTCAGTTATCTAGTGGCTCTTAATTGCCGGGGGGGCTCCCAGACCTCCAGCCCCTCAGGGTTTTGAGTTCCCAGAGAAGGGGATACCAGCGGCAATGATGGTGGGCTTCCTTTCCCAGCTCCTCCTACGTGCTGTCATCCCATGCATGTGTACCAGATGACGGGGTGAACCAACCTTCCTGGTCCCTTCAGGTCAGAGGGGAGGCTGGGCACCAGGACTGAGTTTGTCTCCATACCACACTTCTGAGTCTTATCGTCTCTCTGCACAACTGCCCACTAAATGTCCACTGAGTTAGCTCGCGGGAGCAGACAGGCACTACTGCTCTGACTCGGGCACTTGGTCGGGGATCTACCGGGGCTCCACTGTGGGGAAGTGGGATCCGCCACTGCTGGAGTCCGAGCACTGGGAATCTTGGAGGACAGGGAGAAGGAGCCCGAAAGAAGGCAGCATTCTCTCCTGGACTCCTTCAGTAGGAAGGAATGGAAAGCCTGACTCAAAGGTGCTTACGCAACACTGGGGGTGTATTAGCCAGAGGTGCTTTTAGTGAGGACGAACAGGAAAGTGCCTCTACGAATTGACATTTGAACAGAAACCAAAATGGAGCACAGGGCGAGATGGCTGGCTCTCTGGAGGAAGAACGCTCTGGGCAAGGGCACTGCAGGCACAAAGGCTCAGAGCGAGGAGATGATGCACGGTGAGGAAAGGAGAAAATGGCAAGAAGATCAGGAAGGTGACGAGGCCACAGCAGCTTGGACCCCATGCACCATGGTAAGGACTGTGGCAACCTATAGACCGGACAAGCCTTAGCCTCATGCCCACGCCTTCTCAACCAAACCCTGTGGTTTGGGGCTTGGGGGCCAGGAAAGGGCAGATTCCAGCAGAAAATGCGGAAGTAAAGTACCAGGAAACAGAATAATGGATGTTATATAGAAAAGAAAAAAAAAAGATTAGGGGAAAACCACATGGCATCCATTACCAGAAAAACATTGAAATCCAAAAGCCAACTTCAGTTAATACAAGCCCCACTTTCCCAATGACATTACATTTTACGGTAATTGCACAGCCTGGCGATGATTTGAGGGCCTTGGAATCATAGCACTAACAGAGATCTCCCTCTATGTAACACAAATCCGAATGAACCAACTCCATCGCCCCAAATAGAACACACACACACACACAGACACATGCAGAGTCTGACAAAAATAAATTGGTGAAAGATATTAATAAAAGCACACAGTGATTTTTGCATGCTTGTAATTACTTTTCAACCCCTTTATAGAGAACTAGAAGCAACATATATTAATGTCCGTTTCAATTTGGGGACTGTTGCGTACATGATATGATCGTGGCGAGGTTTAACACTAGAGATTAGAAATAAAGTGATTTTGCGTGTGTGTGCTCTAAACTAGAGACATCAAACAGCAAAAGGTTGGCCAAAAGCCCTGTTAGCTTGGTGTTCATGATGCCAGAAAGGTATACGAACCATAAACAAGTTCTAAGGCTGAGGTGGCCTGAGCACCGGACCCTCAGGCAGGGGAGGGTCAGTCGGTGGGACCCCTAATCTTTACCGACCTTCACGCAGTCACACCCCAATGATGAAACCTGAAAGCTGGGGGAGTAGAAAGGAGGCAGAAGGCTCTTCATCCATTCAGAGCCGACTCAATTCCTGCCATGTGGACCGTACGGTTTTACCAGGTATTGAAGAGAAAGGTACCAGGCCTGTTCTCAGGGGATTGTAGTCCAAGGGGACACCGAAGAGTGAGGTAGCAGAGTGTCCACACAGAAACATCTATCCAAGTCAATAAGAGGTGCCCCACTGTAACATCAGAGGATAGTCTCAGGCTTTCTTTTTTTTTATGAGTGGTGCATAGGACATATTTAGTTGCAAGTGACAGATACAGAAAATTGGTTCATCTAAAAAAAGGGGGAAAGAAGAGTAATTGGCTCATAAAAGTAAAATGTCAGGCTAACGTAGCTTCAGCCACAGCGGGATTCAGAGTGTCATACCGTGTCGCCATGAACCTCCACATCGGCATGTGTGAGATGGCACACATGACCTGTATCAGTGGTGGGGTGTTGTCTGGGGCAGGCACTCCCCTTATGGGAACAGAACAGTGGCACCTCCAAATTATATCCTAGCAGCTCGGCCACCCTGGGGAAAAGAGAGTGCCTTTGTCCTCATCTTTCCAAAACAAGTCCCTGGCGGGAGTTTCTTTGGGCTGACCCAGGTCAAGCACCCATCTTGAGATAAATGACATAGTCAGCGAAAGACTATCCAGGCCAGAGTCATGTGTCATACATCATCCCCGTTCCTGCTCCTACCCGTTGTCTAGAAGGAGGAGAGAAAGTCAAGGTGTGGTCACCAGAGCAAGAATGGCGTCCTGGAAGGCAGAACGCAGCAGCCATCCGTGCCAGAAAGGCCATTACTTGCACATGCATTAACCTGATTGTGCAGCTCTAACAGAATCCTGGAGAACTCTTGGGGGTAGTGGTAGGGGACTTAGGTCCGAAGTCACATAAATGATTTCACGGGGCTCCAGGCCAGACACTCCTGCCCAGTGAGCACAACCCCATGTTGTCAGCACATCGTTTCCACTTCATTCATCTGCATTTTGGAAGGATCCCCACCCCTGGGCCCT
Source organism: Paguma larvata (assembly GCA_030068075.1). Taxonomy (NCBI): domain Eukaryota; kingdom Metazoa; phylum Chordata; class Mammalia; order Carnivora; family Viverridae; genus Paguma; species Paguma larvata. The sequence goes on along the minus strand of CM057842.1, from coordinate 21,582,068 downwards.
TAAAAGACCATTTGAAAGCACATACACTTTGGAGAGCCGTCTTTATATAAAGTCTTCTTTCACCAGTCACTCATCCATCCGTCTAAACACATTTGCTTTGGTCAGGGTGAATTTATTAAAGTTCCATATGACAGAACACAAGTTGTGAATTTTAATTCCAAACATTTATAAAAGCAAAATACTATTATTTGTATCTCCAAATGACACTAGAATACTGTATATAGTACCTAAAAACATAATACATAAATATAATACATAAAATGCTACACATATATACTCTAAGTGCAGAGTTCTAGGTATAAAATTCCTTGGTTTCTGATAAAAGATTCGGTAAACATGCTTGTGCAGATTGTTGGTCACGTTGCTTGCCCCTATATAGCAGAGGCTGGAAGCCCAAGAACTACATTTCCCAGAATCCCTCGCGTAGGTCCAGGTTAGATTCAGCCAGTGAGAGGTCCTCTCAGGAGATAAGGAAGAGCTAGAGAAATGGAGCACATGTATTGCCTCTAGGGTAGTGAGGAACAGGCACATGGGCTTCAGCTCAGGATCACAGCAAGCTTTGCCAGCAGCTTCTGGCATATTCCAGCAAACTGCCAACTTCAGTGTTGCAGACAGCTGAAATCATGGGTGGAGTGTCCCCTGGGATCCCCCCTGCCACACTTCCTGGTTTCCTAAAAGCTAAAGTAAGCTTTCCTTGGTATCTGTTCCCTCAGCCCCTCCATTGCAAGCCTTGAATTCTCTGTGTTAAAGCTCTTCCTGTTTGAAACACCGGTTTGAGAGCCTTTCTTCATACTACAAAAACTTCAAAATTTGTCAACAGTATATTTGTTTAAGATAATGCCTGTGATAATAACTGGTCATGTCAAACCTAAGGTTAAAGCCCAGGAAAGACTTTGGGTTCTGTCTAATGAGGCTAAATATTTTACTGATTCCACTTCAAATTTTTGCATTAACTATATGAGACATTTGTATTAGCCCAACTTCTGCAACACATCTCTTTCTTTCTCAATGACAAATGGAGCACTGAAAATGCTATCAACGAGTCTGCAATGTCCTTTGATATGCATCGAAAATAACATGTATTAGTGGATGGATAGAGGGAAAATAAAACATAATAAAATAAAATATTAGTAACAACTTGCCCATCACCTAAGTTTTCTAAAATAATTTCTCTCTCGATATTGCCACTTTTCTTTGTCCTCTGTCACCCTCAAGAGGGAGATAACCATGTGACTCAACACCTTCGGGGAAATCTTCCAAAACTTTCTTCCAAAAAATAACCCTACAGTATCATCAAATAAATGCATATAAAATTCATAATGAATTATTCAATAAATATTTACAGGTCGTCACAAATTATACTATTTAAAGCCATGAGAAAATTAGGGTTTTACGATTAAATCTCATATTCTTCTGCACCCTGTAATTACCAGGAACTGGAGGTGTCATTAGCAGTTTTAGTTCCACCCACTGGAGTGCATCTTACAACCCTCTCCGGAAGAACCATGTTGTTGCCTAATACGCGAAAAGGCTATTCATGAATACCGATTTATTTTATTCCAATATTTTCATAGGCAAAATACTCCAATCTGATCTCCTGCACATCAGGAAAATATCTGTTCATTCCCTAATTTGACAAATACCTTTTGCCCCTCTGTGCCATAGGAATGAGGGTGGCATTTGGAGTTGGGGGGAGGGTTCTGTCTTGGGTGAGGTAGCCAAGGAAGGTTGCCTTAAGAAGGGGAATCAGAGCTGAACCCTGATCAATGAGGAGGAACCAGATCTTGGAAAGAGGATTCCACTCACATAGCACACCTCACACAGGGGCAGTGAAGAGAGAACAGGATGGGCATGGTCAAGGAACAGGTGCAGAGGACCTGGCAGAAGCAGGCAGGGCCAGGATCATGCCATGGCCTTGCCAATGAGCTTCCATTTCATTGTAAATGGAATGGAGGGTGAGAATCTCTCTGCAATAACAAGATGAACTCTCAGGAGTTAACTGGGTTGCTCTTGCATATAAATTCTAAAGACTGCAACATAATCCCAAGATTAGTGAAAATAACAGGGCTACACGAGTATGTGCGATAATGCTGCTCATCGCTGCTGGACATAATAATGTGAGGGAGCTATTATTGGGCACCTACTGTGTGTCCAGAATTGCAAGATATCTCTTATGGCCCCCCCACCATAGGTAATGAGGTAAGTCACTGCTCTCGTTTTATAGCTGCCCATTCGGAGGCTCAGAGAGAGAAATGACCTGCCCTGTGTCACACAGCGTTCAAGAGGCAGGCTCAGGACTTGAACCTGGACTCAGGCAGCTTTTCTAAAGCCCATGTTCTTCACCACTGAACCAAGGGGCCCAGAATACACAGGTCCTTCAGGATGGCGTGCTGGCGACCTTCAGAAAGACAGCATCTGTAAGCTGGTGATCACTGGGATGGGCATTGTTCTCAGGTTCATTTTCTCTTAGCCCATCAGAGCCTGAAGACACACACACACACACACACGTACACATACACACACATGTACACATACACACATACACACGTACACACACACACACACACACACGGGAGTGGAAAGGAATAAAGGATAAGGAAAGAAGTCAAACATAGCTGGAAGTTGTCTTCCAGTCAAGTGTAAGTTCTTTTCCTGTGGCAACAGAAATGTGCTCACAACCCCCTTGGTTCATAAAAGAAAAAAACGAGAGCGCCTACCTTGCGGTGGGCTGCAGCTCATATTTTCCTTTCTGGCCTGCGGTAAACAAGTGACGGTGTTTTATTCCTGCGCACCCATCACCCAAGCCATAGGAGAAAAACATTGTTCCCAAATGTTTTCTTACTGCAGCGCCTTTGTGCGCCGATGATTGCTGTAATTTAACCTCCATAATAAAACAGAATCATCCCCGGATGACAATTTATAGCACAGTTTCAGAACTGTTTACCTCTTCCATTGTGCTCCATTGTGATTACGATTTATGGGCGTTGTCTGCCCCTGGGAGCACTCAAAGAGCCCTCCCAACAGCCATCAGGCCAGACCAGGCTCTCACTTAAGGTACCCAAATGCTTTGCATGCAAGAGCCGGACTGCGTCTTAATGACCAGGAAGCGCCCCATGGCTTCATCTACTTGTATGGACAGTGAAATAAACCATAAAGCGTTCTGGGTGATTCAGCTGTCTACCGTAGAAGTCGTGCATCTTCCTGGTAAATCATTTTGAAGATACACACATGGAAGCCCAACGTTATATCCTCGCCTGCTATAAACAGCGAACATGGAGATGCTATTTGGAATGAAGCCATTTGCCTGGCTGGCTCGTGGATGGGGGAGGAGACCGAATTATTGTTGCAATAATGCAAATGAACAAGAAAGAAAGGAGGAAATAAGGTGGTAAAATGCTGGACTTCAGAGGCACAAAATCAAGAGTCAGGGGGAGCGAAAGGGCTGCAGCAACAAATCTTCCTCCACCCAAAAAGGTCCAGCCTAATATTGCTTACAGGGCCTTTAATTACTGTTGGGAGGACTGTTTTAAATAATGTAGAGACAAAAGAACTCAATGCAGGTATTAACCAGGGCGGGGATGTAAAGGTGCACCCATTTTAAAGGCATCTTTAGCTGAAGGAGTTTGTGCATAACGTGAATGGTGGGCCTGGGCTTTGGGGTCAGATGGCCTGCGTCAGCGCCCACTCTACCGTGCTTTCCCTCCATGACGATGAACCTGCTTCAGTTTACTCAGTAAAAAAGGGGTAATAATATCACCTACCTCACAAGGTTCTTGAGAAAAAGGAGTGCTAACATGGGGGGGAGGGGCGGGGCATACAAAGAAAGTTTAAGAGAAGTTCGCTTTAACGTTATCATGTTTGCACCATGGCTCCAACCTCCCACGTCTGCATACGGCCATCGCTATCTGCTGGTTCAGTCTACCGTCCTGCGTGCAGACGGATACCAACATGCCCATCTACAGCTCGCCCTGTGTGTGAGCGTACAGCTCCCATGCACAAACACTGAGCAGTTCACACTCAGCATATTATCGTCACTGGTCCATGCAAGGGACCACATTTTCCCCTTCAATCCTGACCTGCACTCTTGGCCCCCATCCCCACTGGCACCCACTCTAATCCGTTCGATAAACAGCCTTAACTGTGCTGTTTTATATGCTTTTAATTTATATAGATGCTATGAAGTTAGAAATCTGATTCCATTTCTAATACATTGCTTCACTCAAGATCAACCCCAGTTGTTCTGCATACGTGTATTTCATCACTTGCCATGGCCACGACCAGCACATCTGACCTGTCCCCTTCTCTAATGGTGGGGCCCCGGGGAGTCTCCAAATGCCCCCCCCCAAAAACATGTTGCACCTGGCCTCCACTCACTTTTCCTTATTACATTTCTTTAAAGCAACTCACATACCTTATGTAATTTTGCTTTAAAGTATGGTGTATTTTCTCTAATATAGATTAAAACACACATATAACTTAAAATTGTCTGTGACCCTTGGGCTCCCCTATGTGCATCACCGCACTAAAGGCTGGCCTGAGGCTGCCCGCATTGGACAACCATCCTATCCTTGGCTGAAAGACAGGGGATGATGAGCTCAGGTTATCAATCTGGTTTTCTTGTTTAAGCTGTTCTGTTTAAGCTGCAGCGTTTCCTCCTCACAGCTAGCAGGCTAATGCTGCATCCATGCTTCTCCTTGGACCTTCATGTCAACTCTGGGGTTGAACATCAGTGTTTCAAGGAGGGAGCCACCTGGGTTCAGAGTCTGATGGAACCAGCTACAAACCTAGTTAGCCCTGCCCCTACCCTGAGAATCTCGATGCCTGACGTGTTATCATGTCCATTTCACGGATGAGAAAACAGAGACTTAGAGAGGTAAAGGGGTCGCACTCAGTAACTGATGGCTAACCTCAGGTCTCCAAGGCTCCAAAGCCCAGGCAGACATGCTACCTCCCAAAGAAGAAGTGAACCAAACTGTGCATCAAAATTCCACAGGCAAAACAAATGGTGTGGGCAAAGGCCCCAGGCTCTCACTTCTACAAGAGAAGATCACTCCCAAGGCAGGCCTTTTTCAATTGCTAGGGTCACTAAAGACAAAGGGGGCATGCTTCCAGAAGCCACTGATGAAAGAATGCAATTACATACTGTCTCTGTAAAACTGCCTGCAAAGAGTTGAGCCCCGCCTCCCCCCCATAGGAGACAAGCTTGGAGAATTAATGGGCAAGTGTCCCTCCTGGGCTGAGCCGTAGAAGGTACTGCCTGAGTGGTGGGTCACGAAAATAGGACAATCCAGAACAGATTCATCTGCTAAATGTAGCTGAAATTTTTCTAAAGCGGGGTTCTTTGCTTCCACTGAGATCAGACCTCGGGGTTTCTCCCAGCACAATAGAGGCTGCAGGGACTTTTCAGCCCCCTCCTCCTGAGTGTTCCCTGGGGGCTTCTGGCTCCTGGGGCTGTACAAAGGATCTGTTCTCTCCACCCCTCAAAGTACACTCAGCTAGAAGAGAGGGGTGGCAACCAAGGAGCCAAGCCTCCCACTGTGATCTGGAGGAGCTGGTTTCCATTACTGAGAGGAGAAAATACATTTTTGAGGGGAGGGGTGGGTGGACAGAAGCCAGATGCACAGAGAAAAGTGGGGAACATGGCAGCTTTGCCCTAGGGACAACAGGAAAGGGAGACAGCCCGAGATCGGTGCGGAGACAGAAATGCAAACCCTCCCATCACCTCCTGCATCCTTAGCATGACACCCAAACTCTTCAGTGAGCAGCTTCTGCCCATGGAGCCAAGTGTGCAAGTGCTGAGGGTAACACAGAGCACAATGAACCCAACCACCGCCCTGGCGGGTGGCAAGAGAGGCATTCGAATAACCACACAAATCCACCGCCTCTACCCCACCACGCCAGCCTCCCCCCGCCCCCACCCCATAGCGCCAGCTTACCTCGTGGATCTCAGATGGCCCCTCGTCTTGCTGTCCCCACTCCAGGCTGACCCCTGCTCTATTCTCCTTGCAGCTTAGTGAACCTGCCCCACTCCCAGCCCTCTCTCTAGCTTTAAACGTGAATCTCCTTCTGCCTGGAGCCTGTCCTCTGCCATGTCTGGGACCCAGGCCACGCTCCTCATCAGTCCTCAGTTGCCCTCGTGGCCCAGGTCTACTCCCTCCTCTAACTTTGGACTCAGCATCCATCTCCCCCAGTGACAGTAAACTCCATGTGGATTGGGAACAGGCCTCTCCCTCATGGCTGCAATCTAGTTCCCACAGCAACCAACTCTGAGACACAGGCTGTTCGATTTAGAAGACACAGCTCACAGTCTACGACATGGACCGGATAGTAAGAGCCCCTGTGGCCAAGCACAGTCAGGGCAGGTGCGGTGAGCCCTCACGGCCACTCATCCTTGTGGGGATGAAGGCAGCTTAGGGCAGGAAAAGCTGACAAATCAAGTGCACAGCTACTCTCAACTTTTAGCTTCTGCTTAAAATAGCAGGAATTCTCAAAGAAATAGGCACTTTGCCCCACTCCCAACAAGCATCAGTTGGAAGCATTGCTCATCCTGTCCAATTCCCTGAGAAGTAACCAGTTAAATGAGAGAACCTGAGCTTGATTTATAGGGACTGGGACCTCACATCTGGACCAGTTCAGAGCAGCAGGGAGTGAATAATGCACGCGTGTCCCTAGGAGAGATCAGAGGCCCCTGTGTGGGGAGGGAGGAGAAGGGGTCAGACGATCGTCTTGCAGGGCTGGTTCAAGCCAGGGGCGGTCACCCGCTTCCCTCAGACTCCTTTTCAAATTGACTATGATGGGGAGGCTGCCATAGACCATGCTGAGAGAGTTGGGAACGGCCTTTGCAATCATGCCTGGACTGGAACCTCAGCTCCCCTGGGAGTGCAGAGCCTAGAAGCTCTGGGACCTTAGGCCAGTCAGTAGCCTCTGCAAGCTGGAAGCCTTGCCTCTCAAAGCAGACTGAAGCGCCTACCCATGGGGTTCCCTGAGGGGTGGAACGAGATAACTGAGTGCCGCTCAGACTTGGTTGCACATGAGAACATCCTGAGGAGTTTCTGGAAATCTCCACGCCCAGTCCACACCCCAGACCAAGTCACCTAGAATCCCTGTGGGAGAAGCTGGGCATCCCTATTTTCTAAGCCTCCAAGCAGTTCCAGCGTGCCCCTGACTTTGAGAACCAGTGAACTAATCTCTTTCTACTTGGAATGTGACCCCCTGACCAGCAGCGTCTGCTTCTCTCAGCTCCCTGGAAATGCAGACGCTTAGCCTATAGAAACGGAGTCTTCATTCTGACAATATTCCTGGGCTACTCTGGTGAACCGTGTGCTCGGAAAAGCACTAACATGTTTCACTGGAAGTGCTTAGCTAGGCACCTGACCCCTCACAGTCACTGTTTAGAGGATGTTAATGTAAACCCGAAAAGAGACAGTACGACACACAGGTTGAGAGGGAAGACTGCCCGGTTGAATTCTCAGCTACCTACAGTGAGGAACGGCCTCAGCTACTTTTCCTGCAGTGTGCGTTCATACCTGGTAATAACACTACCCAACTCAGAGAAGGGATGTAAGCACTAAACCAGATAACATAGGAAGAGTGCTCGATACATGTTTGTCAGAATCAGTAGAAGAGTGTCGTTGTGACCACAGCTATAGTGATCAGCTCTTCCAATGACAGCATCTGGTTGGTTACATGTCAAAGCCGAAAGGAACTCACCTTGAGTGGCAAGGGTACTTTTCAACAGGTGGCACTGAGACAAGTGATCTCTATATGCAAAGGACAAAGTTGGACCCCCATCTCACACCATATACAAAACCTAACTCAAAATGAATCAAAGACCTAAATATAAGGGCCAACACTGTAACACTCTCAGAAAACAGGCACAAATCTCTGATACCTTTGGATTAGGTGATGACTTCTTAGATATGATGCCGAAAGTCCAGGCACAAAAAAGGGACAAATAGATAAGATGGATTTTGTCAAAGTTAAAACTTTTGGCTACAAAGGACAGCAAGATAGCAAAAAGACAACCCACATAAGGGAGGAAAAATATTTCCGAGTCATATATTTGATAAGGGACTCATATCTAGAACATATAAAGAATACAGACAGCTCAATAATAAAAAGACAAATAACATGATTTTTAAAAGGACAAAGGATCTGAATGGGCATTTCTCCAAGGAAGATATACGAATGGCCAATAAGCACATAAAAAGATGCTCAACCTCGTTGCTTGTTAGGGAAGTGCAAGTCAAACCACAATGAGATACTACTTTACACTCAGTAATGTGTGTGACAGATAATAACAAGTGTTGGCAAGGATACAGAGAAATCAGAGCTCTCAAACATTGCTGATTGGAATGTAAAATGGCACAACCATGTTAGAAACAGTCTGGAAGTTCCTCAAAAGGTCAATCATAGAATTACCACATGATTAGCAATTCCAGTCCTATATATACCCAAGAAAAATAAAAATATATGTCCATGGGGCGCCTGGGTGGCTCAGTCGGTTGAGCGTCCGACTTCGGCTCAGGTCATGATCTCGCAGTCTGTGAGTTCGAGCCCCGCGTCGGGCTCTGTGCTGACAGCTCAGAGCCTGGAGCCTGCTTCAGATTCTGTGTCTCCCTCTCTCTCTGCCCCTCCCCCACTCATGCTCTCTCTCTCTCTGTCTCAAAAATAAATAAACATTAAAAAAATATATATATGTCCATGCAAAAATGTGTCTGCAAATATTCACAGCGACATTAGTCAACATAGCCAAAAAGTAGAAACAATACAAGTGACCATGAACGGATAAACAAAATGTGGTAATCCACGCAAGAGAATATTATTTGACCATAACAATGAATGAAGTATTGATACATGTTATAATATGGATAAACCCAAAACCATTATGCTCAGTGAAAGTAACCACAAAAGACCACACACCATATGCTTCCATTTATACGTAATATCCTGAAGAGGTAAATCTATAGAAACAGAAAGTAGAATAGTGTTTGCCTATTCTCTTTGGAGGAAGGAGGTTTGGGATAAATGGAGAGGGACTGCCAGGGGGTAGAGAATCTTCTCTTTGCGTTGATAAAAATCCTCTGCAGTTGACTGGGGTGATGGTCTACTGTCCTGTGGATATACTAAAAATACTTTATTTTTTAATTTTTTTTAATGTTTGTCTTTTTAGAGAAAAAGAGACAGAGCATGAGCTGGGGAACTGAGCCACCCAGGTGCCCCGATTTGTGATTTTTGAGCCCCATGACAGACTTTGTGCTGCCTTGTACACTTTAAACGAGTGAATAGTATTGTGCATGAATTGTATCTTACTAAGCTGGTAAAAGATTGCAAAGGTAACTAACTCAGTGCTGGTGTGTTCCAGGTTGGACCAACGATTAAATAACTGTTTTTTTAAATGCTAACAACTCAGTTATTAAGACGAGTTACACACATGACAAACATCAGAGAGGAGATGTGAGAATCTAATTTAAAGTCATTGACTATGCAAATGTGAAATTTCAAAATATGCAAATGTACCACACCATGATAAAAAGGAAGGATACAGGGGGCTAATTTCTTCCTGTTAATTCTGCTAAAATAACTCCTTTATTGTCCCGTTCCTACCATGGTGAGCTCCTGATGTTGTTGTTGACGAAGATGTAATGTTCTTTTTTCTTAAACGAAGTTGGATGAATTATTTTTTCTATAAGGTGCCTGTGCAGAGAGATAAGTGCCACATATTCAAATGTAACCACTCTGAGCATTTTTCATTCCCTTCTCCCCGTGAGAGATATTGTCTCCGCCATCATTCTAGTAGGAAAGTGTGTGCTGGAGGGAGGGGCCGTGGAGGGAGGGGGTAGCCTCTGATTTTTGTTCCCTGATTCTATGAATGAGACCAGATTGGGAGTTATTTACATGGATCTAAGTCTTCTTTGAAATGGGAGAAAATACACAACAAAAGAAATAGGACTTCTTATGTATAAAAGCCTAAAACAAGGGCTACAATTCTAAAATGTGAAAGGTGAACAAAATCTCAGAAAGAGTCCCATCCAGTGGTTCACAAGCTTAAAGACACACACACACACACACACACACACACACACACACCTCCCCTGTCCCCTTACAATGTTTTCTTATCCTGTGAACTATCTTCCCCTCTCCTCAGCCAAGAATTGTTCGATCCCACTTCACAGCGATACAACACTTAAAGGAGACAATACACAGACAACACAGCAGAGCCGCGTGACTGAGGAGAAGAGCTCCTCAATGTGCCAGTGCGGTGACCGTAACAGGGGTGATGTCCAGCATGATTTGTAAAAGCTCCGAGTACCTGCCCAGGAGCTTTCAAACTGCACACATTCAAACACCCCTCCGCGCTTCCCAAAAGAGGCTGCGGCCCTCATCCAACTCCTCCAGAGGCTGCAAACTCAGCCTTCTTGAGGGCCGGAGCAGCCACATCCATGAGCAGGGGGCAGCATGGAGATCAACAAAATGAACATCACGCAGACTGTTACCCTGTGGGGATGGGGACCAAGGAGGGGGTACGCCTCTCAATTTGTAAAGCTTTAAATCTGGATATTTTTGTATCACTTTCTATTTTTATATATGATTTCACTTTCTTTCCCAAAGCCCACACAGATCAAGTAAAACCTGTCCGTGGCCAGGACTGGCGGGGGCCGCTGCTTTATAACTGTGACACCGTTGCTTGTTTAGACCTCCCTCTCTCCACTGAAGCGATTCCTGTGAGAGCAAACGCTCATGCGTCACCCTCCACTCCCCGTCTCCCATCCCCGACACCATTAGATGCGCTCAGGTGTGTACACATGTGTGTGCACACATGCACACACGCACACACACACAGTTTTAGGAGAACACCCACTCGGCCCACCCTGTGTTCATTTTTGCCAAGTAAAAAAGGCAGAGCGCACTTCCTTGGAGTAAACTCATCCCCACTAAGTCTGACTTCCTGGTTTCCTGTTGTGGACTACACTGTCCCCAGATGATGACCACACAGACTGCAAGGACAGCAGCATGGCCAGGGAAGAGGTCCACCGAGCTTTTGGGAAGAGGCCTCTTGGAGACAGGCTGTCTGGCTCGACGAGACTCCTGTAACAGAGGCCACCATTTAGCAGTCCAAACAGCTGCCTATGGGCCTTGCCCCCCTCAAGTCTGGCCCTGCTCTGGCCTTGGGCTACTTCCCCCGCCCCTCTGCAGCTGGTCCCTGCCAGCTCACTTCTCAGTAAAAGTGCCGAGGGCCAGCACACCTTTGCCTGGCCTGAAGTTCTTCCAGAGATACCTGCTTGAGGTGAGGAGACTCCTCCTCACTGGCTGGTGTTGGGGTGTTTACAAGCAACCCTCCACTGTGACCGAGATGAAGGTCCGCTTTCCGACGGCCACCATGGCCTTCTAGGCGCCCCGAGAAGGATCTCTCTATGAAGCCCATCAAACGACCTGATGAGATGCTCCGGGATCACTGACGCACAGTGCGAGAGGCCAAGTATATTCCCGAGAATATGATTTCCCTCCCCAAATAACACACGGTATCTATTAAAAAGCATACCAGAAAAAAAAAAAATCCCATTCGCCCCTGATCATACAAAAGCATTATATGGAGTCTGTTTAAGCAGCCAGTGTGGCTCGAGATGGGCCATCAGTGATATCCCAGCTGATTTTCAACAAAGACTCTGATTACTCAAAAGGGCTGTCATCCCTCTGCTGAATGCGGCGTAAATGAAATGCCAATGAATTCCCAGCTACCTTTTCATTTTCCCCTCATAACCTAATTTACAAAACATAAATAATCTCGCCGTGTTTGTGGGACCAGCTGCTCCTTACCTCCGTACGGGAAACTGAGCAAAGACCAAAAACAGACAACTGATGTCACCAACTCATCCCTACTTAAACATACTAACTATGCATTCAAAATATTACTGAAAACCCTTAATTTGTTGCCAGTAATTTATACAATTATAGCCAATGGTCTTTCATTATTATTATTATGGCTTTATTCTGTCATTTTGATCTATTGATGGTGACACTTCAGTGATTCACCATAATTTCCTCCCACCCACAAACCTTTCAAGATTTCTTTTGCCTCGCCTGAGTATAAATTAAATGGCATTATTTGCTACCTGGTCTGGGGTAGAAACGACACCAATCTTTGAGAGCTCGGCAGAGGAACCAGCACCTGGGTGTAACACTGCTGTGCCGAGCTGCCCCCACCCAGACACTCTGGTGCAGCTAGGGTCCTGCATGTCTTCCACCTGCAGACGATGCCTCCCTCTTTTAGTCCTAGTGGAGAGGCAGTCAGAGAGAGCAGCGAGGCGAGCTCAAAGCCTCCGTGTGGGCGCCCTGATGGGGCATAATTGCTACTTTGGCTAAAGGCAGGGATCAGCACTGTAATTTCACGCGGGTCTCCATGGCCACGAGCCTCTCTTCCCCAGGCTGTTTGGTCCACTTGGTCTTGACCAAAGCGACAGGAAATCTTTCAAAACCGGATTTTAAAAATGGAGAATAAAAATAGGCAACGAAAATGGAAAAAATGATTTTAAATGATGTTTCATTTTGGATGGGAAAGAAATCTTTCTTTTTCTTTTTCTCACAACATAAAGCAAATCCAAACTTCTGAGGCAGGGGAGAAATGGATCATCTGGTGGGGAGCAGGGGCCAGGGCAGGCACAAACACACAGGGAACACCCAGGAGCCCGTACCCGGCCCACGTCCTGACGACCGGACCGTCTTCCCAGGCATGGAGAGCTTACCCCCGTGACATCGCCATCACCAGGGTGGCAAGTTCATTCATTCACGGAAACCTGCTGACCCAGTCTGGGTCCTGGGGCTACAAGGGGAAGCATGACCATCACGGTCCCGGCCCCCATGACACTAGGGTTCAAGTGGGGAGACAGCAATTCTCCAGTCAACGCCGAGCTAAAGAGAGTTAAGTATAGCTTTCAAAAGTTTAATCAAGGGAGTAACGAGGGTGCCATGATCGATCATGCTGGCGGGGTGGGGCAGGGCTCTAGACAGGTGCCCTGGCCCAGCACCAAGCCCAGAAGCGGGGAGCTTGGCAACTACTCTCAGCATCACTAGAAAACTCTCCTTCATGACATCATGCTCGAGTTTATGAAAAGCCCCTTGAATCTGTTCATATGTCAGTTTGTTCCATTTCTTGGGGGTAGTGAGCTGCCCATCTCACCACTTGCCACATGAAGAAAAACATCTGCCAAGCCTGGAGGTACATACCCTAGCTCTAGCACCCAGCTGCGCATTACGCCCAGATCTCCCAGCCAGGCTCAGAGAACGTCGGGGAAATTCGCAGTTATTCTGGTAAGTCATAGACTCAGAACACTGACCTCCTGCTCCCCTGTCCAGGAATCAAACCTTCCTTCATCAGTTCCAACCAAATGAGAGGGAGGCAAGGAGGGAAGGAGAGAGGGAGGGAGGCAGGAAGGAAGCAAGGAAGGGAGGAAGGAAGCAAGGAAGGGAGGAAGGAAGGAAGCAAGGAAGGGAGGAAGGAAGGAAGGAAGGAAGGAAGGAAGGAAGGAAGGAAGGAAGGAAAGGAGGGAGGGGGGAAAAAGGAAAGAAGGAAGGCAGGGAGGCAGTTCTTTATTTGATTCTCTCTATAGAAATTATTAACTTTTATTTCCACTCTGAGCAGCTGGCCTGGTTTCTGTCCATTTCAAGTCCCCTCTTCACCTAGTTCCAGGAGAAGGGCCACACAGGGAGGGACTGGGACGAAGCTGAGGGTTAGAGTCTAAGAAGGCGACAGTCTGACCTGGGGCAGCAAACATAGGACTCATTCATGTGGAACACACGGTGAATTTCTGGAAGGCCCCTGAGCCCTGCGGTTTCTCTGCAATTAAACTCTAACATTCTTCTTTCCCGTTCATCATTCAGGACATCTCTGGTCAAAGGGAAGAGGTGTAACCTATGACCACTCTGACTTTAAATGACCTGACTCCAAGATGAAGGTCTGTAAGTCAGTCAACAAATGTTTATGAGCACACTTACCGGCAGACTCAAGACACTAAGATACCTACTGGGGCTAGAGTGGGGACAAGCAGGGACAAGGAAAAGAAGTAGTACGGTACAATGGGAAAGGACATTAACAGGCAGTTTATAAGAAAAAAGAAGAAAAGAACTGACCGATGAACATACAGAAAGATGGTTCCATAAGGAGAAATGACCCAAAGAGACCGCTGGTGCCCAGCAAGGAGCCAGCTGGAAATGGAGTCCCTTCTCACTGATCAGGGCTATACTAAGCCCGACTTCTCTTGGGACTAGTGACTTACTCCTGCAGTAGGAGGGGCTAAAGCGCCCAGACACCATGGTCCTCAGGTGCTGAACCACTGGGATTCCCAGAAAACGCTTCCAAACTGGCACTCCAAATCCAGGCAGTTTCGTGGCAGTCAGTGTCCCACGTCCCCACCCCCACGACCCAGCTGTTCTCATGGTACAGTCCAGGAGGAAGAGGAAAGGGGTAGAGGGCCCTCCAGGTGTGTCCAAGTGAGTTCCTGGGCCCACACACCTCTCTGAGGGATGACAGAGGACCCACACAGACCTTCTCTATGCTGTAACACTGGTGCCCATGCTCCGAGACACTGTGTAATTTGCTACAACCTGGGTGCAGGGCAAGTGGGGAGCCAGAGAAGAGTCACCATGCTAAACAGTGAGCAATTAAAGAAAACAAAATAAAATGAGATGCTACTTTGTAAGCATCTAACAAAGATGCTGTAAGACTAACAAAGATCAAAAGTAATAGCAGCCAAATGCCAGAGAGGACTGTGGAGAAAGAGAGCCTCTCCAGCCTCACGGGTGGGAACATGAGCAGGTGGATGGTGTCTGGAAGACAAGTTGGCAAGGGATACCGAAAGCCTTCATTTTGTATCCAAGAATACATCATAATAATGCACCAAATAAATGGACACAATTTCTCTGCAAGAAAGCTTATCATAAGGAAACGCTATTTCACAATTGTTTCACCAATAACATCAATTATTCACCGAAAGAGAATTTTTTGGTTAAAGCGAAGAGCAGAAATATATATATTCCTTGACATGGATTGATGTTCACAACATGTAAAATTAATTTTGTAAAAAGGCTGCTTACAGGAAAAGAAAAATCCAAAGCACGTAACCAAACGCACAAACAGAAAAAGATCAGGAAGAAATTAAGATGTTTAAAACCCAAAGATATTGAAAGATACCAAGTGCCTTTTAATACCCTGGTGTTGCAATCTTTACTTTCTCCTTTTCATTTTCTGCACCTTCTTTTACTTTTTACAGTCAATGTGTATAATCAGGGAAAACAAAACAAAAATAGAAATAGAGCAAATATAGGTGAAGTGAGTTACAGAGAAAATCCAAAACTAAGTTTTCCTTAACTCTTTAAAAATGGACAGTTTTTCGTGAAACATTTAGCAATGTACCTAATAACTATGAAGTTGGGAAGCTTCGAGCAGTGGCTCTAGGCACAAAGAACGCTTAAGGGCCAACACCCCCAGAAGCAGCAGGAGGGTCAGGATACAGTTCGCTAAGCCAACCCAACTTCCCGCT
The DNA here is from genome assembly GCA_030068075.1 of Paguma larvata. Taxonomy (NCBI): domain Eukaryota; kingdom Metazoa; phylum Chordata; class Mammalia; order Carnivora; family Viverridae; genus Paguma; species Paguma larvata. Next base: position 21,566,532 of record CM057842.1, on the reverse strand, counting down.
GGGGAGGCTGAGGGCACATGAAGAGCTGGAGGAGACAGGAGATGAAATATCACCTACGAAACGTCCTTTCTTCTCTTAGCAGGAAGCTTATCTCCCTCAATAGGCAGGCGAGCTGCTCGCTGCCAACACACGTTGGAGAACAGCCTTCTGGGCCTCTCTGTGAGGCTCAGGTGGATGCAATCTGCAGTATGTTAGAGGAAACCCAACCCCTTTTGGAGTAAACCCACGAAGACTGCCTGGTTCCTTGTGGTTTTCACCTGAAACGTCAACCAAGAATGGTTCACTGACCTTATCGAAACTGGTGAGTCCAGTTTGTTGCTATTTTTTTAAATGTTTACTTATTTATTTTGAGAGAGGGAGAGATGGCAAGTGAGCAGGGGGAGGGGCAGAGGGAGAATAAGAATGAGAATCCCAAGCAGGCTCTACACTGTCAGCACAGAGCCTAATATAGGGCTTGACCCCACAAACTGTGAGATCATGACCTGAGCTGAAATCAAAATCTGGATCCTTAACCAACTGAACCACCCAGGTACCCCGTTGCTATTTTTCAAGTTTTTTCTAGCTTGAGGTTTCTGTTGTAAATTTTCTTACACATATGTATGAGGTTTTACAACCCAGTTTGCAGAAGGAAGGGAAAAGGGGAGGTAGGGAAGGAGGAAGGAAGGAAGGAAGGAAGGAAGGAAGGAAGGAAGGAAGGAAGGAAGGAGGGAGGAAGGGAGGGAAGGAAGGAAGGGGCAAAGAAGCAAATAGGCTACAAGATACAGCAAGGTGACAAAGAATAGTCTTTTCATTTGTGACTAAAAACACCATATTTTTGCCTGGAATAAATTTACTCCTCTTTTAAAAGTTTTTTTTTTTTATGTTTATTTATTTTGAGAGAGAGTGTGCCATGGAGGGGCAGAGAGAGAGGGAGAGAGAGAGAGAATCCCAAGCAGGCTTCACACTGTCATAGTGTAAAACCCGACGTGGGGCTTGAACTCACAAATCGCGAGATCATGACCTGAGCTGAAATCAAGAGTCAGCTGCTTAAACCAACTGAGCCGCCCAGGTGCCCCTACTCCTCTTTTAAGAAACATGTTTTGAAACTCTGAGATCAGACAAGAAATGCACAAAGACAGAAAAAAATCTCCTGGCTGTGTCCAGTTTCTTCTTCTACTGGCTAAGAACTAAAGGCCCTTCTAGCAATGTTCGGTATAATCGGCTCCTAAGACTTCTACAGCTCATTTTGGGCTTAATATGCAAAGAGTCCTTATGATCTAAGAGTCTTTGTATACAGAAAGAACCAGTGTGTCTTATGAACCTACCCTTCATTTAGAAACTCATAAACTAAGTGGTTGATTTCCTTTCCAACCCAATGGGTATCCTTTTGAAAATAATCCTTGGCAACAATTTTCACAATGCCTACAGATGCAGATGAGTCTTTAAACCAGAAGTATTCATAGTCTCTGCAGATATTCATCCTGTATGTCACATATATGTGTGCTGCAGATCATGCTTTTCTTGAGCGCCTCCTACTCTCCGTGCCTCAGTTAAATATATATATATATATTTACATAAAGACAGAGATGTGTTTTGTAGTCATACATATGTAGACACACGCCAGTCAAAAAACAGCTAGAGGAAGTTGCTCTAATAGTACCCTCTAGCTTTTTGGAAGACTGGCGTAAATCTCTTCTGCAGGGGGAAAAATCCATTTTTCTGAGAAGGTAAATGTTTATTAAATGCAAATACTGATATTCGTTACCTAGGAAAAACGTCTTGCTGCATGTGGAATTTCTCGATAAAAAGCTTTCAAGTCCCAGGTTTCTCCAGATAAACCCCTATCGGTGAACTGATGCGTGAAAGCGCTGAAATTGAATTACTGTACAACAGCAATTACTTCCCACAGTACAGCCATAATGGGAATCGGTTCTGCAGCGAACAGCAGGTAGCTAGAGGAGGGGACAGAAACTTAATATATAATTAGTCTCCTTTAGCTTTTCCCAAGAAGCAAGGATGTTTATTTTTAAGCAATACACTCTTTTTCAAGTGCCTGATTTATCGTTCTATCAATGTAAATCAGAAACTAAGTAAAACAAGATTAAGTTTATTTACAGGTCTGAGCTTCAGAGTGCTATCAAAATGTATTAACTATCTTATTCAAGGTTGGAAAACAACAGACTCTTCACTTAGAAAGTTTAGCTACAACTTACTTTTCGTGCATTTTCATAGTCCCCAAGGAAGTTTGTTCTTTTAGACATTTCTAATAAATTGCTTGGGGGAGAAGATGAATTTGACCAGCAAATAAAACACCTAATGTTCTGCCTGATATGCTACCAAACTAGGTAACATCCTATAATTGTATGTGTGTGTGTGTGTGTGTGTGTGTGTGAGAGAGAGAGAGAGAGAGAGAGAGAGAGAGAGAGAGAGAGACAGAGAGAGAGACAGAGAGAGACAGAGAGAGAGAGAAACGTGTTTAAGCTCGTGGACACCTGAAGTCTATCGGGCACAGCAGTGAAAGTCGCATGGATGGATCAGCACTTGGCCCCAGAAGCAGGCACAACTTCAACACGGGAAGGAGGTTACAATTCTAGCCAAGATCAGTGTGATGAAGGTGGTGGCTACCCCAGAGCTGCTCCACGAGATCAAAGTCAACACTCATTCTGGAGAACACACCCTCGGAAAACCATTCTAGAGAATACTAGTATACATATATACATTCTCCAAAATCCTTCTGTTTATTATTTCCTGGTGTATCTGCTTTTTTCAGGTAGTGCTGCTCATCTCGATTACATGGACCGTTCTGAAATCGCGGCATCATAACATCCCCTGGCTGTGCTGGAATCTGCCCTAAAAGCATATGCCTGTAATCAGAGATGCCCACAGTCACTCAGATTTACTTCCTACCGATTCCCCTCCAACTGCAGGTTAGTCTGTGCCCGCTCAGAGTTCCCTGGGAGCTCAGATGATCCCTCCTGCTGTGTAATGGTTTGTATTACTCCCAGGGGAGGCTTGGATTTTGAAGACAAAGGAAATGCTGGGGCAGCCTGTCTGTATAACAATACCACTGAACACAATTCTTTTGCCTTCTTCCCTCACGTCATCAGCAACTCAGGACAAAGGGGAGCTGGGTCAGAAGTGCCTCGGATGAGCTCTCTCGTGACACAGTTGAGCATTTCCAGGTTTCACTTAGGCATGGCCCGACGGGGGTCCACTGCTGGCAGCGGACTTCCCCCGCGTCCAGCATGTGGAATATCTTCCTTGAAATGTTAATGAACTAAAAGCAAATTGATTCCATTTCTTGTTCATGTATAGGAACTTAAAACTTGATAAATTGCTCACTAGCATCAATTGAGGCCTTGGTAGCTTGACTACATCTGAACAAAGAAGGTGGGAGATAATGCTTTGGGCACAATGATCTTGTACACGAGCGAGCAGCAGCATCCCTGCATCAAACCCCATCTGGCTCTTAAGTTAAAATAACCTACACATCAACCCGCCGAGTGAATCTGAAAAAATTATTTAAACTGCCAACAGTATTAAAAAGGTGCTAAAAAATATTAGTCAAGAAATGCTACCATAATGATGGCACCATTACGTTAATGGCAATTACCGAAGCTAAGGTTATTTGTAATTTGCTAGGCTGAAAAAAAAAAAGTTACGTATAGTCCATTACCAAGCAGATGACAGAGGTTATGTAATGGGCAGGCCGCTCCGGGTTTCGCATTTACTCCAGACATCTGACGGGGAGAAAATAGGACTTCCTGTGATAGGATAATTGCATAGTGGAGAGTAATTCAAATAGGGGACGAGTATGATAAAATCGCTCTGATTCAACTAATCACTAGGAAAAGTGATGGGGGGAATGATGAAATCAAGCCAGAAGAGACAGAGAAAAGATCAACACTGTTTAACCGCCGAGATATGACAGGCGTGGGGGGCGGGGCTGTCAGTCCTCCTTTGTTTCCGGGCACAGACTGACTCACTGCCCCTACATTCCCAGACCGGAGGAGTTAGTGCCCCTTTCTAAATTGCAAGGACCCATCTCACAAATATCTTATAGACATCAGTGGAAATTTGAACAATCTGTGTCATTTGTGAGCCAGTTCTTTCTGATGTACATTCCTGAGTCCGCCGGGCCATCCCCCATGCAAAACCATCCGTGAGCATTTGGTGCTGGATGGGTTACTGGCAGGAAAGCACTAGGACCTCTGTCCCGATTCAGGTTGCTGGGGGTGGGAATGGAGGCTTGGGAACGATTTCTAGGTGTGGTACATCAGAACAATGGAGCAAACTTTAAAATCCGTTCTTTTCTTGGGCCATTAGAGAAAGGGGTCGCTGCTCGGTGGGTGGCACGGGATGGGACAGGAAGAGCCCCATTGGACACTGGTTCATTCTAATGCCACCTGGCAAATAAGGACTCCACCTGCAAACCCACAGACCAATTTGCATTTGAGGCATCTGCACTTCAAAAGCTTACCAATTCCAGAGGCAAACAGCAACTTTTCCTACTTGAGAAGTAGGTGTCATTATAATATGAAAAAGTCACACTCACTGCTGCTTGGCCTCCACATAAGGCAACCTCCAGGGCCCTCTCAGTGGCCACCTGCTCTCATCCCAAATGCCACATGGCTCACGACTGCTGTCAGTAGTGCTGCATGGCTCAACAGGACCAGGCCCATCTCAATAGCAAGACTGCCTCCAAACCAAACCCAAACTTGACATACAAGCCCTCTTTTCTGTTTAAAGATTTCCAAATTAAATTCCCTCCTGTCATCATCCTTGAAGCCTTTTAAAGCTTCAAGACTCTCTCGTTATTCAATACTTAACACACTGAAAGGTCCCTTCACCAGCAATAACAGCAAACATTTACTGAATGCTTACTGTTCGCCAGTCACTATGCAAAACACTTTGCTCAGTTACGCCCGGGGTAACCTACCTTCTGGGTGCAAAAGGAACTCCACAGAGCCTGTCCATGTGACCTGGACCTGTGACTCCACCTTGCCAAGCCTGCATGCTCATCCTCTAAACCAGTGAGGTAGGATCGGTACCTCACTCCCAGGGCTGAGGCCAGGTTGCAATGAGATGACATATGTAAGTGCTTAGCATGGGGCCTGGTGCGTAGAGACTCGGGAAACAGGAGCACAGGCTAGTAAGTCACCTACTCCTCCTAGCATCACCACGGAGGCGAGAGAGGGAAGAGGTCCACTGGTTCTCTAGTTTTTCTCACCAACCTCTCACCTGCCATGTGGGCTCCCTGCTTCTGAGCAATGAGTCCGCGTTCTGGAGCTGGCTGGCCCTCTGTGTGTCACCCTGCTATGCTGTACAAGCCCCCAAGGGCCAGGTTCCCACCCTGGGGCTTCCTTGCCTGTCAACTGCAGAAATAGAAGCTCAAGAGACGTATGTCCTCTTCTGCTCTAAAATTCTGTGATTCACAAAGAAATCCAAATTGAAACAAAAATGGCATTTCCTGGGGCCCGGGTGGCTCAGTGGGTTAAGGCGTCCAACCTCGGCTCAGGTCATGATCTCACACTTCGAGAGTTCAATCCCTACATCGGGCCATAGGGCTCTGTGCTGACAGCTCAGAGCCTGGAGCCTGCTTCAGATTCTGGGTCTCCCTCTCTCTCTGCCCCTCCCCCACTCATGCTCTGTCTGTCTCAAAAATAAATAAACATTAAGAAAAAATTCTCTAAAAATTGCATTTCCTTCCCTCAAACTAACAACCATTGTTACTAGTATTTAAAACAAAATAAAACACGGTAGTTTTTTGGTGAGGATTCAGGCAAGTGAGCGCTCGCGTGCCACTCCTGCCAGAGGAACCGTGAATTCACCTCATGCAGAGAGCTTTGAAGATGGGGTTAGCGTCTCTGAACTGTCTTCTGTGTTCAGGGATTCATCTCAAGGAAATCCAAGTATCCCGCAGGATGCTAAGGGCACAGATGCGATGAAGAAGGTAGACTTGGGTCCATATGCCCATCCCTCACCCCCCATGTGACCCTGGAGAAGTGACTTAACTTCTGCCTCTCTCTGTCTTCTATTTTGTAAAAGTGGGGTAGTAATAATACCCTCCTCTAGGGGCTGCTCTACTAAGGACAAGCGAGTACCTATAAAATCGTAAGAGGAACACCAAACATACAGTAGATGCTTAGTTGTCTGATCTATAATTAATATACAAGAAAGTTCGCTGCACCATTATTTATATCAAAACTTGCAACAACTTAAATATCCAGATTTGGAGGAACAGTCAAATCATGTATGACACATCCTTAAAGTCAAATGTGATGCAGCCATTTTAGAAAATCATGTCACGTACTGATGCCGGGAAAAGCTCACACAGCACTGGACGAACAAGTGCAGAGAGGCTAGACACCAAAGCAAACAGGCAACACACCTGCCAACGTGAAAGAGGAAAACACACAAGTACGCGCACAGAAATGAAATTTAAAAAACCAGAAGGAACGAAACACAAGAGCACAAGACTGACTTTCAGGCAATAAGTGCCACCAAAGGGATGTTCATTCTATACATAGAAAATAGGAAATACGGTGAGATTCTATTCTGTTTTGCATTTGAATTTCAGGTTGTTGAGTGTGAGATGCGAATGGCTACCATGTCTGTAAAGAATAGCACTTGCTTCAAGGCAGAGACATAAAGACACACACAGGGATCACCATGAAGCTTCAGGGGCTGGTGGGATGATATTTCTGTAGCAAATAAAAGTAATTTTTTTTTTCTTCTAAGACTTCAGAGTTCCCACCTAAAAGTCTCTACTTATGTCATTAACGACCATAGGGGCGGTATGAAACTGCCATTCACGGAGCACTGCTCACGTGCCAGGGTCCATGCTCAGTAGCTCAAAATCATGACTTTGTTTAATTCTCGTCCAGCCTGTGTGTTTTTCCCATCTACAGATGAGGACACTGAGGCTCCTGAGGGCAGTTTTACTAAAGGTGAAATCTCAGTAAGTGACCAAGGCAGGCGCTGAACCCAGGCCAAACTCATGCTCTTACCTATTCAGCTACAACCCTCCTCCCCACAATCCAATGGCACTGGAGTGGCACTGTCAGGTCTAAAGCAGAAATAACGTGTGGAAATTTTGTTCAGCCAATGAATTGTGAGAGAAGCGAAAGCAGGAAGTGGTATTTTAGAGCAAAGTGATTCTGGAGATAATTACTGAAACGAAAGTATAGGTTAGAGACAAAGAACTCTTCAGATTGCCATTCTTTCCCATACCCCCGGGCCAATGAGACACGAATGTGGGATGTGACAACATTCACCTGTTCTAAAGCAAGAAAGTAAGATGCACTGCTGAGTTGGCAACAAGGAACAAAGTTGGAAGCCATCTTGGAAATCCAAAAGGATACATTTCCATTCATCTTGTTGATAATATGAAACCTCAGGGAGCTCTAACTGGTCGGGACAAACATTATAATTATGGTAATATTCTAGTAGAGGTAAAGAAAACCTCCAGCTTCATCTAGACTCCATTACTCCATTGAGATTTTCAACTCCACATTTTGGCAAGCGTGGCTTAAATTTTTTACAGTTGCTTAGTTGAACCACAATATGCTATTGAGTGAATTTTGGCAATTAGTGAATGTATCACACAGTCATAAGCCATCCTCTGAGACTGTACAATTAGTGGCACTTCCACTGAAGGCATAAAATTTTAAGATGAAAACTGGCATCTGAACCCTACCTGGAAAGGGCAATCACGCCCCTACTAACTGCTTTTGCTGGTTAACTAAAGAAAAGAAAGTGTTTACATAAAAAAGCTGAGTCAGCTTTGATCTTTGAGAGCTGGAGTCATCAATGCAGTCCCCTGAAGGTGCCTCCATGTCTTTGGGTAATACAGAACAGATACCAGAGGCACTTACCCGCACTGCTTCAGACTTCTTGTGAAACATCTCTTCCATGTTCTTTGCCAGCTTTTTCACTAGCTGGAGGCCATCGATTTCTTCTATGGCTACATCTTTCTCATACTCTTTGTATTTCTGTAAGGAGAGAAGGCAAGAAGAAAGGCATAAAACAGCACACCCGTGATTCTGGAGCACACCTGCTTACAAGGAATAAATAGGACTGTCTCTGTTGGATTTGGGGAGATTGGGCTGTATTTTGAAATTATTAAATCAACTAAGGAGAAGCATGAAAATTGGCTCTGGCTGTCTTAGAAACTTAACTAGCACCCAGGAAAGGAAAGAAACAAAACCCCAAAGGAATCAAACTCTTTATCATCCATCCTCTTCAGTTCTTGAAATCAACACCCTATACTTCCGACTTGACCACACTCAGTCATTCTGGAGGACTGCCCCAGATTCGTTAGCTATTGCACACCCAACACCACCAGAAACTATTTCAAATGTGTCATAAAATAAAAATGAAGAAATTCAACTCTGTACGTGTGTGTGTGTGTGTGTTTTCCTTTGAACATCACTAACTTAATTTTTTCATGACCAAATACTGGGGATTTACGGAAAGATAGTTTCAAGGCTACGACTGTAATGTACAACTCCTGCAGAAGTCGGCAAAACATAATCCTTGGGCCAAATCCAATCCATCACCTATTTTTATAAATAAAGCTTTATTAGGACAAAACCACACCCATATGTTTATGTATTCAATCAAGTTTAATACTCACAACAGAGACCAGATGACCCACAAAGACTAAAATATTTACTCTTTTTTATAGGAAAAGTTTGCCAACTCCTAAACTGGAATGGGAATTGAAGAAGGTCACATGGCAGAGCATCTTATAAATATTTTATAATGAGAGAGTCCTTGCTATGGATTTTAGTATTTCAATTCCATCTCCTAAATGTTCATTGCGGACTTCTTATGTATCCTCAATGAGCTCACAGAAAGAAGAATGTATAATAAGTACAAAAACCATGAAAACAATACTTTATATAAGGTTTCATAACGTGTTCATCTGTTCATAAAAGACTGATTTAACCCATAACTTACTCAAGCTCTCAAAGACAATTTTTCATTTAAAACCTATCACACACCTGAGTGATTTATCTGTTTAAACCAGCAGTTCTCAAAGTGACACAAGACCCCCTGAGGGCTCCCTTTCAGGGGTCGCTCAAGTCTTCCTTTCCCCCAACAGCATATCTACATGAAGCCAGATTTTCTTCATAGATTGCAAAAATTCACAACAGACTGAACACAGAAGCTGATATGAGGATCTACCTGTCTTCTCTTAAACTATTAAAAAGATTTGCAGAAATGAAAAAAAAGAAATGTCACTCCTCTAACTTTTTTTTTGTTTGGGAAAACAGTTATTTTTCATACTATATGTTACTGACGTTAGCATGTAATGAGTTTTTATGCTTGAATTCATTAATTTTTAAATCTCGGTTTTAATTTCTAATATGCCAAATATCCATAGATATAACCCACATTACCAGAGCTCTTAGGGGTCGTTAATATTTATTTTATTATTATTTAATAAATTATTTAATTATTATTTTAATATAAAAGCACAAAGGAGTCCTGGGACCAAAAAGTTTGGTTTAACTAAAGATTTAATTTTGTTCCCACTGGAAAGAAATACTGTTTATTAATGAATACCTCCCAAGTGGGGTTTGAAACAATTTCAATGTCAGCAGGAATCCCTTACATTTACATAGCTTATAAAAGGCTGGGGAACTAAAAATATCGGGGGCCTTACATTCACCCTTATTTGTTAGGAGAACCTGAACCACTTACTAGCCCCTCACCCCAAATTCCTGGGGCTCCACATCTTATTTCAGCTTTGAAGACCTTGAGAGTCCTTTTTGAAGAGGAAAATACAATTACATTTTAATGGAAATATAATTTTTTAAATAAAAGTTTGCATTTTCTCCCCATTTCCTCTCCTTTACTTTAAAAAATGTACACTGAGAGGAAGCTGTGGTTCCTTGCCCAAAGGAAGTGTGTGTGTGTGTGTGTGTGTGTGTGTGTGTCACACAAAGCACTTCTGTTACTCGCTTAGATTTCCAAGTTGGAAATAATACTAGGTGCCTTGAAAAGAAAAGAGCAGAGTTTGAGGACAGGGGAAATGACCCTATGGGAATGAACATAAGAGAGAATTTGATTCCTCAGACTAAAATGAAGTCCCTGGATCTGGGGGCATCTGGCTAGTGTCCCCAGAGCTCAGCACCAGACACTGACAGAGCAGAGGTGAGGAGGGCAGAAAGGGACCCCCGGACTAAGCACTGGGAACTCTAATCTAAATTTCAGGCCCAAGGGCCTGGTATTTCTGAGAATTAAGGTGAGCCTAAGGAAATATACAAAATGCTATTCTAGACTGCCTTAGTCTGGACCAAGACAGACATCTGCTACATCACTCAGAAGATGCTCTGAGCTGCTCCACGCTGTCCTATAACAGACCATGGGTAATAAGTAATACGCTTCTCCTTGCTCCCCAAAAACATCCATAAACATCTTATGTGTTTGTCTTGAGAGTCTCTCTCTTGCATCTCAGCTAGGAAACAGCTAGTTCTCAGCTAGTTCTTCCTTCTAGCTTTCCTCTCCTCCTCGACAAGGTTGTACTGGTTATCCAAGATGAGGAGGCTATACCCTTCCTTTGAGCTCCAGAACACTCTGTGCTCATCTCTCTCATGTGGCCTGTGGGGCAAGGACAGGCCCTTGTGATCACCCACAGCAGACACTCACTTCATTCTCTGAATGAAGCTTGCTGCAAAACAATTTCAATGTGACAGTACAAGGAAGACGCAAATAAGGGTGCAGCTGCATTGTTCTTTGATCCCATAAAGGTGACCTCTCCACCCATTGAGAGATTAACTGGATTGGCTGAGATGTGGGGCTCCAGCCAGCCCAAGCCTGGCTCAAGCTAACAGCGTCCTCTGGTGTATGAATAAAACTTCAATGACAATCACTGGAAATGTTCCTTAAGTTCAAGTGCAAGCCAATGCTTTTGGAGCCAAAAATCCTGGGGGTTCTCTGCTGCCTGCCAGATGTGTTCCAAAAGCCAATAGATGAGGCCAGCCTATACCCAAGGCTGATTCACTACCAAAAGTACAAAGTTCAAGAAGCAAGTAAAATAAAACACAATTTTCAATCTGTTATTTACAGAGTCAGTGAAATAAATCTGTCTTATGTAATTCTGTAACCAAAGGTGATCTAGAGGCTTAAGCTAAAGAAAAATAACACAGGGGCGCCTGGGTGGCTCAGTAGGTTAAGTGGCCGACTTCAGCTCAGGTCATGATCTCACGGTCTGTGGGTTCGAGCCCCGCATTGGGATCTGTGCTGACAGCTCAGAGCCTGGAGCCTGCTTCAGATTCTGTGTCTCCCTCTCTCTCTGCCCTTCCCCTGCTCACGCTCTGTCTCTCTGTCTCCCAAAAATAAATAAATGTTAAAAAATATTGTTAAAAAATAAAGAAAGAAGGAAAGAAAAATAACACAGATTTCACAATGAGCCTCTACCTGAATCTTTTTTAAAAATATATATAGGGCCCTATTATTCCGGCCATATCTGTTCCTTGCATGTGTTTGTCTCCCAAGAGACCTCTAGAAGGGAATGGATTTATTTAACTCCACCATCCCCCAAATTTTCACTGAGATCTTCCTGCATCCTCTCTTCCTCTGAGTCTGCTCTGTGAAAAGGAGCCAGTGACATTATGGAGGACTGTCAGTCTCCCAGGGCCACTTGTGCCTGGTGACCTAGCTAACTAATTTCAACACAAAACCCTTTGCTGAGCTAAGGACTCCAGATCTGGGACAAATGCAACCATTCCTCTGCCAGCCCAAGTCCTCTCCCTTCAGGACATGTGACAGTGGATCCTCCTTGCCAGTGAGCCAAGCCTGTACTATTTTCTCCCCACCCTGGGGAAGATATCCCATAAGCAAAAAAAAAAAAAAAAAAAATCCTACTTTTCAAGATGTGTTAATGCCTGTTGGAACTGGGTCAAACGACATAATGCCTTACTCTTACCAGGAAACGCTACGCTTTGCTGGAATCAAAGGATTTTGAAGAACAGAGAGAGTAACACAGTGACACCCATTAACCAGTTGTAAACACTTAGTAATTGGGATGGTCATATATATCAGAACCTTGAGAAATGTGTCTACTGTATAAAACCCAGCAGTTTGACCTCCAGCAACCAGAAAGAGGAAGCTACAACAGTACAAGAGAATTCGGCAAAGCCATCCCAAATTGTGTAAAACAATGTAGGAACGGTGCGCCCAGTATATTACAATACTTTACAGACGACAATCAGTACCTTTTTGTTTTAAATTACTAATCTGTATACACCCATACACAGGAACACCTTGCTAGAAGAGACAGATATATGCCACATATTCACAGCGGGCTATATGATTACCAAGGATTTTTTTTTTCTTTCTTTTCTTGCTTACCTGTATTTTCTAACATACTATTTTGGAAATTAGAAAATATAAAAGTTGTAGTTATGTGCGAATAGCATATGGGCACCTAATAAACAGATTTCTTTAGGGAAATGTGGTCCCAATTAGAATCTGTGTAATTAAGCAGCATGTCTTCATTAGCAGAGCCTAAGGAAGTCAGTAAAATGAGTCCTCCGTGTATCACAGGCTCAGCACGGTGCCGGAAGCTTTTCACATATTAATTTGTCTAATCTCACAGCCACACCAAGAGGTAGGTATTATCCCCAAATTGCAGATGGGGAACTGAGGCACAGAGAGGTTTAGTCGCGAGTGGGAAGTCAAACGGATAGAGTGAATTTTAAACCTATTAAGGTCTGACTCTAATCGCTTGGTCTTTTGAACTTGGGGATAGGGGTAAGGACCGACAGTCTAAATATTTGCAAATTTATTTCAGAGGGTCCATTTTATTGCTGTACTAACCTCTGTCTCATTGCTCTTGTAGCCAATGGTGCCTTGGACTCTCCAAGAGAAACAAATATCAAAAACAGAAGACCTCCGCTGTTCAACTAGAGCTGCAGGTGTTCCCAGGCTGCCCCAGGGGAGCAAAAGCCATGCAGCCAGGGCACGCTGGACATCACAGCAGTGGACTCTGTCCTTCCAAGGGCCCCCGAGGGGGAGCTTGGAGCCTGGCCTCAAAGGAGCAGACAGAACTCTTGACAATCAAAATATCTGGAGAGAGAGGAGCACTCCCACTCTGAAATGAAACCTTGAGGCTTAATTATAAATTACCCCTTGGCTGTGTTTGGGCTACAAAACATCTTTTGGGGGCGCCTGGGTGGCTCAGTTGGTTAAGCGGCCAACTTCAGCTCAGGTCATGATCTCGTGGTCTGTGAGTTCGAGCCCCACATCGGGCTCTGTGCTGATGGCTCATCAGAGCCTGGAGCCTGCTTCAGTTTCTGTATCTCCCTCTCTCTGCCTTCCCCTGCTCACGTTCTGTCTCTATGTCTCTCAAAACTAAATAAATGTTAAAAAAATTTAAAAAAAATCTTTTGTTCTCCAAGGTACCAAGAAAGACTGGGAGGTGAATCACCCTCAAACTCCTTTTCCTCCGGGGTCTGCCTCCCCACACAGCTGTGTAGGCAGTGGCATTTATTCCCTATAGCTTCGAGGACTGCACTAGCAATTACATCTGTTTCATATGAAAGCAGCAGCAGCCCTTCAGCTGGGAAAAGGAGTCAGGAAAGTGTCAGCAGGTCCCTGTAAACACACAAAGGAAGGCAGAGTAAAAGACAGGACACAGAAGAGATACCATGCCACCTCATTAAAGACTCAGGCCAGTCTGGATTTGAATCTTGTCTCCAACACACTTCATTTGTTCTATAAACTTCTATTTTGTGTCTCTGGTATGCTAGGCAGGGTACTAGACATCAAGCACAACGATGAGTACAGCCAAGTTGAAGGAAGCTGGCAGCCCATTGGTCAGGAGTGTTCTGATGAGTAAATAGGCTAAGAAGATACAACATCATGGTAAGCACCTTGATGGGGAGATCAAGGCAGTGACTCTCTTCTTGCTGGACCCTTAATGGATGGCAAGGCTGGGAAGGTGGGAGACAGAACAGGCGATGAGCAGGCCAGGCAGAGGGAGCAGCAGGGATGGAGTTCCAGGGACAAGAGGCTGCCAGGAGCTCAAGGAACTCCCTACCCCCTGCCCCTCTTTTCCACTCCACTGGTGCATGGGTGGACAAGGCAAGGACTCTGCTGAGAGACGAGGCCAAAGAAGTAAGCAGGGCCAGGCCATTAAGGGAGTGTTCTAGGATTAAGAGTTTGGACCTTATTCTGATTTGGGGAGGTGAGTGGGATGCGAAGGCAGGCGGGGTATGGAGACAGGCCAGAGCCCAAGCCCTGGAAGGATTCAAAGGTGGGAGGGACTTGGCAACTGGATGTGTGCTTGTGAAACACTTTAGTGTGCAGAGAAGGCAGGAGGGAGGTAAAATTGGATGGAGAAAGGGAGTCGAGAGGCTTGAGTGGTTGGGACATGGGAGACAGAGCTGCAGAGAGGCTGCAAGAATGTGAGGAATGGGGAGATGTGCTCCCTGGAAGACATGGAGAGGGGTGACGGCCAGAGGCAGCAGCGGCCTGGGCTGGCTGGCCTCGTCACTTTCAGGAAATCGCTGAACCTCCTGGGCCTCAGTCTCCTCCATCAGAGCCGGGGATCCTGACGGCCCTTTCAGGGCCGTTGCAGGGCGTGGGGCGGGGGGTGGTGGCTACTGGGAGGACGTCTGTGAAAGCCCCCAGCGTAGTGACTACACATAATACCCACTCTAAATCCTAATGCTCCCCTGGCTTTCCCTCATGGTATTTCTGCTACGGAAGATCCTGATGTGTGTTGTATTTTCACATGAACGCCTTCGGAACTGAAGCTCTTAAAGTAAGATGAATTCCAACAAGTTGTTTGATGATATCGCAACTCTTCGTTGGGCCACCTCCAGCCTCTGGGCCTCCTCCTGGCTTCAGGCGGTAGCCGGAGGCACCTAAACAACATGGCCCATAGCTTTAGCCAAACCAGGGTGGAAGCAGAATACAGCCCTTCCCAAGAACACCTCTCTGCATTCATGACACAGAAGGAGGGCAAGCCTGAGACTTTTTATTCCCTCTGCCACAAGAGAACATCTGAAGCTTCCATTCCTTCTGTTAGCAGAATCAGCATTTGGTAAGAAATCTTGCGATGAGCCAAGAACATCATCATCTGAGAAGGGAGACATAGAAATGCATTATTTCTGCAGCATCTATTTTGCCAGACCATTTCACACAAACACCAGGAAGAGAAAAGCACTACTTCACTGTCAGAACACTTAATGTTGTTCACACATTTGGGTCATTTTTTTCCTACGTGACAACTGCATATCTAGAAGTGAGTCACCTAGAACAGCCCCCCAAGAGGGGGGCTCCGGTCAGGAGACTTCTGGCCAGTCACGTTAATTGGGATAAAAGCCAAACACGGAAGAGGGGCTCTGAGTACCTCTGCACCAACACCAGCAACAAAATGGCTTGTGCAGAAGACGGATGTAAGGGATTGCCCTGGGCCAAAGAGCTGGTGCATCGGAACGCGGTCTCTTGGCCAAATTTTCTCATCAAAACCTGAGACTCCGTCTCTAGTTCAGCAAAATTCAATCACTGGATGAAGACTGACAGAAGGTCCAGGGGAGGAGATGGCAAAGAGCCTGCCCATCCCCAAGTGAGAATCTGGGGAGCTTGCTCAAAGTTCATGACTTGAGAGAAATTCTGAGAAATTGGCCTCCTTCTTCAACCCTCCCCTTAGCTTCCAGCACTTACCTTGAAATCCCCTGACCCAGATTCCCCAGTAAACCCTGTTCCTGGGAAAGCACCCTGGAGAGAGGCTAAGCCCAGAACCCTTAAAAGTGACTTGCTGACATAAGAGCAGAAGACACGTGTTCTTACCGTAAGGTTCAAATTTCGATCTTATTCTCATTCTTTCAAGCTCTGAAACAGCCACAGTACAGGAGCTAAACTCATTAAACCAAATCATTTAAATAAGGATCACACCAACACAAAAAAAGAACCTTAACTGAACTCACTGCTATTTTCATTCATTCAACAAATATTTAGAAATAGCCTACCATGTGCCAGGCGGGTGGAGAGAGTGGGGGACTATTGACAAATGCATGTGTTCCCTTGGGGTATAAGGAAGCCAATTTTTGGTTCATTTTACTAAAAATAAGTAATAAACAAATTGGAACAGAGATTCACGGATCATTTTGATCTAAACTAGAGCCCTGATATCCCACCTAGTCATTCGGTATAGGTTTCCATCCGAGGTCACGCTGTCTGCAGTACAGATGTACCATATCTGCTGTATGTGGGAGGGTATTGTGTGTCTTCTACTGAGCCCATAACAATCTAAAAAGCAGACATACATTTCTCCTTGAGTAGGGAGGGGTGAGTGCCAGGAATTATGGGCAAACCACAACTCCTATAAACAATGAAAGCTTGGTCAGGAATAGGAAGGACATCACAGTCACTAGGGAGGAGAAAGGCCCCAGGGAAGGATATAAAACAATGAATTTGCCAAGGGTCACAGGCAGGGATGACTGTGCAGCATGTATAATTCCTCACCTCCTGAGAAATGAAGTCTATGAAGTATGCTATTAACGTACTGAGACAGTCATGAGCCACCAGAAGATGGCTGATAAACAGAGGCAAGACATCTGTGACCCAGGTGTGATGGATAGTGGGAACAATGGTAGGTTGGGGTGGAGGGAAAGGAAGGGAGGGGAACATCTCTTCAGACTGTATGCAAACTCATCTGATATCCCTCCAATGGGGAGAAAGTGATACAGCTCCTACTCTGTCTCGTCTGCCTTATTCCTAGCAAAGATGTCTGACCACGATGGGATGGGTGAGAAAGAATCTACATGGGTTTGCTGGAATACTCTTGGTTTTGGAACCTGGTCTCAGCATTCTGCTTGGCTTAGAATCGCTGGCTGGGCTTCAAGACACAGTAAGCTCAACAACATGCATACCACTTGCTAGATAGTCTGGCGTAGGGGTCAAAACCGGGGATTTTCCAGCCAGGTGCACTAAGTTCTAGTGCTAACGTTACCACTCACTAGCTCTGTGACAAGCTGTTAAGCCTCCATCAGCCTCCTTTCCTTCATCAGTAAAGGGGATGATACCAGACCTCATAGTGTGCTTAGGATGATCGAGTGGGGTCAAGTGTGTAAAGACCCAGCAGAATGCTGGCCACAGAGTAGAGCACTCAAAAAACGGTGATGGTGTTGGCAGAGGTGGGAATAAACTCTGACATTTGCTCTATAACTTCTGAAACTGATCATTCTCTTGCCTCAACAACAAGAAGAAACTCTGAACCAACATTCAGTCTAACCGATGAGCTAGCCTGAATGCTGCTCTGGGCAGTGGCATTTTCAAATACCTTCCCAAGGCACTGAGGGGTCTTCGACAGTAACTCTTTGGGGAACGGCTCCCTGCTGGCAGGAACCGGATGCTTGAAGTCTCTATTTGCATAGTGGAAATGACAGTTTTAGATATGTTACTAAAGGTGTTGCAATAAAAACTAATCATCTACAATTTTTGGATTCTCTCCTTATAGGCAGTGTCATTTTCTTATTATGACATAAATGTACTTACTATTCCTCTCGACTCAATTATTGCATACAGAAGTGTCACTTCAAAATACAACACTCCAAAGCAATTATGCTTCCAAGTAAATATATCTCCAAATCCTTTAAGCTGATGTGAGGAACGCTTCTTCTTAACCATAACAACGAACCCAAATGAATTCATGGAACTCTAGGTCGCAAAAGAGTATTTTTCTATTTGAAAGTGGAAAGTGCCATTTTGTATAAATAACTCTGTTTCACACAGGTATTCCAATCGAGTGTCTCCAAGGTCCAAAAAATACCTGTAATAAACGCAGTACTCTTCCAGATCTAGTTAAGTGAGGAAAATGCTTACAGAATGCAGTTTTTCACTGTCAAAGGCATCAGAACAAGAGACAATTTGCATGAGAAGTCGGACCCTGTTTAGGAACTGACAGAAGGAGAGGAAGACAGGGCACTAAATGACCACCCAAAGAACAAAACAGAGAGCAGGCAAGGAGCAGCTGGCCTCCGACCTCTGCAGGGCTGCAGAAAATGAAGACCACCTGTGGGAAGGAACGATCACCTGCGTGCAGTTCTTGCTCTCTGGGAAGAAAGCATGGCTGTGGACCGCCACTGAAAACTGCCAACAGTTTTCTCGCTATGTTATTAAGAACTTCCGGTTGGGGGATAGAGGTTATGGTCTGTTCGAAATTCCTTCTCAAGGTGCCTTCTGTACTCACCTCAAAGGAGCACTGCCACAAGAATTACCAGGGCCCCCGGCCCTAGTGTCCCTGGAGTCCTTGTTCTCACCAAGCTGTTTGGAGTGCCTTCCATTAAACCACAGAGTTCGGGGACACTGCTCCTCAGAACAGCCGGCTCTGCAGTGGGTGGTCCCTGACAGATTTCTAGTACTTTCAGACTGTCAGGTCCTGAATTAAAAGATGGATATCTCTCCTCTCCCTGTTTTACTGTCTATGCTCTTTTTTTTTTTTTTAAACCTTGATAAGTCTCATAAGCTTTTACTGTTCAACACAGTCAACTGGACAAATGCCACTGATAAATTTTAGCTCTGTGGTGATAAAACTGAGTGTGAATGCTGTATTAGATTCCTGTTTTATATGAGGGAAATTAAGTCAGAGGCAAGCTACTAAACCAGCTGTTGATATGACCGTCTTGCCCTAGCACGGTGGCATAACATACGGCTTTAAAACTGGAAAATTCATCTGTCTACTGAACAAAATCAAATGGTCTCAATGCTTATTTAAAAAAAATCCAATTCCTGGGTATTTTCTGGATTACTGCATGGGATCTGAGGCTCTGAAATGCAAATATTATGCTGTACCTACATCCTCACAACACAAAATGCCTAAATAACAACTACAGGTCCATGTGTGTTAGGAAAAATCTCATTGTATGCATTTATGAGTGTGTTTTATGGACGCCAACAAATTTAAATACAGCCAAGCCGCAAATAATACAACATTACTTTACAAAGCCAGACTGCTTGAGATAGATTATTTTTCCAGCCTACTCTTTTCAAACACAGTTTTCTGATGTTCCAATTTAAAAGAATTCGTCCAGCACTCGGTGTTATATGGAAACCAATTTGATAATAAATTATTAAAAAATAATAATAATAAAATAAAATACAGGAATTCATCCCTCCTGCTCTCCAAGGATCAGAGGGAACAGCAACAACGATGATGATGATAATAATTGATTTTTAATAATAACAACCACCATTTATTGAGCGCTTCATTTTCGGTCAGATTGGTATTGTTTCCTCCCATTTTACAGAGACATTAGCCAAGTTACCAAGGTTATACTACCGGTAAGTGGTTGTATGAATTAGGGGGACGGTAGCTACTATAGTAAAAATATCCCAAATCTCAGGGGCTTAACACAATAGACATTTATTTCTTGTTCAGTAACCATCCGTTCCTTGTCTTCAGTTTTCCACATAGTGATTCGAGGACCCAGGACCCTCCCGTTGTGTGTCTCTGTTCTCCCCTCAGGCCTTGGAGTCTCCTGCATTCAGCCAGCAATGGGAAGAGAGGGCATGGAGAGGACACACCCACTTCCTCATTCCTAAGCCCGGAAGCAACATGGGTCAGCTCTGCTCACATTCCACTGGCACTTACTAGCCACATGGCTCACCCCAATGTCCCAGAGCCCAGAAGCCAGAACTGGTGGCTGGGAAGTCACATCCAGGCTCTACGTCAACACTGTGGAAACAGACACTTAAATCATCCAGGATCTGTGAGCTGTCTGTGCTGCTGTCACGGAGCCAGGATTTGAACCCAGGCAGCATGGCCTCAGAGTCTATACTCTCAACTACCACACTTCAGTTTAAAAGCTTGATAAACTGGAAGTAGATGAAACCTCCGATTAAAACTTGGCTGGGAACCATCAGCAAGATGGATATTTTGGAGCTGGCCCAATCAAGTCACAGTCTACAGAAAGGATAATATGACCCAATCATTTGTATGTGTAATTACGGTCAGGCTCAGATGTTAAAGGCCAAGATATTGCAACACAGAAAGGAACACATTATAAGCAATTCTCAGACCTTCTGTCCGATTTCCTTAATCCCAGCTCAAATAAAACTGCTATTTGAATAACACCAGTGACCTTCTCTAGCATATGATATTAGTTGTCCAGGCACCACAAAAGTTAATTGGCTTAACTAAAGTCTCTTTAATTCTATATCCAAGATGTCCTGGAAATCGAAGGCAATCAATGAATGAGTCTGCAAGATCCGTCACAAGCTTAGAGCTAATACTATTTGCAGCTGCTCAAGTGGTTTCTGTACTTAACAGAGCCAGAAGCTGGAATGAGGGTGAGGACCCTGCATCCGAACGAACCTTTAACTCTATCAACTCCAACTGAACCCAGGCCCTGGCTGATGGTGCAGCTAGACCCCAACTCTTCACTGGGGAATTGAGAGAACCATGTGGGATCGTGCTTAATAGTTTGAACCAGCCCTCCATCCTGCTGAAAGGAAGAGCTCAAAACTCAGTCTCCCTCTTCATGGTGGAAGGCTTCCCTTGTGCAGAGGTTGGGGAGATTCTGTTCCTTACCTCTGACGTCAGAGGCTAAGGGAAACCAGTCCACAGCACCAGCATCTTCCATGGAAACATCCCTTTGCCTCGCATTCACCCACGAGTGTTCTAAGGGTTTGCAGCAGGTGACATCCCATTTTATCCACCGTAAACAGTTTCAAAAAACGAAGGCGTCACAGCAGAGTCGCCCCAATGCTGAGATGCAAAACATAATCAGAGCCTTCTAGGAGTTTAGCGTTCCCTAACTTCACCACCAGTGATTTTTTTGACATACTTTGCCAAGCCCAGCACACACTTCTCCCCAATATTTTCAAGCTCGCAATGTTAGAGTCCAACGGGAACTGAGAAATAATCCATTTCAGAAGCCACTACCTCAAACGTTTCCAGAGGCCACACAGGTCATATCAGGTGAGGGAAGGCAGGCAGGCTGGGGTCTGCGGCAAAGGGCAGAGCTTCTCTCTCATCCTTAGATGGCGGTCACTTTTCGGCTTCTGCTGATCTTTGTGGGGAGAGGGGTACCCTGTGGTTACCCGATCCTCTATTTGTTAAGCGATGCCAGAAATCTACATCTTTAGGTGAAATCTTCCCCTGAGTCCGTTTCTTTGAACACTCTGGGACCCAGATAAGAAGTGTCTCTAACCATCTTCCTCCCCGTGCATCTTCACATGAGGCGACCGTGACACAAGAACACGTCCTCACGTCTCCTACAGGCAGTGACGTGCTAGAGCATGTAGACTATTTCCTGGCCGCTCACGAACTCTTGAAGCAGGCACTGGCATGACCTTTACTGTAATATGAGTGTGAGGCACTGAGAGGGCAGCTGCCCACCCAGGCCAGTAAGGACCAGATGTCTACCTCTTATCTTCCCAGCATCCCAGCCAGTGGGGACAGAGCCAGGGGTCCTCCTCACCATGCAGGACCCCTGGAGCTCAGAACCTGAGGCTGGCTTACCTTAGAGATCCCCACTTATGGCCAAAAGCACTTGATTCCTCAGGCATTCAGAGCTGCTAGGCACAGACATGAGGCCCTGGAACTGAGGAATCTAGACAGGTTGAAAGAAGCCCACACATTCCTCCCAAAATAGGTTTTTTTTCTGTGGTGGTTAGAAGAATCCTACAGTCCTAGAGAATGTTAACTAATGTTTCCTTCTCTCTCTTTCACGCACACACACACACACACACACACACACAATCACTACGCTACTAGTATTTTTTCTCCTAAGATGTATTTAGGAAAATATAAGGAAATCAACCAGTACATCCACCTCACGCACCTTATTCTTATTACCATCATATGATGTGCCTTTAAGATGGGAATTTGTAGTGGTCAGGGGTGGGGGGGAGGCTCCTCGGGCATCTGGTGAATCCCACTGACCCCTTCTCAGAATGATCCATTCAGATGAGAGAAAGAAAACACACAGGGAGGAAACCAATTACATTGATTTTCAGTTTTCAAAATGTTTACAACATAAATTTGTGATGCAGTAATGCCCGTGTTTCTTCACTGGTGCCTTAAACAGCAAGGTCCAGTGGTGAGTCTGCAGCGGCCATACCACTGGTGTCAAGAATGAGTACCAACAGCAAGGAGAGATCTGCATCGACTATGCTATGAAACGAAAATATCTGTGATTTCTGTCAATGACTAAGTCACAGGCACCACTGTGGCTTGTTACCTACATTTGTAAGATAAAGGAGTACATTTCAGCTGGAGGTTAGTGAAAATAAAAGATGTCTCCTTTTCCTGCCTAAGCACAGAGCCCCCTGCACTCCCTCTAAGGCATGAACACAGGGTTAGCGCCCGTACGCACAAGGATAGCAAGAGTCCCAGGAAAGGTCAGCTGATGCACAAATGGTGACAGGGCATCTGCCCCAATTCACATGCAGCATCGGGACGTACAATCCCTGTTGACCGTTAGTCTCTGTCACGTGCATGTACTGCCTGGTCATTAGAATATATTTACAATCCAATTTAAGATTTCTCTATGTTAAACATATACATCAAATTGTGGGCATTTCCTGTAATAATGAATTCTACCAGATGGCTCTGCTGTCTATGTCACTGAAGATCATGGTTTATGAGTTTCTCTGGGTGCTCTGTCAATAAATGATGATTTCTCAAATGGATCAGGGAAGGGTAAACACTAAACTAGAAACAATATTTATCTCAGGCCATGGTGTTAGAGCAGAGTTGATGAGAATGATAATTTTCTTCCCTATAGACTACTGGGTTATTAGAATTCTTCACAAAGACCATACATTCATGTATTATTTGTGTGATTAAAAATATATAAAGTGTCAAGTTCAAAGAAATTTAGTAATCACTGACATGAAAGTATAATAAATGCCTCCTAACATGCAAAAGGGAGTATGACTAACTCAGAAGGCTACATGCAAGACATGAGTTAAACAACCCACTGAGTAAGCTGGGCTTTGTCCACAGCTACGAGACGCCCATATCAAAAACTACTTCGCCCCATGTGTACTATCATAGAAATCTGCTCATTAAATAAGGCTAAATGAAGTGCATGATGTTTATAACTAAAGTCATGTAAAAACCCAAAGCAAAAGACAGTCCGAGAGGCCACAACAAATTTTTTACCATGGGTGGGGTGAGTGGCAGAGTTTTGGTTCAATTTTTTCAGTTTTCTAAATTCGTTATGTGATACTGCTTTTCAAATGTGAAGAAGCAAAGTCTAAGACGGTGAAAAAATAGACAGGTAAGGGTGGATTCAAGTCCAGGCAGGCTGGCTCCAGAACTCACGTTCTGACCTCCCCAAATCACTCTTCAAAAATAGCTGAAGGTAAAATGAGACTTTTTCTTATTATGAAAGGCAAAATGTTCTTGCTGTAGGAAGAACTATCAGAAGGTAGATATAAGCAAATAGAAAACAAATAAACAACAGAAATAAAACCCTTAATCCCACTTCCTCAAAATACCACAGTTTACCCTGTGGTTTATATCCTTACAGATTTTGTTTTTGTTTTTTCTTTTGTTTGAGGGAGAAAGAGAAAGAGGAAAAAAAAAGAGCGAACGTGTGCACAAGAAAGGGAGGGGGAAAGGGAGAGGGAAGGAAAGAATCTTAAGCAGGTTCCACCCCCAAAGCAGAGCCTGACGCAGAACTGGATCTCACAACCGTGACCTCATGGCCTAAGCCGAAGTCAAGAGCTGATGCTTAACTGACTGGGCTACCCAGATGCCCCCTTACAGACTTTTTTAATGCAAAATTAGAATTGTTTCTTTACAATCAAAGTGAGATCATCCTATAGATGACAACAGGATATATTTTCTAATTATTCCTCCTGAAAGCTTAAGAATAAAATAGTTCATCCTTTGAACCACCAAAATAAAGAAGGGTCCGACAACCCCAGCCCTCACTGGAATACGCTGGGACCCTTGGGGTCAAGATAGTAAAATATGGGCCTCTCAAGAAACAGGAGGGCTACATTTAGAGCAGTGGTTCTCAACTTGAGGCCATTTTGTCCCCCAGGAGCATCTGGCAGTATCTGGAAGCATTTCGGGTTTTCACAACTGAAAGGGGGTTGCAAGAAGACGCTGGCATCCAGTGGGTATGGGCTAATATGCTGCTAAACACCCTACAAAGCACAGAGAAAACCCCACAACAAAGGATTATCCAGACAACTATGTCCACGTGAGGAGGCTGTAAAAGTCTGGGTTACAGAATCGTTTTCAGTATGAATGCATGTAATGCAAATCCTACTGACCACCATCAAGCCCAATCTCCCTCCAAACACTGAATTTGCCTAGACAAGTGGCCCCTGAACTCTTCCAAGGAGCCTCTTGCAACTCACTTCTGGGCAGTGCTGGGCAACAGAAAATGTTCTCAACTTGAACTCTCTCTGCCCTCCCTATAATAGCTGCCCTTAGAATCTAGTTATGCCAACTGGTTATACAAACCAAGTCTCATCCTGCCTTGAAATATTCTAAAAGAGAGATGAGGAGGCCATATGGCATAAGGGTAAGACCACAGACTAACTGCATGAGAATCCCAACTCCACCACTTACTCTCCACTCACTCTCCATGGGCCCTTGGAGAAGATGCCATGGCTATCCTCTGTCTCAGTTTCCTCATTTGAAAAACCGGGTAATAATAACAATGATCCCATGGAGTTGTTATGGACATGACATGAATTTCTTTATATACAGGGTCCATAGCAGTACTTGGCACCATCTGCTGCCTGTGTCACCTGTTCCGCAGAGTAAATGCAGTCCCCATGTTCTTTCAGGGGACAATGGACTCTAGACTCCTCTTGCCACACTGTTTGTCCCTGTTCCTCTTCAAACCTGGAGCCTGCGTCTTCTGACTGCACACCTTGGGTCCGGTTAGGGCCCAATGCAATGCTGTCTTCTCTGCTTCACCCTGTTAGTGCCATCAGAGCACCTCGGACAGCGCTAGCTCTGGGGCAGCCACTGGCCTCACCACATTTTACGGCCCCATGTGGGTACAGAGCAAGCACAGCACTAAAAGGTGAGCTGCAAGGAACCTCCAGAGACAAGAAAGCTAAGTCAAGGCTTCTTGGAAGGAACTGGCCTTCAGACAGGCTCTCAGGATAAGAACCATAAATGGTGGAAAAAAGACCGAGAGCACCTGGCTTCCTGGAGCAGAGAACCCGAAGTCACTGATGAGGCTGACAGCAGATGAGCTGACTTTTTGCCCCAATCAACCACCTACTCAATCATGCTAGCAGCTAACAATGCCAGAGCACAGCCTCTGAGCTAGGCCTCCTGCCGAGTGTTTTCATGCCCCATTGCCTTCTCATAACCAACTCGTGAGAGAACTGCTACACTGGATGTGTAAGAAAACTGAGGGTCTGGGAGGCAAGACCCCAGGTGTGGGTATCACAACGTGAAACTTCAGAAGGGCCACCGAATGGCAAAGACTCAGCAACACATTTCATAGCACAGTACATATATAAGAACACACTCTGCCATGAAAAATAGGGTTTTGAAGACGGCCCCCAAGGGGAGATTTCATACAGGTCATTCTTTAGTAGTATATGGAACTCTGAATTAATTTATTCTTAGGAAACAAATCAACAAAGCAGCATCCATTAGGAAACCAAGTATAATTAGAAGAAAACCAATGCTTTCAACAAGATCAAGAGAGTATCGGGAAAGACTATCGAACCAAGTCAACTACTGATTGTCCTAAATATTTAGGAAATACTATGTGCCAGATACTGTGCTAAATGGACTACTCTAAAGAGCAGAAACAATAAACTCTCCCCCCTCACAGAGCTAAGAGTTTACTGGGGAGATATCAATCAAATAAAAGCACAGAACACATGTGTCATTATATACAACAACAACTAGCACCAAGTACACCCAACAAGGGAGACCCAAATGAGACAGAAAGGGCCTCTCAAGGAACTACTACTACTGTTAACAACAGAGAGGTAAGGAATGAGTCGGGGAGGCAGGGGGTGGTGACTGAAAGGGAGAAACTAGCAGGCAAAGAGAATGGCATGAGCCCACAACCTAAGCTAGATGAATCAAGGAACAAAGACAGCACTGGAAATGAATGACCCCACTCACAGTAACAGAAGGCAGAAGGCAAAGAGAGAAGAGCAAGAGAGGGATCCCAGGAGCAAGCCTAAGCACATGCTTCTATGCACAACTGATGAGGAGGAAGAGGAGGGAAATGGATGAAGGAAGGGCAGACAAACAGGATAGGGTGAGGTCATGGAGATCAATCATAAAAGGCCCTCCACCCTGATATCCACTGGTACATGGACATTGTTCCCCATAGCTCATTAGACTTTGTGAAAGCCAGTTCCATTTTGAGCTTTTGCAATTATTAGGAGGTCCTGGTGGGTGGGAGAATACGTATGCGGATGAAGAATGCATACTCGGCTGGAGTCTTGGCAAACAGCCTGGAAACACTAAACTCAAGATGGAGAATTAGAAGATCCAAGGAGTGCTGTTTCCATTCTGTACTTGAGACCCTTCAGAATTTTTCCATGTAAGTTTACTCATGTTCTGAGAAACACATTCCAGTGAAAAGGCCACCTTGCCAATATCGGAAAGCCATGGTAGAGAATCCCCTCCACAAGCAAAAGCTGCTTTGCAAATAGGCTCCCTACTAGAACCATGCCAACCACTTCCATATCTCCATTCCTGAGCTCTCACATAAAGATTTAACTTTCTGGGGGCCGCTCACAAATTTTACTGTACCTAGGAGACGCTGGAACTATTCTCGGCAGAGAAATTATAAGGTTAGAAGCCTTGGCTGAAAGATTTTACCAGTGAAAAGAGAATGTGCTGTTCAAGTCCAAAGGTTTGGTATAAAACTGAACACAATACTAAGAGCTCTCAGTAAATCTCAGCTTGGTGCGGTTAGACGCCAATGCTAACCTGTACCTGATAGATCAGGAATCAAAACAGCGACAAAGTGAGACAGGAACTGTTGAAGTTGCATGCGTATCTGTTCCACAGGCTTTTGTATTCAATTTTAGGAAAGTATTTTCTTTTCTTCCCTTAAATTACATATTCTGTAATGTATGTTAAATATGCATAAGGAATCTTAAACAATGGTCAGGTGGGAGACACATGTCTGCTTGAGTCATAGGACTCATCTTTTCCAAACACGGGCTGATCCAAGGGATATGGTTGCAAGGGAATCATCCTTCTCTCCCCTTCTCCCCAAAATCTGGAATGTATGTGTGTATCCATCTGTGTACATGTGCATGCTGTGTTTTGTGGGATGTGTGTGTGTGTGTGTGTGTCCACCTGTGTAGGTGTGCATGCTGTGTTTCGTGAGACATCCGTGTGTGTGTGCTCATATGTGGACATGTGCGTGCTGTGTTTCGTTGGGTATACAGAGATAAAAGTGGGGAACACAGAAAACTAGAACAAGTAAAGGAAATTAAGGACTCTTTCATTGGCAGGATGACCAAGATTCGATTGAAAAACCGTAACTAATGAAGGCAGTACCTCTGTAATTTTAATATAGCAGTCAGTCTCCCCATATCCACAGGAGATGCCTGAAACCACAGAGGGTACCAAACACTAAATATACTATATACCATGTTTTTTTCCTATACATATATACCTATGATAAACTCTAGTTTATAAGTTAGGCACCTTAAGCAATTAACAAAATAATAACAAAAAAAAAAGAACAATTATAATAACATACTGAAATAAAAGCTATGTGAGTATGGCCTCTCTCAAAATCTCCTATTGTACTGTATTCACCCTTCTTGTGATGACGTGCTGTGAGACACGGGATGTAGGCACTGCGGCGTAGCCTTAGGCTACGACTGACCTTCCGACGAAATGTCAGAAGGAGGAGCATCTGCTTCTGGACCATGGCTGACCACAGGTAACTGAAACCACAGAAAGTAAAACTGCATACAAGGGGGGCTACTGTAAAATGTAATAATTTCATATAAAAATGATTATATCTGTACAAGATCTGTATCAATTATTACATCTGTATATAATTATGATCTGTATATTTTTAAAATGTTTTATTTTCCCTTCTTCCTATCCCTGGACATTAATAATTACATTATACTTTAAGACATCAATTTTCCCAATGGACCATGAAAAATAAGAACTGGTAACAATGACATTATTGGTAACACTGGTACCCAGAAAGCTGCACAGTCAAAAGCCAAATATGCAATCAGGTCTCCATTTCTTCCATTAATGGACAGAGGGGGAAAGAGGTATGAATAAAGAACAATGGTAGGGGATTGGAATTAAGTCAGGGACTGATGCACACAGTCCCTTTTGTCTTCTAACAACCTCCAAACAACCTCTACCCTCCCCACATCTGCAGCACAGCCTATATCCTGAAGGCAAAGAAGCTATAGATCATCAGAAAATCAATAATCATTTGTGAATTAATGAGTCAAACAATCCACCCAACATTCTCTGGAAGGGTCAGAGACTGGAATGCACGTGAGGGCCATTTCAGAGAATGCGCTATGCAGCAGAGATTGCCTGTGGCATTTCCCACATCAAGTTCATCACCTGGCGACAGGGCATCACATCCTATAAAACCTCCATCAGGTAAACTGCCATGTTCTGCTGTCAACAGGCAAGATGGGTCTCAGGACACTCCTCTGAAACCCACGGAAATGCTCTCATGGAATTCAGGTGACGCGCAGGGAAAATGAGCAAAGACGTAATAGAAAGCTCTTTTTAAAAGAATTTCCTCTGTTAAAAATATGAGTTAAGTTTCTGGTTCCAAATTATTCTCAGCAAGTTTTAAACTAGCTCCTCTGATCAGAGGGGAAATCCTCTGAATTACTAAAAACGAAAAAGAAACTATCTGAAATGTACAGAGACAAATACCAAGAGAGAAAGAACCTGGCGTCCTTTCTGTAGGGTCTATACCACTCCGTGCTCATTAGCCATAGGATTTTCACTGTGGGCAGAGCTCCCTGGGTAAAAACAACAAAACACTGACAGGTTTCAATGACCAAATATTTATCTTCCAACTAAATCTTGTGTCTTTTAACCCTTACAAAAAATCAATTTGCTAATTCACTTCTATTTCATTGGAACATGTCTCCTTTGTTAATCCTCTTTCCCTGGGGGACTCTTTTCAAATCTTGTCACTTATCCTCTACTGAAAAAGTTCTCTTTTCTGCATGCCAGGTGAATGGTACTTAATAAACGCATCCTGAATTTATCTGCCTTTTTGAGCATTCATTTTGGGCTCTGTGGCCTCTCATTAATTGAATGCTTTTTGAACCATTTCATTTTCTTGTTATTGCGCTGCTTCCTTGAACCCATTCATCGTTCATTAAATACAGTGGTGGGCTACATAAGGTTAACCAGAAAAAGGAAAGCAAAAGGTTAACCAAAAAAAGGAAAGTAAAAGGGAAAAACTGGAACAACGGCAAGGGAAAAGTCGCTCTGAAAACGTGATGTACACATTTGTTGAAGAAGCACCCAATGTAAGGCACTTACTTGGGCAAACACTCTTCTTGCAAATGGAAAGGAGGGTAGCTCTCCAGGGTCCCAGACCACGAGCGCAGTACATGACTCTATTCCCCCCTCCCCACTCTTACTTCATTTCAGATAGGCTCTAAAGCACTAACTTAAAAAAAAAAATAGGAAACTACATATCTGAAGGTCAAGAAGCATGAATTTCATGACTCTCATTACAAACTAAGTTTTCCCAGTAAAGTATCCAAAGCCAGTAAAAGATCCAAAGATACATGTCACAAATGAAGACTCCAAGATTTGCAGAGGCTACTAATGGCCCAAGTTTCTTCCCACAAATGGCAGAGTCTGCATCCAGACCCAGATGGAGGACTCCAAAGCCCACCCATAATCTTCCTTTCTTATTCCCAGGGAATCTGCATTGTTCAAAAATTATTTCCCATGACCCAACCACATGCCCCTGTGTGAGTGCTAAAAAGGATCCAGGAAATGATAAATACCAAATTGAGAAAAGTACTGTCAGTTCAAATGATCTTGACATCACTGGCTTTGCACACCCATTTTTTTTTCTTTGAGAGGCCCCTCCCTCCTCCATTTGTCATCACCCCACCCTCTCCTAGCCAACTCCTGCCCCTCAGTCGACACCTTGATCAAGGGTCACGACCTGTAGGAAGTCCCCTTGTCCCCCTGGGTCAGATGTTGGTCCTCCTTGCTGGTATTTATACTTCGACTTACTGGCCCATCTTCTTAATGAGAGCAAGATATGTACATGAATATGAATTTTTATATGCACATGAATCTCTCCAGGCGTTTTGTTATAATGGGGGGTCTGATTCAGATCTACGGTGAGGCTGGAGATTCTGCATTTCTAACAAGTCCCCAGGGGATACTATGCTGTGAGTCCATGAACCACAAGGGGAGTTCTAAAGGAAAGAGACCGTGGATTTCATCTCCATATTCTCCATGCAGTAGAGCAGCAGCAGAGAATAGGAGACGGGAAGCTCGTTGAGGGAATCAAGAAGAATCCCTGCCTATGTAGATCAGGAAAGCTGCTTAATGGTGCTGCCATTTGTCCAACTTTAAAAAAGAAAAGTTCTACATTAACACACAAAGTACTCTGATTTGAGAAGATAAAACTTATGAGTCAAGGCCCCCAATCTAACTTCAAAGTTTTTCCTACCATATTCAATAGACTCAAAATATGACAGCATCTAGGGCTGAAGTTAAAAACAACAGGTGAGAAAACACAACACTCTGGGGGGGAATAAATGAGGTTGTCAACATTCTCTGTAATTTGTGGCTCCAACATGCCGCCTCCCTTCTCCTGAATGGAGACGGGGTTATGAAACAGCAATACTGCATCTGTCCTAAAGCCTCCGTGAGGACTCTCTCAGAGGCTAATATAAGAGCAGTAATAACCAAGCAGCGGCAGGAGCCCCAAGCTTCAGTGAGACCGTCCTGTGCACCTTCTAAATGCTTCATATAAAAAGTCAATAGTTTAATCCCAGGGCAACTATGTGAACTAGCTACTGTTACCACCCCCATTCTACCTGGGGCTATAAGGAATACTATGGCTTGCTCAAGGTCACAGAGCTGGTTCATAGCAAGGCAGGATTTGAATCCAGGCTGTCTGACCCTTAAGGCGTGCATCTTTGAGACACACTGTCATGGTCGTTTCAAGGCAGAGTGAAGGAAAACGTGGCCCTAAAGACAAATTCTGAGACCTGGGTCACAACTCCAGAAAGGAAGCAGGGGGGGTATTCCCTGGCATGTGCACAAAAGTCCCCGGACCTCAAAAAATGCTGAGTTCGGCCCAGAACCAAGCCCGGCTCTGCCCAAGTCAACCTGACCACTGGGGTGTCCGCGGATCTCCCGCGCTGATCTCTGCTTTACTCCTTCGCTCCTTACTTTGCATGAAACGCATTCCTGTCCTTTCCCCCCACAAAGCAATTTGTCTCTCTCTCACTTGGCTTTTTAGTTAAAAACAAGAGAGATGAAGCTTGAAACCTAATTAAGGAAATGGCCCATGTACAAAGAAAACAGCCAGGGATCATTATTCAAACTGCAGCCTCTCTTTTTATTTTTGAGGGAAAGCTAATGGCTGCTCTGCAGCCCAGTGGCCTCTACATCATATCGTGTACACATCCTGTTATTAGAGAATAATGCCAGCAATTGGAAAACACGGTGAATAAAAGCATGCACAGATCCCTGTTCTCCCTTAAATGCTGTTTTGATGATTTAAAATAAAGACAAATGTTATCCTGGGAAATGCAGAACGCCCTGTGGCCAAACCCATCCATCTTATGTTAGTGAGACTCCCGCTCTAACAGACCTGAGTCTGTGCGATGGGGGTTGAGGGCAAGAAAAGAGAAAAGCAACTTTCCCGAGAAACCACCAAGAAAGGAGGGGAGGGAAGGGAAGAAAACAAAGCAATCTTCTGGAAAAGGCTTGGCTGATCTTCCCCCTTGATTCTGCTGAAAAATGTTCACTTTTAACCATGCCATCCAAGCCAAATCCAATTCATACCCACCTCTCTACCTCAATGCCTCAGGCACCTTCTCAACATCCTCCCAGCCTTGCCATGCCCAGTCCTCCGTCCTTAGGGCCCTTAGAACACACACCTGAGAACACATACTTTTCCAAGGCTGGACAGATGCAGAGGCACCCCAAGGGATGTCCTCCACCTGAACTCCATCAACCTCTCCCTCATCCATCATCCCACCACGGTTAACTTGTACTCCAGCCATACTCAACATCTTCCTCTTCTGCCAAAGCCTAGGATTCCTTGAACCTGGGGAGGGCAGCCCCAAATAGTTCACTACTACTAGAATGTTCTCCATGCTCCACACTCTCCCAACACCTACCTGTCTCTTACAAGTCAAGTCTACCTGAGGCACCACTCCCTCCACATGAAACTCCTTGCACCAATCGCCTGTACCATGACCATGCATCTTTGGGGACCCCAACTCTTTCAACTCATCACAGCCCTCACCACCCATCCAGGGTTTTAGACTATTATGAATAATAAATAATAATAAAACTGCGATGACCACTCAGGTACAGGTATTTATGTGAGCATAAGTTTTCGTTTCTCTTGAGTAAATGCCTAGGAGTAGAATGGCTAGGTCAGGGGTGGGTGTATGTCTGACTTATAAGAAACTGTCAAACTAACTAAAATGACCATGCCATTTCGCACTCCTACCAGCAATGTTTGTTAGTTCCATATACTCTGCGTCCTCTCCAACATTTGTATTGTCAGGGTTTGTTGTTTTGGCTTTTGTGGGAAGGAAGAGAATATCAGCCTTTCTCATAGGTATGTGGTAACATCTCTCCATACTTCTCCAATGACTAATGATGTTAAGCACCTTTTCATATGCTTATTTGCCATCTATATAATTCTCTGGTGAAATGTATGTTCAAATCTTGCCCAATTTTACAGGGGTTGTTCTTCTCATTCTTGAGTTTTGAGAATTCTTTATATATTCTAGGTACAAATCTTTTGTCATACACATGAACTGCATATATTTTCTCCCAATGCATGGTTTTCTTCTCATCTTTTTAATGGTATCTTTCATAGAGAAAAAGTTTTAAATGGTGATGAATTCCAATTTCTTTCTTTTAATGTTTATTTATTAATTTTTTAATGTTTATTTACTTTGAGGAAGAAAGAGACACAGTGTGAGTAGGGCAGGGGCAGAGAGAGAGGGAGACACAGAATCTGAAGAAGGCTTCAGGCTCCTAGCTGCCAGCACAGAGCCTGATACAGGGCTCGAACTCACAAACCACAAGACCTGAGTGAAAGTCAGACGCCTAACTAACTGAGCCACCCAGGAGCACCATCTTTTTTTTTTTTTTTTTTCCTTAATGGATCATGTTTTGGTGTCCTAACACTTTTGTGACTAATCCACAGCTACAAAGTTTTTCTCCTCTGTTTTCTTCTGAAAGTTTTAGAGTTTCACATTTTACACTTAGATCTATGATCCATTTTTATTTAATTTTTGTAAAAGATGTGATGGTTGAGATTCATTTATTTTATATATGGATTCTGATTATTCCAAGCCTCATTTGTTATAAACTAATGCATTTAGTGCATTACAAAATTTAATGTTAGGACAATAATATTAGGAGCTCACTTTTTGTTAGAAAATAGAATTAACGAAAGCTCTTGTAATTACCAATAAATTAATCATATTAAGTAAAGTGAGAGACTTTGGGACAAAAGTCTGTCTTGGAAACTCAAGGTTCCTCTCATTTTATGTTATTTTTTGTGTATGTGGTAAAATATACATAAAATTTATCACTTTAGCCATTTTTAAACGTACCATTCAGTGGCATTAAGTACATTCACAGTGTTGTGTAATCATCATTATTCATTTCCAGAACTCTTCTATCATCCCAAACTGAAACTCTGTACCTATTAAACAATAAAGCCCCACTCCCACCTCCCACCTCCAACCCCTGAGAACCTCTATTCCACTTTCGGTCTCCATGAATTTGCTTATTCCAGGTACTTCATACAAGTGAAATCGTATTTGTCCTTCTATGTCTGGCTTATTTGACTCAGTATGATGTTTTCAAGGTTCACCCATGATTAGTGGGTGCCAGAATTTCATTCTTTTTTAAGGCTAAGTAATATTCCATTGGGTGCCTTTACCAGATTTTATCCATTCATCTGTTGATTAACATTTGGGTTGTTTCCACCTTTTGGCTGTTGTGAATAATCCTTTTATGAATACTGGTGTAGAAATATCTGTTTAAGTCCCTTCTTTCAATTCTTTTGGGTACATACCCAGGAGTGGAATCAATGGGTCATATGGTAACTCTACCCTCAACTTTTTGAGGAACCACGAAACTGTTTCCCATGGCAGCTGTGCCATTTTCCATTCCTACCAGCAATGTAAGAGGGTTCTGATATCTCCACATTCTTGCTGTCACTTATTACCTGACATTTTGGTTATAGTCACTCATGGGTGTGAACCTGTGTCTCTCTGGGTCTTTGATTTACATTTCCCTGATGACTAATGATTTCAAGCATCTTTTCATGTAACATTTTCATGTGTTTATTGGCCATTCTGTATATCTTATTTGGATAAATGTCTATTCAGATCCTTTGTCCATTTTTAATTGGGTTATCTGTCTTTATGTTATTGAGTTGTAAGAGTTCTTTAAATTTTTTTAATGTTTCTTTACTTTAGAGACAGAGACAGAGCATGAGCGGGGGAGGGGCAGAGAGAGAGGGAAACATAGAATCCCAAGCAGGCTCCAGGCTCTGAGCTGTCAGGACAGAGCCTGGTGCAGGGCCCAACCCATGAACGGTGAGATCATGACCTGAACCAAAGTTGGATGCTTAACTGACTGAGCCACCCAGGTGCCCCAAGTTGTAAGAGTTCTTTATGTATTCCAGATACAATCTTTATAAGATACATGATTTGCAAATACATACTCTCATTCTATGGGTTGTCTTTCCACTTTCTTGATGATGTTCTTTGAAGCACGAAAGGTTTTAATTTCAATGAAGTCCAATTTACCTAGTTTTTACTTTGTTGCTCATACTTTTGGTGTCATTTCTAAGAACCCATTGCCAAATCTGAGGTTATGAGTATTTAGCTCTCTGTTTTTTTCTAAGAGCGTCAAAGTTGTAGCTTTTACATTTAGGCCTTTGATCCATTTTGAGTCAGTTTTTGAATTTGGTGTGAGGTTCCAACTCCATCCTGCTGAATGTGGGTATCCAATTATCCCAGCACTGTTTCTTGAAAAGACTTTTCTTTCCCCATTGAGAGATAACGGTGCCCTTGTTGAAAGTCAACTGACCATATATGTGAGGGCTGTTTCTCTGGCCTCTGTATTAAACGAATTTTTTAAATAATTTTTTGGTCAATAATCACTCTATCAATTATCTGCATGCTTATCTCCCTTCTTGGATAGTGTTATATTCCACAATTTCCAGCTCAGTGTCCTACGCATAACATGAACTCACTCAACAGTTGAGTGAATGAATGAATGAATGAATGAATGAATGAATGAATGAATGCTCTTTCCCTAGACAGTATAATGAATCTGTCCAACACACTCCTTGGAGTTAACCATGTCCACCAAACATCTCCTGCTCCAAGGACAGATCATAATTTGGGTTTTAGGAAATGTCAGAAACCTACCAAAAAGCCACATCTGGTAAATAGGGTGCACTGTCAACAAAAGTTACAGAAAACCAACTGCTTCAGCCAGATTCTGTTATGTACAATATTTACCTTTTTTTTTTTTAAGATTACGATTCATTGAAGCATTCTTGGTATACAATGCATATTAGTTTCAAGGGTACAACATAGTGATTTGACAAGCCTATACATTAAAAAAAAAAAGATTACAGATTCAGATCATTTAGTGACATAAAACATCACTCGCTAAAATGACAGGAAATTTTGATGACCAGGGGTTTGGGCTTTCAGGAATAATAAGAGAAGCCAAGGGAAAAAAGATAGCGTGTTTCAATAGAAAGGAACTTTAGAGTTATATTTAAAGGACAAAATTTGAACAATGTTTAATATAGGCATGTCCGTTTTACTGCCTAAGGTAAAGGATATTAATCATACCTATAACTGCTTTTTAAATTTGTGTACTGATGGTGGGGACAATTAACTTTTTTTCTCTATTAAACAACTAATATATGTTCATGGCAGGTAAAGTAGGAAATTGATATAAGCAAAATATAAATAAGAATCATTCATAACCCACATGCTAGTTATAAACAACAATTTGTTTTTTGATACACAGCCTGCCAGAATGTTTTCTATCATCATTTATATGTAGTTACATATTGGATTCACATACTCTTTTATGACCCCTACTTTTTCCATATATCAAGAACATTATTAATGTCAAACATATTTAAGACCAACACTGTTACTGCTGCATAGCATTCAAGCATATTTAAAGCCCATTATTTATTTAACTAATCCCTTATCTGGGATCATCTTTTACTCTTACAAATAATACTACAATGAACATCCTCTTCTGATTCTGATTTTAGAAAAATTACTGGGGCAGGCGATCTGCTGTTTTCATTAAGATGCTTAATGTTGAAGGAACTTTCTTCCAACTAAATTTATTTTTTACACTTTATGCTCACATGAAGCAGTTCATTAAGACAGAGATGGTTACTGCTTAGAGTATTAGACATCATCCTTACAATTAAAAGATATTTTAATAAAATTTATTCTTTAAATAGATTTATTCTGAAATAATTCTGTTATTAGTTACAACTATTTATATTTATATGTTTAATTATATGTAATTATATAGTTTCCTATTTAATTATATAGTTACAACTATATTATTAGTTACAACTAATTCTATATAATTAGTTACAACTATTAATAGTTGTAAGGGAAGTAGAGTCCCCATATAGCCCTCACCCAACTTCCTCTAATATAACATTATACTGAACTGTGTCATTTGTCAAATTGAAAAAATTAATATTGGTGTAAAACTTAATAAAGCTTTTAATGATTTAAAAGGAAAAAAGACAAGTTTTCATTTAGCACATATCTATGTACATTCACATCTCAGAGCTGCAGTGAGGAAATCGGTAGTCTCTCCCTCTGCACAGAAACCCCTCTGGTGCTGGAAGATCAAGAACGACACTGCCGTTATCAACTACCACAGTGTACAAAGAAGCATGATTCACCAGTGATTTATCCCAACTCATGGAACCATGCACACACACAACACTTGCTTTCTAATAACACTGATTAAATCCTATCTTCAAAACATCACTCTGGACAATGAAAGCCGGGTTCATAGAGTAAGCTATTAAACCAAGTTCCTTCCCTTGCCATGAACACTTCCTTAAAAAATTTACCTGCTCTTATAGTTAATAAACATCTAAACTCAAGACACTTACCCATTGAGAATCTGTTCTCATGTCTAATATTTCAGACAAAATAATCCAGAAACCCAATCTTCACCTTATATTCTGTGACTATAAATACCGCCTAACACCATGGGCTACCTTAAAGTCTACCTCTAACTGTTCAGAGGAAGGATTCTGATCCCGGAGACGGGAAGGATTTACTCCAGAGCAGCTGACAGCTGGTATTCCTGACTGGAAGAAAATCAAGATCCTGGGACAGCTGGACTGGCATCTTTTTTCACTACCTGACTCCACCTTTCCTATTCATTCTTTTTGGACAAGATTTCTTCTAGCTTAGATTCTGCAATTTGCATCCTATTACTATGATCACATTTCTAAGTCCTGCTTGTTCAAAGCATAAATCAATCCCTTTCTTTTTTTTTAAGGTAAAAATTACATCAGGGTCATGTAAAGCCACATCCCCTAGCACACAACTGTTCATTGCAAGGTAAACTTGCCATCAGAAATAAAAACCTGTTTCTCACATACACGGCTCCCTATTTGATAACAGACGTTAATCTACAAGCACAAACAATGCTAACTACCATGATATGGTTTGTGATTCAGTTAATAACGACTGCTTATTGTGAAGAAGCCAAAACTGAAAGTCTGTGCTCATCTTAGTGGGCTGATTCCCAGGGAAAGGGATGACTCTTATTCTCTCATTTTGCAACCTGTTTGCTTTTTCGTAATACCTATCACAGCGTGTGTTATGTTTACGTATTTACTTGTCTAGTGTATCTTCCCTCATTACACTGTAGCTCATGCAAGTATAAATGACCACTGCATCTTCAGACACCAGCACACAGGTTGGTGACTTCAAAATTGGGAGGAGAGTATATCCCTTGGCACGGTCACTTCTTTTCCTAGGTCCCTTTAGAGGTCTAGAAATGCACATGATATTGACATGAAGTCTCCCAAGCCCCCCATTCCTCAGTTCCACAAGCACATATGACCACTTCCCGTGAGGGTGTGCCTGCCCCAGAACCTTCCACACAGCACCCCTCT
This sequence comes from Paguma larvata, assembly GCA_030068075.1. Taxonomy (NCBI): domain Eukaryota; kingdom Metazoa; phylum Chordata; class Mammalia; order Carnivora; family Viverridae; genus Paguma; species Paguma larvata. The sequence continues at coordinate 21,528,184 of CM057842.1, read as the reverse complement.
GTCTCTACAGTGACACATCTGTTCTTCATACCTAATGATCTGTTACTTAACTAATGGCTACTACCCAAAAGGGCTATTAGCATGTCAACTCAGTCTTATAAGGTAGCATAAAGAGCTTATATTTACTCAGTTCCAAAGTTTAATTCTCCATATCTTTGTTAATGAAAAACTTTAATAAACGTTCATTGAAAAAAATTACAAGATATCAAAATAGGAAATCCTGTGATAATTCCACCAACCCTACCCTCTCTCACCACCACACACACACACACACACACACACACACACACACACACACAACTCTAATATTTTGGTTGTGTGTCCTTCATTTTTTTCCTCCACATTGAACACATATTTTAACCAACTGGAATTATACCATATGTGCCACTTTATGAAGTATTTTTATATATTTTGTGATAAAGAGTTTTCTATGTCAATAAATACGTTTGTTGTCACCATTGCTTTCGTTAGTCAAACTTCGATTTGCTGAGACCACCTAAGGGATAAACGCTTTATGTTTAATATTATAAATGTTGAGAGAGAGACAGAGACAGCAAGCAATGAATGGTTTTCCTTAACACAAGGAAACAGGCCTTTACCCTCTGCAATTCGAAGAGCAATGCCGGGTCTGGACAACACGGTAGAAACCCCCTGTCAAATGGCCACATAAGACCCACTGAGAAAGCACAGCCCCCAGAGGCAAATATCTATTTCTAACTGCCAGGAAATTCTATTGATTCAGAATGGCCTCACCTCCTAACATGTTGTACTAACACAGTGTTTAAGCTCCTTATTTGAGGCTTTAATTCTATACAACAAATTCATCTCTTCCCAGCAAGAATCTGCAGAGGAGGGAAAACACCGATAAAATATAACCACACCATCTGGACATTCCATGGGTTCTCTAAGGAGTGTGAGGCTGCACGTGACCACATGTGCTCAGTAGTTTAAGAGCAAAGAATCACGTCATTACAGGGCTGCCATGTTTGAGTGAGCTCTGGGGTCTGGGGTCTACCTCCTCTCCTCAGAGCCTAGCCATTCATTCCCTTCCCTCATGGTCCATCCTGACACAGGGAGGAACAGGAGTAGGTTTACCAGAACTCCCTACACATCGGCCACCTGGTCTATCGAGCATAGCTAAGTAGCCACGTGCTTTTTGGCTACCTGGATGCACAAAAGAAGAGATTAGGGGTCACAAAATATAATAAGAGTCTACACAAAAACAATGATGCCTTCCTGTTTCAGAAATCTCAAAACATTCCCACTAGCTCAAAGCCAGGGAGAGGGAGCACAGCTCTTGATGCTGTTTTACTCTACCCTGTTCATTCCATTCCTGACCAAGACCAGCAAAATATCTGCATATGCTTTCAGATTTCCCAGCAGGCCCTGTGTGCTGCCTTCCTCCTTTCAACTCCAAGACCTTCGGGAGCCACGGCCTCAGCCAGCACCCACTTACACATGCTGGCAACTAGCGTGGAGGCCAGAGATGGAGGGATGAACAAGACGGCCATCAGTCCGTGCCCTCTGGGAGGTCACAGCCTCACAAAGGAGGAAAGAAAGACAGCAGTGTGCTCAACACTATGACAAGGGAAGCTCGAGATGTGCAGGCGATTTCCAGGAGTGGTACCCCTTCCAGACTGGAGAATCACAAAGGACTGTCCAGAGGGAGGGCTGCCTATGCTGAGGCCCAAAGGATGAACGGCACTCGGGTAAGAAAGAGAAGGCATCAGAGGATCACGCAGAGGGCTCAGCAATGCAAAGACAAGCAAAACAGGCAAGAGACTGAGGGGCACAAGGAAAAAGCAGATTGGGGGGCTGTTCTCACTAAGCTCAGGGGGAAACCATCAGCGAGAGGTACTGAGGCAGGCCGGCCCACACCAGGACTTACAATGAGCTCTCGCCCTCTATGTCACCGCCTCTCGGAGGTCTGCCCTGAGTCCCCAACTTCTTTCTCTCAGTACAGTTGTTCATGGACTTCAAAGCACCTTATATTTCATATTTACCTATTTACCTGTGTCCCCTCCACAAGAACAGAACTTCCACAAACAAGAATTATTTGTGTGTTTCTCCCCACTGCACACCAGCACCATGCCTGATTTCCAAGAAGCACGGGTGCGCAACAAATACGTGTTAAATGAACAAACGAGTCATCCTTGCTGGTTTCCCTTTCAGGCCTACTTGATTAAAGATATCGCTGTTGAAATGCTCTGTAGTTGGATCTAACCTCGGATTGTCTCTACTATGGAAAACTCAGGGTATACAATGCAATTTAGGGAACCTCCATTTCAGGCTTCACCAAAACAGAACACTTGGGTCATACCCAGATCACACCTCCTACCACTTGAGTATTTGAGGCAGCTACACAAAACACAAGCCCCCACACCAGGGTCCTCAGTCCTCAGTCTGAAGACAGAGAGAGCTCCATGCCGAGACTCTATGGCTCAAAAAAGAGTTTCAATTATTAGGACTAACCCAGAGTTCTGCTCACACCTGCAGGTATAGTGTTGCTCACACGACATAGTGCAGATAGCTGGATGGAAAAGAAAAGTTCTGGAAAATCAAACCTCCTCTTGCCACATGCAGACAAGGCCTCTCTGTGAAAGCTGCACCTGCAAGGTGCAATCCAAGTGCAGTCTCAACATAGTCAAGGTCATCCCTGGGCAAGGCACATTACCAGAGAGCCAGAGAGCAACAGAGCTTGTCAGGATTCCAATATTTAATAAATCCGCTGTCCCGGGGGAAATTACTTAGCTCTACGTGGGTATGCATAATAGCAGGGTCATCCTGTTCGGTTCACCCTCGTGCGCACACAGCGAAAGTCATGACTACCTGCCCGAGGCCAGGGCGGACAGGTGCCACCGAAATCACTTGTGATGTTTCAATTCTTCAGTCAGAATCCACAACTCACCCGTGCCTTGGACTTGTGCATTCCACTCATGTAACTGGAAATTAAATGAGTCATCAAAGTGACACAGCCAATCTCTTCATCGCTGGAGCCTCGCAGAGGAGGGGTGAAGCTTTGGGGAACGAGGAAACAAGTCCATTTATAGCAGTGAATTAGATATCTTCACAGAATACGTGTACATTAAAGAATGCTAATATGATTCTGTCAGCTTTGTCACTGGTCTGTCGATAGTAGCATGTTTTAAAGACATAAGAAAAGTGCAGAAGTTTGTTTTAAAAGGTGGTGGCCTGGTCCTGCAGGAGGGCCTTGTGCAGGGGCATGATCGGAAGGCCAGGACGGTGCGGGGAGGCGGGGGGCTCCCTGTTGGGTCTCTCTCTGCAAGCACCACCTCCACGCCAGGGAGCAGCGCCCAGGCAATACGGCACTGGGGAAAGACTCGTGCCCCACATTTGAGAACCGGAGCTGTACAGGAAGAGGTGGCAGGCCAGATTTGGCCCTTGGGATGTGGTATGGCAACCTGGTCTCCATAAATGATCGCGGTACAGGGTCATGCGTGAGCAACTCAATCCCAGAATGCCACCTCACAGTCTACCTCTAGCCTAGAGACAAGCGTGCAGGCACAATGGTCGGGCAGCCAGAAAAGACACAATTTGAATCTTTACCTCAATCTCACAGAAATACGTAGGATGATACCTTCCACATCCCCTTCCCCCACCCCCATACCCCGTCACACAGGGACCCTGCAGCTCTGTTCCGGCTCACCCCAGTCTCTGCTTTCCCTGCAGCAGAACACCAAACTCCCAGCTAGACAATCAGGAAGGACTCCTTCATTTGCTTTCATTTTCTTACCAAACTGCCCCTCCTCTTCTCACATGTCAGCCTCATATTTGCGATAGGAACCTGGCTGGCCATTCCACTCTGCGGCAAGAGGTCAAGCAAGGACCCCTTCATGTGGGGGCAATGGGAGGCGGGGCATGCAGAAAAAAAAGAGGGTGGACATGCACAGAGGCAGCTAACCCATTCCTTCAGGTGGGGGTTCTTAATCAGGGGTTCAGAATGTCCAAAAGAGAATCGTATTTTGATTTTCACTAATGTCTCACTGAAATTTACCAGCCCATTGAATTTTGAGTGTAAACAAAAGTCATATGAGAAGAACTTGCTACACAATGACCCAGAGCACACAGTGGTGAGCAGGAAGACTGTCATTGTAGGGAAGATGCCATCCCTCTTAGCTGGGAATGACTGTATGCAAAATCTGAAGAGACTTGCACTTGAAGTGGACTTCAAAATCAAGGGTATCCCTCAGACAAACTTATCAGAGTTTCAAAAGGAAAGACAGAAAGAGAGAAAGAGAGAAAGAGTGTGAAAAAAGAAGAAAGAGAGTGAAAGAAAGAAGAAAGAAAGAAAGAAAGAAAGAAAGAAAGAAAGAAAGAAAGAAAGAAAGGAAAGGAAAGGAAAGGAAGGGAGGGAGGAAGGAAAGAAAGAAAAGAGAGAAATAAAAGGAAAAGAGAAAAGAAAAGAAAAGAAAAGAAAGGAAATCAAAATGTTCATAACTAGGTGATAAAGTTATGGGGTTTTGCTTTCTACCTTACACTTCTCTGTATCTCCTAAATGCTTCTGCATAGACAGAAATAATTCTATAAGTATAGAAATATATATTTGTATATTTTCCAGATTTTCTACACTTTATACATACTGCTTCACACAAGATGGGTTTTGTTTTTTTTTTTTTTTTTTTTTTTTAAGGAGAAAGTTGGGGCAGCTGGGTGGCTCAGTCAGTTGAGCATCTAACTCTTGATTTCGGTTCAGGTCATGATCTCATAGTTCATGAGACTGAGCCCCACATCAGGCTCTGGGCTGTCAGCATGAAGCCTGCTTAGGATTCTCTCACTCCTCTCTCTCTGCCCCTCTCCTGCTCATGTGCATTCTCTCACTCTCACTCTCTCTCTCTCTCTCTCAAAAATTAATAATGGGCACCTGGGTAGCTCGGTCAGTTAAGCACCCAACTTCAGCTCAGGTCGTGATCTCAAACTCCACATCAGGCTCTGTGCTGATGGCACAGAGCCTAGAACCTGCTTCGGAATCTGTCTCCATCTCTTTTCCCCTCCCCTGCTCACACTCTGTCTCTCTCTCTCTCAAAATATAAAATAAAACAAAAATAGTTTCAAAAGTAAATATTTTTTAATGGGGAAAATTTATACTTAGATGTCATGACAAGGTCATTTCCAATAGACTGAATAACACAAAGAGGAATGAAGGCACAGAAAGTGATTTAATTTATTCAGATGACTGGCAGGTTAAAGCAAGCTGTGGGAAGTAAATCAGGGAAGCTAGAATGAGGTCGGGTGGGAGGTAGGAAGGGGGAAGTGTGTGACACAAAGACAGACAGAAACAGAAAGAGAAAAAAATGGAGATAAACAGAGACAGAGAGAAGAAAATAGAGAAATGGAGAGAAAAATCTCTTCAAACTTATGAACAGTAGAGAAAGGAAGAAGGGCCCAGCAGCCAGAGTAATGAGACAAATCCAAACCCTCTTTCCAGTCAGTAGGCATGCTGAACAAGAGGAAAGAACAAACCTGAGACCTTCACAGATGCCACGGTAAGTTTCCTCACCAAAAGATATCCTGGTGTTGGGCATGTGGAACCACAAAAATCTGCCCCCCCCTCAAGTGACACGTTTACAGCGAGCAACACAGAGTAAGAGTATGATGACGCAGAGTAATATTTTAATGGATTCACCAGGAGGAGAGGCTGGTTCTCCTTGCGGCCCATACCTGGACCCAGAACAATGGAGTTTAAGGCTTGGCTTTGAACTTTCTCTAACTAAGAGCTCAGGGATAAACTAAGCCTGGGAAGAATGGAGTCAGAGGCAGCCGGAGCCACTTCTGCCCACTCCCCCTGCTCACTTGTGCTCACCAGTGCCCACGGCGAGAGCCAGTCTATGCAGGCTGGAAATGTTGGAGCGTTCTCAGAGGAAACCAAGGAGTGTCCCTAGGAAAGCAAGGAGTGTCCCTAGGAAAGGTCAGTGGGAAGGAGCCCTGAGTCCTCACCACCCCACGTTGGCCAAGTCAGAGACAGAGGACAGGAAGAAGCCCCAGAAAGTTTTAGGGAACCCAGAAACGCCGGCATCTTCTGTCCTCACAAGAGTGTAAGAAGCCAGCAGGGTCCCACAGTGATCTCGCAACTATCACTTTTTTTAATAGAACAAGATGTTTACTCTTTCAGCTCAGTAGTTCCTAGGGTCTTTGATGTCATCATACATAATTCAAGAAACAGCAGAAATCTTCTTAATCTCAGTGACCATCTTTAACACCACCTCTACCGGGGTTTTATTGCCAGGTGGTACAGGTAAACCAGTCACGAAGCCCACACTAACAAAGGCTGGGATAACCACCGATCTCTGGTATGAAGGCTGCTTCTGAGGTGGGTCTCTATCAAATGTGGTGGTATCAAACTCACCAGCATCCGGCTGATTTTTATAGCATACTCAAACTCCCAGACAGTGTTATGGGCCTCAAAATCAGTTTGGCATAAAGCACTAATCACCCCTACTGTCAAGAAAGTGGGCAAAAGACATATACATGTGGTGCAGGTGGGCTGAAGAGCACAGGCGACCCCAGCACTTCCCCAAGCCCAGAGGCACAGCAAGAATGGAAAGTTTCCCTCACTGGCAAAAAGCGGCTTGAGCACAGGGAGCTAACAACCTGCTCAAGACTTGCAGGCATGATGAAAAAATGCAGAAACAACTCAAAATCAATCAACAACTGTGGTACATGGCAGCAAGGCTTGCTGGAGAGCCACGTGTCACCCCTCCACACACACATTTTCCAGCCCCCCTGGGGATGGCAGGGCCGTGTGTCCAGTCCCAGCCAATGGATATGGGAAGGCACGGGTCACATCCAGACCAAGACAGTTGAGAGCCGCCCAGTGACCTTCCAGTTCTGTCCTGTCTGCCTAAGGGACTAGAGGCTTCATGCTGAAACAAGACAGATGTAGCTTATTCCTTGATCACTAGGTGGATGAACGATGCCCTGGATAATTGTCCAAGACATGGAGGACTCTGCCTGAATAAGAAAATAACTTATGTATTAATGAATTGTGGGGGTTCATAAGTGTCTCCTGAACAAAATCAAAGACAACTGGGAGCAAGGATATCTCTACAGGCTACAGGCATGTGACAGCAAAATGCCCCTCCACCTCCATGCCTGGGCTCTTTGTGGGTCCAGGGGCCTGGAACAACCCCAAGGAGAGCCAAAGGGCGTATGGTGAATTAACTGCGATTTCATTTCAACAACTTAGCAGAACAGGGGCTCAAACTAGAAATGAAGTTCAATTAGAAGGAAAGAAAGTGACTTTTTCTGCACACCTCAATTTGTGGCTTGAAAACTGAACCCACTCCCCAGATGTCTGTATGACAAGCAAAGCCAAGGCCAACTGGCTCTTCTCTGGCTGTCTGCAATTTGGCCAAGGGAATTGATAATTTCTCATTTCAGAGAATCATTGAATTTCAGATGAAACGGGACCTCCAAGTGCTAGGATGACATGCAGGTTTCATCTCCAGTGCCAACTCCAGTAGATTGCTGGTGACTCCCCAGAGGGCCATGTCAAAAGGATTCCAGGACAGTATCCAAGCTCAGTAGGGAAGAGTAAGATGGTTGATTAATGAGGTCTGCCAGGGGGAGGCAGAATGAGAATAAAGAGAAAAAAGGAAAAAGAAGAAGAAAAATAAAACTGATCCTAAGAGCCAAGCTATCTCATTTTACAGATGATGAAATCAAGTCCCAGAAAACATGCCCAAAGCTTTCAGACTCATGGTCCCAGAACCAAGACTTGAACTCCCATCTCTCAGTTCCCATTTATTGTAGTTCTATTACCACCAGCTTAGGCTTAGAAATAATTACTTCTAAAAATGCAAATGAGATACAGCTCTCTTGCTTTTCTCCAGTGTCTCTTGGTAGCACACTCTTCCTGATTTTACATGAAAACCATACATTAAACTAAATAATCTCTTAAAAGCAAAGAACTTCTCTGGCGACAAAGGGAAAATCCAGAAAGACTTGAAGTTTGGGAAGGCTTCTATGCATTACTGCTGTCTCTGAAGATGCAGGGACCACAGGAAAAGTATTGAGGGTGGCCGGAGGGAGCTGAGAAATGTCCTCGACTGAGAGTCAGCCAAGAAGTAGAGACCTCAGTGTGTTACTACTGCAAGGAACTGTGTCTAGCCAACAATCTAAATGAGCTTGGAAGTGTATTCTTCCCCAGACCCTCCGATCATAACCTAGGCGGCACCTTGATTTCAGCCTAGAATACACTGAACATAGACCTCCAGAGCTCACCTGGACAGCTGACCCACAGGACTGTGAGATAATAAATGGCAGCTGTTTTAAGCCACGAGGTTTCTGGTAAATTGTTGTGCAAGGAGAGAAAGCCAATACAGCTGGCAGCTGAAATGGGCCTCCTGTGGATGGCTGGCAAAGTCACGTTTGAGAAATGAAGACTGTCAACAACTTGTTGAGCAACTCATGTGGTAAACTCAAGGGAAGCGTCGAGGTAATAACTGGACCAGGTCAATTAATTCCTGTGACACTCAACATACAGTATTTCTATACTTTATATTCTATACAGTACTCTATACTTTATATTTTAAATATAAATATACTTTATATTTATACTTTATTATACTAAATAAAGCAAGGTTTGTATAGTAACAACAACAACCAATTCTAAAAAATCTCCAAAGAGGAGGCGAAACAAGATGAAAGAAAGAAAGAAAAAAAGAAAGAAAGAAAGAAAGAAAGAAAGAAAGGAAGGAAGGAAGGAAGGAAGGAAGGAAGGAAGGGAGGAAGGAAGGAACTCTTTTTATCATTCAAATTTGCAAATTCAGCACATAAGTCTGCTAAAGGCTGCTCTAACAATTAAATCTGCAGTACACTTGAGGAGAATGCTAAATGCAGGGAGAATAGGGCAATTTCAAGAACGCTTTCAAGCTTAAGATCACAAGGTCTGAATTAAACGGTATCCACATATGACCTTGCCCAACCTCAAACTCACACTAGCAGCTTCTGATTCTGGTATACCAAGCCAAGAAAAGCTTTTATTTGTCTGTTCAGCAGAACCAATATTTGACCAATGCTAATATTATTATTACTAAACAATGGCAACCCAACAGATACTATATACTGAGGTCTTCCCTCATGTGCCAGGCACTTTTCAAAGTATATGACATAGTTTTAAATCTCCTTCATCAATCAAATTCACGAAAGAAAAAACAAATGTTTCCAGAACCACTGACTCCAAAGGTACAGTTCCCAAATACTCTGCTTCCCTTATCCTATTTCATAATTGTTAGAACACAAAGACTAGCCCAGCTTCAAGTCCCAGCTTTGCCAAGCTCAGAGACCTTAGACAAGATCTTTTTCCCCTCTCCAAGCCTCAGTTTTCTCATCTCCAAAAGGCTCACTGACAATAATTGTCCCTAATTCACAGGGCCATTGTGAGGGCAAAGTGAAATCAGGCACACATCTTAGCTTAGTGGCAAGCAAGTGGTCACAGGTCAGTAATGGCAGCCATTGGCCACTGTATCAGCAGAGATGGAATGACGTCCTACGTGGCCACTCCATGAAGGCTGTCCCATCCGCAACAGACAAGCAATATTTCTTATATGTGAGCAGCAACTTCCTTCCTATTAAAAATCTATCATATGAGCTTTTTCTTTAAACCTTTTTTCCAAATTCCCATGCCACAACTCAGAATATTAATATTTCCCAATTGCCAAAGCCAGCATACTGTTCTAATTCTGAATATAAACACATACCAATCCTGGGTTCCAGATCATTAACTTCTTTCCTTTTCCTTCTTTCATTTTATCATTCCTAACTTGGAGCACCCAAAGAGATTTATATTTTAAACATTATTTAAAAAAAACACCCCAAAAACCTCCCTTGCTCTCAAGCTGAAATTTTTTTGTGCCATTAGCTTTAGCCTCCAAATTGGTATATGAATGAATTTGCAACTCCCTGAAAACCATACATGTTTAGGATGGAAAAAATAATTCAAGAGCAGTGACTCTGGAATAATCACTTAGAATACCCTGCCCCATTGCTACCAAAATGTTATAGGTATGCATCTTCTAAATCTCATTTAGGAGTTCAAAGGCCTATGAAAAACTTAAAACGGTCTGGGATTAGGTGTTCTTTGTCTTCAACATATGCCTTCAGTATAAAAGACATCAACTGATCTCTGACTCACATTTCCAACTTTTGATTCCTGAGGAACAGTGACTAAATCCTTTTGGGTTCAGAAAGGATACCCTTAATTCTGTTTTTAAAAAGGAAAGTAGGGGGTGCTACATGCTAACCCATTTCTGAAACTTGACAAGTGCTCATCCCAGTGACTGGAGGAGAGGGTCCACCAGGAACCTCCAGTGGACACTCACAAAGTCCCTAAAACCATCTATTTATGGACTAAGCAACCCAGAACAGGAGGTTCTGGTTTGTCCGAGCCTCCTTTGCAACTCTAACAAGTCATTGTCACTAAAGAGTATTTCTGGAGGGTTATTCGAGGAGGCTGAGTACATATTCCTCACTGAAAATACCACTTAGCAAGACCCTAGCCAGGAAAGGTAAAAGCACACCGTAGAGTATGAGCCAGTATGCAAAGATACTGTTTCCAAACTATTAGAGTTCTACGGTCACAAGTGTAATGTCTGAACACCACCTCCAATATTTGTTTTTTAATAAACTCACATTTTCTTCTTACTGCCCACTTTAGCCTTATCCTTAAGCCTAAATGACATCATGGTTGTACTAGTTATGTTCCCCCCATTTCACATTAACATAAATACAAATTAGGAGTGACTGTGTGGTTCAGTCAGTTAAGTGTCCAACTCTTGGTTTGGCCTGGGTGGCTCAGGTCACGATCTCATGGTTCATGAGTTCAAGCCCTACATCTGGCTCTGTGCTGACAGTGTGGAGCCTGCTGGGGATTTGGGATTCTCTTCTCCATCTCTCTCTGCTCCTCCCCTGCTCACTCGTGCTCTCTCTCTCCCCCTCTCAAAATAAATAAATAAACTTAAAAAAAAAAGATAAATACAAACTATTGAAACATAAACCATCTGTGGTCCATGCTCAGAGTAAAGTTAAGATGAAGTGTGTACAGGGTCAAGCAGTGTTGTTTACAAAGAAGCCTCTGGACTCTCTCCAAGCTCTTTTTACAAGGACCTGTCCTGCCTGCTCTTGTAAACCATCTACATGTGCCCGAGTTTCTGCTGATGGGGTCACCTGGTGCCAAGGGCCATTGAAATGACAGTGGAGTAAGCCAGTCACAGACCCATGGTTAACTGAGAGTGAGCAGGAGCCCTGGTCAAGCTGGGTGTCATCTCATGTCATCCCCTTGTCCTACTGTCCATTGTGCCTTCCCAAATTGGAACCTAAAGGACATGGACTGATTCTGCCATTGTCACTCCCTGCGGCCTCGAATTCCGTTCCATCAGCCTGAACCATGCAACCCTCCATCAGTCACGTGCTTACTCATTCAGCAGGTACCATTACCCCACGAAAAGCCTTTGTGTGAGAATGGACACCCTGGCAGCCAACAAACTGCCCATAATGTCCCGCGATGTGCAAGAATAGACCATTTCACCAGGCATGCCCATGCTTATGTTTCTGAAGAGACGGCCCACTTTGGGCCAGCCATGTGACAACAGAGCCCTCTGTTCTCCGTGGACATAATCCACCACCTTTGGCCAGAAGGTACAGTAGCATCAGGCAACATGAAACTCCCAAGTCCAAAATAAATGGATTCAGAAAATGGCACTCTTAGGAAAGTTTAGAGGACTCCTTGGTCCCTCACTGCCTCTCTCTCAACCACATTTTCCCCAGTTATTGGAATGACGCCAGAGAGACATAGGTACATTTCTTATGGACAGAAATAGCAGGAGGTCCAATTCCAGCCCTAAGCAATATTACCTTGACCTCATATTCCAAGATCTCTTGTGTTAATCTCATACATCCGGAGATGGCTAAAGGACTTTTCACTTCTATAAGGCTCAAACCAAACGGAACCATTTTCTGGGTTTGGCAACAACCAGAATTTTCCGAGAGTCACTGAGTTAAGTCCCTGGTCTCTAAGACCTAAGAACTTTTTCCACTGCTTTTAAATATGATTATATTTAAAGAAAACTTGGCCCATATTTTTCTAATTCCTATGTCCTTCATTCATCAAATGCTTTCTCTGAGAGCTATTTGATATCTAAGAAGGTTTTTGAATATCTTATAAGTCTTTAAAATTTCCCCCCTCTTTGAACTGGGAAGCTGCCTTTTTTTTGCTAAGAGCAAACTAAATTTGAACCTCAAAAGGCTTTTGGTCAATCTGAAATTTAAACCTCCTCAAAGAACAAGTGGGTTCTAACCCAAAATAAAAAAAAAAAATGCTTTCTTCTCTTAAATATATTTTTTTCCATTTACCCCTTCACATGCCTACCAAAATGAGAAAGGAGCCACCCAGGAGGTGGATATATCTCTAAAAAATGTGGTCTTTAAGCAATGAAAGAAAGCTTGACAGTTTTTGATTCGACGGACTAAAAAGTATAAGACTATAATTTAATATAGCCAAGTCTACCCAAATAAATAATAAAGAAGTGTAACCAAATAAATAAGAGCCATGTACCTCTTACAGCAGTTAGTATAAATTCGCTAGCTCATCGAACCCATTATAAACTAAAGTGCTAGATAAAAAGTCTGGTCAACATCACCTGTGGGTTGCCTTTCCACTTCATTGTTGATAGAAAAAAAACCAAACAAGAAAAGTAAAAGAGTGACGACTTTAAACTTTTTCCACTCCTAAACTGAAAGATGACCGTCGGGTCCAAATGAAGAGAAAAAGACGAACATGCCCCCTTTATCTGAGCGTTCGGGACAATTAATGCATCTCAGAGTTCAAAGCCAAGTGGCTTACGCTTCCTTCTGTCCTTAATTGTTCTGACTTCCAAAGAAAAATATCCTAGGCTCTGTGATTATCTTTCATCATTATATGAGACACATTAAATATAAGAGAACCTTTCCCTTACTTCATTTTTCAACACGAGAGCAGAAAAATCAACCCCCAGAAGTGATATGAGGACAGGAAGTAAGAGCCGTTTCCTGAAATGCCTGGCTACAATCTTTGTAATCAGCCGAGGACACCACCCACCACATCTGGGTGGGCACCAGAGCCCATTATGCTAACTATGATTGAGCTGGATGAATAGCAAATCTGTCATATTGTGGCTGGGCAGCAAGTTAGGATAAAACACTGCAGCCTCCAGGATGTGCTGCTGCATAGCACAGAAGGCAACCGTGTCACCACAGAAAGGCTAGTCTCGTCCCAAATATGCCAACCAACACACATTCATGATGCAGTTTGACATATGTCATTTTAACATGCAAGAAAGTGAAACAAAACAAAACCCAGCATCCAGACCATAAAACCCCAGAGGGGCCAAGATCACCACTCTACCAGGGACAGATATGTCTGGCTTTCCATGGGTGGCCTCAGTGTTATCCTAGACCTCCGTGAGCTTTGCAAGGCAGGGCTGTGCATTTCCTCTGTGCTCTCTGCAGGGGACTCATAAAGAACCTGGCATGCCAAAGGTGTTCAACAGGTGTTTGGTGAATCTAGTTGTTTGCACACTGACAAATGCGCAAACCAACCAGTAGGTCCCTCAGCGAGTCCTCAGTGAGTCGTGTGTCATCCCACCACACACTGCTTCATTGGTTGCATTTAGCATCTGAATTCCAGGAAACCACAGAAGCTCAAGAGAACCGAGAGATCCCAGGCTCTGGTGTTGCACTACCTAGCTGCAAATCTTGGCATCCTGTTTTAGCTGTGTGCAAATTACCTCATCTATCCTTGCCTCAAATTCCCTCTCCTGTAAATTGAAGATAAAAACAACACTTAGCCCACTGAGGTGCTCTCATGATTAAATGAGATAATCCATGTGAGAGACTCAGTCTAGAATATATTAAGCATTCAATACATGCCAATCCTTTCTTTACTTTCACTATTGTGGGTCAGTAAACAGTCACCAACATACAAGCTTCCTAATAAGCAGAACTCTCAAATTAACAGTAATTAAAATTAACACACTATATTTCCAGGAATCAACATAAACTAATGTCAAAATCATACTACAGAATAAAAGAAGCAAACCGCACATATATGTGCACAGCACATGTCGCATGTGTGTTAGAACAATGGCAGTAGCTTTCAAGGGGGGTAAACATACACATGTATGGAAACATAACAAAAATTCTCTACAAGGCCAAGTCTATCATAGTGCTTACCTGGAGGAGGGTGGGGAATCTCAAGGAGCTTAAATTTTATTTGTAGTGTTCTAATTATAAAACAATTATTTCAATTGTTTTCTTAAATTATCATTAAAAATTTAAGACATACATTTAAAATGTACACCAAAAATAAAAACAAAAATGAAACACACACACACACAAAAGAAAACTCGTCTCCTCTGGCAGCACCAGGAGGGAGCTCTCCATGTGGTTGCTGGAGGAGGGAACTGTATTACTTAAATAATGACTTTTTCTTGGCTAGATTGCAGGCTCTGCCTGGCAAGAAATCCACTTGCCTTATCATTCCACTTGTGTCCCCAGCACTGATCCCAGCACTAGGCACACAGTGGGTGCTCAGCATGTATCTGTAGACCAAATGGATGCCTATAAGAAAAAAAAATTCCAAAATCCTTTAAGCAACTGGGTAAGGTCTTTCATTTTTCAGTATCTTTCTTGAAAGTCTAAGCATATTTAATTATTTAACTTTCAAGCCAGGAGAAAAGACTTCTGGTCAGCCGAGGGTTTAACAAGCATGTTTAAATCACAGATAGTTGGGGGAACTCTCGCTGCCAAAATGGTGCTCTTTTTGTTATGTTTCCCCCTCCCCCCCATCTTATGTCATGACCTTGAAGGCACAACAAACAGGTTTCGTAGGTGGGTCCCACACGGCCTGAGGTTGCGATACGCTATGCAGACATGGTCTACCAAGTCTTGCAGGCCGAAGCAAACACGTCAGCAAAATCTACCCATCGCTGCTATAGATTTATGTCGGTCCAGCAATTATACAGGCTGTCACGGGTTCTGGGAACATGCTAAAGTGAAATATAGAAGAACTCCTTAGAGAGTAGCAGGAAAAAATCGAAACCGCTGCTCCCCTACACCAACCCCCTCTCTTTCTAGACTGCTGTCACCCCCTTCCTCCTCCCCCTCAAAAAACCCCATTGGAGCTGCAAAGAGCCACCTACTTTAATTAGCTTATTGGGGTGGGTCATATTAAAGCACCATGGAGGGATCCATGCAATTTCTAGGGGGAGTACAGGACATTTCAAACATTCTCCTTCTGTAAACCTATGACAGTGTGGATAGACTCTGAGCTCCAGTATCTTAGAGTTAAACACACAAGACCATGCACCTTTCTGAACCTGAACTGTCTGTGCTGGGGAGATGGATTTTATATTTCCTTCAACCTCTGCAGAAGAACGGGTGAACGAGGAATTTTTTATAATGTTCTTCTAGCCACGAGAAATCACACATTTGTTCAGAAGAGTTCTGTGGTCACAAAATCCTGTGTCCAGACCAGGCAGAGTAAAGGAGTTCAGCCAGAAACTTCCCTCCACCCTCATCATTAACCCCAAGGCCTGGAACGCCCACTCTGTGCCAAGCCCACCATAAGGATCAGAGGGTTCAACAGGGGACACAGCAATCCTAGGACCACACTTAAAAGTCCAGCAGAGAAGGAAGAAGGACACATATAATCACAAATTCAGTTAATCCACATAGTAGCAAGTGTCAGAAAAAAAAAAAAAAATCTAGGTACCAAAAAATGAAACCAGACACCAGATATGGAGAGAAAATGGGCTTGAGTAGTACTGCTGGTTCCTAAGATTTTTGTAAGGATTAAATGAGATCATTTAATCACAGCATTCAGCTTAATATGGAGTTGCAAACTTGAGTATCCCATACTACCTCTTTCTCTGTAGCAGAGAAGCTGGAGAGAGATGCTAAAACAAATTGCTTAACTTAAGTTGAATAAGCTCACTGCTCAGAGGAATGAGTAAACTACTCAGCCTTTATTCTTTCTGGAAATATAACTGAGCATTACTATGTGCCAGGACATAGGTGCCAAAAATACAGCAGAGAATAGGACAGACTATGCCCTCACTGTCATGATGCTTATATTCTAGTGGGAAGACAGAACAAGCAGGAAATGAGTTCAGATCTGAGAGAAAGCTATTAAGGAGAAAAGGAGGCAGGGTTATGCAAGATGGAGTTAGTAACTGGGTAAATGTCTTAGATCACCCTGGTCAAGTGCAAGCCCTTCTACAAAGATGACATATGAGCTAGACCTGAGTGATAAGCCAAGTATGTAAAGAAAACGGAGGGAAGAGTATTCAAGTCAGAGGGAATGTGGAAGGCAAAGTTCTGAGCAGAAAGAGGTTAGCATGGTTGAAAGAGGAAAAAGAAAGCTGGTGAGGCCAAAGCCTTGTTAAACACTGGGGGAGAAAAGGCGGGGGACCCAGTGAGGAAGGAGACACATCTTGGTGGCTTTGAAAGCCAAGGTGGAAATCTGAAGCACTCAATTCTAGGAGTCTTCTCCCCACAAAAAGAGCCCTATGTGTGGTTCCAGGGAGCGACAGCTCAGCGTGGATACAACAAATACAGTTTCCATTAGAAAGTAGATGAATTTGTGGCCGAGTCCATAGAAGGAATGGCTCGCATAACTAAGGAAACAGCTGACACCATTTACAAGCATCAAACATTACTGGGTTCCCTTCTTGGAAGACGTTAGGGCTAAAGACACTGGATTCCCAAGGAGAAGGAGGAACATCTTAATTCAAGACTCTTCTGCCCATATATTACTGAGTCTCCGCAGAACAGCTGGTCCATAACGCAAGTGAAAATCCCTTAGCACCGCAAAAGCTGAGCAGCTAGAACCCAGCATTTTGCGTAAGCAGCTGAAAATCCCATCTCTTCTCAGAAGCCCCTATTGTGCAGCTACATAAATGTATTGGCAGGCTTCGGTTTTAACTAAATGGACTTTTAATTGTATATGTTTCCTTTACAGAAAGCCTTGATGATATATATTTATGATGCTGTCCCCATAAAAGTTACCTAGGAGGACTCTTGGCATCACAATTAATGCTTTCAGAGGGGATGACACGGCCTCACGAGTCCTGAAAACTAGCCGCCAGGTGTCAGCTTGGGCCATTCCTCCTCCTGGAGAAGTTCTTTCAATTCTATTGCACAGTAAAAAACACTTCTGCCTGGCTCTCCATATGACAGAAATGAAATCTCACCAGTGTGACTTAATTAAGTGGAGGTATATTTCAATTTTTTGTTTGTTTTTGGAGGATTTTCTTCCCATTAAATATGCATGTTGGTTTAAGCTAAACAACCTGAAGAATCAAGAACTCCTAAGTGTGGATTATAGCTATGTCGGCTGTGTTTGTTTCTCCCTGCATTACAGCTCTCAGCCCTGCCTGACTTGCTTCCAGATAACACTGCCTAAGTGTCCTCTCAGGTTCATGTTACCATGCCAGACTCATTCCATCAGCCTAGCCACCCTGGTAGAAAGAACGTCTTTCTCACTGACTCCTGGACAGAAGTCCAAGGAAAGCTCTCATTGGCCTAGTGTAAGTCATAAGCCTTTTTCTGGCTTGGTGGGCCAAGCCTGGACATTTGTTCCACCTTGTGGCTGGAGCTTATAGGGCTCCAGCATCAAAATGAAGGAGGAGATGATCCCTAAAGACACCCAAAACTGGGGAATAGGAAAGCGTGATGACCAGGTTAGTATTTCAGCCACCTCAGTCCACTCCAGCAGAGATGGGAGTCCATGAGATTACATGCTGCATCTCACCATACGCAACTGAATACTGTGGAATCCTCCTTCCTAGCCAGCGTCATCTGGAGATTTATAATTCTCTGAGTTCCGCTTTCCTAGGCTATTTATTATTAATCACTCCTGGTCCCTTCAGGTGTTGTGAAAGTGTTCAATCAATACTTTCAAACACTTACATGACTGAGCAGAAATAGAACCATTTACCTCTAGAGCCATCCCCAACATTCTCAATTGGGTATGTTATATCAGTTCCTTCCCCTGACCGCTGATAGCATAAAATCTCTTCCTTCCAAGATGTAAAAGGAAAGCCCTGACTCTAGAATGTCTCAAAGACAAATCAAGTTTAATGGTAAAGGTGGCTTCAAGCTCATGAGCTGGGCTGGAGTCAAACGTACACTACTTACTCTTTCTTGACCTTTGTTCTCCGACATCAGGCAGAGTGGACACCTTCCTCCATCTGCCACCCCAGATGCTATCTGACATGGCCTGCCATGTTTGAGTCTACAGTTATTGTCTGTCCCACAAGAATGTAAGCTTCAGAGGTCCAGGGTCTCATGTACTAGGGTAGCCCCAGGGCCTAAATAGTGCCGACACACGGCCAGCACTCAGTAACTACTGTTTGGCTATAGGATTAGTTGTCGCAGAATCCCTTTTTCTTCCATAAATTCGAGAGTACCCAACCCAATTTGTTTATGCTACAATAAACAACCATTAAATTAAAAGGCATTGCCAACCCAACAGAACTACCTTCTGACTTATCCCTAGAATCTAAACCATCCTCATCTTCAGTAGGCTATCCAGCTAACCAGGGTTCCAGAAAGCCCTTAAGCCATGAAAGTTACTGTGCTTTGATGCCCCTCTGTTTCTGTAGCCCTTTCATCCTTCCTGGCACCAACTACGAACTTGCATACTTGATTTTCTTATAAAAATATTTTATAATACTTTTCTCAAATTGTACCGGGGTCTTGAATTTATCCAACATAAATTGGTTGGTTGATGAGGACTGAATGAGGAGCCACTGTGGGGACTACCCCACTTTCCAACTTCCTCAGTTGTCCTTGACTTGCCATCTCCAGTGCCCCCGTCATTTTTCCAACAGCGGGCCTCTGATAGCAACTGTATTCAGAAGACTCTCAACAAAATGATCACACATCTTGAATTCGCCTACTGCAACCATGAGAGAACACTAGTGACACTGCCACTTGCCTAATTAATTCTATACCTTCAAGAAATGCTTTGAGGTCTTCTTGCTTTTGTGTTGGCCAACAAGACCCCCTCTTTTTATAAACAAGCTTTTCAGAGAAGAAATTTACTCTAGCTGCAATCAACCTTTCTAGCAGGCAACATTCTCTCTGACATGACAACAGCCACTAAAAAACAACCACGGCGGGAACAGCAGCTGTACGATACCGCTGACACCTAAAAGAGTCAGGGAAAAAATAGCTGGTGGGGGAAAACACCAAGTCCATAAACATTGCAGAGAGGCAAGGCTCCCCACTCTCGTGCTACATGCGGCAACCAATTACTCTCTCAAAAGAAGAATGCAGGTCTTACATGAAGTGGAACAATTAATTTCACGCTTGTCATCCTGGCCTCAATAGTAAGTTGATTTGAATCAAATATTTGCGGTACATTACGGCTTGCAGGGGACAGTCCTGGTGCCTCCTGAGCTGACGGACTGCCTTGATGGCTACCATTGTAAAACAATCCATCAATAAGAGTAATTATGGTATTGATCAAAGTGGTTGGCTGCCTCAGATTGGAATCAATTCTCAGGAGTTGCTGGGAACAGAAATGTCTAATGGACTATTCCATCACTAGTCACTGCAGCAACTGAAACAGCTAATATTCTGGAAAGTTCTTAATAATTACTCATTGAATCTGCATTTCTGCTTCAGTGCTCCTAACTAGACCCTGCTTACTGTAGCCTGAAAGTCAGTCCAAGTGGGTGAAGGAAGGGCCAAGCACAGGTGTATAAATGTGCAGCAGTGACCAAAAAAAAAAACAAAAAAAAAAACCAAAAAACAACAGCAAACAAACATGTAGAACAAATAATGTGGAAAACTACCTTCAATAATTTTATTGTATCCTCTTAATCAGAGAAGATTTTTTTTTTACAAAGTTTCTAGGTGAGAAAGCACAAGGGGTAGAAAACTGTATCTTCTAGATGCTGCTTTTACGGAGGTCTCAGGCAGAAGAAAATTCTGCATTACAGTGGTGATGGCGTCAGTGACGGAGTAACACATTATCATTTCCTAGGCCATGTGGGAAAGTCTGGAATCTCTGGGAAGCAGCATGAACTTGGGGAAACCCATATTAGCACCTAAGCCTAATAATAAACCTCCTTTCTTTTTCTCTCACTCAAAAGCCTTTTGATTTATAATCAGGCTCTGCTATAGCCAGGGCGGCCCTACGTAGAATAGGAAGATGCCTGAAGCTGCTACACTCCTCACCAGGTGGGCTCCTGACCCGCACGGATGGAGAGAGGGTAGCTGTTCAAGCTTGAGGACTTTCTTCTCCGGTCCTAGCATGACCTGGTACCCAGCACAGACTGCACCTCTCTACTAACAAGATGACAGACCTAACAGAAAAGGTGTTGCTGTCTCAGGTTTAGAGGCTTCCCTTTCGGGTTCTCAGCATACACGACGTTCTTTCAAGGTACGAGCCAGTGATTCATCCTCACGAAGCCTTACTTCTTGCCCCTAAATTTGACATTGACATTCCCTTTCCAGCTATGGCTTTTGCATTTGCATTTTCTCATTATTTCATTGCTTGTCCGGCTCTGACACTTAACCTCTCTGTGCTTCCATATATCTATGTCTACTCCTGTAAAGGGAGGGGGGAGGAAATGATGAGTTCTGAGGGTAGAGTATTTAGAAAAAGCTTACTTAAAGACATCGGAGATGACGTGAGGGATTCACAAAGTACCAAAGTCCCTAGCGGTGGAGATGGAGGAGGGGTTTTCAGGCAGAATAAATAAAAATAACATCAGCAGAGGCCAGAGAGGCAAACGGGCAGTCAGCTAGTGCTGTCTACAGCACAACAGTATTGGGGTAGAGACAGCCCACGTAGGGTGGGACACACACGGGGAAGGGCCTGCCATACAGAGCTCCAAGCATTAGACTTCCTTAGAGGTAGCAGGAAGCCAGCTGGTGGAAATACTATTGTACAAAAGGTAACCCAGAATCGTTGTGCAAGATGAACTGAGAAAAGGAAAAGAAGTATGAAGACCAGTTAGGAGGAGAGATGACGATGATACACTGAATTCTCACAAAATAAATCTGTAATTAGGACACTACTTCAAACAGCAAGCTGATTAATACTCCCATGGACGTGTCCCCACGCACATCGTCGCCCTGCATTACATCACCTGCTGTGGCTGCAAGAGTGGCCACGACATTATTAGGAATTTACAGGATCATTAGCTGTCCTCCTCTTATTTATCAAAGCTATAAGATGCCTGAGCGAACTCTGAGTTCAGTTTGGGAAGTTTCAAGATAACAATATATTTATTTAGAGGCTTAGAAGGTTTTAACTCCAGAATGACTCTTAACTCTCCTTAGCACTATAAACATTACCGTTAAATCCAACATGATTCCATCTTAAAAGGCAGAAATCAGGTTAAGACAGTTTTTAACCTGAGAGAAAAACGTGTGCAATAGAAACCAAATTCCACGAGGGAAAAGTTACAGACGTTTGTCTTCCCTCAGCAACCAAATATTAATTTCACTGATGGCGAGATTAAGGAGGCAGACAATACTCCACTGAGATTACGCCAGTGCTTTTATCTGCAATTGGAAACACCTTGAAGCTGGGGCTGGAGGATGAGAAAATGTCCTATTAATACTCTCGACACTAGATAGGTTGATAAAGCCTCCACATTGCAGATAAGGGCTGTGTTCGTCCTAGAAATCCACGGACTCCCTTAGAGCATGCAAGCCACTGGGTATATAGGCTTCTCCCATATCTTTCTTGCTGATTCCTATGAATTTCTGATAGGGAAGAATTTCACTTCAATTCAAATAAGTTAGTAACAATAGTAACAACAATAATAGTAATAGCAACTAACATGATATAGCACTTATTACATGCCAGGTCGTATCCTTAACATTTAACATGTAATCTTTACAATAACCCCGTGCATTAGGTACTATTTTTACCTCCATTTTCATGCAGGGGAACTTAAGCTCGGCAAAGTTCAGGAATTTTCCCAAATCCTTGTCTTCCCCCGTTAACACTCAGTCATACATACGTAACCACCTGGAAGCTACCAGAAGGTTGCATTTGGTGGATACCTCATCGCACTCCTTCAGAGTGAAAACGTGGTGTTGTTCCCCAAAACAACAGTGGTTTATTCTAAGCTACTTAAAGGTTTTAACTGGCTTCTAAGCCACCCCCAAAGGGGAAACGGAAGTGTAGGACGGAAGCCAACTGTGAGATAAAGAACCACCACTTAACCCATCTCCTGTCTGGAAATGGAAAATGACCCTCAAGAGAGCAGACACATCCCTGGGAAACCCAAACCTGTCATTTGATGGGAGAGCATCACTCCTCAGAGAAGTGCTTCTCAAGTGGTCTCCAACTGCATCAACATCGCCTAGGAAAATGGAAAAAATCCGTGTCTCGGAGCCCAGCCCCAGCCCCATGACGCGATGTGAGGAAGCACGAGGAACTGCATCTTAAACAAGATCCCTGCGTGACTTTGTGGAGAGTCCTGGATTAGAAACTGAAGTCATCCCGATCTTGCTACCGTGGACTCCTCCGAACTGCACGCACACAGACACGAACACGCAAATACCTCCCTCCCTATCAAACACGTAGAACAGGAATAAAGAGACCCAACCACAACCTCTTATTCGCAAAAGAACGAATACCACAAAGCTCCTTATGCTGAACCAACAAACACCTTAAAGGCACACCACTGTTAGAGTATTTTGAAACTTGTCACGCCAATAGGACGATGCTCTGGGCAACACTGCCTGAAACAGCTGGTCAAACTCAGTTTTGAATCTTTGCTATTATATTAAAGGTCTAATTTCAGAGCCACCTGTAAAAAAAGGTACCGGACGATTCAGTGAGAAAATGAAATCGAATCCTGATCTTCGAAGACCAGTCATAATCACAGGGTCATTCAAAAGGCAAAAGTTCGGTGACCCTAGGATGGCCAACCAAGTCTCAGAGAGTACAGACAGGTTGTTGAGGCCAGGAAATGTTTTCAGGAAAGAACCACGCCGTGTGGAAGCTAAGATCCACGAGCTTCCTTGGGGCCTATTCCTCCTGCTGGCCACACTTTTCTGGCCACCCAAGACCTCTCCACCCTCGTGGAACCCTCGGTCAACAGAAGGCTCTGGAATAGAAGGAACACGGGAAGGGTCACTCAGATCCTTGGCACAGACGAGCTGGGCAACCATAGACAACAGCACACAGACGGCCAACACCTGTTCCCAGGTGACAACATAACAGACAGCAGAGAAATCTAGCTCAGTGTCCCCGGGTAGGCAGCCTGCACCAAGACACCAGAGTGAAGAGCGAGAGCCCAGACGCCTTGGTGTGGAACGTGCAAAACTCCTGCAGGCAAAAAGGCCGGCTTTTAAGGAACTGAAGCCAAGTCCTGGTTATAAAATCACTAGCCAGGTAACTCTTTCCAGAATCCCCCAAAAGACTTCTACAACAAAGAAAAAGTAAAAATAAATCCTAGTGGACAGGAGAGAGCCAAGACACCGGCCCACTATCCTTGACCGCAGAACTCAGACAGCTCCCTATCCATGCCTGACCCTGAGACAGACACTTCCTTAACAGATAGGGCTGATGTTCTCCGCTAGTAAATCTATATATACCCATAGTATAATTACGGTATTCCTGAATAATGTTTGGTGTGCAATCCAGTACACGGAGCTCAACCTAAATCTTGCATTATTTTTCTGACAATCGCATTATCAGATCGTCCTCGGGGAAAGCAGAGGTTTTCCCGGCAAGGATCTGCTTGTCCTTTAGCAAAATTGTATAAAGGGAATTTTTTCAAAAAAACGAGATTACTACTAACAAGGCAGCTCTGCAAATACAGAAATTGGACCCACTGGGATCCAGGCACTTTACATACACGTATCTTAGGGTCCCAATTAAGGAGGATTTCTAGAGAGATTACTATAGGAATAAAATATTTCAAAAGCTGCTAACAGACAGGACATAAACACTGGAACCAAGCAGAGTTCAACAGGAGAGCTTGAACAGTAAAACACCAGGGCCTCGCTATAACCCAGCAGGTCCTCAAATTTCATGCTATTGTTCTGCCTTATCAACGGAATCATTTTATGACAGTATCATTTTGATATTTATCTAACTAGCCCCTTGGAGCCGGGTCACCTAATAGTATTTTTGCTCCTTATCGGTGCCACATGTATGCTGCAAAGGAACAATATGTGTTTAGATTTAAGAGAAAAGATACAGATTTCAAAGGCCAGAGCAGACACAAGGCAAACATTGTTTAGGAGGCAATAAAGCTACTCCATTTCCGAAATTGCTCTAAAAACTAGATGGGTGGGATCAGTGTGGAGGGGAAGGCTCCAAGAGCCCTCTTTGACCAAAATGGATTGACATTTGAAATTTCCACTCATTTGCACTCACTACAATGCCACGGTCTACAGATTCTAAATAAACAGTGGCAGATGGCAGTAAGGACGCTTCCATGAAGAATCCTGTATTTGTCACCTTATTCCATCCTAAATAATCTATGCTTTCAAATTAAGCTGGTTATGCAGATAGACTTGTCATCTCTCAACTTCAAAACAAAAAGACACGGATTCTCACGGCAGAGTTGGAGACGCCCAGCAATTATGCCTCACAGGCTGACTCTACTTCCCCACTTCTTGCAGTGACTTGAGTCTATCCCCTTTCAGCTTTTGAGGAAACCTCTTCACTGCACTCCCTGCTTCCCTCCTGTGCCCTAAGCCCATCTCCACCCTGCTTTCCAAACCCCCGTAGCAGGATCTATGCCATGCAGGAACCAAACCTGGCTTGGTTTCCCCCGGGTCTCTATTTCCCAGGCTCTCCACGTGATCTGGCTCTGCCTGCATCTACTGTACCCCTCACCACTCTCCCCTCTCCAACCTTCAGCGAAGGATGTCCACACCTCACCATCTGCAAGCTGTGCCGCCTTGGGGCATTTGCGCCTGCTTCTGCTTCTACCTAGAATGCTCTCTGCTCCGATCTCCATTCCCTCTCGTCATCAGGTCTCAGATTGAATGTTATCTTCATTGCAGAATAAATGAAACCCTTGGACACAGAGATGGAGTTACTACCTAGCAGCCCACTAGAAGATGGCCTGTTGCTCTGCCTAGTTCTTACCTGCATCTAATGATACTCTCTTGCTCATTTGTTTCTTATTTCCTCCTCTTACAAGACTGTAAGCTTCCTAGAAGCAGTACCTTGATAACCTTGGTAAATAAAATGGATTTATAGGTCTGTATATCCACATGTTCGCCACTGACCACAAAACAAGAGTCTGCCTGTCCCAGTATGTATGTCAGAACAAAATAACCAGTCATGAAAATCAAGTAAGAAAAGTGGTAGTAATATCCACTGGGCTAGTAAGACTCATGCTGATCATGGCTGCTTTCTCTCGAACTTCATACTTCACAAATACTGTATTCCTGGGGCACATAATGATTCGGAGAAAAGCAAGGTTCTCTGAGGACCCCCACCAGATGTATGCGCCCAATGCGTTTCAGAGAAATCCTGACCAGTCAACCACTGATCGATAAACTCAGGGCATTGACACCATGCTATCAAAAGCATCATAATAAGATCTTTTCAAACACCAAAAAGGCAATTAAAGAGTCATTTGTAGCTATTTGGAGTCACTATACATCATCTTTATATTATTAAGAGACAAGAAAAAGAAAGGTCCTACTCACCCCTCAGACACACACACATACACAAAGTCCACAGTTTTGGTATACAGTGCTGAATGCTTGTGTATTCATCAGGGTTCTCCAGAGGCACAGAAACAATAGGACGCATATATGTAGAAAGCAGAAAATCTACTATAAGAAACTGGCTCACATCCTTATGGAGAATGGCAAATCCCAATCTACAGTGTGGACTGGCAGCCTGTAGACCTAGGAAAGTCAGTGGTGCAGTTCCAGTCGCAAGGCCAGTAGGTGGAGACCCAGGAGAGCCAAAGGTACAGGTGATATGTAAAGGCAGTCTGCTGGAAAATTCCCTCTTGCTCAAGGAGGCCAGTCTTTTTGTTCTATCTAGGCCATCAACTGATTAGATGAGGCCCACCACATCATGGAAGACATTCTGCTTACTCAAAGTTCACCGATTTAAATGTTACTCTCATCCAAAAAAACTCTCCAAGTTGATACAGAAAATTAACCATCACAAGTCCACCCCTTGTCAACTTGGCACCTACATGCATCTCCTTAAACCATATCTAATCTCCAAGTAAAGGCAACGACAAGGTCATTATTCTACCTAATATGATAGAACTATTCTGTGTACAACCAAAATGCACTAACCCTTTCCCCAGAAGACGGTGTGAAATCCTTGGATGATGTTTACTCTTCTCTTTAATATCCATTAATTTAAATTCACCATGTAAAGTTAATAATACTTAAATATTACATTACAAAGTCAACATATCTTATATTACATGATAGAAGAATAACACAAAGATATTTGCTACACACATATACACATTGATAACAAAATAAGGAGGACATACTCATGACAGTTACAGTCCTCATTTCTGTGACCAGTCAAGTGGTCACAGTCGTGCCGCCTTGGGGCATTTACACCTGCTTCTTTTTCTACCTAGGATGCTCTTTGCTCCCATCTCCATTCCCTCTAGTCACCAGGTCTCAGATTGAATGTTATCTTCATTGCAGAGTAAATTATACCTTCCCTCTTTATATCCACCCTCTGGCCACTACCCATTCTGTATCCCCTCTGCCTTCATCAAGCACCTCACACTGTAGTTCTTTACCTGATGGAATGACCCAAACCTTGCAATCTTAAAACGAAGGCAGCCAGAACACAATTCCACAGACTGGGTAGCTTACACAATAGGACCTTGCTTTCCAACAGTTCTGGAGACAACAAGACCAAGACAAAGGTGCAGACAGGGCTGGTATCTAGTGAGGACTTCCTTTTTGGTTTGCAGGTGGCCACCTTCCTTCTTGGTCTGCTTGTGTCTCACATGGACTCTTCTTTGTGTGTGCACACTCGTGGTATCTCTTCCTCTTCTTTTAAAGACACCAGATTTATAGCTTTCATTTAAGCTTTATTACCCCTCCATAAAGGCCAAATCTCCAAGTATAATCACACTGGAGGTTAGGGCTTCAATGTATGAATTTGGGTGAGGGGAAAAAACACAATTTAGTGCCTAACAGCTTACAGTAATATTCCGTCTCATCCAGGGTCATACACAACAAGTAATAGATAAGGGAAATAAAACTATTACATTTTCTAGGCATTTTTGAGACTATTTTATTTATTCACCCGAAACTAATACATTTGGGCAACAGTTTGAACACTTACTATGTCCCAGGCTCTGTGCTTGGCACGGTGGACATAAGCAGCAATCATGCGAGACACCAGAGTATGTCTTGGTGTCTCAGCTGTTGGTCACTGTGGCCCACTCCTCTCGGATTCGAGGTCCCAGTATGGAATTTCAAATCCTTTTCATTGCAGGTAATTTTTCTTGAATTGTAGATTCAGTGTTAGTTCTGTTCCTTGCTTTACTTTTCTTTTTCACGGGCTCCTATTAGTTATATGTTAGCTCTCCTTTGCCTGTCTTCACTGTTTGTCCCTGTCTCTTGAATTCTTTTTCTATTTTTTCTACTTAAAACGTTCCTAATTTTCACCTTCTCTTTCTCTGAAGGTATGATCTGTTTATTTGCTCTTGGGATGCTTCTAGTTTAATCTTGATTTCTTTTATTTATTTCTTTTTTTAAATTTTTTTTAATGTTTTTATTTATTTTTGAGACAGAGAGAGACAGAGCACGAGTGGGGGAGGGGCAGAGAGAGAGGGAGAGACAGAATCCGAAGCAGGCTCCAGGCTCTGAGCTGTCAGCACAGAGCCCGACGCGGGGCTCTAACTCACAGACCGCGAGATCATGACCTGAGCAGAAGTCGGACGCTCAACCGACTGAGCCACCCAGGCGCCCCTAATCTTGATTTCTAAAGGATTTTTTCTTCTGTTTCCAACGCCCTTCCTCCCTTGTCACTTCGTTTCTTAGATTTCTTTTTCTATTTTGATTTATATTGTTCTCTGATATCTTTTATCTCTTTGTTAATGAATTTTAGTTCATCCTGACAGCAGGTAAATTATAGTTTTAACTGTTTTATGGGTTCATCTACGCAGCGTGTTATATGTGGAGATGTCTCTCTGCTCTTTATTCTTTTTATCTCACTTCGTCTTTACATGAAATTTTACCTCCATCGTTTTCTATGGCTGTATTTACGTGAAGTTAATTTTCCTGAACTTTTAGCAGCATGGCTCACGGTGCCTTTTCTAACTACAGAGCTCCCTCTTCTGTTGTTTTCACAGAGTGTTAAAAAAAAAATCTATGTTGGTTGCTTCCTGAGATATCCTACCTCTATTTCTACCTTCATGTTCACTTTTATTACTTTTAGAGAGAAAGAAAAAATGTCTCTAAGCATCTGGGCAAAAGAACAAGTGACTTACAAGGGAAAAATGTTATGATCAGACTTTGAAAGGAACATTTAAAATACTCCAGGAAATGAAGTATGAGCCGAGGATTTTATATTCAGCAAAATTATTTTCAAGTATAAGGGACATAGGTTATATGTAAAGCCCCTTGAACCATTTCGAGGAATAGATTAGAAAATAAGATTCAGAGCATCGAAATGGCTAAAGAGAGGAGATTAGGACTGGTAGTAAAGATGAAGTATAGAGAAGCTTGAAAAATTAAAACAAAATAAGGGCTACAAGGGAAAGGATAGTATGACATGGCTACATGTCTTCAAAATGTAGATACAGTACAACAATTTTTAATAAAGAGAAGAGAAAAACAAAGTTTTAAAAATGTGTTAAGTATTTTGAAAAGTCATATTCCTGAGATCAAGAGTTATGAGATATTCTAATTCTATCATCCCTTTGTCCTTAAAACCTAGTTTCTTGGTGTGAAAGACAAAAAATATAGATGTAGTACAAATGAGGTCAAAAATTCTATAGTCCTGTCTTTGAATTGGAAGTATCAATATGAAATCATAATTTTTTAATTTGTTTTAGTTTATTTAATTTATTTGTTTGGAGACAGGGCCAGAGAGAGGGAGAGAAAGAATCCCAAGCAGGCTCTGTCCTGGCAGCACAGAGCCTGATGTGGGGCTCAAATTCACAAACTGTGAGATCATGACTTGAGCTGAAATCAAGAGTCAAATGCTCAACTGACAGAGCCACCCAGGCACCCCTAAAGTATTTTAGACACACACACACACGCACACACACACAGAGCTATATTTATATAACTCAATCCTTGCCAGCTTTGAGCTTAGTCCCCTACACAGAGCTGGAAACAAAGACTACCCAAGTCACACTGAGCACTTCTAGCACTCAGACTGTGGCCTTGATATACTAATTTCTCACTAACAGAAATCAGAAAATCTTGCAGAAACGACTGAGTCCAAGTGTGGAGCAGGAAATGTACATGAAAAGCCTAGGAAAAAATTTCATTCCATGTAGCTGGAAAGCCATCAAAGACTGTCAGGGCCACATCAAATGACACCATCTTGAAGAGGCTCCCCCAAGGCAAAGATCTGAGCTTCAATAAAGATGATAACTAACTGAAACTCAGAAAATATGTTTAAATCCATTTGTTCATAATAATATCAACCAAAAAAGCACACAACCCATTGGTTCCCTTCCAGGCATAATAAGGGAGAGATTCCCCACCCTGAACTGGGTGAGCAAAGGCACACAATCGAGCATTTCTCCTGTCGATCTTTATGAATTACACCGAATGGGAAACCAACAGAGACGAGGAAACACTTCTTTATAGAAATATTCCAGCTAACAAGTGAAAAACAAATGATACACCCAGAATATCTCACTGTTTTGCCGTCCTAGGGAACCGTGGATCTAGGCACAGAACGCCAATAGCAGCTGAACTACACAGAGAGCACAGGAGGTGACATGTGCCTCCCGGTGAAAGAACACTCTGCCACTGCCCAGAGTCCTGCCAAGGACTTCGACCTGAGTCTGGTCAAGCCTGTCAACAGCAGCTGCCAATTCATTTACAGGAAATTCCAAGGACGGAAGAACAGGGTGAACTCCATCGTGCTCAGCAATCAGCAAAATGCAGTCAAATGGCCTGATTTTTAGCTAATAAATTGTAAGGGAGAAAAACAGGGGGATGAGGAGGAGCCTACGGGTTAAAAGGAAATGTAAGAGACAGCAAACAGAAAGGAAATGAGTGAAACTATAGTGTCTGGGATGCACACTTGACTAGCCAAACTGCAAAGAAACACAAGAAGGCAACCAAAATGAGAGAGAGAATATCTCTGCCCTTAAGGTAGGTAGAGGAAAGCAAATAAAAATACATTTAAAAACACATAAATTCCCCAAACGATCAGGTTTATTTATAAAACTTCCCTGCCGGGAATTACCAGGTGACAATGACAACAGAGAAGCAAACCCCAAACTCATCATGACCATTGTACTCTTTAAAGAGCGTCCATTCTTGTCTTCTACTTCCATTTGGAGCCCTGACAAGGGGTGGGGGCATGGGCGATGGCTTCCATTTTCCATAATCGGCATTCACTCAAGGTAACAGTGGGGAGAGAAGACAGTGTAAACAGAAGAAGGCTTTCTGAATAGATGCTCTTTCTCAAACCCTGCATTATACTGAGTAACAGTTCCATTATCTAGAGTATCAAAAGTTGGCCGATGAAATCCATGCCCCAGGCCAACTGCCACATCACCAGAATGGGAAGTAATCCAACATACCAGGCTCTAGATGAAGGATGGGAGGGAAGGCCTGGCCGAAGGTCAAAGGCCCTAGCCTTCCAACAGAAGCCAACCTAAGAATCAAGAATCTATTTTCTCTCTGGTTCAGCACGAGCTACCTTTTAAGTCCCCAAGGGAAGGATCACTCACACACACACACTCACTCATTCACAACCACTGAAACAAACAAACAAAAATCCTGTGTTCTTTGGCAATCCAGTCCTGTAGGCTATGACTGTGTAATTTACTGTTCAAATGAGGACACCAATAAGCTTGATAAGGAGTGACATTAATAACTGTGCCAGACAACTGGTTTCAACGGGCATTGTCCTGGGCAAATCAGGACAAAAGATTACCGTACATATGACCCACCCAACAAGTTATAAACTGCTCATATGTCACCTAAATCCTTCGGAATTCTGGCTTCAGGCCTTCACAGAAAAGGTAAAAGTATGCAATTACCAGATACTCAATGGACCACCCTCCCACCCAAGGTAGGAAAAAGGTAACTTTAGGAGGTACTTGGACAAATATATACTGCATATTAGTCAAATATTTCAGTGTGAATTGAATAATGTATAGATAGCATCTGAAACACGTGATTTCAAATATTTTATTGCTAACAATGAAACTAAAGTCATTGAAAATGTCCACTGATTTAAATTAAGAATGACTAGCAAATGCCTCCATATGCTTCTTTTTTTCCTTCAGCCAATGTCAACAAATCTTTGCTGAACCCTTACAACGAGCGGGGCATTATCTCCGATCCTGGGGCGGTAGTGGTGACTCTGCTCTCTCCTCAAGGAAGTTATTAGCCAGTGAGTCTTTGCAACAATTGATGTTATGTTTAAAGCTACTGAGGCATTTTATAGTTTGATTTAATAACAATACAGACTCTGTTTTATAGTTAACAAGGTTAACATAGTTTTATTCAACTAATATTTATCAGTTTAAAGTCCAAGAGGGAATGTTCTTTGTTCAAGATCGTCTCCAATGCCAGCTGCTTCTGGTTCATTGGCTGCTCTCCCCAGGTCAAGATTCAGTGCTTTTTCCCACCTCCTGCCTAAATTAGCCTTGCTCATCTCTAGCTGGTGGGGCCACTTGGCTCAGCAGCTGAGTGCTTACTCAAAGACACCCGGTAGTCATGCTTGGACCCCATGATTTCTCAGTTCCTCCCCACTGCATCCTAGGTTGAAAAGGATTGAGGGACACGACTGGGCTCTGGGCAGAGTGTGCTGCAGAATCGGGTTGCTCTCGGTGGAGGATGGGGGAGCACTGCCACCTGAATCTGTACCCCCTACAGAGAGGAAGCAGAAGGTTTACTCATGTGGTGTATCTAAGACACACATGTCAACCATTACCAGTGTCTTTTCCACACACTACTGTGGGCTGACTACACGTTCTACGTGCACGCGGGTATACATCGTGAATGTGCTAAGCTCTGTGACCTTAGGGAAAAAAATAGAAGAAACCAAAACTAGTTCTGTACAATTTGGAAAGGACCTCCAGAAACATTATAATCTCAATATCTACAAATCCAGCAAGGAAGGCAAGGCAGGTATCATTAAACGTACTTAACAGCTAAGGAAAATGAGGTTTAGAGAGATCTGTGACTTGTCCAAAGTCAGTGCCGGTAAAAAGTGGTCAAGCTGAGTCAGAACTCAAGAACTTTCTGTTTGGCTATTTTTTGTTATTGTTGTTGTTTATTTATTTATTTTGAGAGTGAGAGAGAAAGAGCACATGCAAGCAGAGGAAGGGCAGAGAGAGAGGGAGAGAAGAATCCCAAGCAGGCTCCACGGTGTCAGCACAGAGCCTGACATGGGGCTCAATCTCACGAACCATGAGATCATGACCTGAGCCGAAATCAAGAGTGGGACTGAGCCACCTAGACGCTCAGCCAAGCGAGTGAGCCACCTAGGCGCTCCTCTGCTTGGCTGTTTTAAGTCTGGAGTCTGGAGCCAGATAGTAGGTAGCCGACTTTGAGATCCCAACACACCCGAGGATTGTTTTATGTGTGTGCAGGAGGGGACGTTTTGTTTTTGTTTGGTTAGTTCTCCCTTTTGATTGTAAGTAATCTTTTTTCATTAAAAGTATCAAATGCTTCACTGACCTGAAGAATGAGTGTAATGGAAAAGAATGCTATCCTTTATGCAGAAATGTAAAAGACACGCAGTTCCTCATGCAGTACGAAAAGTCGCCAACCCTAGAGTTTGTGAGTGCTGAAAATAATGGACCCACGTGAACTTACAACAGACTAAATACTGAGTATAATCAAGAGCACCCATTCCATTGTTGGCCAGATTGGTCTGGCATCGACTGGTGTTTCTCAAGCACCTAATGGCTCCCTGGTCTTGAGTCTTCCCACACCATCCCCCGTCTCCTTGGCTAATGAACCCAAAGTCT
This sequence comes from Paguma larvata, assembly GCA_030068075.1. Lineage (NCBI taxonomy): Eukaryota > Metazoa > Chordata > Mammalia > Carnivora > Viverridae > Paguma > Paguma larvata. The sequence continues at coordinate 21,495,020 of CM057842.1, read as the reverse complement.
CCACAGGCTTGGGTTTCCAGAATTCCACAAGGATTTGGGATAAAGGGGCAAACACTGCTGAGCTAGAGAATCAATGAACCGGACGCAGAAGGCACAGTCTTGAAGGAGGTCTGGAATCAGAGGGCGCCTGGTTTACGATGTGAAATTGAGGCTCAGGCTAACTGTCGAATTTGACGGCGATTCTCCTGTACCCCAGTCTCCTCTGGCATCTCGGTTGGTAGGAAGGGTTTGTTTTGTTTTGATTTTTAAGTAAGCTTCACACCCAGTGAGAAACCCAACACGAGTCCCAACACTGGGCCTGAATTCATGACCCTGACATAGAGGCCTGAGCTGAAACGCCTAACGGACTGAGCCACCCAGATGGCCCAGGAGGAGTGTTTTCTACAGAGCACTTACGTATCTTGACAATCGGTAGAGGTTGCTTTACTGTCCGTTATCTTCCAAACTTTCTCCTTGCCCTTGTAGCAACCAAACAAAGCCAGCCACCATTGATCACACGCTTACCACATTCCAGGCTCTGTGTAAAAGCTTTCACATGTTTTCTCTCACTTAATCCTCGGAGCAACCCTATTTCATGGGTACTCTTACCATATTTTGGATGGAAAAACTGAGGCCCAAGATCACACAGGAAGCAAGTCTTGAGAACTGCTAATCAGGTACCACCACTAACACCCTCCATATTTGGAGCTGGGTGCATGTGTCTCCAGACACCAAACCCTTAATCACTGCCCCACGCTGGCACCTTCTGCCACAGGAACTTCCTAGAGATTGCCAGCCTGCCACTCTGTCCACCTCCCACTTCCAAGCCAGCCACGTGACCAGTATACAGGTCACACACCAGCCCACAGTCCTGCGTGAAGTGTGAGTCAGGTACGCCCAGCGCGGTCTCTGTGAGGCCCAGTTTGCTCAGACTCTGTTCTACAGGCCATGTCTCCGTCTCAAAGTTGCCCAAAAGCTCCTTGGTGATTAATACACTTTCTTAGACTGTGGACTCTGGAGTCAGGGTGGCTGGGTTTGAATCCCTGTTCTGTAAGTCCGGAGCTATGTGGCCTTGGGCAGCACACCTGGCTGCACTGTGCTCCCTCTTCTCATCTCCAACACAGGTACTCATGCTAGTATAGGACCCATCACCCAGTACGCTATGAGGATTACCCAAAGTTACACTTCTGAAGTGTTTACACTAGTGCCTAGCAAGAAGGCGGCCCTCAGCCATGGTCACCTAGACAACAGCCACGTGCAAGTCAGCACCGAGATTTCTGGACAAATGTTTAGACGTTTCTTAGAAACTGAATGTTTGGCAGCAAATTAAAGCAAAAATACAGAGTGATCCAACGGGCTGTCTCTCAGCTATTGGACCCATTTGCCACTAGATTCAAGGTCCATGTTGAGGTCACCTACAGAAAGCAGAGCTGGATAAAAGAATAAAGATGCCACACGTTATTTTTAGACAGCTTTTCTCCAGGGACTTGGATGGTAACAACTGGCACCAGGTCCTTATGTATATTTTTTTCCTTTGTACCAAGATATTTCCAAGCGTAACAGCACCTCCAAAGTTTCCGAGGGAAAAGCCAGTCTACTCTCTGCTGTGCTTCCTGCAAGCATCTCTTTACAGAACCCGCAGATGAGAAGAATTAAGAGCCTGAAATCGATGTACAGAATCCCATCACGAACCATAAATCGGGTAAGTCAAATTCTTCCTCTGCTACTTCCTATCTCATCTTTACCGACTGGAGGGAAATGCATCGCTCAGCTGCTGATCCATATTCCTCGTACTTCACCTAATTAGCATTCTGAGTGGATGCCTCTCACAAGGAAAATCATCCTGCAACTTCTGTCGTTCTGATTATGCTGAAGCAGCAGAGGGTTTTCAGTAACCGCCTTTGACAAGCATTATTATATCTGGTAATTACTGTTCTCTTGGGTAGGCCGGAACAAAACAGACTAGCTGATCGTGGCTGATCTTTTAACCTAAGCTGTTGAGCTTCTGACCTGCAACAACCAACCTACAGGATCTGCTAGTCACCTTTCTGGTCCATGTCTAGGTTTGTTTTAACGTAAAAGAAAAAAAAAATCCACCCTGATATGATCATCACTAGTCAATTCTTTTCTCAGATCTTGGTGGACTGAACATCTCAGATTCCCTCTTACACAGAGAACCCCTTTAACATCTTGGACTGCTCCAGATAGTCCAAAAGGATATTTTAGATTTAAAAATTAGAAATTAAGTTCCTTAACTATATGTTCTACTCCCTATCCTATAAACGTTATTCCTGGTCCCAAATAATAGTCCACAGGTATCATTTACAACGATTCTTATAGCAGCTGATGTTTAGCGGGACCTTCCCAAGTGCCTAGCATAATGCAAAACTGTTTTCTTTTAAAAGTGTCATCTGACTTTATTTCATGGAAACTATGTCAGTAGTTATAACAGTGGTATTATATTTTCACAATGCCTACTTTAATACTGAATAAAAGGAGGATTGGAGACTCAGATAACCTGCCCCAAATGCCACATAAGTTTGCCTGGAAACCCTCATTTTTACTCACTATCCTCTAATACCTCCTATGCCATGATTCTGAGCAGGGCTCAGACTTCCTGCTTTTCAGGCAGATTTTCTCCATTCTGAACCAGGCAGGTTGGAGAGCCACACCTGTCCTTCCCACACCTCCTTGGCATACAGTGATTTTCCTTCTTCTGACCCAGTCCTCTTGACTTGGACTCCACATTCGGCAACTGGAACCCCAACACGGATATCATAATGCTTTTCTTTTTTTTTTTGTTTTGGGTTTTTTGGTTTGTTTTTTTTTTTTTTAAATAATGTATTGTCAAGTTGGCTAACATACAGTGTATAAAGTGTGCTCTTGGTTTCTGAGGTAGATTCTTGTGGTTCAACACTTACATACAACACCCAGGGCACATAGCAACAAGTGCCCTCCTCAATGCCCATCACCCACTTCCCCCTCTTCCCCACCCCCCATACACCCTCAGTTTGTTCTCCGTATTTAAGAGTCTCTTATGGTTTGCCTCCCTCTCTCTCTGTTTGTAACTATTTTTTCCCCTTCCCTTCCCCCATAGTCTTCTGTTAAGTTTCTCAAGATCCACATATGAGTGAAAACATATATCTGTCCTTCTCTGACTTATTTCACTCAGCGTAATACCCTCCAGTTCCATCCATGTTGCTGCCAATGCTATTCTAGTGCAGCTACTGAAAACCTGGGGCTGCTTCAGCATCCTTTGAGAATCTTGTATTGTCAATGGACTTTGTCAGTGAGTTTATGTCTCATCTGTCTGTCGGAATTACAAAACTTCTAAAGGCTGGAGACTTTAGGTTTCTTGCTCGACACTCTTCCTTTTGCATAGTGGTTACCCCGTAAATACCTACTGATTTATTTCCACATTTAACTCGTGCAGTAACTGCATTCTTTCTTATAGGGTTGAAAGCAAAGCATCTAAAAAAAATTAAATCCCTACTTTTTTCCTGCTCTTCAAGAACCTTTGAAAGGTCTTGACCACACTGTAAGCCAAGCTCCGCCCCAGAGCTAGGACTCAGCTGACTCAATGATTACTGTCCAATACTGCCTTGGGTCCTATATTTTAGCCATGGGGCCAGACACCCACTCCTTTTTACTATCAAATAATAATATTTTGACAAGCATTAGGAACAAGACTGATAATGAATTTATAAGCATCACAGCCCCAATATGCTTATGGTTCACAACCATAAACACATCTGTTGGTTTATAAGTTGCTGGTAAATAAAATATTCAAGATGATCTAAAGACCTCAAATGGGTTTACGAGGGCTGTCGCTTATATTTTTGGTAAACAAGACTACGGAGGCATAGAAAATTAATTCCTTGGACCACCAGAAGAAAGGGAGTTGATGTGAATCACTGTACCAGGTGCCAGTTGGACCCATCATAGGCAGTTCCGACTGCAATAGGGAGGTAACTGCCCCATGTTTTGGGGTTAGTCTTCCCAACAGCTCTTGAAAAACTTTTTTTTTTCCATTTAGACTTAAATCAGGAATGAGAAGGAAAAGCAGGATATATTAATTGTATTCACTTCTCTACCAGGTACTGCCACATGTAAAAACTGACACCATAAAAACTAGATGTCTTGAGATTTACTGTTTTTTCCCCAATAATAAGAAGGTCTATAAAGACAAATGAAAATACCTTACCAAGTGCATCAATGTTTTGAGCTTTGTTTCTACTAAAATAAGTCCACAATATGGGGCTGCCATAAGAAAACAATTTTAAGATCCAAATTGGATTTTTTGCATAATCATTTAAGGTGATTTGCTCTACTTCTGGGTTCAGCAGCAATTTGCTTCTACCGCTTTAATATGCACGGATGACTGACAAGTCACTGATGCCAATACAGGTGATTATGTGACTAAAATAAACCCCCCAGAATTCTACAGAGGTTCAACTATGCTATTTTAAAAATTATATATAAGGGGAGGAAATGATGAGGAAAATTTAATAGCATGTAAATTTTGCCACAGATGACTAGTAGTTATTAAAAAAAAAAAAAGACAAGCCGGATGACTTATATTTAAATAAATAAATTGAAAAAGAGTGTGGAATGGTGTTTTTTGAGTATACACCTCCAAGCAATGATCTCTCAGCATCAGGTTCAACAGACACTGCAAGAAGGTAGGTTTCATGAGAGTTTGGAGATGAGCCATACCACACACATTCTGAGAGATTCCCAAGGCGTATATCAGGAAAGTCAAGGCTCTGAAAAGGTATGCAAGTAAAGAAATCTGCTTAATAATATGGCTTAACTCTGTATCTCCTAACCCTATTTATGCATGAAGCCATTTTTATTTTCCTCCTGAGTATCTATCAAAATGAGTATCTATTAAAACGGCTTTGCAGAAATCCTGCAACGGAAAGGGGAAAACACTGGGAAATGTAGCCAAGGGGGGAGTGAGCCAAAGCCAGCATGCTTCACTGCAGCACATGCCAACAGCAGAAACCCTCGGGTTTTCAATCAGGGTAAAAGATGTTGATGTAATAATTCCTGAGAGGCAGAAAAAAAGGCAATTAGAAAGTTGAATCCATTAAATGAAGTCTTGGTGGGTCAGCTGGTGTTCCTCTTCCTAAGAGTCAAGTTCCAGAGATCCAGCTGCTTGGGTAGAGATTAATAATCTTTACCATGAAAATCTATAAAATACTTTTGGCCTACATTTCATTTGTATAACTTAGATAAATCCAAACTGCGTGGATACCTAGATGAGCAGGAAATATAAAATACTAACTTGTAGGTAAACAGCAACAGGGGCCATCCCTAGGTAGATGTAGGTGGATTTTGGAAGCCAATGGGGTGCCTTTACTCTCTTTTCTGAATCTTTTCTCCTCTCCAAATGTTCCAAGGCCCCGGTGAGCGCGGTTTTTCTCGCAGAGCAAATCTTGTAAGTCCTTTCATGCCAGATGTGTTATCCCTTCTAGGGATGTGAGCAGCTTGAAAGAGGTATGGTAATGTTTAATACAAGTTATTTAACATAATTAATTCTTCCAGGGGGAAATAGAGGCGTTGATAACAGATTTTTGCAAGGAAAGAAGTTCCTCTTACCCTTGAAATCAGATCAAAGTAGCCACTGGCAGCATCTACTGCCATTAAGCAGAATCACTCAGACTGTGTTAATGGAATATTTTTTGCATATTAAAAAAAAGAGAGAGAGAGAGAGAGAAGTTATCAGCAACAAGAGTGGCTGCCATTTATAGGACAGCTAATGAGTACTGAGAACAGTGCTAAGTGCTTTACAGGCACCATCCCCTTCAAGGCATCCTTGAAACTGCAGTGATACGATGTTACCATGATATTCATTCTATTGAGGAGGAAACCAAGGTGCAGAACCGCTTGTGCAAAAATCCCTTGGCTAGTATACTTCAGGGCTGGATTTGAATCCAGGATAGTGTGGCTTTAGCCACTGTGTTGTAGAGTCTGCTTGGTTTGGCCCACTTGCAACAATGGTATTTCATATGAGGTTTGCACTATTTTAATTGTCACCCAGTTAGTTCTGGCAAGAAGTTTCCACATCCCTGACCATTTCCAAGCAGAGTCTGTATTTGTTGAGCTAGTTTTTTTAAGCTGCCCTTTCAACCTTCATCTATACAACATATACTGGCATGTTGACTTGGCATCCTGACCTTCAGTCAAAAGTGACAATAATCCAGGGTTTAGTTCCATAGGTATTTTTCATAAACTTTTTAGCTGAGAATAGTTTTGGATTATAGAACAAATGCTAAGATAGTAGAGAGTTCCTCTGTAATCCCCGCCCAGTTTCTCCTATTGCTATTCTCTTATATTACCATGGTATATGTGTCACAACTAATGAACCAGTAGAGATGTGTTATTACTAGCTAAAATCACACTTGATTCAGATTTCCTGAGTTCTTACTAACGTCCTTTTTCTGGTCCAGGATCTCATCTAAGCTTTCACATCCAATGTACTCATCATGTCTCTTGGGTTCCCCTGGCTGTGACGGTTTCTCTCAGACTTTCCCTGTTTTGATGACCATGGCATTTTTATAGAGTACTGGTCGGGTATTTTGTAGATTATTCAAATGGGATTTTTCCGATGTTTACCTCACGGTTAGGCAGGGATTATGGGGTTTTGAAGAGGAAGAGCCATTGCTATCACTTCACATGACTTATCACTATTGACACCACCTTGATTATCAGGCTGAGGTGGTGGTGATCAAGTTTCTCCACTGAAGTGTTATTCTTTCTTTCCGCCCTGTCTACACTGTACCCTCCGAAGAAAGTCATTATGCATCGCCCACATTTGAGGAATGGAAGCTATGTTCCATCTCCTTGAAGGCAGAGTAGCTACATACATGACTCTGAATTCTTCTACATGTAGCTTTTTCTCTCTCCTCATTCGTACATGCCATTTATTTATTTTACTTTTAGCTTATTTTCTATTTTAGACTGAAATCCAGTACTGCTTTATTCTGTTATTCAAATTATTCCAGTGTGGCCACTGGGAGCTCTTTCAGTTGTCTTTGACATATACTCACCACTGTGTTTTTATTGTTTGTGTTTTGAGCACTTGCTTATTACTTTCTGACCATACAAAATTCTCCAGGCTCATCCTATGAATTCCCTGCCACAGTCCAAGAATCTTATATTTCTCCAAGGAGCCCCAGGTTCCTTTTATTGGGAAACAGTATTAGAAACCAAGATCTGGGAGAATAGGTATTTTTTTTAATGTTCATAAAAACCTGCTCAGTTTTATTTTTACTAATGGTCAACCCTTCCTTAATCTTCTAAATAGAACCAATCTCTGTCTACACAGCCGTACAAGACAACGGAAAACAAACTGTATGATAATCAGAGAATTTAAATCCTCCATGCCTAATGATTCCCAACTTTTTTTTTTAGCTGAGAAGGGATCCAGGTCTCCTCCTTTAATCAGACTGTCAAGTAGCCTTCCAGGTCCATATTGCTCATTTTCTCAATGGTATGAGAATTTTTCCCAAAGAAGAAACATTCCCACTCTCCTTTAGAAAACAGAGCACAAAGAGCCACTGTCCTTACCCAGTGCTGTATCATTTCATGTTTCCAAAGATGCAGAAAGCCAGAGGCCATAAAGGCAAAGCAGTCTCTTAAAAACTATGCGCTCAGGACACATCCAGGCTCTGTGCCTGGTGTCTCCAGCCTCTGCGCCTTTGGATAGTCTAATCCTGTGGCCAACACTAACTTTCCCTACCCTCTGTGTGGGGTTCACCCTTCTCTAATGGGCAACCTCTTATACACTGTCCACAGCCTTTAAGTGATCATTTTGTGCCTCCTAGTTAGTGGCTCCCTCTATCAATCATCCATTCCACACACAGTCAGGCTGGCCCAGGCCCTGGGACCTGGGATATATAAGAGTAAATGCTAACAGGGAGACTGGGAGGCTCAGTCGGTTAAGCATCTGACTTTAGCTCTGGTCATGATCTCACGGTTCATGAGTTTGAGCCCTACATATGCCTCCAAATTGACAGAGATTCTCTCTCTGTGTTCCTCTCTCTCTCTCTCTGCCCTTTCCTGACTTGTACGTTCTCTCGCTCTCAAAATAAATAAATAAACTTAAAATTTTTTTCAATAAATAAAAAACAAAGAGTAAATGCTAAGAGTTAACTAAAGCCCTGTTCTCAGAGTTGACATTCCATGGGGATGTGTGGGACAGCAGAAAAATGGCAGGTGGTACTGGAGCAAATGAGGAAGGACACCCATCTCTATTCCAAAGCCTCATTATAGAACCTTCCTGAACACACCCCCACCACTCTCCCTCGCCTTAGCCTACTGTATTTGTCTTTCTAGCACTACCCAATCATTTGCTAGGTTGAGTGTCATGAGGTTGAGTGTAGCTGTTTGACTGACAACTCCTGGGGAGCAGAGATGGGTTAGTTTATCTCATCAGTCCAGCATTGTGCAGACAGCCAGCACCCAGAGAGGCTCAGACCAACTCCAAGGCAACTGATTGGCATGAGACTCTGCAAACAATGAGGGCATGGACTGCAACACGGCTTTGTACCCTAATTACATAACTTGAAGTCTGCATCTTGTGCTATCGTAAATCAAAATGCCTATGTGTTCTACATCTGCATTTCAAAAAAATAAGCTATTCGGTATTAAGAAAAGATTTATGTAGAGCCATGCAGGGAAAAATCCAAAAAACTGATGTGAAAGGAACAGACCTTGAATGCAAGGCAGGGTGGGGGAATATGTTCAGTGAGGGAGTGGGGGTCAGAGATTGTCTGAATATGATATTTCTAGAAAGGAAGCTCTTTTGGCCAAAACAAAGAACAAAAATCCTCATGCAATTCATCACTTGTGACATTTTTCCCCCTGGGCTTAAAAATTCACCTCACAGTATTGCTAGGAAAATTAAGGAAGATTATGCGTGTATGACGCTGAGCCCAGGACCCAGCTCCTAGTAATCCTACAGTAAGTGGTACTGATAGGAGAACAGTGACAATTAACAAACTCTTACAAGTACTACCACTCAATTTGCTGAACCCTCTTATGCACTAACTCATTTAATGCTCAAAGTAACCCTATGGCCCAGGTGCTATCATCATCCCCCTATAGCTGACAAGCCCAAGCTCCAAGTGATTCAGTAACTTTTTAAGAGCATGAAAGCAGCAAATGGCCAATCCAGAATTGGAGCCCTCTGTTTGACTACATATATATATATATATATATATCATATCAATATCGATATTGATATAGATGTCGTGTGTTATATATACACACGCATACACGTATTTACAAAGCCCCACCCCCACACAGCACAGAGAAGGCCACTCCTGTGAAGCATGTCTGTGCTATGCTATGCTATGCTCGGAAAACAAGGCAGGGGACCCAACAGACGGGGGCTGTCGTGCCATGTTGGAACGAGGAAACCCAGGTGTGCCAAGGACAAGAGGTCACATCCAGGGCAACAGCTTTGGCACTGCTTCCTGAGTTCATGTGAGCTGCCCTCCCACCATACCCCAGGACCACCCCTTCCATTCATCACACAGCTCCTTGACATTAGGCAGCTGCCTGTCTCCACGGAATGAAATGTAACAAATACATCTCCATAACCATGAAACTTATAACCTTGCCCTTGACAAAATCATGTACTGTTCACTATAATACCTGTGAAAACCATTCATTCATTCATTCTTTCTTTCATTCAGTAAATTTTATGGAAACACTGTACATGCCAGGCACTTTATTACACACTGGAAATATACGGATGAACAAACTGGACAAAAATCCCTTTCAGCTCCAAGATAGTGTTCTAGCAGCATCTAAAAGAATTCTTACAACACAGCTATATATTGGTTACATATATGTGCAAAAAGGCAAAAAGCCCACTACGAAGCCTGCTTCTCTCGCAGAGGCTCACCAATATTCTAACACACTGCTTTAGATTCTTCAAGAAGCTGACAGTCATCACTACAGAGGGCTCTTCGCCTTCATCCGAAAAGGCTGAAACAAATAACATAGCCCTAATCTTACAGACGGTGGATCTATGGCTCCATGTGGTTAGCTATCAGAGCAAGGACCAAACAGGCTTTTTAATTCTGACTTAAGAACTTCTTCCGCTCAACCAAGGTACTGCATTTCAACAGTTAACGCTCTGATAAACACCCAGATATTTGGCAGCTATGACATTTGAGCCACATTTAGAGACCTAAGCCCCTGACGAGTGAGCATTCCCCCTTGTCATGTCAATGTGGTAGCATCCTGAAGACATCACATGAAACCACTGACCTCCGAGCCCTGGTTTATGCATTGGTGGAGTGGATATTTTTTGTAAGTCACAACCTGTGGCCAACACACTCAGGCAGAATCCAGAAGTGGAGTCTATCCAAGTCACCATGTGTCCCCATCACCATCTATCATGTTTACCAGAGCTGGATATCTTTTGGCAAGAGATTCAATTTATGCAATTAAAAAGAAGCTTGGAAATTTTAGATCATTTAATTAATCTTTATGTATTTTGTCCTATTAAGCAGCAGAGAAAATGTTTACAGCTCAATGGAATGAATTAGCATTTATAATTTCTCCTTTTGCCAAGAAATGTATCTACATCTATCTGTATAAAATATTGTTGAAATAAAAATGCCAAATCTAGATTCTCTGGCAAGATAGAAGGAATTTTATAAGACTGTGGAGGTGACACGCGGCCTGAATAATCTCTCATACAAATGTATTGCCTTTCTTGAGCTGTAAGTATAACATGCTTAATGAAGCCCCACATTTGCAACCTGTCTCCCAGAGTCCAACAGACTTCGCTTTTAGAATCTCCTGTGTCTAGCTGTGGCTCAGAAACTATTTACATGCTAAGATGAGTTTTTCATTCATAGATCATAGGATATACACTTCAAAAATTATCTACAAAAATTATTATGACTTTTCAGAAATTAATGACCCTCACAATTTACCAATTTAAACATGTATCGGTTTAGTTAATTCTTATGAGAACTGAGAAACATCTTCTTGAATTTAAGTAAGGTACATCGGTGTCTCAGTCAGAAATCCACTATAAATTGGGTGACAGAAACCACAGATATTTATTTTTTCTCATAGTTCAGAGACTGGGGAGTCCAAGTTCAAGGTGCCGGCACACTCAGTGTCTGGTGAGAGCCCTTTGTCCTAACTTGCAGATGCCACCATCTTGTCATATCCTCACACTGCAACAAGAGAATGAGCTGGCTTCCTGGCTCCTGTTTACAAGGATTCCACCCTCATGACCTCAGCTAAACCTAATGACCTCCCAGAGGGCCCAAATACTATATCACATTGGGGGTTAGAGCTTCAACAAATGAACTGGGGGAGGGGGACACAAAATTAAGTCCAGGGGTGCCTGGTTGGCTCAGTTGGTTAAACATCCAACTTCAGCTCAGGTCACAATCTCGCGGTTAAGGAGTTCAAGCCCCACATTGGGCGCTGTGCTGACAGCTCAGAGCATGCAGCCTGCTTCAGATTCTGTGTCTCCCTCCCTGTCTGCCCCTCCCTCACTCGTGCTCTGTCTATCTCTGTTTCTCAAAAATAAACACTTAAAAAAATTAAATCCATAGCTGTCAGAAAGGAGGACTTCACAGACTCCCAGATCTTCATCTTTTGGGGAGCCCAAAGAAGAGGCCATGATATACTCCACTGGCAAGAACAGAGGGGGAAAAACAAAATCCGGCATAATTTCCCTATAATATAACTACATGATCTTTTAAACACATGTTTGTTTTTAGAAGCAGAAACTGGGAACACTAATAGGTTAAAAATACTTTAAATCACAAGGTAAAAGAAACAATTAAACCATCTTACAGTCAGCCCTGTGAGTAGGCCTGATTTTTTTCTTTTTTATTTGATCACTTTTAAAGTAATTTTTTTTTTTTTTTGCTTAAAATTAAACTTACCTTTGACAAAGCCTCCAGCTTACATAATGTGTCACCATGATTGGAGTGCCTTCTACCCTGGGTTATTTAGAAGCGTCGTATGTTGAAGTGGCAAAGAACAGATGACAAGAAGTTACATCAGGATAAGAAGGGAAGAGAGGTACCTGGAATCTGCGACCATCCAAATGATCAAAGTTTCCCTCTCTACTGAAACAAGCTCTCTGAACAAGGTATAATAAAATGAGTACCAGAACAGTAAATTAGGTGCATTATATGAAGAGCTTGCCAAAGCAACTGGTACTCAGGAGGAAAACTGGCATTTTTATAACTGGGTTTCTGCCATATGAACAAAACAGAGCATAAGAAAGAAAAAAAAAAAAAACAACAGAGGAATCTAGCAAACTCCATAGCCTTCAGATTTCCTTAACTTACCGATAATTTCAAGTCCTGAGTATCACTAGCCCTTCAGTCTTACGAAGACCCGATAAAATAGAATCATCTGTTATGGAACAAAAGGCACACACACACACAAAAAGAGAGAATCAAGTCTCCCCCAGACTGGCGCCAGCAGCAGTGCTAGCTCAAGGAATGTCTGATTCGCTCCTGATGTTTCAACACAGCACGAAGGTCTGGCACGTTAGGAGCAACACTTGGAGGTGCCCAAGACACAAAAATCTTCAGGTGCAAGTGGCCTCTAGAAAGATTTCAAGGTATTCCAAAAAAAAAAAAAAAAAAAAAAGCTAGCTCCTTGCGGAAAGAAGAGCAGCTGAGCCCCATATTGCTGTATCAATACACTCCTGGCATATCTGAAACCCATATGTGAAAACCCAAACTGAAAACCAGATTCCTCTCATGACGATACAGGCAGTAATGCTGCACCATTGCTCCCCATCTGTAACACAGTGATTCTGCCACCTCTCAATCAAAGTATGAGGATACTGTCTGGTCACCACAGTGAACGCCTTAGTAAAAATGGGTATGGACCTGCTAAGAGCAATAATGGGGGCAAGATAGACTTGCAGGTCAAACAAATCACAGGTCCTTGTTCTCAGGGTTCCGACTTCAAGGTCTGAATTCCATGTGTGAAATAAAAGGACTTGAAATAAGACTCAAATCCTTATGACCTTGCTAAAAAGATCACTGCTACACTGTGGCCACCTCCTCAAGACAGGGCTCATGTTCCCACCAAGGAATCTGGTCACAGTCAATAAACATTAGTTCAATCTCTTTAACATCATCTAGTGGTGCCCTGGGCTAGGTGATCGACGTACACGATGTCTAATTCTCAAGGCAAGTATTATCCCACGGTACAGACGATGAAATAAAAACTCATGGAAGTTAGATCTCTCCATAAAATCACACCCAGTTAAATGACAAGACTAGGTTTTGAACCCAAGGCTTCTGCAACCCCATCCTGCTAAGGAAACCAAACCGGCACTTTGTTAAAGCTCAAAATGTAGAACTTTGAACAGGTCTCCAGTTTTTAATCTATAAAATCAGAAGAATGGACCTAATCTCTTGGTGCCCTATAAGTTCTGAAAGTGTATTATTCTACTGTGATAGCTACAAGGCAGAAATACAGGCTCAACAAAGGTCACAGGATATCCTCCAAGTCACATGAATTTTAAATCAAAATAAAAGCATAACGACAAAGAGCTTCTGGAACAAAGTTGGACCAAGAGTATGCGAGTCAGTGCCACCTCATTCAAGCTTTGCTGGCTCAGAAAAACAACTTCTTTTAAGAATGGTGACAAGAGGCAGCCAAGGTGCCTCAGTCCGTTAGGCAACTGACTCTTGATTTTGGCTTGGATCATGGGATCTCACAGTTCATGGGATCGAGCCCCATATCCAGCTCTGTACTTACTTGCTTGGGATTCTCTCTCTCCGCCCCACCCTGCTCATACAAGCTTGCTCCCTCAAAAAACAAACATTAAAAAAAAAAATAGATTGGAGAATGGAAGTAAGAGGGGTGACCCAGGAAGTAGCTGAACTGTTTGGCTTTTTGTTTCTTCCTCTTGTAAAACCTTATGTAGCAAAGTCTGAGAGAACTTAATGGAGATTTGAGCAATGCATAGGAGCTTCAGAATGACCCCTAAACTATGCATGTGAAGGACAGATAAAAATCAGCATACCATAGCTCAGAAGGCTAGACTGAGATCTGAATCACCATCTTCTCTTCAGAAGCTGAGACACAACTGACAGTCTGAACCTAATTAGGTAGATTGCTAATGAAACAACCAAAAAAATCAACATTTCCATAGGATTCTAACTAGACCCAGTGCTTATACAACATAACATTCCGAATGTCCAAGATACAATCCTAAAATATTTGAGAAAAAGTATAATCAACAGATGCCAACCCCAAGATGTTTCAGACATGAGAACTACCAAGCAGAGACTTTTAAAAAGCTATTAAAACTACAGTTCAGGGGCACCTGGGTGGCTCAGTTAGTTAAGTGTCCGACTTTGGCCCAGGTCATGATCTCATGGCTCCTGGGTTTGAGCACTGTGTTAAGCTCTGTTCAGACAGCTCAGAGCCTAGAGCCTATTTCGGATTCTGTGTCTCCCTCTCTGTCTCTGCCCCTTCCCTGTTTGTGTTCTCTCTCTTACAAAAAAATAAACAAACCCCAAAAACAAACAAACAAACAAACAAAAACTACAGTTCATGGGCACCTGGGTGAGTCGGTCGGTTAAGCATCTGACTTTGGCTCAGGTCATGAACTCACAGTTCATAGGTTCGATCTCTGTGTCAGGCTGACCACATAGAGCCTGCTCTGGATCTTCTGTCTCCCTCTCTCTCTCTGCCCGCCCCCCACTTGCTCTCTCTCTCTCTCTCTCTTTCACACACACACACACACACACACAAAATAAAAATCAACATTAAAAAAAAAACTATAGTTCATGAGGTGAAGGAAAAGACAGCTGAAATAAAGAAAAAGAATGAGAACATTCAGAGAACACTCAAGAGAACAATAAAGAACCAAATGAAAATTTAGAAACTTAAAAGACAATATCTTAAATGAAAACTCACTGGATGGGCTCCATAACAGAATGGAGATAACAGAGGAAAGAATAAGTAAACATGAAAAGAGAAAACTTACCTACTCTGAAATACAGAGAAAGATTGAGAAAAATAAACAGAGCTTCAGGAACCATGAGGACAATATCCAAAGGTCACTGGAGTGCCAAAAATCTAGGAGAAAGAGATCTGGGCAGGAAAATATGTTGAAAAAAATAATTGTCAGAGACATAAATTTACAGATTCAAGAAGCCCAGCAATTTAGAGACAGGATAAACGCAAAGAAAACCACATAATCAAATGGCTGAAACAAAAAGAAAAACTCTTAAAAGCAACTGAAGAAAAATAACACCTTATATACAAGGAAGCAATAATGTGAATTACCACAAATTTCTCACCATATCCAACGACTCTCATTAGAAATTATGGTGACCAGAAAACAGTAGAATAACATCTTTTAAATGCTGAAAGATGAGAACTGCCAGGGTGCCTGGGTGACTCAGTCAGTTGAGAGTCCAGCTCCTGATTTTTTTGGCTCAGGTCATGATCCCAGGGTTGTAGGATCAAGCCCCACATCAAGCTCTGTGCTGAGCACGGAGCCTGCTTGAGATTCTCTCTCTCTCTCTCTCTCTCCTCTCTCTCTCTCTCTCTCTCTTCCCCCTTCTATCCTTCTCCCCACCTTGTGCTCTCTATCTAAAAAAAAATAAATAAATAAGAACTGTCCACCCTGAATTTTACATCCACTGAAACATCCTTAAAGGATAAAGGCAAAAATAAGACACTGACAAATGAAGGAAAACTGAAATTGTCACCAGTAGATCTTCTCTACAAGAAGAGCCAAAGAAAGGTCTTCAGGCCAAAGGTTAAATGTAATAGAGGAAAACCCAGATCTTCAGGCATAAAGGAAGAGCAACGGAAATGGTTAAAAAAAAATGATCAAATGTAAATAGACTGCCTTTCCTAGTTTTAAATACTCTAAAATAGATTCGACTGTTTGAAGTCAAAATGGTAACATTGCCTCTTGGGGTTTTCAGTGCATGTAAATGTACTACACAGGACAACTATAAAGATCAGGAAGTCAAGAGGCTGATACGACTGCAAGTTTTCTACATTTCACAGGAAATGATATCATAGTCACGTGAAGCGGACTATGAAAGGTTACGTGGCTGCTCTGGGAATTAGAAAATGCAAGAAGGAGTGAATAAATGAATCAATTAATAAAAAATTTTCTTCTAGAATTATAAACTGTTGAATATGTCAGTAGCATAGCTTTACAAAAAATTTTGCTGGGAAAAAACTCATAAATATAAAAACTAGTCTATGTTAATTTAATAACTAACCATATTTTAGTGGATTTCAATTTAGATTAACTCTCATACAGGTGTATATGTTTCAAACAACCCCAAATAACTCTCAGTGAAACTGGACTATCAAGTTAGAAGTGCAAAATTACAATAGTGCCATGTGAAAATACTCAACTGTGAGTTGAATCTATCAACGTTAAATTCATACAGGAGAACAAACTACAGTCATAAAAAGTTCTCCTTACCAAAATGGAAACTAAATCATTAATGGAATTTTTATTCACCACTGTACCATTCTCGAGATCCTAACATCTCATCTCTAACATTTTAATATTCTAGACCGTGTGTCCCAGGAAGGGAGAGGTTCACTGGTTCCTATCTGTATATCTCCAGCACCCAGCAAAATACCTGCCATTTGGTAGGTACTGCGAAAGAAGATTCAAAATGAAGTGAACATTGCTAAGAATCACTCAAAATAAGTCCAAAGGACACTGAGGGAGTAAATTCTCCAGACAGTAAACTTCTGACTTCGGTCAGGTGCAACTTCTCAGTTGCAACTCAACCACTTCCTGGAACATATCCTTCTACTTCGGGCTGGCATAGGGATGATGGAACACTTCTTAGCTGAAGAACCAACTGTGTATTAGTCATTTTAAACTCTGCCAGCACTGACCATAATCCTTTCAGAACAACTTGTGTATCTGTGCAGTTTTTGCCTTTATAAGCCTGCAACCCCCACTTGGAACGGGTCTGCTCTGTGTCTCCCTGGCTACACTCCCCAAGACCTCAAATAAGTTCTTTGGTTGCTTTACAGCCTCTTTTTCTTGAGTGACACTACTAATATTGCACAGGATGAATTACAGAACACTTTTTGGTAAAATGTAGAATGAAACACAGAAATGTACTTAAAGCACTTCACCCGGTGCCTAGCATGGAGCAGTAGGATAAATGCTGGCTGGCTGAAAGCCAAACTCTTCCTCACCTCCATCTTCTCCTGTCTCCACTCTTACCTAAAGCCTCTCATACATGAGGCCAGCGTGTGTGGACTAGCTGAGCCTCTAAGCCTCTAAGCCTCTCAGCCAGGAAGAGGCCATGGTACAATAGGAAAAACAAGAAGTGGAAGCCCACACACCTGGGCCCTCAGCCTTGTCCTCCGATGAAAGAGCCCTTTTGGACTCAGTGTTCCATCTTAGAGTGGCTTTATTTTCTAAGCTAATCATCTGCCATTTTTTTAGGCTACCTGACTATCAGCGCTTTTGGAAATCTGTAATCTTTTGGCCAATCTTCACTTTTTAAAAACTTCTTAAGAAACTTTACCTAGAAGGGAATATTAGAAAATAATTACACTCCTAATTAATGAGGCTTTCCTGAGAACCTAACTGATAAGAGCAATTGTGCCCCAGACATGCTAGCAATCTGTGCAACAAAAATACTGATCCTATCAGAGCCCTGACTGAAAACAAAGATGGAAGAGATATTCAGAGCAGTCACCAGGAAACAATTAACCAAATATTGACAATAAAAGGGGGAAAACTAATTCTGTAATATTTTAGATAGCCCATTGTACGAAAGTTCTTGATCAAAAAAAGTTGCTTGAAATCCCATTAGAAAAGAGAATAGCAAATACAATTTTAGAGATTCAAAAGGCACAGTTAGCATGATAAAATTCCAAGTACAAAAACAAGCTTCAGGTTTTGTTAGAATGTTTACAAGAATCTTTCAGTAAGGAGAGATAATTTTATTTAAGAAGAATCCTTAATTAATTACCCCATCGTCAGGATGCTTCAAGATGTGTCCTATTCTAGCAGGTTCTGGGGATTACTAAGATCATAATCACTAAGTTTTCAGCAGGACCACACACATCTATCAAAGTCAAAACACTGGGAAGGATACTGACAGTCCCTTAACATTGGGACACACAGGAAATAGGTTAAAAATGCTTATGAAGGTACGAAGTCATTTATTTAAAGACAACAAATATTGAATGTTTCCTTTATGTGAAAAAAAGAGGACTGTAATGTCAGCTAGGAATGGGCATAAATCCTCCAGATTCCTCTGAAGAAAGGAAAATCCAAAGGGCACATGGTTTATTACCCAAACCTGTAGAGTTCAAACAGGTATGAATATCGGTCTCCAAACCAAGATCTATCTCCATAATGCTTCCAAGGCATCCATATCCACCTCCCCAAATGTAACACAATAATCCAAAGAAAAGCGGGGAGGGTGTCCCAGAAAACAGGGATCTTAGACCAAATGGAGTAGGTGGAAGTCAATGGTGTGCTGATAAATGTTCGACATCCAGCTTATATCCAGCTCTCCGGGACAAAGAAGGGAAGGAGGTGGGGTGGAAAGCCCCAAATTATAACATTTGCCAATCTCTATGGTGTAAATATTCTACCCTGGCCAATTTCAAGCTACCACCATGAAGTTACTGAACATAAAATTGGGAGCTGATGAGCATAATGGGCTCTTGAGAACTGGTATGGGCACAAATTAGAATGAGTAAGAGGAAGACAAGGGCATATGCAGGGCATAGAGATCTACAGGTAAGTACTGGTTACTGACTGACTATGAAAAACCCTAAGAGACATCCACACCCTAATCCCAGAACCATGTAATTACCTTACATGGCAAAAGAGACTCCACATATATGATTAAATTAAGGATATTGAGGTGGGAAGATTAGCCTGAATTATGTAGTCACAAAGGTCCCTAAGGGGAGAAAGAGAAATGTTAGAGAAGGAGATATGACAGAGGCTGGATTGTGCCGTGGAACGGAGCCATGAGCCAAGGATAACCTCTGGGAGCTGAAAAAGGCAAGGAACAAACACTCCCTAGAGCCTCCAACAGGAACATAGCTCTCCAAACACCTTGATTTGAGCCCTCTAACATCTATTTTTTAACATTTATTTATTTTTAGAGAGAGAGCACGTGCATGCAGGGGTGAGACAGAGATAGAGGGGAGAATCCCAAGTAGGTTCCACACTATCAGTGCAGAGCCCAACATGGGGCTCGATCCCATGAACCGTGAGATCATGGCCTGAGCCAGAATCAAGAGTCAGATGCTTAATGGACTGAGCCACCCAGGTACCCTGTAACATCTCTTTTTGATTTCTGAGCTCTAGAAGTGTAAAATACAAAATGTGTATTGTTTAAAGCAACTAGCTTTGTGATTACTTGTTACAGTAGCATTAAGAAACTAATACACTGACTCAAATCCCAGACTCATAAAAACGGAGGTGGAAAATAATATGCTAACATTGGGGACGAATAAAAACTGTAAGACAGAAGTCACAAAATAGAGCCTTTCACCTCACCCTGGGCCAAAGCAGACGTGCAACTGAAAACCTGATCCCTGGTGTCCGAAAGTGGGAAACCCTTGCTCTAAATTGAGCTTGGTTGGAGCGTAAAGAGGGCAGGCATGAGGGTCAGTCCCACAAAGTGGGACGGTGGTCTCTCATCGCCCCCCACCTTTCTTCTCTTTCCACCCCCACCCGCCATGCACGGGTTAGAATTCCAAAGAAGAGAGGCGATGACCCACACCCCCATCCCCCCATTTCTCTCTGGAGCCTATGTTAGTTTCCTGGGGCTGCTGTAACAAATTACCACAAACTGGAGGCTCAAAACAAGACACTTATTCTCTCACAGTTCTGGAGGCCAGAAGTCTGAAATCAAGAGGTTGGTAGGGCCACATTCCATCCAAAGACTCTCGAGGAGAATCCATTCCTTGCCTCCTCCAGCTTCTGGTGGCTGTTGTGTTTCTTGGCTCTGTCTTCACTTCCTCCCCTCCTTGAGGTGTCTATACCTTCCTTTGCCTCTCTTTTATAAAATGCCGTTTAGAGTCCACTCAAATCATCCAGGGTAATCTCCTCATCTCAAAATCCTTAACTACACCTGTGAAGACCCTTTTTTCTAAATAAAAATACAAATTCCAGGGATTAAGACTTGGTATCTTTGGTGGCCATTATTCAGCCTGCTTCAGTGTCCATCAGCTCCCTAGCCCAGGAGCCCAGGGCAGGGCGGGGGGCAGCAGAGACAGAGCCTGGGGAAGGAAGTCCGCCACTGACTGAGCCTGCCAGTATGAGGAGTGGGGGAGACTCAGGAGCCACAGTCCCTGTGCCTGGAGACCCTGCCTTCCTCTCAGTCACTGCCCTGATGAAAAATCCTCTGGCTGCTTTCTGAAAGCACCAGAAAAAAAACCCTGCCTCCAACCCCAAGGCTGCCCTCTCCCCTCGCCTCACCCACCCACTCCAGCCAGTCTGTCTCCTCTGACTCCCCAGCAGGGCAGGCTCCCCCTCCGTTCAAACCCAGCCAGGATCTCCTTAGAAAGGCCTTCTCCAAGCCCAACTCAGCATCACGACTGTCTTCTCTGCCCTTCCTTACGGCACTTGTCGCTACCTGGAATTGCTCATCTTGTTCTATTTTGTTCTTGTTTGTCTCCCTCCACCAGACAGAAGCTCCAGGAAGCCAGGGAACCTTGCCCAGCTAGATCTAGCAGCATCCTCCAAGCCCACAGGGCAGGTGCTCCAAATAACCAAAGCTAAATAAATGGTTTCCGCAGTCCACACCACTACGATGATTTCGAGTCCTGCCTGGGTACTGCTGTCTTCCACCTGGGCTTATTTTTAACAAAAATAAAATAGTTAATACACTTCCCTAGGTTTCCTTCAAATGTGCTCAGTTAAATCACCAATGTTAAAAAGCTTTTCTAACCAGACAATTACATGGTGCTGCCTTCCAGCTGGAGTACAAGAAGCCATTATGTTTTCTTTGAAATGCATTTTACTTCCCTAATTAGTTTAAAATGTTAATATTAATCCAGAAGTTCATTTGCAGGTGTGGCCCTTTGTTCTCACAACTGACTCCCATACAACTTGCGGGGGGGGAGGGGACACCTGGGTAAAAACCCATCAGTGTAAACTTCAAAAGAAAGCAGGACATTTCAACAATTAAAAAAATATTAGCTTTTGTTTATTATTATATGACATACATATATATTTGGAATATTGCAACATCATGAAAACACAAATTTTTAAAAATCATTAAAATATGAAGAAATGTTTTATTGCAAGATCAATACTAAAAAGCCTAAAAGTCTGGAATACACAGATCTCATCTTTCCAAGCCTCTGCTTCCTCAGTTGTAAAGTATCTTCTGCAAAGGGTGGGTGTCAGGCAGCACCCCCCATCTCCCAAAAACTAAAAATGGGAAAATGAATATAAAACAGAGAGAAACAGAGTCACAGCTATCAAATGGCATCCACAACCCAAAAAGGTGAGGACCACCTAATCTGGGGGACCAGCACAGGACTATTGAGATTTTATTTAACAAAGTAAGGAAATTAAAGAGAATGCACACACACACATGCACACACACACACACCTACCACCTATTATTATGATCTTTATAAGGATATTTTAAATTTTTGTTAATGTTAATTTATTTTTGAGGGAGTGAGGGACAAAGAGTGACTGAAGGAGGGACAGAGAGAGAGGGAGACACAGAATCCGAAGCAGGCTCCAGGCTCTGAGCTGTCAGCACAGAGCCCAACATGGGGCTTGAACTCGCGAGCCATGAGATCATGACCTGAGTTGAAGTCAGATGTTTAACCAGCTGAGCCACCCAGGCGCCCGTCTTTAAGGATATTTTAAATCAAGAAAGAAGAGCAAGCTCAGGATAATAAATAAGCTTAGCCCTTGAATGGGATATGTTTGCATTTATGAATGCTCCCCTGCATTATTCTTATTTCTTTTTGGTTAATTGAGAACAGAGGAAATAAATTTCACACCCACTGGCACTGGGCTATGTTGAGTTTGGAAATCACTTGTGACAGGCCAAGTGACAGAGGAAAAAGGAAAGAACGTGTTATTCCACCTCCCACCCTTACTAGCTTTACTCACTTGGAAAAGAGGGAAGTCATCCCCCACCTTCTGCCAACCAGGAAGGCATGGAAAACCCACCAAACAACAAGATCAATTTTGTCTTCTAAAATCAAAAGGTCAAGTCTACACATACTCAAGACTATCTGACAGGAGATGAAGTGGACGAGAACCTTTGGCTCCCGTCTCAATCCAGGGCCTCCGGGCCCTGTGGCTACTCTTAGGGACTGAAGTCAGCCAAGAGAGAAGACAGGGTGGGTACGGTGTGAATGGGAGGGGACCGAAGGGGGCAGGATGAGGTTCCAGTCACATCTCAGTTGCTGGACGGTTGGCAGATGTCACATCTGAGGACCACGCTTCCAGGGCACCGTGGAACATCTGCTCCCATCAGTCTTGTTGGAAAGACTCCAGCCAAAGGACAGAAGATCTGGGTCCTGCCCTCCAGCCCTTGCTGATGTCAGCATCTGAGCACCAAATGATAAAAACCATGGTGACCAATCTCATTTGGTCATTGATACAAGTAGTTAGGTATTACAAGACATAAAAACACTAGTGTTGTCATTTTGGTCTGCTATTGTCAACTCTAGACAATGGCATCGGACACAGATCAGAGCTGCTTCTTCCTGACTGTGTTGGGGTGGCCTCTGCATGCCCTGCGATGTTACATGGCTATTTAACTGTGAGCTGTTTAGAACTGAAGCGCCTCTTTAAATCTCTAACACAGTCACCTTGTGAGGTTCCACATAAGACCTACAGTAGAAAGCACTGGCTCATCAATGACAAGGGCCACAGTAGATAAAACCCATTCACTTCTCCAACTCACCTTTAGTGACAGCCCTCTAGGGACAGACCAGGTCCTGCCCTTTGACCAGAAGATTGTGCCCCTTAGAGACCAGAGTGGATGGGCCACCCTCTTGTCTCTCGATGCTGTGACTTAAAGATGAATTTTAGAGCTCCTCTGTGTGTTTACTACTCAAAAGAAAGGTATAGAAAATATTAATATAGTGGCACTTGGAAATGCTTGCAATAGACAAAATGTTAATGTTGGACGCTTGAGGCGTGGTAAATGATGGGTCTAACAAATTGATTAACTCAGCCAGAGTCTTCCGAAATACGTGAATTTCCTCACGAGAACTATTAAATGCCAGTTTCCTTCCTGCCAGAAGCATCTCAAGTCTTTATGAGGCATTACAAGATGCTGTAAGGCACCATTCCAATAGGCTTGAACCCCAGGGTCCAAGGGATCTAGTAAATGCCTTTATCTCAGCACTTCCATTTAAAATCCCGAGGCTCAGAGCATTCCCAGCAAGGAAGGGTTGACCCCTCATCCGATTCTTGGCTCCCCACTTCTTCTGGCATTTTGCTACTGAAAGGGCTCTGTCAATAGCAGGTGCCAGAGAGGGACTCAAGGCCAGAGGCAACAAAGGCTTAAGGTTCCCCCCACCCCTCTCCCACTCAATTCAAGTAGACACCAAGATAATTAAATATCCCCACATGATTTCATTTTTACTTCCATCCTAATGTCTTCTGCCATTAACATATAGTCCCCATTTCAATCTTTCCTCATTATTAGAGGAAAACCTGACAACTATATGCCATTTGACTCTGTAGTCAGTGGTATAAATCAAGACTGGACATTCCATATCCAATCCCTGCCCTTGGCCACGTGATGGTAGCGGGCCACCCCCTAGAATTAGCATCACATATCCAGGAATTCCTTAATTCAGCCTACATAGCCTGAGGAGTGCAAGGAGGACAGGAACCATCCTTACGGCAAGCGCCACCAAGGAGAGACGAACACTGTTATCTTCCACAAGCAGACTCTGATAGAGACATCCATTAATGGAACAATAAACTGTGACCCAGGAAAAAGACCAAGGGAGCAATTGTTCCTGTATTATTGATGTTCCCCAGGGGTTGAGGCTGGGGGTGGGGCTTTAATGGCCCAGATTCACATAAATAGCCACACTAACATTATACAAATACACTAATTAATACAGCCAGAGAGGGCCTGAAGAAAAGAGGTTTTATCAATTCTATTGAACAATCCCATTAACAACCTTTCAAAAGAGTGAAAAATAAGGTTTTTAGAAAGGAAATGGCTTGAGCATTTTCCTAAAGGAAGGAAACGTGGCCCAGTTTCAGAGACCAAGGGCCATGTGTGGATGCATTTGTTAGTTCTGGGCCCTCTTCCCAGCCAAGAAAACAGGTCATCTGGAGGCTTCACAAGGAACGACTGACAGTGCATATTCTCACCTTAGATCAACGACGTCCACATTACACACACGGGTTACAGTCTGTTTGTGAGGAACCATGGAGATATGAGTGTGAACCAGCAAGGAGGCATAATACCACACCCTAGAGGGCCTCCTGATCCCAGCACCTGCTCCACGGGCATCACACATCAGCTCATGAATCCAAGTAGAACCTCCCCTGAGGAGGGCATTATCATCATCCCCACGTCACAGATGAGGACACTGAAGCCTGGGGTCAGATGCTGACTCCTCCCATCCCCCCACACCTGTCTGAGCCCAGAACAGACACTTAGCTCTAAACTGACCTATCTCGGCACTATTTATAAGTGGGTTTTCCCATTCCCTGAGCCTTAAAAATGTAAGACTCCTCCATGGGGCACCTGAGTGGCTCAGTCGGTTAAGCTTCCAACTCCAGGTTTTGGCTCAGGTCATGATCTCATGGTTTGTGAGTCTGAGCCCCGCATTAGGCTCTATGATGACAGCGTGAGCCTGTTTGGGAGTCTCTCTCTCTCCCTCTCTCTCTGCCCCTCTCCCACTCTGTCTCTGGGTCTCTCTTAAAAAATAAATAAATAAGCTTAAAAAAATTTTTTTTAATTGTAAGACTCCTCAAAGAGTCCGGGGGACGCGTTGGCAAGACAGAGATGAGTGGCACCAAGACTTCTGTAGTGTTCACTGCAGCCTTCCTAGCTAAATCAATTCATCTGGCTTCAGTGTGCCTTTGGTTCATTATGCACCTCACCTCCATTTTTTAACAAATACAATGCCTAAAAACCTACAATGTAAAAAAAAAAAAAAAAATAGAAAAAAGTGAAGTATATATAAATATATAAATATATTTCCACGAAATGATTTGTAAGTACCTTTAAATAACAGGTTCCCTTCCATTAATTAGGCATTAATTCATAGATGACTCTCTGCTGCAGTAAAGAAGCTAATGGCAGAGAAAATTAAAACTAAAGAATTGAGTCCTTGTCAACTAAGACAGCAATTAAGAACACCTAGACAACAGGAGGGAAATATTCCATTTGTAAAAAAACAAAGGGGTCCGAGTTTTGCATAGAAACTGTGAAAGGATGTGTGTAGCACAGAGCGGGTTATGGGGTTCGGGGGTACAGTTCCGAACTGCTGGTGGCCTGCTCTTCTGGGAGGATGCAGAACAGAGACAGCTGGCTGTCCAGAGGGTGCGAGGGCATCGGGACACTGCTCCTAAAAACAGCATCCTTTTTTGCACATCAAGTGGGCAAAAGTCCAAAGGCTTGCTAGCACACAATCCTGGCAAGACTGTGGGGAAACATACGATATCATTTATGGGTGCTGAGGCACAAATTGGCACTATCTCTCTGAGGGTTAATTTAGCAAGACTTCTCAACATCGCCAATGCATAAAGCCTTCATCCCTACACAACCACTTCTAATCTGAAATAAAGGGGCCACGTGTGAAATTATGCCTGTGCAAGGTATTCACAGTACCGTGCGTGGGTGATGGCAGAAGGCAGGTCTCTCAAAGGGGCCTGGTTAGAAATTACAACGACACATTCATATAATGTCCTACCGTGCAGCTGTAAAAAGAACTGAGGAAATATTTGTGCTCTAATACGGGAAGACCTCCAAAATGAATTCTTAAGTGGAAAAAAGCAGAGCTTATAGCAACATATATAATGTGCTATAATTTAGGTAAAAAGGGGAAAACAAGAACAGATACTTGTAGTGTAGATGCTTATATATGCATAAACATTGATCTACAAGGATAAATTGACTAACATTGGTTATTACCTGTTTGGCTGGGGGATAAGTGGAAAACAGAGGTGAGAAACTTTTTCTGTATTCCTTTTTATACTTCTTTGATGCTTTAGTCAAATGTATTTAAACACTGAGTGAGGGGTGCCTGGGTGGCTTAGTTGGTTACACGTCTGGCTTCATCTTGGGTCATGATTCCATGGTTCATGGGTTCGAGCCCCATATCAGGCTCTCCACTGGTGGGGAGCCTGCTTGGGATTCTCACTCGCTCTCTGGCCCTTCCCTGTTCATGCTCGCTTTCTCTCTCTTAAGATAAATAAATAAACTTTTTAAAAAATACATTGAATGATACTCAATAATCCCCTCCCATCATTATATATCCATTTCTATTAACATATCCCTTCTTTAAATCATCAGTCCCCCTTCTCAGGATAAGCCTAATAGTCATTACACACTATAAGAACTACTGGAATTCACCACCTCTCTTATGTTTGACTTATAGCCTCAACAAAGGGTGGAAGGTATGAAGGTAGACTTGGAGGGGAAGGCTTCGGGGGTCAGGCAGGCTGGGGAGAAGGGCACATATGAAAACAATGGACAACAGACAGCCCTGACAACAGAAACCTGGTGGCTTTACTACATCCTGCCCCAGAGGCTTTCACGAATTGCTGTGAACCCCACATGGCTTCACTCCAGGACATGATGAGCTACAGTTCACGGTCTTTGCATGTCCGTTACCTCATTTCCTCTTCCGAAACCCAACTCGTATCCGAGAGATGAGGAAATAGAGTCTACAGAAGGCCAGTGTCCTTATCAAGTAGACAAACCCATATAAAAAACACAGATCTTTTTTCTCAGGCCAATTTCAGCTAACTTACACCATGAGCTACATATTTTTGCATGGTACATAGATTTTTAAACTATATTTGCGAATTTTCCTACAAAGAAATACACTAGGTCCTTTTATTACCTAGGACACAAAAGGTGTTTAGTTAACCTTACGGACAATTTTTTTTTAAAGTTACCTCATTGTTAAAAAAAAAAAATTAGAAGCCATTTCTCAACATCCTAATTTTACATGATGGAAAGTCAGGGGTTGACAAGCTGGGCCACAGGTGTCACCTCTGGTCTTATACAAGGACTTCTGTATAAGGGACTCCTAATCTTCTTTACCTCTCTACTTTTTGCATACCACTTACCACCTGTTAACAAACTTTGTGTTTTTATTTATTTATTATTATTATTATGTGTATTTCTTATTTATTTATTTATTGTGCTTATCTTTATTGTCTGGCTTCCCCTCACTAGAATATAAACCCCAGCAGGGCATGGGTATTCTTTCCTGTTCACTAATGGATCCTAACGGCCTAGAATAATACATGGTATATAGTAGGTGCTCAATAAACACTTGCTAACTATATCTCAAAATGAGGGTCGAAAGTCCCCATTGGGCAAAAGATACACACATGCATCATTTACCTCTCAAGGGATCCTGATTTTTCAAACACACATAGATATCTGATAAAGTAATGGAGGCAAGAAGAACACAGAAAACTTACACAACAAAATAATAAAAAGTTTAAGATCAAAAGTGCTTAGAGAAAGTGAACTCATACTTCAGGTTATCCTCTGGAGGGGTCTATTAAGGTACGTTCCATTAATATAATCCATGGGACTGCCTGAGTCCAGGTTTTAAAAAGATCTTTGTTCTCAGAACAGACGACGCGATGAGAGATTCTACCATTACTAACTAAAGCTCCTGTCTTCCTTCCATCAGAGTTAAAAGCCTTTCCCATTACGCTTTCTTTAAATAAAGTTGTAAAGGAGCATACATTGAAACAGAACGCTGGAAATGTAATTTAATGGGTGAACTCCCTTCAGTCTCACTCGGTACAGAATGGATACAGGAATGATTACTTCTGACCTCTATTTTCATTAGTTAAAAGTTCTGTGGAAAGTTCTCTCACATCCCCTGAGACGCAGCCCACGTCCAAGCTTTAGTCTACAGCAAGATCACCAGATACAAACAAAGGGACGGGCGGTGAGACGTGATGGACAACTGACCTTATTAAAGAGCTTGTAAAGGGCCAAAATTACCTCCAGTCTTATCTTGCTGCATCCTCAGGGGGTGCCAATTATTTCAACGCATATCTTGAAATTCTCCAAAAAGTGTGTGAGCCCTCAGTTCAAGATGGTAAGCCCAATATACACTAAAACTTTCCTCTCCACTTCATTCTCTACACCAAATATATTGGGATAACTGGGGCGGGGGTGGATTTTATAATTACCACCCCACAGTGATGCTCTTAAACAAGGAAGGGAAATCTGTGTAGATCAGAACTGGATATTCCTCTCCAAAATGAAGGAAGCAGAGAGGAGCCCACTGGAGGAGCCCCAAATGCCACTCACCACCAAAAGCAGAGATGCTGATGGAGGGATGAGGGGGAACACCAGCAAGCCCACTCTAGGACCAGGACCAGATATTCCCCTACCTGGTGAAAGTGGGCATGGGGGGAGGGAGAGGTGCCACCCAAGTCCCTGCTCGGCACTGCAGGCTAACCAGGGACAGAGTGGGGGCCATTCAGGGACCAACCCCTGACACAAAGTTGAGCCTTCCTTCCTAAGTCATTTAAGTAGGCTTGCAGGAGAGCCAGCTCTCTCTGGGAGACCCTTGAGGCAGACCAACATCTTAAAAGGCAGTTGGTAAACATAGCAACCAACCAAAGAAGTCCCAGAACACACTCAGCACTCCGACTTTTTTAGAAAAAAGTAGAGGAAACGCATCACCAAATCAAGTTAATAACACTGAGCTATCCCAACCTCAAAAGGGGCTGTGAATCACTAGGCTGGACTGACAGGGGACATGAGAAGCAGGATTCATACCTAGGTAGTCACTCAGCCAGCTGGGCTATATATCACTTTTCCGGATAATAGATAAGTGTCACGGGTACAGATGTATCCAGGGAAGTTAATCCAAAGTAATCTTGCAGAAATGCTTTCTGTCAAGGGGCTCCATCTCACAGCTCTTGTGATGAAGTTACAGAGAGAAGAGATTTGTCACTTTCCCTCCATGCCATCAGCACTTTCCTCACTCTCCAGTGACCACGGTCCATGGCCCGCTCCCCATACGGTGCAACGTGCACAGCCTGGTCCCTGACATTCCTGAGGTAACTCAGACAAATGCAAGTTTCTCCTCTCTGCTGGCCTGGAAGACTGCCACCAGGAAACTTATACCAACTTCCATTCATCCAGAAAGGCTGGCAGTGGGTTTGTGCACGGGAGAGAAATGCATTGCTCCAAGCTTCAGACACAGTATGGACAAGGGTGTAAGAATTCATCCAAGAGAAATTTTTAAACACGGCCTAAATTTGCTCACAGTGCTGTTTCTTTTTAAATAAATGATTAAAATGCAAGGAGAGGACCGATCAGGATACAGCATTGCCAGACGATGGCCAAGCCCAGCTCTCCCACTTGCTAGGTGTGTGACTCTGGCAAATGGCAATGTTTCTGAACTTCGCTTTCCTGGTGAGGAAGAGAGATCTTAGAACATATCTCCCAGATTAGTGAGATAGTGTATGTAAATGGTTTAATATATCATTAAAATGTCATAGTGAGAGCTCAGCACACAACAGCTCTTATGGCAGATAGTGCCCTAGAGGCTTAGTTAATCCTGTTCTTCCTAGGAACTCAAGAGAACTACATTTCCCAGCCTCCTTTGCAGTGAAGTCAGTGCCATGTGACCAGATTCTGGGCCACTGAATGGGAGCAGAAGTGATATACATCACATTCTGGCCTGGCCCCTAAAACACGCTTTTCTACCCTGTGTCCAGCCCTGTTTGTCCACAGCCCACCCACAGAGTGAGTCCTGCTAAGGGCTCCAGTAGTCCGTAGGGAGTAGTGGAGCCTCCAGATGAGAGGAGCCCAGGTCCCCGAGTCACTCCTTGCAAACACTGACCAGTGTTGTTTCTACTAGTGCTAATGGCTGCCTTATAGTTTTGTCTGCTGATTCTTTCGCTCCTGTCACATCACGTGATCTATCAGCCTCATTTCCTTTTTTTTTCTGGATACTTCACTCTGGTTCCCTTCTTCTTTCTGCTCCAGCCAAAATGGAGTCTCCAGCTCATCATGCTGAAGCTTCCTGGGGCCTACGTCGGATTGAATGTCCACTAGCTTGCTATCTTCTAGTCGATAAAGAAGAAAAATGATGCGTTTATGCTCCAGTCACTTCTGAGTATTACTACTCTACCCTTGCTCTTGATATCCTGAGTATTACTACTCTGGAGCACAGAAATCTGGATTGGAAGTTACAATTCTGATAGGTTACCTACTAGCTGCCACTGTCGCTGTTGAGAACTTTGGATGTCAGTCATATTCTGGATTCCCTCTCTGCAAACTTTAGAACTGTCTCTTTCCTCAGTGTTTTAAACCTCACTCCACATGCCTTGGTATAACTTCTAACTATTACTTTCCCCTATTATGCTAGGTGAGATTTTCCCATCTTGAGACTTCTGTCTTCAGTTCTGGAAAACTGTCTTTTATATTTGTGTTAATTTCCTCCCCTCTATTCTTTTTTTTTGTGTGTGTGTGTGTGCGAGAGAGAGTGTGTGCCAGGGAGGTGGCGGTGGGGAGGGGGAGTGTGGTTACAGAGGATCCCAAACTGGCTCTGTGCTGACAGCAGCAAGCCCCATGTGGGGCTTGAATGGTCCACTTGAACTCATGAACTATGAGATCATGACCTGAGCCAAAGTCAGATGCTCAACAGACAGCCACCCAGGCAGACCCCTCCCCTCTCTTCACTGTGGGGCTATGGTCACTCAGATGTTATACCACCTAGATCAATCTCTTGACTTCCTATTCTTTTCTTACCTGATTCTTTTCTTTTCTTCTGATTAAGTTTTTGTATCTTTGCTATTTTTTTCTACTTAAAGGCAATGCTCCTAATTTTATCTTCCAAACCATCTACTGAATTTTTTTATTTTGGCTATCACTTTTCATTTCCAAGTACTTTTTCTCCCTTTTCTTCATATTCTTTTATAGCTTCCTACTCTTTCTTATCCTCAATATATTCTTCTTTCCTTGAGGATAAATTTTTTAAATGTTTTCTTGTCTTCCATCTCTGCATTCCTCTGATATTTCTTTTCTTCTGGTTGTGTGTCCTCTCTCTTTCACGTCCATGGTTTTCTCTAACTCTGGCTGTCTTGGATGTCGATTCATAAAGGACTCAGCCCCCAAGACCGACTAGAGCTCTATGTGTGTGTCAGCTGCTGGGCTTCTTTAGAGCCCGTCTTTTCACCAGAAAACAATTCTCCCATCTTCTAGCTGGTGAGCTCATTCTCTGCACTTAACATACACAGTCTCCTACGCCTAGCTTAATGGTATAATTTCCTACCCAAATAGAGACTCCTCAGAGAATAAAGTTCAGGGCAAGAGAAGGGATACCATTAATGACTACAACTGATAACTATTCATAACGATTGCGACATCAGGCATAGACTAGAACTGTCCTGAGACACCCGGTCTTCTTACCTATATCAATTTTTCCATTTCCAGTTGCCTGCTAGGAACTGAGGAATCCACAGAACTCCCACTTTGTACATATTTTTCTTAACAGAAGTGAATCCATGTGTTCACTGGATCATTAAAATATGTGTTCTGATTAAGTGTTCTGATTAACAGACCACCTGTACTTTTCTCCTCTTCCTGAAACCACATTAAAAGACACTAAAGGAATAAAGTAGGTATATAAACTCACAGGATAAGGAATGGGGAGGGGACTAGAGCAAACAAGATTCGTGTATTCTAGAACACGGCATGGTAACTTGGACTTGGGGCTAGATTCCTGCACTCTGTTAACTGCCTGCAGCACGATGGGGCCAGCTGATCCTGTAGAACCTCGGGCAGGTTGAAAATAGAGAGGTGCCCGGTTTTCAGGAGCCAGAGATGAAGTGCAGAGAGCAGAGGGGTCATCGTTTACAATCTAACTGCAGGGGGCGCCTGGGTGGCTCAGTCGGTTGGGCGTCCGACTTCGGCTCAGGTCATGATCTCACGGTCTGTGAGTTCGAGTCCCGAGTCGGGCTCTGTGCTGCCGGCTCAGAGCCCAGCACCTGCTTTGGATTCTGTGTCTCCCTCTCTCTCTCTGCCCTTCCTTCCCCTGCTCATGCTCTGTCTCTATGTCTCTCAAATATAAATAAATGTTAAAAAAATTTTTTTTAAAGCTAACTGCAGGGCAGCTGGACCCCAGGTCCTTTCTTCCCCATGCCCAGCCGTGTGACCCTCCCTTCACCTTCTGCATACTGGGGTTGAAAGTCCCAGGCCTAGCGCTGCGAAATAAAACACAGAATGCCCAGATAAATTTGAATTTCAGATAAACAACAAAAACATTTTAGTAAAACCATGTCCCAAATACTGAGAGACATGCTTATACTAAAATTTGTTTGTCGTTTATCTGAATTCATATTTATCTGAGAGTACCATATTTTTATTTGTGAAATCTGACAATGCTACTAATGATCAGATGACTGGCAGGAACAAGGCCTGGAATTCTTAGCGTTCTGATGTCCATTAAGTGTCGTCTTCTGAACCTTCTATCTTCAGGGGGTCAGGAGAAGCTGAGACGAGTTCCATGTTTCTATACCTGACTTGTTCACCTTTTTAATTCTATCTGATTTCTTTCAAAGAATGGAACCCAGTTTCTCTGCTGTCGACTCCATTTTTCCCTTTACAATTTCTTCTACTGCTTTTATTCTGAAATCAAATACACATTTCACTAGATGATGTTCTGGCTCCTCTCAATAGTTTCATTTCTTATGTTCACTTCCTTAATCTATCTAGAGCTTATGTGGAGTTAAATTATAACATGAGGTTCAAACTCAAATCTTTTACCAAATAGTTAACCAGGTGTAGACTGTTTATTAACTAATCTTACATTTTCCTAATAGTCACAGGTTACCTTTACATACTAAACACAAATGTGAGAGTTGGTTTCTAAGCCGATGCTTCATTCTATCAGTCTGATTCTTGAGCCAATACTATGCCCCTTTGGTTACTATAGTTTCAAACACTGTAGCAATATTCTTTAGCACCAAATAAGTCAAGCTTCCCCATCATTGCCTGAATTGTTCAAAATTTATGCATTCTCGCCTTAATACTCAGCACTTCCCAAAATAAATATACGATAATTACATGTGTAATTTTAAATTTTCTATTAGCCATATTTTAAAAAATTTTATGTGAAATTAATCTCAATAACATACTGGGTTTAATCCAATACATCCAAAAAATTATCAGCGTGTAATCAATACTTTTGAATTATGAGGTATATCACATTCTTTTTGTTGCACTATATTTTCAAAATCCAAGATTTATTTCACATTTATACAGCTTCTCAATGGACAGCAGCCATATTTCAAGTACTCTGTAGCCAGAGGTGCCCCACTGGCTATCAAATCAGACTGTGCTGTTCTAAGTAAACCACAGAATCATTTTAGCAAGTTGTGTCTCCCACAATATAATACTAATTTTGAACTATCAATAAAGAAAAATATTTTCACACCAAAATCTTGAAATCTCAATCAGAAAATATTACTATTTTCCTAAGCACTTGCCCAAAATGGGAAAATATCAGCAAAGTCTATGGGGCAATATAATCTCAGGGATACTAGACCCTAAGTAATGCAATGATGTGAAATATACCTGAGTATACCTGAAATACACCTGAATATAACACCTGAGAACTGTCCTCCCTCCAGCATTACGCCTGCTCTAACAATTATGGCAGGAATGAGAAAATCACAAGTACATGCTAGAGATCTTTTACATTTTATTTTACCTAGTGTTTTACTCCCAGCTGGATATCTGCCACAAAAGCTAGGAGATGAAATTGATATCACAGAGTAAAATCAGCTCAGCATTCAATGTTCAGAAACCCTCAGTGTATTTTATTTGGTGGTGAATTATTCGACTTCACAAATACCCTTCTTATGTCTTTGAAATTAGTTTTCCCCAAGTCAGTAAAATAATTTGAGGGGCTACAGCGACACAGACTTAATACAAAGCACTTTGTCCTAAATTACTGAA
This sequence comes from Paguma larvata, assembly GCA_030068075.1. Lineage (NCBI taxonomy): Eukaryota > Metazoa > Chordata > Mammalia > Carnivora > Viverridae > Paguma > Paguma larvata. The sequence goes on along the minus strand of CM057842.1, from coordinate 21,460,860 downwards.
AACCAGAAATTATGTCTGCTCTGAAATGAACAACTGCCCAACATGAGACCAATGTGAAATGCTTAGAGATGTTAGCACAAAGCCTGGGGCAGGATGTCATGGTGGAAAATGCCCAGGCATGGGAGCTGAGAGAGTAGGGCTGCAGGATGAACTTCCCACCCCATCCCCAATCATGTGACTCACAGCAAATCCCCTGCCTGAGTCTCAACTACATCATCTATAAAGCAAGCGCTTCGTTCTGACTGGCATTTCCCACACGTCAACTATTTATGTGCCAAGGTCATGATATATGCTCCATCCACCTACTTCCTATACTATGGGTCAGCAAACATTTTCCTATGAAGAACCACATAGTAAAGGTTTTCAACTTTGTAGGACAATCTCTGTTACAACTACTCAACTCTCTCATCACTGAATGAAAGCAGCCATAAACAAAATGTAAACAGTAAGAAAGACCGTGTTCCAATAAAACTTTATTTATAAAAAGCAGGCAGCAGACTAGATTTAGTCCTCAGGTCATAGTTTTCTGACCCCTTGTCCTCTACTATTATTTACCTAATATTTTTATTTTAAAATTGATTTTATTAATGTTAATATCACAAGTGGAATAGCAGTATCACTTAACATAAAATAGAGCATATTCAGGAAAATTGAGTATGTTTTATTTTTTTAACTATATGTAATTTTTTTAACTATTACATGCCACCTCAATCACTTTGTATACTGCACTTTGAGAAATCTACTTTTAATGACAGTTAACAGCCTCTGAAGAGCTAAGCTTTTATGATGTTCTCCTTTAAGATTCTTTCATCAAAAAAAAGAAAGAAAGTAGGGGCGCCTGAGGGGCTCAGTCGGTTAAGCGACCGAATCTTGATTTTGGCTCAGGTCATAAGAGTTCGTAAGATCAAGCCCCACATCAGGCTCTGGGCTGAGAGCATGGACCCTGCTTGGGATTCTGCCCCCACCTCCCCCCGCCCTCCTCTCTCTCTCTCTCTCTCTCAAAATAAATAAGATAGACTTTTTTAAAAAAGAGAGAAAAAGCAAGAAAGTCTCTTTTAGAGATGTGCACTGAAATGCTGAGATAAAATGATGTTCTACATAAAAATTGCTTCAAAATAATACAGGGGGCAGAGAAGGGGGACATTCAGGTACAGACGAAACCAGACTTGGCCAAGAGTTGATAACTGTTATACTTGGATGATTTTGTTTTTCTTTTTTGTATGTGTTTAAAGATGTCTATAATTTAAAAAAAAAATTTTTTTAAGAGTATACCAAAATAGGGAATATAATCATTAGCCTGAGGAGGAGGTCAAGGAGAAGGTAAAGAAGGAACAGAAGGGCTTAAAAGAAAGAAAAGAGAGGAAAACAAAAGGTAGGGGGATAGGAATAAGAGAAATGCAATCAAGAAATTTCATAAAGCCAATGGCCTTCAATTCCACAACAAATGTATGGAGCCAGGCACTTAGGAGCCCCTAGCCCTCGCCAGTAGAGGAAAATCAGTCGAAGAAAAAAGGCTTTGGTGAATGGCATCAACCAGACCTCTGCACTCAGGGTCTACCTGCAGGGAGGCCTCTCTACACCTGGACTGTACATGATGCCACCAGGCAAACCCAGGGAGCCAGTCACCACCTGGGCCCGAAAGGCAAAACCACAACCTTGAACTGACAGACAGGAAACCTTGAATTCCTTTTCAACAATGCCACGTGAGGCTCAGTGCCACAGCAGGAGAACAAAGCCATTTTAATGCGCTAGAAATGGGCCAGTTTAATTTCATTGTCCAAACGTACTGGAACTGAAGCATAAAAAGTGAGCAAATGGTATAAATTAGCAAGAAGAGCCCCACAGAGCGGCTGGCCCATCAATACTCTATTGAGGAAGCCTGGCCAGCAGCCTCCAGCTGGTTTACAGAAATACCCGGGGCCACGGGAAGCCAGAGGCTCTGGCCTCACACCAGGCCGGCAGGCCCTACTTGGTTCACATGAAGAGCGTTCAACACACATTAACACACTCTTGGAAAGGCTGAGAGAGGTCAGGCCTTTCCAGCAACAGTGGGTTCAGGGCACCAGACCTCATGGGGTCCAACTGGCAGAGCCACAAGGAACCTATTAGGATGGGGGCTCTTTCAGGTATTACAAAGACAAAGATACACAAAGAAGCACAAAGACAGTGACTCACCCTCTTTGTTATGCAGAGGTAAAGAACAGAACCAGCCTTTCAGATCTTTTAGGTTAAAAAAAGAAAAGTCTGATAAGAAAGAGGCACCAATTTAGTTTCTCCTGTCTCTCTTTCCTTGGAACTTCACACATGCTGCTCTGACTTTCATCGTGAATGTGTCCAAAGATACATACAATATCACTTCACTAACCAAAGCCCAAACCTGAGATTGTCATCTCATAGAGAAAGGGGTTCTCAAGTGAGTCTCTAACACCCCAAAGGCGGGACGCTTTTAACTTCAGGTTGGAGACAGTGAGGAAATGGGAAAGGAGGTGTTCCAGACACGTCCCATCAAGAAACCAAGAAATGGAGGAATGCATATGGAAAGGATGGGCTCCGGGACTGCGCCTGGTCAGCCCCATTCCCTCAATGGCCCACACGCACTGGCACTCATGCGACAACTCCTTCCAACAGTCTGTGGATCAAAGACCCTCACAGGTAGAAGCAGTTCTGAAACTGTGAGATCCTAAACAAGTGTAAGATGTTATCGTGATGACTTCCCACAAAAAACTGACATACAGCTCAAGGAAGGAATTTTATCCACAAGCTCATCCTCCTCACTTCCCCCAAGAGACCAATGTACAACCAGGGGGGTGGAAAAAAGGGTCCCTGAATGAATGAATGAATGAATGAATGGACGGACGGACGGACGGACGGATGGATGGAAGAACTTCTGATAAGTTTTGAAACGGAAAAAACGCTGAAGGTGGATTCACACTGGAGTCTGGCATCCCACATTTTCTGGGAACTGAGGAAGGACGAGGACACGCTGCAGACGGCATTACCATCCTACAGAGGCTCAAGTGACCACCGCCAGGGCCAGGACACTTGGGCCACAGCGACGACGTTTCCCACCAGGCCCACGTCCAGTCTCTCCAAGACTTCTCGAACATCGTTCAACAGATCCTCTCTTCTGCCTTAAAAGCTCATGAATGGAGATGAGGAAAACCCGAGCTAGAACTACTTTTCAAACTTAGTCCTTTGTATAATAAATTTTAAAGCTGTTTACTAATACGTCCCACAACGGGTTTTATATAAACATTAGTGGGGAAAAGTGAAACACATTTTACACTGGATCTCATAAATAATGCAAAAGGTCTAATTTACCATAATCCACTTCTGGCATTTATCTCTCGTCGATAATGTGTCGGGCACTTGTGTTATTCTCTATGGCAAGGTAACCGCACCTCATCTGTGTTTGGAATTTGGTAAATTCCAATGTCCGTGGAGCCCATGTGCACAACTTGCCATCTCTGGAGACATCCACCTAGGCAAAGGCTGGAAATGTCATTATTTTCTATGTGAAATTAAGTGGGGAATTATCGAAAATGCAATTTAAATGAGGAATTTTTTTCTGAGACATAAATATTCATAACTCGCGAACTGACAAAGCCCTGCAGATACCATAGGAACCACTTTATAAGAAGGGCTGATTCTTCCAGATTCCGTTTGTCAGTGACAAGATAATTTTCATAGCAACAAATTAACATCTCAAAGAGAACTGGGAGGGCAATGATGTGTAGGCAGGAGGCAAGCTGAGGTCTGGTGAAGGCATTCCAGACTCAAGTTTTATTTTACCAACTTTCTATGAAGATCCATACACCCAATTAGTGTCCTCGGGTCCTGGGAACTCACTGCCTTCCTACCCCTTAAGAGGCCACATTATATATTCTTGATCTGATGAGACAAAAGACCTCATTATTTATTATTTATTTTTAAAGTGTTTATTTATTTTGAGAGAGAGAGAGCACAAGTGGAGGAAGGGCAGAGAGAGAGGAAGAATTCCAAGCAGGCTCCACGCTGTCAGCACAGACCCCAACGTGGGGCTGGAACTCAAGAACTGTGAGATCATGACCTGAGCCCAAACCAAGAGTGAGTCACTTAATCCCCGGAGCCACCCAGGCCCTCTGCAAGACTTCTTTTTTAAACAGTCACTTTGTGATGCCTCCTTTACTACCATGAAATGAAATTCAGATAACACCAACACATAACAATTTTTTTAATCACTAATATTCCTGACCTATCACATAAAAGAGAATCAAAGGCAAGTGGTTTATAATAAAGTACTATGTATTTCAGTCAGTTAACACTTAGGCACAACTACACTAAAAAACATAAAACAGATACTTGGACCTCTACACTGAATCACCGAAAATTCCACAGCTACAAATGCAGGTGGACATAGGTGTGTCTTAATGGCTATTCATATTGCCCTCAGTGATGGGACTCCTCCAAAACACTGAATAATTGCTGATGGTTTACAGTGGTCATGCTCCAGGAAAATTCAGTGTTTATTAAAACCATGAAATGCTTAAAAGTGTGTCCAGATTAGATTTTAGGCTCAGACCATTATGATGAGGTTTTTCATCTGCACGAACAACAAGCAGAATGTCTGCACGTCATGAAGGACATGGGACAATGTCCACATGGGTGGGGCCCTGCTCCCTGCAGGATGTCCAGCATCCCTAAGCCATGCACACTGAAGGCCACCAGTGTCCTCCAATCATTGTGACACTGTAACAATCTGAGCCAGCACCACAGAAGCCCAAGAGAAGGTGCCTTGGCCCACCCACCCAGCTGAGACCTGGACCACCTCCTCCCTCGCTTGCTGGCCAGAGGCAGGCCCTGGATCAAGTTACTCAACCTTCTGACACCTCACTTTCTACATCTGTGGAAGTGGGACCAATAAGAGCATTGGGCTCTGAGGACCAAATGGCTTACTACTGGGAAAAACTTCCACAGGCATAGAATAAGCCTTCCACGAATACTAGATAATATAATGATTATCTCTGTCATTACACTGTTTTATCAGTCTCTCTCAGAGCTAAATCTTAAAACACAGAAGCCAGATGGGAGGGGAAGCAGAGGCAAGGAACACAGTGGATGGCCTAGCAATAAGCCAGACTGAGGAAGTGTGTTAAGGAGCTTGGACCTGATCTTCACGGGTCAGTGTTCCAGCCCAGATCATGCACATCAGAACCACCTGGGATACCAGCTGGACAGCCCACCTCAGACTTACTGAACTAGAAGTCTGGGGTATGGGGCCCCAGAATGCGCTTAGTAGGTGGCTTCCCTAAATGATTCTGAAGTCCCGTGAGGTTCAACAACAGCTGGCTGTAAGGGACCAGGTCAGATGTGCTTTGCTGACAGAGCAACCTGGTGGTCATGTGGGAAACGGATCAAAGGAGACACAACCGGAGACAGGGAGGCTGAGCAGGAGGCAGCCCTTCCACTGGAGACTTAACTGCTAACGGCCCCATCCATCTGGTAAAGAACCAGGAGATATTCCAGACAAAAGTTGGAAGGATGAAGAAGTGAAGAGAGGCAAGAAAACTGGTGTGTGTTTCTCGCTTCGGCAACTGGGAGACATTCCCACCATTAGGCCTCTGCTTCTCAGTTGTTAATTTAGTGATAATTCCTGTATATTCTGAGCTATAGGTCAGACCCTGAGCTGTCAGCATCCTAGTGAGGTAAATAAGAGGAAATCACAGCACAGAAAAGCAATAACTTCCCCATGGCCACATAGCCAAAGCCCCCACTGTGGCAGCAGGGCTGGGACCTGGGGCTCCGACGCCCAAAAGCACGCGCTCACTGTGGACTCCCATGTATGCCTTTAAGTCTCTGGTTTTTAAATACTCTAGAAGTCTGTTTGGGCATTGCTGTGGTTTCCATGTTTTTATCGAAGATTAATGTACAGATCACACTAGCCCTGCCTCAGTCACATGAGTTTTCCTACATGTTGCATGGGGAAAACTCAAGTGTCAAGCCCTGTTCGCAGAAGAAAAAATAACCACTGTTTGCAACAGCCAGCATTTCCCATTTAGCATAAACTCGCCACAGTAATATATTTTTGTCAAAACACATCATGTATGTTAAAAAGAAAAGTCTTCCTCTCCACCCCCAAGCAGGCTTTAAAAGAACTTTCTGGAAGTAGGAGGATGAAGGGCCACCCACTCTTGAATCACTTGACACTGCTGACTGACAAGGGGGAAAAAAATCACTGCATACCAGGTTTTGTCATTATCGATGGCATTCAACATTCTAAAGACAACTCGCAGAGAGAACATGAATGGGCTTGAAGGCAGCTGACAGGTCCCAAATAAATCCAAATATCCTCTAAACAAACCCCCTCAATGCCGATGCATCCTGGAACCCTCCACTTCCACATTCAGGGTAGAAATAGCAGATGAGATAGAGCTGCATAATAATATCGGCAACAGCAGTAGCTAATGTTTATGGGGCCCTTCATCGCCTGCCTGCCGGCTCTGCATTCTACATACATTCTCTCTTCATCTTCACCACAACCCTATGGAGGTCAGTACCACTATCCACCATCATCCCCAAATATCAGAAAACAGAGGCCCAGAGAAATTACAATTTGTCCCAATTGCAAAGCCCTGACACCCAAACCTAGTTCTTCAAAGCCCAACTGGTCAGAGTGGGGCTAAATACACAGACACACATAGACACACACACACACAAGTAGGGAATGTGTCACCTAGTTCCATGTACTCGGTCAATTCAATGTGAAAACAGACAAAAAACAGTACATCTCTTCCAAGGAGCTCCCTGGATACCAGATTATGAAGTCCATTTAATGGTTTGGATGGCTCAGCATGATTATAAAACCAAAAATACTAAACGAAGTAGTATTATGATAATATCGCTGTTGATGATGTTTAAAAAAAAAAGAAAAGGCGTCAGAACATTAAATATGGCCAGAAGGCAGAACAATACTCATTTTAAAATCATTAATCTGATGTGATCTCTCATTACAAAAAGACATTGAACATTACATGTTTGTCCCCTAACCCAGCGCCTGCTTGTTGAAGCTGCTTGAGTTCTGCTTCTCGTTCAGGGAATGGAAATGGCTGCTGCGTCTAAGCTTCGGAGTTATGCTCGGTTTCCCCAGAGCAGGATGTGTTTGGGCTCCCTATGAGTCTTCACAACTATCTTCAAGTTAGTTCACTGTAACTAAGACAAATCCAACTCAATAAAGGGAACATTGCCTTCAGCTCCTTCAGCTTCCACCAAACTTGATCAAGCAGAAATCCATACCAGACACCAAACACCACACCAGGCTCTGATATTCTCTGTCTTCGTCTCACTGACAGTCCTTGAAGGGCTTTCTTTCCTTTCCTTTCCTTTTCTTTTCTTTCCTTTCCTTTTTTCTTTTCTTTTCGACAATGGTACCCATTTAACAGATGAGAAAACTAAGGCCCAAGGGGGTTAAATGCTTTGTCCAAGCCCATAAGTCTCCCAAATGGCAGAGTCGGAAACGTGAATCCAAGCTCTACAGATTCCAACCCTGTGTTCTGTCTACTGGACCATAACACTTCTGAGTTTACAACAGATGCTGATAAAATGTCTTGAGAATATTTTACTTATAATCCCATATGATCTAACAAGGAGGGTAAGAAGAAAGAAATTTGCTTTCCCTGGAAGCAAAATGGCTTAATGCCAATGGTGTCACTGGGAAAAAGAAGATGAGAAAACACACCAGGAGGATCACTTTGAGGTTCACATTCAAAGCTTTCTATAGACAGGAACTCTGATAGTGACATGCTTGGAGATTTAAGCTGGAGCTAATATCAAAGTTACAAGGACTCAGGGTTTTAAATCCCTGGATTTCAGGAAGGAGGAAAAAGGCATGTGCATCAGTGGCAGGGCTAGGAGAGGCATCACTGACCGAGAACATAGCCTTTTAACCACTGACAGTAGGTCCTAAGCGTTGTATCCGCCCAGTACCTCTCAGCATTCTATCCAGGGAAGAGGTTTTTCAGAAATACTTGCCCTTTCTTTTTGGGTACTTCACCTTACCTGCCGCTAACACTCTGTGTAATAACCTACCTCCAGTGAAGAATACTGGGGAAACAGCATTTATGAGGATGGATTGTTATGCGTGAAGACTAAAAAGAAGAAATTATGTGTGTACATTAACCTTCATGACACAAGAATAAAAAACTGCTTTTGTAAACCATCTAAGGTGAAGGCAGAGAGGTCCTGAATTCAGCTAATAGGGAAGAAAGCCTGCCCGTGGATCCAGCTGCTGGGTTGGGCTTCCAATTTACCTGCCTTTCCTTCATGCCCAATGGGATGGGCAGGGCTTCCAGCAGGTTCCCTCAAAGTCTCACAGCTCCATACAACTTCCTCCTAAAGCTGGGTAAGGACCAGCCCGCATCCCACCTCACAAAGCACATTCGTCTAGTGAGTGCCACCTGGTAAGGGCCATGACACCTCCTTCTTGCCTCCTGGGCTCTAGATCTCAAAAGATAACTAGAGGGGTGAGGGAGTGAGGAATAGGGCTACTAACTACCTTCGTCTTTGAATCTGGTTCTACCTTCCACTGGCCTTATGCTAAAGCTATCTACCACAGAGGACAGTTATGCAATCTTTATTATGGACAGAACACCTATTAAAACCCCTTGTACTCTATGGACTCAGAACTTATCAAGTCTCTACAAGGTCCTGGTACTCTAGTTGCTATTCTCTTGCTGTTATTCTGTTATGCCCAGGAATGACAACATAATTTATGGAACTGCATGCAAATAAAAATGTAGGGTCCCATATTCAAAAATCATTAAGACTTTCAAGAAGGTGGCCGCAGAGCACAAAAGCAAAGGTGGGCCCTTTTCAGTGTGGGGTTCTGTGTGACCACACAGGACACATGCTCATGAAGCTCTCCTTGATTCTGGCACACCACTAGTCCTAGATCCATAAGCACAATTAACTCTGTGAGTTCATTTTGAAATATTCATATGAAATTTTATTTTAAAGACACAAACTCTTTCAGACCAGAGATACTACACACAGGATCAGTGAGCTGGTTTCAAGGAAAGCCTCCTTTTAATCCTTCTAGCTATGACTACCCAAATATAAATATTCACTGGGTCTCTTTTTTTTTGTAACATTTTTTTTTTTGAGAGACAGGGTGTGAGTGGGGGAGATGCAGAGAGAGAGGGAGTCACAGATTCTAAAACAGACTCCAGGCTCTGAGCTGTCAGCACAGAGCCCCCCAACACAGGGCTCAAACTCACAAACTGTGAGATCATGACCTGAGCCAGAGCTGGATACTCAACTGACTGAGCCACTCAGGTGCCCCTCGAATGGGTCTCTTTAGGGAACCAAGTGAATACACAAAGGCTTCCTAGTCAACAACCTGGCCTGATAGGAATGGAAAAATCAAAATTTATGATCACAAAATCTAAGAATTCTTTCAATAACTTTGAACCTTCATTTCCAAAGTAAATGTAAAGGGGTTACTTTAGCTAAAGTTTCCAATAAAATGTGCAGAGTGGTGCTGGAGGCACAGACACTTTGGTTTCACTTCTGGCTGAGACTAGATATATCGGGTGAGGGGTGGAGAAAATTCTATTGACTTATCAAAGTCAGTCAAAGGCCAAATCCATTATCTTGAGTTGCTGAGGGGACAAACACCACAAATGACATTGGAGTAGCCTGCCAAGTACTAAATGAGTGACGCACTACAGTCTACACAATCTGGCAGTTAATATCACTACTAATGTCACTCGACTGAAAAACAGAAAAGTTAGCCATTTTGGAAATTTATAAAAGGGGCCCTTGTGTCTATTATCCATGACCTGGAAAAGGCATGGAAATTCCTCATATATAAAGGAATTGAGAGTATAACCATTACCTTGGGCCATATCTGATAGAAAACAGCAAGCATGGCCTTCATTTGTTTCAAGAGTAGGAAAACCCTCATGGTATCATTTCAACTCTAAATGATCTTACCAAAGGAATGTGGACTCGGGCACTTAGCCTCCAATAGAGGGGTATCACAGCCTAACCTATAACAGTCAAATGTGGCTTGAATACAGTCCTAAGGGCACGGTGAACATAGACACTATAACACCCACGGTATCATCAATATGATTTACCACTTCCTGAAGCTGGCCAGGCTGTGTGTCTCTGTCCTCGGTGCTGAATCATCACTGCGCTCCTCAGCAGTCTTGTCCTTTGGGGTAATCCCTGCACAGCCTCTACGGCTACTCCAGTTTTTCTTAGTTCATCTTTTACACTTGATAAAAGTAAGTGTAACAATGAAAAAGATGGAAAAAGCACAACCATGACCTATGTTTAGAAGTCTGCATAATGAATTCCCAGTACATATGCTCCACAGCTATAAATGTTCTTGATTGGGGAAGCAGGATCACCTGTTATCACCCTAATGCTGTATTTGTGGACTTTACAGTTATTTGGGACTTCAACTTTCTTTGTGAGGGATGTCTGACACCCTGATCCTCTATATTGTGAACATCAGGTCATCTTTAAACACCCAAGTCAACTGTGACCTCACCTGGGAAGCTGTTCCTTACTGCCTAATTGCCATTCCAGACAGGCAACCAATATGCCCACACCCCCACAGTGCTTTATACATTATGTTATCCCCTATCCTTGCGTTCTTAGTTTGTGTGTCCACTTCCTTTATTCAAATATGAGCTCCTTGAAGAAAGGACCTATAAGAACACAAATGTGGTATCCAAATATTTCAATTGTCAAGGCTTTAAAATCTCTGTAATTTCATTCTACCCACTTCCTAGAAGACCAAAGTGAGACAAAGACATGGTGGTATTTAATATTCAACTGGGTACATGGAGTTTTATTTGCTAACATTGAAAACAACCCAGGAGGACAATCAATCACTGCAGACACAGATGGAGTCTTCCAGAGGCTGAAGGCCAAGATGTCAAGTGACTCTCACAAGGTCACCCATTCATCAGCACTGGCATCAAGATAGGACCTGCCCTGCTTGCCAGGACTCTGAAAGTCACTACACCATGCAGCGTTCCTAGGGACAGCAGCAGCAGGGGGCCTAACTGCTGAGAGATTATTGGATTCCTAGCAGTGGACTCTGGGACAGTCACAATGTCTCTTCTGGATGAATGCAATTCAGACTCTAGGGGATGTCAGGCTGACATTCCTTTCCACTTCTCTCCAGGCCAGCTCAGGATCATAGCCATGCCTAGAGGTCAGTAGAGCTTCCCATCAAGGAGGCAGATAAGGGTGGGGCTATCTTGACTTCAGAGATCGAAAGGCCAGTCATTGAATGAGCACTTGGGCTGGATCTGAGATTTTAAAGGCTCATTCCCTTTTGATTCATCTACTTTATTTTAATATTAACTCAGTTAAATTTTTTCCAGAAGGCATGAGGAAGGAGAGACATCATAAATCCAGATACGGCAGAGAGCACATTAAAAATGCAGTTCTATTATCTTAAAACTAGAGATGTAATTAGAGCAGTCATGTAATATGAAGAGAAATTACCAGAAAAAAATATTTTAAGGGCCTGGGTGAAAAGAGAAAAAGGTCTATATCATTTAATCTCTAATACATGGAGAAAGAAGGAGAAAAATACGCCTTCAGATCTTTCAAATACTTCCCCATTGCCCCCTAAATTATCATTTTCACTCAGCTTTTCTGTTCCATGTGCATAATTTACCACCGTGCACAGAATCCCCATTTCTTCCTTTCTTTGCTCAAGAAGCATATATCCTGGAAGGATGTGGAATTCATCCCCAGCCTCATCCAAATGATCCACGTCCTCGAGGATACTTGAAATTTTTGTTTGGCAAGAGCATTTCTTCCTACTGTGCTATTAACTCTTAAGAGTTCCCCCAAACAAAACACTCTATCCAGTTATCACAAGACCATATTCATCCAACAAGCTCCCAGTGAGTTCCTGAAGTGTGCCTAATATACTGTCCTCAAGGTCCATGCTGAAGATACACGCTAGTAATAAGGTCTTTGCCCCAAGAACTCACAGTTGGTCCAGAGGCCAGGAAGGAAACGAGTGATGACAGCACATTAGGGCTGTGATAGAGAAGGCCACAGAGAGCTTCTGGAGGATGGGTCTTCAGCAGTCCCGGGAGCCCAAGAAGGCCTCAAAGGGGAGACCGAGTAGGAGTTGTTGTGTTGAATCGAGACATGCAGTACAACCAGAGAGACAGCACGGAATACGCGGCAGAGTAATGTGGAGAGCAGGGATCTACCATGGATGGGCAAACTATGACCCACAGGCCAAATCCAGCCTGGCACCTCTGTTTTTGTACATGAAGTTTTAGTGGAACACAACCATGTCAATTCATTTATGTACTGTCTCTGTCTGCTTTCACACTATAATGGGAGAGTTGCAGCAGAGAACTTATAGCCTGTAAAATCTAAGATATTTACTATCTGGCCCTTTAAAAAATTTTTGTGGATCCCTAGTCTGAAAAATTTGACCTTGAGGACACAGGTTAATGTGCCCGTGAATAAACATAATTTAACCTTTAGATGTTGTATGACTGACTTCTAAGTATTTAAAACCCCATTTCTAGAAGTGTGCTTCACACAAATTAAAATTTGGGGCCATAAATAAGGTTGGGAAAAGACAGGTATTAAAATTAAATAGATTATCTTCTCAGGACTTTTCAGAGCCTTTAATATGCAAATGCACAATTTCCAAGAAAAAAAATCGATAAAGTAGAATTTCCCAAAATTATTTGTTCGTAAGACTCCTTTTGTAAAGATCCTCTCTTCTGCAAGAGAGTCATTTAATTCTAAAGTAAGTGTTTCTTTTTGTATCCAAAACAACCTTAGTGTCAGGACAAAGCACAGCTTGGAAACCTCTGGACTCAGCCACGTGGAGGAACTATAACCCAAAAAGTACAAGAATCACAACTTTGTGGTACAAACAGGTTTTTCCATTACTTCACCTTCTAAATCAATGGGTTAATTACCGTCCTGTGAACAGAAGTTGTCCAACATCCATGAATAGAACCTATGGAAATAGACAAAACCCCCTCCTCCTTCCTCTGGCTCCGACCCTTGGGGTATTAATAATGCAATGCTAGATGCGCGGTCTCCATTTAGAATTTCTCTGCTTAAGTCACCTGCAACTTAGAAGTCATTCTCTGTACTAGAACTGGTAATGGCTGGGATTCTTGCCTCACACAGAATGTTGCTGACAGAAACAAACACTGCAGCATGCTGCTATTAGCTCTAGAAAACTCCGGAATCCCAGTTCCAGAGAAAACCTCTCCTCTTTTCCACCCACATTCACTACTCTCAATCAAAGGAAAAATAGAAATGCAAGCCAAGAAGGGATGAGAACATGAAACATGGTTAGGAGAGGCGTTCATCTCCCAAAATGGATTCAATTCCATCTGGTGTAATAATAACCCACATAAACCATAAAGAGCTTCCACATGTGATGGCTCATTTCACACAGAATCAACCATGAAGGCAAGAGAAAAACGAGGCGGGGAGGAGAAGCGACTGCACTAGGGGGCACAAATGTCCTATTCTCCTATTGTTGATACTGGGCACAGCTTAGGTTCTAATCCAGACATATAAGACTTGGGGCTGGTGATAAAGACTCTTAGACTTGTCTCCATGCCTCTAAAATTGAAGAAGAGGAGAGGTGCCTGGGTGGCTCAGTTGGTTAAGCATCTGACTCTTGGTTTTAGCTCAGGTCATGATTTCACAGTTTATGAGTTTGAGCCCCACTTTGGGCTCTGCACTGGCAGTTCAGAGCCTGCTTGGGATTCTCTCTCTCCCTCTCTCCCTACCTCTCCTCCGCTCTCTCTGTTTCTCTCTTGAAATAAATAAGTAAACTTAAAAAAAATTTTAATAAAATAAAATCGGAGAAGAGGAGACGGATGATAAGGCTTTAACACAGAACCCGGCACACAGTGAACCACCACAGGAGTGGATGGTATGCACGCGAATAGAGAATGAACGCCTAGCACATCCTAGGGATGGGGTAAACACCAAAGCCCCAGCATTTGTCCTCAAGGGTTTGACCTTATGGCAAAAGTCCAGAAGGACCTTTTTAGGGTTCTGGTAAACCCCTGTGAAAGTAGAAACTGAGAGAACACAATGCACTGAGGTATTAAAAGAAGTCTACAGGCTTCCCAAAAAGAAGAGTTTTAGAGAGGCAAAGGGCACCTTGGCAAATAGCCTCCTGAGTACTTGGACCAGGATGCAGATCCAGTCGTGCCCTCAACCGTGTGACTCTCAGCAGGCTCCCCTCCACTGAATCAAGAGAGAGACCACCATAAACTCCACAAGTACCCACCACCTTCAACATACACTGTGCTATAAAGCAGAAATGGGTACAAACTACTATGGAAAGATGCAGGGTCTCCCTGCATCTCCTTCAGTATATTTTTCGAACAGCAAAAAAATAACTCAGTTTTTAATTCCCAATTCTCCCAAACCCAATTTCACTTTCTCGCTCACTGGTAACTGTGGTGGTTTTTATTCCAATTTTGTTAGATATAAGTAAATTACATTTTGCAGTGTGAAAAATGTTCTTTGGGAGGACGAGGTCAACTTCAGGGGGAAAAAAATAGGAAAGCTTTGTCTCTGATTATTTCCCATGAGAACATGTAGATTATATCTTTTAAATGGAGATGAATTGCGATTTAAAGAAATGTTGTCATAATGTGCTGTGAAATAAAGTCAGAAATAGGCTTTCCAACCACTGCCTGACAGATTAGTTCCTCTGTTTGTTAACTGAATTTGTGTCTCAGCTTCTATTCACTGCGCTGATTGTTATTTTCAAACTGTCACTTGAGCTCCATGGCGCTTCCAGGATTTATTTTCTGTCCTGTGCCACGATAAGCAGTTTCTGTCATCCCAAAGGAAATCTGCAGTGGGGGAGAGATCGCCAAGGGCCCACTTCCCAGTAATCATCCCCAGCATGCAAAGAGCATTCAGCTATAGCAACAAGAAACCCAACCAGAATTAATTGTGAAAGTTATCTAATTGTAGCCACTCTGATTCAAATAAAGTAATGGCATTCATTTCAGACTTCAGCCTCTGGATTTTCGAAGCCAGTATCAAATTCCTCCAGAGTTACTCCAACATGCTCTTCCCCTCTGCCCATTAAGAAGGAATGCATTTATTTATGCCAGCATCAGATTTTTATTTATTACACGATCTCACTGCAGAAAGCTGTGTGTTACCTCTCCTTTACACTTACAATAAACGGTGACAATATGTATCAAAAAAACTCATTATTATGTGAGACAAAAAGTTAAAATTGGATTTTCAAAATAAAAATAGCAATCAAGCAAAATCTCATTTAAAGCAAATAGACTTTTCCACTCTGACGGGGGTTATTGAATGCTGATGAGCCCTCTTTGGTGAGCGCTGGGAAAGGTTGTACTGCTAAGTGGCTTACCCAAAACACCCTCATTTCTCATCAGTCCCTGGCATAGAAAACACAAGTATTTGCATTAAAATTACTTTATAACTTCAGTTTTTGGGCAAAATAAAGCCTAACTTTGATAAATATTGTTGCCTGTAAACACATTTCCAGAAGGGTTTATTTATCGACCATTTCAAGCACTCCAGATTATTCAAGGTATCAAAGCCAGCTTCCAAATTTAGATATTTGCATCAAACCACTAAAAATATCATTTTGAAAGTAGCTCACTTGCTCTGACAGTTCACTCTGTGCCAGACTCTGTGCCCAGGACAGTCACAGATTCATTTTCTCTCCCAATCCTGCCATGAAGGGTCCCTATCACAAGAACGCAGGGACATGTGACATAAATAAAATGCATGTGAAACTTGGGCCAACTCTCAAGAATTTTTTTAAGAGTAAATAAGATAGTTTATGGCAAAACACTCAAAAAACACTCAAAATCAAAGGTGATGGGTTCACATCCTAACCCTGCCCATCAGCTGTGACACCAGAGCAAGTCACATGGCTTTCTAGATTAGGACAGATTTTAATAGGAGCATACATTTAAAGCCAATTATTTATTTATAATTAAATGAAAGTAATTAGCAATGTCTGTTGGTGTGCCTAACCATAACTATTGTTTAAATGCACAGTTATTACTTTTTTAAAAGTCTAATTGTAAACAACCAGTGTTCTTAATGGGATGTTAATCATTAAATGGTATAATTCATCCTCGGGGGAGTTTATTTACTTTCACAATCCCTCACGGTAGCTCTTATTGCTAAATATGAATATCTTGATTAATAGCAGCAACATAATTGGTGTCCAATATCTATTCATCACTACAGCTCAATTTCTTTATAAAGTACCTCCTTATGTAATAAATAAGATCTTCATGTTCTACCTGACAGATTGATTAACGACCCTACAATCAAACCCTTTTACACAGTAAGTGAAGGGTGAATATTGCAAATGTCAGCTGTTCTGCTGTTTCCACTCAGGCTAGAACCATGCACTGGACACAGAGAAGAGGGACAATTCCGGCTATACAAGGTAGGGACAGGGACACTAGGAAGCCTATGTTATTCATCACTATGGGGTTAACTGGATGGTTTACTAGTTCACAGAATCTACTCAGGATTAACATCTATGGAGGTCACAAATATTTAGTGAGCACCCACTGGATGTTAGGGTAGAAGACACAGCCCTAGCCCTCAAGGGCCTCTCAGGCTGGGAGGTTAGACAAATACAGGCTTAGTGCACACCATACACCAGCTCTGTGGTCACTGACCACACACACTCCAGGACACCAGCAAGAGAGCAGATAGGTCTGCTGAGGCAGGAGTCAGACATAGTTCTTGGAAAACCCCAAAGAGGAAGCAATGCATGACCTGGGCCTTGAAGGACTGTAGCTTCACAGAGAGCTACTAATGACTGGGGGTGGGAGCAGCAGCTGGTAGACAGAAGGCCTAGATCCCAATCCCAGCTCTGGAGCCAGAACCTCCCTGGACTGAGGGAGGCCTGGATGGGACTTCAGCAGTGAGGCTGCATATCTCAGGGACTATGGGACTTTGGGGTTTATACAGCTGGGCTGATGCCAGTCAGAGGCTTCAGTTTCTCTCTCTCTGAAATGCAGATGGTAATATTCATCCATTCACAGGACAGGTCTTCGTCGCATGTCCACTCAGGGTTGTGAGCACTGAGCAAGGTCATGCTCGGTATCTGACCTGGCACAGAGCAAGTGTCCAGCACACAGAGCTGTGCCTGGTCCCACCCGATTACCTAAGAGCTTCCACACCCCACCCAGCTCCCAGCACTGTCAGCCAAGGATCTCAGAAACATAGCCATTATGCCAAGGTAAGGCTGTTCTCCATGTTACACTCATATTTATAGATGATCTTCCTTTTCCTTTCCCAATCAAGAGTTAACGAAAAGGCAAAAAAAAACAAAAAACAAAAAACAAAAAACCTAGTTAAAACATAAAATGAGAAAATAAAGAAAAGAAAAAGAACCTTTGAGAAACAAAAGCTAAGAAAATCCAAAACCTAAGATGGCCCTGGTCGGAAAGAGGCCTAGACCCAACCAGCAGACCAGCAGACCCAACTGAGGAATCTTGAGGGATCTCAGCAAACTCCACCAAGGTGAGGTTCCTGCACCATCAGGCAGGAGAGTGGAGGTGCAGCATCCAAGCATCCTGGAGAGTCAAGACCAACTTGAGTCCGAGGTGAAGAATGGGGAACACACGCCCCAAGAGCAGCACAGTTCCCACAGAAGCGGCTTCCTTGAGGAGCAAGAAGAGAACAAGGCTGCCTGAAGGCCTGCTTTCTCAGTTTCTCTGCACATCACTAACGCACACACAACCACCAGGTGCTGACAGAAGATGCGAGTGTCAGCATTCCCATTTGGGGTCTGTTTAATCCTCAGTGGATTGATGGCTATTTCTCACTCCCCTCCCAGGATGAGTTATGCATAGCCTCTCAAGGGAGAGCTTCAAGCCCTTACTCTCTCCCCTTGTCTTCCAAAAAAGGCTGACCATGCAGGCGGACACAGCACAAGTACCCTCAGCCACCAACTCGCACCAATCTGCATGCTAAAGTTTAGGAAATAAACTTGCTGTGCAAACAATTCTTCAAGACCAGCACCTGAACTGCCTTCCAAACAGAGGGATCAAGAGATTCTAGAAGCCAGCGCCTCACCAGGTAGCCTCACGAGTTAAGGTCCCAGACTCTGACCTTCTGTAGCCCAGTGCCAAACACCTCGAATCCAATAGAGAAGAACCCCATTCAAACATCCCATTTTATCCTTATTTATTTTAAAACTGTTTTCTTCAAAGGACAACATTTTTTTATTTGGACAGATAATTTCTGTTAATGGCATCAATTAGGGGCTCCTGACCAACCGTCTGCTAAAAGTGCAGACCAACTGGATTTAAAAGCAAAAGCATAAAGGTAGTTTCATAATTTCCAGGTAAACAACCAAAACAGTCCTCAGAAATTGCAAACTGCAGTTCATGACAGTGCCACTCAACTTTGCCTTTTTGTTCCTGTATCCACTTACTAAAGCAGACAGAAAATCTGAAAGCTTCTGCCAGGGTGTGGACTCAGGGAGGCCACACTCCTGCCAGACAAAAGCTGGTTTCTCTCTTCCTGACCATCTTGGCAGACCAGAGATACCAAAATTGCCTGGCAATCAATACCTAATACCTGATTGTCTCAATTGCTTTAGAGACAATTCTAAAAAGAAGGCAGTTGTAAGTACCCAGGAGAGGGGAAGCTGTCTCTAAAGCTTCCAGAAGACAAAGGGAAGCATGGAAAACATCGGGGCCTCTCATGTCAGGGTAAAGGCCATTTTCTGGGTATTTTCTGAGCTCCCAGCAGATACCAACATCACAGAGAATTCACGACCAAACTGAGCACACGGCAACCTCCATAGAAGGGTCTGGGCCACAGTCTCAGGGCAGCTCATCGCTTGATGGAATCTTTTATACCTTGTCTTCACCCATTCGCTTCCATCTCTATGGAAACTGGAGTGGGAATAGGAGCCAGCCCTGAAAACGATCATCGGAAACTATCTCCTAATTCTATTTCCATGGAAACAGATGACAGATCAGTGGAAATAAGGTAATATTTTTAAATAAGGTAATCCTTTAAAAAAAATTCTTCTCACCTAATTCTCCGCCACTTCCACTGAGTTTAAATTTGAGAGTAAATGTTGCTCCTAAGCCACAGAAGCAGCAACATGCTCTTGAGGTTAAAGACAAATATTGGGACAAAGAAACAAGAATCCAGCCCCTCAGGGGACCCGTGAAACTAAGAAAAGGCCACCTCGGCAGCGATCACGAGAACCCAAAGTAGGTAGGATATTCCATGCCTGCCACACAGCATGGTCTTGGGCCCTCATAGACTTTATAATGGCATCACCACCATGCTGTATGGTTTGCACTAAAGAAAGTAAAGATGCTTCCTAAAAACTATGCTCTCATGAAAGCTCTACAACAGGAAGGATCCAGTGCAGTGGCGGCGCCCTCCAAACCTAACTATCTCATAAAAGAGCCCAAGGAGCCGCCATCACCCACAGGACTGGGAAAGCACCCCCTGGACGGGCAGCAACCTGGCCATGAAATGTGACTATTGCACCTGCCATTTCTGTTACAAGGACTGAGACTGAGGAGACAAGACATCCTGCCAAAATCCTTCCTGTGAAATAACTGTGGGTCCAATACCCAAAATAGCGAGCCACAGAGAAAGAACCTGAATTTGCAAGCTGAAAACATAACGAATCACAGCATTCCAGGTCGGAAATAGGCAGGGCTCGTAGGAACTGGCATAGTCAGAGAGATGATATTTCTTCTTCGGTACATGGGAAGGAATTCGGTGGTGGGGCAGATAGAACAGATTCATCCGTGTCTCCTCGTTATCATGGTAACAGCTCCTGCTTCTAGGGCACTGGCTCCCTGGCAGGCACATGCTAACATTTTACATGCATGCGATACAACCCCCTCCCAGAAAGGTACTATCACCTGTGCTGTGGCAGAGAAGGGGACTTGGGCTATAGTCACTCGGCCAGGGAGTCCGGGGTACCCTGAGAACCCATAACCTTCCAACTCCTGACTTCCAGCCTCCTAAGCCCTCACCAGGTTGTGGAAATGGTCACCCCAAATGCCTCCAACCACAGGAGAAAATACAACCTCCACGGAACAGGTTAAACCAAAGTCCGTGCAAATGAGTGGAGGAACATTTGCTGCCCGTGGAAAGCACTATGTAAATATTTTCTGGATGAAAAGTAAAAATACATTGGAAAGAAAAAAAATTTTCTTAATCAAGAGAGAAAATGACATGTAACAGACACAAAGCATAAATGTTCATATTTTAAAAATATATAAAAGCCAGAGTTTTTGAAAAAATAAACAACGAACTAGAGAAGTCTTTAAATCGCTTTGTGATACATGAATGCAAAGTAGTTTTGGAAGTGGGTATAAATATATCAAAAGAAAATGTTCTTGTATTTGATAACACGAGACGACAATGACATCGCAAAGCTACACAAGCTAATGACACCATAATATACAGACTGAAATCATGTGGGAAACAGATTTTAAGGCTGAATCAAAGAGAATAACTCAGGTGTGTGTGCCATTATGTTTCCAGCTGCAGTGTGAGCGTAACGGAATTAAAACCTCATAAAATGCACAAATTGGCTACCATCATTACCCCTTCAAAGGAAATCAGAAAATAAGATAATAGCAAGGGATTGCTACAACACAAAGAAGCGGGGCTTCAGGGATGTGAACAGAAACACGCTCTGAAAGCCGCATTAGCCTGTGCATTCATGGCTGTGGTCCAGAAGAGCAATTTCTTCCTTAAAGGCATAAAAGGAAAACTTGAAGCAAACTATTTGGAAAAACGGAATACCTGAACGAGGGAAGCAGGAAGCAGGAAGCAGGGTCTGGTTGGATGTGCGCAGCTGGGATAGTCAAAACCCACACCCGGCGTGACACAAGGAAGCATGCAAGAGTACAGTCTCTAGTGTTCAGGACTAACACCGAGAAAACAGGACCCTCCCCCACCCCGCCCCGTCACATCGAAAGCCTTTTAAAAACAATGAAAACTGAGCTGCGACAGACGTAACACAGAGCATGCCACGGTGGTATTTGAAAACAGCAAAGAAAACTCAAGCCGCTGGACTTATGTGCACCCCCAAAGAAGAGTTCAACTGTTCTCTGAAATAGGAGCACAGACACAAATCCAGCTCTGAGGGTGGGGGCCGTCTGCCTGGCTCCAAAGGCCAGGTCCAAGAGATAGAGCAGGAAATCCCACAGAAGGGAGAGAAGCAGCCAGTGGGGCAGAGAACAAGAAGGGAAACAGTACCTCTCAAACTAGCCCTCCTACCCACACCAAACTTCTGTCTGCTCCTGCAAGAAAAACCTTCAAGAAAAATCTTCCAAACAGATTCAAGTTCATCTGTTCACTTCCATCCTAGCCTCCCAACCAGGAAATCACCTTATCCACAGTTAAGATGAGTGGTAAGGAGATTCCTATCCCACTTCAAAATTCACCTCAGCAGATGTGGTTATCAGAACCAACCAGCAAATCATAATTATAATTCCCTCCCCACAAACCCTACCAAGGCATATTCTCCTTTTGCATGTCTTCAGGCCAGACTGAAGTGGGTATCCGGATGGGTGGTTAACTTGTAGCACAGACACCTTAGAAAGCAAGAGTCCCATTACATGTGCAACACTCTGCAGATCCTGGAGCAAAGGGTCAGTACAAATGACAGCCAAGGGCCAAATCTGCCACACCTGAAGTAGAGTGAACTGAAACACTGCCATGGCCGCTACTTTGTTTAGGGATGCTTTCACACTACAATTACAGAGTTGCAAAGCTTACACTATTTACTACCTGGCCCTTTCTGGAGAAAGTCTGCCCTATCCTGGAGCAAAGCTAACTCTAGTGAGCGAGCATCAAACTCAGCTAGAGGGCTCCTTTCAGAATTGAATTCTGGGACCTCCCGGAGACAGTCTGACTCAGTGGGTCTGCAGAGGAGCTGGAATCTGCATTTTCACAAGCTGGAAGAAGGTTGCAAACCTTCTGACAAATTCTATAGGCCTAAGAGATGCCTTTAAAATGTTTAATTTTAAAAGCCAATTACCATAATATTAAAGAATGACTTTCCTTTTTGAAGTAAGGAAAGACTCAAAGCCTGAACTTGATCGGATATTTCCAAATTAAAATTTTCTAGGGCTGTCAAGTGCAAAGGCCAAAAAACACCTGTTCAATCTTTGAGGCTTACCTGCGCTTTGCAAAGATTAATCATTTCCGCTAAAGTTTGCTCAGCCATGCTCTCTAATTATTAGCAAGGCGCTGTTCTCAGGCAGGGAAGACCATTTCTGTTTCCATAACAACTTGGTTCAGCCTTCAGTGCAAAAAACCCACTTGCAGAAAGAGGTGAGCAGCCAGCCAGGCTGTGTGTGTGTCAGCCAAAAAAAATAGCCTTGTGGTAACTCATGACCCTCCACGGCACATTAGCAACCCTTCTGAAAAACCTTTTAATCCCAAGATTGCATCATTATTACATTTTCTTGTGATGGGCTATTTAAATACTAATTGTTGCCCGAATCATGGATAAGACTAATAATATAAGGCAATAATGTGCACTTTAGGACAGAGAATGATGCAATTTTTCCCCAAAGGACAAAGAGGGGAGAACCCAAAGATGTTCACAGGATGTTAAATACAAAAAGAGTTCCAAAGTCAAATAAGTTAGAAATTTCGGTTAAACAAATTAAACAGCTTTCTCCACTGAGACTTCACAGAGCCTTTATTTTGCTAATATGCTTTTTGACTCTCCCTGCTTGGAGGGGTGGCTTCATTCCCAGTCCTAAACTTCTTTAGCCACAGAGTTTTCCCTTTTTTGCACAGCACTGTAACTGCCACTCCACAGCCCCACCGCACGGCCTACAGGAATCTGATCCATTTCCCCAGGACTTTCAGTTAACACTGGGACAGTCTGCAGGCAAACCGAGACAGTCACCCCACCGTGCCCTCAGCACAGAGAGACTTTCCTCAGCACCCCTGACGCCGGGACCAGAGTGAGTCGAGCATGGTCCCCCTGGGTAGAGGGCAGGGGACAGACTCAATTTCTTTTTGTAACCACAACACCTACCAAAATGTTTAGAATAAGAAATGCACTCCATGGGTGTGTCCCAAATAAACGAATTCATGAAATAGAAAATAGAGAATCCTTTTAAACCAGGCTCATTCCCCCTATTCATTCGATATTACTAGGTTGAACTCTATGAAATTACCATTTTTATAGGTCAAAAATATTGAGAATTTTAAGTTTCAACATAATGAACATACTTTTATTCTAGAACTGAGGTTTTCGTGTGCAAAATATATACAATTCGTAGCCGCTTTCTCCACGTACATACCCACCATTAGGCATTAAGCCCACAACTAAGTGCCAAAAGCTTTGCCCAGCTGGGTTTACGATCTTCACCAACATTTAAAGGGTCATACTGACAGTGAGACCACCCTTCATTGTACAGAGTATGGAGAGGAGGTCAACATCTAGAGTCCAAGAGGAAAACCCCATAATACTGGAACATGTGAGCCATGCTGTGTGTAGGACCAGGGTTTGCCAAAGACTACATGTCAAAGGCTCAACAGAAAGCAAGCACAAGGCCTGATATGAATAACGTGTTTTCTGCCAAAGCAAATGAACACCTTTCAGCGCGGATTTACACTGGCAGTCCAGGGAGAGTAAATGCATCACTGCGTTTGGAAAGGAAGGGTGGAGGTAGAGAGTGCCTGAAGAGAGGCGCTGGGGGGCAGAACCGCAGGACCACTTCGCTGTGCAAAGGCATGGGAGCAGTGGGAACGTCTGATGGGCTACTTTCTCAAAAAAAGTAAGTCATTTGTGGAAGCAAGAAGAAGCTTTCTCATTGACCACACAGAGGATAGGGGGAGATGCGGAAGGATCCTCTCTGGACTCTGGCTGAAAAAGTAAGGACACCCAACAACAGACAGAAATGAGTGTTAGAGAGGCAAACAGATGAGAAGAACAGAAGAGAGAGGCAGATGGACAGAAAGAGAAAAGGAGGAATAGACAGATGCATAGGGAGAGATACAAGCAAGGCTTTCATCCTAGAATAATTCAAATTTGTTTAAAGGTTTTATTTTCAAGTAATCTCTGTACCCAACATGGGCCTCAAACTCACAACCCCAAGATCAAGACTTGCATGCTCTTCCAAATGAGCCAGCTGGGCACCCCTAGAATAATTCAAATTTTAATGGGAAGACTCATGGAAGTCACATGTCATTCCTTCAACAGCCAACAGTCATTGACCACACGGGCTAACCAGTCTGAAGTGCAGAGAAAGAACTCTCTCCTCAAACTCCGACTGGCAGCCTGCGTGTTTTAAGCCTTCAAGCTGTTTGTAAGTCCACCCTACCTAATCGTTTGTGCTTCTAAGTGCCAAGAGACGTCTGAGTCTTTAATCAACCTTAATTTTAGATGATCATTTCTTCAATAGTTTTGGACATAAAACATTTCCCATCTAGAATGTGGTATTTGGGGAGCACCCCAAGATATGCCCATTTGGCATACTGATTATTTTAAGCTGGTTATTTTTAATAAACTAGAGACACAAGAGAAACTCAGAAAATGGAGTACAGAAGTTATCCTTTTAGAAGACACATTTTCATGTATACATGAATATTTGTAAGGATATCCCCCCCACTCTTGCACTAGGAAGAAGGGGATGATTCTAAATTTCTAGAAACTCTTATCAGTGGAATAGGCAAGGACTTAAATCTGAATAACCACCTTATCCTTGTTTACTGTGCTTTTCCCGGTAACCTCAGATATCTGACTCCTAACCCCCAACATCTTTTTTTTGTCTTTAGCTGAGGATGGTATTTAAGGTGATAGCCTCAGCCATTTGGGGGTATTACTCAGTTTTTCTGGGTCTCTCCCATGTATGTTATTAAACTTTTGTTTGAATTTCTCCTGTTAATATGTCTCATGTCGGTTTGATTCTTAAACCAGCTAAAAGAATATTGAAGAGCCACAGAAAATTTTTCCTCCCCGACATAGGAATTTGTAAACAACCTGCACTTCCTCTCTGTTAACAATGTGCATGTATGTCGGAATGACCTCTGCCCATGGAAATACATCCTGGCATGAACTGTCCCACCACCAGGGGTTAGCCCTGCCCCCAAGAAATTGCAACCACAAAGACTGCAGGGCTTCCAAGATATACCCTAGAGCCTCACGGCATTCAGCTAGAGAATGAACAAAGCTCTTTCTGGGACTCCTTTCACAGTAACTCAAGATCACTCAGGCACAGCAAACTTATAGGTATCTCCTGACGAACATCAAAGTGTATGTTACAATTACAGAATTCATAAAAGCCCTCAAAAGTAACTTCACTCAACATTTAGCTATTTCTAATGATGTGGGAAACAAAAGCAAAAGAAAAAATTAAATTTCCTTACTGCCTGCAGCCCATTGACTGCCTTGAGATAGGCAGAGTGACATTCCTCTGGAACTCTGCTGCCTCAATGATGACACTTTGTGAAGGGCAAAAGGCAATCTTAGCTTAACATTATCCCAACCTCCAGGATGCCTGTAAGCCTACTTTAACATAAAAAATTCCCTTGTAAACTTCCTTTATCTCAACTCCCCCAAGGTATATGCTGGCAATCATACTCCAAGTCTACAACTCCCTGATACATATCTGAAGGGTCTCATGGCTGAGTTTTAACTCATTAAACAGTAATAAATGACCTTTTCCTAACAGCAGCTAGCCCCTCAAGGTCCTGGAAACCTTGTTTCCAAAATACCTAAGAGATTTACTCTATCCCTCACTCCCTTCTAAGCTGAAGGTATATAGTCAGTCACCCATCACAACCCCAGGACAGTTCTTTCTGCCCACGGGTCCCGTCCCTGGGCTTTAATAAAACCACCTTTTTGCACCAATGATGACTCAAGTATTCTTTCTTGGCCGTTGGTTCCAAACCCCAACACTTCAAACCACATCACTAAGGAATGGCTATATTCCTTAAGAAGTAAACAAAAGGCTCCTGAAATAGTTCCACAAACGTGCCTAAAATAGAGAATCATCAAACCTCCACACCGTAAGGTCCTTTAGGAATTTTGTCTCTCACCCCAACCACACTGTCAGATCACCTGTCCAAAGTCATTTTGTCAATACATAAAGTCTTTGATTTTTTGGTCTAAGGTTTTGATAAAATTACTCCATCTATCTTTTTTTCTTTAATTTAAAATATATGACAAAGCCACGAGAAATTCTGAAATCCATTGACATAGCAAAAATAAAATCTACTCATCTTCCCAGCTGAGTTCAAGTTTGACAAAAATTTGGTTTCTTAAGTAGAATAGAAGCTTTAAAATGCACACTTGCCAGACTTCATATAAAAAGCTTTTACTGAACAAAATTGACTCCAATGCGAGAAAGGTTTACTCACTGATCTGCCCTTGGGCAATATTGGTGAGCAGCAAGGAAGAGGTGAGGGAGGGACATTTCTTAACTCTCTTGGAGCAAAAGTATCAGTACAGAGGAAGCTCACAGCAACAATATTCTTAAATCCCAAACTGTGCCTCAGGGTGCCCTCAAATCTGGTCATTAAGACTTATCTGTATAAGGAATATTTTTATGTTGTTCATCATGTTGTTTAAATTTTAATTGTACTTTGAATTTTATTCATAATCTATTTTTTACTAGGAATCAGAAAACTTCTGCTCTTAATGAATACAGTGTGAAAACCTCTACATGAAGGGCAGACTGTCCAGATCCCCTTCTTAGTGGGTCTCTAACCAAAACCCTTGGCTCTTCCCAGACCATCTTCTCCCCTACTTTCACCAGGATACCTCACTGTCATCATTCCAATCTTGGCTGAATTGTCCCCTCCTCAGAGAGAGGTCTTTCTTCACCACCATAAGAAACGCATCTCCCCACAATACACCACCACACACGCACGCGTGCACGCACACACACTCATTCTCTATCACTATTCCCTGTTTCCTTTATTGCATTTGTCACAATTTAGGTTCAAATTTTTATTTATTTATTTTCTGTTTTTCCAATAAACGATAAGCTCTCAGAGGGCAAGTGTCCAGCACAAGGTAAAAGTGTAATAATTACCCATAAAATGAATGCATGAAAGAGAGTCAGAAATGAGAGACCACGGCCCACGGAGCAAAGTGTAACTTGGGTCCTGATTCCTTTCCACACACCATGAGGCATAATTTCCAACTTTTAGCGTCTAAGAAATAGCTCTATATCCTAAAAATAAACCCCCTTTACTTGAGCTGGGCTTGTCTCTGGCCTTGCTATCCAGGGAGTACCGCCCCCTCACCAGGCTGCTGCTTTCTTTACAGGTTTAGGATCCGACGCTGTTTTTCAGTCTTGATACTTCTGCTGAAATTTGAAGAACTGTTTTGGTTTTGTTTTTTAGCCTTTCAGTTTTGTATTTTTAAGACCAGGAACACTTAAGGGCTCTCTTCCCACAACACACTAAGAGCTTACAACCAATCTCCTGTAACAGGCAACTTCCCCCTGCTGGTTTTGAAGCATATTCCTGACCATATTCCTGATGGTCCTGAAAGGTCTATTTCGATCTCAGTCTTGGACATGACACAACGTATACCAAAACTAAGAGGGAATTTCAGGCCAATGCACAGAAGAACATCCTGGCAAGGCAATTACTATTCACAGAATCAAGCTCCAGAGAAGCAGACTTCCTGATACTGAACATTAAAGTAGGTAAGGCCCCCAAAGTCTGCTCTGCTGAGCCTCTGGACTCTACGGAGTGCTGGCCCAGGCCACCAGATGGGGTCTTTCCTTCATTTCTCATTTGCATCAATTTGTGAATTCATTTGCATAAGCAAACTCCAGAGAGTCAACAATCACGCTCCAGAAGTGTGGCCTTGGCCAGGTGCTCCTGGGCGAGCCACAGCAACATGGGGAGGACTGCTGAGAAGGCAGCAGACCTTGGCAAATATGCCTGGCATTTCATTTTGATTGTAAACAGAATTAAGCCAACCTTCATAAAGTGGCTTCTCAGCACCCACAGCATCGTGGGAGGTGAGCAACCCTGCATTCCAAATCTGGCTAAACCACATCTGGTTAAGCAAATCTGGTTAATTCCAATGTGGTTAAAAACCACAAAAAACTTCCACCCCAAATCACCCTACTTGTTCAACATCATCTCTACGTTATTCACTGAGCTTCCCGTTTTATAAGATAAGCACCCCCATCCGGAAGAAAATTCAAAGGGTGTTTTTGCACGAATTAACTACACAAAATGTACTTGCCATTATGCAAATATGAAATAATGTCAGTACAAGTGAATGAAAGTCACAAACTCATTCATTCCACAAGCCTTTATGGAGAACCCACAGCGTCCCAGATTCTGTACCGGAGGCTCCCACTGACCTCATTTTTCCCACTTGCTTTAATCCTTCCCCTTCTCAAGACCTGTTCCTTCAATCACCAGGAGTCCAACAGAACAGTCTTGCATTTGCTCTGTTAAAGGGCTCACTAACAAGCAAAATACAGGAAAGGAGAGAAAGAAAGAGAAACGTAGATTAAAAAAAAAGAAGAAGAAAGAAGTGAATGAAAGGGATTAGGGTAAATGAGAAGAGGGTGGACTGGAAAACACAGAGAAGAGGCTGCCATTTACAGAGGGGAAAAGTGAAAGCCAAGAAGAATCTACAAACCCAGCACTCATCCTCTGATCAGGCAAAACTTGAACAACTTGTTCAGAAGCTAAAGAGAATCCTTTAAGGTCCTCTGCTCCGTCCCGCTCCCAGGCTGCCTCACCGCAACACCTGAAGCCTCTTAGAACAGTCAAAACCCGATGGACTTCCATCTCGGTTTCTGCCTGAGCCTCTCCAATGAGAGAACCTCCGTCTACCACCAGGCAGCTCTGTCCAACTTTACCTCCACTGGGCATTCATTCCCTACCACCAAAGGACAGTGGACAACAAGATGAGCTCAAGGGTCCACCCCTTGCCTCCTCTACTCTCTGCTTTTAAAGGTTGGCTCTGCACTTAATCAAAAACCCACAGACATGGACAAAGTCCTCCTTTAACCTCATCAAGGCTCTACCAGAGCCCACTATCTTGAACACATTCTCTTCCAAATGTGAGCTATCACTGAACATCTCCATGGACTCCGCTATGTACAACAACAACTGGTACATGGGTGTAAGGAACCCACTGGAAGATCCCATCTCTTAATGAGAGAAGGGCATAAAGTTGGGGATGAACAGTCAGAAGTGGAGGGTATCAGGTACGATCTGACAGCTAGTACACACCGGTGCCCTGGCAGGGTTAAGGAAATCATACATTTTTTTCATTTGACAAACCTTCACTGAAAACATTCTACTGTGGACCAACTATGTGGAAACATAGTTGTCTCAATAACTAAAGGGATTAAGAAGTAACTCAATGAGAACACAAGAGAGAATTAAGTGTTAGACAGAAACCAGCACATACTGTGTATGGAGAAATGCTTATTCTACAAAGGGAATGAGAGAAAATCCCCCTAGACCAAAGACTGAATCATGACATTTTTCTCCCAAACCTATCTTACTAGGTGAGTAGTAATCCAGGTAATAACTCATAAAATCTTCTGCCAAATGTTAACTTTCATCAGGATATCTTTGATAGGAGAAAGGACTGAAAATCTATCATCAGTCAAATGTAAATAAAAATGTCAGAATTTTTCAGATCATTAAGTTGGCAATCTTCATCTCTCTGCACTAAAGAGATGTTCAGAATATTGTCAAAGAAAGTCTCATAAAAACTCATTAAAAATGTTCCAAAAGGTTCATAAAATTATCTGATAAGTGCAACAAACTCTTTGAAATTCATCTTCTATAAATTAAGCACCACAGAGGCAGAGCCATCGCTGAAGATGCTTGTAATGAAAGGTACCAGGGAAGAAAGGAAAACCTTCCCCCAAATTACCAAATTTAAATAATTTAATTAGATGAACATCCAGAGATAAAATAAAAATAAAAAGGGGCAACAAACTCTCATCTCTCGAAATTAATGACACTCTCTGTATTCTTCTACCACATATTCAATTAATAAAGGGCTCTGGACAGTAGGGTAATTTTCTTCTCTATTCACAGGATTTCAAGGTGAGCAGCTAATAACTTGCAGTAAGTTGCTTGCTTAAGATTAATGGTATTCAGCGAGGAGCATTATAATTTAGGGCTGTCAAGCTCAGGAGAAAAAATGGGCAAAGGGACAAGACAGACTCAAGCTGCCAATGGTCCTCACGACCACAAAGCACCAGCTGAAAAAGAAAAGTCCACCATAGTCAAATTTCCAGCCTTGGACTTCCTGTTTGAAATGTTGAGACAGTGTGAAAGGAAACAAAGCCAGCTCCACAGGGATCCACGCTGCGAATCCCAAGGGTTTGCACAAAGCCCCTCCCCATCTGGATGGTTCTTGGCAAACAGGGCAACAACAATTTCAGGAACTAGGCTGCAGTCTGCGTGCCTGGGCTCCTCTCTTAACAGAGCACTCAAGACACCTCTCTCTGCGGTTCCCTGTTCTGAGTTGCAT
The DNA here is from genome assembly GCA_030068075.1 of Paguma larvata. Lineage (NCBI taxonomy): Eukaryota > Metazoa > Chordata > Mammalia > Carnivora > Viverridae > Paguma > Paguma larvata. The sequence goes on along the minus strand of CM057842.1, from coordinate 21,430,340 downwards.
ACATTGAGTTATATGACTAGAGGTCAAGTGTATTTCCAGTGATCACATGGTCACCTCTCCATTGTCCCAGGAGGACATCATATATGAACTACCAAGACTGTGACTAGGGGACAAAGAATCATCCTTAGAATGAAACCACATTTCCATTTTTATTTATTGGAAACTCCTTCCTTCCTCTATATGTGGGGGCCCAGAAGCTTCTGAACCAGAGGAAATTAAATTCTGTGTGTCTCAGAATCACAAAGATAGAAGGTCCCCATGAACTATTCTTTGTCTAACTGCCCTGCTAGATCCCCGCTTTGCCAGCCACACAGGATGTCAGACAGAATCCAAGTTCAGGATGAGCTTGTTCAGCAGTGCTTGAGAAGGGGCAGTAGCATCACCAATGCCAGGGGACATTTAGAAATATTTGGTGAAGGGTGCTATTTCGGTCTGTAACAATGTAGGGAAGCAAGTGGCATTTAGTGTGGACACAGAACCAGTAACTGTCCCTCCTCAAATGCCATTAAAGTTTCCATTAAAAGAGACTGATCTCCTTCATTCATCTTGTTTGACACAGAAGAAAGAGAAGTGGAGCACCTTGTCCTAGCTCAGCCACCCAGTTAAGAGGCAGAGTTGGAACTAAAACCCAGGTTTTTTGGCCTCTTCCTATTCCACCACTAGGAAAGGTGGAAACAGCAGTAACAGAGGCAATAGGTATTATTTACTGAGTTTTTGCCATGGTCCTGGATTAAGTGCTTTGCACATTTTATTTCAATGAATCTGCACAAGGTTCCTGAGAGGGGACTCTAAATCACAGAGAGGGTAACTAACCTGTTAGAGGCCACACAGCTTGGAAGTGGCAAACCCAGGTGGGGCTCTCACTGAGAGCTTTGTCTTGTTCAAGAGCTGGGCACCACTGTCTATACCAGAGAGAGGAATGATGCGTAGGAGCTGAGGATACACCCAGTCATCCCTCCCCTTGTCACACAGTGCCCACCTCCTAAGGCCTTTGGTAAATGCAGTAAGGACTGGAAGGTTACCATGTCTTCCCTTTCTGAACTTTCAAATGATTTGAAAATTGAATCCATGAAAGAGGAGGAAAGAGTCCCTTCTAATGGTCAGGAGCTGACTGGACAAAGATCAGATACATGAATCTAAAAGGAAACTGCAAATCCAAGAAAGCAAAATGACAAAATTTCAATTGAATCTCCAGGAGGAGGAGAATGTGGTAGAAAGCCCAGTCTCAGGATGAGCTCCGACTGCTTGCACAGTGTGTTAATCCTTTGCCATGGCAGGGAACTGTTTGTTCCACACTTCAGTAGTGCGGGGGTATTCTAAGGTTGAGACTTGCAGATTTACTGCATGTGGAGCCAGAATGCCTACCAGACAGACATGTGGAGCTCTCCTGGAGGGAGGAAGAAAGAAGAAAGACAGGGTAGAAGGTCCCACAGGAAAGGCAGAGGATGCCTAGACCTTGGCTAATTCCCCTAATACAGATAGAAGGTAACACAAAGCCACGCGTCTCACCTGGGAAACACTGCTGACGCTGGTCCCTCTACTTATCCCCTATTCCTGTCTCCACAGCATCTCCTCCTCACTTGGCTAACTCCTACTTAATGTGGAGCCTCAGTTGAGGGGTCTTCTCCTGCCCTGACATCCTTATTGGATTAGGTACAACACTGGAAGTTGCCATAGCCCTCTGGGCTGACCTCTATCCAGAAAGATAGTGACTGCACTATATTGAAATCACCTATTCACTAGTCTTTTCCCCAGACCATGTGGAAAGCATCTCCTACCGCATCTGACATTGTGCCCAACATGCTGGGCACTGGCGCCTCCTCTTCTGCAGGCCTCTGCTCACCTGTCACCCTAGGGTCTACAGCATCACACTCTCTCCTACTCAACTCTCATTTCAACAGCAGTGTTCCATTTGTTTCTCCAGAGGATCTTCTGAAACAGCAAGATGTCATTACCCACTCAAACACGCCAATGATGGGGCACCTTGGGTGGTTCAGTCGGTTAAGCACCCAACTTTGGCTTAGGTCATGATCTCACAGCTCATGAGTTCAAGCCCCACATCGGGCTCTGTGACGAGCCTGGAGCCTGATTCGGATTCAGTGTCTCCCTCCCTCTCTCTCTCTCTGTCCCTCCCCTGCTCCCACTCTGTCTCTCTCTCAAAGACAAACATTGAAAAAACTTTTTTTTAATTCCAATGACTCTTAGGTAGAGCATTTTGCTTGTTCATAACTGTCTTTTACCCCTCTGTCTGGGAGCATCGTCATTCCCATCCCACTGACATCAGGCTTGGCTACAAGACTTCTTTGGCCAATGAAATGTGAATGCAAGTGACATGCTCACTCTAAAGCAAGAGCTTTATGAGCCATCACAGATTCCACCATGACTCTTTCTTTGTTCCACCAGGACAGCACTCTCCCAGAGAAAGATGACTCCCTCAGCTTGGATCCAGGGATGAAGAGGATGCAGAGCAGAGCCACAGTCAACCCATGAAGGAAACCACAGTCTTGGTTAAATGTTTGAAAGGTGAACTATAAGCCACTCTTTGAGGCTTGCCTAAGATCTTCCTTCACAGAGCTTATCACAATTAGTTGTTGTCACAGGTTACTGAGATTTGTTACTGCAGCAAAACCCAGCAAAAGCTGACTATTACAAATTCTCACTGCAATTAATGACAAATCCAAAGTCATCACCATAGCTCGGATCCACAACATCTGACCCTTGACTGTTTCTCCAGCTTCATTTTCAACCACGCTTCTCCTGCTCATTCTGCTCCAGCTGTGCCATCCTTCTCATCATTTTCCAGACATGCCGATAGTGTTTCTGCCTCTGGACCTTGCACTTATTCTTCCCTCAGCCTAGAAAACGCCTGATCAATAGGGCCTTCTCGCATAGCCCTAACTAAACCATACTTCCATTGCTCCCTGTCCCTTCATCCTATTTAGTTTGCTTTATTTAACTTATCACTATATGACATTACCTGATGTGTTAATTTTAACGATTTCTTACCAGTTTTACCATCAGCAGTTAAGCTCCATCATCAGAGATTACATCCATCTTATTTATCTCTAAATCCCCTTCGCTTAGGATAGAACCTGGCACACAGTAGGTGCTCAATAGGTACTTGTTGAGTAATTCAATGCCTGGCTGCCTTATGCACTAGGTTGTAAGCTCCATGAGGGCAGTACCTGGAGGTGAGGGCAGACCTCCGTATCTTATCACCCTCTGAGACACACTGTATTTTCCAAAGATGGTCACAACGGTATTTCCCATCCCACATGTTCTTTTAAAAATCGTATTACTCCTGGGGCACCTGGGTGGCTCAGTCGGTTAAGCATCCAACTCTGGAATGTGGCTCAGGTCATGATCCCAGGGTCATGGGATTGAGTCCTGCGGTTGGGCTCTACACTGAGTGTGGAGACTGCTTGGAATTCTCAACCTCTCTCCCTTTCTCTCTCTCTCTTTTCTCCCTCTCTCTCTCCCTCTCTCTCTCTCGCTCTCTCTCTCTCTCCCCAGCCCCTGTTAATGGGCACATACGTTTTCTCTCTCTAAAAAATAAAAAAATAATAAAAATCTTACCAGTCCTTCACCTTGAATGTGAGTAGACTTTTACTGAGTCAACCAATGTGGCAGAAGTGAAACCAAGTGATGCCAAGACTTTTCAAACGAGGTCCTAAAGTGCCATTCGCTTCGCTTCTCTTGGAACTCCACTGCCACATTACAAGGAAGTCCAAACCATCCCACAGAGAGACCATATGGACAGGCCACGTGTAGGGCTTCCAGAGGCCATTGGAGGTCCAAGTATACACACATGAGTGAAACTGACTCCAGAAAATTCCAATCCCCAGCTGCCAAGTCATCCCCAGTTTTCAAGTCTTCCCAGATGAGGTCCCAGCCAAAAATAAGCCACCCTGCTTACCCCCAAATCCATGAGTATGACAATGGTGCTTTTAAGTTTTGGAGTATATTGTCACTCAGCCGTAGTAACTGAAACATCTCCATGCCCAGCACATGACCCAAAAGCAGCAAACAGTAGGCACACAATAAACATCCCTGAGTGAAAGACTGAGCTCTGGCTCAGTATCTTTGTCTTCAGATTGAGGCTAAATTCCATCCTCTGCCTGTCTCCAACAAGTGCTGGGGAAGAGTGCTATCTGTGATCTGGGCCCCCTGCGGCTCTATACACCTCAGAAATGGCCATGACCACGGATGTGAACCCAGATTATGAGCCAGTGAACCTCTGTACCTGCGTCTGGTAAGGTATAAAAATACGCAGTGGCTACTCCCCAAGGAATGATCCTCACTGTCTTAATGTCAGGGAATAATGAGACGCAGAACCCCTAACCAGGCTGGCTTTCTGGTTCAGCCTTCGTCACTGTATCTCCTAAAGGAGCTTCTTGTCAAGGTACACAATGGAAACAGGATGGCAGCCTAAGAGTGATGATTTTCGTATCATGATATTCCACAGACTGTGAGTCTGCTGCCTCAAAAAGCAACAATCATTTCCCATACAATGAAAATGGAAAGAAAGACACAAAAGTCTGAACTGTTTTTTAAGGTCCTAGGGCTGAAACTTTGTCATCAGCAGCTCTTTCATTCCCTCATGAGCTTCAATCTGGCCCACACACATGACTTTCAGTCACTGATTCACGTGCCAGAGCACAGGTGGGTGAGCTGTGAAGCTAGAGACTCAACCTCCAGGGACCCTCCCTGGCAGGGGTCCCTCCCAGAAGACCCAGCACTGTGTTCACATGCATATGCTTTTGGCAAGTTAACAAACAAGATGTTTTAACCTCAACTGCTTAAGACCTCTATCTCCTTTCCACCACCTTGCCCTCTATAACGCCTCTCTCCTGACAGGGGGCACTGGTGCGGCCAGGGGCTTGCAGGGATAGTGAAAGGCAAGTGGGGTTGGAGATCCGTTCGCATGGGGTGTAGAGGGCTGTATGTACGTCCAGTTTCTGTGGATGGTCATTACTGGTTAGTAATTAGGAATGTGGAATTCACACAAAGCTTTGTGGTGCCTCTGAAAGGAAGAATCTTAACACTCCATGGTACTGACTTCCATATGCTTACTGATCCCTTAACTGAAAAGCAGAGTGTCCATCCTCCAGCTCTTGCCAGCACGGGGCACTTTCCCACCTGTGCCCAGGCTCCCTGTGTGCCCAGGTTCCCTGGACTAGCCACACGGCCCCCACCTACCCCACCCACCTACTGCCCTCTGTCTACACTGCACTTGCCCGTGGGACCTGCCTGGCCTTTGCACACATTCATCTTTCCAATGGTCTCATCCAATCATATTTCTTCAGGCCATTTAATTTCTTATTCCTTTGACACAAACTACTGATCTCATTGAAAAATAGCATAAATCTCATAAAATGCCCAGTTGAAATGAGGACACCAGTGACAAACTGTTTAATGAGTGTCTTCAATTCAAAGAACATTGAAGATTAGCCGCGGCACAGAAAATCTGAAATGCCCTACAGCCTCACAGCTCCTGTATGAAAGAAATCTGACAGGGGTTTTCCCAAATTTTACAACAGGCCTAAAAATATACATGACAATACCAGTAACAGGTATTGAAGCTGAAAGACAGTGTTCTAAACCATCAATAATAAAACCGTCAGATTTCCACCATCTGCTCCAGAGCTGTGGCTCTCACCCACGCTTCTACAGAAGACCAAAACCTGTGTCCCAGCAATTCTAATTTACTTGGTCTAAGGAGCCTCCTGGGCTTCAGGATTCTTATTAGTTTCCAAATTATTCTGCTGGGCATCCCATGTAAAGAACCACTGCCAAAAAAAAGAATGGATCATCTTTCTATTCTCGCCTAAGAAAACGATATTACAAAGTCATCATCGTACAAAGAACAGATCAGTGAGCATTCAGCCAAAAACTGTAAGGAGATTATGGAGCATGCCAGGCAGTTAATTAAAATAGTAAGAATAATCAGAATAATTTTGTGTTATCTTGTGGATTTCATTATGTTTGTGGTATGTTTGTTTTACACTTTTAACTTTTAAATTAATTAATATGCTGTGGTTTCTTTTCTATTCATAACTTGGTGTTCTTCTTCATAAAGTGTATTCCCCAAATCAGATAAACTTAAGTCTTCCCCCGGGAAAGGGGCAATTTTTGTATGTGCTGTTTTTCAAAACAGGTAGATTCCATTAGCCAAGTAAGACAAAGAATTCAAGTGGATAAAAAATCCAAACTAGTCCCAAAAGGATTAGAAATAGAATCAACATTTATCAGCATCAGGCCCATGAGAATGTGAGGATTCTACCCTATTTGCCTCCAGACCCAGCACAAGCCTGGCACAGGAGAGGCCTGGGTGGAAAAGTCACAGAGAGGGAGAGAGGCAAACCATAAGAGACTCTTAAATACTGAGAACTGAGGGTTGGTGGGGGAGTATGGGAGAGGGGAAAGTGGGTGATGGGCATTGAGGAGGGCACTTGTTGGGATGAGCACTGGGGGTTGTATGGAAACCAATTTGACAATAAATTATATATTTTGAAAAAAAGAGAAGCATGAGTGAGAAATGTGTTGAATCTGTTTTATTTATTTATTTTTTCACACCTCCTTCTCTACTACTGGATATATTACAACTATGCAGAATTTTTATGATTTTGAAATTTAAAAATCTTTTTACTTAAACTGCATCCCTTGGGGCACCCGGGTGGCTCAGATGGTTGAGCATCTGACTCTTGGTTTCAGCTCAGGTCATGATCCCAGGATCATGGGATCGAGCCCTGCATCAGGTTTGGGGCTGTGTGTGGAGCCTGGTTAGGATTCTCTCTCTCTGCCCTGCTCTCCTGCTTATGCTCTCTAAAATTAGTTAATTAAAAAAAATTAAACTGCATCCCTTATTCCATAGCCAAATGGACTCTTAAGAGGGGTGTATAAGAACACTCAGAATGACAAAATGTTCATGAGAAAGGAGATAAGACTATACATACCAAATGGCTTAATCCAAGTTAAAAAAAAAAAAAATCTGCACTGGGTAAGGAAAAAAGTATAGGGCAAAAAAAAAAGAAGGCCATGTTAATAGTAGTGATATTTGGGTATAAAATTACGTATTATATTTTCTCTTTGTTCTCTATTTCTCCATTTTCCAAATTTTCATGAGCGATCATGTACTAGTTTCAAAATGACTGAACCAGCCAGGATCCTAACGGGAAATAAATGACACAGGCAGACTGGGATAGTGCGAAGAGGATTTGATTCGGAGGGATAATTTGAAAGAGACAGGTTGACAGAGCCTCTAAAACCGTCTGAAACACTGCAGTTGCTATACTGGCTGATCGGATGCGTGATTCCCTCAGGCTTCTCCCTGGAAGTAACACACATCGTCTCCACTCATTTTCCACTGGCCAAAAAGCAAGTTATATGGCCATACTTAACTTCAATGAGATGGGAAGAGCAATTCATCATGAACCCTGAGGAAGGACAAATGGAATATTCGTGAACGACACTAATGACCGACACAGGGGAAGGACCCAGACACCGATTTCTTTCACATTTATGCAAATGATTGAGCCTGACCAAAGCTTCAAGCAGCACAAATTCCCAACGTTTCTGCTGAGGTAACACAGGAAAACCATCCCCACACGAAGCAGCGCTCTCTCTCCACTATCTCCAACAACACAGAAGCAAGCACAGCAGGTGGGACCTCCATCAAACTCTTGAAAGGAATAAGGGAAAATCCTCCACCAACCACGGAAAACTGAGCATAGCTGTCTGATTCCAAGAAACCAATACAGCTTCCGCACTCTTGTAATTCAAGAGATTAGATTTCATGCAAAAAATGGAAAAGTCGGTTTATCCTGGAAGGAAGATATATCACATGATTCTGCCTAGGAAGGGCTGGATGCAGGTGTCCCCCCTCCCTCCCCCTCTCTGCACTCCCCTCCACACTGTTCTGAAGGCTCCGATGAGCTCCTTTTTTCCTGGCAAGTGGTGGACTCGGGTATATTGTTCAAAGACAGAATCAATACTGAAAACATTTTCAAGTTTGTCTGGAACAAAATTTCCACAGAAGGCATCTGAAATAAAATAGCTCACAAAGGGAGCTAAATTAACAAGCATGGGATCTTCGTGCTGCACCCAGGGTGACCTCAGAGCTGCCACCGGAAAATACACCCCCTCGAGAGGCCAAATAAAAGTCCACAGAAATAGTGAGCTAGGGGGCTCCTAATCCCCTCCCTGCCCCTGCCAGAGAATCACAAAGCTCTAAGTAGTCCACTGCGGGAACCAGAGATTACAGCAGAGATTACAGACAGAACAGCAGAAGAGACAATCTTTGCCGCTTCCAGCAACCCAGAGCTGCTATACTTCCCACCCTGGGTGGCAATTTCCTTCTGAAACAGTGCAGCTCCTTTTAAAATTATTTGTTGCTTCTCCCTTCTCCCCCAAAAAACTTCTGAATGTAATGATTACTAAGAAGTTGCTAACTGTAAAAGGCCTTTGCACAGAGATTTTCTCCTTTTTTCTTTCCGTGCCACCCAAGTCACGAGCTTTGTTCGACACGCCCATCAACCTTCACTCAAAGAAGAAATCACCCTTGGGGTACCTGGGTGGCTCCGTCAGTTGAGCGCCCAACTCTTGATTTCAACTCAGGTCATGACCTTGCAGTTCTCCTGCGGGGTCTCTCAAGTGGGTGCCATCAGATCTCAGCTGGGGATGCCCTCACTTGGAAGACTACGCAGGTCGCTTGGGAGGCTCCAACTTCAATGTGGCTCATTCACCTGCTAGAAAATCGGTGCTGGCTATTGGCCAAGGGCTTAGCTCCCCACCACATGGCATGGTGGCTGGCTTTCCCAGAGCAAGAGATCCAAGACACCACGGTAGAGACCTCGCCTCAGGAGTCACACGTCATCACTTCTGCCAGGAAAAACCAGCCCAGATCCAGTGTGGGAGAGGACCATTTAAGAACATGAAGATCAGGAAGCAATGGGGAGCCATCTTGGAGTCTGGTTCCCAGGGAGTCAAAGAGACTAACATTAGGCACTACGAGTGCAGCAGATATAATTGATGTCCCACCCACAAGTCCCCCAAATTGCAACTGGGTGGGAAGTTCTGAGGATTGACCACCTCCCAAGAGCAGCCCTCACCCAATGGCTGGTAGGCACTGGTACCCAAATGCCTCAGTCTGCTCACCCACTGAGATGCATAATCCCAAAGTGAGTACTACACTGGCTCCCAGGGTCCCCCAGTAAACTACGCTCCAGTTGCCCACATGGTGACTGGGTTGATAAAGCACCTTGTACTGCCTGACTTTCATAGCCCCCTAATAGTATCTCCTGGGTGCTCTCCTATCTGCCACTGGTACCCAATCCAAGGCAATGAGGAGACTAAAAAGTTTCCTGTATTCATGGAGCTTTCTTTAAGTTGGAGAGACATAACATATACACATAAATCAGACTGCATGCCCTCAAAGAACAAGCTAAAAACTAATATTACCAATTATATTCCAAAAGAGAAATACTATGTTGGGCAAGATAACATGAAAAGCAGAGGATTTTCAGTGGGTTGACAATAAAAATGACATTCCATGTATTTTTAAACTACAATAAATAAAAGTTGTGGGATGTACCTATTTCTAAAACAAACAAATTTTTTGAATAAAAATCTGTTTCGGTTGAATTTTTGCTCCAGAAAACAGCCCTACACCTGAGTGACCTTCCTCCATTGCCCCGTAGCCACGGCGCTGGTGCTAGGACCTGCTAACACAGGTTAGCATGCTTCCTGCATGCTGGGCATGAGGGATGACCCAGCGATGAAGAGCATTCATCCACACTATGAGGGAGTCTTCCTCTTTATGACTTGCTTTTCATCCTTTTGCTCGTGTTAAGACAAACAAGAAACCTCAATGTTGTATTCAAGGTGACCTTTAACAAAACATCCGTGTCCCCTGGCACTAGACCGAGGCCATGTAATTGGTTCTGGGCAATGGAGTTGAACAGAAGTTATGTGTATCCCAAGGCAAACCAAGGCGAGCAGAGCCAACGTGCATCTTCACTCTCTCTCCCCTTCATAGCATCCTGACAGGCCACGAGATGTGCCGGTAGAGCCAGCATGGAAATGGCCCGCAGGCCTGAGTGGACGTTCAGGACGGACGGTGGTCTTGGAGGGTCAGCTGCCCTCAGCAGGCTTCGTGTGCATCATAAGTAAAGCACTGCTGGAGTGAGCCATGGGATTCCAAAGTATATTTATTATTGCAACACAGCTGAGCCTGACCAATAAAACCACCTCTCCAAAGTCTCTTCCTAAAGGAGAGAAAGAGCCTCAAGCAAAGAGCTTTCAGCAGGCAAAAAAATAGCCAGTTAGAATGGAAGACAATTATTTTGTTTTCATAGCAGCTATTTCCACTAGGGTAGGTGATAATAGTTTATTTATTTATAGCACCGACGCCAGGCTTCTATCTAACTAATTTTACTGAAGCTTAAAAAAAAGTAAGTCAATTTATGGAAAAACAGTAAATATCAGGAAAAGGAGAGAAGGTAAAAAAACACCAAATGACTGAAATGTAGGGAACATGGCATCGACTTTGCAGAGAGAGAGGGAATCACAGAAGCATGCTCTTCGGACGGCTCTGAACTACACGTCCACAAAAAGAGCATGGATTTTTTAATGTGGCTGTACAGCATAATGCCACATTAGCTCAAAATCAGGTTGGACGAGACCTCAGTTGGCCGGGCATTACAGGACAGAGTAAACAAACCCAGGGTGCGGCATTAAAGCATGGGTGGTTGGAGGTTAATGGCTGTCCTGGGGACAGGCAACCTGAAAGAGAAGAAATTTGAACAGGCATATTGACACCACAGTCAAGGAAACAATAATCATTTCAAGGGGGAAAAAAAATAGCACAAGGTGTTCAAAGCATAGAAGGTATATGTACTGCTTTAACTAATACACTAGCAAAAGTACAACAGTTAAAAATACAATCCTAAGTCCAGGAGTTCTAGATTCAAATCTAACTCCATCATTTGATGGTGGGCACATTATTTTACCTCCTTGAGCTTGGTTCCCACTTGTAAAAAGAGTACCTCCCTAATCAGGTTATCCAGAGCATTAAATGAGTGACTACATACAAGTGCTTACATTAGTGCCTTACACATAACAGATACTAGGAAGTACCACCTGTATATTTTTCTTTTCTTTTTTTTTTTTTACAAAACTTAGTACATAGTAGGACCATAGTAAAATTTGAATTCGAATGAAAGAAAATAATGATTTGAATGGAAATAGCATTAAAAATAGCTATACATGTTTATATATATTTATATGTATATATATGTATTTATATATATGTATATATACTTATATATACATACACATATATTTAATCTCTAGAATGGATGCACACAATATCTCTTAATATATGTATTATATATATGATTAATATTAATATATATTTGTATGCACATATACAAATGTATATACACGTATCTCCTAACAATATTACACTGATAGAAATCCCCATGTTTCACAGCTAAAAAGCTGGGACTAGGTCTAAAATTCAGTATTTGTAGTCTACCACGTTACTTAGCTGCTCATTCTTCACTGTATGAATGCCCGTGCTACCCGCCATGGAGGTCCTGAGAGGATTTTAGACTGCATTTCATTTTATGGTTAGACACGCGCCAGCCAAATCCCAGCAAAAAAGGTTAAGAAATTTTCTACGGAAGTTTTTTAGGCTGCAAGTGGCAATCCAACAGCAGGTAATAAAATTAATTTAGTGGGCTGGAACTACCAGTTTTTAAATAAATAGAATAAAAACATCAATGCAATGCACATATAATGAAAGTAATTGCTACATACATACATATACATTTACCATGTAAATATATTTCTTACTGTGGGTCATGTTAAAAAGTTCTAAAGATGTACTATGACCCTTTGAAGGTTTCTATCATTAGTCGTTATATACATATTCCTGCCTTGTTCGCCATTCGTAAATAACAGCATAAGCAATAGTACCTGATACATGATATATACTCAATAATGTTGATTAAATAAATGAGATTGGACTTATTTCACAAGCCCCACAAGACCTAGAGTCCACCTAGACCTAGAGCTTTCTCAGTTAGCACGTTTATTTTGACTCCAAAGCAAATATGTGTATATTTCTCATTTGTTGTTTCAGTGTCTCCAACTAAGGGATTCAGGCAGGCTGCTGACATTGATTTGTTGCTCTATCAAGGACAGAATCAGTATTTATATATGTGATCCCAATCTTTGCCCCAAAAGAACACTGCCCTCTTTCTACAGATGTGATCACGGAGGCCCAGAGTAGTGACTTAACCTGCTCAAGGTCACAGAGCTATTGCGTGTCTCTATAACCCAGCATGCTATGTCCCTCCCAGTTATGGGTATTCAACACAGAGGAACCTCCCTGTGTTCTCCTCCAGAAGGAGACTGGGGTCTCAGTGGGCCTGGGGTCCATTTATACAACACAATGAACTCATGAGGAAACTGAGTGTAATGAAGCTCTCCCCAAACCCTGGAATCCTGGCTACCTCCCCAGTGTCACTTGTCTGAGTCCAACTTAAGGAAAAGCTCCTTCCCATGGGATGTCTTTGCTTTACCAGCAGCTCAGGAAACAGGAGCTGCCTCAACGATCTGCTCACAATAAATAAGCACCAACTCACACAACCATACATTTTTTCTCATACTTAAAAATTCTTCAAGTATTAATGTGGCAATGAGAAAAAATGAAATCTGGCCATGTGTAGCACCATGGATGGAACTGGAGGGTATTATGTTAAGTGAAATAAGTCAGTCAGAAAAAGAAAGATACCATATGTTTCCACGAATAGGTGGACTTTGTGAGACTAAGCAAAAACCAAGAGGAGGGGAAGAGGGGAAAGGAAAAAAAGACACAGAGAGGGAGGGAGATAAAACATAAGAGACTCTCAAAGACTAGGAACAAACTGAGGGTGAGGGGGGTGAGGGAGGGGAAGAGGGGGTGACAGGCATTAAAGAGGGCACGTGTGGGATGAACACTGGGTGTTATATGTAAACCAATTTGAAAATAAACTATTATTAAAAAAATAAAAAAAATTCTTCAAGTATTAAAAAGATCAATCATAGGTTACAGTTAAAAATATCTATAAATGCCTCTTTAAAATATTTTCCCATGTGTTTCTGCTCTATAAACATGATTAAAAATTAAGAAGGGAAAACAGGACGGTTACATTCTGAGGTTTCATTTTGCCCTTGTCTCTCCCCACTTTTGGGCCTTGAGGGAATGATTCACTTCTCTCTCTGTTTATCCATCTCCCAACCCATGGTTCCCTGGCCCACGTGTAGACAACCAATCAACTTCTGAGAAACACTGATTCAGTCCTTAAAAAATATTTGAGGCACCTACTATGTGCTACATTGTGTGGCATTTAGGTTCATGCGCATTTAATTGATGAAGGTTTGGAAAAGACGCCGAACTCTCTAATGGACTTTTTTAAAGTGAGCATCACTTAAAAGTCCCACCAAATAAGAGGATCCGACAATAGAAATGCTTTTAAAGAAACAGACCCAAGCTCAATGGCCAAAACCTCTCAGGTGTGGCATTTAGAATAAACTCAGACTCAGAACATCATCCCCTCTCCTGAGAGAGAATGTTTCTTTTAACGTCATTTGCTTCAAGGACGGAATATTAACCACGACATGTTGGTGCCAGGCCATGTGGAGGACAGAGGTGAAGCAGAGCGTCCCTGCCCCCTAGAAGCTCAGTGTCCTAGGAAAAACGCCGAGGACAGAAATAGCCAAACATAACTCAAGGCTCCAAAATGCCTGTGACAACAGTGTAGATGAGTCCTGCAGAAGCACAGTGGTATAAGCACATTTGTAATTCTAACCCCTTCAAGGAGCCTAGTGAAGGTTCCATAGAAAAGGTAACATTTGAGCAGAGCCTGCAAAGATGCCAGGAATATTAATAACTCTGAGCAGGTTTGCCAGGACACAGGATGGGTGACAACAAGCAGGAAGGGGGAGGGGCGAGGTGGAAAGTATATAATCTTTTAGAGTTTCTTCCTGGGGACAGGAGTGGAGGTAAGGCAGTAAACGCAGAGGGATGGAGGTGGGGGCCAGAAAAGAAGGCTACCTGCGGCACTGCGCGTGGCACCCTGACTGCACGGGAACAGCTGGAGGAACAGGGAGCACGTCATAGATCCCAGAAGAACACATGTGCCAAGCATGTTCCTGGTCCATGGACTGGCCGTTCTCTCAGCACTGCCTCAACAAAACATGCCTCTTACTGGGGATCGCGCTGCCCCTCACGACCTTGCTCAGCACTGGCAAACTAAGCAGACATATTAACTGGGACAGCCGAACAGAACAACTGTCCAGGAGAAGGGCCAAGAATTCCAAAGGCCCTGAAAATACCAGAACACAAAGTTGTTTGAAGAAGCTATTTGTGTTGAAAACTTCATTCTGCAATCCCTCCCTCCTTCCATCCACTCACTCACACATCCATCCATCCATCCATCTGCCTTCCCAATCATCCATCTACCCATCCATCCATCTAGTCCTTCACCCAAACATCCATCCATTCATCTGTCCTCCTTTACTTCCTCTCCCCTCCATCCAGCCACCCCTCCATTCATCCATCCATCCATCTATCCAATCCATTCAATCATCATTCGATTCATTCATCCTTCTATCTCTCCCTCTCCCATCCACTTATCCATCATATATTAAGCATCAATTATGCAGCTACTTCAAGACCTATCTCATTTTAGAATTCTCCCCAATCCTGGCTGACTTATAATTATCACTTTATTTATTCCTCTGTAATATTTTTGTTTTAATATAAGGCTCATGCTTCTCCCAGGGTAATGTGACAATAAACTCCACCATATAGGGAACTAAGTTACAGTAATTACAACAGTAGAAATAATAATGATGTTACCATTTGCTGAGAATTTACCTTGTCCCAGATTATTTGGCGAACCCTCACAATGGCTCCAGGAGACACCAGATTTATCCCCAGCTTAGACCCCATGGGCATGCTGTGTTGAAGAAGCAAGGCCAGGATGGAGTGCCCAGGCCTGTCCAGCCCCTGCCCGTGTTCTCGGCAGAGGGAACATTCCCATTCTCCTGCCCCTGGAATAAGGCTATCCCATCTGCCTTCTTTTTCACTATATTTGTCCTTTAAAATTCTCAAAGGATTTTCCAGAAAGCTCAGGCCTTTAACACTTAAAGTAAAAACTGGAAGGGAGAAACTAGACACTAGAAAATGACAAATTCAGTTGCCGGCAGACAGGCTGCACTTCAACTCACTGGAGTTTTAGGGATTTTTCAGATTCTGAAATCTTTTTTATTCCAAAGGAGGGAAGCAGACCCTCAAAACTGAAGTTCCCCCAGAGAAGGTCAAATCTGCTTCTATTCTTTGTGTATGTTTTTCTGTATCTCCATATGACATACACCCAGAAAGGGTTGGGGGGAGAAGGAAGGGCAAAGGGAGGGGAGGGAGGAGGAAGGAGGGAAGCTCTTTCAGAAACTTTTACCAAACAATACGTTAATAAAATAATATGAAGTGCAGCACCCGTTCAAGGGCCTGACAGCAAATCCACCTTCCTCTTAGCCAGACTTCTGACAGACCCCAGAGGACCAACATACAAGGATCTCCTATGAGCAGCCAAACCTCGTCATGTCTGGAACCAAGCTTGTCATCCTCACACTATAAGCTGCTCCTCTTCCTGTGGAAGCTTCCTTGGTTGGTTCATGAGACCATCTCATCAGGGAAGGCCCTGCCCTAGGCCCCGAGCATCAGAGGGTCTCTCTCTAGCTTTCCCAAAACCACATCCCCAGAAAACAGAGAAGGGTCTACAGGTCCAAGGGAATGCGCCTACCCAGAACCAAACCAACATTCTTCCCCTTTTACACTCAGCTCCAGGTACCTGGGATCCTGAAATGCCCTGCCCAAATGCCTTTCCTGAGCTTGCTTCCAGGATCCGTGTGGGCCCCTTCCCCGAATGGTCCTCCTGAGGGCAGACACTACCCTAGTGTACAGCCTTAGGCTTTCAAAGGATGCTGGTTGCAGAAAGGAAGTATGGAGGGAACTCATATGTTCCAGCTAGGGTGTTCACACATGTATGTATGAACAGGCGTTGCCGATTAGAGTCAGGAGTGGGCGGGGAGAGAAAGGAGTCAGGCCGCAGGCTGGGGGCCTCAATTTTTGCTCCTTCCCTGAGTCTACAATTACTAGAGACAGGTCTAGGCTCTGCCTCTGAAACATCTCCCCTGGTTCCCATTCTTCCCGTCATCATTGCCCTGGTATAAACCGTTCCTCACCAGACTTCCTGGGTCTCCTCAGGCCTCCCCAAGTCTTCTTATGACCTGTACTGGTTGGTGCGAGAATTTCTCAAAGTGTAAAATGGAGCACATCCTGCCCTCACCCTCTACCGGACCCGTGGTTAAAGCCTCCTACTTAGCACGGAAACAAGTCCACCCACTCCTTGGCTCCTGCCCACCTCTCCGGCTCCAGCTCCTTTTCTCTGCACCCATCTGTAGGGCTCAGACCACAGCACACTCCTTATCACCAGCCCCATCCCCTGCCCCGCAAACACAGCAGAGCCCAGGCTGCCCCTCAGTCTGGGATCCAACTTCCATTTGAAAGTACCGTTCCAGCTGCCAAATGCTTGTTGGCTTAACCATCAGCCCCTTTTTGGATATCTTAAACCCCCGGGCCTCCCAGGAAAATATAACCAGGTGGCTTTTCTCTATGAGGCTCCATCTTTACTGGGAGGCCTTTCTGGCTATTCTGAAGTCTGATTCTGTGTCTACGTGTCCCACTGCACCGTGAGCCCCAGCTTGGTCTCTGCCTCCCAGCTCTGTGTGGGGCACACAGAGGCGCAGCGAGAATGGAGGGGACACTTGAGGCTGGGCACTTCAAGGACCATACCTGGAGGATCACAGACGCTAGGGGTAGAAGAGCATTTCTGTCATAAGTATTCCTAAAACCTTTGGAAAAAGTCACTTTGGCCCTCAAGAAGACAGCCAAGTCAGACAATACAAGCAAATAGTAATACAGTGCTCACCATTTGCCAGATTACCTATATTCACTCTGTAATCCTCACAAAAATCCTACCATTATCCCCATTTCACACATGAGAAAACAGAGGCACCAAGCGGTTGTGTAACTTGTACATGATCACACAGAGGATGGAAGAGTCAGGATCAGACCCAGGTAGTTTGGCTCCAAATTCTGTTGTGTTTTCTTCTACACAATATCACCGACAGTAGCAGAGAAGAAGAGAGAAGGAAAGGTCTGTCTGGGTCCTCGTTTCACCAGAGCTTATTGGGAAGTTCTCCAAGCGAGGGCTCCTCATTCTCCTGCTAACGCTATGTCCACCAAGTACTAGTTCTTAAAGAATGAGAGGAGCTAATGGTTCCTCTATGCCGGGCACTGTGATGATTGCCTTAAACTCACGTTTCTTACCCCTCACAATGCCCTCATGACACTGAGGCTACCTCCTCATTTTACAGATGGAGACCGCAAGGCCCCGAAGAGGAAAGCCACATGGCCAAGGGACGGGGCCAGCAAACGATGCAGGGGATACTCGCAGCTCTTCCCTCTTATTCTGACATTCGCTTTTTCCACCTTTTTTGGTAGCTGTCCCTGGTTCTCTCAGGAAAGTACACGTTTTCTATGCAGAAAGGACTAATTAGAAGTCAAAGTCTATTATCAGTATTATTCACTAAAAAGGGTGAATTTTCATTCTCTCCTGAACCTGCAATGCAGGCAAGAAAAGGCCACAAGTGACGCTGAGCCTGGCCTGAGGCCGTGCCTGGGACAGTGCGTCCCCAGAGCCAGAAAAAGCGGGGCTCCATCCAGGGCTACCCAGAGCCCAGCTGCAGCCTCCGTGTCTGACTCTTGCTGCCACCCTGTGACCAACCGCAGCAATCACAGGCAGGGAGCACAGCAGACCAGATGGGTCAGGGACAGAGGGGGCCCTCAGCACAGACTCCCCCGCAGAAGCCCTCAGCATCTCCCGCTATGGAGCCCAGCTGTGGGTGGGAAAACCACATGGCCAAGCTAGCTGTGGGAACAGAGGAAGCCAAGAGAGCGACAGGTCCCCAAGGAGGCCATAGCCTCTCACAGGGGCACCTGGGCTCAAGCCCTCTGAAGGGTAATGTCCCGAGGCTCCCGGGAAGGCTCCTGGGTGCAGAGCCAGACACCATCACCGAGACCTTGGAGACCTCGTGACCCTGTTCCCGCCTGTCCTACTGGCGAGTAAGGAGGCCCCCGTCACCCTCACAGAAGATAGTGGGCACAGAGGACGCACCTCTAACTGGACCCACGCCTCTCTGGAAGCTGAGCTCTCCTGCCACACTCTCCTAAATGTACTCTGTGGTGCAGACTGACTTTTCACAGCGTGACGATTTAGACTTTACTTACTGTGGAGCCAGAGCGGGAAACCCAGAGCCCTCGAGATCAGGAAAACATCTTGGGTGTAGACAGAGCACAGAACAGCAGGGAGCTGGACAGATACGAGTATAAACTCACCCTGGGGATCCTTCCCTGGGTGACCCAGGCCGTCCAGCTGCCCTCTCTAAAGCACAGCTCCAGGTCTGAATGCTGGCGGTGGTCAGGAGGATTCAGCGAGAAGAGCGTGGGCCTCCCCCACCTCCTCCTGCCCCCACCCCCGCACAGCGGTGAGCGACTTCAGGCCCGGACATCACTGGCTGTCATCCTAAGTGTGGTGTCTCCCTCCTACCCCACGAGCTCCAGCTCTAGGCTGACTATGTTGCCCTCTTGCAACTGCCTCTCCAGAGTCACCTACTGACTGCGGGACATTGAGCGAGTGACTTGAAGGCTGGTGACTTGAAGACTCAGTTTCCCCATCTGTAAGACAGGCGGAATGGCAGGCAGCTCTCTCAGGGGGATGTGGTGAAGATTAAATTAAACCATGTAAGTTCAGGGTAGAGCACAGAGTATCCTGCTCAGAGGAAACTTTACCAACAAACGTTCCCTCTGATGGAGAACGCTGCCCCTCGGAAACGCAGGGTGCAAGGAGAGGGCTGCTGTGCTGCCGGGGGCAGGGGAGAGCCTCAGAACGTGCCTCGCACGAATCCCTCTGCAGGGAAAGTGGGGGTCCAGCTTCAGGTCTGCTCCAAAGGGGCTTCTGCCAATCTAACCACAGAGGTCCTGGATTTGTCCTCAGCAGGAGAACAGAACACTGTCTCCTGCCAGGCTATAAACTGTCTCACTGGTTGTCTCCTTCGAGAAGAGAGAAGAGATTTACATAACAGAACAGCAGAACCTCAGTGGAAACAGACACTAGTCAGAGGCTGATCCAAGCAGCAAAAAAGGCATCAGACACCTGGAGGGGACCAAGGGGTGGGAATCAAAAGAAAGGGTCCAGTTAGGCTTTGTACATCCGTCCCCTGCTCCCTGGATTTCTGCTGCTTGACCCATGGCAAGGTTTGAGAAGCAGCCAAGCGCTCTGAACAGTGGGAAAGGCAAGGGCTGACATGTTCTGGAGTGTCTGGCGGCCACCCACAAGCCTTTCCACTGGGCAAAGTGGCCACACAAGCCCTTAAGGGCTGCAGATTTGGACCGAAGTCTTGGCCCCCAAGAGCAACTTACAAAGCACCACTGAGTTGCTTCATCCTCATAACAATCGCCTTCCTGGCAGGTGCGACCTGCATCTTATTTCTCGAGGTAAGGAAAACAAGGCTCAGTGACTCTGGGGACAGACACTACCTTCCGCAATTGCTCCCTTGGGTCCTGCCACATATGTGGAGCGGCTGTGGTGCACGGAGGTCACTCGTGAACAGGGACTATCATCACCTGACCACACCGGGCTACTCTCCCTCTCCCCACGGCCACACGTCGGCCCAAAGACAAGGAACCCCCACCGAGGGGTCCCTCTTCCCACCAGTGTTCCTGCTGCTCTGCTATGTCAGACTCTTCTCTGGAGAGCCCCCAGCGTAAGGGGATATTCAGTGGCAGAACTAGGCTCGGCAATTTGTGACCACTAGCATTCAGAAAGCATCTGGATTGTTTCTTTTCTTTCTTAGTGATAAGAAACGCAGAAGGGAACACTTCTCTGAAAGAAAAAATGCAGCTCTTCACAACAGTGGCTACAGTCCCAGTTTTCAAGCTAGCAGTCCACAGCTTCTCGAGTAGCATCCAGACACTGGAAGTCCATACAGCAGCACACCTGCTGCTTTCATTATCCAAACGCAACCCCCTGGTCTCCTGACATTGTGCAGTGCAAGCTTGTATCTGTAAGTACCTCCATTTACTCTGGGGTTCAGATACCGCTACGTAATTGGCAATATAACTCATTTTATAATTAGTCATTGTTAATTCCTATTATTACTGTTACCCTTAATTTATTTGACTTTGCTAAAGCAACTGCATTTTGGAGATTAAGGAGGCAGCTTGCACTCACCCAGCCAACACTTAGATCCTGGAATATTTTTTTAAAGCCATTCTTTTAGGGTAGACACCAATCCAAAATCTCAAATTATTTTGGGGATCCCAAATGCTATTTAAAGTGACACCCAACACCCTAAGTACGCCCTCTACACGACACAGAAAGTAGCTAAAACACACATACAACTGGTCTCTGGGATGTTTTAAAGCTCTATTTGTAAGAGTAACAGTTTTTAAAATGAATCAAATTCCTGTAGTCGAAGTGTGACGATTAGAATAGTAAAAATAATAAAAATGACATTCGCCATTACTGAGTCCTTTCTATGTGCTGACCACCTGACACGTATTATTTTACTTAATCCTCATGATAACTCTAATAAGCGGATATTATTTTTCTCTTAATAAACTGAAACTCAGAGAGGCTGAGTAATTTGCTCAAGCCCACACGCCCAGTAAGCGGCAGAGCCCAATTTGAACCCAAGTATGCCTGACCGCAGAGCCTTGCTTTGAGCCCCATGTTGACTGTCCCGTACATGCAGGGAAAAATAAAGGTCATTTAGTCCAACCAGTGCCATCTGGTCTCCCAGGCAAGCCTGAGCACGGAACAGAGCTGGATGCCACGGGAAAACAAGAGGGCAAATGAGCACAGGCACACAGACGCATGCAAATACATGCACACGCGCACGGCAGCAAGACAGAATGCTAACAAAGCTCATGCTGTCTGGTACACTGACACCCCTTGAAAGGATGGCTCCAAGAGCAAAACTAGGAGAGGGACAGATGGACAGACAGGGATGTTTATCAAAGCATTGTCTATGCTGGGGGAAAACCTGTGTTAGAAAGTCTCCACGTTGGAATCGGGGGAAGGGGGCATAAGTCACCCCACATTCGCATGATGAATGTTTTGTAGCTGGAAAACATATCACTTTGAAGAATGCTAAATGATAAGACGACAGGTTGCTGCCTTAAAATTGGGAGGAAAAAAAAACACAAAATAACTTCATATCTACAGTTTAATTCCAATTTCAAGCAGCCCGAAGGAAATGCTAGAAATTTTTAATGTGGTTATTCTTATATCTATGATGCCATTCGGTCGTTCCCAATTTTTCAAAGGAGAGAACAGATTTTATTTTTCATAGGAGAAGAATCGTTCTAAGTGGCCCTCCCCTGCCTGAAGAAATGCACACAAATATTAACATTGATGGGGCTGGAACAGCAGTTGTTTATATTTGCTCTTTATCTGTATTTCCAAAAACGTCCACAGTAAATAGACAATGCTTTGTAATTTAAAAAGCAAGAGCCTGTCATAGATATTATTATGTCATCCGGCATCAAGGCTGAATACCGCACTGGAAGGAAACTCCGGTCTCTGGCACCTTCTGAAGCCTGTGGGGTTGTGCAAAGAATCTGCACCTGTAATGGTGAACTGGGCACTTCTGCTGAGGAGCAGTCACCCACCCAACAGCTGGGTCTGGTCTAGGGACTTCTTCAATCCTGGGAAGAAAAGCACCTCAGGGAAAAGAATCTGGCCAGAGACCAGCAGGGCTGCAGGAGTGACCGACATGTGTATCAGCCTTGCTCCCGACTTCCTGTGATGGGAACAACTTCTGAAGCACAGAAATCTAGTCATGACTGGCTTCCCATGGTCCCCAGGGGACCAGTGTCAGCTGGCTGCTTCTTTACCACTCAGGGTCACTATCCTTGTGCAAATACTCTGGGAGAAGGGAGCGTTGTACCTGTCCCTAACTAGCACAGCCAGCTCGCTGTGCAACCTGCCAGGTGCAGGCCGTGCCAGGAAGGAGGTGCCGTGCAGTGGGGTTCTATCACCTCCTAGCCAAGTGACTTTGGGAAGTTTACTTAATAGTATCTGTGTCTCAGTTTTCTTCACTGGTTAAACAGAGATAATAATGGAGCATCTTCCATGCAGGGTTATTGCGAGGACTGAATAGGTCAGGATATATTAGGTATTCTGCATGCTGTCTGGGTTGTGGTAAATGTTCAAGAGTATCAGTGAGTTGTCATCATCACTGGCACCAGCACCACCATCACAAGGCTTTGCCCTAGGAAGTCACAAGGAAAATGAGGCTGAGAAAGACAGAAGGCCCTCACAAAGCCTGTGGAGCTGGGCAGAAGAGCCGACAGTGATGGCAAAACAGTAATTAGAAACCAACTCAACTCTGATGACCACAAGTGGGATACGAATGGCGAACGAGGCCAGAGATTAGGAAAGGCTGCCCGAAGGCAGTAGCAACTGAGGGTCCAGCCCAGAGCCCCTGGCAGAGCAGAAGCTCAAAGGCCGTTTGCTGGATTAAGAAACTGGGCTGTGAAGACTGATAATTCAACGAGCAGCAGTAGGGACAAGGGCGGGAGTTTAGGGCAGTGGGAACAAGGAAAGCAAAGGCCAAGAAGAAAGCACAGGATGGGTTTTTGGGACCCAGAACTCACATAAAGAGCCCACAGGCACACTTGGGTGGTGAGGGTATGGCTGGGCCAGGACAGGTGAGGAAGCATCACAAAGGATCCAGCCAGCCCTTGATTATTAATTCCTGCCAGCCCTCAAGTCTCAGCTGAGGCCTCTCCCCTCACAAAGCCTCCTCTGACCCTGGGCCAGAGCCAGTCTTCAAGTCACACGCGGCCAGCACGCCTCCACGGCACCGCAGGGAGACTTGCATGTCTCATTCTTTGAGAAGTGCCCGATTTCTACATGAGACTGTAATCTCCACGAAGATGCAGACTATCTGATTTTCCTTTCCTGGATCCCCAAAGCCGGCACCATACCTGGAACAGAGTAACAAGGGATCTGTTCTGCTGAATGATGAATGAACGAATGAATGATGACTGAATGACTGTTTCCTCGTGCCCCTGCCAGGGACCAGCCATGGTCCAAAGCAGCCATGTGCTCTCTGGAGATGCTCTCCACCTCCTCCCTACATACGAAATGGAGAAATGGAGAAAAAACGTGTTATTGATGTATTTTGACATCCTGGACTAAAAGCTGCTACACAAGAAGTAAAGTATTAATAGCCATCATCTCTCAAATTTATACTGCACTATTCAAGGGCTGAATTCAAGGACTTTTCAAAAAAGAACAGAAAGTGACTCTCTTCCCTCTTCAGCCCCTCTGCTGCTCCTTCTCCTCCGCTTTCAAGCCAGCAATCTTGCCCACAAAACAGATCTAAGAAAGACAGTGCAGTGAAGATTCGCAGCCCATGGCAATGGGAGCGTGCAGGTCTGGGGGGGAGCTGAGAGGTTTAAATCGCCACTGCAATCCACATGAAAAAGCTGACACATACACAGGTAGATCAGCGGGGAAAGCTTTCTCTCACCAAGTCCTAGAAAAAGCACTTCGAACGGGGTCTTGATGGGTAGAGGCTATTTCAACATCCTAGAGAGACTTTGCAGCTAATTCAGAACATGAGAGCTTTTAAAGAGCTTTTTTTCCAAAAGAGATAAAGGGTACCCAGCCTGTCGTTTTACCATAGAATGAAAACTAACCAAGTAATTAGTTTCGACACAACCACGAGGCTACATCTAATGTGACCTCTCTTTTGGGGATGCCGCCCTGGAAAGTTCATGTGCACACGCACACATACCTCACCTTCAGATAGCAGGGGGCAAACGGTGTTTCGCCTGTGAGTTTGGGTAACACTAAACTGAGAGAAAACAGCCCTATTCGCTGAGGGTCATGGCTGAGGACAGAACAGACCTGGTGTGAATCTCCGTTCTGTCTTCTATCATCTGGCTGATCTCTCTGAGCCTTAGTTTTCTCAGCCTATAAAGTTCATTCATTCCCGGCACTCATTCGTTTCTTCCACAAATGTTTACTGATAGAGATTATCGTAGGAACCAGAACTAGAGCAATGAACAAGCCAAAGGTCTTGCTCTGGAGAATGAACATCCTCTAGACGAAGTAGCACCTCGAACCTCGGAGGTGGGTGTATGAGTCCAAAAAGGCAAGAATTACAGTAATGGCAGCTGCTCTTCATTGAATTCCTACAACTGCCAGACACCGAGCTAAATTTTGCAGTCATGATCTAATTTAAAAATCTGTACAACAGTCCAGTGAAACAGGGATCACTTACAGAAGAGGAAAATGTACAATGAAATGAAGTAGCCACTCAAGGCCATATACTACCCACAGGTAGCCTCGGGCGCCATGAACCTGACACTCCGCTCCACTGCTTATGTCTGGCCCAAAGAGCTGGTATTTCTGGGATGTGCAAGTCCACCTTCCTGTGCTGCTCAGGTTACATCTCAGCCTTCCCTCTCCCAAAAGACCCCAGCTCTTCTTTGCCAGTGCTAGCCTGAAAAGAACACAGCACACTTGTTGAATGAATGCTGGTTTTTGGGTTTTTTTGTTTTTAATTTGGCAGTTTAAAGCAATTAACGTCATCTAGTCAGGCGTGTTATTAAGTCAACATTCAGGGGAGGGTGGATCAGGGGAAATGAATATATCAGGTTATATAAATGCCAATTTACTCACGGTCTAAAATATCACAGAACTTCATCATATGTCAAATATTTTAGTCCCTTTTATTTTTGCCTTTTATATTCAAAGATGACTCCGTTCCCTGATACAACTCTCAGAACAAGTCTGTGGTACAAGAATGCTTAGGAAATACATCAGCAAAAATGGACAAAATTTACCAGGATGGGATGGATGTCATTTTAGTCTCCTGTGACATCGATGCCATTCTGTCTTCCCTTGGCCGTTGGGCCAAGTCTGTCTCATCGTCTACACCCAATACCTCATTTTTCACTGGTGTGAACTGGTGACCCTGCTAGACCCTGCGTACCCCCATGGGGCCAGTAGTACCTCCATACCTTCCCATGGCACCTGTTGCAGACAGAAGCAGGGCAACAGATGTAGGCAGGATGTACAGACCCGGTGCAGCATGGACAGAGTGCCCCCCCTCTCACGGTGGAGCATCCTAGGAAACTACGTGAGGTCTGCCCTCCTCAAGAAGCATGCCGAGTCTCAGCACGGAGCTCAGCACGGAGGGACTTTCCAGTTCTGTCGCATACAGGCCCAGAGGGAAGCAGCCAGCTGCCCCGAGTCTGCGAGTTCGGCAGTGTCAGAGCCAGGGCTAGAATCTGGAACTCAGACTTCCAGACAGGGCCCTGCGACCCTCTAGTCCAGCCACATCACACCCAAATAACCAAAAGGGGGAAAAAGTTAAAAAAAGAAAAAACAGGAAACCCAGTTCAGAAAACTCATATCCAAATAGTAGCAAGATAAATCCTTGGGAGGAGGTGGAATAACCAAACCAATCTTCAGCAAACAAATATGAACATAATAGTCACATCTGCATCTGGGGGGAAGGGGTGGTTCTCCCCCTGCTTCTCCATCACCAGCTCCATGAGCTTGGGCTCCGTTTTCTCAGATGTAGTATGAGGACGGGATACTACTCACAGGCTGTTATGAGGATTAAATCACAGGATGTCCTTATGTACTTGGTCACTCATCCACCAAACATTCATGGAACATCTCCCAGGAGCAGACCCTAGCCTTGCCAAGGACAAGGTATCATTCCCAGCCTCAGAAAGACAACACTTGGTCAGAGAAAGAGATGAGAAAACAAATAACTGCCCAGCAAGTGCAACAACGAATGCCAGATGCAGTGGATGCTAAGAGCAGGCGGCCCATCTAACAGAGATGGACAAACTCTTTGTAAATTCCGTAGGTGCTAAGTAAAATATCAGGTGTTTTGAAGACCACTGCTCACCCTGTGCTTCCCAAACCTGCCTCTTCTGCTCTCCTCCCTGTCTCTCCCCATTGCTCCCCATCATGCCACCCAATACTGCCTCTAGCTGGGCTGCCCACATGGTAACACCAGCCACCAACTAAGTTGGCTGCTGGCGACAGGAAGAGGCAAATGCAAATAGGTAAAAACAGGTGTCACAGTCAGACAGCCCTGAGTTCAAGAACCAATGCCACCACGTACGAACTGTGTGACCTTGGGTAAGTCACTTCACCTCCCTGAACCTAAGTGTCCTCATGTAGAAAATGGGGCTATCAAAGTACCTATCTCATGGGATTGTTGGGAAGGTGAAATTAAATTTATATGGAGAGGTTAGCATACATAGCTGGCTGATAAACCTATCCACCACTATCATGATGATTAAGGAAAACCCAGCTTTAGTCCCAGACTCAATGCTGCACTTCCCAGAATGAAAATGAACTAGCCTATAATTTATCCTAGTAACACTGAGGGCACTGTTATTCTCTTAACATATTTATTAGGCTGTGAAATCAAGGTATTGGTCACGGCCAGCCTTCCAAAATGAATAGAATAGAAAGAGCACAGTAGGTTAGAAATGAATACAATAGGATAGAAAAGAATAGAATAGAAAAAAATAGAATAAGAGTCCAGTCTAACGGAATAGACCGGATTGCACAGCAAAGAAGACTAAGAATGTTGCACGAAACTTGGGTTGCACATGCTAAGTTATGTGCAACGGCTGCACTGAACCGTGTATTTCTTACTTGGGTCATAGTCAAAAAAGTTTGAAAGCTGCAGACTTAGCAAAAATGCAGTTTTGTGCCCAACAGGCCCCTGGAAAAGCGAGTCTTGTACCAGAGAGATTAGGAGCAGCCTTTTATGGAAAGCAGCTGGCGCCTTTCCTATTGATGTCCACCAATTTTGTGTTAAAGGTCCTGGTAACCTATTTGGTAGGAAGAAAAGCCATTGGTGACAGGTCGACAAATTTCTCTCCATCTTACAAATTGGAGAATGGCCATTTGAACTCTGCTCAGTGATTTCTAAACAAACTGCTTCAACAATCAGATGTGCTCCTGGGAGCCTTCTGACTTAAAAGATAAAATGTCTAATGTTCTAGAGTCCCCATCTCCACTGCAGAGAAAATCTCTATTCATGCCATGCGCGCTGAAGAGGCTGGGTTCCGGGACTGAGCACAGACTCCGCGCACACAGGTACTTGAGCAAACCACAGTGGGGAGATGTGCACGTTTCCTCTCAGCAGGAAAGAGAGGGAATGATTCGGTCTCTTGAGGGAAATCCAGAGGCCGTCCCGGAGGAGGGATTCAAAGGGCTTTTCTCAAAGCACGGTCTCTGGACCACCAACAGAATTACCTAAGCTGTTTGTTAGAATGCAGATTTCAGGGCCCTGCGTCGAGCTTACTGAGTCCGAATCTCTGGAGTGGGACCCTGGAATAATGCATTTTAATAAGTTCTCCAGGTGATATTTCAGCATGCTGAAGTCGGACCTCCTCGAGAAGCAGGGCTCAGCAGTCAGACAAGGGCAATGGGGTCGGCAGTATGGATGGCGGGAATGGCATGGGCCGAGGCACAGAGGCGTGACACAGCCTGATGTGTTTGGGAATGCGAGCGGTGTGCTGTCACTTAAGCATTCAAGGCTGAGGATGCAAAAGGTGGCCACGGTGGCAAAGGGATTTTGGCACCCAACACAACTCCACACGCCTCACTGAGTATTCAATGGGTGTTTATTGAAGCAGGAAGGGAGTGAGGGGAGGAAGGAAGGAAGAAAACATTTCCAACATCTGGTCAAAAGCAAATGTGTTCTTGTAGGTCTGTTAAGACAGCTAAAGGTTTTCCCAAACCAGGGTATTGGTCATTTGAACCTCTACTGTGGAAAAGGAGACGGCCTCGGGTTCCCAGGTGGGTTTATCAATGCTGAATAAACGCTTTTGTTGCCTGTCTGACTCCTACTATCTGTCTCCTTCATTTAACATAGACTGTACTAATAAGGGGAACGTACCCCATGACACATTGGGACAAAATATTTGGGCAATTAAAAGCAGACACACTAAAGGAACATTTTCTCTACGTGAAATTCAGGCTTAAATGTGGCTGGGTCCGAGGAGAGGCTGCACAAGAGCAGGCTTCCTGTGGGGTCCTGCAGTGGGGCTTTGACAGGCGTGGTCCAGGCTGAGGCTGAGGCTGTCTCTCTCCCTCCTCTAAGGAGCCCACCGTGGGACGTGGAGCCTTCCTTCCCTCTGGGGTCTCGACGCTCTGATCAATACACAAGCTGGCAGTAAAAACGCCAGTGCTCCAGGCCTGGCACGTTCCGGATTCACTGTGACGTGGCCCATGCCACCAGGTTTGAGCACCCACATCTGGAGGGACTGGTCCCCAAGATGTGCTCCAAGCTTGGGACCCACCCCTCCCCCAGCTTGGAGCTCACGCGCTTCTGAGAAGTCAGACTCAGCAGGACGGTAGGAAGTGGGCGTCAGATTATGGTCACTGCGAGGCCACACGGCAAATCCCAGGTGTGATGTGACACAGAAGCAGAGACCTCCGAGGAAGCCTCACGGGCTCCCCGCAGAGTGGTGTCCCAGGAGGAGCTGGACAGGAACTCCTCCGCAAGCCTGAAAAAGGCAATAGTGCTGGGCCTGATACTAGAGGAAATGGGCTGGAGCTAAACGTCCTCTGACAAAACTGCCCCTCCATTAAATCCACATAATTTAATTCCCACCTCCCGACCAGCTGCTCCCCTCTTCTCAGAGGGGCTGTGCTTGGTACAAGCTTTCAGCATATCCGCGGCCGGGCCTGGGGAAGCGAACAGACAACTGCACCTGCAGGACTCAAAAGCAAATGCAAATCACCCTGCCTGGCCTCTCCCACTGTGTCCTTGTACACGGAGGTGGGGAAACCAGCCATGCGGGCTACAGCCGGGAGGCTGTCCAGGAGCGGGCAATGCTGCCCTGTGGACGCGGCAGTTACGTGCAGCGGACAATAGCTCCCGATCGCCCACAAAGCGCACTCAGAAACCCAGTCCCGGTGATGTAAAGAATAGGCGAACAGATAAACAAACCCATACAAAATAAAAGAAACCTGCAAGGAGAAGAAGAAACCAAGCCCAGCAAACACTGTGCAGCATCCTGACACCAGCAGGGCCTTGGAGAAGGTGAAAGGGATAGAAATTACAGTTCACGTTTGTCCCCAACGTCACTGGGAATGTGGCATTCGAGCACTTCATGGAATTAGCTGCAGCAGCTTCCTAATTGCCTTCGCCGAGTTGCCTCCCCCAGGTTGATGGTGGCGGCTGCGGCGGAGGCCCCATCAGTCTCGCTTGGTGCTCCTCGTGCACCCGCCCGGCACTGCGGTGCTCCCGCCGCAGCTGCTCGGCTTGGCGCTGCGGAGATGCCGGGACCCCTCAGCCTGGTAAGGAGGCTTCTGGGGGAGACACAGCCGTGTTTTCGGGATGCGGCCGAGATGCTCCCCCAGGGCGAGGAGGGGGTCTCAGGCTGGAAGAAGTGAGGACCAGCTGGCTCAGATGTCTGGCAGTGCCTGCTGGCACCAAGAGGGCTGTGGGCGAGAGACCTGCCTGCAGGGCTTCCGAGCTGCCTTGCTGCAGCCAGGAGGCAGCCCCCGACTTTTTGCGGCATCCACGCCTGATGCTGAGGATTCATAAAATGCAGTACTAGAGAGTAAATGGGGAAAGAGACGTGAAGGACCTAGTTCTTGGCCTGTGCTCAACAGTGTTCTTATTCTGCTCACCAGCATGTGCGCACCAGAAAAAAAGGCCTAGCAGGTTCTTCCTTTGTTTAATCGGTACATTCCACCAACAACCCCTGAACCCCACCCCGAAGACGGCTCTGTGCTAAGTGCCTCTCCCACCAAAAAGAGCAAGTCCGCCCTTGGAGAATTTAAGGTCTAGTTACCTGCCTCCTTCTTGACACCTCCCCCCCACAGAAAGAGATAAGGGGTCCTCAGGATATCGCATATCCCCAGGACTGCCAGGGGCATGAACAGATCTGCCAGACTCATTCCATGCAAAATAAAACTGACCCTAGTGGGTCTAAGGGCTGTGGCCTTCAAGCTAGTTGTCAATCAAGCAGAAAAACAGAACTGTTTCTTCCCCCGAAAAAAAAAAAAAAGCACCAACAAACACCCAGGAAACATAGACAAAGAATGAGCAGATCAAAAACCCAGGAGATGAAATTTATTGGGCACTAAAACTGTTAATGTGCCGACACGGCTGATCCTCACCATGACCCCATTTTCAGGTGAGGAACCCAAAGCCCAGAAGTGAAGCAAAGAAGGGACAGGCTGGGGCTCCGAGCCAGATCCGTCCTGTACAGGGTCCTAGAGCCCACCCCGGCTCTTCCACAAGATCATCCATTTCCATAAGGGGGACACAAAAAGGGAAACTGAACCAAATTCAATGAGGTTCTCAGAAAGGCTTCTTTTTTTTTTTTTTTTTAATTTTTTTATTTATTCTTGAGAGAGAGACAGAGAAACAGAGCACAAGCGGGGAAGGGGCAGAGCAAGAGAGGAACACGGAATCCGAAACAGGCTTCAGGTTCTGAGCTGTCAGCACAGAGCCGATGTGGGGCTCGAACTCACAAGCTGTGAGATCATGACCTGAGCTGAAGTCAGACGCTTTACCAACTGAGCCACCCAGGCGCCCCTCAGAAAGGCTCCTTAAGAGTCAGATCTGATGTGGAGAGAGCTGGCTGACCCTCAAAGGAAATCAAAAGATAAGCACCATCATGTTATTATACTAAAAGAGAAAACCGTAGAAAGCTAGAAGGCTTACTGGGTCCTCCCCTCATTGTTGCTCCTTTTTAAATTCTGTATTATGAAAGCAAATGACAATGCATCCAAATATGACTAAGAATTCCAAAGGGGAAAAGATTAAGGATGAGGAAGAAGTTTCCACCAACGGTCCTAATGAGCCAATACCAGGCTAAGACCCAAACATGCTGGTCCTGGAAGTACCCAGATGCCCCAGCTCATGCACCTGAACAGGACTCAGGACCCAAGCTGCAAGCCTGCTTTGGCCACTTGGAGCCGGGTAACCTGGGGCAAAGTTACATTCTCCGTTTTGGTTTCTGCATCTCTAAAATGGAGGTGGTGACAGAACTGACCTCAGGAGTGGTTGTGAGGCATTAAATAATACAAATAAAGCACACAGCACAACGTACAAATCACCTGCATCGGTATTATGATCACTTTCTTTTTTTTTTATTTTTTTTTAACATTTATTTATTTTCGAGAGACACAGAGACAGAGCATGAGCAGGGGAAGGGCAGAGAGAGAGACACAGAATCTGAAGCAGGCTCCAGGCTCCAAGCCGTCAGCACAGAGTCCGATGCGGGGCTCGAACTCACAGACAGTGAGATCATGACCTGAGCCGAAGTCGGCTGCTTTACCGACTGAGCCACCCAGGCGCCCCTCATGATCACTTTCTAAGGCGCCCTTGTGGAGCTCAGCAGCGGGCAGCTTTAACGGAGGTCTCCGCAGAAGGCCTCCAGGCGGCCTGATATCAGCATGCCCCCAAGCGGACAAACCGCTATCTCCAGCAGCCAGCAGGCCTGGTACGCGGGAGCAGCTCCTGGGGAACGGTGGCAGCAGCCCGCCTCCTCCAAACGCTTCCTGTGAGCCGCTTGTTTCTAAGCATCTTTTGTACATCTTCTCATTTGGACTTCCCGACTCCACCCTAGAAGTTAGTACCATTGGGCCCATTTGACAGATAGGAATAGGGAGGTTCAATGATTGACCTGTCAGGGTCACAGGATTAGTCAGTGGTAGCACTGGATTCAAATCTGGATTAGCCTGACTCAGATCTAGACATTCACCAACACGCTTCTGCCTTCCCAAAACCAACCACTTCCCTCAGAAGTAAAACTTCAAAACTCGGGGACATCTAGGTGACTAGGTCAGTTACGCATCTGACTTCAGCTCAGGTCACGATCTTACAGTTAGTGAGTCCAAGCCCCACATGGAGCTCTGCACTGACTGTGTGGAGCCTGCTTGGGATTCTCTCTCTCTCTCTCTCTCTCTCCCCCCCCCCAATTTGTGCTCTCTCTCTTAAAATAAAAATTTTTTTTGATTTTTTAAATCAATAATCCCTTGATTTCTTTCCAAGTCTATATACTTTTCTTAACATTCATAGGGCATTTGTTTCACACAAAAACTGAAAATCTTGCGATTTAAGTAGAAAATCAGCTGTGGCTCCATAATTTTGAAATTCCTGTTCTGGCAAATGTATATCGCTGGCTTTTTTCAAAAGATTGGTGAGCTTGCGCCCTTTCCTGAGAGGATTACATCTTATTTCAGGGTGACCAAATGACTCCTGATATCCAGAAATACTCGCACTTGACCACAGACCTTGAGATTTTAAAGCAGATATCAGCTTTTATTTACATAGGGAAATAGCCCATTTATATTAAAACACACACACACACACGCACACGCGCACGCACACATGCGTTTTCCTGGTTGCCTGACAGTGAGTCCCTTAAACAGTGTCCTCTGTGCTGGTGTACAAAAGTACAGCATTCTGACAGAGGATCAGGCCAAAACTGAGAAAAAAGAATATTCGAACTTCAGAATCACCATCCAAGAAGCCACATGACTGTCAGTGGGGCAAAAACCTATGCCCACTGAGCTGTTTGCACATAATGTGATCATATTGTGTTAACAGAAATTTCGCTGATAATGGAAAGTGGTAGGAGGCTAAGAGTACAGCTATATGTTATGACTCGTGGCCAAAGACTACCTACTTCCAATGGATTTACTGCCTCCTACACCTATTGTTCTTTTTACAACATTCTTCCGCCTCTGCCTCAACAAAGCACAATAGAAAAGGCATTACGGATGGTGCAAGTACAGAGAGCCAAAGCCCTGCCCGGTGTTTCTGACTCTCCCCTTGCTTTGCAAATTACACTACAATGTCATAGCAAGAAAAAACTTGAGTCCCAAACTTCCCACCTTTACTGTACGAGGGCCCAGATTAGAAGAATTTGGGAAAGAAAGCAAAAGCAATCCGCCTCCTTGGGGACATAATAAATGCTTTTGTTTGCAAGGGTGGCTTTGTCGCATTAAGTGTGTGTGCCATACACTGTCTTAATTTTATGAACTCATCATGGGGTCAAAGTGACTAAAATTCCCAGAGTCTCTCCTGGTCTTCATTAAAAATGAAGCGGGACACCGTAAATGAGAGTAGCCAGGAAAGGGAGGCTTCCCATGTGCCACATATTTTCCAAACTACTTCATGAGGGTTAGATCATCTGCTCCTCCCCAAAGCCCTATAGCGCAGGTGCTTTTATTATTAGTTCTATTTTGCCAATGAGCAAATCAAAGGCCCAGGGAGGTAAAAACTAGTGCCTGGCAGAGCAGAATTCAACTCCAAAGCACATGCTCTTTTTAAAAATCTCTTTTTAGCTGCACGTGTTCATTGTAATAGAAATCTAGATTTTTCTAAAACCAGACACTCGGCTCCCTCCTGGGAGCCAAGAGTTAGCAGCTGTCAAGAAGGAAATGCAGGGTCAAGTTTACATCAGGGGAAGGTCTAGACTCAGGGGAATTCCACAGGCCAATTACACCTTTCACTCCATTTTAATGCAAAACACCAAAGTCTCCGGAAAATACGTCAAATCTTAAGTGTATGACACCACACTTGCCATATTGAGAGACCTGAACCAAGACATGAGGAGCAGGTTTGACTTTTCAAGGAAAACATGAAGGGAAATGCTCCCCGGTTTTGGCAGAACAGCTGAGTCCTCTTGTCTTAGCTGAGACTGCATCCTGCTTGGGGATCCCACAAGGTCGCTCTCTTCCTTGGCAGCCTCCAGGCTGAGAAGAGGCGTAAGGTGCCCACCGCTGCCACGTCTCCCCTGCCGGCCAGGGCCAGACCGGCCACCCTGCCCACGCTCCCCTAGGAACAATTTCTGTCCCAGGAAAGGCACAGCCCACGCTGGATGCCAGAGAGCCCTTCCTGTCCTCGCTGCC
Source organism: Paguma larvata (assembly GCA_030068075.1). Classification (NCBI taxonomy): domain Eukaryota; kingdom Metazoa; phylum Chordata; class Mammalia; order Carnivora; family Viverridae; genus Paguma; species Paguma larvata. The sequence goes on along the minus strand of CM057842.1, from coordinate 21,396,234 downwards.
CAAAGAGCAAACATCTTGAAACTCCACCCAAGGACAGCACGTGGCCTCTGGCATCCCAACTTACCCAGCCCTTCTCATCCTGCAGTGGCCTTGCAGACCCCGCCGAAGCGTGTACTCAGGTGGGATCAGCCCACACAGCCGGCAGGTGTCGTAAAGTCAAAGGCTCGGGGTGGGGGGGGGGGTCAACACGAACGCATGTGAGTCCCAGCCTCACCGCATGGCAGGCTGAGCTACAAGCCCCACCTGTGACAGGTGGCTAACGCGGGCTGCCTCCAAGGAGAACGAAGGACCACATTGGATGCCTCACGTGATCTACTTTCATACAGAGAAGGCTTGGCTCGTGCTGAACATTCAAAAGAAAAAAAGTCCACTTCCTTCCGATCCAGCCCCCATCAACCATCTGTTTACCTAAGCTGGTTATGACCTTGGTGGATTTCAAGAAGCTGCCAGTGCTGTCAGACTCTGATGTTCTGTAACATTTCTGGGCACGAATGGTTCTTGGGCACTTTTCTGAACTACCTGGCCCAACGGGAACTACCACAGCCTCTGCATGTTCACGTTCGTGCCTGACTTCTTACTGACTTCCGCTGCTGGTCACAATGGCTGCGTGCATTAACAATTTTTTAAAGATATTTGACTACAGCAGCGCCCCCCACCATGACTTCCAAGTGGTGGTGCCTATGTTTGTACAAACAGGGGTAGCCCGCGTCACTCCTTCGACATCTTCAAGGAGACCAGCAGAGGACTGCAGATGCTCACAGGCCAAACACAACTGAATGTGCCAAGCAAGCTCTGAAGCACACGCAGGCAGGGCCGGTGGGAAGGGCCAGGGGACACAGAATGCCCTTCAGTGCCTCCTGCGACTTGGTGGCAGATGGCAGTCTCCATGCAGAGGAAAGACCCCCCTGCCCAGTGAGGTGCCCTGTCCCCTGCTGGTCTCCAGGGCCACCCCCTAGGAAGCTGTTAGGAGAAGTCTAGCAGGTAGGAGGAAATACGTGGAATGCTCTCCAAGAGGGCATTTGGATTAATGAGCGTCCGCGGCTGGCTCCTGGATGTGCCCCCTCACAGGAGGGGATCGCTGGGTGCCTGAGCTCTCCTATGGCTTCAGCCGCACCATGAACACTGGGGCACAAGCGGCCACTCCTCAGCCTGACCCACCGCCTCCACAGCAGGGTGAGCCAGGAAGAAGGTAACAGGGAGGCCCTGAGGCAGTTCTCCAAGCCCGAAGGGTGAGGGTTCCGCTCATGACCCTCAGGGAGCAGAGTGCCGCCTCCACACAGCCTCCTCCCACTTGGGTCCACAGGCTCCTCCCCATCAGGCGGGCCGTGGAATCACCTGCCGGCACACGGGCACCCAGCGCTCACCCACCCGTTCCTGCCCGTGCTCACTCGCTCAGTCACACACACGTGAGCCTCGACCTCAACAACTCCCCGGCAGGAGGGTTTCACTAACCAGGCACCATGCTAAGTACTGTTTGTATTCCATTTAATCCTCACAACGGCCTACCACGTAGAAGGTGCTGGTCTCATTTCACGTTTGAGGCACAGGTTCAGAAATGTTAAACTACAAGGCAACCCAGCTAGGAAACGGCAGATTTGGGACTCTAATCCCAGTCCCTCTGACTCCACGCCCATCTTCTCTGTTGTTCTCTGAGGCTTTCAGTTCCTGAAGTAACTTCTCAGCTGTTACCTCTCATTTAATCCTCCCAGACACCCACCAGGTGGAGAAACACAGGTATTAGCCACATTTGTTTCAAACAGGATCCGAAGTTGAAAAAGGTCACACAGAGACAAAGGGAAATTTCAGCACAGTGGCAGGATAAGCAGACTCAGTCACCTTGGAAAGGATGCTTAACTTTAGTAAACCTCAAGTTCCAAATCTGTAAAATGGGGTGAATGGTAGTCCCTGACTCATTCGGTTGTTGGGAGAACTTAACGGGATGGTACTTATCACAGTACCTGGAATGCAGGAATTGGGGAGGGGACGCTACCTGTTTTTACTAGGAGATTAAGCAGTTTGCCCAAATCCACTCAGGAAACGCCTACAGAAAAGATAAAAAGACAAATGCCAGGGCTCCTAGGCCAGGGACCTCTCCTTTATCAACGCTGCATCTCCAAAGGTGTGCGTCTCTGAAAATGCCCCACGCTCTCTACCTATTATGAGGATGAACAAAGACGGGCAAAGGACACCTTCTGGTCTGTGGCTGGAACGAACGTTCAAGTAGGCTGAGAGAACGAGCTGCTCGGCAGGGAAAAGAGAAAGCCGAAATGAGGACGGCCTGCCCCGGAGAGGACTTCACCCGGCACCCAACGGGCCCTGTGCTCTAATGCTCTGCTGTCGTCATCTTTAAATTCCTCATAGTTTCGAACGAAGAGCCCCATAGTTCCCTCGCACATTGGGCCCTGCAAATTATGTAGCTGGTCCTGGTCTCAGAAGATCCTCAGCTTCCAGCTGCCTACGAGATCTCAGGTGCCACGCAGACTGGCTCTGTCCCAGGGCCCTGGTTGGGTCCCTCAAGCCATGCTCTCTGGCAGCCCGAGAGGACAAGAGCCATCTTCTCCATCGGCAGGCGGCATCTGGCACAATCTGTGATAAGCAGCATCCATTTTTACGGGCACACGCAGGCAGGCACGAAGTCAGTAAGTGTGATGGGAACGACATGTGCGAGCCCCGAATATCACCTGGCCTCACCTACAGTGGATAACCAGAGGTGTGCTCTGGGAACCCACAGCCGTTTGCGGCCCTGCCCAGCTTGCCTGTCCAGATGATTTACATGGATAACAGCTCTTAACCTTCGGAGGCCACTGTTCTCCAATATCAGGTGCCAAGATAAACACTCTGGAGTGCACAAAGAAACGGCCATCTATTTCTTGTCAAAAGATAATGCTCTCCTTTCCGATATGACCTTGAAATGCCCATTAATAGTTTGGCTTGTGAGCTGTTTACTTCCATAATCTTGATTTGGGATAACCAGGAAGCTCTGCAACATACAAATTTAAGACACCTTATACATTTAGTGCCTTATTTAAACAGCCTTGGAATGAGCACCCAATGAGTGATGTTTACCATTTATAATGTAAATGTTATACCATTATCGAAATGTTTACCATTTATCGGAAACACACTGGACTCTTCTCATAGTTTGTATTTATGAAATAACTTTCTTCCGAAAAGCAGACATGCTGGCTACAGACCTCGAAATCCCCAAAAATTCCATCAGCTATGCGGATGCCTAATCTGTCAAAGGGGAGTTGTGGTCCAAGCAGAGGACTGTCACAGAGGGGTCTCTGAGACTGGCTTTACATTTCAGAAACAACCACCTCAGTCTGCTGGTCACTAAATACTCAGGAAAATCACAGGAAATCAAGCAGCCCTCCTCTTCCTCTATATCATTTCCTTCCCTTTGAAGGAGAAGCTAACTTTTGTTTAATGGACCAAAGAAGGCTGATAAAGATTCCACCAATGTTTCCAGAAGCCTGACATGGGGAACTTTGTCTCTTTCTGAATGATATACAATAGCGTGACTGCAATCACTCGAGATAAAACATAGGCCATTATGTCTCTTGTATAAAAATTGCATTAAAAGGATCTCAGATGCTAATTCATAGGCTGGCATTTACCGCATCTATTTCATTTTTTCTCTGTCTCGGCCACAGCTCACGTCCCAGTCAGAGCACGGTGTCCCAGGAACGCAGAATCTGACCAAAGACCCTGTCTAGAAGATGCTGTGGGGCTCAGCTGAGGAGGCCCTTTCAATGAGCACTGTGACTACAAAAGACGGAGGACCCCTGACGGATGGGAACACGGATAAAGAAAAAGTCCATTTGTTGGCATCTCCAGTGGTAAATCTGGCTGAATGACAGAGCGGACCCAAACGCACACTTCTTTAAATAAGCCCGACAAACCAAGCCATGTATTGGTCAGCTTAAGTGTGAGCACTACCACCAACTGAGGATCCATCAAAGACTGAAAAAGGCTCAAATCTCAAACTTGCACTTCTGTGAATATGTGCTTCAGGCTGCAGGACAGCTAAACACGCGGCAGGCCCACAGGGGCTTAGGGGAGCGACTCCACATGTCTCTTACTTTTGTTCATCCTCACACGCGGCTAGGTCTTCATCACAAAATGGAAACACTAATTGTGCTTGCACATGCCCCACAGGTTTCATAATTGTTAGGTGACTTGGTACTCGCGTGCTTGCCTAAAAGCACACTGGTATTAGAGTAAGATAAAACATAAAATGAAATAAAAAGCCAGCATGAGATCGCCATAGTAATTGATCAAAATTATAACCACATTGAAATAAAAATCTGAGTTTGCCTCCGACAAGAAAACAATGCCTGTATTTTCGTTTCTCTTAATTTTGACCAGCATCTGTAACTCCAGCCACAGAGGCTGCAGCGCTCCTAATGAGAGAAAAAAGCAAAGCAGAAATATATCTGGCGGCGAAGAAATTGTGAGAGAAAGCAAAAGGAGGAAAGAAAAAGAAATGAACAAAAGAAGTTCAGACCAAAATTTAGCGAAGCCATACAAAAAGAAGTTTATCCGGTGGGCAAGGGACTATGTGTGAGTTTACAAATGCAGTTAGATACATGCGTGAGCAACAGATCACGGACTCCCAGCCGGTTCACCCTGTCTGCTAATGTTCTGGTGACAAGGATAATGAGACCAATAAACTGTCCTGAAAGACAGAAAACTATCATTTCTGAGATTTCAAGACTTTTAAAAATAACCTGCCAGAGAAAAGTCCAGTAACTGAAGTGGTGTTGTGAATTAAAGCATTGGCAGCGTCGGTTGAAGGCATTAATCTTGCAGAATGACAAATAACCGTGTTTTCTCAACAAAAATGCTCAGCGGAGTAGCGCCTCCCTTAGAAAGCAATCTGTACGGCATCAGGCTTCCTACGGGCAGCAGCGCCCTGCTACCCAATTCCTGAGAAGTGAATCCTCCTACTTAATTATTTAAAAGTCCATCGATCTCCGCACTGATGAAAAGTCATAATTATCAAAATGGGTTAAAGAACCAACCTTTTACTCTGCTGACTCCGTCCTGTAGAAAGAGACATCGCGTTTATGTATTAAAACCGCCCTCTCAATAAATAGTTGATAACGCAAAAACCTTGCCATGCATTCCAAGAAGCGCGTGTTTGGTAAGTGCTGCACGAGGCGTCCAAGGTAAATGTCAATTATTTTCCTAGCGTTAAAGGCAGAGACACACCGTACCTGTATTTCCGCTGTGTATTTATCATCACAATTCTAGAAAGTGTAATTGGAACCCTTCATTCCCATAAACACAGCATTGTCTGAATGCGGTACTGAATAGAATGAAAAACCCAGCCTCTACCAAATTCTGCCTAAGGAGGAGGAAATGAGAATCACGCCCCTTTAACACCTCGTATTAGGGATATTCGGGCCGCGGAGCCCAAGAGTTTAACAGCCTCGGTTACCCAACCCACTGGAACGCTGCGCACCCAATCCCCGAATAGAGGTAATAAACCGATACCTCCCCAAAGAACAGCCCAAACAATGTGCATTATTTGAGGAAAATGAAGCAAGACAGAGGCAGCTGAATACCATACAGAGGCATGAATATGTCAAATAGGAAAGTTAATTAAAAGTCGAAGTGAATTGAAACGTCTACAGTACCTGCCGGCTGAGGATGGCGGGCTACGGACCCCACGGCACACCACCACTTCCCTTGCAGGGGCCCGTGGCTCTGTAACAACTGTAAACCCTCTCAAGCTCAACTCTGGGCCCGACATACAAGTCTCGTGCTCTTCCATTCCGTGCTGAAAACACACAACTTTGCTAAAACACAATGACTGCATCTTATAAACTCAAAAATAGCCTCTTCCTAAGAAACTAAAAGGCTGCTATTCCTGTGTTCAGCAAAGACAAAAAGCAGGGAAAAAAAAAAATAGGAAAATTCTGGCAGAGAATACCTAGCATATTATCATAAGCCAAAGTAGCGAAAGCCATGGTATTAAACATAGAAACAACTGAGGAAATACCCTTTCTTGAAGCCATGACAATGAAGTACGTTGTTAAATACTTGTATTTATGCTGATGAAGTCAGTGATAATACTACCACCTCGAGTTATATTCTCTAATAAAAGCGTTACCAAAATGGCAGTTTTCCCAGTCTCCAAACACCTTAAAATAAATGGCCAATTGTTATTTAACTTATACTCACAATAGCTGTTTTGTAAAGTTTTTGCCTTAGTGCAAAAATTACTAAGCTTCCATTCTAAAAATGAACACACTACATTAATTCACAACATGAAGTGTCAACTAGAGAAACTACACAGAGCATATAAAATTATACAGTGGTATACAGTATACCCACTTAACTGAAAATCAGGTTCAAATGTCCATGCCTTGAAAGTGTAATTAGGCAAAAGTGTCCATTATGCAACATGGTATTGTCACCTTTGAGGCCCCTTAATACAGTGTTCACACATTTTTCAGCCAAGTTTTTTTTTTTAACTCATTTTGAGAGTATCTTAATTATTAAGGATGCGGCGATGTGACGGGTGGATGCACAGAGTTCTGGCTTAGAGGAGTACTTCTTCGGGCACATGGCCAGACACTCGAAAATCAGCAAGAGAAAGTCAACTGTCTCCTTGCTTTTCCAAATGATGTTATGCCTCCCACACTCTGAGCACCTTAGATCTTTCTTCTACTTTCCTATGCTCTGAACTGTCGAAATCTATGTTCTTTGCTAATTTAAAAGACACTGTCATATTTGGAGGTAATGGGCCAAGATGGCCAAAAGATACCTATGAAAGTGCGCCCCAAGTTGTCTGGCATCCCTGCCCCCTCGTTCATGGAAGTCCTCGCCTACCAGGTCAAAGCCATAGGTATCTCAGGACTCCTCAGCAGATGACTGCATTCCAGCTGCAAGAGCAGGTACCCAGCCTGGAACCTAAGGCCAAGCCACACCCCACCTTCACCTCACCCCACCTTCACCTCGCATCAGATTACAAAATGCCAGGCAACAGCAAGAAATGACAACAAAGCCATAAACAGCTGGAAATAATTACACAATTGTCAAGCTGCAAACATGACAAAAGCAGAGCTAGTCTTGTGAATTCAATATCAGAAAGGATGCTGATGAGAAGGTAAGAGAAGCATTTTACTGTTTCCAATTTGCTATTATAGAGTGGCCGATAACTGATGGGCTTTTGTGCAGTGTGTATGTGTGCGCGAGTGCACGTGCTAACTTCAGAGAGAAGGAAAAAGCATATCTCACGCGCTCCTACAAAACGTGAGATAAAAGATATGTAAGCACAAAAAAAAAAAATTCACAGGCTCTGAAGGGATGCTTTCAGAGTTGCTACAACCATGCTACAACATGCAGATGAAAAATATTTGTTTAAAGTTCTACAAAATGCTCTCTTCTTTCAAAGCATAAGGAAAATACACAAGCAATGCAATACAGGCAGCGCAACAGTCCAAAACTTTCCACATAAAACATCTGACACGCAGGCAAAATGCCAAAGCAGAATACAGACTGGTCCAGATTAAAAGAATACTAGCAAAAGAGGCAACTCCTGTAAACTGAGAGGTGGGTCACAGGAATGTAAATTATCATTTTCCATAAAGGCACATTGTAGCTAGCCTCAAGTTTTTATCAACTGCCTGTAATTCAGTGAATTCCTTCCCTAAATAACGGAGTTGAGCAAACAATTTTTTTCACGGTTTCAAAGAATATGGCTACTGGCAATTTTTAAGAATAACTTCCCTCATTCCATTGTGGGCTGATGCCTTATTACGATATTCGGAATTCATGTGACAAACTGTTTCATATAATGTCCCCAAAAACGCTACTCTCTGAAGCGGAATGCCATAAATAAAATACGTACTTGGTTACCAGGCAGCATGCATAACACATATGTTACATTGGCCCAAAAAGCACATTTAAAAATGCTTAAAAGTTAACTTGACAATTTAAGCTGTTTGTACCCATTTTCAGAGACTTATCCCCTAAAGGCCAATTTTATTTTCTATCTTTGAGAGAATACTTGGATTAATCCTGTTGATTTGTTAACTTGAATTCTTTTAACCCCTGTAATCTCTCCTTCCAGCCTATATTTTTTCCTTTTTCTTCCTTGGAGAGGAGGGCAAAGGAGCATACATTTCACAAGGTAATTTTAAGCATAATACTGCTTGTTTGAATTAAAATTGATGCAGCTTCTGATAAAAGCCTAATAATCAATTCTCCATTCTCATTACTCTCCAGAATTATATGGACGCAGACCAATTTCTTAAGTTTGTGGACTACTCTCCTAGGTTATTACCCGGCAGTGCAGCTGAGTGGAAAGATAACCACATTCATTCTCCTTATCTGTAATGATGTAATGCATCCCAGCCCTGGGTCTAGATGATTGGGGAATAATGGGATTGTACAACCGCAGGGATGACAAACAATAGTGCAGCGTCTTCCTCAGACACGCTGAACCCCAGTCTCCAACGCAGGCAAGGTGAAAGACATCATAAAACAGGCGCTGACGCTGCCCCTTGGAGGAAGTTAGCATTTTTTTTTGGCCAGAGAAGCATCTGCTCCCACACTGTAACGGCAATACCGACACTGGAAGGAGAGCCATGCAAAAACACTCAGTTTCCGAGCCCTAGCCAGGACAGTGCCAGGGAGTATCCTGCTTTTCTTTGTGTTTAGAATCAAGTGTCATCTAAAAATAACCAGCTGGTGGGGAGAAGTCATTGCACAGTTCATCGCCAAGAAACGAGGGGATCAGAGACACCTCTGATAACTGACGCTGCTCGGGGTTCACGTTTGTTTGGAAAACTAAATCTGCCTCCATTTTCTGTGCCGGAAAAATCATCGCTTCCTGCCACCACTGAAACCTTACCTTTTGCAGAAGCTGGGAACCGGAGTACTTAGCAGCAATGGATTTTATCTCCCCACCAAAAGCCGAGGCCCAGAGCTTCACCCTACAGGGAGAAAGGGCACAGGAACAAATGTAACACCCGTGTCACAGTCAACACGCACGCACACACGGGGCTGTGGCTGAAGGAGCCGGAACATTGGAGGGAAAAAAAAAAAAAAAAAAGATAGGAAAAGCGCCTGGATAGAAACTGCCAGCACCAAACTGCAGAGCGCAACGCAGGAGGGGGCCCGAGGGGGGTCACATAGTTCAGGATGCGCAAAGTCTCCCAAGCTCTCTAAAAAGATCACTGGGGTTTATGTGAATAATTGCCCGAGAACGCAAACTGGGCATCACCTGGCAAATACTAGTCGGAAGAAACCCACCCATCCCCCCCACCCCAAAAAGAAGTGAGATGGCAAGACAGCAAAGAGGGAGTAAATAAACGGCCCGTGGAAGTTGGCTTCCGTAAACAGGCTTCAAAGTTGGAGCTGTCACTTGAGGTGAGCCTCCGCAGGTCTCCCTCGCCAACCCGAGCGAGGGGGCAAGAGCATCCCACCCCAGCCTCGCCGCCCCACGCCCGTCCTGGAACGCAGGTGCGAAAGGCGAGGCTGACGCCCGCCGCAGGTCCTGCCCGGCCGCACCTGCAGGCGCCGAAACTTGGGCACGGCGGGTCGCGGGGCGGCGGGTCCCCTCCCCGGGCGGCGCAGTACCCGGCACTTACACGGAGAGCGGGATCTGCTGCTCCGAGCGCACCACGGCCCCCAGCGCTGCGTAGAGAAGCGCGGCGGCGAGGAGCGCCGAGGCCCCCCGGGACGCGCGCCGCTGCGAGCCCGGCCCGGCCATGCTGGGCTCCCTCCGACGCGCCGGCGGCGGCGACAGGAGCGGCCGCGGGGAGCTGCGCCGAGCGGGCGGTGGGCGAGCGCGCTGGGCTGCCTGCTCCGCGCCGCCCCGCCTGCCTCTCGCGCGCCGGGCTCACTTGGGGAGCAGAAAAAGGAGCGGGGGGTGGGGGAGGGCGGGGAGGAGGAGGGAGGGAAGGGAGGGGAGAGGCAGGCAGGCAGGCGGGGGAGGAGGGAGAGAGCCGCGCCTCTCGCTCGGCGGCCGCCCGGCCCCGCCTCGGCGGCCCCGGGGAGTCCGGCGGGCCCCGGCGGGAGGGCGGGAGGCGCCGCGCGGGCGGGGACTCGCAAACTCCAGTGTCCTTGGCGGCGGCGGAGCGCGCCCTGCCCCGCCCGGCCACTGCGGCCGCCGAGTTCTTTACAACTCCGCAGTCCGCCGCCGCGGGCGCGACTCTCGGGCTGGCCCCGGGCCGTCCCCCGACCCTGGCGGCCCGAGCAGCGGGGGATGGGGGGATGAGGGGGTGAGGGTCGGGGGCGCACGAGGGCGGCCGGGTCCCGGGCGGCGGGGGGTTCGGGTGCAGCGACGCCTCAGAGAATTCTCCGGAGGGCAGGGGCGGGCGCGGAGGCAAAAGTGAGGAAGGGGCCGGGGCTCGTGGCGGCGCCGGCCGGGGTCGCCCGCGGCGGAGTGGAGTGGGGACGGGACTGGGGGCTCCGCGGGTCCCGGCGAGGGCACTGCTGCGTGGCCGCCCGCAGCTGCTCCTCCGGCCGCGGCGCCTGACCGGGGAGGGCGCGGGGGGCGGCGCGGACGCGCGAGCGCGGGGCTCGGGCTCCGGCCGCAGCGGGGCCGCCCCCAAGGCGCCCGGAGCCCGAGCCGGGGCTTCCCAGCCGCTGGCGCTCCAGCGCGCTGCAGCGCGGGGTCCGCGCGAATGCGGCGGGCGGCGGCGGCCGGGCTGTCAGGGCCGGGAGGGGAAGCCACCGCGGCGTCCTGTCCCTCCTGACCGGCGGACCCTCTAGATTTCGGGAAGGCAAGATTCTCCTGAGGCCGGGAGGCCACCCGCTCCCCACGCCGACCCCCATCCCTTGGGCCGGAGGTGCTTTCGGGCCGCGCGCTGAAGAAGGGGCAAGGCGAAAGGAAGTCGGGGAAGCCCTGGGCGCCCGGAGGACCCCGCTTCCCCCGCGGCCCCTCTGGCCGCCCCCACCGGGACCCAGCTGTCGGAGCCCCGGGCCCGCGCGCGACATCTGGGGCGTGACTGGGAACTTTGGGGGGCCCTCGCGCCGACCGCCAGGGAAGACCGACCCGAGGGAGGCTGAGTCATCCTCGACCCGCCGAGCGCACCTCGAGTGGCCCCTGGCGAGCCGCGCGCTCCCGACGCCGCGGGGTCTCCGGTGCGTCCACCGCCCGGGCGCGCCGAGTTTGCGTGCCTCCGCAACCCGGGCCGTGCGCTCCTGCGCGCCGGTCGCCTCCAGCCTCTGCGCCCTCGGGCGGCCCGGGAGCGAGTGAGGGCGGGCTGCGCGGCTGCCGCCCGGGGTTGCCGGACGAGGACCCAGGCCGCCCCTCTGGCCCAGCGGCCCCTGGAGAAAGTTACCCCAGCAGATGCTGGGCTTGATCTGAGTCGGCTGCGTGGGGAGGGAAGACCCAGGGCTCCCGTGGGCCGCTCGCGCTCCCACCCAGGGCTCGGCGCCGGGAACAGGCCCCACCCGGGAAACGCCAGGTGCGTCCCGCCCACGGGCAGCGTCCACAAACTCCACGGATGACTAACCGGTTATAATGAATTCTCCGCTTCTGTGCACACCTCCCGTCATTGGAAGCGTGCTAGCAGTTCCAAACCGAGCCAAGCGTGGCCTGACCCCGGGGCAAGTGGTCCGGATGGCTTTGCTGCTCAAATGGGGGCCTGGAAGAAAATCATTTCCCTGTCAGACCCCAGGAGCCTTCTTTCTAAATGAATGAATGAGTGAATGAGGACAGGAGAGAACCATATTAGCCCTCAAGAGTAAAGCACCAGTCCGTTAAGTATATGGGATCTATATGATAATAGACCTTCATGCATTCCCTCATTCATTTGGTGAATTGTCAAGCATCTGTGTGATGGGATACGTGCTGGAGACCCAGTAGTGAGCAAATGACACCCGCTTCACAAAGTGGATACCCTAGCGAGGGAGATAGGCTTTCCTCCCAAAGCCGTACATGATAAATGCGTAATTATAAACTTTAACAAGAGGTCAACCACAGTGCATATGAAGAAAAAGTACCTGTAGCATCTATAGTATTGTTAGCCCTGTTAACTGATGGGAAAATTGAGGCACCCCAAAGTAGTACAGCTTAGTCATATGTAAGCAACCCCGGGACTGCTGGACTATATTAAGGGCCACTTGGGCACCAAGGTCACAGTGACATTTTATAAAGTCCTTATGCTCTGCCACCCTGACGTAGGTAAACTTCACGTGCATTCCGGGCAACTAGAGAGTAAACCAGGAGAGCAGCCACTGTGCAGGGAATCACAGTCCCAGGAGGGTGGCATCTTGGCATTTCTAACCATGGACCACCTTATTTATCATAACATGGACCACCTTAAACAGCATGATTCAGTTTAAGATGAATCCCACTAAACATTTCTCACTCTGTCAAAAATAAAAATATTTCAACTATCCGCTACCAATACATCCAGAGCTCAAAGTGTCCCAAAGATTTGGGGTTTGCGCACCACATCCGAGAAGGGACCAGGAGCACCTTGCGACACACCAAGTGCAGCATTAGGCACCGGGTCCCACCTGCCATTTTCACCCCAAAGCCTGTATTTCAACACCCGGCTCTCTGTTGAAGCACTGAATCCAGTCAAATGAAACTTTCACCGGCCGACTTGCATACTCTGTCCCCGCCTGGATGAGGATGCTGCATTGTCCTACAATGAGGAGCTGCTGTTAGAGCTTTAAACAGAAATGAAACATGATGAAAAATTTTACAAATGTTCACCTGGTCCTGGTCTATGGAATGGACTCCGGAGGAGACTCCCAAAGCAGCATTTCGAGGGGGAGGGGAGGAACATGGCCCCCAGGGGCATATCGAACATTTGGGACTTTTCCGTTTGTCACAATGACTTGGAATCCTGTTGGCATTCAGGAGATGGAGGGCAGACAGTCCCACACAAGGAAGAATTGTCTTGTGTCCCACCGGACTTTCAAATGACCCGCTGGACATTCAGGTAGGAGAAAAGCCTGCTCATCATTATCTAAATCTAGAACCTAAACTCATTTTACATAAAAATACACGAGTTTTTGCATGGTTTTAACAAGCACCGAATTTTCCAGAAATGCAACTGCCGAATAAATAAAGGGAAGGTTGTCATCAGTCTTGTTTTGAACCTTAGCCAGAGATTTGTTCGTTTGTTTGCTTGCTTGCTTGACCATTTTGGAAAATCATTTCTCCAATGGCAACTGTGCTCACAGGTCCTGAGTTACCAACAGAACACACCTGTATCAGTTAACACTTGAGTGTGGCATTCACAGTTAGTCTGCATATAGGTGCAAGCTTCTAATGACTATAACATCTTGCGGTGTAATAGTGCATGAGTGTTTCACACAGTGAAATATCTCTTGTTTTATTATAAATTACTTTTATTTCTCTTTGATATTACCAGATAAATCATCATATTGATTTTTCTTTTTAATTCTGAGTAGGTTATATTGTCTCAGAATTTCGTATAAGGATGGTAAAGAGGGTGTTGGATCTAACTGGGTAAAGATCTATTGCCCTAAATCAGAAAGAGACGCCTGCTGAAAGACTGTGATGTTACTGGTAGGGACACAAAATGCTTCACTCTGAAGGTGTAGAACGACAAATGCTTTAACCTTTGACCTAGCAATTCCTTTTCTAGGAATTTATCTTATAGTTAGTAATTTGCATACATATACTGTTCTTCATTACTGTATTATCTCCAAGAGCAGAAGACTAGAAACAACCCAACTGGCTGTTAGTACATGTACACAATGGAGTATTATGCAACTATTTAAAAACAAGGATGCTTTCTACTCAGGGTTGTGAAAAGTTCTCTAGAGTATATATATATATTATATATGTATATGTATATAATGTATGTATATATTATACGTACTCTATATTATATATTAATATGTATTATATATACACCCTATATTATATATTAATGTATATTATATGTATACTCTATATTATATATTAATATATATATTAAGGCAAGATTCATAAGAGTGTATACAGCAGGCCACCTTTGTGTAGGAAAGGGAGAAAACAACACATTTTTATTTGCTCAAATAATGGAAAATACACAAGAAACTGCTAATAATTATTACCGGTTGGGGGATTAGGAGGCACAGGAGATGGGGGCAGGATTTGAGAGTGTCATTTCACATTTATCGCTATTTTGAGCCTTGTGAATGTATTTTTCAAATAATAAGAATACAAATATTCATATTATAGCAGTTTAGATACTGGGGCCTGAGCTAGGGATTGAGGGAAGTGTCATGGGGATGAAATGTGAGGCACAGTTCAAGTCCTCGGTCCCCTACAGAGGTGGTTCTCAAACTCTCAGTGGTTCTGATTCAGTAAGTTCAAGTCGGGGTGGGAGGTGGAGGGGGATAGTTCTTTCTAATAAACTCCACCAAGATTCTGATGCTGGTGACCATGGACCACTTTTCTGCAAGCATGAGGCTGCTCTTACATGAAGTGTCATATAGAACCTGGTGGCATCATGAACCTCAGGGTCAAACAAACGTAGGTTCAGGTCAAAGCTCAGCCTCACAGTATCTGTGAGAACTGGGCAAATTGCCTGTCATCTCTGAGCCACCCTTTTCTCAACTGCAAAAGATGGACAACAGAGCCAATTTCACACAGACACGAGGAGGTGAAATGGGGAGTGCAGCTAAGCATTCAACCAACATCAGGTACTACTCTCATTCTGCAAACACAGCAAGGATTTCTACACCGGGGCTACTGCTCTGCTCTCCCTGTGCTCCAGAGTGTCGATGCCACAGAGCCCTTGGCTGAAGACCAGCTTCCAGCTCACCATCACCTCCCCCCGCAACACGCACACACAGAACACATCTCTCCATCCCGCCACACTGCCTGGCCCAGACCTCTGTCACCTCCTCCCTAAACTCCTGTGACCGACTCCTAATAAGACATCCCTTCTCCTCTTGCCCCCCTTCAAATACACTCCTTCTTTCTACAGTAGCCAAAACCCCTCTTTTTAAAAACAAAAATCAGGGGCGCCTGGGTGGCTCAGTTGGTTAAGCGGCCGACTTCAGCTCAGGTCATGATCTCATGGTCTGTGAGTTCGAGCCCTGCGTCGGGCTCTGTGCTGACGGCTAGGAGCCTGGAGCCTGCTTCAGATTCTGTGTCTCCCTCTCTCTCTGCCCTTCCCCTGTTCATACTCTGTCTCTATGTCTCTCAAAAATAAATAAACATTAAAAATAAATAAATAAATAAAAAATACAACATGCATAGGGTAAATTGCACAAACTTTGGATCTATAACCCAGTGATTAAAAAATAAATAAAATAAATAAATAAATACATAAACGTTAAAAATTTTTTTTAATTTTTTTTAATTAAAAAAAAAAATCAGACCATAAGCATTTCCCTGCTCAAAATCCTCCAGTGGTTTCTGTTTTAAATTAAAATGCAGATTCTTAACCAAGACGCCCAAGGCCCTTGACTTCGGTCTCCATGAGCCTCACTTTCCCTCCCTCTCCCCACTGCTCACTGTGCTCCCACCTATCTCCTCAGAATTCCTGGAAAATGCCGAGCTTGATCCCACCTTGAGTCTCTGCGTGTGCTATGTATGCCCTCTGCCTGGGCCACTCTTCCCCCAGATGGCCCCAGGGCTGTTTTATACTGTGCTCAGCCTTCTGTTCAAATATCCCCTCTGCGGGGAGAACTTCCCTGACCCCTCCAGGTGAAAGAGAAACACATAGAGGCACACTCGCACACGCCCCCATTTAACTCTGTGCTCTACCTTTCTCCATTTGTCTTCCTAGCAGTTATCACTAACCCAGAGAGTGATTTATTTGTTTACATCATGCCTCCCCATTGGATGGGTCGTGTCCAACTTTTCATCATTGTGACTGGAATGGCTTCAGCAAGGCCGTTGGTATTATGAGGGCTCCGTAAACATCAGCCGAATGGCTAGAATGGATGTCAGCTTGAAATTCCTTTCTCCTAGGATCCCACCTGTTTCCTTCTTCCTCAGGCTCCGGCATCTACCTCGCCCAAAACACGGAGTCTTTTAATAAGCACTAGATTTGCTAAGAGAGAATCAAGGAAACTGTTTTTCTTAGAATTCTTCAGGCGCATCTCTGTGGGAAGATGCTGGTTGGAGAAAGAAGAGGAGAGATCAGGAAGATTTCTCAAAAGTTTAAAGACACTGGGAAGACACCATACAGATTGCTGTATTTTAAACAATCACAGGAAAGAAACTTACTTGTTGTCTTTAAAATTCTATTTACCGTACAACAGTGACATAATTTCTAGCCCCACAGGGCTTCTCAGGGTGCGGATGTGTGCAAAGGGGATCGCTGGGAGCACAGAAGAGTGCTCTGCTCTTAGGAGCAGTTTGGATATGTCTAAAATGCAGCCCTTGGGACGGGCCGTGTCTGTTCGCATATTGTCTGTTTGCCATGCCAAGGTTCCTTGGGTGGAGTAGACGTGACGGCCGCTTCACCTGACCTCAACCAAACTAGATGATCTTTTCAGACATTTCTAAGTCTTCCACTAAAAAAGGAGGGCTCTTGAGTCCACAGCAAAGAAGAAGACAAAGCATGGGCACAGGGGTACTTTGCATTGGATGTGACCGCCCCCCATTTAAGAGCCATTCCCAACTCGGAGAAGGGAAGAACCCGGAAGGATCAGTGGGCCACGCAACAGCTCACCCAAGCCTCGTGATCTGTTGACCTACAGATGTTAGGGCAGCTAGTCCACTCCTCCTACTCGGGGGCAGGAACTGAGCCTGCAAGGCTGTGTACTCCTCCAGCTGTCTCTCCCCCTGCCCATCCCCAACCTCACCCCCTAGTACACTATGAACCCTCATAGCTTTTTATTGATTAAAGTGATTCTGTGTATGTATGTGTGTACATACTATATATACATATATATACACACATATACATATACATTATATATACATTCTGTGTATTTGTACCTTACAATATACAGCATATATTACATATGCATTATATATAACACATGTACAATATACAATATATAGATTTTATATATAATGTATATACACACAGAATTGTGTGTATATAATTTATGCATACACAGGTATGCACATACAGAATATGTCTTGGTATGAGTGTATATGTATGAGTATGGGAGGATCTGTGTATGTGACTGTGTGTGAGTACCTGTGTGTGTATGTGATTATATGTGTGAGTTTAGAATTGCGATCGTTTTGTGCATGTATGTGACTGCATTCCTGAGTGTGCGTGTGAATGCGGTAGCCCTAACCTTGCAGTTGTCTTGTTTGAAAGAGGCAGTCTGTTCTCAGGTAAGGCAGGTCTAGCATTCAACTGAGGGGATCCCTTTAAACCAACTCCTACCTTCATCCCCTCGGAATGGTGGCCTCACACTCACATAGCCACACTTGCACACTCAGTGACACAGATTTTTAGCAACCATTCTCCGGGCAAAAGAAGAATGTTCCTGTGGAAAGAGGAGCCCTTAAAGGAACAGTAGCAACACAGGCCATGGCTACTATTCTGCTTTTGTTTAACATCCCAAACATCGAAGAAAATGGAGCAAAAAAGGGACGTGTTCCCACATAACACACTTCTAACTTCTGAATCTCAAGTTGCCTGTTCTCATGGAGGGCATAACCTGCCTTCTGGAGGTTAGAGACATAAGAAAACCTTCTTCCAGGATTGGATCCATTTCTTTGAGAATACCTGAAGAAATTACAAGGTTTCTAAGTGTCCATCAAGTAGGAACTGGTTAAATTAATCACAGTTTATCATCTAATGGAATTTCATAAAGCCGTTAAAAAGGACAAGGTGACTTCTAGAAACTGACATGTCCACATGGCAGGCTGTCCATGATAAGCGGCAGTGTTAAATGGGAAAAAAGGGGCACCCGGGTGGCTCAGTTTGTTAGGTGTCCAGCTTCAGCTTAGGTCATGACCTCAAGGTCTGTGGGTTCGAGCCCCACATCGGGCTCTGTGCTGACAGTTCAGAGCCTGGAGCCTGCTTCAGATCTGTGTCTCCCGCTCTCTCTCCGTGCCCCTCCCCAGGTCACACTCTCTCTCTCTCTCTCCCTCAAAATAAATAAACATTAAAAAAAATTAAATGGGGAGAAAACAACAGGTTGTAGAACAATGTGTGTATATAAACCCATTTCTGTTTTTTAAAAACATAAATATAGGCATAAATATAAGTATGGGTATAGATATATCGCTATGTATCTTCTGCATGTGTAAGCATGGAACATACTGGACAGTCACACGCTGAACTGCTAATGCTGGTTATCTCTAGACAACAGGATGGGGAAACTGCGAAACATTTCACTTTCTAGTTTCAACAATTTGGTATTGTTTGAATCTTTACAAAAAGCATGGAGAGCAGAAGACAGTGTGTCTGGAGGTGTTAATACAGGAAGCATATGAACAACACGGGTATTCCAAGACACCTTGTGTGTGATCACCTGTTTTCAAAATCATAAAGAAGGAAATTCTGGAAGACCCGTCAATGCTAATGGATGATCAGGGGGAGAAAAGGTCCATCCTCAGAGCTGAGTCCTGTGTGGAGGAAGTGATATGTGTCTTCTAAACATGACCACGTCGGCAGGCACAGCTGGTAGAGTGACATGCCCAGTGCCACCCCACCCCACCCCCACCTCACCACCTCTAAGGCAATGCATTTGTGCTTTCCCCAGTGAGTTGTTTTCACTGATAACAACTGTTTTTGAAATGCTGAATTGCAATTATGCAAATCTCTATTACATGTGAAAACATTTATTTTACTGACCCTGTTTTGGGGACATAAGGTATTTAAATTCTAGGAATATCAATAATCAAAAAAGGGGGATTGTTTTCTGCTACACAACTTTTATAGTAAAGATAAATATAATATTTGAAAGTTTGCATGAAATAGGTTTCAAATATATATTGTAAAACCTCTGTGTGAAGCCAATTTTGGGATGATCCACCCTCAACTTCTCATCCCAAGTTAGCCTCCTCACTGCCCGTAACTCCTCCCACTATTCGGTAAGGCTACACTTTGGAAAATAAAATAGTTTTTAAATAGGATAAATAAAATGCATTTAGATTGGTAAGTGATCTATTTAAACACACACACAGGGGCACCTGGGTGACTGAGTCGGTTGAGCTGCCGACTATTGGTTTCGACTCAGGTCATGATCTCACAGTTATTGGACTTGAGCCCCATGTAGGGCTCTGCATGGAGCCTGCTTAGGATTCTCTCCTTCTCTCTCTGCCCCTCACCTGCTCATGTATGCAGGCACGCTTTCTCTCTCTCTCTCCCTCTCTCTCTCTCTCAAAATAAACTTTAAAAAAATTAATAAACACACATACACATTCTGAAGGCAAATATAAGTGTGGATGAAATTAGCCACTGTTTTTGAGTGCTCAGTGTCTATAGTTCGTCTTTCTCATGGACTAGAGCCGGCAGTAACTTCCTGTTGTGAACATAGAGCCCTAAATCCTCAGCTCATTTAGAGAGTATAAAGGTCCCTTCGTTGGATAACAATTTCGATCAATCATGACTTTGCACCTAAACATTTTCTATAACATGGGTTGGGGAGGGGTTGATCCCTCATCACGTGAAAAGAGCCCAATTATTCAAATATTCTAAGTGGTCAAATAAACAGAGTCATTTCCATAGTAGATCTCAGTACTCATATATTTAAGATGGAATGTTTTAAGTTAAGCACAATGGGGCCTAATCTCAAAGTAACTTGTATAATTAAAACTCATTCGACAAAATTATTTGTTAGGACATAAATTAAAGCAACGATATCAGTTAGTCAAAATTTGGTGAAGTTTTGCACATTTTAATCTTAAGAATTGATCTTAGAGAAATAATTCATGAACACAAAAATATTTAGCTGTAAGAATATGTGTCAGAATATTACCTGAGAGAAAAAATAGGAAATCACTGAAATGCCTAAAGATTGGGTATTGATTAAAGAAATCATGGTTGATTCATGTAATATTATGCTGATTTTTAAAATGATGCTGAAAGGGTACCTGGGTGACTCAGTTGGTTACGTGTCCTACTCTTGATTTAGGCTCAGGTCACAGTCTCAAGGTTGGTGGGCTTGAGCCCAACACTCATCATGAAGTCTGCTTGGGTTTCTCTGTCTCCCTCACTCTCTGCCCCTCCCCCACTTGTGCTCACTGTCTCTCTCTCTCTCTCTCCCCTCTCAAAATAAATAAATAAACATTAAAAAAAACTATGCTGAAGACAACCTTAATTACCAAAAAAAATCCCATGATAAAAAAGAACAACTTATAAACATTTGTGTAACAATCCAATGCTTTAGAATAGGAACTACCAATGAAAACATAAACAACAAAAAACTCTCGAAAGTATTACCAGTGAAACTGCTTTGGCATTTTTCTCTCCCCTTTTTCTTCAATCATTTCTTTTAAATTTTTTTTTAATGTTTATTTATTTTTGAGACAGAGAGAGACAGAGCATGAGTGGGGGAGGGGCAGAGAGAGAGGGAGACACAGAATGTTAAACAGGCTCCAGGCTCTGAGCTGTCAGCACAGAGCCCAACGCGAGGCTTGAACTCACGGACTGTGAAATCATGACCTGAGCCGAAGTTGGACGCTCAACCGACTGAGCCACCCAGGCGCCCCCAATCATTTCTATTTTTCATTATTTTTGTGATTATCATTGGAACTTTAGTATAATCTGTATTTCAACTTTTTTATCTGTTTAGTCATCAGCTTAGCCATTTTTACAGCGCCCTTAACATGCAGCTGAGACTTTAAATGCCGAGGATGTGAGGGCGTGTGAAGCAGTCTGTGCCCTGGCGTAGTTTCCTGTCTGATGGGTTTATTAACTTCACTCTCCAGTGCTGCTTTACCCAGTATCCTTGGACTCACCACAATGAGAGAGGAATTTCAAATTCATGCATTTACCCTACCTTTTATACTTTCTCTTCTTCAAATATAAATATTTGAGAAATATATATATATAACAACTTTTATATTGTCAAGGTTTACAATGTTTACATCTTATAAGTCATTCTTCCAGGGCTTATTTACAGACTCATTATAAAAATTGAGACCCAAAAGTCACATTGACAATAACAGATGGTTATGTACTTTATTATAATCAGTTTCTGTGAAACCATGCAGGGTGTTTGGACCCACAGAGAAAACAGACTTTGGGTAGGAACATGGCTGTATCAATTCAGCCTTTTTTTCTTTCTCAGATAAATCATATAAAAAGCAACAAAGATTTTTTTTAAATCCACAAACTTCATTTTCATTAAAATTTAAAGACAGATGCCATCTGGAGACTATAAAATACAAGTAAAGGCTAAAGGAGCAGAAACACTGCAGGTGTTTCTAGGGCATCATATGGGCATATGTATATGGCGCTTACATATGACATTTATATAGTTATGATAAAGATCACTCACTAAAAACAACTACAGGTAGGGATGGTGGGCAGGGGATGGGCTAAATGGGTGATAGGTATTACGGAGGGCACGTGTTGTGATGAACACTGGGTGTTATATGTAAGTGATGAATCACTAAATTCTATTCCTGAAGCTAATATTATACTATATGTTCACTAACTCAAATTTAAATTAAAACTTGAAACATTAAAAAAATAAAAAAACAACTACAGAAAACATATTAACAGTGAAACATTGAATACTTTCCCTTCCCAATTGGGAATAGGCAAGGATGTCCACTTATCACCATTTCTATTTTACACTGTACTGGAATTCTTAACCAATGCAATAAGGCAAGAAAAATATTGGAAATAAACAAGTAAAATTTTCATGATTTGCATATAACTTGGTTACATACATATAAAACCCTATATGATCTAATATACATTATATTTAGATAATAGGTTATAGATATATTATAGATCTATATCTACTATAAATAATATATATTATAATCATATATATATTAGATATATATAAATTTAAAAATGCCAAAACTAATAAATGAACTTAGCAAGGTCACAAATACAAAATCAACATATAAAAATCAATTGCATTTCTGTATATTAGTAGCAAACAATTAAGAATGAAATTTTAAAAATAACACAAACAGCTAGTAATAAATCTAAGATGTGTAAAGCCTCTATACTAAGAACAACAAAACATGCTTGCATGAAATTAAGGAAAGCTTAATAAATATAACTAAATGTCCATTTTCCCAAAAGTGATCTTTAGGCCCAATCAAAATCCCAGAAGACATTTTAATAGAAGTTGAAAAGCTGATTCTAAAAATACAAACAAAAAGAACCTATAAAAGATAAAATGATTGTGAGAAAGAAGAACAAAGATAGAGGACTTTTATGATCCAACTTTAAAATTTATTATAAAGCTACAATATCAAGACAATGCTATACTGGTATAGGTGTAGACATCAAGATAAATAAAATAAATAGAGAGCCTGGAAATAGACCTATACTTACAAGGTCAATTGATTTTCAACAAAGATTCCAAGGTAATCCAATGGGGGAAAGAAGAATCCCTTGTACAATTGGAATCCATATGGGAAAAAATGAGCCTCAGCTCTTGCAGCCCATTGTACACAAGATTAACTCAAGTGAGTTATAGATATAAGTCTAAAAGCTAAAACTAAAATTTCTAGAATATAATAAAAAGCTTTATTACCCTGGTATAGGCAAAGATTATGCACACAGTGAACACTAACCAAAACAGAAAAAGATGATGGTCTGGACTTCATCAAAATTAAAAACACATACTGCTTGAAAGACAAGAAAATGAGAAGACAATATCTAACAAAACTATTTAGAATATGTAAAGAATTTCTACCACTCATTATTAAGAAGCTACACTATTTACAAATGGACCAGAGATTTGAGCAGCCATTTTACAAATGCAGATTTATGGATGGCAAAGAAATCATATGAACTAATGCTCATCGTCGCCTAAAGAGAAATACAAATTTGAAACCACAAACCACGATGAGAACCCCGCACACCCACTAGAATAGTTAAAATTGAAAAGCCAGACGGTACCAAGTATCGGTGAGGATATGGAGCAACCGGAGCTCTCGTATGTTACTGATGGGACTCCAAAAGAGTACAATCATTTTGGAAAACACTTGAACAATTTCTTATATACATAAGCCTTCCCTATAAACCAGAAATTCCCAGGTATTCACTCACGAAAAATGAAAACACATGCCTACAAATTATACATGAATGCTTCTAGCCTGGAAGTGAAAACAGCCCAAATGTGTTAACAGGTTATTCAATACACAAGTAGTACTATATTCAAATACTGAAATACTACTCGGCACTGAAAGCGAATTACTAATACATGCTACAAACAACGTGAATGACCTCAGAAATAGTATACTTGAGTGAAAAAAGCTGGGTACAAAAGAGTGTATATACTCTTTGTGAAGTCCAAAAGCAAATAAAAACTAATCAATGGTGACAAACCCAAAAACACCTGCCCAGTTGGAAGGCATTGGGTAATTTTCGGAAAGGGTACAAAGATACTTTAAGAAATGAAGCAAATATGCCACATTTTTTGCATATGTGTTGTTTGCACAAGTAAATACTACTGCAAAAACTCATAAAACTAAGCACTTAAAATGTGTGCATTTTATCGTGTGTAAATTATGCCTCAATGAAAAAAATCATGATTATTACATTTCTCTGTACAATATTATTGCTCAACGATAATACCATTGTTTTCAAAAGAAGCCAATGGACTACCTTGCATTGTAGTAACTGTCTTTTTATATTATGACTGTTTGTAACTTTATGAAATCTTCATAAATGTGATCAACTGCAATAATAAAGAAATATTTAAAAATGACAACGAGCAGACAGGGGGAAATATTTGTAACCATCTTTCAGACGAAGGGCTAATCACTCTTATGTGTAAGAATTCTTAAAAACTTATCTCTAAAATATCTTAAGTTACCAAAGTGAATACAACTTTACTCTAGGAGGGGAGTGCTCTTGTCACAGTGGACTCCACTCTTGGGCATAGCCGCTGTCCTGCTTCTGGTTTTGTTTCCATGTCCAATGGTGGTCTGGAAAAATGGAGGGAGGGAGGGGAAAAAAGATCAGTAAGAGAAAGAGAGAAGAAAGTAAAGGAAAAAAAAAAGGATACATATCTATGCTCTGAAAAAGTACTGGATAAAAATATGTCAACATTTTTATAACAGGGACTGAAATTATGGGAGATTTTTTTCCTTTTTATGGATTATCTGTGTTTTTTATAATGACGGTATATTACTTTCTGTTCATTTATAGGAAATGCTATCATGCAAATGAGAACTATTTCTGGTGAACCTATTATACTTACAAGTACTTTAAATAATTTTCATGGAGTTCAATTTATGAGTTGAAATTTCATTCCTTCAACAGGCAATGCTTTTATTATTCATTTATCCCCACCCGCCCACGAAATACGGATGAATTAAGAGAGCTTCATGAACTTTTACTTATAAATGCTGCATAATTTTATATTCCAACAGCAGAGAATATCTTTTAAAGTCATTTAAATTTACCTAACTTATATTTGGAATTTTATTCTATAGTTTCCATCAGATATGGTGTTCATATTGGTTTCTTAAAATACATGTAGAAAAGGAATCCACAGACAATTTGTTTGTCCTTTAAAGAAAGCCTTTGTATTGTATTTCAAACACACATGAAAATAGAGAATTCTTCAGTGAACCTTGGATAACCATAACCTAAGTTTAACAAACATTTTGCCATATTTGCTTCATCTTTTAAAAAATAAATTAAACATTGTGAGATTTCATCCCCAAATACTTCAGCATGCATTTCTTTTTTTTGTTTGTTTTTCTTTCTTTTCTTTCCTCTTTTTTTTTAGAAAGAGACTGTGAGTAGGGGAGAGGAGCAGAGGGAGAGAGAAAGAGAATCTCAAGCAGGCTCCACGCTCAGTGTGGAGCCCAACATGGGGCTTGATCCTACAACCCTGGGATCATGACCTGAGCTGAAAACAGGAGTCATATGCTCAACTGATTGAGCCACCCAGGCACCTCCGCCTTCAGCGTGCATTTCTAAGAAAGTGAGGACACCTTCTTACATAACCACAAAACTATTTTCACACTTAACAAAATTAAATATAATTTCTTATTATCATCAAATACTTAGACCACATTCAAATTTCCCCCATGTATCCCCCAAATGTATTTGGCAGTTATTTGTTAAAACTGGGATCCACATAAGGCCCAACTGACCATTAAATTTCTAAACCGTAGTCTTTTTAAAACCAAGAACAGTTTCCATCATCGCCACCACTATTTTCCTTTAAAAACATTTTTTCCCATAATGTATTGACTTAAAAACACTTGGTTAGCTGTTCCAAGAGTGTTTCCTGGCAATTTAAACAATGGTTTGAGAAAACCACCAAAGAACTCACTGCAGCAATCATCGTCTCTGAACATAATGTCAGATTCATATTTAACACCCAAATTTTGCCACTCTTGACCTTGGACATCAAGAAGGTGATGTGGGTGGGGGGAGAGAGTGGGGGATAGCAGAAAAATGTCTTTGACCTGACACACAAGCGGACTGAGTTAGATCTGCTCATCTTTTGTTATAAGGCCTGATTTGGGGAAGAGAGCTGCCTTGCCTTCGGAACCTCTAAGCCTGGAGGAGACATCACAATTTCCCTTCTGGCCCAGAGGAACATGAGCTTAATGTAGCTTGCAGGAAGCCTGATTTCAGCTAGCTTTCACACCCCCAGAAGGAGTTAAAATGTGAAAGCACAGCACTTTTCCTTTCAGGAGGCCTATCTTATCACAGGCAACGGGGGTAGGAGAAAACATTTGAAGCTAATGATGTTTACAGCTAACCAGATCTGGTTGAAGCAATCCGCCGGACTTGAGTTTGCAAGTCTCATTTCTTATAAGGTCCATTTATCTTAGAATGCTCGACTACCAGAAGTACCCTGCCTTTACATTCCTCTGAATATTAAGCCAGACAATGAATTCTTCTCCCAGCTGGTTAACTGTCTTTAACCCCCCCGCAGGCTGCTACAGTATTGTGTGTGTTAACTCAACTGCATTACAAATTCTCTAATATTGAACAACCGCAACAACAAAAGAGACAAATATTAAATGTCATGAAAGGAAGGTTGCTAGGGAGATTTTTATATGATGTAACCAAGAAAGTCCTCCCTGTAAAGAAGGAAGAATCCTTAAATCATCCAATGTATAATAATTGAACATCCACTGATGGGCTCAGACACCCATCTCTATACTAGCCTGGAAAAGAGAGTGTGGCCCTCCTTGCCAGACCTGGGTCACACACCCACCCTAAAGGTCGGAAGTGAAGTCAACTTCATCCAAACCTAAATCTAAGAGTGGTAAATAGAGCCTTCCCTAGGGAAAATCAGAGAGCAGCCGCCAACGGAAGGAAGAAGGGATATTGGGTAGGCAAAACCAACAGATGGGCATCTATAGACCAAGTAGTAAATGAAAATAGGACTCCAGAAACTTAGAGAAGGGGTCGTCATTGGTGTGTGTCCCTTCTTCCAGGTCCCTAATATTTCATAGCTGACTAGCCTCGACCCTTCTCCCCATAGCATCCCGTTCTTGTAGGACTCTGAGCCTATCAGGTGTGTTGGCCTATTGGGCAGGGTTCCTAACGTATCTCCTCTCTCAGAGAGACAAACCTTATCTCCAGCAAAGTGCATTGTATAAAATTCTTAATGGAATGTTGTCATGGAAAGAATGTTTTGGTTCCAATCCCTGGCAACACACCATCATTCAGGTATCTAGGATGTTGTGTCTAGCTTCAGTGGGAGAAAGCATTCATTCTTGACTTGGTTTTTCTAGATGCTGGGAGGCAACATAAGGAGCAGCCATTTAATTTTTCAACAAAAGAGGAAAAGACAGAAGGGAAGTGTTTTCAAAGACTTTATTTTTTGGGGGGAGTGGAGTGGGCAAAATGGGAAAGGAGGTCAAACGTACAGAATCACTGTTACAGAACAAATACGTCACGTGGATATCTGTACAGCATGACAGATATTAAGTGTAATGAAAGAATTAAGTGACTATGGTTAATAATATGATATTGCATATGTGCAAGTTGCTAAGAGACTAAATTTTAAAAGTTCTCGTCACAAGAAAAAAATGTCATTATGTACAGTGATGGATATTAACCAGATTTACTGTAGTGATCACTTTGCAATATATACAGATAGTGAATCATGATGTTGTATACCTGAAACTAAATAATAGTCGATTCTACCTCAATAACAAAATAACTTTTCAAAAAGACTTCATTTTGGGGGCGCCTAGGTGGCTCAGCCAGTTAAGCATCTGACTTTGGCTCGGGTCATGATCGCACAGCTTGTGGGTTCAAGCCCCACGTCAGACTCTGTGCTGACAGCTCAGAGCCTGGGGCTGCTTTGGATTCTGGGTCTCCCTCTCTCTCTCTGCCCACCACCCCATGCTCATGCTCTGTCTCTCTCACTCTCTCTCAAAAATAAATAAACATTAAAAACTTTATTTAAAAATTTTAAAAAATACTTTATTTTTTTAAAGAGCAGTTTTAGGTTTACAACAAAATCGAAAGGAAAGCACAGAGAGTTCTCACATGCCCCCTGCCCCACCCCATGCGTGCCATCTCCGTTATCTACATCCCCTACCAGAATAGGATATTTTTTGCCAAGAATGAACCTATACTGACCCACCATAATCACCCAGAGTCCATAGTTTACCATAGTTCACTTTTTTTTAATTCTATTTCAACTTTTTTTTGTGTATTTATTTTTAAAGGAGAGCAAGAGAGAGAGAGAGTGGGGGAAGGGCAGAGAGACAGGGACAGAGGATCTGAAAAGGGCTCTATGCTGACAGCAGAGAGCCCAATGTGGGGCTTGAGATCATGACCTAAGCCAAGTCGGAGACTCAGCCGACTGAGCCACCCAGGCCCCCCTCTATTTCAACCTTTTTAAAAACTGAAGTATAGTTAACACAATTTGTTAGTTTCAGATGTACAACATACTTGATTTAACAATTCTATAC
This sequence comes from Paguma larvata, assembly GCA_030068075.1. Taxonomy (NCBI): domain Eukaryota; kingdom Metazoa; phylum Chordata; class Mammalia; order Carnivora; family Viverridae; genus Paguma; species Paguma larvata. The sequence goes on along the minus strand of CM057842.1, from coordinate 21,368,279 downwards.
ATTATGCAATGCTTACCATGATAAGTGTTGTTCCCGTCTTCTTGGTGGTATACATTCTATGAGTTTGGACAGGAGTGCAGTGACGTAAATCCATGAGTATATCATAGAAAGCATTTTCATCGCCCTAAAAAGTCTCTGTGCTCTGACTGTTCATCTCCATCACCTCTCCTTCCCCGAACCCTCCCTGGCAGGGAGTTTTCAAATCACTACACACACTTGCCTTTCTAGTAAAAAGAAATCCCTCCCAGAGCTTTCCAAGCCCAATTAGGTTGTTTGGCTCTGCCTTGGAGTTTTTGCCCTTTTCCTCCCCCTCCTGCAAGCAGCTCAGAAGCAGAGGGAAAACTCTGTAAACAGGGGCCTAAAGACAGCAAGCAGCAGGGCTCCTCTGGCTGTCCCCGACTCACTTATCAGAGCCCTCCAGTGAGGGCCACATGTGCGCTGAAAGATGCATGGAAAACTAAAGGATAATAGATTAAAAAAATAAGAAGGAAAATGAGTAATGTTTGCATGTGAATTTATGTTTATACGAAGTATTTGTGGAAACACGCCTTTTCACTTTGGAGCTTCTACTAATCCATCACCATGACACTAATGTGGCAAGAAGCAGATCGTCAGGCAGCAGTGACCACGGCCTGTTAACAGACCACTCCATTCTCAGCAATCACACTAACAAAATCAGGACACAGCTCGGTCGGCTTTCAGGAGACGCAAACCGGAAAATGCTTCACAAATGCTCCCCTCTACGCCCGGGGTTTTGCACCCAGGGAGTCTAGGTGTGGAGCAGGAGGGGAATGTCCAGGGAACATCCCACACACAGAGTCTTCCAGAGCCTGGCAAATATCTGGTGTGGTGCCTGAACACCTGGTGCTAAGTGTGCCTTTGGTTTTCATAAAGCTGTTCTCGTTTTGCCCAGAAAGGCTCTGCTCAAGGCCTGGGTGTGTGGCCTTTGCTTTTCGATTATATACGATGCTAAAACACACAGTCTGGATAACACAGGCCTGACTATGATTTTAAAGCTGCTTACCAGTGGACACTAAGAGAGAACTTTGTTTTGTTTTTGTTGTTAACTTGCTCATGTATTTGTGACCATACCGGAACATGCTTCACTTGCTCATTTGATGAGTACCTCCCATGTGGTGGGAAATGTGCTTGGCGTTTTGGAACATGGATATTCACACATCATGATCCCTGCTCTCAAAGGAGAGAGGTACACCTGGCCATGCTGAAGATCAGAACTAATTAGGTGCGAAAACAAAAGTACAAGTAAGGATCTACGGGAGCATTAAAAAAAATGAGCTTGCAGGGTGCCGGGGTGGCTCAGCTGGTTAAGTGTTTAACTTCAGCTCAGGTCATGGGCTCACAGTTCATGAGTTTGAGCCCCTCATTGAGCTCTGTGCTGACAGCTTCGAGCTTGGAGCCTGGAGCCTGCTTCAGATTCTGTGTCTCCCTCTTTCTCTGCCCCTCCCCTGCTCGTGTTCTGTATCTCTCTCTCTTTTTCTCAAAAATAACATTAAAAAAAAAAAAGAGCTTCCTAAGAATCCAGGAAAACTTCAGGGAGAGGATTTTTCGGACCCTGACTTTGAAGAATCCTAGGAGTTTTTACTATATTATCATTATTTTATTGCCTTATTTCAAAGGAAATATGTTTGGATTATAGAAAATATACATAAGCAAAATCCCTATAATTCTATAACTCAAATATAACTGTCGTTGGTGGTACCATTTTTTTCTAGGAGTATGTGTCTTTCACACACACACACACACACACACAACATACAAAAAACATGAAGCGATCATACTTCCTGATTTGACTTATAACCTGCTTACTGCACTGTGTGTGTGTGTGTGTGTGTGTGTGTGTGTGTGTGCGCATGTACACACTTGATATTACAACAGAGGTTCTCTTATCTGACATAATCAGAAGTACTAACTAGTCAGGAAAAAAAAAATCAGTCAAAGGGAGGGGAATCACCAAATATAACAAAAACCAATGCCTAAAATCCTTTTTTTTTTAATTTTTTTTAATGTTTATTTATTTTTGAGACAGAGAGACAGAGCATGAGTGGGGGAGGGGCAGAGAGAGAGGGAGACACAGAATCGGAAGCAGGCTCCAGGCTCCGAGCCGTCAGCACAGAGCCCGATGCGGGGCTCGAACTCACAGACCGTGAGATCATGACCTGAGCCGAAGTCGGCGGCTTAACCAACTGAGCCACCCAGGCGCCCCCTAAAATCCTTATTTTAACTTAAAGTCATGTGCCTTCACTCACCACCCTTCCGGTGTAGGGCCCAGGCCTGAGCTCTGGGTGTGACATTGCCGTGGGACTGCTACATCAGCCGTCTTGCATAAGCCATCCTCCTAATGCATCCTGGGTAATTCCTAGTTTCAAACTCTTTATCAGGAACAAAGAAGTTAGAGAAACCTAGAACTTAACCATGCCTTTCTGGTCTTCCAGCTACTTTGCCCACCCAACTCCAGAGCATCTTCTAAGGACTTCCCACTTACCCAGTCATCCCAAGGCGTTCGATTTTATCTTGGTAGAAATATGGAACCTCTTCATGTTCACTCCGACATCCCCAGGTGACATAATACTTACACACAGATAACGTGTGATTACGATAGCCAATACAACTACCTGTCAGGTTTGGGAGCAAATGGCTCACCCAGAAGCATTACAAGAGGGCAGGAGTATCTTTGAGTCGCCAGCAGTGAAGGTGTTCAGGCTGCCGACGGCTTCTGTAAGCAATTCTTACACACGGAATCTATCAAGCCCAGCAGGTTGGTTAGAAGTAATTTCTACTGTATCTGACAGTCCTCTTTCTATGTCATTGTATTCATTTTCTATTGTTGCTGGAACAAATTACCACGACTGAGCAGTTTAAAACAACACCCACGTTTATCTCACAGATTAGTAGATCAGAAGTCTTAGGTAGGCTCAACTGGGTTCTCCCCTTAGGGTCTCACAAAGGGTCTCACCAAAATCAAGGTGTTTAGCAAGCTGGGCTCTTATCCGGAAGTTCTAGGGAAGAAACTGCTTCTATGCGCCTTCAAGGAAGGTGCATTGTCGGCAGTTCCTTGCGAGGGTAGGTCTGAGGTCCCCATTTCCTCAGCTGGGATTACTTTCAGCTCTCAAAGACCATCCGCGATCCTTGACGCGTGGCCTTCTCCATCTCCGAGCCAGCAAGGATGTATAAAATTCCCCTCCTGCTTCAAATCCATGCCTTCCCCTTCTGCTACCAGAAGAGAAAACTCTGCTTTTAAAAAGGGCCCATGTGATTAGGCCAGACCCACCCAGATAAACCTTCCGAACTGTGCCGTGTGACAAAGCACACTCACAGGAGTCATAATTCATTCTATCAGTGGGTTCTGGGGATTAGAGCAGTGGAATCTTCAGAGCCATTTTTAGCATTCCACCACCACAGTGATTAAAATGGAGACAGAAGGAAAGAACTTTCCAGGCTAAATGAAGAACATAAGCAAAAACACAAGGAGATGACAGAGCACCAAGTGAAGTGAACACCTTAGGAAACAACAAACTACCACCCCCTTCATTCCCAGCTATGGCCTCTTTCTATTTCTTTTTCTTTTTTTAATTTTTTTAATGTTTATTTATTTATTTTTGCGACAGAGTGAGACAGAGCATGAGTGGGGGAGGGGCAGAAAGAGACGGAGACACAGAATGTGAAGCAGGCTCCAGGCTCTGAGCTGTCAGCACAGAGCCCGACGCGGGCTCGAACTCACAGACTGCAAGATCATGACCTGAGCCGAAGTCGGACGCTCAACCGACTGAGCCACCCAGGCACCCCTGGCCTCTTTCTATTTCTAATGTCCCAGCTAAAAACGGACAAAAGAAAGTGAAGGAACCTGAGAAATTAAATTTATGCTAATATATCTAAATAATATTTCCCTGAGTTGTTTTCCAATTATTAGTTTAAGAAATGATGAGTTAAGAATTGAAGGAATTATCATCACATCCTTTCCCCAGAGAGCAAGAGTGAAGACTTGGAAATGATATCCATTTGTCTACTGACAAAGAATGATATAATGACATCAAAAGGCACCTACTTTCCAGTCATTCAAGAAGAAAAAATTTAAATGAGAATTCCCAATGCTAACTGGTAAAACTGATAGCGTCAAAAATTGCAATGTAAATGAATACAACTCATTAAGGATACAAATTTGCACTATTCTAAAAAGGGTAAAAATATTCAGATCCTTTGACTTTGGGGACTTTATGCCAAGGAAATAGTCCAAGAGAACTTTTTTAAATTTTGCAATAAAACACACTTTGTAGCAATATTTATGTATTACAACATATTTCATCTACATATTCGTAATTGAAAAATGATTAGTTCAATTACGGTTTCACCATTCAAAGGAATATTATTATTAGCATTTTAATTCAGATATTAGCATTTTAATTGTGAAGAGTAAAATGAAATACCGAAAAATGTATGTGATACCTTATGTTTAAAAGTAAAATGCAGGGCACCCGGATGGCTCAGTCGGTTAAGGATCCGACTCTTGGCTTTGGCTCAGGTCATGAACTCGTGGTTTGTGAGTTCACGCCCTGCGTCAGGCTCTGTGCTGATAGTGGGAAGCCTGCTTGGAAGTCTCCCTCTCCCAATCTCTCTGCCCATCTCCCGCTCGCTCCCTGTCTCTCTCTCAAAATAAATAAATAAACTTAAAAAAAAATTTTTTAAAGTAAGATGCAGAACCTTCTCTATCTTTCTATTGCAACTATGTGAAAAATGCTTCTGTACATGACCCAGATTTAGGAGGGAACTTGAAAAATGAAAAAAATTTGAATAGGATGGTGAATGAACTTTGATTTATATTAACAGTGCTATCAGGTTGTTTGTACAATAAATAATAATGATAGTAAGCTTTAAAAAATAATATATGAACTCCCAAAGACTGACTACCATGAATGCCACTGCACCCTCACTGGTTTTAAAAGGACTACAGACAGTTAATCAAAAAAACAAAATATAGAGTACAAGACAGGGCCATTGCAAAAGAAGCCCTCTTGTCTGAGCTCAATGCCTTGAAGCAGCCCAGCGAAACAGAATCACACGTACACTTACCTATGCCTTTTTTTCATTTTACTTAAAGGAAATAAGCGTATATGGTACTGAAAATTATAACCTCTTTCATGTGAGGCAATGAGGAATGTGAGGAGGTAAAGAGAATCGATACAATTCACAATTGTTGGAGAGAGAAAAAAATTTGGTTATCTGCAAGATTGTATTTTAATGAAGAAGGAGTCAAGCCTTGTTAATGAGACCCATCGTCTGGAAAGTTATTAATTTAGAGTGGCTTTATTTTACCTCCACAGAAGGTAATTCTGCTTAAAAACATCTCTTACAAAAATTCACATGCCTAACTTAAATTGGGCAAGTGATATGTTCAAATGGTGCAAAGTGATTTCAAACACACACAAAAATCGTGCCTTTTAGCCTGAAGTTGAAACAAACTAACCTATCTCTCCTATTGTGTAGATTTCATTGCTTGCAAATACACAGTAACGCCTACCTCTTTCATTCTAAGATGAAATTTGTTTTCATTTTGTTTTGCTGGGAATTGGTTCTTTTTTTTTCTTTTTTCTTTAATGTTTATTTATTTTTGAGACAGAGAGCAAGCGAGCGAAAGGGGAAGGTGTAGAGAGAGAGGGGGACAGAGGATCTGAAGCAGGCTCAGTGCTGACAGCAGAGAGCCAGATGCGGGGCTCGAATTCACGGACCATGAGATCATGACCTGACCTAAAGCCGGACACTTAACCAACTGAGCCACCCAGGTGCCCCTCTAAGTTCAATATATTTTTTTTCATTTTTTTTAATAATAACTTATTGTCAAATTGGTTTCCATACAACACCCAGTGCTCAACCCAACAAGTGCCCTCCTCTGTGCCCATCACCCACTCTCCCCCCTTCCCACCCCCCTCTCCCCTCAGTGTGTTCTTATTCTTTGAGAGTCTCTCATGTCATGTCTTCCTTCCTCTCTGTGGCTTTTTTTTCCCCCTTCCTCTCTTCCCCTGGCCATGTGTGGCAACATGGATGGAACTGGAGGGTATTATGCTGAGTGAAATAAGTCAGGCAGAGAAAGACAGATGCCATATGTTCCCACGCATAGGTAGGCTTTGGGAGACCTAGCAGAAAACCAGGGGGGAGTGGAAGAGGGGAATTGGTTCTTTTTCATCCCAGGACTGGCACTGTGGTACCTGAATCTAAGGAGAGGGCCTGCTGGAAGGGACATGGCAGTCCCCGTTAGGGTCAGCAATTGATCAGGGAGCATTGACCTGCCTCGGCCCTGTTGGTTTCTATTCCCTCTGGTTTTATTTCCATCAAAGAAGCAAACACTGGGAGGAAGGAGTTCTATTACCATATTTAAAATTCCTCCGCTAGTCAGCAGCGTTCAGGAAAAATTCATGCCTCTTCCAACTCTAGGGGATCTACTGCAAATCCTTTAAATTGTCATATTATCCTCTCATTCGCTTCTATTTTAGCAAAGCAAATGATTAAAAATTAAACTTTCATTTAGAAGCATAATTATTTTAAAGGATGTCAAGGCTTCACGTTAAACAAATTTACCTCAGCAAACAGAATGAGGACTTGGAATTCAATTGAAGAGTTAATGAAATAACCATAATTTAGTTAGGTGAATCAACCTACATCATCTATTTATTTAAACAGATTTCTCTCCTTATTCAGTTTTCATGTATGGTAGTTGTGTTTTTATTCCTTCAGCAAATGTCTTGGCTACACAGAGTAAATCAAAGGAACATTTTTTGGTTTTAGTCAGGAATTGTTTTTTTTATATTAAAATAAAATAAATAAAATGCAAATAAAAATTAATTAATGTAATTTTCCTCTGGGTGAGAATTTATAAATTAGGAAACTAGCGATAATACTAACCTGAATTTCCAATCCTAAAAAAATTCCCATGGAACATAAAGTTTTGATCTGAATCACTGAGATAAATTAGTTTAGCATTACGAGTTGAAAAAGGCCAATGCCCAGTGTGCAGAGAGCTCTAGACTGACTGACTGACTGAATTAATTAATTAATTAAATGTGATAGGCAGCCTTTTTTTTTTTTAATTTTTTTTTTAATGTTTGTTTCTTTTTGAGAGAGACAGACAGACAGCATGAGCGGGGGAGGGGCACAGACAGAGAGGGAGAAGCAGACTTTGAAACAGGCTCCAGGCTCTGAGCTGTCAGCACAGAGCCTGACGCCGGGCTCAAACTCACGAACTGTGAGATCATGACCTGAGCTGAAGCTGGACGCTTAACCGACTGAGCCACCCAGGCGCCCCGGGCAGCCTTCTTATATTGCCTCCGGTGATCGCTGCCTCTCTATAGAAGAGTATTCATAGTCTTCTATAATCCCCTCCCCTTGGATATGGACTGAACCTAGGGACTTGCTTCTAAGGCACAGAATGTGGCAACAGTGATGGAATGTCACATTTGAGACTCACAAAAGACTGTAACTTCCATCCTGTTGATACTTCTCTCTTCTTCTCTCTCACTTGCTCTGATAAAGCCAGCTGTCTTGAGCTGCCCGGTGGAGAGGTCTACATGCAAGGAATGGCATGTTAGAACTTCCACCCAATAGCCAGTGAACAACTGACACTCAGTCCCATAGCCCACAAGAAACTGAATCTTCCCATCCCCTAGGTGAGTGAGTTTGGGAAGTGGGTCCTTCCACTGCCACACCCTGAGATGACCGCAGCTTCACCCAACCCCTTGTCTAAGCCTGGGAGCAACCTGAGCTGTACCCAGATTTCTGTTCTGCAGAAACGATGCTATGATAAACATTTTTTAAACCACCAATTTTGGGGTAATTTGTTACACAGCAATATATGACTAAGATGCTCACCAATAAATTCATTCACGGCAGAGTCTCTCTCCCAGGGACACATTCATATGGAAATGCCTGGGCTCTATCTAGCAGATACCGCAGAGTTATTTCAGATGATACAGCCTTCATGCTAAAATCTATGCTAACCAGTCAACTGTCTGGTAGTCAGTACCAGGAGCTGGTGGGGAGGGAGACCATGGAGGAGATCATGATAGATACATGACAAGAGTGCGACCTCTTGTCTCTTCTACTTTAAAATTGTACCCACCCCACCCCCATCAGTCCAAAAGGCCTACTAGATTTTATTGGGGTGTGGGGAGCGGCTGGGGGAGGGGGTGTTAGAGAGTTGTGTTGTAAATAAGCCTGCTCCTAAATGTATGGGTATGGACCAAGCCCATATGCTAAATGCTTCCATATTTAAAAGTTAAAACCAAGCTACTCTCACAGCAAGGGGCATGTTCTGAGTGCTGCTCCTTCCTCACCCACACAGCCCTTTTCTCAGGAGGCCAAAGGGGTCGGCACTGTGCTCTAAAGCCAGCCCTCTCTTCTGATATGCTGGGGAAAGACAGGCTGGACTCTTCAGCTGTGCCTTGGCTAACCCAGCTAGGGGTGGGGAGCATTCCAGTCGAGCTCCTCAGGGAGCCAGCAACAGTTCTTACCTGAAAGACCAACCGAGGGTGGTCTTGGATATGGGCTCACAAAAGACTGTCACTTCCAGCTTGTGTAGGGAACTGTGCAAAACCTCAGTGGTCCTTAGCTGGAATAAAGCAGGTTAGACAAGCTCAGTTCTTCCCGCACAATCACCGTGCAATCACCATCACAAATAGAAGGCCAAAACCAAAAGGAAAGCCTGAGGGAGGACTGTACTCAGCGGCAACCAGTTGCTCAATTATGCAGAGTACAGTACAGTGGTTTACAGGTTACAATGTCCTTTTGCACCTATCAGCCAGATGTTCTGAAGAGCCCTACTTCCAGCCTCAAAAGTATCATGCATCAGTCTACTTTTATTCAAGAGAAAATGAATTCAGGAATAATGATAATGGTAATAGCCAAAGTCTACTAGGCACTTACCACACGCCAAGCACTAAGCTGCCTGCTTCCCTTGGGTGACCTCACTGAGTCCTGCAGACAACTCTGGTGGGTGGAGAAAATACTGTAACAAGAGGAAACAGAGCCCCCAGGGGTTAATTCCTTGCCATCGGAAGTGGCAGAGCAGAGAAATCAGCAATATTCAAGACTGGGTGCTCTTCGCCCGTACACAGATCCCTTGGGCCAACTGCATTTTGGAAACACAAACTGTCCTTCAATCATCTGGTCTTGAAAGAACCTAAACCCTAAGAGAAACAAAACCTGTTCTAGGTAACGCATCTCCTTATCCATGACTCTCTACTCCCTCCACCTCCCCTGACCCAGCCAGGTGGACAGACTAGAGCCCTTAACAGTGAGACCACCCAAGTCCCCTCTACAGTCAGCTGACTGAGAGATCCTAGGAAGATTATTTATCCCCTCTTTTCTCTCTTTCCATATCCACCAAATAAACATGGTCGGATTATGGGTCCATTCACCTAAAACACAAGTATAATTGGTCTTTATGCAAACATACACCCTCTTTTCTTACTCATTTCACTTTTGAGCACCAAAAATGTATAAATTCTATACAAAATACATATTTATACAATGTAGCCCCATAAAGCCCTGAGCATACACCCAGGCCCTGGTGCCGCCGTACCCCTCCCCCACGCCCCACGGACTCGCAGCCACGGGTGTGGACGCCCTGACTTTAGGCCACAGAAACACTTTCCCCTCTGCGTTGCCCAGCATCTGTGGGCAAAGTGGCTGGTGATCTGGCTTAAAGAAAAAAAAAATTTTTTTTAAGTAATAGCTGGTCAGCCTGGTGCACAGCTTTCCCCCCACTTTTCTTGTAAATGTTTTTCTCATTGTAGTCTCCTTTACGCCTGCCCCCAAAGCTCTCTTAAGTGCATTTAGTTGGAGGAAAAATTGACCTGCAGAAGTCTCTGCGTTGTACTCAAGACAGTATTCGAATTTCCTAATGGCCCTGGGAATCCCCTAAGGGTCTTGCTCCTAAGAAACCAAACCTGCAAAGTAGAAGAAAACAGTTTTCTAACTCTGCCCACTAGCTTTAAAATTGAGACTCCACTGGAGAGCCCAACTCAGACTTTTTGGTGACTCACTACATGCCTCCAGCCTAGGGCCCTGTGGATGCCAACAACAGGAAGCTGAGGGAACAAAGGGGCATACCAGTTGCCCCTGTTGAGCATTTCCTAAGGCCAGGTCCCCCTGAGTGTTCTACACAGCGACCCTGTGCCTGGAGATATTATAAAACCCATTTTGCAGAGAGGAAAGTGAAGTCTGGGAATGATTGACTTACCCAAGGCCCCCTCCGTTGTAAGCTGTACAGTTAGGTCTGGAATCCTGGTCTGTGGGTCTTCAAATGCTCTTGAACTTCTTCCTGTGCCCCAAAAGATTCTCACTGAGTTATGAGCAACTGTAGGCACTGCTTAATTTAATGAAATCGGCTACAAAGAGGGGGACTATCATTTCTGGTCAGTGGCTGTGTTAACCATTCATCCTTTGTAGGCCATTTGCAGGCAGTTGTAGTTTCTGGAAGAGCATGTTAACGAAGACTGTATTTCATTCTGTTGACTCTCTGTGGTAGAGACTATGGCACTGGTCAATTTTCCCACAAGCTAGTAAATCTAGGTGCTGCCTGGCGCTCAAGTACGTGCACTTTACAGAGAAATTATCCGTCCACACTGACACCAGCACCACAGAGAGTTAGCATCATGAAAGCATATCTCCTTGCTTGCGTCTTCTGGTGCAGATTTTCTCTTTTCCAATGTCCTTGGGCTTAAAGCCCTCATAAAGCATTGTAATCTAAAGTCACAATGATAATGTGTATTTGCTTTTCAAATGTGAGAAATGAGAAAAGCCATAATCATAGATTAATACTACAGGGTTTCAAATGGAGTGTCTGTCCAAGTCTGAGATTTAGAGCAACATCTTTACCAATTCTCCAGTTTTCCCCTTGAAGAAAATTTTCCATTCTCTTAAGACCTGCTTGTTATGTCAGAAGAAAATTTGCTTATTTCTGTAGCTGCATTTCTCCTTTGTTTTGTTTTAATGATATGGGTAAAAGCGAGATGTACTAATAAAGAAATACCTAGATGTCATGGAAGCATGAAAAAAAGGACGGATAACCTAAGGTTAAAAATGAAATTCAGGGGCACCTGGGTGGCTCAGTTGGTAAAGCGTCCGACTTCGGCTCAGGTCATGATCTCACCATTCCCAAGTTCAAGCTCCGCATCGGGCTCTATGCTGACAGCTCAGAGCCTGGAGCCTGTTTCAGATTCTGTGTCTCCCTCTCTGTCTGCGCCACTCCCCTGATCATGCTCTGTCTGTCTCTCTCTCAAAAATAAACATTAAAAAAAATGAAATTCAGGGGCGCCTGGGTGGCTCAGTGGGTAAAGCGTCCGACTTCGGCTCAGGTCATGATCTCACGGCTTATGAGTTCAAGCCCTGAATTGGGCTCTGTGCTGACAGCTCAGAGCCTGGAGTCTGCTTCCAATTCTGTGTCCTTCTCACTGCCCCTCTTCTGCTCGTGCTCTCTCTCTCTCTCTCTCAAGAATAAATAAAACATTTAAAAAAAAATTTTTTTAATGAAATTCAATCAAAACTTATAACTTCTAGGCTAAAAGGAATAAACCTTTTGCTTTCCCGAGTTTACCGAGTCTGTTATGAGCCAGATCCAGGGCAAGGCACTAAAGAAGAAAATAGACTCCGTCTCAGCCTTTGTGGACTCACAGAATCGTGGGGAAGACAGACCTGAGGTCAATAGTTAGTAATTGTGAATTAAGCGATTCGGAGAAATATGGGAACATCTAGCAGGAGGATCTAACCCATTCTGGGATCAGGGAAGCTTCCCCAGGAAAGGGAGAGTCTCGGGCGAACTGTAAAGAAGAGAGCCAAGCAAAGAGCATCCCATGCCATGGAGAGTATGCATGAAGACCAGAAAGCAGGAGAAGAGCCTGGAAGGATGGAAGAACTGAGAAGATTCCAGAATGACTAAAGGGGAAAGATTGGGAAGAGAGTGGTGCCAGGTGAGATTGGAGAGGTTCCAGCCTAGCAGTGGACCTGACCGTTGCCATGGGAACCTCCCCCAGTGGTGTAGAGCCAAGAGTAGTAAGCTCCACGAAAACAGAGAACAACCCTGCTTTCGCTGGCCATACTTGGCAGACTTGCTAGCCCAGTGCTAGAAATACTAGGTTCTAGTGAAAGAACCAGCCATTTCTACACTACTGTCACAAATCCTCACGCATAATAATCTTTTTTCTTCTTTCCTTCCTCACTGGAAATGAAATGTTGCTCCAGTTTTGCCCGTTTTTCTCTTGCTGACTTGAAGGTCATGGATTCATGAAGTTTCTCTCTACTTCCCGTATTCTTCCCTCTTCTTTCTTCGCATTTTGGTCTGTAATGTATTTAACAATTCCTTACAGCACCAAGCAGAAGAGGGGAATCATCCAGCTAGGTTACTAAGGGGGAAAAACTCCAGGACACTCTTGCCTCTTAAACAAATTTCTGTTCACTCCAGGCTGGCTCAAATCTGGGCAAGGCTGGTGGATTTTACACAACCAACTGGCAAAATAAAGAGGACTTTCTAGTTTGTGTTTTAAGTGACAGGTAATTTATACCCAAAGGGAATGCTCTAATTCATCATTAAGCTCCTCTTCATTGATTACGATGCCAAGGCTTGAGGTGGCACAGGAAATGTTGTATGCCCTGAGTGCCAAATTGGTCCCTTTGGGACTAGAAGAGCATTTTGGAAACCATTTTCAAGGCTGATGTACACACATTTTTGAGTCATCAAAGCTCATCTCTCTATTGTGGCAGAAATCACCAATAACTTTGGCTTCTCAAAAAAATTGGCACCAGGGACTCTCCAGACACCCGTGCATATGTTGCATTTTATTTTGTTTTGTTTTCAAGTACTTTGGATTCCAGCAGACCTTCCTAGAAACCTACCTAATAAGCAACTCATCCTGAAGGTTTATTTGAATTTGTTTATTTGAATTCCTCAGCATTCTGGGACAGTCATCCTTTGCTCTAACACCCAACTAAGATGACCTACAATGTCGTTCCACTGTTGGTGACAGGTCCAAAGCCTTCCCCAAAAGTTCACAGGTTCTTGTCCCATCTTGCTCAGAGCTCATGCCTCCAGCCCCTCCTTCTCGCTTTCATTTCCCAAATGTCACCAATCAAGGCTCTGTGTAGAAGAGACCTGTATCAATTCTGGAGTCAGTGGCAGGTAACTACAGCACAGGACGGAAGTGGGAGAGGGGTATCACCAGAACGCTGGGCGTGGACGGTTACTAAAATCCATAATGGAAAATCCCCTGATCACGATTCTCTTACTGGTTGTCATCTCTTTGGGCCCTTGGGTCACTGGTCCTTTTCCTCTCATCTCCAAAACCTTTTCTCTCTTTTTCTCCAGATGAATTCCACTCTTACCCTATCATTCAAAAAGCAACTAGAGACATTTTGTGCTCTCAAATAGAAATTATTTCCACCCAGTTGCACATTTACTGGAAACTTGAAGAAGAGGAGCCTACCTTTAAAAGTTAAAATCTACAACTTCTGTTTCAAAAATTCAACAGCTCCCTGCCCTTCCACGTCTCTCACCCCTTGCATGGACAAATAACCCTAAAACTGCATTTTATGAGAACTTTCTAGATACCAGGTACTTAACAAGCCTTATTTCATTTCATCTACATGATGAGCACCATTCTCTCCACGTTACAGATCATAATCGTAATTGAGCTAGGATTTATTAACTGCTTACTATGCAGCAAGGTCTATGCTAAGCAGTTTTCATGGATCACCTTGCTGAATGCTCACAACTCTACAAAGTTGGGATCGTTACCATCCCCATTTCACAGATGAGGAAACTGAAGTTTAAAGAAGAGAAATGACGGGTGTTAGGAACATCCAAACAAGAATGGAGCCCAGGTCCGCATAACTCCAAGGACTGGGATTTTTCCCTATACCATAAGGCTTCAGTATGACTGAGCTCCAGGAATTTGGAGAACATTCTTTTAAAAGAACATGGGCAGTGATCTTCCTGACCTAGCTCTGAGATAGCTCATGGCATGCCTCGAAGCAGGCCTTCGGTAATTAGTCAAATGTTCAAGGGAAACTGGTTCTGGATTCAGTCTGCAGACTCCCAGGAGCACACCTCTTGGTTAAGGGGCCTTATTCACACTGGGGTTTTTCGTGGCTATCACTTGTCCTCCCCTGAGATGGTTCAGATAACAGAGTACCCATCAATTAAGAAGATGCCTCCTTGCTGAAAGTGCGGCATTAAATTTTCATGGGGACAAAGAGGGAAAAATTGTAATTGGGGCAAGAATAAACTAGGCTTTTTTTCTAACAAAACTCATGCCATAATCATGCCTGATTTGCTTGGCTCTCTTTAAAACAGGCCGGACTGTGGCATGGTGAAAGACCCTGCTGTCGCTGTGTGGCGTGGAAACTCCCAGTGCTCTCCCGTCAGCTACCAAGACCTGCACGCTCACTCTTCCGTTTCCTTGCTGTGTCGGGAACTTGGCACTGTACACTCTCAGGAGAACACTGTCCTGGTACTAATGGGAGAAGGAGGTCATTCTCTTGGAAACTGAGACCAGGCAAATGAGGTTCCTGGCCTCACCTAGGGTCTGGGTTCCTATACGGGACACCTGATCTTCTCATCAGACCCATATCTAGAAGAAAGATTCCCTTGTCAGGGAGCTTCATGGGCTGGGACAGGAGGGACCAGCATGCCCCTTTGCCCAACACTGTTGGCAAGGCTACACCTTCTTGTCCTTCAGGTGTACAAAAGAGGAAAAAAAATGGTAACACCCAGTATTGGAGAGAGTATAGAGGAGCAGGCCTTCCAGAGATTAAATTCTAGAAGTCAGACTGGCAGTGTGTGTCACAGAGCTTTAAAAGCATGCATTTCATTTGACCTAGAAATTCCACTTCTAGGAGTTTATCCAAAGGAAATGATTTAAAATGTACAATATTTTAGCTATGAGGATGTTCATTCACTCGGTGTTTTTATAATAGCATACGACTGGAATCAACCTAAATGTCCAACAGCAGAAAATTGGTTCAATTAATTTTGGTTCATCCCTATAATGGTGTACTCGGTGGCCATTAAAACAATAACACACAGCTCTGTTTGTTGACAAGGAAAGATGTGACATCATGGGAAAGTGGATTAAATCGGTACGGTCCCACCTCCGCATGTGTGCGTGTGTTAGCAGTGGTTATTTCTTAGTGCCAGAATAATGACTTGGTTTCTTCTTATACTTTTATGTACTCTGTGAAAATTTTGTAAGCCCAGAAAAATTATAATCAAGAAAAGAATCAATAATATTTCTGTTTCTTCAAAAAGGAATATTTATCAAGAAACTCAAGCACAAAGACTAATCCTGGGAGGTTCCATGCAACCCGAAGATAGAAATCAGTTGCCTGTTGAGCATACATTTGAAACAGAGTCCATTCCTCTACCCTTTAAATAGTAAAGCATCCCGTCTTCCATCAGAGCATTGAGTCCACACGAATTTCGGGGAACGGGGGTCTGTGACTTCTTGCTTTCTGCCTTGAGACCTCGCTCAAGGGTTCAGCAACCCTATCTCTTAACATTACACCCTCCACAAAGCCATTCGTCCTTTGGGGATTTACTAAGCACTCATACTGTGCCAGGTGCTGAGCTGAGCACCTGGGATTCACAGGACAGGAAGATAGGGCCCTGTGATTAAGAGAGAAGCCTTCCCTTGGTGTGTGTTCCCCCACTGAATCCTTCTAGCATACAATCTACATCTCCGGGGGCTCCTTCCCTTCCCACCTTGTTTTACCCTTGTCTGCTGCTTCAAATCCTCTTTCCATCAAGCCATCTGTCCCTTGAGAGCTGCTCCTCAATCTCCTGCAGCATGTAGGAGAGTGAATGGCACATGGCAGAAGCTCAATAAATATTTATGAAATGAAGGACTAGATGTAATTGCTACAAGGAAAGCATATTTCCTTTATTTAGATTTATGCGAGTCTGATGTCTGCTGGCCTGGGTCAGTTGGAACTCTTCAGATGTAGGTGACCAAAAAAAAAAAAAAAAAAAAGGCAAGCCAAACCGTCTTAAGCACAAAGGGAGATTATTGTTTCCCATAACTACGAAGTGGATAAGCATAGCTTTGACTGGGTCCAAATCTCAAACAACGCAGGGTTTGGTCTCCCTCTATCTGTCAGCCCTGTCTTATCCATGTTGACTCCATGCTCAGGTAAGCTCTTCCCTTATGAAACAAAGATGCTTCCCAACGGCTCTAAGCTCTTACAGATCCAAGTCTCAGGGGAAAAAAAGAAAGCGTGCAACGCTTCCAAAGTCCCGGCAAAAGTCTCCAGATTGGCTGATGAGACCGGACTGTTTGGCTTGGGTCGTGTGTGTCGATCCTGAACCAATCACTGAGCTGAGGGATACCGTGTCCTGACTGGCTGGGCCTGGGTCACGTGGCTGTGTCTTCGGCATAATGAGGGAAGGATGTAACATTCCCCCAAACCGCCAAAACCCAATCAGTGTGCCCTTACCAAAAGGGTGGGTAGATTTGGGAAATGAAACAAATCATGTCTGTTAACCTTCCCTTCCTGGCAGCAAGCACATCTTGCTTGTTTCTTGAGCCCAAACTCAACCTGTTCCTTTTCAACCATAAGCCTCTGTTTTCTCTCCCTGCCTGAGCAGCACAACTGTACCCAAGTCCATGAAGGAAAGTCACAACTGTTTCAAACTAAACCTCCTCATTCCAGCCACATGCTGCCCATGGCGTTGGGTTTGCATCTACCAAAGCGGTCATTCTCCAGCAACCCCAGCGGCACACGGGGATCATCTGGGATGAGGAGGGCTTTTAAAGGCAGGTGCCTCCGTGTACCCTCCCCCATTCTGGTTCGGGTGGTCTGGGCAGGACTCCGCGTCTCCCATACTGCCTCTGCTGTGAAGCTTAGAGCAGTGAAGGAGAGACAGCCTCTGTTTTCAGCATTCCGAGTGAGCAGAGAGCAGGACCGTACCCTGCCCCACTCCCTTACCAACACGAGACAACAGACAAGCTCTCCCATCTCTCTGAGCCTCACTTTCCTCAACTGTAAAATGGGCATGACAACCCCTGATTTGCAGGGATGCTGTGAGGATTAAACAAGATAAGGCAGACAAAATTCTGGCACTAGCGGGTGCTTAGAAATGCTTAGATGCAGATTCCAAACGAGACTGCCAAGAGGCATCTATTACTCATCCATGCAGAAGCAAACCTTGCTTTGTTCTGGACTAACTTGTTTTTTCAAATGTCAGCCACCCTTTCTATGCTTCGCGGAGGAAGTCAGGATGCATAATTTAAGAAATCCCTCTTGGGGCGCCTGGGTGGCTCAGTGGGTTAAGCGTCTGACTTCGGCTCAGGTCATGATGTTGGACTCTGTGAGTTTGAGCCCCTCATTGGGCTCCATGCTGACAGCTCAGAGCTTGGAGCTGCTTAGGATTCTGTGTCTCCCTCTCTCTCTGCCCTTCCCCCACTCTCTCTCTCTCAGAAATAAACATTAAAAATTGAAAAAAAAAAAAAAAAGAAATCCCTCTTAATAGTATCATAATGTGAAAGGATATATTTTTTTTTTTAAAAGGGAGTGTGCCATGCTTGGATAGCATGAAGTACAAAAGTGGCATGCATACACAAATTAACTTTATCAAAAAAATACTCCGAAGACACTTACTGAATAATGAATGTGAATGATGGCAAGAACACGGGTTACCCAAGCACCCGTCTTGGAAACTTCAAACATTTGTTTTATATACCGTTGACATTATATGAAAGGAAAGGTCACAGGTGAAATGTGAAGAGATTTTACGATTTGAGACCTGTTGCGAGAACAGCCTCCTCTAACATCAGAATATCAAGAAGGGCGGAAATGTCACTAACTGTCTCAGAATTATTGCAGTGGATTTGCAGAAAAAAGGGATGTAAAGGGCTTTCCTCATTAGAAATGTTCTTTGATTTTTCACTTGTAGCTTTGATGGCGTTATTGGCAGGGGAGCAATGGAAGGGGACTGATTCTCAGAAGGTAGGACACACGAAGCTGGAAAGGCATTTGGGGCAGTTTACACATGAAAGGAGTTTCTACTCAAGGAGGAAGTGGGGACCAGCTGGCCAAGTGCACTTGTAGCCATTTCATTAATTTCTACAAAAACAAGACATTGAGAAGAATACTTTGGAGCCCTCGTCCCTGTAAGGAAACCAGCTTAAAAACTCTGATGGCCACCACATCAGGGCTCCAACCAGCGCCCGAATATTTGTGGGGGTTCCCGGGTTACAGCAGGCGAGGAGGCAGGGCCCTCAAAGAACTCGAGGCCTGGAGGGCTCTACGGGGCTGTGAGCATAAGCCTCATGCCTCCCGCAGGCTGCTCCCAGCCTCACTCGGCGCGGCAGGCAGACCACGCCAGGGAGACACTGGGGACGCCTCGATGGCCTGCTTTATCTTGAGGACTCGGCTGCAGCATGGCGGCTTAGACGGTGGCCATGGCACCCTCCTCCTTCCCTCTTTCTCTCCTTCTCTCTGGGTCAGACTGGCTCATGGTGTGAGGGCTCCCCAGGCTCCCCCATGTCCCTTGCTATTTTCTCCCACAGATATTTCCCCTAATAAAAGCCCTGCCCCTTTAATCCTACCATGGCATCTGCTTCTTAGAGAACCCAGACTAACACTGGGCCCCACAAGACATTCTAGAGAGACTGGAGAAGAAAACAAAGGAAAGCTTTCTGTGGGCCACATGCTATCGAGGGCTCTACCTGGACCTGCAGTCAATGCTCCCCGTACCCCCCAAGGCAGCTACTGCTCTGCTTTTTGTTTAAGCCAAGGAACGTTGCCCAGCTGGTAAGTGGTGGCACCAAGGTCCAGGGCCTGCATGGTTAGCTCGAACGCCATTGCAAAGCACTGCAGTGGGACATGTGCTGGTTTTCCCTGGCCAGCAAATCATCCCCCTTCATCAGGTAACAGAACTTCTCTTCCTAAGAGAACCCACTCCCATATGGAGCTAACCCAATGGCCCATCGTGGGCACCGGGCCCAAGCAGGGCCAATCAACTTCTCTCCCCTGGATTCTCCTACCAGCATTTTCTACCATCATTACTAAGTTAATAAGATGCAAGGCTTGCGCTGCCAGCAGCCATCATGAAAAAAGCCTGTCCAAGGGACAGAAAGAGAGACAGCTGGAGTAGGATCACTTGATCCAACCATGCCTGAAGCTGGAATCCCTGGGAGTTATTGAGCTTTTCAATGATAGGCATCGCTTGATTCCCTTTCTGCCTACGTGAATTTGAGTCAGGCTTCATCTCTTACAACCAACAGAGATCAGAATAAGAAAGGTGCTCTTCGAGTAAAGATTTTAAAGGACACGGGAATCTGTATCGGCCCACTAGTGCTGCCGCAACACAGTACTGTGAACATAACAAGAACATCGAAGTACTCTCGGCTGAACACCAAATATTCACTGTCTCCCAGTTCTGGAGTCTAGAAGTCCAAGATCAAGGGGTTGACAGGGCTGTGGGGGCAGGGATTGCCCCAGGCCTCTCTCCTTGGCTTGTAAATGGTCATCTTCGCCCTGTCTCTCCTTCACAAGGTGTTCCTGAGTGCATGTCTGCCTCGGTATCCAAATTTCCCCTTTTTTTTTACTTTTTTAATTTTTTTTAAATATTTATTTTTGAGAGACAGAGAGAGAGAGAGAGAGAGAGAGCATGAGCAGGGGAGAGGCAGAGAGAGAGGGAGACACAGAATCCAAAGCAGGCTCCAGGCTCTGAGCTGTCAGCACAGAGCCTGATACAGGGCCCAAACCCACGGACCTCGAGATCACTACCTGAGCTGAAGTCGGACGCTTAACAGACAGAGCCACCCAGGCACCCCCCAAATTTCCCTTTTTATAAAGACATCGGCCATATTGGACTAGGGCCCCCCCTAATGACCTCATTTTAACTCGTTACCTCTGTAAATACCATATCTCCAAATAAGACCACATTCTGGGGCTAGGACTACCGCAAATCATTTTTTTTTAATGTTTATTTATTTTGGAGCAGAGAGAGACAGAGCATGAGCAGGGAGGGGGGTGCAGAGAAAGAGGGAGACACAGAATCCAAAGCAGGCTCCAGGCTTTGAGACGTCAGCACAGAGCCTCATGTGGGGCTTGAACTCATCACCTGCGAGATCACGACCTGAGCCGAAGTCGGACATCCAACCGACCAAGCCCCTACTACATATCTTTTTTTATCAGTAGGAAGGGGTGATACAAGGAACACGATTCAACCCATAACAGGACCCTGCTTCTACAGCCTAGAAGAGAAGGACAGAGGCATGTAGACAGGGTGACTAAGAGTGAAGAGTTGATCTCCTTCCCCACTGGGGATAGGCTAAGAGAAAAACGGGAAGGTTTCAGTTAGCAGCTCAGGAAAACTCCCCTTCTAGAAGGTTTGAGACACAAGGGAAAATCTTCACAAAAGAGAGGGCATCACGGTCTCTGAAGAACCTTCAGTAGGATCTGTTATACAAAAGCACCTGACCTAGCGCTGTGCATAGGAGAGGTGCTCCATAAATGCTCCATAAATACTGGGTCGGGTTGCTTTGATTTTCATTTCACTCAAATACTCTGAAGTAAATGTCACATGACTTGTTTTGTTCAATCAAATTAAATCTAACTCCAAGTTCCCACTCGCCGAGATAGTGAGAAATATGGTAAATTCAATCTTAGCCATCCCAGAGGCTTCCTCTCAGGACCCCTCTCCCTCCACCAACACCATTTGAAGGTTCTGGTCACCTCTGGTCTGGAACATTCGGGGAGGGCCTTCTGGTCTTTGGTCACCTCTGATCACTGCTGCTACTCAGGGCCAAACCAGATGGTACATGGAAGGCAGAGGCTCCTCTGTTCCTCTGTCCGGTCTGGGCACAGGCATCTTGACTGAGGAGGGGAGACACAGTGCCTGGGAGGGGTCCAGTCTTCCAGGATCACCATGCAGTAATTCCCCTCTGAGGCTCTGTCATCTCCATGTGTTCCTCAGGGAAACGGGCACAGCCGCCACTGATGCATGAAGAGGAATAGTGAGGCTATTCCTGAGAAATCTGCAGGAGGGTGAGGTTCCTAACTGCCTTGGCAGGGTAGAGGAGGGTGGTGCTTATACGACCTGGAGACAACTCTGAAGCCAGAAGTCAGTGCAAAACCGCTGGTCAGAGAGCCCCACAGAAGGAAAGCCCAGGAGGCTCTGAGACTTAATACTGAACCATTAACACCTGACTTTCTGGGCTGCCCGGTGCTGGACGCTGCTATGTTCCCACTTCTGTTTCCTCTTGCTCATGGTGCTTCAGTTTCCCTCTGGTGCACTCTCTCCCACCGCAGTCCATGTGTTTTGCGTAGAGTTCAGTTAACCTCTGATCAAATTCCCCTGGCAAGGATGCCTGGTTCAGGAATGGGCTTGGGACCTGATCAAGTCAAAGAGATGTGGTGGGATTTCCATGGTGGCTGACAGAGAAGTGGTCTCTCCTTCCCCGCTGGGCCTGAACCTGCCAGGGTACAGACCTAGAGCCCTGGGCAGCCCTCTTCTCTGAGAAGGAAGCCAATAAGGAGAACAGAACTGAAGAACAGTAACATTATTTGAACGCCTGGATCCCACTGAGCCTGAAACCCACATGCCCCTGGATTTCTCAGTTACTTCAAGGAAGCTGCAGTAAGTTTGATCTAACTTGCAACGGAAAGCTTTTCAACTACCCAAAGCTTCCCTCCTACGTTTAGTCTGTGCCTCCTGACTTTCCTGCCAGACCGCTCACCCCTGCCAAACAAAAAAAGATCCCAGAGATCCCTTTGTCTTCCTAAATCCTGCATCCAAGCCTGCAGGTAGAGTCAGGTCAAGCCAGCAGCACCTCTGGACCCTGCCAGTGACCACCTTCCAGAAACTGGTGACCCTGGGACTTCCGCCATCCTGCCAAGGAGGCTCAGGCTTAACGCTGATCCCTGAGGTTCCTGCCAAGACCAGCTGCAGGGGTTCCCCTGCTGAAGACAGCCCCCCCTTAGAGATTCCCCTAATACTGGCTACGAGGAAAGAGGACGTAAGGGTAGAAGAGCAGGCTGTATGCAGGGTCTCGGTTCATGGGCTTTTCACCAACGAGGGCAGGCAAATTTACAGAACAACGACCACATTCCAGGCACTGGGCTGAGCCCTCTTCTTCACAAACACTCTGTGATGTTGGTGCTATTATTACCCCCATTTTACAGATGAGGTAAAATGATCCTTTGAGAGGAAGGAGATTTGTGGACCCTTCTCATCCTCTTTCCCATTCATTACAACTTTGCTTGTGATATAAAAATAGGTGATATAAACGTATAATCTAAAAACTTCAACCAATACAAAAGAATTTAGTGTGAAATGTCCTTCTCCCATCCCTGCCCCTGGACCCAAGGTACCAGGGCCCCTGGTAAGTTTTTACATTCTGCACTAAATCCACAGAACAGCCCTATGCGGTGCGTATTAGTATTCTCAACCCTGTTTGAGATGATGAAGTTGAGCCTGCCTGAGGTGGTGAGGACAGAGCTGAGAGGGGAACCCTAACCGCTGGCCTCCACGCCCATCCCCTTGACCTCATCTGCACACGGAGGCTCCTCCTTCTAGGGCCAGGACTTTTTCACTGCAGATTCTATTTGCAAAAAGTGTTCCCAAGCCTCCAGGTCACTTGGCTTCTGTGGGCTTATTTCAGAAATAAAAGCAAATTGCTTCCCACTGCACCTGAACGATCCCTGCACACCTGCCATGTCGCTTGCCTTACTCCGAGCTATGTCTGTGCCCTTCCTTGGCCAACATCAACCAGCTCCGGGGTGACTGGGCACATGCCAGCATTGTGAGACTTCCCTGTTTGTTGCTAGTCCCTGACTAGAATATACTAGTCTGTCTTTAAGGCTGTCCAGTCCTTTGCTATCTCTACACACTCTGGCAGCCCAGATGTGGATATAGGAGATTGCAATAGTCCAGTTAATTAATATTCTCCATGACATCCCAAGTAATTCCATCCTATCCCTCTGAGAAGATGGGGCCAGCAGGTGGAATGGCTGGCATCCCTCCATTTCACAGCTGGAGAGGCGGAGGAGGGGTCTGGGCACTGTCATCTCAGCAGGGGACAGAGGAGTGTGGCACTGTTTCCCTGAAAAGCCCGCTTTGGTCCACAAGCCATCTGCACTCAGCAGCAAGTGGCCCAAGCACTGAGGACTTCTCTAGTTTCTGCTCAGACAGTGCCTCAGGCGAGCGAGGAGATAGAGAAGAGTATCCTGGCTGCTCCGTGCTAATTAAATTGTAAAGAGCCAAACAGGAATGCAGTAATGATAACAGTCCTGTGGGTGAATCAAGTGTATCTGCCTCTTAGAAAGAGGCTGGGAAACCTTTGCTGTGAGCAAATTGTATTAATAAATGGGTGACAAATACAGAACAGCTTCCAGCCCGCAGGCCATGCTGTCTTGCCAGTGGAACTGAGCAAGGCTTATGTGTTCTCTGATAATGTAACTTCAGGAAACCCACTTTCCTCCGGTGCCTATGGGCAGTGGTGTGCTGGTAAATGTTTAACGACCAGCTCTCAAGGGGGAAAGCCATGATTTACAACATTTGCTGATTTCTGAGGTGTGAATACTCCCGCCCACGCCTGATTTCAAGCTACCAACACGAGGTCACTGGATGCGAAATCAGGAAGAGGCATGCCATACACACCGTGGTATAGGTAAAATAGAAATAGAAATAAATATAAACAGACTCAAGGGTATAGATAAAAGTAAAATGTATAAAATAACTGGGTAGAAATGTGTTTTGAGTATTTATTACCTTTCTTTATAATATAATTTATTTAATTGCAAATATATATGATTTAATGTTTAATAATGTCTGTGCTTAATAACCACCTCAGAGAGTTTCCAAAAATCTAATAAACAGCTCTTACGAGCTGGCATGAGCCAGCCCAGCCCATCCCTGACAGGTCAGGAAAGGCGATTGTAATTGAGTCGGTCAGATTTCATGGAAGAATCAGACATGAATTATCCTAGGAGCAGGGATTCAGTGAGGTAGCCCCAGACATGGGTCATCAGCCACAGGCTCACTGGGCTTTTTGGGAGAGGAATGGATATTGAGCTCTTTGGAGAACTTCAGTGATCAGCTTGTCATGGTTGCGGAGACAGCCCGACCTCTTGTGACCCAACCCTGAACACCGAACATTTTAGAATGTGTCTTTTGGAGAGTTTTGCACCAAAATACGTTGGGGCTAAGCTGGCCTCCCTCCGGACCAGCCCACATCCGGATGGCCGCAGCTCAGGCCATACTCCCTGGTCCAGTTGGTTATGCCTGAAATTGCAGAGTTCCTAGGGACACATAAAGCCTGAGTCTAACGACCCGAAGCAGAGGGAGCCTCTTGGAACCTCTTAGCTCACAACATGATGTGGACATGGCAGGCCTTTGGAAGGCCACACATACTTTGCTCCGCTGAAGCTCCTTCATCTCATCATGCTTGGGAAGAGCTATGGAGTCACTTGAAGGTTGTGGCTTATTTAGTTTCTGAACTCAGTTCTTCTCTAGTGCTGAGTACATACAGAACCAGTTGCTGCTCGATACCTCATACCTGGAAACTCAGACACAAGGAGATAAAGGCGTCACTTCCCATCACCACTGTGCTGTATGTGGGAAAGAAACGCACCAACTTCCAAGTACAAAGCTGAAGCTACTACCTCCCATGCTGTCCCTGCTGCTTGGAAGATTGCCGCCCCCTTTCCTCCCTTTCCTGCTTGCCTGTAAACCGACTCCTATTCATTTTTAGGGCATTTTGCTAAAATTGAAAAGCAAGTGACAACATAGTATGCGAACTTCAATCTCAAGTTAGGATATGTCCCCACACATACCATAGATAGGACAGGAAGAACATATATGCCCCCAAACGGGATTTTTTTCCTCTGTATGCTTTTCTATTTGTTCTATTTTTTTTTTCTACTGAACATGTATTAGTGTTACAAACAGTGACGGGGCTCTTTCTCATTTTCCCCGAGAAGCCCTCTCCCACCCCTGCAGCAAGCAAATCTATTCATCTTCTGCACTCTGTCACTACCTTGTGCATCAGCCATCATTGCCTTCACCACTGTGGGTTGGTTCCTATTTTTTCCACTAGACGTGAGTATGTCAAGGGCAGTGACTTGGCTTGCTCACTCCTACCCTCAGCATCTGACCCCATCCCTGGCACAAAGAAGGCCTGGCGGAATGATCTGTGGAGTCACACTAGCTCGGCGCAGAGCCCAAGACAAAGACCGCCTCCACCTGTGCAGAAGGGAAGCCCTAACTCTGACTTGCCAAGAGTATTTCTATTGGAATATAAATTACAAGACCCTGTCAAGGACAGACCTCATTCATTTCAACTTTTTCATCTGTGCTCTTTCAGAGATAAGAAAATTGAGGCCAAAAGAGATCTGGAAACTTTCCCAAACCACATAGCAAGTAAGTGTAGGACCAAGTAATAACCCAGATCCTTTAATCTTAATATGTTCTATCTCACCAGCTAAGAGTGTAGAGAGAAGGTAGAGGGCGCTAAATAATGACTATGAAAGCATTGATTGAGGATGTCCTGTGTACCAAGCCCTTCCCTGGACCCTTCTCATGAACTGTCTCATTTAAACTACACAACATGTATGATTATCTTTCTCATTTTACTGATGGGAAGCAGGTTCAGAGAAGTTGGGTAATTCTCCCAAAGCGGCATGCCTGGTTCAGCCTAATATATCCTGGGTCCATGCCTCTGTGCTATTAGCAGCTAAGGAATCAGAAAATCAAGAGTTGGGTGACATGGACACGCTGCCTTCAAGGAAGGCATGGGGCCCCAGGAGGCTGTGTTTAGGATTAAGGCAATGACAATCAGGTCCAGGATGGCTGAACCAAGCTGGTCAGAGTCCCATTTTTCTCTGACAGAAAAATGCTGAAAAGGACCGATTACAGCTTCACCACATCTCAAGTGCCTTTCTTCTTGGTCATTCTCTCTCCTCTGCTTCATCATTTTGCTTTCCCTTCTGGTGGGTTGTTCTCCACGGGCTCCTCTCCTACCCTTCCCTCAGCTCTGCAGCAGATCTCTGCCCCCTGTGGGACTCTCCTTGCTCCCCAGCTCGGGCGGTGGCCTCTGGTGCAGAGCACCTTCCTAGGGGCGCTGGCTCTTTCCCCTGCCATCTCTCACTTCTCCGCTTAGCCCGTGTCTCTGTTCTTCTTCTGCCTTGGGTTTAAACCTTAACTGAGCTTCTGTCACATCGCCCCTCCCATGGAGCTGAGTTCAGCACCTTTGATGGCTCCTGGGCCCTTCTTTCTTTTACTAAAACAATCCTCTCTTTTCATCCCTATTCTTGGGAGCTCAGGATTCCAACAGTCCTTCTTATCTCATCTTCAAATCCTTCCCATTTAGGAATTGTTATGAGTCAGTATGGGCAAAAAGCAGCATGTCTAACCTTTCATATAATAAAGCTACTCCGATTTACTAAAGTTTTTAAGAGGTAAGAATGCCCCCCAGAGATATTTCTTAGCACAAAAATCACTTTTCTGTACTTTGGAACTTTTTCAGGTACTTGTATCTGAAATAGGGCAGTCTCTACCGAGTGAGGCAGCATGGTAAAATGACAATTTAACAAACCCAGTTCTGCTACTTCTCAGCTCTGTGATCTTAACAAAGATGCAGTTTCTTTCTGCTGCAATTTCCTCATTTACACAATGGGATGATCATGTCTGATCTTCAGGGCTATGTGGGGTCTCAAAACAATGCCTGGTACATAGATGGTTCTTAAGAAGTCCTGCTCTTGGAAAGTTCTTACTCCCTAGTGAACCAGTGGTCTATCTTGAGGGCACTACTTTATGTTTATAGGGCATCTTAATTTCCACTGTCTCATTTGGGCCCATATTCTCATCAGGATTCAGTTGTAGAATACAGAGTATATTCTAGCAATCATAAGCAGGAAGGATTTATTTCAGGGTATCAGATGGCTTACAGTATCATTAGAGACTTGACCCTCCACAGCTCCATCACTGTTGGTGTCATCAGATGCTGTGGAAACATGGCCTCTGCCTCATTTCTACCTCCCAGATTGCCCCTGAGCATGTATACTTGGTGGAAGTTGGAGCACATTTGGAAACCTAGCTGCAAGGGAGTCTGGGAAATTCCATCTTCACCTTTCCAGCCTCCGCAGTACAGGAAGGCATACTTCAAAGAGATCAGAATTGATGCAGAGAATCAGTCTTCCATTTCTACAACAGCCTGACAATTGTTTTTCTGGTAGAAATCCTGTAGCATGGCACCCCGTTTGATTGCTCTTTCCTTGCTGATGGCACTGAGTGCACTGGGAGCTAAGGGAATCTATGAGCACTGCCTGGTTCTGGAAGCACTGCTTTCCTTCAGGTCTCTTGGGTAGGACCTGCTTTATTTCCCAGAAGTGGGGCCAGTATCCTCTTAGTTCCTTGTTGTTATATGCAGACCACTTCTCCTCCTTTCTCTCTCCAAAATCACAACTTCTGTGAATCCTAGACCATCCTCTCTCTCTATTTTTAGACACCTTTTTTTTTTTACAATCTTTTGACTTTTTTAGAAAAATATGACTCTTCATTAGAGATTTTGTTACCTTTCTCACTGTCTTCCTCTCCACCTCTACTCTCTTCATCATCCTTAGGGACTTCAGCACCTGTACAGATGATCCTCCAGCACTGTCCCTTGATCTTTACTTCCACTGACCTTCTCCTCCACTCTGCCCCAGTCACCACCTCTCAGCATACCCTAGACCTTGTCATTTCCAATATCAGGACCCCCTCAATGTCTCAGCTGCATCCATCCTACTTGCTGAACACCACTTCTTGAGCCCCCACCTCACTTACTCAATCTAGCAGGAGCTGAAGTCCATTAACCTTTTTGCTTTTTATTATTCATCATGTCCTTTTTGCCTTTACTTTCCTGCTTAGATACCACACTATTCACTCTATTAACAACTTCCTACCTCTCTAGCATGCTTATCAAAACACCAACAAAAACCCAATCCTAGTTAAAGCCAAACCACCCAGCTCTGCACCTGAGCTGCTGAATTTGGCTACAGGGGAATACACCATGTAAATAGGTCTCACTTTAACTACACAACTCTATCTCTTTGCAGTGCCTAGAAATTTCCCTAGGAAATCTTGAAACTATTTTTAGAACTTCTCCTTTCTCTTTATTTTATTTTATTATAATGGATTTTAAGAGGGAAATGATGAGTTCATTTTTGGAGATTTTGAGTCTGGGATACCTGTAAGATGTGGAGGCATCCAAAAGGTACTAGAATATACACTTCAGGTCTTGGGAGATGTGTTTGGGTTACAGGTAGACTGGGAAGCATCAGCATATAACTAGTAACTGAATAGTGTTTCCTACAAGTTCCAATTCTGAACACCGCTCCCCAACATATACCACTCAACCTCAGAACCCCAGTTGGACATTTGAGGCCACAACTAAGCAAATCTTGCTAAGTCCTTTCCCAATTTCTACTTTTTCCCACCCTCAACTTATGACTGTTCAGAAGAGCATTTAGAAGAGTGGGACCCTCTCACTTCCACATCTCACCCACCAACCTTGTGAGCTGGACCACATACACTTCCTTCCTTCTCCCATGGGTGGTCTGTTCCCCTCCTATCTGACCTATTCCACTTCCTTACCTCTTGTTGTTCTCTATTTAAATCATCCATTGAATCTACTCTTGTCAAAGTCACCAGTGACCTCCATCTTGATGAATCCAATGTTCCATCCACTGTGCTCATCTAACCCATTCCAGATATTGAATGCTGGAACCTGCTCCCACCCCAGTCAGTAACTTGCCTGTCCTTGTTGCCTAACCTTAGGAATATATTTCCTCCTAAAGACATTTCAGTTTTAATGGAATAATCCAGCCTTTAGGGTCACGCACACAAACACTGAGAGGGCTCCACACTCTTCAGGAGTCTCCTGTGGTGGGGATGGAGAGAGGCAGAGAAAAGTAAGCTCATGTTCTCTGGGAGTCATCCCACCAGGGGCAAACTGCCAAACCAAATGTCCCTCTTTGGGCAGAGCCATATAGCTATCTACAAACAAATGAAGGTGTTTTTAGAAGGTGGAAATATCCGTGGCTCTCAGGATTAGAAGAGGCTCTGGGGACCATCCAGTCTATTTGGTTCATTTTTCAGAGAAGGGACGTGAGGCCCTGTAATATAAGGGAGTTACACAAGGTCACGCAGACAAGGCATGGTGATACTGCTTCCCTGGGAAGAATACCTTCAGCAAATCAGTACACTTAGCATAGTGGTGGTCTCTGGTCAGGCTCCCTAGAAGCAACACCCGGAGCGGGGATTTGTTTAAAAGCCATTTATTAAGAGAATGATCTCGGGAGAAGCTTTATGGTAGAGAGGGAAGTAGGCTAGGAAGGAGAAGAAATCAAGCAAGAATGTAGTTCAGGTGATGGTAATGTCTAGCTATAGCCTGATTCTGTAGAGAGCTCTAGAGTAACACTATATCAGGGAACTTGAGCCACCCTAAAAGAAGGTTGCTGGGCTTTTATGTTCTGCTCCAGCTAGTTATCGGCTATGGGCTGTTCCAGGCTGGGCATTGTTACTGACAGGTACCTGCAGGCAAAATGGCTCCAGTCTCAGAAAGGCAATACTCCCAAAAGGGTTTCAGGAGTGGGCTGTTAACAGCAACACCTCTAGTATGGGGGAAATCAGAGGGATCCCGGGAGATCTAGGTGTGGCACAGAGATGTCTGCTACAGTGCTTACGAGAAAAGTCTCTGGATCCCAGCGTAACAGCTGGGATTTAATGTCAGTTGTGTGACCTTGAGCAAGTCACTTAACCTCTCTAAGCCTCAGTTCCCAAGTCTGAATATTAAGAAAATAATCCTCCCTCCTAGGGTTGTTGGGGATATTTAGTGAGCTAATGCCTATGAAGTGTACAGCCCAGCAACTACAATTTAGTACATCTTATTATAATTATTAGTACTGATTATTAATAATTATATCACTAAAATGATCATGAGTAATTACAATGATGACAAAAATTGAAAGCCCAAAAAGTGGAGCTGTATGAAACCTCTCTCACCCTCCAAGGGAACTGGGCATGCATTGTCCACATCTCAACGACAAAATCAGAATTATCCAAGGAGTGGCATTATTTTTATCCACGACGTGGATGTAAGTGTGTGCCTTTGGTGCTCCCAGTCACCACTGAGATAATTAACCAGAAGCAATTACAGTGCACTTGGCAAATTGCAGCTTTGCCCTCTTTGCAAGGGACATGTTTTATTTATACTTCCTCCCTCATGGCTTGCTGATTGATCACATTCCAAGTCCAATATTTAAAGGTGAGCTGCTGACACGGACTTCACCTGGGTTTCCCTCAAGATTCTCACAGACTTGAATCCAGGCAAGAAATGTCCCCTTGTCTTTCAGAACACAGCCATCTCTCTGACCTTCCACGTATCCGTGTAGGTCCCGATGCCCCCGTGTCTGGCACATGTGCAGAGTAACGCCATTGAATCAGTGCCATGTTCTGAGCGAGACACCTCATCTCCTCTGCTTAGAGGACTGCGGTAAGCCAGCACACTTTTAGAATATTGAATCCACGGAAGGCTTTCAAAGTGGACATTAAAAGTGGAGATCCCAGTAATGCTATTTCTGGGAATCTGGAGAACAAAGCCTGGAATATGGACTTATGCTGAGATTTCTGTGTGAGGTGGTCATCTGAGCATTTCTTTTTATAGTAAGTGATGGGGGAGGGAAATGAAATGTCCTAACAATCGAAGTTTGATATGATTTCCAGACTTTAGATAGGAAGCAGATATTAAAATAACATAAACAAAGATAATTCAAGTATATAGGAAAATATCGATGAATGGCTTTTCTATACAAAATTAATTTCTTCTATATATTATCCTCATGACCATTTGCATTGGTATTTTTTATTGATAGAAGTTTGATATTAATTATATTAATTCTTTGAAACCTAGTGAGTTGTTACTATTTTAATAAATAATACTCTTCATGTATATTAAAGGTTCAAAGCATATAAACTCTATATTTTATTTTCTTTTATATGTTTATTTATTTTTGAGACAGAGAGAGAGAGTGCAAATGGGGGAGAAGCAGAGAGAGAGGAAGACAAAGAATCTAAAACATGCTCCTTGCTGTCAGTGCAGAGCCTGACATGGGGCTCAAACTCACAAACCGTGAGATCTTGACCTAAGCCAAAGTCAGATTCTTAGCCAACAGAGACACCCAGGCACCCCTCAAGGCATATAAACTTTAATTTCTTAACCCAACACCTATACTTTTGCATTCAATGAAATAGAAAAAGTAGTACCCGCAAGAAACCTCCTGTTTTCACTATATTCTCATTTCTCATCAAAATCTATATCTATGGTTTTCTCTTTCCTTACAAGAAAAAAAGAGAGAGAGAGAGAGAGAGAAGATCTACTTTCATCAGGTGACAAAGAAAGAAAAGGGGGGGATGGGGTTGTCTTATGTGAGAGCTGACATAAGAGTGTGGTAAGGGGGTGCCTGGGTGGCTCAGTCAGTTAAGCATCCGACTTCGGCTCAGGTCATGATCTCATGGTTCGTGGGTTTAAGCCCCGCGTCCGGCTCTGTGCTGACTGCTTAGAGCCTGGAGCCTGCTTTGGATTCTGTGTCTCCCTCTCTTTCTTTCTGTTCCTCCCCTGCTCACGCTCTGTCTCTCTCTCTCTCCCTCTCTCTAAAAAATAAATAAGGATTAAAAAAAAAAGAGTGTGGTAAGTTTCATTTAACCACATGGCATTGCAAGCATGTCCTACACCCTCTCCTTCCCCTGCCTGCACATTCTGAGTATCTCCAGTGGTGCCAACTGTAAAACACTCTCTCTATTAGTCTGTAAGAAAATACTTGAAATAAACAGGATAAACACGTTACATTTTGAAGATTATATTTAATCCTGATACACTGGCACCTAACCTCTGTTTAAAATGAGCTTCAGGGGCACATGGGTGGCTCAGTTGTTAAGCTTCGGACTCTTGATTTCGGCTCAGGTCATGATCTCACAGTTCGTGAGATCGAACCCAATGCTGAACTCTGCACTGATAGTGCAGAGCCTGCTTGGGATTCTCTCTGTCTCTCTCTCTCTCTCTCTCCCTCTCTGCCTCTCCCCCACTCATGCTTGCTCTCTCCCTCTCTCAAATAAATAAATAAACATTAAAAAAAAGTAAAATGAGCTTCGATCACTCATTTTTTATTCAGAAATTATTTATTTAGCACCTTACACGTTTCAAGCACTGGTAGGCCCAGAAAATAAAAACAATTATGAGGTAATCTCTGCCAAGAAGGTGTCCAGAGTTAGTAGGGAAAAAAAAACACATGTTAATCAAAAAAAGATTCTATTCACTAAAGACTGACAATGACTTGTTCTAGAAAGGAAAGAAGGGATTTCACCTAGTTGGAGTAAGTAGGAGCTGAGGACATTTGGAGGATAAGTAGGATTTAACTAAGAAAAAACAGGAGAAAAGGAAAGAGTATCCCAAGAAGAGAGACAGCTTGTGCAAAGGCCTGAGGTGGAGACTATGACCACCTTAATAGAAATTGGAATCAAGAAAGAGGTGGGAAAACATAGTACGAAGTGAGACTAGAA
Source organism: Paguma larvata (assembly GCA_030068075.1). Taxonomy (NCBI): domain Eukaryota; kingdom Metazoa; phylum Chordata; class Mammalia; order Carnivora; family Viverridae; genus Paguma; species Paguma larvata. The sequence goes on along the minus strand of CM057842.1, from coordinate 21,335,677 downwards.
GGTTTTGGTAGGCCGGAGTAACATGTAAAGGGCCCTTTTGTGGGACAATGTTGGATGCCTACCCAGCATCTAACCCACCTGTGTCAATCGAATTATAATTTTGTTTAGGTATTCAACCTCCTCCATACAGCTTAGGTAATGCAGGAGGAGAGGACATCACCCTCAACTCCAGAGATGGATTCCAATAGGTCTATCTCAATCCTCCCAGATCCCAGGTTAAGGCACTGCCGTGGAGCCAGAGTAAGTATATAACCTGAATTGGATCAATCAGACCCCCAAAGGATGGGAAGAATATCATTCCATTATGGGTAGAGGCCTTTATCTCCCTCCAGGCATAAATAAGGAAGCCTGCTGACCTAATTGCTGCTGTCAACCATGGGATGAAGTCAATTGGGTGGACAGCAAAGACAACAGATGAAAAGAACCTTGGTCCTTGACCATATTCATTATGTCACTAAATCAAACAACCCTGAAGCTTGAATTACCTCTGGACTTCTTATAATGTGAGATAATAAATCTCCTTGTTGTTCAAGCCATTTTGAGCCGAGTTTTCTCACAACTGCTTCCAAAAGCATCACACTGGACAATCCTTGTGGATAAGGATTGTTGCCTTTATCCCAAGCAGAACACTGCTCTGGAATTTGGGTGAAGATTGCATAATTCTAAGAAAAACGTTAGGAACAGGATCTGGTATATTCCTTTACCTCTGCTACCCCCAAATATTCTGATGTTAAGTGAAATAGGCAGAAAATGAAATTATATGAAATCCCAACTGAGTTAAGCACCCATGTGCATGTACACACACATACACACTTAAGGAAAGACAAGCGAGAAAAGTACTACGTTAAATTCTTGCTCCTAGGTAGGGATTATGACTAGAGCTTTAGTTCTGTTAGCTTTGAAGTAGTTTGGTCCTTAATGTTCTTCAGTACTTTCTGACTTTCCTACAAACAAATCCATTTTATTTGTTATGCATCGACATCAAAGGCAATAGGTATGTTTTCCATCTAAATTTATATTACCTATCACAAAAGAGGCTTTTTAATTTGTTTAAATACAATGGCCAAAAGAAAACTAAAGAGTAGCACATCTCACATAATCTACTGGAAAAGACAAACATTTCTAGTCTTTATGTACTATATCCATCCAATTATGGATTTTTCATTGGTCATATGCAAGAATATAGTATCTTGAGAGCATGAGCATGTCCCATTTTATTCTAAGTCCTCAATTTATAAAATAGTTACTCTTGCTCATTTTCAAGCCCCAGTATATAAAGTAGAGACACTTGCAAGTTGTGAGACCCTCAGGAGATATCATTTAGCATCTTTGAAAAACATAATATTTAATTATCATAGCATGAGGTACTTTTAATGGCACATTCCAACACCGAGATTGAAAACTGATTTCTGAGAGGAAAATTAAGTGATATTTCCACTCACATGCTTTATTTAAATACAAACTGCATGCATAATTATCCTTGATCTCCACTGCCACTTAAAAATAAAATAAGTGAAAATATGAGATACTCATGGAGTTTTTTTTTTCTCCACAACTACAGTTAACAAAAAAGTAACAATTACCAAATACCCCCCTCCAAATGGTTCATGTATCCCTTATGGGTTGGAGGGCCCTATTTGCTCTACTGTAGGATTAAAATTCCAAAGCCAACCTTCCTGCAATCAGACTCATTTGATGTAAGTTTTATTCCAGGAAAGAAGATGGTATCATTTTATTAATTACCTTTAAACATAAAATTTGCATTTTTTGTTCAACTTTTGCTCAGCTATGCACTTCTTCTTCCCCCCCTGCCCACCAAAAGTAATAAATTGAACTTCTTATTTTGTATAACCCGTTTACTCTCTAAAATGGCAACGGCATGTTTAGATAACAAAGCCAGACAACCTAACAGGTACATCAGAGGCAGTGTGTCCCCCTGCAGGTCCTGCTTCTGTAATGAGGGAGTGATGATAAAGAAAGAGGTAGTGGGCTCTACGATGGGGCACAAATACTCTGGCCTGTGAGCACATGATAGGACTACACTTCTCTGAAAATATGATGCTCTTTAACTCTCTGTGGCAAATGGCTTCTGTGCACAAGTGATGTGTGTCATTTCTACGTTAAAGTTGAGAGTCCCACATGGTCATTACACTCCCTTCCATAGCCAGGGAGATAGTGGAAGCACATGTCGAGGTTAAGCCTCCATCAGTGGGAGTGAGTGCTCAAGTGACCACAGTGAGCAGAGGGCCACTCCCAACCAGCACTGGAGAAATGCACTTTGCTAAGCCACCGTGATTAGGGGTTGTTTCTTACTGCAGCATAACCAGGTCTATACTGATTGTACAGAAGAAAAAAAATGGAAAAGAGACTACGAATTCCTTCAAAGGCTCTTCATGCTCCTGTTGAAACATTCATTCCCCATTTGGTAAACTGTAAGTTATCTCAATGAACTCCATATAAAAATATAAAATCATCCTAGAAATGCTTAAAGGTCATTGTATTATAATCAAAACCTTTTCCTTATCAGCCCAAGCTTAGTTTAATTCTAAACCCATATTTACTGGCTTACTGGGATGAATTGATGGGTTGCTGTGGACTTTCTAAAGGGGAGTTTCTAATCTGGGGTTTTTATGTTGATGACTAAAAAAATATGCATTAACACTAGCATATTCTGCATAATTTGGATGGCCAACCTATGCAAGGCAATACCAAAGCCCAAGTTTACATTCGTGTTTATATTTCTTTTGGCACCCAATGGGGCTACTTTGTCAAGGGATAGGGAATAAAAAACCAAACTGGACATAACACTGAAGTGCTCCATTTGTGCCAAAGGAATATTCCAACCAGACACAATGTAGCTCTAATCCCTTTTTGATTAGAGAGTGTTGGAGTCATTTCTTTTTGCTAAGCAATTTAACTATTAAGCATTAGCTTTTGTTTCCTGAGACCTGTTTCCTCCCTATGCCTAAAGCTACCCATGCCTAAAGATATACCTGGAGAACCAACAGTACCAGTGGCAGGTGCTAGAAAAGAAGGACCAACGCAGACCAGTCTCTAAATTCCAGCCACATCAGACAGAGCACAAACGTGTGCCATCAATAGAACCATCATGCACATGAAAGTACTTAGAAATCAGCATGTCACTGTCCTGACACAAAATGAAATCAGTGAAGGAGAAGAAAGAGACAACAGAGAAGGTGATGAAGATAATGACAGGCAGGATTCTCTCCTGGGTTCAGAAGTATTTAGTGTCACGTGTCAGGCACCAGTCACTCCGGGGAGGAGAAAACTCAGAGACACGCACTCTGCCCTCAATGAGCTTCCAGGACAGGAAGGAGGCAAAAGGAGAAAACACGTACATCACAGGAGAAGGCTGTAGAAAAGATAGGGATTGGTCCTGCTCAAAACAAAGGTTCTTAAAGGCTTTTGCTTTTCTAGCCTAGTTTGAGAGCAGGCATCATGACAGAGGCCACTGGGATGGTTAATTTTATGTGTCCCCTTGACTGGCCATGATTTGTTGTTACGCTCGCCCCAAGCTAGGCAATGGGCACTGAGTTCTACAGGAAACGTGAGCTCGACTCAGCCTTCATGGAATTTACCGCAGAGCTATTTGTGTGGAATTGTTTCCTGCTCTGACCACGCTCTTATACCCTCGTGAAGCACAAATATCACACACTCCCCATAGTACGCGATCTTTCTTTGGTGCCATTTACTATTAAATAATACCTTCCGGTTCCTTGTAGCAGGCAGTGGCCGTGCACTCAGCTTTACATTACATCTGCTCAGTCACTATGCTGGGAATTTCCTCCTTGTTAGAACAAATTAACTCCACGCATTCATCAAAATTTGACGGCTCACCTGTAAAGGACTGAGGCCACGCACACCATTTGAAAAATAATGTTCCAGAAGAGTAGGAAGGCAAATTCTGTCCATGCTCTTGAGTTTATTGACTGACACTCGGTATTCTGGTTTTGAAGAGCACTTTTGAAAAACACTTCCCTCACCACCTTAAATCTGTTCAACTCTATTTTAAAGGGAAAATGCAATTCATCTGATCCTGATTTGTTTGCACTTAACTCATCACAATGTTGTTTTGAAGAAGCTGATGTGCAAAAAGCCTTTTCATCAGCTTTGTGAAGAGCTTTTCTCTTCAAGGGGAAAAAAGAATCAGACAGTGTTTACCAAAGGTAAACAAACCAAAGCCTTAAGAAAAAAAATCCAAGTTTATTTCTAAAGACTGAACTCACCAAAGGTCAAGGGGGTTTGAGACTTACAGTCCCTGCTCCCTCACTGGAAAAAAGAAATGTGGCCCAAAGTCAACCACCTGGTCTTCCAGGCGGAAGCTGGTGAAGCCCTACAGAATGTTCCAGAGCTGCGATGTGTGTTTGCTGCAGCCAATAAACACTCCTAATGATGCTCTCAACAAAAGCCCATATTTTGAGCCTTGTTTCCTCTTTTCTTTTCATGTTGTTTCTCTCAGTGAAAGGATCAAAGCAACGAGGCTACTTTTTCTCCACTCAATCAGACAGGAGTTCTTTGAAGTAAATGTATTTTTTTGCTTTTGCTTTTTTCCTTTTCTCCTTAAGGAAGAATCTTTATGATCAGAGGCTTTGTAAATTTCCTAACACTAGTCCCTTAGCAGGTGCATGTATGTATGTCCCAGGAAGCAGAGCCCGTCTTTTTCTTGGATTTCTCCTTCTTGTCTTCCACTTGATGAGAGCCATCGTGTGATTTTAATGCACCCAGGATGGATCACAACATCTAAAGACAACATCATCCATTCATCAAAAACATATGAAGAAAGACACAAGAGTTCAGCTGAACAGAAAAATAAATCAGGGACTTTTGAAAAGGCATTTGTAGTTACAGCTTAAGGCTGTCTTGTAAAAAAAAAAAAAAGTATCAAAATAACTCCATTAATGATCATCTCAGAAGCAAAATGAAGCTGAAAGCTTGTTACTATGGTTCTTGCTTCCACGGGGAATTCAGAAGAGCTTATAAAAAATAATGGGATGGTGAACAAAAAAAGATGCAGAAGTCAAATCGAACATGACTTCATCAAAGCCTGCCAGTGGCATGTGCTGTATAAAACCAGAGATTCTCCACAAATGGGGAGCTTCTCGTGAGTGATAAATAATTAATAATAGCAGCTAATGCAAACTGAGCACTTACTATGTTCCAGACATTGTACCAAATATTTTCATGCATTATTTCTTTTAATCTTCAAACCAACCCTATCAAGTAGGTGCTTTTTCTAGTCCTATTTCACAGAAGAGAAAACTGAGGTTTAAAATACCCAAGGTTGGGGCACCTGGGTGGCTCAGTTGGTTAAGCCACCAACTCTTGATCTCAGCTCAGGTGTTTTCTCCCTCTCTCTCTCTCTCTCTCTCTCTCTCTCTCTCCCTCCCTAACTCGTGTGTCCTCTCGCTCTCTCTCAATATAAACAAATAAACTTAAAAATAAAAAATAAAATACCTAAGGTCAATGTAGGTTGAAAGTGGCTGAGCCAGAACCCAACCCCAGATCTATTTGAGGCCAAAGCCCAAGCTCTGTGGTTTATCATATGTGGCTTGTGTGGTTTATCTGGAACCCATTACTTATATTCATATTTTTACTACTCAAAGGCTGAAGTCACTTCTATCCTGGTTAAACAAACTGAGGCAATAATCCAGTTGTTTTGGGCAAAATTCCTTTTTCACTATTCATTAACTCAAAGAAGGAGAAATCATTTTACAGATGTTTCCAGAAATTCCCTTCATATTCCCTTTCGTAGAGTGGTTGTATAGACGTACTTCCCTGTACATCTTACTCATCAAAGATGTAATGGGGTTATTGAAACCCATCAAACTCTACACCCAAAATGCCAGCATTTTATCATATATAAATTATATCTCAAAACAAGTTATTTCAAAAATAAAGATACCAGAACATTCAATGGGACACGCTCCCAGTATGTTTTTGGCTTCCCCATGTCCTAGATTTCATGTCAAATTATTCTCAAGTTGAACTACATGACATTGCCTTTTGTGTGTGTCAGCTCCATATAGACCAACTTTTAAAAGTTTGAAAATAACATTCACATGCTTGTGCCATGTAATCTCCAATGATTCTCACCTTCTGTTCTAGGAGTATTCTTTCACTTAGATGAAGAGTTTCTGTACCAGTAAATGTACCAGATGAATGGTTATTTCTTTCATTGACTGCTTTCTCTGCCTTCCTTCTAGCTTTCCACCCCAATATTCAGCTGGATTACATTTCCCACCCTCCCCTGTGTTAAGGCACAGCCTTGTGAATGATTCTGCACAACAGAATATGAACAGAAGTGATGTGTATGAAAACCTCCTAAAGGTTCTGCTCTGCTATTTTTCCCATCAACTGTATGGAAGTAAAGGACTCTGGGGCCTTTGACTGAGGCACGAGACAGAAAAACTTTGGTCTCTGAATCAGAGGGTGAGAGATAACCTACCAATTCAGCACCTGTAAAGGAGCAAGAATTGACTTCTGTTGCGTTAAGCAACTGAAACATGGGGTTTGATCTTACAACTAATGCTATTTTACCAATAGTCTTTCTTTCAATAATATTTATTGTGGATTGTATACATACCAAAGTTAAACGAATACTCTTCAAAGAAAAGCTATCAAACTTTGAGAAATAAGGATATTCAGAAGATAAACTTTCCAATATCTGTGACCCATCATTCATTCATTCTCTTCCTGGGAATAGTCTCCCTATTCTTCCTTTGGGAAACCCACCCTCCTCTGAGCCCAGCCATGTGATTTAGATGAGGCAGAAACCCTATCAGTATGTGGGCTCACATTGGCTTAAGCCAACCAGTACTCCTGACCTCTAGCTCCAGGGACTGGCAAGTAAGAGGCATTGCTGAGTCCTTCTCGCAAAGAAAAGATTCCTCTTCTTCTACCAAAGCTAGTGCAAGAGACCCTCTCTCTCAGCTGAGAGAAGTGCATCACAATGATGTTAAAGCCTGGGCCACTGTATCTTATTTTTTTTTCCCCAAGACTTTTTTTTTAAAGAACAGTTTTAGTCTCTCAGCAAAATTGAGATAAAGATACAGAGATTTCCCACATACCCCTTGCCCCATACATGCTCAGCCTCCCCAACTATCAACATTCCACACCAGAGCAGTATATTTGTTATGAACAATGAACCTACCTTGACACATCATCACCACACAAAGTCCATTGTTTACATTAGAAGTCACTCTGGGTGTTTTACATCCTATGGATTTGGACAAATGTATAATGACATGTATCTACTATTATATCACACAGAGTACTGTATCATATAGAATAGATTCACCGCCCTAAAAATCCTCTGTATCTCTCCTATCATCTCTCCCTCCCCATAGACTCCCAGCAACCACTGATCTTCTTATTGTCTCCATAGTTATTTCTTTTCCAGAATGTCATATAGGTAGAATCATACGGTTTTTAGATGGGCTTCTTTCACTTAGTAATAATGCATTTATGTTTCCTCCATGTCTTTCCATGGCTTGATAGCACTTCTTTTTAGAGCCAAATAACATTCCCACTGTCTGAACATACCACAGTTTGCTTATCCATTCACCTACTGATGGACATCTTGGTTGTTTCCAAGTTTTGCTAAATATGAATAAAGCTCCTAAAAGCATTTGTGTGCAAGTATTTGTGTGGACACGAGTTTTCAACTTCTTTGGGTAAATACCAAGGAGCATAATTGCTGGATCGTATGGTAAGAGTATGTTTAGTTTTATAAGACACCGTCAAGCTGTATTCCAAAGTGGCTTGTACCATTTTGGATTCTTAGCAGCAATGAATGAGGGTTCCTTTTGCTCCACATCCTCTCCAGGATTTGGTGTTCTCAGTGTTCCAGACTTTAGCCATCCTGATAGGCATGTAGCCGTATCTCATTGTTGTTCTAATTCACATTTCTCTGATGATTTATGATGTGGAGCATTTTGCCGTATGCTTGTTGGCCATCTATACATCTTCTCTGGTGAGGTGTTCTGTAGCTGGTTTGCTGCCGCCCCAGGGAAGCTGGCCTGCCAGACCTGCAGACAGAGGTGCTGCTCCGTGAGGAAAACCTAGGGAACTGGGGACAATGGGTCATGGAGGACTCCATCCTACTATCGAGGTCCACTGACCTCACATCTGGTCTTCTGGACTTCTCGGTTTTTTAGGGCTATTACCCTCTTGTAGCTCAACCAAATTGAGTTGAGTTTTCAATTCTAAATTGTGCAAATTTGCTATTTATTCATTAAACCATTCTGAATTTGGGTGAGTAAGGAAGTATAACAATTACTATGCATTTGAAAATGGACCAAGGAAAATTCAATACTGAAAATACTTATTGAAATGTTCATATTATTGTCTGCCTTATGAAGACCATTTTTTTTCCTTCTTTCACAATTAGTAAAACTTCCAAATGAAGCCTAACTACAATGGTACCATCACTCTTGCATGATAATTGAGCCTCGGCATTCAGGACAAATTCAAGCCGGACCACGGCTGACTGTCAAATAATTTACAAGTATTGTATTTATTTGTACATCCTGCATTATAATATATATTCATTAAGTAAGTTAAAGTTGCAACCATTTGTTCAAATACATCACATTTTTCAAATATTGTATAGAAAACAGCCTATAAGGGGGACTCTATGAAGGAAATGTCGCAAGGAACACAGAGTACCAGAGACATCCTTACAAGCATGAAACCTACAGATAACACCGTGACTCTAAACCCATATTTTTCAATATTAATGCTGAATATAAACTGACTAAACGCTCCAATTAAAAGACACAGTGTAACAGAATGGATTAAAAAACAAGACCCATCTATCTGCTGTCTTCAAGGGACCCATTTTAGACCTGAGGACACCTTCAGATTGAAAGTGAGGGGATGGAGAACTATCTACCATGCTACAGGAACTCAGAAGAAAGCTGGAGTAGCCACATTTATATCGGACAAACTGGACTTTAAAGCAAAAGATGTAATAAGAGATGAAGAAGGGCATTATATAATAATCACAGGGACTATTCAGCAAGAAGAGCTAACAATTATAAATATCTACGCACCAAATTCTAGGGCACCCAAATTTGTAAAGCAACTAATTACAAACGTAAGCAATCTTATTGACAAAAATGTGCTATTGCAGGGGACCTTAATACCCCACTCACAGCGCTGGATAGATCCACTAAACAGAGAATCACCATAGAAACAATGGACCTGAATGACACGTTGGAACAGATGGGCCTGACAGACATCTTCAGGACCCTTCATCCAGAAGCAAAGGAATTTACACGCTTCTCAAATGCAAATGGTACATTTTCCAAGAGAGACCATATTTTGCGGCACAAGGAAGCGCTGAATAAATATTAAAAAAATGAGATCATACCATGCACACTTTCAGACTACAATGTTTTTTCCAGGAAAAAGTCTGGAAAACCCCCACAAACATGGAGGCTAAAGAACAACCTATTAAAAGACGAATGGGTTGACCAAGCAATCAGAGAAGAAATTTAAAAATACATGGAAACAAATGAAAATGAAAATACAACAATCCAAATGCTTTGGGGTGCAGCAAAGGCAGTCCTAAGAGGGAAATATATTGCAATCCAGGCCCATCTCAAGAAACAAGAAAGATTTCTAACACAAATTCTAATAGCACGCCTAAAGGAACTAGAAGCAGAACAACTAAGACAACCCAAACCCAGCAGAAAGAGAGAAATAACAAAGATTAGGGCACAAATTAATCATATGGAAACAGAAAAAGTGGTGGAACAGATCAATGAAACCAAGAGCTGGTTCTTTGAAAAAATAAACAAAATTGATAAACTTCTAGCCAGGCTCCTCAAAAAGAAAAGAGAGAGAAACCAAATCAATAAAATCATGAACGAAAATGGAGTGATTACAACCAATCCCTCAGAAATACAAGCAATCATCAGAGAATATTATGAAAAACTATATGCCATCAAATTGAACAACCTGGAAGAAATAGACAAATTCCTAAACAGCCACTCACTACCAAAACTCAAACGGGAAGAAATAGAAAACTTGAACAGACCCATAACTAGTGAAGAAATTGAATCAGTTATCAAAAATCTCCCAGCAAATAAAAGTCCAGGGCCAGCTGGCTTCCCTGGGGAATTTTACCAGACATTTAAAATGGAGTTAATACCTATCCTCCTCAAGCTGTTCCAAAAAATTGAGACGGAAGGAAAACTCCCAGACTCATTCTATGAAGCCAGCATCACTTTGATTCCCAAACCAGATAAAGACTCAGTAAAAAAAGACAACTACAGGCCATTATCCCTGATGAACATGGATACAAAAATTCTTAACAAGATATTAGCAAATAGAATCCAACAGCATAAAAAAAGAATTATCCACTAGGATCAAGTAGGATTTGTCCCTGGGTTGCAGGGATGGTTCAACATTTGCAAATCAATCAACATGATACATCACATTAACAAAAGAAAAGATAAGTACCATATGAGCCTGTCAATTGATGCAGAAAAAGCATTTGACAAAATACAGCACCCTTTCTTAATAAAAACTCTCTCGAGACAATTGGGACAGAAGGAACATACTTAGGCATCATAAAAGCCATTTATGAAAAGCCCACAGCTAATATCATCCTCAATGGGGAAAAACTGAGAGCCTTCCCCCTGAGATCAGGAACACGACAGGGATGTCCACTCTCACCACTGCTATTTAACATAGTATTGGAGGTCCTAGCATCAGCAATCAGACAAGAAAGCAAAATAAAAGGCATCAGGATAGGCAAGGATAAAGTCAAACTTTCATTTTTTGCAGATGACATGATACTTTACATGGAAAACCCAACAGAATCCACCGAAAGCCTACTAGAACTGATCCATGAATTTGGCAAAGTTGCAGGATACAAAATCAATGTACAGAAATCAGTTGCATTCCTTTACACCAACAATGAAGCAATAGAAAGAGAAATAAAGAAGTGAATCCCACTCACAATCGCACCAAAAACCATAAAATACCTAGGAATAAACTTAACCAGAGATGTAAAAGATCTCTATGCTGAAAACTATAAAAAACTTACGAAGGAAATTGAGGAAGACACAAGGAAATGGAAAAACATCCCACGCTCATGGATTGGAAGAATAAATATTGTTAAAATGGCAATACTACCCAAAGCGATCTACACATTTAATGCAATCCCAATCAAAATTGCACCAGCATTCTTCTCAAAGCTAGAGCAAACAATCCTAAAATTTGTATGGAACCACAAAAGACCCCAAATAGCCAAAGTAATGCTGAAGAAGAAAAGGAAAGCGGGGAGGCATCACAATTCCAGATTTTAACCTCTACTACAAAGCGGTAGTCATCAAGACAACATGGTATTGGCACAAGAACAGACACATAGACCAATGGAATAGAATAGAGAACCTAGAAATGGACCCACAAGCATATGGCCAACTAATCTTTGACAAAGCAGGAAAGAGTATCCAATGGAAAAAAGACAGCCTCTTTAACAAATGGTGCTGGGAGAACTGGACAGCAACATGCAGAAGAATGAAACTAGACCACTTCCTTACACCACTCACAAAAATAAACTCTAAATGGATGTAGGACCTGAATGTGAGACAGGAAACCAGCAAAATCCTAGGGGAAAAAGCAGGAAAAAACCTCTTTGACCTGAGCTGCAGTAATTTCTTACTGGATACATCTCCAAAGGCAAGGGAAATTAAAGCAAAAGTGAACTATTGGGACCTCATCAAGATAAAAAGTTTCTGCACGGCAAAGGAAACAACCAACAAAACCAATAGATAACTGACGGAAAGGGAAAGGATAATTGCAAATGATATATCGGATAAAGGACTTAAGTATCTAAAATCTATAAAGAACTTACCAAACTCCACACCCGAAAAACAAATAATCCAGTGAAGAAATGGGCAGAAGATATGAATAGACACTTCTCCAAAGATGACATTCAGATGGCCAACAGACACATGAAATGATGCTCAAAGTCACTCATCATCAGGGAAATACAAATCAAAACCACACTGAGATACCACCTCACACCAGTCAGAGTGGCTAAAATGAATAAATCAGAAAGCTATAGATGCTGGCGGAGATGTGGAGAAGCAGGCACCCTCCTACACTGTTGGTGGGAATGCAAACTAGTGCAGCCACTCTGGAAAATGGTGTGGAGGTTCCTCAAAAAAATGAAAATAGAGCTACCCTATGACCCAGCAATAGCACTGCTAGGAATCTACCCAAGAGATACAGGAGTACTGATGTATAGGGGCACGTGTACCCCAATGTTCATTGCTAAATCATGGAAAGAGACCAAGTGTCCATCAACTGACGAATGGATAAAGAAGATGTGGTACATATATACAATGGAATACTACGTGGCAATGAGAAAAAATGAAATCTGGCCATGTGTAGCAACATGGATGGAACTGGAGGGTATTATGTTAAGTGAAATAAGTCAGTCAGAAAAAGACAGATACCATATGTTTCCACGCATAGGTGAATTTTGAGAGACTTAGCAAAAACCATGGGGGAGGGGAAGAGGGAAAAGAAAAAAAGACACAGAGAGGGAAGGAGACAAAACGTAAGAGACTCTCAAAGACTAAGAACGTTGTGGGTTTGAGGGTGATGGGGGGTGGGAGGGGGGAGAGTAGGTGACGGGCATTGAAGAGGGCACTTGTTGGGATGAACACTGGGTGTTATATGGAAACCAATTTGAAAATAAATTATTTAAATAAAAAAAAAAAGGAAAAAAGAAAACAGCGTGTAGCTCTAGCTCAGGTGGTATTTAATCCTAAGACCTTCTGTCAGTTGCTCTTGTATTTTAGTTGAATCTTAGTTTACTCTCCCCATGTCTCTCTGGCCCCATTACCTTTTATTCATTCATTCATTCATTCTGAAACTCAGTGGATAGATTGATGATGTAGAAAGTTGACTGCCAAAGGAACACAGGATAGTGAGCATACCATTGAACCTGTAGCTACTTTTGTTTTATTTTCATTCACCCCTTCCTCATCTTTACTGCATATATAAGTCCATATTCTTTTGATGACAAGTGACAACCCCCCTACCCCAAATGACATAATCAAAAGAGGGAGATAAACTATTGGCTGGGCAACTAAAACATCCTGGGAAGGTCAAATGTAATTGGACCCAGAGTGTGGGCAGTGCCAGGAGGTCGCCCAGTCTCAGGCTCCCTGTCTTGTGGCTCTGATCTCTTTGACCACTCACAGCTCACGTGGTAGCCCTCAGCAGCTTGTGCTATAATCATGACTTCAAATTTAGCAGAAAAGAGCCTTCCCCAAGGGCAGTGCTTGGCTCAAATGCCCATTTCTGAACCAATCGCTGTGCCTGGGGGTATGCAATGCTCTGATTGGTCAGGACTGTATTACTTATAACTTCTCTGGAACATCTTCTTGTCCTGTCCCTACCATAGCTACTGGCTTACTGCCATTTGTTCTTATCAAGCATCGGATAGCAGAAATAGGGTTGGTTTTACAGCCAGATGGATCTGAGTTCAAACCCTAGTTCCATCTGTTTTTAGATTGAGTGAGTGGTTAAGCTCTATGAGCCACGGTTCACTTATCTGTCCAGAGAAAACATGCAACAAGCATCACATTCCTGTTCTCTTCTCATTATTTCTAATCGCAACACCAGCGATACCTAGAGTTTTCTAGGTGTGACAGATAATTAGTCATCTAAAGGTCCTAGGGTATATTTTCCCAATATTTTGTGGCTCGGGCACTGAAACTGAACTGTATAAGCTCTGAGACTGAGAAAAACCATCCCTTTTAAGAGGTGAATTTGCCTTCATGTAGTAAACATTTCACTCCCAGAATGTATTTTGCTGACACAGCCATCACAGTTCAACAACTTGGCTAGCTAAGCTAAAAATGAAGACATGGAGAAATGGAGATAGACTAACTCCTCTCCAGGACTTGAATGAGGATAGCAATCTTTTCATGGGAGGAAGTGGCCCCATTTTAGGAGGTAACTGAATTCTAGGTTTTTTGCAAACCCACGCCCCATAGACTACCACCTAGCAGGGGACATGAATCTTTCCACTTGCCTACATTAGACCCTAATCCACACTCCTGGGGTGGTAAACGCCATGCCTGAAGCTTTAAGCAAACCATCTATCTCCAAGTTTCCATTTCTTTTCAAAGGAAACTAAGCTGTTTGCAAAGACAAAGCTCTGACCAGTCCCAGTAGAGCAACACCAGGTGACTAGTTTGGTTTCCAATACTGGGAACAGCCACCCCAGAATTCCTCACTGTGGAAGCTTCCCCGCCCAGGTAGCCCTCCAATCTCAGAGTTTTTCTTCCCTTCCTTCATGCATCAAAACTTATCTGTTGTTTGGCTCATTTGCTCAGATCTTGGCCAACCACTCAGTCAGCCAACCAACCTGATAATAAAATGCATGGCTAACCCATCACAGCATTTCCCAAATAACGTGTATTTCTTTGAGACAAACTACCTGCCTCAATGCAAAACAGTACCCCTAAAAATTCTGGCAGAATAAGTTCGGTTGAGAAGATATCTCTCTGTCTTAGAAATCCTATGAGTTTAGGTTTGGCTAAAAGTATACCATACAAGAAAAGTTGGCCTCAGGTCTTGAGGCAGTTAGGATTCCACAAGAAATGTGACTGTAGATACATCTAAATCCCCACCATGTTGCATTAAGCTTCTGGGTAGGGGGCATGATAATTGTAATGCTTTAATCATTTTGTGCATTTGCTCACCAGGCTACATAAAATGTCATTATAAAGTTCTTTTTTTTTTCCTTCATTGGAAAATTTCTGGGAGGAAGTCTCTATTTTATCAATCCATGCCTTAAGAAACATTACGGTTTTGTCTCCCTAACACAAGCTTTTTCAAGGAACTTCTTTTATCTCTTCTGTTTTTTTTTTTTTTTCAGCTGACCTTCAGAGACTGACCCATAAAAGTGTGCCTGAAGTATGCAAAGCCCAAACAAAAAAGAAACATGTGTTCATTTCACCTTGGGTTATTCTATCACTCTAACTCCTGCTTTTGAAAGGTACATAGCAGTATTACCACCGTGGAGGTTTCTATTCAAGATCCTGTCTGATAGACTATAATTCAGAGCTTACTGAAAAAAGCATTGAGGGAACACTTCCCAGAGGAGATTATCCGCCTCCCACAGGCCCCAAACCTTGGTATTTGCACCCCAAAATAGCTTGACACACATACCTCACTGCTGCTCAATTTCAGTTCCAGTCACACCTGGATCTTATGCATTTCATAGACACTTGAATATTGAGGACACTTCTTAGACACAGACCTGTTTAAACTTTTATTAGGTTGAACAGAGAGAAGGCACTGACATGGCTGGGGCCGAGGCCACTCAGCTTCTGAGAACCGACCTCTAAGAGCAAGGACTCTCATTTTTGTCCAGACTAGGAGAGATGGAATTGTTTGTTCAAACCTCTGCTTCACTTCACTGTGCCATGAGACAACTCATATGGTGGAGAGAGCCAAGGCCGAGGAGTCAGGAGACCCAAGATTCTGCCAAGAGCTGGACATGGTGCGACCTTCTGCAGACTGTTCTCGTAGGCTGTTTCCCTGCTTGCAAAATGGGGCGGGGTGTGGAGAGCTTGGCTTCTATTGGACTCAACATTCTCTCATTGCTGGCACCTGGGAAGGGGGAGGCTTTCCCTTCCAAGAAACAGAGAGGTTTGACCTTCTCCCTACAAAGTATACCAAGATCCAAAATGGTACCTAAAACTGATGGCCCAAGAGTATCAGCTTAAAACTGTCAAGCAAGGTACCCTCAAAATTTCCTTCTCCCAGTAAAACAGCAACAAAATAAACAGCTAATTTTTCTTTCCAAAACTCTGATGGCCACACTCGAGTCTTCTCTTCCTCTCACCTCTGCCCTCAACCCCACATCTCATCCACCACGATTACCTGTCAATGAACACAAGAGAGATGCAAAGATCCATTTCTTTCCACCTGCCCCACTTCCCCCCGAGTCCAAGCGACCATGGCAGCCCTCACCAATACCTCTTACCCTGACCTCCTATGGTCCATTCCTTCACACATGACTCCTCTGCCCATTGGATGTCCCAGCCCATTGCCCACCACTCTCCACCACCAGCCTTACCCTCCTATTTTCTGCCCCTTGTATCTGCCAAAGTTCCTGCCCCAAGGTCCCCTCCACCCAGACCATTCCATCCCCATAGGTTCACCATCCAGTCTCAGCTCAAATGCCACCCCACCCCCCAAACTGGAGAGGCCCACCTGCTACACTTGCTTCTTGTCCTCCTGCCTTGGTATCTTCACAGCATTTACAACTGACTAGCACGATCCTGTTTCTCTATGGTTTCCTAGCTTACAGTCCATCCCTCTTCCCTCCATCCCCATCCTTGACACCAAAATGTAAGTCGTATTGGAGGAGAGTCCTTGTTTACCATGTATCTGGGCCATGGTGGCCGCTTACTATGTATTTGTTGAATTCATTGAATAAAATAATAGTTAAATCATTCCTTTGCCATTATATAATAAAACTAGTAGATTGTCTCTTGTTTTAAAATATTTTAATTGATTTTCATGAAGACATCAGTGGAATGCCATTAATTAGCCCCTAAAATTTATTTCTCCAGATTAAATTACTCTTATTCCTCTGAGCCTTCTTACCAGTGTTATTCTCGTCCTCTTAATCACTTTCCAGGACCTTCCCTGGAGGCTCTCCAATTTCTCCTTGTCCTCCTGAAAAGCTGAATAACCTTGTTCTTAGCAGGGCCCACTGTGAACCTGCAGAGGAGTTAGGGCAATAATTATTCTGCATGGCAGAGGGCTTCAGAGCTTGGTTATCTTAGCAGGGATAGCTTCAGGTCTGGCCACTCTCTGGCAAGGTGACCTTGAAAGAGGCCCTCTCTCCACCTTGGTCTCCTCCTCTGTAAATTAAGAGTGACAAAAATCACCTCTTATGGCTGTCTGTGGTGAAACTTCACAAAAACTTCTTCCTACAAAGCATCTAGCACAGGGTCTGGGTGCACACTAAAACCTCTGTAAATAACGACTGGCTATTACTAACATGAAGTTAAAACTTCAGCCACTTGAAATAAACAGGAGAGTCATGAAAGGGAGCTGAGCTGTATGCAGAAGTCATGTTAGATGATTTTGGATTTTGAAGGGAAAAAAAGGTAAGTGAGGGAACAGGTTATTTATTAGAACTCTGAAAAAAGCAAAAGGGAAATGAAAGACTATCTATCTGCAGCCCGTCATTGAAGCGGAGCTCAGGAAGTAGACATCACTAATTGTAGAGTGTGCAGTGAAAAAGCAAGCTGAACATGAAATGGAAGCAAGTGTAGGGGGGCAAAAGGTGAGGCTGCTTGAATGGAAATAACACCTCCTTTCACCTGGTGAAAGATGAGCTAATACAGGGATGTCACCCAGGGTTTCGCACACTGGTTTTTTCGAATGCAGAGTTCCTCAGCTCTCCGAGGAGTGACAGAGACTTGGCTGTGTTTCCTTCAACGGCCCCAGGACCTCCACAGAAATGGGAGCCATCCTTGTTGATGGGAGGCCCCATTTGGCTGTGAGAGTCCTTGGGGGATACACATGCACCAAACTGAGAAAGACTATTTTGAGGAGGCTTATGTTTAGAGCACAAGCTTCGACAATGACATAACCCAAATGGGTCTGCCCTGAGGGCCCCCCAGAAATGACACATTTCAAACAGAGTTGGGTGAGCCTCTGAAGATCTAGAGATCAGGTTCCATCAGGCTCCCCACACAGTGGACTACTAAGCAGCCACAGAAAAGCACGAATCAGATCCCCATGTTTGGACATAAAAAGATACCCAAATGTATGGTCTAGGGACAAAAGCCAGGTGTAAAATTCTCTGTAGGATACAGGTCAGGGAGAACCTTACCTGTCCTCTTCCTCTTCACCCTGCACATGCAGGGAGGAGGCCTGCAGCAAATATCTCCCACCTCTGTCTCCATCCTTGACTCATCCCAGACACGTGCCTCCCCAGGATGGCTGGCCATCCCTTGCACCATGGTTCCTAAAGGGCAGGGAAGTGGGAGAAAGAACCCAAGGCCTCCTAGATCTTGAGCTGCCTGCTTCCGGGTGTGGTAGGTGCTTGTTCCACCTCTCAGGGGCCCTTCCCTGGGATTCTTGTCCCCAGGTAGCAACCAGAAGGATAGAGCAAGAGGAAGTAGCAGACCTGCCCTTCTCTAGCTCTGGTTTAGCTCCTCCTCCCGCATCAGGGGGTAGGGATCAGGCCCGCTCTACCCTGCTCTAAGCCTGGCCATCTCCAATTCAAGGTGCCATTCTGGCCTGACTCTGAGCCAACTGCTCCAATCCAACCATTACCAGAAAGCTGTGAATAGTATAAAAGTTACAGAAGAGAAGATGCTCCTGTATCATTAGATGCAGGCTAGCCCCCCTCAATGCAGCCTAGCATGGGGACTTGCTTGCAATGAGTAGAACATGGTAAGAGCGATAGGGTGTGCGTCTGTGATTAGGTTCCATCAGATAGTAACTTCCAGACCGCAGACTCTCTCTCTTGCTGGCTTTGATGAACCAGCTGCCATGGAGAGGCCCACGTGGCGAGGACCTGAGGGCAGCCTCTGGCCAACAGCCAGTAAGGATCCGAGGTCCTTCTCAGTCCAAGGGCTCATAAGGACTGCCAACAACCACGTGAGCTTGGAAGTGGGTCCATCCTCAGCCCAGTCTCAGGAGAGCCCCGCACAACACCTTCATTATGGGCTTGCGAGACCCTGAGTGACCAGTCCAGCAAGTCACATCTGGCTTCCTGACCCACACAACCTGCGAGATGATCAATGCTCCTTGTTTTAAGTCCCAAAGTTTATGGTAATTTGTTTTTCAGTGATAGACACCGTAAATAAGTAGCAACAATAATAAAACGAGAGGCTATATAGTCTGGGGGTTGAGGGCCCAGGCTCTGGAGCCTAACTGCCTGGGTGCAGATAATGCTCCGCTGGCTCGACCTCCCCATGACTAAGTTTCCTCATCTTTAGCACAAAAGTAGGACTGGTCCTCCCCACTGGCCTCATGGGAATAACTTGATGCATTTCAAGCAGGTGAAGTGCTTGAAACTATGTGTCTGTCAGGGCCCAGGAAGATTAGGTCCTGCTGGTTTGCATCTGCTCATGCTCCTTGCTCTACCTCCAAAATATCAAGGGCAATTATCTCTTAGGAGGAGCGTTGTAGGAATTTCCAGATTTGAAGATAAAACTTCTCTTTCTTTTTTTTTTTTTTTTTTACAGTAAGTATTTATAATATTGTATTTGGAAAAAGTAACAAAGTTCTTTTAAAGATTTATATTAGTGGGGCTTCTGGGTGGCTCAGTTGGTTGAGTGTCCAACTCTTGATCTCAGCTCAGGTCAGGATCTCACAGTTTGTTTGTGCCCGTGTTATGCTCTGAGTTGAAAGTACAGAGCTTGCTTGGGATTCTCTGTCTCTGTCTATCTCTGTCTCTGACTCTCTCAAAAATAAATAAATAAACATTTTTAAAAATTCCTATTGGCTTTCTGTTGGGCCCTTCTGAGGATGGGATATCTCTCATGTTACTATAAATGACATATATCTGTACAAACCAGCTTAAACAAAATAGCAAATGAGGTATAGAATGGACTCTGGAGTGGGGTACAGAATATGTCCCCAGGGGGTTGGGGGAAGCTGGGCTAGTATGGCTGATGCAGGAGGCAAGGAAGGCCTCAGCCTCTCTTTGGCTACATGGTGCCTCTCTGCACCTTTCCTTCCAGCTTCTCTTAGCTCAGAGTAGAAGGTGGTGACCCATACTGTTTCTATGACCAGACATTTAACAAAAGTGATTAGCTACGCTGTGTCCCAATTCCAAATTCCCCAAGGAATCTTATTGGTCAGATGAACACTCACGGTCTCACCAGCAGTGATCATGGGAACTGGGACCATAACATATATAACTGTAGTTAAGACTGCATCAGGTAGTGGCAGGACAGGTTGCAAAGAGGAGGGTAAAGAGGACGCCCAGAGGGTGACTATATCAAGTCCATTCCTTCTTTTCACTAAGGAGCCGCAAGAGAATTGAGAGACCTTAGACAAGAGGTAATGTTTGCCATGAATACTGGAAACCAGTAGAAATATCTCATATGGAAATGAATTTAATAAGTCCTTTTCATTGGTCGGATTCATCCTTTTCTCCTTGATACCCTAATCAGTATGTGGTTGTTGCTATCCCATTGGGCACAGAATATCGAGAAAGTGTAACAAGACGGCTCTGCCAACGTGATACTCAGCCTCAGTGTGACAAGTCCAACAATGTTTGTGGGCCCATGGGCACTGGTACTTATGATGTCAGTTAGTGGGCCAGGGTGCCCGTTATCCATAATACAAGTCAAAGAAAAATGTGTCCTACTTGCTTTGTCCTCCTAAAAGTAACAATTTCAAACGAAGTACAGGCCCAGGTCCAAGGCAAACTTTGTATCTAATGCAATGATGCTAAAGATATAAATACATTGAACTTCAAATTATACCTCACTTAGTAGAAACATTATCTCCAATTAGCATAATTATGCAACAAACATTGAAAGGGGAAAAACTAATTACTTGGTTCAGAGGTTCTCTGGGTTGGAAGGAAATTCACAGGTCAGTGTAAATGTCTGCCCTTTCCCCTCGCCCTTCTCAACCCCCAACTGGTACAGGAATCCCCTTCACCATATCCCTACCAAGCAGAGGCTGATGCTGCTTCCTACCTCAACCAAAGAAACAACCTTCCATTTCTGGATACCTATGGTTATTGGGAAATCTTGACTCTTGGCTTCCTCACAAAGTCCACCAGTTGGCACAATATCTGCCCAAACTTTGTATTCAGAGTCTCATAAACAAATCCCTTTCTGCATACCAAGGAGAAGCATCTCTTCATATTTGAAAAGTAAGCTATGCCCAGTGGCAGATATAGTTGGTGGCCCACCCGACAGCCATTTCTCATACCTCCTCCTTCTGAACTAAGAGGATGCCTACTTTGTTTTCTTCCAAGATGGGCAGAAAGATGCGTATCAATGAAAAACATCCCTTCCCAGCCCCAGTGATGAGAATTAGTCCATCATTGAAACTGAAGGAACAAAAGGACAAGCATCTGACACAACCTGGCTAGTGATACACGGGAAGCCTGTGGAGAAACTTCTGAAACAGTATTTTGTTCCTGACAGAACGGTAATATGCTTGCAAGAGCCCCCTGACTCTGCCTCTTCCGCTCCACCTTGCTGTGAATGCGGTAGTGTGAAGTGTGATGCTTGGATCTACAGCAGTCATCTTGGTCCCATGAGGTGACAAGCTGAAGGCTGAGACACCAACATGCAGAGAATGCCGAACATAAATCTAGAAAGAGCCTAGGCTTTAGAAGATAGCAGTAAGCCATTGCCGCTCACCCTAAGGTGGTCTATCTCCAGACATCTTGTTCTATGAGACAATCATGTTTTTATCACCCAACCACTGTGAGTGGAGCTTTCTAGAAGTTGTAATGGAACCAGTAACAGCTCACCGGATCTCTGGGTTCCCTCTGCCTAGATTCATATGACCTTTTGAGCCCTGACCTCAGCCCCACCATGCTAACCTGTCTCCTCAAAATAATCCCTGTTGGTCAGGTGTGGTGAAGAAAACCCCACACGCCCCCTCCCCCCCAACCAGTGACAGCTATCCAAGACAGAGCTGTTTCCTATCCATTCTCACACCCAGAAATTCACTTTCTTGGCAGGCTGCCGTTGGCTACAACACATGACGCTTTCCCGGATGCCTAGGTTGTGTCCCTTACCTGCCATTCTTCCTGCAAGATGTCATTTGGACCCAAGTGCTGGACTTTGTGTTGGTCTCTGCTTCCCAGACTGAAAACATTGCTTCGGCTCAATATTCTTTCCTCTAGTCTATTAGCTCTACTCAGCCCCATGGCAGCCCAGAAATCTGATCAGCATGCCATCGATGTACTCACCCACTCTGCTCTGAAAAAAAAGAAAACAACATTGAATAAGATAGCAACTAGAGACTAAATGCAAACACAATACTAGCAGTTGGTCTGACAACGATAACAAATGATAACTGACCTACCAGTGTCTCCAAAAATATACCAACTTGATACCCATTTGGATTGAACTTTTTCTGGTATTAATGCCAGCAGGAAAAGAAGGGCAGGATACACCCCACAGGCATTAACAGTGCTGAGGAGGGAATAGTAAAGGGTGCTCAACACACCCCATAGGTCATTATTATGGCAGTTATCAGCCTCTCCATTCTGGGCGCCCTACAATTACAGCTTGTTAGGTTATGTGCAACAAAACACAAGTTGAAAGCAAGTCCTGGAGATTTAAGAGCTTTGTTCTGAAAAGACTACATTTTATAGAATGCAGCCATTTGTTCCACAACAATAGAACATTGTCATGATTTATAAAGCAAAGCAAAGATCTATGGTCTGCCATCCTAATAATATATGTTTTTATTCTAGACATAATAAGCAGATCCAAAGTAAAGAGAACCCCTATATGAAATCAGATACCGGTGATACCAAGACTGCAAGAGATAAAGAAAGAAAAAATGGGTAAAGGAAAATAAATTCTAGAAAAGTAACAATACCTGCTTTTGCATTTCCTAAACTTTACCTTTTATCTTATTGATGACATGTAGGTTCATCTCTAATACCTACCACCTTTCTCCATATTGCCTTTAGTACCACCACCACTAACAACAGCCCATTACTGCCGCCACCAACTCCACAAACCCTGTCGCTGCTACTACCAGCAACAACAACACCATCACTGTTGCTATTACTACCGCCACCAACCTCATAACTCCACCATGACCAACCACTAACACCCTTGTTGCCACGCCCATCATCACCATCATCACTTCACCTCCCACCATCCCCATAAACAACACCCAGGATCATCCCTGAGCATTGCCCCACATTCTCTACAGTACAAGAAGACCTGGTTTTGCTTATTAATTGAATTGGTGACCTCGGGCAAGTCATTCTACTCCTTTCCATCTCAGATCAATACACACATGTTGAATGAATGAAAGAAAGAATATTATACGGAACTATTTTGTGTCTGTCCTTCATAAGGTCAGCAGAAATGCAATACAAATTGTACTAAGAGGTCATATTTTTCTAGTGCTTAAGGTTTGCAAATTAAGTTTCTATATGTGATGCCATTAAATACTCCCCATCAAAAACTGTGAGTTACTGTCTCCCTCAGCGTCCCTTATGTCAGGATTGACTTTTGTGTTTTTTTGTTTTTGTTTTGATCCAAAATCTAATCGGTATGGCAATTATTTATCTGCCTCTCTAATCTGAAATAGCTCCCCATCTTTGCTTTGCATTGCTTTTCATGACATCAATATTTTAAAAGAATTTGAACTAGTTGTTTTACATAATATCCTTCAATTTGCATTTGCCGAGTTATTCCTAAAAATTAAGATTTAGGTGAAGCTTTTTGGCAAGAGGATGGCATGACTGGTGCTGTGTTTTTCTCAGTGCAAGATATCAGGAGGTACCTGATGTCTTGGTTTTGTCTTGATTTTGGCCATGGCAAGTTTGATTACATGGTTAAAGTGCTACTACCATATTTCTCCACCATAAAATTACTTTTTTCTGTTTGTAATGAGTAAATAACCTGTGGGACATATGAACATTGTTTTTAAATATGAAGGGCTTGAGGGGTGCCTGGGCGACTCAGTCGGTTAAGCATCTAATTCGTGATTTCAGATCAGGTCATGATCTCAGTTTTTGAGTTCAAGCCCTATGTCAGGCTTTGGGCTAACAGTGTGGAATCTGCTTGGGATTCTCTCTCTCTCCCTTTCTCTGCCCCTCTCCTGCTAGTGCTTTTTTTTTTCTTTCTCTCTCTCTCTCAAAATAAATAAACTAAAAAAAAATTTTTTTTAATATGAAGTGCTTGAGAAATCTGTGAGATACATAAAAACTTTTTCAATATCAAGGGCTCAAGGAATCTTAAGTGCTATAATGGCAAGTCAGCATAAATATCTCCCATCAGTGTTCACCCCCAGAGAACAGAGGCTCTGGCTGAACTGGGCCCTATTCCCCCATGTCTCTTTATTCTCCCAGGACAGGAATCCTTATCCAGGACCCATGAAGCCCCATGAGACTGTATGCAGGAATCGGTGTGCACCCATAGCCTTTAGTGTGTTCTTAAAGTGGTCCCTATCTTAAAACATTAAGAATCACTCTTATGCGTTAACATTGTTAATAGAGACCTAGAAGTCAGGGAGGAAAATCTGACTGAAGGAAAGAAATGAGTTTTATTTTTAACTGACAGATGTGAAGTTATGAGGGTCATCTAGGAAGACTTGTCTCAAAGATACTTAGAAATATTCATTTTTGGGGAGCCTTGGTGGCTCAGTTGGTTAAGCGTCCAACTTTGGCTCCGGTCATGATCTTGCAGTTTGTGAGTTTGAGCTGACACCTCAGAGCTTGGAGCCTGCTTCGGATTCTGTGTCTCCCTCTCTTTCTGTCCCTCCCCTGCTCACACTCTGACTCTCTCTCTCTCAAAAATAAATAAACATTTAAATAATTAAGAAAAAAAGAGAAATAAACATTGCCTTCATGACCCTTGATATTTTGAAATTGTTTTAATGTTTTAATGTCTGTCTTTCTTCCTTAATATGAGGCTCCTTGAGGGAAAAGCCTATTGCTGAGTGTTTATTTCAGCCCTGCATCACCAGCACTGGGCATGGTGCCTGGCACAAAGGAAGTTCTCAACTAATTTTACTGAATGAAAAAAAAAAAAAAAAAGAACAGACAGATGCATCAATGAGAATGGTTGAGAGAGAGAGAACAGAAAAGCTGGGGGTGGAAAAGAGAACATTTTTAAGTTTAAAAAATATTTGTTGAAGGAACACATGAATGAATTCATATAGGCATTTTTTTCCCACACAAAAGAAAATGGAATATTAGTTAACATGAATCCATTCTGACATGATAAGCAATACTGAGTTCTGGTCTTCACTTTTGACATCACCTGAGCCTAAAATCAAAGTAAATTTGTATTATTCTTAGATAGAACCAGAAATCTAAATTTTAAAATGCTGATAAAATGGAGGGTAGCCCAAGGCATGACGAGGCAGATGTTTTGGTGAACTGAGTGCTGTGACTCAGCACGTTTTCTAGCATTCAGGATACAGGTGTGTGAGGCCAAGGTGCTGAGGTACTCGCCCAGAAAACAGCCCCAAGTCCAGCAGCTCCTCTCGGCTTGAGCCCTTACTGCACCAGCAGGGTGCTTCCTCTGCCCTTGCTTCTTGCTGACAAAATGGGGAAGCTGGACCTGGTGGGAAGAGAATCGGCTCGGGGTCTGAGGACTTGGGGCCAAGTGCCTGCTCTGTCCCAAGCCTACTGAGCACTTCTGGATAAGCCAGTGCTTTGTCCTCAGCATCCCACTCTGCTAACAGAGGGCTAACGAGACTCTCAGCTCCCATCCAGCACCAAAGTCCTCTGCCTTGGTGAGAGGCCAGATGAGCTGCCAAGCGCCCCTCCTCTCCTTCCTCCTCTGGGGATCAATGCCAAAATCTAACCCAATAGGTTTAGTCAGGAAGCACCTGACTGCTTGAATCATAGAAGCCAAGTGAAAAAGCCAGATTTTGCTTCAAACGGTGACCTTCCTCATTGAGGCCCCCAAAACGGATTCCTAGGGGGAAAAATCCTTCAAGTAAGGCTGGTCCACACTGGACACAATGACTTCACAAAGCTTTTACCCCAAGTACTAATTCTACGTGAAGTTTATTATCAATGAACACAGGTTCCTGGAAGACCTGAGTCACTGTGGACTGTGGGAGACAGGAAGCCACCCCAGCCCCGCAGCTCCCAGCAAAGCGGGATTGAGCCGGCGTGGGAGGGGGCTGGGAGTCAGACAACAACTAGGATCCAGCATCCAAGTCTACAGAAATGATCATCTCCTTAGAGATGCTTTCATCACTCTTTTCTCTCCATTAACCAGATTCCCTACCAAGTTTTTCTCAGTGATTTGGGAGACTGCAAAATTCAATCCTTATTCACTGTTCATGGAGCATTTAAGGATACTGTTTTGAGTGGTCTACATGTATTAAATTCCTAAAACACAGGGTAGGCACCTACCCATTATACCCCCTATATGTGTCTGAGGAAACTGAGGCCCAGTACGGTCAGAGAGTCAAGAGTCTGAGCTCCACAATCACAGTGGTCAACAGTCCTGACCGCTCCCTACCCTTGAGGAGCTGACTTTTCTAGAATAGGGAGCCAGAAAATGAGCAAAAGAACAAACATGATACTTTCAGGAACAAATAACAGCAGGGAAGAAATCAAATGTAGGTGACTAGTCCATCTTGTCCAAGTTTACATAATGGGTCCCAGGGCCAGACTCTGGGTTCCCATGTTATTCTTCTCAAAGGCACTTATCTGCCATTTCCAACCTGACTCTTTTGGGGGGAACCGAAGTGAATTTTAACACACAAGATAACCTAGAAAAGAAGAATTAGTTTTAAAAAATTTTTTTTAACGTTTATTAATTTTGAGAGACATAGAGACAGAGTATGAGCAGGGGAAGGGCAGAGAGAGAGGGAGACACAGAATGTGAAGCAGGCTCCAGGCTCTGAGCTGTCAGCACAGAGCCGGACGCGGGGCTCGAACTCACAGACCATGAGATCATGACCTGAGCCGAAGTCAGCCGCTTAACCAACTGAGCCACCCAGACGCCCCAAGAAGAATTATTAAAAACTGTCTTTCTAAAAACTTTTGGCAAATAAATAATAAGAAGAAGATGAATGAGAACCCTCTCATCTATATTTTGCTTAAACCCTGTACTTTTCTTAAGATGCAGTCTGAAGGATGGGATTTCTGGTTCAAAGGTTATACAAAAAAGGTTATCCCAAATCCAAATCTTGTTACTGTGAAATTATTCCCACAAACATTGTACCTATGCAAACCTTTGCTGGGTCTACGGCCAATTTCAGAGTATCATCATTGGTAGGAATTTTTTAGTTTGGTGGGAGAAAAATGGCATCTCGTTGTTGCTTTCCTTTGCATTTCTTTAATTATTAATAGAGTTTTAAGCCTTATTTTAAATAATTTTTCCATGACTTTAAGAGAATTTGTAAACTCAGTGAGTAGAGCATTCATACAAGGAAAAGGCACTGCATATTTCTAACTTAATTCCTACACCATTAAGATGAGCTCAGCATGATGTATCTGGAAATGGGTTTTTGTCTGAGAGACAGAGAAGAGAGTGTGTGGTTCTTTTCCAAATCAGAAGCCAGAAGTCCAGGCAGAGGGGTGTCCTGGGAGTTGGTACACCTCTACGTCCCCACCCAACCTGGGTAAGGACCTTGCCAAATGGCTCCCCTTTGCTCCTAGCAGTTCCCATCCTAAATCTTTACAGCACTGTAAAGTTTTGGAGTTTGTTTGTTTATTTATTTATTTATTTATTTAAATTCAAGTTACCTAACATACAGTGTAGTATTGGTTTCAGGAGTAGAACACAGTGATTCATCACTTACATATAATACTCAGTGCTCATCCCAAAAAGTGCCCTTCTTTATGCCCATCACCCATTTAGCCCATCCCCTCACCCCAAACCCCTCCAGCAACCCTCAGTTTGTTCTCTGCAGTTAAGAGTCTCTTATGGCTTGGGGCACCTGGGTGGCTCAGTCGGTTGTGCATCTGACTTCAGCTCAGGTCATGATCTCGTGGTTCATGAGTTTGGACCCCACGTCGGGCTCTGTGCTGACAGCTTAGAGCCTGAAGCCTGCTTCAGATTCTGTGTCTCCGTTTCTTTCTGACCCTCCCCTACTCATGCTCTCTCTCTCAAAAACAAATTAAAAAAAACATTTAAAAAAGAGTCTTTTATGGTTTGCCCTTCCTCTCTGTTTTCATCTTATTTTTCCTTTCTTTCCCTTTTGCTCATCTGTTGAAAGCACAGCAAAGTTTTTACGAAGAGAGAAACAAGAAGCAGTTCTTCAATTTTTTTTGTGGCTAATTTAAGTTGTAGTAACACAAAAATACTTTTCACTTGAATAGGCTTTAAGATTCATTTTGAAAACAGCAGTGGCCACCTTGAGACATATTTATTGTAAGTTTTCAGTACTCTACCAGTGGGGGTACAAAGAAAAATACTAAAATAACCACTTATAAAGCTCAAATGAATTTAATTAGACTGCTAAAGATGAAAAAAAAATACTAAATTATAAGCCACCATAGACATGATTAATTACATTTACATTATGCACAAAGCACAAAAATGAAACCACCCCACGGCTCGTTCCTCCCAGAATTGGAGGTATGTATTGTCGCCAGCAAGACAGCTCCCAGTGGAGGCAAACTGAGAGCCAGCATCTGAGATCGGAGCAGTAAGAGTTTGATCGCAAAGGGCCCCTGAGACCTCTGTAGCCTCCTGACCACTGGGCCACCCTGCTTCCCTGAAGGGGGTCCTGAAGTCCCTCCCTTTGGTGTTCCCTGGCCAGATTTCAAGCTTTCCCCAATATCAGGACTGGCCATTCCTCATCCCTCCCATCCCTTGTGGACCCATGACGCATCACTGTTTTTGACCTGTCCTGCCCACTGTCATCATAATAGGCTCTCACTAAGTACCAAAGGAGTGAATAAGCACCAGGAAAGTGATCTCCCCCTCAGGAGATGAAGATAGCAGACACATCAAGATGTCCATGGCATGTTAAGTGGAAAAAAAGTGGAACTTCAAACAGTGTGCAAAGAGGATAATCTTATTTTTTAAGTTCATTTATTAATTTTGAGAGAGAGACAGAGCAAGAGAGCACAAGGGTGAAGGGGCAGACAGAGAGGGAGAGAGAGAGTCCCAAGCAAGCTCCATGCTGTCAGCACAGAGCCCGACGTGGGGCTCGAACGCACAAACCGTGAGATCATGACTTGAGTTGAAACAAAGAGTCGGACACTTAACCAACTGAGCCACCCAGACTCCTTGAGGATAATCTGATTTTTATTTTATTTTAAAAAGTATGTAAATGAATAAATGTCTTACAAATCCTTGTCCATTAAAAAAAACTGGGTTATTTGTCTTTTCATGACTAAAGTTTTGAAAGGCTTATTCCAACTTCTGTGTTGAGATAGTGTATACGCGAAACACAAATCACTTTTACAAGTATAAGAAAAAACATTTTTTAAAGTATTTTTTCAAAGATCCTAGTTTTGGAATCAAAGGAGCTGAGTATAAGGTCTGGCCCTCACAGTCCGTCCTAGGCCAGGCATGGATTCTGGACCAGGTATAGGGCCAGAAAACCAGATTCTCCCTGGGCCTCAGTACCCTAACCTGTAAATAGAAATACTGGCATGTATTCTGGATGTAGCACTGATGGAAGACTGAACGTGAGGAAACTAGGGTGCCCGGGGCTTGTGTGTCATGCCACAGACACAAAGACAGAGTTTCAGGCTTATACGTAGTAGAAAGATGGCTGCATTACCCTAGAATCTTTTTTTTTTTTAAGGTTATTTATTTTTGAGAGAGAGATACAGAGTGCAAGAGTGGGGAGGGGCAGAGAGAGAGAGGGAGACACAGAATCCAAAGCAGGCTCCAGGCTCTGAGCTGTCAGCACAGAGCCTGACACAGGGCTTGAACTCACGAACCGTGAGATCATGACCTGAGCCGAAGTCGGATGCTCAACTAACTGAGCCACCCAGACGCCCTGCATTACCCTAGAATCTTAAGAACCTCAGACATATTTGATGATCCTGTGGGACCTGCCAGAGGGTGCCTGAGGTTGAAGGACTTCTCAAAACAAAGAAGAGGTATACAGTGGGTGGTTTGTAGCTTGATTGCCAATTTTAATTATGCTGTGTTGTAATTTAATGGTGAGTCTGAACTCATGGGTCCCTAAAGAGAATCATAAAATATGGGAAAAAGAACAAATAACCACGAGAGCCAGCATGCGAAAAATGACGACACATATTCCAAGGGAAGAAAATTAGAAAGAAATATACCATAATAGTCAGGGAAAGCTGCTCTGACAAAGAGATGTAATAATACATTGACCTGAAAAACAAAGAATTGTATTTCTCTCTCATTTGACAGTGTCAAGGTTAAGGTGAGTGCCGCGGCAGGCGGGCGCCTCTCTGTATGCTGTGCTCTCCTAGGCCCCCCAGCACTGCCCTCACAAGCATGGTGGACACTGGGTGGCCGCACATGCAGATCCCAGCCAGCAGGAAGGGGAAAGAGTGCAGAGGATTCACCCCCGCTGTGACCCCAATCCCATGGATGGCCTTCATTGCCTCTTCTCATGTTCCACAGGGGACAACTGCATCCCCTGCCAGGAAGGCTGGGACAAGCTGTCCACCTGAGCAGCTGAGGCCTGACTCTCATTCCGTCACTGCAGAGGAAGACAGAATGGCTTTTGGTGGTCCGTCTGAGGTGTCTGTCACATGCACCAAAACTCTCATGTGGCTATAACTGCAAAGTTGGCTTATGGGCATTTTTATTTTCTTCTTTACACAGGTGTCTGGATTTTTTCTGTAATGTTCACATTGCCCTCAGGTGGTGTACAAAAGAACAGTCATGGATGTAATAATCTGGGGTTCTGGAGTCAGACTGTCTGCATGCAAATCAGCCTTACTAGATGGATGACCTTGGACCAGTGCCTCCTCCTCCATGACCAGGGTTTTCCTCAACTGTGTCCTGGGAGCAATAGAACCTACCTCAGTGGTAATGTGAGCACTGAAGGAGCTGAGACCGGCAATGTGTGTGACCTCAGGCCTGGTCCACGGTGATGAGGGTGGACAGCACTGGGCATCACTAGCGTCACACGGTGATCATGATGAACGGCTAGCATCAAGCTGCCTCACACATGGGTCTCAATTGTGCTGGGAGCATCACTCTCCCCCAACGAGGCCTTCTTTATCTTCCCTCTCCTTCCTTGTCCTCGGCCCCTTCATCAAACTCATGCACTCACTGAACACTGGAGGCTCCTCTCTCTCCTCTCTTCCTCTGTCTTCATCCCCACCCTCCAACTCCACTATCTCTCTCACCTCCCTGCAGATTTCTAAGATTGGGGAGCACTCAGGGGTCCTGCTTGCAGGCAGAAGTGGTGACTGACCCTAAGTCCCTGAGTTGTTTAGATCCGAGCACAAGGGTGAAATGGTGCTCCCTGAGCATCCCCGGGACCTCCTGGAGGGACGCTAACCCCCCACCCCCGCTGCTCCCCTTCCTGCTGGCGGGCTGGAACCCTCTCTCCTACATTCTCCTCATTCCCGTTTCTTCATCCCTTCTTTTCCTCCTTACACCCAAACATGTGCAAGCTTGGGTGAGCACAAGTTGAGGAGCCTTTTAAACAGCTCATTAAAACTATTAAAAGCAGAAAATTGACCTTGGGAAATGATTGTGCAATAGCGTTATTAGATTGCTTGGGGGAAAAAAAAGTTAGAAAGCCTGGCTGTCTTACTACTGAGTTCTCAGGGCTCTCCATACAGGCTTCTAAATTTGGATCTCAAGAATTACCGAGCTTTGACTGGGAAAAAACAAAAGAATCTGAAGTCCTGCCAGAGCCCCGAGTAATTCTCCAGCTCTTTCTCCCAGAGCTCTTAGAGAGGGAAGGGCCTGGTTTGCCCATCTGGGGGACAGAGGGTCACTGTTGTGGAGTATTTGTTGGGGTGGGGGAAGCACAGACAGATTGAGCGTTCCCTACTAAACTGCCCTCTCTCTTTACAACCCGAAATGAATTTTTGCAGGCATTCGTGATTGACAGATAGGAAGTGAGAGGTGGACAAAACACTAAAACCCCACCTGGTAAAGACAAGCAAATGATTCAAAACACATTTCAAAGACAAAGGTGCAGAACAGTTCTTTGTTCTGCTTCTAAAAGGTCTGTGTGTTGGGGGTGGGGCCTGGAAGCTGGAGGAGAGGTGGGAGTGAGGTATGAGCACACACACACACACGCACACACACACACCACACACGCAGAAGCCCACATGTGTTTGAGGCTCCAGGTCTGGCCTGTCGAGTGTGGCAATGAGGGCCCGGAGCGAGGGTCAGAAGGCTGGGTTCTAGAGCCAGCCTGGCCCCTGCTTGGAGCAAGGCAAGGGGAGGCCTCCTCCCCATCCGCACCTCTCAGAGATAAGGAGAAGAATGAATGCTGGTCCCCAAGAATCCTTCACCTCTAGCAGTCCATGGGGCTCCAGGGGGGGCGGATTCTGTGGGCATTTCCTGAGCACCTGCTGTGTGCCAGGTGCCATTCCAATTGTGCCCTCTAGCCTTCCTCTACTCATTTCATTTCATCTCTCTCACAGCACCCCACCACCCTCCTTCCCCACAGGCAGAAATGCCTTTTTCCTGAGGGGACTGGGACTTAGCTGAGTAAGGGCCTTGCCCCAAACCACAGGCCATGAAGCAACATGGCCAGAGCTCAAACCCACCTCTCCGGAGGCTGGTCCTGCTCATATGCGCTGAGCGGGCTGGCACGCATGCACACACGCGTGTGTGATAATGGGAGGGGGCTTGGGGTGTGACTTTCTTTCATTTTAGCAACCTAGTCCTATGTCTCACCCCCTCCTCGGCTCCATCCCCACTGTATCCCCCAGACCCAGCCTGGTGCTGACTGAAGACAGAAGATAAGAAACGCCCAAGGTGCTAAAGGTAGCAAGCATGGGGGACTTTTTTTCTCTAATTTCCCAGCCCTGACCAAAATCCATCTTGTGGGGGATCCCGGCTGGCACGGGCTGCAGGGGCTGCGTCTTGTCGGGGCTTCCATCTCAGCTGGCAGAGCCCGTGAGAGGCCTGAGACCCAGCCTCCCTCTGAAGAATGGCCGGAACCAGTCCCCATGCTCACTCGCTGGAGTGCGATGTAAGGCTGACACCGGGTATCTTATGTGGAGAGTGAAGTGTGCAAAGCAGTATTTTAGTAATCAAAAGGCACTGGACAGAAGGACACTCACTTAGAAGTCTGTTTGTGTTTCTGAGTTGGTTCCTCTTTTCCAGAATCCATTCTTGGTCTTATTTTCGTGTCTTCTTTAAAAAAACGGAGGAGAGGAAAGACACGTGTTCTAATACTGTATTAATGGGACTCCAAAGTGAGCAATGGACAGCTGTGGGGGAGGATCCCCATTTTCCATCATCCAGGCCGTATCCTCCTTGGCCTGAGCCCTCCCGAACACCATCTGGCCCAGGCCGCTGTGGGCCAGGCTGCTACCATGGAGGAATGGCCTGTGACATCCCTCCGCCAGCCCCTAAAAGCCACAGGGCGGATGACTGCTGTTGCCAGCAGCTCCGTAAGGTGGCTCCAAGCAAGAAAGAAGGCCCGGATCTCAGGGGAGCTCCCAGCTGGCACTGCACTGTCCCGCAGGTGAGCAGAGCGGCTCAGAAGCAGGTCCTGAACAGACAACCGTGGCCCAAATCTGGCCTCTACTTCCTTGCCGTGGGACACTAGACAAGCGTACTCACCCTTTCTGTGCCTCAGGTTCCTCCCTGTAATGGGCAATGTGACTTTTCTTCCTTGGAGGACTGAGGATTAAGTAAAATAAAATAACACATGTGCTGAATGGTAGTTGGCAATGTTATCGTTTCTATGCAAATTGCTTCTTTCCTCTGCAAGCGCAGAATTCACCCTGAACCCATTTTCTTTCGAAAATTCATTTAAAGAAATGAAAATGATAATGAGATATGACTTCTCATCTATCAGATTGGCAAAAATCCCAAAGTTTGAGAAGACAGTCTGCTGGTGAGGCTCTGAGGAAATGGACACTCTCCCCCAGTGAGGAGTACAAACCTCTACAGCTCTGTACAGGGGAGCTTTATAACACTAGCAAACTTACGTGCCCTTATCCTTTGACCCAACAAAGTCACGTCAAGCAATCCATCTCAGGGATATACTGGCAAAAATGAACAAAAACACATTAAGAGACTATTAATCAATTGCAGAGTATGAACCTTCTTTGGGTCCAGATTTGAACAAATAGTAATCACAAGACAAAGAAAAGTGAACACTGGTTTGATATTGGATCATTCTAAGGAATTATTGTTAGTACTTTCAGGTGTGATCATGGCATTATAGTTCTGTTTTTCTCAAAGAGTCTTTATCTGTTGCAGATACTTACTGAAATATTTATTAATGGAATACAATGTCTGGAACATACTTAAAAATAACCCTTTGGGAGTGAATGTGTGGGTGACGGGTACTTGGGGGTTTATGACAGTGTCCTATTTCTGTATATGTGTGAAGGTCTCCATAGTAAAATTAAGACATTACAGATAAAGCTGAAATTCCCCTTGATCTCACCTAATCCAAGCACTTGGAGAAATTTTTAGTCATACATGTGTATTTTGATTAATCTAATCCATTTCCACCTGGCCCCTCAGATCTCAAGCAGTAGGTGGGAGGGCAGGTATTGAGTACCATTTTGCTTATCACCGTATACCCAGCATCCATCACAGTGCCAAGAACATAATAGGGCCTCAGTAAATGGTCATTGAGTAAATAAATGAATAAGAAACTATAGAATGCCTATTTGCAGGTGGACTTTGTGAGACTAAGCAAAAACCAGGGGGAGGGCTAGAGGGGAAAGGAAAAAAAGACACAGAGAGGGAGGGAGATAAAACATAAGAGACTCTCAAAGACTAAGAACAATCTGAGGGTGAGGGAGGTGAGGGCGGTGAGGGAGGGGGGAGAGAGGGTGACGGATATTAAAGAGGGCACGTGTTGGGATGAACACTGGGTGTTATATGTAAACCAATTTGAAAATAAACTATTATAATAAAAAAAAAAGAATGCCTATTCGCCTATAGACAACTCCCTTCATTTGCATATTTTTACTAGACCCTTACTTCTGTCAAATGGCAATTCACCCACAAGATCCAATGGCCGAATAGACGTAAGTACCTAATGGGGCCACTGGCCAGAATTCCCTTTAAGGTCCTTTTGTAGATCTGAAGTTCCATTTTTTAACAACATAGCAGCTCCTTCATAAGGAGCTTTAAGAGATGCCTTGCAGATGCCTGCCTCTCCATCCCTATAGCACCTCTCAGAAGATGGCTAGTATTTAATCTGCTAAGCTATCATTCATGGTCAAGCCTCCTTGCCTATTGGACCTGGTGGACAGTGTCTAGATCTTAGCTGCCTCTGCCTCCCCTGGGCCTGATAGCTGCAGGTCTCCTAACAAATATTTGCTAGAACATCACTGAGTGAGACAGCATATGAGGAAAGAAGTTATTGTGGGGCCCTTAAATACCAATTCTCTCCTAGCTGTGAGGTTCTACTGAGTTGTGGTCCAAGAACTAGAATATACTCCAAAGTGCTTTCGAGGGGAAAAAAAGGAGGGGGGTAGCCTAGGTGGCTCAGTCGGTTAAGCGTCCAACTTCAGCTCAGATCATGATCTCGCGATTCGTGGGTTCAAACCCCGCGTCGGCCTCCGTGCTGACAGCTCAGAGTCTGGAGCGTGCTTCAGATTCTGTGTCTCCCTCTCTCTCTGTTTCTCCCCTGCTCACACTCTATCTCCCTCTCTCTCAAAAATAAATAAAAGTTAAAAAAAAAAAAAATATATATATATATATATATATCCTGGCCTTGCCGCTTCCTCTCCACAGTGTATTCCGAGTCTATCTGGCCAGAATGGCATTCTGAAAGGCTCTTTATTCCCACAGCACAGTGCCAGCCGGGCCCCTTGCTGCCATGCCTGCCTTTGCCAGCAGGTCAGCGTCTCCGAAGGTGTTTTCTGAGCACTGGGCATCTTCTCCCCATGCAGTTCCTTCTTTAATTTGGCTGCCAGAATGTTGAATACCAAGTTATTCTGGGCAAGCCCAGCAACTTTTTTTGCTGGCATATCTGTTTTCTTCCTCTTTCGGCCATTTTTTTCCTTCAAAAACTTCTTATTTCATAATTTTTTTTGGTATAAAAATTTTGGTAAGTTGCTTCAAATTCAATCAAGGAAGGAAAAGAGCCAGACAAGTATCCTGAATAAAATTTTACCTTGAAAGTCTCCCCTTTCTGTGTCTACCACATAAATTGGGAAAGAATGTCAAGATTGAAATGATTCAGGCAACATGTGCGCCTTCAGAAAACTGCACCCTTCCCTGGAGAAATGGTTGGCTCCAAGGCTGTGGCAGAGAAAGTGCAAAATGAACTTGGATCATCTTGGGCCAGAAGTCAGGAAGTAAGTGCTCAAAAAATGATGGGGGATATGTCAAAATATGACCCAGCTTGAAGGGGCCAAATTTGAGGCTATACGAGCATCACAATAAATAATAAGAGAAGAGTTTAACCCATTGTATAAAATAAGAATGAATAATCTCACACTCCATTAATTTATTAATGGGTTGGGGGAGATGTTGTCTTCCTTACAGTAGAAAGACTACCAACAAATGTAAAAGGAATGATGGAATTAGGAAAATCCTCATTTGGCAACCACCGTATTAATCATTTTCAGGCAAGAACCATCAATGGATAAAAATGCATTGGGTGGGTGAAAATTTGAGGAGTAGCAGAATATTTACACAGTCTCCAACACCATCAATGGTACTGGGGAAACCAACACCAAGTGCTTCTTGCATTTTTCTCAATGCATCACATCCCTTCTG
Source organism: Paguma larvata (assembly GCA_030068075.1). Classification (NCBI taxonomy): domain Eukaryota; kingdom Metazoa; phylum Chordata; class Mammalia; order Carnivora; family Viverridae; genus Paguma; species Paguma larvata. The sequence goes on along the minus strand of CM057842.1, from coordinate 21,299,129 downwards.
TGGTAATTTTCATAAAGAATCACAGTCTGGGGGCACCAGCATGGCTCAGCTGGTTAAGCGTTCAATTTGGCTCAGGTCATGATCTCATGATGAGTGAGTTTGAGCCCCTTATCAGACTTTCTGCAATCAGCACAAAGCCGGCTTTGGATCTTCTGTCTCCCTCTCTCTCTGCCCCTTCCCTACTCTCTCTCTCTCTCTCTCTCTCTCTCTCAAAAATAAATAAGCATTAAAAAAAAATAGAATCACAGTCTGAATCCAATTATGGGGAAACCTCAGACAGATCCAATATTAGGGCCCTTCTACAAGATAACTGGCCTGAGAAAGGGCCATCTCAAAAGGGTGAATTTTAATGTATAAAGACTACATCTTACTTTTTAAAGATGCTTTTTAAAACATCACTGACCTGCACTCCTTCCAAATAGCAATGTCTGGGAAAACAAAGAAAGACTAGGAAGTATGCCATATCATAGGAGACTGAAAAGACAAGATAAGTGAATACGACATATGGAATATAATTTCCCTTTGTTATAAACAACATTATCGGGACAAGGGGTGAAATCTGAATAAGATTTGTACATAGACAATAATATTGTATAAATGTTAATTTCTTGATTTTGATAAATGATAGTATGATTATGGAAGATATATATATGTATATATACATATATACACACACTATATGTATACACACACACACATTTTTTTTTTTTAGGAAATAGATGCTTTAGTATTTAGTGGTAAAGGAGCATTTTATCCTGTCTACAACTTAAGATCAAACAGTAGATAGATAGACAGATTAGATGAATGGCTGGTTGGATGGCTGGATGGATAGTTTTAAAATAAAATGGAGACCAGGCTTGCCAACCCCCTAGCAGACAAAAGCAGTTAAGGCACACAGGCAAGGCTTATTCTAGCTTATTTCATTAACATAAGTAAAACTTAACTTAGGTTATCTGTTGTCAATGCCTCTCATAAGCATCTCCTAAAATGATAGAAGATAATAACTTTAACCAATCCCCTTCATCTGGAAAACTTCATTGAAATAGCCAGTCATTCTAAAGTTTAAACAACTTCCTTATTTTTTCTTTCTTTTTTTTTAGTTTATTATTTTGAGAGAGAGCTCAGGCAAGTAGGGGAGGGGCAGAGAGAGGAAGAGAGAGAATCCCAAGCAAGCGCCACACTGTCAGCACAGAGCCCAGTGTGGGGCTCAGTCCCATGAACTGTAAGATCATGAGCTGAAACCAAGAGTCAGACACTTTAACGACTGAGCCACCCAGGCACCCCTAAACAACTTCCTTGTTTTCACTATGTAAGCCATCCCATAATGTCAAGCCGCTGTGCTACCTACCACTATTGGATTTGACATCTCCATGTTCATGAACATTTTTTTCCAAATCAAAATATACATATCTAGTAAGCCTCTCTGAATTTCCTTTTGACAATGGGTGGGTGGATGAATGGATACATAGATAAGATAGGCATGATGAAATATAACATCTGGATGAAGGGTATATAGGAAAACTTTGTACTGTTCTTTAGACTTTTCCGTAAGGCTGAAATTATGTCAAACTAAAAAGTTAAAAGAGAAAACTCTCAAAAAGAAAGTAAGGTGTGTACACAAAGCACTTGGCCTTGACAGATGGATATCCTCCTAATCTTTATAACCTTGAGGGGGAAACTTGCCCTCCTTTCTCGAAAGCCTGCGTTGGTCTTCCACAACGCTCACTTTTGGTGGGCCCTGGTTCACAAATGGTTAAGAATTTCAAGACAGCAACAGCAAAGCATTAAACTCAGCGCATGGGGCCCCTCCCTGTTCCAGTGCATGGGCTGCTCACCCATGAAGCCAGCATGCCCAGTGCTGTACCTGGTGCAGAAGGAGGGCCTGGGAAATGTTTGCTACATGAATAGATGAATAAACAAAAGTTCTGAACATATTCCCAAGCTGCATATAAAGCTGAGGTCTCCTGCAGCCACAACTGCTATATTGGTGATTGACAGGAGCCTTCCAAAACCAACTCTGAAAGGATTCTGGACTTCAGAGGGCACCACTTCCCACCAAGCAGCTAGGACAGAGAGCCCCCAGAGCTCCACATGGTCCCCCCTCTGCTGTGACCTGTCTCAGGTCATCCCGGGCTCTCAGACCTTGAGTCTCCACACAGGGGCACGGGTCCTGCTGGCCTGGTTCACCGCTTCAGTGCCTGTTTCCACCACAACCCTTCATGCCTGCATCTCTTCTGACTCCGTCCTACTACAGAACATTCTGAGGGATGTGAGCCCCTCTGGAGCCCCCAGCATGAACACTTTCCAGCCATGCCAAATGGAGGCAAAGCCACCAAACCCCTTTTCACTCGTGACCTACATTGCCAGTGGCTCCACGGACTGTGCCTTCTGCAAGTCGAGGGGGAAATGTTACTATGACAACAGCTTCTGGAGCTGCAGGGATGCAAATCACCTACTTAAAAAAGTTCACTTACCCATATGGCAAATGGACTTCATTAGCTGTTTCTAAATTGAATATCCAAACAAAGGTGGGCTGGAAGGGGGATATTTTTAAGCGGCTAATTCAGATTATGGCACCAGAGCCGCCCGTTGAGAGTGAAGGTAGAGCACCATAGTTTTTTGTTTTTGTTTTTTTAGAGACAAATATGAATACGTATCAGCAGTGTGCTCCCTGACTCATGTGAACTTGCCCGTATGAGAAGGAAACAGAATCTATGAGCAAGGGCTGCTTCTCTCTCTCTGCAAATCCCAACTTGGTTGGTTCCTGTCAAGTTCCCCTCGTGGCTGTCTGTGTTTTCTAGCTCTTCCCACGCCAGCATCCAGCAAATGCTGTGTGTGACAGAAAGAGAATGAGGTTCTTAGGTCCAGTATTCCAGCTTTGTCACCAATGAGCTGTGTGATCTCAGGTAAGTTCTCTCTCCTCCGAGGCCCAATTTCTTTACCGGAGCCATTCATTTCTCCATTCATCCGAATGCTCACGAATGTGTCCTGAGCAATCGCTATGTGCCTGAAGTAATAACACCTCCCTCAGGGGATTATGTGGCCTGAGACCACTGTTGGGGCTAAATTCATTCTAGAAACCATGACCACTCATCGTGACTTCCCTTCCCTGCCCCACACCCCAACCCACAGTGGTAACAGCCTCCTATGACTTCCACAGTCCCGGCCAAGGTCCCCATCATAGTCCAATTTGATTGGGTTACATTTTCTACTGAGTCTGTCGTCCTCTAAGACTCCAAGAGGGCTCCTCAGGGATGAGACTGGCTTCTACCCCAGCCCTGTCTCCCAGGACCTGGCACCAAGTCATCATAAGTCAGGTCCTGTGTGATTAAAGTAGCTGCGAGAGCCAGGGTCAATAAGCATTTTTGCATTTTTTCCCCTGTTCCTCGTATAACCAATGAATGCAAATCATAACCACTTTCCAGTGGTGGTTTCAGAACTCCTCTATGGGGGGGGGTGCGCTTAAGAGGGTTGCCTGAGTGCTAAGAGCAGTACGTGATGATCAGTGGTCTGGTTTTAAGTAGACGGCAGGGGCACGGCTGTTTGCGGGGAGCTTGAAGCTGCATTCACGGGGTACACAGTCTCTCTTTGCTTGGATTGTTGGTATACGGGGTGACTAGGGGAGGGTGTGTGTGGGGATTATGAAGGGGCTCGGAGCCCCCAGTTCTCATTACCTTCCCAGCCGAGGGTCTGTAATCTGAGTCTATGCATCCCACAAAGTGATCTGTGACAGTCATCACTACCTTCCTCCAAAAGGACATCTTTCTTTACTTTCTTAGCCAAAAGCCTGGTCCCAGTGGAGCTCCACAGAGAAGAAAAATCCAACATAAAACAGGGCATCAAAACTCCAGAGCCGTGAACCTGAATCCGTGTCACCGTTCCTTAATTTCTGAGTTTCCCCAGCAGGGCTTGGAGAAAAAAGTGGAACATCACTCTGGTAATCCCTTCCGGACACGATTATGTTCTGGTTACTGCCTCCAGGAGCCTACTTGGTATTTCTCATCTTACTCTGATTGCATTCAAAACCTGATTAGATTCTATTGATTCTGTCATAAAAAAAAATAAAGTCGGCCTGCTTCCCCCCTGTGGTCTTTCGCTTGCTTAATATAAAAATCCCACCTGTGCCTCATGGGCTCAAACCTACATTTCTTTGCTCTGCTCCACTTCTAGTCCCTTCTCTTTCCCTTCTTAAAGCTGACATCTCCCCTTAGTCTTGTGCCTGGGCTTTAGTTTTTATTACCGTTATTTGCAGATCTGTTAGGGCTATTTGCTGTCCAAGCTACCAGAGGAGAAAGGAGAAATATTTCTCCAATTCCCAAATAGTTTCATTGGGAAAACTGGTTTTCAGTGAGTTCTTCTGTATTCTTTTGTCTCCAAGTGCTATTTCTTCTCATCATAAGCAATTTCCCTTGTGATGATGGAAAGGCTGACGGTGACCTGCATCGGAGGTCAGCCACCTTCAGGGTTGTATGCCCACTCTCTGATATGTGGCAAATGCTCACTCACTTTTTAAGACCCAACAAAATGTCCCTACTGTGTGAACTTTACCCTGGCTCCCCAGGGCAGTTGAGAATAGTTGAGAAAGAAGAAGAAAAAAAAAAGACTAAGGACCCAGGATGGATTCATGGATGATAATCATACAAAGGGACACGTTTAAGAGCTCATACTGTTAGTGACCATGAGACCTGGGTTGCTCACCTTTCACCCAAATTTCAGTTACTTGTATCATGGTTTTTCACTTACTTACCAATCATTTTTCTTGATGTCTGCTTGCTTTTTCCATTTTTTTAAAAGAAATCTTATTAGGATCTCTTGCCATAACCAGGAAGTAACTAAAAATTTTAAACATGAATGCAGTCAAAACAGCACTAAATTTTAGCATGCCCAACTCCAACCATGAGGTTTGCTCTCTCCTCATCAAAATGGAAAATTAGGAGGGGCACCTGGGTGGCTCAGTCAGTTAAGTGTCCGACTTCAGCTGAGGTCATGATCTATTGGTCCACGAATTCGAGCCCCACATCAGGCTCTGTGCTGACAGCTCAAAGCCTGGAGTCTGCTTCAGATTCTGTGTCTTCCTCTCTCTCTGTCCTTCCCCTGCTCATTCTCTGTCTATCTCTGTCTCTGTCTCTGTCTCTGTCTCTGTCTCTCTCTTAAAAATAAATAAACCTTGAAAAAAAAAAGAAAAAATTAGGGGCACCTGGGTGGCTCAGTTGGTTGAGTCTCTGACTCTTGATTTTGGTTTCAGTCATGATCCCAGGGTCATGGGATCGAGCCCTGAGTTGGGCTCCATGTTGAGCCTGGAGCTTGCTTGGGATTCTCTCTCTTGCTCTCTCTGCTCCTCTCCCACTCGCATGCATTCCCTCTCTCTCTCTCTCTGTCTCTCTTTCAAAATAAATAAACTTTTTTTTTTAATGGGTAAATTTGAAAATTTCAGGTGCTAAGACTATCCCAGCAACAAACAGACTAGCTCCTTTAAAAATATTGGGAATACTGAAGAAGAATTGAGAAGGAAATTACTTTCTTGTCACGTGCTCCATGCCCACTGACCTCCACTGAAAAATTATCTTCTATACATCTGGAATCCCTCAATACGCTAGCAGGGCTGATGCTGTGCTTTAAAAATGGGGTATGTGTTCAGGGAAAGGTTATCCCATGCTACTCGCAAACTGCTCCCACATTCCTGGAGTTTCCTAACTCTGGCTTGAGGCTCCAGACCTACACATCCAAACTCGATAATCTAGCTAATCTAAGCTCAGCTGTCCCAGAACATTAGGCCCTTCGTGGAGTGGGCAGGAGCTAGGCCAGACACACAAGATTTAAAAAAATGTAGTTTTTAAAAAGTTTAAAAAATCCTAGTGAGCAGCAAAACTATCCCCTCCCCCTATCCTTTCTCTCTTTCCAAAGTGTTCCTGACTAACAGGTCTCTTAAACTAGAGGTAAAGACAAAACGACAAACAAACAAAAATGCTCCTGGAGAATCTGTGCAGATTCTACTCCTCAGGAAAACCAAACTTTGTACGAGGGGATGTCTTAGGGGTGGGCCTTAGTTAGCAATAACGATGTTCGTTATGAGTGCCGAAATGGGGGAGACCCAAATCCCAGGGATGAGGTGTTGGTTCTCCAGCTGTGCAACAGCCATACAACACAATTCCGGGCAGCCATGAAAAACTAAGTTTCAAGAGTGTGGAACTGACACAGAGAGAAATTTACTCTGTAGAACCAAATCAGGCAGTCTCTCGAGCATGACCACATAGACTAAATATGAACTAGGACTTAAGATCAAGTTTTCCTTAGCTCCCTTGGCTTCCATGCAAGATTTCATTCATTACTTGGGCTACAGAAAATAATGATTCCATGCTCAAGTTCCTTGGAAAAACTCTACAATGAATCACAGTGAAATGAAGTCTACCGCTACCAAATTTCTCAAAGCTTCAGGTATGCTAATGTGCTTCACAAATCTCCAAGAGGTGTTGCTTTAGTGACCCATTTTCTAGACTTATTCAATCATGAGACAGGTGTCCTAGGGACCACACTTTGGAAAAGGAGGATAGATAGATGGTTGAATGCATGCATCAATGAATCAATACAGAAGTCTAGAAGGCACACACAGGATGTTTACAATGGTTCTTTCTGGCTACTAAAAATACAGGTGATTTCTATGGAAGTATTATCATTATTATCTGTGATTTCCCTCAGTGAACATTTTTGTTTATATAATTTTAAAATAACAAAGCTCGTTTGTTATTTTTTTAAGATGGCTGGAGAAGGGATGGAAATGGGAAAGCTCATTCTCAAAACCAGCTGTGTGGCTGCCTTGTACACACGCCAGTGTTAATTATTGCTCTTTTAAAGCAATGAGCCAGATCCCCCGGATGACTTTCCCATTGTTCCCACTGGCCGTCATGGAAAACACTGCCTTCAACTAGTCATCACCATCAGCATCAGTATCATCAAAGCCACTAATATGATTGCTTTTTCAATGTTTCTATTGAGGTAAAATTCACCTACCCTAAAATCAATGACTTTCCAGTGTACAGGGCAGTGGTATTTAGTCCATTCACAATCTTGTGCAACCATCACTTTTACCTAGTTCCAACTGATAGGCATTTGATGACGGTGTCCAGCAATGCCTTGAATTTATGCCCCACTCCCCACCTTTTTCCAAAAAGAAGTGAGGTGGACTGTCAAAGAAATAGATATATACTAAGGTTAATAAAGCCAAAATCAGAGCCATGAAGAGAAAGGGATAGATATACCAACCATGAGATTAATACAATGCTTGTGACTGAGCGCCATGAGTATCTCTGAACTTCCTGGCAGCCAGGGCAGAAGAGGAAATACGGCATTAAATGGCTACTATCAGAAAGGAGAAAGCTTGGTATAACTCAGGGAGTTTAAGTGCTTTTCTGGAACTTAATTCCTTTTTTTTTTAATTTGAGAGAGAGAGAGAGAGAGAGCATGAGCTGGAGAGAGGGGCAGAGGGAGAAAGAGAATCTTAAGCGGGCTCAGTGTGGAGCTCAATGTGGGACCTGATCCCATGACCCAGATCATGACCTGAGCTGAAATCAAGAATCGAACACTGAGGGTGTCTGGGTGGCTCAGTCAGTTGAGCATCAGACATCGGCTCAGGTCATGATCTCATGGTTGGTGAGTTCATGCCCTGCGTCAGTCTCTCTTCTGTCAATGTAGAGCCTGCTTCAGATACTCTGTCTCCTCTCTCTGCCCCACCCCTGTGCTCTCTTTCTCTCAAAAATAAACATTTTTTTTAAAGTGCAAGAACTAAAATTATTAAAAAGAAAAAAAAGTTGGACACTCAACCAACTAAACCACCCAAGTGCCCTCTGGAACTTAATTCTTTTTTTTTTTTTAATGTTTATTTATTTTTGGGACAGAGAGAGACAGACCATGAGTGGGGGAGGGGCAGAGAGAGAGGGAGACACAGAATCTGAAGCAGGCTCCAGGCTCTGAGCTGTCAGCACAGAGCCCGACGCGGGGCTCGAACTCACAGACCACAAGATCATGACCTGAGCCGAAGTCAGATGCTCAAATGACTTGAGCCACCCAGGCGCCCCTGGAACTTAATTCTTACAGGTTTTCATGTGGATTTCCTGCATACAACATTAATGTACACAATAGGCAATGCCCTTGACTATAAGTTTATAACAAATGCACAAGGAAGGATTTTCATATAGTTGTTTTTCAACAAATATTTACTAGATGAATTAATAAGTAAATGAATAAATGAATGAATAAAAGATAAATCTCTAACAGCTCAGTTGCAATATCATCACACAAACCCTTCATGAATTTGTCAGTATGACAGAACTAAATGAAGATGGCAATCATTGCTAGGCCAATAAAGAAATTCTTTTTACATAAACCAAAACAGTACAGAAGATATTAACTATTTTAATCCAATGAAAATACTAAGAAAGTCTGGATTATCTCCTGATAGTACTGACAATGTAGGAAAACCATGAGTCCTTGGGCACTACTTAATTGCTTATAATATTCTGGAGGGCTTTTTTTAAGTTTATTTATTTTGAAAGAGAGAGAGAGAGAGAGAGAGAGAAAGCAGGATAGGGGCAGAGAGAGAGAGAGAGAGGGAGATAAAGAATCCCAAGCAGGCTCCACACTGTCAGCGCAGAGCCCGACGTGGGGCTTGAACCCATGAACCATGAGAGCATAACCTGAGCCAAAGTGAAGAGTCAGACACTTAACCTTAACCGACTGAGCCACACAGGTGCCCCTTATGATTTTTAGAATGAAATTGTCTCCAGTCTTCATTCCCGATATGCTTAAGTTGTTTAAAGCTCAACTTTTCGTTTAAAAAGATTTTCACGAGGGCCTGGAACGTACCTGCCCCCCAGACCTTGCAAGTATGAGAGAACAGTCACCCTCTACCCTGCCTCATTCCACCCTGTGGAGTCGAATCACTCCGTCCAAAGCTCCAATTCCTCAGTCATTCTTATCTTAGATTCTAGGAAAGGAAATTCTTCCATCCAACAGTAGTTTCATGGTTTTTCAGGCTCTAGCCTCAAGAACAAGTATTTCTTCTCCTTCTGCACCTCCCAAATGAGGAAAGCATCCTAAAAGTTCCCTATGAGCGAGCGATGCAGGAGGATCACAGCGGCGGCTGCCAGAGGAAGCACCCTCGAAGGCACGGCCAGGAGGTATACGATGGCTATCCCAGGGTTGACATTACAGACGTCTTTTTATTTCAAGGTGACATTTTCTCTTTGTAATATTCTTCCTTCTGTAACTGCTCTAAAATTGACTCATGAAAAGTTATTTGGTTTTGTTTTAATCTGAAGGTGGAAAGTGAGAGATGTCATGGTGTGGAAGGCTGTTTGTCTGCGTCCTCAGCGGTTGTGTCACTGGGAGACCTCTTTACCTCTTGTCCGTGTGCTAGGGACAAACATCCCCGCCTCACAGACATTCCGGGAGGGTTAAATGAGATAATGCAGAACTCAGTGGCCCAGATCAAGCATCCACTTATTATTGCATTATTAATAGAACAACAAATGGTAGCTATTAACATTAGGTGCTATTTTTATTTTGCAGAATAGCAGAAACATTAACACAGCGATGGTAAAAAGAAGAAAAAGTTGTCTTCCATTCTATTTCCCCAACAAATCAAACTATTGTCACTTGCCCACTGCCTCTCCCGGTCCTGACCCACATGATTTGTACAGTTATAATCATATCGTGAATGCACTTTTGCATTCTTGGTTTTTTCACCCAACATTATATGATAAGCATTTGCCGCTACAAACGGATCATTAAGTGGTGATTTTAAAAGCTATACGTATTCAGGGACAATAAGATGCAGTGACCCTCTCTATAGCATAAGTAGTCTCCTTCATATTTTCTACATTAAAATCCCTCGAGATGACCGATGCTGGCCCTGGAAGGAACCAAATTCAGTATAATAAAACCAATGTCACAAGGAGGCAAGGAAATCAGGGTACTTTGGGTGCTGGAGGAGCATTAACCTTTTATAAGCTTGAAGGATGACTGCCTTCAGTTTGCTACAATGTACAAGAGGTGCCTCTGAATAGGATCCTGATCTCAGAGGATGTATGTACTGCCTTTCTGACGTGAGTGCAGCATCTGACCTCCAAGACCAAACTAAGTGTCTGAAGCCTGCAGATCAAGGAGGGCCGCTTCTGGAATGCTGCTTTTCCCTCCCACTGTACAGAGGTCTGAGAAGGTGGAGGACAGGACGGGTGGGACAGGAAGGGCCAGCCAAAGCAAGGAGGCGAGAGAGAGCACAGAGCCTGCCCAGGAACAAAGATAGGATGCGTTTTGGCAGAAACATCAGGCGTGGGTCAGGAAATGTAGGGGAAGTATATCGGCCACATTGGTGGCCTGGAAAATGGAAAGCCTTGAATTCTGCTCAGGAGATTTTGAGTGTAATTGGGTGGGTGTTGGAGGGACCCTGGGAATTGTTGGATAAAGAAGTGGACCAGCCACAGTGCTCAGCTGGAAAGAGAGGAGAACAAAGTGGCGGCGGTAGACAGAGGAGAAAACAACTCTAACAGGGGCACAGGAGACAGGAGCGCAAGAGAGACAGCGGCTGATAGGAACTAGGTTGCCCTCTTCCAGCTTCTGTTCTTAAAACAACCCTCTGGCTTGGGCACTGTTACTGTCATTTCTGTTTTCCAGATGAAAATTGGGGGTCCAGAATTATTGGGTGACCACAAGAAATAAGTGGCTACCCCAGCACGGAAGTCCAAGCAGGCTGACTCTGGAACCTGAGGGCCCCCCTCCACCCCAGCCTGTCTGTACAGAAGCGTACATAGGTGAGGGGTGACCAGGTGTGGGGAGGCACTCCAGGCAGCGGTGACAATGCATGCAAAGACACAGAGATGAAAACCAGTGTGCTTACAGGGAAGGCAAAAGTTCCAAGGATGAAATATCCCAGTGCAGATGGACTGGCCAGAGAAGGACATCTCTACTTCTTCGGTTTTTTTTTTCTTTTTTTTTTTCTTTTTTTTTTAACATGGTTGTTTTCGGGTTTTTTTTACTTTTCTTTTTTGTTAATGTTTTATTTTTATTTTTGAGACACAGAGAGACAAAGCATGAGTGGGGGAGGGCCAGAGGGAGAGGGAGACACAGAATCCGAAGCAGGCTCCAGGCTCCGAGCTGTCAGCACAGAGCCCAGTGCGGGGCTCGAACCCATGGACTGTGAGATCATGACCTGAGCTGAAGTCGGACGCTCAACCGACTGAGCCACCCAGGCACCCCTACTTCTTCGAATCTCTGTGACTGGCAGTGTGGAGGGGCCAGAGGCAAAGGCCAGGAAGCCCTGCTCCCCTCCTTGTTCCCTGGATAGCTGACCCCGTTAACCTGCACAAGAACTCAGTTTCACACGCTCATTTACAGTTGGCAAGGATTATTTTGGTTGAGGTTGCCTCTTTTCTGACTAGTCTCAATAGAGTCATTCATCCATCTACCAAACATTTATTGTGTCCTTCTCAATGAATTTCAGCATACTGGCTATGCAGAGTCACAAAATGACACGGTGCCTACAAAAACCCATACCTGAGGCGAACTTCCTTCCAACCGGCATGCAACGACCTCGGACAAAGGGTCTCCCTATAAGCTACCTCAAACCTTTTGGTCGTTTCTTGGGAAAAGCTCATCCCACGGAGCAGTGCTCTTGTGTAAACAGCTTCCTGCTGAAGAAGATCAGGTTTTACTCACTTGGCTGCTGATAAAATAAACGGCCAGGATACACGATTTCACCCTGAGTACAGCTGCGTGGGAACCCCGTGATCCAAGCTGGTGTGTTTCTTGTCATGCTCAGAATTGTTCAGCCCAGAGCATACCCAGCAGCCAGCCTCTCCTTTCAGGTCCCTGCGATGGGGACACTAAGGTTGGTTCCCCAACATGAGCTCTAAAGATGGAGGCGCCAGACCCCAAGGCCTCTGGGTCTCCGAGCACTTCCTCTGGGAGAATTTGGAAATTCCGTCAATGGTGGGCTCTAACGCTGCAAAGATTCAGCACTGAACAGGTTCCCCGAAGCCGGGTCATCCAGGGGACCATGACTTGAAAATCGCTGCTCTAAGCTTGTTTTGTTCAAACGACCTACTGGCCTGTGTTGTGAGCACCCACCAATCCATTCTCAAAACCACCGTTTCAGTGACGCCCTAGCTCAAGACTCTTTAGATGACATCGGCAGCACTGGGGTGAACTTGCACGGAGTAGGGAGTATGCGGAGAATCGCCAAGCCTCTGGAAAAGCTGCAAATGGCCCAGATACAACTCAACACACCGATGAGCAATTCTCATGGAAATAAAGGTGCATTTAGAAAATCAGTAGCAGCAAAGACTTGTCTAGCCCAGGTTTGCAAAAGGACCTACATCTCCACTTAAGAAAGATTACTTCTTATGCAATTAAAACGAGTCTTCCATCTGTCTAAAAAGCACTTACATAAAGCGCCCCCTTCTCCCTCGCCTCCACAGGTTCTTCATCTGTGGGCCAGGTCAGGCTTTTGGCCAGCACGCACCAAGCCAATGGCTAAGGGATGCACGGCCACGTATGGCCCGCTAACTGCTAGAGAGAAAAGCCCCTTAGAGGAGAGCTTGCTTTCGACATACATAGGAGCAGTCCTCACGTGGGACGCAGGCTTCTCCCACGACCATTAGCATATAGTTCCATCTGCGCCCTGCTGCGAGCAGTTTGGATGTAGAGAAAGTCTGAAAATATTACATATGTATGTCTGTACACACACTCACCCAGAGCATGTCCCTGAGCAGAACGGATGAAGAGGTGGCTTTCCTGGGAAAGAGCTCAAATCTTCCCTCTCTCTACCTACACACAGACACATGCTCATTTGTCCCTTTAAAGATGAGGATACTGAGAGGGTTGTTTCCCAAGATGGACTTGCAGACTCCAGGATAGGACTGGTGGCCTGTTTGCTGCCCACATCCCGGAGGCTCAGGAAGAGACAACACAAACCAACCAGCAGGGGCCAGGGGCCGGAGGGCTCCCGTGGCTCAGGGAGAGGAGCTGTGCCCCCTCCCCAAACCCCTGCCCCAGCTTCTCCCGGTGCCCGCCTTCTAGGCAGACCTCAGACTCACACCTTCCTGCTCTGCCTCCTCGCTCCCATCTGTGAGAGGCCACAGCACGAGGGCCGGAGTGAGAAGTCGAAGCCAGCAACAGGCCTGGGTGTGGGCATCAGGGACAGACGAACTCTGTCTGGGCTCCGCACTTGGTAGCTAAGTGACCTCCACATAGCTCACCCAATCCCTCCAAGCCTCCTCTGCCCTGCCAGCGCAGCAGGGATGACAATGCCTGTCCACCAGGCTGCTGCCTTCTTCAGGGCAGAAGCACACCCACCAACGGTTTCTTCACAGCGTTTGGCAGGCTCGTTGTCTTACCTGCTTAGTTACTGCTTGTAAGACTGTCGCTTCTTTGAAGGCACGATTAGCAGCTATTAACTGCTATATTCCAATGGGTAACACACTGGAATGTGCTCCAGGCACACAGTAGGCACTCAGTAAATATTCACTGAATTCATAATTAATTTAGATCCGGGCCCAGAGTATATCTGTGAGTTATTTTTAGGTGTCAACTTAACCAGGCCATGGTGTGGTGCCCAGGTATTTTCTTTCTTTCCTTCCTTCCTTTCTTTCTTTTAAATTTATTTATTTATTTATTTGTTTATTTATTTATTTATTTATGAGAAAGAGAGTGAGAGACAGCAAGCACAAGTGGGGGAGGGGCAGAAAGAGAGGGAGAGAGAGAATCCCAAGTAGGCTCCGTGCTGTCAGCACACAGCCCAATGTGGGGCTCTATCCCACAAACCATGAGATCATGGCCTGAGCTGAAACCAAGAGTTAGATGCTTAACCAATTGAGCCACCCAGGAGACCCAATGCCCCTATATTTCCTAACATTATTCTGGATGTTTCTGTGAGGATGGTTTTTGGATAAGATTAACATTTAAACCTGTGGACTTTGAGTAAAGCCACTTGCCCTCCATAATGTGAGTGGGGCCTCATCCAATCAGTGAAAGCCTTAACAGAACCAAGACTGGCTTCCACGGAGCAAGAAGGAATTCTGCCAGCAGACTGCCTTTGGACTAGAGTGCAAGTCTCCCCTGAGTCTCCTGCCTACCTCCCCTGGAGATTCTGGACCAGTCCAGCCTCTACGATCATGTGAAATAGTTCCTTTAAAATAAACTTCACTCTCTCTGTACATAAAGCCCCTCTCGGTTCTATTTCTCTGGAGAACCCTAACTAATATAGTACCTAACCTGCTACTGGAGAAACTAGCCACAGGAGTATGTATGTACCCTCTTTCGCCTGGAAACATGGTCAATACCAGTGTCCGAACACTTCTGTAAGCTTAAATAGCCATGAGTCACACCCATTCCACCCAACGCTCTCCTTTGATCCTCACACCGTCTTGATGGCTAGGGATCATGAACATCCTATTTCAAACGAAGAGGAAAGTCAGGCTCAGAGAGGTCAATTCACTTTCCCAAGGTCACACGGCATAGTAGATTGCAAAAATGACCCAAATTCTTCACCTCTTTCTGTTTCTAAGCTCTCAGCCATGTACTCTGTAGTGTAGTGTTCCATCTACTCCAACTCCGGGGTCAGCCATGTGACTTGCTTTGTCTAAATGAATTGTGAGCATAGGTGATGCTTAAACAGTGTCTGTCCGACTGGGCCTCTTCTTGCTCTTGGTCTCCCACTCCCACGAGAGCATGCCCACGCTAACCTTCTGGAGGCTGGGAGGTAAGTGGCACAGAGTCAAGACATCCCATTACCCTGGCCTAGGCTGTCTTCAATCGGCTGTCCAGGACCCCCTAGATATGTGAGTAAGGTGGTTAAGATCAACAGAGCTGCCTAGCTGACGACCCCAGAAGCGGGACTGATAAAAGCTTTGTGTGCCCTGGAGGTTTCAGCTGGTTTTGTTCCGGGGCATTGTCTTCACAATTGATGGCTGATACACAGAACGAACGACTGGTCTAACTAAGCCGGTCCACCTCCACAGTCTGTGCCTACCAGTGCATCAGACAGTGCTGGGATGTCACCCGAGGGCAGGTCTCTCAGGTGGGACAGAACTCTTACGAAGTTAAGAAGAGGTTCCCTTGCAGTTTAGCCGTAGAGAACAGCAGGCCCACCGTCACCGGGCTGCCCAAGATGCAAGTGAGGCATGGTGCCGGGCATGCTAGAAAAGGAGGGGCAGAGTCATGAAAATAAAACTTTTTTTTAAAAGAACTTGGTATTTCAAAAAATAGGCACTGAAGTAGTCATCCTAACTTTTTCAGAATTCCGTATGCTATTTTATGGTCTAGGGTTTTTTTTTAATGAGAATTACATCTGAGGAAGTAGGTGTGTCCCTGGAATCTGTTGCAAGTTTAGGGCCTCCAGGGCCAGGGTGCCCCCTGCTCCGTTAGGGCTGGGGGTGGGGGGCAGGGGTGGGCAGGGACTGCATTTAGCCTGAGCAGCCGCCTGTGGGGCAGTCAGGAAGTAGCACATGAAGCAGCTTTGGGGGGCAGGGGGTGGGGGACACCCAAGTGAAGGAGTTGGGCATCTGCAATCTGTTTCCAACTGCTTGGGCCTATGATTCATCTACATCCACACTCCCTCGCAACCCGCATGTTACATAAATAATGTACAAAATGAGCAAAATCCAGCCGCCGCCATGGCGGAGCTTGACCTTGGATTGTCATGGTGGGCAGAGCCAGGAGAAAGGGCAGCTTTAGAGAGTTGTGGGCTCTCTCCAGAAGGGCAGGTTTGGCTTGGCTTCTTGACGTCACTGACGGCTTTTTAAAAAATGTCAGTCACCTTCAAGGCCCAAGCCCTAAGGAAACTCTTCAATGTCAGTTTCTCATCCAGGAAAATCCCTGAAAGGGAAAATAAAAGCAGACTTGCCTTCTGAGAAGAAAAAGGAGCTCAGAGCAATCCCAGAGGATTTGGAAAGCTGGGGAGATCCAAGGTGGTGGGTAGGGCAGGTGTAGGAGGGGGATGGTCACTAAGTAAATGAGCAAAAACGTAAGTGCTGAACTCTTTTGCAAAATCTAAGGATACAAAATCTCTATGCGCTTCCTCTCTGAACATTCAAAAGCTACACAAAAATGTTACTGCCAGGTGGGACTGAATAGTGGCTTCCGGAAAGTTTCCCCATGCTGCAACTTGCTTCCAGGGGAGGTCAGCTGAGAAGGTGAGCAGGACAAATTGCCAATGCCCAGCTTAGTTAGCAGGAGAGAAAGGATGAGGAAGAAGAAGGAATGGGAAGTAGGTGGAAGGGGAGAAATTTTTACTGGACGCTTACTTTGTGCCAAGCATTATCTCATTTAATCTTTCTGATAACCGTATGAAGTCATTCTTATAATTCCCATTATATAGCAGAGAAAACTCAGAGAGCTTAGGTGGCTTAGCCAAAACCAGGGAGCCGGTGTGCATCAGGGCTGGGTTTAGAGCCCACGTTCTCGGACTTAAATTCCATGAGCCAAGTCACGGACCTATACCGACGCCTAACATATACCGACTCCTAACAAACAGCTCAGTTATCTTGACACATATTTGAATGCTTCCCATTTGGAGAAATGTAGCAAGAGCTGTAAAGCAGTTTATTCCCTATTGATACAGGAAGTGGTTTATTCTCAAAACACAACATTTATTTGTGAAGTAAACTTTGTATTTAACAGAGTCCTCCTTAACAGGCTTTAAAGGAATACCACATGAGCTTATTTGGGTAGAGGAGGCTTCCTACCCCCATCATAGAAATGCTGTTAACTTATATGACCCTTTGTTCATTCTTCCTTCATTTCTCCACTTAGAATATTTATTGAGCACCTATTAAGTACCAGGCACCCTGCCAGTTCCTAGGACTTATCAGATGAAGTTCCTACCCTGAAGGGACTCCCAGTCTGTATTGGAGTTGTTTAAGATGAGGCATCCAATATTCAGTCTATTAGTGGGATTTTAGGTGCGAAAAACAGAATCTCAGCACAAAAAGAGAATAGATTCTCTCGATCTCGAATCTTAAGAACTCACTGTAACTGACACTAAATGACCAAATGATTATCAGACTTCTGACCTAGACATCTATATTAAAAACAAAAAACAAAAAACAAAACAAAACAAAAAAAAGAATCCCCACATTATGCTCACAACTCGCTGCTTCCTCTTTCGATTCCACCAGTATAGTACACGCCTAAAATAAAACAAAAAGAGTCAAACATTTCAGCTTTCCAAAACTGGACCAAAGCCAGTACGCTGGGCTTCTGCTATAGAATAACTAAGACCCTTTCTGTAAACCTATAAATAAATTTCAGCAGATGCTTGAACTCAAAGAGTCCAAGTGGAAAACCAACCCTCTGGTCCTCAGAATTTGCATGCTGCCTCCTTTCCTGACCTCCCTCCAGCTTTAGAAAGCTATTAGCGCAGAAAACAGGAGTTCCAAAATGATGAGTTACCCCAGAAAACCCTGCAAAAAATAGGTAGTCCCATAGAGAAGCGAGTGAGTGCTATGTCCTAGTTCCAAGAAGTCTCTTCTGCCCTGAGGTTCCGAGGGAAGCTGAGTGTGAGAGCCACTGGATAGGCCTCTTTCAAGAGGCTCTGATGAGCTCCCTGCTGGGCTGCTCCATCTCTATCATGAACCACTCAGAGCACCAACTCACAGACTGTCAATGCCCACCCCACCCTACCGCAGGATTAGACAGGACATTGAACTGTCACTTTCCAACTCTGGTTTTGTAACATTATCAGAAGGACCACATACCTAAAGGATGGCACATAATTTTCAAAGTAAATTACCTTTAATCCATCTCATTTGAAAAAGGTACGGAGCCAACAATCCTTTTAGGAAGAGCACAAAGAGACCCAATAATGCGTGGAGTAAATAATAATAATTAGAATACACTAGAACCTTAGTTTTTTAAGAGAAGGGGCTTTGTCTATCTTATTCTCTGCTGAATCCATGGTGCTTAACCAAGTCCACTGAATGGAAGGATGGAAGATACTAATAAGGACTGTTGGCCACATCTCAGATTCTGTGCTAAATGCACAGGTTTTATAGAGTCTGAAACTTACATAGTTTGAGGATTCCTGCTTTAAGGAAAGGAACACAAAACTCCAAAATAAATGTAGGCATGTAAGAGGATATTTATTTAGGATGAGGAAAGAAATTGCAACAAATTATGAGTGTAAAAATATTACAAATATCATGAAATCTGGAAAAATAGTAGGAATTTTATCATCTGCCTGCCATAGCTCTATGTTTTTTTTCTAAATTTGTTGACCATATATTTTTTCTATAAAGAGAAAAGAAAGATAATGTATCTTTCCTGTATTATGGTTGATCAAAGTTTGCTTTTATTACTGATAGGTAAGAAAGTACCTTTCAGCTTCATGACTCATTATAGATGATAGCAGGTAATTCCTTAGGGTCGTCGCCAAATTCAGGTAAAATCTCTTTCAAATCGCTTTCATATCTGAGCCATAAAGATTTCAGGGCACTTCAAGTTTCCTTGTCAATGACCAATCTTGAGTCAACACCACTGAGTTAACAACACTCATTAACCTGTTTGCTGTTGACAGATGTCCTCACTAAAGTGATGCACGGATGAATTTTATGTTCTCTCTGTTTTGTGTCAAATCAGTAAATGATTTAAATATTTTCCCAATGTGCTTATCTGATTCACTCCTCTTCATTAACTGAATTATCAAAATTCCAAGTCCTTCTTCATTATTTCTAGTCCGTATTTCTTTTTTGCTAAATGAATGGAATAGGATTTATCTTTCTGGGAATCAATTAGTTCATTTGATAGGATCTGAAATTCTTTGTTATAATTTGCTGCTCAGTGACTGTTGATTTTATTGTTCATCTTTGTTCCTTTTTTTCACATTTTTATATTTATATGAATTTTCTTTCAGTTCCTCCGTAAGTTTGAAGATGACCACCAAAAAATACCATTCACCTATGCTCAAGTCAGAAGTCTGTGATTTCTCACTTGTTTTATTGACACATTCCAAAAGGACTCTCCAAACTGCAGTTAAAATGGTGTATTCTCCACTCAACTTCCCCTCAGCCAGATCCCCAAAATTCCCTTGGCCATTCTAGCACCATCCTACACAGGTAAAGGGAGACCAAGGGAAGTCAGGGTGGAAGGAGACCGTAGTCTGAACTGATCGAATAGGTCAGCCACATGGCTAGGGCTCCTCTGGGAAGGGAAGCATCCCAGACTTGAATTTTTAGCTTCATGGTAAACTGGCCTTTGCACAACTATTGTGTAGTGAAGCGCTAATCCGAAATTGATTGGTTCCAGGCCCTGAGCACCTGACTTCCACACATTGCCTATCTAAGAAATTAACAAAAGGGAGTGTACAACTCCAATTACATTAGGCATTCTCCTCTAGCAATAGTCTTCCGTGAAGTTGCCAAAAAAATATCCAAGATGCTTTCTGTAAGGTCACATACACAATACAATTTTCGCAGAAGCCTTGAGTTCAAAGCCTAAGCTAAAAACCAGGTGAAGAGTCCTCAGACAAATTCAAAGTCATCACATGCCAAAAACTAAGTAGAGAAAGGAACTAGCTTGGTATCCCCTTGTGCTCTCACGTCAGCCGGGAGGGCTTGCTGGTCAACGGGGGCCACAGCCAGCCCTCCCTTTTCCCAGGTGGTTCCTGCCTTTAAGCACCAGCAGGCCCCTGTAACCAAACTCATCCCCTGAGGGCTATGATTCCCCAGCCCTCTGGGAATAGCAGACCTTCTACTCAGTGTTAGAATTGGAGACACATCTGTTCTCCACCCACAGGGGCACAGTAGGATCCCCACTCCTTTCAAAGGTCTGTATGTGTGTGTATGTGTCTCTGTATCTCTTTAAATTTTACATATTTCCTGAGAATCATAAACACATAAGTAACTAAAAAAAATTGGTTTCCAGATGAAACATCCATCTTTTCCTCCTATGAATTATTAAAGATATAAATGGAGTATGAATACTCCATCTCACAGTCACCAAAACATGCATTCCATGAGAAAAATTCTCATTATACAATTATTTTATACCTCAAGTTTTAAAATCATATTCTTAAAATAAGAACCCCACCTACTCAGGCCACTAGAGAATTCACTGTTGATAAAGCACATACGAGTATATGTCTACTCTCAATAAATTCACAGTCTGGCAAGGGAGTGAAGTCATGGATACAAATACCAGTAACACCATGTAGGAAGTGAGGAATGGCCAAATAATAGAACTGACACAGAGCGATGGGGGTTCAGATGAAACATATTTCCAAAGAGGGAATACTAGAGGCACTTAAAGCAGTATCAATCATCTAAATCAGAATTGTATTCAAAAAAGAAAAACCCAACTGATACAGTTCCGAGAACTTGAAAATGTCTCGAAAAGTGGAAATAAAAAAGGAAAGATGACAAACAGCCTCCTTTTTTTCCCCTTCTGCGGGTGATTTTTACACAAAAATCGATACCGTATTTATTCCGTGTAATTGTGCTTCACTAATCAGAGATCCTGTTCTATCGTCCTCTCGATTAGCTTGTTTTCCTGCCTCATTTGCTTTCTGCTTCCAAACTCTGGCAATATTATCCTACAACATTATCGCAAAGTAGATTTTAACCGAATTTGCAATTTGAAATCATTGATTTTTTTTTCTAAGTTTAAACAAACAGAAGCAACTGCCAGATATTTCATAAGGAAAATCTTTTGAAGCGGAGTACTAGATTGTTTCATGGAATGCCAGTCTGGAAGGAGAAATGTGAAAGGCTTAGGATCGTGAAATTTTAAAATGCATGTGAAAATGAGCAACAAGCAGAGGGGCCAGAGGAGAGAATTCTCCTGCATCCTAGAGGGATTCTGAGATGACCCTCTCTTGTTGCAAGCAGGCAGAGAACTTTCCCATGAGACACTTTGCAAAGCTGTGCACGTGCCGCGCAACCACCCTTGACAGTAACTTGCTCTTAAGTCCATTGCATGGGGAGGCTCTCAGGAGATTGGGGAGCAAAAGGTGCTATCTCGAAGAATCGAAGAATCGAAGAATCGAAGAATCGAGGAGAAGTTTAACTCTGATGGCGCTGGAGGGCTCCCTACCTCGGCAGGGATGGGTTTGGCGTCCGTCAAGGTCTACAGTGGTGGAGGAAGCGCCAATATGGGTGTGAGAAACGAGTCGGAGCAACAAGAAAAAGCAATTAGGTAAAACCTCACTGGCAACATCAAGAAGCCAGTGTAGGGGCGCCTGAGTGGCTCAGTTGCTTAAGCGTCAGACTTCAGCTCAGGTCATGATCTCGCGGTTCGTGGGTTCAAGCCCTGCGTGGGGCTCTGCGCTGACACCTGGAACCTGGAGCCTGCTTCGGATTCTGTGTCTCCCTCCCTCTCTTTCTCTCTCTGCTCCTCCCCCACTCGCACTCTGTGTCTCTCAAAAATAAATAAACATTAAAAAAATTAAAATAAAAGAAGCCAGTGTAGAAGGACAGGGGAAGAGCAGTGAGAAAAAGGGAATGGCAGAATGGGGCAATCAGAAAACTCTAATGACAACTTGAAAAAAGTTCCAGAAACCTGGGAAAGGAAGGGAAGGGAAGGACAGAGCTTGAGGGTGTTGGGTTCCAAAGAGGACTGTGGATGGGGATTCAGAGCCAGAGACTGTCACCATTGCCATCGCACCCCACTCTCACTGGTTGCTCTCCTTCCTGAGGAAGGGAGGGACTTCAAAATAGCCTTGGCTTCCCCAGGCACTATGCAAGTCATACTGCCCCGAATTCACTGGCTCTTGGGGGCTCACTGGCACTTGTCCCGTACAAAGTCTTACCCAGTGACGTCTGAGACATCCTAAGGTGTCTTATCTGAATCACAAGCAGCCCTTTGGTGTTCTAGTTGATGTCAACTCTCTGCAAAGATTCATCCCTACCGTGGCCGCTGCCCACCGTCCATGGGAACGTGTCCAGGCCCCAAGTGCTCACTGAGACAGTCCCAGAGTGACTGCAGGTGCCAAGGCAGAGCCAGCTTCGCTGGAGTTTTCACCACAGCAAAGCAGCTCTCTGTGGCAGCGCTCTGTCCCACTCTGTGCTTTCCTGAGTCTCCTGGGCCCTGAAGGCTTTTGCTGCCACAAGCTACCACGCTAATGAAAACCACTCCTGGGCATGGGCCTGCAGCCCTCTCCAAAGGGCTCAGATGAGGCCCAGGGGCCCAGTGGGAGGACCCATGCTTGAAACATACAACATGCCATTCTCCTGTCCTCCTCCCCCTCCCATCCCCGCCCCACCTCTTCCCAGCTGTATGGCTTCCTCTCTGAGCAGGTCAACCTCATCCCTCTAATGTGTCAAGCACACCCTGAACTGTCAGAATCCCAAGCGCAGGCCTGGCGTGGACCACGGCTCCTCAGTTAGCCACCATCACTGTGAGGCTGGGCACTTTCCGTAAGACAGGAGGCACAGGGGTGCGAGGGGAGAGCGGTTCAGAAGGCCCCTCTCTGAAACACAGAGAGCAAACGTGACCCCTGGACTGTTTCCAAGAGCTTTTTACACTCTCTGCCCCCAGGCAGCAGGGGCTAGAGATGAGGGGCTTAAGTCAGGATGACTTGAAACGACTGCACTGCCTGGGCATACCAAAAAGATGCACGAGCCAGAGCAAACTGTGTTAGCGCCAGAGTCGGTTTTTGCGATTCTAAATTTACTAATAAATTTTGGGGTCAACCCACCCACTTATCACACAAATATGCATTATATGAACTTCCTAGGGAGTAAACAAAAGCTCCAGAGGAGTAATTCCAGACACGAAATTATTAAAGTTATTTTGCTTGTAAATTCGTGGAACCTGCCAGGCCCAGATGGAAAATTGGTAATTGATATTTATGAACAATACTCTCCACAGCTGGGGGAACCTGGCTGGCTCATGGCGGGTCACCCAGTCCCAGCAGGCCTCACTTACACACACACACACACATACACACACACACCCGTGCCCATGCCCATCTCGGCAGTTAAGAGCCCCACAGATGGTTTTCCTGACTCCTTTGGCTGTCGCACATTTGCTGGAAGCCTGTGTGGACTCCGGGGCCTGAGCAGCTGACCACGTGTTCCCATGCCACTCCAACTCACCCAGATTCTGTTGACGCTCATCAACTTCTTCCTTCACGGGAACACCCTGCACCAGATTCTTTGGAGTTCTCAGAGATCCGGGAGGAAGAGTCAGCTCTGCTGCCAAGACCTCAGAAATAGCACAGAGTGAAATCTGCCAGCTTGTGGCTTTAAAACAGCCGCTCACCTTTCTCAAGAGAAATTAGCGCCTAGCAAATGAAAATCACTAATGTTCCTATTCATCTGGCGTATTATTCCCCTTGGATGCGAAATGGCTCTTCTCAAGGTTGCATCTAATGGACGTCTTGACCTCTGACTGGCAAATTCAGGAGCGGCTCACCGAGTCAGGTCATCAGCAAGCAGCAAGGGGCAAGGAGGGCCGGCGCGGAGCTGCAGCCCCGGCTCCCGATCCATCACGCACTGCACGTTTTATGCTAGTCCTTTCTGTCCCTGCGCCTCAGTTTCTCCAGGTCCAGAGCATGAACAAAAACTCCTGGCCCTCCCCTCCTCCAGGTATCAAGATCCTACTGGGTCTAAGAGATGCAAACCACTTGAATTCTTAAAAGTCAAAGGAGGGATCAGAGGCTGATCTCTGGCTCAAAGACTTGCTAGCTTTGTGGCCTCAGGTGACACCTGTTAACCATCTCTCCACCCCACTACGACCTGCCATTAACTGGTGTTGATGGGGGGGGGGGGGGGCAGAGAGACGAGAAAGAGTATTTTAGGACACACAAGGCAGGCCTCACAAAGCAAGAAAGGCCAGGGAGGTCCTATTATATTTCAGCCACCCTAATATTTAAAAATGTGAACCACCAAGCAGAAAAAGTAAGAGGTGCTTATTTGCATTGTAAAGGCATTCTTAGTACCAAAGAGAATATCAAGCACCGATACATCGAAGCTTTTATTTCTGGGCAGAATAGAGAAACCTCTATTGATGGTTTCCATTACTATGAGCTAATGATGGTGGTAGGTGCTTTCACATTAATTATTCCCTCTCGTCCTCCTGCTAACCTGAGGCCCGGGCAGGTCATGTAACCTGCCTGAGGGTCCAAAGTAACAAACGCTGGTAAGATTTCAACTCAGGTTGTTTGACTTCAAGACTCATGTCTTTCCCACCATCGCATACCCTTCCCAGGCACAAAGAGGCTCGATTGAAAATAATAAATAATTAGGCATCTAGTTTGTGGAATATTTCCCTAAAATTAGGCAGAATGTAGGTTAAAGGAAAAATAGCATTCTAGTAAAACAGATACATCCCTTCCATTTCAGGCCTCAGAAGCCTAACCGTTGCAGAACGGGAGGTTCGTCTGCCCTGCTCTACTGCTGAGACACCCTCGGCTTTTGTGCCCTGGAGTAATTGACACAAGGCTCTGTGCTAGGAAACAGAGGAAGATGCTCTCTTCACCAACTGCCGATACAACCAGGCCCGGCTCTCAGCACTTAGACTTTAATTCCAAATCCAACACAGAACTTTTTAATTTTCCCCAAGAAAATAAAAACTGTTTTATTTGAGTGTTAGCACTTACATCAAAGGGAAAGCCTTATAAGTAAAGATAAACAGATTTGAGCATAAAGTTTACATTTTTTTACATGGCAACAACACCGTAAATGAAGTTAAAAGAAAGAGACAATTTGGAAAACATTAGAACACATGATAATCATCAAGGAAATATGAAATACATAAGGGACCCCTTTATATTATTTTCTAAACGAGTATCACAATTCAAAATGGGCAAAGGATCTCAATAGGCAATTGGTGAAAATCAAAAAAGTACAGATTAATATATTTTTTTCCTTATTAGGTTGGTTGATAAGACAAGGGGGCAAGAGGAAAGCAGTAAGAATATAGGGAAATTGATCCCTTTGTAAGCTGCTAATTAAAGTGGATTAGCACATTTCAGAATGGCGATGTGTATTAAAACAGGAAACGTTTCTACTATTTTGGTGTTCTTTTTCTTCAACAAGCATCCATCGCTTTTGCAACAACAAAAAATTAGAAAGTATTTTTAACGTGCCCCTCCCCCTGGCACAATTATTTCCTCAGCATAAACTCTAAGAAACCAGTCATGGGTGTGTCAAAAAAAATTAACTAGAGTGCATACATGACACCACTGATTATAAGGGCAAAAGCTGGTGTTGCAGAAGCCACTAGGTAATACACGGTAGCCATTCTGCCCTTTTTCTCTTCCTTTTTTTGTCTTTTCACAGAACTCTTTGACTCCCCTTCCCAGTCTCACCTGCAGTCAAATCTGCCCAATTACAAGAAAGTGGAAATGTTAGGGGGGACTTCTGGGGAGGCTACTTAAAGGCTGGGGAGGAGCCCTTTGGAGCCTTCCTTTCTTCCTCCACTGTGCTACCTAGAGCTTGGACGTGATGTCCGGAGCTCCTGTAATCATTTTGGGCCGAGGAGTGACCCTGAGGATGGAAGCTATCCATAAAAATGATAAGAGTGAAAAGGTGGAAGAAGCCTGAGAGTCTGGAAGGCTGTCATGCCAGCCCACCTCTGCACTATTTTACATTAAGAAGAAATAAACATCCACCTTGTTTAAGCCTCTACTGTTTGGAGTTTTCTGTAATTGAAGCTGAGCTGAATTCTAGCTTGTACAGAGGATTAACAACCTAAACATCCAACAGCAGAAAACTAGTTAAATAAAATATGTGCAATTCACATGATAAAACCTAAGTAGCCATTTATAATGATACTGCACGGATGGATGTTCATAATATATTGGTATTTGATAGTGGCAGGTTTAAAAGCACTGTGGGGGCGCCTGGGTGGCTCAGTCAGTTAAGCATCTGACTTTGGCTCAGATCATGATCTCATGGCTTATGAGTTCAAGCCCCGCATCTGGCTCTGGGCTGACAGCTTGGAGCCTGGAGTTCACTTTAGATTCTGTGTCTCCCTCTCTCTCTACCCTGCCCCGGTTCACACTTTCTGTCTCCATCAAAAATAAATAAACATTAAAAAAAAATTTTAAAGTACTGTGTGTACAGTATAATCTCATTTCTATAAAAGATGAAAACTGATCTTCATGTATTGAAAAAAGTCTGGAGAGTTATACACCAAAGTATGATAATAGTTTTCTAAGAGTTGTACTACAGTGATTAGCCTGTGTTTGTATGCGGAATATCTAGTTAATTTCATTATCACGAGTAGGTATCATGTATCTGACCCGTGTGAGATGCTAAGTAGCATCTAAACACCTATTCGCTTCTAGCTGAACACGAAGAAACAGCGAAGGATATTCAGCCTCCCTGAAGGCAGTGCTACCACATGGCACATGGGAACATGGAGGGAGCTAGCGGACTTTTAGGAGGGTATATTCACTCTTGCACATCGTCAGGGAGCCGCTAAATAAATCAAAGCTCAACCCCACAAAACAGTTCCTTTAAAGACTTGAAGGGTTAAACACAAAGGCGTATTATTTTCCAGGGGCCATATGGGTCTCAAGCGAAGGAAGGAGCCTGCAGAGTGGTTTCCAAATGTTCAAAGGACAAGTTTCCAGGTCTACAGCTGTGCTTCATTAAGGAGCTACAGTCAATATCCGTAAGAATTCGGCGTGAACTTATTTGAGAAAATGTTAACGTGCATTGAAAGCAGATTTAATATGTATAGAAAGGGAGGGATTGATCATCCACTTCATGGAGCACGGAAATTAAACAGTCTACTAGTTATCTTTAAAAGCTTTCTGTGGGTCTTCATAGGTACCTTCTCTTCTGTCACTACGGAACTCAATTTCCTGATGCAGGAGGCCATGGGGGACTCTACTCAACAGAAGGGAATTGTCCCAGAGCCCTGGAATTAGCATGGCACCTCGGCAATGCCATAACTGAGGGCCTCCTCAGAGGTTTCTGTCGCAAGCCTCCTATTTTCAAGGGTGATGAGATTTTGCTCTAACATCTCTTCTTTTCCTAAATAGCGGCAGTGAATCTGGCAGCGAGAACTCTCGGGCAGCCCCTCTGTGCTGTGGTCAGCCATTTCTCAGGCATGTGAAAATCAACCAGGAAAGACCGTTGGGGTTTCAAACAGCTTTATGTTCCCATCTGGCATCCCAAAAAAGGCTCATTTAACTTAACACAGCCACATTTCTCAAACACCTGGTTCTTTATTGGCATTCTGTCTTAAAAAGTTCTTCCAAAACAAGAACAAAACCTCAGTTCTCATTTACCCATTCCTCAGTGTGTGTGGTGGGAAATGCTCGCCATTCGTGTGTTTCAGCTTCAGGTGTGGAACTCCAGAGCTAACAATAATGATAATTTACAACCTCGACTGACACCTCCACACCTATCAAGTTCTCACACTTTGTGCTAAGCACTGGCTAGATAATTCTACCTACCTACTGAACTAGGCATTAGTATCTCCATTTTTTTAACATTTTTAAAATATTTATTAATTTTTGAGAGACAGAAAGACAGAGTGTGAGTGGAGGAGGGGCCGAAAGAGAGGGAGACACACAATCTGAAGCAGGCTCCAGGCTCTGAGATGTCAGCACAGAGCCTGACGCAGGGCTTGAGCCCACAAACTGTGAGATCATGACCTGAATTGAAGTCGGACGCTTAACCGACTGAGCCACCCAGGTGCCCCAGTATCTCCATTTTTAAAAGAAGATATCAGGAGCAGTGCGTGGCTGAGTTGGTTAAGCATCTGACTCTTGATTTCAGTTTAGGTCATGATCTCATGGTGGTGAGATCAAGCCCCCGCATCCGTCTCAAGTTCCAAGCTGGGTGTGGAGCCTGTTTGGGATTCTCTTTCTCCCTCTCTCTCTCTGCTCCTCTCCCAATTGTGCTGTCTCTCCCTCTCTCTCTCTCTCTCCCTCTCTCTCTCTCTCCCCCCTTTCTCTCTCTCTCCCCCTCTCTCAAAATAAATAAATAAACTTAAAAAAAAAATGAGAAAACAGATCCAGAGACACCAAGTCACTTGCCCAATTCACACAGGCAAGAGGCCATTCTGAGATTCACACCAACGCCTGCTTGACTCTTTCCATCCTGTCAGGCTTTTTTTTTTTTTTAATTGTAATAAAAATATACATAACATGAAGTTTTCCATTGTAACCATTTTTAAGTAAACAATTCAACGTCATTAAGTACATTTACAATGTTGTATAACTATCACCGTTATTTGTAAAACTTTTTTTAAGACTCAGAATGGAAATTCTGGAACCCGATAACTCCTTAGTTCCCCTTCTCTAGCCCCTGCTAACCTCATTCTACTTTCTGTCTCTATGAATTTGCCTGTTCTGGATACCTCATTAAAGTGGAATCATATAATATTTTCCTTTTGTGACTGGCTTCTTTCACTTAGCATAATGTCTTAAAGGTTCACCCAGGTAGTAGTCTGTGTCAGAATGTCACTCCTTTTTTAAAGCTAGATAGTATTACATTGCATGTATAACCATGTTTTGTTTATCCATTCATCCATCAGTGGACATTTGGGTTGTTTCCACCTTTTGGCCACTGTGAATAATGTTGTGATGAACATTGGTATACAAGTATTTGAGCTCCTATTTTCAGTTCTTTGAGGTCTATATCCAGGAGTGGAATACTGGGACATATTGTAATTCTATGCTTGACTTTTTGAGAAATCTAGACTTTCTCTACATACAACATATGGCCCCAATTTTACGTAGACACAAATATAGACACATCACACACACACACACACACACACACACGCAATCTTTTGTTGATTCAGTGTGGAAAGAGAATGTCCTTGAAATCAGACAGACCTGGGCTGAAACCCTGGCTGCACTGCTTATGAGATTGTGGGCAAGTCACTTCACCTCTCTGAGCACTAGTTTCCTCGTCTGTCAAATGGGAATAATAAAATCCATCTTGAGGATGTGCAGACTTGGTTTCAATTGGACAAAATGACTAGCACGTGCCTGGATAGAAAGGGTAAGGGATAAATTATAACTATTTTCTCAGTTTTCTGAAACAGTAGAGGACTGTATTTTAAATGTGTAAGACATAATGCTTCTGTAGGTCCAATTTATGTGATGAGCAAAAGCAAAGCAACATCGGGACAAGTCTGGAGACTTTGGATGCCTCGAGGAGAGTAGGATCCATAGTCCACTGGTTCCTGCCCGGGGCGGCAGTAAGTGGGATGGACACACTTGGCTGGCCATCATTAGCTCTAGCTTGTGCCTTTCCTGCGGCCAAGGGATTGTGAATCAATCAACGTCATTATTCAATAAAGCTCCCTGACTGCACGTGGCTCAAAGCACTAAACAACTAAATTCAATTTACCTGGAATACAAAGACATGTCACATCTCCCCAGATGAGAATAAATGCCCTTTAAATACAGATTATGTTTTAATATATCTATGGGTCCAAATTGGTTGGAGTCAGTGTAACCACTGACGTCTTGAGCAGCAAAAATGGAATCCATATGGGGGCGCCTGGGTAGCTCAGTCAGTTAAGTGCCCAACTTTGGCTCAGATCATGATCTTGTGGTTCCTGAGTTCGAGCCCCAAGTCAGGCTCTCTGCTGTCAATGCAGAGCCTGCTTCAGATCCTCTGTCTCCCTCACTCTACTCCTCCTCCAGCCTCTCTCTCTCTGTCAAAAAGAAATAAACATTAAAAGAATTTTTTCTAATGGGATCCATATGGCCAATGATCCTCTTCTCTGTCCTCCTCCTGAGCCCCAACAAAAGACCGGGGCTGCTCCCAAGCTCGAGAGTGCTGCCCTTGAAGAGATGAACAGCTAGTGTCCAAGAGCAGTGATAACTTACACCCAGAGGGCACTTCCAGAAATGTAACTTGATGAGGGTGATTAACTCTTCTGATCAATTTTGCTTTGGGTTCATATGCATTTAATGACTTTTTATTCCATTTAATAATGATAAGGCTGTTTAACACGATCACTTGTTCCTCAATGTCAAGTTTGCAATTTTCATTGCAAATCTTGCTGTGCTGATTTCCTCTGACCTTCCTAAAAGACTGCTATGGATCGGTCTTCGCTTTCTTTTGCTAAAACAGGAACACATATTGAGAGATGAAATATTTGGGGCGCCTGGGTGGCTCAGTCGGTTGAGCATCCACCTTCGGCTCAGGTCATGATCTCACGGTTTGTGAGTTGGAGCCCCACTTCGGGCTCTGCGCTGACAGCTCAGAGCCTGGAGCCTGCTTCAGATTCTGTGTCTTCATCTCTCTCTGCCCCTCCCCTGCTCATTCTCTCTCTCTCTCTCTCTCTCAAAAATAAACATTTAAAAAAACTGTTTTAAAAAGAGAGATGAAAACTTTGCCAAGGATATAAAATTGATGCAATTCAAAAGTGTCCAACTTACTAACTACAGCCACAGATAGAAACCGTCTTTGAAGAGTGCAATTCTCACCTGAAATCCAGAGACTGACTTGTTATTATTTACATCTGAAATTACAGTCCTAACCAGACACTCTAATTGGTGAATTGCTTCGAGCTGTCTCCATATGCAGAATCGCTGTCTTGGCTACTCCTCCATCAAAGAGGCCAAGAGAGAAATAATGATATGCTACCAGAAGCTGGATGCCCGTGTTTGGGATAACATAACGAAGTTCAGAGCGCCATGTTTTATCTTTTCTTCCGCCCTCCAAGTCTAAAGATGTAGGCTGACATTTAGAACATGTGAGTACTTCTTCAACCTCCATCTGTAAGCGGAAAATAGTTCATTAAATAAATGTCTGTCGGTAGTACAGCTTGAACATAAAGTCTGGTATTTTACTCGGCCCTGAAGTTTTCTAAAATGATAATGAGCTAGTTCATGAGCACCCTCATTATGTTAATCCAGATTCCTTCAGGAGCAACCAGGATAAAAGCCGGGGCTGACAGAACCTATTGGTGGATGAACAGAGAACTCTCTGCCCTCACATGTCTGTGGTGCATGTTGCTGTGACCGAAATGCTTTGTTCCTAATCTTTTGAGCTGTTCCTTCATTAGACATGTAAAGCTTGCCCTGTCTTAATTTGGCTAGAAGCAGCATGCAGATCATTTGTATTTTAGGAAGGGCAATGAGCACCCAGAAATGTGACTGAAATATTATTGCTGGACCGATTAGAGAGGTTACAAAGCTGCCTGTGTCTGCTTTGGACAATTGTAATAGGGTGATTGCTCTCGTGCTGGCTGCATCGGGCAGCTACTGAGCATGAGGAAGAGGATCAGAGCATTCAGAGTACCTGAATCACAAGTTCACTACCCAAAAGATTTCACTATTCAAGGCTTTTAAGGGCAATGCCAAGTAAAGATTATTATTTGAGGTTAGGTTTTAAACTCTGAAGCCTTGCAAAGAGAATTACATTTTTAAGTTCCTTGATTTGAGGATTTCATTCTTTAAGTATGTACAAGCCAAACTATTATATGAGATCTTTTCACTTCTTCGTTCGCTCAACAAATATTATTTTACTTCAAAAATTGTATACACTTAAGATGCACCTGCACCATATTGGATGCCAAGAATGAGATAATAAGAAAATCACATTTTTCTATCCACACAGCACTCACAATTTTGTAGATGACAAAGATACAGTAGAGAGTCACAAATGTTGTGATGGAGGTGTGATGGATATGATGAGGCACAGAAAACTCAACTAACTAACTCTAACTAACCCAAGTGGGGTCCGAGGAACATGATGGTGGGGGGTTGGCCAGGAAAAGCTTCCAGAAAAGGGTAAAAGCTGATCTAATTCTTGCAGGAAGGGCAGGATTGGCTCTGGGGGCCACAGGGGTGGCAAGTAGAGCTTGGGGGTTAAGGATGTAGCACCTGTGAGCCCCAAATCGGGAGGGGTAAGACACATGGCTGGAGATGCAGGAAAACAGCTGGCCATCTTGCAGAGTCACCCTGCCTCACGAAGGCCCAGGAGATTTGCACCTGGGAGAGAGGATCCTGGCCGATCTGGGGAGAATAGTTAAAGCCCACATGTGAGTCTCTAGGCAGCCAAACTAGATGCCACCAAGTCCACAAAATCACATTTTCCCTTACACCTCGGGAGAGCCCCCTTGGGAGTCTTATTTCAGTCTAACATGAATGGCAGTTCAATTTTCTAGTTCACAGACTATCTGTGATAGAAAGGAGGAAGGGGGAAGGGTCAAGTCTTAGCGGTAGTAGCACTACCAGCTGCCATTTATGGAGTGGTGACCTTGTCCTCGGTGCTATGTGCAGATCTCCAGTTCTCACTACAATCGCACGGGCTAGATAGTATTATTCATCCCATCAGACAGATGAAGAAAGGGAATTTCTGAAGGTGAAGTGATTTGGCCGAAGTCACACAGCTGGTAAGTGCTATGAGTGGGGCTGGCTCCGGGGCCTTTGAAAGCCCGTGGCTACATCCTCAACCACTATGTTCCTGGGCTGAAGGGGAGGCACAGCTGGCAGCCGGGGCACACTGCAGAACAGACACCAGTATTTAGAAAGCAGACACCAGGTACTGGTTAAAAAATGGCCAACTGAACACACTTGTCTAATTTTGCTTCTTTCTGAGACCCTACTAATATTATCATTAAAAAAAAATATTACTCCAGGATTTGGAGAATGGAAAAGGAGGCAGTAAAACCTAATTTGGGAAGCTAGAGAAGGGTGGTAATTTAGCAGCTGGGAGAATGCTGATTCCTAAGTCAGCAGTGGAGAAAGCAGAGAACTAAGTCTGTTGAAATGGAGAATCCCCACACAACGGAGCTTTCTAACTGGTCCAACGTCTAAATAATAGCATTTCCGAGAAGAGAAAATGAAGACTTCACTCAAGAACATTTCCTAGAACTGAAACAGTTCACCAAGTGCCCGCCATAATGAAAACAAGCAATTCCAGGTCATGTGAAGCATCTTACAAGACTCCACAAATCAAAACAGGGCATATAAAAAGGTTCTGAAAGCAGCATGGGTTTAGACCTCTCTACATCAACACCAGGAGGTGGGTTTAGACCTCTCTACACCAACACCAGGAAGACAAGAAAGCTGAGGAAAAATGAGATCCAACCGAGAATTCCATACTCAGCCAAATAAGTGGTCTGGAGAGTAAAATGAAAACTTCCTCAGTTTTTGACATTTGAAGTCTCAGAAAATTTATTTTCCACACACTCTTTTCCAGGAAACTAGGGGAGGATATGCTCCATGAAAACAAGGGAGTAAATCAAGCACAAGGAAGGCATGGAGACCAGAATAAAAGAACAGCAAAGGGAAGCCGGGGTTTAAGGAGGAGAACGC
Source organism: Paguma larvata (assembly GCA_030068075.1). Lineage (NCBI taxonomy): Eukaryota > Metazoa > Chordata > Mammalia > Carnivora > Viverridae > Paguma > Paguma larvata. The sequence continues at coordinate 21,265,897 of CM057842.1, read as the reverse complement.
AGACCCATGAAACAGCTGAATACCCAATAAACAAAAGGCAATCAATCAGCCCAGAGCCACAAGTCAGAAGTCTCTGAAGAGGCTTCTTCAGGAAGACAAAACTGGGCACCTTGGTGGCTCAGTTGCTTGAGCATCCAACTCTTGATTTCCACTCGGGTCATGATCTCATGGTCCGTGGGATCAAGCCCCATGTCAGGTTCTATGCTGGCAGCTTGGAGCCTGCTTGGGATTTTCTCTCACCCCTCTCTCTGCCCCTCCTCTGCTTGTCCTCTCTCTCTCTCTCTCTCAAAATAAAAAAATAAACATTAAAAAATAAGAAAAAACTGACAGAACACTCAATGTTTACATATAATAATAGGTGATATTTCAGTGTTAAAGTACTGTTGATGGACTGGTGCTATACACAAACTGTTCCAGAAATGTGGGGTTTTTTTAATATCATAAAAGTATCTATCTGTAACAGATTAGAAATTAAAAAAAAAAAAAAGCTAGTCCTTCATCACAGATAGTTTCAGAAGCACTGATTTAGACAATGGGTTGAATCAGAAATAAATACACAGAAAACTGAAGCAAATTTTTAAAAAAAGACAATTATTGACTTGAAAGAAAACAAAATTGTGCAGGAAAGGAAAAGTAATTATTGTTTTCTCCATGGCTGAGCTGTGAATAGCATATAGAGTCAAAATAATGTAAACACTGAATGTTGATTTAGCTGAAATTATGATGAATTATCTTTGGAGGATGGAAAGTGAGCATGTGTGGTAGGAATGGGAGAAAAAGCAAGAGTTAAATCCTCATCTTCCATATAGGAAAATCAATAGATAGAGCCGAAAAGAGGAAAACAAAAACGAGTAGCACACAACAATGTTATTTACAGATATGGAAGGAAATTTTTAAGTCAGCTAAAACATTTAAAAGTGCTTCCCGGGGCACGTGGATGGCTCAGTCGGTTAAGCGTCCATCTTCAGCTCAGTTCATGATCTCACAGTTCCTGAGTTCCAGCCCCATGTTGGGGTCTGTGCTGACGGCTCAGAGCCTGGAGCCTGCTTCAGATTCTGTTTCTCCCCCTCTCTCTCTGCCCCTCCACTCATGCTTTCTCTCTCTCTCTCCCTCAAAAATGAATAAACATTAAAATATATATATTTATATATATAATATATATATACATATATATAATATGTAGATATATATAATACATGTATATAATATATGTATATAAAATAAAAGTGCTCACCTATGGCAGAGGGGTAATAGGGGCAAGGCAGGCCTGGGACTGGTGCTTTTCTTAACAAACCTTACAGAACTTGTCTCTTTGAAGTAGTTCCTGTGTAACTCTAATAAAACTAAAAATCTGGTGGTACCCAGGTAGCTCAGTAGGTTAAGCATCCAACTCTCAGTTTCAGCTCAGGTCATGATCTCACGGTTCCTGAGATGGAGCCCCAAATTGGCTCTATGCTGACAGTGCAGAGTAGGCTTGGGATTCTTTCTCTCCCCCTCTCTCTGCCCCTTCCCTAATCTCTCTCTCTCTCTCTCTCAAATATAAACAAAGAAACATTAAAAAAATCTAAAAATCTATAGCTCAGGGGCAAACAATTCTGCATATATTTCAATAGGTAATAAGATTACCTAAACCAACAGGTTATTAAAGACTGTCACATGATTAATAATATTCAATGCTATGAGCGGGGCTATGTTTCAGATAATCTGTTTAAGAAGGCACTTAAGTACATAGCACATTTCAGAAAGACATCTCTGTAAAATAGCTAAAGGAAAAGAAAAGATTTAGTACTTCAAGGGGTAAATCTGCAGCCAATTAGAAAATATCACTACCTGGGGCACATGGGAGGCTCAGTTGGTTAAGCATCCAACTTCAGCTCAGGTCATGATCTCACTACTTGTGAGTTCGAGTCCCACATGGAGCTCTGTGCTGACAGCTCAGAGCCTGGAGCCTGCTTCAGATTCTGTCTCTATCTCTCTCTGCCCTTCCCCCATTCTCCCTCTCTCTCTCTCTCTCTCTTTCTCTCAAAAATAAATAAACATATTTAAAAATTTTAAAAAAGAAAGAAAATATCACTATCTAAACAAAATCTTTACATAAGGCTCCAGGTCGTATATAGAAAGCTAATCTTGACTATCAAAGAGTCTTTTTTTTTTTATTTTTTATTTAAAAAAAAATTTTTTTAAATGTTTATTTATTTCTCAGAGAGACAGAGCATGAGCAGGGGAGGAGCAGAAAGAGAGACATAGAATCTGAAGCAGGCTCCAGGCTCCGAGCTGTCAGCACAGAGCCCAATGCAGGGCTCAAACTCACAAACTGTGAGAGCATGACCTGAGCTGACGTCGGACGCTTAACCGACTGAGCCACCCAGGTGCCCCGCAAAGAGTCTTAAAGAATAGTAAGTCTAATGGTCAATCTTGATAACTTCAAATAATTCCTGAATATACATTCAATAAATAATTCCTGAATATATATTTTCTCTCTCTCTCTGTATATATATTCTTATATATTCTGATATTCTGTGACACATGGATTCTTAGAGATAAACTCTTGGGGATGTTTTCATTAACCCTACATTGTAGCATAGAAACACAAGTTGGCTTATAAATTCCCTTACATGTTGTCCTTCTATTTTGTACAGGTTTTTAAGATATTAAGAATCTGTGCTAAATTTATCAAGGTTTACAGATGACATTATACTACTAATCATATTATTATAATTACGCATTGTTGAGCATCCAACTGCATTCTATCTGCTGGAACAAATACAAAGACAGAGACAGCCTCTGCCCCAGGGACTCCTCTAAATAGATGGCCGGGTAATTCAAAAGGGAAAGAAAGAACACAGCAGCCAAGAAAGGCAGCACCATTTTTATCCTTGTTTCTTTGGAAGAGATAAGGTGATTTAAAATGCTGAAGAGGCATGCCTTTGTTCACAGAATCATAAAATCAGAGAATTTAAGAGCGTGAAAAAGAGCTTTGGTGACCATTTAATCCATGAGTGTTGAGCGTGAGAGGAAGGGGTATATTCCACGGAAGGGTGTATGAACCCTTCATGCATTTTCCTAGGGAGAGGGTCCTTGGTGTTTATCAAATTATCAAAGAAGCTTATGAAACTTTGCCTAATCCAACTCTTTCATTTGGCAAATGTATGCGTTTTAAAGCTAATAGGACTCAGACTTGCAATGTATGTGTTTATTCAAGAGAAGGGGGGCCTGGGGAGGAGACAGGATCTGTCCAGCAGGCAACCAGAGAGACAGTGGCCAAGCTGGGGAAAGAATCTGGTTTCTTGACTTCCAGTCTGAATGTCTCTGCCCCATCTCACTGCCTCTCGCATCTGCCTGTTTACAAATTACCACATGTTTAGCTAATTATATCAGTCTTACATAAGGAGTTAATTTTTAAGAAGTGGTCAGAGATTTTTATGTAAAACCTATTTCTACCAAGTTGCCCAAACCAGAAACCTGGGCAACATCTTTGGTTCCTTCCCCTCCCCTCAATACCCTCTTCTTCAACATCTAATTTGTCATTAAATCTTACTTTGTCTCAGGCTAAGTACCTCTGAGATTTTCTCCACCCTTACATCCAGGTCACCCACCACTGCTACCTCGGACCATTACAGCCTCCTCTCCAGACGACTCTCCAGAGACATTGCCAAGCAAAACATACAAGGAATTCAGAATCCAATGGGACAGTAGAGAGTATAATTTAATCCTGTCAAGTGGTGACAAATTAGCCACTATCTGGGTAATGAGAAAATTAAGGAAAGTTAAAGGAAATGAAGGGGAATAGCGAACAATGGTAAAAGCCTCCCAAAAGAAATGGAACACAGTGGGTTGCAATAAAATCCCAGGGGAAGGCATGGTCGCGGAAGGCATCCACCAACAGAAGTCAGAAACTGACTATAAGAAAGGGCCCAGGGTGTTCCCCAGGGCCATGGCAGACAGTGTGTAGCACCAGGGCCCTGTGATTGAGAAGTAACAATGTTGTGATCCTAACTTTTTTTTACCTAGCAACCCAGCCTGCCTAACATGGTAAAGCTACTCCTCTTGAGTAACTTGGGTAAGTGACTTTACAAACTGAGATGGTTTAGAAAGAAGTACCTTAAACCTATAATTTAATACTATTAACTAAGAGGACTAAGTCCTGCAATTTTCAGGAAAATCGGTGTGCCTTTGTTTTTTTAAAAAACCAATGGTTGATAGAGAATATTGATGAACCTATGTGATTTATTGCAGATGTAGGACTTAAAAAAAAGAACTTTCAAAAGGTGTACTCAAATTTGACCAGGTTGGTAAAGGCTTTTAGAATATTTAAAATAATATGCCTTGTGATACTTAAGAATTTTGATTTATTCTACTTGCAAGAAATGCTTCAATGCTTAAGAAGCCTGTTGCCTATGAGGGTTATAAGTCTTCCCAACCAGGCATTTGCAGTACTTGAAAGAAATTAGATATATTAAATAAATCTATACATGTGCTATAATGTGTTTAAGACCATTTAATTGGCTAATGGTATAATTAGGGATAAATGTTTAGGGGAATTTAATACACATTAATGAAAGTGATTGCTCTTATTTGCAACTCTAATTTAAATACCTGCAACTGTAAACAGTTCTCCCTGAAGATAACAAGGCACTCTATATACAAACAATGTTCAGACCATTTATAAAAATAGATATGTTTTCATAAAAATAGAACTGAGACCTGCAACCTGCAGCAAGCTGCCCACGAAATCAACCAGTTCTCTGCAATGACCAGTCCAGGAAACTAGCCTGCTGTAAGCAAGACGTTTAGGAGGTCAGACTGCTATCTCTAGCAACAATCCAAGAAACCAAAGAATAACTTCTGCAACAGTCAGCCCAAATGGCCAGGACTTGATGAATCACTGACAGCTTTCCTAATTGTTGTCCCTGCTTCCAGCATGGAACCGACTAGAATAAACCAAATATGTACCCCTAGCCAATCACATGGAATACCCCACTTCTCGTTGGTCTGCCTACAGTTCCCCATGCCAAATGTGGCCATTCAGGACACATCTAAAACCCTCCCCTTTTTTCCACTCTGCCTGCCATTGAGTCTCTGCCCAAAAGCAAGTGACAGCGACACTCCCTTGTATAGCAAGCTTTGAATAGAGAGCCTTTGCTCCTTCTCAGTTGGTTAGTCTTCATTTCTTTCCACAATAAAATGCTCCCTCGGACTAAAAATCCAAACTGACCTAGGTGTTGTTCTTTCCAATTCATCCTCCGTGTTGTGGTCAGAGCCACCTTTCATGTTTCCCTCCCCCTTCTCAGTATCCATTCCAAACTCTACCACCCAGGTAACATGGCTTCTCCCAACCTACCCTGGCCAACCTCTGCTGCTGCCTCTCCCCTCTCTGTGCCTTTGTCTCTAGGCTCTGGCACTACCTCATTTTGGTTCCTGGTACCTGAAATCTCTTTCCCATCCATATCACCTGACTACTAATGCCGCCTTGCCCTTCAGGTCTTAGCTCAAACATCACTTCTGCTCTTTTGTCCTATGCTCCACCCCATCGGTACTTACCACAGTATTGTCATTTCTTTTTCCTCCGCCTGGCCTTGACTAAAAACACCACAAGGTCAGAAACCCCCATCTGCCTTGCTCACGCTCACTGTATCTCCAGCTACTAGCTCAGTGCCTGGCATACGATAGGCATTCAACAAATGAACTCATCAGTGGGAAGCCAGCGTTCTTACAGATGGCCAATGGCTGGGAACATTAAATACAGTCATGGCTTTAATGGACTATACTAACAAGAGGATTTTTATAAGTGCGAACAATCCTTGCTATTTCCAAAGAAGGAAACTTATATTTAGCTATTTCAATTCAGCAAATATTTTTTCAATGCCCCCAAATGCTAGTCCCTAAACCAGGTACCAAGGATAGAAAGAAAATAAGACATGAATCCCACTGTCAACCACCCTACTGGGTATTGGAGGTATACAGATGATTAAGATGTGCTCCCTGCCAGCGAGGGACTCACATTATAATGGTAATAACAGACATGAAAACAAACGCTCACAACATACAGAGTACGATAGATAGAATCATAGAAATATGTACCGGGCTCAGAAGCAGCACACGCATTTATGCCCACACAAATCACACTTGTCTACCTTCCTCTCTACACCTTAGATCTTCCTGAAAGGTTGTGTGCAAATTAAATCATTTGAAATGCCTCCAAGGTACCTTTCTGTTTAAGGAAAGCTTGTGGTGAGTCTTTTTAAAATCAATTCCTAATTTAATTCTTTTGTAAATTTGACACTTAAATAGAATAATCTTTTTTCTGCAAAGCAGATCACAATTGTATTACATCCTAAGGAGCCAGAAGGACCATAGGTGAGTGAACACAGTAAACCTTAAGAGGAGGAATTTTCCCTTGGAAGCTTCCTTAGCTGCATTTAAAATACCCTGTCAGAAGAGGCCTTCAGGTGTAGGTGTGCAAGCGTGGGGGGGGGGCGGGGGGGGGCGGAACACCGTCTGGTCACCAGTGCCTGCCTCTTAGGACCTGGCCGACTTATTCAGTCACCTGAACAAAGCTTGTGCCACTCCTGCTATTGCCTCCTTCTCTCAACACCTGAATGCTGGTGAAAAAGCTCTGTCAATCATGAAGTGTTCCAAAAGCACAAGGGAGAATGAAAATCCAAAAAGCTGCTCTCAAAGGCAGGGGTAACGCTTCTAGGGTCTTAAGTTCCAATGACTAGGAAGCAAATGGTCTCAGTTTCCAGCATTCTAGTATTTTAGTTCTTGGTGAAACATCTCATAGGGAAAGGACATTACTGGAGTCAAGTTACCCTTGAGATGTAAGCCCCCTGAGCCAGACACAGCAAGGAAGCTCCGCCCTACCTCAGCAGGGACCACTGGGCAAAAGGAGCAGAGAGCTCAGGTACCCCGGATTGATAGAGAGCACAAGAAATGAAGCGGGCCACCCAGGTGGCTCAGTTGGTTGTGCATCTGACTTCGGCTCAGGTCATGATCTCATGGTTCATGCGTTTGAGTTCCACATTGGGCTCTGTGCTGACAGCGCAGAGCCTGGAGCCCGCTTCAGATTCTGTGTCTCCCTCTCTCTCTGTCCTCCCCTGTTCACACTCTGTCTCTCTCTCTCTCTCAAAATTAAATAAACATTAAAAAAATTTTTAATTAAAAAAAAAAGAAATGAAGCAAAAGCAAAACTCTCCTAACAGGCAATAAACCCGGGGGCTCACAGGGAATCTGTGGTTCTGTATGTGTAAAGTACACAGTGCAGTGCCTGGCACAGAGGAGGCTGTCCTAGTTCTGGCTGCTATAACAGGGCACCATAGACTTGGCGGCTTAAGGGACATTTATTCCTCACAGTCCTGGAGGCTGACAAGTCCAAGATAAAGGTACCAGCAGCTCCAATGTCTCACGAGAGCCTGCTCAATGCTCCATAGATGGGCATCTTCTCACTGCGACCTCACATGCCAGAAGGGCCAAGGGAGCTCTCTGGGGTCTCTTTGATAAGGGCACTAATCCCATTCATGAGGGCTCTACCCTAATAGCTAATGACCTAATTCCCTCCCCACAGTCCCCACCTCTTAATATCATTATTAGGAGATTAGGTTTCTACACATGAATTAGGTGTTGGGAGTGGGACATAAGCATTCAGTCCTCAGCAGAAGCACTCGATAAATAGTGGTTTTTAGTACACACTCGTCATTAACACTGCTCACTGACTATTCTGGTTCTCCCCCTTCGGAGCACATGGTGAGATTATACTTCTTGGTCTCCTGCAATTGAGTAGAAATACACAACCAGTTTTGGACAATGAGCTGTGAGCAGAAATGATGCATGTCACTATCATGCCAAGCGCTGCTTGCTGATATGAGACCCTCCAGAGCTCTCTCTGCCATAGCAACCAGCCAAGTTCCACCGGCCTGGGTCTCAGTGTGAGGATGATGGTGATGTGGAGTAGAGTCTACCTAATCCAGACACGTAGGCTAAGGCGGAAAAGCACCTCGTCTTAGGCTACTAAAATTTTAGGTTATATCAGTAATGCGAGCAAGAGAGTAACTAATGGAAAATACAAACCAAATGCCACATTATAGTTTTTCCTAAGCCAAAGATGATATTAGCTGCTCTGTATACAGACTGCCTACTATGTGCCTGGACCTGTACTGGTAGCTGAATGTACACGACTTTATTTAATCTCCCCCCAAGAAGAATGTCATTATCCCTACTTTACAGAAGGGTTATGAATTCAAAACAGCTAACCATGTACCCAATATGTTGTTCTTGTTTTTAATGGAAAGGACAGAATATAATGTCTATCTGACGTTACCTCCCTGATTCTTCCACTATACCCCGTCATTGCACACAGAACTTTGTCAGCCTTTTTGTTCCATCTCAGACAAATTTAAGTCTGAAAAAAGAATAAAGGCAGAAGAATTCTCTATATTGAACAGAAAGTTCTTTTGATCTTGGCATGGAATATTAAAAGTTTAGTACAACTTAGGGATGCCTGGGTGGCTCAGTCGGTTAAGCAGCCAACTTCAGCTCAGGTCATGATCTCATGGTCTGTGAGTTCGAACCCCGCGTCGGGCTCTGTGCTGATGGCTCAGAGCCTGGAGCCTGATTCGGATTCTGTATCTCCCTCTCTCTCTGCCCTTCCCTTGCTCACTCTCTGTCTCTATGTCTCTCAAAAATAAAATAAAAACGCTAAAAAAAATTTTTTTTTAAAGTTTAGTACAACTTAAAGACAACACTAGGTGTGAACTCACAGACATAACCAAACAGACAACTGGCAGGTTGGATGGTCCTTAAAGACATTTGTGAAACCTGCGTCCCCTCCTTTCTTTCCATGACAAATGGAGCATCTGACTACCCGGCTTCATGCTAGAGGATCCTCGACACTGTATAGAGACATAGTCAGGGCCAGACATTTTGCTGAACCCCCAGGAGACAATGGGGAAGAGCCAAAGCCACTGCCTTCAGCACATTCACAATATAAAGGACAGACTGACAACACCTAAGCAAGCAAGAAGGTACATAAAGTAACCACCAATCAGGAGAAGGACAGGAACCATGTAGCAAACTTGCCTCTGTTCCTTTTGGGAATATCAGTGACCTTGGGTAGTTAAAAACAGGCCTGTGTGCTGTATACCCCACTGCTACCAACTTGCTGTGAGAGCAAATCTAGACCAAATTCTTAGCATGAGCATTTTATTACCAAGCAGGAAAAGTCCTCAGCCTGTTGACAGGCAAGGAGGGCTTCCTCTCTCCTTTGGTATGGGGGCGAGCACTTTGCTAGGAGAGACACACACCCAGTGCCCTGAGAACAGGATCTATAGGCTTTGCAATAGGACCCCAGAAGCCAGGTGTTGGGACTTCCACTTCCCACATCTTCTGCAGAGGCCAGGAATCAGGCTACCTCGCTCCAGAGCCATCATGTGCCCTCAGGGCCGGCTTCACAGGCAACCCAACAGGGCAGGCACAGAGGAAAGCTGATACTTGGGCTTAACAGTCTGCAGTCATTGTATTGAATTCCCAATAGTTTTATCTTTGAATTTGCGTTTGTAAGTGAAGTGTAAAGGGACAATGGAGCAGATGCAGAAGCTTGGAACCACGGTCTGGCCTCCTGCTGCCTCCCAAGGACAGGCTCTTCCCCTGGCCTCCTCCTCCAGGCTTTGTCCCACTCAGTGACTGTTGCCACCCTTTGCCCCGACTGGGGACGAGGACAGGAGTGTAGAGATTGTTGGGGTCAGCATAGGTGGCCTGCAGTGTTTCTGGTTGAAACATGCATGACTGTCTATACCCCAAGTTGGCAGTGCCACAGAGGCAGCTCCGTGTCCAGCCCAATCAGATATTTAGCATGACCTGGCTGGCCAGAAGTTGCAATACTCTTTGGTGTCACCCTCCCAGTGTGGGCTAGGCAGTGGGCCCATGGAAAGAGCACATGCCTGGCTCCCAGCTGGGCACGGTGTCCTGAGACAGAGATTGGCAGGAAACTGGAAATCAGTGGGCCTGTGAGCAAACTGAAATCCTAGAGGACGACCCCTCACCCCCACCTGGGGTTCCTGTATAGGTTTGCACTCCTCCATATGTGTCCCTGTTGCCCCGTTGAGGGAATACGGAGCTAAATAAGAAATGTTTAAAACTACATGACCAGTCAAGAAAGAAACCCTGCAAGGAAGAAAAAGTATTATGTTTCTGTATTTTTAATGGCACTTTTTCCTGCTTTTTGAACAGGAGGCCCTGCATTTTTGTTTTGCACTGAACTCCAAAAATTGTGTAGCCCATCAGGCAGACCCTAACCACCATTAATTTCACCAAATGTTACTTCTAATCTTCCTACACTTAGTAACCAGGCCTAAGAGGTGGATTCAGATTAGGGCTTTTCATATGCTAATGAGCCATCCCCAAGGTGTCGGATGGAATTCATTTCTTGGTACATCCATTTCAAAGCCAAACACCAGCCAATCCAATATAACAAAGGAAACACATGGGGTCTTGAGAGGCTGTAAAGGTGGAGGGAGGTTGTTTTAGCTCCTTCAGCCTTCTTTAACAAAAATACCACAGCCTGGGTGGGTTAAACAACACACTTTTATTCCCATAGTTCTGGAAGTTGGGAAGTCCCAAGATCAAGATGCCAGCCAACTTGTGTCTGGTGAGGGTCTGCTTCCTGGTTTATCTCCTCCCTGTGTCTTCACTTACTGGAAGCGGTGAGGAATCTCTCTCGGTCTCTTGCATAAAGGCACTAATCTCATGACCTAATGCCCTCCCAAAGACTCGCTTCCTAAAACCATCAGCTTGGGGGTTAGAATTTAAGTATATGAACTTGGGGGCAGGATACAAACATCCAGTCCAGAGCGAGAATGCTACTTTCACTACGGTGAAATTATAAACACAAAGAGGTGCCGAGAGATTGCACTTTCTCACAAAATACTGGTCTGCAGAAGACCCCACCAGTTATTCCACTCTTTAAGAAATGATTCCAGTTCTGTAGAAACATGTGGGAATGTTTCTCAAAGGCCAGGAAAAAGGTTTGGGAGGACACACAGCAAGCTGTTACCAGTGGTCACGTCTGGCAAGGGATGATTAAGTGGGTGGTGGGGGGATTTACTCTTTATTTTGTAAACTTCTTTATTGTTTATATTTTTCATCATGAGAGTTACGAAGTTTTGGGGTGGTGGGGGTGGTTCATGGGGTCTGGAGCTGATGGCCAGGAAAGAATTCTTGAAGACATCTTTGGTGAAAAAAGACGGTTTTATTAAAGCATGGGGACAAGGCCTGTGGGCAAGAAGAGTTGCACTGGAAGTGTGGGGGGTGACCCGTTTTATGGAGTCGGGGGAGACAGGGGGAGACAAAGTCTCAAAGGAGTTTCCAAAGAGACTTTCATGTGCTAAAGACTTACTGGAGGCCTAGCTATTGTAAAGTTAAGGCTGTTTTTCCCTCTAGCAAAGCATTAACAATAAGACAGTAGGGCGTTCCAGATTGCCTTTTTCTGGTAAATTGGTGGAGACACTTATTTGTTTTTTGTCCCTTCCTGTTTTTAGGTAGCCAGCCGGAGGCGTCCAAGGAATACCCTACATGCCCCAGCTTGGGGGGGGGGGGGAGCGGGGCCGCTGTTAGTCTATATGTTGTCCTCAGCTTGCCCTACGCCCCCTCATCAATAGCAGTAGGTCCAGTGGCTTTGGAGTCCAACTGTGTTCCAAGAATCAACTTTTCTTGTAAATGAAGCACCACAGAGCATCTAAGAAACCAGGGTGTGTGCTGCGGGGTCAAACCAGACACTGCATAATTTGGGGCAATCACCTTCTCCGTGTCTTAATTTCCTCCTACATAAAATGAAGATGATGTTGGACCTGCTTTATAGACTGTGTGTGAGGATTAAGTGAACTAATCCATATAAAAGACTTAAAACAATGCCTGCACTTAGCAGTAAGCACATAGAAAGCACTGGCCGGAGGGCCAGGCAGGCGCAGGGAGATTGTTTGACCTCGGGGTCCACAGAACCAGGTTCTGGGGGCTTGAGCTGAGTGGGCCTCAAGCAAGGCCATTCTGCACTGCCCTGACTCTCCTGGAGACAGACGTCACTGTCCGAAACAGGATGGTCTTGATTTTGGGCTGATGGTGGGGTTTGGAGCCGATGGCTGAGAAAGAACTCTTGAAGACATCTTTGGTGCAAAAAAGGGTGATTTTATTAAAGCACAGGGACAGGACTGGTGGGCAGAATGCAGCTACACTGGGGTTGTGAAGAGTGACTGGCTATAGACTGTGGAGTTGGGGGAGGTAAAGTCAAGAGGAAGTTTCTTAAAGGGATTCCCATATGCTAAAGAGGATTTACAGATTACTGGAGGCTTAGTTATTGTCAAGCTAAGGTTTTTTTCCCTCTAGCAAAGCATTACCATTAAGATAGTGGGGAGTTCCTGGAGATGAGGCTATTGATAAGAATGTAATATTACTAAAGTATTTGTAAACTGATGGAGACTCTGCCCCTTTAACCATTTGTTTTCTGTCCTTCCTTTTGCTTTCCGGCAGCCAGGAGTGCCTGAGAAATATCACATATATCCCACCAGGGGGGAGGTGGTGTTTGCAGCTGGCGGCTCTCCTTCTGCTTCCTCATCAGTCTCCCTCGAGGGCTGGAAGCTCACTGCCGTCTCCTTGGCCTGCAGCGCCCTCAGTTGAGTGGACCACTGGCTGGGAGAGGGGAGGCTTCCTCCTTCCCCGAACCCTGAGAAAACTGGCAAACCCAGACCACAGCATGTGGCTCACCCCCACCAGGCCCCCTGCACCGGATGGGAGCTGCCCAGGGCAGGGGGAAGAAGTTTCTCTTGGCCCTCTGAGGGGCCCCGCTGGGTCTGAGAAGTGAACTGGCAAAGGCAGGTTAGCAGGAGAAGAGCACACCCGGGTAGCTGGTGTAAGTCTTACATGACACAAACCCTTCGTAAGGAAATGAAACCCTTAAGCATCAGTGAGACAGTGTATTTGTATGTCAGGTTTAATGAAAAGTGGACAGTTGTGAAGGAATAGATAGCTTAAGGAGTGTGAAATGCAAGTTGTTCAATTTCTTCTTGGCGTCCCTTGGCCATCAGAGATAGGTCGCTCCTTTTCCCTAGGAACCCCCCTCACCTGAAGGTTCCAGGACCTGCTTCAGGGATGAAGGGCAAAGGGGAGGAGCTCAGAGTGGCTCTCCTGCTTGAAGTATTCAGTATGCCAGTCGGGTAACAGGTCCTGGACTCTATCATCGGGACCCGTGGACTTTCAGTTGTCTGCAGTGACACCAAAGGCAATGAACACTGATCCCCTGAACTGAGTCAGCCCTGGAATTCCCGTACTTACTGGAAGAAGGGAGCCTCGGGGGAGGGGTACCAGACTTCCTGCCCATACGGGACTGTGGGATGGGGTGCTCCAGGGTGTCCACTCCTCATTACCTCAGGTCACTTTTTGGGGCCTCAAACTGTAAGGCAGAAAGCCCCAGCTACAGGAGGCGAAGCACTAGTCTTCCACCTGAGGACTTTCGGAAGTAGAACCACACTGCTTGAGATAGTGAATTCCATTTCCTCAATCTCACAAATCAATTAGACATCATGTCTATTCATTCCTTCTTTTCAACCCAGACAATCTGAGAGGTGATTGCCGTCTTACTATTATACGCTCACACCAGCACACACACACACACACAATGACTTCTGAAGAGACACTCTAAAGACATGGCTGGCTCATAAAGAGGACAGAAATGCGCTCACCACCCCTCTCCTTGGACGCGGAGGCAGGCGCCAGATGCGCCGCGGGGCTGCAGCGCCGGTAGGAACGGCAGCACGTTTCTCTCTGCCCCACAAAGTACCGATAACAAGTCTTTAATCAGAAAGCCTCATCAGCCGAGCGGAGGCTCGCGCCTTTCCCGGCACCTGTGATGAGAACCTCTCCGCTCACAAAGAACGCCTGTCTATGAAAGGAAGCGCGCCTTCGGAGGGGCTGGCCTGGCAGCGGCAGCGCGGACGCCCGCCCGCCCGCCCGCCGGCTGTCCGCACTCCGCTCCCCGCCCGGCGCAGCGTGGGGAGAAGCTTCAGGAGCACGCTTGTCCACGTGGCCCCTTCGCTCCTCCAGCCGGGCACCGACTGACTGTTCTCACTCAGCAGACGATCCCCGCACCCAAGTGCCAGGCACGGTGCTGGCAAAGCGTGTAACGGCGGGCACCTTCCTTCTCCTCGCTGGCCTCAGCGTCTAGTTGAGTCACGGGTCATTAAAACAAACGCTTCAGGAGCTTGTGTGCCCACCAAAAGCCATGCCCCTCCTTCTGTATTAGAACTGTCACTGTGCAGCAGCTGCCCCCGGCAACCAGGCAACACCACGTTCATGCCAATGGAATGCCGGTGGACAGGACTCAGGGCGCCTTCACATCAAGGCAGTAAGTGGAAGGCGTGCTCTCAAGCCCCCGTTCTCCTTCCCAGCTGGACGCTGAAGACTCAGAGCCTCTGGAAGATGGCAGAGCCATAATATGGAAAGAGCTTGGGGCCTTGAATCACCCGGGAGAGAACTGCCTAACAGCCAGGAACACCTGCCCTGGATGGCTAGATGAGGGAGAGAGAAAGTTCTTTTGCATGAAGCCACTGAGATTTGGAGGTTTGTCTCTACTGCCGGCATTTTCCGAGCTAATACAAAGGGTGCTATGGAACATCTGGCAGGGGCACCTCCAGGACCACCCCCCACAGAGTTGAATCTCTGGGCTGTAACCTGCAGTAGAAGTAGGTAGAGGCATTCTAATGGATGAAAGGCTAAAAACAGTTTTCCAAGAGGAAGGAATAGCACACACCTGGGCCTGGAGGCAGAAGGAGAATATGAGAAATTCAAGGAGCGGAAAAGCGTGGGCAGCTGCAGAGCGGCAGCCGTGAAGCATGGGGAGGGTGGAGGCTGTAGAGCAGACGAGGGTCGGACCAGCACACTCAGACCCACGGCTTGCTCCCGAGGGGCATGGCTTTTCATCAGGGAGGCGACATGCTGAGATTTATGTTTTAGAGTGACGGCGGTGCCGGTGGCGGCGTGGAGAGGGAATTGGAGTGTTCTTGGAAGAACACATGTCGGTTATTTCCTCTTCTTGCCAAACATGCACAAGGACAATGCTGCTGGAAAGATGTGAGTGGCCTGCTGCTGGAGCCTGGAGGAGTTCCCAAACCCCGCGAAGGCCTCAGGGGGTTTTGAGAAGCAGGTGCTGGGCCACTGGAGGACAGCATTATTGATCCTTGTTGACGACATGCCAGGGCACCAGGTGAACACCCAGGGCCTTGAAGGAGGCCTGCATGTAGGAGGGAGGCTGAGATGAGGACCTCCAGCCCCCTCACCGACGGCTGAGGGCCACCAGCCAGCCAGGCTCGTGGGATGCCCATCACAATCCTCGGCACGCCGGGGGACTTGCTCTGTCTGCAGACTCGTGGACCCAGGCACCCTTCAAGGCAACCGTGAAGGGCCGAATGTTCTTGCTGTTGGAAGACAACTGTCCCCACCTGGAGAAGCACGAGACCCAGCTACCACCATTCCACCTCCAACTCCTTGCAACACATCACACATACCCATGCACCCTTCCTCTTGGGTGCTTCTGCTGGGCCTGGTGGCTTCTCCTTTTAAAAGTCCCAAGCCGGGGCGCCTGGGTGGCTCAGTCGGTTCAGCGGCCTACTTTGGCCCAGGGCATGATCTCACAGTCTGTGAGTTCGAGCCCCGCGTCAGGCTCTGTGCTGACAGCTCAGAGCCTGGAGCCTGCTTTGGATTCTGTGTCTCCCTCTCTCTCTGCCCTTCTCCTGCTCACGCTCTGTCTCTATGTCTCAAAAATAAATAAACGTTAAAAAAAATTTAAAAAAATAAAAAAATAAAAATAAAAAATAAAGGTCCCAAACCCAGAAAGGGAAATTGAAGCTCCTTCCCAGACCTACCTTGACGCTCTCTGCAAGTGCCTCTGACCACTTGCCCTTGCGCTAAAGCACAGGAAAGAACGTGCACACACATTCAACTTCTGCGGGGGCTCAGCTGAGAAGAGACAGTGTTTATGGAGGATTCTTGCCCATCCACTCCTGCAGACACTCTTAATCTATGCCTTGGTTAAACCGGCAATGCACAGAGAACCTGAAATACCTCCCTTTGATCCCTGTAGGGAATTTTTGCTGAATTCTTCTTTCGCAGGCAGATACAGGGGATAAGACACAGGCCAGAAGAATCTGTCATTTCTCCTGGGAGGTTGTTGCTGAGGAATCCACTCGCTGAATTCCGCAGGGGTCCTGTGTGTGCAGCCTGGTGGGAGAAATTTCTCTCTGGTCTAAGTTCCAGGAATTATTGAGCCGCTTCTGACCAACTGACACGTGACTCATGGGACTGATCATTTCCCCCTTTTCGAGCTGGTTGCTAGGAAGCCGGGGCCAAATCGGGACCCCAAATTTCCCTGCCAAAGACTCAGAGCCTCATGGAGCACATTTTGTACTCCCGTTTTATTTTTCCCACCTTTGCCCTAATTTCCTCACTTTGCTAATCTTTGTTTCATCTTGTTCAGTGCATGTATGTTTGCAACCCACCTTAAATCCTTTTTGGAACAAAGTAGGAGTGAAAATAAATAAATAATAGAACTATTAGCTATCTTTTGCCATCATTATTGGAAAGCAGTTACTAATGACCAAAATATAACTCTCTCAAGTTATATGGCTCCTGGTAATTAGGATACAAATTAGGAGTATTTTCTAATTCTGTTCAGCGCAGAATTCTGTTCTGTTTTAGCAAATAGAATAGAAAAAGGTGCTTATATATCAGCACTTGGTAAAAGAAAAATGATTGTTACAAACAACTAGCTGGGTATTTAGCATTGGCGATCTTTGGGGCCACTCAACGATAGTCTTCAACAGTTTTTTATTCAGAGCCAAATTCCTGCCTCACTATTTATGTATATTCTAAGTAACAACTCTGCTGTATTTTTACATTCTATTTTTGGGAATCCTTTCAGGGGAGGGAAATATATTAACTATTGTGTATATTTATTATATATAGTTATGGATAGTCAAAATGTTCACATATATAGACTATACAGTCATGCATTAATGCAAAGATGGTTTGTGGGATATGTTTGGCACACATAGTCTTCTCTGGAAACTACGAACTTTGCTCTCCACCTTGGCTGCCCCTTAGATTCAAGATAGATGGTTTGTCCCAAACCCTAATCTTTTATTTGTCCAACCAAATAAGGCATCACATGCAAGGTCATTTCCTAGCATTTCCCAGCCCTCAAAGCTGCCTATCAGTCACTACTCCCAACACTTGCTGAATTTTAGCCCCAAGCTTAGTTCTTCCAATGCCATGTGGAGTTCTTACAAAACTGGTGCTTTCCACTCTCCTCTTCTGTCCTGCATTCCTTTCTCAACAGATCAATGAGCCTGCTCAAAGCAGAAGAGAAAAGATTCATCTTTACTAATTTCCCCAGAAAATGTGCTTTTCTGGCTTTCTCTCCTTCCTCTAGGAATGTTTGAAGCCACTGGGAGGGATACTGACAAGAAGAGAATATAATTCCATTGTTTTCATGCATAGCCTTCCAGGAAATGCCATCTTTCTGCCTCAATCCTTCTTCTGGAGGAGAAGTCAGGACACCTATTAGTTTCCTACTGCTGCTACCACAAACTACCACAGATTTAGTGGCTTAAAACAACACAGGTTTATTATCTGATAGTTGTAGAAGTCAGGAGTCTGAAGCTGGGGTCTCATTGGGCTAAACAAGATGTCAGAAGGGCTGCATTCCTTCTGGTGGCTCTAGGGGAAAATCCACTTCTGTGCCTTTTGCCAGCTTCTAGGGCCTACCCACATTCCTTGGCTTGCGGCCCCCTTCCTCCATCTCCAAAATCAGCCATATCAGCCTAAGTCTTCTCATGCTGCCATCTCTCTGGTGCTGATCTCCCTCTTCCACTTTCAACGACCCTTGTGGTCATATTTGGGCCCATTCAAGTAAGCCAGGATAATCTTTTTTTTTAAGTTTATTCATTTATTTTTGAGAGAGAGACAAAGCATGTTCATGAGCAAGGCAAGGGCAGAGCAAGAGGGAGAGAGAGAATCCCAGGCAGGTTCCACACTGTCAGTGCAGAGCCCAATGCCAGGCTTGATCCCACAAACGATGAGATCATGACTTGAGCTGAGATCAAGAGTTGGATGCTTAACAGCTTAACCCACTGAGCCACCCAGGTTCCCCCAGGATAATCTCTTTATATTAAAGTCAGCTAATGACTTCTATCTCTGGTCTGAAGCCCTCTTTGCCCTGTAACACACACGACAGATTCACAGGTTCCAGAGATTAGGGCATGGACATTTAGGGGGGCGGGGTGCTCAGTCTGCCAACCATAGCACATGAGTCCTCTGAGAGGAAGTCCACACACAATCTCCCTTAAGGCATTTGATAAGTTCATATTTCTGAAGACACCAAAATATGCAGATTCTCAGTCACTTTTGATTTCTGTGGCATGGTCATTTCAATAATCAAGAAGCATCTCCCACATTTATTCCATCAAAATCACACTAAAGAAAATTTCATTCAGGAATATTTATTTGCTTTTCCAGTTCACTAATCAAAGGAGAAAAAGAAGTTCTCCTGGATTTTCTTCTTCTTTTTAATAAATTTAATGTTTCTTTATATTTGAGAGAGAAACTGTGAGTGAGCAGGAGAGAAGCAGAGAGATGGAGACAGAATCTGAAGCAGGCTCCAGGCTCTGAGCGGTCAGCACAGAGCTGGACGCAGGGCTCGAACTCATAAGCTGTGAGATCATGACCTGAGTCAAAGTTGGACGCTTAACCGACTAAGTCACCCAGGTGCCCCTCTCCTGGATTTTCTAACAGCCTGATGTAGGCCAACTGACAGCATCCTTTCCATCAATGTCTGGATAGCTGCTACTTTCAGCTTCCTACTCCTCTGGAGTTGAACATGGCCAAGTGACCCTCAATCTTTCCATGAGCCTGGAAGTGGCACACATCTCTGCTGCATTTCAGTGTGAGGCTATTTAATCAGCATTGCCCCGTTCTCCAGATCTCTCTTCCCCCGCCACAGTGACTGCCGCAGCGCAAGTTAGCAGAGATGTGGCAGGAGATTGACACTTCCTGGAATGATGATTGATGAGCCAACACACCAAGGGCAGCTGCTTTGGAGAGTTGCTCTGATTTACAGTAGACTTTGCATGAGTGAGGAACATACTTTCACTATGCTAAGCCAGGGATACTTGGGGTTATGCCACTCTTGCTATAAAGAGTGGCAGAACGTGTCACCCCAATACACAACCGTAGGAATTGAGGACATTCCACCGCAGAATATGCCTGTTTTGCATATTGATTATTTTAAACTGTAGGCATCTGAAAACAGTATGCGCAAGGAGAGGCTTTCTCTGATCTCCCCTTATCTGCCTAAAGACAGATCTTCCAAAAGGAACCCAATTATCATAAATCCTCTCCCTGGGAGTTTCATCAACCAGGGAAGATTGACTTATCACAGGAGAGAAGACTAGCGGTCAATGCCACAACCTGACAAACTTAGTCACAAACTATCACACCTCTCACTTACTCTGCTAAGGGCCCATTCATCTTTCCTAAAAATCATTTACTCTCCCCTAAGAGGCCTACATGCCCCCTCCCCTTTTCCTATTAAGATGGTATTGAATCTCAAAATCTAAGCCACCTCAAAGAGTTACTCATTTTCCCTGGGTATCTCCCATGCATGCATGCCATATGTATGTCAATAGACTTGTTCGGTTTTCTCTGGTGAATTTATTTATCTTTTATTACAGGGGTCTCAGCCAAGAACTCAGAAGAGCAGGGGGGAAATTATTCCTACAGTTAACTGTAACATAATGTTGCCTACCTCGATTGGTATATGGTCTATCTATGAACTAAAAGTATCCTCTCCAATATCCAATACAAAAAGGGAAATGATAACATTATCATTTAAGGACATTACTGGCATCACACTCAAGCTGGAGTTTATCTGACACACTTCCTAAGCTGTCAGATTCTACTTTCAAAATATTTTTGAAAGTCCACCACAATATGGTAAGGAACAAATATTAATCTAGATATTCTTATATTGATTAAAAAAAAAGAACATTAGAATTCCCATTACATAACAAAATATTTTGCTCGTTAACAGAATATTGATGATGAACTTAATCATAATTGATAATCTTTATCAATGATGCACTGAATATTCAGGGGAAAAATGTTTTGGTTAAAGGGCTCGCTGACAAATGCTGACAAATGTCCAGAACCCAGGGGATTTCAAAACACTGATCATAGTCTGTGGTTGGGATCTAGACACCAACTCCATATTAAAGTGGAGTTAAATTTTGTTTTCTTTCCTGAATTCCTAACAATCATTAGAATAGCTGGTGCTTTGGACACAGGTGTTCTGGGCACAGTAGTATGTACACAGTAGGATTCTAATAAATACTTATTGAATGATAGGATAATCTTCATGGCACTTGATATGCAGAACAAGTCTATCACTGCATTTTTTACCCACAAAAAGGAAAATTTTTCCCTTGTTCCATTCCTCCAGCACTGGCCATGAGAGCATCAAAATACAAATACTGACCCAGTGGTTAATCCCACTGCAACCCAAACTTCTGATTAAATCAACAAGCTTTCTCCTGTTGGCTCAGGCTAAATGATTGGACCAATCATATGGAATATTTTTTTTGGAATATTAATTCCATATGCAAATAAGGCATTAGTAATCATTGACTAGTGTGAACCATGAACCATTACTTATTTATCAAATACAAGATTAAGAGAGAGTTTAGATCAAAAGTCCCATTGTGTGGAATTTACTTTAATAAAAACTTTTCTAATTTTCCAAATAAAAGAGAATGAATACATGACCTTCATTGCCTGAGGAATTGAGTTGTCCTGGAACCTGCAAGTGGGGGTGCCCACTTCAAGCCTCAGGCTGCCAAGGCACCCTAGAGGGCAGGTCTTGCGGAAGGCACAGACAGCATACTGGGTGCACTTGGACCCAGATGTGCTGGGCCACATGGACACCTGCAGCAGGTCTCAAGTTCATGAATAGGCATGTCTGGCACCTTCACACTAAGAGGTCAATCAGAGGCGTAGCCAAGGGATAAGACTAAGGTGACTATGCCCCTGTGGGGTCCCACAGGGACTGGGACAAGCCCTGGTGGTTGGTAAAGAAGCAAGCACCCAAAAATGGAACCCCTCTTTTGAACATCTTCTCTCTGCATTTCATGTGTTTATTTCATACTATTCCTTTGTGTGACTTTTCCCCATAGTCTAAAGTCTTCGAGACTGTGCTTAGAGGAACAGCTGCACCCTCCCCTCCTCAACTCTGTTTCTGCCCATATCAAAGGAAACTGAGAGGGCATAGCAAAAGGGGGACAGAAGGGATTCTGAATCCCTGGGTGTCCAGTCTAGGAGATTGTATATTCTAGTACAAAGTCAACAGAGTGTTGGAAGAAACACATTCTGTAGCTCCCAAGTGCCATGTACCTTGACCATATGTCTGGCTGCACCCCAGCAGACTCTGAAGCTTAGGTGGATGATGATAAGGCCAAAGAAGAGACCCAGAGATAGTGATGGAGACATACGTTTGTTGGGGGGACTTACTCCTGTACAGGGAGTCCAGGAGCAGCCAACTGGACAAAGCATTGATTGCTGGAACCTACGTGCAGCAAGTTTTTATATCATAGCAACGAGCCTAGCAACTATCTGTAGCCCTTCCCCTCCTTGTACAGCCAGCATTCCCAGAAGATCGCCGCCTGCCATCCGGACACTCTATTATGAAGGAGACGCTCTGCCACCCTAGGGCCCCTGACCTTGAACACTGAACAGTCCATTCTTCTGCATATTCTGCTTGATGGGAATAAATATGGAGGACAGGATCTCTACATTCTCAAGACAGTCTTAACAGGAGCTTTCAGGGTGTGCTTGCACAAACTAGCTATCCAGCGTGTACCATCCACCATGCTGCTAGAGATGGATGTAGGTATTTTTATGCCCGTGATTGGTGCATGGCATGCGGGTCGGATTTATTCCCCCTTCCATACTAAATGAACCCACATTGTAAAACTACTCAGCAGTAGTGAATACACAGGGAAGATCTCCAAAATAGATGCTGGGCTACAGATCTCCCATCTGCCACCAGGCTGGGACATGGTGATGAATTTTCATGGGGTGGAAAAGAACAACTATACTATATACCAAGAGGACAGCAAAAAACGAAGGTCAGTGAGAAATCTGTTTCAAAGCAGGAGGAGTTTTGGACACATTCACACTTGCTGATAAGATCCTGCCTGAACATCAGCTATTTCATAATTAATTTTACTTCATTTAATGCCACCCATATATTGTATTTAACTATAGAGTTAGTTGTTCAAACTTTACCAGTGCTGTACTTCATGAAACACTGGTTTGAATAGTTAAGGTCTTTGCTTCGAATTAACGATTTTTATTTACATTATATCCAAAATAATTTGGCTATTTTTTTAATGAACTAACTGCTTTGGGGGCTGAATGGCCTAAACTAGCTAAATTATGTTGTGACTAGTTGACAAATCTTGGAAGTTTGATGGCTTTCCTCCTTCATAGCAGTTGACTGGAAGTGGTTCCTAGGAGCTCCGTATTTACAGGAATTCTGAGGTCATGCTCGGCTCAGTGGGAAAACAGTTACTAAATGATTAGTGATGCCCACCACGGATGTGTGGCAGGGGCTAGGGGTGATGGGAGAGGATGCGGGGGTGTGGGGTAAGGAGTGGGTGGGAGTAGGATTTGATGGGGGGAGAACCAGTACCTATTACAGGTATCAAACCATTGATAATGCATCTGATGTTCATACTATTAGAGAAACGGTACTGAATAATTGTTATACTTAAGGGAATCCTTGGCCCTTTGTTGAAAACAAATCAAAAACACAAATGTACTATTTACATTTCTTAAATTTTTTTCTAAGTAGATAGCCTTCTCAATTATTACATTATTAAATACATACAGCCAGGAACCCAACAGCCTCTTTCCTGCGATGCACAGTAACCATGTATAGATGCTGCCTGGCTTTCATAACTTCTACAGCTGAACTGGCTGTTGGTGTCACTTGACCTTTTTCTTCCTACATGCTGGGGAAGGAAGCATTCAGGAACTAGCAAAATTCCTGACTAGCAAAACTGCAAGTCAGAGTTGCTCTGTTTTGGTAAGGCAACACATTGAAAACACACCACTTGTAATTACGAAGCTATTATAAAAACATTTTAAGAAGGTGGAAGTGCATTAATTCTACCCAAGACAGCAGACACAAGAACATGGCCTGAGGTCATCTCTCAGAATAAATTTAATGTGTCAAAAGTTGCTTCATTTATAAATAATAAAAAATGTCCAAACATTATATAAGATGTTTTAAAGTTAAAAGTCTATACTCAGGAAAGGAACAAATACTTTTAGGGGGCTGCTTTAATGACTAATACAAATGATCAGATAAGTAATTGAGCCATGATGAGAGAGAAGTCAAACTGAACAGAAGATTCTTCTTCATACAGACGCAGAACATAAGCTATGATGGCTTAGCATGAAATCTTGTTTATTTTGTCTACTTCCAATTCCATTTATCAAATTTCTTTCAGTGCTACAAGAGTGGGAAGCATAAATAAAGAAAATGAAGGCCTAGAAAAATGGGGATTTGATCCCGAATCTTTCTAAAATATTAATAGCAGTAGAGGCTTCCATTTATGAATGAATCCTGACCATGTTCCAGCCATTGAGATAGGCATTTTTAAAATATATCAACCACATTTAACACTCATACTCCTTTAAGGTGAAAATTATTATTATCCTCAAATGATATTTAAGGAAATCTCCTTTCTTTTAGAGCCTCACCCCCAAACCCCACAACTGGAACGAAAATAGTCTGTTAATACCCAAAACCAGAATTACATAGGTCTGGGCCGTCTGTCCTGTGAGGTCTATGGTGTCTAAGAGAAATGGGAAACAGAGAGCACAGGTTTGGCTCAACCCTCAGCCGAGTCTGTCTGGACGCCTGCCGAAAGTCAGAGAACAACTCTATCCCAGCTGCAAAATCTCTTCTCAATGCACGAGGACACCTGACTCTCTCATTTTCCTCTTCCTGGAGACTAAGAAATACCATCACAACATTCAAACTTTCCAACCCCAAACTATCAACAGTTTAGCACGTATGCATCTAACCGTGTCTCAACGTATACTCCCATGCACACGGTTTTTGTTTTTACAAAATCGGAATCGCACGGCACACGATGTTTTGCAACAGATGATTTTCACTCGGTCAGGGTGCCTATCTTTTCACATCGCTATACATAACTCTCCCTTATTCTTTTCAAAGACTGCCTAGAATTTCACTGAATCAATGTTCTCTTCTCTATTTAAACATCTTCCCACCGTGCCACATGTTGTCCTATCATTTTTGCTGTTACGGTTTTTTGCTATTGTAAATATGCTCTAATAAACATTGTTGCATGTGTAAGTGAGTATTTCTGGAGTATGGATACTCAGAAGTACTGCTGCTGGGTTGAAAAGTTAGGATGCAAATATTTGATAAGTACTGTGAAATAGCTCTCTGACTGACTTTCATAACCGATTTCTTCTGCTCTGCAGGCGTGTTCCTCTTTTGCTTTGGGCATGGTGTTTAGGCTTATATCTCCCTACCCTCTGCCCCTCCTGTCTGTCTTTTGATGTTTCCCTCCTTTGTTTTCTTCTTTTCCCTCTTTCCTTGTCTACTCTCCACCTCTTTTTTTTTATGTTTATTTTTTATTTTTGAGAGAGAGAGAGAGAGGGAGATCATGAGGCAGGGAGGGGCAGAGAGGGAAAGAGAGAGAATCCCAAGCAGGCTCTGCACAGTGAGCAGAGCCTGACATGGGACTTCAACCCACAAACACAGCATTAAGTTATTTCTGTGTCACCTTTTATTTCAAAGACCCAGAGCAGGGGAAAATGCTCCACCTTTACCCCAGATACACAATGCTCGGGTACAAAAATGTCGAAATCCATCCACATAGAAAACTTTAAATTCAGTTCATTATCAGAAATTATTTGGGCTGAAACATCCAGATACTTGAACTCTTCAGGTTTTAGATACGTAATGTCAGTAGTTAGAATAAGATGTAAGCTATCATGATCACAGAAAGCACTTGCAAGAATTATTTTTTTTTCCAACAAATATTTTGAATGGCAGAATAATGATCAGGGAGAATCTACTTGACTTTCACTTCTGCATAACCAATTTCTCCAAGGACAAGTCTCCCCCTGGTCTCATAAACTAGGTCCCTCTAGGAGTTGGTAAACTGTCCTGGGCAAACACACAGAGGGTACTTCAAGGACTTGGAATACCATGGAAACAAATCTTGCAGACTTTTAACTTATTTATTAATAAAAAAACACAACTTGATTTTCTGTTTCAAAGTAAACACTGCAGAGAGAAATGCAAATGGCTAAGACTGACGGACAAAGAGAAAAAAACATCTATATGGTGTGCAAAGCAAACAGGAGAGTTCATGGATAAAACCCATTAAATGGAAAAGTTGAAATTTCCTTGGACTACATATAGCATAAGAAATGAACAAAATACCTATGCATGTATATTAGGGGAGGGAGGCTGTTTATGCTCACTGGAAAAGTTTACAAGGATATCCAAATGCTAATATTGGTTATTTCAGGAGTTGGGATTATTTTCTTTTTCATTTTGTTTGTCTGAACTTCCTAATTTTTCTCCAGTGATCACAGATAACTTATTTTTTAAATAATCAATAAAAGTTAAAAAATATAAATGTTTGTGGGGCACCTGGGTGGCTCAGTCAGTTAAGTATCCAACTCTTGATTTTGGCTCAAGTCATGATCTCATGGTTTGTGAGATTGAGCCCCGCATCAGGCTCTGTGCTGACAGGGCAGAGCCTGCTTGGGAATCTCTTCCCATCCCCCCACCCCGACTCTCTCTTTCAAAATAAATAAATAAACTTTAAAAACAATTTTTAAAAATATATAAATGTTTGTAAAAGACAGGGGATATTTTAAAGTCTGCAAAATATATCTAAGGCTCTGCCCAACTCCAAATACCTGACATTTCATTTGATCAATTTTGTTAGATCTCTAATTTCCACACTTTAACAAGTGAAACATGGTTCACAGAGTTGATAACTTGTACAATAAAATGGAAATTCCCAGAAATATTAATTAAAGATAGTCAAACAATTTGGCGGTAGGTATTAAATAAATCAATATTTGTCTATGATGGTTATTAAGAAATGGCATTTGCTATCAAGGCCTCTTTCCCAAAAATAGTCTAGGAGCTTAGAAAAATGAATAATATCAAAGTGATTCAAACCAACACGTACCCCAAGTGGAATTTCTTCACCAACAGTGCTGGATCTGTTACATAAGCCATAGCTGGTTTGGCTTGCCAAAGGATAAACTTATTCAGACGCCAAGGGATATTCATAGTTTACACCTTAAATTTACTGCAACTTCAAGGCTATGTATTGCAGCATCATGTATTATAGCAAAAGACTGGAAACAATCCCAATGATCACAACCAAGAAACTGGCTGAATCAACTATAGGGCATCTACACCATGGACTACCACGCCAAAGGAATGGGCACCGTGCCTCTCCCCACATGGCATAAGCACTAGGATATATTGTTAAGGGGGAAAAGGAGCATGGGGTAAAGTTTACAGCATGGTACCTTTTGGTGAGAAAGTTGGAGGAAAAAAATAAAACATACGTGTTTGCTTATATTTTCAAAAAATGAAACCCTAGAAGGATAATGCAAAACAAAACAAAACAAAACAAAACAAAACTAAAAAAATGATCACCTAGAGAGGGAAGAAGGGGACAAGGTAGAGGAAATGGGGATGGAAGTTAGGCTTCCAGAAGGACTTCACTGTGTGGTTTTTGACTCAGGAGCTGTACGAGTAATGTGCATACTTAAAAGTTTTAGACAAAAACAAAAACACTTACTTCACGGAAGTTTACTTTAGCTTCCAAAATCTTTCACTTTACCTAAGTGGGAACTCCATCACTGGGAATGATGAAGCCTTCTAGTTTCATTATTCCTTAAAGTGAATTTTTTGTCTATTTGATCTGTTAAACCAAATTTTGTTTCCCACAAGTGTTTTTTCCTCGCCTACCAGTTTTTCTGTGCTACAGATAGAGAGTTTAGTGTTGGAAAAAAGGTACGCAGGTTTTAGGAGGTTGTTTTTTTATTACTAATAAGACTTCACTCTTTAAGAATGGTTTTAGGTTCACAGCAAAACTGAGAGGCACATATAGAGTTCCTACCCACCCTTGCCCTACACGTGCTCTGCCTATCCTGCTATCAACATCCTCCAGCAGGGGGGTACATTTGATACAACTGATGAACCCACACTGGCATCACACTCACCCAAAATCCATAGTTCACGTTATGGGTCACTCTTGGTGTTATATATTCCATAGATTTGGACAAATGTATGACACGTATCTGTCATTATAATATCATACACAGTATTTTCACTGCCCTAAAAAATCCTCTGTGGTCTACTGATTCATCCCCTTTCCCCTACCCTTCACCCCCTGGCAACCACTGATCTTTCTACTGTATCCATTGTTCTGCCTTTTCCAGAAAGTCATATGGTTAGAATTATACAGTATGTAGTCTATCCAGATAGGCTTCTTTCACTTAGGAATAGGCATTTAAGGTTCCTCCATGTCTTTTCAAGTGGTTTTTAACAGTTTACTAAATTTTTAAGTTTATTTATTTTGATTTAAAAAAAATATTTTTTTTAATGTTTATTTATTTTTGAGACATAGAGACAGAGCATGAGCAGGAGGAGGGCAGAGAGAGAGGGAGACACAGAATCCAAAGCAGGCTGCAGGCTCTGAGCCGTCAGCACAGAGCCCAACGCAGGGCTCGAACCCACAGACCACGAGATCATGACCTGAGCCGAAGTTGGCCGCTCAACCGACTGAGCCACCCAGGCGCCCCTATTTATTTTGAGAGAAAGTGTGTGGTGGGGAGGGGCAGAGAGACAGGGAGAGAGAGAGAATCCCAAGCAGACTCCACGCTATCAGCAACAGAGACCAATGCAGGGCTCAAACTCACAAACTGTGAAATCATGACCTGAGCTGACATCAGACACTTAACCAAATGAGCCACCCAGGCACCCCCTCAAGTGGTTTTTAATATACCAGTATCATCTATAAAAGAAACATCTTATCTTTCAGACCTTTGTTCTGATGTTTAAAATAATCATAGAAACTGATATTTAAATGAGTATTTACTATATACCAGGCACTCTGACTTTAAACATTACATATATATTTTCTCACTGGGTCTGTCCAATGACCTACGAGGTAAATACTCTCATTGTCTTCATTTTACAGATGACAAGCTAAAGCATAGAGAAGTTAGTCACCTGTCCAAAGTCACATGCTTTTTCTTAAACAACTTTATTGAGGTATATTTCACATGTCATAAAATTCTCTCCATTCAAGTGTACAATTCTATGATTTTTAGTTAACTTTACCAAATAGCACAAACATCACCATAATGTTCCAGGTCATTTTAATCCCCCCAAAGAGATCCCTCCTGCCCATTTGTAGTTAATCCTTGTGCGTATCCTAAGCCATAAGCATCAGCTATTCTACTTTCTGTTTCTGTATTTCTGAGCATTTCATATAAATGAAATCACACCATATGTATTGTATTTCTGGCTTCTTTCAGTTAGCATAATGTTTTTTGAGGTTCACTCACAATTAGCATGTATAAATAGTTCATGGTATTGCATTGTGTGTGTGTGTGTGTGTGTGTGTGTGTGTGTGTGTGTGTGTGTGTGTAATACATATAAACCATATTTTGTCTAAACTACTCTCCAGCTGATGGACATTTTGGTTTTTCCAGTTTGGAGCTATTATGAATAATAGTTATGAACAATTGTGTGTAAGTCTTTAGGTGGACTTATGTTTTCATTTTTCTTTCATTTCTCTCTACATAGCAGTGGAATTGCATATTCTATAATAGTTTTATGTTTACCTTTTTGAAACTAGTATAGGGCTTCAGGTGGCTCAGTCACTTAAGCATCCAACTCTTGATTTCAGCTCAGGTCATGATCTCATGGTTGGTGAAATTGAGCCTTTGCACTGACAGCACAGAGCCTGCCTGGGATTCTCTCTCCCTCTCCATCTGCCCCTGCCCCGCTCATGCTCTCTCTCTCTCTCTCTCAAAATAAATAAATAAACTTAAAAAAAAAAACCTGCCAAATTGTTTCCAAAGTGGCTGTACCGTTTTGCATCCCCATTCACAGTGTATGAGAGTTCCTGTTTCTCCACATCTTCGCCAACTTTTGTTACTGTCTTATTTCTTACAGCCATTCTAGTGAGAGTGAAATGGGATCCCATTGTGGTTTTCATTTGTATTTCCCTAATGACTAATCATGTTGAGCATCTGTTTTGCTTTTTTTTTAAAGTTTATCTATCTATCTATCTATCATTTATCCAGAGAGAGAGAGAGAGAGAGAGAGAGAGAGAGAAGGAGGTGCACTGGGTTTGAACTCACAAACTGTGAAATCATGACCTGAGCCGAAATCAAGAGTCAGATGCTTAACTGACTGAGCCACCCAGGTACCCCTAGCATCTTTTCATGTAACTCTTGACCATTCATTTGGGTGTGTGTGTGTGTGTGTGTGTGTGTGTGTGTGTGTGTGCGCGCGCGCGATGTCTGCTTATATCTTTTGCCCTTTCTTTTTTGATTTCGTTATTTATCTTATAATTCAATTCTGTTTATATGTTTGTAAATTCTTATTACGAGTCCTTAATTGGGTAGGTGTTTTGCCAATATTTTCTCCCAGTCTGATTCCTGTCTTTTCATTTTATTAATGGTGTCTTTTAAAGGGCAAAAGTTTTAAATTTTCATGAGATCTAAATTACAATTTTTCCTTTCACTGACTATGCTTTCCTTGTATTGAACCTAAGAAATCTTTGCCTAATTCATGGTCTTGAAGGTCCTCTTGTAGGGTTTTTTTTCTAAGAGTTTTATTATTTTAACTCTTACACTTAAGTCTGTAACCCACTTTAAATTAATTTTTGTGTATGGTATAAGATGAAAGTCTAAGTTTATCTACTTACCCCAGTACCTTTTGTTGAATAGACTATCCATTCCCCTATAAATTATCTTGGCATTTGTTAAAAAAAAATCAACTGGCTATAGATATAGAAAAATATTTCTGGACTCTTAATTCTACTCCTTTGATTTATATATCTATCCTTGTGACAAAATCACAGTGTATATAACTGCAGCTTAATAGTAAGTTTTGAAATTGGGAGATGAAAATCCTCCAATTTTACTCTCCTTTTCCAAAATTGCTTTGGCTAGTCTAAGTATTTCCATATAAAGTTTATGTCAGTTTTGCCCCCAAAAAAAGTATGCTGGAATTTTGACAAGAATTTCAGTGAATCTACAGATCAATTTGGAGATAATCAACACCTTAACAATATTGTGTCCTCCAATCCATGGACATGAAATGTCTCTCTGTTTATTTAAATCTTATTTAATTTTCCTCAGTGAAGTTTTATTATTTTCAGCATACAACTCTTGGATTTCCCTTTAAAAATGTATTCCTAAGTATTTCACTATTTTCGATGCTATTGTGAATGGAATTCTCTCTCTCTCTCTCTCTCTCTTTTTTTTTTAGACAAAGACAGAGCACATGAGAGAGTTGGGGAGAGTGGAAGGGAGAGAGAATCTTAAGCAGGCTCCATGCTCAGCACTTGATCTCACGATCCTGGGATCATGACCTGAGCCCAAATCAAGAGTGGGCCACTCAACTGAATGATCCACCCAGGCGCCCCTGGAATTATATTCTTAATTTCATTTTTGGATTGCACATTGCTTATATACACAAATACAACTGATTTCTGTATACTGATCTTATATCCTACAATTTTGCTGTACTTGTTTATTAGTTCTAACTCTGTGTGTGTGTATGCGTGTGTGTGTGGTGTATGTGTAGAGTCTTCAGAATATTCTATATACAGGGTCATAACATCTGTAAATCAAAACAGTTTTACTTCTTCCTTTCTAATCTGTAAGTCTTTAATTTTTCTTGCCTGATTTGACTGGCTAGAATCTCCAATATAATGTTGAATAAAAAAAGGTGACAACAGATATCATTGCTTTGGTCCTCATGGTAGGAGGAAAGCATTCAGTCTTTCACCATTAAGTGTGATTTTTTCACTGTAGATTTTTCATAGATGCCCTTTACCAGCTCGAAGAAGTTCTCTTATATTCCAAGTGTTTTTTTTTTTAATCACAAATTGGTATTGAATATTGGCAAATGCATTTTCTGTGTCTACTGAGATGATCATGTGGTTTTTGGTGTATTATGTTAGTTGATTTTTAGTTGTTAAATCGACCTTGCATTTCTGGATAAATCCTACTCAATCATACTGTATAATCTTTTTGGTATATTGTTGGATTCCGCTAATATTTTGTTGAGGATTTTCATGTTTGTATTTATGTGGGGTATTGATCTTTAGTTTTCCATTCTTATGATGTCTTTTTCTAGCCATAGCATCTGTATGATACTGGTCTCACGGAGTGAGTCGGGAGAATTTTTTGGAAGAATTTGTGCAGTACTAGGATTATTTTTCTGTAAACACTAAAATTTAATAAAATTCACCAGTGAAACTATCTGGTCCAGGACTTTTTTTGTGTGCAAAGATTTTTAATTACTAATTCAATTTCTTTACTTATTAAAGGTCTATTTAATTTTTAAAGTGTCTTCTTCAGTCAGTTTCAGTAGTTAGTGTCTTTCTAGGAATTTGTCCATTTCATCCAAGTTAACAAATTTGTATAAAATTGACCCGCAAAGTCACATGATTTTAAGGACTGGATCTTGGATTTAAACAAAAGGAGGTCTAATTCACACTCCCTACTCAAGGTCCTATAGTTCAGGGGTTATAGCACTAGTCTTGTAATTCATACTCCCAACCTTTACTGTTATGCACACTGCCTCCCATTCATTTATTATTCGGTATGCTGTTGCAGACAGCAGGCATCAAATGGCAGGCACAGTGATGTTAATTCAGTCCAGTTCCCAGAAGTTGTAGCAGTGATATGAACCATCTACCAGGGACATGATTTTCAAAATAAATTGGAACATATATTTTACAAATGGGTCGTCCTGGTTTTAAAACTCTTCCTGGATGTTCCCAGATGTGACTTCTTGACCATTTGTGCTCTGGGATCAAAAGGCCCCAGATCATTAGGGTCCATGCAACCAATGACATTGAACAGGAGTAGGCTGCAAACATAATATGTATAATAGACAGCATTCTCCATGATATCCAAATCAAAAAAAAATTAACATTTATTTATATTTGAGAGAGAGAGAGACAGAGTGTGAGCAGGGGAGGGGCAGAGAGAGAGGGATACACAGAATCTGCAGCAGGCTCCAGGCTCTGAGCTGTCAGCACAGAGCCTGACGTGGGGCTCAAACTCATGAACTGTGAAATCATGACCCGAACTGAAGTCGGACCCTCAACCAACTGAGCCGCCCAGGAGCCCTATGATCCAATTTTTAGTAGTTGTGTGCATTCCTATAAGCCTAAATGGAAAACCATACTTGTGAATAAGTAGAAAAATATAAATTCCAGAATTTTATGGTTAAGATCTTAGAGGTAATCTAAGCTAACTCTATCCATTCTTTCTAGGTAAAGAGAACAGAAACTACAAGTAGCTTTTGTCGGGGTCACCGAGGCACTTGATGACAAGGTCTTCACTGAGGCATGGTCAGGTTGGTTGGGGAGCAGATGTATAGAGGAGAAAAATAAAAGACAAGGAAAGTTGTTCAGAATGACATGGTGATTTTCTTGGTGCATCGACAACTTTAACTCTGGAATAACTTAAAAATAACTGTAGAAATATTTTAAAATCTCAAACATATAGTGTTAATATTTTCAGGTTAAGAAATCTGTGCTTTTTTGGCCTTTTATGTATTTATAACGTTTAAAAGACTTTGGCCTACTGATGCAAGAAGTCATCCTTGCAATTCTAATTTTAAATGTGGACTTGATTTAGACTTGTGGTTTTAAGTTCAAATCATAGTAAGTTTATTATGGAACTGAATAATTTAATAGAACTGAAGGCTTACCATATTTATAAGTTTAATGTATTAGATTTATAAGAGTTATATAAGTATTCAAGAAGATTTTGTTAAGTCAGACAGTTACAGTACTTAAAAGGAAATTGAATATTTTAAATTTATAAAAGCAGTTTAAAAGGAGTTTAACCAAGTTTGTAAATAGGACCAAACATTAGTCAAAGACCCTTTAAAATTGACTTTCTGGGTTTACAAGCAAAAATAATAACATTTATAATATAAACCTAAAAGCCTAGGAAATATGAAATTTTTTAAATTCTAACTTTAACATATCAAAGATTAATTTAAAAATCAGTGTTACTTATGAATAATCTCTTTTGTGCATAAAAACTACCATTGAGGACCTTAAAAATCACATCTCACAAACAGCAGCAGTATATCTCTTGTTTTAGATAGACTGTCATTCAACAGGCATGTATGAAGTGCCTACTGTGTACCAGACACTGTGCTGGCTGCCAGAGACTGAGGAGCTCACAGACTCTTCAGGACAGCACTCACACGAAGATTCTAAACCCAACCTGTACAGGTATTAGCCAGGCAACCAAAAGTAGCGAGTTGCTTAGCATTCTCCATAAAATAAAGCCCTGCTACTATGGCAGGGTACCATTTTGAAACAGTCAAACACAACAAATATAGGGATCAATGTTTGGCTTTTGAGTTTCAAGAGCATCTCCTTAAGTTAGTCAAAATATTTACAAGAATATATGGTAGGGGATGGCTTATCCTGTCCAACAGCACTCCCCCTCCCCTGCTCCAGATTAGATCAAAACTCCCCAGGGGTTTGGAGGGATGGGGCAAGTGGGAAAGAGGGGAAGAAAAAAAAAGATACTGATACATCCCTTGAGAAGGGACCCTACACCCTGTTTCTCTGGCCAAATTCCCGTGAAGAAGAGGACAGGTACCCCCCAGAAAATTTCAGACATTTGAGAAAGGAAGAGCAATGCCCTTGTCCTCAGGGAGCCCAAAAGGTCGCAAGACCCAGAATTCTCCGGGGCCTGTGTGGTGAGGTTTGTCTGGACAGCATGATCCCTACCAAGTGGCTTGGGAACAGCAACATGATCCCAGGTGACCCTGAAGGGCACAGAAGTGGAATCTCCCCAGCCAAGTGCGAGGCTGGAATGTTGGCACTGTGCTGAGCATCCTCCATGCGTATCTCATCCCACCCTGACAACGGCTCTAGGAGGGAGGTAGTCTTGGGATCTGTACTTGATGCTTGAGGAAACCAAGGCTCTGAATTAAATGACATGCTCAAGGACATACAGCTCGACAGTGTTGGAATAAGGACTGGAATGCATCCTTCTAACTCATATGTTATGTTGCTCACCATTAAATTATATATAATACCTATCAGCTTTCTTGAGAGATGGATGAGGTGGAGACCTGCCTTCATCCCTTGTAGCACGCAGAGAATGGCAGCAAGCCAAAGGCAAGAACCTCAGCAGAGAAAAAGATAATTCAGGCCCTGACTCAGCATTGTTCTTGATGACAGTTAAGTTAATGGAAGCTACAAAACAAAGCCAAGAAAATTCTTTTTTTCTCCCTTTGCTGAATTGGATATGGCTGTTTGGGGGTCACTGGAAGGCCCTGGGACGTATCATTAGCAGCGAGCCCCACACTGGCCTGGTGCCCTTCTCAGTGTCCCACCCCACAGTCTGCCTAGTTGTACAGGAATAACCCCACAGGAGGGGAGTGAGGGATTTATCTTAAAGATGGTAATTTTTCAGTATATTGCTAGGATAAAGAACAATTACAAATAGCACCCATAGTAGGATCCAGCTTTGTCTACTGTATGGATGTGAACGCATCTGCAAGGAGAATGGACTCTCTCTGGGCAGTAGAACGCTAGGTAATTCTATTAGCTTCAGGGCCTTAGAACTAGGTGGTTGAGGTGCAAGTCCCTGTGCCAGCTGGCCTGGGTCTGAATCCTCACTCTGCCTCTTACTGGCCAGGGGACATTGGGCAAAGTGACCGAAACTCTCAGAGACTCAGGTTGTTCATCTGTGAAATAAGGGGACTAGCAGAACTCCCCTCATGGGGCTGTTATGAGGATTCTATCAGTTGTCCCTGAACTGTGCTCAGCGAATTGTTTGGCACATGGCAAGTGCTGTTATCATATGGGAAGAATTCCTCCCCCTTCTGCCAGAGGTGATAACCCAGTTTCCTGGTTTCACACCTGCTTTACAGACCACCTGACCCAACCTCCTCCTACAGATCCAGAGTCCCAGGGCTGTGATGGTGAAGCTCAGACCAGAGCCCAAGCTGCCAGCCACCATTCCCGCCTTCCTCCAGCCCTTTAGAGACTTCTCTCCCAAGAACATTTTCTGTGCCCCAGAGTGTCTCCCTTGTCGTTGTCAGTCCTCTCAGGTTCTGTGTGCTCAGACGGGGAGAATCTGGCTGTAAACAGCTCTGTCAAGGAAATCCAAACAAACCCTGTCAGATACTCCTAATCTGAAAGGAATTCTGTGTTCCACCTAATTCAAGGCACTGACAACGTAGACTATGAAGAACTACAGAAACTATTGCATTGTTTGAAGAATCATGTCACAGATGGAAAAAAAGAGAAAGAATCAGGTCACAAATGTATATTGTAAAAAGAAATATTAGATAGAGAATAAATGAAATCTAGATACAGTAAGACAGAGACTTATCTCATCTCAATGTGAAGGTCTGTTTTTTACTTTGAGTCACATGGGTGTTAGACGAGGAGAAACAGAACTCCGTGGGACCAATTTCAGGGACCTTGCATAAAATGTTCTTTGAACTTAAGCCCCAGCAGGGGAGTTGAGAGAAAACAAGGCAAGACTGAAGATGACTTGAAGTTCTTTTTTTTTTAATGTTTATTTATTTTTGAGAGAGAGTCAGACAGACAATGAGCAGGGGAGGGGCAGAGAGAGAGAGGGAGACACAGAATCTGAATCAGGTTCCAGGCTCCAAGATGTCAGCACAGAGCCTGACGCGGGGCTCGCATTTGGAAACTGTGAGATCATGACCTGAGCCGAAGTCGGACGCTCAACCGACTGAGCCACCCAGGTGCCCCTGACTTGAAGTTCTTAAGAACATGAGTCTGAGGGCTATGGAAGTAGACTGACTTTAGTTTAAATGCCTTCTTCTCTACTTGCTGTATAACCATGAGCACGTAACCTAACCTCTCTGAGTCTTGAATTCCTTACCTGTATGAAGAGAACAATCCCTAACTTACAGAGCAAATGTAAGAATTATAAAAAATATATACATATGATAGTCCCTTCCTTACTTAGAAAACTATATCCTAAAATCAATTAGAAACTTCTGTTTAAGGCTTACAAATTTTATGTCATGATGATTTGGTTATGGGAGGGAAAGGAATATATGCCAAAATTGGAACCTGAAACTATCCAGACTTAGGATTTAAATCCTATCTCTGCCATTCACTTCCTTGTAACCTTGAACAAGTTGCCTCGGTTTCCTCGAGTATATACTGGGACCCATCAGAGTAACTCAAAGGGGTTAAGGATAAACCTTAGAAAGACTTGGTGTGACCCCTAACATTCTAAAAACATTGGCTATTTATTTTTTGTTTTGTTTTCATTTTCCTAAGAATTATTCATCTAATTGCCTTATACCTTTCTTTCAATGTATGCCTAAAGTCATAGCCACATATTTTCCATTTCACAGGACGGTACATTTCCACTGCCATAATTTAATCCATATAAATCCCAGACAAAAAAAATATGGAAATGTTTACTTAGATAGACCTGAGAAACTGACATGAAAATAATAGAGTAAAAGCACCTGACCCAGTCTAAGACAGCTCAAAGGGTCCGTCTGCAGACTAAAATGAAGAGATCACAAATATGTCCAGTAGAAAATTACTACCCGGTCTGCTCAGAGAGTCTATAAAGCCCCTGGCAGCCCAATTAAGTGTGGGTGAGGAGGGAATGAATGTTTGTTAAGTAGCTACTAGGTGTCAAGGGCTACACTTATACCCTCTGTCTTATCAATCATATTGCCACATCCAGGCACATCACAACTAATGCCGGGCACAGTGGGATTCTTTGTTCTCTTTTGTTCTTTTTAAACATTTCTTTGAACACTTAACAGAGCCTAACTCATCAATTCCTCTCAATAACCCTTCAAAGGAGGATTTAGCATCATCTATTAAACAGGGAACTGAGGCAAAGAGAAGTTATGTAGATCTGCCTAAGTCATACAACTAATAAGTAACGGAAGCAGAATTTAGCCCCAGCACTAAATTATACTGTCATGTTAGTCACGAAACTGTGCCACCCAAGTGAATCAGCAATGGGTTGGCCACTCTGTGAGAATATTGTATGTTAGACTGCTACAGTGATTATCATACATTTTAGGAGAGATTTTTTCTTTTGGGAGGGGGGGTGCAAGGGAAATCTGGCCATTTAAATATTACTATTATTGAATTAGGGAATACATTCATGTAGTTCAAAATTCAGAAGGTACAAAAGGTATGCAATAAATGCCTTCTACCCAATGTCCATGCAGTGAGCATTTTGCTCTGGAGAAAATAATGCTATTAGTTTCTTGGATATCTTTCCAGAAATTTCTCATGTATATACAAGCCGATAAATATACACACGCACACACACACACACATACACACACAGATATTAGAGGTAACATATTTCCCACACATTTCTGCACCTTGCTCTTCTCCTGGGACCCTGTCCTGGAGGCCATTACACACATAGAGCTTCCTCGTTGCCTGTGAGGGCTGCCAATTCTCCATTGTGTGACACATCCTTTATTGGATATTTAGGTTGTTTCCAACCTTTTGCTGTTACCGATAAAGCAGTCATGAATAATTCTGTCCATAGATCATTTTTCATGTTTGCAAGTACATCTGATAACATCCTAGAAGTGGAATTGCTGGGTGAAACACTACGTGTTTCGGATAGACACTCTCTTCTTCCCCTCCACAGAGATCACCCAAATTTCAAAATACGTGATCCCCGTCATTCTTATTTATGAGCATCTGAATCTGTTTGATTCAACGGTCCTTAAAAATTCACCTGCTCATCTGCATGACCTGAGATGCTGATGCTGATGAAATTTTCAACCATAGCTTGTGATTTCAAATTTTTACATTCATCAAAAGGCTATTTCCCACTGATGGGATACTAGATGAAGGTTCAAAAGTGGAAAGTACAATTTTTATATCAACAAGAAACTGCTTTTATCTGCTTTACATGTTGGGGTGCTGCCCAGGCACTAGCTACGGTTATGCAGACAACACTGCAGACAGCACCGCCTAGAGTTAGAGTTGTGCACAACTCTAGAGGGCAGCTGAGATTCTGCCTGACATCTCATTTGGCAGTGGGAAGGAGGAGGTGTTCTACTCAGTGTAAAACACATTTGGGACCCCTGTCGTCCCACATTAGACGCCAAGAGTTACCTTATAAATGCCACTTGATGCTAATAATGGTGACTGAATCCCAATACTCCTTCTAAGAGCTTGTAGACTTTCAGGATGTTTTTACAGCAATCTCAGATGATCCAGCTGAAGTGACACTTTAAACTTTGCACCAAAAGGAAGGCCAGATATGTCAGCGGCATCTTGTCCTTGTGCAAGAGCAGAACACAGAGTAATCACTGGCCTACCAGCTTTTGACCCCTGGATGTCAAATTATCACCCAGAGGAAGTTAGATAGTGGTAGCCAGGGAGCCCTATCTTGGAGATGGAAGGGGTCAGCCTAGCAGAGCTAAGCTTCATTAGATTTAGATACATTCACAAGTGTTTATCACTCATCCTGTGAGATACATAGAATTAGCTGTGTTTTGCTTTCCATTGAGAATCCCGATATCCTAAATTAGATTTGAGATCAAGCTGATATTCACGGGCCTGGCCTGCGGAGCCTAGATGTTCAGGGAATAGGAAGCATCTTTTATACTACCAGCGGGATGGCTTGGCGACTGGGGTGTTGGAAATGAAATGCTGCGGAGGCTGCCATGTTTGCTCCTCCCTTATCTCTAGGATCTTATCTTTGCCTTCACAGAAGAGTGACCACAAAGGAGGTGCCAGGAGGAGGAAGGATGTTAAAGCTCCGTGGATGGAGAAGGATTGTGTCTAATCCCCAGCAGCCGCAAGAGCTCAGCTCTGATGATAAAAAGATCTAGCAGTAATCCAGCCTCTCAACAAAGAGGCTTAATACCCTAAGGGGTGAGATCCGCAGAGCCTCACAGGGTCATCGGCTGATTTAATCCAGCCGGGTTTTTTACAGATAGAGTAAAGTGACTGTAAACTCTCCTCTGCTTGCGTTTCCAGCACTGATGGCATTTTAAAAGAGGGAATGAATGAAATAACTTACTCTCTGGCCTGATTTTATGTGATTTTCATATTTTATAGATACGGTTTATTAAATAAACGAATTATGCCCACTGTGCTGCTAACCCAAATGCAACCATTTCTCTAAAGTCTGGAAGCCAGTCACACTCTACCAGGCATTTCCCCTCATTTGTTGTGTAGTGTGGTGACACCTAGTGGAATAGAGAAGGGCAGCACCCAAGCAGGAGCCTGACAAAATTTGTATTTTGGGTAACTATTTTCATGAGGGTTATAGAAACTGCACCTTGGGGTGGGCAGGGCCACCAGGTCCAATTTAAAAGTTCTTGTTTGTTCCCTTCACTGCCTATAATAAGTGTAGCCTTACCTTCTTTTAAAATCTTTGGGACCTAAATAAGGCAGAGCGGGAAGCCATTAGTAAACCTTGTTCTGTCTAGAACACTTCTCCCACAGAAATGACATTTATTTTAGACTTGGAAGAACCCCAAATACAGCCATCCAAAGACTGGAATGCCTAAGGCAGTTAAAGCATGTAGCCTCACGGCCGGCCAGGGTGCTTTAAGAACAGGTGGGCTAGGGGCCCATGGGTGGCTCAGTTGGTTAAGCATCTGACTTCAGCTCAGGTCATGATCTTGAGGTTTGTAGGTTCAAGCCCCGTATCAGGCTCTGTGTTGACAGCTCAGAGCCTGGAGCCTGCTTTGGATTCTGTGTCTCCTCTCTCTGCCCACCCCCCTCCCCATCTTGTGCTCTATCTCTGTCTCTCAAAACTAAATAAATTTGAAAAAAAAAAAATTAAAGAATAGGCAGGCTAGAAATAGCACTTTCCCAGTCTTTAGGGAAGTTAGAAAGGCTTCTCTGTCTCTCAAATGTTTCCTTCTTCACCCATATCACTATCCAGATTTCCATCTCTTTGCAGCTCATTCCTTTGACACTGGAAAACTTTTTGCAGTGCTTCATAACACATGCTAAGTACAAATGACCCTGACATGGGTAATAGCTTACTAACATTCTTAGGAAGGAAGGGAAATTAAAGCTGAGACCAAACAACTTATAAAGAAGCTAGGAGAGGAATTTATACATTAGGTCAAATTGGATGATCTCAAGAGTTCCTTGTATGGTTATAGCAAGGAGCTGAGGTCTAGACCCTGATAAAAATGGACCAAACACAGTTGTGGAGAAAAGGATAAAGCCTTGAGAGGACAAGAATTAAAATGAGAAGAAAAGGGAAAACCTGGGTGGCTAAGTTAATGGTCCCAGCTCAGATCATGATCTCATGGTTGTGAGACTGAGCCCCATATCAGGCTCCACACCTCCTTAAGATTCTCTCTCTCTCTGGCCCTGAGTGACACATTGGACCAGATGGACCTGACAGATATATTTAGAACACTACATCCCAAAGCAATGGAATATAATTCTTCTTGAGTGCACATGGTATGTTCTCCAAGATAGATCACATACTGGGACACAAAGCAGCCCTAAATAGATATAAAAGAATTGAGATCATACCCTGCACAATTTCAGATCACAATGCTATGAAACTTGAAATCAACCACAGGAAAAAGTCTGGAAAACCTCCAAAAGCATGGAGGTTAAAGAACATCCTACTAAAGAATGAATGGGTCAAGCAGGCAATTAGAGAAGAAATTTAAAAATATATGGAAACAAATGAAAATGAAAATACAACAATCCAAACCCTTTGGTATGCAACAAAGGCAGTTCTAAGAGGAAAATACATTGCAATCCAGGCCTATCTCAAGCAACAAGAAATATCCCAAACACAAACTCTAACAGTATACTTAAAGGAACTAGAACAACAAAGATACGCCAAGCCTAGCAGAAGAAGAGAAATAATAAAGATCAGGGCAGAAGTAAACAATATAGAATCCAAAAAAAAAACAACAGTAGAACAGATCAATGAAACCAAGAGTTAGTTTTTTGAAAACATAAACAAAATTGATAAACCTCTAGCCAGGCTTCTCCAAAAGAAAAGAGAGAGGACCCAAACAGATAAAATCACGAACAAAAAGGGATTGATTACAACCAATCCCTCAGAAATACAAGCAATTATCAGGGAATACTATGAAAAATTACATGCCAACAAACTGGACAACCTGGAAGAAATGGACAAATTCCTAAACACTTACACACTACCAAAACTCAAACAGGAAAATAGAAAATTTGAACAGACCCATAACTAGCGAAGAAATTGAATCAGTTATCAAAAATCTCCCAACAAATAAGAGTCCTGGACCAGACGGCTTTCCTGGGGAATTCTACCAGACATTTAAGGCAGAGTTAATACCTATCTTTCTCAAGCTGTTACAAAAAATTGAAGTGGAAGGAAAATTTCCGGACTCATTCTATGAAGCTAGCATCACTTTGATTCCCAAACCAGATAGAGAACCAGTAAAAAAAAAAAAAAAGAAAAAAAGAAATACAGGCCAATATCCCTGATGAATATGGATGCAAAAATTCTCAACAAGATACTAGCAAATCAAATTCAACAGCATATAAAGAGAGTTATTCACCATGATCAAGTGGGATTCATCCTTGGGTTGTAGGGCTGGTTCAATACACACAAATCAATGAGTGTGATACATCACATTAACAAAAGAAAAGATAAGAACCATATGGTCCTGTCAATAGATGCAGAAAAAGCATTTGACAAAATACAGCATCCTGTCTTAATAAAAACCCTGGAGAAAGTCGGGATAGAAGGAACGTACTTAGGCATCATAAAAGCCATTTGTGAAAAGCCCACAGCTAATGTCATCCTCAATGGGGAAAAACTGAGAG
This sequence comes from Paguma larvata, assembly GCA_030068075.1. Lineage (NCBI taxonomy): Eukaryota > Metazoa > Chordata > Mammalia > Carnivora > Viverridae > Paguma > Paguma larvata. Next base: position 21,223,661 of record CM057842.1, on the reverse strand, counting down.
ATTTCCCCCTAAGATCAGGAACACGACAGGGATGTCCACTCTTACCACTGTTGTTTAACATAGTGTTGGAGGTCCTGGCATCAGCAATCAGACAACAAAATGAAATAAAAGTCATCAGAATTGGCAAAGATGAAGTCAAACTTTCACTTTTCGCAGACGACATGATGCTATGAGAAAACCCGACAGAATCCACCAAAAGTCTGCTAGAACTGATCCATGAATTCAAGTCGCAGGGTACAAAATCAATGGATAGAAATCGGTTGCATTTTTATACACCAATAATGAGGCAACAGAAAGAGAAATAAAGAAACTTATCCCATTCACAATTGCACCAAAAACCCATAAAATACCTAGGAATAAACCTAACCAAGGATGTAAAAGAACTGTATGCCGAAAACTATAGAAAACTTGTGAAGGAAATTGAGGAAGACACAAAGAAATGGAAAAACATTCCATGCTCGTGGATTGGAAGAATAAATATTGTTAAAATGTCAATACTACACAAAGCAATCTACATATTCAATGTGATTCCAATCAAAATTGCACCAGCATTCTTCTCAAAGCTAGAACAAACAATCCTAAAATTTGTATGGAACCACAAAAGACCCCAAATAGCCAAAGTAATCTTGAAGAAAACTAAAATGGGAGGCATCACAATCCCAGACTTTAGCCTCTACGACAAAGCTATAATCATTAAGACAGTATGCTACTGGCACAAAACCAGATACATAGACCAATGGAATAGAATAGAGAACCCAGAATTGGACCCACAAATGTATGGTCAACTAATCTTTAACAAAGCAGGATAGAATATCCAATGGAAAAAAAGACAGCCTCTTTAACAAATGGTGCTGGGAGAACTGGACAGCAACATGCAGAAGAATCCACTTTCTTACACCATGCGCAAAAATAAACTCAAAATAGATGAAGGACCTGAATGTGAGACAGGAAACCATTAAAACCCTACAGGAGAAAGCAGGAAACAACCTCTTTGACCTCAGCCACAACAATTTCTTACTCGACACATCTCCAAAGGCAAGGGAATCAAAAGCAAAAATGAACTATTGGGACCTCATCAAGATAAAAAGCTTCTGCATTGCAAAAAAAAACAATCAACAAAAATAACAGGTAACCAACGAAATGGGAAAAGATAGTTGCAAATGGCATATCAGATAAAGGGCTAGTATCCAAAATCTATAAGGAACTCACCAAACTCCACACCCAAAAAACGAATAATCCAGTGAAGAAATGGGTGGAAGACATGAATAGACACTTTTCCAAAGAAGACATCCAATGGCCAACAGACACATGAAACGATGCTCAATGTCACTCATCACCAGGGAAATACAAATCAAAACCACACTGAGATAACACCTCACACTGGTCAGAGTGGCTAAAATGAACAAATCAGGAGACTATAGATGCTGGCAAGGATGTGGAGAAATAGGCACCCTCTTACACTGTTGGTGGATATGCAAACTGGTGCAGAATCTCTGGAAAACAGTATGGAGGTTCCTCAAAAAATTAAAAATAGGACTACCCTATGACCCAGCAATAGCATTGCTGGGAATTTACCCAAGGGACACAGGAGTGCTAATGCATAGGGGTACATGTACCCCAATGTTTATAGCAGCACTTTCAACAATAGCCAAATCGTGGAAAGAGCCTAAATGTCCAGCAACTGACAAATGGATAAAGAAGATGTGGTTTATATATACAATGGAACACTACATGGCAATGAGAAATGAAATCTGGCCATTTGTAGCAACGTGGATGAACCTGGAGGGTATTAAGCTAAGTGAAATAAGTCAGGCAGAGGAAGACAGATACCATGTTTTCACGCATAGGTGGGTTTTGAAAAAGAGAGACCATGGGGAAAGAGAGGGGGGAAAAAGAAGGGGGAAAAAAAGCCACAGAGACAGGGGGGTGGCAAACTGTAAGAGACTCTTAAATACTGAGAACAAACTGAGGGTTGATGGGGTGCCGGGGTCCTTGTTCAGGCGAATCTAGGGGTCCAAGAAGGATGGACAGTCAGGCCAAAAGAAATGAGAGAGCCATGAGAGAGATGTAGTCTGATGACCAAGCAGGCAGCCCTGGAAATTCTGGCGTTTTAGCCCTGCTTGTATCAGTGTCTTTATTTAAAAGGTAGTTTGATCTCTTTAACAATATTCCAGCAAGGCGGCAACCTCCTTAATCCTGTATGTTGGTTTCAGGATAATTAACATATAAATTTAGGGTGGGGGGAGAGAACAGGGTGTTTCCTTAAGGTCTTATAAATCCATCAAGGCATCTGCTCCAGGTCCTTCCCCTTTATCTAAATGCCATTAAACAAAAGAACATTACATTTCTTGGGGCCAAGGAGAGTAGCTCAAGAAATCCAAGCCCCATTTTAGCTAGCAGGAGCTTTGCTTTAACCACTTTTCTACACAGGGAAGAGTCTCAACCTGTGAGCCCAAAATGGCTCCCAACAATGGGGAGTATGGGAGAGGGCAAAGTGGGTGATGGGCATTGAGGAGGGCACTTGTTGGGATGAGCACTGGGGGTTGTATGGAAACCAATTTGACAATAAATTATATTTAAAAAAATAGATTCTGGGGCGCCTGGGTGGCCCAGTTAAGCGGCCGACTTCAGCTCAGGTCATGATCTCACGGTCTGTGAGTTCGAGCCCCATGTCGGGCTCTGTACTGACAGCTCAGAGCCTGGAGCCTGTTTCAGATTCTGTGTCTCCCTCTCTCTCTGCCCCTCCCCTGCTCACGCTATGTCTCTATGTCTCTCAAAAATAAATAAACGTTAAAAAAAATTTAAAAAATAATAGATTCTCTCTCATTAAAAAAAAAAAAAAGATTCTCTCTTTCTCTCTCCCTTTAATCCTCCCCTGCTCGAGGGCACACGCATTCCCTCTCAATACATTTATTTGTTTATTTATTTATTTATAAAATGAGAGGAAAGATAGGAGGAACCCAAGACCCTTTGTCAACTCCAGACTGTGGATATTCACAGCAATTCTAACACCAAATGCATGGTGTCTTTTCAACAACCCTTCTCCAGCTCTCTGAAGCCAGCTAAGTGTCCTATGATCCAATTCAATTCTAACACTATCTACCTGGAGATAGCATCAGACCCCACAGGTAAAGGGCTCAGTCCTGCAAGACTGCTGCCACTTCAGATGCCAGTCACAAGTCCCGTGTTGTCACTTCCAACCAACTGGCAATACATTCAGGGGTTCCCACAACCGCTCCTCAGTTTCAGTAACTCACCAGAACATCTCACAGAACTCAGGAAATACTTTTCTTACTATTACCAGTTCATTATAAAAGATATTATAAAGGATACAGCCTTTTAAATATATTATAAATGAACAGCCAGATGAAGGGGTACGTATGACCAGGTCTAGAAGGGTCTGGAGCACAGGAGCTCCTGTCTCATGGAGTTGGGGTATACCACCCTCCTAGCACACAGGCAGATTCACCAATCCAGAAGTTCTCTGAACTCCATCTTTTAGGGAGTTTATGGAGGTTCTATTACTCAGGCACGATTAATCAATTGTTGACTGTCATCGACCATGAGTAATTGTGCTCAACCTCTAGCCCCTCTCATCTCCCCAGAGGTCAGGGAATGTGACTGAAAGCTCCAACAATCTTTGCATCATGCCTGGCCTTTCTGGGGTGATGACCAGTCCTCATCCAGGTAGGGTCTAGGAGCCCCCAGTCACCAATCATTCCATTAGCATACAAAAGACACTCCTGTCATTCCTGAGATTCTAAAAGTTTTAGGAGCTGTGTGCTAGCAACTGGGCACCGAAATCAAATATTTATTTGCTATTATATCACACTCCCTCATGGGCCTCCTCAGGTTCCACCTTCAAGTACTCCAGAATAGTTTCTTTAAAAACATTCCTCAATAGGGCACCTGGGAGGCTCAGTAAGTTAAGCATCTGACTTTGGCTCAGGTAATGATCTCATGGTTCAGGAGTTTGAGCCCCATGTCAGGCTTTGTGCTGACAGCACAGAGCCTGGAGCTTGCTTCCAATTCTGTGTCTCCCTCTCTCTCTGCCCCTCCCCCGCTTGTGCTCAGTCTCTTTCTCTTTCAAAAATAAATAAACCTAAAAAAAAGAGAAAAAATTAAAAATAAAAACCTTCCTCAGTAAATTTTGCCAAGTACAGACTACTCAACTGAGTCTTTTAATTATTTATAAAAACAGACAAATCTGCCCTCAGAAGCTGAAGAGTAGTGTCAACCAAGAAAGAATTCACTGAAAATTTAACCAAATAGGCATTTATTTGGGCAATTAGAATTGCAATTCAGGAGACAGGAATTCAGGTAGAAACCTGACTCCTGCTCCAAGGAAGACAAAGAGGAGGTAGAGTCACAGAGGTGAAAGGTTGTCTATGCGAAATAGGGATTGAAATTCAGTTAACTGGGCTTGGTTGGGTTAATATGCAAATGAAGGATTGAAACTTGTCAAATCACATTAGCTCTTTTCCAAGCAAAGAGTGTGAAATAAGCCAACCCAATACAATGCCTAAGATTCAGGGGTCATGGTGAGGCAGGAGTTAAGTCCAGGCTAAGGGCCTGCAGCTTACAAGAAGTTCATGGTTCCTCTGCCGAGGATAGGCAAAATTCCTTCCTCCCCTAATGGCCTCCTGACCCTATCTTAAGAGACAATTAGCTAGGTTTGCTTGCTCTATTTTGAAATCTCTTTTTACAATAGACTTGTGAATCGTATGAAATATTTGAGTATGAAAATATATAAAAAAAATAATACATCATGATCAAAGGTGGTTTGGCTCAATATGCAAGGTTGTCTTAACATACAAAAATTAATCAATGTAATTCAGAATATTAAGATAATAAGAGAAAATCCAGGGGCGCCTGGGTGGCTCAGTTGGTTAAATGGCCAACTTCAGCTCAGGTCATGATCTCACGGTCTGTGAGTTTGAGCCCCACGTCATGCTCTGTGCTAACAGCTTGGAGCCTGGAGCCTGCTTTGGATTCTGTGTCTCCCTCTCTCTCTGCCCTCCTCCTGCTCACACTCTGTCTCTATGTCTCAAAAATAAATAAATGTTGAAAAAATATTTAAAAAAAATAAGAGAAAATCCATATAATCATTTCAACGTATATAGAAAAAGCACTCAACAAAATGCAATTCATGATTTTTTTAACAGCTCAGAAAATTGGGAATAGAAGTCCACTTTCTCAATCTAATAAGGTATATTTATGAAAAACCTACAGCTAAGAGCATTCTTAATGGTGAAATACTGAACACTAAAATTGTGAACAAAGTAAGGATGCCTCCTCTCACTACAACTATTCACCAATGTACCAGAGGTCGCGGCCAGTGCAATAAGGCAAGGAGAAAGAAATGAAACGGCACAGACTGAGACAGAAAAAGGAAAACTGTCTCTATAGCACATGCTTGTTTATGAAGGAGTTCAGAACATGCCATCCCAAAATGTGCCGCTTTAGCATCTTGACTATTTTGAGCTGAAGGCATTTGAGAAACAACAGATGCGGGAAGGGTTCTTTGACTTCCCCGTTTCTACCTAAAAGCAGGTTATAAAATTGCCAGTGAGGCCTCACTGCCCAGAAAGAAAACATTCCTATCACCAGACACTGGGATGGGTTAGTACTAAAAACCTACTAAAATAAACCTTATCTTCCAATAGCTTCCTCCAAGTCGTCCCTAGTCACTGTCCCACGATCTACTGTCCCTTGACCAAGCCCCTCTGTCTTTTCACATCTCCACAATTTATTGTTTTTGTTTAAAAAGGTATAAGCTTTGGGTCCTAATAGCTTCCTCAGGTCTTCACTTTCCTTCTGAAGACACTTGTATACATGTAAAAGTATCAAACAAAATGTGCATTTTTTTTCCTATTAATCTGTCATATGTAGTTTAATTCTAGGTCCAGAATGGGACCTAAGAGAGTAGAAGGAAGGTTTATTCCCCTAAATGTAAATTAGGAAATCCTAAGGAATCTACAAAACAACTACAATGAATAAGTGAATTTAGCAAGATGGCAGCATCCAAAATTAATGTACAAAAATTAATTGCTTTTTTATATATAACTGAAAAATAAAACTTTAAAAGAATTCCATTAGCAATGCTATTTTTAAAGAAACTAGATACATAGTGATCAATTTAACAAAAGATGCCTAAGAATTCTATACTGAAAACCATGAAATATTCTGAGAGAATTTAAAGAAAACCATACCATGTTCAACAGATTGGATGATTCAGTATTATTAGCATGTGAATTCTCCCCACATTGATCTATAGATTTAACACTACTTCAATTATACTTCCAGAAAATTTTTTGTAGAAATTGAAAAGCTGAATCTAAAATGTATACAGAAATGGAAAGGACCTAGAATATCCACAGAAACCTTGAAAAGGAAGAACAAAGTTGGAAGTTTGATATGAATAAAAAAAATGAAATACTCACGGATGGTTACAGGCATGATTGATGGGGAGATAAAGTAAGAATAATAAAATGTTAACAGTTGAAACCAGGGAGTAGATATATGAGTGTTCACCAAAAAGTCTTTAGGTTTTTCTATACATTTGAAAATTTGCATCATAAAATGTTGGGGAAATCTTGTATGAGTCTTTATTGGAGGTCTTTGGGGAGGGACAGTTTAAGTCCCAACACACAGAAAAACCATCTAAAAACCCTCTCCTCACCTATTTCCTAAAGTCTCACACCTAGCTTGTCATTATAGTCATGCATCATTCTTCTTTTCTAGACTGTGAGGAAATGTATCTACTTTTTTTAATAAAAGGAGATCTCAAATGAAGATATTGAAGGTAGAAGCAAATAAAAATACAAAGACCTAAGGCAAGTAACCAATTGCATGCCTTATAATCACAGTGTTTCTGACCTCAGATGGTAACTTAGACTTGATACCAAGTGACTACAATGTACTTCCTAAAATCAAATTTGTCTTCAAGAGATGAGATCGTTGCCCCAGTAAAAATCTGAAGCAATATGACTAAGGCTGAGTAGGACATTCGGACGGAAGAGTTGTACACAGTAACAGCATTATCAGAATAGTATAAAAGCTCACAGGATAACTATTTTGAAAAGGACTATATCCAATTATAGCTATTCATTAAAAGATCTTTCTAAAATAATCACATTATTTCACATTCTGGCACAGGACAATAATAGGTGTTCATAACAATAAGCTTGTGTTATCAAGATTAAATCACAAATAGTATACTGTTTATCCCAAGGCATTAGAAATAATTTCAAAAGGCTTCTAATAGAATAAATTTTTGAAGGCTCTGAGGCTTGACTATCAGTTATCTGAAGAATTTACTATGTGGGATAGCTCAGTCTTTTTCAGAATATCATATATTACTAAATTCACTTCTGAATACATCTTGACATTTTGTTTCTTCTAGCCTGGCATATGATCTTCCAGCCAAGACTCCAAAACATCAGCTATTTCTACAGTTGTACTGAAAGACATCACAACGTGACCATCAGAGATTTATGTTCTAGCAGCAACGGAATGACTAAAAGAGAATAAAAAATTATGTCTATTTCTGTTTAAACAGTCTATCAAATGGATGGTAAATCCAATGAAAGGACAGTATGTCCAAACAATGTTTTGTGGAGTTTAGTATTTACGGCATATTCCTAAGAATAACGCATTTGATGCAGTAACTGGATGACACCTATGTGGTTAACTCTCTGACATTTCACCCTTTCTCCTCCTTAGGATTCTGGTGAGGACTGAAGGTGAAGACATTATCACAATGTCCAACATATTAAATGCTCAGTTAGGGGCAGACTACTGTTATTTTTTTATGGATTGTGGAGACAGCATTTCAAAAAGGGTAACATGAGGGGCACCTGGGTGGCTCAGTTGGTTAAGCATCCAACTTCAGCTCAGGTCATGATCTCATGGGTCGTGAGTTTGAGCCCCACGTTGGGCTGGGTTCTGTGCTGACAGCTCAGAGCCTAGAGTCTGCTTCAGATTCTGTCTCCGGCTCTCTCTGCCCCTCCCCCACTCATGCATCTATATATATTTAGATGGATGTGTGTGTGTAGGTATATATATATATATATGGATTGACGACATCTATCTCCTTTCAAATAGAGCAGTTTTCAATTTAGCTACATTCAGCAACCTACAAATCAGTCTGCAGGGCACTGTGAGGAAGATGGCTTTCAGACCTCAGCTATGTTGCAGGTATTTATATATATATATATATATATATATATATATATATATATATATCACACACTCTCTCTCTCTCTCTCTCAAATATAAATAAATATTTAAAAATTCTTAAGTATAACTTAAGAATCAGGAAAAAGAAAATGAGAAAATTTTGTTTCTGCTCATTGGTCCACACCCACTAATTTTCCCAAAAAGCATCTAAAATACTTGGTGTTCATTACCCAAGTAGTCTGGTTTTGTTTTCATTTTAGTTCACGATTTATATTTTTATCTCCATTTATTTTAAATGACATAACACAAATACTCTCCTTTTCAAAAAAAAAATCAAAGCAAATTGACACATGTAGGATAATACGGGGAAATTCCCCTGTTGCCTCCTAGTCCTGTCCCCAGTCTACCCAACAGATGTCAATGTGTATCCGTACCCCCAAGTCACTCATCTCCATAGCAAAGACCATTCACATTCCACGGGCCTCGTCCTGGGAATTTCAGCATCAGATTGGATCCTCTTAAACACTGCATAAAAATTCCACGTCTTCCCGCAAGCGAAGTTCCCTCTGTAGCTTTGATAATAATCTTGACATTTGAAAGGATGTGACAAACCCACCCATCCCCATCCCCCCAAATGCATGTGCCTCTGGGGTACTTTAGGAGTTCAGGAGACTCAGGTACACCAAAAAAGTTTGGGGGTCCAATTCCACCAAGAACCTGGAAATGGGAGACTCAGATGCTCACTGCCACAGCCAACCAAGTGAGTCACAAAACCAGTTGGAACTGGCTAATTTCTTCCTGTCTGTCTGCGCGTCTATTCTCTGAGGAATATAGTACTAAAACGGGCAATTTAATAAAAGTATCATGGAGAGATTCTGCAAGGCTGGGAGGCCTCTCATTCTCTACACAAGTTATTACACAGGCTGTGGAATGAAAAAAGTGGCTATCAAAATTAAATGATTCAATAGCAAATATGCCAAGTGGATGATTAAAATTCAGCAGGTTATACTTGCTGTCACTCTTACAGGTGGTTGTCTAGGAAGTCATTATATTTTGTGACAATCTGTTCTAGCTTTTGGTATTCTGGAAGGATTGACGACATCCATCTCCTTTCAAATAGAGCAGTTTTCAATTTAGCTACATTCAGCAACCTACAAATCAGTCTGCAGGGCACTGTGAGGAAGATGGCTTTCAGACCTCAGCTACGTTGCAGGTGAATTCTGCTGAGAACCATGATACACGGATGCTCTGAAACCTCTGATGAGCCATAAGTAGAACAACATCAAAAGTGAGTTTCCCTTTGAGCAAGACACATGCAAGTGAAAACTTAGCTGACAGCATTATATCATAGGACTCTTTTTAAATAATGGGAAGAAACGAGGCAAGTGCAGTATTTATTTCCTCTTTGTATCAAAGTAGATCTCCACTAAGAAAAGATGCATGATATAGAAATAATTTGTAAATCCTTGTGAACTTTAAAAATGGCAGAATGAAAATGGTCACAAAATATTCCTATTTCTTTCCTTTTTTTGAGAGAGAGAGAGAAAGGATGCAAATATAAGTGAGGGTGGAGAGAGAGGGAGAGAGAAAGAGAGACAGAGAAGTGGGGCTCACCCAAAGCAGGGCTTTCTTTCACCCAAAATGGGGCTAGAGCTCACCCGATGTGGGGCTCAAACTCACGAACTGTGAGATATTGCCTGAGCCAAAGTCAGTTGCTTAACCTACTGAGCCACCCAGGAACCCAAAATATTCCTATTTCTATAGTCCTCTAGAGCTCTGTTGAAGAGTTGGGAGGCTTCAAAGAAATCTTATGAGTAATGAGTTAGTCTGCTAGAGGTGCCACAACAAAGTATCACAAATGGGGTGGGCGGGGTGTGTGTGCTTAAACAACAGAAACTTACTGCCTCACAGTTCTGGAAGCAAAAAGTCCAAAATTAGAGCACCAGCGGGGCTGGTTTCTTTTGGGAGAAGGATCTGCTCTATGCTGTCCTCAATGACTTGTGATGGCCATGCTCTTCATATGTATCTCCGTATCATCTTCCTTTTGTGTGTATCTCTGTGCCCAGATTCCCCCTTTTTTACGGGCACCAATCATATTAAATTAGGCCCTACTCTAATAACCTATGGTTGATTCACTCTGTAACTTGATTCACTCTGTAAAGACCATATCTCCAAATAAGGTCACATTCTGAGTTACTAGGGTTTAGGACTTAAACTTGAATTTTGGGGCACCTGGGTGGCTCAGTCCTTCAAGCATCTGACTCTTGATCTCAGTGTCATGAGTTCAAGCCCCCATTGGGCTCTGTGCTGGGCACAAAGTCTACTTTAAAAAAAAAACAGATTAATTTTGAGAGGTACACAATCTAAGCCATAACAAGCAGTTTAAAAGTTCTAAAACTATCTTTTGTGATATACTTCAAGATACGACAGTCCTAATTTTTCTTTTACTTTTTTTCCTTTAGAGTCTACGTATAAACATAATTAGCCTCAGCAAAATCAGTTTTGAACTAGAACATATTGTCTCACATATAGATGTACAATAAACGTGCTGATTTGAATTTGATTTTATCATAACCCTAATAATGAATCTGCCAGATAATCATTGGATCCCATGGCATGAAGCAGACTGACTACAAAACACTTTGTACCTCTCACTGTTCAGGAATAAAATGAAATGTCTAGATGTGTTGGCCTGTGAATTTTTATTCTGTAGAGCTTGCAGGTTAAATATGAACATAAGTCACTAATATTTTTGTTAAAAACTAGAACATTTCAAATGACATAAAGTGGCAACACCACAAATAACATTCTTCTCCCTCTTCTGATATGTTGTTGCTGTTTGTTGTTTGTTTAGTAACTTTTCAGAAGAACTTCTATAAAGGCTGTCTGTATTCTTTGTCATGTGTAGTCACTGAAGTCCCTGCTCACTTAGCTTAGTGGTTAGAGATTTCTTTAAATGTTTGGAATTAGTAAGTTTCCCGCTGTGCCGAAGGACTCTGTGTGTTCAGACATGCTTTCAATGTGTGGTCAGGCAGCTGGTGATTCTAGGGTTAGCCAGGGTTAAGAGCTTAGGGCTTTCTGGGGTCTTTCTTGAGCCTGCAGTTATCCCCAGGCATAAGCACAGTCCTATTCATAAAGGTGACCTTTTAGATTCCCAAGAACATGTCAGAGCTTTTCAAAATCCCTATGGTCATCTCATTACCCAGTTTTTCCTTTTAAGTTTTTGGGTAGCCTACTGTTTGTCCCCACTGTTATTCGCTGCCTCAGGTGGTCACAAAGTTAATCCATTAATTTTGTTTTCAACAAATGTCCCCGGGAAAAGTTTTTGTACACTTTGTGAGTTCTGGCAGCCTTGCAATTGGTGTCTTAAAGGGAATCTTCGGATGGGTCGAATAATGACAATTTTCTATGAATGAGCTTTTAATGATGCACCGACCCCATTCTGCCCTCTGGTGGGGGTCAGCTGTGGGCTCTCAAGACTACTGCAGACCTAGAGAGGAGCAGACCTAGGATGGACACAGCACAAGGTAACATGCCATAAATATTGCTGTTACCGAGATTCAGCCATTTTTCTTGATTAAATGCTCTCCAAATTAAAAAAAAAAAAAAACTTCCCTCAATTGCTGAAAGCTTTTGGCTAATTTCCACAGTTCTGAAAAAGTTGATTCTGCCCATTTTTGCCAGTTTTCTCTTGCTTTTATGGAGAAGAGAATTTTTGGAGATTCTTAGTCTCCTATTTTTGCTGATGTCTTTCTATCGTACTATTTTTATGATTTTTTTTTAGTTAAAAATACTTCTTAAAAAGGACTGTGGCAATACTGATGGTGGGGGTCTCCATGGTATTTGGTACTTAACTAGTTCTCAGAAAACTTACCACATTATCATTCAGCAACACCAGAACAGTAGATTTTTCTCCCATGGGTACAAGTTTTGTTGTTTTCTTTATTAAATTTTTATTTTTATTAAAATGTTGTGTTCATGTATAGATTAAAAGAAATCTACCAAGAGATATCAACCAACTCCAATGTATTTCAATTCTGATTTGAAAAATGAAAACTAAAAAAAAAAAGTGATGATTAGGAGGGGAGTTTGGAACATTGGATATTTAATGATATTGAGAAATTATTGTTAATATTTTGTTGGTGGGAAAATGACATTGCAGTCATATATCTTTTTAAGAGTTCTTGTCTTTTACAGATGCATGCCAAAATACTTACAAATAAAACTATGTGATGTCTAGGAATTGCTTTAAAATAGTCTGAGGAAAATAGGGAAAGTCGATGGAAGTATGGATGAAGCAAGACTAACTATGTGCTGATAACTGTCCAAACTGGATAATGGGTACAAAGGGGTCATCATACTATTCTGCTTTTCACTGTTTGAAATCTTCCGCAATAAAAGGCTTGGTGCATTGTTGTTGTTTGTAATGTTATATTTCTTCCAGCATGGGTCTGTGAGGAATTTTAGCAACTTCTAGTGAGTGTGTCTTAAAGCAAACTCGTAAACAGGTGATCCTTGGGCTGTATTTGACCCATAGGTATGTTTTGTTTAGCAGCACTGTTGTTGTTTTTAATATATGAATTAGTTACCAACATTTTAACATTTTAAAATGGGAAAATTTCAGACAATCATCCAGATTTCACACTTTTCTTGAAACCATCAGAAGCCCGGGTTACACTGGACCTGCATCTCTCATGGTGACAAATGACTGGAGTGGAAAACCTTCTGTACCCTTAAGAGAGGAAAGTGACTCTCCATTTGCCACAGTGCCCATCTTCCTGGCTTTCACAGTCACCCAAGTGTGCCATTCCTGCCTTACTGTGCTATGAAACCTTGTTGACAATGGGAGATGACAATGAACACTAATCAATAAACTTGAATTTAATCAATGTACAGTGCAGCTACACAGTTGGTTCTGAAGAACAAAAATGGTTTAAGACACAACATTTCACCCATCTACGAAGCATTCAAATGAGACAGGAGAATACCTTATGCAAGGTTTGAAGCCAAAAAGAATATTTTTAATGTGACAGTCTACAGCTAGACTTCAGCATTTAGCTGGCAAAGCTAAGTCAATGACAAAGCAATTGTCTTTCATAAGACAATCTAGGAAATAGGATACTTAAAAAAACAGTCGATTCAATTAAGGAGGGCACTTGTGATGAGCACTGGGTGTTGTATGGAAGTTATGAATTGCCGTATTGTACACGTGAAACTAATCTTACATTGTAGGTTAACTAACTGGAGTTCAAAAACTTAAAAAAAACCAGTCAATTCAAATTAATCTCATCATAATCTTACTAGGTTTAAGACATGTGATCACTTGGAGATCAGTTAAAGCGGAAGGATTTCTGAGTGACAGATGCAACCTCATGCATCCTTCATTTCTTCCTAGCTCCTACTGCTCCTCTCAGGCTACTCTACAAGTTACAAGATACACTTCAACTGTCACTTCTCAGGAATCCTTTTCTTTTTTACTTTATTTTACTTTAGAGAGAGAAAGCAGGGGAGAGGGGCAGAGAGAGAAGAAAGAATCCTAAGCAGACTCCACACCCAATGTGGAATCCGACACGGGGTTTGATCCCACAACCCTGGGATCATGATCTGAGCTGAAATCAAGAGTCCCACAGTCAACCCACTGAGTCACCCAGGGGACCCTCAGGAATCCTTTTCTGCTTCCCACCAGGTAACAGATACTCTCCCCTTTCCACATCCCAGGGACACTTAGTGCGTGATTCTCTCATGGCACTTGAACTTCCCCCGTCTTTCATTAGTGATTTGTGCTTTCATCAATCCCCCTTTACCTTCAGGAGAAGGGAAGTTCCTTAGTCACGGAGACTCCACAATCAGACTGCCTGAGTTTCAGTCTCAGCTCTACCACTTGCTAGTTGTGTACAAATTACTAAACCTTTCTAAGCCTCAATTTTCTCATCTATGAAATGGAGATGACAATCATTCCAACTTTATAGAGTCATTGGGAGGATTCACTGAAGACATACACATGTAACGGGATGCTAAAATGGAAATTATGACGGCAGGGTCTGGATGAAATAGATACAACATTTTGAAAAAAGAAGTAGAGCAAGATGTATTTTTTTTTACTCTTTTTGTTTAATGTTTATTTATTTATTTTTGAGAGAGAGAGCTAATGAGCAGGGGAGGGACAGAGAAATCCCAAGCAGACTCTGCATTATTAGCACGGAGCCTGATGTGGGGATCGATCTCACAAACTGTGACATCATCAATGGGGACACTGATGCGGCAAAGGGCCAGGGATAAGAGAGGACATACGAACAATGAGAAACAAAGGATTCAGATAGTGTACTGCTTCAACTCTGCTTGTACACTACCCTAAGGTGGTGTGATAAACCTACCCATCTGCTTCTCTTTGTTCTTCATTGTGTGTTTTAAATTGATTGAAAAAATCATGCCATTTGAACATCCTATTTTTGTCTATGAGTGATTGTAACCTCTGGGATAGCTTGCCAGGTAGTGTACTAGAAGTTACCTCTGCATCAAAGTAATTTCCCACATGACAGAGACACACAAGGCTGGTGTCTGCTTCCTGCCTGGAAAACCTAAAAGGTGAGGAATGGTCTAGATGGCTACCTTAAAGGCAAGACTGAAGACACTGCTGCTATTATGTTGGACTTGGCTGGCAGTCCCAACATTTGTCAGGCAAAGGATGTGGGAGGGACCTGGGATTGTGTTGACCCTGCAGCCGGGCAGGTACAGGGACATCAGCGGAAAAGGCTGGAGGTAAAATATGGATGACCAGAAACAGAAGAATGATCTGTGAGCAATCCAAGAACAGTAGAGACGCTTCTGGTTTATCAAGGGAGTTGTTTGTGATAGATTCCACAGAAATTGAGAGAATTTCCAAAGGAACACAAAAGCTGGGTTCAGAGAACCCCAACTCAGATTATGAAGAGCCAAAGGTAAGAAGTTTCCTGGTTCTCTTTGCCTCCCCTCCCATTTCTAGAGGAGTCTGAAACCACAGTAAGCCAGCTCCAGGAAGTGGAGGAAAAGCCTGGGCTAGTGGCAGGAAGAAGGAACCATCTAGTCATAGATACTTCCTGTCCATAGCAAGCCTCAGCTGGGGAAGGGAAGAGCCTTAATCGTCAATCAAGATCAGGAGTTTTACTATTACTTAAGAATGGACATTTTTCTTATTAAATTTAGATAGTCTGACCTATGAGAAACCAGAGAAGTTATGGAATTTGCCCAAATTTTCATTTAGTTAGAAGAACTAGCCCCACAGAACAAAATGTAAAGAAGTAGTGGAGACAAAAATAAAATTATTATCAGAACCCATAGTTCTAACTTGTTCAATACGATATCTATGTGTGTAAAGTGCTTAGAACAGTGCCTGGCATATAGTAAGTGCTAAGTAAACAATTAGCTGTTATCTATTATTATTAGCTATTATTATCATCATTGCCTAGCTTAATGACTTGTATATAGTAAGAGCCTAATAAATGTTTTATCAAGTTAAACTGAATTCATAGTAGGAGTGATTAAACAATTTAATAAATCTTTAAGATCTAGAGCAAAAAGTGTTCAGAACTTTTTTGAGGCTCTCTCCTGAAATCTATAGCTCATTAAAAAGGATAGAAAAGAGAATACTGTAGAGCATCCAAAGGCCTTTTTTTTTTTCCTGCCTTATATCATAAAAACCAGACAAGCTCTGAAATAGGCCTCACATCATCTGGAGGATCAAAGGAAGCCATTTCCATCCCTAGCCTTAAATTTCAAAAGCAATTTCTTTACCCAGAAAGCTGAAATACTGCTTATGTGAGAGAGAACTAAAGAAAACAAATTGCCCATAGAGGATGTGCCAGAGCACACTCGGTGGGCACCGTGCGGACAGATCTGCCAGGATTTCTCTGGCCTTTGTAGAATGTAGGCATAACCCGGGTCTCTGCAGCCCATCTCCACTCTGTTTTAGAAGGCAGCTTAAATCTTGCAATTGACTGTAAACATATTTAAAAAAACTTAACTTATTTTCGGTGTTGGCTCCCTGCATGCCAGAGAGCACCTTTTAGTTAGGAAGCAAACATTGAGTGGGACTCTAATTTATTCCCCTGAAAGATAATTGCTGCAGTGTATTTTTTGTAGCATCTAAATTCTATTAAAGGAAAGAATGTTAGATCAAACACTCATACAATCTTTTGAGTTTTTGTTCTTTAGTTTTTGGGGATTTGTTTTCTTGCTTCAAAGTTATTTGCCATCATATAAAATTCCATAAATTTTCTTGATTCATGGTCCATTTTGTTTTCATATAGTCCAAACACTGGTAAGATGATTTTACTGTCTGTCAACAATCAGTTACCCAAAAGAAAGGCTAAAGATCTATGAAGCTCCATAGCCCTATTTTAATGCTTTAAACAAGTTTTTTTAATTGAATAGTATGATAGGACTCTGAAAAAACATGTTTAAAATGAATGTTTTTGTTCAGTAACCTTGCCAATGGATCATTCACAAAATTTGATCATGTAAGTCTGCATTTTGATCAGCTTTCAAGATTATTTTGAGCTAACTAGCAAGGAATTTGAAACTATGTTTATTTGGTTCTTACCAGATTCTATTCCTACTTAGGGAAAACCAAAACACATTGACTAACTCGTGAGGCCTGCTGAAGGCAGGAAGTGTTTATGACTAGGTGGTTCCCTCTTCTTGCCTCCGGTCCAACTTTTTCCTCCGCCTCCCGGAGCTGGCTTACTGTGGTTTCAGACTCCTCCAGGGATGGGAGGGGAGGCAAGGAGGCCCAGAAAATTTCTTATCTATGGTCCCCTGTAATCTGAATTGGTGCTCTCTGAACCCAGCTCTTGTGGGTCCTTTGGAAATTAGTTGCTGGGGATCTATTACATGTGTATACTTTCATATGTATCATGTGTTATTCCACAATAGCTTTGTGTATGAAAGCGAGCGGGCACAGCAAACATAACTTTATTGAATACAATGGCCTTTAAATTATATCCAAAAGTTAACAACTACCTGTGCCAATCCTTTAGTTATTAATTTTCTATCACTTCTGTTAGAAAGAAATATTTTGGGACAATTTTTTAAGAATTGCACAAACCATTAAATGAAACTAAAGATGAACCCTCAGTTTCTAACAAATGTAACTTAAAATTATAGATACTTTGACTGATTTTTACTGCTATTTGATACTATTTATACTTCTAATAAAAGGAATACAAATTTATCATAGAAAATTCGAGAACTATAGAAAAGAACAAAGAAAAAATTATAGCTCTCATAATCCCATTTTTAGTGTATTTCCATATGCATGCATTTTTTTGCACTGATATACTGTACATATTGCTTTGTAATATGTTTTTTTTCACTTATCATGAATAGTTTCCCATTACTTTAAAGTACAATATGCTATTATATTCTAAAATTTAGCCAGTCCCCCATTGTTGCAGTTATATGGTGACCATTTTCTTCATTCCAAATAACATGGGGTAAATATCCTCGCACATAAATCTGTTTGAACTCTCTCATTGTTTCTTTAGAAATTCTAGAAACGGAAACACTGGGTTAAGGATCTGAACATTTTCAAAGCTTACCATGGGAAGTGTAATTTAGCGTGCTTTCTTTGGAATTTTACATTTCTAAAAATAGTGACTCCAGTGAAATGACTAGAGTCCTCTTCTGGGTGGTTTTCTTCTGCAGGAACAGTCCCAAAGCTGAACTCCCTGGTACCTGATTAGCCTATTTAGTCCCCCGTGTGATGTGTCGATGCTGCTCCCTCTGCTGCAGTGATAAACCTGAGCAACAGCCTTTCTGTCTCGTGCGCCAGCCCCGTTGGCAACCTCTACATCTGCTCTGCTCCCATGCCAGCCAGCTTGGGAACTGGAGAGATCAAACAGGTCAGCAACCCAAGGTGACTCCATCCATTTCCACTTGCTTCTCCACTTTTCTGGGCATATGGTCTCCAGCACACTTGTGAAATGTCTCAGTCTGAACGTGAAAGACTGGGTGCCACTAAGGAGTAGCTAAATGCGTTCTTCAAGATGAAACGAGAAAATAATATCAAGCAACACTTCTTCAGTTGCCAGATTCCATTTTCAGAGTCTCTGTTTCATACTTCCCATCAAAAACAAGTTAGGGTTTCATAGCAAAAGAGAGGAAGGACTGATAATTGTGAAAGATGATTTTGTGAAGTTAAGAACCATATTTGACTTTGGGTGATGTTAACTAAGCTGTGTGTTATACAATTAGTAAGGAAAAATGAAGTGATAGGGAGGCATCGGCAACAGCCTGTCTAGCCATCGAGGTGAGGTGACAGTGATCTCCTTCATGGTATCCTTTTGAGCCTGGTTAAGTCTTTCCAAGGAACACCCATTACTGGGCCATAAAGAACTTGCCCTTAAAAGACTATAAAATAAACCCATTTTCAATGAACCCACCATTGAAGGAACCAAGAATGTCAAGCCAAAGTAAGGTTTTGTTTATCTGTTTGGTAATGGAAAGATTAAAAGCAGAATGTTTATTAGCAAAATAATTTTTTAATCACCCGCACATTTTAATTCCTGCTTACAATGATCCTTTCTGCTCACAAGTAATAATGTGTTTTGGCTATATTAGGAATGTACTTGCTGTAGAAAATTTATTTATACCTACATAACAGAATTTTTAAAGTTAAAGGCAAAGCAGTATCTAATCTAACAGTTAACCTAACTCCTCACTTTGATTTTGTTAAATAAATGCATCAACTTCCACTTCTGCTCTGGAGGATTAAGTAGTTTGTACTAACTTTCCTTCAGAGGGCAGCTGAAAAGAATCTGGCCAAAACAATGAGAATTTTTTTTCCCCAAAATATTAGAGAGCTAACAAGTGAGTGAGAAATTGCTTGATAAAGACCCAAGAGAAGACAGAACTTGAGAGAGGTGAGTCTGTCATGAAGGTTATTATTGCCCAAAAGGAATTTTCCAAGTGGTGCTTACGACAACTTCACTAAGTTAGAGGATCAAAATTTAGCATCTTGAGTTATGGAGGAAGAATTACGGAGGAAGAATGGAGACTTATTCTTTACGGAATATCCATATGTATCTTTAGGTTTCTTATATTATACTCAGGTATCACATTAAAACAAAAACAGATCTAAAAACTATTAAGTGCTCTGCTCTGAACCATTTAGTGAATGAGAATAATAAACCATGGGGTGCCAGGTGGCTCAGTCGGTTGAGTGTCAGACTCTTGATTTTGGCTCAGATCATGATCTCATAGTTCGTAAGTTTGAGCCCCACATTGGGCTCTGCACTGTCAGTGCAGATTCTTGGGAATCTCTCTTCCTTTCTCTCTGCCCCTCCCTCCCCACTTGCACACAAGCATGCTTTCTTTTTCTCTCTCTCAAAATAAACATAAACTTAAAAAAATAATAAACTATACATTCCTTAAAATCAATGGGTACATATCTATACTCTTAATTTTTCCAAATATAAAAATCGGTGTTGAGACTTATAAACATAATAATAGAACATACATTTCTCTTTCTTTACTCCATTTTTGGGGATCTAGAGATAAGGCTTAGAAAGCAATACTTTTTTTGTACTAGGGAACACAAGTCTAAAAAATATTAAAAATCTGCTTTTAATGATCAGTCAAAAAAAATGAGATAATTAAAGATGTAAGATTTCTGAGCCCGAATGCAATAAAGGATAAAGGTAATAACTGTAAGAACAAACACAGAAAAGGTTAATAAAGAATATAAATGCCAAGTGGTTTCCATGTTCCCTAAAAGGCAGAACTGAGGGCATCTTATTGTTTTGATGTAACCCGTATCCCTTCACCATCTTGTGGTAAACATCACCCCTCTTCAGCTCTTGAACCACGTGGTTTAAGTGAGATTAACTCCAGCTCCAGAGGTAGCCATCTCTCCAAACAGCCCATCCCTCTGGCTGAGGGATTGATGCGGAGATGGGAAGGTAATTAACTTTGCTGCTTGTTTAGGGGAATTTAATGCACAAGAGGTCTAGAAAAGGAAAACTGGGGAAGCTATTTTGCAACTTTGAGAAAACTGAGATACGATCTTCAGAAACCACTTCCCACTCTGGGCTGAGTACTATTGTTTTAATAACTGTTATGGCGTGGGGCAGTCTAGTACAGGGGCCAAAAGCACAAACTATAGAGCCAGACCTGGTCTTAATCTCTGCTCCGCTTCATAACTAGCTATGTGATCTTGGGCAAGTCACTAGAGCTATTTATGACTCAGTTTCCTCATCTATAAGTGGGAATAATAGTAGAACCCATTTAGTAAGGTTGGAGTTTGTTTAGAACAGTGCCTGACACATAGTAAACTCTGGGTAGTAGTATTCACTATCGTGCTGATGTTGGCGGCACATATACTAAAATATTAGTCATTATTAAGGCTAGTCATTCATTCATCTGTTCAACAAATATTTCCCGAGCGCCTTTTCTGTGCCAGGCCAATGTCTTCATTCTAGACCAGCAGTATTCAACAGAAATATAATGTGAACCATAAATATAAGCCAAGTACATAATTTAAAATTTTCTAGCAGTCACATTAAAAAAGTAAAAAGAAACATTTCAGTGTACTTTTAATAAGATACTTTTAGTCTAATATTCAAAATATTACAATTTAAACGTGTAATCAATATAAAAAATTGAGATACTTCACCTTTTTTTTTTTTTTCATTTTAAGTCCTTGTAGCCTAGTGTGTACTTTGTATGCAGAGCATATATCAGTTCAGACTAACCACGTTTCAACTGCTCAACAGTCACATGTGGCTAGTAGTTAACACGCAGTTCTAGATGCTGAAGGTTAGGGAAACAAAGGAAATGTTATCTTTGTCCCCCACCCACCTTGCCACTAATCACGCTATTTTTTTCCATTTGCAAAGTCCACATTATTTCATTTGATAGCAATCTACCTGCCTTAAAGGATGGATTAGATTTTAAGAGGTGGGAAACATTTCCATTCAGAGGAAACAGATGAGTAGAAGCAACAGGACAGGAAAACAAGGGGTCAATCAGGGAATTAGAAGTCAGGGAGATAAATGTGAGACACATCAGGGAATTTCTCAGTGCCAGACCAGGGAGGCTGGGCATTATTTGTTAGATGGGAGGGAGGGGAGAAAGTGAAAGCTGTGAGCAGGAAAGAGGCAAGATTAGGTTAAACTGGCAGCTATGTATACCGTGAAATGGAGTGGGAGAGGCCGTTCGTTAGGAAATCACTGCATTAAATCTCATGTAGAGATGACCAAGATAGAGAAATAGAAAGGAAGAGATAACTCAGCAGAGTCTAGTACTCAGGGGATCCCCATGTTAGTTCCCTTCCTCCTTTGATGACTGAAGAACTTTTCAGAAAGATACCCCCCCAGCCAACTAACAAGTATCGTATGCCTGCTATCCGCCAAGGACTATGCTAGACCTTGAAGAGATAAAAGCAAACAAGGCAGGTAGGGCTCCTAACCTCTTAGATCTTACATTTTCTAGAGAGAGACAAAGATCAATTATCAGATAATAAAATAATTTTGCATTGTGTTAAGCACTATGAATAATCATGGAGATGAGTGGCCAGGGAAAGGTACTCAGAAGCGGTGATACGGAGATCTAAGGGATAAAGGCAGCTGATGTGCAAGGAGCCAGAAGAGTGAAAGCAAGTGCAGAGCCTTGGAGGCACAAGAGAACTTGGGGTGCTCAAGAAACTAAAGGCACAATGTTGGGAGAGAGGACATGGATGGGGATTGTGGAAGATACAGTGAAAGGCAGAATCAAGTAAACAGGTCATGATAGGCCTGAAGACCATGCAAAGGAACTGGATTTCATGTTAAGAGCAATAGGAAATCACTAAATTTTAGTGTCTCAAAGGTTATAGACAAGGAAATGAGAGGATTTTCATTTTAAAATCATTCTTGCTGCAGTGCGAAAAACTGCTTAAGGCTGACAAAGGTGGAAGCTGGGAGTTTAGGTACAACGCAAGGAGAGTACAGCAGGTGCGATAACAAGGCAGGTTAAAAAAGGTACAATTTTGGTACAATTAATGACCCTTACCAATGTTTTTGCAGAAATAATCCATGATCGTGCTGCAAAAATCACAAAAGAAGTAAAGGATATTGTCTTGTCTTATTATGCACTTTTGTGGGGGTGAATACTCCCCCAAAAAGTCATTATTTAAAATTAAATATTTGTCCTAAATATTAGAACATACTTAAAATCTTAACCAAAACTACTAAATGCAAGATATAATTATCTCCAAAATGTAATCTTTTGCTTCATTTTAAATGAGATGATTGGTAACCTTTTCGACATGGACACATGACTTGAGCACTCCGGATTTGTGGGGGGGACACGGCCATCAGGACACCACCTAGACAGACAGCCAAGTACAAAAGTCCTTGAGTCAGGAAAGCGATTCTCACGTTCAAGAAACAGAAAGTCGCCCGCTGGCTGGCGCAGAGTAAAACCCATTAAGGCACATAGTACGTGGTCCATATTTAATCAATGACCGTCTAATACCTTCTTACGCATCTGTCACGTTCGCAAAGCTTGCGTGCAGTCGCCATCAATAAGAAACAACCAGAAAGGTCTCGCGCTACACTATTTCTTTTTCACGGTTGGTTGCCTCAAAAGAGCTAATAATTCCTTTCACTTCCGGCGAATCAAGAGCACAAACACTGGTTAAATAGAATGAATACATCTAGAGGGTGCCTGTCTGTGCATTCTGAAAACACGTCAGTAGAGCTCCCTACGGTTCTATCACCGCCTCAGCCCGAAGGCACTTTCCTCCACACCCTCAAATATCAACACTTCTGGAATATTCTGGGGAACCCCCTCCTGCCAGTAGTTTCTTTAAGCACATAGAGCGGCTTCGCATTCCCGAGCCTGGGCCCACGGGCCCACCAAGCAACTAGAATACACCTTTCCTTCACCGTACGCTGCAAACCGGCTCCTCAAGCTCAAATCCCAAAGCAGCCCGGAAAGCCCGCCCTTACGGGTTAAACTCCCAAACATCACTTCCGCTCACCTGCCCGGCAGCCCTCGCTCTACCGGAAGCTGTCAGCGTGACGAGGCAAAAAAAAAACGCCAGTCGTGGTCGTGTCCCTTCCAGCAGCCAATAGTCTCCGGCCACCTCCCTCCTTCGTCACAGCTGTGTGCAACCGTGGGCTGTGACGTCCAAGGGCGGGCCGCGGAGGGAGGTACCGAGGCCGAGAGGGGCCAAGCCCCTCAGTCGCTACGGAGGCGGGGAACAGGGGCAAAGATGGTTTACATCTCGAATGGTGAGTTGCAGGGTCTGCGAGGGCGACCGCTGGCCTGCGAGGCCCGAGCCGGGTTTCTTCCATCCTCGCCCGCCGGCCCGGCTTTCCAGAAGTCGCCCGGGCCTGCGCCGCGTCAGCCGAGCTTCCCCGAGCCCGCGGGCGGGGGCCGAGGTCCCGGTGGCGACGACGGTGCCGGCCGGCCGGCCCCCTCGCCCAGCTTCTGACTATGGGTCTCGCGAACGTGGTCTTTCCTCTCAGGCGCCCGCGTTTTTAACGAGGAATGACAACAGGGTTGACACCATCTGCGCAGCGCCTGTTTGGGGCGCAGTGATAGCGCTCTTCCCTATCAACCCGTTCAGCCTCTATGGCAGCCCTATTCAGGTAGTAGTTTATTGTCCCGTTTAGGGGTGGAGACTGCCGCGCAGCTGGGTTCACTAGGTCGCTCAGCATTACAGACGAAGGGAGGTGACTGTCGTCAGAACCCTTGCTGGTATCTACTAGACGGTCTTGCTCTAAAACCTGTACAGAGAACTAGACAAATAGGATAAGGGGGCACCTGGGTGGCACAGTCATTTAAGGTCCGACTCTTGATTTCCATCTCACTGCTCAGGAATTGGGAGATCAAGCCCCATCTCGGGCTCTTAGGCTGACAGCCCAGGCCTGCTTAGGATTTTCTCTCTCTCCCTCTCTTCTCTGCACCTCCCCTGCTTGCCTTTTCTCAAAATAAACTTAAAAATAGGATAGGCTCGCCCCTCCCTCCTTCCACCAGGAGTAGGTAGCTGGTCAGACACGTAATTGTTTTGCCCTAATTCCAAGGGGCACGGGAAGAAGCCCCGCCCCCTGTCGGAACAAAGGTTAACTGTTCCTGGAGTAGAGAATCGGAGAGACTTAATTCAGGGACTCCACAAAGAAAGTGTCTGGAAAGGAAGGACACAAGATCACTTGGTCAGACCACTGCCCAAAATGCCTGCCCACCTGTTTGACTCGGGTGGACTCAGCGCCTTGGTGTAATCTTCACAAGCAGGATGCCTGGGGCTAGACCCTTGCTCTCTTTTTTTTTTTAACATTTTTTTTTTTTTTAGCGTTTTTATTTTATTTTTGAGAGACATAGAGTGAGCAGGGAAGGGGCAGAGAGAGAGGGAGACACAGAATCTGAAGCAGGCTCCAGGCTCTGAGCCATCAGCACAGAACCCTAGGCGGGGCTCCAACTCACAGACAGTGAGATCAGTGAGATCATGACCTGAGCTGAAGTCGGCTGCTTAACCGACTGAGCCACCCAGGCGCCCCTCCCCGCCTTGCTCTCTTTGAATCTGCTCTTTATCTTCAGAGACGATTAAAAGGTGTGATCATTGAGAAGTCTTCCGGCTGGGTGCACCTGGCATTTCTTGGCTCTTCAAAATCTCTGCCTCCTCCCAGTTAAAGATCTTTGAGGGGCGGCTGGATGGCTCAGTCTGTTGAGCACCCCACTCTTGGTTTTGTCTCAGGTCATGATCTCACAGTTCCTGAGTTCAAACCCCTACCCCGGGGCCTCCTCAAGCACAGAACCTGCTTGGGATCCTGTCTGTCTGTCTGTCTCTCTCTCTAAATAAATAAACTTTAATGTTTATTTCTTTTTAAAGGAGAGTGACCGAGTGTGAGCGGGGGAGGGACAGAGAGAGAGGGAGACACAGAATCAGAAGCAGCCTCCAGGCTCTGAGCTGTCAGCACAGGGCCCTATGTGAGCTCGAACTCAAACTCATGAACTGTGAGATCATGATCTGAGCCGAAGTCAGATGCTAAACCAACTGAGCCACTCTGGTGCTCCTCAAAAATAAATAAACTTAAGAAAAATTTTTTTTAAAATCTTTGAAACATGTAGGTTGATACACACTCAACAAAAGCATCAGAGTTTCATCTTATTTGGGGCACTTGCAGACTTTGTGTTCTATCCTTTGTGGGCAAGGCTGGCATTTTTTATTTACGCATTATTGGGTAATTCTTTGTAGTGTGTCTTCCTGTGTATGCATTGTCCTATCGGATCCACATAAATAACACAAAGGGCGGTTTAAGCTCTTTTATCTCACTTTTACAGTTGAGAAATGCCAGTTGCATCCAAGCGAGTTATTTTCCTTTACGAATATTGGGAGGGGAGGTTTCTGCCTTCAGAAACTAGGAGGGAATGTGCCCAAAGTGAGATAGAACAATGCAGGGGGTTCCTTAGAATCACAAAGAGAGAATTGGTGTGTTCTAGATAGATCTCTTTTAGAAGGACTGAACTTATCAGCATTTTACAGTCAACAAAACATTTTTCCTACTGTCAAATGACTTCTTTTTCAATAATCCTATATGACTAGCCTTGGAATACTTTTTTTCAGAGAAGGAAAATATCCCATCAGCCAACGAAGCAGAGCTAGTAAGAGGCAGCCACGCTCTATCTTGAAGTGTATCCCTTTTTTCTCACTAGCTCCCTCCAGCGCTCAGGTCCAAGTGAATCTGTGAAAGTCAAAGAAAGAGGAATTGTAGGCCCTGGTGGAGGAGATGAAAGTGAGTTTGGTGAAGCCCTCGAGCATATGGAGAAGAGAGGTTGACAGGCAGCTCTTCTCCCAAAATATTCTGACCTTGATTTGCCAGGCTAAAACCTTAGATAGCTAACTTTTCATTTTGTAGCTTCCATTATTTAAAGTGGTTTGAAAAATAGATTCATTTGTGCTTAAGATAAAACTGGAGTCTATAATTAGAATCAACAACATCCTGTTACAGAAAAATTGTGGTTATTTTAACGAACAAAGCAAATTCTCCTCCATATGTAGAGCACATAGACCCTTTTGTTTCTAAACAATTGTTAAGAGTGTGTATAAACAATTTTTTTATACAGGAAAGAGACTTTGCAGGTGAAAAACATTTTGAACACATTTAGGAAAATGGAAGCGGTGTAAACATTTTTTTATATGCACTCCTTCCATTTGTTTCCTCAAGATACTTGAATAAACAGAGATTTATGCACCAACATTCATTCATGCCAGCGTTGTCACAACAGCCAACAGGTGGAAACAACCCAAGGATGTTTGCATCAGCAAAATGTGGCACATACGTACAATGCAATATTAATCAGCCTTAAAAAAGGAGATTTTGACACATTTACAACATGGATGAAACTTGAAGACCAAAGCCTGTCACCAAAGTCAGAATACTGTATGATTCCTCAGAATGAGGTTCCTAGAACAGTCAAATTCATCAAGACAAAGTAGAATGGTGGTTGCCAGGGGCCAGGAGAAGGGAGAAAAGGGGAGTTAGTGTCGAATGGGTAGAGAGTTTCAGTTGAGAAGGGAGATGGATGATGGTGATCATTATACCACAGTGTGAATGTACTTAATGCCATAGTATTAACCACTTAAACATGGTTAAAATGGAAATTTATGATGTCTATTTTACCACAATTTAAAAAGAGAGAAAATAACTTGAAATGTCCCTCATCAAAATTAAGAACATAGGAAAGCATTTGACATATTAAAAGTATGACCCCTAGATCATAGAACTTTACTTGCCTGAACCCTTCCCTAGAAGGATGCACACATAACAGACCTCTCCTTGTGCTGACCATCTGGAACAGCGAACAAGTTGAAAACGGAGTCTCATTGTTCCCTAAGTGATTAAATGTTAATACATCTTGTGTCGGGGATTTGTAGCACTAACCGAAGTTGTTTTTTTCTTGTCTCTAGGGCAAGTGTTGGACAGCCGGAGTCAGTCCCCATGGAGATTATCTTTGATAACAGATTTCTTCTGGGGAATAGCTGAGTTCGTGGTTTTGTTGTAAGTGTAATAATGCTCTTAATAGCCTAATATTTAAGTTAACAGAAGTACATTAGATCCATTATATGTGGAGCATCTTAAATAAGCTGATTTCCTGAAGCAATTTTTAGTTGTAAGTTTTTTATTATTATCATTAGCTTCATCTTCTAAGGGAAATGAAGACTTCTGTGGTGGCAAAGCTGCCCCCCAACATCTTATGAGTATGAATGTGATAGTTGAGTTAGTAAGTGCCGGGGTCCTTGTTCCAGCAAATCTAGGGGTCTACGAAGGACAGACAGTCAGGTGAAAGGAAATGAGAGAGCCACGAGAGAGATGTAGTCTGATGACCAAGCAGGCAGCCCTGGCAGTTCTGGCATCTCTGACCTGCTGGTCTCAGTGTCTTTATTTTTAAAGGCAGTGAGTGACATTACATCAGTGACAAGGTATTTTTAACAATTTTTCTTTGGTTGGCATATTTGTGAATCCCCCAGACCTAGAAGGAAACAGTCTTAGATTAGGCAGTAACCATTTTTATGACTCTGTTCCAAACCATAGACCATGCATTGTTTTTGGGGCAGAGTTAGGTAAGCTTATGGCAGAGAAGATAATAAGATGTTTAAGAAGAGAGCAGGGTTGTCGAAGCCTTCAGTAAACAGAGGGCGCATACATTGTTGCCTTAAGACCTATGTTAACCATCTATAGATAGATTGGGAGTCATTCTATCCATAATCTTTAACCATAATGGAGGAGGTAGTATTTGTTTAGTAGAGACATGATCTCTAATTGTTAGTCTAAGTTCTTTTACTTTGTGAGTGAGTGAGCCTATATCGAAAGGGCTCATGTTTATCTGTTCTTTATACAAACAGCAGTTTCTGTAAAAGTATTCTGTTATTCCCTTTTTATTATAAGGGAGCGTGGGAATGGGAATAGCAAAATGATTCGTGAAATGTTAACCTCAGGAAGGTGCTCAATATTTGTTGTTGATCAGTGAAGATATGTGTAGCTGCTTTTGTTTGGCTATTGTTTGTACCTTATCTATAAACAGTGCTTCTAACTTCTGGGCTAAGCCAACCTCCGGGGAAGGTCCTAAGTCTCTTTACAATCTCTCATATCAGTCTGTTAATCAAATACTGAGAGAAGCTTTACAGAGATGTGCCTTGAGGTTTTATGGTGGGGCTGAGGGGATGACTAACACAATGCGATACCTGCAGGGAAAATCTAGTTTCGTTCAAGGAGTCTTGGGGCCTAATGTCTACTAATTTTTAGCCAAGTCATAACTGCTATCCTGTATGGTCAATTTGTGTAACCTATCCCCAAGAAGCAACTTTGAGGTTACTTCTGGCCAGGTTACTCTCATTCAGATTTTATCCATCAAGACATCGCACTCCAGGTCCCCTTTTCCATGTGCCATACAACCAAAGAGCATTATATCCCTTAGGCCAACGAGAGCAGTTCAAGAAATCCAGGCTTGAAAGATTATTTAGAAGGAGGTAAGACTAGGCGCCATCTTGGCCGGCGGGAACTTTGCTTCAAACATTTTTTCCACACGGGGAGGGGTCTCAACCTGCGAGCCCAAAATGGCTCCCAACAAGTAAGTTTGACTGTGTCTTAGCCTTAGTGGGAATGGTCTCAGTCTGCAGCTCTGGAGCCAGGCCTCCCTGTTCTAGGGCCAAATGATGGTGCCTCACTTTCTCTCTACTATTCCAGCTTTGGTATATATGTGCAGCTTTTATTCCATATTATACAGTAAGCAAACAAGGAGAATTAGATCTTGATAAAAAATATCCCAAGGAGTAAAGTTGTTTTTTCAGTTGTTAGAATCAACACAGGAGACAAAAATTTAAACTTTACTATAATTCCAAATTATTCTTAGTTAAATGCATTTTTTGGTCTTTCCCATGCTATTTTGCGAAAATTGTTCATCAATTGCCAACAAGTCTTAACTCATGCCAAGTTTGAATATACATTTGAATGTCACATAGCAGAGAACTGCAGGGATGCAGAGATGTGAGAGACCGCCCCTTCCTTCATTGACTTTAATTCGTATTACAGTGGGTATTGGGTTGGACGTGATTGTGGGATGTGGAAAAAACACAAGAAAGATGGTAAAGAAGTTTGAGTAGCAGACTGCGATCTTTATACTTAATTGGATTGTAGCTGAGGTTTAGGAAAATAATCTGATCACTGCACGTAGCATAAGTTTGAAGGGGTTAAAGAAAAAAACGGAAGAGATGCTTCCATAGAAAAAGATCATTGGACAGAGAGTCCTTAATTTACCTACTGCAAAACTTCACTAAAGTCTCTTACAAGCTTCACCTACTCCCTGTTGTTGATTTAAAGTATCATTTTGGGGGTGCCTGGGTAGTTCAGTCTGTTAAGCAGCTGACTCTTGGTTTCGGCTCAGGTCATGACCTCATGGTTCGTGATTTTGAGCCCTGCATCAGGCTGTGTGCTAACAGCACAGAGGTTGCTTGAGATTCTCTCTCCTTCCTCTCTGCCCTTCCCCTGCTCGTGCTCTCTCTAAATAAACAAACAAACAAAAATAGAACATTGTTTTAACTTAAATTCATCCCCCTCCACAAATAAAGAAAATTCCATCCACATGGATTCCCAGAAGCCCGGTGCCTCTGGCACACCACTTTGGGCTCCTCCCTCAGCAAGGTGCCATCAGGTAGGCTGTTGGCAGGGGAAGTGCAGGAGAAATGAACGTGCAATGCTGTGAAAACAGACTCTGGGACCTGACAGCTGATGTAGAGCGGAGGAAGGAAGTTGGGAGGCTGTGGTTTCAGAGTCACTCCTAGGATCTGTCAAGGAAAGATGGTGGCTTTGGCCCGGAACATGGCACAAATGTAGAATGTGCTCGTGCTAGATGATGCTGTCCAGCTGGCTTTGAGAAATGTGGGGTTGGAACTAAGTCGGTTTCGTTATCTTCTCACGACATAATTGAAGCCACGGAAGTACATTTTACAATGTTGAAAGTGGTATTTCTGTTGTTTTCTGCCCCTTGTTTCAGTTTCAAGACTCTGCTTCAGCAAGATGTCAAAAAGAGAAGAGGCTACGGAAACTCCTCTGATTCCAGATATGATGATGGAAGAGGGTAGAGCTTTCTAAATTGATAATAGATATTTTTACCAGTCTGTAATTTTAATTAAATTAGGTATTATGGATGGATAGACATAGTCTGGCTCACGGAAATAAAAGGTTTAAATTCTATTTCACAAAATTAATGCATTAATGTAAATTAAATCAAGATGCTTCTGATTTGATAACGAGAGTCAATTTGATAAAGCTAAAATGTGCATCAAGTATCATATGGGAAAAGTCTAAATTAGAGCCTGAATCTGATGACCAACATTAAATCTAGAGATTTTCACTTTAGAATCTGGATTTCCACTGCTAAGGAAACCCAGGGAAGATCAAGCAGCACTTCCATGGAGCGGAGAGTCACCCGGGCATTTATTTACCGGAGAGACTGTTCAGGTCATCACAGTCTTGCTTGGCCCACTTCCCTCATGTGCATTAAGTGTCTGGTCCCTATAAGTGTTTGAATTTTGTCAACTCCTGACCTAACTGGTAATTCCTATTTTAAATAGAGAAGAGGGACTGTCTGAGTGTTTGAAAGGAACCACTTGATGTCTACTAAACAGTAGAAATTTTTCTTTTATCAGGCCACCAGGAAACCCCCCCAGAAGAATGGGTCGAATTAATCATCTGCGTGGCCCTAGTCCTCCTCCAATGGCTGGTGGATGAGGAAGGTAACTTGAAATCTGAAACTACTCTGCAGAGATTTCATTTTGAAAATACCTTCGTAGAAAATACCTTCATAGAGACGTTTTCTTTAGGAAAACAGAAGTTGCCCAATATTTTGTAATTATTTAAACATCTTATTTGGAAAAATATCTCAGCGCTTGAAAAATTTATTGAATTTTATTATCAAAGCATCTTTTGAAAACAGGTTTTAAAAAAAAGATAGTTGGACTTTTTTTGTGCAGATCTAAATTAATAACTCTTAGCTGATTATTACAACGCTTTTTTTTAGGTAAACGTCTGCTCTAAGAAGCAGACAACTGGACATGCACATTCACAGCAGAAGGAAACCATCAGGAGGTGGAGGACTGACCATGCTGGACAAGCAAGTGAATGTGTACGTCTGACCAAGGACTGCTCTGTGTCCCCACAGACGGATGAGGTTGCGCCGGGAATTCCCTCCCCAGGGATCTGGCGTGACTGACCTGCAGTTCTATAAATGCACATGTTTGTCTCATTATCTTTTTTGTATAGTTTATGAAGTATTAATATAGTTTTAATAAGTAAATATTTTTAGGTTACAAAACTTGACTTGTCATCTTTGTATAATTGAAAAACTCCAGATTTGAAGAAAAATAAAAGGTTGTGTATTCAGTACACTCGTGTCACCTTTTTAACTTCTGAAATACTATTCATCGTTAATTTGTTCTCATTTATAAATAAATCACACTGTATTTATTTCAGTAGTATGCATACAATTTTACCTCAAAACATATTTGTTCTATGGATCTTTAATACAAAATTTCAGATTCACTTCCAAATATAATTAGGGTATTTATAAAGCCATAACCAACAAACCTGAGCTATATTCAAAGCGATGATTGGCTAGGTAGTTTTTTTTTAATTTTTTTTTTTTTAATGTTTATTTATTTTTGAGACAGAGAGAGACAGAGCATGAGCGGGTTAGGGGCAGAGAGGGAGACACAGAATCCAAAGCAGGCTCCAGGCTCCGAGCTGCCAGCACAGAGCCCGACGTGGGGCTCGAACTCACAGGCCGCGAGATCATGACCTGAGCCGAAGTCGGACGCTCTACCAACTAAGCCTCCCAGGCGCCCTGGCTAGGTAGTTTTAAAATCATAGGCTTCTCTGTTATCTTGGCAAATTTGAATTCTAAACCATTGCTTAAGAAACTGCCTTGTTGGGTTTCGCCCCCATGAATACTAGTAACTCTCATATCCTTTCCCTAGAATGGAAGCTCTAAGAGGTTAGGGATGTTTGTCTTTTTTACCCCAGTGCTTTGAATAGTGACTACATGTAATAGGCACTGAAATACTTGTTGGAAAAATGAATAATACAGGTAATTCTGCTTTGTGTTTAACAGTCTTTAAAACAAAGTTTTAGCTAAAAGCATTTATATTTATTTAGAAGCATTTATTTAACCCTGTTTGCCAGGAAAAGGGGATGTAGTGGCATGAGACACTGGTCTTCAAGCATAAAGAAAGGGGCAATTATAACACAATTTTAAGGAGAAGGATAATAAAGACAGTTTATTGGTCACTCAAGTCTGAGACATTTCATCTTTTACATATTATTAATTCTGACACACTGGGTTAGGTAGATGATATTTGCATTATACAGATAACATGCAAGGGCTCAGCAAAGTTTTGTGATGTCCAGACTGCATGGCTGGTGAACAGCAGGGTCATCCTGTCAAATCTCCACCTAAGGCTGTGGTGGGGAGGAGACCAGGGCAGGGTCTCAGGAAGTGATGGCTTCTCTGTGCATGTGATTCCTGATCCCTGCCTCCCTGCCGCTGCTCAGAACTGTTCTGCAGTACTCTTCTTTAGGGTTCATCCTGTAGTCTTGACTTCAGTAGATATGATGTATCTAGCAAGCTAAGTACAGACTTAATTCCTGCTTCAAAGGAAATAAGATGACAAGATAACTGGGGGCGGCTTCTCTGAGGTGACATCTGAGTTGAGACGGGATGAGAATAAGCCAGCTGAGGAAGAGCACCCAAGGCAAAGGGGACAAGAGCAATGGTCCAGTGAAGGGAAGGGCTTGGCATGTGTGAGAAGCTGAAAGAAAGCAAGGGTAACTGGAAATGCCAACAGAAGGAGAGAGATCAGGTGAATTTAGAAATGTAGCAGAAACTGGATTAAGAATGACCTATGCTATGGTAAGTTTAGATTCTGTTCCATGAACAGGGGGAAGTCATGAGAGTAAAGCATGGGTTTAATTTTTGTCCAAGATAACTCAGGTGGTATTAAGTGGAATGCTGGGTACCTGGTAATGATTACTTCATGATTTAAAAGTTGACATTTGGGCAAATGCATTAAGAACAGATTGCAGGAGGACAAAATGGAAGCAGGGAGTTGGGTTAAGCGGCTCTTGCAGTCTGGATGAGAGGACAGTGGTTTGGACTAGGTAACCGTAGGGATGGAGAAGTGGATTCATTCAAGATGTATTTTAGAGACTGCAGGATTTACTAATAGATTAGACAACTGCAGAATCAAAGTGGTATTTATTGAGACGGTGAAAATGGGACTAAGTTGGGGGCAGAGGGGATGGCGAGGATATCAAGAGTTCTAGTTTGGGTGCATTTAAGTTTTCTATGACTTGTGGACATCCAAGTGGAGATACCAAATAAGCTGTTGGTTATCAGTCTGGATCTCAGGGACACTTCCAGACGGGAATTATGTATCTGGGAGTTATATTCACATGCAAAGCCACGAAACTGGATAAAGTCATCCAAGGGGTGTGGAGAGAGGCGCCCTAACTCAAGAAAACCTTAAATCAGAAGCTGGACTGAGCCTAACCTGCGCAGTATGAGAACTAGGAGCTTGTGCGCCAAGAACAGAGACTTCCTATTGTGAGAACAAAACACGATGCCGGGTACAGCGCTCAAAAGGAAAAACAACTAGGCTTCGGGAATCCCACCGCCAGGACAAATCCCAGCTACACCCACCCTTCCACGCTCCACTCCCGCCCCGTCCTCCTCCGGAAGCCCCGCCCTTCCGCTTTCCCGGAATCCTCTGGGGCGGCTGTCCGGCGGCCATCTAGGTTGTCGGGCACCAGGTTGGCAGGCTGCGCGTGCGCGGGGGCCCGGCCGGCTCCTGCGGACGCGGCGCGTCCGTGAGGCTGGAGGTCCGTGTTTGTCAGCAGCCGCGATGACACAGGCGGAGAAGGGGGATGCGGAGAACGGGAAGGAGAAGGGCGGAGAGAAGGAGAAGGAGCAGCGCGGCGTGAAACGACCCATCGTGCCCGCGCTGGTGCCGGAGTCGCTGCAGGAGGTGCGGCGCGGCGCGGCGCCGGGGGCGGGTCTCGGAGAAGGCCTTCCGGCCGGGCGGGGGTGAAAAAGCAGGCGGCGGCGCAAGGCTTCCGGGTTCCACCCTCGTGGCTGTCACCGTGTGTGGTCGCCTCCCCGGCCCGCCGCGGTACCGGCCCCGGGGCCCTCGCCCTCCTTCCAAGCAGCTGTGGAGTGTCAGTGAGCGCAGGTGGAGTTTAGCGCCGGGCAGGGACCCATGGCGGTGCAGGCGTTTTCCTTTGTGAAGGAAGTCTTTGGGAGTGGAGGCCAATTCCAGCATAAAGCAAGACAAAGGCAGACGATCGTCTGAATAGACATGAAGAGTTTGTGTGTCAAAATCAGAACAAGATGAAGTCATACTAACCAGAAAAAAATTATTTGTCGTAGCATGGCAGGCAAAGGACCTGTGTGTGTGTGTGTGTATTCTTACTGATGAATGAAAAAACACCAACATTCCCGTAGGAAAATCGGTAAATTCACGGCAAAAATAATGCATTTAAATGGTCAGAATTTCATGTTGGACATCTCTGAGTCAGCTTCCTAACTGATGGATGGGTTAAAGATAACACCCAACTGTCCAGGCAGCTGAAGGATGCCTAGCATCGTACTGGCTCGCGGTAAACCCCCAGGGTGATGCTTACTGTTGGACAGGCCTGTTTCTCCACCCATCCATTTGAGAGGGCAGGCTGGATGGTCTGTATGGGCCTTGCAGATTCCCACCCTGTAAGATTCTTTCACTCTGTGACTGGGAGGCAGGAGGGTAGAGCTCACAGTTGGGCACGGGGCAGCAGGTATTAGGGCATATGGTGTTGTATGGGCTAGTGCAGAAGGCCACAGGGAAGTATTGGGCACACACAGCGGGTGCCTCCTCTGACCCTGATGGTCTGGGACGGTTTTAAAGAAGGTGACATCTGGACCAAGACCTGAAGAGTGATTAGGAGTTAGTCGGGGAATCTCAGGGAAGAACGGTGTGGGCCAGGAGAGGAGACCAAGTGTTGGTGATCAGGATGTCTGGAAGTGAGGAAGAAGAGGGAGCCAGAGGTGAGACAGGAGATCTTAGTGGGGCCTATCACAAGAGGCATAAAGCCAGAGAGTCTGGTCTCTTCTGAAGGCAGTGCAGAACTTTGGAAGAGCTAGACAGACCCTGGGCTGCAGGAATAGCTTGCTTACTCCTCACAATAGCTCTGGGGTGTAGTAACTTCATCCAGAGCAAGGAAGTGGTGCAGTATGAATTTGAAGCCAGATCTGTGAATCCGGAGCCTGGGCAGTTGTAGTTAATCCAGTCAGTTGTAGAACACCCTTTAGTTTTCCCGTGTTCTCTGTGGTTTTTTTTATATCCATTATTTGCTTAATAACTTTTTTTTTTTACGTGACCTTATTTAAGTAATAATATTCAGGAAGTGATGTGTGGGCTATACTGGCTAGTTTTTTCCTGACATGTTAAACTAAATATGTAGTTGTTAAAAAATATTTGTCCCCTCTTTGGAAAACTGCCATCACTACCCCAGAGCTTCCCGATCACCGCGGTACAGCCTGTGTGCCAGTAATGTACTGATATCTGATGGCAAGAGGCTTCATCTTTTTACTCCAATCTGCTGGACACATGTCTGCCGTAGCAAAAAAAAGGTTGGGAAGTAGTGTTGAACATCACGCCAGCCACGTGAAAGTGGTGCCTTCAACAAATATCTCCTAGTCTCCTGTGGGCTGTGCACTGGACATAGAGGAGTGAACGGGACAGAGTGATCCCTTCTTACGTGAGGGTTTTTGTCTGTTGGGAGGGCAGACTTAAATAATTACAAGAAAGACAAGTGTCAAGCAAAAGGGTACCATAAGATTATACTGCAAGGGGACAAGCAAACCTGGTCTGATGACTTTTAACTTCGGAACCGAAGAGGGAAGTAGGATTTACCGGGGAGAAAGGATGTGGCAGGCAGAGGGAGTTGCCTGTGTGAAGACCTGGAAGTCAGAGTGGTGAGTTAAGAAATCAAGAGATATCTAAAAGGTTTTTTTTAATGTGTATTTAGTTTTGAGAGAGAGAGAATGAGTGGGGGAAGGGGCAGAGAGAGAGGGAGACACAGAATCTGAAGCAGACTCCAGGCTCTGAGCTGTCAGCACAGAGCCCGATGGTGGCACTTGAACTCATGAACCACGAAGTCATGAGCTGAGCCGAAGTCGGACGCTTAACTGACAGAGCCACCCAGACACCCCAAGAAATCAAGAGATATCTAGATCAGGAAGATTAAAAACAAAGGAGGTGGTTCTCAAGTAAGGCTAGAGAAGTAGACAGGGTCTTGATCTCAGAGGTTCTGGACTCTGTCTTATGGGCAAGCTTTGGAAATGTTTTAAATGGAGACATGCAAGAAGACACATCTGTGGCTCAAGGGCAGGGCAGAGTAGGTACTAGCTAAGGAGTCGTGCAGGAATGGTGACTCTCCCTGGAAATTCTGAATCAGAAAATTTGTAGTGGAGGCTTAGAATCTATTTTTTGTTTACCAGCATCTTTAGTGATTCAGCTTTAGCTAGTACTAGTCATGGTATTCCCCACAGGTATTCTTTGTCTGTGACCCCGAGTAATATGAAAGTTCTCTGGTGGTCAGGATTTTGTCTTGCTCACCATTGTACTCCAGTACCTGGCACAGAAATGCCCAGTAATTATAGGTTAACTTGCATTGGATAATTACGGTTTTGTTCATTTAAACAAATGTTGACCTGTGTACTGCGAGTCGGATCCTAGGACCACAGAAATACAAAAGGAGTTTGCATTCAGGCAGAGAGCCATAATTGGATACCTCTCAAAGAGCTATCTTCAGTGAATTATTTTGATACCTTTGAGTCTGATAGTCATTATAGGAAACGAACCTCTTAGTCTAGCCTAGTCTGTGTGTTATTTAACTTGTTACTGCATATTATTTACTAAGGTCACGCTCCTGTGTTTTATATTTGCAGCAAATCCAGAGCAACTTCATTGTTGTCATACACCCAGGTTCAACAACCTTAAGGATTGGGCGAGCCACAGACACACTTCCTGCTAGCATTCCTCATGTGATTGCACGAAGACACAAACAACAAGGGCAGCCACTATACAAGGACAACTGGCTCCTAAGGGAAGGACTAAATGTAAGTCAGAAATGAAGGATCTGGAGAGAAAGCCTAAGGTTGCTTCTTTGGGAGAGCAGTATACACAGTATACTTGAATAAGCATCTACATCTTCATAGCTTTAATGTATTTTAAAATAATAACATCATTCAGGGTTACAAGTAGCATTTTTCATCTGAGCCAGTGGTATTAGATTGTAAAGAAATAATTATAACAAAAGTAAATCAAAAATTTTTTCACCTATCAGTATGAATTGGGTATTGATCAAGGTGATCTTTAATGGATGCTACAATATTGTCGCTCACTTAAAACAGTGCCTTATGAGAAAAAATGACATCTGGCCATGTGTAGCAACATGGATGGAACTGGAGGGTATTATGTTAAGTGAAATAAGTCAGTCAGAAAAAGACAGATACCATATGTTTCCATGCATAGGTGGACTTTGCGAGACTAAGCAAAAACCAGGGGGAGGGGAAGAGGGGAAAGGAAAAAAAGACACAGAGAGGGAGGGAGATAAAACATAAGAGACTCTCAAAGACTAAGAACAAACTGAGGGTGAGAGGAGTGAGGGAGGGGGGAGAGGGGGTGACGGGCATGAAAGAGGGCACGTGTTGGGATGAACACTGGGTGTTATATGTAAACCAATTTGAAAATAAACTATAAAAAAAAAAACAGTGCCTTAAAGTCCCTATTAAGTGACTGTCATATTTTCCTCTTCCAGATGTTTACAGTGTATATTGAGCTTATATTTTTAATCTATAAGTAAGTCGAATTGTTATAATCAGTTACTACAATCTTAGATCAAATTATAACTTGAGGTCAAAACTACATATATCCTTGCAGATAGCATTTGCTTTATCCTATCTTGCAGGTAGTAATTAGGAGAAAAATATTTCATGGTAGATGTTAAGATACGTGTTTTGCATCGTAATCCACTTTTAAGTTTTAAATCAAAGGTAGTTTTAGGAATTTGCAGTTTTTATACTACAAATAGTAAACGTTAGTGTTGTATTTTTGTTGTTGTTTTTTTTTAACATAACTGGAAGACTAAGTCCATTTCTAAGCCTAAATGTAACTGGAGGGTATAAGAGTCTAAATTCATTTATGTTTTTAGATCTTATAATTCTTTTGTAGGGCATAAATCTCAGGAGTAGAAGTTGATAGAAAAGAATAACTTTTTCACAGAGATATTTACAGATTTGTTCTTTATAATGTCACAGCAACTTGCATACCTGCTGATGAAACAAAATAGCACCTGGGTGAATATAACATTGTTATAAAATTGAAAATATGAGAATTATGTAGATGTACGGAAAAGTCTCTGAAATACTTGATAAATACAAAGTAGCTATCCTGATTAGTGATTTGAAAAATTTTGTCACTCAGACTTCTTTGAGGTTATAGATTTTTGCAAATAGTTGGTTTATGGTGAGGGTTCCTTTCTGATTTTTTTATTTATAAATAGTAAAAAGATTACTTTGAGTTCTTAAGATTGATACATATGGCAGAGATTAAGGAAATACTGCTGCTTGTTAATGAGGGAGCATTTCTTCTTGGTAGATTAAATTAATAGTTTACCAAATTGCTTTCTCTTTTCACTGAATCCTTTGTACTGCTCATCTTTCACTCCCCCTCCTCCAGAAACCAGAAAGTAATGAACAAAGACAAAATGGCCTTAAAATGGTGGATCAAGCAATATGGTCTAAAAAGATGTCCAACGGTACAAGACGGATTCCCGTGTCCCCTGAACAGGTTCAGTCTTAACTCTTTCTTCAGATTTATTCTTTAACTGCTATTCTGTCATAGTGCTATTCATGTGTTCTCTCGATTTCATTATGTAAATTAGAGGGATTTCCTTAAAAAAGAAAGAAAAACCAACCATTCATAACCAGCTATGGAATACCCAAATCAGTGTCACAAATGCTTGGGCACACCGAATAATTTAAAAGTTGGTGTTTCTTATGGCAAATTGATAAAAATTTATAGTTTACCTAAGAGTCTTAAGGGTATAATTCCAAGATCTGTAAGAACATGGGAAGCTATGTTGTTACTATATTTGCCATTTTAATATGATCAAAAATACTCTTGGGGTGGACATGAGCTGGTATGATACTTAAATGTATATTCAGCTTTAAGCAGAGTGCAGTAATTTTGGACTGACTGTGAGTCACAGCCTAGGTATTAAACCATGGAGGAAAAAATCACAATTGTGGAAAAGATGAAGAGAATCTTTCTGTGACCGGTCAATATTTTGCCAAATATTTAGGGCTTGTGATTACGTTTTGCTACTGTATCTGGTCTGTGAGAGAGGAGAAAAGAGGACTCATATTACATTTCTCCTTCCCTGTCTCCTTTTTTCTTGCATAAATTTAGAGAATTTTCTGACGTTCTTTTGTTTCAGGCACGCTCCTACAACAAGCAGATGCGACCTGCAATCTTAGATCACTGTTCTGGAAATAAGTGGACAAACACATCCCATCATCCTGAGTTTTTGGTGGGAGAAGAGGTAGGGAACTTTGCAGCACCATACGGTGCTCCTTGTTTCCCAGAATCCCCCATCTTCCTTGCAGGCCCAGATACTCACACAGGCTCCTGCGATGTTAGATACTCCACTCTCAACATTTAGAAGAGTGAGCAAATGGGGGCACCTAGGTGACTCAGTCAGTTAAGCATCCTACTTCGGCTCAGGTCATGATCTTACATTTCGTGAGTTCAAGCCCTGTGTCGGCCTCTGTGCTGACAGCTCGCAGCCTGTAGCCTGCTTCATATTCCATGACTTCCTCTCTCTTTCCCTCCCTCTCTCACTCTAGCCTCTCTCTCAAAAAAATAAACATTAAAAAAAATTTATTAGAATAGTGAGCAAACGTTAATCATAACTCTGGCCTTAGATTTTTAAATGTGAATCCAGAAAATGCCAGGAAAGATTTTAACAATGTATTCATCTCCCTATCTTTCCTAGGCCTTGTATGTTAATCCATTGGACTGTTATAATATTCACTGGCCCATCAGAAGAGGCCAGTTAAATATTCACCCAGGACCTGGGGGCTCCCTTACAGCTGTGCTGGCAGATATTGAAGTAATATGGTCTCACGCAATACAAAAATACTTGGAAATTCCGCTGAAAGATTTAAAGGTGAGCTAAAATTCCCAGTTACTTGGACTATCTTTAAGAGTATTGGTCAGTAAATGTGCATATTACTGAGTTTGTAATCTAGTGTCCTTGAAGCAGTCTCAGCCTTAAGGTGTGAAGGGTGTCTTCCTTCTTTGCTGACTTCACCTCGTTTTCTTACTGTTTCTTTGGCATCTCTCTACCGCCCTGCGACCTGCAGACTTGCTCATGTTTATGCCTTCTCTCTGGACCTTTTTCAGGACATATGTTTTGTCTTACTTTTAATTTCCATAAGAGTTTTTTTGTTTTTTTATTTTTCTTTTTTAATTGAAGTATAGTTGACATACAACATTACGTTAGTTTCAGGTATACAGCGCAGTGATTTGACGACCCTATTCATGCTGTGCTTACCCCCAAGTGCAGCTACTGTCTGTCCCCATACTGTGCTCTTACAATATCGAGGACTGTATGCCCTATGCTGTATTTTTCATCCCCGTGACTTACTCATTCCATAACTGGAAACCTCTGTCTCCCACTCCCTTTCACCCATTTTGCCCACCCCCCACCCTCCTTGCC
This sequence comes from Paguma larvata, assembly GCA_030068075.1. Taxonomy (NCBI): domain Eukaryota; kingdom Metazoa; phylum Chordata; class Mammalia; order Carnivora; family Viverridae; genus Paguma; species Paguma larvata. Next base: position 21,182,646 of record CM057842.1, on the reverse strand, counting down.
TCTGGCAACCACTGATTTGTTCTCCGTATTTATGGGTCTTTTTCTGCTTTTTTTGGTTTTTCATTTGTTTTGTATTTTAGATTCCACGTATAAGTGAAATCGTATGATATTTATCTTTCTTTTACTTATTTCACTTAGCATAATACCCTCTAGCTTCATCCATGTTGTTGCAAATAGCAAGATCTCATTCTTTAATATAGCTGAGTAATATTCTATGGTATGTATGTATGTACCAATCTTTTTATCCTTTTATCTATCAGTGGACACTTAGGTTGCTTCCATATCTTGGCTATTGTAAATAACACTTCACTGAAATTAGGAATGCATATATTTTTTAAAATTACTGTTTTAATTTTCTTTAGGTAATACTCAGTAGTTGAATTACTGGATCGTGTGGTATTTCTGTTTCTAATTTTTTGGAATCTCCATTCTGTTTTCCATAGCAGCTGTACTAATTTACATTCCCACCAACAGTGTACAAGGATTCCTTTTTCTTCACATCTTTTCTAACACCCATTATTTCTCGTCTGTTTGATACTAGCCATTCTGACAGGTATGAGGTGATAGCTCGTTGTAGTTTTGATTTGCATTTCCCTAATGATTAGTGATGTTGAGGATCTGTTCATGTGTCTGTGGTTATCTCTCTGTCTTCAGAGAAACGTGTCTATTGAGGACCACTGCCCATTTTCTAATTGGATTATTTGTTCTTCTGGTGTTGAGTTATAGAAGTTCTTTATATATTTTGGCTGTTAACCACTTACCAGATATGTCACTTGCAAATACCTTCTCCAATCAAGTAGGTTGCCTTTTCGTTTTGTTGATGGCTTCCTTCATTGTGCAAACTTCTTACTTTGGTGTAGCCCCAATAGTTTATTTTTGTTTTTGCTTCCCTTGCCTCAGGAGACAAGAAAAATGTTGCTAAGGCTGATGTCAAAGAATTTGCTGCCTGTGTTTTCTTCTAGGAGTTTTATGATTTCAGGTCTTACATCTACATTTTTAATCCATTTCAAATGTATTTTTGTGAATGGTATAAGAAAGTGGTCCAGTTTCATTCTTTTGCATGTTAACTATCCAGTTTTCCCAGCACCAATTGTTGGAGAGACTTTTTCCCCTTGCATATCCTTGCCTCCTTTGTCGAACTGACCTGTTCCATTGATTTATATGTGTAATTTTGTGCCAGTACCATACCGTCTTGATTATTATAGCTGTGTAGTATATTTTGATATCTGGGGTTGTGATCCCATTTCACAAGTTTTTAATAATTTAAAGGGAAAAAAAATCCTCACACAGCTTCAACATTTTCTGTTTTCATTAAACCCAAAAAATAGCAGAGGGGTTTGAGCTTTTGTTTCGTGCCCCTAATCATTGCTGCCATCCTTCAGAGAGAATCCTCTCTGAAGACAAATGTAGTGACATTTATTTTGACCTGACTTTAGCATTAACTGTTTTATCTTTTTTTTCCTTTGTTCTTCTTTTTAGTATTATAGATGTATCTTACTAATTCCTGATATCTATAATAAACAGCATGTGAAGGAACTAGTGAATATGATTCTCATGAAGATGGGTTTTTCAGGTATGTCTGATATTCCAGAGAAATCTACTTGAAATGAGATTGTTATCTGTTCTTATTCACAAAGTTAATCTAATTCACTGCTTTATTGAAATGTTTATTCTGAGAGGATCCACTGTGCTTGGACGATTGCTCAGGGGTTTCCAGACTTTAACTGATGATCTCTGTTAGGATCTTGACTGCTGCCTAGCTGATGGCTCCTCTGCCTTTGTGTCTCAGGGATCGTGGTCCATCAGGAGTCTGTGTGTGCCACCTTTGGAAGTGGTTTAAGCAGCACATGTATCGTAGATGTCGGAGACCAGAAGACAAGCGTGTGCTGTGTGGAGGATGGGGTCTCTCATCGGAATACTCGGTAAAGACCTTGGAAGGTGGCTTTCTCTGTTTCTTCTCCCCTCACAGCCCGTTCAGGCATAAAGCATCACAAGTTAGAAATGAAATTTTTACAAGGAATTATATTCACAGTTCTGGAAGTACAAATTCTAGCAAGGCTATAGGCCACCGATTTTACCTTTCCTGTTGGAATTCTCTGCTGTGAGTCCACATCAGCAGCTCCTGAAAATCCCAGCTTGCGTCATATGCCTTCCCACAGAGGAAGCATAGTGTTGGCTCTGTGTCTTGCTGTGGTCTGGTGTAAAGATACTAATTATGCTCATAGCAAAGTTTTATTTAGGCAAGTCGTGTGGGGGAAAATAGATTTTCTCAGGTCCGAATTCTCTAACTAGCTAGCATTTTTAGTATTTGCTTTTGTCTTAATTGTTCAGTGAGTGATGAGTAGCTTTCTTGTCCATTCCCTTTGTGATGTCATCACTGATAAAAGAGATAATAAAATAATTATCAGGCACAAGTTTGCTGCTTGTCTTCCCTGAGAGAAGCCCAGCACAGGTAAGCACACTCAGGCTGTGCACATACAGGTTCTCTGCAGCATTCTGTGCTCCCGGGACAGCTTCTTCAGGATGCTGTAGTTCTTCTTATCCCTCACGTAGGTAGTTTGAGTCACAGGGTAGAGAAACATTGGAAAGAGGGCCTAAGCAGTCCAGGAGAAAGGTTAATTTCTGTTGCTTCCCACCGCAAGTTATGGTGCATTTGAAAACCCAGCGTGAATTATTTTGGCTCATCCATTGTTTGTATTACCTGATGCTGTTGGTTTTCAAAGTATAGAGAAAATACTGGACCTAGGTCTCCCACTTCTAAAATAACCTAGCAGTGTTCTTTCCAGATTGTAGAACCATCCAGTTAGTGGGTACTACACTCTTTATAGTTTCTTCCCGTGAGTTTGTCCTATGATGTCACTGCTTGTGAACTTGACATGCTGGTGAGTATGGACAGGCAAACAGCTAGCCTATGGTAAACATAGTGACTTGGAAATGAGCTGCATTTAGTCATGTGTATTCTGTTTCTCAGAGACTTTTTACAAATAGCATGACTGCTCCTAGGCGCCTGCCCCTGGTTGTGTGCTGGAGTCCATTTCTCCATCCCATCCGTCCGTCCCGTCTTCATTCTGTTCCTGCAGCAGACATCTTTGAGACTTGTCATGTCTCACTGTGGGTGATGGAGCTTTTGAAATGCCCTTCGCACCTCCTTGACTGACAGATCACCTACCTGCCTTTTCTTTTAACTCTAGACTCTGTCTGGCGTATGGAGGCTCTGACGTGTCAAGGTGTTTCTACTGGCTGATGCAGCGAGCTGGGTTCCCTTACCGAGAATGCCAGCTAACAAATAAAATGGATTGTCTTCTTCTACAGCACCTTAAAGAAACTTTTTGTCATTTAGATCAGGTGGGAGCAAAATCAAAATTGGTGATTATTTTTGTTTCCAGGAAAAATTTAAGATATTTAAAAGGCAATTAAAAATGTAACAATGTCATGCCATGCTTTGAACCCAAGTTGACAGAGCCTTGGAGTGGAAGCCTTAAGGAGTGAGGGTGTTTTGCTATAAGGTCAGAGCCTGCAGGATGTGTCTCAGGCTCTAGAAAATACAGCTGGCTTTTTTAAGAAAGAGTGTTTAAGAAATCCTCTTTTTAGATCTTTGATCATTCCAATAAAGGTTAAAGATACACCTGTAGATGTAATAAATCTATAGGCGCAGACATTTAATAAAGTGGCATCGTGTGAAGCACTTAGTGTTGCAGGCGTTGTATGTGGGTTCCTACTTTTTATGTGTTCTGTTTCAGACATTTTTCCTAACATTTTTCAAACTAATTCTGAATAATGAAATTTTGAGGAACCTAAGACTGGGTAGCATTTCTTAGTTATTGAGGAAATTTGCTTATTGATTTGGGTAATAGTTTATATTAATATGTCTTGATAATGAAGAAAAAAATGCAGATGGTAGAAATTTTGGAAATGTTAAAAGGGAAGCAAGGTGCGTTTTGACTCTTATTTTATTAAGTTCCAGGTGGGATGGTGCAAAGTTGCAGGGAGCCTTGTTATAAGTGAGATTCAGATTGTGGAGAGGCTTAACTATAATTTGAGGAGTTTACATGCACTTTTACTGGCTCACTGACCGCATCTTTTCCTGGAATCAGGACATCTCTGGACTTCAGGATCACGAGTTTCAGATTCGACATCCAGATTCCCCTGCCCTACTTTACCAGTTTCGATTAGGAGATGAAAAACTCCAGGTAACATGTGGGTGTATATTTCCATGGGTAGAAAGAAAGCCAACCTGGTTCACTCAGAGACCAAGAGCATATGCACTCGTGTGAAACCCCGTGAGGTTAGAACGTCAACTGGATAGGTTAGCAGCTTTTTTTTAAACATTTTGTTTAGTGTTTGTTTATTTTTGAGAGAGAGAGAGAGAAGGGAGGGCGCGGAGAGGCAGAGAAAGAGGGAGACCGAGAACCCAAAGTAGGACCCACGCTGACACTGCAAAACCCAGCGTGGGGCTCAAACCCACAAATGGTGAGATCATGACCTGAGCCAAAGTCGGACGCTCAACCTACTGAGCCATCCAGGTGCCCCTGCTAAACCAGCTTTTAAAAAGCCACTGATAAAGTACAGATTAGAATAGATAATGAGGACCATCTTTTTAATTAGCTGCCATGTGATTTGTTATTATTTAGAGAGACGAGGACAGTTCTTATGTGGAAATTATGAAGTAGCTTGTTAGGCACTTGCACTACATTTGCTTTGACATTTCTCTTTGTGGTGTCACAGCACTCATTAGTTGGATGATTTCTGTAAGTTTTCTGGCCTCTTGTGCAATGAAGAAACAATGTTACTCCCCAAAGAGAGTGCTTATTGAGTCTTACTTCTAGGATATGATCTGCCAGTTTTGTTCTGGGAAGAACAGGATTTAATGGATCAGTTTTTTTCAGAAGGCCAAGTGTCCTTGGTTGATCGTTCTTTTCCTTCCTTGCACAGGCTCCAATGGCTTTGTTTTACCCAGCGACTTTTGGAATTGTTGGACAGAAGATGACAACTTTGCAGCACAGATCCCAGGGTGACCCTGAAGATCCTCACGACGAGCATTACCTGCTGGCCACACAGAGCAAGCAAGAACAGGTCTGCAGCAGTTCTGGTGTGAGAGGAGACAGCTTGGTCCCTGTGGAAGTTCGCCCGTGATTAGTGGATCGTCACAGTCACTGCAGTCTGACTGCATACTGAAGCTAATACTGTTTTAGAGCTGGAGATGTAATGAAGTCTAAATTTAAAATCAGATGACAGATTTCTTCATTCAGCAGACATGAATCCAATTTTCAGAATACCAGTCCACAAATTTAAAAGTTAATTTAATAAACATACTTATTTTTGGTGTGTAAATTACCTACTTTTGAATATTTATCTAGTCGTGAGTATTCTTAGTAAAATCTCACCTATTTTTAAAATAACGTAAAAGGTATATGGCCTAGGCCGAAAGCTGAATTCTTTTGTCCAGAGCTGATGATCCAAGTAAATGAAAGCTCTACTCTCCCAGTGCAACAGCAGCTCGTGATGGAGAGGGGGGGCTTATAAACTTTTTCTAGTCTTTGTCCCTGTCCCAAAGGTAAGCATGAAGTGGTTGGATAAGGTCTGAAAATGAGGATTATGTATTAGCCACAGGCACAAGAATTCTGCTGAAATACTCCACGTAAAAACTCAGTTCAAGGGGGAAGTGTCCGTGTACACTGTCATTTCAATTTTAAAATCCATCCAGTAATAGTAAAGTTGTGAGACTCACCCTGCCTGCCAGTGGCTGCTTTGGAATTGTCAGCTCACCCTCATCTTTTATACACCACCTCTCACTCCCAGATGATCTGGGAGTGGGTGCAGGTGCTTGGCCACATGCTAGCGCGTATTCCCTCTCTGCACCACAGGGATGGACCTTTGCTCTCTAGCAGTATAAAGTCCTGCGGTGGGGAGGGCGGGTCTAGCTGGAGAACATCAGCCCTGTTCGGTCATACTCACACCATCCACTTGATTGTCCTTTTGTTTGATTTAAAGTCTGCAAAAGCTACTGCTGACCGAAAGTCTGCATCCAAACCCATTGGATTTGAAGGGGATCTTCGTGGCCAGTCCTCTGATCTTCCAGAAAGACTCCATGGCCAGGAGGTGGATTTGGGATCCTCCCAGGGAGACTGTCTGATGGCCGGCAATGAATCCGAGGAGGCTCTCACAGCACTGATGTCCAGGAAGACTGCCATCTCGCTGTTTGAAGGGAAGGCCCTGGGCCTGGATAAAGCCATTCTTCACAGCATAGACTGCTGTTGTAAGCACATCGTAAGATAGCAGTTAGGTGGTTGTGCTGCGTAACATATGCATTGAAAACCTGTAGAGCAAATGCTTTGTGCTTGCGTTCCTGACCTCCTTGAGCATATAGCCTACTGGAGGAAACCAAAGAAGTTCCATTGTCACACAAATGTGAAATTACAACTATGACCGGTGCTACAAAGTTGAACAAAAGGGAAAGTTGAGTTGACTTTGAGAGCTTCTGATTGAGGGATTTAATAAGGGATTTTTATTGGTAGGAGGAGGTATGGAGGGTGGGAGGAAGGAATCTTTTCTTAAGGAAGAGCCGTTTGAGAACGATCTAGGAGGTGAGAGGGTTACCAGGTGGCATTCCAGGCAGAGGAAGAGACCTGTGTGGAGGCTGGAGAAGCAGTGTGTACAAGCCACAGTGGACTTTCTAGGCCCCCATAGAGATTTTGGTCCTAATCCTGCCAAGTCACAGGGTGGGGGGTGCAGCAGCATGTTCACATGGGTGTTTTGCAAGGTTCTCCTGGCTGCATTGTTTAGGGCAGGTTGGAGAGAGAGCTTTGAGGAGGCTCAGTTGTCCAAACGAGATGGTGGTGGTTTGGCCCAGTGGTGGATTTGGAGGAAAAGAGTGGAAGGAATATCATTGTCTTTTCAGCATCTGATGATACCAAAAAGAAGATGTACAGTTCCATCCTGGTGGTTGGAGGTGGTTTGATGTTTCATAAAGCTCAAGAATTTCTGCAGCACAGAATTCTCAACAAAATGCCACCATCGTTCAGGCGAATTATTGAGAATGTGGACGTGATCACAAGGCCCAAGGTCTGTTGTTCGTGGTGCAGTTGGATTGTATACGAATGAAACCAGCACTGATTCTTTCTAATTGTAATAAAATCCTGGAAGGCGTGAACTTGCATTTGGACAGCTATTGAGGGTGTGGGCAAGTGGAAAAATTTCTTTCAGTAGGTCACAGATTTGGTGCAAGGAGCTCTGGGTGGGGCACCTGGATTCCTGGGTGTTAGACCCTGCTGTGCTCTCCAGACCAGCACGGCCGACTTCCAGAAGCCATGCCTTTGGGAAAGGACTGGGTGGGCAAGGAGAAGACTGGCTGGTCTCGGCCAGAAAAACTTCAGTTGTAGCTTTCATGTTAAGGATCTGCTGCTGGTCCCCAGACCAGGGCATCTTTAAGGATCCTTTTGGCTTGAACTATCTCGGAAAGGAAATAAACCCAGGAATTTAGAAAGAGATTGTATCTTTATTTCATTACATCCCACAAACAATTCCTGGGAATGTTATTTAATTTTAATCCTGAGGGAGGGGTTATGGGATGCATTTATTCCACTCTAACTTCAGAATAAGTAATTTCCTTATGTCTGTTTCTGCATATGGGGCCTATTGGTGGAATAATAGTGAATAGTAGCATCTTCAATAATAAACACCAAAAAGTTTTCTTATCAGTTGGAACAGAAAGATGTCTGTAGTTCACAGGTCCTGCATGGATGAGTCTTTAATGCAGGTTGAAAATCTGACTATTTAAGTATTGATTTAGCAGTTTTTTTCTACCCCCAAATTCAAGGAAATTATTAAGTCTACGTCTTATCTGCTTTTGCTGTATCACTACTCCAGGACATGGATCCCCGGCTGATTGCATGGAAAGGAGGGGCCGTGCTGGCTTGTTTGGACACGACACAGGAACTGTGGATCTATCAGAGAGAATGGCAGCGCTTTGGTGTCCGCATGTTACGAGAGCGAGCTGCTTTTGTGTGGTGAAGGTCGGCAGGAAGTCAGTGTTGAAGACCAAAAATAAGCATCCTGGTATAAAGACTCTTAAAGAATATATGCATTTTAATTTATTGACTCAGATGCTTAAGTTTCATGGAAAATAAATGAATTTTAACTTTTATGTTGACAGCAGGATTTTCATGTGCAATTATCAGCTGCTTTCGTAGTCGGCACGTTTAAGAATAAATGTGAACTTAGTCTTCAGTGGTAAACTCGCCCCTTTCTCAGGGTCACAGGAGCTTCCTGATGATGTGAAATGTTGCTGTTGTGTGGCTCTCGTGTATATGCCTTGGTTTAAGTTGACCTCAGTGTCCTCAGATGATCTCATGCAGCCATAGGGGTGGGTATATGACTCGTGTACCTGAATCATGAGAACTGGTCACGCCATTTCCCTCATGTGTTACAGCAGGCACATATGTTGTGACTCCTGTGTGCTTTTGGAGTTCCAAATAGGAAGAAAAAAAGGTTCGTTCTTTTCTTTTTCTGTTGGATTACAAAAAAGATTGTGACCAGTTGAGGTTTGGATTTCCAGAGGCAAATTTTTTTTTTAATTTTTTTTTTAATGTTTATTTAATTTTTGAGAGACAGAGCATGAGCAGGGGAGGAGCAGAGAGAGAGGGAGACAGAATCTGAAGCAGGCTCCAGGCTCTGAGCTGTCCGCACAGAGCCTGACGCGGAGCTTGAACCCACGAACTGTGAGATCATTACCTGAGCCGAAGTCGGATGCTTAACCGACTGAGCCCCCCAGGTGCCCCAAGAGGCAAATTTTTAAAGCCGAGTGGGTTAGCTTTTATTACCCGACATGCTTCAGGGTGGGCTTGCGAAAAGAAAACAATCATTATATGAAGAAAACAAAATCTGAGAAGGAAAATTTGTTTCCTTTCTAAAGCCAAATAGAAACAATTCAGGTATAATTTGGAGTTAACTTGTGTTGTAATTACTAACTTAATCATCAAGCCTCTTGTTTTTCTGTACCTGAGGAACCAAGAGAAAGGTTTTAGAGCTCTTTGCACTCAGTGTGATTATCTGACCTTAATCTGTGAGCGATCCGAGGCAAAATCTAAGTACAGACAGCTAGTAGACCCAAGGCCTGGGTCACTTGGTAAAGATACAGACAGCTAGTAGCACCAGTGACCCAGGCCTTGGTGAAGCCTTCTGAACCCCTGGCCCCAGGAAGAGACAGCATTGTCCGGAAACAGGAGCCAGTCAGCCAGCGAGCACAGTGCCTGGAGGCTCAGAGACCTGGGAGCCTGGGAGAGTGCTGGATCCCTGCCATCCCCTGCCGGGCACCTGCTCATCCAGAACTGGAGATGGAGGGGGACAGAGACAGAGGTAGGGATGGATAAGAGATGGAGGGAAGAATGGAATATAGAAAGAATAGGGTGGTTAGAAGTCTTAGGATGTGAAGAAATGCACGTACCAGATCATTTGCATAAATAGGAGCATCTTACATACCTGTGGAGTAGGTTAGGAACAGAGAAGAGTCCACCATATAACAAAACAACTTTAACATGTTGGTGCTATTGAAGATGTGTGCCTTCAATTTGAAAATTGTGTGTTCTCTATTTTTTTTAAAATTTTTAACAAAATAAATTTATATAGTATTGATCTTATATATGTTTCTGGGCTGTTGCAACACAATTTATTAATGGCTACCTAATTCCAAAAACAAAATGTTATTTTTGTTTATAATCCTTTTTTACATAATAACATTACTGTTCTTATAAGTGGTAGATATTGATTCAGAGGAAGTCATTTCTGATCCAAATTTTAACATAAGCCATGTCCGTCCTCTGTTACCAGCACTTTAATAAGCACCATGAAAACAGATCAAGACAAGTAAGCGAGCTCCACCACATTAAACATACTGCCTCAGCCATTACTAAGTATCTGCTTGGGGAGCTGAACATGGTGAGTTTTCACTCTGGGCTTCCTTATTTTGGTTTGTATTTCATCCATAAGACATGTATTAGAAGGGGTGGCATGGCCCTTTAAGGATAGTTTTGACACTTAACGAATATATTAACAGTCATCCACCTGAAACTGAGCCACGTTCTAGAGCAGATACGGCACTGCACGTGTGAAAGACCAGCATTCTTAGAAAAATGGGCATAATATAAATAATATAAATAGCCCCTTGGTAACCTCTGCATTAGGAAAAGATGCTTTTAGAAAAAGAAGTTGGAAGACTTAAGATACCATACATTTCTATGTCATGGAGCTCTATGGTAATTTAAGGAAACCATTGTAACTGATTTATAAAAGGACTAAGAGGGCTGACTTTCTAAAGAGCAGGAACTATTTGTATTTTGAACATGAAAAGTTAACATAATAACCAAGAAACTCTGAACTTTTACAGTGACCTCTAATAGGTAATTTTGGGCAAAAGCTGACATGAGGTCTGGAAGTAATGTATACTGGCATCCGTGTTAAAAGTCACCTATACGGGAGTCATCAGGACACGAATTTAGTTCAGAGAGGTCTCTATGCAAGTGCCAAACAGTACAAGTGGTTACATGTATGCTACATCATCTGGTCAGCAGAGAGGAGTTTAGCTCATTATTCCCTTTTCTGTTTTCTTAAAAATGGCTTTTGCATGTAACAGAGGGTTTTTCATCTATGAAGTTACTTGAGTGAATTAGTGAAGGCTTCTTAACTTGATACTCATTAAGTTTAGAATGTTACAGAAGTAAACAGTTTTACCTCCAGTGCAGTGCATGGACTGTTCAAGACTGGATGTTTGGCTGGAAGATGCTTTATCATTGCATTATCAGGATGGTTATAGTTTTGCATGATTACTTTCCTTGATCTTCAGGTATGCAGTTGGTTTAGCTTTATAAGTTTAGTTTCTGTCCTTTAGTTAATGCTACAATAGTATTTGTAACAGTTTTATTGGCATACAAGTTTTGGTTAAACCAAGGCATATGTATTCAGTTATGAATCCTCCTATTCCTGTTGCTAACTAAAGCAGGTATAAAATCCTCCCTGCATGTAGCCCATCCAGGAAACTTTAGAATCCTGAGATGCTTTCCCCAGTAATGTGGAGATGTAGGAAGGCTCCAGGGCACCTCGCTTCTCCCAGGTGGCCTACAGGGAACAGGCTGTCAGCCTCTCTTCCGCGGACATGTGCTGCTCCCCACGGAGAAGTTCTGAACAGAAAGCAGGAGCGTCCTTCATGAGGCGGTACTTGGGGCAGACACTGAGCGCGCTGTACTCGTCTTTGGTGTCTGCCTCTCTAAAATAGACCACCATGTATTTGCGAAGGGGAGTCTGGCTTCTCAGATCGCTGCAGAAGAGGTTAAAGGCAAGCGTGAAGAGGCCTTGGGAGTTCTCATGGGGGCTGCCCTCACTCTTGTCACAGGTACCATCACACGTGGTGTTGACGTCATTGGAAAGCAGGAAAATGACTCTATCCACTGCTTTCTTCTGAGTGGTGAGCCACTGCACCGGACCCATCTCCGCTATTTTCTTTTTCTGCCACTCTTCAAGAATAACCTCGCTTCTGCAGTGGCTTTGAAGAAATTCAGTGAAGTAACAAACTGTGTGATGGAAGCATATTTCAGAGGGGTAAACCACAAGGACCTTAATGGGGGGCAGTAGCGTGGCAGTAGGGAAGGAGGCCTTCTTGATCCTTTCTGTGGGGGGAAGAGAGCGTTTGTTAGCTGCGAACCGCACACAGCAGGCTGTCCCTCTAATCTGAGACACCACTAGTAAACAAACCCCTGCTGGGGAATGCTGGCTGAGCCCCAGGGACGTGCTTACTGCCAGCAAGGAGGATACCCCCGATGTCCCCGATGAACATACCACCTCAAACACACTGATGTTTAAACCTTAAAGATGCTCTAGAGGATGTATTTTCTAAGTCCTCATCACTGAGTCAGTCTTCTTAAGCCCTGTCTTTTTAGATAAAGTCACAGAAACGGTTTAGGTTTGAGGTACTTTGTTTTAGGCGGGTGGTTGTGACCTGTATTATAGAGTGTCGTGCGTCACCTGGGCTACCTGACCTCTACCCTTCCCATCGCATTTTGAATTAAGTCAACTCAGTAATTGATCCATCTTCTGCCTGCAGGTGGTAGAGTCTTTTTGTGGTTGCATTAGGCTAACTGGTACCCGGTTGCAGCTGGAACTTATCTGGAATTCTGTCCTGTATGTGCTACAGAACTGAAACTACATGTGAAAGTACTGTAACTAACACAGGCCAGACCATATCCCCTAAACAGAAGTATTCCCAAGGTCAGAGTCCCACATGGCTTTCTTACTTAGGTTATGAGATTAATCTCGTTCTATCCACAACATCACAAAGGTCACAAAGGGTGCATTTTCTCTCCATGTGGACAAGAGTTCATGAATTCAAGTGAGTCTTCTTATGCTATGGAACAGTTATTTTTAAAAAGTAGGAACTAGCTTGGAGTACCTATTGCAGGCAAAATGCGATTTGCTATTCGCTGTCTTTTGCCCATTGCAGTACTTGTAGGTGCCTCAGTAGTAAAAATAAAACTGGTGGTAGTCACTGGATCAAGAGGTCCCTAGCCCTGCTTCGCCTTGGCAGTCGTGGCCCAGTCATCACTTATCGGTATTTTCGGAGAGTTCTACGGCATTACATCAGTGCTACCTGACTCCTGGCTTAATGCCAAAATGCAACTGCTTCTAGAGGAATCTTCTTTAAAAAAAATTCAAAGTGTTATTTCCTCATTCAGGTTTCTTTAAAGAACTAATTATAACCCTTACTGTGCCTCCACAGCAGATAGGTCCCAGCCGCCAGCACTGCTGTGGCCCCCAGCAGGGCTGGGAGGAGGAGAGGCAGCCAGCCACCCAACATGCTTCTACCTGGAGAGAACAAAGTTGATTTATCTTCAGCAAAACAAAACCAAATTTATCTCCTATTTGGAAACTTCAGATTTTTACTCTATACTCTGTAGAAGTTTAGATTCATATAAAACCAAGGGTCAGTAGGTCTCTAGGGGGTCTGCAGATTGGTGCAATTTTCCGTAGAGTGCCCAGGCCGTTCGTTAGATTCTCAAAAGGGATATGGGACCCAAGAGGTTAAGAAAGTTCCACAGAAATCATTTTGACTTCTTACTCCACGTATAGACAGGCATTTTTCACCCTGGTAACCAGAGCTTTTTGTCCTCTGATGAATTGATGTTATTCTCAGTGTGATTATTTAATACATGGTACACGCAGATGCCATTGTTCAAGGCTGTTTTGTTCGACTGACAAAACACGGGGGGTAATGCCGCCTCCCGCAGGAGTGTCGGCCAGGTAAGCTCAGGAATCCGTAGGCCCTGTGCCCACACAGAAGTCAGGGCCGCCAGGCACCTGGGCTGTCAGTTGGTTGGGCTGAGTTTCTGAGAGTAACACTTCACAATTTTGACTCCACCCGGGCGAGTTCTGGGAATATTATTTGTCTGTCTGTAATGAGAGAACTGCCATCTCTAAATCCTGAAAGACATTATCCCAAACGTGCTGCTCTCAGGCATCAGCGAGGTGTGTCTTTGGGGGCCAGTATTCCTCATTTGTGACCGAGCGACCATATCAAGTCAAGTAGCAGTTAGGTCTGGGCCACTGAGGCTGCTAAGAAAATCACGGTGCAGTGAAATGCACGTTCCCTTGTGTACTCAGTCCTCTAAGGCCGCTGCCTTTTCAGCAGGTCCTTGGAGCACAGTGAACATCCCTTCGGCACTGTTTATTTTTACCCCCTTGTGTGCATCCTGTTCCATACAGGGTCTTGTGGTGAATTCACGAATGGAGCCTCCACTCCCAGTCAGGTGGCGGGCCCTCCGGCACAGCTCGGACGTCCTCCCCTGCACCCCAGCCCCCCGCCACGTACTGGGCAGGGACTCCCGCAGCTCCTGCAGGCGCATGCTCGCCTTGGCCCCTAACCTCTCTGATCACCCCGCATAAACGGCTGGGCACTTACGACCATCCAGGGGGAAGGACGCGCCAGTCTGTGGACAAAGCACAACTGTTCCTTTGCGTCGGATGCAGTCATTGCCACAAGTATGGAAATATGGAGTCAGCTGGGGGAAAAAGGAGAGGCTTGGGAAGCGCCCATCATGCTTCAGAGCAAAAGCTCAGCATGATGCCTACTTCCACCAAAACGTCTCCCCCCTTTCTCTCCCGGTTTGAACCGCACCCCCACCCCAGCATTGTAATTCCATTACAAAGTCCTAAAATCCAAACCAGCAACCCGAGACCACCTGACTCCTGAATTGTGAACCTAAACATTGTACTTGTTGCTAGCATGTTGGTTTCCTTATCTAAAAGGATTAGGTCAGAGGCTAATACATATACAAATATTTCCTCTAAAAAAACCCAGAGCAGCAGAGCTCCTGTTGACAGATACCTCCCCCGGGACTAGGAGAGTCTGGTTCTCTGGAAAAGGGGCGCAGTCATAATATGCTGACAGGTATCTGCTCCCTCTGGCATGTCTGAGTGCTACCTTTATGTTCCAGGGAATGAAAAACAAAAGCTTCTTATATTTGGGGTGTGGCTGTGTCCCTCTATGACCCTTCATGTCCCCACATCATAAACTCAGAGCTGAAAGGGACCTGAGAGCATCTGCATGGTCCAGCTTCCCGTTTTCCAGCCGACTAGACTCAGGCCCTGAGAGGACAGGCATCTGCCCTTCAAAGTTCATACCCTGGTCGAAACCCAAACCTCCTGATTTTAAATCCTTTGTTGCTTCATTTTGCGGTTAAAATGAAGCTTCAGAAAAACTAAATGGTACTCCTGTCTCAGAAGTTCTCTGAGGCTCTGTGACTAGAACGGAAAGTCAATAACCACTAATAAAAGCAAAAGGGGTCATGACCTGAAGGTTTGCTTCTCCTCTCGCCTCCATAACAACTGAGGCAAGGGGTTCCCCGCTTGTTGCTTAGTGCGAGGTGGGTGGTGGAAGGGAACCGGGTGAGGGAGCTCATCAGAGCGGTGGCCAGTGCAGCAGCCAGTCCTCCAGTGCCCCTGCCCTTGTGGAGAGAGAGCTCCGTGAGCCTTACCTGGACCACGGCACCTTCGCTCTCCCCAGTCACTGGAATCACCACAGAAGTGCGCGTTGGGGGTTTGTTCTGGGGCAGATTAAGTGAGACAAAATGGAGAACCGTGAGCCAGGGGAGTGAGAACAAAGACGCTGGTGAAACGACTGCTCTTCCCAAACCGACTCTCCACTCCTCAGACTGCATGAATAAGGATTCATTTCCTACTTTGGACATGTCTACCTCTGGTTGTCTTTAGATTCCCAGGGACAGTTAGTTCCAGGGATGGTCCCAGGGACTTGTTTCTCTGTTAAATGAGTCAAAACAGCCCCGCACACGTGGGCCAGGGACCGTCCCGCCTGTGCTCCGTTACAACAGACAGCCTGTCCAGGGAATCCTAGGGGCCTGTGTTTTTCTCATCAGCAAGGTGAGCAAGGCTGGGGGCGGTGTTAGGAAACAAAGAGGTACCTCCAGCACGTTAGAAAACCCGATTACGATGCGATTTTGGATGAGAGCCATGTATTTGTGTCCAAGGGGGCTGGTTGTAAAATTCACTTCCACCGCCGTCTTGTTCTTCTTACAGGCAGTGACGTTCGGATCCCACAGACTTCCTGAGTGGAGAGAAAATCACATGGGCAGAGTAGCAAACTGCCCCTCATTTAAGTCTCCTAAAGGACTTGACCAAATTTAAGTTCTCAGGCCTATGCGCATCCAAGGGCTCTCCTGTACAGTGTACTTTTTACTTAGTCCTTGCTCCCAGCATGTCAAAGTACCTGCTGCGCAAGAAAGTTTAGGGGCCCCATATCACCGCTTTGCTGAGATAGCTTCCCTGGGCTGGAGGTGTGTGGGGGAGGCATAGATGGGGTTCTACTACTCCCTTCAATTCTCGACATCCATTTTGAGTTAAGGGTTGAGGTCAGCATTTTCTCCCTTCCAGGATGGGGAGGAGGAGCCCATCCTAAGGTCTAAGGTAGAGCGAGTGAATAATTAAAGCAGGACTACAGCTACTAGAACATGCTGGGTTCCAGGAGCTTCATCCATCAGACCATTCTGTTGGCTTTACTGGATGTGAAGAAAGAAGGAAGTGCCTCATTGCTTAGCAGATACCCTGACAGGCCTACTCAGTGAGACAAGGTCAGTTGTTTGATTCTTGTGACTTGCAAATCAGCACCAGGTTAATTTCCAGGAACAGAAGAGATGGGAGCGTGTGGTGTTTTCCCCACATGGGAGAGCATGTCAGGCCCTCGCTCAGAACTGTCTTTAGGAGTGGGGGTCTAGGACTGATGGAAGGGCCTCAGAGCTCCCCGCACCCACCGTGCCCTCCACAGTCCAGATCTCTCTTGGTAGGAGGCAGGAGAGGAAGCATAAAGCTCCAAGTCTGCCTTCCATCAGGGAGACAGTGCAGTTCAGTCTGATGGGGTGCACGGGGATGCCTGGTGGGGGGACTGGTTCCCTCACGTGCCACTAGCCTCACTAGCATCGTAAGACTGCATTACCCAGAAATTTACACACGCTCTTGTAAAATCCTTAGAAATTGGACACTTAGGACTGCTTATCCTAAAGGCACTTATTTCAAAACTCCAAGGGTAGAGGCAGGTTCTAATAGTCTAGCCTGTGAGAGGTGAACCCCAGTGAAGACACAGGTTGAGAATATGCTTCTAGGTCATTACTTTAGCTAACACTCCTACCCCGAATGTCTACTAATCCAAACGAAGGTTCACAGGGCCCCCAAGGCCAGAGGTCAGCGGAAAGACTTAGAGATTTCCCTCCAGTCAGGAAGGGCCTTCAATCAGCACGACTGTAAGTGCAGTTTGGACAGCGGGTGTTTTTCTGTGACTGTTGGCTCGCTACCTAAACCTACTCAGATTCGGTCCTTCTCTGGACAGGCCGCTTGACTGAGTCGGCACAGTGCTGGCCAGGGATCACCTCTCTGTGCAACTTGGACACAGAACTCCCCTGCTCTGGGCCTCAGTTTCCTCATGGAAGATGGATTGGGTTATACTGCCTCCAGGTTCTTCTGATAAACAAAAGCAAACATGTATTTACTTACCTGCCTCGATGCACTTTTTTTTGTACTTCATTATGTGGTCTAGGCAGCCTGGGGATTTGAATGGAAGTTTTTACATGTTAGAAAAAGGTATCTCTGCTCCACTCGCTCGCCAGCAAGCACACACGCACATGCTTACCGCACTCGTAACAAACTGCCAGAACATTCAAGATGTGAGGCAGGATAACAAATTTAAATGGGACGCTAGGGGCGCCTGGGTGGCTCAGTCGGTTAAGCGGCCGACTTCAGTTCAGGTCACGATTTCACGGTCTGTGAGTTCGAGCCCTGCATTGGGCTCTGTGTTGACGGCTCAGAGCCTGGAGCCTGCTTCAAATTCTGTGTCTCCCTGTCTCTCTGCCCCTCCCCTGCTCATGCTCTGTCTCTGTGTCTCTCAAAAATAAAATAAAAACATTAAGAAAATTTAAATGGGACTCTAACATTTGGCCTCTGGCAGTTAAACAGAAGATTACCCAGGAAGTGACAACCAGATTCTAATTTAAAAGCAACCTTTATCACAATAGTATCTATGATCCCCAGGAGAAGACTCAAGCCTTTGAAAAGGAGGTTTGATAATATATGTAAATACTGCCCCTTCCAGGAAGTGGAACTCAATCCATCCCACACCCCTACCCTGGAGTAGGGGGAGATTTAGTCATTTGTTTAAAAAAAAAAAACACCTCATAGTATAGAAATGGAAAATCCAGTAGATTTACAATGAAGATGCCTGGCAGATACCACTTAACCAAGTAACGGTGGTGAACATGACCCATGATGCGGTGTGTATGTCATCCGCCCCGATAGGAGGCGAGGATAAGGACACTCCGCCTCTGCACTGTCTCTCCAAAAACTCACACCCCCAGTCTAATCAAGAGACAAACATCAGACAAACCCAGACTAGGGGGCGTTCTGCAGGATGCCTGGCCGGCACTCCAGACTGTCAAGGTCATGAAGAACAAAGAAAGACTCAAAGCCTGTCACAGACCAGAGGAGACTGAGGGACACAAGGACTAAATCGGACTGGCGGAGAAAGAGGGGATTCATGGAAAAGCAGGTGACATCCAAATAAAGTCTGGAGTTTAGTTGATAGGAATGTACCCATGTTGGTCTCTTTGCTTTGACAAATGTACCATGGTGACGTAAAAGGTTAATGATTGGGGAAACCGGGTGAGAGCTATATGGGGATCCTTTAGACATCGACACATTCTTTGTATTATCTTTGTAACTTTTCTGTAAAGCTAAAATTACTCCAAAATAAAACATTTATGTTTCCTGAAATGGGGTCTGGTCGCATCAAGAAACCTGGAAACTACTGTGTAGTAAGTTGTGGGGCAGCAAGAGCACCCTGGACCCCACTGTCAGAGAACAGCAAGGAATCGGAAATTGCCCCCTTTGGCTTGGGCACCTTGCCAGAGACAGAGGGCAGGAGTGGAGTATAGAAGGTGACCCATCCCAGGTGAGGGTGGCATGGGAACCACTGTAGCCAGGCACCGTGCTGGCCCCTCTACGCACGACACATGATCCTGTCTGGTCCTCACGCCGGCCCCATGTGTGACCCTGCAGGCATGGTCCCGGAGGGCCGGTCCTGCGCTGTCGAGTAGGACAAATAGCCCGGCGCGTTCAACCCAGTGCCACCTGCCTCTCACTGACAGCTCGGGGGCTGGCTGGAGTCCGTGCGTCCTCAGAGACCCAGCCGCTCCTCAAACACCACAGCCAGCGAGGAAGCCAGCCGACACTGGAGCCCACGTTGTACACACAACATGCTGCATCAGTGGCAGGTGGTTGAAGTCACTGATCAAGAAGGACCAGGGTGGGGACATTAGCTTCACTTTTCCTGTGTGCGTAACCCATGGCAAGTCCCTTCAGCCCTCAATGTCTTCATCTGTGCAACGACCCCAGAGCTGTGGGGAGCTTCGGTGACAGGATGCATGTCAGGTGCTCAGCCGGTGCCTGACACACAGGAATGGGTCTTTCCCTACATTTTATCTGACTTCCTCCCCTCCCCCACTCTGTGAGCGAGGCAGAGTTACTACTGTACAGACAAGGAGACCAACTCCGCAAAGCCAAATGCCTTGTCAAGGTACCCCAGCCTCTCTGTGCCAAACCACACACCCCACAGCATGCGTCCCAGCAAGACAGAGGAGGGAGTTTACCTGGTGAGGTGAAATTCACAGACATGGAGGGGCTGTCTTCATTCATATTTGCATTGGGGATATTGTGGGCCCCAATGAAGTAGACTGTGTTCAGCTCCACAGGGAAACCTACGTAGGAAAACGTCCACTGAAAGGCAAAGCGAAGAACCCTGAATTTCCGAAACACTGCAATGCAGAAACGTAGCACCTTTGTGTGCTGCCCTTTCTGCTTATAATTGCATTCCTTAACCTACTGCTGAAAATTCTGTCTCCAGCTGATGTCTACTACGGGAGCGGAGCTCACACAGCTTGCCAGCGGAAGTCACAGAATCAGAGAAGCGAAAACTTTTAGAGCCAGGATATAATTCAAGTTCAGCTCCCCTCACTTTGCGGAAGGGGAAACCGAGGCCCAGAGATGCTGAGCTGCCCACGGCACACAGCCCAGAAGTGGCCCAAACTAGGATTTGAACCCAGGAATCCTACTCCAGGCTCCAAGCTGTGGCTGCTCAGCAGCCTGTGTGTACCGCACGTCACGTCTGCCCCCCAAGCAAAGGGGCGAGCTTTAACGACAATTAGCCCAAGTGCCTCAACGCGCTCACTCTGCCGCCAGAGGGTCTGGTCTGGGTCTGGAAGGCCTCTGTGTAATTGCACCTCACGCAGCTGTAGGACTGGAGGTTACTCTTGCCTGTTACGCAGATCTTGGTGGCCTTCAAGAAGCGGATGCTGGCTGCAGAGACAGGCAAGAAGAAAGTTGTTTATTTAGCACCTACTTTACAGCCAGCTTGATGCTAGAGCGTTTACATGCCTCATCTCATTTCATATTCACAACAGTCCTGTAAGGTAGGCACACTTACTGTCCTCTGTTTACGGATAGGGTGAGTGAGGCTTGGGGGATTTCAGGGAGCTTTGCCTAAGCTTACAAAGCTCGGCAGCAGCAGATATGCATTCAATTCCAAAACCCAAGCTCTTTCCTCCTCACCGGTAAGCTTCAAGTTCACAGGATCCTGCAAAGGGGACTCTGGCTATGCACTATTGTGGGTGTCTTTTAAGAGGAATAGGCCCCCCAGAGTGTCATCACCAAACCACGCCTGTTTCCCTCCCTCCCTCAATCCTCCCCCCCCTTACCACCCCTTCAAGGCCCAGCTCAAACAGCAGCTAACAAACGCAAATGCTCAGTCTGTACTGGGTATGGGGCCACTGCCTTACTGCACCACCTAGTTACAGTGCTCCGGGAGGGCCCTCCCCAGCTCCTGCTGCCTCCACCCCGCTCAGATGGAACACAGCTCCTTCTGGGACCCCTCCGACACTGCGCCTGTGCCCCTGTGTCTGCCTGCCCCTGCCCTCTGAGAGTCCTACTGGGTGGGAACTGTGGCCACCTCACCTCTCTGGGCCTGGCACTCCTGGATTCCTGACTCAATGGAATTGAACTGAATTGAGCGGGTGGAAACCAGAAACATGGGTTTTAGGCCCCCATGATTGGTTCATAGAAAGAACTCGCAAGCTGCCTTGGGGGAAATGCCGGGACTTTCATGGTGCCGTTTGGGAAACAGAAATGTACCCGAGCCAGCACTTTTCCTAAACTTGGTGGTGGTGGTGGTGGTGGTGGGTGGGTGGGTGGGGGGGGGGGAATCATCTCTGCACTACTCTGTTTTCTTCCATGAAATATAACATACCAGAGTACACAAATCGTACCACGTGATGGGTTGTCACACTCGTGTGGCCAGTACCCAGGCCGAGAAACACACCAGGAATGCCCTTCGTGCTGTCAGTTACTCTCTACCCAAGAGGAACCATTACTGTGACTTCCAACTACTTAGTTTTGCATTCAGACGTGAACGTGGACTCTTGGATCTGGCTTCTTATGTTTGTGAGATTCATTCATCCATACTGTGTTTAGTGACCGATCATTCATGCTCATTGCTGCATTGGATTGTTTTTGTGATTCCAATTCTACTGTCAGGCAGTTGATGCGTTCCGTTGTTTGGCTGTTATCAATAATGCTACTATGAATCATCTAGTAGAGCAGTCCCTCCCCCCTTACCCACAGGGGATATGTTCCAAGACCCCGAGTGGATTCCTCAAACCGTCGGGAGTACCAAACCCTATATACAAACTATGTTTTTTTCCTATACATACATACCTATGATAAACGTTAATTTATAAATGGGGCACAGCAAGAGATGAACAGTAACGGATAACAAAATAGAACAATTATAACAACAGACTGTAATAAAGGTTATGTGAAAATATTGTGCTGTGCTGGTCCTTCTACGTGATGAGGTGAGGTGAGACGAGGTGAATGCGGTGGGCGCTGGGACACAGCATTAGGCTACTATGGACCTTCTGAAGCTACGTCAGAAGGAAGACTGTCTGCTCCCAGCCTGTGGTTGACTGTGGGTAACTGAAACCATGGAAAGCAAAACCGCAGATCAGGAAAGACCACAGTATGTGGCTATTGGTACACTGACGTACTTACAGTGTTCTGTCTGGTTCTTTGCCAGGGGTGGAATTAACGGGTCACATAATCTCCACTTTTCTGCCTTAGTAGATACTTTAGGCTTTATTGCTTGATGCAGACTTACCATCTGCCCGGAGCACCCAGCTCACATTCATCAAAATTGAATAGTCCTCTGTTGCAACTCTGCTTCTAACAGGTTCCACTCGGAGGTCCCTCAAGTCTCCTGGGGTCAGAGTGTGTTGGGCCATCCACTCTGGAGACGGTCCTGGGAAGAGGCAAAACTGCCTAAGACGCTCTCCTCCCTGGCCCCACCCGACGCCATCTCCTCTGATGGCCCACCCCGATCCATCCTTCGCTCACAAGTCCTCTCTTCTTCCTGCTACCGCAGTGCACATGTCTTAGCGCTGGCTGGTGTATGGCCAAGGAGCTGGGCAACCTCCTGGCCCCGCCCCACAGGGCCCTCAGGACCGCCCCACACGCCTGTGCATGTACAGATGTATTTTGTGTCTTTGACATGCTTATCCCTCATGTCTCAGCCTGGACTCCAGCCAGCTGGCCCACACACCTCCCACTTCCTAATCACTGGCGGCCCCAGCTCTCCTCCAGCTCATCTTTTCCATCCACAATTCTTGGGCAGAAGCCCATCCGTTCTTCAAGTGCTACCATCTCAAACACTCCTTCTTCTCTAAGACAGCTGCTTCCTGTTCTCAACTGTAAGTGACCTCCCTATCACGGTACTTGATCTCCCAGTGCCAGGCTTCACTTTCCACCCTGAACGGGGATTCCTGCCCTGCCTGTGCCCCACTTACAGACCAGGAAGCCAGCCCATCTGAAATAGTGGGAGCTCTGCCTTGCCCGGTAGAGACCTCACCCACGTCGGCTAACAAAGCAATGTTTCACCCTGTCCCTCGTCTCCAGTGACCCACACTGCCTGGATGTGGGCCCCCTAAAAGTCCACTGTGCTGTCAGCGTAAAGCCCCAAATACCCATCCCCTGGCCTACCTACCGGGTTCAGAGCCACACTGGACGGTCTGCAAGAGACAAAGAAACAAAGTATTGCGTTGAATGCTAGCAAACCATAAGCCTTCATTTGCCAAATTAGACAAAACACCATCTTTTTCTTAAAATGCATACACAAGTGGCAAACTCTCAGAAAAAAGCTGGGCTGGTTCCGCTTCAATTTAGGGGAGACTAAGCTGGTGCATCGTAAGCTATGACAGACCTTAGATTAGCTGTCAGTATACTTAGATCCTCAAGCCTGCTTATCACCACGCTTAAAAACTAGAGCTGGGTCTCCACTCCTCTCTGTGCCTTGCCCCCTTGCCCTGCTATAAGCAGGGGTGACTCTGGACCATCATGAAGACCCCTTCCCACTCTGTTGTTCAAGTGTAGATTTTGAGGACCATCCAGAGTGCCTATTGATTCTCTCCAGGTTAAGGACTAGCTTTGCCAAGAAGATAAACAGAAGAAAGCTATGAATGCAATCCAAGGTGCTGTCCTAGTGTCTTTAAAATATTTCTCCTCTGATACAAAAGGACTCTCCTGAGCTAGCTATTCAGAAAAATCAAAAAGCAGTTGTGATTTCATCATGTTATCTTTTCCAAAGAGCTTTTAAAAAATAAGTATGTATCATTAGTGTCCAGAAAGGCCACTGCTAAATCCTTTGGAGTTAATGGTTCATGTCATTTTAAGAAACAAATAAATAGTACTTTCGTTTTGGAATTAAATACTGGATCTGAAATATTTAACTTTCAGGCAGCAGCAAGTTCTAGTGACAAGACCCTCTACGATAATAGTGCACTGGCTCTGGAATCTGATCCCTTTCAGCCTGTACTCTTCCAAACATCTCGTAAGACGGAGAAGGTAAGACTTTCGATGGTTTGATTAATCTGGGTTTGGGTGAAATTGTTAGTCCCTCATCTTTGTCTTTTTAGAAGCTGAACTCCAAGTACTATCAGACGTTTTTTTAAACAAGCCACCATAGTGGGAGCTGAGTTCTGTCAAAGGGCTGGTGAGACAAATTTTAGGAAGAGGCAAAGCAACAAGGAGAGTTGCTGGAGACATCAGAGCACATGAATGGGGTTCATCTTTCCATAACCATCAACAAGCACAATCATGTTTTATGCTCCATGCTATTTCATAAGGTTTTTCATCATTAGTGACCCAGAAGATTCTCTCAACCCTTTAAAGCAGTGGGATGGAAAGGAAACCTGCCGGGGTTCAACAGATTACCAGCTTCACCATCATGGCACCCCACCCCAGCACAGTACCAATCAACATGGCAAAAAAAGGCAAGCGGTAATGAAGAAGCATTTTTTTAAATGTTTATTTCTTTATTTGAGAGAGAGAGAGAGAGAGAGAGAGAGAGAGAGAGAGAGAGAGAGAGAGAGTCTGAAGCAGGCTCCAGGCTCTGAGCTGTCAGCACAGAGCAGGATGCGGGGCTCCAACCCACGAACCCCGAGATCATGACCTCAGCCGAAGTCGGATGCTTAACCAACTGAACCACCCAGGCACCCAGAGAAGCAGTTTTTGTACCCAAAGGTAGGCAGACGTCGACGGGAAGCGGTAACAATTAACAATATTGAGTGCCTACTACGTGCCAGGCTCTTTGCTGTTGCTTTGCAAGCCCTGTCGCTGTTCCTCACTAGACCCAAGTGAGTTGTGGGTATTACTCTTCCTTTTACAGATGAGGACCCCGAGCCTTATAAAAGTGAGCATAAATGACTCAATCCAGAACACCGGCTGGCATTTGAGCCCGGGTCCGTCTGATTCGGACGCCCCTGACTCGAGCCTGAAGCCCGGGACCGCCTGTCGGGGTGCCCCTTCCAGGCGGCCCTCGGAGAACAAGCATGGGCTGGGGCGTCGGACGCCGTCAGGGTCCGGGCTCCAGGGAGGGAACACGGGAAAGGGGCGCGGGCGGAGGCTTACCGGCTCCGTGGACACCGCTCCCCAGCACAGCGTGGCCAGGCTCAGCAGCACTAGAGACATCGCGGGGTCCCGGCCAGCCCCCGGCCGGCCGCACTCTTATCTCGGCGCCCCGGGCCATCCCTCGGGGCCCCGCCTCCCGCAGCGCCGCCCCGGCCCCGCCGCCTCCCGCAGCGCCGCCCCGGCCCCGCCACCCGCGCCCAGGGCTGACCCCTCCCTGGGTGGGGAAAGGAGGCGCGCCTGGGCCCGCCTGCCGGGGCTCGCAAGGATGGGCCCGGTCCCAGAGCCTCGGAGCGCCTGGTGGGCTGAGCGCCCGCGGCCGCGGCGCGCTCCCGGCCCCGTGCGCACGTGCGAGCAGTGAGCCAAGTGCAGGACTGCACACGCGCGCTCGAGCCAGCCCGCAGACCCGGTCCGAACCGCCCGCCCGCGGTTCCCCTCGCGGCCGCGGAGAGCGCGCGGTGCGCCGGAGCCGCCAGTTAAAGGGTAGCGGGGCGAGGGCCAGGACCCCGCCGCCGCCCGCCACCCCCACCCCGTCCCGGCTGCCGAGGGTGAGTAGTGGGGGGCGCGCCCGGACCCGGAGTCCCGGGCAGCCTCGAGCCGGGGGTGGTTGAGTCGGAAGGACCCGGGCTGGACGCGGAGGCTGGAGCCCCACCTTCCGTATCGGCCGCCCCCCTCCTTCCCGGCCCCGCCCGAGACAAAAGGGTGGGACGAGGACAGCCGAAGCCTCGCTGAGTTCGCGGGAGCCAGCGCTTCCGAAGAACTAAGTTGTGTGTTGTTAGAGTAATGGAAATCCTCCCTCCCCCCGGGTTTTCTGGTGTGTTTACTGCCCCAAAACGAAGTCTGAAAGTAACACTTGGATCTTTGAAGGCGGAAGCATCGGACGCTGCCCGGGTTTCGCTGTTCCCAGGAGTCACGCGCCGCCTTAAATGCAAACCCCGGTCCGCCCTCAGACTCTGCAAGGATCCCTGAGTCCCCGCTGGGCTCCACTTTTACAAGCCCTCCCTGGTAATTGTGACGCCTGCGGCAGTGATTTGGGGACGGTTAGCAAAAATTAGTTGGGCTAACAGTGGCTCGAAGAGGTTAGATCTGGGCCGCCACAGCCCCTCTCTTTGCAAAGGACCAGGTTACGTGTTGACCAACTCAAGGCCACTTAAACTTGCAGGCCAAGTTAGCGCCATTCTATAGCTGAAGAGACTAAGGCCTAAAGAGGGCCTTGAAACTTATGGGGGGAATTGTCAGCTGGTGAGAGGTCGATTTCATCACCTTCAGCTGGTTTGCTGAGGTCCTTCTGTGTGCCGGGCCTGGCTCACTTGGCAGGTTCAGATTTGGGCCTACATGGACTGGAGCTCAGCCTCAAGGTCAGCTAGAGCTCTGGCATGAGAACGTGTGGGGCTCCAAGTGACGTTTCCAGAGGATTCGTCTGGTTTCCGATCAAGGAGAATGGCTGAGGGGAAGTTGTTGCCTCATCACTGCCTGGGGCTGGGTCACCCTAGGCCGCTTACTCAACCTCTCTGAGTTGCTTTGAGCTGTGTGGCCTTTGAGACCGTTTCCAGCTCTGATAGTTGTCTGTCTTCCCAGCAAACACCTGCAGGGTGCCAGAACTGGGGTGCAAAGGTGAATGACACACAGGTACTGGCTGATGGGAGCTCTTGGACTGGGGATGAATGTGGCGAGTGCATGTTCAAGGGCATGTGTTCCTGCCCTGCTGTGAAATTGCAGTTGGAGACAGCCCCATAGGCCAGGTGGAGATCATGAACTTTGTCCTGGGGTGCCAAGGAACAACAGCTGAGGTTTAGGTGGTGGTCTGTTTAAGCTTTAGACAGGCCACCTGGACGGCCGTGTGGGGCAGTGGGGGGCCAGCCCCTCCGAGACCAGCGAGAAGGTAGCTGCTAACCAATATGCATTCTCTCAATGGACAGGTGAGTCCCTGTTGTGGGCTAGGCTCCGAGCTATGCTGGCTTTACAGCTGTGTGTTGGGACCATGAGTGCGAGGGTTTCGGGGACAAGCAGGGATGTGGAGGTGAGGCCTGGAGACGGGATTTGTGAGTTGATATTTAGAGGGGGTGAAAAACCCAGGGATGAGGGAGCAGTTCCAGGGGATCAAATGGGGCAGAGAGGTCAGGGTGCGTCACTGGCAGTCGGGGGCAGCTTTGACAAGAGGGGATGAGACGAGGTGGGAGGAAATGCATTCAGAGATGGGAGTGGAGTGGGGGTGGCTTTAAGAAAAGGAGAGTCGGAAGTTCTTTCTCCAGGGGCGGGAGCTGATGGGTGAAGGGGGAGGTGAGTGGTGTGGAGGTCACTGAGCATGTGGTAGCAGGGGTGGAAGGAGGGACCCTGGGTAGCATGGGGTGTGAGGGCACCGTTGCTGGCACCGCCCTGGCCCTCTGAGGCTCCGGGATGGTGATGATACCCTGGACCAGCTCTGCAGACAGGACCGCGGGCTGGGGCGTGGTGGGGAGGGCCTTGCAGCCGCAGCTGGTGTTCTCTGTAGGCAAGCAAGCTGTGCCTGCTTATCTTCTGGGGTGCGAGGAGTCCATGCTGGCTCGGAAGGTCATTCCAAAAAGCGTTCTTTGTGAGGGGTCCTTGTCGATCAAACATGCAGCCTTCGAGGGGCCTGCTGGAAGGGATACCATTTGTTTGAATATCTAAGCCCAATACCGTTGTGGCTTTATAAACTGGAGGCAGGGCCACTAAGTGTCCAGCTATCTCCGTTTCCTCTCTCTCTGTGACCTGGGGCATGTCGCTGCCCTTCTCAGGGCCTCAGTTTCGTTTTCTGTAAAATGGGGCAGATGAGATCATGAAGTGGCTCAATGAAGCGACTTGAGCCTGTGAGGGAAGCAGCCTTTGGAGATACTCGGGCCTTCCCCCTTCAGTCCTGAATTCTGCCAGGTCCGGGTTTCTCAAAGAGCCGCCGCACAGTGCACCTTACGTCCTGGTCTTTAGGAGGCACTGTTAAATGCTTGAATGAACCAATTATGCGCACCTTCCCCCAAGCTAGTGCTTACACCTGCCTACCCAGGAGAGCTGCTTTGGGCGTCTTCCTTTTTTTCCTCTTCCTCCTCTGGCTAAGTGCAGGTGAGGGCCTCTGCTGGAGCCCAGAAGGCTGCCCCTTTTAGTGCCTATGACACCTGACCCCAGACTCCCTGGAATGGGCTCTGTGCTACTGCTGACGGTTGAGACGCCAGGGTTTGCCTGGCTGTGCTGCTCACCAGCTGCTGGCCTTGGCCGAAGCTCTTGGTGTCTTGGAGCCTCAGTTTCCCTATCCGTAACATGGGGCTGGCATCAGCTCTGCTGGTCTGGCAGGGCTATCCGGGAGATTGCAGAGAGAGGAGGAGAGTTGAAGGATTTCAAGGTGTGTCGGTTTGGGGCAGGGAAGTCAGGACGACAAAAAAATTAATACCTGTGTGACGCAAATGAGGAAATTCCTTTGGATCCAAGTCCAATGACACGCTCAGATTCTGTATCCTTTATCAGGCCTTCGTTTCTCTGCCTGGTCCATCCTGGGGAGAACAAGGCCATTGAGGTTGTTGACATTTCCCTGGGGCCCTGCCTCCGCCCAGGTGGAATTTTCCACTTTGCTCCTTTTGCAAATATTAATCAAGGCCCCGGCCAGTCAACAGTGGACTCATTGTCTCGTGAAGAGCAAGCCTTTTCTGGCTGCTTCCCAGGGTCTCAGCGGTCCACCCGAGCTGTGCCATGGTGCTGATGGGAGCACCTCTGTCCTGGGTACTCCTTTCTGTTCTGCTCCAGCTGGTTGGGCTTTGCAGGGGCAAAGGTGAGGGCCTGCACCCTGCTGTTGCCAGCAGGGCCGCGGGACTACTGTTGCCTGCTCTGCCGAGGTACGGAGGGGCCGGACCAGGAAAGCACACGGCCGGCCGTGAACGCCACATTAATATGACTTTTGCCTGTTCTGGAACAAAACCCTGTGAAGTCACAGTCCACGTGCACTTGTGTTGGTGTTTGCATGTGTTGTCATGCTGGGACCTCAAAGCAAGTCTGAACACCCAGCAGGCAGGGACCGCCGTTCTCCCAGAGCCCCATCTGTACATGGGGTGATGAAGTGGGCCCCACAGGACTGGAGGAGGGGTTCCTGGAGGTGTCGGCACACACAACAGGGTTGGTGATCTAGTTTTTGATCAGCGATGCTTTAATTAATCTAGTATCAGTAATACTATTTTTGGCCGTGGTTGCACTTGATGGAGGAGGAAACAGGATGAGTGAGGCTATGCAGGGAGTAGGGCGGGGACGGGGCCCAGGCCACACTGGGAGTGTGACAAAATCACCAAGTGCTTTGGCTTTGCATTTTTCATTCTTTGAAGGGTGTTTTTGGCTCTGACTTCCTTTTGTTCTCCTGTCAACCTACAAAAGAGGTGGCTCTGTTCCCATTTTATGGATGAGGAAACTGAGGCCCAGAGGTGCTAAATAAACGATGAATGGTGACAGCGTTGGTACTGCAACCCAAGGATCTTGATCATCAGCTTCCTTTACTTTTTATTTTTTTTTAAATTTTTTTAACTTTTATTTAGTTTTGAGAGACAGAGCACGAGCCAGGGGAGGGGCAGAGACAGCAGGAGACACAGAATCCGAAGCAGGTTCCAGGCTGCGAGCTGTTGGCGTAGAGCCGGACACAGGGCTCACAGTCATGAAGGGTGGGATCATGACCTGAGCTGAAGTCAGTTGATTGACCTACTGAGCCACCCAGGCGCCCCCCCTTCACTTTTTAAGGCCATTATCTTAACGACACAGAGAAGAAGTCAGCTCTGACTTTCTTCTCTTTCACAGACAGTCCACAACGGTGTGTGGGCTGGCACTGGTGGCCCTGAATCCTGTCATATCTGAGTGTGAGGTGGGTGGTTTTTTTTTTTTTAATGTTTGTTTATTTTTGAGAGAGAGAGAGAGTGAGTGAGTGCATGCATGCGTGTGGGCAGGGGGAGGGACAGAGAGAGAGGGTAACACAGGATCCAAATGGGTTCTGTCATTGCAGAGCCCACCCGCCCGCGGTTTGAACTCATGACAGTGAGATCATGACTTGCGCCGAAGTCCCAGGTGCCCCAGGTGGGTGTTTTTAAATTGAGACTTGAAACTGTTATGAGTACACACAGCATGCATGCGTTTGCAGTGGAATGGTTGGGAATCCTCCAGCCTAGACCTGGCCCCCTGCCTGGTAGGGGAGGTTCTAGGCCTATGCTCCTTTCTTTCCCTCACTCCTTTGGTGTGGGTATTTGAGATTTAAAACAAACAACAACACCCTTTTCTTTATGGAAAATTTGCAACAGAATTAGCCAGGAGCCCTTAACCCATCAGAAATCGGCTGTGATCCTATTTCGTCTACTCCTCTAATGACACCCAGGGTTTTTTTAAAACTAAGTCCCAAATATTGAATTTTTTTCTCTCAGATTTTTAGCGTGTATTTCTGAGAGAGTCGTTTTAAACAGCATAGCCACAGGGCATTGTCATATGTGACAAGCAGCGACGTCCTTAACATCCTCAAAAATCCAGCCAGTGTTCACAGTTCCAGGGTCTAAGGAAGACCCACACGTCATTCTCTAGATTTCCCTCCATCGCTCTCTGTCTTAGTGATTTTTCACTTGAATCCGTCGTCGAAGAAATCGATGGCACTTGCCTTAGCCCGAGTTCTGTCGACGGGCTCCCTGGGTGTCCTTGCCTGTGCTCCTCTGACTTTCCTCCGAACTGGTGGATCTGAGCAGATTCGAGTTTGAATTTTTTGGCGAGGTTATTTTGCAAGTGCGGTGTCTCTCCCGATCGGATGGGGGCCCCCAAATGTGGGGCGATGATTGGGTGGAAGCAGGTGGCTTGGGCTTCACCTGAGGCAGAACAAAGGAGATACAAGTTTATCGAATACACCGCAAGGGAGCGCGGGGCAGGACAGCAAAGCTGAGACTGTGTGCCAGGGGGCAGTGGGTGCGGGCTCTTTTTAAAGTGGGAAGATGAGGATGTATGGCGACATACGGAATTTTCTCTTTTTTTTTTTTTAGTAACTGCCTGGTTGTAAATGGCCCATTGGTTAATTAGGGCCTATGGCTATCTTGACGAGGGTCACCTTGTGGGTCTGTCTGTATTCAGCCAGGGGGTTACTGTGGCCCTTTCCACATTCCATGGCTCAGCCTGAAAGTGGCCTCTACAGTAAGCAGTGTTGTGTTCTTCCATTCAGACCTCTCTCTGGACTTGAAGGAGCTGTTTGTCGTTCTGACTGTTTCCTTTGTGTGGAGTCACTTTGGTGAGGCCCAAGCTGACCCTCAGCTGCCATGCAGGGAGCAGATTGTAGGGTGGTGTGGAGAGGGGGTCCTGGTAGCACAGACGCCACTAGGAACCATCAGGAGGGTCCCGGGGTGGGGCGTGATGGAGCCTGATCCAGGCAGTTAGTTGCCTGTCAGTGGACAGACTCGGAACGCTGGCCCCCAACCCTTGTAAGAGAAGTCACTGTCCCTCTGTGCCTCAGTTTCTGTCTCCTCTCCTGAAGTGAATGTACTTTTATTTTTATTTATTTAAAAAAATGTTTTTTTGAGTTTATTTATTTTTGAGAGAGAGAGCACGAGCTAGGAAG
The DNA here is from genome assembly GCA_030068075.1 of Paguma larvata. NCBI lineage: Eukaryota > Metazoa > Chordata > Mammalia > Carnivora > Viverridae > Paguma > Paguma larvata. The sequence goes on along the minus strand of CM057842.1, from coordinate 21,151,529 downwards.
GGGCAGAGAGAGAGAGGGAGTCACAGAATCCGAAGCAGGCCAAGTCATGCAGCAGGTCCTGGCAGAGCTGGGGACAAAAGCCCGGCTTTGGGCATGGCCTCGGGCGTGGGGGCTCCCACTGGGGGCTTTGCTGGCAGCCCTCGGCACATCCCGACCAGCCTGCCACAGCTGCCGCACCAGGGGGCTCCCGGGGCAGGTGGGTTCTGCCCAGGCAGCCTGGAGTCCTCTCTAAAGCAGCAAATGATGAGCCATTTGAAGAGATGAGAATTTCTGATTTATTTATTGTGCACCAATATATGGCAGATAGGATTTCTAGGAAGAAGAACTTGACTTCTGGAGAAAGTTATAATTTCCACAAAATTGAGCTACAACATACACAGGGTAAAGTGTACCGGTGGTGAATTTTGATCTGTGTATCACCCAGGGGAGCATCACCACATCAGGACCTAGAACATTCCGTGAGCCCCTCTGTCCACCCCGGCATAGATGCATGAGCCAGTGTCTGTGTATCATACTACCCAGGCTGGGGGAGTTGTAGGCTGCAGGCAGGCCCATTCTCCTCAGGTGTCCGGCCAACTAGCATTCCAGAACACCAGCCTCCGGCCAGTCTTGCAGGGGGCGAGGCTGCAGAGCCCTGGGCTCGGGGGATGGGCCTTGGACGGCTCATCTCACTCTTAGTTTGTTGAGGTCCCAGTAAGTGTAGTACAAAGAGAAGTCCCTGATGGATGTGGCCAGTGGCCCAGGAAGGTTTCCCAGAGGAAACTTCCTTCTGGGAAAACTCCCAGAGGAAGTAATGGCTGAGTGGGGCCTGAGGGAAGGCAAAGAGTGGCCCAGGTTGAAAGGACGTGTGGTCACATATCTAGAAATAGGCGTAGCACATGCAGAGGCCCTGGGCGGGAGGAAGGGACGCCTGCACCTGGAGTCCAGACAGCAAGGCTCGTGGTGAGGTGGAAGGTGATAGAGTGGCCAGGGGGCAGACTAGGCAGGGCCGCCGGGACAAGAGGAGCCATGGGGCCCTGAAGAAGCTCATTCCACCACCTTGGGGAAGGTGGATGGCCTGGGTTAGGGGTGGCAGCGAGGGTCCCGTGGGAGGAGGCAGCTTCCCGGGGTTGTTCACTAGACCTTTACCTTCCAGCCAGGTAAAGGTAATCTCTGACCAAGATTCCTACCCTGGGCTGTGACCCTGCACTCACCTCAGCCTGCCACAGAGCCGGGCAAGTAGATGGCTGTGCCATTGGGAAGGCTTTGCCAAGCTGCAGCAAAGCTGATCCTTCACCACTTCTTGGCCTCCAGAGCCCTGACATGGGCACATGGTGCCTTGCACCCTTTTCATGTGCTGACCATGATTTTTCGGTTCCTGTGATGTGGTTTTGTTGTTCAGGCCTGTGGTGGGGTGGGTCCTGGCCTCCAGCTTGAAACAGGGCAGGGGCTCCGTCCCTCAGGCTTGTGTCCATTTCCATAACATGAGATTGATAATGATGAAGAAGAAGGAGAAGGAAAAGAAGACCCCCCTCCCCATGCTCCAACCCCATCCATGTCTCTGGGGGATGAAGTGTGCCCGGTGACTCATACGAAGCACCCCTGTTATTACTAGTATAATTATAAGTCTTTGGTTCCATGGCTTAATGGAGCTTCATGGTCAGACAAAGGCAGCTACAGAGCAGTGTTCCTTTTACCCACATGAAGCCCAGCCTAGAAGGTTGAGAACCTCACTGGAAGTCTTGCACGGAGAGCAGGTCAAAGCCAGGACTGGAAGGCCAAGTCAAAGGTGGGCGACCTGCGCCCATTCCTCCATTTGAGAATGACCCCCAGACATCCCTCCCAGTGGCCAGGATGGCTGCAGTCCCCACCACACGTTCTGCAGTTCTCTTGGGATTGTTGTCACCAGCCTGGCCCAAGGACACAGAGACAGGTGTGTGAGCCAGTACCTATAGGGACAGTGCCAGCATCTGGGCACCAAGGGCTTCCGAAGTCATGAGTAGCTGAGCTTCATGCTCGGGTCTGCTCAAGCTGTGTCTGTAGTGACAAGGATACACGGTCACTGTTGAAATGGGCTAACAGGTCCTTTCATGTGGATGGGCCCATTTTTCACTTCCTCACTGTCCTCTGTGGGTGGACAGTTAAGTTTTTATCGTTGTTTGCCAATGTAAACAACTTGGGACAGACATGGATGGGGGTGGATTGCTTGTTTTTTGGTAGTTGTGAAGCACTTTCTTCTGGCTAAATTCCTAGAAGTAAGATTGAGGAGTCCTGATGCACCCATTACCTTCTGGAAAGGTCTACATGCCCCCAGCCATGTCCAAAGCAGAATCACTATCATCAGCCTCGTCCTGGTGAAGCTTCTTGAAAGGCTGAAGCAGGTCTTGTGCCTCAAGCCTGGCTAACACTGCTTGGTCCCTTTCCAGAGTTCTGTCATCTCTTGGGTGACCAACGGAAGTCAGGATTCTAGTGGCTTAAAGTGTCTGACCCTAGCCCAGTTCACTGCACTGGCCCAAAGCTAGAAAGGAAACACACGCGCACACACACACACACGCACACACACACAGATACATGTGTGCATGTGTGTACCCTTGTACCCTGTTACAAGTGTTTCAGAAAGTTTTGTCAGCTCTCCAGCTGCGTGACTTTGGAGACAGATGATGTCCCAGGTGTGGGACTCTCCTGAGATAGCAGGTAAGCATTTTATTCTGGGCACAATTCTTTGCAACTTGACTCCACCAAAATCACCAAACTTGTTGTGCAGTTGGTTACGAGCTCAGAATTACATGGAAATTTATCATTACACAAGAAATTCTGACCATGAAATCTGGCAAATTATACAATACACATTTTCACCTACTGATTTTAGAATTGGAAACAAGAATCGTTAGTTGCTACAAAGTGCTACAGTGACAAAGGCCTCTAGCAATGCTTAATAGGGTCAGGTGGCCCCACACTTGTTGCCCCTCATTGAAGGTCATCTCTGCACCTGACTCATCCCCTGTGTCCATCGTTGGCATTGGGGGTGGGGGCCTGAACTGACCAAAGCCTTGCTTCCCAGACAGAAGTGCCACAGGGACCGGGTGCCCGGCTCCAAGCTACCCGACCGGATAGAAGGGGTGGTTTGGTGTGGCTGCCCCAGGAAGACAAGTGTGGCACGACGGTCTTCTCCCCTGGACTGAGAGCCAGGAAGGGTGGAAGTCTCTGCTTGCCCCTTCCTCTCCTGCTCAGAGCCACAGGAGCGGCCAGACCAGGCCCTAGACAGAACGGAAGTCAGTCCCACAAAACAGGGCAGGTCAGGGATAGAGGCATCCAGACTCAGAAGGAAGCCTTGGATGCTACCCCACCCACCCCCCAAACACACATACACCCTCAAATGAACACACGCTATCCTGGCTTTCTCTGGCTCCTTACCTCCACCCCCACCTTAGCCCTCGCTTCCTATGCAGTCCATGCCAGGGAGCTCCTTCCCTGTGACTCCTTCCCCCTGTTGGTCTGTCCACCGCCCCCCGCCCCCAGTCTGGAAGCCTAAGAGGACACTACACTAGGGGTTAGGGGTTAGGGGTCCTTGCCCCCAAGGAGTTCCGTTTGGGTAGTGGGCCCTCCCTCTTCAACCGCATTCCCTCCACCCCCTACTCCCTTGCACACGGTCAGCATGTTGTAGGGCCAGTCCTAACACTGTGCGCCAGGAGCCTGAGTGACTTCCCCCAGCCCAAGGCCTGCCTCCTGAGGGGAGGGGAGGAGCCAGGCCCCCTTGGATGCATCTCAGGAGCAGGGAAATGCTGCTCTGAGGTAGGAGCCTGCCCAGGGCCTGGCTACTAAGCTGCCTGGAGAGAAGAGGAAAGCCCAGCCCACCCCTGGCCATCGTTTGGGGTGGAGAGCCGGACCACATGCATCCTGAGAAGGGGAAGTGAGAGTGGCAAGTGCCCTGTGCGCTCCTGTCTCCATTATTCAGCAAATCCTGGGCTGAGGATTCTTGGGGTGGGGGAGGGAGGCAGAGGCGCCTGAGGGACTTTCCCAATTTCAACAGAGGTGGGGACCAGACACATAAGCCCCAGTTTAGTCTACTCCTGCCCAGAGGCTGGAGAGATGTATGCCTAGTTGAAGGCCAGGCCCAGAGCTTTGAGAGCAGGTAAGGTCCCTCCATGGTGGAGCATGTGGAGGGGGGTGTTGGAGGCAGAGCTGTGATAGGAGGTGGGGTTTGGAGTGACTGGGGTCAAGGAGAGTAAGTGATTGGGCATCACCCCCAAGAATGAGGGACTAGTCTTCACTTCTCCACGGTAAGCTTGGCGCCTCCTGGGAAAGCTGCCATGTGGCTTCTGAATCTTGTCGACTTTGATTATCGATTATTTCAGACCTCCAGTGGAGCTATACAAACATACCGTGCCTGTTCCCTAGATTAAGAATCAAAACATGGCGGGTGAAAGTGGAAACACCTGGGTACACCCTTCTCAGAGGCAGGATCCTGGATTTCTTTATACTTTCCTCGGTCGTAGGTTTGAGTCACTGAGCCTCCAGAATTGTATTGCATATGATATGGGAGGGTTTTTTGCAGTTTTTTTGTATTATGGCAAAATATACATAACATAAAGATTACCACTGTCACCATTTTTAATTGTACAACTTGATGGACTTAAGTACATTCACAATGTTGTGCAACCATCACTACTCTCCATTTCCACCACGTTCCCATCACCCCACACGGAAGTTCTGTTCCCGCTAAACAGTACAGGCATGCCTCGTTTCACTGCCCTTCCCTTATGGGGCTTCGTAGATCTGTGTTTTTCACAAGTGCACCTTTGTGACAGTTCTGCATCGAGCAAGTCTATGGGCACCATTTTTTCAACAGAATTTGCTCACCTCATGTCCTTGTGCCACATTTTGGTAATTCTTGCAGTATTTCAAACTTTATTATTATGTTACGGTGCTCTGTGATCAGTGATCTCTGATGTTGCTGTTGTAATTGTTGTGGGGTGCCACGAACCGTCCCTGTATAACATTAGGGAGCTTCATTTGTAAATGTCATGTATTCTGACTGCTCCACCCACCTGCCGTTCCTGTCTCTCTCTGGTTCTTCCTATTCCCTGAGACAAGACAATTTGGACCAATGTCAGTTAGTAACCCTGCAGTGGCCTCCAAGTGTTCAAACGAAAGGAAGAGTCTCATCTCCCAGTTTAAATCAGAAGCTAGAAATGATTAAGCCTAGTGAAGAAGGCATGTTGAAAGCTGAGACAGGCCCAAAGCTAGGCCTCTTGAGTTAAACAGCCAAGCTGTAAATGCAAAGAAAGTCCTTGAAGGAAATTAAAAGTGCTACTTTAGGGGCACCTGGGTGGCTTGGTTGGTTGAGCATCCTACTCTTGATTTCAGCTCAGGTCATGATCCCAGGGTCGTGGCATTGAGTCCTTCTTTGGGCTCCACACCGACAGCATGGAGGCTGCTTGGGATTCTCCTTCCCTCCCTCCCTCCCTCTCTCTCTCTCTCTCTCTCTCTCTCTCTCTCTCTCTCTCTCTCTTTTCCTCTTTCTTCCCTCTGCCCCCTCCCCTGCTTGTGTGTGTCCTCTCTCTCTAAAATAAAATTAAAAAAAATTTTTTTAAGTGGCACTTCAGTGAACACATCAACGATAAGAAAGCAAAACAGCCTTATTGCTGATATGGAGAAAGTTTGAGTGGTCTGGCTAGAAGATTGAACCAGCCACAACATTCCCTCTAGCCAAAGCCTAATCCAGAGTAAGGGTCTCACTGTCTTCAATTCCGCGAAGGCTGAGAGAGGTGAGGAAGCTACAGAAGAACAGTTTGAAGCTGGCAGAGGTTGGTTCATGAGGTTTAAGGAAAGAAGCCATCTCCTAACATAAAAACACAAGGTGAAGCAACAAGTTCTCTGGAAGGTCTAGCTAAGACAATTCATGAAGGTGGCTACACTAACCAGATTTTCAGAGTGGATATAATAGTCTTAGTATTGAAAGAAGATGCCGTCTGGGACTTTCATACCTAGAGAGGAGAAGTCAATGCCTGGATTTTAAGCTTCAAAGGACAAGCTGCCTCTTTTTAGGGTGAATGTGGCTGGTGACTTTAAGGCGAAGCTAATGTTCATTTACCATTCCAAAAGTCCTAGGACACTAAACAGTTATGCTGAATCTGGGCCATCTGAACGGTTCACTCAGTTAAGCATCCAACTCTTGGTTTTGGCTCAGGTCATGAACTCGTGGTTTCATGGGTTCGAGCCCCACATTGGGCTCTGCACTGGCAAGCAGCACTGAGCCTGCTTGGGATTCTCTCTCCTCTCTCTCTGCCCCTCCCCTACTTGTGCTGTCTCTGTCCCTCTCAAAGTAAATAAAAAACTTAAGAAAAAAGAGTTATGCTAAATCTATTTTGTCTGTTCTCTATAAATGAATGGCAAAGACTGGATGATAGCGCATCTGTTTAAACATGGTTTACTAAATATTTTAAGCTCACTATTGAGACCTATCGTCCAGAAAAAAAGAGTCAAAATATTACCACTCATTGACAAAGCACCTGGTCACCCAAGAGTTCTAATGGAGATGTACAAGTTGAATGTCGTTTTCCTCCCTGCTAATACAACATCCATTCTTCAGCCCATGGATCAAGAAGTAATTTCAACTGTCAAGTCTTATTATTTAAGAAACACATTTCATAAGGCTATAGCTGTTATAGACAGTGATTCCTCTGATGGATCTGGGCAAAGTCCATTGAAAACTTTCTGGAAAGGATTCACTAACTAGATGCCGTTAAGAACATTCATGACTCAATGGAAAGAGGTCAAAATATCAACTAAATAGGAATTTGGAAGTTGATTCCATCCTTCATGAAGGACTTTGAGGAATTTAAGACTTCAGTGGAGGAAATCACTGCAGATGTGGTGGAAACAGCAAGAGAACTAGAATCAGAAGTGGAGCCTGAAGGTAGGACCAAATTGCTGCTCTCCCATGATAAAGCTTGAATGGATGAGGAGTTGCTTCTCGGGGATAAACAAAGAGAGTGGTTTCTTGAGTTGGAATCATTCCAGGTGAAGATACTGTGAAGATTGTTGAAATGAAACACATTATAATAATCACATAAACTTAGTTGATAAAAGTAGCGGGATTTGAGAAGTCTCACTCCAAAATTGAAAGAAGTTCTGTGGTGGGTAAAATGCTATCAACCAGCATCACATGCTACAGAGAAATCATTTGTGAAAGCAAGAACCACTCATTGCAGCACACTTCACTGTTGTCCTAAAGAAATCGCCATGGCAACCCCAGCTGTCTGCAGCTGCTGCCCTGATTGGTCAGCTGCTATCCACATAGTAGGACCCTCCATCAGCAAAAAGATTATGACTTGCTGAAAGCTCAGATGCTGGTTAGCATTATTTATTCTTTTTATTTTTTTAAAATGTTTATTTATTTATTTTGAGAGAGCACAAGCAGGAGAAGGGCAGAGAGAGAGAGGGGGGGGGGGGGGGGGAGAGAAGAATCCTAAACAGGCTTCATGGTTTCAGCACAGAGCCTGACGTGGGACTTGAGCCCACACACCGAACTGTGAAATCATGACCTTAGCTGAAATTAAGAGTTGGATGCATAATTGACTAAGCCACCCAAGCACCCCATGGTTAGCATTTTTTAGTAATAAAATATTCTTGGGTTTTTTTCTTTTTTAGGCATAATGCTATTGCATACTTAATAGATTACGCTATTGTGTAAACATAACTTTTATATGCACTGGGAAACCAAAACTTCATTCGACTCACTTTATCGTGATATTTGCTTTATTGCCATGATCTGGAACCAAACCTGCAGCATCTTGGAGGTATGCCTGTAACTACCCATTTCCTCTCTCCCTAGCCCCTGGGCACCTCTAATCTACTTTCCATCTCTATGAATTTATCTCGTATATAAGTGGAACTTTTTGTGGCTGACTTATTTCACTTCACATACTGTTTTCAAGATTCATCCATGTTGTAGCATCTATTAGAATGTTCTTTTTTTCAGCTGAATAATATTCCATTGTATGTACATACCACATCTTGCTGATTATCGATAAACATTTATGTCATTTCATCTTTTTGCTATTTTGAATAATTTTGCTGAAGGCACTGGGGTATAAGTATCTGAGATCTTGCTTTCGGTTCTTTTGGGTACATACCTAGGAGTGGAATTGCTGGGTCATATGGTAATTCCGTGTTTAACTTTTCAAGGATCCATCAAACTTTTTTTGCAGTAACTGTGCCATTTTACATTCCAGCTGACAGTGCACAAGGGTTCCAGTTTCTCCACATCCTTGTCAACACTTGTTACTTTCCTTTTTTTTAAATTTTATTTTACTTTCCTTTTTTTTAAATTTTATTTTAGATATGCTAATGTGTGTGAGGTGGTATCTCACTGTGGTTTTAAGTTGTTTAAGTGATGTCGAGCATCTTTTCACATGGTTATTGGCCATTTGTATATTTTTGGAGAAATGTCTATTTCAGTCCTTTGCTCATCTTTTTTTATTGGGTGGTTTGTTTTTTCCTATAATTGAATAGTAGGAGTTTTTTTAAAAATATGTTCTGGATATTAATCCCTTGTCAGATATATCATTGAAAAATATTTTCTCCCATTCTGTGGATTGTCATTCTACTCTCTTGATGGAGTCCTTTGGTACACAAAATTTTTAATGTCGATGAAGTCCAATTTATCTATTGTGTTGTTGTTGCCTGTGCTTTTGGTGTTTATACAAGAAATCTTTACCAAGTCCAGTGTCATGAAGATATTCCCCTATGTTTTAATCTAATGGTTTTGTAATTTTAGTTCTTACATTTCAGTTTTTGATCTATTTTTTGTATGTGGCATAAGGTAAGGGTCCAACTTAATGCAAGACCAATCTTTCTCCATAGAATAGTCTTGGCATGCTGTCAAAAATCAGATAACCACTTTTTTTTAATGTTTATTTATTTTTGAGAGAGAGAGACAGAGTGTGAGCAGGGAAGGGGCAGAGAGAGGGAAACACAGAATCTGAAGCAGGCTCCAGGCTCTGAGCTGTCAGCACAGAGCCCAACATGGGGCTTGCACTCACGAACCACAAGATCATGACCTGAGCTGAAGTTGGACGCTCAACAGACTGAGCCACCCAGATGCCCCCCGTTAACCACTTATGCAAAGGTTTATTTCTAGGCTCTCTATTCTGTTGGTGTTCATGTCTGTTCTTCTGCCATTACCACACTGTTTTGATTACTGTAGCTTTGTAGTAAGTATGGAAATCAGGAAGTGTGAGTGCTCCAACTTTCTTCTTTTCTAAGATTGTTTTGGCTATTTGGGGTCTCTTGAGATGCCATATGAATTTTAGGATAGGTTTCTCTGTTTTTGCAAAAAAACACTGTTGGGCTTTTGATAGAGATTACATTGAATCTGCAGATTGCCTCGAGTAGTATTATCATCATTTTAACAATATTAAATCTTCCAGTCTATGAACGTGGGATTTTTTCTTTTTCTTTATGTCTTCTTTAATTTTGTTCAGCCATGTTTTGTAGTGTCAAGTGTTTAAACTCTGCGGTTAAATTTATTTCTAAGTGTTTTATTCTTTTGGATGCTTTTGGAATTGTTTCCTTAATTTCCTTCTTAGATTGTTCATTGTTAGTGTATGGAAATGTACCTTGCATTGATTTGATATCCTGCAACTTTGCTGATTCCGCTTATTAGCTACAATAGTTTTTCTGTATGTAATCTTGAAGGTTTTCTAAATGTAGATCATATCACCTGCAAACAGAGATAATTTTACTTATTTCTTTGAAATTTTGAGGGGCGCCTGGGTGGCTCAGTCAGTTAAGCATCGAACTTCAGCTCAGGTTATGATCTTGTGGTTTGTGAGTTCAAGCCCCACGTCATGCTCTGTGCTGACAGCTCGGAGCCTGGAGCCTATTTCAAATTCTGTGTCTCCCTTTCTTTCTGCTCCACTGCTCATGCTCTGTCTGTGTCTCAAAAATAAATAAACATTAAAAAATTTTTAAAATTTCGATGACTTTTATTTTCTTGTCTAATTGCTCTGGCTAGAACTTTCAGTACTATGTCAATTAGAAGTGGCAAAAGTGGGCATCCCTGTTTCTGATCTTGGGAAAGATTTCACCTTTTCACCACTGAGTATAATGTTGAGAGTTTTTTTTACATGACTTTTATCATGTTGAGGAACTTCTGTTCCTAGTTTCCTGAATTGTTTTTTATCATGAAAATGTTAAATTTTGTCAAATGTTTTTTTTCTGCATCAGTTGAGATGATTATGTAGTTTTTATTCCTTCATTCTATTAGCATGATATATTATATTGATTGATTTTCATATCTTGAACCATCCTTGCATTCTTGGAACAAATTCCACTTGGTCATGGTGCATAATCTTCTTTAATATAATGAATTGAATTTTCTTATATTCTGTTGATAATTTTTGCATCGATATTCATAAGACATATTGTTCCATAGTTTTCTCGTTAGTGTCTGGCTGCCATTGGTATCTAGGTAATGCTGGCCTCATATAATGAGTTAGGAAATTTTCTCTCCTCTTCATTTTTTTGGAGTAATTTTGGAAGTATTGAAGTTAATTTTTTTATTTGGTAGAATTCATGAGTGAAGCCATCTTGTCCAGGGCTTTTCTTTGGAGGTTTTTGATTACTGTTTCTATCTCCTTGCTAGTTGTAGGGTTATTCATATTTTCTATTTCTTCATAATTCAGTTTTGATAGATGGTCTGTTTCTGGGAATTTGTTGGGAATTACATCCAGGTTATCTAATTGGTTGATATACAGTTATTCATAGTGCTTTCTTATAATGCTTTTATTTCTGTAAAATTAGTAGTGATGTCCCTACTTTCTAATTTTAATAATTTGAGCCTTCTTTTTTTTCTTAGCCTATTCTACTCAAAGATTTGTCAAACTTTTTTTTTAAGAACCAACTTTTGGCTTGATTTTCTCTATTTTTCTGTTCTTTATTTCATTTATCTCTGTTCTAATCTCTTATTTCCTTCCTTCTGCTAGCTTTGGCCTTAGTTTGCTCTTCTTTTCTAGTATCTTAAGTTTTAAAGTTAGGTTATTTTTTTGAGATCTTTCTTCTTTTTAAATGTATGCATTTATAACTAAAAACTGCCCTCTTAGCACTGCTTTTGCTCCATCTCATAAGTTTTGGTATGTTGTTTTCATTTTTATTTGTCTCTAATTTCCCTTTTGATTTCTTCTTTGATAAATTATTTAAGAGTGTGTCATTTAATTTCCTCTTATTTGTGAATTTTCTAATTTTCCTTTTGATATTGATTTCTACTTTCATTATGATTAGAAAAGATACTTTGTGTGATTTCAATCTTTTAAAATTTGTTAAGATTTATAGGCTAACATATGTCTGTGCTAGAAGAATGTTCCATGTGCACTTGAGAAAAATGTATATTCTTTTGTTGGGTGGAGTATTCTGTATATTTCTACTGGGTCCAGTTGGTGTGTAGTGTTAAGTCATCTGTTGCCTGTTGACCTATCTGGTTATTCTATCCATTATTGAAATTTGAGTATAGAAGTCTTCCCTAATTACTGTTGAATTATCTGGTAATCCCTTCAAATCTGTTAATGCTTGCTTCATATATTTTCGGGCTCTGATGTTAGGTGCACATGTGGATTGCGTGTTTTAAAACTGTATTTACATAAAGGTTTTATTTAGGGTCATACTATTCATAGTTTGATTTCTAGGATTCATTTGTGTTGATGTGAAGTTCTGTGTTCCCTTCATTTTCACTGTTGTGAAGAGTATCTTTGTACGACTCTACTACAACTTTCTATATCTTTTGTATTTCCATATACATTTTGAAGTCAGCATGTCAATTTCTACAAAAAAATCCTCCTAAGATCTGATTGCCATTGCATCATATCTATAAATCAATTTAGAGGGTATTGACATCATAGCAGTGTTAGGTCTTCCTGTTCATGGTATCTCTTTCTATTTATTTAGGTTATCTTTAATTTCTATCAGCGGGGTTTTGTAGTTTTCATTGTATAAGCCTTGCACATAATTTGCTAAATGTACTCCTAAGCATTTCCCATTTCCTGAAGCTCTTGTAAATGATATTGTTTTGTTTCGTGGTTGCCCCACAGAAGATGGGACCAACCCTACCACCACCCAAAATTTGTCCGAATGTTGAGACTGATGACACCACACATATACCAAGAGGCTATGAGAGGGCTTATTTTTCACAGAATGGGGTTTTCTGGGGAGAGCACTGCAGGCACACGAGTTGTTCTGGGATAGCTTGAGTGAAGGGAAGGGCGAGTGGCTCGGATTTTTATTATGGTTGGGGAACAGGAGCAAGGCGAAGATTCCTGTGTATGGGTCAGATTTTCATGATTTGAACTCCCTGCTCCCTCTACTCCAAGTGACAGTGAAGGCAGACATGCCAGGGCTATCTTATTGACATGCCCAGATACAGGGCAAGAAGGAAGGAGCCTACACCTGCCAGTCGTCAAACATCAAAAATAAACTCAGTCTTTATTACATTTACATTTCCAGTTGTTAGTGTTGTTACTATTGTGAATAGTGTATAAAAATACAGTTGACTTTTGTATGTTGACCTTATATCCTGTGATCTTGCTAAATTGACTTATTAGTTCCCAGTACCTTTTGTAAATTCCTTGGGAATTTCTATGTAGATGATCACGTTGTCTACAAATAAGGACATTTATCATTCCTTCTTTCTAATCTGTATGCCTTCCACTTTCATTAAAAAATTTTTTTTAATGTTTAATTTTATTTTTTGAAAAACAAAGAGAGACAGAGTGCAAACAGAGGAGGGTCAGAGAGAGAGGGAGACACAGACTCCAAAGCAGGCTCTAGGCTCTGAACTGTCAGCATGGAGCCTGATGCTGGGCTCGAGCCCATGAACATGAGATCATGACCAGAGCCAAAGTCAGACGCTTCACTGACTGAGCCACCCAGGCGCCCCTCCCTTCCACTTTTATGTTAATGAATTAATTAACTTTAAAATTCTGGTTAGAACCTTTGCACAGTATTGAATAAATGTGGCGAGAGTGAATATCCTTGCCTCGTTCCTGATCTCAGGGGTAGGTTTTTAGCCTTTCCCTGTCTAATATAAAGTTAGCTGTCTGCATTTCATAGATGCGCTTTACCAGGAAGTTCTCTTTCATTTCTTGAGTACACAAAGATTTTATGAATGGAAGGTGGAATATTGCTAAATGCTTTCTGCATTAAGATGATCATATGGATTTTGTTTTTTGGTTTCTTAATTGATGAAACACATTGATTTTCTATTGTTGAACCAACTTTACATTCCTGGGACAAACTGTAATTGGTTATAATGTATGTTGCTGGATTTTATTTGCTAAAATTTTTGTTAAAGATTTTTGCATCTTTATTCCTGATGGATATTGGTGTGTAGTCTTCTTGTGATGTCCTTGGTAACAGGGTAATGCTGGCTTTATAAAATGAGAAGTTTTTGAAAAAAGAGTGTCTGGGTGGCTCAATCGGTTAAACGTTTGACTCTCAGTTTTAGCTCAGGTCATGATCCCACAGTTTGTGAGTTCGAGTCCTGCATCAAGCTCTGTGCTGATAGCGTGGAGCCTGCTTTAGATTCTCTCTCTTTCTCTGCCCCTCCCCTACTTGCTCTCTCTCTCTCAAAACTAATAAGTAAACTTAAAAAAGTTTTTAACTTTGTTTGCAATTTTATTTCTACTATTAATGTTTATTATTTATGATGACTCTGGGATTGGTTTTCTCTTTTCTGATTTTTGTTTTTAAGGTAAAAGTATAGATCATGAATTTGAGATCTGGCTTTTCTTTTTTTTTTTTTAAATTTTTTTTAATGTTTATTTATATTTGAGAAAGAGAGACAGAGCGTGAGCAGGGGGAGAATCAGAGAGAGAGGGAGACACAGACTCCGAAGCAGGCTCCAGGTTCTGAGCTGTCAGCACAGAGCCCGACGCGGGGCTCTAACTCACAAACCATGAGATCATGACCTGAGCCGAAGTCGGACATTAACCAACTGAGCCACCCAGGCGCCCCTGGCTTTTCTAATATAAGTATTATGATGCCATATATTTCCTCAAAGACATTTTGGTCTCTTGCGTTTTCATTTTCATTCAGTTCAAACATGTGCTAATTTCTCTTGTGATCTCTTTTTTGACTCATGGGTTATATACAAAGTGTGTTGCTTAATTTCTTATGGATATATATATATGTGTGTATATATATGTATATATATAATTTCTAAATCATCTTGTGGACAGAGGACATACTTTGTATCATTTCAGTCCTTTTACATTTGTTGAGATTCTTATTATAGCCCAGAATAAGGTCTCTCTTGGTGAGGTATATTTGCAAAGAACATGTATTCTACGGTTGTTTGGGTGTTTAATAATAAGTGTTAATTAGGTCAATTCAATTCATAATGGTTTTATGTTTTCTGTATTCTGATTTTTTGCCTAGATGTTTTGTCTCTTGCTGAGAGGGGGACTTTTGAAGTCTCCAGGTGTAATTGTGTATTTATTCCTTTTTCCTTTCAGTTCTATCCGTTTTTTTTTTTTTATGATTTTGCAGCTGTGTTAGGCACATACAGATTTAGAATTGTTTTGTCTCTATGATAAATTGGCCCTTTTATCATCTTGAAATGTCTTCTTAACGTTGGTAATTATTGTTTGTACTGAAGTCTACGTTGTTTGATATTAATATACTCTAATTATTTTTGTAGACTTTTTATATACAGTTTATTTAGTGCATCTATTTTTCCATATTTTTATTACCTATGTCTTTGTATTTAAAGTAGTGGGTTTTTTTGTTTTTGTTTGTTTGTTTGTTTTCTGCAGACGGCACATACTTGAGTCTTTTTAAAAATTCCATCTGACAATTTCTGCATTTTAATTGGAATATTTATAATATCTACAGTTAATGTTGTTATTGATATGGTTTGATTTAAGTCTAACATTTTACTATTTGCTCTTTATTTGTCCTAAGTTTCTTCTGCCTCTTTCGATTATTTTATATTATCTTATCTCCACTATTGACTTATTAGCTGCAATTCTTATTTACTTTTTAGTGATTATGATAGGGTTTACAATATATATCTTTCACTTATGACAGTATACCTTCAAATAATATTGTACCAGTTCATGTATGGTATAAAAACCTTATAAAACTATACTTCTATTTCTCCCCATCCCATCCTTTGTGCTATTATTGTCATACATTTTAATGCTACATATATTGTAAATCCTATTATATATTTTACTACCTTTGCTTTTGACAATTATATTCTGAAGAGATAAAAATAAGGGGAGTCGGTTTTTTGTCTTTTTTCCCCTTTGTTCATTTGTTTCTTAAGTTACACATTTTAGTGAAATTATCTGGTATCTATCTTTCTGTGACCTATTTCACTTAGCATTTTACCCTCTAGATCCCTCCATGGGGTTGTCAATGGCAACATTTCATCCTTTTTTATGGCTGAATAATATTCCACTGTATAACACACCGCATTTTCTTTATGCATTCATCTATCCAAGGACACATAGGCTGCCTTCATATCTTGGCTATTGTGAATAATGCTCCAATAAACAGAGATGCATATATCTTTTTAAATTCGTGTTTTTGTTTTCTCTGGGTAAATACCCAGAAGTGCAATTACTGGATCATACAGTATTTCTATCTTTAATATTTTGAGGAAACTCCATTTTCCATAGCGGCTGCACCAATTTACATTCCTACCAACAATACAGAAGAATTCCCTTTTCTCCACATCTTACCAACACTTGTTTTTCTTGTCCTTTTGATACTAGCCATTCTGACTGGTGTGAGGTGATTTCTCATTGTGGTTTCGATTTATATTTCTGTAATGATTTGTGATGCTGAATATCTTTTCATGTGTCTGTTGGCCATCTGTATGTCTTCTTTGGAAAAACATGTCTACTCAGATCCTCTGCCCATTTTTAAATCCGATTATTTGTTTTTCTGGTGTTGAGTTGTACAAGTTCTTTGTATTTTTTGGATATTTACCCCTTATCAAATAAATCATTTTGTAAATATTTTCTCCCATCCATTCATTCTTCTCTCAAATATCTTGTGTTTTCATTTTGTTGATAGTTTCCTTTGCTGTGCAAAAGTTTTTTAATTTTATGTAATCCCAGTGTTTTCTTTTTGCTTTTGTTTCTTTTGCCTGGAGAGACCAATCCAGGAAAGTATTGCTAAGGCAGATGTCAGAATTTACTGTCTATGCTTACTTCTATGATTCTTACGGTTTTAGGTCTTACATTTAGGTCCTTAATCCATTTTGAGTTTGTTTTTGTGTATGGTATAAGTACAGGTTTATTTCTGGGCTCTCTGTTCTGTTCCCTTGATCTCTGTGTCTGTTTTGTGCCAGTATCATACTGTTTTGATTACCATGGCTTTGTAGTACAGTTTGAAATCTGGGCACGTGATATCCCTAGCCTTGTTCTTCTTTCTGAAGAATGCTTTGGCTCTTCAGGGTCTTTTGTAGTTTCATACAAATCTGAGGACTACTTGTTTTAGTTCTGTGAAAAATCTCTTGTTACTTTGATAGGGATGCATTGAATCTGTGGATTGCTTGGGGAAGTATGAACATTTTGATGATATTAATTCTTCAGACCCATCCTTCCATTTATTGTGTCATCTCAGTTTCTTTCATTGGTATCTTATAGTTTAGAGTACAGGTCTTTGATCTCCTTGGTTAAATTTATTCCTAGGTATTTTATTCTTTTTGATACAATTGTAAATGGGATTGTTTTCTTTATTTCTCTTTCTGCCAGTTCATTATTAGTGTAAAGAAACTCAACAGAGTTCTGTATATTAATTTTGTATCTCTTGCAACTTTACTGAATTCATTTTTTAGTTCCAATAGTTTTTGTTTTTTTTTAATCTTTAGGGTTTATTTTAATCTCTGGTGTCATGCCATCTGCCAAGAGTGACAGTTTTACTTTTTCTTTACCAATTTGGATGCCTTTTATTTCTTTTTCTTGTCTGATTCCTGTGGCTAGGACTTCTGGTACTATGTTGAATAAAACTGGCGAGAGTGGACATCCTTGTCTTGTTCCTGATCTTAGAGGGAAAGCTGTGGGTGTGTCATACATGGCCATTATTATTTTAAGATATGTTCCCTCTCTACCCATTTTGTTGATAGTTTTCATCATGAATAGATGTTGAGTTTCTTTAAAGTTTCTTTCCTGTATTTGTTGAGAGGATTGCATGATTTTTATTCTTCATTTTGTTAATATCGTGTATCCGGTTGATTGATTTGCAGATATTGAATCATCCTTGTATCCCTGAAATAAATCCCACTTGATTGTGGTGACTGATCCTGGGTTTGCCAATATTTTTTTGAGAATTTTTGCATCTTTGTTTATCAGGGGTATCAGTCTATAATTTTCTTGCGTCTTTGTCTGGTTTTGGTATCAGAATAATGCTGGCCTCATAGAATGTATTTGGAAGCATTCCTATTTTTTGGAATAATTTGAGAAGAATAGGTATTAACGCTTCTTTAAATATTTGACAGATTCACCTGTGAAGCTATTTGGTCCTGGACTTTTGTTTGAACTTTGTCATTGATTCAATTTCATTAATACTCATAGGTCTGTTCCAATTTTTTTTTAATCTCTTCCTGATTCAATCTTGGAAAATTGTATGTTTCTAGAAATTTGTCCACTTCTAGGCTTTTCAATTTGTTGACGTATAATTTTTCATAGTGGTTTCATAATCCTTTGTATTTCTGTGGTGTTGGTTGTAATTTCTCTTTATCTTGAATTCCCTTTTTTTTCTTGATGCATCTGGCTAGAGGTTTATCAATTTTGCCTATCTTTTCAAAAAACCAGCTCTTAGTTTCATTGATCTTTCTATTGGTTTTTTTTTTAGTCTATGTATTTCTTCTTTAAAAAAATTTTTTTTTAATGTTTATTTATTTTTGAGAGACCTAGAGACTGAGCGTGAGCAGGGGAAGGGCAGAGAAAGAGGGAGACATAGAATCTGAAGCAGGCTCCAGGCTCTGAGCCGTCAGCACAGAGCCCCGATGCAGGGCGTGAACTCACAGACGGTGAGATCATGGCCTGAGCCGAAGTCAGCCACTTAACTGACTGAGCCACCCAGGCGCCCCTAGTCTATGTATTTCTGTTCTGATGTTAATTCCTTCCTTCTGCTGACTTGGGGCTTTCTTTTTTCTCTAGTTAGTTTGTTGGAGATTTTTGTTTCTTGAGGAAGGACTGTATCGCTATAAATTTCTCTCTTAAAACTACTTGTGCTAAGTCCCAAAGATTTTGAACCATCGTGTTTCCATTTTCATTTGTCTCCAGGTATTTTTAAATTTCCTCCTTTATTTCTTCATTGACCTATTGGTCGTTTAGTAGCTTCCATGTGTTTGTGTTTTTCCTAGTAATTGATTTCTACTTTCATCCCATTGTGGTTGGAAAAGAAGCTTGATATGATTTCATTCTTTTTAAATTTATTGAAAGTTGTATTTTGGCCTAACATAAGAACATTACATGTGCAGTTGAAAAGAATGTATATTTTGTTGTTTTGGGATGGGATGTTCTGTATATATCTGTTAAGTTTATCTGCTCTAAATTTCCATTCAAAACTACTGTTTCCTTATTGATTTTTTGCATAGATGATCTATCCATTGTTGTAGTGGGATTTTAAAGTCCTCTACTGTTATTGTATTACTATCAATTTCTTCCTGTAAGTCTGCTAATATTTGTTTCATATGTTTGGGTCCTCCTATGTTGGGTGCGTAAGTATTTACAATTGTTATATTCTCTTGTTGGATTGATCCCTTTATCATTATGCATCTCTCGTTACATCTTTGTTTTAATGTTTGTTCATTTATTTTATTTTATTATTTAAAAAAAATTTTTTTAATGTTTATTTATGAGAGAGAGAGATAGAGACAGAGCATGAGCAGAGGAGGGGCAGAGAGAGAGGGAGACACAGAACCCAAAGCAGGCTCCAGGCTCTGAGCTGTCAGCACAGAGCCCGACGCGGGGCTCGAACTCACAGACCATGAGATCATGACCTGAGCTGAAGTCGGATGCTCAACCGACTGAGCCACCCAGGCGCCCCTACTCCCTCCCATTTTAATGTATATGACATATTTTATATCTTTTTATTTTTGTATCCCTTAACTAATTTTTGTAGGTATAATTGATTTTACTACTTTTGTCTTTTACCTTCAGACTAGATTTTAAGTGATTAATTTATGATCTTTACTATGTGTGCTTTTACCAGTGAAAATTACTGTATTTCCTTTCATAATTTTCTTCTAATTATGATCTTTTTCTTTTCCTCCTAAAGAGATCCCTTTGACATTTCTTATAAGGTTGGTTTAGTGGTGATCAACATTCTCAACTTTTGTTTGCCTAGAAACCTCTCTCTCCTTGGATTCTAAACAGTAACTTTGCCAGATAAAGTATTCTTGGCTGTAGGCTTTTTCCTTTCAGCATTTTGAATATATCATGTCATTCCCTTCTTTGCTGCAAAGTTTCTGTCGAAAAGTCTGGTGATAGTCTTATGGGGTTTTCCTTATATGTAGCTATGTGCTTTTTTCTTCCTGCTTTTAAGATTCTCTGCAATTTCTGCCATTTTAATTATTATGTGCCTTGGTGTGGCCCTCTTGGGTCTATTGTGTTAGGGGCTTTTTGTGCTTCCTGAACCTGGATGTCTGTTTTCTTCCCCAGTTAGGGAAGTTTTCAGCTATTATTTCTTGAAATAAGTTTTCAGCCCCATTCTCTGTCTCCCTCTTCTCTTTATGGGACCCCTTTAATGTGAATGTTAGTACACTCGATGTTGTCTCAGAGGTCCCTTAATCTATCCTCATTAAAAATTCTTTTTCTTTTTGCTTTTCCCCTTGGGTGCCTTCCACTACCCTATGTTCTGGGTTGCTGATCTGTTCCTCTGCATCCTCTAATCTGCTGCTGACTTCCTTCATTGTATTGTTATTTTTAGTCCGCCCTGATTTGCTCCTTTTTATATTTTCTGTCTCCTCCTTGACGTTCTCTCTGAGCTCCTCCATTCTTCTTGCGAGTCCAGTGAGCATCCTTATGACCATTACTTTGAGTCCTTTAGCAGGTACACTGCCCATCTCCACTTCGCTTAGTTCTTTTTCCGAGGCCCTGTCATTGCCTGTTGTTCGGAACATATTCTTCTGTGTCCTCATTCTGTCTGACTCTCTGTTTCTGTGCATTAGGTAGGGTAGCTCTGTCTCCCGGTCTTAAAAATAGTGGCCTTGCGCAGAAGCACAGTCTCCAAGCACTCAAGGGGTGTCCCTGGCAGGCTTCTTGCCCCCTCCTGTTGTGACTCGGCCACAGCTTCTGTGGTGTAACAATGGGCAGGACCCGCCCCTGGTGTGGCCGCTGCAGGCATGCTGTTTTGTGTTGCTGGCTCTCTGCTTCCCCAGGGCAGGACTCACTTTGGAGGGGTGCCCGTTCTGGCCGAGGCTGGGGTAGGAGTGGCTTTAGAGGGACACGTGCTGGGGCAAGCAGGTTGGCGGTGTGGGTCCACAGGGGAATGCTGGTGGCGGAGTGAGCAATGCCAGCAAGGTAGATGAAGTATCAAACTGGCTCCTGTAAGCACCCGGTCAGCGATGCTGAAGGAGGGCAAGAAAAATGGCATCACCAGCACTTCCATCCCTGGAGAAATCTACAGATCCCTGCCCTTCCAGCAAACATGGTCAAATTAGTCAATAAATCTTCATGTTTAAGCCAGGTGCTTTTCAAGCTGCTGCTCTCGTGTTGGATCTCAGACTGAGTGGTACAACGCACTGGCGCTTAAAGAGCGGACTCTTGGTTTCCTATAGCTCTCCAGCACTCCCTCGGTTAAGCCTCACTGATTTCTAAAGCCAGACATTATAGGGGCTCATCTTCCCGGGCACATCCCCGGGGCGAGGGATGCTCGGTGTGGGGTTTGATCCCCTTGCTCCTCGGGGAGGACCTCTGTGCTAATGATATTCTCTCCACTGGTGGCCACTGTGCCTGGGATTTGGGTCCTGACCACTTCTCTGCCCCTCCTGCCCTTCTTGATAGGACCTTCTCTTTATGTCGTTAGCTGTGGAACAGCTGTTCTGCCAGTCTTCAGGTGGTTTTCAGAATGAGCTGCATTCTATGTACTTGCCCTCCTGTGTCTGTGGAGGAGCTCAGGGTCTTCCTCCTCCACCATCTGCCCCTGCTCCTCATCTGTGTCTCTCAAATTTGTATTGAATGTGTAGCAGGACACTAGTGACCTATGCCTAAAAAAGAACATGCCTTCGTTCTACCAGGTCATTAGTGTGGAGTGTTGAGCCACTACTGGGAGTTGAGTGGTGGGCCCTGCTGCCTCCTGCTGGTATGGGGCCTGGAGTGCTGGAAGGCTCTTCAGTGTTCGGTTTTCAGGAGGCCCTGGGGCTTCCTTCTCCTGTGGCTGAGTAAATGGGGGTCAGGCTTTCTCTACACTCGTATTTCTTAGCCCATCTCCAGTGACGGGCTGCTGTTGTTACTTGGGGCAGGCTCGTGGCCAGAGGAGGGGGAAGAGGGTGGGATCGGGGGTTTTCTGAGGCTCCTCAGCTCTCTCCGTGTGGGCAGGTCTCCCGTGCCTGAGTCGCATGGGTGGGGCTTTCTCAGATGTTCTCGCGTCAGTAGAGAACAGGTGACCTCTGTGCCCTGAGCATGTGGGGATTAATTTGCACGTTGTTGGGAAAGGCCCTTCCAAAAGCTGTTGGCATTTCGTTATTTGAACTTCGGCGCTCTACAGAGTGAACTTTTAAGATTGTAGCTGTGACCTCATCACCTGCTGAAAAGCTCTCTAGGGCACCCCATGGCCCTCAGGTCAGAGGCTCTGAGCTCTGCAGCCTCCAACCCCTAACCCTGCCCTTCCTTCAGTTACTGAAGTCTTGTCTGTCTCCCTAGCCGCAGCCCATCAGTTCTGAGGGCAGATGTCTTGTTCTCTGTGTATTGCTAGAGATGAAATGGTGCCTGGCACGCGGTAGGGGTTCAGCAGCCACCCAGCATGGGCCAGCAAGGAGTGCAAGCCTAGAAAGCCCTTCCCTCCCCTGCATTCCAGCAGATAGACACCTGCCCATTCTCCAGGTTCATGCACACATGTCACAGAGAGGCCTTTCTGGGGACCACCCCACCTCCCCAGTTTAGTGAGGAGCCTCTCTCCTGTGCCCCCAGCCCTGCGTTTGTCAGCCCTGGCAGGGATCTCTGTACTGATATCCTGCGTCTCCCTCTGCTCCCTCCTTCTAGTTCCCCAGCACAGGAACTTGCCAGCCAGGCCTGTCCCACCCAGCCCGAGGTGGGCACTTGGTGAGCCTGTAGGGGACTTTCGTGGCACCGATGCGGCTGCCCTAGCTCTGGGCTGATTCTGCATGTGCATGTTGAGTTAAAAATTTTAAAGCTTCTTTTCCTGTTTCAGGAACAGTGAATCATCACACTCCTTCCGGTGGATGCACGAGGACTTGGGCCAGAAGCATGTGGGGTGTCCTGCGAGGCGGGAGGAGAGGGCGTCTAGGCGCATGGGGAGCCCTGGGGCGGCAGCAGCCCCCCAGCGTTCGCGCTCTGGTCAGCGCGGGCTCCGGGACCCGGGACGAGTACACTCACGTGGTGGTGGGTGCAGGCTCGGCGGGCTGCGTGCTGGCCGCGCGGCTCACCGAGGACGCCGACAAGCGTGTGCTGCTGCTGGAGGCCGGGCCCAGGGACGTGCTCGCTGGGTGCAAGCGGCTCTCGTGGAAGATCCACATGCCTGCGGCCGTTGTGGCCAACCTGTGCGATGACCGGTACAACTGGTGCTACCACACAGAGCCGCAGCCGGGCCTCGACGGCCGCGTGCTGTACTGGCCGCGCGGCCGGGTCTGGGGAGGCTCGTCGTCGCTCAACGCCATGGTCTACATCCGCGGGCACGCAGAGGACTATAACCGCTGGCAGCGGGAAGGCGCGGCCGGCTGGGACTACGAGCACTGCCTGCCCTACTTCCGCAAGGCGCAGAGCCACGAACTGGGCGCCGACAGGTACCGTGGCGGCGACGGGCCGCTGCACGTGTCCCGGGGCAAGACCAACCACGCGCTGCACTGCGCCTTCCTGGAGGCGGCGCAGCAGGCCGGCTACCCCCTCACTGAGGACATGAACGGCTTCCAGCAAGAAGGCTTCGGATGGATGGACATGACCATCCACCAAGGTAGCACAGGGCTCCCATCCCCCATCTCCCTGGTTCCTCCGTTTGTCCATCACGACCCATCCCTCCCGCCCCCATCGTGGTCAGTAAGTGAGGATAAACCCGGACTGGTTTGAAGCCAAGATGACGGAGGTCTCACGCCCCCTACAGGCCACAGAATATAACCCGCAGCCAGTGAGAAATTCTCGGAGCCTCTACGAGGCCTAGACGAACTCTGGGGCATCCTCTAGGCCTCTGTTGTCATGGAGAGTCGGCTCTTTGACCAAAGAGAAGGAAACCGAGGCACAGAGCACTGAAGTGCCTTGCACACAGGAGGACAGAGGCAGGGCCTGGGTTGACCCAGGGACCCCACCTGCCTCTACAGGGTTCTCACTCCCTTGTATTAGCTGTTCCTGGTCAGTCATCCTGTTGAGAAGAAGGTGTTTTTCCACCCCCAGGTGGATGTGGATTTCAGTCCTGCAGAGACTTGATTTTAGCCCCACTTTGGAGGTGGAGCTTGTCCTGCCAGGGGAAGGGCACATTCCACCTTGCTTCAGCCCCAGCCCCATCCCCCCACTAGGCAAAGGGGCAGGGGCTGCGCCTGATCTCCTTGCTCCCTCTGTCAGGCAAGCGCTGGAGCACAGCCTGTGCGTACCTGCACCCGGCACTGAGCCGCCCCAACCTCACCGCTGAGACCCAGACGTTGGTGAGCAGGGTACTGTTTGAAGGCACCCGTGCAGTGGGTGTGGAATACATCAAGAACGGCCAGAGCCACCGGGTGAGTGAGTTACTTCCAGGCTGGCGCAGTGGTCATGCTTAGTGTGGGTAGCAGTCGGGCTTTTGTCCCCAGGGTCTCAGAGGAGGTTAGGAAGCCCTCAGGCCAGCCACCTGCAGAGAGCCCAGGGTGGCCCCTGTGAGCCTGTCTGCCCCTCCCCCCCTCAGAGCAGGCCCCCAGGACCTTCTATACCTTTTCAGAAATTGATAGGTTTGTAATAAGGCTTTAAAAACCACAAATGTGATCTACTCCATATTTCAACACTACGCTGTTTTTTTTAGCGTTATTTATTTTTGAGAGAAAGAGTGCAAGCAGGGGGAGGGACTGAGGGGAGAGAGAGAGAATCCCAAGCAGGCTCCATGCTGTCAGCATAGAGCCTGATGCAGGGCTTGATCCCATGAACTGTGAACCTGAGCCAAAATCAAAAGCCAGACGCCTAACCGACTGTGCCGCCCCCGCCCCCACCCACCCACCCCTGCGCCCCCAGCACTGCACTGTTCTCCACTTAGCAGTGTGTCAGGATCATTCTGCCTCTATGGGAAGATCTGGCTCACTGCTTGCTTTATTGAAGCTGCTTGTTGGAGTCTCTGGGCCTCTGCAGTCTCATTTTTAAGACCATCGTTACAGTGTTGCGGAACATATCAGCATGTGAAGTGTTGCACCAGCACCCGGGAGCTGCACCCCTGGAGCGCCCTTCGTAGAGTGGCCCTGGGAGCACCCCCTTCCTTACTCTGGGGCCTGGGAACAGGATCCCCACCCACCACTCGGGGACATGGGGCCAAGGCCCTACTCTCGGGGTTCTTCCTGGCTTTTCAGGAAGTGTGACCTGTGTGCCTCTGCCTCCTCCAGGCTTACACCAGCAAGGAGGTGATTCTGAGCGGGGGCGCCATCAACTCTCCCCAGCTGCTCATGCTCTCGGGTGTCGGCAATGCAGACGACCTCAGGAAACTGGGTGTCCCGGTGGTGTGCCACCTTCCCGGTGAGTTCCTTCGCCGCCACTCCTCAGAGGGGGCCTCTGCTAATAAGACGGCTTATCCTAGTTGGGGAAGGGGCAGCTGTCAGCATTCCTCAGAATGGCCACATTCTTCCCATGAGCCTCACCGGACACCCCTACCCCCCAGGGACCCCAAGTCTTTGTGTTGTTTTTCCCCTTCCCTGGTGCTACTGTCCCACTGAGAGGTGATGCCCCTCCAGCAGGGAGCTTCTGCCCGAAAAACCCGCTGGGCCAGGCTCGGGTATGTCACCAGGGCGGCCCGACGGTGAGAGGGCTCCAGGGCTGTGTGTTTTCTGTTCTCAGAATTCAGCAGCAGCCAACTCAGTGCTTCAGAGCATGCTTTTCATGTTAAGACAATTATCCAAGCCTAAAATTTATCTTACAAACTGTCTTTGATGCCTATTAGGGCCTCTTATCTCTTTTATAACCCAAGGTCACCCCAAAATGACCCTTTGAGTATTGAAGCTTTATCAGAAGAGGTTTGTGAAAGTGCTGGCCTGTGACCATGGCCTGCCCAGTGACCCACCCAGTGTCCCCTTATGCTTGGATGAACTCACACAGTGTCTGCCCAGCATGACAAGGCCTGATGCCCTCCTTCCCTGGGCCATGGGTGTGGCCATCAATCCATCTGACAACAGCTCACAGAGTGGTGCCTGCTGGGTGCCTGGGCCCTGCCCTCGGGGAGGGCAGGAAGGCATCAGGATGGTTACAGGGGCTGCCCTGGGCGTGAGTGACAAGGGCAGATGGCTTGGGCAGCATGAGAGGACTAGACTTGGCCATGAGTGTAGGGATGGCGTCCTGGGAGGCAACCTTTAAGTGGAGACCTGAGGAATGAGCAGGAGCTGGCTCGGCCGATATGTGACTGGGGTTGGGGGAAGTTTTCAAAACCAGGGGAAGTTGAGTGGCCAGCTAAGCCGATAAGCCCCCCTTGGAGGCCATTTTTCTTAACCATTCCCTCCCATTCCAGGAGTTGGCCAGAACTTGCAAGACCACCTGGAGATATACGTCCAGCAGGCATGCACCCTCCCCATCACCCTCCATTCAGCACAGAAGCCCTTGAGGAAGGTCCGGATTGGGCTAGAGTGGCTCTGGAAGTTCACAGGTGGGTGTGCTTGTCTGGGACCGTAGTAGTGCTGGTCTGTGGGCAGCACGGCCTCCTTCCCAAGGTGCCGAGCAAGGGCTCTGGCCTCCAGTCACTCATTCAAAGCTTAGCTATGCCATTTGCCTCAGCTTTCCCATCTGCAAAATGGACGTACATAGTCCTGCCTGGCAGGCTGTTGTGAGGACCAGACGAGGTGGCCCGGGGCCTGTCCAGGGTGAGACTCCCAAGCCTGGGTGCCACTCTTCCTTACAGATGGACAGGGATGGTCTCACCCTGGACGCAGTCTGGGGTCCAAGGAGCCAGGAGAAAAGGCGCAAGCGGCATCCATTTCTCGGTGGTCCCTGGGCTAGGAAGTGGTGCTTTGAAATCGTACTCAGCATGTTTTTCTCCCACACCTGCCATGTACTGTGTGCTGTGCCAGTAAGGCAGATTCCCTCCGGGAGCTTATGCTCTGGTGGGATCGGTGGAAAGAAATCATGTTAAACATGCGTGAGGTTTAAGATCAGTGTGTTAATAGAGAATGGTGATGGAGGGTGTCTGAGAGCTAGGGAGAGAATGTACAAAGGCCCAGGGTCTAGGCATCTGGTGTTTGAAGAGCAAATCTGTTGGGCCAGGGAGACAGCAGCACGTCGAGGAGGAAGCAGGGGTGTGATGCAAGAGACCCGATCACGAGGGTAGGCCGGGGCACCAGCAAGGAGGCCACTGGAGCTGCTAGTGAGGAGGGGTCTCAGCCTGGGCTGAGGGAAGGGGTGTGGGGGGCATTGCCGAGTACATGGATCCCAGTAGATTTTGGAGCTGAAGTCAGTGAGGCTTTCTGAGGGTCAGATGGTGGGTGACAAAGAGGAGGAGGAGGAGTCAGGGACAGCTCGAATGTCTGACTTAGGCCTCATATGAAAGAGTAGCCTGTCAGGGGTAGAGCCTGGCCTGGGAAAGTTCGGGATGCCAGGCCACATCAGGCCTCACAGTCGGGTTAGCGATGTTGGACGCCGTGGGGAGGGCAAAGCCTGGCATGTAGCTAATATTAAATCCTGTGGTGAGCCCACCTGAGGGAGAGAGGCCGGAGCTGAGCATGTGGGTCCGGGCACCAGAACAGAGGCCAGGAGGAGCTGCCCGCCATGCCCTGATCCACTTTTCTGCCTCATCCTCTTCTGATCCTCAGGGGATGGAGCCACAGCCCACCTGGAAACAGGGGGCTTCATCCGGAGCCAGCCTGGGGTCCCTCACCCAGACATCCAGTTCCATTTCCTGCCATCCCAAGTGATCGACCATGGACGGGTCCCCACCCAGCAGGAAGCTTACCAGGTGAGCCGACGGCTTCATCTTGTCATCAGGCAGCCTTCTGCTCACTGCAGCAGGGCCCTCGGTTGGGGTGGGGTGAGGCCCAAGAGCCTGTGCCCTGCCCTCCAGCTGTTCAGTAGGGCCAAGTGGGTTCGTGAGGCAGTCCATGTGGCACGTGGAAAGAGGAGACCTCCACCCAGCTGAGGGCAGATGCTCTGGGGATCTAGACTGGCAGAAATAGACAAATGAGGCTAACGGCCCTGGGGTGTCTAGCCCCTGAAAGTTTAAGACAATTAGGTATAAAGCCAGGAAGCAGGAGTGATTCAGCGAGGTGATTTTTGATCACTTGTGAAAGCAGGGAAGGGGGTAAGATGCAAACAATTACTAAAATGTGTCTGCTCTGAATGGGCTTTGGATGTGGAGTCCCATGCCACAGGAAACCCCAGGGCCTAAGCTACTGAGTCCGGAGGTTGAAAGAGGTCACAGCTTCCTCTCGTTCTTCTAGGTACATGTGGGAACCATGCGGGGCACAAGTGTGGGCTGGCTCAAACTGAGAAGTGCCAACCCCCTGGACCATCCTGTGATTCAACCCAACTACCTGTCAACAGGTAATTTTCACCCCTCTGTCTCCCCCGGGCCTGGGCTTGCCGGGTCATTCGTTCAATGAATGCCTTCATGGGGTTTACATTTGTCTCTGAATCCTACTCCTGGACCACATTTTCTGAGACAAATCACCCCCCAAACCCCTCTCATTCTAGGCTGTAAACTTGGTACATGCTGCTAAGCAGTGCCCGGGGTCCCTTGAAGTAACTCTAGGATGTCCTTTTACACAGCAGGAGAGATTTGCAGCTTTCAGAACAATCTGCCAGAAGGTGCAAGGAGACCCGGCTGTGGACACAGGGGCTCATAGAGACTTCTGCTCGTTACTCTGAGCTTCGTCCAGAAGCAGATCACGTTCCTGGGTCTGCCTCTGTGCACACAGCAAAACCGAGCACTCCCCACTGGGCAGGTCTTGCTCAGTAATGACCCGTGGCAGGCTCACAGCTATACCGGCAGAGGCAGGGTGTACGCTCTTACCTCCGATTTAAACCCAGGGCAGGCTGTGCCCACCTAGGGTCCTGCCTGTTTGCCTTCATGGGACGCTGCTTGGTTGCAGTCTAACTGGCTGTGAGTAGGTGACAGGCAATCTGGTGGCTCCATGTCCCTGAACTCTGTTCCCCTCGGGCAGCCCGTCTGTGCTCAGAATCCACTAGCAAAGCCAGCATGGTAAAAGGACTCACCTCACCTATTTCTTCTTGTTGACAGAAACCGACATTAAGGACTTCCGACAGTGTGTGAAGCTGACCAGAGAAATTTTTGCCCAGAAAGCCCTGGAACCGTTCCGGGGTAAAGAGATCCAGCCAGGAAGCCATGTGCAGTCAGATAAAGAGATAGATGCGTTTGTGCGGGCGAAAGCGGACAGCGCCTACCACCCCTCGTGCACCTGTAAGATGGGCCAGCCCTCTGACCCCACTGCCGTGGTGGACCCACAGACCAGGGTGCTTGGCGTGGAAAACCTCAGGGTGGTCGATGCCTCCATCATGCCCAGTGTGGTCAGCGGCAACCTTAATGCCCCCACCATCATGATCGCAGAGAAAGCAGCCGACATCATCAAGGGGCAGCCTGCACTCCGGGACAAGGACGTCCCTGTCTATAAGCCCAGGAGCCTGGCTACCCAGCGCTGAGGCAATCACTGCCTGAGAAGCCTCCTGCCAAGCCAAGAGGCTCAGCACAGTCCTTGCCTGAAACTGTCTAGAATGTTAGGATTCAATGGCTGACAATGGATAATCTCTTAGGATGGGAGACCAGTATCGGGGCAGCGAAGCAGGGTTCTTTTCCCTAGCATTTTCCTGCAGGCCCCTCCCCCTGCCTCCTGAAGGGACAGCAGAGGGGACGAGGCGGCAGGCCAGTGGAGGAGGATGGTTAACTCCTGCCATGGCCTTGTCTTAATAGTCCAGGTCCTGGTCGGACTTGAGGGAAAGTGGTTCTCTCCCAGGCCTCCCTCTTAATTAAGGGGAGCTGCTCCAAGAGCAGGGTGCTGTGCCCAGAGGCTGGCTGCTGGCTAGACCACACCGCACCCCCGGCTGCACGCTGTAGCTGAGGCCTGTGCATACGCCTCCAGCGTCCCTGTTCAGAGGGCAAGCTGCCTGCCGGGAGAAACAGGCTTCCCTCGCACTTCCTGATGCCACTCCCAGTTGGGTCACTCTGAGGGCCCACCTCTCCAATGCTCTGGTTCTTATTAAACACAGCCTGATGGGAAGATTTCTGGACCTTATTCAAAAGAAGCTTCTGTAGAGTCTCTTCACTACCATATGCGTCATGATTTAGCATTTTAAAAGAGTTTCCTGTTACCAGGGAAACCTAGAAACCCAGAGCAGACCCCACAGACCAGAACGCTGCTCCATGCCAAAGCCGCTAGCCCAAGAGGACCCTTCCCTGTCAGCGTGAGGAAGCGACTCACAGCGGACAAGGCCGGCTAATTCGTATTCCGCAGACATCCACAGGAACTGACTGGGATGGAGCCGAGGCTGATGGAAAAAGCTGTCAAGTCAGAGTAGGTACCTGATCCCGTAAAAGTGCAACTGAGTGAAAGAAAAAATAAATTGGCCAAGATTTGAGTTTCCGGGGGAAGGAGGAGAAACAGATACAAGAAGCATTTAAAACAGCTCTTTGATCTTTAAACTTCTGTAATCCAATAATGTAATCTAGTAACTTCTTTTTGAGTGGAGATGCCTTAGCCAGACTGTCTTCACAAGGTAATGAAAATTAAATGCACTTTGGATGGATTTTTCTGAAGATCTCCAAGGCCACCATCCACAGCAGAGGAGAAAAGGACTGTCCCGTGGAAACCTGCTGTGCTAGACCCAGAACAAGGAGGGGAGGAAACTAGGGGCATTTCAGGCCTCCCTCCGGGATCAGAGTGGATCGAGGTGGCGTGGAGGCCAGACAGCCACGACCTGTGTTTGTGAGAAAGATGGAAAGAAGAAAACCATGACACCTCTCCTTCCTTTAAACCAGAGCTACTTAAAATTTTTAATCTTACCTGTATCTTGCTGCATTTTTCTGTCCCGAGAGAGGTTCCCTGTGTGCCCCGCAGCCGTGGTCCACGGCCTTCACTCACCCTTAGGGCCTGAGAGCCACCTGCAGGGGTGAAGGAAGAGCAGAGGAGGGCAGCTGCCAACTTCACTGTTCTGAAGACCAATAAGTAACCAGTTAGGTGGGTGGAGGGGGTCCAGGCCTGCCTGTGACCGTGCTGACCTTGTCTAGTGCGGGTAAGCCAGGTGAAGTAGCCGTTCCGATCTGTGGTGGTCTCGGTCTCTGGGGCAGTGGCTGCTTTGCTCCTCTGTCTGTTGTAGGATCAGCAGAACGGCCTGTGGTGAGAGGAGGTATGTGATCCCGCACGGCTGGATTACCTCGAGGCCCCTTCCCACTCTCAGTCACCTAGCCTCGTCCCCTGTGATCACACAGTTTAGCCAGATGCAGAAATAAAGAGTAGACGTCGAGGGTTCTGTATCCAGGCCCCACAGAAGTCAAGGCGGAGCCCCGTGCTGTCGGGGTTCAGCCACAGGACAGAATAGTGTGCTTTGAAGCAGTTCCTCGCTCAAGCTGGGACAGGTGAGCGTGCACCCCTCTGGCGGACTGGAACAGTGGCCCAGGTCACAACAGTGGGCTGCTCAGTTCCATTGCCATGAGGCAAGCTTGGGCCTCAGAAAGAGGGCTGTGGCTGAGGAAGCCAGAGAGGGGAGCAAAGTGCCCATTGGGTTAGGGAGGCTGAGCCACAGTCAGGCATCTCTTGGGGGGCCCCAGAGACCAGGCTGGCACTCAGCCCTGAGAGGAATCCCCTTAGCAGAGAGCCCAGGATATCTAACAGAAGAATGTACTCTTCAAAAAATGGTTGAAAAAGTGTAGCAGAAAGCGGTGTACATACCTGAACGGGCTCTGGGCGTGGACCCCTTCAAGGAAGACTGTGTCCAAGCGGCTGCATCAGCAGGAGGTTCTTCTGGTGGAACAGAGGACAGACCACGCGGGAGCAGGAGCAGTTCGACAGCAGCAGGACCAGGAAATGGCAGGTCCCCTGAAAGCCGGATCCTGGCTTCTGGACGTGCAGCCTCTCTGCTTCTGGGGCAGACTGTAGGAATCCTCACTTCCATAAATTCAAACAGATTCTCCTCTCCAGCCAAACCCTGTTCTTCCCCCACAAAGGCCGTTTCCTGTTTCTACCAACTTAACATCAGATCTAATATCTACATCCTTTTCTCTTAAAAAAACAAAAAACAAACCCTAGAAGAAAACACATGCCTTCTCCACCAGCCCTGTTTTGAGACCCAGGCCATCTCCCATTTCCTCTCTCCTGCCACCGTCCCCACGGGGTGTCTGCAAGGCCACTCTCGCTGGTGCTCCCGTGTTGGAGGCAAGGGCCCCAGGCCTGCTCCCCATTCTCGCCTGCTCTCTGAAGGCCCCAGGAAAGAATATTGTTTTTGAGAAATAAAAATTTTGTCAACAAATGAGAGCCTAGCCGGTGTGTGCTTTTGAGTCGGGGTGGGAGCTGGAGCCCCATGCCAGACGGTAACTCTGTCGCTGACCACTTCTTAGAACAAATCTACTGCCCATCAGAACAATGGAAACCTTAGTAGGAAAGGAGGCAGTTGCCAAAGACACTGAAGACCATAAAAAATACGAAATAAACTGCCCTGGTTCCTTTCCTGAGCGTGGGGTCGGCAGTAAGGCAGGTAAAGCCCGCGCTGTGTACCCTGTATACCGAGAAGCTTCCCAGCCTCGGGCAGAGTCCGAAACGGAATAGAGCCGGAAAGCCCCGTCTGGCCAGGCCGCCCGGATAGAAACCAGAGAGAATGCTTAACAAGGATCCTGCGCACTGGTAGTTAAATCACAGCTGCCATTTCTATTTGTGATACTACGGAAAACACAAGAAACCAAATATACTGTTTTTAGGGGGTGGGAGGGGGCCCAAAAAGGAAAGACATTTAATCTTAAAACTTTCCTAAAGCAAAGGAACAAAACAACATATCCTCTACAACTTGGATTTTTTTTTTTTTTACAAAGAATTTAATGGTCGACAGGAACCAGGCTTAAAGCAGACCTGTTAAGAGCAGTACAGCCTATAAAAATGCTAGTTTCTAAGTACTGACTGGAAAAGATTGTGGCCTGCAGCGGAAAACCCCATCCTGGGAGGGCAGTTTGGGCTGCTGCTAAGTCAGAACAACGCCCAGCGGAGCTGATGGGGACAGCGGGTTAGCCCTTTAGGAGAAACCGCTCTCTGTGGCTGGTGTTACCTTCTGCGTGAAGGAGGCAGCCGTGAGGGTGAGAAAGTTACATAGTCACAGGACCGCCCTGGCCAGAGTGAGCGCGGCCTCTTCTGAAGCTCTCCCCGCCACACCAGGTCCTTGCAAGGAGAGCTGCCTAACACAATAAAATTATTACGCGGTTTTGTTCTGAAGAACATTTTGTATTTTAATAAAAAAAATTTTATGTCAGGAAATAGTCATTTACAAACCTGGAAGTGTTTTTGCCTGGATCTGGAGTAAGAATGTCTTAAGAAGAAGAGGTTTGTAAGGTCTTCATAACAAAGTGTTATTTACAAAACAAAACAAAACAAAACCACCAAAACCCAAAACGTTAACAGGTCGTGTAGGTAATATTTAAAAATTTTGAACCAAAAACTGCTACCTGTATTTTTGACCGCAGGGAATCCCTGCCAAGGTAAGTCGACAGAGTCGGCAGAATTCTTTGAAAAGAAAAGGAAGCCTGGGTGGGTGTAACGGTCCAGAAGTGGGTTTTCATCAGGAAGTACAGTCGGGGTGTGAGTACGTTCTAATGAAAACGTCAGCCCTCGTTCAGTTGCATATAAAAGCCCTCAGAGAGAACACACAGTACAGCAATGTTTTGTAAAAAGGCAACAATACGATTTGTGGACACCTCTGACGTCCTCATCCCGCGGATCATCGCTTGGCCCCCGCCGCCCTCCCCAAGTCCTTCTTTAAGACCAGCAGCGGCAGCCGTCCTCAGGGAGCAAGGGCAGAGGGACTTCAAAACCGCCTTGTGGGGGCAGCTGAGGAACCGCCCCTGTGACTGCCACGGGGTCAGAGTCACGGCTCGACCTGCTCTGTAATGAACGTGTCCAAGGGTCGGTAAGATAAAAGTTGCAGCCCACAGTGGACCAGAGGTCCGCTCTCAAATCCTAGCACTCTCTCGCCCACAGCCAAGACTGTAAGTCGCCGTCTGGTGTATCTTGTGTAAAGGTAGATTTATAACGACTCAAAATATTTGAGAAAAATCTCTAGAGAGTCAAGTTCTTTTGAACTTAAAATGTCATCCCCAAAAGATTTTTCACTAAAGAAAGGAGAATTGGCTCTATTTCTTCTACTTCTGTACAGCCCGAGTAAAAATGCTAATAATTTCTAGATTTCGGTGGGGAACTACCATTATTAGGACCCATAGATATTGCTGCAGTTCAAATACGGTACAATAATTACAAAATATAGACCATCTCTTTACAAATACAAATTATAGTATATTACAAGTCATGTACAGTAAATCTATAATTTTTAAACAAACTAGCGTATCTAA
The DNA here is from genome assembly GCA_030068075.1 of Paguma larvata. Taxonomy (NCBI): domain Eukaryota; kingdom Metazoa; phylum Chordata; class Mammalia; order Carnivora; family Viverridae; genus Paguma; species Paguma larvata. Next base: position 21,117,656 of record CM057842.1, on the reverse strand, counting down.
GTTTACCTGGTTGCGAGTGCATGATTATTCCAGTTTACAGTTGCCCTTAACCTGACAGTCAGAAACCGACTGAGTGACGCTCTCTCTTGTAAACTGGGGTCACGTAACAGAAAACCTCGTGGCGAAGGTCCTGCTCTCCTCTCAGGATGACGGCTGGTAGGTAGGTCCTGATTTACATACTGTATCTCAGAACAGCTAGACGGAAACCAGGAAGCAGTGTATTGGGGGGGAAAGGGGTTTAAAAATGGATATGCTGGGCCCAGTGAATGTCTGATATGCTAGACCGACGGCTGAGGTAATGACACAGGTGTGGTGATCGTCATCACCTTGAACCTTCCCCACCGTGCCGACAGGTGGGTGGGCGCGGGGGAGTGCCCCGGGAGCACTCTGGACAAGTGGGCTGGGCTTGTCCGACCTCCTCGCTGGTCCTTCCCAAGAGGGCTGGACCTGCCGCTTCTGACAGCTGGGGCTGGGCACGTGCGCGCGGCTGTTCCCTACCAGGTTATGGCTTCCTTGAGGCGTGACATCACTTGTACAAAAGTCTAATTGAATATGGACTCCACACTAGTGCCTAAACTTTCCTAACTACGAGGCACTTTTTCCCTGGCCCTCGGGCGCCCCACCTGAGGCCAGAGCCAGTCTGCCCCTCCCTGGGGGCTACAGGGTGGTGATGCATATCATCTCATCCGCCAGGTCCTCCTCATCCCTTCCCGGGTCGGGCTCTTCATCGCTGTAGCCTGGCCCGAAGTCCTGGAGCTCATAGTCCTGCCGGTGTGAGAGGGGGCCCACGCCCCCGTTGGCCCGGGGATGTACGGTCCCGTTGAGCAGGTTGCTGGCTGCGCTCTCCATCTCATCGATGGTTAGGTCACAGGCATCGGCGATTTCGTGTTTTGTGGCCGATACAAATTTTGGGTCCCTTGCATACCGTCCTAAACCTTCGGATATCAGGACCTGTACGGGACAAAGGAGCAAGGCCTTGGGTGAGTGTGTTACAAGGCTTTGGGGGGAAAATGACCGAGGAGCCACCTCACCCCCTAACTGCACGGCATGATGTCACGTTCGTTACACCTCCCGTGTGATACAGCTCCACACAAATGGCTTCGAAAACATCACGGGCTTCAAACACTACATGTGGCCCAACAAGAGTGAGCCCCACTGGGGAGAAAGATTACGGAGAAGCCGGCAGTCTCTGCAGGCACGGCACATGTAATCCTAGGTACAGCTCCTTCACGAGAACTGGCAGTGGTGGGATTTACATACTCGTGCCGTACGTCTCGCCTTTGCTTCCGAGCAGTGGGCACTATCCAGATGAAAACCGACACGGCGGGGATCCGGGGCCTCCCACCCTCAGAACCACCACTGCTCCCGTGGGTCCCCCTCCGCCGTGTGGAGTCTGCCCATCCGTGGCACACTCTGGGGGGGCCATACTCACTGCCTCCACCAAGCTGTCTGCGCTCCTCTGCTTGTCACTGTTTTTGTTGCGGAAGCTGCTGGGGACAGTCAGGCTGGCTGGTGTGAAAGTTCGGTACGAGATGCCCGGCTCGTCCGTGTACCACGAGCTTCGGTGCAGAGACGGCAGGCTGCCGTTGACCTGGTCCAGGGCCTCCGGCCGCTCCACCTGGATCAGGGGCGCATAGCACGGCGTCCAGTCCCGGTACGGAGGAGTCGCTGGAGGGGTGGCCCATGACCGGGTTGAGTGGCTCGGCGAGTACTTCTGGGCTTTACTGGAATCCAGGCCTGCAACTGCCATGATCTGAGGGGAGAGGGGAGGTGGGGAGGCCAGAGGTCCTCAGGTCGCAGAACTCACACTGACCAAGCAGGAGGCACTGCTGGACTAGGGCAGTCTCGGACAATGACTTTAAAAGGACACAGGCAGGGGCGCCTGGGTGGCTCAGTGGGTTAAGTGTCCGACTTTGGCTCAGGTCATGATCTCACAGTTGGTGGGTTCAAGCACTGTATCAGTGTGGACAGCTCCGAGCCTGGAGCCTGCTTCGAATTCTGTGTCTCCCTCTCTCTCTCTGCCCCTCCCCTGTTCACACTCTGTCTCTCATAAATGAATCAATATTTTTTTTAAAAAAACGTAAAAGGACACGGGCAGTAAAATCTGGCTTTCTAGAAGACTGTTTCCTATTTCCCCAAATTATAACATACTGCCTATGACTGTTCCCAAGTAGGAATCAGCCACTAATTCATGAAATTGCTGCCAAGCAGTGGAGAATTAGGGAAGATATTGGCCCCGTGGTGTGCAAACATACCAGCCAGGTCACTCCACATTTAAATATGGAAGTCTGTTCGGGGCAAACGAGCAGTTCCCGGCCCCGGGAAGGAACACAGCTGCTTCTCTAGTGCCGGACATCACAGCAGCTGGCACGCGGTCTGCTCGGAAGCCCCGGGCACCGGCCCTGCTCCTCCCACCTACAGCTGTACCGCGGCAGGTCCGTCCTGGCACTCAGGGCCCCGGATGCCCGGGCTTGTGAACGCCCGTGGCCCACCTGGAAGCCATGGCCACCCAAAGGAGGCAGGGCAGACACAGACCAGGCCCTCGCTGGGGCGGAACAGCAAAGGGAAGGGCATTTTCGCACATGTGCCTGTGTAGACCTCCGTGCCTATTTGGTTCATGGCATTTGATGGCTGGGCTTTCCCAGACTCCGTCCTTTCACGATAAAGTAGGGCACGAATAAAAATTAATATAAAAACCGAAGGCAGAAAATTAAGAAGTTGGCAGAGACCTGTGGTGGAAGCTATTGTCCACATGCTCGTGGAGGGTGAGCTGGGTGCCTGCAAATGTACGGACTGTGTGCTCCCTGCACGCCTCCCCACCCCTCACACGCGTACATGGTGGACCGCATGGCTGAGGCGCTCTTTCAGAAAGAAAAGGTACCATATTCTTGTCCTTGAGGCTGCAGCCCCACCCTCCCTCCAGACCCTGGGGCTCCCTCCTGTCCAACCACGTGTCCCTTCTGTCCTTCTTCCTGGACCACGTGCCCCTCACCCACCCCTGGGGCCACAGGGCCCTGCCTGCAGAGGGCTCTAGAGGTGCGTTTTAATGAAGGAAGGAGGTCTCAGAGCAAACAAAGGGCAGCACTGATCTTTCAGGATCAGGCAAGCAGTCACCACTCCCTGGGTCGGGGATCGAACCAGGTCCCATCTTCAATGCCCAGGAAAGAACGCAGTGTGCACCAAGGCTGAGAGCCCAGCTTTGGGAGCTGGCAGCCTTGGATTCAAATGCCAGCTCGGTCACACCCCCCTGTCTGAGCCCAGGCAAGCCACTTACCCTCTCCCTGACATTTGCCCATCTGTGAAATGGGTTTGTGATCGTATCTCTTTGGCGGAGTTGCTACAGGATTGAACTGGAGCGTATGAGAAGGCTCTCTCCTGTCCCTCCCACTGCCGGGTGTCCTGAGGGTGGGTCCCAGGCAGGGCGCCCTTTGGGCCTGTGGTGTCCAGGCCAGGTGGGCCGGCTCACCTGCTGCTGCATCAGGTGCAGGGGCAGGGCTGTGCGGTGGGGGAAGGCGGGGGGCGGCGGGGCCTCCTCCTGGCTGCTCTGCCGGCGCAGACACTCGAAGTTGAAGGAGGATCTCCGGCGGGCTGAGAAGTGAAGCACACCAGCACTTGTGAACCGGGCGCTCTGTGGGGACCCCGGGGCCAGGGTGGCCCGCTGGACGTTCAGCAGAGAGCCCAAGAGGAAGCAAGCGATAGGTCCGAAGAAAAGCATCAGGTAGTGAGGCCTCAGAACTTTGCGAGGGAGGATGAAGAAGCGGCCCAGCTGAGGGATGTTTTTGACAAGGTCAAGCTGGTTTCTTGTAAATGCAGTGCCCGTTCTCACGGGGCGGAGCTAAGGCTCCGGAGTGCGGCGGTTCTGACTCCGAACCTCGGCCCCGCGTCTATGTTGTAGGAGCACAGCGTTTCAGGCCAAGAACACAGCATCATTCTAGAATCCTAAAGCTCCTTGCTGACTGACCCCCCTTCTCACCCTGCAGACCTCCTAAATCCTGGGGGACACGGCATCTCCCTGGCGCTCCCGTGCTTCTACCTGCGTTAAGGAGAGTGACTTGCTACCAACTCAGGCAGATACGAAGCAAATTCTTTTGTTGGAAAAGACCCAGCTTCTCTAGCACTGAAGACAAAAACGGAAAAGAACGCCTCTAATGATAAAGAACGCGGTTGTCCTGTTAACAGCCACTTTAAAGAGAGGCTCCCGCATGGGGTTGAGCGATGACAAAAGATGCAGGAGGTCGGTCTGAACTCTGGGCCCCCAAGCACTGGCCAGAGGCGGGCCCTGGAAACACCTTCACCCTCTAGGGCCCTGGCTCACTGCTTGGGGGCCTCACTGCTAGCTTGCAAGGAAGGAGCGAGGTCTCTTCAGCCTCTGCTTTCTAAGATCCCAGGGCATTTCTCGTGCCCTCGCAAACCCCGGCACACCCCTAACTCCTGTACCGGAAAACTGCGGGGTGAGCCTCCCAGGCCTCCTGGGACCGCACATGGAGCTGCAGGAACCAGGTTCTGTGAGCGCTAATCTAAAAGTGCAGGAAGACTGGGCTGAGCCCTTGGCTGCCTCTGTCCCCTGTGGGCATGCTGGGCCCCCTCCTCCTCATTGAGTTGCCTACAAGGGACACAGACAGCTGCATGACAACTGCTGTCCTCCATGCACCACCCAGGGGGATGGCCTCCCCTGTCTGCACGCCCTTTAGGACCGTCCTTGGATCTGATGGCAAGGGCCAGAGGCTTGGAGCCGGGAGAGGAAGCCGCCAGCCCTCTCCTTTGGGTAGTGCCTTTTGGTTTTGAAGATTAGTCCACATACACCCATCATCTCATCTGCTGTGCACCATCACCTCTGACAGAGGCAGCAGTCCTGCTGCGGCTGAGAACACGGCCTGAAGACTTCCGTGCTCTCCTTCCTGCCCAAGGTCTGAACTGGCGTGCAGCAGAGCAAATAAAATACATTTCATTTGTTTGCCCTTACAAATAAAACAGGCATCTACTCTAGCCCGCTTCCTGCTTCACTAGGGCAGAGTCTCTGAATGGTGGGCATTAAAGTGGCCACCACGGGGGACCCAGGGAGGTCCTGGGAGGGCAGGGATTCGTACGTGGGTGGGCCAGGGGCTCTGCCCGGCCTCACCTGCATGTGTCATCCGATATTTATGGAGCTCGGGATTGCTCTGTTTAGCAGCATGTGTTTGGGGCTGCCGAATTAAATATTAACCATGGAAATGGGTCTGCTGACACTCCCCACAGGGCAGTGACAGCTGGAGAGAGGCAGAGGGCCCCAGGCGCCACCCCGCCGCACTTGTCAGAGCACGTGGAGTGAGCAGACTCGGAGCCAATGTGTCTTGGCTATTTTGAGTTACTGATTAGAGTCCTGCTCAAAAATATGCTTCATTCCTCAGAAACACCAGGAGTAGATATTTTTTAACCATCACCAAAATGCCCACGTGTGCAAAATCAAACTTCCCGGCCAGGAGCCGCCAGGGGCCGCTGCTACATTTCTTACCCCAGGCCAAGTTCCTCACTTGGGACGACCCAGATCTCCTGCAGCTCAGCTGAGGCCACCGGCCTAGGAAAACCAGGTGGGGAGCAGCCAGCCCCCGCCTCTTCTCAGCAGGATGGGATTCTTCCAGCCCCAGGATGGGGATGCTGACCCTGGAAGTCACCACCAAGGCCAAAACCTGCCCCGTGAGCAATGGCATTGGCTGACCCATGGCAAAGATGAAAGAGGGGTGGACGGGGAGGTGAGAGGGGAACTCCCTGGTGCGGACGGAGAAGAAACGGACCTCAAGAGTCTCCCGGTGGCCTTCAGAGGCGTGGGGCTTGATGGGACAGGCCTGGGCTCAGGTCCAGCTCTGCACAGGGGCTGATCCCTTCTGCCCTCTGAAGGTCAGTTATCCCACGGGCAGAGAGGGCCTGAAGACAACATGGCGCACGTCTTGCCTACCTTGGATGGACCCCGGGCTCAAAGGCAATGATAACTTGCACAAAAAGCCCCTTATCAGATGCCATATACTATGTACATTTAGGCCACACACTGCCTTTCTCTGTTCTCAGAGACCCAAGAACGGCACTAAAGTTGTTTGAGCTCTATCACGTGGGATACAGATGAGACAGAAAGGAAAGCCGACAGGGTCTCCAACCAGGGGCCGGTCTCGAGGGCTGACAGTCCCTAACACAGCAGGACCACATCTGTCACACTCCCCGGCGGGGGCAGGGGCACACTGTTCTCTGGAAGGCTTCACCCAAAACAAAAAATCTGGCCTCACATGTTGGGGTGGGAGGTAGTAGGCGTCTCCTTGGAGATCTCCGGGAGTCATAGCAAATGGGTGAGTCATCATCCTCCAAGAAGCCTTGGGGGTGATGGTAGCCTCGAGGCCGCTCGAAGTCCCAGTTGCTGCCCGGGTATCTGTTGTAGTAGCTGTAGTTCTGCCTGGTGGTCGAAAAGGCCAAAAGAGAAGGTAAGGGGCGCCAGAGGTCCTAGTTGAAAAGCCCCGTCTGTCAGCTCGGACAGACCCACCGCTGCCGTCCTCCCCCATCTTTCTTGAGCGCCCTGGACTGGCTGCGAGCAAGGCAGTCCTCGGCTTCGAGGAAGATTCAGGGGCCAAGTAGCAGCTGGTCTGAAAGAACAGCCTCCATGCTGCCTTTCTGGTCCTATTTCTCCCGCTCCCACTTTCCCTCCAGCCCGGAGTCTGTGCTCTCCCTCACTTGCCCGGGTGGTCCGGATGTAGCGCAGGTGCCCTGGCTTCGGGGCACAAGGGGCGGGAGACGGCCAGGCCTCCTACCGCCAGCCCGCACCGCAGAGCCGCTCACCTGCTCCCGGCCGGCGAGCCGGCATCCTCATAGCCCTCTTCACCACTGAAATACTCCTGCTCCTCCAAGCAGCGGGAGTCCCGGAAGTAGCCGTGTATCTCCGGATCTTCCCGGCAAATAGTGGGGAACTGCTCATCTCCTGAGTCAGACCTGCGGTTGCGAGACGGGGCCTGAGCATCCGGGCAGGCGGCAGACGTCTCCTGCAGCCGGGCCTCGGTGTGTGGCTAGCATTCCCGCCCCACCTGTCCCCGACCTCTCCCCGGTGTACCCGGGACTGGACTGCTCCAGCTCCGTGCGTCAGCACGTGTCTCTCTCAGTACCCTGAACAATGCCGGTGCCAAGCCACTATGCCCGGGGGCCATGGAGCCAAAGGAGTCGGTGTAATTTGGGGGAGCAGAACAAAGAAATAGACATAGAGGCCTGCAGGGATCAGCAGGTCCCAGGGAAAAGGCTCTGATCCTTCCCACCGGGCCTATCTGACTTCAGGGTCTGGAACAAAAAGGCTCCCTAACCAATTTCCCACTGCGTCCACCCCAGGAAACGTGACAGGGGTTTGCGACTCAGGGTCCCGGGGGCCTCACATATGTGACACCTGCCAAGTTTTCAAAGGCTGCCTTGCCCGCATGGCAAGACTGTCACACTCTCTCCCTGAAAGCCACTGTCCTGGCCTCGGTCCTCAGGAAAACCAGCCAGGCTCTGTTACATCAACTCCCTCCAAAGAGAGGACCGTGCTCCCTCCAAGCTCAAGCTCTCAGGTTGCTCCTGAGCAGCTGGTTTCACTTGAGATAATGAAAGCAAGAGACCCAGCCTCCCCATTCCCAGCAAAACGATCATCCCGCTCACAGTTCAACCTGAGTTAGCAAATGGGGAGCAGGGTATACTGCATGTGCGCTGGGGGCTCCAGGGGAGACGAGAAGACCTGGTCCCTGGTCTTCAGGAGGCTGGGGTCACTTTCTTATCAAGTCCCCACAAGAGGCTTCAACTCAGATAGCAGCAGGCATTAGCCAGCCTCCTGGGGCCGGGCAGCCGGAAGTGGACAGTGGGCTCTCCCTAGGCTGTCGTGAGGCCCGTGGGCACACTGGCCCATCAATACTAGTACTTGGATGGTATCACCGTCTACGCACATATGGACCCGAAAGCTCATTTGCTTAGAGAGAAGCAGCTACCTCTGCCCCCGGAGTCCACAGCCCCAAGCAGCTGCCTCTAAGGAAGTTCTCATCCCTCAGCATTGAGAGGCTGGTTGGCCACACTTACAACACAGAGTATTTAATACACAAACGCAGGCAGTGAGCACATACCTAATGTAAGTTTCATAATAGCGGGTTCTATCCAGGACAAGCATAACATGGGAGGGAGGGAGAAGATAAAAGTTAAATATTTCCAACAAAATTTAAAGTGCAGATATCAGGCTATTTCCTAGAGCAAAGGTCAGCAAACCACGGTTTACAGGCCCCATACTGTCCATTAGCAGTGAACGGTTCTTACACTCTTAGAGAGTTGCAAAAGAAAAAAAAAAAAACCAAGGAAGAAAAATATTTCATCACATGTGACTATATGAAGTTCACATTGCAGTGTCTGCACTTGAGCGTTTACACCGGTCTGCGGCCGCTTGCTCTCGACCAGAGCAGAGCTCAGTGGCTGCCATGGAGATCGTCTGGTGCCCAAAGCCTAAAATGTTTACCATCGAGCCCTTCACAGACAAAGTCTGCCAACCCCTATCCCAAAGTGTGTTGGCCTCACTGGGAAAGGTAGAGTTTGTGACCACTGCTGTTTCAAGGGGCATCCCACTTGGATGGCTGGTGGCCCTTTATCTTCCGGATGCATCACTGGCTAGTGCCCGATGAAGCCGTGAGCTCACAACACTCTCAGGTTCTAGTGCAAATACCTCCTGGGAATCTCCCGTGTGTGCCGGAGCACAGGGGAGAAAGAATTGCCTTGGACAGACACTACATTACCGAGTGCAAACATATTTTAAAGGTTACCTTTTAATACTGGACCTTCTTTGAGGCTCACGGTCACGCTTGTGGGAGGAGTGATGCCCATTTTCAGACATATGCTCAAGGTTCCCAATGCTGGGCCGCTTTCCAGGGGCAGCTTTGGACATATTGGCATTATTGAGATTGGCATTTGTTGAGCTGGGAGCTTGCTTTCCTATGGAATTATGGTTATGATGGTTATGACACACCGAATTTCCTGCTGGAGGAAACAGCGGTTTCTCAGTATCACTTGCAGGTGGAATTGAAGGCCTTTGGACATGCAGGGGACGGTGGGTGGTATTGGTCTGCTGAAGGGAATCTCTCCTATCACTATTAACATGATTGACATGGTTTCCAAGCAGGGCACCATTTCTCTGCAAAATAATGGGAGACAACACCAGGTAATTTAACAACTATTTGATGCAGGCTAGCTATGTTAGGTAACTTTTTCTACACGAAAAACAAATTCTAGGTAAGCTCCGTAGGATCCCTGTAAAACAATCTGAGTTGCTCACGGATCAGGGTGAACGTGTCTGCGTGGCAGCTGGTCCCCCCTGAAATGAGGAAGGTTACCGATTCCTGAGCTGGGGAGCAAGCTCTCGGCTGTCACACGAGTGTGCTCTTGCAGTCGCTCCAAGGTGAGGTGACTTACACCCAGCAGGGCTGGCTGGCTGAGGTGGGGCAGGGCTGAGGGGCCGGGGGCCGGCTGGCAGATCAAAGAGCTGGCCCAAGGGAGGAAGGGGGTGGTGCAGGTAAGCAGCTGCTAGCAGGACTCGGGACGCTCGGTCACACTGGCTAGGCGGCCGTGGCTAGGCTCCTCTGCAGCTGCCAGTGTGGGACACTGTTCGGTGCGGGGTGAGCTCAGGAAAGGAGCAGGCCTGGCCCTAGAGGAGGTGCCGAAGGTCTGCTGTGGGGAGAGCATGGTCCGTAAGCCCCTCTAGGCCCGGACGCTGCTGTGCATTCTCCAGGCTCTTTTGTGGATCACCGACTGCCCAAACCGGAGTCCTGCCCCGCTATTTCCAAGTGGCCAGTGTGTAGCTAGGCGTGGAATAATTACTTTGAATACATCTTCTTCTTCTTCTCGTTTTGTTTCCTCCGGCTCGTCATCTTGCAAATCACATGATATAGCACGCCGGATTTCTGGCCCAATGTCATGCAGTGTCCTTAATCCTGCCTAGATCAACACAAATGGCAAAACGGATTAGACAACATGGATGTGCTGGGCCCGGCCTGGATCCTGGCTCTGCTCCTGCCTGAATCGGCTGCGGGAAGGGAAGTTTCTCCAAAGGCAACCTGGGGAACTGACTCCTCGTGTGAATGTGACTAAAGGGTCCCTGAAGCCCCAGGGTGGAAAGGTGTGGTCAGGAATCCAAGACGGTCCTAGGCTGGGATGCTTGAGGCCTTCAACCCAGTCACCTCCTTCTCAAATACCTGCACCTGTAGGGAGCAACGTCTGCCGTGGCCAAGAGCACCTGCTCAGGTCTAAATGACAGAAGAGTGGCCTGCAGAGTCCTCTCCCAGAGCCCCAGATTGGGCAAGGAACACAACCGGGCGATCCTACAAGGACTCGTGGCTGTGTCCAGGACAAGGAGCCCTAAGTCCAAGTGCAAGGGGGCAAGCAGACTGAGCAGCCATCGGGGCCGCTGGTTCTGCTAGAAAGCCATGGGAACAAGGGAGTGACACCACACACGGCAATCACCAGCACACTCAGGACCATGACGAGATGGGTCGACACACACACACAGACCTGGGCCACTGTGCAGCGCCAGCCTCCGTGGCCATCCGTGGTGCCCTGGCCTGTAGCCTGGGGTCAGACCGAGAACTTGCCAACGGTTGGATCATCCTCTTGAAGACCACAACACATTGAAAGGGGCTCACCAGCCTCTGGAGGGCTGTGCAGGGCCCACCAGGTGACCCCTCCTGGGCCCTCGCAGACATACTCCTTTTCCTGAGGCTCTCACAGTTGGCCTACCTTATACTGGGCCCCGGTTCCACTGGGTTCCACTGGGACAGGCCCTGGGAGGAGCCCTTCTGTTGTTCTCAACTTTGTTAGGGGAACATTAGAGGTGTGCATGCTATATATAGGGAAGGTGGAGTTGCTGGCTCTGAAAAGATTATATTTTGACCATCGGTTTGAAGAAAAATAGCATGCTGACTTTAAAGGCTAATAGGGACAGTACAGCTACTTGATCCTTTTCCACAGAAAGACTTACTTCCTCCCTGCCACCAGGCCTAAGCCCACCTGTCCAACATCCGGGCAGGACCCCCTCGCTTGCTGGCGGTCCTTCTGCAACTCCGCAGCCACGCCGGAACACGAGCCCCAGCGGCACAGGGCTGCATCTACAATTCACATTCCACATCGGGGTGGTCCACAGGGAGCACTGCGCCTAGAGGGAGGTCACTGGGGAAGGGGCCCACCTCCTGGTCCTTCCTTCACGACCCCCAGCAGTGTGAGTGGGGAGGGAAAATGAGGGGATGGTGGGGATGGTGGCCAGGTCTGGCCAGATCCCACAGGGCTGGCCCCCCCAGTGTGGGAACGCTCAGAACTCATCTTTTCCAGATGCCAGTGGTGACAGTAATTTAGGATGTCAAGTCCTACAGGAACTGAGGCTCCTGTGAAAACAGCCTCATCCACATGAGATGATGCTGTTCCAAATGTTACGCCCGGCTAGGTCTGGTTTGATCCACTCCTTGGATAGAGGAGCTGGGGGTCTCTCCATTTCATGAATTGTGGCCATAAAAGAGCTGCCCGGATTCAGAACTCTCAGGTTCTTGGCTAGGAAGGCTGTGGTCTTGTAGCGGAAAGACACGTGTGTCCTGGGGCCAAACCCAGAACAGTCTGTGGTATGGTCAGTGAGGCTGCCTCTCACTCTCCTGTCCCTCTGACCACAGGCATGAGACGCACGCGCACACACATACACGGACACACTCACATATATGCACACACACACTGTCCCTCTCCCAGATCCCCAGGTCCAGCACATCGAGCTAGAGGAACCATCTGGCTTGGAGTAGACCCACTTGCCATTCTCTTGGAAACGTCAAGAAGGCGACTCTAATGTCAAGTGGGGGAAAGCTCTTTCACACAGAGCTGCAGGCATGGGCAAGGAAGGTCGAGCCCAGCAGTATCGAGCAGCCTGTGGCTCATCCGTTCAGGGTCTTCCAGAACGTGGTCATCAAGGGAACGTGAGCTAAGTCAGGGCTTCATTGTCAGGTTTTGGATCGCTGGGAGGAAAGGGCGATCACACACCTGAGGCTCCCAAGTCAAAGACCAGGTTTGAGACGCCCACTGCCTTGTCCACAAAGTAAACAGGTGACAAAGCACTAAGTCAACACCCCCAGGTAAATTATGTATATGAACGCACGTCACGAGGCGCCATGGGCTAGGAACACTCCTGAGTTTGAAAAACAACAGATAATCCTATTCACTTCATTCAACCGATTGGACTAGGTCTGATTAAAAGAAATAGAAAACTATTTATTTGGACAATTTTTAACATCATCCTCTGTTGACGGGTTGACATTTTACTGAAATACACATATAACATAATTGTATCATAAAAACAAAAACGGTCTCCGGCATGTCTTCAATGGCACACAAGGTCAGGAGAGCGGTGAACAGACACAGGACAGAGAATTCGTTTGCAACATAAATCATGGAGAAAACTGAGAGGCGGCTCAAGAGGCCACTTCCAAGGACGAATAATGACGACGTATTTATTAAAGAGACATCAAAGGAGGAGAGAAAGCATCACCCGTCCTCGACACAAAAGCAGAGGTTGAGGAATCATGATTACGTTTTGCTCGCTCCACGCAGAGGGAAACACATCTTCTGTGAGTCAGGGCCTGACTCAACTCTTTCACTTGGGATCTGGGGAAGGACGGGGTGGAGGACTACGGAGGGGTAGGGTGGCTGCCAGGTCTGGGAATGAGGGAAACGGATGTTCCCAAACTTGAACTGAAATGAAGCTTAAGCACAGCACCCTGAATTTATTACATATCACAAAACATGATAATGAAATTTTTCTAGCACACATATCAAGCTAACAGGTAGCTTAGGCTGCTCCAAAAATTCCATAGGCACAAATTCCAATCTCAGAAAACTATCTTAAACTCTTGAAAAAATTACTTTTTTCACAGCCCTGAAGAAGAAAAAAAAGGAACATTTTTTTAAAAAATTAACACTTTACAATCAGTAAAATGATCTATTCTTTCATTTTTTTTTTATATCGGTGCCTACCTTGATCACCAAAATACTACTTTAATTTGAAACGTGGTCATTTAGCACTTAAACCAACACAATGAAAGCCATATAAAGTCATTCCATTAATATCACAGTAGAATTATGGTTTTGAATAAACACAGAATTGCTATAAAATAGAAACATTTTTGATTTCAGATGTCCAATCATATAAAATATTAAACAGAATCAAGCCTAGTTTCTGGTTGATTTTTAAACGCTAGATGGGATCATACATATCTTTAAAAAAAGAAACGGCGCTTTGCCTGTTGGACTGCTGCTTTAAATTTTAGACACCATTTAATTGGAATTTTATAGCTATTTACTCTACAGAATGATTAGGTCATCAAAAAAACAAAGAAACAAAAAACGAACTATAAAATCTCTCTACATATTTCTGAAGCAATAGCATAAAACTATGGCTATTTTAACGTCAAATACGAACGTTCATTTACCTTCCTTTCTCTCGCCCACTGTTAGGGTGAGTTCTTCCTACCTGGATGCGCGTGAGAGGCCGCACTGGCTGCCTTCCTAAGCTAGCTCCGTCAGACACACCAGGAGCTGCCAGCTCTCAGCACCAGAGAAAGCACAGACAGACGCCAAGCACCTTCCCCGAACATACACTGTAACAGTGGAGATAAGAGATGTGTCTCTCCAGTCGGGACCGGGCCAGGCCATTCATCTTCGGACGCCAGTGCCAGGCTCTCAGACTCCAGCCAAAGAGCCTCCTGTCTGCTACAGCCTGTTTTCCATCACGGGCTTTGCTCAGCCAGGGCCGGCCCCACACACCCGTCTCGTTAGAGGCAAGTTCTGATTAACTCTTTAGCAGGATTCAGTCCCTGCCACGTCAGAGGGCATTATTTCAGACTAGCTCCGTGAGAAGAAAGAACTGGAGATTGAATTCTTATAGAAGAAACCAGTTCATCTACAAGTTGCCCCCCACGGCCCCCTGCATACACACACGCACACATAGCACACACGGGCACACCCCTTCTTTTCTCATCCTTTTCCTCCAGGGAAAATGTGACAGTGTGGCCTTTGCGTCCATTATGCACAGTCCTTGAGTCATACATCAAGGGTCAGAATCATGAGCGCGGCACTCGGTGGGCCACCCACAGGGATTCTGACCCTGGCTGAAAAGTCAGCTGTAATGTCACCGCCTAAGCTACTCCTGGCATCGCACTCGGCAGTACACATCAAGTTTGTTACCACCACTTTGAAAAGATAAAGGAACTTCTTTCAAGAATTATCTAAAGAGATCCATGACATCTCCCTGCAAGTGATCTGACAGACCTGTCTGAGCAACCTTGATTCTTGGTTGTAGTTTGACACCAGAATCAGAGAAATTCCTGCCAGTTTCTTGATAACAGAGTATTACTTAAATTTAAGCTCAGCAGAAGTCTCAAACCATGACTTCTATTCTGTTAGCATCTTTGTACCTGTCATAATGATCTCACATACTTTCTCCCACTATATCCTGGGAGACCAGGATTCTCCCCATTTGGTTGAGTGGCCGGCCCAGCCTGGCAAAGGCTCAGCTGGGACCCGGGTCCCCAGGCCTGCCCCACTCCGACCACCACCAAGACAAAGCCATTGAATCTCAAGGCTGGGATCGAGTCTTAGTTCTGTGCTCCCTTATGCCTGTGATCAAGGTATACCTTCTTCAAGGTCAAGGTTAACCTTCTTCCAACTAACTCAGTGGAGCTCTTGTATCACTAAGTCAACATAGAAGTGGCCCAATGATCATAAGGTGTCATGAAAACTGCCCCTATACTCGGCACACATCCTGGTGACAGCTGTGCCGCTCTGAGTAGTTATCTTCAAAAACACTGTCTCTCACCAAGACCGCCATTCCTCCAGGTCAGCGCAGGCAGCGAGGTGTGGGGTACGACGCTCAGTCTGAACTTAGCTGGCCACGGGGTGGGGCACAGGCAGCTCTATGCCTAGGTCTGTGGGTTGGGACTAGGGTGGCACCTGGGAGAGATGAAACAGTTCAAGGTAGGGGCAGTACAATACACAGGAGGCTCCCTCACTAGGAAAACCCTAAAAAGGCTCCAGTACCTGTTCCCTTTGGGAGGGTGGTATGTGGGATCAGTTCCCTAGAGCAGCAGTTCTCCAAGTGTGGCCCAGGGACATCTCCAGGGCCCGATGAGGTGACTGTAACTTTCATACTACCGGGACGTTCTTTGCCTTACACACGCATTCCCTCAGAGCACGATGGGGTTACTCAAAGGCTATATGACATGTGAGCATGTCACCTTTCTGGTATCTTTGCGCATGTATATTCTGTATTTTGAAGTTTTCTGTTCTAGTTTTTAATGTAAATACTGATATACGAGGGCCCTCAATAATTTTTAAGAATATAAAAGAGACCCAGAAGTTGGAGAACGGCTGATAACTCATCCCCAGACAGGCAACACCAACCTTTCCTCAGGCACTGGGGATACCTGTGCGATTCCTGTGGTTCTGCTGACCTCTCTCCACTTTTGGAAGAAATATCCTTCCCATGGCTTCTCTTGGGCTAGCCTTTGGCACTTCTTCCTGGGAATTGCCTTCGCCATGGCCTCAGAATGACATACCCTTCCTTGACCCCAAATAGCCACCTCTCTGAGGTATGAGGTATGCTACAGAGAACAAATTTGCGCAGTTCCCAACCCGGGAACTGTTAGTAGCTGAGAGTGAGCTCCTTCCCATGGAAAACTGAATCATGACACACGAGGGCTGATGAAGGGCGTCGGGTTGGTGTTATTCGATAACACACCACGATAATTAAGACCTTTTGCTACTACATAATATCACCTGCCTCAACTTTTGTTCAGTAATTCTATCTTCTCAAAGTCTTTCAAAAATAATTATTATTATTGTCAGAGGGAAAAGATCTCCTGCCTTTCAGAGAGAGAACAGAACGCAGTACCCGACAGTCTTGTGAATTTACAGTTGGGTCCCGCCATAGTGTAATCTATTTATGCAGGTCCCGGTGCCCAGTCCGACACCTGCTTCCCTACGATGGATACTGGTCTGCATCCTGTCTTCCATCCAGGAGCTTAAGAGTTTAGCACCATGGATTCTGGTGTTGGGTACCAAGTTTGCTGAGTGTGGGAAGATTCTCGGACGACTTGAGTTGTCTCCAACGACTTTTCTATGCTCAAAGCTATACTCTTCTGGCAAGGTTTTGGACAAGAAAGGACAGAGGTGTCTTCGGTCTGACTGTACACCAAACGTTAGGGAAGCCTTGTTTCCCTTTCGAGTTGAAGTCAGAGGTATACCTTATGACTTCTGGCTGTTTCCATGAACTGCCCTTGGCCAGCAGCCACAGCCGGTGCCGTCACTCAACACCACAGCCAGCCAGGCCCGTGTGGGGCCGGAGACTCTCGTTTCATTTAAACCATTCCCTAATTCCATCTAGACAGCTCGCTGTTCTCCAGTTTTTCCTTATTTGGAAGGACTGCAGAAAGTCATGTGGAAACACCAGCCATGCACACCGCTCGGGGGCCGTCCTGCTGAGACTTGACCCTATGGAGACTCCATCTAGAAATTGACTGGTCGCACTGGTCCTCTGAGATAGGGGCCCTTCATTGTTTACTAAGCTTGATGTTCTGGTGGGTCAGAAACAGGGGGATCATTTATCTGATGGGGAATTAGCTCCACACCTGTGCTCATAGGGCTGCCCAGCTACCTTTTCAGGGATGATACACCAAATTCTTAATGACTGGTACATCCCAGGCGTGCCCCGATCGATCGGGGCAGAGTAGACCTTCAGACCAGAGCATGATCCCAGAAGCCCCTGCTATAGCAGGCATTAGACTTTTACCACCTGGATCACAGAGGGATCTGGAGAGGGGCGGGATGTTGGCGAGGGGGCCACCACCATTAAACGGCACGTACAGACAAGGCTTCGACACCTTCCCAAGGGGTGCGGCCATCCTGCAGTGTGCTGGCCAGCTTCCGACCCTACCCCACATCACGGCCCTTGGTGCTGTGTGAAGTCAGACCTGCTCTTTGGCCCCACGGACTCTACCGTGAGAATCCATAAAACCCACCCCGAGCTCCTAGACTTATCGCGGTCTACACAACGGGAGCAGAATCAGGGGCCCGTGAGTAAGGCCAGGGAATCCACTTAAATGCAGGCAGGCCAGACCGCTGGTAACGGAAACCACTGAGGTCAAAGGGCAAAGGTCACAGTACAAAAGACAGCACTGGAACAGGCCTCAGGGCTGGGAGGGACCCTGCCAGCTGTGCCCAGGATGGGCCTGGAGGCCTTCCACCGATACTGTTCTTCCTGTCGGTGACACACCATTTGCCCACTTGAGCTGCTCCTGCGCGAGCACGGCCCCACTTCCCGCCGGCCCCGTGCGCCACCTTCCCCAAGCCCCCTCATGCACGTGCACACACGCACACGGCCTCGTGGGCAGGCTCCCATCCGGGATGCCGGGGGGAGAAGTCTCCTCGGATTTCACCTGCACTGACCAGGGCAGGCAAAAGGGCCTTCTGAGCCCTCTTTTCTCTAGACGCTTCAGAAACTTTGAGTTTTCACACTACGGTTACTTTTGAACATTGATTTCAAAACTCAGGTTGGCTCCTCCGGGGGTCTTGGGCTCAGCACTGGATGTGAAGACCTCCTAAAGCACTCCTTGCGATTGGCTGAGAATTTCAGAAGGGACTCCCTCACGAAGCCACTTCTCAGGCAAAAGTCTACCATTTGCAAGATGTGAAAACACAACCTGTACAGGTTCCTCTGTGTACATCTTTATATACTTCCCAGGGATCTTTAAAAGGGGAGAATTCTCTCTCTCGGTGGATAACTACAGTACAGAATGGAAAAGAGATCAAAGAAAAACAAGAATTTCTTAAAGTTCTGGTAGTAAACAGGCATAGGATATTATTATTGTTGTAGTCTTAATAATAAGCAATTATACGTTCAAAGTGCTTTACAATCACTTAGCTATTCCTCACAACAGCCCTGTGAGGTAGGTCGACATTATTACCCCCATTTTACAGATGGGGAAACTGAGGCACAGAGAGGTTAAGTGTCTTGCCCAAGGTCACACAGCAAGTGAACGCTGGAGCTGGGACTAGAACCCAGGTTCCCTGACTCCCAGTGTCCTTGAAACTAGACCGCACTGCTTCCAAAGAGGCATCCCCAGACTGGCTTTGAGCACGAATTAAAGACGGACAATGTTGGATGAGGTTTGGGTGTGGTGGTGTTTCCCGTGGACACGTTGAGATGGAACCTGAGGTGTTACCTGGACTGGTCTGGGCATGCGGGTGTATGTGTTAGTTTAAATGGTGTGTCTGAGCTTCCTGGCCTGCCCACTTCTCGTGCATTCTGAACGGAGTCACTGCAGAGAGTGGGGGCCGGAGGGTCAGTAGGTCATGGCGGACCGGCATATAAAAGGAACTCTGTCAGCTCAGCGCCAAGGGGCCTGCCAGTCTTTGGGAGTTCGGACAAACTAGGGACGCAGGACTTTGGGACGAAGTCCGCTGCCCACCTTAGGCAGGTCTGCTTAATCTTTTTATGATGTTATTTTTTACTGGCCAGCATCAGGAAGTTGTGTTCATTTCATTCTCTGTGGGGCGGCTGCCCCCTCCTTTGCTCTCTCTCTCTCTCTCTCTCTTTCCCTTTCTCTGAGTCTCTGTTTGGAAGGGAAAACTGTTAAGCCTTGCATGTTCCCTTTCATGAACAAGAGCCACCGTGAGCAGCGTCCGCGACAGGAGGCCATGGCTCTGCAGGTGAGCCACGGCCCCGCTTCCGCCTTCTGGAGGAGCGCTTTGCTTGGAAGGGGTCTCCCTGGGGCCTTGGGTTTGCTCTTTCCTGCATTTCTCCCGAAATGCTGTTTCAGTAGAAATAAGCCCACTTGAGACTTTTCCCTTTCAAGGCCTTAGCCACAAACGCCTTCCGACTAACGAGCTTGGTGCTGTAGCTCAGGCAGAAAATTCTAAAGCATCCGTTCAAGCATCTGAAACAAACGAATCAGCCAGTGAAATCTCATCTGTTAGCATCTGTTCTCTTCTTAGATTAAAAAAGAAAAAAAGCCTTTTTTATGGCTTTAAATGGACTCATGCTTTTAAAAAAAGAAAAATACCTTGCTACATTTTAAATTAAGGTTAGAAGACAGGAGTCTGACACTGCACAGGGTAAACGTCTGTGTAGTGAGTCCCCCTCTCTGCGCCGAGCCTCCCGAGGTGGCCACGTCAGAGCACGCCAGGGACTGAGAGTCACTGGGTTCCTGTATGCCAACCCCCCTTCCACTCGATCACCTTCACCCCCCCTCTGTTGGCTGGGCCACAGGCTTTAACATAAAACCTAACAACTTCATTCCTCACAAGCTGGAAATAACGGTCTCCTCCCTAAACCCAACTTGCAAATAGGTGGGAAAGAGACCATCCCGCTAAAGTCTTTCTGTCGTGAAAGATGGGCAGGCTCCCACCTGGGATGCCTGGGGGATGAGTCTCCTTGGATTTCACCAGAGTATCTTTTGCACAAAGGCAATCCTTGAATGTTGAAAGAAAAAGAAATGAACAAAACTTTTCCCACTTTGGGATCTTTTTTTTTTTTTTTCCTTATCCATGAGACACTGGACTAATTCATGTCTGTATCTTGTATAGGAGTCTTCATCTGGAAGGTAGGTCTGGTGGAGCATTACTGTGTGATGGGAGGGGACTGAGCGCTTTCGAGGCTGCAGAGCTGTGTTCCTTTATTTACTTGCTCTTGGCGGAAACTTGCGGGTCACTCGGATGCAGCAGTAATGGATGAAGAGCAGATGTGGGGTCAAACTCAAGTGAATATGGCACATGGGGGGTGGGGGTGGGGAGGAAAACAAAAAGGCAGCCTGATGCAGCTTCTCTCCCACCCTCTCTCTTCCCACAGAGGCTGGGAGAGAAGGCTGGCTTTAATGAAGATGGATGGACAGAGGGAAAGTGCACACTCATTCAGACCACAGAGGCCAGGGGACACCGGGTGCCGAGCTCCTCCCCACACACGGATCCAGGAGCTCAAGCCATTCCCCTTCACGTAGAAGGGGACCCTGCAGTGGGTCTGAACAGAGGGAGACCAGACGGAGCCCACGGGGTTGAAAACCACAGTGCATCTGTGTGCCCTTGAGAACCATTCCACGGGGAGCAGAGCGTGGACCGGTGGTGATCCTGCTCAGACAGACTGCGCCCTCCGCCGCACAAGCACGCACACGCCCACGTCCTCCTCCCGCGCTCACACTCCACTTCCCACGAGCAATCCGTCCATCAGCGTGTGGCACCCTGAGCGCAGCGAGAAGCGGCTCGTCCTGCTTCTCAGCAGGCCATGCCCGTGTCCATGTACTTGACCTAGTGACACCGTGGGTGCCGCGGTCATTTGACCCTGTGTTCCCTAGCTGCTACATCACCGCACAATGTTTCATCGCACAGAAAGGAAGAGCCTCCTCACACTTACTAAATGTGGAGTAACAAATCACATTTAAAGCTACTTCTAGAGCAGAGGAGGCCAAAAATGTAATTAGACACAAATTTTCTATTTTTAATGTTTGCTTCAGAATCCAATGCACTTCTGGAATTTATCTGTCAAGATCATGAACACAATTTAATTTTCTAGGCTGTATACTCGACATAAATTAAAGTTATAGCCTCAACTCCCAACAGAACCAGGTGAAGACATGCTGGCATCATCGTCTAACAGAAAATGTTTGAATTTCATCAAGGAAATGAAACACTTTTCTACAAACAACAAAATGAAAACCATGTAGGAGAAAAACATTATCGTAACACATAATGGAACAGTCTTTTACCCCATGAGTTATAAATGTAGTTTTAGCATCATTTGAACCTGCAACTTAAAAGACTCAAGGAAGCCCACTCATGAAATGTGATAAGTAATTATTCAGTCATGTGTTGTTTTTCAGGTTTCAAAACATCAAGACACCATATCCAGCCACTAGAGCAAGAACTGAAGCCGTCTGATTGGGAAGTCTCGGGGATTTGGGAGAGGGATAGCTCTGTGTCCAGGTGTCCATCATACATGCCTTCCCCAGAAAACAGAAGGGTGTCATAACACACAGCTAAACTGGTTACTGGAAATTATGACATAATCTGTGCAAGAGTACGTTTCCCGCTCCAGAGAAGCCATCAGGTCCAACCAACCCCACCACCTAGAATCCAAGAACAGCACGCAGTTTCCTACGGGCGGAGGGAACCATGACACTCTGAAATCTGGTCAGTCCGGGTCCCCAGGTCCCGGGCCGCTTCAAGGAAGCACCTTTAGAAACTCGTTCATCGCACCTCCTCCTTGCTCCCAACCTGGCCACGCTGCCCCCAAGAGCCCACGGACGGACCCGAGGCCTGTTCAAATCTGCAAACACATCTTTCCCGTTTGCTTCGTCTAAGGCTCCTTGTGAACTGTGATCACTTTTGCGGACTGGATGGGCCACGAGGGAAAGTTTTACTCACAAATTCCACAGCCTGAGACAGCAGTGGCCCACTGGACAGAACCTCTGATTCACTGAGCCACCTTTACGACAAGTGATCAGAGGAACGAAACATCGGAAACTGTCTTCAGCTGCTTCCCCCAGCTCGGCGGCCGTCTGGGCAGAGCAGAGGCTTCTTCGTGAATCCTCAGGTCACTGTCACACAAGGTCCTCTGCTAAGACAGCATCTTCGTGTGCACCATGTTCCCTCGCTCACGGCCACTCGCACCCCCACTCTCTCTCTCAGAGAGGCCACAGGTCAGCCCTCACCACACCTCACCGTCACTCTGGACACAAAACAGTGCTGGGCGTTCCTCCCCGGGAGGGACTCCTAGAAGGACTATTTCACCCTGAATCCTGCTAATAACTACACGGCCCAATTTAGGACACGTGATAAGAAGGACATAAAAGTAATTTTAGAGTAAACAAATTAACAGGGAAAGAAATTCTGTATCTTATTCATGAGGGACTTTAAGCACTTGGGGAGCAGAGATGATGGGGCCTTTGATTAGTTTGGACAGGTGTTTCGGACAGCTTGCCACCCTCTGTAGTTCCCTCTTGCCAGTTCTTAACGTCTTCTCGTTCCCTCTCTGCCCTGCTTTTTCCATGGCCAGCGCTCGCTCACAAGCTTTCCTGCCTGGCCCCTCTTCCTGCAGGCTTCACGGTGACCCCTTTCCTCCACACACCTGCTTCCCGTGCCAGAGCTCTGGGCTCACCCAGCATTCTACATCCTCAAATGCGTGGACCCTGACTGGAGCCAGAGGCTCCTGGAAGCTGCACCTACGCTCCGGGACCCCAGGGCAGGCCGGGGCTGGCATAGGGGGAGGGACAAGAGGCTGGCCTGGGCACAGAGCAGTGTTTGCACAGCGCAGAGAGACAGACACACTGCAACACACGTGCACACACACACATATGCACGTACACACACACACCAGGAGGTGATGGATGTTACTGAAATGGACCGAAAACCAACAAGCGGTGGGGTAAGAAACAAACAGAAACAAAACAAAGCACTTGCGTTCGGATGGCGAGCTGTTTCCGGGGTAGCTAGGGCCTGAGCCCAGGGCCAGGGGTGGGGAGGCGGTTGCCTGCCTAAGGTCACTGCCTTTGGAGAAGCCTAGAGGAGACAGGGTGCAAGGCCAGCGCCGGCCCCCCGCCCGCCAGGGCTGTGCCTCTGCAGCTGTCCTGGGGGCCCTGCCACACAGGCCACGGCAGGTGCGGGTACAACAGAGAAAAAGCAAGGAGAGGGAGGCACTTACCTCGGAGCCCAGAAAGGACTAGTCCATATTTTGGGGGGTGTGCGGTATCTCAGTTTAAACAAAATCCTTGTAGCACTGCGCAACCATGAATACTCAGCTCTCTAGTATTTCAAATAAGCTTGTAAAATCGTTAGTGAAAGGAAAAGAAAACAAAAGGACAATTCACCTGTAGGGCAATGGTGGTGTTCTTCGCAGGGTATTTTCCCACCAGGCCTTGTTCTTTCCGTTTCTTGAATTTCCTAAAGTAGTCCTGTATCAGGAAAGTGGCATAGAACTTCCCCACGGTTACCTCATCATCTAAACGGAGAGACCAGACAGAGCTCTCCCGAATCAGCACATTTGCACCAGGAGCCTAAACTCGCGGGGGCCGGGGTGGGGGCGGGGCGGGACCGTGCGCAAGGCACTGAGCTCTGGGCTTAGACACAGGAGACTAAATCTAGCAAAAAGCAAGGTTTTGCAAAGCAGTTAAGGCTCAAAATTAGAGTCAGTCACATGAACTGATACTCAAAGTTGCAGAAAATAATATGTTTGTCATGAGTTTATTAGAGCAGCGTATTAGTACCACTATGAAGTGCTGTCTTGGTTATTTACTTAAAATAAAAGTTACAAAACAAAAAAAGACTTCCTGGGTCCTATTTTCATCCCTGCGCATAGGGATTTGCATGTGTAATTACCATGAACACCGAGGGCAATTAGGCACCCAAATCCCAATGCCTGGAGATAAAGACGGAGACCTCAGAAAGTGACAGACAAGCTCGGAAGAGGAGGAAGGTTCAGGAAAGTGGCTGCAAACCCAGATTTTCACGTGCCCCCGTGACTCTGTTCCAATAGCCTCCACATGCCATTTCTGCGTTCGTAACCCAGAGCTGCTTGTTTTTGGCACAGGGAGCGACAACTCCAACTAACCTCGGAGTTGAGCTTATTTCTGCTTTGTTGGGAAACAGCTCCAGCATGTACCGCTAGGGGCTGGAACTCTGCTGAGCATTTTAAAGGTGATGCATGAGGCAGAACAGAGGCGCTGGCTGTCCCACAGTAAACCACATCAGTGGTGCAAGTGTGCCCGGGGGTCTCTGCCTGGGCAAGAAGCTTAGGGCCCCAAGGCTTATTGTAGAGGCTGAGAGAAGGAAGGGCCGCCGGCCCTCAGGCTTTAGGACGGCTGAACTTGCACCGAGGCCACCCTCCCAAGAGCCGCATGTTGATGTGGGACAAGAGACTTGTGGAGCCGCGAGCATCACAGGAGATGAAGCCCTGAAACTCTCGGCCCCCTGCCAGGGCGGTCCTAAGTGCCCGGGGTGGAGGACAGTGCACTGGTGGCAGCCTGCCGATGGTGGCACCTGCCGCAATGGATGGTGGAACACGATGGGTTGGGGGCCACTGGGACCGTCTGAATTCAGTAATGCATCCTGGGTGGGGTTTATTTGTGCCCATATGGGGAGTGTCCCTGTCTGGATACCACTGGGCTGCTGTGGGCACCTCTCCAACCTTCCCTGGCAGAAGCCACTCAGCGTTACTGAGTAAGAAGATGCCTTGGGGCGCCGGCCTTGCGAAATGTGCTGCGTTCCTCCCAAACCCCAGCCAAGAAGTCCTGGACTGGTGTAGGGGTCGCCAAAGTGACTAAGGCTTTGGGTAGCACATAAAACCATGTTCTGCATCAGTCTCGGGTTGGTCCGGATGGCCTAATGATGCACTGTCCATGGGCAAGGAGGCAAGAGGTGAACAGACCGTCCAGGTCTTGAGACTTCAGCCCTGCTTTGTTCCCAAGCCACTCCCAATTTTGCCCAGGATGTGTCTGGAATACTGGTTCTAGCTACTGCTACTCTTGGGCACCCACGTTCCCAGAGGAACCCCATGTGGGTCTCACGGCTGCTTCAGGACCACTCTGAGATGGGGTGGCTGGCCCCTCCGACAGGTGGTGGAGGTGGCTGAATGACTTGCCCTGGCCAGTGGAGCTGACCTCCCAAGCCTGGGCTCTCCTCCTCCTCCTCCTCCTCCTCGTTACCCCTCCTCCCCCCGCCACCAAGGGATGGCCCAGCTCTGGCCACACCCTTCTTTGGGGCTGCCTCCCCCAGACTACAAGTCTCTGTACAAAACTGCATGCAGCCGGTGGGCTCCCAGCTGCCAGCAGACAACCCCGAGAACCCAGGAGGTCTCTGCCTGCAGTACCACAGCTGTCCCCTGCAGCCCAGGGAGTCTGTGGGCTCCCAGAGAAAACACACTGGGTCTACAGAAAGCCCATCTCATTCCATACTGGGGTGCTTCCTGAAAAGGCAGGCCTAACCCTCTTCTCCTTTCGGTCCAAATGGCGTTGGCCCAGAGGGGCCCAGGGGCCTCCTGAGGGAGGGTCTTGACTCTCCCTGGCCCAGAACCAGGGGCAGCAGGGTTTGCTCAGGGCAGAGGGCTCAGTGCAGACCATGGTTCTGCCTGAGTGGCCGCTCCAGAGCACAGGCAGGCCCGCCTCTTGGTCTTCTGCACTGAGATGCTAAGCTAACTGAGGCTGGGCTGAGGACGAGCTCTCAAGAAATGGAAAAGTCAGAGCTACAGCAGGTTAGAAAGGGAAGGGACAGAAGGGACGGATGCAGTGAGGCCATCCGGGCTCAGGCCTGGAGAGAAAGAGATGGGGTCAGTTTTTTGCGCTCTTCGGGGAAAGGAGCCAAAGATCCAGGTCAAGGAGCGGAGGCCCAAAGGCAAGGACAGCTTCTGGGAGGAGACAAGACTTCTAAGGAAAGGGCGAAGAGCCATGAAATGGCAGAAGACTAAAGAGCAGAAAAGAGAGAGAATATGAGCAAGGTGTGGAGATGGGTGAGGAGATGAGTCAGAAGATGGAGAGAATGGACAGGCTGGGCCAGCTGCCTCAGGCCGCTGCACTGCTCCTCCGGGGCTGGCTTCTGCATGTTGCCTCCTTGAGCTTGTGATGATGTGGGGGCCACCTCACACCTCCCTGGGCTACAGAGCCCTGTTGTCGCCAGTCCTATAAGGGGCTCCCTGAGGGCCCCACTTGGGCCGGTCCCAGGCGCCAGGAGCAGCCAGCCTGGTGGGGTCTGCCACTCTGACCGGGTTACAGCCTGCGGGACACTGAACCCCTCGGCCCCAGGGAGCTACCGATCTGCTGGCCCAGAGGGCTGGGCAGGCCTCGTGTGCCACTTTCCAAGTGTGCCGCCATGTGGGCGAGCCTAGGAACCCTTGGTCTACTGGAAAGAAAAGAGAAAATGAAGAGCCAAATGGCAAACACAGGCACTAAACCCTGCCCTGCACCTCTTTCAGAGTCTGTCCCCCGATGACCGAGAGGCACCGCCCGTGAACCTCGTCAGCGCAGTAGCACTGATCTGAGATCGGGCTGGGGCGAGCACCAGCCCAGGGACATATCCACGTCCCAGTGAGAGCTCCCACAGCATTCTACCTCCTGCCAAGGCCCCACTGCCTTCTTCTCGGGTTCCACCGAGCCCCCTGCTGCCATTCTGGAAGAGAGTAACGCCTGTCATCCTAAACCCCGATCTTTTCTAAGAAATAGAAAAGGCCAGGCCCAGTTATTGAGCCAAGAGAGCGGAGGGGTATTTAGCCGCTGCTGGCAGTCTAGCAGGGCTAAAGTTGACCTGTTTCTCAGAGGAAGGGTGCTTAGAGGGTGAGCCAAACTCTAGACCTTCTCTTTCTGGTATAATTAAGAGAAAAAGAGCCTGACAGTAACATGGATACGCTCGCCAAGGTGTCGGGGTGAGACTGGTTTGTGAAGAAGGCGGCGTGTGAGCAGAGGCGAGGTGGGGTGGGGAGGGCCGGCCACCCCGGGAGGACGGTTTACTTGGAGGGGCACAGCCGCTATTCTGAAGCATGCATCTGTGTTTCAGAAACATCGTAGGGGAATACGGCTGCCAAGAGATAACCCTGATTCCATGCCACCACCCTAAAACAGAATTGCTTCAGAATATTCTGAAAGACTGAGACTTGAAAGGAATGGAGGCTGCAGAAAAAGCTCAAGCACATCGTTACAACAATTTTAAGAAAGCAATTTATCTAAGCCATGCGAGCACTGGGTGCAGCAGCTGCGAGGAAAAGAACGAAAACCAAAGAGTCGTTTTAAATGTGCAGTATCTGTTCTCCTGTGGACAGCCAGGGTTCTCTACGTGGGAGTTTAGGGCTGCCTGCTGTTGTTCTTTGGTGTTTTGGGGGTTCTGCTTGTTTGTTTTCCCTTGATCATTTCTTTGGGGCCATCGTCCGCTGCTCTGAGCAGGTGGCTACGCCAGCTACGGTGGACTCCCTCCAGTGGCAAAAGCTCACGTTGCCCTCGCTTCATGCAGAGGGCCAGAGCTGGCCACCATGCTCCCGTCTCTCCCTGCCACCCAAGAGCCAGAACTGTCACCTTCTCAGAGAGAGAGGCCTTGGCCACTGTCCTGGCCCAGGGTCCAGGATTCGGCTTCTAGGCCTGAGCCAGGACCAACCTGGAAAGCTGCAGGAGAGGGGACGCTAGAAAAGTTTGGTTGGTCACAAAGCACACCGAGTGCTTACAATGGGACCGGGGCTGGGGACGGCTAGAATGCGGGCGTGGTGGCACTAAGCGCACGGATGCTGCACCTTTAAAACGTGAAAATAAAATAGTCACAAAACAACCACCTCCACGTCTAAGTCTGGTGTACTTAAACAGAAAAAATGGAAAAACGGCATATATACTATATATATGTGTGTCATATATATATATACATCTGAAAAAGTTTAGTCAGTTATTTTATGACAAATAACAAAAGGAAATAAGCATGCCTGTTAGTTCTGTCTCTAAACTCCAGTTGAAGGGACATTTTGGGTAATTACAATGGTAAATTCAGTCTGGAGAAGAACATTTCAAAAATATCATTTTCTGAAAGCTATCTATTTCTTCTGAAACCTTTTCAACAGTATGTTGAAGCATAAATGGAGACTAGTTTTAAATATTTCATTTTGTTTGAAAAAGTATAAGCTTTTGTTTTGCGACTGTAAGCTCATTCCCCAATGGTAATTCCTCCACCACCAAGAAAACGCCTGCTCCAGCCATCTGGGTCTGGGTTTCCTTCCCACTGAAGCCTCTCCTTCTCTGGCATGGCCCTCCTGTTACCCCAACTCATGACACCAAAAGGCCAAAGAGCCTTCTCTAGCCGGGGGCCTAAATGCTTGAGCGGATACATAAAGCACCTGCCAACACCCTGTGGGCTTGTTGGAGGTACTTTCATTAGAACCAATGCATTGGCCAAGAACGATTTAGGAAAGAGATTGCACTGACCACCGGCTGGAGGGACAACTTGGTCAAGCAGTTTCATGCTGGTTTTCTTCCAGATTTTCTTTATCACAGCTCGGAGCTCTTCATTAGCTTGTTCCAGGTTCCCTGAATCCAGAAAGCAAAAGGGGAACACAAGCCTTGTGTCTCTTAGCCAGCTCTCCTGTCTGTTCCCACCAAGGCTGCCTCCCTCCCAGGCTGGCCTGGGGCATAGCCGGCAGATGGGGCGGTGCTCCCCTCTCCCCAGGGCTCTCCAGTGGGGGTCACAGCCAAACGGTGGGCAAATCTTGTACCGGGCAGGCACTCCACAGTGGGAACAACCATGTTTTATTCCAGAATTCAAGGTCTACGCAGTCTGATCCGTCCTACCCTCCCACAGCCAAGACCCACCCCTTCCCACTGCCTCCAGCTAGAATGCCTTCTCCTTCTCCGCTGCCTGTTCCAAACCCTGCCTCCAGCCTTGAAGATCAGACTAAATATCACCCAAATGAGACTCTCTCCATTCCTACAGCACCTACTTGTCAGCACCACAGAATCCTGGTCTTTCATTATACGGGCTGATGCCTGTCTCCCTCACTAACCTGGCAGGACCTGAGACTGCCCTGTCTTCTGGGTTGCTTCGTGACGCTATGGGGCCAGCTGTGGGTGAGCACCCTGCAGGGGGTACCTAGGACCTTGGATAGACTGACTTTGGGGAGAGGCTCGCCTAGCACTCTGGGGCCGCTAGCAAACAGCTGTCTGCGGACTGCAGACATGCCTTGCTGGCCACTCTTCCTTCTGGTCCAAGGGTGTCAACAGCTGGCTCCTTCACGGCCTCCACTTTCCCACTTCCTGGTCATTCCTCAACCTGCTTTCTGTCCCGCCTTTGAAACCATCACTGAGCCGACCCCAATGGCCATGCTCCAGGGCTGGGTGTGGCCATGAAGACCACTCTGTTCTGGTCTCAGCTGGGGAGCGGCTGCTTTGAACAGTCCCCAGATGCCAGATACGTGCCGGCTCCGCAGAGGCTCCTGCGGGCCTCCTCTCATCTCATCCTCAGGACTTCTGATGAAAGGACCTTCTGGTGAAAGGAGCTACAGCTCAGCATGGTGAGTCCCTCTCTGGAGATCACACAGTAGCAAGGCGCAGCTGGAGTGAACACATTTGAGACGGTCCTGTCTCTGCCCTAACCTCCCATTTCTCCTGCTCTGTAGCAAGCAGTGGAAGAGGCAGGCGTCACCTCAAACCTCTCGGAGACAAAGTGAAGCAAAAAGGCAGGCGGGAAGGGATGGGGAAGGTACGGATAGCCAGCTGGCCTGGCACTCACCACCCCTTCCCCAGGGAACGGCCCAGACAGGACAAGGAAAGGCCCCGACGGGAGGACCCAAGGTGGTGTACGGCATCCCTCCCTGGCACACCACCTGTCCTGTCCCAGAGATGCTCACCTTCTGTCTTGATTTTAAGAGCCGTTCGAACCAAAGCAAACAGGGTTGCATTAAACATGACTGTCCCATCACTGTTGAGAGGCATGTTCATGGCAACTAGTCTCTATAAACAGAAAGAAGTTTCTCAACAGAAGGCGAACGATGGATGACGACCATGTCCCTTTACCATGTTTATTCTCCGTTTATCCCTCACCTCTTTCCAGTTACCCTCAGTTCAATTCAACAACTCTTTTTTTTTTTTTTAAGGTTATTAGAGAAAGAACAAGTTGGGGAGGGGAAGACAGAGAGAGTGACAGAGGATAAAAAGCAGGCTCCATTCTGACAGCAGAGAGCCCAATGTGGGGCTTGAACTCAGGAACCCTGAAATCATGACCTGGGCTGAAGTTAGATGCTCAGCTGACTGAGCCACCCAGTTGCCCCTCAATTCAACAACTCTTTGGGGAAGCGTCCGCCATCTGGGGGGGACCCTGAGCTGACACAGATCAAAGCTTTATCATGAAATGCAAATGCTGGCACTCAACGGTGTGCTTTGCTTGTTTTTAACCTCCACTGTTTAATCTCCTCACTGTTCAAGTCTTCTTCTCTCCCCTTCTGCTAAGCGGCCATTCCTGCATCGTGGGGCCAGGCCTCCATTCAGGGCACGTCCTTAGGGCTGTCGTGAGGGGTGAAACGATATACGACATACATCCAGCGAGACACAGGGCCTGGGACTTGGGTCCTCACCATCCCTAACACAGGGAGTGTCCTTCAGGGAACCCTGCCTGGTAGAGCCATTATGTAGAGCTTCCTACGAGTCCACGTGGTGGCTCTGTCTGGTCTTCCAGAGCAGGATCCCTGCTTCCCGCTTCTCTCCCCGCTCCTGGTCCCTCAAACACCAGCATTGAGAGCTGGGGAGGGGACTTGATGAGTGACACCCTCTCCGAGCCCCAGTTACCTCCCCCATAAACACAGGTGGCACACCCAGCTGGGATTAAGGGAGATCGCGGACGCTAAGATTTCGGGGGATGCCTGGCACAGGGTCAGAGCTGAGTTAAGTGCCGCCTGTAATTGTTAATAGTTCCAAGCTTCTTATTTTGGCTGGCAAGGCATCCTAAGAGGTTTGTAACACTTCTTCTCTTCGCTATTAACAGCCTGGAGTCTTGTGTTCACATGATTCATCCACCTAAATTTCTAGTCCTGTTACCAAATGTGTCCTTCTCCAAAACTAGCACCGGCAGGCAGGATAGCTGGCACATACACTTGCTTTTCCTAGCAAGTTCCAGAATCAGCAAAATGGACCACTCTGTGCCTCAAGGATACTTAGATCCTTAATGTAAAAAGGTCTGAAAACATAAACACAAAACGACAGCCATGAGATGGAACTCATCTTGTTCTTGGAAAGCAGAAAAGAGGCTAGTACTGGAAAATTTATGAAAAAAAGTCAACTTCTGTGGCTTATTCCCTATACCTACATCCAGAGTCCAGGCTACAGAGAAGCAAAG
This sequence comes from Paguma larvata, assembly GCA_030068075.1. NCBI lineage: Eukaryota > Metazoa > Chordata > Mammalia > Carnivora > Viverridae > Paguma > Paguma larvata. Next base: position 21,086,789 of record CM057842.1, on the reverse strand, counting down.
ACATTGGCACAGATCCCGAGGACTTGCCAATGAGGGTTTCTGGACTTTCAGGGCAGGGAACAAGGAGTTTTTCTCCAAAGATTTCTTTGAAAGCCTAAAATACAGTGCAGACCCCATTCTGTTACTGTGGGTTCTGCCTAGAGCTGGCCCCACCCCAGAATCACCTCAGACCTGTGGGGAGAGAGCCCAGCTGTTGGGTCAACTGGCTGGATTTCTAGGGGCAGAGATGCAGTTTCTGTCTCCTTCAGAAAGGAGAATTCTCTTCTGTTGCTACTGCTACCCTGACTCAAGGGGGTTCCCTGTGAGCTCTAGGGAAGGAGAACAAATCTCAGCTCACACAGACAGCATGGCCTGGTGTGAAAACACAGGGATGGGGTGGGGATCTGGACTCATCCCTCCGAGGCCACTGCTGATTCATGGCTCATGGAGACAGGCGCTCTGGCAGCAGAGGGGCGTGCTATCACGTTTAAGGCCACTAAAGTGAGGACATGTTCAGGGCACCAAGTCTTCTCCATGCTACTTCCTAAGCAGACCTTAGGTCGGCCAGGCCTTCCTCTACCCCCACCCCCACTGCCCTCGCTCGGGCTCCTCTCACTTCACGCGGAGACTCCAGCAGCTCTTGGGGTGGTCCCCTGCCCTGGTTTACTGCCCCATCACCAAGAGGCGACTTCCCACCAAGAAAGTCCATCCATGCTTCTTTCGCGGGACTCGGCGTAGCACGGAAGGCTCCTGGAGCCACGCTCGGCTTGTGCCCGCAGCCCTCTGCCACTTTCTCTTATGTTCCAGCCACACCAGTGACTCTCCGTTTGCCAACATGGTGACCATTCTCCTGCCTCTGCATATGAGCTCTCTGGGTTCCCTCTCTGCAATGCCCTTCCTGCTCCCTCAAACTCCTGCTTCTCGCCTCCTGGACCTGACACAAATGTCACTTTCCCCTCCACCCACCCAGCGACAAATTACTCAATTCCCTTCCTATTCTTCCTGTCACTGCCAGGATGTCCTAGGAGTTACAAACGTGATAGCTCCTCAGGACAGGAACCCCATATTACTCATCTCTGCATTCCCAGCATGCCTGATGTAAGGCTTGGCAGAACATTGCTTGATATTTTTGATTGAAGCAGCGAGTCCCTGCAGAGAGGCCGTCAGACACGCAGACAGGACACTTACCTTGCAGGCTACTCTGTGTGGGCACAATTTCCCAAACCCCAGGGGAGGCTGGATTCGGCGGAGCAGAGTGACCACATCAAGGTGCTTGATCCTTCCCCTGGAGACAAAGTACAGCAGGAGGTCCAAGGAAGCTCTGGCAGGCTGAGCTCCCAGCCCATTCCCACCCATTCCCACCCCATTCCCACCTTCCACGGAATCACAGCCAACATTCCAGAATTAGCCCACACAAGCCACACGGAACCCTTTTCAACTTACTTTGCCTCAGGGTCATATTCTGACCATATTCTTTTGAATTCATCCAAATGGTGTGGCCCCAGAATAGACCAGTCCCGGGTCAGATAATCAAAGTTGTCCATGATGACAGCCACAAACAGGTTGATGATCTGAAAAGGCAAATCAGAGCAAAGAAGCTTCAGCCGTAGTGGATCGGATCGTGTGAGACCCTAGTAAGGGCCCCCTAATTATAAGGGTTGTGAAACATTTGGAACCCATTACTCTAAGAGAGGCCCTAAAAACTTTCTTTATGGAAAACATTTAAGAAAAAGGCAGGTTTCCAGCTTTCGGAAATGACTTTGGTATAGTCCCAGCGGGAGGCACGGGGCTGTATTATCCGGCCTTTTTGAAGCACACTGCAGTTTTACAATTTCATTGCCACTGAATAACTCGCACGGTTAAGTCACTGCTACATGTGGCAGCTTTAAAACTTTTATAAAGATACCAGCAGCCTTAAGAAGCTTGGTGACTGTCCCAAGCCTGTCAGTGAGCCTCAAACCCCTGTTCACAACAAAGGTGCTGGTCACACACTTGGCAAAGCAAAACCTCCAAGTGCCAAATGAAGCTTCGAGTGCTCATCGACGATAAAATATTCCACAGCAGGGGCGCCCGGGCGGCTCAGTTGGTTAAGCGTCAGACTTTGGCTCAGGTCATGATCTCGTGGTTCACAGATTCGAGCCTCACGTTGGGCTCTGTGCTGACAGCTCAGCACCTGGAACCTGCTTCGTGAATTCTGTGTCTCCCTTTCTCTCTCTCTCTGCTCCTTCCCCGCTCATACTCTGTCTCGCTGTCTTTCAAAAATAAATAAAACATTAAAAAAATACTCCATAGCAATTCAATGGGGCAGCATCCATGATCTGAATCCCAAATGCTACACAAGCACCTGTCAATTGAGAAAGGGAGCGCTCATGATCACCCACCAGAAAGGCGCAGAGCATGTAAAAACTGATGAAATAAACAATGGCGAAGTTGCTTCCACACGTGTACTCCTCCCCGGGGCTGTAATCCGACTCGGGGTCACAGAGCTTCCCCGGGAGGCAGGCCAGCATGATCTCCTGCCAGGCTTCCCCCGTGGCACACCTTGTTTAGATTAACAAGAGAAAGGGCTTTAGCAGAAGAAGGGATTTGAAACTTACACCTTTATGAAATTTTTAAGAATTTTTTTGAAAACAAAAGTTTTTTTTTATCAGACAAAACAGATTTTATTTTTTTATTTTTTAATTTATTTTTATTTATTTTTTAATAATTTATTGTCAAATTAGTTTCCAAACAACACCCAGTGTTCAAGCCAACAAGTGCCCTCCTCTGTGCCCATCACCCACTCTCCCCCCTCCCACACCCCCCTCTCCCCTCAAAAGTTTTAAGCAGAGCAAAATCTAAGTAATTTGGGGGAGAGGCCAGTTTGAATTAGTGAAAATTCCTAAATTGAAATTCCTACTTATTTTCAAACACAATTTCTCTGAGTCCTCGGACGCCCTGCTACAGCTCCTTCTGTTTCCAAACACCTATTTGAGGGGTGCCTGGGTGGCTCAGTTGGTTAAGCATCTGATTTTTGGCTCAGGTTGTGACTTCATGGTTCCTGGGTTCAAGCCCCACATCAGGCTCTGCGCTGACAGCTCAGAGCATGAAGCCTGCTTCAGATTCTGTGTCTCCCTCTCTCTCTGCCCCTCCCCTGCTCATGCTCTGTCTCTATCAAAACTAAAAATAAACATTGGGGCGCCTGGGTGGCTCAGTCGGTTAAGCATCCAACTTCGGCTCAGGTCATGATTTTGTGGTTTGTGAGTTCGAGCCCCTTGTTGGGCTCTGTGCTGACAGCTCAGAGCCTGGAGCCTCCTTCAGATTCTGTGTCTCCCCCCCTCACTCTGCCCCTCCCATGCTCATGCTTATGGTCTGTCTCTCAATAATAAATAAAAACGTTAAAAAAATAAAAAAATAAACACTAAAAAATAATCATTTGATACATTCACATCAATTTTTTTGTATAAATGGATGTCTGTTTTTGTGTCTTCTTTAAATGCTCATGTTCCAATCTTTAAATAATTAATTATGTTTTAACGACCTAACACCTGACTTGATTAGACATCCATTCAATTTTGTTGAAAGCAAAGAACTGGAAACCACCCAATTAGCAAATGACTCGCTAGTCAACCACTAGAATCATTAGAAAGTACCTGTATAATTTCTAGAAAGTTCTCTCACCTCAAAAGTACTTTGTTTACGAAGTCGGTTCATTAGGGTTAAAAACAATCCTATAAAATCTGAAAGTCCACCTCTTGGGTGTTCCCCGTTGGCTGTGCAAAGGCTTCTCTGTTCCTGCTAAATTTCATGATTGTGTTTAAGCGCATGCTCCCATGTGCCAGCATACATCCTACCATTTTCCTGGTGGCCTTAGGAGACCTACTAACTTACAAAGGGATAACCCTTAAGCCAGCCACCGTCTGAATGACCACAGCAATTTCCACCATCCGGCAAAGTTCCTCTGACTGACATGCGAGTGTATCTATTCAAGAATTCAACACGAATAAAAAAGCCACCATGACCAACCAGGAAAGGCCCCACAGAACACATGTCCCGTGTCACTCTGGAGCCTGGAGCTAGAGAGAGATGTGCCCTTACGGGACGCAGTCACCTGAAGAGCAGCAGCACCGCCTGGGGAAAGGTCTGGAAATTGTTGTTCCTGTTGATCTGGTTGTTATCTCTCATAGCAACCTTCCCAAACATCTAGGTGGAGAAGTTATTAGGGAAATAAAGTTTTTGTCAAACAAACAAACAAACAAACAAAAAAACCCAATTACCCCTCCCCCCAAAAAAAAACACCCTCAAAACATATTCCATATGTGAATTTAGAACTAACGCAAGTTTGATCACCCTCTTAGGGCTTTCTCATGGTGCTTGGCCACTTCATTCACTCAACAAACATGTGCCAGGCAGGGTGCTAACCACTGGTGGCATGGTGCTGAAGTCAGGCACACCCTCGCATCAGGGAGTAACTACCAGGAAACCAGATAGCCCCAACCCCGAGGACAGCTGGGATGATCCCGATGGACAAGGAAGCACATCACGTATCTGAGGCCATGGGCTTGGGTCAGGGAAGGCCTCTGGAGCAATGACATTTAGGCCCAGAACTGAAGGAAAAGTAGAAGCTGGTCAGGTGACAAGAAGGATGGAGTGTCCAGGCAGAGGAAGCACTGCCTGCAAAGGAGCAGAGGCGACACGGCCCAGGAGCTCCGGGAAATGAAAAGAACATGAGTGCGCACAGACAGAAGATTAGCCTGCAGACAAGCGTGGGGCCAGTGAGCCGCAAAAAGGAGGGCAGCCTCTACTTGAAGGGCCAGGGGAAGTCAGCTGTGGGACTTGTAGGAGCAGGGCAGTTTAGAAGAGTGTGGTGCCTGGCAATCCTCCTGAGTGAACCGGTGATGGTTCGTGCTATATGCAGTTCGAGGTTCTCTGAGACCGCTCTTGTTTTGGAGGAGGACATCAGGTCATAACAGACCCTTCAGGGCACACGGCATCCCACGCTGCATTGCAGGTGCTCAAGTGTGTCGATTCTTCGTTCATAACTCCCAGTAAGATCCCTAGTGAACTGTCAACGTTCCTACTCCTTCAGATTAGTAAGCACAACCACCTCTCCACTCTGGAGTCCCCCCATCTTTGACACTCACATCCCCGCTTATCTGAAAGATGGCATCCAACCCAGCAGAGAATGTGGCAGACAGTCTCCCCCCAGGGGGTCCAGCAGGCTGCTCTCTATCTCCCTCTCCTCCTGGAGGCTACATCTGCCCCATTGGGGTTCAGCAGGGAATAAAGCCCCAATCCCTTTCCCCCACCCCAGGAAAAGCTGGGAACAATCCTGCAGCCCCTCAGCCATGGTCACAGAAAGGCCTGGTTTCATGCTTCTTTTTTTAAAGGGGATGCTACTGATGCCGAGTAAGGGTTCCGGTTCAGCCCCGGCCACAGCATCTGGGAGCAGTTGGGCTCAAGTAAGAATCTCACTTGGCTGTGATAAAACCTAACTTTCCGGACTATGAACAGACTTCTGTATCACTAAATATCTTCTTAGTAACATCAGTACAGAAACTAGAACAATTACAGCTTCTTTTAAGTGCTGCATTTCCTGTTGCTAAACCAACTGTGGGTTTTCTCAATCAGTTGAGTCTCCCAAGACTCAGATTGGGGGTGAGGAGCACCACTAAATCCAGCCTTCCTTGGCATATCCCTACCTCTCCCGGGCTCTTCGGAGCCTGGCTCTCCCTGGCACAGGTGCTTTCCCGCGGAGTGCTCTTCTACAGAGCCACGTCCTTCTCCTCTCCACATCGCTTCAGTAGCCAAGGTGTTTGGATGGAAAATCGTGACCCTGTCTTTCCCTTCAGCCTGCCCAAGGCAATCTTGCCACAGATCTGGGGCTACGCAGCGAAGGGGAAGCTGGGGGGAAGTGGCTGGCGCTTACCTGCATGCCGATAACCGCGTAGATGAAGAACAGCATGGCGATGAGGAGGGCGACATAGGGCAGTGCCTGGAAGAGAGGAAGCACTTGGCTCAGTGCCGGCCTTCGGCGCCCCCCGTGACTGCTCAGGTGCAGAATGAAGACCCAACATAGGGCCGCGTGCTTCACTTTACTGAGTTGTGTTGAAAGGACACCAAGAGTGAAGAAGGACTTTTAAAACCCCAGCCCAGCACGATAATTTCAGTCCTGAGTATACCATCCATGCGTACACCTAGTGTTATGAAGCTACAGGCAGGAAGTGCTTTCCACCATTATTAACAACGTGCCCTGTTCTAAGCAGCAGACACATCTCCCTCACAATAACGTTTATTCGTCATCAGATTCCTTTGTGAAATTACCATAAGCGATCAAACCATTCCAGAATACTGGATGTTTAGATGGCTTCCACTTTCTTTTGTGGGCATGTGCGGGGTGGGTGTGAGGGGCTGTTGCAGATCACGTTGCAGAGGGACATCTTGGAGCACAATCACCTGTGTCTGCCAAAGGATTCCCTTAAGGTTAAGTCTTACGAATGAAACTGCTGGGACAGAGAAGAACCACTTTCTGGATGTTGCTATAGAAAGAAAGATATCTTTCTTAAAACGAACACTTTCTGGAGGAACCAGAGTCGGAGGTTGGGTCAGGGAAGAAAAAGGAGCTAGGTGGGTAGTCACCAAACCTGGATTCTCCTTAGGAACATTAAATACAACATATGTCTCGGGTCCTTCGATCCATGATCCTCACCTGCTTTTCTACATCATGTGGTGTGACAGGAGATGCATGTGCACATGGCACACCTCCAGGCAGTGGCCAGGTTGTTGAACTTAATGCCAAGCGCACATGCTTAAAGCATCTGCTTTCCCTTTTCTCCGAAAAAGGTCACCAGAAAGCCAGAGGCTATAAAGCTCCCTGACACGTGCCGGCTCTGAATCTGTGACTGTGACTGCTGATCAGAGCCCACAGGGTTAGTTCTAGGCTTTCCTCACCCACCTATATGCATTTGCTTCCTAGATTACCGAGTCTTTCAGAATTCTGTTGGCATCGTTCCCCAGTTTTTGTGAACTACCACCCTGGGAAATGAATTTATCTGCAGTGACCAAATCTTAACAAAGGAAAAGTTTAATAATTTCCTTAAGCGTGAGGATGACATTATTACATAAAACTATTCCATTTTTTTTTATAGCAGCCCATTCTCAGACTTTGGTACTTTATGTTAATAATGAGCATCTGGGATTTTTGTCTCTTACTGAGACCGAGGCTCCTGTGAGGCCCCACTTTTGCTCTCTCTCAGAGCTGCATTCCTGGTTCTTCCTACAATCTCATTTCCCCTGCCAGGATTCGGGATTTTCCTTCTTTGAGTTTTTAGATCTACCCCCTTCCACAGATGCCATCCCTTCCCTTTATGTGTTAAAATCCTGTCCACTGCAGAAAAATGCTATGCGGGATGTTAACCAGTGTTACTTGTCAATGTGTGTTTATTACTTTCAAATTAAAGATAGTCAAACAAAGATTCATGATTCACTTTCTAATGTTTGTACATAGCTACAAATCCCCTACATAGGTGAATCTTTTTTGGTGAGAATCTGTTCCCTGTCCCCAGTTAACTCCATCTAGAAGACTAGAATATCTGGGATGGAGTACTAGAAGGTACCAGAGAAGCTGGGTCCTGGTTCAGGAATAGACTAGAACCAGCCTGCACCAGCCTGGAGAACCACAAATGATAAGGGAGGCTTGGCTTATGCCCAAACGTCCTCGACGCTCTTATCCTTCCAGGCAATGGGTAACACATTGATTGGTGATGGCGCGCTGGCCCAGGTGATGGGGTCTCTGATTCGTGCCTCGACCAGCCAATAGATAGGACCGTGGCAGTCCTGAGAAGCTGTCCTGGCCCGAGGCTGTTAGGTTTGCAGGGGTCAGCTGGGACCTGCCCTCTCTCAGATGTCACCATCCACCACTGGGTATCCCGGGGAGGACTGAGGAGCTTTGAGGTTCCCTATCTCTATCAGTCTTAGAAATGTTACACCTCTCCTTAGCTGTGGGTCCTTACTGCCTTCTGTTTCCTTTTAGCAAGTGATCCTGTTTGATTCACCGAGTCCGGCTGGGTCAGGTGCCTCCCTCATTCCACACCCTCTATTGACTTAGGGGGCCCTGGTGGCCATGCAGAAGGGAGTCTGGGTCCTCCATGGTAGAGGACACTCACTGGTTCACATGTGGTCTTCAAGAGCAACAGAGAAGCCCCCCGTGGGACTCTTACCTGAAAGGACTTTATAAAAGTCCACAGCAGCGTCCGGATGCCTTCCCCCCTGCTGAGAAGCTTCACCAACCGCATCACTCGGAAAAGACGGAAAAAGGTGATGGAGATTCTATTGCTCTCTTCAGAGTTCTGAAGGGTTATCATGGAGAGGTCAAACCCAATGCAAAGTAGAACATGCAACACTTTCAGAAAAACAGCAACAGATGCAAACAAAGGTGACAGAGGTAAGAGTTGAAGATGTGTTTCTAGGGCCTTTTCACCTTAAAAAGCATGATATGAAAGGAAAAGTTACATGCTAACAACACAGGGCTTGGAAAACCGCGTCCACACAGCACATGCATGTCCACGTGGTCTAGTGTGTTAAGAGGAGAACGCCGGGCTGGTCAAGAGTACTGGACACTGATGATGAATGCAAACCACTGCAGACACTGTTCTGGAAGGACAATCATGGAGAATACAGAAACACTAGTGGAAAACTCAGCATGGTCAAGGAAAAGGCCCAGCCCCGGGGGACTCATCACTGATCTTACCCCGGGTGTAGCGGTTGGGACAGGGACATTGTCACTTTCAGTTGGCTTTAAGAAATCAAAGATTGAAAATGTGTTAATGAACGGAAAGGAAGCAGTGGTTCAGAAGGATGGGCCCCTCCCCCCTTATAACAATGTGTGGTTAATGTCTTATCTTAGGACAATGCAGCTGCTCCCTCCCTGAGAAGATGCCAGGGGCTCTGCCTGGACCTGGACTTGAGGGTGGGTCACCTCAGACATGCTACTTTCTAATTTATATCCCAGGACACTACACTCCAAGGTGGGTGGGCATCCAGTGGAAGAGAAATCTGCAGGACCTCAGTCGTCCCCAGAGACAGAAATGCCCGGCGGGACCCCGCATCTCATGGGCAGGCTAGTTCTTATTGTTGAAGCTGGATTGGGGGTACGGGGAATGAACTGATCTGTAGCAGGCCACCCCTAACCCCGAGGAATAGAATGAGGCTACCAAACCCACACACCTCCTGGGCCACATGCCTGGGCAGGGTGTCCGACAGGGCCCTGTGGCGGGGCTGCTGAGGAGTTGGGTAAACCAAGTCACTGTGAGTGGGATAGGGGCTTCAAGGCCCAGTCTACAGCCCAGACTGCTGTCAGAGAGGACAGCGCTTGGCACCGTTGACGCCCGGGATGCAGCAGCGTGGGACCAACCTGCCCTGACTTCTGTATTTTCACCTCACCGGAGGTCTGGCTGAGCGTCTATCACTCGGGCCCCAGCGGGCTGAACCACAGGGCTCATCACCAGTGGACACCGCCTCTCCTTCAGGTTGGGAGCCCCCTGAGGGCAGGACCTTGCTTCACTCTGCTCAGTGCCCAGCATGAGGCATTTACTTATGAGATGTTCAGTAAGTGTTTAGGAGAACGGAAAGAGGTCATTTGCAAGCTCTACCGAACATCAGGAGGCATCTTTAAATTAAACAGATGGAGCTGAACAAGAGACGGGAACGACAACCTCTCTGTTCTCTTTAGAAGGGCTGGCTCCACAGAAGCAGCTGATCTACCTGGTAACTGTCAAAGGAATGAGCCTCTTCTGGTTGGGAGCCCGGGACTGCTGAGTGTTCCCCAAGGTTTCTAGGCAGTCTTCTGCGTGGTGTGTCTGCACAGCTAAGGTGTATGCACACACATAGGTGCGCACACAAATCTGAGGGGCTCTCCTCCCTGGGGATACTGGGAAAGTAAGGGCTCCATTCTGGAATCTCACTCTTATTAACAGCTGCCTCCTGAGACCAAACATAAAATTCACAGAAAACAAGGCGTTGGGGCACTTCACATCACAGCTGAAATTCAGCAATGTGATGACAAGCCCGAGACTGACAGGTTCTGAAAGGGTGAAAAAGGGGGGCCCTGATTCCCCCGGATGCTCAGAACACGAGCTCTCCAATGGCACTGTCCAAGCCCCTGTCACTGTTTTCATTTTCCTCTTCTTTTCTCTCACCTCAAGACAAAGAACATCTCCTTAAAGGGACAGGTGATGGCTTTTAACTTCTGACTTTAACAAATGAAGGAATTTGTTTTCCAAACTTCTGTCTCCCAACCCCGTCTCCCTAAGGGCTGTGAGCACGAGGTCTGGGTCTTGCCCATGCAGCTGGAGTGCGAGGGCATGAGTATGAGGGTGTGTGTGGACATGCACACCTCTGCTTGCCTGTGCTCAAGAGGACCAGAATGTGCATACGACAGAGCACTCTACGGTTACATTTTTGAAATGTCCGACCTGCAAGAATAAGAGGTCTGTTGGTCAAGGAAGATGCTCTCTGGCTACGATCTGGCCACAGCCCCTTCTCCCTGTCCTCCCCACCCCTTTCCAGGTCGGATGACCTCTCGCCGCCCCCTCCCCCTCACGATGTGGGACAGTCAGCAGCCAAACTGACTTCTGAGGGGCACCTCTCTTTTCCCAATGATATCTTTGAAGTATGACAAGTCTTGGACTATGAACTTGAAACCCTGGATGTTCTTTTAAAAAAAGAAAAATAAAGAGGAGGACGAGACAGCATTGGTGGAGGGACACATCAGCAAACATGCGGAAAGGAAGGAGACGACAAACAGCACAGCAATCCACGTGCACCCCCAGCGCGGCCTGCGATGCCTTCTCCTGCGCTCAGTGCCACGCCAGGCAGGGGGCACGGGGGCAGGGGAGGACGCTGCTGGCCGCACTGGGGGACGGTGCAAGTTGCCAAAATATCTCAGAGTGGAAGACCCTGAAGATGGCTTTGCCCAAACTACAAATGCAGCCAGATGCTAAGGGCAGGCCAGCTCTCACCCTGGGCCGTACATTCCAACTGCCGGGGGGTCTCTGTCACAATCTGCTGCCTGTGTTCCACCCCGAAGATTCTCACCTAATTGGAATGGGGTGTGCTGGGGCTTCAGGCGTTTTAAAAGCTCGCAGGTGATTCTACGGCCCTGCTAGAGCTGGAACGGCAGTCCCAGACTGGGCTCTCTTCAGATGGTCACTCACACCAGCAAATTCCTTTTAGGTGTGGATTGGCCATACAGACTGGGGTCCCTAGAAAAGCCCGCTCAGGCTGTTACAGCTGAGCAGTGGGTTCTTCTGCAGTTGATGAGGGTTCGGTACTCTAACAATGCAAATAGGTTAGACCACATCTCCGTGTTCCCCACGGGGGTGGGGAGGCTTGGAAACACAGCAGGCTCTGAAGGATGCGGCGGGAACGTGGGTGAGCTGATGCTCTGCCTGATCCCAGGATCAATGACAGGATGCTCGCAGAGGCTGAAACTGGAAAAGAGCTCACTCCCTGGGTAGTTTTCCAAAAACAGACACCAGGGCTGCATGGCCGGTCCTCAGAGAGGGGATTGCAGTGCCATCTCTGGGCTTGGACCAGAGGCCAGGGCAGCTCCTTACAACCCTGAGGTGCCACTGTCTTCATTCGGAACCTCATGGGGAGACTGCCCTCAGCCCCAGGAGGCCAAACTATATGCCGGGGTCCAGAAAGCTCCTTAGATCCCTGGGGCTCTCCTGATATTCCCTCCGGCCCCTTTGCACAGGAAGGCCAGAGAAAGGGTCTCGAGATGTAGGGCCGGAGCCAGCCCCCAGCAACTACAGGAACCAAACAAACCTTGAGTTTCCTGAATGCAACCAAAGATCAGTCTGCACTTGCTGTATTAATTCCCATCTTTTCCTGGTAAGGCTGAGATGATGTGGTTTTCCAGTTGGACAGGAAGCAACTAGCATCCCAGAACCAGTTAACTCGAGGCATCCTGGGGAACCCACTCTTTGCAGGGGGTGGAGGGGGTGCTTCCCTCTGGCTACTTCTGACTTGGCACAGAAGACTTCTGGGAAAGGAGGCTTCTGTATATGGGAATGCTGAGTCTGTGAAATCAATGACCCATCCCTGGAAAAGGGCTGGCTTCTGGAACAGAGGGCTGAACAACCAGAAGCTAAGTACAGCCATTGGTCACCTGGTTCAAACTGGGTACCTGACAGGTCAGGGACAACTCTTGGGTCCCTGGGAGTGAGCTCCCTACTGACTTTTCACATGCCCTTCAGTAAGTAAGAACAAGGCAGTCATGGCTTCTGTGCAAATATTTTGCCTCCCCAGCAGTAACAACGGTGGGAAAAGACTCAGTGCTGGCAACAGCCACTGCCCGGGTTAGGGAGAATGGGGTGCGTGGTCATCTCCCCATTCAAGGCACCAGCGGGCGTCCGAGGGAGAGCAAAAGCGAGCCTACCAGATGCCATCTGACATTTTAGCAGCTTGGTGATGTAATGACCAGATGTGATAAAGACAAGCCTGTGAGAGCCATCAGACCATGATCAGAGCAGGGTAGGGCACGTGGGGCAGGGGCAGCAGGAGAGGGCTGGGTGAACATCAAGCAGGACAACAGAAAGGGCCATCCAAAGTGTTTTTGCAAATGGTACAAGTGTAAGCTAGATTTCTCATCTGCAGGCCAGATCGATCATTCTTGAGGATTACGTTGGCAAGTCACAGAGCCAACCGTGACTGACCAAGATGGCCCTGGCCCAGACCCCAGGTGGAGACTGGACACAGGGGAGGGGAAACAATTTAGATGACCTCGAGCCATAAATAGCACACCCCATGAAACTCAGTGAAAACCACAGGTGGGGAAGCCAAAAACAAGTATACAGTCTTTAGAGTGCTTTTGCTTTAACGACATCACCGTATATATGTTTATATATACTTGCCGCTACAATTTTCTAAAAATAAAACCAACATGAAAATCAATTAGGCAACAGAAAAGGAAGATCAACAGAGGTTGGGGGAGAGAGCACAGCAAGTTAAATATTGCAAAAAATGATGACTTATTGCAGCTAAAAACAGCCAACATGGACCAAAGGTGTTTAAGCTGGGCTGGCCCAGGGTCTTGGGGGATGAGGCTGGCAAGTGGTATGATGTGCGTTGCTCCACTGGGGAACTAGGCATGCAGAGGAGAGGGCGGCGAAGAACTCCCAGCTCCACCCAGATGGTTATACCATCAGGGGTTGAGGACATCCAGTCTCTTTTATCTTTGTGTCCATGACCACGAATCGTTCGTGCCCAGGACATGTGTGGGGAGGGACTGAATAAATGAGAAGGTGGCCTTGAGCATTCATTGGGCAATGCCGCCCAGCACAGAACTCCTGCTATCTCCCAAGGGGTTCTAAGAGGGCGGACAACCGGCTCGGCCAGCAGCTGAGGGAGGTTTTGTCTCAGGCTGTATCTGACCGCAGGGAAAGTCACTGGCTAGAAAACAGTAGGAGAATATTCACCAGTGGGATTTTGAAAGTCCGACTGAGTGGCAGAAATGGGCCCCGTGAAAGGCTGTTTAATGCAGATACCCCAAAGTCAAGTGCTAACTAGAAAATCCAGTGTGGGTTCTTGTACCCCTGCAGCTTTCCTGACCGATGAAACACGGAGGACACGTGTGAGACACCAACAAGCAAGGCTGGGACAGAGGGGATGGGCGTGGAGCACTCCTGTCCCTAGCATACGGACGGGCAGCCAGGAAGCTGGCACGTGCTGTTGACCGAGGCCACCAGTGCCACACCCTGCCAGCCAGGGAGTGGTTGAGGCACTGGAGAGCTGGCTTGTTGGCTCGGCCAGCGAACCCTGGCCACATCCTGGTGCCCAGAAACTAAGTAATTATACCCACTGCCTGCATATCACTTTGGGCACAAGGGACTGCAGGGAGACCTGCTGAATCCATAGCTTATTCTCTTTTCATCTCCATTATAGGCCATCTCTGACTTACATAAGGGTCTGTTCCAGAACTTTCATGTAAGCATACTTCGATGAAGGTTGTAAGTGCTTTACATCCGGAGACGGTTAGGTAGGCAGATGTCTAGTCGTAAATTCAGGAGAGAGCCCCTGGCGGCCCAGTTAGGGTCCTGCTGTTCTGCCGTTAGCGTTAGATTATTTTACAGCCGAGCATAACTTACACGTTATGAATGACAATTTTATAGCTGAGTTATGGAATATTTCACATAAAATGGAATTTACATAAGTATGGGCTTATGGAGGTTGGTGGGGGGGTGTATCTTCCTAAGTCTAGTAAAATACCACTTTAGTGCCCTGTCGTGGCATGGATTTGGGTGTTGTGAGGCTTAAATCACACCCTCATGGACCTGTCTTATGGTCCATTTCACTTATGGGTCCATGGAAAATCTACACTGGGGATAATAGCTGGTATCTCCCTAATGGTAGGTTTTATACCAGGTATTTTCACAAATATTCATATCATGTTATCACTCCAACATACCTATGAAGCTGGAAGAGCACATATCATTCACCCCAGCTGATCCATGGGGAAACTGAGGCCTCAGGTCCAACAAGTCAGTTTTGAACCAGGACCAGGACTGTCAGGCCTGAGGAGTGCCGGGCCAGCAGCTGTCCCACTGTTCCGTGCTCCAGGATTAGCTTGGCCCCAAAGCGGTGGCATTAACAGGGACTGCACTGTCCCTATTTGATACAGGCTGTCTGGACACCAGGATGGGCCGTACAATCCTGCAAATGTCAGCCAGGCAGAGCAAGTAGGCCTCTTCTGGGTCAGGGGCGGGGGAGGAGGGCTGGGCTGGCCACATGGAGCAGAAAGCCGACATCACACAGCAGGCCTACCCCATGCTCCGTTCACCCCCACAACGGGCTCCACACAACAGGGCTACACACGCTGGACACCCACTAAGACTTGCTGACGAACTGGAGGCAGACCAGGCGAGCAGGGCCATTCCTGCCTGCCTCTCGTCCTTCTGGCTTAGGCACGGGCTAGATGCAAAAGGGGCTGGAGGGAGGCAGTAGTCCCCTTGAAGGAGGGTTCTCAGGATGCTTCCTGAAGGGTGGGGGTCCCTCCACCTACCACACTGCTACCGCACTTATTTTCTTATTAAAGGGTGTGATCAGGTGCAACAATGGAGAATGGACACCCTCCCCCAATGCACATGAGGCCCTCCTCCCCTTGGTCCAGGGCAGCCTTCGATGTGCATCGTTTGGGGAGCTAGGACATGGGGTATTCCCCAGTGGCACCAGTCACACTCAGCAGGTACACAAGGTACAGGTGAGGACACAGCAGCAGCTGTCACGGGTTCATGGTGTGGCTGTGGAGTGTCCCTACTGTGCCTTCACAGAACTGCTGCGGGTACCAGGCACACATTGTGAACTCCATTTTGCAGCTGGAAAAACTGAGGCTCAAAGCAGTCAGGTGACTAGCCAAGGTCACACAGCTGGTGAGTGATAATGTTCACATACTCACATATATTAACTCCCAGCCCTT
The DNA here is from genome assembly GCA_030068075.1 of Paguma larvata. Lineage (NCBI taxonomy): Eukaryota > Metazoa > Chordata > Mammalia > Carnivora > Viverridae > Paguma > Paguma larvata. The sequence goes on along the minus strand of CM057842.1, from coordinate 21,071,353 downwards.
AATATTTTAACAATTTTTTTAAAATAATGTTTTAATTCCAAAATGGCAATTCTGCATTTACTTCTCCACTCTCTTTCGGGGGGAAAGGGGTGGGGTGAAGGAGCGGGGACTACAAAATGCTCTTCATCTTTTAAAACAAGCATATGCCCGAATTTCTAAAGTGTAGGAAGACCCATGGATAGGATTTCTAGGCTCCTGAGCGTTAGACGTAACAAAAACAATCACATTACAGGACACAAAATTTGCTACTTACATTCACTTCAGTTATAGCAATATCAACGACGCTACCAACAACAATTAAGGCATCAAAAGTGTTCCATGCATCAGTGAAATAGTGCTGTTAGGGCAAGCATTCAGAAGCCACAGAGAGGAAGCACAACAGGAAAAAAGAAGAAAAGGACAGTGTTATAAAAAGGGCACATTCTAGCATTATGCCACCCGGCTATTTGAAAAATCACCCTAAAACAAACACACGTTACAGGTACATCGCTTGGAGTGTTGCTGCTGACACAGCAAATAAAAACAATTAGAGACGCCTGTGTCGCCCTGCCTACCGGTGACGTGGGAAATGCTGCAGGAGTCAGCCCTCCGAAAGGTGATCGTGTCTGGAAAGGCCTGGGATAAAGCTCTACCCTCACGAGCCTCTTGTCCACGGCTCTCGTTAGAAATGCCTGGTGTTAGATCAAGTGAAGTTGGGACCTGTGACTTGTCCAGGTGATGCCGGTGCGGGGCAGGGAGCGGAATGTGCACAGACAGAGAGAGGACACGAGGCGGGCGGCCGCGGTGGGCGCATACTCACGTCGGCTTCGCTGAGGGCCACGTCTATAATGCTGCCGATTACGATGAGGGAGTCAAACGTGTTCCAGGCGTCACTAAAATACCCCTGGACAGAGCAGGCGGGGGGCAGACGTTTGTGAGCAGTAGGAACGAAATGCCACACAGATCGCACGGGGACATATCCGAGGCCCCGCAGCACCCATGGCAACCAGGTGGGGTGGGAGAGCCACAGGGAGGCAACGATACCATCCGCTGGTGGAAAGGGACGCAGGACGGGGTGCACCCGCATGTGTGAGAGAGGGCGCGCGCGCGCACACACACGCACACACGTGCACGCACGCACGGCGCAGACCCACGTCCCTCAGCGGCACCAGACCAAGTAGAGTGTCTGCAGGGTGGGGGGTGGAGGGGCAGCAGCTGGAAATCCTGCCCTTGCACCTGGGATCGCAACTCCGAACCTTTCTAAGACTTCGGCTCTTACACAGAGGAGTCAGCAGGACCTCCCCCTGCTCCTTCCACAGGGTCCCCAGTCATACCACGCCCTTCTCTTCTCCCAGTCGAAGAGCACTGTGCCCAGGCATTTCACGCGTTCTCCATTCTGTGCCCTTAAAACAAACCAGCAAACGTTCCTCCTCCTCACCTGTCCAAGAGTTACAGAAGGTATATGCTCTGTCTTCACAGAGCTCTTGGGCGCATGAGGACAGAGGCGCAGTGATGCACACGGTCCAGGGCACGGAGCCGTGGCAGGGGAACTGGCTCTGGGCTGTGGGGCGGGGGGCTGTGTAGGGAGCCCACGGGAGGTCTTCCAAAAGAAAAGAGCAATCAAAGGTGATGATGCGCTAAGCGTCCCATCGACCTCGAGAGAACCCTTCTCGGCCCCCAGCTCTCCTTTCCCTCTCCTCCCTCCAGGCCAGGAGGACTCTGTGCCATCCCTCAGAACCACCAGCAGGTTCTTCCCCCGCTCCTGACGCCTCTGCAATCCCAGCCCTAACTCTGGCTACCCAAATCCACTTTCTCCTTCAAGGTCAGACCAAATGCCAGCGCCATGAAGGGACCTCTTCAGATCCTCGTGACGTCTGCTTCTGCCTTTCTCTCTCTCTCTCTCATGTCTTCCTCACTGAATTCTGGGCTTTGCGGGCCTACCCCCCCTGAAAGCCCTCTGTGTGGACTCTTCCCTCCCCTCCTCTAGTAACCCCACTATCTACCCCAGAACCTTGAGCCTGCTGCTCAACGTACTGCAGGGTCTCTTTCTTCCACAGACCTAGGATCTTGTCGTCACTCAGATCTCCGTATCCTACAGGGATCGTGATGGCACAACGTACCTGTGACTGTGACTTATCGATCCTTCCATCTATCTCCCTATCTGTCTGCTGCCTCCTGACACCTCCTGGAAGCCCTTGGTCAGAGGGGCGTGTGGGGGTGGGCACTGTGCACAGAGGCTTCTGGTTGCAAGGTCAACGACTCTCTGCAAATCAACAGTGTCTTTTCAGGAAGTCAGAACATGTTTTAGAAATAAGAAAATTCAGGTCTGAATTACATAAAAAGGGGACAAGCATGCTTACAACTGGGGACACTTAGTGCAGATGAAGAAAATCAGAACAGAAGGTACTCTGAAGTACCAGGTTCCATGAACTCATGATCACAGGCAGGCCCCAAGGAAGCTGCTGCAGAGCCCCAGCCTTTGGTGACACGATAGAAAACGTGGACATGTCGGCCATCCTTATAACTGGCATGAGGATGTTTATTCTAGTTACTGTTGATTACGCCAGTGCATTTATGGGGAAGCTATGACACTGACTCGTGGTTTGGGCTTTAAAAAGTTTCATCTTGAATAATATAAGATTTTCCCACCCAACTGCCATGACTTCTCACCCACTGCTCCCGTCTCTCCTCCCGTTCTCTGTCACACGTTACCTTGCTGGCTCCCATCCTCCCAGACCCCCTTCTCAGGCCTCTGACAGGTAAACAGAGGGAGTCTGCCTGCACCAACTCCGACAACCTGTGTGCACACATCTAGTGGGACAAGTCTTCATGAACACTGCGTTTAGCGCCTTCTAGCTTTTCTTCCCAATGCTCCATGATTCTTGGCTGCCAGACGGGGACAAGGCCAGCCTCTCTGAGGGCCAGACTAGCGCCACTGAGCATACTGGTCACGCTGGCCAGCCAGGAGACAGAGTTCACACCTGGACCCAAAGGAGCACATGGCTTCTTTCATGGAGGAAGATCTCCTAACACACAAGGCAGCTGGGTCAGGGTGCCGAGTGCCGCGGGGTTGTGCCCGGATTGTCCGAGTGCCGGGTTCCCTTATTCATGAGCAACAAACAGGCCTCTCACCGGCAGCCTGGTCACAGAATCTACTCCAAGGGCAGGAGCCCATCCTGGCCTTTCTGGATTTAATGGCGGCTCCAAAGCTAAGGAGAGCATGCTGGTCATTCCCACCTCCTCTAGAGACGGGCTGGTGCCTCACCGAGACAGCCGGGCACCGTAACGCTCAGGCCTCCAGGGCACAGAGAGCAGCGGAAGCACCCGGGTTCCTCCCCCTCCACTGTCCAGGCACACGCAGCCCCTCCACCGCTGCACCCAGTGCGCTGCTCCCCCGTTACAGCAGGCTGTTCACCTGAGGCCAAGGCTACCACTTGTGTACCTGCTTTGGGCTTTATTCCTAAACAACTCCTCCCTTGCTTTTCCAGAATTAGCAGTACTTACCTCTAGAGCATTCCTGTGGGCCTACACATTATTCTCCAACTGGCCCATTCTGGTCCAGTGTGGTACATAAAATCACCTTAAACCAATGCAATAGAGGCTTCACGTTGGGGGTTCTGGAACGTTTTGGCAATCTCGTCAACCCTCTTCAGAAGATCCCTCACACTCACAAAACTGTGCCCAGGTCCTAGAGGACCCCTGGATGGACGATACACAACCCTGATCCAGGCAACCAGAGGCTTAAGCGGATGCAGGTGGCTGCAATCACGGGTTCTGACCTGGGAGTTGTGCTAGGGGGCTGGGGGAGGCAGAAAACACCAGGCTCTCTTTCTCCCCACATCTGACCCCTTGTTTAGTAGCTCTCTAGGTGATAAAATCACTGTGAGTGAGCATGATTCAGTACCCACCCCCTCCCACGAAAGTCACTACTGAGTCTAGGTAGCCAAAAGATGAGACAAGGGCTTTGGTGGAGTGCCCATCCCCGTGCCCTCTTCTCTTGGCCCAAAATGACAAGTTCTGCAGCCACTGAATGCTGAGGCCAGAGCCCCTCCAGTGGAACGGCCAGTCCCTAGCACTCAGTCAGAGTGACGCATTTCTTGTTAAGCCCTACTGGCTGGAACGGACCAAGCAAGTTGGCCACATGCAATGGTATCTATTACTTAGAAACATTACCAGCTCAGAAATCTTAAATCATAAAGCAGACTAATATGGGCATTAGGGCCAGGAACTTTCATGATCTCCAAGAACTCTGTCTGTCCATGTCCGTCTCCCTCCTGACTGTGGGCTCCCACAGGCAGAGCTGGTCACTCAGCGATTTCTGCCAGGGATCGACTGGGCTAGTATTGGAACCAAGAGACGACTCACAGTACCAACTTTTGGTAAACACTATAAATGACCACTTTCTAACCAGCATAAGCCTTTCCGAAGGTCAGGTGAGGGCTTAAAGTAACACATTCACTTTTGGCCACTCTACTCTGATCAAATATCCGGTGACAGAAAAGACCCTATGTACCATCTGATGCCAAAAGCCTGTACCTACAGGCTCACCTATTTATTCCTTTCTTCATTCCACCTATCCTTGGTGAGTGGCCAGCACAGAGCAGGCATTGTGTGAGACATGGGAGACCCAGCTTATGACCTTGAGCAGCTGCTCGGCAGTCAATGGATAATGACAGTGTGCCATAAGCCTCAAAACAGGCACACAGGTGAAGGGAAGAACAGACTGTGGCTGAGCTGGTGGGGAGGACGTCACAGAGAAGCCAACATTTCAGACAGGCCTTGGAGAATAACGAGGCAAAAGAAGGGCTTCCAGATACAGAAGTGTATGCTGTGGAAAGGTCTAGCTTGTTAACAGTTGGGGGTGGGGAGTGTAGAAGGAATGACAGGGAAATCAACGAGAAACAAGGCAGAAATGCAAATGGGCCAGTGTCCAGTAGAGGACTTTGAACGTGAGACTAAGAAAACTCTAAGGTTTTTTTCTCAGGCAACAGGTGGTGGTACCAGAGTTTTGTTGGGGGAAGAGGAGCAGAGAGGGGCTGAGGCAGGGGAAGGCTTACAGTCCAGGGAACTCGGAAAGGAGGGGCAGGAGGGGCCTGGATAAGATGGAGGGGGTCAGTGAAGCCCTGGGCCTGTATGTACCTACCAGGTGAGAGGGGGACCAGGAGAGAACCAGGGGAAACTCTGACATCGAAGGCACAGGCGGAGCCCATGGAGTCTGGCCCAAAGCCCTAGATAGGAAGAGGAATATTTGGTCTCAAGTATTATTTGGCATTAGAATAAATCACCTAGCATAGATGCAGTCACTGAAGAGCTATAAAAACAGTATCAAATTTTCTTTCCAGGAGGTGGAAGATGTCCCTGAAAAAGATTGCAAAGGCTTTGACAGGAGCCCATATTCCTGCCAGGGCCCCTGGGGCAGGGAATGCCATCCTGGGGGGCTGGTGTCACCAGATGCCAGCATCCATGGTGTTGCAGCTCTGCACTGACATATGAGTATGAGAACTGCACCAAAACACTCTCTTCTCCCAAAACCAACTACCCTTTACATTTTCCCATGCCCGAGTGGCCAGGAGTATAAATTAGACATTTTCGAGGTAGAACCAAGATCAAAATGCAGACCTGCAAACAAAGTGTGGCTGTTTGGGGAAAAGCCTGCAGCCAACACAGCTAACCTGGCCTTGGGCGCGTGCTGGACAAAGTCGGGTGACATGAGGAAGTGCAAAGAGGGCCCTCCGCAAACTCGAAGTGCTCCTTACTTCCTGCAGGAACCAGTACTTTGGAAAAGGCCCTGGTCCTCTATCTCCCTCCTTGGAGCAAGAGAATTCAGCAGAGAATTCCAGTGGCTTCCCCCCGGAGTACTGGAGGGAAAGGCCAGGGAAGTGGGCTTATCTCTTACTCAAATCATGACCTCCCTTTCAAAACTTGAGGATGGCTCAGTCACCTCCAAGTCAAAAGCGCAGTGTAGAGTGTGCAAAATCAACGCCCAATGGTGGGTTTTCCCTTGGGGAGCATACATAACACACTCAACAGCTTGCTTGCTTTTCCCTAATTCTTCTGCTCTTTTGCCCTTTCCCGCCCTCCACTCTTGCCTAACCAACACTCAGAATACCTCTTTCCATGCAGTGAGCCAGCTTCCTCAGTTCAGGGGCTCCTGGCTCTGGGTCCCCTATCTCAGCCCTCCCCACTTGTGGAGGTGGGGTAACCTGACCTGCCAAGTCCTGGAATCACTTCTCCCTAAATGTGTGCTCCTGGGAGGCCCCGCCTCTCTGTTAGCCTCTTGAACACAGAAGTCCCCAGGGTTGGGTTTTCCAGCTCCTTCTAACCGATCCTTCTCACAGTGCTTCCTTGTCCATCATCAGGGAGGATTGCATCCAACTTCACTCTCTGGATTTGCATCCCAGAACAGCTGCAAGCCCTGATGCTGGCAAATCTTCCTAGAAGGTGTGCCCCTCACTGTGGAGAATGCTGCCCCAAGGAGCCCTGTAACAAACTCCACACAGAGACAAAGGCTTTCCTGAGATGAGGCCCACGGGCGAGTGTTCCCAACCCTCTGCCCCATGTGGCCATCTCCTGGAAGATTCTTCCTCAGCAGCCTCTAAAACTGGGTTCCTTAGCCTGACTTCTCTGAGGAGGGGCCTCACCGACTTGCTGGTGAAAGCCTCCTTGCCTGGGGTTGCTTTGTCAACCCGGAAGAGAAAAACAAGGAAAAGTCCAGGAGGGTTTTAAGAAGAGCTTTGTTCCTTGGTGAATTGATTCTTTCCTGTTCCTCAGCAGGAAACATGTCTCTCCTGGCTTCAGTGAACGCAGACGCCGTGCTCCACAAGCACAGAGAGTCTCCTGTTTTGTCATTTTATCCTATGGAAGTACCCTGCTGGGCAAAACAACAAAGCAGCACAACTTCTAGAAGAAATCACTCATTTTAAAACTCTGATTAATCAGCACTGATTAAAAATTAGCTACTCCTTTCCCTCTTGATATCAACCAGTCTGGTCACATGCCACCAAACCCTCCTCCCAGGTCTGGTATCAGCGGGTCACTGGGCAGAGGTGCGAACGAGACCCTTGGTGCGGCGAGTGCACGTGCACACACACACACGCGCGCGCGCGCTCTCTCACACATACGTGCCATGGGCAAGTGTGTCTTCTCTTCAGCCCAGAACAAGCTCTCAGAAACTTCAGAGCTTAATCACCAGGCAGGGAAAGACACGGTAAGGGCCTCTGGGAATGTTCCAGAGATATGTTCCACGTTGCGTCTTCTCAAATCCTTTTGATGTTCTTATTTGGCAACCTTTTTCATCAGTCTGACAGATATTGTTCAAAGAAGTAGAGGTGATAGGGAAGCAAACCAAAAATCTCAAAGGAAAGTAAGATGAATTTGGAAAAGGAGGAAATGCTTATGTATGTAGATATGGACAAGTCACAGTCAATAACACCTGGCCATGCAGAAAGTGCCAAATCTGACCCCACTGCAATCACCCCAAGTGATCACTTACAAGTGTCCTTTCTTTTTGGTCCACAAAGATCTGATAAAGATTGCATAGAAATTAATTCAAATTAAAGAAAGGAACAGTTTTGGATTAGAATTTCATGTAAATAGGGAGTATGTGAAAACCATCACTTCATAATTTGAGTCTCAGTAAAATCGGGTTCATCGGATACCTTACACACAGATGAACAAATAACCAGGTGAGTGAATTCTGTCACCGTCTCGTTCTGATGACCTGGGGCTTTGCTAGCAAAGGAACTGAGGGTCAAATGTCCCACAGCCCAGCCAGGATCTGTGCCTCTGTCTACGGTTTTAGAACAAGGGGGCATCGTTACTTGACGATGATGGTGGTGGCGGTCAGAGTAACGGTACTGGCACGCCCACAGCATGTTACCACATACCAGGTACTTTTCTAAGCATGGCACAGATATGGATTCTTCACCCCTCACAGCAGCTTTGTGAAACAGAGCCGCTAGTGGCCTCATTTTACGGGGGAGGAAACTGAAGCTCAGAGCAGTTAAGGAACGCACTTGCGCTAGCAAACGGGGAGTATGGGTTTGGACCCAAAGTTGTGTGTGCTCTTTAACACCGTTCTGTCAGTCTCTTCAACCACAGACACTGACAACCGTGGGACTGAATCCATGCCTTCCCCAAAGGCAAGAGGAGATGCTGACTAGCCAGGGTTTAACAAACTTCACGTCTTGTTTTGTCTTAAAGTCGAGTGACATTTTTCTAAGTCAAATAAACAAAAGGTGGCATGGCGGGAGGAGATCTCCAACTGGTAGACCTTTCCATAAAAGGTGAAAAAGAAGCTGTAGACCAAGAACAAATAAAACCAAAGTCTTTCTCCTGGAAACCTAAGAGTAAGATCAAGGCTGAATTCTTTCTGACAGGTTCTGTTTAAAACAGTGTCTCCAGTGCTCAGGCGAGGAGGCGACTTTCCCTGAGACGGCATGATGTGTTATTCTAGAGACCGAAAACCTAGTTTCAAAACACTTTCCACTCTGCAAATTCCCATTTCTGTACTCTTCTCTTCTTTTTCTCAGAACTGTTTTTATGAGGTTTTGTTTTGTAGTTTTGTTTCCCAATACGTACACAGATGCCCTAATCAGATTCTAACATTCTCAGGTGATAACCCAGTTATCGGCCAGAGCAATTCGGCATAACTCAGTAACACACAACGAACAGGAAGTGTGTGCTTCTCTGGGGTGATTCAGCAACAGCCTTTGAGAAGCGGGCCCAGTGACTCACCTTAGGTTTAAATGCGATGACTTTCAAAACCATCTCAACGGTGAACACCCCGGTGAAGACCATGTTCAGAATGTCCATGGCGTCATTAAATATCTTGGACTGCTCGTGGTGCTGTGGATGAAGACAGAGGCACAGTTCTCAGAAGGCCCGGCCCAGCTGGCCTCATGAAAGGAGGCTCCCCAGCCCCCTGCTCCCTGTAGGCAGCCACCCTCTGCTTGGACATGGAGGCAACCTTCACTGCTTCTAGCACATGTGATTGACTCACCACAAAGCACAGGGGCGCCTCGACCGAATGAGGATGATTGGAAGATGAAGGGGAAAGACATCCATTTCCTCTGCTCAGGATGAAGGAAACCCACCCTTCCTCCTGGCTGGGTTTATGTGCAGGGCCTGGACCCAGGCACAAGGCAGAACCCACCCAAATGTCTATGACTAAAGGTAGGATTTGGCTGGAAATAAATTTGATGCCATTATTTAGGTCCACGTTTAATAATAGGCAATATCTTGACCTCATGCTTTTCCCCTACATTGACATGTGGTCCTTCTAATTCATAAAGACTTCTTAAATTCAAAAAAATATGCCAGAAAATGTATCTCTGATGGCTTTTGGACCCATTTTCCAGACAGCACTGGGAGTTGGTTTGATTTGCTCAAGCTGTGTGGAAACTTTGCTTCTGTGCTAGGGCAGTATCTACTCAACAGTCTAACTGCCGGACCTGCTCACGGTCAACACCAGCTTGGCCAACCGAAGGGAGTTACGTGCCTTGCCCCCAGTGTAGCAAGTGGCTGTAAGGCAGGCCAAGCTTTCCTCCGTGAACTGGAAGATTCCCCGCCCCCATACTGAGAGCTCCTCGAGGACAGAAACGTAACTGTGACGGGCCCAGCGCCAGTGCCTCAGGTGAATCGTCCAGTGAAACTTACCTCTGGCACAGCTATGATAGATTTCCTGTTTTGCCAATGAAGAAAGCAAGGCTCGGGGGGACTTAAATAATCTTGCCAAGATTGCCCATCTGGTAAGGAGTAAGGCAGGACTGGAATGCCTGTCTGTCCAATTCCACACAGACCAAGCTTTCGTCCTCAAATGCCCCCTGGCCCCATGAGGCCCATAGTAAAGGTTTATAGAACTGAATGCCAGGTTCAGGCTCCATGGAAATGTTACCTGCGGTCATGCCGTACAGACAATCTCTTAAACAAAAGAGCCATCCTAAACGCCTACCGTGACAGCTGTTAGCCAGAATGGGGCCCTGGCCAGACTACAGCCCAGACTCATCAGAAAATCAAACCCGTTCTCTCATGACGGGGTGCCATTCCCCCCTGAGAATCTGGGGCAGGGGGCTGCGCAGAAGGCCCAGATGTGACCCCCACGGCTGTCTCCATTTTTACCTGCATGGCCAAGCAGAGTGTGTTGAGCATGATGAGGACAAACATCATGTATTCGAAAGGCGAGGAGTTCACCACGTACCAGAACTTGTACTGGTAGGGGTTTTTGGGGATGTATCTCCGCAAGGGACGTGCTTTCAAGGCGTATTCGACACACTGACGCTGCAACGGCAGAAAAGAGCAAGGAGGGGTCCTGAGCACACCCACCGGAGGGGGACATACTTCTGTCTGCTTTGAAAGGATGGACACACACCCACTGTGGGGCACTGTGGACCAGGGGAAATCACGGGAGCCACCCCCACAGGCACCACACTGGGTCACCGGCCAAGGGCCCCTAGCTCCATCACCTCATCGGCTCCTCACAGCAACTTGGGGGGTGGGTTAGCAGAACACCCAGTCTGCTCCCATTTTCCTTATTAAGACTGAGGTCCAGAGCTGTGAAGTGCCCTGCCGGAGGTCCTGCCGTGCCTAAGCAGGGGAGCGGGGCCTAATCCAGGCCTCATCCCTCCCTGCCTTTCCTCTCCGCTGGTGCGTTAAGCCTGTGGTTCTGGCACCTCTACGAAAGGAAGCCAGGTAACGAGAGGTACAGAAACTCTCCAGAACAAGAGAGGGTGGGCTCACTCGCCGAGACCGGATCCACACGAGACACCTCTTGGGAGCCAGACCATGTTAACCACACCTGTCTAATGGTGAACTACCTGTGTGTCTGTCTGGGACCTTCTGACACTCAGGAGCTTGCCATGTTCATCTCAGAGCCCCCAGGACGTGGTCAGCAATTGCTGGCCAGAGCACTGTCCTTCTCACTCACTCTGGGGCTGAGACCGGTCCCTGCTTGGCAACCCAGAGGGACCTCCAGCCCCTTTGGCTCAGTGTGAGGCCCCCCTTGCTCCTAGACTGAGACCCAGTCCATTCTCCTGCTTTGACTCTGGGTTCTGACTTCAGACAAGCTCCCTCTGTCCAGGATCCGGCCCTGCTGTGACCTCTCACGCTGACTCGAGGGACCCCCAACTGGAACCTGTTCTGGATGTCAAGTGCTGACACGATTGTAGCTCTGGTTCTGCCACCCAGCCAGCCTGGGCCTCACCCTGACATTCTTCTTCCAGGGGCTGGGAGGTGGTGGGAGTGGGGCCAGGCCTCCCTCTGACCGTCCCTAATGGGATCTGAAGGGACACCCTGACAACTCAAAGCAACATCTTCCTACAAACCAAGCCAGCTCTGTCATTGCCCCAGAGGGCACGGCTGCAGCCTGAGACAGCCGGTCTTACCACAGCCACTTCCCCTCAGGAAGTCAGGCTGGCAGATGGTCCCTGCTCCTATGTCATCATCAAGCAGGGGTGCTAGCAAACCAGGGCCCAGGGGATACTCCCAGAGCAGAATCTCCACCTCACCATCTTTTAGTGCTGGACGGGACCTCCAAAAGCATCTTGTGGGTGCCCTCGATCTACAGCAAGCCCAGAGAGGGGCAGGCTCCCTCATGTCGTCCCTCAATCAGAGTCAAAGGCCCCTGCTGCTATCAGATTGGGTCAAACGAGGCAGTGGAGAATGAGAGAGATGCCAGCGCAATCTCAGACTCAGGTTTAAAATTAGTGACTTTCCCCGCAGTGTGATAGGCTACTTCTTCCTAAGTCAATGGTTCTCAATCAGGGGACATTTGGCAATGTCTGGAGAGGCCTCTGACTGTCAAAACTTAGGGCAGCAGGTTGCTATAGAATCGAGTGGGTATAGTCAGGGATTCTGCTGAACATCCTACAAAACTCAACAAAAAATCATCCAGCCTAAAATATCAACAGTGCTGAGGGTGAGGAGATAAGACGCAATCCACGCCCCACCCCCGTAAGGACTGTGGGAAGGGCAGTGGGTGCTTTCTGGCCCCTGGCCACATCCCCCCCAAGACTGCGAGCCATCACTCGTGGGTCATGCCCGCAGAAGGCGGCCTAAGCATTCTCTGACTTCTCCATAGGGTAGGGTGGATTTCACAATTACAAGGTGTAATTGGAAACTGGAAAGCTCCCTCTCCCCAGCAATGACTCAAACTGGCCGAGAGGGCGCTGTGAACAGGGGCCAAGCCCTCGGGACAGACAACAGATGCGCGCCCTTCTCTGTGCATGAAGGAAGCTGGCAAGAAACAAGCCACTCCTCTTCTGCTCAAGGGACAGAAGCCCAAACAGTGTGTGACTTTAACCTGATTTTTGTCCAGCTCACAGTTCTTATACTCTTTCTCTCCCTGCTCCTGAAAAGTGACGATGACGAAGCCCACAAAGATGTTCATCATGAAGAAAGCCACGATGATGATGTAGATGATGAAGAAGATGGAGATCTCCACGCGGTAGTTGTAGATGGGGCCGACATTCTCTCCGTTCGAGTCGATGGCTTTATACAGCAACCTGCAGAACAGAAAGACCAGGTAAGCCTCTACTGACGGCCTCCATGGGCCCGCCCCCTGCCTGTCAGACCCCTCCCTGGGAGCCCCCCATAGTCCCTGGACACACGTGGGTCTCCGAGGCATCCTCCTTGGCATTAGGCCCAGGCAGCCCAGCACTCCGAGGAGGGAACACCTGAATACATTCGACGACTGATGTTTTGAGGACATGAGAAAAGATTTCATGAATATTCAACAATGCTCCTTTTTACTGACAGATGGGACAGAGGAAGGATATCACGTTTAAGACACTGGCAGAACTGAAAACTGTACACAGGCCAACAAGGACAATCAGCAAGCAACCGGGATTTCCAAAGAACTAAGAGAGGTTCCCCAAACTGAAACATACACAGAAATTAAATACACGCTAAGCAGAACTCTCAGTAGGAAGAAGGGAAATTACTGTAACCCCCAAGTTACATTTATCCCCACGCTGATGCAGATTCAGCACTGCTGGGCGCCCACCCCATGGTGAGCTGTGCTACATGCTTTCACGTCCATCTGCAAAGGCAGACGTTACAGTCATCCGCATCGTACGGAAGCTCACAGAGCGATTTAGGTGACCAAAGTCACACTCCTTGGGGCCAAAGCCAGGAGATGAGCCCAGCCCCTCTGAGCCCCAGGTCCCAAATCTGCTCACTTTCCCTTTCCTGCCTCCTGCCGAAAACCCAAGGCTGCACCCAGTGTCTCCACAGGGGAAAGGGGCTCACTCCCTCCTCTTTTCTCCCCAGGACCATTTCCCTCATGAACAAACTTCACGCAACTGCCCTCTGACACCCCAGGCTCTCCCATGAGAAATTCTGATTCTCCCACGCATCCAGTGAGTTCTGCCAGCCTGAGAGAGTAAACTCGTCTACCTTCTGCAGTTCCTCTGGGCGTGAGAACTTGACATTCGGGACTCTTGCGTGTGTATGTTTGTTTAGGTGGCAGGACCTGGGGCTGGCGTGGCCATCAGAGCACAGGGTAACAAAGGCGTTAAGAGACTTCCCTTTTGTATTCTACCTTTTTCTTTATTTCTGGATTTTTTTGGGGGGTGCATTTATTTATTTTGAGGGAGAGAGAGAGAGACAAAGCATGAGCAGGGGAAGGGGAGAGAGAGGGAGACACAGAATCAGAAGCAGGCTTCAGGCTGTGAGCTGTCAGCACAGAGCCCGATGTGGGGTCCCAACCCATGAGTGAGATCATGACCTGAGCCGAAGTCGTACACTCAACCAACTGAGCCACCCAGGCGCCCCTGGATTTTTTTTTTTAACTTTACTCATCAAAATCCTAGCTGTTCTTCAGAAGCCTCTGCACATCTCTGACACAGCAGACCTCCTGCCTGGTTTGACTGCCTGATAAGCTCACCAGCTTTGGGCCTTGAAGGGAGGAACATGTTGAGACCACTGTTTCCCCCACAGGGCTTAACATAGCACATTGCGTGGAGCTGGTCCCCAAAGCCCATTTTATGAATGAGTGAGTGAGGGGGTCAGTGAAAGACATGGCACATTGGCAGCCGCCCGTGTCTGGCACATGTTAGAACTAGGAACGAATGGCTGAACGACTGAACGGATGGCTTGGGACAGTACCAAGACGTTGTCTATACTTACGCAGGCCAGCCCTCAAACGTGGAGACCGTGAAGAGCGCCATCATAGCGGAAAGGACGTTGTCAAAGTTGAAATCACTATTTTGCCAGATCCTCTCACGGACCACAGGGTTATCAACATCCCCATCCTTGTAGAGGATGAAAAGCCCCCTAGGGAGGAAAAGAAGTGTGGGTCATCCCGGCTCGCCCTGAGATCGGTCACGGCTGCCCCGAGGCCACGTCTGGGCACCATCACGCTGTCTGCCCGCCAGGCCCCACAGCTGAGCAGAGCACAGTCTGAGTTTCTCCTCTTCTTGTCCTGCATTTATTCTAGTCCATGGTTCCAATAACCACTGAGTACCTACTAGTTTAATGAGTACACTCTAGAACAACTAGGTTGGTATCCAGCATATGCCTGATAACAAGTGAAAACTACCCAACAGTCAACGTCACTCATATACACTGGGTTCAAAGCATACACGGAAGAATCAGAGGCTTTGGCCTGGAGAATTCTGTAAGCTCCTGGAAGCAAGCCCAGATATCGCCTCTTCTCTGCATTTTGGTTGTAATCATATTCTTTCTCTTTGTATTTAGAACATTCCCAGTTTTCTTTCTAAAATAATTCTGTAATTTCTGCTACACAATACTCGTCATCGAATTTCATTTCTGGAAAGGGGCCAGTGTCTTCATTTCACAGATGGGGAAGCAGAGGCTTAGCTAGAGAAGAGAAGGGGTCTTCACTCTGCTGCCATGCTGCATAAACTCCAGGGGGCGCCCCCCACCCCACAACCTGCATGGATGAGGCCCCTGGAGGGACAGAGTCAGTCACATTGCGGCTGATACGCTCTGACCGTGCCTTCTGCTGAAAAGAAACCCCCAACGGAACGTAAGCCATGCAAACAACCAGACCTCAGTCGGTGCCGTCCCAAAAGGGTGGGGAAACACAGACCTCTACGCGGTCTTACGACCTGAGGCGACGGTTTCGTGCCTGCCTTCATATTCTTCTGCACATCGGGGGAGAAGAGGCATGAGTACTTCCCACCTTGTCTCTCCTCTACCTGTTCTTGTGAATAAAAATATGCCCCAAATGTGGGTGCCGAGAGCAAGGGGAGAAAGGCAGCCTGGAAAACACGTCAGTGGAGGCTGGCCAGCTCCTGAATGCCAGGGAGTTGACCTTCAACTTCCATTTTGGGGGGAAATTATCCATGTGGCTGGAAGGGGGGGGAGTCTCTGGGGCATTCTGGAATTGTTATTTTAGGTTTTAGCGCATCTCCTCCCTCCCATTTTAGAGATTCTATACCAAACATCAAAAGCCATCTATCCACTCTTTCGGGGGTGATGAAGGTGTGGAACTAGACCGAGGCCATGCTTGTCCCACAATGTGACTCTACTAAATGTCACTGAATTACACAGTTTAAAATGATTGCTTTTATGGTATTTGAATGTCACCTCAAAACCACCGCCACTGCCACCACCACCACCACGCACCCACCCTCTCTCTAGCTGCGAGCTGAGCATACAAGCATCTCACAATCCATGATGAAAACTTCTGACATGTGAGCACAAGCAGATCCTCGGAGTGTTTTATTTGTGCATCCTCATTCCCCACTCTCGCATTCAGGACACTCACCTGCACTCTTCGGGGTTACTTTTGGCTTCGTCCGTGCAGCGATAGAACTTTCCCTACGTACAAAAGAGGCAGTCAGATGCAGGCTCCCCACAGACAGATCAGCTGGGCTTCGTGCCAGAAGGCACATCCCCGTACCTTGAACAACTGGACCCCGATGCAGGCGAACATGAACTGGAGAAGGGTGGTGACGATCATGATGTTGCCGATGGTCCGGATGGCCACGAAGACGCACTGCACCACGTGCTGGGGAGAGAGGAGGCCGGGGAAGGCGGAGGAATGTCATCTGCCTTTGCCATTTCAGCCTCAGGGTGAGCTAATACAGGGCCATGATTTTCTATGTTTATGTGCATTTTTATATGATTTTCCAACTTTGTGCTTCCCTTGGGCTTGTTTTTCAGGTAGCGATCTGTGGGGAGTTACAGCCCCCCTCCCCATGCAATGTGGCCACCTGGGAGGAGCACCGCAGACCGGCCCCTCCCTGGTTTCCTCCAGGGCATTTTAGTCAGAAGGAAGGCTACCAGGTGCAGCGCTGTGTGGCACACAGGTCCACAGGGACCCCTGCCCTCCCGTAAAAGGACTCAGGAAAATGCAACACCTCTGGCCTTTCACACACCTGCATGACAACAGATTTAAAGATCGAAATAAACCCAAGAAGATATTATTTTTTAATTTAATTTTTTAGGTTTATTTATTTTTAGTAATCTCTACATCCAACATGGCCCTCGAACTCACGACCCTGAGATCAAGCATCACGCACTCCTCTGATTGAGCCAGCCAGGCACCAACCCAAGAGAATACTAGTAATTTTTAAAAAGTAATAGAACAGGGGACCCTGGGTGGCTCAGTCGGTTAAGCGGCCGACTTCAGCTCAGGTCATAATCTCATGGTCTGTGAGTTCGAGCCCCGCGTCGGGCTCTGTGCTGATGGCTCAGAGCCTGGAGCCTGCTTCAGATTTCTGCGTCTGCCTCTCTCTCTCTCTCTGCCCTTCCCCAGCTCACGCTCTGTCCTCAAAATTAAATAAACGTTAAAAAAATAAAAAAAAAAGTAATAGAACAGTAATTGCATTAAGAAAAATAAATTAACAAAGCTAAAGAAAATAACTTGCAAAATGCTTTCAGCACTTGTCGGAGGTAGTGTCCCTGGTTAGAAATGTCCTTTCCAGGGGCCCCTGGGTGGCTCAGTCAGTTAAGTTACTGACTTCAGCTCAGGTCATGATCTTGTGGTTCTTGAGTTCGAGCCACATCAGGCTGTCTGTGGTCAGCATCATCCCCTGTCCCTCCCCGCTCTGTCCCTCCCCTGTGTGCATGCACACGCATGCTCTCTCTCTCAAAAACAAATAAAAACATTAAAAAATAATAACGACAAAATGTTAAGAAAAAAAAAGCGATCTTTCCAAACATAAAACCATGTAAAACCCATCAAGCCTCAGCCCAGCTCTGGCTCCAACCACAGTGGCCTGGCCGGAGGGCAGAAATGCAAACCTTCAGTCCTTTCGCTCTGTTGATGGCCCTGAGCGGCCTCAGGACCCTTAAGACCCTCAGAATCTTCACAACGGAGATGGCGCTGGATCTAAGGAAAAGAGCAAAGAAGGAAGGCAGAGAGTGTATTACAGTCAGATAAAATACTTTGGAATTATTTCACGTGGCCTTCACCGCAGGACCACGGCCCATGTGGAGGTGAGCTCACCTCCCCCCACCGCCCTCTGAGCGTGCTCACACACGCACACGCACACACAGGTCTTGCTCTGTCCAGTCCACACTGTGCAGCCCCTCCTGGGCCGGGCCCGGGGGACACTCACAGAGGCGCTGACTGGGGTGCACAGCTAAGGCACGATTAGTTAGGGCAGCTAGAGGCACGATTTAGGAATCTGCTTTGTCCTTCTCAGTCGATGTAAATGCTAGGTGGTCCTTGGCTTTCGGGCCGGGGTTCTGTTTGGCTGGGTTTGCTCTCCGAGGTGGGAGAGCTGCTGTGGGCTTCTCCGGCCTCGAGGAGCTCGCCGTTGGGTAGGAGAGACGCGACCACCACCCGTGTGCCGGGGCTGACAACGGAGGGGTTGCGGGACATGCCGCCAGGAGAGCACATCCTCCGGGAGCCGGGGACGTGGCAGCCACGTGAGTCCCAGGGGTCCACGGGACAAAGCGGGGAGGGCTCCAGAGCAGCACTAGGGAGGCCCCCGGCGGGAGAACGAAGCTCACGCGGCCCCAGGGGTGGCTGGAGCACAGGCTCGGGAGGCAGAGGGCAGACACGGCCTGGAAGTTACGGGGCCTGCAAAGATGCTGTGGGAACATCCTCTCCAGCCGCGACTCCCGTCTCCCTCCCCCTGGGCAGTGGTGCGAGGGGAGGACCAGCACCGAGGGCCATCTCGGGCAGGGGTCCTTGGTCTTCTGAGGGGGATGCAGCCTCTCCACTTAACTTGAGCTCGGAGGTAGTAGGTGAGCACGTGTTCTCATCGGGGGTACTGACGGCGAGCACCTGAGCACAGGCGCTTGTAAGTCAGCAGGAAAGCAAGGCCACGGGGGAACGCTCCCACGGGAGCTTCTGTCCCAGACCTCCGAGGTTCAGCAGGTAAGCAGCATGCAGCTGGGGCTACCCCCCACCAGGCACCCGGAAAGGCCAGGGAAAGGCCCTGGGGCCCTGACTTGCAGCCTCGGCCCCCTCCTAGCTGAAACTTGTAGAAGCCAAAAGAAAGGGGTCACGGCAGCTGGTATGTTCTGGAGATGAAGGGAAGGAGCCTTCAGTACCCGATCTGAAAGGGCCCCCAGAGGCCCCCTCCTCTATGAGAACTGCGGTCGTGTGAGAGAAGTCCCTGACGCCCCGGAGGAAGCTGAACTAGAACCAGACTTCCCTCTCTCCCGGTCAAGACTTCTCTGTTGAAAGCAAACATCACAGAGAGTAAAGTGCCCAGCCTGGCAGGGGGCATGGAGAGAAGGAGAAACACGAGAAACACGAACAGTCCCAGCGCCCTCTGGCAGACACGCAGATTGAGCTTTCCGGGGTAACTAAATGTAATTGTTACAGTGATGCCGAGCCTTTATGAATTATGTTAAAATCCCTCAGAGACATCGTCCTGCCCCGGAGTCTTGTGCTCACACACCCACGCCACCCCAGAATACTTACTGGATCCCGAAGGACACCAGGGATACCCCGACGACCAGCATGTCCAGCAGATTGAAGTAGTTCCTGCAGAAAGCCCCTTTGTGGAGGAAAGCTCCAAAAGTCGCCATCTACAAAGAGAATCATGAGTGATTTACTGTGTTTTATTTTCTTTCTCTCCAGAAGACAAGAAACCTAGGCTCTTTACAAAACCTCAAGGAAAGTACAACTTTATTAACAAGCATGCATTAGGAAGCCAGACATATAAATCAACAGGACTGAGCAACCATATATTGGTTCAATAATGGAAAAGGGGCAGCTGATTCCAGACACTTTTCTGAGGAGCCCAGTCTAGACTTCCTATCGCCAATAATAAACTGCAAGCAGGACTCCAGCGTGGGCAGGTCCAGAGAGCCTGTCCCAGGATGGTCCGCAGGGCTCTGCCCACCAGGACGTCATCACCACCCGGGTAACTGGGCTGCCCCACAAGATGCCGGCTCTGGCCCCTGAGGCCCCAGGAGTGCCTACGTCACTGTAGCATGCCTTCCCGGCATGGCTAGAGAAAGCGCTGGAGCCCAGTGCTCACAGGCTCTGTTCAGAGAGACGTGCACCTTTTAGGCCCCTGCCTGCTGCTAATGGTCCTCAGCAAGACATCCAATTTAAACGGTGCTTCCAGGGCACGTGGTGGCTCAGTTGGTTAAGCATCCCACTTCAGCTCAGGTCATGATCTCGAGGTTTGTGAGTTCGAACCCCACATCGGACTCTGTGCTGACAGTTTGGAGCCTGGAGCCTGCTTCAGATTCTGTGTCTCCCTCTCTCTCTGCCCTTCCCTGATCATGCTCTTTGTCTCTCAAAAAAAAAATTAAAAAAAAAATGGTGCTTCCAAGCCCACTGACTCTAGCACATGCAAAGTGTGGCCTGGAAGCTGTCACAGGCCTCTCCCCAGGGCAGTTGCCCTGGCTCTGCAGTCAATGTCATGTGCACCCAGAGCACACCCCACAGGTGCCCCAGAGAGGTGCCTAGTGGCTACGTATGGAGGAGTTTAGTGAGGATGTTCCCAGGGTAAAAACAGCAAAGTACACAGAGTTTGCTGTGCATTAAAACTAACTAACTAACTAACTAACTAAATAAATAAATAAATAAATAAAGGGGAGGGGTGCCTGAGTGGCTCAGTCAGTTGGGCGTCCAACTTTGGCTCAGGTCATGATCTCACTGTTCCTGAGTTCGAGCCTTGCCGTTGCACTCTGTGCTGACAGCTCAGAGCCTGGAGCCTGCTTTGGAATCTGTGTCTCCCTCTCTCTGCCCTTCCCCAGGTCACACTCTGTTTCTCTCTCTCAAAAATAAATAAACATTTAAAAAAAAAAAAGGGAAAGAGGCTCAGGTGAGTAGAGAACAGGAGGGCCAGAGTCATGAAACAGTTACACTGAACCATGTAAAATCGCCAACACGCCCCCTGTTCTTGAGCCACGCGGATGGCAGACTGCTTCGGTTCAGCCGAGCTGCCACATAGCCTCTCTGGCATTCCCACGGCCGGCAGGAACCAGCGCTTCAGATGTTAGATGCTTCACAGCGAGCCTCCATTTCCTGAATCCTTCCGGTTTTAAGCTTGCTTCCCACTCTCTCACACAGGTTTTAAATGAAGACGAGCCAGAAGATTTAAGTCGCGGAGGCAAATATACAGAAATTTAAAAGCAATGATTGTTTTTTTTTTTAAATTTCTTTTAAATAACCCTGTATCTCATGGGCCCCAAAGCCCAAGAATAACTATATTCATTTAATAACTTAAATGAATGAAGTAAAATAAAAGCTCGACGAACTGAGTCAGCAGACTAAGTGGAGCATGTAGCCCATTGAGTCTCAAGAGAAGGCAGCAAATTACAAGGGGGAAAAACCAGCTCAGGATGAAGTAGAGACAGGGTGAGAATACTTGACCCTGACCCCTGTGCATTATGTGTGTGCTCCTTACAACGGAGGCCCTGTTAGAATCCGCTAACACCTGCGCTCACTTAGGAGAGAACCGTCAGCCATGTTGGCCGGCTTAAAGGCAGGAAAGTGAATGTGAATTTTTAGATTTTTACCAAAGGTTTAAACAGAGGCTGAGTGGTTTGGTGCTAATGTTTCTATTGAATGAAAATAAAAGAAAGTAACTCTAAGTACCCCATTCCCTGGCAGAGTTCATCGAGGTTTCATTTTACAAAAGATTTTGTAAAGAGCCCAAGTTCCACGGTAGTCTAACATATAACATGTTTCTTTTTCCTGAGACGGACACGTAAAAACCCAAAGTTGGTTTCAAGGAAACTGTAGTGAAAATGTCCCAGCTGGCCTCCCCACTAGGACACATGGCTCTGACAGTTGTCATGGGCCACACTGTCCCATTCCTGCGGTGACCCATGCCACTGAGCACATCAGGGGTGTTCGTGGCCCTCTGCTGAGGGTCTCCAGACCTCGGGACGCACGGGGAATGAGGTTGCCGGGTGCCTCCACAATCAGTACACAAACCACATGCAGCAACGCCAAGTGTGAGCTCATGCATGGGCGGTACATTTCGGGCGCCCTGTCCGAAGGGTGCTCTTTTCATCTGTGTAAATGTAAGCCCATCCATTAAAACAGATATAAAATATCTTAACAGGAACAGGTTATCTTGCAAATCCCATTGCAAGAAAATAGTGTGTTACTATTTTAGGCCACTGAAAACCATTCCGTCAAAGAAATCCTTCATAGGATAAATGCTTTTCCTCTGACTCTGAGGTCAGGAGAGGTGGAAGAAGGTTCACACACAGTGATGTATCTGTTATCAGATGACACGTTTCAGGGGATATATTTTAAAAGGAGGAAAATAATTTCCAGTCATTATTATGAAGCCAAAGAAGTTCCTTCATGCATTCAAAGGTTAAAAAGAAACAGCAAAACCAAGTTGAATGGTTGTAGGAAAAAAAAATCCTTCAGTTTACAAAAAGTGTAGCTTGACCACAGAAGGCAAAAAATAAAAAAAATAGTCAAAAGCACTTCACGCTTCTTTGTCGTGTGTCACACAGGAGCAGGCCCCTCCGACACACCGCTGTGGGACCTGTTACCTTCAAAACGATCTCAAAGGCAAAAGTGCCCGTGAAGACATAGTCTGCGTAACCTAGCATCTGGAAAGTAAACAAAGAATGGCAACTATTATTGCTACCGCTGCTTTAGAGTACTTGAGGATCAATGAAGAAACCGTTACCTTTAACAGGATTTCAACTGTAAAGATGGCTGTGAAAGCATAGTCAAAGTAACCCAGTATCTGCAAGGCACAACAGGTTGGAGATGAGAAAAAGGCATCTGGACAAACTCCGTCGGCGTGCACGCCCACGGGCGGAACCCCCACATGCGGTCGGACACCCCCTCTCCCGAGATAAGCCCGCCGCTCTGGAGGCAGGCGCAGAGACGCTCATACATGCCCCACCTGGCCCGGTGACAGCTCCTCTTTGTGACCAAGAAAGAGCATCTGGTGACACTTACCTCCTTTCACCGCTCACGCGGACTCTCTTCCCTGTCTCGTGTCATGGACGGACAGAGGCTCATTTCTAAAAGTGCTTTGTTAATAACCTCTGCTCATCAGAGTGCAATGTGGACACGCTGGTGACACCAGATAAGCCGGAGCCTCATACATGTTTTAGATTTTTAAAGGGGATTCTCCGAAGAAGGAAATATGGTGTCATCCCCCTGAGCTTCGGTTTGGTGGAAAAATGTAAATAAAGATGCAAGTGGCATCCAATAGGGCCAGAAGCTTCCATGTGCCCGTTCCGATTCCAGCCCGTGAAGTCAGGGTGGAAGTGCCCCTCTGTCACCGATGTGCAGGGCTGAGTAAGTCCTCAGGGAAGAGTTCTACTTATGGTCCGCCCTGCATCTAACACTGCTTTCTCCCAACACTGGGCTTTTGTTTGTTTTTTTTACCTAGCTGGGCCCATTCAAAGAACAGACTGACCTGGCCTTTGAATGATCGGTCCAGGCTGCTTTTCTCAGTATTCCTGAAAATACTATCCACCCTCCAACTGAGTCCTGCTCAGGAAACCTTTTGGGCGTCCCTGCTGCTTCTCAGAGCCATGGGGGCAGGCAGGCACGTGGGGTAGGGGGGCCAGCAACCTAGAGTCTGACCGCTCAATGGAGGCTGCTCACGTGGAACCCTCAGCCACAAAGATGACAGCTAAGACTCTGCCAGTTGCAGAGGCCAAGATCAGAGCTAAAGGGACCACGGAGAGACCACTCCCCCAGACCAATTCTCTTCACGTAACAGATGAGGATGCTGTGGAGGCATCAGGGGGCAGGCTGCCCAGGCCACACAGCTGGTCACGTTGCAGCTGGGCAAAGAGTGGCCCTGGGCCCTGCTCCTTGAGTGTGGGATCCAGCCCAGGAGGGTCCTTTACTTCTCCATCAGGGTAAGGAGAGAGCCCCTACAGCAAAGGCCAACTCTTCTCCGCAAAAGTTCTCCAGAGGGCATTCACTGTTCAAACCACTTTAGTTTTGAGATTTATAGATTTTGCTGGAAACCTGCTGTATATTTGTGATTCTAGCCAGGCAACGAAAGGTATTTCCAGTACACTACAAGCCCCTGCCCCTTCCTCCCTCTGAGGTCGGAGCAGGACTGTTCTTGTTGAAAGCACCCCTGTAGCCAAGACAGACACGGCCCACACATCAACGACTCAACCCAGTGCCAGAGGTCACAGCTCTTAGATTCAGGTTATTCTTTCCCCAGTCACCCCTCTTCCACTAATAACTTAGCTAACTTAACACAACAACCACAATAAAACCACTGCATGAGTCTACTTACATGGGGTATCTAAAGTAGGCAAGCCCTTAGACAGAAGGTAGAAGGGAGGTTGTCAGAGGCTGGGGGAGGGAGAAATGGGGAGATTTCAACGGATACAGAGTTTCAGTCATGCAAGATGAGTAAGTTCTGGAGATCTGCCGTACAACGTAGTCCCTACCGTTATGAAGGCCGTCTCGTGCACTTAATTTATCGAGAGAGTAGATCGCACATTAAGCGTTCTTACCACAATAAGATAAACACTGTAGTATTTTGAAAGCAATACATGTACACATGTATTTAAAAGAATACATGTTTAAAAAGAATAACCACATTCTTGGAAAAAAGCAGCAGGGGCATAAACTCATGGAGAAGCAATCACAATAAGAACAAGAACACGGGGCCACATGTAAACGAACTCTGTCGGTCTGTGTTCTAGGTTACCTCCAGACCTAGTCTGTCAATAATGGTATTTTTTTCCTAAACAGCTTCTACCCACTGTGCCTCCTTTTATGATGGGGCCCAAGGACACCGAGGTCTTTGTTCCATTTGAACTTGTAGATAGAGACAGTGTCAGAATCTCTAACAAGAGCCCTGACCTGTGAGTTGCAGATTAAGACAGATGCACAGCCTTCATCTCTACACCAACACCAACACGTGCCTTGGGAGGGAAGTCTTTTTAAAAGCTGCATGTCGGAGCGCCCGTGTTTTATCAGCCTGATACACTGGGTCTGCCGGGCTTCGAACCAACAGGATCGGAAACGAAAAGATACAGCACGAGGCTTGACTGTCACAACCGGAATCCTGGGACGCTGGTAATTTGCCTTAATCCTCGAATCTCTAAAAATCTGAGGGACACAGAGAGGCACGAACCACGCGAGGCAGCGATTTCGAATGGCCTCACACGCTCGTGGGCCTCCCTCTCCTGGGCTTCCTTGCCAATCATCTGAGACTACACTGCAGTCTCCAGGCCAGAGCAGACAACAGACTATCGGTCTGGTGAAGCTGTGTCTCCTTGGGATTGTTCTCGGTGCTGAATGAGCTGACCTGCTAAGAGGGGACCTGCCTGGACAAGAACTACCTGAGGTACTGGTCTCTGCGCAGCACGGATGTGCTCACCCTAAAGCATGAAACCGATCGATAACAGACAGCTTAGCCGTCTACTTGTTTTCTTTGTGAAACCACCTCCTGCCCTATCAAAGCACAATTCTTCCTCACCACTGAACCACTTGGCTCTGTAGGCCATCGGCTCCCTCACTTGTAATCCCTCCACCCCACCCCAACCCCTCTGCTGAGTAACAAAACCAAGTAGCTTCATGAATTTCAGCCCGGGCCGGCTCTACGCCTTCCCGCCAGCCCTAAGTAAGAGCTTCTGGGCACGTGACATACCTGGCTCCGTTTTTACTTTTCTCTCCTGCTGGATGTTTCCAGCTAGGCAGAAATCTCAACAGGTGTGGATGTGAACTTGACCAGGGAGGGGGGAAAAGAGGGACTAAATGTTGGCGGTAAAGAACAAATAGGAGAAGCAGGGCTCCTGAAGACACTATACGTTACTGCACAGTATTTAAGAGGAAGGTTAGAAGACAGGATTCAGAAACAGTCAGTCCTGATAAGACAAAACCCCTCTGGCACTCACAAAGCCTGAAATACCTCTGGAGGGACGAGAGGCCTCCTCTAACTTCTAGCCCTGCCTGCGTGACAGTCCCTGCCAGAGAGACTGGCGCCGATCCCAGAGGGGGGCCCGCCCGCCTGGCCCCGCTCAGTGGCTTACGGTGTTCCGGAAGGAGTGGCTGCGGATGGGGTCCTCGGCGGCGAGGGCGGCGCTACTCAGCATGATGAAGACGAGGATGAGGTTGGTGAAGATGTGGTGGTTGATGAGCTTGTGGCAGCCCACGCGGATCCTGTGGGGGAAACCACCACGTGGACACAGCCCTCAGCAAGGCCAGTGCCCCCTGCGTGCTGGGGCTGCTCCGTGGTCACAGGTCGGGCAGAGGACAGCTGTCCGTGCCCCCACCTGGCCAACCAGAGCTACCTGACCCTCAGCCCTTCAAAAGTCGCAGAAGGTAGCATCCATCAAGTGCTTAAAAGTGGGGATTATTGTCCTGATACAAGTGGGGAAACTGAGGCTTAAGCATGTGAAAGGTCTTCAGCGATGCAGCTAGTAAGGACTGAGGGAGATTTCCAATCCAGGTGGACTGTGACGCTTTCCCGCCGGGACACGAAGCCCAGCGGCTTCCTTCGCCTGCCTTAGGAAGGAATCTCAGCTCAGAGCTCACTGCCACAGCTCACAAGAACAAGAGCAATGGGTAAAAGGGATCCAGAGGTTACGGACTTCCAGTTATAAAAAAAAAAAAACAAGTCATGAAAAGTACAGCACAGGGAATATCATCAATACTACTGCAATAAAATGTCGACCACGCTCTTCGTGGCGAGTACTGCGTAACGTGCAGGCTGTCAGATTGCTATGTTGTGTGCCTGAAACCAGCATGATACTGTATGATCACTATACTTCAGGTAAAAATAAAAATTAAGGAGCCCTTGGGTGGCTCAGTCGGTTAAGCATCCAACTCTTGGTTTCAGCTCAGGCCAGGAGTTTGAGCCGCACATCAGGCTCTATGCCATCCATGTGGGGCCCGCTTGGAATTCCCTCTCTCCCTCTCTCTCTCTGCCTCCCCCCATTCAAAATAAATAAATCTAAAAAATTAAAATTAAAAAAGGAGAGCAACCTCTTTCTAATGCTGCCACCTGGCTGTGACTTTACTATGACTATTGTACTAGATGGGTTTGGTAAGATCTCCTGTTATGCAGAGATTCTGTCCTAAGTGTGTTTTTGTTTTTAAACTCTGGAGTTGACCCACAAGCACTCCCAAGAAAGTGAAGAGAAAGCTGCATCATGCGAGAATCGTGCAGGGATCTTCCACACGGTGTGACAGTCTTCGGCATCCTGCCGTCCCTGACGTCCCACAGGCTAGCTGGTGCCAGACCACCCTTAACCTCGACGTCTGACTTTAGAACTTAAAGACTTAATTTCTGGCCTATAGAATACATATATTTTCCCCTTGAAATTATTTTCCTTTTTTTACTTTCTAAATGTTTGTTTATTTTTGAGAGAGAAATAGAGCATAAGCAGGGGAGGGGCAGAGAGAAGAGAGAGACATAGAACCTGAAGCAGGCCCCAGGCTCTGAGCTGTCAGCATAGAGCCGGACACGGGGCTTGAACTCAGGAGCTGTGAGATCATGACCTGAACTGAAGTCAGATGCTTAACTGACTGAGCCGCCCAGGCGCCCCATCCTTTTTCACTTTCAAAACTGGAGTCGACTTTATGAGAAACTGACCCCTTTCTCCAAATCCTCCCTTGTGGGGCTGCTTCATGCTGGGATGTGCCCTTGGAAGGCTTGCGAGCTGTTAGCACGTGAGCCTGGAGAAACCTTCCAAGAAAGGGAGGGCAGGAGCATTCACAGCTCTGGGGAGGGAAACCAATCTATTCCTTCAATATATGTAGACCCAGTGAGCTGTAGGCATCAGGAACATCAGCTGAGCACCTTTTTAGAAAAAGAGACACCCAAATTCTCTACAGCGATGAGCTGTAAAAGCGCCCATCAAATCCTCGAGTCACTAAGGACGGCAGCCTCGCTTCCCGTCTGTGTCTCCCTGGGGACTCTGAATTCCACAGAGTTCTTCTCTGACAGCCAAGGACTCCCTCTGCAATTCTAGAAGCCCTTCCAGGAGCCATTCATTCCCCCAGGGATGCCATCTATCTCAGATGACTGAAAACCAAGAAACCGGCTAGTAAATAAACATGGTCTTCTCACCGCACTTGCCGTGCTGTGCTCCCAGCAAGCTCCTTATCATTTCAACACGAGAAATGCAATTTTACGCAGGATAGCCCAGAGCTGAATAGCTACCACCAATAAAATATCATCAGGCAGTATCGCTTTGTTGCCATAAAACTCAAAAGGGAAAATGATCAAGTAAACTAGATCTCGGGATGAAGATGCTGTGGAGAAACTGATCGCAAAGTTCTCACCCCCAAAGCATCTTAACAGAAGACCTGCTCATGAAGAGAGGGTCCTCTGGATGGAAAACACCTCACAGGTGACAACCCGTGGACACCCGAGCTGTGGGCTCTGACCAGTATAGGGACGAAGGGGGAGGAGACTCTGGAATGGCACTCCTCCTATAATAATGGCACATACTCCTGTAATAGCACCTTCATCCAGGAACGGGACGGCCAGGGAGAGAGAGACGGAAGGCAAAGGCAAGCTGGAGCAAGAGAGGGGTCAGAGAGGACTCAGGGGCTCAGAGGCATAGGCACAGAAGGGGGCTGTGGCCCACCTTCCTTCTCCCCACCTCCAGGCCCCCTCAAGCAATCTGTAGGGTGACAGGTGAGACGCGGCAACAATGAAATCAGAAAGCGGGTATTTACGGGTTGGTCTTGCTCAGAATGAAGAAGGCGCTCCCTTCAGGGATGGGGGCGATTTTCTCCTTCATGTTCAACTCCGAGATTCTACGAGGACGGGGGCCAGCTGGAACCTCAGGTTCATCCTCCTCCTCCTCCTCTTCCTCTTCCCCTACTTTAAATGAGACACTTTTTTTTGTAGGCATGAAATAACAGTTGCATTTGGGTTTGAATTATTCTCAATTTCACATGAAAAGTCAACTTTCACATCTATCGGCTTACATTGGTCAAAACCCTTCAGAATACTGATTGAGTGCATGTGGGAGCTGGTGCCAAGAAGTGTGCTCAACTCACATGCATCACTGCCTATGAGTGCATGGGGTTCTGGGAAGGCGGTGCCCAGCATGTCCAGATCTGACCACAGGTGAAAGGTGTCCCAGTACTCCCAGCACCGGGCTGTTTCCCCAGCAACCTTGCTCAGCCTCTGCTGGAAAAACTGCGTGTGGGACTTCAAGCCACACACGATCAGTGTTCCCTGCCCTGCTACATCAGCCAATGAAGGTAAGGCACCAGCAAATGGGAAAGGGTCAGGTGAGCAGGAATAACAGTAGTCATGGCTGGTCGCCTCCTAGAGAGATTTCCCAGCAGAGGTGGGGCTTGCCCGGATCCGCTCACACCTTCTCTCCCCACCACCTGGAATTTGAGTTAGGTAAGCTACGTGGTGACCTGAGAAAAGAAGCAGGGTTAACTGTTCCACAGCCACAAGGACGAGGCCCATGGCCTCGGCAGCCTCGCCGCCCACCATGCACCCCAGCTGGGCTAGCCAGCCAGAGACTGAGGCTCTGCTCACGGAGCGGTAGCAAAGCCAGATTATCCATGAACTGAGAGCCTGTCACCAGCCTCTGCCACCATACCTGGCACATCGCAAGGTGGGTAGGGGTCCTTGTCTTCATCCTCTTCTCGATAGTCATCAATTGTCACCTAGGATGACAGAGAGGTCTTGGGAGGAGGGGAGACTCTGACTTCGATGCACCGCAGAGGACCAAAGTGCAGACTCACCCTGGCCATTCAGCGTGGGGAGAGAAACTCTCTCCCAAGTGCATATTGCACAGAAGCACGTGTGTGCAGAGGGAGGCAAGTTTCCCCATGGATGGTTCTGCTTAAGACACAGCTCTGAGAGCAAATGAGGAGAAAATGGGTACAACCTCTACCCAGCCATGGTTAGCCAGCACCACCATCCACACGCCTCCCCACTCAACACTGGCCCACACACGGTATGGTAACCACAAGGTGGATTCCCGTCTCCCTGCCAAAATATCAGCTCCATGCATGGAGGGACCTCACTGGTCTTGTTCATTGCCAATCTCCAGTATCTGCTACATATTAGCCACTCCGTAAGTATTTACTGACTCAAGTATTTATTTACTCAACAAAGAATGAAAAATCCAGAGCTGTCACGAATGGTATGAAGTTTGACACTACAGCCCTGAGTACCCAAAACTGGATCCCAAGATCCTTTCTGGAAGCAAACATCTGTTAACAAGCCTTGATTTTAATCCCCCACTGAGAAGATACTAACAGGTCAGGTCCGATGACACAATTCCAATAAAGAAAAAATAAGTAGTCCCACCAGTCAAATACTTATCATACCAGTTACTTGGTGAAATATTGATTAGTAACTAGTTAGCTGCCTACAATCACTGAGAATCCCCCTGGGAAGCCAGCATCTATAACGTATGTCATACTCACACACCAAAATATCATGTATGATACTTTCCCAGTGTAAATGGTACATTTAGGATGATATCGAGAGACTCATAGTGAAACCAAAAGGGGAGACCGTTTTAGCACATATACCTTATTGTCGCTGTTGGCTATCTGGTTGACTTCTGGTTTGGTGTTCTTTTTATTCTCCAGGCTCTCTTTTCTACACAGAAGAAAACATGAGACACCAAGTAACCATATTGCTATGTATAAATATGCTAATCCAGATTCTGAATCAACAGCAGCCTGATGAAGGACCGAATTTAATTGGAAATGACTCTAGCAGTGAGACCACAGCACAACCCCTCCACGGAGCTCCCCGTTCACCTTGGTGCACTAGGTTCATTACACGGATCATCTGCTTAAAATTCTCATCCATGAGCTCATCAGCATTGAACGCGGCGTTTATTCTGTGCTACCAAAATTAACCACAGACATTCTTTAAGCCTGGGACGTGTGACTCCGACTCTCAGCTCTGAGGAGATGAGAGCTGAGGGCCTGGGTTCTGCCCAAGATTCTATCCTCGGGTGAAAATGGAGTTACCTGGCAATCTTCTTCCTTTCCTTCTCTTCAGCTTCCTCTTTCTGGGCAGTATTCAAACTCTCAGCATCAGCCAGGTTGTCCACGGCGATGGCCAAGAAGACGTTCAGTAGAATGTCTAGTTTGAACATTTTAAGGGAACAACGCAATTTCTAAAGGCAGCTACATGTCATTGATAATGGCAACATCACACCCCTCTGTGTTCTGGGAGGCTGGTACCAGGTGACTGTCCCCTAGTTGCTATATTTACTTGGTAAGACCAGAGGACCAGAACTGCATTTAAAAAACAGAAAACAAAAACAAAAAAACAAAAACAAAAAACCCTACAAACCTATAGAAGACAGTCTGGAAAGTAGCAAAATTAAGGTTCATGAAAACCTACAAACTTCGGGGTGCCTGGGTGGCTCAGTCAGTTGAGTGTCTGACTTCGGCTCAGGTCATGATCTTACTGCTCGTGAGTTCGAGCCCTGCATCAGGCTCTGTGCTGACAGCTCAGAGCCTGGAGCCTGCTTCAGATTCTGTGTCTCCCTCTCTCTCGACCCCTCACCTGCTCACACTCTCACTCTCAAAAATAATAAATAAACATTAAAAAAACCCTACAAACTTCAACATTTCCTTTCATCTGTGTGCATATGTGCATGTTGGCACATACGCGTGTCTCCGTGCACCAGGTATCTGTAGCTATAATACACACTGCATAAAACAATCCATAACATAAAAGTGGTATTTTTATGCATTTTGCATTTCACTTTATGCATATTGTTTTGTTTCTTTTAAAACACACACACACACACACACACCCATAACATATATCCAGGGCATGCTTTCTAAAACAGACCCTCCTAAAGGCTACGCGTGAACCAAATGACAATCCCACAAGAGGATGACCGCACAACGCAGTCTTGAGTCTTTCTCATTTGAAATGATCTTCAGAGTCTGCAGACACCTCTTTCATTCATTCGTGCGTTCGTTCACTACGCAAACCCTGATGTGCTTCCAGATGGTGCCAGTCTATTCTTTTGAATAGTCCCCGTGTAGCTGTATCTTTGACTATTGTGGGTGAATTGTATTTTTTCAAATACTAAAAAGTGAAGCGAATGAACATATTATCAGGTTTTTGGCTTTTACTCTAATGTTGTATGTGTGCTTTCCTCGGATGATAGAAAAAAAAAATTTCTGAACAAGGTTCCCAGATCTCCTAGAAGATGCCTACTTCTATTGACTAGCAGTTAAATACATTTTTGAGAAGCACAGGGATCAGAGGGAAATAAGTCAAGACGGCTCCTTCTCTGACTATACTTCTCCTTGGCTGATGCATGGCCATCTGGGTGGAAGACTGTGGGAGCCCAGGAACCCAGGGACAGGAGAGGGGCACCCGTGTCCGCAGGGCCCATGCAATCTGCACTCTCAGGTGGGTAACACCAACGTAACCTAGCAAGGGGCCGACGAGGAGATACCTTCCAGGGATATCATGCTGCTCTAATCTATTCAAGTCTTAAAGAGGATAGATACAGGAATGAAACATATTAAAACTTTCAAAAACACGTTCAATATGCCAGACTGTGTTGAAGCAGAGTGTAGTGAGCCTCGGGAAGCAATCTGTCCTGGGCTAGGCGATGGCTTGCTAACAGGAGCACTGCCCTGACAGATGAGGGGTGACCATGGCGCAGGCGGGGACTAGTGCAGGACTAACTGCACTGAGGATTCTTACCGATGATCTCAATGAGGAAGTAGTGTACCATACATCACTGTAAAACCTCCAACGACACCAACCTCTCTCGGGTAGCAGAAAGCACATCCAGGGTAATAAACCACGGGAACATTTTACGAGTTCTTAACAGACAGTTTTTAAGAGCTCACACCCATCGTCTGTATTTAGAAGCATTACCCAGACCCTCCTAAACAGTGGCGTGCTCTGGGGTTAATTCAAAAAGATTCACCAAGCACTCTGTCACACTGACGATGCTGCTGGGTGCTGGGGGTATGCCAGACTGGAGTCCCTACTCCCAAGTAGCATCTATGCTAGTTGGGGGAGACAGAACATAAACTATGTAAGCATTTCAGACAGTGATACACGTATTACAAAGGAAACACAGCATGTAACCAGAATGAGTGTGGCTAGGGAATACTCTGCAGACCCAAAGCTGGTATATTGCTCTGGCCCCCGGAGTTCATTGCAAGGAGAGCTCAATAAGAAAACACTGATTCATTTAACAAGCATTTGTCAAGGGCTGACTATGTGCGAGACCCTCCACTGTAAGCCATGAAAGATGTGAATACAAAGAAGAAAAGATGCCTGAACCCAGAAGTTTATTGCTGGGGCGCCTGGGTGGCTCAGTCGATTAAGCGTCCAACTCTTGACTCTGGCTCAGGTCTTGATCTCACAGTTCAGATCGTGAGATGGAGCCCCACATCAGGCTCTGCACTGATAGCGCTGAGCCTGCTTGGGATGCTCTCTCTCCCTCTCTCTCTGCCCCTCCTTGGCTTGTGCTCTCATTCTCTCAAAATAAATAAATACAAATAAGAAAAAAGAAGTTTATTGTTGAGCTGGGGGGATGGAGAAGCCGCCACCCCAAATCCAGTAGGTGCCAGCACCCACGTGCAGCAGGAGTGACGAGGCTAACGCCTGGCAGGAGAGCTCACGTCTGGGTAGGAGGGGTGTTCTAGGTGCCCAAAGGACTCTATGGGCTTCTATGTACTGAAGTGGGGATTTCCATAGAATAACTTGAAGCACAAAATATTGTCCTTAGAAGTTTGTATGGGGCTTCTGCACAGAAGAAAACTCACTAATGAATCAGAGAAGATTAAGGGGGAAACAGCTGAAGGAATCTGGGACTTCTTAGGAGAAGAATCCAGTTAGGATTCTTTAAAATAAAAAGGCGAAGACGAAGAGGTGGTATTCACATTAGAGCTGCTTTTCCACTGAGCCCTTAGTGAGGACTCCATACACCAGGTTTTGTGCCAGTCAGGGATGTCAGAGAGAGAAAGAAGACCTCCAAAAGTGGTCCACAGCCAAAAGTGACAGGGTCCTAAAGGGATGGAGGGAAAGAGAGATCCAAACCTTCAGAAGTCTAGAATTAGAGAGTGCCTCTTGGCAGAGAAAAGTAATAAAAGGGGTCAGAAAAGAGCTCACAGTCTAACACAGCTGCTAGCCAATGACATCCGACCCCCTGAGAGGTGCGGATCAGCAAAGCCAGATCAGGTCCGGGGAGCTTAGGCCAAGTCACTGTTGATGGGTCCCCACTGGTTAGGAAGGATCTTAAGAGACACAGATTTACCCGTAACTTCCCAGGTGTGATGGCACGGGGGACAACCGGCTCTGCCCTGAGCCTTCCCTTGGGACCTGTACAGCTATGTCACCAAGCTGGGTGACAACCGGTTCAGGCCACACACTGTCCCATGCTCCCCTCCCCAGCTTGCTCATTCCTCAAAGCCTCACGGGAACTCTGACCCCACGACGCTGTCCCAGCAGCAGTGAAGGAGAGAGGGTGTTGAGCTAACAAGGTAAAGGCATGCATTTCCCCAGCTCAACTGCCGCCACCACCCGCCACCACGACCACCTCAGGGAAACTCAGAAAGGGAGAAATAGAAGGAGATGATGACGACAAAGCCCTGCTCAGCTTGAAGGATACAGTTACCACAAATGAAGAGGATGATGAAGTAGATGCAGACGATCATCCCCGAGGACGATGGGCCACCATAGGCCATGATGCCATCATACATCACAGCGTTCCAGTCTTCACCTGTCAGGATCTGAGAGGCCAAAACTGCGGTCAGCCACGCGCGCTGGACCGCAGCTCCTGACGGTCCACCAGAGCTCCGTGGGGGCCGCCTCAATCTGGTTTCAGCTGCCTTCCGCTGTCCAGTTTGCGCTCAACAAAGCCATTGGTTTCCCCGTAGAGTTTTTGAAGCATTGTTTTCAATTATGCAAACACGTGAGTTAATTCTTCACATGGATATAAAGTAACACCACATATAAGACTTAATGTAGTCTCTGGTGACACCTTAGTTTTGCCCCCGCCACCCGAGAACATGGGGCATCCCTCTCAAGAATCATTGTGCGCATAACTAGAAATACACAGTCCAGAGGAAAGAGGTAGTTGGTGTCTTCTCAGATTTATTAAACATAGAGGGTGTCATACTATATAAATTTTCTGCCTTTGCTTTTTTTCTTTTTCACTCAGCAATATACTCTGGAGACCCTCTGTGTCAGTCAGTACCCTTCAGTCCTTTTAACAACTGCTACTATTCCACACAGTTAATCTACTGTGGAAATGGAGAACTGGATCCCAATTCTACAAGAATGGAACTTGTAGAAGCAGGGAACTGGAAATATCTCATGTAAATTTACAAACGACCTCAGAGTAGATACTAAGAACTACCAGAAATCTCAAATTTAATCTTCTCTACTGATGATACTAGATAACTCCACCTATCATGAGGTAGAATCAGATGAACCTAAATATCATTTAAAAAACATACTATCTTCCAGGGGCATCTGGGTGACTCAGTCAGTTAAGCATCTGACTTCGGCTCAGGTCACGATCTCACAGCTTGTGAGTTCAAGCCCCGTGTTGGGCTCTGTGCTGACAGCTCAAAGCCTGGAGCCTGCATCGGATTCTGTGTCTTTCTCTCTCTCTGCCCCTCCCTGCTCATGCCCTGTCTCTCTCCTCCTTCAAATATAAATAAATACTTTAAAAAATTAATAAAAACATACTACCTTCTAGAGAGAGAAAGAAAGAGGGAGGGCATACATCTGCTCTTGTATCATCTATCTGAACCAGATACTTTAAAAAATAGAACTGTCGTGGCTCACAACCCAACAGAAACATGGGCAAATGCTTTCAAAAGATGAAGCAATTCCCAGAAAAGGAACTATAAATGACTCTTCATTATATGAAAAGACATTCAGTTTCACTCCCGATAAGAGAAGTAGGAAGACACGGTTTTCATCTGTCAGACAACCATCAAAAAGTTTGAACACCCACCATGCTACAAAGTAGTGAGGCGTCAGGCGTCAGTCTCCACACCCCATCCCTGGAGGATGGCCTGACGGTACCGTGAGGAGCACCCCTGTCCCTGGAGGACGGACCGGCAGTACCGTGAGAGCGTGCTAGGCAAGAATATCAGAGTTGAAAATGGGCACACACCCTTCGAATCTGCAATTCCATCTCTGGGAAGTTGACCCTACACATATATGCTCACACATGTGCCCAGGGTGTGATGTCGAGATCACCCACTGAGCTGAGGCCAGACACGATGAAAAATGCACCAGCTAGGGACTGACTACATGAATTAGGGGACACGCACACCACAGGATTGATGCAGAATTGGAAAGGAGGCAAACTCTTAGGGACTGATAAGGAAGGCTCTTAAGGACACTTTAAATGGTAAGAAGATGGAAACAGCATGTAACGTGAACCACCGTCTGCATCAGACTGTATTCATGGGTAAGTAGGTTGGTCGCTAGGTTCATTGATTCACATCCATAAGCAAATATATCTCAAAGAATATACAGACAGTCTCCAGCGGTGGTTGCTCCTAGAAAGAGAAATTGCGGGCTGGGTGGGAAGGAGACTCATTTGTTACTTTATACCCTTTTGTAAACATTTGAATTTTGTGCTATACACAGGGACTACCAAAAACCACCACCACCATACAGGTTTCTTGGAAACAAAACAGAAAAAAGAATAACTAATCAGCGGCTAAAAATTAAGTATAATTCAAATAATTAAAATATATTTCAAAAAAATATGGCCTCTGGTGGCGACACTAATTCCATCTACCTCAAAGTGACCAAGTAGGAATGAATCCTACAGATCATTCCCTCTAGTCTCTTGTTTTTTTCAGAAAGGAAAGTGACTTCCCAAGGTCACAGAGCTGAGCACTGGAAGAGTCAGCAGGGTCCTCAAGGTCTAGGCCCCTCCCACCATGCCTTCCCGCCTCCCCGGATAGGCTCCGAAGCTGGAGCTCACTGGCATCGTGTGTGAAAAGCAACGAGGGCAGAGGGGTCTTTTAAATTTATCTGCCACTCACTGTTCAAGGAAGGGCTTCAGCTCACAGCATACAAAATTGGGGGGCGGGGGCAGGATTAGAACACTGCAGCTTAAAGCCCAGTGGGTGCGGAGACTGCTGCTTTGAGCCGCTAGCCACCTGCGCACCTCTGATGCTGTTCCTCCTTCTAAGCTGCGGTGCCTGAACAGGACCCAACAGCACAGACACGCTCGGAGCCCACATGTCCTCATTACATCGCAGGAAGGAGAACCAAAGGGGCAGAGGGCTGTCACAACTCTTTTATCATCCCGATTCCTTTGACTACACACCAGAGCATTGTGGGTTTAGAATTCACCTCTCTGCACAAATCCGTTAGAGCCAGGATCACAAAACTGGCCGGCCATCAAAAATTAGCTCAGAACAGGAAGAGGATTTGAGAGAGGCTATCTCGCAGAAACCTCGGAAACCTCACAACATCAAACAGAAGTTCTGGGTTTGTTATTCTGTACTGTCTCCAGTGGTCTTACAAAAACAATGAATCACACCACACAGACGGCCTGAGTCAGGTGCGAAACAAATGGCTTCCAGGGTGCCAGATTTGGCAGAGCATCGCTGGGGCAGAGGTCGTTAACCATGACAGAATCACTCTGTCTTCTCGAGCCGCGAACCGACAAGGCGGCGTCTCGCCCAGGCTCCTCGCGAGGGCTCACCTGGAACACCGTCAGAAGGGCTTGAGGGAAGTTGTCAAACGTGCTCCGCTTGGTCTGCGTTTCGTCAAAATTGAACTTGCCGCCAAACAGCTGCATCCCAAGCAAGGAAAAGATGATGATGAAGAGAAACAGCAGAAGCAGCAGCGAAGCGATGGACTTCATGGAGTTTAACAAGGAGGCCACTAAGTTGCTGAGGGAAGTCCAGTGCCTAGAAGTCAAGACGGGGGCGTGAGCCCAGAAGGCCCACGAGACGCCGCAGACATCGCTGGACCGGGATGTGGCCGATCACCAGCCCCCGGCCAGAAGACACCTGCAGCGAGATACACGCGCCCTTACCTGGTCACCTTGAAGATCCTTAAGAGGCGCACACAGCGAAACACAGAGATCCCCAGGGGAGACATGATTTCCAGCTCCACCAGGATGGTCTCGGTGATTCCGCCGCACACCACGAAGCAGTCAAACCGATTGAAAAGAGAGACGAAATACGCCTGGAGACCCAAGCTGTACATTTTTACCAGCATCTCGCAGGTGAACAGAGCCAGGAGGACTTTGTTAGCGATATCTGGAAAGACAAGGGGGCGTGCGTGCTCAGGCTCTAATCGTGCCACTGGCTCAGACTCTTTTTCCCTCCTCACACCTCCCTCCCACCAGTCTCAGCTGGAAATGCCCCAGCCCTTGTGCCCTGTCTTTGCTGTGGCGCCCATTACAGAAATGTGGCACCAATATTTACGATCGGTCTCCTGGGTTCGAGTCCTGCTTCTGCTACCCCCTAGATATGGGACTCCGGAGAAGCCCCTTGACGTCTCTGGGTTCAGTTTCTCAGACTATAAAATGGGGAGAAGTTTATCACACAATCTCTGATGCTTTCTAGCTCTAAGAGCCTATGATTCTGCATGTAGACCAACATATTCTATTTCTTGTTTCAATCAGTCACGGAAGGGGCAATCCGGCCTCTTAGGTGCCAATGACAGAAGCAGCAGTTGGCTATCAAGTGGCAACAACCACTTGTCAGAATAAAACTTGTCAAAATAAAGCTTCCAGGGGGGTGGCGAGAAGGGAGTTGCGGTCCCTCCCAGCTGCAAGATCCCTTGACCGTAGGTTGTCACAGTGTTAAGACAATGCGAGGCTTGGGCATCAATCAGCCCCAAGATGCTTCACTGCCCGCATGACACGGACTGCACCTCCACTGCTCCGGGAGCAGCCTGTGTTTTGTATGGTTCCACGTCTTCCAAACTAGTACCCTCCAGCAATGTCCCGTTGTCACACATTGATAAGATAAGATGACACTGCAGTCGGACAGCCTCAGGAGTCCCTAATTCAGAATCAGAATAAAAAGACGAGAGCCTCTGCTTGTACCTTGAATCTGCGTCAACCAATCAGGCTGGTTGTAGTGCTCGGAGGAAATGGTTAAGGTGTTGAGAAACACCAGGACGATAACCAGCCAGTAAAACGTGACAGACTTCACAGCGGCCCTACATCTTCTGCGGTTGAATCGGTTCCAGCGGCGCCAGCGGCGACTGCAACAGAAGCAAAAGTTACTCCCTGAATGGGAGACACAGCATCTGAATGTCCAACAGACGTTATGGAGAAATAAGCCGTCTTTAACTCTGGAGATCCGGGTCACAGGGTGCAGGAAGGAAAGATGAGAACAAAGGACACAGAAATTAACAGGACTCATCATACTAATTATGCTGGTCTTAAAATACAACTTTTAAAATAGTATCTTGACTGATCATGCTATCAGTTTCCTTCCTATGGTTTTAGATAACTCCATAATCTGCCATAAACATTCCTCAAACCAGTTAGAAGAATCTAGATAGTCATAGATTCGTATGCAGATGCAGAACGGAGTCTGCACACATATATGCAGTCCCCCACACGGTGCACGGGTCTGTTCACGCCGTGGGGGCGGAGCGCCGTCTGGCTGACCGTACGTATCTCTCACAGCATCTCAACCGCCAGGCAGAATTTTTCAGGCAGCAAAGTACTCCAAACCCAGTTTTCCTTTTAGGGAAACTTTTGGTCCTTTCTTAAACCCGGGAGGTTCCTCTGGAGCCTGGCAGACTTGTCAAAGCTGAGTAGGACATGAGTCTTCATACTGAGTCATCAGGTGCCCTTTCTAACTAGGGATGCTCAAAATATACCTTTAGGAGAAGAGCCAATATTTAATCATGTTTTCATACAAATAAAATGAGCTGAGCCAGACAGACAAGTAGCATGTCCCCCACCGGCTTTCAGTTCTGGCGTGTCGTGAGGGAAAGTATCCCTTCCTGTAGCCTGTTCCTCCCCGTGGAAAATGTTCCCGGTCACAGGATGGACCGGCGAGGTGGGTCCCAGAAAAAAGGCCAGCCGAGTGGTGATGTCGGCCCTGTGCAGGCTGCGCTCACTGACGG
This sequence comes from Paguma larvata, assembly GCA_030068075.1. NCBI lineage: Eukaryota > Metazoa > Chordata > Mammalia > Carnivora > Viverridae > Paguma > Paguma larvata. The sequence goes on along the minus strand of CM057842.1, from coordinate 21,031,973 downwards.
GGGGCCGTGGGCACTTCCTCCAGGGGCCTGAGTCAGAGGAATCTCCGGGCTGTGTCCAAGGTGCAGCACCGGCTGACTCAGCGGCGTTGCTAGGCTAAAAACACCATAACCCAGGGACCGGGCAAAGAAAGAACCATGCTGACTCTTCAACAAGGCCTGGCACAAGCAAAGTGCATTTTGTTCTTGCTCCTGCTATGTGGTCTCCATGGTAACAGTGGCTGGAAACATGATGACCAGGGTAGAAAAATCCCACCAAGGGTACTAAAGACTTTCCCCTGGGTTTCTCCTGAGATGCATAATTCAGTACACACAAGCAAGGTGATCCGGAAAAGAACCAGAGTTGATGGTTCTATTTATGCTGTAGTGACAAGCCACAAGTGTCTCATCATGAGGTCCCGGAGGCCTCACTGTCCTATCCCCTGAAGTCCTGCAGCATTGCTCAATTTGCCCCTCATGGGGCTCCAGACACTGGGTGTACAGAGATGAAGAAGGTGCATTGTCCTGTGGCCTCTGACCTTGAAAAGCACACAAGGTTGGGGCAAATGATAATTACAAATCCCCACTAAGCGCCTCCCTCGGGGTCCCGGGTACAAGTGCAAAGGGATAGGAGCAGCAAATGCACTTTGCAAGAGGCAGGAAAGGCTTCCCGAAAAAGCCGAGATCTGGGTTGGCCCTGGACAGCGGAGTAAGAGCTCACCGGGGAGGGGGAGGGGGCAGACGGGAGGGCACCCCACCCCAGGCCACAACTGCCTGCGTGGCCACGGGGGCTGAGGCGGGAAGAAACAGCAGGTTGGAAACTGAGAATGGTCTTTATAGCCACAGAGTGGGGAGTGAGGAGGCGGCGTCAGAAGATGGGGCCAGAGAGCGAGCCGGGGGCAGGGGGGGGCGGCCAAGTTACAAGGAATGTATATGCCCTCCGGCAACAGGGAGTCATGGAGGGGCTTTCAATTGTTCTTTTTTAAGTCTGGTTTATTGAGATACGATAGAGATGTGGTGACTATTACCATTTAGGTAGAGGGTTTGTAACCACCACCGCCGTCAAAAGGTAGAATATTTCCATCACTCAAAGAACTTCCTTCACAGCCCTTTGTGACAGTTAACACATCCTCCTCACCTCAGCCCCTGAAAACTGTTTTTTGTCCCTATTGTTTTGTTTTATCCACAATGTCCTATGAATAGAATCACACAATATAGAGCTTTTTGAGACTTGCCTCTTTCACTTAGCAAAAATACTTTCCAGATTGGTGTGTGTTGTATCCATCAGCAGTTTCTTCCTTCTTATTGCTGAGCGTTATTTCATTATACACATGAACTACGATTTGTCTACCCCTTCATCATCTGAGAGACATTGGAGTTATTTACAGTTTTTAGCAATTAGACCAAGTTGCTGTAAACCCTTCTGTAAAAATTTTTCATGCAGGCATAGATCTTCATTTTATATAAATACCTCAGAGGTGGAATTGCTGGGTAATATGGTAAAGATATGTTTAACTTTCCAAGCAACTGCCAACTTGTTTTCAAAAGGCCGTGTCTTTCAACCTGTAGGAACGTTGAATTCCCACCGATCTGCATCTTTGTCAGCACTTGGTATTGTCAGATTTTAAAATTTGATCCATAGGTGTAAAGAATTTTTCAGTGGGTGTATAGTGATGTCTCATTGTGATTTTAATTTGCATTTTCTTAGTGGCCAGTGGCCATGTCATGTGCTTCTTTGCTGTCCATTTCTCTTTGGTGACATATACACCTGTTAAAATCTACTAACCATTTTTCATTATTTTCTAATTACTCACACCATATTTATGTATTATTCTTTTTATATACTGGATACTAATCCTTTATTGAATGTTTTACAAAGGTTTTTTTCTTCCGGTGTGGAGCTTATCTTCTCATATGGCCAGTGTTTTGGGTTTTGTCTCTAAGAAACTTTTGCCCGACCCAAGGTCACAAAGATTTTTCTCCTGTGTTTTCTTTTGGAATGTTTACAGTTTAAGGTTTTGCATTTATACGTCCACTTCAAGTCAACTTTTGTAGTAAAATGTTGTTTTTAATTGAAAAATAGCATCTATATGGAAAAGTATACAAATCATAGGCATATGGTTCAATGAGTTTTTACCAACTAGACACATAACCTGCACCCAGAGCAAGGAATAGAACATCAGTAGCACCTCAGAAAGCCTCCTGAACCCCCCTCCATAGAAAACTTGCAAGCAGAAAAGTGACGAGGAGAATCCCTCTTTAAGAACGGACCCTGGGTTGATTAGGGACCAGAAATTGTTCGTTGTGACATCCTGTCAGTTTGTTTTGGGGTAAGATCTTCAGCACCTCCTATGCTGCTCTCCACGGCAGGTGCTTCATCCCTCCTGGACAGATCGACCTTCAATGTGAACGTTCTAGCCCACAGAGTAAAAATCGAGTCTGGAGCAACTCCATGTACAATTGAGAAAGAAGTTAGGAAGCAAAATGCCAACACACAGGCTTAAGAAAAAACAGAAGATACTGACCTGAGCTTGGATTTTGAGATGGCTTGGCTGAAAGAAAGACAGAAAGAATAGGATTCCTGTTAGGAAGGCTTGAGCATACTCTCCCCATCACTTCAGCTGAGAGCTGAGAGAAGCCATGCACAGAAGCCTGGGCTCAGCATCCCCAGCTCCCCCAGCGACCCAGCAGGGGTGAGAGCAGAGCAGGAGGCGAGGCTCTGCCAGGGTCAGGCAGGCCAGGCTGACACCCACCGGGGTCCAGGCACGAGAAGACTCATAGCCGGCTGCGCTGTGCAGCCCTGCCACAGGCCGTGATGCCACAGGGTCCTTCTCCCCTGATCCCAGTTCCCCAGACTGAAGTCAGCAGGGCCTCCCTTGCTTGCAACTCAGCCACCGTGCTGCTACTACAGCAAGAGGAGCGCTGGATTAGGAGTCCTGGCTCTGCTAGTCACTAACTGCATGGGTTGGGGCAAGCAGCACAACGTTTCGAGCCTCAGTGTTCTCGTCTGTAAAATGAGGAAGACGAACCCATCCCCCCACCTACTTTACAACATTGTAGGGAGGGTGGAGCAAGACAATAGAGGCAGATGCACTTAAATTGCTGAGCATTCTGCCCAAAACACATCATTTTTATGAATCTCTGCAAGGAGATCAAATTTTCTTAAAACACCACCTCTACTTTACAGAGATAAGACCTAAAGGGTACCAGCAGGAAGCAAATGAAACAAAATTGCATGGGCTCCCCAAAGCAGGCAGGACCCTCTGCACAATGCACACTGCTGGTCCCCACTGGGGACCAGGTCATCTAGACAGAAGCCAATGGGTGAATGTGGTGGCGCCCTCCACTGTTAGGAGAGGGCAGTGCCATGAGCCAGGAAGGGCGGGCTCTCGGTGTCCAGCCGCCAGGTCCGAGGCCGCGCAGAACCCGCCAGTGAAGGGAAACTTAAATACGCAGCGCATTCTGTCAGCCACTCTGCCATACAAGCGCTTCGTCAAAGCACTGGTGCCAATAGCAGACCGGGAGGAGAATCGGGCCTGTTACCCCCACCGCCGACACCCAGAGGGCCCAGCCTTGGCCGTGCCTCTTCTTTTCCACCAGCACCTAGTGGACACAGTGGAATTGCCGGGTTACCTGGCACGCCCCGCAGCAGGCCCTGCTGCAGCAGGACGGGCCGCTCTGGGGGAAGAGGCCTGTGAAACGCTGGGGGTCTGGGGGCCTGGGGGCCTGGGGGCCTGGGACGGGACGGGGACCAAGGGGTCCAAGGTGAGCCCACCCACCTCTCGTGCGCCTGAGGCTATGGCCCCGGGGCTCCAATGAAATCCAGGGTGCCTTCCCCCACATGTGCTCCTCCAGGAAGACAGGAGGGGGCAGGAGGGCGAGTGGCCTCCACACTCACCAGAGACTCCCACAGCCGCCTTGGTTCTCGCCTCCGCCACTTACGTTCTCCGTGTTCACAGACTCCGTCTCGCTGGTTGGCATGCTGGCTGCGGGGAGAAGACAATGCTTTAGATGGGCACTTTGGTGGCGCTACGTGCCCTGGAGTCGGCTGGATGCAGATCGCCGCCACCACCAGGCAGCCCTCTGGGAGCCTGGGAGGAGGGCGAGGGAGGGCGAGAGGTAGGGGACCCTTTGCTTCCAGGATCTGATCTGGAGATCTGCAAAGAAAGCCTACAGGGCGCCCCTCCCCTCCCCATCAGGAGGAAATTCTGTCCATCCAGACACTTCCCAAGAAAAGCAGCCTAGGGGAGGAACTTTGTGCCTGGCACCGGCACATTCTCTTGACTTCCAGGAATGCACCGAGTGAGGCCACCAAAACAACTCAGTTACAGTGACATCTCTGCTTGCCCCAGAGATCTTTCTCTAGAAAATCTAGACTCATACTTCATACATGAATTCTTATTTTAAATATACTGAAGGCACAGAGGTATTGGACGCAGGAGTACATGAAGGCACCAAGCACAAAATCTTTTTTAAAATTTTAGAACTCTACTCATTATCGGCTAATTTATCTGATGCCTATGTTCCACTGAGCCTGTGAAGCCAATACGCAGAAGGGTCCTACCAAAGCGGCGAGAACTAGAGTGCACGGAAAGTACATAGCCTTACAGGCAGAAGGTTTGCTCCCAACCAGTGACCAGAGGCCAAAGCTGACTGTGGTCTCGGGGTCACCAGGGTCTCTGGACATGTATCACTCCCCTACAGCTGGATCCTGAGCAGAGGAAGTAGAGGGCAGGTAGAAAAGCCCCCAGAGATGCTGGGAGGTCCAGGACCCTCTGTCTGGCACGTGGGCATTATCCACCTGACTCAACCCTAGAAGCATCACAGGCGTGTGTTGGAGCCGGGCCAGGAAGGCCATGCAGGGCATCAAGAGGGACATGGCGCTGCACCCGTCCTGGAAGACCAAAGGATTTCAGTGAACTCAGAAGAGAGCCACCTCAGGGGTCCGTGCAAGGAGTCCTGGAAACACGTAGGAAGGAATGATGAATTCTGCCTTGGGGTTAGGAGAGGGGGTCGCTGAAGATGGAAATGTGGGAGAGTCACCCAACCACGTGCACTTTTTGCCCTGATACATAATTTTGAACCATAGTGACTATCTCTTATAGACCTATGGTAGCTACAGGAAAGCCTTCCCTCCCATGGGCTCAGCCGACATGGCTCTTCTTAGCAAGGATGTCTCCAGTTTGATCTGCAAAAATGGGTAGGGGTGTTGCAGGGCCCCAGCCGAGGCTGTGAGGGTAAGGAGGCTGGCCCAGCGAGCACTGGGGTGCAGCTGCGTGTCTGCTCAGACAAGGGCTGAGCTCCCAGAGAGCCGAGACGCATCACTCTCTGCACTGAAGGGAATCCATTTCCCTCTGCGGGCACTCTGTGGAACTAAGGCTGGGAGTCCATAGCCAGTGCCCGGGAGCATTCACGCAAAAGTATCGAAAGCAAAATGAGCAAAAATTATGGACCCACATCACACTACATATATTCTCTTAGAATAAACCTTTTTCTTCCTCAAATCAAAAGAAACCAACTACAAGCTTTGATGCACTTTTCTACTACTCCACTCAGAAAAAAAAAAGACAAAATCAAACACCCCCCCCACACACAATCCAACAGCAGATAAGCCTTTAAAAGCTCCATAGAAACAGACACGTGTGCGCGTGCACACACACACAAGTTGCTCCTGCAATTCTCTTCTCCACGACTGATCTGTGCTCTGTCTTGAGCAGAAAGACTGAAAACACTGTAAAATGCAATGAAGTTCATTGTTATGCATTCCTCCCATAGGTCACCCTTCTCTACAGCGACAAAGAACATCACAGTGGGAGATTCTTACAAATATGACCGTGAGTCATCTCTGTGTGATGCTCTTTCTTGGTAGTTATTGTCACTACTAAGTAAGGGGACAGAAGTTGAAAGCAGGACGACACGGGGTGGGAGCTGGGGGTCGTCCACAGGCCCCAGTTAGCTGATCAGAGTCCTACCTCTCTGCAGGCTTTAATGTCCCATCTGCAAAGTGGTGGTACTAACTCCACACTCTGGAGGGTCCCTTCCATCTCTAACAGGTTAATACTTCATGGTTCTACTATTAATCATACTGTAACTGTAGTTACTATTTCCAAAAGAGCAAACTTCTTCTGAACAGGCTAAATCTTTGTGGCTTTTCACTCTTCTAAGGCCACGTCCCGTGATGCTGTCAGTACAGTTGCTGTGTTTCATTCCTGAAGCTTCATCTTTTAAACAACCTGAGCAAAACAGGTAAGTTACATATTACCTATGGTGGACGGAAGCGGGCCATTTTGCATTCCTGGCTCGGTGCCAGTTATCAGTGAATGAAATGTACTAGTTACTCCCTGGACACGGGAACCAAGTGGGGAGAAAGATAAGAAATAAAGGCAAACTCCCCAGACAGAAACGAAGAGAGGTTAATTATTGGCACAGCATCAGGGCTGGCTGTGTGGCTGGAGAGAAGTCTCCCTGCCCTCAGGCAGACTCCATTCTTCAGGTGGGGCGGGACGGTGCCTAAGAGCAGGCTCCCCGGGCGGTTGACAGATCTAAGTTTAACCGCACCTGCGTGGTCCAAGTCTCCAAGCCTCCACGTTCACATCTGTGAAACGGAAAGTACCCACCTCACAAGGCTGTTGGCAGAATTAAGGGAGATAAAACACACTGTGTGTGATTCTCACAGTCCTGGGTCATCCTATATGGCTCCAGGGTCCCGGGCAATCGGTGAGGTTCCTACGTGGCAACTATCATCTCAAGAAGGCTCTCCTGGAGTCCCCTGGAAGCAAAGGGACACTCCCTGCATGGCCTAAATCCAGGGTCCCTTTGCCCTGACCACTTCCATTATGGCGCAGAGACATCCAGTCTGAACAATCTTCCAGGCTTCTCAGTCAGCTTCAGCCACCGTTCTTGGTTGGCAGCTTTCCTGTCTAACAGCCTGCTGTAGACAGAGCAACTTTTCTATCATTACTGTTTGACATCTAGAAAGCCACAAATCCCTAATAAATAACTTATTCCAGAATGACATCGACCAGGGCTGGGGAGGTGGCGAAGGGGAGGCGAAGGAAGAGGACAGCGACTCTGCTGGAATCAGGTGACTTGTGTGATCCCAGAAACGGACTGTGATCCAGTCCTGACATCTGAGCAGAGGAACTAGGCTCTGACAGGGGCCCTGGCAGCCTTTTATCTGCCCCGGCTTCTCCCTCCCTATCAGAGGGTAGCGTTTCCTCTCCCCAAAGTATGGAGACAGCAGGCCCAGCAGGCCAAAGGGGCTCATCTGTGCGTAAACATTTCACCCTCCACGTGTACGAGGCACTCGTTATTTTTAATGTTAATCGATCTGAGTTTTACTTCACTCAGCCCCAGCGAGACTTCATCTATGTTTTTAAAATCAAGACAGAAGGATCACAGGCTGTTAGAACTTGGAAGGGGCCTCTGAGATTACATGAAGCAGCTCTGTGATTTCACAAATAAGAGACCAGACCAACTTGCCTCGGGACACACAGGTCGGCGTGAGAAAACTCTCCTGCTTCCCACCTGGCGTTCTTCCCACTTGACCACGCCCCCTGTGCTTATGGTATGGGCTTCACTATGCCGGGATACGTTTGCGTTATTGATGTATGTTGATACATATACTGGCATATCCTTAAACTTACACTTCATGTACTTAAACATACTGGTATATATTGGTTTACCCTTAAAATGCCACATGTTGCAAGTTCTAAAAGCCAAGTAAGCCTATTATCCAGCAGCCTTGGTTTCTTTTCCCGACGACCTCAGCTAACCCCTAGAAACCTGGTCTACAGCCAGGCCACCTCCAGGAGACCACCCCAGCAAAGAGAGAGAGAGAACCGGGATCTAGCGGTTATGGTGACTATTGGGACTTTGCGAAAATCCACTTAAGCAAATCCATGGGAAAACCACTGGAAGATATGCCGTGACCCTAAATGGCTGCCCCGATCAGGGTGACCACGCCAGTCTGCTTCAGTACAGATTTAACGGTGGCTGCTGACAAGTGACAAGGCCTTGTTACAGATGCAGGCGGAGCCACGCCTCAGATCCCGCCGTGTGATCTGCGGGAAGCAGTGAGCCAAGGGGGCCACCTGCGTGCAGAGAAGCTGTAAACCCCTTCCCCTCACACCTTCCGGGGCATCTCAGAGCTCTGCTGAGCGAGTTCTCACTTTTTTAAGTACGAGTTTTAAAACTATTTCCAGAACCCGGGTGAAACCAGGTACCAGGCAAGCCCATGTCTAGAACAGGACGCTGACTTACTCTGCACTTTGCCTGCCGGCCATCTGGGGAAGCTCAGGGCCAGTGCTCTGTAAGCTAGTCTAGGCTCCAGGACCAGGAGGAGACCTCCAGGGCAGGCCCCGGGCCTCAGACGTGGGTGCGGAAAGGCCCTGAGGATGGCTGCTGCTGAGGAGACGTCGCCAGACAGTGGCCAGCGAGCCCCGAGCTGCGGAAGAAAGCTGGCCTGACCTTCCCAGGCAGGGCCCCGAGAGATGCACTCTCCGTGGACGGCGTGCCACACCGTTTCTAAGATTTGGATGCCAGTATGGGCAATGCTGCACAACACTAACCAGGGAACTACACTGCTCCTCAGCCCAGCACAACTAGCGGGTATTTCCATCAGCCTGTCAACACTCCTCTGTCTACACTCGCTGTCAAGGACAACATACTTCTCAACCAAATCTGCCTGGCTTGTGGATTCAGAGGGAATCCAACACACACACACACACACACACACACACACACACACACGGTGAGTGAGCCTGTGTGTGGGTTCGAGTGGGCGGCCCCACAGGCATGCTCCCCATCGGCAGGCACAGTGAAACCTCCAGGAGCCTTCCTTCAGTGATGCAGGCTTGTCAGGTCGAAAGACACGAGAAGAAATGTCTTTGTCACTGGTAATGTGGGGACAAGTCCTCTCCCTTTTCCTCCCTGGGTTTAGTTAGCTAATCTGTAAAATCGGCTGTCGGGTGATATCATCTCTAAGACCCATTTACCTCCGACCTCCTTGAACTGCTGTAGAGACGAAACACCCACGGGCTGTCTGGTTTTACCACCAGCACTGAGGGAGTTTCCCTTGCCTTCCCCCGGCGCAGCGAGGAGAGCAGGGAATGAGCTGTACTCTGAAGCTCCTGCCCCCCACCCCTCAGAAGGGCCACCAGGAATCCAGCAGCCTGCCCCGGGGGGGGGGGGGGAAGTGATTGCAAGTCACCTCCAGGCAGGGCCTCTGGGGCAGGGAGCAGCCCCCAAGAGACTGCGGCCAGCCACGGGAGACCGAAGACCCACGCCAGCTGAGCGCAGAGCTCCCTAGTCCCCTCCTCGAGCCTGGCACACCAAGTCTCCTTCGCAGATGTCCCGGGCTTCTTGGAGCCGCCCTCCTCCGTTCTCCACAGGACAGGCGCTCTTGCGCACTCACAGATGCCTTTCAGCATTTGCCTCCAAGCCTGAGAACCTAAAGCTGCTCTTTTCTTTCAGAGGGTGGAAGTGTGAGGTTGGGCAACGGAGCAGTGGCAGTCATGGCTGCCTTCCTCAGGGACAGAGGATCCGAAGCCAAGATCTCGTGGGTTTTTTATCTTATTGTCATGACGAGCATGAGCAGGGCCGTGACATCCCCTGAAGGAATTTGGCTGGGCTTGCGAGGAGTGACACGCTCGCCATCACAGGGTAACAGACTCTGATTGTTGTAAAGAAGCCAGACTCTTCTTAGGGAATGTGGGTCAAGGCCAGACCAAGGTTTCTGTGTCTAAAGCAGGAATGATGCCTTGACAATAATTATTTCTGTATGACTGGTGACAGGGGGAGCATGGCATCCACACAAGGGCCTCGCCCCAACAGCATCATCAGGGGCCCTTTTTAGGGTCCTGGGGTGTTTCAGGCAATAAAAGACCTGCCCCACTCAAAATATAATGTTTCCTAAAAATACAAGGCTTCTCCCACTCCCTGTATACCTCAGAAAGCTAATGAGACATCCCTGGAAATCCCCAAGGCCTGAGCCCCTGTCAGGAGGCTGGGCACCTGCACACGCAAGGAGAGGTCTCCTCTTCTGGGGACAGACCACGAATCTTCTCATGGTGACGTGCCCAGGGCTGCGGTCCTCAGGTTTTTTCTTACATCGGTGACAATACTTCCTGCTTACTCGAAGCCCACCCTCTGCAGAGGCCTCCAGGAGCCGCGTCAAGCCCGACTCTTCTTCGTAAGCCTCTGCAAACACTAACCATACATGAGCCGGCCCCGGCTCTGTCCCTAACTGGCTGCCGACCCCCACAAAGGCTCTTTCTCCTCTCAGGGTCACAGTGCACTCTCTGGAGCATGGGGGCCTTATGTCCTGACACTCTCTGGTCCTGTCCACTTTCAAATCTTCTGATGACAGTAGACTCTAAAAGCCTTCAGTCAGAGCATCCATGTCTTGTTCAGGTCCAGTTCCTACAATCTACAAGCTCACTGTTCCCACCATGGCAGAGGCTAGGACCAAAATCACAATGTAAGGTGTCCCCTCTGCTGCCTTGGTAGTTGGCTTCATATCCCTATTTACAGTCAAGTAGACTCTTCCTCCAGAGTCTGACCAAGGCCCACCTCAGTGGAAGTAACTAGGTGGACTGTGTGGTGTGCACGGGCAGAGCTTCACATCACTTTAAGACTGCAGTGGTAACTTGGCAGGCAGGACGTGACATCAGTTGTCTGCATAACTGCCCTGCATGTGAACGGTCTTGCCTGCGGCCCCAGGGTTTCCACTAAGGGCCTATGTTTAGCATTCTGTTTTTAAAATTTATTTACTGGGAAAGACAGCACGAGCAGGGGAGGAGCAGAGAGAGAGAATCTTAAGTAGGCTCTGTACCATCAGCACGGAGCCCAATGCGGGGCCTGAACTCACAAGCCGTGAGATCATGACCAGAGCCGAAACCAAGAGTCGAGTGCCACCCAGGCTCCCCTAGCATTCTTTTTTTTTTTTTTAAAGATTTTATTATTTTTTAAATATAATTTATTTTCAAATTGGCTAACATTATAGTGTGTACAGTGTGCTCTTGGTTTTGGGGGAAGATTCCCATGGTTCATCACTTACGTACAACGCCCAGCCTAGCATTCCTTTTTTAAAGCGTAGCTTGAAAGTTGCCCCACATGAGCCCTCTCCTCATTCTAGCTGGCAAAAGGCAAGTGCCCCCAAATCTTTGCACCCTACGAGTAGATTTTTAACTTCATTCTTGGAACCGGAACTACTTGTTTTAGCATGTCCTGGACGCACCAGCCCGAGGGTGGAAAACCAGCAGGCCGTTTGAAAAATGTAACCTGGAAAAAAAAAATCAATCAAATAACATCATTGGAATTTCTAAACAGTTTAGATGGAAAAGACTCATTGGGGAAACGTGTTTAAGAAGTCTGTCTTCCAGTCTAAGAATATCCGTGCTGAATTAAATGTTCCGAGGGGGTTCAGCTGCTTCTTTAAAAGGTACAGTTCAAACAGAAAGGAAACTGCAGTGCTGTCTTGGCAAAACCACACATTTGGGGTAAAGGCAAGAAGAAGACAACATGTCGGAGGTTCAGAGAAATCAAGCAGTTAAAACATAGGCATCTTATAAACACACCACACGGGCACATGCACTTCACACCAGGCCTATGTGCAAGGAGAAAGCACCAGAAGCCTCGAGACAGAAGTCTCCTGAGGGGAAGTTCAACCTCAGCCATTTACCGTGATCTTTAGCCCTGCGTTGACGAAAGCCGCAAAACTTCCTTTTCTTCTTATCCTCTTTTAGCAGGTCAGCCACTGTGACTCCTTCAGGTGGAACATAGGCAATATCATTACGATTCAGTAGAGGGCAGCAGAGAGCAGCAGGAGCAAGGCAAACGAGGCTCAGGACTCGGGAGGCGGCCACATCCACGAATCCCGAGCTGTCCTCCTCCTACATGGACATCTGTCGTTCGGGGTCTGACCAGTAGAGGGGAAGGGCAAGGATACCAAATGCCTGACTCTAAGCACCTGTCCTAAATCAACAACCAACTAACCCACTTCGTCTCTGGTGTTTGACCTCCCTGCTAAGAAGGTGTTAGGAGAGGGCGCTCAGCAGTAGTCAGGAGTCCCGGGTGGGCGGGTCCAGCCAGTAAGGCCCTGCGGGTCAGGACACATTGGGGGTTGATAAGTGGGCTCTGGAACTTGGACAGACCAGGTCTAATCTTAGCCCCACCACTTCCTGGCTGGATGGCCAAGGACAGGTTACCTGATTTTGCGAAGCCTTTGCTTACATTAGTAAACGGTGAGTGGTAGATATGGTAATACAAGTGTTGGCAAGGCACGGTCAACCGTTATGAGTGTAACTCCTCTGTGGCCATTAGGTAGCAAGAAAAGTGATTCTAGGGTCTCCAGCTCCTTCGGGCTCTGGGATATGCTATGACTGCAGGTAGGCCCGTCTTCAGGGTAGAGGCCACGTGCTCAGGGAGGAAGACTGCAGGGGCTGCGGGGGGTGGGGTGGGGAGGGGAAGGAGTCCTGGGCGGGCAAGGACACGGGGAAACGGGCACCTGTAACATGCTGGTGATGGCACGAGGACCACTGGGCATGATGAGTTTCTAAAATGGGCATCGTTCTTTGACCCAGCAAGCCCCTTCCTGGAACTCTCTCCCACAAGAATGGAATCCACGTGCACGCCTCTGTGGGGAGTCATGGGGGCTCATCTGCAGACTAGTGGAACTTGAGCTCAAACCCCAGCTTGGCCACTTGACAGACATGCAGCCCTGGAAGCTACTTAACCTCTTTGTGCTTCAACTTCCTTGTCTGCCAGGTGCTTGCCTCCCAGAGTCCTGTGAGGAATGATGGGTGAGTATGCCCATTGCCCTTAGAATAGTGTCCGACATGCAGGAAGCACTTGAGTGAAGTGAGATGGTATTACTCCATGTTCTTTCATCGAACAATCACTGGGAGCTCATATGTGTGACAAGGACCACGCTAGGTGCCAGCCACACAATGGAGAACAGAAACAGACCCCCTACCTACCCTCAAGGAGCTCACAGTCTCCTCGTGATGGAGGAAGACATTCATTAGACGATCACTCCAAGGATGCAAAAACACACACCTCTGACACCTGCTATAGAGGTCCAGGTGCTAGAGAGTATACAGTTCATTGTAGCAGCTTCATGATGGCAATTATAAAGCTCTGAAAAGAGCTGAAATGTGGTTTAAAAAACATGGAAAGATGTTTATGACACATGGTTCAGTCAAGAAGGGCAAGCTGAACCACGTGAGCCGGTGGGGACCTGAGGGCGGGCTGTATGTTCTTACAGACCCAGGTGAGCGGGAGAAGAACCGGCAGGCCCCCAATTGCCCAGTCTGGTTTACTTTATACACTTCGATTCTTGGCAATGAGCATATATTACTTTTGTAATTAAAACTTATTAAAAACAGACACAACCCCGACTTGGACTCTACAAACCCAGCTGGAGTGCCTGTTCCTCGTGTCCATGCCGGGGCGACCATCCCTGTGTGTGTCTCCCGCCAGGTGCTGTGAGACCTACGCGGGGCAGCCATTTGCCACCTGCACCACAGCAAGTGGAGGGGGGTCTCCCGGAAGCCCCCAGCGCTGGGCCCGCCCCGGTCAGCTCTCCTGGTCAAAGGCACTTCTGACAACCTCTCCGGGGAGGGCACCCCTCCCAATGCCCGTTTACCGTATGCACCTCTAACTGCTGCCGTTTGCTTTACAAAGCTTTTGAATGAATGTTTTCCACTTTGAACTTGTGCCCTGAGATAGTTTAATTGTGAGGAAAGCAGTTTTATAAGTCATGTTTTGAAGACACAGGCTTTGAAACAGGACCAACACATTTCCATGCTGTGTGCTTGCAAACAGCTGTGCCATCCCTGCTTTCCTGCCCAACCCCCAAATCAAACATCGCAGTAAAAGACATCCAAGTGGCACACACGGAGAGGAGGCAACCGCTGTGGTCACCTTCTGCACAGACACCTGCTGGGCGGGGGCAGCCTCTAGGACCTCTGGCAAGAGGAGATCTCCTTGTGGGCACCATGGCATCCCCACGTACAGAGACTATTGATCATTAATAGTTCCCACAATGAAACTGCCTGGCTTTTCTGGCCAGAATTTTAGAATGAGCTCCCTTTAAAACGATTTCATTATTTTTAATGCCTTAAAAAAACAGACTCATCACTGACAATGAGAAGAGTTTAAAATAGAATTTAGGCTTCCAGATTTTAATGGCCCTAGAAAAACGCCATTGTTAACTCAGAAGCAGCTGCATATGTCTAAAAAATCACTTTGAGATTTGGCAGGGTTTCTTAAGAAACTTGAAACTCAGCAAAAAGTTAAATAAATTATCCTTGAAAATATCCCAAATGCTTAGGAACTAACTTCGAAGGGAATTTTGTCTATTCAATCAACCATGTAACAATAGCCTCCTAATAGCAGATTTATAGAATGGACGTTTTAAATATTCCGTGAATGCACGAAGCTAGAGCTACTGGTCCCACAGCCACCAGACAGTCCAGTTACGGACCCACTGCTTCTCCTGTCTTCTTTCAAGCGAAAGCCCAGAACAGTTTGATATTCAGCGTGACAGCATTCTGGAGCTCCCAACCCTGGCTTCACATTGGAACCTCCGGGGAGCAGCAGATAAAGCCATGCCTGGGTCCTGGCACAGATGAACTAGTCTTCGTGGGGGTGGAGGGATGGCATCAGGATGTGTTTGCTCTCCCCAGGTGATTGTCATATACAGCCAGAGCTGGGTACCACAGACGCAAACAGTAACATTTAGTAGACTGGAGAGAGAAGACACTGTGTGCGCATCTCTAAGCACTTGATTTAACATCTGCTCTCCGACAGCAGGCATCGACCAACCGCAAATGGACGTTGAACCAGAAAGCTGTGCTTCCATGTCTCAAACGCGACTGACTCAACAGGTTTGCTTCCCATCAATACTGAAGAACCTGACAGTCTCTGAACAGGAAAGTATAGGGATGTGGTCCTAAAAGGGGTCCTTAGCCTGAGGTTGGTTAGAAGTCTAGTAGAATCTGCAAGAATAACTCTGTGTAGGTCAAGTTTTACTGCAGTCTGATGACAACAGCAGTAGCAAATACTCTTATGATGATAGCGACCCCTGCTAGTTATTGAACATTTAATCCTCATGGCAATCCCATAAATATCTTTATCCCCTTCTTGCAGACAGGGAAACAGGGGCTCGGAGACACTGGATAGTATGTCTAGCACTCAAGTCCAAATTCTAAGTCATAAAACTCAATCGCAGCCAATTCCAGAGGAGAGGTATCCACATGGTGTCTAGCCTCTACCTCCAAAGGCTCATGACACTGGTTACTAATGGCTCCCGATATGCCCCACCCCTTTGTTCGTACAGGCTGAGGCTTAGCAAGGGCTTCCTGTCACACTGTCACTTAATTCCCCCGCGTCTAGAAGGAACCTGCCCCAATTCCATCCAGGACCCAGCTGAAAAAAGGGCCGTCGGGAGTGTAAGCATCCCAAGGCAGTATGGATACAGCAAGGATCCCTAGGGAGTGTCCCATCCCCTTTCCCAAAGAAATGCAGGAGCAGGGCTAGGGTGTTTAGTGCATGGCCATGGATCTTACACACCCAGGGAGCACACTGGCACCGGCGATGCCCACCTGCACTGCCTGCCAACAGGTGACAGAGACCAAAACTGGCGTGTGCGGGTGGTAAATCAACCACGGTTGGCTGGTGAGGGGGACGGTGCAGGCCTCGTGGAAACCCCCTTCCCCTGTGGTTTCTGCCTGTGACAAGAAGAGAATGGACGGCCACCACAGGGTGTCCCAGGGAAACCCCAGCCGCTCTCCTCCAAAAGTTCTGGGCTGCTGGGAATGTATTCAGGGAGGCCCAATTCCTTGTTGGGAGGAGATGGGGGGCTCTTGTCTTAAGTCAGTTAAATCCCTACATGGTTCCCACAGCCTGGGATTTATGTCTTTTTTTTTTTAATGTTTATTTGTTTTTGAGAGAGTGAGAAAGAGAGAGGGAGAGAGAGAGAGAGAGAGAAACAGAGCATGAGCAGGGGAGGGCAGAGAGGGAGGGAGACACAGAATCCAAAGCAAGCTCCAAGCTCTGAGCTGTCAGCACAGAGTCTGACACGGGCTCAAACCCACGAACCGAGAGATCATGACCTGAGCTGAAGTTGGACGCTCAACTGACTAAGCCACTCAGGCATCCCTGTCTTTATTTCAGACCCTAATTATCAAGGCTCTGGGCTTCTAGTGACTCAGGAAACCAGAGCCTCACTCCATAGGAAACCCCAGCACCTGGTATGGAACCCCCACAGATGTGTGCGTTTTCTGCATCCGAGGTCAAGCTGGTTACCTAGGCTGAGCCACACAGCACTGTGCACGGCAGGAACCATGGAGCTGACATTCCAGAGATACAATGCAGTTTTATGGGGTTGGGAGTCCTGGTTACAAAGTAAACTCTGAAGATCTACCACTTTTAAAGGGGGTTATTTCTTTCCTTGGTTATACTACTAAGCAAGGCACTTGAGGGTTTGGAACATTTATAACCACCTGTACCTTGTTTGTGCCATTTCCCCAACCTAAGAAGTACCCTCCTGCCCCCTACTTTTTGAAGCCACAGGCTGCTCCTCCCTCAAGCTCAGCAGGAACACCACCTCTTCTTGGGAGCCTCCCTTGAATTCCCCCCGGGGTTGCTTCACTGTGCGTTTTAGGGCTCCCACAGCAGACTGCTGGCCCCCGGTCACCGTGCCAGCTTGTCCGTTCCATTTTAAGCTAAGGCACTGCCTCTCTGTCTTCCCTCCTCAGCTAAGTTTCCAAAGGCGGAGGCACTGTTTTTGTCATCATGTGGCCAAGTCCTTTCCATACAATGGCAGGACACAGGAAGGACCGGCTGAGACAGAGTGAGCTCTCAGGACTAGCAGAAGCCACGGCCTCGAATCCGGTGAAAATGCCCACTCCTCAAGCCACGGGCCACAAGCACGGTCCCACCACAGCCGCTGCCAGCAGTGCTAACAGGGACCCCTGTCTATTTCTAAAGCGGGGGCAGCGGAGAGAGGATGAGACACCACCCTAAAAGGCTGACGCAGCTCCCCATAGGGCACAACTAAACTGGCCGAGGAAGGTTCTAAACTCAGGAGAAGGGACAATACTTCTGGCTCATACACACATGCCACATAGGACAGGAGGGCAGGGCTGGCGGACCTTCCCAGGTCAGCAGCAAAGCAGTAGTCTAGAAAGGAAGAGGGGAACGCGAGGCAGGCATCCCCCATGCTGCAAGCGTGACTTGTTGCTGGCCATCCAGCAGGTGCGGAGGCTGCAGGAAGACCACGGAGTTCAGGCTCAAGCGCCTTGAAGACACCCTTCTTGCACTCGGTCACCTAAAGGACAGCACCAAGTTTGGAACAAGAACAAATGTCCCCTATGAACACCAATCTCAGAGTCAGCACGCAAAGTCAGCTCTAGAAAACCTCCGGCAGCTTCCTGATGCTCAGCCACTGAGTCCCTAGCCTCTTCCTCGAGGGAGCAGCACCAATGACACCGGGAAGCTGCAGGGAAGGGAGACAAGCGGCCTGCACCCCACCGGCCCCCCAGGAGCACCAGGACTAAGTCAACCACTTGCAGCTGTGAGAACAGGAGAGCCTCACTCCCCATAGAAGCACAGACCCGGAGTCTCCAGCTAGAAGCAGCCAAAGGTCGCCTCAGTCAACCATGGGCCACTCAGCCTCCACGTGTACAGAGGCAGCTCATATCAGCCCAGTCTCCCCCTGCCTCATCTCACCAGACCTGCACACCCCCTGTGCTCCGGCCAAAGGAACAAACGACCTCAGCACCCTCCTCATACCTTTGCCTCTGTCAGGATGTTTCTCCTGACTCTGACTGACCTCAGACCCGTCCATCCTTCCAGGCTCAGGGCCAACGTCTCACGGCTCCATGCTGGAGCCCTGCAGCCAGCCGACGTCCCCCTCAGCACCCCGCACACAGCCTGCCACCCCTTGCAACCCACATCTCTGTCCCCTCATGCTGCCTCTCAGTGAGCACAGGCCTGCCCTCCCCCAGAAGAAGCAAACCACTGATGCCCCTGGCAACCAGCACCCCCCTTGCTGAGTGAAGGCATGACTGCACACTGTCCCCGGGGGGGCCCTTCCCGAGGGGGCTTGCTCAGCCATCTTCTTCCAGGCCCCTCGAGGGATGCAACCCTTTGAGACGTGTTCTTGGTCTTTACGATCAACTATTCTAGATTTCAAACAAAGACCAACCATCTCAGTCAAATCCACTGCTGAATGCCAATGTCTGCTTTTACCTGAGGCCCAGATGGCCCAGGAAGAGTAAGGGCACATCCGCAGGGAAAGCAGGTGGTGAAAGAGACACCTTGGGTGACAATGGCAATTAACGCTAGGCTTTGCTGGGCATCAGGCCTTCCTGCTGCAGAAAGTGCCCACGGTGCCTGGTGCCAGGGTGGACGACCAGGCAAGCGGGCTCCACGCGGTCACGCTGACTCCCATGCTTCCTAAGACTGGCCGGACAGGTCAGCTGCTTTTTGCCCAGCCCCTGAGGGGCTAAGCATCTGCACCCACCCCCACCCCGCTCCGTGCAGAGATCAGGTGGGAGCCACTTCAGGCCGCACTAGGTGGAGAAGGACCCTGCTCTTCAAGTTCTCGTCCAGCAACATGGCTCACCCTGAAGGTTGTTGGCTGCAGGGCCAACGAGTGTCTTCCCCGTGGCTGCTGTCCGCACAGAAGGGGCTTGCTGAATTCCCAATGGGTAAGTGTGGCTGACCCTCCTCCACCTTAAAACCGAATGACCACGTACAAGTCTAAACCCCAAACCTCTGGCAGAATCTCAGAGGCGGTGTAAGCGCACCGGTCCTCTCTGATGGGCAGCGGACAGGGTGCCATGTGACCGTAGGCCAGGTCAGGGGGAGAGACCTCTCTCTGCCCGGCGGGCATCTGAATCACACACGAGCTCTCTCTGGTCTGGAGTAGGAAGGTGCTACCTACTGTTTCGTTTGCTTTCCTCTCCTCCTTCTTCCTCGTTCTCAGGATCGATGTCCTCTGCTTGGGTGATCCAATCCAAGTAGCCCTTTAGATCCTCCTCTAGCTGCTGCTTCTCCCGGAGCTTCTGGAAATCTCCTCGGGCTTTCGCCTTCTCCCTTTCCTTTGAGAATTCTCTGAGGGAGGCAGAGAGAACAAGCACGTGTCAGGATGTCCCCAAGGACCCGCACCGTGCGCCATCTGTCCTGCTGCACAACAGACTTGTGGCAGGACACACGGCACTGAGTAACAGCCACACAAGCACAGCAACAGAGGCCACACATGTGGACAGGACACAGGACAGTGTCTTCCTAAGCAAGATTGTGGGTATCAGAGCTGCAGAGACCACATCAACACACATGCGCTGTCTCAGAAAAGGAACGATCCCAAGGAGCCCAGGCGAAAATCACCATGTGCTGGCATGGCGGGTCTCCTGACACCTCCCGCCGTAAGCCTGAGCTCAGAGATGACCCGCCTCCCCCAGAGCGCCCCCAGGTGCCAGTGGACAGCTGGTGTCACGCTTCAAAGAGAAAGGACCCGGGAGGGCTAAGCTGTGGTCAAAGAGGGCACGCACCAAGTTTAGGGGTTCTTCGATACTTTCAGCCCAAGGTAGCATTCCAAACTAAGAGCCAGGAGGGGGAGCCAGTGCCCAGAGCCCGGAGCAGCACCTGCAGGTCCCAGTCAGAGCTTTGGGCAGGGCCGGGGTGGACCCACCTCATGGCTCCCTTCTCCCTTCCCCCTTCCCCCTTCCCATGCAGGAAACAGCACCAGTGAAGTGCTATTGTTGTTCACAACCCTCACTTCCTGCCATGATCTTTCCCCCAAAGTCTTCCCTGCAGGAGATGAAGAGGCAGTACAATTTGCTGCCCATTTATGGGAACACCTGCCTCAGAAAGGCTTTGGCAGACATGTAAATGTCCCCAACTGCTCGTTGTTTACTCCACCTTTCCGTCTGCAATCCTACGTCTACGCACACACATAGAGTCCCACATGTGCTCGGGCGCGCCTGGGAGTCAGGTGGATGATTACCCAATTTTCATGTACAAGGAACCATCTGCATTTCCAACCGCGAATGCTTACAGGAGCCAAGTTACACGAGCTACGGATTTCGCCAGCACGATTAAAAAACTGCGAAAAAAGCGGAGGAGATTCAGCACAGCTTCTGCGCACGCGGCCCTGGATTCTGACGGGAATTACATCTGCCTTCCGTCTGCCGGCCTGCCAGCCCGAAGCCCCCACATCTCCCTGTCAGGGACCTCGTCCCCCAACCCTATCCAACCGACAAAGAGGGATATGACCTGCCTTCATAAAGCCAACCCCTCTTCTCTCTCTTCCCTCTCCCCCTCCACCCTGGGCTGTGGAAGGCTGAACAGGTACTTGAACGCTCAGGGACGCCGATGCTTCAAGTTAAAAACTGGAATCTTCACCAAGGTGCTACCCTCTGCCTAGTAAAGAAGATGACCCTCATTGCTCCCTAAATCACTCACTTTCCAAATGCCCCAGCACCTGTCCTTGGCTCTGTTACAGCTGATCCATCCCCACCTTCCCCCTCTAAACAATGAGGAGGGGGCAGGGCTATGGCGCATGCTGGGCCCAGTCTGCAGAACTGACTTCAGGGAGGTCTGCAGGGTGAACCAAAGACTCAGAGATGTTTTCTGCACTCTCCACCCAGGGGCCTTTCCTGCAGAGGAGAATCCTTCCCCTCCTCACATCGGAAGGGCCGTCATAGGCAGCCTCTTGCTGTGCATGCAAACCATGCCCTCAAAACAATTTGGGGTTTCTAGGCCTCCCAGGCTCCTGAGATACAGGACAGGCATAAGTCAGTTCAGGGGAGATTCACTAAATTAATATGAATTTTGAAAAAGTCACACCTAGTCCATAATGTCCATCCCTGTAGAATGAAGTGGAGGTCCTGGAGGCTCACATGTCAGCATGAAAATATATCATGCCATCTCTTTCCTTGAAACAGTGTAAAGGACAACCATGTGGTCCTCATTTCTATTGTTTGCTAAAAGTATCTAACCACAAATCTTTGTGTTTTGATTCTGAACATGAAGTATGAAATTTACATAATTATAATACAAACAGGGTATTCTTATTCCTAGAGTCATATCCTATATGAGTTCTTGAAAAAGATTACAAAGATAGAAAAAGAGTTACCTGAAAACGTAAGGGCTTTATAAAAGAGGATTTTGCTTTAATATCATATTTTCTGAAGTGTTTTTTTGCATTAGAAAGACAAGGAAAAAGACAAGCTCTACCACTGTTGCATGTTCTTGGGTGTTGAGACACAGGAACACATGCATAGATAAAATCCTACTGTGAGTAACATTTCTGAGAATAAAAATCATTGCCAGGCTTATGGCCCATTTATTTTAAATAGTCACTCTTACACAAGTTCAAGTAATAAAGTTGCTTATGTAAACCCTCTGACCTGATTTTAGACAGTCCTGAGTGGTCTACCACTCCACGGACATGCGACATTTGCGGATTTGGACAGAACTGAGATTTGCAAGCATAAATCTCCTCTGGTGAACTCTGAGACAGGCTAGAGGAAGAGGGGTGGGAGGAGGGGTCTTTGTGATGGACCTAGACCATGCTGGGCTTTCAGTCTGAAGACCTGGGTTCTAGACCCAGCTCTGTCACCTGTCTCTTCTGAGCTTGGGTTTCCTCAGCTGCGATACAGATATAATACTTGTTCTACGGTTTCACGGAGATTAAGACAATACTGTAGAAATCAGAAAGCACTGGGCAAATGTGAAGTTCGAAGATATAATATTTAGCTGCTGAATCTGGGCATTAAAAAGGCAATCAGAGTAGCTTCCTTAAATACCAAAGGGAGGAAAACTGCAAACAGCTCTGAGTGGGCTCTAAGCTACATGATCCCAGCAGAACTGAGAGAGGCAGAGAAGGACACATGAAATCCTAGGCTCAGAGTGACCCCGATGGGCCAGCCGGTGCCTCATCAATCCTGGACCACACTCTGGCTCAGTTGAAAATAACCCATTCCCATCTCAACAATCTTTCCATTCTAGAAAATTCCCACCCAAGTCTATCAAATCTTGTATCTCAGTGGACAGAGGAAAAAAAAAGGTTTCCATTTTGCATGAGAATTTGTCATTTTAGAAGCCATTACTAAGGGACTAAGTAAGGGGCGCCTGGGTGGCTCAGTTGGTTAAGTGGCCGACTTCAGCTCAGGTCATGATCTTGCCGTCTGTGAGTTCGAGCCCCGCGTCGGGCTCTGTGCTGACAGCTCAGAGCCTGGAGCCTGCTTCAGATTCTGTGTCTCCCTCTCTCTCTGCCCTTCCCCTGCTCATACTCTGTCTCCATGTCTCTCAAAAATAAATTAAAAAAAACGAAAAAAAAAAAAAACTAAGGACTAAGTAATAATCACTACTACAAAAGTTGATTTAACAAAGCTATTGGTAGAAACCATCTGACTTTTTAAATGTTTATTTATTTTTGAGAGAGAGAGAGAGAGAGAGAGAGAGAACAAGCCAGGGAGGGAGAGAGAGAGAGAGAGAGAGGGAGACACAGAGTTCAAAGCAGGCTCCAGGCTTTGAGCTGTCAGCGCAGAGCCTGATGCAGGGCTCGAACTCACACAATGAACTATGAGATCATGACCTGAGCCAAAGTTGGACGCTTAACTGTCTAAGCCACCCAGGTGCCCCGAAACCATCGGACTTTTTACAAGCACCTAGAAATCTAACAGCTCAACATGTGACAGAAGCCTAGTTGTTCCAAATCAGAATTCTATTTATGGTGCATTCGATCAAAAGAAAAAAAATGATATAAGAAAGGCTTCAGCCAAAAGGCACCTGGTATTCTACCCTGTATGTATGAAAAAGCGGGGAAAACTTTCTCATTGCCAAGTAGTATTCCATTGTATGTATAAACCACATCTTCTTTATTCATTCATAACATGGATGGAACTAGAGGGTATGATGCTAAGTGAAATAAGTGAGTCAGAGAAAGACAGATACCATATGTTTTCATTCATATGTGGATCTTGAGAAACTTAACAGAAGACCATGGGGGAAGGGAAGGGGAAAAAATAGTTACACACAGAGAGGGAGGGAGGCAAACCAAAAGAGACTCTTAAACACAGAGAACAAACTGAGGTGGATGGGGGTGTGGGGGAGAGGGGAAAATGGGTGATGGGCATTGCGGAGGGCACTTGTTGGGATGAGCCCTGGGTGTTGTATGCAAGCCAATTTGATAATAAATTATATTAAAAAATAAAAAATGAAAAATATTCACCTGTAAAAAAATAAAAAGGGGCAAATAAGAAGACATGCATATTTCTTCAGAGTATATGCGAAGGATAAAGCAGAAACTGTGGAATGGGACAAACGGAAGAGAAGGGACAAAGTAGGAAGGATACCGTTAAGTATACCTTTCTCTATAGTTTTCACTTTTGGAACCACATTAATGTTTTACATGTTACAATTTTAATTAAATCAACAAGGATGGGATGGAGGGGGAAGAACCTTGAAGTGGAAGTGAATTGAGACAAATGAATCTGATTATATTTCAAACGAATACCACAATTAATGAAGAGAAAGACAAAACTAGCTCGAGTAGCTTAGGATCCCTTGACTGCATGCTCTCAGCCTTGGACAGAACTGAGTGAGGGAAGAACTGCAAGTAAATGCTAAACTCTTTGCTGGAGTTTTGTGTTTTGTAGTGCTCTGGACAAAACAATGCTGAAATCATTTCAGATGTGTTACAGGACCTAACGGATGAGTAAATGTGTCTGTGTTGCTGGGAGTCAGGGTTCTCACTGTGGAAGGAGGGACACAGAAACATGGAGAGACCCTTTGGGGATGGACTGGAATTAGAGGCATCGATGTGAATTTGTTATTTCTTGAAGATGTATATGTATAAATGTAATTATGTGTACGTGCATGTATATGTATATGTAAATGCATGTAAGTCCTAGCTCTGTTGAAAGGATACGGAAACAAAGGCAGCCCAGTAGTTAAGAGCACACGCAGCACCCAGACTTCGGTCTCTAATGCCATTTCTATTAAAAGAAACCAAGGGGGTGCCTGGGTGGCTCAGTCGGTTAAGCGGCCGACTTCAGCTCAGGTCATGATCTCACGATCATGTGAGTGAGTCTGTGAGTTCGAGCCCCGTGTCGGGCTCTGTGCTGATGGCTCAGAGCCTGGAGCCTGCTTCGGATTCTGTATCTCCCTCTCTCTCTGCCCTTCCCTTGCTCATGCTCTGTCTCTATGTCTCTCAAAAATAAAATAAAAACGCTAAAAAAAAAAAGTTAAAAAAATAAAAAATAAATAAAAGAAACCAAGTCTTTGGTAAAATGACTGATTCCCGGGCTAGGGTAGAGTAGGTACAGAATGAAACAAATCAGAAAGTGCTAAAAGAAAAATTTTAATTAAAGGCAAAACAAAAATATGATAAGGGCACAGGAGCCAGAGAAGTATCTCTCGCTGGCTAAATCTAGGATAGAAAATGATGAAATAGGAATAAATTATAATTTAAAAAAAATTAGTCCACACTTCTTATAGATAAATGAAAAAACAAGTGAACTGATGGTTGCTAGAAGAGAGGAAAAAGGGGGATGGGCAATGTGGGTGAAGGGCAGCGGGAGATACAGGCTTCTAGTTATGGAATGAATAAGTCATGGGAATCTAAGGTACAGCATAGGGAGTACAGTCAGTGATACTGTACTAGCATGTATGGTGACAGATGGTAGCTACACTTGGGGCGAGTACAGCATAATGTATAAACTTGTCAAATCACTATGCTGTACACTTGAAATTAACGTAACATTGTGTGTCAACTATACTTGGATTTTTTAAAAAGTGCAAAAAAAGGCAAAAGCAAATGAGATAAAATATTAATAAGCATCAAGTGAAGGGTACGTGGACTGCTCACTATGTTATTCTTGTAACTTTTCTGTACTTGGAAATTACTTCCAAAGAGAAAAAATTTTCAAGTGTTTGGAAAAATGTAACCATAGTAACCAAATGCAAATTTATGTTATATATTCATTTCTGCTTACCAGCTAGATTGTAGGATCGTTCGGGAATGGACAATGTTGTACATTTCTTATGTTTTCCTTTCCACATCTCTGTCTCTTCCATGAGGTCCCCCTTCCAGTAGTCATGCAGGTACAATGCACATGAAATGAGGCCTACTCCTTAAAAGGCCAGAATGCATCAGGATAGAAAGCCCATGATTCCTGGAATCTCCCAGAAGCATGAAATGAGTGTGTCCACGCCCAGACATACCATCTGCAGCAGCTCTCACCATCAGCCTGCCATTTTTCCTTATCATTTACAGGCCTCATGGGGTGGATTTTCTGTCTCCAAGTTGCTAGAGAATCTTCCCCCCAGGTCTATGTCCTTTGCAAGGAACAGCTTCTCAGTGAGGACTCTCCCTGGCAGCTGGGCATCATGACCACCAAGCATCTTATGCTGGCTAGGATGCACACACCTCACCCACCGAGACAGCTGGAATGAGGTGTAGCCAGCGTGTTTCATGAGGGTTCACCTCCCCCTCGACCTCAGGATACCACTGCAGACCTTGGCTTCATCCTGATGTTGTCCTGCTCAGAAAGCCTCAGGGCTCCTCAACACTGCCCTTAACACTCCAAGGTGAAACGCCCTAGCCTGGCATGTGGTGCCTTTCAGCCTTTTCCCACAGGCTATTCCAGCTCCATTTCCCTGCCTTATAAACATACATCTTGTATTTTGTCTCAACTCTTCTCAATTCCTCAACCCTCTGAGCTCCTGTCCACAGAACTCCATCCAACTAAGAAACCTTTTTCTATCTTTGAATTCCAGCTTACCTATCAAGACCCAGCTTTACCCGGCTACCCATTCAAAGAGTTTTGCTCTCCTCTGAATCACCAGAGCACTCTACTCAGTGGACACCAATACATGGAGGTGTATGTGTGTCCATTCCCAGCTGGCCTCCTCAATGAGGTATCCCTGACAGACCCCAGCCAAATGCCTTAACCCCATCCTCACTGCAGAGGGTCAGTGACGATGGCGGAGCTATTATTACACTCATTACGCAGAAACTGAGGAAACAGAGTCTGAGAGAGGTTGGTCAGACAAGTCCACCTAGCTCCTGCATCGACCCTCCCAAGGACCTCCACATGGGCCACACGGGAGGCAGAAAAGAAGAGGGTAGCAGTATGAAGGGATGAGGACCAAGAAACAGCTTAGGGTCAGTCTGGGAGGGGCCTTAGATCCCACACTATTTTGGGAGGATTAGGATTACCTCCATGAAGGCAATGGGGAGCCAATACAAATCTGATAGGAGAAGAGTCCTTATCAGCTTTGTTTTATAGGAGTTCTATGTAAAGATGAGATCAAAATAAGAAAATGGTGCTGAAGACGGAGGTGGTCAGTGAACGCTGAGTGCTGGGGTAGGTTCAGCTACAATGACAATGTGAGTCAAGAGTAACACGGTTCTGATAAAATTCCCAACTTTCGTAGACTATTTGGTAAAGCACCTGTGAGGGCTGTCATTGCTGGCCCCCAACCATCCCCACACTGTGGTCATCCTCACCTCTACTCCCTCATGCCGGTCCCCTGGTCTGCCCCTCCCAGTGTCATCTCCTCTGCTCACATGGGCCTTCCTCCAGGGCCAGATGATGCCCCGAACCCCTGCCATATAAACATTCCAGGTCCACGTGTTCAGGAAACAAAAGCAGGTGGGCAGGGGGCAGAGGAAAGACACACAGGAGAGCAGATGGAGAAGACACACCATAGAAGAGCCCCATTCCTGGTCCTCAATCTCCAGAAGGGTGCCTTGGAAGAGAGGAGGCAGACCCCTTGTGTGCTCCTGGGAGTGGGAGGAAGTGGAAGAAGAGTGATTTCTGTGCAGTATAAGGCAGAAACCTCTAATAGTCCAAGTGCACCAAAGATGAAATGCATAGCATGGGAAGCAGAAACTTCTGGAGGGGGTGTATGGAGACGGAGACTTTGGTAGGGGACTAGCACCAAAGCAGGAAAGCTGGAGCCCCGGATGTGATACAGATCTTGCCTCTGTGTCTTCCCCAACCCCCACACGACATCCCGTCTTCTGACTTAGGCCAGCACTTGCAACACCCTGCCCTGTACTGTGTCCAACCACGGCTGAGGCTAGACCCTCCTGGCCTCCTCTATGGCTCAAAGGGAAAGCAGGAGTTCTCACTGCTGAGAAGTGATCCCTTCCTCATTTTCTGCCCTCCTCTCAGGGCAGCCTGGTGTTCTTTCTTAGTCCTGGCAGCCAAGAAGTCTGTTGGCATCAATACCAAGAAGCCTGAGGGCCGAGGGAGGCAGAAGCAAGGGGCAGGAAGGGTGCTGGCTGCAGAGCGATGGTGCAGCCACATCCCCCAGGACACTCGCACGGGCCCCAGCAAAGCCCTGCAGGTGGGAGAGAGAAACGGAAAAGAACAAGTGGAAGGCTCTGAGACAAGCACAGCCTAAATCACAGTCCTATACCCGTAACTGCACCGGCCCCAGGTCCCACCTGTCAACCAACAATCTGAGCCCACACAGCTAGAGGTGCTGCCTCAGGTTCCTGCAGGACAGCCTGTCTGGCTCATGGCCCCTTTGTAGTAATAACACAAACAAATCTCTTATGTATCTGGATTTCTATCTGGGGTCCTCAAAGGGTCTTTACATGCTGTCCCACAGTCTCTTCACTGCCTCGGTGTGGGACAAGGACTGTCACTCCCATCTTACAAAAGTCAAAGTTGAAGTTCAACAAGGTAGCATTACTGACCCTGCATTGTATGCTCAGTAAACAGGACAACCGGGCTCCAAACTAAGTGCTCTTTCCACAGGCATCCTGATCCCTCTGCCTCCTGGCTTAGGAGTTGTGTCCGCTGGACATTCACTGGTCAGGATCAGGAGTGGGTCAAGACAGAATGCACCACTTACCCCCGGCATTCTGATTTTCCTCCAGAGCCCCAAGTCAGGCTTAGCAAAGATGATCGTACACTCCCCCCGCCCCGTGTTGTCCTTCACTCCCCAGGAAGCTCTGTTCCAGGGAGACAATCTGTCAGCCAGCCTCCCCCCACCCCAAGAGTCCCTGTGCACACGCCCCACAATGCGGAGAGCACCCCACACCCTAACATTGCCAGGATTTACAGGCCCTGACATCCTGCGCTCTGGGAGCCCCGGCTCAGTCAGCATCACTGGGGAGAGAGCACTTAGCCCGAAGCAAGCCACTGCATTCAAATGGCGGCTCAGGTCACACGTGATGGCCGCTGCACAATTCGCTCTGGAATTTGTTATTTCTCAAATGCCCCATAAAATAAATGGGCCGCTGGAAATCATGTTGATTGAGAGAGAAGGTTTTTTCTTGGCTTGTAATGCTATTTGTTTTAACCAGACCCACACAAATAAAATTTAGACAAACACTTTGAAATTTGTGCACACACACACAGAAAGAGAGAGAACAAGCACAAACAAGTGTAAAAATCTTCACTGAGCAAAGCCAACAGAGCCACTGGGACTCAGATTTCCAGTGAGAAGAGAGGACTCGGAAATTCACACATACACACAAGCGGCGTTCTTAAGACGGCAGAGTAGAGGGGAGCTGAAGAAGCCAGCCACTGGTTTCTATCAGTGGAGACCAGTCTTCCTTAGACCTGAAGTATTTCCTCTACATAGACATAAAGGAAATGAAACAGAATGAAAAAGTAGTTTGGTTCAAAAAATATTTTTATGTTTAAATCTACTTCTTTGGAAAGCATGTAAGTTCGGTTTCTGTTCAAGAAAATTAGGTGTTACATAAAAAATTTTAAAAAAAGCAATAATGTGTGATGTTTCACAATAAAAAAATGTAAATGAGTGGCAGGGGTTCAAGTTCAAAGTTCATCAAAATCATTGGCTTTGTTCCAGTTTTCCTCAACCCCAGGATTAACCCAAGGAGGCTCTCTTTGCATGAGAGGCGTGGGCCAGAATGCCAGAGGTGGGCTTGGGGACCGCAGCACCTGCTCATTTGCAGAGGACATGGGGGGGGGTGGGGGAGAGGAGCTAATCTGTGACAGCAGCCTTCAATGGCAAGTGAGGCATTGGCCTCCAAGAAGGTGGGGGACCCAGGGGCTGGTAAGAGGGACAAGAGAAAATGGAAGAATTTTGTTTGCACAGAATACGTTTCCATCAAACCACACTATGACCATTCTTTGGGCACTCATTCTTGAAATAATCCCCACGGTAGCTCTTTCAGTAAAGGGAGTCAGTGCCTCCTGATTCTTCTGTTCATAAAGGTTTGGGTGTCTTAAGAGATTTTTCCTCAAACCAATGCTCCCCTTTTCATGTCCTTGACTGCTTTTACTGACATAAAAGTCTACGAAAATGCTTTAAATAGAAAAAATTTCCCTCGTTTGAGAAGATGAACCATTTTCAAAGCAGGCATTTCCTAACTTTTTTTCCCTTAGCTTTTAATGACAAGGTTATCTGCTGTGAATGGCAGCTGAGCAGGCCTGCACACGCCAAACCTCAGGGACTGGGGACGTTGGCACTTAGCCTGCCTGAGAGGAACAGGGACAGGGAGGAATGAACTAAAGCATGGTCTGTCTGTTTGTTTCTCTCTCCTGGCCCTCTCGAAACTCTGCTCCCTAAACTCTGTGCTCTAGCCATCCTGAAATTCACTCCTTTCCTCCATGGCACAGAGACCCTACAGCTGTGTGTGTGCCGTTCCCCATGTTAAACTTGACTGCTCTCCGCGACACTCACCCCCTCAGCTGGGTCAGCCTAGGAGGACGTTTCTCTAATGTCCTTAGAGTCTCCTGGATAAGAGGCTCACTGATGTAGCATTTATTTCACAGCACTGCAATTATTATTTAATATTTCATTTTACACACTAGACCATAAGCTCTGTGAAGGAGGGGCCGTGTCTTTCTTATCCTTGTATATCAATTCCTTGTCAAAAACGGCCACTGCTCAGTAAGAAGAGGCTAAGTTTTAATAAACAGTTTTACAGACTCGGGTCTTATGTTAACAACGATCACGTCAAAGGCATGGATTGCGGGCTCTGCATTGGATAGATCTGATCACAAAAGCCCATGCAATGTTCTATCACCTAAAACTGCACCCACTGAAAAACAAACAGAAATGAAGACAGTCACAGTCCTGTAAAGTCTTAAAAAGTCCTCCCGGGAAATAAAGTGTATCTGGCATCTTAGAATGAAATACACTTTCTTTTTTTCACTGCATCTCCTTGTCGGAGGACAGAAGAGCTGCTCTCTCTTTGAAGAGTTAGTTTCCATGGCTACCAAAGACATTCCAGTGCTTCCGGCAGAAAATTTCCCATGCCGATTGCATGCTAAAAGTTACAGATTTCTTGTTTCAATCTGTTTTGCAGAAAACGTGTTTTAAGAGGCATTCTTCAAAAACATGGGCTCTCTCATCTCTTATCACTTTCTCTGAATGAAGCACATCATTCAACCAGATGAGCCAAGCCGACGGTGTATCTTCCATGACAGGCTTCGAATACTGCCACTTAACAAGTCACTTGAGAAACTCCTCGCTAGACTTGTCGGATTCCAGTTTTTTAAGAAAAATAAGGAAAATGTGTACCTGAAGTCTGACTCAGGAGGGTGGCAGAACCATTAAAAAATAAACATGTTTGTAGGTACCAGCAACCCCAGGGCATGCCCTACTTATGCACCAACACAGTCTGCTGTGTTAAGGGCCCCGCTTTACCGCCTGAAGCAGTGTGATGGCTGCGTCTGCCTGTCCACTGGTGGGGTCTGGCTGCAGGTGTGCAACGCTGGCCCAGGGAAGAAGCTGGAACCAAATCCATCTATTGGGATGTCCTCAAAGTAATACCTGTAGGAATTTCAGCCCCATCCTACCCACCGGCCACGTCCAAGGCGAACCGTCTGGTGAGTGGCACACAGAGGACAGGGAGCCTCTCCTTCTCAGGAGGGGCTCCTTGCTGGAGGGCAGGATGGGTGGGAAGTGCCCTCAGTGGACCATCACACTTGGTTGAGAACACGGAATGAGCATCATATTATAAGGGACACTCGGGGATTCAGAGAGATCCTTCCCCTGTAAAAGGGTCCAAAAGGACCACTTGAGCTGGAATGGGACTTGTTCACAAGCACTTTTAAGAAGAAAAAGAAACCAATTTCTCCGAAGTCTCCATCTTCCACTCTTACACTCTGCTTTGGGTAATTAATCTGGGGGAGAGAAAGATACTGACAGAACGTGAAGAATACAACCGCTCAGGATCACGCTGTCTCAGCACAGACTCAGTCTGGGTAAACAGGATCTCACGGTGACCCCTCACCTGCCACAGAAGGAGCGTCCAACTGATGAGGCAAGCAGCTTGGGCTCTGGAGACAAGTGGCTCGAGACTTAATTCCTAGCTTACCAGGAATTCCTTACTTACTAGCTGGGTGACTTTCAGAAAGGTACGACCTCTCAGAGCCTTGCTTTCCTCATCTGTAAGACGGAAGCAAAAGCACTTCTCTAAAGTACTAGAGAAGATTGAATGAAATAAACTGTACAGGGACACCTGGGTGGCTCTGTCAGTGGAGCATCCAGCTCTTGATTTCGGTTCAGGTCACAGCCTCACGGTTCGTGAGTCCGAGCCCCATAGCAGGCTCTGTGCTTTTAGCTAAAAGGGATTCTCTCACCCTCTCTCTCTCCCCCTCCTCTGCTCATGTTCACTCTATCTCTCAGAATAAACGAAACATTAAAAAAGAAAGAAACTATATAAAGCACCTAGCCCCGTGCTTGGCACCTGTTTTAGTGGCTCTATTAACAATTACAAGGAGTAAATAAAAACTTTCTCACACAGTCCATACCCTGGAGTTGACAACCAAATCCGCAGGTCTCTCCTCATCTCAGAGGCCCCGCAACTGCCTTCTGCATCAAGCCCTTCCTGTTTATCCCCACCACCACACCCCGCCCATCACCTCACACCTACCTCACTGTCAGAGGCCCCCATCCAGGACTCTCCTCACTCCATGCCACCCTGCAGGGCCCCAGCTTGGCCCTCTAGGTCTGGCTCCACTCCGGCATCTTGCTTTCAAATACCTCAACGGCTTCCATCAATTAAAGAGAAAATCCCACCTCCCCCATTGGGCTTTCTCAGCTCCGTACCCGTTTTCTGCCCCACCGCACACGAGCCAGTACAGAGCACCCTGGCAGCCTCCCTGGCTCTCGACACGCATGTGCACCAGGCCCTGCTTTCCTTGCCACTTGCCGGGATCTGGAACGTGCTCTTCTTTCTGTATATCCTCACAAATGTCCTTCCTTCAATGTCCTTCCTTACAAATGACCACCTTGAGCCTGGCTTCCTCAGGAGAGCTCTCTCTGACATTCCAGCCGGCCATTATATGCCTAGGGCAAGCTTCTAGGTACAGAGCAGATGCTAACATGCACGTGACTGATGGTGGGACAGGAAAAGCATACAGTTGGCCCCCATACTGGACCCTGGAGTTCCTCAGTTATGTCTCTGTAAGCCGGAGCATCAGGAATGGCAGAGGATTCAAGGTCAGGTGAGGCTCTGGGAACAGCACACCTCTGGACAGGCGCAGTGCCATCGCCCACTGAATTAAGACTCCTTCAGATACAGCAAAAGCCGCCCAGACTTAGAAGCCAAAAATCTGCAAACTCTTGGAGGCTCCAAAGGTGCCAGCAGAGACCTTAACTTAGACCAAGATTTATTTTAAAGCAGAATTTAAAGGGAATGATCTAGTTCTGAACAGATTAATATTTTATCCCTCAATCCAAACCCGACTCTTCTGATAATCAAACTTAGAGAAATTAGATTAGCACTTCAAGAGCCACTCTGGTCCTGAAAAGCTAAGGCGCCCTGGAGAGAGGAGCAGGCAAGTGAGCGTTCAGAGTGCAAATAAGAAGGCTTTTCAAACTCCTTCAAGGAGACTGCAGTCTGGCTGATGCTGAGCACACCTCGAGTTTGGGAAGGTGTGTTCAGTGTACAGGACCCTTCCTGTCCTTTTCTCTCCTTGGCTTTTAGGACAGCTCTGCAAGAGAAGTGACAGGGTGGATGGGGCCATCCAACTTCAGGAGTAAGAAAACCCCAACATGGAGAAGAGAAGCCCAATGGTGAAAGTCGCGTCTGCAGGAAGCATGCAACCAGGATGACGGCCAGGTCCCTGAACCTGTGCTCTCCCCACTATGATGACCCGTGGGAACCAGTAAGCACAGCAACCGGTCATCTCCTTGGCCAAAGGAGCCACTGCAGCTGGGCAGCACTGAGACCTCGACCCTCAGCTGGACCACCCACACCACTGGAATAACCAGCACCCCAGGTGCTCTCTGGAGAGTCTCTGGAGAGACTGAAGCTTCTGACACACACCTCAGACTGGGTGAGCCCAGACCACAGGGGCTGATATCACCCCAGATCAAGTGGGCCAGGGTCTGTCAGCTGAGAACCCTCCCCTATCAGGAGACCTCACCACCAAGCCTCTTGCTCCCTCTGCTGAGGGCCAGCAAATGCCTGCCCAACGTGCGAGGCACACATCCAACGCCCAAGCCCTATCGCCCAGTGCACGATTGTCCCCACATTCCTCTGAACCGCCTTGCCACTGACTCAGACTTCCCTCACTCTTCCACCCTTCCCTGTGCCCTCTGGAATTCCTGCCCCTGTGCCCTCAACCTCTTCAAAGGGAGCCCCGTCCTCCTTGCTTAGATAGACACCTGGGTCATCCTTGGGCTTTCTGTTTTTGCTTCCCTTGCAGTCCTTCCAGATCCCTCCTCAAGGTGGAGTTGCTTGCTTTTTTGTGTTCCTCTTAACAGACCAATACTCTTTCATTCTGCTATAAAAGTCAATCACACAAAAAACCCTGTCCCTTTGGGGACAGTACCAGTGGGCACATGGCCTTTATCCTTCTTCAAGGTTGTCTTGTGCCAACTTCCTGAACTGAAGATTTCGGCTCCTGGCTACCAGTCTTCCTCTCCATTCTATCATCATCCTAGGGGACTCTGGTAGTCTGTGGTTGACCTTGCCAAACTCTAGCTTTGCAATTCCTTGACATATTACTCTTCGAAGGCCATCTCCTCCATGCTGCTTCAGCCACTCAAACCCTGCTACACCTCAAATGTTTATCATCCCCAACCTCATCATAAGTCCCTGCTTTCTGCTTTCTGACCATAACCTCCTCTCTTAACAGCTGACTTCCTTGCTCACTACAGACATTTTTTTTTTTACGTCTCTGAAATGCCCAATCCATTGACCCTTCCATTTTCTCACCATCTGTTAGGACTCTCCTTTCCTCCTAATCTAAATTAGATTTCATGATCCATCAATGATCCATTTGGTGAAGTTCTTGACAGTAATCTAAACTCTCCACCATCTCTTTCTCCCCCGGCTGGAGAAGGGATGGGTGGGACAGGCTGACATCAGTGCAGGCCCCTCATCGGCAGCTTCACATAAGACCTTGACACATCCTATCACTCCCCTCAGCTCCCCACAATGATTCATCTGTGCCTTCTCCATGCTGTTCAAACATCCAACTCTACCAGCTACCCCCTTACCCGCAGCAGCTGAGCTTGCTTTCTGCTTCAGAGAAACTAGAAATTAGGCAAAATCTTCCCAGCTTCCCACCATCAAACCAAACTTACATCTGCCATGTCCTCTCTTCCTTTATTCTCTTTACGAAAGAAAGAAACTTCTCTTAATACTTCCTGTCTTCTGACATCTTAATAAATTTGAGTTTTTCCACCCATGATCGTATATCCCTCCATTTATTGAGGTCTTCTCTAATTTCCTTCCACAACGTTTTGTGTAGAAGAGGTCTTGTACATCTTTCATTAGATTTATTCTTAGGATCTTGATTTCTTTTAATGCCATATATTTTTGTACCTTCCATGTTTCTATTTAACATTTTGAACATATGGAATTAGTTATAATGACTTTTTAATTGTTCTTTTTGCTAATTCTAGCAACTGTGTGAGTTCTGGGTTGGTTTCAATTGATTGATTAAATCTTATTATGGGTCATGTTTTTCTGCTTCTTTGCATGCCTAGTAACCTTTGATTGAATGTCGACCATCGTAAGTTCTATCTTGTTAGGTGTTAGATATTCCGTATTCCTATAAATATTCAGGTGCTTTGTTCTAGTTATTTGGATCACGCTGATCCTTCATGTCTTGCTTTACTGTTTCACTAGATCAGTCTGGAGTACTTCCCCATCTAGGTCTAGTTACTCCTCACTAACTGGGCAAATCCTTTGAGTACTCTACCAAATGGCCCACGAATTATGAGTTTTTCCAGTTTGGCTGGTGGGAATAGGCAATGTTCCAGGTTCTGTGTGAGTGCTGAACATCATCCTTTGTAATCCATCCCAATGTTCTTCCTTTAGTCTTCGGTAGTTTCCTCACAGACCGGTACTAAAAAGTAAACTCTGCTGCCTGTGGAGGGGGACCTTCTGTTCATCTCCAGGGTTCTCTTTCTATGCAGGTCTCTCCTCTCTGATACTCTGTACTGCATACTCTAGCCATCTTGGTTTCTGCAGACTCAGCTTTGTCTTCTCAACTGTGGCAAGTCACAGGGCTCTGCCTGGGGCCCTCCTCCTCATGCCAGGGTCCCAGAACTCTCTCAAGCCAGTTAGCTGGGGCAGTCATGGTGCTCATTCACTTTCCTTCCTGTTTCTCGGGGATCAGTCCCTGTCCTTCGCTGCCTGGTGTCCAGTGTTTCACATATATTGTATTTAGTTTTGTTGTTATTTCAGGTAGGAAGATAAATCTGGTGTCCCTTACTGCATCTTCTCCAGAAACAAAGTATCTCTTAATTCTACTCTAAGGGTACTTTTTTTTTTTAGGTATCAAAATATGTTTTACTTTTTTATTTTATTTTATTTTTTAATTTTTTTTTAATTTATAATAGTTTATTTTCAAATTGGTTTACATATAACACCCAGTGTTCATCCCAACATGTGCCCTTTTTAATGCCCATCACCCCCTCTCCCCCCTCCCTCATCCCCCTCACCCTCAGTTTGTTCTTAGTCTTTGAGAGTCTCTTATGTTTTATCTCCCTCCCTCTCTGTGTCTTATTTTTCTTTCCCCTCTTCCCCTCCCCCTGGTTTTTGCTTAGTCTCACAAAGTCTACCTATTCGTGGAAACATATGGTATCTGTCTTTTTCTGACTGACTTATTTCACTTAACATAATACCCTCCAGTTCCATCCATGTTGCTACACATGGCCAGATTTCATTTTTTCTCATTGCCACGTAGTAGTCCATTGTATATATGTACCACATCTTCTCATTGCCACTCATCAGTTGATGGGCACTTGGTCTCTTTCCATGATTTGGCTATTGTCGAAAGTGCTGCTATGAACATTGGGGTACACGTGCTCCTATGCATCAGCATTCCTGTGTCTCTTGGGTAGATTCCTAGCAGTGCTATTGCTGGGTCATAGGTAGCTCTATTTTCATTTTTTTGAGGAATCTCCACACTGTTTTCCAGAGTGGCTGCACCAGTTTGCATTCCCACCAACAGTGTAGGAGGGTGCCTACTTCTCCACATCCTCGCCAGCATCTATAGTTTCCTGATTTGTTCATTTTAGTCACTCTGACTGGTGTGAGGAGGTATCACAGTGTGGTTTTGATTTGTATTTCTCTAAGGGTACTTTTTAAATCAAGTTTATAAAAATACAAGTTATGAATAAAAATGCATACGTTTTAAGTGTGTGGTTTAGCTAACATTAACACCTACTATATAAACACCTCAATCAAGACGCAGAACATGTATACCACCACCCAGTTATCTCATTCCTGTTCCTAGCCAACCATCCCTCCTCCTACCCCAGAAAATCGATGATCTAATTTCTGTATTATGGATTAATTTTGCTTATTCTAGAACTTCATATAAATAGAATCGCACCATATGGTTTCTTTTGCATCTGGCTTTCTTCCCTTGGCAAGACACTTTTGAGCTCCATCAGTAACATCATATACGTATTTCCATTCCTTTGTCCCACTGAATAGCATGCCAACTTCTGATTACACCACAATTTGTTTATTTGCCTGTTGATAAACATTTGGGTTTTTCCAGTTTGGAACTCCTAGGAACAAAGCTCTATGAATGTTCATAGACAAGACATTTTGTGGGCAGAGGTTTTCATTTCTTTTGGGTCTTTACCTATACAGATGGGACTGCTGGGTCAATATGGTAAGTATTTGTTTAACTTTATGAGAAACTGACAAACTTTTCCAAAGTAGTTGTACCATTTTATGTTTCTGTGAACAATGTAAGAGTACATAAGGTGCTCTATACTCTCGCCGACACTTGGTATTGTCTGTATTTTTTATTTTAGCTATTCTACTACATATGTAGTGGTATTTCACTGCAGTTTAACTTGCACTTCCCAGGTGAATGATGTTGAAATTTTTACACGCACATTGGCTGTTTTCGTATACTCTTTTATAAAATATCTGTTCAAGTTTTTTGCCAGTTTTTAGTTGGATTATCTTTTCAGTTGTTGAGAGTTCTTTGCATATTCTAGCTATAGCTCTGTCAGATTATCTATCTATCTACCTACCCATCCACCCAGAGAGGAAATATTTCCCCCAGTGTGTGGAAACCCTCTCAATTTCCTGTTTCTGAAGAGGAAAGATCATTTTAAAATTTACATTTTTAGCTGTTTAATTAGATCTATGGTCCATTTCAACTCAGTGTGTGTGTCTGGTGTGATCTAAGGGTCATGGTGTCTTTTTTTTTTACTCAAAAAAAAATCTTTTTCTCTATTGGATTATTTAGAACCTTTGTAAAAAACCAATTGATCACTTATATATTTGGGTTTTCTATTCCATTCAATTATTCTACATATCTATCTTATTACCAAATGACATTATATTTACTTCATATTTTGGTAAGTCTTGAAACCAGGCAGTGTAAGTCCTTCAACTTTGTTCTTTGTTAAGATTGTTTTGGTTATATTTGGTAATCTGTAATTATATGTGAACTTTGGTATCAGCTTGTCAGTTTCTAAAAAAAAACAACTATTAATTTTTATAAATGGGATACCACTGAATATACAGAAAATTGGAGGAAAATGGACATCTTAACAGTATTGTGTTTTCCAATCCATGATCATGGGACATCGTCATTTATTTAGACTGGTTTTAATTTTATTAATCAGTGTTTTGTAATCTTCAGTGTAGGGATCTTCCATATCTTTCCCTATCTTTATTCCTAAGTATTCTAATTTGTTGAAGCTATTATAAATATGGTCCCAAATTTCAGATTCCACACGCTTGCAGCTTCTATATAGGAATAAAATTAGTTTTTGTATACTGACCTTGTATTCTGTGACCTCCCCATATTCACTTATTAATTCTAACAGGTCTTTGGTCACTTTGTATAGAGAAGAGTTTTTGCTCTCTAATCACTCTGTCTTTTCTTTTTCTTGCCTTAATGTACTAGCCAGTACTTTCAGTACAATGTTGAATAAAAGCGGTAAGAGAGGAATGATTACCCTGTTTCTAACCTTAGGGAAAAAAGCATTCAGTCTTTCACCATTAAGGATAGTCACAGTTTTGTGAGGGTTTAGTTTCAGTTTTTGGTTTTTTTGTAGAGGACCTTTTTCAGATTGAGGAAGTTCTCATATACTCCTAGCTTGCCGAGTTTTTATTATGGTTATAGAACACTGTCAGTTCATTTTCTGTATTTGCTGAGTTTATCATATAATTTTTCTCCTTCATTTGGTTAATATGTTAAATTACATTGTTTCCAACAGGGAACCAACCTTATGTTTTTGGTACAAACCCCACTTGGTATTTCCTATTGCTAGATTAAATTTGCTAACATTTGGGAATTTTTATGTCCTATTAGTGAAAGATGTTCTTATTAGGTCTGTTTAGTTTTGGTATTGAGGTTACTCTGCCCTCATAAAATGATTTGGAAAATGTTCACTCGGTCAATTATCTGCAAAAGTTTTTTCTAGGAGTAGCATTATTTCTTCTAAGTTGTTTAACAAAATTCACTTTGGGCATCATCAAGTCCTTTAGTTCTCTTTGAGAGAAGGTTTGTGATTTTGAATTCCATTTAAAAAGCAAATATAAGGCTCTTTGGTTCTTTATTTCTTTTTTGAGTCAGTTCTGATAAGCTATATTTTTCAAAGAATGTGCCCATTTCTCTTAAGTTTTACCCTATTCTCTTGCTATTGCTTTAATGTCTGTGTTGATGTCCCTCTTTTGTTTCTAATACTGGTAATTTATAATTTACTTTTTCTGTTTTGATTAGTCTTGCTAGAGATTTATTGATTTTAGTAAACTTGTCAAAGAGCCTGCTTTTGTCTTTGTTAACTTTACCTATTATTTGCGTTTCCTATTTTATTGACTTCTTTTCTTCATTATTTATTTTCCACTTACCTTGGACACATTTTTACTCTTCTTTCTCTAGATGCTTAGATGATAATGTAGATCATTGAATTTACACATTTCTTCTCTAGTAATATAAGATTTGAAGCTCTAACTTTCCCTCCCAGCACTCCTTTAGGTGGACAGTGCAAATTCTGGGATGTTGTATTTTTATTATTCGGATTAAAATATCTTATAATATTTATTGTAATACTCTTCCTTGAATTGTAAGTTACAGTTATTTAATTTCCAAATATTTGGAGAACTCTCTAGACTGCTTGTGATTGACTTCCCCTTTCACATTTATTGCTGTCAGAAAAAAACATACTTCTAAGATTTCAATCTTGTGAGCTGGAGTGACATTTTTCCTGCCCATATGTGGTCTACCTTGGTTAATGTTCCCTGTGCTTTTGAACGGAATGTGTATTCTGTAATTATTGGATATAATGTTCTATAATTATCAATTATTTCAATTTGGTTGATAGTGTTTAGATATTATCTATTTTTAGTGTTTTTGATCTCCTTTCAATTTTTGAAACAGGATTATAAAAACTTTCATTGATGTTTGTAGATTTATCAGTTTCTCCACTTACTTTTTACAGCTTTTCCTTCATGTATTTTAAAGCTTATTAGGGGGCAACACATTCGGAATCATCATGTCTTCTTGATCCCTTTATGAGATGCCTCTATCTCTGGAAATACTCCTTGTATTGACATTCCTTTTATATGGTATTAATAGAGTTACTCCACTTTTTTGTGATTAATCTATGTCTTTAAATTTATAGCATCCCACATGTTTATGCAGTATGACAATTTGTCTTTTAATTAAAATGTGTCCATTTGCATTTAACGCAATTCCTGATGTAGTTGGACTTATGTCTACCATCTTGCTATTGGTTTTTTGTTCATCCCACATATTCTTTGTTCCTTTCCTGCCTTATTCTGAATAACTGAATACAACTACTACTTAGGATTCCATTTTCTCTCTTCTTCTGGCTTTTAAGATAACACTTTATTTTTTTAAACCACTGCTCTAGAGATTCACACATGCATCCTTAACATACTACATTCTAGCATGAATTTATAGTATATTGCTTCACATATAATGGAAGAACATTACAATAGTAAAGTTCCATTTAATTCTATCTTTTGTGCTGTTGTTGTCATATAGGTTTTTTTTTTTTTTTTTACAATTATAGTCCCCATAGGATTGGTATTATTTTCATCATCTTTTAAAGAAATTTAGAAATGAGGAAAATTCTCTATTCACGTTTACCATTTTTTGGTGTTCCTTATTTTTTAATGTATATATGTATTTAATCTGGTGTTATTTTCTTTAGCCTAAAGAACTTCCTTTAACACTTCCTATAGTGCAGATTTGCTGGTGACCAATCCTCTCTGAAGATTTCTTTAATTCATCTTAACTTTTTGAAGTACATTTTGCTGAATACAGAATTCTGGTTTTTCTTTTCTTTCAGCTCTTGCAAGACACCATTCCATTGTTCTATGGCTTACATTATTTCTGAAAATAAATCAGTGTATAATCTTACTATCCCCCTGCATATAATTGCCTTTTCTTCTCTGGCTTCTTTTAAAATACTCTAGTTTTTATTCTCAGCAATTTGCATTTGATGTTACTTCTCCTCATGTTTCTACTGCCTAGGGTTTATAAAGCATCCTGGACTTTGAATTTATAGTTTTTCAAAAAAAATTTGCCACATTTAGGTCATTATTTCTTTCAAAATTGTTTTCTTATTCAATCTCTCCTCCACGTCTGGGACTCCAATTTCACACATACCAGATTATTTTTGTCCTAAGACTTCATTGATCTTTTTTTTTCTTCCAGTGTTCCATCTGCTGTTTATTCCAGATATTGTATTGCCTCGATTTCTCTGCTGAGATTTGCCATCTGTTCCTTTAATATATCCATCCTTTCCTTCAATTCTTCACACAGGTTTAGAGTAGCAGTTTTAAAGTCTTTGACTTCTACCTGCAGCACTTCTGTCATCTCTCAATTTGTTTCCACTGACTTTCCCCCCTTGATTAGGAATGTTTTCCTGTATCTTTTCATATCCTGTGATTTTTAATGATGTGGAGAAACATTTGGGAGAACATCTGGATTTTGGTGTCTTCCTGTAATGGGTGTTGACTTTTGTTTTGACAGCCATTTAATTAATTGGCCACTTAACCTGAGCCTTTTGAGGCTTGTTTTTAAGCTCTGTTAAGGCAGGTCTAGAGCAGCTCTTACTGGAGCGCTAAAATAGCCCCCTTTCAAGGCTTAGCTTATCTGAAGTCTCAATTGAATGTCCAATGTATTCATCAAGGTCAGTGTGGTCCAGTTGGTCAGAACCCCTCCGTTTCCCCAGCACTGTGAGGTTTCCAGCAGCTCACAGCTTTCTAAACAGCTGTTCTCCACCATGCCTCCATAGTCTCACCTGGCACACAGCAGCTCAGTTTATTATCAAGGATTTAAGAGAATCCCTGTATTTCCAGAGCCCCTTCTCTGCACACTCCTCTCCAGTACTCTGCCCTGAAAACTCCAGCTGTCTCGGCAGCCTACGCTCTGCTCTTTGCCTCTTCAGCAAATAGACCGCTGTTCTCTGCTGGGCTCTGTCTCCCTGTGCCACAGTTCTGAAAGTGTCTCCAGGCAGAAGGCCAGGACAATTATGGGGCTTTACTTGATGTGTTTCCCTTCTCTAAGGGATCTTAATCCTGTGCTGCCCACTTCCATTGTCTGGGGGAAAAAAGTGCTTCATATATTCTGGCCAGTTTTATAGCCATTTATGGTAAAAGGTCCACTCTGGGACTGTTACTATGT
Source organism: Paguma larvata (assembly GCA_030068075.1). Lineage (NCBI taxonomy): Eukaryota > Metazoa > Chordata > Mammalia > Carnivora > Viverridae > Paguma > Paguma larvata. The sequence goes on along the minus strand of CM057842.1, from coordinate 20,989,887 downwards.
TGTGGCTGGAAGTGGATTATAACAGTCTTAAATTGGTCTCCTCATATCCATTCATACTGTGGCAGGCAGAGTGATTTCTTTATGCAAATTTACCATTTTGTTACAAAAATTTTCAAACTTCCATAGAAGTAGAAAGAGTTATGAAGGGAACAGCCATATGCCTACCACCTAAATTTCATGATGAACATTTCCTACATTTTCTCTATCACCCATCTATCCATCCTTCCTTCCATTCATAAAGTCATCTTTTTTTTTTTTAGATGCATTTGAAGGTAAACTGAAGACATCATAACACAGAATACTTTTTTATAAAACCCATATAATCACATACATCCTGCTTAAAATTTATCAGCAGTTCCTTTACCCTTGAGCTAATGACCAAAATCTGTGACATGACCTAGAATGACATTTACTGATCTGGGTTGTGCTGATCAGTCTTGTCTTCTCCGCCCTCCTCTCCCTGTTCCCTGGGTGCCTGCCGCCCTGGTGTGCTCAGTTACTCCAACATCCTCTGCTCCTTCCTATTGCAGGGCCTTTGCATAACCTTTCCTTTGACTGGGATACCCTTCCCCAGCCTCCTTCCCTATCTCGCCTGGATATGATGGCGATTCATTCATTCTTCTCTTCTTCAGCCCTAGATGTCAGCTATACCTTTTCAATATTCTCACAGCACTACATACCTTTATTTAAAAGAATTTACAGAAGTTTAGAACTATAATCTTTGTCTCCCCCATTAGATAAAAGCTTCATAAAGACAAAAACTCCATCTCATTGTTAGAAACCCATTGCCTAGTAGGTTCTTGGCAAATACATCCCCTATCGGAGAGATTCATTAAATGAGCAAGTCATTTTTTTTCTTAACAAATCTAAGAAAGAGAAAAAATTTATCTAGCAAGATTTTCCGCTTCTTGTTAGTCTGTTATTTTGAACCCAACCAAGCGGTACAGGGTCAGCCCTCAATACTGCCTCCAGGCATATTTTCCTGGTCCAGACTGGTACGGAACACATTCAGAAAGCCCACCAGAGACAGGAAACCCACAATTTTTCTGTGCTCTTCTGGACAGCCAGTCTAAATTCTCATAACACTGCGGATCCATCTCTTCATTTGATTCTCAGAGATACAGCTCTGACTGAATATCAGAGTCTCGTTTTGTTTCAGAGGGAAAACTTGTTAATGATACCTTGAAGGGTTTAAAACCATATACTGCTCAACAACTCGCTCCATGCTACCCGTGTGCTCTCATCTCCCACACCAGGGCAGTAATCACGGCTCCCTTCCACTTGGTGGGACTGGGAAAGCGGTCTCATGAGGGAGGATACATCTGCTGAAACATGAAAATGAAACTCCAAGAAAGGAACAACCGCTGAACTTTAATAAAAGAGAGCTCCCTGTGCTATGAACAGACTGGTCTTTGCATGCTGAGCTGCCCAGCTCTACCAACATTTGATCTCTGCAAGCAATTTTACCAGCCTGTCAAAGAATATCACATAGAAGGGGGGGAGGGGAAGACTGATATAAGGTTGACAGTAGCATCTTAGGAGCAATCATCAATATTTCTCCCAAGAAGTCAAATGATTAAAGTCATAAACATTCCTCTCATTATAAAAGTGATAGCAATTGTTAATGCCAATTGAACAGGGACCACAGGAGAATTATGGTTTTAATTTTGACCATTAAGTTACCAGCAAGTTTATGAAGAGCTGGGTCTGTGCACAAAAGTACTGTAATGAATTCTCTTCCCCCAGGACTTGGGATCAACAGACTAAACAGCCCTGCCCTGCAACGCCAATGCCTGCAACTACGTCGCCCCTTCTCCTGGGCTGCACAGCAATCAACCAGAGCGTGGTGGAGGGAAGACCGCGGCAGGAGCAGCTGCTTCGTACAGAGCTCTCCATGGGTAAAATGGGTGCCCAGGAGGGCACACATGGCCAGAGGTGCCCCCTGGTCCTCAGAGGCCTTTGCTATGCCTTATAAAAAAGGAACTCAGTCAGGAACAGATGACAGCCACAGCTGACAAGCGAGAGAGCTCTACTGGATCTGTTGCTAGTGCCTGGCTGCTGTCCACCGCTGTTGCCAGGGAAACAGATGTCAGCTTGATGGAAACAAGGATCAGTGAAAACTTTCACTTACCTCGTTTCCACCGATCCCGACAGCCATTTCTATGGAAACAGTAGCTGCGAGCCAGTGGCAGAGAGGTTACCACTCACTTGTTAATGTCAGGTGTGGTTACCAGCCTGTGCACTTCAGGTACCCTGGTGCCAACAGCACCAGGATGCTGCTGCCAGCTATCCCCGACAGCCTTTTAACTCTGCAACAAGAAAGTTCAGTGTTTAAAAGTATATATAAATGTTGAGCTTGGTTCTTCATTAGAAAAAGGAAATTTACCATTCTTCCATTCAAAGCTGAAGTGGGGCTTAATTTCTTGTTCTACCAAAGCCAAACCAGGCGAAGTTACTAAAAAGCCATGGATCTTCCCCTCAACCTTTGACCTCACTCAAGTTGCTTCCATGTTCAAGAAAAGAAACATCCAACTCTGTGGTCAAATCTTTCACGTATTAGCCTACTCAAACCAAAGACAAACCCAGTTAAATTATGTGAGCGTCATTTTGCTACAAGTGATCATTAAAGATGCCTCTATCTGGAGTTCTGGCAGCATGATCATCGTCATCACGAATTACACAAAGAAAAATGTATTTTTTTTAATCATACGATCTACTGAGAACCCTGTACCCTCTTTTTCATTTCTAGACTAGACTTCTATGTGCCTTCTCAGCCTGCTGGTCAAGAGATGGAATTAAGTCATGAACTCAGTACAAGTTGGTTCTGTGACATAGTGGCTCCCAATCATACTGGCAGCCCGGTTATCCCATTACCTAACGACACCCCTTGTAAGGTTGTAAGCAACCCGACTCCTCTTCTAAGATGCAGATATGCCACAGGAGTATGTATAGGAAGAAATCCTAGTGTTCATTTTCAATCAGCAGATGCCGGTAAAGTGTTGAATGAGAGCAAATCTAATCCCAGTCATGAATAATTTATAAGGATGCCTGTTCCCAGAGGTTATGTCTCCACTTAGAAAATATCCGCAAGTGATACAACAACCACCTACCTGCTATGTTTTGTCTCCTGAGCCAGCATTCAAGGGGAGGAAATCGAGCCAATCTCTGACCTATCATGGCTCACGACGGTGTGAATTCACATGGACGAGGGTGCAAACGATGATGCCCCAAACCTGATCCTGTTCCACAAAATCTTGATATAACACAGTCCACAGTCCACACTCCACCACTACCGCTACTTTCCCCACCCCATTCTCTCTATACCTGCGATTACTTAGTAAAGTAGCCATGCCTGAGTCTTTGTGTATACCCTGTGATTTGATATAACTAGAGTGGGGTATGGAAAGACCCCAAAGGTAGAACTCAGAACGATCCACTGGTTTGAAGATGGCCCTTGCTTTTCTAGAATGCTTCACCTCATCCATGTTCCCTCGAAACTTCTGAGGTTAAGATAAATAGGGGCACCTGGGTGGCTCAGTTGGTTAAGCTCCTGAGTTTGGCTCAGGTCATGATCTCGAAGTTCATGAGTTCGAGCCCTGCGTCAGGCTCTGTGCTGACAGCTCAGAGCCTGGAGCCTGCTTCAGAGTCTGGATCTCCCTGTCTCTCTGCCTCTCCCCCATTTGCACTCTGTCTCAAAACTCAATAAACATTAAAAAAAAAAGGCCTCTAGTAATATAAAATTGGATTTGTGATGTAAAAGATACCTGTGATCTGGTAAATTGAAACTTGTTGGGACATAAAGAACACAGATTAAAGGACATTGAACATACAGATGTGGGCTGGGTTTACATCCAATCTTAGGTCATAAGACCTAATTTACAAAGAACATTCTAACAGACAAAGCCTGTTTAAGAAATACTTCAAATATTTTCCCTAAGATGTTGACAAAACCAAAGCTTTGAATTCATAGACGAGTTATCAATGATTTTAATATGTTCTTTATTAAGACCCAGGAGGTGGTTTATGTAATAATATCCTTCAGTAATCATTGGCTTATGTCATTATGTATACACGTGTGTATGCAATAAAACACTTAAAAATATTATAGAATCTTGACTTTCCACTAAAGCAGGCCAATCTCGGCCAATTATCATCAGTTTAAAAGGGCCCAGTTGATTAGATTTTTCCTGCATCAAATCATATTTCATATACTCTCACTCAAGCCACCACAGTCATGAATCCTCACGCAACGAAATGTGGTTGGTATTATTAGCTCCATTGCACAGACCAGGAAAGTAAGGCTCAAACAGGTAAGTGATTTGCCCCAAATCTCACTGTTGGTAAAAGGTAGAGCAAAGAATCAAGTCTTGGCTATCCAACTCTAAAGCCACTATGATTAACCACGATGCAACAGAAATGCCATGCCCCCCAATTCGTGCAAAAAAATCACTGTCAGAGAGAACTTCAGTTACAAGCATTTGGAGCTGCAAAATACTTTGTAGCTGACAAAGAACCCGAAAGGCTTTCCTCTCGAGAGGGCGCAGAGTACAGTATTAATGTGTATACAAAGCTCATGTCTCTTGGTTACTTTCCAGAAATCCAGACAATGGTACACTTTAATTTCCAAAGGGCCCCTGTGTTTATTCTCACTTCACCACAGAAAGGAGGTCTTTGGATTTAGGATGAAGACACATTCAATGAGTAAAATCCTTAACTTCCACATTCACTACCAGATATAAAGCCAGCCACCCTATGAGGAAAACGGCAGCATGAGGCCATCCATATTTGAGGGACAAGGAGACCGAAGCTCAGGGCTACACGGTGAAGTCCCAGAGTCAGTGTGTGACAATGGCAGGACCAGAACCCAGGTCTTCTCGTCTACCAATCTCTTCCTGGGGGCCTGAGCCACACCTTGGGGGCCTCACCACAGGTATGCCTGGTATCGGGTGGGCCCTACAGGTGAAGAAGTGAGCCCACTGCCCAGGACCACACTTGTCCCCCTGAGAATGTGGCAGGGATTCTAAAGAAACAAAGCCCAGAAACACCAAAAGTTCTCTTATTTTGCCTATTTACTGACAAAAACCTCAAAAGGGACAAGAAGTTAAATGAACAATTTTAAAAGTAAAAAAAAATCACCAACTTCTAAAAAAAAAAAAAAACCATCATGAGAAGAGACATAATCTGTCTGACTTACAGACTGAAACAAGACATTCTTTCCAATCCCTGGTCATAACGGGATCATCTCCTCCACGACAACTTAATGTAAAATTACAACACGAGCTGAAGACATTCCCGGCTCCCCCTGCCCCGACCCCCCACAGAACACTATCATCAGAGAAAAGTCTTCATCTGTGTTCATGCTTGGTTACACAGGGTGTACAGTTCATAAACTTCATACTCACCTTGAGAAAAGGATCTGTTGTAAAACCAAAGATTTTCCCAAAGCATCGGTCTTAGAATGCTTTACAAACGTACCAACACCAAATCAAGCGTGCAGATTAAAATCAGTTCACGAATACAATAGGATGGCATGGCCACACGAAGAAAGAAAAAGCCAACGAGCAGAAACAAGTATTTCCAAGTGGTTAACACACTTAAAGACACACAAGCATTATTTAATGATCCTTCACCAGAAGGCAATAGCATGGTCTTAAGTTTCTAAAATAGGAGGCTTTTAATTCAGCACTTTAAGGATTACAGGTGTGCGGGTCTGGTGAGGCTATGCTATGGAAGTCATCTTGTTTTTTACTTTTTACCTTTTTTTTTTTTTTTTTTACTTTTTTTACTTTTCACTACTTACATCCCTCTGGTTTTGTGATCCCATTAGTGTTCCCTAAAAAAATTGTGAAGAACTCTAAGATTGAAGCAAGTTTTTAAAAATGTCACAAGAAAATGCATACGAATAACTTCTTTTTTTGTTGCTTTGGGGACCAGCCAAGGGGGAGTTGCTGGGCAGAGGAGTAAGGAATTGTTGGGGAGATGGAAGCATGCCCGATCCTCATTGGTCCTCCCCGCAGACACCTTATCGCCTTTCAAGATCCAGCTCATAGACATACAGTCTTGCCAGCCCCTCAGTCTACACCCCTGCTCCGGTTCTGCCACCCTGCCCTGCTCGACGACAGTCTGCCCACCAGAAAGGAAAGCCTGAGCCCAGAGCCTCTGTCTGGCGCCCCTGGCCTCTGGCTCTGCAGGAAAAGCTAGCCAAACTGGTGAGCACAGCCGCAAAGCTGCCGTGGTTCTTAACTTCATACCAAGTACCTCTCTGCACCTCCTCGCCTCGCACTGCGGCACCATCAGCGTGCAGCATGAAGGGGCTGGGCACACACGAACTGACTGGAAGTCGCTGGGAGGTCTTGAATCTTAAAAATTCACATGCCATTGCATTCTCCCTCAGAAGGGCTCCAGTTTTGCTTTGATACAGAAATGTTTTAAAATTACTTATTATTTCCCCTAAGCATGTCACTGTTTTCATCCTCCGTGGGGTCAACATTTAATGCCCACCATTATAAGAAGGAGCCCCTCCTCCCATTTTTTCCCTTCCCCCCGTTTTGAGCTGCTTCACCACGCCCAGGCGATGGCCCCTGCTCTGGGAAGCTCAGAGATAAGGCATGTCACTGGCACTGTTAAAATTAGTCGTTTCCATGGCCTCAGTCGGTTTGGTTGAACTTGGGAGACATGGGGCGCCAAGGACTGCAGCACGGCGTCTGTTAATGCTGTCCAGGCTGTTCCTGACGCAAAATCAGGGCTGTGCTGTTTCTCCAGGGATAAATTCCACTCTCTCAAGCCCAATGCTAACCTAAGGCCACAGAGATTCGTCAGGATGAAAGCACTGTTAAAGTGTTCAAACTTTAAAACAAGGGCCTGCAGGGTCGTCCATTGGTACACAGAAGGAAGCTTTGCGGAGAGTGGACAATGCTGTCACACCCTCCACCCGACCCAGTCCCCACTCCCCTCACTGGGGGTCCGGGCTCCGTGCCATCTCTAGAGGGGGCTTCCTGCCACAGCACGCATCCGTGGTGTAAAACTGACCACACACATTATCCCCTGAAAAAAGGCCGGGCAGTCTAGAGGGCAGACGAGGAAAGGAAGCAGAGGTGAGGGGTGAGCTGTGCGCCCTGCCCTGGAAAAGGCAGTGTTCAGAAAGATGCGACACAGGGCTCCTTGCTGCCTCAGCATTCCACGAAGGCATCGCCCCCCCGCCCGAGCCACAGCTTGGGAAGAAGACGATAAAGCAGGTGAGGATACACCTTGGGAAGGTGAGCTTCCTTCCTGAGGATGTGTGAGCACAATGGGTGACAGAGGCTCTTCCGGGGATAGACGGGCACCCCCAGCCCCCAGTAGCGGTCATGTTCAGAAGAAGCTTCTGGGAGAGCCCAGACAGCCTCTTCTCCCTTCTAGGGGTGCTCCCCTTTCTGGGTGTCTGCGGGTGGGGAGGATACGGAGCCACCCGAGGGGCTTGGGGTGGCATCTCCAAGTATGGGCAGGGCAGAGCCCAGAAACCCCGGGACGCCCTTCTCGAGCCAGCCTCCACTCTCTACAGAGCCTCCTCTCTGTGGACGGTCATCTGCCGAGTGGAGGCAGCAATCTGAAATTTCAAAAATGGTGACTGCGTGGCAGGGAGTATAAGGCCATAGGAAGTGTATGTGTAAAAGCTGGTCATTACTTTGCATTAAAGATTCCACAAGTTAAGACTAATCATGAATTAGAGGGACAGTGCTCACAGTGACAGTAGCAGACGACCAAGCAAGCAAATGACTTGAAGGATGTAAGATTTTTTAAAATTGTTCAGCATTTATGTGTGAACCTAAGTTTCTTCCTCCTACTCAATAAAATCTGAAACACCCTGGAAATATTCATTATACACTGTGGGTAACTCGAAAAGGCCAGGCTGTGTACGAAATGGGAATAAAGCCATGAAAGACAAAGGCCCTTTCCAGGGGGAGACGGAGGCCAGGACTCCTTTTACTCGCTTGCAATCCACATCTGCACGTGGACGCACTAATGCACCTGGCTTCAGGGAACCGTTTTCATTAAATTAATCATGTTTGGCAAGCGTCAGAAACACAGAATCTCACAGACAAGATACGGGCAGAGAGAATCACAGTTCAATCCAAAAGCAACACACAGAAGGGACGTCAGAGTCCACACGCATGCAGAGAAGCCGCGGGGAGCAGCTGGGGGGCACGCAGAGCTGCCCCGCGCGTGGTACCAGCAGAGTGCGCAACATGGATCTGACTGCTTACCCACTAAGGACACCAAGAACCAGGTTAAGGACGAAAAATGAGCCAAGGATGATGAGACTAACAAAATACACCCATGGCCATTCCCATCCTATCGCATCATTTACCTGTGAAACGCAAGGAGATCAGTTATCAGTTATCCATTTACCAAAGAGCGGAGCCCCAGGAACAGCTGCCGGACAGACCACTCAGGGCTTCGAATAAAGACTTGTGCTCTTAGGATACGCCTAGGATCTTCTATCTTGTGTCTTCAGGTAAGGATGCATTATGCTGCTGAAATCTACACACGTGGCCCACCAAAAGTTGGCCAGGACCAGCTCATTTAGCTACTGTTTTGTACCAATTAATCTGCATATTTGGGTCCAGACCAATAAAGCAATTATAAGTGTATCTCATTTTAGGACAGACAAAAGGGCAGGCAATGGAATCTATTTAAATCCCAAGCAACAAGGCTGATTAATTTCTGGTCAATAACCGTTGCATAGCTTTCTTTCATAAAGCCTGGTGAGGTTCCAGGAAGCGTCTTGATTTGGGAAGCCTCAGCAGAAGAGAAAGCATCTCAGAGGACACAGTACGTGTTTGCCACCCACCCGGCCGCCCCCATCTAGCAAAACCTGTGTGGTCTAGGCAACTGTCCTTAGGGCTCTGCTTTCAAGATGAAAGAGGTGTAGCTTACCCGCTCAATACACCAAGTACAAGATTTAGTACGAAAAATGACCCAAAGATGACGAGACTGACAAAATACACCCAGGGCAATTCAAATCCCATAGCATCATTCATCTGCAAGAAATAAGATAGTCTCATAGGAGCAGGTTAATATGAGGATCTAATAAAGAGAGAGGGTCACATTAGAGACAGCATCCTATACATTGAATTAAACATTTACCTAGATTTGAATCAGAGACAACAGTAGCCAAGGCACATTCACTGTATATTCCCAACACACACACACACACACACACACACACGGGCACACACATGCACACGCACACATACGAAGAGTCCTCAAAGCTTTGGGGGCAAATAATAGCAGACTTTGACACAGGCAGGGGAATCGGCTGGAATCTGGCTCTTTCTCACTGGAAGCGGTCTTGATCATGGACTTTCAGAATAGGTCTTGGTAGAGCACAAAGCTCAAGCTTAGCTGGAAAGTGTTTTCTACTCTACCCAAGTTGTTTGAACTTTTTGCTTTTAAAATTCGTAATGGTGGAAAAGTCTTAGGGAGACAAACTTGTAACATTTAACTCTATAAATTCTTTTTTAAAAAACCATAAAATACACATTTCCATTGGAAGCTAACCTTCCCCAAAGAAACCTAAACCCTCTGAAATCTAGATTCTCTGCCATCAGTGAGCGCAAGCAGGGCCAAATTAACGCCAAGAAGAAAGTGCTCAGAAGTCAACTAGCTGACACACATTCAAGGGTGCTTTGGGGAATGAGATGTTTCCCACCTGCACCCAAGGACGGACCGGGAGAGGGAAAGCAGCCCTTATCTCCCACACCTAGCTTTCACCTAGATGAGCCACCTTGGGAGAACTGGGTCCAGCTGTGAGCTGACTGAGACGAGGTGAGAGAGGGCTGGTCCAAAGGAACCCTGTGCTGCTGCTTCTGGAACAAGATCGAGCAGCACAGTCGATCTTGGCCTCCGGGGCAGACCATCGCAGGGGAGGTTTGGTCACGAGCTGCTTTCATGCAGGAGCAAAGAGGTGCTTCAAGGTTCATGGCTAGATAGAACGTGCCAGCAGCACAGGTCAGTGTTAAATCAGGCAAACGCTTCTCTGAGGAAGGAGGTGTTAAGGACCAGTCCAGGGACAGAATGAATGACTCCCCGCCTGACTCTGCTGGAGCCCCTGGAATCTTCGGCCAGTACAACTATATGTGGTCTGGGTGAGTGACCGTTCTGGCCTCACAGGTGAAAGCCCCTCAGGCCTTTAAGCATGTGATTTCTTCCACATTATCTGGCTTCAGATTTTAGCTTTACAGAATGAGGTGCATGTGTTTCATCATGTCTGCCTCACGCAGAAGCCAAACAGGAAAAGAGAACATAAAAAAAAAAAAAAAGACCTAACATCTGTTGCTGAAGTCTAGGGAGAGGACATTAAATCCCTTATGAAACACCTGTTCGGCCACACGAAAATTGATGTGCTTAATAGAACTCCTATCACTCCGCACATCTTACACTGGCAATTAGAGTAATGAATGAACTGGGGCCATGGCTGCAATTGTTGATCTAATTAAGCTGGATAAACTAATTTCAGCAGGAAAGCACAGGGTAATGCTTCCAAAGCAACGACACCACTAAACTTATTTAAAAACTCATGTGTGGAAGAGAAGAACCAGGCTGTCCAGCGCAGTGCCCAGAGCCCAGCCTGGAGTCAGGGCCTTCCGGGGAGACCTCTCTGGGCCCGTTTCCTCTCTGCAGGAGCAGTGCAGGTGACAGGGGAGAGGGTGCTCATGGGGTGAGGGAAGGACGTGCAAAGCCCAGGGCTCCCACCAGGAGACCTCAGTCCCGCACAGCGCTGGCAAAGTCAGTGGCCACGCCAAATGCTTAGCAGTCCTCATTCAGGCCCCCGTCTGCTGTTCGGGGGAACGCTAGGACAGCAATCTGCTCCACTTGGGAGGGCATTTTTTTTTCTCAATTAAGGAAGTTTTTAATTTCTTAGGAGTAGGTGTTGGACACAGTCACATCTGCTTGGGTCAGAAATATTAACGGGAGTGACAGCTGTGGGCTGGGGAGAAAGCCACAGCAAAGGCCACAGAAGACTGTCTAAATCTTCAGAAGGTGGGGCGGGGAAATGGAACTAAATATCTAAAGGCCAGTCTTTCTCCAAACGAAACCTTCTCAACCCAAGTCTCTTTTCAGAGGCTAGTACTCCTCAGACCCTATCGTATACATGGGACAAGTCAGAAGTGGCAGGCTATTCTGAAAAATACTCAAATGAAAATAAAGACTCTGCTTGGGATTTTGTCTGCGTGGTCTTTATCAGCAATGAAAAAAATCAGCATGAGCTGAAGCATTTCAATTTAGGTTCATTTTTGAAAGATTTGTATCAAAGTCATCATGTGGTATCACCAGGTGCCAGGAAAATAATATTCTATTTAGTTTCCATTTTCCCTCTCATTTCAAAGGCTGAAATGCACATTCATGTCTCCAGTTAAAGACCAACCTAAAGCTTTTTGGTTTTGGTTTTTTTCTAACTGTTGAGAACACTCCTGCGAACTTGGCATACTGGTTGGGGCTCCCCTGAGTAGGGAATAAGAGGAAGGCACAGAAAGACAAGCCCTTGGACAATGACAGAGGAATTTCCCAGTGTCTTGAAGGGAGGAGACTGTCAGTCTGACCATGTGGACTTCCCATTCGACTCTGGCAGCCTGCACCTCCAGAGCTGTGTTCATTGAGGAAAGAGCCTGGCACTAAGGCAGGAGGCTGTGAATGATTTACACATGAGTAGCTCTCGGCTGAAACCAACACTATTTTAATTTCCTACCTTTAAAGACATTTCCTCTGAGTTGGAGAAGAATGCAGTCTAATTGTGCATCTTGCAGACAAGAAAACTAAAGCCCAGAGAGTTCTGGTGACCTCCCCAAGGTCATATGCCCATCCCCTTCCTGCCTTCATGCTCTTCCCTTGCCCTACACCCTGCTACCTCCATAGACAACGGATACGTGTGGATCAGACGGCAGCTTAACTATGCTTATGGAAATCACTTTGTAAAAGAGCTCTACAAGAACTTTTTCCCCACCAGAAATTGATAAGCCCACTCCCACACATCCAACCAGTTCTCTAAGTATGTCTTCCTGCATATTGTACCCACCTGTAACTCTTCTCAAGACCCTGCCAGCCCTTTGCCAGAAATTCTTAAGAATTAAGGCATCAATGAGCTTGAGAACGCTGACTGAATATAAACTTGACAAGATGCAAAATAATCCCTGGCAAAGACTGTGCCCACTATATACAAACACCTGAAGGACTGAGAAATCTGTTCGCGATCAATATTTACAATTTAATCTCCCTAGTTATCTCTTTCCCTTTCCACCCTAGTTGTTCATACACACTGATATTTAAACATGGCCTTTCTACACTGAGGCAAAGGGATTGTACAATGAGAAGTAAGAGGAACTGGAATTTGCTGAGCACCTGCCCTGTGCCAGGCACCGTGCTGGTCAAGGAAGTTCTGTGCTGGAATGCAGCTGTGTATTTTCCACCTGACCACGGCCCGTTCAACATTAGGAAGCCTTGGTGCCTTGGCTCTTGCCTCTCTCTCTGATGAGTTAATAAATGTAATCAATGAATAATTAAACCTGATGTGTTTCAGAGGAGCTTAGTGAACTGCACAGGAGATGACTTAGCTGCCCCCTAGTGTTCTAGAATGGTTCACAAACCTCTGACAGCAGGGAATGCCAAAGAAAGAGTGCTGAGTTCCAGTCTAGAGCAGGGGTCACCAAACTACGACCTGTGGGCCAAACTCAGCCCAGCACATGCTTTTGTACAACCCTTGAGCAAAAAAATAGCATTTTCATTTGTAAATAGTTGGGGGGTAAAAATCAAAAGACTGTTTCATGACACATGAATGTTATGTAAAACTCAAAGATCAGTGTCCGCAAATCGAATTTTAATGGAACAGAGGCACACCCACTTATTTACATGTTATCTATGGCTGCTTCTGAGCCACATGGGCAGAGGGCAGAATTGAGTGGTTGTGACAGGGATATTATGGTCTACAAGGCCAAATATACTTACTATTTGGCCCCTTATAGGTCTACGATCAAGAACCACAACCATTTGCTATAGGACCCTGGATTCTATATGTTCAGTGGCCTCTCTGTATACCACTGTTTGGTCTTCGAAATCCCAGACCTTCTAGAAAGGGATACAGCCTGGGATAATGTTGGTAAATTACTTGAGCTCCTCCATCAGAATAACGATGCCCTGTAATTCACAGAGAATATAATTATTATTTTGTCAAATTATTTACTCTGTGTTTGTCATACTAATGACAGAGATAATAATTATACAATCCTAGGTGATACTTAAAGGTTCTCCCAAAACAATGGAAACTTTTGTTTCTAGGTGCATGGAGTTTTCTCTCCTTTAATCACACACTAAAGGGTTTTTGCTAGACAACAGGAAAACTGTCAAGAATCCACGTGCAAAAATGTAAAATAAAGTATAAAATTGTGCATTAGCCAAGGCACATTGGATCAGCAGTGGACAATGCACTCTGACAACAGAGAGAACAGCAGAGCTGAGAAGAGTCAGAGATTTTTTTGAAAATCAAAATGTTGTTTCCTGTACTGTTTGCAGGGGTGGGGAGGATCCAAGTTTGGGCTATTTGAAGGAAGCAGTTTCTATTTATCAGAAACTTCAAGGCAAAACTGGGACTGAGATCTCAACTAATCTAACTAGGATTTGCAATTCTGAAGATAATACTGACAATGAATACCTTCCCTAATTTGAAGGTCCCCTGGCCCTGGCCATGATCTTGGCTTCTCCAATCTAATTTCCCTCCTTCTTCCTCTTCATGAAAGACATTATCTTATGGATACAAAGAATAGACATGCATGCCCAAACGGACACACACACACACACACGCACCCACGTGCACACACACACGTACACACATTCTCTCTTTCCTAGGACAGTAAGAAAAAGGAAGGGAAAAGAGAAACAAGATACAACATTTTAGTGATGCTTAAAACTTTTTACTTAACTAGACTCACACTTTGGGGAAGAAAATAAAAATATACCTTCTTTGCATAACAGTGAATATATAAGGACGTCTACAATCCTGTAAGCATGGTGTTCATTGGTAAAGGGAAGCAAAACCTATTTATAACCATTGTGTGCCATGTTCTCTGAAGTTATAAAGAAATATGAAACCCTAAAGAGTATCTAAAATGTAGATTCTGCCAGGAGCTACTTCTCAATTTGTAGGCCTTCTAACTAAAGACTGCCCATTCAAGAAGTACTTTATTACTAATTGCCTTTTAACCAATCATTATTGGAATCCTGATGAATCCCATTTGAACTTGGTTGTGGGCTCAAAATCTGCACGTCAGCTGTTTTTCCCGGCAATCTGTGCCACAGAAAATAATTTCTAAACTTCTGTGAGCTTTTTCAAATTCTACCAAATAAATAATCAAACAAACGCGGCTCTGAGAAATAGCAGTTAAGATACGGTTGGTCTTCATTTACAGCAAAGCCTTCCGGCTCTGTCGGGAACAAGGAGAACCAGACCTTAGCCAAAGAAAGGGCATCGGTCTATTTTCACGGCAGGTCGGATGGGTCCACCAGCCCTGGAAGTTTGCCGTGCCTTTCCAGCCCTTTCTGCCAGAGTTCTGTAGCTCCAAAGAGAAAGGAAGCAAGAGGCAGGGGCTGTGCTGGGCTAATTTGGGGTAATGCTGAAGAGGCGAGAGGGAAACAGTATAATAAGGGAAGATCTAATTTGGCCTTAAAACTGCACTAAGTTCATGGAAAGCATGAAAGGGATCCAATTTATATTCCCTATCTTTTGTTAGGATCTGGTAGAGCAGCCCACCTTTATGTAAAAAACAGATCAAACCCATGGAAGTCCAGGAGCCTCTTAACTTGGACAGTAACTCCTGGCTGTCTAAGAGTTTAATTCGCAACAGCCCTGATCTTGGGAGTTCCCTCAGAACAAGGACTCACAGGCACACCAAGCAGCACTGGGGAGTGAGGCAGCCAGTATCACACAGCGGCTTTCTGGGATGGAAACAAAGGTCCCGAGGAGGAGAGAGAACGAGTCTCACTGAGTGAGGAGAGGGTCTGCTTCCCTTCCCCAAGAACTGACTTCCAGGGTTTCTTTCTCAGCTAACTCTCCAGCGGTGCCAGCGAATGAAACACTCTCATCCAAAGAAAGAACACTGCACACGCTGTCCTCCAGCGGCTTACCCAGTAGAGCACGTCTGTCCAGCCCTCCATGGTGATGCACTGAAACACGGTGAGCATGGCAAAGGCAAAGTTATCAAAGTTGGTGATGCCCCCATTTGGGCCGACCCAGCCACTCCTACACTCCGTGCCATTGGCGGCACACTGGCGTCCATTCCCTGAGAACGCACAGGGCGCTGGGTCGTCTTCAGCTACGATATCTGCAAACAGACCACACGGGCTTCACCACGTGAGACACCGATACCAGGAAGCCCGAAGCCAGGGGAAGCCGAGGGCCCTTATCAGAGCCTGGGACGTCTGCCTCCCACCTGTGCTGTCTCAGACTCACACTTGACCCTCAAGGTCCACTTCAAAGACTCCCTCCACCGTTGGCATATGACATTCATGTACTCAGAATCCATTGTTCTCTCCTCTGCCCTGACTCTATAGCACCTTTCTTAAGCCTACAGAAACAATGCTAGTGGTTCCCCTCATGTTCTAGTTTTGGGGGTACCTCATCTGGTTTGCCAGGACACATTACATAAGAAATCAGGATAGAAAAGGAGATTAATCCTCATTTATTCTGAACACAACTCACACTAAGAACTGGTTCAGTACATTTACTGGTATATTTGGCTCCCCTCCCCCCCCCATTTTATTTTAGATTTTCCCCAAACCATAGAAGTTATTTGGCACATTGATTTAATGTTTTAAAAAAATTTAAATTTTTTAAATCTAAGCTAGCTACGATTCTCGTTACTCACCTGAGTCAGCAAAAAAACATGTTTTGTGCATTTTTCCAATAAAAAGTTCCAATCCTATAATAGCATAGATTATGATTACAAATAATACCAAAAGGGCTATGTGAAGGAGGGGAACCATGGCTTTTATAATGGAGTTCAGGACAACTTGTAAACCTAGGAGAGAGAGAAAGAAGTTTGTGAGCCAGGGAGATGCTTTAAGGAATATACATATGTATAAAATTCCTGATGATGCCTGCTCTACATACGACACACAAAATAAAACTCCAAAAGATATTTAATATGAAATTAACATTAGGGGCACCTGGGTGGCTCAGTCGGTTAAGTATCCCTCTCTTGATTTCTGCTCAGGTCTTGGCCTCGCAGTTCATGAGATCGAGCCCTGCATAGGGCTCTGCACAGACAGCGTGGACCTTGCTTGGGACTCTCTCTCTCTCCCTCTCTCTTTGCCCCTCCCCTGTTCACACTCTCCCTCTTTCAAACTAAATAAATAAACAAACAAAAGAAAGACATCACTTCTGAGTGGAGATAAGACAGAGGACTGGGTAGCAGCCCTCCTCTTGCTAGGGCCTAAAGCTGGGAGGGGATGGATTTCCAGAGGTGGGCCTAGGAGAGGGGTGGCCCGCTCCAGACAGAGGGAAGAGCGTCAGAAGCACAGAGGTGAGCCAGGCAATGTGCACTGGGCCAGTGAGTCTTGGTTGGTGGTCACGCAGTGGAGAGAAGATCAGGAAAGAAAAAGCAGATTGCAGCTAGGTAGCTCTGGGTTTTAAACTTGTGTTACAGGGCCAGACTCTACTTCATCGGGAAAAGGCAGCCTCTTTAGAAAAAGGAACAAGGAAGCAGAAGAAGGGGCCAGCAGAGAGGTGGTAGCGGAGTGCTGGGCTCTCCAGGCAGGACAGCCTGAGGATCAGGATGAATCTAGCAGCCGAGTTTGAGAGAAGAAAGTGCCCATGGAAGCAGGGTCTTGAGGCAAACCCGTGTGCCTGAACCAAAACAAGAAGGTCAAAAAGGAGGCTCTCCTGGAACGAGGGAGGGAGGAGACGAGCAAGAGCCACTTTGGATGCCAAGTTTGGTGGCAAGCCTAACCGTAAAAGGGAAGTGTCCTGCCACTGCTATGTGGACCTATGACATGATGGTGGGACAGGAACATCTGGAAGCTCTGTGCACAGCACTGCTCAAAGCCACAGCACAGGACGAGACAGATCGTGGAAGGAGGGGTAACACTCAGGTCAGGAGTGGGTGGGCAGAAGCAGGAGACTGGGGGTGAGTGGTGGGCAGGAAATCAGAAGCCACACTGCAGCCAGCTTCCTAATTCCTGTGTTTAGCATCTGGGTTCTTCCTCACCCCCCACCCCACCCCCAATCCCTGGACGGGTGCAGAGCTCCCAACACATATTCAAAGAAAACAGTATAAGATGCCAAGATGCTAAATGTAAAGAAGACAGAAATCAGAAAGCACCAAGAAAACAGAAGGATATTCATTAGCAATAATAACGAAAATTGACTGTGATTAGAAGTCCATGGAAAGAGGTGAGGGATGAGATGGGGCAGGAAAATTGAGAAGATTTCACTCAAGAAGAGCCTGTCTTTCCAAAACCTGTGTTACAACCTAAATCCTAGGTACTACCTTCAGATAGTTAAGTGTTCAAATGGTTTTAGAAAAAAAAAATGATTAATCCAGTAACTTTTAAAGTTTTTACTTCTGTCAGAAATAGACAAAAAGAAGTATCTGCTCTAATCCACTTGGACATGGGTTTGTTTTCTCATTTGGAGGGATTTCTTTTTCTTTTTTAGACCTGGACAGTCCATTCGAAATCAGCTGGCAGTTACCGCTTCTGACTTCTGCGGTAGTGAGGCGTACGTCTCATGAGCGTGCTTGTTCATTGTAACTACCGTATTTCAGATTGGCCCCGTACATGAGATAATGAGGTTGATCTTCATGTGAACGTGTGGGCTTTCCTGACATTGGGCTCCTTTGTACATAATCGGTGTGTACAGTGGAGCTCACGGGACTCCAGTTAAGGAGAGAGTGGGATGGGAGGGAAAGAACACTAAGGCAGGAACAGAGAGAGGGCATGTCTCTTCCCTTTCGGCCACCCACTGGCTATGAGAATCTGCACGAGTTGCTTCCCCCAATAGCCCTCGGCTTCTTCGTCTAAAAGATGATGCACATAGGTCAGACGATCTGTTCTTTCCCATTTGATGGTCCGGGATTCTGATAAATATTCTCAGAACATGGATGGTTAAGAACTCCGTGGATGCCTGAGGCACTCTCTTTTGACATACACATTTACCTCCCAACGAATGAACATATAATCACAAACACACGCAAAATCATGTCTTATAGAGCAGTCTGAATTCTCTATAGAAGGGATGAGACAATTCCCAGATAAGTGTAAACAGTCACACCTTCCCTGGCATTTTTAACAAATTCAGGATTCTTAAGAGATCACTAGGCCCCCAGTTGCCAACCAGCATGGGAAACATCAGGACCCAGAGCCCCGGGCCCATCTCCCCAAAGCCCAGCTGGGGCTGATGAGAGACACAGATGTTCTCCACTAGGGCAGTGAATAAATACGGGCTGAAAAGTCCTCACACAAGACTTAGGTCCCCATTTCTCCCTGTAGCGTGATGTAGAACTCCACCACATTACAGAGGAGAAAAGGAAGAAATATAGTTTAAAACTATTCTCAAGAGCATCCGGGAACACAAGTAAGTCGTTTATTGAAAACCTCATTAGGCACAGATGCCAAAACGATGATCTAGGAGTTCGGAGAGCTTCACTGGCCAGACTTGCACACGCGAAGCCACAGCACCTGCTTGTCCTTACGACACATGCTGCGAGCAGCCTGCCCTGTCATGTGCTCTTTGAGGGGAAAAAGGTTGTCGTGGTGACTCTGAGATCAGATTAAGCTATAACAACTAAATCTGAAAGAACACGTTTGCTCACTGAACTTCTCATTTCATTGTGTTACACATAACAGAACCAGTCATTTCCAAGGTATTTCTATTTTTCTCAATTGCTTCCAGACACTTCTGTGGTTTTGACTTGTGCTGATCTTTTTCAATGAAAATAAATGAACCATCTGGAAAAACAAGTACACATAAAACACCACTTCCTACATTTTAAAATGTTAAATTTGGAAATCTTTTTTTTTTTTTCCAGAGAATTTTTGGTGTGTCTCAAGTGCCAACAGGTTTAATAAAAATTTCATGAAGAACTTCTGGAGAGGCAAAACATGATCTGTGCTCTTTTGATGGCTTTACGAGTCGTGAAAAACAGGCACACCCTATCCTCCTAGATCCTTCCTCCAGCCAGAGGAGGCAGCAGCCTCGCCACCACAATCCCTGGAGAATGCTAGGACGTGTACCCTCACGTCCCCAGCAGGGGCGTCCTCGCAGGGGCAGAGCCCAGCCCAGCAGCATGCTCCATGCTCCTTAGGGAAGCAGAAGCAGCTCCTGGACAGGGCACAGTCTGGACATCTGTTCCAACTCAGGTGGCATTCGACCTGGCCTAGATGTCCAGAGCAAAAAGCAGACTAGGACTTGGCACAGAGGGGTACACAGCCTAGTGGAGAAAACAGCGTCTCTCACCACGGAGAGTCGCCTCTGTGCTCCAGACCTTGAACTAGGGGCTCTCCCCGTATTATCCTTTTTGGTCCTCACGACAACCTGCAAGCAGGTCCTACCGTACCCCAGGGAGAACCCAGAAGCATCCACTCTCCCCTCCCAAGAGGCACAGGCACAACTCTTAAGAGCGGAGAGTGAAGCAGGCTTTTCCAGAGTCCAGCCCCCTACTGCTGCTTGCTTTGAAGAGCCCTCCATCACCCTCCTCTGCGCAAGCCACCATTTTCAGAGGGGGCAGGCCTAGGAGCAGGAGACGGCTGCGGCAGTGTGGTGTCTCAGGAGGAAAACCAGACGGGAAGCAGGAGGCCTGAACTCAAGGCCCCGTGTCACCACTCCCTTGGTGTCTGTGCAAGAGAAGTTTCTCCCACAAAATCAGGAAGACAACAGTTGCTACTGGCCCTTTCTCGGGACTATCACAGGGGTCCGAAATAACCACACAAGCAAAAGCGTGTTGTGAACTGTGAAGGCCTCCGTGGTCGTCTGCGGACCCCCTGGCTGGCACACAGCAACTCACCTCGCAGCACTCAGTTCCAGAATCCTGAGCCCCACCCAGAAGAAAAACAAGTCAACAAACGCCTGGCTTTAGGAAACAAGACGTGCTTACTGGGTACTCCTGACACTAGTCGAAGTGGTCGTAACACTCGAAAGGCTCGGAGGGCTTTGACATCGAAGCCTCCTGACTTGCCACTGGAGTGGTTACCGCCTTCTGTTTCTTTGGTTAATTGTTCCAGAATTACACTAAACAATCTGAAAAATGGAAGAAAGGAAGAAATGTTAGAGTCTGTCACCCAGAGAAGCAAAACAGGAAGATAATAGTAGTTATTTCTGAACAAGGGCTAATTCTGCGGGTCTGCTGCCTACATAAAGGGGAAGCAAGGCAAAGGCAAGGATCGGGCCGTGATTCCTGAAAGCAACCCCGACATGTAACATGACTGGGGACAGGGACTGAGCTCATCCGTTTTCCTGCTAACAGAGCATCCCTGACTAAGTCAGACCCCACGGAAGAGGGGACTCACCATGGATCCAATGATGACAAGTGGAATTGCCCAAACAGAAGCAACAAGGAAACAAACACGGCGGCTACCATTTATACACATTCATCAGGTGCTAAGCACTTTACATACATTATCTCAGTCCTCAAAAAGTGCTTTGCAGTAGGAATTCTTATCATTTCACAAGTGAGGAAATAAAATTGAAGAGAACAAGTGACCTGCCTGAGGAAACACCACTAGGGCAGAACGAATGTATGAATCCAGGTGTGTCAGCCGCACTAGGATGCAGGACCCATGCGGGCAGGGACTTTTAGTCTGTGCTGTTCATTTTCTCATTTAGTTTGTTCAAGCCTAGAGCCTACAACAGTTCGTAACACAGAAGGCACTCATACGTTATCTGATGAGTAAATCGGTGGGTGAATATTGACTTCAAAGTCCCAAATCTTAATCAGTGTGTTATACCATTTCTGGTACAGTCACCAACACGCCCACACCCACCTCCACTCTCCCAGGGATATTCAAGGAGTGATGTAAATTACAGATGCTGAGGAGATGCACAAAGGCCAGGAGCAGTAACCCAAGGTAAGGTATTAATATCGTCATCTTCTCGTTTGAAATGTGCATAATATTGTATCTGGCAGCCACGACGCATTTTTTCCTACTCTCCAAAGGTTTTTCAGATAAAGCTATTTTCAGACAATCTGCTCACTTGACAGTTACTTTTGCTCCTTCAAATAAACATTTATTCTTTGGAATTATTGCTTGTCTTTCAGAATAAATATAAATTTGCCCATTTCAAATAGAATCAACTCTGGCCAATCAGATTGTGGGGATGATTGGCCGGACAACAGAGGAAAGGTTTCTGAAGTTTAATTAGCAGCCAAAGCAGAAACTCTGCCTCCACTGGCATGCCTCCGGATTGCCAAGACGCTAAGTCCATAAAATACAGGGTGGTCTGATTACAGTCCTGATCGGGCATAGTCATAATCATTCTGGGGCATTTAAAGAGCAGCCATTTGTTTTAACAACACCATGGCAATTAGCAGTGAACCCAGGCAGGGACAGAGCCGGGGGTGGCGCTAGGGGAGAATAAATCAAGTCGCTACCTTTTCAAACCTTCAGATGGTGGGCTCTCGCTAGTTATGACCAGGGAAAGAGACCAAATTTATAACCGGTTTCTCTCATCAGTATAGTGGTTTTTTGTAATTACTGTAAACCCCTGGAGCAAGGCTCAAGTTAAAAGTCTCCCCTCCAAAACGAGTTCATAGCTTCGTGAAAACAAAGAAAAGGGAAGAGAGAAAAACCTCAAACTCTCTGAAATGTGGCAGCCACAGGAATTTTCATCCCAAAGGGTTAGGGAAGTAATTTATGCAGGGGGTGACTGAAGATCACTTTCAAGTATCAGTGTTTTACAGGGCATACTTCATGGTCCTTTTACCCCTCGTTCTTCAGCGATGCTCCTGATAAGAGGTGAATCATGTCTGTCTCCTATTACAGAGGAAGCTGAGTCAGAGAGGGAAGCTGGCTGCCTTTTCCAGACAGTCAAGAGTATAAGGGGTCAGGGCTGGCTTCCATTCTTAAGAGTTAGGAGGTACTAGGAAACCTTCTCTCCTTCTCTGGGCCCCAGTTTCCCCCTCTGTAAAAGGAGAAAACTGGGATTAAATGATTCAAAGCCCTGCCCTTCCCATTTTAATGTTCTATGATTCTCTTCCCTTTACCACTCACGCCCTCCACCCCCAACAAAAATGTACCACATGCCTGGAGAGTTCAGGACATGAAGACAAAGTACTTGATCCTGGATTGTTATTAAGTTTATCCCAACACAGGACGAAAAGATAAGGAGTTAGACACAAGTTAGAAGCACCAGAAAGAGCCCCCATGTTCTTCTTCACAAAGCTTAAGCGATGAGCCTGAATGCTTGAAATATATGTTGACTGAAACTTTAGGTGGGTGGAATAAACTTTTCTATACAGGGAACACTATCAGTTCTGGGAGACCCCTGAGTCTTCTGTGGTCACATCATTACAGTTAACAGTTTAGAAGTATCAATTACTTTCTTAAGTCTCTCTTATTGGGAATCTTGACAAAAGCAATAGGTCACAGTTGGCTTGGAATGGAAAATCCACTGGATTGAGATACATCCTGTAGTTGGGAATGTTAGGGAGTAGAAATCTGATGCACATGAAGACATAGTAAGTTTTCTTTTTTTAAACTTTTCTTCTGCTCTTTGACTACAATTTAGTGCATATTTTGGATGAAAAAATAACCTGAGGTTCTAAAGTTTTTTCCATTTATTAAGAAAGACCAATGAGTCCATTCCTGCTTTAGTTTCCTAGAAGAGTTTTCACTTTTTAATTTTATTGCAGATCAATTTATATATAAAATACACTTATTTAAGGCGTACAGTGAGCAGATTCTTGACAAACATAGAGGTCCAAGTACAAACACCATGGTCAAGATACAGAACATTTTCACCATCCCCAAGTTCTTTAATTCCTCTGTGCAATCACCTCCCTCTTAGCTTAACCTGAGGTATCCACTGATTGACTGCTTATCACTTTGGGTTGTCTTTTATCTTTTCTAGAATATTATACAAATGAAATCATACAATATATGTTCTTCTTTTAACTTCTTTTGCTCACCATATTTTTGAGATTTATCCAAGTTGTTACATTTATCCACAGTTCATTTCTTTTCATTGTTCGGTGATATTCCATTGTATAAATATACCACAATGAATGTGTCCATTCACCTGTTAAGAGATATTTGGCTTGTTTCCAGTTTTTCTCCATTATGAATAAAGTCTCTGTGAACATGTGTTTTCATTTATTGGGGTAAATACCTAAGAGTAATACTGGTAATATGGTCGTGTGGTTAGTGTATGATTAATATTAGAAGAAACTGGCAAACTTTTCCAAAGTGACTGTACCATTTTCCATTTCTACAAGCAGTGTATGAGAGTTCCAGTTGCTCCGAATCTTGGCTAATCTTGGTGTTGTCAGTCTTTTTGCATTTAGTAAAGCTAGTAGGTATGTAGTGCATCATTGTGGTTTTAATTTGTAGTTCTCTAATTCTAATAATGTTGAACATCTTTTCAGGTGCTTGTTGACCATTTATATACCTTCTTTTGTGGAGATCTGTTCAAATCTTTTGCCCATTTATATACATTTATAGACTGGATTGTCTTCCTACTAATGGGTTATAAGAGATCTTCATGTGTTCTGAATACAAGTCCTTTGGCATAGATCTGTATTGTGAGTATTTTTTCCCAACCTGTACCTTAATTTTTAATTTTCCTCACACAATCTTTTGAATAAAAATTTTAAATTTTGATAAGCTCCAAAATTTTAATTATTTCTTTTATGGCTAGTGCTTTTTGGTTCCTAAGAAATATGCCCACCTTAAGTCATAAAAATCTATATTTTTACATTTTATATTCTATATTTTTTACATTCTATATTTTTAACTTTCACATATAGGTCTATGATCCATTTTAAGGTAATATTTGTGTATGTTATTAGGTAGGAATAAAGATTCTTCTTTTCCTCATATGGATAAATAGTCGTTCCAGTGCCATTTGTTGAAAACTGACTACAATTTATAATTCAAGCCATTGAATTATCAAGGCACCTTTGTCTAAAATCAATTTATCACATACATATGGGTCTATTTCTAGACTCCCTCATCTGTTCCATTGATCTTTATATCTACTCCTTATGCCAACATCGTACAGTCTTGGCTACCGGAGCTTTATAGCAAGCCTAAAGATCAGGTTCCAGCTTTGTTGTTAAACATTTCTTTGTCTAGTCAAGAGCCTCTCTAATTCTCATATAAGTTTTAGAATAAATTTGTCAATCTCTACATCAATTTTTCTGGGATTTAGATTCAAACTATAGCACAGTTTGAGAAGAACTGATATCCTAACAATAATTAAGTCTTTCAATCTATGAACATGTACATCATTTTGTTCATTTCTCTCAGCAAAGTTTAGTCATTTGCAGTGTGCTATTTTTCCCTAAATATTTCATGCTTTTTGATGCTATAGTAAATAATGTCTTTAAAATTTCATTTTCCATTGGTTCATGACTGGCGTATAGAAATTTACATGCTTTTTAAATACTAACCTTATACCCAGAAACATTGCTAAGTTCATTTAGAATACATAATTTTGTATGATTTTGCTATTTTTAAATTCACTGAGATGTATTTTACAGCCTAGACTATTTCTTGGTCAATGTTCCATGGACATGCATGTGAAAAGAATGTGCATTCTGGCATTGAGTAGTGTGTTCTAAAAATACCAATTAGGTCAAATTAGTTGATGGTATTGTTCATATCCCCCTATATACGTAGTGATTATCTGTCTAGATGTTCTATCAACACCCCTCGAGAGAGAAGTATTAAAATGTATAACTACAATTATAGATTTGTCCATTCCATCTTTCAGTTCTTTTTGGTTTTTGCTTAGTGTATTTTGAAGCCCTGTTATTAGGCATATGTATTTAGGATTATTACATCTTCATGAAAGAATTCTTTCATCACTATGAAAGGTCTCTCTTTGTCCTTGATAATATTCCTTGTGATGAAGTCTACTTTGTTGGACTAATATTGCCATTCTACCTTTCTTTTGATTAGTTTTCACATGGTATACATTTTTCTGGCCTTTTAATTTCAAATTATTTGTGTCTTTATAAGTTAGGTTTCTGTAGACACTACAGAGTTGGGTCTGGTTTTTTACATATAAAATCTGATAAACTCTGAACTTGAATAAGGATTTAGCTGGGCTTAAATCCACTATCTTGCTATTTGTTTTCTGTTTGCCCTACCCATTTTTCCTCTTTAATTCATACCTGACTTTTTTAAATTAAAAGAACTTTAAAAAATTCCATTTAGTCTCCAACACAGGCTTATTAACTCTATCTCTTTATTTTTCTAGTGGCTCCACTAGGGCAAGTGTCAGCAAAATTTTCTGTAGAGTGTCAGATAGTAACTATTTTAGGATTTTCAGGCCACAGGGTCCTGTCACAACTATTCGAATTTGCCATCCTAACACCAAATGGCCAAATAGATATGAGTGAGATCGACTGTCTTCCAATAAAACAATTCCAAAGCACAAAGGAAAATACTTTGTCAATGTGAAAAATAAAAAGGCAATAAACCATATTTGGCTTATGGGCTAAAGTCTGACAGCCTGTGCTTTAGGGTTTACAATGTACATCTTTAACTTATTACAGTCTACTTTCAAATAATATTTTATCGTATTTACCACCAACTGTATAAGCTCTTTTCAAAAGTACATGGCTTTTTCCTTCTTCCTGTCCTTTGTGCTATTATTGTTACATATTTTACTTTCATAGAAGCTACAAACTCCACAATACATTGCTACTACTTGTGCTTTAAATAAAAATCAAGTACTTTTAAAGAGATTTTAAAATGAGAAAAAATGTTTTTATATTTACCCATGCATTTACCCTTTCTGGCATTCTTCATTTCTTTTTCATAGAGCCATAATTTCTCCCTGGTTTCATTTTCCTTCAGTGCGAAGAAATTCCTTTGAAATTTGTTGAGGTGAGGGTTTATTGGTGGTGAATTCTCAGCTTTGGTTTGTCTGAAAAAGTCTGTTTTTACTTCAATTTTGAAAGCTATCTTCACTGAATAAGAATTCTAGGTTGACATTTTCCCTAGCACTTTAAAGAGATCTCTCTATTGTCTTCTGCTTGTATAGTGCTGATGAGAAGTGTAGGGATGTCTTTTTCTCTGATTACTTTTTCAGATTTTCTCTTTATCCTTGGTTTTAAGCAATTTCATTTTGATTATGACATACTTTGATGTAGCTTTCTTCATGTTTACTTTGCTTGAGCTTTGTTGAGCTTCTTGAATTTGTGAGTTTATATTTTTTATCACACTTAGAAAATTTGGAGTCATTTAAAATAGTTTTTTCTGTCTCTCCTCTATCTCCTCTCCTTTGGGACTTTAAATATATTTATGTTAGACCACCTGATATTGCCCCACACGTCATCCAGGGTGTGTTCAGTTTTTCCTCTGTCATTATTCTGCGTTACTGCTAGGTCTTCCTTGATGTTTTTCTTCTATTGTATCTAATTTGCTGTTAAGCCAAATCAGGGAAAATTTTCAGTTCTCAAAGTCCCATGTGGTTCTTTCTACACTGTCCTATCATTTCTCATTCTGGTCATGTGTTCCTTTAGGTCCATAAACATATTCATAATAGTTATTTTTAATGTCTTGTAAAGCAAGTCTGTATTAATTCCACCATCTCTATTATTTCTAGGTCTGTTTCTATAGATGGAATTTCCTCCTTATGGGTCATATGTCTTAATACAGCTATAATATTTGACTGAATGCTGGACACTTGTTTAAGTATCTGCATCTTGTTGTCTTCCTTTAAAGAATGTCGAGTCTTGTTTTCGCAGGCAGTTTGTTTTGCACATTAGTTTGCTCCTTTTCAGGCTTCTTCTCAACCATTATTAGAAAGGAATTCAGGTGGATCATTACTCTATAGCAGGGGTTGGCAAAACTGTTCTGTTAAGGGACCAGAGAATAAATAGTTCGGGCTTTGTGGACCTAATCTTCTCAGCTCAACTGTGTAAACAAACACATGTGACTATGTTACAACAAAACTTTATTTATAAAAATTTGTGGCAGGCTGAATTTGTCCTATTGGCCATATTTTTCCCAACCCTGCTACTAATGGCCCTTCTGGGGTCTCCATTGACATTCCAGTGTGTCTATTGAGGTCTTTCCATTCTTGCTGGTCATAACTTGAACATCTCCCAGACCTATGTGAGCTCTAGTTATTATTCAGCTTACAGTCTCCAGCTTTTCTTTTTCTCCCTAATAGCATTATTTGACTGGCCTCATGGATTCTCATCCCCTGTAAGGGTAGATTACACTTCAGGCAAAGCTCAAGAGGACCCCAAAGCATATTTATGGAGCTCTTCCTCTGAAAAGCCCTTTCCCTTCCCCTTCCTCTCCCATACTACAGCTGTCAGATTTCAGCCCCACTGGCCTTCCTGGATTCTTGTCTCTGTCTCCTCAATGCAATGAGACCACCATCCTCTCTTCTGTTCCCTGTCTCTGTGCTCTACTATAGTCTGAAAAATGTCTCCAGATAGAAAGCTGAGGTAATTGTAGGGTCGGGACAAAAGAAATGGAGCTAAGCATCTCCATCCTGTACCTGAAAAGAAAGTCCCGAGTCAGAAGAGGCACAGTGAGACTGTTCCAGAACCAAGAAGCTTGCAAGGCTCCTGCTTGCCATTCCTTATTAGAGTTCGCCAAATACAGGAAGATATGGGACATACCTATTACATATTCACCTTAGCTGCACTACCTTTGTGGTGATACTGTAGGTACCATGCACTATGGTGGTTTTTGCAAAAGCTGACTTTTTTTCCCCTTAAGTCTAATTATCCCACTGGGCCACCATTCTGGATCCCATTTGAACTTCCTAGGTGTGAAAGGGCAGGCTCAAAATTTATCCCACTCTTCTAACATCCAGCAGTCTCCCATGAAAAACCAAAGGATTCATGATTTTAAAAAACAACCCATAAGAAAAATTACCTTGCTCAATTTCAAAAGGCAGTCGAACAAAGTTATGGAGATGCGAACAGAGAGGTCATTTAACAATCTCTCTATAGGACCAAATGTAGTTTTAGGAGCAACCCACTTTACAGCCAGATAATGAAGACTCTGTGAAGGGACAGATCTTCTTTTTCTATCTGGGTGTTTGGTCCAAAGACCCAGCACTCCTCTGACACAGATTCAGTTTTTCCTCTTGCTGGCAAAATTTCCAGGTATGGAAGGACCAGAATAACACAACACAGGCGACTGTTTTTTTTTAATACTCTCCTTTAACTAAAACTGTTGGTGTCTTCTTCCTGTGACAGGATTTCAGGAGAATGCCTACTTTCTCTGCATTTTCCAGCTTATTTCATTTCATGCCAGATACCTGACATTATTCAGACACTTGTTTTGTTATTTCAAATGGATGGTAGCATGCCAAAGTTTTTCCCACAAGTCAGCAAAAAAAATTAATAGCTTTGCTCAAGGGATGTTAAATAGCAGAGTATCTCACTGCTATGAAGGATTTATTACTGTTTTACTGTTTTGTGTGTGTGTGTGTGTGTGTGTTTTAAGCTAACAGAGCGCTAAGTCAAAGAGTTCTACTCACTTGAGTCTAACCACTAGCAGGGCTGGCCTATTTGTGAAGACCCGAGGCCTTGTAAAATGAACCCCTCTTAAATCAAGGGCTTCAACTTCCTTCTTTAATGCATTACTGGGGGGAAGTAAAAACAATGAGGGGATTCAAACTGGTCTCTGCCCAGAGACAGACAGCAGCATGGCCCAGCTTCAAAACACTCCTGGCAGGTTCTGGCCACAATTGCTGGCAGAGGGGGCAACCACGTTCCCTCAGAAGACTGCTTTCCATTACTCCCTGCCTCCCATCTTCCAAACATTTCCCCCAAAATAGAAGGGACTTACCCTACTATTACTATAACAAAATCCAATAAATTCCATCCATTCCTAACGTAAGCATTAGGATGTAGCAATAATCCATATGCTATAATCTTCAAAAATGTCTCGACTGTAAAAATAATCAGGAAGGCATATTCTACTTTTTCCTGTGAAAAGAAACAAAAAGGGTGGGGGTAGAGAGAAGAAGAAAAAGAGACAGGAATTAGATTCAATATCTCTGAGATATAAGCATTTTTCTCCAAGCAAAGTTTTATTATGAGAAATGGCACCATTAACACAGCACCTGTGCCAGGAAAGCGTTTTAATTCTAACACTGAATTTCTCATAAGCAGCTAAGTGTAAAACACTTTTCATTCCAGGCTGCATGACTGCATTTTGCCACCTGCCCTGATGCGTGTGCAATGAGTCTGCCTAGGACATAACGGGCATGTTTGTTATTTGCACACATTTGCAAAACGCAGCATGTTTTCCTCCTGAGATTGCCAAATCAGGCCCAGAAAAGCGCAAGGGTGCAACACAGATCTCAACAGTGGCTTTGAACAGAACGTCCTTTGGAAGAAACGAAGATACATCTGCTTTGACCCTCTCTCTCCCCCTTGGGTTTACACCTGATTTCTAAGCCAGGGTCTTCTTTGTCTCGGAGCAGCAAGGTGACCTTGGCAAATCCCTCCTCTCCTCTGGACCGAAGCCTCCTCACCAGCACAGAAGGGGGACATATTCAAGATGGCAAATCCCCTGCCTGCGTACTGGCATGTGGCCTCTTCCAGCTGACACTGCCAAGTGGTCACCATACTCTGTCCCAGGGAGCCCGGGCTCGGCCTCTGTGTCCTTCCCTCCTACCAGCCCCGGCAGCCATTCCCATCTGGCTGCCCAGGCCTCTGAGATTCAGCCCTCAGGCTAGGTGACTCGTAGAGCCCTTCCCGTTCCAATTCATGCAACTCCACGAGTCCAGAGAACACATCCATCAGCAGGTCTAAAAATGTTGACTCCTTTCCTCTTTTATAAAGGTTTTCTTTATGCAGCTTCAGCTTTAATAGAAATACCAACCCACTGGGATGTGTGCAATTAATTTTATAAGAGGCATTCCCTGGCAAGAGGCTACTTAATAACTCAATGAAAAACCATCAGCAATTAAAAGCCTTCCACGCGGGCCATAAAGTCCTCCACAAATATTAATGCTACCCTGTGGGACCTGAGGAAAGTTAGCAATACCTTAGGAAAATGGAAGTCATGGATTCACTTATTAAGATGCCCAGTGCACAAGGTCAAATAAATTTGGCTCAGGAAACACTTAGCGAGCACCTACTCTACATAACAGACCTCGTACCAGGAGCCAGGCTTAGAAAAACGGCTCTGCTATGGTCCCCTCGAAAGGTTTAGTCTGGTAGGGAAGGGAGGGTTTCAAACATGAACACATGAACACCAAGACAGGTAACTGAAAGAGCAATTGTACATCTTGAGCACTGGTTCATTCCTCCCTCGCCAAGACTTTGCTTTGTTGTATGCGAGCACTATTAGGCGGCCTAAGCCGCCCTGCTACCAAAGGGCTACCCCTCCGTCGCCCTGGCCTGACCCTCCCCGTGTTTCACCCCACATCCTCCCTCTTTACCACCAGAGCAACCATCCAGCCACTGCTGGACTCCAGTCTTCACCCCCATTCCTGACTTCCCACTGGTCTTGCAAAAAGCCAGTGCATGGGTTCTTCTCTGCTGGGTCCCTGTTGTCCCTAACCTGTCCCCCAGAGCTCCCTTTGATCTTTGAACACCATCAGAGAGGTCTAATAAATTCTTTTGTGATGTGAGTTAGCCAGAGTCCATGTGTTTTCAATGTATAGAACCTCACTCGTCCCAATCTCCATACCCATGCTGCCCCAGACCTTTCGACTGGTCCCATCTTCAGCCCAGCTCATCCCATGTACCTGACACCCTTCACGAGGCTGCCAGGACCCTTCTTGGCCACGATCTTTCTCCTTCCACACAGTCGTGCCCTCCAGACCTCCAGTAACTCCCTTGTTTACTCTCCATATTCCCTGTGAGCCTCACACCAGGACCAACTTTGCTACTGGCTAGGGAGGAGAGATCCAGGAAGGCTTCGATGGGGCAGTGACGCTAACTATGAGAGCTAAAAGGAGAAAGCAATTCTGTTACTTGAACCAGAAGCAAAAATCCCTGAAAATACCAATCCGCTGTACTCAAATTAGACCCTGACCACCAAATGTAGATTGTCAATATGTTTTCAAGACTTAGAGTTCTAGGGGAACAAGATAAGCTAAAAACAGCATGCTGATTTTACAATTCCTCTTCCCTTTTTATCCCTTCTGCTTTATTTACTAGGCCAGACAGAGAAAAAAGGCTTTTGCTGCCATCAATATTCATAGCAGTTACATCCCTACGTCAACACAGTGCTATACTTTAGAGCAAAAAAACAAGACAGGGAACAGAGAGTACATTGAGCAAACACAGCTTGTTTTTCCTCTTTGGCTTTTATTTGCAAGTAATATTGCTATAATAATACAAGGGCCATTAGTATAACTGAATTGTTTAGGGTTCTTTTATATCCCGTTTTCTTGTCCTCCTCTCTCTCCTTTTAAAGAATTACATTTCTCTTTCTAAAAACCTTAGTGCATTACTTGATGGAATTGATTGTAGGAAATATAACTTTGCTTTAATGTGATTCTTTATTACGGAGACTCTACCATGATGCCAACTAAACCATCACAGCCTGGAGAGCATACTAGACCAGTTTGCCTAGAAGCCAGTGTCGTTCTCGTCCCCAATTCTGCCTTTAAAAAGGACTCGTATCAACAAATACACCTCCACAGTAAGCAAATGCAATATAAAAAAAATTTTGTAAAACAACAATCATGGGAAGGGGAGGTAATTATTTACGCCACAAAAGAATTGTTCATTTGAGAAAAGAAGGTTGAGTTAGTAATTTGAAAAAGAAGTCCATCAGGAAGGTCAGGTTCCTAACTGGGCAAGGTGGGAATATACACTCAGTCAAAGGGGCCCAATGAGACGTTGTAGAGAGAAGATATGGAGTCTGTGGCCCAGAAGGAGGGGAGCACAGAGGAATGGGATGACTGAGGAAGAGGCAAGCAGGAACCCTCCAGAACTGGATATGAAAGGAGGTATCCAGGGGCAGAGCTGCTTCATAAAAGCTAACAGCCTCAGGCTAAACAGAGATTAAATGATTCCTGCACCCCAGTCTCCCCACATCTGCCAGGCAGGGCCACACGTCACCCAGTTACCAGCAGGAGTCTTCTTGCTGACAGAGGGTCCTGGGTGGCTCAGTCGGTTGAGTGTTGGACTTTTGATTTCAGCTTAAGTCATGATCCCAGGGTCATGGGATCAAGCCCTGCATCAGGCTCTGCACTGAGCATGGAGCCTGCTTAAGATTCTCTCTGTCTCTCTCTCTGACCCTCTTTCCCACTCATGCTCTCTCTCTAAAATAAAAAAAATTAATTAAAAAAATTTTAAAAACCCACCAATTCCTCTTAATCAGACACCATCCTACATATGGATGAAAGTCCTCCATGAGACCTTAAGCCACCAGAGATAAAGGCTCAAAATCTAATTCAGAAACCTGATAGATCTTCTTTAAAGAGTGAAGCTTCACCCTGTACAAGAGTCTCCCCACCAGTTAACCACACACAGGCCTTTGAGAAACTGAAACTGTCAACTAGCAATGGGTAGGAGACACTAGGATCCTTAATTACACCTGGTTCTCTCCTTTCCTTTCTTAGGGACCCTTTCACTAGTACTGTAGGATGAACACCCACCCAGCCAGTCAGCCATCCGCCCAGTCCCAGGCACCTGGGTCCTCCTCGGAAAGCCTGATGTGTATCTTCACAGAGTTGCCAATCTGCTGTCAGAAGATAACAAGGGCTTGATGAGCCAGGTAAGGGTCAACTCTTTGCTTGGGTCACCCATCCACATGGCTCCAAATCTTGGGCAAGGCTCTCCTGGCTGACACCCTAGTGGTAGCTGCTGCTCCTCCACGCCACTCCTCCTCGCCCTGCGGTCACAGGCTCCCCACTGGCAGGGGTCCTCTCTTACTGACTTTGTAATCTCAGCACCCAGCCCCATACAGGACATACATAAGGTATCAACAGGAAATAGAGAAGAAAAAGAAGGGAAGGAATAAAGCACTAAAGCCAAACATAAAGGGGGCTAGGAAAACATGAGGTTTTGTGATCCTCACATATGTACATATGAGGCTATGTCTCTAAGATGCCATTAACTCTTTCTAGGTCAAGCTTGGAAGAAGTGGTCACATTGCTGAATCAACAACTGATCTTGACATCTCATCTGGCCCTCCCTTTCCAGCCTGACCTGCAGCCATAGGTGAAGTCCTTGTCCTTCCTCCCCTAGCTTCCTCTTCCAGCTTTCTTCTCTTCTCCGAGAGCTCTGCCCTCCACATAAGGGGCCACCCTGCCTCCCCATCTGGGATGCCCACCCTCACATATGGAAACTCCCCTCTCCAGAGTGAGCGCACAACCAACACAGGACTAGAACAAGCCCAGGCTGGGGCAGCGGAAAGAACACAGGGCTTGTAGTCACAGTATCTGTTTTCTGCCAGCCCCGGCTCAGCCACTACTTCAGGTCCGTGCCCTGCTCCTTCTTTCTAGAATGGTCCCTCCATCTCACTTTTTCACCAGGCTAAGCTCTACTTGCCCTCCCAGGCTCAGCTGAAATAACACTCTCTGAGAGAAGGTCTTGCTGACCTCCTCAGACAAACTGAAGGCCCGCTGTTAGATGTTGTTAGATGCCCATTGTACTTCCTCATGGCCCTATTCATAACCGAAATTTTAATTTTTTTAAAGTTATCTCTTTAATATTTGTCCCCTCCAATAAATAAATTTCTATAAGATCAGAGACAATTTCTATTTCATGCATCATTGTATTCCCAAGATTTGCCACAAAAATACTCAATATTTATAAATGAATAAATAAATGAGCAAAATCAGAGGTTTTGACCAAACATTATTCACCCTCCCTCCATGCTAAGAAGTTCATAATTGTTTTTGTCTGCTCAGGCTACCATAGCGAAACGTCATAGACCAGAGGGCTTTAAGGAGCAGAGGTCCCTCATGGGGCAGCTGGGTGGCCCAGTGGGTTAAGTGACTGACTTCAGCTCAGGTCATGATCTTGCTGCTCGAGCCCCACATTGGGCTCTGTGCTTGTCAACAGCTTGGAGCCCGGAGCCTGCTTCGGATTCTGCATCTCCCTCTCTCTCTCTCTGCTTCTCCCTGACCCGCACTCTGTCTTGGTCTCTCTCAAAAATAAACAAACATTAAAAAAGCAGCAGAGATCCATCACAGTTCTGGAGGCTGGAAGTCCGAGACCAAGGCGCCAGCTAATCTGGTGTCTGATGAGAGCTCTCTCCCTACCTTGCAGACGGCTGACTTTCCGTCATGTCCTTGTCTGGCCTTTCCTCCATGTGTGTATATGGAAAGAGATTTCTCTCTTTTTTTTAATTTTTAATATTTATTTATTGTTGAGAGAGAGGGAGTGTGAGCAGGGGAGGCTCAGAGAGGCACAGAATCCAAAGCAGGCTTCAGGCTCTGAGCTGTCAGCACAGAGTCAGACACGGGGCTCAAACTCATGAACTGTGAGATCATGACCTGAGCTGAAGTCAGACGTTTAACTGACTGAGCCACCCAGGAGCCCCTCTACCTCTTCTTATAAAGGCACTAATCCCATTCATGGGGGCTCTGCTCTCATGACCTAACCACCCCCCCAAAGGCCCCACCTCCCAATACCATCGCAAATGGGGTCTAGAATTTCAACATAGGAATTTGGGGGAGGGGCAAAGAGGAGGGGGCACCAATATCCAGTCAACAGCAATCATCTCAGGCCCCTTTGGCTTTGTCCTATTCCAGGAAAAACGTCAGTGACTACAAGTTAGAGAAAAGCTCTTCTCCGTAACCGTAGTTTTCCCTGCTCCAATAGGTGAGGCGAGGCTCTTCTAGCCAGAGTAAGGAGCACACACAAAGGCTAATCATTCAAAGGTGAGGAGAGCACAGGGGTGAGGGACAGGCAAGGGTGGGGACGTGAGGCCTTGCAGGCCATGCTACGGGGCTTGGCCTCCGTCTCTCGCCTGCAGAACCAGCAGACTGAACCAGACGGTCTCTTCCAGCTGTAAAACTACAGTTCTCTACCACCTAAGGAGCAAAAGCTGGACCTGGGCTTCACAGTGAGGTCAGACCCCCCGTGGGGAAGACAGCCAACCAAGAGCAGTGGCCAAAGCAGTCCAGGGGCTGGGTCACCCGAGGTCGCTGGAGCACATCCAGGCCGGGCTTGCCGAGGGACCCTCCTACAAGCTTCCATGAACATGGCAGGAGGGGACGGTGGGGAGCCGTGAGAAGGTGGTTCCAGTTTCCGTAAGCAATTCCACCTCTAGTAAAATTGCAGTGGGTGAGCCGAGGGACAGCGGTCGGCGGGCAGGCCTCGGCTCAGGGCTGCTTAGATGTCAACAGAGGTAATGTTCTCCTCTGCAGCTATTAATGATGTATGTACTTCCCCGACCTCCAGTGGAGGTAGTTTGATCCCCCGTTTACATGAGGAAACTGGCTGCAATAGACCGGTTGCCTTTATTTTTCTTCACCTTTGGTTTAAAAGTACAAATTTTAGATGACATATGTGTCCCTTGAGTCCAATGCCAGTCTCTACAGCTGAGTCACCCTGGTTGAGTCATCTACCCCTGGGCTTCTCTGCTTCCTTGTCTGTAGAACAGGAGCAACTGTCCTTACTCCACCCACCCAGGCTCTGGTGACAATCAGATTAAGTGAAAGGTAGGAAAGAGTTCTGTAAACTGCCCCACAACCCACAATCAAAGGCCCCCCAAAATGAAGACAGACATAAGGCAGCTCTCTCAGCGCCTGGGAGGTGCCATCTTCACAGAAGGCTCTGGAAACTCTCTGAAGATCCAGTGAGGCTGTGAGCAGTCAGACAGGGAGGGCCCTTGCCTGGTGAGGACAAACGGAAGAAGCCAGGTGGGTGTCCTACTGACCCCTCCATGGAGACATCTTGTTTGTGGGAGGAGAGCAGCATGACACCTGGGGCGGGGGCCCAGGCTCTTGGTTCAGGGACAGGCATGTGACCACACACACTGACCAGGTCCAATGAGAGTGACACCTGGGATTTTCACTTCAGCAGCCAAGCAAGATGTTCTGTCATTGGCCAGAACTAGCTCTGAGAGGCAGGAGGCCTGGAGGACACAGAATGAACCACCAGCACCAAGAAAAGCCAAGCCAAAAAAATAGGGAGAGAGTCAAACAGAACGAGAATCTCAGAGGCCAAGCATCTGGCTCTGATGCCTTTGTGAGAGCCCCTGAATCAAGTTGAACCTGAAGCCAAAATTCTCCCAACTGACTTGGGCTTTTCACAGTTATAAAAGTCAATTCACTGAGCAAGTTTGGGTTGAGTTTTTGGTCAATTACAAATAAAAATGTCCTAACTAATTACACAGTGATACTATAGGATCACTTTGCTTCCCTGAAAGCATCTAAGAGAAACTTCAGCCACTCATTTCTCAAGAGATTTAACTCCTTTGATGAGTCCCTTGACCCACAGGATTAGGGATGATTCTCTCTATAAAGGACCCATGATCCCTGCAGGCTGTTGCCTCTGGGAATTCATCTAGGTTGCGTCTTCCAAATTTACTCCTTCAGTCCCATCCATTCTCTGTTGCCGTCTTCAATTCCAACTGGTTTCCTGCTCTCTACACATTCCTTCCTATAAATTTGATGGCTCACACGTGCCTTGCTTCCCAACCCGCCCATGCTGGGACCTGAACTGTGAGTCCCCCTGGTAGTGGGTGCATTCTGTAGTTGATGGGCAAGCACTTCCTCACCCGGCTGCAACATGAAGGTTCTGTCCGCCTCCACCCCACCGGGCTTGGCAGTTCTAGCACCCGATTTCAGTTCAATTCAACAACACTCAAGGGTATCTACTCCATACCAGGCACATTCCTGAGCACTGCAGAGTCAAAGATGGCTAAGACGTCGTTTGTGTCCTAAAGAAGGATAGCAGAGGGCATATATAAAAATTTCAAGACACAGCACATGATGATCAAAGCCAAAGTAGAGTACTGGGGGTCTCCTGTGTAGAAACAGGGGGGCATGGAGTCACTAATTCTGTCTAGAGCATTTGAGAAATTTTCTTTAAAAGTATAGGACTGTGTCACATCCAGGGGTGCCTGGCCGGCTATGTCAATTAAGCAGCTGACTTTGGCTCAGGTCATGATCTCACAGTTCATGAGTTCAAGCCCCACATCTGGCTCTCTGCTGATAGCTCAGAGCCTGGAGCCTG
The DNA here is from genome assembly GCA_030068075.1 of Paguma larvata. Classification (NCBI taxonomy): domain Eukaryota; kingdom Metazoa; phylum Chordata; class Mammalia; order Carnivora; family Viverridae; genus Paguma; species Paguma larvata. The sequence goes on along the minus strand of CM057842.1, from coordinate 20,952,571 downwards.
CTTTGGATCCTTGTCTCCCTCTCTCTCTGCTCCTCCCCTGCTCATGCTCCATCTCTCTCTCTCTCTCTCTCAAAAATAAACATTAAAAATTTTTTCAGTATAGGACTGTGTCACATCTAAATTCCTCCATATGGCACCCTCAAGGCCCTCTACAATGTATCTGTGGTCTACCTACCAACAACCATCTGGAATCTATTACCGCGCAGGGTACAAGGTCCCCACTCTACCCGATCCCCTTCCTCCTCCTCCACTCCAATCCATCAGCTCCCACAAGATCCTGCACATATGTCATACTCACTAGAACCTCTGGTCTTTGTGACTGCTCTTCTCTGTGACCCAAAGCACTTCTGTTTCCCTCAGTCCTGCTCACCATTTCAGGGATGGCTAGGGAGTTTCATTTCCTCTTGAGGCCATGAAGGAGAACAGAGAAGGGCAGGGCACTGCCCTGTTTCCAGCTCCTGGTCTAGTTGGGAAGGAGAACCCATTGGTGTGTTGTCTTGTACTACTTGCAGACTGTCAGTACCCTGAGATGAGAACCACTGTATTTACCTCTGCAGGTTCTCCTACATTCCAAGCAGAAGACTGAGCCTCAGTAGATACCATGACAGTATTGGCCACAAAAAAGAAAGAGCAGTCATCATGATGCCAAGGGTGCATTCCTGAGCCCCTGCACCAACACCCTGTCTCACCATCAGGGGGCACTGACAGCAGCTCTGCCACCCAGGCTGGAATCCCATTCGCCCTCTCCTACTTGGAGATACAGTTTTGCTTTCTTTCCAAACCCTGTCAGCCTTTATATCCCATTCTGACAGCTCAGGTCAAGGTGGATGGCAGGAAGAATATGTGCCCTACGTATGGCTCATCAAAGCAACCCCAGTGTCTCCCTGGGATGTGAGGAGCCTGGGTCATGTCACAGCTGCCAAACTCCTATCATTCTAGAAAAGCCACCTTCTTAACATTGGTTAGTTTGCATGGAGTGAGCCAAGGCTCCAATACGTCCACCTCCTTGGCTATGAAGAAAGAAGTGAGCAAACCTTTCAAAATGGCAGGAAGTGAGTAAGCTTAAAACCAAACATTTTCATTTGACAAGAAGACAGTAATTTCTTTTCTCCATTAACAGAGCTAAGGACAACCTTTTCAACTCTGCATGTGGTTAAACTCCCTGACATCTGAGTTACAGATGGAATCTCATCTCATTCTCCTGGTGCTCACTCTTGTCCCTGTCGACATGCCGCCGGTACATGCGATACTGCTCCTGGATCTGAGGAAACACCTTCCAGTCTCTTACCTGAGCTGATGCTATGGTGTAAGATAGGCAGAGAAGGGATCACCACTCACATCCACAAGTGAGGGTCCCAGACACCGAGTTACTTCTGGCCACAGGCCAAGGAGCAGTAATCATGCCCTTTGGTGTGAGGAGCCCTGACCGTGCCCACCTCTGTGCCATCCTGCACCTGCCCAATCTTCCCTGGGCTTTCGTGCCATCTGCCGTTCATCTTAGGGTCACCTGCGGGAGTCACCAAGACGCTCTCATCTTAGGGTCATCCAGGCAACCATGAGAATGTGCCTTGGAGGTCCTGGCTGCTAACTGGTTGGTGTTGGTACCTGAGGTGAGGCTGCTCCCCACTTAAGAAGTGTACAGTCACCCAGAAGTGCTTTCACCTCCTACAAGGGAGGCAAAGAGCCTGGACTCAGGTTCTGGCTCTGCCACTTACGTACTTGTAAAGTGACTTTACCTTCCTCCTCAACACAGTTTCTTCATCATAAAATGGAGGGCAGACACTGCCCACGTTTCTCATTGAGTGTACACGAGGCGACACATGTAAAACACAAGAACCACAGTCGGCATGTAGCACACTCCACGGATGTTGGCTCCTTTTATTGTTGTGTCTATGTAACGTGCCTTGCATGGCCCTGACCACCACCCAGGAAAGGCACAGGGCCTGGCATAGAGCAAGTGCTAACTACTTACTAAGTTAGCTCTGGGACAGTAGTCTAACTCCCAGCCAACCCTGCAGGTCCACGCATCCACAGTGTAGACATCTCTTCCAGATGGACCTGCTCTGGTTAGCACGGGCTCTACCTTGAGGGAGAAAGCTGCCTCATCTACATCTGCTCCTACACCTTCCTACACCAATGTTACCCCCCTCCCTTCACTGTGAAGGCAAAACAGCAGATGTCTGTGGGGCAGTGGGGAACAGGCAGCACTCAGCTCCTCAGCTGTTACCTTCCATCATAAAAACCACATTTGGCGATGAACAACCCTAATTCATGGTCAGTTCTTTCCCAGTGAATGTGCGGAGAACATAGATCATTCCTTTCTGAATAAATTTATGAATCAAAGTTTAAAAATACATAAAGTGTGGAGTCTATAATTGAGATAAAGTATATAATCTATTCGCCCAGAAGATTAATAACCCCATGCCTATAATTCACCATTATTTTAGAATTAGAAAGTAAAATTAAGTTAATTTAAAAGACATTGGGTGGCTTAAAAACCAGGCACCACCCAACCATGGCCTTGAAGTGGAAATCAATACACAGTCAATGACTAAGCAGAATGGATTCTCTGCAGACCCACTCCAAGCTGGAAGTGTCACTTGCATTGATCTGGTCCTGCCTGTCAAATGTCTCCCTCATCACTTCACACCTCCCAGGGGCTGGAGGAAAGGCTCTGCACCACCCCACCAAGCTCATGATCTGCTTGGGCTTTCTACAAGCAAGTCCATCCCCAGAAGATGGGTGGCTCCTGAAGCCGCTAGAGGACTCTACTTGGTCAGGTGGTGAGAGCTAGTTCTCCAGACCTAGTGCACAACTCCACTATTCTTCTAGAAGTAAATTGTTTAATACCTGCTGAACTGCAAGAAAAGAACTCTAGGCAGCGAGAGTATGAAAATTTGAAGCAGGTAAGAAAGGGAATGCTATATATAATGCTTTTTTTTTGAAAGGCAGCAAATCTATATGAGAGGGCAAGGAAGGATGTCCACAATACATTAGCACAGGAATCATATGACTAGGATCCCCCTGATGTCTGAAAAAAAAATCCCTTAATAAGCCAGTCTACTGTGTAGACAGACACGAGTGAAGAGGCTTCGAGAGTGAGATCATGGGGCACGTCCTCTCTACTTTGAGGTACCCCTGATTCGTCAGAGTCTTTCTCACTGAAGATCTTTTTACTTTACTTTCCAAAAATTTTTAAGGTTTATTTATTTTTAAGAGAGAGAGACAGAAAGACAGAAAGAGAGAGAGAGAGAGAGAGAGAGCACACAAGCAGGGGAGGGGTAGAGAGGGAGGGAGACACAGAATCTGAAGCAGGATCCAGCCTCTGGCTCTGAGCTGACAGCACAGAGCCCAACGTGGGGCTTGAACTCACAGACTGCGAGATCATGACCTGAGTCGAAGTCGAGTGCTTAACCGAGTGAGTCACTCAGGCACACCAAGATCTTTTATTTTAAAATCTGCTGAAATTCTAAATATTTAAGACAAAGAATAAGCTGAGAAAGAAAAATTAACAAAGAAAATGAAAAGAAGCAAGAGTAAGACCATTACAAAGATGTACACTGTGAAGACAGCTTTATTAACATGTCTCTGAGACTTCTAAAAGGTAATGCAAAAGGACGCAATCAGACCAGTGACACAAGTCACCTTCTCCTTTGAATGAAATTGTTTCTCAGCACAGAAAAATATTTCTCCAGAGGATTTGCATAGAGAAAAGAATCAGCTGACAATACGAATTGAGCACCAATTATGGGAAGTAAAATAACATTTGCCTGTCTTTGTGGAATTTGTATTATAATAGAGAGAAGACTTTTTAAATGAAATACATAAATTAATTTTGTGGTTTACAACCAGCAATTTTTGAAAAATGAAAATAGAATTAAAAAAAACCAGAATGCATAGGAAATAGCAGAATTTAGTAAGAGTAAGTAGATTTTCACCAAACTTGATGTTTCAGATGACAGACACATGTGTGTTTGGGAGGTACAATGTAAAATGTATCTATTACTGTTGGCCAAGGTAAAAAAAAAAAAAAAGTTGAAAAGCACCAGCTCTAGAGGTCAAAAATCTGGACTTACCAGTGGACACCAGTAGGGATAAAGACCCACTGAAGACCACACGGTAATGGCTCATAAAAGAGTCCTGAGCAGGACAGGAAGAGGAACAGGCCAGGAAGAGCAGGACAGGGAGCATGGGGCATCTGAAGACCTGGGCCACAGGTCCCACTCTAGAGCAGAGTCTGTAGGTCAAGGAGGGCCGAGAGAAGCTGCGTGTCAGCTGTGTCCTCAGGCGGTCATGGGACTGCTTTGGAACAAAGCTTTCAAAGCAAGGGACACTTGACTCACAAGGAGACACCAGAGAGAAGGGCCTCCTCTTATCCAGCTGCTGTACAGAAAAGGGGACTAGCTCAGATCAAAGCCCCTCTCTAGCTGGGCGGAGCGTGTTTTTGTGCCTTCATTCACTGGAGGAGGTGAGTCACCCTGGGAACTGACCCCGCCAAAGAAGACTCTTGTAAGGAAGCACAAGGTTGTGGGTAATGAAGAGCATGCTCAAATCCCGGTTCTTAGCCCCAGGGAAAGCACCGAGATTCCCAAGCAGCAGAATCCTCGCCCTCTCCGTGGGAACACCACCAATGCCAGGTAATTCAGGGTGAACACTGAGGGTAGGAAACGCCTGGCACATGGTTGGTACTCAATAAAGTAGCTGCTGTCGCCCTGGTGGTTGTGAATGTCATACAGGAAGCTCTCCACAAGACATAAGGCGGGCAGAGGACCTCTCTCCAATCAAGGAATCGAGGGCAGGGTTCTGGGAAGCTGAGCAATCACTTCACCTCATGTTGCCACCATGCTGAGGCTGAAGGGGGGGCACCGACCCCGCCGCCGCCGCCATCGTGCCCTATGACCAGACATAGTATTGGAGGCTCAGGAAACACAGGAAAGATCATAAATAAACAAGCACCTTGAAACCACAGCCATTGAAGTTCGGTTTGGCTTTCTGAAAGCTCAAAACCATATCCTGTTAATTTGGGCACAGGCAGATGCCTTTTTAATGGTTTCATAATCACTAAGATCAATCTTCATTTTAATAATGATTAGTGTTAGAAAAGGCAACAGGCTTAATCATAACTGCCTCAATTCAAAATTCATTAACACTCTGTGACCGGCTGAAACCATTACACCGAGCCCGTACCTCATAAACGCACCCCGAAGAGAACCACCTGCACTGCTTAATTTCTGTACTCTATTTTAAAGCCGCCTTGACAGGTCAGTACAGTTCACTGCCCAGAGTCACTGCTGGATGAAGTTCACGTCCGGGCAAACTCAAATCACTAGGATCACTTTGAGACATCTGAACACAGAGAACCACGAGAGCTTAAACAGCTAAATGGATGCTATTTTCTAAATATCTAGGTTCATTATTTATAAAACATCCTAGAGAGTTAGGATAAAACGGAGCAAACGAATACAGGTTTTCCTTTAATTACAGTAATGCTGGTGAATCAGATCTCAAATGTCTGAAAATTACCACTTTCTACAGCTTGCGATTCTGCTCAAATGCCAAACTTAAAAAAATCCAAATCCAGAACAAAGAGTTCAACTGTAAAATCCAGTCTTGCCTTTTTTTTTAATAGCCCAAACACAGCAGAGTCCAGACAGAGAGAGAGAGAGAGAGAGAGAGAGAGACAAAGATACGAGATAAGACAGGCCCCCATGATAGCCAAGAGAAGGTAAACAGGTGGGGTCTTAAAGCCAAGCAGCTCTATCGCCTGCGCTCCACGAGGCTTCCACTGACTTTTAAACAACCAGACATCCATAAGTCAGGATGAGGAGAGCAAAATCTACCTGGATGACTCCTGGGTCCCAGTCCTCAGATGGGCAGCGCAGTGAATTTGGAGTCAGACAGTTGGGGTTGAAAGTTCCCGTTTGGTCCAGCTATCTAACCCAGCGTAAGCACTTTGCCCTCCTGAGCCTTGGTTTCCTGGCCAGTGAGTGCATTGTCAAAGGAATAAGCAAAGTCTTGTGCAGTGTCCAGCACAGAGTAGGCACACGAGAGGTGGTTGTTATTAGGAGACCGGGACTAGCAGTCCAGGTTGTGACCTCTTTTCTCCTACAACAGAAGCTCTCCGGATTGATTTCCTTTTAACCAATGCAACTGATGAACTGATATTCTTTGATCCTTCTGGGTAAAAAAACGCCGAATGCCCATGCCATACTCAACTCACTAGGCTCCTAGGTCTATTTCTAGACAGTGTATATGTTTTTGTTCCCAACCATTGAGTTGCGTGCTTACCAAGAATTTGTTACATTTGCTCCCAAGTTTCTATCAGATGGTCTACCTAACTTGAGTGAATACAGCTCAGAGTGATGAGACAGGAGTGTAAAAAGAGTTGCTGCTTCCATGAAAAACCAGGCTAAATCCTCTGGAAGTAGTGGGAAAGGATGGTGCTGACTGTTTGTCGTTGAATCGGACATGAGCGACATGACAGACAAGATAAGGGAAAAACCATAAGTTTTAGAATTGCTCTCAGCTTTCTTCTCATAGATCTAAGTTCTTACTCTATTTTTAAATAAGGCTAGAAATTGTAGGCACATTATAGGTGTAGTTCGTCCAAGGAAGAAGATGGACACTCTTACCCATACATGGAGAATACTGAAAAAAAAAAAGCCTTTGCCCTACTCTGAAAGACTGACAAATAAAAGTCCATTCTATATTCTAGGTTAATACAATCTTTAAGATGTGTTTATATCTTTTTATTTTTTTAAGTTTATTTATTTTGAGAGAGAAACAGAGCATGAAAGCAGGGGAGGGGCAGAGAGAGAGAGGGAGAGAGAAAGAATCCAAAGCAGGCTCACTCTGCGATGTCAGGGCAGAGCCCAACGCGGGGCTTGATCCCACAAACCGCGAGACCATGACTTGAGCCAAAATCAAGAGACGCTTAACCACCTGAGCCACCCAGGCTCCTCCTTATAACTGAGTTCTTAGAATAACCAACTTAGAGGTCAGATAGAAGAGTGGGTGCAGCAGGCAGCCAGGCCTCCCTTTGTCCTCAGCTCCCATCTGAGGCCCGGCATGCGACTATGCTCGCCATGAGTTTGTCTCTAGAAAGAGCATCACAGAGTGCAGACATGTTGTCAGTCACCAGAAATAAATATATTTACTGAAATATATATATTGAAATAAATATATGAAATAAGTATATTGCTCTTATGATAGCCTGTGACGCACAGGCAGACACCAAGTACCGCCGCCACCAGCGTAGCCGGGCATCAGTTCGCCAGCGTCCCAAGGTTGAGTGCTAGGTCACCACCTCTTGCTCAAGCAGGGGGAAGTGGTGGTAGTGTCAGCATTACTTGCTGGGGCGAGACGAAGGAAAGGGGTGATGCACTGTGAACAAGAGAAAGAACGCGTGGGCATTTGAGCAAGACCTACGCGGCCTACGTGGCAGAGGAGGATGGAAGCCGCTGGTGTAAGTTTACCACTGTAAACCTGGTGATGCCCCAAATCACCCCAGTGCCGACAGCTACCTCCTGACTCTCACTGTGACTTCCGTTAAATTGTCAAGGGTTCTTGCATTCTAGATTTCGTTCTAAGCTGGATACCCAGTTCCTGAGCATCCGCTGTGTGTGAGGTACAGAAAAGATGCAAGGTTGTACCTCGGGAGTCTACACGCATTTCCACAGATGGGCTCACTTGCGTTGGAGGAGACTGAAGAGCCGCCGAACTTTACATCCTGGTCAGTGATCACTGAAGTAGACTTGTGTCCACACGAAGGCAACCAGGCAGGGGTGCCACCTTTTTGGGCCGCATTAGACTGTCAGTGACAACTCAAAACTTGCACGTCTCACTAGACTAGCGGTTGGCAAATCCCAGCCCATAGACCGAATCCCGTCCACTGCCAGATTCTTGAAACTATAGTTCTAGCATGGCACAACGCGTTTGTGTACTGTCTGCAGCTGCTTTTGCGTGGCCCGCATGGCCTAAAATATTCACTGTCTGGCTCTTGACAAGAAAAGTTTGGTGACCCACACTGGACCCTTAGTGCCCATGAGATAGAATGCTCTTAGCTTTCACTTCTCTGCCAGAGAAAGAAAAGGAAACCACTAGTGATCATCTACCTAGCTCTGACCCTTCTTCCAAGAAGAATAGTGTGACATATTCTGCTTACTAGCTAGGATAGGTGTGGGATAGTAGCAAAAACCTTTACGCACACAAACATTTTTAAAAACTGGTTCCGATAGGCCCTCCTTGCTGCTTCCTGTGAAAACATACAGACACTAAATTACAGTGACCACTGAGGCTTTTCGAAACACACACATGCACAGCCACATACGGTGCTCAGCTTTGTTTAGAGGCACACACTGCAGTCGAGAGTCCCAAGCACTAAAGAAACCACCACTTAGGGATTACTCTTTGAAAGACCTTGAAGGACTTGAGTCCCCATTATTCCCAAAGAAGCGTTCAGTTTTTACTCTGTATTTAACCAAAGTTCCTACGAGACTATAAAAAAACCATAGCCACTGTGAAAATTAGTTAAAATAATAGTTTCTGCAAAATACTTTAAGTGCCGTGGCATTCATCCTTTAGAATCGGGTTAGGGAGCACTATAATTTGGTCTGTCAGCATGGATGTTAAGCATACAGCAGAGCCGGAACAGAGCAAGTTAACTCTCTAAGGTTTGGGGAGACTGTAATAGGCTTAAAAAGACTCAACATTCATCCTTCTACAAGAAATTACCCTCAGACTTGACAAATAACACCATTACAGAGAGAACACCAAAGCTGCCAAAAGATAAATGTCCCAAATAAAGGGCGTAGTTTGGGGCGCCCGGGTGGCTCAGTCGGTTAAGGGTCCAACTCTTGGTTTTAGCTCAGGTCATGATCTCACGGTCTGTGACAGCACAGAGCCTGCCTGAGGTTCTATCTCTCCCTCTCTTTCTGCCCCACCTCTACTCTATCTCTCAAAATAAATAAACTTTTTAAAAAATTATTGAAAATAAAAATATAAAGGGCACGGGTTCTCCCTTTGATACTTGCGCCTGTGTACAGATAATGTATAACAGGAAGTGGAGGTAAGGATAAAATTCTTCACTTTGTACTTTTTTAAAGCTGGGTGAGAGGTTTTTTATTACTCAGGTGTGAGGGGACAGGGCTCCCCACTGAAAGTAAGTACAAAGCAGCTCATTTTCTAAGTAACCAACAAATAGGACTAGATGCTCCCCACCCACGGCTTACCAAGCCATCCCTCCACCCACCTGCCACCCCCATAGCTATGGTCCAAAGAGGCTTGAGGAGGGGGACACAGAGGCATCAGGCTATCAGCCTTGTGGGGATTACAGCGTTGGGGATGGCTCCCCTTCCTAAATCCACATGACGTGGACTCAGAAGAATCATACAGATGGTCATGAATGCAAGAAGGAAGAACTAGCATCTTATCCCCCAGGGGACCCTTGGCCTCAGACACAGTTCTACACTGCTGCCGCCCCCTTCCCTGAACAGAGAAAAGCAAAGTGGCAGAGCAGCCATCATCCAGCCTCCTGGCCTGACAAGGACCCATGAGCCTCCCGTGAGCCCAGTGGACCCCGTGGGGTTCTTACTAGGCATGAGCCATCTCTGGAACCTCACCCAAGGGGACTGGTCACCATGAACAGAGGCTGTGTAGCAGGGGCTAGGGAGGAGCCAGAGCCACATGTCCAAGGTCAGCGCCCATGAGGTGGGGAAGTCTCAGCAGACCTTCCGCAGAACAAGACCACACCAACCTCAAGGGGGCATCTGCACCTGGAGACCTGTCGGAGGGAGGGTCTGCCGCCCAGCCTATTTTAGCTACAGAGGCTGCACGACTGAGCAGGAAGAAACCCTCCATTGTGCCCAGTTAGGGGAAAAGGTGTTTGTCCTTTTACAGTTACCCCTTCTCCCCTTCCTCGAAAATGGAGGAATTGGAGGATGTGGGGCAGGGGAGATAGGGAGGCTGGCAGGGAGGCTGGCAGGGAGGCAGTCGTGGGCTGGGGAACCCTGAGGTTAAAACACTAACGGGTAACGACTGAAAGTGAGCGGGAAGTTAGAGTCTGCCTAGGACCATGTGAAGAAACGGGAGACAGAGAGCGGTTGCGGGGAGGGGGTGCGATGCACCAGCACAAGCGAAGCAGTGATTGCAAACATCAAACTGTCTCCTGTGCAATACGTGATTCTTCAACCAGTGAAATATACATGGGTAAACTGAGGCTCTCAGGGAACAAACTTCTCCAACATCACCAACCCAGACAGTAGCTACGGTGAAACTTTCCTTTGCATAATGACGCCCGCCGGTCACTTCATCCATGTTTGAGGGGGAAAAAAATTAGAGGAATCTGCTCAGGCCCTTGGGTCAGGTTACAGGCCCTCCCTCCTTGGAGGCTTTTCCCAAGAGCCTCTTTCAGGCACTCCAGCTCACCACCATTCAGCCTTTCCCCTCTGGTCTCTTTCTCCACCTTCCAGGCAGATTGCCTCTATCATCCCGCATGCCTGTCCCTCTTCTCCCCTTCATCTGATTAAGACCTTACTTTACATTGTCTCCAAATACTCAGGCCACAGTCACAGTTCTAAGTTATTTCCAGACCAGGAAATGACTTTAGGGCAGGCCTTTCTAAACTTGGCCATCAGCCACCACCTTCTCTGCATCCCTCTGGCCATGAGGGAGCAGGCACAGGGCAGCACTGACCAACCCAAGCCCACCACACCAAGCAGCAAGAATCTAGACTTGGAAACATCACTGACAAGCCCCACTTCTAATAAGAAGGAATATAGTGGGTGCCAGACCCTTCTTCTCTAGAATCCCACTAATTCTGTGTATCTCATTGGTCAGCTTCCAACTTCTAAGGGGTGATGGGCATTGAGGAGGACACTTGTTGGGATGAGCACTGGGTGTTGTACGTAAGCAATGAATCATGGGAATCTACCCCCATAACCAAGAGCACACTGTATATACTGTATGTTAGCTAACTTGACAATAAATTGTATATAAAAAATAATAATAACCTAGAAAAACCCAAAAGAGCAGAACTAGAAACAAAACTTCCTTTCCTTCCACTCCCCACCCATTCTGTGAGTTTTCTCACTTGGCTCCCCCACCTACCCTGAGGGCAGGGGCTGGAGCAGGTGACTCCATGTGACCCCAGGTTCTCTGCATCAGGTATCCTGAACCCTTGCACGTACAACTAGCCCACCCCTCCCCCGACAACATGTCACTAGCAAACCAGCTCCCCCACCATATGACTTATTTTGTTGCAAACTCAGAGCAACATGGGTGGTTTAAAATTATCTATAGTTTTAGCAAATTCCTTTTGTCTACACTGGACCCAACATGGCACTTCACAGTTATTATACAAGCCAATGAATAAATGTGCCCCACCCTCCTAAAATGTACTATGTTAGAAAACAGGGCACAAACCTGGCTGAGACAGGGAGGACAGGCGAGATGCAGAGAACACTCCCAAATCCCGGAGCTGCAAACCTTCCCAGAAGGTGAACAGAACGGCCACAGCCCTCATACAGCTGAAGACTAGAGCTAAAGCGCAATGAGGAGAATAAAACAAGGGGCTTCAGGACAAGTGCCAGACACAAGAGGTGTATGTGGGGGTGCTAGAAACCGGCAAAGCAGCGCACTTAAACCTCTGAGAGGAAAGCGCAGGAGACACAGCGGGGACCTGGCCATCAACTCATTTATTACCGGGTGGCTCTGTAAGGGAGGGTAAGACCTTGAGGTCTGTCTCACCAACATCAGTATCAGTGCTTGGACCCAGCTGGCCTCACTGCCCTTCCGGGTTCCTTCCAGGGCACACTGTCAATGCCAGGACATCCAGACCCAGACATGAATGAAATGTGGTCTTTGCCTCTTTGTGCTCTGTACTCACTATGGTCCACAGTCCTCAGTTGTGTTGGCTGCTGGGGACTCAGGGTCAAGTTGAGCCCTCCATACCCAGGGCTGCAAACAATGGAAGGAACACAGGAGCCTCTGTGACATGCCTTTGCAGACGGACAGCCCCTTTCCTCCCCATCCTTCTCCATTCCTTTATAAACACATAGCAGGTAATCAGCTTCCTTATGCCCCGTTTCTATCTACATGGTTTTAACTGTCACCAAAATGCTCTGGGTTTCTTAGAGTTTCTTGTTGTAGTCACAGGGCATCCCCTGCTAGCATGCACCATGCCATCTCGCTGGCACCACTAGACAAATTCAGTCTCAGCCCCTATCACCTGGGGAACTCACTGTCCCTCACAGAAATTGTTTCCAACAACTGCTCCCATCAAGGCCTCAGCTCCAGGATTGAGGGCTGCATTGTATAATTGCGGGAACTGGAATACCACTCAAGGGCTTGTGGGATACAGCAGAGTGCATCCACGGGGGTCCTTCCCAAGTGAAGTGCCAGGTAACGAGAGGCAAATGCCTGGACGACACACCTTGCAGATGGGTAATTGCAGGTGGCTTGGGCTGGCAGGAGAGGGCTAGAAAACTCCCCCCACTCCACCCCCAAGAAACTACCTGGGTGGGAAAATCTCAGCATGACAGAGGGGAAGGGGCCAGGGAAGGAAGGCACAGTTCACTTGACCAGCCATCGGTTTACGCTCTGTTGTTTTCTTTTATCGTGCAAGAACTAACCAGCCAATGTCCTGAATCTCCTTCCTTCTGGTTTGCCTTTCCTCTGCTTATTATGACATAGATCAGTTCAAAAATCAGGTTCATTGCAAATAAAAATGAGAACAATGTTCCCCTGACTTCATTCCAGGAAAACAAAAAAGAAATGAATGTTGATCTAATCTCTGTCCTCAGTTCACTCTCTGATTATCTACGGTGGTTTATAAACCTCCCCTCCCCACAAAAACGCCTCCCTGATGTTGCTAACTTGAACGATGTCTCTGGCATTTTTGCCTAATGCCCTTAAAGTGAACAGCCACTTCAGCTCTTGTACCCAACATCCGCCACTGCACAGTAGATAGGTGACAGACATCAGAGGGAAAGACATGTCCTAGTTGATCCTTTCTTTAAATCTTTACTAAAAAGCTACAACTTTGTTTTGGTCACTCTGTAGATTTCGAATTATTTAGTGAACACTGAGTCTTTCCCCATTGCTATGTCCCAACCTTCTTCTAGTTGTTTGGGTTTTTTGTTCTCTAAACGAGCAGACAGTGAAAGCAACATTTCCAAAGCTACTCCTGCCACTCAGCACTTAGGGAAACACACCTTTGGGATGATGACATTGGTCGTGGGGAGAGAATCAGAGCGGCGAGGGAAAAGTAACTCAAAGGTATCCAGGTGATACAAATGAGTCCAAGAGGATGGAAGGACTCTTTCGCATTTGATAAATCAGCTACATTGCAGAGGCTGCTGAGGTGGGTTTTAATGGAATTTTGAAGAAGGTAAGCAAAAGAGCCCTGTGTAACAAGGGCAATAAATCACAATTATTTTTCACTCATATTACTGCATTCGAGCATACTTATCCTAACATTAAAAACATTTTTCAAACACACAGAAAGCTGCGAGAATTTTACAGTGAATACCCATCTATCTACTACCTAAACTCTGCAATCAAAATTTTGCTACGTGTGCTTTGTCTAGCCACCCCTCCGTCCACCCACCAGTGCACTTCAGTTTCAGATACACTTCAAATCAGAGCGCTGGCCTCTGTCTACTTCAGGCCTAAACCCTTGAGCATGTATATGTTACCTCAAATTTGATATTTAGAGGCTTTTTATATTTTTTAGAAAAAAAATTTTTTTAATTATTTATTTTGAGAGAGAGAGAGAGCATGAGCAGGAGAGGGACAGAGAAAGAATCCCAAGCAGGCTCCATGCTGTCAGCGCAGAGCCAGATGCGAGGCCCGAACTCACAAACCACAAGATTATGACCTGAGCCGAAATCCAGAGTCAGACACTTAACTGACTGAGCCACACAGGCACCCCGATATTTACAGGGCTTTTAAAGTAAAATTTACACATTGAAAAATGCATTAATCGTAAGTGTGTTATTTGTGAGCTTTGACCAATGCATGCACCTCCATCAAGATACAGAACGTTACCATCTCGTGGAAAACTCTTGTTGGGCCTCTTCCACCCACACTGCACCCTACATTCTCTAGCAGTAACTATTACTTGGACTCGAACCATCGATTAGTTTTGCCTGTCCAAGGACTTGTATAAATGCACTGTACAGCATTTGCTCTTTGACAAAAGGCTTCTTTCACATAGAGTGAGGCTCCACATATCACTAGTTCGTGCCTTTTTATTGCTACGTAGTATTCTGTTGCACCAACACACCACGGCCTGGTCATTCTCCTACTGATGGATACCTATACGGTTGCTAGGATTTTCTTCTATTATGGATAAAGCTGCTCTAACCATTTGTGTTTAAATCTCATTAGAGACATGTTTTCAATTCTCTTAGGTAAATATCCAGGAATAAAGTTCCTGTGTTATAAGCCTTCTAAAGAACCGCCAGAGGCTTTCCCAAAGTGTCTGCACTATTGTACAGTCCCCTCAACAACGCATAAGAGTGTCCGGTTGCTGTACAGCCTCACTGACATCTGGTGCTATCGCCTTTTCTTCACTTGGTCTGCTGGGTGTGCAGTGGCATGCCGCTATGCTTTTAACTCACATTTGACTCATGACGATAATGTTGAACTTTTCTTTATCCCTTGACCCTTTGTATTAAAAATAACTGTTTGGGGCATCCGGATGGCTCAGTCAGTTAAGCATCCGACTTTGGCTCAGGTCATGGTCTCACAGTTCATGGGTTTGAGCATTGGGTCGGGCTCTGTGCTGACAGCTTGGAGCCTGGAACCTGCTTTAGATTCCGCGTCTCCCTCTCTCTCTGCCCCTCCTCCACTCACAATCTGTCTGTCTTAAAAATAAACATACATTAAAAAATAAGTTACATCTCTTGCCCATTTTCTAAATTGAACTTTTTTATTATCATTAAGTTGTATGAAGGTGTAATACATACTGAACACAAGTCCTTCATAAGATGTGTGTTTTGCGCTTACTTTCTCGCAACTGGTGGCTTGCTTTGCTTATTCATTTTCTTTATAGCAATCTTTTGATGCGTACAAGTTTTTCATTTCGATGAAGTCCTACTATATCCGTTTTTTCCTTTTATGGTTATTGCTGTCTGCGCCCTACCTTAAAAACCCTGCTTATGTCCAATCCTTTGTTTTCATCACATAAGCATATTGAACTTTGCTATCACCTTGTTGTGTTCTCCCTAGCTCCTCTCTGGAGGCAGCTTGTGAGCAGTGCACACTTGGCTTTCCTGATCTCTGCCAGCCGTCTCCGGTCCCTTCCCCCTCCCCCAATATGGCCAGAGCTGGGAAAAGAAGCAAGGCTGGCTCTGAACACACTTGTGATCCCTTTGGGAGCTCTCTCTGGCTTCGTCCTGAGACAGAAATGTTGAAAAGACAAAATGAAGGAGACCCGTAGTCAAAACACAGGGCTGCCAACATTCAGCCTCAAGGAGGGGCCGTGGAGAGCGAAGTTCAGTTCAGGGAGCCACACCCCAGACCCGTGCATAGTGACTTTTTGACTTCCCCCTGATGTCTTTTGTTCTTTTCCTTTGTTTGCACTCACAGGCTTCTATCTCGGTGTTTAAGGTAAGACTGTTTTCATCTGTGATAAAAGTATATCCTCCAGGCTGCCACACACTTACTGGGGCAAGGGAGGGTTCAATGTAGAAAACAAAATGGAGTTTCAAACTGGAGGCCAAACCTGTGTGTGCAACTGTATATTCTCTTCCTCAAAGGATCAAAGCACCCTTCTTGATCCTTCCTCGGTGTCCTGGGCCCAGCCTGCTATGGCAGAGTCACAGCTGGCCCTGGTGGGATGGAGCATTCCTTCTTTCTCCGGCCTCAGAGCCTGCACCTGCGCCCATCTCCCTGCTGCTCCCAATCCTCACCAGATGTCAAAGTTCCAACAGGAATGGAACCTTTCAGAAGCCCCTCTGAACTAGTCCTTTCTGCCACACAAGTCCTCGTATATCTGCTTATTCCAAAAATGCAGGATGCAAACCAAGTTCTTACATAAATGTATGACCACAAACTCTCAGGAGGAGTTCTCAGTTGGAAGAAATGTTTCCGCACCACGAAAGTACAAATGTTGTTCCTTTGTGCTTTCTTCTGCTTTAAAGAGGGATCAGAGCTGGGTTTAAATGGTAGAAATTAAAGATCTCAATACCCTTTTCAAAAAAGGCATTCCCCTTCCCTGGACCCCTATGCATCCACTGCCCATGCAAAGCCTGCTCACTAGGAGCCTGCCCCACCCTCTCACGCTGGAATTCTCTGCTTTAAAGAGAGGGAGGTAGGATCAGGGCCTTTCCAGAATGCATACAAGATGGTCCTATAGTTTGTCTTGGTGTGTTCTCATTTTACTGTGTTCTATTTCTATTGCTATTTAATTTTTCATAAATTTTCTTGATAGCACTTATAACAATCTATTTTGATTATTTATCTCTTTTCCTGTTAAATTGCCTGTTTGTACACCCAGAAGTCTAAGGTATCTTTTTTCTGTCCAGTTTGGCACCATATTACCAACTCTTAGCACAGTGCCAGGCATAAAGCAGACACTCAACAACTGTTTGTTCAGTAAAGGTCTCTGTGCCCTATCCCTTGTGGGGAGTTTATAAATTGCTGGTAGAGAGGGACCACTTCCCCTTCCTCTGCACTTGCCCAGTGTTCATCACACTTAAAAGAGAGAGATGGATGAAAAGGAAGCCTTCGTTCTAGACTGGTGGGTGAGCCCTGGAGAAGGGCAGGTGGAGCAGGGAAAGGACACTGACTTAGGGCCAGAAGATGAGGTCTCAAGCCCCAGATGCTCTGTAAAATAAGGCCGGTAATGGGAACAATGGCCCCTTAGCCACGTCCAGCACTGAGGGGGCCGAGTCAGTCAGCACCACAGATGGCGCCTGGAAGATGCACGGCCATCTAAGATCACCGGTTATGGTGTCCAGCACCTCACATCCAGGCATGTCACCAACGCTTCAAAAGGTTGGCCAAATTAATTGATTCAAGGGAATGACCTGAAACTATGATCTTCACTGAGAAACAATGAGGGAGAGAATGGAGAATTTCCCACGGTGAATTCCAATTCTGCATATTAATTTTTCTGAGGGCCAAGGGAGAGAAAGCATGAACAAATTCAAAATCCAATTCACCCTCTTTCTATCAAGACTGGGTCCATGAGCAGCCCTGTATTGTGCCCAAGAACAGGGGCCATGGGGAGTGGCAAGGTAGTGGACACTGGATCCACAGAGCAGGACTTCTGTATCCTGCCTGGACCTGCTGTCTCGCTAGGATGTCACACGTCCTGCTTCCGCACGGAAGGAGGTAGAGTTGGCCAGCGAAACAGACTTGAGCCAACGCAGGAGCGATGTGGTGGCAGCTGACGTACGAGGGCCCGTTATTTGCCACCTGCAAAGAGCTACAAACACGTTATGTCACAAACCCCTGGACCTTCAGAGTTGCGAACCCCACCTCACCAATAATGATGCCATGGGCCAAGAAGTTCAAGGACTCACCTAAGGTCACGTGGCTAGTGAGTGGCAGTGCCAGAATTCAAATCCCAGCCTGTTCAGCAGCAAGGCCAACATTTGAACCACCTCACAGATGTGAACGGTGCGAGACGGACCCAGGCACACTCTAGGTGCTCCGGGTTATACATGGGAAGAAAGAATTCATTCTGAGCAAGGGGAGGAGGCTCCTTATGGAAGAAGGCATCTGAGCAGGGGAGGGTGAAAGCCCATAGTGCAATGGTGTGCACAGAGGGGACGCAGGTGCAGTGAACGCCTATGTGAAAAAATCAGGGTCTGGGCATGTTTGGCGACCAGCAAACAGATGAGGTGACTGCAGCATGGTTTGGGGGGCCTGGGAACTGGGGGTAGGAGAAAGGTAACACGAGAATCGCCAATGGGACCAAAGCGCCTTAAGGGCCTTGACCTCAAACCCTGCTCAGAAGTTTTCCCCCGTGGCCAACCAGACACTAGAGGCTTCTGACCAGCGGAGAGACGGCAAGGTGTGGCTCCTGTTGTCAGAACTCGCTCTTGACTCTGACTGTGCAGAAGCAACAGCAGCAAATCTGGCTGCCAGGGAAGTCCTTCAGCGTCAGCACAAATCAAGGCTGTCCATGAGCTGAGTGCTCCTGCCATCTGAGGACAGCCCACGCGCTCCCCGCGGCACTGCCAGGACCTGGCGCCCTCGCTGCCAGTCAGCCGTGGGACCTTTCGCGCTCTTGCCTCCCCATCCAGTTCTCCAAAAGCACAGCTGAGGTAAGACACCGTGTGGAGGGCAGCCGCAGGATGACTCGGAAATGCAGCCCGGGCAGCCGCGCGGCCCAACCGCTCCTGCACCGGAGGACCTCTGGGACTGGGAGGCCACGGGAGCTGGTCAGGGTTACCCAGGTCAGAGGCACTGCCAGAGCTGTGGTTTAGAGCCTGAGGTGGCAGTTCCTTCCCCGGAGAAGGACCAAGCACCTTCTCTGCGCCTGGTCCTTTCCTGGGTGCTGGGGCAAAAGGTGAAAATGACAGAAGTCACTCTCCTTACAACACTTCTGCTCCATCTCTGGGTCAGGTGGCTCCCCAGCCGTGTATAGACAGCCTCCACCCTGCCTCTCCCAGCACACAGGGGGCTCCTGTGCAAGTACCCCCTTCACCCCTGCCATGCCAATATTCCAGCATCACATAGCAGACGGACCCGGCATGGAATAGTCCAGTTAGTGAACCATCTGCAGTCCTTGCTAGGCAGCCATGACTGAATGTGCCCCCCGGGCTAAGCTGCCAACTCCCCACACGTCCCTTCCCTCCCCCAGGAAATTATACCACCACCACCTAGCATTTATTGAGCCCTGACTCTGAGCCAGCCACATGTTAAGTACTCTCAGTTACCAGTTTTGTAGCCCTCACTTTGAAACTAGAAATATTCCTTAGTGTTGCATATGTGAGGAAACTGAGGCTTCGAAGGGCAGAGCAGCTTAGCCAAGGTCATGGAGCGGCGGCAGATATGTTGCTCCAAAGCCTTGTGCTCTTAGCCCAAACTCCAATCTAGCTCTCCCTGCCTCCCCCACCCTCACCCCCACCCCCACTGAGACCAGAGGGCCTCTGGGAGAATGGGGGTGGGGGGAGACAACAGAGCACCCAATGAGCTCTGCCCGCATGCGCACTGTGTACGGAGATGGGGAGAAGACTGTTTCTGCTACGGACAGAGTGCCGGGAGGCAATGCAGGGCTAGTCCTGACAGCACCACTAAGCGTGGGGCCTGGAGGAGCAGTCAGGATTCAGACACGCAGAAAGGAGGCTCGGGCGGTCCAGCTGTGCAGGAAGTGGGGCGGGGGATAGACACCACACAGAAGCAAGGCCCGGAGGCAGGAATAGATGCTCAAGGCACAGTAAGTCAAACAGTCCCGACTATAGTCAGTAATACCATCTCCAAAACTCCCAGGGCACCAAATCCTTCCCCGTTTGCCCTCCACCTGCCAGGTAGACATAAAATCAGTGCTGTGGGCCTGCCTCCGCAGAAACCCACCCAGCACATCCTCTGCTCTAGACCCTCAAGGCTCAGAGCCCAAGCACAGTTTTAAAACAAGGAAAGGCAAAGCTGGCATGATTTGGAGTTTCAGGCCTCCTGCCTTGCTTCCTATAGGCCCGGGCACAGTGCTTATTTGCATGGTTGATTAGATAACCAATTACAGAGTGGAATATTTTTAGGTCTTCATCTCAAAAAAAAAAAAAAAAAAAAAAAAAAACAGGGAAAGCATAGTGTATTTCCTCGTAGGCCTGCTGCCACTGCCAAGCGCAGCATCAGGCCAGGGAGCAGGCAGGAGGAAGAGCCCGGAATGGCTGTCTCCTCGTTAAGTGTGGTTGACTCTGCATATGCACCTGTTTGGAAAGGAGGGAGAGAGGGAGAGGGAGAGGGAGAGAGAGGGAAAGGGAGAGAGAGGGAGAGAGGGAGAGGGGGAGGGAGGAGACGGAGAGGGGGGAGAGGGGGAGAGGGGGGGAGAGGGGGAGAGAGAGGGAGAGGGGGAGAGAGAGGGAGAGAGAGGGGAGAGAGGGGGGAGACGGGGGGTAGAGAGGGGGGAGAGAGGGGGAGAGAGGGGGGAGAGAGAAAGAGAGGGGGGAGAGAGAGAAAGAGAGGGGGAGAGAGAGAGAAAGAGGGGGGGGAGAGAGAAAGAGAGGGGGGAGAGAGAAAGAGAGGGGGGGAGAGAGAAAGAGAGGGGGGGAGAGGGGGAGAGAAAGAGGGAGGGAGAGGGAGAGAGGGAGGGAGAGGGAGAGAGGGAGAGAGGGAGGGAGAGGGAGAGGGAGAGGGAGAGGAGAGGGAGAGAGGGAGGGAGAGGGAGAGGGAGAGGGAGGGAGAGGGAGAGGGAGGGAGGGAGAGAGGGAGGGAGGGAGAGAGGGAGGGAGGGAGAGAGGGAGGGAGGGAGAGAGGGAGGGAGGGAGAGAGGGAGAGAGAGAGAAGGAGGGAGAGAAGGAGGGAGAGAGGAAGGGAGAGAAGGAGGGAGAGAAGGAGGGAGAGAAGGAGTGAGAGAAGGAGGGAGAGAGGGAGGGAGGGAGAGAGGGAGGGAGGGAGGGAGGGAGAGAGGGAGGGAGAGAGGGAGAGAGGGAGGGAGAGAGGGAGAGAGGGAGGGAGAGAGGGAGGGAGAGAGGGAGAGAGGGAGAGAGACAGGGAGAGAGGGAGAGAGACAGGGAGAGAGGGAGGGAGAATGCGCATACATGCGCATGTGCCTCTGTCCACGGGAACAAGGAGAGGGAGACAGGAAGAGTCGGACTGGAAATCTCAAACTCCGGCCCATTCCCCATTCTGACCTTCTCCCTACAAGGTTGTCCCTTCTTCATTGCCACCAATAGGTCCCAGTCCACGTCCACAAATATGAGCACTGATCCTAGAGTCCTGTTTTAGAGACAGGACAGCATGATAGTGGAGGGCAATGCCCTTTCTCCAGCTCCAGAAGATAGAAGTCAAGGTCCGGACGTGGACACTGACAACGATGAGAACGCCTCGTGCCCTAGTGGTGCGTGCGTGCTAACCGTTCAATGGTACCCCCACTGTCCCGACTGACCTCACAGCAACCCTGCAAGGTCGCCAGAGAAAAACACATTAGAAGCAAAAGGTTTGAGAAGGAGGATCATGTCCAAACTCCCACTCCCTCCTCAGATGGAGATTCAAAGATCCAGAAAGAGGGGAAGGTCTACCTAAAGCTGCTCATCCAGTCATGGAAGAAAGCAGACTGCGTAAGCAAACGCGAGCAGCAACAAGCCAGCTGTAACAGAAGTCTAGAAACCGCAGGAATCCTGGTGTTGGTCCAGGGTCAAGAAGAGCAGTCTGTGAGTGGCCTGTCGCCGAGATGGCTGGCCATCTGAAAGATGGGACGGCTTTCTAAAGACTCAGTTATGGTACCAGGTGAAACAGAGTAAACTGAAAAACTGGGATTCTGTTTTACAGGAGGCGTGATGTGCTCCAAATCGGAGCCTGATGCACGGCACAGTCTCTCCAACAGCCGGAATGCAAGGATCTGGAATTTAAGGGGTGGGAGTGAAGGAGGCTCCCCTTAGCAGTACATCTAATAACCAGCTCGCAGGGTATCTGATTCTCATCTCGGCAACTTGGCTCTGCTGGTGTGGAGACCTTAGTCCCCCAAGAGACGACTGGTTCCACAGGGTACACAACCATGGGTTCACGGGATCTGAACATGAGGTAAACCCCTGGACCAACAAGGAGAACAAAGAGGGGGGGATGTTGATCTATTGGCCGCAGTAGCTGATTCCGGTTAGCAACGGGAAACTAGGTTGCTTGTATACAATGGAAGCCAAAGAAGCAGTCTGGAAACCAGATGGTTTTCTGGGGCACCTCATAGTACTTCCATTCTCTATAATAAAGATTAATAAGAAACTCCAGTAATCAAAACCGGGCAGGAAAATGAGGACTCAGACCTTCAGGAAGGTAGGTTAAGGTCACTCCACCAGGTTAAAAAAAAAAAATCCCAACCAGCTGAAACTGTGGCCGCGAACAGGGCAATTGTAGTCACATGACTAATTGCAGAAATGAAATGCAGACTGTAGCAGTTTTGCATATTTTCTATTTGCCTGTCATGTGTGTATTTTTATTTGTATTATGTTAATCATTTTCTTCTCTCTCCTTGCCATTTTGACTTTATGTACCAGTTTTTGGAAGTTACTTGTAGTACAATGTAGTCTTAAGGTAACAGGATATTTGGCAGGACCATGGCTGAATCTGAGGAGTAGTTAACACAGCCAGAGAAGAAAGAATACAATGGCTCCTGGGACTGTTTCCTCATTTAGGGAAATGGGGGAGAATTTCTTCACCTGTAACAAAGTTATCTTATTCCATAGAAGCAATGATTATGTTGTGCAGGAATTTAAGTGGGACAGGAAGCTGAGTAGCCAAAAGAGTGGGCTGTGACAGTGATAGACGGACAGCCTTTCAGGTTCCTAACGCACTCCCGATCGGCCGTCCTTAACAAAGTGTGTGGACCATTTACGTTTTGGTTTTCATTTGAATCTTCTTGCTATTTTCTGTTTTTCTATATATTATCTGTTCCTTTTCCCTTTTATTTTCTGCCTTTTTTTTTTTGGGTACAACTGAATATTCTCTAGCATTCTACTTTCTCTCTACTCTTGTCATATGAGCCACGCTTACTTTCTAGATCTTTCGTAGGTAATAGATCTTTCATGTTTAACACACACACACCATTTCCAGGCCTCTTCATTCCTTTGTGTGGATCCAACTTTCCACTTGATGTCATTTTCCTCTTTTCCTCCCATATGAAGACTTCTCTTTTTGTTTTCTAATCTATTTTACCATCACTTGAGAAGTTATTTTATAGAATTCTAGATATAGAATTCTAGATTGACAGTAACATTTTAAGGGTGTTACTGCGTTATCTTCTGGCTTGTGTTGTTTCTAATAAGAAACTTTCTCTGAATCTGTTTACCTAATAGGTCTTTTCCCCCCTCTGTTTTTAAGATTTTTCTCATTATATAAATTTTCAGGCATTGATTACAATGTGAGCTTTTCTTTGTTGCTTATTCTCCCTTTTGGATTTATTGAGCTTCCTAGGTATGTGGATTATTGTCAAATTTCCAAAGTTTTCAACCAATAATTTTTTTAAATCTTTTTCTCTTCCCACCTCAATTCTCCCTAAATTGATATACAGATTCAATGCAAATCAGATCAAAATCCCAAGGCTTTTTTTTTTTTTTTTGTAGAAGTTAATGGGCTGATTATTAAATCTGGATGGAAATACACAAGACCTAGTAGAAAACTGGATAGCTGACACTACCTGGTTTCCAGACCTAATATAAAGCTACAGTAATTGGGACAGAGCAGTAGTTGCAGAACGATAGACCTATCGGTGGAAAGTAAAAAGTCCGGACATAAGCCCATACATACATCGTCAACCGATTTGACAAAGGGGCCAAGGGAATGAAACAGGGAAAGAATAGTGTTCTCAACAAATGGCACTGAGTTCGATCTTCATGTAAAAAAGTGAACTCCAACTCTTAACTCAAAACAGATCATAGATATTTGTAAAAGCTAAAACTAGAAAACTTCTAGAAGAAGTGGGAGAAAAAACGTTTACGTCATGGGTAAGTAAAATTTTTCTTAGAAGGAATGAACCAAAGAAAAAATACAATTGATCTCAACAAAATAAAATATGTCCTTCCAGAGACACCACGAAGGACATGAAAAAGCAAGCCACAAACTATGAACAACAGTCATAAGGCATAGGCCTTCCAAAAACTTAAATACAGAATATATGAAAAGCTCTCACAATTCAATAAGATGATAGCTCAATAAAGAATGCACAGAAAGTATGAACAGGCACTTCACAACAACAATCTACAAATGAAATAGAAATTAAAGCCATAATGATATATGACTATACACCGACCAGAAAGGCTAGGATGAAGGACAGCCTGACAATAACAAGTGTTGGCAAGGATATGGAGCAGCTACAACTCACAATTATTGCTGACGGGGATATAAAATTGTATAACCTATTTGGAAGGGTTTGACAGTATATACACGTAACATATACACTAGTTTTCTGTTGCTGCTGTAAGAAATTACCACAAATTTAGTGGCTTAAAACAACACAGATTTATTATCTCACTTCTGCCATGTCAGAAAGTCCAGTAAGTATGGCTGCTTTCTCTGCTCTGGGTCCCTTAATTCCAAAAATCAGGGTGTCAGCTAGCCTGGGTTCTTATCGACGATTTGCTTCCAGACTCATTCGATTTGCGTTATTGATGGCATTCAGCTCCACACAGCTTTAAGATAGAAGTTCCACTTTCCTTGCTGGCTGTCAGTCAGGGGTCATTCTCATCTCCTAAAGACTGTCTGTATCACCTGGCTCATGGCCTCCTTTCTCAACATTCAATGTCAGCAATGGTGGCCGGGTCCTTCTCACTCTTTGACCTGTCCTCCTAAAGAGCTCTAACTGCCTCTCGGCCCTCCTGTTCTGATACTTCCATGGGATCGTACTGGGTCCATCCATTTGACCCAGGATAATCTCCCTATCTTAAAGTCCACTGATGAGCCACTTTAATTCCACCTGCAAAGTCCCTTCTGCCATATACGGTAACATTCACAGGTGCACCAGCAGGGGGCAAAAATTATGGGGGCCAAATTTCTGCCTGCCATACCCTATGATCCAGCAATTCTGGTCTTTGCTACTTTTTCCTGAGAGTAATACAAATTTATGTCCACACAAAGGCTAGTATAAAAATATTCACAGCAGCTTTATTTGTAATAGCCGAAACCTGGCTATTTATTTGTAATAGCCAAAACAATGTTTCCAATGTTTGGACCCAAATGTCCAACAGCAGGTAAGTTACATAAACAAATTGTGGTGTATCCACACAATGGAATGTGAGACACCCAGCAATAAAAAGGACAAAACTTTGATACACATATAAGAGTACATTCTATGAAACTCTAGAAAGACAAATCTAATCTGTAATAGTAAAAAGCAGATCAGTGTTTGCCTTGGGTCTAGAATTAGGGGTGGAGACTGATGATGAGGGAGGGTACGGGGATCTCCATGCAGCAACAGCAATGGTTTACATCTTCCCTGGGGTGGTGGTTAGAGAAGTGTAGACATTTATCAAGACTCAATCTGTATACTTTAAGGTATATGTTTTATCATATGTAAATGATACCCAAATAAAGTGGGTGCTGTTCCTTCCTTAAGCACTTGTGGAAATCAGACCCCCAAACCATACGTAAGCTCTGGTGATGGCACAGAAAGTCCATGGTCCCTGGCCTGATGCTGTGCCCCACACTCAGACTCCAGGCATCTGTCATTCCCAAGTCTTTGCTTCCGTCTGCCACCAGGGTGTGTGGGCAATAATGCTGCTAAACCTACTTCACAACTGAAGGTAATTCATGCTGTCATGGTGGCTGTAACCAAAGGTCTCAGGAGCTAGAGAGACTGCTCACATTAACTGTAACTAACGCCTCTTCCCTCTTTCAGGGGATCCCAGCCGTGGTGCAGGAGATTCTTCACTTTAGGTTCAAATAACCCCAACTCGACCTCTCAATTTCTGTTACTTTTTCTTTCAGTGAAAAATAAAAAAGATGGGTAAAAGATAAAAAGAGACAGTTGGTAAATCTCAAAGCAGCCAATTAGATGTGGTAGCAAAGCTGATTTCAGCACTAGGGACCTGTTATTAGGTCCAAAAGGACCTGAACACGGACTCGGTTGATGGCTTTCTCTGACTTCTGTACAGCCTTGCTGCTGTCTCCCAGCCTTTTCCTCCTGGGTCCATTTAAGACACAGGGAAAGAGTAGAAACAAACAGGCCCAGGAGCCGTCTCCCCAGAGCCATGCTCAGAGAATGATTGGGGCAGCTCTGGGGACAGGGGACCGTTTAGAAGAGCACAATACCTTCTTCTCCAACGGCTTGGTCCTAGGGGGGCCCAAGCCTCCGGGGAAATACCACACACTCTGGAGATAGACACTGCAGACTCCAGACCACAGCTGTCTCTGCCTGTCATTGTAATCAGCGCTTTCTTATCTTTGGAAAATGAGAATAGTCCTGCTTCATACGATGCCATGAACATTAGATAGGTTATTTGTAAACTTTCTTTGAAAATAAGAAGTAGCGTGCTAATTGCTTCTGTTCTAAATTCCGGGCTGTCATGTTTTAAGGTGTCACAATCCTCACCATCCTAACTGCTTCCCGAAATTTTGTAACCTGCCTGGCCCCCTGAAGGCATCTGAGTTCATGATCCCTGTAGAAAATGTTAAAAATATAAGATGCTCCACATGGAAGTTATTATTCTAATTTGCATTATCAACAGCCAGCTAGCTAGCTCTGTATCCTTTAGTGTCTTGATCAATTAGATGACTTAAATTAATTTGAATCCCTTCTCTCTCTGAACAAATCCTATAGAACCTAGGAGCCTACCATTCATTTGGGCACAAGATCATTTATTGTGTTCCTGGAAAGACTGAAGCACTTTGAGGATGAGAAAGTGATGCCTGCTTCTGTCTCCCTAAGAACTCCCACAGTGCCAGATACATGGGGAGCCCGCCATGGTGGTCTCAAGTACGTGGTAGCTGTTGATGTCTGGAAGGATCTCCATACCTGGAGTTGTAGTTCTTACCTTGACAACCACTATGTGGGGTATCATATGTCATTCAATGCTAACAACATAGTATCAAAACCCAAATCGTCTATTATGTTTTGGGTTCTCTTTCAATCAGGTGGATTCAGAGTTACCTCTTCAATGATGTCAGTCTTACTCATGTATAGTAATAGCATAGGAGAGAAAGGAATGGAGTCACAGCAGTGCTTGGCAACTGGGCATAACCAGCAATCTAACAGCTATAGCCTGCAGTGAGAAACCAGTACAGACATATCATTACAGTTGTAACCACCAGGAGCAAGCTCAATACTTTGCCCTGTGAGAGATCTTAGAAGGTCCAAACTCCCATGTTTCTAGATCTTTAGGTCTGAGGCTTCACCCCCTGGTAGCAACTACTCCCATCTCCATCCGGAGATAGAGCCTGCTCTCTCTTGCCAATACCAAGGGCCATGCTATGTACATATCATAGACGATGCTTCCATATGTATGAATGGCACTTTACGAAGCCACCATTCGTAGCTACCATTGCGTCCACCTCTATGGCAGCTCTGCAAAGCAAGGCTATTTATCCCTACTTTGTAGCCAAGACCAACATAACCAGACTGGCTGCTAGACACTGGCCCAAAGACTATCACTGGCCCATTCTGGCATCTCACTTAACTTTTATGATTTCCTAAAAGGCTTTTTAAAGACTTTTTAGCTACAAGAAGTACGGGGCGGTGGGAGGGGGGAGGTGGGGAATGAAGTGTTCAATGACTTTCAAAAAGCCCTCCATTTGTAATCTTCTTCTTCCTCTTCAACGGTATGCTGGTCCCTCTTTCTATTTAGCACATGTCCCCCAGCCTGTTCCCTGCTCCTAGACTGTGACTCTGTCTTAAGCTCTGCTCCCTATGTCGGCCAGTTGCCCCAGTGTCTGCTCACTAAATCTCCCACACCACTCCCTTCATCTGCAGCTCCCACTTTTGCAAAATCCCACAGAGCCATTCCACGTACACATTCCAGCGTGGGAGTCTGCTGTCCCTACTACAAACCAGGATCCAAAACTGCCTGCTTCCAAATCCCTTTTCGATTACACTCATCCCCACCCCTCACTCAGTTAGCAGTCTCCATTGTCACTTTACCCCACAGCAAGGGGACCAGTCAGCCAGTAACAACTGACCTTGAAAAGACACAGAGCCAGACTCTTAGCCCCAGGCTTCAGGTGTCTTTAGAGGTCTAGAATTTCTTTCAGACAAACCTGTGTTGCCTCTCCCATGTTACCTAATGAAAACGTATTTAAATGTAGACACTTGCTGTCAGACCCTCTACTAAATCTTGTAACCTGTTATATATAACCAACAAATTCCATTAGATCATCCATGCCAGGGGTTTCCGAACACTGGTCCACAGACCAGTTGCACCAGAATGCACCAGGAAAACTTTTTGTAAAATAACAACTTCTTGGGTCCACCCTTCCCCATGCCCTGCATAGTTCTGATTCCACTGGTCTGGAAAAAAACAAGGGCTGTGTATTTTGAGTTCCCTGGGGACGTTAATACATGGCTAAGGTAGGGCATCACTGCTCCAGGGAGCACGTTCATATCTGCGGGCTCTTCATCATCTCTGACTGGTCAATCTTATTGCTGCTGCATGAATTGGGATTATCAGCTATAGCTTAGGCGACACCATCCCATTTCCTCATCTTTTGTCGCTAAGAGGATTTGAATGGTATTTTGCAATTTTTGGAGCATTGTCACTTGATTTAGAGAATTAAATGATGCAACAATATGTCATCTATCACATACTACGTCCCAGGGGCTGTTCCGAGAACTTTAAATGGAGAAAGTCATCCAGGGCTCACCACAACCCCATGGGGTGGGTTTGTTATTGCCTCTGATTTTACAGATGAGGAACCTGAGGCACGGAGAGGCTAAGGGAGCCACCCAAGGTCTTAGAGTTAACATTAGAGCTGGGATTCAAACCCTAGCAGTGTTACGACCACTGCAAAAGCTTCCAATCACCCTGCTCTCCTGTCCTTCAGAGCCAGCATAAGCCTTAGTCCCACTGTAAGAAGGGGGCACTGGAACGAGTTCTCAGGCAAGAGTCCATCTGCTCCATGTGGCGGCTCTGACCTCTCAGAAAACCTCAGGTGCAAAACCATGGTACAGACCATGGTTCCGTTGTGTGTAAGTCTGTGCCTCCCCTCCAGCCGTCTCCTTCTTCACGGCTCTAAGAGCCCACCCTGTGCCTCGGCTGCACCTTGCTATCCGTGAGGGACAACTGGGTCAGCTAGGGAGAGAAAGCTTGTCCAAGCTGCACCAGTCTCACATCAGATGAGTTCCAGAAGGAACTACAGAGACCATCGAAGTCAAGAAATAGAAAACGGGCTCTAGCTTACATTTCAGTTCTGATTAACTGGCAAAGCTGTGAGGCTTAGCTCCAAAAAAAGCAAAGAGAGG
This sequence comes from Paguma larvata, assembly GCA_030068075.1. Lineage (NCBI taxonomy): Eukaryota > Metazoa > Chordata > Mammalia > Carnivora > Viverridae > Paguma > Paguma larvata. The sequence goes on along the minus strand of CM057842.1, from coordinate 20,923,518 downwards.
AAAGAAGGAAAAAGGAAGGAAAGGGAACCATGACCAATTAGTGATGGATAGGAAGGGGGCTTCCCCAAGTCACAAAGCCCCTTAATGACGGAGAAGGCTCAAAACTCCACCGCAGCTCTTACAACAGGCTCCAAGCGTCACCCACCTAAACGTGAACTCTAGGCTGGTATTACCTTCTATTAACAGCTACTTCGAAAATGAAAATCATCTGCTCTGACCATAAAACTGCTCATCTAGTGAGCAAAACTACACCCAACCCTCACTCCAGAAGGGTTTGCACAGCCAAGACAACACAGTACACATCAGGTAGGTAAAACCTTTGCGGTCCAGCAGGGGTAGGGGATGGTAGCATTACTCTATGCACGTGCTTTGAAGGCTGCAGCAGGGGGTCATGGTTGGGAGGACAGGGCTTTGAGCTCAGGTGATATGGGCTAAAACCCCCATCACCAGTTGTGGGAGGTGAGGGCTGGGATAAAGCCAGGGCCCTCTGATCTAAAATGACGGTGACCAATGTTTATAGCGGCACTATCAACAATAGTCAAAGTATGGAAAGAGGCCATATGTCCATCGATGGATGAATGGATAAAGAAGATGTGGTATATATATATGATGGAGTATTACTAGGCAATCAAAAAGAATGAAATCTTGCCATTTGCAACTATGTGGATAGAACTAGAGAGTATTATGCTAAGCAAAATTAGTCAGAGGAAGACAAATGTCATATGAATTCACTTATATGAGGAGTTTAAGATACAAAACAGATGAACATAAGAAAAGGGAAGCAAAGATAGTATAAAAACAGGGAGGGGGACAAAACAGGGGGGAGACTCTTAAATATGGAGAATAAACAGAGGGTTACTGGAAAGGTTGTGGGGGAGGGGATGGGCTAAATGAGTAAGGGGCATTAAGGAATCTACTCCTGAAATCATTGTTGCACTATATGCTAATTAATTTGGATATAAATTTTAAAAATAAATAAAATAAAATAAAAAATAAAATGAGGGTGAAATACCTATAATAGGGCGTCACTATAGGGATTAAATGAGTACGAGACGTGCCTCCCACAATGCTTAGCGCATACTACACACATAGTAGCTACCCTCATCTCCATTGTCCTCATTATTACTAGCAACATAATTTCCTGTTTCCTGGGTGAATTTAGGAAAATCAGTGATTGAGCTAGAACACAACAGTATTCGCAGGAGTGACTATAAGTTTGCAGGGCTCTGTTCCCTTCTTCAAAATCATGCCAGCTATTTTTAGAATCCCAGGATTTCCAAAATCCCAGGATATTTAGAATCCTGGGGTTTGTTTGAATCAGTCTCCTGCCTTTTCCCCTGCTACTAACCCAGTGGTTCTTATCCAGGGGGCGCACCCCAGAGAGGGCCACGTCTTGGTAAAGTGGACAGGCTCACAGCAGTGGGCATAGATCAAAGGAGCATATTTAGTATTAAAATGGAATTTCATAGTTTAAGATTTAAAACCTTAATACATAGGACAGGAAGCAAAGCTTGGTCAAACCTTTGCTGACGGGATGTACAGAGGAAGGAACACAGCCTCTTTGCACGTTAATGATGCTCACAGAGGACAGGGCGGCAGCAGCGAGCATGCACAAGCCCCGGAAAGCGGTATCCGGATCTCTGCAGCAGGGGCCGGAGTTTTTACATTCATGACAAGAGGGTGTGACCTTTACAAGGGGAGACAGAAAAACACTCTGCGAGGTGAGCCAGAGATGGTTTCCCTCCTTATTAACTTACAGGGTACTGTGGAATCACAGAGTAGATCAGCCCACATGTTGGGACCACCAAGAACGAAAAGAATCAACAGATTCCAAGTGACGGCTGGGGTGGGGGTGGGGCATAAATGAAGTGTGTAGTAAGGAAGGAGCATCAACTTTGATCATTGAGAACAAAATTCTTCATGGTTTTTGGGGTTTAGAGCTATATATCAAGCCAGTGAGATATTTTTCATATACTAATTTATAGCCATTTTGTTGCTTCTACTTTAAGAACAGGGACCATATCTTTTTTTTTTTTTTTAACATTTATTCATTTTTGAGAGACAGAAGGAGACAGCATGAGTAGGGGAGGGGCAGAGCACAGAATCCGAAGGAGGCTCTAGGCTCTGAGCTGTCAGCACAGAGCCCGATAACGGGCTTGAATCCATGAACTGCAAGATCATGACCTGAGCTCAAGTCAGACATTTAACTGACTGAGACACTCAGGTGTGCCCCCCTCCTTTTTTTTGTTTGTTTCACATGCTCTCATGTAACAATTGTGTGATGAGCAACAAATCCCATGGTGTAGACAGGTACAAAACACATTCTGACAAATACGTGTCTGATGAAAGATGATACCGTGCAGTGGTTAAAAGTACCCACTTTTGGGTGGCGCCTGGGTGGCTCAGTCGGTTAACCATCTCACTTTGGCTCAGGTCATGATCTCATAGTTTGTGAGTTCGAGCCCTGCGTCGGGTTCTGTGCTGATGGTGCGGAGCCTGGAGACTGCTTCAGATTCAATGTCTCCCTCTCTGTCTTTGCCTCACCCCTGCTCACACTCTGTCTCTCTCTCTCTCTCTCAAAAAATAAACAATTTTTTTTAAAAAGCACCCACAATGGAACTATATTCTGCAGGGATTCAAATGTCGGGTCTTCCATTTACTAGCTGCACATCTCTGGGCCCAGTCCTCTTGGTAACCAGTATCCCTGAGGTACTCTTAACTCATGGAATCTGAAGACAAAAAGGGGGTGTTACACACTCTGGAATCCCAAACTCAGCTCAAGCTCTCCTGATGGCCCAAATACTGGTTTCAACACCAAGCAACTATATAAGTGCCTCTGGGACTCTCAGTCAGCAAAAGGAGAAAAAGAATCAGCAAATGTCTCCTCTCTATCAGCCAGTGATGAACGTGGAAGGGCAGACTTTCTCAGGGAGAGGCTCAGAGCTCCTCAGCGGGGGAGAGGAGGGATAACTTTCGGATACAAGCGGACCAAAGAACGCTGATGAGTATGCTGTGTCCGAGGTAGGACTTGTCAGTTTTGCTAAGGACAGTGGTCCTGACCAAAAGCCATCGAGGGCCCCTTGGTTTCTGATTTTATCAAGCAGGCCCTGGTGCCTGTCAGTACCTCAGTATCTGCAGAATTTCTCAAGGCTGGAGAAACCAATTTCTTCCACGCCTGGGTAATTCCAAAGCAACTAAATGGATGGCTTCATCTAGCTGCAAATAAGCATGAGAAATTTCAGCCTGATTAGTTTGTCTGAACGTATAAATGTCTGATAGCAGGCTTTCAGAATCAGGACAGACACAGAGCTGCAAGATGGCAGTGGGCTTGCCCGTGCCCACGGTGGCAGCCGGGAAGCCGGGTGGACTGGAGAGGAGGCTGGCTAGGAATCTAGGCTGTTCTGGTGAATGAGGGGAGGTTTAGGAACAAACCAGAACTTCCAGACAGAGAGTTCATCTGCAGCCTAGTGTTTTACTTATATGATTTAATCAATGCTTGCATGCAGTTGAAGGATATTAGGACGCCCACCTTATAAGTAAAGAAACAGAGGGCCCTGGGTGGCTCAGTGGTTAAGCGTCTGGCTTTGGCTCAGGTCATGATCTCATGTTCATGGGTTCGAGCCCCATGTTGGGCTGTGTGCTGACAGCTTGGAACCCAGATCCTGCTTTGGATTCTGTGTGTGTGTGTGTGTGTGTGTGTGTGTGTGTGTGTCAGGAATAAATAAACATTAAATTTTTTTTTAAATATAAGTGAGGAAACAGGCTTGAAGATGTGAAACAACTTGTATCTGACCTGAAGGTCCCGGCTCTTGAACACTCAATTACTTTAACATCAAAATTTCTCCGTTTTTACTCCCTTTTAGAAATCAACAACAAAGCAAATGCTTTGCAACTCGTACCAAAGACCGAAGAATTATGCAATCTGTATATTCTTTGGTATGGCAGCTTCCTATCTAAAAACTGATTCAAAGGAAATAATCGCGGAGGTACGTGGTGATTTTGCCACAGACCTACTCGCGGCAACGTGGTTTATGGCAGCGAAAAGAGGAAGCCCACCTTGATCCCCAGCAATGGAGCATGTGTTAAATGGAACAACCATTTTAATGACACGAGGCAGCCAGCAAGGACAGATCTGGATCACACGACACCGAAGGCATTCCCGGTAGTGTTCGGTTTCAAGAGTCTATTTTAAATGAGCCCATATTTTTTAAAGATATTATTTTTACTGTGCTTTTGTTTACATTTCCTACATGTTCTGCAATGAATATGCTTTACCTTAAAGCATTTTAAGCTAGCGTGAAAAAGGAAATGCAGAGCTGCCCCTTCAGGAGAACCTAATATTCAGAAAAGTAAAAGAGCCCTTTCATTGGAAAACTACTTGAAATCCAATTTACATACACGTTCCTGTTTAGCAGAACTGTGGTATTTTTTTTTAAAGGCACAGTGATTCCACATCCAAATTTGGCCTGCTAAAACATATATACTTCCATGATTGGCCTGTCTGCGAGAGCCCTCGAGAACACTTTCAAATGGCATCAGGTTTCTCAGCTGTCCTGGGGCCCAGAAAGGTCCCCCTAGATGACATGGCTGTCAGCCGCAGGGCTTTGTTTACCGAGACCGTCTCTCGGTGCCCGGGCCGGGCACCTCCCTCTCCACTGGGGACACTGGGCCTTCGCTAATTAACCAGAAGTTCAATTCCTCTCACCGCGGCTGGCTCCAGGGGTCGCCTCTGTAATTCGTCTGAAGCAAGCCTTTCTTTCTGCTCTGTGTGGAAGTAGCAGGAAAGAAGAAATCAAAGGGAAACGGTCCCAAACTGTGTACAACAGGACCGCCGGCTTTTCCTCAAACCGCCTTCGACAGAAGGCGCTCCAAAAACAGTCTCTGAACCCCACCGTCTGAGCCTGTGAAGACTTATTAACGAAGCTCGCTAACCACTTACGGATTATGCCTTGCGAGCGTTTAATACGGAAACATTCTATTTCTGCTAGTCTTCCATTTTCCAGTCAGAATTGGACTAAGGAGTGAAGCGAATGGGGACAGAACTCTGAGGAACGGTTTCAGAGTTTCCCTCTGAACACACGACAGCTCCCTGGAAAAATGTGCTCCTAAATGATGGGAAATGATGAAAATCTAATTGCCTGGCAAAAGCCATGTTGCAGAAGGATAATAATCATGTATTTTCCCCAGAGTTACAGCCTTACTCTCACACCTCCGTGGAGAGAAGATGCTGGTGTCCCATCTCCCACCGGGGAGGCAAAAATGAGGGCCAGTGCACCTTCAACACAAGCCTGCTGGGCTACCCGCTTCCTTGGCTCATCATCAGAACAGATGCTAGGTTTCTGGAGAGATGGGAAGGAGTTAAAAAAAAATACGAAATCCAGAATGACAGCAACTTTTTTGGTAAAGGCTGGTAGCGGGCACTTCTCTCTCTCGAAAAGTAAGGGGGAGTCCAAACAAGCCAAGCAGAGTGGAGCCTTCCACCAGCCTGAGACGAGGACCAGATCAGGCCTCTGGATTCCAATGGATCTGGGTTTAAGCACTTTCTACCACTCCCTGGTGCTTATTCGCAAGTTCCAGGAATCAGGACACGGGCATCTTTGAGGGGCCATCGTTCTTGCTTGATTTTCCCCACGATGACACAGTTAGTAAATGACAAAGACCACCCCCTGCCCAGTGTTCCTGCCTTTCAGTGGATTATCTCCCAACTCTGGAGTTCTGGTTCTCCAACTCGTGCACACGTGCCCATCACCTCTGCCACTTGCGGGCGAGTGTATTACTGCAGGATGACAGAGCAGGTTCGGCTGCATTCTAAGCAAGCAGAGTCCAGTCAGGCAGGTGTCGCTAGGAGATGGGGCCACTCGGAATGGGTGATGGAAGGCAGGCAGGCAAGGGCCCAGGACGACCGTGGCTCTGGCCCCAGTTAGTGGGCTCTGGTGAGCCGGGTCAGGGGGCATCAGGGAAGCAGCCCTGGATGCCAATAGCTTCAGGGACCAGCTGGAGATGGAGAAAAAATGGACAGATGGTCCTTCCTGGTCCCCAGGGGTCTCCACTATGATGTAGGGCTTCAAAGACAGCTCTGTGTGGGTTGAGGGACCCAGAGTGGGATTGGAGGGAAGGCACCATTGCTGTCACCCCTGGCTTAATCTCTGAGGTTCTTCTCTTCCAAATGAGTATTCTTAGTACCCACCTCGACTTCTTCTAAATGCCCCCGTCAGTGTCCTCACATGGCTGTGACCTTTGCATACTTCTGTGGGCAGAAGCACACCATCTGAGGAGGGGGAGACCATCACAACTACCAACTCGAAAATGGACTGAAACTACCAAGGTTAAACTCTCCGCCAAAGAGCTGTGTTTGAACTAAGGAACCATTTTAATGGTTCAACAATTAGCTTCATGAAGAGAGCCAACCAGAGGACAGACCACATGGAGAAAAGACAATCATCAGGAAAGCCACAGTGGGACAGCAAAGCTGCGAGGGAGAACATTCCAGATCAGTGCGCAATTCCAGATCAGTGAGGCGGTTCGGGAAGATGGAATTTTCTTATTTGGGTGATTGGGGTGGGGGGGAATGACAGAACCACCACCAAGTCTCATGCTCTGCTCAGAAATCTTTACATCTCGGGCCGAAGGGAAGTAAGACAGCTCAGAAGAAGAGGCTCCCCCGTGCCCATGACTGTGCCTGCCATTTACGTGCAAGTTCGTGGAGCTGCCCAGGAACGTGAGAGAAGGAAGGGACTCCTGGAGACCGCTGCTCCCCTCTGCATCAGGAAGCACCGACTGGCCTCCCTTTTGCTCCGTGAAAACATTTCTTTCTGCATCAAAGTCTGTATCTCCCTGCTGCCTTGGGAACTCTGCCCCAGAGCCACCCAGCGGGCCTCGCACGCTGCCTCACTTTCTCTCCTTCACAAGATGGGTGCTCTGTGAGGTCACCTTCTCTGCTTGCCTGTTGCATGGCTGTTCCCCCCTCCCCCCACCAGGAGTACGTAAGTTCCACATGGAGCCTGTTCACCCAAGGGCCCCAGGACCAGGACTGGTGGCTGCTACCTGTAAGTGCTCAAGAAAGATTTGCTGAAGTGGCTGAATTAACTAATGGAAGAACGTGGTCTGAGGAAGTTGGGCTCTAACTGCTTGTCTGGAGTGTTGGGAAGCCGAGAGCATTCCAGTGACTTTGTCCCCATCCCCAAATAAGACTGAGACAGCTGCCTTCTAGACCAGCTAGAGTATTTCGAGTGCTTTCAAGTGACACAACACACAGCTTAAAGCTGTTCTCTAAGTTTGGTCACTAATATGAACCAGACTTCAGACTAGGAAGTGAGGGCCTTTCTGTCCATGGGAATCCCACTTCTTCTGCCTTTAAACACACACACATACACACATGTGTGCATGCATGCAGGGGACTGCTTCCCTCCCTCACACCCTCTTTAGTCACACAGACTGTGCATCGTGGGTTCTATCCGCTGAACTTACTTCCTGTTCCTCTGACTTCAAAGATTCCACCTTCCATCTTTCCTTTTTTACACCTTCTAAGAAAAGCAGCAGCTCCCTGAAGAATGCGTTCAAACATCATCATTTCTGACTGAAGCTCTTGCAAAGGTACCTGGGACCACAGCCATCTCTACCAGTGACCCGGCTGTGCAGGCGGGACGCACGGTCTGCCTTCTCAGCCCAGAGGCAGGTGAGGCGCCACTTTCTGTCCACCTGCCAGGTTGTAGGGGCAGGGGTGGGGAGACTGGGCTGAGGGCCCTAGTCCTACCTCAAGGGTGAAAGACAGACACCACCCTGCCACCCATCCCTCCCTCTCTCTTCCCTCACTGGCTCATGGCTTCACTGCCAACAGGATGGCCCCAGGACTTTCATGATCCTCAGAGAGAGGGGAGCGAAGCCTTCATACAGGGCTCCAGGTAGCACCCTGTCATCACCGCGACAGGTGCAGTGGCCAAGGGGTTGTACAGAAGCCTGCTGATGGTTCTCTGGGTTTGAATTCACATTTCAGAACGTCTCCCATTGATTTCTTGCATTTGTTGGTGTCTTCCAAACTGCGTCTAACTTTTAAAATATGCACATCCATAATACCATTTTAAAATCTGAAAGCTAATGTCCGCAAGAAGTGTTTAAGGCTCTTTGGTTTCAATAGTAAAAGACAAGTTTCTTATGCCAAAAAACAAACCAAGAAGAAACCACACTGGGCTCGGGGCATATTTCCTCCGAAGTGTTTACCACTTCTATACATGCTGGGAGAGGGTGAAGCAGGAGGCATTTAGAGTCACTTAATCCCACGCGAGCTCTAGCCTTTTTTCTCTGGGCCTTCCCCGTAATTAGGAAGGTACCCTTCTGCTAAAATGCAAGTAACTTCTCTCCTCCGACGACTTTGTCAGTTCAATTTCCTCAAGCTCTCGAGAGATCAAAGGTGACGCTACATAGATCGTGTCTCTCTGCTCCTCAAAACCCTCGAATGGCTACCCATCTAGTTCAGAATAAAATTCAAGGCCCTTTGGGAGCCTATGCCGTCTGGTCTCCCCTTGCTGTGTCTCAGCCCCTTCTACGCTCCCCGGTTCAGCCTCTCCGTTCTAACTGAAGGTACCTCCTTGAGATCTTCCCAACACAGCACTTGCGCGCCCCCTCTCCTCAGGGCCTTGGTACATGCTGTCCCTTCTGTCTCAAATACTATTTCCCGGGGATCTGTGAGGTTTGCTTCCTCACCCCATTCAATCCCTGCTCACGTAGCACTTCATCGAAAAAGCCTCCCCTGGCCACCGAAGCGTGCAGTAGTATCTTCATCCCCTCACTTCGTTTCCCTGACCAGAATGTAAGCTGCACCTATGGAGGGGGGGGCGGTGGGAGATGTCTATTGTCTATCTCTTCCTACCGGAACGTAGCTCCACAAGAACGGGAGCCGTGCCCGTTTGGCTCCCTGCTGCTCCTCCTCGGTGCCTGGATGAGTCCCTGCCTATCACGTGGGGAGGCACGTGCTCAGTAAGTCCTGCTGAACTGAATGAGAGCAGGGACACTGTAGTGTGGAGAGGGATTGCATGTTCCTAGAAAGGCAGGGAGGACAAGGTCCTGTCACCCAGTGTTGCCAAAGTTGATGATGAAACATGCCGAGTGACATGGGACTGAAGCAGCATGCCAGGGCACACCTGACGTGCAGATATCACTACATGAGCACCAGCACTAGGTCAGCTGGTCACTGCCTCCGGTCAGTGAGCTTTGCCCGAGTGCCCAAGAAGAGCAGAGTTCTATGCCTCGTGCGGTTCCCAGGAAAGAGGAAACATCACTCCTGCCTTCGGTAGTTTCTAAGTTGGGAATGAGAAAGCAACAAGGTCAGTAGTCAGCAGACACGCACTCAGGGTTTGTAAAGTTGGTAACAAAGGGGGTGGTGGACACAATGTTGGGTTCAAGGAAAGATCGAGAGAGAGTATCCCAGGCGGACAGAATGAGAGGAGGAGATGCACAAAGAGGAACTTGTTCCATGTGCGGGAGAGGGAGGCAAGCATCGAGAACACGGAGCCGCCCAGAGGGGTTGGGGGCCGGGGACGCGGGAAGTGAGAAGCTGCTTATGCTATAGGCTCAAACGCCATATCCAGTGCCTTCTTCAAGTGTTGGTTTCCGTCTATGGATGTTTGCCGAAGCCTACGTGTCAGAGAAGCACGTGGAGTACGAGGCTCCCTCCCCGTGGCAAAGAACAGTTCAGGAAGCCAATGCTTCCCGGGTGCTCACCTGCACCCCGAACCCTTCTATGTGCCCCAAACCTGAATCAGGTCGTTTTGATCCTCTCGCTACCAGGAGGTGGGTACTTTTATTTCCTAGATGAGGAAATTCAGGCTCCGTGCAGGTACCTGACCCAAAGTCCTCTAGCTAGAAATGGTGAGGTCAAGATTTAACTCAAGCACTTTGGTCCAGAGCCTATGCCCTCACTAATATCCTACCGCTCCTCCAGACAATAGGGATTATTGCTGACGACCACAGGGATTTGAGGAACCAAAAATCAGGATTCTCACGCTGCCAAGAGCTTTGAGCTGCTTATGAGTCAGAGAGATAGCCTGAGAGATGGCATTTGGATGCCACGGTAAAAGGATTTCTGGGATCTTCCATGGGTGTGAAGGAACAAAGATCTGAAGTTAGGACAGCCCTGGGAAGCGTGGGCCAGGGCCTGAACACACAAACAAGTGATGACCCTGAGTGTAGAACAGCCCAAGACAGCATGCCGAGGGAGCATCTGGTAGGAGAGAACCCACCTCAGCCAGGCGGCCAGAGAAGGCCCCCTGCAACGTAAATGAAGACTTCCAGAAGAAGTGGAGGAAGGCAGGGAAGAACAACCTGGGGAGCTGGAACGGTGTGTGAGGATGCTCTGAAGTGGGAAGGAGGTAACTCAGAACGGCCAAGGCTAGTGTGGCCCAGCAATCATGAACAAGGTGGCAGTGGTCAGGCAGCCAGATCCCGAAGAGCTAGCTGGATTCATCCAGGGATGGGAACTTCCCGGGAAGGGACAAACGGAAAGGGCATTTAGGACAATGATTTGAAAGCTCTGGATCTGAGCCAAGGAAGAAAGCAAAGGTCTGCAAAGATTAGGGAGGGTGGAGAACAGATCCCGGGGCAGCGCTGGGCGGGCAAGCCTGGGAGGAGGGGCAAGGTAAGCGCCAAGGGAGAGGCTTAGGGGCTGGAACATTACCAGTGACTACAGACCCAAGGTACGGGGGACGGGGCGGGGCGGGGGGGGGGGGCGACCGACTAAGGAGAGAAGGAGAAAATCCCCAGAAATAAGAGACCAGGGTGGGCTGAATGGGCATCCATATCATTTAGCCCAGACACACGGAAAGGAAAAAGAGGCCGGCTGCCAGGGTCATCAGTGAACCAGGGGACTCTCTGGACAGTGGGCAGGTCAAAATGACGCTGAATCAGGCGAAGGGCACTTGACTCTAGTGACCCAGTGAGGACAAGACCGACCTTGACCCACACGCACATCTGTCCTGTCCCTGCTCTGTGTCTGCCACCTCATAGCTGTGCTGCATCCAAACGCTGCAGGAACAGCACACATTTAGGACAACTTCATCTCACAGAACGCACACAATTTGTCCCCCCAGGTGAAAGGCACACGCCACCGAGCCAGCTCCTCCCGCAGCACCTGTAAGTGGCCAGGTTTGCTGACGCCGAGAAAGGCGTGCAGATGGTCTACCCCCAACTCCTACCTGTCGTCCCTAAAGTATCATCCCTCCTTCGGTAATCTGTTCATTTCTAAATTATGCTAATGAGGACAGAGCCTCATAAACGACATTAATAATGAAATACAAGACATGGAGTTCGTTTGATAAAATATTCATTAAAGGTGTAATTAAATTGAAAAAAAAAAAGACACTGATTTCGGCGTAAGGGAAAACCCTATAGATCTGAAGAACTGAAGAATCACACATCTGTCACCATTCAGAAGCTTCGGTAATTCTAGCAGTGACACTGTGCAAAATAGAAATGTACATGAAGTGGCTGAGAAATGAAAGATGCTCTCCAAAAACTGTGAACACGACAAAATACTAATCAAGACCTTTTCTGTCATTCTCTACTAGAAAAGATAGTCCCCCCTCAACAAAAGATATCGGAATTTGTTGTAGTTTTTTATATATAGTAAATACATCTAACTGTATCTAGTTACTCAAATTATAAGTAACTTAAAATTTCCATTTTTAAGAGCAATTTCTCAGGAGCATTAAATAACTTTACAGTCAGAAGAAATCTGGTTAAAAATTCACACCTCAATAACTAAACGGTAAAAAAATAATGCTCGCCAGGCATGTGGCTCTGGTTCTCACATGGGCCTTGCCTGCTTGTGGGTAAACTGGGGCTCCACGGGCTGACCTCTGTGTACCCTCTGGGCGAGAGTTCTCTGACCGCCAGAGAGACAGTAGGACAGGGCTGTTAGTCATTCCCACAAATTCAATTTCTTGTCACAACCTCGGTGAAGCCCTTTCTCTATGCAGAAGGAGCACCTCCCTCCTCTAAACCACCCCCCCACCTCACAGAGAACTCAAATAAATCAGAGCTCATCCTTGGCTGCAATTATCGGTGTAATATCTACCCAGCTATTAGGCTACCAGCCTCAGGCTGTAAGCGGGGCCGGGTCTGAGTCATGTTTACGTTCCCAACAGAGGGTATGCAGCCAGCACTGATGAATGAGTCAGTGAATGAGTGCTTCTTCCTCTCGTCTTCAAGGTGGCCCCCAGAGGGCGTCCCTTGGAGACATAGGGAGGGCAACTTTTTGAGGGTTTTAATGGGACAGGCCATGAAGCTCTTGCCCCAGCAAGTCCCGAGTTCTTGTTGACACCCGCAACAGAGTGCGTCAATAGCAAGAGTCATAAAAGTGTGTGTACTCTGTAACCGAAGAAGGCAACCTCTTGGTACTTATCCAATGAATCCACAATCTGCAAACATTATGAAGGTCTTTCAGAATTATTTAATTGTGCAGTACACCACAGGAAATAAAATTAGGTAGAACAACTCGGTGGAATACACACAGCCATGAAAAAGTGTCATGAGAGATCACGTACCAGCCTTCCCTTCAACCAGCCATGAGTTATGAGATTAACAACACTCAGAATACCAAGTTCATTTGTTGGTTCCACTCGCCTAGATTTTCCTTTGGCGTGACAGGGCCTTTTCTGGGACCTGAGGAGCAGTCTTTATTAAACCGACTCCAGACATGGTAACAATGCCCTTAAAGCTTTGGATCCTAACCCAGGCCCCGAGTGAAATATTCTCTCAACAAGTGTGGTAAAGATGAGAAGACATCTCACTTGGTGGCCTGATCCATTTTAACGACTCGCTTTGGGTCAGTGGATCCAATATTCACACCTCCAGCCTAGTTTTCTCTTCCAAACCCCAGCCAACGTGTCTAAGTTCCTTCAGGTGTTTTGGATATTTTCAGCAAGGCCCGAACAGAGTCCATGATCCCGCCCTCTTGATTCCCCAAGCTGGCCTTCTCCCCGGGGTTCCCTAACCCAGAGAACAGCCCTACCCACATCCAAGTCAAAATCCTCAGAGTAGATCTTTCCTTCTCCTCTTCTGCCACAACCAACAGTTTCAAACTCTTTTCAGTCCACTCACCAGTCATTCCTCAATCTGTCCCTTTCTGTCCACCCCCACTATCCCCACAAGAGTCCATATACCTTATTTCTCACTGAGCAATTCCAACAGTTGCATGACCAGGCTGCCTAGAGTATTCTTGCCCCACCATCAACAACTATCCACCCAGTCGCAGTTGCTGTGACACACGGCAGCTCCTCTCTTTAAAACCCTTCAGTGGCTCCTCACGGTCCTTAGGACCAAATCAAAGCTCTTGGCCTGGCTTGTAAGGCCCCTCATGATGTGACTCCGCAGTCTTCAACTCCTTGCTCCTGTTTGCCCAGCCGCATGAAGCTCCATCTGCTTCCCTGAACATGCCACGCCTTGAACAGTCTTCCTGCCTTCTCATCACCATCCAGGTCTCATCTATCCACCACTATCTCAGGGAAGCTCACCCTCACCCTGACTCCTTAGACCAGTTTAGGTGCCTCAACATATTCCCCTTATACCTGTCTTCATATTTGTCTCTGTATTTGTTTAATATCTTCCCAAGAAGGTCATTAGCTTTGTGAAGTTAAAGACAATGCCCATCTTACTCTTTTTTTTAAACAAAGACAAAGTGTTTATTGGATTCACAGGTGAATATATGAATACGTTAGTACTAAAATGCAGAGAATACAAATTTAAAGCAGTTTGCTATGTTTTAAAATTATCAGAGGTCCATTTCAAAGTCACAAATTCTCCCCTAGCATATCTAGCTAGCAGTTAACATCTATAATCATCCTTTTTTTTTTCATATAATTTATTGTCATAATGGGTTTCCAAACAATCCCCAGTGTTCATCCCAACAAGTGCCCTCTCCTCAATACCCATCTTATCTGAATTAAAGGATCTGGGTTCATCCAGTTCAGGTGTTCACTAAACTGGCCAGTAACTTTGGGCAAGTTCCTTACCCAGATCTTAATTCTCTCATCTGTAGGATGGAAACATTTAAATATCCGCTTATCTAATCCAGATGGTTTCCAGAAATGACAAGTAAGACAACAGAAGTAAAGGCGATCTAAAAATTTTTAAGCTCTTCACAAAAGCATGAAGGGTTTATTACTGTTGCTTTTTATAATACTAACAATCTCTGGTCCTTGTGAATATTTTTTATTGAGTACAACGACTGAAAAAAAAAACTGAAGTGGAATAAGTTTGCTTTGGTAATTTTTTATGACACCCATTCTTAACACTGGAGACACTGTAGCATGTCACCCAAATAGAGTGAGGAATCATCTCTGAGGCAATCAAGAAAAGCAAAGTAGTAGAAAAGGAGGCTACTGATAAAACCACAGGATATGACCCCTTGGAACAAGGAGCCATCTTGTCCTCCAAGGGGAAAAAAAAACTCAGAACAGAAGCCAGGAAAAAGTCAGTGGGAAAATCCTCCTCTCTCTTTCCTCCACGTGAATTCCTCTGGCTAATGCACTGGCCACAGGGTTGTCCCTGTTCTGCCAGGAATGGAGACCTTGCCCTCATCTCACCGAGGGGCTCATCATGTGACAAGGTAGCTCAGGAGAGGTCACTTTCCAAGGTCTTCCAGACGAGTAAGCTTCCTGGCCTATTATACACACATCCTACATGCAGTCTGGGATTTCTTGTTCCCAAACCACAGCTGGAACTACTTAAACCAAATGAGAAAGAGAACAAAAGATCTGGAAAGAAGAGGAAGCTCTCAAAGGCAGGGACTCTGGGTCAGCGTGAGGACAGGTCTCGGTGACTTTGAATGTTCTCACCTAGGCTCTCCAACCACCTGCCTGTGGGAGCTTCAGTTTCCTCTTCTGTGGAGCAAGGAAAACATGGCCTGCCAGGCTTCCCTCCCCAGACAGCCGTCAAGGTCACACGGGAAGGTGTAGACGCCCTCTGCGGAAGATGCCGCCCTGCAGGCTAGCCCCAGACATCTGCCGTCCTCTCGTGGGTGGCCCTCCCCCAGGCAGGGACCGGCTCAAGTGGGCTAAGGCTCAGCCCCCAGACCTCTGGGAAACAGAGCCCCCCCAGACAAGGTCTTTGCACACTCTCCTCCTCGAATCAGGTGTTCAGTTCATGTGACACCAATAAAAGCACATTCAAAAGGTAGAATCACAAAGCAGGCTTTGATAATGCTGTGATGAAAATAGGTCAACCTGCTTTAAGATTCAAACCTGGCCTCATCCCGGAGTCTGATATTTTTTTTTTTAAAGTCGAATCCTTTTTTTTTTTTTCTTTTAAAGACAATGACAATTCTTCTGGCATTAGGACCGTAAGTGGGCCAGCCACATCTGCTAAGAAGCAAATCTATGCTCCACACTGTTGATGCATGTCCCAGCCTGACTCCCGGAACCCTGGCTCCCCAAGTGCAAATCCACCTCAGACGGCAGACGACAGGCTCGGGAGAGATGCCACCCCAAAGGCTCTCTGGGCAGGCAGGAAGCTGTGCTCAGCGTCGTCGGCCCTGTGTGTCACCTTCCCGGCTCTATTAATTAAGCTTTGTTGATGAGGCAAGCATGTCAGCAGCAGTCTAGGTGTGAGGAGACAAAGGCGCATGAAGATGACAACTCTGACCCACATTAAAAGTGAATTAGGCAGCTTAAATTGATACATCCCCTTCTTTCTCTTCTGTTTTTTTTTTTTTTTTTCGTTTTCAAAGAAGCAGAAGCATAAAGAAAAGGCATGAATTAAGCTTTTCATTCTTCAGGAGAGCCTCGAGCACAAATATACCTTGGGGAATCTCTGTCTATTGAGACGTTATATTTTTTCCCCAAGTCCCTCCCACCACACTGGATTTTCCAAACCAGAACTAAGAGCCTCTCACAGAGACGTCCAAGCAGCCTGGCGAGCAGGAAGGCAGGCAGGCTTTGCAGACATTCTGCTCCGTCTTGCGTTAAGCGAATACAACAGGACTACAGTTCCAGCAACCCGCTGGCCAACAAATCTTTCCCTCTTCCAAGAGTATCTAAGAGGAGATCATCTTTGACCTTCAAGGAGTTTACAGTTAAGCTGGGGAATGAAACCCACAGTGCAATTTGAACAACGAGAAGGCAATCCGAGATGAGCTCCCTGACAGCTGGGGCCCAGCCTTCTTTCTTTCTGCACTCCTGTCCGAGGGCCTGTGAATGTTGGGTGGCCGACAAAAGATGGAGGGATGGGCAGATGATGGACACAACGAAAGTGCTATAAATGCAATCAGATGTTACAGATGGAAACATTCTTTAGTGGTGAAGATTCTGCAGGTTTTGGGTAACAGAAAGAAAATACGGACATCTTTGAAGAAGCAGGAGCATCAATTCAACCATCTCCTCACTCCCCACCAGCACGCATCTCAAAATTTCTTACAACACTTAGGTGCTACCTTGCAGTATAAAAAGCTCCCTGAAGGTAGGATTGGCGTGGACCTGTTCACAATCTCCCTCTGGGCACTCGGTAGACAATCAATGAGCTGCTGAATGGATGAGAATGGGGCGGGGCAGGGGAGGGGCAGCAGGGGTTTCCAGATCCCTCTTGGATTGGGACTGGTCGGACTTGGCTTGTCACTCTGAAGCACTACACGCCACAGTTGCTGTCTTTCAAGGTGAAGCCAAGACCCTTCATGGTAGAAATCAAATGCTCTCCTTGTGCTTTCCTAAACAGGAAAAAGAGGACTCTGACAAACTATGAAGGAGGCCACTCTTCTGCCTCGATCTCCCCCACGGTGCTACAATGCAATCTAAGCCAGACGGGCAAGTGACCTTGCCAATCCTGCTCCCTGGAAGCTCCCTGATGGGCCACAACCTGCACACATACTTAACAGAATTCCCAGGCAGCTGCCAGCACTCCTACCATCCACCTGGCAGAGCTCCTGATCAAAAACCGTGCAGTCACCAAGCAGAAAGCCCCTGAGGACAGTCCCAGCTGGTGGTACACAGCCACGGGAGTCCTCACACTGCTGAAGACAAGCCTGGACTGGTGCTGGCTCCAGCCGTTCTCAAGTCAAGGAGAGGGAGAGGAGGTTCCCAAGCATGCCCCCAGCCTGCAACAGGTCAAGAGGTACATTTGGGTCTAGCCGTACCCCTGTGGATCACGGGGCTTAAGAGGTCTTCTGATAGAAGACAGCTTCAACTGCATTTGTCAGGTGCTGGGGAGATGGACCGAGCCCTCGGCTGCCCGGCAGGATGTGCCCAGGCCTGTCCCTGAGCTGAGGAGGGACGCACCAGACAGGGACACTGGCACTGGGAATGTCTGCTTCCCACAGGGCCAGCTTCAGGATCCTACAGGTGACCAACTGGTCTAAAAGGTCTACCCTGTCACAGGTCAGCATACATGTGCAGTGGTATCCACATTCATACTGTTTTATTTCCTGAACAAATATCACAAATACACGTCCAAGGTCAAGTTCTGGGCTGGGTAACAGGGTCGGCGGGAGACAGAAGAACAAGACCTGGACCTGCTTGGCAGCACTCGGTCTAAAGAGAGGGATGGGCTGTGCATGAGATGGGCGGAGGCCTGAGAACTGTCCCCAATCGGCTTTATAGGATTTGAGTGTTTAAATAAGTTGTAAACATCCATTCATAGGCCAACCTTCCTCCTAGACCATAAGGTGCATGTCCTTTCAAGGGTAACAGAGACTTCTAACAATTGCTGGGGTAAGAAGTACACAGATACAAAATTATGCCCGTAATTTCAGGCAGTTCCCAGATGCTGACACCCACTGGAAGGCTCCTAGGGAGTCCATGGAGCACTGGGGTAAGAGCTCTGTCCCAAAGGAAAGCTAGTTGCACCAACTTGCCAGGCTATTAGCACCAACAGCACTAGAGCAGGAACAGAGGAGGAGACCCAGTGTCCCCAAGCCCCAGACTGCAAAGGGGAGGACTCAACTTGCCTCTACTGAGTGCCAGAGCCCAGGATTCCTCGAGTTCCCTCTTGGCTGCTCCCAGCTGGGGATTCACCCCTGACACCACCCACCTCATACTCTTTTCTCCGGCTGGAATTCTTCCCTTGCAGCCTCCAAGTGCTTGAGCCCTGACT
Organism: Paguma larvata; assembly: GCA_030068075.1. NCBI lineage: Eukaryota > Metazoa > Chordata > Mammalia > Carnivora > Viverridae > Paguma > Paguma larvata. The sequence goes on along the minus strand of CM057842.1, from coordinate 20,905,446 downwards.
ATCCTTTCCAATTCAAGCCCAAATGTCCCAATTTTAAAAGCCTTGCCTGCCTCGGACACCTGGGTGACTCAGTTGGTTAAGCATCTGACTCTTGATTTCAGCTCAGCTCATAATCTCACAGTTCCTAAGTTTGAGCCCCACAGCCAGCTCTGTGCTGACAGCACAGAGCCTGCTTGGGATTCTTTCTCTCTCCTTCATTCTCTGCCCCTTCCCCTCTCACTCTCTTTCTCGAAAATAAATAAACTTAAAAAATAAAAATGAAAAAGTAAAGGCCTTGCCTGCCCATCTCCCTACCCCTAGTAACCACGAGGAAGGCCTCCTGCCCCTGAGGACCCAGAGCACTTTCTCTACCCTTCTCTTGGCTCCCTGGCCACTTTATAAACTGAGCTATAAATTTCCTGTATATATATATCCCCTCTCTCATCAGACTCAGATCCTGAAAGCCAGGGGGTCCCCAGATGCAGAATCTTCCACAGGCTGGCCTCACTGGGGACCTCAAACATGAAAGGTCTGCTGGTGGATGCAAGCCAGCTTGGTCATAGAGCCCCAGAAAGGGAGGGGACAGAACCGCACACCCGTGAGATAATGAGGGAAGGGACATGTAAAGAAAGCAGGACCCTTCCCTGCTGGGCTTGAAAGACAAGGCAAGGCAAGAGAAATGCTGGGACATTTAAGGGGCAAGCTCAGGAGAATGTATTCCCATCAAGACTAGCATGTTAAGTCAAGCACGGAGAGTGCACACACACAGACGGTGATAACCAAGAGGGAGCCCCAGATGTTGACCAACACAGAAGTCAGCATAATGTTGTGAGAAAAGTCAGAAGGCTCTATTGGAGACAGCTGCTCTGAGACACCCAGACGCTACCCGGAGACAGAGCAGGATCCACAAACCTGGAGGTGCAGGCGAAACGAACCGAGCGCTGACTTCTCTGCCCAACAGACTTCCTGGCATCTCTACTTCAACTCATTAGCAGGGAGTGGAGGTGAGCAGGCCAGAAGACAGCAGGCATGGTCTGGAGGCTCAGCTCTGCTACCATCCAGCCGGACGGCCCTGGGCCTGTTTTTCTCCCTGAGCCTTAGTTTCTCCCTGTATTTAAAATGAGGATGTTCGAATCTTCCCAGCCCTGAAGTTCTAGAAATCTATTACGCATTTAGCACATTCTGACTCTGCCTCACACCAGACTGGGTGCTGAGCAAGTTACTGAAGAGATGGCAAGACGAGGCTCTTTCTTTTCCTGGTATTGGTGGTTGCTATGGACTGAATATTTGTGTCCTCCAGAAATTCCTGTGTTGAAGCCCTAATGCCCACTGCGATCGTGTGTACAGATGGGCCTTTGGAGGAGATCAGGTCATGAGGGTGAGGCTCTTGTGAATGGGGTTAGTACCCTTATAAGAAAAGATGAAGACATGATCTCAATCTCTCAATAAATCTCTCTCTCTCTCTCTCTCTCTCTCTCTCTCTCTCCCCTCCCCCTTTCCCCCCACCAGATGAAACACAGCAAGAAGGCATCTACCTACACACCAGGATGCAGGCTCTCACCAGACACCCAATCTGCTGGCACCTTGATCTGGAACTTCCCAGGCTCCAGCATAGGAGAAATAAATGTTGTCTAAGCCATCCTGGCTCTGATATTTGTCCTAGCAGCCCGAACTAAGGCAGCATTTACTTCAGAAAGTGAGGTGAAACAAAGATAACTGTTAGATCTATTAGATGACCGGAATCGTATCGCGTGTGTGTATGTGCGTGTGTGTGTGTGTGTGATGTGTGTGTGTACCTGCCGAGGAAAGGCTCTGAAATATTCCACAAGGTTAATAGTGATGATCTCTGGGCTACTTCTTTAGAGTAATTATCATTTTCACATTTCCGCTTTTCTATGATTTCCAAATGTTCTACACGACAGCATATCTCACTTAGTTATCGAGGTAAAATAAAGCCACCAGTTCTCAGGAAGGCCTGGGAAGGAGGTGTGCCCGCATCAGCCACACCTCCGCTATAACTGGATTCTATCCTGTTTCGGTGATGAGTTCTCTGTGGCTATGAGGCTTAACTTTTGCACAATTTGGAGGAAGCCATTGTGGATGACCAGGACAACCATTAGTTCATCTGAACTGCAAAATAGCCCCAGGACAAGCAGAGTAGCAGCTGGTAGCTGAACCCCATTTTAGAAAGCAGGGTTCTCCCAGGCCCAGAATACCCAGCCTACTTAAGCAATGTCTCCAGACAGGTTGGCCCAGACTCCAGACCTTCTAATTCCCAGTCAGGGCACTTTCCTTTGCCTACTGCCACTTATTTAATTCCCTCAACAAATGCCAAATGTGTTGAGTCCTGTGGGGAGGAGACAGGGGAGGGGAGGTCTTGAGGTCTCAAGGAACTTGGAGACATTCACACGTGACTCTTAGAGATGAGCTTCTAAATACGTACGAAAAACAGGCATATCTATTCATTTATCCATTCACTCAAATATTTATTAGGTATCCGCTGTGTGTCAAGCCTCGCGCTAGGCACTGGGGAATAAATGCTGAGCGAAACAGAAATGGCCTCTGCCTTCACAGCTCTTGGTGCCAAAAAGAGCCAAGTGAGGCTCTGAGGATGCTTTAGCACAAAGCTGTCCCTGCACCTAGAAGTCACCATCTACAGATGGTGAATGTCCCTTTCTTCAAACAGAGAAAATAGGATTAATTCAACCACACATTTATTGATTCGCCTAACCACCAGTGCCTACTGTGCAGACGGCAAGGTACTTGGTGTCATGAAAGACTCCAAGGAACTCGGCCAAGTGTCTACAAGCACTTTCTCTATTCACGGTGCCAGGAGGTGCTCCTCATACCTAACGAGTGCTGAGCCTGACGGAGCAACACTCGCCATCCGAGCAAAAGGAGCATCCAAGTGAAATCAAATACATCACAATCACTGCAAAAGGGCGAAGCAGGGGAACACTTCCTTTTCGCCTCGACGACTTCATGGGTCTCCCTCATGATGTCGGGTGTTCTTCCATAATCCCCTTAGAAAAAAACAGCAGATGTAATCTCCAGTGTTAGAGAATGACACATCTGGATGGCCCCAAATTACTCCTTCCGTAGAAAAGATGCACAAGTCAGAGAAAGCCATTGTGGATGACCAGGTGTAGGGCAACACCACGAGGGCAGGAAGAGTTGCGGGGGGTGGGGGGGTTCTTTGTACTCGCTGGAGCCCATTTTTGATAAAAACATAGAAGGCGTGCCCACCCATCCACGTGACTGCGATACTCCTCCATCTTTTCAAAAGCCTCTCCCGGGTGCGTCTGGCCCTGAGCTGCCTGCTCAATCCCACAGCATGGCATAGCATCTGGGGCCTGGACGGCCCTGCCTTGACCTCGTGTCCTTGCAACAGAAGCGCCTTGTCTGTGTCCGCACCAGACAGGAAACGGTCCGGTGCCAAAAGACCAGACCCGATAGGTCAAAACCACATGCCCTTCCCACCCCGATTCCCAAAGCCCTGCATGCTGTCACCCTGGGTTCAGGGCAACCTTGGTTTCCTTGAAGGGTGTGTTTTAAAGATCACTAGGTAAATACATAGTCATGTTATTTTAATTTCTGTGCTACGTGAACCAGAAGAAATAAATTCCTCCATGAATCTTTGCGAGAGACAAAATAACCACTTCCGAAACCTCAGAAGGGATGTCATTTCCCAAATAACGTTTTTCGGTTTGGAAGTCATGTATCAGGCATCCTTAGCTGGGGTGCCCTATGATAACAAGGTCTTTTAAGTAAAAGAAACCAAAAAAGGAAACTACTTAGGAAGATGCTTCGAAATTAAATAAGGAAAGAGAAATGTGATTATGATTAACTGAAGTTCAAGTTGTGATTTACTGTTTTTAACATGATCGCTTGGTCCATCTGTTGGATTCCAGAATGCCTCAGAATGTCTTTTCTGGTTATTTTACATTCATTGAAGGAGGCTGCCAATGTCAGCTTTCGCTTACTGCCGAGAGTAAAAATATTAAGACAGTCTTCTAAATTTTGGTTTGGAAAACGAGCCTCATCCACCAGAAGTCCCCTGGGGCTCGGAGGATAGCGCTGAGCCCGAGAAGTCCCCAAGTCCAGAACCGAGGCTAACTCTGGCTCCTCCCTCCCCCTGCCTTCACATTCAGTCTGTTTCTCAGGCCTGGCCGCAGGTGTCAGATGGGTCCCCTCCCTCTCCATCTTCCCTCTACCCGCCCTCACCTGGGCCGCTAATGACCCTTCCTCAAGGCTATGCAAACAGCTTCCCGATGACTAGTTCTCTGCTCTGGCTCTCCTTCACTCCAGCTGGACGTGTCCTAAAGCCCAGCTCGCACTGCTCTCACCTCACCCCCCGCAGGCTACATAATTTGCAGAGCCCAGCACAAAAATGAAAACGCATGGCTCTTTGAAAAGCACTAAGGATTTCAAGACGACGACAGCAGAGCATCAGCGAAGCGTGGGGCCCTACGCAGCTGCACAGGTTACATGCCCATGAAGCCTGCCCCGGAGAGCTAGTGCCTTGAGAATCAAGACCAAACTTCTGAATCGGGCATTCAAGGTCCTCCACTGACTGGCCCCACCTTATCTCTCCCGGTGAATCTCAAGCTCCAGAAACACAGAACTAGTCATTTCATGGGTTCATCTTTTACCATCCCACCTCTAGGCCTTTGAGTGTGCTCTTCCCCACCAGGAATGAGAGTGGACAATCCCCTCCTCTGTGCCCTCACCAGACCCCATACGGACTCCTACCTGGGCATCTGTGACCCTTTGTGATATGCTTCCACTACTAGACCAAACATCGATTATTGGTCTTTGAATGCCCAGTTTTGCCAAGCACACAGCGCTGGTGTAGAGTGAGTCCTAAGAATGAACAGGTTAGCTCCCTCTCCTTCCCCTCTCCTCTCCTTCTGGGCCATCCCCTCTTGCTCCTTACAGCCCATACCTACAAAGCTACAGGCCACGTTCAAGGCTCGGCTCAGACACCATCGCCCCCATCAGCTCTCCGGTATTCTTCCAGCTAGACGGGCTCCTGCTCAAGTCTGTGCTCCCCGGTGCTCCCTCTCTTCCCTGACAGCACTCGCCCATACTCTATCCCATACCACACGCTATCTGGACCCCTGACCTGCTGCCCACATCGGCCGGAAGGCAGACGCCTCAGGAAAGGGACTTTTCCTTGCACTTTTCCACCCTCCCAGAACTTCTCAGTGTCTTGTATACGGCAGATTCTCCATGAGTAATTTTTTACTGAATAACAAAAACAGATTAAATAACATCTCTGCCATGCCCCCTTCCTCAAAATAGATCTCCTCAAAACATTTCAAGGTTGAGCATAAGTAAAATTCAAGGTTTATAAAAGTCTTAGAGCGCCTTTTATCTGGAGCACCTTACCGTTTAAAAAATGTGCTTTAGAACCAATAGAAAGAAGCTGCGTTTCTTCAGAGATAAAAGGAAGAATCGGAGAGAAGGACTGCGTCCACGGAGGATGCGGTCTGCCGGGCTCGGCACGAGCTTCCATGTCCGCATCGCCTCAGACCTCCCGCCGCCGGGGGAGCCGCTGCTGTGGCCGCCCCCCAACTCTCCTGGAGGGAACCTCCTCCTCTGTGGGGAACCTCTTCCTCCCGTGGTTTTGGTGGGCTGCAGAGTGGCCCAGAAGGGGGTGGGTGGAGGCCACCATAAGACAAATGAGATTTGAAAGGCAGGTCTGGGAGAGTTTGGGAAACATCCTCTGGCCACTGCAAGACCAGGAAACTCCATGCCCCCAGCCACGGTGAAAAGGACAGGAACAGATGGCACTCCACACCAAGAACTCAGAGACCACCATAAGATTTCTCTAATTTTTCTATGGGAGAAAAATGCTCTTTTGGCTGTGTTGCCAGGTGGGTACAATATGCATTGGAGGCTGCTAATGGCCATCTCACCACCACATGAGAAGAGAAAGCCAGGCAGAGACTAGCACTGCGGAGGGAGAAAGGGACAGCCCCTCACCGGCACCATCCGCCAGACCCGGGACTCGGCCGCATGCCTGGGTCTCTGGCTACATGAGCTTGCAACCCCTTTTCTCTGCACGCTTTGAACTGCGCTTCTGTCACCTGCAACTTAGCGAGTCTAAACAGAGTCCAAGTCCACGAGAAGGGACGCATCCCTCCCATCTTACAGAGGCGGAGGCTGAGCCTCGGGTCTGGTAAAGCACGCAGGCCACACGGCCAGGAAACAGTGGGCCCTGTGATATCCGTGTCTCACCATTCCGAGACGGGGGTTACCAAGTAGAGGCCGTGCAGCTCTGAGAGCCCCACAGCAAGACGAAGCAGAGGAACTGGCTTCATGACATGAGTCGAAGTAACGTGTGCTGACAAAGAGCCCACACACACAGGCGAATGGTGTACGCGTCTATCAGTTCTACTTACTGAATCAAATGAAGAAGTGTGAATACTGAATGGAAGACAGACTGTCCTCCTTCACTGGTGACACAAGTACATTCCCATTGGCTCGTGCTTAGACTGGCCGCCATGTTCCACCAGATGGTACAGGCCAAAAATAAAAACTGCTGTGAAAGCAATTTAGGCAAATCCAAGAATAATAGGAATAATGGCTCCATGATAGGCTATTAATGGAAGTTCTCCATATTTGAACCACAGCCCCAGGTTCTTAAGGCGATGGCAAGAAGGGGCACCAGGCCCTCCCACTGGGACCCTTGCCCCCATAATCCCATTCTTGGCATCAGAGTGCTGGATGGGGAAACCATTAGTCTGGTGGAGAATGGAGATTCTTACGTTCTTACAGGAAATCATTACAGAAAGCAAGGATTCTCTGAGTGTGGTATTGCCTTTAGTATTTCTGTACACTGAAGATTTCACTAAGAATCCATCATGTTTTATTCGAATCCATTTAAAACTTAAGAGAATACGCTCACCGGAAAATGCTCATTGGTCACCATTTTAAGAAAGCAGACAGATTTGCAGGTCAAACTTTAGGGCCCTCTGGTTATTCTTACAGTGTCACAAGTGTCAGTGGCTTCTGACCACTTGGGCCACTGTGATGGAAACAAAAAATAATTTCCCAACTGAGAGACAGTAGCTTATCTCTCCACTGGCAGGCATCTGGCCCCAAACCAAGACATCCAGGAAAATAAAGGAAAGGTTCCATAAGGACCATCAATCAGCTTCATCACGTTTCAGTGGGTGGCAAGGAAGTTGCCCCTGAGATACAAAAATCTCCTCCCAACCCAAACCTGACAGATAGCTTTGGAAAACAACTAATCTTTTCATCCACTTAGCTATTTGAACGCTTAATTTTGAGAACAAGAAAAACATTGCCAGTTAAGGCATATTCTTCCCCTTTCCAGCAACATTTGAAGGTTCTCTTAAGAACTTCTGCTGATCAGGAGATAAAGATGTGCACTCTGCTGTGGGGGTAAAGTAGTAACAATACTGCCATTAAAATTCTAACACCAGGTCTTATCACAGGAGTGGCTAGAAGTACCTAGCACCCTTTAATATAAACAAAGAGAATGGACCGGTGATTTTCATGGACATAACTAGTTAAAAATCTATCAAAGTAGGGGCTCCTGGGTGGCTCAGTCGGTTAAGCGTCTGACTTCAGCTCAGGTCGTGATCTCAGTCTGTGAGTTCGAGCCCCACATCTGGCTCTGAGCCAACAGCTCAGAGCCTGGAGCCTGCTTCAGATTCTGTGTCTCCCTCTCTCTGCCCCCTCACCCCCCACTCACGCTCTGTCTCTCCCTCAAAAATAAAATAAAAACATTAAAAATTTTTTAAAAATCTATCAAAGTAGATTAAACCAACTGGTGGGCATCTTTACCATCATGAAGTAACATGTAATGACCTAAAAGGACACCACTATATTCCTACCAGGTTGGGTAATCCCGGAAGCTTAGGTAAGAGTGAATGCCATCTGGTGCCAGCAAAATGCTGACTGATCCTGGACCCTGCAAGACTGTGGAAATTCAGGAATTCCCTGACAAGTACGAGTATGTCTAGAGAAGGCAGGAAGCAGGTCAAACAACAAATGATTAGAGCTTGAAAACAGAAACGAAGATAATCCAACTAGATCCACTTCCTGTCTGTCACTGAGAAGATAAAACAGGAAGCTGATCCAAACCTCAATCCCACCCCGCCTTCTGACTTTTCTGCCTTCTGCTGCCCCCTCCTCCCACCACACTCCTCGCGCCTTGACAGGTACCTCTGTGAATGCTCCCCTGACCCCCACCTGCACCCCTTTCCACATAGCAGATTTCTCTCTCCTTGGACCTTTCATAGCCTTCTCGTGCACAGAACAGGTTGGCATTTGTAGCACCGTCAAGTAGTCAGGTAGGGACAGCTGTACCTACAGGATGGTGCTTAAGTTCCTTGGGGGCCTAGCCTATGCTCGGGTGCCCCCTGATCCTCCCCAAGCCAACACAGCATCCGGCACATGGTAGGTGCATTGGGCAATTCAAGAAAGAAGACCCCGCACCTTCAGATGTGCCTGTCCATGCTTCTGTCTTAAGACCCGAGTGGGGACATGAAGAAAAGACACCACCGCAACATCACCGAGGAATCCACGGCAGGACGTGTGACAGAGAGGAGCGGGACCTCACCATGTGGATTTCAGCAGGAAGTGCCTAAAATGGTGAAGTGCCCAAAAATGTGGGTTCCACAGACTTCAACGAGCTTGTGGGAAGAAACTATCATGGGCTCGAAATAACTCCGCCCTTTCCATCCATCGGGGAGATTTTCATAGTCAATGATTTTGACCCATACTTAACATTTTGTGTTCCCTGTTATCTGGTTTCCTTTAGGATTTAAAATAAACACTGCCTTGCCATCAATGGAATAATCTCCTATAGGGTTAATGAGAACAGCACCGAAGGGGACAGGCAGGGCCACCCCATTGCGTGGATCCAGTAAGAAAGGTTCAAAGGCGAACAAACACCTCCTTTCGCATCATCCCACAAGCTCAAAACATTCGAGTCACATCCTCAGGTGCAGAAGAGAAGGCACGGGGGTGTGCAAGGCGGACGGAGGGGTCCCTCGTGGTTTACGACAGAGACCACACAAAACATGGGCCACGTCCTTCAGCATCTTTGCTGCAGCTACCAGGCCGTCTGAGCGGCTACTCAGATGCCTCCTCTCAGCCTCCCTCCTCCTAGCGCGATGCAGTGGGAAGAGCACTGGGCCCCGAGTCAAGAGACCTTTATTGTAAACCTGCTTTTCATTCACTCAGTTACTCACTTATTCTTGGATACGTTCAGTTCAGAAAATAAAGAGCAGATGGTGGGGATGGTTGCACAACAGTGTGCACATATTTAATGCCACTGAACTGTACACTCAAAAATGGCTAAGACGGTACGCGTTATGTATATTTCGCCACAATAAAAAAGTGTGTCGAGTGCCCACTCTGTGCCATTCGTTAAGCACTAAGCATACATTATTCATGTGAGTATTCATTCAGCCAACCAACATTCAAGTACAGGGCATACAGCACTGGAAGAACAAAAAGCAGAGCAGAAAGAACAGAAACTCACGGAGTATTCGCTCCCATGGGGGAGACAGACAAAAAGTAAGATCAATAAGGAAGATGTGCCATGTGGTAGTTGGTGTTAAGTACAAGGGAGAAAAGTAAAGCGGAGAAAGGCCGTGTGAAGTGTCGGGGGGCGGGGGCAGGTGCAATTTTAGACATGGGGGCCAGAGACGTCTTCACCAAACAGGTGACTTGGAGTTAAGATCTAAAGAAAACAAGAGTCAGCCATGCAGATAACTGAGTAAAAACCAAACACACAAAACAAAACAAAAAACCTTTCTGGACAGTTAGCCCAGCAAGTGCAAAGACTTGGGGCATAAGCAAGCCAGGCATGTTTGCAGAATGGCAAGGAGAAAGTGTGGCTGACAAGTGTGGGATAAAGGAAAGACAGAGTAACAGGAGATGAGCTGGAGACAGAGGGGGATTTATGTGGTGAGCAAAACAAACACAGGCCCTCCCCTCTCAGTCTAGAAAAAACCAAATTAACAAATAAACAATTACAGATATGCTGTCAAGAAAATAAATTGGGGGGCGCCTGAGTGGCTCAGTCGGTTAAGCGTCCAACTTCGGCTCAGGTCATGATCTCACCGTTCCCGAGTTCGAGCCCCACATCAGGCTCTGTGCTGACAGTTTTGGATTCTGTGTCTCCCTCTCTGTCTGTGCCCCTCCCCCACTCATGCTCTGTCTGTCTCTCTCAAAAATAAATAAATATTAAAAAAAAGAAAAAGAAAAGAAACTGGGTACAATGATAGAGAAAAGTACAGGCGGACTTTTTCGGGAGAAGAATTAGTGAAGGACGAAAGGAAGGGACATGTAAGCTAGGAACTAGGGGATAAAAAGGGGTTTCAAGTGGGAGGAATAGGTTTGAAAGCTCTGTGTCCTCAGAGCTTATTATCTGCAAGATCCCAAAATGATGCCGATGTGGCTGAAATGTCACAGGCAAAGGACGGAGGAGACAGGCATGTGGGAGGAAGGCAGGGATCACACAGAGCCTCCCAGACCCCGATGTGAAGCCCACGCTCGATTCACAGCAGAAGGGTCTGTGAACGGGGACTCAGGTAAAGGCCTAATATGTTCAGGTTTGTTTTGAAAAGGCCACCTGGCCCCGTGTGGAGAAGAGAACGGAAATGCAGAAGATGATGGCAGGTTAGACTAGGGAGGTGGCAGGAGGGACACGGAGAGGTTCAGAATCAATCCAGAGGCAGAGAGGACAAGACGGTTGGTGATGTGACAGTAGCATCAGGGATGAGAAGGGATCCAAGGGGCCCTCAGGCTCACGGGCTCAGCGCCTGGGCGAATCGGACCCAACCTGCGGGGCCGGGGAAGGCCAGGAAGGCCGGGGAAGGCCAGGCCGGGGGCGGTGATCCGAGTCCCACTGGATGTACTGAGCTTGAGGTGCGTTTGAAACATTCAAGTCAAGGTTACTAATAGGTCAGGGGTCAACATATAAAAGTAGGCCTCGATAGCAAACAGCTCTGAAGAGGCAGAGACAGACAAACAGACGAAAAGAGCTTAGTGACCTCGACACATCTGTCCACAGGCTGAGAAGTAGTTTTCTTATTTGTAAAGCCAGGGTGATGCCTGAGGCATTTCCAGGGAATTTTACGAGTCGCGGTCATGCAGGGTCGTACGTCACCCACCACCCGTTATTTAGAGAGTGTTTATCGAGCAGGCCCAGGACCAGCTATGACCCGTACCGCCTAGTCAAAGCGAAACAGCTCAGAACGCACAATCATTGTCACACAGGTTATGCTCTCGGGTAAGCCTGTGCCATAAAGCCCGTGGTCTTATAGAGAGAGAACTTTAAATTGGGGAGGTCCTGAAAAGACGACATTGCTTTCTCGTTTAGCGTTCGTGTTTAACCTAAGCACACATCTGCAGCCGTGGCTCCTCTGGAGACGTGTGGCTGTCACCCCGTGACAATCATAGCCCCTCTTTTTCTAGCCTCCCCACCTGCATCCCAGCCTCTCTGCCAAAAGAGAGCCCCTCATGACTCACACAGAAGCCTGTGTAAGACCGTGGGCTCCTGGCCACACATACCTCCAGTCAGTACAATCAGCTATCCGCAGCCATGATTTCCCAGTAAACAATTCAGAGCGCTGAGCAAATGTATCAATATATATACAATTCTCTCCAGCAACCCCATTGCTCCCATCCCTGCCACGAGGCGTAAACTACTGGCTTGGTTTTCAGCAGCTGGGGAAAGTATCTGTGAAAGGTTCCACATGTTTCCTTCTGTCTAAAGCCTGAATCTCCTTTGCTGTCTTCCCCAGACCCATCCACCACATCCCCAGAGAGGAGACCACAGCCGAAGGTGGCCCTCATGGGTCCTTCTCCAAAGCAAAAGCCAGACACACACAGGAAACTAACAGTTCAAACGCTTTCCCACAGGGGCGCCTGGGGGGCTCACTCAGTTAAGTGTCCAACTTCAGCTCAGGTCATGATCTCACAGTCTGTGAGTTCGAGCCCCCTGTCGGGCTCTGTGCTGACAGCTCAGAGCCCAGAGCCTGCTTCGGATTCTGTGTCTCCCTCTCTCTCTGCCCCTCCCCGGCTCACACTCTGTCTCTCTTTCTCAAAAATAAACCAACATTAAAAAACAAAACACTTTCCCACAACTTGGTCCTAAATCTCCCTCTCCTGCCCTCCCAGCTTGAAAAGCCCCAGCTTGACCCAAAGTCCACAAAACATCCAAAATCACAAGTGGCAAATGAGGCTATGACTTAGCGACTCATAAGCTCGCAAGGGAAGCTGTGTGGAGATCACCAGACTCGCCCCAAGTCCTCTAGGGGGGGCTGTGACTGACCTGAGAACCACCCACTGGGCCCTGGCTGGGCCACCCTGGTGAACCGCAGCAGGAGACACGATCTTCAGTGCTCAGCTCCAATCTCACTTTGCCCAGGAAGCCTTCCCTGATCACATTTAGCCTCTGCTAATCACACCTTCTTGGAAATCACGGTCCTTAAATCTATCCTGTTTGATTACTACCTATCACACATTGCTCACTGACATACATTGGACTGTAAATTGCACTTGATAATTTGTTCTTGACTTACCATTTAACGCTGTGAGTCCACGTGCGTGCACGTGTGTACCCGTGGATGGGTGTGTTGGCGTGCATGGCCTCAACTTCACTCGGCTTCCTTTGAGCTGGAGTCACCTGCAATCCTTCTTATCCAAATACGTACAATCGATAAATAGTTATCCTGAAAGTGGCTACTGTTGACATTTAGGGATCAAAGCCAAATACCTCCTTTAATATATTTTTAAGCCTATGTTAGGCTTGTTTTTAGGACCATCGCTTATACTTTCTATAGCTTATTGCTCAAGAACAACTGATATAGAAATTAAAGAAATATCTCTAAGTTCAAGACAATTAACTGAGTATTTATTGAGCACTCTCTGTACACTTGGAATTATGCTCAGTGTACATATAAAGGCATTTTAAGAAGAGCCTCCCCCACAAAATGAGTTCCTTTCTCATTAATTAGGAGATTCAATTCCTCTAGAACATTCCATTCCTAAGCACTCTGGTTAAGTAAATTTTACTGAAAGGCAGCCCTTGAACCCTGTGGCAGAATAAATTCCTGAAAAAGACTCTGTAAGTTGAAGCAATGTAAATCAAGCCTAATTTTTACCACAGAAACAATGTTTTATTAAACAATTATGTTTTTTTGACCAAAGAGTGACTGCCAACATTTAAAAAGAAAAACAGAAAAAGTTTTGTTTCAAAAGTTTTAGAATTGCAAGTAATCCTAACTATCATCTCTGCAGCTAAGGACAGGAAGCAGAACGGCTATCACTAACCAAATTATTCCATATATTCAGCAGTTCCTCCCAACAGTCTTATGAAACAAGTATCATTTCACTTTACGAATGAGAAAACTAATGCCCAGTGTTGCTATGTTTTGACGAAGGCTCTGCTATTTAGTGGCAGAACAAGAATTTAAACTCAGAAGTATCTGGCTCTAAAGTCAAAGATCTTTCCACTACTCTAAATGGCCTCCCTAAATCACTCGTAAGGAATATACTTACTTAATAGTGCATACTAAAATGTCTGAGTTCAATTAAAGAGGGCTATATGGAAACAATGATATCATCGTGCCAGATGGATTTATGAAGACATTTCCAAGACCAGGACCCTGGATGTGGAGCTAGAGCCTCACTGGATACAGGGTAAGTGGAGGCTGCTCACGAGGACAGGTGGCTTATCACAGCCCACGCTGAATGTCGAGACCTAACAGTCTGTCACTACAGCATCAATACAAAATCTCCCCTTGCAGAGCATCCATTCTAGTGGTGGGCACGGGGATGCCGGCCACCCAGTTGGTGATGACTGTTTTAGAGAAAACACGGGGTGAGGAGGATGGGCCATGTCTCTCCGAGGACAGGCAGGTGGACAAGCTGGGAATGCAGAAGCCAGGCCTGAGCTGGAGGGAGGGAGGGCAACAGCTTCTGGATACTGCTGAAACTGCAGACTGGGTAAGATCCCTGAGGGAGGGGCTCCTGGGTGGCTCAGTCGGTTGGGCATCTGACTCTTGATTTCGGCTCAGGTCATAATCCCATGGTAGTAGGATCAAGCTCCATGTCGGGCTCTGTGCTGAGTGTTGAGCCTGCTTAATATTCTCTCTCTCTCCCCCTCTACCCCTCGCTCCATCCCCCTCCCTCTCTTAAAAAGAAAAATAAGATCCTGAGGGAGTGAGGGCTGCCAGAAATAAATAGAGGTCCACCTACCACTTCCCATCCCAGAGCGCTCCAACATGAAGGGGTCCAGGAGCAATCAGGAAAGCAGACAGAGAGGAAGTAACAGGTGAGGCAAAGGAAACCCAGAGAGTGCAGTGTCCTGGAAGTCACGAGAATGCAGGGCGGCAGGGAGGAAGGGTGTTACATGTGGAGCACGGAGAGGGCTAAAGACTGGCCCCAGGGTTTAGCAATGAAAACAGCAGTAGCGATGGTGAGGGGAGCAGTGTGGAGTGGTGGTAGCCAAAGTGTGATCCAAAAAGGAACAGGAGAAGAGAAATATGCAACAGGGAATATGGAAAGTAATTTGAAAAGCTTGGCTCTAGAGGAAAAAAGGAAAGAGGGCTGAAAAGGGATGGGTAGCGGATTTGTACCTCCACGGTGGAAACATAGCATGTTTGTGTAGTGGCGACAAAGGTCTAGCCCGGAGGAATAAAGTGGCAGAGCAGGAGAGACGCAGTGTCGTGTACGTGAGCACACAAGGTTGGACGCGATCCAGAGAGCAAGCGGCAGGCCTGGCCTTGGCCAGGGGCATGGATGGTTCTTGCATAGCAACAGGGAAGCAGCAGCATCTGCGGACAGATGCAGGCGGATGGCTGTGGGTACCAGACATTTCCCAGTAGCTTCGATTTTCTCAGGAAAATAGGCAGTAAGGCCAACAGCATGGAGTGAGGAGACAAAGGAGGTATTGGAGGTTTAACGAGAGAGGAGAATATATGGAATTGGTGTCAAGAAATGAGAAAGAGACAATGGACCAGATTAAACACACTACCAGTAGCAGAGGCATTAAGTTCTCACATGGGGTCAGGGGTCCTTTTAAAGACCATCATGCCCTGTTGGTGGAAATGCAAATGGGTGCAGCCACTGTGGAAAACAGTATGCATGGAGAGTCCTCAGAAAATCAGGAATAGAATTACCAAATGATCCTGTAATAACTCTACTGGGTGTTTACCCAAAGAAAATGAAACCACTAATTCAAAAAGATATATGCACCTCTATGTTTATAGCAGTATTGTTTGCAACAGTCAAGATACAGAGGCAACCTAAGCATCCGTCGATAGATGGGCAGATAAAGATGTTGTGTACACACACACACACACACACACACACACACACACACACACACAATGGAATATTACTCAGTCATTAAAAATGATAAGATCTTGCCATTTGTCCACTAGATGGACCTAGATGGTTTATGCTAAGTGAAATAAGTCAGACAGAAAGACAAATCCTATATGATTTCATTTACATGTGGATCTGAAAAAAGCAAACAAACAAAAAGCAGAAACAGACCCACAAATATAGAGAACAAACTGATGGCTGCCAGAGGGGACGGAGGTGAAGGAGAGTGGGCACCATAGGCTTCCAGTCATGGAATGAATGCGTCACAGGAATAAGGGCACAGCACGGGGAACACAGTCAATGGGAGTGGAACAGTGTTGTATGGGGACAGATGGTAGCTACGCTGTGGGAGCCCAGTGCATAGAGATGTGGAATCACTTTGTTATACACCGGAAACCAATTTAACACTGTGGTCAATACAAAAAGAGAGAAATGCAAAAATCAATAAACAAAAGACTTAGCTGCCTGGGACACATGCACGGGAGGATGGATAGTTGCAGGTATACGACACTACCTTCCCACCTTACTGTCACAGAACTTCACTGCCCACAAATGTAGACCAAGAATCACATTCTCTCACTTGATGCAAACATCGCCCCATGATGTTTCTGCCCACGTTCAGGGAAGATGCTAAGGCTCATTTGGGTTAAATCAGGCCGAAAGGCTGGGTCCTCTGACTCCTAGCCCAGCGCTCCATCCAGGCCAGGCCCCTTCTAGTCAGAAAGAAACCCATACTGGAACTCCTCATTCTCTAGGAATTCCCGATACAACCCTGCCCGGCAAAACTGGTCAAAGTTCTGGCACTTGCTTCTGCCTAAGCACGATCCAGCTGCACCCCAGGTAACAGATACGAGACGTGTCTGTGACTACATGCAGGTTAGCTCACTGGCTGCTTTTTACCACGAGCAGCTATTATTAGGTGAGGGCGTTCTGAACTATAGATACTTGACTTCATTGTTTTTTTTTATGACTAGTTTTCTACCAGTAGTGGTGCTGTCTGCCCTTGAGTTCTTTAATCCTAACTGTAGGTTCTCATCCCTCATTAATCAAACACTTGACGCTTAAACTCTCTGGTGAGGAGGGAGCAGGAATATTGCTCTAGTTTGGAAGGTAGGTGAGGCGTTTAACATCACGAGGGCACCATTAAAGGAAGTCAATGCAACAGATTACTCAGAGGAGACTCTGAACATTTGTGAACACCCCGACTAGAGAAGGAGGTACACGTCTGTCTAGACCTTCTTGGTCAACATCACAGGAAGTCGGGTGGACAACAAAGGCTCTTTCACAATAAGAAATTGTTGTTCTTGGGGCACCTAGGTGGCTCAAGTCAGTGAAGCATCCAACTTTGTCTCAGATCATGATCTCGCGGTTCATGGGTTCAAGCTCCATGAGGGCTCTGTGCTGACACTGCAGAGCCTGCTTGGAGTTCTCTCTCTCTGCCACTCCCCTACATATGCATGTGCACATTCTCTCTCTCTCTCTCTCTCTTTAAAGAAATACAGACACCTGGATGACTCAGTTGGTTAAGTGTCCAACTTCGGCTCAGGTCATAATCTCATGATTCATGAGTTCGAGCCTCATGTCAGGCTCTGTGCTGACAGCCCAGAGCCTGGAGCCTGCTTCAGATTCTTTGACTCCCTCTCTCTCTGCCCCTCCCCTGCTAGTGCTCTCTGTCTCAAACATAAACATTAAAAAAAATTTTTTTAAAAAGAAATAAACTGTTGTTCCCTATAAATCCTGTATGGAGAGTGTAAATAATTTTGGTGATTTTAAAGAGGAATTTTTGACATTGTTAATAAACCTCACATCAGCAAATGCTAACTGCAATGCATTCTTAGGAAACGTTTACCAAGTACGGGTACCATGTGTCAGGCATTGTGTGAGGCACAGAGATGCCACAGTGCATAAGACGGACTAGCCCTTCTCTCATCAAGAGTGTCGTCAGTGGGATTGATTGGCTTACACCATACTCAAGGAAAGGACCTCCAGAAACTGAGTGGAAATGCTACTTCAGCCAGAAGTTTTCATAAGAAATTATAGTGTTGTCTAATTTACTGCTCTCCTCCCTGGGGTAGACACCCACTACGAAGACCCTATTGACAGAGAGCCTACCATGAGCAAAGTGGCAACATTTGCCAGGCCCTCAGCCCTAAAGGAAGGGGGGAAATGTCCGACTCCGGCCTCAAGGAGCTTAGCATGTAATGAAACCAACACCTGTGGAAAGAGGTGCTTGTATCTAAATGGTGCATGTCTCTGATGGAGGCAAGCAAGATGCCGCCAGAGAACTCGGGAAGGGGCCTGAAGGCTGGTGGTGGGGTACAAGCCCTCTCCGGAGGCCCCCTGCCCACCTCTCTCCAGCAAGCAGCTTCATTCACAGCTAACAGCAATCAAGCGGCCTCCGTGTGGCGGCACTGTCTAGGCACTGAAGACACGGCAGTGGAGAAGTCCCTGTCCTCCACAAGCTAACCTCCCAGTGCATGGTCAGGGACCAGGGGAGCGGCCGATACAGCGTGTCAGGGACCACACAGGCCACGAGGCAGAGGAGGCAAAGCTGTTGTTTTAGAGGGAGTCAGGGAAGCCCTCTCTGAGAAGATGGTATCTGGGCAGAGCCCCAGGAGAGCAGGAGTGAACTGACCTGGGGAAGCTCATTCCAGGCAGATGGAAGGGGAGGGTCAAAGGCTGAGGTGAAAGTGTGCCTGGCACTCTGAACAGCACTGTAGGCCAGAGCAGAGTAGAAGGGGCAGGAGTAAGGCATGAAGGGGAAACAGTACTGGCAGAGGACTGATTTCTCTGGTCCCTGGTAAGACCTTGCTACGACCTGAAGGCCAGGAAGCTTCACACTGTCAGGCTTTCCTTAGAGAAGTGGCTCTGTTGCCTAGAAATTCTCAGTCCCTCTGTCAAAAGAAATGGTAATTAGCATTTTCGCAGAGCCTGCTTCACTTTGGCCAGACAGGTTGGGAAAGCCTAGGGCATGGAGCACCAGTGTTATCTGAGGGGTGACTGCCACTTTGCAGCATCAGAAATAACTTTCTACAGAGCGAAGGGCCACAGGAAAGAGCAGCAGGTGCCTGCGAAGGTGTAACACACATTCTAGTTCTATTACCCCAAAAAAACACTTGGGGAGCAGAAATATCCCCCCTGCAGATGCTAGGCATTTGAGCTCAATTCCTTCAACAAAATCAAGACAACATGAGCCCCAAACTGTACATCGGCCACTTCAGACCAGTTGGACGCCCTCCCTTCTTTCTTGCCAAATAAGGCAGCTTAATCATAAGATGTAATATCTTGTTTTTCAACTAATGGAATCCTACTCCAGCAGGCTCTACATGCCTCTTGAAGTTCCCCAGCATGCACTCCGAAACTGCCAGTGTAAGTGTACTTAAACAGAAAAGAACGTTAAACCACCGCACTGCTCTTCCTTACCTTACCCCTTCCCCTCCATTTCCCAAGAGCTCAAAGCTTCCAGAGGCCGCCATGATACACACTGGAGGAGACGTCTGCCTGAGGACCCGCGGAGCCTGAGCTAATCGAATGAAATTGGGTCTGCTTAACTTCCAGCAAACGAGGGAACACACGAGCAACGACGCATCGTTTCCAAAAGCCCAGGATGTGAATATAGCGTTACAGTGAGCAACTCTCCTGCCATTTTGCTCATGAATAGAAACTTTCCAAGACACCCTTGATGGATTAGAACACGGCGGAAGAACAACTTCCCAGAGAAATCACGGTAATTAACAGTGTGGTGCTGATGCACAAACCCACCAGTGAAGCAAAACTGAGAACCCACGGACCCATCTGGGCACACAAGGAAATCTGATTCGTGGCAGAGCCTCTGTTGCAGAGGAGTGGGGTCTGTGCTGGATGGAACAAATGGTTATCCACGTGGAAAATAAATGGACTGTACCTCTAAGTTTCAGAGGACAATATAAGAGAATCATCTGCATGAAGTCATGGTTTTTAATGTGTAATTATTTTCAGAGAAAAAGAGAGCGTGAGAGGCAGATGGGCAGAGAGACAGGGAGACACAGAATTTGAAGTAGGCTTCAGGCTCTGAGCTGTCAGCACAGAGCCCACAAACTGAGATCATGACCTGAGTTGAAGTCCAACACTTAACTGACTGAGCCACCCAGGGGCCCTGAAAAAGATTTCTTAAACAAGAGTTTCTCAAACTGCCTGCGTTCAAATCCTGGCTCCACCACCTACTAGCTGGGTGACCCGGCAAGTCACTTGACCATTCTGTACCTCAGTTCCCTTCCTATAAAATGGGATAATAGTATTTGCCTCTAACGTCATTATGACGGTTAAGTGAATAAGTATGTGTAAGGTGCTTAGAGAAGTGTCTAGCACATAGAAAGTGCTCCAGTAGGACTTGTTAAAGAAAAGAAATTCATGAAGGAAAAGACGGATAAAGTCAGCTCCATGAAAATTAAGAACTCTGCTCATCAAGAGACCTCACAAAGAAATCAAAAGGGTAAGCCATAAACTAGGAAAAATATTTGTATAACATATAATGGATAAAAAGAAATTCTAATATCCAGGACATATAAAGGACTAGTGGGGGGGGCGACACCTGAGGGGCTTAGTCGGTTAAACATCCGATTTCACCTCAGGTCATGATCTCGTGATTTGTGGGTTCAAGCCCCATGTTGGGCTCTGTGCTGACAGCTCTGAGCCTGGAGCCTGCTTTGGATTCTGTGTCTCCCTCTCTCTCTGCCTCTCCCCCACTCACACTCTGTCTCTGTCTCTCGAAAATGAATAAACATTAAAAAAATTTTTTTAAAAAAAGGACTAGTGAGAATAAGGAAAAGATGATCCAATTGGAAAATGGGCATGAGACTTTCTACAGGTCACTTCCTGAAAGAAGATAGCTAAATGGTTATATAAAAAGACACTCAATCTCAGAGAAATGCACAATGATAAACCATAATAATACCCTCTTTTGGAACCATTAGATTAGAAAAATTAAGAAGTGTGATGTCAAGTGTTCACAAGGATATGAAAGCAAACCACCCTCAGACATTATTGGAGGGAAGTATAAATTTGTACAACCTTCTGGAAAACAACTGGGCACCGTCCAGTGAAGATGAAGACGTACCCACCCTATGACCTCACCACTCCATACTATCCCTCGCACATGGGCACCAAGAGACATCCAGAAAACTATTCACAGTAGAACCATTTGAACTAGAAAAAAATAGAAACCTTCCAAACATCCAACACTAAATGTATAGATGGTGGTATATTCCAATATACAAGGAAGACTAGTGAATTACAGATAAGTTTCCGAAATATAATTGAGAGAAAACTGCCAGTTACAAAATAAATTCAATATCATTCCATGTACCTAGACTTCCAAAATGGGAAAAACTAAAGATATGTTGCTAAGGGATTAAAACCTAAGTGGGAAAACTATAAAGAAAAGCCAAGAAGGCCAGGCAGCAATTCTGGATCATAGCCTCCTCTGCGTGGAGAGAAGGGGATGAGGAAGGACACACGAGATTGAAAGGTAATGGTGATTTATTTCATGGGAAGTGTAGGTCCGTGGCTCTTCATTGTATCTTGAGTTGAACTTCTAAAATATTTTTAAGGTATTCTTTAGTATCAACTCAAATAAAAAAAAAAGAAGAACATGATCTCCTCCATCTCTAAACAGGCAAATCCTATTATAGGCTCAGCAGCCATGCTATGTCCTTGACTTTCTCTTCCAGACTCTCACTAGACTTTCCCATGGTGTTCCATTCAGCCTTGGGTAAATGAAGCAGTGGCCAAAGCAAAGTGGCTATGATCATATCTGGGTTTAAAGAACATTAAATCAACTATACAATTAAGACATGCGATGTCAAAGTGATTTTTTTAATGCTAGAATGAACAAAGAAAGCAAGAGCACTTTCATACTATCCCATAAAGTCTTCAAAATGTGCTTTACTTGCAGACCAGATTTCAAACAGGGTAAACCAGCATTGCATCAAGGCCCATGTTTTGGGGTTTTTTTTCTTTTTAACTTAGAAACCAAGTTTACTTAAGATCTGAAATACAATTCCTAATTGTTTCCTGGAGAAAACCATGGCTAGCTAATAACGCATTGCCTCTATCATGTTAGAAAGTACATTAGACTCCAGTATGAAAACCATGAAACAAACCACCATCCTTCAACAATTTGAGCCAAGACGGAATGCCCAAGGAACAATATAGATGGACTTGCAGAGGATGGGCTATTTTATTTCAAGACGCATTTAAAAAAAAAAATGGGTTTTGAGGATATACATTAAGTTGAATCTTTGGCACTAGGAATCGGCATTTTGTCACATTGCATTAACACATAGGAAAAAAATTGTGTAGTGTCAAAGGGATAGAACCACCAGCACTCAAACAATGTTGTCAACTGGGCAATGGGGTGTTCCACTGAATGTTTCTTTTTTGTCTAATTACTGCGTACACTGGTAGCAACTTCGAAATAAGAAAAGGAGCTTGCAAAAAACAGAACCAAAACCAAACTGAAACACAAGCCCTGTTATACAGTAACAATTTTAAAGAACATCAATTATACAAGAAAAAGATTAAGAACAAAAAGAATGTTTACAGATACTAAACATAACAGTAAGTGGTCAGGAGACCCTTACAGGGCTTTGAGGTGATACTCGGCCAAAGTCACTTTGTAATCACTGACAGTAAACAAAGAGGCAGAATTCTTTGCCAGGTATTTTAGGAAATCATGCAAAAAGACCAACAATAAAAAGACCAACAAGGCTCTTCTTGTCAAGGGGCGTATATGCCAACCTTGCCTTAATTTGTACAATCTCAGTAGGTGTATGGCTCCAAGGGCCCTGGTTTCTTAAGCATTATTGTGGACTTTCACTGCTAAGAGGTCAAAGAAAATGGAACTTGTGTGGCCAACACTAAGTCAAGGCATAATCTAGGAGTACCCTGGTGAAACACTGAAGGTCAAAAAGAATTGATATGTGTACTCGATTCCCTTTGGAGCTCCAGAGCTCTACATCAACAGTCCTCTCAGTGTGGCCCCAGACCAGGCTTGTTCTCTACAGCAATTCCCAGCCCTTCCAGGGATGAAGGGCACCATCGTCTCTTCCTTCACTGCCAAAACCTGCAGACCCACAATGACAGACACTGGCTGGTCCAAGCTCTATTATAGAAGCCAAAAAACTAGGACCCAGAGAAATGAGAGACTTGCCCTGATTCATGCAATAATTCGTGAACGGGTCCAGACCAGAACACAGAGGTCTTGCATACCAGGTCTTTCGATGACCTCTACACTATCAACGAGGCCTTTTTTTGCACAGAGACAAGTCAAAATGGAGAACGGAGATCTGCACTGTTCTAGAGCATAAAGAGCAACAACTCTGACTCCGGACGGGCCTGGATACAAACTTCCATTTAGTCATGATTAGGGACATGCTAGTAGTTGTCTCTGTGCCTCAGCGTCTATATCCATAAAATAAAGGTGAAAGTGTTTACAGAGTAAGTAATATGGGGGTAAACTGAGGTAAAAGATGTAAACAGCCTTCTCTCTCTTTGCAACCTGAGAAATACATACGCGTTTACGGCTTTCATCTACAAACCCTCCATAGGATTTCTGGAATCTCTGATGCTTTCATGCTTTTGTTTTTCCATAACTAGTAGAAAATAAACCTTATTATCAAGAAAAATTGTTGATTAGGGCCCTACAGCCATCCACGACAAAAGCCGGGGTCAGCAATCTCAGGCCCACAGACTAAAACTGCACCGACTACAAAATGGTTTTTAAAAAATTATATATAATAATATATTCCATGACACATGAAAAATATAAGACATTTAAATTTCAGAGACAATAAAGTTTTGAGCTTTTTAAATTAGGCTTTCTGGTCAGCACCAAGCCCAAAACAGGGCTTGAACTCACAACCCTGAGATCAAGACCCGAGCTGTGATCAAGAATTAGACACTCAACCAGCTGAGCCACCCAGGTGCCCCCAGAGCCCATAAAGCTTTACTTGAACACAGCCATCCTCATTAGCTTATGTATTGCTTAGGATTGCTTTTGTACTGCCACAGACTGAGTTAAGATGGTGTGACAAAGACCATGTGGCCACAAGACAAAGGTTTATTATTTGCCCCTTCACAGAAACAGTATGCCAAACTCTCCTTTAAATGAAAGGAAATGCAAAATTATTTAATCATAAGCATTATTCGAGAATTCTAAGATACGTATTGTGAACACATCCCAGGGTCTCAGTCTTGGCAAATCCTACCCTGTGAAGGGTCTGGTTCATAAAATGATGTTTAGACTAACGTGGAAGCTCTGGTTTCAGGTAAGATGGAGCAAGAACACCCACCCTGTATCTATCTCTGAACGCAAACACAAAAGCTGGATAGGAAACATGGAATATCTGTAGACTCTGAAAAGAGGAGGCTGGGAAGGAAACTAGAACTCACAGCACCACGAACCAGCGGTGAGTTTTCCACTGTATTTTGTTCCCTCTGGTATCACCTAGCCTGGATTCTGAGGCCCAGAAGTGCTCACCAGGTATGGACACACTGATGAGAAACACTCACCATCTAGACTAAGGAGCAAAAAAAAAAAGGAGCTCCTTATGTTCAGAGGATTCCTCTGGATTGTTTTTGCTTTTTTTCTAATCTCTCTCACCTCAGCTCCAGGCAGTCACACAGTGCCACAGAGCAAAGAGCAGAGGTAAGCGCCTAAAACTCTGAGAAAAAAGAATGACTCTAAGAGGAAGTGTAGTTCTAAGAACAAGAAGGTGAATCTCCTCACTGCTGCCCCTCTCTGGTCTCCACTGCTCGGCTCCAGACAGTCACAGGAAGTGCCGAGCACAGCAAGGGAACCAAAGTCCTGGATTTCTGGCTGGAGGACAGCAAAAGAGGACCTCGGTGAATCAGAGATTGTCAGAGAGACTGCAGAGGGAAGGAAGTTCAAGAGAGTGGCACCACAAAGTGGTCTATTACATTTGGGCTCATCTCCAAACTGTTCGTTGTAGACCTAATCCCAAACGACATGGTAATGGCTTTGAGATTTGCACTCTGGAAGAGATCACTGCCCAGGTCCCACACTGGACAATGGATTGCACACACACCGGCCAGATCCAAATGACACGGCAAAGGTTCTAAAAACCAAAGTGGTGTTGGAAACATACAAGGCAAGCCAGAACCTGCAACTGGGCCAATCATCTAGTTTAAGGAAAAAAAATAAACAAGCAATCTCCATAAGATATAAACAAAACTCAGAGAATCATAATATTCAAAATATCCAGAATTCAATCTAAAATTACTCAAGCATGTGAAAATCCAGGAAACTCTCAATTTGCAAGAATGACAACGATCAACAGACATCTCAGTTACGTTGGGATAACACCGGTATTGAATTACCTAACAAGTAATTTAAAATAGCTGTTGGGGCGCCTGGGTGGCTCAGTCGGTTGGGTGGCCGACTTCAGCTCAGGTCATGATCTCGCGGTCTGTGGGTTCGAGCCCCACATCGGGCTCTGTGCTGACGGCTCAGAGCCTGGAGCCTGCTTCCAATTCTGTGTCTCCCTCTCTCTCTGCCCTTGCCCTGTTCACGCTGTGCCTCTGTGTCTCTCAAAAATAAATAAACATTAAAAAAAAATTAAAAAAAAATAAAAATAAAAATAAAAATAAAATAGCTGTTACAAGCATGCTCCAAGAAGTAAGGCTGAACCCTATTAAAATGAATGAAGAGATAGAAAATTTCAGCCAAAAACAAAACAAACACAAACAAAACAACAACAATAAAATAACAAAGAACAACCAAATGGAAGTTTTAGAATTGAAAAATACGTAATTTAAAATGTCACTGAATAGACTCAACAGCAAAATAGAGGTGATAGAGAAAATAGTGAGCGAAGCTGAAGGGAGATTAATTGAGATTATCCAATGTAAAACACAAAGAAAAGGTATTACTAAAGTAAGTAGAGCCTCAGAGACCTGCAGGACAATACCGAAAGATCCAACATTCATGTCGTTGGCATCCCAAAAGAGAAGGGTGTTATGTAGGAAAAATATTTGAAGAAATAATAGCTGAAAATTCCCATATTTGCCAAAAGACCTAAATTGATAGTTTCGAGAAATTTCACATACCCCAAACTGGACAATCTCAAAGAAATCCACATTTACCCACATATTGCTGAAAATATCGGCATAGAAAAAAATCTTTACAACAGCAACAGAAAACAACATCTAAGTAATTCCTTCAATGACTATGGATTTCTCAGAAGAAACCATGTAGGGCAGGATGAAGGGGAACAACATTTATAAAGTGGTGAGTGAGGGGCGCCCGGGTGGCTCAGTCAGTTGAGCACCCAACTTTGGCTCAGGTCATGATCTCATGGTTTGTGGGTTCGAGCCCCACATCAGGCTCTCTGCTGTCAGCATGGAGCCTGGAGCCTACTTCAGATTCTGTGTCTCCCTCTCTCTCACCCCTTCCCAACTCCTGCTCTGTCTCTCTCTCTCTCAAAAAAATAAATAAACATTAAAAAAAATTCATGAAGACTATGAAGTGGTGAGCAAGAAGAACCATCAACCTAGACTTCCACTTCCAGCAATAAACATGCTTAGGAATAAAGGGGAAATGGCATTCTCAGAGGAATGAAAACTAGAATTCATTTGCAGGAGCCCTCATTGTGAAGGAAATGCTACCCACAAATTAGACGATCTATGTGAAATGGACATGTTCTTAGGAAAAACTAAATTCCTAAAACTTAGGAAGAAATGGAAACTCTCAACGGGCCTATGATGGTAAGCAAAGAGACGGGATCAGTAATCAAAAAACTTCCCACAAAGGAAAGCCCAGCCCCAACCGGCTCAACCAAATGACCCGATTGGTAAATTCCATCAAATGTTTAAAGAAGAATTAACACCAACCCTACACAGACACACACACACACACACACACACACACACACACACACTCACTGGAATACCATGAGGCCGGCATTACCCCAATACCCAAACCAGACAAAGACATTGCAAGAAAATAATATACCAAAATCCTTTAATATATACATAAACATCCTTAACAAAATACTAGCAACTGCACTCAGCATATAAAAATGATCACACACTATAACCAAGTGAGATTTATCC
The DNA here is from genome assembly GCA_030068075.1 of Paguma larvata. Lineage (NCBI taxonomy): Eukaryota > Metazoa > Chordata > Mammalia > Carnivora > Viverridae > Paguma > Paguma larvata. The sequence goes on along the minus strand of CM057842.1, from coordinate 20,878,974 downwards.
CAAGAATGCAAGGCTGGCTTACCATACTGAAAATAAGAGTCAATGCAACACACCACCTTAATGAAATAAAGGACAGAAACCACATGACCAACTTAATAGAAGCATAAAAACAATTGGACAAAATCCATACTACCTCTCGTGATAAAAACCCTCAACAAACAAGGAATAGGAGGGAACTTTCTCAAACTGATAAAGGTCATCACAGAAACCCACAGCTAACATCATACTTAGTGCTGGAAGACTGAATGTTTTCCCCTACCATCAGGAACAATAGATATGTTTAAATGTATGATTACCTATTAGAGACAGGAAAATTAAAACCAAAGTGGGAGACCACTATGTACCTATTAGAAAGGCTGAAATAAAAAACACAGACACTATTAAGTGTTGGCAAGGACATGAAACAACCAGAGCTTTCATGTTTCTGGTGAGCATATGCAACGTGGTACAGCCACTCTGGAAAATAGCTTGACAGTTTCTCGTAACATTAAACAGACGCTTACTGGATGATCCAGCCATTCCACTCCAGGCTATTTACCCTACAAATATGAAAACTTACATTCGCATAAAAATCTGTATGTTTACAGCAGCTTCATTCGTAACTGCCCCAAAGTGAAAATAACCCCAATTTCTTTCGAGAGCTAAATGGATAAGTAAACTGTGGCGATCCATCGATGTAATCCTCTCAGCAATAAAAAAGGAACTAACTACTGATGCACGGTATTGAACACATATGAATCTCAAAGGGATTACATTGAGTGATTCTATTTCCATGACATTCTATAGTGATGGAGAACAGATAGTGGCTGCCAGGGGTTGGGGTGAAGGGAGAATACAACTACAATGAGGCAGATGAATAAGTTTGGGGAGGTGATCGAGCTGTTCCGCGCTGTGATGCAGTTGGTGGGGGTGAGGATTTGTGTATGTGTTCAAGCTCGCAGAACTGTACATCGAAAATAGAAAGTGTTTACTGTAGGCGATTTTTAAAAACCAATAAAAGAAGAATCTGGGCAGGGACTATCTGGGTAGGACAGAATTCCTACGGGCAAGAAAGGAACCCTTGACAAACCGCAGGCAGGCAGGCCGTCTGCTGAGAGCCACACATGGTTCAAAGATCCTACCTTCCCAACAGATCACCTGCAACTGATAAGAAAGAGGGGGAAGTGAGAAATGGAGCATCATTGAGAACGATTTAAAGAGAAAAAAGAGATGAGTCAATATAGCGTTAACTGAAAGTGCTCTGAGCTTTAGGTACAGAAAGTCATAAATCCCTCTTTTATACTCGCTTTTGTCCTCTTATTTCTCTATTCCCTGGGAAGTACCTCAGACGAAAATTGAAAAAGCATCCAGAAAGCAATAGGGCAAAGGGTGGGAGAGCCACCCTCCACAGCCACCTTCCGAATGAAGTCCATTGGCAAAGCCCCATCCCGCATCTTGTTCTATCGCTGTGACCGAGATCCTTGTCCAAATGTGCAATACTTTCCACGGTTTTGTAAAATATGGGGCCATAAAAAACACAGCCGGAGCTCCCAGTATTGACACATCTCACACGTCCCTGACACTAAATGCTTCATAAGTCTTTCTCCGTTTCTACCCCATCTTTTAGGTATGTCAGGTACACTCCCCAGACACAGCCAGACACAGGCTACAGGAAACCAAATCTTCCTCCAAAGCCATCGTCATTTTTCACCTTGATCGCATTTCAATATACGTTCTTTAAAACTTCACATAATCCTATATACTCGTCAATACGATTAATGCAAATTTAAACGAGGAGTCACGGTGTGTGATTAAATCAATGAGAGTCACAGAGAGCCTACCACCTCCCCATCCCAACAGAACCCTTTTCCATTCAGAACTGGAATGCAAACAGTCCTCTAACTCAACAGAATGCAGGGTCCTAGAACCTTCATCACTTTAGGAATCACTGACCAATGAAAACTTTGATTGCTTCCTAGTTGTAAGACCGTGAGCTGGGTCTTGAGTGGCAACGAAGGAATAAACTGTCAGCCACCAAAGTGTTCGAACCTCATGCAGTGAGAGAAGGAACACAGAAGCACTAATCTTAACCTTGAGGGGACTCCAATGTAACTGAAGAGGGCTGATGAATGCATTTGAAACAGACTCGGGAACCAGTAAAGAATTCTAAGTGCACATTCAATCCATCCGCCGTTCTGTTGGGGGCTGAAAGGTCGTGGAACCAGGCAGGGAGTCTCATGAACTCATCGGGGCAAGTACACAGACAAGTGACACTTGGTGGCAAGGCCCATACACAACATAGTGCCTGGGGAGTAGGAAAAATGCCCCCATGTGCTAGGCTGCGGTGAGGCTAGATACAGCAGGACTTAAAGAAATGGCCTGTGATTGGTAAGAGCAGTGAATCTAGTTCTCGTAAAAGTGGTTTACTAGCTCACAATTTCTGTCCTTTTTTGTAAACAGTTTTTATTTGTTAGCTTATGTATCTTTCTCTATGGGCTGACACTATGAAAAAACACACATGCACACACATAGCTTAAGACACTCTCAAAAGGTATTTATACAACTGTGTTTTATGCCGTAATTTTCTACTTTGACACGAGTTTGTAGGTGACAAAAAGTTGTATGGCTTATGGAGAGCATCACAAAGGCTTGTCACGGTCTGTAGAAGAAACTTTGAACTCCATTTTAGCAGTCCTAATTTTTACCTCCTTTTCCAATGCAGTGGCTAACTGCCAGGAAATAAAATATGTCGACTGCACAGAGTTAAGAATTACAGAATCAGGGAGCGTATGTATGTCGTGTGCGCGCCTCACTTGTAATATAGCTGGAAAAAGATCTATTTAGTGTTACGCTGTTTCAATTGCTTTGAGACTAGTTCTCATTACAATTTTTTAGAAGAACTATTCTTTCCTAGTCGTAAAGTATTCCTTGCAGAAATGCTGGAAATCACACACGTTCATAAATCACTATGTTTCAGAGACCCATGGCCAAGTCCTCAGGGTCCCTAGGTTGTGAATAGTCTGAAGATGCTCACACACACCTGTGAACACATAAGCTGTATCCACCTAGAAGAATTTTGGACTCTGTAGTATTTCTTCCTCTCTGGTCTGTATGTGTGTTTTGTCTTTATCGCATGGGTAACATTTCAGGGCTACACTTTGGATCGTAATTCTGGCACCTGCACTACTTTCTGTCTGAACCGTGGGTAACTCTCAGCTGATGGCCCTCCTTGATTGCTCCCCCCAGCCCCGGTCTCCTGGGTTATATGCACAAACAAAACAGTAATGTTTAGCCTGTGCTCCATGCTGGGGGAAGGTCTTTTTCCTGTGGGTAGGCTCTGATTACTTTGCAGTTTGCCGAATGTAGCCTTAAAAGAAAAAAAGTCTTGTTATCCCCATCATTCACCCCACTCTTTCAAGCTGTGTGATCTCAGCATGTCACTTAAGCTCGCTGACCTGCCCAAAAACTGGGGCTAATCATGACAATGGCCTCATCGGATTCTACAATGTTTGGACGGGGCACTATGCACTCCTCACAACAGGGCCCGATGTAAGAGGGCTCATCCCAGCCCCCATTAGCGGTAGGAGTGGGGCAACGGTAGCCAGCAGCAATGTTGGTAGTATCTCCACTTAACCACCACCAGTATGCACCCTGGGTGAATGGGAGGAACTTGCTCTCCAAATGCAAGGGGGAATAGGAGAGCCGTGGTACCCCGGGGACTCTGCAGCTAGCTGGCGAAGCACACAGACAAGCTGCTGTGGCGACAGCATCACCACATTTTTGTATAACTTGATAACGGAGAGGCAGGGATCGTGTGGAACACAAGGCTAGCCTAATTAGTCAAGTCACAGAAACTAGCAATGTATTAAAAACGTCACTAACCTGCTCCACTAATTGGTACCAAGGCCATTCTGAATCACCACTCTGTATCACCGTGTCAACTAGAATATGTTAACATAAAACATTAAACTTTGTTTCCTAAGCTAAAATCGTTGCCTCGTAGCGGTCCTTAGTGACCCTGTTTTAATGTGTGTGCAGGCAGCTTGATTTGTTTCTGCAAAGTTAATCGTTTTGTGTGCCTGGGACTTGTTAACAGGACTTGAAATCAGCCGCTCTCCTATAGGTTCAGCACGGAATCCTCTGCCCTGTGTTTATTAAGCCCTCAGCAGGTAGAGGTACACACAGAGGTGTAAAATATAGTTCCTGACCTGACCGGAAAAAGTTCACAGGGTAGGAAGGAAGAAGATTCTCGGGAATAGTAAATCCTTTTAAAGCGTTTCATGGCAGTTCCAAATTCAGAAGAGGGTGAAGTCGTATCTACTACAAAGTCAAACCAAACATACACAACTAAGAAAAACGGCCGTCTTCATGTGTATATACACGTATAAACATACACGCCAGGAGCAACCAAACAAGAAAAGGAAATAAACCTTACACCGCATCTGTCAAGAACTGAAAAAGAATCTGGCGGAAGGAGCGCTGTGGCAGAGCTCCTGACCCCGCCCTACTCCTTGGGGAGGCAAAGAAGGACAAGCAACAAAACCCCCGATGTTTCTCGCGTGGGGCTCCAGGTCGGAGGGAAGCAAGTGGAGGAGGGAAGCCCACTATCTGCCAAAAGCGAAATAAAACCGTTAGGCATAGAACCTCACACACAGCACTGAGGGATGTGGGCAAAAGAGAAGAAATTGCCGTCTTCCCGGATACGAGCGGCCCCGGGAGAGTGGGAGGACTCCCGGACAGAAGAGTGGGCTCTGGCAGGTCAGCAAGGGGATACCAGAAGCACAAGCAAGAACTGGACCCCTGGCAAGAGCCCTTACCAGTGTCCTCGTTTACTAAGCCTGGCTGACCAGGACCCCACATCCCACCTCCGCACCCTCGGGTGCGCAGAAAAGATGACTGAAAACAATTCCCGGCACTCCAGCTGTCGCCCCTGGAGGAGACCAGCTATTCCAGATGAGGCTGGCAGGGTGTCGGGGCGAATTCACGCAGCCACCATGGAAGCCACGTGCGAGGCTGCTCTGTCAGCTGCCACACAGTGAGAAGCAGCAGCCCAGCTGACGTGCAGGGGTGAGTCGGGAGGCCCGGCCTGCCAGAGAGGACACAGCGTTCGTGAGAGGGCGCAACCTACATGGCCTAGGTGAGGAGAGACCCAGCAAAGGTAGCTGACCGGGTGTCAGCAAAGGTCCTCAGGAGGTTGTCGCAGCAAGCCTCAAAGTGTGGCTTTAGGAAAATTACGGTTCATTTTTTCCCAGAATCTACCACAGCAGGCGGCAAATAGTAAATACCTCACAGTTCGTTTGCAAGTACCTCGTATGAGCAAGTGCATGTACGTGGGAGCTGGTGATTCATGCACGGTGGCCATGGCGGAGCAGGGTGTGAGGAAGAGGTCGGGTCGTGCTGGGCAGCAATGCGCTTCTGCCCCTACTCTCCCCCTGTCCACGGCCTCTGGCCCCAGGGAACAGAGGCTCGGGACTCTGGACCCTTCCTCAGAGGGCTGCATTTATGGGGAGCTTAACAGAGTCACAGTTCCTCCAGGATCCTTGACCTTAAACCTGCCCAATTCTGAAACCAATCAACCCCCTGGAAAGTCGCCATCTGACCTTGACCAAGGAAAAGCACCACTCCTGTGCTATTTAAGTGTACATCAGCACTAAACTAAGGGAGAACATTTTTTTCTGGGATGGAAATCTGGCACCCTGGGGCTTCGACCCAGTGCAAATGTATTCCTCAGCTATGAAAACAGTCATCTAATTAAACACCGGCCCAAATAAGGAAGGAGAACTATATGTTCATCAGTTTAAGATGTTTTTTGGCATAGAAATCCCCCCAAAACAACATAGCTTTAAAGAAAATTTGGCAACCAATTAGGCCCTAATCACTTTGCCTTGATACCTATTCAAACATCTTAAGCAGGAATGATATCATCACTGTAATTTTATTTATTTCAGAGGGAGCTGACGAAACAAATTTCCATCCCCAAGTCAAGGATATAATTGCTCATTTAAGTAAAACACACTTTGCGGTCTTGGTGTCTCCCTCTCTCCCTCCCCTTCTCTTACTAAAATATCTGTAACTCAAAAATCTGTATTTTCCCCTCGAGCATTCTCTCGTGACCTCTCAGGTGGGTTGGGCTCACAGGGCTCTGGCCCTTCTCCACTGGGTCTCCTCAGACAAGAAGCAATAAAATAAAGATAGCAAGAGAGCAACTATTCAAAAGTCTGCAACGACTGACCACAGGAAAAACAAAAGACCAGTAATCTCAAAGAGCCAATGAAAATTTAGCCGACCTTCTAAAACCATGTTGTATACCCTCGGAGAATCTTCGCAACGATCCATGAAATAAACATCTTTGCAAAACTGAAATTGGCAATGATCAGGTCACATGGTTGCCTGACCCGATTATAGAGGAAAACCTGATGGCTCACAGAGGCTCGAGGAATGCAGACTAGGGGACCCTAGTGTCACAGAGGCTGCTGAGGGGGAGACCCGGACTGGTGGGGGAGGAGTGGGCATCAGCTCTCAGCCCTGCGCCATGGCTCCAGGGTCAATCGCACGTCACTTGGGGCCCTTGCACATCTTGGTCATCAGGGAACACTCAAAACACAGAGGAGGAGTGGCCTGCTTCTCTGTAGCTCGCCAGCTCAAGACAAAAGCCCCCACGTGCAGAAAGGGACCTGAAGGCCAGAGGCCCCGCCGCTGCCACCTGCTCCTGACAGCAGCCCTAAAAGGGCATCCCAGGCTCTGCCCTCCCCTCTGTCCCTCTCTGTCTCCTCCAGGAGGACCTTCCCCTGGGGCCAGGAAGAGCTGAATCTTTCTCCTGAGGGGCCATCCGGGTCAACCCCACACGCCGCCTTCCTCCCAGTAGCTTGGCAGGCGTTTCAGACGATGACCGGGCTGCTGTCACCCTCGGTACATCCATCTGACATCTCCACTCTGACGCCCTTTATTCTATTTCCGTCACATACAGACATGCAGCACTGCTCAGGAGAAAACACAATCCTTTGAGTATCTGAAGGGATGAGGACTTTTCCCCCATTATAATTTACTCTAAGTTAAAAGGCCACCGTGAACAGACAGTATAAGACCATCATTAATAGAAAATCTACCCAATTAGAATGTATGATAAGTTCATCAGAAAGAGACCTACAAACCATTCCTATGCTAGCTACAAAGAAAATGCTAGAAAAGCCAATGGAGAACATGAAGAAATTTTTCTACATATGCAAGACTCCAAGGACAAGTAGAATAGCCTTAAAAGAATCAACATGGAAAGCATTTTCTAAGCTGGTGGTTCACATTTAAACACCACCACTTATTACAGCCCTCTTTAGAGCAAGAACCTACAGACTGCATCTCCAGTCACGATCATTTGAGATAGAATACGGAATCTCCATAGAATGTCCCAGACTAGAAATTCGGTCAGATGTCCTTCCCTCCGAATTTTAAATTTGAGGCGCTAGAGGCCCAGTGAAAGTAATCATTTCTGCTCAGGGACCCACAAAAAGTTGACCATAGGGGCAAAACTGGAGCCTAAGTCTACTGACAAAACACCTACAGTCGAGTTCACTCTATCCACAGGGTTTCAGGGACCTATGCATATGTATACTCCAATATATACGCAGTCAGACAGAAGCAATTTAAGTGAATTTAAATGAAAGCACATCCAAGTTTGGGGCAATTAGGCTGCATAAATGAACACAAAGTATTGTGACATCAGGACACGTGACAAACAAAAAAATGACTACCATACTCAGCTGTCCTCTGGCCTGCAGAGCCGAACTCCAAGCAGCAGTAAGGAGCCTGCGTTTGCATTTTAATTTAATTTACAGACTGTTTCTAGTATTTTCGAAGCCCTGTAAGTGTTCTCAAACAGCACAAAGATTTATGAAGCCCTGTAAATAACCAGACTATTTATTTAAGAATATTCTATTATTCAAACTCTTTTACCGTTACTGCTCAACACCCCCCACCACCCATTACTTTTATTTAATGATGCTCCTCGAGTACAATAGAGGCCCCCAACGGATGCCTGTTGAATTAATTTCCTATATTTCAGGTGAGGATATGTGGTTGCCTTCTCGGCTGCCCAGTTCCCTCTTCTGTAGAATGAGGATAGTATTATCCACCTCCTACAGCCGGAAGCATTCGTGCAAACGTTCTTTCTGGTGCCTAGAGAAAGAACCCACTAGACGGCAAATGTTGCTCTTGTATTTCAAAATAAAATGCTCTCGTTTCTTTCTTTTTTTTTTTTTAACATTTATTCATTTTTGAGAGACAGAGAACAGACCATGAGCAGGGGAGGGGCAGAGAGAAAAGGAGACACAGAATCCAAAGCAGGTTCCCGGCTCTGAGCTGTCAGCACAGAGCCTGACGCAGGGGCCGAACCCACGGACTGCAAGATCATGACCTGAGCTGAAATGAAAAGCCTAACCAACTGAGCCACCCAGGCGCCCCAATTGCTTTCTGGTTTCTGAACACACAAATTAGAAGGGGAGAGAAATTGCAAGTAAAGGTAACACCTGACATCTTGGGGGGTGGGTGGAGGGGTAAAAGAATCAGCAAAGTAGGAAAGTGGAGTCATTTACTGTCGGGGCATACAAGTCCAAGGCATCTTTCCTCCAGCAGAGCAGAACCTTGGATGTTCCTAACAGCAGACCCTGTGTGCTAGACAAAACACCATGGTAGGTTCCGAGTGGTCTGCTTAGGAAGGCACTGTATGTGTACTATGTAATACATTTCAGAGAATTTCCTTCCAAAATGGATTTTCAAAAATAAAGAAAACCTTCATTGCTTACAATGGAGAAAACTCGGCTTTGGCACTCCGGAACAAAGCCAGCTCTCTGGAAGGATACAATCTGTGAAGGAACACAGCCAAGGTGTAGATTCTTCTTTGGTTACTTTGTGCATCATCAGCTAAGCCACAAAGCTCGTGTATTTAACATGATTCTTTCTAACCATTCTGCCAAACCACCTTTCAGGAGAGAAGGTACAAAGAGGAAGAGCAAAGACCAGCTATAAGGCAGAATGAAGCAAAGGACTGAGAAGAAGCAGAACACCGAACTACAGAGAGATCTGCAAATTACCTCTATTCTCTGATAGAAGGGGAAAACTTACTGTATTTAATGAGCCCAGACCTCCCTTCCACCCACCTCGCTGTGAAATCTGGGATAATCTTCCTCAGCCTGACGCTCCTCTTTTCTGAAACCACACCTCTTCCTCGTGCTGGAGAGGCTGCCCAGCGGTGCCAAGGAAGTGGTCCCATTTTACTACTCCCTTAGGACGTTAGAGGGACAAAGGCAGAACTTTACTGCTTGTCATTTCCAGCTCTACTCAGAGCACACAGACCAGGATGAAAATTTCACAAGTAGGAAGAAGGGTCTCAATGAAAGCTGCCGAGGTTCCACCATGGGCCATGACAGCCAGAAGGACAGGCGCTCCCCTCTTTAGGGATCACTGTTATCGTCTTTAAGATGCATGGTGACAGATGGTAACTAGACCTGCAGTGGTGATCAGTCTGTAGTGAACACAGGTCGGATTATAAAGCTATACATCGAAAACTTACAATGAAAATAAAAAACCCAGATGTGCCTCCTTGGAAGAACCTCCCTGTGTCTTCTCATCTTCAAAGCTCTCCCAACCCCACACTAACACAACCTCCATGGTCTCCAACCACCAAGCACACACAGTCTCGAGAAGAGGCAGGCAGAACCCCCATTGAGGCACCCAGCTAAGGAGCCCTCTCAGGAGACCCCAGGAGGAGGAAGTTCGACAAAACCCAAGGTGAGAGAACCAAGTCTCTCTCCACCCCTAGCCCTGGCATGTTCACAGGATGAAGAGAGAAGACCGACACTAATTGTCAAAGTCCGCCTCCCCTACTACTAAACTGTAGGTTCCAAGAGAGATAGAGAACCTCATCTCCCTTGTTAATGATATTTCTAGCAGCCGGCAGAGTGCCTGGCTGCCAGCCACCCTCGGTCAGGAGCTACTCAGCCAGTGAATGAGGACCAGCCGGTAGAGGCATGTGAGTAGCCAGAGCTGGGCTCTAAGAGCCTGAGTGCTTTGTACTCAGCACCCAGCAATGACAACGGTGCTGGGCTGCTGGGCCAGACTCGTGATGCTTCATTGTAATATTGATTTTGACATTTATTCAGTAAATGACCCTGGACAAGTCACTCAACACCCGGGGTCCTCAGCTCTCCTCATTTGTAAAATGATGGGGGAAGTGGGGTGCCTGGGTAGCTCAGTCAATTGAGTGTCTGACTCAATTTCGGCTCAGGTCATGATCTCACGGTTCGTGGGTTGGAGGCCCACTTCGGGCTGAGCACTGACGGCACAGAGCCTGCTTGGGATTCTCTCTTTCCCTCTCTCTCACTCACGTGCTCACATGTGCCCCCCCCCTTAAAATGAATAAGTCAACTTTTTTAAAAAAATGGTGGGGGAAGATTAACAATTCCTGCCTCTTCTTTGTACAGAATTGTTGATGGGATTAAAAAGGAGTAACAAAATAGAAGCTCTTTGGGCAAATGTTAAGTAGTATTTAAGTACTGTTAAGTACAGTGTGTAATACTGGGATTTACTACTGTACTTTATTTATTTTCACTTTTCCCTTTTCCACAGGAAGTCCCACTTTACATATGGGACAAATGCCATCTTATGTTTGTATATGTTTTATCATTTGAATAACTTTGGCACGTGTTTCTTCATAACCATGTCATATACTGGTATTATCATCCGCATCATAAACATAAAGAAACTTAAACTCCGAAGAGTCAGCCACTTGCCGGCTGTTTTCTATGCATTTCCTTGGCCGTGGCTTTGTACAACATGCTGTGCTTAGTAACGGTGATGCTCAAGAGGCCGGGCTACCGGGGTGAGTCCTGTATGCAAAACCACCAACATTACGGACATGGGGGGTGGCTTGGAGCAGAAGACAGGGGCAAAAACAAATGAAGAAACACCCCATGTAGCACAAACAATTTGGAATCGGCTTCTCGTCCCTGCCAGCCAAATCCTGGCCCTCGTGGCCTTTCAAGGGCTAAATCATGGTCATGAGCAGTCAGTCACCAGAAGCCTAAGCCAAAAGGGATTCTAAAATAACAAAACCAAGGATGCAGATTAAGCTGCGCCCTGACCACTAGGCACGGTGCTCGGTGCCTACACACGAGGGTACACACACGGTTTGGTTTGGGAAACCCTCATCTCAAATCTGACCCACTGAGGTGAGGGTCCAAGCACTCCTCTGGGGGCTCCTGGCATCAGCCAGTCTCCAAATCCAGTGGCCAGTTCCCCCAGCGTCCGCATCTCCCTCCCAGCACTGGAGGCAGCGGCCCAAAGCTGACCTTTCATGGTTGAGCAGCGGTAACATCTAAATGCCAAGCCCGCAGCCACCACAGCAGCCACTGTCCTCGTGCAGACAGGAAACGGAACCAAGTCAGGCTCTGGCAGGACCGACCGAGGCAGCCCAGGATGCAGTAGTCGTGACCCCTTGTGGCCGCGGTCACTCCGCTAAGAAGGCGTCTCTCCTTTCCCCACCCTTCCACACCGCACCCCGTGTAAGCTAAAGCCCGGTGTGCACCAGGCGTCCAGTCTAGAGACACTGATTCACGCTGCTTCTGTGGTCGCTTTACAAGAGGGTGCGGGAAACAGAAAGCGATAAACCAAAGAGGGCGTGTGGAAGAAGAATTCCATCACCGCACACAACGGAAACATTGTGGCCTCTCGGCTGCTGCCAGGGGGCCCCCTCCTTGCCCTCTGCCCCAGTGCCGCTTTATCCTGTGCCCTGGCTCCCAACTGCTTTTCGAATAAGACTAAAGTGTCCAGATTTGGCTAATTGCCTCAAACAAATTGAATTTTTACATGATGATAACCAGGGATTTTTGAGGTCAGTCTTATAGGCCCTTCTGTTTATCCTTGGACCCCAAGGTACTTGGTTCTCATCTCTAAAGCACAGCCCTGTGACCTCTGAGGGGTCAAAAGCCTGTAAATTTCTGCTCTACTATGATAATCCTCGCCCGAAGCTCCCCTGGGAATTGCCCCTCCCAAAACCCTCACCCCACCTCTCCAAGAACCCCTGTCCAGCTCAGGGTCGAGACAAGGCCAAAAGCCCAGTCAAGGTGCATCCATGTCTCACACGTTCATTTTAAAGGGAACCTGGCCTTAACTTTCTAGAAACAAATGTTGGAGAGAAACTCTGATTTCTTGGGAAAGCAATGTCTGCTGAAAATGGCAGGAAATGTCTCCACCCCCTCAATGTCCTGGGGAGACTCGAACAAGGAAATGCTCCGAGAAATACTCTGTATTCAATAAGACACATTTTAAAACTGCCTGGTTATACACGGGGCAGGGGGTGGGCAAATCCGGTGAAGGTCAAAAGGCAAAAATTTCCAGTTATAAAAAAATAAGTCTAGGGCTATAATGTAATAGCAGGACAACTATAGTTAACAAAATGATATTGCTGATTTGAAAGTTGCTAAGAGAGAAGATCTTAAAACTTACCAGCAGTAAAAAAAAAAATTGTAACTCTGAAGGGTGAAAATGAAAACAAAATAGTGCTACAAATTCAGAGCTATAATCGTGGGTACAATCTAAGACCATTTAGAACCACCCATCACCTTATTGCTGAGGAAACTGAGGCCCCAACCATTAAAGTGAGTTGCCCCAGGTCTCACGGCATGGCTTTCTTCGTCAGTACAAAGGGAAAAAAATCCATCGTTTTCCAACCTTAATATCCATCTCTCCCCCGTCTCTGGAATTGTGAACCATTAGCTCATCATTATTGAGCCCTTACTCTGTGCCAGGCCCTGGGCTACCCACTTTTTGTGCCTTAGGTCACTTTGCCCTCCCCCAAACCTGGGAGCCTGTGAGGCAGGTGCTGGGGGGCAGCCCCACCTTCTACAGATGAGAGGCTAAGCATTCTGCCAGGTCACACATTCGAAAGCGCAACTGCTGAGATCAGAACGGTGCTACCTGGGCACCCCGGCAGCTGAGCCTTAATTACACGCTGCTAACCCTCAAAAGGCTCCAGCCGCTACTCCGACCCTCACAGCTAAATATGCCACACACGTGGGAGACACACAGCTCGGTTCACAGATACAACTCTTCTTTTGCTATTAATTCAGAAAGAAAGCTCTAACCTGTCCTCCCTGCCACCACCCCCACCCCCGCCCTGCACTGGAAACGGCCACAACCGCAGGTGACTCCCACCAGTCACCAGGCAAATGACTGGTGACGCACTGGGTAAAAAGTCCCATCTGAGTTTTTTCCCTTGCCTAGATCCTCCCAGGACTGGAGGTTCTCACGACCTTTTCATAGTACATGGAACTCTCTCTCCCAGATTTGCAGGTTTTTAACTGGCCGGGAGCCAGCCACAGTCCCATCTGTCTCGGGAAGCCTCCAGCCAGATCCTGCCCTGCACCCCCACTTCACGCACCCAGGCAATCTCAAGGCAGTACTGTTAGCCCTGCCCTTCTCCATCAGGTAATTGTACGGATGGCAGAATGTCCCCTTTGTAGGCATTTTTCTTCAAATTCCTCACAGGAGACACAGTCCAACAGCTGGGGGGATAGAGAAAGAAGACTGGGGGACACTTTGGGACAAGTAAGACCTTTCTTGGCTGCACCGTGGTTTGAATTTGCCAGGTCGGGGTCTTCCCCTGCCCACCGGTCCCCAGCCCATGAAACATACTGGTATATGGCTTGTTTGTCCCAAGGTCCTTTAATGAATTAGCAACAGCCTTCAACGATGGGCTGACGGAGGTTGGGTGGATATAAAAATAAACCAGAAAGCACAAAAACAGATTCAAAAGAAATACACAGAACCAGTAAAGATGGGCATGCCCCCGTGGTAAAGGGTGACCTTTTTTTCCTACTTCGTGCTTTTCCTTGCCCTTTAATTTGTATTATTTGTATAATAAAAATGTTACCAATTCCTTGCCTCCTCTCCTCTCAACGATGTGACCTCAGGCAAATACCTAACTAACCTCCTCCTCTGTGAAATGACGCGTGCCTCCATCATTCCAGCCGTGAGGACCTATCAGAGCTCTCTCCTGCTTTTACAACTTGAAAATGTGCAAGCTTAGCATGTAATAATCAATAAGTGTTAGCTATTATTAGGATAGTTATTACTCACAGGTTTGCCTCAGGTAGGCACTATATTCCCTGGGTAATCCCAGAGTTCTTACGTGAGGACAGACAGGCATTAAGAACTCAATAAACACACATCAATTCCTGAGTATATATGCTTCACCTACCCAAAGAGAGAGCCCTGAATCCTGCACACAGGGAACGATGACTACTAACTCAATTGTAGACACAGAAGTCCCTAACCCCTCTCCTCACCCTGGGCATCAGAAAAGCTTTACTGAGAAATAGGGGGTGAGGGATGGTAGCAATTTAGAATCCATATTAATTATAAATTCAGAGAAGTTACACAGCTTTGAGTTAAATGAGTTTGGGATAGGGGGTGGTTTGTGGGGAGGGTTTGGTTTGGGTTATTTGCCCTGCAACAAGAATAATGCTGACCCCTTCTTTAAAGGGCCTCCAAACAAAAAAAACAAAACAAAAAACAACAAAGACAAAGACAAAAACAAAAACAAAAATACCAGACTCTTAGCTCTTGAGAACTTGTGGTTTCCAGCAGGGAAGGTGGGGGGGATGGGTGAAACAAGAGAAGGGAATTAAGAATACACTTACTGGGATGGATGAGCCCTAGTAATGTATACAATTGTTGAATCGTTATATTGTATACCTGAAACTAACAAAATACTGTATGTTAGTTATACCTGAATCAAAAAATAAAATGAAATAAAAAAAATAAAAAGCATCTGAACAGCACTGACTCATAGAGTGAAGAAATGAATCACACACTTTCCTGTCTGTTGGTAAGTAAACAGGCTATTTTATGGACAGCAAACTGGCATCTGTTTTAGGACTCTTCCTCCAGACCTGAGAATTCTGTATTATCCATTCTTTTAATATATATGTATATATTAAGATATATATATATATATACAAATATATATGTATTTTTTAACTATCTACTTTTGAGAGAGAGACAGAGTGCAAGTGGGGGAGGGGCAGAGAGAGAGGGACACACAGGATCAGAAGCAGGCTCCAGGCTCCCAGCTGTAAGCACAGAGCCCGGAGTGGGGCTCGAACTTATGGAGGACCACAAGATCATGACCGGGGCTGAAGTCAGATGCCAAATTAACCCTGATTACCACTCAAGCGCCCCTGAATCATCCATTCTTTTAAGTGGCCATGGAACTCACAGGGCACACCTCACTGAGCCAGGTGAGGAAAAACAGCTGCATTAAGTTTCTTTACATTTTTTACCAACTTCACTGAGGTAATCCATATACCATACAATTCACCCATTTAAAGTGTACAATTCAATGGTTTTTAGTGTATTCACAGCCCTGCACAACCCTTGCCACAGTCAGGTTTAGAACATTTTCATCACTTCAAAAAGAAGCCTTGTACCCTTTAGGGGTCATGCTCCCATCCCCACCCCCGTCCCCCATCTCCCCAGCCTCCCGCCCGGGCCCTAAGCAACCACTCATCCACTCTCCGTCTCTATACATTTCCCTGTTCTGGACTTTCCTACAAGGGAATTATGCAATACGTGGTATTTGGTGACTGGCCCGGCTGCTTGGATTTAAATGATGTCCTGACGACAGTAAAACACCATTCATGGTCAAAGCCCATTATGAAAATAAAATACTACCTAAACTCCTCTGTGTGATGGCAATCTGTCGGAAGACAAAGAGTAATCTCATCGTCAACCTCCACCTTCCCCCACGGCATCTACTATTCCCTGCAGCTCAGGTGCTCAGGAGATCTTTGAGGAAAAACAGCTATACTCGAATAATCACTAAAACAAGAGGAGGGAAATGCATTTCAAGTTGAATAAAATCAAGAACCAAAAGGCCGGTAAGAGTTCCTTCTCTGGGGAGGATTACTCAGGAACCCAAGTGCACTCAAGTTGGTCGTCAAAAAGAACACTGCAGCCATCAGAAGAAGCTTCTCTGAGCTTGTCTGATAGCACACTTAAGCATTTGCCTGCCTCCCGGACCTTTAGGGATGCATACTCAACACAAGTGCAGAGGCTCCCATGAAACAGAGTATTTGGTTTCTGTATTATACGTCCTAACCTAGCTCAGGGCTCAGGAAGACTCCCTGAAACAAGACCTAAAAGGCACAAGAACTTGTGTTAATCAAAAGGTGCCATAAAGAAAGTGAAAAGCCACAGCAGGGGCCACTGAGAATCTGTATCCAATACATATAAAATGCCTGTAAATCGATTAGAAGAAACAACTCTGTGAACAGAGACTTCACAAAGGAAGAAATCCAAATAGTCGACTGCACATATAAAAAGATGCCTAACCTCATGGTAATCAGGGAAATAGGGAACAAAAGTCACCATGAGATACCATGTTGAATCAACAGACTGGCAAAAATGTTAAAAGTCTGACTATTCCAGGGGCACGTGGGTGGCTCAGTTGGTTAAGCATCTGACTTTGTCTCAGGTCATGACCTCACCGTCTTTGAGTTCGAGCCCCATGTCGGGCTCTGTGCTGACAGTTCAGAGCCTGGAGCCTGCTTTGGATTCTGTGTCTCCCTCTCTCTCTCTCTCTGCCCCTCCCCCACTTGCTCTGTGTCTTTCTCTCTCTCAAATTTAAAAAAAACATGAAAAATTAAAAAAATAATTTAAAAAAAGCCTGACCATTCCAGATGTGGGCAAGAGGCAACAGGAACACTCAGGCTCTGCTGGTGAGAGCAACAGTCAGTCCGGCTCTCTGGGGGAAAACATACACACACATTGTGACCCCACAATTCTATGTTTAAAC
This sequence comes from Paguma larvata, assembly GCA_030068075.1. NCBI lineage: Eukaryota > Metazoa > Chordata > Mammalia > Carnivora > Viverridae > Paguma > Paguma larvata. Next base: position 20,862,149 of record CM057842.1, on the reverse strand, counting down.
CCTTCAGAAATGATTGCACATGCACACCAGAAAACAGAAAACAGATACAAGGACAGCCTTAGTATTTTCAAACATTGGCTCAGAATTGGAGACAACTCAAATGGACAGCAGTAGAATGGATAAGGTGTGATCTATTCGTTCACCCGATGGAATATCATACTGCAAAGAAAATAAAAGCAAATAAGTCTTATACTGTCGAATGGGAGAAGATACCAAAGAATTCATGCAGCATGATCCATTTGTGTAAAAATGCAAAACCAGACCGAACCAAGCATTATTTGCTTAGGAATGTGTACATAAACAACGAAACAAAAAGGAAGAGTAAGGACCTGATTACTATAAAAATCAACACAGCGGTCAGTGTGAGGGGAAGAAAGGGAGAATGGTCACGGAGGGACCCGCTAGGGGACTTCTGAGCTTCTGCCACGTTCTACTTGAGGTGGTGGTTCCATAGGTGTCGCGCATCATGCGTTTTCTATGGGTGTTTTTACTGAAAAACCTGTTCATAGACATCTACCTTTTGAACCTCGATTGTAGTCTTGAAATACAATTTCCCCACTAAAAAGAAAACTGTTCAGTGTTCAAACTTACATTAAGGTACTAACGTTTGTTTCGAGTTTTTTATTCATGTTAGTGGTTTGTGGCTGTATTTTTAAAAAGAGTTATGTTTTAGAGCTATGTAGAGAAATATGTATCTACAGATGGAACGAGGTACCCAGGATTTACAAACAATATGAGCAGTGAATTCTGTAGATGAAACAAGATTTGGCCAGGGTTTAAATGTCAGAGCGGAGCTGAATGATGGGCTCATGGGGCTCATCACCCTTTCTTGTCCTGTGACCGAACACTTGAAACTTCAGAACAAAAGGTTAGATAATTGACTAAGAAGTATTTTACACCAAATTAAGCATGGTATGAGAAGTTTTATTTTATTTTTGAGAGAGACAGCGTGCAAGTGCACATGCGAATTAAGGAGGGGCGGAGAGAGAGGGAGAGAAAGAGGATCCCCAGCAGGCTCCATACATAGCACAGAGCCCAATGTGGGGCTCAGTTCCACAGCCTTGGGATCATGACCTGAGCCGAAGAGTCAGACTCTCAGATGACTGTGCCACCCAGGTGCCCTGAGAAGCTTTTTGAGAAAGAAGACACACATAGATCTTCTGGAATAGCACCCTCCCCCAAATATTTGGAATGTTAAATTATTAACAGTGTTTCCTTTGGATGAGAGAACTGGGGTAGGGAAAATGTGGAGAAAGGCTTTTATTTTCTACCATTCTTAATCCGTTTGAGAAATAATTTGCCGCAAGCAAATTTTTATCTTTACCATCAAAAATGTTGAAAAGGGTAGTCTGAGTAGTGGCATTAATGGGCCATCATTGATCTTCTTTATACTTTTCTGTATTAATAAGAAATAAAAGTTAAAAAAAACCCTACAGTTAAAAGCTGAACTTCAACAAGCCATGTGTCAGTTAACACGTATGTATTAGAACTAAACTTCCTCACCATCTAGACCCAGGACTGGCAATCTCTTTCTGTAAAATTCCAGCCAGTAAGTCTTTTAGGCAACTACTCAGTTTTGCCATTATAGCACAGAAACAGCCCTCAACAATATGTAAACACACGGGTGTGGCTGTGCTCCAATAAAACCTGACTTACGGACACGAATGTGAGTTTTATATAATTTCTACGTGTCACGAAACAGTATTATTCTTTGGATCACGTTTTAACCTTTTTTAAAAAACTTTTTAATGTTTTATTTATTTCTGAGAGACAGGGCAGGAGCGGAAGAGGGGTAGAAAGAGAGGGAGACAGAGGATCTGAAGGGGGCTCTGCGCTGACAGCAGCAACCCCAACACGGGGCCTGAACTCACAAACTGAGAGATCATGACCCGGGCCAAAGTCAGATGCTCAACCGACTGAGCCACCCAAGCATCCCTTAACCATGTTTTAATGTGAAATACCGTCCTTGGTTCACAGGCCATGCAAAAACAGACAGCAGGCTGGGTTTGGCCCAAGAGCCGTGGTTTGCTGACCCCCTCACCAGACATTTCTCATGCCACTTGGACCCTCGAGTCTGGAGATACCATCTGGACTGTATGGAGTGTTGGCTATTTTTATGACTTTTAACCTGGTAGTTCCCATGCATTTCAACAATGCTTCTGTGAAAAATCAGTACCATATGTTAACAGGACTGTTTGCAATTACTTCATTAGAGATAGAATCTATTTTCTCAGTTAAAAAAAAAAAAGTGAATGGTCAAGAAGACACAGATTTGCTTCAACCCATGCCAAGTTTGGCTTAAAAAAATGACCAGAGTAAGAGAAAAATCTTTGACTCTTAACCTTCCCTGTTATTAATTACATGACTTAAGCTTCAAAATCTTTTGCAAAGAAAAAAGGAAATTCAAAACCTTGCAGCCTCTTTTGAAGCCATGAGTCCTTTCAAAATTTCATGACAACAGTATGGTTAAGACCTTAACCACGCCAGTGTCCACAGAAGCACCGACGGCATGTGTTACAAACATCATAACGAAATAAAACCAAAAAACAAAGGCAGAAGGACTCCCCAGGCCTTCCATCGGCTTATCAAAGAGCTTTTCAATTACTAATATTTGTCGAATGCATATTCTGCGCTTGGCGTACATTTCTCCCTTAACTGTCACTGCCACCTGTGAGGCAGGAATTTGTATTCCCCTCGAGGAGCCAAGGAGACCAGAGCCCAGGGAGATGAAGTGACTTGCTTCTCACGGCACTAAAACCTGAAACTCTAGAGACCTAATCCAGGATTTTTCGTGCTCGATAGCCTACAGGATTTAACCAAGTTCAGTACGTCTAAGTCCAGTTTTTTCTCTTCCGGAAAAGGAATAGAAATCTATGGTCCTCGGTACGTCACAATCTTCTCGTGCATCTGTCCCAGCTTTTATCTAACTTTTATGGCTGATAAAACAGGATTTTGAGTATTCATTTACTTCCCGCCAGTCTGGGAGGAAAGGGATCCTTGTTTGCTTTTTATAACCTCAGAAGAAACGACATGTTCTAATTCCACTCCACAGAAAACGTTAAGAAGATATAGCCAATGCGGAGCTTTAATTTGAGCCCTGCATGCAAGCCTTTCCTACATGGGAGGTAATGCTTGTCAGTCAATATTCACCCACAGGCCGGGAGGCAAGATTTCTAAGCCAAAGATGGATTTTTATTTACCTTTAAACAGAAGTGACAGTCAAATACCACAGAATCTATTCTAACGCAGCATCTGCTATTTCCTGTCGCTGCACTCAGATGCCTCACAGATGGGCTGGTCTCCCTACCACCCTTGGTGGAAAGGGGGATCACTGGGGACCAGGGCCAGGGAGGCCCGGCTAGGATTGCTCCCGCCCTCCTTCCTTTGCATCAGCAACAGACTCAGGGGACGGCGCCCGGGCACCATGTTCCTGGAGATCACCGGTGGCCACAGTTGAGGACCCAGCACAAGGGTAATAAAGACGGGGGCGTCAAGTTCTAGTTCTCTCCTGGTTCTTGCGTGCAGCCTCCTCACGGAACCCTTTTTGCTGCTCCTCACTCACGCAGTGTCTGTGTGTGCGTCCCAACAGGGGTGTATGGGGAGGGAAATGTACAGCCTCTGTGAGTTAGGTGTGTCTGAGAGAAAGACAGAAACACAGAGATGCACATGGAACAAAGAGACAGAGAGAGACACACACACACACACACACACAGAGAGAGAGAGAGAGAGAGAGAGAGAGAGAGAGAGAGAGAGAAACCAGTGAGGCTCATAATTAGCGTCCAGAGCGGGAGCTGCCAGGAGTGGCCGTTTGCAAACAGCCATCCAGCCGCCGCTGACAGCCAAGTCTCTTACTAATATGTGCATGAAGAGACATATTGATATTAAAATAAACATATTACATATTTAATTATACCAACTGCGGTTCACGATTTAGATGAACAGATGCTTGGAGTAAAAAGAAACAGTGAACATGTAAATGTGACAGGAGGTAAAGAAAGGCCGCCAGCAAGCAAAAGGGCAGGACGCGGGGTGGGAAGGACACAGGTCAAAAGAAACGAGGGGGGCTGAGTGTGATGGGGAAAGAGGAAGCAGGTCCTGGAGGAAGCAAAAGATGTCAGTGAAACACAGTGACGAGGGGGTCACAGAAAGGAGAGGTTCCAGAGGTTGAAAAGCACTCGCAAACCGCAACCACCTCCGGGTGCCAGAAAACGTAGAGATTATGCAAATCCAGTCCCTATCCCCTCGGGATATGAAGGGAGCACAGAAGTGCAAGGGACAGAATGAGCACAGCCCCAGTGCTGCTCTGCAAGTACAAGCTGGAGGAGATAAAATTAGATAAGATAAAGCTTAAGCCAGCAATTTGGAAAGAAAAGCAATCAGTTGAATTACGGAAAGGAAGGGCCACCCGGGGGGAGGGGAGAGTAAGCTGGGCCAGCCTACGCACTCTGCCCCCCCTACTCCATGTCATTTCTGGAAATACCTCTGGCATCTCTGGGGGCCACACACCAAAGGCTGAGGGAGCTGAGGCACTTTTCTTGGTAAACCCAGATAGCCGGCATCGCAGTGAAGAGGTGTCCAAATAGACCCTGACACACAACGAACACAGCCTAGAAAGGGGAGCTCTGTCCGTCCATCGCCCCGGGGTAACCGATGTCCTCAGTGTCTACGGCCTCAGTTCCTCTCCTCGAGCTGCACGCATCTGCCACTAGGTGCCTTTTCAAGAGCATTCCTGGGGCATTTACCCAAGAGACACAGGAGTGCTGGTGCACAGGGGCACGTGTACCCCAGTGTTTACAGTAGCACTTTCAACAGTAGCCAAATTATGGAAAGAGCCTAAATGTCCATCAACTGATGAATGGATAAAGAAGGTGTGGTTTATACACACAATGGAATACTACTTGGCAATGAGAAAGAATGAAATCCTGCCATTTGCAGCAATGTGGATGGAATTGGAGGGTATTATGCTGAGTGAAATAAGTCAGTCAGAGAAAGACAGACGCCAATGTTTTCTCTCATGTGTGGATCTTGAGAAACTTAACAGAAGACCATGGCGAAGGCAAGGGGAAAAGAATACTTACAGAGAGGGAGGGAGGCAAACCATAAGAGACTCTTAAATACAGAGAACAAACTGAGGGTGGATGGTGGTGTGGGGGAGAGGCGAAAATGGGTGATGGGCATTGAGGAGGGCACTTGTTGGGATGAGAACTGGGTGTTGTATGTAAGCGATGAATCATGGGAATCTACCCCCAAAACCAAGAGCACACTGTATGTTAGCCAAGTTGACAATAAATTATATTTAAAAAAAAAAAAAAAAAAAAAGGAGTATTCCAGGGCACCTGGGTGGCTCAGTTGGTTAAGCATCGGACTTTGGCTCGGGTCACAACCTCACAGTTCGTGAGTTCAAGACCCACATCAGGCTCTGTGCTGACAGTGCAGACCCTGGAGCCTGCTTCAGATTCTGTGAATCCCCCTCTCTCGGCCCCCTCAAAAATATACAAACATAAACAGATTTTTTTAAAAAGAGGATTCTTCCAAAATGTGTGGCCTCTGTGAGATTCCATCACGCTTGTGATTATTAACGACTTTGCTGTCATCATGAAGTGCTGAAAAATACCGGCGCCTGCGTCAGTGCCCAGGACCCAGCGCAGAGCTGATGTCAAATAATTGTTTGGCGAGTAAATAAAAGCTACTTCTAACAGCCAAGCTAGAGAAAGAAGGGGAGGGGCAGTGACACTTAGTAACTCTCCCCAACACCTTTTCCTTCCATATTCGAAGAAGATTAGCCGGTAGCACCCCTCACACACACACACCCCACCCCTCCACCACCCCCTCACCCCACAATGGCCTTGGGTCCCCAGGCAAGCAACCTCAGGCCCTGACCACGAAGACCCAGTGGCATGGTCCCCACAACCTCAGGGGCCCCAGGTCTGCCGACAAGGTCAGAGTACCTTCATCAGGAAAACAATTTTTATGAAGAACAGCTTCCCCCTGATGCTTCCCTCACATGAGAGGACAGCAAACGTGCTGTCTAGACCATTTGATAGTGAAACACATAAAAAGGAGTTGAAATACAAAAATCTATCCCAAACACTGACCAAAGTCACCCAAATATGCTTCCCATTTGTCTAATGGCCCTCCTCCCTCGGAAATGCTTTTTCAATGTATACCTGACCTACTTCTCAGAATGATTTAAGGTGATACGCAGGAAAGGACACAGAAACGAGACGATCAAAATACAAAAGAAAAATCACATAAAGTTAACAAAAATACATATTTAAAACCCTGGCCAACCCAGCAACTATAATCAAGCAATAAATTTAGCTCTGAGCTTCTTTGAAGCCAAGACGAAAAGAAAAACATGATGGGGAGTGTAGATACACTCACAACTCATACAGAGATACCTCAAGAGCGGCATGGCTAAGACACCAAAGAAGTCTGACCTAGTAAAGAGCCCGGGTCAGACGGCAAAGTCCTCACTCAGGCTCCATCTTGGCCACCTCGTCGACCTGCTGTGTAGGGTCGTCAATGCCCTTGAACAAAACCATCCTCAAAAAGCTAGGAGGTCACTCAACGGCCCCAGAGAAATGGCCCCACGGAGTCCGACTCCTGAGCCTGATGCTGCATGTCAGGATCTCCACTTCAGTGACATAGCATGTCAGACACAAAGTCACACGGCCAGGTTATGAGGGAAAGGGACCTGAATCAAAGTTTGCTGCTTTTGGTCCAGGACACCCACCACCTCTCCAATTCTTCCTGGCTATAAAAGAGATCTGCCTCAAAATTAAGAAAATCCAATAAATGTAAAGGCTTTTCAAAAACAGGAATCAAAACCATAAAAGCAACATACATGCAAAAGTCAATCCAACAACAGCATAATCTCGAACTCTAGCCAGTGCTGCTTACCCTGAAAAGAGGTGATAAAATTCTGGTGTTACCAAAAAGCTTAAAATTCATCCATATCTATCTCTTCATTCTCTTCCGTCAGAGAAGAGAATGAATGCCCACTTTTCGCTGATCTCCAAATTTTACTCCCCCACCTCGATACAGCCTCTTGATGCCTCAGTTTACTCCTCAGCCCTATGATATAGTTGTGGTTATTGGGGACAGTGCCTGGAACAGAGCAGGGGCTCCACAAATGACAACTACTGTAGTTGAAATCTCACCTCCTGAGAGAGTATCCTCTGTCCTCCCTTCTTCTCTCTCTCTCCCTCATTTATTCATCCCTTGATCTTCTTGTGGTCCTAACTACTTCCTAGGTGTTACACCAATGGGTTTTGTCACCGTTGGGTTACTATTTTGTGAGCTTCACACCTGCAGCTGGGTAACCAGCATGAAACATGCCTTTGCAACATTTTTGCCATCCTGAGCTCACCTCTTCTTGGCTATCAACTGTCAAGGTGGCCCTACTTGTAATGTCAGTAACCCACTGGGAGGGCACTTCCTGAGTGCCTGGGATGTGTGAGGACCAATGGAGCCCTGGTAGAGAGCAAACAGAGACCCACTTAGCTGACATCAGAGCCCCTGTCATGCGCAAAGCATGGGACATGCATCCCCCCACGTTAAAACCATCACCTTTAAGGTAAGATGTGTAGTTCTTCTTTTAAAAAGGGACAGAAGGAAGACCCAGCGAGATTGGCTTGCTCAAGAGGACACAGCCTGGGAGCTGGTCCTGGGATGTCTCTGACACCACTACCCTAAAAGCAACTGGCAGAGGAGCCTCAATAAGAAGAGACGAAAGGTACAGAAACCAAAAGGGATAAATAACAAAAATTCAGATGGAGTGGGTGTAGTCAAAAGAATTCATTAATGACAACAAGGGACCTCTATAGAAAAATATCACGTATAGTCTGAGACTAAAGGAAATAAGGCAATATCCAGGGGCTTAAGCCAGAGACATCAAGACCAGAGATAATTTAACTGTTTCTTTTAATATAACTTGTATGCTATGATACTCTGTACAACCTAAATTTTCTGGTTTTTACAAACATTTCATTTCCCATTGTGTAGTAGAGAATTTTTTTCACTATTTCCAAATAACTAAAACCTACCTGAGAACAACAGGTAAAAAAATTAAATGCCTTCACCCTGTGTCGTTTTTTTAAAAAATCAGATCTAGTCTGTCTGCTGATTGATATAAACCTTATCTTCTTAATTCAGTTCAACATGAATTATCCTTAAGGTTATGTTAAGCAAACACATACACACAGAATAAATCCTAAAGGGAAGGAGAATGGGGCCTTGAGAAGTTAGGGAGGGCTTCCTGAAGGAGGCTGGACTACAAATAAGCCTCCAGGAATGAAAGCAAGGAGGGACATTTCACGCTAGGGGAATGTTCTTTGCAAACACACCAAGGTCAGGCCAGTGGCATCCGAGAATGTGCACACCACCCCACGGATATCATGCGACTTGGCTCACCATCCAGGAACCAGGGACGGTGGACATCTGTTGATCCAAGGTCACCAGATGCTCCAAGCAATGTTGTGGGTCCCTGCTGATAGGGGAGTTAGAACTCCTCTTCCCTGGACTCTTGGAAAGGAAACAGGGGAGAAGATCCTTCTAAATCACAGGGGGACATGACTCCCCTAGAGGTGCCGGCCTCCAGATTTGAGGGGCTACAGAGAAGCACACTAAATACTGCTGAACGTGTCATGCAGGATGCCTAATCACATCATCTGCAGACAGAGGTGCAGAGCTGGTGCGCTTCCTGAAGCATCGTGACGCCCCAGAACTCTTCCGTGAGGATTCCCTTTCTCCCTGTCCTTTTCCTGGAGGCGCCATCATTGTGAAAACCAGGATGGCTGCTCCCAATTCTCTCTCACTCACTGATTCCCTAACCCGAGATTTCTCCTTTACCAAAATTAATGGTTTGATTTCATCTAACTCCATCTACATGGAGTTGGACTAAATTTATAAGCCTTCTTTTTGAACAGAAGTCTCCCCAAAACAGAAACTTTAGCAGCACTGGCAACCTACAATGCCCTCGATACAGATGGAAAAGTTTTTATTCCGTCTGAGCACATGTGACCAACTGTAGGCAGAATAACTCAACAGGTAAAAACACTAGCTGACTTATGAATATAACTTTTATTTGGGAGAAATACAACCAAAAGAGGGTAGAGAGAGAGAGGAGAAAAAAGACCCAATAAAACCTTATTAATTGAATATTCCATAAATTACAAAGGAACTGACAATCAGATAACTCACTCCCTCAGTGATAAAAGATATTTTGCTAATAAAATACAAATGCAATTTAGCATATGAGAGAGTATGAGTTGTTTAACCCACTCAAGATAAAATATTTTCCAGGATCGTTGATGCTTTACTTCATTCACAACAAATATATTCTTCCATAGGTGTTTCACGCGTTAATAAGCAGAAATTCTTAGCTGGTCAGGAAAACAATCTCACCTCTTTTACCTAACAGGTACTACTTTATGCACTTGAAAGAAAATGGGAACTTTGTTGCTGGTCATGACAAAGTAACTCATTCCAGATGATTCATTTTGTGAGGCTAGCACAACCCTGATACCAAAACCAGAGGCATTACAAAAACTTATACGCCCAGTACGCCTCAAGAACAGACATGAGAAAATCCTTAGGAACATTAGAAAATTAAGTGCAGGGAGGGGGCAACATGGCGGAGGAGTAGGGGGCTCCAGTATTTCGCTTGCCCTTTAAAGGGGGACGACTGAAACCATTGTCTCTCTCTCAACTCCAAAAATCGGGGGGAAAAGGTGCTAGAGCTGACAAGAAACTAAGGCGGAAACAGACACGGCCCAACTAAACCGTGAGTTTAATCTGGGTCGGATAAAACGAACTCGAACTTGGGAAGTTGAGCTGAGGGGAGGGTGAGTGTCTTCGGAGATAGCTGGGAAAGTGCCGATCCAACAACATCTGAACGAGACTGCGACCATCCAGCCCCTAAATGCAGGGCTTTTGAAGAGAAGTTCAGTGGCAAACAGCAGCAATCCCCGCGCGCTGCTGGGACCGCACCAACCCCGTCCTGAGCCACTGGGACGCGCGCGGGAGGGACTGGCAGCGGGGACGCAGGCGGCGCCGCCTGCGGAGCACCTCTAACCCCGGCACAATTATAACGAAATCGGGGGGTGGCAGACGGCCGCACCACCGCGCCACCCTCGCCCAGCGCCTCCGGGGCACGCGCGCTGCCGGGACAGGCAGGGGGGACCCAGGCAGCGGCTCCTGCGGAGCACCTCTAACCCCCGCACAGTTACAGCCAAATCGGGGGGTAGCAGACGGCCGCGCCACCGCGCCACCCTCGCCCAGCGCCTCCGGGGCGCGCGCGCTGCCGGGACAGGCAGGGGGGACTCAGGCGGCGGCTCCTGCGGAGCACCTCTAACCCCCGCACAGTTACAGCCAAATCGGGGGGTAGCAGACGGCCGCGCCACCGCGCCACCCTCGCCCAGCGCCTCCGGGCACGCACGCCGCAGGGACCCAGGCAGCCCCAGGCGCGGCTCCAGTAAACCACACTAGGCTGGCGTGGGCGGTGGAGAGAGAACAGAAATAAAGGGGCGAATAAAGCCTCCAGGACTGGTGGCGCGGGTCTGGAGAGACGCCATTGTTGTCTCACAAGCCAGGAAGTCACCCCAGAAGCCATCCCTGCAGCAGTGGAGGCCGGACCCGCCTACACTAAACCACGCCCCTCCCAAACTATCAGCAGGAGCAACTGATCCAAGTGGAGATTGCTGCCTGGAGTAACGCCAGTCATTTCTTCTTTTTAAATTTATCCCTCCCTTTCTCACTCCTACCGATCCCCATCCCTGAGCTGGTCATCCAGGGTACTGACTGGCTTAATCATTTTTTTCGTTCTTTTTGTTTTTTGTTTTTTTGTTTTTTGTTTGTTTGTTTGTTTGTTTTGTTTGGGTTTTTTTTAGTTTTGTTTTTTGTTTTTTGTTTTTTGTTTTTGTTTTGTTTTTTAACCCACTCTTCGAGGACATGTCCTACAACCTCTTCTTTACTTCCCTAGCCCTTTTTCTGGAATAACCAGGCCGTATAAGTTCATCTAGACGACATCGATCTTTATTCCTTTTCCCTCGCACCTGTCCTTATTCTGATTTCTATCAGTCTGGATTAAACCCTTTAGTCGCTCTACCTGGGCAAAGTCCATTTCCTTCTTCTCCCTGCACCAGTCATTATTCTGTCTATATATGCTCTGCCACCAGCACACTACATACCCTGTCCTTAACGTGTAGCGGTTACTTCAGGACATTGCCCTCAGAGAGTCACTTGTTATTTTTTTCTGTTGTGAACTGCTTGTCTGGACCATTTGTCGGTACGTTTGAGTATTTCTGTGTTCTGTGTGTCTGTCAGTTTTCCTTTCCAGGGCAACTTCAAGAAACAACCCATAACACATCCAGCCAAAATGACGAGACGGAAGAATTCTCCTCAAAAGAGTCTACAAGAAGTAGTGACAGCTCAAGAATTAATGAAAACAGATATAAGCAACATAACAGAACTTGAATATAGAATGTTAATCATAAAACTAATTGCTGGCCTTGAAAAAAGCTTAGATGAATGCAAGGAGTCCCACGAGGCAAAGTTCAAAGACCTTAAAAACGGTCAAGAAGAATTAAAGAAGACATTGGAAGAAATACAGGGGAAACTGGAAGCAGCCACAGCACGGATTGAAGAGGTAGAGGAAAGAGTTAGTGCCTTAGAAGACAAAATCATTGAAAAAGAGGAAGCAGATAAAAAGAGAGAGAAGCTGATCCAGGAACAGGAAAGGAGAATTCGAGAGCTGAGCGATGCACTCAAAAGAAACAATATCCGTATCATAGGAGTTCCAGAGGAAGAAGAGAGAGAGAAAGGAGTCGAAGGGGTTCTGGAACAAATCATTGCTGAGAACTTCCTCAACATGAGAAAGGAAACGGGCATGGAAATCCAAGAGGCACAGAGAACTCCCCTCAGACGTAACTTGAATAGACCTTCTGCACGGCACATCATAGTGAAGCTGGCAAAATACAAAGATAGGGAGAGAATCCTGAAAGCAGCTAGGGACAAAAGAACCCTAACATACAAAGGGAGACCTATAAGGGTAGTAGCAGACTTATCTACGGAAACTTGGCAAGCCAGAAAGGAATGGCAGGATATCTTCAATGTGATGAGAAAGAAGGACATGCAACCAAGAATTCTGTATCCGGCTAGCCTGTCATTCAGAATAGAAGGAGAGATCAAGGTTTTTCCCAACAAACAAAAACTGAAAGAATTTATCACAAATAAGCCAGCACTGCAAGAGATCCTGAGGGGCATTCTATGAAAATAAGGAGGCAAAGAACACAAACTACCAGAGACAGCCTTACAAACATGAAACTTACAGATAATACAGTGACTGTAAGCCCATATTTTTCAATATTAACACTGAATGTAAATGGACTAAATGCGCCAATCAAAAGACACAGGATAACAGAATGGATTAAAAAACAAGACCCATCTATTTGCTGTCTTCAAGAAACTCATCTTAAACCTGAAGACACCTTCAGATTGAAAGTGAGGGGATGGAGAACTATCTACCATGCTACTGGAAGTCAGAAGAAAGCCGGAGTAGCCACACTTATATCAGACAAATTAGACTTTAAAATGAACGATGTAATAAGAGATGAGGAAGGACATTATATAATAGTCTCAGGAACCATCCAGCAGGAAGAGCTAACAATTGTAAATATCTACGCACCGAATTCAGGGGCACCCAAATTTGTAAAACAACTAATTACAAACATTAGCAACCTCATCGATAAAAATGTCCTAATAGTAGGGGATCTCAACACTCCACTCTCAGCATTGGATAGATCAACAAAACAGAAAATCTCCGCAGAAACAATAGCCCTGAATGACACATTAGGACAGATGGGCCTCACAGACATCTTTAGGGTCCTTCATCCAGAAGCAAAGGAATTTACGTTCTTCTCATCTGCACACGGCACATTTTCCAAGATAGACCACATTCTGGGGCACAGGGAAGCTCTGAATAAATATAAAAGAATTGAGATCATACCGTGTACAGTGTCAGACCACAATGCTTTGAAACTTGAAATCAACCACAGGAGAAAGCCTGGAAAATATTCAAGAACATGGCGGCTAAGAAATAACCTACTAAAAGATGACTGGGTCAACCAAGCCATCAGAGAAGAAATTAAAAAATATATGGAAACAAATGAAAATGAAAATACAACAATCCAAACGCTCTGGGATGCAGCAAAGGCAGTCCTGAGAGGGAAATATATTGCAATCCAGGCCCATCTCAAGAAACAAGAAAAATCAATAACACAAATTCTAACAGCACGCCTAAAGGAACTAGAAGCAGATCAACTAAAACAACCCAAGCCCAGCAGAAAGAGAGAAATAACAAAGATCAGAGCTCAAATTAACCATATGGAGACAGAAAAGGTAGTGGAACAGATCAATGAAACCAAAAGCTGGTTCTTTGAAAAAATAAACAAAATAGACAAACCTCTAGCCAGGCTTCTCAAAAAGAAAAGAGAGAGAACTCAAATAAATAAAATCGTGAATGAAAAGGGAGAAATTACAACCAATCCCTCAGAGATACAAGCAATCATCAGAGAATACTATGAAAAATTATATGCCACCAAACTTGGCAATCTGGAAGAAATGGACAGCTTCCTAAATAGCCACACGCTACCAAAACTCAAACGGGAAGAAATAGAAAATTTGAACAGACCCATAACTAGTGAAGAAATAGAATCCGTTATTAAAAACCTCCCAGCAAATAAAAGCCCTGGACCAGATGGCTTTCCTGCGGAATTTTACCAGACATTTAAAACAGAGTTAATTCCTATCCTCCTCAAGCTGTTCCAAAAAATTGAAACGGAAGGAAAACTCCCGGACTCATTCTATGAAGCCAGCATCACTTTGATTCCCAAACCAGATAGAGACCCAGCAAAGAAAGAAAATTACAGGCCAATATCCCTGATGAATATGGATGCAAAAATTCTCAACAAGATACTAGCAAATCGAATCCAACAGCATATAAAGAGAATTATCCACCATGATCAAGTAGGATTCATCCCTGGGATGCAGGGCTGGTTCAATATTCGCAAATCAATCAACGTGATACATCACATCAACAAAAGAAAAGATAAGAACCATATGATCCTGTCAATAGATGCAGAAAAAGCATTTGACAAAATACAGCATCCTTTCTTAATAAAAACTCTCGAGAAAGTCGGGATAGAAGGAACATACTTAAACATCATAAAAGCCATATATGAAAAGCCCACAGCTCATATCATCCTCAATGGGGAAAAACTGAAAGACTTCCCCCTGAGATCAGGAACACGACAGGGGTGTCCACTCTCGCCACTGCTATTTAACATAGTGCTGGAAGTCTTAGCATCAGCAATCAGACAACAAAACAAAATAAAAGGCATCAAGATTGGCAAGGAGGAAGTCAAACTTTCACTTTTTGCAGATGACATGATACTTTACATGGAAAACCCGACAGAATCCACCAAAAGCCTACTAGAACTGATTCATGATTTCAGCAAAGTTGCAGGATACAAAATCAATGTACAGAAATCGGTGGCATTTCTATACACCAACAATGAAGCAGCAGAAAGAGAAATAAAGAAGCTAATCCCTTTCACAATTGCACCAAAAACCATAAAATACTTAGGAATAAACCTAACCAAAGATGTGAAAGACCTCTACACTGAAAACTATAAAAAACTTATGAAGGAAATTGAGGAAGACACAAGGAAATGGAAAAACATCCCATGCTCATGGATTGGAAGAATAAATATTGTCAAAATGGCAATACTACCCAAAGCAATCTACACATTCAATGCAATCCCAATCAAAATTGCACCAGCATTCTTCTCAAAGCTAGAGCAAACAATCCTAAAATTTGTATGGAACCACAAAAGACCTCGAATAGCCAAAGTAATACTGAAGAATAAAACCAAGGTGGGAGGCATCACAATCCCAGACTTTAACCTCTACTACAAAGCGGTGGTCATCAAGACTGTATGGTATTGGCACAAAAACAGACACATAGACCAATGGAATAGAATAGAAAACTCAGAAATGGACCCGCAAGTATATGGCCAACTAATCTTTGACAAAGCGGGAAAATGTATCCAATGGAAAAAAGACAGCCTTTTTAACAAATGGTGCTGGGAGAATTGGACAGCAACATGCAAAAGAATGAAACTAGACCACTTTCTTACACCACTCACAAAAATAAATTCTAAATGGATAAAAGATCTGAATGTGAGACAGGAAACCGTCAAAATCCTAGAGGAGAAAACAGGAAAAAGCCTCTTTGACCTAAGATGCACAAATTTCTTACTCGACACGTCTCCAAAGGCAAGAGAATTAAAAGCAAAGATGAACTATTGGGACCTCATCAAGATAAAAAGCTTCTGCACGGCAAAAGAAACAACCAACAAAACGAATAGGCAACCAACGGAATGGGAAAAGATCATCGCAAATGACATATCGGATAAAGGACTAATATCTAAAATTTATAAAGAACTTACCAAACTCCAAACCCGAAAAACAAACAACCCAGTGAAGAAATGGGCGGAAGATATGAATAGACACTTCTCCAAAGGGGACATTCAGATGGCCAACAGACACATGAAACGATGCTCAAAGTCACTCATCATCAGGGAAATACAAATCAAAACTACACTGAGATACCACCTCACACCAGTCAGAGTGGCTAAAATGAACAAATCAGGAAACTATAGATGCTGGCGAGGATGTGGAGAAGTAGGCACCCTCCTACACTGTTGGTGGGAATGCAAACTGGTGCAGCCACTCTGGAAAACGGTGTGGAGGTTCCTCAAAAAAATGAAAATAGAACTACCCTATGACCCAGCAATAGCCCTGCTAGGAATCTACCCAAGAGACACAGGAATGCTGATGCATAGGAGCACGTGTACCCCAATGTTCATAGCAGCACTTTCGACAATAGCCAAATCATGGAAAGAGACCAAGTGCCCATCAACTGACGAATGGATAAAGAAGTTATGGTACTTATATACAATGGACTACTACGTGGCAATGAGAAAAAATGAAATCTGGCCATGTGTAGCAACATGGATGGAACTGGAGGGTATTATGTTAAGTGAAATAAGTCAGTCAGAAAAAGACAGATACCATATGTTTCCACGAATAGGTGGACTTTGTGAAACTAAGCAAAAACCAGGGGGAGGGGAAGAGGGGAAAGAAAAAAAAGACACAGAGAGGGAGGGAGATAAAACATAAGAGACTCTCAAAGACTAAGAAAAAACTGAGGGTGAGGGGGATGAGGGAGGGGGGAGAGGGGGTGATGGGCATTAAAAAGGGCACATGTTGGGATGAACACTGGGTGTTATATGTAAACCAATTTGAAAATAAACTATTATAATAAAAAAAAAAAAAAAAAAAGAAAATTAAGTGCAGCATTATAAAAAAAGAATATCCTAAGAATAACATTTGGTTTAACATTCAAAATTCAATAAAGCACATTAATAGAATAAAAGAAAAGCCATATGATAACCTCACTACGTGCAGAAAAAATATTGACAAAATTCAACATCCTTGTAACAAAAACTCTGAAACTAGAAACAGAAGGAAATTTTCTCAACCAGTAAGTACATCTATGCAAAATCTACAACTAACATGGTGCCCAGTGATGAGAAACTAAACACTTTCCTTCTGAGTTCAAAAATAAGACAAGGATGTCCACTTTCACCACTTCCATTTCAACACTGAAGATCCTAGCCAAAGCAATAAGGCAAGAAAACACATATATACATACATACTTGAACTTTGGAAAGAAATAAAAGTCTTTATTCACAGAATGATTATATTCATATAAAATCCTCAAGAATCTTTTAAAAATTACTGGAATAAGTAAAGTGGACAAGGTGACCTACAAGGCCAGTATGTAAAAATCAAGTATGTCTCTATATAATAGCAGTAAATAACTGGAAAAATTTTCCTAATTCCATTTACAATAGCATCAAAAAACATTAAGTTTTAGGGATAAATTTAATAAAATATGATGAGGCCTCTACACTGATAAATTGCTGAAAGAAATTAGAGGAGATCTAAATAAATGAAGAGATACACTATATTCAGTGATTAAAAGACTTAATATTGTCAAAATGTTCTTCTCCCCAAATTGACCTATACCTTCAATGTCCTCCTAATCAAAATTCCATAAGGCCGTTTTGTAGAAATTGATTCTAAAATCTAAATGGGAATGAAAAGGACCTATAATAGCCAATACAGTCTTGGAGGAAGCATGGTGAACAAAAATCAGACAACTTGTATTGCTTCATTTTAAGACTTACGACAATAAAGTTTTGGTAATCAAAATTGTGTAGTAATGACATAAAAGGCAAACAGATCAATGAAAGAGAAATAGGCTATATTAAATATGGTCCATTGATTTTCAATGAAGGTATCAAAGCAATTCAATGGAGACAGGAAAGTGTTTCCAACTAATGTTGCTGAGCTAGAAAGGAATGGCAGGATATCTTCAACGTGATGAGCAGGAAGGATATGCAACCAAGAATCCTGTACCCAGCTAGCCTGTCATTCAGAATAGAAGGAGAGATTAAAGTTTTCCCCAGCAAACAAAAACTGAAGGAATTCATCTCCAACAAGCCAGCATTACAAGAGATCCTGAGGGGCACCCTATGAAGGAAAGGTTGCAAAGAACACAAACTACCAGAGACAGACTTACAAGCATGAAACCTACGGATAATACAGTGACTGTAAGCCCATATTTTTCAATATTAACACTGAATGTAAATGGACTAAATGCACCAATCAAAAGACACAGGGTAACAGAATGGATTAAAAAACAAGACCCATCTATTTGCTGTCTTCAAGAGACTCATTTTAGACCTGAGGACACCTTCAGATTGAAAGTGAGGGGATGGAGAACTATCTACCAGGCTACTGGAACTCAGAAGAAAGCTGGAGTAGCCACACTTATATCAGACAAACTGGACTTTAAAGTAAAGTATGTAATAAGAGATGAAGAAAGGGCACTATATAATAATCACAGGGACCATCCAGCAGGAAGAGCTAACAATTATAAATATCTACGTGCCGAATTTGGGGGCACCCAAATATGTAAAACCAACTAAAGTTGCTGGAAGAACTAGATATCGAATAGGCAAGAGGGCAATGAACTTTGACCCCTACCTCAAACCATAGGGAAAAAAATTTTTTTCAGTGGGACCACAGACCTTTTCAATGCAAATACTAAATT
The DNA here is from genome assembly GCA_030068075.1 of Paguma larvata. Taxonomy (NCBI): domain Eukaryota; kingdom Metazoa; phylum Chordata; class Mammalia; order Carnivora; family Viverridae; genus Paguma; species Paguma larvata. The sequence goes on along the minus strand of CM057842.1, from coordinate 20,843,902 downwards.
ATCAAGCTTCTAAAGAAAACATTATCTTTGTGACTTTTGTTAGGATGAGAAAGTATGGACCATATATTTTTTTTAAAACATCAAAAATTGGGGCGCCTGGGTGGCTCAGTCGGTTGGGCGGCCGACTTCAGCTCAGGTCATGATCTCACAGTCTGTGAGTTTGAGCCCCGCGTCGGGCTCTGTGCTGATGACTCAGAGCCTGGAGCCTGCTTCAGATTCTACATCTGCCTCTCTCTCTCTCTGCCCTTCCCCTGCTCACACTCTGTCTCTCAAAAATAAATAAATGGTAAAAAAAAAAATCAAAAATTTTAACTTCTAAATTAAAAGTAATAAAACTAGGGGCACCTAAGTGGCTCAGTCAGTTATGCTGTTCGTTGATGTCATGTTGTCATGGTTTGTAAGTTCAAGCTCTGCGTGGGGCTCTGCACTGACAGCGCAGAATTCCGACAGCAACTTGGAATTTTCTCTCCCTTCCTCTGTCCCTCCCCAGCTCTCTCACTCTCACTCTAGCAATATAGATAAACTTGAAAGTAATAAAACTAAATTTCTTCAAATATTCTTTTGTTTTAGTTTATTTGAGAGAGAGCACATATGTGCAAGTGAGGGAGGGACAGAGAGAGGAAGAGAGAGAATCCCAAGGAGGCTCCATGCTGTCAGTGCAGAGCCCAATGAAGCACTCAATTCCATGAACCATGAGCTCATGACCTGAGCCAAAATCAAGAGCCAGACACTTAACCAACTGAGCCATCCAGGCACCCACCTTCAAATATTCTGTAACTCAAACTCAAGTCTTCCCATTTAGTTATTAGTATTATTTAGTATGGTCTGACTGTATATACTTGAGAACACTTCTAGAATGTTCTAAGACATTTGGAAAGGGAAAAAAACAGTTGTTGCATAGATTATACTTAGCGTTACTGAAAAATACTTGTAAATATAGCTGAAAGTCTTGCTTCTCCAAGTTAAAGGACTACAGAGGCTGGTTCTTCAATTTACTCAGACAAAAAGAAAAAAATCAGGGAAAGACAAATGTCAAAGAAGAGACAGGACTAATAAGACAAGGAATGTAAGTAATAAATTTAAAAAAGAAAGAAAGAAAGAAGTTCTCTTTCTACAAGGTCTTTTACAACTATTCACATTTAATATGAAGGAATCGTTCCAAGATAGGAAGAGATGGTTGATATGGAATGCCAGCTAACATATTCATTGACCCCATCATGCATTCATTCAAATGTCGTCTACTACACATGATGTTATACATAAGCAACTAGGACTCTCCAGTGTCTATGTGGAAGATGTGGGAGTAGAGAGGTGGCGGGGAGAGAATATTCCCTCTGCCAGGTATAGAAAACTTATGCAGTACCGCTAGCTTCCAATTTCACAGAAGTCCTTTCTCAGACAATGTCAACTTTCCTTGGCTTTTATACGATTTCATTTCATCATGTTTCCAGGGCATCTCTTATCTCAGAATGTGTGCTGCCCACCAGTATAAATCAAAGTTCCTCAAATCCTTTTTACTCTGGGTGAATTCTCAAGCCAAACTTAACTGCTGATACCTGTCCTCTTGGCATTGAAAGCGGCCAGACGTTCAACAGTATATACTGGATGATTCCATTTAGAATGAAGTTCATGAAGCAAACCTTAACTGATGCTGGTAGAAGCCAAATAGGGATTTCCTGGGGGAAGTGGGGGATTTGGGGAAGTAGGGGTCAGCAAAGGCAGGAAGGAACCCTCTGGAGTGATGGAAATGTTCTATACCTTGATCTGGGTGGCGTTACGGGAGTGTATATACATATAAATTCACTGAATTGTACACTTCAGATCTGTTCATTTTATGTACCTCATATGTAGGGCATACCTCAAGACACCTGTTATTAATCTCGGCTTTGGTCTCAGGTGCTGGTGTATTCTACTGCAGAAGAGGTCTTCACAGAGACATCCGAGTGCTTTAGACTAGCAGGGGGAGTCAAGGCCTTGCGGGTCTTCACAGAACACTCATTCCTGGGGTATCAAGAGCCCAGCAATCTGGTTTTAGGTCTCAACCCTCAGTCAACTAGATGTTTCTCACCCTAAAACCCCCTAACAACTGATAAACCTGCCTCAAATGATCCTGCTTTTGCTGATTCTTGTGACCATTTTGCTCACAAAATGAGACAGTAACAGACACTTCTTATGCACAATGCAGTTGACTAATTTGGCCTATATTTTCAAAGGTCTTGAAATAGAACATTATTAATACTATTGTGTCTTTCAGATAAGCCTCTAACAATAGCCTATTGGCTACTGGGCACGCACTCAACTTCTCTCAAATAGTTAATGCCATCGTAATTATTATTCAACAGTTTAAATAGTACTAGTGCACAATGCTTTGAGAGGCGTGGCTAGGAAGAAATGAGCTAAGTGTTCATGGATTAAGACTTGAGGATTTAGCTATCTTTCGCAGGAGTCCAACCTCCCTGAGAAATCTTTACCTTCGCCAAGATAAATGACTTGGACCTCGGTTAAGGCAAGCTTTGCAGGTTCTAATTAGGAAGCTTCCGACTATAACTTTGAAATGTGATAAACTTGATTTGTGTTACTTCATACAACGCAAATTGAGCTAATTTGCTCTAAAGACAGGAGAGGTTTGTGATACAACCCTGATAAATCAGGCCAATGAACAAAGACGAAAGCAAAAAGACAATCATTTTTCAATACATGAACCCAAGGTTTGTTTCGAGGAAGGATACAATGTGGCTCTCCAGTGAAACCCATCTGAAACCATGGGAGATATCCAACAAATTCAATGAATTACATTAGAAAGGCAAACATTGCCTGGAGTAGCAGAATGCCGTGGACATGGGGTATCTGAGAAGATGCCAGCCACAGGGCTTGCCCCACAACTTTGCAGCCACTACGCCCTTGGAGAAGCCATTCAACCTCTCGAAGGCCTAAGTTTCCTTAGATATAAAGGAACTATGATTCCTGCTTTGTTTCATGAGAAGCTATTCACAGGATCAAATGGAAAAGAACACGGAAGTACTCTGTGAACTATAAAGAGCTAGCTATCCTCTGTGAGGGCTTTGAGGGCTTCCTAGCACCTTACCCCAAACTCTGAGTGGGGGCGGGCATGGAGACTTTTCATAGGTTTACAGAGTGGAAACACCAAACGTCAAAGACATTGTTTGGCAGTATACCCACTCGTTTGAAAAATTAGGAAGTAATAGCCACTTCTTATGGATGGTTTACCATGTCCCAGGCACTGTGGGGTTTTTTAATGTTTTTTATTTATTTTCGAGAGAGAGACAGACAGAGAGATTATGTGTGTGTGTGAGCAAGGGAGGGGCAGAGAGAGAGGGAGACACAGAATGTGAAGCAGGCTCCAGGCCCTGAGCCGTCAGCACAGAGCGCGAGGCAGGGCTTAAACCCACAAACTGCAAGATCAAGACCTGAGCCGAAGTCAGACACAACCGATGGAGCCACCCAGGCGCCCCACCAGGCACTGTGTTTTTATCCACCTCACTTCACCTCTCACACATCTACGAGGAAGTTACCATTTTACAAATGAGCAATCTTCAGTTATGAAGTCAAGATGTACACTGCGGTCTTTCTCCAAAATCAAAAGTCTGTACCATCCCCCACTCTGCTATATAAACCCCAGAGGGATTAAAATATGTTTATCTGAACAATGTGGCTAACTGGGGGCGGGAGGGGGGAGGTTACCACTGTACCAACCATGCTTATTCATCCTTAAGCATTGGAGAATTTCAAATATTAATTACCATCTAAGTTAGAAGATTATAAATTATCTAATATTGGAGCCAAAGTCCTAATGCTCACCTGAAAGAAGTTTCCCACTCCATCTGGGCCAGAGCAATGTTCTCAGCAGAGACAAGATTTGGTGTCTAAATGCACGAGCCAGCTGAGACCACAGGGCAACAAGCTGCGGTACCACAGAATCGATTCTGACTCAAGGGTGTGTCAGGTGGAGATACAGTCTCAAGTTCGTCCTGCCTCGACAATGGCGCAGACCAGAGTTCAAAGCCTGATACCTTTCCCCAACAATCAGCACTCTCTCTCCATTCTTAGCCCAGGGTTTTAGGGTCAAGTTGGCTCCACTGCGTTCAGAGGTGAACCACAGGACCAGGGCTCAAGCCAGTCAGCGCCGCACATGCCCTGGTCATGTGACAGAGTCAGGATGTGCACATGACGCAGCCTGAGCCAACGGGACGAAACAAGACTGGTGTGGCTTGGACAAAGACTCTCACACTCTCTCTTGCTGGAAGGAAGGTGGACAGACACCTAGGAAATACAGACAGCCATTCTGCAATTACAGGGGGAGGCGCCTCAGAGAATGGCATCAACACACAGGAAGTGGAGGCACGATGGGGAGAGAGAACCTGAGGACATCATTTGGGCTCATGGACTGACTCCGGATTTATCTCTGGACTGGTCGGTTATGCGAGCCAATAAATTCCTCCTTGATCTAACCCAGTCTGTGCTGGGTTTGGGCTTATTACTAGTGATCAAAGGAGTCCTAACACACGCTGAGGCTCACCAAAGGGTCATCTACTCCCTCCTGAACTGTGAGCGCCTTGTGGTCAGGGACTGACATCCACTCCCCTTGTTAACACTCAGGGAGTTGGGCTGATCCTCGGCACATTCTGAGGGCTCCAAATATAGGAACTAAATAGGTCACCTCCAGGCTTTACAGAGCAAAACTGACAGTCAAAGCAGAAAATAACAAGAATCAGAAAACAATAACAACCAAAAAAACAAATCGAGGGCAAAGCCCTATCCTGACCACTTACTCATCAGTTCCAGTTTATTCCCACTGTGTTCCCACCCCCACTCACAAAGCCGTGGTGTGTTCCATGGCCTACTACCTACTCTTCATTCCTGGATCTTCTCCTCCCTAGGAAAACAGTTTTAAAAGAAGACAGGAATGAATTCATACCCTGATCTAACCCTTTTATATATATATATAAAATGGGGGTAATGCCGAACACTTTAAGATGCCTGTAACCCATAGAAATCACTTCTTATAGGGCCTGTGCTCACTGAGGATACCAGGCTTCTTCTTCTGTGGCCCCTGAAAAGCAAAGCAATAGTCATGAGTAAGAGGCAAAAATCGCAACCTCAGGACAGAATCCATCCTGCAGCTCACGCCAGAGGAAGGCACGAGAGCTGAGCCCTAAGTTTTCAGCCCGGAGTTCCTGCAGACTGAGGTGAGGGTAAAGCACGGAGCAATCTGCCCTGGACTACCTACATAAGGAGTTTCAGACACTCTCCTCTCCAAATGAAATCTTAAGTGCAACCTCACAGGCACACACGCACACGCACACACAGGCAGGCGGGATGTTGCTCTGTGGGGAACACGGTGGGAGGGCACAGTTCCTCTGTCCCTGGCTTCTCCCCCCAGCTCCAAGCCACTGCAGCACCTCCAAAGGACCCTTGAGGCCTGCCCCAGGGTCCTCTCTTTGCTTCTTAGAAGACACAAAAAACAAGGAATATGCAGCAAATTAATACACGGTTGAAATTCATGGCTCAAGTGAGTGTTTAGAACCGTTTCCATTTTCCTTGGCCGAGAAGGCCAGATATCCACGGGCTATGTGAAAAAGAAAACACAGGCAATGGTCCAAGTAATTCAGCCTGAAAACTTTACTCTGCTCCAGCCGGAGAAGCTCAGATCCTGGAAAAAGCTGAACAAGGAAATTCATTTCAATGAACCCACAAAGGGGCTTCAAAGGCCAGGCAGACAGGTGCTCAAGTCTCGGTCACATCTCTGTCCCATGATCTTGTCCCTAGAGCCCTGTCCCTAATAACTCAACTGAAAGCACACCAGCCTGAACCTAAGACGTTTCAACCTGTTTTTAAGATTTTCGTCAGATCTTTTGTAAACTGCACGTCTAGGGCTAAGCTGTGCAAAAAATTTATCTTGTAGTTGTGCGTGCTGGCACAGTAGTCATTAAACTTGTCTTTGAAAAGAAGGGTTCCTCCATCTCTGGAGGAAAAGGCAGAAAAGTTCCACTAGTGAGCGAGATATTCTGTTTATGGCCTGGAATTCCTTTCGCGATTCCCCGCCTGCCCCTCACTGCTCCGGGACTCCCTCCCGGGATGTCCTGTTGGGATATGTCCACCAGCTGCCCAATGCGGCAAAAAGTAACCCTACTTTCTCAGCACAAATGTAAAAGTTCTTCAGCTCTTATAAAGTTCAAAGGCAAAATGGGCAACCTTTCCTGTGACAGAAAAATGATCCCATTTCTTCTGGTCACTATTTCCAAATCAGAATGGACAAAGATTCAGAATCATAGGGAGAAGGTGCCTCAGATCTCCAAAACCCATCCAAAGGGGAGTTATCCTGAGAGAAGTCCACAGATACTCACTAAATGAACATGCTGGGCCTGTCCCCAAGTGGTGACAGGGACCACATGGCTCTTGGCCTCAAGGTTCTTCAGTTTGGTGGACAAGGCCCATCTCCTTAACAAGTCTGTTTCCAAACACTTTAAGGTCCATGACAGATATTCCTGCAGAAAACATACCCTAGACACAGGCTGGAGAGAAGGAATGAGAGCCTGGGTGACCCCACTTTAACCGAAAAATTTCTAAATACTTTCTAGTGATGAGAGTGGCCAAGAAGGGCTTATGGCAAGACCTAGTGCATAATAGGTTAAATTAATTCTTGTCTAAGCCCAGCAGTGGCTCCGAGAAGTTGTTTGGTTTCTTTGCAGGTGTTTGAAGTACCTGTCAATTGCGTCCATGAAGATACACAATATGGCACGTGGAACATGCATCAGGCAAGGTGCCACAGGACCTGGATTCTAATCTCCACTTTGCCACCGCCAACTTGTTGTGGGGCTGGGTGAATCCCTGTCTCCTCTGAGGTATTTCCTGTGCTCACTTCTGGTCTAATATTCCAGTTTGGTACAACTGTAAGGTGTTCCCGACTTTCACATAAAGCACTTCTTTTGAGATGATTTGTGGAGCTCTAGTGATGCTGGGATGAGCCGCTCAGAGGGTCCTCAAGGTGACATGCACTCCCACAGGGGCACTAAGCAGGACTAAGCCAGAATCTGCCTTGTTCTGTCTCAGGACACTGGGGTTCCAAACTTTCCTGCCTCCCACCTCCACGTCACCTTGCAATCTTGCAAATTCTTGAGACCAGCTGCCTCTCCAGAGAAGTATCCATCTGAAAGGCCACCAACCAATGCAGCCAAAAGCTCTTCAGCCTCTTCCCCTTGCCCAAGAGTAGATCAATTCATTCACTCCTTCTTAGGAGTTAGCCTTTCCTCTGTGCTGACAGCTCGGAGCCTGGAGCCTGCCTCGAATTCTGTGTCTCCCTCTCTCTCTGCCCCTCCCCCACTCACACTCTGTCTCTCAACAATAAACATTAAAAAAAAAAATGATTAAAGGATTTAGCCTTTCCGGGAAGGCACGTACTCCTTTAAGCACCTTTCGGCTCTGTTTCTGCAAGTCACATCTATTGGCTGAAGTGAGGGAAGGCCCCAGTCTCTTTCCTGGCAACCAAGTCTAGAAACTACAGAGAAGAAGGGGTTCGGCCAGCAGGCCCACAACCATTTGATGGGACACGGGGCTCACACGGGGGCCCAGAGGCAACCACAGATATAGAAAGTCTGAGTGGCAGGTGGATGAGGGACACACAGGAGTCAGATCAAGGCTGCAAGTCCAGGACGCCAACCTGGGTCGTGGGCCCGGACGGAATGCCAGTGGGCAGGAGACACAAGTCTCTCCAGACCAGCGCTACCCAACAGTATCCGCTGCGAGGACAGCAAAGCTCCCTGGTGTGCTGTCTAACGTGGTGGCCCTATGTGGATTCCGAACAATGGAAATGCAGCTTGCATGACTAAGGAACTGAATTTTAATTTTTAGTTTATTTTAATGAATTCACATTCTTCTAGTCCCATGTGACTGATACATTCAAGATACCACTGCTCTAAGCAATTTCTCATGCTGTGCACCATCTGAGATACAGGACCAAATTTCTGACGGGACAAAAAAAATGAACTGTCAATTTTATTTCAGTAACGGTGCGGGGGGGTGGGGCACACAAATGAACTATGCAGAAGCATCTTAGCATCGGTCCAATCTATAAGCAAAGTTCGGAGTCTGTGCGCTTCAAGGGAGAGAAGAACTACCCACTCTCTTGCCCTGCATACCTAACGCACCTGACCTAAACTTCCTACCTTCAGAAACAGTAGGGGTAGAGATGGAGGATGCACAGAGGTGAAAATCAGGAGATGAAACTTGACCTGTGACCTTGAGGAAGACCCCTTCTCTCGGAGCCACAGAGCCACCTATTGCTAGGATAAAGGGGCTAGAACAGGCAACCACAAAGGCCCTCTCAGCTCGAAGATTCTAAGAATGCGCATGTCACTTCATCAAAATTAAGAACTTTTGTGCTCAAATGACACCATCAAATAAAGGAAGCGACAACCCACAGAAGGGAAATAAATGCTTGCAAATCCTGTATCTGATAAGGGACTGGTATCCAGAATATACAAAGAACTCTTTCATACAACTCAAGAATAATGCCTGCTATTTCTAAATACTATGACAAAACATAAAAGAACCCAAACAAATTAAGAACCTACCTATATATGCATAAAAGTACAATTCATGAACAAAAAGCATGCATGTTAATAGTTACCATTAAATGAACAACTACTAGGTGCCAGAAATTTTACTTAAAAGACTTATCTTTACAACAAAGTAGATTTTATAGGTGAGGAGTCTGAGGCTCAAGATCACACTGCTAGTAAATGAAGGAAATGGAATTCAAATCTTGGTCAACAACGATTTCAAAGTCGTAGTCTTTCCATGACACTCTTCTTCACCGTTGAGTTACAGGGTAAGTCTTCAGAATTAAAAAAGAATAGGGGTGCCTGGGTGGCTCAGTCGGTTAGGCGTCCAACTTCGGCTCAGGTCATGGTCTCGCAGTTCATGAGTTTGAGCCCCACATCAGGCTCTGTGCTGACAGCTCAGAGCCTGAAGCCTGCTTCAGATCCTGTGTCTCCCTCTCTCTGGCCTTCCCCCACTTGTTCTCTCTCTCTCTCTCTCAAAAGAAAATACATTAAAAATTTTTTTATAAAAAAAGAAAACAATAAAAACTTTTACTTCTTTCTTTTTTAATTATTTTTAACGTTTTTATTTTATTTTTGAGAGACATAGAGACAGAGCGTGAGCAAGGGAAGGGCAGAGAGAGGGAAATACAGAATCTGAAGCAGGCTCCAGGCTCTGAGCTGTCAGCACAGAGCCCGACGCGGGGCTCAAACTCACAGATCATGAGATCGTGACCTGAGCTGAAGCCAGCCACTTAACCGACTGAGCCACCCAGGCGCCCCTCTTACTTCCTTCTTAAATCTTATGTTCAGAATTTATGTTCTCTGATGTAGAATTTTTCTGGCTTTTGTAAAATATAGGTTAGCTGAGGAACATGTGCAATTAAAAGAGATTCTAATTAGACAAACACCATGTAAATCTTAAGACCCCGGAAGTTTAAGTTTTGTTTCTACCTACCAAATTATGTCCCGAATTGATCTGTTTCGTTCAAAACACACAAGACACAGATCAGAGACTGTCAGGACGAGCTCTTTCTCCTAAGAGGGAGAGGACATCGGTCTAAAGGCTTCAAAGACTCGCCAGTTTTTGCCTGATGGCATGACTTCGTTATCTAAATCTTTATATTTCACCATTTAATGAATCGTTATAGATTCTGGACCAAATGTAATTTAAAAAAACAAGCATATCTTGTAGATAACAAAATTACCCTATTTTTAAATGGACAAAGTGTCTAAATAGACATTTATCCAAAAAATATATACAAATGATTAATAAGCACATGAAAAGATGCTTTATATTATTAGCCATTACGGAGATGCAAATCCGCAAGGATCTACCACTTCGCATCCGCTAGGAAGGCTAACACCTGAGAGACAGTAACAAGTGTCAGCAAGGAGAAACAGGAACCCTCATATACTGCTGGTGGGAATATAAAATGGTACAGCTGCTTTGGAAATGCTTGACAGTCCCTCAAAATGATGCTAAAGTTGCCGTATGACCCAGCAGCTCCACTTCTAGGAAGAGACCTGAGAGAATTAAAAGCATAAGTTCACACAAACACGTGTACACAAATATTCGCAGCGGCGTTCTTCACAATAGCCAAAAAATGAAAACAAACCAAATGTCCACCTGTGATGAAGGGGGAGGTAAAATGTAGCTTATCCCTGCGGTGGGATATTATTCAGCCGTAAAAAAGGAATGAGGTACTGATCCGTACTACAACACGATGAATCCTGAAAACATGCTGAGTTTTCATAGATAGATCATATTATATAATTCATGTAAAATGTCTGGACTAGGAAAATCCACACAGAGAGTAGATTGGTGGCTGTCTAGGGCTGGGGAAGTGAGGGTTGGAGGGAAATAGAAAGTGACGGCTGAGGAATAGGGGTTTCTCTATGGGCTGATGAACGTCCTAAAATTTATTTTGATGGTGGTTGCAACACTGTGGACACGGCAAAATCTCCTGAATTGCAAAGTTTAAAATGGTGAACTGTATGGTATGTGAGTTCTAAAGAATGTACATGCCATCCGTCCCAGAATTGGAGACCAGTTCTATTGTTTATTGCCCGAGTCCCAGGGCCACAGGGTAGTGACTAGTGCTGATCACGTGAACGCAACTACAGAACACTGACTTCAGTCAAAGATGCTCCACTTACAAACAAGGAGACTATTTTTAAAGCCGTCTTTGTTGTCTCACACAGCTTCCCATGCAGCAAGGGTGGAGCTCTTTGCTGTTGCTAAGATTAAAATGTTTAACTTAACTGGCATCAAAAGTGCATATTTTTAAACGGCAGGAAGAAAGAAAGGCAGAAACTTACATATTCTTCTTAGTTGAGCCCAAAGAGCTCTCCTGGGGACAGAATTCTGTCTGCCTGTGTAAAGCATCCGAATGACAGCTGTGAGTGGTATGATGACATCTATTCCCGAGGACCCCAAAGCCCTGGTAAGGATCGGGCGTGCATCATCACTCCCCACAACCCCACGACAGAGTCTCTGGACTCTGGAGGAACGTGAAAATGCATCTTGCCAGGGATGAGCGGAGGGCTTTAAGAACCAGGCTATCTCGGGGCGGGCTGCAACATCTCTCTTGACCATTTTCCGGAGGCCGAGGGCTAAAGAGCACAGCCTAGGTGGAAGAATTCTTGGCATGCGAGGAAAGTCCAGGAGATGGAGAGACTGCAAGCTTAAGAAGCAGGGCCGGGAAGCGGCGAGGCCGTTCTGTTTAATAAGCTCACCAGAATCGTGTAAATAAGTGCCAATCCCTTCAGAGTAGTGAGCTTGGGAAGCTGGCACCTAATCTTGGTAACATCGCCACTGCTCAGAACATTTCCCGAATGCCACGGTCAGACGCTCTTCCGAGCCCATGACCTTCCTCTCAAGATCCTCAAAGATAAGAAAACGTGGCTCTTTAAGGGTAGATGTGATTGTCTTACAAACAACCTTTAAGAAAAGGCTGTGAATAAGGTCAGTGATCAACCTCGATCACCCCGGTTTTAGCCAGAAGCAAAGCGAAATGAAAAGTAGAAACCTAACCGGCTCTGAAAGCAGTTCCGAAGACGAGCGTTCCAGCATCGCTGGGAAGAGGGCGCGGCCCCGGCAATAACCGCTTTGAAGGGAGCAGCGTGTTTTGGATGCGTACGTTCTGCTGTTTTCACTAAGCAGTCGACCAAGGGGGTCAGGCGGGCACACGCGCACGCTCCCTCCTTCCGCTCCCAGCTTGGAAGGAGACACCATCAGGCCTATGTTAAGAAAATAGTCAAAGCAATTAAAGCAACCTCAGGGTGCCTGATGTAGACACAGTTTTGCTTCATTAAATACTCACCATTTACAAAAACGGCCCGTGCCTGGAGGTGGGGGATTTAAGACAAAGGGAAGGCCGGGTCCCTGCCCACAGGAAGTTCACACTCTTGTTCGAAGTAAGAGATCAGCACAAGATCAAACACAAGCAAGTGTGTGGCTCAGAGGACCGGGGTGCTTCCGTCCCAGGGGCTGGTCTTGAACTTCCACAGAGAACACGCCGGCTGATCTCACTGCGGCAGTGTAGGCACCCCATACGCCAATGCACAGGAACGAGTCAGGACCCAGACAGCAGAACCTCCAGCCTTGATGGCCACCCCCAGCTGCAGCCTGGGACTATACTCATCATTTCCGTTTTTCATCACAGACAAAAGGAAGACAGATCGAGGAACAGAGCGAGGAGGTGATGTTAACTATGCTCTATTCACACTCGGAAGCAGGAAATCGCATTTGCTTGCTTACAGGGCTGGCTGGGTCACAAGCCTAGCCTTTACGAGGCAAAATCCTTTGGGGTTCGCATTTCCCAAGCACAATGAATTCCACAACTCTCAAGGAGCTCGAGGAACAGTCAGGACTTCAAATAACAGCTGGTCTTTGAAAATCGTGAGGGGTGGGGGTGGGTCACCCGAAGCTTAGATCTGCCTGCACGGCAGCCTCTCTCCAGCACCCTCACTGTGCCTGTGCTGGAGGTGGCGACTTTCCTCCTGTGTGGGGCCCACTGGCATCATTGGGACTCAGCCTGGCACCGCTTTCTGATGGGATCCGAGGAAAGGTGAACCCGGATCCTGTCCTTGGAGTCACTCAGCAGACAGTCAGGAAACTGCCTGATATGTGCACACGGCTTTCCAGACGACAGAACACTTGCACACACAACCCACTGGTCCCTACTTCGAGACTAGGGAGGAAAGCAGGGTCACACAGAAGTGAGGCTACAGAGCACAAACTCAAGGCCACATCACTTGCCTCCAAGTTCAGCGCCCTTTCCATGGCATGCCTCATACACATGGCAGGGCACAGTCCTGAAAGAGTGCAGAGTGACCACCTGACCTGTTTATCATCTCGGGGGCTCGTGACCTTGGCAAAGAGTCACTCCGTTAACCCCTCTGGGCTTCATTTGTCTCCTCTGCACCATGGGGTGCCAGCTGCTGCTGCTGCTGCTGCCTGACTGGTTGGGAAGACAGACGAAACAGGTGTAAAATGCTCAGCCCGGTGCCAGAAATCAAAGGGGGCAAAGTTCAAGGCACAGGCCCCACCAGCTCTCGGCACAGAGGGCAACACACTCTCATCTGAACCGTCCGCGTGGCTGCGACTACCGACCCCAGAACCCACAAGCCACACTCGCTCTTCCAGCTTCTGATCTCTGAAGACTGTGAGCACTGAGCTCCCCGCTGCGGAAAATGCTGACCTCAGCAGGCGGCGAGCCCGGCAGCGGCCACCCGCCCCGCCGCCACGGCCGGGCCCCCATGCGCCTCTCCCTCTGCTGCCAGCCAGCCCGGAGCTAGAAGCGGTGAGCAGCCCCTTGCTGAAGACCAGGGAAGGGCGTGCCCCTCCTCCCGCCCCCCTGCGCTGGGCCGACAAATGCAGAACTCACGAGAGAACACGGGGATTTAGCAGGCATGGCTTGTAACTGCGACTTAAAACACCACAGCACTCCGGCAGGGGAATTTGGAGGTCCCCCCCCTTGCTCAGACAATGCTGACCCCCGAACTTCCCTGGGAAGGAAGATGGTCTCTTCGAGAGCATTCCTGACCAAGTAAACGGTGTCTTTTGATAAAGTGCAGCTCGCCCGCATGTTATCTTATTGACTCCTCACAAAGACTCCATGCTGGATATGAGACCCGTCTTATCCCCATCTTACAGACGAGGAAACCAAGGCCAAGGGAGGGAAGAGAATGCGTTCAGTCACAAAGCCAGTGAGCAGCAAACCTGAGGCCCAAATCCAGGCTCTGCTCTCCTAAAGACAGAACACAGGCTGGAGACAGAAAGGCGGGCAGTCAGAACAGGGGTGCCCTGAACACGTGAGGCCTGCTGTAGGAGGAAGTTAACGGTGTGGCTCCCCAGGTTCAGAGGGTTCCCTCACGAAAATCGCTTTTCATCCTCTCAACAACGTGACAAGTTCCGGCCCATCTGTAGGCCTCAGTCTCCCACTCGAGGGAGGAGCAGGGACTCCGGGCTTGAGAAAAGGCCGGAGAGGTCTGCGTCCCGCCTCTGCCACTTCTGGGCTGCCTGCCGGATCTCCCGCCCTCCCTGCCTCTGTGAGGCCGCCCGCTCTGTGAAGCGCTAGCGATACACGAGGCAGCCGAGGCAGCCGTGAGAGTGAAATCAGACGGCCTGATGGGAGCTCCCCCGGGGCACTGTTCCAGCCCCAGACATCACCCAATCTTCCCGTCGGAGCCGCCACGGCAGTCAGGCCAGAACCCTCCACACCTGTTTTGCTCCTTAGAGCTGGTTTTCTTTCCCCTTCTAAGTATCATTTAAATCAAGAGCTGGTCGGGGTCTCCCACCTGGGCCGAGCGGGAACAAGACACAGCCGGTAAGTGGATTCCTCGTTAGCTGAGACAGTAGTCTGCGCAGACACCCCCAAGCCTCATGGGAGGGTGTTGAGCTCTGGATCCTTCTTGCCTGCCTCAGGATGACTCACTGTGTAGAGGCAGGCTTCAGCCTCCCAGGCTGCGGCGGAATCAGACCCTGACCGTTAAATCCTTTCTTTCCTTGGTGTTCCGGGGAAAGAAGAAACGCTTTGCTGTTGTCTGAGCAAGGGCAAGGTATGGTCCTGGCCCCTCTTCCTCCTACAAAGAGGAGGATAACTTTCAGGCACTTCTCACCAGGGCCCCCTGACACCCGCCAGGACCACTACCATCTTAGGCCGGGGCAGTCTGGGGAATACATCTTCCATAGAATGGCTTTGGAGAGCAAACCCCCAACACAGGACATCAGTCAGGGAGCGTCTCTGGTGTGGCTCGCCCAATCCCTTTCTGCCAGTCCTTCACCAGACTGGGAGCTAGTGGGTCTGTCTTCCCAAGCCCCAGTTTCTCCCCTGGTCTCCAAGGCTGAGGATGGCCATCCCTACCTCACACAACTGTGCAGGAGCTTAAGGACACGTTGCTATGGCTCCCAATAATAGTACAGGCCTCCCCCCATGACTCCATGTTTTCTAGGAGTCAGGAACTGGGCTAACCCCCTCAGCTGCTGTATTTCCTCTTTTCCAAAAAAGGAACAGATTTGGCAACAAAGAGCAGCTTGCTATCACAGGCAGTGCACAGCAAAGCTGGGGACTGAACCCGAACCCAGTCTGACCCCAGGACCCATAACCCTAACTGTTTCATCCTGCAACTGGCCGAGTGCTCAGCACAAACCTCTGACTCACACCGCAAGAGTTCCCGCGCTTTCCGCTTGCAGGTAACGACTTTTCAAGAGTTAAAATGCAAGAAAATCTACTTAATATCCAAATTTCAACCTCGCTACTCATTCCCCCTTTAACTGGATGATTCAGAAGGTTGGCAGAGGGTTGTAGGGTTGGTAAAAAAACCTCCACCCTGATCCCCTCAGCTACAACCCCCACCTGGAAATGTCTCTGGGTGTAGGAACGAGGGGGGCATGAAAACCATTTCTATGCCAGCCCCCACACCTAGGCTTCAAACCCCAACCCAAATCATGAATGTGAAAACTGCCCCGAGGACCCACCTGGATGTCCTGACACCACTCTGCCCCTTGGCTCCACCCTCCCCTGCTCGGCATCAAGAAGAATCAGTCATGAGCCTCGGCTTCTCCTCACAGCCCAGTGGAGGAGCGTGGTGTCAGAAGGCCTGGTGGGAACCCTGGCCCTGCCCATTCCCAGGCCTCATGGCCTGGTGTAAACAATTTACCCACTCAGGGACTTTGCTCCTCACCTGTAAAATGAGAATTCCTTGGGAGTTTATTAAGGTTTAAATGCGAATTAAGGGCAATTATAGATATAAAGCCCACCTCGCTCAGATGTCAACCATGAGTTAGTAACAAACGCAATTATCTCCGTGCCTCCAGATACTATCAAGAGGCAGCATACGCCACCCACACCCAAACACCCGAACAAGGTAACGGAGGAGAGACCACCGTGCTTGTCCGCCCGCTCTGCCAATGCTCTCCTGCCCTCCCAGCAGCCAACGCCCCGACTCCGAGAAAGGACATGGCTGTCTATGGTCAAATGCTTGCCACGTGTTGGCATGCAGGAAGAGAGTAAGAGAATAATTTCTCAAGTAAAACAGGGCAAGGAGGGGTGATCAGAACTCTCTTCGGGAAGATAAAGAAAAAAAACTGAGGAGAGAATTAAAAGTTGACTGGATGCCCAGCACGCTGTGAAGAGACACTCTTTGGTCCTCTGCTGTCCCGACTGCCCCTGGTCTCCTCAGACACTGCCAATCAGAGGGGAAGTGCCTAGCTTCAGCCCAGATTCACAGCTCTAACTGGAGGGTGTGAGAAGAAACAGACCGGAGGTCCAGACGCTGGGCTAGCTCCTCAGTTGGTTCCTTCCTCACCTCACCATGGGACCCTGGGCAAGTCAACTGCCGAGTCTGGAAAGGAACACTTCCATCCGAAGGTCTCCGGGGTCCCTTCTGATCCCAAGCTCAGCCGGTCTGTGATTGACACCCAGCACCACTCCGGCTCAAGGGGAATCGGCCAGCTAACTTCCCGCTGCCCCACACGGTTTCCAGGACGTGGTGGGCTTCCGCGGCTGGCCGGCGCCTTCCCCTCCCTGACCACACTCTCCACTCCACGTGTCGTTCCAGAGAAAGACCCCTTCACCACCCCTCTTTTACCAAATGCTTGCTGGGTGTCACTACTTCTTGAATTCGAATTCAAAACTGTAGATGTTCTCACTTCATCCCCTCCTGATAAAGCCTCTGAGAAGAGCTTCAGGCTGTCTCACCATTAATTCATAGTTCAATAATTCAGAATTTGTGAAAGCCCAAAGAGAAGTTCATTTTTGCACTATCGTGAAAAAAAGGACTAAAGGGGCTAATTACTGGCTGTTTTTGTACAATTCAAAAGAAGTCATTTAAATATAAAGTCATTATACTCCGTTGTTATCTATTTACGGAAGGACGCGCAAGGGTATCTTTTTAAAAAATCCATTGGTCACTTCCTTAGTTCACATTACAGTAAAATAATAAAACCACATCTCTTCAAGAATGAGGGTTTGGGAGGGGTTCTCTGCATTAACTGACAGTATCCTTGGATATTCTGACTTACACAAGTTAGGACGGTAAGCGAATGTGTTAATAGACTCTCTTTTACACATAATAAATGCTCAAAAAAGTACTTTATGCATGATTTAATGATAGCTGTGTTAAACTACTCTTTTTCATCTTCCCAGCTTTACTTCTATCGTGATTTCTATAATCAAAAAGCAAAGTTCTCACGGAACACAGAAGGGCCTTCATCACGCCACAGTTCAGCGTTGCGCGCGAACCCTTCAGAAACTACGAAGCCAGAGACCATCTGCTCGCAGGGCGTTTCTGCCTCTTGAACAAAAGCACAGCGACGACAGGGCTCACCGTGCCTGACAATGCACTTTGTACAAGGGCCCACGCTGCAGAGTCCTCCTTGGATTCGGTTCCTAAAAAGCGCATCTCTGAATGAATGCAGCTGCTCTCCGTCGTTGAGAGGATAAAAGGCGTGTAAGTGAGGATGTGCCTTCTCTGGCCACCACTGCTGGAAATCCTACAGGCCAAGTCAGTGCCCGGGCGCTAGCAGTCCATTCGCTGCGAGCCCCCGGGGCAGGTCGGCTTTGCTTTCATTCCACACTGCCCCATCCTTCACCCACTTCTATTTCCTAAGCCACCTCAGAGCTTTTAGAAGTGGGGGGGGGGCATAAATACCATAATAACAGTGAGATTTTCCTATGCACGAAAATAAAATAATAACCAAAGAACATGGGACATTAGAAACATACCAGGTCAGATGTTTTTCTTCCCCAGCTGAAAGGAACATCAAGGCAGCCGTTCACCTTGAAACTGTAGCAAATCCTTCAAAACTAAGAAATGTACTTACCTATTAACTACCTAGAATGAGTATTTCACTAGAGTAAGGACAAGAGTGATAACCGTTTGGGGCCTTTCATCTGGATGTGTGGTTCAAAAGCGATTAGGAATCTAGTGCTCAGGGTCTCTGGATTTCCTGCTCTAACCAGAGGCTCCGGATGCCTGCCAGACACCCAGGAGGAAGGTTGAACCCTACTCCCAAAATTTCTCCTCCCGTGGCCTAAGATGAAAACAAGCGAGGCCAGTCGCCAGAGGTGAGTGACAGCAGGTCATTTCCAGGAGATGTGGGGGCAGGAGCTGACATGGACAGAGGCCTAGCGGACAGCCATGTGGCGGTAAGTGCGGAAATTAAAAACGCACCACCCTCCCACCCAGAGAGTTGGCTTCCAAGTACTCACCCCAGAGAGGTGTTTCCTTGCATGCACTAAGAAGCACGTTCAAGGACATTCAAGACAGTGCTGTGTGAAACAGCAAAACTTTAGGAACTAACCTAAATGCTCATCAGAAAGGGAACAAGTAGGGGCGCCTGGGGGGCTCAGTCGGTTAAGCATCCGACTTCAGCTCCGGTCATGATCTTGCTGTTCTCAAGTTCGAGCCTTGTGTCAGGCAATGTGCTGACAGCTCAGAGCCTGGAGCCTGTTTCGAATTCTGTGTCTCCCTCTCTCTCTCTCTGCCCTTCCCCAACTTGCACACTCTCTCTCTTTCTCAAAAATATATAAACGTTAAAAAAATTAAAATTAGAGAACAAGTAAACCATGGGCACATTCCTACAGGGAATATTTTACCCCCAAGTTGTTAGCTCTCCACATACAAATATGGAAAGATCTGTATGATACGTTAAGCAGGGAAAAAAGGAACTATATAGCACGTGCGTTCTGTTCCCACTCGTGTGAACTTTAAAATACCCAAAGTGTACAGATGCCTACTGTGCAAAATGCACAGGTTATATACAGATACATACACAGCGAAAAACAATTCTGAAAGGGTCACACCCAACTGTTGACTGATTAGAATGAGCCTGACAGGGAAAGAGAGACTGTCACCGTATATTGTTTTCATTGTCTAGGAGAATGCATTCGTGCAAATGTTCAATGATGATCTGTTGTAAGAACGCAAAATGTGGAAAACAAAGAGGGTTGTCCTCTGCCCCCTGGTTGTGGGTTTTCCCGGGCACAGCAAGCCACAGCACCTTGGGCTATACTTCAGAAGCACAGGAGAGCCTGGTCTGCCCCGCATAGCCAGTCGCAATAAAATATCTGTTGAGTAATGATGCCTTGACTCCCTGTCCTACAAACAAGAGTCCTTCCAGCTCTATAAAATCATCTGTGAGCACGTTGTGCTAGACTTCCCCATGGACACAGAAAATCAAGGCAGGGAAAGGCGGGAGGCTCTCGCCTCACCTGCTTGGACGCCCCAGACTGCCGCGCCCCTCCTTCCCGGGCTGGGTCCACCTGCCGGCCACGCTTTCCCTGAGCAGCCTGCAGCCTGCCTTCCCTCCCCCAGGTCACCCTCCCCCTTCCCTCCAGCCTGCCCCTCAAGGTCACTCATTCAATAATTTCAACAGATGTCCTCTGATTTCTAGAATTACCACTCAGCCAATAGCGAAGAGGATAAAAAATTGGCAGAAAGAATTGCTTGCAGGCTCAGGAGAAGAAAGTCATTTTCCCCAGCGCCGGGCAATGTCTGGGGCCCTGCTTAGTGAAAATCACCAGAAGGCTTCACCCTTCGAGGTGTGTGTCAAAAACACCCATCCATCCATCCGCCCACCCACATCTCTGCCCCAGTCCCCACACACACAGGACGAGTCACCTCGGGCAGTTCCTCCTTCAGCCCCATCTTCAGCTTTGCTCACCGTGTCCTCCTCCCCACCAGCCGTGGCCGGCTGTGCCCGCCTGGCCACACAGCCTTACCGTCTGCAAGAACCGCGGATGCAGGAACTCCAATCCCACTTGAATTAAAAAGGGAAGACACCTTCTGCCACTTTCCTTACTCTGATCACATTGGCAGAACAGGACTTGGGGGACATATCCTGTGCTGTTGCTGGCAGAGAGCCCCAGGCGTCTGAGCACCGTAGGAGGAAGAAGCAGGGATGCTACCATCTATTCCTGGATGACCTGCCAATCTCCCACCCCCAGGACAAGGACACCCACCAAAGGCCCTTCTCTTGGCACAGCATCGAGCAACAGTAATGCTCCATGAGGTCCTTCTCTGTAGCTCAACCACTAGAAGTCCAAACATCTATAATTTCTTCAGGGACTTTCTTAGCGGAGGAGCTGTTGAGGGTCTGTTCTGGAACCCCACCACCACCACCACTATCTAACGAGACATAAGTATCTCTACTGCTGGGCAAACTGTCCCCTCTGATTCGGGAACTTCTCACATTCTGCAGACAGTTAAAACTTAAATACTGATGGGGAAGGTTAAAAAAAGAAACTATCCACAAATCTGCCACAGGGGTCTCGTGTTTCTCATGTAAACATTTTTAAAATATTGAACTTGAGCTGAGGTTAAGGAAAGAATGCGTCTCCCCATAGACCCTCCCCCAGATGGGCTCAGAGGGATGCATAGTTCAGACGGTACATGAGGCAGACCCACTGCAGGTCAGCCAGACTCTGCCACAGACACAGGGTGCAGGATGGCATCCTGAGAGCCTCTTTTTTATATTTATTTATTTTGAGGAAGAGAGAGAGAGAGCATGAGCTAGGGGAGGGGCAGAGAGAGAGGGAGAGAGAGAGAATCCCAAGCAGGCTCCACACTCAGCACAGAGCCCAATACAGGGCTCCATCTCATGACCGTGAGATCATGACCTGAGCTGAAATCGAGAGTCAGATGCTGAACCAACTGAGCCACCCAGGTGCCCCAATACCCTCTTTTAAGCCCCCTTTTCCAGCTGCCTCTGATAGGACTTCTATGCCTTGGACTTTTTAGTTAGCTAAGTTAATAAACTACACACACAAACACACACACACACTTTTTTTTCCAACTAAGCCAATATGAGTTGTGTCTCTGCAACCTATAATCCAACAAGCGCTGGCTAATACAGCAATATATCCAAGTATCTGCACTCAAAGCCAAGCTCATTTTTGAAGGGTCTGAGAAGGAAATTCCAGTGCCGGAGGCAGGACTATCAAACAAAGAAATTTGCTTTTTTAACAAACGAACCAAATGACTGAGGACCTTTTGAAATTCTTCTTAAGAAACTTGAATAGTAACAAGCCTGAGCTCTTTAAGAGTTGGACTTGGTCTCTGAAAACCTGTCAATATCCAATCAAAGCCCATTCAGTAAAAGATGGAGCCAGGTAACGTGTTCTTTGTCAACACGAGGTAAGACTAGAAAAGACATGTGGTGATTTGTGCAGCAGATAAACTGGCTCACATTTTATGATAGGAAACCAGTGTTGGGTGAATTGTCACTACACAAGTCTATCTCCTCTGGTCACTTTGCTGCTTTCCCTCTGCTCGTCTTTCCATGAATCATGACGCTCACACATCCACCCGAGTACACACATTCGGCACACGTACAACACTGAACATAGAAGCCAGCTTACAGCTTAGGGATTCAAAAAGTATCAACGAGGGTTTGTCTTGCTTCTCTCCTGCCTCAGATATAAAGAGTTAAATTTGCCAAGAAAGACACCAAACTGAAATTAAAGGCAAACTCTGACAGGTGTTTCCTGGGATTCTCATTAACACTGGACAACAAGAGCGTCTTAGGCAAACATTAATCATTAGCCAATTGTTGAAAATGAACTACTGATCCATAAGGACCTACTGTGAAGCCCTTGTACGGCCATTCGTGTATTTATTCACTCGTTCCACATACATTTCCTGACGTGCCAACTGTGCGCCAGGCACAGGGTTGAGTTCACAACACTATAGAGACTGATCGGACTCCAGCCTCCGTCTCTAGGAACTCATAGGCTGATTTCATCCAAAGTAACTCAGCTAATCAGCCAAAGAACCAGGCCACCAAACCCCAGAGCGCATGTGCAGAACCACAACACACAAACCACTCCCCACGGCAGTTATAAAACAAGTTCGAAAGGAGCTAATGTCTGTAAAGAGGAGGGTTTTCCGTGCTTATGGGAGGGTAGAGGGAAAGCAAGTAGTTACACTCTGGCAGGTGGGGTGGGAGGCAGGAGTGAATGAGGCTCAGGGGAGACTGAGCTGAGGAGGCAGCACCTGAGCTGTCCCAGAACGGACAGAATCTAGTCGTGCAGAAATAAGAGTGCGTAGTTCAAACAGAAAGAGCGAAGAAAGGACACAGTGCGGATAACATTCCAAACTAAAACCCACCTTATAGGCTAAGCCCAATTAACCAGGTTATGAAACCGTGTTTTAGAAATTCTCACTATGTGCAAAAACTGTGAGATGCTAAACTATATGACCACACATATCCAATGTGCCCCC
Organism: Paguma larvata; assembly: GCA_030068075.1. NCBI lineage: Eukaryota > Metazoa > Chordata > Mammalia > Carnivora > Viverridae > Paguma > Paguma larvata. The sequence continues at coordinate 20,821,613 of CM057842.1, read as the reverse complement.
TCCTCAAGCCCAGCAAACACCACACACTGGGAGCTCAGCCATGGAAGAGAGAATGCAATCGAAGTCCACTGTCCCACAACATTGCTGGCCATAGGAAGGCATCTCACGATGGTCCCACTGCCAAGAGCCCACAGCCAGCACTGCTACTCAGAGACCCCCCACTCTGCTACTCTGAGCACTAATCGTGCTGGATGGCTCAGCTCTGAAGCCCAGATCCCAGAGTTCCATCAGCCAGAGGTGCTCGAGAAGCAGAGTCCCAAGACCCTAACCTTTTCAAGAATATGCACTTATAACTTCCCACCCACTCCCAGCCAAGGACCTCCAAGGAGTCCACACAAGGAAATCCTGAATAAAGCTCAGAGGAAAGAATGGGTGAGGCGCTTCTCCTGGCACTCACGTCAACAACACGTGTTTCCTGAACGGTTACTCTGTACCACCAGGCCAGGCACCGTGGGGGGTTCCAGAATGATTCACTATGAATTGTGTTCTGAAGATTCTTGGTAAGGTAGAGATAAGATGGGAATATAAAGAAATAAAATATAGGGTATTTTATATGCGAGGTTCCACAAGACAGGTTCCAATGAGAGTACTACTTCATGGGCACCTGGGTGGCTCAGTCAGTTAAGCATCTGACTTTGGTTCAGATCATGATCTTGCAGTTCACGGGTTCAAGCCCTGTGTCAGGTCAGACAGCTCAGAGCCTGGAGTCTGCTTCAGATTCTGTGTCTCCTTCTCTCTCTGTCCCTCCCCCACTTGTGCTCTCTCTCTCTCTCAAAAATTAAAAACAGGAGGAGGAAGAGGAGGAGGAGGAGGGACTGGGGGAGAGAAGCACTGCCGATGGAGAAAAGCTCAGGAGTTGGGCAAGCTCATGAGAGGAGTGTTTAGGAACTGTAGGTGGAAAAATGGGGGGCAGCTATAAGGAGGAACTCAAACAGCTCAGAAGGCCCAGGAGGACCTGGCCACAGCAACCGGGGTGTAGATGGAGGAGGGGAAGATGTGAGGGTCTGTAGAGGCAAACTGTCCACTGGCTAAAGAAAAACAAAGGGGCCTCAACAGCAAGATGAGAAAGGGGGCGGCAAAGGGGCCAAAGGCCTGGTCACACCGCCTGTTGAGTTGAACAAGCACCTTATTGAACACCCTTCATCCGCTTCTGTGCTGGATAAAGGGATAGAGAGGCCTGGGCCAGAGGCCCTGTGAATGGCATCATTAGCAGACACGAGGGAAGGTCCGAACAGGCAGACAAGCACCCCCTTGGGGACAGCTCTAACTTGGGGCAGCTCAGCACTACAGACGGCTGTGCACGGCCAGGGCTGGGGAGTACCAGGGGCCACCGAGCAGCCAGAAAGCTTCCACTGCATCAGTTTGCATATGAAAACCTGAAGTTTGGGAAGCAAGATAAAGCATCCTTCAACACACGGAAGGAGAATATTACGAGCAGCCTCGCTCTGACATCCCACGAAACAGAGCTCTCTCCTCCGCTCCCCCACCCCGGCCTAAGAAGAAATTAAACAAATGATATACACTTTCAATAAGTGGAAGCCAGGAGTTAGCGCTACCCACTGAGCCAAGAAGGGTCTCAACTGTGGGAACTCAGTTGTACCGTTTCCATGGCTTCAGCCTCCACCAGTCCCTGCAAGTCCACAAATGACAGCTGCATAGAAACTTGAGATTGTTTATATTAAAAAAAAAATCTAACCCTGGGAAAACTTGCTGCCCCCAAGGTAGTTTCCAGATCTCCAAAGCTGGCTAAGTTGCACAAAACGCAGACGAAACACATATCAGACCAGTGGGGATGGCTGCCTTTCCTACCCAACAGAAGTCATCGCGTCACTACAGATGACCTGTAACAGGCAGAAACAGCTTGCACCATGCTGGCTCTAAGAGTTCAACACGCACACTTCCCACGGAGCTACCAAGCAAAGCAAACCACCAGCTCCCTGACACGTGCAGCTTTGCAACCCATATCGGTCCCTGCCCTTTGCTTTGCCATTCACGTTAACTGAAAGGTATTTACTACAGATGAAAAATAAGCTTCGTTCAGCTGCCTCTAAACCGATCCCAAAAATAGAGCAATCACTTTGGTACAAATTGGGTCAAATGTATTAAAAAAAAAAAAAAAAAAAGAGGCAGCTCCCTGGCGGGAGCACTGACATGGCATGGGACCTCGCAAAGAGTCGGGGGAAATTCACAAAGCCCTTCCCTTCCCACAGTGGGAAGGGAAATATTTAAAGAGTCAAGCAGAGAATAAACTCATCTGGCCATGTGACCATCCAAGTGAAACAAGACAGAAACTCGAATGCTATGAGTTTCAGAGCAGTAAGAGGTCAAAGGAATACATGTTGGTTTTTAGAAAGGCCTGCCAAACTAATCCACTGCCTTGCGCTCCCCCCCGCCCCCTAAAAATACCACTGTTTAAGAACTATCAGGAAAGGATCCGCTAGGGAGGGACTGCAAGGGAGAAGGAGAGAGGTTTATCCATTTCTTGTATTTTATACCCGTGATCGTTAGCTGAGAAATCCAACTGGTCTGACAGCGGATATCAGTGCCCTGAATTTCCCTGGGAAAAATCAGAATATTAATTGGCTTACACACACAGCTACATTAATTATTCCATTGATCTGAATTAATCTGCCTTTCTGAAAGGTATTTATTTCCTAAGTTTGTTTAATCATGTTCTCTTGAGCTACAAAAAGCAACAAACTGGGTCACCATCCACGTTGTTAAATTTGGTAATGAGGCTGACACCATCTGTGGCCTAGACTATGATGGTCCATCCCCACTGATGGGGGCTTTTTGCCACTTCTGCTTTTCCTTTAAAATGATCATCTAATGTCACGTGTCTGCAACCAAATCAGAAGCTGTTTAAAATATCCCAGAGCACACAAACCACCGTAGTATAACTACACACGAGCAATAAGTGTGTATACGTGCATCCAACTCCTGTCGAGTTATATTCTCAGGAGCAGTATCCACAAGTTTACTGCATCCTCTAAAAATCAGACTATAAAAGCCTGACCATGAACAGACATCACGTTATTATCTGACGTATGCCACAACATCTTAAGTGTGACATGAAATCCTGTATATAAACCATTAAGGCTAAAATCACAAAAGCATAATAATTTCAGATCTTCGGAACCCAACGGAGCCCTCCCCACACTAGTTTTGCCTTTACAACACTCACGCGGCCAGCCCTACTAAGATACAGCTTCAACATGAGCAACCAGGAATGAATGAATCTAACTTAAAAGAGGAGAAGGCAAAGCCAGAGTCGGAGCTCCCTGCTACCCAGCGCTGGCCCCTGCCCCACCTCCGCCAACGGGGCTGCTGCAGCTGGAGAAACCCGGACAGGGCTTCTGAATCACCAAGAAAAGATTACAGAATATCAGCGGTAAACACCATCCCAGGGACCTTCTCGTCCAGCCCCCTTGACAAGTGGGTGAATGGCCACGCAGAGGGGTTTTGGGAAAATGCTCCAAAACACAGCTAGTTGCCAGCTCAGTGGGACAAACGTGCTCCTAGTCCCAACTCTGGTGCTCTTTAAGGCCTTTTTTTTTTTTCTTTCTTTCTTTTTTTAAAACTGTATCAACCTTTCCCAAAGGAAGTTCCACGAAACACTGGTTCGGGGATGTGGTCTGCCAAAAAACTGAAGAATCCATGACCAATTACTTTTAGGGACCAGCTGAGTTAAACAAAATGAAACTGGTTTTTTAACTACAGACCTTCCCGGAGCTCTTACTGAGCTAATGCGCGCTATAAATCTTTAGGAGGGCAATAAAGTATGTGGAAGTATCCCGATTTATTTAACCATAGAATCATTTTATCTTGGGGCATTTCATAGGCTGCGCCTAGTAAAATACTATACACTGTATTCTCCAAATTAGGTTCCACATAGATCTATCCGTCTCCTTGTATTCTGGTGCTCTCAAAAATGAATAGTTCACGTGCAAAGTCCACAGTAATTCTCTACTTACCAGAAAAATTGACCAAAGTACCCACCACTCCCCAATAACACTTGATTTAAAAAACAAACAAACAAACAAAAAGGCAGCTCTTATTATCATGAAAAGAATGGTAGACGGCAAAAGTCTATGTGGAGAGAAAAGTTATTTTTAAAATCTGCTCCAAACCAGAATCTTCTATAAAAAAGTTCCACATCTCTTTATACAAGACTCAGGACTTTAAATACTTTCATTCAGTATAAATTTGAGAATACAGGTCAGAGAGAAAAACAAACAAACCGACCCCCTGTTGCAAAGCTTCAGGAAAGATCACATGCACAGCTGTAAACTTCAGCCACCCAGGAAGCCAGCTGCTAGTTTAAGTAGAGAGGCAAACGGTAACCACACATCAGGACAAGCAGGAACTCTGAGGACACTTACCAAGTTATGATTTGTTGAATTAGAATCATCTTCAGGGAATGGGATGTAAATAGCTAAGGCCACACAATTGGCAAAAATAGCCAATAATATAAATATGTCAAATGGTCTGAAAAATTTTGTTAAGGTATGTATATCTTAAGCAAACGTAAACCATCTCTCTCATCACATTCCCGATCACACCACTCTTGACTCGCTTTTGAAATGAAAATTATACACACAAATCCCTTCTCGACGGGCTGTCGAGACCTACTAGGTCCTCAGTAGGTGTAGTCGTCCGTGGTCATCTGGCAAATCTTCCTATCGAATGACTTTTCCATGTCCTTTCCTTCTCCTGCAAGGATCACGTTACGCTCATTCTCTGCTATGCATTTTATGTTACATACATACTTGCATACATCCAAGTAGGGCAGACTCTGAGCCATGTTTCTGCTGCCTAAAGTTTTAAAAGTGACATAGGCCTGAGAACACTAAATTCCTGGCTGTTGTAGACACAAAGAGAAGTCCTCGTGAGGCAAATCTCTCCCACAAATCCTTGCCTCCATGTGTTAAAGCCATTTTCTCGGGGGCTATTCTTGGCTGGGTCGATCTCCTGTCTGGACTGGGGCAGGCCAAGTCACCAGGACTCTCCGCACTCTACCTGTGACCGTCTCGTGGCATGTTCCAATACCTCAGAGGCTGGAACCAGCAAGCCGGGCTCCGGCTCCCCCTCTGCTTCCTTTACCAATCAATGCCTATCGCTGTTTCAGATTACAGCTGGACTGGAGCTCAGGTTATAATGAGCTGTTACTGCATTCAATTTATAAACAAATTAAATAAAAAGCCATAAGAAATCAGCACCAGACACTTGCAAAGTACAACTGAACAATTCTAAATCTCGGGGGTCTGTCTGGAAGAATCACTTTGAAATCAGCTTTCAACAGACACTTGCTTAAACATTCTGGTGTTATTAAGAGACATTGTCAAAACTGGCAGTGCAAGATTTGACTTATGCCAAAATGACTGTTTATCTTCTTTTGGTTTTCAGCCTTCCCGAATGCGAGGTTTCTGAACACCAACATTATCTGCGACTCGGGGGGCGGGGGGGGGGGACTTGATTTATAACGGTGCTTCTCCCATAACCTCACCCACAAGAGGCAAAGCCATTGGCTTAACTAAACACCTTGAAATGTTCATGCTTTACATCTATGAACAGACCCTTCTCTATTCATCTCGATGTCCTTCTGGGAAACCCAAAACTGCTGGGGAGACAAAGGCACCCTACCTCCCCGGGGGTACCCCGAGACTCAGGAGAACTCTGCCCTCTGACGGGCTTCGACACTCACTGAAATAAGGCCACGAGCAACATTATTCTCTTACTAATTTTGATGGGTTTATTTTTAAAGCCAATTAGCTTTCATTCATATTTACTCTTTTAATTCATTTAGGATTACAAAATCTCTTATCTAGGGATTCAACTTTAAGACAGTTTCCCTTAAAAAGACTTCAGAATCTCCTTTTCATTTTTCCCTTTTGTCAGTTCCTACTGAAATCTTAAAAACCAATTGCCCCACTGTTATTCTACATAGAAACACACCTATGGGCTCTCCGTCCCCCAGACCCCACCCTTCCTTTTTAGTTCCCGACACTTAAGTGATGGAGCAGGCGATCTGAGAGATACCAGTGCTGTTCGGGAAGCCTAGACGTAATTCTTTATGGTGGTCAGGGTTCAGTTTCCAGGGGTCGGTGGATACCATCTCACTGCCGCAAGACTTTTACAAGCCAAGCAGAACAGAGCTAGAGAAGTAGATGGATCTACTCCTACCAATTCCTTCTGATAAGGCCAACTCTCCTCGTTCCCCCTAAGATGCAGGACACCCTGCCTTGGCTGGGTGTAAAAACTAATGAAGCTGTCACCCTCCCCGTGCTGACGGGGCCTGGCATTACTGGCTTTCGGAGGATTTCGATAACCTGCTCCCTGAACTAGAAGGAGACCGTCACTTGGAAAGACAAACAGATCACACATTGTTTAAAGATCTGTTCTACAGACTGTCCCGTCTGCAGGCAGGCTTCTCCCTGCACCGGCAGCCACATCTGAGAGTTCCTGTACACACGTGTCTGGCAATGCGGAAAAGGGAATCGGCAGCGTGATCCAGGAATTCACTCCGTACACATAAATCGCTATACACAAATTACCGTGCACGAAGAGAAACAGTGTCAGGCCTCCCGCTTCACTCCACGTGAAATTAATGACCCCACGGAGGTCTCTGCTTACTCAGAGTCCTGTCGAGCCAACCTCAGGAGGAGGAGATCTTTCTGGCTAAGTGCAACCATGCCTCTGACTCCAGCGATGCCACCGAGGCACACCCTATGCGCCTAGCTGCCTCCCAGCTGACACTGGTGTTCATTTTCAGGCCAGAAAAGAACTTACGGAGAAAACACATCCACGAGACCCCAGCTATGTGAGAGACACTGTAACTCCCTCTAGAGAAGAGACATCTGTTCTAAAGAGGAAAAATGCATGAAAACCCCTCAAATCCTAGCCTTGTATTTGGCTGCCCTCTCCAAAACCTTTCTAAACAAAGTTACCTCATTTTAACTTGAGTCCGTGAGCACAGAAACAGCCAGCTAAGACAGAAGGCCTGCAAACCGCTGCCCAGCTAGGTACTCGGGCTCGTAGGGGGTTTCAGCTCCACCTTCCGGCTGCCGGCCAATGCCCTCCCTCTCTAGCCCGTCCATTTGGGCGTGGTGGGAGAAGCCCTACATCCACACTCTTTCCTGTGGTCAGGAGCTGCTCTAAGGCTCCTGTCAGCCCCAAATACACTTCTGGGAAAAGGAAACGCTTTGTTTTACCCAGACCAGTGAATCATCTGACTAATTAGAAAGCCATTTGCTCAGAAAGGAGGCCTCAGTCAACCTTTTCTGAGGGGTGGCAGGAACCGGGGCTTGGCCTCCAGGTTTGGGGAAGGGGGTGAGCAGGCGGAAAGCCCTGGTTTTCCAAGATCCAGGACGTAACAACCATCCTGGGGCATTTGGAGTTCAATTTTAAAAATACCAAGGAGACACCCAGAAATGTAACTCCAGTCCAAGGACACAGAAGAATGTTTCATAAAGGCAGCAACTGCAAATTCCCCCACTGACAGACTGCCTCTAACTCACAAGGGCTGGGGCAGAAGAGGCGCGCGCCAGCCTCTCCCTCCATACGCTCCCTCGTGCTCACGTTTCACATGCCCTTTTGGAACATGTCAAAAGGAAATTCCAGGAAGTCATAGCATTGATGAGCGCGCTGCTCCCTCCCTAGGAAGCAAGTGTTCACAGTTGTAGCTACCTGAACAGTCAGAATCACCGGGTGTCAGAACTAGAAGCAAACCTCAGCATTAGAGCTGCAGAAACAAATTCCAAACATCAGAATGAGAAGGTGCCACTAAAGGTCCAAAATGTATTTCTTTCCAGCAGAGTCTCCCAGTCTTTTCGTTTTAAATCAGCAATAGGTTCAATGTTGATCACTGCCCCCCCCAAAACAACGGTGGGTTTAAACTAACCATCCCGCGTCAAATGACCAAAGGTCTGTTCATATTTAATGAACACTTTGAAGTTTTAGGCGGTCATTCCCTCCCTCCATCACCACACACACACACACACACACACACACACACACACACACACACTGCTAAATATACCCGGAGAGCAGCCCTTCTGCACCCCGAAGAGACAGGAAGGTACACACGATGAAATCCTTTCCATACTGCTTTTCCGTTGCTCCCATCCCAGACTGCTACGACTTTGTAAGTGCCATTTCAGAAAGTGAATCCTTTTGAAGAACAGATGGTAAACGACAAAATGAGAAAGACTTCCCCCAAAAAAAAGGATACTTCCATTCCACTATACTAATGCAGGCTCTTCGGATGGGGTTATTGAGTGATAAACAGAAAAGGGCACGGGCAGGTCGGCTGTTGGACGAGTTACCCTGTTTTTTGCTCTTGGCGTATTGCTGACGTTTTCTTTGGGAGAGAGATCCTACAGGTGGGGGTGCGGAGGTGCTCATAGTTTGGGCAGCCTTGGCCTGTCTAGCAGCATCGATTGCAGCTTGCCAAGACAGGACGGTTTGCTTGGAGCTATTCGGCTGAGAAGTTGGTCCTTCACCAGAAAGAGCGAGTCTGGTGCCTCTTGCATAGTTTGCCTCTGGGAAGAAAGAGAAAAAGAAAAAATAAGAAACAAACAAAAACACAGGGAGAATCCAGCGTCAGAAAAAAGCCAAGGTTGTCTCCCATCAATAACAGGGGAGGGGGATCGTTCCCATGTGTCCATGTCGGACCCCGTGTCCTAGTTTTCAGAAGCAGGAAGAGAATTCCACACGCGCTGTGTGGGGTGGCAGCGGCGCGGGACCCACTGCTGCACCGGGATGAGTGCCTCTCGCCAGGTCTTCACAAGGCCTCTACTGCGCCTTTCTTCAAGCTGAAGTCATCCATATTTATTCCACCTTTTCTGACTTTTAAACTCCATGTATCTCTAATGAGTTAACAGATATGTACAACAGCTTTTCTCCAAAATAACTACCGCCATCACCACCAAAAAAAAAAAAAAGGCAGTGCCAATAACTCAATAGTCTTAATCATTTTCAGGGTGTTACTCCAACATCTTTCCACAGCCACAAATGCATTTTTTTTCGGCACAGAGGGAAAAAAAAAAACCCTCCACCCGCACCAGGGCAATACCAAAACCCCATAACAAATATCTAGATTATGCACTGACACTTCCTGCAAATGAAAATTCATGATGCTTGGGACTCATTTCCTCCACAGGCTTCCGAAAACAGACAACATCTTTAGGCCTTTTTTGCATTTTAAATTGCAGCCGCAGCAGCCAAGCCGGCATCCAGAGACACAGTCGAGGCAGGCAGCTTGCACCCCTACACCTAGGAAAGAGACTGGGTTATGCTGGGGGAACTCAAGGCCCAAGCAGGAAATCACCCCAGTGCAGGCTGGCATCCAGGTACAGGCAGAACTCCCAGAGGGCTCCAGGTGCAAGGCCCCCTCGACTTGGGGTCAGACCGCTAGCCAGGCAGGTCTGCCCGGCACTCGCCTAACCTTGAGTCACAACCTCCTTATGGAGACAGAAGCGAAAGCGAGAGTGGTGGCAAGGTAGAGGGATGGGCGTTTGCAAAACCAGTTCTCACTAAGCAAAGAACAAGGGAGAGTCAAAGCAAGCCCAGGTCTGCCGGCCCAGCAGCCTGAGAAGGGGGCCACGGGAGGGGGGAGCAGCAGACAGTCCTGGGCAGGGGAGGAGTTGTTCCCGGCCTTCCCACGGGAAGCGCTCACCCCGGAAAGCTGTGAGCCCACTGAGGGTGGTGGGGGGCGCCCTGGCCTCCAAGGAGGAGGTAGGAGGGCTGACCAGAAGCAGTTCCAGCCCCCGTGGACCCAGTCGGGCCGGCGTGGCGGCTGGCTGCACGTGGTGCCCAGGCCGGGCTGGGGAGGGGAGCCCCACGGCGGCAGCGACTCCCCGGGCATTGCTAGGTTACCGACGTGTGCACAGAGACGCTGGAGCGGGAATACGCTCCACCCGACCCCCTGGCCGCGATCCCGAGACCCGGCCTCCCTCTCCAGGGGCGGGGTGTGCTTCACCCACCATCGCGAAGAGGGAACCCGGGCAATCCTAGAATTTTCCGGATGCCACTGGAGACCAGGGAGCGGGGAAGGAGCAGAAGGCGAGAAGAGGCTGGAAAGGGGGCTCTCGGGCTGAGGACTAACAGCCATCCCCCTTCCATCACTCGGGAGCGTTGGAGGAAAGTTGAGCCCGAGGACACTGAACCCAAATCACCTCGGCTCGCCGCCCCTCCGGCGGCACAGTACTCCAAGGACTCCGCGGCCGCCCCCACCCCACAAATGCAGAATTAACTCTGACATTCAAGGCCTGAAGGGGAGAACGGAGTAGCTGTCACGCATCTCCCCTTTCTATGTAGATGGCACCGAGCTAGAAGCATCCTCTCCAGCCCCCTCAACCCACCCAGCGCATCAGAGACGGGAGGGGGTGGGAAGGAAGAGGGGGTGGGAAGAGGAGGACCATGACAAGGATTAGATTTGGCAGCGGGTGCCCAGGCTCTGGCTGCTCACCGTTCGCGTGGTCCGCTTGCTGCTGCCGTTGATGGTGCATGTTTTTCATCATCATCATCATCATCATCCACGAACATTTATTGAGCGCCTACTGTGTGCAGGGCACGGTGCTGGGCGTCGGGGCGGGGGGAGGAACGGGTAAGGGGGTTACCAATAGGTAGGAGCCGCGGTCCCTGCCCTTATTGTGGCTTCAGCAGGGGGTGGGGAGGGACGGGGACAGATAGCAGAAAATAAGAATAATTTGTAAAAACCGCTCGCCACCCACGCTCCCTCTTTTCCAAAAATGGAGCAAAATAAACTTTTTCTTAAAAAATAAGATCAGATGTATATATTATCTTAATAATATATACATGTAATTTTTTGCTGCAAAGGAAAATTGGCTTGGTCCCCTCCTCTAGCGGAGGGACGCCGCGGAGATGCCGGCCCGGCCGCCGCCGGGGCCGCTCGGAGCGCCCCCCATGCCCGCCCGCCCGCCGCGGTGCCCGGTGCCCGCCGCCGCCGCCGCCGCCCGCCGCCGCCGCTGGCTCGGGACCGCGGGCGCCCCGAGCTCACATCCGGGGACGGAGGCGCTCGCTCGCTCGCTCCGCGCCCGCCGCGCCGCGCCGCACGCCGGCTTCGCCCTGGCGACGCTGCGCGCCCGCCGCCGCCGTCCCCTCCCTCCCCCCCGCCCGCCGAGCCTCCCACGGGCCGCGCCGCGCCCCAGGGGCCGGGCCCGGCCCGGGGCTGTCCCCGCTCGGCCCGCGCGCCCGGGGTGGCCGCCGCGTGGGACCTGGGGTGCCGCCACCCCGCCTGGCTCAGAGGACCCGCGGGCGCCCAAGGGTTAAGCGCGCTCCGGCCGCCGGCTGTCGCTTAACCCCCTGCGCGCCGCAGTGTGCTCCCCGCTCTCCCCCGACAGAGGCGGGCGGGGCCTGCAGAGCCCGCGGACGCGGGGTGCGGATTAACCGCACCTCCCCTGCATTTCTCCGGGGCGGCGGGGAGGGGGCAGCTGGGGAGTCCGACGCCGGGGCTCCCGCGCCCGCCGCAGCTCTCCGCGTCCTTCTCCCCCGCGCACCTGGAGGAGGCCCCGCCCCCTGGGAGCACAGGTGCACGCGGGCGGCCGCGGCTCGGTGCGGCCGGGCTCCGCCAGGCTTCCGCCGCGCTCTGCGGAAGGGCAGGCGCACCACCCGCCCCCCCCCCCCGCGCCCTTTCCTCGGGCTCTTTCTGGTTGCGGGGGGATGGTGGAGCCCTGCTGTCTGGAGCTCATTCACTGCCCCCAGGTAACGGCACCTTGAGATCTAACCGGGTTTCCAGAGCGTCTGCCCTCTAACCCTTGCCCGGCGCTGGGTCTGGCGCCGCCGTTGGCTCGAAGATGCTGGCGGGGGTTGGGAGGAGGGGGCTTTCTCTTTCTCTCTCTCCCTCCTCCCCCCACGGGTGCGTGCGGGCAGGTACTAGGAAGTAAAGGCCAAGGTCTTTCGAACAGCGAGTGTTGCTTAAAGGAGTAGGTAGCGCGCTAAAACTGCTGACTCCCGTGTGGCGGCCGAGGAAAGTAGTTCGTAGTGTGGTAGCTTCACTGTCTAGTATTTGGGGCGGGGGGTTCTGCAAACGGCAGCTCCTGCCTGGAGGGGAAAATACTGTATCTAGTGGATGACTGATGTTTTTCATTTAGCGTTGTGCTGGCCGTGTGGAGAAGGGCTTCTGCTTTACTTCACAAGGTTCGATTTATTTGCTTTTGTTCCGACCTGGATGTTCCTACGGCGGTTTAGAACGTTTGAGAACAGTGTCTTTCAAGCAAAAAGAAAGCAAAAATCTCAGCGCGACTTAAGAAATAAGCGTTTATGGGAAGGTGCTCCTTGGCCAAAGAAAGCATGCTGGGCATCTTCAACTGTTGGGGGCCTCCTGCGGAGGGAGAGTGGGGACCAAACAGAAGGTTTTCCAGAGGCCTTCCCGAGAGGGGCGCAGGGTCTGGAAGGATAGAAACAATCAGGCGCCTTGTTCTTTTCTCCTCTTTGGCTGTTGTTGTTTTGTTTTGTTTTTCTTTCGGGAGAAATTCAGAGACAGGGGAAGAGCCCTGTTGCCTAACCGTAAGATAGAGCCCGTCTGGGTCACCTCACCGAAGGCTGCTCCTGAGCCCAAATCTGAAGGGACTGAAGACGGTTACCTGCAAAGAACTTTCCATCCACAGACCCTGAGTGATGATATAAGTATAAAATTCACACGTTAAGCTGTCACTTTGAGACTTCTAGGCCTAAAGCCTTGCCTCCAGAGACCTAACTCTGCAAAGTCCCACCCCAACCTTTGCTCACAATTCAGACAGCCCTCACAAGGCCCCTGTTAAGAAGAACAAGGTCCAGGCTAGGAGTTGTCAGGACAAATCCACACTACATCCTCTCCCTCATGGAGATACCATCTAGAGAAGAAAGAAAAGAGTGTGTTCATCTGTAACACCGTGCAGAACAGGAACTATGACAGGTATGAAGAAAATGCCACGCAAGCATCAAAGAGATTCACATATAATGGGGTAATTTGAGACGTTTTAATTTTTCACTGAAGAGATGGCATTCTGATTCTTAAAAATGGATGAGGTGAGGAAAGGGGAGGGGTGAGCTGATGGAGGACGGGGCAATTTCAGGACATTGAAGCCATTCTGTAAGATACCTTAATGAATACAAGACATTATGCCTTTGTCCGAACCCATAGAATATACAACACAAAGAGCAAACCCTAATGTAAGTGATGGACTTTAGTGAATAATAATGTAGCAATGTTGACTCTCATTGTAATAAATGTACCATACTCATCCAAGATGTTACTAATAGGAGAAACAGTTGGGGGAGGCAGTATATGGGAACTCTGTACTTTCTCTGCAATTCTTCTGTAAACCTAGAACTGCTCTAAAAAAAAATAATAAATAAAGCCTATTAAAAAAAAAAACAGGTGACTAATTTTATTGGGCATAAGTGGGGTAAGAGGAATGAGCTTTGGGAGAAAGAGTGAAGGCAGGGGAGACTGAAGCCCAGGATGGGATGTGTTTGAAAATAAGCAGAAGTGCAGTGGATTGGGCCTCACGGGCTGGGGGAGGAAGGAGGCTGGGAAGAAGCAAAGCCAGTCGAAGAAGGCTTGCTGGCTTGTTAAGAAAACCAGATTTATCTTCTCTGCAGTGGGAGCCAGTGGTGTTTAAGCTGAGAGGTGACGTGATTATACTGGGACTTGGGTCTCCAGGTTTTACACTTCAGATATTAAGGAGTTGATGGATTTTGAATTTTTAACATTTCTCCATCCCAGCTTCTGAGCCCCATCTTCCCAGTGTCTCCAGTGAGGTTTTTTTTGGGGGGGGGGAGGGAGAAGCGGCTTGATTCAGCACAGCACTAATGCTTTGGGCCACTAGGTAATTTAAATATTTATATTCCCATGCTAATGTGAAATACTGAATAAACAAATAACAGCTAGTATTTTGTAAAGGCCTCCTATCCCAGACACTAGTATGGCCACTTTACACATACGAATTTATGTAATTGTCATAACAAGCCGAGGAGACAGGACCCACTGATACCTTCATTTTACAGATGACAGGACCAGGACACTGAGGAGTGAAAGCGCTTGCCCAAAACCGCACGATTATTTAGTCTCTGAGACGGTGAGACCCGAGGAGAGGCTAGAATAAAAGATTTCAGCTCGTGATCAGCCACGTGTGATAAGACCCCATTATGTCACAAACACACTATTGTGGGGCTTTAATCCCCGTGCCCGTATACATAAAACACTCCATTTAAAGGCACCCAGTGGACATCCTGGAGGTGGTTCCCTGCAAGTGCTTTCTTCCAAAACACTTCGCTGATACCCCAGTCCAGAGTCTCCCCACCTCCCGCCCCTGCATCAATAACTAGATGCCCCACCTCCGCCATAACCCATCCTGCTCTCAAAACGCTCCATGTCACTCCCCTAACCGAAAAAAGCTGGTCCCTCCTTCCCTCCATGGCCCAGCTAAAATCCTCTGACTAGCTTTCAACCTCGTCACCTCACACTGTTCACCTTCACCGTGGTCAGCAGTCTCATTAGGCCGTGGACATGCTGTGCTCATTTCTGACTCTCTGCGCTGCCTCGTGTTTATTCGCTGACCTGAAATTCTGCCTTGCTGACCTCCAACTAAACCCTCCCTACTTAACAAGTCCCCAGCAAGTCCCTGCTTCCTCCCAGAAGACTTCTTTGATTTCTCCGGCCACTGCAAACACATGCGCACCCACCCCTGCCTCCACCTCCCCGTCCCCAAGGGCCTAACAGCACCCTGTTATCCTTTTGGTTACGTGCCTTCTTGTGTCCTGCTTAACTGCTTCTTGGCTATAAATCCTGTGTCTCCACCCACAGTGCCAGTCCTTAAGCAAGGATCACCTCCTTAGCCCCCTCCCTCCACTGCCAAGTGTTCTGCTCACAGCAGGCACTAAATATACTGATTAGTCTGTCCTGGATCATAAAAGCCCACAGATAGCCCTAGAAATTGTCAGCTAATACTTACAAAAATTCAATAGGTTTAAGGCAGGACACTTAGCCCTTAGTAGAATAGATAGATAGATGGATAGATAGTATATATTTTCTCTCTCTCTCTCTCCATGTGTACATATATATATGGCACTCCAGGAATTCTAATTAATGAAAATAAACAGACTCTAAAGGCTAGATGCAGAATACACCTTTAAACAAACTGCGAAGTTGGGTCTCAATGAGTCTCTTCATCCTCAGGCCTCCATGCTATGATAGCCAGGACACACCAAACACCAGATAAAGGTCAGGACATGTGTTCCCGGCAAAGGAATGGTACGCACAAAGTCAGGCAGAAGAGTCCAGAGCATGTGCACAAATTGGTAAGGTGGTTAGGCTGGGACCTGGAGGTACTTCAGAGATGGTGATACTAAGAGAGGTTGCAAAGACAGGACAGCGTGGGATGGCGGAATGTCCCTACCGTCTGGCTCACCAGCCTCGGTGTTGTCCTGTAGCCCAGCGGTTCTCAAGCTCTTTGGTCTCGGGACCGCTTTACACTCTTAAAAATTACGGTAGACGCTAAAGAGCTTTAACTGTGTTGCCTTTATCAATTGGTATTTCCCATATTCAAAATTCAAATGGATAACATTTAAAAATCATTTATGGTTCACTTTTAAATAATGTTACCATTTTTTTCACACTGTAGCATGTTAACATTTGTTTTTTAAGGAAAGTAACTGTATTTCCCAAAACCAAATAGAGGGAAGAATAGTATTGTTTTACATTTCTACAAATCTCTTTCCTGTCTGGCTGAAAAGACACCTAGAGTCTCCTACATTCGATCTGCAGTGATAGCATGTTGGGTCGAAGTATATGAAGAATATCCAGCCTCATAACAGATCTCCGGTTGGAAAAGGGAGAACTGTTTTAATAGCCCTTTCAGATAATTATAGATATTCTTCTTTGCTATGACATTAAACTTGACTTTTAAAGGTTAGTCGAAATGTGGAATTCGAAACCAGATCAGTGAAACTTCTCATACTGTTACATTAAAATCTATCAGTTTATGTGGTACTTTGAATGGATCTTGTTACTCATGCATAATTTGGTAACATCATGCATTGGTCATTTGGAAAATACTGGTTCACTGAGCTACAGAGACTTTCCAAATGTTGACACATTTCATTATACAATATAAAAAAAAACCACATTCATTGTTATCACCACCAATCTCATCAGAAAGTCTTTAAATATTGGGAAGCTGTCAAGCTCTCAGTGGTAGATAGAAGTTTTTCAAAGTTCTAATTTTCACTTGAAAGCTCAAATTTTATAATTGGCACAAATACTGTCAAGTTTTTTCTTTGAGGTGACTGGCTCACTTCATTCATTTTCAAGAAAATATCTGCCAAAAACAGGTATAAATGACCAAAATTTGTCAGTAAAAATGGTGTTTCATGAAAAAGCAACCCATTCCGCTCCCGCCTCAAACCATCACAACGCAAGACAGCCATAGTATGCAGCAGCAAGTTTCATGCATATGTCCTAATTTGTCACCCAGAATATTAAGAAGACATCTACACAAGCGTTAAGATTTAATAAAACTAGGAACGCCTGGGCGGCTCGGTCGGTTAAGTGTACTTCGGCTCAGGTCATGATCTCATGCGGACCGTGAGTTCGAGCCCCATGTCGGGCTCTGTGCTGACAGCTCAGAGCCTGGAGCCTGCTTCGGGTCCCGTGTCTCCCTCTCTCTCTGCCCCTCCCGCACTCACACTCTATCTTTCAAAAATGAATAAATGTTTAAAAAGATTTAATAAAATAATTTGTACCCCTTCATTGAGGAGATTCTTAAGTAAACCAGGCAAATATAGACATCATGCGTAATGCAACATCCTCCAGTATACGCTGATGCCACCGCCCTGATTTGTGTTAAAACACCAGCAGTTTTAACTACTGTCGAATTTGTACCATCAGTGCAATTATCAACATGCAGAAAAGGCAAATAAGTCTGAGTGTTACTATGAAAATAGATCTGACCTCAAAGACTCCTTGGAAAGGTTTTAAGCTCCCGCAGGTGGAATCACTAGACAAAATACAAGATGCTCAAATATTTCACGGGACATATTTATACCAAGGAATTATTTGTTGTTTATTTAAAATTCAAACTTAATTGGGTATCCCATGTTTTTATTTGCTATAACCCTACAACCTTACCTCTGGGGGTCCATAGACCACTCCTTACAAACAGCTACTGTGGGGCCATTTGGGAGCAGAGAAGTAATATCAGTTGTGCTTCGTGAAAATAGCTCTAAAGATAGATGAGAGGGTGGAAAGATTTCTCGGTGCAGGAAGCTCTGATGTTACTTTTTCTTCAAGTTTATTTATCTTGAGATAGAGACAGCAGGGGAGGGGCAGAGAGAGATTCTCAAGCAAGCTCTGCCCTGACAATGCAGGGCTCCAGCTCAGGAACCCAGATCATGACCTGAGCCGAAATCAACAGGACACTTAACAGACTGAGCCACCCAGGCGCCCCTCTGATGTTCCTTCTTACGTGTAGTTACTGAGAGAGGCAATGTTATTCTAAGCCTGGGCAAGGAAAACAGAAAAACCATACCAAAAGCAGCTGCCTAGCCTACCTAGCCACCCTCCTTCCAACACCGCCCCTCCCCTCCATCAGGACTTCTTGATTACAGCCGACTTAGCCCCCACCCAGCACAATTTAAAGGCCTTACTTCTTGCTTTCGCCAAATGGAAAGTAGAGGCCAGCTGGTCTTTATCCTTCATCAACTAACCCTTCACTTGAAGAGCAGGATTTACGTTTCACATCAAACTAAGTAATTCCCATTTCTCTAACTGGTTCATTCCCGTCCCCCTTGACCCAATTCTTAAATCTTATCTACGAGTCTCTGATGCACTAAATCCTCTCCATTTCCCCAGTTGGGAAATCCTGGCGGAGTCTAGTGTACACAGGCAACACCCCATTATCCACGCTGACTGAAGGGAGCAGTGAAGGGGGCAAGCCTTAAGTTTCCCATCTGTGAAGCAAATTGGGTTATAAAACATGATCTCTAAAGCTTCTTGCCATTCTAACATGGTGTATTGGACAGCCTAGATTTTGGAGTCAGATTGATAAGGGGCTCAAATCCTGGCCTTGCTGACCACTGGCTATACTTGTTTACTTGAGGAAGCCATTCACCATTCTGGGGTAATATCACCCATCTTATTGATTTATTGCAAAGATTCGAAACTGTTGTAGAGCCTTTGACACGTATCATCAAGTTGAATCACATGCCTTACATGAATTCAAGTACGCGCGGTTACAGAGAGAGAAAGGAAGGGAGGGAGGAAGGGCACCATTTAAATATACTCTCAGGAGTCCACCCTTCCTCTGCTCGGTCTTAGTTCTTACCTTTACGCCTTGACTTACCCCATTAATATCAACCCACCAGAGTGGCTCTCCTTGTCATTAACAGCATCCTGTCATTCAATATGGTCCCAAAATAACAGAATGCAGTTGGGGGTTTTTTAATAATCTTTGTCTTTTGCTTAATTTAGATTACTGGTACACGCTTTAGTATGTAAGATTCGACAGTCCCTGTTCATAACTCCAAACCAGATAAAGTAGACGGACAGAGATACTAGCAAGATAGGTATTTGCTACATACACATTGGTGCAGCCCCATGGCACACGCTGAATGTGGAAGCAAACACACACACACACACACACACACACAGACACGCGCGCGTGCGCACGCTCACACACACACCCCCAACACTGGGTTTAGTCAACAGCATGCACAGCCACCTCCCAGTTAAAAGCACTAGCTAACCACTGCAAATAAAACTGGTCTGTTCACACACTGTGATGGAAAAATAACACCAGTCTGCATCTAATCAACCCCAGGAGCAAATTTATGAGGACAGGAAGTTGGGAGATTCAGAGTCAATAAATGTCAGAAATTTTATAGTTCGAACATCATAGGTTCCTTTCTGTTTCTCCAGGGCAGTTGTTTAAGTCTTCCATTCACAAAACAAAACCTGAAATTTAAATGGCACCGGTGACTGTCAGACCTGGCACAATGTGTATAGTAGACCTATTTATGTTTCTTACTTCAAGAAAAGAATCTAACTCATGAATCGTTGGTAGTGACGAGTCTCTTCAACTTTCGAAACAATGTTTTTGGTGAATATTGCGTAGCAAATAATGAAAATATTAAGAATCTTCAGGTTATCAATTTTACCAATAATATCTTTAGAATTAAGCAGCACAAATCTTGAGTGCTTCGTATCCCCTTAAGTCTCCTACAATTAACAAAGCGGAGAGTACTCAGCCAATTTAGGAATATTTTTTTTTGGTTTGGCAAAAAGGCAATATAAAAATGCAGTAATCTCTGCTTAGCTTCATGATTACAGTCATAAATGGTTGCTAAAATTTGGAATTGGGGGTGCCTGGGTGGCTCAGTCAGTTGAGCAACCAGCTCTTGATTTCAGCTGAGTCATGATGCCAGGATTGTCGGATCGAGTCCCACATCAGGCTCTGTGCTGCCAGCATGGAGCCTGCTTGGGATTTTCTCCTTCTCCCCGGCTCACACACTCTCACTCTCTCTCTCTCTCTAAAATATTTTTTTTTAATTTCTTTAAAAATTGGAATTGGACCTTGGTTTTGAAAATTTGCTAAAATAGCCAGATCTTTACAGGTGCCTGGGTGGCTCAGTCGGTTAAGTGTCCAACTCTTGATTTCAGCTCAGGTCATGATCTCATGGTCTGTGGGCTCAAGCCCTGCTGACGGCACAGAGCCTGCTTGGGATTCTCTCCCTCTCTCTCTCTCTCTCTCTCTCTCTCTCTGCCCCTCCCCTGCTCATGTGCTCTCTCATGCTCTCTCTCAAAATAAATAAACATTTTTTTAAAATATAGTCAGATCTTTATATATCCTAGGTTATTAGAACATACGCACAGGAAAAAAAAATATGCCACTTTTTAAAAGGTTCCAATTTGAGAAACTTTTATAAATGAAGAGGAACATTGCAGGAGCCAAAAATACTTATTTGAAGAAGACTCATTATACAAACTTAGATAAGTCACTTAGGATTATCTCTTCGTGTTCTAATAACCAGGTTGGCACTGTATCACATCCAAAAATATGGACCTTCCCATTTGCCGGTTTCATCTTTTTTTTTTTTAGGTTGCTATTTTTAATGTGTGTTTATAGTACACTGAAGACATCTTAGTCAATCATGTATTGAGCAAAATAATCACCATGGCAGGGAGACACACATGGTAGTCTTTATTGTCAACATGTCTTATAAAACCAAATAAATATTTGTTAGTGTTCCATTTTGATAAATACAAGAAACACATGGGGCTGAGAGGGAACCATATCAAGAGCTCCATACTTTTTTCAAATACTGCCACTACTCTAATGGTAAATAACAAAGAATGCCAGAGGATGGGAGGGTTTTGGCAAACACAGTACATCAGAAACAGACCAGACCTTTGATGTGGCAGAGTAACCAAGGAGCTAACAGACTGAACATTGGACATCTTTTCCCATGAAGCTCAATGTGTAAGTGGTAGCAAAGGTCTTTCGGTTTCCTAACTTCTACCCACAGCTTGCTCCACTTCCCTTCCTGTTCCTATCCTGCCCTGCCCTTCCTTTCAGCAGGCCTCTCCTTGGCTTCCTTTCCCGGACCCTGCCTGCCTGGGCTCCTCTCACCCCTTAGAGACCTTTCTTCTTGGAAGGTTCTTCCCTTCCCCCCTCCCCAGCCCTTTCACTTTCCCTCTCCGAACATTTCTCCATAAATCTCCAGAATACCCCAACTATTATAGCTCGCTGTAGACTGCCGAAGGCAAAGGGAATAAAAAGAATCCTACAGAAAGAATTGGAAAGTTGAGGTTCTCATCTGACCACACTTCACTGACGTCCTACAACTTGGCAATGGAACACGCTAGAACCAGAGAAAGGGCAGCAAGAGTGACAGGCTGGGAAGCCCAGCTCTGCTCGGCACCAGTGAGGTGACCTTCAACCACCACAGAACTCCTGAACCTGCTTCTCCATCTGGGATGGACCTACCTCACGAGGTCACAAGGTGGCAGAGGGCCACGGGAGACTGGTGTGGGAAGCACAGAGCCCAGGACCCACGGCTTCCCCGGTGCACTTCCTGAAGCCGCAGCAGCAGTGCCCAAGAACTCGTTAGAAAAGCAAACTCTTCGGCTCACCCCAGACCTACTGAATCACAAAGTCTGACGCGGGGCCCGGCACCCTGTGTGTTAACAAGTCCTCCAAGTGATTCTGATTCCCGCCGATGCTTGAAAAAAACACCACACCGTACAGATGAACTGATTTTCGTGAGATTTCTTCTGGCGGTAGCTTTCTCTGGTTCCGGCGAGATTCTGCCAGTGCGAGAAACGCAAACCCCCCCCCCCCCCGTGTCGCAATGGTACTTATCGTGCGAGGAGCACACCCGCTCGTTCTCCTCTCGATTCTCACAAAATCCTGGCACACTCACGCAGTTGGGCCCATTTCAGGGAATCCCAGAGCCCTGATGATGTGGATCGTACAATTTATGATCTTCGAGGGCTGGGAAATATTCTACCACCAGGCCAGCCCAACAGCTTGATAGAAGCCAGTGCACTACGGTCTCGAGGATACCAGAAGAATCTAATTCTGCACATTTCCACCCAGCGCGCCGATGCCAGAAATTCCACTGTTACAGCCTGAAGCTTTAGTCCAACACCTGGAAACCACTATCCCTGGAAACACCACAGCGAGCCCTTAACTGCTCAGGTAAGGGAGAAAGAAGGAGGAGAACTTGAGTGTCTCGTTCTCAGGAAGTGGGATGCCCACCCCACCTCGGAAAGCATCCCCGAAAGAGGGTTATTGGGTCACTACAGGCAATTTCGCTAGCTTCACAGGTTTGCCAGAGGCCAGGTGTGCACACAGACTCAGGTATGGATCAGAGGTGTGGAGGACACCTTAAGGACTGACTTGGGGAGTCTCGGGCTGAAGGAGGAGGTATGAGCAGACCAGCACAGAGACAGAACCAAACTGAGCTGGTTCTTACTTTTCGGTGCTCTTGGAAAGATAGAAAACCTCCCAAACTCTCATGGAAACGGACAGTCCCGTTTCCTTCGGTCCTCTCCCTCCTCATCCGCCCTTGTATTTGTTATATTGCTCACCTGCAATGTTGCGTCTGCTCACCGAAGCGCAGTGAGGAAGAGAAAACTCATTTTACTGAGAAGAAATGGGCAAGCCTACCAGTAGTACGGGAGCAGAACCCCTATTCTTGGGCTCTGAGCCTACTTCTTTTGTCTCGGTGTGTATTTTCGGTCTGGCCAAGATGACCTGTGCTCTCCTGCTCAGCTCTCCACAGTCCCTCCAGGAGAGGGAGGTCAGGGCTCCGGAGCCCCGGTGCAGGGTGCAAATTCCAGGCCTCCAGCATCTGAGCTTCCCTCCCCCCATCTGCTCCCACTGTGTACCCCCTCCCTGCTTTCAGAGCACAGAGCTTAACGACTCCACAGATGGGCAGCTCTGTCAGCCATGGAAAAGAGGTTCTGCTACACATAATTGTACTCTGAAAATATCGCTGTGGAAGTGTGTAGCTGAGTCACAGAGTTGGCAGGGGCACTTCACACAGGCTAGGCTTTAACTCCATGGGCCCTGCAGGGTGACCCTGGGCACGGTCCCTCCCTGAGCCCAGGAAAAGGGTTGCTGAGGTCCAGCTGGAAAGACATTCGTTGCCCTATCACTGAGTTCACACGTAGAAGTCTGGCTTCCGGGCGCCTGTGTGGCTCAGTCGCTTAAACGTCAGATTTCAGCTCAGGTCATGGTCTCGCGGTTCACGGCAGGCTCTGCGCTGACAGCTCGGAGCCTGGAGCCTGCTCTGGATTCTGCGTCTCCCTCTCTCTCTGCCCCTCCCCAACTTGTGCTCTGTCTTTCTCTCAAAAATAAATAAACATTATAAAAATTAAAAAAATATCAAGCATTAAGGTGCTTAAGAATCGCCTTAGGATCTTGTTAAAATGAGTATTCGGATTCAGTAGGGCTGGGATGGGCTGCTGAGCTGAGATGCTGCGGTTCCAACAAGCCCCCGGGCAATGAGCCCGCTCCGAGACCCCAGACCACATTTTGGGTCTCAAGGCCCAGCAGGTGTGGGAGCACTGGCATCGCCTGGGAGGCGTGGTGGTCACAAGCCCTTCCTCATTGCCAGGCTTCCTGCTGTCACCAGGCCTGCTCCCGACTGCCCCCTACCCCAGCACACCGGCCAGCCTCACCTTCTGGTTCCCTCAGAAAGTCTGACTCCCTTCGCCCTGCCTTGTCAAATCTTACCCCTCTTTCCCGCCTAGACTCTCTTCTGCCATTTAGTCTTCCCCATCCACTCCACGGTTTAGCCATCCCTTTCCCTCTTCTCCCACGACGACAGCCGGGTGGCACCCCTCCCATCCTGTCATGAGCTCCGCAGCCGAGGGCAGGAAGGGAAGTGGATGGGGGGAGACACGGAACCCGGGCAGCGTGGTTGACACATTGTAACTGCTGGCAAATCACTGTCCCTTTCTGAAAAATGCCCCACGAGGTAAAAGCCCATCTGCTAAAGGTCACATTACATCGTGAATGAAAATCACTTATTTTATCTTTAAAACCTCCTCAGAACTTGGCCCAACAGAATCGTTCTCCGGACGTGTGCTACATGACAGCGGCTGAAGCTATTCCTCCCGACAGTGAAGCTCAGAGGAGCTTTAGAGGTCACCAGTCCAGCTATCCCTTTCCCTGTCATTTTATTAATAAGGAAGCCAAGGCCCCAAGAAAAGAATAGCTTCCTCACACGTCCAGTTGGTTAGTAGCAGACTGAGGACCAGCATTCGGAATCCTGGTTCGGGTGGGTTTTGTTGGGCCAGTGACCACGTAGCACACCTTCTAGAACAAGAAGGTTTGACCCTTCCAGATGCAGCCTCCATCCTCCTCTGTGTTTGGGGGAAGCCACCATCGTATTTTTTTAAATTTTTTTTAACATTCAATTATTTTTGAGAGACAGAGAGAGACCGAGCATGAGCAGGGGAGGGGCAGTGAGAGACGGAGACGCAGAATCCGAAGCAGGCTCTACAGGCTCTGAGCTATCAGCACAGAGCCTGACACAGGCTTGAACCCATGAACTGTGAGATCATGACCTGAGCTGAAGTCGGACATTTAGCCCGCTGAGCCACCCAGGTGCCCCAGAAGCCACCATGGTATTAAGCAAAACTCATGACAATGCACTGTGAGTAGCTGGGCTGGATAAACTCAGCAAATGTCAGTAATGGTGAGATGTTACCAAACGGCACTCTGCAGGGGAGGACACTTTCGCCCTTTGCAGAATCCCCCCACCCTCCGTGAGAGGTCAGGCCCTACAGTCCGGTATGACTCCTAGCTTCAAGGCCTATCCGAAGTTTCCAGCATCCCTCCCTCCCAGGACATCGGCTCAAACCTGCTATTTCTCACACCAACCTTATTCCGTGGCTGGTGCTTAAAGCAGCAGATTGCTTCTAGGTACAGGGACCCACGTGGGTGAGGTTAAATCTGCTACTTGATCTTTGACATCTTTTTTTAAGTTTATTTATTTAGTTTGAGACAGAGAGAGAGACTGAAGGGGAGGGGAAGAGAGAGGGAGAGAGAATCTCAAGCTGACTCTGTGCTAGCAGCAAAGAGCCCGACGTGGGGCTCAAACCCACGAACCGGGAGATCACGACTTAAGCAGAAGCTAAGAGCCAGACACTTAACCAACCGAGCCACCCAGGTGCGCCTGACATTTGACGTCTCGAAGTTCGGAGCTGAGCGAGGCGACTTCTCAGTCTGAACGTGGGTCCGGGCCTCACAATGGTTCCGCCCTTTCGGGAACTGTGGGCTGGATCTTTCCAGGATAAAGAAGTTTCTCTTTTCCCTGTTGGCTTCCGAATGCCACCTCAGGTGAAGTTCTACTGTGTGGAGCCCAGACGATTGTCAAGCTGTGGCCAGAGATGTTTAATTGGATTTTAAAAGATGAGAAAGCAGCAGGGAGCTGATTGTCAGCCCTCTGACAAGGCCCAGCAGCATCGGTGGCCTGACAGCATGGAGGAGGGGTGTCCTGCCCAGTGTCGATTACTGTCTCCACCTGGGGGCAGGGAGGGCTGAGGAAAGGAGGGGACGTGTGGCAGTGACAGTGGCAGGAGAGCCTTCTGCAAGCTCAGTGCCCCATTGTCCTGTTCTGGTTTTACTTCCAGAATCGGACTCTCTCAGAAGGCGACCAAGGGTTTCCCCTTCTAACTTATTCCTCCTCAAGGTGCCTGGGTGGCTCAATCGGTTAAGCATCCGACTCTGTCTCAGGTCATGATCACACGGTTCGTGGGTTTGAGCACCATGTCGGGCTCTCTGCTGACAGCTCAGAGTCTGGAGCCTGCTTCGGATTCTATGTCTCCTTTTTCTGCCCCTCTCCCACTCATGCTGTGTCTCTCTCTCTCTGTTTCTCAAAGGTGAATAAATGTTAAAAAAAATTTAACTTATCCTTCCTCATAAGAAAAATTTCTCTAAGCTGTCATATCAATAACTTATTTTTTAAGGTTTATTTTATTATTTTATTATATTTTAAGGTTTATTATTTATTTATTCATTTTTGAGAGAGAGAGAGCATAAGTAGACAAGAGGCAGAGACAGGGAGACACAGAATCTAAAGTAGGCTCCAGGCTCCCAACTATCAGCACAGAGCCTGACATGGGGCTCGAACCCATGAACCGTGAGATCATGACCTGAGCTGAAGTTGGACACTTAACCGACTGAGCCACCCAGGCGCCCCTCAATAATCTATTTTTATATTTTTAGTAACATTTTTTCCACGTCCATGCTACCCGGTAAGCCTCACTAAGTATCCGAGGTCGGTGATCAGGGAAAACGGGATCACCTGCAGTTTATAAAGGAGGAAACTAGATTAATTCATCTGAGACCCGAGTTTGCCCAAGGCTATACAACTGGTAAGTGGCTGAGCCAGAACTGGAGATCGGTTGTCACTGATGAAAAAATAGATAAAAGCCGTTTCATCAATGACATGTATACAATTTCAATTCTGCATCTTAATGCTGTTTCCCCAAGAAAGAAATCTCCTTGTGTTGTAACAGTGCAGGGAGACCAGGCTGTGCCCTAAAGGCTAATTAAAAATGGAGGTTCCCACATACACCCTTGATTCTTGGATTGACAGAGACTTTCCACAGAAACACAGACATTTCCAGGGCGCCTGAGGATGTCTGTGTGCTGCACTGTTTCTGGGCACCGAGGAGTTTGTCGGTCCTCGAGAAAGCTAGTGGCTAAGGAGGAGGACCCACTGATGTTACTCTGAGACAGAACGATAGCGCGGCCATGAGCCCAGATTTCTAGATTCGTCTTCAAGATGAATAGGACTCTGGCAGAGCAGATCTGCCACTGGACACGTGAAGTGATTCTTTTACATTATTTTTCTCAGGAAGACCTTAGGAGAAAACCATGGGAATAAACATATTTTCTTAACATTGAACTTTAAGACTGCCCCCCTCCAACACACGCACACACACACACACACAGACATGCACACACACGTCATTTTTAAAGACTTAGGGGACAATACTTTTCCTGAAACCATGGACAGCATTCATCCTTTCGGCTTTGCCTGTGAGAAGATTTTCACCTTTCTATCAGTACAATCTACACATCACTGAGAAGGCATAGGTGTAAGCTATAGCCCTGGAAGAAAAGTGGCTAAGTGGAAGCCAAGATCCGTGGTTCAGAGAATATTGAAGTTTGTTTCTTAGACAGCAACTGAGCCAAAACAGCCAGAAACACTGACACTTTTCAGAGAGCTTTGTGTGCCCAAAGCACCTGGATTTCAACATGCGTTTTGTGAATGTAGCTCTTATAAATCCATGGTGTTGAGAAAATGCAAAAGAGACACTATCTTGGCCCAAAAATTTACAACTTAAACATGCTTAAGAATAACTCAAGAGACTTTAGGTTTCAAGAGCACAGAATAAAGTCACTGTCCACCCCCATTTCCTTTCCAGAAATTAATTCTAAAATTCATAAGGGAAAGAAATCCATCTTTGATGAAACATAAAGACATTTGTAATCCTGAATCACAATACGTGAAAAGAGTAAACACATGAAGAAAGGTTAGTGACTTAGAGCAGAATAAGATAAAAATTGAGTACCTCCAGGAAGAAATTCCAACAGGAAGCAAACTAATTCAACATGCCCTCAAAACACAGAGAGTCATAAGAATTAGAGTACCGGGTACTGTAAAGAGCTATGGTTGACTCCAGTCTGGGTACAGTAGAGCAATTTGATCAAAATGTCCCACCGACAAATAATGATCATAAAATCAAGACAAAAAGTTTTAATTCTGAAGGGATTGGATATTGACCTAAAGGAGACAGAATCTGGAGGGACGTTAACCCTTGAAAGATGTGAACTACACTGGATGAGATTTCGTGTTTGTGGCTTTTTGCCTGAGAGCGGTCCCTTATCTGTGCAGCATAGACTGGCACAAAGCTGTGGTCTTGCTGCCTTGACGTGTTAGAGACAGACTTTGGACTACCAGAGAGGTTGGAAAGATACAAGGGAAATCCCCGAAAAGAGAGCTCCACAGAGAGAAGGATCCCCAAAATCTGAGTCTACACTCTGCACAAATCCTCTGTTGACTACTGTACTATGATTTCACAAGGGGGACTCTGGGAGACCAAACAAAAACCCGAGCAACAAGAAATTAGGGGAAATTTCAGCCATTGCCCACCTCAGGGGAGACGGAGTTTTGGAGTCCGAGTCCCAGTAAATTAACTTATTTTAAGAACCAAATCAACACTTTTTGGAGAACTAAACTGAATCCAGAGTCTGAGAAAATTACCGTTCACAACGTCCTGCATATAATCAAAAGGTATTAAATACAAAATAATAAAAAACAAAAACAAAAACAAAAAAACCCAAAAATATGTGATGCATAATCAAGGGGATTAAAAAGAAATTCATAGAAACCAATTCCAAACACAGATGTCGGAATTAGTATATTTCATTATAAATATATCCAGTGACTTACATAAAAACATAGATATAATGAATGAAAAGAAGCAGACTCTCAGCAAAGAAATTGAAACTATAAAAAATGAAAAGTCTAGAACTAATAAATAAGAGAATATTTTAAAATTCACTAGATTGGCTTAAGAAAAAAAATGGGTGGGGCGCCTGGGTGGCTCAGTCGATTAAGCAGCCGACTTCAGCTCAGGTCATGATCTCCATGTCTGTGAGTTCGAGCCCCGTGTTGGGCTCTGTGCTGACGGCTCGGAGCCTGGAGCCTGCTTCAGATTCTGTGTCTACCTCTCTCTCTCTCTGCCCTTCTCCTGCTCACGTTCTGTCTCTCAAAAATAAATAAAAACATTAAAAAAATTTTTTTTAAAAAGAAAAGAAAAAAAATGGGAGATGCAGAAGACTCCATGAACTGTAAGATTGATTGGCAGTAACTTATTCAATCCAAAATACAGAGAGATAAAAGACAAGAAAAATAGAAGAAACTCAGAGACTCGTGGTTGCATGGGAAATAGTCTAAGATAACTGCCAAACATTGAGGAGAGAAAGAATAGGACATAAATAATGTTTGAAGGGGCGCCTGGGTGGTTCAGTTGGTTCAGTGTCTGGCTCTTGGTTTTGGCCCACGTCATGATCTGATGGTTTGTGAGACTAAACCTGGAGTCAGGCTCTGTGCTGGCAGTGTGGAGCCTGCCTGAGATTCTCTCTCTCTCTCTCTCTCTCTGCCCCTCCCCAGCTCACGTTCTCTCTTTCTCTCTCTCTCAAAATCAATAAACGTTTAAAAAAAGATTTTAAAAAATAATAATGTTTGAAGAAACAATGGCTGAAAATTTTCCTATATTTGGTGAAAAATATCCAAGAAGCTCAGAAAACTGCAAGCAAGATAAATACCAAGAAAAACCACACCCATGTACATTTTGATCAAACTATAGAGAGCCAAAAATAAAACCTCAAAAACTGCCAAAGAAAAACAACATATTACATACAGACTGAAGAACAACAAAATAAATGACAAATGACCTCTGATCATAAAAATTAAGAGGGCGTCTGGGTGGCTCAGTGGGTTAAATGTCCGACTTCAGCTCAGGTCATGATCTCATGGTTTGTGGGTTTGAGCCCCGCATTGGGCTCTATGCTGACAGCTCAGAGCCTGGAGCCTGCTTTGGATTCTGTGTCTCCCTCTCTCTCTACCCTTCCCTAGCTCATGCTCTGTCTCTCTCTCTCCCTCAGAAGTAAGCATTAAAAAAAAGAAAGAAAGATAAATTAAGTACAGAAACAATAGAAGAGTGTCTTCAAAGTGTTAAAAGAAAAAAAACATTCAAGTCAGATTTCTATATCTTTCAAAAAGGAAGGTGAAATTAAGTCATTTTCAGATAAATGAAAACAGAGAATTGCAACTTCACTACAAGAAATGCAAAATGAAATTATTTCGGCTAAGGAGGAGTTTCTCAGATGCGAGATGGACCCTATGTTTCCAGTTACCAGAAATGGCAAATACGCAGATAAAGGCAGATTACTATACTTTTTCTCTTCTTCTTTTTATTTACTTTAAAGATATAGAAGTATTTAAAATCTATGTTATAAAACTATATATAGAGCTTATAATGCACATAGATGAAAAATACATGAAACTAATAGCAAAAAGAAAAGAGAGATGAGTGGTCTATACTCTCACAGGTTCCCTATATTTTTTTAAGTTTATTATTTTGAGAGAGAGAGTGTGTGTGCAAGCAGGGGAGAGGCAGAGAGAGGGAGAAAGAGAGAATCACAGGCAGGCTCCACACTGTCAGCGCAGAGCCCGATGTGGGGCTCAAGCTCACAAACCCTGAGACCATGACTGGAAGCTTAACCGACTGAGCCACTCAGGTGCCCCACAAGTTTCCTATATTTTCTGAAGTAAAATACTGCAGTATTAATTGTAATCTGACTGAGATAAATTTAAAATGTGTATCATAATCCCTAGAGCAACTGCTAAAAATATGCAGACTTGTAACTTAAAGGAATTAAAATGGTATATTAAAATCTATTAAGTCAATTCTTAAAAATGTAGAAAGAATGTAGAAACTAAGAAACAAAAATCGTATCAGACAAGTAGAAAACAAATGAAATAAGATGTATATCCAAACATATCAATAATTACTTTAAATGTGGATTAAGTAAATACAATGGTTAAAAGAAATAAATTTTTCAGACTAGATAAGAAAACTTGATTCAACTATATGTTGTCTACAAGAGGCTGAGAAACATTATCAAAATTAATTGAATTATGTTAATTCTCCCCAGACTGATCTACCTATTGCAATACAATACAAATAGTAAGTATTATAGTTGTTATTGTTTTTATCATTATTTTGAAATTGACAAGCTGATTCCAAATTTATATGGAAGTTGCAAGGATGTGGATTGGCCAAAACAAAAATAGGTTTTAAAAACCCACAATTTGGAATACTTACTCCACCTGACTTCAAGACCTATCATAAAGCTAGAGAAATCAAGACAACAAGTTATTGCCATAAGAATAGATAAATGGGTCCATGGAAAATGGGGAAGAAAGTGCAGAAACTGACCCACGCTTATATAAGCAACTAACTTTTGATAAATTTGCCAAAGCTGGGCGCCTGGGTGGCTCAGTTGGTTAAGCATCTGACTCTTGACCTCAGCTCAAGTCATGATCTCACAGTCATGAGATCCAAGTCCCATGTCTGGATCCACACTGAGTGTCGGGCTCCATGCTCAGAATGAGGCCTGCTTGGGACCCTCTCTCTCTCTCTCTCTCTCTCTCTCTGCCCTTCCCTGCTCATGTTCTCTCTCTTTCTGACTCTGTCTCTCTCTTTCTGTGTCAAAAAAAAATTGCCAAAGCAATTCAATTGGAAAGAAAAATTCTTCTCAATACATGGTACTAGAACAACTATATATCTGTGTAAGATTTTTAAAACAACCACAACCTCATACTATACAAAAAAAAAAAAAAAATTCAAGATGGACCAGAAACTAAAATACAAAAAGTTAAAACTGTAAAAATTTTAGAAATAAAAAAAGATTATATCTTTGCAAACTGGAGTTAGGCAGAGATTTCTTAGTCAGAATATAGAAAGCAATATTCATGAAAAGAAAAAAGTGACAAATTAGGCTTCATCAAATTAAAAACTTTTGTTCACAAAAAAAGTCATTAAGGAAATGAATAGGCAAGCCACAAATTGGGGGAAAAAAATACTGACAAAACATAACTGAAAAGGAGCTTGTATCCAAAATGAAGACTTCCTACAATCCAACAAACATTAGAAAGACTGTCAACAACAAGTGTTGGCAAAGATATCGATTAACCACAACTTTCATGCAATATTGCATTTACAGAGCAGAAATCTACAAAAAGAAACCTCCTTGGGAACCAGGTATTGGGGTAGGAAAATCTGAACGGTACTAACAGGTCACTGGGGTCTCAGTGTGGATGAATCTAAGAGATAAGAACTCCAGGGGAACATAAGCATCCCAGAACCCTGCACTTCTGTAAGCTTTATCTCCAGGAGCTCCACCAGGCACTCCAGTGACTATCGGAGAAAAATTCCCTTGTGCTTCTCGAAGTGGGAGGGAAAAAGGAACCATTCTGAAATAGGCCAGAGACTTCTGCTCTTAAAAGGCCCTCCCAGAAGAGAAACTATTTTACCAAAAGCCTAACTTTCTGGAATTTTATAAACACCTAACTCCCTGGGATACGGAAAATACCCAACTCCAGCTCACTCTAGCTATCCTGTCCCACCTAAGGGGGTGAACACACAGAAGCACTTGGGAAGTTCACAGTCTAGAGACACAGGCTCACTAAAAGACTGAGACCTAATCAATAAGACTATAAAATACTTCCCTTCTCCACATCTTACCACCACATTACTAAAGGCTCATTAACTGAAGTTCCTTTCACATAGTTCATCATGTCCAGCTATCAAGAAAAAATTATAAGATATACTAAAAGGCAAAAAGTACAGTTTCAAGAGACAGAGCAAGCATCAAACCAGACTTAGGTGTGGCAGGGATATTGGAATTGTCATAGTACAACCACTATGATGAACATGCTAAGGGCTCTAATGGATAATAGGTAGCATGTAAATACACGTGGTCAATGTAAGCAGAGAGACATAAGTTCTAAGGAAAAAGCAAAAAGAAATACCAGAGGGGAAAAACCACTGTAACAGAAATGAAGAATGCCTTTGATGAGCTTATTAGTAGAGCCGAAACAGCTAAGAAAAGAATTTCTGAGCTTGAGAAACTGCCAAAACTGAAAAGCAAAGGGAAAAAAAAACATTAAAAAAAGAAAACAGAGTATCCAAGAACTGTGAATTAACTACAAAATGTAAAATATACACATAGTGGTAATACCGGAAGGAGGAGAAAGAGAGAAAGGAACAGAAAAAATATTAGAAACAATAATGCCTGAGAATCAGCCCCAAATTAATGTCAGATGCCAACCCACAAACCCAAGAAGTTCAGAGAATACCAAGCAGGTTAAATTAAAAAACAAACAATCTATATGTAAGCATATCATATTCAAACTACAAAAAATCTAAGCTAAAGAAAAAATCCTGAAAAAAACAAAGGAAAAAAAATACCTCACCTACAGAGAATCAAAGATAAGAATTACATTAATTACATCTGGCTTCTCAGAGAGAGAAAAACCACCAACCTAGAATTCCATATTCTGTGAAGTTACCCTTCAAGAGTGAATAAGACATAAAGACACAAAACTACAGAAGAAATAATGGCCGAAAACCTCCCTACCACAGGAAAGAAAAAGACATCCAGATCTAGAAAGCTCAGAGAGTTCCAAGTAAGACGAAACCAAAGAGATCCACATCAAGACACAATTATAATTAAAATGTCAAAAGTTAAGGATAAAGAGAGAATCTTAAAAGCAGCAAGAGAAAGCAAATTGTTATGTACAAGGGAAACCCCATAAAGCTATCAGGAGATTTCTCAGCAGGCCTGAAGGGAGTGGCATGACATATTCAAATTTTTGAAAGGAAAAAAAAAGTCCAGCCAAGAATATTCTGCCCAACAAGGTAATCATTCAGAATTAAAGGACAGATAAAGAGTTTTCCAGACAAGCAACAGCTAAAGGAGTATATCACTACTAAACCAGCCTTATAAGAAATGTTAAAGAAACTTCTTAGGGCTGAAAAGAAATGGCACAAATTAATACCAAAAAAACATACGAAAGTAAAAATCTCAATGGAAAAGGCAAATATGTAGTAAAGGTAGTGGATAAATAAGTAAATAAATATAATAAAGTTGCAGAGTACAAAATTAATAAACAAAAAATCTGTTGCATTTTCATTTGCTAATAATAAACTATCAGAAAGAGAAATCAAGAAAACAATCTAATTTATAATCACATCAAAATAATAAAATATTTAGGAATAAATACAACCAAGAAGATGAAACACTTGTACACTGAAAACTAGAAGACACTGATGAGAGAAATTGAAGAAAACGCAAATAGAAAAATATTCCATGCTTATGAATTGGAAGACTTAATATATTGTTTAAATATCCATACTACCTAAAAACAATCTACAGATTCCATGCAATCCCTATCAAAGTTCCAATGGCACTTCATATAACTAGGGAAAATAATTCTAAAATTTGTTGGGAACCACAAAAGACGCTGAATAGCCAAAGCAATCTTGAGAAAGAACAACAAATCTAGAGCTTTCATGCTCCCTGATTTCAAACTATGTTACAAAACTATAGTAATCCAAGCATTATGGTATTAGCATAAAAACAGACACATGAATCAATGGAACAGAATAGAGAGCCCAGAAATAAACCCACACATATATGATGAATTAATTTATGACAAAGGAGGCAAGAACATACGACAGAGGGAAAACACAGTCTCTTCAGTAAATGGTATTGAGGGAGCGCCTGGGTGGCTCAGTTGATTAAGCGTCAGACTTTGGGTCAGGTCATGACCATGCAGTCTGCGAGTTCGAGCCCCACGTTGGGCTCTGTACTGACAGCTTGGAGCCTGAAGCCTGCTTCAGATTCTGTGTCTCCCTCTCTCTCTGCTCCTCCCCTACTCATGCTCTCTCTCTCTGTCTCAAAAATAAATAAACATTTTAAAAAATTAATAAATAAAATAAATGGCATTGAGAAAACTGGAAAGCTACATGCAAAAGAATGAAACTGGGCCACTATCAGACACCATATACAAAATTAATCTGAAATGGATTAAACACTTGAAAGTAAGACCCAAAATTATAAAACTCCTAGAAGAAAACATAGGCAGTTAAGCTCCTTGGCATCTGTCTCAGCAATGTTTTTTTTTTTTTTGATCTGACTCCAAAGTCAAGGGCAAAAGAGCAAAAATAAATGGGACTACATCGAACTAAAAAGCTTCTGCACAGCAAAGGAAGACAGCAATAAAATGAAAGGCAACCTACTGAACAGGAGAAGATATTTGCAAACACATATCTGACAAAAGGTTAATATTCAAAATATATAAAGAATTCATCAACTCAATAACAAAAAAAGCCAAACAGTCCAATTAAAAAATAGGCAGAGAATCTGAATAGACCTGTTTCCAAGAAAAAAAACATACAGATGGCCAACAGACACATGAAAAGATGTTCAACATCCTTAATCATCAGGGAAATGCAAATCAAAACCACAATGAGACATCACATCACATATGTTAGAATGACTATTATCGAAAAGACAAGAAATAACAAGTGTTGGCAAGGATGTGGAAAAAAAGCAACCCTTTTGTGCACTGGTAGTGGGACTGTAATTGGAGCGTCCACTGTGGAAAACAGTATGGAAGCACCTCAAAAAATTACAAATAGAATTACTATATGATCCAGCAATTCCATTACTGGGTATCCATCTATTTGAAGGAAAAAAAAAAACACTAATTTGAAAATATATATGAACCCCTAAGTTCATTGCTGCATTATTCACAATAGCCAAGATATGATGGCAACCCAAGCGTCCATCGATGGATGAATGGATAAAGAATGTGTAGTATACATACAAAATGAAATATTACTCCACCATAAAAATGAATGAAATCTTGCCATTTGTAACAACATGGATGGGCCTTGAGGATCTGATGCTAAGTGAAATAAATCAGAGAAAGACAAATACTACAGGATTCCACTTATATGTCAAATATAAAAAGCAAAACAAACAAAATCCAGACTCACGGATACAGAAAACATATTGGTAGTTGACAGAGTGGAATGAAGTTGGAGGAATGGGAAATGGGTAAAGGGTGTCAAAAAAAACTTTCAGTTATAAAGTAAATAAGTCATGGAGCTCTAATTTACAGGATGGTGAATATAGTCACTAATATATTAACTTTGTATGGTGACAGATGGTATCCAGACTTATTGCAGTGATCGTTTACAATGCATACAAAAGTCAAATTCCTATGTTGTAGACCTAAAACTTACATAATACTGTAGGCCAATTATACCACAATAAGATAAAATAATAAAATAAAAAATAATGAACACTCTAGGGGGAAAAAAAGTAAACAGATGGACTTTCTCATAAAATAAAATAGTAAAACCAGAAAGCAATAATGAAACTGGGCCCCCAAAGCTCATATATTAGAAAAATAATAAAACATATATATGAATAATTCATGGCTTTAAAAATCAACGAACATTGTTAAATAATTATAATTACTTGTAAGATGCAACTAAATTAATACTTAAAGGATGATTTACAGACCTGAATGTATATATTAAAATATAACAAATATTAAGAATTATGATCTACCCAAGCACTTCAAGAACTTATGAAAAGAACAAAAGACAAAACCCAAATGGAAGAAAAGAAATATTTGTGGCAGTAATTAGTTAATGAGAGTAATGAAATAGGAAACAAAGAAATGGTAGAGAATAGTAGCAAACACAGATTTTTTAAAAAATATTAATAAAATAGACAAATCTCTGACATGGTCAACAAACACACACAAAGGAGAATAGGTAAATCAGCAATGATAAATTTATTATTTAGGTAATGCTAACTAGTAATAAACTTCAAAATGTCAGTGACATAATAAAAAAAGTTTATTTCTCATTCATTTAACAGTTGGGTGCAGACATTCTGGTTAGCAAGAGGCTTTCTTCCACTCGTTAATTTAGGGAACCACGTTTACTCCTAGTTCTTGGAGCTCTCACATCCCCTGAGGCTTAAGAAACTTCTTCATTGAAAAAAAAGTAAATGTATGGGAAAAAATATACCATATTTAATACTAATTTAAAAAAAGCCAGAGTAATTCCAGGCAGAGAAGACTTCAGAGCAAAGAAAGATATCGGGGTTAAAGAAGAGCATTATATAATGATAAAAGGGTCAATTCACCAAAAAGACATAACAATCCTTAATGTGTATGTGCCTAACAACAGAGCATCAAAATATATGAGGCAAAAATTGGTAGAACCGCAAGTATAAATAGATAAATCCACTTACTATAGTTAGAGACTTCAACATCCCTCTCTCAGAAATGGAAAGATCAGCAGGTTGAAAATCAGTAAGGACAAAATTGGACTCAACACCATCAGTCAACTAATAAAATGGACATCTATAGTCTACTTTATCCAACAACATCAGAACACACATTCTTCTCAAGACCACATGGAACATTTACCAAGATAAACCACATTCTAGGCCATAAAACACATATTAAATTTAAACATAAAGAAATTATATAATGTCTGCTCTCAAGCCACAATGGAATTAAAACACAAATCAATAGCAGAAAAATAGGTGGCAAATCCAAAAATACTTGAAGATTAAACAACCTAATTCTAAATCACACATGAATTAAATTTTTAAATATTTTAACAAATGAAAGTGAAAACGCAACTTACCAAATTTGTAGGATAAAGTGAAGACAGTGCTTGAGGGAAATTCATAGCACTGAATGTATATATTAGAAAAGAAGAAAGATCTAAAATCAGTCACCTAAGCTTTCACCTCAGGAAACTGGAAAAATGGGGGCGGAAATTAGGGGTACCTGGCTGGCTCAGTCCATAGAGTATGCAACTGTTGATCTTAGGGTCACAAGTTTGAGTCCCATGTTTTGTGTAGAATTACTTAAAAAAGAAAAAAGTACAAAGCTAAATTCAAAGTAAGCAAAAGTAAATAATAAAAATAAGAGCAGAAATCAATGAAATTGAAAAGAAGAAACAATAAAGAAAATCAACCAAACCAAAAGCTGCTTCTTAGAAAAGATCAATAAAATTGATAAGCCTCTATTCCAGCTAATTAAGAAAAAAAAGAGAGAGGGGGCACAAATTACTAACATTAAAATGAAACAGGGGACATTACTATCAATCCCAAGAACATTAAAAAGACAATAAAGGAATAATATGAACAACTCTGTGCCCACAGATTTGATAACCAAGATGAAATGGACCACTTTCTTAAAAGACACAATCTGCCAGTACCCATACAAGAAGAAATATGCTGTCTGAATAGGCTTATATCTATTTTAAAAACTGAATCAATAATTAATAATCTTTCAAAATAGAAATAACCAGTCCCAGATGGATTCACTGGTGAATTTTGTCAAATGTTTAAGGAAGAAGTTATATCAATTCTCCACAGTCTCTTTCAGAGGATAGAAACAGAGGGAATACTTCCTAACTTATTCTATGATGCCAGCATTATACCAATACCCAAACTGGACAAAGACATCAGAGAAAAAGACCACAGATCAATATCTCTCATAAAAATATATGCAAAATCCTAAACAAAATATTAGAAAACTGAATTCAACAATGCATAAAAGAATTATACTCCATAACCAAGTGAAATTTGTCCCATGAATGTAAGGTTGGTTCAATATTTGCAAATCATTAATGCAATCCATCACATTAACAGGCTAAAAGATAAATATCACTAAATAATATCAATAAATGCCAAAAAAAAAATCATTTGACAAAATCCAACACCCATTCATGATTTTTTAAAAAGCTCTCAGTTAACTAGAAATAGGGGAGAACTTCCTCTACTTGATAAAGAACACCTACCAAAAACTCACAGCTAACATTCTCAATGGCAAGAAACTAGAAGCTTTCCCACTAAGATCAGAATAAGGCAAGGATGTCTCCTCTTATGACTTCTATTCAACACTGTACGGGAAGTCTTAGCTAAAGCAATAAGACAAGAAAAAGAAATAAAGGTATAAAGATTGAGAAGGAAGAAATAACACTGTCTTTGTTCACAGGTGACATTACTGTCTATGTAGAAAATCCAAATGAATCAGAAAAAAAAACTACTGTAACTAATAAGCAATTACAGCAAGGTTTCAGGAACAAACTGAATATACAAAATTTAATCACTTTCCTATAAAGCAGCAATAAATAAATGGAATTTGAAATTGAAAACAGAACACCATTTATATTATACCCCCCAAAATGAAATACTTATCTATGCTGTAACTCTAACAAAATATGTACAAGATCTATATGAAGAAAATTGCAAAACTCTAATGAATAAAATTGAAGAACTAAATAAATGTAAAAATATTTCATATTCATGACAGGAAAATTCAATATTGTCAAGGCATCCATTCTTCCCAACTTGATCTATAGATTCAATGCAATCTCAATCAAAATCCCTGCAAGCTATTTGTGGATGCCATAACATCCTAAAGTTTACATGGAAAACCAAAGACCCAGAACAGACAATATTGAAGGAGAAAAGCAAAGTCAGAAGACTGACACTATCTGATATCACGACCTACTCAAAAGCTACAACAATCAGGAAATTGTGGTATTGGTGAAAGAATAAACAAATACATCAATGTAACAGAATAAAGAGCCCAAAAATAAACCCATATAAATATAGTTAACTGATCTTTGACAAAGGAACAAAGGCAATACAAGGGAACAAAGATCGTTTCTACAACAAATGGTGCTGGAACAACTGGATATCCCCTATGTGAAAAAAAAAAAACGAATCTACACACGGATCTTAAACCCTTCACAAAATGTAACTCAAAGTGGATCGGAGACCTAAATGCAAAAATACAAAAAATATAAAACTCCCAGAAGATAACATAGGAAAAACTTAGATAAACTCGGGCATGGTAATTAATTTTTTTGATACAAAACCAAATGCATGAGCTTTTAAAGAAGTAATTGATAAACTGGACTCCATCAAAATTTTAAAATTCTGCTCTGTGAGAGACAACATCAAGTGAACAAGAAGATAAGCCACAACCTGGGAGAAAATATTTGCCAAAGATACATCTCATAAAAGACTGTTATCTAAAACATACAAAGAACTCTTAAAACTCAAAAACAAGAAAACAAAAAACCTGATTAAAAAGCAGGCCAAACTCTACCCAAAAAAAATAAATTAAAAATAAAATAAAATAAATAAAAAAGTGGGCCAAAGACCTTAACAAAGAAGGAGATATACAGATAAAGACATATTAAAAAATGCTCTGTATCATACGCCATCAGGAAAGTGCAAATAAAAACAACAATGAAGATACCACTATGTACCTATTATGATGGTGAAATCTGGAACACTGGTGACACCAAATGCAGGCAAGGATGTGGAGTAATGGGAATTTTCATTCATTCATTGCTGGTAGGAATGCAAAATAGTACGGCCACTTTGGGAGGTAGTTTGGTGGCTTCTTACAAAACTAAACGTACTCCGACTATACAATCCAGCAATCACACTCCACTGTATTTACCCAAAAGAGCTGAAAATTTTATGTTCACACAAAAAGATATTTATAGCACTTTATTTATAATCACCAAAACTTGGAAGCATCCAAGATGTCCTTCAGTAGGTAAATGGATAAACTATGGTACACCCACGCAATGGAATATTATTCAGAACTAAAAAGAAAAGAGCTGTCAAGCCATGAAAAGACGTGGGTGAAACTTAAGTGCATATTATGAAGTGACAGAAGCCAATCTAAAAAACTTACATGTTGCATGATTCCAGTGATAGGACATTTTGGCCAGCTCCTGCTGTTCTACCTCCATCCACTGGCTGACCGCGATTGTGTGAGACACACGGAGCAAGAACCAACAAGTCAGCCCCTCCCAATCCCTGACCCAAGGAGCTGTGGGAGAAAATAAAATTACTGTTGATGTTTTAAGCCGCTGAGTTTTGTGATTATTTGTCATGCAGCAATAGATAACCGGAACATTAATGATCAGGTTAACCGAAATTTGAGATACAACTATATTGGATTATGGGATGAGGAAAGGGGAGTGAAAGACAGAAAAAAGTTTTCACCTACCAATTTTTAAAGTTAGTAGATCATGTACAAAACTGATAATGCATGAGATAGTATATACACCTAAAAATACTTGTAAATATGGAAGATCATACCCGAAGAGGGAAAACAGTTAAACAGTTAAGAAGTGGTTATTTCTGGGGAACAGATTCGAATGTGTGGTTGGCAGGGACTACTGTTTTTATAAGCCTGTACCACTTTTTAACTTTTTAATGTATGTTCATTTGTGACTTTGTTAAAAATAAAACATTTTCTAGAATAACAGAAGACTTTCTTCCCTCCAATCTTCAACAAAGAAAAACATTGCCCAGCTTCACATAAATACCGCACATTTTGGGTGCCTACCATGTATAAATCACTGTCTGCGCCATCACTATGGGATGACAGACATGCACACACATGGTTCCAGGCTTTGAAACACTTGTAAATTGGTAGGAGAGAATGAATTTAGAAACTGAAAAAAGAAATAGCACAGATTACCAGGACGTAATCAGCTAAGCGGTATGGGTAGGCAGTGCTGTAGGCAATGAGAAGCTGACCTCCAGCTCCTCTAAGGAGGAGGAAGATTGGAGAAGATGTTGCTGAGGGGGCCCTTATCTTGGGACTACAGATGGGACCTGGTGTCCGAGTCATATTCACGAACACACTCACTCACATCCTTTGGAACCTCAGGTACCGCAGCCCCATTTTGTCACTGGGCCCACTCTCCACCATTCCCACATACCCCTTCCTGCTTCCAGCGAGTCAGCCAGTCTCAGAGCGTGATACTATGGATGGTAAGCTCCTACAAAATCAGCCACAAGAATAACCATCATGACCAAGGGGACGCCAGGTGGCTCAGTCAGTTAAGCATCAGACTCTTGGTTTGGTCTCAGGTCATGCTCACCCAGTTCATTAGATCGAGCCCCACATCGGGCTCTCCCTGACAGTGCCAAGCCTGGTTAGGATTCTCTCCTCTCTCTTCCTGTCCCCCCCCTGCTTCCTCGCTCTCTCTCTCTCTCAAAAAGTAAATAAATAAAAATTTTAAATGAGTAATCATGACAAAGATCACTTACATGTATAAAGTACTTTACAGATCACAAAG
Organism: Paguma larvata; assembly: GCA_030068075.1. NCBI lineage: Eukaryota > Metazoa > Chordata > Mammalia > Carnivora > Viverridae > Paguma > Paguma larvata. The sequence continues at coordinate 20,780,296 of CM057842.1, read as the reverse complement.
CTTATTTCATTTCCTCCTCATAACCGGGAAGGAGGCAAGAAATTATTATACCCATTGTACAGATAAGGAATCAGCAGACTCAGAGATGTGAACCAACCCCCCTGATGTCCCACAGCAAATAGAAGGCAGATGGGGATGAAAATTTGCCTCTGTGACCCCAAGGTTGGTAGGTAAACTCAAGCCATCCAAAACACAGATTGCTATAATCCTAATCATGCCTGCTTGGTCACACCAGAGCCATTGGGTGAGAAATGGAAAGAAAGGGGAAAGGATAACTCTTAACTTTTCACCTCATAAAGGGTGTCTGGGCTGCATTAGCGAAGTTGGGTTGTAAATAACACACACTGGAAGAACCACGGTGCCCAATGTTCATGATCTTACTAAAGGCAGAGAGGATTCTTGATGCAGCAGCGATGTTCAGAAAACAGGCAAACAGGAAAGAAAAGACAACTATGGAATGGAAGTCAAGCAGTGTGCTCGATTCTGAAAATACAAGGAAAAGAATATTCAGGAATGAGCAAACAGTCTCCTTACAGATCTTGAAGGAAAAACGGAACTCGAGGACACTCCCAGCTGGAGATGGGGCTATTAAATGTGTTCTCAAACTTAAGAGGTCTCAAAGGAGAAGAGAAGTAAAAAGCGAGAAACATCACTATCACTTCTGGGAGAGAAAAAGGGGATGGTGATCAGACCCAGCAATAACTTTCAAGCCGGGGAATTCGCTTTCAGAAGGATAGTATGGCCAGAAACACACACGCGCACGCACACACACACCTCTCATCAACAATTCTACGATGGCCTTCAACTACCTAAAACAGTGGCAAAAAGCAGGTGAATGAAGACAGCAAAGTCAGACCAAATTCCCCGAGCGATTGCGAACCGTGGAATATTTACCAAGAGTCAGACAGCAACATTAGAAATGCCATCTAGCAAACTTATGGCTTTTTTTAGAGTTCACTAAACATGGGGCGCCTGGGTGGCTCAGTCGGTTGAGCATCCGGCTTCGGCACAGGTCATGATCTCACAGTTTCCGAGTTTGAGCCCTGCGTCGGGCTCTGTGCTGACAGCTCAGAGCCTGGAGCCTGTTTCAGATTCTGTATCTCTTTCTCTCTCTTGTCCCTCCCCTGCTCATTCTCTGTCTGACTCTCTCTCAAAAATAAATAAACATTAAAAAAATAAAATAAATTTTAGAGTTCACTAAACATTTTTACATACGTTAGTTGCATTAATGGAGTCTCTCTCCTGTTTGGTGAGGAAACTGAGGCCCCCAAAAAGGTAAAATTGCTTATCCAAGGTCATACGGCTATTTAGTGGTTGAACTAGAAGTAAGACTCAGATCTTCAGAATCTCAGTTGACTTCAGCTTGAAAAGAGTTTCTTAAAAGATTCTACTTGATTTAAACCCCCAGAATTCAGCTTTTCTAGACATTGGGGCATTTTAATTTGATCACTGCTTAGTCCCGGTGTAAACTGATTCATTTCTGCATACATGGGCAATAGGAAATAGTTGAAAGACTGGACTGGAACACAGAGAGAGGAAAACTAGATGGATGTAGAATTCCCCCACATGTGAGGAAATGTAAGTTTGATGAGCCAGATGAAATCCTAGAAGGGGGAGAGAAAGAAAACAGCCCACATAAGGAGATAAACACTTCGCCAGTCTCGAAATCTTTCGGAGAACACTAACGTGACTTCGGAACTCACAAATGACACTCCCCACCAAACTCTGCAACCCAGAGGCTCACAGGCGGAAGAGCCAGCGTGGGGCAAAAAGCTCACCTCCTGCACCCCGCCTGCCCCCTTCTGTCTCCTGAGGGCAATTTCTCCTGACTCCTGCACCGTCATTGTCTTCTGACCCTCCTTCCCTTTGGCTCAGAAAAGACTCTACCCTCAGTCATGTGTACCTGAATATGTATTTAAGGTATTATGGTATCTTTCCCCCAGGAGTTTGCACTTTAAGCCTTTTCTTTAATGGAAGAAAGGCACCACATTAGTGAAAGGAATTTTCAGCATTAGCCAACCACTTTAAGGAAAATCTGCCCTCCCCAACCAGAAACACACCACAGCTGAAGAAGCTTCTTAGTGCCCCTAGAATTAAAGCCACCCTCTGTTTTCTTCTAGAAGAAAGAAAAGTAACACAAGTTTGTAACATAAGGGAAAAATAAATATCTATGCAGGCTCTCCTTGACACTAAAAATAATGAACCAGACAAGGGTGCCTGGGTGACTCAGTCGGTTGAGTATCTGACTATCTATTGATTTGGGCTCAGGTCATGATCCCAGGATCGTGGGATCAAGCCCCACATTGGGCTCCATGCTAGCATGGAGCCTGCTTGAGATTCTTTCTCTGTCTCCTTCTGCCTCTCTCCCCCACTCATGCTCTCTCTCTCTCGCTCTAAAATAAAAAATAAATTAACAAAAAAAAAACTTCAATAATGAACCAGACAATTGCACACAAGGAAAGAAAAAGGTTTGGAAATACTACCTAACAAAACCTCTCTATCTGTGTTCCCGTCCTATCTCCTGTTCACCAGTCACTGTGCCAAATGCAAATATCATCAAAACTCATCACACCACACTTCACTGCTGCTCCTCTGGTCTCCTTACAGGCTGTAACCCCACAACCACTAACAGGTAAACTCAGGACCGTACGCTCGGTTTAAACAGCCCTAGCTCTTTGGTCTTGATGGAACCTCACATTTTTCCTTGTACATGTAACCTGAGATCTTAAAGCTGTTCCTCTTGTGTATGTATTACTGTATTATCTGACCAGCACTGTGTCAGATGCCAAACATAAGAATTCAGAATGTGGTTGTAAAGACACATGCCACAGTGAAATTCACAACGACCCAAACAGAAGAGTATATTGACCTCTCCATCTTCTGGCTTCAAGTGAATCTTTCCTCCACTCCATTGCACCTACCTAGTTTCATACTGTATCATCACACACACGCACACACACACACACACACACACACACCCCTTCTGTTTTTCCAAGTCAAACTCCAACCTCCTATTCTCTTGGTCTACTTGCTCCAGTAACCCAACCACAGTAGTTCTTAACATCACTTTAAGCTACAACACACTTTCTCACATCCACCAGCCTCTCTCTCCCTCCACTGCCCTCCCATGTTCTTTGTTCCATCTTTATAATCACCTCCTTACAAATCCTCTTGACACTCTTGCCTCTCTTTCTACTCTTGTACTGCCCTGCCAAAACCTCCCTGCTCGTACGTATTTGGGCACCTACCTTTATCACACATGCCCCTGAGTTCTAGAAGCAGCACATCCAACATCTGGGAATACTGTCCAGACTCATGGACTCGGGGCCGTGGAAGACTGCATGTTGTAAGTGGTTTAGCATAGGAAAGGACTCTGTAGCAAGTCCAAGCACTGACACATTCAGCCTTGTAACTTGGACCATCCAACCTGGCAGCACCTGTGATTCTAGAAGCATATTGAGGGAGGAAGAGGGGGGCAAATGCCATGAAGAATTTATGGTAAATTCCCACAGGAGAATCACAACATAAAGCCCAAGGGTTCTGGAGTAAAGCCGTGATATCTACAGCAGAGAACTATATGCCATTTTTTAAAACTTCTAGTGTGCTGCTGGGAGGTGAGAGACAGGGAGTGTCTGGTTGTAAGACATCAAGTGACCACATGGCCAAGGTTGCCCACTGTGAACTTGGTTCTGTCAGTCCCACCAAATCATAAGCCAGTTTGGGACCAACAACAACACCTCTTAATACTGAAGTAGTACATTGAGGATTAAATATAAAGAGGAACAGAGAGCACACACACAAAAAAATAAGAACGCATGAAGCAGGTAACCCAGACTCCCAGTCCTCCACCGCTATCGTGTCTCCACCACTACATGTCTCCTTCGACCCCTACCTATGGCCACCTGGGAGATCCTGGTGGAACAGCTGACAGAAGAGCAGAAAGGCAGAACGTTCCACAGATAAAGTGACTCAATATGTAGGTGCAAGCCAAAAATAGGCCACTGCTGCACTCTGGGTGAATGTGAAAGACAGCAGCTGTGTGCATTGCACCTGATCATCCACTTCATGTGGAAAGAGAAGTAGCCCGAAGTAGGAATATACATAAACTTGGGCAGAAGTGAATGGCTTCACTGGTTGGTCAAGGGCATGGAAGGAAATGATGTTGCCAGTTGACATCAGCCATTCTTTGTCACTAGCTACCATAGTGCTGATACTATGGGCTCATGAGTGGAGTAGCCATGGTTCAGGGATGGAGGATATACAGGGGTCCCACAGCCTGAGGTCTCATTCACCCACACTGATCTTGCTACTGCTGCTGCCAAATATCTAACTTGCTATCTACTCTGAGTGCCTGATGACGTATCGTTCTTTGAGACCAACCAGTCACCTGGTGGCAAGTTGATTGCATTAGGCCCCTTCCTTCTACCTGGAAGGGGCACCATTTCATCTGCTGGGATTGGACAGTTTACCTTGTCTTTCATGCCCTGAAGGCCTTGGCCAGCACCACTAACTGAGGGTTGGCATTCAGTCTCCCAACACAAGATCCTGTACAACAGTACATTAGACTGGGACTCGCTTTATAACAAAATTGGTAAAGCCATGTGGCATATAACCACGGCATCCACTGGTCCTACCATATCGCTCATCTCTCTAGAAGCTGCCGCATTGGCAGAGTAGTAGAACAGCACGTTGCAGGTTCATTTGAGGTGGCAGCTTAGAAATGATACCCACAGGGTATAAACAGGTTTACTCCTAGAGCAATGACCATTGTATTGTGCTGTGCCCCCAGGAGGAAGAATGCATAGGTCTGGAACCAAGGGGTAAAAGGAAGAGTGCCCTCACTTGCTATCACCCCCAGTGCCCCAGTAAAGGAACTTGTATTTCTTTGCCCTGCAACTTCAGACTTTGTGGGTCTAGAGATCTTGTTTCCCATAGAGGTAACAACTCTATCAGGGGACATTTTAGCTACAGCTGCCACTTTTAGCTTCTTGTTCTAAAAGACAAGCAGGCGAGGAAAGGTGTTACCATACCAGCAGAGGTCGTCGATCTTGCTCCTCAGCAGGAGGTACGACTGCTAGTAGACAAGAGGGACAGGGAAGAGTGTGCTTGACACCCAGCTGGCCCATTTGCACATCTCTTGGTATTACCCTGCCCAATCTGATGATACATGGAAAACACAGCAGACTTGGATCCCAGATATTTCAGGAATGACCAAGGGTTCAGCCCTCTCCACATAAGGTAAGTTAGCAGCTGTGTTGGCCAAGTGTGAGGGTAATTTAGAATGGGTACAGAGGAAGGATACAATTGCAGCCTTGAGACCAGCTGCGGTAGAGAGATATTTCATCCCACTAACTTTGCTCTGGTAGGCTTTCTCAGGAAAAGAGTCCCGACCAGAATGTCTGAGAACTTCTTCCCAGTTGTGCAGCAGGTCACGGGGGAGGGCTTTACTCTGAATCAGAAGTCAGGTTGAATTCTGAGTTGGCCTGGACTGTATTTTAACCACTTGACTTGACTAGAAAGCTGTAGGATATGCCAAGCATTCACTAAGAAATGGAAAATTGGTGAACAAGGTTGAAAGCAGTCACTGGAAAAAAATAAAGCTGTTTCAAGTCTATATCCGAATGAATTGAGAATCCTCAATGAACAGTTTATTCTTGTTACTTGTTTATTGTCTGTCTCTCCCCCTCCTTTGTAACATCCAGGAGGAAAGGAATCACTGTCTGTTCTGCTCACCCAGCCCCTAGGATAGTGCCTGGCACAAAGCAGGTACCGAAACATAGCTATAGCTATTGTGCGGATGAATGGAGCCATAAATTGTATAGAGAGGCTGAAAGATTTAAAATCAAGAGAAAGCAATGAGCCTCAGGTGGACAGAATAAACTTCACAGGGTTAAGCTGGGATCTGAAGCGTATCTAAATTTCCCTTCTTTCTCCTTGTAGGGTTGGGTAGCCTCTCTTTACTGGCAGCTGTAGCTTTTTGGTCCTATGAAGCTGCATAAACCAGTTGTTCCCAAAAACCACTGCTTTACACGAAATATGTGAATTCTTTTAAAACATAACAGCATTGCTTCCAAAAGACTTCTCAGTTGAGGAATCACAATACATTAACCTCTTACTGTGCACTTCATGTTATAAGTGCCTTTCAGTAACTAAATCTCCTTGGGGAGGTTCAAGACCGACCAAGCTAATACCGAATTCATCTCTACAAGTGTGAATACTGCAGTAAGATTCTGGAATGATCAGCTTTACGTTTAGGCACCAGTGAACAAGATTCAACCATGGAACTACACAACTGCTATGGCCATCCTAACCCTCCCCTTTCAGGTAACCTGAAACACCACCACCTCTGCCACACAGATCCAAGGATGTGAGAAAGATGCTAGATCCTCCAAAGGCAAGTCAGAGAATGAGAAGGTCTGGAATAGGGAAGCTCTAGTGTGACCAATTCAGGTATTTTACTCTGATCTGTAAGATTTCCTCGACAAAAACACTTTAAAGTATTTGAAATAGCTAGAGAGAGAGAGAGAGAGAGAGAGAGAGAGAGACTTTCAACATATGTTTCATTAGTACAGCTTCTTAATTTTTTTTAAGTGCCCATGTCTAGCAATTCTGTCAACCAAAATCTTCCTGTTCTGACAGACACAGGGAGATTTTGCCTCTTTCAGTTTGCAGGAGTCAACCTGCACCTTTCCTGGGCAGGGAAGTCTGTCTGCTAAGCGGTCCAGTAGACACAGCTCCGTGAGGGTATGCAAAAGCAGGACTGTGACAATAAAATTCAAGCTAACAAAAGAGGGAAATCCCCCTATTCCAAAAAGCCAAGTGCACAGAGCAGAAGCTATTCCCTGAGGCACCTACTCGAAGTGATCTCTCTTCCTGCCAACCTCCACCATACATGGGATGTACCCACTGAACTACCTTGAACCGTGAGCCCGATCATAAGCTCCTTGGAGCCGGGTGTCTCACGTAATGCCTTGCATAGTAAAGTTCTCTGTAAATGTATACGAGAGATGGAGGATGGAAGTTCATAATTGTGCAGTCAGTGCCAGGTTGTGGGTGTTTGAAAAGCTCCCCTGCAGCTAGAACATCAAATACAAACAGATAGGACTTCTCCTCCCCTTTCCTAATGGAGCTGGGGGCAGTGGAGAGAGGAGGACAGAGATCTGAAGCAGGCTCCATGCTCTCTTCTCTTTCTTTCTGGGGGAGAGAAAGGATGGCAGACAGGGACAAAAAAACATACCCTAATGTAACTTCTCTCTCTCTTTTTTTTAATGTTTTATTTTATTTTGAGAGAGAGAAAGAGAGAGAGAGAGCATGAGCTGGGGAGGGGCAGAGAGAGAGGAGGACAGAGGATCTGAAGCAGGATTCATGCTGACATCAGTGAGCCCACTGGAGGGCTCAAACCCACCAACTGTGAGATCATGACCTGAGCCGAAGTCAGTCGCTTAACGAACTGAGCCACTCAGGTGCCCCACCCCAATGTAACTTCTGCTTGCCATCTGAGCTCTTGCTTCCCCCAAGGGCTAAAAGTCCCTTCTAGAACTTTCCTAGTCACCGTGCCTGTGAATTGGATGGATGAATGCTGGCCGAGTACAGAAGCTCCTCATGATTATTTCCTAAACCATGACATTTCCCAACATCTACTTTATGCAGCGTTTAGGCCCAGGAACTGGCATCAACACTAAGTCAATAATGTTTCCCTCAACTAAACTCCTCTAGTGTTAACAATTAATATTAGAGTACATGTTATCTGCGTACCTAAATTTGTCCTTCTGGAGAATTTCCCTATGAAATGAACACACGGATTTTATGTGCAGTGAACACTTACGTATTTTTCCAAACTTGGTCAAGAATAGTTCTTTTTTAAAAGCTTGGCAGACTATTGGAAAAGGCCATTCTTTTAAAGTACATACAAAGATTATTTCGGAAAGCTGGAAAGTGGAGGCTTATAAGTTTACCGAACAGTCTGGAGGAAAGGTAACGGGAGTAACTGGAAAAGAGTAATTGCTTCGTTCCCTTTCAGATCTACTGATAGAAACAATAGGTTCCTAAGGAAAGAAACAGGTGCTTTTCATTTATAAACCATAACTTGGTACTTTCTGGTGCATTTAACACTCATTTTGTGTACCTTAAGAACCCTTTTAAATGGTTTAAGATAAATTGAAAGACTTTTAGTTGAGTTGTGCCTCTTAAAATTTCTTACAATAAAAATAATATACACTCATCTTGTTTTTATCATTTAGTATATTGTGAGCCCTTTCTCATGTCATTAAACAGTCCTAAAAATCTGACTGTTTTTACTTTTTAAAGCACCTTCAAGAATACCTCTTTTAATGTCTGCATACCATTCCAATGAACGTGCCATATTTTATTTTGTTGTGGTTTCTCCGAGTTTGATCATAAGACTAGCATGTGATGAACATGATTGTACCTCTATTTTTGGTCAAGTTTCTGATTATACCTTTAAGGCAGAGTTCTAGAATGACAATTACAGGACCAAAAGGTATGAATGACCTGAAGTGTTGACTGTAAGTGGGACTTCTTACCTCCTCCTCCAATCTCGTTTCACACTTGTATTATCTGAGATCCTTTTCCTAATGTTCACCTTTAGTACAAAATCAACCAGCCTCTGATAAGAGTTTTCATTTGCCATCAATATTTTTAGATGTTAAGCCTGTCCCCAAGGAGATGTTAAACATCTGGATGAAAATGTTTTCGGGAATTTTTCAGTATCAAGACGGCCTTCTCTCAAAACTCTCTAAAACAAGGAAGAAAAGAAACAGAAAGAGAAACTCCATATAAAGTCAGAAAGTGGATGAAGGAAGGTCAAATGACTTAACAGAACACAGAAAGGTCAAACCTGAGGGCATACAAAAGATGATGCTAGTGAAAGAGAAGCTAATTCAACTGCACGAACTCTAGAAGAATTCAGGAAATGTTAAGCACCAGACAGAAAGCAGAGGCTCACCATGGGCAGCAGATAAACCCCAAGATCCTACCCTCCACCTTGTATATTCAATTGATTCCCCTTCCTACAGTCTAGAGGATATTCAGCTTAGACTAAGGAGAGGGCTTTTGGAAGGAGCAGAACTAAAACTTGGGAGATAAAGAAATAACCTGCAGTATAAGAACCTCAGTCCCTCCCCCTGCATAGCTACAAAATAATGGCAGCCAGGCTTCTCACAAATCTTGGGCAGGTATTGGAAGATCCTTTCTTGGGTGATCCAGGAACAAAGACCTACAGATGCTGATATTTGGGAGTCCCCCCCAAAAAAAGCCAGCCGACAACCCATCCATTTGTCCTATGTTTGAGCCCATCAGACAGCAAGTGTTGCACATACACATCCATTCATTTAATAAATATTTATGGAGCGACTACTATGTTTTAAGTACAAGGGATTCCATAGTAAACAAAGCAGAAATCTTTGGCTTTATAGAGCCTCCATTCTAGCAGGGGAAAACAGAGTAAACACAACAAATAAGTAAATGACATAGTGTATGGAGAAAACTAAAGCAGGAAAGGGGAATTGGGAATGCCAGTACTTCTAAATAAGGTGATCAGAAAAGAATCCTCTGAGAAAGGGACACTTGAACACAGACATGAAGGAGGTGAGAAAGTAGGTCACATGGATGGATACTTGGGAGAAGAGGGTTCTAGGCAGAGGGAAGAGAAAATGCAAAAGCCCGAAGACTCCCGGGGCTGTCACGGAGTGAATAAGAATGACAACTGTAGGAAATAAGGTCAGAGAGGTAATAGGGAGCCAGGCCATATAGAGCATTTGCAGTACAGACTCAAGGTGGCACGCCACCTTCATGTCTCTTGTGATTCCCTACTTCTGAGTGTGGACAAGATCTGTGACTTGATTCTAACCAAAAGATTACAGCAAAGATGAGAGAATGTCTCTCTTATGGTTATGTTCCATTATGTGAGGCTCTGTCTTGCTCAAAGACTCACCTTAGGCTCTGTCTCTCTCCCTCCTTCCTGGCTTGAGGAGGCAACCTGCTATGAATCCTACCACTACAAGGAACAACTGCGCAGGTTAGAAAAGAGGTGCTTCCCTAGTCGAGCCTCTAGATAAGAACATAACCCTGGCCAATGACCGAAAACCGACATAGGCAAGGCAAATTATCATACATTTTCAAAGCACTAGGGTTAAACAAAAGATACTAAAACATTTATCGAGAAGAAACAGGTTACCTACGAAGGAGTGGAAACTCAACGGTATCAGACTAATCAACAGCAACACTCGAGCTGGAAAGCACTGGAACAATGCCTTCAGAATTCGGATGTGCAAGGAAATTATTTTTTATCCAGAATTCCACAGGAGTGGAAAATATGCACTCATAATGTTTGCAGTTTCTAAAGATTTTTGTTTCATTTATACTCTTTTTCAAGAAGCTACTGGAAAATGTATTCCAACAAAATAAAGGTACACACCAAGAAAAAAGAAAGATCTGAGAGCCAGGGACTGGGGACTGAAACAGACTTTGAGATAAGGAAAAAGGACCCATCAGGTTTGCAGCAAAAGGAAGAAGTCCCAGGAAAACCACCCTGCTCTGCAGTCCCGGGAAAGGCAATGCTGATCGGGAGGGAAGGGTGGAAGGCTGCTGGAGGGATGTTTGCAGGAAAGAAACCACGAAACTGAAAGCTAAACTTTGCATCTGTTAGAATGGAGACAATAAAAAATGTCTAAAACAATGACCCAAGACAAAAACGATAATCCAAGACATCGTGATGTATATTGTTTTTTTTAACATAAAGAAAACTTGAAAAAATGGCTTAAAAACTTGAAGGTGGTTGCCTTTGGGGCTAGAAGAAGCCCGTGGTTCTGGTTTTTGTTATTTGTCTTACCTGTATTGTTAAAATATGTTAGTTTATTCTTTCACCAGCAGTCAGAGTTAGTTTCGAAAAATTTAAGTGGTTTATCACCCATAATTTGGCAACGTCAAGGAAAAAAAAATGCAACAGGCTATGTAATTAGAGAAGAAAATCCTGTCCAATCACAAATAGAGAAAATGCTATGTGTCACTTTCTAGTGAGAGACCTCCCAGCTCCTCTCACCCTCAAAATTACTGATTAATTCAAAGAATCAGAGGGAGTTGGACAGAGTCAGATTATCAGGAAACTAACGAAACTTGTTTGCACAGGCCTTTTTCAAAGCCCTGGGAGTAGCTCTAGGCAATGTGTCAAAGTAGATATATATATATATATATATATATATTCCAACACACGCAAATATATATTCACATGAAATATATTAAAATTTAATTTTTTTTAAGTTTAGGTGAAAAAAAAGGAGGCACCTGAGTGGCTCAGTCAGTTAAGCATCTGATTCCTAGTTTCAGCTCAGGTCATGATCTCACAGTTCCATGAGTCGAGCCCCACGTCAGGCTCTGTGCTGACAGCATGGAAACTGCTTCAGATTCTCTCTCTCCCTAGCTCTCTGCCCCTCTGCAACTCGCACTATCTCTGTCTCTCTCAAAACAAATCAATAAACTTGAAAAAAATTTTAAATAGGGGCACCTGGGTGGCTCAGTCGGTTAAGCATCTGACTTTGGCTCAGGTCATGATCTCACAGTTCCTGAGTTCAAGCCCCGTATAGGGATCTGTACTGACAGCTTAGAGCCTGGAGCCTGCTTTAGATTCTGTGCCTCCCTCTCTCATCCCCTCTCCTGCTCACGCTCTGTCTCTCTCTCAAATGTAAACATTAAAAAATTTTTTAATAAAATTACAATTTTTTAAATATTAAAAAATAGATTTTTTTTCACAGACCATGTGCAGAAGTAAAATATTTCAACCATAGTTGTTAACAATTTTCTCTTTACCCTCTGACTTTCTTTCCTTCATACTTCTCCCAGAGATGAGTACCATTAGAGTAGACCATTAGTCCTTTTGGGAATCCGAATAGGGGAAAGTCCTAGATACATTTAGTTTTGTGTTGCTGGAAAATATTCTGTGGCTCAAAATCATATCTGCATAGAGGTAAATTTTTGCTTTCACCTCCAAGCTAAGAAAGACTTCTGGGAATGTTCTCACCATCCACTCTGTTGACTTACCTGGTATCTATCATGGCATGAAGGAGCAGAGCTAAGGTCATGGCGTGATATGAGCATGTGCTGCGGCACCAGAAGCACATGAGAGATAGAGGGGAAACATGGTTAGAAATACACATCACTAGGGGCACCTGGGTAGTTCAGTCAGTAAAGCATCTGACCCTTGATCTCGGCTCTGGTCATCATTTCATAGTTCATGGGTTCGAGCCCTGAGACAGGAGGCTCTGTGCTCTCAGCACATAGACTGCTTGGGATTCTCTCTCTCCTTCTTTCTCTGCCCCTCCCCCCTCAAAATAAATAAACTTCAAAATAAAAATAAAAATAAATAAATGTGCATCACTAGATGCTAATCTATGGAAAATTCTTCCAATCACTGAACATGTAAAGCTGTGAATGAAGGGTAAAGTTTTCATCAATGCCAAGGTCAAAAGGGAAACTCTTTTCTAAAAGAAATATACTTAAGGAGCACCTAGGTGACTTACTTGGTTAAGCATCCTACTTCAGCTCAGGTCACGATCTCACAGTTCGTGACCTCTTGGGATTGTATTGGGCTCTGGGCTGACAGCTGAGAGCCCAGAGCCTACTTCAGATTCTGTGTCTCCCTCTCTCTCTCTCTGCCTCTCCCCTGCTTGTACTCTGTCTCTCTCTCAAAGATAAACATTAAAAAAATTTTTAAATAATAAAAAAATAAAACAACTATACTTGATAACAAGAACAATCCAAATACCAAAACACCATCATTTTTTCCTTTTTGGCAGGAATCATAGAAAACAGAATTTATTGGAATCCTTGCCTTTAAATTTCTTGCTGACTTGATATGAAATACTGACTTTAATGAAGATAATATAAATGAATATTAAGCTATTAACATGAGAATATCAGTGACAAACTAGTTAATGAGTATCGTTAATTTAAGCAAGGCTTATGATTGGTATCATACCAAAAAAGTGTTTCTCTTACAACTTAGTTATAAAAGAAATGAGGAGTTTTCCCAAATTTGATAACAACCCTAAAAATTTACATGATAACCAAACAAAAAGCTGTGAAGCCAAAAGAAACTTTTCTAAATGATCACTAATAAAAACAAAATGGATCAATTATGCTACAGGAAAGATCGAACCCTCCTTCCTTGTCTCTATAGCAAATGATATCCAGGGTATACTGCCAAAACTGTAGGGAAAAAGATATTATAGAGTATGTTAGGCAGTTAATTAATTTAAAAAATACTAGATCGGGGCCTGCGCCTGGTCAACCCTACACAGACCTAGAGTATCACCCGATTCAGTAATTCTCAAGGGAGGCAGTCCGGCCCACCGCATTCACTCATGCCTCTCTCCACTAGAGATTGTTCTGGAAATTGTGGTGGGTGTTTTCGTTATTCTCCTAATAATCTGGAGGGAACCTACTAGCATTTAGTGGGTGGTGGTGAGGGACATTCAACAGCCCGAGATGTGGAGAAGTCCCGCCCTCCGCAGAGCATCATCTCGCCTCCCCCTTTGACTTCCCAGTGTCCATCCGGTCAATTACGTAAGTAAAAAATATGTATTTAATTATCTGAGCCTGGGACAGAATTCCTTTCTACATATAAGTACATGGTATTTTTTTCCCCATTTAAATATGTACTAATTTTTTTTTTCTTAGAAAAGCAACTAAGAAGAGAAGATCATAGTTTATTTCGTTTGGAACTTTACCAGGAAATGTTCACCATTTCAGAAAATCACATCACTGACAGCAATACCACTAGTTGTATTTGATGGCCAATAAAAATGAGATAGGGGAGCCAGGGCCACACGCTCCTAGCTGTAACATGTACGACTGTCACATTTATGATTCTATGTATAACTGCAAACATCTCACTAACGTGTCCTCTGGCGCGGGTGGGCCTGGGCATTTACATATTGAAATACCTAAACCTAAATTGTTTTATAAAAATACTTCCCTTTTATGTCTTTCTCTATTACAGTGAAGGCACTGTGTTGATTTTTAAATTATGTATATAAGTACCTTATGTTATCTCTGGATTTCATTTCAGAATAGTAAAAGGGAGCTCCCAATGAAAGGAAACACTGATAACGGCTGATATGGCTGAAAACCACTGATCATGTTTAACTGCCTCGTTCCGTAAATAAAGAAACTGAGGCTCCATCCAGTCAACTGGTCCAGGTTACAGAGTCTACCAATAACAGTACTAGGGGGCGCCTGGGTGGTTCAGTCGGTTGAGCGTCCGACTTCGGCTCAGGTCATGATCTCACGGTCTGTGGGTTCGGGCCCCGCGACGGGCTCTGTGCTGACAGCTCGGAGCCTGGAGCCTGCTTCACATTCTGTGTCTCCCTCTCTCTCTGCCCCTCCCCCACTCATGCTCTGTCTCTCTCTGTCTCAAAAATAAATAAACATTTAAAAAAAAAAAAGAATAACAGTACTAGGACCAGAGCCCACAGGCTCCCTCTGTACCTTCGGGAGCCATACCGTTAGACCAAGCAACTTTCCCACATCGTCAGACATTTCTAAGAATCTGACCCCTATTAAGATAGGACTGTCACGCAGAAGGGAGATAAAATAAGTTACAGTCTACCATTAACACCTAAGTTTGAATGGTATGACCTTATTCTTTTCAAGAGGCCCGAAGTTTAGAGAAGCTTCCAGACACTGGGAAGAATATCAAAGCAGGAAAGATCTATTACAAAAGGACATGGAAAAAAACAGTGACAAAAAAATGCCAAAGACAAACTTCCTCAGTGGTATTGTTTATTGCTAAATGCCAGTCCTGGGAGTAATTCTACTGGAGAGGACATTTCATTTGCCATCTCACCTGGCAGTGGCGTTGCTGTGACCAATGCATTCCACCCATGCAGAGCCTCAGCTCAGTCTGACCCAGGTTGCAGGAAGGGAGGAACTATCACTAGCCGTACGGACAGCCTAGAAGAGTTGCCATTGTCATGAAACTTGACAGGACTCTCATGTAAACGAGCTTAATTCCAACTACCTTGAGTCAAGCTCGGGACCTTAATCTCCTGGGTGTATCGGACCTTGCCTGGATAGAAGTGTGAAAACTAGGTGATTTTCCCAAGTAACATAGAAATCCAAACTGAAAAGGGAAGGTAGGATCTTTCAAACAATCCAAGGATTAATGATGAGGACAAAGAGGCCAGATATCCCGTTCAGTCATGAGTAGCTTAATTCCAATACATTTTCATGAATCAGGAAAACTAACTATAAAATTAGCTTTAGCAGGTAATATGAACATGCATGACTCTGGTATTCTGTAGTATCCTAAGCAGCATGTCTGCAACCAAACTCCCATCTCCCATCACTACCACCCAAAACCAGCCATTTCTTCTTCTGATCTCCCTATTTCCACTCAGGCTGCCACTATTCTTATAAGCTCCTAACCTCAAGGGCATTTAAAGTATTTCTGGTTCCTGACTTTGTACACTCAACCAGTGGGGTAGATCTCCTCCAACATTTTCTTATGTCCCCATTTTGTACTATTTCTGCTACTAGTTTAAGACTCATTCTTTTTTACCCGGATTACCATAGAAACTGTCTAACTTCTCTCTTTTCTTCATTTGCCTTGCCAGGAATGTCCTTAAAGTCAGCACCAAGTTCATCTTCCCACCAATGCATTGATTTGCTCATTCTTTCTTTTATTCATGCATCTAATACTTATACCATATGGTGCCAGGCAATGGGGACACAGTGGCAAGCATGTCACAGTCCCCCTTAAAGGAACTACTCTCTGGACATGGATACAGAAAATTCAGCAAGCATTATAGTTCAGAGTGGTAGGTGGAATGACAAGGTAACCATGTGGACCAGGGGCACACAGGACCAGTGTCCAACTCCATTAGTAGAGGACACAGAAGACTTTGAGAAGAAATGATAGGAGAAACCTCAAGAACAAGTTAGGGTTCATCGTAAATAAAGGGTTGGGAGAGAAAAAGAAGACACAGATGCCGTAGAACAGGAGAGTTTGGGAACCTGCAGGTAGATCATTATGTCAGTGGATACGTGCCTGTGAGTAGGGATGTGCCCAAAATGAGGCCAGAAAGGCCAGTGGAGGGCAGGTTGAGGTCATTATAAACTGTTAAAAATCTTCAAGACTTACCAAAGTCAACGCAGTCCACTCTCTCCTTGTTTTGGCACTCAAGGCTTCTCCAATGTGACTCAGACTACCTCCTAGCCCTCTCTCTCCCTTGCCAGCCTTTTACACTGACACTACCTATTCTGCAATTGGCTTCTCTTTCCTCCCTCTTCCTCACTCTTGGCCACTACAACCCTAGCTTTGGTTTTCAATACGCCAACACACACACACACACACACACACACACACACACACACACACCCAAAGGTGAGCCTAGCTTTAAAAAAATTAAATGTTGGGGTGCCTAGGTGGCTCAGTCAGTCGAGCTTCCAACTTCGGCTCAGGTTATGATCTCACGGTTCGCTTCATTAGTTCGAGCTCCGCACTGAGCTCGCTGCTGTCAGTAGGGAGCCCTCAGGATCCTCTGTCCCTCTCTCCCTCTGCCCCTCCCCTGCTCATGCCCTCTCGCTCAAAAATAAATAAACCTTTTTAAAAAATAAGGATAGTCATCTTTCTTCTCCAAATAGGAATCAAGAATAAAGTCACGCTCTATTTGCTGAAGTTCATTTTGCCTATCACTTTTTAGAAATGTATTTCTCACAAAAGTAAGATGTACTTAAATTATCCACCAACACCTTCATTCATCCAACAATTGCTAGATACATCCATGTGCCAGGGAGTACAGTACACAGCAGGGATGGAGTCTTGAATAGGGTGGGCTTTTGGAGCCCACTATTTGGTGGAAAAATAATCTCACATCAGAAAATACAATAGGTTCTAACACTGGCCTCGGTAGCCTGTATGGGTCGAGGGAGAGCTGTTTCCGATTGGATGGTGAAGTCACAGTAGGGTGGAGGCAGGAGGAAAGTATCTGAAGCTCAGGTTATAGTCCTGATTCTGTCCATAAATTACTATATGGTGTCGGGAGCATGACACGTATACATTCTGGGCTCAGTTTCCCCACCTGCAATGTGAGGGAGTGCACTAGGTGGATTCTAAAGTTCCTTCAATCCAATACGAATCAAAATGGACAATAGTAATCAGAGGCATGGTTTTCAACACTTGGCAGACCAGTGAATTATGCAAGTGACTAAGTGTGATCACTGGAGTGTGGAAGAGGATAGTAATATTATGTTCAGTGTGGTTATGTGTGTGCACGCTGTGGAACATGAGCATGGCGATTAGCTTCAAGGATCAGCACGACCTATAGACATGACCTGACTCAACTCCCCAATAGCAAGGTTTGGGGGAAAGTAATAGGATAGATATGTTAGAGATGAGGAAACTGAAACATTGCGGAGTTCAACACCCAAGATGAAACCACAGATCCATCACAAATACAAAGAATTTGCATGAGATTGTTTACTATGCTGTCTCCCATGGGTCTCCACTTGTTCTCCAAATGAGGAATTTCTTCAGAACTTACGTGTCTTCAACACCATGCTCATCACTGACCACTGCCTGGTGTTAGATCACCTATTTGGTCTATTCATTGTCTGTCTCCCCCACTAGAGAGCAAGATGCACGTGGGCAGGAACTTTGTCTCGTCTTACTGTATCTTCAGTACCTTGAACCAGGCCTAGTACAGAATAAACATTGCTGATGTGATAGATGGATGCTAAGTGCTCTGAGAGAGAAAACCAACGTAAGAGATTTTCTCCACTCTGAAGGAAATTTTCATTGGGCACTTGGAACGATTGAACAATGCAAAATAATTTATAAGCGAGCACCAAAGTATTTAATATAGATCCATCCTATAACATTGAGAAAACAGAGTAAAATGATCAGTAAGTGTTAGAGTGATTGGAGAATCCTCCAAAGAAGTAGAACCTGAATCAGACTCTGAAATACGGGAGGTTTGGGGTTTGGAATAAGGGAGATGGAAAGGAATGAATGAAAACAAATGAAAATGGCCCGTCAGAAGACTAGACAGCGGCGCCTGGGTGGCTCGATCAGTTAAGTGTCTGACTTCGGCTCAGGTCATGATCTCGCCGTCTGTGGGTTTGGGCCCCGCGTCGGGCTCTGCGCTGACAGCTCAGAGCCTGGAGCCTGCTTTGGATTCTGTGTTTCTCTCTCTCTCTCTCTCTGACCTCCTCCCCTCATGCTCTGTCTGTCTGTCTCTCTGTCTCTCTCAAAAATAAATAAACATTAAAAAAAATTTAAAGAAGACTAGACAGATGTTAGGAGCTCCTTTTGGGAAAGAAAATGGGAAGTAAAGTTATAAGAGCAGGTGAATCACAGATTATAGATGATGTCTGAGAAAAGAGTAGGGTTCAGAGTTGATGTGATAGGAAAATAGGAAAGAAGCACAGAAGTAACGAGATTAAAATCTTGCCTCCCAGATTGGATTGCAGCAACTCTCCTTTCCTTGGGTCTTCAGCAAACAATGTCCAGGGCTAGTCATACAGTAATTGTTTAATTAGCATTTGCTGATTAATAGAATTTCAATCAAAGATCTCAGCCTTCCATAATCTCTTATTACTCACAGACCCTTCTGGAAAGGGGCAATTGCATAATTTTATTTCTCGTCCATCTTTTGTGCTTTCTTTCATGTCTGCTGCTGTTTACAGTCCAGGGGAAAAAATGTATTACCAACTAAGTCATTGCCTCATTAGGAAGCAGGGTCTGATCTGAAACAAATTTTTCAGAACAATGACTTGTTAAGTGCTAGAAAATGCAGTGTTTAGTCATGGAGAAAATAAAGACAGATTCACCATGCAGTTTGGGGTTTTTTTGTAATACTAAAAAATGAGAATTTGAACAAGTGGAAGGAACCGGTCCATTATCAAGGCTCAACTCCTTCAAAATGGGAAACAGAGCGTGCTCCGTGGCTCACAAACAGGAAAAGCTTCCTCCTCTCCCACTCCCTAGACTTGCTTACTTAACATTCAGAGTGAATGTCAGCCTTGAAAGAAGGTGAGGAAGCTCAGAAAGGAGGGTGTGGAACGCTCGGAACAAATCTCTCTGTGAAGGACAAGCTGCGTGAGCAATTTCGGGTGAGTGTACGGTGAGCGGTCTTCAAGGGCTGCGGGGGGCCGATTTCTCCAAGAAGGGTGGCCAGCCCCGGCCGCTGAGAGCGGATTTACCAAGTTCAGAGAGTCGGAGATCACCCACAAACATCAACGAGAAATGGACCAAAGGAGATGTCAGTTTTACTTGGGAAGTATCTCAGAATAATCAAGTGGGAATCACTTCCATCCTATCACACAAATATGGTTTCTGCAAGACAAAAGGCTAGAAAATGGAAAGTAGTTGACTCCATCCATTAAGTCTCCCTGGGCACCTGGGTGGCTCAGTCGGTTAAGCGGCCGACTTCAGCTCAGGTCATGATCTCGAGGTCTGTGAGTTCGAACTCCTGCGTCGGACTCTGTGCTGACAGCTAGGAGCCTGGAGCCTGCTTCAGATTCTGTGTCTCCCTCTCTCTCTGCCCTTCCTCTGCTCATGCGCTGTGTCTATGTCTCTCAAAACTAAATAAATGTTCAAAAAAATAAAATTAAATTAAATTAAAAAAAAAGAAAAAGTCTCCTGAAGGAAGAAGTATGGAAGATTACTAATGCTGCAATATTGTTTTAGTCCGAAACAGAAAATGCCCCCAAGATGCTTCTTTCCGTGGCCCTGAGTGCAGAGTTCAGGGTTCATTCCTCCGGGCACTGGTTGCTTTCCCACTGCTGCTGGCCTCAGATCGTAACCATAAGCTCAACAAGATAGTCAGCAAATGTGTACCACGTGTCACAAGGGAGACCAGATCGGAGAATGGGAAGAGCTCTACTCAAATTTATCTTCACTTTTGGAGAAAATATCTGAAACACAGGTTCAAACTATGTCCCACACCAGATTCTTACCTTAGAATGTAACAATGTAAACAAAGAAAGCAGAGGACCTCTCCCACAGGAGGCGGGCTTTCCAGAGTGCCAAGCGGTTGCCACTCCTTTGTCTCCATAATCCCATTCTGTCCTGTTGTTGAAGAGGATGTGGAGGTGCAGGCTTTGGGGGCACAGCTCTAACTATTTTAGCACACAGTCATCATTCCCTGCCCCTCTCCTCTCTTCCAGCTCTAAGGGTACATGACCGTAAATCCACCGTTAATTTAGAGTTATGTGGTTTGGCTCTTAATCGTAAGCTATATTACAATTATACTTTCAGTGTATGAATGTTAATCTCCTCTCCCCATCTACTGTAAATTGTAAACTCTTTGGAATGAGGGACTATCTTCTCTTTTGTGCCTTCCAAAATGCCCATAAAAACGTTGGGCATACACTTTGGAAAACAGCTTGGCAGTTCTTCAGAAAATTAAACATAGAGTTATCCTCCAACCCAGCCATCCACTCTTATACCCAAGAGAACTGAAAACATCTATTCGCACAAAAACATGTACCTAAATATTCGGAGCAGAGTTACTCATGATTGCCAAAAGGTGGAAACAACCCACGTGTCTAGCAACCGGTAAATGGGTAAACCAAACTGGTACATCCTTACACAGGACTATCATTTAACCACAAAAAGGAATGAAGTGCTGATATGTACAGCGACATGGATGAATCTTGAAAATATTACGCTCAGGGAAAGAAGCCAGACACAAAAGGCCATATATTGTATGATCCCATTTATATAAAATATTCAGAATGGACAAATCCATAGAGATGGAAAGTAGAGCTGTGGTTGCCAGGAAGCAGATGAGAGGGAAGAATGTGGAGTGACTGCTAATGGGTACAGGGTTTCTTTTCGGGGCGATGAAAATGTTCTGAAGTTAGACAGTGTTGGGCGCAGAGAAGAATTAGTATTTGAAAGTGAAGTTTCCTGAAACATTTTAGAGGGAGAGAAAAACAGAATTCAGGACACCTGGTTGGCTCGGTTAAGCGTCTGCCTTCAGCTCAAGCCATGAGCTCACGTTCCTGAGTTTGAGCCCTGCATCAGGCTATCAGCACAGAGCTTGCTTCAGATCCTCTGTCCCCCTCTCTCTCTGCCCTTGCCTTGCTCACACTCTCTCTTAAAAATGAGAGACTTTAAAAAGAATGTCAAAAAAAAAAAAAAGGAAAGAAACTATGCCTAGGGACTTTGGTACAATTGTTCCTTCGTGTTACCATGTTATGAGCTAGAGGCCTTCTCCACTCCTGATGTCTCCTGCACTGCCCCTTGGAAAACCCTGCTCATGTCCCCTGCTGCTGAGAGCATAAGCGACTGATGGCCCCAGCTGCTCCTCCTCTAGATTTGCCACCACATTTGTGCCAGGCTTCTGCTGGCTGCTCCCCACCAATGACTGAGCACAGCAGGGGAATTAAGGCAAGCTCATCCCAGCAAGACACAGACTCCTCCATCAGGCAGCTTTGGCTTGAGGACTCCCCATCCACCTGGCATCACTAAGAAGTTGAGTGGCAGCTCTCCTCTGCAGCCAAGCTCATGATAGAAACAGCAGTCACAGAGCTGGGTTCACTAATATCCATGGGAAGACGGGGCCCAAAGTAACGGAGGCCTAGGAGGCCGTCAAGGGGGCCTGGCACACAGAGAGTCTGGAGATGGTTAATAGTACACAGCGTTCCTAGGGGTAAAATAGATAAGCAGCCATCAAGAGTGTTACTTAATTTAACACCCATAAGGAAAAAAGAAAGCAAAAATGTAGGAACAAGAGGCTGAAGGTGGCTACCTCATTAAAAAGTCACTCTCCCTTCTCGTTCCCAGACTCAAGGCAGGTTCTAGATCTGGAGCCCACTGCCTATAAGAGGTGAGATGCACAGGGCAATCAGACTCATAACGGCATAGCAAGTGCATACTATAATGATTCCCAGTCCTTCTCCAAGGGACCTAGGGCCAATTACTCATGTGATTACTGAGTGGAGATAAGGAAACTCCCAGACTTTTCGAGAACTACTTGACACAGAATCTGAGTTAACATTGATACCTAGAGACCCAAAGCATCATCACAACCCCCCTTTCCTGAGGGGGGCCTGGTAATAAATAGAGTACTGGCCATAGTCTGACTCACAGCGGACCCAATGGGTCCATGGATCCACCCAGTGATCATTCTCCCAATCTCTGAACGTATGATCGGAACCGATATACTTGGAAGTTGGAGGGACCCCCACATTGGAAACTTGGCCTGTGGGCTAAGTGCTATCATAGTGGAAAAGACCAAGGGGAGACTCTGAAATTGAACCCCCATAAGCCAAGATAGTAAATCAAAAACAATATTACTTGGGGGAGATGGAGATTAGTGCCATCATTAAAGATCAACAGAATATAAGACCTATGATATTTCCATTTAATCCACGAGTCTGCAGAAACCGACTGGATCCTGGAGGATGCCTACAGACTACAACCAAGTAGTAGTCCCAATTGTAGCTGCTGTGCTGGGCATAGTATTAATGCTAGAGTAGATGAATCAGGCCTCAAGTACGGGATATATACTTGATTTTCAAACGCATTCTTTTCCATTCTACATTCACATGGGACCTGTGACAAGTTCATTAACAATACTGCCTTAGAGTTATGATAATCCTCCTGCCCTCTGTCATGATAAAGTCTGGCATGGAACATCACACAGAACCATTCCATTAAAGACAGGACAACCAAAAGGTAGCCAGCTAGTGTGCCTGAGGCCTTGATAAAGCCCATGGGTGGCAGGGGGTGGGAGACAAACCCTATGAAGCTTCAGGGACCTGCCACCTCACTGAAGTTTTTAGAGGTCCACCAGTCAGCGGCATGCCAGGATATCCCTTCCAAATCAAACACACAGCTTGCTGGATCTTGCAGTCCACACCACAAAGAAGAAACACAGTGCCTGGTAGACCTCTTTGGGTTCCGGAAGCAACACATCCCACACCCAGGAGTCCTGCTCTAACCCACACCAGGTAACGTGGAAGGCTGCCAGGTTTGAATGGAGCCCAAAGCAGGAAAAGGCTATGCAGCATAAATAGCAGACCTGTCCTGCTACGTGGGCCTCACTCTCAATGAGACCCTGACACATTGGGGGTGTTAGTGGTAGAAAACAAGATGTACTGTGGAGCCTCTGGCAAGCCCCAGTGGGAGAATCACAATGCAGGCCCCTGGGATTCTGGAATGAGGCCCTGCCATCTGCGATGGAGGATTTTTATGCTTTTCAGAAAACAGTTCCTGATGGGGCCCTGATAGAGACACAATGCTTGGCCCTGAGGTAATCGACTCGGCATACAGCTGTCCTTGACGAGCCGGATTAGTGGGACCTGCCAAGTCATAAAGTGGGACAGCCCCAGCAGCGGTCCATCACGAGATGGAAACGGCGCATCTGTGATCGAGCCTGAGCAGGAATGGAGAGCACAAGCCAGTCACATGAGCAGGTAGCCCAGATCCCAGACCACCCTCCATGGATGTACCAGACTACACCTACGGAAAGAGCAGGAGAAGGCCCACGTGTGGCTTACAAATAACTTACAAATCCACGTGGACATGAATTATATGTCAATTTTTTCAATATTGGGCATAAGCTGTATGTGGATACAAACTGAAAATGGACAGCAGCTGCATGGCAGCCACATTCAGAGTTGGCCTTGAACGCCAGCAGAGAAGGAAAGTCTTCCTCCACAGGGTCATGAGCAGTGCCTGCTCCCAGTCATCCAAATGCACAGAAGTGGCCTGGGGTATGAATATGCAAAGGATCTGGAGCAGCTGGTGGCCCTTTCCTCAGGGGCTGGGGGCAGTGCTGGCTGGTACTCCCTTCTCTCCTTGTAACTGTAAACAGATAAACAGATACGAATAGCAACTCCAGCCTGAGAAGGGTAGATTACCAAGGGCTCAGCCCCTTGAGATGGAAGTTTGGATCCCAATACCAATAAGTCACTGTGACCTGCCAAGGCGATGGCTGGGGGTCAGGGTAACTTAGAATGCATGGGGAGAAGGCGGAGAGGGAGGGGAGACCCTGGGACCAACCGCAATGGATTGTTCATCCCTTTAACCTCTCCTAGGTTCCCCCCCAGGAAGAGGGACTGACAGGGACAATGAAGAAGCTGCTCCCTGAGCTGCAGAGAGGAGAGATTTGTGCAGGACAAGGAGTGGACACTGGCGCCCATGGAAACACACAGCTCAGATCTCCTGCTATGCGAGTGCCATTGACCCTTAGACCCAGTCAATGACCAAGCCAGGTCCTTCCAAGACTCCTCACCCAGCCTTGCCTCCTTCCCCACCTCCTTCCTCAGTTGTCAGACCTGCATGTGGACGCCTGCCTCCTCCCACTCCCTCCCCCCAGACATCTCTTTTCATGTCTTGTGTCATCTCTGAGCCTTGCTTCTCTGCAGACCGGATTGAACATAGGCTGCATTTTAGCTGAGCTCTGTGAGCACAGAGCAACGTGGTGAAAGGCACTTTGTGGGCACAGAGGATTTTATCATTATCCACTCTGCCCAAAATAGGTGTCATTATTACCTCCTGCCAGGAGATGAGGAGTGATTGAGTGGAGGGCACTCACTGTAATCTAAAACACTAGAAATGATGAATGAGGTAGATTTGGAAACTGCCTTTTATCAGTTCTCTTTATCCACTCAATTTCTACTCAGTAGACTGAGGACGGTGCCGGTACCTGCACGGTTCCTTACTCACTCTGCTGGCAGAGCTAGGATTCAGAGACCACGGAGGAACTCAGATTTCTGTGCAATTCAGTAGGACTTGAGTGAGACACTCAATGATTTGGAATCTAACCAGAAAAATAGGCACACTCCTAGATAGCGGGAGGAGCGCTCCAAGCTCCCAGCAGAGCAATCCAGTAAGCAGCAGACGGCCATCCTAGCTAGCCTAGCCAGTGAGGCAAATGCCAGTATAGAGCCAGAGCTGGGCAGCTTATTTTCAACATACACTTCGCTCCCTCCTGGAACTCCTATCCATCTCTTCACATCTGCAGACTCCTCCATGTCCTAGGGTGCGAACAAGTGACAACCACCTAGCATGCCTCCTTTCCTGAGGCTGTAGAACTCTGAGAAGACTTCCAGTGACATCAACTTTTTAAGTGCAGGGAAACTCTTGGAAAAGGGGGATCCTTCCATTCTCCTATCACTTGTAACAGGTCCTACCGTGCACAGGAAACTCTATTAGGTTGGCTGAAACTTTAAAATCAGAATTACTTTCAAATAAACTATCTCATGGCTAATAAGATTCTGCATCAACAGAAAGCAAGCAGGGGTTTGCGTTCTAGCTTAGAGAAAGGAGGCTCAATGATGAAGGGGTTTGCTCAAGGTCACAAAGTCAAACCCTGCTATTCTCACTTCCCTATGAGCTTGCCTCATCCTAAAGAGCATTTAGTCTTTACGATTTACTCTTTGCTATTGAGACAATCATATCTACTTCATCAACAAAGGCAGATGAGATCAGTGGATGTCACCTTCGAGATTTTTAAAATCCTAACTACTGACTGTACTGGTTGCTGTGACATTCCACACGGATCTCACTTCTGGGATAAAGGTCTCTCCCAGCTCCTGGGAGCACCACCAGCAAAAAGCCCTCAGCCCTCAGCCTCTACACAAATCACCTTGGCTCACGACAAGGCCAAGGCCCCTTACCAAAGAATCCTGAATCCAATGACTCTTTGATATGGGGATTTAAAGACTCAGTCCTCTTGCCCCAACTTGGGACAATCTTACAGGGTCATGCCGCCCCAGCTTCTGAACTCCCTCCAGCATCAGCTGAGGCTGCTACCCAGACTGCATCTCAACTCAAGGTCCCTTCACTTCCACAGGGTCCACAGGATCCTAAGAGCAATTACTAATAAGTCTCTTGCATGCCAATCTTCAACTGGCACCAGGTGTAGTCTGAGAAAGCAGACAGTAGGTCACGATTTGGGAGCTGGACCATGCAACTGGCAGTGAGGATCCCATCAATGGTGGGACTGTGTGGCACTAGGTGGCATGAGGTAGCAGCGTAATTGTTAAAATTCTTACCTGTGGTGAATTGGGATGGTACACTGGGAAAGAATGGCACTGGCTGATGCAATGTACCAGGCACTGGAGAAAGATAGGCACCACAGGAACAATAAGGGTAATGAGACTGGATGGCTATTGCTTTTTTTTTTTTTTAATTTTTTTAACTTTTTTTATTTTATTTTTGAGGGACATAGAGACAGAACATGAGCAAGGAAAGGGCATAGAGAGAGGGAGACATAGAATCAGAAGCAGGCTCCAGGCTCTGAGCCGTCAGCACAGAGCCCAACGCAGGGCTCGAACTCACAGACCGTGAGATCATGACCTGAGCCGAAGTCGGCCGCCTAACCAACTGAGCCACCCAGGCGCCCCTGGATGGCTATTGCTTTAAGTGGAGGCACACTGGTGGGGCAACAGGAGACCACACCTGCCTACGGAGCCACAGGAGACCATGCCACAAGGGAGAGGTGGGACTTTGTGAGCCCGTGGCAACAGGACTGAGGAGGATACACATGGCTTAGATCCTGAGAGTGCTCCACCAAGAAAGACAGAACATAAGGTTGAATAATGGAGGGTTTATTGCTTTGGGAGCACTCTCCTGGGATACATGATATAACACCCTGGCAAGGATCCCAGGAGACGGTGCAGGTGCTTTACTAGGATGGTTCCTAGAACCATAGGAAAGGCAAAGGGCCACACTAAGTGAAGTAGAAATCCCAGAACTACAATGGCAGATAACAAAAGAAGGATGAAAAAGCTGGTGTGGGGGGGGGGTACAATAGTGGATATACCATGCAAGGGCAGAAAACCCATCAAAGGATATACCACTTACCAGAGCAAAGAAATTCAACTGTGGCCGCCTTCTTGGCACAGGGCCAATGGTAGAGATGCTACTGTAGTACAGAGTTTATTGATAGCAGTGAGGATGAGGATCATGGGACCCACCACCAGAACCCCACCTTGCTGTTGCCCAAAAGAGGTCAGGTGGCCAGAAGACAGGTGCGCACAAGCATCACAGTGGGTGGTGGGGTTGTGAGAGCAGCCCATGGGCCCGGGACACAGAGTCGTGGAGGTGATTCTAGAACACAAAAGTCCCTAGGGACAAATAAGTGGAATGCCAACAAGAGTATTGCTCAGACTGTAAAATCAAAAGAAATCAAGTCTACACGATAGGGAGGTTGAAGGCCATTGCCCCTCCAAAATGTTAAGGTCCCTTGCTCAGTTTCTGAGCCTAAGCCAGTTTTTTTTATTTTATGTTAATTTATTTCATTTAATTTTTATTTAAATTCCGGTTAGTTTAACATGCAGTGTGATATTAATATCAGGAGTGCAATATGGTGATTCGATACTTCCATGCGACACCCAGTGCTCATCACGCATGCTCTCCTTAGACCCCATCACCTACTTCACCCATCCCCCCACCCGCCTCTCATCGTGTAACCATCAGTTTGTTCTCTAGTTTCCCACTCTCTCTCTCTTTTCTTCCCCTTTGATCATTTGTTTTATTTCTTAAATTCCACATAGGAGTGAAATCATATGATATTTGTCTTTCTCTGACTGACTCATTCAGCATAATACTCTCTGGCTCCATCCACATCGTTGTAAATATCAAGCTTTCATTCTTTTTTATGGTTGAGTAATATTCCATTGTAAATATGTACCACTTCTTCTCTATCCATTAATGAGTAAGCGGACACTGGGCTGTTTCTATAATTTGGCAATCGTAAATGATGCTGCTAAGCCATTTTTTAGACACAGAAGTAATTCCCTGGAGAAGAAGCCGGACCCCCAAATGGAAGGATCCTGTGACACCACATTGAGTGTTCCCGGTAACGTTGCCCTCCTGTTTCCTTCCCAAACAGGCCTACAGCCGTCACTCAGGTAACCACACACTGAGGAAAGGAGATCACCCAAAAGGACTGTTGGACACAAGCACCAGATTTGTTACATTAATTTCCAGAGACCAAAAACAACACCAAGTCCCCCCGTTACAATGTGGTCTTAATGGACTTAGGTAACAACTGGGGTCCTGGCCCTGGCCCCATTCACAGAAAGCCCTCTGTGTCTGCAACCCACAGAGCAGTCATTTCTCTGGCCCACATCAGCGGGGATAAGAGTGATCACGGGGGGCGGGGGGCAATAAAAACCTCTGAAACTGACCTCTATCCCTTGGCTTACAAACAAGCCAAGATAGTAAACCCCAGTAAATATTATATCCAGGGGAAACAGCAAAAATGAGTGCCACCCTTAAAGGGCTTCAGGATGCAGAGAGGGTGGTCCCCATCATGTCTTCCTTTAATCCACCTGTCTGGCTTCTGCAGAAAATCAAACGAATCCCAGAGGATGAAAACAGACTATTACAAATTCGGCCAAGTAGTATCCCCAACATAGCTGTTGGGCCAGATGTGCTATCTTTGGTAGAGCAGATGAAAAGGGCCTCAGGTATGTGGTCCAACCTGGAGCTGTCTCAGAAAAGGTCATTGGTTGAGCACTGGGTGTTGTATGTAAGTCAATTTGACAATAAATTATATTAAAAAAAAAAAGAAGGTCAAAAACAGCTCATACCCACTTAGAACAAACAATAGTGTGCACCTAGACTATAAAAGTATGCACTCACAGTGTACATTCACAGTATACAGTATACATTCACAGTCTTGCCCCAGAGCTCTGTAAGTCTCTCGCTCTCTGAAAAGACCTGACAGTCTGGCTGCAAACCCCACAGAATACCATGCTGCTTCTCTACGGAGATGACTATTTTGTCAGTCGAACCAGATGGACAATTGGCTAGTCCACTGGAGGACTTCTTAAGACACATGCTCTCCTGGGTCGCCTGGGTGGCTCAGTCAGATAAGCATCCGACTCTTGATTTCGGCTCAGGTCATGATCTCACCGTTTGTGAGATCGAGCCCCGCGTCAGGCTCTTGCCGACAGCACGGAGCCTGCTTGGGCTTCTCTCTCTCCGTCTCTCTGCCCCTCCCCTGCTCATGCATGAGCTCAGGCCACACTTGCTTACTTGCGCAGTCCACAGCCAGGGGCTGATCAGAGTGAGGGGTAAACGCTAAGCGCCAGGGAAGGGCACCAGCTTCAGAGCTCCCTGTGCACCCCCCGCGGCACCCTCTGAGCCAGCATCAAAGTTCGGCTTCTCCCTCTACCCAGTCCTGCTTTCTCCCCTTCCCCTTCACACATGTTAATCGCCAAATCACCCCTATTAAATATCCTGAATCCTAATCTCAGTCACAGAGTCTACTGCTTCCCGACCTAATCTGCAACAGCAGCAAAGCTGGAGGGCCCCTTGGGCTTTCAGTCCAAATCCTGACCACGACACCCCTCTTTGAGAAGACCATGAGCCGACCCCCACCATAGTCCTGGATCCGTAGGCAGGCAGAGTAGAGAACAATGCCACTTATTTTTAAAATTTCGTGGGGAGCTATAGGCCCCTTTTGAGATTAAAACGGATGTGTGTGAGTGTGCATGTACATTCATACATACACGTGCATAACATACTGCAGGAACTTCAGATTGCTCATGAAATACCCGAGACCCCAAATTAAGAATTCCCAATTTACATCATCTCCAATAGACCCTAAATCTCCTGAGATCGAGCCACATTTCCCGTAAGGAGACATTTCGTAGCGTTCGGTAAAAGTCTGCTGATTTGCATTTCATAGGCACTCAATAAATGCTTGCTAATTTGGTGTGATTTCAGATGTAAGGTGATGGACTGACACTAACATTTAAATTCTCTCTGATCGTGCCACCCATCTCCCTCCCAACAGCGGTGACTGCTGGGAAGCCCATCACTACACACCTTTATCTCTTCAGCTCACAGCTTGGCTTCAACCAGATGAAGACGCTCCTGAAAGATCTGCGAATAACTTACCATAACCCGGTTTACCCAGCATGAATCAGTTCATGCTCCTTCTTGAGCACTAGTGTTACTTAGATGTGAGGGCTCTGAATACCAGACGGGACTTGAAAATTGAGGGGCACCTGGGTGGCTCAGTCAGTTAAGCATCCAACTTTAGCTCAGGTCTTGATTTCGTGGCTCGTGAGTTCGAGCCCCAAGCCGGGCTCTGTGCTGACAGCTCAGAGCCTGGAGCCTGCTTCGGATTCTGTGTCTCCCTCTTTCTCTGCCCCTCCCCTGCTTGTGCTCTGTCTCTCAAAAATAAATAAACATTAAAAAAAATTTTTTTAAAGAAAGAAAGAAAATTGATGGTTGGGGAAAGACGAAGGGAAATCGCTGGAAAGGAGCACCTGTTTCCCCCGCTCTCTGAAAGGAGAGCATTCTTATGAAACCTTTTGTAAGCCAAAACGGCAGGGGGAAAAAGAAGCAATTATCATTAATTTATATGGAAAATTTTTTGAGCATTGCCAGGCCCAAAAAGATAACCTCTCTTCGATTTTTCTGATACCTTGGGACACGTCTTGCCAAGAGATGCACAAAATAAATCAAGATGAAGCACAGATGCTCACGGACATGGTTCAAAGCTGCGGTGGCCTGATCCTGAGATGCTGAGCGTGGTTCCCTGAGAAGGAGGAGCTTGGCGGGCCGCTGGCTGGACCGGGCTTGCTGTGACCCAACGACGAATGCTATTTTTGCTTTCTGCCTTTTTTCATAAAAGCAAAAATCCTCTTCAGCTGCTTTGGTTGGCGAAAACAGGTACTGATGTAGGGCTTTCATAAAAGTGAAGTGACAGAATGCGAACTTTCAAACCCGAGGGGACATCTGTAGAAAGCTTGCCAGCTTCAGCTATTTTGCATTGGAAACTTCTGTGCTCAAAATGGTGTTGTGCCAGATGTAAGCTCAGAGCGAATTATAGTAACCCCAAATTTTGCCTGATAAAAATATATAATTACTTTGTGACATTCTTTTTAAGGAAAACAACAAGCCTGTTATAATAGAGCCACTGTGTTAATGTAACTGATCCTGTATTAAATTTAATTTCCTAAGAGGTATGGTTCTTATCTGCCACTCTTACTGTGTTCCCTCCCCCTAACCTCCTCTCCAGGGCCCCAGCTGGGTGGGCCTGGATGCTAAAAGCCTTACACAGGGTCTCAGATCGAGCAGTTTGTCCTGCTTCCTGACATGTTCTAGGTAACCCAGAAGGCACGTGCATAACACAGACCCCCAATTCCAGGTCTCCTGGCTTTCTCGAGAAACCATTCTTATAACTGGAGGGATAAGGGGGTACAATATGGAAAGAATTCTGGCCTAGAAGCAGAAGATCTGGTTTGAAGTCCTGGCCTTGCATTTGCAAACTGGATCCTCAGGCAAATCACGTTACCTATACGTCCCCTAAAATATGAATGTTACCTGGCCTGCCCGATAGTATTCTTCGAAGACCGACTGAGATAATGTATGTGAAAGCACTTTGTAAACGGATGCATTAACACTCAGGTAAGTTTTATTTCTATTGCCTCTGAACGCGCCTCTCCTTCTCCTCTTCATCTCTCCTTTCAAGGCCTATCACCTCGTCTGAGATGTCTCTAATCTCTTCTACCTTCGTCTTCTGACTTCGTTTGGGGTTTCCCCCATCTACTGATACATTTCACGCAACCCCGCGCTTCCACACCACCTTACGCTATTCCCAGTCTCGTGTGTATTCCTCCTCTCTGCGATTTGCATGTAAGCTCGTTACAAACCAAGACCATATCACGTATTCTTAAACCACTTTTCCTTAGTTGAAAACATGGTAGGTCCCCAATAAATAGGAAAATGACAAGCTGATTCTAAAGTATATATACGCAAATGCAAAGGTCAAAAAATAGCCAAACACCCCTGAAAGGAAATAATATGGGAAGACTTTCTCACTAGGCGTCAAGACTTGGAAAATTATAGTAATTAAGGTCATGTTTATGGGTACACAGACAAAGTAACTGGTGGAACAGAATAAAGACAATCTGACATGCATATATAAAAATGTACTATATCTCAAAAGTGACATTGTATGTCACATAGGAGGGAATGGACTATAATGGTGGTAAGACAACGGGTTATCTACGTGAAAAATTAAATTGGAGTTCTATCTCACACCAGGAATAAAAATCAATTACAGATGCCTTAAAGACTTATCTGGGGGGCGCCTGGGTGGCTCAGTTGGTTAAGCGGCCGACTTCGGCTCAGGTCATGATCTCACAGTCTGTGAGTTCGAGCCCCGCGTCGGGCTCTGTGCTGATGGCTCAGAGCCTGGAGCCTGCTTCAGATTCTGTATCTCCCTCTCTCTCTGCCCTTCCCCTGCTCATACTTTGTCTCTATGTCTCTCAAAGATAAATAAACATTAAAAAAAAAAAAAAAGACTTATCTGGGAAGGGCAAACACATTTTCAGAAATGATTATGACATTGGGATATAAAAAGATTTTTTAAAGAAGATGAGGAAAGTGCTAACATTTTTTTTAAAAAATCTGAACATTTTTACTGCATTAAAACTAATAACTAATTTAACTAGTTAATTAGTAATCTATCTACCGAGATATCATAAAGAAAATGAAAAGGTAAGCCATAATCTGAGAGGCTGTATTTGCAACACATCTGAGGAACAAAGGATTCGTACCCAGAATATATAACCAGTAATAAGAAAAAGATCGCTCAACAGCCTTGACAAGGTCTGCGGGGGAGAGATATAGTTTTGGAGTTTGAGTCATGCCACGTTTGAGGGGGCGTGGGTGGGCTTGCCACAGATATGGGCTTTGCACAGATCCACCCTAACAAAGCATAAAACTAATTCTGCATAAATTCAAGGTGACCTGCCGGTAGTTGAACTGCCTGCTAGAATAAAAATCATTACCCTTCAGATAAAGATAACAAAATCCAGGTTCTCTAAAATATATCAGGAACAATTTCCAGTATACAATTCAAAACTATTAGACATGCAAAAGAACAGGAAAATGTGACCCTGAAGTGGCATAGATGTTGGATTTACCAGACAACTTTAAGCAGCTATAAGTATGTTCCAGAACTTAAAAGAACATATGGTCCCACTGAGTGAGCAGAGAATGTCAGCAATAAAACAATTTTTAAAGCTCTAAATGGAAATTGAAGAGTTGCAAAGAACAGTAATTGAAATAAAAATTTCACTGGATGGGCTCGATAGAAGAAAGTGTTAGCAAACTTGAAGACAGATCAATAAAAATTATCCAATCTTAAAAACAAAAAGAATAAGAGATGCTCAATATCACCGATCATCAGGGAAATTCAGATCCAAACCGCAATGAGATCTCACCTCACACCTGTCAGAATGGCTAAAATCAAAAACTCAAGAAACAACAAGTGTTGACAAGGATATGGACAGGAGCACTCACACACTGTTGGTGGGGACGCAAACTGGTGCAGCCACTGTGGAAAACAGTATGAGGGCTCCTCAAAAAAATAGAACTGCCTATGATCCAGTAATCATGCTACTGGCTATTTACCCAAAAAATACAAAAATGGTAATTCAAAGGGATACATGCACCCTTATGTTTATTGCAGCATTATTTCCAATAGTCAAATTACAGAAGCAGCCTGAGTGTCCATCGATGGACAAGTGGACGGAGAAGATGTGGTATATCTATACAATGGAATATTACTTAGCCCTTAAAAAAGAATGAAATCTTGCCATTCGCAACAACACAGATAGAGCTACAGAGTACAACGCTAAATGAAATAAGTCAATCAGAGAAAGATAAATACCATATGATTCCACTCCTATGTGGAATTTAAGAAACAAAGGAACAAAGGAAAAAGAGAGAAAGTAAAAGAGAAAGAGAAACAAAAAAACAGACTCTTAACTGTAGAGAACAGACAGGTGGCTACCAGAGGGGAGGGGGCGGTGGGGTGAAACAGGTGGAGGGGATTAAGAGTGCATTTACCCCGGTGAGCACTGACTAACATATGAAACTGTTAAATCACTCTACTGTACACCTGAAACTAATATAACACTGCGTGTTAGTATACGGGAGCTAAAATTTAGAAAATAGATGAAAAAAAAGAAAGAAATTCAGAGAGTGGATGATATTTACCTAAGGCTAATTTTGTAACGTAAACAGAAAATATTAGCTCCTTTAAAGGGATATGCAAAACAAAACAAAACAAAACAAAACAACAACCAAAAAAAAGAAAGAATAAAATTCCAGAAAAGTAAACCGAGCCTCAGGAATTGATAGAACAATTAACAGTCTATATATGTGTGGTCTCAGGTTTTGGAAATGAAGTTTTATTAGAACACAGCCACACCCGTTCACAGAATTGAGTAGTTCCAACAGAGACGTACGGCTTGCAAAGCCTAAAATAATTACCATCTTTATAGGGAAAGTTTGATGACTCCCAGGCCAGAGGGACAAAGGGAGGAAGCGACATTATATAGAAACATGTGGGCCACAATTGCCTAACAGAAGCTAGAACCACAGTGGCCTGTCAGGAAGCTCAAGTCAGGAGGACACTCAGCCTTCGCCCCTTCCAGAGACACTGCTCAAGACAGAGAGAAAAGAGAAATGCCTGGTTTCTCTCTTTCTTGTGCCCTCCAATCTCCGCCGCCCAGTGCCTCCCACTTACCCAACCTGCTGACACAAAGCCTGAAACCTGAGGAGTCAGCCTCCTGGAGGAGAAAGCAGGACAGGAGAAGGGTAAGAGTTAGATCTGAGACTACACCAAAGCAGGAACTGCCAGAAGCCTAGAGAAACTCTTGCACATCTGCACCAAGAGAAACGGATCAGAACGTTCTAGCAGCACTCTCAGTAAAAACCCGGAAACAACCAAAGGGTCAACCAACAGGAGAATGATCAAGACCCTGCAGAATACTCACACAATGGAATGTGACACAGCAAGGACAATACATGAACTAGAGCTACACACAGCAACATTTAAATGTGAAAAATAAAACGCCAGGTGTAAAAATAAAATCAAATACCAAAATCTATACTGTGTGATATAATTTATCTGAAGCCCAGAAATATAAAAGTAAACAATACATCGTTTTGTAGTGTATACCCATGTACGAGATTATAAAGAAAAGTAAGAAAATGATAAACACCAAATTCCAGCTAGTGGTTCACTGAGGTGAGGATAAGGAAGCAGAGAAATGAAATCAAGGAGAAACTCAGAAGTAGTTTCAAAAGAGTTGGTTTTGTTTTATTGAGTATCAGCCTCATTGGTGTTATTTTATTATTCAACTTCATAACTTACATGTTTGTGTGTGTACACATATTTAGTTATGCATCATAATTTTTATAATAATGATTTTAAAAGAAATGAAACCATGTTTTCCATCTATATCTTTTTTTTAACATCTTTAAGTTGATTTCTTTATTTTGAGAGAGAGCAAGCGAGTGGGGAAGAGGCAGAGAGAGACGGGGAGAGAGGGAGAGAGAATCCCAAGCAGGCTCCACACTGTCAGTGCAGAGCCCGATATGGAACTCGAGCCCACGAACCATGAGATCAGGACCTGAGCCAAAGTTGAGCACTTAACTGCCTAAAGCACCCAGGCGCCCCTCTAATTTTATCTTAACTCTCTGTCTTTCCCTTAGGTATTTCACGGCCCCACAAAAAGAGAACTGTCTCTTCAGACAAGAAGACACAAACAGGAGGCTTTGTCCCAAGAACGGCCAATCATAACTGTAATATGGACAAAATGTGTTTTGAGACTGTCACTCTCCGGTACAAGATGAGACACAGAAAAGACAGATACTTTTTGAAGGGTTAGTAGAGATGACCGAAAGATGCAAAAGCATCGCCATAGAAGCCCCCTGCACGCTGTACTCTGCTCAAGGGGCTCCAGGAACCTGCAGTCAAGGTGTAGAAATGGCACCCAGTATGAGGCGTGAGACAGGACAGCCCAGAGAGTGGGTTCTGTAGGGAGAGGTCGGGCTGGCCCGGGAGGTGAAGGAAGTTCTCAGAGGAGAGGAGAGTGAGGACCCGGAAGGGTGGATGAGATGCTTTCCTTCCCTGACACCTGGGGTCCCAATACTGCCGATGACTTCCTGAGTGATTTGAGCAGGCCGAGTCCTGTCTGTGTCTCAGGTTCCATTTTCCGAGGGGAGAAAAAGCCCATTTTCTCTCAAAGGATGTTTAGAAGAAAATGCAAAACTAACAACCCCTTACTGATACGATTAATAGGAAAAAGAACACCACACGCCGAATACTAACACCTGGTCCCCTTGTTCTCTAAATTCCTGAGAAGTCAGCGGAGCAACTTTGCTAAGCTTTGCTAGAGCCTAGCAGCACCGTGCAGCGCGAGGCGTCCTGCCGCGGCTGCGGAAGTTAGTCCCCTGCTCTGGCATACTGATGGCGGTGAGGATGATAGAGAGAGGGCTTTACATCCAGGTCCAAAATACAGCAGAGGAAAAAATTAATTAAAAAAAAATTAAAATTAGGGGCTCCCGGGTGGCTCAGTCAGTTAAGCGTCCAAGTTCGGCCTAGGTCATGACCTCACGGTTCCTGAGTTCCAGCCCCACATCAGGCTCTGTGCTGACAGCTCAGAGCCAAGAGCCTGCTTTGTATTCTGTGTGTATGTGTCTCTCTGACCCTCCCCCGCTCACACTCTGTCTCTCTCTCTCAAAAATAAATAAACATTAAAAACTTTTTTAGATTAATTAAAATTAATATATATATTATTTTATATATATATTTATTACACATACTGATTCAATGCTTAATGAATAGACTGCCAGCTAGCAACGTACAGCATCAGACGATTCCTCAGATACAACTTGCAGGGGATTCAACAGACCTGGATATATTAAAGCAGAAGGTAGTGTCGACGAACTTAATTGGTACATTTAATAGGTCGGCATAACCATATGCAAAATGTGCCCCAAATGCTTATATGTATTAAAGACAGGGTATTTCTCTTTCATACATTATATTAATGTTTCTTGGTTGTTTTATTAGACTAAGGCCAAATGAATCTTTCAACAGCCGAACTTCAGAGATAACTCAGCCAAAATCCCATCAAAACAAGCTTCTTCGTGCAACCTAAGGGGCCCTGAGAATCCGGTCTTGGGGAAGGAACTCGCTCCATATGTTAGCCCGCTTCTCCGGGTCCCCAGTCACGGAGGCTGTGACACACTGACCCCACGGTGCGGTGAGGCCCTAAGTATTTCACCCTCCTGAGATGGCAGGTGGCTCAGGGATGTAGATGTCACAGAACGAATGAGCACAAAAGGAGTGAAGTCAGACAAGGTCACCGTGAGGCTGTCCAGTACCCCTGGCTGAAAACCCTGAGCTCTAGCTCTCTCTCTCTTCTCCAGATCAGCACGTCTACTTTAGCATTTCCGCAGCTGATCATCAGATTTGAAAAACACCAGAGGGAAAATACATGATGCAAATCTGTCCCCACTCACCCGCTTACACCGAGTTCAGCTGACGTTGTGGCTGAGAACTGAGGTTCTTCTTAAAGATCTCACCATTCAGTAGGTAGCTTTTCTTGCCATGTCTTGCCTTCATAGCTTAAGACTCCACCAGACAGGGGCTGCTCAGCAGACCCAGCTGGCGCACAGCTTGTCTGCTACCGGCCGCTAGGGGATAGTGATAAGCCACCTGTTTCTTCCCCCTTACCAGTCCTTACGGGTGGGCTCCAGGGGCTGCATGTTCTAACCACATTCCTTTCATTGTAGTAAAATGTATCTACAACATAGAATTTGTCATTTTAATCATTTTAAGTATACAATTCGGTAGCATTAAGTACATTCACAATCTTGTGCAGCCACTACTTCCAAAACCCTTTCCTCATGCCAAACAAAAACTCTAACCATGAAGCTGTAACTCCTAGTGACCCCACTTGCCATCCGCTGGGAAGCTTTTGTTCTCCTCTCTATGAATCTGAGCATTCTAAGTACCACATATGAGGAGGATCATATAGTATTTGTTCTTTTGTGTCTGGCTTATTTCACTCAGCATAATGTCTTCATGGCTCATCCATTTGATAGCACGTGTCAGAATCTCTTTCCTTTTTAAGGGTGAATAACGTTCCGTTGCATGTGCACATAGTGGACACCTGGTCCATTGGTGGACACCTGGGCTGTTCCCACCTTTTGGCTACTGTGACTAATGCTATGAGCGCTGGTGTATGAATATCTGTTTGAGTCCTTGCTTTCAGTTCTGTGGGGTATATATTTAATTCTTTGGCTACATTTATTTAGAGTTCCATTTTTATTTGTTTTATGATATTTTCTAATATACCGTTTTATAGTTTTGTGTTGGTTACCGTAGGCGTTGCCATACAGATTTGTGAAAATTATCACAGCCTCCTTGTGCTGACATTTTCAAGTGAAAAATGAAGTGTAGAAAACTTGTTTCCATTTAGGTTGCTTTGCTATCCCCATTTTAAAATATTATCTCCTCTACCTACATTGGGCACCACCTCGGATGGTGTTACAATGTATTCTATTATGTTCGCATGTGTTTTTACTTGTACTATTTTTCTTCTATCCTTTCTGAAGGATAGAATTGTGTGTCTGTCTGTCTAGAGTTACCTTTATCTTTTCTTTAATGATAGGTCTTCTAGCAACAAAGTCTCTTACTTTTTCTTTGTTGAGAATGTCTTTATTTCCCAGTCATTCCTGAAGAGTATGGCTTTGGGCTGGCAATTCCTTTCTCTCAGCGTTTGAGAAATGCTGTATCACTTTGCCCTAGGCCCCATGGTTTCAGAGGAGAAATCTGCTGTTATTTAAGTTGGTGTTCTTTTATAGATACTATGTCAATTCTCCTTGGCAGCTTTAAAGATCTTTCTAGGATAGCCTGGGTGGCTCAGTTGGCTGAGTGTCCAACTCTTGATTTCAGCTCAGGTCATGATCCCAGGGTTGTGGAATCAACCCCAGCATTGGGGCCCGCACTGAGCATGGAGACTACTTTAGGATTCTCGCTCTCGCTCTCCCCCTCTCCTGCTTATGCTTGCTCTCACTCTACAATAAAAATAAAGATCTTTTTCTCATCTAATTTTCAAAAGTGGGTAGATTTCAGAAGTTGATGTAGAGGGATGCCTGGGTGGCTCAGTCGGTTGGGCTTCCCACTTCAGCTCAGGTCATGATCTCATAGTTCGTGAGTTCAAGCCCCGCATCAGGCTCTCTGCTGTCAGTGCTGTGCCCACTTTCAATCCTCTGTCTCCCTTTCTATCTGCCCCTCCCCCCACCCTGTCAAAAATAAATATTTTTTAAAAAATAAGTTGGTGTAGATTTTTTTTTGTCTTATTTGGAGTTCACTCACTTCTTGAATAGGCGAGTCTATGTCTTCACCATATTGTTGGTTCAGACTGCAGGCCTCTCTGGCACTGGACCAGGGGTATGATGGAGACAGAAAGAGAACCATAGGAAAGTCACCATATTCTTCCTCATTTCCTAAATTTTTCTACCAGTGTGTTCTACTTTCTAGCCTTCAGAGTCCTTTTATCACTGTCCAATAATTCGGAGTGTGTGTGGTTGTATTTAGAGAAAAGGACCAGAAAAGTGCATCCACTTCGTCTTGTTCCAGAACCAGCAACCCAACTCAATTTTTTTTTATTGTAGGTTTTTTTAAGTTATTTTATTTTTTATTAGTTTTTTTTTAATTTTTTCAATGTTTACTTTTGAGAGAGAGAGAAAGAGAGAGAGAGAGAGAGAGTGAGCAGGGGAAGAAGGAGAGAGAGAGGGAGACATAGAATCTGAAGCAGGCTCCAGGCTCTGAGCCGCCAGTACAGAGCCCGATGCGCGGCTCGAACTCGCAGACCACGAGATCATGATCTGAGCTGAAGTCGACTGCCCAACCGACTGAGCCACCCAGGCACCCCCAACTCAATTTTAATACATTTGTATTATCAAGTCAAGCTCTCACTCCTCAATTATATAAAGAAGTGATTAGGTTATACACAGAAATATCAACACAGACACACTGTGTATAACAAAAAGCATTAACTACCTGAAGTCAATCTAGTGTTTGCAGATTGCCCATTCTGATTGCCATAAATCAGAATCGACACCTTCTGTAGTGCTTTACTTTAGAATTGAAGAAAGAGAGTTAGCTTAGAACAGATAAATTTCTAGCAAAATTCCAACATGATCTTAATCAACTTCCGGGTGCTGTAGTAAGTGGTAGAGGGAAGAAACAAACACCACTACTTAAAAATACTTTTGACCATAATCACTCCTGACCCAATGGAAGTGGCATAATTGTGGCCAGAGCCCTGGAATTTGTGTAGCAGTACACACTGATTTAGGTGCCCAAAAGGGAAGCTATGGTCATGGCTTAGAAGAAAACTGGGAGACCAAGAGATAACCAAACTCTTCTGCCCAAGACATAAAGAGAAACTTGGTGATGAGCTTGAGCAGAGATGTAAGAAAAGAGAAGTGGCAGACAAGATAGGGCAGTGAGGCGGCAGGGAGGTGACGCCCATGGAGAGATACTGATGAAGGACAGAGTCTCTTATAACTACTTTTTAAAATTATTTTCTGTGCAGTTATAAATCTGTTATGATGCCTTATGCAAGAGGTATTTTGGGGATTTGCAAAGAAAAACATTGTGTTCCATGTCTAGGCAAGCATCAAGGAGAGAGAGAACATCTGAACGATAGTGAGACCGGAGCGAAATCTATAGTCCAAAGAACAATAAGTTATTCGAGAGGTGACCATGAGAACGTAAGTGCCCAGAAACTCACAGACCAGATGAGAGCTAGTGGGTGTGGGTCAGATGAGTTTTCTGTCTGTCTTTAAGGATAAGGTCCTCTCGGCTGCAAGAAACACGTGCCTCTGTGGCGTGTGAGCCCATGCGAGCGGAAGATGAAGAGGCATAATTGACAACCCAGCTGCTTTTCTCTCCTATAAGTGTGGCCAGCCATGAGACTATAACCTGGAGTATCTCATGGGTATAGACAGTAGTAAGGAACACAGTAGAGACACAAAACAGACTATTTGGAGAGGAACAACAGAAAGGAAGGGGAAAGTGTAACCCTTCTGCAGAGATGACACACTCGAACTTTGGTAGACCGAGGACCATCCCAGCTGTGTTTTTAGAGCCCCTTCTTTAATGGTTTGTTCCCTCCCAGTTTGCTAGAATTAGTATGAATCCATATTCTGCTATTAGGCATTAATTGATATATTGCCTATTTTTAAAATTTTAACGTAATAAGACATATAAGATTCTACTGAATCTTTGAAAATTTTAACATGACCTAAGCAGAGACCATATGAAATATAAAATAAAAGTTAAAGTTCAATCTGATTTATTAATAAGAAAATAGATATTGACAGTTGTGATGTGTTTTTTAACCGAGAGAAAGGAAAAATTAAGGAGCCTTGGAAGACAGAAAACAAGTTGTTTGTTTTTTTATTTTTTTTAATGTTTATTTATTTTTGAGAGAGAGAGACAGAGTATGAGCAGAGGAGGGGCAGAGAGAGAGAGGGAGACACAGACTCTGAAGCAGGCTCCAGGCTCTGAGCTGTCAGCACAGAGTCCAACGCAGGGCTCGAACTCACAAATCGTGAGATCATGACCTGAGCTGAAGTCGAACCCTTAACCAACTGAGTCACCCAGGCGCCCCAGAAAACAAGTTTTTTAACATCATCCAAAAAATCCATCACAACCAAATAAAGTCTCTACTGCACATTCTGTCAGTAAACCTCAGAGGTTTTGATCACATGGGGTAAAAATTCACAAGGTAAAAATCAAAGAGAATGCCAAATGGCTGCACTAAATTCCATAGCTGCAAAGCTAAGTATTTTGAAAAAAAAAAAAATGATGCAAGTCTTCCTGCTCTCTCACAGAGAAAAGATAGACCCAGCCTCTGTAAGAGTCCTGGGTAGACTGGAGCTGTTGTCTTGGCTGCTGACCATGTTGTATAGGAAAAGTGGCTGGAAGGTGGTGGTGGAGATGGGGGCATTTTGGGAGAGGATGACTCAAGGAAGAAAGAAAAAGGAGACACCGATAATGGATCTTCTGCAGACTGAGCCTGTGGTAAGCCTGTGTCGTAAAAAGGACTGGCTCACTTGGAGAATGATAAATACCAACCACCAGAGGCATTTGTAGAGTATTGATTTCCCTGAGATTCCCA
Source organism: Paguma larvata (assembly GCA_030068075.1). Classification (NCBI taxonomy): domain Eukaryota; kingdom Metazoa; phylum Chordata; class Mammalia; order Carnivora; family Viverridae; genus Paguma; species Paguma larvata. The sequence goes on along the minus strand of CM057842.1, from coordinate 20,738,296 downwards.
CTGGTTTTCACATGACTCATCTAATTTATAACCAAGCAGTCCCTATGATGAGTCTGATGTATCTCCTGTGTGAACCTATAGTATTCCTTACATCTCATAGAAGAGGAAACTAAAGAGAGAAGGTACATGGCTTCCCCCAAAGACCACAGAGGATCCATACTAGATGGATGGTCTCCTGAGGATTCTAGAACAAATGGTTCCAGATTACATAGACAACCCAGAGTTAAGGCATTAGATGCCTCCAATCGACCTTCAAATCTAGTTAAGTCTGGATAGTTGTTGATAATATAATTTTTGTTAATGTAATTTTAGATCCGAAGGCAATCCTCAAATAGTTCCCAAAAGAAATAACACACAAAGCAAAATGGTAATTTAATAACATAAATAGCAAGCACTTATATCTTGTTTGCTATGTACCAGGTACTATTGTAAGTGCTTTGCATATATTACATCACTTAATCCTTACAACCAGCCTTTGGTGAAGATACTACTATGATCCCCGGTCTGTAAAAGAGGAAACTGAGGCAGAAGAGTTAAGTAATCAATGTCGCACTTATAAGGGAAAGAGCTGGGATTGCAGCCAGATTCTGGCTCCAGAATCTTACCCACCATCCTATGCTGCCTTTCAGTAGCATGGTTACTAGACATCCGAAGCGAGGTTCCTGGAGTAGATCTACAAAAATTGGCAACGTCAGGGGATTGCAAGAGGAAGTAAAACATGCCTTTTTTTAAATTTTACTCTAAGGTATATCAATTTCATTCTTGAATTCTATCATTTGAGAAAAAATACATTCAGACTTAGAGAACTGAAAGGAACATGACAGGCATTTTTGGGGCGATGACAATATATATTTTTAAAAAAATTTATTATTGAAGTATAGCTGACATACAATGTTATATTAGCTTCAGGTGCACAACATAGTGGTTCAATAATTCCATACATTATGCCATGCTCACGGCAATAAATGTAGTTACCATCTGTCACCATACAACATTGTTACAATATTTTCGATTATCTTACTTATGTTGTACTTTGCATCCTCGTGACTTACTTATTCATAACCAGAATTTTGTACATCTTAATCTCCATGTAATGTACACCTTGATAGGAGTTTGGGTTATAGGGGTGTAGGTGCATTTGTCAAAACTCTAATTTGTGATGTCATTTTATGTAAATTTTACATCAAAAGACACTGTAGGCAAATATTGAACTCTAGTTAAGGACATTGAAGTACTGAAGTACTGAAGGAGAAGTGTATAAATGTGTGAAATGTACTTTGAAATGCATCCAAAAATGAGATGGACTGATGGATGGAAGGAGGGATAGATAGACGGCCACGTATGGGATAAAGCAAATGTACTAATGTGTTAACAACAGAACCCTTGGTGAACTAGCCTCCATGTGCCCCTAATCACAGCCTCCATCTCTACCTCTAAAGTTATAATCACCTTCTTGTATTACATTATGGTTTTATCACCCAAGTGTGCACAGTAGTTTAGTTTGCTCCTTTTTTTTTAAAGTTTTTTTTAACATTTATTTATTTTGAGAAAGAGAGTGTGTGAGCAGGGGAGGGACAGAGAGAGAAGGAGGAAGAGAGAATCCAGGCAGGGGCTCTACCTCACGAACTGCAAGATCATGACCTGAGCCAGAATCAAGAGTCAGGCGCTTAACTGACTGAGCCACCCAGGCACCCCTGCTCCCCTTTTTAACTCGGTATACCCCACTCTGTCCCGTTCTCTCCCTTACAGCGTATCTGTTTCACCTGTGGAGTTTCCTCCAGTCTGGATGCCGAGGGCAGCGTACTCACGGTGCAGCTCAGCACGTTCCTCTGTCCTCTGTATTCCGTGCAAATCGGCCGCTGGATCCAGAGGATGGAGGACACTCAGATTCCATCCTTTTGACAAGACGAAGTGGTGGTGTGTTCTTTCAGCAGGAGGTACGTAATGTCTGCTGTTCACTCTCTTTAATGTTGGCAGCTGTTTGCGCTCAGTGCCCAGGTTTGCTAATTCATTTGAGATAGAGGGGATGGGGGTATTTTAATTTTATCACATTTTTTTCATTGGTGGGCTGGAATGGTTTTATAAAAAGATGTTTCCCCTCATCTACCATTTGGTTACCTAGTTGCAATAAAGGATAGCAAGATAAACAGCCAATTCTTTGTTTTTATTCATACAGTTTTCACCATAATAAATTGGTTGTCTGTCATCTTCAGAAGGTGGCCAGTTAGTGTTCTTTTTAGATATTATTATGAATCGATGGGTTTAAACATATTTAAACATTATCCTCATGAAGGTTCAAGTTGTTTCACCTTTGACCTGTGGAAGCCTCTTCAAAATGGCTGCTGAGCCTTCTGTCAGCACTCGGGTAGTTTTCGAAAGCCTCTCTGCCACGTGGTAGGTCGAGATGCTCCAGTTCATCTCTACACTTCCTACTCCAGACCTAGAATCAGCCATTTCTCCAAGAAGCCCTAGTTTCTTTTAATGAAACATAGTACTTCAAGACCATCCTCTGGGCACTAGAGCTGCTCCTTGCTCCCGGGGGATTGTGTATACTTTCTTCCATACTAAAAGCCCCCTCAAGAACCCAGAGGATGAATGAACAGAATGGCCCATTATTTGCTCTAGCCTCTAGTAATTGTCCAAGAGTCTCAGAGTCATAAATATAATGCCACTTCCAGTTAGGATTAGAGAAAATAGTTAATTTTTTTTTTCTTTAACAGACCTCATTCTCTCCTCTTTTTCAATGTTTGTACTGGATCTATGTTGATAGATCATGTTACATTTACATATTACAATCTCCCTCTTTTAACCTTCATTAAGCGTTAGCTCTACAAGTAACCGTATATCTAACCACCGTTTTTGTGTCAGTGTCTCCCCAATCTATGTGGAGGACTTGATGTCCGGCAGGTACCCTAATAAGGGCCCATGTGAACAGTATTCCCCAAGTTCCTGCTTGTCGATCAAGTTTGTGTCAATATTACTGCCCTTTGCTCTGGCCTTCTGGGTGACTCAAGTCAGTTAGACAGCTGGCTCTTGATTTTGGCTCAGGTCATGATCTCGTGGTTCATGGGATTGAGCCTCACCTCGGGCTCTGTACCAGCAGTGAGGAGCCTGCTTGGGATTCTCTCTCTGCCTCTCTTCTTTCTCTCTCTCCCTCTCAAAATAAATAAATAAACATTTCATTTAAAAAACCCTTTTACTCACATTTTCCTTCCTCAAGTATCTCACATATACTCTCCCATTTTCTTCTGGAATAAAGCTTTGCTGTCAAAAACTCTGGTGATAATCTGATTTTCTTTCCTTCATGAGTCACATGCCACTTGTGCCTAACTGCTCCAAGAAAATTTTTATTGTTGTTTAAAGTCCGGCAAATGTTCTAGAAAATGTGCTGCTGTTGGTAGATCTGGGTCAGTATTCTCAGATACATGGTCAGCTCTTCCAATCTGTAGTACAAAACATTCCAGAAAATATTTCAGGAAACTTTACTTGATTTTCAGTTCTAACACGCATTCCATTCCATTTCTTGGCTCCTCTTCCCCAGCGGCTCCGATTATCCATATTTCAGCCCTTACTTATCATCTGTATTTGTCACTTCTCTCAAATACTTTTCCTTTCTTCTTTTCTTTTTGATTTTTAAATTATAACTCTTTTAATCTTCTATTATGTCTGGTCTACAATTCCTTCTGGTTTGGCCTCCTTTTCTAAAATTATTTTTCTTCTTTGAACTCTAGTTTGTGTCGTTTATATCTTTTATCATTTTCTTATTGTCTTTTAGCTCTTCTGAGATAGTGTATTATTCACCTAGCTCTTTTCCAGCAGGGCTTTCGGGCATACTTTCATTGTCTACTGCTCTGTTTATGTTCACACAGTAATAGTAAGCCCAGAGAGTGTTTACTCCTACAAGTTCACTTCTTGGAGCATGAAAAACAACTTAACTTTTAATTTTTTTAATGTTCATTTATTTTTGAGGGAGAGAGACAGACCACAAGCGGGGAAGGGGCAGAGAGAGAGGAAGACTCAGAATCTGAAGAAGGGGTCAGGAATCGGGTTCAAGATGGCGGAAAAGAAGTAATACCCGCTGCTGGTCTCTGGCAAGTCTTAATTTGAGAGGGACCGAGACCGAGAAACTCTCAATCACAGGGATCTGCAGGAAGAGGAGTTGGAAGCTACAGGAAAGAGAACGCAAAAACCAGAGCATCTGGGGACACTGAGTGAGTGCAATCTGGGAGAAAGAAATAGAGCCGCAGAGGTGCGGACTGCAGGGAGTGGGCCCGGGGCCCTGGGCCCCTTCCTCCGAAAGACAAGGGGAAGAGAAAGAGCAGCGGGGAAAGTACCTCGAACCCGGGCGGAGAGGGAGCTTATCATCCAGTCCCTATCCGCAAGGCTTTTTTGAGAGAGGGTCGTTGCTCACGGCGGAGCTGGCAGAGCTTTCCTCACTCCGGAGCCAGTGACGCTGTCCCAGCCCCTGACACGGAGAGGCACGCGCCATTGCTGGATCAGTGCTGAGTCAGAGGCATAATTTGGGTGGGGAAGGCTGAGCGTGCAGGGTCTCGCGACCACCCAGCGGGTCATGCTGCCCCTGCACCCTGACCAAGTAGAGGATGGACACAGAGGAGGGTTCGGAGACTCTAGCTCCGTGAAAAGAGGCTACGGGGATGCCATTGTGGTCGCAGCGGTGCTGAGTCAGAGACTCAATTTACATAAGGCGTGGCAGTCAGAGCAAGTTAAAGGAACTCAGATGAGCTTGGGCAGCGCAACCGCCCAGCAACTTGAACTGTGCTGGTGATCTGGATGGAGTTGAGGACGGAAACTGAGGAGTGATCTCAGACAGTCGGGCCAGGAGAGCGCCATTGTGGTCGCGCATTCCCACAAAGCCAAAACCTAGGACTCCACCCTCAGCAGTGGAAGTGGGACCCCCTACACCAGGCAACGCCCCTCCTCATATGGGAGACGCCCTTCCCCCGGAGTGGTAGCCGCGGAGACACAACTACTGCAGCACTGCCTGGATTAACTCTAGGTCAATTCTTCGGCTTTAGATATATTCTTCCTCTTCTTCCTATCTCTCCCCACCTCTAAACCTGTCACAAGGGGGTTTTGGCTTGCTTAAACAGACATTTAACCCACTCTCTTAATGCATGTTCTACACCTCCCTCTTTAATTTCCTTTCTCTCTCTATGGAACAGTCAGACCACATAGTGCACCTGGCCGACTTCTAACTTCATTTCTCTTTCCTCATATCCTTCCTTATTCTGATTTCTCTCCTGCTGGATCAAGTCTTCTAATCTCTCTACCTGGTCAAAGTTCAATTTCTTCTTCTGCCCACACCTGTCACTACTCTATGTATGCTCTGCCATCAGCAGAGCACACATCCCATCATTATCGTGTAGCTGGTACATCAGGTTGCATGCCTCCAGAGTGTCATTTGTTAATCTTTTTTATGTTGTGATTTGTTTGTCTGTCTTATTGGTCAGTAAGGTTGTGAGTTTGTGCTTCCTGTTTGTCGGTCTGACCCTTTTCCTTTCCAGGGAGAAATAGGAAATAAACCAATACACACATTGCCAAAATGACCAAACGGAAGAACTCCCCTCAGAAGACTGTACAGGAAATAGTGACAGCACAAGAAATGATGAAAGCAGACATAAGCAACTTAACAGAACAAGAATACAGAACGATAAATATAAAAATACTCGCAGGGCTTGAAAAAAGCATAGAAGAAACCAGAGGGACCCTAGAGGCAGAGATCAAAGTCCTAAAAAACGATCTACAGGAATTAAAAAATGCTTTAAATGAGGGGCAAAACAAATTGGAGGCGGCCATAGCGCGGATTGCAGAGACAGAAGAGAGAATAGGGGAATTAGAAGACAAAATTACAGAAAAGGATGAAACAGAGAAAAAGAGAGAGAAACTGATTCAGGAACGGGAAAGGAGAATTCGAGAGCTGAGCAATGCAATCAAATGGAATAACATCCGTATTATAGGAATTCCAGAGGAAGAAGAGAGAGAGAAAGGAATCGAAGGGGTACTTGAACAAATCATCAATGAGAACTTCCCCAACATGAAGAAAGAAATGGGCATTGAAGTCCAAGAGGCAAAGAGAACTCCCCTCAGACGTAACCCAAATAGGCCCTCAGCAAGACACATCATAGTGAAGCTGGGAAAATACAAAGATAAAGAGAGAATCCTGAAAGCAGCTAGGGATAAATGGGCCTTGACTTACAAAGGCAGACACATTAGGGTAGTAGCGGACTTATCCACAGAAACTTGGCAAGCCAGAAAGGAATGGCAGGAAATCTTCAATGTGATGAACAGGAAGGCCATGCAACCAAGAATCCTTTATCCAGCCAGCCTGACATTCAAAATGGATGGAGAGATAAAGGTCTTCCCAAACAAACAAAAACTGAAGGAATATATCACAAACAAACCAATCTTACAAGAGATCCTGAGGGGGACTCTATGAAGGAAAGGTTGCAAGGAACACAGAGCACCAGAGACATCCTTACAAACATGAAACCTACAGACAACACCTTGACTCTAAACCCGCATTTTTCAATATTAACACTGAATATAAACGGACTAAACGCTCCAATTAAAAGACACAGGGTAACGGAATGGATTAGAAAACAAGACCCATCTATCTGCTGTCTTCAAGAGACACATTTTAAACCTGAGGACACCTTCAGACTGAAAGTGAGGGGATGGAGAACTATCTACCATGCTACAGGAACTCAGAAGAAAGCTGGAGTAGCCACACTTATATCGGACAAACTGGACTTTAAAGTAAAAGATGTAATAAGAGATGAAGAAGGGCATTATATAATAATCACAGGGACTATCCAGCAGGAAGAGCTAACAATTATAAATATCTACGCGCCGAATTCTGGGGCACCCAAATTTGTCAAGCAACTAATTACAAACGTAAGCTATCTTATTGATAAAAATGTGCTAGTTGCAGGAGACCTTAATACCCCACTCACAGCGCTGGATAGATCCACTAAACAGAGAAGCAGCATGGAAACAATGGACCTGAACGACACGTTGGAACAGATGGGCCTGACAGATATCTTCAGGGCCCTTCATCCAGAAGCAAAGGAATTTACATTCTTCTCAAATGCACATGGTACATTTTCCAAGATAGACCACATTTTGGGGCACAAGGAAGCGCTGAATAAGTATAAAAAAATTGAGATCATACCATGCACACTTTCAGACCACAGTGCTTTGAACCTTGAAATCAACCACAGGAAAAACTCTGGGAAGCCCCCACAAACATGGAGGCTAAAGAACAACCTACTAAAAGACGAATGGGTCAACCAAGCAATCAGAGAAGAAATTAAAAAATACATGGAAACAAATGAAAATGAAAATACAAACACTTTGGGATGCAGCAAAGGCAATCCTGAGAGGGAAATATATTGCAATCCAGGCCCATCTCAAGAAACAAGAAAAATTCCTAACACAAATTCTAACAGCACACCTAAAGGAACTAGAAGCAGAACAACTAAGACAGCCCAAACCTAGCAGAAAGAGAGAAATAACAAAGATTAGGGCACAAATTAATCATATGGAAACAGAAAAAGTAGTGGAACAGATCAATGAAACCAAGAGCTGGTTCTTTGAAAAAAATAAACAAAATTGATAAACCTCTAGCCAGGCTCCTCAAAAAGAAAAGAGAGAGAAACCAAATCAATAAAATCATGAACGAAAATGGAGTGATTACAACCAGTCCATCAGAAATACAAGCAATCATCAGAGAATATTATGAAAAACTCTATGCCGTCAAATTGAACAACCTGGGAGAAATGGACAAATTCCTAAACAGCCACATGCTACCAAAACTCAAACGGGAAGAAATAGAAAACTTGAACAGACCCATAACTAGTGAAGAAATTGAATCAGTTATCAAAAATCTCCCAGAAAATAAAAGTCCAGGGCCAGATGGCTTCCCTGCGGAATTTTACCAGACATTTAAAACAGAGTTAATACCTATCCTCCTCAAGCTGTTCCAAAAAATTGAGACGGAAGGAAAACTCCCAGACTCATTCTATGAAGCCAGCATCACTTTGATTCCCAAACCAGATAGAGACCCAGCAATAAAAGAGAACTACAGGCCGATATCCTTGATGAACATGGATACAAAAATCCTTAACAAGATATTAGCAAATAGAATCCAACAGCATATAAAAAGAATTATCCACCACGATCAAGTAGGATTCATCCCGGGGTTGCAGGGGTGGTTCAACATTCGTAAATCAATCAATGTGATACATCACATTAACAAAAGAAAAGATAAGAACCATATGATCCTGTCGATTAATGCAGAAAAAGCATTTGACAAAATACAGCATTCCTTCTTAATAAAAACTCTCGAGAAAGTCGGGATAGAAGGAACATACTTAGACATCATAAAAGCCATTTATGAAAAGCCCACAGCTCATATCATCCTCAATGGGGAAAAACTGGAGCCTTCCCCCTGAGATCAGGAACACGACAGGGATGTCCACTCTCACCACTGCCATTTAACATAGTGTTGGAGGTCCTAGCATCAGCAATCAGACAAGAAAGCAAAATAAAAGGCATCAGGATAGGCAAGGATGAAGTCGAACTTTCACTTTTTGCAGATGACATGATACTTTACATGGAAAACCCAAAAGAATCCACCGAAAGCCTACTAGAACTGATCCATGAATTTGGCAAAGTTGCAGGATACAAAATCAACGTACAGAAATTGGTTGCTTTCCTTTACACCAACAATGAAGCAATAGAAAGAGAAATAAAGAAGCGAATCCCATTCACAATTGCACCAAAAACCATCAAATACCTAGGAATAAACCTAACCAAAGATGTAAAAGACCTTTACGTGGAAAACTATAAAAAACTTATGAAGGAAATTGAGGAAGACACAAGGAAATGGAAAAACATCCCATGCTCATGGATCGGAAGAATAAATATCGTTAAAATGGCAATACTACCTAAAGCAATCTACACATTCAATGCAATCCCAATCAAAATTGCACCAGCATACTTCTCAAAGCTAGAGCAAACAATCCTAAACTTTGTATGGAACCACAAAAGACCCCGAATAGCCAAAGTAATTCTGAAGAATAAAACCAAAGCAGGAGGCGTCACAATCCCAGATTTTAACCTCTACTACAAAGCGGTAGTCATCAAGACAGCATGGTATTGGCACGAGAACAGACACATAGACCAATGGAATAGAATAGAGAACCCAGAGATGGACCCACAAGCATATGGCCATCTAATCTTTGACAAAGCAGGAAAGAGTATCCAATGGAAAAAAGACAGCCTCTTTAACAAATGGTGCTGGGAGAACTGGAGAGCAACATGCAGAAGAATGAAACTAGACCACTTCCTTACACCACTCACAAAAATAAACTCTAAATGGATGAAGGATCTGAATGTGAGACAGGAAACCATCAAAATCCTAGAGGAGAAAGCAGGAAAAAACCTCTTTGACCTGAGCCGCAGCAATTTTCTATGCGACACATCTCCAGAGGCGAGGGAATTGAAAGCAAAAATGAACTACTGGGACCTCATCAAGATAAAAAGCTTCTGCACGGCAAAGGAAACAACCAACAAAACTAATAGACAACCGACGGAATGGGAAAGGATAATCACAAATGACATATCAGATAAAGGACTAGTATCTGAAATCTATAAAGAACTCACCAAACTCCACACCCGAAAAACAAATAATCCAGTGAAAAAGTGGGCGGAATTATGAATAGACACTTCTCCAAAGAGGACATTCAGATGGCCAACAGACACATGAAACAATGCTCAAAGTCACTCATCATCAGGGAAACACAAATCAAAACCACACTGAGATACCACCTTACACCGGTACGAGTGGCTAAAATGAATAAATCAGGAAACTATAGATGCTGGCGGGGATGTGGAGAAGCAGGCACCCTCCTGCACTGTTGGTGGGAATGCAAACTGGTGCAGCCACTCTGGAAAACGGTGTGGAGGTTCCTCAAAAAAATGAAAATAGAGCTACCCTATGACCCAGCAATAGCACTGCTAGGAATCTACCCAAGAGACACAGGAATGCTGATGCATAGGGGCACGTGTACCCCAATGTTCATAGCAGCACTTTCGACAATAGCCAAATCATGGAAGCAGACCAAGTGCCCATCAACTGACGAATGGATAAAGAAGTTGTGGCACATATATACAATGGACTACTATGTAGCAATGAGAAAAAATGAAATCTGGCCATGTGTAGCAACATGGATGGAAGTGGAGGGTATTATGTTAAGTGAAATAAGTCAGTCAGAAAAAGACAGATACCATATGTTTCCACGAATAGGTGGACTTTGTGAGACTAAGCAAAAACCAGGAGGAGGGGAAGAGGGGAAAGGAAAAAAAGACACAGAGAGGGAGGGAGATAAAACATAAGAGACTCTCAAAGACTAAGAACAATCTGAGGGTGAGGGAGGTGAGGAAGGTGAGGGAGGGGGGAGAGGGGGTGACGGACATTAAAGAGGGCACGTGTTGGGATGAACACTGGGTGTTATATGTAAACCAATTTGAAAATAAACTATTATAATTAAAAAAAAAAAAAAAGAATCTGAAGAAGGCTCCAGGCTCTGAGCTGTCAGCATGGAGCCCAACATGGGGCTCAAATTCACAAACCGAGAGATCATGACCTGAGCCGAAGTCAGACGCTTAACCGACTAAGCCACCCAGGCGCCCCAAAACAACTTAATTTTTAAAACAAATTTCCATTTGATGTTTTCTTTGGAGAAGCGATTCATGAAACCAAACAGTCCACAAAGAACTAAGAACTCCCAAAGGCAGGCCAGCCTTGCTCCAGGGGTTGGGGTTTCTTTCAGGTAACTGTTTGTCCCTTTCATACTTCAAAAGCAAATAAACCATCAATTTAGTCAGAAGACAGAGCACCCACATAGCATGCTTTCAAAAAGGCCTAATGACGGGATAGAAGGAACATACTTAGACATCATAAAAGCCATTTATGAAAAGCCCACAGCTCATATCATCCTCAATGGGGAAAAACTGAGAGCCTTCCCCCTGAGATCAGGAACACGACAGGGATGTCCACTCTCACCACTGCTATTTAACATAGTGTTGGAGGTCCTAGCATCAGCAATCAGACAAGAAAGCAAAATAAAAGGCATCAGGATAGGCAAGGACGAAGTCAAACTTTCACTTTTTGCAGACGACATGATACTTTACATGGAAAACCCAAAAGAATCCACCGAAAGCCTACTAGAACTGATCCATGAATTTGGCAAAGTTGCAGGATACAAAATCAACGTACAGAAATCGGTTGCTTTCCTTTACACCAACAATGAAGCAATAGAAAGAGAAATAAAGAAGCGAATCCCATTCACAATTGCACCAAAAACCATCAAATACCTAGGAATAAACCTAACCAAAGATGTAAAAGACCTTTACGTGGAAAACTATAAAAAACTTATGAAGGAAATTGAGGAAGACACAAGGAAATGGAAAAACATCCCATGCTCATGGATCGGAAGAATAAATATCGTTAAAATGGCAATACTACCTAAAGCAATCTACACATTCAATGCAATCCCAATCAAAATTGCACCAGCATTCTTCTCAAAGCTAGAGCAAACAATCCTAAAATTTGTATGGAACCACAAAAGACCCCGAATAGCCAAAGTAATTCTGAAGAATAAAACCAAAGCGGGAGGCATCACAATCCCAGATTTTAACCTCTATTACAAAGCGGTAGTCATCAAGACAGCATGGTATTGGCACAAGAACAGACACATAGACCAATGGAATAGAATAGAGAACCCAGAGATGGACCCACAAGCATATGGCCATCTAATCTTTGACAAAGCAGGAAAGAGTATCCAATGGAAAAAAGACAGCCTCTTTAACAAATGGTGCTGGGAGAAGTGGACAGCAACATGCAGAAGAATGAAACTAGACCACTTCCTTACACCACTCACAAAAATAAACTCTAAATGGATAAAGGATCTGAATGTGAGACAGGAAACCATCAAAATCCTAGAGGAGAAAGCAGGAAAAAACCTCTTTGACCTGAGCCGCAGCAATTTTCTATGCGACACATCTCCAGAGGCGAGGGAATTGAAAGCAAAAATGAACTACTGGGACCTCATCAAGATAAAAAGCTTCTGCACGGCAAAGGAAACAACCAACAAAACTAATAGACAACCGACAGAATGGGAAAGGATAATCGCAAATGACATATCAGATAAAGGACTAGTATCTAAAATCTATAAAGAACTCACCAAACTCCACACCCGAAAAACAAATAATCCAGTGAAAAAGTGGGCGGAAGATATGAATAGACACTTCTCCAAAGAGGACATTCAGATGGCCAACAGACACATGAAACGATGCTCAAAGTCACTCATCATCAGGGAAACACAAATCAAAACCACACTGAGATACCACCTTACACCGGTACGAGTGGCTAAAATGAATAAGTCAGGAAACTATAGATGCTGGCGGGGATGTGGAGAAGCAGGCACCCTCCTACACGGTTGGTGGGAATGCAAACTGGTACAGCCGCTCTGGAAAACGGTGTGGAGGTTCCTCAAAAAAATGAAAATAGAGCTACCGTATGACCCAGCAATAGCACTGCTAGGAATCTACCCAAGAGACACAGGAATGCTGATGCATAGGGGTACGTGTACCCCAATGTTCATAGCAGCACTTTCGACAATAGCCAAATCGTGGAAGCAAACCAAGTGCCCATCAACTGACGAATGGATAAAGAAGTTGTGGCACATATATACAATGGACTACTACATGGCAATGAGAAAAAATGAAATCTGGCCATGTGTAGCAACATGGATGGAACTGGAGGGTATTATGTTAAGTGAAATAAGTCAGTCAGAAAAAGACAGATACCATATGTTTCCACGAATAGGTGGACTTTGTGAGACTAAGCAAAAACCAGGGGGAGGGGAAGAGGGGAAAGGAAAAAAAGACACAGAGAGGGAGGGAGATAAAACATAAGAGACTCTCAAAGACTAAGAACAATCTGAGGGTGAGGGAGGTGAGGAAGGTGAGGGAGGGGGGAGAGGGGGTGACGGATATTAAAGAGGGCACGTGTTGGGATGAACACTGGGTGTTATATGTAAACCAATTTGAAAATAAACTATTATAATGAAAAAAAAAAAATAAATAAAAAAAAAAAAGGCCTAATGAATCTTATTTCATTTCATCTGTCATGTCAGTTCAGCTTCTGCCTTTGAGGTCCTACAGAAAAGAGTCATCTCTGTTCCTCTGTGTGTAGCAAAGAGCGAGATCAATGACATTGACTTAATATGAGAGGGAGTTTCGAACACAGACATCGTTCAACACCAACGCTGAGCCTAAAGCTGTCTTCGCTAAAATATTTGATCAATTGTTTGATGCCAAGCAATATTTACTTAATTAGATTTCTGTCTCTCTTCACATCAAAGGACAGATTGCTATACTTTACAGAAGAAAGAATTTAACAATCTCCTATCAACAAAATAGAACTTTGCCCTCGAAATGGTTCAATCACTTGAACTTTGAAATACAGGTTGCCCCCATGGTAATTTGCCATTTTCTTTGGATTGATAAAAATAATCTATTTAATATTAAGGTAAATGCCTATGAAAAACAATTACCTTGCATTAGTAACACCAAGCCTCCCATCGATTGAAGACAAAAAATCTCTGAGCCTTTGCATATAAAAAAGGAATTATAAAACTTGGATAATTCTGAAAACCTTGCATTAGGTCTGGCCACCTAAATACATCCTTTCAAGTCCATGAAAATCTCTGTAGACTTTTGCAGCAATAATTTCCCATGCGTTTCCCTACCTGCACCCATGACTTGGTCAAGGTTATTCCCAAAGCATAATAAAGCCCACAGCCCTGTGCTCAGACTACCAGGTACTATGCAATATATAAGGGAATTGTCGACAATATTAAACTATAACTTGAAGAGGAAGAAGAAAGAACAACAAAAGAAAGAAGGAGAAACTTAAAGGGTGCCTGGGTGGCTCAGTCGGTTGAGTGTCTGACTTCAGCTCAGGTCATGATCTTGTGGTTTGTGGGTTCAAACCCCGCATCGGGCTCTGTGCTGACAGTTCAGAGCCTGGAGCTTGCTTCGGATTCTGTGTCTCCCTCTCTGCCCCTCCCCTGCTCGCACTCTCTCTCTCTCTCTCTCTCAAAAATAAACATTTAAGAAAAATTTTTTAAAAACGAGAAACTTAAAAGGGAAAAATGGACGTGAGCTGGGGAATAGAAATGAAAGAAACCCTTGGCATCCATCAATACTCACCCCTGGGAATGCCCGGCATGGTGACTACCGTTAAGAACACTGTATTCCATAGTCGAACCTTGCTAAAAGAGTAGGTCTTAAAAGTTCTCATCACAAGGAAAAACTGGTTCGTGACTCTGTGTGGTGATGGATGCCAGTTAAACTTATTGTGGTCACCATTTCCTAATGTATACGAATATCGAATTGTTATGCTGTGTTCCTGAAACTAATACAATGTCATATGCCAATTACATTTCAATTTTTAAAAACGCCTCTAGCTCCTCAAAGAGGCCCCTGGCATCATTATCACCATCCTCATTAGACGCGACCACCATTTACTTTGCACCTGTGTATCAAGCCCTGTATTTGGTGCTTAGCATGCACTGTCTTTATTTTTGCACCAATCCCACGAGGTGGCCATTCCCATTTAAAATCATGGATTGATTTGTACATGACCGTTCGTGGCAGCATTGCTCCTACTAGCCAAAAAGTGGAAACAACCCCCACATCCGTCAATCGATGAATGGATGAACAAAATCTGACACAGCCCTACAAGGGAATATTATTCAGTAATAAAAAAAGTAAAGTACTAATATATGCTACAGCATGGAGAAACCTTGAAGACACACTAAAAGAAATGAGCCTATTATAAAAGACCACATGTTTTATGATTCCACTTATGTAAACAGTCCAGAATAGGCAAATCTATAGAAACAGAAACAGACTAGTGGTCGCCTAGTGTTGAGGGGGACGATGTTGGGTAGTGACGCTAATCAGTACAGGGTTTCTTTTTTGGGTGACAAAAATATCCTAATACTGACTGCAGTGGTGCTTGCACAACCTATAAATATACTAAAACCACTGAATTACACACTTTAAAGGGATGAATTACAGAGCATGTGACTCATACCTTTATAAAGCTGTTTTAAAAAGTCATAGACTGAAAATACTCGTCACTCCTTGAGGAAAGGAGCCCAAGACTAATTCGTTTAAGCATAGCAATTGGCCCATTTCTGAGACATTCAAGGGGCCCTAAAAATATGGTAGAAAAAAAGCCTCCCCATTTGGGTTGGTAGCCTGGGTTCTGAGTTCTAGTATTTTCTCCACCAACTAACTGGTAACTTTGAAAATGCAAAATCCTGAAATATTTGGGGGGGCAGGGTACAAAATCTGGTGTTGCTGAAGAAAACATCATGCCGGTTCAGCTTTGTAGGTGCCTTAGTTTGTAAATCCTTCCCTGTCCTTCAGCCTCCATCTCAACACCAAGTCACGGAGACTGCGACTCCTCAACTCCCGTCCCATCCACGTCCTTTTCTCCATTTCCACCACCCACCATTCCAGACTCGGGCCTCTGTCACTTCAGATAATCATATCTATCAGGGTCTTTCTTTCTCCATTATATTGTCCATCCATTCCTCCAACCTCACTGCTGCCACAGTGATCTCTTTAAAATTAAGGTCTCGGTGCATAGGTGGCTCAATCGGCTAAACTTCCGTCTCTTGTTCTCAGCTCAGGTCATGATCCAATGGTTTCGTCCCAACCATTGGTCCATTGGTCCAATTGGACCAATTGGATCCAATGGTCCAAGCCCCACATCAGGCTCTGGGCTGGTAGCACGAAGCCTGCTTAGAATTCTCTCTCTCCCCCTTTCTCTCTGCCCCTTCCCAACTTGTGCTGCCTGTCTCTCTCAAAAATAAATAAACTTAAACCAAAATAAAACATAAAAAATAATGTTAAGGTCTCACTATCAGGGAAATGCAAATCAAAAGTACAATGAGATATCACCTCATACACATTGGGGTGACTACTATAGAAAAGGGCGGGGGCTCCTGGGTGGCTCAGTCTATTATGTGTCCAACTCTTGATTTCATCTCGTGATTTATGAGTTCGAGCCCTATGTTGTGAGGCTCTGCGCTGACAGTGCAGAGCCTGCTTGGGATTCTCTCTCTCCCACTCTCTCTGCCTTTTCCCTGCTCTCACATGATCTCCCTCTCTCTCTCTCTCTCTCTCAAAATAAGTAAACAAATATTAAAAAATAAATAAAGTAGGGGCGCCCAGGTGGCTCACTTGGTCAAGCGCCCGACTTCAGCTCTGGTCATGACTTCATGGTTTGTGAGTTTGAGCCTCACATCGGGCTCTGTGCTGACAGCTCAGAGCCTGGAGCCTGCTTCAGATTCTATGTCTCCCTCTCTCTCTGCCCCTCCCCCACTCACGTTCTCTCTCCCTCTCTCTCTCTCTCTCTCTCTCTCTCTTCTCTCTTAAAAATAAATAAGCATTTTTTAAAATAATAATTAATAATTAATTAATTAAAGGGGCCAAATTCATAGACAGAAAGTAGGATGGTAGTTTCCAGGGACTGGGGGTAGGGGGAAATGGGGAGTTATTTTTTAATGGGTAGAGTTTCAGCTTTACAGTATAAAAAGAGTTCTGGAAATGGATGGTGGTGATGGTTGCACAATAATGTAAATGTATTTAATACCACTGAATGGTACACTTAAAAATGGTTAAGATGTTAAATTTTATGTGGTGTGTATTTTACCACAATAAAAAAAATTGGAGAGGCACCAGAGTTCATTAAGCATTCTACTCTTGATTTGGCTCCGGTCATAATCTCACAGTTGTGGGATTGAGCCCCGAGCTGGGCTCTGTTCTGAGTGTGAAGCCTGTTTAATATTCTCTCTCCCTCTTCCTCTGTCCCGTCCCCTCCCCTGCTCACGCACTCTCTCAAAAAAAAATTGCAAAAAAATTACTTTTGTAATTGGAAAAAAATAAGTACACTGGTCTTAGTACCAGTACCGCTATCCTGCCCAAAACCCATCCACGCCCCTTTGTTTAACAGGAAGAAAATCACACTGTTTGGCCCCACATCCCTTGAGGAACTGGCTCCTAGCTTCATCTGTCAAACTTCCACCCAGCAGAGAGGACACGCCCTCACCCAGCTGGTAAGATACCGGAGGACTGGAGGTCCCTTACATGTGTCACAATTTCTCACATTCCACGCCTTTGCACACTGTTCCCCCAATGGAATTTCCCTTCCTCCCCTTCTTTCTATCGTCAATGCCCTAGACCAAGTGCCGGTTGCCTCTGCAGAGGTGGATGGGGGTGGGGTACAGGCTGGAAGGAAGCACGAAGGAAATTTCTGTGGTGAAGAAAATGACTTGTATCTTGATTAGGTGGTATTTGCATGGATGTATGTACAGTTCAAAATTCAGTGAACTATATCACAGTCTGTGCATTTTATTTAAACTTTTTCTACTGGTAAGCAACGAAGGTTCGTGCAAAGTTTCATTTCCTAGCTCCACTAGCACAGGCTGATTTAGATCCCCCTCCTCGGGGCCCCGCGACACTCTACAAATGCTTCTATCACCGGACTCAGTTTACCCCACTGCATACACACAGCTATCGAATGTGTTTGCCTGCCTCACCAGACAATAAGCTTTAGAGGGCAAAGACCGGGTCCTCAAGCTTTATTTCCCGAGCCCCTGCTACACACCTGCGGCATTTCCAGGACTGCAAAAAGTGCTTATTAAACGAAAGTCTCTCAAGTGGATCAAAATGAAATATACTGATGGGCAGATGACAGAGGTGGCAAGAGAGAGACAGGAAGAGATCTCTAAAGTTGTCATATAACCCCAAAAGGTTACATTTTAGTAAAAAGTATCACAATTACAATCAGCTGACAAACCACCCTCGCCATCGGCTACCATCTTCCATCCTGTAGACACATACGAGCGACCCCTTGCCAGCGCTCACTTCACTGCTCCTTTTAAACGGTTCCCACCGAGATTAACATGTCTGGGGTCATGGGAGACACCTTCCCACGGTGATGTGAGATTTGGCTGTTTATTCCCCTCCTACCCCCGTAAACAGTCCTGAAGAGAGACATTTAGAAGCCATTTCCACCGTGAACTTGTATCCTGTTGAATGACTAGCAGGAATGACGGCAAATCAATTCTCCCAGAAAGGCTTCCCCCGCTTCTCACTCAGGGAATTCCGTTCTAATCTCTTTAAAACACATGTCTAAGTGAGCTTTATCATGCCTATAATTAACTCCATTTAGATAAATATTAGTCTCCAGAAATTTTACGTTCTAATCGTGGCTCTGGTTGAGCACCCCAGGAAGGCCCCACCGTGCCGTGGGAATCAATAATGTGAGCAAGCGTGGACAGTTTAGCAGGTGCATGGAGGGGAGGAGAGTCCCCAGCAGGACCGTGCGACGCCGCGCATCCCTGCCCCCCCTCATCAAGCTTATCTTACTGCTACTTTTCCACCTGCGTTTCCCCATCCAGAGGCACAGCCCCCGCCCACTGTGAAATTCCTCCCCACCCGACACACTTCCCCTCTGCCTTGCCCACACAGCCCCTCGGCCCACGAAAACCTCCGTCAGGAAAGAACGGAGACTCATGCACTCCCCGGTAAAGTCGACTGAACAGATCCATGGTCTCTCATGAGCCGTTCCAAATCCCAAAACTCTGAAAACCTAAGCAACTGTTTGAAGTTTGACGCAAACTCATTTGACAGCTTGCCCTGGCCTGAACCGACATGAGACCGTTTGTAGTCTTTATCATACTTCGTTGTAAATATTCATCATTGTCCGATTACAGAGAGCTGCCTCAGGCCGTGCCGGCCGTATTACATAATACACAGTACAGGCGGCGTAGCGCCGTTCTAAAATCCAGATGCCGAAAGACAGCTGGCACTGAGTAGTTAGGATACGGGATTGTGGGCCTGAGCCCACTGGAAGGCCACTCAGGTCAGTCTGTAGGGGCACACGCAAGGACATTTCTGGGTCCACGTGGAAAGAGCAAGGACATGGTAGGTAGCTTCTGGGTGTCTGACATGGATGACCGAGAAGGGAGGGGGCCACACCTGCCTGACTCAGAGCGTCACCTGGTCCAGCAGGCCCCAGTGCAAGCAGCCACAGGTTAGCCGTGACCTCGCTCTTGAAAACAGTCGTTAGGAGATGATGAGGACACGCTCATAGCCTCAGGGCCCCGGCGCAGGCCTCAGAGGGCACCTACGAGATCCAGCCCGTGGAAACAGACCTTATGAAATGGCCATGGCTGGGTGTCATCTTCCAAAGCAGCAGGCTGCTTCAGTGAACTGTGGCCCCCACTTAACCACACCAGTTCGTTGATGTCATACACACATATCTGGAGGTCGAACTGAACTGTTACTCGTTCTTCAAGTATAGCACACACGCAGAGTGGTGCACACGCCGGAAGCACACCGCTGGATGAATTTCCACAGATCGAACACACTCATGTCAACAGCATCCAAATCGAAAAATAGAACATCCCCAGAACTGCAGAAACCTCCTCCTGTCTCCGTCCGAGTCACAATCATCCCCTCTCCACACCGAAGGCAACCGCAATCCTGACTTCCACTTTCTCCAGCTTGACTCTTGGATTCTATTCATCGAGTGTTTGGCATTAGGTAGCCTCAGTCTGGGTGACGAGCATGTCTCCCCTGGCCCCACTTCTGAAGGTGCTACTGCAAAATGAGCCGGGGAGGAGTCAAGGCAAAATAACCATAATCCAGGTCCTGATACAACTCAAAAAGCACATGCCCTCGCCCCAACTTGGCAGGGCCTCAAAATCAACCCCTGACAGAATGTTTTAAAAAGCAAAGCTTGCTTGCAAGAAAGAGCACAGAAATCTAATTTAAATAAGATGATTCAAATACACGTATCACTTAAAGCCTGCGAAATGCCATTTTTTATTGAGATAAAATTCACATAATATGAAATTCACCATCGTAACCATTTAAAAATGTGTAATTCAGTGGTATACTCACAAAGTTGTACAACCATCATCACTTCGTAATCGGCTAACTTTTCCATTACGTCAGATAGAAACCCCTGATCTGTTAGCAGTTATTCCCAGCTCCCCCTTCCTCCCAGCCCCTGGCAAACACCAATCTACGTCCTGTCTCCACGGCTCGCCTATGTCGGACATTTCGTGTAAATGGAATCAGATGATACGTGGCCCTTGGGGTCCGGCTCCCCTCATGTAGCGTCGTGTTCTCGAGGGTCATCCATTTGCTGCACGTGTCAGTGTTTCCTTCCTTCTTTGGCTGAAGAATATCATACCGTACAGATACACCGCATTTGGGTTATCCGCTGATCCGTTGACGGACATTTGGGTGGTTTCCTCCCTTTGGCAAGTAATAATGCTGCTATGAGCATTCATGTACAAGTTCGCTCGTGTGCTTGTTTTTGTATGAAAACATAGGTCTTCAGTTCTCTTTGGTATACACTTAGGAATGGAATTGCTGGGTCAAGGGGTAGCTCTCAACTTGAGAAGCGCCCAGTCTGCGTTTTCCAAAGTGGCCTCGCCGTCTTACACTCCCACCAGCAGTGTGTGAAGGTTCCGATTTCTCCACATCCTCACCGGCACTTGTTAATTTCCACTGTGCTGTTGCTGTCGTTCCTACGGCCGTCCTGGTGGGTACGAAGCAGTATCCCATTGTGTTTTTGACTTATTTCCTTACCGACTAAAGATGTTGAGCATCTTTTCCTGCTTTCATTGACCATTTGTATATCTACTTTGGAGAAATATCTGTTCTCTTCCTTTGCTTATTTTTTTTAATGTTTATTTATTTTGAGAGAGAGAGAGAGCAGGTAGGGGAGAGACAGAAAAGAGGGAGAGGGAATCCCAAGCAGGCTCTGTGTTGACAGGGATGGCACCAGCATCCCTGATCCGTTGTTGATTTTCAGGTTGGATAGTTTGGGGGCGCTTGGGTGGCTCACTCAATTAAGCATCTCACTCTTGATTTCATGGCTCAGGCCATGATTTCATGGTTCATAGGATCGAGCCTCGTATCAAGCTCTGATGGAGAGGATTCTCTCACCTTTTCTCTCTGCCCCTCCTCCGCTCGTACTCGCTCTCTCTCAAAATAAATAAACATTTAAAAAATGAATAGACAAACAAATTGGATTGTTTGTTTTTTATTATTGAGTTGTAAGAGTTCTTTATATATCTTAGATACTAGGCCCTTATCAAATACAAGATTTGCAAATGTTTTCTCTCGTTCTGCAGTTTGTCTTCTTACTTTCTCAGTAGTGTCCTTAAATGCACAAAAGTTTTTAATTTTTAAGAAGCTCATTTTATTGGGGGCACCCGCGTAGCTCGGTTGGTTCCAAGCGTCCAACTCTCGGTTTCAGCTCAGGTCATGATCTCACTGTTCGTGAGTTCAAGCCTCACGTCAGACTCCGTGCTGATGGTATGGAGTCTGCCTGGGATTCTCTCTCTCCCTCTCTCTCTGCTCCTCCCTGCTGTCTCTCTCCCTCTCTCTCTCTCTCTCTCTCTCTCTCTCTTTAAGAATAAATAAATAAATTTTTATTTCATTTTATCTATTTTTCTTTGGTTACTTATGCTTTGGTATAATATTTAATAAACCATTGCCTACTCCACCATCATAAAGATTTATATCCATGTTTCCTGCTAAGAGTTTCATAATTTTGTAAAATTCCATTCTATTAAATAATATTTTGGGGCACCTGGGTGGCTCAGTCAGTTAAGCATCTGACTTCAGCTCAGGTTATGATCTCACAGTTTATGGGTGTGAGCCCCACATCAGGCTCCACGCTGACAGTGCAGAACCTGCTTGGAATTCTCTCTCTCCCTCTCTCTCTGTGCTTCCCCACTTGCACTCTCTATCTTTATTTCCAAATAAATTTTTAAAAATAAATAAATAAAAATAAATGATATTTCTTTTTATGTAAAATGAGCGTCATGCCAAAGCTCTTCTGTTACAAGTGTTACAAAAATATTTTAAAAACACACAAAATATATTCTAGTTTTATCTTCTATAGCATAATCGTTTAGAATGTAGTCACTGGAGTCCAATCCTAGATTCAAAGAAGCTCTTTTGGAAAATTTGTGTGCCCTGATTGAGAATGAGCTTTCTGAATTATATGTATTATCTATAATTATCTGTATATCCAAGTCTGCATAGCTACAATATGTTGTCCTACCACAGAAACCACTAATGTTGGGGGGGGGGACAAAACCAGACACTTTGTATACACTGATATACTCCCACGCCCTCTAAGTCATAGAGAGACAAAGGATATGTGAATGGCAAAAGAACTGTCCATTGATACAATATTAATAGTATATTTTAAGACTGAAAAAATTCAATCGCACTTACCTAATGTCTCCTAGCCTCAACAGTTGCCTCTGTAATACAGAGATGATGGCATGCCTGCCCCTAAGTTATGAAAATTAGATATGATAATGTATAAAAAGTAATAATAGCATCTGTTACACATAATATGCTCAATAAGTGTTGGCTGTTATTATTTTTATTGCTTATGTACATTAAATTTTTCATAGTAATTTTTTAAACAATGCATTTTCCTTGGGACCCTCTCTGTTCCTTCTTGCCCATAGAAGAATATACGCTCTATGGAGCAAATGACTAAACGATGACTCTAGCTAAAGATAAATTGCCTGGGAAGAAATCTACAAAATTAGAGAGAGAAACTGGAAACATTAGAGTGGTTATAGACCAAGAAATACTCACTTCTCTGTCTCTTGGGTGATATTCTAGTTACTTGTCTACTAGCACTGAGCTTTTTGAGAGCTAAGCAGTCAACTTCTCCAAGATATTTTAATTGAGCGTTTTCCTGACTATTTCTTTGTTTACTGGGAAGCAGCCTAATGTATTCCAAAGAGTGAGAATCACAAAACCTGAATTTGGCTCTAACTCTGCCATTAACTGCAGACCCTGGGTATTTGCTTCATTTCTTTAGCCCTTCGTGTTCCATTTGAGGAAGGAAGGAAGGAAGGAAGGAAGGAAGGAAGGAAGGAAGGAAGGAAGGAAGGAAGGAAGGAAGGAAAGAAGGGGTAGGGATGGAAGGGGAGGGGAGGGAAGGGAAGAAGGAAGGAAGGAAGGAGGAAAGAGACAGGGAGAGAAAGAGTGAGGATGAGAAATGCCCTTCTAATTCTGGAAGTCCGATTGTTTGAGACTACATTTAGAATTTCTTTTCAACTCTACTTGTAGCCAGCAGAATTGTTCAAACCAGTTTTTGAACTCTTTAGGTGTGCTAGCCTTTGCGATGGCACTTCTGTCACATTTGGCTTTTGGAAGTAATCCCTAGCCCAAAAACTTATCTTCCCGTATTTGTTCAGCATCTTTCCCCAAAAGCCAAGCATGGCACATCTGGAGGGCAGGAAGGCTCCGTGCCAGGCTCACGGATGGGCACAAACGTTGACTCCCCAAGGACTTCAGGACATCAAAGAGAGGAGATGTGCCGCTCGAAGGTGCAAAAGGAATCCCTGTTGTCCCCAAGCTCAGAGGGACTCTGCCATCCCCCACCAACCTAAGTTTGGCAGGGAGACGGGAGGCCGCTGCCACTTCACATCAGGCAGAAGGCAACCCAAATCATGCTTCAAAGTTTCTGTTTTTGCCACTTGTCTCTGCAGGGGAGATGAACTGTATAGACACTTTATTCATTCATTCAATTAAAATATTTTGAGAGGGGCGCCTGGGTGGCTCAGTTGGTTAAGCAGCCGACTTCAGCTCAGGCTCATGATCTCACTGTTCCCAAGTTCGAGCCCCGCGTCGGGCTCTGTGCTGACAGCTCAGAGCCTGGAGGCTGCTTCAGATTCTGTGTCTCCCTCTCTCTCTGCCCCTCCCCTGCTTGCACTCTGTCTCTATATCTCTCAAAAATAAATAAACATTAAAAAAATATTTTGAAAGCCTACAATGTGCCGAGCACTGTTCTAGGCCCTGGGAATAGGACAGGGAATAAGATTACATTGCTGTACCCACAAAGCTTAAATTCTCGTGGGGAAGACAGGCAACGGACACATAAACAATTAGGTGTATGCATGTGGGTGCGTGTATGCACGGGTGCAAAGCTCTGTGCACACGTGTACTTTACGTGTACATAGGTGGGGAAGTGTGCACGTGTGGCTGCACCTGCTTACACATATAAGTATGTGCCAGCATTCAAGTGTTTGAGAGAAAAGGAAAGCAGAGAAATCGACACAGGGAATGAGGGGATGGGATTGGGTGCAAGTTGCTCTTTTCAATAGTGTAGTCAGAGTGGGCTTCATTCACTAGGTGACGTGTAAACACTGAAATAAAAGATGAGGAACCGAGACATTTGGAAGAAGGGCATTCCAGGCAGAAAAGAGAAAGTGCAGAAGCCTTGAGATGAGAACGTGGGGCTGTGTATGAAGAAGAGCGGGGAACCCAGCGCAGCCGAATCCAAGAAATCTAGGTGGAGAGGAGCAGCTGGTTAGTGTGATGGGGTGGGGGGAGGGCTCATCACGCAGGGCTGGTAAGACGCTGGAAAACATTTGGCTCTTATTCTAACTAACATCGGCGTCCATTGAACAGTTTTGAACGGAAGAGACATATGATCTGACTTACGCTTTAAAATGATCCTTCATGGGGCACCTGGAGGGCTCAGTCAGTTAAGCATCTGACTTCGGCTCCAGTCATGATCTCACGGTCTGTGAGTTCGAGCCCTGCAACAGGCTCTGTGCTGACAGCTCAGAGCCTGGAGCCTGCTTTGGATTCTGGGTCTTCTTCACTCTATGTCCTTCCCCCACTTGCACTCTTTCTCTCTCTCTTTCTCTCTCTCTCTCAAAAATAAATAAAACATTAAGAAAAAAAACTTTAAAAAATAAAATAAAGTAAAATGACCCCTCGAGCTTCTAAGAATACACCGCGAGGGAGGCCGCAGGGACACGGGTCAGGAGTTTACTGCAATCATCCAACAGGAGGCCAAGAGGGCTTGGGCCAGGAGGGCTCGGCTATGAAGGCGATGAGAAGGAGCTAGATTCTGGATGCGTTTTGAAGGAAGAGCCAGCAGGGTTTGCTCATACGTGCAGTGTGGAGGTGAGAAAAGTAAAGTCAAGCGTGCTTTTCATATTTGGGGTCTGAGCAACTAGGGAAGGGGGTGGGAGGAACAAATTGGAAGGCAGGCGGTGTGGTGACATTTGCTTTTGCAATGTCTATTAGAGACCCCGGGAGCGATGAGGATACAGCTCTGGAATTCAGAGGGAAGTCCCGGCTGGAGATACCAACTTAGGAGTTGATGGCATGGGTGGGATATAAACCCGTGAGCCTGGAGGAAGGCCCCGGGGAGCAGGTGTAAAGGAGAGAAGAAGTCTGATGTCTGAGCCCTGGGACTTACCAACATTAAGAGAAACTGAAAATTTCCGCCATCTTGAACCTATCCAGGGGGAGGGGAAGAGGGGAAAGGAAAAAAAGACAGAGAGAGGGAGGGAGATAAAACATAAGAGACTCTCAAAGACTAAGAACAATCTGAGGGTGAGGGAGGTGAGGGAGGTGAGGGAGGGGGGAGAGGGGGTGACGGATATTAAAGAGGGCACTTGTTGGGATGAACACTGGGTGTTATATGTAAACCAATTTGAAAATAAACTATTATAATAAAAAGTAAATAAATAAATGTATGGCTTAAAAAAAAAAGAGAAACTGAAAGATAAGAAGGAAGTATCTAAGGAGGCTGCAAGAGGTGGCCGGTGAGCAGGAGGAACGGAAGAAAGAAGGTGTTCCAGAAGCCAAAGGAAAAAGAAAATTGATCATCACATCAAGGGCTGCCGATAGGTCAGGATGAGGATTGCACCGTGGAGGAAACTTTTAAAACATTGTAAGTAAAGAAGCCAGTCACAAAAGGCCACATATAATTGGATTTCATTTATGGACTCTCCAGAATATGGACATTATATATGGATGTCAAAAGTGTCCAGAACAGGCAAATCCATAGATTCAGAAGGTGGATTAGTAGTTCCCAGAAGCTGTGGGAGGGGAGTAACCACTAATGGGTGTGAGCTCCCTTTTGGGGGGTGATGGAAATGTTCTGGGATTAGAGAGTGCTGATGACGGCACAGCTTGGTGAATAAACTAAAAGCGACTGCGTTGCACACTTTTAAAAGAGCGCATACTACGGCCTGTGAATTGTGTCTCAACTTTTTAGCAACCTACCTTTATCAACGTATTTCTTTTAATGGCCGTAGTGCGCTTTGTTGTCTGTCATACCTTAGTCTCGTTGAAACGCTGAGACCAGATCTCATTCTGCAGATAACAGACCAGACCCGGAGAGAAATTAAATGACCTGTCCAAGGTCTCACCGGAGCTGGAAACTGAAGACTAGTAGGCGCGGGGTTCCTTTCTCTCCCTGTGCCACAGCGCCCCCCAGTGGCGCTCAGGCGACATTTTCCGCCCACAGCCCCAGGCTTCGAGCCTCCTGACAGATTCACCACCAGTTCTCAGGAAATTTTTCACTTGAATTGTTAAGACCATACCACACCCGAAGACAGGTGTCCCTTTTTAAGATTTAGCTTCTCGTTTTGTGAAATAATTTCTACAACCATGACATTGGGGGGTTGAAATTCTTAATAAAAAATGTTAAGTTGTAGGATCCTAGACCTAACATTCTAAGCCTTTCAATTAGAAAAAGAAGTTTCTTTTCATCAGTGTTTTAAATTTAGTCCAATGTACTGAGCATTTTCAGATGTTTGTGGTTCCTAACCTTCTGGGGTGGTTGGGGGACAGGGCACTTCTGGAGAATCTCATGAAAGTCATCAATCCTCTCCCGAGACAAAAGCACACACAAAAGCTTGCCTTCGATCGCAGGACATTCGCAGGGCAGGACTTCCAGGGGCCATCCACAGGCCCCCGGATAAAAACCGCCTCCCAGCTTTGCTGCACCCAGTCTATCTATAACGTTTTCATCAACGCCACTACCTGCTTCATTCTCACTATTAGCATATTTGCTCATCTCCTCAGCCTGACTGGTTGTCTAGGGAAACCTCAATAGGAACTCAACCATCACAGGCAATCTGAAAACCCTGAGATATTTTGTTTCAAATGTTTTTAAAAGGACAGAATTAAATTTCAATTTCCATTGAAAAAAGTTTTCAACCAAAGAGATACTCAAATTAAGATTTGGTCTCGATTACACAGTGATGAGTTGATGTCCGGTCTTTAATTATACGGAGGTTTGGAGGACTAAACCAAACCAAACCAAACCAAACTCCAGGCTTTGAATATGGGGCAGAGGGGTCTATGGGAGAGACGATTCCTCATAACATCAATTAATTATTAACTTCAGAAATATAAGGAAGCTCGGGGCAGAGAAATTTGTCTTTTGAAGGGCAAAAACACTCCCTAAAAGAAAACTCTTTCTTCCACCACCTTTAAAATCCTCTATTCAGGGGCACCTGGGTGGTGCAGTCGGTTGAGCATCCAACTCTTAATTTCGGCTCATGATCCCCAGAATTGTGGGATAGAGCCCCGCGTTGGGCTCCACACTGAGAGTTGAGCCTGCTTGAGATTCTCTCTCTCTCTCTCTCTCTCTCTCTACCTCTCTCTCTCTCTCTCAAATTTAAAAAAAAATAAGAGGGGCGCCCAGATGGCTCAGTTGGTTAAGTGTCCAACTCTTGATGTCGACTTAGGTCATGACCTCACGGTTGCTGAAATCTAGCTCCTCATTGGGCTCTGCGCTGACGGCACAGAGCCTGCTTAGGATTCCCTCTCTCCCTCTCTTTCCGACTCTCTCTCTCTCCCCCTCAAAATAAACAAATAAAAGAAACTGGTAAATAAATAAATAAATATAAATTAAAAAAAATTAAATCCTCTACTCTAATTAGGGCATGGTTTTCTGAGGTGTTCCAGGACGTCACCTTAGGAAGGCTCAGGTCCCCATCGAAATGGAGTCCAGGTATAACACTGTCATTAAATAACAATAAAAGATTGCATCAATTTTTTCTTTGCATTGTTAAAACTACCTTTAATCTCTCGTTTCTACCAGGTGACTCTCCAACTTTCCTGTCTGAAAGCCAATCTGAACAAGAGTTTAGTCATCTGCCTAAAGCATTAGAAGGCTATTTTCTGATATTTTTTAAAGCGATCCCTTTTTTTCACTGTTTAACGATAAGGCGAGGAAAGGAGGGTAGGAACGATATCCTCGTTTTCGAGGCACCTGGCTGGCTCAATCGGTGGAGCATGGAACTCTGTATCTGAGGGTTGCGAGTTCGAGCCCTATGTTGGGTGTAGAGAGTACTTTTAAAGAATAAAAATCTTTTTTAAAAAATAACATCATTTTCTTACCTCTAAGAGCTTCTCCCGATGCCCTGTCCCTAACACCTCATCTCCCAGAGAAAAAAACCCTTCTTCAAAGCAAAGCCAATCTTCTTCTACGGACTTGCTGAGTGTCTGAGCAGGAAAGAGGGAACAGAGGCCCCTGTGGACAGAGGTACCTTGCTGTGCCGCAGACCCGGTGCCCAGCAGAGGCAAACCCCCGGAGCCTCAGAAGCCCCTCCCTTTCCGCGGTCATAGCACAGGTTAAAACAGGTGATTTTACTTTGTGGGCTTCGGGGGAGTTTTTGCCCTGGATCAATTTCTCTGAATGGAAATATTTTGTCATTTGTATTGTTGCTTTTACTGTCAATTCAACAGAAACCCTGGAGCATGAGGACACGGGACTCAGAGGTGTGTCGCCAATTCACTCTGAAGTTATGTTTGGCTTTTAAAGGGATAATATTCAGCTTGCTGGGAGGACAGAGGGCTGTGACAATGCAGCCTCCCCCTTTCTTGAATTCCCAGTCTTACAGCAAGCGCCAAAACTAGATTCTCCCCCCTCACAGTGGCCGCTTTCCCAGTAAGAAGTTTCAATCAATTAAATAGAGCACGTAGGCTATTTCTCCCTCTCTATCTGTTAATAAAGAGCAGGTTTAACCGACACGTCTGCTCCATCTGACTGCACTGCTGTAGGATTTTAGAAGGCCACCCAGGAAAATATATGTAAGAACAATCACTGTAGCTCTTGCTGGACCAGCTCGCCGGGAAACTTCTCATCACCCAGCAGTATGCACTTGTCCTTGGCTAACGAATGTCCTCACTTTTTAACATATATGCCTGGCCTCAGCACTTTCCAGTCCTAAACTTCGATGTTCTTTAATCCTCTTGACAGCTAGCATGTGTTCCAAGACTCCCTAGAGTTGCAGATGGCAAGGTACCAGGGAGTGTGACCCGGGGTGCCACCATCCGTTTCCTGGGCAGGGCTGAGGGTCTTTGGGTGGCCGCCAGTGAGAGGGCAGGCTTGGGTTTCTCAGGAGGTTGACCCACATCCCAGAGACAGGCGTTTCGGCAGAGGTACCACATTCTTCACATGCTGCCGGGGGTCATGCTGATCTTCCCCTCCTTATAAAATGACAAAGCTAACTGATGGACTGTGAGAAAAGAAAAGGACACTGTGACTGATCGAGCCCTCACCGTGTGGCAAGCACCACGTCAGTGAATTTGCCCACATTTTCCCAATACGGGCAAATTTCTACAAGCCTAGGAGGTAGGTATTAGTAACCCTATTTTTATCATTTTTTAATGTTTATTTATTTTTGAGAGAGAGATAAAGAGAGAGTGCGAGCGGGGGAGGGGCAGAGAGAAAGGGAGACCTAGAATTCGAAGCAGGCTCCAGGCTCTGAGCTGTCAGCACAGAGCCCAACGCGGGGCTTGAACCCACAAACTTCAAGATCATGACCTGCACAGAAGTTGGATGCTCAACCGACTGAGCCACCCAGGCATCCCTATTTTTGTTTTTCGTGTTTTTTTTTAGATGAGAAAACAGATCTAGAGAAGTCAAACGACTTCTCCTGAGGAGGCAGCCATCAGGCGGTGGAGCCACGACTGGGGTTCTTGTTTGACTTTCTGATTCAGAATGCTCAGATGTCGGGCGTCTTAAAGCCATGGCTGTGACACTGCTTTGGCACATCACAGCAAACAGGAGAAATGGAGAACATTCTTTTTAAGAGTGTTCCAGGGGCGCCTGGCTGGCTCAGTCGGTTGAGCATCCGACTTCGGCTCAGGTCATGGTCTCTCGGTCTGTGAGTTCGAGCCCCGCGTCGGGCTCTGTGCTAACGGCTCAGAGCCTGGAGCCTGCTTCTGTGTCTCCCTCTCTCTCTACCCTTCCCCCACTCATGCTCTGTCTCTCCCTGTCTCAAAAATAAATAAACATCAAAAAAAAAAGAGTGTTCCAAGAAATATTAGTCAAGAACATCACACCAAAGAGAATCCATATGGTTTTCTCTGTAACAAAACATACAGGGGGAAAAAAAGAGTTGGCATCTTCTCTCAGCCTCTCAGTCTCTCCTAATTCTACCCAACACCAAGGTTCACTTCCGGTTCTCTGTCCTCCTTCCTGGCTTCTCTGCACGCCCTTCATCCGGGGCTCAGCCCTGGCTATCGGCTCTATTTGCTCAGCACTTACCATATACCGCTCTGTGTTGCTAGTTTCCCTCCCTCCCCTAATTTCCCTTCCCAGCTCCTAATTACCTGATGGAAATTCTAATAAGCAGAGAAATGCTAAGAAAGAAAAGAGTAAAGGAAGCAACCTAAGTACTCGTCCATGGATGAATGGACACAGATGTGGTATATCCATACAATGGAATATTATTCAGCCACAAAAAATAAAAAGAAGGAAATCTTGCCATTGATGACAACATGGATGAACCTTAAGAGCATTATGCTAAGTGAGGGAAGTCAGAGAAAGAGAAATACTCTACAACTTACTTATATGTGGAATCCTAAAAAAACAAAACAAAACCTCATAGATAGAGAGGACGGATTGCTGGTTGCCTGAGGCAAGGGGTAAGGGTGAGTGAAATGGGTGAAGGTGGTCAAAAGGTACAAATTTCCGATTATAAAATAAGTAAGTCAGGGGCACCTGAGGAGCTCAGTCGATTAAGTATCTGGCTCTTGGTTTCAGCTCAGGTCATGATCTAATGGTTCGTGAGACTGAACCTCATTTCAGGCTTTAAGATGACAACATAGAAGCTGCCTGGGATTCTCTCTCTCCCTCTCTCTCTCTCTCTCTGCCCCTCCCCCACTCATGCTCTGGCTTGCTCTCTCTCTCTCTCAAAATAAATAAACATTTAAAGAAAATAAATATATAACTCATGGGGATGTGAAGTACAGCATGGTGACTACAGTTAATAATATTGTATTGTGTTTGAAAGTGCTAAGAGAGTCGATCTGAAGAGTTCTTTTATGTCTTCTTAATTTTCTAAAGTTTATTTATTTTTGAGAGACAAAGAGACAGAACACAAGTGGGGGATGGTGAGAGAGAGAGAGAAGGAGACACAGAATCCGAAGCAGGCTCCAGGTTGTGCGCTGTCAGCACAGAGCCCGACACAGGGCTTGTTGGGAGCCATTTTGGGCCCACAGGTTGAGACCCCTCCCTGTGTGGAGAAGGCGGATGAAGCCAAGCTCCCACCGGCCAAAATGGCACCTAGTCTTACCTCCTTCTAAATAATTTTTCAGGCTTGGATTTCTTGAGCTGCTCTCGTTGGCCCCAAGAAATGTAATGCTCTTTTGTTTTATGGCATTTAGATAAAAAGGGGACCTGGAGTGCCATGTCTTGATGGATAATATTTGAATGAGAGTAATCTGGCCAGAAGTAACCTCAAAGTTGCCTCTTGGGGATAGGTTACACAAATTGATCATACAGAATAGCAGTTATGAGTTGGCTAGAAATTAGCAGATGTTAGACCCCACGATTCCTTGAACCAAACTAGATTTCCCTGCAGGTATCGCATTGTGTTAGTCATCCCCTCAGCCCCACCATAAAACCTCAAGGCGCATCTCTGTAAAGCTTCTCTCAGTATTTGCTTAACAGACTGATGGGAGAGACTGTAAAGAGACTTAGGACCTTCCCCAGAGGTTAGCCTAGCCCAAAAGTTAAAAGCACTGTTTATAGACAAGGCACAAACAGAAACCAAACAAAAGTAGCTACACGTATCTTCACTGATCAACAACAAACATTGAGTACCTTCCTGAGATTAACATTTCACAAATCCTTTTGCAATTTCCATCCCCAGACTCCCTTATAATAAAAAGACAATAACAAAATACTTTTACAGAAACTGCTATTTGTATAAAGAACAGATAAACATGAGCCCTTATGATATAGGCTCACTCACTCACAAAGGAAAAAAACTTAGACAAGCATTAGAGATTATGTCTCTACCGAGTGAGTTATACCTCCTCCATTATGGTTAAAGATTATGGATGGAATGACTCCTAAACTTTCTACAGATGGTTAACATAGGTCTTGAGGCAACAGTGTATGCGCCCTCTGTTTACTGAGGGCTACAACAACCCTGCTCTCTTCTTAAACATCTTGTTAGTTCCTCTGCTATGAGTCTACCTAACTCTGCCTCAAAACCAATGCGTGATCTTGGAACAAAGTCATAAAAATGGTTACTGCCTAATCTAAGATAAGAATGTCTCCTTCTAGGTCTGGGGGATTCACAAATATGCCAACCTAAGAAAAATTGTTAAGAATGCCTTGTCACTGATGTAATGTCACTCACTGCCTTTAAATAAAGAAACTCAGACCAGCAGAGCAGGGATGCCTGCCTGGCTCTAGAAGCCACGATGCTCTCTCGAGTCATTCATCGTGCCAACACCATTCATTCATCGGAAATCCCTGGACATGCCGGAGCTGGACTCCGGCAAGGGCTCAAACTCAGGAACCGCAAGATTGTTACCTGAGCCGAAATCAGACGCTCGACCAACTGAGCCACCAGGCGCCCGTGATCTGAAGAGTTCTAACCACAAGAAAAAAATATTTATAACTGCGTGGTGATGGTGGCAATCATTTCACAATGTGTACAAATATCAAATCCTTATGCTGGAACCTGCAACTAGTATGATGTTATATGCTAATTATATCTCAATTATTAAAAAGGTTTTAAAAACTTAAGGCCCTGGACATTCCACAGATTGGATCATCAGTGCCTGAGACCCAGAGTTGACTCTATTATAACAGGGGCACCATAGCATCGTGGTGTCCCACCTGCAGAGAAGGAGGGAAGCCAGGGACAGAAGCTCCAACGTCCCATCCTTCAGAGTGAACATACCGAGCTGTCCCGGCAATGAAGAAGCAAGAGACAAGGACGCCTGTGCCCTGCTTCAAGGCAAAGAAAACTCCAGTCCCCAAATGAAGAGTTAAGCCTTCCAAAAATAGTTCCCAAAGTTTTTATGCTATCTAACAAAATGTTATGGGCGCTAGAATGTTCCGTGTTTCTCCTGTCTTGTGTCACAGCCCAGTTCCATTATCTTTCTAGCATAAAACCATCTTGAGTACTTCCTGAAATGGTCATCAGGAAAGCTCCAGAAGGATGCCTCAGGCGAAATGCATATTACCTGGCAGCGGTCCGCTGGACCACCCCTGGGACATTAGCCTTTGCTTATCAGTTCTGCTACCTGATTTTGTTGGATGCTAAGGGGCTGAGATCCCAGATGAACCCATGGATAATGAGGCGGAGCAGCCTTGTGGGATGGGCGCCGCCATTATGAGTGCCAGCTCCCTCACTTCGTTTCTCGAACATCCGTTCTCCTCTAAATAAAACAAGGATCCTCACCTTATCTGGTATTGAGGATTAAAGGAGGTAATAGGTATGCATGTTCGATGAAAGATAGAAATATTTCTACAGCAGTGATGGGGCCCGAGACATGTTATCCCAAAATATGACATCTTGGCCCATTGACTATTTCAGGCTCAAGGAACTCAAGAAAGCAGGAAGGAGTCTCCGACCTTCCCCTGAAGCAGGTCTTAAGACCCTCACATGAGAGATGCCCTCCTTAGACCCAGAGGAAAAAAGCTTTCTTCTATCAGAAGACACAGGGACACAGGGAGGAATTTAAACCAACAGACCCTGCTGACTTCCCCTCGGTTTACACTTAGCTCATACACTTCACCCTATCATGTCTTTCTGCAACCTCCCATTCTTATCAAACCCAGCATAAAAATACTCAGGCATGCGGCGCCGTGGTGGCTCAGTCAATTGGGTGTCCGGCTCTTGGTTTCGGCTCAGGTCATGATCTCACGGTTCTTGAGTTTGAGCCCCGCATCAGGCTCTGTGCTGGCAGTGTGAGCCTGCTTGGGATTCTCTCTCTCCTCTTTCTCTGCCCCTCCCCCACTTGCTCTGTCTCTGTCAGTCTCAAAATAAATAAACTATTTTTTTAACTCTAATAATTTATTGTCAAATTGGTTTCCAATTCAACACCCAGTGCTCATCCCAACAAGTGCCCTCCTCTGTGCCCATCACCCACTCTCCCCCCTCCCACACCCCTTTCTCCCCTCAGTTTGTTCTTAGTCTTTTAGAGCCTCTTATGTCTTCCTCCCTCTCAGTGGCTTTTTTTTTTCCTTCCCCTCTTCCCCTCCCCCCTGGTTTTCTGTTAGGTCTCCCAAAGCCTACCTATGTGTGGAAACATATGGCATCTGTCTTTCTTTGCCTGACTTATTTCACTCAGCATAATTCAAAATAAATAAATAAACTTAAAAAAAGAAAGCACTTGGGCTTAACCATTTCTTTGGATCTTATGAAGGATCTTATGAAGGAAAGAAGTCTTGGGTCACATAAAACTTGTATTAAATCAATGTGTGTGTTTCTCTCCTGCTATCTTCGTCAGTTTGAACTTCAGACTCAGCCTATTAGGGACTCTAGCATGGTTGAGGAGAGCTTTTCCTCCCCTACAGCAGGGAGCATATTAAAAGATCAAAGTACCGGAAGAGTAGTGATTTGTCATCATGGCAGAGTTCAGATGTAATTGACCAATCTTCTTATCCTGGAACCGTTGGGTCAAGACTGGTCAATTAATTCTATGTAAAATTGAACTGCCTAATATTTTTTGAAAGAGATGCTACTGAATCCTCAAAGATTTGTTGCTATGACCTTGGTTTAGGGTTAAAAGTATTTTGGGATGCCTGGGTGCATCTGACTTTGGCTCAGGTCATGATCTCATGGTTCTTGAGTTCGAGCCCCGCATCGGGCTCGCTGCTGTCAGCATAGAGCCTGCTTTGGATCCTCTGCCCCCCTCTCTCTCTGCCCCTCCCCCACACACATGTGGGCTCACCCTCTTTCTTTCTCTCCAACCTCTCTCTCTCAAAAACAAACTTAAAAAAAAGCATTTAATATACATATAACTGATGATGATGGCTTTAAATAAAAATAGATTCAAAAGCCGGGTAGAAGATGAACAGAAAGCCATGTCTGTGGTTTTCTCTCCGCGTTGAAAGTACTCCCCTCGCCCCAGCTGCATCTTGGAGGACAGGGGACCCTAAAGCAGAAGGCATGGCCACACCTCTAGAGCGTGCAGTCAGCAGCTCATTTGGCTCAGCTCAGTCCTGTGAAATGCGCGGGTCTGGTAGAAGCGGGCCTAACCCATATTCTCATAAAAGGTCAGTTCCCTTTTGTTTCACAATGTTAACGCATTTACCCTCTGCCAGACTGAAGAAAAAATGAATGCCTCCGAACCCCATCTTGCGTCTGGTTTGAAGGACAAAATCCAAAGACTGCTCCTTTTTTATAGTCCCTGTGACTTTTTAAAAAGACCTTTCTAGTTCACATCAGGAAAGATCTACGCTATTAAAACTTTAAAGATCACTCAACTTCTTTGCAGGGGGAAGAAAAGTCTCCTTGCTTATTCTGAGAAGACACACCAAAATACGACATCAAGATTACCTGTCAGTTTGGTTCGGCTGATGTATCTCTAGCAATTGCAAGTTACACGGTTCATTTCTTTGGTATGATGTGCCTTTCAACAGATCCGTGGCCGCTTCCCTGCAGATGATGTATTCCAATCCTCGGGGATTCGGGGACTAGGGAGTCCAAGAGTTTCCTTCGCATATTTGCTATTAACGTAAGCTCTGGGTGGGCATCCCTCCCCCCAAGCCTCGGAGTCTAGTAGATTACTTTAAATGCAGGCATCTGTAAAGAGCGGAAGATGCCCGTATGGTAATGTTTCACCTGAGTAATCATATTTCCATTACCTTTACTTAACCTCAAGGCAATTTAGCTCAAAAACAGAAAAATGGAAAGTCTGAAACTGTGTATGTTTTCCTATGTTTCATTATTGAAGACTAAAAGGCCATCAGTGGAAAGCAAAGATAGGAAAGAAGTCACTGGAAGAGAGAACAAAAACCTTTCTATATGAAAGCATCCATCAATACTTAGGAAATACATGACTTTTAGACATTTAAGAATAAAAAGCCCCATCTCTCCAAATCCCTTAAAACTAAGTTACATTTACATCCAAATAATCCCACTTAGATTATTTTCTGGCATTAAATATACAAATTTGTGTGCACTAAAATACTCTTAAAAAGTACAACAAAGACTTAGAGGAATCTGAAAGATTAAAGAAACATTAATGAATAATTTTTCAAAACTAGCTATAGCCCCTTTAAGAAGTACTGTTGCCAACTTTTGGTGCAGGAAGATATCACATAAAAATAACTATATCATGTTTTTCACACAATTTTATCCAAAAAGACCATGAATATAGTAAATATTTTAATTCCACATCCTTTGACTTCACTTTTTTTTTCTTTTACTTGTACTCATCAGCGACCTAAGTAAAACAAAATTACAAATATACCAAAAATACACAGAACGAGATTCTATTTGGTTCACGTTTTAACATTACCTTTTTACACCATCTGCCTCGGGATTTTCAATTAAAATTCTTTTAGTTTGAAAATCTTCATCTTTGCCAAAACACAGTTTCTAGAGCTTTGGAAAGTTGTCGCGTTAATACAATCAGAAAATGAAATGGCACGAGCAGCTTAGGAAGACACAGGAGAGCGGGTGTTTTATTACATTTCTCTACCAGATCCTTGTCTCTAGGAGGTAATCCATAAATTTTTAATCTTCCTAGTGTTCTTGAGCAATGTAAAAAGGACCGCTCCTGACCTAGTTCAACCTCTTTTATCACAGTAGTGGCAATAATTTTATTGCACAAGAGATATGGGTTTTTCTATTATCTTTTGGGTTAATGTTTATTGGCTAGCTAAGGGCAATTTATGCTCTTCTCCTTGGATAATGAATATTGAGATCTCCTTCAAGGTCCAGAACAGGTAATAGTCCTTAAATTCAAGGCTGCAGGCAACATACAGATGAGCAAATGGTTTTTCATATTGTGACAGTTAATCTCCATTAAATTACAGCATGTCAGTAATTCGGAGTTATTGTTAATGTATACTGCTTAACACTGTTTTAGTTAGGAGCGCATTCGAGCGGTGGGATTAACTAATACTGCTGCCTTCAGGATAAATGTATTCAAGTTTACCAAAATAATGTGGACTGTATCTGGACCATGTTTATTATTCCACAAATCATATAATAATTGATTTACACAAGAAAGACTCCCACGGAGCCTGTGTCAGTTTTGCCTCAAGCTCACATATGGAATCACATATTGGATACCCAAATTAAGACAATATGTAAGCAGAAAAAACAGAAAGCATTGAACCATTTAAAAATGTAATACTGTGCGGAGCGCCTGGGTAGCTCAGTCAGTAGGTTCAAGCCCATCGGACTCTGTGCTGACAGCTCAGAGCCTAGAGCCCGCTTTGGATTCTCTGTCTCTCTGCCTTTTCCTCAACTCAT
Source organism: Paguma larvata (assembly GCA_030068075.1). NCBI lineage: Eukaryota > Metazoa > Chordata > Mammalia > Carnivora > Viverridae > Paguma > Paguma larvata. The sequence continues at coordinate 20,700,581 of CM057842.1, read as the reverse complement.
GCTTTGTCTCGGTCTCCCTCTCTCTCTCAAAAATAAATGAACATTGAAAAAATTTAAAAAAAAAAAGAATTTAACACTGTGGTTTTACCTCAAAGTGGGAGGGTACAGTGAAGATATATATTCATTCTTTTTTTTTAATGTTTATTTATTTTTTAGCAGGGAGAGGGGCAGAGAGAGGGAGACACAGAATCCAAAGCAGGCTCCAAGCTCCGAGCTCTGAGCTCCGAGCTCTGAGCTCCGAGCTGTCAGTACAGAGCCCAAGGTGGGGCTCAAACTCAAGAACCTCGAGATCATGAGCTGAGCTGAAGTTGGGCTCTTAACCGACTGAGCTACCCAGGAGCCCCAGGACATAGTCATTCTTAAGGGTATCGCTGTGCACATTCACCCCACTAGAGTCCAACAATTTATTAATATGCCCTAGCCACTGAACAATCAAATTTTGGTTGAAGGGAGCTAAAGCTCATTAGAAGTGATTATGATGTTAATTTCACCAGATAAATAAATATTAGTAAATGAATAGCGGTTATATAAGACTAGAAGCAACCCAGAACTAAAACTGGGAAGATACGGAAAAGAATTCATGAACAAAAACAGTCTCTAAATTCTGTTGCCAGTACTTACTACATTTCTATTAATGTGGAGAGTCAACAAGGAAGATTTCAGGTTACAGACTTAACACAGCAAACAGATGCCTTTACTTAGACTCTTTATATTGTGTTGTCTTAGGAAATACAGTTGATCCTTTAGATGAATGGATAAAGAAAACATGAAATATGGATAAATAGAGACATATATCACATATCACACACGTCATATATATATGTATGTATAATTCAGGCATAAAAAAGAATAAGTTATTGCCATTTGTGACAACATGGATGGACCAAGAGGGTATTTTGCTAAGTGAAATAAGTCAGAGAGAGAAAGACAAATACTGTATGATTTCACTTATATGTGAAATCTTAAAAAATAACACAAATGAATAAATGAACAAAAAGCAGAAACAGATCCTTAACTACAGAGAAGAAAACTGACGGTTGCCAGAGAAAAAGGGAGTGAAAGGATGGGCAAATGGATGGAGGGGAGCGGAAGCTACAGGCTTCCAGTTATGGAATGAATAAATCACAGGAGTAAAAGGCACAGCATAGAGAATACAGTCAAGGGTCCTGTAATAGTGTTGTGTGGTGACGGATGGCAGCCATGCTGCGGTGAGCACAGCATAGCGTATGCACTTGTCAAATCACTATGTTGTACACTGAAACAAAGGTAACATTGGGTGTCGACTATACTTCAATAAGGAAATAATAATACAATAAGATAAAGGTGCTTTAGAAGTGGGAAAAAAAGAAATACAGTTGATTCTTGAACAACACGTAGATTGGGGCAGCAAAACCCCTCCCCCGCACAGGTGAAAATCCGGGTAAAACTTTTGACTCTCCAAAAACTTAACTGCTACTAATAGCCTACTGTTGACAAAGCTTTACCAATAACATGAACAGTTTTTGTATGTTATATGTATTATATGCTATATTCTTACAGTAAAGTAAGCTAGAAAAAAGAAATGTTGTTAGGAAAATCATAAGGAAGAGAAAATATACTTTAAAATTTTTTTAATGTTTATTTATTTTCGAAAAAGAGAGAGACAGAGCACAAGCAAGGGAGGGGCAGAGAGAGAGGGAGACGGAATCCGAAGCAATCTCCAGGCTCTGAGCTGTCAGGATAGAGTCCAACGCGGGGCTTGAACTCATGAACTGGGAGATCACGACCTGAGCCAAAGTCAGACGCTCAACCTACCAAGCCACCCAGGCGCCCCAAGAAAATATATTTATAGTACTGTTACTATGCTTATCAAAAAAAAAAAACCTTCCATATGCGGACCCGCACAGTGCAAACTCATGTTATTCAAGTGTCAATGGTACTTGCATTTTAATATGCCCATGGGAGAAAGAAAGACAGGATTAAAAAAAGTCTGAGCGCATCTGTGGCAACTGTTATAGAGGAGTACGTTTTCAACGCCCGCCTCCCGATTTGGCTTTAGTAGGTTATTTCGTGATGCAATTGCAAAATCAATTGCCTAATGGTATAGGCAAAAATATTTTTGGTCTTTAGCCACTTTGTGACTCTGCAAATTTGTGCTCAGAACTGATTGCAAATGCAGAGCTCTGGCTGGAGTTCTTTTAAAGGCTTGACTTATTGTCAAAGCACCAAGCAGTGTTCTGGTAAATCATATGCTTAATTTTAATTCCACTTCAGAAGGCTGAAGTTTTATTGCCGACTTTCCGAACAATCTGGAGCAGTGCAATTAGTTGGGATAGGCTAGACCGAGGTAACAAAAAGACCCCAAAGTACATGATCTCTCAAACCCAACACAGTCCGCTCAGTCGCGTAACCGTCTGAGAAGGTTACCCTGGACAGCAAGCAGCTCTCCTCTTTGTGGTGCTTCACGGTCCCAACCCCCTACATCTTAGGTCCCTGCCATTCTGCATGGCCCCACAGTTGCCTGCGCCCAGACAACAGAAAGGGGAAAGGCAAGTCAAGGTGGGACATGCTCCTTACAGCTGTGGCCTGGAGAAGGCACACATCACTCCTGCCAACATTCCACTGGCCAGAATTGGGTCAGAGAGCCATACCTGAGCTAAAAGAGTTTAGGAAATGAAGCCTAGCTGTGTGGCAAAGGCAACAAAAAAGGATAAAAATGATTGCTGGTGAAGAGCGTACCATCTCTGGCTCAAGGAAGTCAGCTAATCGCGTACCTCTGCATGACTTCATTTACAAATGGGTAACAATTCTCTACATCTGTATACCAACCTTGAGAGTTCATGAGTGTGCATACCTCCGAAGGACTTTGCCGTTCCATAGATAAGCAAGCAGTATGTATCGGTTGTGAATATGCTACTATTGTTTATACCACTGCTATGCTATGGTTAATGTGAAACGTTCCATTGGGTTAAGTAACAGAAAGGATGTAGCACTTTCTACCAAGGAACATGATTAAGAACACCATGTTAAACGCAAGAAACAGATGAACTAAATGGTATGCTAATCCCATGTTCTTTTATTCCAGTTACGTTAGCCCATACGGAGGAGATTGCTTTCTTTCCAGTTGAAGGCATTAGTATCTCTGCTCCAGAACTGACAGACTAAACTGGTTCACATATCAGAAATGCAATTCTAGAAAGCATCTAGTAGCTTTTAAGATACTTTCATAAAGTAACATTTTAAAACACAGAGGTCTCAGACCTTTCTGGAGAACGTGAATGAAAGAATTACGAAGGAAAGAACCAGATCCTAAGCATCTAGTAAGCACCGGCTAATGAACTTTATAATCCACAACCTTGTGCATATCAATCATGTAAAATAAATATCCACAGCGAAACAACAGCATAAGGATAACAAGTTTCACTCACGTGGAGGCAATGTAATTTAAGAGTGGGCCAGACAGCGTGGTAGCAAGATACATGATCTAGCTGAAAGTCAAGGCTAGAAGATGCTAATCCCACCTCAGCAAATGAATCATTATGTGACCTTGGGAAAATTAGCTTGGTTTCTCTGCTTACAGCGGCAAACAGTAATAAACAGATACTTTTAGAATATTTTCTAGAGAAAGGGGGAGGGAGAGGAAGAAGAAAAAGAGAGGAGATATGGAGAGGTAGAGAGAAAATGGACACAGGAAAAGGTGCCACACTGAAAAAGTTCCCAGCGATTGTTCCGAGCTATACTAAACACAATGTGTTTGGGTCAGGAAACACCGAAACTTAGAATCAAAACATATTAATACAAGAAAACCTGGCATCATTATTTGTGTACCAGCTACAACAAAATGCTTTTGGAGATGTGGAGATTTATGGGATAAAGAGAGAACATCCTGATATTCCGGTTAATCCAACAAACATGTATGAGGCCTTGCCTCTGTGCCAGGCCCTGAGAATGTGATGAGAAAAGAGACAAACACGGGTCCTGCTTCATTGAGCGGATGATACAGGCAAAACAGAAATAAATAAAATAATGGCCACCTGCAGATAATCCTCAGAGGAACATGAGGAAATAGGCCATAAGGATATCCCAGGAGTATCAGAGAGAAGAATGTTCCAGAAAACGAGAACACCAAACACAAAGGCAAGACTCATTTGGCACACGTACAGGAAGAGCAAGGAGGTCAATGGGCTGGGGTAGAATCATTCGAAGGGCAATTCATAGAAAATGGAGAGAGAAAGAGCGCAGAAGGCCAGGCCACGCAACGTCTCCTAGGCCACGGCAAGGATTTTGAATTGCACGCTGGAGAAATCGGAAGTCTGTGACTAACTGACAAAGTTTCACAGCTGGTCGATTTGGAACTAAAGCGCTGCTCTTCTGACTTGTATGCTAGTGTCCTTTGCCTTAGACCCTATAATTTCAAACGGCAAGTTTTATTTTCTATCACAAGGTCACTTAGAAGGGGAGGGAGATGGGGTGGAATTGATCAGGTTTTAGATTTTCACATTTTCAATTATTTGTCTTTAAAAAAAATAATTGACATGCATGAAGCACAACTCAAAAGTAACAGCTTTTCCAGTGAAGAGGAAGACGCCTTCCCAGCTCTGACCCACCCACCCGCCTCTGCTCTCTCCCAGTAGTCTCTTCCACAGCCTGATAACAGTTGGGTTTGAAGACGACATTCATTCACCAATATTTATTAAGAGTCTGCTCAACCCCGGGGGCTGCACTAAATACTGGAGACCTGACAAAGATGCCCTCTCTATCTTTAGGCCTATAGCTCAAGGCACAGGAAAGGTCTTAAGGTCTGATTCACAAACACGAGGCAAAATTGGGCATCGAAGTAAATGAGGAAGAGTTTCAATTCCAAAATATTCGCATTTTCTTCGCTATAGCTTGAGAGTTGTACAGAGCATTGAAGTCAACGTTAACATGTTTTGGGCCATGCAAACATGCATTTTGAAGCAATTTTCTATTCTGAATATGAAAACTCCCTAAAATAGCTTGGTGTTCTTCACTAGTCTAGCCCCGTTCAATCAAAAATAAGAGGTAAAAAGGAAACGTCTTGAATTTTAGTAAATCTATGTAAGAAAAAAACTAACGAATATGTCATGGGGATGACATTAGTATAGCATGATGACTATAGTTAATAATACTGTATTGCATATTTGAAAGTAGCTAGGAGAGGGGATCTTGAAAGTTCTTACCACAAGAAAAAAAATGTTTGTAACTAATCATGGTGACAGATGTTAGCTGGACCATTGTGGTGATCATTTTGAAATATATACAAATATCAAATCATACCATACACCTGAAACTAATACAATGCTATATGTCAACAATACCTCAATAAAGTAATAATATTTTAAAGGAAAAGAATCCCTTTTTTAAGTTTCAGGTGTGTCTTTGAATTTAATTCCAAGGGCTTGCGTTGTCTATTGAAAATAGACGTATATTTTTTAATTAGGGCACAGATTTTTAACTATTTTATGGAAAGTAGGCGGAAGGGAGTGAGACTCATTCTCAATGATGAAGAAAGGTAGGCGTGGTGTGCGGGAAGGGAACCCTGGGGGAAGGCAGGAGTCTCTGGATTGAATACCGGATACCCCCAGATTTGTGTGGAACTGAGCCAGTGATTCCTCCACCCAGCTTCGATGAAATCACCGTCAAATGAGGACGATCACACCTTCCCTACCTCACCATTAGACTGTAAAATGAAAGGGAGCCCTCGCCTTTCTTCTCTGATGAACTCCTACTCATCCCTGGAGCACTAATGCAAATATCACCTCCTCCATAAAGCCTTCCTAGACTTCCCGGACCAGACGGAGTGAAACCCTCTGGGTTCAACAGAAACGTCTCTAGCTTTGTCCCAGTTTCCTTGCATTGTACCACTGGTTTCTGCCAGAGCCAGGAAGTTGTCTTCAACAGTCTTTGAAGCTCCCCAGGGGCTAGGAATAGGGAAAGAGTTAATTAACATTAGGCAGCGAGAGAGAAAGTATCTTCAGGGAGGCGGGCTGCAGCTACAAGTGGGAGGCTGAAGAAGAGGCAAGGTTTGAAAGAAATAAAAAGATGAAGGTATTCCAGACCCACCTGGGCCAGGCGCCATGCATGGAGTCTCACAAACTTTCTGGTAAGTTCCCAATAAAAAGTCAGGGACAAAATTCTTCAGCAGGTACCCAGCCTGGACGCATTTCACACTTTAGAGCTTTTTACTTCCCTCAAAAAACTCTATCGCTTTACTCTCTATTGTCTGCAAGATCATTATTTGACTCAGTGAGACAAGGACCTGGAGTCTCTCCCACCCTCCTGTAACACCAGCTTACACCGAAAAGTTCAATAAATATTTGCTTAATGAACAGTGAATGCCCGACACGTTTTCTTGTCTGCATTTGTCCATGCCGCTCACGTGATACTGCGAAGACTGTAACACTGAAGTCCTTTCCCCTTAACAAATGGTCCTGGGATGTAAAGTCATAAACGACACAAATATTACAGGGCTTAGGGTTTTTCTTTTTTCTTTTAAGTTTATTTAGAGAAAGAGTGTGAGTGGGGTAAGGGTGAGTGAGAGAGAGAGAGATTGAGAATCCCAAGCAGGCTCAGGGCTGTCAGCCCAGGGTCCCACCACCTCCATTGCAGAAACCATGAGATGATGACCTGAGCTGAAATCGAGTCAAGGCTTAACTGACTGAGTCACCCATGGGGGCGGGGATTTCCTTTCAAAAATTCAATTCCATTGGGGTATCTTTTCAATATAAGAAAATGGTTTTTTAACAAGTCAAATAGGGTGAACAGAGCTCCGTATAGTCTCCGTACCTTGTTCTACTCTTTTAGCCAGTACCTGGCTCTTCAAAATGTGTTAAGATGCTTAACAGATGTTTGCTAAAATAATGAATTACCTTTATCTTTTTAAAGTTTTATTAGATACAGGACAAACCCAGGCCTTCGCGGTCTCCTCCTACGACTGGATGGAAGGACTTAGGCGAGACAAGACGAGGAAAATGAGGAGCAGAAGTGGATACGCACGAGACATTCCTGCGTAGTTACAGGAAGGTTGACTTTTCTCAAAACTTTCCTTCCGAAAAACACCAAATTGCTGACGGTAATGATCCAGTGAGATCCGAGATGTGGGGCGACTTTCAGGGTAGGCCCTCCCTGCTCCCCGCTTCTCCGTGCTTGCCCCCCAAGACCTGTGGAGCCCCGCACAGTCAAGCCCAGGCAGCCCCCGAGTCGGCCTGCTGCCTCGACCGGCAGGATCCCGAAGAAAGCTCGAGCGCAGCCTAGATCCCGCCGACAGGACATTTTACCCCGAGTACAGGAAAGGCCTGCGCCCCACCGGCGAGCTCGGCAGCCAACTCCACCCCGGCCCCGCGGAGCCCGGCGGTCCCGGAACCTGGCGCCGGGACCGTGGACGCAGCGGAGCGTAATAGCTGTAGTACGGCCTCGCCGCGAAGCTGGGAGTAGAGGCGGAAGTGGAGGGTGCTGACGCAGCTGGGGGAACCTTGCCTCGATGGCACCTTCCTGTCCGCGACTCCGCCCCCGCTGGAGGGGCTCGGCTCCGGAATTCAAGATGGAGTCGCTGAGCCGAGCTGGACAGGAGATGAGCCTAGCGGCCCTGAAGCAGCATGATCCCTACATCACCAGCATCGCAGACCTCACGGGCCAGGTCGCTCTGTACACCTTCTGCCCCAAGGCCAACCAGTGGGTGAGTGCGGCCAGGCCGCTGAGGTCGCCCGCCCGGCCACCGCCTCTTAAAGGGGCCGCGCGGACTGCCCTGGGTTGGGGACGATTCCGGAGGCCAGGGCGGCGGAGGGGAGGCCAGGGACTGGAGAAGAGACTGGTCGGTCCCTGAAGGGTGTCAGGGGCTTCGGGGGTTGGAGGAGAGGAGCGAGAGAAGTAGGCCCAGGACGTCCGGAGGGAAAAGCCGATAGACTGGAGGATCGCAGGAGGATCAGTCCCTTGGGGTCGGGTCCGGGGACATGGGCGGTCTGCCTTCTTTGCAGACGTGTAGGAGGATAAGAACGGTGGGGTCAAAAAGCTACCCCAAAGATTGCATTTGAAGCTGTGAGGGTTATTCAGTAAAGTACATATACATAATTTATAAGCACCCGTGCTCTCCCCCCAACAGGCACGTAAATAAGAGCCCCCTTCATAGAGGTCATTTGGATTTAAAGCTGGAAATCCAATTAGTTTCAATTCTTGGAAGAGACGTGGTGGGGATAAATCTGGCGTTTATCTAACTGCACTGTATTTCCAGAGTTTTGGAAAAGATTTGAAGGCACTTAGGAAAAGGGCTTCCGTGTTCATTGGATTCCCTTGAAACCTTTGGGAAAGAGACCCTGTAAATATGTTTCGTTCCAGCTGTGCTGCTGGTGATGTCACCTTTGAGTGCTCCCTTCAGACTAAGTACTTTTTGGCTTTTTTTGCACGGAAGGGGTCCGAAAAGTTACATTCAATCTGTTCTCTGACTCCTGTCTAAAAATAACATAATTTCCAGTTTTCTAGTAATTGACCCTCGGTAATTTACTCATTCAGCTTTAGGCTTTACATTTGGCAAATAATCTGTAAACGTTTGTTGGATCGAGTTCATAAATGCCTAACATTCACATTTCAGTAACAAATGAAATCCTTTTACTAACAAAACTCTGAAATATTATCATAATATATTCTTCAAGGTATAAAACAGATACATAGGTTATAGTTAATCAGTAACTTTGTGAAAATCATTTGACATTTATAAACACTTAATTCAAGATGAAGAAAGTGTTCAGAATCATTTTGCTTTACTTTATCTTCTTTACCTCCTGGAGGTAAAGCCACAAAGAACAAAATTATAGGAAAAAAATTGTTAAGTGTAGCTGTTTAGACATTGCTTTAGTTTGAATTGTTCTGAATCATTTTACTTTATTTGGCCTGCATATAAATTTGTGAGCTGTGGATTGCAGACAAATGGTGAAGACTTGGGGGCAGGCACTTATGACTAACAAGCTTTTATTTCTAGTTTTTCACAGATTTTCAGTGTTGTGGAATTTTAATTGTGGAGTCCTGCTTTACATATGAAATGCAAGCTATAATAATCTGAATTGAAAAATAAGCTGCCTTTTGTTCATTTGGATAATGGCACACAGAACAGAAGCAAAACTTTTCTATCTTTGTTATTTTGCAGTGAGTTGTAACTTTGCACGAAAAAGACTATGTTTTTTCAACTAATCAAAGATAAAATTAGAACTATCGTCAATGTTTCGGGGCACCTGGGTGGCTCAGTCGGTTCAGCACCCAATGACTTCAGCTCAGGTCAGGATCTCGTGGTTTACGAGTTCGAGCCCTGTGTCTGGCTCTGTGCTGACAGCTCAGAGCCTGGAGCCTGCTTCGGATGTGTCTCCTTCTTTGCTCCTCCCCCATTCACGCTCTCTCTCTCTCTCTCTCTCTCTCTCTCTATTTCAAAAGTAAATTTAAAAAAATTTTTAATTGTAAAAAGAAAAATGCTGCAGATAACAGACATGTTGCTGTATTGAACACTGTATGTACGTTAGTATGCCATTAACACATAAAAAGGATAGGAAAGAAACTGGTAACAGTAGTTCATGGAATAAAAGAGTTACTTGACCTGTTCTAAAGTGAGTAATTTTAAAATAAATAAGCACAATTTAAACATGAAGTATTTCTTCTCCATTAGGACCATTTGGGGTTGAAGTACGGGGAAAAAACTAATTGACTCATTGTCTATTATAGGAGAAGACGGATATAGAAGGGACCTTATTCGTCTATCGAAGGTAAGCTTTTTGAAAAAACGATACGTGTGTATTTTTAATCTCATGGCGAATAGTGTCCTATAAAGGTCAGCTTTGTACATAGGTCTTTAGAACTTTCCTGCTTGTCCCTGTTCATCCGTTTCTAGTTGTGAGATCCTAACCAAGTTAGGTCCCTTCTGTGAGCATTCCTATGATTCAGAGCTAGTAATGTGTAATTTTAGGCTGAGAGTCCTTTAGAAAGCAGATTACTCAATTGCACGTTTTAGATTTTCAACTTTTCTGAGAGAGTTAATTATGTAAAATGTGATTGGTTTGCAAACTGCAGCTTTTGGTTTGTCAGGCACCTTTTGTGTCCAGGAAAGGATAGTCGTGGAGTCCTTGTTTTCCTGCATCTCCCTTAGGTCTTGCTCTGACTGGGGCAGGTTCCTTCCCATGGTTTCTAAAGCTTAGGGATTCAGCAAGAATTATTACTGACATTTGGTCCTCCCCACCTTTTTTTTGGGGGGGGGGAGTATTATGAGTTATCTTTGAAGGATTGCCTTTCTCCACTGATGATAATTAATAATAATTTGTCAGATATTCTCTCAATTTCGGTGTATGGCTTTGAGATCTTGTCCAAATACACTAATCTTTTTTTCTCCTTTGTATGCAAGTGCTTTGATATTACATAGTAACTATAGCAGCTCTTTATTCTTTGCCACTTTGTTCCCTGCCCTTCATCTTTCTCCTTTAAAAAAAAAAAAAAAGGCAAAAAAAGGCCTTTACTCTTCACCTACTTCATTATTCTTTATTACTATATAAATCTCTAGAAACTCATCAGTTGTAGTTGGAGGCCCAGTATCTATGACATCTGAGGAGTACTTTCCTGGCCTTATTGTTACAGGGTAGTACGGATCTGCTGGTTGGAGAAATTATGAAATTTAGTATAATAAATGATTTGGTTTAATAATATTCAGAGAGGCTTCCATAGTGTTGATCCTAACAAAAGGAAACCAATGCGACTCTTTGATGAGAAATGTGAGAACATTTTATGTGCCTCGGATAAAGGTATACCACAGTGTCAGAATATCACTTTGCAGAGACCTTAGTCTAGAAGAAGCCTGGATTTGGAGTCAGAAAACCTAAAGCTGAATTCTGGTCACATTATTTGTGTGACTTTGGGCAAAAGCCTTAATCATTCTGAGTTTATTTCCTAATCTGTAGAGTAGGATTCTAAAAATCTCTCCCAGGTACACAGAGAAATGGGTGAGAAACTGTAAGTGTTGTATACACATGAGGAGTGTCTAAAGAGTCGTGTACTGACTCACCCTGATAGGAGAACCAAGGACATTTGTTATTATAGGATTCGAGGCATTTTCTGTCTCACTCAGGAGAACTATGGAAAGACCATTTTGGTGTAATAAACCATCATGATCGTTACGGTTGACAGTCATTACCAAAACCAAGTCCGTACCGTATCTAAAATAAGTGATATTTTTGTTGAGAAAATGTTTATTAAATGTGTACTGAGTATCTATCTTGGGATACATCTGAAAAAAACAAGACAAAAACCCTATTTGTGTGGAGTTTACATTCCAGTGGAGAAGGACAGTGTAAAAAATTACGAGTGGTATGGGAAAAAAGGGGTGGGCTGGAGCTACGGACCCTGATAGCAGGCTGGAGACCTGAGAAAGGGTAGTTCTCAGGTAAGTGTCCTTGAGAAAGTGATAGTTGAGGAGAAGCTTGTGGGGGGTGCGACAACTCGATTCTGGGCGAGTGTTCCAGACGAGGGTCTTCAGGTGGAAGCACCCTTCCTGTTGGGCAGCTGAAGAGCTCAGAGTGGCTGGAGCAGGAGAAGCAAGGGAAGAGGCAGAGGGGAGGAAGGCAAGGAGGGCCCGTGCCGCTCGGGCCCTGGTGGCGTTAGTAAGGACATTGGTCTTTCATCTGTGGGACTAAGTCCTTGGAAACTTCTGAGAAGACGAGGGCTGTGATCTGTCTTAAATTTTTTGTTTACAACTTTATGTGCTAAGAATATTGTATAATGCAATAGTGTAGTTCTTCTTTGGAATGGAAATAAAGAAGTAGATCACGTTTCTGTGAATTAAACAGTGACTACAGGGTTGGTTTTTTTTTTTTTTCTGTCAAATCTAAGGTCAGCCTCCCCTTACCATGGTTTTACCATTGTGAATCGACTGAATATGCACAATCTGGTTGAACCAGTGAATAAAGATTTGGAATTTCAGCTCCATGAACCATTTCTTCTGTATAGGAATGCAAGCCGTAAGTATATCTGTCTTATTTTGGTTCACATATTTACAATTAAAATTGACTTTAGTTTCTATCACTATTTTTAGAGTTTCAAGTTAATAATAAAAAAGAAAAGCTATACTTTTATGGTTAGGAGTCTCTTAGTAAGATCAAGCCTTTTAAATTGAGCTTCTAAAATTGAAACATTCTTTTGTATGCAGTAACTGTTACATTGTTTTAGTTAAATACACTGTCCCATATAATAGCATTATGTTATATTCCTGTCTTTTGCTTCATGAAAATAAGTTTCACCGTTTGTTTTGGTTGTGACATTGAATTATCGGCTGCCCATGCCCCTAAGCAACAGAAATGAAACTTAGTTTGAGAGACACAGGACAGGGACCGATACTGATATTTCCATCCATTCCCGTCCCCAAAGCAAGTACCGTCTTTCCCTTGGCAGTGGCATTCGTCAGTCTGTGTATTGAGTGTCTGCTGGGTACAAGTTCTGGGCCACGAGCTGTCGTCCTTAGTGTTAACGATACAGTGACCTTCGTGAGGAGGAAGGCGTTCACATCAGCTGTGACTCCGATGCGAGCGGCAGCTACTCAGTTGTAGGGCAACTTCTAGAGACCTTCAGGCATTTTACAGACTCTTGAGAATGGTTGCATGCAGTCCGCAAAGCCCTTTCAAGAAGTAAGATACTAAAAAGTGTCCTCGATTCCTGTGTTTCAGTATGGGTGTTAAAGACTGAGCGTTTGAGGTCAGAAGAAAGACAGTTGTTTGGCACTGAGCGTAGGTAGATCAGACCTGGTTGTGGTAGTAGAGCAACCGTCACTGTCATCCAAGGAGGTTGCTGGAGAGATGCTACCTCTCACTCAAAAAAGAAAAATTGGGGCACCTGGGTGGCTCAGTCGGTTGGGCAGCCGACTTCGGCTCAGGTCATGATCTCGCGGTCTGTGAGTTCGAGCCCCGCATCGGGCTCTGTGCTGCCGGCTCGGAGCCTGGAGCCTGCTTCGGATTCTGTGTCTCCCTCTCTCTCTGCCTTTCCCCTGCTCATGCTCTGTCTCTATGTCTCTCAAAAATAAACTTACAAAAAAAAAAAAAAGAAAAATTACGCTTGGATTTCACGTGACTGGGAGGTAACTGGTACTGAAGGAGTGTCTTCAGTGTAAAATGGAAGCAGCTCCGGAAATTAGGCATCTTTTAGTTCCCCGGATGAGAACGGGCGAGGGCTGCTTCAGAGCCAGAAGCCCCAGCTCTTCTCCACAGCTCACTTTATGTCTCTAAGTGAAATGGAGTCTCTTGATTTTTCAGTGAACCATTTGTCCAGATAATCCTTCTCTGAGATTTTAATTTCTGGGGACACACTGGAAATGCTTTTTAATACCTGTGAGTGAACTGATGTTAACAGCCAAATTACTTCAGATGGCGTTTTCTTCATGCCGAACTTTCTGTTAAAGGAGAAATTCTGCAGAGAAACCCAGATCCAATTTTTTTTAAGGGAAATTGGCTTAATTCTGCTCCTTAGTACCTGGAAACTTAATCTAGCTATTGCTTCTAAGAAAAGTTTGAAAATAGTCCAGAAAATTATCAGAGACCCATGGATTTCATACCAAGTTAGCGTAAGGCTGATGTGGATCATGGTGTCTCTTTCACAAGCTCAGGTTCCCGCGGAGTTGAAAGTGCAACGTGACGCAGATAGAGGTAGATCACGATTAACCAAAATTTCACTAATCAGAACCTCGGTTCTCTGAACACATGTCTGTAGTCCATGTGTGGAAGAAATTAAGGCAAACTATAAGAAAACAAGCTAATGTTAGGTCTCATTTCATGAGAAATCTAGCGGATACCTGGAGTGCAACCTGGCATCACCGTAAAGATGTGCTGTAACTTAACCCCCCTATAGGACCCTAGGTTAATTTGTTGTGATGATAACTTAAATCATCATGTATTATGTTAATTAGAATAGTCTCAAGCAGAAAGGTACACTAATGCATTTTATTTTAGAAGGATTTTCAACCAGAAATTGAAACAAAGGTTTTCTTAGTTAAACAGAAAGCTCACTTAACCAAAGTAGTCCAGTTCCCCGGTTACTTGAGGCACTGAATCATTTTCTAAGGGCTGTACGGTTTCTGGTATTGCTAATTAGAAATGCAAGAGCACATCAGCTTGTTTTCAGACTAGAGAAAGACCTGAAAAGGTCAAGTACAATGCCGTGGGTGTATTGAAAACAGTCTACAAGAGGAGCTTGGGGAAGGTATTTAAAGGAACAGCTGTATGGGGAGAAGTGACAGGGTAGCATGAACTGATTCCAGGAGTGTGATGGCCTCTCTTGGGTCTCTGTTTTGTCTACCTAGTCTTAAATGTGGAAAATAGTCTTGTCAAGGCTGCAAGCTATTGAGTTGTTAAGGGATTTGTTCTTTAAACAAAAAGTTAATTAGTGTCTGATTGTGTATACAGGTAATTATACCTGATTCTGTGGCTGCTCTTCTGTCGTCTTGTGGGAAATACCGCTAAACCACTGACCCGTTTCACTCATTGTGCCTTCAGATCCAGCTTCTTTCACTCAAATCCGTTTTTGGAGTTACTAGAAAATTGAGCTCTCATTTTTTCCAGTTCTAAATAAATGGTTTTATTCTATTTTTTAGTTTTGAGTTATACAACTCCCCTCCCCCCACTCCCCCACCCCTCCACCAACGTACACAAGGAAAAGGTAGAATCTTACAGAGAAAATGCCTACACTAGCCAAGGGCTTAGGTTGGTGATTCCGTTGACTATTTTGGAAGCAGTATATTTTTCTATACCGATCTAAGGGCTTTTCAGGCAGCCATGAGACCCCTTTGAGGCCGCATCACGGGTTGGGAAGACTGCAGATTCTGTAGTGAATTAAACAAAGGTGTGGTTCCTAACACCTTACTTCTGACTCACAAGGAGGAAACAAGAGCCCTAGAGAAGTTAAGAGAAACTTACTCAAGAGTCACAAGTTTGTAAGTGACCTAGGCAGAATTCAGATCGTCACAGCCCGCGTTGCCTCTGGATGTCTGCAGCAGTAAAATTACTTCCGTCGTCAATCCACATCCTCGAGCGAGGCTGACTGCGTCGGTCCTGTCCCACAGAGCAGCCACCAGCTCCAGGCGACTACCGCTGAGCGCTCAGTGAGGCTGGTGCGACCAGGACGTTTTCTTCTCTTTTTTAGTGCATTTAACCTGTCTGCATGTAAGTAGCCGTGTGTGGCTAGCAGCCACCGTAGCGGATGGCAGAAATCTAAAGCATGAACCCATGCTCCAAACACACCCTTTTGTTGGGCCGTACCTGAATTTGGATTAGATTTCTATGCCTCTCATTTAGTCATTCTTTTTTTAAAATTTATAAGTGATTCCTAGATACAAAGGCTGCAGAAGATATCCCCGAGGGTGGCTTTGCCATGGTAACACTCTTTTGGCATGAAATTTAATTTTCAGAAAAGAATCCTATTCTAGGCTTTGCCATTTTCGGGCTGTAACCTTGAATAAATATGTGAACCACTGATCTGACCTGCTTATCTTAAAAGGGCATCATATACAAGAAGACATTTTGTCAGGCACTTATAAATATAAAATATTATAGACTGTGTCTCCATCTTAGACCCAAGCCAAGTGATCTTTTTAAAAAGTCAGTCGTAGGGATTTTAATATCATCTGAGTTCTCTTAAAACCCAGACCCATAGTGTCCTTCTTCCCGTCCCTTCCAACCAGCACCAGGACAAGCTGGGGACTGTCTTTACAAGTATTATTTTCAGATGTTATAGGGGCCATTACTAGACAGCCTGAGGTATGATAAGTTGAAAATCTATACGTGTTAAAAATGAGAAATATTAGAGCATACAGATTTTTTCTAACTCTCAACAGAAGCAGTTCTAATCAGTGGGTCACAGTGTTCATTTGATCAGTATACTGGAACACATAGCACCCTCTTGTCTAAAACTAGGGATTAATGTCCTGGTGTTTAATTTGTGGACACCTCTTCCCTAAAAAACCCTAGTGACAGTTTTTGGTTTTTTTTTAACATTTATGTATTTTTGAGAGAGGGAACAACAGAGCGTGAGTGGGGGAGGGACGGAGAGAGAGGGAGACACAGAATCCAAAGCAGGCTCCAGGCTCTGAGCTGTCAGCACAGAGCCCAACATGGGGCTCAAGCTCACAAACCGCTAAATCATGACCTGAGCTGAAGTCGGACGTTTAACTGACTGAGCTACCCAAGCCCGCCAAAACATCGATGATAGTTTTAATTTTATCTTTGATTAGTTGAAGAAACATAGTTTTTTTGGCTGTGTAAACATATGCTTTACTACTGATCTGCTGATCTTCTGTTTTCATATGTGAAGAGAATCCATTTTACCAGCTGCGTTATGAAACCATTCTTTGGAGACCCTGAGCTTCCAGGAGTTCCATGGCAGAGGCACGTCAGAGAAAATATCCTTCACCTCCTGTCCAGCAATATCATGACAGAAAACCTCCCTCCTACAAACATTTAGAATTGCCGTATAAAGTATTAAATGCATAGCTTAGGCAAGAGGAGAATGGGGGCATTTCAGTGGCCAGCATCAGAGCAAGAGCTGAGGGCTGAAGTGAGGAGCTTATGAACCGACACTGGCTGCCAGCTCTTAGGGCTTCTTATGTGTGGAGCTCTCCTTCAATAAGGACCCCGTTACAGTTACAGGGAGCCAGGAGACCAGGCCACGAGCTCTCTCAGGTGGAGAGGTGGAGCTGAAACACCAGTACGTACATACATACAGCCAGGTCCCCTGATAAGCTACATGTTAACAAATTAGAAAGATGTCAGCCCACCAACCGGAGAAGAGGACAAGGCAAGTTCATCTATCTCAGTATGGACTATGGGCTGGAAAGAAAATGTCTCCCCCTGAAAATAGTCACCATAAGCCTTCTCATGCAGGATTCGGGGCTCGGCTTATACCATTCACTTGGTATAATTTCTTATGCCAGGCCAAAAACTAACATAAAAATTGATCCTCAGCTGGCGAGTACTCCAGAACACCTGGCAAAAGCAAATGCAAAATCCTTCTAGAAGGACATCCAGATTGCCCACGGATCTCATTGATAAGCCTCGTGGTCTAAAACTACTAACTCCAAAAGGAAATAATTCACAATCAATGAAAGGTAGAACACAACAAACAGCAGGATTGGCCAACCCTTCCCAGAAACTTTAGATAATGAAATGATCAGATGGAGACTTTAATGGATATAAATGTCGCATGTATAAAATAAAGTGACAGGTAGCTTTGAAAAATAACCAAGTCAAATTCCTAGAAATTAAAATTTCACTTATTGAAGTAAACTCTCTCCCTGGACTCAGAAGTTAATTTGTAACAACGAAAAGAGAATCGGGGAATAGAAGAGGACTTCTGAAGGACTTCTCCAGAATTCATCCAAGAAGTGAAAAGAAATGGAAAATGGGACCAAGAACATAGACATGGAAAATCTAACATAACAGGGAAGAATTTCAGAATATAAAATAGGCAGTATCTGAAGAGATTACAACTAAGAATTTGCTAGAATCCTTGAAAGACATAAATCTCAGATTTAGGCAGTAGAATGAATTCACAAAAAGAAGCAACCCAAGGCTACTTGAGACCGATTACTTAGAAAGAACACCAGTTAGACTGACAGCATATTTAGTTGCAGCTACTGAGTTCGGAAGACAAAAGAATAATGTTCTCAGGGTACTGAGGGAAAAACAACCTACACTTCAATAGTTCAGGAGAACAAAATAAGATAAAGACATTTGTCAACAAAAATGGAACATTTGCCTCCAGTAGCCCCTTGGCGAAGGTGCTTCTGAAACCGTGCTGTCCAGTGGAGTAGCCACTAGCCACACGTGGCTGTTGAGCCACTTGAAATGCTCCTAGTGCTACTGAATTCTGAATTGTAGTTAATTTGATTCAGAAATAAGAAAATTGAGTACAGAAGTAAGAAATGACGTTTACAAACTATAATGAGCAAAGAAAAGGAAGTGAATCAAAATAAGGGTGGACTGTATAAAACAGTGAAATGACTGGTCTGAGCAGAGGTGCTAAAAAGGTGAAGCGACGCGCCGAGGTGGCTCAGTCGGTTAACCGTCCGACTCGATTTTGGCTCAGGTCATGATCTTGTAGTCATGAGATGGAGCCCTTCCTTGAGCTCTGCACTGACAGCAGGGAGCCTACTTGGCTCCTTGGGGTTCTCTCTGCCTCTCCCCTGCTTGTGTGTGCTCTCCCTCTCTCACTCTTTCTCTCTCTCTCTCAAATAAATATTTTTTTTTAAGATGAAGCAAAAATACTAGACACTAATAACATAAGGTAAAAGCTCTTCAAACCTAAAGCATCCCACCCTGAGGTGAGAATAGATACATCGATTAACCATAGACTTAACTCAGGCTGTCTGTGTTCAAGCGATTCAGGGTAACCACTGCAAAACAACCAGGATCAGGAAAGGAGTGAATGGCCACCACAGGAAATAGCCCAACATAAAATGGCAGAAATAAGTCAGTAACTAGAACAAAATGTTAAGTGAACTAAAGTTGCCAGTTCAAAGAGATTTTAGACAGGATGAAGATACAGAATTTATGAATAATGCTGTTTTCAAAAAACATAAAACTCAAAACCTGGAAAGATTGAAAGTAAGGGGATGGGATGCGATCTCTCAGGCAACTGGTAACCATACGAGGCTGCCGTAGCCGTGCTAATCATACCTGAGAGATTTCAGGTGCACAACATCAGGGGCTAAAGTTGCCACAAATGATAAGAGGAATGAATTACCTAGAAGATAAAACTATTCCGTACTGGGAGGTACCTAGTATATGCCAGAAATACATAGCGAATGTTAAAAATCCATCTTCATAGGGGGAGGTTTTAACAGGCCACCTCAGTAATTGCCAGATAAAGCAGATGGTTATGAGACACTTGAACAGTTAAACTTGATCTCGTGGGCATATAAAGAACCCTGCTTCCAGCAATTCGAGAATTTGCATTTGTTTCAAATACACGTTAGAATTTTATAAAAATTACCTGTATGTAGGCCACCCAGCCCAAGAAGTTAAGAAAAAAGAGAAATCTGGGTTAAGTTGAAGGAAAATACAGATGAGTAGCAATTAACTGCAGACCATAGAAATCTCAATAGAGGGATAGAACGAAATCAACAACAAAAACTCTCCTCCACAACCTGATTGATCCAACAACAAGAAAAAGAGGGGGATGGGGGACAGATTGGGCAATATTAGGAATAATCTATATATTTTTTAATATATTGCAGCTAAATGTAGGGAACACATGTTTTTTACAACAAGAAATCACTGTGAAGAACTTTGTGCCTATATGTTTAAGACTTAGATTATCTGGTTTCTTAGAAGAAGCAGAGTATAACAAAACTTATTCAGGAATAAATAGATCTGAATACACTCACAAACAATAAAATGTTGGGTCAGTAGTTTAAAATCTTTCCCATCACATCTAAATGAAATGCTAAGAAGAATGTCCTATTCAGTAATTGGTGCCAGGACAGTTATTCTCCACATAGGACTGGCCTCTGACAAAGCAGATACAGGATCGATGCATTTCTGATCTTCTCACAGAACACCTATCTCCACAGTCCACTCTTCTGCAGCCAGGAGATCGTGCTTCTGTTACCCACTGTTCCTTCAGCAAGCATTTGGCAAGCCCCTGTCCCAAGTAACATACCTTACGGAGTATGTTTCATCTAGAAGGCGCTTCCCTAAGACCAGTGTCAGGGGCCCTTTGATTTCCACTTCTGCGGAAATTTAATTTTGAAATGCACAAGACTATTTTCTGTAAACAGGGTTCTGAGCAACTTTTTTTAAATCCAAAATTTGGTATGTGAAGCAACAAAAAGTAAAAGTAAGCAAAATTGGTTTTTCTCTTTGTTACATCAAGATAGTCTACATCGTAACTTGGTTCACTGAAAATATTAGAGTTAAGGTTTGTGGTCCCGTTAAGCTCTTTAAAATCAGTTCTGGCATTCAGCGATTTCCTTTTGCAAAAACTCTTTCGGTGTTGTCTTTACTCTGTTTTTAAACCAACAAGCTGATTATTTAACTCACATGTACACCTTACTACAGTGATACTTGAACACCTGTCACTTACCAAGTGCTATATATACCATTTCAGTAAAAACTGTTAAGTCCTTTTGAAGAATTTTAGTTATTTTTTTTAGACTTAGGTTCTGTTGCATTTTCTTAGAAAAATTATAAGCAGAAGTCATTAAATTACATTAGAACTTTTAGTGTTAGAACTCTACCTTTCTGATAACGGTCAAGATTCTTAATGAAATATGTTTCTGTGTTAATCCCAGTGCTATGACTATTTACTCCTAAAACAGCTCTGTTAATTAATCGTAAAAATCAGTGATTTTAGATCTGTGGTTAGAAATACCAGCTATAAATCTGAATGATTAGGCTGGTACTTGTGAAAATCTGATCCTCCAAAGAGACTGTGGGGCGTTTACATGTTGAGGGTTTTTCCTGGTCATTTTTAGCGGCAACACTGATCCATTAATTAGAAGAAACATACAGTCTAGATTTTGTCTTCTCAGAACTAAAACTAACTTTGTTCCCTCCTTAGACCAGTGATGATGGTGGTTTTAGCCAAAAAAAAAAAAAAAATTACTTTACGTAGATGGTAAACTTTGCATTTTTTTTTTTACTGAAAGATAAACAAGGGCTGTTATTCACGTTTCCTCCATCCAACACTTCAGGGCATGGGTCTCCCCCCGAATGCCAATTTTCATTTTTTTTAATATTTTCCATAATCCAAAAGTGCTTTCAGAAAAATGAACAAAGTATGTTGCCCTATAACCTGCTTAACAACAACAAATCACTGTAACAAGCAATTTAAAATAAAAACATTATTGCTATTTAATATTTTTTAAGAACTTACCTTCAAAAGCGTGTGAGAAGTACCTCTTTGTTTCCGCTTCACTGACAACTTTTCCTTTATATCGGGCATCAGTCTCTTGATAGAGAGCATTTTTAATTAAAATTAGATCTCTAGAAAAGGCAGGGAGATTCATTTCCATAGTGTTGAAAATGCAGCTGCCAAATGGAAAGTTTTAGTAGAAGAAACACTGTGATGTGTACTTTTTTTTTTTTTTTTGGTCTCTGCTTGCCCTTTCTCAGTTCAAGGGCAAGACTCAGAACAGTAGAGATGGTAGGTGGCTACTGGCATTTGCACAGGTCTTCAGACTCAACGCACAGTGCAGGAAATGTCCTTGCAAGAGAAGTTTACAATTTGTCAGGCCAAAAAATGTGACTTCTACCTCCAAACTAAAGGAGGAATTTATAAACAGTTCCGAAAGCCCCACAGTGTGTTCCCCGTGATCCTCGAGTCCAGCGCGGTGCCGCTTGGCCGGCCCGGAGACAGGCAGCCAGTGTGCACCATCCGCCGGGGCCGCGCCGCGCTCGGTGCGACTCCGTAATCAGTGGAGGAGAGAGGACCTGTGGCAACTGCATTAATCCGGCCTCCGGTCGAAGATAAGGAAAGAGCCTTGCCGTTGCCACGTTAGTAGACTGAAGAGGTAAAAACACCATGAAAACACAGAGTGTGACTTAGACTCCAAGGCTGACCTGGTGACGCTGTCAGGTCAGACAGTTCACATGTCTGTATCGCGTCCTCTCTGTTGCAGGCCACTGTTCAGTGTTCTAACAGCCTCTACCGATAGGGCCCGTAGTGTTCTAGTAGAGTCTCTGGTAGGGCCTCTACCAGGTACCTTCCGGTTAACTTTGTAAGTCCATGAACATTTCAGAATTTCCAAAGCAGATTCATTTCGGTGTGTCTCACTAAATACTGATTTTTTTTTCCCCTCTGAAGTAGAGTTGTCAGGTAAAATGCAATTTTATCTTTGTTTTTTATTGCAGTATTATCATAATTGTAAATATTTTAAAAGTTAACCATGCACGCATGCACCATTTATCTCTTTTAGATAATTAATATTTTCTCTTCTCAGAACTCTAGCTAAGTGGTAGAAATGTGGTCTTTATATGTATGTATACAGGTTTTCACCTTGGTTTACAAAGTGAAGTTCATTGTGGAGGTAAAAATTGAAACAGAGTAACCGCTAGAAGATTTGAAGCCACTCTGGAGTAGGGAGAGTAAACCTCAAGACTGAGCCCTTGGGGTTCAGCCCCCTGGAGGATCCAGGCAGATCTGAGCTACTTACAAAGTCACCACTTCCAGACATGCTCGGCTTTTTTTTTTTTTTTTTTTTTAATTAAGGCATGGGATAAGTATTTGCTACTAGCATTTAAAAATGACATTTTACACAGACATCTGGATTTCTGCCTTTTCTTCTTGTGGCAAAATGGCTGTATGGCCACACAGCACCTGCATCCCTGTAGGCACTGAGAGTCAGGAGCTCTGGGTAGGGCATGCCCCCTACAGCCTCGCCGACCCCACCACACCCGGCATCTCTTAGACCGTCATGGCCGTTTGCCTTACAACCCTGGTTTGGATGATCTCTTAATAAATTAGTAGAAAAATATATATATAGCAGAGAAGTTAGGGAAAAGAGAGAAAAGTTCCCCCTTTTCTCACCTACTATTTGAACCGTTTCCGAAAGCCTTAAGTGTGGATTTTGGAGAGCACAGACAACAGGAACTCGGCTCCTTGGAGACCAGGGGCCATCGTCGTTCCTCGTAATACATAAAAGTGCTCATTTCCGTGTGGGACACTGGGGCAAATAGACCACTAGGGGTCGGACAGGTCCAGCATTTGGCATACCCATAATCACTTGCAGCGCCCTCCCCCCACCCCTCGGGGAAGCTCTGCCTTCGGAGCGGCAGGTTCTATGTGTCAGGAAACTCTAACAGCAGGGGTCAAGCCCTGGTGGGACTCCCAGTTTTGTTTTATTTATTTAGAGTTGCCTCTTACTTAAGAACAGGAAGTCTGTCATTGGAAACGATCAGTTGTAATATTCTTTGGGTTTATTTTCTTAATTTCCAAAAAAAGTTCAATGGTCATTTCATGTATCTGAATCCTATACTAAGATTACCCTGTTGAAAGGGACTGCGGAAATGACATTGCCAGTAAATGGTTTCAGACCTGATTTAATTTAGAGAAGGGCACTAAATGTGAAAATACCAAACCAAAGAGCTTGCAGAATAGCATTTTAAAATTTCCCGGCCTATGTCTTTTAATCAGTGTTCACTAAATGGACACTGCAATTTAGATTTTTTTTTAACTTTTTTTAAGTTTATTCATTTATTATTTCTAAGAGAGAGAAAGAGCACAAGCAGGGGAGAGGCAGAGACAGAGGGAGACACAGAATCTGAAGCAGGCTCCAGGCTCTGAGCTGTCAGCACAGAGCCCACATGGGGCTCGACCTCACGAACCACACAATCCCCCCTGAGCCGAAGTCGGACGCTTAACCAGCTGAGCCCCCCAGGCAGCCCTGCAATTTAAATTTTAGAGAGTGCACTCTCTCCTCCATGTTTGCATTCATCGGTGTTTTCAGGTACGTGTTCTTTGGCCACCACAGGAAAGCCGCTGAGGTAACCGAATCCCATTTACCAACCGGCGTTTTCCTGCCTGCCTGTTTGCCCCCTGCCACAGTCTCCTGTCAGAATCCTAGGCCAGTCACGCTGTGGCCCGCACTCTTTTTCCTGCATTCTGCCTTCCACCTCAGAGCCTTT
Organism: Paguma larvata; assembly: GCA_030068075.1. Classification (NCBI taxonomy): domain Eukaryota; kingdom Metazoa; phylum Chordata; class Mammalia; order Carnivora; family Viverridae; genus Paguma; species Paguma larvata. The sequence goes on along the minus strand of CM057842.1, from coordinate 20,676,954 downwards.
CTCTTCTCTCTTTCCCGATGCTTCAATATCAATGTGGAGCCTCCCGGCTTATTCTTGCCCTAAAGGAAACAATCTGTAAAGCAGGGGCATCGGCTCTCTCGCTAGCCAGGACAGGCTCGTGTGTCCATCACCTGCTCCATCCTGACATTACTTTTATAATCAGAAGGATCTTCCTTATGTGTAGAGTAAATGTTTTGGGCTATATTCAAAGCACATTTTTGTGTTCTCTCTTCCTGTGTAGGGGATCTTTGTCAGTATCATCTTTAGAAATTTTGTAACTCTTAACGCCATTGCCAAAAAGCTTTTATCAAACCCCTTTTTTGCTTGGCACCACACTGAGAAAATCTCCAACCTCCTCAGATCCTTTTAGAAAGTAGGTCAGATCTAAATAATCAATGAATCAAAAAGACAACTTGTGCACGAGCGTGATTCCCATCTCTGTTCTTGTGGCATTTCACAGCGTCTCGAGAAGTCTCAAGGGATTTTACAAAGGCTCCAAATTAATTTGGGTTTTCTTGATCTTATACACACCGTATACCATTCCAGATGAGAAGCAGAGTGAGCTGTAACGTCAAATCATAATAGGCTGCTGGATCTTCAAACCGTGCTCTCTGGGGAAATGGAAAACTCTCGCTCCTCGGCTTTTTAAAATTTCTCCATACTGGGGCACCTGGGTAGTTCAGTCAGTTAAGCATCCGACTTCAGCTCAGGTCATGATCTTGTGGTTTGTGGGTTCAAGCCCCACATCGGGCTCTGTGCTGACAGCCTGGAGCCTGCTTCAGATTCTGTGTCTCCCTCTCTCTCTGCCCTCCCCTGCTCGCTTGCTCTCCCTCTCTCTCTCTCTCTCAAAAATAAACATTAAAAATCTTTAAAATTTCTCTATTAAATCTAATTGCTTGAATCTTTTATCAATCTTGTTTTTCTGTCATTTAAAAAGCAAAGGGAGCATTTAATTTTGGATATTCTTTCCTGCATTTGATTTTTCCACCAAAATACAACTTAAAGGTAATTAAATATCCTACCACACACCCTAACTCTTCAGTGACTTGCCTATACTGCATGACTTACTTGAGACAGCTGTTAACAGCTGCAAAATACGGTGGGGGTCCAATAACTAAATAGTTTGCTTTCGTCTTGAGAAAAGACATTTATAAATCAAGATGCCATCAGTATTTGCCACAGCAAAATTATACTGTATTGTCAAATCTTTAAATACTCCGCGCTGTAGTTAATCAAGGAAAATTTTTTCAGGATGTTTCAGCAAATGAATTGTTCACAATATGAGTTGGGCCTTGGAGTGGAAGTTCTTTGGAGGGAAGAATACTTGGCTTTGGTTTGGAGACAGGTCCTCCGTGATCTCAGCTATCTGGGAACTTGTCTGTCTTTCCTCACCGGTGACAGCGACAGGTTCAGGGGCTGCTCTCAGGGCTTTCTTGCCAGTTGCATGCACCGAGCATTTGATATGTTGGCAGACAGAGCTGATTCTTGGATGCGTGTCTGAACCTCTACAGGTCCGCTTTTGGCAGAATCGAGTGTGACTCTTATCCTTCACCCATTAAGCTATCGTTATGGCTTCCTTATCTTTATTTCTTCTGCAAACATGCCTTTGAAAGTGTTTGGGTCTCTTTTGGCAGTTTGCTTGATAATGTACAAGAGTGGAAGGCATGTGTCTTATTTCTAAATTCTAGTGCATTTCTTCAAAGGAAGAAAGGAGGATGTAAGTGAAGTTTTGTCAACATAAGTCGATAGTTTCTGCTGGGTTTATTTTGATTATCCATATGGAATTCTTTCTTAAGAGTTGGGCTTTCAACCCCCAATGAAAACATTATTAAATGCCCCTGTTTAACCAAAAAATGTTCTGAGCCTAATGTATTGCATATCACAAACTTTATCCTCACTCTGAGTTGCATGGGTGTGGCCATCAGAGGAAAACTAGAATCTTATATTTGGACTCTTGTGTTTTGTGTATTCTTTAGCCAAGGTTGGAAGAGGCATATTTAAAGAAAGATGGTTGTGTTCACTTGCCATATATGGAGTCTTTTCAAAGCCCAGTCTGATTGTGTGTAGGAGCAATCCTTAGCCGCAAGGAATAGGAACAGAACCAAAGACCCTGCGAGAGATACTGCTTAATAAATATCTCGTCCGTAACAGAACTTCCTCTGTGTTCCCTGTCAAAGCTAAATTTAATCTGTTTACTTACATCATGTAAAATATTCCACAATTGGTATTCATTAGACATCGATTGTGTTTGAAGAGTTGGTGGGGTTTTGCAGTTCTGTGAACAGAAGAGGGGCTGTGAACCTGGTTTCTAAACATGGACAACTCCTCACCTCAGGCTGAATGAAGCCCAGGAAACAAAAGCCAAGCTGGTAGTGTGGTAGTTAGTGTGCACAGTCACCTGCAGGACACATAGCCAGACACGGAGCCCAGCAGGCAACAAGGATGGTTTTAGTGAAACCGAAGGGTTTCGCTACCAGAGAAGTCCCCTTCTGAACAGGTTAGGGAGAAAATTCATGTTCATGATCTTCATTCATAAAATGAAGCCATTCACTCACTCTGCACCCACGTTTTTCACTGCCTCTACAATGACAACTGAAAAATATCCAATTAAACTTTTATTTCCATCAAAAAGGGAACTTTAAAGTTGTAATTGGCCATGATGTTTTTTGTAGAATATAATGACGTTAATTCAGAATGAAACAAAAATTCACTATTAAAATTTCTTTTATTGTATACTGGAGACTATAAGACTTTGAGAAGTTGAAGAAAACACAAATAAATGGGAAAATATTTCATTATCCTGTATTGGAAAGATAAATATTGTTAAAATGTCTATATTACATTGAGCAATCTACAGATTGGGTGTAATTCGTATCAAAATTGCCATGACATTTTTCACAGAAGTAGAACAAACCTAAAATTTGTATGGAACCACAGAAGGCCCCAGATAGCCAAACTTGAGAAAGAAGAAAAAAAGCCAGAGGGACACAATCCCAGATTTCAAGACAAACTGCAGAGCTGTAGTGTGCAAAACAGTGTGGTGCTGGCACAAAAACAGACACACAAATCAGTGAAACAGAATAGAGTACCCGGCAATAAACCCACACATATGTGGTCAAATTAATTTATGGCAAGGGAACCAAGAATGTACCGTGGGGAAAAAACAGCGTCTTTAGTAAATGGTGTTGGGGAAAGTGGACAGCTGCATGCTACTGTCTTCTCTTACACCATACACAAAAATGAATTCAAAATTGATTAGAGACTTGAATGTAAGACCTGGTACCATGAAACCCCTAGAGGAAAACATAGGTGGTAAGCTCCTGGACATCAGTTTTGGCAGTGATTTTTTGGATTTGACGCCAAAAGCAAAGATAAACAAGTGAGACTATATCAAACTAAAAGCTTCTGCTGAGCAGAGGAAGCCATCAACAAAATGAAAAGGCATCCTACCAAACAACAGAAAAATGTTTGCAAGTCATATATCTGATACAGGGCTGATATCCAAATTACATAAAGGACTCATACAACTCAATAGCAAAAGAATGAACAATGTGATTAAAAAGTGGGCAGAAGATTTGAATAGACATTTTTCCAGAGAAGACATACAAATGACCAACAGGTACATGAAAAGATGCTCAACATCACTAGTATCAGGGAAATGCGGATTAAGACCGCAGTGAGGTCACCTCACACGTGTTAGAATGGCTGTTATCAAAAATACAAGAAATAACAGGGGCACCCGGGTAGCTCAGTCTCTTGAGCATCCAACGCTTGATTTCAGCGCAGGTCATGATCTCATGGTTCATGATATCGAGTCCTGCATCAGGCTGTGTACTGACAACACAGAGCCGGCTTGGGATTCTCGCTCTTCTCTCTCTCTCTCTCTCTCTCTCTCTCTCTCTCTCTCTTTCTCTCTCTCTCTCTCTCTCTTTCTCTCTCTCTCTCTCTCTCTCTGCCCCTTCCACACTTGCACTCTGTCTCTTTCAAAATAAATAAAACATGTTTAAAAATATAAGAAATAACAGGTGTCGGAGAAAATGTGGAGAAAAGCAAGCCCTCCTGCACTGTTGCCGGGACTGTAAATCGGTGTGTCTGCATGGAGATTTCTCAAAAAATTAAAAGCGGAACTACCACATGACCTGGCAATTCCACTTCTGGGTATTTATCCGAAAAAATGAAAATGCTAATTTGAAAAGATATCTGCACTCCTGTGTTTATTGTAGCATTATTTATAACAGCCAGAACATGGATATAACCTAAAACAGGGTACCTGGTTGACTTAGATGGTTAAGCGTCTAACTCTTAATTTCAACTCAGGTCATGATCTCACAGCTTGTGAGTTCAAGCCCCTCATCAGGTTCTGCGCTAAAGCACAGAGCCTGCTTGGGATTCTCTCTCTCCCTCTATCACTCTGCCTCTCCCTGCTCATGCTCTGTCTTTCAAAATAAGTAAATAAACTTAAAAGCTCATGGTTATAAAGAACAGATTGATGGTTGCCTGAGATGGGGAGAGTGGAGTTCAAAAGGTACAAATTTCCAGTTACAAGATGAGTAAGTTATGGGGCTGTAATACATAGCATGGTGACCGTAATTCTATATTCTGTCATTCTTTTATTGTATCTTTTTAACTTATTTATACTCTATGTGTTACTTTAGTCTTGAAGCAATTATTGAAGCTCATTAACTTTTTGTTTCTATAAAAAAAATTATTATTTCATGTAATGAGGCAGTGGCTGTGTGGTGTCAAGACTACTGGCCTAAGAGTGAGAGTACCTGAGTTCTAACTACAGTTCTAAGACTTTTTCTTCTGATTTTTGATAAGCTATTTAGTCTTCCCATGAACCTCAGTTTCCATCCATAAAAGTGCATAACGAGACTTCTGATCCAAACAAGATGGCATAGACTTACTCATCTCTCCTTGCTTCTCCCTATTAAATACAACTATAAAACCCAGAAATAACACAAGAGACAATCAGGAGAACTCTGTCAGGTGGAAAGGGGAAGACCCAGAACTGGCAAAACAACACAGCAGCCGGGTCTTACAACCCTCTCACCCAACAAAAGAAGGGGACCCAGGCCTCACACTCGTTGACCTCCAACCTAGCAACACAGGACAGGGCAGGTAGGCTCATTCCCCTCCTGGGTCAAGTGGTAGTCTTGCCAACAGTATCAGGTGAACCCAGAAAAACTGGCAGCCCTGCTGACAATAAGTGGCCACCAAGCGAGTGCTCTTGCTCCCTCCCACGATGGGGAGATAGGGGTGGAAGAGGGGTCACGTCACTAGCCCGGTCTGGGAAGCAGTCTTCATCTGTGAAGGCCAAAGGCTCTCTTTCAGGAGAGGTACACCAGGTGGCCGAGCCATGGGGAACTCCTCCCACACCTTCAAGTGATACTCACTGAGAGCCTACTGGTTCAAGAAATTATAAAAAGAAGAAAAAATTAAGCTCAAAGCATACAGAAGTAAGGAAAGAATAAAGAGGAGAGCAGTAGAAATCAATGGCATTGGAAATATGAAAAGAAAAAACTTAATGAAACAGTAAGCTGGGTTTTTTAAAAACTTAAGTTTATTTTGAGAGAGACAGAGATAGCGCAAGTGGGAGAGGGGCATAAAGAGAGAGGGAGAGAGAAAATCTCAAGCAGGCTCTGCACTGTCAGCACAGAGCTCGATGTGGGGCTCAAACCCACAAAACAGTGAGATTATGACCTGAGCCAAAACCAAAAGTTGGACGTTTAACTGACTGCCACCCAGGTGCCCCAAATTAAAAAAATAATAATAAAATTCATAAACCTTTAGCAATACTAACAAAAAGAAAAAGAAAACACAAAGTACCAGTATCAGGAATGGAATAGTGGATATCACTATAGATTCTCCAGACATTAAGAGGGTAATAAACTAATGCCGTGAACAGTTCTGTCGTCATAAACTTGATAACTTGGAAGAAATAGACCAATTCCTTGAAAACCCAAACTACAAAATTCAACCAAGATAAAACAGGTAACAGGAATAGTCCTATAGCCATAGAAGAAATTGAATTCATAATTCAAAAGAAAAAATCTCCAGGCCTAGATGGTTTTGCTGGAGAATTCAAAGAGGAGTTAACACTAATTTTACATAGTTTCTTCCAGAAAACAGACAAGGAGGGAACAATTTTCAACTGATTTTATAAAGCCAGTGTTACTCTGATACCCAAACAAGGCAGACAGTACAATAAAAGAAAACCACAAACCAGTATCTCTCAAGAAGTAGGTGGGAAAAAATGCTCAACCAAATGTTAGCAAACTCAACAATATAGAGAAATGGGTTCTATTCCAGATCTGCAAAGTTGGTTCAGTGTTGAAAATCAGGGGCACCTGGCTGGCTCTGTCGGTTAAGCAACTGACTTTTGGTTTCGACCCAGGTCATGATCTTACAGTCATGAGATCAAGCCCCTTGTCATGCACCACACCAAGTGAGGAGCCTGCTTGGGATTCTCTCTCTTCCTCTTCTCTGCCCCTTCCCCACTTGTGCGGACACACATACACACTCTCTCAAAATTAAATCAACTTTTTTTTTTTAATTTTGAAAATATATAAACTTTTAAAAAAATATATTGAAAATCAGTCAGTTTAATCCACCCTATCAACAGACTGAAGATGAAATGGAAGTATCACGTGATCATATTTTGCGTTGTTGATGCAAAAAAAAAAAAAAAAAACCATGCCCATGCATGATAAAAGCTCTTAAGTTGGGAATAGGAATAAATTATGCGATCTTGATAAAGAGCATGTACAACGAACTTACAGCTGACATCATATTCCTAGTGAAAGGCTGAATGTTTTCCGTCTAAGATTGAGGATAAGGCAAGGACGTCCGCTGTCAGCACTGCCGCGCAACCTGGCACCGAAGGTTCCGACCACCGCAGGGGGCGAGAGAGAAAAATAGGCCTGCATGTTGGAAGAGAGAGGGGAGAAAAAGAAATAATAAAAATGTTATTTGCAGATAACAGAACTGTCTAAGTATAAATCCGTAGAACTAATCAGTGAGTTTGGTAAGGTATGAGAATACAAGATGAACATTCAAAAATCGGTCACAGTTAAAAACTACCATTTAGGGGTGCTTGCTGGCTCGGGCGGGAGAGCATGCAACTCTTGACCTCAGGGTCATGCGCTAGAGCCCCACGGTGGGCGTAGAGATTACTAAAATAAATAAATAAATAAACTTCAAAACAAACTACCATTTATAATCTTTACAAAGAAAATTAAGTACTTAGGTGTAAATTTAACAAAACATACAGGATCTGTGTGCTGAAAATTACTGATGAAAGAAATCAAAGAAGATCTAAATAAATGGAGAGAGACTGTACTTGTGCATTGAAGGACTCCACATCGTACAAATTCATTTACTCCCAAACTGGTCTGTAGGTTTAAAGCACTTTCTATCAAAATCCCAGGAAAGATTTTTGTAGGCATAAACAAATGTATTCTAAAACTTACATGGAAAAGCACAGGCTATAGAAACTAAAACAATTTGGAAAAGATGCATAAAGTGGGGGGAATTATTAAGCCTACTATTAGCACAGGAATCAAGACAGTGTGGTACTGGTGGAGGAATAAACACATAAATAGGATAAAATAAATCTGGAGATACACCCACACAATATGCCCAGTTGATATTTGACAAAGGTACAAAAGAGTCTTCAATAAAGAGAGGAGAACATTTTCAACAAATAATGCTAGAACATTTAGACCCCCCCCAAAAAAAAAAGAAAGAAAGAACCTTAACTTAAACCTTTTTATACAAAAATTAACTCAAAATTTATTACCAACTGATGGGGTGCCTAGGGTGGCTCGGTTGGTTAGGTTTCTGACTTCGGTTCAGATCATGATGTCACGGTTCTTGGGTACAAGCCCCACATCGGGCTTTATGCTGACAGCTTTGAGCTTGGAACCTGCTTCGGGTTCTGTGTCTCCCTCTCTCTGCCCCTCCCTCTCTTTTTCTCTTTCTCAAAAATAAATAAAAATTTAAAAAATTTGATTACCAATTGAAATGTAAAACTATAAACCTTTTAGGAAAAATCATAGAAAATTTTGTTACTACGGGTCTGTCAGCAAAGTATTCTTAAACTTGACACCAAAAGCATGATCCATAAAAGGAAAAATTGGTATGTTGAACCTTGTCAAAATTAAAAATCTTTGCTCTGGAAGGACCTTACTAAGAGAATGAGAAACAAGATACAGACAGAGAGAAAATATTTTCAAACCACATATCCAACAAAGGCCTAGTATCTTGCATATCTAAAGAACTTGTAAAATTCAACAATAAAAAAAAATCCTAGGGCAAAAGACATGAACAGACATTTGACTAAATAGAAAATATGGATGACAAAGAAGCACATGAAAAGATGTTCAGCATCATTAGCTTTTAGGGAGCTATAAACTAAAACCACAGTGAGATGTCACCATACACCTGTCAGAATGGAGGAAGTTAAAAATAGAAGAACAGATGCTGGCAAGGATGCAGAGAAAGGGAATTGCTCATACGTTGCTGGTAGGAATATAAAATAGGTCAAACACTCTAGAGAACAGAGTTTCTTCTTTAAACTGAACATGCAATTGCTGCGACTCAGTAACTGTGCTTTGGGGCATTTTAACCCAGATATGAAGACTTAAATTCACACAAAAACCTGCACATGAACATTCACAGCTGCTTTATTCATTAATAGCTCAAAACTGGAAACACCATGTGCCCTCCAGTGGATAAACATTTGAACAGGTACAGCCACACCATGAAATACTACACAGCCGAAAAAGAGAGCGGGGTCGGGGAGGAACTTTTGATGCAAGCAACAACTTGGTGAATATCCAGACAATTATGTTGAGTCAGAAAACTCAATCTCAAAAAGTCTCATACTATGTGATTCCATTTATATTCTATAACATTCCTGAAATGACAACATTAAAGAAATGGAGAACAGATTAGTGTGTTTGCCAGGGGTCAGAGATGGGGGAGAGGGACCAAGGGAGGAAGGTGTGGCTATAAAAGTCCACCAGGGTTCCTCCTGGCCACCGAAATGTTCTGTAACTTGACTATATCAATGTCAGAAGCCTGGCTATGATATCATATTATACTTCTACAAAACATTACCAATGGAAGAAACAAAGGGCACACATATTCCCTGTTTATTTTTCCAAGTGTGTGTGAAGCCACAATTATTTCAAAATTAAATTTAGCCCTTTTCCTTTGGCGCGCCACTGAAGATGCTGGTGTTGCCATGGTGTTACCGGTATTGTAAGAAAACCTATCCAGGGGCGCCTGGGTGGCTCAGTTGGTTGAGCGTCTGACTTCGGCTCAGGTCACGATCTCACGGACTGTGAGTTCGAGCCCCACGTCGGGCTCTGTGCTGATGGCTCAGAGCCTGGAGCCTGCTTCGGATTCTGTCTCCCTCTCTCTCTGCCCTTCCCCTGCTCACACTCTGTATCTATGTCTCTCAAAAATAAATAAAAAAACGTTTAAAAAATTAAAAAAAAAAAAAAAGAAAACCTATCCAAAGTCGCACTTCTGCAGAAGTGTCCCTGATGCCAATATCCACATCTTTGACCTGGGGCAGAAGAAGGTAAAAATGGATGAGTTTCTACTGTGCGGCCACATGGTGTCAGATGAATATGAGCCCTAGAGGCTGCCTGTATTTTTGCCAACAAGTGTATGGTAAAAAGCTGTGGCAAAGACGGTTTTCACGTCCAAGTGCGGCTCCACCCCTTCCCCATCTTCTGTATCAACAAGATGTTGTCTTGTGCTGGGGTTGATGGGCTCCAAACAGGTGTGCGCAGTGCCTTGAGAAAACCCCAGGGCACAGTGGTTAGGGTCCACATTGGCCATGTCATCATGTCCATCCAGAAGCATGTGGTTGAGGCCCTACGCAGGGCCAAGTTCAAGTCCCCTGGCCGCCAGAAGATCCACATTTCCAGGAAGTAGAGCTAAGTTTGATGTGGACACATTCGAAGACGTGATGGCTGAAACGCAGCTCATCCCAGATGGCTCTGGGGTCAGGTGCACGCCTAATCATGGCCTCTTAGACAAATGCCAGGCACTGCTCCCTCCTTAGTCATGCCCACCAGACTACTTCTTGTCTTTAAAAAAACAAAGTTTAATTTAAAAAAAAAAAAAAGGCATAATGATATCTGCTCTGCCTGTACCAGTCGTTGTTAAGTACGGAGGGAGATGCAGCCTGGGCCAAGCTGTGAGTGTCGTGGTGTGCACGCATGGTGGCAGTGAGCCATAGCTGCTCGTGTCTGTTTTAACTTACAATTCAGTATTTCTACTCCACCTTATCCGAAAAGTGTTCACAGTGGTTTTTATGTATTGTTACCTTTAATTACGAAGTTCATTATCTATTCACCAAATAGTTTTTGAGGGTTTTCTTAGTGTTGATCACACCGCAGCATGCTGGGAATGAGAAAGGAAAAGAAGTATGACGGACTGAGCTCAGCCCCAGCATTTCCGTTTCCCGCGTCAGCGATGTTGATCACAGGCTGAATGTGGAGCTGGTGTTTGTTTTTACTGTAACTGCTAACTCCCATATTCCAGGCTTCAGGACATTGATAGAGGTTCTGTTGTTTGGTTAGCTGGCGGGTGAATTTAGTTGTCAGTAATTAAGACACTTTTTTTCACATTTTACTGTCAATTTGGAATGCATCTCACAATGTTGATTCTTAGTTTAACAGCATTTTTCTTTCTTGGTAATACAGAAAATAACGGTACCTATTCCGCTTAGTGGCCCCTTAGGCTCAGTGAGATCTGGCAGTCATGTCTAGAAGCTTTCTTTTGCAATTTTCTTCTGAATATTTTACCTATCCTAATTTTATTAAACAGTGTAAGGGAGAGACTTTCTTTTTTTTTCTTTAGAGAAACTCTTAACAGTTTGAGGGTTTGATGGTAAATTCTATTGATGGTAAATTCTGTGACGTTCCATGGTAATAACACAGTATTTACATATTCCCAGATGTCGAAACCGCATATCCCCTTACCTTTTTTTCTCCTTTGTTTTTCAAGTGTCGATATACAGCATCTGGTTTTATGACAAGAATGACTGTCACCGCATAGCCAAACTCATGGCCGAGTAAGTATTTATGTTACAACACAGATTTGTTTAATGATATATTAGAGATGAAAAAATTATTTTCCCCTCACTTCTCTTTGTTACTGAGTCTACTAACTCATTTATTTCTCCCCTGATTTCCTGTTTATTGTCAAAAATTTGGAAGAGGCAGAAAAGCTTAAAGAAAACTAGAATTTTCTGTACTCCTACTACTCCCATCGTTAGTGTTTTAGTCGCTTTCCTTCCCGTCTTTTTATTTGTACATTCGGTCTGTGTGTGTGGTGGTTTTTTACAAAAATAGGATCACCCTGTACCTCCTACTTTTCAGTTCAACAGCTTTTTTCCCATTTACACAAAAGAGTCCTCTGTGGTATTTGTCATTTTATCCAGTCCTGAAGACAAGTCGTAATTTAACCAGACCCATATTGTTAAATATGCGCTTAGAGCTAACTCTAGAAGACACCATCACACCCAGGGCACAGGCACCCAGGGCACAGGCAGGCTGGTTTAGGCTCTGGCGAGACGAGCGGTGCCGTGTTCAGCAGCCAGTAGAGAACTCCTGCCCACACATCCTTGAAGTGAACTCCGCAGTGGCACCGACCTAGGCCTAGTAGTCCCCCAGTTCACTAATGGGTTGTGTTCCAGGAGATGCTTTGTATGTCCAATTCTTGGAATTCAGAAGGAGAGCCCGACATGAGGCTGGAACTCATGAACCACGAGATTATGACCTGAGCTTCGGGAAGTTGGACACTTAGCCGACTGAGCCACCCAGGCGCCCCAAAGCACACTTTATTTTTACAACACCTTGTCCCTGGAAATTAATTAAAACTACTTTTTTTACAAAGCCATTTATTTATTTATTTGACGACTACTTTTTTGTATTTTCGAAAGTGACAGCAAAGGCAGTTTACTTCTAATTACTTAGAAGACACAGATTTATTGATTCTTGGTTATCCCGAAACCCAGAATATTTTTCTTAAATATCTATAAACTTTAAAATACATTAGCATATAGACTTTCTCCCGCAGAGTGAGAACTTTTGGGCCCCAAGTAAGAAATCTGTTTCTTTCAGCTTTTATAGCTACTTACAGGAAACCATTTTGAACTTTCTTCTAAACTGTCAGGGCCAGTGGTTCCCCTCATGCAAGACTTCAGATGATAAATGAGGCAGAAGACTGAAGGCCTATTGTACTGAAACTAAAACAAGGATGAGGAAGTAGAAACAGAAAGCAGAAAGGAAAAGAAGAGTGCTCGAGGTTCTTTCATGAGAAATGCCCAAGAGAAGCAATTTGCGTGCGCTTCCCGCTGGTTTTACTAGAAGCAGGGGAGGTATTGAAAGTGATCGTTAGTGCCCTCCTGAAACTGTTAGTAATGAGTTTTCAAGTGTCTGGCCTATTTATGGCCAAAGAGAACACCTTATATGTTAACATGAACTTTGTGATAAATGGTGTTCTGGTCACCAAAAATAAAAAAAGACTACTTTATCTTTCTTTGCTCTGACTTTGCCTGTGTACAGCCTCTATTTGCTACGTATTTCAGAGTATCTCTGCTCACCAGAAATACAGGTGCGTATTCCATGTCATGTGTCTCAATAAATGTGCCCGTTGGTGCCCGTTCTGTTAAATGACCATTTCAGCAGCTGCAATATAGTAAAAATTCCCCAAGTAAAGAAATTTGACTTATTCCAAAAGATGTTTATAAAAACTGAGAAGCTATGTGGGAGAGCAAGCAAACCTTTAGACCTATGCTCTCTCCAAACCTGGAATCCTCTGTAGTCAGCGGCAAAGTTGAAAATTCACTAAACTTGGGAAATGCTGACTCTCCTAAAGAGGAAATCCACCCTGCCAGAAACTCTTCTTAACAATAAGTACTTTAAAAAAAAAAAACAAAAAACAAACAATAAGTACTTTTTAAATTGTCACCTACAAAGACTGTGAAATTTGGAGAACTCATGGAAGCAAGCGTTATTCCTGATTTATGGGTAGTCTTGAGGGCATATTTGAGCAGAGGGCGAGAGGCAAGGGCGCTTCTCAAAGAGTTTGGATTGGAGTCCTAGCATCATTCCTGTCCCTTCCATGCCACCTGGACATGCTGCTGAGAGCAGGAAAGTGAGCACTGTAAGGTGGCCCCCTCCCCCAGTGAACAGTGGTAACCGCTAGAAATGTTCTTTCTGGCGCTCAGTCGCTGGAGCCTCCCCCTTCGGCTCAGGTCATGATCTCACAGTTCATGAGTTCGAGCCCCGAGTCAGGCCCTGTGCTGACAGCTCAGAGCCTGGAGCCCGCTTTGGATTCTGTGTCTCCCTCTCTCTCCACCCCTCCCCCACCTTGTTCTCTCTCTCTCTCTCTCTCTCTCTCTCTCTCTCAAAAATAAATAAAACATTTAAAAAATTTTTAAAAAACTGTTCTATTTTGGGGGTTCCTGCCTGGCTGCATCAGTAGAGCACACGACTCTTGATCTCAGAGTTGTGAATGCAAACCCCATGCTGGGCATAAAGCTTACTTTAAAAAAAAAGAGAGAGAGAAGAAAAGAAACTTTGAACCAAATTTACAGATCCAGTCCAGAGCAGGGATGAGGAGAATACCAGCAGGGACAAACCAGCAAGCCTGGCGGGAGGGAGGAGAAACAGGCCGTGTGACCAGAGTCCTCAGTGAAGGCGAATTCAAGCCGGTGCAGCTTATAACTGAGTGTAAATACAAGTCTCTTGAAATGGCGCTCTTTTTTTCCACTGATTATTAAAGGAGCGCCTGTTAACTATGGAAAATGAAGAAAAGTACAAAAAAGGAAAGTGAAATTGCTTGTGATCCACTGTCAAGAAATAACCAACGTGTATCTCTCCAGTCTTTTTCTCCTTCGCAACAGGCCTCCCCGTTGTCACAATACAGTCTTTCTTTTCTAGTGTGGATATAAGTGAGACAAGATAGATGCTAATTGGTCTGATCCTCATACCACTCACCAGTCTTCTTTCATTCTACTGTGAAGTCTGTGATCGTACGTTCATTTCAGAAATAATCATCTTATTCAGAGCTGTAAGCATCTAGATAGAGAAATAACACCATTACCTCAAAGCAGGACCTTCTAAACAGAAATCTTGCCTCAGGAGAAGATTCTGTGGCCAGATAAATTTGGGGAAATGCACAAGCCCACCCTTCTTGGAGAATACTTAATATTCTCCCAGAATATTATTTAATATTGTTTAACCCAGTGTTTTCAAATAAAAGAACCATCGCGCACACATGGATGGGAGTTTTTAGGCTCTTTAAAGCAGTGACCTGATTGACACTGAATGGCCTATTCTTGTCCTACTCCTGTTGTTCAGAAGCAAACAAAAAACAAATCTTTGGCTACTGAATTGTTTTATTGCCTGCCCTTATCATCGTCCAGAAAGTTTTCAGCTCATATAATTGTCAAGTTGTGCTGTGCCCACAATATCCTGTGGCAGGTAATCCCGTTCGTTAGAGCTGGGACTAAATCCTAAATGAATCTTTAAAAGACTCCAGCCCTGTCCATGGCATTCTTAACTCTTAGCTTTTATTGCTTTATTTTCAAGTGCAGACTTAGCCTAGGCACCAGTCAGAATAAATAGCATTGCCACAATCACCCTGACCTCACCACCCACGGTGATTTCTAAGGAGAGAATAAGGGAAACCTTTGAAGATTCGCCAAAATCTTTCTCTTTTTTTTTCCCAAGAAGCTCCTCTCTCTCTTTCTCTCTCTGTCTCTCACCTTCTCAGTACAGACTTTCCACAGTGGTTGCTCAGCTGTGCAGCCTGTCTTTGTGTTGCTGGCCACATCCTTTTGAAAATGTACTTTACCTGGTAGTTTGAGTTTGAGACTTCAAAGAAAAGAGAGAAATAATTTGGTCATTTTTAACGTATCTGCTCCCACCATCTCTTTTTTTTTTTCCCCAAATTTTATTCTTTTTTTGCCTGCTGCCCCCCGCCCGCCGGCCCCTCCCTACCCACCTGTTCTCTGCTCCCACCGTCTCTAGAAAAGAATTCTGTACTCTGTCCTTCTGACAGTGAGACACATCAGTTGGCATCGTCGCGCGTGAGCTGGTAAGGCCGTTAGTTATATATTCCCAGTACAAACTGAGGCCCTGCATTTGTATTGGGGAGACAGCGTATCCTGTGACATACTTCCCGTATCCTCGAAGACGAACACCAGGAGAGTCCATGGGTCAGACTGTGTCTAAAGAAGTCTAAAATCTGGTCCTCCTCCTCTAGCGTGGTAGAAGAGGAGACACGGCGGTCCCAGCAAGCTGCTCGGGACAAACAGAGCCCCAGCCAGGCCAACGGCTGCAGTGACCACAGGCCCATCGACATTCTGGAGATGCTAAGCAGAGCCAAGGATGAATATGAGAGGGTGAGACTGGTGGGGAGGACCAAGAGGGGAGAGGAGGTGGGCAGGGCTGGGGGGGGAGGGTGTGGGGGCATGTGCTGGGGGAGTCATCTCTAGGCCAGCAGAGACATAATTAGTCCAGAAAGAAAACATGTCTTACAGTTTTTAGCCTAAAAGGGAAAGAAATTTGCTTATCTCAGAGTGCTTGACTTGGCATGAAAATTTAGAATGCTCTTTTTCTAATGAATTGTAATTTTTCCCATAAAATTACTGAAAATGGTTTCTGGGTGCAAAAGTAAGCCTGCAGCAGGTAGTTCTGCAAAAGCTCCTTGCCTGTTCTTCACCCCTGCGGCCTCTGCTAGGGCTTCGGAATCCATGAAGTTTGATCGTTTGCACCCGCTGGACCAACGGGTGTATTTATGGTTAGGTGCACAGCCTTCACTAAGCATCATTTGGAACTTGACCCACATGTGAAGCTTTTCTAGAATTCTTTTTTTTCTTCTCTTTTGTATATTAGTTTAAAAGTTAAATGATGACATCTTCTCCCTGAAGTTGAATAAAATGGAAGTTGTAGTGCATTTGTTAATTTATTCAATACACGCTTATGAACCATCCACTATGCGTCAAGCAGAGGACATTTCATTAGTGGTCTTCAAACTGTGTGGCTTTGGAACCGTCTGACTGTTCATTTGACATGAGCAGTCGAGAGCCTCATGCTTCATAGGAGCCAGACCAAAGGCTCCGACCACTGCACTGCGTCCCAGGGGATTGTAGTTGTCACCGGACTCTTTACTCACATGTGATTAAGTACTTTTCTTCTGTTTTTTGTGTAATCCTCACCTCACCAAAAGTTCCAGGGACAAGGAAAAGCACTGTCTATGGTGTGTTTCCCAAACAGTTCTGCTCTAACACTAGCCTCCTCGTAGTTAACAAGTGATCCTTAAGAAAAGGTTCCAGTTGGTCAGGTGAGTTAAGGAAACGTAGTGAACACGGCTGCTCCTCCCCCGTCCTCCTGGGGCTCTGCAGTGCTCAAGACTCCGAGGGGCCCTGCGCTAACACAGCAGCACCGGTGCCCGGGTTGCCTCAACTACAGGACCGTTGCCTCATATTCCACTGTAGCATCTCAAGAACCTAGACTTTAGGGAGCAAGCTTTGGAAACAGTGCTCTGGAAGGTGCTTTCCTCTAACAAAGGAGAAGTTCAAACACCAAAGGAAGTCCCACTTCTGAGGTGGAGAAGTGTGCATGAGAGCCCATGAGAAGTTTCGAGTTGTATCAAATTCCTCAGTGTCTCATAGAGAACTAGGAGGAGTTTATGGATCTCTGAAAATTAACATAGGAAGAGCAGTCGCCTCTAGTGAATTCATGAGTACTTAGGAAACTGGATGAGAATACATTTCAAGAATAATTTTCTGTGCTTTCTGGTCACCTTATATTCCCCCAAATTCCCTCTCATATCCTTAATGAGATCTGGTTATCCACATAAATGCCTCGTTCTGTCTTTATAGAGGCCTTTTTGTGTTCTGATAACAGGTAACTAATAAATCCAGGGCTCTGTCACACATTCCTAACGATGACTAGATGACGGCACCACGCAGGACAGAAAGTACAGATGCTGCACACCAGAGCTGGCGCTCTAGGAGGTGGCCTGGCTTACTCCTCAGGCTAAGAAGCAAGTAGCCACAAAATGAAAGAAGGAACAGAGCCATGTTTTTGTCCACGAAGCTATACAGGAACTAGGTCAAGCAGGCAATCTGAAAATGTGACACATTGCAAAATGTAAGAATATGGAGAGCACAGTGATTACCAGTGTAAAGAAATTTCCCCCATGCTATGGTATAAGTACAATGACGTCTATGGCTAGATTAAAACTAAACCTTTGGGAATTTTGTTAAATCTTTGATACTTCCTTTTTATAATGTGTTCTTTCTGGTGTTGAAAACTATCTGTAAATAGGTGGAGCTTCCTGAAAGAGCAGTTTTGTTTCATGTCTGCACTTGCCTGTTGTCCAACCAAATGGAGTTGGTATTCGCAGTGACCTGTGAATTTGTAGCCAGGTGTTTGCATGGATGCTTTCAACTGCCGCACAGCTCCAGATGGCCCTTTGTTTATCTGTAGTTGAGACTTAGATTGACAGTCAAGGGCAGGGGTGCAAGCCACGCCTCAGCGATTGGATGTAATCCCAATCCTAAATCTCCCCTGCCCACCGTGTGTAATACCATGAATTAAATTCCACACTTTGGGGTGAAGGATTTATAGTAGAGACTGTTGGGAAATAAAAACTTCTCTATAATGAACGTTTTCTCCTCAAGTCCTATAGTTTGTTTTAACCAACTCACCTTTTTTTAAAGGTAAGAAACAGGGGCACCTGGGTGGTTCAGTCAGTTGAGCGTCTGACTTTGGTTCAGGTCATGATCTCACAACTCATGAGTTTGAGCCCCACATCAGACTCTTTGCTGTCAGCGTGGAGCCCACTTTGGATCCTCTGTCCCCCTCTCTCTCTGCCCCCCCCCCCTGCTCATACTCTCTAAAAAATAAACAAAATATTAAAAAACAATAATAAAGGTAAGAAAGACAGCTAAAGCCACAGTCCTTTAAAGCTTCCCCTTACTGAGTTGCTTCTAGCCACAAGATATAATCCTGGCTTTTGGTAAGAGGTTGTTTGTATTTCATATTTAAAGATTGGAGTAAAAGGAAAAAACATAATCCCACCACCTAGAAATAATCACTGATAATACTTTGTACCCTTCCAAAAATAAGTATAAGTGTGTCCCAGTGTGTGTGGCTTGTTTCTCTCTAGTTTTAAAAGTCGCTTTGATTAACTCTTTTGTAAACAGTTTTTTCCCAAAGAGCAATACCTTTATGACTAGTTATGTATTCGCCTCACAGGGAGTCCCTGTGAGATTTCTCTTGGTAGAATGAAAAAGTTTTGAAAAAAAGAACAGTGATATTAATATGTATTCTTCCTTCCGTGCCTTACATAAACAATGCGCTGGGTTTTTCCAGTTATCGTAAGAACTCAGAAATATATCCTGTGACTGACTCTTCATGTTCAGCAATTTCTCTTAAGATAAACTATTTGAAATATAATTGATAGATCAAACGATTTTGTCATTTTTAAGGTTTTTACCAAATATTGTACTAAAATTACCCTCCAGAAAGTTTGTTTTGATTGTCCATTTCCCCCAATCTATACAAATACTGAGTGTCATCTACAGACTCAGATTAAACCTTCCAGTGGGGCGCCTGGGTGGCTCAGTTAGTTGAGCGGCCTGACTTCAGCTCAGGTCATGATCTCGCAGTCTGTGGGTTCGAACCCCGCGTCGGGCTCTGTGCTGACAGCTCAGAGCCTGGAGCCTGCTTTGGATTCTGTGTCTCCCTCTCTCTCTGCCCTCCCCCTGCTCATACTCTGTCTCTATGTCTCTCAAAAATAAAATAAACGTTAAAAAAAAAAATTTAAACCTTCCAAGAACGGCCCTACACGTGTATAAAAGAATGTCTGAAGTTCTGGAGACCTTTTAAATAAAGTGCAGTCCATCTTGTAGTTCATGTTGAGTTAAGTAGAGGAGACTCAACTGCCCCAAAAACCACATGGGCCGTGTAAGCACATGCAGTGGGCCAGGTGGCCCTGAGGCGAACAGAGCCTGGCCCTGCACAGAGAGTCCCGTGCAGCTCAGCTCCGGCCAGGTGTCGCAGAGGTATCCAGCTTCTCTCCGAAAATAGCAAGCTGGGATTTTTATGTGAAAACTCCCAATTTTAAAAATATTTCTGAACATTGTATATCTTCTGCTCCAGGAGCTCGTTGTGAACGTTTTGAGCTTTTCTCTGATACAGTTTAATTCCAAGCATTCTCCCTAATGTGTCAGTACATGTTGATGGTGGTGTCGCACAAAGAGGAAGAAAATGAGATGGGCAGGTGAAGGAGTTGAAGGGGTTAAGAAGTACAGACTTCCATTTATAAAATGAGTAAGTCACGGGGATGAAAAGTACGGCAGAGGAAACATAGTCAGTAATGTTGTGAAAACTTCGTATGGCGACCACACTTGCCTGGGTGAGCCCCGTGTGATGTAGAATTGTCTCATCGTTACGTTGTGCACCTGAAACCAATATAACATTGCATGTCAACTATTCCTCAATAATGGATTTTTTTTTTTTTTAATGTTTATTTCCGAGAGAGAGAGAGAGAGAAAGACAGCAGGTGCATGCTGCAGAGGTAGAGAGAAAGGGGGACAGAGGATCGGAAACAGGCTCTACACAGCAGAGAGCCCGATGCGGGGCTCGAACTCACGAACCGCGAGATCATGACCTGAGCCGAAGTCAGATGCTTAACCGACTGAGCCGCCCAGGCGCCCCAATAATGGATGTTTTTAAAAAGATATTTCATAGGCTGTCCCAGGCTCTTTCGCCTCTATCTAAATGGA
Organism: Paguma larvata; assembly: GCA_030068075.1. Lineage (NCBI taxonomy): Eukaryota > Metazoa > Chordata > Mammalia > Carnivora > Viverridae > Paguma > Paguma larvata. Next base: position 20,657,123 of record CM057842.1, on the reverse strand, counting down.
TAACACTGAATAAAAGGTGTCATAAGGATTAAGTCATTTGAATAGAATAAATGCGTTTTAGCCATTCGTTTAACAGTGGAGTACCTAACGCTGTGCTAAGCACATGTACTTCTTCTCTGCTATCAAAATTAATGTGTCCCTGGACTGAAGTTTGGAGCTTTTTTGTTTTTTTGTTGGTGGTGGGTTTTTTTGTTTCTAATCCGGTTTCTTGAGCCTTCTTAACTGTTTCTGGTGTCCATTTTGACGTGGGTAATGGGTCACATAGCCCAAATATAACTTCAGTTCCTAAGAATTCATAATTCTGTGTTCACCTAGTGATCTGTTTTTAGGGTTCTCTTTAATACCAAAAGTATTTTCACTTTTGGTGTTATATATAAGTTAACAAGACTTTTAAAACATTTAATGGCCGTTTGTCATCTGTGATGGTGATGCTTAGAGATCTTTGTAGTTTAAGTTTTAAGAGTGTGTGATGATTTCAGCCAGTAGTATTGGGAACAATTGGCCATCCATACGCAAAAAAAAAAAAAAAAAAAAAAAAACCCATAACATAAACGTAATACCTTATACAAAAATCAGCTGAAAATGGATCTTAAATCCAAATGTAAAACTATAAAAATTTAGAAGAAAAATACATTTACCATATGACCTATACCACTACTAGGTATTACCTTAGAGAAATGATGCTTTTGTCCACACAAAACCTTTACATGAATATTCATAAAAGCTCTATTCATAATTGCCAAAAACTGGAAACAGCACAAAATGACCTCCTTCGGGTGAGTGTGCCACGGGGCGGTCATGTGGTCGTAGAGTGGAGCACTACTCAGCGATGATAAGAAATGAACTATTAACACCGTGCAGCAGCTCAGGTGAGTCTCGGAGATACCATGCTCAGTGAAAGAAGTCAACATTCCACTTTTTATGCCATTCTCAAAAAGACCACTGTTGTGACAGAGAGCAGATCACTAGTTTCCAGGAGTGGAGGGAGCACGTGATTGCAGTGGGACAGCACGAGGGAGGTTTTGGGGGCGTAACAGAGCTCTTTTACCTTTTACATCCTGTTTGTGGAGACAGGTACACAGAATTATATGCCCCCAAAATTTCACCATATGTTAAAAAATAAAATAGAAAAGAAAATGTGATAAGGTAATAACAGTTTTCCTTGAAAGGGATATAAAAAGCATTGTCACTAACACTATTGTCTAAAAATCAAGTGCTCAACTTTCAAGAATTTAAGTTATTTACCCGAGGATCCAAAGCAAAACATTTGGGGGAATTTTAGCTTGTTTTTAAAATAGCATTGCTGATAACCTCAAATGTCTTATGAGCCAAATAATAGCAAACTTTTCACATGATCTGCTTTTCCTTTTAATTTCAGAATCAGATGGGCGACTCCAATATCTCCAGCCCTGGGTTACAGCCAAGCGCTCAGCTCTCCAATCTGGGAAGCACCGAGACTCTAGAAGAGACGCCATCTGCGTCACAAGATAAGGTTGGTGTGGCTGAAGCCCTGGCTTTGCCCCGGGTAACAAAACACAGAGGAATACTTGGTGAGGATATCAGTGCGGTCCAGATACTGCCCGTATCTCTAGTCATTTACCTGTCGGGGTGGGTGTGTACAGGCAACAACATGGTAACAGCCACTCCTGTCATTTGCCCCGTCTTTCCATCTGGATTTTGCAGGAGCCTCCACTCTGGTTGTAGAGCTTTTGCCATTGCCGCTCCCTTCCCTGCTCTTCACCCAGCAGCCAGGCTAACTCCTGATAAACCCGAAGTTAGATCACGGCTTCCCTCTGCTTAAAACCGCCAGTCGTGTCCCATCTCCCTCGGATAAGAGCCGGGGCCACGCCGCTGGCCCGCCAGGCCCGACCTGATCTGGCCTCCTGAGCCCTGCCTCATCTCTTACTCTCCACCTCGCTCACTTGGCCCCAGCCTCATCGGCCCTTCTGTCTTTCCACAAATGTGCCAGGCTTGCTCCTGCCTCAGGACAGGCCTTTGCTCTTGCTCCCCTGGCCTGGAGGACTTTCTTCCCAGATAGGGCTTGCTCCCTTTCTTCCTTCAGATGCCAGGCATTCTCCGTACAGGTCACCCTGTTCTACGCCTTACCCCCGTCCTGCCGTGCCTTATTTTCTCCCCGGAGCTCCACCAGCTAACCTGGTTTGCGGTTTTCTCACTGCGTGCTGCTTCCCACCTGAGTGTAAGCTCCATGGGGGCAGGCACTTTGTCTGCCTTGTTCGTCGCCATATCCTCGACACTTAGTATTGCAAGTATTTGTTGACTAAATTAGTTTTCTTTATAACCAATGACTTGGTAAATGAACAGATACCGAGTAAAACGCATAGTTTTTTTAATTAAACTTTTTATTTTGCTGTAATTATAGATTCACATGCAGTTATAAGAAATAATATGGAGGGGCACCCGGGTGGCTCAGTCAGTTAAGCGTCGGACTCCTGATTTCAGCTCAGGTCATGATCTCACGGTTCGTGAGTTCAAGCCCTGCAAGGGGGCTCAACGCTATCAGATTGGGATTCTCTTTTCCTCTCTCTCTGCCTCTACCTCTCCTATGTGCACGCATGTGCACGTGCTCTCTCTCTCTCTCTCTCTCTCTCAAAATTAAAAAAAAGAAAGAAATACAGAAATATCCCATTTGTGTATTTACCCTTTACCCGTTCCCCACTAATGACAGCTTGCAAAATAAAGTACAATATCACAAGTAGGATACTGGTAAAATGTACCCATCTAGTTCACATTTCCTCAGTTTGATTCCTATTCATTTCCGTGTGTGTGTGTGTGTGTGTGCATGTCTGTATTTCTGTGCGGTGTTATGTCAGATGTAGCTTTGTATATCCACCACCACAGTCAGGATCCGAAGACAGATCCACACGAGCATCCTCTGTGTTGCCCTCGTGTTCTCACACCGACTCCCCTGTCATACTTCTGCCTTTCCCTCCCCTCCCAACCCTGGCAGCCACAAATCTGTCCCCAGTTCTAAAACGTCATTTCAAGAATGTTATGTAAATGGAATGATATAGAAACTTTTCAGGATTTTCTCTCTTCATTTAGCATGATTTCATTGAAATTATTAGGTTTATCAATAGTTTGTTCCCGTTTACTCTTCCACCCAGTCAAGCAGAAGTACCAAAATGTGTTTGACCATTTCTGACGTTTGCCTGTGGAAGGACATCTTGATAGTTGTCAGGTTTTAGCTGTTGCAAATAAAACTTCTGTGAACATTTCTGTACAGGTTTTTGTACAGAAATTTCTATTTGTCTGGGATAAATGCCCAAGAGTGCAGATGTTGGGTCATTTGGTAATTTCATGTTTTAGTTTATTAAGAAACTGCCATAGTGTTTTCCAGAAAGGCTATACCATTTTACATTCCCATCAGCAATGTATCCACAATGTTTTTAGATATTTAGATGATAACTTAAGCCAGGTTTTTTATACTACAGTCCCATGCTCCATTTTTACTATATTTGCATTTAGAGTCCTGAAGGACAAACATATATTAAAAACTGTGCTATATAAAATTTAATTTTTACAAAATACACTTTGAGAGAGAGAAGGAACAGCATACCTGTGTTCGTTCTGGTCTGGCTTATCAGCCCTGGGTGTTCGGTGGGCAGTCACTTCCCCTCTCCTTTCTAAATCATGGGGTGAGGATTCTCGCACTACCTAACTCCCAGAGTTCTTGTGAGAACCAAATGAAGAAACAGACCCAAGACCCAGAGAACCATTTAGAACACAGACCTTCTTGGGATAAAAGAGGTTTCCTATTACTGATCAGTATTATAATTCAAACCAGCTCAAGAAGTCAATGCCCGCTTTCTGAAAAGGCAAGCAGAGTTTCCCGGCACCCTGCCCGGTATCCGGAGTCTGGCTCAGCGCCGCAGCAGAGCGCCCTCGCATCTCCAGAGTACAGCAGGTGCCGGGCCACCCTCTTCTTGGCTGAATGGGTATAGGAGCGGGCTGGAGCAGCACCTGTTACCATGGCCAGGGGAAAGGAGGCAGGGAGGAAATGAGAACTACGCAGAGATTTCCAGGCAATTGAAAACAATCAAAATGTTCTTAAGCTTTGTTTCTTAAGTTCAGCGCTGCCTGGTGCTAGCTAGCATTTTTATTGTACAGAAAATAGCTCTTCACATGGTAACATAAGCTATATAATCATGAGGTGAAGGTAGCGTTAATATCAGTATTGTATGTGTGTAAAAACCGAGGCCCAGGTTAATTTTTTTTTTTTTTAAGTAGGCTCCACATCCAGTGTGGGGCTTGAACTCACAACCCTGAGACCAAGAGTCACATGCTCTTCTGACTAAGCCAGCCAGACACCCCTAGACTCAGGTTAATTTTGTAAAAATCTAGCCACTCTAGGATTTGAACAGTTTCTTACTGGGGTATAATTAATACATAGTATACATATTCAAATCTTAAGTGTAAACCTTGTAACTTTTTATAAATGTAACTTTTAAACATTGTAACTACCACCAAGATCAAGAGATACAGAATTTCCATCACCTTAAAAGCAATAAAAACTGAGTTCATTTGCCACAAATAGGGCAACTGCAATGAAAAGAAAAAATTTTAATGATTAAGTTTAAAGACATTTATTTTTGTGCACAACTTCCATTGTATTATACATTAAAGACTCTTTATAATAAACTTTCAAGCCAAGTTAATAACAGTGGGAGTGAGAAATAGACCTCAAAGAATGCCTTAAGAGCCATAAAACACTGTCAATTGAAAGATGAAGGGAGAATGTGAGGGGCACCCAGGTGGCTCAGTTGGTTAAGTGTCCAACTCTTGACTTCGGCTCAGGTCACGATCTCACAGTTCATGAGTTCAAGCCCTGCATCAGGCTCTCCACTGACAGCTCGGATCCTGCTTGGGATTCTCTCTCTCTCTTTCTCTCTGTCTTCCCCGCCCCCCCTCTGCCCCTAACCTTTTCACACTCGCTCACATACTCTCTTCTTTTTCTCTCAAAATAAATAAACACAGACCAAAAAAGAAAGGTGAAGGGGGAGCATGAGGAGCTGGAGCCGCTCATCCTGTCAGCAGACGCTCCAGGGCAGATCCGCGGGGGCACCGGGCTCCGCTGGGCACGCGGAGGATTGTACCCTCCCACAAGAATAGTGCTGCTGCTATTCCTTCGTTCTCACACCCTTCCGAGATCCCAGCTTATAAGTCAAAGTTATCTGGATACTGTCGGAAGCCATATGATTGACCAAAATTAGCTTAAATCCATAATCAAGCCCTCCACACAGATGGTACACTTGTTTAGTAGCACTGCCACCTGCTGCCGAGGTGAGCAAGTGCTGACAAGTCCCAGTGGCAGTAATTCCATTTCAGTATCATAATTCACTTACTAAAGTTTAAAATTCCCTTGGGACTATTTTCCTGGGATGTTTTATATTGCTTTTTGGTTCCTAACTAATACATATCTGCTGGTGTTCCCAGTACACTGACCAGGTCAGAAATCGGACGTGGACACCACAGGTCCAGACAGACATAGGACATTCCCTAAGTGGCGCGCGCGGTGCGGTGAGGAAGGAATAGTAAAGCCTACTGCAGCATATTCGCATTTGGTGGTGCACGTGCTCTTCCTCCCGGAATTCCATCTCACAGGGAGAATGAGGAGACTGACGCTCGACGTAAGGGAAGCATCGCAAAACATAGGATCCAGACGTTAAGCATATACAGACTGAATAGCGTTCACCTTTTCTGTGGACGAGGCGAGATGAATCCGTGAACAAATAAGCCCAGGCACCAGAACAGGGCAGCCAGTGTTTCTGGTCCTGGGCAGAAGGTAGAAAGGGTCCTCTCAAATGCAGAGACTAAAGCTTTTGTGTGGAGAAGCCTGCTTTGTTCGCTTGTCTCTTGTGACTGATTCAGCAGCCAGGCACATATTTCCACAAGTTGGGCACATTTTGACCTGTAAGCCACCTCTGAGTTACTCAGGGCTTCGGTGTACCTCTGTTTTCCGGAAGTCATGGTCCCTATCCAGTGGATTAGGTGACCTAGACTATACTTACCTGACATCTCAGTGCAACGGCATAAGGGTCAAGAACGTGGGCCTACTGCTAGCACTGGGTTGGAGTCTGGTTCTGTCGTACTTAGGTGTCACCTACAGAATGGCAGTGCTGATAGTACCGCCCTCACTGATGAGCAGAGCAATGCGTGTGAAGTGTGTAGCACGGGGACTCCCACACGGTACGCGTCCTTCTGTGGTCAGTCTTCTTGCCGTCATAACTTCATTTATCTCTTACGTGAGATTCCTCTGGAACCCTAATGAATTACCACACATCCTATTCCAGGGACAATCTGAGAATGTTTCTGACCTGGCAGAAGTTGTAGGGAGGCTGCGTGGAGAAACCTGGAAGATTTCTGCTGCTTTTGTAATCAGGGTTCAGGGCTCTCCAATGTGGGGTTTTTTTTTTAATTTTTTTAATGTTTATTTATTTTTGAGAAAGAGACAGTACAAGTGGGGGAAGGACAGAGAGGAAGGGAGCTACAGAATTCAAAGCAGGCTCCAGGCTCTGAGCTGTCAGCACAGAGCCCGACGCGGGGCTCGAACTCAGGAGTGGCGAGATCATGACCTGAGCCTAAGTTGGACACTCAACCGACTGAGCCACACGGCTGCTCTGGTTTCATTTTTTAATGTGAAGTCAATTTTAAACTGCTAGAAATACTTTTTTTTGTAAGGGCAAGTGTAAAAACATTCAAAATGTACGTGCAGGTTAATTATTCAAAAGTCCATTTTTGTTCCACTGGACAGGTAAAAATTGCTACCTGAATCATGCCATTTTTGAAGCATAAGGTGTATTTCATGTTGAATTTTTTTCCATGTCCTGTTGTTTGATGGCTCCTTTTCTTCTAACATAAAAATATTTGTATTCTTACCTGGGAAAGACTCAAGTTTTTGCAAAATAGAATAGCCCCAACTTGGTCTGTATTTCTCAAAGGATGTATACCCAAACATTGTTTTGTGTGTATATACATATATATAAAACAGGATGTGGTGGTTAAGGTTGACATATCATTTGTATTAATGAATAAACATTAGTGTAGTTTTCCAGCACTTTTTGCTAAGCAGTCTTGGCCATTTCGTTCTCAACATAACGCATATAAAAAACAATTAACCCAACTCAAAAATGGGCAAATGACTTGCATAGTCATTTTTTCAAATAAGATCTACGAATGGCCGATGTGTTGGCAAGAATGTGGAGAAGTCAGAACACTCTGGCATCATCGGTAGGAATGTAAAATGATGCAGCAGCTTTGGAAAACAGTTTGGCGGGTCTCGATTCTATTCCTGGGTGTATACCCAAAAGAATTGAAAACAAGGATTAAACAGATACTTTACACCCGTGTTTGTAGCAGCATTATTCACAATAGCCGAAAGGTGAAAACAGCCCAAGTGTCAGTGCTCAGGTGAATGGATAAACAAGCTGTGGTATATGCATACAAATGGAGTATTTGTCAGCCTTTTTAAAAGGAAGGAAATCCTGACACATGATACAGCATGGATGAACTCTGGGGACACTATGCCTAGCGAAGGAAGCCAGTCACAAAAGGCCAAATCTTATGATTGCACTTAAACGAGGTACGTACGTGGAGTGACTGAGGAAGTAGAGAATGGTGATAGCTATACAGCACTGTGAAGGTACTGAATGCTGCTGAGTTTTACACTTAAGTATGGCTAAAATGGTGACTTTGGGTATGTATATTTTACCATCACTGTCAGAAATGGGAGGGAGGGATTATATCTGTGCTCATCAGTAGACCTTTATGATGCCGAAGATCTAAAAGTGAATAAATTCTAGTTCCCACCTGGGGAAATGGAACCTGTGCGCCCCTACTACTACAGCCATGTGGTCTGGACACCGAGGACGAGAAGCACGTCCCGAATGAGAATTCTCTGTTTTTGAGTTACATTGAATGGATTTGAAATGATACCAGTGAGTTTTATGTCTTTTTCTTTCTTTTTTAATGTTTATTTTTTTTGAGAGAGAGAGAGAGAGAGAGAGAGGAGAGCAGGAGCAGGGAAGGGACAGAGAGAGAGGGAGACACAGAATCCGAAGCAGGCTCCAGGCTCTGAGCTGTCAGCACAGAGCCTGACGCGGAACTCGAACTCACAAACTGTGAGATCAAGACCTGAGCCGAAGTCAGTCAGTATTTATACTACTACAGCCTTGAGAGCCCATCAGGTGATAACAATGTTGCATCATGGGGGTATGATATTCCAGAAAGATTTGATGAATTTTTAATATTCTAACATAGTATTTGATGTTTCGTAAAACACAGGCAAACACAGGTTTATCCTGATTGCTAGAAGACTCTCTGGTGTCCATACGATGGAACTAGCCAGCTTCCGTTGACCGAGTGCTTGTTGGGCACCAGGTATCATATCGAAAATTCAACTTTCACATCAGCTCTGTGAGAGGCAATTGCCATAATTGCCCCCATTTTTCAGATGAGGTAACTGAATAGACTGTAATTTTCCCAGTTAAGCTGGGAATTGAATCTGGGTATCTTTGATTTCATATCCTAAGCTCTACAACTTTTTCAGAAGTAAAAACGTAAGGAAATTAAGCCATATACAATCTTTTGCATTTTTTTACCTCCACAGTTTAAAATAGATCTTAGCACTGCCTTGTATTTGAAGTGAGATCTGAATCTGGTGCTCGGAAATGTTGTGACTACAGTATTATTAATGGGGGGTCCTGAATCTGCCATTTGAGAATCCCTTCACTCGTCCTCTTGTCCCATTAACTTGCCAAGATACTTTACGTTAATTCTCTCTATTGAATATTTTCTAAGAAGAAAGGACAACTTTCTACAACTAGAGGAGGTTTCCGCCTCTGCTCTGCTGCTGTTCCTTTGCCCCGCCTGCGCTCTCTCACCAGCGGGCGGCGAGACACCGCGGCGGCCTTCCCTCAGCTTTCCATCCCTCCCTCCTCGCAAGTAAGCTGCCCTCACCCTCTCTCCTGGGTACTGGCCTCCTTCCCCGCCCCACCCGTCTCAGCACGGTGCCTGGGCACCTGCCAAACCCGATACAGGTGTCCCCACCACCCCCTTTTCAAAAGTTCGCATTAAGCCAATTTTGCTTTTAGAAAAGACCTATATCAGTAACCATTTTGCCAACTGAAAGAAATCCAAAGAGGATTTTTGCTTGTATGAAAAGAGGTAAAAAGTGAAAATAACGTTGGACGTTTAAGTTGCAGCAAGCTGTTACCGAGGGACTGGGCACCCTGAACAGAGGGCAGCCCTGTCCAGCCCCTTTCCCGGGAAGCACACTCAGCTCCCTGGTGTCAGGCCGCCACAGCCTTGACCTAGGTCTGTGAGCACCTGTTAGCAAGACGTGTTCTAAGCTATCAGAAAAGCTGAGGAGAGGGGTGCCTGGGTGGCTCTGTCAGTTAAGCGTTCGGCTTCCGCTCAGGTCATGATCTCATGGTTCATGGGTTCAAGCCCCTCATCGGGCTCTGTGCTGACAACTCAGAGCCTGCAGCCTGCTTCAGATTCTGTGTCTCCTTCTCTCTCTGCTCCTCCCCCACTCACGCTCTGTCTGTCTCTCTGTCTCTCAAATACAAATAAATGTTTAAAAAATTGGGGGAGGGGGCGCCTGGGAGACTCAGTCGGTTGAGCGTCTGACTTCAGCCCAGGTCATGCTCTCCAGGCTCATGAGTTTGAACCCCGTGTCGGGCTGTGTGCTGACAGCTCAGAGCCTGGAGCCTGCTTCAGGTTCTGTGTCCATCTCTCACTCCACCTCTCCCCTGCTCATGTTCTGTCTCTCTCTCAAGAATAAACATTAAAAAAAAAAATTTTTTTTTTTAAAGAAAAGCCAAAGAGAGGTTACTTTGGAGATCTAGAAATGCTCAAAATTTTGCCATATGAATTAATGGTAACTGCTTCTTCACTTTCTGCTGTTTCGGCTTAGGAACACTTCCCAAGAATGCTCCACCTTCAGATAGCAGGGGAAACCTGTGACCACAGGACGGATGCCGCAAACACTTGCCTGGGAAAACCAGCACTTTTTTCCTGTAGAAATGTGGTCACACCATAGTGCCCTCGTCCTTCTGCTTCAGGGGCAGTGTAGTGTCGGGCCTTTAGAGGCCTTCTGAGGACTGAAAACCATGTGTTTCAGTGAATTGCCTTTTCCCATGTGAACATATATCTGAGTAAGCAGTGCACACGCTTTTGGAATAAAACTGTATGTGGAGGCCGTGTGTGTTTTCAGAGCACTTAGGTCAGTCTCCGCATTGTTACTCCCTACTGTGTCCTGGGGACCCAGGTCGGAGCAGGCCCTGGCGCCCTGCGGGCACTCCAAACGTACAGCGTAGATGAATATGGCCATAGCGCATGAAGGGAAGGTGTGGGAAAGCTCACGAGCGGAAAGCGTAAATATTTGTCCTCCACATCATCGCAGTGGTGTCCGCCAGACCGCTACAGTAGATGCAGAGTTAACCTTCTCAGACCTCCACGTCGGCTTCTTCTGAAGGATTCTGTGATCTGCTAGTAGGAAGGAATGGCCTGCTATTTTAAAAAATGGTTCATTTTATTTTCTGGTACTTAAGACCTAGTCCTCAAGGTGCAGTGCTTAGCTTTTTATCAAGAACGATGAAAATAGAGGTAGGATTACTTGCTCAGCATTTGGTCCCTTTGTCCTCTCGAGTATTATTTCCTTGCTTGTGTTACTGATGATAGGGCAACTAAGCACTATTAAGTTTGTAATAAGATATTTCTCCTTTATATTATATCCCTTTGCCAAGAAAACAAGGTGAATTCTAACACTATACCGGGAGTCCCTAAAACGTGGATTTTCTTACGAATAAATACGTAACACAGATCTCTACCCACCAGCTTGGGGAGACGAGGTGCATTGTGGCCTTAATCCCTAGCACACCTTCCGTTTGTTCCATTTCCTCGTTTTCAGACTCCTTCTATGCTTGCTTCTGCAAACCATTTTGGTTAATGGGAAAGAAGGCTGGTTACACTGGTTTGCAAGAGATTTCTTTCATTGGGCGGTTGATTTGTTTTTCAGTCTGCTCCATCTGGACACAAACATCTGACAGTGGAAGAATTATTTGGAACCTCTCTGCCGAAAGAACAGCCAACCGTTGTGGGTCTGGATTCAGAAGAAGTGGAGAAGCTGCCAGGAGATGCCTCCCAGAGAGAGCCCAGCTCGTTCTTGCCGTTCCCCTTTGAGCAGTCAGGAGGAGCCCCTCAGTCGGAAAGCCTGGGCGTCCATCCTGCTGCCCACCACTCAGTCCAACCCGAAGTCCCTGCCCCGGTGCTGATCACTCCCGCCTCCATCACACAGTCCAGTGACAAACAGGCCCCTGGCTATGCCGTCCCGTTGCGCCCTGTGCTCAGCCCAACTCTACCAGCAGAAGCTCCTACGGCACAGGTTCCCCCCAGCTTACCCCGAAACACCACCATGATACAGGCGGTGAAGACCACGCCGAGACAGAGGTCTCCACTCCTGAGCCAGCCAGTCCCTGAGCTGAGCCACACCAATCTGACGGCCACCCAAAGCCCCTTCAGGGCCCCACTGAGCGTGACAAACACAGCTGGTACCTCACTCCCAAGCGTTGATCTTCTCCAGAAACTCAGGTTGACCCCACAGCATGACCAAATACAGACGCAGTCCCTTGGAAAAGGTGCCATGACACCCGGCTTTTGTCCAGCCGCTGGCCAGCTGGCCACACCTGAGAGCTTCATAGAGCCTCCCTCTAAGACCACAGCAGCGCGAGCCTCAGCATCCCTCAGCAACATGGTGCTTGCTCCCCTTCAGGTACCGGCAGGAGGGTGGGGGGCTCCAGCTGGGTGGGGTGGGGCTGCAGAGGGCTCGATGTTGACGCCCACGAGCCAGTCGCTTCAAAGAGATGGTACCTCCGGGGCCGGAAGACAGGAAGTGAGAAGCCCAGTAGCGAACAGCCAGACCGTTGGCACTCGGTGTTGTGACTCAGTTCCCCTTGCCCAGATGTATCAGTTCATACGAGCTAAAGAGCCATATCGGTATTTTCCTGTCAGGGCATGGGTTGTAAGGGGTTGGTCTGTTCTGCTTGACAATTCCAGAACCATGGATCCAGATCATCCCCAACGTTGTCCCATCCCCTGCTCCCTTGGTACTCACTGGGTGCCCAGCTTGGGCCATAACCGCATCCCAGAGTTGGAGGTACGGGATCGAGTGAAGCTTCCTAGTGAAGCTCGTGGTCAGCTGAGATCTGACGACTCCATGGAAGTTAGGCAGGCCTTTCCTAGATATAGAGAAAGGGCTGGAGGTAAGACGATAGTGCGTGCAGGGGTCCGGAGACGAGAGGCGTTTGCTGAGCTTAAAGACCTGTAGTGTGGCTGGGCCTCCTGTGGAAGGAACTTGGGGGCGTAGGTACTGGCTGAGGAGCGGGACTGTGTAAACTCTGTGAGGGAGTCCGAGGCTTGTTCTCAGAGCCCCAGGGGGCCTTTCTAGGGCTTTGAGGGGAGGCGGTGAGCAGGGAAAGTGGGGCCACCGTCAGGAAGGAGACCGGGTGGTTACCAGGCTTGAGTTGGTGGGGCCTGACTTCGGAGTGCGCACCAGCAGGTCTGGTAACGGGTGTGAGCAGCGGGACCTGGCGGTCGATTGGGGGTGGGGCGTGAAGAAGCGCGTGTCGCTCGGTGAGGGATGAGGCTGGTGAGTGTGCAGATGTGTACGAGATCACACAGCTTCTCCAGAGGGGCAGAGCCTTCTGCTCGAGAGCAGTGTTGTTTGCCTTCCAATATTTCAGTCTCGTGCCCTTTAATAAGAATCCACCGTCTTAACATTTTACCAAATAATACACTGATGAGCCCATCATAATAATTGTGACTGATTTCTTAGTGGACCGTTCTGTTCCAGTCATTTAAAATCTTACACAGAAAGAAAGGGAACTTAATAACTTGGTTATATTGTTACATTTTCATTTGGGGCCATTTCTGTTGAGGTTCTCTGTAGTGTAAGGAGAAAGAATGTTCTAATAGAGCGATGTCACCCCGACACGCCCCTGCCGCCACCATTCCTGCTGCTCTGGAAGTGCAGCCAGCAGTCTGGATTGCTGCCCCCTCCACGTTTTGGCCTCAGGGACAGCTCCCAGCTCCCAGGGGACACTTACATGCGTGCACACTTCCATGTCCTTCTCATTTAGGGCCTGGGGCTTCCCCGAATTCTAATGCATTTGCTCGACAATAAGAAGTTCTCTGTCTCCCAGTGAATCGGACAAAATGTAGCACATGGAAGGTGACTCTGCGTGAGGACTGTTTAGTGCCACCTGTCCAGAGTCCACACCACCTTAGCAAGGTCACGTGCTGCCAGAACATGGCGTCTCTACAGACTCAACAGCAAAAATGTGCTCGGGCTGTCCCCAGCTCTCAGACATGGGTCTCCGCTGTCTCCTTCTCTCTTGGGGAACCCGAGAGGCTCAGAGGCTGTCCCGGAGCCCTGGCCGCACAGACGACACGTTGGTTATGTTGTCACAAGTTGCTGTCAGCCTCTTCTCTCAGGACTCTAGGAGCTAGTTAATGTCCGAACTATCCCTTATTGCTAACATGGGTTTATCTCTGGTCGCTGGAAATCTTCATGGATACTTGCTAGGTCTGTTCACCTTGTCTTTTTAAACATTGCAGTCTATGCAGCAAAACCAGGATCCTGAAGTCTTTGTCCAGCCTAAGGTGTTATCCAGTGCCATCCCGGTAAGGACCCCGTTTCTCTGAAGGCCACTTTATATTTAAGTTCTTCTGCTGCGTGTGCTGTAGAACATTGTAGCTGCAGCGGAAAATTGGAGCTTTCGAGCCTAGAGCCCTCTTAGATGCCCCTCCAAGGCCAGGCTCCCCTGCAGCCCCGGCCAAGTTCATCGCCACGGCCCCCATGGGCTTCCAGTCACCCTCTCTGTACCGATGTCTCCCCTGACTGTACCCAGGGCAGGATCAGCCACCGGCTGGGCTGAGCGCACGTCAGCCTGGTTTCCATGAGGAGCGGATGCTCTCTGCCACGGAAGAGCTGTGACGCCCGGGTCAAGAGTCCCTACCGTGCTCCGGGCTCTCATTGCTTCCCACATCTGTAACGACAGAGCCTCCCGGCCTTGTGCACTCGGTCCTTTGCTTGTTCTCGCCTGCTTCACTTTGTAAAAATTGTCCCCACCCCCATTACCTACCACCTGGTCCAGCTCCTAAACTTCCACATTCCCATCTGCCTCTGAGCCTTTACACCTCTCAAGTCTCAGAACTTCAGTTGCAGCCAGCTCCTGCCTGGTGGTGTGAACTGGTCTTCCCTGTGCCCATCCTGCTGCGTGGGGGTCGGCAGGGGGCTTGGCCCGGCGTGGTGCCGATAACTAACTGGAGGCTCAGACCCCAGCAGCCACATGCTGAAAACTGTGGCAGTTATAAATGAGGAGGGTGACAGATAGGAGAAAGGAATATAGGTGTCTGTTGATTGTATCAAATGTGGGAATTATTAAAAATGCTGACTGTTAACTGGCTTAGTGTATTCCAAAGGTTAGCCAGCATCAGCATGGAAACACATCTAAATGGGCGTAGATGTCCGTTTTATTTGTAAGAGGCTGTATCTTTGATACCTGTAGTGGTATAATAAATATATTAAATATTACAGAAGAAACTAATGCTTTATATAACTGGATTTTTTATTCCTTTTTTTTTTTTTTAAGTAAAATACAGATAATAAAATACAGGTGTTTTATGAGTTTTAACACACATGTATTCCTTGAGTAACCACCCAGTCAGGATACGTAACATTTCCATCAGCCCAGAAAGTTCCCTCTTGCCCTTTTCCAGTCATTCCCCTGCTCCCCATATAAAACTTTACATTTTTAATTACCATTGGATTGTTCTAACCCTGCCTCCTGGCTGTGGTCGTATGTCCTTTCTGTGATGATCAGACTTGGCATCCCACTAAGTGGCCCTTCATCCTTTACCTAACAAGCTTTGTTCATGACCGTTGTTCCCTGCAGGTCGCAGGCCCCACGATGGTCACTGCAACAACCATGGCAGTGTCCTCAGTCCTGCTGTCCCCCAGTGTTTTCCAGCAGACGGTTACAAGATCCTCAGACCTCGAGAGGAAAACAAGCGCCCCCTCTCCGCTGACTGTTGGAACATCAGAAAATCAGAGAAAGCCTTCCATTATTCTCAGCAAGTCTCAGCTCCAGGATACATTAATACATCTAATAAAGGTACGTAGGACAACGGTGTCGATAAACTTGCATTCTTTAATTTAAAAAAAAAAAAAAGGTCTTTGTAGAAAATCCTTTCATAAAGCAAATTCAAGGCTAGCCAGGAGTAGCGTTACTCTCTTTCTTTCTAAGCGTACAGTCCTAATGGAAAAGCGGCTGAGTGAATTCCAGAGTATCAGTTGCCGCTCTCCCCGGGTGGTGGGATTCTTTGGGTAATTATTTCTACAAACCCCGTATACGTGTTTCCCTAAGCTGCTGTCAAGGAAGCATGTTCTCCCGAGGTAAATGAAACATTGCCCTCTCTTCCAGAATGACTCCAGCTTCCTCAGTACGCTTCACGAAGTCTACTTGCAGGTTCTGACCAAGAACAAAGACAACCACAACTTATGACTGGAGCAGAATAAATCCGAAGGCAGAATGTCGACCTCAGAAACAAATAGGCCTCATCACGGAAACTTCTAAACAGAACTTTAAGTTGTAAGAATCCTGAAATTGAGCCTATGAGAAAGAGACTCATTTCTTAAGAATGTTTTCCGAGTGACGTTCTCAGTGATATTGGAGGTTTCACTGTGAAGCATCACCAGCAGACCTTTGTTTTGACAAAAAAAAAAAAAAAAAACAAAAACAAAAACAAAAAAAGACCATTGTGTTAAAGTTGTGTGGGTGTTTTCATCAGCTCTAAGGAAGGATGTGAAATTAGGAGTCTGATTTTCAGCTTGCTTTCACTTTCGAGGTCTTAGGGAGGAGAGATCACCAGCCTTGCAGCAGAGTTTGGCCCAGCCCATGCCCCTTCCCCTGCTCCTCCCCCCTAGAAACTCGAGCCTTAGGCTGATAGTCCAGTTCTGAACAGAGCAGAAGTCTGCTCTGTGCACAGTAGCTTTGAGTTTCAAGGATCAGAGTTGAAGTTGGCAAATTAAGACCGTTTTCTTCAAGTGAAGTGTATTTTAGACGAATGCCCCATCTGGGCCTTAAAAGTTCTGAAATTTCTCAGTTGTGTTTTGTTTCTAAGTGTCCCCAGTGCTGCCAGGGCAGTGACACCATGGGCCGAGGGCCCCGCCAAGGCCCCGTGACGGTATGGCAGTAGCATGTCACACCTTTGAAGCAAAGGCTGGGGCTGGCAAGGACCGAATGCGATCAGAAGCCTTCACTTTATGGTCCACTCTGGAGAGGTTTGGAAAATGTTAAGTTTTGTGTGAAGTGTAGCCTTATTTTCCTTCTCTGTCTAAACACAGAAATCATTGTTGATTGTTTTCCTTAACACTTTGACAAAAGGACCAGTGGACCAATCTAACAAAGCCATTCTGGTTCCGTTCCTCGAGTCTGCTGAGAGGAGTTGTAAAGCTATGCAGAAAAGGGAGCTGGTATTCACACTGCCCTTACTTGATGGTAGAATATGGAGGCGAAAACCGAGTGTGAGATTCCGAACTTCACCAGTGCGTTCCTGGGCTGTGAGCACCCGCGCAGCCCAGGGCGTGGCCACATGTAAAGACGCTTTGTTATGCTGCTATTGACCCGCCATGATTTATATTTATTCTTTTATGGCATGTAATGGTGATTGGTAATATTTTAATGTAGATTTTGATTTATTTCAGCAATAGTAATTTTAAGATACTCTTTGAATGAAAGTGTCTTCGTTTCTATGATACAGATCATTTTGTAGTATTTAACCAATTAAGATGCACTGCTTACTTTTCTGAGCACTATTTAATGATGGGGTAAAAACCCAGCCGCTCAACCAGCTAGCATAAGGATTAGCTGTGAAGAATGCTGATGGATGTGATGGTCCCTCGGGAACAATCTTTTAAGCTTTAATGGTAACGCAATCATAAATCCATAGATTTTTTTTTTTTTCCTAGCTGAGATTTTAGAAAATTACTCGTGAATGACATACTTGTTTTAGTTTGGTCTTAGTTCTTTTTTAGCATAAAGAATACTTCGCTCGATTGGCTTTTGTTGATCTCAACATGCTTCCGGGCAACTTTTCTGCTTGTCAGTGTAGTGTCTTCTCTTGCTGCCTACCTAGTTATTTGTGAATTGTGCGAAAGTCAAGGAAGCTCATAGGTTCTCATACTCCGTTGGGAATAGATTGTTTTCAAAAGAAGTGTGTAAATTCAGCAACCAAAAATGAATTGCTCGTACTTCCCCCGGGAAGGAGAACGTCAAAGTAGGATACAGCGCGTTACAGCAGGAGATGGTGTCGGGGGGGCCGTGTGACTCGAGAAACAGGTGTTCTCAGAGGAGAGGTTGGATCACACGCCCAGCGTAGCTTCAGCGGGCTTTGGTACATGGAAGAATCAAGGGATTCTTGTGATAGGCATTTGGCTTGAGATGATCTGAGTATGTGTAATACTATGTGAGAGTTCAGAGCGACTTTCCTAAAGAGGGTCTGCAATCAGATCTGTTAATGTTCACCCTTCAGTCCAAGCAAGGAATATGTGAGACAGTAAAGAGAATCTATGATAACGTTTCCTTAGTGGGAAAATAAACTTTTAAGTGCCCAAGTCATGGAGACTTGAAAAGGGTAAGCCTGTTTCAACTCCCAGATTTATGTATGATTACTTATGTATGATTCAGAAGCCAGAAGTTCACCATCATGATTTCCAGGAACTTCAGGCCAGAATGAGTCCCTAGGAAAGTCAGGCCCAGCCGAGCAGCCGCAGTTGGATGACCCTGGCCCGGAAGTCACAGCCCAGTTGCCTTACTCCGCGGTCACACTCACTCTCCAGAACCTCATGCTGGCTTAGGTTGCATGTTTACATTGCTGCGGTGACTTCACGGCAACCTTCCTTTCCAACCTTTAGTTAAGTCAGAACGGACATCGAAACACAGACGCTTCTTGCTAGTTCTGCATTTAGGCCACCATGTCCATCTGCCCGCCAACCCCCAACCCCAGGGGGGGCAGCCCTGCTCTCGCGGGGTAGTTAACGCGGTGTTCTTGGGTGGCCTCCTGCGCCTCCCAGACGGCCTTGTTCCTTTAAGGCAGGAGCCCTTCCTCATCGTGCATCTCTCCAGAGTTCCTAAGGTGGGACTTCGAATCCTCAGTTTCCAAGTGACTGCCAGTGTCAGGAGAAGCCTCTCCTGCCGGCTGCCTGGGAGTGTCCGCAGCTCACCTTCCAAGGCTTTTCGGCGGCCGTCGCGGAGCGGGGTTTTGCAGAGAGCCCGGGTCACCCTGGGTCCTTGTCTGCTGAAGGCTGCGCGGACCTAGCTCAGAATGTGTCCGGCCCGACTTCGCGTGTCAAGCATCTGTTCGTTTTTTGCCTATGTCTCCTCGTAAGAACTATAAACCCATCAAATCCTGTACTAGGTAAATGTTTTCAAACCATGCAGCTTTATTGTTCTCCCCCACACACCCACCCAAGAATGTAGTTGGAAGTTTTCTCATTTGGATAGTAGAGGCCATAACTGCCATTGTATTACTAATAACGCAACATGAAATTGAAGGTGCCTAACTGCTTAAAAAACAAAATCAGCCATCACACAGTAACTGGGCAAAGCGTAGAGACAGGAATGAGAGGTGGCACAGGGCGCCCGGTCCACGTGAGCGAGGACAAGGATTCACAGGGACGGGCGGCCTGCATTCTTGCTGCATGTTTGCTGCTGAGCACCTATTTCTTTCTTTCCGATCTTTGGTTTTCTTCGGTTGTGTTCGAAGTACCTTCTGGAACCAAGAGTGCCCTGTGTTTTCAGGTGTGTACAATGTTACGATCTAAACCCAGTGAAGCAGCTTCCGCGGGCTTTTTAAAAGCCGTGCTTGCGAACATTTCCCCGCGTGGGCCGGGGCCTCCAGGAGCCTGTTTTCCAGCAAATTCAGCAGGAGAGGTGTGTGCAGTGTTTCCCTCGGTTTTGTCTCTGACATCTCCGTCCGAAATGCTAAGATGCAATATCGCTCCCTTTGAATGGGGCAAATGCCGAAACGCATTTCCCTCTTATCTGTGTGACCCTTAAGAAATGTGTTTTTAAAATAATGTGTTCTAAATGGTTTTTTTATTCTGTATTACCGCTTTGGCCGCGTGGCTCCCATGACTTTCCGTGTACCGGATTCTCCGCTCCCTGAGCTGTGGGGGCGAGAAGCTCTGGAATTACAGCAAGAGTCTTGTTCCATGAGCGCAGTACCGCATCGTCGACATTTTTAATGGTATGAGTTTTATACCATCTGTGTATGTTTGCAAATATTAAGTTATTACATGTTTTCAAATGAGCATTTTTCATCCTAAATTTTATATGTTTGCAAATATATTTTTTTAATAAAAGTTCAAAACCAAGTTTTAGCACCTACTCCATTTCAGCTGTGTTTTTTTTTAATTTCTAGAAATGGAACCTCTAAATGAGTTGCTACCCTTTGTGAGAGCCTCACGCTGGTGGGATGGGTTAGGGTGAGAGAACAAAGCTGCCAGAGAGGGCCTGGGTGTGCCCGCTTCCAGCCCGGGCCCGGCCGGCCGGGCCCCAGGCCCCACGGGCTCCTGCGGGAAGCCCCTGAGTCTTGGCGTCCGGCTGAGCAGCTCCTTCCCTGGTAGCGAAACATGAAGTGTGTACCTTAGGTGAGTAGACCGCTAAGGAACCCCATTTACTCTGCCATGGTTGCCCCAGACTCAGGGTATGCTGGGTTTTATTGTTTTTTGGTTTTTTTGGTGGTTTTGTTTTTTGTTTTTTTTGGGTTTTTTTGTTTTTGTTTTTCAAATTTTTATTGACATTCTAGTTAGTTAACATACCATGCAGTCTTGGTTTCAGGAGTAGAATTCAACGACCCCAGCCAGTGCTCATCATGATAGGGGGTACACTTTTTTTTTTTTTTTTTTAGAGAGAGCAAGCACAAGCAGGGAAGATGGGCAGAGGGAGAGAGAATTTTTTTCCTTTTTTAAAAAAATGTTTGTTTATTTTGAGAGAGTGGGAGAGCAGAGAGCATGAGCAGCGGAGGGGCAGAGAGCGAGAAGGGGAGAGAGAATCCCAAGCAGGCTCCAAGCCATCGATGCAGGGCCCAACGTGGGGCTCAAGCTCGTGACCCATGAGATCATGATGTGAGCCTAAATCAAGAGTTGAACGCTTGACCGACTGAGCCACCCAGGCGCACCGAGAGAGGGTCTTGAGGAGGCTACACACTCAACACAGAGCCCAAGTCGGGGCTCTATCCCATGACCCCAGGATCATGACCTGAGCTGAAATCAAGAGTTAGCCACCCAACTGACTGAGCCACCCAGGTACCTCTAGGTTACACTTCTAATCACAGCCAAAAACACCGTTCAGTAGGAGACTCTGCGGTCTGGGTCAGTTCCCACATTCGCTCCATTCACGAGGATTGAGCAGTCACGTGCCAGGCGTCTCGGATGACAGGAAAGGAAAGAAAGAGGGAGGAAATCAAAGTTCAATCATTATGGGAAAGAGAGAAAAGTTTAAAGAGGAAAAAAATGGTTAATCATCCATCTCCCTAACAACTGTTAACATTTTAGTAATCCAAACGAAATTTAAATTGTCGACAATTTAGTTTCCAAACAAAATTCTCCATAAAATATTTGTTATATGTGCCTCCTTTCTTAGAGCAGAGGATAAGCGAACCTGTGCTTTTGGACTGTTTTTACACACGCACACGCGCACACCAGTCTCATGTACAGCCACGTGCTCCTGCAATACTTGAGGGTTTCTGTTCATTATTTTCTCCATCTCCACAGTGAGCCATTTTAGGGAGAAGGAGGTTGAACCTGAGAGCGACTGAGGTATGTGCCAAAGGTCGCTTATTAAGCCAGAATCGGGTCACAGACCTGAAGCCAAGCAGGCAGGAGAGCTGGCCTCGAATTCCTTTCTTGACTCTGCTGTCTCCGTTATCGATCATCCTGGGTTGCTTTTTGTAGTTTCTTGGGTCTTGTTACCGCTCCTACTAGTGTTTATTAAAAGCCAGAGTGGTCCACTCACCTGCTGGCTTGCATCTGTCAGCACCTAGGAAACCAGGCAACTAGGTCCATTGGAATTTCTTTAAAACTGAGGTCAGTGGGCCTGAATAAGAGCTGTGGCAGATGGGTTTTAGGTTTCTTGGTTGTCTCTAACGACATGTTTGTGTGTTTGGTTTTTTGGGGGGATTTTTGGCAGAGGCACTGGCTGTGCTGTGCTTAGGCTGACGTCAGTCCATCCGTCTGAAAAGGGGCCCAGAACGTGGAGCAGCCACAGTCCACAGGAACTGTTTTCTTACCAGGTCCCTGTCACTCCAGAAAAATGAGTCCGGTGCTGCCTGAGCCCTGGCAAAGCCTGAGAGGCGCCCTCGGCCAGACCCCCCAATTTTCTGTGACGTCTCTCGAAGATTTGGCAGCGGCGTCCTGGCTTCTGAAACAGGTGCAAACCTGAACCCCTGCACGTGTTGCTACCCAAGCCCCACTTTGTTGTTTCCCTGACGCGTCCCTGCTCCCAGAGATTGTCCTCGCCAGACCTCTCATGGGCAGGGGTCTCTCCCTGAACAGAGCTGGACACCCTCTTCATCCCGCTGGCACTGAGAAGCTTTCCCGACTGAGGTCAGACCCCCACCCTTCGCCAGGCCCTCTGGGCGGGGAAGGGGAGTGTAGCAATGGTGTGTGGGCTGTCGCCCCCATTGAACGTGAACGTCCAGGGGTGCCACCCCAGCAGGCACCTCGCCCCCATTTTGTGACTCCTCCTTTACTATCCTGACCTGGAATTCACTTGGAATAAACCTATGCCTGCCACACAATTTTAAAATAATACCCTGGGGCGCCTGGGTGGCTAGGTCAGTTGAGCTGACTGAGACTTTGGCTCAGGTCATGATCTCATACATTCATGAGTCTGAGACCCCCATCGGGCTCTCTGCTCTCAGCAGAGCCTTGGATCATCTGTCCCTCTCTCGGCCCCTCCCCTGCTTGCGCACTCTCTCAAAAATAAATAAATTTTTTGTTTTAAATAAAATAGGGGCATCTAGGTGGCTCAGTCGGTTAAGCATCCAACTTGGGCTTGGGTCATGATCTCACAGTCTATGAGTTCGAGCCCCGCGTTGGGCTCTGTGCTGACAGCTCAGAGCCTGGAGCCTGCTTCGGATTCTGTGTCTCCTTCTCTTTCTCTCTGCTCCTCACCCGCTCATGCTCTGTCTCTGTCTCTCAGAACTAAATAAACATTTAAACATTTTAAATAAATAAAATAAAATAATATCCTAATTGTGCTATAAAGGAGAAATTTTAGGGGTACCTGGGTGGCGCAGTCGGTTAAGTGTAGCTCTTGATCTCGGCTCAGATCATGATCTCACGGTTTGCAGGTTCAAGCCACACCTCAGGCTCTGTGTGACAGTGCAGTTTCTCTCTCCCTCTCTCTCTCCCCCTAACTTGCTCACATACATGCATGCTCTCACTCTCGAAAATAAATATTTTTTTTATTTTTTTGAATTTAAAGGAGAAATTTTTAAGTATTATAATGAAACGCTCCATATTAAGTATGTAAATGTTTGGGCACAACTACACACGTTCCCAAAATTTGTAGAGAATCCTCTTTCACTCTGACAGTTCTCCCCACCCCACTCAAAAGATGGCTGCTCTCTGGGCACCTGGGCGGCTCAGTGGGTTAAGCCTCCCACTTCAGGTCAGGTCATGATCTCACAGTTCATGAGTTCAAGCCGCACATCGGGCTCTGTGCTGCCAGCTCAGAGCCTGGAGCCTGCTTCAGATTCTGTGTCTCCCTCTCTCTCTCTGTCTCCTCTCCACTCCTGTTTTCTCTCTCTCTCCCCCTCCCTCTCTCTCTCTCAAAAATAAATAAGCACTTGGGGCGCCTAGGTGGCTCAGTCGGTTAAGCATCCAACTTCAGCTCAGGTCATGATCTCAGGGTTCGTGAGTTTGAGCCATGCGTTGGGCTCTGTGCCGACGGCTCGGAGCCTTCTTCGGATTCTGTGTGTGTGTCTCTCTGCCCCTCCCCTGCTCACTCTCTGCCTCTCTCTCTCTCAAAAATAAACATTACAAATTTTTTAGAGAGAGAGAGAGAGAGAGAAAGAAAGAGAAAGGAAGGAAGGAAGGGGGGAGGGAAGGAGGGAGGGAAGGAAGGAAGGAAGGAAGGAAGGAAGGAAGGAAGGAAGGAAGGAAGGAAGGAAGGAAGGAAGGAAGGAAGGAGGGAGGGAGGGAGGGAGGGAGGGAGGAAGGAAGGAAGGAAGGAAGGAAGGAAGGAAGGAAGGAAGGAAGGAGCATTTAAAAACCTATATAAATAGGGGCACCCGGATGGCTCAGTCAGCAGAGCCTCAGACTTCGGCTCAGGTCACAACCTCAGCCTGTCAGCATGGAGTCCTCTTCAGATCTTCTGTCTCCCTCTCTCTGCCCCTCTCCGGCTTGTGCTCTCCCAAAAATAAATAAATATTTTAAAAATCAATCAAACAATCAACATCTTAAAAAATTAAAAAAAAAAAAAAAAAGATGGCTCCTCTCCCACAGCCACCAAGGGCCTGGCTGGGCCGCACCCCTGGGAGCCAGCCTCCTCCACCCCTCCGGCCCGCAGCCTGGCTCTCAGCACGCCACTGCCGGACTCACTGTGCCTCTCCCAGAAAGGAAACTGAAGAGCCCTTTCTGTTCCGGCCAAGACAGCGAGGTCATTAATTAGCGCAGCTGGGGGACCCTGGAGTCCTGAATGACAGGCAGGTGCCGGCTGCTGCTCTCTTGACCAAAAGCAGCACCTCCCCGGGCTGTGTCTCAGGGAGAGGGCAGAGGAAGGCGGTCACAAAGGCGGGAGGAGGGGACGCTCGCAGACGCTACTTGTTAGCCCTCATCCGACCTCCGCAGGTGGGGGCATCGGCTCTTCAGTCCCACGGGCTTGACACCACGTGCGCACACTGGAGCCGAGGCACACACACGCCCACGCGGCTCCCTGCGAAGCCGGGCTGCTCGCGCCCCTCCGCACTCAGGGACGTCCCCGGTAGAGGTGCGTGTAACAATTCGCGGAATCGCGTGAATTTCACCCTCAAGACCGCCTGGGAGACACAGGTTGTTACCTCATTTTTCTGATGAGGGAATTGGTGACTGAGTCATTTGCCTGAGGGAATCAGCCCAAGTTCACCCAGGTAGAGGGCGGGGGAGGCCAGAGTTGAACCCGGCTTGTGCATGCCACCTCCCTCTGGGTTTGTGGCTTGTGGAGAAAGCCATGGAGGTTCCTAGACAATTGCCAAGAGCATTTTGAAATGACAGTGGCGTTGCTCCCCCTGACAGGGGCCATTTGTCCGTGAAAGGACTGCTTCACCTGTTGTGATTACTCCCAGTCACCCTCACACACGTGGCTCTCACAGGGCTTCCTCAGCCCTAGGCCCAAAGGGGACAGGGCAGACCCAGAGGCATCCTGTCGAGACACTGCCCAAGTGGGGAAACGGAGGCCCAGGGCAGGAGGCGGGTGTAGACCCAGCCTGCTTTGCCCCTTCATAGCCATTGCTGCCTTCCAATTCAGTGTTTTGGAATTTGAAATGAGTTTACTGTGCTAAAAAAAAAAAAAAAAGCACAAAATGGAGTTACTTGTGCTAAGCCCCAAGTCACCAAATCAGGACTTAGTAAACCTAACCTACTTGCAGATTCAATCTCTCCTGGGAGTGGAATTTTATTTTGTTGTTGTTGTTGTTGTTGCTATTGTTGTTGCTGTTGTTTCAAATTTTTATATAAATTCTAGTTAGTTAGCACACAGATTAATACTGGTTTCAGGACTGATTGTTTTTGCTGGGAGTGGAATTTCAAACCAATCTGGAATTTCCTAATCAACACTAGTAAAGTAATTATGATAGACCTCGGCCCTTCTCCCAGAGGAAGGTGACCTTGCCTGAAATAATCCTTTGTTTTGTTTGGGACGTCCTTGTCCCTGCCCATTTCTGCCTATAAAAGCCTTCCACTGTGTACAGCTCCTCCGTGCTCCTTTTCCTTGCTGCAGGAGACACTGCCCCAGTCATAACCCATTAGATCTCAAATGCACTCCATTGAATTTTTTTAATGTTTATTTTTGAGACAGAGAGAGACAGAGCACGAGTGGGGGAGGGGCAGAGAGAGAGGGAGACACAGAATGTGAAGCAGGCTCCAGGCTCTGAGCTGTCAGCACAGAGCCCAACGCGGGGCTCGAACTCACAGACTGCAAGATCATGACCTGAGCTGAAGTCGGACGCTCAACTGACTGAGCCACCCAGACACCCCTGAATTTTTTTAACAGATTTGGTGGCAGCACTGGGATCTGAAGTGAACTCCCACCAGCATTTGGGGATCAGAAACACAAGTGTGGTACCCACGGGAACCCTGTTTTGATCCTCTTTCTTGCCATTTCCAAGGGCCCCGGGCAAGTTCTTCTTGGTCCTGAGCTCTGCCTTCTTTGCGTTGAGGACCTAATCTAACTGACTTTCCCACACAGGGCTGGTTGGCTTGACCTGGCAGACAGTTCCACCTGGAGCCGAGCGCCTAGCCTTTCCGACCAAACTCCCAAGTTTCTGAGTGGAAGACCCTCAACCTTTAGTTCCGTCCAAAGATCCACAGAGGAGCTGTTCGTGTCACGCACAGCTCCCCATCCATGCGCAGCCCCCAGCCCATAGTTTGGATCTGCTGGTTCAAGGTGACATAACTCCTACTGTTTCCCTCTGTCCTCCTCTCAATGCTCAGTCTGGTACTCCTCTGTCCAAACGGCCTTTCCACTCCAGAGACTATTAAACGTCTATTTATCTTTTGAAATAATACCCCCCGACCGCTACAGGTGAGCCTCTCAGGCAGCTTTCACTCCTCAGTCAAAGGCCTATCTAAGGGCCATGGTCATGTTGTCCCTTCTTTCCAAACCCAGGCCACTGGTGATTGATCTTTAGGGGTGACTCTAGATCTTACGAAGATGGTATCTTCTGCACCCTCTTTGAAGATGCCTCTTGGGTCCATGGGGTTATTTAATACTGCCAGAAATACTTACCATTTTGTAACTGAGTCCAACCTGGCTACGCTCGATGCACGACAAGCCGGTCAGTAGAAAGGCAAGATATCAGGGTAGGGAAGCCAGCAAAGCCGGGAGATGGCAGACTGCTGTCCCAAAGAACCATTTCCCCTGGGCATGGATTTTGAGCTTCTTTTTAAGTCAGCAAAAGGAGGGAGCAGGAAGGTGCTGGAGTCAAAGGTGCCTGGCATCTGTAGACACCCACAGGAAGTCCTGTAATTTCTTTGCACCTGTTTGTTTGACCTTTGTGTATAGGAATCTGATCATGTCACTCCTGTAAATATTAAACATTGCAGAGTCATTTCTGTACTTACTTCCTTATCTCCTTGAATGAGGCTGATTTCGGGGAAAAAAGCACTTTTTCGCAAATCTCAGCTGTCAACGAAATTCCCTTGATGACTAACATTGCCTCTGTGCAGGGCTGAGCAGAAGTTTCCAAGCTCTGTGTCACAGCAACACGGGGAACTGAAGCAACGTGGTGTCAGACGTGCCAAGTTTCTCCCTGTGACGGTTTGTCCCAGCTAAATACTGCCAAGATACATAAAGAAATCTGTGAGTAGCTCTGTGGTCAGAAGTTAGCCGGGTTGGGGGCTGAGGTTCAGAGTCTGATAAGAACTTTTTTAATTAGGTCTTTTCCCCTACGCCAAGTGCACCTCAGAGGGAAATAAGGACATCCCAACACAGGTGGGAGGGCGTGCCAGGCCTTTTATACTATTTAGACAGTAACACAATTCTTTGAGGAAATAAAAACAGCGGCACTTGTGTCTCCAATCTAGTTAGTGTTACAAGACCAGAGGTGTGGCCCCAGAAACTGTTCAGAGTCCACCAATCCTTTCTACCAATCCCGAACTTCCCCTACTTACCTCAAAAGCCTAGTCCTTGTGCCTTCGAGATGTAAATGTCCCATGTGGGCTTCTCCGTGCATGTTCATGTGTGTCCGACAGAAGTGCGTGGGAGGTATGTGGAGTTTTACACCTCCGCGTGGCACCGCCAAAATTAATTTGTAGGGGCACCTGGGTGGCTCAGTCAGTTGAGCGTCCGACTTAAGCTCAGGTCATGATCTCACAGTCTGTGAGTTTGAGCCCCGCATCGGGCTCTGTGCTGACAGCTTGGAGCCTGGAGCCTGCTTCGGATTCTGTGTCTCCCTCTCTCTCTGTCCCTCCCCTGCTCACACTGTGTCTCTCTCTCTCTGTCTCAAAAATAAATAAACATTAAAAAAAATTTTTTAAAAATTAAATTAATTTGTAGAAGGGCTCTATTTTAATTGGCTTGAAGAAAATTATGCGCTTAAATAAGTTAAACCCTGAGAAATATAGGAGGAACTTAATCCGAATGAATTTCTGGATCACATGATCTGGGATATTATTTGGTATTAAAGCTAGTTTAAGTTGGTTGGTTTAATTAAAACAGACATGTCTTTTTTTTCTTATTTTTTAATGTTTATTTAATTTTAAGAGAGCAAAAACAGGGGAGGGACAGAAAGAGAGGGAGACACAGAATCCAAAGCAGGTTGCAGGCTCTGAGCTGTCAGCAGAGAGCCCGATGAGGGGCTCAAACTCACAAACGGCGAGATCATGACCTGAGCCAAAGTTGGGATGCTCAACCAACTGAGCCACCCAGGAGCCCCTAAAACAGGCCTGTCTTTAGGGTTACCAGTATTAAATATAATACTTTTTTTCTACCCAGGTTTCCTAACCAATCAAATGTTCTGTTTGTGTAGGTATATGTTGTCAGTGTTCCAAAAACTATGAAATTCCTAAAGTCTGATATGGCCTGGCATTAATGTTATCATCATAATTTCAGTTATTTAAAAATATTGTGTTTCGCAGAAATGACCAAATTTCCTTTTCAACTCCATGATAACGAATTCTCATCAGATCTTTAACAATGGACATTTCTGAGTCTTTGTCATTTGCAAAGAGCTGGTGTTTGACTCTGATGCTCGTGCCTGCGAAAGTGCTCCATCTTCTGGGAGACTCCTGGAACACGCTCGAGAGTCCGAGTTCCCGGTAACTTGAAGAGCATAAAACTGAACTGGTAAGAATTTCCAGAAGCGATAGAAAACCTAAATCCAAAGAGAACAAGAGTTAATAACAGGAGACTGAACCGAAGTGCATACAGTTGTTAGGACATGCCTGTAATTGGATGGAGTCCTGAATTCTTCCAGTTTCCTCTGTCTGGCTCCAACTCAGCAAACTAATATTTCCAGTTTTCTCCCATCCTTCTAATTTGGAAGCACTAAAAACAAAGACTGCCCTTGGATCTCCTTAGTAGGGATTACATCAGGTCCTCCTCACCACCCAGATGGCAGCCAAACTTCAGGGACTTGAACCTTGGTACACTTCCTTTTTTTTTTTTTTAAGATTTTTAAAAAATTAATCTCTACACCCAACACGGGGCTCAAACTCACAACCTCGAGATCAAGAGTCACGCACCACCGACTGAGCCAGCCAGGTGCCCCCCATGCCGGTATACTTCTCAAAGCTGAAGGAGTCTCCACCAGACACCTGGTTCTATACAGACCTGTATCTTTCCAGGTTGTTGCTAAGGGGAGGGGGGTAACCTTTCAGACTGCTAGATTTGTCATCAAATACTCTGTTCTGTCCATGATGCTAGACCCCCCTGCTCTGTTTCCCTATCTCTGGTTAACAGCCCCAAACTTGGCAGCATTGTGTCCAAGCTC
The DNA here is from genome assembly GCA_030068075.1 of Paguma larvata. NCBI lineage: Eukaryota > Metazoa > Chordata > Mammalia > Carnivora > Viverridae > Paguma > Paguma larvata. The sequence goes on along the minus strand of CM057842.1, from coordinate 20,628,347 downwards.
TGTGCAAGAAAAGGACACAAGAGGGGCGCCTGGGTGACTCAGTAGGTTGAGCATCGGGCTTTGGCTCAGGTCATGATTTCATGGCTTGTGGGTTCAGCCCTGTGTCAGGGTCTGTGCTGACAGTTCAGAGCCTGGAACTCGCTTGGAATTCTGGATCTCTGGCTCTCTCTGCCCCTCCCCCACTCGTTCTCTCTCTCCCTCTCTCTCTCTCTCTCTCTCTCTCAAAATTAAATAAATATTTTTTAAATTTTTTTTAAAAAGACACAAGGAAGGGTAACTGTCTGTGTCGTCTACTGACCCTTAAAATTATACAGGCCTCCATGACCGTCACCTTTCCTCCCAGTTGTGACCCACCGAGTCAAATGGGAATTACCAGGAGGCATTCGTGATTCAGCTTTCACTTCCTTTGGCAGGGGCTCTGCCTCCCTAGTTAGGAGTAAATGTAAATGAGGCTATAACCAGGAACATCTCCCTCTTTGTTTGTTTCTTTATTTATTCCCATGAGCCATGAGATCATGGCCTGAGCTGAAGTCAGATGCCCAACCGACTGAGCCACCCAGGCACCCCAGGAACCTCTCCTTCATTCTTGAAAATATTACAGAATCTGCTGCTTAAAGCAATAGCTGGCCAATAGAAATCCTTAGACCGTCTGGCCGAAGTTGTTCTTGATTACACGATAGCCCTTGATTAGTTTGTAACTGAGCAAGGAGTGGCCACGCCAGGGCCAACACCACCTGCTACACATGGATTAACACTTTTGGGGACATTGAAACTCAATTACATAAGATCACCCAGCAAGCCACTCAGTTTAAAAAGGGGACTCCTGGGGCCCCTGGGGAGCTCCGTTGGTTAAGCATCCTACCTTTGATTTCAGCTCAGGTCATGGTCTCACGGTTGGTGAGTTCAAGCCCCACATCTGGCTCTGGCAGGCTCTGGCAGCACCCTGCTTGGGATGCTCCGCCTCCCCCTCTCCCTGCCCCTTCCCTGCTGGAGCATGCACGCTGCACTCTCTCACTCTCTCTCTCTCTCCCTCTCCCCCCCTCACAAAATAAATAAATAAACAAACAAACAAAAGTGATCCTTCGAGGGGGGTTGACTTATTTTATTTTGATTGCACTAAAAACTTGTGAGCCTGTAGTCGTGATCTATGAATACTACAAAGATGCAGCAAAAACAAACAGACATACCACGACCCGCGAGTGTCTCCCGGAGGGCCAGGAGAAGCTGTGAGAATGCAGAGCAGTAGCTAAGAGTGGCTGACTCTGATGCCGCAAAAATATGCATCCCATCTCCCTCGGGCTGGGATTCTGATCCAAAGGGGGGGAATATTAAAAAAAAAAAAAAAAAAACTTGGCCCCATATGGAGTAATTTGTACTAAGCTTCATATCAGCAAACCAAAACTTAGTACCTAACCCGATTGCAAATCCAGCCTCTCCTGGGAGTGGAATTTTAAAGCAGCCTGGAATTTCCTGACCAGCACGAGTGAGGTCGCCTTCACGGTAGACCCCTGGCCTTCCCGTTCCGCAAAGAAAAGTACCTTTCCTGAAATAATCCTTTCTTTTGTTTGGGACTTCCTTGTCCCTGCCCCTTTCTGCCTGCAAAAGCCTTCCACTTTGTACAGCTCTTCTAAGCTCCTTTCTACTTGCTAGATGGGATGCTGATTCCGGACTCATTGAATAAAGCCAATTAGATCTCCAAATTTACTCAGTTGAATTTTGTTTCTTAACAGTGGTCTCAGTCACCCTCACCCACACCAGCTTGGCACAGGTACATTTTTTTTTTTTTTTGCAAGGAATACTATTATTTCAAAATTTGCTGTCCACGGTCACCTCTTCCTTGGAGCCTTCCTTGATCTGCAGCCTCAGCAGGCAATTCTTTGTCCAGATCACAAGACAGGTGCACACATGGCTCCTGCTGGCCTGCGACATCCTCAGGCCCAAGTACAGAGGCAGGATCATCTTCCTTCCCTGAGCCTCCAGCACGGCACCAGCACACGGGCCTCGGTACACGGGATGAACGAGTGAATTGAGGAGTGAATCAGTGATGGCGGCAGCCCTTCCCTGTTCCAACTGGGTGACCGGCTGCAGCTGCCCTTCGGTTTTGCGCAGGAGCACAGAGCAAGCGGTTTGCCGATTCTGGGGCTGGGGTGAGGGGAGAGGTAGTAGAAGGCCTTGTGTGTGGAGGGCTTGGGACTTGACCGCCTCCCTAATCCTCCCACTCCGCTGCCTGAGGGAGGCCCTGCTAATGGTTTCACATTTCCCAGGAGGAGTCCGTGACTCAGAACAGGGAACGATCCCTCTCCGTGCCTTTCTCCAGAGAGCTTTAGTCCTGCCCTGAGTAACCATCCACTTCAGCTATTCCTCAACAAGCCCGGGACCAAATCCACTGACTCGCTCCGCAATTAAACAAACACGTTCATCTTTAAGGTCCACGGGGACAATCTAGCCACCTCCACCAGCCCGGCTTACTCAGGAGCTGGCAGAGAAGAACAAGGCCAAGGGTCCCCCCCACCCCCCCGTCCTGCAGACCATGCAAGGCAGGGCCCAGCCGCCCTAAACGTGCCCTGAGTGTCAACAGCGCTGCCCTAGCCGGGCCTGGCACGGCGCCCCTGGGAAGGAGCTGCCGGATACTGTTGGGGCAGCTCCCTGCTCCCCACCCAGGGAGGCACCCAGGCCCTACCGTTCACACCGCAGTGACGAGGCACCTTTCCTTTGTGCACCAGGAAAGCGGGCCCGGAGGCGCTTGGCCGGGCTCCACACTGGGGCTCACCTGTCATCAGTGCCAGGTGCCTCCAGCCCCAGGCCTTCCCGGGCCAGCCCCCCAGCTTAGTCCTGGGATTGGCCAAGGAGACGCAGGGTCTGGTCTGCAGGGGAAACCAGAAAAAAAGCCTTCTCCCAGAAGCACAGTGCTGGCTCGAGCGAGAGCACAATTATTGCCTGTCACAGTGTGAACCCAGGAGCGACGCAAGTGTCCACCCAAAGGGGACAGCAGCTGACCTTCCTGCGAGCCAGTGACAACCCTGGGGGAGAAAAGCACGCAGATTCTGTGGGGAAAGACTTAAGATGAACAGGGATGAAAACAAAAGCAAGATGTGTAAAGGGTTTGAGACCTTTTTTAGTTTTAATTTTCTTTATTTTTATTTTTTCCAAGCAGGCGCCAAGCCCAGTGCAGAGCCCAACGCGGGGCTTGAACTCACAAACCCGAGATCAAGAGTCTCATGCTCTACCGACTAAACCAGCCAGGTACCCTACTTTTTTCCTTTAGCCTATCAACTGAATAAATTCGATCCGCCCAGGTTATATCTAGAATAATCTCCTTTACTGAAAGTCAACCGATCACAGACTTCAATCACACCCATAAAATACCTTCATAGCAATATCAAGTTATTGTTTGAATAACTGGGAGGGTCGCCTGGATGACTCAGTTGGTTAAGCGGCCGACTTCGGCTCAGGTCATGATCTCACGGTCTGTGAGTTCGAGCCCCGCGTCAGGCTCTGTGCTGACGGCTCAGTGCCTGGAGCCTGCTTCAGCTTCTGTGTCTCCCTCTCTCTCTGCCCTTCCCCTGCTCATACTCTGTCTCTATGTCTCTCAAAAATAAACGTTAAAAAAATTGAATAACTGGGAAACTACAGCCTAGCCAAAGTGACATAAAAATGGACCATCACAGTATTTTTGTTAAATTTCCTAATTTTCTATAAGGAACATGTGTTACTTATAAAATGCGTTTTTTTTTTTAAAGCAATAAATGACTATCACGAGATACCACTTTGCACCTGCTTGATGGTTAAAATAAAAAAGGCCTGGGGTAGGACGCCTGGGCGGCTCAGTCGATTGGGCATCCAGCTTCGGCTCAGGTCACGATCTCACAGTCCATGGGTTTGAGCCCTGCCTCAGGCTCTGTGTTGACAGCTCAGAACCTGGAGACTTGTGGCCGACTTCAGATTCTGTGTCTTCCCCTCTCTCTTCCCCTCCCCTCTTCACGCTCTGTATTTCTCTCTCTCTCAAAAATAAATAAACATTAAAAAAATTTTAATAAAATAAAAGAGACCTACGATAACGCACGTTGACAAGGATATGAGGAAATCAGAACCCTCATCCACTGCTGGTAAAATTGTAAAAATTATGTAACCATTTTGAAAAACCGTTTGGAGGTTCTTCAAACAGTTGTTGAAAACAGACACAATAGGGGTCCCTGGATGGCTCAGTGGGTTGAGCATCCAACTTCAGCTCAGGTCATGATCTCACAGTTGGTGAGCTTGAGTTCGAGCCCCACACTGGGCTCACTGCTATCGGCACAGAGCCCCCTCAGAATCCTCTGTCCCCCTTTCTCTCTGCCCCTCCCCAACTCATGCTCTGTCTTTCAAAAATGAATAAACATTTATCTTTTTAAAAAATATAAAAAGACACAATAGACCCAAAAAGGAGTCATTTGTGCTAACCCCTACATAGCAAGCCAAGACTTAATACCTAACTTAATTGCACATTCAGCATCTCTCAGGAGTGGGGTTTTAAACCAGGTAAGTCTGGAATCTCCTGACCATCACTACTGAAGTGATCCGTGTAAAAGACCCCTTCACTCCCTTCCACCAAGAAGGATGACCTCGCCTAAAATAATCCTTTGTTTATGACTTCCTTGTCTCTTACCCCTTCGGCCTGTAAGAGCCGTTTCTCCTTCTTTCTACTTCGAGGCGGGATGCTGCCCGACTTGTGATTCATCAAATAAAGCCAATCAGATCTTCAGATTTACTCGGGTGAATTTTGTTTTTTAACACAAGTAAGCACAGAAGCGCTGCACGATCCATGCCTAGGTGTATGCCCAAGAGAATTTAAACCCTACGTCCAAGGACACCTGGGCAGTGCACCAGGTTGAGTGTCCGACTGTTTTGATTTTGGCTCAGGTCATGATCTCGTGGGTTTGTGAGTTCGAGTCCAGCGTCAGGCTCTGTGCTGACAGCGTAGAGCCTGCTTAGGATTCTCTGTCTCTCTCTCCCTCTCCTGCCCATTCCCTGTTCCTTTTCTCTCTCTCTCTAAAAAAGAAATAAACTTAAAAAAGAAAATATCTATGTACGCAGCTTGACATCACCACTTAAAGCAGCATTATTCCTAACAGCAAAAAAATGGAAGCAACCCAAACGTCCATCAACTCATAAACGCATGAACAAGATGTAGGCTGTCCATACAATGAAAAATGATTCCTCAATAAAAAAGGAATAAAAATGAAGATAAACTATTTAAAAAAATAAATAAATAAATAAACAAGGAAAAAAAAAGAAGTTATAATCCATTTGCTAGAGCCATTAAAAAAAAAGGAATAAAAAACTGATTCGTGCTACGTACAACATGAATGAGCCCTGAACATGTGAAGTGAAAGGAGTCAGTCCCCCAAACCACATATCGTAGGATTCCGTTTATCTTACACGTCCAGAATCGAGAAATTCATGGACACCGAAAGTAGCTTCGAGGCAGCCCTGGCCTGGCAGGGAGAAGCAAATGAGGATCAACTACTAATAGGTGTGGGTTTCTTTTGGGGGGATGAAAATGTCCTCAAATTGGACCGTGGTAATAATTGCACAATTCTAGAATTCTATGATTGCACAATTCCAAAACTCACAGAATTGTACACTTTAAAAGGGTGAATTCTGTGATGTGTTAATTATATCTCAGTGAAGCTACGGTTTTGACAGAGAAGCATTACATGAGAAAGCAGGAAGCCACGTGCGTCTGGGTCCCAGCGAAGTCAAGGAGCTGGTGTGTTATCTCCTATCGCCCGGTTCCCTTTCCCATCGTGCCTCCTTCCCGGGGGCCCAGGACCCCAGGGTCTGCAGATGTCCAGGAGAAAGCCACCTGCAAAACTCAAGGCAGAATTCTTTCATCTCGTTGATCTTCCCTCGGCATACTGGCCACAGGGGTCCAACACCTCTGACTGCCGGCATAACACGGCCGGGAAGAGCTCCCAGCCTGTGAAAAAGACAGCAGCCTTGCAGCCCTGCTAAACTCAGCTTGAATTGGCTTCCTGCAGGGAGAGAGTAGCCCCATAGGGCTCTGACCCAGCACTCAGGGTCTGGCACAAAGGGGAAACTCAGCCTCTGTGTTGCAAGAATGAGCCCATTTCCTAGATATGAGGAAACTGAAGTCCCGTTCAGAAGGGCAGGGATCCACCCAAGGCCGTGCAGGTTTCAGATTCTCTCTTCCACTCTCTACCCTGAGCACACGCTGGGACGTCTCCAGTGAGAGACAAAAGTGACTGAGTCACAGAACCACTTTCTAGAGAGCTCTTTGCCAAATATGTGTCAAGAGCTCTAGGAGGGTTGCCACCCTCTGACCCAGTACTTTCCTATTTAGAACTCTGGGTTCTGGAGATAATCTGCTGGAGGACAAAGCTCAGGCACCGAAACGTTCACTGCAGGGTAATAGAGAATGCTGAAAAATGAACACACTCCAAATACCCATCGCTAAGGGGCAGCTAGTAAGTGGGGACATTGCTCTATGACAGGACAACACACAGCTAGTAAAATTGAGGTCTTGGAAAAATTTTGAAGTGCCAATGAGAAAATGTAGAGGAAAAAATGGCAAATTGTATACGATTCTGACAATGTGTTAAAAATAATAATTTTTAAAAAGAACCCGCAATAGCAAACACATATTGAGCAATGACTCTACCTGTTTTCAGCCTCACTGGACACCTGGGGTCCAGATGTGCCCCACTCCCGCTCCCCAGGTCCTCTCCAGGCTCTGACCTTTGACCCTGCTTTATTTTCTTCAGAACAATCCTAAGAAATCAATATTCGTCAAATGAATGAAGAGCTTTTAACAGTGGTCTTCTCTGGGTAGAATTATGCATGACTTCAGTTTACTTTAAAATTTTTCTACACCTTCTAGGTGTTTTTTTAACTAATTAATCAACTAAGTTTGTGTATTTGTTTTAAGTAGACTCCATGCCCAATATGGGGCTTGAACTCACAACCTTAAGACTGAGAGTCACATGTTCTACTAACTGAGCCAACCAGATGCTGCCATATTTTCTAGGTTTTTACCCAAAACGTGTTTTACTCTTATTTACTTAAAAAAATTTTTAATGTTTATTTTTGAGAGAGAGAGAGAAAGAGAGAGAGAGAGCATGAGCAGGGGAGGAGCCCAGAGAGAGGGAGACACGGAATCCAAAGCAGGCTCCAGGCTCTGAGCTGTCAGCACAGAGCATGACGCGGGGCTTGAATGAAACCACAAGATCACGACCTGAGCGGAAGTCGGACGCTTAACTGACTGAGCCACCCAGGCTCCCCACAAAACTGCTTTTAAAAGCAAGAACAAAAGTCGGCTAAAAAAAAAAAAATCAAGGTTTTCACGAGTTGAACCTTATGTGATCTTACCTTCCTGGGGGCAACATTAACAAAAGAAGAATTTTCCCAAACATGGCTCCAGAAGGAAGTTTGGGACATTGAGAGGAAAGATGAATTTATGAAAGCTTAATCAATCGATATACAAGCCTATAGGGAATGCCCACAGCGGGCCCTCTACTTGACATGGGCGGGCCTGGGGCTGGACACTTGTGTAGGAATTATCCCAGGCACCCGCAGGCTGCAGCCCTGCCTAGGAGCCCAGGAAAGCGTCTGGAGGCCCGGGGCTCGGGTGCCGGCTCCCATACAAGCCCAACGCCAGTGCCCAGCCCAGGCGTGCCCCAGGAGCACACACACGGGCCTAGAGCTGCCAAAGCGATGCCCAGCACTGTCACTCAGGAACGCAGCTGCTTGGGACCAGTCACGCCTCATTGGTGCCTGCTGAGTGGATGTGCAGGAGCACGTCTGGGCACCTCTGCCCGGAGCTCCACACGGAGAGCGGAGCAAGGACGGGGGCGGGGGGGGGGGCAAGCGCCCGTCGCCTGGGGGTGCTCCCGACCCCGAAACAGCCAGGGCAGCAGCCGGGCTTATGAAACACAGGGGCAGCTTTACATAATCATGGAAAATCATGAGAAGGGTCTTCGTGAAAAGGCATCCTCTGACCTCAACAGCAGTTTTTTCAAGATAGGGTTTTGTTTTGCTTTTTTTGGATTAGAGAAGTTGCCCATGTTCACCGGCACTAAACTGCAACAAAAGAGAAATCCGCACGGTACAGACCGAGAGTCCGCCTGGCCGTCCCCGCCGGCTCTCCTCATTGTCCACACAAACTTACAAACGCGCATGTACTGGGACACGCGTGCACACGCATGCTTTTATCTTTTTTTTTAACTTTTTTTTTTAAGTTTATTTTTTTTTTGAGAGAAAGAGTGCGAGCAGGGGAGGGGCAGAGAGAGGGGGAAACAGAGGATCCGAAACGGGCTCTGAGCCGATGAAAGGCATCAGCTGTGGGGAAATGCAGCTCCTTAATGGCCCCAGCCACCAGATTTGGCAGTCTCCTAGGTGGCTCACGCCCCTCCTCTGAGCTGAAGTCAGAGGTTCAACCGACGGAGCCGCCCAGGCATCCCGCTGTTGTGTCTTTGACAGAAGTAGGATCACGCTCTACCTGCTCTTTCATACCTTGCTGTTGCTCTGTTACCAACATGTCACGACACCTTCCCCCCAGGTGGTGAAATTTCAATGCCTAACTGGCTGTCGCATACTCAGCCCTAGAGGGCACGCAGCGAGGCATTGACCCCAGGTCTGTTCAGCTCCAGAACCCAAGTCCTAATGGTCTCTGGGTATTTTCCTCTGCAGAGCTCTTAGAACCCCAAAACAGAATTGCCTGAGAGTCTTCTTAGAATTGCAGGCCCCACCTCAGAGACTCTGATTCAGAAGGTTAGCTGTGGCGCCCAGGATCTGTGTGCTGAGTAACTGCTTCAGGCCATTCTAATGACCTAGCCACCTAGGGGACTGCCGAGCCTGGTGGCTGGGGCCAGTAAGGAGCCGCATTTCCCCACAGGCCCTCCCAATTTTGGTCCCCAAGTCAACATACTCTGAGTAAATGAGTAAGCCCATTTCTGAGGAGGTTCGGTCTTCATGCTGATCTGGTAAAATGACCACTCAGGGCCCTGCCAGCCCCTGTCCTCTGCTGCCCAGACCTGTCTGCAGCCGGGGTTCCCGTCAGGATCATCCCCCAGGCATGGAGCCTACCGTCTAAGGACATGAGCATTGTGGGAGGCTTTGTGCTGGAAGGGCTGGCTGGATGCCAGGGGCCAAGCAGCAGGAGGAGCTGGGCCTTGGCTCTGCCCTGTGCCTTAGTTAAGGCACTCAGGCTTTACAGGGGGCCAGGAAGATGCTCTGGCAATGCTGCTTGCACCCTCCAGGGCAGGCAAGATGAGAGGGAAATGGCATGAGTGAGTGTGTGTGTGTGTGTGTGTGCGTGTGCACGCACGGGCGTGTGTGTCAGTCACGTGGTTCTGGCCATCTCCACTCCGTCTCGCCTGGCCCGGCGCCCTGCAGTACGCAGCAGAGGTGGGAAACACATGCCTCACACTCCCAGTCTCCCATACCAATCGCCTCTGCTCAGCATTGCTGATGGGTCCTGGCATTTCCTTCTGAAACGTAGCTCAGAATTCTGTGGTCAACATTCAGCTCCAGGCAGCCATTACAATCCATCAGTGCTGTCATGGTGGCCAAAAACTACCCCCAAGAATAGTGCCAGACTGTATGTTACCCCTCAGCACCCCAGTTTCCCTCAAGCTCCTTCCGGGGATCCTGGAGGTCCCTGGGGAGCTGGCTGTGGAGACTCATATGGGGACTTGCACTGCCCAGGCTGCCCTTCTCCCCAGGCGCTGTGTGGGCCTGGGGATGGCTCGGCCTCCTGCGTATGGTTCTGCTTTCAGGTTGCTGTGGCCTTTTGATGACATCTGATGCTGGCAGCAGGACATCTGTGCCACCTTCTATCCTCCAACAGAACCCCTTTGTGTCCCAACTCCTGAAAAGTCAGATTCCCTGCCCTGATGTCTCCCCCAGGACACTATCTCTCCCTGGGTGCAGCTCTAGCAGTTGCTGGCTGTGTGACCTTGGACAAATCATGCAACATTATACTTTCATCCCATAGGCATTTACTGAGCACCTACTGTAAATGAGACACATTGTAGTCCCTGGGATGGAGCTCCCCAGGACGTGGCAGAGGACACCATAGATGGGAAGGAGGGTTCTGGATCAAGGCCACGTGAAGGTTCAGGACTGGCATTACTGGCTCGGGGAGTAACACATGCAAAAGCCTCTAGGTGGAGTGGGCTTAGTGTTTTTTAAGGAAAGCAAAAGTCTGGTGTGGCTGGAATGGGGCGGGGGGTTCGGGGCACCATCTGAGGACAGGGGAGAGAGGTGGGAGGAGCAGAGCATGCGAACCACAAGGAAATGCCTTCTAAGGGTGGAGAGAGAGCAATGGGAGCTTAGCTGGGAAGCAGCAGTTCTCTCTAGCAGCCCCAGGGAGCATAACCCGGAGTCTGAAAGCAGGTGGGGGTGGTAGGAAAGGGAGCAGAGGAGCAAAATGGCAGCTTGAAGCCAGGCAAAACGTGTGACCAGCAGGACCCAAGGTCTCGCTCCCAATTGCCATGTGATTTATGAGGTGCTTATGGCTGAATAATCACCCAGGACCTGGGGGCAGGAGTACCCACTTGGACAATCACCTCCGGTCAGCCCAGGATTCTGGTTCCGACGTGGACCCTCAGGAAAGCCAAGAGTCCCTGAAATATGATTGAAGCCAGGATGAAACAGATCTCCTTCACCTGGACCAGGATGAGAAGCTGCCCCCAGGGGACCCTAGAGCCCCATGGGTGGGGGAGGGGTGTCTCCAGAGCCTTGTTGAGTCTCCTGTCATCATCAGAGACCAGGGTGGGCTCAGAGTGGCAAGGATTAGTCCCACCAGGCAGATGGGGATATTGAGGTTTGGAATAGGAAACTACTAATCTAAAGGAAATAGAGTTGGAAGACATAGAGTTCTCAAATGGTTTCAAAACCATGTCCTCTTTTTAAAAAAATTTTTTAATGTTTATATATTTTGAAAGAGAGTGCAAGCGGGGAGGGGCAGAGAGAGAGAGAGAGAGAGAGACAGAGACTCTGAAGCAGGCTTCAGGCTCTGAGCTGTCAGCACAGAGCCTGACCAAAGCTCCAAACTCATGAACCTCGAGACCAAAGTCAGATGCTTAACTGACTCAGCCACCCAGGCGTCCCCAAAGTCATGTCCTCTTTTATCAGACCCTGCCAGGCCTCTGACCAATATAAATATTATTATTATTACCTGGTGATACCTCCCTCTGATCCTGCAGCCCTTAGGCCCTAATAATTTGTGAAAGGCCTGCCACTTGTAATTCCTCAGTTAATGGCAGCTGGTATTATCATTACTACTACTGTTAATTCTCATTTTCATAATCCCCATCTTGTAGGCCCCCACCCCCGAGCCCTGGGGCTTGCTCTCTTGGGGCTGGGGCTCATAGAGATGGAGCCTTTCTGCTAGGGAAGACCTCCACACCTACCAGCCCTGTGACCTTGGCCGGTCTCAACTTGCTTATCTGTAAAATGGGTTATCAATGAGGCCTCCCCCCTCAATCCACCCAGAGCTGTGTGGCGGAAGGAGACAGACCGTCCTGCAGTGAAGATGTGAGTCAGTCAAACTGAGCTAAGCCTAGAACCTGAAGTTATTATTATTATTACCTGTGTGTATAGTTAATTCCGGCAGGGCAGTTCTGTTTCAGGGGCCTGGCAGCCACAAGCTGCCCAGCAAATGTCTGGGTCCGGGCAGGGGGAGGGGGAGGTTAGGCAGGTGGATAGAGTGGGGCTGGGTCCCTAGACGCCCGGGACAATTTAGGCCTGGGTTTCCCGGAACGGCGGGCGCCGGAAGGCTCAGGCGCGGGCAGCCCCTGCGGCCAGGGGGCGGGGCGGAGGCGGGGGCGGGACGAGGCGCGCCCTCCGCCACACAGCGGCCTGGGGTGATGCCGGCGCCCCGCCCTCGTGGGCGGGTCCGGGGAGTCTTAACTCGCCCCCTCGCGGCGCGGGGCCTAGGCCGCTGCCAGTCGCCGCCGGAGCAGCAGTGCAGCCCGTGCGTCTCCGCAACCGCGTCAGCGTTCTCCCCACCCGAGTCCTCGTCCTCCCCATCCGCCTGCCCGCCCGGCCGCGCCATGGAAGGCTACCATAAGCCTGACCAGCAGAAGCTGCAGGCCCTGAAGGACACGGCCAACCGCCTGCGCATCAGCTCCATCCAGGCCACCACGGCGGCCGGCTCGGGGTGAGTGCCAGACGCGTGGCCGGGGAGGGCGCCGTTCCGGAGGCCGCGGTAACTGTGGGCGCGCCGGCTCCGTGTCGCGCTGCACGAAGCCTCCTCGAAGGAGGCGGCCCGGGCACGGTCAGATGGCGGAGGCGCGCGCCTCGCAGGGCCCGGGCCGGAGGCACCTTCTGCCGTGGAGGGCGCTCCCGGGCCGGCTTCCATTCGGTGGGCCGCTGCTCCCGCTGCGTCTGGGGCCGGCCCTGCCCTTCGCCGGGAGCCGGCTCGCTTGCTGCTGCGCGGCGGGGGACTGCGCTCGGGAATCCTGAGCCGAGAGGGCCACTATTGTTGCGCTGTCGCCGAGAGCCCAGCCCTGTGCCGTGCGCTCTGCACGCGCGGCCCTGCGTGGGCGCCGCCGCCAGCGTTCCACCTTGAGGATGGGGAAACCGAGGCCCCGAGTTGCTCAAGGTGACATGGCAAGCTACCCTACGCGAGAGCGTCTGTTTTAACCCTTCATTTTGCAGGGCGAATGGGGCCGGGCCCCTCTTTCCGCCTCACACGACCCCTCCCCGTCGCCTCTTCGCGTTCCTGCCACCCTTGCTTTTGTGTTTGATTCTGAAGCAGGGGTGTGCTGAGATGCAGAGTGGGGAGGAAGTGCCATGTGGATGCAGAACCCCGACACGCGGCGTGCAGGGGAGGCCTAAGATGTGACCTGCGGGCCAGAGGAGGGAGGAACGGGACCGGAGATTTGGAAGGCCGAGAGAACCGAGGATTGAGGACGAGGTCCCTGGGCATGGCCAGCCGCCAGGGGCACGGGCGGGAGGCCCATCCCCCAACATCCTTTCCCGCCAGCCTTTCCGGCTGAGAAGGTGCTGAAAGGCTGCTGCTGATCCCAGGGAGCCGCCTCTGAAGCAGCAGGGACAGTGACAACAACGGGCGCCGTGCGGCTGTCTGTCCTTGAGAGGGTGGGCCAGTGAGTTAGTCCACAGGCTGCTTCTCACTCTGTAAACTGGGAACAATGGTAGCTCCTAGGCACTGGGTGGTTTCAAGGATTCCAGCGCCTCCCTTGGGGCATGGCAGAGGCGGCAGAGACTGCCCTGTGCTGCATCGCTGAGGTGATCTTGAGGGCTGGGTAGGGGTGATTTTCCAGGAATCTCTCCAACCAAGCTGTGTGCTTAGAACAATCACAAAATTCTAGCTTCTGGCCAGTGTCATACATTAATGAGTAAATTCCTTTTGACTTTCGGGATGGGTACTTAACTCACCTATTTTGCTTCCAGACATCCAGTTCTCAGAAGGGATTAGACCTCCCCTTGGTGGGCAGCTTCTCTCCCACCCCCCTATCCTCCATCTCCCCCCTCCCCCCCCACGCTCTGGATCCATTATTTCTATCGGGTTTATGTCAGACTTACCCATTCTGTGTGTGTCCCTTGCCTAGGCAAGGATTTGGCTTCCTCACAGTGCCCCTCCCCAGCCTGACACACAGTAGGTCCGCACACCCTGTGTTTCTTGCTGGGTACTACTAGGTCTCCTTCCCTTGACCATTTCAGTGGGGTCATTCACCCTTCAGGGCCGTATTGAGCCCTACTGCCTGCTAGGGCATGTCTAGCCAGGCTCTTGGGGATCTAACTGGAGAGACAGCAGTTACCCGGCTACGTAGCGTTATATAGCTGAGCATCTTGCAGGGCTAGATATGACCTGCAGACAATCGCAGGGTCACCTGCACCCAAATAGGTATCCCTGGCATGACGCACAGCATCCTTTATTGCTAATATTGTCTCATGCATTTGAGAATAACCGTATGAGACAGATACTATTACCCTCACACTTTACAGATGAGGAAACTGAAGCTAGCGTATTAAGTGAGTTGCCCAAGCTGGTCGTTGGTGGCTGGCTATTCTGTGCTGCCCAGGGAGGGGTTTGTGTTGATAGGAAGACTCATGGGGCTGGTGGGAAGTGCCAGGCTGGAGAACGGAAGTTGGGGAAAGGAGAAGGTCACGTGCAGGAATGGCAGGTGTCAGTAGACTAAGTCAGTTTGCAGGCACGTGGAGAAATGAAATAACGTTATAACGAGAGGGGACTTAGGGGGCTTCTGGAGGGAAGTTGGAAAAGGGAAGGTCAGGTGCAGTGACGGCAGATGTCAGTCAGTCGGGAAGCACTTTGAGAGAAATAAAATAACATTACAGCTATTGGCCGGTGGGATCCGTGGGTCTCCTGGGTCTCTGTTACATGGTTAAAAACCTACAGGAAGGAGATACAATATGTGGCGGCGGAGAGATACACCCAAGTTTACATTGTAATGCCTTTCGGAGGAACTCACTGAGCTCAAAAAGTGTCCAGTTGCCAAAAGAAAAAAGGGAGCGCAGAAGACATGATTCCTGTGTGGTTTGTGAGTGTGTCAAGGCGCAGGAGAGACTTAGAGAACACTTCTTTTTCAGAAGGAAGTAACACTGCTACATGACCCTTGTCGCAAGGGGTGTTCGAGGGTGTGTGCTAAGCGCTGCGTGTGCACAAACGGTGGCACAGCAGAGGACTCGGGGTCAGGGCAGTGTTCCGGTCCCTGGATGTTCACCTTGAGGCCCTACCCGCTCCCCCCTTCCCCCCACCCCCCCACCCCGCCCCGGGACTGAGGCCCTGGCCCCGTCTGGGCAGCAGCCACAGCCAAAGTGACCATCCCTTTTCTGGGGAGCTTCACCCTGGGGGAGAAACAACGCTTCCCCCAGGTCTTTTCGTGGCCCCACACAGTGGGGGCGCTCACACATACTAGGTTCAGGAGCGTTCAGGATTCTCGGGAGCGTTCCCATTCCTGTGCCATCGCTGACCCCTTGTCAGCTCCACAAGCCCCAGGGAGTAAGGACACTGGCCTCTGTGTCAGAGGCGCTGAGGGACAGAGCCTCACAGAGGGCTCTTTGTGAAGGCGGCTTCAACAATGGCCAGGCTTCTCCAGGGTCCTATCCCTGCACATGCTGAGGGCACTGTGGCAGGGGGCCAGCTCGTCTAGGCTTTAAAAAAATGAAACCGGTGGCCTTGTCAGAAATGGCCTGGCTGCTGAGACTGGTGATGAAAATGTTGTAGTTCTCATTGCCCAAGTCTCTGGGCTGTGGCCTTCTCCAAATAGCGCTGAGTGTTGTCTGAGGACACCTTTAGAATTAGGCCTGAAGTGGGGATGGGGAAGGCATGAGTTATGCCTGTAGGTAGTCCCTGGGGCTCTGACCCACAGTGGTGGGGAGGGCTACCTGGGAAGACAGTGTCTGGCCAGACCTGGCTGGTGGGCACAAGGAGACAGGAACCTAACCCCGGCTTTGTTCTGGGCATCCGTGCCCTTGTCAGAAAGGCCCTTCCCATCCCAGGGAAGTTTCCCCATCTTTAAAGGAGAAGTTCTTAGTTAGGTGGTTTTCAAACTGGACTCCTCAGGAGCAGGACTGGGGGAGCAGACTGAGCAAGCTCTGGGGTCCTGCCACCTGCTGTTCAAGCGTCACTTTCTGGTGGCCCCTGTGACTCTGAAGTGACAAGAAGCACATTCCCGCTTCCCAGCTTTGGCATTTGAGGATGCTTTGGCTGAGCGCGCAGAGGGCCCCTTCACGGCCCAGGCCCCTTTGAGTCTCTGGCCCCATGTAGGCCCTGGCTCTCTGGGCAGAGAGCTGCCGCCTGGGCCTCCTTCTCCTGGCGTGCTGCTTTCCACCCTGCCCCGACGCCGACTGAGGCAAGAGCACACACACAGCCCGTTAAGATTTCCCCAGCCGCAGCATTTCCCAACTCGGTGTGGAAACACCATCCTAGAGTGTTAGGCCGTCTTAGGGTGACTCAGTTCTTTGCCTGAGTGACCTTTGAACTCAGCGAGGCTGGTGGTCGGTATCTCTTGAAACCAGGAACCAGCTTAAGGTCTGGCTGAGATGTTTCATGGTTTCCCTCAGCTCTGAATGCACGGTGGCCCCTGTCACAGCCCTGGTCCCAGCGCTTTACTTCCTTAGGCAGGCCTGTGGTCACTAGAGCCTGGTCCCGCAGCATGTCTGCCCTGGATGCCTGGAGTGCCCCGAGGGCGGGGACCTGCCTGAGGTCTCTGCGCTCTTGCCCTGAACAGGGACACAGAGGCTGCCCAGGCCGCTCGTGGGGGCTAGGCGACTGACTCCAGTGGCAGGTGGGCTTAGCTGACTGGGGCTTGCATGGTTTGGGCTTCTTGCTCAGAAGTTGCCCTTGTGGCCTGAATGAATCTCCGAGGGCTGTACAACAGGACAGGGGAATGTGGACATTCGAGAACTTCCCCAACGGGGCACTCCTCACCCTGTTTCCTCCTTTGAAAAACAAATCTGAGGGCACCTGGGTGGCTCAGTTGCTTAAGTGTCCAACTTCCGTTCTTGTCATGGTCTCACTATTGGTAAATTCCAGCCCCGCAGCAGGCTCTGCACTGATAGTGAGAAACCTGCTTGGTACTCTCCTCACCCCCACCCCCACCCCTGCCCCCGCCCCTTCCCTGCTCACTGTCTCTCAAAATAAATAAATAAACTTAAAAATAAATCTGCAACAGCTCTATTGAGGTATAATATGCAAATCATAACATTTTAAGTGTACAGTCCTGTGGCTTTTAGTAAACTTAGTAAATTAACAGTGATTTACAATAAATTTTAGTGAATCTACCACATCCAATTTTTAGGACACTTCATCACTGCTAAAAAGTCCCTGTGCTCATTTGGACTCACTCCCAGCTCCCAGGCAACCATTAATATACTTTCTGCAAACTTAATTCTTCTGGACATTTCATATCCGTGGAATCATACATAATGAGATCTTTAGGGTCTGGTTTTTTTCAGTTAGCATAATGTCTGGAAGGTCCTGCGTATGGTAGTATGTAGCAGTACGTAGTTGTTTTTATTGCTGAATATTCCATCGTGTGGATATACTGCGTTTTATCTGTTTATCAGTTTCTCTAGTATTTAAAAAAGATTTTTTAAACATTCATTTTTGAGAAACAGAGAGACAGAGCATGAGCGGGGAGGAGCAGAGAGAGGAGATGCAGAATTCGAAGCAGGTTCTAGGCTCAGAGCTGTCAGCACAGAGCCCGATGTGGGGCTCGAACCCCCAGATCACAAGATTATGACCTGAGCTGAGGTTGGACATTTAACCAGCTGAGCCTCCCAGGTGTCCTAATTTTCTTTTAGCATTTTGCTTTTGTCCTAGTTCTTCAGATGGTAGCCTTTTGTGACCTTGGGCAAGTCACTTCCCTTCTGTGAGCCTTAGTGGTTCCATCCTCAAAATGAGGAAGAGGTTACGCTTCATCTCTGATATGTTAAGTGCAAATACTGAACAACCGCCATTTTTCTGGGCACTGTGCCAAGCTCTCTACACACACACACTACCTCATTCCAGGAGGTTCTGTTACTATCTCCATGTTTACTGAGGCTCAGAGTCAGGATACATAACTTACTCATTTGTGCGCTGTGTGCCAGAAGATACAACAGTGAAAAGGCTCAGAGTCCCTGCCTTCATGGAGCTTGTGTTGCAGCAGAATAGATAGGCAGAAATAGGCATGGAATGTCAGGTGGTGGCAAATGTAAATGCGGGGAAGAAGAGGTCATTTTACTCTATTTATTTATTTGCTTATTTATTTAAAGAGAAAGAGTGGGGGATGGGGGCGGTAGAGAGAATCTTAAGCAGGCTCCATGCTCAGCACAGAGCCCAATGCAGGGCTCGATCTCTCGACCACAAGATCATGAGCCAAAAATCAAGAGTTGGACACTTAATGGACTGAGCCACCTAGGCACCCTGAAGTGGTATTTTTAGATCATGTGATCAGGGAGGGCTTCTCAGAGGAGGTGGCATGGGATAAAGCTGGGAAAGTCTGAAGGCAGTGTTTTTCCAGGCAGGAGTCAGCTAGGGCAGTTCTGGGAACAGAAAGAAGAAGGACTGCTTCCAAGGTTCACTTCCACCTTGCATCCTGCGATTCTCTCCTGAGTATTTTTGTTTAAATAAATATATGCCTAAAAAAGAATATAAATAATGCTGGGGCACTCGAGTGGCTCAGTCGGTTGGGTGTCTGACTCTTGATTTTCAGCTCAGGTCATAATCTCAAGGTTCGTGAGATGGAGCCCCGCATTGGGATTCTATCTCCTTCATTCTCTGCCCCTCCCCCAGTAAATAAACAAACATTTAAAAAAAAAAAAAAGAATATAAGTAATGCACATGTTATCAATAATACACTGTATGCGCCTACCACCAGGCTTAAGAACTAGGACATTGCAGTGCTTTAAAATTCCTGGGGGTCCCTCCTCCTCCAAAAAGAGCTACACCCTGAATTTTGCATTTTCATTCTATTATTTTCCTTATTGTTTTATAACATTTGTATATCTCTGTAAATAGGATGGTCTTCTCTGGCCTGCAGATCCTTCTGGTAGTGCACTTTGCTCACATGCGAGTGTTGGATCTGTGTCATTCATTCATTGTCCCTGTGCCGCAGTGTATTCCTTTATCTGAAAGTAGTGTTTTGAACCTATTCTGCTGATGCACACGTGGGTGGCCTCCAGGAGTGGCCATTGTAAACAATGCAGGGACAGTTCCTGTGTTTCCTAGAGCACACATTTTGCTGGGGGAATGTTCCTGCTAGTGGAGTTGCTGAGCCTTAGTGAATGTGCATCTGCAGCTGCTGATTGGTTTCTTTGTAACAGTTCAAAGATTACTTGGGTTTTCTATTTCTTCTAGTGTCAGTTTTGGTAAGTTATTTTTTTCCTAAACATTTTTCTGTTTTGAAATGTATTTGCATCAGGTTGTTTGGAGTATCGTATCACCTGGTTACACCTGTCCTTCCATATCTGACACTGGCCATCTCTTTTTCTGGATCTTGCCTTATCAGAAGTTTACTCAATTTGTACTGTTTTGTTAAGAGCTATCTCTTGGCTTTGATGTTTTTTTCCTAATTGTATATTTACTTCCTATTTCATGAATTTCTGTTCTTTATTATCTTTCTACTGTCTGAGCTCACTCCATTTTTCTAATCTTTTAAGTTGTTTCTTGCCTATGGATTTTCAATGCTTGTGAGTTTTACTTTCTTCATTGGGTACTTCCTTCCTCTTCACAGTAGATGACTTCCTTTGTACTTTTATGCATTGGAGTCTGCCTTAGTGTGGCTGTTTGGCATCCTGGTTCTCATTTGCTGAGAACAAACTCCTTGTTTGTGCTCCTTGTGATTCGGTCCAACTTGAGTATGGTGGGAGAAGGGTCATTTTTATGGAGACTCGAAGCCACATTGATAATGGAGAGTAGCCTAGCCAGAGGGGTGAGGGACCTTCCTGTACTTTTCCTGCTGGGAAACTGGTGAAGAGGTGTGTGTGCTAAAGGGAAGAGAGGGAGAACAGCCAGCAGAATGTATCTTCTGCTACGTGGGCCCTCTGAGACACTTACTAGGCCTTGCTCTAAGCAGCCAGTGCCCCCTTCACAGACTGAACAAATTGGGACTGAAAGTGAACTATTCACTTGGAACAAACTTGCAGCCCCCATGCATCACAGAGAGTAGGATGTAAAGTACCCTACAGCCTGCACGCCGGCCCTGCCCCCCACCCGTCTCTAGCTTGTTTGCGTCCATAGGTGTGTCACAACGCCAGGGTGTGGGGCCTCCACCCACAGAAGTCCACCCCCAGGCAGGCTGCGGTTGCAGGGAAAACTCGGGCCCTGAAGCCACAGACTCAATACGCTTTCGGCCCTGAAGTCCCTGTAGTGGGTTGAGCTTAAAAGTAACCATCTCCTGTGCGCTCAGCCCTCTACGGTTTATAGCCACATCTCAATCTTTGGCTTGTTTCTTTCCTCCTGCCTGCCCCACGGTCAGCGGGGTGTCACGGTCCCCCAGCAGATGGTGTGGCCGGTGGTGACAGGCGCATTATCTTACCGGGCCTCTTGGTGCCCCCACACGGCATCCCCATTTACAAGTGAAGGAGCTGAGCCTTGGAGAGGCAAAGCACTTGTTCTTTCTTTACTCTGTGGGTATGAGGACACGGCCAGCAGTGAGGCCGGGATGCAGGCTTTGGGGGGAATAACACTGTAGGCTCGCTCGTCACGGACCTAGCAAGGAAGGGTTAAAATCAGCTACTCTTCAACTACTGGTGTCTCCTCATGGTTGACCTTCTGCCTCCCTCCGCCTCCACTCTGCCCAGGCCTGGGCATACTTCCACCACATGCTGAAGCCTCTGTGGGGAGTGTCACCTGGGTTCACATGGTGGGCGGGGTGGGGTGAGCTCCTGCACCTGCCTCCCTTCCTTCTCTGAGAGGCTGGCCCAGTCTCCACCCGCCTCCCTCCCCGACTTCTCATCATGGGGTCCTAACTTCTGAAACAGGGATCCTCAGAGACCGGGCCGCCCTGGGAGGCTCGGGAGGCCTGCCGTCAGCCTGACGGGTGTTGGTGGGGATGTCCTCCAGCTGCAGCGCGGCCTAGGAAAGAGGGAGCGGGGTCCCTGCCGGGCAGAGCAAGGTTTCCTATTCACATCTCCTCACCTCCCTCTTTCAGGCCTAGTGTCTTTTCCCCATGACCAGGAGTTCATAGAGATGGCTAAGTATAAGATGGTTGTGTGCCGGGAATGTGGTACTAAACCAGCATGGACAGTTCTGGGTTTCTCTACTAATGCGTCTGCGCTGGGAGTGACTCACCCCCTAACCCAGTGGGGGAGCCGACGGGCAGGAGGAGGGAGGCGCGCGTGAACTCCAAGTGTTGCATGTGCCCTCGGGTTTGGCATTGGGCATGTTTCTACGCGGATCTCCGAGCAGCATCAGAGGGTTATGCTAAGCTGCATGGAGCGGGCGGCCGGGAGGCATGGGCCCCGAGGCTAACATATTGACAAAGCTGTGGACAAGGGAGAAGTCAGGACCAGCCAGGAATTACAGCAGTCTCTAGCCCCGGCGCTAGGTTAATTGCGTGGGTCCTAAAGAGACCTGAACAACTCTCAGCTAAGACAGAAGCTTTGCACTTTCTGTTAACGCAAGTTGTTGTTTATTCTCTTAGGGAACTGTATTTAACAGATCAAGAGGTTACAAAAGAAAGAGGAGACCCCTTAACCCCACCACTCCAGGGCCGGAAGGGCAGACTCTTGCTTCTGTCAGTGTTCCCCGCAACCCTTGTCACAGAAAGGGTTTTCATTTTTTCATGATCTCAGCCTTTGTGGAAGATGAGATTATATGTTTTGCCTTTTAAATTCTGCACAAAGGCTTGGCTCCTAATGGCGATGCTAGCCTTTAAAATGCCTGTTGAAAAGCTGCCAGGTAACCAGTGATGTCTTGGCGAGGTCGAAGCCTCACCTTCCTGACTGCCGACCCATGTACTGAGGCTGCTGGGAGATTTGTGTTCATTCTACGAGCCTTACTCCCTCACCCCTCTCCCGTGGCCTGAGAGAGGCAGCACGCCTGGCAGCCTGGGAGGGCAGGGAACCTATCACAAGTGGGCAGCATCCTGAGCAGGGCCTCCGGGACACAGCTCACGGGTCAGACCTAAAGGGGCCACTGCTCCTCGGCTGCTGAGTCCTCCCAGCTGCTGTTAGGAGCCGCGAGGTAAGAACTAGGCTCTGCCTTCCAGCCTCGACGCTACCTTGCACCGGGTCTATTCTGGGCCCAGTCTCCAGGGCCCCTTCTTTCTTACTGTAGTCCGGCCCCAGAAATATTCAGTTGCTGTCTGTCTGGGGATCTGGACTCTTGGGCCCCAGGAGGGTGTGACCCCATGTCGCCAATACAGCATCCTTGATACCCCTCCGTGCAGCCCTCCCAGGAACAGGAGCATGCGGCTCTCTGATCAGCCAGGCCTGTGACTCTGGCACACGCACTGCCCCCCTGCCCATGTCCCCGTATGCAGGCCCGGGGTGAGCGCTGTAGGTCAGAGGCCCAGGGCCGTGATGCACGCGTCTGTCTCTCTCCTGGCCCACAGCCACCCCACGTCATGCTGCAGTGCCGCGGAGATCATGGCTGTCCTCTTTTTCCACACCATGCGCTACAAGCCCCTGGACCCCCGGAACCCTCACAACGACCGCTTTATCCTCTCCAAGGTAGGAGCCCAGCCCACCACCCTTCCCCTGGGCCGGGTATCTCATGGGCCCCGGAGCGGTGAGAAGGTGCTGGCAGCGAGTGATCTCCCAGGGGACCTACCCCCTAACGTAAGCCTGGCCCCGGCCCACCCTCTCCACCCACGCCCTCCCCACCCCGTCTACCGGCTCGGTCCAGCCCATCTCTTGGTGTCTTTGTCTGTGGTGACGCAGCTGGGACACTTAACCCGAGTTGAGAAATAAACAACGGAATCAATAGGAGACGATGAAAATGATCTGTCCGGCGTTCTCCCCGTTTCATGTCGGCAGGCAGGACTCACGTCCAGGTCTGGGGTGCAGCTTCGTGGCTTTGCGCACACATCTTTCTGTGGTGGGCCAGCACCCCAGGGCCACTGTGTGCTCCCTGAGGAGTGGTGCATCGTAGCCGGGTTTGGGATGAGACACCCCGTCCTGCCACTCACGCATGAGAATCACGGCCACAAACCATGCCACGGACCCCTGACATCCACCTGTACCCCACCCTGGCCTGGTGGCCTCTGGGCTCCCAGGGCAGCCATGAGACCTTAGAAGTCTGTCCAAGTCCGCTCGCATGCCAGAAGCCAGGGATTAGGGCGGCCGGCTGCCTGCTGGGGTTTTGGCATCGGCCGGCCCCACAGCTGTGCTGCCCCTGCACCTGTCCCGGGGCCCACTCGGCCTTGGCTGTGGGAGCTTCGGGCTGGAGAGGGATGAAGGCGGATGTGGCCTTCCCTTGCCACTGCCCTGGAACGGCCGGCAGGATCGGGCGGGCCCGCTTTCTGTGCGTGGCAGGAACAGACCCCAAGTCTCAGCTCCCCAGTCGACACCCCCTCCGCCATTCGTCCCCTGGCAGGGCCACGCGGCTCCCATCCTGTATGCTGTGTGGGCTGAGGCCGGCTTCCTGCCCGAGGAGGAGCTGCTGAACCTGAGGAAGATCACCTCCGACTTGGACGGGCACCCCGTTCCGGTAAGCAGCCCCCACCACGAGCAGCACAGGCCTCTGTCTCCACTTCCTATTTTTCAAGGCATGTGGGGCAGGGGGGCAGCGAGCTCACTGAGAAGCCGGTGGTGTTGAAAGGGGGAAGAGGGCGCCGAGGTGAAGACGGAAGGAAGTGGGGATTTCCGGGGCGCACTCTTCACTCCAAGCTGGTCCGTAAGGACAAGCAAGGCCTTTTGAGGCCCCAGCCCAGAGGCCAGCTGCAGAGGGGGCCTCTCCCCAGGCACCACCCATCCAGCCTCCCTGCCCCGCTGGGCTTCCTTGGCTGTCGACTTGTTCACCAGGAAGTCAGTGAGGGGGTCACAGCAGGATGCTGGCGACAGCCCAGGGAAGGGTCCCAGCTTACTCCTCGAGGTGCTGGCCCCTGCAAATGTTTGGAGTTCACAGATCACCATGAAAACTCACCCCCACCCCTCCCACCGAGCTGGGCACCCACTAAGGCCAAATGTTTCATCAGTCTTGTCACGGACTCTTCCAGATACTGCGTAGTAAGGCGGGTGGTGTGGGATCCCGAGGTCACAGGGCAGGCTTGTGAGCAGGGCTGGTATTTGAAGCACACCCACAGTTACCGTTACAGGAGAGCGAGAGGTCACACCTTGGGCGGAGGCTGCCTGCCTTGCACACTCGCCCTGCACCTGGATCAGCTGGTGGGCAGGGGGGCGGGGGGGGGGGGGCACCGAGGCCCGTCTGGGAAGGTAGTTGGGAAATGCTATCACCTTCTCTGTCCCCCGTGAGTAACTGTGGCCCTCTACCATGACAGAAACAAGCTTTCACCGACGTGGCCACTGGCTCCCTGGGCCAGGGCCTTGGGGCCGCTTGCGGGATGGCCTACACGGGCAAATACTTCGACAAAGCCAGGTAATACTCCCACTCCCCAACCCTACCCTCAGTAGTTTTGGGAGGGGTCCTAGGTGGCCCAGCCTTAACCATTGCACCCAGATACCTCCTCTTGGGGTGGGGACTAGAAGCTGAGTAACCACGCCTGCGGGACCACGACCGGCCCCATTTCCAGGTGAGGAACTAGGCTTATAGGAGCAGACATGTGCCCAGGGTCGCTTCCCAGTGATGGCAAGGCCAGGAGTGCACTGAGAGTCACTGGGCTGGCGAGTTCCTGTGGCATTCCCCAAGTCCAGTGTCTGGACCCTGAAGTCTCAGTAGGCCCCATCCCCCCAGCGTCTGGCCACATGCCCAGGCTCCAGCCACGCGCCTTCGTCGTGGGGAAGGAGATTATGTGTTCTGCAGGGTTCTGGGCAGCCCTGAGCCCCACCTGTCAGCCAGAGAAGAAACAAACACTGGGGAGACTGACCTGCAGAGGGTGGGCAGAGAGCTTTGCCGCTCCGGCCCGGCGAGGAGTGGAGAACCCCCTCGCGGGAGAGCTCAGTCACAGGGCTCTGTAGCGTGGCCAGACTGTTGGTAGGAGGGGAGAAGCGCTGGCTGCAGACTCCTGAGGAAAGCATGCGTCAGATGGTTCCTTCATTCCCTTATCGACTGGGACCCTGGGCCAAGTGCCTTCTAGCGTTTCACTTTGATAAGCCCCCTGTGGGCTGGGTGGTGACATGACTATACTTACCCCTCTCACAGATGGGAAAACTGAGGTAAAATGCTTTCCTAGTGGTGGCGACAGGATTCGCACCCAGGACGAGCATCCAGAGTATATTAAGAGGCCCCAGGCTGCTCTGAGGGGCTGGAGGGAAGCAGATTCTGGGAGCCTGTGAGTGGGAGGCTTCCTGGAGGAGGCGCTTCCCCGGCGCCCTGCAGTCCACCCCACTGGCAGGACAAGGGCCACAGCCAGGGCAGTCAAGAGAGTGTGGTGGTCACTGTGGGCCCAGTGAAGAGAGGGGCTACTGGGAGCCTCGCTGGGCGTGACACCACTGTGTGCAGGGGAGGAGACTCCCGAGACTGCTCTCCAGGAGGTGAGCCGAGGCCGGGGGCCTCTCGGACCCCCTCGGGGCCAAGCTCAGCTCCACCAGAAGTGACTCACCACGAGGCGAAGAAAGGCCCAAAGAATGGGATGTATGTTTAAGAGTATTTTATTTGGCCCAGACCCAGAGATGTGAGTTAATTATTCCCTACAGATGCTTGAAATAATTCCCTGTGAAGGGTCATTTCCTGACCCTAACATAATGGAACAAGCCAGTGTGGGGAGAAGGGGTTTAGCTGGGTTCCCAGCAGCCAGGATTGGCTAAGGCGCAGGCCCTTGGACTGTACCTTGTCGGGAGGGGGCGGGGACGTCAAGGGAACTACCCGGCTCCCGCAGGTGGTGGCCTGATAGAGTCGATCTGGCCTCGGGTCACGTCTCTCCCGTCATTCAGCCAGGAAACATGCATCAAATTGGCTCGCTTTCATTTCTCTTTTAAATAATTTTGTTTGAGTTGTCAAGTACAATTACAACTCGTGTGAAAAATACGGAGCAGCATTAAAAAGAAATGAGCCGTTTTCCAATTCTCTGCTACCTCCCATCTGAATCTCATTTAATGTATCATGTTTCCCCCATGTTACTGGGAGAAGAAACTTAGAAATTTGTAATCTTAGTATGTATACAATTTTACATTCTGCTCTTTAGAAAAATCTATGCATCATGAACATTTCTGCCTTAAGTGTCAAAAACTAGTTGTTTTTTTTTAATGTTTATATTATTTTTGAGAGAGAGACAGAGTGCAAGCAGGGGAAGGGCAGAGGGAAAGGAGACACAAAGCGGTCTCTAGGCTCTGAGCTGTCAGCACAGAGACCCATGTGGGGCACAAACCATGAGATCATGATCTGAGCCGAAGTTGGCCGCTTAACCAACTGAGCCACCCAGGCGCCCAGAGAGCTAGATTTAATGATTGCATAATGTTCTGTTTTATGGACGTAAACCTGTTAGGCAGTCCTGTTGTTGGACATTTGAGGTGCTCTTCAAACGCCTCGCAGCAAACATAGGCCTCTCCTTAGGGTTCCTTCTCTTCAGGGTAGTTCATGACTGTGGGCGTTTGCAGCCCCCTCTCCAAATCCCGCAGCTTCGCTACAGAGCCTCAGAGTTAGCCCCAGCTCCTGCGGGGCCTCTTTCCTGCTCACGGGCCTCCCCAGTGTCTCCTCAGGACCTTAGCACGCCCTCCTGATCGGAGCCTGAGGCTGCGCTCCACCTTGGCCCCAATTTGACTTCCGCAGAAGTGGGTGTGGGGTTGGGAAGGCAGCCCATGTGCTCTCCCGCAGTCCCCTCCTGGGGAAGTCAGGTTCCCTACAAGTCTCACTTTTGGGAGCTGCTGTGCCCGGGGCGACCCCCTGCAGCATCCCCGGGCCCCCTTGCGGCCCGCAGAGGGGACAGGAGACCAGCTTGGGGACAGAACACTGCTTCAGATAGGCCCCTTCGAGCGTGGGCCCTGGAACTCCTGCTCTTGGCCCAGGACCCAGCGGCCTGGAGGCCAGAGAAGGGAAGGCACGGCAGCAAGAGGGTGCAGGGGCCCTCCCTGACCTGGCAGCCAGCAGAAGTGCTGAGTCACGCTGACAGCACACCCCGGCCGTGCCCGCCTCTTTTCCAGCTCCGCTGCCTCAGGCCTGGAAGTCAGAGGCCCTGAAGCTGGAACAGTTCGGCCGCAGCCCGCCCCGGGGTGCGTCTGCTGCAGCAGCAGGCGGCTGTGGCCCCTCCGAGCCTGTCCGGCATGAGCCTCACTCCCTGGGGACACACAGCTGGACACTGGGCCAGGAAAGGGGAGGATCTCCATGTCCTGTCACTGCTCCCTCTGTGTGCGTTCCTAGACACCAAGTAATGGACAGTGTGGGCTAAGGTCCCCAGCTGCGTGACCTTTAGACAAGCCCCTTGACCTTTGAGCCTGTTTTCTTGTCTGTGTGATTTGGGAACAAGTGTGCTTACCTCAAGGACAGGGCTACTCGGCACCGGGGAGCCCCCAGGTGCCACGCACAGGCCAGTGGATGGTGGGGGCATTGGATCCAACGCCTGTGACTGCTGCCCCTCAGCCACCTCCGTCCCCCCACGTCTCAGAGTCTCTGAACTGGTCTCCCTTCCTCTAGCCCCATCCCCTTGGCTCCACCCTCCCTGAGGTCCAAGGAAGGCTCTGTTCACTGGGTAACTTGCCCCAAGTTCAGTGCTCTTTTTACCAGGTCACACTGGTCACACTTTGAAGCCATCATGGTTGCCTTGTTGACTCAGGACAAGGCCCCCAGGGCAGAGAAAGGGCCAGGCCTAGCGTGAGTCTTGGGACGAGAAGCAGCCGTGGAGCCTTGGCGAGAGCCCATCCTAGGAGGCACTGTCCCCACCGTGATCCCGGTCCTCAGATGCCCCTGTTAGTGACCCTTCTCCCACCTGACGAGTTGCCCTGGGATGCTTCTGGTGCCGCGTCTCAGCCTCCCTGGGATGGAGTCCCCTGGGCTCCCCAACACCTCTAGTTCCTGGGAAGGTAGAGAGAAGTAGACCCACTCCATGCAGGTGTCTCATGCCCTGTCACCCCAGTGAAAGTCGTCAGCCCCACCAACTGTTCATTTACTCATCACTCACAACCCCTGTCTTCTGGAGCAGAACCCTGGGTGTGGCCCTGGGCGGGCAGCAGGGACCCAATGGACGGCACCGTTGGATGTCTTGTGTGGCCGCCGCTCCCTTCTCTGGAGACAGGCTCTCCGGGAGGGGCGGGCTAGGAGCACGGTGCCCCGGGTGAGAGACGCTGGCCTCTGACCCTGCTTCCTTTCCGCAGCTACCGAGTCTTCTGCATGTTGGGAGACGGGGAGCTGTCGGAGGGCTCCGTGTGGGAGGCTATGGCCTTCGCCAGCATCTACAAGCTGGACAACCTGGTCGCCATTCTTGACATCAACCGCCTGGGCCAGAGCGACCCCACACCTCTGCAGCACCAGGTGGACGTCTACCAGAAGCGTTGCGAGTCCTTTGGGTAAGTACGGGGGCCGTGGCCTCAGCACGCTCGCGGCATGGGAGCCATCCCAGCCGGAAGCTTTTCAGGTTCAGGGGCTGAGTCAGCCGCGGGCCAAGCCCCATCTAAAGCAGGTGTCTGGTTTTCAGCATTCGACTCAAAATTTCAGACTTAAAGTGGCAACCCGGGCTGCCAGCCCAGAGTTGTGGGCTGAGGCCCAGTGTGAGCGAGCCCCTTTATTGGCGAAGCTGTGGGACGTGATAGTTCTTGAGGGGTTCGAGCATCCGTCTGGTGGCCGCCGCCTGTGCGTGGCCCCAGCCAGCCCGAGGGGCAAAAAAAAGGGCTCCTCTCCTGGTGACTTGGAAACACAGGGTTTTCAGATCTCCTCGAGGGGCCAAGAATGGTTGGGAGTTCGGGGCCACCTACTACCAAGCAGGGAGGTCATCTGGGTGGGTGTTAGCCAGGGGGGCCCTCACTCAGTGTCCCAAATAAAAGCTGTGCTGCAGTTGAGGCTCTAGGGAACCCAGGCCCCCTCGCTCATCCTCTGCTGAGGAGACCGAAAGACCCTGAGCTGGGGCTGTGCTGGGTTCCCGGGGCCCAGGGCCTCCAGGGCCGCCCTTTGTAGATGAGTCTGCCTGGCAAAGGTCAAGGTGGGTTTGCAGTCCGTGGTTACACAGCAGCCACAGGCTTGTTATCTCTGACGACTGCCCCAGCAGAGAAGGAAAGAGAGGAAATACTTTGTGGGACAGAGGAAACCGGGCCGCGACTATCTCAAGAGCCTCCCCGGGCCATGTTGCCTGGGGACTTGGAGCATAACCCTGGCAGTGTCCCTGGGTCTGTGTCCTTAACCAGGGTCCTCAAATCCTGGTAGTATCGACAACTTGATTTGTGAACTTGGGTAGGCTTGTTCCATCCTCAGTGTCTCAGTTTACGTGTCTATAAAATGGGGGAAACAGAGCACCTGGGTGTCTCAGTCGGTTGAACATTCAAGTTCAGCTCAGGTCATGATCTCGCGGTTCATGAGTTCTAGCCCCGTGTTGGTCTCAGAGCTGAGCTCAGAGCCTGAAGCCTGCTTCAGATTCTGTGTCCCCCTCTGTCTCTCTGCCCCTCCCTCTCCCTATGTCTCTCAGGAATAATAAATATTAGGGGCACCTGGGTGGCTCAGTAGGTTAAGCATCCGACTTCGGCTCAGGTCATGAGCCCACAGTTCATGGGTTCGAGCCTCATATCAGGCTCTGTACTGACAACTCAGAGCCTGGAGCCTGCTTCGGATTCTGTGTCTCTCTCTCTGACCCACCCCCACTCACTCTCTCTTTCTCTCTTTCAAAAATAAATGAACATTAAAAAAATTAAAAAAAAAAAAGAAAGAATAAATATTTTTAAAAAGTCTTTAAAAATAATGAGGGAAACAACAGTGCCCAGCCCAGGGGATTGTGGTGAGGCTTCAGTGGGTTCTATATGTGTAGCGGTCGGCCCAGGGCCAATGCAGAGTGAGCACTCAGTACCTGTTAGCTGCTATTTTATTGCTACTAATTTGACAGAGTCCCAGAAAGGGTGGCCTGAAAGAGAAAGTTCGCCCTGCCCAGGCTCCTTCCCTTCTGCTTTGACAGCCTGGCTCACTTCGTAAGTGTTTCCAGCACCACACGCAGCACCTAGTATCACATGTGTTCCTGGAATAAAAGTCAGGCCCACAGCGGACACATTCCAGAACCAGCGCATTGTCCCCAACGCAGCTTTCAGGAAATGAGTAGATTTCAGGGAAACGAGTAGATCAGAAACGAAAGAGAAAATAAATGGACCGACCTTTGCGTTACTTAGGAAAGAGAAAGAAAATCTACTCAGAGGCAAATAAGAGGAAGTAAAAGAATGTGTACAAACGAGAAAGAAAAACAGAAAATAAAACCAAAAATGGGAACAGAAACTCAAGGCTTTTTTTTTTTTTTTAATGTTTATTTTTGAGAGAGAGCAAATGGGGAGGGGCAGAGAGAGAAAAGGAGGCCGAATCGGCGGTAGGCCGCTAGAGGTCAGTGCAGAGCCTGACGCGGAGCTCGAGCTCCCTAACCACGAGGCCGCCACCTGAGCCGAAATCCAGGGTTGGACACCTGATCGACTGAGCCGCCCAGGCGCCCCCGAACTCTCCAGTGTTTCCCAGCCTGCAGCTGTGCAGCAGGGTGAGGGCAGCCCCTGGGGGTGGGGGGGTGGTTCTGGCCCCCGCCACTCACTCTCCTCTCTGTCCCCAGCTGGCACACCGTCATCGTGGACGGACACAGTGTGGAGGAGCTGTGCAAGGCCTTTGGCCAGGCCAAGCACCAGCCGACGGCCATCATCGCCAAGACCTTCAAGGGCCGGGGGATCCCAGGTCTGTCTGCACACCCTGCCTCGCTCCCCCCGCCCCCCGGGACCCGGCCCTGGGGCCAGCGGAGGCAGTAGGGCTTTCCACGGGGTGGGGGGTGGGAAGAGGGTCTCTGAAGTCCTGTGTCCAGAGAAGTACCGACCGTTTGCCACCTCACGCCGCGTGCACCGGGCTGAGAAGGCGGGGGCGGGCGATGCCACGCTCCATGAAGTGACCCAATGGTCAGTGTGGCTGAGCCAGGATCGGAGCCCAGGCCGGGCGGGAGGAGAGGAGGGTCTTCAGGAGGACGCATGAGTGACGCAGTCCCCCACACCCTCCCTGGTTGTCATCTGCACGGCATCCTTGGCAGCTCTGGCTGTCTGCCCTGAGCTGACGGGAGGACGCAGAGGGCCCCGAGAACCTGGGAAGACTGGGCAGAGTGCTTCCAGAGCCCTGTGTGGGCGGAGAGCCTCGAAGGGTCTGGAAGATGGTTCCTGGCTGGGCCTGAGAGCATGATGCGGGTGTAAGCTCTCCTCCCCAGCACCCAGGCCCCTGAGGCTCCAGGCCCCTCGGGCCGAGGCAGCCCTGGTCTGGCTGGAAGTGGTCAGGGAACTGCCCAGGGGCACAGGGCCAAACTGCAGACCCCGGGCCAGCTTCCCCGTACCACGTGCCATGGCGGCCTACCTGCCCACGTGGACTCGGGAAACGAAGGAGGGGTACCACTGTGTGGGAGAAGGTGCATGGTCCGGAGCCTTCCAGGAGGGGGCGGACACCGAGGAGAGTGCTCTCGGGTATCCTCACCATGCCAGCGCTGCTGCCTGGCACTGATCTGGAAACCTTAAAGCTTCTGGGGGTGGGGGGGGAGGGGTCTGTGGGGTTGTTGTGTGCTCCGTGGAAGGGTCGGTCCTTGGCTCTGCCTGGGCCGCAGTGACCCCTGAGGTGACCTCGGAGGAGGGGGCTCTAAACCTTGCTGGTCCTCACATAGCAGGGCAGCGTGGTGAGGGACGCACCTGGGTGCCGTTCCGCTGCACACCAGTGCATCGGGTGACCTTGACCGTGCTCGCTCTGCTCTGGGCCTCAGCTTCCTCTCTAATGGGCAGCGTTCCTCCTGACCAACCCACCCAACAGACAGAGGGGGATTTCTACAACGGCTCCGTCCCTGCGGGTAGGGAGACGGTGCAGCAGCCCGCAGGCACTCCCCTCCGTACTTGGCTGTGAGCTCCTGGAGAACTGGGGGCTGTTCAGTGGGGGCCTGGCAGGTGGACTCCTGGTCACCACGACCCTCCTCTCCTGACCCCCGTGGCGCCCAGCACAGGGTTCTGCCTCACTGCGGCAGCATCCTTCCTGCCCTGTATTTTCCCCTCCAGGGAGGCCTCCTGGCCTGCCCCCAGCAGTTGGAGAGTCAGGGCCACGGAGCAGTTTCCTGGCCCTCGGGAGCTACCGTCTTACCGGGTCCTCTGCCTGCGTCTGTCGCACCTGCAGGAATAGAGGATAAGGAGGCTTGGCACGGGAAGCCCCTCCCCAAAAACATGGCCGATCAGGTCATCCAGGAAATCTACAACCAGATCCAGAGCAAGAAGAAGATCCTCGTGACTCCCCCACAAGAGGACGCGCCCTCCGTGGACATCACCAACATCCGCATGCCCAGCCCACCCAGCTACAAAGTGGGCGAAAAGGTACGGACTGGGGCTTTGCTTTTCTGGTCTGGCTGGCGCGGTCGTGGCTCTCTGGTTTCCGGAGCCGGGGGCAGAGGAGAGGGGTTCGTTCAGGGCGAGGTCCTGCCAGCTCCGGAACTATTGGCCTGCACAGGCTCAGAGAGGACAAGAGACTTACCCACAGTCACACAACAAGCTACTGGCGGTGCTGGGATCAAAGCCCATAGCACCTGAGTGTCCCCATCCCTGGCCCTGCAGCCTGAGTCCCTAGGTCTGAGCTCAGGACTCCCCCCGTGTCTGGCCTGGCAGGGCCTCGGCAGACCTCTCCTGCTGCAGGGCCCTCCCCCATGTGGACCCACACTAGGCTTTCTGACTCCCAGGCCCTCTCTGTGTTCCTGTGCAGAGTGGGGTGGGTTCACGGACCTCTGTCCCAGGGGTGGGGGCGGGGGTCTGGGGGTATTAGGATATCTCCAGCTTGGAGGGCTCACAGCTGGGCTCAGGACAAGAGGCTGCAGGCACTTGCGAGACAGTCAGTGTAGAAGTTCTCGTTGCCAACCTCACGGAACTTTCGTCTCCACGGGACCCTGTGCTGCTGGGCTTCCTTTTTCTGCCCTGTTCTCCTTTCCCTCCCTAAAAGCTGCAGCCCCCCGAGGCCAAGCCAGGCTTCAGTGCTCAGAGCCCTCCTGCTCTCTCCCCCGCAGATAGCCACCCGCAAGGCCTATGGCCAGGCCTTGGCGAAGCTGGGCCGCGTCAACGACCGCATCATCGCCCTGGACGGGGACACCAAGAATTCCACCTTCTCGGAGATCTTCAGGAAGGAGCACCCCGACCGATTCATCGAGTGCTACATTGCTGAGCAGAACATGGTGGGTGCCGGCGGTGGGCAGGTGGATGCAGGGCCAGCCACAGCGTGGGGCCGAGGTCCTCCTCTTCCCCTGGGGCAGCTGTGTTGGCAGTGCCAGGCGCCTGCTGGAGGCCAGCCCGGGGAGACCCCAGGAACCGCTAGGACCCAGCAATGACCTCGAGTAACTACAGTGGCAAGGGGGAGGAATGTGTGTGCGATCAGCGGGCGCGGGCGTCCCAGGCGAGGGAACAGACAGGAGCTGAGTGGGGCTGCGGGCGCACACAGGAAGTGCTGCGTGGAGGCCATGCATGCTGGTGAAAGGCGTGAAAGGCCTGTCTCTTGGGGTAAAGGGCCTTCCAGGTGGTAGGACAGGCACAGTCACAGGCTAGGACATGACAGGTCTAGCAGCCATGGTCCTCTGGCCTACAGGCCCCCAGAAACTGGGAGCTCCCTCTGTCTGAAGGCCATCGGGCTCTACCATCTCCCAAGTTCTTTGTCCAGCTGAACTTGAAGTTACCGTTCTGGGGGCTTCTCATCTTGGCAGCTGGAGGGTCCAGGCTAAGCTGGCGGGGTGTGTGGGCTGGGGAAGGAGGGCTTACAGCAGGTGGCAGGTTCTAGAGCTGTGGAGGAGGCAGCCGTGTGGAGCCCCTGCCTGCATTCAGTGCTTCGAAGCCGGGATTTCGGTCTGGAACTCCCTCAGGCGTAAAGAGGGGTGACGAGGACTGGTCTCTGTAGAGGGCTGGGGGGTGGCCAGGAAGAGGGGGACTGGGGTTCTGCAGAAGTCTGGGAAGGAAAGAGCATCTGTGTCCAAGCTTATCAGCCTACTCTGTGTGAGGTCTGGCTTATTTGCTAGAAAAAAAAGCACTCCCCAGGAAAATAAAGGAATTTTTGACGTGGATATTTCAAGTCAAAGGAGTTTGATGTTCAGAAACAGACTGTGGAATCCGTGGGTACCCAGGAGTCTCTTGCACGGGGAGAAGGGAATTCACTTACCAGGATGATGAAATCCTCCAGCCCTCAAGAGGGGCGTGAGGTTCTGGGCTCTCCGGCCCCCCTCTCCCTCTTCTTTGGGGCTGACCCTGCCCTCCCACCTGCCTCCCAGGTGAGTGTCGCGGTGGGCTGTGCCACGCGCAACCGGACGGTGCCCTTCTGCAGCGCTTTCGGGGCCTTCTTCACCCGGGCCTTTGACCAGATTCGCATGGCGGCCATCTCAGAGAGCAACATCAACTTCTGTGGCTCCCACTGTGGCGTGTCCATCGGTGAGTTGAACGGGGCCAGGATGCCTGCTCCTGTCACTTCCCCGGACTTGCGGACCAGGAGGCCGGGGGTACAGGATTCCGTTCCCTGGGGGGGGGGGTGCTTACTTCAGTTGCACCCTTTCCCACACCCCAGGGGAAGACGGGCCCTCTCAGATGGCCCTGGAAGACCTGGCCATGTTCCGGTCAATCCCCACCGCAACGGTCTTTTACCCAAGTGACGGCGTGTCTACGGAGAAGGCAGTGGAATTAGCAGCCAATACTAAGGTTGGTCACACGGCTATTCTTTTTTTTTAATATTTATTTTGGGGGGGTGGTGCAGAGAGAGTGGGACAGAGGATCCGAAGCGGGCTCTGTGCTGACAGCAGAGAGCCCGATGCGGGACTCGAACCCACAAACCGTAAGATTATGACCTGGACCAAAGTTAGACGCTTAACTGACTGAGCCACCCAGGCGTCCCGGTCACATGGCCATTCTGGACCAGGGCGGGGGTGGTGTCATCATGCCAGCCGAGAGCTGGTCTAGTCATTCGCTGCCCCACTGTGGTGTCTCCTGACCCCGCCACTGGTGTTTGTAGCTTGTAGAGGTTAGAGCAGGAACAGCCCCTTCCTGCTGTGTAGCAGACATTGCTGACCAAGCACTATACTCTCTCCCCCCCGAGAATCTGCAGCCCCTGCCCCAGCGGGCCGTCAATGCCCGTCTGCTCCCTGAGCTGGGCTCTCCAATCCCGAAAGAACCGGCTGAGTAATGTGGTTTCGACCAAGAGCCACAATGCCATAGACCAGCGTGCCCCCATGGGTCCCCTTCCTTTGCCAGATCAACTCTGGGGGAACGGCCCCACGTAGAGACCAGCCTACCTGAAAGAAAACCCGTCTTCCGTCTGGGGCTTGGGGCTGGCCAAGCCGCTAGGCCGCTCTCCCTCAGGAGGAGTGTCTGGAGAGGTCCACCCTGTTGAGGAAAGACAGTCCCTTTCCCTGCCGGAGGGGCAGCCAGCATGAGGTGGCTTGTCACATGCCCGTGGGGGGACCGCAGGATGGAGATTGGCAAGCGAGGAGTGCTGGCCTTTCTAGGAGGAATCCACTCCCTGAGGCTGGCCATGCTGCGTCCTGTAATTCTTTGTCATTCTCTTCTGTTCCAGGGCATCTGCTTCATCCGGACCAGCCGCCCAGAAAACGCCATCATCTATAACAGCAATGAGGATTTCCAAGTCAAACAGGGCAAGGTCAGTGCCATGCGTGCCCCAGTGAGACCCACGGAGCATGCCCGAAGCCAGGGCTCACCGCAGACCACCAACCCCTGAGCCTCATTGGCACCCGTGTCCTCCCCAGGTGGTCCTGAAGAGCAAGGATGACCAGGTGACTGTGATTGGGGCCGGGGTGACGCTGCACGAGGCCTTGGCTGCCGCTGACCTGCTGAAGAAAGGTGAGGAGGGAGGGGCCCAGCAGGCCTCGGATCGGGCGCTGATGGTGCACTAGGTCCTGGGGGTGAGAAGGAATTTCATCTAATTAAATGATAGTAATAAAGCCACCTTCTGAGCACTTGCGACCTGTGGCATCATGATGCTCAGTGCTGGGGCTACAGTGGCCAGGGGCCGGGGGCCGGGGGCCGGGCTTGAGGTGCCTCAGCACCATGGTCAGATCAGAGGTCTAGAACCTGCCAATAGGCCTGAATCGCCACTTAGTGGGGCACTAGTTATTAAGCATCACCATGCCTCAGTTTCCCCATCCACAAAATGGAGATACCCTCACTTTTCCAGTGGGGCTGTCCTGAGGATTTAATGTGACCTAGCATTATGGTTATCATCACCGCAGGCTCACGGGTGTCAGCTGCTGATACAGCAGGGAGTTAGCCCCCACACACCACGGAATCACAACAGACGCCCTGTGGTAGCCATGCTGAGCAGGAAGGAGAAGGCGGACGTGGGTGTCCTTAGGAAGATGACCTCAGCTGTGGGTAGGAACAGATAAGCAGGGAGGGCAGCAGAGAGGCCCAGGCAGAAGGAACAGCGTGCACAGAGCTCCAAGCTGCTGGAGAGAAGCCAGGGGCAGCCCAGCCCTGTCAGGGATGGAGACCAGGGGGAGGGCTTGAAGCAGGCACGGGAGAGCTTGCCTTGTCCTCCTGAGGCCATTCTCCTGGGTCCCCGCCTGACCTGGCACCTGTGCCTGCAGCCCCCGCCCCCCACGCCCCGAGCCCCGACCCTGTCTCCCGTCAGACACCTGGAGCCGTCCTCTGGCTTTCCCTGGATCTTCCAAGGCATTGGGAGGATGAAGCCGAACTGTGCAGGCCCCTGCCGTGCCACTCGTGTGCTTGGATGGTGCAAAGGCTGCGAGACCCTGGCCCAGGAAGGGATAGGAGGGAAGAGAGAGGGGCTCTCCTCTTCCCTGAGACCAGATGCTCCCAGGTCAGGGGGTGCGGGGCGCCAGAGGACGTGAGCATCACAGGTCAGCAGAGATAGAGGGCAAGCCACTGAGGGCTGGCAAACACTAGCTGGGTGATGGGAACAGAGCAACAGCTGGTCTCCCCAGGAGAGGGAGAAACTGTGCAGCGACTCTTCCGATACCTCCGCCTGCCCCCACCTATCAGAGGACACACCCACAGCGCCCAGCGCATTCCGCTCCAGCCACGCCTTTGTGTTTTGTCCCCTCACAGACAAGATCAACATTCGGGTGTTGGACCCCTTCACCATCAAGCCCCTGGACAGGAATCTCATTCTCGACTGCGCCCGAGCTACCAAGGGGAGGATCCTCACCGTGGAGGACCATTACTACGAAGGTAACGGGCCCTGAGCCAGAGAGACAGGGGCTGTGGGTCAGGGGAGGGCCAAGGCCATGGGTCAGGGGAAGGCCACGGGACCACAGTCGGTCAGAGGGCTGGACATCTCTCCATCCCACGCCCCAGGAAACCCAGGGCCGTCCCATGGACAGCTAGGACTTGGCCTCTTAATGGGCCCCAGGCTTGGCCAGGGACCCAGCAAACGCAGCTGCTGGTATGGCCTCTTTGGGCCCCTGCCACCCAGGGAGCCCCTGAGGATCTTGACCTTGCTGCTAGGAGTAGAAAGGGTGGCTTGTGTCCCTGACATAGTCGGGATCACTCTGGGAAAGCAACGCAGAACTTCTGTCCCCTGCAAAGCAGCCCCTCCCTAGCGCACACTGTCTGTCCTCTGGGGCAGGCTCCTCCACAGGGGAAGAGACGGGCCTAGACTCTGGGGTCAAGTACAGGTGCTCATTCATTTATGACAACCGCCCAGAGGATGGTGTTAAAAATGATACAGAGGCTACGTCTGGGCTTATGGAAAAACTGAAGTACGTGAGCGAGTGGTGTCTGCTCCGGCCACAGGCGTGGGAGAGGGTGCTGTGTGTGCTGTCTCCGTCACCCCGGGCAAAGGGATCAACTCGGATTAGCAAAGGGCCGGGCAGGAGGCCTCCAATGCTCACCCCACGTCACCTGACCTCCCTTTCCTTTACCAGGTGGCATAGGTGAGGCCGTGTCCTCGGCCTTAGTGGGCGAGCCTGGCATCACGGTCTCCCGCCTCGCCGTTGGTGAGGTACCGAGAAGCGGGAAGCCAGCTGAGCTGCTGAAGATGTTTGGCATCGACAGGGACGCCATTGCACAAGCTGTGAGGGGCCTTGTCACCAAGGCCTAGTAAGGGTGAAGGGTGCAGAGGGGTCTACACATTCCCGAGATTCTGGCAACGGTGCTCAAAGATGTAGTGAGAGGAGGAATAAATTTATGTTTTGAGAAAAACGAATTGTCCCTGAAGTGTTTATTTGACGTGAATGCAGCCAGTGTTGGTAGAGGGCGAGGGAAGGCATCTAGGTCTTCGTCAGTCACCTGCCCCGGGCCCCGCCTCTGCCCTCAACCGCCAGCTGCTGCCCCCAGACACCGCCGGATGACGTTAAACTGCAGCCTGCCTTCCAGCCCTGAGGCTAAAGCCCAGTCTCGCCTCCCCCTCAGCCAGCGGGCCCCATGGAGGCTAGGGAGCCTCTTCATAGGGCCGCTCAGCCCCTCACCTCCCTCCCAGTCCTGTGGCCAGAGGTCACCCCGGGAAGCGAGGCCCATTTGCTTATTGTCCCAGCTCCTCAGGTCCTCTTAACCAGTAGCCTCAGAGAAGCAGAGAGAGACAGGGCAGTCGCTGTCCCGGGGAAGGTGACCCCCTCAGGCTGGCATCAGAGCGGCAGGTGGTGAGGCAGATGAGGAGGCCCGGCTCCTACCCAGCACCACAGACCAGAAGTTCTTACTACCTGTGTGCAGAATTTGTGAAGATGCTGGTTCCCAGGCCTTGCCCCTGGAGCCTGGGATTCCATTTGATGGCAGGTCCAGGAGCTTCTGTTATCACACTTCGTGAGCTGCGCAACCTGTGCTCCGCCCCACCCCACTGCTGGTTCTCTCATCCTGTGACCCCTCTACCAGCCCGAGCTCAACTGGGGGGTCCAGGCACTGCAGAAAGCCCACGTGTGGGGGCGGTGGGAAGCAGTCTAGCCCTCTCTTCCTGCATGGGAAAGGGAGATGGTGGGGAGGATAGCTCTCAGCCACAGCTCCAGGTCCTGACACAAGTATGATGCCCCTTGTATAACCAAGATAAAAACAGCAGAACCATAGAACAAAAACCTACAAAGGTCTGCAGGCAGCAGCCCTGAGAGGGAGCACTGTGGTAGGTGTGCCACCTGGTGGCCATGCCTGGTACTGGGATGTCTTAGAAGCACAAGGCAATCCACAGAGAGCTGGGGTGGGTATGCCACCTGGTGGCTATGTCTGGTACTACCTGGCCGCGTCAGGACAGACTCCTGCCTGGGACTAATGAAAGGCCCTTCCAGCCCAGCTGGCGGAGAGGGGAGGCTGGAGACCACATTTCTTCACGCCACACAGTCATGCACGTGACACGGTTACAGGGGTTTAGGGGGTCATTTTCACAGTCCCCAAGCTGCTCAAAGGAGGCTGCAACTTGCGAGGCTGACAGAGGGGCAGGCAGGGAGGTGGCAGCCTCAGAAACCTCCATAGACCAAAACCCTCTAGTGCGAGAGACCTGTGTCCTGTTCCCACCTGCACCGCCCTCCACTCTGCCACTGGGGGATCATCTCCCCAAGCCTCGGTTCCCTCATCTGTGATATACCACATTTTATTTATCCATTCATCAGTTAATGGATACTTGAGTTGTCTATATATACTCGGGATACAAGTCCCTTATTAGGTTTGTGATCTGCAAATATTCTATTCTGTAGGTCCGTCATTTTAAAAAATCTTTTCTTTGGAATTATAGAGTTACAAGAAGTTACGAAAAAAAAGTATAGCAGACCCTTGACCCATTGCCCAGCTTCCCTACCTTCCGTAACTAGCGCATTACCAAACCAGGTAATGGTCAGTTTCACGGCGTCTCAAGCGACCACAGACTTACTCAGCTTCCACTAGTGTTCATGGAACACTTTCTTATTCATAGGACCTAAAGGTTTTCCCTTCTCTTTTCTGTGAGGAGGATGGGGAGACAGGACTGTGAGATGCGTCACTTGCAGTTGGGGAGCGGGGGGGTCAGGTGATCCGCCCCCCCAGTGAAGATCCCCTGCTCCCCAGGGGCTGAGATCCGCACAGACACCTCTCGCTGCAGAGCTGCGGCCATAACCGTGCCGCCGGATCCCAGCAAAGATGCCCTCCCAGAGGGCGTGTTGGAGGAAGGGACCTGGGTCCCATCGCAAGCAAAGCCACCGCCTCGGACAGTCTATCCCTGCTTCCCGGGCTCCAGGATCCAGGGTTTTGGAGGGTATTACTTTTATAACTAAAGCATTTTGGAGGCAAGTTCCAGTCACCTCCCAGAATATGGCCCACCTGGGGCTTCCCTATGCTCTCTTTGACCCCCTCTGGGAAGGGGAAAGGTCATAGGAGATCAAGGGGACACCGGGCAAATGCCCTGGGCAGGATTCCGGAAATCACCGACCCTCGGCAATCTGGGTGTTAGGCATGTGTGGATTTGAAGTATGGGTCACAGAAAATACCTAAGTGCAGAAAGTGGGACAAGGAGGGGACAACTATGGGGTTCCTTCCCCTGCCCCAAGTGGCAGCTCAGTGCAGCCTCCAGCAGGGATCCTGCCCCCACAGGCCACTCCAGAGAAAGGCAATTGCCCAGACATGGCCCAAGGCGCAAGAGGAAGAAGGTTTCCCCTGAGCTGGGAGCACAGGGTCTGTCCCGTGCCCGTTTGGTGCTGGCGCACTCGAGGCCAGGTGCAGCTGTGGGGAGAATGAGTCTTTGGTCCAGCTGGCAAGGCGGGAGAGGGCTGGGAACTTTCTAGGGCTGTCCTCAGGGCTGGGGGTCCTGCTGCTGCCCCTAGGACCTGGGCCTGACACAGGGGGTATCCTGCTCCCAGCCCCTCTGGGAACTGGGAGGGACAAGGTTGGCGGTGGGGAGGGGCCTGGAAGCCGCAGAAGTCCTCTATGTTAGTCGGCTGGGGCCACCATCACCAAATCCCACGGGCAGGGTGGCTTCAGTAACAGAAACTAAGTTCTCACTGTTCCGGAGGCTGGGAGGTCCCGGATCGAGGTTCCAGCCAGCTTCCAGGGAGAGCCCACGTCCTGGCTGGTAGACGTGGCCTTCTTCCCTCCACAAACGTGTGGACACAGCATGTGATCTGGTGTCTCTTCTCACAAGGGCACCAGTCCCACTGGGTCGGGGCCCCCATGCTCATGACCTCATACAACCTTTAGGTACCCCCCCTCAGAAGCCCCATCACCAGATGCAGTCACTCGGGGGCTAGGGCGTCACCCTATGAATTTAGGAGGGAGTTCGTTCCGTGCGCAAGAGCCTCCAATCGACCAGGTTCGCGGCGTGCCACCTATTGCTGCCTGGTCCCCATCACTGCGCATCACATATGTTCTCAGAGGGGAGGGTGGAGGGCGGCTGGCCACGATTTCAACAGAAACTTCCCATCTGTACGCCACACCCTAAATTCAGGGGGTTTCCACCTCTACTCCTCCATGCTCAAAAGACAAGAAGCCCCTCCCCAGTTCAGAACTGGGTGAGAAGATTTTCTCTACAAGAGAGGATTTGGAGACAAGCTGGGGTCCACCAGGGCAGGAGTGGGGAGGAGGGGTCTTCTCAAGTTGAGACCCCTACCTGGAATGGCACGTTAGCTGATCTCAGAGATGCAGTCTGGCCATCAGCGGGGGCCCGGGTCGCATATCCTGGGAGGAGGAGACTGGCGCGTCACCTGTAGGGCCAGGGAGGGACAGAGTCAGGGACCAGAGACCCCGGGCTGCCGCAGTGCCTCCTGGCAGTCACACGGAACTGAAACTGCAAGAGGCACACTGGCACAAAGAGGAAGCTTTTGGGCAGCTCCCATGAGGCCGCACGGGGCTCTCCCCCACTAACTCCCCGGTCCTGTTGGTTTTACTGCCTACGTGACCCCCAATGTGCCACTGCCTGCCTCATCCTAGTCCAGACCTCCGTCACCTCTTCCTGCTCAGGTGACGGTCAATGGCCTCCAGCCATCTCTTGATGGCTTCTCCTTCCAACCCCTCAACTCATTCTCTGTGGGGCAGCCCAAGCAACCTTCTAGAACCTGGTACAAGCACTCTCTTGTTCAACAGCCCCCTTCCCACAACTCCCACCGGAAGAAGCCCAGACATCGGCGAGGTCCTGGGTGGCCTCCTCCTGCCCCCACTCAGCTTCCCCTCAAACCATTTCCCCCTCACTGTCCAGGCCCCAGTTCCGGCCCAGCTTCTCTCAGTTCTCTTCCACTTCCTCTTCTGCCTCCTACCCCTCCCCAGTCTGGGCTGGTGCCTAAACACTTAGGGCTGAGGAAAACACAAGTCGCTCTGGCCCAGGAAGAGAACAGGAACCCAACAGGAAGAAGCGAGAGATTGGTGGGGGTGGAGAGTGCGATGAGAAGAGGCTTCTGGGAGGAGGTGGCGTGCAGGAAACAGACCGGATTCTGACAGAGTGGGCTGTGTGCGCACCAGGGGTGGGTGAGGGCCTTCCAGGAGGAAGGCACAGGCTATCCCGGCAACAGCAAACATCTAGCTTGACCGGAGGCCTCACGGAGGGGGCGGAAGGATGGGGCTTGACTACTTCCAATTTTACTTTTGTGGGAAGAGGAACTGCTTTCTTTCCTTCTCCAGTGTTTTATAGAATGTTTTCCATTGCCCGGTTCAGTGCAAGGAGGAATCCGAAGGCCAGCCGGCCCCTGTCCGCGGCCTCCAGCCCTGTGATCCTAGGCCCCAGGCAACGCCTTCCCGGGGCTTTCCTTAGCAAAGACAATGCGGACAGCGATTCTCAAAAAGGGGTTTGCTAAGCCAAGGGAAGATAAACGCAGAGAGTACTCGAAGTCTGAAATCAAATCAAATCAAATTCAAACAAGTCAGACCTCCCAGAGGTTCCTAAACTTCCCAAACCAAAATCTCATCAGGCTGTCCGTACACACCCCCCACACGCTTGAGAAGCCTGTGCGCATGCCCGAAGTGCGGCCGTGATCTCCAAGGCCGCTCGCCCTCTCACCAGCCTCTGGAGAGAGTTCATCTAGACATCTCGGCGGCGAAATCCGTCTTCCCCCGCGCTGCTGCCTCACCGGCTGTGCTCACGCCCTCCCCCCTCCTCCGTTCTCAAACACTGTAGAATAACAGAAGGTGGGGAGGATGAAGCAGAAAGAGAAATTTTAATATTTTAACCCAAAATGTAATATTTAAAATGTTTTTTAATATTTATTTTTGAGAGAGACAGAGCATGAGCAGGGGAAGGGCAGAGAGAGAGGGAGACACAGAATCTAAAGCAGGCTCCAGGCCCTGAGTCGTCAGCACGGAGCCCGACAGGAGGCTCAAAACCACAAACTGCGAGGTCATGACCTCAGCTGAAGTCGGACGCTCAACCGACTGAGCCACCCAGGCGCCCCAGAAAGTTAATATTTTAATCAGAAGTTGTCAACCAACGACAAATAAGACGCAGCCTTTCTTACCTAAATATTCCTAAATTCTCATGCTTCCGAGGGTTACCCAGAAAACGGCTTTCGTGAGGTGTCCTGGCTAGGAGAGATCTCTTCCTCCCTTACTGTATTTCTTCCTGTCACAAGGGAATTCTGTTTATTACCTTCTATCAAGGCAACGTGTTCTGGGTTGTAAAACCGATAACACCTGAGTGATTCTTTTGGCCCATCTTTATTTTCTCCACGGAGCCAGGGACCGTGTTTTTGCACCGGGCAGATGTCGCACGAATGGGTGTCCAACAAAGGGGGTAACTGAGAAAGGAAGAGCAAAACAGCACACCGCCCTGAGCTCTCGCGCGGTGGTGGCTGGAAGAGTGCCGTGCGCAGACCCGCTGCCGGGGCGTCCCGCCAACACCGTCTCCGTAGGGACGTAGGGACGTAGGGACGCAGGAGAGGGTCCACTCCAGAGCGCGGAGGACTGCTCCTTTCGGAAAGGGATGTTAAGTCACGTGACCTGAGGGGCGGGTTCGCCTGCCTCCGCAGCTCCAGGTGACAGTTCGCTTCGTCACTCCGTCTCCGCCGGGCGCCCACGCAGTCACCGTCGCTCGTGTTCTCTGGTCCTCAGTGTGGATCTGTATTTCCGTCTGGAATAATTTTCCTTCTGCTTGAAAGTCTTCCTTTAACATTTTCTAAACATGCTGGAGATTAATTATTTTAACCAACTTTTTTTTTTTTTTTGTAAACTCTGCTCCCCAACACGGGGCTCGAACTCACAACCCCAGGACTGGGAGTCACATGCTCTACTGAATGAGCCGGCCAGATGCCCCTGAAAACCTCTTTATGACACCCTTGCAGGCCATACAATTATGGGTTGACACTTTTTTTTTCCATTCAATATTTTAAAGATTTGTCCTCGTGGTCACCTCACTCGCATTGTTTCTGAAGAGAATCCTTGTGTTTTTTGATTCCTCTGTAACATGATGTTTTTCTTTGGCTACTTCAAAGATCTTTCTCCCTGGCTTTTAGCAATTATTTGTGTAATTCATTGTGACGTGCTTTGGTGTAGTTTTCCTTCTGTCTAGTGTGCTGGGGTCCGTTGAACTTCTTGGCTCTGTGGGTTTGTAGTTTTCATCAAATCTGGAAATTCTTCTGCCATTATTCCTTCCACTATTTTTTTCTTTTGCCCATCATTCCCTCCTCCTCCAGAGACTCAGTAGGTGTCTATTAGATTGCCTGAAACTACCAGGACTCCGCGGTGCTCT
Source organism: Paguma larvata (assembly GCA_030068075.1). Lineage (NCBI taxonomy): Eukaryota > Metazoa > Chordata > Mammalia > Carnivora > Viverridae > Paguma > Paguma larvata. Next base: position 20,584,084 of record CM057842.1, on the reverse strand, counting down.
GTTCTTTTAATTATTTTTTTCCCTCTGGGTTTCATTTTGGATACGTTCTATTCCTGTGTCTCCGGGTTTGCTAATTGTTTTATCCACAATGTCTAATCTGCTGTTAATCCAGCCAGCATGTTTTTCATTTCAGACATCATGGTTTTTCCTCTCTAGAAGTAGGATTTGGGTCTTTTTTATATCCTCCATATCTCTGGGGTTTTTTTAATGGGCTATAATCTTTAGAGAAATTGTAGCAAAACGGAGTGGAAGGTACAGAGATTTCCCATGTACGCCCCCCTCCCCTCCGTCCCCACACACGCACACCCCCCTCACCATCAACATCCCCCCCACGGTGGTGCACTTGCTACAGTCGATGAACCCACACTGACCCATCATCATCCCCCCAAACCCACAGCTTACATTCGTGTTCACTCTTCAGGTTATATGTTCTATGGGTCTGGACAAGCGTATGATGGCATGTGTCCGCCATCATAGTATCACACAGAAGAGCATCCTGTCCTAAAAACCTTGCGTGCTCCTGCCTGCTCATCCTCTACGTAACTTTAATATATGGAATACAGTTATAATAACCTTCATGTCTTTGATTATTCTAATATTGTGTTGGTACTGGGTCAGTTTTTTTTTAATTTTTTATTGTTTATTTTTGAGAGACAGAGTATGAGTGGGCGAGGGGCAGGGAGAGAGGGAGACACAGAATCCGAAGCAGGCTCCAGGCTCTGAACTGTCAGCACCAAGACTGACGCGGGGCTCAAACCCACGAATTATGAAATCATGACCTGAGCTGAAGTTGGAAGCTTAACTAACTGACCCACCCAGGTGCCCTTGGGTCCATTTTTTTTTTTTTAAGTTTACTTATTTTGAGAGAGGGAGAGTGTGTGCAAGCAGGGCTGGGGTGCAGAAAGAGAGGGGGAGAGAGAGAGTCGTAAGTAGGGTCCACAACATCAGCGCAGAGCCTGACATGGGGCTCAAACTCACGAACCACGAGAACATGACCTGAGCTGAAATCAGGAGTCGGATGTGTAAAAGCCACCCGGGCACCCCGGCTCTGGGTCAGTTTTAATTGCTTGCTATTTCTGACATTTCTTTTCAGGTCTGGCTATTTCTGATTGGGTATCAGATATTGTGAATTTCACCTTACTGAACACTGGATAGTTTCTGAATTCTCATAAAAATTTTCAGGTTTTTTTTTTTTTTTCTAGGATATACTTTCTTGGTACTTTACATAGTAACCCCTAAATCATGAGGTTCTCCAGTCTGGCTTCTGGGAACAGGTCCTGTTCCTAATCCTGAGTTCTGAGGATCGTTCCCTCTGATCCACACTGAGGGCTCGTTCCCCCAGCCCTGGGTCTTTTCCCTGCACACACTGATGGGCGCCCGGCTGAGTTCTCAGGGAGGACTCTGGGCAGCTCTCCGGGCTTCTTCCTCTCTCGTCTCCCGTAGGCTACGTTGTGAGTTCTAGCCACTTTGGCTTTGCTGAACTTCTAGCTGCTGCTTCTCGACCTGAGAGGCCACTGGGCACCACCTGTGTTCCCCTCCCCGTCCTCGACCTGGAGACGGTCTCCAGGCAGTAAAGCCAAGGCCATCAGAGGGCTCACCTCCTTTGTCACCATCTCTTAGGGAGCACTGCCCATCACTGCCTGAGGTCCAGCGTCTTGAGAACTGTTGTTTCATTAACTTTATCTTGTGTTTTCAGGCAGGAAGGGAAATACAGTCCATCTTGGCTGGAAGCAGGATTCCACGTCGTTTATTTAGGTAAACAAATCGTGGTCAGTTTGTAGGATGGAATGTACACGCATGGAAAGGAATGCTTTAACCAGCCACAGAAGACTACGCATTGTGGGATTCTGTTTATGTGGAATGTCCTGACAGGCAGGTCTATAGTCAGAAAGTCAATTAGTGGTTGTCTAGGGTTGGGATATGGGAGACTTGGGGGGGGGATGCTAAGGCGTATGGGGTTCCTTTCTGGGTGACGAAGCTGTTCTCACATTGCTTGTGAGCACCGTAGTTGTGGCCCTAGTCCCATAGCTCCACCAACACACTGAAAACCAATGAACTGCGTGCTTTAAATGGGTGAATCGTATGGCAGTGCGAATTTCAAGGCGCTCGCAAACAGAAAAGAAGGCAGGTGAGCTACAAGACTTGGCAAAAATCAATTTTGAAAGCACGCCCAGGGGACATCCAGGGACAAGAGGGTCCTCAGGACACAGATGCTATTTGTACGAAGCTTCAACCCAGGCAAACAATTCCCTAGACTGTGTTCAGGGACACCTGTGGGTCTGTGGTGTAGAGAAATGCTCCACATACCAGAGGGTTCTGGTCCCTCTGGAAGAACAGAGAGAAAACAACAGGGGTGTGTGCTGGGGAGGGAGGTACAAGGGGGGCAGTCGTATCTCCGGATGTTTTATTTCTTAGTTCGGGGCAAAATCCTTCTCTATCCTTTCCTATATGCCTTAGAGTTAAAAAAAAAACACTTTTTTTTTTTTTAATGTTTAGTTTTTGAAAGAGACAGAGACCAAGAAACAGAGACTGAGAGACAGAGTGCAAGCAGGGAGAGGGGCAGAGAGAGAGAGGGAGACAGAATCTGAAGCAGATTCCAGGCTCTGAGCTGTCAGCACAGAGCCCAACACAGGGCTCGAAAAGAACTGTGAGATCATGACCTGAGCAGAAGTCGGAGCCAGAAGTTCAACCATCTGAGCACCCCTGAGAGTTTTCTTAATAGGATCACTTGTAGATCGATCACTCTGCATTCCCGCCCCCGGAAGTCAGGCGCCCTGCTTCCCGATGCAGTCCAAGCCTCTCGCCCAGGTCTGACTCCCCATTGCACGCATGGGCAGACAGAACACCAGAAGGTTTAAGAACTCAACCTTTTCCACTTGAACCTTGTTTTTTCTTTCCCCCAGAGTAATGCAACTTGCCATCACCCTTGCACGTGCTGTGTGTTTCCCAACCTTCCGAAAGCCCAGGAAAAAGCCTACCCTAAAGATGGCCTCCAGGGGAACCACGTGGGGTGCTCCTCCGCCACCTCCACCCAGGGCCTTCCTGCCCCTCCTGCCAGCCCTTCCTCCATCAGCGCAGACAGGCAGGGACGGACACGCGCACGCACACACACACACACCCCGCCTCCAAGAAATGCCGGAGTAGCCCCCACCTTCTGGCCGACCGCCCAGCAGGCACTGGTGGAAGGACCTCACGGAAGCCTTCCTCTCCCCTCCAGCTGCTGTCCCTCCCCGAGAGCTCACTTTCTAGCCAGCCTCTTGTAGCCTCGGGGCTGAATAGGGCCTAGTCCCCAGGCACCAGGTGGGGCACCGACCACAGGTAGGCGGGGCTGGGCGCGGGGCTGCTACTCAGGGGACCAAGCTTCCCCGGGGGGGGGGGGGGGGACCTACATATACCGGGCTCTGCCCAGTTCCCAGGCCTCTGCTCACACCCCTGCCTGAGGCTGCTTCTCTGCCCGCAGCCTCTCACCTGCTCATTTTTCACTTCGAAAAACTGAAATGTCACCTCCACAAAGAGCACGTAGAACAGATACATAGGGTAACAAATCGTTGTGAAGAGATTTGCCTTCAATCTGTCAGGCGTCTCCCTCACCCCCAAGAGGTGGCCAGTGTCCCGGCCCCAGTTCCCACCCCTGGTCTGGGAACTTGCAGTTCACGCAGAGCTGCAGCCTGAGCTCCGCGGCACCGTGTCAGCACTTTGCACTTACCCTTACGCTCTGTGCTTGGCCCTCAGCGGTGGATCTGAGATGTTAGCAGCGCTGAAGCCTTGAAGCCCGAAGCTTTCTCCCACACAGAAAGCAGACGAACCGGTATTTTGCCGCAGGAATTCACCTGCAGTTCTCCGTCTAGTCTCCTGTTGAGGACATTTGGGTGGTTTTTACAAACCATGAGGCAAGGAACATTCCTGCACCTCTGGCTCTCGATGTCCCCACCAAGACTGTCTCCAGCAGTGCACACTCTGGGTCCCCAGCCTTCCCAAAGAGTGCCAGCTGCCTTCCAGGAGAAGGGGGCCAGTTTACAGCCCCACCCTTGCTAACAGGGACCCACTGCTTCGCATTTCAGCAATCAGCGGACGATCGTTGTTGCAGGGACCTACTCATTCTTTTGACCTCCAGATTAGAGGTCTCCTCTTCCAGAAGGCCTTTCCCAGTCCCTGCTGCTCTCCCAGGAGAAGCCAGCACATCCTCTAGGTATGCACGGTCCACCAGGCGCCCCGCCCCGTTCCCCCGCAGTTGTCTGCTCACACACCTGCCTCCCCCAGGAGACCATGAGGCCCGTTCCTTTTTTCACCAGCTTCCTCCCATCCTGCAGAGACGCTGACATACAGTCAGTGCATACTAAATGCTCCCAGAATGAATCGGAAAGCCACCCGTGCAGGATCTGACCTTCGTAGCTACTCAAGAGCCATCAGCGCAACCTGCCTCTCCCCGCGGCCCACATGCTACCTGCAGTGGATGCGTTTGGGGGCCTGCCGGGGGTTCTCCAGCTCTGCCTCTGCAGCGTGCTGGGGGGTGCTCATGAGGCTTGAGGAGAGATTTCAGTGTGGGGCAGAAGACCACACAGGAGGGGGCAGGCGTTGTTCTTTCTGCCGCAGCCATAACTTTCAGTAGAACCTCGTGACGGTGGTAATTACTGCCTTTAATATCACTTGGTTTTAATTTGTGCCAAGAGCGGGGGCATTTGACATTCAAATTTTCTTTTTCATAATTTAAATCCACACGAGACCCACTCACCGTTCCTATCAGCCTCAGTCCCTCATTTTCCTGCTGTCGAGCTGGCTCCTGGCCCAGAGCCCACAGCGAGGGCGGCAGCGAAGGGCCTTGGTGCCGGGGCTGGAACCCACTCCTGACCCACAATCCACTGCTCTTCCCTCCCGACCCAGGAAAACTGTGTCCTTTCCCTTTCGATGGGATTCCTGGGTGCTACTGGCCTGGTAGAGCATTGTTATGAGGCAAGCAGGCCTGAAGCAAAACATTCACGGAGTTCATAAGAACGGCAGTCTTACGTTTCCTGAGTGCTTACCGTGTGCCGAGCTGCAGGAAGACTTCCCTGTATGAGCTTCCCAACCTTATAAACAAGCTGCTGTTATGCACAAGCTACAGGTGAGGAAACTGAGGCTCAGAGCAACCGAGTAACAGCTGGGATGGGTCAGGCAGGTGTCAACCTAGCTGTGGCTCCACACCTGCGTCCCATGGTTTGGCCATCAGCACTGCCACCTTCTGGCACACATTAGGCTAAGTACGAATACGAGCCCACTAAAAACAGGAGCATTTGATATCCAGCTCTTGACAAACCTGAGTGAGAATTTAAGGACAGTCTTTTTTTTTTAATTTTATTTTAACATACATTGTTTTCGGGGCACCTGAGTGACTCAGTCGGTTAAGTGTCCGACTCTTGATTTTGGCTCAGGTCATGATCTCATGGTTTGTGAGATCAAGCCCTGCAGAGGGCTCCATGCTGACAGCGCAGAGCCTGCTTAGGATTCTCTCTTCCTCTCTCTCTGCCCCTCGCCCCTCAAAATAAATAAATAAACATGAAAGAAAAAGAAAACCACTGGCATATTTAGAGGAATAGCTTTACAAAAAAAATGTATGTTGTTTCCAAACAGGGCATTCGAGAACATTCAAGCTTAACAAGATGCATTTTTAATTCAAAGCAAGCCTTTTACAAAATGCCTTATTTTTAGCTTGTTATTGATGCAAAATATGCTTAATTGCCTCTGAACGCATGATTTAAAACCTAGGAAGTTGCTTGAGAGGACTTGCCAATATTATTGATGGCAGGTTTCTACTGGACTGTGGCCAGCCGCAGCTGCCTTGATCCTGAATGGGGTCCTAACCCTCAGCTGAGGCTTTGGACCTCTGCCACCCACCAGATGGTGGACATGATCTTTTGAGGTCCCTGGGCTTTGGTCATCTGCCGCTGCTAAGGCCACCAGGCAGCGCTGGCAGCCTCCCCTGCTTGTACCTACTTACTGTTGGCCCCTCCCCATGCCAGAGTGGGGGGGGGGGGGGCGGGGCGGGAGGGGCAGGATGATGCTGGGGATACAGCAAGTGCTCAGTGGATGCATCACGCTCAGTCCAGTCGTGTTCATTCATCAGCATTTCCTGACTCCCCACTGTGTGCCTGGCTCGGGGGTGAGCCTGCAGTGGGCGGGAAGGAGGAGGCACACTGCTGCCCTATAGGAGGGGGAAGGTTGGAGACACAACTGGCTGCTCCCCTGAGGGTCTGCCTTTGTCCCAGCTTCTGCCTCACTGTGTGACCCAGCCCAGTCCCTTTCCTTTTTTTTTTTTTTAATGTTTATTTATTTTGAGAGAGAGAGAGCATGAGCAGGGGAGGGGCAGAGAGAGGGGAACAGAGGATCTGCACTGGACTCCATGCTGACAGCAGGGCTCGAACTCACGAACTTCAAGATCATGACCTAAGCCAAAGTCAGTGGCTCAACTCACTGAGCCATCCAGGCACCCTGCCCCTTTCTTCTTTAACCTCAGTTTTTCATCGTGACTCCAGAGATCCCCACTGAAGATCCGCGAACTCCGAGGGTCCTTCCAGGTCCGAGGCAGCTTGCCCATGCCCCATCCTAGCTGCCCTCCACTGTCTCTGCCTGTCACCGGGCCCACCTTCCTCTTTCTAGAGCCTCTGAGGGCCGGGGCGAGGGACCCACGTGCTCTCCCTGATAGCTCCTGAGCCAGCCCTGGAGGCTGTGGGAGACTTCTCGTCTCTGCAGAAAACATCACAACAGAGCCTCCAGCCCAGAGACTCTGGGCAAGTTGTCCTTAACCTCTCAGAGCCTCAGCTTGCTGATTTGCAAAATGGGGAGACTACCCGTCTTTTCCTCATGGGGCTGTTGTGAGGATTAATTGCCTCCGATGATGTACGGAAAGCATCAAGCACAGTGCTGGACCCAGAGTGTCCCCTGCATGAGCTCTTAAAACACACACGGTGAGCGCCGGACCGGCCCTGTGGAGCGACGGCTCCAAATGATGCCGTTGAGCTCCTGGCACAGAGCAGGTGCCCTTTCCGGGTTGGAATGCATGAATTTGTAACAGAGCGCAAACTGCCGTGCCACCCACAGAGCTCTTGGGGCTGCCATCACAGGTGACATCAGCAGAAAGCTAAACTCCCCTCTCAGAAGAAGAAAAAGGAAAAACATCTTCCTCAGAAGACTTGGAGCTTTGTATGGTGCTTAATGTGGACGGAGCAGTAAATGGCAGGGCTTTCAGAGTATGTATTTCCCAGCGGGGAAAGAGAATAAATTGAGGGTCCTCTAAGTCCACTGAAAAAACCTGATTTGGGGACTGGTATTAAAGTTTCAAAGGTTTAAATCACTGAGACTACAGAGGGTTGAATTCAATCATGTGAAAGACCCAGGCAGGGCCCCAAACCTTGCAGGTCTGGCCTCGCCTGAGCGATACTGACTCAGGCCTAGATTCCACCTTTGAGAGTCTTCCTTGGCCCCTCTTCCCATTTTTGCCATTTTTCAGCTGCGTGCATTTTCCCTTCGCCAGAACCAAAGAGATAAGAAAGTGCCTGGGGGGGCGCCTGGGTGGCTCAGTCGGTTAGGCGGCCGACTTGGGCTCGGGTCATGATCTCACAGTCTGTGAGTTCAAGCCCCGCATCGGGCTCTGTGCTGATGGCTCAGAGCCTGGAGTCTGCTTCGCATTCTGTGTCTCCCTCTCTCTCTGCCCTTCCCTTGCTCCTGCTCTGTCTCTATTTCTCTCAAAAAAAAAAAAAATAAAATAAAAACGTTTAAAAAAATTAAAAAGAAAAGAAAAAGAAAGAAAGTGCCTGGGAAGGTAGTCAGGACTCAGAGGATCCAAAACGGGCTTTTCCAGCCTCTAGCCCCACTCACGGCAGTCTGAGGTCACCTGCTGGGCACAGTCAGGCCGCAAGAGGGAGCCAGAGGTCCCATCCAGCTTGGAGGGGGCCAAAGAGAAGGCAGGTGCATGGTGGGCTCCAGAGGTACAAACCCCCAGCCTGCTGGAATGAAGCCAAGAGCATCAGGGGGGAAGTCCTGGACTCACTAGCCCCTCCCACCTTGGCAAATTCGACACTCCTCGTTTCCTGCTATTAAAACCTGTGGAAAACAGGGGCCTCCCAGCATCATATCAGCTATGCACACCTTAATGAGGAATAAATTAAGGAAGTGTGACTGTAATGTTGGGATGAATGCCAGAGAATGGGTTAGAGATATGGACTAGCCCCAGGTTCCTCTCAAAGGTCAGGGCAGACGTCTAGATGTATAACCTTCGATTCTCCGAGTCTCTGAAAAATGGTCCTCCGCCATCTCCTCGCTGGAATATTTCCCAAGGGACTAATGACACGATGTGGGTTAAGAACCCAAAGCTATTTGGCACAAAGCGGGTCCTCCCTGGCCTGTGCCGGCAGCGAAGCCGGCCACGAGAGGCCAGAGGTCGACCACCAGAGGGCGCTGTAGCAAGCCAGCGTCAGGCTTTCTGGCCAGGGACCTCCTGGGCTTGGGGTCCCAGTGTAAAGGCTGGTGACTTCACCTTCCAGGGTGTGGCCTGTTCAGAGCAGTGTTTCCTTTTTATTTTTTTTATCTTTATTTTTTGAGAGAGAGAGAGCCGGGGAGGGGCAGAGAGAGAGGGAGGAACAGACAATCCAAAGTGGGCTCTGCACGGATAGCAGAGAGCCCGGTGCAGGCTTGAACTCACCTGCCGTGACATCATGACCTGAGCCGAAGTCAGTCTCTCACCAACTGAGCCGCCCAGGAGCCCCAGAGCAGCGTTTCCCGACTTCCCTTGGATGACTGGGCAAAATGCCAATTCCTGCTCCAGCCCAGCTGGCTCCCAATCCCGATGCAGGTTGGACCCTCCAGAGAACTTCAAAAATACTGATGCCCGGTCCTCCTCCAGAGATCACCCTTTTTATTAGGCCACAGGCAGCCTGGGCATAGGGGTCCAACATGCTGTCAGTGCTGAGACCTGCTGCTTAGAACTTGGCAGGGTGGCCATGTCTCATCGGTACGTGCGACATGCTGAATTTGAGAGCCTTAAAGGAACTGGCAGGCCATTCATTCATTCGCCCCTCTCTGCAGCCCCGCCCTGTGCTCCCGGACCTGTGGGTGCCTTCATAAGCCGGCACATGGAACCACAGGGTGGAATCACGCTGAACATTTCTAACTTGCTCCTTTTGGTCTCCTGGCCTTGCACAACTTTTTATGTCAGGAAAGTAATTCAAGCAGCTCCCCAACTGCTGGGCTTTCTGCTTCCTTCCCAATTAATCCGTGCAATGCCAGGCAGCCCAGGTCAGCCTCCTGGGGCCTGTGGGTGAGGTTCCTCTGCGCAGCTCTGCCGGAGAAGGGGGATGGCTGGGATGTGTGTGGGGGGGGTGTATCTTAGGTTTTAATTGAAACTGCCAAGTTGTCCCACGTAGTCCAGTCAGAGGCCCAGGAATTCGAACCGTACGTGTGGCTGGTAGGTCCTCTGTCCTGTCCCATGAGGGAATGGGATCACAGCGGCTGCTGTCGACTAAGCCTATTTCTGTGTCCTGAGTTCACCGGGAGCTCTTACAGACCTCATCCTCACCCACGAGCGGCAGCACGGTTATCCCCACTTCACCGGAAAGGAGGTCAAAGCTCCAGGAGGTTGTCACTCCCTAAGGTCACCAACTAGGGACTGGCAGGAGTTGAACCCGGAGCCATCTGACAGCAGAGACCATGCTCCTGCCCGCCAGGTCCTCCTGCATCTGTGTTCTGTGCCTGCCTGGCACTGAGTTCGAGGCCTGGAGCACACTTCAGGCAGGGCAAAGCACTCCATCTGACCCTTGCAGGGGTGGCGGGGGGGGGGCGGGGGGCGAGCTCACTGCTCCGTTTGCACACCTACCTGGTAGGTGGAGGGGAACAGCCTGCCTGCCTCTGATCCCCCAGGCTTCAGTGTAAATGTAGGTCTGAGCCCAGCCATGAGAGGCATTTCCTGAGGCTGCCGGGTCCAGGCTCTGAAAACAGGCCTGGAGCCGCACGGCCGCAGGGGAGTTTGGCAGCACCCGGGGCCGTTGCTTCCCCGGCCCAGGCTGCTGGAGGTGGGCGCACAGGCCCAGCCCCTGCCCCTTCCTGGGCTCTGCCTGGCCCCATGGGGTACCAGCATCAGTCCTTAAGGGGTTCCCCAGAGCCAAGAGCTCCTTAAAGCAGCAAGATTGTCCCATTTTGTAGATGAGGGAACTGAGGCCCAGTGAAAAACCTTGTGGATGGCAGAGTGGAGCTCGACCCAGGCTCCTGACTCTCAGCACCACGTTCTTCCCACCACCCTCCGCTGCCTCTGACTGGAAAAACACTCAGCCCCCATCCACACAGGGGGAGCTGGGGCTCGCAGTGCAAGGCTCTGCCTTAGAGCTGCAGAACAACGGGGAGAGGCTTGGAGTTCGAGCACCAGCCATCCTTTTGTTCCAAACCCACTCTGGACAGCCCCGTGGGGTCTCTCAGGGGCCTGTGTGTATTATGGCAGAGGTAGGAGTCGGCGTCCCCCCGCACAGCCCAGGCCGCGCTGTCTCTTTCACCTGACTGTGAGCCCAAGCGACAAAGCCTCACTTCCGGGGTTTTCACTGCTGTTCAGCAGAGCGGGGATTCGACAAGTGCTTTCCAGAGAGGACGCCTGGTGGATGGAGAGGGGAGGGGGACTTTAGTCTCTCCAGAGAGAGTCTGCCGCCCTCATCTCCGCAGCCCCCTCCCCTCGCCTGCACCGGCCCCACCTCATCCCACCTCTCTCCAGCCTTGGAAACTTGTACCTCAGCCCAGAAAAATGAACTTGCTGGAAGTCAGCCGCCTGGCTATCAAGGCCAACCAATCAGGCACTGGGGCATTTTGCCCGCCTCCAGGGATGAAGGGCAGTGGGGGGGGGGCTGGACCAGAGGGGTGGGGGGGTCGGGGGGGGGCAGGCCCTGCCTCAGGCCTGTGGCCCAGAGAGGGGGGTGGTAGAGAAAGAGGGAGGAGTAGGGAAAGAGGCTGAGAGGAAGAAATGGGAAGCAAGAGAGCGGGAAGCACTGAGGTTGTGGGAAGGGAGAGCTGCCATGCTCAGGGGTCACTGGCCGCCACCTTCGTCTCTTGGAGCCAGCGTCCTCACTACACCGCGGGCACACTGGAGCATGGCGCTCAACTGCGAAGCAGCCGCTGGGCATTTTCTCAGCCTTCTTCTCCGTCCTGCTCCCCTCCCCTTCCCCAGGCAGGTAAAGACTCTTGAGAAGTCGATTCTAGAATTCTAACACAGACTCCTCTGTCACAGGGACAGGGATAAACAGCGATGAGATACGGAGTTCCGTCTAGTATCACCTCACCTTGTTTCCATTTTACAGATGAGGAAGCTGAGGCTTAAGAGGATTAAGTGAGATGCCCACGTCTTTCTGCTACTCTGGGATTTGAACCCGGATGGGCCTGGAGCCTCAGCCGCATCTCCTTCCTCTTCTCTGTCCTCCCCGGTCTGGGCCAGCCTCCAAGCCCTCGCTCATGGCTCTCTGCTCTTCCAGATTGTCCTCACTCCCCTGACACAGTCTGCAGCGGGTCCCACCTCCTCCCATCACCCCATGGACACATTCAGGGCCTCCCTTCAGCCACCCAGGAAGAAGGCTCTGCTTTAGGCCCAGGGCCTTAGAGGCACAGGAAACCCATAAATACAAACACATTTGCATGAAAACCCAGGGGTCTGTGCCTGCAGCTAACAGCTCATTTAGCTTCCAGGCTAGAGCTTCCAGAAGTGGGAGCAGTAGCCACCAGCTTTCCTGGGACAAATGTGTCCCGACAGCCAGGTCAGTACCATTTGGTGTTTATTTAGACACACAGATAAAAGAACCTGGTGGTTCAAACAGCTTGTGCTCTTTTTTTTGTTTTGTTTTTGTTTTTGTTTCTTGGTCACATATATGTATGTGTGTGTATATATGTATATATATATATATATATATTTTAAAAACTCAATACATCACCAGTCCCTCATGTTTCTTCTCTACTGAGCAATATATACAGCCTATTATATATATATATATGTATATATATATAATATTTTTTTCAATAGATAACTACATTCAAGTAATGAAACACAGGATTTACAACTTCCCTCTGATGGCAGAGGAAAAGCAAATTCACACACAGTTCACAGAAGTACCATAAGAGCCCAGCCAGACGGGAGCTGAGGCCCCTCCTGGGAGTAACGGGGTGGCAGCAGCAGAAATCAGATAATCACACTGTTGCTTATTGGGGGGTGGGGGGTGGGCAGGTGCTGATGAAGGGGGACAGCCTGCTCTGTCCCGGGCTGGGGGGGGGCAGGTGGTGCTGGCTGACCCAGGCCCCCCGGCTGGGGAGAGTTCGGGTGCATGTCTGGAAGCCTCACTTTTCCAGGAGCCTCTCAAATTTGGGGTTCACGAAGGAGAAGCCAGAAAATGCTGTTTGGTCCATGGAGTCGATGAGGTTCTTGTCGGTGTAGGAGAGGCGTGCCTTCTCGTTCAGGAACTCCTGGTCAAAGTTGCTGTAGTCTCCAGGGGACTTCTGCGGGCAGAGGGCAGGGGCGAGTGAGTGGGACCCAAGGGGCGGCCCTCCAAAGGCCCCTGAGTTCCCAAGACTGCGTTCCGAACACATCGGGGTCCCCATGGTGCTGGGCCAGACCAGAGCCAGCCCGATTATTTTTTTAATATTTATTTTACTTATTTTTTTTTAATTTTTACTGTTTATTTATTTTTGAGAGACATAGAGGCACAGCGTGAACAGGGGAAGGGCAGAGAGAGAGGGAGACACAGAATCGGAAGCAGGCCCCAGGCTCTGAGCCATCAGCACAGAGCCCGACTCGGGGCTCCAACTCACAGACTATGAGATCATGACCTGAGCTGAAGTCGGTCGCCCAACCGACTGAGCCACCCAGGCGCCCCTATTTTACTTATTTTTTAATGTTTATTTATTTTTGAGAGAGACAGAGTGCAAGCAGGGAAGGGGCAGAGAGAAAGGGAGACACAGAATTCGAAGCAGGCTGCAGGCTCTGAGCTGTCAGCACAGGTGTCCTGGGCCAGCCTTATTAAGAACAGAAAAGGGAGTCTCTCCCAAGAGCCTGAGAGGATCCCAGCTGGACAGTGGGTGCTATCTCCCCAGGGGGATGAAGGAAGCCAGCAAGGAGCTCTGGGCCTGGATAAGGAGAGGTGGGCATTGTCCCGACCAAGGTTCTAGCAAACTACAGCCCATGAGTGAACCCCATACACCAAAACCTTTAAGAAAGGCTTTCAAAAAAAAAAAAAAAAAGAATGGCTTTCATATTTTTAATGTTTGGGAAAAAAAAACAAAAGGAGATTTAATATTTCATATGTAAAACTTAAATAAAATCCAAATTTCAGTGTCTGTAAATAAAGTTTTATTAGTACAAGACTATGCCCATTCGTTGACATAGCTTCTATGGCTGCCTTGAGACTGTCTGGCCGGCAAAGCCTAAAATATTTAGCACCAGCCTGTTCCAGGAAAACTTTGCCAACTCTGCTTCCGGGGACACAGTGAAGGGATACTAGATACCAGGCTGGCAGGCCTTCAGGCCACACTGAGCAGGCAGGTACGATCGTATTGACTTGTAATGGGTTTTAATGGGATTTGAGCCAATTATTTTATTTATTTTTTTAAAGAATTTTATTTTATATAATGTTTATTTATTTTTGAGAGAGAGAGAGAGCATGAGCAGGAGAGGGCAGACACAGAATCCGAAGCAACCAGGCTCTGAGCTATCAGCACAGAGCCGGATGCAGGGCTCCATGAACTGCGAGATCATGACGTACCCCTGAGTCAGATGCTTAACAGACTGAGCCACCCAGGTGCGCCTAGCCAATTATTTTAAAATTGGGCAATTCAACATAAAAATCAAAGATTTCTGGCTTCTTTTGAAAACCGGCAGAGCAAGCAGCCTTGGGCCCATTTCTCTGCGTGTCCGCTGTTGGTGCTAAGGCCCCTCGGACAGCTCGCCAGAGACCCCGTCATTTCGCGCTGACAGGGGCTGCTCACCTACACACCTGCCCTGTTTTTTTAGTGCAGAGAAATAGATTGGCCCCTCTTTCTAGCAAAAGTGAGAGACTGAAAGCAGGCTGTGTGGTTTTCCTGTAGCCGGCCTGGCCTGGTAATAAGGTGCCCAGCCCAGGGGGCCCCTGAGTTTGAGATCCCTGACGCAAGGGCGATGCTCTCTGGCGACAAAACACACAAAAGTGGGCCAGTGTGTCCTGACAGACAAAGGGGAGCAGGAGGGAAGAGCTGTGCTCAGAGAGGAGCCACAGAGTCTAACTTCTCACCTAAGAATTCTGGCCCCAACCTGCCTCTGCTCTCTCGCTGGCTCCTAGGTGGCCTCTGTAGCTTCTGGGCCTTTGTGTGAACATTCCTCCTCTGTCTGGAATGCCTCCCAGCTGACCTCTGCCTGGCCTAGTCTCCCCACCCTGCCCATATCCCACTTCTGAGACCCACTCTGTTCTCTGCATCTGGGCTCCTGTGGACAGACCTCCCACCCCCGCCCGGTGACAGTTGGTCATGTGTGGCCTTGTGACAGCTCTCGTAACTGTCGTCTCCTATCACAAACGATCATCGGCGTGCAAGTCTCATATCTCCCCCAGGAGCTGGAGCTCCGCTGGCTCTGGGCCCTGGGCCTCCCACTCTGCAGTGCGGCTCAGCCCAGTGCCCAGCAGGCCCTCAGCACTCCCCGTATTTCCTGGAAGATAGATGGGATGGAGGGAGGAAGGGAGGGAGAGAGGGAGGGAGGCCTTAACCCTGCTTCCCAAAGCGCAGTCGCCTGCATACAGGGGGCCTTAAAGAATGTCTGTTGAAGGATGGCCGGATCTGCTGTTTGTTGACTGACTGAGTGAGGGAGAGAGAGGGTGAGAACACAAGGGTAGAGCTGTTACCGAATGTGCCGGGGAGGCTGGGGAAGCAGGTGTGCCGGCAGAAAGGAGAGGAGGAAGGCATGTAAGTGTGGCGAGAGAGAGGCAGAGCGAAGGAGGTGCCACCAGGAAGGCGGCAGAGGGGGGCCCCCCATGGGAGCGGGGTCACGTACCACTTTGGGCTTAAAGGGTGGCTCCACGGCTCGTTTCTCCAGCAGGGTCCAGTTGATGGTCTTGAAGAAGGGGTGGAGTTTGATGTTCCCCGTCACTCCCAGCCTCTTGGTTGTATCCCTTTCAAGCAGCTGCAACCCAGTAGGGGCCCTGGTTAGCACCCGAGGGCGGCAGGGAAGCCAGAGCCTCCTCGACCCCCGTGCAGGCCCAGGGGTGCCCAGGTGGGTCTAGGCCAGCCCAGCGGCACAGCCCAGGGCCCCCCGAGCCGAGAGGGTCCTCTCTGGCCCTGTCGCACCGCTGGGCCCCTTGGAGACGACGGTCCATGGAGTAGGGTTGCCAGGACTTTCTGCCGGCGGGACCATGCATAAAAGCAGCAGGGTTCACTGGGGGTTCACTGCCTGCCTGGCATAGACCCGAGCACTGCACACTTATGGTTTTTTCCCCAAAACTCTGAGAGGCAGGTTCCCTTATAGCCTCCATTTTGCAGATAAGGAGACAGGCTCAGAATCGAGCTTCCGGTCTGTCTGTCTCCTGACCTTAGGCTCATAATCACTGTTCCAGGCTGATTTAGGGCAGTGGACTCAGGACCCCCCCCCCGCCCCCCCTCCCCGGAACGTGGAGAGACAGCGCCCCCAGTGTGTGAGGACCGGAGAAGCAGGGAGGCTACCATTCCGGAGGCGACAGGCTTCTGGCCGCCCCGCGGCCCAGACGCCTGCTGGCCCCTGCCCCAGCCAGCCGAGCCCGGGGCCTCCCACCTTCTCCAGGATATCCTTGGACTCCTTGGTGATCCAGCGGGGGTAATGCGGCGTGTCCACGCGGATGGACTCAAACAGTTCGTCCTCATCGTCGCCGTGGAAGGGGGACTGGCCGATGAGCATCTCATAGAGAAGGACCCCGAAGGACCACCAGTCCACAGAGAATGAGTACTTCAGGCCCTGCAGGATCTGGGGCAGGAGAACGGGTGCCGGAGCTGAGAGGCGCCCCAGGGCAGGAGCAGCCCGGGCCAGGCCTCTTCGCCCTGCTGGCTGTGGCTCGGACGCCACTGTCCCCACCCCACTGAGACAGGTATCTTGCTGGGCTGGTGGCCGGGAGGGTGCCCGCTCACCTCGGGGGCGATATAGTCAGGGGTGCCACAGAAGGTGCTGGCCTGTTTCTCCCCGAATATGTTCTCCTTGCACATCCCGAAGTCGGCGATCTTGATGTGGCCATCCTGGTCCAGCATCACGTTGTCCAGCTTGAGGTCCCTGAGAGGAGGGTGCGGGAAAGGGAGCATCAGGGGCCGATCCCCCTCCTCTCCCCTCAGCCGCCGCGGCCCCATTTCCAACCCTGTAAGCCTAGGAACCTCCCCCAGGGGACAAGGGAATGACATAGAGGAAGAGATGCAGAAGGAGAAGATGTGCTAAAAACGGGTGTTTCCTGCAGAACACCTCTTGGTGTGCCGCACGCCGGATGTATGCCATCCTACTTCCTGGAGCCCGAGTCGAGGCTCGGAGAGGTGATGTCACTTGCCCAGGGTCGCCTAGCTGGTCAGCAGTGGAGGCGCCCCCGGGCTCAGCTTGGTCTGACTCCATGAGGGCAGGGGCCATGTCTGCCCTATACAGTTTGTGGTTTGAGGGGAGCATTTATTTACACGGTAACAAGTACCAGAGAAAGGCACACAGCACAGAGTCCGCCCTCACTAACGTCGCTACCCAGAGCGGTCTTCGGCACGGACAAGCACACTACCCTGTGCAGCTCACCCCCACCTTTGAAAACCTGAACTCTAATATTCAAGGCGCACCGTCCCACGGATTAGTAATCCACCTGGCAATGTGTCTTAGCACTGTCCCACATCAGGGCACAGGGCTCAGCGTCAGCCCTTCTGATGGGTCCTCACTAATCCACTGCGGGATGGGACTGTCATTTATTGGGTGAGAATTGACGGAACCAGCCCCTATTGATGGAGCTCAGACTGCTCAGATGGGGCCTCGGAGCAAGACGGGTTGCTCCAAGGAAGGGAGACACTACTAGGCAGTGTGCACTCCCGCCAGCAGAGCCAAGTATGGGCAATGAGGCCCCAGTCCCTGGAGCTGGGCCAAACTCAGCCGGGGGGCCACGGGAATCCTAGCAATGGAGTTAGGAGGTTTAGGCAAATACCCAACTAAAGGATGACTCTAATCAGAAACGGGGGCATGGCTGGGCTGGGCCTCGCTCAGGGCATTGTGGGAGATGTGAAGGGGTTGGAGCTTTCCCTCCCCAAAGCCCCCCCAACCACTCCCCTCCTCGTACCTGTAAATGATGCCTTTGCTGTGTAGAAACTGTAGTCCGCAGACGATCTCGGCCGCATAAAACCTGGATGATAGAGAGAGACAAAGTGTTCTAGGATGTCCAGGACCAGCTCCTGCTTCTTCCTGGGCCCTCATCCCTGCCCCCAGGGTCAAGAAATGCTGCGAATAAACCCATGGACCACCTGGGTCTGATTAAGCACATCAGGCAAGAGGGGGAGAGGGGGTTGGCCACCAAGACCAAAAAGAAAATTATGAAGGAAAAGCCCCAAATGAGACAATTCTGTTAGGAGCGTATGTATACATTTATACAGACATACAAACATGTGTACACACACACATACCACACACAGAGTCTGGGAAGGGGTACATGCTAGTCTGGGGGCCGCACACCAGGGTCCTGTGTCATACAGCAATACCCTCTGCAAGGCCGCCCAGGCTGAGACTCAAGGAGTGGGGACAGGACCCCAGTACACCTGTGCCCTGCTGCCAGCCAGAGCTCACTCGGCCAGCCATGGCTTCCCATACAGTGGGGACAGCCCCAGGCACCCAAATCTCTCCAACCCCAGCTCTAGCCCAGGCTGGCTTCTCCAGGCACAGGGAAGAAGGAACAGAGGGCAGACCAGCAGTGGGCTCTCGCCCTCACATACGTGGCACGGTAGAGCTCGAAGCGGCCTTTGTCCTGGATGTGGTACATCAGGTCCCCCCCATTGAGGAATTCCATCACGAAGAACAAGTGGTCCTGGGGCGGAAAGAGTGGTGAGCGGAGGCACAGGAAAAGGCAGAGGCGACTCTACTGAGGGCCACCAGGGGCAAGCCCCGACAGGAAGTAGGGGACAACTCTGCCCAGGAGGACGCAAGTGGGGGAGACATGGCCCTGCCCTGGGAGGCCGAGGGGGGCTGTGGCTCCAGAGGCAGTGACAGTGGGAGAGCCGGGTACCTTGGTCTGGAATGTGCAGAAGAGGTGGGTGAGAAAGGGATTCTCCCAGGCGAGTGCCAGCACCCGCTTCTCCACCATGGTGCACTCCACGTCGTCATCAATCAGAACCACGTCCTTCTTGAGGGCCTTGACCGCAAAGAACTCCTTTCTGCCCTTCAGCTCTGCAAGCAGTACCTGAGGAGCGGGCAGGATGCTGAGCGGGGGCAGGCCAGGCCAAAGGCCAGCACGCCACAACCCCACCCCATCAGGAAGAAGCCGGGGAGGGTGGGATGCAGGTGCCCGTGGGCTGCTGGGCTCGGGTCCACTGAACCGCCCCAGGGCCAAACAGCCCCTTACCTTCCCAAAGCTGCCCTTGCCCAGGACCTTGTGGAAGGTGAAGTTCTCAATGTTGCACCTGGTGCTGCCCTCCCAGATCTTGCCGTAGGTCCCATTATCTGCCCCAAGAGATGACGCTTTAGACTCAGGTCTCAGTCTGGCGAGTCCCTTCCCCTGGGGCCAAGGGGTGGGGTGGGGTAAGGGGCCTTAGAGAGGAAGGGACTCCCTCTCTAGGGGTGGTGTGTCTCTTCGGGTCTCAACAGTGGAGGGAGGTTGGGTCCTAGTGGGGAATGGGGGCTTTCCTGGGGGAAATGGGCCCAGCTTCACCTGGGACGGTATCTTCAGAGATTTCTGACTTCTTCTCAAAATTCTGGTAGATCCCAACAGGCTCCGTTTCTGACTTCCGGGCGGGTCTCTGGAGGAGCAGGTAGAGGTTGGAAGCCAGCCAGTCAGTCATACCATGATCAGAACTCCCAGCCAAGAGGGAGGACCCCAACCATCCATAACTCCACTCTCAAAACTAGTGAGGGACAGCTGGGGCAAAGCCCAGGACTCCAGGTAGTGTGTACACACACACACACACACACACACACACACACACACACACACACACCCTATAGCACTGGGATACCTTGATGGCCTGGAAGGCACTGAAGACCAAGAAAAGTTTTGTACATTGAACCCTCCCCACCACTTACTCAATGGATTATTTGTGTTGCCCTCGCTTGTAATTGATTCTAGAATTTTACCTTAAAGTTTTATGGCACTTCTCAAACCCCACCCACACCCAAACACCCAAACGCACACACAACACACACACACAACACACAGAACATATATGCAACAGGGCTTTTGGTTCCAAGCATTCCAACCCTGTGGTCCTCCAGGCTCACCAAGTACAGAATCGCTTGAATAATTTCTTATATGACAACAAGCCTGCCACCTTGCGCTAATTCTTGGACTGGATCTACCAAAAGTGGGGTCTTGAATACAAATGCTGCCTACCCCAACCCCTCACCGCAGGGGTTCCCTAATAGTAGCATGAGCCCTGACGGCCCACCCCCAATCCTGCCATCCTGGCGTCTGCTTACCTGGCTCACTTGGTTCAACGCCTCAGCCAAGAGCTTCTGGTTAATGCCACAGAGGTTGGCCACCTTCTTCTGGCACTTATGGTGCACGTTCATGCCACAGTCTGGGGTGAAAGAGACACAGGGCCATCAGAGCCCCCACTCAGGCAGGGCCAGACAGACTGCCGGCAGGCTCCGGGAGACCTGTCCCCATTCCCCCAGGCTCAGCCAAGTGCAGGGAGGAGGGGAGGAGAGAGCAGGGGGAAGCAGGGCTTTGGTGGGGTCTGCTGGGTTTATAGTCTTTAAAACAAGTGCATCAGAAGCCATCATGAGCACTTTAAATCTTTCATTATTTAAAGAAGAAAAGGGAAAAGAAAGGCAGAAGATAGGAGACCTAACTCTAAACTCTTCAAAGAATGTCTAGGACAACCTAGACAAGCTGCTTTTCCTCTCGGGGGTCTTCTGTTTCTGCCTCCCTAAAGCCTGGGGCTGGGGAAGGGGTCTGTGAAGCATGTGTGCTCAACACTTCTGCCTGCTCGTCCCTCAGTGATTCTCTGGGCCCTATCTTAGGGATAGGAGCACACTGAGCTCAGAGCGGTGGGGCCTCCTGGGGAGGGGAGGGGCCGTCGACTTCCCCAGCAGCGGGCAAAGACAGCATTAGTCAGTGGGAGTTTAGGAGGCCTAGGTGGCGAGGCACCGGCTGGGAGCGCCCTCCCGCCCAGCCCTAGTCCCCAGAGCCGGGTGGCACGCACCTTCACATTTCAACCCCTGCTTCACCAGCCCCCATAGCAGGCTGCCACAGTGGTCACAGAAGGTGGGGCTCATGTAGTTGTAAACCTTGAATCGGTGCGGCATGTCGATGTTGAAACGTTCTTTCTGGAACTGGGAAGGGGGGCGTCACAGGTCGAGGGTCACATACCAGCTCTAGCTCCTTCCTCGACCCCTAGCTCTCCCCCAAACCCATGCATGGCAAGACGCCCAAAAGGGCTCCACTGAGCTGGTGCGGGGTGGGGGGGTCTGGGCACTGCACAATCGGGAAGTCCAAGGAGGGGACCAAGGAAAATGGGGAGAAGGGCGGGCTCCACGGGGAAGGGGTGGGGAGAGCCCGAAGCCCTCCCAGCCGGCCGAGCCCCCCAGGCCCCCCGCCCTGGTCCCGGCCTCACTATGGTGTCCCGGCTGTTGGCTGCGGTGCCGGTGCATCGGCCGATGATCTTGTCGATGCATTTCTTGTGGATGGCCGCGTTGCATTCTTGAGGAGGCACAGGCGGGGAGGGGGATGGGGAGGCCCCAGGAGGGGCGGAGCTGTGAGCTGGGGCCCGCTGGCCCGGTCCAGCCCTCTATACAAAGCCACTGTTCTCCCCGTCGCCCACGCCCTCACCCCACAGAGGCCCGGGCCCACGGCTTGCTTTTTCTCTCCTCCTGCCTGCCCTCGCAGAAGGGGCCTGGAAAGGGTAGGGGCGGGGGGTGGGGGGGGCAGGCCAACTGCAGGATCTCAGAGATTAGGGAAGGCTCAAGGGGTCCTAGTGGGCAGTGGGGGGTGGCAGCGAGGGGCACAGAGTATTGCAGCAAGGGGACTGCAGGCAGAGCCCTCCCCCATCCCTCTGCTATGCTTGGGACAGCAAACGGGTCCTAAGCCTGTCTCAAGCATGTGTTCGCGCGCGCGCACACACACACACACACACACACACACACACACACAAACATAGCACAAAGACACTGGAGTATATACACTGCTGTGTAATGACAATAGGCTCCCTATATAAGATGCCTCCTATGTGCTTACTGAAATGCAGCTTTATGTATTTTATCCCATTTGACCTTCATAATGGCTATTATCCCCATTTTTCGGAGGCACAGAAAGGTTAAGCCACTCTAAGGCCCTACAGGGAGGAAGTGGCAGAGCTGGGATTCAAACCCAGGCCATCTGGCTCCAGAGCTTGTGTTCGATTTTTTTTTTTAAGGTTTATTTATTTTTGAGATAGAGGCAGAGTGCGAGTGGGGGAGGGACAGAGAGAGAGAGGGAGACACAGAATCTGAAGCAGGTTCCAGGCTCTGAGCTGTCAGCACGGAGCCCAACGAGGGGCTCGAACCCACAAACCGCGAGATCAGGACCTGAGCCGAAGTCCAACGCTTAACCGACTTGAGCCACCCAGGCGCCCCCAGAGCATGTGTTCAGAACCACACCATTGTGGAGGTGTCTCATACGTGTGTGCCCATATACACACGTGACTAAACAGAAGCGCATGTGCAGCCAAGGGGGTACTGTAAAAGGTCTAACGGCCTCTCCAGGGGAAAAGAGCCGCGATACGCAGCACTGGCCGATTTCTGGGTAAATACTGCACCGGGGCCCTGGGAAAAGATGCAGAGAACTGGCGTTCGTGAGCCAGAGCAAGCCCACTCACGCCCCCACTGAGCGCGGCTCTCGCGCATTCACACTCTGACATGGAAAATCTCACATGCACACACGCAAGCACACAGAGTCTAGACATGTGGTCCCCGCGCAGGGATACGGGCTCTCCTGAGAACGCACGTGGGCACTGGCAGACACACGCGTGCAAACAGACCGGGCAGTGGGGACACTTACGTCTGCATTTGTAGCCTTGCTTGTTGAGACCCCTGAAAGGCAAACCCCCAGGTAGGGTGAGTTGTGGGTGTGGGGCCCTCGTCCCCCCAGACCCCACTCTCAGGAGGCACAGCCAGTCCTCACCAAACAAAGTCTTTGCATACAGAACAGAAGGTGGGCTGTCTGAAGAAGGTGGCGATAAACTCATGGTTCTTGATGTAGTGGATCTTGGCCTGCTTGATGGCTCCGCGGCGGTTCATCGTTGGGAACTTGGCCTCGTCTTCGCCCCGCATAGACTGTTTGCAATCTGGCGGCCGCGGAGTAGTGAAGTCAGCCCCAGCCCCGGGAAGGATAATGTTCTTGTAGTCCCTCCCAAGGTGGCCCCGGACAGACTGCCAAGGGGGACTGCTTCCCTAAGTTTCCATCCTGGCTCTGGCCTCTGAACCTATGTCCCCAGCCCAGATAGGGAAGGTCTTACCTATGTCTTCCAGGAAATACTGCACAGACATCAACACCTTGGCCTGGGGTTGCAGGTCCAGCTGCAGGGGTGAAGGGGAAGGGGTAGGGGGTGGGGGTCAATGAGGGCGGGCTCCAGCCTTGCTGGACTCAGAACCCGCCCCCATGGTTGGTCCCCCAAGGCCAAGGGAGTCCTGGCAGCCTAGCCAGACACCTGTCTGCCCAGTGTGGGCACAGCCCCGCCCTTGAGCCCCGCCCCCACCCCCTACCCAGGGGTATTATTACATTTGGGGAAGTGAAAAGATCCAGCCCACACCCAGCCCGGCCACATGGCCCAGGAACAGAATGGGAAGGGAAACTCCCCACCCCCACTCCCAGCTGCCCCCTTAACAAGGATCTTAGAAGGTCCCCTGGCACCCCTAGGCCCCGGCAGAACAGACACTGACACATGCGTGCCGACACACCCACGCTGGTTCCCTCTGTGTCCTAGTCTCTGCACACCCAGTCTCCTCACAGAGACTGGCTGCCTCTGAGGGCAGAAACTTCTTCTCCTCTCCCGGGACCCATGCCTGATGACTGATATTGTTCCTTGGTGGAGTGGACAGACAGCACAGCAAGTGTCTCTGCCTGACCAGCCAAGGGTTGGTGCAGCCGTAGGTCAACTTCTCTAGCCCTTGACATCCGGTGGCTCATTTCACCTGAACAATTGACCCTGAGGTAGAGTCTTTTGCTAGCTTCTTCATTTACAGATCCAGAACCAGGCTCAGAGGCGCTGGGATCCGGTAAATCACAGAGCTAGCACAGATCGCAGAGCTGCTCGGGCGGCCAGACGGGACCCGCACCCCGCAGCCCGGCTCGCCCAGGGGCCCGGGCACACGCATGCGCACACGCTGCAGCCCTCGCGTCCTCACCCAGAACTCGGCCTTGCCGTTGTTCTTCTTGCAGCGCTCGGCCAGCACCGACACACCCACCGTCACCTCGGACATCGGCTCTTCGGCAGCCCGCATCAGCACGATCTGGATGACGCGGCCCTCGTAGATGTGGGCATCGAATGTGGACTTCCACTCGGGGTACATGGTGGGCTTCTTCTGCACCAGCGTCTTCCCGCGCTCTGCAACAGGGCCAGGCAGGCAAGGTCTGGCTGGGGTCCCTCTGTCCCACCCCACTCCCCGCCCCTGGACTTCCCACAGCCTTCAGCCCGGAGAGAATCTGCCTGGCTCTTGCCCTGAGGATATTGCCACTCCTCCGCCTTCACGACTGTGCTCTGCTCACCTCTCCGGCCTCAGGTCATTCCTAACACACCCCAGAACACAGAAGTGCCCTCGGCTCCTCGAGGAAGCCCTGCTAGGTCCCACCTCCGGGTCTTTGCTCCTGCTCTTCCCTCTTCCTGTGACGCTCTTCCTTAGCCCCACTTAGCTGTCACCTCCCCTCACGCGCTCAGGGAACACATGCGGAGGCCCGTCATGCCAGCCTTGGCATTTGGAGGTGACGAACACGGCAGAGAGAAAAGTGAAAACCAGGGCCTGTCTCCCTAGAGCCCAGTCCAGGGCAGAGACATGAACCCATTCATCCCTCAAGTAAACGTTAAATCACAGCTGTGATGAGATTGAAGAGGGCAAGGCCAGGGCTTTAGACTGGCTCTGGGTCATGGTCAGGTGGCATGCTTCCTGGAGGAAGGGACAGCTCAGCTGGGACCTAAGGGACAAGCCAGGGGCTCAGCAAGTGAGGGCAGAAGCAAAAAGGAATGGTGTGACATGTTTGCCTCTTCCAGGGGGACCTTGCCGAGCCCAGCCTGGGTCAGTGCCTCCTGCGGACTTCCCCATCACCAGGACTCATTATCTGGCTCCCACGCCTTGACTGTGAGCCCCGTGAGGGCAGGGCCAAGTCAGCCCTGGAGCATGGAAGTGTCCTCAGTGCCCAGCATAAGGGGCTGGCACAGATGGGCAAGGAAATTGTTGGGTGAACCTACCAACGGGGAAGGAGCCAGAGCCCCCCCACCTGCTCCACGCTCACCCTGGAGAAGGCTCTACACAACCAGTGCTAGAGAACCTATGGGCACTCGGTGGCCTCCACGATCCTGCATCCACAGCTGGGCTGGGGAGGGAGGTGAGAATGAGGAAGAGAAGGATCCCTGGGAAGTCCTAGGGGAACAAGGCGTGAGCCCCGCAGGGCTTCCCACCGAGCCTGGATTCTCAGTCCTACCTGTGCTGAGTGCCTCCTTCATCTTCACGGCACAGAAGGGCTGGCTGGTCTCGTCCGCGGCCTGCAGGGAGCCGAGCTCATAGGAGGTGAAGGCGATACGCAGGAACGGTGCCATGTCGGGGCCTGCAGTACGGCTGCACAGACAGAATGGGTGAGGCCAGCCCACAAGGGACAGTCCCAGGAGGCGCTGCTCGGGTGCCCCCAGGAGCTCTCACCCCACTGAGTTTGGCCCCTTGAGTTAGTGCTTACGGGGCACTAGTTCTAGTTGCCGTTGTTAAAACTGAGTTTTCTGGAAGGCTGGATTTGTGGCTTCCCCAGTGAGACTGGAAGATGTGACCTCAGGCACTCTGGGCAATAGCTGGCTGGCACTGCCCTCACTGTTGAGCACCCCTGCCAGCCTACCCCATTTTACTCCTTTCCAAAACCTACCTGGGCCCTGGAGGCATGTGAGTCTGTGACCGCGAGTCATTTATTTGGGGAGTCATTTAAGGCCTCCTTTAATACCCAATTCCAGTGCACCTACTACGTGCATGGCACTCAGTATGTGCTGGGCTCCCACACCTCAGTGCCAGCCCAGATGGGCAGGATGGTACCCCCGCCTCCCTGCACCCTGTTCCCTTGCAGATCTTCTTGGTTTCCAAAGTTTGCTTCTTATTTATAACTACCCAGGAGGACAAATAGGGCCAAGATGACCACCCCAACTTTTCAGATGGAGAAACGGAAGCCCAGAAGCTAAAGCTGAGATTCTGATCAGGAAGCACCCACTTCATTCAGGGACTGGGGCAGGGAAAGGCCCCACCCTCATCGCTGACCTTCTGAACCCGAGCCCCTCGGGGTCAGGTGCCTCTCATCCTACAGAGGTTGCCTGCGCTTTCCAACTAATTCTTTCCAGGCATAAAACTATTTTCATGTTGAACAGAACACTGAGTTTGTTTTTTAAACCACACAGGTCAGCCCCACATCTCACCCTATTCCTTGCCCTTCCTCAAATCAAGGGTCACTAAACGAGGTGACCCTGAGGGTCTTTCGGGTTGTCATTCCTGGAGGAGCGCCACATGTGCAAGCCCATGGGTGTACACTCGTATACCTACGTGGACGCTGGCTCTGGGCCCCCTACGCGAGGATGCTCCATAAACATGCTTGAACGAACACTCACTCATGTACACGCACATACGTATGTACTCACTCCATACTGAACCTAAGTCAGCACGGCGCAGTCTCAGACGCGTGCCCCTAGCCCTGCGCACATACATGTGAACATGCGAGAGCCGCCCCGCCCCCAGGACAGCTCCCCTGGCTCCTCCGCGAGGCAGCCAGAGTAGCAGCCAGGTCTGCCTAGAACTCCCAGCCCAGATGAGCTCACAGGAAACACTGACCTCAGCCTGCAGCCCAGCCCAGGGGCCCCGCCGCTCTTCTGAGGCCAGCAGCCAGAGGACAGGGGAGGGGCGCCAGGCGAGGCCGACCCCACCACGTCCCCTGCCCAGGCCTGGCTCCTACTCAGAGGGAGCAAGAACGGGAGAAGAACACGGCTCAAGCGTGTGTGAGCATGTGAGCTGGTGTGTATGAAGGTGTGAGCAGGTGGCACGTGGTGGGCACTGAGCTAATGTGGAGGAGAAGGGAGCAGGCTGTATGGGCCTGGCTCTGTGTGTGTGTGTGTGTGTGTGCATGTGTGTGTGTGTGCATGTGTGTGTGTGTGTGAGAGAGAGAGAGAGAGAGAAGAGAGTGAGTCTGGGTGAGTGTCCCAAACTGTCCGGCAAAAAGGACATCGTGCCTTTCCTGAGGCCACCCTGCCGGGCCTGAGGATACAGGGTGTGGAGCGCCTGGCTGAGTTCTCCCTGAGGGGTCCAGAATGATCGGCGGGGCGCCTGCACAGCACACCCTTGCCACAAGTCTGCATTCACAATCCCCAGCCCTGACCCCAGCAGACAGTCTGGGCCCTGTGCTTCCCAACGGGATAACCCCGGGACCCAGGGTGGGGCGCTGACGGGCCTTCTGAGTGTCTCAGAGGATGGGGGCTGAGTGGGCACACAGGCAGGGACAAAGGAGCCCTAGTCGTGCTGCAGGGGGCTGGGTTTCCTGTGAAAGAAGGCATCAGGGTAGCCTAGGTGGCAAAATGACCTGGGCATTTGGGGCAAGTGGTCAAGCTGCTTCCCCACCGCCTCCCCCTGAGGCCCAGTCCAGATGGTCCCTGGGCTCTATGACCTCACCCACCTCTGTCCATGGGGACCACCCAGGAGGCCGCGTGGAGGAGACGGAATCAGAGAAGCCGTGGGAATGTGAGGCAGAGCCCAGCCCCTACAGGCCGCCAATCAGGCCTGGCCTCCAGCTCTCAGCGATCACACTCAGAGCAGCTGCTGCTCAGTTAGAAGCCACTGGAGGGAAACCACAACCACAGCAAGCCCCAGCCCCGGCCCCAAACTGTACAGCCGGGCCGCAGTGCCATGAGGAGGGGGACCCGTGGGGCTACTAGTAACCCCGGGGTTGGGTCACTCAAGCAACTTCCTAGACTAAAACTAGAGCATGGGCCCTCCCAGGACTGCACTGCCCAGACCCCAGGAGGGAGACAGACACCACGAGCCAGGATCTTCTCTCGCCACGTGACCGTGCGAGAGGTCTTGGACCCTGCACAGCAGAGCCGGCGCTGCCCGTCTACGCTGCAGAGTCTGAACACTGGTGGGGAAACCAGGGACTGAAGCAACAGCACAAAAGCAAGGTGTGCCGATTATTTATAGCCCCCATGCAAATAGGCCCAGGCCCACAGGCCCCAAAGGAAGGCCACCAGCTCAGCCTCGCTGCTGCTCTGCAGGCTCATGGAAGTGGCAGGGGCCGATCCCACGCAGACCTCCGTGGGGCCAGCCCCTCGGAGCTGGCTGAGGCCAGCCAGGCCTTTCCCACCAGTGGGCTCTTAACTCTACTTTCCTGTTTCTTCACCCCACAGCAGAGGCAGCCCACTAAAGCAGGGAGCACTGGACACAGAGTCAGAGGATCTGGGGGTGAATCTCAGCATGCCCACTCCTAAGAAGGATCATCCTTCTCTAAGGCCAACCCACACCAGATTAACCTTGTAATGGCATTAGCTTCATCCCCGTGCTGGTTCTGGAAGTGGGTATTTTCCTGATGAAGAAACAGATTCAGAGAGGCTAAATGCCCTGCCCAACGTCACACAGCAGCAAGTGGTAGAAGGATTTGAATCCAGACCTGCCTCATCTTGCAGCTGATGTTCTTTCCAGCACGCCATGTCAGGAAGAAGAGACGAAGGGAAAGAGGGAGCAAAGGTAGAGACAGGTAAATGTGCCGAGCCACACACACAGACACTGAGGACAGAGGAAACAAGGAGGGGGTAAGGGCACCAGAGAGTGGTGCCCAGAGTCTATCCGCCCATCCCCCTCTGGGCCGGTCCTTGATCTGACCTTGAGAACCTCCTCCTCTTCCGTATGAGGGTGGTACAGACCCCTGAACTCTACCTTCCCTCCCGTCCCAGCCTCTTGGGCCGGCCTCTGGTGCTCAAAACCTGGGGAAAGCTAGGCCATACTAGATTCCAGTCACAAGGCATGAGGGCCCACGGACTCGGCTCCCCACCCCACCCTAGACCAGGGGCCCAGAGGTGAGGAAAGGTGGGGCTGGGCAGGACCAGAACAGGCAGGTCACCTCCTCCAGAGCAATGGAAATGTGCTCCCAGCCCATCCAGGGCAGTGGACAAGTCCAACCTTGAGGTGAGCAGAGTGACCACACTGGTTGGAGCTCCGGGGGCACAGAGGACAAGTACGCATGCTGCACGTGTATGCCTGTGAGTGTGTTCCGGCAAAGGGGGTGAGGTGGGAGACATGGCCTGAGGTGGACCATCTGGAACAGAAATGTACTTTCTTACTTTCTAACTCTACTACAGCAATCCTGTGTAATTTGTTTGAGAACAGTTTTGTTAACCGCAAGAAATAAAACCCATTAAGTCAAAACGTATCTAAGAGATGGGCCTTTAGAGACTGACAGGCCCACCTCCTCTTTGTAGGGAGGGGGAAGCCAAGGACAAGGTCCCGCAATGAAAGTCTCCAGGTCCTCAGATCTGACTGGGTCCCCTCTACTCCAGCCCTTCCCTGGCACTGGATTCTGTCTCACAGGCCACAGAGTCATGCCCACTAGACCGAGGAGCAAAGTGGGGCCCCAAGAAGAGAGAGTTGGCCCGGCTCCTGGGGAGTGTGTACAAACATAGATGGAGGCTCCCTCAGAAAAATCTGCCAGAGAAATAAGAGGGGGCAGGCTGAGCTCACGAAAGGCAAGCAACAGAGCTGGAGCAGCTGCTGGGCCTGCTGTCCCTTGAACAGACCCCTGGGGGCAATAGATGCTCCCCTCCCATGCAACCCTCTCCCACACGTATCTGCCCAACCTTGGGGCCAGCCCCTGTCGCCTGCCCATGGAAGGCACCACCTGCTGCCAGTCAAGGGTGGGTGGTGGTGGCTGCAAAGTGGAGGCGGTGTCGGCCCAGGGCTCTCCTAGGGACACAGACCCGGCCTGGGGGCTAGTTCAAGTTCTAGCCCACTTGGGCCTTGAAGGATGAATGAAGGAGGGAGGACACATAAGGCCTAGAGAGTGGGAGGGAAGGAGAGTGAAAGGCAGTGTGATCAGTAGCGAGGAGCAGGGCTGGCTCTGGCAGAGCAGCCACAGGGCAAGGGGGCCGGGCTTGGCAGGGAGGCTGGCCTCCCCAGATGGCCTTCCCAGACGGAAGCAAGTCAGGGAGGCCACAGGAGTTTCACAACCCAGGAAATGGGCTCAGCAAGAAGAGCAGGAGGTGGGGGAGGGGAAGGGCTAGCAAGGACCCTTCTAAGGCCCTTCCACCAAGTCCTGTGCCCCAGGCTCCATATGACCAGCCTTGTCTTAGAGGACGGCCAGCTACGGTCTCAGGCCATGGCCAAGTCCCAGAGCAAGGGATGCTCCAGACGCTTGCTCCTAACTCTCAAGCCCCACCCCTCACAGACCAACCACTGCAGTGGACTCCCCTCCCCTTCCCCAGCGACCCCTCCTAGTCACTACCGAGCCACGAAACCTCCTGGGCTCCCGCTGCCCTTGGAGAAAGCGCGGACCTCAGCCCGGCCCTGGCCTGCTTCCACCTCACATCTCACCACTGGCTACTCTCTGAACTCCCTCTCGCTTTTAAGCCCCCTCTTTCACATATGCTATTCCCTCAGCCAGAATGTCCTGAATTCCCACATTCCCTTCAAGACAGTTCTAAAGGCCAACCCTGAGGAATCATTCCCCTCTCCCCAGGAAGCCAGCTGCTCCCCCATATCAGGTACTCCCTACAGGTACCCTGTGTGGTTGTCTGGGAAGTGCACGCCAAGGACCTGGGTCTGTTTCCTGGGCACTGCCTCGGTTCCTGGCTCGGGCTTCTCAGCCCTGGCCACACATATGAAAGTCCCGGGGACATTCAAAAATCATACTGCCAGGCTGACACAGCCAACAGGGGTCCAGTGGGAATCACAGGTGAGGCCTGAGCAGCACGAAGAAACGCTTCGCAATCGCAATAGGCATGGCAACACTCAGAGAACCAATCAAAAACGTGTACCCTCTTCCCAGGAAAGCGCATACGGGTGATAACACAATTCTGCACATGGTGGGGGCGGGATCTAGGTCCCAAAGTCCCAGCCAGCAGGCACCACAGCGACAAGATATGGAACTCCCAGCTTGGAAGGCGGGGGACAGTCACGTGAGCAGGTAGTTACAGAGGAGGATATGACCGCTGCTCAGGCAGTGAGTGGACAGGAGTGAGAGGGGCTCGGGTAGAATGGGGATCAAGATAGGCTCCAATCTGAGAGCTGTGCAGGGGTGCAGCTGGGCCAGCCAGCCAGAGGGTCTGGAAGGGTCCGAGGGGCAGGACTTGGGACCCTGGCTGTCATTGGCTCACACTCACTCTTGCCAGCACACGGTAAGGGGAGGGGTGAGGATAGGACCTTCCTGGGGGCATAGTCCACACCAGGCCCACGCCTTGAGTCACTCAGTTAGTCCTAGAACTGGGGAAGCCCTGGGCTCAGTCAGAGGGAGGGTTCCAGGTACCCCCCGAGGTAGAAATAAAGGCCCCTTCATGGCAGGACTGAGGACAAGGAGTCTCTGTGAAGAGCTGGGGTGGGGGAGTACATCAGGGCCTCTCCCAGAATAACCACACATGTGTGCACACACGGGCACACCCACCAATCCAAACACACAGTTACACATGGGGAACCCTGCTTACAGTTAGACACACACGCAGATGGTTGTAACCGCAGGCACATACACACACTCCTAGGATGACTCAGTGACACACACTGAGAAACACC
The DNA here is from genome assembly GCA_030068075.1 of Paguma larvata. Taxonomy (NCBI): domain Eukaryota; kingdom Metazoa; phylum Chordata; class Mammalia; order Carnivora; family Viverridae; genus Paguma; species Paguma larvata. The sequence continues at coordinate 20,552,967 of CM057842.1, read as the reverse complement.
ACCCCCCACAACCGCTGTCACCTGTTGACAGACATCGATACCCTCATGCACTCACCAGCACAGAGAGATCTGTGTGCACACAGGGTACCACCGGCACAGTGGACAGAGATATTCCAGGAAGATGCAGGGATAAACACGCAAGCCTAGAAGCACCCACAACACGTCTGACTAGGTCCTGGCACCAGGAAAGTCCAAATGTAGGCTTTTCTACCACAGCCCCTGGGGCACAAGGGCTAAGGAGGGAAATGGCAGCTGGGTGTCAGGCAGGCTGGGCCTCCCCACTGAAGGAGGCAGAGAAAGTCCCTCCTAGCCCAGAGCAAAGTCCAAAGTGCACAAAGGAAGAAGTAGGCCAGTCGGGTACACCACTGGGCAGGTCTCCCCGCCCACCTGTCTGAGGAGACAGCAGAGGCTGAGGACAAAGCCTGGGGTCACAGGTGGCAGACCTAGGCCTGGCGCACAGAAGGAAGGGAAGGGTCACACCTGTCAGGTGGGACGGCCATGCCAGGCACCCCACACATGACCTCCACTGAGCTCCGGACTCACTGAGCAGAACTGAACAAAAAAAGATAGAGCAATTCACCCAAAGCCACAAAGCCAATGGGGCAGCCCCGGGGGGAGGCAGAAGGGGACCCTTCAGTTCTAAGTCTGGAACCGGCCACCTGGCCTGTGGGGTGAGGGCATATCTGTGTGCCGGGAGGGGGGGGAATGGTTCCTCCTCCAGCCTCCGCTGAGGCGGGCCCCAAGTCTACTTCCTCCACCTCATCCCTCTACACCCACAGAGGCCTATTCCAGATTCACATGGTTCTCCCCATTGTTGACATTAATCTTTGCGTTCGGGAGAAGGTGAGATGAGCCCCTAAGGTTTTTGCCACCCATCCCCGCAAGGGGAAGCAGGGCTCAGATGACGCCTCCCCACTCTGGGGGTCAGGAGAAGCCTGGGAGAGCAGCAGGGCCATGGCGTGCCACCCCACGGTGGGCAGTGAACACAGGAATTTAGGAGTGGGGGCCTGGGTGTGTGTTGGACAGGTCTAGCCCAGACCCAGTCTGTCCCTCGGTGCCCTGCGAGCCTGGCCAAGGTGCTCTGGCAGCCTCATCTGTACAAGGGAATGATCTTGCCCTGCCGAGGAGCTTGTGCTGAGTGCCTGTGCTGGCACCATCATCCTTATCACCACCTCTATCCTCACACCTGGCCCTCTCCACACCCGTCCCACCGCCCATTTCTAGCCATCCTGTAACCATAGGTGACTGCTTGAATCAGTGGGTAAAGCGGCTCTCTCAAGCCTCCCCGCCCTGCAGTGCCCTGCTCTGGACTGCTGCTCTGGGAAGAGACCAGGCTGGCAAATGCAGCCTGAGACCCCTGGCAGATCCTGGGCTGGCTGCTCTCTCTCTCTCTCTCGGGGCCTCAGTCTCCCTGTCTTGATAACTGAGACCCGCAAGCTTTCTCCAGCCCCAGTACTGGAAGGCCCCACAATCCTCCTGTCTCCCTCCGCCCTGGGCCGGGCTCCCAGCCCCTGCAGCCCACACCAAGCAAACCTCTGATGCAGCCGCTCCACTGCGCCTGTTTACCCAACAAGCCAGTGACATGATCCAAAGCTTCCGGGGCTGTTGTGAAAACAGTGGCTCAGCCACCACAAGCCTGCCCTCCCGGGCACCTTGGCAGGGACCTTCGAGGGACAGCCATCCCAGCTCCGTACCCAGGGCCTCTTGAACTTTCCCACCGAAGACCCGCTGAACCCGGTCCTCCCCAGCCCAGGCTTGCATGCTACCTCTTGGCTCTCAGGTCTCTGCTTTTAGCCTGAACTCCAGGCCTGCCTGTGGGCCCACCTGCCTCCCCAGCCTCCCCAGGCTCTAGAGGCACTCAAACCTGAGCTGGGCCTCTCGTGTCCTCCATGCAACGGCCCCCTCATCTCCTAGCAGGGCCAGCACTGGCCCCATGACACCAGAGGAGGTGGGGGGCTCACCCTCCCCCTTCCTCCCCACAGAGCATGGCCATCGGTTCTGGCCTGCATTCTATCCTGAAGTCATCTCTTCTATCCACCGCTGTCCCCATCCTGGCACCCCCTCACCTTCCCCAGGCTCTGCACCTGCTCGCTCTCCATCCTCTGCTCTGGCTGCACACTCCCTCTGCCCCAGCAACTAAGGCAGATCTCGTCACTCCCTGCCCAAGTCCCCAGTGGTTACCTTTTCCTTCCCAATGGTGCCTGGGTGCCTCCCCTGGGCCTGACCCACCCAACCTGCCCCCATTACCTCCCTGACCTCCTCGGCCACTACCTTCCCCTCACTCCTCTGCCCCGGGCCACAGTGACCCCTTTCAGTTCCCTGAACAGCCGAGTTCCTTCCTGCTTAGGAGTCTCTGCACTCGCTGTTCTGTCTTCCTGCCCCTCCTCTGAAACACACACTGGCTCCTTATCATTCAGGTCTCAGACAGACAACTCCTCAATCTTCCTATTTCACAGATGAGGCAACTGAGGCCCGAAGCAGTCTAGTCCCTGGCTCAAGAGTACACAGCCAGTAAATATCAAGTGAGAATTCGAACCCAGTTCTGTCTGGTGCTTGCAGAGGTCTTGCTCCTAAGCCTTCAGGATATGCCCTCACTCAAACTCCTAGCCCAGGCCCCTGCCAATCTCCAGCCCTCCAGCCTTCTGGCCCCCGCCTACCATACCACCATCATTACCACACCAACACCTGAGGCCCCCAGCCTCTGGGCCTTGGATAGCAAAGGGCTCCCCCTCACTGTCGCTAGCACAGGCAAGTCCCTGCCACCAGCTACCATGTGTCAAGGACATATGTATGGATACGTGTGTAGGGGGAGTTTCTATCCCTAGATGTCTACCCCCTTCCCAGTCCACAGGCTGACTCCAGGGGTCTAGAGAGTAGGCAGGCTGGCAGGAGGGCTCACCACCCACCCCTCATCGCCAGCATCAGTTTCTCCAAGCCCGATGTCCTACAGGGGAGCAGAGTCAGGGAAGGGGCCCAGGGGAGGCCTGAGGGGGCAGCAGGCAGCTGCCTTTCTCTTCCCTGCATCCATTTGTCATGAGATCTATTTTCCTCCCTTTGAAAGGGAGTGAGGGGGCTGGGCTGCTGAGTGGGCACAGCTGCTCCACCCTGGAGCTCCTCTCCTCAGAGGACGGGGAACGAACCCTCCCCCCGCTGCAGCATTGCCCCCGGGAGGAGGAACGGAGGGGGAGTGAGGGAGCCTGAGACCTGGCTTCTCAGCCGGGCTGTGCAGCCACCTGGCCCTATGACACTGGGCCGGTGCCCAGGCCTTCAGATAATAATAACCCCACCATCAGTACCACTTGCTGTTTTGGGGGATAGTTACCACAAACTGAGTGCTAAGTGCTTTACATAACTCCAGTTTCTACCCCTTAAACACTAATAAAGTGCCAGGCAAGATGCTAGCTACTTTGCATACATTATCTGTAGCTTCCGGCACAACCGCAAGAACACGGATGCTATCATTGTCTCATCCGTCAGAGAAGAAAGATGAGGAACCAGGCATCAAAGCCACTTGTTCAGGTTCATTCGTACAGCTTGGAGCCGGCTAATCCCTGAGACGAAACCCAGCCGCTGCCAGTTCACGAGAGGCGGCTCTGCCTGCCAGAGTTAGCGCCCTGAGCCTCAGGGTAGCTCGGAGGAAAGGAGGAGCTGGGGTGATGGGGGCTGCAGGGGACTTCATAGCCTCAGCCCCCCGAACCCCCTCTTTGGGCCTCCGTCAAGGCCTGGTCAGCCCTGGCAGTGGGAAGCCTGGTCAGTCAGCCTAACCCACTGGCCAGGCACTGCTCCCCTCACAGGCAAGGCGGGGGTGGGGCAGGCCACAGCCAGAGGGCTGGTCAGCCCCACTCTGAAACCACTTCCTGGGCAGCCCAGGGGAAGTGAGCCTCCGGAAACACCTCGGATGGACAGGCCTCTCCCTGGGCCCAGGCCTTGGAAAGTGTACAGATAGCCCTGGGAGAAGTACCCTGCTTGCCTCTCAGTCGCCAGAGCTCAGGAACCCTGCTTCCACTGGGCACCGGCACTTCGGAAAACAGAGGAGCTGACTGGACCCCTGCCTACCTTTGAGCACCTTAGCCCCGTGACCACAGGCAGCCCACTTCCTCCTCTGCTGCCAGCAGCAGCCACAAACGGTGCCAGCACAGCTGAAGTCGTCCTGCATCGTCCCTCCCCGCCTCCTCCATACCGAGTCCTGGTCAGCCTGGGGGTATGGCCCAGGTGAGCAGGATGGCTGGTGAACGCCTAGGCAGGCAGAGCCCACCTCCCCGTGTGGCCCAGCCCCCTGGAGCACCTGTGGTCACAACCACACCTCAAACCTCACCCTCAGTGCCAGACGCAGGCTGGGTTGTGACCCTGACCAAGGACCCCGCTTCCTGACCCAAGATGGGCAATGTGGTGTGTGTGGGCAGGCTTCTCAGTGTAAGGATGATTGGCCCGGCATCTGCGTGCGTGTTCGAGCGTGCCTGTGGGTGTGCGCGCGCATGTGTGGTGCGTGTGTGGGCACTCGAGGGTGTGCAGGCCTGGGCACAGGGGGCAGCTCGGTTTCTGTATCCCAGTGTGAGCATACCTATGTCTGTGCCAGTTCGGGAGGTGACATTTGAGCTTTGAAAGTGAGCTGGCTCCAAGACTAATTGGTTGAACTTCTTAGGGAATGAGGCTCAGTGCCGGGAGGGGGTGGGCCCCTGACCTCAGGTAGCAAGGCCCCCAGCCAGTTAAGGACATGTCACCTCCTCCCCCCACCAGGTTTGATGGTAAGTTGAATAAACAGTAGACTTAGTGATGACCCTGACCTTGTTCAGCCCCCACTCCCATCCCCAGGAGCCAGGGCCCTGACCTCCTGCCCCACTTCCCCTCCAAGTTAAGCTCTGAGAGCCCAGCCCTCATTGACCCATTCACCACCACCACCACCACCACCTCCCTGCTGGCCCCTGCAAACCTGTAGCTACCAGTAGTGGCAGGAGGATCTGGGAGGCCTCCCGGAGGAAAGACCACCTTTGCCACCCCTCCCCACTGTCACTCTCTAGGTTCCAGGTGCCCTTAGCAACCCCCTAGAATCTTGTCCACTGAACTTTGGACACTTGATGGGTAACTCTCAGGGCTGTTTTCATGATAATGAGGGTGGAAGGAAGGAGGTCTGGCCCCCAAGGAAGGAATCTTTAGCTTTAGAAGGGGCCCGAGAGAGTGCAGTCTTCCCCAGTATTACTCAGAGACTGCCTAACTCGCCCAGAAGCTGGGGGCTGGGGAGGAGAATTCTGAATCTTCCCTCCACCCCAGAGAGGCTGGGCAAATGAGGAAACTGGAGTGTGTAAGAGAGCTCAGGAGAAGCCCTCATTCCATTCTCAGCTTCGTGTCCAACTCACTGTGGGACCCAGGGCCAGCCTCGGTTTCCCTGTGTGATGATGAGGACAGCCTGAGACACAGACAAGAGGCCATAGAAAAGCTGATATATCCACCCTCAACCCTTGGCACATACCCTACCTTCTTTCTAACTGACCAGCAAAGTGTCACCCCTCCTCATCCCAGACGGCTGGTGGGCCCCAGGCCTCTGAGCTCCGAGGGCACAGTCTTCCCTGGGCCAAAAGCCAGTGCCAGGCAGGGAGCCCTCGTAGGCAAGGCCAACTGCTGCCCCCTCTGGGCACCCACGCCCCACACTCAACCCAAGGACTTTGTGTGACCCTCCCCCTACCCGACCTAGCCCCATCCCCGGCAGATGGGGAGGGGCCCAAAGAGGAGGGGCACTCCTGCACACTGTCCATATGTCCATCTGTCTAGGAGGATCCAGTCTTACCTGGGGCTCCCGGCTCCCCCTTGCCCTCAGTCCTGGCTCCTGCTGAGGCCACTGCCACACAACCACCTCCAGAAGTAGGCCCTCCACCTCACCGGGGCCAGTTCCAGGCAGACCTGCAGGAACAAGAGAAAACAGCTGAGCTAGGAGGCACTGCCAAACGGGCTCTCCCCATCAGGCAGCCCCAGGACGGCCACCAAGGGCCGGCTCAGCCCCGTCTGGCTCTGAGACCTCAGCCTCTTCAGACTCGACTTGCTCTTCTGTGAAGTGGAGTGTTGGGCCCAACTTCTTCGGGTCACTGGCCCCACGTCCTCTCTAACCCCTCGGCTAGGGGTTAGATCACTGTGTCTCAGCCCTCAGACCAATTCCAGACTACAGATGCAGCAAGAATGCAACTGCTGTCTGCAAGAGGTTGCCTTATGACTTAGGAGACCTAGTGGCAATGGGGGGGGGGGGGCATTGCTCTGTGGCCTGGGGCAATTTCTCTGAGCCTCAGTTTGTCTTATCTTTAAAATAAGGAGACTACATCTCCCCAGGCGGTTCTGAGGCCCCAGTGATGTGGCATGATATAGCTCTCGTGCTGGACTCGCCTTGGGAGTACCAAATAAATACTGACATTTTTTTAACGTTTAGTTATTTTGAAGGAGGGGGCAGAGAGAGAGAGGGACAGAGAGAGAGGATCTTAAGCAGGCTCCACGCTTAGCACAGAGCCTTACAAGGGGCTCCATCTCAGGACCAGGAGATCACAACCTGAACCGATATCAAAAGTTGGACGCCCAACCAACGGAGCCACCCAGGCACCTCGTGACACTTGTTAATTCCTTGTTTTGCACCTTCTAGTTCAGGTGATTCTCATATTAATATTGCACCCATTATACAGCTGAAAAGCCTGAGGCCCTGAGAGATCCTAGAAGGAAGGAGTGGCAAAGGCAACAAGGTGTCCCAGGTCTCCTGGCTGAAAGACCCGAGTACTTTTCCTACAGGCCAGGCTGGGCCTCCACAAAGATTCCCCTCCCCAGACGTGAGCTCCTCCTCCCACTGAAGACCCCCGTCACCGCTCCCTAGGGACTGAGGCATCCTCATGCTTGTCTGTACTTTATTTCTGATTTTAATTTAAACTCCAATTAGCTGTGGCAGCTAAATGGTGTCAGCGTCCTACAGTCAAGCTCCAAACCACCCCCCAGCCCCGTCTCCCCCATCAGTGCTGCTGAGAGTGGGCAGGTGTCAAGTGGGTTGACTAAGGCTGGTGGGGTCTCTGCCAGCCCTCAGCCCTCCTGCAAGCGGTCTGGTCAAGGGTACGGGAGGGGGCACCAGACACATCACAGAAAGGAACTGGGTGGGGGACTATCTGCGATTTTACTAGCCCAGCTCTCAGGAGAATGGAATAGAGTGGGCAGGGGGGAGTGGCCACCAAATTAGACTTAGCATGTGCTGAGCTCTGACTGTGGGCCAAGCAAGCCTGTGTCACAGGGCCGTTGACACAGGACCTTGAGTCCTCACGGCAACTTTCTCTGTTCTGCAGATAAGGGGACTCAGCCTTAGAGAGGTCTCGCCCGTAGAGGCACAGTGAGTATTGGAGCCTGTCTTTCCTCTGGGACCAGAGCCCTAGGTCTTGGTCACAGTACTGGCAACCGGAAGACTTGCCCTTGGGTATCCTTCGACTTGGGGGAGCAGAGGCAGGCGAGAGCTGGAGGCCTTCCCCATCTCCCCAGGAACCAGGGCTGGCCTTGAGGTGCCCCGTGCACACCCACACCCTCACAGCCTCCCACAGGCTCACACACACCGGGGCTCTCACCTTCCCTCCCAGCACTATCACCCCGGGGCACAGCCACCACACTCTCGGTTCCCTGCAATCACAGGGACTCCCTAGCGCACAGACTGGCAGTTTCATACAGTCAGACTGTGAGTCTCCCACCAGTCACACACTCACCAGCCAATCTCACCCAGGCCCAGTTCTGAACACACCAGATCCCTTGTACCAGCCTATAGGCAGGTACAGCTTTCCAAACACCTCTACATCACACACACACACACACACACACACACACACACACACACACACACAGGGCTGCCCTCTACCGGCCTATCCACCGCACCCCAACTCAGTCCACAGCAGGAACGAGGAAACTCAAGGGACCAGTCCCCTCCCTCAGTGACCGGGTCAGCCTGGTCACAGCAGCTCAGTAGCAGAGGGAGAGGAAGAACGAGTGTACACACATACTCACACTCAGACACACACATGAGCCTGGTGGGGTAACGCTCCAACACAGGCTCCCAAGATTAACAGCTCAAATGTATATGGCCAGTGGGTCACCATGGCACACCGAGTGTGCAACATAGGACGGTCCAGACACACAAGGGACACACAGGCACACACAAACACACACACACACCCCAACACAGACGGGAGTCTGGTGACAAAGAACACACCAAGACATAGTACACACATAGTTGCAAAGGGCACACAGAGCTTCAGGACACACGGACATACACACATGTACACAGGCAAGTCACACATGTGGGAAAGGACCACAGAGTCAAGTCCCGGACACAGTGACAAAGAACACACACGCAGACATACAAGGTACCTACATGTCCAGATACAGGCGGCTCATTACAAGAAGTCAAGTCCAACCATACAGGGTAGGGACCAGAGAGGGGATGCCCTTACACACACCAAATCCTTCTGACCAGGTGTGGGTGGGTGGGGTCAGTGGGGCTCTCCCTTCCCAGACAGGAGGAAATGAGAGAGTCTGAGAAGTAGGACAGTTCTGACGGTGCCCACCTCCAGCCCCTTCACCCTAAATCTCCTCTACTCCCTCTCCTCACCTGGCCGGGGCTCCACGGCGGGGGGTGGGGTGGGGGGTGGCCTCTGAATTGCGGAGGGGCTAGAACCTACGGGACCAGGAAGGGGCCCACAAGGGGAGGGGTCTCAGAGGGGCGTAGGGGCGGGGCGGTAAGGGGGATGGTGGAGACTGGAGCCACGCCCAGCAGAAGACAGATGGAGAAAGACCGAGAGAGACACCCAGACTGAAAGGAGAGAGAGAGAACGAAGAGGCGCCGCTCGGGCTGGGTCGGGCAGGGACCCAGGGGCGGGCGGCGAGGCAGGGCGGGCGGCCTGGCTTCTGCTGCGCGGTAGAAAAGGAGAGGCGGCGGGACCGGCAGGGGGCGACGAGCGTGGGTTGGGGGCGCGGCTCCTGGAGGAGAGGATCCAGGGGGCGGCGGGAGGTGAGGTGGGGGTGGGGCACGCGGAGGGCTAAGGACGGACAGATCGAGACTAGGAAGACGCGGACGCGGGAACACAAGAGCGGTTGGGGACAGATGGACCGACCGGGGGCCCCGGGATTCGAGGGGGACGGGCGGACGCTCGGAGGGTCTAGGAACACACAGGCGGGTAGAAGGGCCAGGAGCAGACCGACAAGAGGGCCTCGGCCCGTACCGCTGAACGGAGGGACAGACCGACCGACGTGGGACGAAGGCACCGGCGGCGGGTCTCTGAGCGCGGCGGGACTTTCGCTGGCCGCGGCTCAGTTTCTCAGTTTCCGAAACGGGAACCGGATCGGAGAGGGGGAAGGGAGGAGCGGCGCGCCCTAAAGGTTACCCGGATCCCTCGTCTGGTCCCCGGCCCTCACTCACCTCTCGCGCACAGCCAGGCGCTAGGGGTCGCGACGGCTGGGGTCCAGCTCCCTGCACCGTTCCAGGGCGCGCACGCGGACGGGGCTCGATGCGGGCCCGACCGGGACAGGCCCGTAGGCCGGTGAGTCCCGTCCGGGCCTCAGCGCGGCGGGCGGATGCCGAGGGTCGCTCCGGGGATCCCGGTGCCGCAGCCTCCTCTCTCGAGCTGCTGCACACGGAAGTGCAAGGGGGCGGGGCGGCGCGACCTCACCCAGGTGCCTGGCCCGGCCCCGCCCCCGCTCAGGGCCCGCCTTCACAAGGCCCAGCCCCCCTAAGGCCCCGCCCCCGCCGCGGAGAGGAGGGGGTCCCGGCCTCCGCCTCCCGGTGCGGGTCACTCTCTGCCGGTCCCGGCACGCCTCGGTCCCTGCCGGCCCTTGGCGCAGGCACCAGCCCTCAGAAGGGGCTCCACTTTACAGAGAGGGACGCTGAGGCCCGCGGGAGGGGGGCGCTCTCCTAACCCCCCACCCCACCCTCCACTCCTCGCACACCGTAGCTAGGGAGGTGCCGGCGGGGCTTCCCCAGCTCCCAGCGCCCACGCCCGGGACTCCCCAACGGCCAGCTGGCCCGTCGCGCCCGGCCTTTCTTTTTTTCTCTCTCTCTCTCTCCCTCTCTTCCTGTTGGCGGGAGTGAGGACGCGGCCGGGCCGGGTGTCCGCTGCCAGGCCGGCCGGTCCCGTCCCTGGCCCTGAGAGGAGCTGGGAAGGCTCCAGGGTGGGAGGCTCTAGCTGGTCTGTCACTGATGGTCGAACGATTCTAAGAGCAGCCCCTACCCTGATCCCCCAGCCTTCTGCTCTCCTGCCCCCACCTTCCAGAGCTGCTAATAGGCCCTGAGCTTCCTTTCCACACTTGGAACTTGGTTGTCAGTCATAACTCATTCATTCATTCATTCCTTGGATATGCTCTGGGCCTAAAGTCTGGGGATGGAGAGGGACCCAAAGAGTCCATTCCCTTGCCCTCAAAAAGAGGGCAAAGGAATGGAAAGCTCAGAAAGGAAAGAGCTGATGACTCCATACTCCAAAGAAATGTCATTTTTCAGAGGCAAAGAAGAGGGTTCCAGGTCCCAGGCCTTCCAGGGGACACCTAGACAGATCTGCTCGGCTGAAGCCTAATGGTTGGAAATGGGGGGGGGGCAATTCCTGAGGAGGCCTGAATTGATCCAAGGGGTTCATGGCAGAGACTTTGGTTTTCTCAAGGAGCAGGTGGTGGCAGCTGTTACATTGGAGCGGTCTCTTGGGAGAATGGATGGCGACAGAGAGGCTGCCACGTTGCGCAGGTGGGAGGACCCCGGGTTGTAGAAGATGTGTGGGGAGGACGGGCCAGCCCAGGTGGGTCATGGGGCTGTGGGTGATTGGGAGGAGGGGGTGTTTAGTGAGACCTCTGGGGATGGAGAGCCCTGGCAGAGATGTGGGTCCCAAAACTCTGTTCTAAGGGGGCTGGGGGCCTGGGCTGGACTGGAAAGAGAACAACTACAATGATTCTTTTCACCACGGAGCAAAAGGGGACCCTGGTATCCTATACCTGGTAAGGAGGGCCCATTTTGAAAACCGGTTTATGTCCATATTCCTAGTCCTGATGTCCCCTTGGGATAGGCTCTTTCCACCAAGCTGGACCCCTCCGACCACACTGGATATCATTTGGAAAATAAACCTTATGCCTTGCCCCTCACAACTGGACCTCTGAATATTCTATTCCCTGTGCCCCGAATGCCATTTCCCACACACCCCCATGTCTCTACCTGTCTTGGTTGTGTCCACTCACATGCCACTTCTCCCTGATGCCCAGTTGTGAATCCATGGTACTTCTCTGAGCTAAGGGACTGTATTCATTAGTGTGTTTTGTGTCCTGGTTCTCTCACCCCCACCCCTCCCCATGGCTTCCCTGGGGTTGGGTTGGAGGGAAGGTGAGTTTCAGGTGCCTTTTGTCCACCTGAGATCAAGTTTCCTTTCTGGCTCCTTCCTCCAGGCCTAAATATTCTCTCCCTCAGCATCAACGATAGGCCCACCCTGTACCACTGTGCCAGGGACCGCTGGAGGGAGGGCAAAGGACGGGTGACCCTTGGGGATCTCCAGATCCAACCACCAGAACTTTGCTCCCACACCCTGAGGTTCACCTTAGAAAATGGAATAGAAGACTAATGGCCATCACTAATGGAGCTTCCCCAGTGCCAGGCCCTGTGCCTGGTATTGGATAGATTCAATTTGACCAGTTCTCAAGACCCCATAAGGTAAAGGCTACCGTTAGTGTCACTGTGGATGAAGAGTCTCAAAGAGAAGCAAGGCCACTTGCCCGGGGGTTCACAGCTAGTGAATGGCAGAGGCAGGATTCAGACCAAAGTCTGCCTGACTCCAAAGCCCATATTTTATGTCAGAGGTTCTCAATCTCAGCACTCTTGCCCTTTGGGCCAGATAATTCCTTGTTATGAGGACTGTCCGTGCCTTGCAGGATGTTTAGCAGCATGCCTGCCCTCTACCCGCTAGATGCCAATAGCACTCCTCTCCCTCAAGTTGTGACAGATAAAAATGTCTCCAGACATGGGGCACCCAGGTGGCTCAGTCTGTTAAGCATCCGACTTTGGCTCTGGTCATGAACTTGCGGTTGGGCTCCATGCTGACGGCTCAGAGCCCGGAGCCTACTTTGGATTCTGTGTCTCCCTCTCTGTTCCTCCCCCACTTGCACTGTCTCTTTCTGTTGAAAATTAAAAAAAAATTTTTTTAAATGTCTCCAGACACCGCCAAATGTCCCTGAGGCAGGGAGAGGGGCCAGGGGAGTAGGCAAAATCACACCTTGCTGAGAACCAGCGCTTTAGAGCAGGGCTGGTATTGTGGGAGCAAGAAAGATTGAAATTAGACACCAGGAAGTATTTTCTGGGCCCTCAGGATTATGCAGACACGTGGGCTCAGGGGCTGTGAGCACACACTGGCCTCAGCCAATCTTTCTCTTCTGGAGACTTCAAGGGGAAGTGTGATAACCCAAAAGGGGCAGAGAGGCTAAGGCTGTGCAGGCCACACTGTGACTGTGAGGGCAGAGGAAGGAGGCAGAGACAAAGTCTGCGACCAGGGGCCCCAGGGAGAATAGGCTTGTGTGGGGTCCAGGGACTCCAGACCAAGGTCAGCTGGAGCCACTGAGCATAATGGAACTGTTCCTGGGTGCCACGCTGGGTGCACCAGGGCAGGGTCCACACGAGCTTGCCTCCGCACCCTCATAACCTGCCTGCTCCCGGCCTTCGAAGGGCCTACTGAGGCCTGGGAGCTAGCTTTGGCTGTATCACATGCTAACTCTATGACCCGAGGCAGGCGACCACACCTCTCTGATCCTGAGTCCTCACCTGAGAAAGGGGCTGATGACGACTCATGTCAGGGGCTGAGTAAGGGTTAGGTGAGATGATGTGTGGGAAACCTCAGCCAGTGTGGACACCTGGTGAGGGCTCAGCTCACACTGGCCAGGGGCACAGGTGTCATCACTTTGCTGAGTCACAGGCTGTCAGCCTTGGAAGAGCCCTTGATGGCCTCTCATGACATGGGTGTAAATCCCCAAGCAGGGCTTGGCCCATGGCAGTCACCAGGAAGTGGTACTTTCTCTTCTTCCTCCTCTGGGTTTGCAGCCAAGGAAACAGGCCCATCGCAGATAGTGGTGGGAAGCTTCCAGTCTCCTACCCCAAGCACCCACCCAGGGCCATTTATCTGTGGGCTCCCTGGAGGGTTTGTCTGGAGGAGGGCTAGCATGACCAATGCAGCCCCTACCCCACCCATAGGTCATGAACCCTGGAGCCCCCCAGGCCCCTCCACAGGAAGTCTAGGACTCAGCCAAGCAACTTGGAAAAAGCCTGAACCTTCCTCTGTCCCTGGGGTCCACATAGCAGAGGGCAGGATGGGGTCCCCCCCGCCCTTGATCCCTGCCAAGAGTTGGTCCTTGTCCTGACCTCTCTGCCTCTCGCTCTCTGTTTCCACTTCTTCATATTGTCATCCGTGTCCCTGAAGCTTTGACTACCAGCACCATCCTTGTCACACCCAGAGCGCTGGCCTGGCCAAGGTAGAGTCACTCATGTCTCTCCAGCAAGAGGCCCAGGCCAGCAGGGATGTTGCACCTAGGTGATTGCTGGGGATGGCAGAGCTGTTGGCTGATGCAGGTTGGAAGGGCACATGGGACACGATCCAACCTGTGGCTATACCTCAGGCCACCAAGATGGCCTTGAGCAGGGATTTCAGCCTCAGGCACTGGGTAGGGGGCAAGTAACGGCAGTGGGTTTGGGAGCGGCACCACACGGTAGTAGAGTGCCAGGCCAAAGGCTAGAAGGGTCAGGTTCACATCCTCATCACACCGGGACCTGTGACTTAACTGTGCCTCAGTTTCCTCATCTGTGGAATAGAGATGATAAAGGTAATACTGGCCTGGTGGGTGGTTGGGAGGGTAGGAGAGACCAAGCTCACAGGGCACTAGGCATGAGACTCAGTCTATGTTGGTGTTAACTGCCAAACAAAGAGTTGATGAGGCCCAGCTAATAGTCCCCAAATTCGGTACTCAATGCATTCATGTTCAGGTGAAACTTGGGAAATACTTGGGGTAGGCAAGGGGCAGGTGTTTTCTGAGAGTGCAGGACTCAAGGCTTTTCTGGGGCTATTGCCAGTACACAGCCCCTGGCCTGCCCTAGTCCTACATTGTCCATGGCACAGCCCCTGCCCACATGAGCCGCCTGAGCCCCCACTTCCGGCTCCTCTGCTGCTCTGCCCCTCTGCCCCCAAAGGGGTGTGGAGAGGGGCTGGATAGACGTCGGTGCTGACAGAAGCAGAGACAGAAGGCAGGCTTTGCCCTGGCACAGAGGCCCAACGGAGCCCCCAGCTCTTCTCCACCACCACCTCCCCCCCTCCCATCCTGCACACCCAACAGCACCCTCTGCTCTGATCTGCTAGGTCTCACACTAGACCTAGGAGTCTGCCAACCCTCTGGCCTCCTGGCCTGCCCATGCCTCAGTTTCCCTCCCCTCTCCCCCGCAGTGCGGCCATTTAGCCCTTGGGGAACTGGGGGCAGGTCCTGCGCGGGAGGGCGGCCCTCTAGGTGGGGAGGGGAGGGAAGAACCACAGGCACACCGGCGTTCCCCGTGCGGCACACACACACAACCCATCCCCACCCTGACAGCCGCGCGCGCCCCAGCAGGCAGGTCTCGGCGCTCGGCGCTCGGGTACCCACTGGCCCGCCCCGCCCCGCCCTGGGGAAGCCTTTCCGAGCCCGGCGGGAGGCCCCGCCCAGCCCTGTGACGCAAGCCCGGCTATAAAAGAGACGGCTCTATTCCGGGTTAGGCAGCCACCTGGAGGCTGGACTGGCGCCGACACCTGGGCCCTGGCGCCGGGCGGCGCCTTCTTCTGGCCCTTCCCGGCTGCCGGCTCAGTCCCGGAAAGTCGGGGAGACCTGAATACGCCCATTTCATGCATGGCGCAACTGAGGTCCTGGGAGTGAGGGTGGTCCAGCATCCTGCCCCCTAGCTGGGAACCTGTAAAAAGATCGTGAGGACAGGGGTGGATGCGGGATGAGAGATAGGGAGAGAGTCACAGAAACCTAGAAAAGTAATGATATACATTAGCTGTGGCTGATGAAAAATAGAGCAAAAAAGGAAAATAAAGACTAACTTTCAGAGGAAAGTAGAAATCTCCTGTAATTCCCCCGATAATTTAATCTCCCCAGACAGAGCTACCGTCCATGCTGTGATTGTATCTTAGAAATTGTTCTGTTGGAGGCCAAAATCAGGGCAGGCTTTCTGGAGGAGATGACAGAGCACTCTGGGGCTCAGGACCCCTTAATAATTTTTCCCTGAGAACAGGATCGGGGGATCCTAGGCTCCTGACCCAGACTTCACCCAGAGTTTGCCAACAGCTTTTAGCAGGACTGTGAGCAGGGCCTGAAGAGAAGTGGTTGGGCCAGTTGGACCAGCAGAGCCTGAGCAAAGTGCCCACACACCCCCATAGCCAGCACCCTCCATCCCAGGTCCTCCAGGGGTATAAGAGGCCCTGGGGCACCAGGACACCCCAGCCAACCCACTCACCTGTGCCCCCCCCATGTACCCCCCCCAACTGTTCATCAAAACCCCTGCCTCAGTTCAAGCTGTGCTTTGCCCCTGAAATCCCATTCCATCAAGCTCTTAACCATCTTAACAAGGCCCTCTACAAAAAGTCCTTCTCCAGGGAGCCTCCCAGAGGCCTGCCCCTAACGAAGGAGGTCCTCTGCTTTCTACGAGCTCCTCCCTCAACTCTACTCACCCCACCCACACTGTCCAGGGCCTCTCCTGAGGCACCAACCACATGGGGTAGAGGCTCCAGAGTAGGAAGAACATGCAGCCTCCATACTGGCTGTGTGAACTTGAGTAGCCCTTACCCCTTAGGGCTGCTCTGAGGATGGATTGAAATGTTGAGAGCAGGGGCGCCTGGGTGGCTCAGTTGGTTAAGCTTCAGACTTCGGCTTAGGTCATGATCTCGGGGTTCAGGAGTTTGAGCCCTGTGTCGGGCTCTGTGCTGACAGCTCAGAGCCTGGAGCCTTCTTCGGATTCTGTGTCTCCCTCTCTCTGCCCCCACCCCTCTCATGCTCTGTCTCTGTCTCTCTCTCTCTCTCTCTCAAAAGTAAATAAACATTAAAAAAATTTTTTTAAAGAGCAAGAGGGCCCAGCCTTTGCCCAGGGCTAGAAACAGACAGCTGGGCTATCCATGCCCACCTCCTCAGACTGTGACCTTCCTTGGCCGAGACACACCTCTGCCCCAATGCCCAGCAGCCCGCAGTGGGCAGAGGCAGAGGTTAACCTCCCTAGGGATTAGAGTCTCACCCTCAGACTACTGCCCACCCCCACCACCTTCACACGCCTGAGCCCACAGGCTTCTGTGGACACAGGCTGTGGCCACCTTGGCCATAACAGCTAGGCAGGCAGCCAGGCTGTTGGGCAGGCCTGGGCAGTAGGAATGGTGAGCCCTTAGGGCGAGAAACAAAGCCAGTTCCCAGGCCAGCCCCTTGGGGCCTGTGAACACTGGGCACTCATCCCAGGGCAGTGGAGGAAGGGGAGGAAGAAGGCTGAAATTTCTGGATAGAGGACGGCATTTGGGTCAAGGTCTGGGGTACACGATCTAAGCCCTCAGGTTGATTTCATGTGGGGCCCTTTACACACCAACGTTAGGCCAGTGGGGTGAGGCGTCAGGCCAGCTGAGGACAGCTACACCAGGCTTTCCCAGGGTGGGCGCTGGAACGGAGGCCTCGGCTTCAGGCACCAGGCCTAGAAGCGCAGGAGCTGCCAGGTGTGGGGGAGATCTGGGATCGTGCTTGGGGGCCGTGCAATGAAGATGAACTAGACTTTCAACTTGGCCTCGGGTTTCACAACCTGGAAGCCTGAGAAGTGCATGCTGATGTCTGCTCTAGTTCCATCGTGTTACCAAGCAGCCATGCTGGTGTGTCCTCCAGGGTGGGAGGGTGGCTCCCCCAGGCCTGTGTGTGTGCACGCACCTCTCCTTTCCAGGGCGAGCCAGGAGGGAGGATGAAGCAGGAGTTGGGGAAATTGTGAGTGGGTTTGAATGCTGGGCCTTAGGAGCTGCGGTGAGAGTGTTCTGTGGCATCCGACTTTGGGTTCTTGTGTATGTACCTAAGGGCCAGATGGTGTGTATGTGTGTGGGTGGGGGTGAGGTGGTTGGAAGGGGGGCGTTGGCAGAAATGCCCAGTTTTCCCTCCTGTTGCTCAAGCCACCTCCTTCCACACCCCCTCGTCAAGCCACTGGAATCTAGAGAGGAAGGCCCTAAGGAAGCCTCCACACTTTCCCCCAGGCCTTCCTCGAATCAGGTGGTAGCCAAACTTCAGCGACCGTTGGGGGGGTGTGTGGGTGCGCACGTGTGTGCGGGCGCGTGCCTGGCACAGGCATGTTACAAAGTAAAAAAAAAAAAGAACTTTTCTTCCCTGAGGCAGAAGTTTTTTTTGTCCCCAAAAGAGGGGGAGGGGAGAAAGGATTCCCAGAGGCTGGGATGGATTGAAGTGGGCCTCCACTAGGCAGCCTTCTGGCCCTTCTCCTATTTCCCCTACACACACAGTGGTCGCCACCCCAGCCCAGCCCCAGGGCGCTGTGGAAACTCGTACGGATGTTTGTCCCCTCAATACCTCAGTCTCCCATTCTGACTTCTCACATTCATTTTTCCCCACTGTCACCATCTTGGCCAGGGCCTCTGGTGTCTCTCGTCTGGCCATCTGCAGCCTCATCTACTCGGGACCCCACGGCCCCACCCCCACAATTTTTTCTCCTCACAGCATCCACACAATCCTCCTAACATGTCAAGGAGTATGCACTCCCCAACCTAAAGGATCTCTCAGGACAGAGGACAAAGTCCACACGTGACCATCAGGCCCGGCATGGCTTAGCTCCCGAACTCCAGGGAGAGAAGTTCTTTCAGTTCCCACGGGCTAACATCCTGCGATTTCTCACCTCAGGCTTTCGCCCGTGCTGATCCCTCTGCTTGGTGCTCCACGCCCAGCTACCTCGTCAGTCTTCAGGCAGCTCCTAGCTTAGTTATGACTTCCTCCAGGAAGCTTTCCCTAGCCACTTGTACCCAGTTAGGTAGACCTCAGCCTTCAGGGCAGAGTGTGCCTTCTATCCCTGGGGAACAACACGCCCAGGATTTCTTCTTCACCCATCCCTGTCCAGTGCCAAGCCCCAGCCTCCTCCCCCAGGTCTCTGAGGAAAACAGAATAGGGTACAGGGAGAAGTAAGGGCAGGGGACAACCAGGGGACTTCAGGATGACTCCTGTCCCACCTGCCCTACGAGGCCTCAGCTGATTGCTGGTACCCCAATTATCCCCTGAGTCTGCTTCCACCAGAGCTGCCAGGTCTTGGGTTACCTGGACCTCAGGGTCCTTCCCCACTGATCGTAGTCCCCTAGCTGAGCCCCAGCTCCGAGGGAACCCTAATAGCTGAGGGCAGGCCTGGCATCCTGTGTCTTGTCTGATGGGAGATAAACACAATGTAAAGCTTCTGGAGAAGGACTAACCAGGGGTGGAGCCGAAGCAGAGCTCAGGCTAACGCGGGCCGCCAGTGGACACGTGTGGGGAGATGCCTGGGCAAGCGCCACCAGGCTGGGGGTTTGGCCTGCCATGCCTCTGACTGCGGCTAGCCGCAGGGTCCCGCAGGGTCCCGGCCTTGATGGCTCCAGCTGTACGAGGGAGGCGACGGCATGGTATGTATCGATTTGCCACTAGGATGATTCCGGGTCCTGCCGGCTGGCTGAGCAGCTCCAAACAGCCTCTTGTTTAATGCTCAGGACCACCTGCAAAGTCAGCATAGCCCAGGTTTACAGGTGAGGAAACTGAGGCTCAGAGAGGTGAGGCCACTGCCCAAGGCCACTTGCCAGGTCAGGTGGCAGGACCAGGTCTGTGTGAGGCCACAGCCTCCAGGCTTCCAGGAGAAGACCTGGTGACTTCAGAGGCAGGAGCCCCTAGTGGTTCAGCCTGAGCCCCAGGCCGTCGGCTTTCTCTGCAGCTCAACCTTCACCGGCTGGGTGACCTCAGGCAGGTAATTCAGCTTCTCTGAAACACGACGACGGAATGACCATGAGAGACCTAGTTTTCCGTGGTCACAAGGAGGAGGAGGAAGATTTCTGTCTTCCCCATCTCATCTCTCCCTCCTTCCCAGGTATGCGTGAGGGTCTGACAGGGGTGCCATTTGGAGGGCTGCAGGAATCACGTCCTGCAGTTTTGCCCAGTCACATTCTTCTCTTTACCCCTTGGTTAAGAGGCTCCGCCGCCTCCCCAGAGAGCCCACTAATTACTGTCTCATTGCCTACACCTGGGTAGAGGAGGCATGCTGATCCCATCCCATAGGTGAGGAAACTGAGGCTTGGGTGAGTCCTTGCCTTAGGCCACGCAAGTTACTGGAGGAGACTAAGGCAGGAGCCCAGGGCCTGCTTTGTCCACCTGTCCTGCAGAGGGTCCCTGGACCCCTCCCTACACAAAGGGTGGATGCTGAGATGGGGGCAGGCTCTGCCACCCAACAGGTGGTTCTGACAGGGGCATGGCCAGGACAACCTCTCAGGAAACCAGAAGAGGGGCAGATATTTACAAGACTGCTTGGGCTGGGCCCAGATGGACTTTGAAGGCCCATAGCCCCACCAGAGGAGGGGACGGAGTCTAGCATGAGTTAGCAGGCATCTGTTTTCCCCCGGCTGGCAGGGATGCCGGGCTGGAGCATCCCTGCTGCCAAATGCATGGGCGGCTGCCCCCCAGAACCCCCTTTTCCCTTCTACATGCCTACGGGGTTCCTAGCTCACAAGGCAGCCGAACCCCTGAGCCCGAGCCTCCTGAGATCAGGAACAAGCATTAGCAGAAGAGCCTGTCCCTACAGCTTATGTTGGAGGGCAGTGGCTAAAGACAGGGGGCCCTGGTAGGAGGCTGAGAGCCCCCTGGGGTGATGGGGGCTGGCCTTCTTGCAGGGAGTTCAGCCACTGAGCTGTGTGACCTTGGGCAAGGCACCTTCCCTCCTGGCTTCAACTCCCTTATCTATAAATGGGGCCCTTTGTACCCCTCAGAGACTCCGGGAGTGCAGACCAGACGAGGGTCTGGCACGATGCCTGGGTCAGATGTGTTCTCCATAGATCGCTGCGACTTCTGCTATATGATTTCATTTTGTAATTATCAGGGTGTGTTGGGGGATGGGCAGAGAAGTTTCCATAGCCTGAAGCCTCTGTGTAAAATCTAAGGTTCTTAGAAGCTTAATGCAAGTCATTTCATCCAACTGTCATCTAGCACTGTGTCATGGGAGACCAAGTTCTCAACAAGCAAAGTGACTTTCCCAGGTTACCAGCAACAGACTCCAACTGAATAGAACATAATTCACTGTTCTTTCCTTCCTGCCATCATTTCATGGGCACCTACTGTGTGATAGGCCTTGTGGATCTGGTGCTGAGGAAGCAGGGAAGGCTCCACTGCAAAGTACCCCTGGCCCGGGCCAGGAAGACAAGGGAGGTGGGGGTGAGAAGGCACAGAAAGCACGCCAGGCAGAGGGCACAGCTGGAGCAAAGGCTCAGAGCTAATGAACTCACCACATCCAAGGCCAATTCCAGTAAACAGTGAGGTAGGCCTATCGGGCTTGTACGGGGTAACCCAAGGGTCAGTTGTGGGGTTGGGGGGGGAGGGGTTACATTCTCAGTGACTTGGGCGCCATTCAAAGGCCTGAGCCTGCAGGTAGCCCTGTGCTGAAGACATGGGAAATGAAGCCTTGGGGAAGGGGTCTCCCAGACGGGAATGAAGGGAGAAGATCGGGGGGCTACAGCTTTCAAGGCAGAGGACACACAGCAAAAGCAAAAGCCTAGAGGCAGGAGTGACTGCAAAAAGCACCTTTAAATGAACGGATACATGAAGGCATGGGCTTTATTATTCATATTCGTGCCGCCTGGCTTTCCTGGGCCCAAGGGGCAGGGACCAGAATGCCCTGCCCCATGCTCTTAATGGCCCTGGCCCAGCCAGGGTGGAGACACAGAGAGAATTCTACTTGCTCAAGTGCCCAGCTTCCCTCCCCCAAGGCAGCGCCTGGGGCTGATGACGGCCTGCTCCTGGAGCACAAGGTTTGGCCACCTGAGCAGGCACCAGTGGGTGTGCGTCCAAGGAACGTTCACCAGTCTTTGTCCTTCTGACCTTTGCTCTGTGAGCTCAGTGGCTCAGCCCTCACCAAGGGCTGCTGGAAATCTGACCAGCAGCTCAACGGTAAGGGCGCGAGTGTGTGGAGGGGGCTCCTGGGCCACCTCAAACACGCTTCCTTTCCTTCACTGTTGATCCTGGAACTTTCGCCCAGGGGTCTCGGACTCCCCGGTGCCACCGTTCCGGCATGCGACCATCTTGGGGCCTATAGGGTTGCAGGGTCCCTCCCTTGAGGGCCATGTCCTCTTCTCGTGGTCATTCCCTATGCCACCACCCATGCGGCACCACCCTGTGAGGGCCAAATACACTGTAGACACGCAGCGAAGACTGGCTTTCCTGTGGTGCCCGCCCCCCCCCCTTCGTGCCCAGAGACGCGGCTCCGAAGCATTTGTCCACCACACATTTCTCGGCCTCCCAAGGGAAGGGTCTGCCCTTGAGGCACCCTTACTCCTAGCCACCCCAATGAGAGTCATGCCAGCATCTCTCTGCATAAGACCAAGGCCTGGGTGGCTCAGGGGAGGAGGGGGGGGAGACCAAAGGGAAGGGGACAAGGACGGAGAGTCCACTGTGGGTCCCTGGCTCCCCAGGCTGCTCCACACTATGGCTTCATGCTGCATCCAAGAGTGCCCTGGGTGCTCCCCATTGGCTTTCCCAGCTGCCCCAGGCCCCCCAGAGCAGAGGCAGGTCTGGGGAGACATGGGCTCCCGAACCCTTGCACCCTGCAGAGGTCAACCTTTTTGGAAGGGCCTTCTCCCCAAAGAACTCAACCTTTATCCATATTAGGTAATGGCCCGCTCGTATGGGGCTGCCCAAGAGTACTGTCTGGGCATCATAATAAAACTTGACAATAGCTGCTCCACTCAGTGCTCCAGAGCTCCTGCACTGACCCTGCTAGCGGTCTTGTTAGAGCTGGAAGAGAAGTAAGTGACCTGGGATGGCCGGCTACCCGCGGCACAGAGCTCGGCCAGCCCAGGGGCCACGGGAGCCCCTGCCTGCCCCATTCTGCTCTGCCCCAGGCCTTCAGGTACAGAGCATCCCGGGTCCCCAGCACCAGGGCCTGCCACCAGCCTGCACGTCTACCAGTCTTGGAAGTGGTCCCCTGGGAGTCTGGGTGGAATCTGGACTCTGTAGAGGATGTGGAGAACGTGAACTTGGTCTCAGATTAGACTAATGATAATTCCAGCCCCCCCTCCCACCCCCTCATCAAGTGCTCACAACCTACCAGGCCCTGAGCTAACACCTGCTGTTCTTTAACTGACAAGCCTCCCACAAAGCCTTTACAATGTGGGTACCGTTGGTAGCCCTGTTTCACAGGAGGCGACACTGAGGGCCAAGGAGGCTGAATGACACGTTCGAGACACAGCAAAACTGAGCCTCACACCCCACACTGCTCTGAATTCCAGGCCAGAGTTCACGGCCATTAGGCCAGGCTGCCCCTAAAGCCACAGGAACAAGGGCGGGACAGTTGGTACCTGGCCCGGGTGGAGTCAGACAAGAGACGGGTGTGGAAGCATTGGCAGCTGGCAGGGGAAGGACAGAGCTCTCCTTCCAGAGGCTTCTTCCCCAACTGTGAAGGCCTGTGCAGATCCTGCCTGTGTGGCCTCACGGGGTGAGTGTCCGAGAGGCAGGAGCCGTTGGGGGAACAACGGTAGCACGCACGTCTGGTGACCTCACGGTTGACCCTCTCGATCCTTCTACCTCTCTCGGGGGCCCGCCCAGACTTTCTCAGCCCAGAGGGGACATCCTGCCCATCCCTGGCTGCTCCAATCTTGCTAGATTCTTCCCCCACAACTTGGAAAACTGTGTGAGAGCAGCGGTTCACACAGGAGCCCCACCCAACCCTGTGTGCCCCTTGCACAACCTGGGCTAGTGGGGATGCCTGGGTCTGGCAGGCATAGAAAGCTTGGGCCTGCCCCGCGCAGCACAAGGTCCCGACGCCTGGGCCCTTGACCGGATTATCTCTGGAATTTGCCTTGGAAACCTCTTGGTTCCTGCTGACTGGTGAGGACAGAGCCAGGCCTGCCCTCATCCCTGGACTCAGGGTCTCACTCACATTGCCAGGAAATCCTTATGAACATCCGACTTCTCCCTTGCCCTCTGTTATTCTTTCCCATTCTCCCCTCCCTATTCCCTTCCTGGCTCTTACAGATACACGGGTGAAGAGGCCATGCGTTCATATTTCCATCTCCACAAAGGGTCACCGCAAGTGACTTCCGCACCGACCTTGTTAATAGTTGACAAGGAACCCACCACACTTTATTCGGTCCTCCTGTGTGCAGAGAACTGAGGGGAAGTCAAATGAGGGAGCAAATTCCGAGGTGGGCTAGGGTGCCACACTCTGCTCGTGGCAGGTATTGGTAATTGATCACAGCACGTCTTGCTGACCCTGGAGAGTACAGCTCAGAATCCTTCATATATATATATATATATACATATGTATACACATACACACACACATATATAATTTTTTTAATATTTATTTATTTTTGAGAGAGAGACAGAAAGCGAGCAGGAGATGGGGAGAGAAAGAGGGAGACACAGAATCTGAAGCAGGCTCCAGGCTCTGAGCTGTCAGCTGAGAACCCGACATGGGGCTCAAACCCACGAACCGTGAGATCATGACCTGGGCAGAAGCTGGACGCTTAACCGATTGAGCCACCAGGCCTCCTTAGAAGCCTTCTGGACACAGCTTCAGGAAGCCATCAGCAACCAGCTGAAATTGACATACAAGTCGAAACCCATTTACCCGCCCTTCTGCCGCCCACCTCCTGCTGAGGATTGAGGCCAGGGTCAGGCCAGGGCTTCTGTGCAAAGCTATCCTTGTCCTGTCCCACCTTGCACTGGCTGTGCCCTGATTTCTTTGTCCTCGTTCTCAGCGCCTGACACAGGCTGGGAAGAGGGCAGACAGGATCGTCTGTCTTCACGTCTCAGGTTCCTGCGAGGCAGTGGTGGCCCGGTTAGGGACTTGGCCCCAAAGTGGCGCAGTGCCTTGAGACCCGAGGCATCTGGGCTGCTGCATCTGAGTACCTTCCGCAGCTACCTCCATCTGGAACCCTCCCTGGACACACCTCTTCCCAGGGCTGCCCTGGGGCCCAGGAAGCACGGGTCCCCTTGCCTGGCCCCCTGCTCCCCAGGCCCACACTGTGCCTTCCCGCCCAGGCTGAGGACAACGTCCTGGCCACGACTTGCCTTTTGTACTTTCATTCACAGAGATTAGCACCCACTGAACGCCAGAGCCTGTGGCAGGGGTCAAGGGCCTCTCTGAGCAGAAACAGAGGGTCCCTGACTCAAGGAGCTCGAAGTCTGCACGGCAAAGAGGTGTGTTCCCAGATGGGTTATTGAGAAAGCGTCAGGCTCAGGGAGGGTCGGACAGGTCGGAAGACTGTCCCAGGTTTGCCATTTGGGCCTCAGTTTTCTTGTGTGTGACACAGGATTATAGTAATAACACAGTAACACCTGCCTCGCGGACCGATTTAAGGACTGAACAAGATAACGTTCCATCTTTCAACATTATTTGTTGAGCACTTACTGTATGCCAAGCCTTGCCTTTAGCTCAAGGGATGTGATTGCTCTCTTAGAGCTGACAGAGAGCAAGCAAATCACCAGGAAAAGACCTCACAGAGTGAGCAGAGCCCAGAGGGGGAAAGCCTAGGCACTGTGAGAGCCAGAAGAACCTTTAACCTGCCCAGAAAATCAAAGAAGGCTTCCTGGAGGAGGTGACTCCCGAGGGAGGAGGATGAATAGCCAGGCTTAGGGAGAAAGGTGTTCCGGGCAGAGGGAGCAGTCTGAGCACAGGCTAAGCAGTGAAGATGGTGCATAGGAAAGTGCCCAGCACTGGCCTTCAGGCTTTGTTTAAAAAATACAAGGCAAGAGACTTGCCCAGACAGAGTGCTGGATGTGGGACAGATGAACTGGGTCGAGTGTGTCCAGGGAGCTGCATTATTTACTGTCTCAGCTATAAAATATTTACACGGGCTTCCTGATGATTTATGGTGTTTGCTTTCCTACCTCCGGGCTCCTGGCAGGTGAACCATGTGCCCTAGAGCTCACCCTGGGAGGAGTCCTGAGGCGCCGGTGCCAAGCACCTAACTGGGCCAGGAGGAGGGCTCTGGTCCAGCCAACCGAGCTGTTCGGCGGCTCTGAGTTCTAATGAAATGTGAGCCCCACAGGCCTGAAGCCCCCGCCCCAGGGTCCCCGGGGCAGAGGCAGGAACCCAGGGTGACAGGTCCAGGCTTCAGGGAGAGGCAGACCCAGACGGTGGCCCAGTGCTCATTGGCTGTGTGGTCTTAGACGAGGTGCTGGCCCTTTCTCACCCTGTTTTCTCCCCTGTAAAATGGGGTTAATAGTAGTAGGATATTTTGAGTAGATTGAGGTCACATGGCACAGGATGTGAGCTCAGTGACAGGAAGCTTGAAATTCCTTCATGTTTCACTAAATGTCTGCAGAGTGTAATATTGGGACAACTTGTCAAATGTAGCACTCTTACAAAGTGATTCAAAGTGTTTTATGACATGGGAAGTGGGTATGTTTTAACTGCTTGTGTTGAGAGCTGTGCCTGCAGAAACCTCAGAAGAGTCTGACCTCAGTTTTTGCAGGAGGGAGACCAGCTTCCTCTGCTCCACCTCCTGTCTTGGAGTCTTTCTAGAAAGTGGCCTAGTTTCCTGTTCATTTCTGGAAAGAAAGAAAGGAAGAGCCCCAGACAGTGAGAGGGCAGTGCAGTAGGGGCCTCAAGTGGACCTCTGTCCGGGCCGGGTGGTGCTCCGTATTCCTCTGAGGGGAAGTAACCCCTCAGCCAGGCAGAAGGCAGAGCCCTCGACGGCTGGAATCACTCCTGGCGCTGTGGGTGGGAGGTCTGGACCAGGGCTAAGGGGCTCTCAGGCTTCTGCAGACAGGGCTACAGGGAAAAACAGGCACAGGACCAGGTGGGCTCCAGCCTGGGACAGCAGGATGAACAGGACGGTGGGTGAGGAGGGATGGTGGGCTCAGCAGCTCCTGAGAGAGGCTCCCGGAGAACTGCGGCCCAGTCGTAGATGCGGACCAGGGGCTTCTTCCAGGGCCGTCCTGGACCTGTCTGACCAATCTCCCCACTGAGCAGATGGGCACGCTCAGGTCAAAAAGAGAAAGGAGCAAACGGCCACACGGGATCAGAATTGGGACCAGAACCCAGGGAAGTCATGCCCTTGCCCCGAGAGTCACAGATCTGTGGACTTTCAGAGAGCAAAGGGACAGATGAACTGGGTTGAGTGTGTCCAGGGAGCTGCATTATCATGGTCCCTGAGGACCATCAGTTTCTGACCCTCTGTCACCGTGCACAAAACAGGAATGTGGACCTGTTTGCCTTTCCCAGCTCTGATCTTTGTCAGTGGAAGGGGTCCAATCTCTTCAGGCTGCCCTCCCCACACTTGTGTGTGGCTTGGTTTAGCCTGTGGGCGTTCCGTGGGGGAAAGTGGACAGAGACAGGAAGAGAGACACCTTAGGCAACATCTCCAACTGTGGCTGCATCTCCTTTATGGCCTCAGACCCCCCTAGACAAACCCAGTGAGGTTTTAGCTTCTTCTGGATGACACACATATCAATCAGTAATACTTTAGTGAGAAGCAAATGATTGGTTCCTTAAGTTCAGTGTATTCCCAGACAGACCTCCCTAAAGCAGAGATGATGGCACAGAGCTGGGGTGAGGAAAGCAGATCTCCAAAAGGAGAAGGGGCTGAGGAAGCAGAGAGTGGGCTGCCGCAGGCAAGCCCCTTCATGCCAGGCAAGTAGCCTCACCTCCCTGGACTTCAGGGTCTGGCAGAAAAAGAGAAGCCACTCTAGGTATTTCAAACAGATGGAATTCAATGTAGGGAATCCATTACACAAATCATGGGAAAGTGGAGACGTTGTGCAGGGAATGGAAAGGCAGCCCAGAGAGAAGCATCAGCAGGCCTTGGTAACGGGACAAAGGATGAGGCAGTGGTGTGCATGTGCTAGCCCTGGAGATCCCCTCCCCAGAGCTCAGCAGCCTGTTGGATTTTCCCCATCATGTTTCTCAACCAGGGCGTTTGCGGCAGCAACTTCCCCATTTTGCACATACTTCCGCCCCTCGGCTGCAGCTCTAGGGCACACGGTCCTCTGGAAAACTGCTGCTTCATCTGCCCAGCTTGTCTGGGACTGGAGAGGCTGCGGCCTGTGCATCACTCCTACAGTGTCCCGAGGGGGCTTGTTGGGCCTTTACACTAGGAACCTGGGGAGAGCGCTGAAGACTGAGGCTCTCTGATGAACAAGGCCCTGGAAACCCAGAAAGTTGAAATCTCCATTCCACCATCTAAACTCCAAATCACACCAGCCCCTCAGGATCTTGAGGCCAATGCTCCCACTGCCTTTGTGGACCCACAAATCTTTACTGAGCACCTACTGCGAGCCAGGCATCATTATGTCACCTTGGTTTTACCGGACTCTAAACCTGTGAGGCGCGTATTAGGATGTAAGACCATTTTACAGATGGAGAAATAGAAGCTCAGAAGGGTTAAGTCACTTGCCCAAGGTCCCGACACTAAGATGAGGCTTTGCTACTTTACATGTATTCCCGCGCCGCCCTGAGGTACAGACGTGGAGAGCACTTGGCATTCACCGTTTCAACCTGAGGGGTTTCAAGTGTTTAAGAGTAACAGCAAAGGTCAGGGATTTTCTGTCATTCAGGGCATGGCTGAGGCATGGATTTGAACCTTGTATAGGTCAAGGCAGGCGGCGGGAGGCTGATTTTGAGGCTTAAGCGAAGCAGGCCTCCTCACCAGCGCCCTGTGGGAAGCCACGGGGGCTATCGGGCTCTGCGGTCAGGTTACCCCCCACCCCCCACTCCACTAGAGTTGCCTGTGAGCCATCCCTTTATCTCCTCAGCTGTAAGATGAGATACATAAACCTGACGTGAAGGGTCCTCGTGAAGACTACGATCATGTATGTAAAGGTCCCGATGCTCCAGGCACAGAGTAGGGGCTGTGGGGACAGTGAAGTTGATGTGGCCTTGTGGCATAACTCGTGGCTACATTGCAGGTCACCGGGCCTGAGTCAGAAGGAGCTCCAAGGCGGCCAGGGTGATTCTAGGGGGTCAGGGAAGTGAGGAAGGTCCATGAAAGGGAACTGTGAAGGGCAGGCAAGCAGGAGGGGCTCAGGTGTGCGCTCAGCGGCTCCGGCCTTGGGGATCACAAAACTCCTGGGTGCAAATGGCGGCTCTGCCCCTTCCTGGTGGCATGACGTTGTACAAGTTACTTCAATGGGGCCTCACTCTCTTCCGTAAAATGAGGGTGCCATCAATGCCTATTTCCTAAGGTATGTTGGGGAAGCGAAATGCAATAACGTACCCGAAATGCCCAGTATGTGCCTGGCATATGCTCAGTGCTTTTAACTAACATCGATGGTAGCTGTTATTTAACATCCGTGGTTACTATTATTTTCACGACGACTGGACAAGGGCATGAACAGATGGTGACTGTCCTCCATGGCTCTAGTGGTATTTCCTGGGTCCAGAGACCCACTGACTTCTCGGCTTTGGCCTTCTCTGAGGGAGCATTCCTCTGGTCCCCATCACTTCCCAGCAGACTTGGGCTAGGGGAGCGACTGAGGCACTTCTGACAGTTTTACCCACCCCTACGAGGTCGAGGTCAAGGTCACTTAGGAAATGGGTCTGGATACTCCGCTGTGAGTAGCTGGCTCCCTGCCCTGGTCTTACTTAGCATTAATGTCATTCTGCAGAGGCCCTCCCTGACCACCCCGTCAAGGTAGGCCTCGGATCACACCACCCTGCCTTCCTGACTTCAAGGCACTTACAGAGATCCGGAATCATCTTATCAACTTGCCTACTGGTTTGTGGGCTACCTCTCCACACTGGGAGGAATGCTTCTTTTTTCTTTTTTTTTTTTTTTTAACTTTTATTTATTTTTGAGAGACATAGAGAAAGAGTATGAGCAGGGGAAGGGCAGAGAGAGAGAGAGATACAGAATCCGAAGCAGGCTCCAGGCTCTGAGCTGTCAGCACAGAGCCCGACACGGGGCTTGAACTCACAGACGGTGCCATCATGAACTGAGCCGAAGTCGGCCGCTTAACCAACTAAGCCACCCAGGCGCCCCTGGGAGGAATGCTTCTTGAGGCAGGGTCCTTGTCTGTATCTTAGCTCCTGGTTTGGTATGTAGCACTTAATAGGTGGTTGGTAAACATTTGCTCAATGCACAGATGAATGATGACAGGGAGGCAGAAGCTGTATCTTGTGGGAGGCAAGAGAAGAACACCTTCTCAGGGAAGAGACGAGAAGGCCTGAGTTCCCAGCGTAGCTCCCCCAACCCCCACCGGCTGAGTGCCCCCGGGCCACAGCCACCCCACGTGTACCATGAAGTCTTTGGGAAGAGGAGCTCGGAGATCCTTTCAGGTTCCAAGGGGTGTCTGCCAAGCTGCAACTCAAGGAAGCCTCCTCTGCCACTGACTGGGTAACTGGAAGTCCCTATGACAAATGCAACCAGGTCTATATTGAAAAACGTTCTTGGATTGACTATGTCTGAGCTCTGAGTGACTAAGCCCAAAGAATTCTCCCTTTCCTCGGGGCTGCTTTCCACAGCGCGTGACTTGAGGCCCCCACACACAGGAGCACATGCACACACACGGTATTCGCACACACGCACGGGCTCACGCACTCACACCGGCACTCGCACAATCTGTACGCACAACTCTTACACCTGCATATACATACTCACGTATACCTGTTCACACACATGTACCACACAACGCAGGTGAACACTCACCCGCATGTGTACTCTGTACATTCTTACTCTGACACATTCACACTCATACACACGTACAGATGCTTACTCACACATTTACACATACCTTTCACCCCTGCACACTCACACACACACACTCACATTTACTGCCACACATGCTTACTCACAGTCAAGTACAAACTCATTCAGCCACGAACACATGCACACACTCATACACAATCACACACACCCTTCTGTTGCACGAGCCCAACCCCCACCTGTCTGGCAGCTTGTCCTTCTAGAACTGCACAGGCCTAGCCTCGTCTGGTGGCTGCTCCCTCCTCTCTTTTCCCTCTTGGTTCTATTTATTTTCCTTAGTCATGGTGAGCATATTTGGAGAAGGATCTATTTTCACCCTATCTGGAAACGTATTTCCCCTTGGCCATGAACTTGGCAGATTAGTGAGAAGGCTCCAGCTGCCACGGTGTGGGCCAGAAGGGCAGAGGCAAAGCCAGGATGGAGACCAGAGAGCCACAGAGGCCGGAGGGCTTCCCGGGGTGGTGTTTCTGCCCAAGCTGGGCCCCCCAACTCTAAAATCCCTTTTGGGTAACTCTGAACTCAGGGCACCTGCTTCCCAAAGAGGCAACTGTGACCGGGGGAATCTGGCACCCCTCTTTGCTATTTTCATCTGACCTGGGGGTGTCCCTAGCTCCTTACCAATCTCTCTTTTCTGTAGGGGAGTCAAGAATTTAGAAACCATCTTGTCCCTCACAGTTTCCAGATGACAAAATAAAAAACACGAGTTATATTTAGTGAATGTTTCCTCTGCCCCAACCTGGGTAAAGGCCTTTACATGCATCGTTTCATTTCAGCCTTATAACCACCTTGAGAGATTGTGCTAGTATTCTCCTGTTTTACAGATAAGAAAACTGAGGCTCAGGGAGGTCAAGAAACATGCGTAAACATGCATAAACATGGCACTGGGGACAGAGCAGGGTCCTTCTGTCTTCCTATTGCTCAGGCCTCAAGTAGCCCCACTGCCACCAGCACCTACCCTGCAGAGCTGCTTGGAGATGACCAGGGTCTCTGTGGCTGGCCATGGCTGGGTAGTAGTAGGTTTAAATCGAGAATCCCTAAGGGAGCATACTCAGGGGGCACCTGCCACTGTGGTCAGCTTCTGGCTGCATGGTATTGATCACAACGGTGTCAGGTGTGGCAGGGCAGCCAATGGGCAGGGGAGGCCCCTGGGAGGGTGCATTGCACGAACAGAGCCTCTGAAACCTGAGGCCCTTGTCCAGTCTGTGCCTCCTTCCCTTTTTGGAGCGGTGTCCCTTCCTTCACACACGTGCTCCAGCACGACACTCCTGGGAGGCAGAGCAGGGCAAGCTTTCATGCCCCAACCAGAGTCCCTAAGTTATGTCAGCACAGAGAAGGTGCTCAGGAACTATTGGCTAAAATGAAAAGAATTTTAAAAAGGGCAAAGGATTTGAACGTCTCAAAAAAAAAGAAAAAGACATGCAAATGGTCAATAAGCACATGAAAAGATGCTCAACATCATTAGTCATTAGGGAAATGCAAATCAAAACATCGAGATACCACGTCGCACCCACTAGCGTGACTATGACCAGAACACGGGCGATAGTAAGCACTGGTGAGGGTGTGGAGACATCGGAGCCCTTCCATGCTACTAGTGGGGACGTAAAACAGTGCAGCCACTGTGCCAAACAGGTTAACCCAGAGTTAGCACAACCACACACCTACGTACATACCCGAGAATTGAAAACATGAGTCCACACGAAAGTCTTTACACAAACGTTCACAACGGCAGTGTCCATAATAGTCAACTGGCGAAACAACCCAAAAGCCCATCAGCGACTGAGCAGATAAACAAAATGAGGTCTACCCACACGATGGAGTATTATTCAGCCAATAAAAAGGAAGGACCTCCTGACACATGACACAACACGGATGATTCTCACCAACATTATGTTAAAGTGAAAGAATCCAGATGTAAGAGCCTCATTCTGTATGATTCCATTTATATGAACTATCTAGAATAGGCAAATCCAAAGAGATGCAAGGTAGATTCTTGGCATCCAGGAGCCCAGGAGTGGGAAAGGGGAGTGTCTGCGAGTGAGTCTGGGGTTCCTCTGGGAGTGATGGAAATGCTCTGGATGAGATGGTGGGCGACAGCTACACACCTGTGTGAATACACTAACACCCACTACTAGATTGCACACTTTAGAAGGGGTGAATTTTCTGGTATGGAGTTATGAAAATAAATTATGTTTTAAAATGTTTAAATAAGGCTAACTAAAAAAAAAAAAAAAAGTAAAAAGAAACACTTTTGGGGACGAGGAATGGAGGTCCAGAAAGACTCGATGCTTGGTCAAGGTCACAAGGAGAAACGATGTCAGCCCTGTCGCTGCAAATCCGGTGAAAATGTCACTGATGACTCCTGTTTGTCAGGCACGCTCCTTCCATGTGTCTGGCAGTGTGGCAGCCTCTCCATGCACAACCTCACTCAGTTCTCACGGTAACCCATGGGGCAGGGGCTATTATTACCCGCATTATATGAGGAAGGGAGGCTCAGAGAAGTGAGATGGATTGCCCCAAAGGCATTTGAACTTGGATCAGCCTACCTCCAAATGGTAGGGAAAATGATTTGGGGAGACCCTTTTGTGTGTTGCTGTTTCTTTTGTTTTTTAACATGGCAACCTGTACCCTGCCTGCAGGAAGAAAGACAGGAATGCAAGCTGGTGCTGCAGCAGCTAACAGGCTGGTAGGGCCCAGGGAGGGCCTGCCCTCTGCTTCCCAGCTCCACACTGGTCCCCAGCCCGGGATCCTGGCCTTCTTCAGGGGCGGGTGCTTCACAGCAGCCTCCAAGAATCTGGCAGGGTGGATTCTGGGACAACTCTCCATGCTGGGCTGCTGTTCTAAAGAGCAGGACACACCACATTGCTCAGGCGAGGGGCCTCTTGCTGGCTCCAGCCCAAATTCTTTGGGGTTTTGGATAAACAAGGGCTGCCCAATTTCACCTCTGTGTGACCTTTCTACATGTGTAGCCATGGGTCCCAAGAGCCAGGCCCCAGGGACAGTGCCTTTCCACTTAGCCCATGAGCAGCCCTGGGTGTCTGTGCCACATCCGGGCCAGCTAACTGCCAGGGCATCTCCTCACCAGAAACTTCATGAATTGCCCAGCAGCAGCTTGGAGGAAATGATAAGGGGAGGGGCTCTGGGGTCCAACAGCCTAGGCTTAGCCTTGGCTCTGCTACCTGCTGGCTGAGGAACCCTAAGCAAATCACTTTCCTCTCCTGAGCCTCTGCTTCTTCATCTGTAAACTGGGGATAATAACAACTAAGATTATTATATAACTAATATAAGCCCACCTCCTAAGACTGATGAGAGGACAAATTAAAGTGATGAATGGCAAGTGGGGGCCTGACTCTACAACATTAACCATTATTACACTCATGGGGGGAAGGACCCAGACTCGGAGAGCCCGAAGGCTGACTCTCAGCAGCACGCGCATTTGTGTACTTGCATGCATCCACCCTTCAGATCCTCGCACGGTGCCTACGCTGCACGTGACCACATCCAAACACACACGTGAACTCGCAAGCACGTAGCCATTCGTGTGCACGTGCACACGCATCCTTACAAAGACTAATATATCTGAAGGCAGACCCTGGCAGATAGCCTGCTCACAAAGGCACATGCACACTCCCCTTCCCCGCGTGCATGTGGACACACGTACCTGAATTTGCATTCATTCGCACATGCAAGTCCACACCCATGACCTTGTTCTTCACGGAGCCATCAGCCCGGTACTGGGTCCCAGGCCAGTCATAGAAGTCTGCACTCCAGGGCGGTCAAAGTCAATCCCTGGTCCTCCAAAGGGCTCTGCCAGTTCCCTGCTGTGAGCTCTCACTGCTACTGCTCTCTGGGCCCAGCATGTCCCTCTGTTTGACTAAGCCCTCTTGCCCTGTCAGGCATGGCTCAAAAACAGCCCCTGCCAGAAAGCTTCCCTGAGGCCCCAGCCAGAAAGATCTGACCCCTCCCCATGGATTCTCCACCTCCGCGGGCCTGGTAGCACTTTTGCGTTTTCCTGGAGAGGGACCCTGGGCTTCTGAGAGGGCAGTGGTTGTGGCTCGTTCACCCTCGTGCCCCCTTCCAATGAACAGCACAGGGGAGGCAGTGACTCTGAAACAGAGGCTGTTTTGAACTGAACCACACTGAGCGTGAGAGGTTACCCTCTTATCTCTGCACAAATCAATGCCCAGAGGAGCCAGCAAAACCAGGGCCCTGGGACTGCTCACCCTCAACCCACAGGCAAACCTGGGACCCCAGCGCTGCACTGTACACTCTTCCTGGCACGGAATTTCGCCAAGGCCCTCACCTAGGTACTGCCTCCAGCCCCTGCTGCCCTGCCCACTGACCCACGGCCGAACCCTGACCGCAAGACCCCTGCAGGCCGGACAAGCCTGGGGGCAGATCGCAGGACTTGCTTTGCCTGCTTTAAACAGACAGACTCCCTCTGCTCATCAAAGGAGGCATCTTTTCCAGGGTGCCTGAAGAACTGCCCTTAGGCAGTGCTCCTCGGAGCCTGGTGCGCTGTATCAGAACCATCTGGGGTGCTGGTTTATGCATATATTCCCAGGCCCACCCCAGCCTTCCTGAATCAGAACTGCTGAGGAATCAAGCGTTATCAATAAACACTCTAGTTTAGTCGTGGTTTGGGATCCGAGAGCCATACTGCCAGGGGCAAATTCCAGCATCACCATTTACTAGCCCTTCAGCAAGTCCCTTAACCTCACTGAGCCTCAGTTTCCTGGTCTGTAAAATGGGCATAATAATGGTGCCTACCTAATGGGGCTGCTGTGGAAGGAAAACGAGATCATGAAAGCGAAGTGCCAGCATGGGCTCAACAAATATGGACTATTAGTCGCACAGTCACGTTCTCTCACGCCTGGGACCTCTGAGTGAGGGGAAGAGCCTTGAGGCTTTCCTGTGGGGAGGGGCTCGGGGCAAGCAAGAAGCCTTGGTAGACCAGGGCCCTCACCCAAGACGCCTGCCACCTAGTGGCTGGTGTATGGGACCATGCCCAGGTCTGTCTCCACTCTGCAGAGCCCGATGCATCACTTGCCCTAGCTTCCCCCCCCCTGCCTCACCACCGCCTGGCAGCCCCCCTCCCTGTCCCGCTGCCTGGGGAGCCTAGCTGGCTTGGTGTCAGCTCTGGCACTCCCTCTAGCTGTGTAATAAAATAGGCTGCTTTGGTCAGCTTTCCTTGGCAGAGAGGCCACCCGGCACAGAGGGCAGGATGGAGGGGGAAAGCCTGGGGAAACAGCTCCTTCAGTGACCACTGATTATAGTCTGGTGTTCTCCCAGGTCACTGGTTCCTCAAACCAAGTGACTCCTGGGGAAGAACCCTTCTTGTCTTCCTTCTTTTTCTAGAGCTTCATCATTCACTTATCCATGCATCATTCACTCAACAGCAAAACGTCTACTGCATGTCAGGCACTTGAGGCTTGACGGTGATCGCCAGGATTGGCAAACTTTTTCTATAAAAGGCCAGAGAGTAAATATTTTCAGCTTTTTGGGTCACACTATTCTGCTCTTGTAGCAAGACAGTAGCTATAGATAGTATGTAGACAAATGGGTAGATGTGGCTACGTTCCAATAACACTTTATTTGTGGACACTGGAATTTGAATTTCATATCATTCTCATGTGTCAGAAAATATTCTTGTTTTGATTTTTTCCCCCAACGATTTGAAAATGTAAAAACGATTCTTAGTTCACAGGCTGTCCTAAACAGGCAACAGCCAGCGAGCAGCAGTTCACCGTCCCCGAGCTTAGCCCTCCACACAAAAACCATGGAGTATGCCAAGGCCCCTTGGGGCCGATGCTGCTAGGAGAGGCGAGGTCTTTGGAGAGGTTCAGCACGGAGGTGAGGGAAGCCTCCAAGTTCACTCCCCTCACCCACCGCAGCCCTCCCACAGTCCATGCCCTCAATGCCACATAAGTTCCCTGTGGTTTCGATATGCAGGCTCTTAGGTCTCCTTTGGGACCAGAAGCTTTCTTTCTTTTTTTCCCCCAAGTTTATTTATTTATTTCTGAGAGAGAGGAAGCACAAGTGGGGGAGGGGCAGAGAGAAAGAGGAAGACACAGAACCCGAAGCAGAGACTCTGAAGCAGGCTCCAAACTCTGAGCTGTCAGCGCAGAGCCCAACATGGGGCCCCGAACTCACAAATCATGAAATCGTGACCAAAGCTGAAGTCAGACACTCAACTGACTGGGTGACCCAGGCGCCCCTGAGACCAGAAGCTTTTCGAGGGCAGGAACATCTTCAAGCATTTGGAGTCAGAAAGCATCTGGGTTCAAATAGCAGCCCGAGTGCTCCCCAGCTGAATGACAGTGGGTGAGTCACTAACATCTCGGTGCTTCATTGTCCTCATCTGTGATACCCTCCCCTGAGTTGTCGAGGGAATAAAGGAGTTGCAACACGCACGTACACTGCTCACGAGAGTGCCTGACATGGAGTCGTGGTCAGGGCTCCTTGACACTGAGCACAGGCCCTTCCCCCACCCACTACAGCACCCAGCATGGCTCTGGGCACAAAGCGGGTGCTCAGTCTCTCCTTATGAAGTCCTAACTTCCAGAATGAGAGAAAAAGGCCCCCAACTCCACGCCCCGGAACCCATCGGGGTCTGTATCCTGGACTCCATGAGGCTTTGACCTCTGGACTTAGCTTGGAGTATTTCCCTTTTGGTTTCCTTGCCTCCAGCAAAAGGATCTCCTTGTGCCTCCTAGACCCGCCCAGCAGGACGCTCAGGGTTTGGAGTACGTGGACATGAAGAGCTCTTGGCTGGTTCTGCTTCAGGGATGAGCTGTGGAGGAGGCAGCTGCTTGGCTGGAGATAAAGGGAGCGGAAGCCTACCTTGCCTGCCAGCCCAAGGTCAAGCCCTTGGGCATCTCGGCCATTAGGCCAAATATCCCAACCCCCTAGCATTTTTGCCCTCTTTTCTGGGTACACTCCTCTCCCGGGTGGGTGCCTGATTTACTCTGCCTTCCACAACAGCAGCCTCTCCCCCACCAAAAGCCTCTATTACCTTATTTATTTCATTTTTTCATAGCACTATCACTATGTGAAATTTTATTTTTATTTATTTTTTAAATGTCTATTTATTCTGAGAGAGAGAGTGCAGGCAGGGGAGGGACATAGAGAAAGGAGATAATCCCAAGCAGGCTCTGCACTGAGGCCCACGGGGGGCTCGAACTCATGAACCTTGAGATCATGACCTGAGCCAAAATCAAGAGTCAGACGCTTAACCAACTAAGCCCCTCGGACACCCTGAAATTTTATTATTAGGACTTTTCTGGTATCCCTTCCACTAGAATTTAAGTTCCTTAAGGGCTAGACTTTTGTCTGTTTTATGATTACCTTCACAGAACGGATGGATAGATAATCTCTCTTATTTAATAGGTGAGCACACTGGGGCACCTGGGTGGCTCAACTGGTTAAGGGTCTGACTTTAGCTAAGGACATGATCTTACTGTTCGTGAGTTCAAGCCCCGTGTCAGTCGCTGTGCTGACAGCTCAGAGCCTGGAGCCTGCTTTGGATTCTGTGTCTTCCTCTCTCTCTCTGCCCCTCCCCTGCTCATTCTCTGTCTCTGTTTCTGTCTCTGTCTCTCTCTCTGAAAAATAAACATTAAAAAAAATTGGCAAGCATACTGAGGTCACCAGGTTAGTGAGGAGCAGAACGAGGATTCAGGGCCAGGTCTGTCTCATAGTCAAATACATTCTGAACCTCTACCATAAGACCGAGCTTGCTGAACCTGGCAAGATGGAGTGGGGGAGGAGAAGGCATAGGTCTTGAGTCCCATAGTCTGTTTCCAGCAGCGACAGCAGCTATAACAGGGCAGGAGGCATTTATGGAACTCCTGGGAGCCTTCTCCAGCACTGCGGCCAGAGGCAAAGTCAGGTAGGCTTCACTCTCGCCTCCTTGAATTCAGCCCATGGGCTGCTTAGACAGAGACACACTTTCTAGCCTCTTCACTGCAAAGCAGACTGCACTAGAAGCTATAAAGGTCACAGAGTGCTTTCCAGGTGCTGTCTTAGTCTGCTTAGACTGCTGTAACAAAACACGATGGACTAGGTGGCTTAAACAACAGGGACTTATTTTTTGCCGTTCTGGAGGCTGGAAAGTCCAAGGAAAAGTGCTGGCTGGTTTATAGACGGCTCACTTCTTGCTGTATCCTCACGTGCCTGAGAGACGGCATTCCTATTCCCCTTTCTCTCGTCTCTTCTTAAAAGGGCACTAACCCCATCCATGAGAGTACCACATTCATGACCCAATTACCTCCCAAAGGCCTCACCTCCAAATACCATCACATTGGGGATTAGGGCTTAACCATATGAATTTGGAGAGGGTGCTGACATCCAGTCCACAGCAGGTGCTGACTGTATTACTGGGGAAAGCCTGGACAATGAAGTCTTGGAGAGTGGTTGCTGGGGGGAATGCCATCAGGGAAGGCACTCTGGGCAGAGGGCAACAGGAACAAAGGCCAGTGAGAGAGAGGGC
The DNA here is from genome assembly GCA_030068075.1 of Paguma larvata. Classification (NCBI taxonomy): domain Eukaryota; kingdom Metazoa; phylum Chordata; class Mammalia; order Carnivora; family Viverridae; genus Paguma; species Paguma larvata. Next base: position 20,514,564 of record CM057842.1, on the reverse strand, counting down.
CTGTTTGAGGAACGGGAAGGGCTCTGATGGCTAGGCCTGGAGAGTGCTGGGAAACAGCAGTGATGGCGTGAAAGGTGGTTCAGAAGGCAGCCTGGGGTCAAATCATGGAAAGCCTAAAAGAGACTGGGGAAGTGCACTTTCTAGGGATGCATAGTAAATACTTAGAACAAGGACAGAGCAGCTGATGCTGTGTGTTGGGTACTTTACTATGTACAAAGCAATTCCCAGCCATTCCTCCGCTCTGTCCTCACCGCCGGAAGCGTGCAGGCAAAAGTGGCAAGTTTAGGATCAGGAGCCTAGGGTCCGAACTACTCAGGCAAAAGCTGTGTAGACTTGAACAAGTCACCTAACACCTCCACGTCTCCCTTACTTCTCTGACAACAGGTTCCAATTCTCAGAAGTTTAGGAAGGATTCCAAGACCACACATGTGAAAAAATGCTGCATTTAACTTCTGGTCCTCAGTCCTTTCCTTGTAAAAAGGGGACAATTCCTGTCCTGCCCAACGAAGGGGGCTGTGACGCAACTTTGTAATCAAGGCCAAAAAGAAAGAATCTTACTAACGAGGCCGGAGAATCAGGTTTTTGTTCGGTTTGTTTTGTTTTGGTTTGGTTAGCAGGCTGAGAGCCTCAGGGAAGAGGCTTTTGGCCACTTGAAGGAATTCTCTTAACTTACTTGGGGCGGGAAGGAAAAGGGATACAAAGCGCCTAAACTCGCACAAAAGGGAGAAGAGATGCGGCGCAGGAACACTGACGTCACTCAAACCGCTCACTTAAAGGGCCAGAACTTTTCGTGCTGCGTCTCCGCCGCCCCAAGATCACCAATCAGAGAGCGAGCCGCCCCGTGACGCTATCTCCCCGCGACGAGGCCGGCTGGCGGCGGCGGCGTTTCCTGGTGACCGAGGCGGGGCGCCGAGGCGATGGGCAGCCGAGAGGTGCTGGGCCAGGCGGCTCGGCTGGCCTCCTCCGGTCTGCTCCTGCAGGTACTCTCTGCCCGGCCGGCCGCAGACCGACCCGCAGCCGGACCCGCAGTCGGGAGGCTCGGGGAGGCGGCCATGGGGCCCTTGAGAGCGCGGCGTGGACCCCCAGTCCCGGCGTGGACCCCCGCTACTGAGGGTTCAACAGGCGGCGGTGGCGGCGGAGAACGGGCGCCTGGGCAGGAGTTCAGAGTCCTGGCTGGGAGACTGCAAACAAGTCGCTTTCCTTCGGAGCGTTATATTTCGCATATGGTAGTAGGAGAGGGTTAGGTCCGGTGGCAGGGGCGCCTTTGGTGCTCTAGAATTTGATGGTTTTAAGGCAAGGGGTTCACTCTCTTTCCGCCACCACTGACCCTCAAACACCTTCAAACTGCCTGACTCTCCCTCAGTTCAGAGCGACAGGATGGCATAGCTAAGAGAAAGATACCTGCGCTTAGGCAGCCGAAGATTGGAAACCTGGTTCTACTACGTGCTTTCTGCATGAACCAGAACAAAGGATTTCTCTTGCTAAGCCTCAACTCCTCATTGGGAAAAGTGGGATAATAATAGTCCCTAGCTCATCAAGTTTCTATGAGGCTTGACTGGAGTCATTCGGGTAATTGTATTTAAGGCTGTACGTGGCTCTTAGTAGGCACTTAGTAAATGTTAGCTGCATTTTCCTTCTGGCTATGTGACCTTGGATAAGTCACTTCCCCTTCCTGGCCCTAATTTTCATCATCTGTCAGATAAGGTACATGCTAGTTGGTCCGAATGGTGTCTAAAGATTCTTTTAACGCTGGGAGCTAGTCATTCTAAGTGGCTCAGTTTTTCTGTGTGGCACTCTTGAGCCATTCAGTCCCTATTCAGAAGAGTCCTGAATCCACCCTTCCCTGTATTTTAGAGGCAGCATTTCACTTGGATATTAGGAGACAGAACTAGGCACACTTGAGCTCAAGTTTGGTCCTTGTCACTTGGCAGTTCCCTGCCCTTGCGAAAATCGCTTTACTTTTGAGTATCAGTTTCCTCATCTTAAATGAGAGCATTAATGCAACCTCATAGGGTCATTAGCAAGATTAGACGACGTGCCGTTAAGTGCCTGGTGCATTATAAGTACTTAGTGAGTGTTAGGTATTTTTATTATGGTATTAAGGATTTTTTAAATGGTCATTATAGGAAGGGAATGAAACAATCTACAAAGAGCATGTGGGAGAGTTCCTTGCATAAGTTATGTGCTTAATAAACATTCACCCAATCCTAAATGAACTGAATCTTGAGTGTACCAAGTTTTTTTCTTCTATCCACGACATAGAAAACTGAGTTGAGTGCTTTATGCACAGTGCTGATTGTTCAGGCGTTGATGAAAGCTTACCACCCAGATGGGCTTCATAAAAGGAAAACAAGTCTTGGGGCGCCTGGGTGGCTCGGTCGGTTAAGTGTCTGACTCTTGATATTGACCCAGGTCATGATCTCAAGGTTGTGAGGTTGAGCCCCGTGTCAGGCTCTGTGCTGACAGCAGGGAGCCTGCTTGGGATTCTCTCTCTCTACCCCTCTCTCTCTCAAGAGCATGCGCTCTCTCTCTCTCTCTCTCTCAAATAAACATTAAATAAAAAAAAAGAATAAGTCTTAGCAGAAAACACAATACCCTAGGAGTCGGGTGGCCTAACATAAAGTCAAGCTAGGTCGTATGATTATTATGTGACACTGGGCACATCACTTTGCTCTGAGTCTTAACTTGCTTCTTGTGCATTTATCCAGTTGCTTTTAAGGGTCGAATAATTAACAGATGGGAAAGCTTTTTTTTTTAAACTGTAAAGTCCTTTACAAAGTTAAATGAAGACTGTGTTGCTACTAAGGGCTGCTTATATGGAGCAAATACCCGGTCGGTCGCATGAGCAACCTCAGGGCTTCATTAACTCAACCCTTTCTTCAAACCAATTAGGTTTAGACTAAGACAACTTTGCCATTGAAGTTAACTAAATACATCATCATTTTCTAAAAACAGCCATAATCTAGGCCTTCTGAGTGTTTTAATCTGGTCTTGCATGTATTCGCAATGTACAACGCGGACACTTGCAATTATATTGTATCCTGCAAGAATATGAGCTGGCCACAGTGAAAGTAGGAATTCCTGTCATTGTTTTTTTTTTTTTTCCTTAAGTTTTTTCATTTTGTGAGAGAGAGAGCTCATGAGCGGGGGAGGGGTAGAGAGAGAAGGACAGAGTCTCAAGCAGGCTCCACACTGTCAGCGCGGAGCCCCACGTGGTACTCATTCCCACGAACTGTGAGATCATGACCGGAGCCAGAATGAAGAGGGGCTTAACCGGCCGAGCCAGCCAGGTGCCCCAATGCCTTTTACTTGTATGCATTTTTCAAACATGCTTTCACCTCTAAGATCTTATTTGATGCTTCTTATCAACCCTCTAAGATAAGTAGCCTCATTTGACAGGAGGAAATTGAGGCATAAAAGAGTTAGGAGATGAGGGGCTTAACAGCTAAATGGTGATTTGAGACTCTCAGCTGAGTGGTTTTTCCATTCAGGCCTCCGTGAATTGGCTTCAGATGTATACATTTGAGTAAAAAAATTGGTGAGTAGGTATGTATCTGCATGTTTCCAAGGAGAACTACAGCGTTTTCATCAGACTCTTAAAAGGCCTCCTTTGACTCTATACTGTGATATCTTGGCTTTGAAGACCTTGCTGCTCTGTGACACTTCAGGGACAGTGTTCAACTGCACTTGCCTTTTTGGTCATACCTTTCCCTGGAGATTTTTAGATTGTTATGGTCCACTGGCATATTTCAATCGAGTCTTTCAAATTGCAGCTGTTCACAGATAACTCTGAGAGTGATTTGTCATTTGCTGTGGAACACGCCGTGGAGTCACACCTGTCATGCTTCCTGGATGCAGAGGGGGGCTGAGGTTTGCACCCTGCTCAGCATCCCCATTTAGCATCCCCACTTAGCACTCTTTTGTTTCTGTCTCGTGGAAGAATTCTTTGCTCAGGGTGTTTTCTTGAATTGACAGGCTTGAAGTCTTGGGATATATCCCTTTCAAATGGCAATAGCTGGGAAGAGATTAAATGTCCTTATCAGAGTCCCCAGATATTGCTAGGCAGAGAAGAGAGATTAGACCCTGTGATTCCCAGAGATTCTGCCATTCCCTGCAGGCTCCCACTTGCTAAGTGTGTGCTATTTCTAAACAAGCTGGAGGGAGGGCCAGTGTGAAGCCCTGACTAGAATTCTCTGTCTCCTGAAGTACCGGACTTCGAGCCCAAAGAAATTCACTGACTATGTCAGGGCCTCCCTCTTATCGGTACGTTAGAGAGACTGCCAAGTGCCTTCGTGGGCTCTTCTACCATTGCACAGGAGTACCGAGGGTCTCCCAAGGAATGAAATTTCAGCAGAGACACGGACAGGTGGCGCGTTTTCCGGAGGGTCTGTGTGGCAAGGCTCCTGTGTGTCGATGTGTTATTAGGAAGAGCCGCCACGTTGTTTTCATTTCAACAAAATAAATATTCCCAACAATTTATTCTCATGTGTTTTTCTTCTTTCCCTGTAGGTGTTATTTCGATTGATCACCTTTGTCTTGAATGCATTTATTCTTCGCTTCCTGTCCAAGGAAATCGTTGGCATAGTGAACGTGAGGTGAGAAGGGAGTACCCTGGCATTGCCCCCGGCGCCCGTCCCCGGTCAGGGTACCTGTGTGTCACCCTCGGATTTGAGAAGCATGGGCCTTTGCCGGAAGCGGGGTGTTTCAGCAGCGGCCCGAGGAAGAGCGTGCAGGGTGGGGGAATGCGCAGGCAGGGCTGCTTTTAATGGACCCGTGGAGTGTTTTCCATTAGCGGCCTCCGAGTGCACATTCTCTGCCAGCTGCTCCGGTTTGTCTGCTCTCAGAACCCAGGAGAGGAGTGGGAGGAACTCACTGCAAATCCTGTCTCAGGTCTAATCCTATGTTCTTGTCCTGCTGACAGCAAAGGAAGCAGGAATCCTGCAGCTGGTGAGGATGTGCTTCGTAATTGCAGGGCTGGAGCAGCCCGCCTTCCCTCCTCGGTGACGTTAATAATTGGAACTTGGTAGTTAGAGTGAGAGTGTGCGTCCTTGTCATGAGTCCCTTGGCAGCTCTTAGAAAGCTGCCTTGCTTTGTCTTTTAGACTCCATTTGTTTCTTCTCCCCTCCTCTCTGTTCAAGGGCACCCACGCATGTTCTGTATTCACAAGTGACATGAAAGTATACAAAGTGATGCGAATGCTCAGGATAGCTCAGCTTCTCAGGTGTATCTTCGTGTCCTGATAAACAAGACAGGATGTTCCCGACAGCAGAATACCCACCAAACATATGCTCTGGGCTCTGTTCTCAGAGCTTAGGGAAGGTTTCCCAACCTTGACGGGCAAAGGAATCCTCTGGGGGCAGTTTTGCACTAGGTGGGGCTGAGAAGGGGTCCAGGAATCAGTATTTGGACAAGCTCTTTAGGTGATTTTGAAGCAGGGACCGTATTTTGAGAAATACTGTTTTAAAAGAGGGAAAGGGGGGCACCTGGCTGGCTCAGTGGGTGGAGTATGTGACTCTTTAATCCCAGGGTTGTAAGTTCAAGTCCCATGTACTTAAAAACAAAGTCCTAGGGGCGCCTGGGTGGCTTAGCTGGTTGAGTGTCTGACTTTGGCTTGGGTTGTGATCTCACAGTTCGTGGGTTTGAGCCCCACATCAGGCTCATTGCTGTCAGCACGGAGCCTGCTTCAGATCCTCTACCCCCACCTCGGCCCCTCCTCCACTGATTCTCTCTCTGTCTTTCAAAATAAATAAACTTAAAACAATCTTAACAATAAATAAATAAATAATAAAAGCAGGAAGAGGACCAAATGGCTTAGGTGCTCAGATTTGAAAGCAGTTTGGGCCTCTTGCCATCTGGTCTTCCCCAGATTGGCAGGTCTCTGCTTTGACAACCTTGATCTGGCCTGCCCTCTGCTTACCATAGGGAAGGTCTCCTCCTTCCCAGTGTTGGACAGAAGCACTGGAAAGCAGGGTGATCCTTGCACGTTCTCAGAGAGACCTTAGCCCTGGGCTGTCCCCATTCTGGCTTCATCACCCACGGCCTGTTGATGAGGGGAAACCTCAGCTATTCCTCATGCAGGTGCAGGAGGGTCCACCTAAATATCAGCCACCCGGGAAAGATGCAGACAAGCCTTGCTGACCTGGGCTGCAGCGGCCTCTGTAACGGCCGCCAGCCTAATACCTATTGTCTATTGACTGTCCTGAGATGCTGTTGGCCAGAGCTGCCACTCAGAGCCTCAGCTTCTCTCGTAATAGCTGATTGGTCACCAGTCTCAGGGTGACCAAGAGGTCCCCTTGCTCTGCGTGGTCATATCTTGTCCCTTTCTCCTCCTATTGTTAGAGCTGATACCTGTACCCATTGCCATGAAGCCTTAGGCTTTGGGGGCCACTGTGGCAGTTTCTATCTCGGGTATAATGTGTTATAGGCACACACTCAGGTGTCCCTTGTTTGGTTCCTAACTCTGTTGTTCAGGTGGATCAGACTAGTATGGGGGCCCTGTAAAAACTCACTGTGCTTTTTCTTCCTGTCGCTGGCAAAATCTCAGAAATTCTCTCTGTGAAAAAAAATTAGAGTCGTTACTGATTTTTTTTTTAATGTTTATTTTTTAGAGAGAGAGACAGAGTGTGAGCAGGGGAGGGGCAGAGAGGAGGGGGGACAGAGAAACCCAAGCAGTCCCCAGGCTCTGAGCTGTCAGCACAGAGCCCAGTGTCGGACTTGAACTCACAAACCATGAGATCATGACCGAGCCGAAGTTGGCAGCTTAACCTCCTGAGCCACCCAGGTGCCCCCATTATTGATTTCTGCTTTTCCTTTAAAGGCTAACACTGCTTTACTCGACCACCACCTTCCTGGCCAGAGAGGCCTTCCGTAGAGCATGTCTGAGTGGGGGCGCCCAGCGAGACTGGAGCCAGACCTTCAACCTCTTGTGGCTAACGTGAGTTGTGCTTTGGCAGGAGACCACGCAAAAGCAGTGTCCTAAGTGTCATAGGTTAAACAGCGACACTTGCCCAAAGCTGAATTATCTCCTGCTTGGGCTTCTGGGGCCTGGGCATGGGGCAGGAAGGAGAAGGCATCCATGCGGAAGGAGTTTCTTGGCTGCTTTCTCTCTGGATGGCTGGGAGCCAGGAGGAGGCCCTGGGTGGGAGTTTCAGGGCCGGGTTTCTACCCTCTCGGGAGGTGGTTTCTGCTGCTCCTGATGCCCGCTCTGGGCCCCCGTGGGCCTGTGCCATCTTCATTCCTACCCTTTCCCCCTCCCTGTGGTCTTTTCTGAGCTTTTAACAACCACTTAGTATTTTTTGAAAGCCTTTTAAGGCTTTCATTGTATCTTTCTTCAGTTTTGTTGGGTTGATTTCAGTTCTCAGCCCTTTAGAATATTCTTGAAGATCAAGTACATCAGCTGAAACTTGTAATGGCTTTTCTGCAGTTAGATTCCTGCAGGGAGGGCTGGCGCTTGAAGTTTTTTTCTCAGTGCCGTCTTCCATAACTCCTTCTTGCCTCATGGAATTGACTGTCACGAGGCTGGTGGGTGTTCATTTTATTAGAGGATGACTATTGGCTACCCAGTCATATGTAAGTGCCTGTGGGGTGCGTGCTAGGGGACGCTGTGGGGCGCTGTGCACTGGGCCCTGTGGGCACATGCTAGGGGGCGCTGCGCACTGGGCTGTTGCTTATTTGGGTACAAGAACTGACCGTCTACGATCTTTTAGTCATTTGTGGTGCAAACAACAGGCACACACCTGCCGGGGGTTTTGCCTGTCTCGCCAGTGTAACACAGTGGATAGGAGTGTAAGCTTACAAGTTAGATGGGGAGTGGGTCCTGCTCCTGCCCGTGGCTAATTGGCCATGACCTTGTCCAAATTCCTCAGTGCTTGTCAGCCTTAGTTTCCTCGTCATTTCAGTGGGGATAATAGCGGGATCACTGTGAGGCGTGTGTGAGGTAAAGGGGTGGGTCTCAGTGGCCTGCACGTAGGAAGTGCCTTAATAAGTGGTAGCTATTTTTTAAATTCTATTTTTTTCTGGCGTTACTATTTTAATATATTTTTATTTTTAGCTTATTAAAAAAACATTTTTTTCCTTTTTCTAGAGTCCCCCTGGGTATGTTTTGGTCTTTGCTCCTGGGCTGGGTGTGGTTACAGCTGCTGGAAGTGCCTGATCCCAACGCCGTCCCCCACTATGGAAGTGGAGTGGTGTTGTTCGGTCTTTCGGCTGTGGTGGAGCTTCTGGGAGAGCCCTTCTGGGTCTTGGCACAAGCACAGATGTTTGTCAAGCTCAAGGTCAGCATGCCTTCTGCTTTGATGGGAAATGCGAAGAATAAGAGTGGTTTCTTAAAGAGATTTTCGAGGCGTGATGATTTTTTTCAGATTTGCATTTAAAAAGAAATTTTGAAAAAGGTAACATCAGTTTAATTCATTCCCTTGAAATTTGGCAGGTGGGCTGGGCTTAAGTTTACATCTGCTATGCTATTAATGCAAAAACAGGTTTACTGATAGGGAAGTTATTATCTTAGATAAGAATTTAAGAGGACTATAAAGGATTTTCAGATTTTTCTAGTGATTCTATTTTTAGTTGTATACTAATATTAATTTTTCATCTTTTAAAATCTGTTTAATATGTACAAGAGAATATATGCTATATGTGTAAGTCTTGTTTTTTAGGCTTATTTATTTTTGAGACAGACAGGGACAGTGTGAGTTGGGGAGGGCCAGAGAGAGGGAGAGAGAGAGAATCCCAAGCAGGCTCCACACTATCAGTGCAGAACCTGATGCGGGGCTCGAACTCACAAACTGTGAGATCATGACCTGAGCTGAAGTCAGACACTTAACCAGCAGAGCCACCCGGGCGCCCCACTGTATATGTAAATCTTAAAGCATGATAATACTGAAAATCTATGAACTTACCGCCTGGCCCAACTAGAACATTATCAGTGCTATGTCTGATCACACGGCCCCACCCCACTGCCGGGGTAACCGCTGTCCCAGGTTTCCATTTGTCATTCCTGTGCATCTTTAGTTGTTAATAATGTGAAGTGCACCTTTTACTACGTATTTGCAGGTGATTGCCGAGAGCCTGTCGGTCATCCTCAAGAGTGTCCTGACCGCTTTCCTTGTGCTATGGTCGCCTCACTGGGGGCTATACATTTTCTCTTTGGCCCAGGTAAGAGTTACGACTTTTCACTTTTGTATAATCTACGTTTCTCCATTTGACTTTTTTCTTCTTCTTCTTTTTTTTAAGTTTATTCATTATTTCTGAGGGGGAGGATGGGCAGAGAGAGAGGGAGACACAGACTCCAAAGCAGGCTTCAGGCTCTGAGCTGTCAGCACAGATCCTGACGTGGGGCTCGAACTCACTAACCGCGAGATCATGACCTGAGCTGAAGTCAGACGTTTAACTGACTGAGCCAACCAGGTGCCCCTAAGATTTTTCTTCTGGTTCCCGTTACTGTGTGGTTTACATTTGCAGTATTCATGCATGTGAGGCAGGCTGGAAGCCCTCGTAAGTTGGTCTTGACATTTCTTTTCCTTTGGCTGTCCACCCTACTCCACGTGCTGATGCTACTGGTGTCCCCAGCGGCCTGGTGAGGGCCCCGCACTCGGCCTTATTGTCAAACCTAACACCTCCTTTAGATGTTCTGTGGGCGAGCCCGAAACAAGCTCACCTTCGATTGTCTTACTGTCTCAGGAAGGAGGGAGAAAGTCAGTGAGGGAGTGGGGTGGGAACCAAGTTGCACGTGTGTTTTTTTTCCCCTGGATTTTAATCAGTCGTTCTCAGAATAGGAAGAAACTCTGCCAAGCCTGTTTGAAACTTGCATTGAAATCTCACACAATGCAGAGCACGTGAATTGAGTCTTAGTGGGCACACTCTCAACTTTGAGCAGCTCTGGCCTCGTTCCCATCCCAGTTTCTGGTTCTAGTTCATATCTATAGCTCGAATAAAAGTATGACTAGAGTAGAGTGCTCATTTTAAGATCAGATAGTTACCAGAACATCTTCTAGGACAAAGTAGGTTGTAATTTTTCTTAATGTATAGGAAGATAAGTTAAAGTTCTTTGTCATAATTTTAATGAAAATCTTTCCTGTGTCCTAAGTAAAAACCACAAATGTATTTGTGAACACAGAAAAAGTAGATTTAAAAATAATATTATAAGAATGAAAATTACCTCCCAAAGCAGTTTGCAAACAGTTGCATATTTTGGAGAAGTTATTTGTGATTATTTTTTGCCATGTTTATTAGATCTGGGACTACAGTACTCTGCATTCATCATGTTTTTGATATATTCTCCCTAATAGAACAGGAGGCCATGGAGACGCCAAGTTACTGGTTGGCCGTTCTTCGGAAAGGCACTTGCGTTATCACTTTCTGGTGGTCATAGCTCCCACTCAGGATACATCTTGGGTCAGCAAGGCCCATTCTAAGTTTATCTGCTTTTTTGATATAAGACTTCAGAGAGCTCTTCTCTGGTACATTCTCTGTCAGCGTGTGTGTGAGAGGCCTGAGGGCCAGCGGCCGTAAGGTCAGCAGGTGATCCCCGCCCAGGGCTCTGGGATTCCCCTTGGTCCAGCCCGCCTCCTTACACAGCCCCGCACCCCATCATATGTCAAATAAAAGGGTCACTTTAGAATATATAAAAAATTCTTACAACTCAACAACAAGAAGACAGACTACCCCAAAAGTGGGTAAAGGACCGGAATAAACATTTTTCCAAAGGAGATATACAAATAGCCAATAAGCACATGAAAAAATGCTTAATATCATCAGTCATTAGGCAAATGTAAATTTAAAACAATGAGATAACTACTTTATACCCATGAGGATGGCTGCTAGCAGAAAATAGCAAGTGTTGCTGAGGATATGGAGAAATTGGAGCCCTCATACCTTGCTGGCGGGAATATGAAGTGGTGCAGCCACTGTGGAAAACAGTTTGGCAGCTCTTCGAAAGGTTAAAATGTAGGGGCGCCTGGGTGGTTCAGTCGGTTAAGTGTTGGACTTCAGCTCAGGTCATGAGCTCCCGCATCGGGCTCTCTGCCCTCAGCGTAGAGCCCCCTTCAGATCCTCTGTCCCCTGCTTGTGCTCGCTCGCTCTCTCTCTCAAAAATAAACATTAAAAAAAAAGTTAAATGTAGAACTGATGTGTGCCCCGCAGTTCCACTCATAGGTATTTACCCAAAAGAATGAAAGCATGTGTTCAAACAGCTTGTACACAGATGTGCACAGCAGCAGGATTCACCTTAGCCAAAAGGAGGAAACAACCCAGAAGTCCGTCAGCTGAGGACTGGATAAAACGCGGCATGTCTATGCCGTGGACTATTCCTCAGCCACAAAAATGATGATGTGCCACAACGTGATGACCTTTTTTTAAAAATTTTTTTTATGTTTATGTTTGAGAGAGAAAGAGAGAGCATGAGCAGGGGAGGGGCAGAGAGAGGGAGACACAGAGTGAGTCGGATTCCAGGCTGTCGGTACAGAGCCTGATGCAGGGCTCGAACCCACAAACCATGAGATCATGACCTGAGCCGAAGTCGGACACTTAACCGACTGAGCCACCCGGGCACCCCAACATGATGTACTTTGAAAACATTATGCCAAGTGGACGAAGCCGACACAAAAGGCCACCTATCGCATGATTCCATTAGTTTATAATGTCCAGAATAGGCAAATCCATAGAGACAAAGCAGATTTTGATTGCCAGGGACAGAGGAGTAGAAAGTGATGGCTTAGGGGCTCCTGGGTGGCTCAGTCGGTTAGGCGGCCGACTTCAGCTCAGGTCATGATCTCACTGTCTATGAGTTCGAGCCCTGCGTAGGGTTCTGTGCTGATGGCTCAGAGCCTGGAGCCTGCTTCAGATTCTGTGTCTCCCTCTCTCTCTGCCCTTCCCTTGCTCACGCTCTGTCTCTATGTCTCTCAAAAATAAAATAAAAACGTTAAAAAAAAAAAAAAAAAGAAAGTGACACCTTAATGGGCGCAGAATTTCCTTTTGGAGAGGTGGAAGTGTTCTGGAATGAAATGGTGGCGGTTGTACAGCATTGCGAACGTACTAAAAGCCACTGAATTGTATGTTTTAAAATGTTTAAAACAGTCAACGTCATATTACGTGAATATTTCCTCAATAAAACAGGGGGAAGGATCACGTAGTTGGGATTCACCACATGAAGACTACCCGCAGGCTGTTACCGTCTCCGCAGGCGCTGCTCTGTGGGAAGATGAAGGGAGGTGGGGCAGGGGCCTCTTGTCACAGAGGATGTTGCATCTGGTGCTACGGCTCACAGCAGAGCTGCTGCATCTTAAAGGGCTTGAGGCATGAAAGAAGGATGGTGGATGACAGGTCTGTCCTCGGGGTGGAGAGCCGAGGAGCCTGAACCCGCTAGACAAGACTCCCTTTTCAGAGAAAGGTGCCTTTGCCACAGGACCAGATCGAAAGCGGGTTCCTTCCTGAGCTAGTATGCTCCTGGGGGAGAGACAGGAGAGGGGAGCTTGTGAAAGGGGCTGTTCGTATACTCCTCCCAACCTGCAGACAAAACCCCAGGCTGTGCTCCTGGCCCAAAGCCACCCTTTTGTCCTGGGTGAGTGGAGGGAAGGGCGGGCCCTCTTATCGCCCCCCTGACTCCCTCCCCTGTCCTGTAGTAGCTCTTGCCCTGCCCGAGCACTGGGCCGAGAGGAGGGAGCCAACAGCTCATTTCTGCTTTGTAATCACAGTGTCGCAGGCTTCCTGGGTTTATAGACAAGCCCCCAGCCTAGCTGACGGCAAATCCCTGGATATTAGCACAGCACACATGGGTCCTCACGGTGTGCTGTCTGGGCGGGAGACTCATTACTTTGGCCAACTATGAACATTTTGAGAACATATGTGACATTGCTGTGGTGGCGGCACTAGGGGATGTCTGTCATGGAAATTATGTTCCGCCTGCCTGGAAGCACTGTTCTCCCAGTCCAGGTCGATGGCTTGGAGCACTTTCCCCAGAGATGCCCCAGCAGAGCTGGCTCTTAGCGAGTAGCGCCCTTTTCCAGAGGGTGGGGCATTGCTTGCTAGAAGGTACAGTTAATAAAGACAGTACTATTTCTCTCTTTTTTTAAAGATTTATTTATTTATTTATTTATTTATTTATTTAGAGAGAAAGAAAGGGAGTGGGAAGGTCAGAGAGAGGGAGAGAGAGAATCCCAACCATCAGCTCCACACCGTCAGCACAGAGCCTGACACAGGGCTCGAACTCACGAACTGTGGGATCATGACCTGACATGAGATCAAGAGTTGGACGCTTAATTGACTGAGTTGTTCAGGTGTCCCCACCCCCACATTTTTTAAAAGTTTATTTATTTATTTTGAGAGCGAGCAAGTGGGGTAGGGACAGAGAAAGTGAGAGAGAGAATCCCAAGCAGGCTCTGTGCTGCCAGCACAGAGCCCGACGCAGGGCTCGAACTCACGAACTGCGAGATCATGACCTGAGCCAAAATCAAGAGTTACACACTTAACCGACTGAGCCACCCAGGCACCCAAGACATTTCTTAATTGGCCTTTGAGGTCAAATTCATAAGTATACCTTAATTCTGCCTATATTAAAACTGTACAATTTAAATCCATTATTTTTTGTTTTCAGCTTTTCTATACTGCAGTTCTGGTCCTCTGCTATGTTATTTATTTCACAAAGTTATTGGGCTCCTCAGAATCAACAAAGCAGCAGACTCTTCCTATCTCCAGAATGACAGATCTGTTACCCAATATTACAAGAAGTAGAGTAAGTAATACATTCTGTTTCTTATCATTTTAATCACAGATCCTGATTATCCTGGAAAGAAAGAGTATTACTTTCTTGTTTACTGCTATAACAGCAAGGATGACTTCATAGCTCATATTTATTGAGTGCTCACTATGTGCTAGGCCAAGGTTTCTCAGCCTCGACGCTGTTGACATTTTGGGCTAGATAATTCTTTGCTGTGGGGGCTGTCTGTGGATTGTAGGATGTTTAGCAGCATTCTTGATCTTAACCCACTAGATGCCAGCAGCTACTGCCTCTCAGCTGTAATAACCAAAACTGTCTCCAGACACAAATGTCCCCTGGGGGATGGAACTGCCCCACCTCGAGAACCACTTTGTTGGCCCCCGTGCAGAATGCTTTACATGCCTTGTTTAATGCTTATACCAACTCTGTGAGCCTGACATTATATTGCAATTTTAGGGTTGAGGAACTGAGGCTTAGAGACTAAATATCTGCCCAAGGTGAGGGTCAGAGTGAGGGCAGGAGCCCGGAGTGGCTTGAATCCCCACAGAGCACGGGCTATAACCACCACATGCCACTCTCTCTGTTCTGCTGTGTCTTGGTTTTTCCCAGGATTGACTTCCAGCACTGCTAGTCCAGCATGCTGACAAAGCAGGGGTGACCCCTGCATAGCTCCATTTCCTAGTGTCAGGCCAGTCTCTCTGGCGACCCACTTTCCCATGTAGACCACGGAGGATTCTAGCTGCTGAGGTGTGGGAGCGAGGATTAACCTTTTTCTTCTGAACTCTCCAACTCTCAGTCCATTGGCCTTTTATTTCCTGACTCTGGTGGGGTCACTGCTACTGTCGGTGGCCCCAGAGTTGTACACGTGACGTTATGTCACCTTGCCTCTGCTCAGATGCTTTGTGAACTGGGCTGACTCACTTTCCCGTATCCCATACTTGTTTGCCGCCCAAATGGGGTGCACGTGGTGGAGGTGAGGCTTCAGCTGGACTTCTCCTTATTCCTCTTTTGTGATGAGTTGAGAAAGTAGGAAAGTATCTGAGATATAAGTCTCAGAACTTATGGAATCCTGTTACGCAGCTTTTCAAGAAAGACCAGATGGTATGTAACAAAGCCAGATATGTTCTCCTTTGTTAGGTAAGAGTTCTCCATTCTGATCACACAGATCTCACCTTTAACCTAAGTCACCACGGCAGTTTTGAGATCCCATGCTGCCTCACCTGCAGGCCCGGAGGGTAAGGACTTGAGACCACTTCCCCTGCCCGGAGCTTCTGCCCCCTGCCCACAGAGCAGCTCTTCCTACTGGGCCAGCCCCCGTGCCCAGCAGTATTTTGGAAAAGAACATTTGGACTGTTTACAGGCAAGGAGATAGAGGGTAATGAAAAGAGCCTCCACGTGTATTTAGTTCTGTGGTGGGCTTACCACTCTGAGCTGCAGTTTCCCTACCTGTCAGATAGGGATACCAAAAGTACCTTTCTCCTAAGGTGCTTGTGGGGACGGGATGAGATGGGGCATCTGAATACTTGATATCATGGCTGGCCCAGGTGGGTGGCAGCTGGTACCATGCCCCTTCATGCTGCTGCTGCTCTGAGGAGGGGTAGCTCCACCGGCACCTCCTAGCGAGGCAGACCCTGGCGGCATTGGGGTGGGAACCCAGTGGTTTGATCTGGCACTTAGTCTGGAAAGCACCCAGAC
Organism: Paguma larvata; assembly: GCA_030068075.1. Taxonomy (NCBI): domain Eukaryota; kingdom Metazoa; phylum Chordata; class Mammalia; order Carnivora; family Viverridae; genus Paguma; species Paguma larvata. The sequence goes on along the minus strand of CM057842.1, from coordinate 20,499,158 downwards.
TCGTACCTCCAGGACAGGAGTCTTGACCGTGCGAAGGTATGTGTACCTGTTATACACGGTGGCGCCATTCCTGTTGACAGAGCACAGCCCTGTGCCAGGTGCCGTCCGGGATACAGACGTGTAAGAAGGTGATAGCTGGGCCTGAGGGAGCTTCCTGTGCTTTTGGGAGAAAGTGCTGATAGGAAGCCTGCAGGACTCTCTCCAGACCTCAGTGTCCTTTTTCTTTTTTTAAATGTTTTATTTATTTTCGGGAGGGAGGGGGAGAGAGAGAGAGAGCTTTTGGGAGAAAGTGCTGATAGGAAGCCTGCAGGACTCTCTCCAGACCTCAGTGTCCTTTTTCTTTTTTTAAATGTTTTATTTATTTTCGGGAGGGAGGGGGAGAGAGAGAGAGAGGTAGGGAGAGAATGAGTCGGGGGGGGCGGAGAGACAGGGGGGGACACAGAATCCGAAGCAGGCTCCAGGCTCTGAGCTGTCAGCACAGAGCCCGTTGTAGGGCTCAAACCCATGAATCGTGAGGTCATGACCTGAGCGGAAGTCAGACACTCAGCTGACTGAGCCACCCAGGCTTCCCTCAGGGCCTTTATTTTTAAGGTGAGATAATTAGTCTGCACAACCTGTGAGGCCCCTTTGAAGACTTAAGGAATCGTGTTAAGTATTTGAACTTCACCGAAGAACTGTTTATTATAACTGCCACTGGCTGCCTGTTTACTTTGTGAGTGGCACTTGGGTGTTTCAACCTCAGAGTAACCCTATGAGATATTGTCTCCGTTTCACAGATGAGAAAACTGAGGTTCAGAGTAGTTAAGTGACCAAACCAAAATCACACATCTGATTTTGGACACACTTCTCTCTAACTTGTGTCTGTGCACTAACCTTAGTCCGTGTGTTTAATCTCCCTGCTGTGCAGTCTTCCGAAAGAAATTGGCTTATTGCCCAAAGTAGTTTTTTGTTGACTTAATGATTGGGAAGTTCTAGGTGGAACAATTCATTATTCAAGTTTATGTTTTTTAAAGAGAAAAGAAATGAGGTGAAATCAGAGTGTAGTGGAGGACTTTACCACCAGCGCCGTGTGCCTACCTTGACCCTTGGGAGCAGCTTTCTGCACTGGGGGTTCCCGCATACACAGCTGGTGAATTAATCCCATTCGTAATCAATTTGATCAAATTGGGAGATTTATTTCCTGTACTTGTAGAATTCCATCTTCTGCAAAGAGACTTATTTTTATTTAGCCTTAAAATAAATAGGCAATACCTCAACTAATGGATGCTTTTAGATCTTTTCTATTTTTTGACACTTCTGAGTGATTTCATGAGAGATCTGCTAATATTTAAGTAAAGCTGAGAATTTAACACAGCAAGCGTGTCATAAGCAGTATTTTGTGTTAAGCACTGTACCAGGTGCCCTGAGTGGGGTCCCTGCCCTCAGAACTTGCCCTGTGATGGGGAGATAAGATGTGTGCTCAGCTAACCACCGCAAGACCATGTGTGTGTAGTGTTAACAAAATAGAAAGAAGCACAGGGAAGGGACTGATGAATTCCATGCAGGAGCATTGAGAAAGGCTTCTTAGAGGAAGCTACTTTTGAACTAGGCCTTGACGCATGGGCGGACAGAGATGAATTGGCATAGAAACGCTCATTCGTGGCTGTGGGAAGAAGACGTTTGCTCGGGCCCCGTTATCCGCCCATCGCTGTGTTGGCGTTGGGATTGCAGAGATGACTGGGGTACTTGGGTTGGCTGGACAGTGGGGGAGAGGAGAGGAAACAAGGTGGAAGGAGGCTATGGCCTGCTTGGCTAGAGCCAGGTGGCAGTGGCCTTGGAGCTGTGGAGCATGGGCTTGATTCAGGGGCAGTGGAGCCTAAAGAAAGGTTTGCAAACAGCCGTGATCCAGGTGCCTGTGTCAAGGCACTTACCATCTGTTTCACATTTATCGAGTGTCTTGTTTTCTCTCCTTCAATCCCCATACCACGAGGTAGGACTCCTTATCCCATTTTGCATGTGAGAAAACTGAGGCTTAGCACTAAGAAGTTGGGAGCTGAGTTTGAGCCTCAGTCTCTGAGCTTGACTCCAAAGCCTGAACCCTCCCAAGCAGGATGGGCTAGAGAAGAGGTTGGAAGTGAAGAAGCTCCCAAGGAGGCAGTGGCAGTTGTCCAGATGAGAAGTCATGAGGACAGTCGGAGGACGTGTGAGCATAAACACAGCTGGGGCAGAGGCCGTAGCCCCAGAGCGAGAGGGAGAGGAAGGGGTACTGTGTGGGACGTGGAGGTGATAGGAAGACAAGACCGTGGCTGCAGGCTCCCCGGTGACTCTTGTCAGTGTGGGAGGCACGTGGCTTCTGGACATCCCAAGGCAGAAGAGCTTGGGAAGGGGAAGAGTGACTCATATTAAAGCATCGTGAGCCCCCAAGGTCAGCTGCAGACATTCCCCTGTGGTTCTGCTCATTCCCTTTTGCCATCCATGCCTGTTTCTCCATCAGTACAGGAGGCACTGGAATGGCTTCTTGGCCAGGGGATTCCAGAGAAACGCAAGCCACGTACACAAGCTAAGCAGTACCAAGCTAGCTCTTGTGAAATAGGCCTCTCTGACCCCCTCCCAAGTGACAAAATGGTAAAAGCGCAAAGAAAGTGCTGCTGCTTTTCTCTCACTTCTTCTCAGCCGAGACCACTGAGAAGAAATCCAGTCTCTGATCAGACTTCCTGCCTCTGTGTCCCAAGTGAGCATTTTGGAGACAAGCAGTATGACCATTCCTTCTAAACTGCGGGTCCATTTAAGTCGAAGGCATTAGGAGAATGGAATGCTCACGTGTGAGCTTTCAGGTCAAAGACACTGTCAGGATTTCACTCTGGTAAACAATCTTTTAGAGAGCTAAGTCATCTTCCCAAACCCATTTACAACCTCCTGACAACTAGGCTTCACAAAAGCCCCATGGGCAGCTCTGACTGTTCATTTCCTTTGAAAAGGGCGCAGGCACCCCTCCCCTCCCCCAGCCAAAAAGGACCACCTGGCGTTGGGGTGCTGCGGCTCCCCTGGAGCTAAGGGAGGCATCAGTGCTGGGAATGACGTGGCTCACAGTGCCCCCTAGTGGTGGTAGGTTCTCTGGCACTCTTTGTTCTGGGGAAAGGAGATTTCCTTGCCGCTGGGGAAGACTTGCTCCTGGACCAGCTCCCCGTGGCATCTGCTCCACAGGTCCAGTGATGCTCTGAGGGCAGCGTGGCCTGGGAGATTCAGGCCTGTCCTCACAGTGTCTAGAAGAAAGGCTCTGGAACCAAGGGGTGAAGAGATTTGAAGCCTGAAAATGACCCTCGTTTTTAAGGGATCCTCTAGACTTCCTCTGTTCTGAATGGCAGCCACTGGCCACATGTGGCTGTAGAGCCCTGGAAACGGAGACGGGCCGCAAGCGCGCCGTAAGCACTGGATTTCAAAGACTTAGTATGAAAAAGAGAATACGAAATGCCTCTAATATTTTTTTTACATGTTGAAATGATCATATTTTAGGTTAAATAAAATATATTAAAATAATTTTACTTTTACTGTTCACTGTGGCTGCTATAAAATTTAAAATTATATATATATAGCCTGCATTGTGTTCCCACTGGACAGCAGTGCTCTACACAGATGGTCTCTGGGCCAAGATCAGGGGCTCATGTGACAGGGACAGGTTCCACGTCTGCCCTTGGGCCAACTTCCATAGCTGTAACTGATCTTTTGGAGAGGTGGAATGGGCGTGGCCTCTGTGATTCACCCCTTTCCTCCCAAAGAGCCCCCTGAAATCCTCCCTTTCAAAATCATCACTTTGAGTTAATAAGAATTTTTCAAAATGCAGGTGCCCTGAGATTAAGAACCTACCCCTAAACTGAACATTCTGGGATCTCACGATGCCTACATGAGCGAGGAGGAGCCTCCAGAGGGAACTGGGGGAGATAGAAAGACAAGTCACATACAGCCAGCTGCCCCGCTCCTCTGTTTGTGGTCAGCAATCTGGCCTTGAGACCGCCTGTCTTACAGGTTGAACTCTGCCCTTCCTAAGCGTTTACTTTTTCCTTACCCTTCTTGTCCTAGGAAATGGGCAGTTTGGTGCCTCCCTGGGAGTTTTGGAAGAGCCATGTCAAAAGTTTTGGGTTTGTTTTCTTCCTTCCCTCTGTCATAACAGTTTTGAGTGGTTTGCCTGACCTGGGAAGCCTGGCTCCCTTTTGAAATACACAAGCAGAGCTCATATACTTTGTAGAAAGGGACCCTGGGTGGCGAAGCATAGCATTGAGATGTGGGTGTATGGATGGGGGCGCCTGGATGGCTCAGTCGGTTGAGCATCCGACTTCGGCTCAGGTCATGATCTCGCGGTCTGTGAGTTCAAGCCCCGCATCCGGCTCTGTGCTGACAGCTCGGAGCCTGGAGCCTGCTTCAGATTCTGTGTCTCCCTCTCTCTCTGTCCCTCCCCCGCTCATGCTCTGTCTCTCCCTGTCTCAAAAATAAATAAACATTAAAAAAAAAAAAAGATGTGGGGTGTATGGAGCAGAATTTGTTCCGCAGCTCGGCGAGCTTCCGACATAGCTCAAGGAGATAAACGACCATGGGCTGTGTGTTAGATATGGTCAGCTTACCATCTGTGCAGCAAGGGGACAGCACAGCTCCTTAGGGGTCTCAGTGAATGAATCTTTGTGGGCCCCGTACAGAGAGGCTCTTTCCACCTAGGACTTTGTCTTCATGTTTACCGATGGAAACTCTTGGCCGGCATTTGTTGGATGCTTTCCGTGTGCTTAGCATTAAATGAAAAATTAGTGGGGACTCTCCAAATTGGGATTTAGGGACCAAAATGAGTTTCCCTCTCAGGTAGCATTATTGCACTCTTAGACTTGCAATGCCTGGGAGCTTTCATTTTTGTTTTGTTTTCTCTTCTAGGCTTTTGTAAATTGGAAAGAGGCTAAATTGACTTGGAGTTTTTTCAAACAGTCTTTCTTAAAGCAGATTTTGACAGAAGGTAAGTGAAGGGTCACTGTGAGCAGTCTGGGCACCATAGTGCATAGAAGTGAGGGAATTTCACAGACCTGCTGATTACCTAGACCCAGACCACTTGCTTTCTAGGGCCCCCTGGCCAGAGGAACCTCAGAAATGGGAACTTTTTAAATAAGGAGACGGACCCTGACATTTACTTACTGAGGGTCACTGCCATTGTATAACTTCTGCGGGTCCTACAGTAATGACGAATCCACGTCTAATTCCTAAACCCCGTGTTTTATCATCTAAAGAATGTATTATGGGGGCTGGGAGCAAAAAAAAAAAAAAAGATAAATGTATTATGCAAGTTCTTTATGAATTACAGAAAAGTTGGAAAATAAAGAAGATTATCCATCATCTCATTATCCTGTTCTAACTTTTTAGATACTTCTTTTTTTTTAACTTTTTTCTTTTACCAGGTTTTTATCATTTTATTTTGTTAAATGATCAGAGTCACCCTTATATGAGAGTTTGGCCAGCCTTCCAACTTCTTAAAGCTTTCCAGTTTAGCAGTGACAGAGCAGGGCGGGCGGAGGGCTGCCACAGAGCTGCATGTACATCTAGATTTTCTGCGTGTGTGTATTGGTTTATTTATGCCCAGCTGTAGATCAGAGAATGAGGTTGGAGGCAGCTGGAAGGCCGTAAAGGCAGTAGCTTCTTGCCACATAAATGTTGTATGTCTGTTCATCCATATTTATCTGTTACTGAACATATTTTTAAGTCTTTTCAAAAAATGATCTTTTAATTATAAAAACAATATAATTTATTATAAAAATTTTAGAAAATGGAAGAAAGATCCCTGTAACTCTAGCATCCTAATATAACCATCATTATTATTATCTTGTTATTTTCCTTCCCCCCCCCCCACCATCTTTTTCATTAATTTTGCTTCCAAAGGGAAGTAACTCCCCTGAGCCCACTTTCGCCATCTGTGAGTTAAAGCATAGAACCAGGAGGGCTCTGAGGGCTCTTGAGCCTTGAGAGTGCTTATTTCTAGCCTGACTCTCTAACTTCGCCACTGCAAAAGTGAAACTCGCTCACAGGACTTCGGGGGGGAGTAAGGTCGGAAGCCTTTGGAGAGCTGAGTGCAGGTGCCTTACCTCTATGTTTCTTGGGAGCAGGATGTGCCGTTCACCACCGTCTCTCCAGACCCCTGCTGGTACTGGTTGTGATCAGTGTTCCACAAATATTTGTTGATAAAGAAAGGTATCTGTAGTGAAATTGTATACTGTGATATTTCACATTGTCAGAATGGAAAATCAGTGGAGGGAGTTGGGAAAGGGCGTTTGCTTTTATGCACTTTCTTTTCCTCCCAGAGTTTCAAGAGCAGTCGAAGTGAGTTAAGGAGTGGATCCAGGCCAAGCAGCGGCCTGGTCGTCTGGATCGCAGGGGCTGGGCGTGCGTTTGTGGCAGCGGGTATAAGTTAGCCGATTGCTTGCCCGCTCCACGGTTGGGCGCCTCTGGCCTGACCGACACAGGGCTGTTAGGAACCTCTCAGGGCTTCCGTCCGCATGGCTGTGAAGCAAAGAAGTGGCCGGACAAGGACCACCCCCACAAGGCTCTTTTTATCTGAAAACTACAACTCTAAAAAAAGTTGAAATCATTCATTGTAATAGAAAAATATATATGCTGTTACCTTCTGCCCCCACATTTCCTGAACCCTGGGTGCCAGGTGCTGAGAATACACAGATGAATGAGTTACAGGCCCCAGCCTCAAGGAGCTCGTTCTCTCACCAGAGACACAAACATCTGTGTGGTTAGCTTTGAATCAGGGCTGTGAGAGCTATACTTGGAACCATTAGCTCTTTCGAGTGCCTTGCATTTCCTGGAGCTCTGCTAGGAAGCCAGGGACGGCAAGATGAGGGAGATGTGGTCCCTGCCCCCAGGGGGCATACAGAGTTGGGAAGGAGAAGTCAATTGTACCAGAACACATAGAGGTTCCTGTGGAAAAGCCAGTCTAGGTGGCCAGCACGCTTGGAGCCGAAGCTGGGAGCGGGAGGGGCTGAAACCTGGTGGGATGGAGCAGAGGATGACTGTGTGATGGTAGGTGGGGATGAGGCTGATGAAGGAAAGCCAAAAAGATAGCCTGGTGTCAATTTACAAAAGGCCTCAGATGCAGAATTAAGGAGCCTGGACTTTTTGAAAACATAGTCATTTAAAGGTGTGAAAGCAGGGGTCGCCTTAAGATCTGTCTTTGCAGAAGCTGGGACTGTCAGCAGGGAGGACGGATCGGACCAATGCAGAGACATGGATAGGAGCTAGTGATGTCCCGCGGCCGTGGGCCGAGTCTGAGAGGGTGCAGGGAGGACCAAAGGGAGACTCGAGAGATCTCGCTGCTTCTGGTCTCTGAGTATCGCTTTCCTTCTTGAGCAAGTTGCTAGGAGGTGAGCATTTGCCCCTTACGGCTGTGGACGCTGCTCAGAACTCTGTCCATCCACAGTGGGCCGCGCAAGGAGGAAACTTGATGAGTCTGTGCACATAATCATGGACCTTTCATTTCACAGAACCTACGCTTAAAATTTGGAACAGTCATTTTTATCATTAACGTTTTAGTAATCTTACCCTTCCGCCTTTTTTAAGTTATTAGACTGGTTTATCGATTTTGGTTTTGTTTTTAATTTAACTGGTTTGGAGATTTGCTGTCAACAAATCTCCTATCATTTGCCCAATTGTTACTATTTTGAGATTATGGATGGGATCTTATTTGAAATCAACATTAGGAACATGTCTTTACCTGTCTGTATAATTTTTCTCCTTTGAAAGTATTTCCAGCTGGAAAGTTGATAGTCAATAAAAGGAAACAAGAAAATAATGTGACGTTGAAATGCTAATTATTTTGCTTTTCTATTTGTAGGCGAGCGATATGTAATGACCTTTTTGAACGTGTTAAATTTTGGCGATCAGGGTAAGATGAAATTTTGTAGTGAACACCATTAGTAGATAATTTATAGTAGTTTTCTCTGCAGTTTGATATATTTAATGAAAAATAAACCCGATGATTATAAAAGACGAAGATTATTAAAAAAATTATTCTTAATGATTTAAAATTGTTGGTCGCTATAAATATTTACAGGGTACTGACCGCCCCCTCTCATGTGACTCCGGTGGCAGGTCCTCTGTCGAGATCCCCTGGTTCCTGCAGAGCTCTGGTGTCCATTCGGGGCTTCAGGGGTGCTGAGGGAAAAGGGAGCCGGCTGTCACAATCACAGATTTGCCCTGTGATCGTGTGGCTAGATAGGTCTCAATACCCTCTTCATATTTAGTTTTGACTATAATCCTGAAGTAGTGGAAAGAAAAATTGTTTAAAATCAACTTGGCATTAATGATTTTTGTAAAAAGTGCTGGTGCTAGAAATGTTGTGTTCTGACTGTGTTGGTGTCGGCGTCCCAGCTGCGGTATGGGGCCCTGAGCTCACAGAATGTTACTATCCAGGAAACTGGGTAACGGATCTGTTATTTCTTAAAACTACATATGAATCTATAATTACCTCAAAAAGTTCCATTAAAAAAATTAAATTAGAAAAAAATGTTAATGGCGCCATGAAAATTCAAATTGGAAAACCAGTAAGCTTGTCGTTTCTTCCTTTTTGTCTTGTAGGTGTGTACGATATAGTGAATAATCTCGGCTCCCTTGTGGCCAGGTTAATTTTCCAGCCAATAGAGGAGAGTTTTTACATATTCTTCGCCAAGGTGCTGGAGAGAGGAAAGGATGCCACACTTCAGAAGCAGGTAGTCTTGGTTCTTAGGTCCCGACTCTCCAGGGAATTCTCCAGTTGCAGGATAAACAGACTGAAATGTGCAGCAGCCAGTCTCCTTTCTGTTTGATCTGGAAGTTCCTTCTAGATTTCATTCTTCCATCACCTTCCGAGTGATGGCAGGACTCTGAGCTCACTTCTTTTGAAGCCTCCTCCCTTTGCCTGGGCTGGCCCCTCCCTTCTCATTCTTAGTCCTTCTTTGTAAGCTCGTAACTCTCGATCCCGCCCTCTCAGAACTCTGCAGCCATCCCCAGTGCGGCGCACACCCCCTGCCCCCGGTCTAGGCTTAGCCGGAAGAATTGAGGTTGCCTCCTCCATCCCCACATTCTCAAGAACCAGAGGGGAGCCCAAGGACGCAGAGTCTGGGGCAAGGCTCGTGTAGGGCGTGTGGAGGAAAGCCTGTGGTCATTTAGCGTCACTCACCACACCAGTTGTCAAAGCTTCTTAAGGACCATGAAGTGCCCAGAGCTACGCTCTTACCACAAGCATATACATGCTCCTGTTGATAAATAACAGAAGAGATTTTAATCCGAGCGTATTTGGTTGTCGAAATGCCCCTTTTTCTAAAACCGTCGAAAATGTCTGACTTGTCTTAGAATAAAAGGAAGCTAAGTCACCCTCTTACATGTCTTAGAAGACATTTTGCACGATACAGTTTATGCACAGTGTCTCAAAATGAACTATTCTGGTTCCTGGTTGATTTAGGAATATTCTCCTAAGCATACTTTGACAGGAACGTCAGGATTTGGAGAGGTTTGTGGGGAGAAGCACGCTGACAGAGCCAGCCGGCTAGAAATGTAGACACTTGCTGTCCGTTTAAGGATAAATATCAGAGAGGAAGGTGAATGTTTCCTAAGCAACTTTTGAAATAACTTAACCTGAATGAGTTAAAAACCAAACCTCCCCTGAACTACCTAAGGAGGCACAGATTGTCTTTTTTTCCTTCATTTCCTTCATGCTAATTGGCATGGAAACAGCACAGACTTTGGAAAAGCAGTGACGCCTCCCAGCAGGTAAATGAGCAATCTGTAAGACAGCAAAGGGAGGCGGCCAGATGTGAAGTTTTCCTTTAGCTCATGATTCATCCAACTTCCTTCCCTCTCCCCACTGCCCCAGGAGGACATGGCTGTGGCCGCCGCGGTGTTGGAGTCCCTGCTCAAGCTGGCCCTGCTGGCCGGCCTGACCATCACCATTTTTGGCTTTGCCTATTCTCAGCTGGCTTTGGATATCTATGGAGGGGCCATGCTTAGCTCTGGATCAGGTATGCACAAGAGTTTTGCCAGATTCATTCTAATTTCTGAACAGAAATAGAAGCAGCTTATGAAATTTAAAAACTGGCACGCATACAGGTAGAGACCTGTCAGTATAGGGGACATCGTCAGCGGCTGGGGCTCTGAGGCCATTCCCCTCACACAAGGTCAGAAACAGCTGGGTACTGTTGGGGGGCTTTGGCATCAGATCAGTCCACCCCCCAACTTCACTTGGAGAAGTCGTTGTGAATCCTTGGCTTTCCTCCCAGGCTTAAAATGTGTTTCGCCAGGCATTCCCTATGCACCCTCTCGGATGTGGGAGGAAGGCAGAGAGCAGGCTCTAATGAGTCTCCGCTTGATACGAAACACATCTGAAGGTGCTAAATGCCACATAAATCTCACGGTCTGATGCATGAGAGCCTCGGAAGGATAACTCAGAGTCATGTGCAGAGAATAAAATTGATCTCGGCAAGTAAAATGGTATATTTAATCCAGTGACTCTTGGTTTTTGAAGGACAAAATTATTGAACGTGTCTAACTTTGAAACACCTAGTGCCCAGGCCACTGAGCATTTCATAGCACTTGCTAGTCCCTGGGGACTTCAATTTCAACATGTGCTGGGCCACAGGCTGGCAGTCCACTTGGAGCGTTTCATCTTGGGTTCAGCAAAGATGTTTTCAGTTCCTCAGGTCACTAGACAAGAACCCTGAAGTCTTCTTTCTGCTGCCCCATCTCAATGTAAAGGGCTTTGTCAAATGCCATTTTACAAGTTCACTGGCATGCTTTGGTCTCCACCATAATGGGCCCAAACTTTGGGTATTAGGGAGGAGGCTAAGTTTCTACACAAGAGCAAAGGTCATTATGTTTAGAGAAACAGCTGCTGTGAACCCAATGAGGTGGTTTGCAGCTCCCCGGGGCTTGTGCTGTGAGACATGGGCTTCCATCAGACAGGCAGGGAGGCCTCATCAGGAAGCCATTAGCATAAGTCAGCGTGCAGAGACCGGGGTCTCAACTAGTTCACAATAGCAGGGCCTCCTTAAAAAAGGTAATCACCAAGGAACAGCCTTTATTGTAATGAAATCACAGGATATTTTCGTGAGGAGAAATATTCCCGTCAATACAGTGTTCACCTGCAGTAATTAGTCATAGAAGATACAGAAACAGACTGCTGTGGTGGTGGAGCCCTTTTGCTCAAGTGAGAGGCTGGTGCCAGTTTCCAGCATTGATAATAGATTTATCAGTTAAAAGGGTCAGTGTTAGTTGATTTCTAAGGTAATGAATTCTGTTTCTAATGGCTTATGTCAAAGTCACTAATAATTTTAGATTCAGCATGATGAGCACTAGCGTGTAGAACTGCTGACTCACTGCATTGTACACCTGAAACTAATACAACACCGTTAAAGAAATTTTAGATTCAAAAAGATATTCCTTTGGTATCATCTTCAGAAATGGGAGAGTCTTAAGAATGGTCTGGATTCTCAGTTTCTGAAAAAAATGTGCTGTTTGGTGAATCAAGACTGTTGTCATCTCTTGCCTGGCCCAGGGTTCCGTCAGTGCCACTGTCCTCATACGGTCTTCTAGCATTTTTCTCCTCTCACATTGACCAAACTTCCAGCGCTCTCTAACACCAATGGTGGCTTCTAGTAGTATGCCCCCAATCTTGGCCCCTGCTGGCTTTCCGTCCCTCATCTCCATGCCACCCCTTCTCTCCCTGCTCTGCTCCTGACTCTTTGGACTAAAGCTATGGATCCGTATGCGGAATTCCTGTGCCAGAAAATATGAACACTGTTTTTCTTTTAGTGGCTAAGTTATTGAGGCCTAATTAACAGAAAGTAAAATTCTGTGCTCTTAAGAGTACAATTCGATGGGTTTTGACAAATACATACACCTATAAACAACATCCTGGTCGAGATACACAACATTTCCATTACCCCAGAAAGTTCTCTCAGAACCCTCTCCAGTCATCTGCCTCCCTCAGAGGTAACCACTGTTCTGATTTCTGTCACTATAGATTAGTATTGCTTTTTTCTTTTTTCTTTTTGAGAGAGAGAGAGAGAGAGAGAGAGAGAGCAGGGGAGGGGTAAAGAGAGAGGGAGACAGGGGATCTTAAAGTAGGCTCTTGCTGTCAGTGCAGAGCCCGATGCGGGGCTTGACCCCACAAACTGTGAGATCATGACCTGAGCTGGTCAGAAGCTCAATCAGCTGAGCCACCGAGGTATCCCAGTATTAAAGTCCCCTTTTAAAAGGGACTTCACATTAATGAGATCACATAGGGGCACCTCAGTCAGTTAAGTGTCCAACTTCAGCTTAGGTTGCGATGTCACGGTTCGTGAGTTTGAGCCCTGCATTGGACTCTCTGCTGTCAGCACAGAGCCCACTTTGGATCCTCTGTCCCCCCTGTCTCTCTGCTCTCCCTACTCTCTCTCTCGAAAATAAATAAATATTTAAAAAATAAAAATTTTTAAAAAGTAAATGAAATCATAAAGCATGGACACTTTGGTGTTTGGCTTCTTTCCCTCAGTGTACAGTTTTTGGGGTTCATCCATGTTTTTACAGCAATCAGTAGTTTTTTCTCTTTGATCGCTTCTCTGAGAAGTATTCCTTTAGATGGATGGCCCACAGTTTATTCTTTCTCTTGTCGTTGGTCAGTTTGGGCTATTATGAGTAAAACTGCTGTGGACATTTTTGTACAAGGGGTTTTGTGAACACGTACATTTCTCTCTCTTAGATGGATATTTATGAGCGGAATTGCTGGGTCATAGGTGGTTTTATTAGAAGTTGCTTGGCTGTGGGGCGCCTGGGTAGCTCAGTCAGTTGAGCATCTGACTTCGGTCATGATCTAATGGCTGGTGGGTTCAAGCCCCATGTTACTCTGTGCTGCCAGCTCAGGGCCTGAAGCCTGCTTCAGATTCTGTGTGTACCCCCCCCCGCCGCCCCTCCCCCACTCATGCGTGCATGTGTGCACGCGCGCACGCACTTTCTCTCTCAAAAATTAAAAACATTAAAAAAAAAAAAAGAAATTTCTTGGTTGCCTCTTGGTAATGGCCCTCCTAAAAGAGGATCAATTCCATTTTTAAGGCTCCCAGTCTTTCGTTAGCCGATTTTTCCAAAGCTTGTTAGTTAGCTCTAGAACTACAGAAAATAACACGATGGTTACTCCGGTTCTCCCTGCAGATTTGTGGAGGTGTCTGTCTCTAGTTTTCTGCCACTCCCGAGCCCTGGGCTTCTCACCAGTGTCTTTCGTTCAGGACCTGTTCGGCCGAGGTTCTCTTGCATGCAGGGCCACTGGTGGCCTCGAGTGCTCAACCCAGCAGACCTCTTTGTGCAGATTTACAAAGTGAGAAGACTTGCTTCCTGGCCGGATGAGAATTTCTTTGTTAAGAGAGATTTGTAGACTTAATCTTAATTGCCCTTTCGTTTTTAGCTGTTTATTTTAATCAGTACCGTGGAATACTGGGAGGCCTTCCAGATAGTTAAGACCATACACTCGAGCATGTGTCTGCCCGTTGAAGGCGCCAGCAGGACTCCTGAGCCAGTTCCGGTGCATGTGGGCCTTCCGCTTGGGCTCTGGAGTCTTGGTGGGTTGTTTCCTCATAGGTCCTGTTTTGCTGCGTTCCTACTGTCTCTACGTCCTCCTGCTTGCCATCAACGGAGTGACCGAGTGTTTCACATTTGCTGCCATGAGCAAAGAGGAGGTCGACAGGTAGGTACCCTGAAAGACCCGCCTTTAATCACGGCCTTCAGCTGAGTTGAAGTGACTTGCCAGTCTTCCCGCTTTCCGTCCTGAGCCTGTGTTCACAGAAAGCTCTTGCAGAGGTAGCGCCTACAGCACCAGTGTGGTGCCTGGCCCGGGCTCTCCGGTGGCTGCGCGCCCACCATCCGGTCAGTGCTCCCCACGCACGGCCGGGGGGCAGCAACCGCCCTTCGCCTCCCTTTGGAGGAGGAAGAAATCTGGGCCCCGCAGGGCTGTGTTAGTCCAGGTTTGCAGAGACAGGCACGGGACCACCTCCGCTCCTCCACCGCCTTGCCTGGCACTCCCGTGGGTTACCGTGGAAGCTCCTTCAAGATGCAGAGTCCTCTGCCTGAGACCGATTCGTAGGCCTTAGAGAAATTCAGGGAATCTGTGACACTTTTCTTCAGAGAAAGGTTTGCCACATTTTTTTTCCCCATCCGCTGACCCCAGATCAGGACCTCTGCTCCGGTGCCTCAGACTGGTCATTGACACTGGTCGTCGGTCGGAGTGCCCTGTGGAGCTTGTTAGATGTGCAGTTTCCTGTCCGCCCTTCTGCCACCACTCTCTCCTAGCACACTTGCAAAACCAGCGGCCTCCCCACGTATGTGGTTTTTAAAAGCTCCTCAGTGATTCTGACACGAACCCCTAGTTTAGAGCTTCTGACGCTCACCCAGCATCATTCATCTCTTGTGGCCCACATGCCAGAAGGAGCATGGCAGTATCTTAAGGCATCACTGCAGGACCAGGTCGAGGAGAAGGGTGAGACTGATAGGGGAAAAGGAGAGGAGGACAAGGCAAAGACAGAAGAGGGGCGGGTGCAGATAATGAGGCAAGCGGTCCTGGTGGTCCTCTTGTCCCCTGAGGCCTGGGTCCCCTGTGGGGGGTCTTGTGCTGCCTCTCTAAGGCCTTGAGTGCCATCAGAAATCCTCAGGCCCAGTGGTGGAGGTGTGGGACAAGAAAGGGGAGCTCAGGGAGTTGGGGAACCCTTCCTCTCGTTCAGAGCAGCCTCTTTATGCTTCCAAACCGGGGCTGTCTCGCAAGGAAGCTTGGTGACCTTGCTACCCCACAGTCAAGAACCGGAGCCCAGAGTGGCATCTCCGCCCGGACCCGCCAGAGTCCCCTAGGAATTCCAGCCCCTCCTAGACCAACCGAATTAGCCTGTAAGGGGCTGGGGCCAAGGACCTTTCACACAGGTCTAGGAGATTTCTGATGGACAGCTACGGCCTCAGGAACTGCCGGCCCAGACCAGCTTGTCAGTATACACTACATTGAGCACTGTGACCCTGTACATGTTAGGTGACGTGACTGCATGAAGCCTTCACAAAGCTGTAAATACCCCAGTTACGTGCAAGACCCACCGATGGTTCTTAATCCTGTTAGACCTCGTCTTTCAAACTGCCACGTCATGACCCACTAAACTAATTTCCAGCCTGCTTTCAAGTCACAACCCAAATACTGGTCCAGATAGGGTTTTTACTTCAGACAGTTAAATGTGTAGCTACAAAACTACTTGGAGTCCGGCCTCCCCACCCTTTCTTTTCCCCATGGATGAAAGGGTCTATTTAAGTTTAATTTTGAAGTATTGTGTTTTTATTTGAAAGGTGCTTCAAACATGAAATAGTTTTTAGATATAATGTAAAATACACTAAATGAGGCACCGGGCCCCCGTGGAAAGAGCTCTGGACTGGGAATCTATCTCTTCGGAGGGAATTTTGTTGTCACAATTTCAGCATTAGTGTTGAGGGGTAGAGTCAGCACTAAGCCTGCTTGAAATGTTAAAATGTATCTTACAATCAAATCATGAGGGAATATAGACAGTGGCTGGCTGCTTTCTTTCCTCTTACATTGCAATGAACCGAAAGAAACAACTTTCTGAGTTCGCTGTAATGGGATTTTGATGATATATAAACATCTGGAAAATTATCTTCATAGTGTTAGTAACCTGCATAGAGAAAAGACAGAACCAGCGCGCCTTCTGACGCAGTTCTCCTCTGCGGCAACGCACTTCCCCTAAGAGTGAAATGTGTTCTTCCTGTGTGTATTATTAACCCAGAAGCGGGTTCTGTCTGGGCCCGTGGCCCAGCCCCCAGCCCTCGTGGGAGCACACGGCACCCGGCCTGTGAATTTAACCGGGCATAAAACTCCAGTAAGGATTTTTATAGTGGGATTGGGCAGCTTAGTTAAATGTTATGTTTGATTTACATTGGGCATTTTAGATTCTGAATTGAAAAACAAAATACCGTATTGATAAAGTCATTGACTTTTACTTAAAACTTTAATCAGTGTTTTTCTAAATTAAGATATTAGAACATCCTTTGAATTCAAAGTTGCTTTTTGGTTAATCTCAGAATATATATAGACTCTGAGTGATGACTTTTTCATCCGCCCTGTTGCAGAATTTTTGTTCTGTTTTGTAAAGGAGCTCTCCGTGTCTTTTCATTTGACAAATGCCTTTTGAGCATTCGCTGTCTGATGGGCATCATGTTAAGCTCCAGGAGTACAGCTGTGAAGAGGCAGACCCTGCTCTCCTGAAGCTGACAGTGGGGGAGGCAGACAGCAAACACGTAAATAAATAAGGAAATACTGTGCCGCTCACATAACTACAACAGGGTGATGCAGAGGGAGGGGCTCTTCTGGATCCGGAGGCCCCTCTGAGGAGGCGGCATTCAGGCTGAGGCTGGGGGACCCAGCAGAGTCCGCCGTACCAAGATGGGGCACAGCCTCTCAGGCCCAGGGGACAGGGATGCAAAGGCCCAAGACTGACAGCTCCTTTGTCTGACTTGTTGGCCCTTGAATGTCCAGTGTGGAGCCGGACTCCATCGTCACCGAGCGAAGGGCGAGTGCCGTCTTCTCATGTCGGCTCACGGGGGACTGGCATCAGCCTTTTCATGGCCGCGGAGGCCACGTTGCAGGCTGTGTCCTGATGTGCACGACCAGCGCCCGCTGGGGGACACTGCAGGTGCT
This sequence comes from Paguma larvata, assembly GCA_030068075.1. Lineage (NCBI taxonomy): Eukaryota > Metazoa > Chordata > Mammalia > Carnivora > Viverridae > Paguma > Paguma larvata. Next base: position 20,482,468 of record CM057842.1, on the reverse strand, counting down.
GCCACAGTCCACATCCTTGACTGTCTGTCTCCTGATTAGCATGATTTTAAGCCTAATATTTTCTTGGGGCCATGAGAAAAATTAGCATTCATAAAGAATTTACTTCATGTTTGCCCAAAGTCGTCATTGTCATTAATTTGGAATTGATTTAAAAAGTGGTATTTTAATTGCATCTTTAAATCTCCCTTTTTTTCCTGAAGTAGATTATGCCTTTAAGGCTATATATTTGTGAGTTCTGGAAATTTCAACAGCTACAGAGCCATCTTCTGATGGTGAAAAACAGTGGGCCCTTATCATTATCAGCTCTTTCCAAATGGCCACACCAAAGAAGCCACACTGTGGAATTCGTCCCTGCTTGAATTAGCATGAATTAGCTACTGGTTTCATTTATTATTGACATTTTACTTGGAGTCAGGTGAGGATGACTTTGAAAAAGTTTTAGAACCTCTCGCCTCAACTCCAAGGATTTGTATAGTAAATCTGTCAGAGATATTTTCTGGGAGGAAAAAAAAAAAAGATTATATAGCTCTACTTCTTTTTGGAAAAGAGGTCATGTAACTGGTCTGTGAGGGTCCCCACCCCCAGCGGCTCGTTATGAAGTTGGCCATTCTGATCATCAGTAGTTAGTAAAAAGCACACCTCCCCTGTTGGAGAAGTAGTGTGTGTGTGTGTGTGTGTGTGTGTGTGTGTGTGTGTGTGTAGTATCATCACCTCCTCTGATAAAGTATATCTCCTGTAGCACCTTGGGCTTGGTCAGCCTGAGGACGAGTCCCTGGGCATTCGGCAGACGTTAGTGGCTTTCTTACCACCCCTTGTGTGCCAAACCCGAGTGGCCTCTGAGGTTTCCTAACCCAGCAGACGTAGCCGGGGGAGCAGCTAGAATGCCTGCTGCTTGCTAGGCAGAATCCAGATGCTGGAGAATTTCGTTCATGACCATACAAGCCTTTCGGAAGACTACAGCAGCTGTTTTATCTTTGCTAAGCCTCACTTGCCCTTGCTGAGACCTAAAGGTAACTAAGTTTCATGCTGCTTGAAGCCAGGGAAGTGGAAGGGCCGCTAGTCCGTCCGGTCAGGAAGCCAGAGAGCTCTGGCAAGGTGAGGAGCAGAGGGAAGGACGGGGGCACTGCAGTAGTTCAGGCCTTGCTCCCTGCGCGCATGTCATTCTGGAGGCTGGTCACCTGCTGTGGGTAAGGTCCCCTGGCCGCGGTTACAGGGCTTCTGCATTTCCCAAGGGAAGCGGTATGTGTTTCCCCAAGTTTAGGGCCCAGAGTCAGGTCACTCCTTAAGCAAATTACTCAGCCTCTCTGTGCCTGGTTTCCTTGCATCGAAGCCTTAGAGCAAGGGCCACGTGTGTGCGCTCACCAGCGTGTCCCCGCACCCCTCACAGAGCCTGGCACAGAGTTTGCGTTCATATATAATTATTACCCTGTCATTTTCTTTGTGCCTCACATCCAAGACTTGGGCTGAACAGGATTTTTGTGTTTTGATCACAAAGTGTCACTTAAGCTAATCATTGATCCTTAAAAACCATAAATATCTTGAATTGTTCATTTTCTTGCTCTCTTTGGGATGGGGTAGGAGAGTGACATTTCCATGCTGTCCATATAGTGCTCGTGGTTACAAAAGACAGCTGGGTCATGCCAACTCACAGGTGCTTTCTGTGATCTCGTGTTCACAACCGCTTGTTTCAGAGCAGTCTTGTCTTGGGACAACGTGCCCACTGCCCTGCCTTGCTCGTCCCCCTCTCCGCAGGTACAATTTCACAATGCTGGCCCTATCATCTTCATTCCTGGTGTTATCCTACCTCCTGACCCAGTGGTGTGGCAGCGTGGGTTTCATCTTGGCCAACTGCTTTAACATGGGCATTCGGATCACACAGAGCCTTCGCTTCATCCACCGGTACCACCGGAAGAGCCCTCACAGGCCCCTAGCGGGCCTGCGCCTGTCACCGGCCCTCCTCGGAGCATTCGCCCTCAGTGCTGGGATTACTGGTGTTTCTGAGGTGAGAGTCCCAACAGCCTTCGCACTACGTGATTTTGCAGGCTGCCCGCTGTCCCTTGCTCTAGGCTCCCCCTTCCTGCTCTTCCTGAACCAGCCGGGCAAGTGCAGTAAAACCTTGGTTTGCGAGCATAATTCATTCCAGAAACATGCTTGTAATCCAGAGCACTCCTATCAAATCGAATTTCAAGAACCATTGGCTCAGTTGTGACACATGACCTTCATTGTCACATACTACTCGTTTCGTAAGACTTCGCTCGTTTATCAAGTTAAAATGTATTAGAAATGTTTGCTCATCTTGTGGAACCCTCACAGAACAAGTTACTCACGACCCAAGGTTCTGCTGTATTTGCCGCCCCTTCCCCTAAGCCTCAAGGACAGCAGCATATGATAGATGAGGCCAAACAGTGTTATCAGTGGGAACAGAGCAGCCCCTCGGTGTGAGGTCGTCACCCCTTTTATCTGACCGAAGCTGGAATAGTAGGGTCTCCACTTTCCCTGGCTCGCCCCAGAGGAAGGTCGTACGGATGGAGGGGCCGGAGAGATGACCGTGGTTTCTTTCCACAGGTGTTGCTCTGCTGTGAGCAGGGCTGGCCAGCCAGGCTGGCGCATGTTGCCGTGGGGGCCCTCTGCTTGGGAATGACTGTTGGGACAGCGTTCCTCACAGAGACCAAGCTGATCCACTTTGTGAGGACTCAGTTAGGTGTGTCCAGACTGGCTGACAAAACCTCGTGACCTCAGAGGCCTGGACACCTGCGGCACCTGGACGGGCCTCGGGGTGGCTTTATGGATGCAGAAAGCCCCTGCCGAGCGTCTGTGGTGGAGTAGGACTGACCCAGGCAGGTGGCACGTCAAAGAGCACCGGACTGAACGCCGTCCGTTCGAAGCCTCCAGCGGGAAGGAAGAGCTCCCCCGTCTCTAAGGGAAGACGAAAAAGCTCTTGTAAAATTGATACATTCTTCTTGTCACCAGTTTGTTCTAATCAGTATGTTTCCTTTTGATTAATGTATTCCTTTCGGGCATGATTGACCTAAGGAGTTACACGCACCAGCAAACTCTCTCCTGGAGGTTACAGTTAACAACCTGGCCCGCACACAGATGTAGCCACTTTACCCTTCACAGCACGTGGAACTCACCCGGTGAAAGCAGGAAGGAGACCTGATGTTACGCGCCAGGTTAGAACAGAGATGGCCCTGGAGCCGTGGCCTTCCCCTGTCGGCACTGTGGTCTGGGTTTTCAGAGAGGGAACAACGTTCCTCGACGAGAAATCCAAGAAATGAAAACGCAGAGTCTTTCGGGTCACATTTCCCAGAGTTAGCTGGGGGGGGGCCACCTACCTCTTCTCGCTGCTGAGTGCCCCGGACCCCGTGTCTGCCCACAGTCGGTGCATGCTGGCTCAATCAGCTTGGCCACCTGCCAGGAGGCTCTGAAGGAAGTGGTGACCCGGTGCGAGCCGCCTTGGCCCCTGGAGGGAGCACCGCTCTCGTGGAGATCGCACCGATGGCCGCCGAGGCAGAAGTGAGGTATTTTCTTCCCCTCAGAATAAATGGGGTACTGTCCGTGTGGCAAGCCCCTCCCTCCGACCCATTGCTTCCAGCACTGGTCAGGAACCCTGAATGCCAGCTTCGGGACGAGCGTGGCAGGCCTGGGGGTCTGGTCCTCCAGACAGCGCCGTGAGCCCTGCGTCGCGCACCCTGCAGCCAGGAGGCAGCACCATCAGGCATCGTTCTGAGGTGGCAAAGCACTTTTCTTCTTTCATTAATGCATTAATTCCTTTCAGGTATCATTGACACAAACTATATCCTGGGTGGTAATAGTGATCCCCTGGCCCCGATGTCCCCCACTTTGCATTTACGCCCAGAGAGCAGGGCAGCTTGCAGCGGGTGGTGGTTTGGCTAAAATGCTCCCCTCAAATGCACACCTGGGGGCCAAGGGTCAAGATGCACAGCATATGGAGACTAGCCGAGTCACTTGGACTTTTTATCTGTTCAAAGGGAGAATGCTTTGCACTAATTGGAGAAGTAGCTAAATGCAGGGGGGCATGGCCCAGAGAGCCTCCAAAAGCGCGGCCTTGGTTATGCTCCAGTAAGGCACGGCCGGGCTAGCTGAGAACGGATTGTCCCACAGTGCGTGCCGCCCTCCCTCCCTCCCTCCCTCCATATACTTTTGTCTCTTGAGTGCCCAGGAATGGACCTGTAGACCTCACAGGTTCCTCCTCTGCTGTCCTTGGCCTCCACTCCCTCCCCTGGAACCCTGTTACCCACCCCATGCCCACTTGACCCCAGACCCCAAACATGGCCCTAAAACTACCTGCCTCAGAATCACCTGGCTGCAAGTTAGAAATACAGCTTCCCAGGACCCACTCCAGCCCTTTGGAACCATCATCTCGGGGGACACGGCACTGGGATCAGCTTTTTTGGCAAACCAAACCAAGGTCGGCACACCCCGTCGTCCTCACCCGCATCAGGGCTCGGGACCAGTTGCGTACATGTTCACAATGTCCGTTCTCTGCTCCAGGAAGAGCCACCGTTGCCTGAACAACACCGCCAGCCCCCCAGCTCTCGGGAGTGGGCCCAGCCAGGTTTCCGCTGTACTCTCCGGCATGGAGGCCGTGCCTGACAGCCGGCGCTCTGGCCTCTGCTCCCTCACCCCGCGCAGCCCGCCTGGTGCTGCTGTCAGCTCAGGGCCGCTGCGGTCAGGGCCCGCTCCTCTTTTTTTTTTTTTTTTTTTTTAAAGTTTATGTATTTTGAGGGAAGACAGAGACAGCAGCGAAAGGGGGAGACAGAGAATCCCAAGCAGGCTCCACACTGGTCAGCACGGAACCTGACGTGGGGCTCGAACTCATAAAACCGTGAGATCACAACCTGAGCCGAAACCAAGAGTTGGACACTTACCCGATGGAGCCTTCCAGGTGCCCCAGGGCCAGCTCCTTTTGAAAGACGGGCTCTTCCCATGTCCTGCCTCCCTGTTGATAGGAAAAGCCCCACGGCGGAGTTTTTGGGCAGCGGGTGTGTTCTCACTACCAGCACCTGTCTCCCGGGCTGTCCGCGCGTTGGCAGCTGACCTCTGCTTCCACCCCGTGGCCGCCTCCTGGAAGCGCGGTTGGGCCTGAGCGCTGCCTCGAGGGCTTTCCCTTGCCAGCGCCCTAAAGCCACACCGTGCTTGTGGACCTGTGTGCCAAGCTCCCTCACTGTACCTGAGCAGGGTTTCTGGGGGGAACCACACATTTGGCTGTGCCACTTAAAATACAGTGAGGCTACTTCTCCATGGAAACCAGTCTCTAAAGCACATCCTTTTATGAAATGAAGAAGTCTTTGATGACGAGAATAACATGTATTCCTTCTGTGCTGCTCTGGCCATGTGTATGTGTTGGTGACTTCAGATTTGGCTATTTGGGTCCCTCGGCAAGGGGATGCTGCTACCACGCTACTTACCGCTCCCTCCTGGCTCCGGAAGTGCTGTGTGGCCACGTGCCAGCCTGCGTCCAGCAGGAGACGTGCCTGTTTGCCTGTTTCCTTTCGGAATCCGTGTTGCTAGTTTCGCGTCAGTCCCCTGGTTTTAAACCGAGTCCATCCTTTCTTTCACATCTTTTCCTTCCACAGAAGAAAAACAATTCAGAAGGATGGTGGGCAAATAGTTGGAGTATATGAAACACCTCAGTTCTGCCTGGGAACTTCTTTCCCTGCGGTGATGCTGTGACTGGCCTGTGGTCCCTACTCTGACAGAAGGGTGGTTTCCCGGCCTCTGCAGTGGGACCTTCCGTGTCTGGGACAGAAAGGCCTGGCAGCGCGCTCCTGTGCCCCCCTTCCTGCCCCAAGCACTGCTTCCCATCATTTACTGTGCTTTCCCGTCTCCTGTCTTCTCTGGCCTGGTCCCTGTCTTGGTCATTTTTAAAAATTAAGCAGCCATCCTTTGCTGGATCAGGACTCCTGTCAGGCAGGTGGGCGAGTATGTGATTTTAGACAGTGCGATTTGGGGGGAGTCCAGGGTCCCTGCCCAGCTTCGCATCTTCCTCCATCAGGTGCCTGACCATGTATGTGTTTAGTTTGGAATTTTGACTTGTGAGCCAGTCGGATGCTCTTGTTTTATTTTGCTCTTACTTGCTGTGCCCTTAATGTAAATATTTCATTTGCTAGTTAACTTCCAAAGAAAAATGAAAAAAGCTGCTTTATTTGAAGAATTTGAGGGAAAGGCAGGTGTGTACTGCTTTGCATCACCATCTGACCCCGATGACCATGGCACGATCAGTCCCGCTAGTCTGTGTCATTGTTCTGGGTACATCACAGTAAAATTGGAAAACTGGCCTCCCAGTGTCATGAAGAAGGTCTTATAAATAAATGCTTCTTAATTAACAGAAGTGGCTGGGTGCCCCATCCCAAAGTGCAGTCAGTTCCTTGCCCAGGAACTTAAGGAACTTCTCCATCATTCCTGGGCAATGCAGCATAGATGGAAAGGGTTGGGAAGTGAGATGTAGGGTGTTAGGCCTTTCCCCTTAGGAATGAGTCCTCGCCGGAGCCCGTGCACCCAGAACTCTGTGCTGGCCTCTGCAGGCTCCAGCACCCGCTGGAGACCCTCCCCGCGGCTTGTGAGACCCTAGTGCAGTACACTGTGCATCGAACATGACAGTGCACAGGTGCACAAGAGCAGTGGCTGGCCCGTTGGCCTGCTGTTTTGTTGCCGGGTCAGGGTCCTGAGGAGTTGAGGGCCCCTGGATGCTGAGGAAGGGCCCTGGGAACTGGGGGAGAAGGGAGGGGTACCTGTGAAGCCCCCTGGCCATGAGGCTGGAGGTCCTGCCCTCCCTGCTCCTCCTGGCTTCCTACCGGGGGTGATTCGCACCTCTCCTGGGGCCCCAGGTGATGGGCAGGGCAGTTAGGCTGGTCGGCAGTACAAGGAGGAGTCTTCAGAACCGGCTTCTGCCTCAGGCTGGGCGGCTTTGGCATTGATGAGACCTCCTCATTCATCCCCTTTTGTCTCCAGCCCCCAGTCCTCTCAGCTGTAACTTCTGTTCCCAGTGCAAAGCCCCTACAGGAAAAAGGGAGCTGGCCGGGTTATCCATAGTGGGCAGAGCGTGTGGGGCAAGGTCACTGAGCCAGTGGATGGGGCCGCTCTTCGGGCAGCTGAGCCCCGGTTCGGTCAGCTCCCGCTGGGTAGGGGCTGGGCAGGGTGGCAGCCTTCATCCAGAGCTGCCCCTTCAGCCACAGGAGCTGCCTGAGGGCCGGTGACAGAACAGCTGACTGGCATAGGAACCTCAGGAATCACCATTGATTTGTCTCATTTCCTCCCTCCCTCCAATAAATGATAAATGTGTCCCAAAGTCATGACCCTGTTGACTGCACGGTCTCAATGTTGCTCTGGCCCGACAAATGCATTTGGCAGAAGCCACCTGGTTCACAGTGCCAGGTGGGAAAGGGGCCTGAAAAACTGACACCTCTTGGTCCTGGCCTCTCGTCTGCACCGCCCTGTCACAAAGTGGGACCTTGGAGCAGGGCTCTGATGCCGTTGGAGCAGGCAGTGAGCAGGGACTGATTAAGACACGACTGCATTAGTCACACTGGACATGACAGCTGAGCAGCATGTTTCTGGTTCGTGTCTGGGAGACCCTGACACTCCTTTCAATTATGCGGAAGTAATAGTGTGTGGCTTCCGCACGGCCGTGCCTGGCGGGGGAGGAGGCGGTCTGGAAGGAAAGCAGGACTCACCGTGGGCAGCGCTGGTTTGTTCCCAGCTCACCTACCCCCTCACTTCTTTGCACACGCCTTGGTAAATGACACATGGTGACACAAGGGCAGAATGGCATACAGGGTGCCGGGGGGCCTCTCCTGGATGGTCTTTTCGTTTCCGCCCTGTTCCCAGGAGAACTGTGACACAACTCCGGTGTCCTTTGGATAGGTGTGTGAACCCCCCAGCGCTGGCTAACTCCAGCCTCCCCGGTCTCGGAGCACGCTCTTGTCCAGCCCTATAGGGCCTGGCATGGCCACACAGGGGCAATCAGGAAAACGCAGGGAAAGCGAGACCGTAGCCATGACAAAAATGGGAATGTTTTCCTCCACACGTAATCTCAGCCAAACTAGGGAATGTTGCTAAAATAGCTTTCCGTTTCCCCGAGGGCATTAACACAACAATTTTATGAACAAACCAGATGAACAGAGCGCATTTTTTATGTCCCTGAACTACAGCTCAAGATTCCTTTCTTCCTCCTGTAGCTCATGATATCCCCATGTGGCATCTCGCCAATGACAAGAGAATGTTCTGGCAGGTGAGCAGATGTCAGGCCGTGGGGGGTCAATAGAAGGGACAGAGCTCCTTGCCATTTTTCCTTTCATATCCATGAGTGAAATCATGCGGCACTCTGGCTCCCCAGCAGGGCCGGTGGCATGGTGCCCAGGCATGCTGGCGACTTGTCCTCGCCGCCTCGACTCTCCTGCAGCAAACCTGCAAACACAGGGCTGAGGGCCAGGCTCTGGGCGGCAGGACCCGAGAGGCGTCCTGCCTGTGGAGTTTCTTCCATCCGCGGGGTCGCTGAGGAAACCCACTTGCGTCCGTGTCTGCCTTCGGAAGCACACAAGCAGGGTTTTGTTTTTCAAATGGCACTTGGCGATGGACATGCGCCGTCAGTTACACGCCAGCCTGGCTGCCCTTTCCTAACTCACTGGGTGACCTTGAACAAGTCTCCCTCGCTCTGCCAACTATGGAGCACTGGGTACGTGCCAGGTACTGGGTAACCACACGCTTGGTATGTGTTAGTCGTTAGACCTTCGCAGCTGCCCCATCTGTTGTCTGCGTGTTACAGGTGAGGAAACTGAGGCACAGAGAAGTGGTGACAGCTAGGAAGAAGGTGACAAGGGGCACCTGGGTGGCTCGGTCGGTTGAGTGTCTGATTTTGGCTCGGGTCATGATCTCACGGTTTGTGTGTTTGAGCCCCGTGTCGGGCTCCGTCCTGACAGCTCAAAGCCTGGAGCCTGCTTCAGATTCTGTGTCTCCCTCCCTCTCTGCCCGTCCCCTGCTTGTGCTCTGTTTCTGTCTCAAAGATCAACATTAAAAAAAAAAAAAATTTTTTTTTTAAAGAAGAAGGTGGAGGAACTGGGGTCGACCCCGTGTGCCTGCTTCCTGAGCCCTGCCCTGGACCCTGGCCCTTCCTCCCTGACATGCGGGCCAGGTGTGACCTGTGGAGGTACGGCCTGGGCCTGAGCGGGTGCCCGTGCTATCCTGCTCCTGCTCCTGCTCCAGCGGGGCAGTGCTGCTTTTATTCATTTTGCAGTTTGGGAGATCGTTTAAAGGTCTGCTTGACGGAAGAGTTCTTTTTGTTAAAAAGCAAAAGGAGGGGCACCTGGGTGGCTCAGTTGGTTAAGCGCCCGACTTCAGCTCAGGTCATGATCTCACGGTCTGTGAGTTCGAGCCCCGCGTCGGGCTCTGTCCTGACGGCTCAGAGCCTGGAGCCTGCTTCAGATTCTGTGTCTCCCTCTCTCTCTGCCCTTCCCCTGCTCACAGTCTGTCTCTATGTCTCTCAGAAATAAACGTTAAAAAAAATTTTAAAAAGCAAAAGGAAACCAAACAAAACACACCCTGACTCCACAGGGCCTGCTGGTTGAAAGCTCTGACCTTCCGGGGCTCATTTCCCCTGCAGCTCCTCCCCTGCCTCTGCCTTCGTTTCATTTCAGAGAGTGTAAGGTCATTGCTTTGCACAGCCATTAGCGTTCGCTTGAATAAGAAATACCTGCGAGAAAGCAATCTGGCCGAAAACTGATGCTGCGTTTCAAAGAAAAGTCTCTTCGAAGCCCACGGCCCCCCGTCCACGGGCGTCCTGGACCCCAGGTGACTCCGCCAAGGAGTGGGAGGGCGGCTGGCTTTGGGACTCCCAGGCCACTTCCTTACGAGGAGATCTTGCTCTCTGTCATCTGTCACTAGCCACCCCGCAGGGCCCAGGGGGCATGAACGAACGCAGGCAGCTCTGAGAGCCGTGGGAAACGGCCCGCAGCAAGGCTTCCGCACACCTCGCGGTCCTGCCTTTCTCGTCTGCTCTCCATCCCTTGGCCAGGCTCACTCTCCGGACACCCCACCCGCCTCCGTGCCCACCCGGGCTCCACTCTCTCACCCTGTGGACCCAACTCAAAGGCCTATTTGTGTCCGAGCTAGCGGAGAAGAGAGAAGCACAGGCATCATACTGTGGACTCTGGACTCTGCCACCCATAAAAGGCATTGACCCAGAATGCACGGTATTGCAAACAGCCCCCATCCCTTTCCTGGGCTCCTGCCCCCGCTGACGGGAAGGGCACCCTGGGGAGCCCAGCTGCTGTCGCACCTGCTGTCCGGCCTCCAACCCTTACACCTCTCCTCTCCTCCCCGGCTGCTGGGCCCTTGCCCCGGTCAGGCTCAGTTGCCGGTGCTTCGACCTTCCAGGCTGCTCTGTCCCCATCCCATGCCTTTCCCTTTCTTCCAAAAGCCCTGTTTTCTTTCTCCCTTGAGAATTAGGAAGGCAGTTTATGGTGGGGGTCCCAGAGAGGGGCCTGGAGGCAGACCCAGCCCCGCTTCAAACTGTGCGACCTTGAGCAAGGCAGTTTCCCTTCAGAGTCTCAGTTTACTCATCTAAAACTGGGCAAAAGAGCACTTGCCTCATAGGGTGTGGCAAGAAATAAAGGAGAGGCTGCAGGGGCACTGGGCCGGGGTGCCCAGCACCAGCCTACTGTTTGCCCTGTGAGGGGAATGATAAGTCTACCAGAGCTGGAGAGGAACTGTGGCCCTGGGAACATTTGTTTCACCCCTACCTGCTTCCTCCTCTCCATCGAACCCCAGTCCACAGGGCTGCGTGCATGTGGTTAAGAGTCCTTTCTTCCTTAAATAGAAACCTTCCTTTCCCCTTTCCTTGAAGGCAAAGCCACAATCGGGGAGGAAATGAAAGCTCTTTCCCCGCCCAGCTTGCCCCGAGGGGCTTACGAGGATGAGACGTGGGTCCAGGAAACTACACAGAATCTTGGTGAACTCTGGTGGCCAGGCCCAGAGAGGCAAAGCCACAGCTTCCGAGGAACCCAGCCTGCGCGGCTCCCCAGAACAAGAGGGGATGCTTCAGAAGCTTGTTAAATGATTGTCAGCAATTTCAGAAATTGCCTCAGCTGGTTGTTTAGATTTCCCTGCAGCCTAAGATTAAAGCAGAAAGAAAAAGGGGCCCCTGGTGATAGGAGAGAATGTGGCTTTGTCCCAGGAGGGCCAGCCGCAGTCGGCAGCTCCTGAAGAAGACGGAAAGGCCCGAGTTGGTCCTGCCGTGCGGGTGGGCGGCCACAGGCTCTGGCTCCCGGGGCCTCAGCTTTAGGCCCAGGCCATGGCACCCCTACGCGGCCTCACTCACCAGTTTGCCAGTGTGGTCACCTTGAACCCACTCCTCACGGCTGGTCTAAAACAGGAGGAGTTCTTCCTCCTCACCCTAAAAACACCCCACAAAAATCAAGCACTGCCTCTGCAATCAGCCCATCAGATTTAACCTCTGTAAACTCCGTGTTCGTTTCTTGTTGTTCCCTCGCTGGACTGGGAGGAGGGTGCCAGGTGCAACTCAACCGGCTTTCTCCTTCCAGAAGCAGCCTGGAGGAAGAGAAAGGCCAATTGTTGGGGGTACCCAGCAGCTGCTGCCTTGAGTACTACTGTAAAGGTGGGGTTTCCTAAGAAGGGACGTGTGTTCTGGCCACAGTCAGGACTTATAACAGCACGGAGGCACCAGTCGCTGCTCCTTGGGGAAGGAGTAAGGCTGCTGACTTTCAGTATCTGGGTCATATCTGAGTGGGGGAGTGGGGTCCATCAGGCCTTCCTTTTGCTCCTCCTGCTCCCCCTCAAAGAACTGTGAGCTGGGTGTGCCTGGGTGTGACTCACACAGCCCACTGCTCCAGGCCCCCCATTCCTATCCGTCCCTGTGGGCCTCTCCTCCAACCTCTGCCAGGGCCCGCGTCGCCTTCGCAGCCTGGGAGGTGTTTTGGCCCTGGGACCAGCTGTTGTTCCGGATAACCAACAGAACCAGAGGGCTCGCGAGTCACATTCTAACTCCAGCCCTGCCTTTGTCTCTTCATAAGATCCTGGGGGTTAACTTGACCTCTTCTCCATCTCCAGAAGGTTCTAATCCCTGCCCTCTATGGCTCTGGGGCCATCATGGGAGCCAAGGAAAAGTCACCGCAGCATTTGCTGGGGGCCGGTGTGGGGAGCTGGAGACCGGGCGCGCGTGGGCACTCCGAGGCTGGAGCCTGGCTGTGGTCAGGCAGGGGGAGCAGACCGGAGTCAGCTGTCCACATGCACTCATTTTCCTGGAAGCAAATGGTTTTACAGGCGCCCGGGGGGCTCAGTCAATTAAGCGTCCAACTCTTGATTTTGGCTCAGGCCATGATCTCATGGTTTGTGAGTTTGAGCCCCACATCAGGCTCTGTGCTGACAGTGTGGAGCCTGCTTGGCATTCTCTCTCTCCCTCTCTCTCTGCCCCTCTCTTGCTCACACTCTCTCTCCCTCTCTCTAAAATTAAAAACTTTTTAAAAAATGATTTTATCTCCTGATATTATGTACGTTATATATTTCGTAATATTAAATTATAAATTGTAAGTTATAAATTATGCAGGCAGCTGGTGCCCGGTAGACAGTTGAAAAGCCTACATCCTGTCCACGGTGTCTTCACTTCTCGTGTGGTGCACGCACCGTGCCCTGCTCATACTGCCCTCTGCACTGCTCCTTACCCCGTGGTGTCCAATTTAAGGCTGCCTGCAGTTTTTTGCTGTTATAAGCTGTACAGCAGCGACTGTCCTGACACGGAGACCTCTAAGTAGCCAACCTTCTTCTGCATTTTGCCTGCAGATTAGCCCCGATAGCGCACTTACCATAGCAGAGCTGGTCACTGTCTCTTGGCACTAATCTGGTCCCAAAATGGAAGCCCGGGATGGAGAGAAGACTGCCCAGGCCACGCTGAGGTCATGACCGACTGGCCAGCCTGGAGCCCCAGACTCAGACCTGCTGGCGAGTGGGCCGAATCCCTCCTTTCGCTGGGGTTCCATGTCTGGAAAGGGCTACGCAGGATGCCAGGCACCCAGCAATGATGAACATTAACTGCAGTGTCACGATAGCCTATCATTTGGTCATTCAACCAACAACTGCCGAGGCCAGGAAAACCCGAGAGGAGCAGCAGGCCTTGCTGTCCCTGGTGACCGCAGCCAGCAACCGAGATCCAACACTTCAGGCTTTACTGCATCCTTGTCCGCAGACAGAAGGGTGCAGCAGGCTCAGTGCAGAGAGTGTGCATCTGTCAGAAGGAATTGCTTCCCTAAAAGTGTCAGGAAAGTCACTGATGCCCCAGTTCTCCTCTGTTTAATCTGATTAATCAGCCTGGCTGCATGGGGGACTTGGGGACAAAAGCTGCCGGGAAGCAGAAAGGAGGCGGAACAGCTGGGGAAGGCATGTCTGCCCCCTGCTCCCGTTCTACCCCCGGGATGACGTGCCCTCCACGGGCCAGTGGCTTGGGACCTTGTCTCCCTGCCCAGATGCATGGCGTGCATCCCCTTAGGCTCGAGGCCCATTTTTGCAGCCTTTGTGGGTGCTTGGTGAGCTGCCCGGCCCATAGATTGAGTTCCCGGTCTTGACAAGGTCACCCCAAGCTCTTGTGCCTTTGGCCACAGACCTGAGCACGATGCCGTCTCCTGACTCTGCGACCCTGGGCGATTGCTGTTATAAACTGTACGGCAGTGACTGTCCTGACTTGGAGACCTTGAAGTAGCCGACCGTCTTCTCCCTCTTGGGCCTCAGCCTGCTCTCTATCTAAACCCTACCTGTTTTTATTTTCAATTTTTCTTTTTTTATTTTTATTTTATTTTATTTTATTTATTTATTTTTTTTTTTTTGAGAGACACAGTGCAAGGAGGGGAGAGGCAGAGAGAGGGAGACACAGGATCTGAAGCAGGCTCCAGGCTCTGAGCTGTCAGCACAGAGCCCAAGTTAGGGCTCGAACTCACAAACTGCGAGATCATGACTTGAGCCGAAGTTGGACGCTTAACTGACTGAGCCACCCACATGCTCCTTCGATTTTTCTTTTGATCAAAATCATACATGTCCGAAGTTTTCACCGTGGAACAACACTACAAGGCTGATAGCCCCACACTGGCAGGTTCTGCCCCCACCCCAAGGCCCCCTCTCCTTTCTGTTCTGCTGGCCATTTCTTCTTCTGTTTCCCTTATTTCTCAGTTTGCTTATCTTGCTATTTCTTTTTTTTTTTAATGTTTATTTGGGGGGGCACACGAGCGGAGGAGTGGCAGAGAGAGGGGGACAGAGGATCCAAAGCGGCTCTGCACTGACAGCAGAAAGCCCGAGTTGGGGCTCGAACTCACAAACCATGAGATGATGACCTGAGCCAACGTTGGATGCTTCACCGACTGAGCTGCCCAGGAGCCCCTATATTGCTGATTCTTGATTTTTCCCCCTTTAGCACATAGACCCCATAGTTTGGGAAAATGAGCTATGATAGCCACTTCTCCATACACTTTCCTCCCATTCTTCCAATGTCACCATCTAGGGCAAATTGATATTCAGTGTTTATGTGTTTCAAACTACGTAAACATTGCTCTCTGCTAAACCGAGTAGTACACTATTTCCTTTCACTGTAATCCATCATTTTTCCTCAAGCTATTAATTATCTCTTTTTTTCCATTTGCTGCTGCTGCTGTGTGTGTGTGTGTGTGTGTTTCTCCCTTACAAAATCAGGAAACTCTGAGCAAACACCGTAAGGCTCTTGTCAGTGCGACTAAGCCCTGCAGTATTGTCGATTCCGTGTTCTCCCCAGAGACGTCCCGTGCCCTCTCTGTCCCACCCATGGGCCCTCCTTCCCCGGAGGGAAAATACTGAGACTAAGACAAGTTGGGGAACATTGCCTGACAACATAGAGGTAGTAGGATCAGCTGAACACAGGGGCCTAGACCAGGAGACAGCCTCGCCCCAAGGCTGCCACAGCCCAGCAGCGTGGCGGCCGCGTCCACAGGGCCTCGCAGAGGGTTTAGCCTGCAGCAGGACGGCGCGTGAGTCCTGAATGCAGAGGGCAGAGGCAGGTCCTGCTGCTTATCCCGAGTGGCCCTTCCTGTACCCTTCCATCCCTGTCCCAGGCAGACTTTCATCCCTTGTCCCAGGCTAGGCCACTCCTTTCTCTGACCACCCTATGGCTACCTTCCCTTCAATATGCCAAACCAGGCCCCATCCAACTGCCAGGCTGAAACCGTGAAGAATCGTGGGTGCTGGGGATTCAGCATGAACAAGGTGGGCCCGCCCAACCCCGGGGGCAGCTGGCACCCAGGGTAGGAGGTAACCAATGAGCGCCCAAGCCCTCTGGACAGAAGGACTCCATGCACGTGATGCCCCCAGCAACTGCCCTGCATGCCTCACAGGGCCAGCAGTACCCTCCTCATCCCAGACGGGGCCATTCTTTCCCACCCCCCAGGTCTCCCTCATCGGGGGCTGATCTCTGACCCCCTCCCCACCCTTGCTGGGCAGAGTTGGCTAAGGTCAGCTTAACGGAGGTTAAGGTCATTCTGTGGGCCGGCTCATCCAGTTGTTCACACAAAGGCAACTCCCAGTCATGGCTGTCTAAGTCCCTAAAGGCAGCACACACCCCTGAAGGGGACAGAGAGAGGCTCCTGAGTCCAGAGCTCTTGCTAGACACCCACTGTCTGGGCCACTGTCGGCGCTGTCCAGCTCACCTCAGCGGCTACACAGCGGATGCTGTCCGTGTGATTGAGCAGGTGGCAAGCCAGTTCTCAGGAATCTGCCACTGGGCCAGGACCACCCCAGGGGCACAGGAAGCAGTGCACGGCACGTCTCCCCTGCCTCAGCCGTCAGGAAGCAAGGACTGGGTGTCGGAGGCACTTGGGAAATTGAAGATGCACAGATCTCTCTAAACAGACGCCTCACCAGGATTTAATCTGCAACTCAGATTCAGTCTGCTAAGTAGGAAAGAAGAAGGTGTGTGGTTGTCATGGCAACACCAAATTGCCCAGGACTGGTTGATCTCTAAGGTGGGGAAGGGAGGGGAGCAGAGCCAAGTCTCCCTGGCGGGGATCTTCTGGGGAATGGGGGCCAGGCTGGACACACCTGCTTCCTTCCCATCACCCCAGCTCGGGCCTGACGGCCTGAGCCGCGTGGTGCAGCCCAAAGGGGGCTGGCTGGCCCAGGGCACTCGCTCTGGGGTTCTGAGCTCAGGTCGCTCAGGCATACATGTTCCAGCCGCATCACATAGTACCTTGGACTTGGAGCCCCTCCCCCCGCTCCTCCTGATCCTTCCCCTCCCGGCCCTTCCTGCCAGTGCTTGCACCCGCAGGCCTGCTCATGGATGGCACATCCCCTGAGTCCAGTCTGAACGACCAAGGGAACAACAGCCTCGCCCAGAGAGTGCCAACCGCAGCTGCACGGAGGAGGACGTGGGGCCGATCCTTCCAGTCACGAGCACACCATGCTGCCAGCTTGGCCTTTTCTTCCCACCAAGAACAAAATGGAGCCAGCCCCATGGCTGACCCCAGCGTGGTCCATGCCAACCCAGGCTCAGGCCTGGGTTGGGGGTGAGTGGTAGAGGAGAGGGCTATTCCAGTGGAGGAGTTAAGCACCGGAACCTTCCTACCCTGAGGCCCACCTTACCACTCTCTGGTCTGCCTCTGACCATCCAGTGCCCTTAGGATGAGGTCCCGGCCCTCAGCTGGCCTCGAAGACCCTGCTGATAGCTGCGTGTCATCTTTGTGGTTGCAGGGTTTGGCCATAGGAGGGGCTCAATGGACACTGAATGCATGAATGAATGAGTGAATAAATGGAAGGAAGGATGGATGGATGGATGGATGGATGGATGGATGGATGGATGGATGTGTGAGGATGTGAGCAGAGGAAATGAGAGGCCAGGTGGGGGTGAGTAGCTGGTGTGAAGGTCTCAAACGTGAGGCTGAGAGGGGGCTGTTTGTCAGGGCCCCCATCCCCCAGCTTCTGCCCTAGCCCTGGAGAAGCTCCCACCTTACAGAGGGACCATTGGGGTCCCTGGCAGATGTGGCCTTGTCACTTGATCCCCCCTCAGAGAGACAGGGACCCTAGGGTCCAACCCCCAAAGCCTCGCTCACCTGGTCCCTAGTGGGGCCTGCTTCCCTGGGGCCCTGCAGACATAGCTGCTTCTGCTGCACAGTCCGTGAGTTCTCCCTCTTGTCCAATTAGTGCTAATTGGGAACAGGAAGTGGGGGGGGCACTCCAATGTCCTTGGCAGTACCTAGAGGCTTCCTGAAATAGGCCCTTCCCCAGAGCTGCGGGGTCTCCTGTAGGACCCAAGTGAGATTGTACTGCACTACATGTGCAGAGTCCTACTGTCCCAGCCTCTTCCCAGCCAGGGTGCCAGCTGCCCCCAGGGATGGGCAGGCCCACCTTGTTCATGCTGAATCTTGTGCCTGGCAAGATCTATGACTCTTCAGCTTCAGACTCTAGAAATGAAGGGTAGAAGGACTCAGGGCCTGGCATGGAGGGGCTGGGGGGCTCCTGAAGCCGTGGTCCTAGGCTCAGCTCATGGCTCAGGAAAGGCAAGGAGCACACACCCTTGCCTCCCTGGAGAGGTGGGACTTCCCCTTAGATTCCCCTCCTCCCCCACGTCCCCTGCCCCCTTTCTCTTGGGCAAAGCACCTTTTGTGTCAAGCTCTAGGCTAAGTTCTGAACTCCAGTGATACCTCGCGCCCCCCTCCCCCCCCACTACGGGCACTGGTCACAGCCTGATGACAGAGGCTACAGTCGGGGAAGGCCCCACTCCAGCCTGGGCAGGAGCACACTCCCCATTCCAGAGCTAAGGCTCTCCTAACCCCTGGATGCTTGTGTTGTCCATCCGTGAGCACCCTCATGCTGAGCACAGGCAGGCATCCCTCATGGCGGACTCAGGCCCTGTCACCCTCGGACCATTCAGGGCCTCGGGCCGGGGAGCTCATATCTGGAAGCAGGGCCCTCAGGACTCAAAGGTGCTCAGAGATTAAGATTCCTTGGTGCTGGCTCCGGGGACCAGATTCTGTTTCCATCCCTATGAAATGGGCTTGTTCCCGTGCAGCAAGCAGGCGCTGGAGAAGGCAGAGGGGGAAGTGGACCCCTGTGAGGCCCAGGAGCTGGGGAGAGACCCGGCCACCAGTGGCCACTAGAGGGCAGAACCTCCCCGTGTGTTTCCTCCAGAAGACTAGTGAGCGCTGTGCCGGGCTGAAGGGAAACAATGGCACAGCGGGCCCCTGGATGCAGATGCCCTATGCTACTGGGCCGCTATTAGGCTACAGTGGAGGCTGGGATGCTGGCCAGAAGGCCGCCTGGGGACCTAGATACCACAAGACCTCCCTGTGCCTTTAGGCCTTAACTTCCAGGGTGGGGGGGAAACCCAGCCTTAGCCCACCCAGTTAGTCTCCCCGTCTTAGAATATCAGTGGGTGAGGAACAATTAGAACAGGCCCTCTAGCTCCTCTGGGTACAGGAGCTAGGGAGGCAGGGAAGGATTCACCGACTGCATCCCGTCTTTTGGGTTGGGGTAGACATTTCCTGAGGGCTAACCATGAGCCAGGCAGCCACACAGTAACTCCTCAGGGTCAGTGCTGTTAAAATTACCCTGCTTTTGCAGATGAGGAAACTGAGGCTTAGAGAAGCTTTCGTTTGCCAAAGCAAGGGTGGTACCCAGATTCCAGCCCAGGCAGGCTAACGGGAGAGCCTCTGTTTGAGTCACCACATGGTTTTGATCGAACAGGCAGAGACACCCTCCCGTAACCCCCCTGATGTGAGTATGCGTCTGCATGCCCACAGGGCCCCTGGTAGCTGCGGCAGGAATGGGGTGCCTCTCCCAGCCTGATACATCTGCCCTCGTCTGGACCTGGCCAACAGTGAGGCCATGGAGCACCGCCTCTGGGATACATGCTCCGCGAGGATGCCCCCCCCCCCCCCCCCCCCCGTCCCCTGGGCAAGAAGCTACTCCGTGCTCTGACCACGCCTCATTTAGGGCCCCTTGGTGCTATGGGGAAGTGGGTGCCAGTTAAGGGAACCAATGGCAGGTTGCTGACTTCATGAGGCCGTGCCTGGAGCCATGGAGATCAAGGACCAGCCTTAAGCCCTTTGCTTGGCCTAGCTCCTTCAACGAATCTCGGAGCTCTCTGACCGGGCCAGGGGATGAGTAGTTTCTGGCTCAGACAGCCACACTTCTGCCCTGTGACAGAGAGGGAGCAGCCCTCGGGCCCTAGAGCTGCTGGGCATCAGATCCCTAGTGAAAGCCCAAGCAGCTGGAGGCTGATCCTGGCTGTCCCAATACTGCCAGGGAGCGCTGGAGACCGAGGGTGTCTTGGGGCCTGTTTGTGGCGCTGTTGCTGTGTTGTGACCCGTAGGGCTCATGAGGTTGATTTGTTGTTGTTGTTTTTAAATTTTTTTAATGTTTATTTTTGAGAGAGAGAGATAGACAGAGTATGAGCAGGTGAGGAGCAGAGAGAGAGGGAGACACAGAATCTGAAGCAGGCTGCAGGCTCTGAGCTGTCAGCACAGAACCCGATGCAGGGCTTGAACTCACGAACTGCGAGATCATGACCTGAGCCCAAGTTGGACACTCAACCGACTGAGCCACCCAGGCGCCCCAATCATGAGGTCGATTTGAATGGGGACCCCAGCTTGGCTTCTGGGTTGGCGTTCAGGGCCCTGTCAAGGGCTGGGGTCCTATGGGGAGGTAGCCCTGAAACCAGATCTTTCTCTACAGCCCAGACTGGTCCCTGGTGGGTTAAAACCATGGGCATCAGGCAGGCCTGGGAGGGTAGCTCCACTGGCGGGTACAAACATGGGCCAGAGAAACCCTACCCTCCTGCCAAGTATCTGGAGAATAAGTGCTTCAGACTCCAGAGTGCACCCCGTTAGTACACCCCTTTCAGCAGCTTCAGGGCCCACAGGAATCAGTGTTTCCATTTCACAGATGAGGACACCCTGGTTCCGTCTTCACCACCCTTTTGCCAACAGCATCTTCGTGGGTCACCTCAGCTTCAGTTTTTTCTTTTTCTTCCTTGTTTTCTACTTTCAAAAAAATTTTTTTAACTTCTAAAATTAATTATTTAGTATTTATTATATTAAAAAATACAGGAACACATCCTCATTTTAAAAATGTAATACATGGGGCGCCTGGGTGGCTCAGTAGGTTAAGCGTCCGACTCTTGATTTCGGCTCTCGTCACGATCACACATCCATGAGATTGAGCCCCACATCGGGCTCTGTGCTGACAGGGCAGAGCCTGCTTGGGATTCTCTCTCTCCCCTCTCTCTCTGCCCCTCCCCTGCACGCGCTCTCTCTCTAAAAAAAAAATGCATCTGCATTGTATCAAGGTAATCGACATATCGGTCACTTCACACAGTTACCGTTTTTGCATGCACATGAACTTAGGATCCACTTTCTTACAAAGTTCAAGTACACGGTACAGTATTGTTATGTGCAGTCACCATAGTGCACACTAGATCTCCAGAACTCCTTCCTCTTGCATAACTGAAACTTGGTGCACCTTGATCGGTAGCTCCCAATATTGCCCTCCCCCCAGGCCCTGGTAACCATTCCCCTCCTTGCTTCAGTGAGTTTGACTATTTTAGTGAGATCATACAGTATTTGTTTTTCTGTGTCTGATGTAATTCACTTCGCATAACGCCCTCCAGGTCCATCCATGTCTCCAGTGGCAGAATTCCCTTCTTTTTTATAGCTGTATAATATTCCCGTGTGCCTGTGTGCCACATTTTCTTTATCCATTTATCCATCGAGGGACCCTTAAGTTGCTTCCATGTCTTGGTTACTGTGAACAATGCTGCATTGAACCTGGAGTATAGATGTCTTTTTAAGATCCTGATTTCAATTTCTGTGGATAAATATGCATGAGTGGCATCGTTGGGTCGCACGGTAGTTCTATTTTTAATTGTATGAAGAACCTCCATACTGTTTTCCGTATGGTTACGTCATTTGCATTCCCGGCAATAATGTACCAAGTTTCTCTTTTCTCCATGTGCTAACCAACGCTTATCTTCTGTTGTTGTTGTTGTTGTTAAATAACAGCCATCCTAATAGGTGTGAGGCGATATCTCCTTGTGGTTTTGATTCGTGATTGTGAGCACTTTTGCATATACCTGTTGGCTATTTGTCATCTGTGTGTCTTCTCTGGGAAAATGTCCATCAGTTCCTTTGCCCATTCCTTAATCAAGTAATTTATTTTTGCTTTTGCTTTTGAGGTGTTCAAGTTCCTTCTATATTTTGGATATTAACCCCTAGTCAGATACAAGGTTTGCAAACATTTTCTCCCATTCTGTAAGTTTTCTTTTCTTTTTTGTTAAGTTTTTTTTTTAATGTTTATTTATTTCTTTTGAGAGAGAGACAGAGTCTGAGCAGGGGAGGGGCAGAGAGACAGAGAGAGAGAGAATCTCAAGCAGGCTCTGCACTGTCAGCACAGAACTCCACCCGGAGCTCGATCCCATGAACCACAAGGTCATGACCTGAGCCCAAATCAGGAGTCAGATGCTCAACCGACTGAGCCACTCAGGTGCCCTTCTAGGTTGCCTTTTCATTTTGCTCACTTGTCTTTTCTAACCGAGTGATCATTTTTATTTCCTCTTCTATGAGAAGTCTGTTTAAATTTTTTTTAAGTTTTATTTTTTTATCTTAGAGAGAGAGACACACACACGCACACAGCGCAAGTCGGGGAGGGGCAGAGAGTCCCAAGCAGGCTCCCCACTGTCAGCACAAAGCGAGATGTGGGGCTCGAACCCACGAAACCATGAGATCATGACCTGAGCTGAAACCAAGAGTCAGACACTTAACCATCTGAGCCACCCAGGCGCCCCAAGAGTCTGTTCATATCCTTGGTCCATTCCCCACTACGTTTTTATCTTTTTCCTATTGATTCGTAGCACTATGCATTAGGGATTTTGATCCTTTGTTATACATATGGCAGGTTTTTTCTCCAGGCTTTCACTTGCATTATAACTTTGTTTATGGTGTCACTTGTCACACAGACATATACTTGCTTTCTAAAATGCATGCCTGACCTGGTCTTGTCCTTGCAGAAATTCCTGGCTGTATCCACAGAGTGCAGTACCTGCCTGCAGCCTGTCGGGGGAGCTCAGGGACCGAAAGCCTCTGAGCCTCAGGGTCCACAGCTCTCAATAGGGCTAATGCCTCTGGCGGCTGTGGTGGGTAGATCACAGTGGGAGTGAGCCCTTGGTACCACTGACACTTGGTGTCAGTATCATTACAGTTACAGGACATCAAGGCCCTTTGTGACCACCCCCCAAACCATTTCCGGTCTCATCTCCTGCACTCTGGTCAGGGGCATCGCTCATTGTTCCCTGCACCTGCCCTGGTCCCCGCCTCCAGACCTGTCTCCACGTGTCTCTTTCTTCTCTGTCCCTCCCCTCCCCAGGCCTCTCACAATTTCTTAGTCTACCCCCACTAAATTTCCATCCCCCTGTCATTGGCTGGGACCCAGCCCCTTCACCCCACCCTATTCCAGGACCCCTCCTACTTTTCTCCCTCTCCTGAGGCCCACCCCCTGCCCTTGATCCAGAGCTGCCATGATTTGGGGCCCATCTGGTCTTTCCGTTGATGGTGTTCTTCTCAGGGAGGGAAGCTGGGTGTTACTCGTCTCTATTAGTCTCCCCCGCTCCCCGACCCATCGGAGGCTCTCACTGGGGCCTGCGGCCTAGCCTGTCCTCTTCCCTGAATTACCAAACCAAGGCGGAACCTCTCACACTCAGCTCACACGGAGGGGTGAAGGGAGATCACCCTAGGGCCTGACCTCTGCACAACCCCGAGGGACGTGCCCAGATTACAGAGCTGGGAGGCACCTGGTCCCAAAGGTCTTTGTGCCTACTGAGACGGGAGCTGCCTGGTAAGGCCTCTCAGGAAGCACGGCCTGCCAGCTCCTGGCCTCGGCTCCTTCCCTGAGCCCGGGAGACCCTGGAGCCTGGGATCAGCGGCTTGAGGGGCCCTCTCCTCGAGGCTGGACCCAGCCTACACCCCGGCCCCAAGTTTTCCCTGACATCTGATGGCAGGGCTGGCTGAAGACGCGGCTGGCATGGTCCTTGCTTGGGCCTAAAGGTGACCCACTTGGAAAAGGTCAACCTTTCCTGGCCCTCCGCCTCTGGATGACTAATCTCATGATCTCTGGCTTTACTTTCTGCCTCCAGAAAATGGGGTGAAGGGGCACCTGAGACAGGAGGTTGAGAGGCTTTGGGCAGCTAGAAGGTTGGGGCCAGGTCCTGGGAACTTGGTGTGGATTCGAGGTGCCAGGGGAGCCGCATGCGATTGCTCAGCTGGAATTGCCCTGGATTTAGTAGATCGATGCCCAGTGCACGGTGACTGCTATCCTGGTGCCTGATGTTAGCGGGGCCATGTCTGCAGCGCCTGTGCATACCTGTAAGTCCACGCCTGTTGCCGTGGGTCCTCCTGGGATGTGTGTGTGTGTGTGTGTGTGTGTGTGTGTGTGCACGTATGTGTACGTGTGGTCTGTTTCCACGCGAGGACAACCATGTCTTGGCACAGGTGTACGTGTGGGTCCCTGGGATCGCTTCTCCTGCAGAACCAGCGCTCAGAAGGCAGCAGGGAGGGGGCAGTCTGAGGAAGGCTGGCGCGTGGGTGGAGGGAGGAGGGGACAGGTCAAGCTTGGAGAGAAACAGGGCAGGAAAAAAAAACCTGCTCCATTTTGGGCGCAATTGCTGAGGTCTGTTGGGGCAGGCCCTGTTGCCTCCTACGCCAGGGTGGACCCTCGGGAAGGGGTTGGGCTGAGCGCCTCCTCCTGGCAAAGTTGGCTTTCACTGGCCCCCATGACCCGCCCCAGCCACGCAGTCCAACGGCCTCAGAAGAGCCCCGGACGCAGCCGGGAAAGGTGGTCCAGCTCACTCGAGGGCGGGAGGCAGCCTACGACGCTGGGATCTGCTGGCACGCCAGTGGTAAGAGCCTTCGAAGTCTCCGCGCTGTAAGCCCTCCGTTCGTGTTTCCGAGCTCCTTCCCCAGCCAGCGGGCTAGACATTCAGTTGTGACTGATGCCTGAGCGAGGAGGATGAGTTCCCAGGCAGGGCCCTGCAGGATGGGGTGGAAGGAGGGAGCACTAGGGTGTGGGCACAGGTCGCCACCTGCTTTTCCCCACAGCTGTCCCTTCCCAAGGGCACACCCTGGAGGCTAGTTTTTCCTATTGAAGAATAACTTACATTCGGTAAAGTGCATTGATCATAACCATACAACTTGATGGCTTTTATATAGATGGACACCCGTGTAACTGTGACCCTGGGCAAGAGTCGTCATTCCAGAAAAAATTCCTTTGTGTCCCTTCCCGGTCAATATATCCTGCCTCAGAAGGAACCACTATTCTGGTTCTAGGTATTGCTGTCCTAGAATACCAAGTAGATGTAGTCACACGCTATGTTCGATTTTGGATCTGTCTTCTTTCGGTCATTATAATGGTTTTTAGATTCATCCTTGCTGTCACGTGTAACAATCGTTCATCCCATTTTATCAGTGGGTAGTGTTCCATTGTATGGGCGTACCACAATTTGGGTCTTTTTTCTTCTGTTGGGGGGCATTTGGGTTATTTCCAGTTTTCGGCTATAATGAATAAAAGTGCTGTGAATGTTCGCAAGTGTGTGCAAGTGTGTGTGTGGACATGTTTTTATTTCTGTGGTTTTATTTCTTCACCTACGAGTGGAGAAACTGGATCACAGGGTAAGTCTGTGTTGAACTTTGTAAGGAACTGCCAATAGCGACGTATGCAAGTTTCAGTTTCTCATCCTTGGAAGTCCTTCTGCTCCATACCCTCAGGTGCCTCAAAGAGCCCACGCCCTGGCCCCATCTGGAGATGAGCCTGGCCGTTCGAAGTGGCGGCCATCCTCCAGGGACCCAGAATCCTGCTGCAACAGAGGGGCCTGGCTGATGTGGGCAGGCGGGGGCTACACCCTCTGAGAGGGAGAAGAGAACTCACGTTTGGTGAGCGCCAACTAAAAATCAAGCACCCCACAAAGACCTTTAGGTACGTGATCTCACGGAATCCTCTGGCTGCTGGGCTCCTGTGAGAAAGGCAGATAAGACATTTGCTGTTTGAAGACAGCCTGTCCCCCAAGGCTGCCTGTCCCTAGCAGCCCTTCCCCTGGCACCATATTGGATCTTAAATGACCCAGCACGAAGGCACTGAGGTCTGTAGAGCCTCTTTCCAGCCTGCCCACCCCACCCCCCTGCACAGAGGAAGAGAAGGCCCTGAGAAAGAAGGGCTTTTGCCCCCATGGTAATAAGCAGAACTGGGCTACAACTCAGATTTCCTGCTTCTTTCTCAGGAGAGGAAATCAGGCCTCTTCCCTTGGGGAGAGGCTTTTTCTATGCCCCTCTGTCATGGAACCAACCCTAGGGAGAGCTTCACCCAGCTGGGGGCACCTCTGGGGGCGGGGCACATTATAGTCCTGTCTGCGAGCATCAGCACAGCCCGCACAGGCACACGGCAGGCGCCAACGAGAGGAAGGACGGATGAGTGGTTTAGTCTGGCTCTGCTGCTTGGAAACATGCTGGAAAAGTCCTTCTCTGGAATAGTCTTACGTGTGTTCGCAGCTCCAATCCCGAATCTCGGAGCCGAAGACATCATGGAGTGCGGTGCTCTGTTTTCAACAGCCCAGGTGTTACCGGCGAAATTTTAAGAATTAAGTCATTGATATCAGGAAGTGAAGTGACTGCCTCCAGGTTGTGTACTGGATGAAGACAGTGGAGAATGGAGATTGGAGGCCGTAGGAGCAAGACCCAGCGCGAATGAGGATCACACATCTCAGGAAGGACGTAGTGAGTAATGAGAAAATTAGGATTCAATCGACCACACTTCAGTTTGCACAAAGCCGTTGGGTGAAGCTAGGTCCACTGGCATCTTCCCAGATTATGTCTGTAATATGCAGAAATCTCTTTCCTTCTGAATCTATCCAGCGCTGACAGGCAGGGACCAAGTTGGGGGCCTAGAGGCGGCACCATGTTTTTGGCTGGTGAGCCCAGCCAGGTAACTGTGAGGCTTTTGTTCATCAGGGAGATTAAGCTGCTCTGTTCCTAGAAGAGGCATCAAACATATTAAATGTCTTTGTTAGCATTTTATAGATTCACGCCAATGCGCTAACAGTTGTTGTATATAAGCTATACCTCAACTAAAAAAAGGGAAAATGGCAGCCTGGGAAAAGGTGGGGAGTGGGACACAGGGCTACGACAGGTGGGGACCCTGGTCTCCAGTTACAGCAAGCAGGCAGGGTGTGGAGAGACGACCCTGAGCATCAGAGGGATTCAGGCTATGTTTGCTCAAGCCCAGCACGCGGCTCTGGGGAGAGAATAGGAGGGTCTATGGTCGTATCTCCCTTTACCTTTTCCTCTCCTGGTGGGCTTGAGCTGCCGACTCCTTTCCAAGGGCCCAAGAGCAAGTTATCTTCACCAACGTCCTACCTTTGACCCTCCGAGAGGGCCACGACGGGTCTGGAGAATGTTCTGTGGCTAAGCTGGCTCTGCTCCCTACTCCTTCCGGCTCTTGGGCTCTAGGCAGCCAGAGAAAGGAATCCTTGGCCAGCACAGGGAGACTTGGTGTCCTGGTTTCAAATGCCAGCCCCTCAGCCCCAACCTGACTTCTCGGTCTTAGGATTTGCTTTTCTGGAGTGACGTCTGGGTGACTGTTTCTTTTCAACATGCCGTCCACAGCAAATGGGTAGAGGACCACAAGGAATGGGGACTAAATGGCCCATTAAAGACATACAAGTTAAATAAAAGGGTGTGTGGATATATTTACATATATAAGCGTGTGTGTATATACTTGATATGTATGACTGAAAATAAGGCATTTACATATATATTGAATATATTTAATACATGTTATATTATTATAGAATACAATTATAGTTTATACATTATTATAAAATTACATTATCTTTTCATTTACATATTACATATTTCACATTACAGACACAGATTCATTTAATATTTCACACTACATTTTATTATATATTATACTTTCATAAAATGTTATATTACTAGTTAATAATTATATGTTCATAATAGCCCTAAATGGAAAGAACCCAAATGCCCATCAATGAGGGAATGGATGAGCAAATTGTGGTATGTCCATACGAGGAATACTACTCAGCAAGAAAGAAGAATCTGCAACACTACATGCAATAGCATGAAAGGATCGCAACGTCATGCTGTAGGAGAGAAGATAGGCAAAAAAGAGTACCTAACATGTAATTCCATTTATATAAGATTCTAGAAAATGCAAAGTAATCTGTAGTTTAAATTTTTTTATGTTTATTTATTTATTGATTATTTTTAAAATTTTTTAATGTTTATTTTATTTTTGAGAGAGAAACAGAACGTGAGCAGGGGAGGATCAGAGACAGAGGGAGACGCAGACTCCGAAGCAGGCTCCAGGCTCCGAGCTGTCAGCACAGAGCCCGACGCGGGGCTCGAACCCACGAACCGTGAGATCATGACCTGAGCCGAAGTCAGATGCTTAACCGACTGAGCCACCCAGGCACCCCTATTTATTTTTGAGAGAGAGAGAGAGACAGAGTGTGAGCAGGGGAGGGGCAGAGAGCGAAGGAGACACAGAATCCAAAGCAGGTTCCAGGCTCTGAGCTGTCCGCACAGAGCCCGAGGCGGGACTTGAACCCACTAACTGGGAGATCATGACCTGAGTCAAAGTTGGAGGCTTAATTGGCTGAGCCACCCAGGAGCCCCCAAATGAATCTGTAGTTTCAACAAGCAGACCAGTGGCTGCCTGGGGTGGTGATGGAGGGAGGGATAGATTGCAAAGAGATGTGAAGACTCTTCTGGGGATGATGAAAATATTTGTTTTCTTTATTGTAGTGATGGTTTCACAGGTATGGTGCATGTCAAAACTAGTCACGTTGTATCGTTAAATATGTGTAATTTGTTGTCTGTCTTCATATACTTCAGCAATGTAAAAAAAAAGCATTTTCAATCCCATTCCTTTCTTTAATGATATCATTCATATAATTGTCTTTAATATCATTATATAATCTTTAATTATTTGGTGTTTAATTATTTGATTTGGTGTTTTCTCAACTTCCTCTAAAAATTACATATTTGCATATGTTTTATAATATATATGACATTTTACTAGAATAGTATAGATGCATAAAATAATATGATTGGAACATAAATAAAGGGGCACCTGGGTGGCTCAATCAGTTAAGTGTCCGACCTCAGCTCAGGTCATCATCTCATGGTTTGTGAGTTCGAGCCCTGCCTTG
The DNA here is from genome assembly GCA_030068075.1 of Paguma larvata. NCBI lineage: Eukaryota > Metazoa > Chordata > Mammalia > Carnivora > Viverridae > Paguma > Paguma larvata. Next base: position 20,454,213 of record CM057842.1, on the reverse strand, counting down.
GACTCTGTGTGGACAGCTCAGAGCCTGGAGCCTGCTTCGGATTCTGTGTCTCCAATTCTCTCTGCTCCTCCCCTGCTCAAGTTCCCTCTCTCTCTCTCTTTTTCTCTCAAAAATAAAATAAACATTAAAAAACATAAATAAACATACCAGAGAGTATGTACTGAAAACGTCACTGGTGTGGACACAATATTTTGAAGACCAGTAGAATAAAGAGCTGTGGAACTTCCATTCCTTGGGCACTCGGTATGATTGAAATAATATTATTTAACCTGAAATAAAGGAGTGGTGGGACATTAGAATTAAAAAAAAAAAAAAAAGGAATCATCAGGGTGCCTGCTGGCCCAGTCAGTACAGCATGTGACTCTTGATCTCAGGGTTGTGAGTTCAAGCCCCAAGTTAGGTGTGGAACCCACTTAAAAAGAAAAAAAATCATCTTCTGATCCATCTAACAGCTGCGGGCGAATCTCAAAACCAGACACAAGAGAGTACTACTCTGTGATGAGGTTTTTAAAAGCAGACAAAACTTATCTACAGAGATAGAAATCAAATCAGTAGTTGCCTGTGGGTGGGGGAAGCCCTGGAATGGGATGAGAGGAAATTTGTGGGGTGACAGAACGTTGTATCTTTTTAAAAACATTTTTTTAAACGTTTAATTTTGAGAGAGAGACAGAGCGAGAGTGGGGGAAGGGCAGAGAGAGAGGGGAAACAGAATCCAAAGCAGGCTCCAGGCTCCTCGCTGTCAGCACAGAGTGCGATGCGGGGCTGGAACCCATGAGCCACGAGATCATGACCTGAGTCGAAGTCAGAGCCTCAACTGACTGAGCCACCCGGATGCCCCTCATAATTTTTTTTTTAAGTGAGCTTTCTGCCCAGTGTGGGGCTTGAACTCATGACCCTGAGATCAAGAGTCAGATAGATGTTCTACCAACTGAGGCAGCCAGGTGCTCCTTGCATACAACTCTTTAATTGGGGTCTTAGTTATATACCGTAAAATTCACCCTTTTAATGTGTACGATTTTGCGTTTTTTAGTACATCATGAAGTTGTGCAACCATCGCCGTATCTAATTTTAGAACATTTCACCTCCCCAAAGAGAAACCCCAGCCCTGTTGCCCTTGCATTGCTTAGTGTCCTTGGTCCCCCCTTTGGTATCTGTGAGCTCTCGTTAATAGATAAGAAGTCGAAGGTGCAAAGGGGCTTAAGAAAATGCAGGGGCCAATAATATAAAATTGAGAACATTGTGCTCATTAATTTATTTTCCCCCCACAATTGAGAAAAGAGGGCTGCAGAGGCAGAGCGGGCCCCCTGGGAATGAATGCAACACAGCCTTGGGCTTATAGCGCTCAAGGATGGAAAAATGGAGTCCCGAGGCCTGTGCCTTTCCCAAGAGAGGCAACTGGGGAGAAACAAGCTAAGTGACTTAGGTAGACAGAGAAAGAAATGGGGAGATCCTGAGAGGCCTCCTGGAGGAGGTGGCTTTGGGGCGAGGCCAATTATTTCTCATAATTTGTTGTGCTTTACAGTTTGCAAAGAGTATTTACAAACATTATGTCCTTGGATTCTCAGGACCTAGGCAGACAGGTGGCTTCATCCCCATTTTGCAGATAAGGAAACTGAGGTCCAGAGATGACGGTCCAGAGAGAAGGTCCCATAATGAAGCAGTGACTAAATCTGGACTTGCCCCCAAGTTGTCTGCCTCCAAGCCCACTGCTTTTTCCACTCCAACACAGGGTGGGAGAGAGGAACGCCTGGCAGGGGCGTTTGCAGGAGCTAAGACAGGGACGTGGAGCAGGGCAGGTGTTGGGGGAACACATGGCGGTAGCCTGTGCCCCCAGGGCAGCAGGGCCGGCTAGTGGACCAGACCTCCGTGGAGAGTGGCATGATGTGAGCAGTGACTCGTTGGTGGTAATCACTTGATCACTTGGGTAATTAGCCACGGGGAGTCATTATGTGCCTTCTCTCACTTGGGCTGATTAATGGGTGCTGGCTGCCCGGTAGCAATGGAGGACTGCTGATTGCTGACGGGAGGGCCTGGCGGGCTTCGGAACTTAATTAAGTTTTTCTGGGGCTGAAAACAGCCCAAAGCCCTGGTTGAGGGCTCTGTTGGTTCCCGGGGTCCAGGCCTGGGCCTCATGTTCTCATTCAAAACAAGGCCCTGGCTGGATGCACCCCTGCAGAGAGCAGGCGAGCGCTCACTCCTCTGTCAGTGGGAACAGGAGGTATAACCTCTACCTGCACAAAGCCAGTTGGAACTAGAGACTGTGTTAGGAATGGCCGAGGTGCCTCACGGGTGTGCCAGCCTCTGGTCTTAGATGCTTACCTGGCAGTAAGACAGCCTCTCATTTACCCACTGCCCTCAGGGGGACTGAGATCTCTTTATGGGATTAGATGAGGTGACAGAAGCCAAACGAATGCCAAATACAGAGGTAAATTAGAAATACCAATTGTAAAGAAACAACTAGGAGGGAGGGAGGGAGGGTGAGAAGAGAGAGAACCTGTTTACGTGGGATAGGTAGGGAAGGCTTCTCTGAGGAGACCACCCTGTTAGACAGATCCTGGAACCATGGGAAGGTACCAGCCATGTGAAGGTGGGTGCAGGAGGAGAAATGAAGAGTGGACCAGGCATTGGAAACAGTGTGTGCAAGGGCCCTGTAGTGGGAAGGACCTTGGCATACTTATGGGGTGGAAAAGAGATAGGCACGACTGAACCTCAGCAAGCAAGGCAGAGGAGTGGTGACTGGTAAGTTTGGAGAGTGGGCAGGGCCAGGCTCATAGTCCAAAGTCAGTCTTTTGGACTTACTCTAAGTGCAGTGGAAAGCCCTGGGAGGCTTTCAGGCTGCGGTGTGCCGTGACCAGAAGTCAGATTTCTTCGGGCTCTGCTGGGGGCTGCCCCTTCGGTGCATGGTTCCCACCTGAAATTCCAAGCAGCAGAGCGGTCAAAGAGCTGGCATATCTGGTTAGTGGCCTAGCTCTGCCTCTCACTAAGAGTAGCTTGGAAGTTTCTGGTTTGCTCTTTGTCCGGAGAGAACACCACGATCTACCCTGAGGGATGGTGAAGGGTTAAAGGAGGTTTTGTGCATGTGCGCCCACACCCAGCGGGCACGAGGCAGACTCTCCAACAGTAGGTTTTAAGTCTTTCTTGTGGCTCTTCTCTCTTCTTCTCCTCCTTCCTCCTCCTCCTCCTCCTCCTCCTCCTCCTCCTCCTCCTCCTCTTCTTCTTTGAGGGTCATGAAGTGGGGGGAGGCAGGAGTCAACAAAGAACCTTGTTTCTGAGTTTTAAAATATTCAAATAAATGGAAAGATAGCACATGTCCCAGTTGGGAAGATGAAATATTATAGAATATTTGATCTGTTTAAATTATAGGTTTAATGCAACTCCATGCAAAAACCTCAATTTTTTTTTTAGAACTAAAAATATCAGTAACAACAGCTGACATTTACTGAGCATTTACTGTGTGCCTGGCACTGAACTTGTGAAGCAGGTATTACTTTTATCCCCATTTTATATATCCCCTAGGCCTAGATGGGATAAGGAACTTGTCAAGGTCACAGGGCTGTAAGTGTTGGATCTGGATGGTCCCATCTTCAAAACCAGAATTCTTAATCCCTATATGTTAATGTGTATGGATACAGATACCAGTCTGGTTACCAACTGATATTCTGAATAACAGAAAATTCTATGAAGGGCTATATACTCCTGTTAGATGTTAGAACCTATTCTAAAGAACCGATAGTTAGATCCATATGGTATCTGCTCAGACTGAGGTCTATGAAAAGAAATGGAAGAATTCAGAAACAGATTGACCCAATCAAAAGCCTACCATAAAAACAGATTTTGCTAAATAAAGGGTGGGGGAAATTATTTAATAAATGATGACTGCATAAGCAATAAAGGCTGATGCTGCTGGTGGTGAGTTGAGTCTGTATTTTACTCACTCAGCAAAATAAACTTGGGTCGTCATCAAAGAATTAAATATAAAATGAAATTTTGGAAAACTAGCATAAAATAGACCATCGGATGGATGGAAGAAAGCTCAATTTGTCAGCATTCGAGCAATAAAATCAAAAAGGACTACAATGACAGAGTGAACATTAAAATAAGACCAAAAAACCAGACTGGAAAATACTTGCATCACTGATGACACAGGAATATTGATCATATAAAGAATGCTTATTCAGAGTTAGAAGAGGTTCAAGCCCCCCAGCAGATGAATGGATGCGAACAATCATTCACAGAAAGGGGAGTGGATAGTAAATGAAGAAAACATTCATTTTAAAAGTCATCTAAGAAAGGCTAACGTAACCTTGAACTATGACAGCCACTAGTGAAGTAGGAGAAAAAAAAGGTGGTACCCACTGCTTCCAGATGTGCATTACACCTCTTACCACTCGTTCCTGGGAGGCAGTAGTAGCCTGAGCCCTGCAACTCTTTGTGAAAGTTCTAGGGCACTGTGGAGCAAAACCCCTCTGCTTTGCACCTGATTATTCGACAGCCAGGAATTTGTTCCAAGTGCAGAATGAAAGGACATATTAGCCAACAATGGTAAAGAATCCAAATATACCATTTCAGGAGACTAAGTGAATGGATGAAGATACCTGCCCATCTAAAGAATGTATCAAGAACAAAAGAAAATGTTAAGTGATAGTAACAAACACAAAAGAAAATGTGTGGGTGATTGCAACTATGTAAGGACATGGGTATAGACGGAAGGTTTTATGCTTCTCCTAGTATTATGGATACTTAATTTGTACATTTTTCTTTCTCTGGTTGTCAGTTGTCTTTCAAGCGGTGGTTAAAAAAAAAATCTGGATTCAAATCCAGCCAGCAGCGGGACTTCGGGCAAGTTTGTCTGTAAAGTGGAGTAGTATTTCTCAGGGCGGTGGTGAGGTCAGTGGGAAGTGGCCTGAGCCCGTGTTTGGCACCTCAAACCTCGTTCTTGCAGTGGGGCGCCTCCTCCTTCCTGAAAGGGAGAAGACATCAGCGCCCTGTCCGAGACCTTCTCCCTGGGTCCGGGAGTCCGGGCACTCCTGGGTGTCTGCGGCATGAGGACTCCCTTCCGGAGGGAACTTTCCATAGCAGGAGGGGAAGGGGGTGTGTGTCCCACCGGCATCTGCGCTCGCCGGGGAAGGGGCGAGCTCGGAGAGCATAACAGCCGGTGGACACCTCGGGATGCGGGTCCGGCTTGCAGCCACCTTTGAGCTTCTGTTCCGACCCCGGGCCCCTAGCTCTCCTGCCCGAATTCAGCAGCCGTCTCGTGCCCCCTCGCTGGGGCCCCGAGCGGCTGGAAAACTCGGATTTACAGGGCGCCTCCTGCGGAAGCCTGGAGAAACCCAGTGCGCCTGGGGGCCCGGGCCGACTTCGTAGACAAGGGGCACTTGGGTGCCCTTCCAGGTCTCGAAGGACGCGCCAGATCCCCGACGTGGGCCAGGCGGGAGGATGCAGCCCTCTCCCGCGGCAACACACGCGCACATCTGGGATCGGCCGCGCCTCCGTCCTTTCCTCCGCTAATGCCATCTTGCCGGAGGCGGTCACGTGCGGACGACAGCGGCGCGCTTCGCCCGGCCCGGGCTCCAGGACCGACCCGCTGACACTACTGGGCTCCCTGTACAGCCCGAGGTGAGACGCGAGGGCCCTTTCCTCGTGGGTCGGAGAAGGGACAGGGTGGGTGCTTGGTCCCTGGGGCGCGTCTCCCTGTCGGGGCCCGACCGCACGGGGTCGCCACGCCGTCGGGGGCCGGAGGCGCCGCCGCGTGCCCTGCGCCACGGCCTCGGGGATGTCCGTGGCAAGTTGTGGCTCGAGGCACGAGGGGCGGGGGTAGCTGGCGGCGCCCGACCGCGGCCCCTCACTGCCCGAACGCCTCGCATCCCGCGCGGCCCCAACCGGGCTGGAAGACTTGCGGGCCGGCTCGGGGAGGCCCGGTCCGGGGGCGCCACGCGCGCGGCGCGAGGGGCGCGGGCTGCCGGGAGGAGCGCGGATGGGGGGGGGGGCGCGGGCGCATGCGCCCTGCACCCGTGCCATATTGGAATGAGTCGGAGCGCGGAGCGCCGCCGCCGCCGCCGCCTCCGCCGGAGCGCGGGTGGAGGGGGGCGGGGAGAGCTGCCGGCCGCCCCGCTCCGCCGAGCCCAGCAGGAAGGAGGGCGCGAGCGGGCGAGCGCGGGCGGCGCGAGCGGAAAAAGAGCCCGCGCGGGGAAGCGAAAAGAAGGAAAGAAAGAAAGAAAACGAGCGCGAGAGGAGGGAAAAGCCAGCGATCGAGCGAGGGCGCGCGCGAAAACTCCCGGCAGGTAAAAAAGCGGGGCCGCCAGCTGGGCCTTCCCGCGCGGCGGCCTGAAGGGGCGGCGGCGGAGCTGGGGCGGGAGACCGCGCGGCGCCCCCCTTGAGGGAGCCGCGCAACTTTGCCAACGAAAAACCGCCGAGAGCCGGCGGACGGCGGGCGCGCGGGCTGAGGCGCCAACGGGCGGCGGCGGCACGTTGGGGGGGGGGGGGGGGGGGGGGGGGAGCGCGGCGCCCGCGCGCGGCCTCGCGCGCTCCCGCGGCCCCGCGCGCCGGCCGACCGGGCTGAAGGAGCGCGCCTGGGCGCCTCGCCGCGGCGGCGAGCGGCGGCGGCGGCCGGCGGCCCCGGGAGGGCGGCGCGGCGCGCGGCACCCCCAGGGGCGTGAAAGGAAAGTGGCCGGGCGGCGGCACCGGCGGGCGCCCAAGTTCCCCGGCGCTCTGGGCCCGCCGCGCGCCCCTCCCCGCGCGTCCCGCGCTCCCGCCCGCCGAGCCCCCGCGGACCCGCCCCCCGGGCTCGCTCCGGGGCCGGGGCGCGAACCCGCAACCGGGGCCGGGGGCGCGCTGCCTGCGCGGCGGTCCGAACTTCCGAGGGCCGAGGTGGCCGCTGCGCTGCCGCGGAGCGTCTAGCGGCCCCCGCAACCGGTTGCTTCGGGCCGGCGTTGTGGAGTGCGTCGGGCCTCCCTGGCGCCGCGCGCGAGCGGGCAGTGGGCTCGCCGGGCACCCGCCGCCCGACCCCAGCCGGACCCGCTCGCTCGGGGCCCCGACCTGCGCTCGGGAGGGCCGTGACCGTTTCGATTTCTGTTCTTAAAGTCTCGTTTTAAACCGTGAAGAGGAGGCTGTGGAGAGGCGAGCAGAGAGTCCTGAGAAGCAAGGCCTGCTCTGTGGGGAGCAGAAACGCCTTGTGAGAACAGAAATAAATTCCCGCGGAAAGGATGTATGTTAAGTTTTTAGCAAGATGTCAGCTGTTCACTGGGCTCTAAAACTAAGCTGTAAGGCACAGGCCACCTGCAAGTGTTGTTATGAGCAAGGAGCTGGGGAGGACACCGCAGTCAGAGACAAGATTGTTGTTTAGTGGGGTGTCTTCCCAGCAGGTCACTCAAAGCCGTGCTCCTGAACAGCCCCAAGTGAGGTTTTCACGAGTCCTACTTAGCGACATAGTTCTCAGAACCAAGTAACCATCAAAGAGATTTGAAAGGAAATTGGATGGATTTTGTTAATCCCTGCATATACCTTTGCCTCTTGAACCACATTTTAAAGATGTCACCCTTGATTGCATCACAAGAAAAATGCTTGCCTGAAAATGTGATCAGTCATTTGCCAAGTGTCTTGAGAGGAGGAAGATGCGCGTGTCTTTGTGTATACACTTTGGGGCCTGTTGGCCTGGCGTTTTGAAGGCTCTGTTGAGTCCTTCTGGGCCACAGGTAGATCCAGAGTTCATATTTGTTTACAGTGTCACGAAAGTAACGGCCTGGTGGAAACGGGAGTGGCTCAAGATCAGGAAACCGTTCTGTTACTACTGTTGTCATTGACTAGCTGCCTTATCTCTGTATGGTTCTTACCCTCAAGATTTGGTTTTCCTTCTTTGCAAAATCAGAGGATGAATAGGTCATCTTTCTGCATGCTTTCAGATCTCAAATTTGGCAACTTTCTAAACTGAGAGATTGGGGCGCCTGGGTGGCTCAGTCGGTTAAGCATCTGACTTCAGCTCAGGTCATGATCTCGCGGTCTGTGAGTTCGAGCCCCGCGTCGGGCTCTGTGCTGATGTCTCAGAGCCTGGAGCCTGCTTCGGATTCTGTGTCTCCCTCTCTCTCTCTCTGCCCCTCCCCTGCTCACGCTCTGTCTCTATGTCTCCCAAAAATAAATAAATGTTAAAAAAATTTTTTTTAAATGAGAGATTGAAAAATCCCTGGTCTGTGTTTTGAGAGGTTTTACATAAAAGTGCTCACAATAAATAGATATTTTATTAAAATATGTTTGGAAAAAACGTCTTAGTTGCTACATCTAGGATTATTTTGTATCACCTAATTGGACAAAGACTTACAAATTTATTCAGTGTGTTCTAAAAGTTGTATTTATTATTATTAATTGAGGTCTGATTTACAGTAAGACCATTAATGCATGTGCATATGCCCTGATAACCACGCTCAGATCTAGATTCACTGAATCAAGATTCAGCCTCCCAGTGGGCTCCTTTTACGTTCCTTTCATTGAGTAAACACCTACCTTCTCCCTAAGGGGACACCACAGTTCTGACTTATGGCATCACTAGTGCGTTTTGCTTCATACAGAACCCTTTTGAGGGTGAGGGTGATATTAAGTTAAAGGACAGCAGGTGTGTAAATCTGAAATTATGGTCATTTTTGCCGTGACCCTAAATGTTTTTATAAAAATTCTTAATGGTTTTTACTACCTAGAATAACTAGAAACCTAGTAACTAGGTTTTCTGACCCAGGAAACTTCTTAGAAGGTCACTTTTAAGCTGAAGCAGCAATTTGCAGATTTGGATCTGTAGGTGTTGGGCATGTTTGTGGTCACAGGCCCAGTATCAACCTGTTACTTCCCATTTTTGGAATACTGATATGTTTCCAGACAGTAGGTTTGGAGGATGGATCATGAACTTTCCAACAAGTCAGTGTTTAAGGTGTTAGTAGATGAATCAGTTCCTTAAAGCCTACAATTTGCTGAGAAAATTGAATGAAAATTGATTTTTTAAAGTTCAGTGAATTAAAGAATGTGGGCATAGAGCTTTAACAGCCTTTTAAATGACAGCAATTAACTTGATTTATATATGTAGGATATTCGTCTGGTTTATCAAGTCGTTAAAACTTTAGCGATGAAAGCAAAAACAAAAGGTAACTAGAAATTATGTCAAGTGTGATTAATTTTTTTATTTCAACATGATTAGGATATCTTTTTGTTTTACCCTTCTAGGAAGGTTTTTTTTTTTTTTTTTTTTTTTAATATTCTCCACTGAAGCAAGTACTTCAGCAATTTGCTTATTCTTAGCAAATGCCTTTTAATATATTCCTGTACATTTTCTTGTTTCTGCTTCTGAAGGAGAGGAGTTAGCAGTTGTAAGTGAATTCTTGTTGATTCTTCACAATGGCCTGTGTTTTTTATTGCAAGGACGCCTGCGTGATACAAAGTTGGAACTAAGGCCTGTGGTAGTGATGTATGGGGGCATAGTCCACAAAGTTCAAAGATTTTCTTTTGGGGGTGTCTGGGTGGCTCAGTCGGTTCAGCATTTGACTTTGACTCAGGTCATGATCTCGAGGTTTGTGAGTTTAAGCCCCGCATGTGGCTCTACGCTGATGGTGAGGAGCCTGCTTGGGATTCTCTGTCCCTCTCTCTCTGCCCTTCCCCCCACTAGTGCAAGCGCATGCGTGCGTGCGCGATCTCTCTCTCTCTCAAAAAATAAAGAAACTTAAATAAAAAGATTTTATTTTGAGAAATGGATTTTGCTGAATAATTGTTTTCTGTGACTAAGCCAGTTAGTTGACTAGCTAACAGCTAAGTTAGATTTGGTTACTCTACTCCAAGATTCATAGCATCTTTAGCTAAGACGGTAATTCATCACTCAGTAATGGATCCACTGGTTGTGTGTGTGTGTGCGTGCCTTTTTTTTTTTTTTAGAGATTTCTTAGCTTTTACATGATCAGATATTTAACTTAAAACTTATTAAATTTTAAGAGTTGCAACTAAAGGTGCAAAACGAGAAACAAAATACATATGAAAGATCATTTCCCCTTTTGATATTTGTTTCTTTGAATTTTAATTTTTCTCTTTAAAAATGCTTTCCTGTCCATAACCTCGCTGCTTCTGTAGGGTATTTTGGCTTTCACAGTGGTGATAGACTGGGCTTAGCTACAGAGTGAGGGTATAGATACAGACATCATTTGACTTTAAAGTCTATAGAACAGGTGAACTGTTGAAACTTCATTGACCTTTTTGTTAAGACTTCATGTTATGCTCATGTTAAATAAATGAATATGATCTAAAAAGCAGACCATTATGTAGGCAGATATTTTGAATGGCAAATATTTTTATATTTTTATATATAAAAAGCACGTGATCAGTAGATGGTATAGCCTGGTTAGGGCAAGGTAGTTATCGTTCCGTAAGTAGCATTTGTTATCTAACTGGGATGCTTTGTAATCGAAAAAAATATTTCTCCTTGTACATAGTTGTTAAATTGGGCAAAAGTCTCTGGGGAGTTTGGCTTTGGGGAGATTTTGAACCATTAGACTTTAGAGAGTGGAGTTTTGATATGATTCTGTTTCTTTGAGTGCTACTAGCCCCATTGGAAATGATTTACAATAAAAAGGATGTGGTCAGGTTGTTGCCAGTTCATTTTTAAATTTTACAAAAGTGGGAGAGAGGGTAAGAACAAAGACAAGTTATTAATAGAAAAATTATGGCTTCATTGCAGAAGTTTTAACAAGTTTGAATGTAAACCCTTGCCTTTAATTCAGAGGTACCTGAAGATTTGTGTATAATTAATTTCTAGTCTCTTATCCAAGAGGATGTTTTTCACCTTATTGAGCTCTCTTAGTCTTTAGGTGATCACTCAAGGGTGTAATTAAAAAACAAAAGATGTAGTCTGTATGTTGTGCTAAAAGATATTAAGTACCAAACTTTGTGGTTTGATAGTTTGGTCCCATCAGAGTTAGGCGTTTGGCTGTGCGGGAGAGGCTATGAGGGGGCGTTCCTAACGGGGTACAGTGCTGTGTGTAGGTTTCTTTTTGACATTTTGCTTAATCTCGAGAAAGGTTAGTTGCTAAACTGATTGGGCATAGGGCAGTTGAGAGTACTTGTTTGGTCTGGGAAAGTTGGTTCTGGTCTGAGATGAGATTTGGAGAGGGTCTTAGATGAGAGGTGGAAGGTGGTTTGTCAGCAGTTGCAAGTGGAAGACAGTCGCGTATTTGGAATGACAACATGAGATGGGCAGAGTAATTTAGCAATTATTAAAGTACCTCAAGAGTTTTTCGTGCTGGCATTCAGTTGAAAGTGTTAACTAACAAATATTTTGATTTGAATTCCAAATTATTTTTTTTACCCTGAATAGTTCTTTTTAATTTTTACAAAGTTTATTTATTTTGAGAGAGAGAGAGCACAAGCAGGGAAGGAGCCGAGATCAAGGAGCTTAGCCAAGATCGAGAGTCAGGGAGACTCAACCAACTGAACCACCCAGGTGCCCCTGAATAGTTTTTTTTTTTTTTTAAGTTTATTTTTTTTGAGAGAGAGAAGAGCGCATGAGAGGGGCAGAGAGAGAGAGAGGAAGAGAGAGAATCTGAAGCAGGCTCTGCACTGTCAGTGCAGAGTCTGACACGGGGCTCGATCCCATGAATTGTGAGATTATGACCTGAGCTAAAATCAAGAGTTGGATGCTTAACCAATGAGCCATCCAGGCACACTGTTACCCTGAGTGGTTTTTGTTTTTTGCTTTACATTTTTTAAATGTTTGTTTATTTTTGAGAGAAGCAGGGGAGGGGCAGAGAGAGAGAGGGAGACAGGATCTGAAGTGGGTTCTGTGCTGATGGCTGAGAGCCTGATGCGGGGCTTGAACCCACAAACCAAGGGATCATGATCTGAGCTGAACTCCAACACTCAACTGACTGTTACTCAGTCCCCCCCCCCCGGGCCCCCCCCACAGAGTTTTAAAAAAATATTTGAGGCGGTCACTGTGTGGCATCTCGTTAGTGGTAAGGCTACCTGTGAGCTACTGCTTGTTTTTCATTCTTTTACCATTAATTTGCTGCCCACATTAGAGTGCTTTCTCTGGCTAGTGTTCGTTCTTATGGGTCATTTCCGGTAAAGCATGCTTTCTCCTTGCAAAAGACAATATAGGATAATTTGGAATCATAATTATAAGGTACCATTTTGGCTCATTTTTGCTTATATCTAAATAAATAACCTTCTTGGGGTAATTGTATGATGAAGACACAGAATCACTTAGCACGTCACCTGTCTAGAACATTGTGAACACAGTGAAGAAGTAAGTCTTCATTCTATTTAAAAATTTTAATTATTTTAGTTGTAAAAGTGCTTAACATAAAATTTACCATTTTATTTTTTAACGCTTATTTATTTGTTTATTTTTATAATTTTTTTATTGTCTAATTGGTTTCCATACAACACCACCCAGTGCTCACCCCAACCCATGCCCTGCTCAGTGCCCGTCACCCACTAGAGCATGCGCACGCACGAGTGAGGGAGGGGCAGAGAGGGAGGGGAACAGAGGTGAAGCGAGCTCTGTGCTGTCAGCAGTGAGCCCGAAGTGGGCGTTGAACTCACTAACCGTGAGATCATGACTTGAGCTGATGTCAGACGCTCAGCCTAATGAGCCACCCAGGTGCTCCCAAATTTACCATTTTTATTTGTGTATTTCATCTTTTTTTTAATGTTTATTTTTGAGAGAGACAGAGTAGGGGTGGGGAAGGGGCAGAGAGAGAGGGAGACACAGAATCTAAAGCAGGCTTCAGGCTCTGAGCTGTCAGCACAGAGCCCGACGCGACATGGGACTCAAACCCACCAACTGCAAGATCATGACCTGAGCCGAAGCTGGTCGCTTAACTGACTGAGCCACCCAGGCGCCCCCTTTTTAAAAGAAAAAAAAAGTTTTTTGAGAGAGAGAGAGAACCATTTTAAAGTGTGCTACAATTCAGTGTCATTAAATACATTCACGACGTGCGGTTGTCACTACTATCCATTTCTAGAATGTTTCCCAAACTGAAATTCAGAGCCCACTGACAGTAACTCCCATTTCCCTTTCCCTGCCAGGCCCTAGAAAACTCTTTCTACTTCCGTCTTATGGATTTGATTGCTCTGGCCACCTCACACATGTGGAATCATACTGTGTTTGTCCTCTCGTGAGTGGTTTGTTTTGGCATAGTGTCCTCAAGGGTCATCTATACATACTGTAGCATGTGCATCAGAATTTCCTTTTGAGGAAATAACGTTTTAAAAAAGATTTTCACAGCATGTAAAGTAGAGGTCACAGAAACCTCTAGGTTTCTACACTAGGACTCGTTTACCTCATGTGGAAGAACTCTGTAGGTGGCCTGCAGAGCCGTGAGAACCAGGTGCCTTTTCCTTAGCTGCAGTCCTGAGACACTTGGTTATAGGAACACCAGAGAGGGATGGAAGCTGACTTCCACCAGAGTGGAAGACGGGAAAGTACAGAAGCAGGGGTTGCTACAGTCTGGGGTCTCACTTGGATGGCGACAGAGAGCCTTGTGTGTCTTAGAATTACATCTTACTGTGTAATCACTGGTGTTCACAATGTTGGTCTGGGTCAAAGCATCTATCCAGAACAGTTAACCAAAAAAGTTTGTGTATTTAAAGTTGTAAATAAGCCTTCAGCTATCTGAGCGGCATGATTAGTCAGTGACTCATTGACCAGCTGTTCCGGTTAGTTGAGGTTTTGCCATATTTAACATCTCATTTCTGTATTAATGGAAAACTAGCAAGTGTTTAAAGAGGCTCAGTAATCTACTTAATAATGATACTACATAATTGATGCTTTATATTTTATATTTATTGTATTACTGTAACTTTGCATTTGTGAAATACAGATATCCAGTCATAGGGAAAGCAGGTTGACAGAATTAAGGATTACACGTTTAACAGTTTGCACTTTCAGAACAGCTAAAGAGCTGCACATTTTTTCTTTCATTATTGTTTTAACTCTTACTGTTTTACTGCCTGTATTAGTGTAGTAAACATGGGCTGAGTCTCCTGAATACTCTTTGTTACTGGGAGAGGGCAGATACTTTGGGGCATCTCTTGATCACCGTGCCCACCACTGCCTTCTTGACACGGCTGCTTTTGACTGTCTTTCTAGAAATCCTTGAAAAATTGACAATGGCATGAAGCCTGATTTTTTTTCCTTTTCTCTATTTCTTTTTTTTTTTTGGTGCCTTAACTTACTGCTCAGTTCTTAAGGAAATCAGAGTGATTAGTTGCTTTCTAGAGTCAGTAAGGCCTTTCTGAACATGTCCGTTTCTTTGGCAGATGCCATCCCTCGGACACTAGTGAGCACCTCTTTTAAACACCATTCCCTCCCTATTTTGGATCATCGAGGCTCCTGAATTGTCAGTTAGATATTTTGAAAAGTCCGAGTTATACACCAGAGTCAGTTTGTTAATTTTAAAATAAACATTGATGTTTGTGAGTAAACTGTTAGATGAGACATTCTTTTTTTTTTTTTTTAAGTGAGCTCTCTGCCCAAAATGGAGCTTGAACTCATAACCCTGAGATCGAGTCGCATGCTCTGCCAACCCAGCCAGCCTGGTGCCCCATCCTTTCTTAAAAAAAAAAAAAAAAATTGGTGGGCAGGTGTTCTTTCCAGGAGTATGGTTTCCTTTTGATTAGTTTTCATTTTTATTATTGAGCAAAATGAGCAGGAGGTGGTCTGGTAACTAAAGATAGAAATTTGAAAAACTTTGGGTGTTTTGTCGTTGTGATTATGATCATTTATGATATCTGAACCTCTCAACTTCTCGATGTAATTAATGTTTATTTACATTTGTTTCCTTTTCAGAGCTGGTTTCCCAGTCTTCAATCATGAGTTATACTTGCATTTTAAAATATACATAGTTTTATTATTAATACAAATGACATTGTGCACAGATTGGGAAACAGACTTACATCTGCTCCTAGATGTTATGCGGGTGCGGAGGGGTGCTTTTTCCTTAAGGGCACATAGGGTCTCCGGGTGAACTGAGAGCAGCTTTAAATGAGTCTGTTGCCAGCTCCTGTTGCCAGTAGTGGGCACGGCAAGGGAATGGAGAGTTGGGTGGGCATCTGGCCTTCCCTTGTAGCGTGGGTCTCGCTTCACTGCAGTGAGTGCTCGAGGAGGGTTGCAGGACTCCTGCTGCCAGACTCAGGGCCTTGAGGCACTACAGGGTTCTGAAGACATTGGGACAATGTCTTCCCCTCTTCCTCTCCCTGCCACCCCCCTCCCCCCGCCATCTTTACCTTGATCTTGGCTTCTTATTAACTTGTCTGAGAGGAGCTTTTCCAGAACACCTCTACTAGTGAAATCTCAGGTTCTGGTTTGGTATTTTTCTACAGCCTCCTCAAGAGGCTTCCATACTCCCCTATCTCATCTTGGACCTCATTGTGATCTCCTTTTTCTCTCAGAGTTCCAGCCCCTTCAGACCTGGACCCATTGTCCAGTCTTTCACTTGCTTCCTAGCACATACCCTTACTCTTACCCCCTTGCCCTTCTGTAGCCTCTGCTTTGTAGAACACCACCTCCAACCAGTCTAGCCTGTGCCTTCTCTGCTCCCAGACACAGGCTATCCCAAATTCAGGGGCTCCTCCTAAAGTGGCCCTGTGTGTGGAGGGCCCCACAGGGTCCTGTCTTGTGGAAGGCCGTTTTCTTTTTGCCTTCCAAGACCTTTTCAGACCCACCCTTGTTTCTCTGTTTATAGCTCTCTTGCTGGATTCATCCACATTTAGACTTCACCTGGCCCTCTTAAACCTTTCCTGTTAAGCTTTGTATCCACATGTTCTTTGCTGTCTGGACCTTTCCAATTTGAATGCCCCACTGGCCCCTCAAAATTCACAGGTCCAAAACAATTCCTCCTTCTACCCCAAAGCTGCTACTCCTCCAGTAGACCTGTCTGCCCAGGTCTCCTTCTCTGCGTTCCTCCTCAGTGCTGGTAGTAATGGTGTTTGTTTCCTCCGGAGACAGCTCTCCTGTGGAACTCAGTCTTCTTCAATTACCAGCCTCTGACTTAAGAACACTCATGCAGTTCAGACTTGTTGGCTTTCAAACATTTTTAAAGCTATGGAACCCTTTGTTCAAATGAAATCTTTCTAGGAAGCCCGATATGTAACATAAATGAAACTAGAGGTCTCCTGGGGAAAGAGGGAATAAAGGGCCAGCATCCTGTCCTGCCCTGTTGCTTAGCCAGCCTCCCAGTGCTGCCCCTCCCCCTCCCCCCTTCTCCTTCTTCTCCCCCCTCTTCTCCCCCTCCTCCTCAAGGCAGATTTGGCATCTGGCCCCTGGACTCTGTACACAGACTCCTGGAGTTACTTCTAGATACTGCCCTGAGGGCACTCTGTGTATTTAAAAATCGCTTTATGTTTTGCACCCCACCTCTTTCCCATTGGTTTTCCTTTGGAAATTTTTAATTGTGACTGATAAACATAAAATTAGTGCCAGTGATGAATCTTGCCAAGGAAAAGGAAAGCCACTTTGGAAAGTGAAACTGGGTATTAAAAGAGCCAGCTCCATTAAATGCTGAAACCTTCAGAAGTGCCCAAGGGCTTCTTTCAAAATTTACATATATCTTCTGAAGGTACTTTTCTGTCTTTAAAGCTGCATTTCTGTAACATGAACATTCAAGATAAACTTAGTTTAGTTTTATTGTTTTTGTTTTGTCCCTTTACCAGTAAAACAGGTTTATTCTACCCACAATGTAACTAAAATGTTAAATATTTGCAGTGAAAAATATAAACATTGTTCTGTTGACTCCAAATGGTCCCCCCATCTTCCCTGCTCTCCAGTTAATCTGATACACTGTGGCCAGATAGAGCTTTCTAAACAAACTTGATTTTATCATGTAGCATTCTCACTGCCAGTAGGGTGAAGTCCAAATTCCTCCTGGAAGCGTGCAGAATCTTTGAAGGACTCATCTTGTGTGACCCGTCCCGTTCATCTCCCTCTCTCTCACGTGCTTCCCCCCCCAGCCGCACCGAGACCCCGCTCTTCTGCAAACCCATTTCCATGGACGTCCCTCTGTCTAGAGTGTCCTTCCACTAATGCAGCACTTCTGAAATGTCAACCTTGCGTGTACCACTTTCATACTTTTTGTCATATTCAATTACCATAATCATTCTTTTAATATTAAAAAATTGACTTTTAAATATTTGATTTTTAACTTAAATCTTATAAAGTATTATTACATTTAAAATGAAAAGTAATGAAATACAAATAATAATAAATCTAATCAGTTAATTAATATATATTCTTTCAGTAAGGTTTTCAACAAAGCCCTTTCTTCATACCTAAATATTTTTATTTTTAATTTATTTTTATTTTTAATGTTTATTCTTGAGAGAGAGAGAGACAGAGAGCATGAGTGAGGGAGGGGCAGAGAGAGAGACATCCAGAATCTGAACAAAGCAGGCTCTAGGCTCTGAACTGTTAGCACAGAGCCCGACACGGGGCTTGAACTCACAAGCTATGAGATCATGACCTGAGCCGAAATTGGATGCTTAACCAACTGAGCCACCCAGGCTCCTCCATACTTAAATATTTTTAAAACTAGGTACCTGATAGTAGATGGTATTAAGGAATTGATGACTTTCCTTTTTTCTTTTTTTTAGGTGTGCTAATGGCGTTGTGATTATATAGGAGAATGACCTTATTCCTGGGGGACAGCAGCTGACGCGTTTAGAGGTGAGGTGTCATGATGTCTCCAATACTTCCAAAAAGCTCAGGAAGTATACATATATGTACGTACGTCTACACAGATAAAGCTAATCAGGAAATTGTTAATTTTTGAATCTAAGTATAAGAGTGTTTTGAATTTTTCTTTGAAAATTTTGATGAAAGCCTGTTTTTGTTGGGGGTGGGGAGAGTATAAAAATGGCCTCAAGAAAAGTTGCTATTAAAAATTTTTAGGGGCACCTGGGTAGTGCAGTTGGTTAAGTGTCTGACTCTTGATTTTGGTTCAGGTCATCATCTCACAGTTGTGGGATCAAGCCCTGCATTGGGCTCTGGGCTGACAGATGGAGCCTGCTGGGGATTCTCTCTCTCCCTCCTTTTCTGTCCCGCCTCTCAAAATAAGTAAATAAACTTAAAAAAATAAAACACGTTTTTAACCTCAGCTCATGATGAGTAATAGACACAGAGCACAGACCCACTCGTCGAAGTGACATGTAGACCGCTGCATTTTCGTGTGGTGGGAACAACACATAGTTGAGTTGTTTTTAAAAGACAATTAATTAACTTTAAAATTGAGGTAAAATTGACATGCAATACATGATTCAAGATTTGTATATATTGGGGGATGGTGACCACAGTAAGTCTCTGTAACATTCTTCACCACACATAGTTACACAGCTTTTTTCTTTTTTTTTTGGTGATGAGAACTTTTAAGATTTACTCTCTTAGCATATATGCAATACAGTATTATTAACTATAATCGCCATGCTGTACATTACATCCCAGGACTTAATTTATTTTATAATTGGAAGTTTGTGCTTTTGAAGTTTTTAAGAAAATTTTATTTAAGCAGTACCTGTGAAGTTACAGTTGCAAGTTTTACATGTAAACATTCTTCCCCC
Source organism: Paguma larvata (assembly GCA_030068075.1). NCBI lineage: Eukaryota > Metazoa > Chordata > Mammalia > Carnivora > Viverridae > Paguma > Paguma larvata. Next base: position 20,435,640 of record CM057842.1, on the reverse strand, counting down.
TCCATTCTACCGTAATAATCCTACATAGTATACTTTAAAAGAAAGAGTCTTTACAGCTCCTACATTTTCTTTTGTCCCACCAGTGGCGTGGGTGTTGCGCAGAGGGGAACTCGCTAAGGAAATCCCTGCTTGCCCTGTAAGACTCTGGTCATGTGTGAGGTCTCCCTTCTTAGACTCCTCTCGGCCGCATTAACTACCCTTTACCCTGAGTGTTCACGTGCTAGTATCCTAATCTTACAAATATTACAGTTGTAATTACGTGTTCAGTGTTTCTCATCTCTACCAGACCATGAGCTCAAGGTCAGAGACCCTGGTTTACTCCTCATCAGTACCTTGCACACAGCCTAGCGGAGAGCAGGGAGTGGCTAGCACAGGCAGTACCGGCGTCTGTAACATTCTTTCCGCACGAAAATGCATTGTGTTCAAAACAAGAAGCTATCATGTTTAATCAGATTCCCTCTTGTCACTCCCAGGCTTAGAGCCTGCTAGTGACTTTCCATAGTCATTGCAATAAAATCCAAACTCCTTTTGTGGCTTGTAATGCCCTTTGTAATTTGTCTCCTGCCCGTCTCTGCCACGTTTCTACTGCTTTCCCACAGTACAACCACATGTGTGTTCTGTCCCTCCAAGCACACCAAGTTTTTTAGAGTTAGTTCCTTTTCATCATAGGGGCTTCAGCTCCGGGGTGAAACTTTCCTTAGACATCCTTACCTTTGCTCTGGGCACGAATTTCTCATTACTGTTTGGTTTTCTTAATGACATTCATCACTGTACGAAGTTATCTTATTTTCAGCTCATTTTAGTATTAAATTAAAAATTTTTAATTTTTTTATATGCTTTGAAGACATACTGTAGAGAATATTAAAATCTATTCCGATGATGTTTTTTCCTTATTGCTACTTGTGAGAGAACTTAGACAGTGCCCTGATGCATTGTTCTTGTGTTTACTATCGTAAACTTCATGAAGACGGGAACTGGGTCTTTTTTTTTAAATAAGTTTTTAATTGTAATGCCAGTATAGTTAACAGAGTGTTATATTAATTTTGGGTGTACAATACAGTGATTCGGCACTTCCGTTCGACACCCAGTGCTCATCACAAGTGCCCTCCTTAATCCCCATCACCTATGTCACCCATCCCCTATCCCATCCCCTCTGGTGACCATCAGTTCTCTGTAGTTAAGAGTCTGTGTCTTGGTTTCCCACTCCCCCTCTGTTTCCCTTTGCTTGTTTGTTTTGTTTCTTAAATTCCACATATGAGCGAAATCATATGATATTTGTCTTTCTCTGACTGGTTTAGTTCACTTAGCACTCTCTAGCTGCATCCATGTTGTTGTAAATGGCAAGATTTCATTCTTTTTTAGGGCTGAGTAATATTCCATTGTATATACATACCAATTCATTCATTTATCCATTTATCCATTCATCAGTTAGTGGACACTTGAGCTGCTTCTATAATTTGACTTTTGTAAATAATGTTGCAACAAACACAAGGTGCATGTATCTATTTCAGTTAATGCTTTTGTATTTTGGGGTAAATACCCAGTAGTGCAGTTGCTGGATCATAGGGTAGTTCTATTTTTAACTTTTTGAGGAACCTCCATGTTTTCCATAGGGGTTGCACCATTTGGCATCCCCACCAGCAGTGCAGGAGGAGGAATTGGGTCCGTCTTAATCAGCATGGCATGCCCGCTACTGAGATGGTGCATAGCAGATACATCTGTGTTGAGGTGTGAATAAGCAACCACCCTGTAGATGAGCCAAGAAGTCATTTTTTCCCCCAGAGTCCAGAGATTTTTGTACAGTGTTATAGTTTAATTCTGGATGTTTGGAATTTTTTTTATGAAAAGTCAATATTTTGTCATATTTTGCTGCTTTGAGTGTCTGTTTTAGTTAGTGTCTTAGGTTAGCAGAATTTCTTTCCTTAACTTCATTTTCATTATCGTATCAACTTAGCATTTTTTCCAAGATAACTGCTTATCTATAGATCTTCAACAAATATATTTCCATTAGTAAAAATCAAGTTGAAGGGCATTAGCTCCAGTCATTTGCTTTACTTTTTTGATAGTAGCCGTAGAGGCTGTTGGCAGTCTGGTTCTGTGTGAGTGTGGGGTGGGGCCATGCCATCTGCCGCCTCATTTACCCAGGTGTGACTGATGCGAGCCGTTACTCGCAGGCGCATGAGCCCCACGCTGAGCTTCAGAATCAGGTTGGGTGGGTCCCCTGTCCTTTCACTGTTGTTAACTGAATCGGTGCTCTGGGGTCCCTGAGGCCAGGGAAGGCGTCTGCAGAGGTGGTAGAGGGTTGGACACGCTTACTGAGGCTTTGCCTGCATTCCCTCTCACTGGTCCTTCTTTGGAGAAGCTTTGAAATTTCGAAGCCCTAATTCTCTAGTTTTTTACTGAAGTGACTTTTGGCTGGAGTGAGTAGGAAGTTTGGACTCTTCAGTAATTCTAAAGTTCTTTGTAAGTTTAGAGATAAGATCTTCTGTGAAACTGTTTCCTCATAAAATCTGATTAGAACACAATATTAACATATGAAATGTAACTGGCTTTAGTTATGGACTTATTAATGTATTTGAATCCTTTAAACTTTGGTTATATCAGAGCCAGACATTTAAGAGCGTTTTTGCATCTTGGCTTGAGAAGCAAGTGAATTTTTTTTTTTTTTTTTAGCATTATGGCAAGAAATTGGGTATGGATTTGGAGGAGGAAGGTAGAGTGGACCTCTCTATATCCACTCCATACCTGTTTAGATAAATTCAAATTTTTCCACAAATAATTTAGAGGTAGCTAAGAAAGATGAGATTGCTTATTATTATTATTATTGTCTTTAAGATTTTATTTTTGAGTAATCTCTACATCCAACACGGGGCTTGAACTCACAACCTTGAGATCCAGAGTCACATGCTCTACGGACTGAGCCAGCTGGGTGCCCTGAGATGGCTTTTAATAGGCAGCAGTTTTTGTTCCATTGCTTTAATTTTATCATGATTACAGACTTAAGTACTTGTTAATTTTTTTTAACAGGGATACATGTACCTAGTAAAATGTTTTCAAATTGTGAAAGAGTGTTCTCCTTTACTGAGACCCTCTGTGGGCCACTGTTACTCCTACATTTTTCTTTCTGGAAAAATTATATTTGTATAAAAACATATATTTTCATACCCACTTAAAAAATCAGTAGTGCTTTTTTCATTTATTTTTATTTTTTTAAAGTTTATTTTTATTTGTTTTGAGAGAGATAGAGAGCAAGCAGGAGAGGGACAGAGAGAGAGGGAGACAGAATCCTAAGCAGGCTCTGGGTTAACGGCAGGTCGTGAGATAATGACCTGAGCTACAACCAAGAGTCAGATGCTTGACCGACTGAGCCACCCAGGTGCCCCAAGTACTCTTTTCATTTAAAATATCTGAGGTATATCAAAGTACACAAAGCCCTGCCTCAGTCATTTAATGATTGCCTAGGAGACTGTTGTATGGATGCAACTTTTTATTTTTCTTTCTCTTTTCCTTTTAAAGTAGGCTTAATGGGCGCCTGGCATCTGACTTCAGCTCAGGTCATGATCTCATAGTTCATGATTTCGAGCCCCATGTCAGGCTCTCTGCTGTCAGCACAGAGCCTACCTCAGATCCTCTGTCTTCCTCTCTCTGTGTTCCTCTTCTGCTCTCACACGCTCTCTCTCTCTGAAAAATAAACATTTAAAAAAATATTTCTTTAAAAAAAAGTAGGCTTTATGCCCAACGTGGGACTTGAACTCATGACCCCTGATACCAAGAGTCGTGTGCTCTATCTACTGAGCCAGCCCTGTGTCCCCAGGATGCACCTTAATTTATTCAGTCAGTTCCCTGTTTGTATACATTTTGTGTTATTTCCAGTTTTTTAATGCTACAAACAGTACCATGGGTTAATGATACCTGAATGTGCTTGGATTGAGATGAACTTTCTAATATTTAAAGTTTTTTCTGAGTTAGTATATCTGTAGAGAAATGTTCTCCAACCCATCCCTGTCCCCCAGATCCAGGGGAAAGAGGAAGTGGGTGCAGTGGAGTAAGGGGAGTAGGAGGCAGAGTCCTGTAGAGGCCTTCTGCCCACCCCGCCTCTCTCTCTCCTGTCCCTACTGCAGGAGGAGTGCTGCAGGCTGAGTTCCCGAAGCGTCTGCAGATGTCCGTAGCCTTCCGTAGACTGCTGACGTGTGGACCAGGCCTGTAGAGCCCGGGCCTTGAGCGCATGCTGCTTGTTGCAAATTTAGACAATTTGTTTTGGTTTTTGGTTTTGAGACCCATTGTAGCACCATGGATTGGCTAACCAATTCTATCACGTTCTGGAAATGCATTTGTGTTCCTTTGCTCATTTGGCAGATATGTACCTAAATTAAAAAATAAAAACCAGTTGATTTTTATTTGAGCTACTTGGCAAGCAACTTTAAACATGATGCTTTGTTTCCAGTGCGGTAATTTCCGGAGAAACTGAATTTAGAATTTTGATGCATTCTGTAGCTGACCCTGTAGTATTGTATGTCTCAGTAGTCCAAGTTCTTAGTTATGACACCTCAGAACACTATTCAGAGCACATATTCTTATCCCCATCAGTGTCTCCTCTGTGTGCTGCTGCCGCAGTACCTGCAGTTTTGTTTCCTCAAAACGTGTGTGACAGTTCTTGGTAGTGTACTCTTTCTCTCTGTGTGCATATAGTCCTAACCTGTGACTGTTGCTGTGAGTTCAGAGGACGTGCACGCTGAGCCAGTGGTGAGCGGGCGGGCACGTGCTGGTGGTTTGTGAGCATCAGTGCTCTTGCCTGTAGTGAGGCTCAGCCGTGGAGTGCCGCTGGGCGTTCCTGAGCCAAGTGTGTTTGCTCTGCTGTGGCTTTTTTTTTTTTTTTGATATTTATTCTTGAGAGAGAGAGAGAGAAAGAGAGCACGAAAAGGGGAGGGGCAGGGACAGAGAGGGAGACAGAGAATCCAAAGCAGGCTCCAGGCTCTGAGCTGTCAGCACAGAGCCCGACGAGGGGCTTGAAACCCACGAACTGCGAGATCATGACCTGAGCCGAAGTCAGACGTTTAACCAACTGAGCCACCCAGGCGTCTGCTGTGGCCTTCTTTCTGCCACTTATTTTGTGTTCTAGTGAGTAGTTCTGACCCATGGAGGCAGGCAAAAGGATGTGACTTGTAGACTTGGGTTGTGGTAAAGAAAGTATCACACAGTATCACATACTATGTCAGAAGGCAAGTTTTGTGGTTCGATAAGGTGCCAACTAGAAGGAATATGAGAAGTATAGAAATCAGTAGGTTAGTCAGATTCTTTGTCTTGTGATGCTTTGTTTGACCGCAGGACAGCCTGGCGAGTTGGACCATCGAGTGTTTAAAGAAAGGTGGAAGAAGCAGTGGCTTGAAGACATGTTTTCACTTGAATTCGAAGGGCAAGCAGATTACTTGTGGATAATACCTGATACATTTATACAAGGACTCTGCTTTAATTACCTCTCAGATTCTTCTGTTCATTCCTGTTGAAAAAGGTGCTCCTGATAGGCGGGTGCGCACACTAGGATGAGTCCGCGGTACTGGCCTGCGGCAGATGGTAGGCGGGTTTCTTTCTCTTGTGAAAGTGGCAGTGCTCCTCCCTGGTGGCAGGAGTATAATTGCTGCCTTAGAAAGTTGTATTTTTTCCCTCAGTACTGAATCAGAGGTACTATGATACCATGGCTAAATGGCTATGAAATGAAGCATTACTGCCAGGAGTTTGAGGAATGCGAAGTAGAGTGAGCTGCCTGCCCTGGAGAAGCTTGTAGTACTAAGTTAGACATGCCACAGAACAGCTGGTGTTAGGTCGTCAAAAAGGTACAGAGTCCCTACCGTGGAATGTATTTTGACGGGTGTGGGAGAGCCTCCTGTCTGAACAGGGTATTGTTTTGGGAAATAATTTTTGTAGGAGTAAAAAGGTCAGGGGATGAGTGATCAGTGAATACTTATTCATATATTGTATTGTTAGTGTAAGATGTTATAATAAACTAAATTATTTTGTCTTTTGATGGAGCAAATGCCCAGTGTAAAATAAGAAGATAACCCTGAACTTTTCCTTTACGAATCCCTTTCCAAGCCTTTATCTTTAGTGCTGCTTCTTCCTAAAACTGTTTAACCCTGGTGAGATTCCTTCTAGCTCTTTCTCTTTGAGAGTAGGAGAGGAAGCAAAGAGCTAGCTCTGATGTTTCCTGGGCTCTTCGCATCTGGAACTTAGGCAGGCCGACAGGGACCCACCTGGAACTCCAGGAGTGTGTAGTAGTCAGGACGTGGAGATGGAGGGAAACCTGTCAGCGTCTGGCCATGAGCACGTAGCTTGCCAAGAACTATATCATATCCTTAGTGGGCCCCAGACTTTTTACTTTATGTTATCTGTCGAGCTCCCGTGTTTGCTCTTTCATTGCTGAGGGAACTTGTTATGTTGAGTGCTTATATGCAAGTCATTTACTATTTTGATTTATGGTTCTCAGTTTTTGTGAATCTTCCCTTTCCAATACTGGTTAACCTTAAACTTTTTTTTTTTTAAATTTTTTAACGTTTATTTATTTTTGAGACATAGAGACAGAGCGTGAGCAGGAGGAGGGCAGAGAGAAAGGGAGACACAGAATCTGAAGCAGGCTTCAGGCTCTGTGCTGTCGGCACAGAGCCCGACGTGGGGCTCGAACTCACAGACCGTGAGATCATGACCTGAGCCAAAGTCGGCCGCTTAACCGACTGAGCCACCCAGGTGCCCGAACCTTAAACTTTTTTTATTATTAGTTTTTAAAATAAACTAGTTTTGGTAGATGGTAGTAAAGGGACCAGAAATGTAAGTTCATGTCAGCTGACTAGAGAATTTTGGTGGGGTAGGTTGTAGACGAAAAGAAGTGCTGTTTATTAAAGCTTTTTACTTTCCTATTTATACTTTCTGGATGTTTCTTTCTTTTTGAGTGAGAGAGGAGAGAGTGAGAGAGTCCCCATGTGTATGGGGAAGGGACAGAGAGGGAGGGAGAGAATCCCAAGCAGGCTCTGCACTGTCAGCACGGAGTCTGACTTGGGGCTCGATCCCACACACAGCGAGATCATGACCTGAGCTGAAGTCGGATGCCCAACCAACTGAGCCACCAAGGCACCCCAGAAGTTAATTTTTTCTTTAAATAATTGTAAACTTTATGCTTTCTTAGAAGTGATGAATTACACTTTCGGGCAGAAATTTTTTAAAGGACTGCACATACATCGCCTCTCAGATCTCCTTTATCTGTTGTCTTCGATTTGGGGGCAAGCTTTGTTCCTACAACATAGCTCAACACCTTGAACAAGCAAAATCTATTTCTAAGTGCTGGAAATAATTGTTATAAAGCTTGTGTACCAAAACTGATTGTTTTTCTTCTTTGGTTCTTACCTAGTCTCACTTTTGTTTATGAATGGGTCCAAACTAGTTTCCAGTCTCATGTCAAGCACACCCCTTCAGCAGGGCGGACTATGAGTGGAGATTGTCAGGGCTGCATGGTGATGGCAGCAGTTAGCAAAGCCCAGCATTACTTTGGGGCTGGACACAAGGGTTCTTTTCAGAGGCTGGAGTTATCAAGGAAAACTGAAAGTGTGTTCAGAACATTTATTCTTAAACAGGTAAGAAAGTAAAAATATATTTCAGAAACATTTCCATCCACTGTTAAAATATGTTTTGGTGCTTGAAAAAGGAGTAAGCTTCATTTATATCTGGGCTTTATTACCTTCCTCCAAAAATGGAGAGAATGGGACTTTCAGATTTCTTCTAGTTTTAAAATTCCTCATTGCAGACACTTTGGTTGGCTCAATCAATTGAGTGTCTGACTCTTGTCTTTGGCTCAGGTCATGATCCCTGGGTTGTGGGATTAAACCCCACATCAGGCTCTCCACTGAGTGTGGAGTTTGCTTAAGTTCCCCTCTCTCCCTCACCCTCACCCTCTCCCTCTCCCTGTCCCTGTCCCTGTCCCTGTCCCTCTCCCTCTCCCTCTCCCTCTCCCTCTCCCTCTCCCTCTCCCTGTCCTTCTCCCTCTCCCTCTCTCACTCTGCCTGTCTCTGGCTCATGTGCATGCTCATGCTCTCTCTAAAAAAAAAAATTCTTCATTGCTTTCTAGAAAATTTTCATTTGATTATTTTCCTCTTAGGAATGTAGTTAATAATGTATCACTTGGGTGGCTCAGTGGGTTGAGTGTCTGCCTTCAGCTCAGGTCATGATCTCACGGTTCATGAGTTCAAGCCCCGCATCGGGCTCTGTGCTGACAGCTCAGAGCCTGGAGCCTGCTTCAGATTCTGTGTCTCCCTCTCTCTCTGCTCTGTCTCTCTATGTCTCTCAAAAAATTAACATTAAAAAAAACAAATTAGTTAATAAGGTAATACTTTAATTTGGTCAGCTAAATTTATAGGTACTATAAATTTTATATTTCTATATTGATTCTTTACATTTCTATAAAAATATTAAAAATTTTATAACACTATCATGTTATACATTAGTTTTTCCCTATATTGACTATTGCAGAATGTTAATTTGCAATTATCTAATTTTCTTTGGCTAAAGCTATTATATTCTCACTGGGTAGGAGTCTTACAGAAATTTCTATTGTGTGAATTCCAGCAAAATTCAGGGACCAACCCCTGACTTTTTAAGGATCATATAGGAGTCCACAGTCTATTCAGAATTTGCTCAGCATCCACATTGTCACCACCTTGGTCCTAGCTCTCATCCAGTCTCATTGGACTCTTTCAGTAATCTCCTAACTGGTCCCCTTCTTTCTGCCCTTGCTGCCTCCAAGTCTGTCCTTGACACAGAGGTATTCTGTTGATAGGTAAGTCATATGATGTCACTCCTCTGCTCAGAATGTACTATTGTAGCTAATGTCTTTATCGTATCCCACAAGGCTCCATGGCCTAGCCCCCCATCTCTCAGATTTCACATAGGACTCCTGCTTTTCTCTGGCAGGCGAGGGGGCTCCTCCTTAGGACCTTGCATGTGTTCCCTCTGCCTCGAATGCTCTTCCTCTAGATATGTGCATGACTAACTCCCTCACTTTCTTGGGCTCTTTTCCCAAAAATCACCTCAGTGACCTGTGTATCCTAAATTTCAGCCCTCCTCCAACATTTCAATCCCTGCCTCTGCTTAGTTTAGTTTTTTTTTCCTCCTTAGCATTTATTATCTAATACTGTGTATTTTGTTTATCTGTTTATGTATTATCTGTGTCTTCCACTAGAATGTAAGCTCTTTGAGGACAGGGATTTTTGTCTGTTGTTTACTACTCTATCTCTAGCACCTATATCAGGGTCTGGCCTATGGTAGGTGTGCAGTAAAAATTCGTTGAATGAGTGAGTGAATGAATGAATATTTCTTAGCACAGAAATAGCATAGATTCACCCTGGTCTGTGAATTATATAAATTCTGAATTTAGTGGACTGTCAGTCAGTGTCTAGTCGGAAACCATTCCAGGTGTTTCAGTCAAAAAGGTGTATAACTCTAGGAATTGGATAGAAGGGTGGCTGGAGGCGCAAATGGAGAATGTGGTATTCCTTAGAGCCCACACACCTCCATTGTGCATCGATGGTGCTGGAGTTCACTGCCACCACGCAGGAACCTGTACTCCTGTCGGGGCTGCTGCCAGAGCCTCATGGAAGCCCAGCTACGAGGGGCTGGAAGTGTAGATTCTAGGCCCGCTGATTCAGGGACAGTCTAGAAGGTGAGGCTTGGGGCTAAGTACTGACACAAACCGTCCAGCACAGGGGGTATTTATTTAATTCACTGGGGGAGATAGACTCAGGTTAGGACAGACTAAATTGAGTAGTTTGGGCTGTGATGCCAAATTAATAGCCAGGTAAGGTCTGAGATCATGAGCGAAACATTAGAAAGCTAAGAATTAAATTCCAGCTTAGCCTAGTCACATCCATGTGTTGAACCACAAAACTGAACTAAGCTTCTAGAAATGGAACACGACAGGAAACATATCTTTACTGTGGCCGTGATCTCTTAGCGTGATTAAGTGCTCATTTCCGTGAGTTCAGTAAATCTGTGTTTAGGCCCAGTTGTGTCTCAGATTAGATCTCTGTCACCTAAAGGTTCGTAGTGGCCTCTCCTAATCTGATTACAGAGTGGTTACTCAGGGTCTTGCTGTCATTTACAGGCCTAGGATGTGACAGGCTTGTATTTATGGTATGTCTGACCAAATGCTCTTTTTTCTGCTGCCAAAGTCATCCCTAGCCCCCCATTCCTCAAGATGAATTGCCAGTATCTCGTTGCTCCTCTTCTCTCTTCCTTTCTCTTCTGACTTTATAACAAGGGCAGCAAAGTCTAAATATATTTGATTGCTAACCATATTCATGTTCCGTACTCATCAATATTTATGACATTGATCTATCAATAATAAGGTTATTTTTATTAGGATGATAGCATTTTTTAAAGTTTGTTTATTTTTGAGAGTGAGCGAGTGAGCAGGGGAGGGGCAGAGAGAGAGGGAGAGAGAGAATCCCAAGCAGGCTCTGCATTGTCAGTGCAGAGCTCTACATGGGGGTCAGACCCACCAACTCTGAGATCATGACCTGAGCCGAGATCAAGAGTCAGATGTTTAACCAACTGAGCCACCCAGGCAGCCCAGATGATAGCATTTTTAATCTCTCATGGTGTGGACGGAGAAAATAGTGGAAATGGTAGGAATGGTGGGACCCCCATTCCCTTTACCCTTTTCCTCACTGCCCTAGGCCCCAATTAAGACTGGCCCAAGCAATATGAATGAAATCTCTCCTTTTTTCCCCCTTGACAGAGGTCTTCCATGTTTGGAAAAAAGTCTTGCACTATTGCATATATTTGGGGGACACAGATTTCTCATAGTTTGCATTTGGGGAGGGAGCGCTTAAAGATCTTTTTCCTGTTTGAACACTTTTACACTTTCTGACGTATAGTACTTGAAGTTCTTACCAGAAAATTACTTTTGAGTTTTGAAGCCTTTCTTCAAACTACTTGTAAGTAAGTGGTTTATTGTCAGTGTTTTGGGTTATTTTATAGCATATTTTCCCTCTATTCTTTAATTTTTTTCCTTCCCTTTTTAAATATATATATATATATAATTTCCAATCTAGGATATTGCCCTGCCACCCATGAAAACTGTCTTCTGGCACCAAAAGTAATGACAAATGTTAAATGTAATAGAAAATTAGAGTAAAGAGCCATTCAGCTTCAGTCTTTACATACCATGAAAAAAAATGTTAAAACATCACATGGAGAAGTTTACATGGTGATTGTTCACCTGCAGTACTGTGGACTTTTAACATTTTGTCCCCTTTTCAGTGAACCAGAGTAAAAATATTCGTTGACCATTACTGTTATTTGCTGAATTTTTTACCATATTTTTGAATTTTTATTCATATTTTACCATATTTTTTGAAATTTTTTTACCATATTTTTGATGGTAATATTCTATCCTTATGACACTATTGCAACCAAATTGGCTTTACCATCTTGGCTTTAGTAGGTAGAGAAGACAATGGATTACCATCATTATTGCTGTAATGTGTTAAGCATTATATGCTAGTAGAATCTAGTTTAATTGTTTCAGGTGGAAAAGTATTCTTTGAGTTTCCATTTTGAATGTGTTTGGACTAAACAAACAATAAACTACTGATGTCTGCAGCATTAAAAAAAAAAAAAAGACTGGCCCAAGGAGTTAGGTTGAATGTATGTTTCTTAGATGTGAAGCTTGTCAGTGACAGATGAAGAAGCTACCTCCTCCATCCCCTTCCCCCAACAAAATGAAATCCTATGCAATGGTTACATTTATAGATTTGGAACTCTACCACGATTTGTTTTTATGAAATTCACATCCTTCTTTTCCTTAAAAACTGAAATTCTAAGGGTTATTAATGTTAAAAAGTTCTTTTCAGAGAGTAACTTATCATGTTTTTTGGTGAGTTAAATAATTTATGTTCAAGTACCAGCTTATTTCATTCATCAGATTATTTTGGATTTCTGTAATGCTGATTACTTTTATTTAAGGATGATCCTATGCTACTTGTAAACATAAATTAATGAGTCTTTCATGTGCTGGTTTGGATCCATCTCATTATGTTCGTGGATTCACTTGTAAGCATGTAATCAATTTCGTAAAATTGTACCTAGTTGCAGTTCATAACTTTGTAATAGGATTTAAAAATTATTTTCTTCATCCAAACAAACTGAAAATAGGCTTCTGTTATTTTTATTTTCCCGCACACCAGAATAATTTCTACAGCAAAAAAATTAACTGCCAGAGCAGCTTAGAGTCTTGGGTCCTTTGTGTCACCGCATAAATGAAGGCTTAATATTTGCATTTCTACTGACAGCCGTAGCATTTTATTGAATGCTATCGAGATGAAATCCTTGCGAGGACTGTACTGAGTGGTGGGAGGGACGCTGGCCCCTGGTGTGTTTGCGTGTTTAGTCTTCTGAAAGTCCCTTTCTGAATTTCAAACACCATGTTAGAGAGAACCATTACCTCATCAAAATTCTATGAGAAAAATGTTCTATTTGAATTTAAACAAAAATCATGTATTTTCCTCTTCTGCATGCTTCCACTACTTTACCCTTTTAAATGATTTTATTCCTACCTTGAACTTGCTCTGGTTTTGAACTGTGGTTATTGGAGACTCTCTAGGAAGGTGCTGGCCTGACAATGCTGGGGCTGCGAGGCTGTGACCCAGAGCAGGTGGGGGGCCAGTCCTGCTTTCCTGTGTCCTCCTGTGTTCTCAGGAAGTTGATGTCTTATGAAAATACCTGTAGAAACTGTTATCGATTCGTTTAAATTAAATTTCCAAGGAGCAAGAGAGTGCACTTGAGCCAGGAAAATATCTGTGACCCAGAGATACTTACTTTTGACTTCCTGGAGACATTTGCTTTTATTTATTTAACTTTTTATTTGGGGACTTTTTTTATTATAGGACATTTTATTTCCTTTTATATTTTTTAAGTTTATTCATTTATTGGGGGGGAGGGGCAGAGAGAGAGGGAGAGAGGGAATCCCAAGCAGGCTCTGCACTGTCATCGCAGAGCTCGATGTGGGGCTTGAAGCTATGAACCATGAGATCATGACTTGAGCTAAAGTTGGACGTTTAGCTGACTGAGCCACCCAGGTAGCCCCTATTATGGGATGTTTTAAACATATAGAATGAAGAGACAGTAATATAATGTACCCGCATTTACAGATCATCTCACATTAATGTTTTGTTATCTTAGAGACATTGTAATGAATATGAGAAGAAAACACTTGGATTTTATATTATCTTTTCGTCTTCTTGGCATTGTGTTTTTTAATTTTTTTTAAAAGCTTATTTTGAGAGAGAGAATGAGTGTGTGTGTGTGTGTGTGTGTGTGTAGGGAAGGGGGTGGTGCAGAGAGAAAGGGAGAGAGAGAATTGCAAGTAGGCTCTGCACCGCAGAGCTTGGCACAGGGCTCGGTCTCACAAACTGTGAGATCAAGAGCTGAGCCTAAATCAGGAATCAGAAGCTTACCTGACTAAGGCACCCAGGTGCACTTCTTGGCTTTATGTTTTAGACAGATTTTTCTCAGTTTACATTACAAGTTTAGGTGTGCCCTAGTAACCCCTGTGGCTTGTTGTAGAAAAGCAGTAACTGAGTTTGATCTTTGAATGAATAGAAATGCACCGAGTATGCAATAGATTGCAGCTAGAGCTGTACTTTACGAATAGGTTAAGTTACATGTAGAATATTACTGGTAGGCTCAACTTAGCCAGTGAGGAACCTCTGCTTTCAGTTACAGTATGTAGAAATTTGTTATAAAACTGATAGAATCTAGATATAGATTGGAAATGTTTTCTGTCCTTTTTCTCTCTCCTTCCTCCGTCCTTTGTTTCTTCTTTCTGCCATTCATTATACAAATATTTATTGACACTGCATATATAGCCTAAACAAGGTAGGAGCTTATGCTGTGGGAAAGTTGGGAGATAATGAGTGAGTAGGGACATAAATAGAATCTAGTGTTTGTAATAAGTACTTGGTAGGGCGACTGAGTGACATGTTAGAGAATAAGACAGGGATGTGCTCAACAGGGTGATTAGAAAAAAAACTCCATGTGCTGGTGATTTTAGACAAAGACGTGAAGGGTGAGAAGCAGCTGTGAGGAGAGCACTTTGGGCGAGGGAATAGCACTTATAAAGGCCCTGAGGTAAAAAAGAGTCTGTGCTGAAATAGGAACCGATAGAGGGATTATGGATGGAAGGAAGATGGAGTGGTACCAGGGGGACCAGATCTTGCAGGGCCTTGTAGATCTTGGTAAGGAGTTTGGAGTTTATTATTTAGTAAGCTACTGAAAGGCCTTAAGTAGGATTGTAACAGCATCTGCTTTACCTCTTATTTTTATTTATTTATTTTTAATTTTTTAAATTAAGTTTATTTATTTTGAGAGAGAGGGACAGAGTGCGAATGGGGGGAAGGGCAGAGAGCAAGGAAGACCTAGAATCCGAAGCAGGCTCCAGGCTCTGAGCTGTCAGTGCAGAGCCCAGCGTGGGGCTCAAACCCACAAGCCGTGAGATCATGACCTGAGCTGAAGTCGGATGCTTAACTGAGTGAGCCAGCCAGGTGCCCTGTTGCTTTGCCTTTTAAAAAGATATCTATCTGCTGTGTGCAGAATGGATTTCTGGAAGTGAAAGAAGAGATATTTTGAAGGCTACTGCAATAGTCCAGGCACCTCGAATTAGGATGATAGTGAGAACGGAGAGAAGTGGTTGATTTCAAGGTTTGTGGTGAGGGTAGTCTCAATAGGATTTGCTCATGGCTGGGGTGAGGTGAAGGAGCCATCGGCAGTGATTAGTGTTTGAGCTTGGTTGGTTATGTAGTACCGAAGGGGGAAGTTGAGTTTGGGAGAAAATCGAAGCTCAGCTTTGGTTGTCTGTGCAACACCGAGGTGCAGATTTTGAATGAGTACTTGGACATATGTGTCTGGAGCTCAGGGAATGAGTCCTCATAATATTGGTAGTGCTCCTAGCCATAAATTTGCAGGACATCACTTAGGAAGAGAATGTCGGGTATGTGTGGGGAGAAAAGAGAACTTGGCACCCAGCTCCGAGGAAGTCCAGGGTTTAGTTTGTGTGGTTCTGGAGGAGCCAGCGAACTGAGAAGGACTGGATTGAGGGTAGGAGGGAGAACCAGGAAGAGCGTGTCCCAATCACTGAGAGAAGAAAACACTTTGATGATAAGGGACAGTTTACCATGTGGAGAGACAGTTACTGTGATAGGGGCCTAGGTTGGATTAGGTGATTGGAAGGTCACAGTGGCCTGGCCAAGAGCCATGTCAGTGTGTGAGGATAGACGGTAGCCACACTGGGGAGGAGGAGAGGAGTGACACAGGTGGAGCAGCCTCTGAGAGGAACACTTCCTGTGCAGGGAGCAGAGAAGGGCGAGGGCGAGGAGAGGTTTTCTTTTCTTACTGGCGTGGAGCATTAGAGTGTGTTCGCCTGTTGCTCTGAGGGCAGTACCAAAAAGATAACTGAAGGTTTTATGTTATTAAGTGGGTGGAAGGGGTGGAATTTAGAGCCTCAGGGAAGGGATTTCCCTTTGTCTGAGGGATGGGAGCAGATGCAAGCAGGTGGTGGGAAAATAAAGAAAGTTCTTGGCACCCTCAAATTACTCTGCATAAATAACTTTATTCTTTCCTCGCTCTTACATTCTTCAGTGTTCTGAATATGCATAGACATCCAATTTGTATTAAAGAAATGAAGAAGCAGAAGTTTATTGCTACTTATTGTACATTGAAATTCGTGTTTTTTAAGGAGAGGAGAAGGGTTTAGAAATAGTGCAAGATGTACATAGATGCTTACGAGAAGGTATAAGCTGCAAGAGAAGGGAAGAGGCGTGGGGATGCTTTATTTCATATGCATGCTGGAATTTCTCCCAACTTGCTGTTTAGGTTCAGCCTTAAGCTCGACAGTGTAACATGTTGCATTCCTGTCCCTCTGCCCTCCGAGGGGGTTTTCCTTATTAAGTGTGTAAGACTGAGTCATGTGGAAGGGACATGGGAGATTGCTGTGAGCAAGTTAGACTGTAATCCCCCAAGAAGACAGGGACTTTGTTTTATTCATCACTTGATAAGTGCTAATGAATGAATGAATTAGTGAGCTATTAAAGTAAGCATCACCATATTAGTAGTGGACCATCAAATGACTACAGCATTTTCAGATTTTTCAAAAATTTCATTTTTTAATCTAGAGATCAAATTCTTATATAAAACATGCAAATTAGAACACAGTGAAGTACCATTACACACTCGCTAGATTTGCAAAAATGTTTAAATCTCACTGTAGGAAGGAGGTACGTGGAGCCGTGGGAGATTTCTTCACCGGCGCTGGCTGGGTGTGAGACAGTGCAACCACTTTGAGAAAGTTGGACCCTGGCTACTCCGCAGGGTGCACGTGCTTGCCCAGACCACCACCTGGCGGGAGGCTGGCTCTGCCCCCTACCAGGCTGCGACCATAGGTTCCTGGAGTCCAGAGGCTGTGGGGTCTGATGCCAGTGAGCAGGAATTAGGAGTGTGAACTTCAAAAGAGCTCAAGTACTTTTTCTTCCATTGTCCTTTATTAATGACTGTGTTCTGTATCTAGAACTCTCTGTATTTGCTTTTGCTGCTAAAGGTATGACACTAAAAAGAACAGCAGTCTAACTAAGAGAAAAAGTTATATTGGTTTTAATGAAATAAATCTTCCCTACTTCATAGCTTATCATCTGAGGTAGAAATTTAAATGACAAACAATTGTAGGCTTTATTTTTTCCCTTATTTTAAAAACAGTTTTATTGAGATACGATTTACATATCAGAAAGTTCACCTACTTACACAATGCATTGGTTTTTAGTATATTTACAGAGTGTGCAACTATCATCATAATCTAATTTTAGAACATTTTCATTGTTCTAGAAAGAAACTTTGTACACATTAGCAGTTACCTCCTGTCCCTGTATCCCTGTTTCCTCAGCTTGAGCAACTTCTACTTTTTGTCTCTCTAGATTTGCCTATTCTTGACATTTTGTATAAATGATAGACGTGATCTTTTGTGACTGGCTTCTTATTTAGCATAAAGTTTTTGAGGTCCATCCATGTTGTAGCATATATCAGTGTTTTACTTCTTTTTATTGCTAAACAATATTCTACTGTATGGATATAATATATCTTATTTGTCCATTCATCAATTGATAGACGATCTGGTTGTTTCCACTTTTTGGTGTTACAAATAGTGCTGTTATGTACAAGTTTTGTGTGTAATATTTTCTTGGGTGTGTATCTGGGAGTAGACTTGCTGGGTCATATGGTAATTCTGTGTTTAACTTTTTTGGAAATTGCCAAACTGTTTTTCCAAGGTGGCTGTGTCATTTTACATTCCCACTAGCAATGTGTAAGAGTTGCAGTTTGTATACATCTTTGCTGATACTTGTTACTGTCTCTCTCTTTTTTGTTTACAGTCATACTTGTGATTTTAATTGGGTGAATAGAGATTAAAACACGATGAAATGCAAAGAAAAAAAACAGATCGCACACAAAGAAGAAAAAACACAGTGAGATGCCATTACACAGTCATCAGGAATGCTAGTAGTTGACAAGTGATTAGAAAATGAGTAGATGTGTTGTATTGAGCACTGGGTGTTGTATAGAAACCAATTCGACAATAAATTATTTAAAAATAAATAAATAAATAAATAAATAAATAAATAAATAAATAAATAAATAAAAAGAAAATGAGTAGATGGAGGTCTTTTAGTTTTTATATGACTCAAAGATGATTTTGGCTTCTTAAATGAGTATTGAGGTGAGGTTATTTTATTAAAAAAAATTTTTTTAAGTAAACTCCACACGTAGTGTGGGGCTGGAACTTGCCACCCTAGATCAAGAGTCTCATGCTCTATCAGGTGAGCCAGCCAGGTGCCCCGAGATGCGGTTGTGTTCTGTTTTCGTTTTTGGTGCCCTCTCGCTTCATAATTTCTCTCTACTGTATTGAAGTTGATGCCAGCTGTGTCTGTTCTTTCACTTACTCCATCAACACTCAGTGAAGGCCTGTCTCGTCTGAAGAGTCCAGTCCTGAGAGAGCCTAGGACAGCCCTGTCAGGCACTAGGACAACTGATTTTGTGATTTGGGAATAAAGAAAGTTGTAAATGGCTGTACAGTTGTAAGGTAGACTAGATGTGCTGTTGTTCTTCAGAACTTTTTATCAAGGAATACCTGTTACCCATGACAACTCTTAGATGGATTTTTTATTTATTGTTAAATGATTCATTGGTGGGGGTTCTAAAAACTTTCTGTAAAGTGGTCTGTGTTCTTTCCTGAATTGGGGCTTTAGAATGTGCAGTAAAATGTCTAAGAGGAAATGATAGAAGATGAGGAAAATCCACTTTGGAACAAGTTTATGTGTGAAGATTATGAGTTTTGAGTTGTAGCCTGGTCTGTGGAGAATGAGCTTAGATGTTGGATTTGGCTGTCATTTACTGGTTGTGTAACCTTGGGCAAGTTAAAAACTTCTTTAAGCCTCAATTCCTTACCTTTAAAGTGGGAATATTTCAGGGGTGCCTGGTTAGCTGAATTGGTTAAGTGTCTGACTTCGGCTCAGGTCACGATCTCACTGTTTTGTAAGTTCGAGCCCCATGTTGGGCTCAGTGCTGACGGATTGGAGCCTGGACCCTGCTTCGGATTCTGTGTCTCCCTCTCTCTCAAAAACAAACATTAAAAAAATAAAAAAAAAAAAGGAATATTTCAAAGGTGGCGGAATGGATGAGGTATCATATGGCATAGTGCCTTATGATAGGGGTCATAAGGTGTCAGCTCAGCTGTCTTCCTCCTTCACCTCAGGAGTTTCTACAGAAAATGATCCTTTCGTAAATAAGCCATGTTCCTTCGTGAAATAAAGATACTAATTAACTGAATATTCTCTAATAGTAACAACATTGTGAGAAAATTTTGGCAAAAGAAAAAAAAAACAAAGTAAACACAGTAATATGCCCGTACTTAGTTATAAGCATTTCCTAGCACATGGCAAAAATGATGCAATTTTAAATCGCTCTTAATTCTTAGGAGCTATGCTGTTTTTTGTCAATTCTAGATTCTTCTATTTCAAGGTATAAGTCATTCTTCACAGAAGATTTTTAGAAGTCATGCTTATATTCTAAAATAAAATATTTTTTTTTGCAACAGAAATTTGTAAAAATGTTTATGATAAAAAGCAGAGGGAAATGATCATTAGTTCATTATTTTCTCCCCATTCTTTTGTTGAAAATCGTTAACACGTCTCTAACTAAGAAAATCTCTTTTCTTTTATGTCAGGTAAGATGGTGTCAGGTCATGTTTTGTAACCAGTGAGGTTTGCATCCTGAGTTCGTTACTCGTTAAGGACAGCGAATGCCTGTTATAGTTTGAATGAACTTAAGAATCTGCAAGGAACCTGTTATCTGGAATGCTTTACTCTGGTGGCATAGTCCTTGCACTGTATTTAGTATTATGAAATTTTGAAACAGTAGTGGATAGAAAGGTGAACTTAGCAGAATGCTTGCCTCTGGTCAGCTCTGAACAACTCAGGCATATATGCCACTGAGAGTTGTACCCATGATGCCATATTCTGCCCATTCTTGGTTTAACTGTCATATATGATCCCTTCTGTTAGAAGAGTTTATTCTTTAGGTAAAGGACTGAAGAAATGAATACTTTTATTGTTTTGAGTACAAACTAACACATGAGTTGTAACTTCTTAGCATGTTTTGTGAATGGGTCAGACTGTCTCCACTTAAGGCTCCGTACTAAGAGCAGATGGAAAAAGATTTTCCATTGAACCAGTGGGTGTTTTTGCCAACATGATAATCAAATCCTATAGCAAGTTTTTAGATTTTTTTTTTAAAGATTTTATTTTTAAGTGATCCCTGTACCTACCCATCATGGAGCTTGGACTCACAATCCTGAGATCAAGAGTTGCACGCTCCACCGACTGAGCCTGCCAGGCGCCCCAGCAGGTTTCTAGATGATTTTGATTAGTCTTTTGGATGTTTTATTTATAATAACGTGATTTAGGATTTGGGAAAGGTAGTATAAAATATTTAATTTCTTAATAGCATAACAATCTCTGTGTTTTTGTATTGGTCTCTTTCGCACTCCGTTTTGAGAGAGGTTAGTTTTCCAATAGTAAAGCAGGGGGAATATGCTCTAATCCGCATATGTTAATTTATTGTATTGATAGTTGAACTCTATTTGTTGGCCATGGAATTGAGCTTGCAAAAATGAAAATGTGCCTGTCGCTTTCCTTTAGTGTGAGCACCTTGAATCATATGAAATGTGGGCCCTAACTCTTGACCTTTGCGCTTGTTGGTCAGTGTTTTCCTGGTTACTAAGATAAACAGGGGATTGTGAGAACTGCATGCATGCTGTCCTTGTTCAGTGGCAATTAAATCTTGTTCACTTGCTGCCCAGATACCTAAATATACACTTATCTGCCATTCATTGAATTCACTTTGTATTTACCCACTCTCTCCTCAGCCACCCACGTCACAGCCCCTGCCTCTGCCCAGCCAGCAGAGAGCCTCCTGGAGGGGAGGTTAACGCTTAACCGACTAAACCACCCAGGCACCCCTCATGTTGTGTTTAAAAGTCAAATTTACTCACAGAGCAAAGGATTATATTATCCGGCACCAAACTTTTTTTCCTGTATTCTGTCAAATTCTCTGCAGTTAACAACTTTGTTGTTCAAAACCAAGGATTCTTAAGCTTTTTGATATTCATGTACCCCTTTGGTAAGCTAGTGAAGTGTGTAGACCTTTTCTCAGGTTAATGGATATAGATACGTCACACCTGTAACATGGTATGAAAATATCTGCTCTTTCTGTGGCGACAGTTATAGTCACTGTTAATGTTGCTGTAATTTGTTGCCTACACTTATGTTTGAAGATGATCTTAACTTTAGTTTGGGGTTAATGAAAACAGTTGTTGTAACTTTCTCTTGTTCGTTTTCTTGGACCCCTGAGTTCTCTTTGTAGACCTTAGGACTCCAGCTTAAGAACCTTACTGTAGGGATGCCTGAGTGGACTCAACTGGAAAGCAGTGCGACTCTTGATCTCTGGGTTGTGAGTTTGAACTCCACATTGGGCGTAGGGATTGTTAAAAAAATTAAACTCAAAAAAAAGATGGGAATAGGGACACCTGGGTGGCTCGGTCAGTTAAGCGTCAGCATCGCACTCTTGATTTCGGCTCAGCTCATGATCTCATTGTTTGTGAATTAGAGCCCCGTGATGGGCTCTGTGCTGACAGTGCAAAGCCTGCTTGGGATTCTCTCACTGTCTGTGCCTCTCCTCACTGCTTTCTCTCTCTCAAAATAAACTTAAAAAAAAAAAAGTGGGAATAACAGAACATATGAAGGTAGGAAGACATTTTAAGAAATTTACCCTATTTAGCACTGTTGCTGATTTTCAGTAAACCAGTCTGGGATAGGAGAGTGAATAAGATTATTGTAAATTGCTGAGAATGTTGATAGGTTTAGGCATTAAGTAATTTCTGTTTTACAGTGATAACATTTTGGGAACAGTGGGAGTAAGGGACTAATAGCTTGAATGCATAGGGCACAGAAAAGCTTTTATTTATTTGTTTATTTAGAGATTGAGAGGAAAAATGGGGTAGGGGTAGAAGGAGAGAGAGAAACAGAGAGAGGGAGAGAGGGAGAGAGAGAATGAATCCCAAGTAGGCTCTACACTCAGCACAAGCAAGATGCAGGGCTCAATCTCACAGCCATGAGATCATGACCTGAGCTTACATCAAGAGTCAGACACTTAACTGGTTGAGCCACCCAGGTGCCCCCAGAAAAGCTTTTAAACATATGCGTGTGGTGTCTTTCTTTTTTTTTTTTAACATTTATCTATTTTTGAGAGAGAAGGGGAGACAGAGGATCGAAAGTAGGCTCCATGCTCACAGCAGAGAGCCTGATGTGGGGCTTGAACTCACAAGTCATGAGATTATGACCTGAGCCAAAGTCAGACGCTTAACCGACTGAGCCACCCAGGCATCCCTGCATGTGGTGTCTTTCTTAATCATGTTTGGAAATAACAGAGATGGCATATAGTGGGAAATTCATGAATTTTGGAGTCAGAATTCTGAATAAGTTTCTTGATCTTGCTTGAGCCTTGGTTTCTTCACCTGTTCAATTATTATAACGTTGGTGTTCAAGTTCTGTGGAGGTGAAATGAGAGCATGTGCAAGTGCTCAGAGCTCCAAACCGATGCTTCTGCGATGGGGTGCTTCGCCTCTGCCAGCACGAGTCCAGGGTCTCATTTCCTTGTCTGTAAGCAAGAGTATTGGAATAAAGGGATCTTTCATAGCCCTTTAGCCTGAACAGCTGTTTGGCATTAGTAAGCCTACTTCTCAGGTTTACCAAGATGCCAGCCTACCAGTTAGACACAGCTGTGAATCGATTGCTTGGAGCAGGCGAGAACTAACTAGTTTTGAGTGCTTTTAACCTGGAAGGCGCTTTCAGACATGCTATCTCATTTCATCCTCAGAGCCACTCTACAAAACGGTGGCATTCACACCTTATAGCCTGGGACATTGAGACCCAGACAGTGAAAAATCTTCCAAGGTCATGAACTTGTATGTGATGAACTGGAGTTTGAAGGCGGGGTTACTATGTGTAAAGCCTGTACTTTATTATGCAACATTCTTTCACATTACTTCCCTAGTAATCAGATGTGAGACTCTCTGAGTACTCTTCATACAAAGAGAATCCTTTGTAGGAAGAATTGTTTCCTCTGTTGGAAATAGTACGTGTGTGTGTGTGTGTGTGTGTGTTTAAACCACATGTATCTATCTATATATGCCAAACCAACAACCTACTGCTGAAGGTTGGAGAGGTGGGGAAGATTTCTCTACTGTACTTAAACTTTTCTCTGCTTTTGACTGTTTCAAAAAAAAATTTTTTTTAAAAATAAGGTGAGCATCATTTCCCATTCCAATTGCTTTTTTATTTATTTATTTATTTTTAATGTTTATTTTTGAGACAGAGACATAGCATGAGTGGAGGAGGGGCAGAGAGAGAGGGAGACACAGAATCCGAAGCAGGCTCCAGGCTCTGAGCTGTCAGCACAGAGCCCGACGCGGGGCTCGAATTCACGACCGCGAGATCATGACCTGAGCCGAAGTCGGATGCTCAACCGACTGAGCCACCCAGGTGCCCCTGTTTCAAAAATTTTTAAGTATTTTAAAAATAATTAGTATCTCTCCAAAGTGAAAGTAATAAATATAATCATATATACATATATGGGGCACCTGGGTGGCTCAGTCAGTTAAGCATCCGACTCTTGTTGGTTTAGGCTCAAGTCATGATTTCATGGTTTCTCATGGTTTCTGTGAGTTCAAGCCCTGCATCAGGCAGTGCAGAGCCTGCTTGGGATTCTCTCTCTTTCCCTCTCTCTGTCTGCCTTTACCCCACTAACACTGTCTCTGCCTCTCTCAAAGTAAATAAACTTAAAAAAAAAAAAACAAAACAGGGGCACCTGGGTGGCTCAGTTAGTTAAGCATCCAACTCTTGATTTCAGCTCAGATCATGATCTCACAGTTCATGGATTTGAGCCCTGTGTCCATGCTGGCTCTGTCTTCCTCTCTCTCTGCCCCTTCCCTGCTTGTGCTCTCTGTCTCAAAAGTAAATAAACATTAAAAAAAAAAAAATCAGGTTATGAATCTTTGGCAGGAATATCACAGAAATGGTGCTGTGTCTCATATCTTATTGGTAATTAGTATTTTGTAGGTATTTTGAAACTATCCCATTCTTCAATCTTTCAACTTATTAATTTATCATAAATTTATATCAATATGGACTCATTTTTTTCTATACTGTTCAATGAAGTATACTCTTGCTCTTCTCACCGCTCGCGTTGATGTGTGGAGAACTCCGGACCTGGCCAGCGGGGCCCTCAGGGCACTTCCCGCTATTCTCCGGAGCGCCTTCCTGCTTTCCGCCGCAGATGTTCGAGGCCAGAGTTTCTCACCTCAGCACTGTCAGTGCTCGTGTGCATAGTTATTTATCTTAGTATCCAGTCCATTCTGCAAGAAAATAGAACGTTTTCGAAAGAATACCAAATGTTAACTTTTTGTGTATTCCTTGTAATATATCACTTGGAGTGACTTTCTGATAACTTCTGTGAAGGTAGGAGAACTTGCTTTACTTTTGTGCATTTTTCTTTTCCCTTAAGGGAAAAAGAGGTATTTTAAGAGGTACTTAAGGGAAAAAGTGTTGTAATTGTCAAGGCCTTTTTATTGTCAGAACAGTCATTTAAAACAAACCAGAACGAAATAAAAACATTTTTGGTTGAAAAGCATTTCCATGTTATCGGAACAAGAGTAGAATAAGAAATCTGCTCTTCATTTGCTGGCCCGTCTATCCCATATGTAATGAAGACATACCGGAGGCAGGCACCTAGTGGGGCCCTTTGCAAGGCAGCAGGCATACCGGGACAAACAAAAATCTACATGGTCCCTGCCTGCAGTACCCTCATCGAGCTTACAGTCTAGTGGTTAAGAGATAAGTAGTCACAGAACCATGGAGTGACAGTCATCAAAGGAAATGCCCTGAGCAGCGATTCTTATATGTGAAATGACACATGTTCCACCACAAATTGTTCTGGGGTAAAATGAGATCATTTAAGCAAAAATCCTTTGTGAGTTGTAGATGTGTTATGCAAATGAAGTATTTCTGGGGCGCCTGGGTGGCTCAGTCAGTTAAACGTCTGACTTCAGCTCACACCATGGTCTTGTAGTTTGTGAGTTCGAGCCCTGCGTCAGGCTCCATGCTGACAGCTCAGAGCCTGGAGCCTGCTTTGGATTCTGTGTCTCCCTCTCTCTCTGCCCCTCCCCTGCTCGTGCTCCGTCTCTCTCAGTCTCTCAAAAATAAATAAGCATTAAAAAAATGAGGTATTTCTTTTCTGTCACTTCGTCTTCTTATATTTCTGGTCTTTTTAGAATCACTATGGAAGCACCCTTGAACCAGCTTTCCAGCCTCTTCCTCTCCGTCCAGAGCATCACTGCCTGAGTCTCTGGGTGCACACTGCCTGCTTACTTTCAGGTCACTTAGCCCTGTTCCCAAGCCTTGAGTGTGCCCTTATTTCCTTCAGATTGGAGTCCAGCCTGACTTTCCAGCCTGTCCTGTTACTTGTCTTGAGGCCCTTACCCGAACCAGCCTGTCAAGTCGATGTGTCTGAGGCACACATTGCACTTTCCCATCTCCGTGCCTGTGCTCTTACCCTTTGCCTGGAACTGTCTTCGTCCTCCCTATTCAAAATTACGTCCCCCTTCTGGGTGGTTTTTATACCAAGGGCTCCCTGTGCTTTATTCCCCTTGTATGTACAGTCTCTCCTGAGCATTTGAGTAGTCCTCCTTTGCCCTCTTTTGTTGCTTTTAGGTTTTTATCAACTGGCATCCAAGCCCTCAAAGTAGAGGGAGCAGATTCAGTATGTTTTTTTCTACTTGATAAGGAAAGTGATCTGACTACATTTTAACCCCACTCCCAAGAATTTAAAAACAGAAACACAAAAAAATCTGAATTCGCACTGAAAAAAAAATAGTACTCTGTACTAATACTGCATTTTGTTAAGTCACAGCACATCTGTGACAGCAAAAGATGAATACCTTTGTGCTGAGAGTACCTTGTTGTCAAGAAGCTGAGACAGTTGCGACCCCTTTTGTCCCTGCCTTTGACCCCTTTTGGTATCAGGGATGGATTGCTTCAGCTTAGCAGACGCATATAGTGGCTGAGGTTGAGATGGATGTTCAAGGTGGTACAAGAGAATGATTATGCTACTCAAGGCTTGAGTGGCTTAAGATCCGTGTACGTGAGGGATAAAGAAGTTTGTCTCAAAACCTCAGCAATTTGCCACTTGATTACTTACCATAATTGAAAATGAAAGTCAGGGGGTGCCTGGGTGGCTCAGTCGTTTACGTCTGACTTAGGCTCAGGTCACGATCTTACAGAACTTGATTCAGATCCTCTGTCTCCCTCTCTCTCTGCCCCTCCCCTGAGCACTCTTTCTCCCTCTGTTTTTCTGTCTCTCTCAGAAATAAACATAAAACAAGAATTTAAAAAAGTGAAAATCAGGATAAAAGTACCTAAGTCATTAAAAGCAATTCATTAAAAAAAGAAGTAGAAAGAAATGCCCTTTAGTACTATGAAGGAAAAATGTGCCATGCTACGAGAACATAAAATGGGAGGAACCATGAATTTCTGTTTTATTAACTAAATGTGATCTAGCAATTGGTGATATTGATTCTTTTTTAGTTAAAATCCCATATTTATAACTTCAAAAGATGGATTTCCAATGATAGACCAGTTTTTTTTCTCTTACTATTCTAGCCTCAACATTCATTGTTGAAAGAATAGGTGTTGGAATTGTCAGAAACTGGAAATAGCCAAGTAACAGTGATGGTCTTTTAGTCAGTATATACTTGTTAAATAGCATTGATTTTCCAGAAAGATCTCTAAAATACAAACTGTTTTGGATGTGGCGCAGTGTAATTTTGGATGTTAGTCCTGGGAGTCACCTGTCTCGCTTCTTAGAAGGCAGCAGTCTCTCCGGTGGGTGACAGCACCGTGGACATCCCAGTGCCACTCACCACACAGCCTTTTTCTTTCTGTGCTTAAAACAATTAGTGGTCATCTCGCTGCTGCTTTGCTGTAACTTCTGAGAAGGCTGATTTATCAGTATATTTTTACTTCATGGTTTATTTTTTATTATGCCCATAATCAATACACAGAGTCAGAAAATCCCATTGTTGGGTTTCTACAGTTATCAACATGTGGCTGGCTTATTTTATCTACACTTTCCTCTCTGACAGGTATGGAGCTTTGCCTCCTTCACTGCATCATTTTGCAGCACACCTTGAGTATTACATTACTTCATAAGTAATTCAGTATTTGTCTCTAAAATTAATGACTTTTTTAGACTATAACACCCTCTACCACATGTAAAAATCAGTTAATTTTTTAATAGTATTAATATCCAGTTGGTATTATCATGATTTTAAGTTCTTTTCTGTGTGAAGATTGCAATTTGATTTATGATATTGGCTGTTATGCAGAACCTATAGAGGTTTTTTCTCTTCAAACTAAGATATAAAAAGAATAGCTCTGTTTTTGGAATGAAAATGTAGTATCATATTTTTGTAAAATATTTTGGGCAAAGACTCAAACACACACATGCACACACACAAACAACCAACTACTGGAAATATACATATAAATAATAGTTCTGATTAAACTTGAGTTATTTTATTTTCTTATTGTTTTTGTACTTAATGACATGTATCTTAGGGAAGAGAGGAGGCTGTTTCAAAAATTTTTGGTCCAGGTTTAGCAATCTGGTGCTGACTAGGTGAAGGGTTTGTGGGCTCTTCAACCCACTGGGCTCTCGGGTTCTCGGTGGCAGTCAGTGGTCTTGGACTGTCGGTTTAGGGCCCTCAGGACAGGCACCAGTTTTTGCCCCACTTATTCACTGCAGGACATTTCACTTAAATGAGCACTTACCCTATGCAGATTGAACTGGGGAGAATACTTCCTAACTACTGAATGTAGAGTTAATTTTAAATAATAATTCTCTTGCTTCTGTTAGAATTCAGAAATAGCATAATACATAGTGCAATTAATATTTGAAACTTTCAAAGAGTAAGCTGGACAGTGACACAGAAAACAAAGCTTAAAACAGGTGATGAACTTTTTCTTTTCTACACTCATGTCCTTCCTTAGCTAGAATAGTAGTGTGGTTCCTGTATTAGGAATGAACACCTGCTCACCGGTGAGAGTGTAGGGAGTGGGAGCTGCCAGCTGCTTTCTTTCTTTTTTTTTTTTTTTAATACATTATTTTTTTGTTTTGTTTTGTTTTTTTAACATTTATTTATTTTTGAGACATAGAGTGAGCAGAAGGGCAGAGAGAGAGGGAGACACAGAATCCAAAGCAGGCTCCAGGCTCTGAGCTGTCAGCACAGAGCCTGACGCGGGGCTCGAACTCACAGACTGTGAGCCGAAGTCGGCCTGACCTGACCTGACCTCGAAGTCACATGACCTGAGCCGAAGTCAGCCGCTTAACCAACTGAGCCACCCAGGCGCCCCCCAGCCGCTTTCTATCGGATTCGAAATGTTTGCAAGTGAGAGATTCTTCTGCTTAGGATTGTTTATTGAGTTGTAAGAAAGCTTTTATAGCAAATCATTTATTGTCAGATAAGTGTTTTGAAAATTTATCCCCAGTTTGTGACTTCTTTTTTTTATAGTTAATATTTTATATTATTATTATTAGTTTTTAACTTTATTCATTCATTTTGAGAGAGATAGAGTGAGCAAAGGATTTAAGAAAAATTGAGGTTCATGGGAACGTTGATATATATATATATGCACCTGTTTAGGTGTTATAGGGCACCTTTCCCCATGTTGATATTATTAACTAAATTGTGTGTAATAAATTGATACAGTCATGCAACTATCACCACAATTTAGTTTTAGAACAGTTCCATCACCTCCCAAAATGACCTTGTGACCGTTTATCAATATCCCCTGACTATGCCCTGGCCTCAAGTAACCACTGATAGCTTTTTTTTCTCTCTACAGTTTTGCTTTTTCTACAGATTTCATATAAATAGAATCATTAAGTATGTAATCTTTTCTGTCTGGCACATTTCATTTAGTATGATGTTTTTGAAATTTATCCCTGTTATTGCATATCAGGGATATCAGTAGTTCATTTTATTGCTGAGAATTATTCTGTTGTGTATGTCTTCACTAATAGATGGCCATTTGTGTCATTTCTAGTTCATAGCAGTGAGCGCTTGTGTAAATGTTTTTTATGGATATATTTTTTTTAAGTTTTGCTTATTTTGAGAGAGTGAGCATGAGCAGGGGAGGAGCAGAGAGAGAGGGAGAAAGAGGATCAGAAGCAGGTTCCAAGCACTATCAGCACGGAGCCTGATGCGGGCTCCATCTCACGAACTGAGAGCTCAAGGTACCAGCATTGTGTGAGAGCTGCATTCTCTTTACATCCTTGTAAACTTTTGATATTGCTAGGCATTCGTTTTAGCCATTTTCGTTGGTATGGATATTTCAATGAGGTTTTAATTTGTTTTTCTTAATGACTAAGGAAGTATCTTTTCATATGCTTATTTGCCATTCATACATCATCTTTGTTAAAGTCTCTATTCACATTTTTTGCCTGTTTAAAGAAATTGGATTGTTCATTGAGTTGTAAGAGTGCTTTTATAGCAAATCATTTATTGTCAGATAAATATTTTGAAAATTTACCCCCAGTTTGTGACTTCTTTTTATTAATAGTTAATATTTTATATTATTATTATTAGTTTTTAACTTTATTCATTCATTTTGAGAGAGATAGAGTGAGCAGGGGAGGGGCAGAGGTGGGGAGAGTGAGAAGAGAGAATCCCAAGCACTGCCAGATGCAGGGCTCAAACTCAACAAACCTTGGTGAGATCATGACCTGAGCCAAAATCAAGAGTCAGGTGCCCAACCAACTGAGCCTGCCAGTGCCCCTTGTCTTTTCTTTTTCTTAATGGAATCTTTGAATAGCAAAAAGTTTTAAACTTTGATACAACGCAGCTTATTGAATTTTCTTTATTATTTCTGCCTTTTTGGGATCATATGTAAAAAAAACTTGGGAGGCACCTGGCTGGCTTAGTCAGTAGAGCATACTGCTCTTCATCTTGGGGTCATGAGTTCAAGACCCACATTGGGTATGGAGCCTACTTAAGATAATTCTCTTTAAAAATAAAGACTGGGGCACCTGGGTGGCTCAGTTGGTTAAGCGGCCGACTTCAGCTCAGGTCATGCTCTCACGGTCTGTGAGTTCGAGCCCCACGTCGGGCTCTGTGCTGATGGCTCATCAGAGCCTGGAGCCTGCTTCAGATTCTGTACCTCCCTCTCTCTCTCTCTGCCCTTCCCCTGCTCACACTCTGTCTCTATGTCTCTCAAAAATGAATAAACGTTAAAAAAATAAAAAAAAAAAAGACTAAAAAATCTTCGCTAATCCAGGTCAAAAAGATTTTCTCCTATTTTTTTTCTAGGTGTTTTATAATTTTAGCACTCTCTCTCTCTCTCTCTCTTTTTGTAATTTTATCTTCTACATTTAGGTTTATGATTCATTTTGAGTTTTTATGTATGGTGTGAAGTAAAAGTCGAAGTACCATGGTGATGTTTATCCTGTTCCTCTGACTTCTCTATTGGATCTAGAAGCTCCACCCATCCAAGTCTGGTTTGATTTTTTTTCCCCCAAGACTTTTTCATAGTTGGTGTTGTATTCTTCCATCACACATAATGGGGACACATAATGTTTCAGGTTGTCTTTTGTGATTGACGTAAGCTGTTATTGATGGTCAACACTGAGCTCCATTAATTGATTTTATTTGAGATTCTGTTATTCCCTCGTCATTTATTAGTTGGATTACTTTTGTTAAAAGAAACCTCTCCTTCTCTTCTATTTTGTTACCCAGTGGTATGGTTGCCTTTGATCTCTTTAGTTACAAATGCAGTGACTCTTAACGAGTCATTTGTGGTAGGTATTTTTTCTAATGCACCATTTCCCAGCTGAATTGGCTGACAAACAGTTGCAACTAATGAGCAAGTTGAAGGTTTTTCTCTTCTCTCTGCATAAATGTCTTATGAACAAACCTATCTGTTGGAAACTCTGTATAAGAGTGTCCTTGGCTTCTTCATTTGTAGGCAAAGACTGTATGTATAGTGAATTATTGCTTTATAAGAGCAAATTACAATCTCGACCGATTTTTTTCCAGTATAGTATTTTTTAATGAGCGTATAGTAATTGCTGCTGCTTCTTTTTTATAGGTTTGATTTATGATGCTTCTGTCTCTTATGCTGCTTTATTGTTATGAAATGGTTTTCTGTTCTTTCCTTGATCTTAACTAGAAATAAGAAAAGTTACAAAGTTGATGTAAATTCGATTGTACTTTTACTATTATTACTTTTTTCACTTTTTGTATCCTAGCCATTAACTCCATTTTCACAGTTCTTCCCAAACGGGATGATATTTTTCTTCTTTTGGCTGTCAGTGTATCTGTTTTAAACACTAACATAATGTCACAATAACTTTGTAGCATGTTGTAAGTAGATACACTGTACTTCAGATAAAAGGAGCAGATGCTCAGAAGGGGCAGAGCTAAGTGAATGGATGGGCCAAAAGTGGAGAAGGTTTGTGTTCTAATTGATCAGCCTAGAATTAGCCGTTGGAGGTGGAGAGTTTAGTGCCAGTAGATAAAGATCACATGTGTGGTAGGTAACTACTGTGAATGTAGCAGGTGTTAGTGCAGTGGAACAGCTAGTCTGTGTCACATGTAGGCCAGGTTTTAAAGTAATTTGTGTTAAAGTGGACTTTTATATGTTATGTAATGTATCAGATGTAACAGCTTTGCCACAAATCAGAAATACTGCCAAGGCGCGGGGTGCCTGGTTAGCTCACTCAGTTGGAAGAGCGCGCAACTCAGTCATGAGTTTGAGCCCCACGTTGGGTGTAGAGATTACTTAATTTTCAGAGTTGAGATGCTTTTCAAAAATTATTTTAGTTTCTTGGCACTTTGTAAGTTAAAGGATGATTATGAGAAGTATTGAGAGTTGAGACTGGAATTCCATCCGAATAGATGACAGAACTATCCCCATTGATTTCACTGAGCAGACCACAGATTGAATGCTTACTGGGGCCAGGCATGGCACCAAGCCATAGAGACTGATGCAGGAGTGCGTCCTGAGGTGGAAGTGGGCTGGAGTGCTCCTCTAGAAGGGTCCACAAGGTGCTGTGGTCATTTTTTTAATTTTAAGTTTATTTATTTTTGAGAGAGAGAGAGAGTGTGAGTGAGCACGAGTGGGGGAGGGGCAGAGAGCGAGGGAGACACAGAATCTAAAGCAGGCTCCAGGCTCTGAGCTGCCAGCACAGAGCCCGACGTGGGGCTTGAACTCACAAGCCATGAGATCTTGACCTGAACTGAAGTCGAAAGCTTAACTGACTGAGCGACCCACGTGCCCTGCTGTCGTCATTTTTAAGGGGGAGAATTGAATTCTGCAGAGAATGTGTGTTTAGTTCTTTTCCCCTTCATGTTGTAGGGTGTTCAGATCTACCTGTGATTTCTCTTAGTTTCTCCAGAAAGGTACCCTGTTTTTGCAAAATGATTGGCAGTTTGTTTTTTTTGAAAGGCAGTGCTCAAACTTGGGAATCTGAAAATTTAAAATTCAGGAACCAAGCTGCAGCTACTTTAGATCACTTGGGAATTGGCTCCTTTTCCTTCTGTGGCTTTTGTCATTTCCGTCTAGTTCTCCACTTCTACAGTTATAACCTCAGAATGCTAACTCAGATCCTGCCAAGAGAACCAGCCTCTACCCAGATGCTGGGACTAATCTTCACCCCAAAGGAGATACATAGATGATTTGCTTGAGTGTGGCAATAACTCACTACTGCAGCCTTACTGTTGAGTCTTTTTTGACCTCGGTAATAAGGTTTCCAATAACCGGATCCTTGCCGTTTCCCCTAGTTATATAATGATTAAGTTGGTGCCTTGAACTCCTGAATACCAGTGGCTAGATTTCGTTCTTGAAACTTAATTTCCTCAATATTTCTTCTAAAAGTCTCTACCTAGGCCACCAGCCTATTTGCTTGTACCTGTTTATTATTCTGCATTATCTTGACCTGCATAAATTTTACTTTCTTACACAAATTCTTTAGCTTTAGAGTTAAGTTCTTATTCCTTTTTTTCTTCCTTTCTTCCAAACATATATTGAGTATCTATTTGGAACTGGGCTAGAGAGAAAAAATAACCAAGTCCCTGATTTTGAGAATAACTGTGGGTATCAACATCAACATTCCTTTTTTCTCCAGTTTTATTGAGATACAGTTGGCACATAACATTGTATTAGTCCAAGGAGTACAATATAGTGATTTGATATGTGTATATATTGCAAAATAATGACCACAATAACTTTAGTTAACATCTGTCACCTCACGTTTTTGTTTCTTGTGACAATAACTTCTTAAGATCTACTTTCTTAGCTTTCAAATATACAATACAATATTGTTAACTATAGTTACCATGCTGTATGATACATCACTAGGACTTATTTACACTTTAACTGGGAGTTTGTACCTTCTGACTGTCTTTACCCATTCACCCATTCACACACCCCCTCCCTCATCTCTGGCAACCACCAATCTGTCCTCTGAATCTAGGAGTTTGGCTTTTTATTTAGTTTTTATTTTATTTTACTTTTATGTCTTTTAAAACACTTTTTTAATATTTATTTTTGAGAGAGAGAGAGACAGACAGAGCATGAGCATTGGAGGGAAAGTGGAAGAGGGAGACACAGAATCCAAAGCAGGCTCCAGGCCTGGGAGGCTCAAATTCGGGAACCATGAGATCATGACTGGAGCCGAAGTTGGATGCTTAAGCAACTGAGCCACTTAGGCATCCCATTTGGTTTTTTAGATTCCACATATAAGTGAGATAGTACAGCATTTGTCTTTCTCTGACTTATTTCATTTAGCATACTGTTCTCAGGGTCCATCCATGTTGTTGTAAATGGCCGGATTTTCTTCTTCTTTATGGCTGAAGAGTATTCCTTTGTATAAGTATAGTGTATTTTCTTTATCCATTGATCTATTGTTGGTCATATAGGTTCTTCCATGTCTTGGCTATTATAAATAATGCTGCAGTGAACTTGGTGGTGCAGGTATCTTTTGAGATAGTGAATTTGTTTCTTTCAGATACTTAGAAATGGCATTGCTGTATCATATGATAGTGCTATTTTTAATTTTCGGAGGAACCTCCATACTGTTTTACTTAGTGGCAGTACCAGTTAACATTCCCACCAACAGGGCCTGCGGGTTCCCTTTTCTCCACATTCTCCTCAATACTTTCTTCTCTCTGTCTTTTTGATAATAGCTATTCTAACATGTATGAGGTGGTATGTTATTTTGGTTTTGATTTTTATTTCCCTGAAGATTCATGATGTTGAGCACCTTTCCATGTACCTGATGGCTATTATTTATCTTTTTTTTTGGGAAAAAAATCTATTTAGTTCTATGAGTGGTTGACTTTAAATGAAAACATTGAGAAAGGAATAGTTTTTTGTTCCATTTAAGCCTGATTACCACGATCTCAGGATCAAAGTCTAATAAACTGAGCAAACTTAGCTTTGAAATATTTTGCCTGGTCACATAGGTAGTAGGCTACTTAAAGTGAAATCATAGGGATGCCTGGGTGGCTCAGTTGGTTAAGAAACCAGCTTCAGTTCAGATCATGATCTCACCGCTCCGGAGTTTGAGCCCCACGTTGGGCTCTTCACTAACAGTGGGGAGACTGCTTCAGATTCTCTGTCTCCCTCCTTCCTTCTCCTTCTCTCTCAAAAATAAATAAACATTAAAAAAAGAATTCTTTAAAAATATGAAATGAAATCATAATCATTGTAAGGCTTTACTTTATTTTTTTGTGTTCTGTTGGAATACAGATAAACTGAAATGTGTTTCAGAGGAAGTCCAAGATGGTGCGGAAACTTAGGACCTGTCTTTGGAATGACTGTTAGTTCTCTCAGCTGCGTGAAAGGCTTTTGTGTGAGCAAAGGTACAGACTCCTTGTGAGTGGGAAATACCCATGGGTAGAAGCCTTCAGGACTTGGGGCGGTTGAACAGATAGACTTTGTGGTGAAGCAACTCACAAGTGGAGTAGATTGTCCCAGAAGGTATTCATGGGAGTTTTTTGTCACTGTGTCATTGGTGGTGTGTGACATAGAATAGATAACTTCCTCCTCAGTGGATAACTTCCTCCGCTCAAGGATGCGTAGATACATTCCTTCTCAAGGAACATGCTAGAGAAGCACCCTCGGTAATGGAGAGGAGTTATTTATGGAAATGTTGGGGCATGAGAATGGTGGATAGATAACCACAAAACTATCAGGACCATTAGACTAGGTGCTATCTATTAAAGTTTCTTCCAGCTTTTAGATTCACCAGTCTCCATTGTTTAGTGAAGTAGAGAAAGATTTTTTAAAAATTTTTTTTAATGTTTGTTTATTTTTGAGATGGAGACAGAGCATGAGTGGGGGAAGGGCAGAGAGAGAGGGAGACACAGAATCCGAAGCAGGCTCCAGGCTCTGAGCTGTCAGCACAGAGCTCGACGCGGGGCTCGAACTCACAGACTGTGAGATCGTGACCTGAGCCGAAGTCGGACGCTCAACCAACTGAGCCACCCAGGCACCCCGAGAAAGATTTTTTAAATATCACCCAAGCAGTTGAGTTCACGTACACGAAGGTGCAGTGTGTGGTATAGTTCCTGACGGCACTAAGCAAATTTCTAAAATGGAGAGAGTGATGTGAGCATAAAGTACGTACATATTCAGGGGGGGAGATGAGCAAAAGGAAAATGTTTACGTGTTGAACTTCATCGCTCATCATTTGAGTAAAGTAGAAAGAATTTCCTTTTCATCCTTCATGCTTCTCCATCATTATCTCTCTGAAATTGCAAAGTCGGCTGGGCAGCCCTGGGGCAGTCGTGTCTATTTGGTAGTTTTAATCCTTTGCTTTACAGATGTCTGTGTAAGGCCAGAAATCCATGGTGCTTAGTCCTCACCATAGTGTTTGTTAAAGTTGGGAAAACTGTCTTGACAAGACTTTTTCATTAAGGTGGCTCTTTTTTTTTTTTTTAATAGTTTATTTTCAAATTGATTTACATATAACACCCAGTGTTCATCCCAACACGTGCCCTCTTTAATGCCTGTCACCACCTCTCCCCCCTCCCTTACCTCCCTCACCCTCAGTTTGTTCTTAGTCTTTGAGAGTCTCTTATGTTTTATCTCCCTCCCTCTCTGTGTCTTTTTTTCCTTTCCCCTCTTCCCCTCCCCCTGGTTTTTGCTTAGTCTCGCAAAGTCCACCTATGCATGGAAACATATGGTATCTGTCTTTTTCTGACTGACTTATGTCACTTAACATAATACCCTCCAGTTCCATCCATGTTGCTACACATGGCCAGATTTCATTTTTTCTCATTGCCACGTAGTAGTCCATTGTATATATGTGCCACAACTTCTTTATCCATTCGTCAGTTGATGGGCACTTGGTCTCTTTCCATGATTTGGCTATTGTCGAAAGTGCTGCTATGAACATTGGGGTACACGTGCTCCTATGCATCAGCATTCCTGTGTCTCTTGGGTAGATTCCTAGCAGGGCTATTGCTGGGTCATAGGGTAGCTCTATTTTCATTTTTTTGAGGAACCTCCACACCGTTTTCCAGAGTGGCTGCACTAGTTTGCATTCCCACCAACAGTGTAGGAGGGTGCCTGCTTCTCCACATCCCCACCAGCATCTGTAGTTTCCTGATTTATTCATTTTAGCCATTCGAACTGGTGTAAGGTGGTATCTCAGTGTGGTTTTGATTTGTGTTTCCCTGATGATGAGTGACTTTGAGCATTGTTTCATGTGTCTGTTGGCCATCTGAATGTCCTCTTTGGAGAAGTGTCTATTCATATCTTCCGCCCATTTCTTCACTGGATTATTTGTTTTTCGGGTGTGGAGTTTGGTAAGTTCTTTATAGATTTTAGATACTAGTCCTTTATCCGATATGTATTTGCCATTGTCCTTTCCCATTCCGTCGGTTGTCTATTAGTTTTGTTGGTTGTTTCCTTTGCCGTGCAGAAGCTTTTTATCTTGATGAAGTCCTAATAGTTCATTTTTGCTTTAAATTCTCTCGCCTTTGGAGATGTGTCGCATAGGAAATTGCTGTGGCTCAGGTCAAAGAGGTTTTCTCCTGCTTTCTCCTCTAGGATTTTGATGGTTTCCTGTCTCACATTCAGGTCCTTCATCCATTTAGAGTTTATTTTTGTGAGTGGTGTAAGGAAGTGGTCTAGTTTCATTCTTCTGCATGTTGCTGTCCAGTTCTCCCAGCACCATTTGTTAAAGAGGCTGTCTTTTTTCCATTGGATACTCTTTCTTGCTTTGTCAGAGATTAGTTGGCCATATGCTTGTGGGTCCATTTCTGGGTTCTCTGTTCTATTCCATTGGTCTATGTGTCTGTTCTCGTGCCAATACCATGCTGTCTTGATGACTACTGCTTTGTAGTAGAGGTTAAAATCTGGGATTGTGATGCCTCCCGCTTTGGTTTTATTCTTCAGAATTACTTTGGCTATTCAGGGTCTTTTGTGGTTCCATACAAATTTTAGGATTGTTTGCTCTAGCTTTGAGAAGAATGCTGGTGCAATTTTGATTGGGATTACATTGAATGTGTAGATTGCTTTGGGTAGTATTGCCTTTGGTATTTTTTTTCTTAAAACATTGTTTTGAGAGGAATTTGAAGTCAGCTTATGACTTTTTGTTAGTTAGTTTTGACATTAAGCCTCCTCAAGCTTTGGGTTTCCTAGTCAGTAAGGATTGACTGAGTGTCCTGTCTCATCGTCTGGCCAGAGGCCATGAAGTTCCAGACCTGATGTGGCTAAGCTTGTGGTCATCTTCATATTATCATTTTGCAGGGATTTAATGTAAGTTTAGACAACTGAATTGAGTTTTCTTTTATACTTTATACTTTAATAAAGAATAGCACTGCATTTATAATCTCACATCTTGTAAGAAAATATTGAAGAAAAACACATGAATGATTTAGAGTGTGTGCTTTGAGTTGTGATGATGATGTCTCTCCTGGGTGTTTTAACCAACTAGCTCATTTATTTTCTCAACAGTTTAAATACAACAATTAAAATAATAACTTTGTTCTGCTGTCTCCCCTCTCCATCCTGCACTTTGGA
Organism: Paguma larvata; assembly: GCA_030068075.1. Classification (NCBI taxonomy): domain Eukaryota; kingdom Metazoa; phylum Chordata; class Mammalia; order Carnivora; family Viverridae; genus Paguma; species Paguma larvata. Next base: position 20,397,859 of record CM057842.1, on the reverse strand, counting down.
ATATAAATCAGAAGAGTTTTCGTAGATGGTGCTGGAAATTTTGCCCCTCTGAAATAGACATCAATACCCATTTAACTTGCCTCAAGCCCATCCTGTGTTAATTTGCAAATAACAAAGGTTTGAATTCTTGCCAGCTTGCTTTGATGATACCTGTCTCTGTTTCAGTTATAGTTTTATCTAAGACTGAAAGAAGTTCTATATTTTATAAAACCTATTTTTTCTTATACAATATGAAATTTAGCATACCATAGTCAATATTAGTAAGAATTTAAAATTATGTAGATATTTTTTTCTACACACTAGAAAGTAGAATTGGTGTTAACCTTGGAAAACTGTCAGTCTTCGTAATACTGTACTTAAGTTTACCTGAATAATAATTTAATGGTAGAGAAAAACATTGTTTTTAGAGAAAGAATAGAAAAGTGGAGGAGGAGGCATCATTTTTTGTTTAAAAGGAGCAGAGACTTAAGCAAAAATTTCTGTTATTTAACAGAAGCACTTGCAGTCCTCAGAGGAGGTTTACTATATAGATTAATAGATGTAGGTATTAAAATCTACAAAGCAAATAACAAGCTGCAACTAAGTTCTAATACTGAACAAACCACAGGCGTCAGGCACCCTGCTGAGCTCGAGAGTAACAGGTGGACTGTTGTTCTGCCGGTGGGGGTTTTGGTTTTACTTCTTACATATGAGTTTAATTAATTTCCTAATAAGCATATTTAGGTGTTTTTTTCCCTTTTTGCCTATTTAGTTTTTTTGCACTGAATTATTTTACACATGTAACGTGTTCCAATTTATCTCTAGTAGTAATCAGAGGTTTACTACTTTCTTGGAAGCACTTATTTTAAAAGCTATTGAAGAGTTGTTTTGTTTTCTGAGTAACTTCTGCTTTTCTAAATACTTATCCTTGTTCTTTGTGTCATCGTTAAGTTTGTGGCACGTTACCTGATGGCCTTTTGCAGTAGACAGTGGCCACATAGTTTCCCAGGGATGCCCCAGAGGGCAGCAGCATTGCCCCGGAGTGGGAGGCGTTCCCAAGGCACTGGTTTTGATCTGATCTGATCGTATGATTTAGGCGATTACCGTGATTTTGAGGGGTAGTAGCCTATCCAAAGATCCTTGGCATTTACAACTGATGATCTGCTTCTTTTAGAGCCTTAAGCGTCTTAAAACATCCTAATGAATTAATTGTACAACACACGTAATTATAGTCCAGGAGTCTTTAAAGTCTGACATAAAGCTTTCAAAAATACCTGTGTGCTTAACACAACAAAACAAAGCAGAACTCCTAAAGCATCCTGCCTTAATATCACACCGTGGCTGAAGGTTTTGAGAAGAGCGAGTAGAAGTTAAAGTTTAGTGAATGATGGGACAGAAGGCAGCCTTCCAGGGATCCGGAGACATTAGTCACTACAGCTTGCCTGCTACTCTTCTCCAGGCCTCTGGGGGTAAGGAAGAACCCTCTTCACTTCCTTGGAGGCAGGAGCTTTGTTGATGTGCTTTACTGCTGATCCTAAGGTTTTTGATGGTGGCTGTTTTTCACACTGATTCTTTTTTAGCCTTTTGACTGTTCTCTAAACACCATGTCCTTCCATTCTGTCAAATAATTAATAAAGAAATGTACATTAATTAAAGAGAATTTACTGTATAACTTTGCCAGGAAGAATTAGAAGGATATTTTGTAAGCAAAGTGAGAATATTTCAAGTACTGAAGGGCTGGGAATCATCCTTGAAATAGTATCTTCATTCTTCTACTAAGAGGTTTGTTAAACCAAAAATAGCCAATCTGCTCTGAGTGCTTTACTGTGCCATAAACTTTTCCATGCATTAATTGATTGCATAATCAAAGTAAGTATGAGATAGGTACCAATGTTAACATTTCCATTTTATGGATGATGACACTGAGGTATGAATTGGCTATACAACTTGCCCAGGGCCACACAGCAAGCAGGCTGTGCACCTGGGACTCATACCCACCAGGCTGGCTCCAGAGGCCTCATGCTTCCTTATTAGGACTGTCTAATTACTTTTGATAGGGTGTGATGATCATTCCTACACCTTAATTTTCTCCCCTTTAGAAGACTAAGTTAACCACTTAAAGTTTATTAAACATCCTGTACTTTTGGTTCAATCACCTCTAAAATTTATGACCCCTAGCTTCCTTAGCTGAGAAGACACAGTTGTATGGGAATAGGAGGGTTTAGACATATTTCTAATAATCTAATGAATAGGATTTATTAGGTGCCTGCTATTTGTTTGGTGCTGTATTCTATGTAAATTATGCTTTAGTCTTCACAGCCACTCAGTATATGTATATTCACTGTGTAACAGCTAGGGAAGCTGAGCTAGCAAAATGATGGCCTGGGGAGCTTGAGCTGGGTCTCCTTTTTTACGGTTTGTCTAGTTTATTCTTGCTATTTGCCATTCCCCATGTATGATTCTTGTCATCCACTGTTCAGAGAAGCATTTGCCCGACCAATGAAGACAAAAGCACGAAGTCAAAGAGACCTGAATTCCCTTCTGAGCACCTCTACTGGTTCTGCCGAGTGACCTTTTTAAAGATATTTACTGTGCGGAACTTTGGGTAGAACAAATTTAGTTGTACTCATTATTCAGCTTCTGTTGATTCTCATTATCTTCTAGAGAATAGTCTCCTTTTGACGAAATATGATTGGCTTTTATGTTATTTCCAACAGTTCATGCACCAGAGAATTTGCGATAAAATATCACATCTAAGGCCACCAGGAATTTAGAGGGAGAGGGAAATGTGGACTGTCACCCTGAGGTTTGTTTTGGCCTCATCCAATGCAGGCTTTTTTTCCTGGAATGTGTATGTATACTCGCTCTCTCCTCTTATTGACCTGCCTTTCTGATTTCTAATGTAGTTACCAGGGAGTTTTCACACCCTCCCTTTTCCAGCACATGGGTAGCTATTTGAGAGGTGAAGACAATTAAGTAGCTTTCTGGGCTTGCTTTGAACTTCTGGATCTTTTTGGTTTGTGGTCAGTTCCTTATCCTTGAGCTAAGAACTTCAAAAACATTTGGAGGCCTTTATTTTGGGTTTCTTTTTATTCTGCCATGTAGCTGAGCTCTACAGTTAAACTGTATTAGTAACTCTGGTCCCTTGATTATCCCTTTTAAGTATTAATCTGTCTCACTGCCAGACTCCCTTCTAGCTTAATGTAAATTTGATCAACTGTCTGGGAGTTTTAGGCCACCTTTGCCAGATGTCCATATTACAGTCATGTGACTTGTTCTCCTTGGTCATGGTAATTGGAGGGAGAATAGGGGAATAAGGATATAAAAATTCATGAATAATTAAAAATATTCATTATTTTGTTCCTAGCTCTGACTTTCCCTTTTTACCTTTCCCAATAGTTTTTTAAAATTTTTTTTAATGTTTATTTAATTTTTGAGAGACAGAGTATGAGTGGGGGAGGAGCAGCAAGAGGGGGAAACAGAATCCGAGGCAGGCTCCAGGCTCTGAGCTGTCCGCACAGAGCCTAGCATGGGGCTCAAACTCACGAACCGTGAGATCATGACCTGAGCTGAAGTCAGACGCTTAACCGACTGAGCCCCCCAGGCGCCCCCACAATAGTTTTTTTAATCAGATTTTGAATTTTGACTTATTTCTTTTAAGTTTTATTTTATTTTATTTTATTTAATGCCGACTGAGCCACACAGGCACCCCTGAATTTTGATTTAAATTTTTATTGACTGCTTCTCTTTAAACATATTCCTGAGAGGTATAGCAAAATTAATACTGAAGGGGCACTTTCTCTTTCAGTTAGCACGCACATATATATATATATATTTTAAGTTTATTTTGAAAGAAAGTGAGCGGGGGAGGGGCAGAGAGAGAGAGAGGGAGAGAGAATCCCAAGCAGGCTCCGCACTGTCAGTGCAGAGCCCGACATGGGGCCTAAACCCACGAACTGTGAGATCATGACCTAAGCCGAAACAAAGAGTCAATGCTTAACCGGCTGAGCCACCCAGGTGCCCCAGCACACACATTTTTTGATGAGACATCGAAAATTGCTTATAATACATATGATTGACTGCCAATATTTTTTGCATACATATTCTTTGGTATCAAAAAAAGAAATGTGTGTGTGCGCTCGGCCATATTGCAAAAACTGCTTGGTCTAGAGATGCAATATATACAAGTATCTGAATATTAGTTTCAGTTAAACTTACAAGTTTTACAATTTAAAAATGGTTCTACCAAAGTTTTGGTTCAGTAATTGATCATTTTAATTTGCAGTTCATTAATTTAACAGATTTTAATTGAGTACTAGCTGTGTTTTAGGAGCAGGGACATTATTAGTCTGATTTGTTCATTACTCTGCTGCCCAGCACAGAGCCTGGTATCTGATAGGCATTCAGTAATATCAGTTGAATGAAATGATGCATGTCTTCATGGCATTTACCTGCTGGTGTTATACCCACATCTAGCACTGAAAGAACCCCAAGAAAAGTAGAATACGTAGTATGTATTTTAAAACTATCTTGCTTCTCTCATTGGGAGTGAGAGTATATTTTCCAGAAGCTCCCCAGCAGACTTTCTCCTCTTTTGTAGCCAAGATCAGGTCACATAGCCATACCGAAGGTCCAGCAAGGAGCAGACTGACTGAATGTGGTTCATTAGGTGGAATGGGGCTTTGCCATGCTGAGCAGATGCAGGATTCAGGGCCGGAAGAAGAGAGAGGGAAGGACTTACTGGGTTACTAGGAGTGTGACTTACAAAATTGGAGAGGTGAATGTGGACTTGACACAACGAAAGATCATGTGAAAACTGTGGTCTAGTGATCTTGGTATGTGGTGTAGAGGACAAATATGGTCACCGTTAGCAATTGCTGAGGAAACAGGGCTGTGAAGTGGGCCTCCTTACGACTTGAACTAGGGGTTTATAAATTGGTCAGCATGAGATTTCCAACATTATTATAGTATGAATCAGTTTTTAGAAATTATTTATGCTTGAGGGGCGCCTGGGTGGCTCAGTCGGTTGAGCGTCCGACTTTGGCTCAGGTCATGATCTCGCGGTCTGTGAGTTCGAGCCCCGCATCGGGCTCTGTGCTGACGGCTCAGAGCCTGGAGCCTGCTTCGGATTCTGTGTCTCCCTCTCTCTCTGCCCTTCCCCCACTCATGCTCTGTCTCTCTCTGTCTTAAAAATAAACATTAAAAAAATTTAAAAAAATAATTTAAAAATTATTTATGCTTGAAATTTTGGAAAGACATGTATTAAAGAAGGGTTAGAAAAGTTAACGTTGAGGTGCTTTTAATGGAAAATTCAAGGGTGTCGAAATTAGGGTCGTAAACACTAAAGCAGTGTGAGTTGCTGAATTGGTGTGATGAAATGCCTGCATGGATGAACGATCAGTAACCCTAACGGGAGGAAAGGTGAAGTGTGAGAGTGGGGACCGAAGCTGACAAGAAGGTTCCCAAGGTGAGAAGTAAAAATTGAAGTCATTCTAGCTAGTTTAAGGAGTTTTTATTAAGCTTGAATGAATTATGGCATATGAAAAGAGCTCATAAATTGAGAACACTGTTCATATAAGGAGTGTTAATAATTATACTTTTGTTGACTGAAAAAAAATTTCCTGGAAACCCAAAGAGTGAATCTAAATGAAGAAATTAATCATACTGCCTGACTTTCCATTGAAACCCTGATTTTTCATTCTCTTTTTTTGGGGGGGGTTGTGAGTCTGAGCCCCACATTGGGCATAGAGATTATTTTTTTAAGTGTTTATTTTTGAGAGAGAGAGCGAGAGAGAGCACACGTACGCGCGTGAGTGGGGGGGGGGCAGAGAGAGAGGGAGAGAGAGGATTGAAGCGGGCTCTGTGATGACAGCAGCAGAGAGCCTGATGTGGGGTTTGAACCCATGAACCACGCACGGAATCATGACTTGAGGCGAAGTCGGACGCTTAACTGACTGAGCCACCCAGGCGCCCCTGATTTTTCTTTCTCAAACCACTCCTCCTTCAAACGTTTCCCCTAAGTGGCAATTTCATCCTTTTTATAGCTTAGGCCGAAAACTTGGGAGTCAACCCACACGCTGCTCCTCCTCTCACACCGCGCGTCCTTTTCCTTCTACCCTCCTCAGCCTTTTCACCGATGCTTTAGTGGATGTAGCCGCTGACACACTCACTGGGATTGTTCCACGATCTTTTTTTGCTGGTCTTCCTGCTTGCTTCTGCGCTCGCTCACTTCACAGTCCATTCTCAACATAGTTGCAGAGTGATCCTTTTGAAAGAGAGGTCAGATTATGTCCCTCTTCTGCTCAAAGCCCTCCAGTATCTTCCTCAAAACCAAGATCTTCACAGCAGCCTACATGTTTGTATATAATCTGGTCCCTGGGACCTTTCTGAGCTCATCTCCTCGCATCTTTGCCTTGATCATTCTGCTCCAACAACAGTAGCCTTGAAAGTGCCACACAAACTCCCACTTCAGTGTCTTTGTACTTTCTGGCTGGAATATTCTTCCCCAGGTACCCACTTCCTTACTTCCCTAGGGTGTTGGCTAATGTCGCCTCACCACTAAGGCCTTGTTACTCTTTTGAACAAAAGTAACTCTGTGTCCTCTGTCCTTGCCTCATTTTTGCCCCTAACATTTATTTTCGTTCAGCATACTATATACTTTAATACCTGTCTCCCCACACTAGATTGTGAGATCCATGAGGGCAGCCTAAAACAGTATGTGGCAGATAGTGTGTGCTCAGCAAATATTGACTGACTAATTGCAATTTCAGTACAGTTCATTAGTATCACTGCTGTTGACTTGTAGAGCCTCTTTAAACAAAATCACTGATAGTATCTGTGAATATAAGTTCTAAAAAATGTTAGTACAAATTCTAAACACTCATATTTAATGGTGGGAAATACTGCATTATAGTTCCCAGCTTCCCTTGTAGTTAGATGGGATCTTGTGATTTTAACAACAGAATGTAGGTAGAAGGCCTGGATTGAGAAAACCTACATGAATGATGCCTATGCTCGATGATTTGGGGAGCCCGTGTTGAAGATGCAGAGCTACGGGGCGGAAGGCGCTTGGCCCCATGAATTACCGTGTAGAGGAGAGCTGCCTACTTATCAGGAACACCTTCTTGGGCTTTCTTTGAGTGAGAAATAAATTCTCTTGGATTAAGCAACTGTAATTTGGAATTTATTGGTTAAAGCACAGCATTACCTTAACTAAAACAAACCAATGACCGCTAAATTCTCCTTGTTCTGTTGGATATCCAAATGGTACCCAGTTTCCTTGTCTCTTTTTTGTCATTGGCTCTTGTATTTGAAAATGGAAATAATGTTATTTTAAAAGCACAGTTGTGTTTGAGAGAGAGAGAGAGAGAGAGTGTGCATGCAAGAGGGGGAGGGGTAGAGAGAGGGAGAGAATCCCAAGCAGGCTCCATACTGTCAGAGCAGAGCCTGATGTGGGGCTCGAACGCACCAGTCATGAGATCATGACCTGAGCCGAGATCAAGAGTCAGACGCTCAACTGACCGAGCCACCCAGGCGCCGCCACACTTGTGTTCTTAATACAGATGACTTTATTTTTTTGCCACTTGATCAAGATATATTTCACATACCATAAAATTCACTCATTTAATGTGTACAGTAGGGCAGAGTGTTTTTTTTATTATTGAAGTATAATTGATACACAATGTGATACTAGTTTCAGGTGTACAAGACAGTTGAATGGTTTTTATTCAGAGTTGTAGGGCTGTTGTGACAATCTAATTTTAGAAAGTTTTAGTACCCCCAAGAAGAAACTCTGTACAGGGGTAGTCTTTTCCTCTAGCTCTTGGCACCCTCACTACTCTACTTTCTGTCTCTATGGACTTGCCTGTTCTGACCGTTTTATACAACTGGAACATATATATGATATGCTACAGGATGTCTGGGTGGCTCAGTTGGTTAAGCGTCTGACTGTTGGTTTCGGCTCAGGTCGTGATCTCATGGTTTGTGAGATCGAGCCCTGCATTGGGCTCTGTACTTACAGTGTGGAACCTGCATGGTATTCTTTCTCTCCCTTTCTCTCTGCCCCTCCCCTGCTCCTACTCTCTCTCAAAATAAATAAACTTCAAAAAAAATGTTATGCTACTTATTTATTTTCGTTGGGTATTTAAATTTTTTTTAATGTTTATTTTTGAGAGAGAGAAAGAGAGCATGAGAGGGAGAGGGGCAGAGAGAGAGAAGGAGACACAGAATCCAAAGTAGACTCCAGGCTCTGAGATGTCAGCACAGAGCCTGAAGTGTGGCTTGAACTCATAAACTGTGAGATCATGACCTGAGCTGAAGTCAGATGCTTAACCAACTGAGCCACCCAGGCCCCCTTAGGCTTTGGTTTTTAAAATCGTTTATGCTGTCTTTCTGCTAGTCAGAAGTTTTAAATATTTTTAAATATTCCATTTTATGACCTTCTTGCTTGAGGATGTCTGTGCTGTCCCAGGGTTTACAACCATATTCTCTTACTGTTTTTTAAATATGTTTGGAGTCTTGTTTTTCGTGTTTTGCTCTTTTAATTCACCTGGAATTTATTTATGTGGCAGCATGAAGTAAGGATCCAGGGTTTTTCCTCTCAGAATGGATAGCCAATTCTTTAATTCCTACTTTACTGTTGTATTTGTCTTTTCTTGTACTATTTTAATATGTTGATAGAAGGAACTATCTCATCATATTATCAACTTTTACAAAAATGTACCTGGGTTGTACATTTTTCTCCTTTAGATGCATTTTTAAATTAGCATTTAAAAATAAAATATGCTTTTGGGATTTTTATTGGAAAGAAAAACATTTCTCTAACAACTCTTAAAACAAAAAAAATTTTTAAATGTTTATTCATTTTTGAGAGACAGAGACAGAACGCAAGCAGGGGAGGGGCAGAGGGAGAGGGAGACACAGAATTCGAGGCTCCAGGCTCCAGGCTCTGAGCTGTCAGCACAGAGCCTGATGCCGAGCCTGAACCTATGAACCATGAGATCATGACCTGAGGTGAAGTCGGATGCTCAACTGACTGAGCCACCCAAGCGCACCCTGACACAACTTTTAAAAAATGTTTGTCTATTTATTTTGAGTGAGAGAGAGAATCCTAAGCAGGCTCCGCTTTGTCAGCACAAAGCCCGAAGTGGAGTTCAGTCTCACAAACCACGAAGTTGTGACCTGAAGTGAAATCAAAAGTCCGATGCTTATCTGACTGAGCCACCCAGGTGCCCCTTCTCTAACACAATTTTTAATGGCTATGTAGTATTACACTGTATGCTTATGCCATATTTTACTTAAAAGTTTCTCATTGTTAGTCCAAAACCACACTTTTAAAATATTGCCTCATAATTTAGCTTTTTAAATTGAGATATAATTGAAATATAACATTGTATTAGTCCAGGGTGTACAATGTAGTGATTTAATATATAAATATATTGCAAAACACTGACCACAGTAAGTTTTGGTAATATTTATCACCACATATAGTTATACAAAGTTTTTGTCTTATGATGAGAACTTTTAAGATTTACTGTCTTTTGAAATCTACACTACAGTGTTGTTAACAGTAGTCATCATGTTGCACTTGATATCTTTAGGACTTATTTTTTAACTGGAAATTGGTTCCTTGTAACCACCTTCACCGATTTTGTCTGGCAGTCACCAATCTGTTCTTTGTATCTATAAGTTTGGGTTTGTGTTTTTTGTTTTTATTCCATATATGAGATCAAACAGCATTTGTCTTTCTCTGTTTGACTTATTTCTCTTAGCATACTGCTCTCAGGGTCCATCCAGGTTGCAAATGGCAGGATTTGTTTCTTCTTTATGGTTGAATAATATTCCCCTGTGTGTATACCACATTTTTTTAAATCCATTCATCCATCAGTGGACACGTAAGTTGCTTCCATGTCTTAGCTATCATAAATAATGCTGCATTGGATGTGGGAGTATAGATATCTTTTTGAGTTAGTGTTTTTGTTTCCTTTGAATAAATACTCAAAAGGGGAATTGCTAGATCATACATTATTTCTGTTTGTAATTATCCGAGGAACCCCTATACGGTTTTCCACAGTGGCTGCACCAATTTACATTCCCACCAACAGTGCATAAGGGTTCCCTTTTCCCACATCCTTGCCAATGTTTGTTATCTTGTCTTTCTGATAATAGCTCTCTAACCGGTGTGAGGTGATATCTCATTGTGGTTTTGATTTGCATTTTTCTCATGATTAGTGATGTTGAACACCTTAAAAAATATAGGGTATTCTTGAGGTCTGAGTTTTGTTTAGAAGTGTTATTGGTTTTATAAATTCATTAGTACTAATTTGTTCAATTGAGATAGGCATGCCCTGTGTTGGGTTTACATAATCATGGAAAAGTTTAATTAGGGTCAGATTTAATTTCGATGATGTGAATGGCTAAGATTGACTTTATTAGACTTAATTTATTTTTTAATCTCTCTAGTTAGACATGGAGCAGTAGATTAAAAACAACAGCAATAAACAACTTAATGAAACAATGGAAGATTTCTATCCTTAATAATCAAATTACATTGACATTTGACAGATGGAAGCAAAACATTTAATTTAGGTAGCCTGTCAGATAAGATGTATACAAGGTCAGGGAGTGATGATTGACTATTGTAGAGAGTAAAAAGCCAGCAGGAATCTACATCTGTTGGGGAACAAAAACCACAGTGATTCTACCACTAGCATTGCTGTCAAGGGCATTTACTTTGCAAATATGCCCAAAATGGAGCATCTAATTTGCTGAATTGTTTGCATTAACAGCATAGCTGAAATTATTAATGGACTTCCATCTGTGTTAAGTTGAGGGATGGGAGTGAAAATTCAGACATTTCAATGGAAATTTTCCTTTTAACTACCTCATAAATACTTACTGAATTAAAGGGTTTTTGTTTTGTTTTGTTTTTGCAACTACTATATGTACTGGATACGTATCTCTGGAATCACACTGAGTTCCCTTTCCTTCTTCCTAAGTGCTTTAAGAGTTATTTATGTTGGATTTGTTAAATCATTTGGCTTAGGATCCATCCTACAGAAATCTCTTTTGCATCATTGTAACTTTTCCTTGTAATAAATGCTCTTATTCAGTGTTTAATCTTAGTCTTCAAAACAAAGTGCATTAACGTGAAGCCTATAGGAGAGGCTTAGGGTGTGGGCTGCACGTGTAAGCTAGAGCAAGATGGGAGCTGTTAGCTGCTCATAGGACTGTTAGGCCTTTTGAAAGAGTGTTAAAAGGGAATTATTCCATGGTTTTACACTGATGTATCTCCAAAAATGGAATCATGAATTCAGTTTCATTTTATTCTGCCTGAGTTTCATTTTCATTTTTGTTTTTTGTGTATGTGTTTGACTTCAAAGCTTATTTTGTACCCTTAGCTTTGCATTTTAAAATTTTTATTTATATTTCTTAGAAATGTTTCAAATTTTAGTATGGCCCATACTGATAGTACTGGCTTCAGCATGTCTTGTTAGAACCTTCTGTAGATATCTAGGCGCTGTCTATTTCACTGAAATATTCTATTTTTTTAATGTTTATTTATTTAGAGAGAGAGAGAGAGCATGTATGTGAGCAGGGGAGGGACAGAGAGAATCCCAAGCAGGCTTCACGTTGTCAGTGCAGAGCCTGATGCCAGGACTCGACCTCATGAACCATGAGATCATGACCTGAGCCAAAATGAAGAGTCAGATGCTCGACTGACTGAGCCACCCAGGCACCCCTCACTGAAATACTCTAAAGAAGATGAGCAAGGTTCAGATCAGTTAGTTCACGATAACTTATTTAAATGAATAACTCTAATGTGTTCTGGTCACCAAAAGATGAATTATCACCAAAATAAGTGATAAAATAAATGAAGACATAAAACAATTTAATACGAATAGGAAATAAATGAAAAAAAAAGCAAATAGATGAAAAGTAAGTTAAATTTCCATGTTCTAATAAGCTCCTAGATATTTTACTCTTTTTTCCCCCTTCACTGCATAGAAAAAGAGGATACTAGCAATAAAGAAAGAGATTTAACAGATGTTCTGCAGCAAAAAGCTGTAGCAGTTTATTTCTCATAATCCTATTAAGATGATGAACTAATTGTCCATTGGTTGAAATCTTGGTGATGCTGTAAGATTGAAAAAAGATATCATAATCTTAGCTTTCAGCTTCATAAGACTTGTGATTTTCACTTTCTCTTGCCTTTGGCTTTGATTATTATATATATTATATATTTGAATATATTATATATGCAATATCGCCATATGTATTATCACTTTGTGCTAAGTGGCTCTTTGCATAAAATATGCTGGCCTGTTTCAAGAGTTTATGAACATAAGCAGTGGGCGACATCTTCAAAGCCTAGCGAACCAACAGATAATTACGTAGCACTGGCTTTGCTATGTGAAATGCATGGTGTAGTGATAGGCGTTCTGTGTAGAGATGACATCCTAAGTGCCATAGGAACTCGAATCGGTCAACAGTGTGTAAAGTTAACATTAACTGAGCAGGTACCGCGTGGCCAGCCCTGCGCCAGGTGCTCTTCGCGGATTGTCTTCCTTGTCCTCATAGTGGTCCTCTGAAGTAGGTACAGCGCTATTCTCCCTCTTTTACAAGTGATACCTTTGGCACAAATGAGTTAAGTCATTTGTTAAAAGTCAGGTAGTCAAGTAAACAATGGGCACGGGATTTTAAAAAGTTGATATAATGTCCTTCACGTGATTTTTCCACTCAGCAGTATAGACAATGTTCCCATGTGCTTTTACAGCTCTACCTAACTTCTTCTAAGGATTGTAGAGTATATTCTAGTGTAGGTGTATCATGGTGTGTGTGACTGTCCCATTCCCACATTCCCATTTGGTAGACATACAGGCTGTCTGGTTTCTCACTGTTAAAGACAGTACTGTGGCAAACATCGCTGGTTACAAAGCCATCAACACGTGTTTTGTATGAAAGAGTCTTTTTTTTTTTTTAAGTTTATTTATTTATTTTGAAAGAGAGAGAGAGAGCCGGGGAGGGGCAGAAGGAAATGGAGAGAGAGAGAATCCCCAGTAGGATCCGCAGTGTCAGCACAGAGCCCAGTGCAGGGCTCGAAACCATGAACTGTGAGATCACGACCGGAGTACAAATCAAGAGTAGGACACTTAACCGCCCGAGCCACCCAGGTGCCCTGAAAATTACTGCTTAAAGAGTTTGTGTCTTTTAAATCTTTATAGGTTAAATTATTTTTCATTAAATTTCTCCACCAAAAAGAGGTACCAATCTGTACTCCTAAGTTCTCCCATTCATCCACCTTCCTTGCCAACAATTTTTTTAGCTTTAAAAATTTTACCAATCTGAAAGGTGAGAAAATAGTATATAATTAAAAATTATTTTCATTGCTACTAATGAGATTGAGCACATTTTTATAAGCTTTAACTCTGATATTTTAAAATGCGGGTCAGTTACATATTTTGCCCATTTTTCTTTTTTGATGTTGAATTATAGGAGCTTATATATGGAAATTAACCCATTATATTTTCACCCATCTCATTTGTCTTATTTATTTACTTATTTTTAGTAAAGTATTATTGACAAACAATATTCTCTTAGTTTCAGGTGTACAACATAATGATTTGGTGTTGATATATACTGCAGAGTGATCACTAAACTCAATCTAGTTAGTTTCAATCACCATTCATAGTTACAAAGTTTCTTTTCTTGTGGTGAGAACTTTTAAGATATACTCTCCTACTTTTTAACTTTATTCATGGTGTCTTCTTTAAATTTGTTTTTGTTTTTGTTTTTTTTTTTTTTAGAGAAAGTGAAGCAGGGCAGAGGGAGAGAGAGAGACAGAGAGAATCCCATGCAGCATCCATGCTTGGCACGGAGCCCAACGTGGAGCTCAGTCCCACAACCCTGAGATCATGACCTGAGCTGAAATCAAGAGTCAGACCAACTGAGCCACCAGACACCCCATTATTTATGGCGTCCTTTGCCACATGGAAGTTCTATGCTTGTGTGTGTCTTTGCTGTCACTCCCTATAGTTTCTCTATTTGGGTCCAGAGTGATCTTTTGTAAAACACAGATTCGATCATTTCCTTTCCATGGTTAAAGAAACTGTCGGTTGCTCCCCATTGAGAGGCAGTAATAAAATACAGTGTTTGAGGACATGGACTGTAGACATTTTGCTTGGTTTGAGACCTGGTTCTGTTACTTCCTAGTTCTTGGGCCCCGGGCAGGTCAGGCACCTGTTCTGTGCCTGGACAGAATGGGGAGGAGCTGCAAGTGGGAATGGAGTTTTTTTCATGTTAATGGAAATATTTTAAAACTCGATATAGTGGTGGTTACACAACTCTGTAAATTTACTCAAAACTGTGGAATTGTACACTTAAAGTGGGAAATTTTGGTATGTGAGTTATATCCCAATAAGGTTGTTTTTTTTTTTTTTTTTTTTTTTAAAGAATACATTGGTTCAGGGCTTATTTTGGAGGGGTTCCCTTTGTAAGTGTAACTGTAGACTAAGGTAGTTGATAAGTTTTGGTTCTTCATAATATTCTCGATAAATGGAATGGAAAACTAGATAAAGTAAGATATCCTTGATCTTATTCATTGGGTAAGATAGAACATTGAAAGCTACCATTTTTCCTTCAGGGAAATTAGAGTTTAGGAATTAGAGTTTTTGTGGGTTGGAGTCATGATGCTAAGTATTACAGTCTGAGTTTAAAGAGTGGTAATTCATATACATGTTAATTTGTTACAATTTTTAGATATCAAGATCTCGATAGTGTTATCTCTACATATACACACGTATGCATACACACTCACACATCCACTCTTCAAAATTTGGAAAGGTATCAGTTTTTTCTATAATCCTATCGCTTCTGCCAGTGTGTTTTTGTTACATGTGCCCTTCCAACCAACTGGGGTGCTAGGTCTTAGGAGTGAGTAAACACACTGGGGCTTCAGGCTGTTTATGTGTTCTTTTTTATTTTTCAGCACTTTCATTTGGACTCTTGGATGCCCATTGAACAGATGCTTGAGACCTGCAAGTAGTTTTCAGACCATAGCAGAACCATAAGGCCTGTCCTCTGTGTGGGGAGAAGGTAGCCCATGTTCTGAGGAAATGAACGGGGAGCAGCAGCTTGATGCAGGTATTGGTTTTGCTGAGCAGAAATCATTTTCGTAGTGCACAGTGCAGAATTGTGTTAATCACCTGTACTGTATTGTCTGACTTGTCTTTCTGCCACTGAACAGGAAGCTCTTTGGAGGTGTGAGTCATCTTTCTCTGTACCTAGCAGAGAACCTCGCACTATGGGGTTCTTATAATGTTTGCTGGAAAAGCAAATAACTTTTATGAACAGACATTTAAAAAAAATTTTTTTTTAATTTTGATGCTTTTTAATTCTTTTGAAATAATTGTAGATTCATGGGAAGTTGTAAAGATGGTTCTAACAGGTTCTGTGTACCCTTCACCTGGTTTTTACCATTAGTTACATCTCATGTAAGTACAGTACAGTATAAAAGCCAGGAAACTGACATAGGTATAAAGTATATGTAGTTCTCTGTCGTTTTATCACATGTGGATTCCTGTAACCACCACCTCTGTCAAGATACAGAACTGTTCCATCACCGCGAAGAGCTCTTCTTTACTATTCCTTCATAGTCACGTTTCCCCCTTACTTTCCCCCAACCCTCTCTAACCTCAGGCAGCTGTTCACCTTTTCTCCATCTCTGTGTCATTTCAAGAATGTTCCATAAATGGAATTATATTGTATGTGACTTTTTTTATGTTTATTTTTGAGAGAGAGAGAGATTGCGTGTGTGCATATGTGTGTGCACTCACAGGTGAGGGGATAGGGAAGAGGGACAGAGGATCCAAAGCAGGCTCTGTGCTGTCAGTAGAGAGGCTAATTCAGGGCTTGAACTCACGAACTGTGAGATCACGATCTGAGCCGAAGTCAGAAGTCAGACATTTAACTGACTGAGCCACCCAGGCCACCCCAGTGTGTGACTTTTTGAGATTAGCTTTTTTCACTCAAGATCATGCTCTTGAGAGCTCTCCAAATTCTTGTGTATATCAAGAGGTTGTTCTCTTTTACTGCTCAGTAGTATTCCATGTACTACAGTTTAGTTAACTGTTTGTCTATTGTAGTACATTTTGGTTGCTTCCAGTTTTTGGCCATTACAAATAAAGCTGCTGTGAGCAGTCATATATTTCATTTTTCTGAGATAAATGCCCGGGAGCACAATTGCTAGATCATATGTTTAATAAAGAAGTGGCCAAACTACCTTCCAGAGTAACTGTACATTTTTACCAGCAGCGGATGAGAGATCTAGTTTCTTCACATCCCCTCTGCCGTTTGTGCTGTCACTGTTTTTTCAGTCATTCTGACAGATGTGTAATGACAGCTTATCCTGGTCTTAATTTGCGTTTCTCTAATGGCTAGCAATGTTGAACACGTGCTTGTTTGTCATCCTTATATCCTCTTTAGTACAGTGTCTTCATGTATGGCTCGTTTATTATGTTGTTTGTTTGCTTTTTAAATTAATAATGACTTTTTTTTTTTACTATTGAGGTTTTTAAAAAACTTTATTGAGGTTTTTGTTTGTTTGTTTTAACTTGAGAAAGAGTGCGAGCAGAGGAGAAGGGCAGAGGGAGAGAGAGAGAGAATCTTAAGCAGGTTCCACATTCAGTGTAGAGCCCAACATGGAGCTCCATCCCACGACCTTGGGATCATGACCTGAGCTGAAATCAAGAGTGGGATGCTCAACTGACTGAACCACCCAGGCTCCCCTGTTTTTGTTTTTTGAGATATAATTCACATACCTATTTACACAATTCAGGGATCTTTAGTATATTCATAAAGTTGTGTGACCATGACTGCTAATTCCAGAATATTTCATCTCACCCAAAGAGAAACTATTAGTAGAGTAGTCATTTCTTATTCTGTCTAGCCTCTGGCAACCATTAACTTACTTTCTGTTTCTATGAATTTACCTATTCCTATTTTCTTTTTTTTAAGTTTATTTATTTTTTTAGAGAGAGCGGGGGAGGGGCAGAGAGAGGGAGAGACAGAGACAGAGACAGAGAGAGAATCCCAAGCAGGCTCCACACTGTCAGCACAGAGCCTGACACAGGGCTCAAACTTACGAACTGGGAGATTATGACCTCAGCTGAAATCAAGAGTCGGACGCTCAACCTGCTGAGCCACCCAGGCGCCCTGACCTATTCCTGTTTTCTTTTGATTAATGTTTACATGATATATCTTTTCCATCCTTTCACTTCTACCTACGTCATATAAGAAATTTCCTATGAAACATATAGTCATTTAAGAGAGTTTTAGTCTTATGTTGGTGTATCTAATGTAATTATTAGGACTCAAGTCTTCTGTTTTTGTTCATTGTGGGTTTTTTTCCTTTTTTTCCTTTCTCTTCCTGCCTTCTTGTGGGTTACTTGAACTTTTTTAGGTTTCCATTTTGTTTGTATGTAGTGTTTTTTTAATGTATATCTGTATGGCTTTTTAGTGGTTGCTCTAGGTATAACACTATATATACATAACTTTGCATTCTTTGCTGGTGTCACCGTTTTATTAATTTGAGCAAAGTGTGGAAACTTAACCTCCTTTTATATCTCTTCACCTTTATAATATCTTAAATATTTCCTCAACATACTTTAAGAACCACATCAGGCACTGTTAAAATTCTTGCTTCAACTGTCAAACATAATTTGAAGTCAGGAAGAGAAGGAAATTGTTTTATATTTTCCAATATTTTTATTCTTGAAATTGTCCCTTATTCCTTCTGATTTTCTAAGATTCCTTCTTCTGTCATTCCATTTCTGTTTATAGAATTTTCTTAAGCCATTTTTTTTTAAGGGTTGATCCGCTGGTGAAAAAATATTTTACCTTCTTGTGACAATATCTTGATTTCTCTGTTTATCACTAAAGGATATTTTTCCTAGACATAGAATTTTGGGTAGAAAATCCTTTTTTTTCATCTCTTGAAAAGTACTGTGCATTCTGGCCTCCATGGTTTCTGATGAGAAATCTGCCGTCATTGGAATCTCCTCTCCCCCATTCATCTTAAGAGAGGTATTGTTTCTCTTGCTGCTTTCAAGATTTTTTTGTCTTTAGTTTTCAGAAGTTTGACTCTCGGTGTATCTTTGCACGTGTTTCTTTGGGTTTATCTTGTTTGGGGTTTTCTTAGTTTCTTGAATCTATAGGCTTATTGGAAATTTTTTTTGCTAAAACTGAAAAATTTTCAGCCATTATTTCTTCAAATACTTTTTCAGCCCTGTCCTCTTTCTGTTTTTCTGGTACCCTGCTGGCACAAGTGTTAGATTTTTTTGTTGCTATTTCACAGCTCCTTGAAACTCTCTTCATTTTTTTCAGTGTTTTCTTTCTGTTGTTTAGATTGAGTGTTTTCTTTTGCTCTGTTTTTAATTTTAATTTTAATTTTTCTTTCCTCTATCCTCCTTATTCTGCTAAGGAGCTTACTGTGGAGTTTTCTTATGGTTATTGTACTTTCAATTCTGAGCTGAGGAGGGATGAGGAATAGGAATAGCCCCAGCTTAAAAAGCCACAATCCTGCTCTTCTAAACAAGTCCAGTAGCTTGTCTTGAATAGTTACTTTTCAGTTTGTTGTGTGCTTTAAGTTAATTTTACAACTTTGAAATAGTAGATTTTCATTGTTTAGTCAGTGATTTTGATATTTTTCTGGAAGAGTAGGTTCACTAAGGTACTCACTGTGCCATTTAGGAAGTTGATTTATCTTGCTTTAAATGTTATTGTTAATTCATTCATTTAAAGCACACATGCACGCACGCGCGCGCGCACACACGTATTTGGTGAGTTTGATTCTTGCTGTCATCGTTCATTTGATGATCGAACTGCCCCATTCTAGGGCAATGAGAGTTCTTTCAGATTATTTCCTGTGTTCTTTTGGTGCGATGTCTTGTATCTGTGATAATTCTAGTCCTTGCTTTCTGGTGTAGTAAGATTCCCCAGTACTTCTTGCACATTTTCTACCCCTGACTTACAATCTGCCATTTCTCTGGGGAACTGTTTTTTCTTTTGGGCAGTGGATGTGATATTTACCGATCACAGTCTGGGTGCTGGGGTGCTCATTGATACTAGGTTGTCATTTCTTATAAGCCTATCCATAGACATAGCTAGAAACTGCACATCTTTAGGAAAAGAGGCTTCGTTTTATATTTATAATTTTATTTATTTATTTAATATTTATTTTTTGAGCGAGAGTTAATGTGATGGGGGGAGGGGTAGAAGGAGAGGAGGAGAGAGACAATCCCAAGCAGGCTCTGCACCATCAGCACAGAGCCGGATGTGGAGCTCGAACTCAACAAACCACTAGATCATGACCTGAGCTGAAATCAAGAGTTCGACACTTGACTGACTGAGCCACCCAGGCACCGCTGTATTTATAATTTTAATTTAAAATGGCAGTAATTTAAAATTACTTCTTTGATTTTATGCTTGTGTCTTTTTCTTTTGGAAATGTGTTGTTTCATAATGATGTTAATATCATCACTTATTTTTACCCTACCATATTTTTTGTTGTTTTTTAAAAATGCTTATTTGTTTATTTTGAGAGATGCCGGGGTCCTTGTTCCGGCGAATCTAGGGGTCCACGAAGGACGGACAGTCAGGCGAAATGAAGTGAGAGAGCCATGAGAGATGGAGTCTGATGACCAAGCAGGCAGCCCTGGCAGTTCTGGCGTCTCTGCTTTGCTGGTCTCAGTGTCTTTATTTTTAAAGGTAGCGAGTGACATTACATCAGTGACAAGGCATTCTTTACAACATACATTGTTGTCGCAAGACCTATGTAGTCATCTATAGGTTTATGGTAGCTTTTGTAAGAGTATTTTGTTATTGCCTTTTTATTATAAGGGAGCATGGGGATGAGAATTACAAAAGGGTTTGTGAAATGTTAACCTCAGGGAGGTGCTCAGTATTTGCTGCTGATCAATGAAGATATGTGTAGCTACTTTAGTTTGTACCTTATCTATAAACAGTGCTTTTAACTTTTGGGCTAGGCTAACTTCCGGGGAAGGTCCTAAGTCTCTTTACAATCTCTCCCATCAGTCTGTTAATACCGAGAGAAGGTTTACGGAGATGCGCCTTGAGGTTTTATGGTGGGGCTGAGGGGATGATTAACACAATGCGATACCTACAGGGGAAAATCTAGTTTGGTTCAAGGAGTCTTGGGGCCTAACGCCTACTAATTTCTAGCCAACTCATAACTGCTGTTCTATATGATCAGTTTGTGTAACCTATCCCCAAGAGGCAACTTTGAGGTTACTTCTGGCCAGGTTACTCTCATTCAGATTTTATCCATCAAGACATCGCACTCCAGGTCCCCTTTTCCATGTGCCATAAAACCAAAGAGCATTATATCCCTTGGGCCAACGAGGGCAGTTCAAATCCAGGCCTGAAAGATTATTTAGAAGGAGGTAAGATTAGGTGCCAGTTTGGCTGGCAGGAGCTTTGCTTCAATCTTTCCCTCGCAGGGAGGTGTCTCAACCTGAGAGCCCAAAACGGCTCCCAACAGAGAGAGAGAGAGCAATAGCGAGAGCATGTGTGTGTGCAGGGGGAGGGGCAGAGAGAGAATCTCAAGGAGGCTCTGCACTGTTAGTGCTGAGTCCCATGCAGAGCTCCATCTCATGAACCTCAAGAACATGACAGGAGCTGAAATCAAGAGTCTGACGCGTAACAGACTGAGCCACTCAGGCATTCCTACCCTATAATATTTCTATAATTCTTTCAACAGTACCAATATTCCAAGTATTAGTAAGGTAGCAGTGTGAGGCTTAAGGTTTCTTTATGGTTTTTGTCTTTAAATATATTCCCCTGGGGTTTGCAGTCCAATACTGTATTTTAATATGATATAAAGTAATCCTGTTTTCCTTGTGGTTTTGCCGCCAACAGGCATATTTGTTTCAGTTCATTTTCATTTGGAATTTTTTCTTTTTTCTTTTAATGTTTGTTTATTTTTAGAGAGAAAGACTATATGTGAATGGGGAGGGTTGCAGAGAGGGTGAGAGAGAATTCCAAGGAGGCTCTGTACTGTGAGCACGGAATCTAGTGGAGGGCTCAATCCCACGATCCATGAAATCATGACCTGAGCGAAAATCCAGAGTCTGATGTCTAACCAACTGTGCCACCCAGGTGTCCCTGGAATTTTTTTCTTTTATTCTAAATATGTTTCTAAAGTGTAAAAATATCTACATAGTTCTATATAATGGCATTCTGTTACTATTTATCCTTTTTATTCATATATATAACTGGTTTTATTACTTTATTCCTCATTTAAAAATTATAAACAAATATGTATGTATGTACATATATATTCATATTTGTATCTCTTGTATACTAGAGATATCCTGCATCAGTACGTGGTAATCTTTCTCATTCCTTTTTCCAGCTATCTAGATGTATCTACCATATTTAATTCAGCCAGTTCCCTGCTGGTGGGCATTTGGGTTGATCCCAGTCTTGGTATTACAGATAGGGCTGCAATGAATAGCTTTCCACATATGTCTTTTTGTATTTTTGCCAGCATATGTTTAGGATAGATTCCTAGAAGTGGGATTGATTGTTGGATCAAAAGGTAAATACATATGTATTTTGCTAGATATTGCTAAGTTCTCTCTCACTAGGGTTGTGTCATTATGCTTTACCTGCTTAACTATAGCCTCACCTTAGAGAGGAGTGTGTTGTCAAACTTTAGAATTTTTTTTCCAATCTGATACCTCAGTGTAGTTTTAATTTGCATTTCTTTTAAAATGAGTAAATTTGCACATCTTTCCATGTTTAAGGACCATTTGCATTTCTTTTCATGTATTTTGTTCATTTTTCTTTTTTTTATAAAGAAAAATTATTTACTTTGAGATAAATAAAATAATTATTTATTTTGAGAGAGAGTCTGTGCATGTGTACAAGCAGGGGAGGGGTAGAAAGAATCCCAACCAGTGCTGAGGGGGTTCATTCCCACAACAGTGAGATCATGACCTGAGCTGATATCAAGAGTCAGTTGCTTAGCCAACTGAGCCACCTAGGTGTCCCTGTTTTGCTCATTTTTCGATCAGATTATTAGTTTGTTTCTTCTTGGCTTGTTAGTAGTTTTTAATTATGAGAGGTTTTAATTCTTTAATTCATTATTTTTATTTTTACATTATTTTTTTAAATATTTATTTATTTTGAGAGAGAGAGAGAGAACATGAGCTGGGCAGGGGAGAGAGTCTCTTAAGTGGGCCCTGAGCTCTCAGTGCAGAGCCCAACACGGGACTCGAACCCACGAACAGTGAGATCATGACCTGATCCAAAATCAGGAGTCAGACACCCAACTCTCTGAGCCATCCAGATGCCCCTTTTATTGTTTATTTTTTGTTTGTAAATTAGCACACTGTTTGAGGGAGTAGGTTTCTGGCTGAGGACCATGAGTGGTCAGCCTTGTTATGTTTCAGTAAAGGAAATTGAGTTCCTCCTGACCCATGCTTCCAGGATGCTGCCCATGTAGTCTTTGTTGGCTTGCTATATTTCTGGTGAAAAATGTCAAACATGTGAAAACAAGTGGAAAACAATGTAACAAACATACATGAAATAAAATGAGTGGAAGACAATATAACAAACACCCGTGGTACTTACTGTGAAGAATTAATGTTAACATTGTCCAGTATTTGTTTCCATTTTTTAAATTGGTATAAAATGTTCTTAACACAAAGTTACTTGTGAACCAGTTTTAAGTATATAGTTCAGTGGCATTCAGTCCCTTCACACTGTTGTGCATCCCCACAGTGATCTCCAGCACAGTGTTTTTTAGTTTATTTATTTGTTTTTGAGAGAAAGAGAGAGTGTGTATGCATGGGAGCAGGGGAGCAGCTGAGAGAGAGGGAGAGAGAGAATCCCAAGCAGGCTCTGCGCTGTCAGCATGGAGCCCGACATGGGGCTCAAACCCACAAACCGTGAGATCATGACCTGAGCCGAAATCCAGAGTTGGACACTTAACTGAGTCACCCAGGTGCCCCATTCAGCATTTTTTCATCTTCTCAAACTGAAACTTGTACCTATTACATGATGATAACTCCCCATTTCCCTTTCCCCCCAGTTCTTGGGAACCACCATTCTCGTTTGTGTCTCTGTGGGTTTGAGTATTCTAGCTATTGCATATAAGTGGAATCATACAGTATCTGTCCTTTTTGCAAGTGGCTTACTTCACTCAGCGTCACATCCTCAAGTTCGTTTATGTTGTCATATGTGCCAGGATTTCCTTCTTTTTTAAGGCTGAATAATATTCTACTGTGTGTATATACCACGTTTTGTTTATCTGTTCATCTGTTTATGGACACTTAAGTTGCTTCCACATTTTGACTATTGTGAATAGTACTGCTACGAACATTTGTGTACAAATATCTGTTTGGGTCCTTGCTTTCAGGTCTTTGGGGTGTATATCCAGAAGTGGAATTGCTGGATCACAGGGTGATTGTATTTTTAAGTGTTTGAGGAACCACCGTACAGTTTTCCATAGTGGCTTCACCATTTTACACTCGCAGACCAGCAGTGCACAAAGATTTCAATTTCTCACGTCCTTAGCAACACTTATTTTCTGCTTTTTGAGATAATAGTCATTCTAGTGGGTGTGAGGTGGTATCTCCTTGTGGTTTTGATTTGCATTTCCCTAATGATGTTGAACGTGTTTTCATGTATTGTTTCGATTTTTTTAAAGAAATAAAGCCTAATAGAGTTTAAGCCTTTTTTGTATTTCTGTCCCTGTTTTCTCCTCTCCATCTCCAAAGGTAGCACTGTTGAAGTTGATGTATATCCTTCCCACCTTTGTTTTTATACTCTTGTTAATATGCATGCATTTATAAACATTTATACTGCAAAGTTTGCTTTGAAGCCTAAACTGTATCTTGTGCTTTTCATTCTGCACTTGCTGTTTTTATTTGATGTGGTTTTTTTTCTTTGAGATTTATCTATGGCAACACTAGTTCATTCATTTCAGCTGCGATATAGTACCACTCCATTGTAGAATTGCCATAATTTATCTCTTCTCCTACCAGTTCCTTTTGTCTGTTGCTCTCACAAACAGTGCTGTGGTGAGCATCTTTGTACTTGCCTCCTAGTGTTTGTGTGATGCATGGACTCCCCTAGGGAGTATTCATTCAGGATCTGTTTATTGTGAACTTGCCCATATTGTTTTGGGCAGTGGGGATACATCAGTAAACAAAACCTTGCTCTTAGAGAGTTCATGTAAATTGGGATTTTTGGATTTTGGAATATTTGAATCTTTGCTCACTCGACAAAAATTTATTGAGTCTACTGTGACAGAGATATAGGAGTGACCAAAACAAAGTCCTTTCTTGGTGGAGTTTATTTTTTTTTTACATGTTTATTTATTTTTGAGAGAGAGAGAGACAGACAGAGCATGAGCGGGGGAAGGGCAGAGACAGAGACGGAGACACAGAATCTGAAACAGGCTCCAGGCCTATGTGTGTCTCTCTCTCTCAAAAATAACATTAAAAAATTAAAAACTGGACATTATGATTATTTTGTGTGTAAAATCAAATCAATTAATTTGATGTTACTAAGTTTATGTTTTCACACTTTGAGTTCTTTAATTGGGCCCCACCTGTTTTCTTTTGTTCTGATTTTAATTCCAGATGCTGGATCTGGTGTGGAAGAAGTGGAATTAAGCTGGGAAGATTATCTGGAAGAGACAGGGTCCGCTGCAGTACCCTACGGATCTTTTAAACATGTAAGCAGGACCTGTATTTGTTTTACTGACAGCATCTCGTTCCTTTGACTCTTGGTACCGTCATTAGAGTTGGGTATACTTGAAAGGATTTGAGTACTTTTTCCTTTTCCCTCCTCCTGCCACCCTCATTAAAAAAACTGAACATATTTTATTTTATTTGTTTAAAGATTTTATTTTTAAGTAACCTCTACACCCAACTTGGGGCTCAAACTGACAACTCTGAGATCAAGAGTCGCATGCTCTACTGACTGAGCCAGCCAGGCACCCCTGGACATAGTTTAAAGTCCTTTTTGGTTTTGTGTATTTTCTGCCACTCAGTGAAGGATTGTCTTTTTCACTAGTCATGAATATTCCTTTGTTTTTGTCAAAAAAAACCCCACCCTCATAACTTGAAGAAAATGGTTTATTTTCTTACACTTTGTTTTATGACCATTGGTTTGCACATTGAAAGTAATTTCAGTAATATCATCGCTTTCTCTCATGTTGAGCAGACTATAAGTAATATCATCAGTGGGTCATATTCATGGCTGGGGCAGTGTAGTTTTTTATCCTAATAGCTCACTTTAATGCTTAATCCGTTGACCACATATTTGCCCGATATGATGCCTTTAGAATGTAAGAAAAGAGTCCAATTTTTATCAATAATTTATATTCAGACCTACTTTTTGAACCTTTTCACTTACACTCCCTCTTAAAACACAGAGTTATTCATCTATTGATTTCATGTTTGTCTTGGTCTGTTCGGCTGCCATAGATTGGGTGGCTTGAACAGCAGAAGTTTACTTTCTCACAGTTCTGGAGACTAAGAGTCTGAGATCAGGCTGCCAGCAGGGTTAGGCTCTGGCGAGGACTGTCTTCCTGGTTTGCTGACAGCCTCGTCACTGTGTCCTCACGTGACAGAGACTGAGAGAGCTGACTCTCTGGTGTCCCTTCTTATGAGGACACTAATCTTGAATCAGGGCTCCACTCTTGTGACCTCATTTACCCTTTGCTACCTCCATAAAGGTGCTGTCTTAAAATTCAGTCACATGGGGAGTTAGGATTTGAACATACGAATTTTGGGGAGACAGAGTTCAGTCCATAGCAGTGTTCAGCAGGGCATAGTTCCTTTGTTCTAGAATTTGGGAAGGCACAAATGCCTTCTCTCAGAATTGTCTGATTTTGTGAGGTTAAACTGTATTCTTATAGATGTTGTATATGCCAAAGAGTCTGGCTATTTTCAGTTTGTGTAAAAACTCAGTCATAATAGTTGCCCTTTCTAGTTTTTAGTTCACTTATGCCTTTCTTAAATTGAAGTGGTGAGAACTACATAGTTTAAGTAAGGATTTCATTTTATATTCCATTGACTAATCTTTTATAATTGCTTTCACTATTTTTTTCACATGGGAAATCTATTTGTGATCATGTAATACCTTTGAATTCTTGTTTTTAATGTTATTACTAATCTGATAGGTATTTATACACATTTATTTATACTAAAATGAAAATGGGGGATAAATTTCCTGGCCAAAATTCTGAATCTAAAAAATGTCATTTTAACATATTCATTTATTTTGAGAGAAAGAGCATAAATGGGGAAGAGGCAGAGAGAGAGGGAGAGACAGAGAATCCTAAGCAGATTCTGCTCCAGAAGTGCAGAGCCTGACTCAGGGCTCGAACTCATGAACTGTGAGATCATGACCTGAGCCAAGGTCGGATGGTTAACCGACTAAGCCACCCAGTCGCCCCAAAACATGTCATTTTGAAGAGACAGATTCCACCTCTCCTCTTTGAATGTCAAAGCAATAAGGAGAATGAAAAATAGATGTATACTCTCTGATCATCAAATGTAGCAAATATTTGTGAGCTTGAATCAGTATATGTGAAGGACTGCTACGTATGGTGAAAACCAAGCACAGATATAGGAAGGTGGAGAAGGAGTGCCTGTGGCTGGCCGATCACAGCCAAAGCTGCTGGAACTCAGCTCTCCAGGATGTGTGAGCCGCTGGCAAGTTTTACAGTGCCCAGTTTGCAGCAAAGGAGTGAGGGAAGGTGGGGCTGAAGAAGAAATTAGAAGTAAACCACATTTGCAAGGAGGACAGTTCTAGGATCCTAAAACAGTTTTCCTCATGGTATATGTCTAGTGAAGGAAACAGCACAAACTATGGGAAAGACACAAAGCTTTACTTGAGTCTTCTAGAACAAAAGCTTTAAGCTTCTAGGGGAAGAAATACAAACCTTTTAACCCTATACCCTCCCACCCGCTGGTGCAGGTGAAGATCCATTGCAGCCTGGGGATAGAACAGAAGAAATAAAAGCCCTCTGTCCCTGGAGACGGGTGGGAATACATGCTAGAGCATTAAAGGTCCCCTACATTTGGGAGAGGAGTAAGATCAGTGAGAAGTTCCCACTCCCACGCCCAGGACACAGAACCTGAGACTGAGGCTGAATCCCAGAGAGTGCCCCTTCCTGCTTGTCTTCAACCCCCAAGTTAGAAGATGTTGGGTGACAGAGGTCTGTTTGTAGGAGAGAGGCAAGAGCATGGAGATAGACAGTCTCTGAGATGCAGTCACAAAGGGACCTAAATCGCAGGGTGGAGCAGCAAATATTGAGGGGAAGAAGCCCTCTGGCAAATGAGCCTATACCCTCAATAGAAAATGCTAATATAGTTTGGAGCCTCTGGTGTGCTATGAATAACTAACCAAGCAACAAGACCCAAACCCTCACTACATTGACTTAACCTTCTCCCGCAAATTTAAGGCCTAAAAAGAAACGTACGCATGTCCAGGCACAAATACTATTTGCCTCAACCTTGATTATTCCGTACAGGGTGTCTGGCTTTCAACAGAAAATTATGGGACAAATGAAGAAGCAAGAGAAAAACAGCAAACTCAACAGACAAAGCATTGAATGGAACCAGACTCATAAGGCCCAGATATTGGAACTATCAGACAGAGAAGCTTAAAAACTATGAGTAATAGGTTTAAGGCTCTGGCAGAATAGGTGGACAATATGTGTGAACAGAAAAGGAAATTCAGGGGCGCTTGGATGGTTCAGTGGGGTAAGCATCTGACTCTTGATTTCAGCTCAGGTCAGGATCTAATGGTTCATGAGACTGAGCCCTGCATCAGACTCTGTGCTGAGAGCATGGAGCCTGCTTGGGATTCTTTCTCTCCCTCTCTCTCTCCCCCTCTGCTACTCATGCACTCTCTCTGAAAATAAACAAACTTAAAAAAAAAAAACAACAACAGCGATGGACACTATTAGACACAGTCAAGGGGAAATCATAGAAATGAAAAACATGGTAATGAGAGAGGTCGAATGCCTTTGACAAGCTCCTTGGTCATCCTCACACAGATGAGGAAAGAATCAGTACACTTGAAGATAAGTCAATATAAATTGCTCACACTGAAATGCAGAGAGGAAAAAAGAGTGGGGGAAAAACAGATCAGAACATCCAACAGCTGCTGACAGTATAAAAAAAGTCGAATGCATGTGCAGTTGGGATCTCAGGAGAAAGGAGAGAAGATGAGAAAGATACATTTGAAGAGCATAACTCACCATATAGCAGAATAAAGGAGGAAAACACATCATCACCTCAATATAGAGAGAAAAATAACTGGTAAAATTCCACACCCACTCATGATAAAAACTCTTAGCAAACTACAGATGAGAATTTCTTTAATTTGCTAAAGGATATCTATAAAAATCTACAGCAAACTTTATTAATAGTAATATGATGCATACTTTCTTTTACATAAAAATGTTAGTTAACATGACTTCTGTTTGATACTGTGTTGGAGGTTCTGGCTAATACAATAAAGTAAGAAAAACAATTAAAATGTATAAAGATTAGGAAGGAAGGAAAAAATATCATTATATACAGATAAATAAAATACTTTACAGATATAGGATTAATGAGTAGCTTTAGGAAGATTATTAGATACAGAGTAGCATAAAAAATTTATTATATTTCTATATACTAGCAACAAAGAAAAGTGGAACTGAAAGATGTAATTTAAATAGCATAAAAACATCAAATGACTAAGAATAAACGTAACAAAAATTTGCAAAGTAACTTCAAACCATTATTGATATAAGTTAAAATTAAGGAATATGCCTTGTTTATGTAATGAAAGAAGACTCACTGTTGTAAAGATGACAGTGTTCCCAACTAGATCTATAGATTTACTGCAACCCATGTCAAGTACCAAACGAAAATTTAGTTAGAAATTGACAATCTGATTCTAAAGTTCATGTGGAAATATAAAGGAGCCAGGATAACCAGATGCCCCTAAAGAATAAGACAAAACAAGAAGACTTGCTGTACGAGATTTTGAGCTTAATTAAGGCACTGTAGTACTACTCTAAGGAAAAACAAGGCAGAAGTAGATCCACTTTTGTAGGGACACCTGACTTATAAAACAAAGGTGGCAATTTCCAGTGGTGAGGAAAGGTCAGTTTGTATATACATCTTTAAACAAATAAAAGCTGACTCCTGCCTAACACCATACATGGAGAGTAGTTCAAAGTGGATATTATTTCTAAATATGAAAGGCTTATGGAAAATAATACATCTTTATGA
This sequence comes from Paguma larvata, assembly GCA_030068075.1. Classification (NCBI taxonomy): domain Eukaryota; kingdom Metazoa; phylum Chordata; class Mammalia; order Carnivora; family Viverridae; genus Paguma; species Paguma larvata. Next base: position 20,368,553 of record CM057842.1, on the reverse strand, counting down.
CTTCTAGGGATAGAGAAATTTTGTTTAAAAATATAGAAAAAACACTAACTTTTTAAGGGAAAAATATATAAATCAGAGTACATTAAAATTAAGAACTTTTGTTCATCAATCAAAATCATCAAGAAAGTGAGGTAATGTTTGCAACACAAGTAACTGACAAAGAAATGATATCCAATATACAGACTTGACTAAAAATAGGCAAGAATCTTTAGGCATTTCCCAAAAGAAGAAATGTAAATGGCTAATAAACATAAAGGTTTCCATCTTCATTAATAATGAAAAAATCCAAATTAAAATCCCAGTGAGAGGGACGCCTAGGTAGCTCCATTGGTTAAGTGTCCCACTCTTGATTTTGGCTCAGGTCCTGATCTCATGATTGGTGAGATTGAGCCCTGGGTTGGGCTCTGCACTGACAGCAAGGAGCCTGCTTAGGATTCTCTCTCTTCTCTCTCTCTCTCTGAAAATAAATAAACATTAAAAAAAATGAAATCAAATCACAATGATACATAACACCTCTTCCGTTAAAATGAAGAGGACTGAAAATACACAAATGTTCACTAGAGTGTTGGAGCAAAAGGATTTTTTATACTACTGGGAGAGTAAACTGGTGTGGTCACTTTGGAAATGGTTTGGCCATTTTCTGTTATAGCATTCCATGTATGTGTGCACCACAGACACAAAAATATTTGTATAGTCATGACACTGTTAGTTACAGTCTTTCAAAGCCGCAAACTTCTCACAGTGCCTACTATTTGTAGCATTAGAATGGATACATTGTGGCATATTTGTACAATGGAATACTGTACAGCAGTGAAAAGAAATAGACTGTCATATGTAACGTGAATGAATCCATAAGCAGTGTTGGGCTGGAGAAAAGCCCACGCAGAACGTTCATACTGCATAATTCTACTGATATAGTGAGGAGTGCAGCAGGGCAGTTGATGGGAAGGGCAGGGGTTTTTGTACAGGAGGTAAGACTTTCCCTCCCTGGCTGTCTTTCCAGGACTTCCCCTCACTGCCTGGTGTTTATGATTGCTGCATTGCATTTATTTGTCAGGTCTACGTAGTCTCCTCTGGTGTTTAATAGTCCCTCATTCCTTCTTTGTCTTTCATGCCTAGACATTTTGAAGAGCATGTAATGTACCAGTTATCTTATGGAATTTTCCTCAATTTGGATAATTCATGATTAGCTTGAGTTTGTACAAATTCGAAAAGAATTTCATAGAAATGATATTGTGCTTTTCTTGTATGATATCTAGGGTGTATGATATTGATGTTTTTAGAACTGGTGATGTTAACTTTGATCAGTTGGATAAGGTGGTACCTGCCATAGTTCTTCACTGTGATGTTATTGTTTTCCCCTTTATAACTGTAAGAATCTTATAGGAGAAGCTTTGAGATTATGTGAATATCATAGTCATTTTTGCGCTGATCCATGAGTCTTGCCTGCAGTGTTTACTTCTGTGTTTTTTCTAATGGTGGTTTTCTTTTTCTATCATTTTTCTCTGTGTTAATTTGTCTTCTATTCTAAGGATCTATCCCCTCTTCTCTGTTAATTACTTTTTACAGTATGGACTCATGGATATTGTTTAAATCTATGGGTTATAATCCATTAGTCTTATTATTTACTTTATTGCTCAGATTATCCCTGATGTGACCATTGGGGGAGCCTTCTGGTTGGCTCCTATGTCCTTTACAAATGCCCTCATCCTTTTTGAAGCATTTCCTTACTTTCTGGTATCACAAGATATTCCAGGCTCTTACTATGTTTTCTCTACCCCCAAATTGGGATCACTTATTTCTCTATGGAGCCCTGTTCTTTTTTTGGAGGATGGCATTTATAAATCAAGGTTTGTTCACTGAACTTGCTTATTGCCAATGAGTATCATTACTTTCAGCCCGTCAGTTCTCAGATATAGGAGATGTATTCACACGCACATACATACACATCTGTACTATTTTCTGTCATTGTGGCTCGTTCTGAAACTGCTGACTCCAGTTCAACACGAGTTGCATTCTAGTTTCCCTTTTCCTTGTTTGTAATTCTTTCTCCCACAGTGAGAAACCTGGCTCTCATTTCTCACAATACATGTATGTACTCTAATCTTAGTGTACACATGAAGTAGTTCACCCATCCCTTTGCGATCATGTAATTTATCATCTAAATCAGGACACTTTGAGAGAAAAACAGGCCACTATTAATTATCATTCAAGGGTAAGAGGTATAAACATAGACTGTTTCAGGGAAACTGGGAGGTTTGGGTCTCTACATATGGTAGATATTATACTAATTTATTATCATCATAGCTTATTTTGTCTTTCCCCTTTTCTAGCATCATAAAAATTTTTGGAATGATCTAAAAATCACTCTTGAAAACATAATGAGTTGAAGGCTATTAAAATAGTGAACATTTAGTGCTTTATGTACTTAATATAAAACATTTTCTGTAATCATAGTAGACTGCTTCGGTAAAAATATTGAGTTCTATTAAAATTCCTCCGAAGTTGGCTGGAACAGAGCAGCTTTGCTGTTCCTTGTTTTGTTTGGGTCACTCCTGTGAGGTAGAATTGGAATTTCTCAGGTTTCCCTTGAGAAAATTTTATTGCATTTAGTGCTTCAGAATTGTAAATCTTAAAAAATGATGTTGGGGGCGCCTGGGTGGCTCAATTGGTTAAGCGGCCGACTTGGACTCAGGTCGTGATCTCACAGTCTGTGAGTTCGAGCCCCGCGTCCGGGCTCTGTGCTGGTGGCTCAGAGCCTGGAGCCTGCTTCAGATTCTGTATCTCCCTCTCTCTCTGCCCTTCCCTTGCTCATACTCTGTCTCTATGTCTCTCGAAAATAAATAAACGTTAAAAAAGGATGTTGGAGGGGCGCCTGGGTGGCTCAATTGGTTAAGCGGCCAACTCTTAATTTTGGCTCAGGTCACGATCTCACGGTTTGTGGGATCGAGTCCCACATGTGGATCCGTGCTGTCATCGAGGAGCCTGGTTGGGATTCTTTGTCTCTCTCCCTCTCTCTTTCCCTCCCCACCCTCAAAATAAATAAATAAACATTTAAAAAAAGAATGTTGGCAAAAGAAATACTCATTTGAGATACTTATCTGGTGGTTAATAAAATTTCCCTGCTTAGGTGGACACACGCTTGCAAAATGGATTTGCTCCTGGGATGAAGCTGGAGGTGGCTGTGAAAACAGACCCCGAAACCTACTGGGTCGCCACCATCATTACCACCTGTGAGCAGTTGCTGCTGCTCGCTACGATGGCTATGGTGAGGACCGGAGGGCTGACTTCTGGTGTGACATCAGGAAGGCCGGCCTCTACCCCATTGGGTGGTGTGAGCAGAACAAGAAGACCCTTGAAGCCCCAGAAGGTAATAAGATGCTTGTGACCAAGACTTGATATGGTACTGCCGTGGCTGCACCCTGAAGGTGTCATTCTCCCATGCACATAGCTTTTTCTAACATTTTGGGTTAGCATTTTGAATGAAAATATTTATGAGGAATAATGCACATTTCCCTATCTTTAAAAATTATTTTCTGGGGCACCTGGGTGGCTCAGTCGGTTAAGCGTCCAACCTCAGCTCAGATCACGATCTCACGGTTTGTGAGTTCGAGCCCCACATCAGGCTCCATGCTGACAGCTCAGAGCTTGGAGCCTGCTTCGGATTCTTTGTCTCCCTCTCTCTGCCCCTTGCCTGCTCACTCTCTCTCTCCCTCTCTCTCAAAAATAAATAAACATTAAAAAAATTAAAAAAAAACAATTAAAAAAATTATTTTCTGGGCTTCATAAAGCCTTGGGTTTTTATGATACTCGTTAGGAGTGTCAGTTGCTTGTCATCCTGTAAGACTGGTGAGGCTCTCTGACTTTGGGACTTGTAGGTCTGTTTGTCTTTAAGTACGTCGGGCCAGATTGCTGTCTGTTGATGCTCGATGTCTTCTGAGTTTATTGTCCTCGCTCTTCTCACCCCAGTTATCTGGGACCTATGAACTATGACTATGAGTCAACTGAAGCGCCTTTGCAGGAATGAGCCTTACTGGGAGTAGAATCCAAATTCAGCAGGACAGAGACAGTAGGGCAGAAGGAGGAGGAGGGTCATGTAAAGGTGGAGAAAGGGAAGAGAGGCTTCATGCTTCAAAAAAATACCAGAGCTGATATGTTTTTCTCTACTTATTTTGATATAATTACAGATTTACAGAAAAGTTGCAAAAATAGTATAGAAAATTCTTAGAGACTTTTTGCCAAGTTTCCCTAAAAGTTGACATTTTACCAAACTTAACGTTATCCTTCTGTCTCCCTCCTTCCCTCTCACTCTCATACACACACACATGCATGATTTTTCAATGAACCATTTGAAAGTCAGTTACAGACATGATGCCCTTTTACTCATACTTTAATGTTCTTATAAAAATAAGGACAGGGGTGCCTGGGTGGCTCAGTCGGTTGAGTGTCCCAAGTCTCTATTTTGGCTTAGGTCATTATCCTAGGGTTGTGGGATTTAGCACCACCTCTGGCTCTGCAGTGAGCATGGAGTCTGCTTGAAATTCTTTCTCTCTCCCCTCTGCCCCTTTCCCACTTGTATGTACTCTCTCTCTAAAATAAAAATAAATAAATAAATAAATAAATAAATAAATAAATAAACAAAGATTATATCATCTAATAAAAAATTTTTTAAAAAACCTCAAAGATTCATTACCACAGTAAAATAACAAAATAAGGAAAATTAACTTTGATTTAGTACTATAATTTGTAGGTCTTATTCAGTTTTTACCCATAATGTTATTATAGTAAAAGGAAATCCCAGATCATGTATTGTGTCCAGTGGTCATGGCTCATAAGATTCCTTGAATCTGGATGTTTCTCAGACTTTGTCTTCTGTGACTTTGACAGTTTTGAAAGTTGCAGGACAGTTTTCCCAGTAATGCTGATTATGCCTTCTTTCTCTTCCTGGCCCAGGACTCAGTCCAGGATCACACGTGGCATTCAATTGTCACATCTTTTCAGTTTCCTTAACCTTTCTTTGTCTTTCTTGGTGTTGATGTTTTTGAAGAGTACAAACCAGTTAGTCTTTTGAAATGTCCCACAGTTTGGGTTTCTCTGTTTCCTTAGACTCAGATTGTGTACTTTTGGTAGGAATACTGCAGAAGTGACGCTGTGTCCTCAAGGGCATCAGTCATTATTAGGAGACACATGTTGTCGGTTCGTTCTGTAACTGGTGATACGTTAACTTTCATCACTTGATTTATTTGGCATATGTCAGGTTTTCCACCATAAAATTACTTTTACAGCTTTTAATTAATAAGTATCTTGTAGGAAGATACTTTAAGGTAATGTAAATGTCTCATTCTCTTCAAACTGTTACCCACTATTTTTAGCATCGATTGATCATTTTTATCTGAAACAATTATTACTCTAATATTACCAAATAGTATTTTCTAATTCTGTGTACATTTCATAATTGGCTTCTGCAATAGAAAGAGCTTTTCTTTTCCCTCATTTATATACATATACTTAATGTGTGTGTGTGTGTATTTATGTATGCATGTATGTCAGTGTAGACTCACAATTCTTATTTTACTCAATGGGTTATGATCCTTTACTGTCATTATTTATCATGATGCTCACATTGTCCTAGATTTGGCAAGTGGGCACTCCTTTAAGCTGCCGCTAATGTGTCCTTTGTTACATTCCCATCATTCTTTGAGTAGTTTCTTATGTTTTAGTTCAAGAAGCTTTTCTCTGCCTCAGTACTAAAATCAGTGATTTCTCTAAGAAGTCCTAGTTTCTTTTGGTGAAGAATGGTATTTTGAAATGAATACTTAGGCGTTGCCTGGTGGCACAGTCAGTTAAGCATCCAACTTTGGCTCAGGTCGTGATCTTGTGGTTCATGGGCTTGAGCCCCGTGTTGGGCTCTGTGCTGACAGCTCAGAGCCTGGAGCCTCCTTCGGATTCTGTCTCCCTGTCTCTCTGCTCCTCCCCTGCTCATGTTCTCTCTCTCTCTCAGAAATAAACAAACATTAAAAAAGTTTTCAAAATGAATATTTAGGTGTTAGGGCTCTTGGGGGTCTGTGGGCTTCTAGCTGCCATATTTTTAAACGTTTAATGAAAAAAAGAATGTAAGGAAGCTGTAGAAACATGAGCTACCTGGCCCACCACCTCATCTTGAGTCTAGGAAAAGTCATCTCATTTAAATGATTTTAGTTGAATACAAGGTTATTATAATGAGAACGAGAAGGATAGAATAAAATACTTCTTGAGAAACATAACCTTACAAAAGAGACACTATGTCACATAAAAACATTTCAAAACAAGCCAAGAGAAAGTAGCAACAAGGATAGAAGCAGTGAGAAAAAGCATAAATAAAATTTATAAATACTCAGAAATGAGATGATTGGAGAAAAGGAAGATTTGAAAAGAGAAAAAGTAAAAGTTAGGCAAGAACTAGAAATAAAAAAAATAGAAGAAATGAAGACTTAAGTTAAAATGAACCCTGGAGCAAATTTACCATGCATAATATCTGAAGAGAAATAGAAGATGAAAAGGAAGAAAAATTGTAAAATAAATGAGGAAAGAAAAAAGACAGTCCCTAAAGAAAATTGCAACAGACAAACAATAAAATACTATAAACTGTAATTCAAGAAAACTTTACTGAAATGAAATAGGACTTTTAGTACATCTAGAAAGTGCTCACTGCACTGTGTACTCGGGAAAATCCAGGGACAACAGTTACCTCAAGATGTGATCTAATGACACTTGGACTTCAAAGTAAAAAATAATCCTAGGCAAAAGTCTAAATTTCTTAAAAAGGAATGAAAACAAGATTGTCATCAGACTAACTGACTTAGTGCTTTTTGATAAAAGATAGAGTAACATAGTTAAGAAATTCGGTAAAAGAATCTGTGAGACAAGAGTGTTACATCTCATCACACTGAACTTCAGGTATGAAGGCCATATGCACACTGTTAGGAAGATGTGAAGATTCAAGTTCTTTTGAGCTCTTCCGAAGCTCATCCGAAGACATCCACTGGAGACTGAACTTTAGAGAACCCAGTGACTGAAGAAACATCAGCATAAGAACTGTTAATGAAACATTAAATATATATGTAGCTGTAGAACTTGGAAGTAAATGAAGGGTATGAAGGAGACAGTGTAATATGTAGTAGCTACATACTCTGACAGTGTAGATACAGTGTCACTATAAAAATGTGGGACAGCCTAGTAGGGAGGACATGTGCATAGTGGTAAAGCCACTCACTGCCTTTTATTAAAAAACAAAAACAAAAACAAAAAAAAAAACAAAAACAAAACAAAAAAAACAGCTTTATTGCAGAGTAATTTAACTAATTGCCTTTTATTTTTTTCAACTAATTACCTTTTAAATGTTAATTCAGAATAAAAGACTATTGCCTGAAATGAGATTGTGAAGAAGAGGAGAAAAAAGTTTTGGCTAATGTTATTAATATTTATAGACAAAGAAATAGAATATAGTCTGAAAAAGAGAACTGAAGTATTATATAAAGGTATTACTATAAAGGGGACTAGGAGAATAAAAACACAAACCTAAATGCCAAAAGATAAATTTTAAAAGGAAAAAGTATATGTTCAAATAAAATAGATCACATAGTGAAAGACTGTGTATACATACACACCTACCAATAATTTACATGATATTTAACAATGACAGAATTGAGGTCATACCTATTGATAATATCCATAAATGTTAATGGACTTACTCTTCTATTAAAAATAAAAAAGCGGTTCAGGTTGGCCCACAAAACAAAACCCACTTTTGTGCTGTTTATAGAAGACATACATAAATGGAGAGATTCTGAAAGGGTTAAAATACAATGGACAACGATATATGAAAACAAATCAAATAGAAAAAAAAGGAGCATCAGTCTTGGTGTTTCACAAAGGTACAATTCATGTTAGAAAGCTTCACAAGAGGCAAAAGGATACTTGACAATGATAAAAGCTGCAGAGCATGGTAAAAAGAAATGAGGACCATCTACATACAGGTGGAGAGTGTTCTCCAGGGTACTTTGTCTTGTGAAAAGAGAAAATGTGTACAGAAATGAAGGAGGGGGAGAACATATAAATATGTATATGTGAAGTTCATTTTTTTTAAATAAAAGGATAAATCATTTAAAAAGTTACCAATGGGGAAACAAAGGAATGTAATGAAGTGGGGACAGGGGTAGAAGCTAGATTTTCTGAATGCATCTGTTTTGTAGATTTGAATTTTGAACTATGTAAGTATTTTATATAACTATAAAACAAATTTTAAAGAAATTTCTAAAAAAAAAAAAAAGCAGAGAAATGTAACTGTGTATGGAGGTTGTGAAGTGACCTCTCAGAGAACTATTTCATTGGCTTTCAAATATAGGAATTTAAAGGTACATCCCTAATAGGGATATGGCATAACAACAACAACAACAAAAGTAAGCTGTGTTTAGTAAGCATTGTTGGTCGCAAAGTTGATATTATTTTGAAATAATATGTGGGTATTGTGGGATAAACTCATAATGAAATGTGTAATTAAGAACTAGGGTTTTCAGCAGGAGAGAGAGGAAACAGAGCTTAGATATGTGAAATTAAGTAGAAACAATGTCTTCATGAATTTGTTTTGCAAGTGCCCATATGGACTCCTAATGTGATTTATGTCTTTAAAAAAAGATCTTTCTTAGTTCTAGATACAGAAAAAAAGAGAAACACAAACTTAGTATAAAGAATATTAAAAAAAAAAAAAAACCACGAACACTCTTAGCACTCTAATTATGATCTCTAAATACCATTTTCACCCAAACAAATTCGAGCTCCTTGGAGAGGGAGCCGGTTCTTGTACTGGGGCATGACAGGTACAAGCTGAGCCTGGGACACCGTTTGTACCAAAAGTAAGAAAGATGTCAGTGACTCATTACTAGGGTCTTCTCAAAAGAGACTCCTCTGGTGAAAGGGCAGTGTTAGCATCAGTAGGCCGGTAGCTGCGATGACCTCAAACATATCGTATGTGCTTTAGTCTGTAGTTTTCCCGTGAGGCTTTTAAACAGAACTCTCCTTGGTCGCCTTTGGAGGATGTTAGGGAAACCGCTGATGATTTTGAAAGCTGGTAAATACAGGGCAAGATAAAGAGAATCAAACATATATATCCTGCTTTTTTTCCCTGTGAACTATAACTCAAGGTAATGAAGTAGTTGAAGAAGAGAAAGTTTTCTTTATATAATATTTTTGGTTAAGTAAAAAAAAGAGGGATGATGGGAAAATCACCAGTTTTAGCCCCTGATGAGTCAGTGTATCTGTGCAGTGACCATTAACAGCTGCTAACCCCACAAAAGGGGAGACAACCAGACTGAATCTGCTTTTTTTTCTTTAATTTTTTTTTTGCATTTATTTATTTTGAGAGAGAGAGAGAGACAGAGCATGAGCAGGGGAAGGGCAGAGAGAGGGAGACACAGAATCGGAAGCAGGCTCCAGGCTCTAAGCTGTCAGCACAGAGCCTGACGCGGGGCCCGAACCCATGAGCGAGATCATGACCTGAGCCGAAGTCGGACGCCCAACCGACTGAGCCACCCAGGTGCCCCTGAATCTGCTTCTTGACGGAAGTGATGCAAGATTACAACTCTGCTTATGAACTGTTCTTAACTCCCCCTCAAAAGAGTCAAATCTGAATTTGATCAAACCTGTTGCTGTAAACACTGATTTATACAAAATACAGAGGTCATTGGAATAACCGGTTACCACCCACAGGGAGGCTACCAGTGAAAGCATACTCAGAAAAATGCTAAACGGGATGAAAGGCCATTTTTCAACAAATATGCTGCTAGAAAGAGAAAGAATGGGGAGGTGGAGGGGGAGAAGGAACATGTACATTAAAAGAGACTTAAGCAATAAATTGGCCATTTGTAGTATATGCATCTCATCGGGATCCTGATTTGACCAAGCAAATTGGAAAAAACGGCTTATGAGACATTTGGAGGTATTAAGCCTGGACTAGATATTTGATATTAAAGAACTATTGTTAGCTTTTAAAGGTGTGATACTGTGCGTACATAAGAAGTTATTTTTTAGAAATACATACTGAGGGGTGCCTGGGTAGCTCAGTTGAGCGTCTGACCCTATTTAAGTTTATTCATTTTGAGAGAGAGAGAGCATATATGTGCACGTGAGAGACAGCAGGGAAGGGGCAGAGGCAAAGAATTCCAGGCAGGGTCCACACTCAGTGCAGAGCCAACATGGGGCTCGATCCCACTACCGCAGAATCAGGATCTGAGCCGACATCAAGAGTTGGACACTTACCTGACTGAGCTACCCAAGCACCCCAAGCATCTGACTCTTGATTTTAGCTCAGGTCAGGAACATGGGATGGAGACCTGCATCAGGCTCTGGACTGAGTGTGGAGCCTGTTTAAGATTTTCTTTCTCTCTCATTCTGCCCATCTCCCTAGCTCATGCTAGCGTTCTCTCTCTCAAAAAAAAAAAAAAAAATACTGAGATTATATTGGATGAAATTATATATTATATGATACACTTATATTAGGAATTGGATTCTAAATAAGCTGTGGTTGGGTGGGGTGGATGGTGTGAAGGTATAGATCAGAGATTGGCAGAATATCTGTAAAGGACCAGACAAATATTTTAGGGTTATAGGCCATGTGATCCCTGTAACAGGGATCTACCTTTGTGGTGTGAAAGCAGCCACAGACGATGTGTAAACAAATGGGCATGAATGTGTTCCAGTTAAACTTTATTTACAAAAATAGGCAGTAGGCCAAAGTTAGCCCAGAGGTGGTGGTTTGCTAACAACTCCTGGTCTGGAGGGAAAGATTGACCATGAAGTGACTGTTGTTGAAGCTAAGGTACACGGAGATTCATTATACTGTTTTCTCTACTTTTATATATATTTGAAAATTCCCATCATAAAAAATACAGTAGTGGGGCACCTGGGTGGCTCAGTCGGTTAAGCATCTGACTCTTAATTTTGGCTCAGGTCATGATCTCACAATTTGTGAGATCAAGCCCTGTGTGGGCTCTGCGCTGAGGGTGCGGAGCCTGTTTGGGATACTCTTTCTCCCTCTCTCTCTGCCTTTCTCCTGCTGTCTCTCACATGTGTGCACTCTCTCTCTCTCTCTCTCAAAATAAACAAAAAAATAAAGTAGTTACCTTTGGGATAAAATTAGGCCGCTCTTACTGTATTCTCTTCTGTTTTGTGTATGTCTCTTATTAAACTAATTAGGAAGGAGCTCTATCTAGCAGCGGATTTTTTTAAGCTCTGAAAGAGGTAATATGTTGGACTCAGATATTGAAAGTACAAATGCACCTCTAAACCATTTTCTCTGTATTAGGTTTTGTTTCTCTGTGTTCTGTAGCTGACATTATGAGTAATCACTCATTTATTCCCTCATCTAGGCATCAGAGACAAAGTGTCTGACTGGGATGAGTTTCTGCGGCAGACCCTGACGGGAGCGTGTAGTCCTCCTGTTCCCCTGCTAGAGGGCGTGAGTATTACTGCTTGCAGAGCAAGTGTGGAAAACCCTTCTCATCTTCAGTGATATTTCTTGTCCAAGGAATCTTAAAATTGGTTGCTCGGTTAGCACTCTAAAGCAAATAAGCATTATTACGGCAGACATAGACAATGGGTATTGCTGGGTTTAAACTTATCTTCAGAAGTTGCCAGCTGGTGCCTTACTTAGTGCCTAAAATGTTCTAAATTAGTTGCTAACACATAAAAATCTAGTTTTTCAGATTCTTTCATGAAGTCGGAAAATGTAGCCTTTTGGGGCCCTCTGTAACTGAGCAGGTGTTGACTCTACCTCAGAGATTTGTAACTCCTACCTCAAGTGACTTGAGACCCCTTTTCTTTTGCTCAGAAGACCCTGGACCTATCGTATCCTTACCACCTACCTGCTTTCAACAGTCCTGTTAAATTAGGGTAGCCTTTGAGCTTGTAGTGAATGTAACACAGATTTCTTGTTTCTGTGAAATCAGTTTATTGGTTATGACATTTCTAAGTTCTATTTTGTCGCTTTCTGTCATATCAGTTACATGCTTTGTGGCATATGTGAAACGCAATGTGTGAGTCTTCCAGTTTCTCCACATCTTTGCCAACACTTGTTACTCTCTCTTGGTTATAGCTACGCTAGTGAGTATGAAGCGGTATCTAGTTTTGGATTTGCATTTTCCTAATGACTAATGATGTTGAGCATCTTTTTCTGTACTGTTTGCTATTTGTATATCTTTTCGGAGGAAATGTCTTTGCCCATTTTTAAATTGGGTTGTTTTTTTATTATAGAATTATAAGAGTTCCTTATATCTGATAACAAATCCAGATATATGATTTCCAGATATTTTGTGGATTGTCTTTTCACTTTCTTGATGATATTGTTTGTAGCACAAAAGTTTATTTTGATGTAGTCCAATTTTTCTGTTTTGTTGTTATTTCTTATGCTTTTGGTGTCATATCTAAGAAGGCTCTGTTTAATGCAGGGTCACAGAGCTTTACTCCTATGTTTTCTCCTAAGTGTTTTATATAAAGTTTTGACTCTTATGTCTAATTCTGTGATCCATTCACATTCTCCGTTAAAACTCTATTAGTGAATACTCTGTTTCCGGCTGATCTTTATATTTTATACTCAGACTCATTTCATTATGCTTAGCCAGGGCCTGGCACATACTAAATAAACAGTGAAATTTTAATGAATAAGCGAAATCATGAACAGTGAATTAATAGATACCCAGCTCTACATTGACCATGATTCCAACATCCTGATATTTAGCTGTGAATGTGTTCCTGCATTTGTTTATATGTTCTTTTGCATACATATGGATATGTGAGCACTGTCACAGAGCAGTTCTTATTAGGGGAAAAAAAAAGTAAGTTTGAATATTAAGAAATGGCTAGGTGACAATTTTGGAATCAGCATTCTGTTTTATTCTTTATTGTAGCTTTTAATATATTTCTAGAGAGTGATAATTAAACTTTTTCTTTACATTAGCGTAATCAAAACAGTGTTTTCATAGGAACATTGTTGTGAAATGAGTAAAAAATCAGAAACAACTGAAGTGTCATCAGTAGATAAGTGGATAAATTACTGCCCACTTATATCACAGAATATCAATGAAACAGTGTAAAACCATGAAGAGGATTTATATGTACTATAATAGATAGCTGTGGTGTATTCAGTAACAAACACAAATTGAAAAAGAGTATACCATGCTCCCATTGTTCAAAAACTACAAGATAGAGAGACAGATATAGGTAGATATTGACTTGTGTGTAGAAAACCCAGTGTCAGAATGGGTCCCAATGTGCTTATCATGGTTCTCTCGTAGAGGTGAGATTGTGGGGGATTTTGACTTTTTTTGATTTTTTGTTTAATGGTAGTCATATTTGTTTTTATAATCAGACTAAGTAATGGTGATATTTTAAAAATTCTTACTAGATGAAACTATATAACATAGTTTTAGAGATGGAGATCCATTGGAATAGTTTCATTGCATTGTAAGTGAGATTTTCTCTAAGATAAACATTTTCATATCAGCTAGAAATAATACTATAGAGACTTGTATGATATTAGGCCATTCAGTGACATGGCTTTGAGTGGATAAAAATATAAAGGCTCATTTGAGCTCACTTAAAACCTGACTTTTTAAAATACTGTGTTAACTTCTCTTAATCATTTTACGTCTTGTGCCTACAGCTCCGTAATGGGAGGAACCCTTTAGATCTCATTGCCCCGGGCTCCAGGCTAGAGTGTCAAGCTTTCCGGGACTCTTTGAGCACTTGGATCGTTACTGTAGTAGAGAACATTGGAGGAAGGCTGAAGCTGCGCTACGAAGGACTGGAAAGTTCTGACAGTTTTGACTATTGGTTGTATTACTTGGATCCATTTCTTCATCACGTTGGTTGGGCTGCTCAGCAGGGATATGAACTTCAGCCCCCATTAGGTGACGAGTAATAGAACATTTTCCCTTTAACTGTCACATTATGTTATAGTATGTCTCTATTAATGTTGGTAAGACTGAAAAGCGCATTCTCTATGTTATGAAAGCCTTTGTGTAATGGAGAGATTGCAAAAGATTTATATGCAGTTAAGTACCTATTGTTTTTTCTTTGTTTATTAATTTAGTAATTTGCCACATATATTGACGTACTCATGGACTCCTGCCCCAGCTCATGCTGACCCCATACCAAAATTGAAGAAAAATTCTCTAGGTAGCATTTAGATAGGTATGGGAGCAGGATAGGTCTTGGTTTGAAGCGAATTAAAGTGATTAAAAGAAATAACAGTGAGATCAAAATGGGAGTTACTGTTGAAAGCAAGTCTGGACGTTCTGTTATTTTGTGGCCTTCAGTAGTCCTTAACATCTCCTTGTAGGTATTTTCACCAGACTTGCTACCCGGGTTCTAAATAGAGAAGACAAAGTACTGAAGTTAAGATGCAGGTTCTTTGAAGGAAGATGGCATGAGTGGGCTAGAGCCCTTACTTTCCCCCATGGAAAGTGACTTTTTTGTTTACGCGAGTGCTTTCAGAACAGTTATATAGTGTGTAAGTTCTCATTTAAAACATCTGTCTTGTTTTACTAAAGCCATCCAGCATCTAAAGAATGAAGCTGAGTGGCAGGAGATCCTGGCCAAAGTGAAAGAGGAGGAGGAAGAGCCATTGCCGTCGTACTTATTTAAGGTAAGAACAGAAACGTGGTGGCTAGTACTCACTTCTCACAGTGGGGTAGGGCACAGGAACCCCGGCTCCGTGAGCGCGCTGTGATGTTTGGAGGAGGAAAGGGGTTTGAAGGCTGGAGTGACGCGTGTCCTGTTTTTCTCCTAAAGATAGACTGGGTTTTCTCCCAGAGTTCTCTTAAAGCGTTTGAGTCTCGTCTTTTCCACTTGTAACTACATAGCCCCAGTCATTATAAAATAAACCTGTTTTCCTCCAGATGGCCTTCGTGTGCCAAATAGAGTAGGAGTACTTCCTATGCTTTTTTTTTTTTGAGTAATTTTTTCTGAATAATTTTTTTTCTGAATAATTTCTTCCAGGAAAGAAAGTTATAGGATTAAATTATTTACCAGAGTTGGACAGTTAATGTTATTTTAATTAATTAAGAGTAGTATTCTGCTATATATGAGTATAAAATTAATGTGAAAATACTATAGTTTTATTCCTTCTTGGTGTTTGCATTTCAGGACAAACAAGTGATTAGCACTCATTCATTCTCTGTAAATATGAAATTGGAAGCTGTGGATCCCTGGTCTCCTTTTGGGATCTCTCCTGCTACAGTTGTTAAGGTAAAACGGGCAGCTCTCTTGGTGAGAATTCCTGTCAGGGTGACTGGTTTAGGAAAGTGGTAGTGTTTTCATCTTCAGGCTCTGCTGATCTGAGCCATGTTTCTCCTAAGCTGTGAGGCTAGCATGACTTCGGTGCACATTTTATATTTGTACTGTCCAGGTCTCTGTGGCCCATTCCTTCTTCTGGCTTCGTCACCCCAGCCAACCAAAGCTCGGGTGCCAGAGTAGCGGGGCATGGTCTTGGGAGCAGGCCTTGCTGTACACTAGAGGGGACTGAACCTGACGGGCAGCTTGCAGTGTCTGAGAAGTATGGGCACAGGCATCAGCGTTGGTGTCCACCCAGGTGCAGGGCTCACTGGGTAGGGGATGTTGGGGGAGCAGGTGAAGGCTGGAGTGACGCGTGTCCTGTCCAGACGCAGACTTCAATCTTCTGGAAGGCTGACCAAAGTAAGGCTCTGGTTGAGAGTAACCACAGGAGCTGGGCAGGTTATCAGGCCCTGGTTACTCACTTACTGGAACTGAGGCCCAAGAGAAGGGGTTAGTTCAGGACTGGAGCAGAAGCCCATTTACCCAGAGTAGAACCAGAAGACTGGCACGACTAGAGCAGAAGTTGCTTGGATGCTGAATCGTCTGATTGGTTGAGAGTTAAATTGTTTTGCTTTAGGAGAAGATTATTTTTAGAACAGGAAGGGATTCTCAACCTACAGTGGGGTCAGAAGACCCTATCTGGAGTCTAAAGGTCTATGGGATGGCCAGAAGCCAGAGAAGGTTAATAAAACCTTTTAGGCATTTGAAACTCGGCTAGGATCCAAAAAATCTAATATTCAAGTGTGGCCGACTCTTCACTAAACCTAAACTAAATTTTGTTTGGAGCCTGAGTAGTTAGATTTGAGCCCAGGTTCTGCTGCTGCTTTGCAGGGGAAAATGGGGCAAGTTATTTAATTTCTTTTTAAATCCAACTTCCTTATCTGCAAAATGAGTTTGACAATGGTACCTACCTTATTAAGTTGTAAGGAAGATTAAAACTGAATTGATGTGTGGAAAGAATTTAATTAAAACAGTGCCTGGGGGCGCCTGGGTGGCTTAGTCGGCTTAGGTCATGATCTCATAATTGTTAGTTCGGCCCTGTGTTGGGCTCTGTGCTGACAGTTCAGAGCGTGGATCCTGCTTTGGATTCGGTGTCTCCCTCTCTCTCTCCCCCTTCCCCGCTCTTCAGGCTGTCTTTCTTGCTCTCAAAAATGAATAAACATTAAACAAAACAAAACAAAACAAACAACCAGTGCCTGACAGACAGGTAGCATTTATTGAGTGCTTAGTGTTATTATTCATACCCACTGTGGTTATGAAGTTGTGTAACGCTTGTCTATGCCGAGGAATGACACGCACATATGTGCGTGTGTATACATACACATAAAACCATTTGTCTGTGTTGTCTGTTCAATTCTATGTGCAGGTTTTCGATGAGAAGTACTTCCTGGTGGAAATGGATGATTTGCGCCCAGAGAATCATGCACGGCGATGTTTTGTGTGTCATGCTGACAGTCCCGGTCTTTTCCCTGTGCAGTGGAGTCTGAAAAATGGTTTACACATCAGCCCTCCTCCTGGTATGTAGTTGTTCTTTTCTGAATTGTCCATCAGGGGCTTCTTTTTGAAATGGCATTTATCAGATGACATCACCTGAATCTTTGGTCTCTGTCTCTCTCTCTCTTTCTCTCTCCTCATGCCCCAGCTTCCTTAACATTTTTGGGTCCCAAAACAAGTATAAGTGAAGGTCTTGATTCCGTGTATTTACATATTTGCAAATTATAAGTAAAGCTAAAATGATTAAGTCAAATATGTTCTGTCCTCTTACTTTAACAAGTATATCTTCATAACGCCTGGGGTCCCATGCAGGTTCTGGTTGGCCCCTCTGCATGTGTCGTGAGGGCACAGAGGAGTGTGAGAGTAGGAACGCCCAGGGAGAGTTGGCAGAGTTGGGAGCTGGCAGAGGAGCCAAGGACTCAGAACCAGAACTGGGAGGTAGGAGGCAGGTATCAGATGACTTTTAGGTTTCTAGGCGTCCCCTTGGAGTGAGGCTCTTCAGACTTGAGAGGGAGGTTTATGATTAAGAGTAGGACTCAGAGAGGCCGTAGGTAGGAAACCAGCAACTCATTTTCCTGGTGTTTGCAACTTTGCAAAATATCTTTGATCCTTTAAACAATGCTCTTAAATACGACTTTGTTGAGCTTGACTGAAATTTTTAATAATTATAGCATAGAATATCTGGACACGTTAAATGTTTATCTGCTTTTTGTATCAGCACATCAGATTACTTGATTGGAAGTCTATGTATCCTTTATTAGCAGGCTTTTGGTGAATACAGCTTCACTTCTTAAACAGTGAGTGCTGGAACACTGGGCTGGAATTGCTCTTATGTGTTAACAAGAGTCATAAACTCAGAACCTTTTGCTGTTTATTCAGCCTTCATTCATCCAAAAAACATTTATGGAATGTTTGTTATGAGCCAGGTATCGGGCTTGTCTGTCACTGAGGAGACAAGAGTGAGTACGATGGTTCCTTCATGGAACAAGTAGGGGAAACAGTAATGGGGCCTCCCAGGCTCTCTCATCAGTGAACAGCGGGCACACCCACCTGGTGGTGGCAGAGGGGGACGCGCCTACAGGAGGAAACTCTTGCTTTGCTGGAAGACTCTGGACATCCCAAGTTCTTTACCTTACCTGCTGCCTTTGTGTGAAAAGGAAAAAACGATTATTAAAGATACTGGAGCTTTCAGCTTTGTTACAGACAACTCATCTGTCTCTGTAAGTAGGAGGAAAATAGTGGATTATGTAACTGAAAATGGCAGCTAGTTTGCTGTGAGGAATAGAGGTGGAGGCAGAGGAGGAGCATGGTGCCAGTCTGAGTTGGGCAGAGGGGGGACTGCAGGGACTTGTGGCTATAGAGTGGTGTGGTACGGTGGCCTGCTATGTGCTCAGCTCTGCGCGGCGGAGAGCCGGTCCAAAACAACGGGGCAGCTGGGTACACGGTGTTGCCAGGGCATCAGGTCTGAGAGGCTTCTACCAAGAGCCATAGTGGACTTAGGCAGTTAAGCTCAACTTTTTTCTTCTGAAATGAATTCATGATTCAGGATACAAGATGGCGTCGTGATTCTGTAGAACGTGAATCTGAAAACTCTGCCGAGACTTTTATGTCAGGAGTGGCTAAGATGTGTAAGGACATAGCTTCATGAGAGAAGAAAGATTATTCGCTTTCCCCTCCTTTAGAGCCTAAGTTGGAATAGAATGGATAGTAAGACTGGATTTATTAGTACAAATCAAATCCAGTCATAACTGTCATAAATTCCTTGGATAAACTGCCAGCAGCTAATCATGTAAAATATTATTGAAAATAAATGCTTAGTTTGAAACTTAAAGTTTAAAAATTTATTCAAAGAGGGGCACCTGGGTGGTTCAATCTGGTCAGTCTTCTGCTCTTGATTTGGGCTCAGGTCATGATCTCACAGTTCGTGAGATAGAACCCTGCATAGGGCTCTGTGCTGACAGCAAGGAGAAGGAACCTGCTTGGGATTCTCTCTCTCCCTCTCTCTCTGCCCCTCCCTGCACCGCTCTCTCTCTGTCTCTCTCTCTCTGTCTCTCTCTTAAAATAAATTTTAAAAAAGTGAAAAAAAATTTTTTAATTTATTTGAAGAATTTTATTGTATTGCTATAGTTTGACCAGAGTTGCTCTGTTTCATAACAGGAACAACGCTTCTCATTTACTGGGTGTTTTTCCTCCTCCCTAAAAAAGAGCAAAGTCCTCACATTAGCCAATGAGGAGTTGTGGGTGGATACCTGGCTGAATGGAAAAGCCAGGCCGGCATGTGTGGTGTGAATCTTTGTTGAATCTTTGTTCTCATGTTCTTACCTAGGCTACACGGGCCAGGACTTTGACTGGGCTGACTACCTCAAACAGTGTGGTGCCGAAGCTGCTCCCCAGAGGTGCTTCCCTCCGGTGAGAACCCTGGTCCCCTCATCACCGTGCCGGGGCCGCTGGGTACTGCTGTGGTTCCTGTGCGCATATGCTTTATACTCAGTCCCCTCGCTTAGCTCAAATAAGCATCTCGTTGACTGTAATACAGTGGTCCAAGGAAAATTCATTCACTGTGGAAGTTAATGTGTTAATTGAATTAATTTTTTAAATTTCTCAGTTTTTTTTATTAGCTGAAATCATGTGAATTTTTTTAGTTCATAATTATTTTTGATTGTTTAAAAATATGAAAAAGTAATTATTAAGTGGAAAGAAATGGTTAAATTTGTTTAAAAATACTTCTATGGAAATATTACATGCATATGGTTTACTTTGCGAAATAGCAGTAAAAAGCTTACAGCATAAAACAATAGGTCCCCGCCCTATCCCTTTCCATGGTCTCCCTTCTCAGGAGTATTCACTTGTATTGTTCTGATATTTATACTTAAATCATTTTCAAAATAGTATGCTGCCATCTTATGAGTCATTAATTTTAGATGTGTCTATGTAATGGTAAATGAACACTTAGCTATTTTATATTACCTTTGTCTTCTGTCTTACCTCTTTCTTCCTACAATTTTTGGTTAAATCTGAATTGATTATTTACACTATGATATGTATTCAGGTATTATTCACAGCCAAGCACTGCAGTATTTTATGGTTTTTCTCTTTTTTATTTATCCTCAAGTTAATAATTGCCTTGTTTTTCATGGCTTAATTTTCTCTGTTTCTAGTGCTAGTTCTTCCCACACTTTTCCAGTAGCTTCTTCTGCTTCTACAAAGGCAGTCACATCAGGAAATCTGTCATCCCCCCATTCTGCCCCCCCTTTATGAAACTTACAGTTTATTTGAGGAGTGGAGGAAACATTAGTTATATTTGCAGAAGTTCCCTTACCTGACTCTGTCATTGAAAGTCATCTAAATCAGGGAGTCATCTTTTGATGAAATAGTCTGTTTTACCTTAAGATGTATCAATATGCATTCATGTGCTAATCTTTTGGTAAGGCTTTTCCTTTGCACATGGATTGTCATCTAGTGTTCCCTTGAGTCTTTTCCTAATATATACCCTATATACCTATATACATAACATACAGCCTAGGATTTTTAGTACAATGAAAACTCTGATACTTTGAAACAATATGAATGCAAAATTCTTCTCACTTTTTCTTTCCTTTTCCTTTTCCCCCATCCTTTCACGCTTGTCTTGCCCACCCATTTTTGCAGCAGTTTTCCAGTTACTCCCATGTGTTATTCTCAGTAGCAGCTATAGTTGTATGTTGGTGTTTGGTGGAGGAAGGCAACCGTCTCACTCATAGGAGCACAGGAGGGCCTAGAAAAGGCTCTGCAACCAGCCGCTTATGCTGCCGTCTCAGGTGCTGCCATTAGCACGTGTTGCTTTGGCTCCCTCCACCTCAGGGGCGGGCCCTGACCGAGATGACTGTGAAGAGCACAGCCGTTGTGCCTGGGTCCTAGCTCCACGTTTAGAGCCAGATGTGCACATGGCCCCCCGGTAGCATTTCTCAGCAGTCTCTTTGGTCCAACTAGGCCTGTGTATATTTTTTCTAGTTAAAGTTATTTCTTTGTATTTGGTTAAAATACAAGATGTTCTCTGGACATGTTCTCTTTTCTTCATGTCCGTGACCACTGTGATACCCTTATGTAGGAACTTTGTCATGTCTTTTTTTTTTTTTCCTTAATTTTGTTTTGATGTTTATTTATTTTTGAGAGAGAGAGAGAGAGAGAGAGACAGAGCTTGAGCAGGGGAGGAGCAGAGAGAGAGAGAGGTACAGAATTCAAAGCAGCCTCCAGGTTCTGAATTGTCAACACAGAGCCAGACATGGGGCTCACACTCAAACTCACAAACCGTGAGATCATGACCTGAGCTGAAGTTGGATGCTTAACCAACTGAGCCACCCAGGTCTCCCAGAAATTTGTCATTTCTAAGATTTTTCTGAGACACATCCCTCTTAGCAACCTCCGTTCTCTCTCTTTCTTTAGACAGGTTGCTCAGTAGGCTTACCATAAAATTTTAATCCTGGGAACTGCCCTTCAGTGTCACCCAGGGATTCGTCTCTGTCCTTTCTTAAGATTTGAGATTCCTGTTTTATATGTCTGATGGCCTCCTTCCTCTTTCTTGGTTTATTCCCTTGTTTTGATGGAACCCGTCTCCCAGTAGCTTCTTGAAATAGAATGCAAGAGAGGCAAAGTTTTGTAGACTTTGCATGTTTGAAAAGGTCTTCGGTTCTATTAACTTGATTGATAGTGTGGTTTAATGTGGAATTTTAGGTCAGAAGTCACTTTACCTGAGAATTTTGAAAACATCATTTAGTCGTTTTCTACCTTTCTACAGTGTAGGTATCGAGAAGTTGACACCTATCTTTATTCTTGATCTTCCATGGGTGACTTGCCTTTTACTCCCTCCCTGGGAGGGTTATGGAATCCCTTTGTCACCACGTTTCATAGCTAAGCCATGTCGTGGCCTGTCGTCATTCACTTGCTGAGTTCTGAGTGAGCACCTTCTCTGTAGACACTTGTTCCTCTGTGCTGGGAAGTTCTCTTGAACCTCTTCTTTGATTTACTTCCTTTCATTTTCTCTCTTCTCTTTTTCTGGAATTTCTTTTATTTGTATGTTGACCCTCTGGATCAGACCTCTACTTTTCTTTTCTTTTTCTTTTTCTCCTGTGTTCTGTTTCTTAGTCTTTTTGTGTTGCTTGATGAAAGAGTTCCTAAACTTCATCTTTCAGTCCTTCTTCAGAGTTTTTAAGTTTTTAATTTTTTTTTAATTTTTTTTTAATGTTTATTTATTTTTGAGACAGAGAGAGACAGAGCATGAGTTGGGGAGGGACAGAGAGAGAGGGAGACACAGAATCCGAAGCAGGCTCCAGGCTCCGAGCCGGTCAGCCCGATGCGGGGCTTGAAACTCACAGACCGCAAGATCATGACCTGAGCCGAAGTCGGACACTCAACCGACTGAGCCACCCAGGCGCCCCAGAGTTTTTAAGTTTTAATATCACATTTTATTTTCCAGAACTATTTCTGTTCTTGGAATATTTATTTTTAATAGCATACTGTTCTTATTTTAAGGATACGATCGTTTTTCTTATCACTCAGGGTATGTTAATTACCCCTGCCTTTTGAGAAATTTTCTTCTTGCATAAGAAGTTTTCTCCATGTTGCTTGTTTTCTCTATTTTGGTCCCTAACTTTCATATTTTTAGATGTCTGGTAATGCTTGGTAGTTTGCTCATATTTAAGAATGGGGGACTAAAAAAAGATAAAATCAATTGGAAGTTCTGAGCATTCGGGTGGAGCTTGTCAACCCTGAAGTTCTCTTTAGGGTGGGGTCTGGCTGACCATTTGTTGGGGACTCCTAACATATGTTCGTAAGTCTTTTCCAGTCCCTGCTGGAGGTTAGAGGCGAGGGCCGGAGCCCTCAGCGTCCCACATGCAAACCCCTGTTTTGGACACTGTGTGCATGCCCTCAGCAGTTCCTGTGTCCTCCTGCCCAGGAGTCTTGTGTCCTATTCTCTCTGTAGGATACATCTCATCTTACATACAGGAAGGAATGGCATATCTGCCCTGGGGTGTGGAGACATGACCTACGTGCTTTTAAATGTTTTCAACAAATTAGTTCTACATACTGTTCTAAATTTTAACTTATAAAATGTTGCCATTATCTCCTGTTAAGTCCATCCTAGTAGGTTTATGTAAAAAACAAAACAGAACAAAAACCCCGCTTTAGTTTTAGTATGCTGTCAGAAGGAAGAGAGAACAATCAAATACGGAAGTTCAATTCTCCATTTTGACCCAGAAGCTGCAAATTTTAAAAACGTGTATTTTCTTCTGTTCATAAGCATTATTTATCCTGACTGACTTTATGATATACAGAAAAGTGGGAACCGGGCAGCTGATCAAGTGATACAGCCCTTGTGGGAGGGAAGCAAACCAGCAGTGGGTGAGAGGCAGTGGGTCCAGGGCACAGAGCCTTAGGTCCTTTATTTGTTGAAAACTCGTAATAACCCAGTGAGATAATGTTCTCAAGGTCATCTGACAGATGACAAAGCTCAGGCAAAAAGTGGTTCCATAGTTTGAGTGAGGTCATACAGGTAGCAGTAACACGGGTATACCTGACCTTAAAGACCATACTGCTTATAACACCAAGAGAGACAGTCAGTTTTCCTTTGCTTCTTTAAGAAACAAAGCAAAATACATTTATAGCTCTAAATGTTACTCTAGGGTTAAATATTACTTGGAATAAGTCTCTCAGGGGAGCACATGAGTTAATACTGAGTATGTGTTTGGATTTGATTCATGTATTTTCTAGTCAATTATTGAGCATGAATTTAAGGAGAATATGAAGCTCGAGGCAGTGAACCCTCTTCTCCCCGAAGAAGTGTGCATTGCCACCATTACTGCAGTGAGAGGCTCCTACATATGGCTCCAGCTGGAGGGTAAGTGCCACACCCCTGAGAAGCCTTCCCGTTACCCCTGTGGTGTGACTTATTAGACCTAATCAGTTAGCTGAATAGCGGCCTTGCTCAGAGACTCGTAATTTGTATTGCAAGATTCTTAGCTAAAAACTTTTCTTCCTATCCTTGAGTTCACATTTTAGGAAATAAATGTAAATAAAAAGCCTTCACTGCAGAGTCTCCTGTTTTCTTGAAGGGACAGTATAAGTCAAGTGGCATATGTTTTGATGTCACCAGAATGTAGGAGCACGAGCATTCACACAGCTTATTTAAGAGTTAATATTTTGTTTGCCCTAACCAATAGAACCAAAAAAAGTATGTAAAATAGAAAAGACATAATAAAGGTAACATTCAATGATTGGACAGCTTTGTGGCTGGAGAGCATTATGCGAGCACTCAGCTGCAGTGACTGAGTATGGCCTGGGTTTCTTTTGTTTGGCTTCCGAACAGTCAGACTGGTACCTACTGTTTCCAGTTTGTAGGCTTGACATTTAAAGCAGATGTCAAGGACGGTATTGAATACAGACTTTTATGCAACCCCGGCTGGGCAGCCTCACTTCCTGATCTGAATCCACTGGCCTACCTGGCTCGTTCCCGAGTACCAGAGCCAGTGTTCTCACTGTGTAGAGCTGCCACTGGTGCCTCTTGTTTTCCAGTTATTTCATGGAATCGACTGTATTTGTCAACCATCTGAATGATACTACGGGTAGTTCCAGTAGTTCCAGTTGCTTATTTGCTGTTCTGTAACTAGGGGTCATTCTGTGTATTCACTGCCCATTTTCATGTTTATACAGTTATGCAAATTTAAACTTTTTTTAAAATCTAAACAGGTTCTAAGAAGCCCATACCTGAATGTATTGTGAGTGTGGAATCCATGGATATATTTCCTTTGGGCTGGTGTGAAACCAATGGCCATCCCCTCTGCGCCCCTCGCCGAGCACGAGGTAGCTGTCTATTTCTGGGCCAAGGGGTTGATTGTTAAATAACCTGTCACGTGGCTGCCACCAATTAGGATGAATCTGGACATTTCAGAGAAAAACAAACTGGCGTTCTGGTTGTTTTTTCCTACATAGGAAATCACTTACTGCATCCTGCCTGGATTGTCTTAATGATTTCTGAGGGTCAGGAATGAGGGCACAACTTAGCTGGGTAATTTGGATCCAGGACCCAGGCCTCTCCTGAGCCTGCAGTCAGGGTGTCAGTCAGCCAGGACCGTAGTCATCTCAGGGCTCAAGGCAGGGAGGCTCTGCTGCCAAGTGAACTCAGATGACTGTTAACAAGATTCACTTCCTCATGGCTTTTGGACTGAGGGCCTCACGTCCTCGCTGACTGTTGGTGGGAGTCTTCCCTCAGTTTCTTGCCATGCGGGCCTCTTCGTACGGGAGCGCACAGCTGGGCAGCTGGCTTCCCTCAGAAGCAGCCAGGGAAGAGAGTAAGGTTGAGGAAGGTGAAGCCAGAGTGTTTTTGTAACCTAACCTTAAAAGTGACATCCCGCCCCATAACGTTTATTTATTTTTGAGAGAGAGGGAGAAAGAGAAAGCGCGAGCGTGCACCCGAACAGGGGAGGGGCAGAGAGAAAGGGAGAGACAGAATCCCAAGTAGACTCTGCGCGGTCAATGCAGAGCCCAGTGTGGGGCTCAAACCCACGAACTGCAAGATCACAACCTGAGCCGAAATCAAGAGTCGGGCACTTAACTGACTGACCCACCATGTGCCCCCCACCCTTTTTACAACAGCTCTATTGAGGTATCATTTGTATAGCATAAAATTTGATCCTATTATTTAGTGTTTTTTAGTATGTTCATGGAGTTGTACAACTATCACTACAGTAAATTTGACAACATTTTCATCCTCTCAGAAAGAAACTCTGTACCCTTTGGCAGTGGCCTCTTTGTCCACCCCCAGCCCCAGATAGCTACTTCTCCACTGTTTTCTACCACATAGATTTGCCTGTTGTGGACACTTCCTGTGGAACCATACAGTGTGTGATCTTTTGTGACTGGCTTCCTTTACTCAGCATGATGTTTTCAGAGTTCATCTGTGTTTTAGTGTGTTACCAGTACTTTGTTCCTTTGCATGTTTTAATATTCTTCTGTTGTAGTGATATGCCACATTCATTTGATGGACATTTGGGTTGTTTCCATTCCTAAGTCATTATGAATAATGCAGCTGTGAATGTTTGTGTACAGGTTTTTATGTAGACATAGGTTTTCATTTCTCGAGTACGACCTGTGTTTAGCACGCTGAGGAACTGCTAGACTGGTTTCCAAAGCGGCTGCACCATCTTACATTCCTACCAGCTGTGTATGAGGATTCTCCTTTCTTCACATTCTTCCCAACCCTTGTTACTTTCTGAGTTTTTTGTTTGTTTTTTATGATAGCTGTGCTGGTGGGTGTAGGGGATATCTTACTGGGGTCTTGATTTGTACTTCCCTAATCATCAGCAGTGTTGAGTATCTTTTGATGTGCTTATTGGATAGTGGTATATCTTCTTTGGAGAAATGTCTGTTGAAGTCTTTCACCCATTTTTTGTTTTTTGTTGTGGTGTTGTGTTGTTGTTTTTGAGTTGTAGGATTTTGTTATATGTTCTAGATATTAATCCCTTTCTTATCAGATATGTGACTTGCAAATATTTTCTCCCATTCTGTGGTTGCCTTTTCTCTCTCTTGATAGTGTGCTTTGATGCACAGGAGTTTTAAATCTTGATGTAGTCGAATTTTTTTTTTTCTTTCGTCACCTGTGCTTTCGGTGTCATATCTAAGAAATCTTCGCCAAATCTGATGTCATGAAGATTTTCCGTGTGTTGTCTTCTAAGAGTTTTATAGTTTTAGCCTTTATATTTAGGTCTTTGATCCATTTTGAGTTAATTTTCGTATATGATGGAAGGTAAGAGTCCAGCTTCATTAATGCGGGCAGTCAATTTTCCCAGCATTGTTTGTTGGAAAGGCTGTACTTGCTCCATTGAATATCTTGGCATTCTTGCCAAAGTCAGTTTTTCTTTTGAATATCTTTTCCTGTGTAGAAAATATTCAAAGGAGTCAACTGACTTGGGAGCCTTGAAAATATTATTTTTAGTTTTTGTGTAAAGACTCCTCCTACCCAGATAACGTGCCTCAGTCTAGATATTCAGACATATCAGCACTTAATTCATAGTACTTAGTAGTTAAATATACACATGACCGGGTTTTTAAATGTGCTAATGTTAGCTAAATACGTATATAAACTTTTCCTTTGTCTGTTTATTTTTCTTGACATTTATAGTTTCATTTTCTTCTTACAGTACACAAACAGAGGAAAATTGCAGTAGTTCAACCAGAAAAACAGTAAGTAATAGAATAGTGTAATGGTATGTTTAGATAATTGACATTTGAAAATTAGAATATCTAGAAGAAGAAATCACTATTTCAGAGAGTGTATCTCATTTGTTATTTTCTCAGGTGGAAGCGTAATTCTTTAATTCAACTCTTGTCAGGTTACATCCTTTTCCTTACAGCATATGTGTTTTCTAAAGTGGCATCATATACAGAAGGGTAAAATGCCTTCTCAAGATGTTCCCCCAATTGGGTCTTCTTTGGCTTTTAAAGCCTGAAGGCATTTGAATAAGAGACGAAATAGAATCTCTGTGCTATTATTTGTTAAGGAAGAGCAAAAATTATAAATTAGGCTATGATTTGTGACAGTGAAAAAAACCTTGAGGCGGTAGGCAGCAGCTCTAAGAGAAAAGGTGCACTCAGGCGGTGCCTTTGTGTCCCATTGGGAAACCCTTTGTAGCACACCTTCATACACAGCTTTGGGAGGCATTTAATTAGTGGTGCCTTAAAAATACATGTACATGTATGTTTCCAGATACTGGGTTTTCAAGTCTGTATTAGTTTGCTCAAGCTGCCATAACAAAATACCATGGACTGGGTGGCTCAAACAACAGAAATTTATTTTCTTCCAGTTCTGCAGGCTGGGAAGTCTGAGATCAAAGTGCCAGCCTGGTTCTGTTCCTGGCTTGGCTCTCCCCGCAGGCTGCCAGCTTCCCATGTGTCCTCATGTGGTGGCACCGGCTGGAAGGGAGAGCCAGCCCTCCTCGATCGGAGGCCTGCCTTTATTTACCTCATAAGAGCTCTATCTCCAGACACAGTCACAGTGAAGCTAAGGGACACACAAATGAATTTTAAGGGGACACAATTCAGGCTATAGCAGATTCTCTGTAAGTCATGGCTGTTTCTGTGGCTGTGTGAGTAATAAAATGGACAGCAGAAGTGGAGAGAAAGGCCACAGACTTCAGTCTCAAGCAGAGAAGTGAGATAGCAGTGTCAAAAATCTGGCCTCGGATTTCTCCTTGACTTAGATGACACGACGGATCCAGAGTGTTGGTCAGGAAGTATTCCCAAAAAGATAAATTAGCCTTCTTCATTGATTGGTGCATATAGAATAATTAATTCTCTGATTTTTAAAACATAATTTGTCTTTAACTTTGAAACTAATAAAAGAAGAAAACAGATCCTTATAAGAGATGTTTTTGTTCTTCAACTATTGAGAAAAAAATGAACAATTTACTGACGGTTTGAGAATCCCAGAAGGAATTCTATAATTTGTTGTTCACATGAATGAAAGAAAGTTGATTTCAGTATGAAGTATTACAGCACTGTCTACAGACTGTCTGTTGGCTCATTAAACCATGTACATAGTTTTAAAAACAATTGTTAAAAAAAAATATGAGCAGGGAAGCACCTTCTGTTATACATTTTGCAATCTGCCACATTTGCTTTCTTCTTAGATTTGGAGGAAACTAACCCTCAAACTTTACTGACCATAAGGATTATCTCACTATTTTGTTGTGTTATCTTGACCCAGAATACCATCCTCCAGGACTGTCCATGAGGGCCTGAAGAATCAGGAGCCGAACTCTGCAGACTCAGGTATAAGCATATGCAGTCTTATGGAAGAGAAGACCTTTAGTTTTTTTTTAATGGGCTGTATCTTAAACCATAGATTTGATTTACAGGATGTAGCTTCATACTTTTTAAAAAAGATTTTAACTAGTTAATTTATTTCTTCAGTTTATTTATTTTGGGAGAGAGGGAGCAAGCATGAGCGAGCGAGGGGGCAGAGAGAGAGGGAGAGAGAGAATCCCACGCAGGCTCCATGTTCCATGCTGAACCCCACTCGGGGCTCAATCTCACCACCGTGAGATCATGACCTGAGCTGAAATCAAGAGTGGGCACTTAATCGACTGAGCCACTTAGGCGCCCCAAGATTTATTTATAAGTAATTGTTACACGCAGCCTGGTGCTTGAACTCCCAACCCCGTGATCGAGAGTTGCATGCTTTGTTGACTGAGCCACTAGGTGCCCTCAGAATGTAGCTTCAGAAAGGGGTCTCTCTCTCTCTTTTGTTTTTTTTTAAGCTTATGTATTTGTTTTGAGAGAGAGTGAGAGAAGGGCAGAGAGAGGGGATCACAGCAGGCTCTGCACCGTCAGGGTAGAGCAGGATGGACTTGCAAACCAGGAAATTGTGACCTGAGCTGAAGTCAGACACTTAACCGACACTGCCACTGAGGCACTCCCACAGAGGGGTCTCTTTTTTTTAATTTTTTTTATGTTTGTTTATTTTTGACAGAAAGACAAAGTGTGAGTGGGCGAGGGGGCAGAGAAAGAGGGAGAGAGAATCTGAAGCAGGCTCCAGGCTCTGAGCTGTCAGCACAGAGGCCGACAGGGGGCTCGAACTCACAAACCCTGAGATCATGACCTGAGCCAAAGTTGGACGCTTAATGTTACTGAGCCACCCAGGTGCCCCGAGGGTTCTTTTAATTGTGACTTTAAAGACTGATAATTGTCCAAGATATATCTAGTTTAATAACTAGATCTAGGGTGATATTTCTGTCCAGTTATAACTATTCTCTACTAATCACTTGGGCGCCAAGGTCTCTGGAGGTCAGTATTCTCATCCCTGAGTTTAGATAAAGAACCAGAGGCTTTCCAAGCAGTGTACTTTCTTCATCTTTTTTTTTTTTAATTTTGTTAATGTTTATTTATTCTTGAGAGAGAGAGAGAGAGTGTATGAACAAGGGAGGAGCAGAGAGACAAGGAGACACAGAATCAGAAGGGGACTCCAGGCTCCAAGCAGTCAGCACAGAGCCTGACGAGGGGCTTGAACTCACAAACCATGAGATCATGAGCTGAGCTCAAGTCAGACGCTTGACCAACTGAGCTACCCAGGCACCTCTAGGCAGTGCACTTTCTTAAGCTGTATGATTGGGAGGTGGATGTTTATTGTTCTTTAAACCTTTTTTGTGATACAGATTGTGTGTATATATTTCACAATTAAAAAACAGCACTGGAAAAACAGATTGTCCCAGAAACAATGCCTGATAAATGAAACAAGAATCATTGTTGGAGGCCAAAGCCTGTTGTCAGGGGTCTCTCCCTGGAATTGTTCTTGGCTCTACCTCTGCTGGTTGTATGCTTAGCATCTTGGCTGTGTGTATTCTAGCACAGATTATGCATTTGGATGGTATTTAGTAAATGCTTAGAAAAGAAAAGAAATCAAAGCTCAGAGAGGCCACACAGCTTTATGAATATAGATGGGTCAAAAATATAACTTGGATTTTTCTTGGTTCAAAACACACACTTTTGTCTCTTCCACCCACTGCCTTCGCATTATGTCACTTACACATAAAAAAGTAATTAACTTTAGTATAATAACCACTTTGCTATACTTGCTTACTTTTATTTCCTTTTAGCTCCTTATAAGACTTTTCCCTGTGTTTAACAGGCCTGGTGATAGTGGCACCATTGTTTTATTTATAACATTAAAAAATTCTTTTTAATGTTTGTTTATTTTTGAGAGAGACAGAGAGAGAGACAGAGACAGAGCATGCGTTGGGGAGGGGCAGAGAGAGAGAAAGAGGGAGACATAGAATCCAAAGCAGGCTCCAGGCTCTGAGCTGTCCGGACAGAGCCTGATGTAGGGCTTGAACTCATGAACCGTGAGATAATGACCTGAGCTGAAGTCGGGCACTTAACCAACCGAGCCACCCAGGCACCCCTATTCATAATATCAAAGGGAAGGTATTTAATCTTTCTCTACTAAATAGGTGACTGGCATGTAACTGCTAAAGGACTTCCCTTCTATTTCTGGTTTCCTGGGAACCTTGGTGCTAAACATATGTTCACATTTACAAAATAATTTTTCCTTAGCGTTGGATGATCATATGAATTTTCTGTCTAAGCTTATTAATGTGGTACATTTCAGTGATAGATTTTTTTTTTTCCTAGTGTCGAATCATCCTTCTATTGCCTGCTAGGGTAACTCTTATTTGACCATAATGATATCTTTGGAATACTCAGCAGAATAGCATTAGTAGATACCTTTTTAAAAATTACTCATTTTTTTTATTGAGATATAAGTGACTTATATTAGTTTTAGCAGTGCAACATAGTAATATGATATTTGCAAATATTACAAAATGATCACCACAGAAAGTCTAGTTAACACCACATAGTTATACATTTTGTTTCTTGTGATGAGAACTTTTAAGATCTGCTCTCTTAGCAACGTTCAAATGTATAATACATGGGATTATTACCACACTCACCATGCTGCACATTACATCCTCAGGACTTATTTATATTTTATAACGGGAGATTTGTACCTTTTGACCACCTTCACCCATTTCACCCATTCCCTGCCCCTGCTCTGGCAACCACCAAGACTGTTCTCTGTATCTGTGAGTTGTGTTGTTGTTGTTTAGATCTCACATGTAAGTGATATCATATGGTATTTGTTTTTCTGTGTCTGAATTAGTTCACTTAGGGAGTGAACTCAGGATCTGTTCATGGTGTCACAGATGGCAGGACTTCCTTTTTTTTAGGTTTGTTTTTTTTTTTTTTTTAGAAAGAGAGAGAGTGCATGTGCATGGGAACAGAGAAGGGGGAGAGAGAGAGAAGGGAAAGAATCTCAAGCAGGCTCAGAGCCTGATGTCGCTCAATCATGATCCGAGCCGAAATCAAGAGTTGGTCGCTTAACTGACTGAGCTACCCAGGTGTCCCAGGACTTCCTTTTTTTAAATGGCTGAATAATATTCCACATGTCTTGACTGTGGCGAATAGAGCTGCACCGAACATGGCAATGGTAGGTGCAGATGTCCTTTCAAGTTAGTATTTTTGTTTCCTTCAAATAAATTCCACCCAAAGTGGAAATGCTGGATCATATGATAGTTGTGTTTTTAACCTTTTGAGGACCCTCATACTCTTTTCCACAGTGGCTGCACCAGTTTACATGCTAACAGTGTACCAGAGTTCTCTTTTCTCTACCACCTTGTCAAAGCTCGTAATTCATTCTTGTTTTTTTTAGATTTTATTTTTAAGTAATTTCTACACCCATAATGGGGCTTGAACTTACAACCCCAAGATCAAGAGTTGCATACTGTACCGACTCAGCCAGCCTGGTGCCCCAACACTTGTCATTTCTTATCTTTTTGATAATAGCCATTTTAACAGGTGTGAGGTGATATCTTGGTGTGGTTTTGGTTTGGTATCAAAAGGTAAAGTAAACTAAAAAAAACTAAGTAACTCTTTAATTTTGATATATTACTGGCGATTCTAACGCCTACTAAAACTATAGGATAAAGACATTAATATTTCCCAAATGACCTCAGCCATGTTCTTTTTGGTTTGCGTTTTGTCATTGTTCTGGTTACCTTGGAAACAGTCAGGCTGATATTTGCATGCAGGAGTTTCACTGGGCAGTGCTTTTTGGGAACAGCTCCAGGGTGCCTGAGGGTAAAGGAAGCAGGTTGGGCAGAGGGAGAAGTTGAGTTGCAGTGCTGATGTAACAGAAGTTTCTTTCAGCCCACAAGGGAGCCTTGTAGCTGGTGTGGCCTCTCAGAGTCATCCTAATTGAGGGGTAGTCCCTCTTTGGTCAGTTGTTGGAAGTGGGCTGCTGCTCCCTGCCCACCCACAAAGGGTGGGACCTTGGGCAGGGCGCCTCCTAGTGAGAGGGTAGGCAGAGGGTAATTCCAGGGTGACTTACAGCTGAAAGCCATAAGCTGCCTACACTGCCAGAAGTGGGGAGCAGAAAGACCTTAACCCTGAAGAGGGGTATGTGGGTGGCATAGTTCAGATGGAGAAGTGGGCGCAGACCTGCTGACCTCTGTGCCACAACTGCATCCTTAGTTCCACGGGGACGTTGTGTGCTTTGGGGTCCTGTCGCAGCGGGCAGTGCTCGCATTCCCTTTCTCCACGCAGTGTCCATCAGCAGGGCTTCTCTCTGCTTTATGTGGAGAGGAAGATGCTCTAGTGTCTTTGAATGTCTCATATCTATTAGTGGAATTGACAACCGTGATGAGGGAATAAAAAAAACATGACATCGAAGTATAGCATTCACACAGAAAAATAGTTGAAGAGAGGGATCTCTAGGCCCACTTACATCCCGTGGTACTTAAAGAACTTAAAAACGTGTTCATAATACACTTTCAGCCCTCCGAGGAGTCCCAGACATGGGAGGGTGTCCATCTCGTGGAAAGAATACTGCCAACATGCTAGTTTGGTGGGATTTAAGGGTATAAACTGTAGTTCTGGAAAAGATTCGCTATCACTGCCTAGAACTCTTCCAAAATAGATTATTGAATAGCTGATCATCAAGAATCATCATGTGTTCTTAAAGTCAATCCTTCGCTTCCTTTATCGATAGACATGTGGGACTCTGGAATAGTGTTGCATTAACCCTGAAGGTAATCTGCAGATAATTCAGGTTGGTGCTTGATTTGGGCAGAGGGATGAGCTGTATAATGGAGTTGTTGTAAGGATAGGGTATTTCAAGGGTGCACTCAGACACCACTAAGCTTCAGAATGTGTAATTTCTAACTTTATATAATGGTGGATATGCTTGTTTCCCCCCAGTAACCCAACTTTGGAAACAAAGAGTGGAAAATGACTGTTGTAAACATTTGTTTCTCTTCATTCCCCAGTTATGATCAATGGAAAATATTGCTGTCCAAAGATATACTTCAACCACCGTTGCTTCTCAGGGCCATATCTGAACAAAGGAAGAATCGCTGAGCTGCCTCAGTGTGTAGGACCTGGAAACTGTGTTCTGGTCCTCAGAGAGGTGAGGTTCTTGCCTCGGGCAAGAGAACTTGGGGGTCTCACAGCCGCCTCAGAGACTTGTGCACATAGGGTCCATACACTGTAAATGCGGCAACCCTGGGGTTATTGGAGGCAGCTTGCTCTTCTTACGTATTGTTCTATGAATTGGACACGTCGTTATTTTTGCTTCTGAGGGAACATCACCTAAGCAGCTCTCCACATACAACAGCAGTTCACCTCTGCCAGCATAGACAGGTCTTTTGTCAGAGGCCACCTGAGCGCTGTGCAAGGATGAGTCGGGGCACAGTCTAGGAGTCAGAGGCTGTGTGGCACTCATGGGACCACAAGACAGCTGCTCACTGGCCAGACCTGCCGAGCTCTCCAGCCAGGTCACCGCGTGCTGCGCTCAACAGCTAGAAAGACTTGGGGTTTTTAGTCCATGTTGGGGCAGGGCAAGGTCTGGAGAGGCCAAGCTTCTGTGTATACTGTGACTATATGTGACTGGCAAAGGATTTAGAAGCGTATGCCAAAGTAGTTTTGAATTCATGGTGCCTATTTCTTCCTGACCATAATGTTTTGAAGGTCTAGAGGGGTGTGGTTATTGTCTTATTTGCAACTTTGGTCAGCGGTCATATCTTCAGTATTATGATTTTGTTAGTATTTATTAAGTAATATGATTAGAATTAATCTCCTAAATGACATTCTGGGGGATAGCAAGAGTCTAACGGTCTGCTTGTCTCATTCCCAACCCATATTTCTGCTTTAAACACGGAGCACAGGTCCTCACTTTACTTATCAATGCCGCCTACAAACCTAGCCGTGTCCTTCGGGAGCTGCAGCTGGACAAAGACTCCGTGTGGCACGGATGTGGGGAGGTCCTGAAGGCCAAGTGAGTCGACTTTGGTGCCCTTCATTCTTAATCCGTCTGTAACAGACCCGAGGATTCTTTCTTTCATGAATTAATGTTAGACTGGTTAGGTTCCCTCAGACAGTTCTTCAGCTGTTTGTGGTGAAGGACCAGGTTCGTTTTCTTTCTTAAGTTTCTATCCTGTTGTGGGCCAGCACTGTTATAAACCATGGTAAAAATGAGTTGCAAGAAATAGGAAATTTAAAGGACATAAAATGCAAGAGTAATTTTTTTGTTGTTAGATTTTAGAGCCATAAAATTACTTATGAAAGTTTAAAAACGTACACTCTTGTTTTCTGACCTGGTCTTCCCATGCCTGGATGGGAGACAGTTGGCAGGTCAACCTGGTCCTTGACCATGCTCTGAGGATCACTGCCCAGGGGTAAAGAAAGACTTCCTACAAGTCACTTTGCTTTTAGTAGTTAGTGTAGAAGTTCCTATTTGAAGACCTTAAACTGAGGAACCAGAAAGCAAGAGCCTTATTTGCTACTATAAAAATTCAGTGCTTAGCTGTCATAGCTACTTAGGTAATAAATTCAATTTAAGTACAATATGCATAAACTCATATTCAGAATCCTCAGACTATAAAGGGCATAGACTCTTCTGAAAAGCAAAGATATTTTTCAGGTCTGTGAATGCACTTGATTTTTTCTGGGTAATCACTAGCCCAGTAAACTTTGTGTCTGGCATGTTCCACGGCAGATATAAAGGAAAGAGTTACCGGGCTACTGTTGAGGTTGTGAAGACAGCGGACCGGGTGACCGAGTTCTGCCGGCAAACCTGCATCAAACTGGAGTGCTGTCCTAATCTCTTCGGCCCACGGATGGTTCTGGACAAGTGTTCTGAGAACTGCTCTGTGCTTACAAAGACCAAATATAGTGAGTCAGGTTTTTCAAACTTGTTAACTGCAACAGCTGGCCATACTCTGTATCTTGGAAAGTTTTTATTTTGCAAACATTCACCTATAGCAGAGGTGTACAGACTGTATCTGTAAAGGGCCGGATAGTGAATATTTTAGGCTGTTGGTCAGATGATCTCCGCTGCATATTCTTCTCTGTTTATTTTATTTTTACTTTTTAAAGAACACTTTTAAGATATAAAAGCCCCTTTTAGCTTGAAGCCATGAGCCACATTTGGCCCACAAGCCTGAGTTTGCTAACTTTCACATACAGTGTGTATATAAATTAGCTATTGCATTGAATAGAATATATAATTCTTTCATACAATGTGCAAGTATTTCCTATGTGTCCACCCTGTGCCACTGCTGTTCTAGCACTGGGATTGGGATGCTACAGTAAAGAAAAAAAAAAAGATTCCTGTCCTCATTGAGTTTACATTTTAATGTGAGACGTGGTAATAGACAAGTGAACAAATAGAGATAGGTACCATGGAGAAAATTGAAGCAACTTAAGCAAGCAAAGTAGGGGTGTGAGGAAGGCTAGGAGGTGGGGTGCTGTTCACAAATGGTTAGAGAGGTCTTCATGCCAGGTAACAAGCTGCAGGAAGCAAGAGAGCCAGCTGTGCAGACCGCACGCTGAGAATGCTCGGGGCGGGGGGCAGGGGTGCAGGAGCGCGCCTCCTGTCTGCCGGGAGCTGCACAGAAGCCTGGGCGATTGGGAGGCATCAATAACAGGACAGGAGGTAGCTGTGGGCCTGACTCAGAACTGTCACAACACCACCGGTTCCCTCTCATTGCTTATCTTCTCCCATGTGAAACTGCACCAAAAAAAAAAAAAAAAAAAAAAGTCATACAAGATGAAATTTCCAATTTGGAGCCTTGTCAGGGCATTGTTGCCCAAAGACAAAATTCTGATCCTAACCCTTCTTTAAATTTTACAAGCCCTGATATCACTTGGGAGACTTAATACAGAGGAAGCTTTTACCTTGTTAAATTGGAAGATTTCTTTTAGGGACCTCTAATCCTGTGCCTTTTAAACTTTATCATGCATGCAGATCAGCTGAGGATCTTGTTAAAATGAAATTTCCAATTCATCAGGTCTGTGGGTATCTGGGATCTAAGTGTGTCTGCTTTTCCAGCAAGCCCCGCAAAACTGTTAATGCTGCTGAGCTGAGGGCATTTAGCACGAGGAGCTGGCTAAACGGTGTTGGAATCACAAAATCCATTCAAGAGTCTAACCTTGTAGTTTCTCTTTGTATTTGTTGGATTGTAAACTCCTTAAAGGCAGGGATTGTCTTAGCTTATTATTGTGTCAGATTCAGCACTAAGTTTAGCATATTGCAAGTATTAGTATCTAAGTGAAGTATGCTGTTCTCTAAATACATGTATGTCACCTTGAGCTTATGGAAGATATGAGGATTTTATTATGCTTTTCGTCTAAGTTTATTTTTCATAATGATATAAACCTAGACTTTGGAGAGAGTGTTCATAAATTTTCCCAGTTAGTAATCTGAGTGATATCAATGGATTTATATGCTTTAGAATTCATTTTTTACAAAAAAATTACATTGTTTCATTATTATTTTAATATGTAACGTATATATATTTAGAGCTAGAATATATATGGTCCATTTTTAGAATTCTGTTTATATTCTACAGTTTATATGAAAATGCACAGGTTCTAGAATAGCCAAAACCATTCTGAAAAAGAAGAATAAAGCTGGAGAACTTACTCTGACTTTAAGTTTTACCATAAAGGTATAGTAATCAGTAGTGGGGTATTGATTAAATAGTTTACATACAGTGATGGGACAGAACAGAGGGCCCACAAATAGACCCGAATTTACGCGGTTACATGATTTTCAGCAAAGGTGAAAAACATAACAGGGAAAGGAAATTCTCTCAACAAATGGCACTGGTACAATTGATTTCCAAATCAAAAAAACAAGAACATAACTCCTTGGCTGCTCCCTCACTCTATGTGAAAACTAATTCAAGGTGTATCACAGACCTAATGTAAAAAGCTAAATAAAACTATAAAGTTTCTAGAAGAAAACAAGATTGCCTCAAGATCGTGGGGGTAAGCAGAGGTTCCTTAGAGAGGACCTAGAATGCACTGACATAAAGGAAAAATCACTAAAATTAGAAACTTCTTAGAGAATTCCTCTCCAGAATACAGTAAATATTCAGTAAAAAAAAACTCCGTAATGAGAGAAGTGTGGCAGCTACAGAAAGCTCGCAGTTGTGCGATATTGTGAATATGCTAAATACCACCAAATTGTACATTTGAGCATAGGTTAGTTGTATATTATGTGACTTTTATCTCAATTTTTTAAAAATTAAAAAGAAAAAGAAGATGTTCAGGAATTAGATAGTGATGATTATTGCACAACATACTGAATATACTAAAAATCACTGAATATGTACACTTTAAAATGATGGATTTTAGATCGTGAATTATATCTCAATAAAAAAGAAACCAAAAGAGAAAATGATTTTAAAAATGAATAAAGGACTTGACTAGGCACCTCACCAAAAGATACACACATGGCCAATAAGCGCATGAAAACGTGCCAGCACCATTAGTCCAGGGAGATGCAGATCTAATCTATAATGAGAAATTGCTGCTCATCCACTAAATTGGCTAAAATGAAAAAAACTTGACAGTCCCTCAAGTTGGCAGAGGTGTAGAGCAACTCATACATTGCCGGTTGGGATGTCAAATTCTGCAACCCTTTTAGAACACTGGCAGTTTCTTTCCAAGTTAATCATACATCTACAGTATGATCCAGCAGTTTCACTCAAGGAAAGTGAAAACATGCCCACTAAAAGCCTTGTACAAGAATGTTCATTGCCACATAATAACAGCCAAAACCTGGGAACAGCCCAGATGCCTGTCCACAGGAGAATAGTTAAACTAGTGTATTCTATACAGTGGAATGCCGTTCATCAGTAGAGGGGAATGAACTCTATACACAGTGCAGCATAGGTGAAACTCAAAAACATTATGCTGAGCGAAAGAAACCTTGTCTAAAAAGTATCTACTGAATGGTTCTGTAGATGAGACAAAACTAATCTATACCAGTGGAAATTAGAAGACAGTTGTCTTGCTTCCAGTGGGGGGACGGACTAGGAAGGGACCCTGGGAACTTTCTAGGTTGATGGAGACATTCTATTATCTTGATGGGGGGAGGGTTAATTCAGTTTTATGCATTTGTTAGTACTAATTATACTATACATTTAAGATCTGGACAGAGGAGATACCCCACAGGATGGAATTTTAATATCATTCCAATACACTGCACCTGTGTTCTGCTGTGCTAGTAGAATTCCTTGTGGTGTGAGGTGTACAGAAGTCATCAAGTTACCTCATTTTTCTTTGTCATTCATATTTAGCACACTATTATGGAAAGAAGAAAAATAAAAGAATTGGAAGGCCACCTGGTGGGCATAGTAACTTAGCATGTGCCCTGAAAAAAGCCAGTAAGAGGAGGAAGAGACGGAAAAATGTTTTTGTCCATAAGAAGAAGCGCTCCTCCGCATCCGTTGATAACACCCCAGCAGGCTCACCCCAGGTATGAGGTCTGTGGCGCACCCGTCCTGTGTAGACGCTGAGACTGCCGCCCTGTGGTACAGACACAGAAGGGACACCTGCAGGGCTTTCTAACTCCGATCCCTGCCCAATGGAAGGTGGTTTTGTGGCCCGGGAGCTGGTTTGTTTTGAATCTCAGTGAGACTTTCCTCTCCATTTCCTCTAGGAAAGTGGAGGTGAAGATGAGGATGACCCCGATGAAGGGGATGACGATTCCCTCAGTGAGGGCAGTACATCTGAGCAACAGGACGAGCTACAGGAAGAGTCAGAGATGTCCGAGAAAAAGTCCTGCTCTTCCTCTCCCACCCAAAGTGAGATATCTACATCGCTGCCTCCAGACAGACAACGGAGAAAAAGAGAGCTTCGCACTTTTTCATTTTCTGATGATGAGAATAAACCTCCTTCACCAAAGGTACCATTTTTAAAACGCACGGTCATTTTTTTCTCTCTCTAGAATTGCCCTCTAAGAAATGATTGTTAATGGTGTTGGCATTTCATTTGTGGCTGCTTGTTTTAAGTTAAAAAAAAAAAAGTTTCATTGCTGTTTTATCTGTAGTAGCCTGTCATTTAGTTTAGGGAAAACTACCTTTTTTTATTTTTAATTTTTTTTATGTTTTTATTTTATTTTTGAGAGAGACACAGCATGAGCAGGGGAGGGGCAGAGAGAGAGGGAGACACAGAATCTGAAGCAGGCTCCAGGCTCCGAGCTGTTAGCACAGAGCCTGAGATGCGGAGCTCGAACTCACGGACCGTGAGATCATGACCTGAGCCAAAGTCGGATGCTCAACTGACTGAGCCACCCAGGGCCCCCCCCTTTTTTTTTTTTTAATAATCTATATGGTCCTGTAGAAATAAGTTATTTAACCTTTTGATTCTTGTTAAACTGTTTTGTTTGGTATATTTAACATATACATGCATATTACATAACATACACACTACAGGAATGGCAGTTAAGTTACTGTTTTAAAACTGGGTTGTAGGTGCACCTGGGTGGCTCGATCTATTAAGTGTCTGACTCTTGGTTTCGGCTTAGGTCATGATCTCACGGTTCGTGAGTGGGAGCCCCGCATCGGGCTACATGCTGACGGTGTGGAGTCTGTTTGGGATTCTCTCCCCCTCCAACCCGCAAATAAATAAATAAATAAATAAATAAATAAATAAAAGTATATTTTAAAAAATAAAACTGGGTTGTATTTAAGTGTATCACATAAACTGAAGCAGTAAATGATTTCTCCTGATGATTCAGGTAAGCCTTCTCTCTTCCCAAGGAGCATCCCACTCCCTTCAGCACCCTACCAGAGACTGAGTTGAAATAGACCAAGGAACAAATGGGAGATTTAAAAACATTTTTCTCTGTTAAATTGTCCAAATTATTTGTGCTGAAACTTTGAGATAAATTCTTCCCTGTTGATATTTCTTACCAAAGACAAATGTTTCCTGAGTACCTAACATATATGGACCTCAGCCATCTTTAAATCATGCCCTAAAACCACTTTAAATCTCCCCTCAAAGGGTTATGAATTTATACACAGAGACTCTTTTTTTTTTTTTAAGAATAAAATAGCTCTGACATCTTTTGGTTTGCTTTTGTTATGGGGAATGAAGGAAATAAGGATTGAAGTTGCTGAAAGGCTTCATCTGGACAGTAACCCTCTGAAGTGGAGTGTGGCAGACGTTGTTCGGTTCATCAGGTCCACCGACTGTGCTCCGTTAGCAAGGATATTTCTAGACCAGGTAATTTTAGAGACCTTTGATTTTTATTAATTTGTCTCTTTTGCAAAGGACTATGGATGTAACAGCAATTTATTTACAAGTCAGAAGAAAAATATTTCTATCCAAAAGGAAAATGTATTTCCCCTTTTGGGAGTAGTGGAAAGATGATTTTAAAAGGTTATTGATCTGACTTGTTCCACAGTTGAAGCAGATTATCGTTGCGTTGCCAGTCATTTCTCCTAAGACTTCGTTTCCATCCCCCACATGTTTAAATGGCTTAAAATCCAGCATGCCATGCTTAATCGTGCTCTTCTTTTCCAAAAGAATGATTTGCTTGTTTTCGAAAATAATTAACATCTGTAATGTGTTTGGCTCTAACGTGGTGATCAGTTTGGAGGCAAGTTTTCTGAAACCAATAGTCTTTGACCTTAAATAAATATTAAAATACATTTTGTCTGGGCAATTGGAGAGATTCCAAACTGAACATGTTTGAAGATCTCATCAGGCTTTTGTGAGCGTTACAGAGTAGGAAAATGTTGAAGTTTATAATTAATATTTTCTTTCAGTTTTAGAAAGAGTTCTCTAAAAAGATGCTTCTTTTGGCACATCTAGGTGCCAGTTACAAAACTACTTTGTGTACTGAATTTCTGCAGAGCAGAAACTGTAGAATGGATTCTTTCTTATCCTTGGTAAAAGTTTGTCATCAATTCTGAAGTATGGAAGACTGTGAGGGGGACTTAGAAGAAACCGTGTGATACTTGTTTAAAGGGGAAAAGTTATAAACAAAAGCACAGGCACTCTGATTTTGACACAAGCCAAAGTGAACAGGAGCTGACTTGATGGAGCTGCCATCCATGTGCACATCATAGATAATTTGTATTTTATGCCTTAACAGGAAATTGATGGGCAGGCCCTATTGCTTCTTACCCTTCCCACTGTTCAAGAATGCATGGACTTAAAATTGGGCCCTGCCATCAAACTCTGCCATCATATAGAGAGGATCAAGTTTGCTTTCTACGAGCAGTTTGCCAACTGAGAAGGACAACCAAAGTGAGCTGTGTCTTTGAAGCACAAATGCAGCAAGTCCTTCTCCCCACTCTACAAGTGGCGCTGACACGGTCCTGGGCTTTGGGTCCTACAGAGGTCGGCTCGCTCTCTTTGCACTTTCAGGGAAGGAGGACCCACACTGAGGAAGCAAACACTGCATGGAAGTGGCTCTCCTGCCAGTGGAAATGTGGGCATCTGTCGGTCAGCAGATTGTGGTTTTAAAAAAAATAAAGGTTGTGAAGAAAAGACTCCTGTAAGAAGAATAAGCATTTCCAGTGGTGTGGCCTGAAAACGAAGAATAATCTAGGCTGCTGGAAAGCATCCTTATGGTTGTTTTCTTTTTGTTCTGTTCCTTCCCATTGTAGATCGAACTTTGTTCTCTGCTTTCCCTTTCTTGGAAAGAGAGAGGACATAGCTTTAAGTCAGCACTGATTTGGGACTGTGCGTAAGGCATATCAGTGCTTCATTGTCATTGTGTTTTTAAGCTTTTTTAAATTAAAACCGTTCATTTTGGGGATGATTACGTGGCTCTAGGGTTTTGAATGTACAGTC
The DNA here is from genome assembly GCA_030068075.1 of Paguma larvata. Classification (NCBI taxonomy): domain Eukaryota; kingdom Metazoa; phylum Chordata; class Mammalia; order Carnivora; family Viverridae; genus Paguma; species Paguma larvata. The sequence goes on along the minus strand of CM057842.1, from coordinate 20,326,013 downwards.
AAACTTTGATCCATTTTAAAATCTATCCTTAGGAGTTCCTTTGTTTACTACCTCTGTTGATGATTGAGCTTACAGCCATGTATAAGGTTTTTGTACGATGCCATTTTTAAGCAACATGAACACTAAAACTATGACAAACTGGAGGCAAAACAAAACAAAACACTGTTTGCTTCTTAAAAATCACATGCGAGCACTTACACAGCTCCTGACCTGATCTGAGAACCCTGCTGTCATTGCCCCCCGTCTGGACCCAGCGTGGCTCCCTGTTTTAGATGGTCTCTCAAAGATCGTGGGCATTTCCATTTAGTTGCTCTCTCCCCATCAGTCCTCAGAGGGACTTTAGTCGCTTTTATTTTATGTTTACTTTTCTCTACAGTTGTATGTTTCCTTTCTAGAGTCCTCACTTTGGGTAAAAATCAGTAGGTGTTCCTTGGACCCCCAGTAAGCCCATCTCCCTTTCTTTCTCGGGGTCTCCAGGCAGATAGAGTAGAAGCACAAGAGAGAAGACATTTTAGGGGGTGATGCCGAGCACAGAGTTTCTGTAAGACCGTGTCCTCACATCCTCAGTGGCTGCATAAAGATTGAGAGGTGGTTGAGGATTCTAGAAACCTCTTAGCCTAGTCACATTTACATGTCTTTTTGGTTAAACTTTTAGATTGAATGTAATCTACAAGCCGAGGGTTCCCACTCAGCAATTCAACAACTCGGTGTTCTTTTAGGTGTTTCTCTTGGCCCAGCTCAAGTTGACATGAAACTGCAGGTGAATTTTCACTTCAGATTGCACTGCTAGCTACTGTAGAGGAATAGCATTTGCTGTACGGTTCCAGCCGTGAGGAGTAAGGAAACACACACACATAGATTGCTTTCTTCAAATGGTTTGCATTGCCGAGTGTTTTGTTTTTTAATTATCCTAGTCACCTGCAAATTTATAACCTAATCACTCATCTTCAGGATTTAACAATGTTTTAAGACTACCAAACTTAATTTATAGAATTCTCAACAGCTATACAAATAGGAGGTAATACTGTTACAAATTTAAATGGACTGTGATATTTCCCTTTTCTTCCTCTCCCCCACCCACACCAGTTTATGGACATTGGCGGACGTTCTGTAGTCTGCACCCCTGTCTTCATTGGATCATTTATGAACCACCTTAACTCAAGCCTCCAACCAAATCCTATTTTAAAGCATCCACTCTTTGCTTAAGTTACCACCAGATAGACCTGGAAGGAAGCTTCGTTTAAGTAAAAGTTAATATGTTTGAACTTAGATCCAAGTTTTAAAAATTTAATTAATTCTATGCCCATGGTAGAGAAGCATATATAAAAGATGCTTGGGAACAATTAGTATTAAGTAGATAGACTTGGGGGAGGGAGGTGTGTCTCACATAATTAAATTTCTGGAGCGCTCAGCAGTTAAGGCACTAAGGCAAAGGGGGTTCCTTAAAGAAGATCAATGGGAAAAAAAATTGAGACTTAATTAACAATGTTGTTTTATTTAGGGAAATGAGATTTACTTCCTATGAGAGGGAATTTACCAAATGTAACAATGAATATGTTATATTGTCTCTCTTTGCCTTCTCCAGAAACCATAGATGAAAGGGGGGCAAAGCCCCTGGAAAGGTGAAAGTCACTGCTCTGAGTAGTCTTGGATCTGGATATAGTCCGGGCTCAGCTGGCTTGTCTGTCTATACCATGATTGTTCAAGCTCAGCTTTCTCTTAAAGAGAGGCCGACGCGAAGTTGAGTTTCCCTTAATATTTCTTGCGTTCTCATAGTGAGATATAGTTTCTCAGGCAACTGCATTGAGGACAATTACATACCCTTACCCCACTCCCAGATATTACATAAGAGAGGATCATTGTTTGGGAATTTGGTCCAGGGCTTTTTTTTTTTTTTTTTTTTTTTTTTTTTTGGTATAGAATTTAGACTCCATTTTCCTTATAAAGCTGCTGAGGCTTGGCTGGACAACAGTGACAGTCTCATTCCTGTGATTCGGAAACAGATTTTAAACCTGATAACACACCATGTTGGGATAAAGTGTATATCGCACATAGCTACATGGTACATGAACTTTGTTTTTTTAAAGGTGTCAACCTCTTAAATTTATGAGAGGCACGTTGTGAGGGGCTGCATTTGTCTGAATTTCACCTTCAGCTGGCCTCACAGCTTCCTGGGGTCAGAAAGTTTTCCATGATCCACTTTTTGATCCCGAATTGACAAGCTCAGAAACAGGTGAATGGACTTCTAGCAGCCCCCTGGAACTTGAAGTTGACTGACCACTATTAGCCCACATTAGTGTGTTAGGGAAATCTTTCATTGCACATGAAGGTTTGCTGTAACATTTTGACTGTATTTTGTGGGTTTCTGGGAACGTGTAAACTGCCCTCATCCTCCTCAGTTGAAGGAGAGTTGAGGAGTCTAATGCAGGGGGTGCATTAGTGGGGCTTTACCTATCTGCCTTTCTTTAGCAATGTAGGTGGCTCCCAGCATCTGTACTGTAGATACATGAGGTGAGGGAAGAATACCCAGCAGCCTCTGGAAGAGATGGGCTTCTTGGTAAATGCTTATTGAATTATGATAGAGGCAGATGTGGAAAACCAGTTTAGAGCTTGGCCTTTATATGCCTCTTCTGGAAGTAAAATTATGCTCACTGTGAGAGAGAGGGCCTTGGACCAAAGCTTCCTGAGGACTTGAATATATTTTACTCACTCTTGTATTAATCCTGTCACTAACGTGGCATCTGAATACAGATTAAAAGCTTTAGGAGGCCTTAGGTAGAGTAGCACTCGGAATCATTCCCCTCTCTCAAGCCAAAAAGTAGTTCTAGGGAACACACAGAACATCAGGGAGCTGCTCACGGTAGGTAAGAGTTCTCTAGATGGGAACACTGGGAAAACTCACAGACACATTTACTTGGCACCTATCACCAAAGACGTGTATGTAGGACACTATTCACTAGTTTGATTGGCACCCACAGCAGCTCTGAGAGAGATGTTAGGAGCTTAGTCTCAACAGTGGAAACATGTACTTGGTTTGAACACTGGTCCTGTATTCTAGGGATGTGTGTGTGTGTGCGTGTGTGTGTGTGTAAGTTCAAAAGTGTTCTGTGCTATCATTTGGCCTTATGAAAATGAAGGAGAAGACATCACTAACAAGTGAAGTATAAATCTTGGTGGGAACCAGGGACCCCCTTTTAAAATTTGAATGTCTTGGTCCTGGGTCCACTGTAAGTAACCATGTGTTACAGTCACGGTGCTGTCTCAGAAACTGTAGAACAAAGCCTCCTGCGAAACCAAAAAAAAAAAAAAAAAAAGTCCCTTTCATGCAATTATAATTCTTTGATGACTTTATTCACTTTACAATGTTTTGTTAGTGAATTTTATTATCCTCACCCCTTGTGTGAGAAGGTATGTACTTTGGAAATTTGAATCTATCCAAGTAAGCCACCTGCGGACTTGGAGTTTTTGCAGAAGAGTTCTAAACTCAAAGCCTAGTCCGTGTGGATCTGGTTCCAAGCTTTCCCACTTGGAGTTTCCTCTGTACTTGTTCCAGACCACATAGGGAGCCTTGTTTCTGAGGGCAGCCTTTGGGGTAAAGGTATAGGAAAGGTGGTGAGCACTAAATGCACTGGAGGTTTTCTTGCTTCTGGTGTTCCAGAACTCTTGGATTTTTCACAAGAACCAGCAAAACCAGGAGAAGGGGGAATGGAGAAATAGGCCTAAAACTCCCTCCCCGTATGTCTTTTCTGACTTGACACACTGTTTGGGTCTGTCCTGGTGCTACGGCCTATCACAAAAGACTGTTCTAAAAGGAAAACAATCAGCAGCCTTGCTGGACAGATCCTCAACACCAGCAGTCAAGTGTGGACCCCGGGCCGTCGGAGGCAAGGGTCTCTGACTATTTTGGGGGACAAAGGATGATCATGACTAGTGAAATGATGCCACCATTGCTGATGGTGCCTGTTCTCAGGATGTGTGGAAGCTCAGTCCTGAGAGGTTTCTACGTGGTTTAGTTAACCTAACCGTGCCTAGCTTGACCAAACGGAGGTGGGCAAATAGTGCTTGAAGGATGAGGGTAGGCTTTAAGGGTAAAATCAAGTCACAAAGCAAGTGATTAAAGGGCCCCTACAAAGTTGAGACAGAGTTAAAACTGGACAGTTCCTTATCTCCTTTTGCAGGAAGTCTCTAGGGAAGTGTGGTTCCAATGTTTCTTTTGAGATTTTAAAGCCCTCCTTTTCCTCTTCCTTTCTTCCTTTTTTTGGTTGAATATTCTCTAAAGACAATCAGAGGCCTGCCAGGGTGGGACTTCTGGCTGGTTCCAGCACTCTCCTTGGGCCTCTTTCTAACACTGACTTGTTGGAACTGATGCACTTTGTGTAATGTATGCTATCCTTTTTTTTTTTTTTTAAGCTGCTTGTTTGGAACAAAACAAAATGCACATTGCATTGTATCCTTCCTGCTTGCTGTTTTTCTCTTAAATTTTAAAGGTTACGAATTGAGGATAAAGTATAATTAAGGAGAAATATGCACAAGAATACCTATTAAAATAACTCCCATCAAGTTTGATGGGTATAACTTCAAGGGATTAAAAAGCAACTATTTTGGATTAATATTTTGCGTGGGATTTTTTTTTTGTAATTAAGAGTGTACATAAACTTGTGGTATATTATGGCAGTTTCAAGTGGTTGTTAGAATATTAAAACAGGTCTTAAGCTATGTTTAACTTCATTTGACAGCAAAGAAGACATCTTGGCCAGAGTAAATCCTTCAAAATTCTTTCCAGTGGGGCCTCAGAATCAACTCTGAAAGGAAGAGAAAGTTCCTTTCTACTTTAATAAAATGAGCCTTTCCAGAATACTCCCCCTTCTCCTGCTGTCTGACCTTTACCCTCTGGACTTAGGGACTTTTTAACTGCAGGTCAGGAAAGGTAGGAAGAGCAGAATTTCCGCCACAGCGACCTTGCTCCTGGCATTGGGGAATCTGCCCCTGATCTCGGAAGAATTCTTCTTGTTTGTCTACATTTGTCTTGGTACAGCAGCAACGGGCCTTAAGGATCCCTCCGCATCTGGAAGTGCAGAGCAGTGCTTTGTCAAAAAACGTCATTCTTCAGCTCTTATGTGCAACTTTCCTTAAGCTGCCTGATTCTTCAAGCAATTAATGGTCTCCTTATACCCAGCCCACAATCTCTTCTGCTTTAAGTACACATCCTCTTGTTTGATTCCCTCTGAACATGGACTGTAACTGTTGAGCATCCCCGTAAGAGACCTTCTTAGAGTTAAAGGCAGTAATGCAATTTTCCCTTACCTATTTATTTTCTTAACCTGATTTTCTGTATTTTCCCATGGTCAATACTTGTGGAGAGTTTTAAATTTTATAAATTAAAATTCAGTTTAATTTAAAAAAGTGTTGCCATGTTCTGTGTGCCAGGCGCTATGTTGGATATGAGGGTCAATAAAAACCAGTTCCCGCCCTCTGGGAACTCACGCAGCTGTGTGAGAGAACAGGTAAAGCCATCGAATTTAGCAGTATGAAAAGTTCTAGTGAAGCAGTATACACAAGGTAGTGTGGAAGCCCAATGGAGAGGAAGGTCAGGCAGACTTTCAGCATGAGTAGCCGTTCATTCAGCAGAAAAGGAAATAGTAGTACACACAGCTAAAATGCCATTTAAGACCCAGAGCTATGAAATGCGTTGTAAGAGAAGGGCTAGAGAATTGGCTCTAAGAACCAACAGCATTTCTGTTCCCTGGATAATCAGGTTAGTATTCCTGTTAGCCAAGAAAGCTTTTGTGTGGCATTTAACCCTTTTTTTATAATTGGAACTCGTTGAGGACTATCTTTTAGGAAAGTTTCCCTAGATGCAGTATTTATTGTTCCACAAGCATACCCCAGTGTCTATTGGAATAATACCATGTGTACATGGTCATTAAGTGGATGCAGCAGGAAGGCTAGGGACTTGAGAGCATCAACAAGAGGTGTCTGGAGAAAAGGCAGAGGCGTTGGGAGGGTAGAAGACACAATAGGGACTAGAGGCCATAATAGAGGTAGATACCTTGTTCCAAGGAGTCAAAGGGTTAAGGTGGGAGTAAGCGGGCATGTGTGGAGGGAGGCGTTAGAGACTTAGTTACCAACAATTTGGCTTTATAAAGCACGTTCAAAATGAACAAGATGGGGATATTTTCACGTATTTTCAGTATAAACCTTGTATATTTCTAAACGACCGCAATTGGATTGAAACAACCATTTACGCTATGTTCAGAGGGGGTAAAAAAAAAAAAAAAGTCGGACCAGGCAGATTGAGGAATCTAAGATAAACTCTTGGCCACAATATTCGTACTAAAGAAAATAGAAGGACGCCGAACGTCTGGACTAGAAGAATATTCCTGTGTGCAGAGTCTTGGATCGTTTGCCTCACTGCCTCCTTCAGAATAATCTAGGTCGCTTGCTGAAAATGCAGATTATTCTGCTTGGTCTCAGAACTACTGAGTCGGAATCTGAGGGTGGAATCCAGGAGTGTTTTTAATAAACTCTGCAGGCTAGGAGGGCTTTATCTTGGAAAGGAAAAGAATTTAGTCGCAGACGATCCCTGCTCCTGCCTTCGCGTTACCTGGAGCTCAGGATCCCAGTACTCTCACTCCGGTCTGTGCAGCCCGGCTCACCTGGTCCGCCCTACCTGTGGCCGGGACGCACGACCCCGCCCCCACGCCTGGCCGGAGCCCCGCCCGAGGCGGGAGAGAGCAGGAGCGGCCGAGGCCCGCCCCCACGCCCGGCCGAGCCAATCGGGCGCTGCGATCTCAGACGTCGGGTTACGCGCGGCGGCGAGTGGGCCGCGGGGCGGAGGTACCGGCTCCTGTCTCGGACTCCCGGCCCGGGGCTCGGCGGCGCGGCCCCCGCACGCAGCGAGGCGGGGCGGGCGGGCGGGCCGGCCGCGGCACCCCGAGCCCCTCCGCCAGGCCCGCCATGCAGGGCCCCGCCGGGAACGCGAGCCGCGGGCTGCCGGGCGGGCCGCCCTCCACCGCCGCGTCCGGTGAGGGCCGCTGCGAGAGCGGCGCACTCATGCACAGTTTCGGCATCTTCCTGCAGGGGCTGCTCGGCGTCGTGGCCTTCAGCACGTTGATGCGTGAGTCCCGGACCCCCACCCTCCTGAGGCCCTGTACGACCCCCGCAGGCCCAGCCCCGCCTCGGGGACCCTCCTGCCTCCAGCGTTAAGGCCTGGCAGGGGCGCCTTGTGCTCGCGAGCCCGGGCTGGGCATTCCCCAAACTAGAGGAGGCTTCGGCCCCCGACCCACGGTCCTGAGTCCCTCGCCTTATCGCTGCAGCTTCTAGCCAGCGTTCATCCCACCTCCTCTCCTACAGCTTGCACACGCCTCTCTTCCAAGATTCCTGCCTAAAACTCGCGCCCCCCGCCGCCCCCCCCCCCGCTATCTTGTCATCGCGAATTAAGGCTACTTCACTTTCCAGCCTGGAGCCGTGAACCCACAATTGGAAGAGTCCTTTGTGCCCCCTCCTAGAGTCTCTTCCTGGCCTCCCCTTCTCACTTGTAACCCGCATCTCTAAGTCGCCAGTCTGAGGCTGGGCTTTTTCCTGCTCTTTCACTCCTCAAAGATTTGCTATCTCCCGTTGGCTTTTAAACCCCGCTACTTTGCAATACCTGGATTGTAAGATCCCCCAGCCCCCTCGCCCTCACCTGTTCCCTCAGCTTTACTTTCTGTTTTGGTTGGAGCAGGACCCACTCAGACTGCCTTCTTCCCCCTACGTCTCCTCTTTCCCCTCCTTCCTGAACAGGTCCACCTGTTCCCTCTCTGTCCCAAGCTTTCCTAATTAAGTTGCTTCTCAAGCCTCCCCTTTCCCAACCCACTTCTATTATTTGTATTTCACATTTCCTTCCTTCCCATGAGACTTGGACAACCTAGTGGCCAAATGGAGGAGGAGGCTCAGAGGGTCTGGGGAGGTCTCAGAATCCCTGTGCTAAGTCCCCATTGGTTCTTCCTTGAGAGTTTCCTGATGGAGAAGAAAGCCCCAGGTGGCCCCTCTGGAAAGCTAGAAGTTCCACCCTGTTGTCAGGGGTGCTGTGTGTCATGGGTTTGTATTGTTTTCTTGGCGCCACATCCTTCCCTTTATCACAGTAACAGGAGGCTTTGGTTGGCTGCAAGCGTAGGAGTGCCCCTGTGATTGCATTTTGGGGGAAGGAGTGGTTATAACTATCTGTACAGAGGCAATAATTCCAAACTGACTGGTTCTCAGAACTTCCCCACTGTGCTCACTTGGGCAGAGTGGGAAGTTTCTGCAGAGAGTATCCCCCTTAGCACTGGGGACAGGTCCGGCAGCCGTGCACGCAGCCTTATAGGGTGGAGTTGCTGGAGTTAAGAGTTTTGCTCGTTATAACACGGGCTTATTTGAGCGAATTATCCCAGGCTTCAGGTAACCCCGAAGAGGCTCTGCTTGGATAGCATTTTCTTCTGGTTGCCTGGCCTCGATGAATCTTACAAGTGCCTGACAGTGTATGTTTGCCACTTTTTCTTTCCTTTTTAGTCTCTACTCGTCTTGCTATTTTCCTCGCTGAACAAATACCCACTTGTTCCCCCAGGACTAATGTGTGACGACTTTGCCCATGTCAGCTGCTGACTTGGGTGCATGAACTGTATGTGTGTGTTTTCAAGACACTGTGCGTGGGTCTCCGCTCCCCTCCCACTTCCGTCTCCTCCTCCGGCTGGCCCTCCTTTCTCTCTGAAGGAACTACGGGCTGACTTTGCATTGTGTTCCCTAGCCTAAGATTTCCTAGCCGAGCTCTGGCTATTTCTGTGGGTTCGATTAATGCTGATGGCCCGACCTATTCCTGAGGGCCTGACGCTTGTGGTTGAGAGAGTGAAATGTGATTATGACGGGGCAGAGTTGCCCGGCTGCTGAGAAGTGTGCCAGGTTGCCCATGATCAGAGTGACGGCGCGGGCCCCGGAGCCTTCAGGGACACACTCACTCTGCTTAATCTTCGGCGCGGGCACGTGTGCAAACCCCACTGCGGTTGGTGCCTTCTGTATGCGGAAGCGGGGCGACAGTGTGGCCTTTTGCTCAGCGTGAGGCTGGACGTGGAGGGAGCTGGTGGAAGTGGGCGCCGGGTCCTGGGACAGTGAGGAGGAGGAGGGTCAGGGAGAAGAGGGGGAAGGGCAAGAACTGTGTCTGCCCTCGCTCATCTCCTGAACTTGTTGGTTCTGTCCAGAGAATTGTGGGGCTTTTCCTTCTGGCACCGCGGGGATGGGGAGGGGGTCTCTCAGGAGGGACGTTCCGCAGTGACTTTGCTGGGGACAAGGAAAGGGGGTGGAGGAGGACTCAAGACAGTCCATCTCTGAGCAGTTTGGCTTTGCCCGGGCCTTGTCTTCCCAGACGCGGCGTCGGTTCCCCAGTGACAGGAGCGGCCACCTCGCAGCCCTGACGGGAGGTCTTGGTTTGTGAAGACGAGGCCACTCCGTCCTTCGTCGTCAGTTCCATCATTTATTTTGTCGAGCGTATTTAAAAAAAATTTTTTAAGTTTATTTGAGAGAGCGCACAAGCGAGCTCATGAGTGGGGAATGGGCAGAAAGAGAGAGAGAGAGACTCCCAAGCAGGCTCCTGTCAGCACGGAGCTCAAAATTGGGCTCGATCCCACCAACCGTGAGATCATGACTTGAGCCGAAACCAAGAGTCCGATGCTTAACCGACTGAACCACTCAGGCGCCCCATGGTCGAGCATATTTTAAATAGCAGTCATCTGTCCTGAGCAGTTTCACAGTCCCTACCCCCTTTGGGGTCACACTCTTTTCCCTCCTGAGTGCTTTTGTCCCCCTGCTCCACGGGCTCACTGCCCTTCTTCTCTGACGGTTCCCCAGCTCTGCGGGCAGGGACCGTCCCATTTTCCTGTCCGGCCAGCTCTGTGCCTCGGCTGCACCCCCTGCTCTGCCAGACAGGCTGAGGGACTTTTTATCACCTCACCCGATTTCAGCGCGTCCTCAGGCCACTGTCTTTAGGTTTCTTTTTCTGCCCGGAACATCACTTTTTTCTCCATTTACAGGCTGTTGTGTTTTTTACCTGGAGGGTTTTGTCCTGGAGAATGGCTTCTGATATATATATATATAATCAAAATCCTCCCCTGAGATGTTAATGTATATATTAATAATAATATTATAACCTAATATTATATATAACATTATTATAACATAATATATAAATTAGTATTAATTATAGTTATTACATAATATAACTATTATGTTAATGATTAATAACATTATAATAACATATATTAACATCTCCTGGGGGGGTTTTGATCCTTACCGGGATCTCCCGTCACAGTGCTTGGCTCCGTTGTGGGGTTTTCAGGCGGTCTCAGCCCAGGCAGGTGAGAGTTGGGGTGCCGGGTGATGCATGGAGCCTTGCTTTGAGCTACGTGAACACACCAGCTGTTACGGGTCAGCGTCCGCAGGCGTGTTTCACTGTCAGCGACACCTGCTAAGGACTGTAAGCAACACCTGCTAAGCAGTGACACCTGCTAAGCGACACCTGCTAAGGACACCAGAGCCTTCCAGAGGCTCCGCCTAAGCTAGCCGCTGTGTGTGAGGAGAGCTGAACACACTCAGAGGCAAGCTTACTAAGGGACTTCCCGCTCTGCCTCTCTGGGGCCTCACTGAAGCCTTGGTGTCTGAGTAGAAAAAAATGCTTTAAACGAGGGACTTGTCAAGGGGCAGGGGACAAGGGGAAAATGGGTGATGGGCATTGAGGAGGGCACTTGTTAGGATGAGCGCTGGGTGTTGGATGGAAGCGGTGAACCACGGGAATCTACCCCCAAAACCAAGAGCACACTACAACTGTACGTTAGCCACGTTGACAATAAATTATATTAAAAGAAAAAAGTCAGAAAATAAATAAATGAACGAGGGACTTGTCATGCTCCCTGCTGAGCAGTTCCTCATGTTTTGGTAGCTTTATCTCCAGTCTGTGACTCGATGAAGTCACCCAGCCCAGAGTCACAGCAGCAGAGCAGAGCCGTGCAGTCCCAGAACTCAGCACACTGTTCCGCGGCAGGCAGCGGCCCAGCTGCCAGCCAAAGGTCAGTGCCGACCGGGGTGTGTGTTGGCATCTGGGAGTGTTTATCCCACGACGTGTGATGCAAAGCAAACGCAAGCCTCCTTCACTGTGCACAGTCGAAGTTCTGGGCCGAAGTATAAACAGAATTGGTTTTTAACACAACAAGCATTTTGAGAGCTTGGACACATCTACCTGTGTCTATTTTCGTGTTACAGATGTGGGGACTGGCCAGCTGGGTGAGGGTGTCAGTGCTTTCCAGAAACGCTGCTGGCGTTGAGAAATGATAGTGTTCTGAGACCCAAAGTAGCTTCACACACCAGTCTGCCCAGCCTCGAAATCTTAATCTTGTACAAGAGTCGCTGGTGTTTTCTCACGTGGCGAACAGCCTCCCTACGTGCTCCCTTCACACAGACCTTCTGGGGCCACCCCTTCCTGGGATCACCTCTGCCCACCCTGTGCCAGTGTTTATCGTACAAAATGTCAAACCTGCAGCAAAGATGAAAGTGATACCGTGATGATACAGTATCTGCCCTCTGCCTAGATTCAGAAATTGTTCATGTTTTGCCACATTTGTTTTCTCTCTTTGTACTTTTTTTTTTTTTTTTTTTGGCTAAGCCATTTGAAGATGAGTCACAGCCAGGATCATACTTTACCCCTACAAATTTCAGTTGAGTCTCCGGAGAATAAGGACAGTCTTCTACATAATCACAGTTTCACGATCATGTGTAAGAAAATGGATAACTCCACAATATCATCTAATATCCAGTCCATGCTCACACTACCCCACACGTCACAAATCTCTCATAGCTGGAGTTTTTAAAAACCGTGAGCCAGTCATGGTCCACACGTCGCATTTGGTTGTGTTTTGAAGTCACTTTTACAGTAGAAAAATCTCCCCCTACACACACACACACTCTCACACTCCCTCACAGTGGTTTTGTTGTTGTTGTTTGTTCTTAATGGCCTTGCAGGTTTTTTTAAATATATTTTTAATGTTTATTTATTTTTGAAGGAGAGAGTGCAAGTGGGAGAAGGGTAGAGAGAGAGGGACGTACAGAATCTGAAGGAGGCTCCACAGGCCCGAGTTGTCAGCACAGAGCCTGACGCGGGGCTCAAACCCACAAACCGTGAGATCATGACCTGAGCCAAAGTCAGATACTCAACTGACTGAACCACCCAGGCGTCCCTTCTCTCTCTCTCTCTGTCTCTGTCTCTCTCTCTTTTTTTTTTTAAATTTTAACAGTGCAGGCCAGTTGTCATGTGCAGTGTCCCATGTTCTGGAGTTGTCTGGGTGTTTCCTTGTGCTTGAGCTGTTTCTCTGACCCCTGTGTTTCCTGAGTTTGGTCTGGAGGAGGTTTTCAGTTAAGGTAACCTTTCCTACAGCAGGAACACTCTGTAGGCAGTGCTCTGTGCCTCATATTCCATTGCACCAGGAAGCATGTAACATCAGGCAGTCTTGCTATTAGCAATAAGAAGGCCGATTACTTGGGGGAGGGGTGAAGTTTCTGGATCTCTCCTTCGTAAAGGTACATTTTTCACCTTTGCAATGAATAGATTATCTCTGTGGTGGTGGTGATACTTTGAGATCGCATGAATATCCTACTCCACGGTAACTTTTCCCTCCGTGGTCACCTGGTAAGATAGTGAAACACAGTGATGGCTGAACCGGAGCTCCGCAGAGAAGGCACCTGTCTCGGCCTGGCACCCAGCACATACTCAATAAGTGTCCGTTTCCTTTCCTCCCTCCCAAGTGCCAGCCAAAGCTAAGGAAGAGCCTCTCTTTTTCTTTTCCAGGCCGGTATTGTGCCCACAGGGAAAAGGAGGACGGCCAGCGTTAGCGTGGTGGCCAGTCAGGAGTCTTTATTTTTAGGACGTTTTCAAGGTTTCTGAACACTGACGTATCTTGTATAGTGTGGATCCATAATGGTGATCTACTTCTTTATTTATGGTAAAACTTAATGTGGAGTAAAATCGGGGCAAGAGGGGCTTGTCTGAATTAGAGGACAGTCTGAGTTATAGAATAATTTCAAGAAATGCATGTTTCGGCCTTTTAAATACATCTCTTTGTCAAGTGTTGCCCTATAGGGGCCTATCAAGCCTCTACTGCTCTAACGATCTGTTTAAAATCGTTTGCAATTAGTATAATATTTGCATGAAGATGAAGTCCCTTTGAAGGAATTTTAGAGGTGGTTAAAAATAGCAGGATCCCTGGCTCTGGAACCAGTCTGACCTGGCTTCCACGTCTGCTTCTGCCACACTGTGCCCTTGAGCAACCTACGTGTGTTTCCCGAAGGTTCCCTTTGCTCCCCAGTAAGAGGGGAATAGTAACTTTTCTGGGACCGTGGGGATTAGAAAGACCGGCTGTAAGGAAGCTGGGCCGGTAGCAGACACACGTAAGGGGCGGGAGCGAGGTCATGCTCGTTGTTGGTACAGTATTCGCACTCGTGAGTCCCATTGAAGGACGTTTCACAAGTGCTTGAGTAACTTGTTTTCTGAATTAGGTTAAACATTTCCCTCGCCGTCTTGTTTGCACAACGTCTTTACCTTCACAGGTCTTTTCATAGACCGCACGACGGTAGAAAATTTGAACACAACCAGCACAGCGCTGGCGAATTCCAAATTAGCACCTACCCGAAGCAGGTGGCTCTCCTTTCTTCACCTAACCCTGCCCCGTGTTTTCACCTGCAGAGTCTCACGTGGGCCTGGAGAGGGCAGTGGGTGGGAGGGGGCAGCCTGGTCACAGGTCATTAACCTGTGTCCGAGTCCCTTATGTGCCCCAGGTCCCGTGATGGCACCGGCTCCTGTGCCCAGCACTTGACGGACCTCCCAGGCACCCTGGAAGGAATGGGGACAGCAAGCAAGGTCCCGGTTAGCAGCCGTAGAGTGGAAATATAGACCCATCAGACTCCAAACCCCCTTAGACGCTTCCTCTACTCCAGCCTGCCTTCTCCTGGCTCTCCTTTCCACACAGGCGCGCCGTCTGATTACCCTAACCCCTGGCTACTTCGCCTCATTGTTTCCTGTTTAAAAAACTCTGATGTTCTTTCTTAACAATTCTTTTTTATGTCCAAAGTGTTATCTGGAACTTCGGGCTGTTTTATGGGTATTGATCTCATGAAAATATACATTTGAAATGACTTAGCCCGTCATTTTGTGCACGTACGAGTTACGTCTGAGCTTCGCTTTCCCAGCCCAGGCCTTCGCGCGGGTTCTGCGTGGCTGAGTGAGGATGGCAGTCCGACCCAGGGACGGGGCCTCCTGGAGCACCGGGGAGGAGGTACCCGAGTCCATTCAGGAAGCGCTGAGGAGGAGGCCTGTCAAGCCTCCTGCTCTGTTTCCCTGGGGCCTAAGGAGTCTGGTTCATAACCTTGAGTTAGGGATGACCCATAAGTTCTCCTTTCCCTCACGAAGGCTGTAGAAGTAGCCTGTGAGTCTCAGACACTCCTCTCCTGGGAAGTTATCCGTCTAACCCAGGGGTTTTCACCTTGACGCTGTTGACATTTGGGGCCAGGGAGTTCTCTGCTGCAGGGGCTGTCCTGTGCGTTGTTGGGTGTTAAGCGGCATCCCTGGCCTCTACCCACTAGATGCCAGGAGCAGCCTCCTCCCTCAAGCTGAGACAGATAAAAATGTCTCCAGACACTGCCCAGTGTGTCCTGGCGGGGAGAGCGCACAGTCAGCCCTGTGAAGACCTGCATGTGTTCGGTTCGTGGATCACTCAGGGAGCCCTCAGGGGAGCCCTGCAGGGCAGACTGGGTCAGTACGTTGCCCCTGAAGGATGAGAACAGTGCACCGGCAGGGCTTGTGAAGGGCCCGCGTGCCACGCGTGGTGCTGGGCGCTGCCCGGACAGGGGACTGCTGGCTGGAGTGGGCCGTGGCCCGGGGGTCGTGGAAGCCTCGGGGGGAGGGAGGAGGGGTTCTGCCTGCAGCTGGACAAGTGTCCGTGGGGGAGCCCTGCTTGAGCACAGCACCGAGGAGGGAGGCAGTGCAGAGGGGACATGCGGTGGTGAGAGCCGAGGTCCAGAGGAGGTCGTGAGCAGAGCTGTCCTCCTGGGGGCTGGAGAGCCTGGGACAGAGGCTTCTAGGCAGCTTCCCTTGTTCAGGTGTGGGTGTCTTTTCCTATAGCTTGCACGTAAAAAGGAGAGTGAGTTCAATTATTGGATGGCAAGTCAGCTTCTGCATTTACCTCGTGCTCCGTTTGGACTGTTTCTCTGAGAACCTTTCTTTTGAAGCAACTTTATCAAGTCCCATTTATTTTTTATTTTTTGTTTTTTTAGAGAGAGAATGAATGAGGGAAAGGGGCAAAGGGTGAGAGAGGATCTTTTTCTTTTTAATGTTTATTTATTTTTGAAGCAGAGGGAGTGTGAACTGAGGAGGGGCAGAGAGCGATGGAGACACAGGATCTGAAGCAGGCTCTGGGCTCTGAGCTGTCGGCACAGAGCCCGATGCGGGGCTCGAACTCACGAACCGTGAGATCATGACCTGAGCTGAAGTCGGACGCCCAACTGACTGAGCCGCCCAGGCTCCCCTGGAGAGAGAGAATCTTAAGTAGTCTCCACACTCAGCGTGGAGCCCAACATAGGGCTGGGATCATGACCTGAGCTGAAATCAAGTGTCAGATGCTGAACTGACTGAGCCACTCATGCACCCCAGTTATGTCCCTTTTGGATCTCGAACAGGCTGTCCAGCTCCAGAGACCTTGCTTTTAGCGAAGAAACGAAGCAGTTCCTTGTTGTTAACTAGCTTTGTCGGCTGCCCGCCGTATTCCGCCCAGGTGTAGAGGGAGCAGGCATGCTCCCGGCCTCGATTCCGGACAGCTGCCAGTGTGGCCGCAAGACTGATGCCAGGAGGGCATGGTCCGAGGCTTCGGTAGGCTTGGGCTCTGCTAAAGAACATCTTATGAGAATGTCAGTTGTCAGTTCATTCTAGAAATCCTGCACCTACCACAGCAGGATTGTCAGCCACTGAAACCACCTCTGTATGTATGACGAAAAGACTTGGAGTCGCCGCAGTCCTGTCTCAGCATCTGACACGTCCCTCCCACATTTCCTTTCATGCAGAGCGTCCTCTTCATTCGAAAGGGCATGCCGTGGTGTAGTCAGGCCCGGAGCCGCTTTGTGTGAGGCTGGGCCTTACCGGGGGCGGGCCTTCACGCGGGGGCAGCGGAGTGGCGCGTGGGTAGGGGAAGAAGGGTCAAAGGCTGGGGCACTCGACCAGTGTTTTTTCTTGGCTCTAAAATTTCTTTGAAAGACCTGGTGTTGAGTATCTATGGCCTTTCCTATCCTCTGTCGGTGAGAGGTGCCAAGAGCTTTCATGCTTTTTCTTTCGTTTTTCTCTTTCGTGGACAAAGTTCTATGCACAGTAGTTCAGGACACAAGCAGGACCAGCCTGATACTTTTCATATGCTCGCTTCTCTCAAAATGCTTTTCTGCCCCCAGCTTTGCTCTAGTCCATGGGCTCCTCTAGCCTCTTAGGCTCATCCGTGTTCTTCGTGGACTTTTCCATTTTCTTAGAAGACGTCTTCACTTAGTAACATGAAAAATGATGTACAGGGCGAGGTACCAGCGCCGTCCCGGTTAGACGACGAGCCGGAGACGCGGTCCGGCAGGAGCGGGACACGCCGCCTCTCTTGCCCAGACCCGAGTGCGGCGGGAGCACCGCGGCCGAGGCGGCGGCGCAGCACCAGAGGGGGGTTTCTGTTTGGGTGATGGGTTCGGGCCCAAAGTATTTGCAGGTCGTTCTGACGCAGCAGACTGGAAGATGATAGGTCTGCCCTTTCTCCTGCTGTTCCCACCCTCTGTCCGAGCTCCACAGGGAACTGGGCTCCAGAAGTCTGGGAAGGACAGAGGTGGGTGTGGGGGGTCCTGCAGACACAGTGGAGGGGGCCCTGGTTTGTAATTCTATCCCCAAATTTCTCTGTGAGAAATCTTATCAGTTGTTGACCAAAAAAAAAAATTGTTTCACGAAATGAGAAATAACAAAAATGTTAAATTGCCTTTCAGTCCACTGAGCAGATTACATATGGATTTGGTTTTTTTCAGTGTGTTTAAGTAACGAGCTTACTAATACCCCTGCCCTAACAGGTGAAAATCATCAGTGAATACAGCCGACAAACACACTGTAGTCTTGCTATGGACCACCGTAGTTTGAGGGCCTCTGCTGTGGGCAGCACTGTATTCTGGGTGCAGCTTTTTTATACTGCTCTAGTTCCTCCCGAGACGGACATTCTCGGCTGGGCCAACGTGGACGTGGCTTAAGCTAAATTTTGGTCTGTGGTGCTGTGAGGCATGAGGGCAACGTGAGGTGATGCGGGGGAGGCGGGCGGTTGCTGTCTAAAGGTGTTCATGTCTGGTGAGCCGTTGAACCATACCAGGGAGCTCCTCTGTCCTCACGCACGCTGACCATAGGTGCCAGTACTGTTACGTGGCAGGTCCTTCTTTGTCTCGAACTAAGGTGGTGTGATGTCCTAACGTCTTACAGGACAACTAGGCTCCTGGACCTGGTGACGCCATCTTCCTTTTCTGAACTCTTTCTGTGCTGCAGACCATGCAGCCACCGTGGTCCGCCCTATAGCCCAAGCCAAGAACAGCCGTGTTATTGGACACTGTGATGCAGCAAGATGCCCCAGGGCTGCTCTTCTCCCAGCCCCCGCACCTGCCAAACCCGTTCCTGCCTCTAACCCTTACTCGCATTCTTTTCCCCTGAATGCTTTTCTCCTTCCTTCCCACCGAGCCACATCCTCCCCAGCTTCCAAGAAACTTCCCCCTAATGACCTTTGCCCATACTAGTGTCCTTTGAAGTTGCAGGACAGTCAGTACTAATCGGGTATGACCTCTCTTTGGGCCTGGTCTGGCGCACTGGCCCGGCTCAGGGGCTGGCGCGTGCTGTGCTCTGACTGGGTGCTCCCCACCTGGAAGCTGGCCAGGAGGACAGCAGTGAGACGTAGGACACTTAGTCTCTTTGGTCCTGGACTAGTTCCTCCACCTTTCTTCGTCTTTCTTGGCCTTGACCCTTTTTTAATTAGTTAATTTTTTTTTTTTTTTAGTTTATTTATATTTGAGAGCGAGAGTCAGCGGGGGAGGAACAGAGCGGGCAGAGAATCCAAAGCAGACCCCACACTATCAGCACAGAGCTTGATGAGGGACTCAAACCCATGAACCTTGATATCATGAGCCAAAACCAAGAGTTGGATATTTAACCACCTGAGCCACCCAAGTGCCCCTGGCCTTGATGCTTTTGAAGAATACAGGCCAGTGGTTTTGTAAATATCCCAGTCTGGGTTTGTCTGAGGTTTTCTTATGGTTATATTCAGGTTGGTTTTTTTGGGGGGGGAGGAGGGGAAATGCTGCATAAGTGATGTTGTCTTCTTGTAAAATCTCCCCTGCTTGGGAGGTCAGAACCACAGGCTTCTGAAGATATTTCGGCCAAAGGTGCTTTGGCCAGCGTTTGATCTGGTGACAATACTGAGTCACCTTTTTAAGTGCTTATTATGTGCCAAGCCCTGTAAGCCTCATAAATATATGTTAACTCATTTATTTCTCACATTAGCCACATGAAGCAGGTTCTCCTGTTGTATTGTATAACTGGGGAAACTGAGGCACAGAGAGGCTGAGTGAACTGTCTAAGGTTGTGGCAGTCACTAAATGGAATCCTGGAATTCAAACTGGTCGGCTTTACCCCAGTGCTGGGACTTTTCACTGCTGTGCCTGCCTGTTGTGTGCAGTGTTCATGTGTAGTTCATGACATGGCGACACTGCTTTCCTAACCTCTGTGGACTTCCTGTCTCCTCTGCACATGGAATTCTTTAACGCCATTCGGTTCCCATTGGTTTTCCTTCAAGAGCATCATTGCGATCGTTTTTGTAGTCATGATAGGTGTGCCAGGAAAAGCCATAGGCTTTTCCTTTTGAGATTGGACATGTCATTGAAGTCCGTGGACTCTCTCCCATGTGGATACATTTAATATTTGAGCCTGTACAAAAGTGGGTGAAGAGACTTTTGCCAATGAAGGGGTCACTGGTATAGAACTTGCCCATCTTCTATAAGCAACCAGAAGACAGACCAAAATGTGCGAAACAACTCTTTGCAGATATTGGGCAATAGGCAGCTTAATATAGCGGTCCCGGAGAGAAAGAAAATAATGAGGTGAGCCCTGTGGTCTTTCTGCCAGAGGCAATTTCCAAATCCCAAGCAGAAACCCAAGCAGAGCCCAGCAGCCTTGCCAAGTTGAGAAGGCAGAGTTGGGGAAGCCAGAGCAGTTGGAATTTCCAGGGACAATATGGAGAAAAAAGAACTACGTAGAAGAAAAGCTCTAGACATTTGCTCGGGAGTCTCTTCAAGTCTCTTTCCGAACATGGGTCTGTGCGTGCACGAGGCAAAACTCCTGAGGCAAAGCCAGGAACAGCTGCTGGGAAGCCATAAGCCCAACTGTTTCTAGGGCTGGGAGACATTTTTCTTCCAGTGAGATGAGAGACCTTGTTGAACGCCAGGGGCATGGGTGGACCCCTCAAAAGATTGTGCCTTATCTGAAAAAGCTGTTTTGCAAACTTAACTGCCAACCTGGGAAAGGGCACAGAGCTTAAAAACAAGCCTGATACCATACACAGAAATTGAGCAGAAATATATCACAGGTCTGGATGGAGAAGCAAAACCTCTGACACTTCTAGAAGGAAACATCGGAGAAAGTCTTTGTGACCTTGACATAGGCAGAGAGATCTTAGGACACAAAAAGCTTGAACTTAAAAAAAAAAAAAAGAAAGAAAGAGAAGTCAGACTTCATCTAAATTAAGCATTTCTGACATTCAAAATAGCCTGTGAAGAAAATGGAAAGGTAAGCCGCAGACCGGGGAAAAAATATTTGACAAAGGACTTGCATCCAGCATAGGTGAAGAATTCTAACAACTCAGTTAAAAGACAAAGAGTGTTATTTAAGAATAGGCAAAGGATTGGAATAGGCATTTCTCTGATGAAGATCTACAGGCGACCAATAAGCACGGGAAACGGTGTTCATCAGGGAAATGCACGCTAAACAACGATAACCACTGCCTACCCACAAGGATGGCTACAGTTGAAAAGACTGACAATACCAAAAGTTGAAGAGATCACGAACTTTGGCATTCTCGTATATTGATAGCAAAAATGTAAGGTGACAACCATTTTGGAAAACCGAAAGTTTCTTATAAAGATCACACCTGCCATATAACCCAGCAATGTCATCCCTAGACGTTTACTTAAGAGGAAAGGAAACAGGGCCACAAAAGGACCTGGACATGAGTGTTCATAGCAACTTTATTCATAATCGCCCCAAACTGGAAACAATCCAAATGTTCATCAGCATGTGAATGGATAAGCAGATGGTGATCTATCTGAACGAGGGGATACAGACAGCAACAAAAAGGAATGAACTACTGATTCACACAACAACATGGATGAACATGCTGAGCCAAAGATTCCAGCTCGAGAGAACACGTCCTATATGACTCCATTTGTATGAAATTCTAGGAACGGAATCTATAGCGACAGCAAGCAGATTAGTGGTTACCTTGGAGTGGTAGTGGTGAGACCAACCTCAAAGGAACATGAGATAACTTTTGGGGGTGATGGAAATTACTATATTGGTGGTAGTGAAAGTCACATCAGTGTATAAATTTCTTGAAATTCTTGAACTGTATTTAATATGAGTGTGTTTGGGTATATAAATTATACCTCAGAATTGATTTAAAAGAGAAGGGGGAAAGGGAAGAGAAGGGGTGCCTGGGTGGCTCAGTTGGTTGAGCATCCAGCTCTTGGTTTCAGCTCAGGTCATTAGCTCAGTTTGTGGGCTCAAGCCCTGCATTGGGCTCTGTGCTGACAGCACAGAGCCTGCTTGGGATTCTCTCTCTCTCTCCCTCCCCCCCTCTCCCCCCTCTCCCCCCTCTCCCCCCCCTCTCTCCCCTCTCCTCCCCTCTCTCCCTCTCTCCCCTCTCCCCCTCTCCCCCTCTCCCCCTCTCCCCCTCTCCCCCTCTCCCTCTCCCTCTCCCTCTCCCCCTCTCCCTCTCCCTCTCCCCCTCTCTCCCTCTCTCCCTCTGACCACCCCCACCTCACACATGCTCTCTGTCTCTCTCTCAAAATAAATAAACTTAAAAAAAGGTAAGAGAGAAGGGGCAGAAGCCTCAGAATGATCAAACCGTTTTACAGACTTAACTGCTTACTCCAGTAAACTATGGTACCCATTAAAGGAAGGCAACAAAATCCAAATAACAACGTGGCAATCATAATGTATAGCTTCTAATAAAAAATTGCGGGACAGGTGAAGAAGCAGAAAATTATGACTTATAATCAGGAGAAAAGTCAGTCCGTGTAAATGAACTAAGAATGAAACACAGCAGGAAGTCAAATAACAAACAGAGCCCCAGTGACCCATGGGAAAATAGCAGAGGGCCAACCTGTAATTGGATTTCCAGAAGAGGCAGAAGAAAGGGCAGAAAACATATTTGGAGACTAATGGCTGAACATTTTCCAAAGTTGATGAAAACTGTAAACACAGATCCAAGAAGCTTCATAAACCCCAAGCAGATGAACCACACAAAGTAAATGACACTAAGCCATAGCATAATCAAATTGCTGGCGAACAATGATAAAAAGAAAATTGTGAAAGTACCAAGAGGAAAAAAGACACTCTGTACAGAGAAACGTAAGAACTGATACAGACTTTTCATCAAATTATTCAAGCCAGAAGACAATGGAACAACATCTGTAAAGTGCTGAATGGAAAACCCTGTGAGCCTAGGACTCTCTGTCCAGAGAGAAATAGCTTGCATACACGAAGGCAGGAAAAAAAATGGATGAAGGCACTTTGAGCCTTTCTTACCCGAAGCAAGTGGCCCCAGTCCTTACATACTGCCTTATCAACTTAGCTCTTGGCCCCTTTTACAAATTTTGTCAACTCTAGTTGTAACCTCAGGAGCTATGTCTGATGGTAGGAATTACATAAGTTGGGGAGAAATTGAGTCACTTTCCTAATTTGAAAAAATTACTACTACCATACTAAGAAGAAGCAGTGCAACAGTGTGGCTTTGGGCTCCGAGAGGCCATGTGGGAAATCACAGTCCCAGTGCCTCTTTTCCGTGGTCAGTAGTCTGCCCTGCTCGGCCGACGCAGGCCGTAAGTGCCAGGACCTTGGCCCTTCTTGGTACCCCTCCGTGGGAACATTTGGGTCCACGCTGCCCTTGTTGGCAGACTTCATCGCACTGATACGATGCCCCCTTGTTTGGGCAGGCGAGAAGCTGAATTGGGCCGAAAAGTGGTTTTCAGTAACAACCAAAGGGGAAGGAAAAGCTCCTGTAGGGTTGGACAGAAACACTGGTGATTCCTTCTAGTGCCTTGTTCGGTTTTCCTTCCTTAGGGGGTGTTAGCCAGCCAAGGCAGCAAAGAGCATGAGCATGGTGGCCAAGATGGAATTGAAAAGCAAAGGAACAGCTTCCAGGCCCCCCTGGAAAGGTTCATCCATTCCACATTCAGTAAAAATTTCCCACGAACGTAAAACGGCACATGTGGCAGCCAGCCTCCACGGCAGACCCCAGTGACCCCCACTCCTGATAGTCACGCCCTGTGTGGTCCTCCCCCACGTCACATCAGCATTAGTCTGTGTGACCAATAGAATATGGCAGAGGTGATGGTATATCGCTTCAGAGACTCAGTTCTAAAAAACTGCAACTTTTGTCTTGGGTGTGCTCCCTCTTGGATCACTTGCTCTGGGAAGAGCCAGCCGCCATGCCTTGAAGACACTCTGACAACCTTTGGAAGGACCCTTGTGGTGAGGAGCCGAGGAGTCCAGCCAACAGCCATGCTTGTCAACCTTCTGGGAAATGGCTCTTCCAGCCTCAGTCCTAGCTTCCCATGCTTTGCAAGTTTGCAACCTTACAAGAGATCATGAGCTAGAACTACCCAGCTAAGCTGATAATAAATCTTCAGTGTTTTAAGCCACCAAGTTGTGGAACAAGATGTCACATAGCAGTATATGACTAATATAGTGAAGGTGGGTATGAGAAAAGTTTAGGAGACTTGATCCCTGTTCTCCAAGAGTCTGTGATCTATTAGGAAGACAGATCACTTGAACCAGTAACTAATAATTCCAGACTTGTATGCTGAGTGGCCAGAGAGGGTCGATTCAGGTATCTCTCTACATTGGGTAGATAAGTGAGAGCTTATTGGTTGGATTCATCTTGGTGAGTGGGCTGAGCCCTCAGATGCCAGTGGACCTCTCCTCCAAGACAAGAGTTGGCTGCTGCTTTAACCTTTCTTTTGAATTTTTTTTCAGGTTTATTTATTTTTGAGAGAGAGGGAGAGCTGGGGAGGGGCAGAGAGAGAGAGAGAGAGAGAGAGAGAGAGAGAGAGAGAGAATCCCAAGCAGGCTCTGCACTATCAGCACAGAGCCCGACACGGGGCTTGATCTCACTAACCAAATTGTGAGATCATGGCCTGAGCCGAAATCAGGCGCCAGATGCTCAACAGACTGAGCTACCCAGACACTCTGGCTGCTTCTTTAGCATTAAGAGCCTCAGAGAAGCAGCTTGTCATATTTTTCTATTTACCAAGCCAACCTGGTTGCTCACTGCTTGTATTTTAACTGGTAGGAAATCAGAGTTTCTACAGTCTGCGTTAGATTATTGAACAAGATACATTTCAGACTAATTTGTATAGTGAGCCTTTGGGTTACATGTGGGAGGAAAACAAGGACTAATAATTGAAATGGAGCCTATTCATTCTGTGTGCACAGTGACTTTTTACATGTCTTCAGTCTTCTCGGTACCTTTTTTATAAGAACACAGTTGATGGATCTTCCTTTTCACCCCTCTTTCAAAGATACCAGCAGCTCAAGGTGTTCATATTTCAATGCTGCGGGAAAGGAAGTGCTAACGTTCTGGCTTGTGTACAGTATAGAGCTTTGTTCTATAGAGTCTTTCTTTGTATAGAATGTTTGTTCACTGCCCTGAGCCCTCAGTAAGTCTCTTCCTAGCCACCTGCTCTTCCTTTGTCCCTAGCATATACGTAGGCATGGTCACCTCTCTCCCGATACTTGTGTCAGATTGTTTGGTCATTTCCTGACAGAGTGTTCTGCTTTCTCTGGGCTCTGTACTTGCCCACCCACGTGAGTGGTGCAGCCTCTGGCTCTTCTTGCATGGCCTCACATGTGGTAAGATGCTTATTATTCACATCTCCTCAGGTAGCTTGGTGGACCAGCAGCCCCAGGGAAGCGTGTTCCCTGGCACTGTTGCTGAGTCGGAGAGTCTCAGGACAGGTAGGACCCTCTGCCTCCTTTTCTCCCAGCGTCTCATGAATTGTGTCTGGCCTTCCTGATCAAGAGCTGGCATAGGCAGGCCTGTTTGAAACGGTAAGGAGCCAGGCCAGGGTATTGTGATTTTCTGAGATCAATTTTTGTTAATTCTAGACTTCTAGGAAGGCTGGAACCAAGGAGGATATGTTGTGAGTCAGTCCCAGAACAGCGCCCAGCAAGCCCCTCTCTAAAACCCAAGCCGCTCAGGCGGCTTTCCCTCACTACCTGTAGCTGTGGGTTTTGTTGCCTCCAAAGAAATAGATGGAGGCAGACCTCCCTTTTGGCTTGCTCTTCATCCAGCCTGTCTGCCTAGCCTTCATCCCTGCGGCCACTCACTCTGCAGTCTGCATAATGGGACATTTGCAGAAAAATTTGAAAGTACCTCTTGTGACCACCATGCCACATGATGGTAGTTTGTTAGTTTCCTTGTGGAAGAAGAATCGAAGGGATCCCAGCAGACAGGCGGACAGAGTGAGCCCTGGGAGTTGAGAACTGCTGATTTGACTCAGCTCCGCCTTCCTTAGGGCAGCCCCAGTGCTCCCGGGCCTGAGAGTCATGGTCCCTTTACATCCTTCTTCCTTTACCGGTGTATGCACTGCTTACTTGTCCCTTTCACCCCATCCACCTGTTCTACTTGGAAAAGAGGAGAAATAGCTGTGAGCAGAACCCGAGGCACCTGAAGCATCCACCAGACCACTTGGGATGGGATCCCCACCGCCCGCCGGGGAGGACTTCAGATGTTGTAGCTGCTAGGGACCTGACGACCTCCTTGAGGTCAGCTTATTGTTGTGGAGTGAAGGCTCCCTCAGCTGCTCTCTTCCCTGCCCGCCCCCCCCCCCCCATTCCCTGGCTTCGGGACTGGGGAAATGAAGTCTGTCACTTCTCTTCTCCTGAGGTTCTGCTTGGCTACACACCTTGGATTGTTTGAAAAGAGGAGACTCTGGGTGCTAATTGCCCTGGGTTGAGAAGCTAAACCTTAAGTGGAACTTTGTAGTTCTGATATCAAGAGAAGAGCCGGTCTTCTATTAATTTTTCTGCTGTGGGTGCGTATTAATTCGCTTGCACTAATAAAACTCAAAGCTGAAGCCCCAGTGTGTCCCAGACAGAGTCTTCTGCTGGGGGAACGTGTGGTCTTCTCACAGGACACAGTGCCTCTCAGGACTGCCACGTGACGTTACAGCTGTGCGACTTCATCCCAGGGGACTTCATCCCTCTGACATTGTTTCTTGTCCTCAGAATGAGGGAGGTGATTACCTTCTTTTTAATGTTTATTTATTTATTTAGAAAGAGAGTGTGTGCAGGAGCAGGGGAAGGACGGAGAGAGAGAATCCCAGGTAGGCTGTGTCAGCACAGAGACCGATGCGGGGCTCAAACTCATCAACTGTGAGATCATGACCTGAGCCAAAATCCGCGGCCAGCAGAAGGTGGCAGAGAAATGTGATGATGGAGGAGGTGGGTTGCCCACTCGCGGTGGGCCTGGGCCAGGGTGGCACGTGTTACCTGAGAAGTGCAGGCTCTGGGCCGGTCTTCTGTTTGATTAGCCTGAGGTTGCAGAGGCTGAGGTGTTTTCTGTCCCCAGGGAGTTCTGCCTGCTGGAAGCTTTTCTCTCAGATGGAGATTTACTAATGAGTTAGGTTTGAGGAAGGCTTTTAATTACAAAATTGTAATTTTGTCATTTTTTTAATTCTTGTTTTTAGCAGCAGTATTTTTTTCCCCAAGTAACTTTTTTTAAGACTTTTTTTCTGAACTACAAAATCAATGCATGCTCTTTGTAAACAACTAAAACATTATGGAAATTAATACACAGCATAACATGTGAAAGTTCCCTGTAATTCCATCCTCTCGAGAGCTAACCATGGTTCACAGTTAATGTGTATGCTTTAAAATTTCTGTTTGTTTAAGTTACTTAAAAAAAAATAAAAGTAGGTTCACACGACACAATTACTGCTTTGGTGACTTGCTTTTTTTCCCATTTAACGTGGGCATTGTTCCATATCAAAGCAGATGAATTCACCTCACTTTTTAAACAGTTTTGCTGAGGTGTAATTTCCATGCCATAAAATCTACCCATCGCAAGGGTACCCTCTCTGCTAACTTTTTAACAGTAACTCCCATTGCATGGTAATTTACATTTAACTCCTCCCCCATTGATGGACATTTAGGTGTTTTGTTTTGTTTTTTAACGTTTATTTATTTTTGAGAGACATAGAGACAGAGTGTGAGCAGGGGAAGGGCAGAGAGAGAGGGAGATACAGAATCTGAAACAGGCTCCAGGCTCTTAGCCGTCAGCACAGAGCCCGACGCAGGGCTCGAACTCACAGGCTGTGAGATCACGACCTGAGCTGAAGTCGGCTGCTTAACCAACTGAGCCACACCACTCAGGCGCCCCTTAGGTGGTTTTTAAATCCTCCATGCTTATAGACGGTGCTACAGTACACCCTTGTACGCAGATTTTTGGGCATTTGTGTGAGTGCAGTGGAAAAAAATCCTAGGAGTGGAGTTTCTGGGTCACAGCGTATCAATAGTTAAAGTCATAATAGATATTCCCAAAATACCAACTGCAACTTTTCAAGTGATTTATGTGTTGATGGGGAAAAAAACCACATACATCTCTGTCCACTGTGAGATCAAATTAAATTCCTACATTTATGGCCGGGAAGCACGGGTCAGCAGTGCAGGGACAGCACAGGGTGGGAGCAGGTACGGCGCTGCCGCGCTGGGCAGGGTCCTTCTCCGTCAGCCCGTTTACTCTTGGTGCCTCCATCAGTGTGGACAAGGAAGTCACGCAGACAAGGTAACTTGTCTCCCGCTCCCGGGGGAGGCCTCGGTCATGCCACCCCCAGCACATCCCCAGCTCCCGAGGGCTCCGTTCACTGGGGCCACCGCAGCACCTGGAGCTCTGGGGACAAGATCACAAAGCCACTGGCCCACACATCCCCAAGGGTCGTACCATTTACTTTTCCACTAGCAGTTTAAGAGCTCCTGTTTCCTAATATCCTCACCCGATGTTTTTTGTCTTCGTTAATCTGGCCAAGGGTAATTATTAATTTGCATTTTTAACCACCTTATTGGGGTTGCATATTTTCTCGTGTGTTTATGAGCTATTCATATTTCTCTCCATCAAACAGAGCCCCCCAAGGATGCTCGCACAGTGATGATGCCCCCTTCAGCCCTGCTGAGGTGTCATCGACAGCAGAGGGCGCCATCACCCTGCTCCCAGGGGAAGCTGCGGTCCTTGGTCCTAAGGAAGCCCCGTGTTTAGAGAGCTAAGCATATTTGTTTGCTACACAGTTTGGGTTTTTTCTTATTTCTTCCTCAGCCTTTGGCAGAACCTCCGCGTAGGAGGCCTAAAGCCGGCTAACTGTGAACCTTGGCTTCATCTAGTCCTTACCAAAAAAT
The DNA here is from genome assembly GCA_030068075.1 of Paguma larvata. Classification (NCBI taxonomy): domain Eukaryota; kingdom Metazoa; phylum Chordata; class Mammalia; order Carnivora; family Viverridae; genus Paguma; species Paguma larvata. The sequence goes on along the minus strand of CM057842.1, from coordinate 20,298,253 downwards.
GTTCATGAGCACTTCAGCTGTTTACAAACCCAGACTGTCTGGTTCTTGCATCTAAGGCAAGGGAGGGAGACCTTGACGGGCTGTGGCCGGTGAGGAGGAAGAGAGGTTTGGCGCGGCTGTCCTTTGGGAGTCTTGCGGGCAAATTACCTTTTCCAAGACCAAAGAGCTAAGCACTTTTGTCCCGTTGCAGGACTAAGGGCTTGCAAGCTAAGTTTCTGGGAGAACCCGTCGTGCAAATTCACGACCTTATTGAATTAAATATAAATACCTGGGCAGTACTCTAAATATGTCTGAAGTGACAGACCAAATGAATTCCTTTCTTCAACAAATATCGTTTAGCTACCTGTTAAGAGCCAGGCACCCTTAGATGCTAGGAATATGGGGGGAAACAGAACCACAGTTCCTGGTCTTGCAGAGCCCACTTTCTAGGGGGAGAAATAAGATACTAAAGAGATGAGAGGCGTAATTGTGCAGAAGAAAATAGAGCAGGGAAATGAGGGTGAGGGCTGGGGGCAAGGCAGGATGTGCACACCTGGGCGTGAGGTGGTTGGGAGAGGCCTCCGAGGAGGTGACCTGGGAGCCAAGACCAGAATGAAAAGGAAGAGCCGCCCGCTGGTTGGCAAACTGGGAGAAGAGTGTTCCAGGCAGAAGTCCAGTGTGAGCCAGGGGTGCCGAGGCAGGATGCAGCTTGGCGTGTGTGATGCCGAGAGAGGAGGCCCGTGTGGTGGGGGAAGGAGGCCATGAGGCCAGAGGCAGAGCCCTAAGTCATACGGCCCCTTGGCCAGGAGGAGGAGCCTACATTTTATTCTAGCCGCTGTGGAAAGGCATGGGAAGGATTTGTGTTTGTTTTGTTGTTTTTAAATTTTTCTATGGAGGTATCATTTACATAAAGTAAAATGCACTCGTCTTCAGTGTAAAGTTTGGCTTTTGATACATTTATGTGTCGTGGAAGTTTTAAGTGGAACAGAGGGTGATAATTTTATTTACATTTTGAGACCTCTACCACATGCTGTGTGGAGGATGATGGACAGATGGACAGATGGAAAAATTGTGTCTTGTTGCATAAAACATAGTGTGACTCTGGGCAGGACATTTTGTGGCCAAGAGCCGTTGCAGGTGGCCTCTGAAGCTCTTCCTCTGCTGGCCCTGCCCCAGGAAGAGCCAAGGGCAGGTGTCACGCGGGAGCTGCACAGTCTGCGTGGGCTCCCGCTGGCCCCAGCCTGCGGGTTCTTCGGTTCCCTAGCGGCCTTAGCAGTTGTTTCCACTCAGACAAGGCTCTTGTTGATCGTATTGAGCAAATCCAGCCTGGTCTCTGCTCTCTGACTGGACCCGGCTAACTCATCCTTTTCTCTGCCTGGGGTAAATGTCAGTCTTATGATCAAAAGGGCAATGGTGCTGACCCAGGGGGTGTGATTTTTAAGGGTCACTAGAAAGGTCTCTCTTCAAAGATAGCTTTTGCATCAACCTTTTTTGGCACCTGAAGTTCCACCATTAAAATATCTTGATTTTTAGAAACAACAGGTGTTGGTGAGGATGTGGAGAAAGGGGAACCCTCATGCACTGTTGGTGGGAATGCAGACTGGTGCAGCCGCTCTGGAAAACAGTATGGAGGTTCATTACAAAGTAAAAAATAGAACTACCCTACAACCCAGCATTGTGCTACTAGGAATTTATCCAGAGAGTACAAAAACCCTAATTCAAAAGGATACATGCACCCCGATGTTGATAGCAACATTATCTACACTAGCCGAATTATGAAAACAGCCCAAGAGTCCATCAATGGATGAATAGATAAAAAAGAAGTGGTACACACACACACACACAGTGGAATATTACTCAGCTATAAAAAAAGAATGAAATCTTGCCATTTGCAACAACATGGATGGAGCTAGAGAGTATAATGCTAAGTGAAATAAGTTAGAGAAAGACAAATACCATATAATTTCACTCATGTGGAATTTAAGAAACAAGCAAAGGGAGAAAAACGAGAGAGAGACAAACCAAGAAACTAGAGGACAAACTGATGGTCACCAGAGGGGAGGTGGATGGGGGGACGGGTTAGGTAGGTGATGGGGATTAAGGAGGGCACTTGAGATGAGCACCAGGTGACGTATGGATGTGTTGAATCACTATCTTGTACACTTGAAACTAATCACACACTGTTAACTAACTGGAATTTAAATTAAAACTTTAAAAAATCTCCCATTTAAAAAAAATTTTTAAATGTCTTGATTTCGAGTGTGTGAAGCCACTCTCCTGTCTGACTGGAGTGGTGGTGGTTTTTTGATTTGCTTCCCAGTGTAACGGTGGAAGGGAGCAAGGTGCAGGGCAGGGGGGTTAGGAGGGTGGCTTGGGGACTGAGAGGACCCCGGGCCAGCAGCACTCTGGCCTGCTGCAAGGTGCTGAATTCTGGGGTGCCCACCCTCCAGCCCGTATGGGCCCTGACCTGCTCCTCCTCCTGGATCACGGTCTGCTGACAGGTGTCGTGTCTTGGGGTGTTTCTTGAATCAGCACCACATCGGTTCTAGCTTTTTCCTGACTCCGATAGAAGAAAGTGTGCAGCGCCCCGACTTGATTTCCCAGTGCATCTCCCCTCGTCAGCTGAGAGCAGTGCGAGGTAGGACAGGAACCAGCCCTGTCCAGACAGTGGTCTTCTGAGCCTTCGCACTTGGTCTTGAGCCCCAATCTCGCCGGCTCTTAGGCATTTCTGCAACACCCCTGGGTCCTGCCCTGTGAGGCAGGAGGACAAGGCTCATGCCTGTCCCCACCTAGCAGGCTGCTGCAGCCTGAGGCAGGCCGTGCCACCCTGCCTGAGTCATGCGTGTCACTGCTCTTGTGTGCTAACTTCAACTTTTGGGACTGATGGAGGCTGACAGACCAGGGAACAGAGCACAGCCTGACGGGGCTTTTACTGCTCCCCTCCTGGGACCTATAGGCTAAGAGGGGCTTTGGACAGAACTAAGGTGTTGTAACAACCTGCGGGCTTTGTGGGCTTGGTTGTATTCAACGGTTACATTTTAGATAACTTCTCTTTAGTTTCCAAACTTGTTACAGTGATTTATAACATGAAAGGAAGGAGGAAGACTCTAGGGATGCACAGGTTATACTCTGATGTGTGCTTTGCTGCTTTCTGCCTCTGGACTTTGTGCCTGAAGATGGACTCTTCCTCCAGCAGTACCAGCACAGCCGTTCCCTGCTAAAATGTGCACAGTACTTGCTAAGTACTCTAATATACTGTCTTATTAATACTTGTAAAAGGTGGGTACTCTAATTTCTTCCCTTTTACAAAGGGGCAGATTAAGGCCCAGAGAGGTCAAACAACTTTGCCTGGTCCTGCAGTAAGTGTTGCAGCGAGGTTTTGGACCAAAGGTTGCACTCCCTGCACTAAGCTATTGCCTCTTTTGACTTGAGCGTTCTTCCAGTGTGTCCTGCTCCCTTCTGGTTAGCAGTTAAGTGCCTACTTCCTGCCAGGTGAAGGGCCAGGTGTTGAGGTTATAAGCATGGATAAGACAAGGTCCCTGTCTGCTTCCCTAACCTAACTGTCTGGTGGGAGAGACAGATCCTCAGTATTGCTTGGGAAATGTCAGTACAGAGGTACGTGTAGTATGCGGAGGAGACTTTGGGGAGCCACGCGGATGGACGCTTAGCTCCACTGCAAAGGAGGAGAGTCTGAGAGCGGCCGGAACTAAATGTGGATGGATGCCTAAGCGATATCCGGGAGAAGAAATGTGAGGGCCCTCCCTCCCAAGCCAAAGTGACTGTGTGAGTGACAGCACCAAGGAAGGTGCCAGGCCCTGGGGACAGCCCAGTTTGTGAGCTCAAAGAGCCTGAGTTGTGTTCCCTGAGGAAGGGGAGGTGGGACACACACTGAAAGGCTTGACCAAGGGTGGTATCATGCTCAGTTCACCCCAGCTCATGCGACGGAGGGTTTCAGGGAAGAAGACTGGAGTCAGGAGGCCTCCCTGTTGAGGCGATGGAGATGGGTCCTGGTCTCAGGAAGCCTCACTCTTTACGCTGAGGGTGTTGGACCCTCAAAGACCCTTCTGACTCTGACTTACAGTCCGAACTGCCTACTTTATGAACCAGTCCCTTACTGGCGTTAATGGCAGCTGCTTTGCTGCGGACTAGCTGTTGAGCTGCGGCTGGGGCTGTTTGTCATTCGCCCTGGTGAATGGTCTGTTGCCCTCGATGGAAACCTGTCTTGGATGAGACACTGGCCTGTGGAACACCTTGAAAAAGGAGGCCATCGGGTCCAGGTCAGCAGTGTGTCAGTGGACAGAAGGCTCCAAAACCACGGGGTTTTTTTTCTGGCTCCGGCCCGTTGCAAGAGGGATAAGCATGAAAGCACATCGACTTCTGGCATGGGCTCATGGGCTCTGCAGCTCCCCGATCCCGCAGGGTGGGAAACCTGCTCACATGCCTAGACCCCGTGATCTCACGAAGGGACCGGTGGCTTCGTGGCCCAGTGAAGAGCGTGTCTGTGATTCCCTGTAGCCTGTGGGTCAGAGCCATCCAAGATGCCTTCTGTTGTATCGGGGTTTGAAATAGAAGCTAACGTGGCCACAGTGTGGTCTGTGATCCCCCTCCTGCTTCAAGATTATACTTTGGACGCAAGAACACGAACGTTCCCCACGTTTACATTCCATGTGTAAGTGAGTTGCCTCCGTGGGTTCTCACAGCAGAGAGGAGCTCTGTGCGGAGGGTGCTGCCGGGTGCAGAAGTCTCTTCCTGTGCTGTATCCACAGTGTGGGGCAATCTCGTGAGGGCGCTTCCTCAGATCAGGAGAGGTGCAAGGGACTGCCACTACCCAGGAACTGAGTCTACGGAACCCCTGTTCACCCCACCTCCATTGGTCCGCAAGCCTTTCTTTCTCTCCACCTGATAGCTAAGCAGCCTCTTACTGTCTCTTACCTTCCTGGTAACTTGTGACGTGAAAGAAAACACCCGTATGTGATGCATGCAGCAAGTGTATGAGAGCACCACAGGCGAGGCTCTGAAAGGGAGAGCGAAGTGGGGTACCTGCTCCCCACCCTGTAGATGCTGACTTGGAGAGGTATGTGCAAAACCAAGCGTCAGCCCTATGTGCGCAGCCAGTGACCTGGCCGCTGGTGTGGGGCAGACGGGTGGAATCGGGGAAGCCATACTGCCTTCTTGCCATGGGGCACTAACAGCGCAGAACTTCTGCAGGAGTGAGGCTGTGCCTTGTCCCCTCAAGGGAGGGTGTGAGCCGAGAGCACGTGTGAGAGAAGGGGGCAGGTGGGGGCCTTGCCAGCCGCGCTCGCGGTGCTGGGCGGTGCGAGCCCTGTGGGCGTCTGGGCACCCACGTGACCCGGTTAGTGCGCACTGAAGCCGTGCGGAGGCAGCCCGTCCGGTGATCAGCTTGGCCGGGTTTGCGCCTGCTCCGTGCCGGCAGGGGCGTGGGGAAACGGGCAGTCATGGGAATGGCCACACCCCCTGGGGAGCGGTGTGACAGAATCAGCGGCACGTATAGAACCTTTGACGCGGCGAGTCCACCACTAGGCATTCTCCCCCACGGGCGCGGACGGGACGTGGCAAGGACGTTTGCTGCGTGGTGCGCGGCCACGCCATGGCATACCACAGGGCCTCTGGCAAAAGAGGCAGAGCCGCATGTACAGGAGGTGAAATTTCAAGGAGAACAGCAGGGTCCAACAGTGTGTAAAGTATGTCGCTGTCTGTCTCTCTCTGAAAAGAGACGTCTGTCCATCTTTGGTCTCACATGGCATGTCTGTGGAAGGCTGTGCAAGAGATGGGTGACAGTGGTTGGCTCTGAGAAAGGAAACAAGGCCTGGGATTTCAGACGGAAGGGAGACTTCTCACTGAATATGTTTGTACTCTTCAGGTTTCTTTTTTAAGGAAATAAATGCTTTATTAACTTACTAGGGATGCCATATAAATACCCACAAACTTCTTGGCCAAATGCAGCAGAAGTTCTCTCCTTTCTGGAAACCCAAGGCCCAGAATCGAACTACTGTCAGGGCCACGCTCCTTCCAGCGAGTCTCAGGGTGACTCCTTCCCCACCTCCTCCTCTTCAGGGGTTCCTGGTGTGTGGCTGCAGCGCTCCAGCCTCTGCCTCTGACTTTACAAGGCCTTCTCCTTTCCCTGTGCTCCTGCTCACTCTCGAGGACACCGGTAATTAGATTTAGGGCCCACCTCCTTAATCCGGGACGATCTTCTCTCAAGTTCTGCAGCCTAATCACCTGTAACGACCCTTTTTCCACATAAGCTCACACTCACAGGTCTCCGGGGGAGAGGGGGTCAGGATTTGGACATCTGTTGGGAGACAGCTGTTCAACCCACTACATTGTGAGCCAGATCTATGAGGGAAAGCTCCCTACATGCTGTTTCTGGCAGACCCACCTTAAATACAATGTTGAAAAAAAAAGAAAAAGGATATAGCATCCAAATACTAACCAAAAGAATGTACTCTGAAGTTTGTATACTCTCCCTATGTTCATCTCTTCCAAAAGATATATTTTAATTCAGACGCATAAGAAAGGCACCTGGCTGACTCAGTAGTCTGCATGTCTGACTCTTGATTTCGGCCCAGGTTATGATCTAGGCCCATATCAGGCTCCGAGCTGAGAGCCTGCTTGAGATTTTCTCTCTCTCTGTCTCTCTCTGTCTCTCTGTCTCTCTCTCTGTCTCTCTCTCTGTCTCTCTCTGTCTCTCTCTGTCTCTCTCTCTTCCTCTCTCTCTCTCTCTCTCTCTCTCTTCTCTCTCTCTCTCTCTCTCTCTCTCTCTCTCTCTCTTTCTCTCTCTTTCTGTCTCTTTTTCTCTCTCTCTCCCATGTGCAAAGTTCCCTGAGGGCAGGGACCCTGCCGTATTGTCCAGTGATGTGTCCCCACCACAGCTGGTGCTCAGTGTCGGTGGAGGGAAGCGCAGGTGGGTGGGTGGGGCAGCTGGAGAGCCAGGGGCAGGGAGCCCTGTTAGGGGGCAGTCCGCTTAGCACAAGAAGACAGTCATGAGGCCCCCACCACTTCGGTGGTAGAAATGGGGGAAAGGACACATCCAGAAGACTTCAGTTGCACAGTTGGCAGGGGTGATTGGCAGTTGCGTGGGGGAGGAAAGTAAGGAGCCCCAGAGGGGAGGATGCATCCATTCTTTGAAGCCATGGTGAGGCCAGGCAGGACTGGGGAGTGAGGGCTGGTCGGGGGGAGGCTGGAGAACCCTCACCCTGGAATTCCTAGTTAGAAGGGGAGCCTGTGGAGGGAGGACAGAACCATGGGGAGACAGAGGAGAGACACGGAGGAGCACTCAGAGCATTGGGGAGTCAGCCCAGGGAGGACAGTGGGGTTGGGAAACCATGGGACCCTCCTAGCACTTAGGCCCTTGTGGAGAGGTCAGGCTGCAGATGGCAGACCCAAGGTCACATGCTTCTCAGGGACCCAGAGACCAAGATGAGGTGGCTCAGCCCCAAGCCTGGGGAGAGCAGACACCGGGAGGAGGAATGGGAAGGCAGGGCCAGGGCAGGGACCCTTGAGTGCAGGTCGCTTTCCTGAGCATGTGTCTGTGTTGACATCGTCCACCTGTCCTCATGTAATCCTGACACCAACCTGGCAGCACCCTCCCCCCCCCTTTTTTTTTTTTACACAAAGTCAATTGGCTACATACTAGCAGAGACAACTCCAATCATATCTGTCTGGCTCTTGGCCACTACTCCGTTTCAGAGGTGACAGGACTCCATGCCTGTCTTCAGGACACACCTGCTTAGGAGCCCAACACAGCCTGGAGGTGGAGGTGCACAGTGTTGTGAAGGAGTGGAATGGGACCAGTGTGCCAGGTATCAGGGACCACTGAATGCTACACACCCCGACAGCCCCTCTCCTGTCCCCACTCTCCACCCCTCACTCTGCTCCTTCCTTTACCCACCGGGGGCTCTTTCAGGCTGTCAGCCTGGAATTGTGGTGTCCCGCCTTCAGGGACCTGACCTACCCGTGAGTTGTGCTCTCCTTCATGGCCTCCTGCCCCAGGCTGTGCGGCGGATGTTAGGGTGGGCTGCACTTTGGCTTCTGGCCCCATCTGAGTTCTCTGCCTCCTGCAGAAGCACCATTACTTGAGCAAACCTCAGCTGTCCCTTGGCTCTGCCTGAGCCACTCTGCACGAGCCTCTTTGTTCATGGCTTCCCAGGGAGCAGCTGCCCGGCTCCTGCAGGGAACAGGCTTGTTTCCATGGGACTGGTGCCTGGCTCACCGTCCATGAGGGACTCGGGGGCAGGTCCTTGTTTCTCGTGCGTAGAAGTCTCGTGTCTTCCAGGTTCCCGCAACCGCTCCTCCCACCCACAACCACCACGAGCAAAACAAAACTAGAAATGGGCAGAACCGTGTCAGTCCCCACCTCTGGAGTCATCCCGGATGTATACCCGCATCCACCTTGTCAGCAAGTCCCGTAGGCTCACTGCTGACGGCGGCGTGGCTCCCGCCTCTGTTCGCGCTCTCCTGCACCACCCAGGCCGAGCGCCCAGTCACCGGGGTTATTGGAGTGGCCCATTCGGCCCCTCTGCTCCCGCCTTGGTGCCCTCAGGCTACTCTAAGCACAGCAAGGGTAGGCCACAGCCCCCTGCGCATGGCTACCCCCAGGTCACCCTGGCCACGAGGCCTGGGATACCTGACCTTATGCCCACATTCCTGCCGCTTGCTGGCTCCAGCCCTCCGCCTGAGGGCTCATCCGCGGACTCCTGTGCCTCCTCCCTGCCTTTCTTTGGACCTTGGCTCACCTTCCGGACCTCCTGATGTGCAGTCTGCAAACTCATTACCAGCCCACTGTCCTTTCCCGCTTTGGTGTCACAGTCGCTGTCCTTCCACGTATCCTCTCCCCTCTCCCCGCCCCAAGAATGCCAGGAGCGCAAGGATTGTGTCTATTTCGTCTCCTGCTGAATGGGGCCTGTCACACCGCAGGCCCCTCAGTACAGCATGACTGCGTGGCGGAACAAAGTTTCCAGAGTTTTCCTGCCACGTTAGATCTGGAGGAGCTCTTTTAATGTTTCTTCTGCCTTTAATTAAAAAATAAAGATTTTAGACTCTGAAGTATCCCAGGGGGAGGGGCGGCAGATGGAGAGGAAGAAGGCAGGAGAGTCACACAGCTGTGTTCTGGAGAGTCCGAGTGGGTTCTGAATTCTGTCTGAGGTGCTCCTGCGTGAGGCCACACCCCTACCCACGAGCATGATCAACACGCACACACGTTCTTCTCTCTTCTTGTCCCAGAGGCCCCAGGACCCACACCACATTCCCCCCAAGTCCCACTTCGCTGTATTAGCAGTGTCTGACGGGTTTCTTTCATTTTTGATTCATTGAAATAAAAAAAGCAATATTATTAATATTGCTTAATAAAAAACCTTCTAATTTGGTGAAATTAGAGGAATGTTTTAAACCATTCAGAATGATGTAGAAAGTCTACTCCTCTGATCCATAATTCCTTTCACCAAAGGCAGCTCTTGTTAATAGTCACGTATCCTTCTAGGGAAAAAACACACGCATAACACCAACATAAATATATATCCCTTAAAAATGGATATAAGCAGGAGCGCCTGGATGGCTCAGTCAGTTAAACATCTAACTTTGGCTTAGGTCATGATCTGATGGTTCACGAGTTCAAGCCCTGTGTCAGGCTCTGTGCTGACAGCTCAGAGCCTGGAGCCTGCTTCGGATTCTGTGTCTCCCTCTCTCTTTCCATCTCAAAAATAAATAAACATCAAAAAATTTTTTTAATTAAAAAGAATGTTTATGAACACAGGCACGTGGCTGGCTTGGTCAGCTTTGAGTTCAAGCCCCACATTGGGTGTAAGGATTACTTAAAATAAAAATCTTTAGGGACACCTGAGTGGCTCAGTCAGTTGAGTGTCCGACTCTTGATTTGGGCTCAGGTCATGATCTTAGGGTTTGTGAGTTTAAGCCCCACGTTAGGCTCTACGCTGATGGCATGGAGCCTGCTTGGGATTCTCTGTCTCTCTTTCTCTCTCTGCCTTGCTCTTCTCTTCTCTCTCTCTCAAAAATTAAGTAAATTTAAAAACTACCCTCTTAAAAAAATACAAATAAAATCTTTTTTAAAAATTAAAACGATAAAAATGGGTATAAACAGAGTCATGGTAGGCATATTATTCTGCAGTTTATTAATAGAATTTGTAAATCTTTCCACATGAGTCCATACAGTTTACCTTGTTGTTTTTAGTGACAGTCCAATGTTGCATCATACCATGACGTATGTAACCCACCACACACCGATAGACCTTGGTCTCTTTCCGGGTATTTGTTAGGACAGCATTACAGTGAAGATCCCTATATATCTTGGCACGTGGTGCGGTAATGCCTGTGGAACACACGTCTGGCAGTGCATTGCAGGTAAAAGGGGTCTGGGCACTTAAAACTTTGATGGTGCTGCCAGATGGACTGCAAATGGTTGTACTAGCATCTGCCTTTGCAGGACGTTTCCTCTCGACTTTCTGTTTCAAAAATGTTGGGGCACCTGGATGGCTCACTCAGTTAAGCGTCTGACTCTGGCTCAGATCATAATCTCACGGTTCGTGGTTTGTGCCCCACATCAGGCTCTTTGCTGTCAGCATGGAGCTAGCTTCAGATCCTCTGTCTTCCTTTCTCTCTGCCCCTCCCCTGTTCATTCTTTCTCTCTCTCTTTCTCAAATAAACATAAAAAATTTTTTTGAATGTTCAACCTACAGAAAAGTCTGAATAGTAATTTAATGAATATTCAAATATCCTTCATCTGAGTTCTCCAATTACTGTGTTGCCACATGTTAGTGTGCTAGGGCTGCCATAAAGTACCACAGACTGGAGGGCTTGAACACCAGAAACTTCTTTCCTCACAGGTCTAGAGGCTGGAAGTGCCAGGCCAAGATGTGGGCAGGGTTGGATTCTTCCGAATCCTTTCTCCTTGGCTTGGAGATGGCACCTCACGTGGTCACCCCTCAGTCTGTGTGGTTCTCAATCTCTCCGTAAAAGGGCACCAGTCATGTTGGATTAGGGCCCACCCATCTGACCTCATTTTACCTTAATTACCTCTCTTAAGACTTTGTCTCCAATTACAGCCGCCTTCTGAGGTACCGGGGGTCAGGACCTCCCCCAGTGCAGATTCGGGGAGTGGGGACATGATTTGGCCCATGACACCACATTTGCTTCCGTTCATATGTTATATATCGTATTAATATAAATGACAGGTTTATGATATAATTACTGAGATTGTATTTATTACTTACAATGTGTTATAATTATACGCTTTATAACATATAATTACTTTATATGATTATATAGGGTGTAATTTTTTCCCCTAAACTAACTGCAGGTGAATTGCAACCGTTCTGGTATTTCAGCGTGTGTCTCCTCAGAATGAGGAAGCGGTGCTCCTCAGGATGGGTTTATTGTATACCGATGAGGACAGGTTCCCCTGAGGCAGAGGCACAGATGCCCCTGAAGTGGCTCTGGCCCTAACTGGGGGCTTTCCCTCTGGATTGTTCTGTCCTGGCCCAGTTTCCTCTGTGTCTCCTCCCGAGCACTCAGGCCCTCACTGAGACTTGGATACTTGTGGGGAGGAGACCCCCTGCCATTTGGGCGAGCAGAAAACCATCTGGGCGAGCGGAATCTCCTGGCCCCACCTCCAGATTCTTTGACATTGTCCATATTTTGGGTCTGTGATGGATCAGCAGAGTGACAGACCTCCTTACAGTTCTTCCTGCTTGTTGGTCTGTCAGAATGTCTCTCTGAACACCAGACCTGTTTTGTTTCTGTGTACAGACAGTCCTTGCATTGCAAACTGCAGATGCCTGTTTTCATTTAAAGAAGTAGGGTCAGTTGATTCGGGCACCGAGTTCTCCCTCCCTGTGTCCTCCTCCTGCACCCTCATTGGCAACTGGGGGTTGTGCCGTTGGTTCTCTCCTACTGCCCTAGTAACGAGGACCCTCCGTGGGCTTGCGTTGTTGTGTTTCTCCCTTGGTACTTTTGTGAAGGGTGGCATCACACAGTCAGCACTTACGGTGTTTTGTGTCAGTGGATAGACTCGCAGAGACCGTCTGCAGACCCAAGGCGAAGGTGCCAGTTTGGGCAGTCCGCTGCCATCGGAGGTCGGCCTGCTGGTGAAGGAGCGCCCCACCCCCACCGGCTGTTCTGTAGCCGGGAGCACCTCCGCCTGGTGCTGGGGTTCAGCCAGCATTTTTCCCCAGCCCCAGAGACCCCCCCATCTACATGATTCAGAGTGTTTTTCTAAAACACAATCCCAACCATGTCTTTGACTCTGCTTAGCACTCTGCCCTGGCTTTTCTTTCCTTCCCCATAGGATTCATTCCAGACTCTTTAGCCTGGCACTCAAGACCCTCCGTCATGTGGCTTCTGCTCCGTTTGTCTGCCATGTTGTCCCTGCACCTGTGAGCTCATGGTGTGTGCTCTGTCACCTCCCTGGTCCATTTGTTCAACTTTTACCCACCCTTCAGGACCCGGCTTGGCCACCTCGCACCAGTGAAGCCTCTCCTGACCAGGGCCCTCCTAGGCAGGCAGACCTGGTCATATTTCCTTCGCGCCCTCACTCCACCTCAGACATACCTCTTCTCTAGCCCTTGCCTCACTGAGGGTTGCATGCCTGCCCTTCCGCTGGACGGCTGCCTTCGAGTTTGTCTCAGTGCCTGGCGAGGAGTGAGCATAAGCGAATGTTTGGGCAGATGGGTGGATGAACGGATCTGTCCTTGCATAGAGCAAATTCCGAAGTTTGAGGTAGCCATGTTCCACTTTGTGGCCTCCAGGCCCTGAGAGAACCTCGTCACGAAAGAGAAGAAAATACAGTTTTCCACACATCATGAGGAATCGTTCTTCATAAGCGTCCAGTTCTTTTTTAAAGGAATTTTTTTAACGTTTTTTATTTATTTTTGAGAGACATAGAGACAGAGTGTGAGCAGGGGAAGGGCAGAGAGAGAGAGTGATACAGAATCCGAAGCAGGCTCCAGCTCTGATGAACCATCAGCACAGAGCCCGACGCGGGGCTCGAACTCACAGACCGTGAGATCACGACCTGAGCCGAAGTCGGCCGCTTAACCGACTGAGCCACCCGGGCGCCCCATAAGTGTCCAGTTCTGAAGAGTCGGTACTGGTCAGCAGCCAGTGCAGCGCCTCTGTGCCCTTCACGGCTTACTGTACATTGGCACGTGTTAAAAGAACAAGTACTTTAACTTAGTAGTGTCAACCCCTGAGTGTACTGATAACCCCACTTGTTGAATGCATTTTGCTTCGTTGTCACTGTGGAAAGCCGCTGAATGGTGTGTGTTTTCTTCCAGTCAAGCGCTTCAGAGAGCCAAAGCATGAGAGACGGCCGTGGAGGATATGGTGCGTATTCAAATATTAACGCCTTCCTAGAATGCCATGGGCTATTTGGGGTTTATTTGCGGGGGCCGGTGGGGTGAGGCGGGGGGCAATGTGAGCAGTTCCCCAGAACATAAAGTGTTAGGATCCCTTAGTTGAATTAATCATCAGGAACTATGAAGAATATGAACGACTTCTATTTCTCCAGATAACATTGAGCTCTGCCTTTATTCTATCTGCACACCGCTGTCCAGCTTTAGAAAACAGAAGATCAGACAGATACATCAGTGCGGGCCGCAGGCTCCTTTAGTCATGTCTCCTTGGTGTCAGATTGTGATAAATCCTCAGATTCTGTAGTCCGTATGTGTAAGCAGAACATTATCTAAAGTTGGAAACTACTGAGATATACCGTGTGTATGCTTCTCTCCCCCAAACTAGTCTTTCCTAGTCGTCCTGGGATGACCCTGTGGCAGCAGTTTTCCTTCAGAGAAGGGTGGTAGAGCTTCAGACACTGCTTCCAAAGACAGAACTCCAGAAAATAAGGCGACAGCCAGCTCTTCGGGACAACATGTCCACAAGAAGCCGACTTTCTTGGGCTGCCTTAGGCTTCCAGCTTTGCTAACAAAAAAGCCATTTTCCCCTCCAGAGAAGACTTCAGATAAATCACAGTGATAAAGGCAGTGCAGTATTTGTGAATGTTGATCATTCTTGTTTTTATTTTCCCCAGCCAGTTTCTCGAATCTGGGGATCTAGCTTGGGCCGGGGGACCTGGGTAGGGTCTGGAGCTGGGGCACTCTGTGGGGTACACATTGCCCTTTGTGAGGGGGGGGACTTCTACTTTGTCATTATTTTAGGAATTGATTTTCAAGCTTCAGTCACAGGGCTGGTCTGGATAACCTCCAAGGTTCTTTCAGCCCTAGGACCCCAAGGCTGATGGCCCGTGCCTGTGTGCCCCTTCACCACCCCCTTCAGTGGCCTGGCCCAACCCTGGATGCCCAGCCTGGGAGGCCAAGAGAGATGGCCGCATTCCCGAGACCACCTGTGGTTTCCAGGTGTTCGTGGCAGAGGAGAAACTAAAGACCTCTCATGGACAGGGCAGCGGGGTGTCTCCAGAACAAACACCCCGCCATCTCGCCCAAGGGCTGGCAAACTACAGCCCACAGGCCCAATCTGGGCACTGTCCATTTTCATAAAGTGTTACAGAAATGGCAGGCTCTACGGCAGCTCTCACGCTGCAGTGGCAGGGGTGACCAGTTGCTGCAGAGAACAGTGGCCCGCAGAGCCTAAGATGTTTACTCTCTGACCCTTTACAGAAAAGGTTTGCCCACCCCAAGCTAGCCCAGGGCGTAAATGGCAGCAGCCAGAAGTCTGTAGGGTTTTAGCTGCAGTGCTGGGTTTGGGCGTCTCGTGAGTCTTGCACAGCACTTAGCTCTGAGTGAAGTTGAACGGAGCCCTTTAAAACGGAGGCTTCATTGCACAGCTGTGACTGAGCATTTCGTTTTGAAGTAACAAAAAATGAAAAACTAAACACACCTAATTGTTTAAATGTTTAAAATATATGTTATACATCAGTGGCCTTTTACAGATTTCAGATGCAGGGTTATTGAAGGTTTCAAAAGGTCGCTGAGACACCAAGCCTGAGTTAGTGCCGCTGCCAGGGAAAGAGGTGACTAGTAATGGAGAGGCTGAGATCTCCCTGCTAGCTTTCCTCCTGTTTCAGACTGCTCCTGTCCCATAAATTGGATATTACCCTCATGTCGGGGTGATAACAAGTGCCAATCCTATTTTGCGCAGGTTTTTAGACACTTCCAAACAAGCCATAGGAATGCTGTTCATCCACTTTGCCAATGTGTACCTAGCAGATCTCACTGAAGAGGACCCTTGTTCACTGTAAGTGGCCCGTATTCCAGTACAAACATCACCCACCCATCCACTGAAATTGTAGGCTGGTCTTGCTTTCTGCCACTGGTCACGTTCCCTCTAGCTTGGCGAGGGAGCAGCCCCCGTTGTGCTCTGTGCTCACCCAAATGACCATATTCTGTGTGCTGCCTGTGGTTGCTCAGACCCAGCTGTCAGTCGGCTGTTAGGGCTTTGCCTGCTTACAGTTGCCCTGTGCGTTGGCTTCCTGCTCACCAGAGCTCTGGCCCTTGGCATTCTGGTACTTGTATGCTTCCTGGCAGGGAGCAGCCCCTGGCAGTACAGCATCGTGCCCTGAAGGAGTATCTCTGCTGGAACTGGACACACAAGGCTCCTCTGTGGTGCCACCCGCTCAGGGTCAAAGCCATTGTTGACCACCGTTGACCTCTTTGACCCAAAGGCCACGCGTTGTTCCGGCTCAGCCCTGCGCTGTGCCTTCCACCCAGTCCCCCACCCCAGGCTGAATCCCCAGATGGCGCCTCTCCTGGAAGATGGAGTGGAAAAGGAGGTTCACCTGCCCTGTTCTGGCTGAGTCTCCTACCTTCCTAGCTCAGACTCGCTCCAGCCAGTGCCATGGCCCTCATCCCCACCAGCTACCTCCTGCTTCTGTGCCTTTGCTCATGCTGCCCTCTGCCTGGAACACCCCCCACCCCTGTCCTGCCCTGCCTCTGAGAGAGCAGGGCGGATGGCTGGTGAGTCCCTTGCCAAGACGTTTAGTGTGTATTTAAGATCATTTGGACTGGAAGATTCTTTCAAGCCTCCTTCCTTGGTGACTGTGTAGATTTAGTTTCAGAAGGAAGTTGTGAAGTCTCCCAGAATCTTTCTCTGAGAACTGGACAGGTTGTGATCTGTTTGGATGTTTGGGTGTATGTAGTCCCAAAGTGGAGGAGTGGAAGGGTGACCCCCCTGTAGGGAGATGGTTAGGAAAGGGCCTTTGTCCTTCCAACTCTTGAGCCCCCCCCCCGCCCCCCCCGCCCCGGCAGGCTTGAGTCGTCCTCCAATCTTGTTAATCGTCTTGATGTGATTGACCAGGATAGGCTGAGAGCCAGTTGCTTGCACGGGAGGCTCTCACCTAACTCCTGGTGCAGCCTCGGCCATGAGGCGCTCCCTTGCAGCACCTCCATTGCCCGTCTGCTTTAAGAGGAACATTGACAAACTGAATCACAGCCAGGATGGAGAAAGGGGTGTTGACAGATTTTGAGTGCTCAGCCTGGAGGAGAAAAGGCCCAAGATGAAGCTTGGTATGGTGAAGGCACTTGACTGAGAGGCACCCTGAGCCACCGTTTGCTCCCCTGTCCTGTGTGTCCTGCCAGATCCCCAGGATTCCCGTGAAAGTTTGAGGAGTTGATGAGTATAAGCTCCACTGGAAACCAACCATAGGGGCGCTTCTCAGTGAGGAAGTTAGCAGTTCAGTTATAGGAAGTCGTTGTTGAAACTTAGGAAAGGCACGAGACCCCCAGCAGTGGGTACGAGAACAGGTGGTGCTTGGGGAGCGGAGGGGACCTGGGCCCTGTGGAAGACTGCGTGTGCCCTGGGATCTGTTCCAGGTCCTGCCATCCTTGCTCTGCCCTGTGACTTTTTACAGGTGGGGGCTGGGCTGGACTGGCCCTGGGGCATCTTGGGAGTCTGCAGACTGGGAGGGAAGCCAGCCTCAGCTCAAGGAAAGGAGAAACTTACAAACAGAAGGAGTCGAACTGCTTGCTCCCTGTGGCTGCAGGGGTCCCGTGTGCTGGGGGCTCTGCTCCTTGCGCCGGACAGCTTTAGGGGGTGGGGGCGGGTTAAGCTTTTGTGACTCTGAGGGGCTAAGATTCGAAAAACACATTTGTATAGCGTCTACTAGGTGGCAAGCACTGTTCACATGTGTTGATTCATTCGATCCTGATAACAGCCGTACAATTAGGTACTTTGGTTATCTCATTTTACAACTTGGGAAGCTGAGACCCAGAGAGAGGATGTAAGTTAAGTTCACACGGCTCAGTAGGGACAGAGTGGAATTTGAAGCTGGCCATTCTGGCTCAGGGCCCACTGCTGTCTGCAGGCCTCCTCTGTGTTGGATAGAGAGTATGGAGCTTTCTGTCTTTGTTCCCAGGGCCTGGCGCACAGTAGGCGTAAATATTTGGTGAGGGAATGAATGAACCGACGCGTGTATGTGTGTCGGGTGTTCTTGTTATTTTCAAGATGAGCCTCAGATGTGAGAATCACTTGAAACCAATTAGATGTAAGCGCCGGAGAGCAGCTTAGCTCAGGGCCAGCTGTGAACTTGGGAGAAATTGCCTTGAAGCAGTTGCTATGCTTTGGTCTCTGGTCTGAGAGTGACCCCTTGTGAATTTAAAGAGGAAGGGCAAGCGGGAGAACCTCCTTCCGCCCCTCTGGTTTTCTCCCCACTCCAGGGCGTCGGCTGGGCCCTGAGCACAGTGAGTAGGGCATCCCTCCAGTATCAGTGTGCTCTGCATGTCACCAAAGCCTGGGCCTTATCTTAGGGTGGGGGCTGTGCGTTTGCATAAAATGTCTTAAGCCTCAGAACGTGGAAAGTGCCACAGTTGATCTGTGGCAACTGGAACTACTTTGAGGGCTTTCCGAGCCACTTGGCATCCCAGAGGGCTAGTACCTGACCCATTGACGGCCTGCCTCCTGCTTTGTGTGGAGAACTGGGGCCTGCGGTCAGGGTGCCCAGCAGGGTCTGGGTACGGGCCCTCGAGGGAGGCCCTTTCCTTGATGAGGGAAGAGGTGCGTATCAGACACATGGGAACGGACCTTATGAGAACACATGGTCAAGGTGAGAGTGCTCTTCCGACCCTCCTTCTCTCCTCCCATCATTGTGCCTTTTCCATGGGAGTAAAGCTGTCTCCATAGAAGTACTTGCCTCCGTGGCAGGCTCTGCGTCTGAAAGATGGGAATGAACAAGGGCCACATGGCCCTGACCTGTTTGGTCTAAGAAACCCCAGAAGCCATTTCCTGAACTGCTCTGGAACAGGAGCACTGTCCCGGGGCTTCGGGTGAACTGGACCGTCAGGATGTGAACAGTGTCGTGGAGCAGACTTCTTTTCCTGAGTTCACTTCTGTTTCCCTATTGACTCCCTTGACTGCTTCCAGGCACTCTGTCTTGTGGCAGGTCTTCATTTGCTGGGAGTGTTTGAGGTCTTCCAAGTTTCTTTGTCCCTGATGAGTGTCAGCACACTATCGTGGGGAGGCCTCGCTGGGGTTCCCAGGAGTGAGCCCCGCAGCCTCTTGCACGGGCCCCCAGTCAGGCTTGAAGTTGGCGCACCGGGGGCCCTTGCTTCCTGACAATGCCGCTATGTCCTCTCCTCCCAGGTACCTCATCAACTTCCTCCTGGACGCCACCGTGGGCATGCTGCTCATCTACATAGGCGTGCGTGCTGTCAGCGTCTTGGTGGAGTGGCAGCAGTGGGAGTCTCTGCGTTTTGGCGAATATGGTAACGTAGCACAGACATTGGTAACATAGCATGGAGTGTGGAGGGGGCTTCCTAGAGGGGGCTCTGCTCCTCGTCCCTTACAGTCCTCTGGGCCAGTGGATTGGGGGTTCAGGAGCAATGGCTGTCTCCTCTGTGTGCTTGCGGGGCCAGTTCTGGTCCCCGGCTAGCGTCCGAGTGCCACACGTCTGAGGTGTGTAGGTATGCACTTGACGGCAGGAGCCAAGAGACCCTGGATACAGGGAAGGGCCCAGCACTTGCCTCTTCCACCAGAGGGCACCGGAAGCCATGCCTGCTGGCTGTAAGGCCACCTCACTGTGCCAAGCTTCTCACTGAGTTAGAGAAGGGATGGCTCTTGGTTTGGGAAGTGCTCAGTAGGGAGCTGGCCCTCTTTCCGCTGCGTGTCTGTGCTTGTCCTGTCATGGGGCCATTTCACTACAGGTGCTGCAAGGTCAGGACGGAGGATCCATCCCCCCATGGCCAAGTTGCTTTGTTGTCTCCTGCTGGTAGGCTGGTCCCCTGACCAGTGTCTGGCCTGTACAGTCACCAGGGACACCAGGTCCATGCTCCCTCACAGAGACATGGCTTAAAACAGGTGACCTGTGGCTGCTGGCTCATCTTTGACCCACTCCCACTCCTTAGACACCAGGGACAGTAGCCTGGGCAGGAAGTTCTCTCACACTGTCTCCTAGCACAAACGCATCGCCCTTGACTTTGTACTCCCAGAGAAGCGGCCGGCTGTGGCCTAAGCAGGGCTGCAGTGACAGGTGCCTCCTTCAGGCCTTGCCACACCCTGGGAATTCAGGACCACCTTCACAGCTGGCCCCTACTGTTTGGGAGCAGGAGCTCCTGGTCTCAGTGGGAACAGCGCCATCGAGGCCTCGGCCACATAGGGGCACACACAGAACAAAAGGGAAGGAACTCTGGACCTCCGCTCTCCTTTTCTGCTCACACCTAACACAGAGCTCATGGGTCTGGACCTCAGGGCCGGTCACTCCTAGGTGACTTAAGACTCACAAGGCGCTAACATGTAGAAGGGAGCCGATTCACGGAGCCGGCTGTGAGTGCCTTGGGTATTTTAGAAATCTTAAGTAATTGTTTGTCTCCGTTGAGGGGAGATGAACTCAGGGGAGGGCTTTTCTTAGCCCCGTTACTCGATGCCTGATGAGTCACGGACTTAAAGATAGCGTCTGACACACAGCGTGTGCTCCTGTGGCTCCAGGGAAGGCTTCTGAGCAGCCCCGAGTCATGACTCCTCAGCTTAGAGGACGCGCACGCGGTACCATCTTCATTTATAGGCTCACGCTCAGAGACGTTAAGTGACACGGGAAGCCAGTGCACAGCTGGGGCAGGGCGGGGGGGAGCACCTCCAAGGACAGTGCTGCTCACTGGGTGCCACTGAGACCTGTCCTGGAAGGCAGGGCTCTAGACTGTGCTGTGGTGACCAATGCTGTGGGAGGTGCACCCAGGGCCCCTCGGTGACCCACGGGAGGGGAGGCCAGGCTGGCCCTGACACAGCAGACACCGCGCCCGTCCCCACTGCATCGGGGAGGCAGAGGCTGTCTGAGCCACTTGCTTCCGTGCCGCCCTGTCTTCCCACCGCTGCATTTAGGAACCGGAGTCTTCAAGCTGGGTGTCTCTGGATGCAGCTGCCCTTTATCCAGGACCATCCCGAGTCCTCCCTCCCCAGGCTGAGGGAGGCCAGTGCATGTCATGTTACCTCGTTTCTGTTTCTGTCCATGTTACCAGTTTCTATCGCCGCTATAAAAAGCTACCACAAAATGAGCGGCTTCAAACAACACGGATTTCTTGCCTTACATCGTGTAGTTCGGATGTCCTGCATGCACCTCCCTGGGCTAAAGTCAAGGTGTCGGCAGGACTGGTCCTTCCGGAGTCTCTAGGGGGGCACCCGTGTCCTTGCCTTTTCCCGCTCCTAGAGGCTGCCTGCACTGCGGGGTCATGCCCCTTCCTCTCCCCAAGGGGCCCGCAGCCAGTCAGCACCTCTCATGCAGTATCACGCTGACCTTCCAGCCCCTCCTTCCTGCCTGAAGTGCCCTTGTGAGCACGCCGGGCCCACCTGGAGACTGCGGGATGCTCTCCCTATCTTAGAGTCGGCCGGTTAGCGGCCTTCCTCCCCTGTGCCAGGTCACCTGACACGTGCACAGGTTCCTGGGATGTGGTCGTCTCTGTGGGTCGTTGTTCTGTCTGTCACCCCTGTCGGCCAGCCCCACTGCTCGAGGCCGTGTTTCCGTGCAAGCCCCGGAGCTCTCTTAGCTAAGTGAAGAAAAAGGGCTTGTTTTCTAGGTGCTTCCTTTGTCCCTAGAGGAGAGGGTGAACGTGCTGACAAGCACGTGGGACTCGAGGAATCAGCCATGTGGCCCTGAGGGCCGAGACAAGACTCAGTGACAGGTGTGCTTGCAGTTGAATGACCAGCAGTTTCTCCCCAAGCGGGGGCCCTGAAAGCAGGGTCTGTGCCCCATGGGCGCCAGTGGTTTGTGGCTTTTGCTGCCTGCCCCTGCCCTATTGCTCCCTTCCTGAAGCCTTGAGAGACAGACATGTTCTGACCGTTTGTCCCCTATTCCTGCCACTTATCCTGAGGAACTTACTCAACAAAAACGAAACACCCACGTATGTACCTGAGGTTGTCCAGTGTGCTAAAAAGCAGGACACATCGAGAGTCCTGGCGTGTCTGTCCTTGAACGATGAGGCAGTGGGGAACGTCTGGAAGGCTCTCAAATGAAACAAACCCAAAAACCAAACCGGCACACACGCCGATGCCGGCTGGGACTGCACGTAGTCCGGACGCAGCAGAGGAAGGGGTATGGGAGCAGGTTTGCACAGGTGGTGGTGGTGGTTTTCTCCCGTGTTGTTTGTTATTAAAGCATGTAAATGAAACAAGCCACAGCTGCGGCTATGCTTCGAGGGGCAACACGAAGGGAGGGAGGAAGACACGTCCCCCTTCGTCAGTCACCTCAAGCCGAAGGCCAGAGGGAGCAAACACGCAGAGCAAGTAGGTTTTCTCTTGACGTTAAGTGTAGCCCCTTGTTCTGTCGACTTTAAAGACGCCAGTCCCCATTCAGAGATACTGCATACTGGTGCTTTCTGTCTGTCTCCAATCTTAATGATTTTTAACAAATATTTTAATTGGTTATTTCTGAGAACTTTTCTCAGTAAGGTCACATAGTTTACTGAAGGGATTACAGAACTCCATTAAAAGTCTGGCTAGGAGAGATTGTGCTTCCGAAGTGGTTTCTTGGCTCAGATGTATCTAATCCCAGAAGTGAAAGTAGACAGGACGAGCTCAAAAGAAGGCCCTTTGGCTTTCCGCATGCCTTCTGCACCCTTCTCCCAAGCCTTTCCAGAAAAGGGAATGGCCTGGTGTTGTGTCCATTACAGCTGCTTGAAGGCATTCACTCGTGCCTCCACTGCGTGGAGCTGGCAGGCTCTGGTAGGGCCTGGGCCGTGCAGGGATGGCTACAGAAACCATGGACTCCAACAAGAAGCTGGAGCCTTCTCTCTGGGTCACGTTCCCTTCTCACTGCCTATATTAGGGCCTTCGCCTCCCCTGGAAAGCCACCGTCCACCCCGCTCTTCTGGCCAGTGGTGGTCACGCGAGTGCAGCGGAGCAGCCAAAGCCGGCCCCAAGGGGCCCCGCCCCCTCCCTGCATCTCCGCATGCGTGGCTCCCCAGGGACCCATCCCATGGGTTCTGCCTGTCCCTGAGGATGCAGATCCTTCTCTAGGGCTGATCCTCCACCCTTCTTTCTAGTCCCTGTTGAGACATCCTGGAGGCCTTCCAGGGCCTGCGTGGGCCCCAGCTTGGACTGCTGGGATTTCTCCATTTCTCAAACACAGTGACTAATGGGGTCACAGATGGACCCTTGGCACAGCCCCTCACTGCTGCCCGCTTGCTGTGAGGGCTGCCCACTTTTCTTCTTTGTCCCCAGCCAAAGCTGTTTTGGGCAGCCCCATGTAGACAGAATCCCTCCAGTCCAAATTCTGCTTTCGGGGCCGAGGGGGGCAGGGACAGCCGGGGAGGGTAGGCGGGGGTAGCAGACAAGCAGAGAGGTTATCTGCTACCGTCACAGTCACAAACACCAGCCAGCCCGCAGATGGAGGAAAGGGTGGATGGCACCACAGTTACTGGAAAAATCAACAACGGATAATAATAGCAGTCTTGCTTCATGCAGCTCTGCCAGTGGACAAAAAGAGGCAGCTCTCTGAGCCCCAGCAGTGAGCACTTACTAACTTTAGTTTTTGTAATTATATCTTAGAATCTCTTGAAAGAAACACCACTCTGGTGTCTCCAAATTAGGAATTCTCTGATTTTGTCTAAAACACCCACATTTGTCTATTTGGGCTGAAGTGATTCTTGGTGCTTCGAGGGCTCATTAAGTGGCTTTAGAGCCAGGGTTCTGGTGTGGGCTGGGGGTGCGAGGGTTCACGGGAGCTGTGGGTACGGGATGGGGGCATGGTGTCCGGGCCCCACGTGACTGCACACCCACTGTCCCGCAGGAGACCCTCTGCAGTGTGGAGCCTGGGTTGGGCAGTGTGCTCTTTACATCGTGATCATGATTTTTGAGAAGTCCGTCGTCTTCATCGTCCTCCTCATACTTCAGTGGAAAAAGGTTTGCCTCTTGTCCCTTCTTTTCCAGCTCCTTGGGACACCAAGCTAGATGGTACTTTTTCCCCTGCCACCCACACACTCCCAGCCTCATTAGAAAGCCAAATTCTTTGTTTCTTTCTTTTTTACCTCCATGAAAGCAGCCTGGATTCCATGTGATAGAGCCCCTTGCCGAGAGCAGGAACTTGTTTTTCCACTTAGCCTCCCTCTCCTCGAGTCGTGCAAGCGTCTCTTCTAGGTTAAGGCTTGGGACTCGTGAAGGAAATAAGAGTCCCTGCCCTCGGGTTGCTTCCTGGCCGATGTGGTCTTTAGGCCTCATGACTAACTGTCAGGAGGGTGCTCTCTACATCTGCACGTCCTCACACGTGTAATTGAGCCCTTTGGTGGCCCAGGAAGCTGCTGGTTGCACATCGTTCCCAGGGTTCCCTCAGCCCTGCCCTCCGGCCCCAGCGCCCTTGCAGACAAGCCTCCACTGCCCATTTCCTCCACGCGGCCATATGAAACCAACCAAAGAGCCTTCGGAAATTAGTAGCTCAGAACTTGGCCTTCCTTTGGTTTTATTTGTATTTGAGTTTCATTTTTTTGGGAAATAAACCAAGGCTTTTCAGAGCCGTTGTCCTTCAGGAGGTAGTTGGGGTACAGGATTTCCGTTAGAAAGTGGCCTGGCACCTTATTGCTAGTGTCTGTAATGAGCATCCATCTGCTCCCTCTAGCTCCCCAAAGCCCCCCACCACCACTCCATGCCTCCTGGTGGGTGGTTGTAAGCCCACTGCATTTCCCAAGTCCACAGCCCTGGGCAAGCTGCGAAAGCCCTAACTGCTCCCAGTGCTCTCCCGGGCTGCCTTGTTCGCAGTCACACTTGGGGACGGCCTGCGCAGCCCTGGGTGTGAGGTGCTCTGCCCCTCAGAGTTCTGGGGGACTGTGGTCTAAGCTACGCCACCCTGCTCAGGGCCTCATGGATTGATTCGTGCTGCCACCCCCACCCCCAGGTACCTTCCCGGGGTCTCTCCCTACCTCACGGAGTCTGCGTCTCTTTACAGGTGGCCCTGTTGAATCCCATTGAAAACCCGGACCTGAAACTGGCCATCGTCATGCTGATCGTCCCCTTCTTTGTCAATGTCAGTGCCATGTTGCATTTTCCTACCCCCATGTGCTCTCTGCCTTCCAGCGTCCCGTTCACAGTTCAGAGTCTGACAGAGAAAGCCCCTTATGGCCCCCACGTCCCTCTGCATGAGCGTTTGCCCCCTCTCCCTCCGCACTCCAGACATGGAGTTGGCAGGATTGCTTTCTCAGCAGGCAGACCCCGTGTTCCAGGCCCCCTCTGCAAGATGGAGGATCCTGGGAACTTCGTCTTGCCCTCTCTGCCAGGGGACCTCCCACCAAGGAGGCCCACCACACACGTAACAAGGATTTCTAGATCAGGCATCCATCTCTGTCGTTTACACAGAGCTCCAAGAGACACAAGCATACTGGCTAGAAGTTAGGAAATAGAAGAAATGCTACAGGTACCTGGGGCTGGCAGACGTGGCCGACTGTACGGGCCAGCCGCTCAGCCCACGGGAGGAGCCCCAACCAGGAGCCCGGAGACCTTGCTAGCGGCTAAGGTGAAGGCTCAAGGCAGACTGTCCCTACCAGTTACCACGACTCAGGGTGAAGAAGGCCAGGGCTTTCTTGCTGGTTAGCTTTCTTTCTTTCTGATAAGAAAGTAGAAGCAAAGGAAGTGGAGAGTGGGCATGTCTTTGAAAGCTTGTGAAGCTTTGCGCAGTGGCAGTATCGTAGCCAATGAGGTTTATCCGAGGCGCAATTGTTGCTAATTGAAAGCTTATGAGAGAGAGCAGGGGGGCCGGATGAGGGTTTTCTTCCCCTTGTTCTGGACATTGTAATCTGGAGCGAGCGGGAGGGTTGGCATTGGGGTCTGCTCTGCTTTCACAAGTGGCTTAACCCAGAGTAACACACAGGTTCCCTCCCCACAGGCTTTGATGTTTTGGGTAGTCGACAATTTCCTCATGAGAAAGGGGCGGACGAAAGCTAAACTAGAAGAAAGGGGAGCCAACCAGGACTCGAGGAATGGGAGTAAGGTCCGCTACCGAAGGGCCGCATCCCACGAGGAGTCGGAGTCTGAGGTAGGGCTGAGCCCTCGTGCCGCCTCTTGACCCTGGGAGGTCTCTGGTCTCTGCATCTGGTCTTCTCAGCGCTAGCCAGGGGGAAGGAGAAGAGGTTGGCGGCTTCCATCCAGCAGGGACCCATCCCTATAGCCCCTGGCCTTCGCAGGGCAGGGAGGCGGAGCACCCAGTATGGTGGAGGCTTGCCTTGGACAGTCCTTCCCCAGTCCCTCCGCCAGTGGAGGAAGACAGGGAAGGGAGGGGCTGCCTCGTTCCAGGGAAGCTGGCAAGGAGTCTCGTGGGCCTGATCATTGACCTTTAAGCATTCAGGTGTTTGAATCCCTGCCCCCTACTGCAGAGCACCAGGAAGTGTTGGCTAAGCCCGCTAGAAATGTCTAAAACATAGGGGTAGCCAGACCTTCCTGGGGAAGGTCCCCATATTTTCAGGTTTCCTAAGTTCAATGGTTTGGACTTGAAGGAGACTGGTGGTCATAACTAGGAGCATGGAGGCAAAGTTATGCTCCCTGGGCCCTGCCCTGTGTGCTGTGGGATGAGGCCAGGGCTGCCTCCTGAGAGGCCTTGTCAGCCCCCGCGGTGTGCTGAGCTGTGCACTGAGGGTGGGGCTCCAGAAATGGCTGAGGTAATGACTTCCCCTGAGAGACCTTCAGACTGGGTGAGGTGAACGTGAGTGTCTGAACAGCTCCTTATAAGACCGTGATCCTTCTGAGATTGAGATGCTAACAAAAACCCCGTGGGGACCCTGGAACAATCTGTTTAACTCCTGGGGGCATCTTGGAGGGAGTTTTGAAAGCTGGGTAGAAGAGCAGGACAGAGGGTAAGCCCGTATCTTCTCTAGGTGTCCCTAGGATCTGGCCCGGGGCCTGTCGTGTTGTAAGAGCCTGGTGAACATTAGGTGAATGACAAACAGCACTATAGGCAGAAGCAGTGACTCATGAGCAGTTGTGCTCGTGTGGTGTAGCATCTGGGTAATGTGAAACCCATCGTGGCCAGAGCGGCCTGCGTTCCTCAAGGTAGGAAGGGATGACAGGAAATGAGGTACAGGCAAAGGTCTCAGCGAGACAGGCAAGATGCTTTGTGATTGGGGCGCACCTCTACGGGCAGCCAGGAGCCACCAAGGGAGTGGTCCAGGGAGAGGTGACGTCCCCATCCTGCCCCCCGGGAGAGCATGAGCTCATGGTTCCCTGTACAGATGCAACTGTCCCTGTCCTTCTGTGGTGCCCAGAGGTCTGCAGAGCCAGGCAAGTGGTGCGGCAGGTTGGCAGTGAGTGAGCGTGTTTGCCCCGATGCCCTTGCTCCGTGGCTGAGTCATTCTGGGGGCTCAGACTCCCGTTTGTCCGCACAAGGTGCAAAGTTGCTTTACAGCAGCTGCTCTGAAACCCACCTCTCTCGTGTGTGCGCCACAGGTGTTTTCTTTTCCTCTTGAGAACGGGGGTCTTTAATTTGCTTTTGCTGTATTTAGGGCAACTTCAAAGACCTGTGACACCCCTTGTCAAGACTGGGCTTTTTTGCCAGGATGGCCTTAGGGTGCAGGTCCTTGTTGAGTTTGCTCTGACTGGGGTTCCGTTCCAGCTGGAGGTTGGATGGGGAAGTGGGGAGCACTCCAGAGGGGCTGGTTTCAGTAGCCCATGAATATACTGAGAGTAAGTGAAGTCTGGAGTGGTCTCACTCTGTAAAGGGGTCTCCCTATCACCTTCTCCTAAAGAAACATGAGACCAGAGGCCTCCTACACGGGTAGGCACCCTGGTGCTGGGGTGGAAGGAGGGCAGAGGAAGAAGGCACCACTGGTGGTGACTCAGGCCACACCCCCCTCCCCCCGCCTCAGATCCTGATCTCGGCCGATGACGAGATGGAGGAGTCTGACGTGGAGGAAGACCTGCGCAGACTGACCCCCCTGAAGCCCGCGAAGAAGAAGAAGCACCGCTTCGGGCTGCCCGTGTGACACACTCCTGTGCCGGGGTCAGGTTTGGGGGCCCAGCCGGCCGCCGGGTCCTTCCTTCCCTCCTCTCTGCCCTTCCTCTTCTACCTCCGCCCCTCTTGCCGTCTCCGCCCCGCTCCCAGACTACTGTGACTCGACAGAGGGAGGACGGGCCAGCGCCGAGGGGTTCGCGGCAGCCGGAGGCTCCCACTCAGTTGCACTACAAACACTGACCAAATATGCAAGCGAGGCGTTTTGTCTGTCATTGTCCCAGACGGTGTTGCGAGGGATCCAGAAGCCACATCCTGTGTCTGGCTGGGTGGCACTGAGGAGGGAACCGCGCGTGCACACAGGCTGTGGACAGAGCCTTTCTGCAAGGCTCTGGGTGCGTGGACACAACACATTTTGGGCTAAAAGTCACTCATTGACCAAGTTGGAACCGCAATGCTTTCTTACTCGAAATGGCTTTGTAACTACTGATTTCTAAAGCCAGTTTTATGAGCTGTCACAGTGTTAATGTTTTTTGAGTATGTGTTTATTTCCTATGGGACTAATGGGCAAAACATAGATTTTTAAGTCTTCCGTATGCTGTGGACTTTTATATTTTTAAGTTATATTTTCATACTATTGTATTTAAAAACTTTTTAATCCCCAAAGAAATAGGTTTGTTTGCCTTCCGTGAGATGTGAACCGGTGGGAAGAAAAAGTCAGGAGGTTTTTTATTTGGAATATTTTTAGGTAATCTGTGGTAAGATGAAGTAAATGGTCTCGGCGGGAAGGGAGATGAGGCCTTATCTGAAAGGAACAAACCCAGTGGGTCTGTGTAGGTCAGGCCTGAGCAGGAGGCAGCTGCTCTGAAGGTCGATCTGGGGCCCCGGTGCAGGTGGGACAGGAAGCGCTCTGTCCAGTGGCTTGGTTCTTCTGCTGGCACGTAGAGGTTTTAGTTAAATGGTACCAAGAAAAGAGCCTAAGAGATCTGCGTCCAGAGAAACTGAGACCTCAGGGCCACCTCTGTGTGTTTCCTGTCTCCCTTCAGAGCCTCCAAGTCTGTAGTTTAAAATTCAGTCTGGGCCTCCTTGCCTCCCACTGGTGCAGCCTTCAGAACCAACTGCTGGACCAGCCCCAGGAACTTCCTCGCAGGCTGCCCTCTGCCTGTCGTCCTACTGTCATCCCCTTGTTTTGCACAACAGTCTAAGGAACGCCTGCCTGACCAGTGATCCTGTTTCTCACGTCCTCCAAAAATACAGGGCAGCTGGGGACGGGGCAGGTCGAGGTGCGAGAGCTTGCCCTCTGTCTCCACTGGCAGGCGAGTGTGCCCTCCCTGGGGAGTAGCCCCCACTCCTCAGCATGGCCACAGGCCCCATAGCTTTGGGAGTCTGCTGACCACAGTGGAATGGGTTGGCCTGGGCACTGGCCCTGCTGTGGAAGCAGCACGGTGGAGCAGCCAGTGTTTCATCACAGCCCAGAGGCAGCCAGAGAAGTTAAGGAACAGAAAACTGCACCACTAATGTGCGAGCTAGCAGTGAGACAGGTGCAGGGAGGCCGCCTGGCCCAGAACCTTCCTTTTAGACCTACATGCAGACGTGCTGCCGTTAAGTAGATTGGGTCTGAATTGTAGCATGGGAGCCGAGCTGTTAAGCCCTGGGCCTGCCTCACCTCTCACGATCCCACCCGGGGCTGGGGCAGGGGGAGAGCGCTGCTCAGCGCTTCTTCCCCTGGGAGTCTGGAACCAGAGGGCTGAGAGGAACTGGGACCTGTCACTGCGGTGGGCAGCGACTCTGCTAAAGTGGGCGTCTGCGGCAGGAGCCAAGATTGCGTCTAAGACTAGAGGCCATGTCCGCTTCGGCCCGCGTTTAAGCTTTTAACCCCCTCCCGTCCCTGGCCATGGCGGGTGTCTCCCCCTGGAGCATCAGTGCTGGCTGGCCGGAGGAAGACCGGAACTGACGTTGTGCCTGCCGTACATCAGCCCCTTGTGGCATTGCTGGCTCTCTGTACTTTCCCCCCCGTTTCATTTTTGTCTGAGCACCTGTGCCCACCGCTGTTTCCCTCACCGTCCCGAGCTCAGAATCAGAGATGTGCTTTCAGCCTTGAGCACCAGGCACAGCAAGTAGGGGAGCTGCAGCACATGAAAGGTGGAAAGTGGGGGTTATGTAGGCCTCGGACAATCTGCTTATCCGAAGGCCCTTCCCAGTGCCTGCTAGGCGGTGGGTTTGAGGGGCCAAGTGGTGGAGAGCGAGTGGTGGTTTTTCCCTGTATCCTGATTTTCAATAAGGGCTTTAGTCTCTGAGCCACAGTTGTAGAGCTGGCTGACTAGGGGATGAGCGTCTCATCATAGAGGTCCTTGTAGTGTGTGGGACTGGACAGTGTGGCCTTGCCTGTTTGGCCTTATCTTCCTGTGTGTGTGTGCGCGAGCACACGGGTGTAAAACACACACACACACACACACACACACACAGTTTGTATTCCCTGGAGTGTTCCCTGCAGTCCCCGGGGGGGTTTTCTGTGGTACACCGTCCCGAGAGAGACCAGATGCAGAGGGCCGTGGTCAGAACTTCCTCCTGAGCTGTCCTCCCTCCCTGGGATGAGTCTCCTTACCACCTGCCCCAAGGTGCCTTACGAGATACAGCTCTTTACCCGGCCACATGGCAAGTGTCACTGTGCTTGAGAAACCATGGGACACCAACTGGACACTGTGTGCTATCCATCTGAACTGTCCAACCATGGACCTTGGCCGAGCCACGCATGATGAAAGCTTATAAGTCAGGGTCATGAACAAGTTTTTTGTAACTGATGGAAATAACTTGATGAGGTAAAAACTGTCACATCTCAATGGAAGGAATCATTGTTGGCCTTATTTCCTTTTTTGTCAGTGGGATGTGGACAGTGGCAAGGGAGGGATGTCGGTGAGATCCTGGGCGGCAGTGGCTTCTTGGTCTGCTCAGAAGACCTTCGAGATAAGGGCCCGTGGCCCATTAGTTAACCCACAGGCATGCTGGTGGCCTCCTGCCTCAAGCTTTAACTCGTGCCCCTTCCTGGCGACAGGAAGCCCTAGGCGAGGATTGTCCTGTCATGCCTTTAAAGGGAAAAGATAAGGCTCAGATCCTAGGCAGTGCAGTCCTGTGGCCTGCAGCACAGAGGCCCCACTTGTCGGCTGCCCAGGAGCCCACTCTGCCCTCCAGACAACAACTCACTGGCCTTTTCACAGCCAGGCCAGCATAGACAGCTCTAAGAACTTCTCGTTGGCCAAGGCCGCCGCCTCGTAGGGCTTTTAGATGTTGCACACGCTTCCAGCCAGGAGCGGAGAGCTGTCAGCTTTGCCCTTTGTGGGACTGGCGGCTCTGAAGGGCTTTGCTCTCGGTGAGGGACTTCCTGTCCAACAGCTGTCAGCTCCTTGAGCTCCTGGCTGGGTGGGTGGGTTGGTTGGTTGGTTGGTTTCATTTGATTTCTCTTTTCATGTTTATTAGAACTCAGACCAATGTGAGCACACCATGGCCTATTTCCCCTGCTCTTCTGGTGGGGGTGTTTAATCAGTGACGACTCACAGAAACCCAATTTTGAACGAAAGGGAAGATGATGTACTTAACGTTGTACAATGGTTTACAATAAAGTTTCACATCTTAATACATTTTTAAAAAAACAAACAAACCATCACTTGTGCTTGTTGGTTGTGTGTTCTTTGGAGTTGAGACAGCTTAATAAGGTCAAGAAAATTCCCCCAGTGAGTTAGAAGATTCTCCCCCAGGAAGCCAAGTGCGAATGAACCTACATCACCTGGTGACACACCCCAAGCCAGAATCTGCCAAGGAAACAAACTAAAAGTACCTTTGCCTTTTCCACTTACCTGCTAAGGCGAGTAAAAGCTGCTTTACCTCCCCCTGAGGAGCAAGTGGTGCTGGGGGGATGAGGGGTGAGGAGCGAGCCCACGGGACTGAAAGACCGGCGCCTCCCTGGGCAGAGCCAGCTGGGGTGGGGGGCAGTGCCAAAGCTCCCCTCCCAGGCTGGGCCTGCCCTTGGTGCCTCTCGGCCCTTTTCGTGGTTCCAGTCCTGCATCCCTGAGCACCGGTCCTCAGATGGAGCCTGGCAGGCCACGCCTCGGCCTCCTGGGGCTTGGAGCAGGGGGGTTGGAGGCATGACAGAAGCGGAGTGGCATTCGGGATAACCAAATGTCAGTGCCTGGTGGGGTTCCGTCTGCCTGGAGCCTCCAAGGATAAAAATAATCTCCTTCACAAACTGACAAGGAGCCGGAGTGTGGCTGGCCTCCCACCCACATCCCCTCCCCACCCCCATCTCAGGCGGAGAATCCTGCCTTGCACCCCGAGGGTCTCCCCTTCGAAGATGGGGTAGTAGGGGCTAGCAGAGAGCTAAATGACCTTCAGGAGAGACCTTGGGCCTGTCCCTCTCTTCACAGCTCAGTGCCTGGAATGGGCTTGGATCTTGCCCACCTGCTTTCAGCAACCTGAATGTCAGGGCAGCCACCTTTGGTGACCTCATCCAGTCAGAGGCTCTGTGCCCTTCCCTGCCTGCACTCACCAGTGCCCTTACCGGAGAGCAGGTTTCCTCCTGGTCCTTCCTGGGCACTTCACCCCCTGCCTCTTTGTCCCTATGCTAACCTTGCGCTAGGAGCCAGATAGAGGCCAGGCTCAACAGCAAAAACACAGATGAGGTGGCTCCCCGAGCTTCTCTTACAGCCTCAGTCGCTCACCTATGAATTGGGGGCTGTGCTCACTGTGAACAAATGCCCCCGAGTGTCACAGGAAGCTTCCGCCCTGCCGCCGTGCAGGAATGGAAAGTCTCTTTCCTCTGGAATCCAGGGAAGGGTAGGAGAAAGAGAAAAATGTGCTCAGAGCGGTCCAGCCTGGCCCAGGGCCCTCCTTTCTCTCAGGGACACCCACCGCATTGGGACGGACTCTCCCAGGTGGACAGCGCAGGCTGCCACACACATTCCAGGATCCATGCTCGTAAACACTCATCGTCCACTGCCAGGCCCGGCACCTCCCGCCCGCATAGAGCAGCTGTTCCGAGGGCACGGGGTCTCCCCAGCTGTCCTCTTCCACCAGGGCCGCGGCCCCCAGGCAGCAGTGCTCGGCGAGCCCCTATCATCTCTAAGAATAAACTCTGAAGCTACAGGCTGTGTGGACCTGAATCATCGGGAAGCCCGTCGAGGAGGGGAGTGGCTTTCCCGGACAGGCCAGTGGACTATATAAGCCCCAGAGAGCTGGCGCTGCCCCGATCTCCTCCACCGGCTTCTCCCTGCCAGACGGGCGCCTTTGGAGCAGCTCTCGCACGACACCCACCATGTCCCAGGTAGGAGGGCCCGGCACAGGCTGGGTTGGTGCTGGAGGTGGGGCAGGGGCGGGGATGGACAGCTGGACACTGTCATCTCTGACAGTTGTGTCCTGAGCTGAACTGCAGGCGAAACAAGAAGCTCCATGAGCCCCCGAGAGGCCGGGGCTCAGGAGGGACAGCCCGGGGCCCCAGCTTGCCGGCAAACCCCCGTTTATCTGGGTTTTGGTGGTATTCTGTGGCTTGTCTGGAGGGTAGAGACAACATGTATGATACTTCGAGTCTGCGTGTGCCTTTGTGTGAAGAAGCTTACTGGAGGACTTGTCTGTAGCGTGTGTGTGTGTGTCTGTGCACGCACGCGTCAGGCGGGATCTGTGGGTGCACAGCTTTCCCTGGGCATCTCCCCAGCAGGGGGTGTCTCTGTGCAGGGGGTGTGGTGTGTTGCCCCAGGAGCCCAGCCCAGACTCAGGGACCAGGAAGTCCCTGCACCTGTCCCCAGGGCTTAGGAAGGAATGACGCCTCAGACTCATGGGCACCTGGGCTTGAACGGTAGTTGAGCACGGAGTCTGAGTATCCCCACTACTGGAGGGACAGACAGACCGGCGTGCTAAGCAGAGGGTTCTGCTTGCTGCCTGCTCAATGGGTGGGTGCTGACTTCGGACCCACTTCATGGGCATCTGAGTCTTCTACCATATTCCCACCCCAAAACGCACAAGGTAAATGCTGGCAGTTTGGGTGATAGAGAGGCAATCCCTAAGGGGCCCTTGCCACCCGATGGGCAGGTGTTGGAATTCACCCAAGGAAACTCCACTCAAACCAGTCCCTTTCCCCTTTGCCCTTTGTGCCCAGGCCTGAGCCTGGCCAGGCAGGCAGTGTCAGGCCACAGCAGCCACGGTCTCCACGCTCCCGGTCTGTGGGAGAAACAGAGAGACTTGGAGGTGGGGGTGGAGCATGGTTGGGAAGGCTTCCTGGAAGAGGAAGGGGGGCCTTAAATTGGCTTGAGTTCAGGGACCAGTGGAGAGGGGTCTCAGGGCCGGGCACTGAGGAGGAAGGGGCTTTCAGCCTCGAGGCCTCAGGTCGTAAGAGGAGGTTCTGGGCTCTCCAAGGCCAGTGCTCAGGAGACCCCCATCAAGAAGAAGCGCCCCCCCGTGAAGGAGGAAGATCTGAAGGGGGCCCGTGGGAACCTAGCCAAGAACCAGGAGATCAAGTCCAAGACCTACCAGGTCATGCGGGAGTGTGGTGAGTATCCTCCTGGGCAGTGGGGGTGAGGGCACGCATGGGTGTCGGCGGAAGGGGGCACGGGGCGAGGGGTCTTGGTGTCCTTTCCCAAGAGTCCAGAGCTCCTGAGCCCACGGGGGCGCTCCCCACAAATGCCCCTGCCCACACCTCCCCATCCTCCCCACAGAACTAGCTGGTTCCACCGCCCCGTCGGTGTTCAGCGGCACCCGAACCGGCACCGAGACCGTCTTTGAGAAGCCCAAAGCCGGACCTGCCAAGAGCGTCTTTGGCTAAGAAGTGCACGCCATTCCTGTCACCACTGCCAACTCCTAGATGCGGGAGCCTTTTCCAAAAACTTTTTTTATGCCAGAATGCACCTTCTCACCTGCTGCCTCTGGGACTGCCACCTGCCCCTCAGAGTCCTGGCCCCTCAGCCCAGGGACTCTGCACCAGAACCCGGGGAACACCAATAAAGAGGATGCCCAAGTGACCCCAGCATTTGGAGGGTGTTGGTTGGTCACCGGCCATGGCCACTAATTGTGGGGGAGGGGGCGGGCAGGGTAGGGTGTGGGGCATGTTCTGTACCCTTTGTGGGCTTTTGGGAGGTCCCAGAGGATAAGGCAGGTGCCATTATGGCCACTGCCACATGCTAGAAAGCATCTTGGATGTGGTGACCTGGTGCTGAGCTGTGTGGCTTAGGACCAGTCTCCGCCTTCCTGAGCCTCAGTTTTCCCTCCCATCTGACAAGGGACTGGAGCTGTAGCCTGTCGCATAAAGCAGGCCACAGTAACACTGCTCAGAGTGAAGCAGGTGGGGGCCCGAGGCTCACCCCTCCCCTGCCTTCCACAGAGGACATTGAGATGCTTCCAAGGACCCCAAGGCTCTGCAGGACCAGGGACCTCAAAACCCCTTTCCCCTGGGCCCTTATTTGCACCACTTCCTTGACAGCTCACGCCCCTCAAAGACAAAGCCAGGTGGAGACCCCTCTCTGGCCAGCGGTAGTCTGCTTACTGAGCTGCTCCTCTCTCAGACTCGGGGAGAGCACCCCCCTCCGCCACTCCCACAGGTCCATCTGCGTTGTGAGAACTGCAGGTCCTTGGCTCATGAGCAGTTCTTCCCTCCTCAGGCTTCAGTGTCCCCTGTGTGCATGGGACCGTCAGATCCAGGGACTGCTGAAGTCTGTCCCCCTGTGACAGCAAAGCCACAGGCGGTCCTGCCTGCTGCCTGCAGGGAAGCCCGCCTGTCCCCTGGGCACGTGGGACTGGCTGCTTGGAGCCTTTCCCACGTTCTCAGCCAGCATGGCGTCCTTATATAGCTGTCTCCCGGCTGGGCCTGTGCTCCATGCCCCAAGGAGCAGACCTTCTGTGGGACAGGGCCCAGGCCTGCTCACTGTGCTCCTGGGGGCGGCTCTTTGCTTAGACTGCTGACGGGGTGTGAAGTCCTGGATGCTCCCAACCGTATTGAGAGCCAAAGGGCAAGCAGTGTAGACGTGCATGGAGACGCTTTCTGGAGGGGAACATTGACCTGCAGGCAGAGACACAGCCCCAGAGTCTTTTCTGACCTTCCCCCAGGCGGATGCTGCTGGCACTGATGGAGGAGACCCTCGGGGGCCAGCCACTGCCTCAGAACCTTGTGTGGGCCCCCAAAATGGCTACTCCCCTCCCTCCCCACCCCTGCCGAGCAGTGTCACCAGGTCATCCTCCTTCCTCACCCCAGGGTTTGGCACCGGGCCACACTTTGCTGAAGCAACTTTACCTTATCTGTGGCCAGACTCTGGAGCTGGGCTTTCCCAGAGCCTCCAGGGCCCCAAGCACCAGCTGCGTCCACATCCCTTAATATTTATTCACTTGATTGGTATTTGTTATAAAAGCAGCTTTTCAAGTTTATTAAAGAAAAATTGAAAGAAGCTACTGGTAATCCTACCCTGGGCCCTCGGGTGCATTCCTACGAGTCTGGGCTGAGAACAGTGGCACTGCCTTGGTGTGCCGATGGCTAGGTGTTCTGCGCTCTCTCACGCAAGCCGTGACTCATGGGTTCCTTTGGCGCGACTGACCTCCAGAGGCCACCTGAGTGCACACACCCTCACAATGAATCACTTCCGTCAGGACTTCTGTTGCATGCTTTTCTATCAATAAATTACCCGGAGGGAGACCCCCGGGCCACAAGGTGCAGGCATCTTTACGGCTCTCAGTTTGTATTGCCAAAGTGCGGGTCTTGTTCTGGGGGCCTTTCTGGAGTCGAACCAAGAGCCCTAGCTAGGTTAATGGGGCCTGACATCACCCGGGGACCCAAGGAGAGAGAGGGGACTCCTGGACCCATCCCCTCTCACCCCAGAAATGAAGTGTCTCCATCCTGCCTTGGCCCCACTCAGACACTCCAGTGGCCCCTCAGAGTCGTTAGGGCCCTCACTGCCCCGTCACACCAAGCTGGCCTCTAGTCACCCTGCCTCCTGGAAGCCACCCCCGAGCCTTCCTGTTCTGGGCCATCCCTCTTTCCCCCAGGCTGGGCTTCTGGAGAGCAGGCTGGCATGCTGGCGTATCTCCCAGAACTAGGAACCTGGCTGGTGCAGTGGCCGGTGTGAGGGGTGGCAGTGGCCTGGGGTGATTCTGGACCTTTCAGAAGGGGTGCCATACCCAACTCCCACCTGAGCTTGCTTTTCCTCAGTACGAGTTCCCGTCCCAACCAAGGTCCACAGGACATTAACAGTTTACTTATCTGAGGCAATTGCAGATTTTGGCTTGTAGATCCCAATTTCCCAGAACCTGCCCCCACAGGGGCGGGACAGCAAGCACGTTATTAATTCATTCCCCACTTCCTCTCAAGTTCAGAAGCAACCTGCCAGGCACTGGACCCAAAATGAAGACTTCGGCCCCTGGCCGCACCTGTGGCATCGTGCCGGTCCTGCTCTCGCTGCTGGCTGTCCTTCACGCCACCACCGGCCAAAAGGTAGCGGGTGTCCGTGGGGGCCTGAGTGTGAGTGGCGTGAGCTGATTAGTAAGGAGAGCCTCTGTGTGTGCAGGCGTATGCGAACAAGTGAGCGTGGGTCAGTGTGTGTGCAAAGAATTGGTGCTGACCATCCACCAGGCACTAGCCCAGGCTATAGGGTTCCTCTCTTGCTTAGCAGTGGGGAGATCTAGTCCCATTTGACAGGGAGGAAATACAGCTGCTAGAGTTGAGTTGCTGCTAGAGGCCGGCAGTAGGTGGGCGGTCGGGGTGAGAATGGGTTTCACGAGGGGTGCCTGGGTGGCTCAGTAGGTTGGGCGTTTGGGTGTCCAGCTTCGGCTTAGGTCATGATCTCACGGTTATGGGTTTGAGCCCCTAGTCAGGCTCTGTGCTTTTGGTGTGGAGCCTGCTTGGGATTCTCACTCTCTTCTCTCTCTGACCCTCCCCCACTTGCACTTTTTCTCTCTCTCAAATAAATAAATTGAAAAAAAATGGGCTTCGTGAGCCCAGGTCTACGTCTCCCCGGCTGAGTGGCTATGAAAGGGTTATTTATTTAAAGTTTGTTTATTTATTTTGAAAGAGAGAGAGTGTGTGCACAAGCGGGGTAGGGGGAAAAAGAGAGGGACAGAGGGTCCGAAGCAGGCTCTACACCAACACCAGAGAGCCTGATGCGGGGCTGGAACTCACGAACCGCAAGATCATGACCTGAGCCACAATCAAGAGTCAGAGGCTTAACCGACTGAGCCGCCCATGTGCCCCAGGCGTTATTCATGTTACTTTGTGTCTGTTTCCTCATCTATAAGACACTAAAAGAAAAGCTATTCAAACCTGTAACATTTATAAAGAACTTAGTACAGTGCCCGCCACCCAGCAGACACTCCCGTGTGTACATAAGCCTCCCGGCCAGTCACCCGTCTCTGTGCCAAGCCGCGTGCGCACCTGAACACCCCACGTGCAGCAGCCGGTATGCACGTGTCCCCTGGGGACCGCAGATCTGGAGGAGAGCGTATGCCTGGGGAGGGCCCACGGCTGCAGGGTCAAGGGGGCAGCGAAGAGGAAGGCTCCCGGCAATTAGACTGGGTCCTCATCACCTCCCAAGTTCTCTCCCTGTGAACGCCTGGTGGGAGACAGGCAAGAGCTGTTTTTCCCAGTTTCCACGAGGCCAAGGTCACCAGAAATCACAGGGCTTATTCACTACCCTTCCAGCAGGCAGAGCTAAGATCAAATAGGAAGCTTCCTGACCCCTCTAGGGTCCCCTTGCCCGAGGAGTGATTGAGAGTTGCTTCCCAGTCACATTGGGGCGCAGGCCCCGTGGCCTGACAGGCGGGGAACAAAGCACACACTTGCGTGGGACTGGTGTTCACATGCAAAATGCCTCGCAGGGGTTGGCTGGAGGCCTGGTCGGGGTGCAGCCGGGGATGAGGGCCGGGGCTTGGTCTGGGACCCAAAGAGTGCTGCCTCGAGCTGGGCTGGCATTGAGACCATCCCA
Source organism: Paguma larvata (assembly GCA_030068075.1). Classification (NCBI taxonomy): domain Eukaryota; kingdom Metazoa; phylum Chordata; class Mammalia; order Carnivora; family Viverridae; genus Paguma; species Paguma larvata. The sequence goes on along the minus strand of CM057842.1, from coordinate 20,260,000 downwards.
TCCCTCCTCCTTCACTGGTCCAGAATGACATGGACATCTACAGCCTCACCGTGGACTCCAAGGTCTCATCCAGATTTGCCCACACAGTCGTCACCAGCAAGGTGGCCAACAGGGCCAATGTTACACAGGAGGCCACCTTCCAGGTGGAGCTGCCCAAGAGAGCCTTCATCACCAACTTCTCCATGTAGGTACCTTCCTGCCCTCCTCCTCATCCCCCTCCCCAACCCAACACCATGACACCAGGTTCCCTGATGACACCCGGTCAAGAAAAGTGGCCCTCTTCCTGACGTGAGGTGTGCTGTGGACGCCTCCGGTGGCCTGTGGGCCATACAGGGAACCAGGGGCTTCACCCGCGAACTTCAGTGTGTTCTCAGAAACGTTCCATACCTCCGTCCTCCACCCCTCCCTCCCTCCGCTCCTCCCTCCCTCTGTCTATCCCACCGTCTGTCCCTCCATGCACCATCCCTAAATGCTGCCCAGTTGACAGGTGGAAAACGACAGCATCTTGGTTTCTTTGCCTCTGAGGAGGACGGAGTTGGGGCATCCTGAGGCCCAGGCCCAGGCCAGAGGGAGTCCCCCAAAGGCAGAGTCCAGCTCAGAATACAGAAGACTTCCTAACCGGGACTGCCCCACAGTGCGGCAATGCCTGGAGGCGGGGGATCTCTCTGTCACAGGCTCGTCCCCTCCCTCCCACCTGGGATGCTGCAGAGGGCCTTTCTGCTCTGGGCCAGAGGCCGAGAATCGGGAGGCCCCTGGGGTGTCTGTGGACTCTGTGGCTCGGTGCTGATCCTCACTGCGTCCTCCTCCACCCCTCCCGAATGTTTTATAGTGTTTGCTCAATACGTAAGAACCCTCTCCGTCTGTCCCTGTCCCCAACAGAGAGGCAGTGATTGAGGGCAGGCCAGAAAGAGGCTGATCCCAGCCACTTAGGGAGGGCACTGGGTGAGGCAGAGAGTGGGCTCACCCAGGGTCCCCAAACCATACTGAGACCTCTGAAAAACTACAGTGGTGCCTGGGTCCCTGTGCTCGGCTCCTTCCTCTCTCTCAGCCACCCCCATCAGCAGCCCTTGCTTCTCCTGACCCTGGAGCCGGGGCCTGTGCTGCGTGAGCACTGCAGGCAGCACCCAGCCTCCCCCAGGGGCGCCAAGGCCAGCAGGTGGCCAGCTTCCGGGTGCATTGCATGCACTGAGAGCCCTTGGCCGGCACTGCTCTCTGGGCCCAGATCGTGTTGCTGCCGGACATAGGGAAGCAGGGGGCGGGGTGCCCTGCTCCCTGACCTGGCCGGGAGCCCCAGCTGGGCGTCTGGGAGGAGGAGCCCCGTGGCCCACTCAGGAGCCCCATCCCTAGCCCAGGGTTAGTTAAATTATGACCAGGAAGGTCAGGAAGGTGGGGAGGATGGACACCGGGTCCTCATGCCCTGGCCGCTCCCACCCCTCCCACCCCTGCACACCCTTTCATGCCACCCCCAGGTGTGTTTGCCTGACACACCCCTACTCGCCTCCCAAGGAGGATCTGGAGGAGTCATTTTCATCTCCAGAGCAAAAGCCCTGGTAGTTCTTTCTAGTCCCAAAGAATAGCCAGTAGGATTGTGGAGGCCACACCCCTGGGAGCCCCGTCCACCAGTTGTCCAAAACCTACTTCCCCAGAGGCCGGTTTCTCTATCGAGTGCCCTGCCCTGTGCTGGCAGGGGGAGGGACCCGAAGCTTTCAGCACTGCATTCATTGCCCACTGACCCGGGAGCCCGGCATCTCCCTCCTCCTCGGTCTACCCCGCACAGCTGCACACGGGGCTGGGCCCGGGTGCACCCCAGAAAGCACTCCCTGGTGACTGACCAGTTCTTCTGGGAGCAGGCTGTGAGGTGGGGAAGGAAAGCTGGGATGTGGGGCCAGACCGCAAGGGTGAAGAGAGGTCGGGACTTAGCTCAGTCCTGCCTCCTCTGCAGCCTCCCTGCCCTGTCTGTTCAGGAAATGCATGGTTATCAACGCTGTGCCCGCCTCAGGGTAGATGGAGGCATGGCGTAGCATGCAGAGGTCCCCCTCCCCATCTGGGGTCCTGCCCAGAGTTGTATACAGTAAGGACATAATAAACAGGGGTGGCCTCAGGCAAAGACAGGAGTCACTCTGTTAAGAGGCACACCAAGTCCAGGGAGGCTCCCCGGAGGAGGTGGGGTTGGGGTGGGCTGCCCCCATCAGGGCTCCCCGCCACAAATCCTCCCCTCCTGCGGCAGGATCATCGACGGTGTGACCTACCCAGGGAACATCAAGGAGAAGGCCGCAGCCCAGGAGCAGTACAGCGCGGCCGTGGCCAGGGGACAGAGTGCTGGCCTCATCAGGTGAGCCAAAGATGGTGGTAGGAGGGATCCCAGGGGGGCGGGCAGAGGCCGCCCTGCCGTCCACCCTCCAGACCCTCTCCACCCTCCAGTAGCCATACCCCGCCTGGCCTGGAGGGACAGACCTGACGCCCTTCTCCCCCAGGGCCACCGGAAGAAAGATGGAGCAGTTCCAGGTGTCGGTCAATGTGGCTCCCTCTGCCAAGGTCACCTTCGAGCTGGTGTATGAGGAGCTGCTCAAACGGCATCTGGGAGTGTACGAGCTGCTGCTGAAAGTCCAGCCGCAGCAGCTGGTCAGGCACCTGCAGGTACCGGCCCTGCCTTTCCCGGGGAGCTCTCCGGGAACACGCCTGCTCTGCCGAGGGTGGCCCCTCCTTCCCCCTCTGCCTCCCCGGAGGCCCGGCCCCAGCTCCCTGCCAGCCCAGTGACCCACTTCTTGCCTCCAGATGGACATTCACATCTTCGAGCCTCAGGGCATCAGCTTTCTGGAGACAGAGAGCACCTTCATGACCAACGAGCTGGTAGACGCCCTCACCATCTCACAGAACAAGACCAAGGTGGGCCTGCCATTGTCAGCGGGCAAGGGTCCCAGGGGGTCTACTGTCCGGCCAGGCTTAGTCTGTCCAGAGAGTGGGACAATTGGGCAGAACCTCTGCGCCGTAGGGACTTCCGAGGTCTATGTGCATGCTGCCACTTGGCAGAGGTGGAGGACAGGCCCAGAGGAGGGTGGTGGGTGCTGGTGTGAAGCCCCAGATGGCGAGAAGGCTGTGGGGAGGAGCCTAAGTGAGGGCCCCAGCGGTGGAAAGGGGCAGCCAGCTGGATCACGCACACACCCCGAGCCCGGCCCCTGCTGGTGCAGCTCGGAGAGCGGAGGTTAGCTCGCCCACCGCCCCAGGGGGGGTCTTTCTCTCCAGCAGCTCAGCCTCAGGAAACATTCCCTGGATCCCTTGACCATGGCCCAAGGCCATATCCTGGAATTCTTGCTTCAGCTGGGGTGGGTGTGGCCATGGGGCTCCTCTCAACCCCAGCCCGTCCTTCCCCAGGCTCACATCCGATTCAAGCCCACACTGTCCCAGCAAAAGTCACCAGGGCAGGAGGACACGGTCCTGAATGGCAACTTCATCATCCGCTACGATGTGAACCGGACCCTCTCCGGGGGCTCCATTCAGGTGGGTGGGCTCCAGGCGAGAATAGAGGCAACCAGAAAATCCATCCATTCTCAAGGACTTGAGCTTGCATGTTCTAGGACTGGCAGAATAACTGCCCCTATTCTTCAGTGTGAACCAGTGGCAGCACAGACCAAAAGCAAGCAATCGTTTAATGTTGTCCCTGAACAATTTTCTTTTGGAGGCCCAAAAGTTTCATCTCCATTAAAGAGATGCCTTGCAGGATTTCCCTTATTGCCTTGGTTGCCAGGAGGCTCACAGTTCAGTTTAACGTTCAATGGCAGTAGCTTCTCTCACGCAAGTGTCTATATGCTTTCCCTTTACTCTTTTGATGGACCTTATTTTTTTTAATTAAAAAAAAATTTTTTTTTGAGAGAGAGAAAGAAGGCAAGTGAGCGGGGGAGGGACAGAGAGAGAGGGAGACACAGAATCCAAAGCAGGCTCCAGACTCTGAGCTGTCAGCACAGAGCTTGACGCGGGACTTGAACTCACACACTGTGAGTCCTGACCTGAGCTGAAGTCAGCAGCTCACCCCCCTGAGCCATCCAGGCGCCCCCTGATGGACCTTGTTTTTCAAGTCTTTGCTTTTTTGATGGATCTCGGGTTTATTATGTCTAAACCTTTTAGGATAAGTTGCCTCAAATACTAAAACAAATCGGAGGTAAATGGGGGTAGAGTTCTAGTGGGCCACACATGAACAGGGAAGGCAAGAGAGGGGCTGGCCTGTGCCCTGGAAGATGGTGAGGATGTGAGGAAGTTAGCAGTGGGACAGAGACCGACGGGGCTGCATGGAGAGACGAACCCGAGGGTTAAGGTGGGAAGGCTGGTTGGGGGCAGGGCAGGGCTCCAGCTCTTATTACCTGGGTTTATTTCACTCTGACCCCAGATTGAGAATGGCTACTTTGTGCACTACTTTGCCCCCGAGGGCCTACCCGCAATACCCAAGAATGTGATCTTTGTCGTTGACAAGAGCGGCTCCATGCTCGGCAGGAAGATCCAACAGGTGGGTCCCGCAGCTTAGGGCCACCACTCCGGAAACCCACACATACCTCACGCCATCGCCTCCGGCCCAGTAGGCAGATTCTCCGTCCTCCATCTTCCTGGGTATAGGGGACCCGGGGGCGGAGACTGGCCGGAGTATGGGCAGGTCCTGTCTCTATGCATCCGCCCTGCAAGTACAGGGATGCCAGCCCAGGGAGGCTCCACTGAGACACCCACCTTGTCTCCCATCCTCCTGCTCAGACCCGGGAAGCCTTAATCAAGATCCTGGACGACCTCAGCCCCAGAGACCAGTTCAACCTCATCAGCTTCAGCGGGGATGCAACCCAGTGGAAGCCGTCACTGGTGCCGGCCTCAGCCGAGAACGTGAACCAGGCCAGGAGCTATGTGGCCGGCATCCAGGCCCAAGGCGGTGAGGGCCTCTGTCACCCCGCTTCGGTGTGGGGGCTCCCGGGGCACCACGCCCAGCCTGAGGCGCTGGGCTGGAAGCCACCCTGCGTGTGTGTGCCCCCCAGGGACCAACATCAATGACGCAATGCTGATGGCCGTGCGGCTGCTAAATAACGCCAACCGGCAGGAGCTGCTGCCCGCGGGGAGCGTCTCCCTCCTCATCCTGCTCACCGACGGTGACCCCACTGTGGGTGAGCGCACCGCTGGCGACTCTAGGGCACACTGCCCAGAGGGAGCAGCTGGGGCTTTCCCTTGGCTTACTGTGGAACCCGAGGCAGGGAGTGTGGGCGGGGGGGTGGGGGGTGGGGGGGTTTCTAGAGTCCAGAAATATCCATTGAACAAATCACTGTTTTCTCACACCCCACCCCCTTCCCAAACTGCTGGGCCCAGGAGAGACCAGCCCTGCAAGGATCCAGAAGAACGTGCAGGAAGCCATAGCTGGCCAGTACAGCCTCTTCTGCCTGGGCTTTGGCTTCGACGTCAGCTATGCCTTCCTGGAGAAGCTGGCACTGGACAACGGCGGCCTGGCTCGGCGCATCTATGAGGACTCGGACTCCGCCCTGCAACTCCAGGTGCCAGAGTGTCCCCGGTGGGCCCCTGAGTGAGGGACGGCACAGAGAGAGAGGCAGGCAGAACCCAGCCCTGCACTCGTGACACCCCCCACCTTGCAGGACTTCTATCAGGAAGTGGCCAACCCGCTGCTGACGGCAGTGACCTTTGAGTACCCAAGCAACACCGTGGAGGAGGTTTCGCAGGACAACTTCCGGCTGCTCTTCAAAGGCTCCGAGCTCGTGGTGGCTGGGAAGCTCCAGGACCAGAGCCCCGATGTGCTCTCGGCCAAAGTCAGAGGGCATCTGGTGAGTGTGGCCGGCCATTCCGCAGGGGAAAGGCCGCTGGAGCAGGGGGTCAGAAGGGCTGTGTTCAAACCCCAGCCCCACAGCGCTCAGCAGTTGACCTTGAGCAAGTCACAAAGTGCTCTCTCTCACTTAGAGAGGACACTCAGTGGGCAGTCTGTGCTGCTGCTGTTCCTGAGAGAGCCGGGTGCCTGGCGTTCCCTCCTGCCCTCACACCGCCCCCCGAGGTTCCGGGGGGGCAGAGAGGGCCGCCCCCATCTCACGGATGAGCAAGCTGAGGTCCGGCGGGGCAGGCAACTTGCCTTGGGCCCTTCTGCAGCCAGTCAAGAGCCCGGCTCCCGACGTGGTACCGTCTCTGCCCAGCCTTCCCCGCCTCTGTGCCACAGGAGGCCCTGTCATTCCTCAGAGAGAAACAAGCAGGACCTCTGTGCCAGGTCCTTCTCTCGGCCCTGGGGACACTGTCCTCACAACAGAGGCAGTGCACGTATATCGTCACACAAACAAGGAGCTGCAGGCTGCGATGTCCCTGATACAACACACCTGGGAACTCAGGGGAGCAGCCCTGGGAACCCAAACCTGGTCTAGGAATCAGGGAGGGCTGCCTGAAGGAGGCGCGGCTGAGACTGAAGAATGAGTAGAAGGTGGTAGAGGCCAGATGGTGGAGTGATGAAGGAACATTCTAGTTTTCATGGCAAGCAGACAGCATGTGTGGGAAGAACAGCAGGGAGATGAGTCAGAGGGGAATGCGGGGTCCCAGGCCTCGCCTTAGAGCAAGTACCCAAGTATTAGGATGGGCAGTGCGTGACCTGTGGCCAGCCTACCTGGGTTCAAACCCAGCTCTGCCACCTCCCAGAGGTGAGTCGTAGGGCAAATCGCTTAACCTCGCTGTGCCTCAGCTTCATCCCTGTGTAAAAATCCGAATAGGCCACCCTACCCACCTGGTAAGGCTGCCGTGTGGACTACAGTCTGGCCCCAGTGTAAGCACCTCATTCATGCTAGCTGCTGATATTAACCTAAGGCCAGGCATTCCCAGAGCGTAGGACCCCAGGCGACTCAGGGTAGCTCACAAACATGTTTGTTTTAGTAGTTGTGTGTTTATTTTAATGTGTCTCCTGAACAATAGAACTTGAACCCCAGACCTAAGATTTCACAGGTTTTATTGCTTGGGACAGCGCCAAATAAATAGTACTAGTCTATTTAAAGTTCACTGAAGGAAAACCATCAAACAAATAGCTCTATGTATGGAGAGGGCAACATTCGTGCAGGCGGGCTGCGTGTGACAGCGTGGGGAGGCCTGGCTCTGGGCGGGAGACAGAGGAGGTGGTTCCAGCGGGGGTAGCGGGATCCGATCCACGCCGAGGAGGTCTTTGGCTGCTGTGGGGAGCAATGGTGGGGGAGGTGGGGCTTCCTCTGTCCCTCCCCCTGCTTCCCAGGCTGCAGGCAGGGTAGCCCCAGACCAGAAGGCCCCTCTCTGGGGAAGGACACAGCAGTCACCCGGAGCTCGGCACATGCCTTACTGCCACCATCCCACAGCGCCCAGCCCCAGCAGAGGGCACGAGCATGGGCTGGGACAGCTGGTTGGGGTGGATGGGGCCCCAGGTCCTGTCAGGGCCATGACACCTGAGTTCTCTTCTCAACTTTGCCACTGCCCGCTGGGGACGGCTCTTCCCTCTTGGTCCCCAGCATCTGTCTTTGGGGTGAGTGTGGAATGCATCTGGGGACCTTTCTGTCCACACAGCACACTTGCACTTCCTTCCTGCCGCTGTTTCTACCCCGGCCTGGGGCTCACATCCCAGTCTCGTTTCCCTTTCTCTGGAGGAGTCGGTCTGCCCTGACCCGAGCTCCCAGCTCTGTCTGCCGTGTTGCACTTGGATGGTTCGCTACGTTTTATCTCCACCTTCTCATCTTGAGGCTCTGTGACTGAGGCTCTTGAACCCCAAATTCCCTCCCCACCCCACCCCCGCTCTACTCAAAGGTAGGGCAGTCCTTGCAGCCGATGCGTGGGGGCCTGCCCCAGCTCCAAGCAGGTTTCACGTGGGAGTGCTCGGAAGCCCCAGGCCCTCACGGCTCCTGCCCCCGCTGGGCCCCTCTTTCCAGCACCTGCAGAACATCACCTTCCAAATGGAGTCCAGCGTGGCAGAGAAGGAGGAAGAGTTCCAGAGCCTCAAGTACATCTTCCACAGCTTCATGGAGAGACTCTGGGCGTATCTGACCATCCAACAACTGCTGGAGAAAATGTGCGTAGCCCACGCCTCCGAGGGCCCACTCCGGCAGCCACACATGGCCTGAGCACCTGCCCGAGCTTCCTACTGGGGGGGGCGTTGGGCACAGGGTCTCTCTCCAGCATGGAGAGTGGGGGTTGGGGCACCATGTGTGAGCTCCAGACTCTCCCAGGGGAACCCTCCCCGAAGGGTCTGGAAGGGAAGGAGAACCTGACAAGGCCTCCAGGGACCTGAACCTGTGATGTCCTCGACCTGCAGGATTTCGGCCTCCGATGCTGAGAAACAGGCCCTCGAGACCCGAGCTCTGAACCTGTCACTGCAGTATGGTTTTGTCACGCCCCTCACGTCCATGGTGGTCACCAAACCTGAGGGCGAGAAACAGTCTGAAGTTGCCGAGAAGCCCACGGAACCCGATGGATGTGAGAGTGGGACCCCAGCCTCCTTGGCAGCACAGCCTTTCCCCTGCATCCCAACCAAGACCCCGACCCTGCCACCCCTAATGTCCCAGGAGCCTGGGGAGACTCCTCCCATTCCATTGATGTGGAAGCTAAGGTCAGGTCTCCTGACCCCAGAGTTCACTGCACCTATTTAGTGCTGGGGTTGGAAAGCAAGGTTAAATACAAGTGTATTTCTTTCTTTCTCTCTTTTTGTTTTATCCAGAAAACAAACCTAGGCACTTCCACTTAGGTAAGGGCCTCAAAGGTTGGGCTGGGGGACCGTTGACTGACACAGAGCCTAAGGCACCAGCCCCACGAGGCTGCGGGCCAGGGCCTCTCCGGCCCAACACCACTGCCAGCAAGGGGTGTCGTCTGCCTAAGCAAACGGGTGCATTTCGTCACTCATTCATTCCGTTCATTCCAATACTGACTGCCGCTTGGGGCCTGCCCTGGGCACTAGGGATACAATCCCCCTGCAACTACAGGCCCCAGAAAGGTACATCTAACAGGCAAACCCCAGGTCCCTCTGATTTTCAGGTTTTCCTCTCTCCAGATTTCATACCACAGGAGACAGAAGGTCCAGAATAACAGGTGGCAAAGGAGGAGAGGGGAGAGGGGTGGGAGATTGACAGAACCGTGACCCCGGCCACAGACGGGGCTCTGCCCTGGTTGTCGGGGGAATTGTTGCCTGGCTAACCTGGCTGACTGGCAGCGCTGGGACTCAAGTCCAATTATGTCTTATTAGGGAGCAGCTATGCAGACTCCTTCCTTCCTGAAAGAAGAGGCCTTAGAGGACCAAGTAATTTGAGTCGGGGGGCTGGGGGGGAGGCTGACATCCCAGGGGCAGGGGCCGAGGAGTTCAAGAAGGACCCTTTGTTCCCACTTTGAATTTCTTCTGACCATGGGAGGAAAGGCTCCCAGAGTGATGGGTGCAGGGAAGGGAGCCATCCGCCCTTCTCCACGTCCCTCTCCCGGGATGGGTCCCAGAGCCCGGGCTGTGGGGGACCCACGACACTGCTTCAGAGAAGACTACATGTGTCAACTTTTCCAAAGCAGGACCTTCCGGGAAGGTACCTACTTATCCAGGGAGATCCGGACCACGAGGACCTCTTCATTCTCCTCTTCCGCATCTAGCCTACCCTTGGGTTAGGGAACCGCCGCTACCAGACATGTTGTTAGGTAAGCCACTTTCTGACCCTCTGAGAGTCTAGTTTCCTTAAGATGATCATTAAACCCGCCTGTAGAGTTGGAGAGGCAAAGCACCAGCCCAGAGCCTGACACAGGGCTCAAACCCACGAACCGTGAGATCACAGCCTGAGCCGAAGTAGAATGCTTAACCGACTGAGCCGCCCAGGCGCCCCGAAGTAATGGGTCCTTTATTTTCACCGGATCAGATTCATTGCACTCTGAAGGCTGGCTCAGGATGGGACCTTCTAGAGAGAGAAGGCTTCCTCCATTTCCAAAGCCAACAGTGGTCCCTTGAGCTATTTTCGATCCCAAATCTGGACTCAGAAACAGCATACAGCCAGGCTAGCCCCTGTGTCCTCTGCATTTTACCTAATAGCGTGCCCTCCTGTTTGAAAATCCATTACAAAGGCTCTTCTAAGTTGGGTGTGTGTATGCCAGGGGTTGTGGGGCTGGGTGGGTGGCAGTGATGGCTGGAGGATGTGAAGATGGCTCTGGATCCCGACTGCCTTCTTCCTCTCTGTTTCCGGCTGTCTCTGCACTAACACCTGCTTCGGCTCCATCAGCTCCCTCCACTCCTGATGGCACGTTCCGCAGCTCGGATTTAAGAACCAAGGCCAGAGCCCCTGCAGTACCTTCTAACACTGTGACGCAGAGACATCGGGAGAGGAAGCCCTCGGGGAGCTCTACAGACTCATCACGTGGGTTTCCCAGTGTTGAAGTTGAGAGGGAGCCCTGGCCGCAGGCCTCCGCTTCTCCATCTCTCACCTCTCCCCCCACTCCCCAGGCAGGGACTGTCTAAACCCAGACTTTTTCTTCTTTCAGAACCAGCCAAGAAAGACTCTCCCCCAGGTAAGTTGCCAGCCTCCCTCGGGCCCCCTCCCTGCCCTTACCTCCCAGCCTGCTCTACCTGCTCTCGGAACCACACCTGCTGTCCCAGTCCTCATCCAGGCGCCTCCTGTCATCCTGACCCTGCCCGGACCGAGTGTGAACCGCCTCTGTGTGGACATCAAGCACTCTCAGGGGCCAATGAACCTGCTCTCAGACCCTGACCAAGGTGAGAGATGCACACCCAATCGTCCACCCAGAGAGACCCAGACACCCCTCACTCCCCCTTACCACCCCCAGAGACAACGACGGGACATCTGCCCATGGAGACACACCTTACCCCTTGTGGGCCTGTCCCAGATCACGGCGTGGCCATGCCTCTGAGCACTGACACTTGCACTTACATGCCCACCCCACAGACTTTCCCTCAAGCATCACATACGCAGGTCTGGGTGGCTCGGGCACTCCAGGGAGACCAGATAAGGAATTGTCCCCAGGCACCACCATACTTCAGGGGTGGGGAGACAGACTTGGGCCTATATAAGCTCAGAGGCCTACAGTCAGTGCCCAGAGCAACATGGAAGTGAGCCCAGAGGAGATAAGCGCTGTCTGAGGGTCAGAGGAGGCTGCACGGGGTCACACGGGAATGATTGGGCCTTGGCAGACAAGCGGGGCCCACCGGGCCAAGGAAGGGGAAAGCAGAAGCAGAGCCCCGGGGGGGTACTGAGAGGACTCTGGAGGGTGTGGAGCAGGGGAATGGGAGGAGGAGGTAGGTGTGCTGGCCAGGCCTGCACTCCCGACCCCCAGAAGGCTCTTACTGGCTGAACCGAGCGTCAGGTCAGATGCGAGGAAGCATGGCACTCGGGGACGCTCACGCACACCTGCAGAGCCACCCGGAGCCGGGGAACATCTACGGCTCCCTCATTCCTCCCAGAGCCACGCAGGCCGCCGCTCATCTCACCAGGCCATGGTCTGTTTGCCCCACAGGCCGGGCGTCGCTCCTTTTCTGTCTCGCTCTTGGCCATAGCACCTCGTCAAGCCAGCCACACTACAGGGGCTTTATGAATATTTGTTGATTTCAGACAAGATCTGCCTTCTCGAAGGGCTCGTCTGAAGTGGCCATCACTGAGGATTCGGGGGCCCTTCCAAACCCCTTTGAAAGCAGGGGATGAGGGAGAGGTTGTGGGAGGAAGTGTTGGGAAAAGGGGACTGAGAAGGTGAGCCGGCAAGAAGGGGTTTGGGCGGGCCTCTCATCCAGGCCAGTGCCCAGCCGGGGCCACAGCCTTGACCTCTCTGCTCCCGGCCCTCTCAGGGATTGAGGTGACTGGCCAGTATGAGACGGAGAAGGCCCAGTTCTCGTGGATCGAGGTGACCTTCAAGAGCCCCCAGCTGCAGGTCCGTGCCTCCCCTGAGCACGTGGTAGTGACTCGAAATCGAAGACACTCTGCCTATAAGTGGAAGGAGACGCTGTTCTCGGTGATACCTGGGTACGCCCCTGACTGGGTACCTCTCTGGCCACGTTAGTTCACTGGTGACAGTACTGACAGGCGACCTGGGCCCAGGCACCTGGGGGCGGGGTGGCTGAGCGTGACTCTCTTGCAGTGGGTCACACCCGCAGGAGGGGCCGAGACGCAGAGAGCCCTGCACCGTACCCTCCCACTCTGGAGGGCACAAAGGGGCTGTGCTGGGACCCAGCTACCCTCACACCTAACCCGGGTCACTACCCGATATGGGGCATGGTGTGGTTTGGAGCTGGCTCTACCGCCAGTCCTGTGTGACCCTGGCCAGGCTGCTTAGCTCCTCTGTTTCCTCACTCATAACCAGAGATAATCACTCAGCCCTGAGTCAGAGGCCGAGGAGAAGGTCTGATAGAGGATGTGACCCAGGAGTCCTGAGCCCGTTGGACAGTACGGTGCCCACTGGGTACAGTGGAGGGCCGTGCTGTCTGTGTGGTGAGGTAACGATGACCATAATGAGAAGTTGGAGAGCCCTGTCCCCGGGGGGAGGTCATGAATGTCATCCTTAGCATACTCCTAGAGCTGTGATGAGGAAAGACAAGTCTCTCTGGCATCAAACACTGGGCAGCTGGTGGGCCCTGGAGGTGGACGGCCACCTTTTCCGAGTGAGGCTGCCCTACCACAGGGCTTTCCGGAGGCAGCTCACCAGCTCTGGAAGCCACCAAGGGCCTGGGAGTGGGGCCTGGGAGCTGAGCAGTGCGCGACCCCCAGCCTGTACCGAGCGCAGAGAGCTCTGTGACTGCCCTCTCACTGTGCCACACTGTAGAGACCGGTTTCCACTGGACAAATGAGTCGGTGCCTAGAAAATCCGAGGGGCTCACCCCAAAACCATCCGATTTCATAAGAGATCTTAAAGTTTCCTGTATCTGATAAGGGCACGAAGAATGACAGAGTTTCTGTGCCTTGGACATGCACACTAGAAGGTAGAATAAAGAATCCCTATCACTTACAGTGAGAGAAAGTCCAAATACCTTCATGAGCTACAGAAGATGCACCTAAGGGAAAACAGACCACCTCTTGTACGTCGAATTGAGGACAGTGTCAATTTAGGGCAGTTCCATTGAAAATCACCTCAGAGTAACAGCAGGGGCCTAGTCAACGTGCTTAAAGGAGCCTAACATTTCTCAGAAAACAAAAAAGGTAAGAATTTCAAAGATTATCTTAAGTAAAACAGGACGGGAAAGAACGAAAAGGGACTTACTCTTCTAGACAGAAGTTAACACCGATCGTCAGAAGGAAGTAGCACTCGCCGTAAAAACAAAAGGGGTAGAATGAATATATCAGACAATTGCCTAAATAGTATAAAACTAATTTATAAGAAACTAACCTAAGAAAACCAGGGAGGAAAAGGAATCCCTTTTATTTTATAAATAATACACCAGATACCACTAAGACGGTCCCAGTTTACCAATGAGGAAAGCAAAGCCCAGAACACTGAAGGGACCTCCCACCCAAGGCCCGTCCCACCTCGATTGCTCAGGACCCGGGGTTTCCCCACAGCCTCAACATGACCATGGACAAGGCGGGACTCCTGCTGCTCAGCAGCCCAGACAAACCGACCATCGGCCTGCTGCCCTGGGACGGCCCTGGGGAGGGACTCCGGCTCCTTCTGCGGGACACCGAACGCTTCTCTAGCCACGTTGGTGGGACCCTTGGTATGTTGCCCCATGGCTCAGGACACCCTCAGAAGCCTCCTCTGCCTGCAAACGAGCAGTGCCCTTCACCTCTGTGTGTCTCCCAGTCTCCGTCTTTGTTCCTTGCTGACCTGCCCTTTGTGTCTCAGGCCAGTTCTACCAGGGCGTGCTCTGGGGGCCGCCCGCAGAGGCAGATGGCAGCAGGAGAACACTGAGCGTCCAGGGCCGTGACTACTCTGCCACCAGGTGACTCCGCGCACACAGGCCGCTGAGCCCGGCCGGGTGTGGGGGCCGGGAGGCTGGGAGCTGGGCTCGGCAGGCGGCCCTACTCCCCTGTCCCTGCCTGGAAACTAGAGAGAGTGCGGGCAAAGGTTAATACTTTAGATATCTCTGACCTAGCTCTCAGTGACCTCACACAGGATAGTCAGTTCAGACCTACAGAAAATACCCCGGCCCAGAGATCACTACGGTGAGTCGGGGGCAGTAGGAAACGCCTCCCGAACTCCTGGAGCCCTGGGTCCTGAAGGCCACACACAGCTGGGTCCACTTGGGTGACCGGGCCGTCTCAGCCTGTGCTGGAGGAAATTCTAAGGCCCCCGGACTCTCTACCCTCCGTGTTTCTAACCGCAGCCGTCTCCCTCTCTTCCCACCACACCTGAGATTTGGTGACCACCTAAACCTATCTTTCTGTCTGTCCGTGTATCCATCCCAGATTGCTCAAGCTGGATTACCAAGACGGGTCGCCAGGAACAGAGATTTCCTGCTGGTCTGTGGAGCTGTAGTTATGTGGGAGGGGTTACACCCACCCCCAGGCCACGCCCCTGTGGGCCGCCCTGTGACCAGAAGACCGCCTGTGGGGCCTGGACTGCGACGGGGAGGGAGGGATAGTCCCACTCATTCCAAATAAAGGTGCTGTGAGCCCAGGAAACGGACATCTGTGGTTGCGTCTGGCTACATCCCAGGGCCTCAGAATCCCGTTAGAATCTTCCACTCTGAGCCCCTCGAAGGCCTGTGGGCAGTGAGGCCCATGAAGAACTTTCAGTCTAATCTCTTCGTTTTACAAGCAGGGAAACTAGGATTTAAAGAGATTAAACCACCCATTTAAAATGTTGCTGCAGCCCCCAGCTGGGAGTCTAGGGCAGGAGAACGTTCTCTGCGGGCAAAGGTTCAGTCTGCTTAATGGTCACTGAGTCTGTGAAAACCAGTTTTGACAGAATAAGGAGGAGGAGGAGGACGACGACGACGAATGAGCTGGGTGGAAGTTCTTGTTAGAAATACAAATGGCCCCGGGTGGGCACAAACTGGGTAGAAGTTCTTTCTAGGCCAACTCTCCAACCTCTCAGCAAGCTCTTGGGCCCCTTGGTGACGGGATTCGCACGACACAGTTTGATTTTCACACCTGCACTCAGCGCCAGGCCTGTCTGCTCACCGCCCGATCAAGAGGCTGGCCCTGGAAGATGGGGGAGACAGAGATGAGGTCCCCGGTCCAGGGAGGAAGCAAGCGTCTGTCCCCAGGAGCCTCGAATCTCATGAGGGTGCTCCAGCTCCTGGGCTGCTGGGGGTCTGCTCCCCCATCCGTGCTCCAGGGGTAGGCACCCCGGAGACTGCACCCAGTTCTTGCACAGGCGAAGCATACCTAAACATTTACAGTTACTCCACCTGCTTCTTAAAAATGACACATGTCTTTGGCTTACAAATAAAAACCATAAAGAGAACGAAAGCAAAACCATGAGAATGAGAATAAAAGAAACAAGCAAGGGAAGAGTTAGATCGCAGGCACCGGGGTAAGGCAAGCTAGAGCAGTGCAAAGCTTTGTGCCGAGCCTCCTGGCAGCCAGGAGAAAGCAGAAAATGAGAGGAAGCAAACTAGATCACTGGGGAAAGCATTCTTTTCTCAGCTCTAGAACTTCACAGGATGTTTCCAGAGTGAGTCTTTCTAGAAGGGTCCAGGGAGAGGGGCGTGGGAGGGGTCTCCAGCAGCAGGTTTGCCAAACACACAGGAACATCCCCGCTGAGCAGCGGAGTCTCCATGGAGCCTGGTGGGCAGGCAGGGGTCAAGGCTGAGTCGCCTTGTGAAGGTCGCTCCGAGGGGCTGACCAGAGCTCCGACATACCAGCATGCAGGATGCGAGATGAGTGCCCACCCCAAACTCACCCCTCCGGGACCCCAGCAGTGGGCGGGGCTGTGGAATCGGTGCAGCCGCAGAGGCGTCATGGGTGACTCTCTGGCCCAGCCCCCTCGCAGGGCAGGTGTTCTCTGTGAACAGCGGGGGGGGGGAAGGAGCTCCGTGCCCTTCGCTGTTTTGTGCACCGTGTGTTTCCCGCACTCACCTAGGCCAGGCCCAGGGCTGTGCCGCAGGTCCATTGGGTACCATGGAGACACGTTGCCTATTGTGACAACTAAGAGAACAGACCAGGTGCACCAAGAGCCTGGGGAGACATTTCGCCCAACCTGGGGAATATCAGGGAAGCATCAGAGGCTGTGAGCTGAGGCAGGTGTAGCCGGGACAATGGGGTGCTGGGGAATGGACAGGGTCCACCTGGGTTTTGCCTGCAAGGAGGGCCTCCCTGACTTTGTGGGGGAAGAGGGAGAACTTCGGCTGGGGACCTCCTCCCGACTTTCTCCCAGCTTGCCGGACCCGGGGGCTAGCCGGAGGGGAAGGGCAAAGACGGGCACCCGAGGAGGGCGATGTGTCTTCACATCATCTGGCAGGCTCTTCCTCCCCATTTTACAGATGTGAAAAACGACTGGTTTAAAGCTACATAGTTCCTCAGTCAACCTGGGACCCAGTGGGGAGCAGGGCCTGGCCACTTAGGTTTTCTCCTGGACTGGCCTCCCCAGACCCCAGGAAACCCTGCTCTGACTCAGGCGGATGGGACCCTGGAGTGGGAGGTAGGGGAACTTCCTGGTGACCCATCGCCAGATCCCACCCTCACCCGCTCTGGCATTTGTGGCCTTTCCCAGTCTGACTCAAACCTCGTCCGGGAGGCGGCGGTCCCTGCTCTGCCATCAAGCAAAGCTGCCCACTGCTTCCCACAATAGGTGCCCTCTGCCCAGCGTGCCCATATCTCCTCAGGCAGCGAGAACCGCAGAGGCCAGGGATCTGGGATGTGAGGGGTTAGGTTCGCAGAACTGGAAGCAGTCTGTGCGTCTGGAACCCTGAAAGCGAGGGAGACACCGGGTGGGTGGGGTTGGTGAGGCTGGATGGGCCATAGGCAGGGCACTGGCCTTTCTCCCAAGATCAGTGGCTGGGAGGTGTCACTGATAGGGTTTTAGGCAGGGAGTGATGGTCGGTTCTGCCCTACAAAGTCTTTCTGTGGAAGCAGGGAGAGCCGAGAAGGGGTGCTGCAGTTGTCCAGGTGGGAGAGGGCTGTCCGGGCTGAGGGCCCTCACAGCCCCTCCTCTGGGAATCTCTGTCTGACCCCAACCTCTGACCCCACCCAGGACTTAACTGTGGGGACGGAGTGAGTGGTCACCAGGAGCTGTGATTGGAGGATCTTGGGGATTTCCGGCCTAGCCGCCGCAAACTGGGGCACCCAGGCAGAGAGGAAATGGCCACTGAGCTGTGTGGCCCCAGATTCTGGCCCAGAATGTTGGGTTTACCTGCTGAATGGCTAGATGACTGAATGGCTAGTGGATGGGCGGGTGGAGGGGGGCAGACAATGGGAAGATGGGGGGCTGAAGGACGTCCATAATGAGCTGCCGGCTATGTCTGCTCCGAGCACTCTCTGCTTCTGTGTCTTCGGGCCTATGGGTCCTCGTGGGGGCCACTGAGCCATGACCCTTGACTTTCTATATTACCCTCCTGGACTCTGAAATGCACTCAACTCTTCTTGACTTCTCAGCCTCTTCACACCAGAGTCAACTCTTTGTTTTTTTCCTTCCCAAACCATCATACATTTGGCTCCCAAAAGTGCTACCCCCAAGCAACCCCGTCTTTCACCCACATCGATGGAGAGCCCCAGGGAATTGCCTTCCTAGCAGCCAGCCCCTCCTTTGAGCTACCTCGGGGCCCAACTGCCTGATCCCTGGAGTGGGGGCTCACAGAGGCAGTGCAGAGGCTGGTGGCAGTGTCCCGTCAGGCTTTATTGTCACAGCCCTCCCTTAGACCCTGGTCCGTGCCCCTGTTCCAGAGGCCAGGTGAGCTGGGTCAGCCATCTCAGCAGGAGTTGGCATGTCTGCTCAGAACAGGTCGGGGACAATGTAGTCGCTGTGGACACCGTCAATCAGCCCTTCCCCGTTGTTGTGGACAAACCAGCAGGGGACCTTGGTGCCGACGCTGACATCCTTCCTGTAGTCTTTCTGGGAACCCCTGGGAAAAAGGAGAGAGACACTGTGATATACACGGGGCGGGCAAGACAGCTGCTATGTTCAAGGACCTAAGACTGGAAAAAGGTGTGAAGTTGCTGCTTCTGAGTCCAGAACTCTTTGCTCAAGGAAGAGATCAAACGATGA
The DNA here is from genome assembly GCA_030068075.1 of Paguma larvata. Classification (NCBI taxonomy): domain Eukaryota; kingdom Metazoa; phylum Chordata; class Mammalia; order Carnivora; family Viverridae; genus Paguma; species Paguma larvata. The sequence goes on along the minus strand of CM057842.1, from coordinate 20,241,925 downwards.
ACTCCCTCTAGGGGGCCAAGTTCGGCCTTTTCCTGATTAGGAGGAGTCTGGGGGAGGGGGGAGGTCAGGAACCCAGAGGGAAACCAGAGTAGGTGCCCCACAGGAGACAAGAGCCTGCCAGGCCCGTGTGTGTGGGTGGAGGGCTCTCTCCTCCTGTCTTGTCACTGGGCAGGGTGAGGATGTCAGAGTTCCGTCACCTGGTGACCGTCAGCCGATGGCTCTTCACCACCATTGTGGCGTCTGGCTTTGTGGGGTCAGAGCCTGGGTGGATGTCAGACACTTTAAAGTCCAAGGGATGGAAGAATTGTCCTGGAAACAAAAACATTCACACCGTCAGCCTCCGCACACTGTCAGCTTCCACCATCACCATGAGGAAGACAGCCACCAGCCTTCCGGGGTTGACGCAAAGGTTGACTGGGTGTTGTGTGCTGGGTCCAGGGTGACTAGAACAATCTTTCGTGTGGCTTTTCCCCTCTACCATGTGTCCTGACCGATCTGAAGCTTGAAAATTCCATACCCAGCAGCCCGTGTGTTTGTGCTGACATCCGGTGACTGTCCACCACATAGAAGCCCAGAAAGTCTTGGTGGACAGGATGCTTCTTCCACACCTGGTGCAGGACGACCACAAAAGTAACCCCGTCTCCGAAGGAGACCACCATATTCTTTTTCCTGTTGATTGTCACAGACAGCCTAGGAGAGAAGAGGAAGGAGGTCAGCAAGCAGGGCCCAGTGGCAGCCATGATCCCAGGCATCTGAATCAAGGGCATCTCCATCCATGGCACCTGAGAGCACACAGACTCTGGAAACTATCTCAGAGGTGTTGGAGAGAAGATGCCTCCCACGTGTGGACTATGCCCTCTACTGAGTGGATCCTTGTTCTTCCCTAAGCAGAAGACAGGGCTGTCCTGGGAGTCTGGAGACATGGGATCAATCCTCAGCTCGGCCACTGGCTTCCTGTGTGACCTAGGGTAGGTTCCACCCCTCTCTGAGCTTCACTGGGAGTAATGCCCCTGCCCTATCCACTAGGCTCTGGGTGACTTAAGACCTAGGAGAGGCTGAGCTGTGGGAGAGCTAGCAAGTTCTGCCAGAGAAGGTGAAAAGGAGGGTTAGTGTGTTATCAGATTGCAGGTCCCCCCTGACGCTTATGTCCACACAGTCCTTCCCTCGAGATCAGGCCTGTGGGGGCACCAGGGCGGCTCAGTCGGTTAAGCGTCTAACTCTTGATTTCGGCTCAGGTCATGATCTCACAGTAGGTGAGATTGAGCTCCGAGTTGGGCTTCGTGCTGACGGTGTAGAGCCTACTTGGGATTCCCTCTCTTCCCTTTCTTTCTGCCTCCTCTCTCTCTCTCTCTCTCTCCCCTTCTCTCTCTCTCCCTCTCTCAAGATAAATAAACATTTTTTTAAAAAGATCAGTCCTATGAACTGTCCAGCTACCAATTCGGCTGGAGCCATTGTGGTCACCCTTCCCTGGACAAGGGCTCAACTCTGAGGCCACCAGTCTCTCCTGTAACCCCCATGGGTCTTCTGTCCTGGGATTTGTCCAAATCCCTCAGGGGCTCCTTAGACCTCTGAGACTCAGGAGCGGGGCTGTACCCGTCCTGTGTGACTGTGACCGTGTCCAGCCAGCTGAAGGTGCTCTGTGCAGCTCCATTCCACAGGGCGATCTTCTCCGGTGTCACCTCCATCCGGAAGTCCATGTGAGCATTGGCAATGCCCAGCTTGCCAAAGTAAGTCTTTCTGGTCTTGGAGTCAGAGTTGCCTTCCTTCTCGCCAATGATCTGCCCGTTAACCGTGAGGCCTGCCAGAGGGATGGGGTAGTGAGGGGCCAGTGAGGCCTTTCTGAGTCCAGGCTGGTTTTTAGGGTGCACCTTCTCCTACAGCCAGACCTGCTAAGGGGGGGAGGGAGCAGAGTGGGGTCCCCAAGAGGGGACCAGGACTTCAGAGCCAATCCTCCGTGTTCCTAGACACTCCTGGGTCCCTCTGGCAGCTGAGGGCCCGTGCCGCAGACCTGCCCCCTGCCCGGTCCAGGGAGTGGTGTTCAGAGCAAAACTGTTTCCCAGACGCAGGCCCCCCTCACCCCTAACCGTCTCCCCAGCACCACTGGGTCCCGGGAGCTTGGTGAGCCAGTGGCTCCAGACAGCCCCTCAAGGTGTAAGCCGCACGTAAAGATGGTGCGTTCTGAGCCGAGTGAGGACCTGGCCCCCACCTGTGACGGGGTCCTGAATGAGGCGCAGCACCGTGCCCGGGTCTTCATCGATGTTGAAGCAGATGGCATCGTCTTTCTGCGGGACTTGAATGATGAAGTGGGGGTCCCCATCCACTGAGAGCACATCGGAGAAAGGGCTGGCTCCCGGACCTCTCTCTCACTCTTCCAGGGGGCCCTCCCCTCCCCTCCTGGCCCCTGTGGGTAGACTCCTAACAGGTAGCGGGCTCTGGGCCCTGGGGCTTCGAGAGGAGTCGGGGGAACTCACCGTAGTAGTAGGGCGTTTGAGGAGGCTGGTAGCTGGCTGCGGACACAAGGGGAGAGAGGCCGAGCTAAACGAGCGGGCCGGGGAGGCGCCGGGACCCACATCCAGACCTTGGTTCATGCGCCCGCCCTTCCCGCTTCCCCGTGCTCCCACGCCACCTCCCAGCTCCTCGGGAGCCCGGCCATCTGCCTGTTCCGGAGAGCGGATTCAGGGAGGACTCTGGAGGAGAACGTGACCTGGGGCCACTCTCCGGGCAGAGCCCTGTGGGTTGGGGGGGCCGTGGCTGCTGCCATATACTTACTCAGGTAAGCCATGGAGCGGGCCTCTGAAAAAGGCAGCAAAAGGGCAGTCGTGAGCTGGGTCTGAGGGTCCTCACTCCCCCAACCCATGCCTTCTACCTGGCTTGGGGCCACCAGTCTCCAGTGGAGCCCCAACCCGGGTAGACAGAGGGTTGGGATGTAACTCCTAACGGAGGCTTCAGACATGGGAGCGGGCCTGGGGAGTTCCTTTCTAGGGCTGGTGGTAACATGGATGTCATTTTTATGCCGGGGGCATGGCACTGCGACGTGGCCGATAAGTACGCCGCGAGATCATCCGCTTCCCTGTCGCGAACAGTGCTCACGGCAGACACCATCCCACACCCTGAGCTCCCACTCCCCAGTCGGGGTGGGGTGAGGCTCACAACCGTCTGTCGTCCTCGGTAGTATCCCCCTCCCACACATACTCATGCCCACACGTGCGCACACCGTGACTGCATCTGACAGGGCTGTGCTGAGGGAAGAGCGATGCCCTGGGCCACATGCGCTGCTAGGATCAAACCACCTGTCAGCGGAGGCGGGGCAGGCTGGGAGAGGCTGGGAGGCACGCTGGTGGTCGTGGGCTCACTGGGGGCAGGGATGCCACTTAATAACAAGAGACACACAGAGTGCTATGAATCCCAGAGTCCGCGCAGGAGCCAGGCTGCCTGGGCTGAAGTCCCAGCTGGCCACCTGCTGACTAAGTCCTGGAACAAATAGACCTAGCCCCTCCATGCCTCCATTGCCTCGCTGTAAAATGGGAACCATGATAGGCCTCCTTCGGAGGGTTGCTGTGGGATTAATGGAGTGTCAGTGTCTGATGTGAGAATTTCCTCATTTTTGCAGGTCACAGAATGCTCTCATACCGATCGTCCCTCCTTAGGAAGGGGAAGCCACCTCCAAACGACTGACAAGGACCCAAGGAGGCTCAGAGAGGGCAGAGCCCGGACCAAGGTAGCTCATGAGTTGGTGGCAGAGCTGGGACCTGATCACAGGTGTCCTGAGGAGCCCTCCCTGGGCTGGGCGCTCGGAAAGGCCTCCTTGGTTCTCTCTTGTGCTCCCCCCACCCCTGCCCGGGCCACCGGCCCAACTGCTGGCTGAAGCTCACCTTCTGTATCTGCAGGCCCTGTGTGGGGGGAGGAGGAGAAATGTGTTAGGAGCCACAGACTTCTGGTGTCTGCATCAGTGCCATCGACTGGCTGCCCATCCCGCCAGCCCCAGGCTGGGGGCCTCCCAGCCAACAACGCCCCCCGCCCCCCTACTGTGTGTCTTCTGGAGCCAGGAGCTCCTAGAGGCCTGGCCCAGACCAGCTCTTTGGCTCCCATGCCTCCCAGTGCCGCCCCCCTGCTCCCCACGCCCAGGTGCAGGGACACTTAGGAGTCCCCTCTTGGAGGCTGGTTGAGCAGGCCTGGTCCAGCCTCCAGCTCTCAATCCCCAAGCACATGCTCTGGACCTAACCTGCAAGCTGGAAGTGCCTCTTCCTGTCTAACTGAGCCCTTCCGTGCTACAGCCAAAGTCCCTTTCCTTGAAATGACCCTGAGCAAGGTGTCCCGTGACTCACGTCCCTTTAGAGACCCAGAGGCTCCTATTCACCCCCTACCCACTGTCCATGCTGATGGATTCACCTGCTCCACAAACGCCCTCCCTGGCCCTCGGCCAGATCTCCCTCGATGCCCCAGGGACCTGCCCCCCTGCAGCAGGCCTGGGTCCCACCAGCCTGGCTCGTGCCTCTTCTGGCCACCCCAGGCCCCAGTGGCCTGGAAGGCCTTTGAGTTCTGGCCTCCACTCTCCATGCCCACCTTCTCCGGGCTTGTCAGCGATGGCCGTCTGGTCCTCATTGTCCTCAGGCTTGGTCACCACCATGGAGGTCAGTGGAGTCACAAAGTGGTACTTGAGGGACAGGTCCAGGGCCTGGGCTGTGAGGTTCTCCTTCTCCTCACCATGGGCGTTCTTGCTGTGGGGAGGGGCAGGAGTGTCACCCGAAGAACCTTTCCCTGCCTGACCTCTTTTGCTGTGACTCCTAGAACCAGGCCGAGAGCCCAGAGGCAGCCCGGGAATGCCTCTCCTCAGGGTAGAACCCACCAGCACTCAGAAAAAGACTGGTTCACCAGCTCCCTGGGACAGATGGACAGGCTGTGTCTGAGGCTGGGCCTCAGTTTCCCCACTGTAAGATATGAGGGGCTCAAAGTGGCATCACGACAATCACTCATGACGGTGTCATGTCCTGAGCACTCAGCACGTGCCAGACCCTGGCGCAGGGGCCTTAGAGGCGTATCCCACCTAAAGGAAGGCTGACATGGCGCTCTCACGTGGACCCAAGCTCTGCCTTCTAGGGGCCGAGGACAGGGATCCAAGCCTTCAGTTGTGCTCAGCCTCACCATCATTGCGGGCCCATGCCGAATGTGGGGTACAGGGTGCTGAGGCCCGCCCCTGCCCTCGAGGTGCTCCCAGGGTGCTGCTTGAGCCCCCGATGTCAGGCTGGGCTATGCCCCTGGAAAAATGATCTGTGGGGGCTGGGCTGAGAAGAGGGGAAGGTCCCCGGGATGGGTGTGGCAGGGCGCGTCCCGGGGTGTGGCTGAGTCTTCCTCCTCTTGGGCTCCCCCAGAGCAAAGCCAGCACAGGGGCAAGCACAGGTAAGTGGCAGGGCAGCGCGGGAGGCCCAGGCGTGGGGCCTGGCTGCGTGAGGGGTCGCCAGATCACCGTTTCTCCAGCAGCTGCTCAATGGTGAGGTAGGCCCAGAGCCGTTCGATGTAGTTCCCGAAAATGTAATCCTGCTCCTTCAGGGCCTTTTCCATCTCCTTCAGGTCCACGTCCTCTGTGAAGGTCAGATCATTGATGGCCTGAGGTGGGGGTGAGAGGAGGCCAGAGGCTGGAGGACTGGAGGCCTGGACCAGGTGGACCCAGGTTGGGAGCCGCCACTGCTGGACCCTCAGGCGGGAGGCGGAGCCCCGTGGGTGCCAATCCCCCATCCACAGCACACATTCCAGTCCTGGCCCAGCTCACCCCGTGGCCCTTAACATCCGCCTTGAAGTTGTTCACGTCCTCGTCCACCAGGCGCCCAGCCACCACGATCTCAGAGCCATCGTAGAAGTGCTGATAAGCATTCTGGGTGAGGTCCTGGATGGCGTTCTCGGGGTACTCCACCTCCACGCTGGTCAGCAGCGGGTTGGCCACCTCCTCATAGAAGCCCTGGAGTCCAGAAGGGGGCCCTGGTCACCTCAGGCCATGGAGCAGACATGGAGAGGACGGGGTGGGCGGGCGCCCCCTGGTGCCTCTCTAGGCGTTGAGTCCCCCAGGCCGGGCCGGGCCGGTCCCGGCTCCTAATCTTCACCTCCTTGTGGCCCTGATTGTGCCCTTCAGTCTGTGGGAGGCTTCCCTGCCCTCCCCCCACCGGGTAGAGCCTGGGAAGAATAGAAAGGAAAGGACAGAATTCCTGGCATATAGAAATTGCTCGAGAAATGTTTGTTGGAATGAAAGTAAGAAAGAGCAGAGGAAAGGAGAGGCCGACCAGAGGCGGTGACACGGCGCAGAAACACAGAGATCAAGAGAGACAAGGCAGAGGCACAGAGGCACGGTGGGGGGGGGGGGGGTCCTCTGCAGAGGTTCAGCTGCCGTCACCTGCCCCAGGGAGGAACGGGGTTGCCCAGCCTCACAAATGAAAATGCAGGACGAGCAGTTGAATTTGAGCATCAGGTAAGTGACAAATTAATTTTTAGTCGAAGTTTGTCTGTTACGGGATGGATTGTGTGCCCCCAAAATGCATGTTAAAGTCCTTACCCCCACTCTCTCAAGACATGGCCTTTTTTGGGATGAGGGGGGTTACAGAGGTGATCAAGTCAAAATGAGGCCTTTGGGGTGGGTCCCAATCGATCTATCTGGTGTCCTTGTGAAAAGGGGACAGTTTGGACCTCGACACAGACAGGCACGCAGGGAAGATGACAGGAAGGGGCAGGGAGAAGGTGGCCATCTACAGGCCAAGGAAAGAGGCCTGGACGGACCCTTCCCCCGCAGCCCTCAGAAGGCAACTGCCCGGCTGACAGGGTCGATTGGGCTTCTAGCCCCCGAACAGTGAGGCAACGATTTCTGTTGTCGAAGCCCACCGCCCCCCCCCCCAGCATGTGACACTTTGTTACGGCGGTCCTGGCAAACTAACACAGCATGCTATGCAATATTTGGGTGCGTGCTTGCCCTAAAAAATTGTTCATCGTTTACCAGAAACTCATATTGGGCCGGGTGTCCTGTATTGGCTCTGGCAATCCTGTGGAGGAAGCAGGTCTGTTGTGTGTAGCCTGAGGACAAAATCGACTCCCAAGGATGGATAAGAGGGGAGCTGGAGGTAGATGTCAGCCCAAGAGGAGGCTCTTTCTAGCGACTGAAATTGTCCCTCGGTGTAACAGCTGTCTGAGGAAGTAATGAGCTCCTTGATCCTGGAGGTATGCAAGACAAGGCCTACCTGCAACTGCAAGTTGGCATCGGAATCCTCATAAATGCGCCGGGCCAGCCCGTGGTTCTCCAGAGCCATGCTCTCCAGGAAGTTATAATTCAGATTGGTGCCAAAGCCCAGGTTATACAAGGGGAACTTGCCCCCAATGGCGTTGCGTACATTTTCTTGGATTTTCTCGGGTCTGCTTTCACCTGCAGGAGAAAGGGGGCTCACACCCCAGCCTGCCCAGCCCCAGCCACCTGCTGGATCAGCTCTGTCTAGAGATCTCTAACGCCTGCACGGGCCCAGCTGGTGATTGGGGCAGGGGGTGGTCCTTGGCAGGGGGAGGCCGTGCCCTTGAAGGGCTCACAGGCCATGGGGGACCGTGGGGAGAGGCGCCCGAGGTCTTGCAGCACGCTGGCTTTGGTTCCGAGCCACGCCCGCCCGCCTCACCGACATTGGCGTCCCCATCGGTCAGCATGATGACGATGGAGGTGCTCCTCTCTGGGACTCTGTGTTCCTCCCGGGCCTTGTTCAGCATGCTGATGCCTCTCAGCAGCCCGTCGTTGATGTTGGTCACTGGCACACAGACAGAACCGTGGGAGGGGGTTCTCGGTACCAGGGTGCAGGAGGTCGGGACAGCAGGCCCCACTCTTGGGCCCAGGGACCCTGTTAGCCAATTCGCCCTGGTCCTCAGTAGACATTGACTGAATCAGCGAGTGATGAAGGAATGACTTACTCTTTCACTGGGGACAAGCGGACCAGCCCGTCGGGGCTGCCGTAGGTGATTGTAAAAGCAGTTTGGAAAACTCTCAGATGGACTGCCCGCCCCACTCACTGGGAGGAGAGGGGGCACTGTGTTGACGTCATTTGTCATTTTCCCTAAGAAACGGCCCAGGATAAGGGTTCTCCGTGGCATTATCTTGCCGGGACCAGTGGGGCTCCAGGATCGTGGATTACAGAAAGGAAGAATGGGCTCCCCTAGACTGCAAAGAAGACACCCCAATAACCAGCCTGAGCCGTCCCCCCATCCCACCTCTACCCCCGGCCGAGGTCTGCAGGACCTAGACCAGCAGAGGCTCTGTCCCAAGGGACGGGGGAGGCGGACTGCCCGGGCCAAGAGGAGCGACAGGGTGTGTCTGCTCTTCCCTCCGCTCGTACTTCCTTGATCTTTAATGTTCTTCACAAATGTCCTGGCCTCCTCGATGTTCTCAGGAGTGGCTTGAACTAAAGTGTCTTTCCAGGTGGTCACATCCCCGCTGAACAGGATGAAATTCAGGTAGTCATCCTCTTTCACGTCCTCCAGGATCTTGAGGAGGGCATCCTTTGTCTGGGAAAGAGAAGGGCGCGCGGACAAGAAGCTGGGAACGAGCCGCGGAGGGCCAGCTGTCTGCCCGCGCGGCTGGCGCTGGGGCCCGCGCGCTCTGCGACAAAAGGGGGTGAATGCTCTTTGCACCCCCCCTTTTTTTTGATCCTGACCCCCTTCCTCCTCTTTCACTGGAAGTATCCACTTCGTCCACGTACAGATAAATGTGTCTCCCTCCCACCCCACCCCCCACTCGCAGTGAGAAGCGTACCTGCTCCATTTTCCGACCGTGCATGGAGCCACTGACGTCAATCACGAAGACCACGTTCTTAGGCACCACGGGAAGGCCTTGAGGCGCAAAAAAGTGCACAAAGTAGCCATTGACTATCTGGAAAGGGGAGAGCGAGACTGCAGGCGACGTGCTTTTAGCAAGTCTTGCAAATAGAAGCCAGACATTTGCCAGCTCCGGAAAAGGCTGTTCTCTCCCACCCACCATGGGGTGCCACACGAAGGACGGTCCTCCATCCCCAGGCTGCACAGGAAACTCAGCCTGGGGCCGACGACCAGGGTCTGGGGACAAGAGGCAGCTGCAGGCCCTCCCGTACCAGTCCTCACCCCATCGGGGTGATGGAGAATGAACCAGCCTGGCGAAGCCAGTTGGCAGGTACCTGTACATTGGCTGGAGACTCTCTGTTCACGTCGTAGGTGATGATGAAATCTCCGTTGAGGAGGGAGTCTGTACAGGTTGGACATGAACGTTGTTGGTCCATGCTGGGCTTGAAGGACACGTGGCCCTGGGGGAGGTGATGGAGGGCCTTGCTCAGTGTGGCCAGGGCCTGTCGACTGGGCTCTGCCCTGGAGAGTGAGGCCAAGCCCCCACAGGAGGAGCCCGCGGGTAGGCACCCGGGCCGTCCTGCCGCCATCCGGGCACACTCTGGCCTTTCTGAGCGCCCATCTTCCCCTCGGAGACCAGGGGCTCCTTGGCAGGCGGGGGCCTTGTCTGGTTCAGCCTTAGTCTCTCTCTGTTCATTGGTCCCCACGGGCTCCTCAGCTTAGCACTGAGGGGAGGGGTTTTGCTCCTCAGCTTAGCACCCCTCAAGGAGGGGTTTTGCGCCATAAGAAGGAACTTTGTGTTGGGTGGTATTGCGTGTATTGGTGGCAAGCAGAGGGGGAGGGGAAAGTAGGGGGCTGGGAGAGGGCAGGGGGACCAGGGCAAAAGCACTGCCCTGCAGAAGGCAGGAGCCCTCTGAGCTGTGCTCCTCCTGCCTCAGCCAAGCCCCAGGGTTCACACTTGTCCTGCTAATATCGGGGTCCCTGCCCCTCCCCCGCCAGGCCTGCGAGGCATCTCTACCACCTTTTTTCCTGAGAAGGACTTGGTGAGGGCGCTGCCCAGGAGGTCATTGGTGATGAATGAGGCCTCAGCGTCCAGCATGCTGATGCCCTGGGGCTCGAAGATGTCTGCCTCGATCTGGAATGGGCAAGAGTAAGGAAGGGTCACTCCGCAACAGTGCAGAGGCCAGCCTCCAGGACAAGGCCAAGGGGACTGAGATGGTCGGTGAGAGCGCAGGGACAACCTCCAGACAACTCGTGATGACTAAGCCTGGTGTCTCCCACCAAGAAAATGGCCTCAAGGGTCGTAGACAGGCCTGTGACCCCGATGCCCTTCCATCACCCGCCATATTGTCCTCCATGCCACCACTAAAGCCTTTCCCTTTGACTTTCAGCTCCAATGCTCCTCAGCCATGGTGGGGCCGGACTTGACCCTGCTCTGGGCTCTGCCCCATGGCCCTTCCCTGCCCCCCTGCAGGCTCAGCAGGGGCTGAAGGGGTGGTCGATTACCTCAAAGTGCTTGACCAGTTGCTTGGGCTGGACCTTAAGGTACATCTCGTACTTGCCCTTGTGCCTCTTCAGCAGCTCCTCGTAGGTTAGCTCAAACGTGACCTTGCTGCCCGCTGCCACGTTGACAGAGACTGTGAATTTCTCCAGCTTCCTCCCGGAGGCCCTGAATGGGAGTGTAAGACAATGACAGCCCTGCAGTCCTCTTTGGGCCCTTGTTTCAAATCCCATCCCCTCGGGAGAGACCCTACCCTCTCTGAGCCTTGCTTGCCACCACTTGAAAGTGGAATAATGTTGTAAGAATTACGGGCACCTTTTGCTACAATAATGAAATAATAACAGTAATAATAATAATGGCCGTTGCTGTCGTTGTTTGCATCTCTGAGAGTCCTTGAAGCCCAGGCGTTCTTCCCCAAGCCCTGGGGGGTCCACGCTTACTTGACCAAGCCGGCTGTCTTGCCTTGGGACACAGCCTTTTCATACTGCTTCTTGGCGACTTCCTTCTCCTTGACATTCCCAGGGTAGGTAACACCGTCGATGGTCCTGTAAGATAGGAGAGTTGGGGGCTCATGCTGAGCCAGACTCCCCTCCCCACCCAGAGCCAGCAGCCATGTGACACCCACAAGGTGAAGTTGGTGATGAAGGCCGTCTTGGGCAGCTCCACATCAAAGGACACCTCCTTGGCGGTGTCTGCACGGTTGACAGCCCTCGTGGTGACAACATTGTGAGCAAAGCGGGAAGTGACCTTGCAGCTGATCTTGGTGCTGTAGACCTCGATGCCATTGACGACCTGCAGGAGGGGGTGGTGATCTGCCTCTGGGAAACCAGACCTGCCACCCGGCTGCTCCCCTGCCAGACTCCCTCTGCGCAGCCCAGAGCCCCTGCCTGGTAAGTGGCCCCGTCAGTTTCCCATCACCGTGTCTGAAGCCTGGGCAGCATCTTCCATCCTCATGTTCAATTGTCTACCCTGGTTCTGGAATTCACTGGCCTTTCTGAGCACCTCTCTCTCCCTCGGAGACCAGGGGCTCCTTGTTGGGCAGGACCCTTGTCTGATTCAGCCTTTGCCTCTTCTTGTTCACTGGCCTCACGGGCACCTCGGCTCAGCCCCCCTTAGAGCTCAGCACCAAGAGGCCACTGGGGGAGGGGTTTTGCACCATGAGAAGGAACTTCATGCTGGGCGGTATTGTGCGTGTTGGTGCCAAGAGGAGGGGGAGGGGGAAGGGGAAGAGGGAGAGGCCCCTGTTCCACCTCCTTAACCCTGGGTCTGTTTATATAACGTGTAGCAAGCTGTAGCGGGGAGATCTTATAAAAACCCAAGTCTGCTGCTCCCTGTCACCCTCAGGACGGTGTTCCCCATGGCTCTGAGGTCCTCCAGGCAGGTCCTGCCTCTCTGATCACCTGTGCTCCAGCCACACCAAGTCTCTGGCCCTAGAGCACCCTAGCCCCTCCCGCTCACCTCCACTTGGAAAGAAATCAATCTTGCGCCCCCCCCCCAACTCTTCTCCTCTCCTTTGGTAATTGGCCGATTCTGTCCCCAAATAAGGGGGGTATGTGGGGACGACCTTCGTGCTCCCAACACCTTCTCTCCGATGCAGACGGTGGACTGAGGGAAGGTCTAGGGAGACATCTGGCAGGATGTAAAGATGCTTCACGAGGATGTGTGTCCCCCGCCCCCTCCCCAGCCCCGTGCACAGGCCCTGGTACCACCAAGTGCTGGGTAAGTGTTTGCGGAAGGAAGGGCTGGTGTAAGAGCGGTCCGGCGCTGTATCCAGGGGGATCCGAGAGCATGGTTCTGTGGCACTCTCTCCCAGGGGTCTTGAGCAACACGGGGGTCCGACAGGGCAGGGGACTGTGAGCTGTTTGCCCAGTGTCAGGAACCTGCCATTATGGCCCGCCCCTTCTGCTATTGGGCAGTCAGCTCCATCCTGCCCTGCCTCACCCCACCCCATCCCTGGTGAAAGTTCTCACCCCTTCCGGGAGGCTCCGTTTCTGCAAAAACAAAGACAAACACAGGGATCAGGCCAAGGTCAAGGCCACTGTGGCCTGGGAGCAGGCTCTGGGCTGAGGCCAGGATTCAGCAGTGAACCCCACACCCACCCACACAAACCCCTTGAGGGGCCTCTGGACATAGGCCCCACCCAGAGCTACTTCTGAGTAGGAAGGGCTCTGAGTAGATGGGGAAACTGAGGTTCAGAGCAGGGCTGGGAGAACTAAACCAGCTCTCTCCCTGCCCCACATACCCTGACTGCTCTGCCTTGCCCTGGGCCCAAAGCCCCTGAGGCGTCCCCCCAGCCCACCACCCCCCACAAGGGTGTACCCCATGAGGCTCAGCTCAGCCTTTCCTGGAGTCCTCTGCCCTTGTCTCAAAGGTGGACCTGCACAGCCCCTCAGTGAGGTAAGCCATCCCTGGTGCATCGCCCACTTAACAGGTGGGGAAACAGAGGCCCAGGGAGGTTTAAGAGCCCAACACCTAGCCCTGTCCCCTGTAGCTCACTGCCTAGCCTTCTGCCTCCTCCTTGCCCCACAGAGAGGACCATCCATCCTGCCCATGTGACAAGCCCAGATGGTGAAGAGGGGGCAGACTTACCCCCAGTGGCCGGGAGGGACTCCTTGGGAAGCCTGAGGCTGCCAAACCAGAGAGCAGGGCCAAGATGAGGCAGGGCCACCTAGCAGATGCCATCGCTCAGCCCGCAGGCCTGGCCCGAGCTCCTTATATGGTGAGCCTGGTGTTTTCCAAGTGGGGTCAGTGACCTGCACTGTAGGGCGGGAGGAGAGGGAGGCGGGGGGCTCCCCCGGGAACCCAGGGCGTGGGTGGAGTGAGGCCCTAGATCTGCCTATACCAAGGGGGCCCATGGGGCTTGTCAACAGTGTTGGGACATGGAGGCTCCGGGCGAAAGCAGAAGCTGTGTGTTGGCAAATGGGCCCGAGGCTCCCTGGGTGGGGGCGAAGGTGACAGGGTTGGAAACACGTTGGAAGCCAATGGCAATGTCAGTCAGCCATCAAAAAGAATGGAATCCTGCCATTTGCAACAATGCGGGTGGAACTAGAATGTATTACGCTAAGTGAAATAAGTCACTCAGAGAAAGACAAATATCATATGAATTCATATGCGGAATTTAAGAAACACAACAGACGAACACAGGGGAAGGGAAGGAAAAATAAAATAAGATAAAAACAGAGAGGGAGGCAAACCGTAAGAGATCCTTAACTATAGAGAACAAATTGAGGGTCGCAGGCGGGAGGTGAGTGGGGGGATGGGCTAAGTGGTTGATGGGCATTAACGATGGCACTTGCTGGGGTCAGCACTAGGTGTTATGTATAAGTGATGAATCACTTAATTCTACTCCTGAAACTGATGCTACACCTGCATGTTAACTAACTTAAATTTAAATTAAAACTTGGAAAGACAGAGAAAAAGATAGCAATGGCATCTCAGCACTATTGCCTGTTGTCTGTTACCTGCACCACCGACGTGGCCTTGAGTCTGACTCCCTGGACGGCAGCCACCCAGCCTTCTCCAGGCAGCCAGGGCGCAAAGCCAGGCCGGTCACAGTGAGGCTCAGACCTCCGTGGCCAAACACCTTGCTCATTACCCTTCTTGGGTTCTGACGGCCCCAGGGAAAGGACAAACCTCGGGTCCCGCGCTCCGGCTCTCTCTGTGATCTGGCTCCAACTTGCTTTCCAAACTTACTCTCTTCCCACTGGCATGCCCTCCCCCTCTCTGCACTCGCACCTCTCGCCCTGCCAGCCCGATGTCCTGTCCCAGAAGCCTTCCTGTCCCATAGCTGACCCCAGACAGCCCCGCTCCGGGCCCCTGAGGGTCTGCTCCGTCTTACCTTTTGTTGAGGCTTGCACGTTTGGGTCTGATTGCCCCTCTAGAGTCCCAGCTCCTGGGGGGCCAGGCCATGTCACATTCATCCCTGTGTTCCTGGGGGATGGCCAGGGACTCTGCCCCCGCCTCCTGGACAGTCATTCCCCGAGGCATCTCCAGTGAGGCTGGTCTCCAGGACATTGGGAGCTTCAGAGGAAGAGCCCAGGCCGGGGCCCTGCCAGCTACCAGGCCTTCCAGAGTGGCCGCCATGTGCCTGCCATACACATGCTCCTCTGAGCAAAGTGACCTAGTGGCTCTCCCACGGGGCCACCGCTGAATGGTGTTGACGAGGCTGTCTGGGCACAAGGCAGCTAATTTATGATGTACTATAGCCTTGGCTGAAAACTCCACACCCGACTGTGAGTTATACAGAGAGAGTTGACTGCCAGGAGCAGAGAAGGAGCGAGAAGGCAGAAAGAAGACTCCATGAAGCAGCAGAAGCCATGAAGAAAAAATGAACTAGTGGCTGGAAGTGGCATGAGCCACAGAAACAATGACAGTTGCCAAGTCGGCAAGATGACATTGGACCGGATGAAGCAGCCGCTGAGAAGGTCGCCACCAGTGGGGGAGGCCAGCGGGGGTGCCTGTGCTCCCCAGGCTTCTGGTGCTGAGCTCAGTGCCGACCCCCGGGAGCAGAGCAAAGACCCCTCTCAGAGCTGCTCTGCGACCTGGCTGCACGGTTCCTGGCTCCCAGGACATCTCGTCCATTCTCAGCGCCCATGGTGGCTGACTGCTGGGTGACCGAGCTGTGGCAGAACTGTCATCCTAACAGCAGTGTCTGGTGGCTCCTCGTGGCCCCACAGCTGCCTGTGGAGCTTCCCAGCCTTTCCTTCAGGCACCGCTCCTCCCCAGTTACCTGGGGTTTTGTGGGAGGGACAACTCGAAACAGGACTTCGGAAGCTGCCAATGGGCACCAGAGGGACAGCCGGAGACTCGGAGGGACCCAGAGTCACCATGCAGACTTGAGAATTAGACGGAGTCTAAGAGCTCTTTGGGCCCTTAGAGGCCCTCCACTCTACAGGAGGGCCTCGCTCAGGGCGGCCAGCCATCCGGCAGCCTGCGGCTCTCCCTTGAGAAGCCCAGGATGCTCTAGACGGCGGTCAGTCTCTGAAACTGTGGCGGCCACCACCCCGCACCACCCCCCTGCCACTGAGGGCTCTATGTTCCCTGGGCCTGGGGCAGCCCTGGATCTCAGCGTTTGTGTCACTTAAAAAAAATTTTTTTTTAATGTTTATTTGTTTTTGAAGGAGAGAGGGACAGAGCATGAACGGGAGAGGAGCAGAGAAAGGGAGACACAGAATCCGAAGCGGGCTCCAGGCTCTGAGCCATCAGCACAGAGCCTGACGCGGGGTTCCAAGCCATGGACCATGAGATCATGACCTGAGCTGAAGTCGGATGCTTAACGACTGAGCCCCCCAGGCGCCCCAGGTTTTGTAGTATTGATCTGGGTCCTCAAGAGCCTCCATTGCAGCGAGACCTGGACAGAAGCCAGCAGAGAAAAAGTAGAAATGTTTGGGAAAGAAACGCCCATCAACCTTCACCCAGAGGGCCAGAAGCTCCCCACGGTACAGTATAGGCTCATCTCCCTGCACCCTGTGACACTGAACTTTAACTGGGCCCCAAGGTGAAGGCCAGAGAAGGAGCCCTGAAAGGATCGTTCCGGACATCAGCACGAGGAGCCAGCGGGCCGCCGTCGCTGGTTCCCTGAAATCATGGCTTCTGGGGACTGGCTGTCTCTGCCTTTGGGAACCATCCCCGGTATCAGGGGTTGCAAAGCCACAGCTGCAGAGTCGAGCTGAGGGGGAGGCCCGGTGCCCAGGGGTGCAGCGTACAGCTCTTGGCAGGACTACCTGGGACCCCAAGTCCATATATGGTTTGTGCCTTTCTTATGTTCGTTTTGCGTGATGCTCTGAAACATCTAGAACCCAATTCCAACGGGCCGCGGCCATCAGCTGCCCAGCCTGGCGGGAGTATTCACAGGGGCGTGCGTAAGCACACAGATGCCGGCACCAGACAGCATGGGTTCAAATCCCAGCTGGGCCACTCATGAGGGATTTGGGACAAGTTACCTAACCTTGGTTTCCTCAGCTGTAAATGTAAATAACAGAATCCTCCTAGGGCTGTTGGGAGCGTACATTTAGTTAATTCAATGAAGGCATTTAGAACAGTGCCTGTATGGGCTGCCACAGTGTCCTTTGGGCTTTGGGCCTGTAGGGATAGCTGTGTGCAGGGGACGCTCCAGGCGCTCAGAGAGATGGGGTCAGGCAGCTGCAGCAAACAGGGTGGGGTGGGGGCAGGGTTGGCGTGGACTCCCTCCCAGCCTCCAGGTCTGCTGTGACCCCTGAGCCCTTCCTAGTGGCAGCATCTCGGATTGCCTCCCCACCGGCCTCCCTCCCAGAAAGCGGCCGGCCTGGACTGGACATAGTCTCTCTTTAATGGAAGTCATGGGTGCTTTGACAGTGCGTCAGCTTGAATAGCAAGAGTGGCCTGAGCAGTGGGTCAGGATGCTGTGCTCCTCTGCCGTGGTCCCAAGGAAGGACAGGTGTGTTGGCCAGGGAGCTCAGAAGATGTCAGGGACGATATAGTCAGTGTAAACGCCATCGATCAGCCCAGCCCCGTTGTCGTGGACGAACCAGCAGGTCACCTCGGCCCCATGCCGGGGGTCCTTGCTGTAGTCTTTTTGCAAGCCCCTGGGGAGACACAAATCAACTGGGGTTACCTTTTGGACTTGGCAGGGCTGCCCCCCCTCCAGGAAGCCCACTCCATCTATGTGACACCCAGAAGAAGGCCCCAATCAACCATGGGAATGCCAAAGGCAGAGATGATGGGAGAGCCGCCCACCCACCTGGTGACCGTCAGCTGCCGGCTCTTCACCACCATTGTGGCATCTGTCTTTGTGGGGTCGGAGCCTGGGTGGGGGTCAGACACTTTATAATCAAAGGGGTGGAAGAATTGTCCTGGAAAGGCACATTGGAAGCAGCAGTGACCGCTGGGCAGGTGCTCATGGGAGGGTTAGGGTTGCTTGGATGTTTTTTCTTAAGGGCCTGACTATTTCCGACACATTTGGGCACCGAAAGCCTCCTTTAGTTCACCTGCTCCAGACAGAGAAGCAGATATACTGACCGCTGGTTGTATCTCCTGCCTTTTTGGACCAATTCCGAAGGAACGTGGCTGGGGAGAGGGTTGAGGGGGAGGTGCCCACGGAGAGCAGGGTCTGCAGCAAGGCCACCAGGGGAAGCAGTGTGGCCAGTGACCCAATCACACCCAGGAGGTCTTGGGGTGCCCGATCTGTTTGGACCCTTCTGCTAGTTGGACCTCTGCTGCTCGCCCCCAGGTTCACTTAAGCCTTAGTTTCACCTTGGATGTGATCACCTTTCTGAGGGACAAGACCCTCCCCAGGAAAAGCCCTCTTTGGAACTTTGAGCCTGATGGCCAAGTTGGAGGGAAGTCCGCTCTGGTGCCCAGCTGCAAGTCTGACCCACGGCCTGCTGGCTTCGACAGTGTACCCCACGGCTCTGCCTGCCTAGCCGGTCGTACCCAGCAGCCCGTGCGTCCGTGCCGACATCAGGTGACTGTCCAGCACGTAGAAACCTAGGAAGTCCTGGTGGATGGCGCTCCCCTTCCACACCCGGTGCAAGACGACCTCAAATGTGCCCCCGTCCTCCACGGACACCACCAGGTTCCTCTTCCTGTTGATGGTCATTACCACCCTGCAGGGCCGGGCGGCCGTGAGGGCAGGTGCAGCCACACTACACCCACCTTTCTCCATTAGGCCACCCTCGTCCTCTTGGACCCGGCTCTCATGAGCTCCCCGCCCTCACTCCCGGATGGTGGGTGTTCCCTGCTGCTGCGCACTCCTTCTCACATGCTGCTGTCGCATATGGGGCCCCTACGGTGTGCTAGACCCCGTGCTGCGCCCTCCCTATGAACTGCATCATTCAGTTCTCACTCTGATCCTGTGAGGCTCGGAGAAGTTAAGTAACTTGCCCGAGGTCACACAGTTGGAAGGCGGTGAAGACAGGACTTGGATTCCAGCCTGTCTAATATCGAAGTCTGTGTTCACTCGTCATCTGTGTCCTCCACCCTGGACTCTGCCTACCTCTTCCTATAGCTCTCTGCCAGGTGTCGGGCTCTGGTGCTTGGCAGAGTTTGCTGAGTGAATGGAGTGAAGGAAGGAACAAACACGAGGCAAGGCATGCTAACGCAGGTGCTGAAAGAACACTCTGGAGTTTCAGGGAACTGGCAGCCTTTGCGCCGGGCCCAGGAGGTGAGTCGGTTTTGCTCGGTGGTGTTGGGGATGGACTGCAGGGCAAGGGACCCTGGGAGCCCAGACGCGCAGGCAGCCAGGCCTAGAGCACGTGTCCCGGAACCGAGGGAAATGGGTAGGGTGGTCCTCAGGGTCCCATATGTCTGCCCAGCTCCCAGGGAGGCCACATGGACGTCATTCGCTGCCACGGCTCAGGTGACCAGGGCCCAGCAAGCTCAGACAGCTGAGCTGGCTCTGGGGCTTCGTGCCTCATCCCTCGCCACCCCTGCCCTTGCCTCCCCACCCGGCCCTCGGCCCCAGCCCGGTTACTCATGCTGCCGCATTGAAGCCTGGTCCCCCCAGGAGAACACGGGTCCACCCAAGCCAGGGTTCAGCGTAATGTTCTGAGGAGTCACTTCCAGCCGAAAGTCCGTTGCGGGGTTCGCGATCCCCAGTCGCCCGAAGTATGTGCCCTCGTGCCGCCCGGGGCTCCCGGCCTTGTTGCCAATGAGCTGCCCGTTCACTGAGAAGCCTGCAGTGGGGTGAGGGGCCGTCCGGGTCAGGTAGGGGCCTGCTCTCGCCAGACCCCCACCAGCCTGCCTTCGCTCAGGCCACGCCTCCCTCCGGGAGACACCCACGCTCCACCCATCCCACACCAGCTTTGAGGGGCTCACCTCCTGAGGGGGTTTGCAGGACTGGTGGAAGCCACACAGCACCACTCCGCTCCCCTTTCCTCCCACCGCACTTGGGCCTGCTCCTTCTCTGTGGCCCTAACCCCTGACACAGAAGCAGGTCACGGAGGCCTCCTCTGACCTGAGCCGCCCCCCAGAGCCCCCTCATCTCTTCACTACCCCAGCACACCATGCCTCAGGCTCTGAGGCTGTCATCTGAGAATTTGCTTGCCTGTTTGTCTCCCTTCCCTAAACTCCACAAGAGTAGGGACTTACTGCACCCACGGCCCCCAGGAGGTACTCAGCGAACCCTTGCAGATGCCCTGAGTGGACTGGGAGGGAGGGAGAGAGAGTGGCCAAGAGACGGACAGGGAGTCATTCCCACCGCTAGCACCCTGCCGGAGGATGGCCCCCTCGGCATGGCTGAAGGCAGGGCAGGATCACTAGGTAACTTGCAGAACTTGGTACAAAATAGAAGCGAGGAGCCCCTTCTTCAAAAAACCTTAAGAATTTCAGCAGAGTATTAAACCCGGCATGAGCCTTCTAAGCCTAGGGTCCTGTGTGCCTGCACTGGTCACACGACCGTGAAGCAGGTGCCGTCTAGGGCAGGTGGAAGGGAGAGAAGGAGGCAGGTAGAGCCCAGCCAGATGGCTGAGGCATAGGCTGTGGGAAGTGGCCGCCACTGCCACTGTCCTGTCCGCAGCTGCATAGTGAGGGCCGAGAAGTCCAGGCCCCACATGGTCTGGCAGAAGCAGTGATGTCGCCCATACCTGTGTCGGGGTCCTGCACCAGGCTCAGGACCACACCGGGCTCCTCATTGATATTGAAGCACAGGGTATCCTCTTTCTGGGGCACGTGGATGAGGAAGTGGGGGTCAGTGTCCACTGGGGGCACAGCATGGAGTCCGTTAGATTGGGCATCCGGCAGGCGGGCCGGGACCGGCCAGGAGCAAGGCCGGGGTGTCCCCCAGACCCTCCCCAGGACTCACCGCCAGTCACTTGGTTTGGCAACTGATGGATGTCGGAGCTGGCCCGAGTCGGGGAAGGCTGCAAGGCCGACAGCACGAACGCTGGCGGGGAGTGAACGGCAGTTAGGAGAACGGCACCCCGCTTCCCCGGGGCTGCTGGTTCCTTTTCCCAGGCCCTTCCACCTAGGTGGATGGCCTGAAGCCACAGGAGCGACCCCGAGCCCCTGATGCCTCCTGGTGTGCTGGCCCCGGGTCTGCCTCCTTGCATGGGGGCCCAGTAGAGCTGCTGGCATAAGGGGAGGCCAGGCACGGTCAGGGGGCAGTTCTGAGGATCCCAGTGAGAGGCAGCGAGGAAGCCTCAGGCTGGCTGTCCTTTCGTCCTCAGGAAAACGGGGGCATCACTCAGGACTGAACACACCGCCTGAGGGACAGCAGCACGAGGAGGGGAGAGGTAGAGATGTGGGCCTGTGGGATGCCGCCACTTACTCTTCCTGTGTCCCAGCATCTCTGTGAAGGACAGCGAGAGAGGACAGCATCACCCTCAGCACCCTGCCTCAACGGCACACGCCTCATTCCCCAAGCGCACCCCGGGCCCAGAGGCCAAGCAGGCCTGGGCTCCCAGGCCTCCCCCAGGCACCCCGGCCCCGGCCACCTGGCAGACACAGGTTCGCACAGAGGCCTGGACGGAGGAGGCCTATACAAGGGCTCCCCGGGCGCTTGGGGCAGCAGCTGGCTTGTGGGGAAGGGCTGGAGGGTGCGGAGCAAGGGGATACGCGCCTGGGGCCTGGAGACCAGCTGCTCGCCCCGCCCCCGGGGGCCCCTCCTGAAAACCAACGTGATTGAAACACTCACCCAAGGGCAGAGAATCTGGAAGGGAGAGAAAAAGAAGAGAATCAAAGCCCAGGAGGTTTTGGCCCTCAGAAGCCCCCGCAGACCCACGGCCTCCCCCTTTGCAGAGCCCCTACCCTCGGGGGGCTTGTCAATGATGGGCTCCAGGCCGTCCTCGTCCGTCATGCCCCTGATGACCATGGAGGTCAGCGGGGTCACAAACTGGTAGGCCAGCGACATCTGCAGGGCCTTGGCCGTCACGTCGGCCTTCTCCTTCCCCTCCAACTTCATCCTACGAGACACACACCTGCTGCCTGCCCCGCAGCCTGCTTTAAAGCCCTCCCACCCGGAAAAACTGGAGATTTGGCGGGGTTGGGGGATGCGCCTCAGAAAACGCAGAGGGTTTAACAGCTGGGAGATTCTGGGCGGGTGGGCTAACTCCTCTGAGCCTCAGCTTGCTCTTCGGTGAAATGGGGATAATGAGGAAATCCCCCTGCAGGCTGTGAGGATTGCACAAGCGTGTCTGGACGCAGCGGCCCCCTCAGTAAAGGGCAGCCTCCCCGCTCCCGGCAGGCAGCTCGGCGTGGGCAAACCGGGTCCTGCCCACACTGTTGACTAACTGGTTGATATTAACTCAGCGAGCAAAGCCGAAGGCCAGTCGATCTGACCTGCTCCCAACCTCGAAGGCCCCGATCCACCCCTTCTCCGGTCACCTCATTGGTCCAGAGGCCCCGGTGTCCACCCCAGCCGCAAGGGTCGTACCGCTTGGCCAGCAGCTCCTGGATGGTGAGGTAGGCCCAGAGCCGCTCGACGTGGTTCTCCAGCATGTGGCCCCGCTCCTGGAGCAGTTTCTTCATCTCCTCTTCATCCACCAGGCAGGTCACCTTGAAGTCTTGGCCCTCCTGAGGGTCGTGATGGGGAGAGGGGCCAGGCACCATGTGGGGCACAACCGCTGGCTGGTGCAGGAGGGTCCAGGGGCCCCACTGCGTCCGGACTCTGCAATTCTTTCTCAGCACCGCCCTTCCCTGAGCCTGCTCCCCTCCCCCTCACTCACCCTCATCCCCCACGTGCTTGCTGAGCACTCTGGTGAGCCAAAGCGGCCTTGGCTCTGGGGCTCCCAGGGAGAGGAGGACCAGACCCTGCCCTCCTGAAGTTACTCTCTCTGGGAGATGCCATCAAGCATCCAGCTGCTTCCACCATCCCGCTGTTTCCACCATGTCCCCCTCCTTCAAATGCCCACTGCGTCCCCACCCGCAGATGCTATTGTCTCCCCAGCTACGATAACAGGGACGTCAC
This sequence comes from Paguma larvata, assembly GCA_030068075.1. NCBI lineage: Eukaryota > Metazoa > Chordata > Mammalia > Carnivora > Viverridae > Paguma > Paguma larvata. Next base: position 20,219,717 of record CM057842.1, on the reverse strand, counting down.
TTCCTGAGGGCACCCTGTGCCCCAGGCCCTGCACAGACACGTTACATAGATTCTTTCACTCACTCCACACAACTCTTCAGTGCAGTTTCAACCCACGGTACAGAAAAAGAAACTGAGGCCCGGAGAGCTGGACCCATTTGCTCAAGGTCACCCAGCCGGTCAGGGTGAGGCACAGCTTTCCTCACTCAGAGCCCCCGTTCTGAACACTCGACCACACGGCAGGGCTTGAAGCTACCCCCAGCAGGGCAGAGTCCCTGTCCCACACGTGTGTGACCCCCGCAGCGTGCACACGCACACACGCACTTGCACTGTGACACAAATCTGGGTGTTCGGGAAAAGACTGTCAAGTGAAAAGGAAGAGGCTGGCCTCTTGCTCGCTCATGCCTTTGGGGAGAACGATGTAAGGAGTAACAGGTGACCCATTTTGGGCCCAGGGACTACAACTAATCAAGGCTCTGTTGGTTCCATCCCCGCCTGTCTCCTGGATGCTTGCATGGAGGAAGGTTCTGGCCTGGGGTATGTGTGGCATGGTGCAGGGGTGGGGGCACCGCTCTGGGGAAAGAGAGGCCTGGGGGCAGGGGGGACGGGGGTGGAGAATGAGTGTGGATTTGGAGCCTCTGGGTGCTGCCTGACCTCTCCGCCCTCCGCAGCCCCCTCTTTACCCCACGGGCCAGCACATCGGCTTTGAAGCTGCTCAGTTTGTGGTCAGCGATGCGCCCAGCCACCATGATCTCCGAGCCTTCGTAGTACTGTTTGTGGCGGTGCTGGGTCAGGTCCGAGACGGTGTCCTGGGGGTAGAGCAACTCCACATCCACCAGTAGGGGGTTCGCTACCTGGTCGTAGAAACCCTGCAGGGGTGGGGCGGGGAGCACAGCCTCAGAGCTGGTGGGTCACCCGGGGCACCCAACGGGGAAACCCACTCACAAAGTGGAGTTCAGGACCCCCATTTTAGAGATGGGATTGCAGGTTCACGGGAGTTAAGTAACTGGTTTGAGGTCCTGCAGCTGATTCAAACCACGCTCCAGAGCTTTGTGTCCTCTGGATGGATGGGCAAAAGGCTGCTAAGGCCGGGCTCTCCCGTGGCATGCCACTGGTGGTGTGTCGGGGGGCCGAGGGGGTAGGAGGGGACCTGCAGCTGCTGGGTGGCGTCATGGTCCTCGTAAATTCTCTGCGCCCGTCCGTTGTTCTCCATGGACATGACCTCCAGGAAGTTCAAGTCCACGTTGTGGCCGAAGCCCAAGTTGTAGAGCGGGAACCTGCCCCTGATGGCGTCGCGGACGTTCTTGAGGATTTGGGAACGGTCTGTCACCCCTGCAGCCACACCCCCAGGCAGTGACAGGATAACAAACACAGGCATGTAGGGCTCAATGGGCCTTTGGGGCACACTCCCTATCTCAGACCCCCCCATCTCCAGTCCCCACCAGCACCTTGAGGCAATGTCTCCCACCGGCTCCCAATGACTACAACCGCTCCTAAAGCCTCTCGAAGACTTGCCCAACTATATGGATCTATCATAAGCAGAGCAGATTCTGCTCTCAACCCTTCCATGGGTCATTGCCATGGCCCGTGAGGCTCTGCTGACCTTCCCACACTTGTTTCACCTATTCTGCACGTGCTGTTCGTAGGCAGGCCCTGCCGTCCCGCAGCCTTTCACTCAAGCTTCTCCCTCTGCCAGGGATCTCTTCCTGCTCCTCCACTCCTCCTTCCAGCCTGAGCTCATGGGTCACCTCCTCCAGAAGGCCTCCTGGGACCCTGCCTGGGCCAGACGCCCCTTATCTGCAGCCCTGCAGCCTCCCAGCACCTGTTCTTTCAGGGTCCTCAGCAGAGCTGCTGTTCCTGGGTCAGCCTCCCCAGTGAACCCTGTGCTCCTTTAGGACAGAGATGAATCTCGTTCTCTTGGTATCTCTTCTTGGTCCCTAGCGCTATGCTTGGCACACAGTCGGTGCTGAATACATAGCTCATTAAATTCAACCTAGGAGCCTTGCCCTATCGTCCTGGGGTCTGTGCAACCTTGGGTCATAGAGGGTCAGCACAGAAGTATGCCTTCTCTCTCCTGCAGACGTTACGGGCTGAACTCTGTCTTTAGACCAGGGCTTGACTTTGCCTGGAGCCTTTCTGCCCCCCAGTAGCACCTCCAGTGGTTGGGTTTCCAAGGTCAGCTTGTACGCCTTCGGTTGCGAAGAGATCGCCCCCTCCCAGCACAGCCCTTGGGGTGCTTACCCTCTGTGGGCTCGCCGTCTGTCAACATGATGAGAACTGAGGCATGGCTGCTGAGTTCTGGGACGCTCACGTGCGCTTGGTTCAAGATCTCAATTCCCCGGAGCAAACCTCCATTCAGGTTTGTGGCTGCAAAGGAAGGAAAGTAGGCCAGTGTACGACCTCATTCCAAGGGGACGGAGGCGACTCCAGCGAGGCCCGAGGCCCCTGCCCTTACCCCCAGCCAGGACGAAGCGCTGCACAAAGTCTTGAGCTGCTTGCAGGTTGGCGGCCGATGCCTGCACCAACGAGCCCCTCCACGATTGCACTTCAGACCCAAAGAGGACCAGGTCGAAATAGTCCCCTGGCCGCATGTCCCCCAGGATTTTAAGAAGCGCCTCCTTGGTCTGTAAGGACAGGACAGTCAGCGGAGGGACATGGCCCCAGGAGAGTGCCTCCCATCAACTCCAGACGCCCCTTGGAGAGACCCACAGGGCAGAGGCACACAGTGGGCAAGTGGGAGGGATGGACAGGCCAACCGGGTGGTGCTGGAAGAGGAGTGTCCTATTGAGCCCTTGCGGGGGGATGAGGGGATGGAGAAGACAAGGGACACAGCATGGGGAGAGGAAAGGACTAGGGTCTCAAACAGGGCAGGATCACGAAAGAGGACCACAGAGGGCCTAGTTTCTGACACTCCACCGCGGTCTCCCTGCACCATGGGCAGGGCACTCAGTGGGCCGTACCCTGCCACGAGACTCCTCCTCGTGGACAGCCACGCTTGTCCCTGGCACATTCGGCGGACAGCTTGCATCTCCCAAGTGCCGCCATCGCCAGACTCATGACCCCGCGGGCATTGCTACCATTCTCGTTTTGCTACTGAGGAGAAGTGGATGCACTTGCCACAGTTGCACAGCGAGGAAGCGGCCGATGCCGGAGCCCCCCAGCGCGAGTTCTTCATGTTAGATCGCCCGCCTCCGACCAGGAGCAGAAATCCCAAACCCAGGCTCTGGCAATGACACCACGGGGTGTGCGCCAAGGCTGAAGAAGCCACCGTTACCTGCTTCACTTTCTGGCCTTCCATAGAGGTGCTGATGTCAATCACAAAAACCAAGTTCTTGTTCAGGTTCGTCAGGTTTTGGGGGGCAAAGAAGTGGGCAAAGTGGTTATTGGCGACCTAAAACACAAAGGAACAAGTGACGCCCCTGTGACAAGTACCCGTGCCTGCCCTCTGAGTCTCGCGGCCGGAAGCTTCAGGCTCACCAGGAGGTCACAGAGTTTGTCTCGATTGACATCGTAGGTCACCTTGAAGTCCCCATTCAGCAAGGATGTGGAGCACGTGGGGCAGGATTGCTGCTGACCCACAGTAGGGCGGAAGAGCACGTGGCCCTGGAACCACAGCGGGTGTGAGGCATCACTGGCTTGTGCAGCTACAGCCAGGGTGTTCGCAAACACAACATAAGGGGTGTGCGCGCGCGCGCATGTGCGTGTGTGCGTGTGCGCATGCTGCATGGGCATAGAAGTGAGTCTGGTGGGCCCTCTGTTTCTTTGCCTATATGCTTCTGAATCATTGGGCTTTTCTACAACAAGCATCACCACTTTGGGTACAAAATAACAGCAGCAGAGACATTAGTTGATGCAAACTGTGGAGTACAAAAGCAAGACCGCCATACTGTGCTGGACAAGAGGACACCCCCTCCCCCCACCAGGCAGACAAAGAGCAGAGGATGGGAGGAAGGCCCCAGAGCAGAGGCTAAGGTCTGGTTTGACTTGGTGTTGGTGCTCAGAAAAATTAGGGATGGTTTTCACTGAGTGCTTTTCTATACTTTTGTAACTTTCCACTTTTTCTTTAAATACTTTTTAATTTTTACTTTTCATTTGTTATCGAAGTAAGATATACTTATCAAAAAGCCTCCACAAAACTCGAAAAGCGTTGTGAGGAAGACACAGACCCACCTCTTGGACTCCTACTAAAAGCAAGCATGTTGGGTGACACTCTGGGGCATCCTATTTTGTTTAAAAAAGAACCCCTCCCAAACCGTAAGCGACCTTCCCTTTAAATGAATTGTTGTGGGGTCACTACCAAAGGTAGGCAGGGACTAAGGGGCTTGTTCTTGGCTCCAGTCGAGGACAAGTTAGAAAGTAGGGCACTAGCTGGGTATCACCCACCCAGATGCCACACCCCTCTGGGACCTGGGAAGGGGCAAGCAGGAGATTTGGGGGGATTCCTGCAAACGGGAGGTGAGTGACAAGTGGTAAGTGGCGGGGTAGCCCAAAGGCCTTCCCAAACTTAGTTCTGTTTCCTAGAGGCCTGGAGCTCAGACTCCTGACTACAACAGCGTCTGGGATTTCCTCATGTACCCCATGTTTCTCTGAATGTTTTCCCATGTATGCGGCACGGGCAAAGAGGAATCTAAGGCTTAGGCAAGTCGGCAGCTCACCCCAGACCGTGTAGCCAGCATGGATGCCTCCCCCAACCTCAGCACTCGGGATTTTGCTAAGTCGCTCTGAGAACCAGGAGTGCCGAGTTCCCTGGGATACCAACCACAAAACGCCTACCTTCCTACCCCTAGGGCAGCCTGCAGCCCCCGCCTGGTTCCCGGGCCAAGCCTGGACACTTCGTGAGGGGTTGGACCCGGCTGAGAAGTCTCAAGGCCCGCCACCTCCTCCAGCCATCCCACACACCTTTTTCCCCGAGAAGGACTTCTTGATGAGTTGGCTTTCCAGTTCCTTGGTGAGGAAGGACGCCTGGGCATCCAGCTTGCTGATCCCCTGGGGCTCAAAGATGTCCACGTCGATCTGCGTCATTGAAGCACCCAGGCTTCCATTCAGGCCACCATCAAATCTCGGCCAAGGGCCAATACGTATCCTGGCCACCTACTGTGTGCCACACCCACCCAGCCCTCAGCACAGGGCCTGGCATGTTGTATGCGCTCCAAAAGTATTGGCCAAATGAAGGTGTGCATGCCTGGGCCCCTCAGCTCGGCCACCACTGGGGTGCCAGTGACAGTCACAGCCCCTCAGGCTGTCCGGGACTTCCTAGCTTACCAACTACCTGGATATTTCATATCTGTCACCATCCTTATAGCAGCTCTGGGGCACACAGGAAGCCCCATTTAACAGATGAAAAAGCCAAGGCTCAGAGAGAAGGAGACTGGAGGGTTCAGGTAGCTCCCTGCCCATAAAGAACCCACTAGAAACCGCCCAACGAGTCAGTCCCCTTCCTGTGTGCTCAGAGCTGGGATGGCACACGGTGGGTCCTGAGCCCATGCTCGGAGCCATGGCGACAAAGAGTCGGGAGTCCAGCTCCAGATATGGCTCCCCTACATGTGGCCACCATGACCTACCTCGAAATGGTGCACGAGCTGCTTGGGCTTGACTTTAATCTCAATGTTGTACTGTGTGAGTTTTCGCTTCAGCACCTCCTCGTAGGTCAGCCGGAAGGTGGCCTTGCTCCGGGGAGCGACGGTGAGGTGGATGGTGAATTGCTCCATCGTTCTCCCCGAGGCCCTGCACGTACCACCAGCATCCATGTCACACAGACAAATGGTGAATGACATGTGGGTTCCTGTCACCTAAATTTCTCAGAATCAATTTCTCTTACATTCATGCTACTCCCAGGTTTCCTTGCCCTTTGTCCTTGTCTTAGCTGGCTGGCTGGCCGGCCAGGGCTCAAGGACAGGGCCCCCTTCTCTCAGAGGCTGGTGTGGGAAGGTGGGCAGGCCAACGCCAGACTGGCCCAGTGCATCTGTGCCAGCATCTGGGTTTAGGGCTGCTCTCCACCCAAGGCTGAGGAGGACGGCACCAGAGATGGACCAGCAAGGCCCACAACTCACCTGACAAGACCGGCATTCTCTCCTGAGACGGCGGCTTTCCGGTACTGCTTCCATGCAGTCACTTTGTCCTTTATGTCCCCGATAAATGCTTTTCCATCTGCTGTGCTGTAGGGAGGAAGAAGCCCTCAGGGGAGGTGCCCCACCCTCGACCACTCAGTCCTTCATCTTGGGGGCGCTCCTAGCCTAGACTCTGAGGAGGCCCTGTCTGGGCGAGCGCTCACAGGAGGCTCCTCCTGCTGCCCACAGAGTTGTTCAGAGGCCCCATAGCAGTGAGGTGAGTGGCACAGCTACAGAATCCAACAAGAAGCCTCGGGTGCCTGCTTTTGCTCCCTAGGGCCCTATGCTGAAAACATACTGTCAGAGGCCCCACTTCACTCTCCAAGATGGGAGCCCAGAACAGACCGAAAGGAGCTTGCCCATCCCCTCAGTGCCGGAGCTGGTCTGTGGCCCTTTGGGACAGAGGAGCTGGTTTGCACTGTCCGGCCACCCTGAGCTGTGGTTTGGGGCTGGGACATCCGAACGGACAGCTCTGGATGTGGGAGTCAGCCAGGGCACGCACATGGCAAAGTCACTGATGAAGGCCGTCTTGGGGATTTCCACATCGAAGGCCACTTCCTTGGCCTCGTCGGCATTGTTGACCACTTGGCTGGTGACGACATAGTGGGCGAAGCGAGAGGTGACTTTGCAGTTGACTTTCAAACTCCGGATGGTCACGCCGTCGACACTCTAGAGTGAGATGTGAGGGGCTGTGGCTGTGACGGGGGTTGGGGGCCTTAAGCCAGTGAGAGGCCCCCCGTGTTGTGTGGGGGCTCAACACCCAGCTCAGATGCCGGGTGCCTAGAGAACAGACCAGATCTCCTGGGAAGACCCATTCTGTCCTCTCTGCCGGAGACCACACGGTGGGGAGTGAAAGCCCCCGTTTCTGGGAAATGGAGTCCCTCTGCCCAGGGCGTCACCTGAAGCACGAGGGAAAACAGGCTGCAATATGGCCCCACCACAGACCCCTTTGCAAAGACTCTCACTCACTGTGTCCACAGTCTGTCGCTTCTGTAAAACAAAATCGGGACAAGTGTGAGTTGGAGTGTGCAGGGGACCGTAGCCTATCTGTGACGGGATGGGAGTGGGACACAGCTCGTGTCCGCCACCCTTTGGCCTCACCTCCCCTGAGCTTCTGGGGCATCACCTCTCCAGTCAGCGGTGGCCGAGGTGGGTGAGGCGGCCCTGGCTCCCGGGGTAAGGGTCTTGTGTCCCTCCCGGGCCCATTCTGGCCCAGCTGCCTGTTCCTGGCCTGAGGGTTTACCCACATACCTTGCTGACTTTGGGCCTGCCTGGGGGCGAACCCTGAGTGGGCAGGGCCTGCAGGATGAGGAGGGAGGCCAGGCACACGCACAGAAGCACCCGCAGCCCCATGATGCCGTCCATGGTCTCAAGGCTCCTGCTGCCTTGTCGCTTCCCTCAGACCGTAAATCAATAAGGTGCTGGATAAACATGGATTAAACATTAGACAAAGTGAAGGCAAATATTATAATTTGGAGGGATCGACATTTAGCAGTGAAGTCTTTCTCCTTGGGGGATTCCTGGTGGTGTAAACTCCTGACCAGACCTAGACCATGTCCTTCCTACAGAGCTGCGCTCCGCCACCGTGAACGGCAAAGACCCCGCAGGCTCATCTCATCCTGGGTTTGGCTCACGCAACACCAGTGATATGGGGACATGTGTCAAGAAGCCACAGTTGAAAGTGGACTTCTGAACTTTGTTAGGTGTTTCTTTCAAAATTCTTTAAGTATCCACAAACAGTCGCACTCCAGCCTGGGTGGCAGACGATGCACTGTCTGCCCACGCCCACGTTTCCAACAGCGCCAACCCTAGCATCTGTCCTGCCAGAGGCAGGCTGGGCAGTCCTGGGGAGGCGTAGTGGGGGACCCACGCTTTAGGACAGTTGCTTCATCCCTCTGGACCTTCTCATCCATATTTAGAAAGAGGAATAGGAGTAAGCCTCGCCATTCTCCACCTGGGCAGGGATGCCTGTAGGTGAAGGGGAGACGAAGATGAAGACTGTGTGTTCCTGATGGAGGGCTGAGTATGCCTTTTGATCTAAGCCTTTTATCATCTCATTTTATCCTCATGGTACCCTCTCCCCAGAACATTGGTCCTGCGGCAGGCGACAGACAGGTTTTCAAACCCAGATCTTTCAGACTCCGAAGCCCAAGACTATCACGTTATGACGGAAACGCTCTCTGCGTTATTAGGAAGAAAGGAGAAGTAGAGTTGAAAACTGCAGGGACAGCTTTGGACCTTCAATTTCTTAATTTTTATGCCCAAACCCTCCCTGCCTCCCACAAGCCATGGCCCTGGGTGGGATGTGCTGGCCACTATGACCCTGATAAGGTGATGGGGCCCAGAGGCCACTCTGATCTCTGTTTGCTTGTCTTGGACTTTGTCTCACAGAGCAGATTCTGGGAAAAGGTTTATCATCCCCAGGCCAGAATGACCTCCTGATCTGTTTTCTGGCCTTTGTGGAAGATGAGATGGATCGACATGAAATTGCATTTGAGGCTCTGTTGATTTCCTGCACCAGTATGAGCGAGCCCCATGGTGGGTTGGGCATGGTACCAGGCACCAGGACAACAGTGGTGAACTCAAGTGCCTCGCTGTGTTCAGTGAGCTGATGTGTTGGGAAAAGGAGCCCGATAACTCAAAGGAAGCCCAGTGAGTATCAGGAGCGTCAGAATCTAAGAGGAGCACGAAGGGGCTGTAGTAATCTGGAAGTGGCAGAGCTCACTCCCATAATGCTTCAGGGAAGGCTCCTGGAGGAGGTGCCTGGGAAGCAGAGCAGCCCCTGGGCAGGGGGAGGAGAAAGGAGAGGGAGGGAAAGCGGATGGGTAGGTATGAAACATGCTCAAGAAAGGTGCAGGTGTCTACACGATGGAAGCAGGACCTGATGAAGAGGGTGAGGAAGGAGGCTGGGAAGTGGCTTGGGACCAGCCTGGCCTGGAAGTGACCGGTCTTTTTGGAAATCCCTAAAGATCTTTTACACAGGGGTGTGGTAAGATCAAGGTTGGATTGTTGGGAGATGACCAGCACCATGCTTGGACCATAGAAGGTTCGAGAAATACATTAATGTGGCCTGAAGGGAAGGCGAACAGAGACTAGCGCCTGGCCCACTTCTCAGCATTTGTGTCCTATCTCATGTACTGAGGATGATGGACACTGTGATTCTCCCCATGTTACAGAGGAAGAGGATAGGTTGACTCACCCCGTGGATGTGGAAGGTGGGGGACGGGTGGACAGAAAGCAGGTGAGGTTGCTGAGGATTGAGCCTGAGGGCCTGAGAGGGGGTTTGTGCTGCTGGTACAAAGGGATGACACATAGGACCCAGGACACCTCAGACCTGCTCTGAGCTCCACCCCCACCACCAACTGCCTGTCTGATTTGCTCGGAGCCCCTCTATCTGATACGTCCCAACTGAACTCATGACTTTCTTCCCCACTCCTGCATTCCACCACCAAGCCTGGTCTTCCTCTCTTATTGTCCACCCCAGTGAAGGCCACCACCATCCATCCAGGCATCCAAACCAGAAAGCTGGTGGTATTCTGGGTGGCTTCCTTCCCTAGACTCCCCACCCCTCATCCCTCACCTCTGACTCTCTAAATATCTTTCTAATCCATTTACTTCTCTCCGAATCCCCAGTCACCACCGAGTCCAAGCCGCCCTCATCTCTCACCTACATGGCTGCTGCCTCCCCTCCCCATTCCACCCTACTCCTACGGTCTACTCTCTGGCAGCAGCCAGAGTCATCATTTAAAAATGTTGGTCTGCTTGAGACCTGTCCTCATCTTCTACACTTCTAGGTCCTGGGTGGTGTGGCCCCTGCTGACCCCTCCATCCCACACAGCCATGGCTCCCCTGGGTCTCTCAGCTTCAACCACGGAGACTTTTTCCTAATCTGTGTAGGTGAGTGCTTTTTCACGCATTCATTCATCAGCCCCCACTTCATCCACTCACGCCTGCTGTGTACCAGCCCCACGTCTACTGCTGGGTTTGGAGTCTTGAAGCAGGCAGGGCTGGCTCAATACTCAGAGACTTCCCACTGCAGTGCGGAGGTGAAGTCACAAAATAAGTCCATGGACCTTAGCATATGGCACTCCCTTTGCCTGAAAAAGTTGTCCTTCAAACTTCAGTTCAAGCAATGATTTCTTGGGACAACCTCCCCTGGATGGCCAGGCTGGGCCTGGTGACCTTTCAGTATGGCACTGACCTCAGTTGGCAACTATCTTTCTCTTCAACCCTAAGTCCCACAGGGGTAGGGCTTTGTCTGTCTTGTTCACTTGGTGCATCCAGGGCAGAGCACTAGTCTTGCACCACGCGGGCCCATACTAACTGTCTGTAGAATGAATGATAGATTTGATGAAGAGCAAGTTGGAGAGGTAAAGGCAGAGAGAAGAGTAGAGAACCTTGGGGGGCCTCAAACCTGAGGGGATCATGAGAAGTCAAAAGAGAACAGGAGTGGACGGGGGAGCAGGAGAACCAGAAAAGTTCTAGAAACCAAGAAAGGAGAGGATTCACCAGAGAGGCAAAGGGGAAGAGGAATGGACGAAGACTAAGAAAGGCATCTAGGGGATCTGAGTCATTTTTCAGGAAGCTTTCTCGAGGGCAGATGTGACCAAGTAACTACAGGGGTTTTAGGAGCGAGCAAGCCATTAGCTGTCTACAATGTTGTTTTGAGTGTCGACCAATGAAAGAGAAAATTGCAAGCTACAAAATAAAATATGTGTGTTTATTTGGAGTTTTACGAATTGCAATCCAGGAGACACAGATTCAATTGAAATCGAAAACATGCTCTGGACAGACAAAGGAGTTCAGAGTTTTTAAAGAAGAAACGAAGGATTTACATAATTGTTTTGAAAAAAAAATGTAATTCGTGCTCATATAGCTATAGTTACACGAATATATATGTGATTGCTTGGTAGGGCTAGTGTTAGGCAGAAAGTCCCTTTATGTCCATTTTAATATGTAGCAGGTGCCTTGGCTTTTAGCTGAATTCAGCAAAAATTCTGAGAATTTGAGATAGAAAACATGTATAGGCTCCATGTTCTCAACATCATCCTGGTTCCATTTTATTTATTTATTTAAGAAATGTTTTAGTTATTTTTAAAATTTTAGTTAAGTAATGTCTACACCCAACATGGGGCACAAACCCATGACCCCAAGATCAAGAATTGCATGCTCTTCCAGCTGAGCCAGTCAGGCCCCCCCAGTTTTAAATAACCCTCTTAGCAATGCTGACTCCATTTTATTCTCTCCACTAGCATGGAATTCTTAACTTTCCAGGGACTCAGTTTCCTTAACTGTAAAATGACGCTGATAAAAGCATCAGCCTCGTAGGGTTGATACAAGGATTAAAGGAGCTAATGTACTTGACTCTCACAGAGAAGTGGGGATTAACTGGGAAAAGGCATGAATTAACTTTCTGGGGGTAATAGTATTATTAAAAAAGAAAGAACAAGCCCCAGATGGAGTCATTTGCCGCCTCCACTGCCCCCAACAGCAAACCAAGAATTAATTACAATTTCAACCAAACCCAAAAATGTGACTTTCTATCAATCTGAAATTTCCTGATCAGCACTAGTGAGATAATCCACACAATTAAAAACTCCGCCACTCCTTTCCTCACACAAGAGAGGCCCTAGCCTGAAACGATCCTTTCTTTCAGTAATAATTTCCTTACCCTGCCTTACTTCCGGTAAAAACCTTCCCTTTTGAATAACTCCTTAGAACATCTCTCTTCTTGCTACATGGGATGCTGCCTGATTCATGAATTGCTTAATAAAGTCCATTCGATCTTCAAATTTGCCCGGTTGAATTTCTGTTAACATTACCCATTCTCAACAGGGGCGATATTGCCTCAAACTGGGCAAAAATTGGTTCTTGGATGTAGGCAAACCTTACATTTCAAAGGGATGGATTTCAGGTCCTTGAGAAAGATGCTCGTAGTTCGCAGGAGACACCCACTTATCTAACAGGGACATAGGAAAGATTCACAATTGTAAGCTCTTTTAGGTAAATGCTCTAGGAAAGGGAAGTGAGGTGTCAGCTGTACCAAACAATAAATTCTTTTGGCAGCTCTGAGCTTTCACAAACGGGCCTTTTAAGGAGGGTCCTCCTAGGGACACTACCTCAAGCTGTTAAAAACCATGCCAAAATCTGGTCAAGTCCTAGTGCGGGGGTTTGAATGGTTATGAGAGTTCTTCGCATTTCTTAATGCACAAACTCAAGTGTTTAGGGGTGAAGTGTACTGGTATCTTCAATTTTTTTTGAAATGCATAAAAAATAAGAGGTATTGCTAGATGCATACATTAACCATTGTGTGACAAAGCAAACATGTTACTTGTAGAATCTAGTCCGTCATCCTTCGATTGGAATGGGAGTGTCAGGAGGACAGAGACTTTGTCGGCCTGGCACATGGTAGGCGGTCAATAAATTATTTGTAGAACGAATGACCAATACTTTCAAAGCACTCAGATCACGTAGCTGGAAACTTCCATGATTTTATTGTTGCTCGCAACCCGGAAGTTCCAGGCGGGGGAACCGAAGCAGAAGGTGCGCGCGCAAAAACCAGCGGAGTCGCTCTAGCCGTCCGGGCCTGGGCTCTATGGCGGGTCCTCCCGGATAGCGGAACAGCTCTGGCTGCCTGGCGCTTCGGCTCTGTGGTGGATGTTTCCGGACCGCCGGAGCGTGCGCGGTGCTGTGCTGGCTGGGATCGCTATGGCAGCGGCGTCGCTGTGGCTTTCGTACTAGCATCCGGGCCCGGCAGTCTCCGCAGCCTCCAGTACCGCGGCCTCTTGGGCATGAGCGGGGTCTCCCGCCGCGGCCCGCGACCCTGGCCGCCGCTGCCGCCGCATCCCAGCTTTGGGCCGGCGCCGGGAACATGCCCCTGGCCGCCTACTGCTACCTGCGGGTCGTGGGCAGGGGCAGCTACGGGGAGGTGACGCTCGTGAGGCACCGGCGGGACGGCAGGCAGGTCGGCGGGGTTGGGGCCCGGCAGGGGGTGGAGGGCAGGCAGGGGTATTCCGAGGCCGCCGTTCAAAGGCTAGGCTCGGCGTGGTCTGAAGGGGACACACCTCGGATGTCACTTCTTCAGCGAAATCGCCCCATTCCACTAAGAGTAGACTAGGCCTTACTGTAATATGCGCCCCAAACTGCCTGTAGTTCTCCATTATATTATTAATTGTTGTGCTTGACCTCCACACCTTCCCCACTCTGACAATTCCCTGAGGTCATTCATTCCTAGAACCTCACACAGCGCCTGGCAAGGATTGCTCTTTGGATGAAGGGCCCTATACACCTGACCTGGAGACCACTGGACTCACTTAAAACTCAGTTCGTCACCTTCCCGCCAAACTTTTTTTCATGTCCCTGTTTCAGTGAGTAGCATCACCCGCTCTCCAGTTGCCCAAGCTGGCCATACCCGGGAGTCATTCTTGAGACACACCACCGCCAACGTTCATGTGCCCACTAAGCCCCAGGCCTGTTCTCTATCCACTGGTACCACCCCAGTCCAGGACATCATTGTCTTTAGCTGAGCCTGTGGCCGTGGACTCCACATGGCTTACTCTTCAACCCGTCACTTTCGTTGCCGTCTCAGTGATCCTTCTAAAACTTACCTCCAACGTCGTCACTCCTTTCTTTAAAGCGCTTTATCCCCCGACCCTCAGGATAACGAGCCAGTTCTTTAAAGTGGTTTACAAGTAGGGTGACCATATAACGTATCATACAAACTGGGATCATTTTGAAACTAAAAGGAGGTGCTCTTAATAATGACACCAGGACAGGGGCAGTGCCCCCGGCAAGCTGAAAGGAGATGTTCCTTCAAGTGAAAGGCCCTCTAGCCTATTCTGCCTGGTGTCAGGTGCTGGTAGCTCTGCCTGGAACACAAGCTCAGGCATGAGATTTATTCAGTAGAAATAGGGGAGGTGGGGGAGGTCACTGGATTTTTTGAGTGGAGAATGGGGTATTGGTGGTAATAACAGCCGCTCATATTTGAGCAGCAGTTTACGTTTTACAAAGCACATTTGTGTATGTGTTTGTTGAATAGTAGATTGTAGGGACTGTTAATTGGTCAAGGGCAATGTATTAGGTGTCAGAGGATACTGATTTTTTTTTAATGGGGATAATTTTTAATATTGAGAATCAGTGATTTTTAACCTTATTAGTCCATGGATCCCTTTGATTATTTAATGCACTCTGTGGACCCATTCTGTCTGCAGGTGTATTTTCAGGTGTATTCCATATATTATATACTTTTGTAGGGGGAACCTAGAGGTTAGGGAATCTCTACCACAGATTTTATAATTGACCCAGTTGTGTGTTCACATGGACTCATCTTTTATCTGTTAATGAAATTATAAAATGCAGATGGGAAGTATAGATTTTTTTGTGACACTCCAGCCTGCTAGAAGTCTAACCTGTGGAAAGTATTAGTAAGTGATAGCAAATCTTTTTCCCAGTTTTGCACTTTGTGAATAACAAAATGAGTAGGTTATCTGACAGGCTCCAGGACGTTGGTTTTGTTTTTTTTTTAATTTTTTTTTAATGTTTATTTATTTTTGAGAGACATAGACACAGAGCGTGAGCAAGGGAAGGGCAGAGAGGGAGATACAGAATCTGAAGCAGGCTCCAGGCTCTGAGCCGTCAGCACAGAGCCCGACACGGGGCTCGAACTCACAGACCGTGAGATCATGACCTGAGCCAAAGTCGGACGCCTAACCGACTGAGCCACCCAGGTGCCCTGGGACATTAGTTTTGAGGACATTCAGGAGAACCCTTGAATACTCCCAAACCAATAAAACTGTATGCTTATTTGCACCCTATAAAATCATGTGTTTTCTCTGCAGTATGTCATCAAAAAGCTGAACCTCCGAAACGCCTCCAGCCGAGAGCGGCGTGCTGCTGAACAGGAAGCTCAGCTCCTGTCTCAGCTGAAGCACCCTAACATTGTCACCTACAAGGAGTCGTGGGAGGGAGGGGACGGTCTGCTGTACATCGTCATGGGGTTCTGCGAAGGAGGTGATCTGTACCGAAAGCTCAAAGAGCAGAAGGGGCAGCTTCTTCCTGAGAGTCAGGTGGTGGAGTGGTTTGTTCAGATCGCCATGGCTCTGCAGGTACTGTCCAGACTCCCGGCATTCCTCTTGCTCCAAGGCGACAGGCGGATGGCAGGCGGATTTTAGGAAAATGCTTCATGGAAAAAAGCGTATTTTAAAAAAAAATCCATTTATGAAGTGGACCTAGTCCCTCGCCACAGCATTCGTTCTGAATGAACGGCGTCTGTCTTGAAGCAGACATGGATTTCAGTTTGTGGGGGATGCCAGTTCTCTATTCATTTAATATTTATAGCAAAATCAATTTTAAAGTCCCCGTGTCGACAAAGAGCAAAGAGTGGCCATGTCTGTTATCAGTCGGTCAGCTATGTCATACTGAAGAGTGGTTGGGCTAATTAATATGCTGAAGCTGCGGGGGTTTGGGCTTTAACCCTGCTGTGGCAGAGCAAGTAGAAATGCAGAACATGTTCGTGTTTGAATATACGCAGAGTCAAAAGGGAGACTGTTGATGCAACACTGCTCTGGAACTGAGCAGACTTGTCCAGAAGTGACTGACCTGTTTAAATTCTACGATACTCTCTCTAAAGAAAAGTGATCTTGTTATATTTGGAAATGTTATGAAGCCAAAGATTTCATGAGTGCGAGGGCACTGTGTATCTGACTCTGTACAAGTTGTCTTTCTACCTTCAGTGGGAGTTTGTAAGTGTGTTTTAACTGGATCCATTGAATGCTAAGTGGTAAAATTGTCAAGGTACCAGGGAGCAGTTTTGAAGACTAGTGGGCAAACTATGCACGGAACTCAATTCCTCGCCTTGGAAAGTTGTTAATCAGACTTTTTGTTTAGAGATTGTAAAACAATAGTGTTTTGTTATCTAGGTAACTGAGATTCGTTAACTCCTGCGATTGTTGCTGGTATATAAGAAGACAGGAATAAGTAAGTAGGTAAGTGTATTTATATTTAATGAAGTTTTATTTCTCTCCTCAGTATTTACATGACAAACGCATCCTCCACCGAGATCTGAAAACTCAAAATGTCTTCCTAACAAGAACAAGCATCATCAAAGTGGGTGACCTGGGAATTGCTCGCGTGTTAGAGAACCAGTGCGACATGGCCAGCACTCTCATCGGCACGCCCTACTACATGAGTCCCGAACTGTTCTCAAACAAACCCTACAACTATAAGGTAGTATGGGGCTGCGTCTGCCAGTTCACCTTATCTCTAGGGCAGTATTCATAACTTCAGGACCCATCA
Organism: Paguma larvata; assembly: GCA_030068075.1. NCBI lineage: Eukaryota > Metazoa > Chordata > Mammalia > Carnivora > Viverridae > Paguma > Paguma larvata. The sequence continues at coordinate 20,203,338 of CM057842.1, read as the reverse complement.
GCTAGAAGAGTTATCTGAGAGCTGGCTCAAAGAAAATGTCTGCTTTTGTTTTTGTTTTTTATGGCATTCTGACATTTAACTGTTTACTGTTTTTCTTTTCTAGTCTGATGTTTGGGCTCTGGGATGCTGTGCTTACGAAATGGCCACCCTGAAGCATGCTTTCAATGCAAAGGACATGAATTCTTTAGTTTATCGGATTATTGAAGGAAAGGTAAAGAGTATTCTGGAGCTAATTGTTTTTAACATTTGGAGCACAGTTAATTTAATGCACTTTTGTAAGTAGCTGTTGACAGAAATGAGTAATCATTGATGTAGGTTGGATAGGTAAGAATGGTAGGTCCCTTCTATGCGGAAGGTTGAACTAGAAAGACGCGGGATTAGGGGCACCGGGGGTAGGGGGGCTCAGTTGGTTGAGCGTCTGACTTCGGCTCAGGTCGTGATCTCATGGCTGGTGGGTTCGAGCCCCACCTCGGGCTCTGTGCTGACAGCTCAGAGCCTGGAATCTGCTTCGGATTCTGTGTCACTCTCTCTCTCTGCCCCTGCCCCACTCACACTTTGTCTCTCTCTCTCAAAAAAAAAAATAAATAAATAAATCTAAAAAAAAAAGAGAGAGGGGATTAATATTTTTTAATACTAATTTGTAAACGTGGCTTCATCATTCCGAAGAACTGACTTCTTGGAAACCTCCACCTTGTAACCACAGAATGTGCAGGGGCCCTGAGAGGATACTGGAAGCATCTTCTGAGCAGTTTCGGTTAAATGAGCCCCATCTAAAATGCGTCTGCTCTGGGCAGAGGTACCCGTTCCATTCCCAGCTTGCTCCGTACCTGGTGATTGGAAGACACTTTATTTTACAACATTATGGTACAACAATGTAAAATAATAATAATGATAAGTATAAATAAAGTGAGTCTATTCAGTGAACATTGAACATGCTGCTCCTTTGATGATCATCACAATCACAAGTAAGCAGGTGAGAAGTGCAGAAAGCAATGTGTGGGATATAGACACCAGAGGGGCTAACCTTCTATGTGAGTTCCGTGAGTCTGGTTGTCCTCTGTAGGGTTAGGCATCTGTACGCATCCTTAAGTTTTAAAGCCACTTTTAAGTAAGTTTTATAACCCACTTACTGATTTTAATGTTATGCCAAGACTCAATTTTTTCATTTCAAATTAAAAACACACAAAAAAGTAAAATTTGCCCATTATTCTTCTCTTAAAGAATCGAACACGAAAGGAGAAGGGGTGAAACTCCCCTCTCCTTCGATTCTCTTCTATCCTCTGGAGGTAACCCTTACTAACAATTTTGCGTGGCCTTCCCAGCATTTTCCTGTCTGTATGAAGACATACGTGTCTTTATTATACATGCACATACACACACAGGTACTTTTATTTTTATTTTTTTTTAATGTTTAGTTTTGAGAGAGAGAGAGAGAGAGAGAGAGAGAGCACAGATGGGGGAGGGGCAGAGAGAAAGCGAGGACAGAGAATCCAAAGTGGCTCTGCGCTGACAGCAGAGAGCTCCATGTGGGGCTCGAACTCAAGAACCGTGAGCTCATGACTTGAGCCGAAGGCGGATGTTCCTGTGGGTAATAACTTGAAAGAAATATTGGGAAACCTCTATATTTTCTCTCAGATTTTGCTTCACAAGACCATAGTCATAATTGCGATATCATTTCTCTTTATAGCTGCCACCGATGCCGAAAGACTATAGCCCAGAGCTGGCAGAACTCATAAGAGCAATGCTGAGCAAACAGCCTGAAGAAAGACCCTCTGTGAGGAGCATCCTGAGGCAGCCTTACATAAAGCACCAAATCGCTTTGTTTTTGGAGGCCACAAAGGCGTAAGATACTTCCCTTGCAAATAGGTAGCTAGATAGATGGAGTAAAAGAAGGTAGCTTGTATAATTTTCATATGTTAGAATTTATTGTGATTTTTAAATTTTTATTTATTTTTTTCTTAAGTTTATTTATTTATTTTGAGAGAGCGAGAAAGAGTGTATGCCAGTGAGCCAGTGAGGGCAGAGAGAGGGGCAGAGAGAGAATCTGTGTACTGTCAGCACAGAGCCCGACGAGGGGCTTGAACTCACGAACCTTGAGATCATGACCTGAGCCTAAACCAAGAGTCACATGTTCATGGACTAAGCCACCCAGGTGCCCTGGTGATTTTTTTTTTTAAACCTGAAGAAAAACTGTATGATTAGGACATGTGTTGGGTTTACTTAATTGCTAAAATCAAAAATCTAGAGAACCATTTAGAGAATGGCTTTAACATTCCTCAGAGGATTCCAAGACATATCAAGTACAATTCTTTCAAAAGAATCTATATTAAAAAAATTTTTTTTCATGTTTATTTATTTTTGAGAGACAGAAACAGAGCACACGTCGGGGAGCAGCAAAGAGAGAGGGAGATGCAAAATTTGAAGCAGACTCCAGGCTCTGAGCTGTCAGCACGGAGCCCGATGCGGGGCCCGAACTCACAAACTGTGAGATCATGACCTGAGCCGAAGTCTGAGCCACCTAAGCGCCCCTGAATATCTATTTTAGAAACCACACGAAAGTGAGATTATCTAAGAAGCCTATTACATTATGTGCCATGTAAGATAATAGTCATGTTTAAAAATTAGCACTCAAATTTGAGAGCTTTTGTAAGTTTCCCGTCCTTACTCATATAAATTTCTCAAGAGAAAAATTTTTCTTTGACTGGCAGGTGTTCCTTCACTAAACAGTTGTTTCCGATTCTAAGAGTTACGGCTTGACAAGAGCTTCATGATCTCTGCCTGGTGACATGTTAGATTTGAGAGCAACTCTAGAGAGGCCCCAGGGGATAAAGAAAGACCATCTTTTTATTTACATTGTCTATAATTTTGTATCAAACAGACCTTTGGCCTTCCACAGCGCTGGTCTCACCCTCCCATTGAATTCTCCAAAGGGTTAGTTAGCTCAGTTGTAGACATGTCACACTAAAAGAGTTGGGGATATTAATCCTCTACACTTTGATTCCGCTGAGCATACTCTCAAACTTGGCAAGGCAGTTGCGATTTAATCACAAACATATGAAACTTGAAAATTATGCTGGTTCTTCTGTACATGTGGTAATTTCTCATAGATTTTTTTATTTTAGAATAATCTTGTATTTAGAGAAGTTTGCGGAGATAGTACAGAGGGTTTATGCATACCCCTCGCCCAGTTTCTCCTGTCGTGAACATCGACGTACCCTAGATGATTCAGTGCCTTACTGTTGACTGAACTCCAGACCGTATTTGGCTTTCACCAGTTTTTCTACTAATGTCCTTTTTCTGCCAGGACCCAATCCAGGACACCATATTACATTTAGTCTTCCTGTCTCCTTAGCTTGTGTCTGTGGCAGTTTCTCACTTTCTTGGTTTTTCATGACCTTGATTGTTTTTGAAGAGTACTGGTCAAGGGGCGCCTGGGTGGCTCAGTTAGTTAAGTGTCTGACTCTGGATTTTGGCTCAGGTCATGATCTCGTGTTTCATGAGATTGAGCCCTACATCGGGCTCTGCGCTGGCAGCACGGAGCCTGCTTGGGATTCTCTGTCTCTGTTTCTCTCTCTGTCTCTCTCTGTCTCTCTCTGTCTCTCTCTCTCTCTCTCTCTCTATCTATCTCTCTATGCCCCTCCCCTGCCCAGTCTCCTCTCTCTCCCTCTCAAAATAAATAAATAAACATTAAAAAAAAATGAGTACTGGTCAGGTGTTTTGCAGAATGCTGCCCGGTTTTTGGAATATTGTTCTCTCTAAGTGGAGCAGTTCTATGGTTCTTATAATACATACACACATTCCCCCATATATGTAAAAACCTTTAATCTTCCCTATATTGATAATAATTTTTTTCTTTTCTTCCTCACAAAGAAAAACCTCCAAAAATAATATTAAAAATGGTGACTCTAAATCGAAAGCTGTTGCCGCAGTGGTTTCTGGAAAGGCCGAATCAAATCATAAAGTCATTCCCCTCCAGCCTCACTCTTCTGAGGGCTCCAAGACATATGTAATGGTATGTTTGGTTTTAAAGGGTATGTACTGTAGCAACTATTAAAATAGTAGGTATTCAAAGCAAGTTACGTAACATAAAGTTAACCATTTTAAAGTGAGCCATTAATTACATTTAGTACATTCACCATGCTGTGCAACCACCATTTCTATCTAGTTCCAGAACATTTCATACCACCCCAAAAGGAAACCCCAGACCATTAAGTAATCATTGTCATTCCCTCTTCCATCCAGCCCCTGGAAACCACCAATGTGTTTTCTGTCTCTGTGGATTTGCCAATTCCGAGTATTTCATATAAATGGAACCATATAATGTGCCACTCTTTGTGTCTGGCTTCTTTCACTCAGCGTGATATTTTTGAGGTAGCACATGTCAGCACTTCATCAGTTTTATGTCTGAGTGGTACTCTGTTACATGTGTGCACCGCAGTTCACTTATCCAGTCCTTCACTGGTGGGCATGGAGTCGTTTCCACCTTTCGGCTGTTGGGATGAACATTTGGGTGCATGTCTTCGAGTCCCTGTTTTCAGTTCTTTGGAGTGTATACATAGGAGTGGAATTGTTGGGCCATGTGGTAATTCTGTGTTTACTTTCCGAGGAACCACAATGCCGTCCTCCAAAGTGGTTGCACCATGTTACCTTCTACCAGCAGTCCACAAGAGTTCTGGTTTCTCCACAAGCTCACCAGCGCCTGTGATATTCTACTTTTCTGATTCTAGCCGTCCTAGTGGATGTGAAGTGCTGAATATAGTCTCGATTTGCATTTCACTGATGACCCATGACATAGAGTACCTTCCCACAAGCTTCTTGGCTCTTTGTATTTCTTCCCTGGAGAAATGTCTGTTAAGCCCTTTGCCCATTTTTTATTTGGGTTTTTTATGTTTTTGTTGTTGAGTTCTTAGAGTTCTTTCTATATTCTGGACACTAGCCCCTTATCAGAGATATGATTTACAAATATTTCTTCCCATGCTGTGGGTTAGCTTTTTACCTTTTTTGTTTGTTTGTTTATTTATTTTGAAAGAGAGACAGAGTGAACACGAGCAGGGGAGGGGCAGGGAGAGGGAGAAAGAGAGTGAGAGAGAGGGAGAATCCCAAGCAGGCTTCACAGTGGCAGTGCAGAGCCAGATGCAGAGCTCGAACTCCCAAACCATGAGATCATGACCCCGAGCCAAAATCTAGAGTCAGACACTTAACCAGCTGAGCCACCCAGACACCCTGGCTTTTTACTTTCTTGATAATGTGCATAAAGCACAAAAGTTTTTAATTTTGATGAAAGCCAATTTACGTGTTTTTTGTTTTGTTTTGTTTTTTGTTGTTTTTTATGTTGCTTGTGCTTTTGGTGTCCTATCTAAAAATCCCTTGCCAAATCCAAGTTCATGACGACGTATGCCTATGTTTTTTTCTAGGAGTTTTATAATTTTAGCTCTTGTATTTAGGTTGTTGATTCATTTAAAAATTTAAAAATTTTCTTTTATTGTGGTGAAATATATATGATGAAATAGAATTCGCCATTTTGAACCATTTTTAAGCATATAATTTAGTGGCCTTAACTACACTCACAATGTTGTGCAACCATCACCACTGTCTTCCAAAACCCTTTCATCACTCCAAGCAAACTCTGTACTCATTAAGCAATAGTCCCCCATTCCTCCTGTTCCCAGGCCCTGGTAATCTCTAGTCTACTTTCTGTCTCTTTGAGTTTGCCTGTTCTAGATAAGTGAATCATACAATATTTGTCCTTTTGTGTCTTACTTATTTCATTCAGCATGCTTTCAAGGTTCACCCATGTTGTAACATGTAGCATGTCAGTATTTCACTCCTCTTAATGACTTTATAATATTCCATTGTATTTGTATATCGTATTTTGTTTATCCATTCATCTGCTTATGGATGTCGAGGTTGTTTCCACCTTAGGCCAGTGTGAATAATGCTGCTCTAAATATTGGTGAGGAAATATCTATTTGAGTCCTTGCTTTTCAGTTCTTTGGGATATTTATGTAGGAGTGAGATTGCTGGGTTGTGTGGTGATTCTGTGTTTAAGTTTCTGAGGAACCTGCTGTTCCTTTTTGAGTTAATTTTATGCAGTGTGAGGAGTGCTATCATAAACTAGAGGCATATTTTCACTCAGGGTGAAGACAAATGTTTGTCCCAGGAGAAACCCGTGGTCATTGGCCCCTTGAAGACATCAGCAAGTCTGAAAGGCCCCACCTCCAAGCCGGACGTGAGCAATACTGCAGAATCACTAGCCACAATCAGTAGGGTGAATATTGACATCTTACCTTCAGAAAGGAGGGACTCACTGAGCAATGACTTAGTTCGGGAGAATGAGCTAGAATGTAAATGTGGTATTTCTCAAGTGAAAGAGAAGCTGGAGGATGGCACTAAGCCCAGCGCTCACCCCAGAAACCTGATTTCCACACGGTCCTCTGATGATGCCATTGGGGGAAGGAACGACCCACTGAATCCTCTGCAGCCCCTAAACACAGAGCAAAAGCCAAAAGACCAGGTGAGTGACACGTATGAGGTGTTGGTTTCATGTTTATTTATTTTTGGGAGACAGAGTGACAGAGTGCAAGCAGGGGAGAGAGAGAGAGAGAGACCCAGAATCTGAAGCAGGCTCCAGGCTTTGAGCTGTCAACCCAGAGCTCGACATGGGGCTTGAACCCACGAAGTGCAGGATCAGGACCTGGGCTGAAGTCAGACGCTCAACCGACTGAGCCACCCAGGCGCCCCTGAGGTGTTGATTTCAGAGAGAAGACTGGACAGTGCAGTTGGGAAGGTGCGGGTCGTGTCGTTTGTCATGCTCTAGTTGGTATTTTGGGAAAGTTAGTTACTCTGTGTACCAGTTTAAACATTACACAAACTGGGGCGCCTGGGTGGCTCAGTTGGTTAAGCATCTGACTTCGGCTCATGTCGTGATCTTGTGTTCACGAGTCTGAGCCCCATTTTGGGCTCTGTGCTGACAGCTCAGAGCCTAGAGCCTGCTTTAGATTCTGTGTCCCCCTCTCTCTCTGTCCCTCCCCTGCTCATGCTTTGTCTCTCTCCTTCAAAATTAAACATTAAAAAAAATTTTTTTTAAATAAACATTACACAAACTAAAGGATAGGACCCAGAGCTTCTTAGATCCCTTCTGTGCCCTGACCTGGAGTATTTGGTGGAAGCAGGGTACTTGTATGTTTTTTCCCATTTCTTTGTCACTCTTCCTTAGGCCTCCACATGGATGGGTAGTTCCAACAAGTAGGTAACATCACGTTTCTTCTTGCTCTTGGAAAGTTAGTGATTGATCTGATTTCTTAAGAATAAAAAAAAAAAATCATGTGTTAGAACCAAAGGGGAAGGAAAAGAAGAAAAAAAGGAAATGAGCAAAAGGATTTTGATACTAAGAGACTATTCTGAGTAAATTTAAAGGTTAACTTTTACTTGAACTTGGAAAGAAGCCCGAGTTAGATGAAGCATGGTAATAGCTGAGGATTAGAGAGAAAGCCAGAACATTTGGTGAACTTTTCATTTTTACATGTAAAATATTCTAAAAATATCTTTAAGCTGTATTTTAACTAGTTTTGTAATCTATGCTAAATATACTTAAATTTGATATATTTTTATATTTGATAACTTTTACATAGATATACATAAAACTATTTTATACACTTATATTCAAAAATTTTTAATAAAATTTTATTTTTGTGAAAAAGTCCAAGTATAATGCTCTTGTCACTTAAAATCATTGGACCGAAGTCTTAAGCTTTCTTTGGACACTGGAATTCTTCATACTTTGTAGGTTATATGTGTTCTGCTTGTCTCTCAAAATATATTCAGGTACACTTCTTTCTTTTTTTCTAATTTTGTAGTACTAATTTATCAGTTTTTAGTCTGTTTATAGAATCATACCATCATTCTAATCCAGAACATTTTTTGTAATGTTTCTTTTTTGAGAGACCAAGAGCGAGCACACGTGCAAGCAGGAGCAGGGGTGGAGGGGCAGAGGGAGAGAAAGAATCCCAAGCAGGCTCCATGCTGAGCAACTAGGGGCTTAATCCCATCACCGTGAGATTGTGACCTGAGCCAAAATCAAGAATCAGAGGCTTACTGGATCTGAGTCACCCAAGCGCCCCAGAACATTTTTATAACCTCAAAAAAAAACCCCTGTACCCTCTAATAGTCACTCTCTATTCCTCCTAGCTCACAGTCCCTGACAACCATTGTCTGTATGGATTTGCTTATTCTGAACATTTCGTGTACAGGCATACTACAGAGATGTCGCAGGGTTCAATTACAGATCATTGCAGTAAAGCGAATATTGCAATAAAGGGTGTCACATGAAATTTTTGGTTTCCTAGTGCATGTAAAAGTTACGTTTGCACCACAGTCTAACCATCATCTGAGCTTTCAGGAAATTGTAATCTTTTTGCTGGTGGAGGGTCCTACCTCGATGTGGATGAGTGCTGACCAAGGCGGTGGGTGCTGAAGGTGGGAGTGATTGTGGTAGTTTCTTTAAATGAGACAGCAGTGATGTTTGACGCATCAGTCGACTCTTCCTTTTTCTTGAACACTTAGAAGCCATTGCAGGGTTAGTAATTGGCCTAATTTTCATATTGTGTCTCAGGGAAATAGAAGTCCCAAGAAGATGGAGAGAGGTGGGGGAACGGCCAGCAGGTGGAACAATCAGAACACACACATTTATCAATTAAGTTCTCCGTCTTCTATGGGCACGGTTTGTGGTGCCCCACAAGAACCACAGTAGTAACATCACAGATCACAGATCACCGTAGCAAACATTCTGCTATTGAAAACATTTGAAATATTGTGAGATTTACCAAAACGTGACAGTCATAAAGCGAGAGAATGCTGTTTGGAAAATGGTGCCGGTAGACTTGGTCGTTGCAGAGCTACCACAGACTTTCCATTTGTAACAAATAGAGCGTCTGGGAAGTGCAGTTAAGTGGAATGTAATGAAATGAGGTAGGCCTAGAAATAGGATCGTGCAGTTTAGGGCCTTAGCATAATGTTTCCAAGATTTCTTCATGTTGTAGCATATACCAATGTTTCATTATTTTTAAATTGCCAAATAAATTCACTGTATGTATATACCATATTTTCTTTGTTCATTCATCAGTTGATGAACATTTGGGTTGTTTTCAGTTTTTAGTTACTATGGATGATTCTATTGCGAACATTCTTATACAATAAGTTTTTGTGTGGCATGTGTCTTTTGTCGTCTTGGTTATGTATCTAAGAGTGGAATTACGGGGTCATTCATGTGCTAATTCTATGTTTAACTTTTTGGGGAACTCTAAAACTGTTTTCCAAAGCAACTGCATCATTTTACTTCCCAATAATATATGAGAGTTGCAGTTGCTCCCGTCCTCACCAATACTTGCTGTTTTCTGTTTTTGTTTTTGTTTTTGTTTTTGTTTTGTCTTTGTCCTAGCTTGGTCTAGTGAGTGTGAGTGGTATCTTATTGTGGTTTTGATTTGCATCTCCCTAATGACTAATGGTGTTCAGCATCTTTCATGCACTTATTGGCCTTTTGTTACCTACTTTGGAGAAAGTTTCAGATCCTTTGCCCACCTTTTAATGGGTTTATTTATCGTTTGATTGTTGCCTTGTAAGAGTTCTTTATTCTAAATGTCAGTCCCTTACCAGCTATAAGATTTGAAGATATTACTTCCCTTTCTGTGAGTTCTCTTCATTTTTTTAATGGTAGCATTTGAAGCACAAGAGTTTGTAATTTTGATGCAATCAAGATTTGTCTATTTTTTCTTTTGTTGTTTGTGCTTTTGGTGTTATGGGCCCCTATCCCTATGTTTTCTTCTAAGAGTCTATAGTTTTAGCTCTTGAATTTAAGTCTGTGATCCATTCGAGTTAAATTTTTGTGTATGGTGTGAAGAAGGGGCCCAGCTTCACACTTTTGTATGAATATCAGCTTGTCTTAGCACCACTCATTAAAAGATTATTCTTTCCTTATTAAATTGTCTTGGCATTCTTGTTGAAATTCAGTTGACTATAAATGTAATGGTTTATTTCTAGACCCTCAGTTCTGTTCTGTTGATCTGTATGTCTGTCCTCCGGTCAGTAACACAGTCTTAATTACTGTAGCTTTGTGCTAAGTTTCGAAATTGAGAAGCTGCAGTCTTCCAACTTTTTTTTTTAATATTTATTTTTGGGAAATATTTATTTTTGTGCACACATGCAGGGGAGGGACAGAAACAGAGGGAGACAGAGGATCCAAAGTGGGCTCTATGCTGAGGGCAGATAGCCCAATACAGGGCTCAGACTCACGAACCATGAGATCATGACCTGAGCTGAAGTCGGTCACTTAACTGACTGAGCCACCCAGGCGCCCCCAACTTTATTTATATTTTTCAGTATTGTTTTGGCCACTTGGGGTCTTTTGCATTTCCATACGAATTTTAAGATCAGCTTGTCAATTTCTGCAAAAAGGGCTGAGATTTCAATAGGCATTGAATCTGTAGATCATTTCCAGAATATTGCTGTCTTAATATGTAAGTCTTACAGTCTGTTAACATGAGATGTCTTTCTATTTACTTAAGTCTTTAATTTCTTACACTGATTTTTTTTTTTTGCTGTTTAGTGTACAAGCCTTGCACTTCTTTAATTAGATTCATTTTAAAATATTTTATGACTTTCGATACTACTATAAATGGAGTTATTTTAATTTTATCTTCATAGTGTTCTTTGCTTGTGTATGGAAATACAGTTGATTTTTATATATTGGCCTTATGTCCTATGGCCTTGAATTCGTCTATCATCTATTGGTTCTAATAATTTTTTTAGTGTTTATTTATTTTGAGAGAGAGAGAGTACAGGCAGGGGAGGGGCGGAGAGAGAAGGAGAGAGAGAATCCTAAGCAGGCTCAGTGCTGCCAGCATAGAGCCTGGTATGGGGCTCAATCTCACACACTGTGAGATTATGACTTGAGCCAAAATCAAGAGTCAGACTCTTAATGGACTGAGCCACCCAGGCGCCCTTGAATATTGTTTTTATAATGGACTGTAGAATTTTTTGAATATGAGATCATGTTATCTGCAGATGGAGATAGTTTTATTTCTTCCTTTCAGATACGGATGCCTTTACTTCTTTTCTTGCCTAAGTGCCCTGGCTAGAACCTCCAGTATGGTGTTGAGTAGAAGCAGTGAGAGTGGATATCTTTGTCTTGTTCCTGATCACAGTCTTTTATATATATATATGTATCACACGGGTTTTTTGTTTCTCTGATAGAACTTCATGTCCAGCATTTCCTTTTTTTTTTTTTTTTTTTTTTGTCCTGTTTTTATTGATAAAAACAGTAAAAGATCTGTTTTAGGACCAATTGGATTTCATAGAGAAATTCCTTAAGTCACTTGTTCTGTCATTCTTGTATGTATATAAACTTTACTTTGAACAGCCTATACTTATCAGCAGAGAAACATTTATTTCACTGTCCAGAATTGTATCACTGTTGATTATCACAGTCTCCTTGTTCAGCTAGCTTATTGTGTAATATTGTAAAAATGTAATAATTTGCTATAGTTTATGTATAATGTTACATGTACTCAAAATAATAAATTTACAAATTATTTCTTACAGGAGTTGTTAGTTTGTGTTTGCCAGAGAATCTAAATGGCAGATGATAATGACTCTTAGAAAGCAACCTCAGGGCAGCTCCTTGGGTGGCTCAGTTGGTTAAGCATCTGACTCTTGATTTCAGCTCAGCTCATGATCTCATGCTTTGTGAGGTCAAGCCTCTGTTGGGCTCTGTGCTGACAGCATGGAGCCTGCTTGGGATTCTCTCTCTCACTCTCTCTCTCTGCCCTCCCCTGTTTACACACATTCTCTCTCAAAAAAAAAAAAAAAAACTAAATAAACATTAAAAAAATTTTAAAAGAAAGCAGTCTTACCTTGTATTATCATTGCATTGTTTGTTTTTCTTTCTAAAATGTACCACACAGGGGCTCTTGATAAAAATGTGTCACTTGAATGAGATTCAATTACCAGTGTCCATCTGTTTGAAAAATGTAGATGTTCTGATAGTTAAAAATTGTTTAAGATGTAAACATAAGGGCACCTGGGTGGCTCAATTGGTTGAGCATCCAATCATTGATTTCGGTTGGAGTTATGATCCTAGGGTTGTGGGATTGAGCCCCGCGTTGGGATTCTCTCTCTCTCTCTCTGCCCCTCTTCTCTGCTTGTGCATATGCTCTCTGTCTCTAAAAAAAAAAAAAAAAAAGATTTTAATAATTTGTATGCATTAGTTTCTAAAACCAGCTATCTAAATAAAATACTAAATCCTTTGTGATCTTTATAACTTAGAAGGTCATTTACTTTATCATCACTACTGCTAGTAATAGCTCCCAGTTTCTGAGCATCTGGTATGTGCGAGACAGAGTCCTAAGTACTCTAATGCACCATCTTCTCCAGCCCTCTATCAGTCATGCAGTGTGTGCGAGGCATTCTGCCACTTTATCGAGGAGGAAACTGAGGTTCAAGGGTATTAAGTTTCTCAGATAGGATTCCATCTGACTCCAGTGCTGTTTTCTTGGTGCTTTTTAGGGTGTATCCAAATAACTGATGTTTACTTGGGAAGTATGTATATATTAAATTGGATTTCATTTAAAATGTTTCCTAGTTTGCTCAATAGAAATCCTATTTAAAGTTATGAAAAGAAGTTTTTTAAAAACATGAATCGAACATCAGTAGTTTCGGGTTAATAACAATTTGAGTAATTTAATTAAAACAATTACTTTTATTTGGGAAAAGAGAAGAAAAGCCAGTAAATGTGAATAACCAGTATCAACATTTTGTCTTTGCCTGTCCACACTGCAAATGAGCATTCATTTTGAGAAAGGCATTCCTCACTTCCATTTATAATTTTAAAATAGTTTGGCCGTTTGGAAGTTCAAAAGGCTATCTCATTATTCTGTTTTCTTTTTTTCTTTGTTTCATTTCATTATTTTTTAAGGATCAAGTTGCTGGTGAATGTGTTCTAGAAAAACCAGACAGGACCAACCCAGGTTTACAGCGACACAGCTCCGGGTCTGAGCCTTCCCTCTCTCGACAGCGACGACAGAAGAAAAGAGAACAGCCTGAACACAGTGGGGAAAGGACACAGGTCAGCAGAGATCTCTTTGGAGTAAGTCATTGTGCTGCTGCTTGGGAAGTAGACTTTATTTAGCATGATTAACAGTTTCCAAAAAGACATGTAAGAAATGCAGGAAACATATGGAAAGGGGTAGCAATGGCAAGATGCTAAATATTAGTTTTCAAATGTCAGTGAGTTGGAAGCAGAGTAAAGATTTTATCTTTTCCATCAAAAATGGACAAATCCTCTTGAGAGTTAACGGAACAGGCTAACGAGGAAATCTCTGGTCCCTCCTATGTTATACCGATGAATAGTTTCTCCCTTATCTTCTGCGTAAAATCATGTCGACACCTCATTTCTTGAGTGACTTTCACCAGCACCCTGACTCTAAGCTTCTCAAATGGCAATTCACTTTCAGCAGAGTTTCTTTCCAATAAAATGCAGTGTTTTGAAGTTTTTGAGAGCCAGTCACTGCCAAATACATAGGGGACTTACTGGTAGAGGAACTTTGGAGATGGTTGTGTATGAAATTGATAATTCCCACCTCCCCCTTTTTAATTATTTAAGTTCCAGGAGGCTCCTCCTCAACTTTTGCCTTCTCTTCCCACTGCTGGAAAAATGGATAGCCCATTATCACAAAAAGATGCTGAAAATCAAAGTAAAGTGGTCGTTGGGTCTGCTGCGAGCTGTCCGAGGAGCAGGGAGGTGCAGTCGTCAAAGGTTTGTAGGAGTGGATATTGGGCTTTTTCAACCCTGTGATCAAACCTTTTGGTTGTAAAAAGTCCTACATATATTGTGAAGTTTTCTGCTAAAACATTTTAGCCCCGCTTTTTGCCAAACAAAGGAAGGGACCCATTTGTGATTCTCAGCAGAAGCTTTAATTGATCGGGACAGATTCTGTAGTTCCAATGATGGTCTCTTCCACTTAATTAAGGAGACCAAAGTAGATTCTGAATGTAGGAAATGCAAAATTTTCCATTTACCCTTCCAAAAATGAGTACTTCCCAGAAATGAGGGTTCTGATCATTCTAGCTAGTAGTTGTAACTGTGATGTGGACTGGTTTCAAACAGACGCTCCTCTAAAGGCCTGTGGAAGGCCTGTCCTGTAGTGCTGGATGATAACGTCATGCATCGCAGCTGTTATAAAGTAGTGAGTAGGAATTAAAGTAACTGACTTTCTTTTAAGGATCGACCATTATCAGCAAGAGAGAGGAGGCGACTAAAGCAGTCACAGGAAGAGGTGTTCCCCTCAGGTAAAGTTTCCTCTTCCCTTCATCTATTGGAGGTCGTTGGTATGGCTTATGGATGTAGCATTGGTTCCGATGGTGAGATGTGAAGAGTTTTCAGCATCGGTGATCCAGCTGGGAAACAGATTTGGAAGAATTTTTGAAATTTCTTAGTAAAGCCTTTAAAAAAGTTGGCATACGTGGCTGTTGGGTCTGGAACTTGTATTATCAGAGGAAAAGGATATTAAAAAGGGAGCAGGAGGGGTTTGAGTGGCATTAACTCCTGCGAGATTTCAGACAGGAAATGGAGTGAGTGTTCAGTTTGTTTCCATGTTCAGATTCTGCTGGTCAAAGAGTGCTCTCTTCTCGGGAACAGAGAGAGGAAGCTGGGAGAATGGTGCTACCCTGGGCTGAGGGCTGCCATCATTCTTATCACTATAATCTAAAGGCAGTACTAGCAGTTTCCATTTATTGAATGCTGACTATGTCTCAAGCATTATGGTAAGCCCTTTAAGAACATTATCTCATCTCATGTTTACAGTAGCTGTCAAAGGCAGGCAGGCAGCATTATCTCCATTTTGCAACCGAGGAAACTGAGGCTTGGAGGGCTTAAATAACTTGCCCAGGGTCACAGCACCGGTAGACCTAGAGCAGAGATTTGAACTGAGGTGTCAGACGCCAGAGTGAGGATGAATATGCTGTCTGAGGTACTTCGGGGCTGGCACTTGCTGGGGTATCTTTCATATCCGGTGGAAAGACCTCTTCTGTTGAGGCCAGCCCACCACAAACAACCACTGGGGTGGTCACTTTTTCAGGCCCTTCAGTGAAGAGAGCTTCTCTCAGTGCATCGGGACCAGGGAAACCACCAGAGGAAGGCCAGCCCACCCCTGGCCGATGGTTGCCTTCTGACTGCAGTGTGGCTCAGGTATGTTACATAGTCCTGTGGAAAGGGGGACATGTCTACATCATCTGGCAAGCCTAATACAGTAAGCCTCATAACTGCCAGCTCGATTTATTTCTGCGGCAGAACTGGCTTATGTTCTACCATTTCACTCTCTTTTTTTCTTTTGAGAGAGAGAGTGTGTGCATGAGAGGGAGAGGCAGAGGGAGAGAGAATCTTAATTAAGCATGGACATGGAGCCCAACACAGGGCTTAATCTCACGACTGTGAGATCATGACCTGATCTGAAATCGAGAGTCTAATGCTTAACCGACTGAGCCACCCAGGCACCCCCGCTTTTCATTCTTGATAAGGAAAAGAACTGGTGAATAATAATTAAAAAGATTATTTTTGCACCACTAAGGGAATGAGTTTTACAGGTGTTCTTGTAAGTCGTTGGTAGCTTAGTTACTATCTTTTTTTAGGTAGTCTTTAAAACAAGACTTTAAAGGGCTTCCACTCGGCAACATTTTGCTTATTCTGCTGTGTGACCAATATAGCCCACCTACCTGGCCAAAGTTTAGTCTCACTTGCTTGTCTTTGCTCCCTCTCCTGTTTGTGTCAGAGTTCCTTACCTTCTCGCCCAGGGACATTGTAGGGGCAGCATCTAGTGGCTAACTGGGTAATTGCAGGTTTCCAACCCATGTTCATTTTTCTGTGTAATGATACCCCAGGAATGATGATCCATTTTTCTGTACTGTGTTTTTATGACATTATTTCTAGGAACATACAATTATTTTTAAAAACAGAAACTCCTTCCTCTTGAAAGTAAGGAAGATTTGTTTCCTTAATAATATTCTATGAATAAGCTGTTTCACTAATTAAGGCAGTCTTCTCCATTTTCCAAAGTTTTAAGGTTTGCATGTAATTAAATCAAGCCCTCTTTTAAAGTATTTTAACAAAGAGTCTCTGATATAAACAAACTGAGGTTGCTTTTATTTAGGTGGCATTTTTTCTAGTTCAAAATTCTTTAGGGCACCAGCGCTCTGCTTGGGAGCTGGAGTACTGAACTGTTTGTCCCCTCCTCTGCAAAGGAAATTTCTTCATAGCTGAGACTTTTCAGGGTCTTGTAAAATTTCACCTTGATGTTCTTCACCATTCACTTATGTACTTTATGGGCGAACTGGGATATCATTTGGGGAAAGTAACTTCAATTTTTGTATCATTAATTTGTCCTGTTAAATTGGACCTACGTACAGTAATGTATGTAGACATTGTATCTAAGTGTTGCATGCATTACATTCTGGTTGTGTCCTCATGTGGAATTGTGTTTTTCCAAACATTGATAGGAAAGGAAACTCATCCACTGTCTCTCTGAGGATGAATTAAGTTCTTCTACAAGTTCAACTGATAAATCAGATGGGGATTCCAAGGAACAGTAAGTTCTTATTTTTCTGTCTCCTTCATAAATAATTTCTGTTTGAGTTAGTCCTAAATATACATTTATCATAGTATTTAGACCTGCAGTGCCATCGTTGATAACATTGTAGATGGGTTTTGGTACATGTTAGAGCTAAAAATATCTCTTCTAATGCACACATCTGATTTCATTCAGAACTCTTATGGAATGTCTTCTAAGATCTATGGGTTTATAGTTTTCGTCAGATCTGTAAAAATTTTAGCTGTTACTTCTTCAGAATTTTTTTTGGATCCCCTCTTGCCTTCTTAAGGATTTTAATTACCTATATATTAGATTGTTTAAAGTTGTCCCATAGCTCACTGATGGTGTTCATGTTTTTTAGACTTTTTTCTGTTTCATTTTTCATAGATTCTACTGTCGTATCTTTGAGTTCACTAGTGTTTTCTTCTATAGCATCTAGTTTGCTAATCCCATCTCATGTATTTAACACAGTGTACTTTTAATTTCCAGGAGTTCTATTTGGATCTTTTTATATCTTCCATGCCTCTCCTTAAGATGTTAATGCTTTCCTCTACCTCAAACATACGGAATATATTTATAATAACCACTTAAACGTCCTTATCACCTAATTCTATCACTTGTGTCACTTCTGTTTCTATTAACTGATTTTTTTTTTTTCTCTTTATAAAGGTGTGCTCTTTTCCTGCTTCTTTGCATGCCTGATATTTTTGACTGGATGCCAGACATTGTCAATTTTATCTCATGGGGAGCTGGTATTTTTGTTTTGCTTTAAATATTCTTGAACTCTGTACATGGATGTAGTTAAGTTACTTAAAAATAGTTGGGCAGAATTTATACACAGAACCTGGAGCTGCTTCTTTCTGGCTCTTTCTCTTTTTTTTAAATTTTTTTACTGTTTATTTACTTTTGAGAGAGTGAGAGAGACAGAGCGTGAACAGGGAGGGGCAGAGAGAGAGGAAGACACAGAATCTGAAGCAGGCTCCAGCCTCTGAGCTGTCAGCACAGAGCCAGATGTGGGGCTTGAACTCACGGACCATAAGATCATGACCTGAGCTGAAGTCAGACGCTTAACCGACTGAGCCACCCAGGTGCCCTTGGCTCTTTTCTAAGATTTCACTCTCTAGTGACTGTGGTTGAACTTCATCCTTTGGTTCTGCAGGCCAGAAAGACTGTGGGTTTTCTTTTGTACTTTAGCTACCTACGGCCCTTAGGCTAAAAGATGTTGACACCCCTCCAGAACCTGCACACAGGTTTTGTATATTCTCCATTGTCTTCACATACTTGGGTTTTGTATTTTGTTGGGTTTATACTTACTATTTACGGAAGGGTCTGTCTGTAAGAGCTTACTTGCTGGTTTGGAAGCATAACTTCCTAAAGATTGTTTTGCATCTACTTTCTTGATGAAAAATTCTCATAAAGTCAGTGAAATTACAAGAGGACTTATTTTCCTCCCCCAGGAAAGGTCATACAAATGAAATGAGTGACTTGGTCCAATTGATGACTCAGACCCTAAAATTGGACCCTAAGGAGAGCTGTGAAGATCTCCTGGTTCCAGATCCAGTGTCAGAATTTAAACTTCATCGGAAGTATCGAGATACGCTGATGCTTCATGGGAAAGTTGCAGAAGAAGCTGAGGAACTCCATTTTAAAGAGCTGCCTTCTGGTGATCAGTTTATTCTTTCTCAGCAAACTGGAAAGCATGTTTATTGGAGAAATGTGTCACACTAAGAAGCTAATGCTTCCAAAACTCTTTTGCTTTTTTTTATTATTTTCTTTGAACAGCTCCATAAAAGGCATATCTTATTTTATGCAACAGTTGTGTTCCTTAAAAGTTGCATGCAAATTGTTTATTAAAAATAAATATAAATAAAATGCATGTTTGTATTTTTCATATGGCTTTTCTTCCAATGAGATAGTTGTGGATTTTAGGTTTATGAGGTTGGTAGTGAGACATGAAACGTAAGTTCATGTATACATTTGTAGTCATTAAAAATACATGAAGAGATTAAACCAAGCTATTGTCAAAGTGAAAAGAATCTTAACATGACAAGATTTTTACAAAAGCATGTTCTTGCTGCGGTGAAGTTTTTATTTTTCCCTATCTTTATTATTTCTTTTTAGCTATCATGCCAAGTTCTGAAAAGATCAGAAGAATAGTTGAAGTCTTGAGAGCCGATGTAATCCAGGGCCTGGGGATTCAACTTTTAGAGCAGGTGTATGATCTTTTGGAAGAGGAGGATGAAGTGGAGAGAGAGGTGAGTGTTCCATTAGCCTAATGTGTCAACTGCTTATGCTATGGAATTCTTTTTAACAGACTTTTGAAATATAGTTAACATACTATATATTTCACCCATTTAAAGCACACAATTCAGTGGTTTTTAGGATGTTCACAGAATTGTACAGCCATTACCACACCTGATGTTAAAACATTTAATACCTCCGAAAGAAAGCCTATACTTGTCACTCTCCATTGTTCCCCAAGCCCTCCACCCCGAGCAACCACTGACATTCCTATGTCTGTAGATTTGCCTGTTCTGAACATTGCATTTAAATGGAATCATACAAAACATGCGGTCTGTTGATT
Source organism: Paguma larvata (assembly GCA_030068075.1). Taxonomy (NCBI): domain Eukaryota; kingdom Metazoa; phylum Chordata; class Mammalia; order Carnivora; family Viverridae; genus Paguma; species Paguma larvata. The sequence continues at coordinate 20,184,120 of CM057842.1, read as the reverse complement.
GGCTTCTCTCAGCGTAATGTTTTCAAGATTCATCCACGTTGTAGCATAGATCACATTCTTCTCGGTTTTATATGGTCACGTGCTCTTCCATTCTATAGCTCTCCCACGCCTCGATTATCTGTTCATCAACTGATGGACACTTAGGTTGTTTCCACTTTTCGGCTATTATGAATAATGCTGCTGTGAACATTTGTGTGCAAGTTTTTGTGTGGACATATGTTTTCATTTTTCTTGGGTACGTGCCTAGGAGTGGCAATTGCTAAATCATATGGAAAGTCTGCGTTTAACATTTTGAAGAACTCCCAGACTCTTTTCCGGAGCAGCTGCACAATTTTACATTCCTACCGGAATGTATGAGGGTTCTAATTTCTCCACATTCTTGTCAACTCTTGTTAGTGTCATCATTTTGATTACTGCCATCCTAGCGGGTAGGAAATGATATCTCATTAAGGTTTTGATTTGCCTTTCCCCAGTGGGTAATGCTGTTGACATCTTTTGTGACTGTCATTTGTATATCTTTTTAGAGACACGTCTATCACATCTATTCTGACCTTTCACGTGTCTTAAAATTGTTGTTTATCTTCTTATTGTTGACTTGTAGGAGTTGTTTATATATTCTAGATACAAGTCCTTTAGCAGATAGGTGATTCGCAAAAAGTTTTTCCTATCCTGTGGTGGTTTTTTTCACTTTCTTGATGGCATTATTTGCAGCGCAAAAGGTTTTAATTTTGTTGAAGTATAATTTATCTATTTTGTTTTCTGTCACTTGTGATTTTAGCGTCATATCTAAGAAGGCTTTGCCTAACCTAAGGTTATGAAGATTTATTCCCATCTTCTAAGAGTTTTATCATACAAATTCTTATAAATAGGTCCGTAATCCATTTGAGTTAATGTTTTGTATTGTATGAGGAAGCGCTCCATCTTCATTCTTGTGCATGTGGATAGCCAGTTGTCCTAGCAGACTTCTTTTCCTATCAAGTTGTCGTGGCACCCTTGTTGAAAATCAGTTCAAAAACAGTTCAAAAACAAAAATTTAAGGGTTTATTTTAGGACTCTGAGTTGTGTTCTATTGATTTATGTCTCTGTTTATGTCTATACCATATTGTCGTCATTACTGTAACTTTGTAGTGAGTTTTGAAATGAGGAAATGTTAGTCCTCCAACTTTACTCTTCTTTTTCAAGACGATTTTAGCTATTATTTGCATTTCCATGTGAATTTTAGGATCGACTTGTTAATTTTTTTTTTTACTTTTAGCAATTTTTTTAAAAGAATTTATTTTCAAATTGGTTTCCATATAACACCCAGTTTTCATCCCAACAAGTGCCCTCTTTAATGCCCGTCACCGCCTCTCCCCCCTCCCACACCCTCCTCACCCTCAGTTTGTTCTTAGTCTTTGAGAGTCTCTTATGTTTTGTCTCCCTCCCTCTCTGTTTCCTTTTTTTTCTTTTCCCCTCTTCCCCTCCCCCATGGTTTTTGCTAAGTCTCTCAAAATGTTAACTTTTATAAAAATGCCAGCTGGGATTTTTAATTAGGATGCTATAAAAAAAAAATCCCAGGTGGTATTTTTATTAGGATGCTATAGGATCTTGCTCTAAACAAATTTTAGTTTTGGAGCACCTGGGAGGCTCAGTCGTTAAGCATCTGAAACTTGATTTCGTCTCAGGTCATGATCTCGCGGTTCATGGGATTGAGCCCCACATCGGGCTCTGCTCTGCACTAACAACAATGCAGAGCCTCCTTGGGTTCTCTACCCCCACTGTTTCTATATTGCCTTTTATTCTCTTATACGTATGTCTGTCGTTTGTATATACACATCCATCACATCCATATGTGTATCATGGCCCTCCCTTTTTTTTAAAGCCCAAACAGAATTATACCATACACAGTTTTGTAGCATGTATTTTTTCCATAATGGTACAACTGAGCTTAGAAGCACAGCCAGCTTCTTGTGGTAACAATCACTTGATCAATCTTGTACTTTTGAGGCCACTGCTCTTTTCCTGCTGTCCCAGGGCTATTTCCCGATGGGATGACCACTCACTTTGAGTCATGCAGATTATTCTCCATGAATCAACTGCGTTACATCACACCTGCATTAAGAAAACTTTCAGAGTAGGGGCACCTGGGTGGCTCAGTTGGTTAAGCGTCCGACTTGGGCTCAGGTCATGATCTTGCGGTCCATGAGTTCAAGTCCCACATCGGGCTCTGTGCTGACAGCATGGAGCCTGGTGCCTGCTTCAGATTCTGTGTCTGTCTGTCTGTCTGTCTCTCTCTACCCCTCCCCCCCACACGCTCTGTCTCTATCTCTCAAAAATAAATAAATGTTAAAAAAAATAAAAAGGAAAAAAGAAAATTTTCAGAGTAGTAAAAGTGCCTGAACATTTTTTTGACTAGCTTTACTTTTTAAAAATTTATAATTCTAGTTGTTTGATGATAATACTAGCAATGACAATAAAGCCTTAACTTCCTAGAAAAATAGTTGCTTTTCCACGAATTATTTTATATTGTTTTTGATACATTATCTTATTTCATCCAAACACCAGTCTGAACACACATGGTCCAAGAACACTCAAATAATAAACCAAATATAAACAGATGTTAAAGATTGGTCTTCAAACATTATAGCCAACGATGCCGTGCTTACCCATCATCTCACTGACATAAAACCACATCCACACCGCAATCCCTATCAAAATAACACCAGTATTCTTCACAGAGCTAGAACAAACAATTCTAAAATTTGTAGGGAACCAGGAAAGGCCCTGAATAGCCAACGTAATGTTGAAAAAGAAAACCAAATACAATTCCGGGCTTCAAGCTGTATTACAAAGCTGTAATCATCAAGACGGTATGGTACTGGCACAAAAACAGCCAGTATGGCCAGCTAATCCTGGACAAAGCAGGGAAAGAATATCCAATGGAATAAAGACAGTTTCTTCAGCAAATGGCGTTGGGAAAACTGGACAACGGCATGTGGAAGAATGAACTGGACCACTTTCTTACACCATACACAAAAACAAACTCAAAATGGATGAAAGACCTAAATGTAAGACAGGAAGCCATCAAAATCCTAGAGGAGAAAACAGGCAACAACTTCTTTGACCTCAGCTGCAGGAGCTTGTTACTTGACATGTCTCCAGAGGCAAGGGAAACAAAAAGCAAAAATGAACTATTGGGACATCATCAAGATTAAAAACTGTACAGTGAAGGAAACAGTCAGCAAAACTAAAAGGCACCTGACGGAATGGGAAAAGATATTTGCAAATGACATATCAGATAAAGGGTTAGTATCCAAAATCTATAAAGGACTTATCAAACTCAACACCCAAAAAACAAATAATCCAGTGAAGAAATGAGCAAAAGACACGAATAGAATCTTTTCCTAAGAAGACATCCAGATGGCTAACAGACACATGAAAATATGCTCAATATCATTCATCATCAGGGAAATACAAATCAAAACCACAATGCGATACCACCTCACACCTGTCAGAGTGGCTAACATTAACAACTCAGGCAACACCAGATGTTGGTAAGGATGTGGAGAAAGAGGAACCCTTTGGCACTGTTGGTGGGAATGCAAACCAGTGGAGCCACTCTGGAAAACAGTATGGACATTCCTCAAAAAATTAAAAATAGAATGACCCTACGACCTAGCAGTTGCACTACTAGGTATTTATCCAAGGAATACAGGTATGCTGTTTCAAAGGGGCATGTGCACCCCAGTGTTTTTAGCAGCGCTATCGACATTAGCCAATGTATGGAAATAGTCCAGATGTCCATCGATGGATGAATGGATAAAGAAGATGTGGTATATATATATACAATGGAATATTGCTTAGTGATCAAAAAGAGAATGAAATCTTGCCATTTTCAACAGTGTGGATGAAATTAGTATATAATGCTAAGCAAAATAAGTCAGAGAAAGGAATATATGATTTCACTCATGTAAAATTTAAGAAGCAAAACAGATGAACATAGGGGAAGGGAAGCAAAAAATAAAAACAGAGAGGGAGACAAACCATAAGAGATTCAAATACAGAGAACAAACTAAGGGTTGCTGGCAAGCTGTTGTGGGGGATGGGCTAAATGGGCAATGGGCATTAAGGAGGGCACTTGTTGGGATGAGCACTGGGTGTTATACGTAAGTGATGAACTAGTAAATTCTATTCTTGAAATCATTACTACACTATATGTTAACTAACTTGGATTTAAATAAATTAAAAAACAAAACACATCTACACCTCAGTGGCTACCAATCTATTCAGCAGAGCTTCCTTGACTGTGAGCTGTTGGAAGCTGTCAATCTGAGCACTCTTGACTACTTTATTCAAGCTCTGAGTAGCTATAGGGATCTCAGCGGAGACTGGATGGAGGAACCAGCTCAAGCTCAGCATAGTGCCAAAATGTTGCCAGTCAGTGCTTGGAGCAACTCACGGCAGCACCAGGGCCTTCTCTGCAGGGTCATAGACAGACTGGGCCATGGTTCCAGGATGGAAAAATCCATTGCTCTGGACAGCCACTGAATGTCACTTCTCCAGCAATTTAATAATAAATGGCCTCACTGTGTTGTTTTAATTTTTTATTTTAAAATAATTTTAGACTATCAGAAAGTTGCAAAAGTAGTATAAAGAATTCCTGAATACTCCTCCTCTATATTCCCTAAGATTACTATTCTACCAGTTTTGCTTCATTATTTTTCTCCATGTGTATAATTATTTTTCTGTCCATTTGTGAGAATGTTATAGACATGATGTCCCTCCACCCCTGAATCCTTCATCGTATTTTCTAAAAACAAGAATATGCCCTTACATAACCACAGCACAGTGATCAAATTCAGAAAATTAACACTGATATAATACCATTACCTAATCTATAGATGTTATTTAAATTTCATGAATTATCGTACTGATATCCTTTATAGCAAAAGAAAAAATCATTCCGTCTTAGGATTCAGTCAATTCAATTCAATTGTGATTGAATTAAATAAAGGATTACCTTTTTTAATAGCTTTATTAAGATATAATTCACATACCATGCAATTCATGCATTAAAAAAATTTTTTTAACATTTATTTTTGAGAGAGACAGAGCGTGAATGGGGAAGAGGCAGAGAGAGAGAGGCACACCCACAGAATCTGAAGCAGGCTCCAAGCTCTGAGCTGTCAGCACAGAGCCTGACGTGGGGCTCAAACCTCAGACACAGGTGAGATCATGACCTAGGCCAGTCAGATGTCCAACTGACTGAGCCACCCAGGTGCCTCAATTCATGCATTTAAAGTGTACACTTCAGGGGTGCCCAGGTGGCTCAGTTGGTTAAGTGTCAGACTTTGGCTCAGGTTATGATCGTACAGTTCATGAGTTCGAGCCCCACTTTGGGACAGATCCTCTGTCCCCCTCTCCCTGCCCCTCCCCTGCTTGTGTACACACTCTCTCTCTCTCTCAAAAATAAGCAAATGTTAAAAAATAATTTTAAGTGTACACTTAGTGGTTTTTAATATATTCATAAATATATATTCACAAATATATATATATCACTACAGTCAATTTTAAATATTTTTGTCTCCTTAAAAAGAAACCTTGGGGCACCTGGGTGGCTCAGTCGGTTGAGCGGCCGACTTCGGCTAAGGTCATGATCTCGCGGTCTGTGAGTTCGAGCCCCGTGTTGGGCTCTGTGCTCGGAGCCTGGACCCTGCTTCGGATTCTGTGTCTCCCTCTCTTTCTGCCCTTCCCTTGCTCATACTCCGTCTCTATGTCTCTCAAAAATAAATAAATGTTAAAAAAAAAAAAAAAAAAAAAGAAAGAAACCTTGTACTTTTAGCTATTGGCCTTCTATCTTCTCTTCTTCCCAATCCCAAGGAACCACTAAATCTGCCTTCTCTGTGTATAGATTTACCTCCTCTGGACATTTCATTTAATAGAATCATATAAAATATATAGTTTTTTGTGACTGACTTTTTTCACTTAGCAAAATGGTCTTCAAGGTTCATGTGTATGGGAGAATGTATCAGTGCCTCATTCCCGTTTATGGCTGAACAGTATTCTGTTGTGTGGATAAGACCACATTTTGTTTAATCTTTTTATCAGTTGATGGACATTTGGGTGGTTTCCACCTTTTGCCTATTGTGACTAAATCTGGCATAAACATTGGTGTGCAAGCTTCAGTGTGGATTCAGTTCCCTTGGATGTATAAATAGGAGTGGAATTATTGGGTCACATGGTAACTCTACATTTAAATATTTGAGGAACTTCCAGACTGCGTTCTTTTTTTTTTTTTAATGCTTATTTATTTTTGAGAGAAAGAGAGACAGAGAGAGAGCATGAGTAGGGTAGGGGCAGAAATACAGACAGAATTCAAAGCAGGCTCCAGGCTCTGAGCTGTCAGCACAGAGCCCGATGTGGGGCTCAAACCCACGGACTGTGAGATCATGACCTGAGCTGAAGTCAGACGCACAACCAACTGAGCTACCAGGCGCCCCAATTCCAGACTGCTTTTTAAAGCAGCTGCATCATTTTACATTTCTACCAGCATTTTACATTTCCCCATCCTAGTCAATACTTGTTATTATCTGACCTTTGGTTTATAGCCATCCTAGCAGGTGTAAAGCAGGTATTTATTGTGGTTTTGATTTGCATTTCCCGGGTTGCGAATAATGATGTTGAGCATCTTTTCATGTATTACTTTGTATTTGTATATTTTCTTTGGAGGTATGTCTACTCATGTTCTTTGCCTATTTTTAAATTAAGTTATTTATATTTTCATTAATGAGTTGTAGGAATTCTCTATATATTCTAGATATAAGTCATATTATCAAACATATGATCTGTAAATATTTTTTGCATTCTGAGTGAATGGGAGAATGTCTTTTTACTTTCTTGATACTGTTCTTTGAAGCACAAAAATTTTCATTTTTGATGAAGTTCAATTTATCATTTTTATTTTTATTTCTTAATGTTTAGTTTGAGAGATGGAGAGAGACAGCAAGTGAACAAGGGGAGGGGCAGAGAGAGAGAGGGAGGCACAGAATTGGAAGCAGTTTCCAGGCTCTGAGCTGTCAGCATAGAGCCCCACGTGGGGCTCAAACTCACAAACTGCAAGACCACGCATGACTTGAGTCAAAATCAGATGCTCAACTGACTGAGCCACCCAGGCACCCCTATTTGTCTTTTGCTACTTGTGTTTTTGGTGTCATCAAAGAATCCTTTGCCAAATCCAAGATCATGTAGGTTTACCTCTATTTTCTTCTAAAAAGTTTATCATTTTAGTCTGTTCATTTAGGTCTTTGATGTATTTTGAGTTAATTTTTGTATATTGTATGGAGTAAAGGTCCATCTTCATTCTTATGTATGTGGCTATCTTGTTGTCTGACCACCATTTGTTGGAAAGATTGTTCTGCCTCCTGGTCAAAAAAACCCAAGTTAACTATACACACTTGGGCTTATTTTTAGACTCTCAATTCTGTTCCTTTAATCTGTGTCTGTCTTTATGCCAGTACCATGCAGTCTTGTTAACTGTTGATTTGTAGTAAGTTTTGAAAACAAGATAGTTGAGTCCTCCAACTTGGTTATTTTTCAAACTTGTTCTGGCTATTCTGGGTCCCTTATAATTCTATGAATTTTAGAATTTGCTTGTCAATTTCTTCAAAGAAGCCAGCTGGGATCCTTATAGGGATTGCATTAAATCTACAGATTAATTTGTGGAGTATTACCATCTTAACAAAGTTAAGACTTTCAGTTCATAAACATGAGGTGATTTTACATTTATTAAATTTTTTATCTTAAATTTCTTTAAACAGTGTTTTGTAGTTTTCAGAGCATAAGTTTTTTACCTCTCATTAAATTTATTCCTGAGTATTTTATTCTTTTTGATGTTAATGGAATTTTCTTATATTTATTTGGGATTGTTTACTGCAAATGCATAGAAATAAAGTTGATTTTGATTTTGGAAATCTTGACCTCGTGTCCTACAACCGTGCTGAACTTGTTTATTGGGTTTAATTGTGTGTGTGTGTGTGTGTGTGTGTGGACTCCTTGGAATTTTTTCTATGTAATATCACATCATCTGTGAATAGAGTTAGTTTCTAACCTGGATGCCTTTTACTTCTTTTTCTTGCCTCATTGCTCTGGCTAAAATCTCCAATATAGTATTGAATAGAAGTGATACAAATGGGGATCCTTGACTTGTTTCTCATCTAGGAGGGAAAGCATCCACTCTTTCGCCACTAGTTGACTGTGGGTTTTTAGAGATACCATTTATCAGTTTGAAAAAGATTTCTTCTTTTCCTGGTTTGTTGAGCTTTTTTTTTTAATCATAAAAGGTATTAGGTTTGTCAGATGCTTTCTATTTCGATGATCATACGGTTTTTGGTTTTACTTCTATTGATAGGACGTGGAACATTAATTGATTTGGGGATGTTAAACCATCCTTGCATTCCTGAGATAAACCTCACTTGGTCATACTACAACTTACATGTTTCCAGAGTCATGTTTCTGGTATTTTGTTGAAAATTCTTTTGTTCATATTCTTACAAGATACTGGTCTTTAGTTTTCTGTGATGTATTTGGTTGTGTTATCAGGGTAATAACGGCTTCATAGAATGAGTTGGGGAGTGTTCCCTCACCTTCTGTGTTTTTGGAAGACTTAGTGCATAATTGGTATTAATTCTTTATTTTTTTAAGTTTATTTTCAGAGAGAGAGTTCATTTTTTATATCATACTGTATTTGTATCATACTGTATTTGATCATACTGTATTTGTATTTGTTTGACTTATTTCACTTAGAATAATGCCTTCAAGGTCCACTGATATTGTTGCAAATGGCACTATTTTTTTTTTCTCCTTCACTTTTGAAGGACATTTTTTCCCAGATAAAAAGATTCTTGGTTGACAGTTGGGTTTTTGTTTTGTTTTGTTGTTGTTTCACTTTGAAAATACTGCCCTACTACCTTCTGGCCTCCAAAAGCTTCTGATGAGAAATCTGATATCATATTGAAGATCGCTTGTATGTGATAAGTTGCTCCTTTATTGCTGCTTTCAAGATTCTCCCTTTCTCTTCAGGTTTCAACAGTTTGATTATAATATGTCTGGGTAGAAACTGTTTGTTTCATCCTACTTAGAGTTCATTGAACTTCTTGGATGTTTATATTCATTTATTTGTTAAAACTTCGTACATTTTGGCTATTATTTCTTCACATAATCTCTCTTCCTCTTTCTTCTCCTTCTGAGACTCCCACTATGCATATATATAGGTCTCTTTAAATCCCCTGGAAGTTGCTTCAGCTAGAGGGGGACGGGTTTGTAACTGTCAGTGAGGGCTGCAACAGTGGTTGCCTGCTTCTGTGTTTGCAGCTTCTGTGATCAGAAGAAGCAGTCATCTGTCAGTTCACAGACCTCCAGGACTTGGAGGACAAGTTCTTACTGCCTACCCTGGCTCCACAAGCTGTGTGTAGGCTGCTCCAGGAATATCTGCCCAGCTGCCGGCCTCCAGGCTTGGGGGTGCTAGGAACTGAAATGGACTGAAATTAGCCACAATTTACCAGCCTTCCCCCGGGAAGTTGTAAGTCTTTAATAGACTGCAGAGTTCCAAAATAGTTACATCAGGCATTTTGCCAGGGTAATTTTTGTTCATGTGAGATGAAGTCCTGGTGCTTCCTCCTGTGTCCTCTTTCATATATATTGTATTGTATTATTTTGTTCTTAATTTAAAAAAAATTTTTATTTTTGAGAGAAACACATAGTGTGAGTGGGGAAGGGCAGAGAGAGAGGGAGACATAGCATCCAGGGCAGGCTCCAGGCTCTGAGCTGTCATCACAGAGCCTGATGCCAGGCTGGAACTCCCAAGTCACAAGATCATGACCTGAGCGGAAGCCTGACGCTTAACCGACTGAGCCACCCAGGCACCCCGTATTGTATAACTACTTTAAAATCAGTTCAGAGAAGAAAGGAGAAACAATATATGTATATATTAGGTTTTATTTGCATAGTTACTCTGAGGTGTAATCTGAAATTGGCCCCTGTAGGAGGAGGGCAGAGAGGGAAGGAAGATGCACACAGTCCACATTGGTAGGTGGCAGTTTTAATAAGGAAGGGAACTTACATGTGAGGCTTGTCTTGGGCAGCCACAAGATGAGTAGATCTGTACACCTACCTGCCAAATCTCAGAAGCTCACATATATATTTATATGTTACATTAACTGAGTTCAATCACACATACTGTCCAGATGGTCTCAACACCACATCACTATCTCAAGGCTATGCCCTTGGGGCAGCCTCTGGGAGTAGAGAAGGCAAATGGAATGTACATTCCAAGGACAGGAGAGGATGGGAACCCCAAAAGCCAGGATTAGGCTCACAAGTGACCAGAGGTCACATCCTCTCCACAATCTCCCCTGGAAGTAGTGCTTTTGTGTTTTCATGTAAATTAAAATCATTGTCTAGGGTCTTTTGATTTCAGCTTGATGAACTGCCTTTAGGAGTTCTTATAAAGCGGTCAGCTAGCCACAAATTCTTTACCAGGAAATGTCTTTGCTTCACTTTTTATTTTTGAAAGAAGCTTTACTGGCTCTGGGATTCTTCTTGCTTGACAGTTTTTTCTTTGAACACTTTTGATATATTATCCCACTGCCCCTTAGTCTCTATGGTTTATGATATGTTAGCTGTTAATGTTATTTCAGTTCTCTTATAAGCGGTACGGTTTTCCTCTTGCTGCTTTCATGACTGTCTCCTTGTCTTTGGGTTTCAGCACTTTTACTTTAATGTGGCTGTGTGTGGATGTCTTTGAGTTAATCCTGCTTGGAGTTCATGGAGATTCCTGGATGTGGAGATCAATGTTTTTCAATACATTTGGAAGTTTTCAGCCATTCTTTTTTTTTTAAAGAGGTATTTTATTTTATTTTTATTTATTATTTAATTTAATTTATATCCAAGTTAGTTAGCAGATAGTGCAGTAATAATTTCAGGAGTAGATTCCTTAATGCTCCTTACCCATTTAGACCATCCTCCCTCCCACAACCCCTCCAGCATCCCTCTGTTTGTTCTCTGTATTTGAGTCTCTTATGTTTTGTACCTTCCCTGTTTTTATATTATTTTTGCTTCCTTCTATTATGTTCATCTGTTTTTTATCTTAAAGTCCTCATATGAGTGAAGTCATATGATATTTGTCTTTGTCTGACTAATTTCACTTAGCATAATTCCCTCTAGTTCCATCCACATAGTTGCAAATGGCAAGATTTCATTCTTTTTGTTTACCAAGTAATACTCCATTGTGTATTTTCTTTATCCATTCATCCATCAGTGGACATTTGGGCTCTTTCCATACTTTGGCTATTGTTAATAGCACTGCTGTAAACATTGGGGTGCATGTGTCCCTTCAAAACAGCACACCTGTATTCCTTGGATAAATACCTAGTAGTGCAATTGCTGGGTTGTAGGATCGTTCTATTTTTAATTTTTTGAGGAACCTCCATACTGTTTTCCAGAGTGGCTGCACCAGTTTGCATTCCCACCAGTAGTACAAAAGGGATCCTCTTGGTCCACATCCTCACAAACATCTGTTGTTACCTGAGTTGTTAATGTTAGCCATTCTGACAGTTGTGAGGTGGTATCTCATTGTGGTTTTGATTTGTATTTCCATGATGATGAGTGATGTTGAGCATTTTTTCATGTGTTGGTTGGCCATCTGTATATCTTCTTTGGAGAAGTGTCTATTCATGTCTTTTGTTCATTTCTTCACCGGATTATTTTTTTTTTGGGTGTTGAGTTTGGGAAGTTGTTTATAGATTTTGGATACTAACCCTTTATCTGATATATCATTTGCAAATATCTTCTCTCATTCTCTCGGTTGCCTTTTCGTTTTGCTAATTGTTTCCTTTGCTGTGCAAAAGGTTTTTATCTTGATGACTTCCCAATAGGTCATTTTTGCTTTTGTTTCCCTTGCCTCTGGAACTGTGTTGAGTAAGATGTTGCTGTGCCTGAGGTCAAAGAGATTGTTGCCTGCTTTCTTCTCTAGGATTTTGATGGCTTCCTGTCTTACGTTTAGATCTTTCATCCATTTTGAGTTTATTTTTGTGTATGGTGTAAGTGGTCCAGGTTCATTCGTCTGCATGTCGCCGTCCAGTTTTCCCAGCATCATTTGCTGAAGAAACTGTCTTTATTCCATTGGATATTCTTTCCTGCTTTGTCCAGGATTAGTTGGCCATGTGTTTGTGGGGTCATTTCTGGGTTCTCTTGTAGCAGGATGCTCACACAGGAGTTGTGACACAAGGCTTTTCTTTCCAGGAAGCAACTTTATTTCTGCCGGCACCAATCAGTTGGGTTTGTACCTAAAGAACTGAGCCCCCAAACACCACATGGCATAGTTTTTTTATATATTTTTTACTTCTTTGTCTCCCATATATGGTAACACACAAACGTGTAGTCTGATTAAGCAGTCTCATGTTACAAGGTCATGAGGAATGTTGTCACGTACGCATATAGCCAGGTTGACTTGAGCTTTTTTTCTTTCCTTAGGGAGAAAAATGTGACCCTACCACATTCCCCACTTTGATGCTCAGACCCCTCTATTTTGGGTCAGAGAGCATCATCTTGGTTTAGAGGTTTATATTTTTATAACATGAGTGGCCATCCTTTTTTTTTTTTTTAAATTATGGCCTCAACAAGACTGGAGGCAGACTGTACAACCAGGGGAGCTAAGCAAGGTAGGATTAAGAAACCTCCTGAATTAGGAGGATAATTTTTATGAGAATTTTAAATCCCCTGGAAGTTGAAAACCATCCTCCAAATAACTTTCTGGGGTTTTAACTGTTCAGATCTGGACGGGGACACGAGCAGTCCTTTTTACTTGTTTTGTGATCTCTTCTATGACTTTTTTCTCATTATCTATAGGCAGCAGTTGCTTAGGTTAAACTTTTTACAAATTTTTCTCTCAGAAGGAAGTAGGTAATCTAAGGCCAAGCGATTTTGATTGCACAAAGCATTGCACAGTTTGGTTTGTTGCTTGGCTAGTAAGTTAAGAGCTCTGGCAGTTTTATTGGTTATAATTTTTATAACGGCTTGTAGTATGATTATGTAAACGGTTTAGCATGTAAATGGGAGTGCGGTAACCCCAAGACCCATCCTCTGCCCAGGTGGCAGGGCTATAATAATGGAATATATGCTCAGGGGGGCATTTATCATCTTTTTAATTGGTAATTTGCAAGGCACACTGCTTCCGTTGAGTCTCCCTGTCCCCATACACTTGGACTCTCAAATGTTTCCCCTGGCAAGTGGAAGCAGGGAGAAAGATGGATGAATAGTTTTTAGCACATATGACCCTGACCAGACTGAGGGGAGTACTATACAGGCTGTCCTTCCACACATCTAGTATAGTCCACATGGGGCGCGCCATTTGATGGCTGCGTTGGCATTGTCTCAGGCTTCTCGGAGATGGGAGCAGTTAGACAAGAGATGGGGATCTGGCTCAAGGTGATCTGGGGTCCTGCAACATTGGGTTTTCCAGGCAGTTGAGTTATAAAATCTCCAATTTAGATGTTAAGTTTTCAACAGAGATAATGATGAACTTTATCCCCACTAGGCAAGACAGTTTTTCCCAATAATTGAGCTTTTGAGAACCAAACCCCGGTAGTAGAACTGGGGTATTTTGTTTTACTCTAAGGTTTGTGAGGATCTAACTTTTTAGTCTCTTATGGCCATTGTTTCCTTATGTTGGTACCAGCAAAGTATCCTATCCACAAAAGGAAGGTTAATATTTACAGAAACCTCTCACCATATTTCCAGCCAGCTGGGGTGGCCTCGGCCAATCTGATGACAAAGAGTAGAGCAAGAATCACAATAATAATGAGAAACCAGACGTGACAGTGCATCACAGTAAGGAAAGATATAGAAAATAAGGACAGACGATTTCATCAGACCGTCATTCCTTAAGCTTCTGCGGTGTATAGATTAGTCAGCTTCCGGAGTGACTAAAGCAGAGCTGTAGTCTCCTGGAGCGGAGCACGGTAGCCCCAAGCTGCAGATTGCTTCTTCCGTATGGTCAGCTTGCACAGCATTGATGGATCAGGACTGCACTCCCAGTTTCGGGATGCTGGCTTCATTCTGCTTGTAGTGAATCCAGGGACCCACTTTGGCTACCTTTACTGTTTGGGCTGGATAAAATGACAGTGGACAGACCCCTCCAGAAGGGCTTTAGGGGTTAGACATTTCACTCCTTTATCCATATCGCATCTCCTGGTTTAAAGGAGTGAGTATCTGTTGTCAGATTCACAGGTAATCTCTCCCTGACTCAGTGGTGTAAGGTGGTTAGGGTAAAGCCAAGGGCCTGCATCTGTTGTCTTAGGGTTAGATTGCCTATCTCATTTAGATCCCTCCCTTATGCCCTTGATAATGGGGGGAGGGTACCCATGAAGGATTTTATAAAGGGAGAACCCCATCTGCTTCTTTAGCCTCCCACTTGCAGCTGCAGTCTGCCTCCCTGAAGGTCCCTTATCTCTCCTTGCCTAATGTTAACTCTTTCTCTATTTATTTCTCCCGTGGAATAGGGCCTGTAACTGCTGTTGGGGAACAGGGAGAATGACCGTTCTGGCTTCTTCAAGCTGATAAGGGATGCTGTAGGGGCATAGCAGTTAGAGTCTACCCAAGGGTCGGTCGAGTGGCCCGCTGTATGGTTTTACAGGAAGGCTGGCAGGCATGAGGTAGCATAAACATTAGCAGACACAAAGAGGAAAAACACAAAGTAGAGATTATACTGATCAACAAGATGGCCTCTTAAGATAATATCTATAGTTTCCAAACCTGTCAAACAACCTAGGAGAGACCCTGACTTTGTAAACAACAAATGTCAGGGAATCTCTCATAACCCAGGTGATGGAGGAGCAGGGGCAGTACATAGTCAATGGTGGCTCTATTTCCAAGAGTTTGGCCCTAACTTAATTAAAATAATTTTTTTTAGGATCTAAAGTTTGAGAGGTGTTATTTAGAGTTTTGCTGAGGATAAGCAGTCTGCTTTATTTTGAGGTATAAAACTTTTTTAAGAGCCAGGAGTTCTACTAGAGAAAGAGTCAAAGCAGCCATTTACCATTATTAATTTGCAAAATTTTAGGTATGCCAAACCTGGGTATTATTTTATAAAGTAGAACTTTTATTACTCTTTGTGCCTTTTTTGTCTTCCAGAAGGCCTTTACTCAATCAGTGAAAGTATCAATCCATACCCACAGATGTTGGAATTCCTTTGACCTTGGCATATGAGCGAAACCTAATTGTTAGTCTTTCCTGGATAGCCTCCAGTTTCTTGATTGCCTGGCAGAGCAAATTTGTGGTTGAAAGGATTGTTTTTAAGACATACTTCACAGGCTGAAACTACTTGCAGACTGTCTTTGACAAATTTTTTTTCCAGTAAACATCCTTTGGGCCATTTGATAAGTTTTGTCCCTCCCTAAATGAAAAGCCTGATGCTGTGTTTTAATGATCTTTTAGCTCTGTGAGCTTGGTAATAGTACTTGCCCTGCTCTGTTTGTAACCATTCCAAGGGCTGGATACGGAGTCTAGGAGTCAGACCCCAGTTTATTTATTTATTTTTGGGAGAGTAGGTAGGATTGAGTCTCCTTTAATAATTGATATAGCAGGCAAACTATTTTTCTGAACCCTGGTATCTATAGCCTACAATATCCAGTAATTTCCAAAAACTCACATAATAGTTTATCTGTCCCGGAGTTAGTAGCACCATAGTCTCTAACTTAGTTCTAATGTCCCTTTCTAGCAAGGGAGTAAGGCTCTCTGGCATTATCAGGAAGGAATGAGAAAAATATTCAGTTTCCCCGTATACATCCCAGGGGCTGACAGAAAAATTTAGTTAGCAGTTTTCCAGAGATGCCTCTAATTGTCATGCTGCGTTTGGATAGTTGGCCTGGAGTGGAAAAGAGGCTGGAAAAGATAGCTCTGGTGTTTAACCAGTTTTCCTTCTATATTTAGAGTTACCCGAGGCTCTGGGTTTCTGATAGACAGTTGTTTGGTTTAGGGGAGCCACCGTGAAGAGCCCGAGGCCCCAGTCAGTCCGTTCCAGAGACATTGTTATCTGAACCCTTCCAGATAGAGGTCCCCAAGGGCGTTCACGTCTCCAGTCATTGTCTCCACATAAGGGGCATGGCTTATGGGGTTTTCATTTTTGCTGTCCCCTGCGAGGACGTTCTCATCGTTTTGGTGCTCTGAATGACCATAGAAATGGCACTTGGTGCCAGGACCTTGGGAAGTCTCGTCTGACATAGTAAGTAAGGCCACAGCTAAGGTCTCAGATTTTTTTTTAAGCCTCCTTTTCCGTTTTCTTTTTTCTTCCTTTTTTTAAATCTTGCTTGTAATATACCCAATTGGCAGCTCGTAAGAGCTCTTCCTGGGTCTCTTCAAGGCCAACAGCCAATGTTTGCATTTTCTCTGAATATCTAGGGCTGATTGAGTGACAAATTTGTCCTTTAAAATCATCTCAGCCTTAGGAGTGTCAGGGGAGATAGCCATATATTTAATGAGCACCTCCCTCAACCTCTCCAGGAAGGGCATCGGGCTCTCATTTTGTGTTTGTAAAATAGTGGCTAATTTAGCATAATTTAAGGGCTAAATCTTAGATTTAGCTTAATTTTTTTTAAAACATCTGTCTCATTAAAAGTCTGATTTATTTAGTTTATTTATTTTTTTTAATATAATTTATTGTCATATTGGTTTGCATACGACACACAGTGCTCATCCCAATAAGTGCCCTCCTCCATGTCCATCACCCACTTTCCCCTCTCCCCTACCCCGCAAGAGTCTGATTTAACAAAAGCATTATATCTTTCCAGGTTAACTCAAAAACATATGTAATATTCTGAAAGGCTTTTTTTTTTTAACGTATTTATTTTATTTTTGAGAGACATAGAGACAGAGCGTGAGCAAGGGAAGGGCAGAGAGAGAGGGAGACACAGAATCTGAAGCAGGCTCCAGGCTCCGAGCCATCAGCACAGAGCCCGACGCAGGGCTTGAACTCACAGACAGTGAAATCATGACCTGAGCCGAAGTCGGCCGCTTAACCGACTGAGCCACCCAGGTGCCCCTGAAAGGCTTTTATATACTTATCCAATCAGAAAATTTACCTAGCTCTCCTTTTATCTGTCTTAAACCCTGTAATGTAAAGGTTTTTTTCTTCTGGCATTCTAGCTTCTTGTAAGGGAAACATGCCTGATACATTATGGGGAGGGCCTGGATAAGGTGTGTAGCAGGGAGCAGAATTGTATTTTTTTTTTTTTTAATAGATTGAGGACTCGAGGAAAAGGAGGTTGAGGTGGAAGACTTCCCTTCCTCCTTTTCTAGGTCTGTTTTGGATACAGGCAAGGGGCCCTTAATTGTTTCCCCTCTTGATTGCTGGACTTAAGAAAGGGCTGCCATCAAATTAGGATCCACCTTACATTGCTTACATATATCTTGATTTTTTTCTTAAGGCCCCAAAACAATGAACATAGAGGAATTCTTCCCATTTCCCTTCACGCTTGCAAAACAAGTCCAGTAAGACTTGTAAGATAGTATTGTCACTGATCTTTCCCTTTGAGTCCAGGTTCCCTCTTCCAATTTGTATTGGGGCCAAACCTTTGTGCAAAAGAAAATGAACCATAATGCATTCCAAAGGAGTAATGGCCTTGGTTAGGAATTACCCATCTATAGGAAAAAGGAAGAAAGTTGTCCCTTATCTCAATTTCCGATAGCTAGCCAGGAGAAACCTTATCTCCAGGCCCCCACATTTTGGCTATGTATGCCACTGGCAGCTAAAAGTCCTGTGAGTCTCGTGAGGGGCTGGGAGTAGTGATTCTTACCCAGGCTTGACCCTACAACTGAGAGCTGACCTGGTCTTTCTTGTGTTTTTCCTATCCCTCCCTTTCCTGCCTGCAGGACCTTAGGGGTGTGGACTCTGACCAAACAAGACTCCTGGTTGTTGTAGGATGCACTAATTTTATTTTGGCCCAACAGTAACTTAGTATTAATCATTGTCTGTTGAGGGAGGGGATTAAAGGGCCAAAGTCAAGGTCTATTCCCCTCCCCTTTTTCAACAATGCCCACCTAAATATGTTTCAGCCATGTGGACATCCATTTTTGGCATACAATGGGCTAAGTTTCGTAAAATGGCTCCCATGTATCTTAGTGAAAGCCCTTCATATATCTTCTATCCCTTATATGGCGTAGGCGTCCATCCGTCTGCTAAACAGGAACAACACAAATGTGGAGGATTTGGAGGCTGGCACCAAGGATATTGCCGTCATTTTCTCAGCCTTTGGATCAAAAGGGAGGAATTTTCATCTTAACGCAGTGTACTTTTAAAATCCAATTATTTTAACCCTAGTCTGTCCTGACCACACATAAAATTTCTTTTTAAAGATTTTCCTTCATGAACCTTCTACAACTTTTCTTTGCATTTAAATTTTGTCCCAAGCTATTTTTTTTCCAAATAACCAGTCTCATTTAGGACAAAATTACTTTCTTTACTTTCAACAAAAATATATTTCCATTTCTTATATCTTTCTTTCATATCTCCTGCTTTTCTACATACTGAGTTGCTTTTCTTATTTTTCTTAGTTTTAACTACATTTAGCAAAATTCTAACTCAGAAACTCTAAGTCTCCAGTGAAAACTAAGTAGTAACCAATTGTGAAGTCTGTGTTACATCAGAATTTTTTTAGATGGCAAACTTACAAATCCATTAAGCATAAAGCTTGTTTTCTCACAGATCCAAATACCCTTAGTTTCTCTGCAACAAGTCAGAAGCACAAACCTACATCTAGTAATTAGTGCTTTATCAACTCTTATCTCATTAGATATCCATTGAATTCAGTCTCAATTTATCATGCAAGCAAAATGTTAATGTTTTAGGTTACCAAAGACTTTGAAAGCTATCTTAACAATTACCCATGAAAACTTTGAGACAGACAAAATTAACCATTTTAAATCACCTTTTTGCTGACAAATTTCAGCAGAGATTAAAGAGCTTTCTTGACCTTTACAAAACCTTAGGTAGAAAAAAGTTTTCTATATTTAATACTGATAACCCTAAAGACATGTCTATTTTAAACTAAAAAACTTAAATCCATTTAAATACCAAATATGTTCCATCTGTGTCCATTTAAAAGTTAATCAATTTGTTCCCTATTGTCTACTTTTATCTGGGGCACCAGTGGGTAAATCTGAAGTGGGTGGTCTTCGCTCCACGACCTCTAGGGTGGGAGGAGGAGCTGATGGTGCCTGAGGCATTGAGGAGCCAGTTATGCAGGCTGCCCCCCAGGTGGTGCGGAAAAGGAGGGGGAAGGGAAGGCAGAAGAGGAGAGGTGCCAGCAGGAGGCAGAGAAAGAGAATTCCCAGTTTTATTTATTTATTTATTTATTCTCTTGTCATTATTATTTTTTTAATTTTATAATAGTTTATTTTCAAATTGGTTTACATATAACACCCAGTTTTAAATCTTGTTGGCTCAGACAAGGGAGCAGACTCCAGGTTTCTTTTGTTTTGTTTTCCACCAATGGAATTAGGCAGTCCTTGTCAATCCAGAGAAGACAGGGAATTTCCCCAAAACAAAAGAGGTTTTGGCAGCTGTTGGGAATATTCCTTAAAGTCCCCGTTCTGAGGGAGACTAACCAGAGACAGTGGGCTCTAATTATCATAGTCATTGATCCAAGAAATGAATGAGAGACAAGTCCCCACACACAGTCACATGGTGACTCCAACTCGCCGCCTAGTGCCTTAGAGTTGCAGCTTTGTTCCTCGTCCCTTGTGGAACTACTAGGGCGACTCTGGGAGGTGATCAGGCTCCCCTTCTGCCTCTTAGGGGCAGGTCTACCAAAACGAACCCGGGTCTTACCAGTCTGATGGGTGGCGCTCCCTGAGCTGGTTCCTGAGCCTCACAGGCTCCATTGGCGCACACAGGGTCCTTGCCCCGGCATGCCGGGAGGGCTAGTTTCCTGCAGATCAAGTGGTCCACTGGCGCCAGGCAAGGCTGCCTCTCCCGGAGCTCCAAGGTTTGTCTCCCGGGTGGCTAAGGAGGTGGAAGCGCACCGTCTCTGAATCCCAGATGAGCCCCCGAGTAATGTAGCAGGGTTCTTGCATAGCGAGTCTTGTCACTGAGGCTTTTCTTTCCAGGAAGCAACTTTATTCCTGCCGGCACTGCTCAGTTGGGTTCCCAAAGAACTGAGCCCCAAATGCCATGTGGCATAGCTTTTTATATATTTTTTATTTCTTTGTCTCCCACATATGGTAACATACAAACATGTAGTCTAAGTGGTTTCATGTTACAAGGTCGTGAGGGATGTTGTCATGTACTCATATAGCCAGGTTGCCTTGAGGTTGTTTTCTTTCCTCAGGGAGGGGACCCATCTCACTCTATTCTGTTCCATTGATTTGAAGGTCTGTTCTTGTGCCAGTGCCATACTGTCTTGATGATTACAGCTTTGTAATGCAGCTTGAAGTCTGGGATTGTGATGCCTTCACCTTTGGTTTTCTTTTTCAGGATTGCTTTGGCTATTCGGGGTCTTTTCTGGTTCCATACAAATTTTAGGATTGTTCTAGCTCTGTGAAGAATGCTGGTGTTATTTCGATAGGAATTGCTCAGCCATTATTTCTTTAAGTAATCTTTCTGCTCCTTTCTTGCTCTTCTACTTCTGATGGTCCCGTTACCCTTGTGCTGGTGTGTTGAATGATGTCCCACTTTTCTCTGAAGTGGTGTTCACTTTTCTCCGTTTTCTTTTCTCTCTGTTCTTTGATTACATAATCTTTATTGATCTATCTCTAGCCCACTTACTTTTCTTTCTGCCAGTTCAAATATACTGTTGAGCCCCTCTGCTGAGTTTTTCATTTGTCCTTGTACTTTTCCACTTCAGAATTTCCATTTAGTTCTTCTCAGAACTACTTCTTTAATCATAGTTTTCTTTAGTTCTGTGAACATGTTTCTAATCATATCTTTGCCTGTTAGCTCTAGCATCTGGATACTCTCCCAGGTAGTGCCTCTCTTGCCTTCTTTTTTCCCCGGTGTATGTGTCTTACTGTCCTGTTTTTCTGTGTGTCTTATAACTGTCTGTTGAAAACCTGGACATTTCAGAAAGTATATTGTACAAGTCTGGGCACTGGCCTCCTCGGGGAAGGGAGTTGCTTCTTTAGTGACTGGCTGAATTTTTTAGTAAAGTCTATTTTATCCCTTCTTCATGCCTCCACATTGTAAGTCTGACATTGCCCCTCAGCTGGCAAGGCCTTGGTTGTGTCCACAGCCACCTTGGAATGACAGTGGGTTTGGCAGAACTCTTTAGATCCTCCCTTGCCCTTCCCTCAGCTATTAAGGTTTTTTAGTTGCCAGTTGATGGCTTTCCTGTTTCCAACAATGTCCTGGGGCACACATTGCTCCACAAACTGATCTAATAAAATTTGGGATTCTTTGAAGGGATAGTTTCCAGCGTCAATGTTGGAAATTTGTTTTGACCCCAGGGGGGGTTCCTCCCAGCTTCATAATTGTCTCCATCAAAGTAGGGGGCCCACAGTTTAGCCTATATGTCCAGCGAATCTACCAGTCTCCTGCCGGTTGCCATTCACCCCTACTTCCAGTTTTTGAGAGCATTTGTAGGCTTGAATTTTTCCACTTGGTTCTAAATGAGGTCAGTCCATTAAGGAAAAGTTTTGGTGCTGTTTTATGTCTTGCTTCTCACCCCAGGCAAAATCTCTGAGCACAGCTGGGAGCGAAGACAATAGCATACTTGTCTATGAGTGATACCCTTACTTTAGAAGCTTAGCGGTGGGGAGGGCTGGTCTTCTTGGCATGCTTCACCCGACGATGGAATCTTCACTTTATGGTCTGGGGCAAAGGTGATTGGGGCCCCAGTTTTTTCATTGGCCTTGCTCCCAAGGTACAGCCTCCATCCTCCAAGTCTAACCTGGTATAAGAAGGACGTTCCCACCTCTTGGCTGCACTCTCTCAAAATTTATCCTTAACCACAGATGGAAGGGGGAGACAGGATAAGATATGATGACCTGCCCCTCCCGGGAAGATTGCCTTTGGACTAGGAGCTGATGGAAAGGGAGCCCTGTGTCGTTGGCCATAGTCTGGTATAGAGTTTTTGTCTCACTCAGCTGGGACTGGGGAGGGGGCAGTTGATCTTAGCTTAGATACCACGTGCTCTCACTGTTCTTAATGGGTTTTAGTGGATTTTCTTGAGGAAAAAAAAAAAGTGTCTTTCTTTGCTGTCTGCCCTCAGGACTGCTTCCAGAGACTTTAAATGGTTAGTTTAAAAAATAATTTTCACCAGTTTCAGTGAGGAGGAGTCTTCAGAGCTCCTGAAGCTATCATGCCAGATGTGGAACCAGTTGGGTCTGTATCTATTATGTCTTATCTAATCTGGAACAGTTAGGACGTTTTTGAAGAGTATTGGCCATACGTTTTATAAAATGACCCTCGGTTTGGATTTGTTTGCTGTGTTTCCTCTTGAATAGATTCAGAGTATGCATTTTTCGCAGGAATACCAAATACCACAATACCAATATTGTGTCCTTCTCTGTGCACTGGATAGGAGGTATATGACATCTGTTTGACACATTATTAGATGTTATTTTAATTCCAGGCATATATTGTCACATCATATATATTTTATATTATTAGGTTGAAATTTCTGTTTTAATCGGTTATTTGTATTAATTTGTGAATACCTTTGCTGAATTATCTGTGGGATTGATTTTGTTGTTTTACCAATTCTAATGTTCTAATATTGTATGTTTTACTGATTCTAAGAGCTCTATTTTTTTTCAATAGGGAAACTCTGTGCTGCTTAAAGTTTATTGATTTATTGAGAGAGAGAGAGTCGGGGGGAGGGGCCGAGAGGGAGAGAGAGAATACCAAGCAGACTCCACGCTCTTAGTGCAGAGCCCAACACAGGGCTCAGTCCCACAAACTGTGATATCATGACCTGAGCTGAAACCAAGAGTCAGATGTTTAACGGACTGAGCCACCCAGGTGCCCCCAAGGGCTCTATATTAATGGTATTAATTCTTTGGCATGTATGCTGCAAGTTTTTCCCAGTGTACTGTTTGTTCTTTAATTTCTCATGACTTTATTTTTTGATATCTTGAAGTTTAAAAATTTTTAAAAATGATAGTAATTTCCCATATAGTTTCCACCTCTGGTATCATGCTTAGAAAAGCCGTTCTTTTTTTTCTTGAAAAGCCTTTCTTCTAAGATTACAAAAAATATTTTTTCTACTACATGCTGATTTTCTTTTTGTTTCCCCACTAGGTACGTTTGCAGGAGCACATGGGTGAAAAATACACAACTTACAGTGTGAAAGCTCGCCAGTTGAAATTTTTTGAAGAAAACGTGAATTTTTGATAATTTATCCTAATCTGCCAGAACTAAAGACCTATTTTCAAAGGTTTCTGGCTTAAACAGAAACAAACAGATAATGGCTGGAGGCCATTCAACATCCTTCTATCTTTTTTCTTCTCAACTGGGGAAGAAAGTGAGATGAAAAAGAATAAAATGAAGCAACGCCACAAAACAAAGGAAAAAACCTTTGGCTAATCTTACTCTTCATGAGGAAAATCTCTTATAAGACTTTTGTTTGGTTACTGTTTACTGAGCCTTAAACCACCAACTTTATATTTAGAACTTTATTTTTCTAAGGTACTAATTAGTTTGATACATAAGGGCCATAAAATATTGGATTGGAAGTTTTATATTGTACTATAGTGAGAAAAGCAATAGGAGAAATAAATGACATAATATGTCTAGTGATGCTAGTTGTTGTTAATAACCTTAGGTAGTAGGTGATAAATTATTTTTTTAAAAAATCAATTCATGATTCTGGGAGTAGATATAAAGAGTATGAAGTAGTATCTAGTACTTGAGCAACTGAATTCCTTTTTTACATATTGATGGATATTTAACCTTTTATTTTCATTTAATATGAACCTCGTTTAGGATATGAAAGAATTGAAACTAAGAAATAATTTGGCTTTGTAAATCAGTGTTTTTGCCGGCTTTTTTTAGAGTAACTTTCATCAGCAAAAACATTTCTTAAACACTAATTCCTTTTCCAATTAAGCAATTTGTAAGTGAAGTCCAGCTCCTTTTAGTTATGTTGGACATACTTACCTCCTGAAGTTTGTCTTCTTGTCCATCAATTATTGGTTGTCTTCCCATGTTTTAAATGTATGACTATGTATCACATATTTTATTCATTTTTTAATAAGGGGTAATTCCCATGTGGGAAATAAATTGTTTCTATAAAATTAAAGTCTTGATTAGTAAATTTTCACTTTTATATTCCAGGGACTTTAAAAATGAACGCTGCTCCAGAAATGTTTTCACTTTTTATAATTGAAAGTGTTATCTTCTTTGAAAATTACCCACACATAAAATACTCTAATGAAATGTTCTCTTTCTGGTCTTTAACAGATTTTTAGTTTTTACTGTGCGCCAGGTACTGTGTCAGGAGCTGGGGATATAGTGGTGAGTAAAACACTACTCCCCGCCTTATGGTGCTCACGGCCTGGTTTCTGAGGTCTCGCATTTTCACTCTGAAGGGTTTGTTAGAACTCAACAGTAAAACCACCTCGTCCCAGTTCCCGTCGCAGTCTCAGTCTGGGGCAAATCCTTGGCAAATTGTGGGTCTTTCTGAACTGCTCACCATTTCTAGCATGTTTTATGAATACACCTCTCTGGAGAGACATCAGTTTTAGTTAAGTTTTCTCACTAATTTGTATAATGTATATATTTTTTAGAATTAAAAAATTCTCCCCCATATGTTGTTATTATTCCCATTCTGTATATTTTTATTTTGTTTAAACATTCATTTGGCTTTCATCCCAATATCTTTTGGTTATTGTGTGGTTTTCCTTTCTTGAGTGCTTAGTCATTTTTTATCTTTCTTAAATATAAAACACTTTTAACAATATGAATTTTCTTCTCATTATACCTTTGACCATATTTCAGACTTTGAAATATTTTTGACAGCTTTTAAATAGTCAATAATTGTTTTTTTCTCTTTAAGAAATGTTCCTTAATTTCCATATACATATTTCCCTTGTTATCCAAAAAGAGCACTCCTTTGACACCTTAGTAAGCTGAAATGGTGGAAAACAAAGAGTATCTACCACTTTCTCAAAGTTCTTTGCTCTTAAGACCTACAGTCGTCCTGTTTTTGCTAACTGAAAAGAAATCTGAGGCGGATTTTCGCTTTTATGAAAAAAGCCATTATTGTAGTAATGTAAGACTTTCAGAAAAGTGAAGTGGTGTGAAACAAGCTTTTGGAAACTAGGGGATACATGTATTCAGAAAGTCAAAAAAATTCGGGGCACCTGGGTGTCTCAGTCAGTTAAGCATCCAACTCATGATCTCTTAGTAGTGAGATCGAACCCCACATCGGGCTCTGCACTGAGTGTGGAGCCTGCTTAAGATTCTCTCTCCCTCTCCCGCTGCCCCTCCCCACTTGTGCTCTTACGTGCTCTTTCTGGGGGGAGGGGGGAAAGGGGGAGAAAAACAAGAAAATTGTCTCTCCTTGCTCCAGCTACATTGCAGTCTGGTTCCTGAATACGACCTGCATTAACTTTTATTTAGATGAGCCAGCAGATGGGCATTTAATAAAGGTGAATTGTTACGCACACACAATCACTTGCCTTTGTATATTATTTGAACCTGTGTAAGACCTGATGGGTCGAGTTTTGTGATGATGGAAATGTTCTGTATCTGTATTCTGTGATAAGGTAGCCACTGGTCATAGATGGCTTTTGAGCTCTTGAAATGTGGTTTGAGGGACTCAATTTTTAATTTTAGTTTTAATTAAATTTAAATAGACCAGGTGACTAATGACAATATATTGGATAATGCAGCCCTGAATCATTCATTCAGTAATTATTTATTGAGCACCTACAATGTCTCACCAGCTTTTAAGTACTGGGCAAACAGCAGTGAGCGAAACAAGATCCCTCTTCCCTCCTGTGGAGCTTACATTCTACGGAAGGGGGTGGGACAATGAGAAAATATATAATGTGAGCTGTATCAGTGCATATAGGATGGGGCATGCCACTTTATTTTGATAGGGCAGTAGGAGACGCTTCTTTATAGTCCTATCGGAGTAGAGATCTGAAGGAAAGGAAAGAACAAGCCCTGTATTATCTGAGGGAAGATGTTCCAAGTGTAGAGAAGTGCAGAAGTCTTCATTATCTGCCCACTTATCTACCAAAATCTGAAAGGCAGTATATTGGTCTCTTACCAAATGGCAGTGTTGCCAAACTCGTATGTATGTAAAATTCTTTCTTTATACATTTTATGTCTTATTTAATGCATAACGATTCAGAACAGCATTTTGGCAGCTATGAGATGTGCCTCCTTGCTGCATTTCTAATGTTAAGTATTTGACTTTCTAATTACCCCTCTTTTCTGCTTGCATCTGTCTCCTAATATATCCTTTTTCCTGTTTTCAACCTTTGGTGGTCATCTTGAAAATATGAGGTAACTTGGTTGTTTTTTTTTTTTAATTTATTTTGAGAGAGAATGCGTGCATGGGAGGGGCAGAGAGGGGGGTGGTTAGAGAATCCCAAGCAGGCTCCAGGCTGTCAGCGTGGAGCCCAACTTGAGGCTCGAACCCATGAACTGTGAGATTATGAGCCGAGCTGAAACAAGAGTTATTCACTTAACCAACTGAGCCACCCAGTTGCCCCAAGGTAACTTGATTTTTAACACTATTTGGGCACTCCTAACTTTTTAATCACATTTATTACTCTTTATTTATACGCTTAGTCTTACTTATGCTGTCTTAATTTTTTTTAAGTGTTCCTGACTTTTATTAAGGTCTTTGTTCTCATTTTTTAAACTTTTATTAAGTCCTATATCCTGGTACTGAGAAATAGAATATTACCTATAATAACTCTCCCACTCTGCACACAAAACCTTTGGAACATTTTTCTCTTCAGCCCTCTGGAAAATTTAAAAAGAGTTTAGTTCTTCTCCTTCTCTCTCTCTGCCCCTCCCCCCGCTCGCACTTGGTCTCTCTAAAATAAAAACATAAAAAAAAAATTAAAAAAAAAAAAGAATTTAGCTTATATATAGGTTTCCACTTTGGTCCACTTCAAGTAAAGGATGGATTGAATTTTTTCTGTTTCATGACACCCTTATTTTAGTGGTACCAAACTATGACCTTCCCACAAATTTACACTAGTAAATTTTTTCACAGGCGCTTACTGTTGTCAAGAAAGACATATACTAGGAACTTGCAGCTACAGAAAATAGAAATGGTGCTCAGTGATACTCTCAGAACCACAGTTCTAACTCTGGCTTTTACTAGTAGGTTCACTTGCAGAACAATGAACAAAAGACTCTTTAGACACAGACTTGCATTGAGTTTTAATTGAAAACCTTACAACAATTTAACCACTTATAATGAATGATAAAACCTTGACAGTCAAATTATACTTTTATGAGGCATTTATTCATTATTTTTGTAGACTTGAAAGAAACTTTGCATACTTGTGGTTTTTGCTCTCATTTCAGAGAAAGATTATGAAGAGAAGTTCTAAAATAATTCTAAATCAAAAGGCAACTGAGTCAGAAGTGAAATATAAAAAGAACAAAACCTATACACAGCTGTGCTGGAAGAGCAGAAGTGGGTTTCAGCCGTTTTGGGTATGAAAACAATTTCGCTCATCTCACACAAAACGAGAGCAGGTGCAACAGTAAAGCTGAATCATGAAAACCCTAATTATTCTTAGCATGCCTCTTAATTTTTCTTTCCCCTGGTTTCTTGTCTTCCGAGCCTGAGTCTTGGACAGGTAACCACTTGAGGGGGTGCCGGCGATAAATGGGCCACGGAGGAAGTGTCAACTGAGCCAGAACAGAGAACATCCGTCAATATTAAACATTAAAAGTTTAAAAGGGCATTGCGTGTAATATTCCTAAATAACTCCTCTATGCTACAGACATTCCAATGAAAACTTGTCCACTCAGACAAGATATTTAAGAATTGCAAACAACCCGCACCATTTACACATAAGGCTTTAAGAGCTAGAAGGTGAGGAGAGAGCATTATGAAGACCGTAAGAAATTCCTGCTAGTTTTGACCCTACGATTATGGCTTGGAGAAGCTGCCCTAAGAAATGAACTGTGTCCTTTTATGCAGCTTAACTTTATCTGCCACTTATTTGGTATTCTACTTTTCCAATAATAGCAAGGTGAAACACTGATGGCAAAAAGAGAAGGTTTTGAAAAGCTGGTGCTGGTTCTCACTGCTAAGTCCAACCAAACCAACCCAATTTAGAAAACTTAACTTGCGGGGCGCCTGGGTGGCTCAGTCGGTTAAGCACCGACTTTGGCTCAGGTCATGATCTCGTGGTTTGTGAGTTGGAGTCCCCTGTCGGGCTCTGTGCTGACAGCTCAGAGCCTGGAGCCTGCTTCACATTCTGTATCTCCCTCTCTCTCTGCCCCTCCCCTGCTCACACTCTGTCTCTCTGTCAAAAGTAAATAAACATTAAAAAAAAAGAAAAAAATAAAAAGAAAACTTGACTTGCCACTAACATCCAAATACCCACAAACTTCTTACCAAACAGGAAAAAGCAAATCCGGCCATAACTATGTAGACAGTCCACCCGAACTGTTCAGTCACGTACCCGTAGATAAATCCAACTATCTGGAGACAAACGAAGTACATTAAATACAGTCAAGCTTTGTTGGAGAGTTGGGGCAGGAGGAGAAGAAAGAGAATACTGTGCAAAACCAATACTTACTGCAGAAAAAAGAATAATTCCCTGAAACATCTGTTCAGCTAGCTTCTGCCCCTTGTAATCCTAGAAGCGAAGGAGAGCAAAGCAGGAATTGGTTCCAACACCGAAGAGGCACAGTTCCTGCCCTGGCCTCACAGCTTTGGCACCGGAAACCTCAAGACATCAGGGACCTCCCCAAGGACTGGACAAGGAATGAAATTCTGGGTTTTCCGGGGAAACTGAAGCATCCTAACGGCGCACGAGCAGGGGGCTCCTCGCAGGCGAAGAGAACTGGGGACCCGGGAAGCACAATTTAGGGAAGCAGGCAAGGGCCGCGGAGCTGCCAGCTCGAGAGAAGCGTGCGGGGAGTCCTGGGGTCGAGCCCTCACCATTTGCGTAGGCAGCGAGCTCAGATGCTCCAACATGACTGGCTGAGAAAGCTGGCGGCAGGGCGAAGGCAGGCGCGACTCAAGGATCTGGGTCTGGTACCAGGTGCAGCACTGCAGGCCTGCAGAGCCGGGCAACGCGAGGGCGGTGGCCCCGGAAGCGGATGTCTCCCACAGACCCGAACGCCCCGAGGCCCCGCCCCGCGCCTTCGCTCGGCGACCTGCGCTTTCAGAGCCGACTCTAGCCCGGCGCACTGCCCGCGAGGGCTGAGGTAGCGACGGTGGCGGTCGAGCGGAGGCATCGCGCGCCCGGGAAGGGTTAGCCGTCAGTAATGTTGAGTGCCGGGAGTCACGGCCCCGGCCCTCCAAACTGTCCGCCTCAGCGCCCCCGTGGCCTAACGACTGCCAGCGCGCGCCTCGTCTCCATGGCGACCGGCTTTTCTCGGCGAGGACCCCGGCGGCGGGGCTGCCCGGCGCGCCTGTTCGGCGCCACGCTCCCGTGGTCGGAGCTGCAGGCGTTTTTCGGGTTTCGGGACTGCTGGGCGGCCGCAGAGCTAGCGAGCGGGCGGGCCCGGTCCGGAGTGTAGGGGAGGCGGGCTGCCCGGCGGCGGACTGGGTCCCCGGGCCTGCCGCGCGGGCGCTGAGCTGGCGGGGCGGGCCGGAGCGCGGACAGTGGCTCCTCCTCCTCCTCAGCCTGCAGGTAAGGGCGGCCGCGGGGAGCATCGGAGAGAAAGTGCTCGCCCCGGCCCTAACCCGGGGTCTCTGGGCCTGGGGGGTGGGGGCTAGGGGGTGGGAGGTCCTCCGGAGCGTCACACCGATCCCATCACCCATAAGCGTAAAGGCGCCCAGTTGACCCCTAGAATTTAGAGGGGAGTACCCCAGGCTACATCGTCGATAGAAAGGGCATCCTCTCAAAGGGGACCCGCCCTCAGCCGTCCCTTGCACGGAAATGGAGCGATGTCTCCCATTCGGAGAGTCTCCCAGGTTGGCCGTCCAACATGCTCGCGGGCTGCACCGGGCCTTCCCTATAGGGACCAAGGGTTCGCTTTCTCTCTCTTTCAAAGCTGGTGTCTACCTCAAACACTTAGGCCCTTCCAAAGTTGTTACTCTGAGCGAGGTGGGGTGCTCACGCTTCGGAGAGAAACCGCCCTGGGGAACCTGGGCCTGTGAATCCCAGGTGGCTCTCTGGCCCTCTGCTGCGTTGTTGCGTGTCAGGGTCACAGACAGTGGGATGCTCAGCTCTCCCCGGGCAGGCTGCCGCCCACATTCATACATTCAGCACATTCGCGATACCTTTTTCTCTGCCTGGGATACGGCTGTGACCAGCATCAGGTCCTTCCTAGAGCCCAGAGTGTGTCAAGGGAGACAGTGGCATAACCCTAGAAATAAATGACAGCCAGATTTATGCCGAGATAGGGAGGGCTAGGAGTTGTGGGAGCTCAGGGCAGGTGCAGCTTGAATGTGGGGTTTGGGAGAGTCTCCCTCGAATCCTGAAAGCCAAGCAGGAGTTAGCCAGAGGAAGAGGTAGGAGAAAGTGGATGTATATCTTTAGTGCCTTTCCACTTTTCAGCCTGGCAGAGCCTTCATAGACTTTCTGTTGTATGTAGAAGTAGACCTATCCCTCTGCGTTACCCCCCTTCCTTTTTAAAAATTTTTATTTATTTAGGAAATCTCTACACCCAGGATGGGGCTCAAACTCACAACCTGGGGTCAAGAGTCGCTCCTGCGACTGAGCCAGCCAGGCACCCTATGTTATCCCGTTTTAAATGCGCTTTAGGGTGTGTCAGTTGCTATAGAGGCATTATGGTATTTGAGCTATGAAGATATGGCGAGAAAAGGAAATTGCTTGTGAGGTTCCATTTGAGAGAGATTTCTGTAGGAATCCATGTCGTTCCTTAGGTTGAAGTGTGTTTTCATGACCATTATCAAAGTTTGGGTTCCCTTTCTGTGCTGAGAACGAACCACTGTTGCTCCTGTGTACAAGGTCATTCAGCAAATATCACATGCCCACCACCAGTGGAGGTTTTTAGATGGTGAGGATACATCAGTAAACGCTTGTTTCATTGGGGTCCCTGTTCTCATAGGGCTTACATTCTAGTCTGGGAAGACAGAAATTAAGAAACAAAGAAATGAAGGGCACCTGGGTAGCTCGGTTGGTTAAGTGTCCGACTTCGGCTCAGGTCATGATCTCACCGTTTGTGAGTTCGAGCCCCGCGTCAGGCTCTGTCCTGACAGCTCAGAGCCTGAAACCTGCTTCGGAGTCTGTGTCTCCCTTGCTTTCTGCCCCTCCCCCATTTGTGCTCGCTCTCTCTCTCTCTCAAAAATAAACATTAAAAAAAATAAATGAGAGGATTTCATAATTGAGGAGGGAATGTGGTGAGCTTTACTGATGGCCTCTGAGGGGACAGAAAGATGACCTTGGCATGAGATACAGTTGTGAGATTGAGCTCTGTATTGGGCTCTTCACTGGATGTGGTGTCTGCTTGGCATTTTCTCTCTTTCTGCCCCTCTCTCGCTCTCACCCCAAATAAATAAATAAACATTAAGAAAAAAAGATGACCTTGATCTTTGGTGACCTCAACAAGATCAGTTTGAATGGAGCAGTAGGAACAGAAGTCTGGTTGGAGGAGGCTAAAAGAAGAGGAGAGGAAGTGGAGCTAGAGATGAAATTTTTTCAAGTGTTTAGAGTGAGGGGAGCAGAAAAATGGGTCTGTGGATCAACTGGTGAGGGGAGTGGTGTCTTTTTTTTTTTTTAATTAACTGGAAGATACCAAAGCATGTTAATATGTTGATGGGTGTGAATCCAGCAGAGTGTGAAAGAGCTTGCTGATGCCGCACCAAGGAAACAAGTAGAGGTTAGCTCTAGAGCGTCAGTGGAATGGCCTTTCTTGGGATTACATATTAACAAGAGGGAAAGCAGAAAAGGTGGGTACATCTGCCAAGCATCTACTAATGCTGGTAACTAGCAAGTTAAAAAAAAAATGGTATTCTTTCTCCGTAAGGTTTCTTCACCCATTATTTTTGGATATGCCTGTGCTGGTTGTGTGTGCGCATGTTTTGTGAGTGATTTGGGAATGTGAAGGTTTTATAATTTCTAAACAAAAAATACTAATTTCCCTAGTGAAAAATCCAATATTGCTGATCAAATTGTTCATAGCTGTGTACTCTTACAAAAACATAGCCACTGTTACACATCCAGGGTCCAGGTGAGGTTTTGAGAATTCTTTCTAACCACATCAGTGAATTTCATTACAAGGAAGAGCAACAGGAAAGAAAATATGTATCGGACATACTTCATAATAATTGGCATTTTGCCAGTTAGATAGATAACTGTGGAAGAGTTTTAGAAGTAAATGGTTTCTGCCATGCTAACTTACTTAAGTACATCAAGTAACTACCAGGATTGTGGTTTTCTTGTGTCTAGCTAATTGTAATAGCACAAGTACACGTACCTCTCAATCCACATACTATCTGTAAGTAACGTACTGGATGTTGTCGGGCTAAAACACTATCCCTTGTATCATTAAGTTAAATGAGATTTATTCAAGTGAGATAGTTCTCTTTAGTCATGGAAATTGGCTTCAAGCAGGTAGATGTTAGAGTGTGTCTGCGGGGCTCCTGGTCAACCAGTTTCTGTAGGTAAGCCTCAGCCCACCATGTGACAGGCACACTGCTCGGGGTATATAATGGTATGCATTCTTTAGAGAAGTTCACTGGTATAATGTACTTTATATGTACTGCTCTAGAAAGAAATGAGAGGGAGAGAGAGTGTGTGCATTTTAGATTGCTCTCTGGGAGTTTGAATTATTTTCTCCCAAATTTGTAGTCTGATCTATGATTCTCAATTCTTAAAACAACCCTTCAATACATTTCTCTTTTTTTCAAAGGCCTTGAGAAATCAAGTGCCTGATAGGCATACACTTAAGGTGAAATTAATTCAAAGTTACTTTGATTTTATTTTTTAATTTTTCATATTTTTTAATAAGAAAAATTTTTAAACATTTATTCATTTTTCAGAGACAGAGTGCGGGTGGGGGAGGGGGCAGAGAGAGAGGAAGACACAGAATCCGAAGCAGGCTCCAGGCTCTGAGCTGTCAGCACAGAGCCCAACATGGGGCTTGAACCCACGAACTTGAAGATCATGACCTAAGCTGAAGCCGGATGCTTAACCAATTGAGCCACCCAGGCGCCGCCCCTACTTTGATTTTAGAAATATGCTATAATTCAAGGTGCTTTGTGAAGTTAATAGCCTTATGTAAATGTTAGGTGCTTCCATGGGGGAAGATGAAGTAGAAAAGAGTAAAGGTCTCAAAGGTAGGATTAAAAAGCTGGTTGCATAAATCTGTTTTTATAAGGAAACATTACCCAGAGATTGTTGTAGAAATCTGATCATTTAATTGTGTCCCACATACAATCTCATTTTCATTGAATTAACATTATTATTATTTTAGATTTTTCTTTATTTTTTCAGTAATCTCTACCAGGCCTTGAACTCACAACCCTATGCGCTCTGACAGAGCCACCCAGGCAATCCTATTATTAATCTTTTTTTAAGTGAACGCATCAGATGAGCTGAGGAGCACAAGCCACAGGCAGAGTGACAGTACTAGACGCCACTTTAGGAAGAGATGAGTGTTAGCCAACAGAAATGAAGCCCGGGAAAGACGCGCATTGTTCTGTTAGCAGATCTGCAGAGTTTTAATTTTTGAGAACAGCAGTCGCAACTTTTGATAGCAAAATTGGGTTTTTTACATTTTTGTAATTATGTGTCTCTGCTTTAAATGAATTTTTGTTTTAAATGAATATGGAAATTTTTTCCTAATTCCAGTTAAAACTAAATTGGATACAACTCAGAAAAGGGATGTTTTGTGCCTCTGAGGCTGACCTCAGGTTCCGTAGTGGTTAGACCTCAAGTAGTCCTCTTGGTAGAATTGAGTTTGCTTTTCATCTGGTGACATTTAATATATAAGGCTATCTATTCCTCCCAGGTTATTTGCAAGTATTTTATTATCATGACTACTATATAAAATTCAGATCCCAGATTGGGTTCTTGGAAACTATTAATTCAAAATGAGCTTCTGGCAGAAAATACTTGTATGCAATTCTTGTTTCTACCTACATAAAATGCTGAGGCATTTCGGTGGCCATTCTCATGGACCTGCTGACTTTGGGGCTTATTTTTGTTTTGTAGGGTTAAAAACCAATGTTTATGTAAGACAGAAGAGAAAGATGTCGTTCCGTAAAGGTATGCTCTGTCAAACAAATTTCGTTGTTTTTATGGCTGCTCAAAAGGTAAAGCGATGTAATGCAGGCTTTTCCTCTCTGTTCCAGTAAACATCGTCATCCTGGTCCTGGTTGTTGCTCTCTTCTTACTGGTTTTGCACCATAACTTCCTCGGCCTGAGCAGTTTGCTAAGGAACGAGGTTTCAGGTATGGGAACCCTTACTAATGCTTTGGCATCTGTTGAGGACCCGGGCGGGGTTCCCTGTGTCCCACATCCTAAAAGTTACATCACTAGGCTGAAGGAAAAGAAGTTTTCTTCCTGTGGTTACAAAAGCTGCTAGACTCTGGGAAAAGGTGGTGGCGCTCCTTGTGTTCTTAGAGCCCTGCCCCCACCTCCCTGTTGTGTGGAGATCTGCTAAGGGTTTGATCTGACAGCAGATCTCTTTTCACCAAATCAGAGGCCTTAGGGGAGCTATCTGCTCATCGCAGCATGGCAGGGCTTCAGAAGGTGGGGACAGGTATGTGAAGCTTCTACTCCATGCCTGCCCTGTTTCCTAGTGTCGGTGGGGTTCATTTCCTTCAGCTGTTCTTTGCTTTAATGTGGAACAGTAGTACTAGGTCTGTAGTAGTAAAACAAAACCAGAAAGCCTTATTAACTGATTACAAAAATAATTTTATTACATAATTCCATTGTTCTACTTCGGTATTGGGAGGTTTCAGGTTGTTTGCCAAAAATCATTTTGCAGTTGCTACCCACCCTGGTTGACCAGAACAAGAAAAGACTAGTAGCTTTTGCCTGACCTGTACGGAGTGCTCCGACAGCATGTTTTATAACAGTGTGTATTTACATATATACGTATAACATGTACATAAAGTAATGTATGCTCCTGGTGAGAACATTTATAAAATGAAAATAGCATTTAACCTCCACGAGAATAATTTGTTCACTGCTTTATCTCCCATGCAATTGGATAATGGCTAATACACAGGAGGGGCTCAATAAATTTTCACTAAAAATTATTTCATTGCCTAGATATAGCTATTATTAAAATTTTGGCTTAGTACCTTCCTGGGTTTTTTTCTGTGTATATATTTTTTTCTATTATGAGATTATTTAATATATAAACTGCAATGACATGTTTTTCCATGTGATTATATCTGAAGCAAGTCACCGTGATGGTAGATAGTCTTCATATATAATTTTAATGCCACATAGTTTCTTTTCCACAGGAAAAATAGTGTTGGAACAATATGACTCAGACTTTTTTTGACCGCATCCCCACAATAAGAAACATGTTATATATAGCACCCAAATATATGTGTATTTGCTTATTGTCCTTCTTCCCTTCATGGTGGTAGGGATTCATATTTTATTTACGGCTACAACCCCAATGCCTAGCTATTGCCTTGCACATATTAGGTGCTCAGTGTCCAATAAATGTAAATAGATGAATATATATTGTAAGAGGCAAAAAGGAACGTTTACAAAACAGTACTTAGAATTGCCATGTGTGGTGTGGTCTGATACTTTCCTGATTTGGTGCTCTATTCCAATTCAGGAACTGCTTTTCTACTCAAATTCTGATCGTGACCCACTAAATTTTTTTTTTTTTAATTTTTTTTTAACGTTTATTTCTTTTTGAGAGACATAGAGACAGAGAGTGAGCAGGGGAAGGGCAGAGAGAGAGAGGGAGACACAGAATCTGAAGCAGGCTCCAGGCTCTGAGCTGTTAGCACAGAGCCCGACGCGGGGCTCGAACTCACAGACTGTGAGATCATGACCTGAGCCAAAGTCAGCCGCTTACTGACTGAGCCACCCAGGCGCCCCGTGACCCACTAAATTGATTTCATGCCTATTTATGGGACATAATTCATTTGAAAAACAACGGTTTAACCTGTTTCTAGGTTTTCACAATTACAAACAAATTTGTGACTGTTGATTACCTCTTGTCCTTAAGAGAGGCAAGGGGAATTATTGGGTCAGAGGTCATGAACCTATTTAAGGTTCTTGATACAAATAGCTAAAAAGACATTCTGGAAAGATTCTATTGTATTCCCACCAGTAGTGTATCAGAATTCAGTCCACTAATTTTTTTTTTTTAATGCTCCTACTTTTCCCAAAGCTTTGTTACCCATAGGAAAACACAGAATTTCTGGGCTATATGCCTCACGTTGTGATGGGGGGAGAATGAAGTAAGTATAACCTCACCTCACCTTACCTCTTTTCATGTCTTAGGCTCTAGATCAAAAGCTTATGAGGTTTTGTATCCCGATACTTCATTGTGTGTGTTCTTTGCAGATTCAGGAATTGTGGGGTTTCAACCCATAGACTTTGTCCCAAATGTTCCCCGACAAGCTGTAGACGGGAGACAAGAGGAGATTCCTGTGGTCATTGCTGCATCTGAAGATAGGCTCGGGGGGGCCATTGCAGCCATAAACAGCATTCAGCACAACACTCGCTCCAATGTGATGTTCTACATTGTTACGCTCAATGGTACAGCAGACCATCTCCGGTGAGCTCTGCTTGCCTGATGATTCTGCTTCTAGAGGATGCTCTAGAACAGGCCAGCTGCCAATCCAGGAATGTTTTTTTCTATATGTATATACTCCTTCTATACAGTTGAGATCATACCACCTAAAAATTGCACAACAGGTTTTTCCATATGATTGTATTATAAACATGTCCCTGTGGTAGGAGAAAGAATATAAGGAATTTGTGCCATAATGTAAATTAATTGTGTCATACACACAGTATTAAATCAAGCAGGTATTTTTTTAGTAATAAGAGTTTCTCAGTGAAGGAAGCAATATGTTGATTTACATTCTGTTACAAGTTCCTTATCTCTTGGACACATCCTGAGTAGTTCTAGAGTGGAATGGGTGGGGAGAGCAATGGCAAGGTGGTGTGGGGAAGTGAGCTTATAGACCCCGACGCGGAATCCAGATCCCTGCCCAGTGATTGGAGAGAATTACTTAACCCCTTGCAGCCCATTTCCTCATCTCTAAGTATGGGGTGAAAATATCCACCTTACAGGATTATTGTGTTGCAAATGAGAAAATATATAAAAAACATTAAGAACATAATACTAAACATTCCTTACTATAATTGTTGTGACTAATCATAGAATCCTAATCTGATAAAGTCTCATCCAGGTCTTGAAAATGCTCTGAATTCAGATTTATGATATTCAAAGAAACATCTTATTTAATAGGCTAGAACAGTTGTCACTGTTCTAAAACATTTCTGTCCTTGTGGCTTTCTCCATGGTTTATGTTTAGTTTATGGAAGTTATTATTTCTCCCATATTTTAAGAACTCCAAGAGGTGCCTGGGTGGCTCAATTGGTTGAGTGTCTGACCTTGGCTCAGGTCACAATCTCACAGTTCGTGAGTTCAAGCCCTGCATTAGGTTCTGTGTTTACAGCTCAGAGTCTGGAGCCTGCTTTGAATTCTGTGTTTCCCTCCCTCTCTCTCTCTGTCCCTCCCTTGCTCATGCTCTTGTCTCTGTCTCAAAAATAAACATTAAAAAAATAAATAACCCCCAAACCATCTAAAATAATGTAGAAATAAATACTGCATTAGCATAGACTACAGGAAAAATGTGCAGTTATTTACAGAACAGACTTGTCTTAGAGCTAGTACCTTAGGTGGAAGAATTACTTAGTCATTACAGCGAACTAATGAGTCTATAAGAACAGGCTGACTACTAGCTTTGTCAACAATTAGCTTTCTCTGCCATCATATCTTGACTTATTTTCTTCACTATGTATTTGGAAAAAGAAGAGTTGATTGGTCCGTGTGATGATGGGATGTTCTCAACTCATTTTTCTCCTTCAGTGATCCTGAGTGTGAGCCTGGTGGGAACACTATCCATCACCACGGAATCTTCGTTTAGGCAGCGACTTTGATGGGCATACCTTCACTTAGATGAGGAAACCAAGGCTTGCAGAAGTGAAGGGGCTTTAAGACATCTATTTGGTCCCCACGGTTTCTTTTAAACTACATTATGCCCTCATTGGAAGGCACAAAGAGAAGGCTATAGTCTGGGGACATGGTTACTTATTTATTAAAATTTTTAAATGTTTATTTTTGAGAGAGAGAGCACAAGCATTCCGGGAAGGGGCAGAGAGCAAGGGGGACAGAATCCAAAGTGGGTTCCAGGTTCTGAGCTGTCAGCAAATCGGGGCTCAAACTCACGAACCGTGATTTGTGATCCAAAGTCAGATGCTTAACCCACCGAGCCACCCAGGCACCCCTGGGGACAATGGTTATTTAAAACTGAAATTTGGTGCTTTATTTTCATCAGGTCCTGGCTCCGCAGCAGTACCTTGAAAAGCATCAGGTACAAAATTGTGGATTTTGACACTAAACTTTTGGAAGGGAAAGTAAAGGAGGACCCTGACCAGAGGGAATCCATAAAACCAGTGAGTTCCATGCATCCTTGTTTGTACTTGGGAGTTTGGTTGACTCAAACACAGGTTTTAACTGTGTGGGTCCACCTACATGCAGATTTTTTTTGATACAGTTCTGTAAATTTTTGTTCCTTACGATTTTCTTAACATTTTCTCTAGCTTACATTATTGTAATACAGTATATAATACATATACAGAATGTATTGACTGTTATAGGTAAGGCTTATGGTCAACAGGAGGTTATGAAGTTTTGGGAGAGTCAAAAGTTGTATGTGGATTTTTGTGCAGGGGTCCAGTGTCCCTAAATCCCTCATTATTCATGAGTCAACTGTGTTAGGAAATGACTGGAATACCTGGGTAACTGGGCATAGTTCCCTGGGGACCAAGCTTGGGCAGTGCTAAAAGACCTTTAGCTGTCTCCTCCTGCATGAGTACTGAGAGCATTCTGGGAGTTTCTAATAAAGGGATGGCCACTGATGAATCCTATGCCAATGGCTCTTTCTTTTTCCTTTCCCAGTTAACCTTTGCAAGGTTCTACTTGCCAGTTCTGGTTCCCAGTGCAAAGAAGGCCATATATATGGATGATGATGTAATTGTGCAAGGTACCAAAAACTGTCACCATTAGTGTGTTCTCTGTCCAGAGTGGGCAGCAGCTGTTATTTATGGTATCCTATAAAAGGTCATCCTAAGTGGGAGGAATGGGCATCTAGAAGCAACTCAAAGTGTTAAATCTTTAAAAAAAAAAAAAAAAAAGTGTAAATCTAAACCTTACACCTTGTCTGTTTCAGGGGATATTCTTGCCCTTTACAATACACCACTGAAGCCAGGGCATGCAGCTGCATTTTCAGAAGATTGTGACTCAGCCTCTACCAAAGTTGTCATCCGTGGAGCAGGGAACCAGGTAAATTACTTATCCAAGATCTTACTGGACACGCCACTCTCTAGATCTAGGGTAATGGAGAGAGGCAGCAAAATCAAGCAGCTCTTTCCTTTTTGCTGCATTTTCATTCCTCAGTTCATCCCAAAACTCAAGGATGCTTTTCTATGGGTTGGTTCATGATTTTAACAACCTAATTCTCCTTGAACATCTGGCTTAATATGTTTACTCTGGGTTCCTATTGTAATTTGGAATCCCAAAGGTCACTTTTAAAAAGGAGAGCACGTGCGCAGGGGAAGGGCAGAGAGGGAGAGAGAGCATCCCAAGCAGGCTCCATGCTGTCAGCGCAGAGCTCGATCCCATGAGATCATGACTTGAACCAAGATCAAGAGTTGGACATTTAACTGACCAAGCCACTCAGGCATCCCCCAAATGTCACTTTTCTTTGCTTTACATAGAGCCCCTTTGCTAATAATCTCAGTAGTTTAAGAAGCAGGCTTTTTCTTTATTGGTTATCAGTCACATCTATTCTGTTTGAAGCAATAAACCTACTGTATACCCCATTTGTGTTTTAGTACAATTACATTGGCTATCTTGACTATAAAAAAGAAAGAATTCGTAAACTTTCTATGAAAGCCAGCACCTGCTCATTTAATCCTGGAGTTTTTGTTGCAAACTTGACAGAATGGAAAAGACAGAATATAACTAACCAGCTGGAAAAATGGATGAAACTGAATGTAGAGTAAGTATGTAGCTGACCATGCTGTAAAGATGCTTATTTCAACCCGGGTAGTCTGGTCTAAGAGGAATTTTTAAGGATTCTCCACTAACAGCTTACATTTGTCATTTGTCCCAAGAGAGGGACTGTATAGCAGAACACTGGCTGGCAGCACCACAACACCTCCTCTGCTGATCGTATTTTATCAACAGCACTCTACAATCGACCCCATGTGGAATGTCCGCCACCTAGGTAAGTTAAAAATTAACCACCAAAGGTCTAACCTAATAAAGAATTAAATATTTTATCTTCAGGGAGGGGATATATCCAGTTCCCTTTAAGTTTTCTGGAGTTTGATATAGCATTCTTCTTTCTGACCAGTACTAGGTACAATCATTTGGCTCTTTTTCTCTCAATGTAAGGTTCCAGTGCTGGAAAACGATATTCACCCCAGTTTGTAAAGGCTGCCAAGTTACTCCATTGGAATGGTCACTTTAAGCCATGGGGAAGAACTGCTTCCTATTCTGATGTCTGGGAAAAATGGTATATTCCAGACCCCACAGGCAAATTCAGCCTGATCCGAAGACATATGGAGATCTCAAATACAAAATAAAACATAATTTATGCTATAAGCATTTCTCAGGAAATCCTGGAAGACAGTTATGTGTGGGAATTAACAGTTGCAAGGCTTCAATGCCTATCTGCAGCAACCCATGGAAAGAGGGACATTTCAGCTGGGTAAAGAGGACAAACTACCCTGTTTAGCAGTCAGCTTCCCAGATAGGCTATAAATGTCTCCATCTGCCTTACCAAATGTTTGCTTACTATCGTGCTGAAGGACTGAAGGGATGGTACAGCTAGTTCAACACTACTGCTTGGTTTTAATTTTGTAACATTAACCTGTGGTCTGATCTGTAATAAAGCGAACCCTACATTTTTCAATAGGTGTCTGATGTTTTGCTTCCAGGTAATGAAGTATACTTCTATCCAGTTGTTGTGTAAGAGAGTGGTGCTTCTAGAGAATTCAGACACTTTATAAATTGCCTCATTTTTATTTTTTTTTTTTAAACGTTTTTATTTTATTTTTGAGAGACATAGAGTGAGCAAGGGAAGGGCAGAGAGGGGGAGATACAGAATCTGAAGCAGGCTCCAGACTCTGAGCCATCAGCACAGAGCCCAACGCGGGGCTCAAACTCACAGACCGTGAGATCATGACCTGAGCTGAAGTTGGCCGTCTAACCGACTGAGCCACCTAGGCGCCCCACAAATTGCCTCATTTTTAAAAATGAGTGTACCATGATACATATTTACAAAATTTACACAGCTTATGGCATACGGCGACAAACTATACATCACACACAACATAAGAGCTTAGTTTGCTCAAAATGTTAAAAAAAACACCTTATAAAAAGACAAGATTCTGTTATACATAGTCTGTGCTGAAGTCGTAAGCGTCATCTTCCTCTTCAGTCATTTTAGCTGAGATGTAAGATAGTGCTGACTCATCTATATTGGAAAAAAGAAAAGTTAAGGTTAAAATCCCATACCATGCTGCTTTCTTATTAGTAAATCTCTCCACCCAACCCACCTGCTTGAGACTCCTCAGGCAGTGCCCGGGCCTCTTCTGCAGGGATGATGGCTAAGCTCTCTTCCTGTGGGACAAAGAGAAACAGTGCAAGATTAGTATAGCCCTTGTCTGCTCCTTAAGTAATTGCACGGCTGGAAAAAGACTCTGAAGGTACTTTGAATTGTTTAATTTCTACCTTCAGCCTCTTCCCATTTGTTAAACATCATTAATGCTAGAAAATGTACTTAAGCCTAAGCAACCTGGGTGCAACATACTTACATCAGCTTCCTCGTCAACACTTTCCTGGTCACTGTCGAGGCCGATGTGGTCCTCCCCCTCCTCCTGCTGTTTCTCTTTCTGTTTTGGCAGTTCTTCAGGTATGTCCGTTTCTTCTATTATTCCATTTGTTAGACCCGAAGACTGGAAAAGGATGCTACTGGCTAAACGAGGGCCCCTGATGCCTAGGGAAGGAACATCGCCCATGTAAACAGAGACCTTTGACTGCCCCGTCAGCCAATGAAGAGACCAAACACAAGCCTTGCTTACTGTGTATGCTGTGTGCATTGTTCTTTTCCAGTTCTTCCAGATTAAGGCCCTGTTTCATGTCTGTCATGATGCCCTCATTAAGATGTGGAGGAGGAGTCCAGGATGTAGGGGGATGGCAATAGTAACCTAAGGAGGCACTAGTATTAAAAACAAGATTTGTCAAAAATCAGCACCTTCTTCATTCCATGTGGTCCTCAAAATGCCAAGAGAAAGAAGTCTTACCCTGTCCACTCAGACCACATCAGTTTGGCCGCACCTTCTACATTTGGGCTTCCACCTTTTTGGTGCAGACCTCTTCTCTGAGCAAGCAATGTAAAAAAATCCAGAGGATTCTTAAAGTCTGGGACAGTAAATTTCAGTACTACCTTAAAAAAAAGAAGAAATGAACATGTCATTCATCTGGTACAGTGTATAAAGCCTTGAAAAATCTCCCACTTAAATACTTATGATGAAAGAGAAAATGGAGCTCGAAGAAAGAGGTTCTTATACCTGTCGAGCGTCAGCCTGGGACAAGATGGCACTAGCGGCCTCTACTGGTTTCACCACTTCAATACTTGCTGGACTCCTCAGAGCAAGCGTGCTGGCAGAATTAAGCGGAGACACGATGCAGCTTGGACTGTCTATAATCGTGATCTGTTTGTCCAGGGTGACAGCCTGCATGCACCTAGAACAAGAGGGATGGTAACTGATGGGAGCACTGGCTCACCTGAAGGATGAGAGACAACACGAAGCTCAGGGTTGGATTGAACAAACTCAGCACAGTCTGTCAGATCCAGATTATCATCATTTGCTTCATGTTTTATCTGAAGCTCTTAAGAGCGCTCCTTCTCCTTCTAAAGAGAAACACTATAGCTTACATGTTGACCTAAACACAAGTTGTGTCCTCTGCCATAAATATTTCCTCTCCCTTCAATCTATCTGCTTGTCTTTCAAACTAGATGTGAGCTATTCCACTCATCCATTCTTCCCTAAACCTAGGATTAACCTAACTCTGTTCCTTTCACTGATACCTCTAAATAGAAAATGGTCTTCCTTGAGCTATCCAAAAAAAATATCGATTCATCTATGATAAAAATATTACAATTACGTAAGAACTCACTTTACCTTGTAAGCCCCATGGATACACCAACATTACATATCCGTTCTTGTTTCAAGCTATTGATGATGCTGCTTTTCCCCACATTTGGGAAACCTACAAATGGGAAATCCACAGTACAAAAGGCATTATGTATTATATTGGTAATTATAAAATTTCCACTACCTTATTTTAGGTTTGCCTGACGTTTAGAGCAACATCAGAGTTGGATCTGAGTGTCTTCATTTCAACACTAAGACCAATCTTAGCATCTTCACTTCTTGCACAAGTAATCAAAGATAGGAGGATTAATTCAAATAAACTAGGAGCTTTCAGAAGCCAACTTCCTACAGTGCACATCTGGCAAAAGACTGAAATAGGCAGCAATTAACATTTTTTCTGTGTTTGAAACGGGCAAGAAGCTAATGTTTGAACAAGTCCTTTATTTAGCACCAATCCCCCACACTGTTAACATGGAAAAATTCTTGGCACTTGAGACAATACATAAAATGTGTTGAACTGAAACATACCAATTACTCCAACCTGAATGGCTTTGCCGTAAGTCTCCTGAAAACTTCGAAGAAGCTTCCAAAGGCCTTCTTTCCCAACACAGACTTCATTCTTGAATGGAGCTCTCTTCCTTAACTTCAAATGCTAAATAAAATTCCAACTAAGTTTAACTGCTTCTGATAACTCACCAG
Organism: Paguma larvata; assembly: GCA_030068075.1. Lineage (NCBI taxonomy): Eukaryota > Metazoa > Chordata > Mammalia > Carnivora > Viverridae > Paguma > Paguma larvata. The sequence goes on along the minus strand of CM057842.1, from coordinate 20,139,891 downwards.
ATAAAACCCAAGCAATCTAGCTGCAGAACCCAGCTATTAAAAACACACTATTATCTTTCAGATTATCTCTGGATGAAATCAGAGTTGGATCTTATGAGTTCTCATTTTTAATCAAGATTTTGTACACTCATCATATTTCAGCCATCCAAAATCTGAAAGAACCATACTTCCCACTGCTGACAGTAGAGTACCTTGATGATCTTGCCCTTGTCCTTCAGATTTGTTGAGGCTCTGAACACCACTGTTGGTAATTCCTTCTTCAAATAATTTAGCCAGTTCTCCAAATTCTCCTTTGGTACCAAATCTAATAGGAATTAGGAATAAGACACATGCTCCAATATGGTCATTTTATTGACAGGAATATGCACTATCTTATAAACTGGATTTCACTCTGGTTTGTCTCTTCAGTTTTTCCACAAAGATTTAAGTGGAAGATGGGCAGAGGATAAGCTCCCTACTATGCGGCCCTTATCTCCACAGATTTCAGTATCTATACCTCTGTATTACTTCAATTCTCTGCACTGCTCACCTTTTCAGGATTAAGTCAACCTGTAGATTATTACCCTACTAACTCTAGGGCTGTTTCCAAAATTTACTCTCCGGTATCAACAAAGTTTACTGGCCCCAGCAGTAACTGTGGATCCCATTCTTACTCTCTGCTTCCCAAGTCTCTGTTCTGGGTTTTCCTGGCCCTGATGCTCAAACCCATACGTACCTGCCCTTCACATAAATACTGTCACATATGCACATTATGCAGGTGCCGGGAATATGGCACGCTGCCATCACTTCCTATGTGAAATATATTGCACGGTAAGCTGCATGTACAGAAGCTTACACTCTGAAATAAAACAAAGTACTAAATGATGAATGTCAAAAGGATAGTTGAAACCAATTAATCACTTAAAGAAAATATCTCCACCCCATCGCCCAGCATCGTCTTTGGCAACAAGACCATATGCACTGGCTTTATTGAGATCAGAGTTGGATCTTAACAGTCTTCAGTGAAAATCAGACTGCTCACATGTTTTCCTCATACCTCGCTAGTGCATATGGAACATAAAACACATCCCTTTTGCTCACCTGATTTATTTAATACAAGTACCAGCCTTTTCTGTCCACCCTGGACAATGGCCTCTTCTACCTGGGGACACCTGCAACCAAGAGGATCTCTGGCATCCAACACCTCTAGCACAACATCTGAGGCTTCAATCACCTGTCAAGGCAGAAACTATCAGAGAAGTATCCTTTACTCTGGCAACACCCTTCATGCTGGCATTTTACACTTTGCAACAGTGTGAACTCCGTGTTGGATCTTTTGTCTTCACTTTGGCATGAAGGATATTCACACATCCATCACTTCTTACAGGGAAGTAAAACACGAGTTTACTTGGCAGACTCTGGCCTCTCATCAAAGTGGATTTCAAAAGTGGAAATACCCCACTGTCGAACATATAACCCTCCCATAGTGAATTATGTAGTTTGATAGGCCACTGTGGTCCTACCAAGACTGCTAAGCAGCAGTCATGTTCTATTCAGAGGGTAGTGAGCTTGGGAAAACAGGCATTGGGGAGGGAGTTCTGGGGAGCAGATATGCCAAGACAATCCTTTGACCTCCTTCACTTAGGTTTCAAAAGAGTATTTTAGAGATTTTTCCCACACTGCTTGCTCTAACATATTTGCCTGTATTTCAAGTTTATTTTTGAGAGAGCAAGTACAAGTACCCACATGTTGGGGGAGGGACAGAGAGAGAGAAAATCCTAAGCAGGCTCCATGTTAAACAGCATGGATGTGGGGCTTGATCTCACAAAGCATGAGATCATGACCTGAGCTGAAATGAAGAGTTGGACGCTTAACTGAATGAACCATCTAGACACCCCATATTTTCCTCTATTTTAAAAAGCCCTATGTTATCAGGTTACTTTAACACAAAGTGCCACTTTTGTAAATCATGCTTCTAGGAAATTGTTCCTGTGCAAAAAATTTTAATCATAAGAATATTTCCTTTAGCTCAACAGAAAATAGAATAAGCCACAATAAACAAATAAGATAAGCCAACTTTCTGAAAAATTTTTCTAGCTCAAGTGAATTCCACTTCCTCCTTTTCAGGTTTGGTATCAGGAAAAAAGAAGGACTCCAGTCTTTTCCAACCTCATCACCATTTTTACACACTGACCTAGACTAAAATACCTTTTTAAGTTCCTGACAATACAACTTCTTCGGATTCTGTTTGCCTGACTTGGCTTTGTTCTTAGCTTTGCATTGCCCAAATTCCTACAAGACAAAAACAAAGAAAAAAAAGGACACAAAATTAGCAGTTAAGTGGTAATGTCTTTCTCCACTTTCCATGGCTAATTAGGGACACTGCAATTGTTATTTCTATAGGCAAAACAGAAGAACTGTCTTTTTCTGCCCAGGAAGCACAACAGCCCCTGCCCTGAGTCTGTGCTTTTACTTCTACACTAGAACTCTCGTTCGCAAAGAGATTTAATCATACCTCTTTCACAGGCTCCAAGTTAGATGCCTTAACACCAGGGTTAGTTTCGAGTTTTCTTTTCTTTTCCTGTTCTTTCTGCCTATCAAGTTTCTGCTGTTGTTTTAGTTCTTCAAGCTGTATCCAAGTCATAAGAGAAATGGGTGAGCCAAAGCAACTTATTACTTTAAATACACATACCCACACATCACTTGTTCCGAATTTCAGCTAACATATCTTACTCGCTGTTTCCTGAGCTCAGCTTCCCGAAGAAGAGCCTCCTTAAAGGGAGCACTGTTTGGAACTCCTGGGTCCTTTCTAGGCTTTTTGCGACCCCGCTTTTTTGCCTCCTTCCTCAATTTTCTATGGTGTTCTCGAACCTATAATAGAAATTTTTATTACTTTATTAAATTTACTATATTACTTATTAAATTTACTAGCCAATCTGGCTAAAGTTGATTATCCCTGTAAAATAACCTAGAAAAACTGAATTGTAACCATATATACAACATATATTATTTATGTACAAGATAGCAAAAAAAAAAAAAAAACCTGTCACCAGGAGATTCTCTGCAGCAGAGGTTAACACATTGATCAGAGTTTAGACTTTATCACCAAATTACTACACTTCCCCACAACCATACTCCTGATGCCTAAGAACTTGGTATGGACAGTCTAACTTCATGAGGTGAAATCCTATTAATCCAGACCTCCTAGTGGAGAAGAGGTGGAGCAGAAATCACGTTAACATTATATTTAATATAGTTCTCCCAAGCACAGGACTTACCTTTTTTTGGATTTTATACCGCTTATGGCAGGTCATGCGTTTACTCGCCTTCTTTAACTCTACAAAGAAACCCGTCACAAAAGATTAGACACAAATGATCTATTTGTTTCATTTTTAGTGACTGTGCTCTGGAGTCACGTCCCTTTTCCTATTAAGTAGTTAAATAACTCTTAAACCTAATTTAAGTATCATATTTGGCGGTTAATAAGTATACGCCAGTCTAAAATCCCACAGAATTTGACTCAATAGATCCGGAGCAGAGTCCAGCTTCCTTGCTCCCATTCTTCCCACATAGACGAGTTGCACACAAGGGCTTGAGATCCCAAATGGCAGCCATTTCTCGTCAAACACCACGAATCGTAAGTTAGGAGCGCACAGTGGGTTTCAGAGGCGGCTCTCAGACTCTCACCAGGGTCACACTGAACGTGGCCAAGGAAGGGAAAAGGCCGGGCCCGAAACCTGGTTCAGGCGCTGCTTCCTTGCCTAGTCTCCACTTAATGTCTTCGTTTCGTACAACAGGCCGTGGTTAACGTGGGGCCTTCCCACTCTTGGTTCTACTGGGGACCAGCGCGACGGCCTACCCGCAGACTCTCCCATTCCCGCAGAAGAGCGCCCGGTGGTGCAATGGCCAGCAGAGACAGAGGCCCCTCCACACCCGCTTCCCGACCCCACTCACTCGGTCGCTTCATCCTGGTAGTGAGAAGGGAAGTACCGCAGCCGCAACAGCTACAACGTGCCTCTTACACAGCCACGTGTAAACTGCGGCCAAGCGCGAGCCACACGCACTGACGCTACCGCCGTAAAGAGAGTCGCCGCCCGCTCGCGTGCGCGCGCACGCAGTGTCGTGCGGAGCCGGGTTTGCTTGGCGGCCGCGGGACTGGTTTTGCGGCGGCACCGGGAGGGGTGAGGGCGGTGAGGGCGGCGGGTGCTGGAGCGACGGCAGCGGCCGCAGCCGGAGGAGCAATAGCAGCAGCCGTGGCGGCCACGGGGCGGGGCGTGGCGGTCGGCGACCGCGGCCGGGGCTGCAGACGGCGGAGCGGCTGGGTAAGGCCGGGCCCGGGGCGGGTGGGGCCGCTCCCACTCGGCCGGGTGCCGGGCCTTTGTGTGGGCCCCGCCGGGCGGGAGCAGCAGCGGAGGCCCCGCCCCGGCCGTGGGGACGCGCCGGTCGGGCCGGGCGCGCGGGGCGGAGCTCGGCGGCGGGCGTCCGGACGGCCCGGCAGCCTTGCCGCACCTGCCGGCCGGGACAAAGGCGCGCCGCGGCCCGGAAACTCAGCTCTCTCTTTCCCGCCCCGGCGGCTGGCCAAGCGCTCGTCGCGGGCAGCTTCAAAGCTGTCAACGTTTCCCTTAGTCCCCGTACCAGTGACAGGTCCGGAAAGTCTTTCATTTCTTCCGCAGGTCAGGGCCTCCCTATTTTGTTGTTTCTTGTCGATTTCGGACGCAAACTCAACTAGTGATTTATTTTTATTTTTTCACATTTTACAGATGACTGTGTTAAGACCCAGTGTTTTATTAATGGGATTTGTATTTATAGTAGAGGCTAGATATTTAAGTATCTTATTTGTATGCAACACCACAAAAAATGGAGGTTTTAAAACTGTGTACGTTTTCTGGTTTTTAATTGTACATCTCTTAAATTTTTTTTTCTGAAAGAGAAGCGTAGTTTTGTTGTGATAGGGCAGATTTTGGTGATTTAAAGTAGAAAGACTGGCAAAATGTAGAAGAAATACTGAAAAATGACAAATACATGGTATAGCAGATATAGAAAGTATTGTTATAGTTAGAGAAACATGTTGGAATAAAACATTCTTATGAACTTATTTTCCGGAGAACTAGGGCTCCTCAAAAATGATTTTGAGGTGATTTTTTCCCCATTAAAAGCAGTATGATTTTGTTTTGTTACTTGTTAACATATTGTTGTATTTTAAGGTTCAAAGGAAGATTAGAAAGTATCTTTTGAAGGAGTACTTCAATTAAAATAATAACAAATATGTGTGTGGATAAATGGAAGGGCCTTGATCGTTTTCTTTGGATTTTGGGTCTACAAAATACCTCAAATATTAATATTCTATTCAGAACCCTAAGATTAGTAAATTGTGGCATATCTGTACGATAGGCTATTATCAAGCCATCAAACATCATGTGGAAGAATGTTGATTTGGAAGAATCCTAAGTTAAAACACAGGTTTCAAAATAATACGGTTTAATACTTTGGTAAAAAAAGAGGCAAATAAAGCATAGAAGAAATACAGAAAGCTGTGAATGCCAATGTTAAGGGTGATTTTTTTCTAGAAAGGATTATAAGGCTTTTTTTTCCCCTTTGAATCCTGTATTCCAAGATTCTTGTTTTAACCATGCATTACAGTATTGAGTATCATGAGAAATAAAGGAGAGTACTAAAGGTTTATAAACTGTCAAAATATACCTTTTGGTTATAATGAGTAAATATTTTCCCAGTTGTACATTATAAAGTTATTCTTTAGTGTCCACTGTAATTTTTTGGTTGTCAGGCTTTTGGACATGTGACTGTAATCAATGCCATTTTAAAACTTGTAACCGAGCTCCAGAATCTATTTCCTCTTTATGGGAAAAAGACTTGCTGAAGGGATGCTCATAATCTTTTTGAATTGCAGAGACTTTTCTAAATGTCCCACTTATGTATACTTTTAATACGTTTATTAAAAAGATGAATTGATCTTTTATAGTATATCAGATACTATTTTATAACCCAGTGCTACAAAAACGAATAAAATGCTCTTTCTGTTCCCAGGGAGCATGTAATCCTACAGTTGAAACTTCTTTGTTGTGCTTTGAAGTTTCAAAGTGATTTCATGTACATTTCACAGTCCTCATAATCTAAAGGAGATATATACACCTGACTGTTCTCATTTTAGAAGTGAAGAACCAGATCTGAGAAGTTGTGACTCAAGTAACATCAAACAGAGGTGGGGGACTTGAAACTCACATTCTGGTCTTCTGAGCTCAAGTCCTATTACCTCTCCCACCTACCAGGTCAAATGGCCTTTCTTGCCAGCTACCAAAATACATTTAAAAATGTGTCCATTGAATGAGAAAGTAATTGAAAGTTACCCTTAAGTTGCATCTTTTTCTTGTTTTACCAGAGAAAGTGAATGGTTTAAGGAGTTTTGGATATTGTGTGGTCTAAACTGGTATACACACACCAATGATTTACACTTTTTGTCATTTGCTTTTCGCTGGATTCTTTATAAAGGTAATTTTGACCTGCCAAAATGATTGAAGGTTTTGTTTTTAATCTTTCTCAACTTGTGTGTGGTGTCTTTCCAATGTGCTGATAGGAAAGAAATGTCTTTCTCTGAATTTTTTTTTTTTTTAGGGGGGGAGGAGTTTTCCAGCCTCTGCTCACATGGGCCATTCTTGGTTTGTTCCAGCTTGCCAACACTTGGGGTCACATGTGAGCCTTCCACATGTGTTCACTCTCCATTCCAGCTCTGTGATTGAACTCTGCTCTTATTGACTAGGGGGCATTTGGGCAGGCATGCTTCATTCCTGGAATTGACAGTCATTCCATGTGAGTAAAGGGGAATCTCAGTGAGCCTTCTTTAAGTATATGAAAAGCATTTGGTTTTAAAAATGGAAAGAAATGTCAGGTACTGTTAGTGCCTGAGCCTTTGCAGCAGTTTGGCTCAAGAGAACTGAGATGCCTATGTTTTCCAGTTCTCTTATCTTTCTTTAGCAGTTCTACCTGAATGTTTTCTATCTATTCGTACTCATTTTTATTCCTTCTGACCTTTTTTCTTTTTATTTCCCCTTTCTCTGCCTTGTTCTTCTCTTTCAGTTTTGAATATATTAACACTGAATCAGCACTTCTAAAGCCCTGCCTTCTCTCACTGGCTTCACTTGGCCTTCAGACATAATGAGGAGACTGGCTTTTCGAGGCGCTGGTTGTGCTCTGGTAAAGCTGGTAAATTACTGATCATCTACACCTTTTCTCTTTTCTGTCCTTCCTTGCCTTTTGCCTTCCACTTTTCTTGAATTTTGTTATCCTTTCCGTAAAGAGTCCCTCTCATTTTCATCTAATTCACTTGTATCCTTGTCATAGGTTTAATCAGGTTTGGCCCCTAGTTTCTTCATCTTAATGAATTGAGGCCAGTCGATCAGCCTTTTATAAACAAAAGAAAATCAACAAAACTTGGCTGTCCTTAGCATAAGCCCTTTGAACCTTTTAGCCACTTGTAGCCAATTGCAAACTAATATACCGTATAACGAACCAAAGCCTAGAGAAAGGAATATCGTCATGGTAGGCTGTTTTTAAATACCATGTGGACTATATTTCAGAGGAAGACATAAGGGACTCCTTTTGTTTCTTAGTTGATTACCAGAATTTTTGTTGTTGTTGTTGTTGATTTGATTTGCCCCTCCTTTCTGTTCCCTGAAGATGCCCAATTTTTTTTCTCCATACCTAACTGGCAACCCATTCTTTCAGCTGTTGGTGTCTTAGTTTATTGAAGTTGAATGTTGATGAGTAAAACTGGGATCAGGTTTTTCTTTTAGCTTTAGAGAAAGACCTTTGAAATCATAGTATACTATTTGATACTATTGTTAAATTGTGTAAGCACTATAGAACCTTCTCAGGCGTATACCCTTTCCTTGTAGCTATAGCAGATCATTTCAATGGTTGCATTTTTTGTGTACATTTGTAAAGTTGTGTTAATATTATACAGCCTGCCTCAACCTGAGACCAAATATGTCCTTCTGAAAGTCCAAGTAGGACTTAAAAGTTGACTTCTGAGGTACTATTCCAAATCATCTACTGAATCTTAAAGCTATGATTTCAAAATTCATGAGCATAGAATACCTCATATGACTGAAAAGGAGATCAGTCTGATTGACAGAAAAGGTTCAAAGCAGTTTTACTACTTTGACATAGGTGTGGTAAGTCACATTAAGTGTTTTCCAGGGATATGTATTGTGGCCTTCTTTAATGAGTGGAGAAAATTCATTTTCAGTGCATTATTCTTAGAGTGCATCAAAAATGCTGGAAGATTATTTGTCCTCTGCCCTCTACACCGTGCCACTACTGATTGGCCTCAAGCACTGATTTCTATTTTTTCCATATCATGGCCCACCTGGAAAACAATCATAATTGTAAGACACACTGGGGAAAACAGATGAAGCTGCTGACTCTGAGGTGGTTGCCTTGGGGCTGCTGTCCCCATGGCCTACCTGGCTGCCTCGGGCTTGAGAGATCAGTACCACCACACTGTACTACATGTAGGTTTTTAAAATCCAGTGAGGAGTAAATTTGGAGCCAGACATGGTTGGGTCATTTAAAATCAGTGATACATAAATGGGTTTACTTTGTTGAATTTGTCCTATCTGAATTGAAAGTGTAGCATTCTGGTAAGTGAAGGGGCTAAAGCCAACAAGATCCAGAATTTCCACTGAAAAAACTGACAGTTAAGTTTCTTTACAATAGTTAAAATATCTTCTAAGTGAACCAAAATCTTGGTAGCAAGTGGCTAGCCGAGGGCTTGGGGGCAGTGTCTAAATTTAAGTATAAGAACATGGCTGATTATTTCTTATAGAAGAAGTTGGATTCCATGGGTTCCAAGAGAAGACGAGCTACCTCCCCTTCTAGTAGTGTCAGCGGGGACTTTGATGATGGGCACCATTCTGTATCCACACCAGGCCCAAGCAGGAAAAGGAGGAGACTTTCCAATCTTCCAACTGTAGATCCTGTGAGTAACTGGCCTCACAATTTCTGCCTGCTTTTCCTGCTCTTCCTTTAAGGATAAGCAGTCAAGTGGCCTCACCACTTCTTTTTCCTCTGGCTAGATATTCTTAATCTCTTTTATGAAAAGTATATATTTAGCTAACAATCTTAACAGTAATAGGGTAATTCAGTGTTAAGAAATAATGGTGAGTGGGTGTGGGTGGGTAAAATAGGTTAAGGGGATTAAGAGGTATAAACTTCCAGTTATAAAATAAGTAAGTCACAGAGATGAAAAACACAGCACAGAGAATACAGTCAACATATTGTAATAACATTGTATGGTGACAGATGGTAACTATACTTATTGCGATGAGCAGTGAATAATGTATAGAATTATTGAATCACTGTTGTACACCTGAGACTAATATAACATTATATGTCAGGTATACTTCAGTAATGCATTTTAAAAAATAAGTATTCAGGAGCTCTCAAGAAAAGTAATTACCCTGAATACATTTAGAATGAGACATTTGCGTAAGGTTATTTCTGTTTTGACGAAAAGATGTTTTTCTAAGAGTGTAATCTGCGCTCTTAGAAGCACTTACCTTAATTCTAATTAAAAATAACCAAATGGGCTTAAGAATTCAAGAGATCAGAGAATAGCAAACAATGTAATAGAAATATGTACAAAAAATATTTTTGTTTTATTGAGACGTAATTGACATATAGCACTGTATAAGTTCAAGGTGTACACTATAATGATTTGACGTATATTTTGTGAAATGATTGCCACAATCAGCTTAACGTCCATCATCTCGTATAGATGACCCAAAAAATGTTTTTTTCTTTGTGATGGGAACTCTTAGGGTCTACTCTTATGGCAGCTTTCAAATATACAGTCAGCAGTATTAACAATAGTTATGTCGTACTTTGTATTCTTAGTACTTATTTATAATAACTGGAAGTTTGTACCTTTTGACCAAAAAAAAGAAAAAATATTAGCATTCGCATTATATGTTCATTCAAATAACTGTGCTTGTTATGTGCCAGGCACTCACTATTCTGATGGTTGGAATATAGCCATGTGTAAGAGAAGCCAGTTTTTCACATGGAGCTTCGATTCTAGTGCAGCAGAAGCAGAATGTAAACAGATGAACAAATAGATAATAAAGTACCCTCAGCTAATAATAAGTGCTAAGAAGAAGAGTTTGGCTGATTTGGGCTGCGTGGGTCCAAACCTTGAGGTGTTTCTTTGTGATGGGAAGGCATTGGCCCTAAAGAATACTGGGGAAGGGTGTTCCAGTCGGGGGAGGGACCCAATGCAGAAGAGCTAGGTCAGGATTGAGTTTGTTACGTGTTTATTACAGAAAGATGGTCAGGAAGAAGGAGAGTGGCAGAGTCTGCCCAGCCACAGTATGTAGTTACCCTACCTACTCTGTGGTCACTGTTACGAGTTTAGATTTTATTCTCTGATTAGTAAGAAGTCCCTCTTTTGGGTGATTTTAAGCAAGAGAGTGGTAAGAACTGATTTAGCTTAAGAGAAAAGAATAATCACCAATAGCATAAATCTGATGAAAGATACCAAAATGTTTAATAAGTTAAATTATTTTATTTTATTTTTAAAATATTTATTTATCTTGAGAGAGAGAGAGTGGGGGAGAGGAAGAGAATCCCAAGCAGGCTTCATGCTCAGTGCAGAGCCCAGTGTGGGACTCACTCCCACCACCATGAGATCATGACCTGAGCTGACATCAAGAGTTGGATGCTGAACTGACTGAGCCACCCAGGCGCCCCGTGAAGTTAAATTATTTAAAAATTGTTAATTTTTTTTTTTTTTGAGAGAGAGAGAGAGAGAGTGGGAGATAGCGTGAGCAGGGGAGGGACAGAGAGACAGGGATAGAGGATCTGAAGCAGGCTCTGGGATGATAGCAGTGAGCCCGATATGGGGCTTGAACTCATGAACCGTGAGATCATGACCTGAGCTGAAGTTGGATGCTCAACTGACCCACCCAGGTGCCTAAGTTAAATTATTTTAAATAAGCAAATACTGTCAGCACATTTCAGACTTGGGAACCTATGTGGGAACTTGGGGATTTGTCCATCTTTTCTGCTTGCCTTTTATGGGTATCTTTTTATTAAGAATAATCTTCACCTACACTAGCTCTCTTTTCACATTTCTGGTGATTTTTTTCATCTTTTCATAATGTGTAGATTGCTGTGTGCCATGAACTCTACAATACCATTCGAGACTATAAGGATGAGCAAGGCAGGCTTCTTTGTGAGCTCTTCATTAGGGCACCGAAGCGAAGGTGAGTTGGAAGGTTGAGTGGGAGGGATTTGGTCTTGGGTCCATGTTTACAGTATTTGGTAACTGAGTGTTTTTTTTTTGTTTTGTTTTTTGTTTTTTGGAAGAAATGATACTGGAGTCCAGATTTTAGTTTTAGTTGTCAAGATTCAGTGAAGCATATTAAAAAAAAATTTCTTTATTGTTAAATACACAGAATGTAAAATTTATGCATTTTACATTTTTAAGTGGACAGTTCATTGAATGTTGTTTGTTCACATGGGTGTACAATAGATCTCCAAAACTTTTTTATAATGCAAAATTGAAACTCTGTGCCCATTAGAGAATTCCCGTTGCCTCTCCTCCTGGGTGGCCACCATTACACTTTGTTTCTCTAAATGTAACTATGTTAGGGATTTTATGTAAGTGGAATCACATGGTATTTGTCTTTTGCGACTGGCTTGTTTAACTTAGCATAATGTTTTTAATGATCATCCCTGTTGTAGCATGTGATAGGATTTTCTTTCTTTTAAAGGCTGAATAATATTCCATTGTATGGATATACTATTTTTTGTTTATCCATTCATCCATTGATAAACACTTGGGTTGCTTTCACCTCTTAGCTATTGTGATTATGCTGCAGTGAACATGGGTGTGTAAATACCTCTGATGCTGCTTTTAGTTCTTTTGGATATATACCCAGAAGTGGCATTGCTGGATCTTACAGTAATTCTATTTTTAATTTTTCGAGCAACTGCCATATTGTTTTCTGTATGTTTTCCACACTATATCATTTTACATTCGCCCCAACACTGGACAAGGGTTTCAGTTTCTCCATGTCTTTGCTACACTTGTAGTTCTGTAGTACGTTTTGAAATCAAAAGTATGAGTCATTGTGATGGTTAATTCTGTGTGTCAACTTGGCTGGGATAAGGGATGACCACATAGCTGGGGAAGCATTTCTGAGTGTGTCTATAAAGATGTCTCTGGAAGAGGTTAGCATCTGAATAGGTAGACTGAGTAAAGAAGATGGCCTTAACCAGTGCAGTTGGGTATCATCCAATCCCCTGAGGCCTTGCATAGAACAAAAGAGGGAAGCAAGGATGAATTAGTGCTCTCTGAGCTGAGACATCCATCTCCTCCTGCCTTCAAATCTCAGAGCTCCTGGTTCTTGGGCCTTCAAACTACTGGCTTTTCTCGTACTACTGGCTTTTCTGATTCTCTGACTGGCAGATGGCAGATCCTGGGATTGTTGGCCTGTATAATCTCATGAGCCAATTCCTATAACATGTGTGTGTATGTATATCTCCTGTTGGTTATGTTTCTTTAAAAAAACCCTAATACAGTCTTCCAAGTTTGTTCTTCCTTTTCAGGATAGTTTTGGCTATTTGGGGCTCTTTGCGATTCCTTGTGAATTTCAGGATGGATTTTTCCGTTTCTGTAAAAAATACTGTTGGGATTTTGATAGGCATTGCATTGAATCTGTAGATAGCTTTGGGTAGTATTGGTATCTTAACAATACTTAAGTTTTCTAATCCATGAACATGGGATATCTTTCCGTTTATTTGTGTCTTTAATTTCTTACAGAAATGTGTAGTTTTTAGTGCACAAGTTTTTCAACTTATTGGTTAGGTTTATTTATAAGTTTTTATTCTTTTCGATGCTATTAAAGTTGAATTGTTTTCCTAATTTTCCTTTTGGATTGTTCAGTCTTAGCGTATAGAAATGCAATAGTTTTTGCATGTGGTAATTTTGTATACTGAAACTTTGCTGAATTCACTTATTCTACCTTTTTTTTTTGAATCTTTAAGAGTTTTCTGAATATGAGATCATGTCATCTGTGCACAGAGATAATTTTACTTCTTTCTTTTCAGTTAGGAGGCCTTTGCTTTTTGTTGCTTAATTGTTTTGGTTAGGATTTCTAGTAGTGTGCTGAAAAGAAGTGGTGAGAGCAAGCATCCTTGTTTTGTTTCTGAACTTAGAGGAAAAGCTTTCAGTCTTTCACCATTTTGAGTATGATGGCAGCTGCATGCTTTTCATGTATGGTCTTTATTATGTTGAGGTACTTTCCATCTATGCCTAATTTGTTGAGAGTTTTTATCATGAATCTTGTCAGATTCTTTTTTTGCATCAGATGATCATGAGGTTATTTTCCTTCATTTGTTACTGTGATGCATTACTTTTATCAAATTTCATAGGTTGAATCATCTTTGAATTCTAGGGATAAATCCCACTTGTTTATGGTGTATTATCCCTTCAATATGCTGCTGAATTCGTTTTGCTAGTATTTTGTTGAGGAATTTTATATCAGTGCTCATAAGGAATATTGGTCTATACTTTTCTTGTAGTGTTTTTCCTGGCTTTGGTATCAGGGTATTGCTGGCCTCACAAAATAAGTAAGTTTTTCCTCCAATTTTTTGGGAGAAGCTTGAGAAGGATTAATGTTCTTTAAATGTTTGGTAGAATTCACCAGTGAAGCCATTAGGTCCAGGACTCTTCTGGGAGTTTTTGGGTTTTTTTAATTAAAGTTTTAAATTCCAATATAGTTAGCATACAGTGTAAATTTAGTTTCAGGTGTGCAATATAGTGATTAAACAGTGCTGTATGTTACTCATTGTTCATCACAATAAGTATACTCTTTAATCCCCATCACCTAGTACACCCATCCCTCCACCCACCTCCATTCTGATAACCTTAGTTTGTTCTTCAGTGTGTTGAGTCTTTTTCATGGTTTGCCTCTCTTTTTTTTCCCCTTTGCTTGTTTTGTTTTCTCTCTTGAATTCCACATATGAATGAAATCATACAGTATTTGTTTTTGTTTGATTTATTTTGCTTAGCATTATACTCTCCAGCTCTATCCATGTTGTTGCAAATGGCAAAATTTTTTTCTTATGGCTGAATAATACTCCATTGTACATATATACCATATCTTCTTTATCCATTCATCTATCAATGGCCACTTGGGCTACTTCCATATTTGGCTATTGTAAATAATACTGCAATAAACATAAGAGTGTATCTGTTCCATTGAATTACTGTTTTTATATTTTTTGGGTAAATACCCAGTGGTTTTGCTGAAAGATTTTTGGTTAACTGGTTCAATTTTCATACTAGTTATAGGTCTGTTCAGGTTTTCTTCATATTCAGTTGCGGTAGGTTGCGTGTTCTTAGGATTATTGGCATACAGGTATTCATAGTATTCTTTTATAATCCTTTTTATTTCTGTGGCATTGGTTGTAATGTCCCCTCTTTCATTTATGATTTTTTTTTGAGTCTTTTTTTCTTAGTTCATCTGGGTAAGGGTTTGTCAACTATGTTGATCTTTTCAAAAAACTGACTCTCAGCTTTATTGATTTTTTTATTTTTCTATTTTCTATTTCTTTTATCTCTGTATATCATTTTCTTCCTCCTAGTTTGGGGTTTATTATGTTCTTTCTCTCATTCCTTGAGAGTGAAGCATATTTTAAAAACTTATCTATAGCCTTTAAGATAGCATTGAAGTTGTAGTTATTATCATTAAAAAGAGTAAATTTTTCAAAATATACAGAAAGCCCACAGTCATTGTTTTCATCTTGTTATTTTGCTTTGTCCCCATACTTTTGGGCTTGACTTCTCTGGTCCAGTGAAGGAAAAATAATTGCTTGCCCAGTATGCACATTGTACACACACCTCCTTGTAGAAGCTGTGTCTCCTGACTAGAGCTTCCTTCCTCTCTTGCTATCAAAATAACATCATTATTCCCTTCTAACTCGGGAAGTTGAAGTTATTTGTTCTGAAAACATACAGAAGTGTGGTAGGCAGAATGATGGCCCCCAAATATGTCCATGTTCCAATCTCCAGAACCTATGAATATGTTGGATTACATGCCAGAAAAAATTAAATTTGTTAATCAACTGACTCTGACTTGGGGAGATATCCTGGATTATCCAGACGGGCTCAGTGTAATCACAAGGGTCCTTAAACAGAGAGGAGGGAAGCAGAAGAGTCAGAGTCCGAGAGAGATTTGAAGATGCTTCACTCCTGACTTTGAAGATGGAGAAAGAGGGCTACAAGCCAAGGAATGCAGGCAGCCTCTAGAAGCTGGAAAAGGTGAGGAAATGGATTCTTCCCTAGAACCTGCAGGAGGAACACCAACACCTTGCTTTTTAGCCCTGCAAGACCCATTTTGGACTTCTGTAAAATAATAAGCTTGTGTTGTTTTAAGCCATTAAGTTTGTGGTAATTTGTTATAGCCGCTTTAGGAAACTAGTACATTGAGTTAACTAAAGATTTGGGTGCATTCGTGGTTGTTAATGCTGTAGTGGGTAACCAACAAGCTGAAGGTTTAGCTGAAAGGAGATTTCACCTCAGAGAGCAGAGCTGTTAAGGACACAGTGTAACATCCTGAATTTAAGAATGTAAATTATTCATGGCTAAGAAAGAAGGGCTGTTTTGAAAATGAGGTAACTGTCTCCAGATTTCAGTTGGTTTATCATAACCATCTTTTAAGTTACTTAATTAGCATATGATAATAAAAGCCCGTATTTGTTGCTTACCACATACTAGACACAGTGCCAAGCATTTTCTTTATTTTGTTTAAACTTGTGAAATATTGTTATTATGGTTTATAGGTGAGAACTTGCACGAGTTCTCAGAACTCCTGAAGGATAACCAGGGTGCAGACTCCAGTCTTTCTGGTTCTAGAGCCAGAGCTCTTAACCAGTATGTTGTATAGAGGAACAGCATCGGACTGGAACACACAAGTCCCTCAATGAAAAGGACTGCGGACCGGCTGCCTGCCATCCCCCAGCAGACTAGTTTGTCTTGAGGGGTGGAGGATACAGGCCTTGGGTGCTAGTGCACTGTCTTCTAGCTTCCCGAGATGTGGCACCTGTGAGCACTGATTGCCTTCCCTAGAGCTATGCCACAGGGCAGCTCTACCTTCTGTGGAATGTATATGTTTTCCTAAGAGTTTGTGGGAGGCAGTAATGCTCAGAGCTACACAGTTTTGAATCTCTTTTCGAGACTTTGTTTTGATTAACATATTAAGCTACATGTGCTAAGACATCCAAATTAACAATGGCTGAAACAAGAAAAATTGCTTTTTCTCATATATAAGTTCTGTTCTCTAAAGTCCTCGTGGTCTAGGCATTGTCTGTCTTTCTTCTGTTGTCCTCGGGGTATCGCTTTTAGCTGTATGGTCTGAGATGGCTCACCGGCAGAACTGTCTTTCAGCCCATAGGAAAAAGAAGGCCTGTTAAGGGTACGATTCACCTCAGCTCTTGGTTGGCCAGAACTTAGCTGTGGCAAGGCTGGGGAATATGTGCTTTAGTGCCCACACAGCAGCTCAGAGTGCTGCCATCCTGGGGATAAAGGAAAATGAATTCGGGGGTAGCCAGTAGGCTCCACCTATCAGGCCCGGTATTTTTCACTTTTCTGGTTAAAAATGTTGGTTATGGTTTGGCTGTTCTGCAGCCGTATCCTAGCAGGGTGCCTTCACCTGTTGTTGAGAGAGAAAAGCAGTATGCAAGAACATGTACTACACAGTGCTGTTTGTGACGTGTGTGCCCGAAAGTCTGAAAGAATACCAATTGTACTTTTACCTCTAGATGAATAGGGATAATTTTTATTTTATGCTTTTCTGTATGTTGATTTAAGCGGGAAAAATTAGTAGAACTATTTCATTTTGAAAAGATGAAGACCTTGTTTTAACCTTATCACATAGAGTGAGATGTTGGGATCCTGATCTCCCTTTTGTCTGTGTGGTAAGTCTGAAAATGTTTTTGAGGAGCCCTCTTGCAGAGCTTCTGGGAGAGAGTATTCTTTCTAGGCATATGTCCTCATTGGGTGCTCAGTTGTCTACAGATAATCTCCTAAGCCTGAAAGGTTACTAAGGTCCAGCCTCACCAAGGAGCAGTGGACTGTGGCCCATCAGGTCCAGGTGGAGAGAGCCATTGTGGACATCAGGTTAATAAAACCCTAACACTCACCCTGAGAAAGTCCCTTGGTGCCACTGACAACATCGATATTAGGCTTGGGTGATCCTTTGTTGTTACTCACTAATACCATTATGTGCTTATACTTTCTCTGAATAGCAGAATGAGTAGTCCTTTTATTCCCCACATACTTAATTTTATAGTTTACTAAAATCATAAATAATTGGTAAGAGTTTAAAAAACTCAATTTGTTCTTCCTCTTCATTTCTCTTCCTTGAAGAACTTAATCCAGAAGCCATTAGGTGAGACCAAACAAGCCTGGCATCTATAGGAAAGACAAGTGGTGTTGGGGAGAGGGTTTGGACATTAGTAGTATTACATCACGGAGTGTCAGCTTGGGCATGGGAAAGAGGAGGGTCATGTAGAAGGACTTCCTGGCACAGGGTCTTGAGGCCTAAGTGGAGGGAGGAGGATGTCCATATTGGGAGAGTGGTGGTGGCAGTGGCCTATCACGGATGGGGCCAGGAGGGGATCTGGTTAGATCGTGGCCTAACCCCGGCAAGGGGCCATAGTCTTAGCTATGGTGAGGAGAAGCCTTTTGGGGTGGGGGTAGACAGCAGCAAGAGGAGATTGGTTACATACAGGAGATGAATCATATAAGTAGATACATTGTTAATAATATGACCCAGGCTTCTCATTATCTGAGAAAGGAAGTACAAATATAGAAAGGAAACTAGAATGAACTCTGGTATAGGATTAGAATTGGAAATGTTGGTGTGAATTCATGGTTTCAAACATATATAGGTAAATATAGATATAAGTGAGCTTATGTCTATCCCCAGCTTTGTCCCTTGAGACAGCCTGGGAGCGGCAACACACCAGTAGTTCTTTGGGGAAATGACAGGGAAAGTATAGGATGAGCCTGTAATATCTTAGGCTGCCAGAAAGTAAGCACTGTTCAAAGGGTGATGGGAACATGTCAAAAGGACATAGAGAATACCATCTTGAAAGGACTCCAACTGACCCAACTTTGAGCAGATTGAACATCAGAATTGTTAGAGTAATGGATTTTAATGACTTCCAAATAGGAATCCAGGAATCCATATGGATATAAATAAATGAGTAAATTGATTAAAAATGGACTTAACAAAGTCAGGAGGTACCGCTCGGTAAAATACAGGGAGAAAAACAGTAACTTGGTCAATTGAGAAACTTGGCGGACACCACTAAATCAAGTGATCAAAATCAGCCTCCCGTAAGTACTGAGACAAGTTGAAATTGTGTGCCACCGGATAGGATGTTGTATGATGAACGCAGTATCATGTCTGTCATAGTCCTGGCAAAGAAGCAGGGCCTGCATTTATTCATCGGGAAAACAGATAAACTTATATTGAGGGACATCCTATAAAATAAATGGCCCATAATCTTCAAAAGTATGAAGATCCTGAAAGTTGAGGAAGGATTGAGAAACTCTTTCAGGATGAAGGAGACTAAAGAAATAGAACTAAATGCAACATGTGATTCTGGACTTGATCTTTTTGCTATAAAGGACAATTTTGGAACAGCTGTAGAATATGAATGGCGTCTGAGGATTAGATGGTGGGTACCATCAAAGTCAATTTCCTGATTTTGATGGTTGTGCAGTGGTCTTATTTGTAGGAAATACTAAACTATTCAGGGGTGATAAGACCTCATGTGAGCAGCTTTCTAGTGGTTCAGGGACTCATACTTTGTACTATTCTTGCAATTTTTATGTCAGAATAAAAAGGTTTTAAAAATTAAATATATCCTACATATATGGCTATAACATGTCAGCCAAAGCACTAAGAGAGTAAAACCTTAATGACCAGGACATTCTTTGTATTTCTTTCATTTGCAGAAGATACTACTGATAAAGTTTTAGTGCTAGTGCCCTAAATCTTAAATATTTAGCATATAAATGATCATCACTGATGTTAAGTTAGGTTTTTATGTCACTAAGAAAAGGGCTTATGTATGCACTTTGCTTTTGTTACTCCCTTTTAGTTCTAATGGGAATAAGTCTAGTATGTTCCGTCACTTGGAATGTTGGACCTTACCACAAATAGTTTTGAAATATAACTTTTTATAGGCTTTGGACTAATACCTTTTTAAAAAAATTATAACAGAAATCAACCAGACTATTATGAAGTGGTTTCTCAGCCCATTGATTTGATGAAAATCCAACAAAAGCTAAAAATGGAGGAGTATGATGATGTTAATCTGCTGACTGCTGACTTCCAGCTCCTTTTTAACAATGCAAAGGCCTATTATAAGGTAAGAAACCATCAAATTTGGAGGGTATCCTATTCAATAATAATTTGGCCTTTTAATATTTATCAATCTGGTAGGTAAGTAGTGTTTACTCAACTGGTGGTTTGAGTTTGTGTTTCTCTTATTACTAAAGAGACTGGGGGCACCTGTATGGCTCAGTTGGTTGAGCGTCTGACTTTGTTTCAGGTCACGATCTCACAATGCCTGAGTTCAAGCCCCACATCGGGCTTACTGCTGTCAGTACAGATTACAGATCCCACTTTGGATCTTCTGTCCTTCCCCCTCTCTCTTCCCCTCTCCTACTTGTGCTCTCTCAAAAGTAAACGTATATTAAAAAAAAAATAAAATAGACTGAAGATTTATCTCACATGAACCATTTTTCTTTTGAGTCTATTCAAAGTTTTTGCCCAGTTTTCTCTGGAGTTTGTCATTTTCATATTTTTAGAATTTTTTATATATTGTAGATACTAATCCTCTTTGGTTGTATTTGTTGCAAGTATCTTCTCCCACTCTGTAGCTGTTTTCATTCTTTATGATGTCTCAATGAACAGAAGATTTTTATGTTAATATAATGAAATTTACTAGTCTTTGTAGTTTGCCATTTGTGTCTTGTTTCAGAAATCACTCTTATTCAAAGATTATAGATTATAAAGATAGTTTTCTCTCTCTCTCTCTCTCTCTCTTTTTTTGAGAGAGGGCCAACTGAGCAAGTGGCAGAGAGAGAGGGAGAAGCAGGGCTCTCCAGGGGCTCGTATTTTACCTGAAGTGGGGTACGAGCTCACCCAGTGTGGGACTCGAACTCATGAACTGTGGGAGTATGACCTGAGCCAAAGTCAGCTGCTTAACGACTGAGCCACCGAGGTGCCCGAAGATATTTTTCTCTAAAATAATACAGTATATGTTAACTAACTAGAACTTAAATAAAAACTTGAAACAGAAAAAAAAGAAAGAAAAAGATACTCATATTTTCTTCTAATAGTTTAATAGTTTTTCGCATATAAGCTTTTAAGGCAGCTCAGATTGGTTTTTGGTGTCTTCTGTGAGGTGTAGGGATCTATGTTTTTTCCTAACGGGGATAAGCAGCACCTTGAATTGGCATCTTCTCCATATTTGTCTGCTTTGTCAGTGCTGACACCATTTCCGTGTACTCATGGGTCCCTTTCTGGCCCTTTATTCTGTTCTTTTGTTCTGGGAAGTTTATCTGTTACTGGGCTATTACATTTTTGCCTTAATTATTATGCCTTTATAATTCCTTATTAGTTAAGGAAAGCATTGGTTATTGATTATTCTTGATTATTCTCAGCCCTTTTCTTATACATTTATATATTAGTGTGTTAGGTCAAGCACAAGAAAATTGTTGGAAGTTTTATTGGAATTGCATTGACTCCTTAGATCATATTTTGGAGAATTGACATAATTGTGATACTGACTTTTCCAGGCTTTGAGTTTGATATGTCTTCTTTAATTTATCTTAGCAAAGCTTCATAAAGATTCTGCAAAATGTTGTTAGATTTATTGTTGATACTGTGTACTATG
This sequence comes from Paguma larvata, assembly GCA_030068075.1. Lineage (NCBI taxonomy): Eukaryota > Metazoa > Chordata > Mammalia > Carnivora > Viverridae > Paguma > Paguma larvata. Next base: position 20,118,915 of record CM057842.1, on the reverse strand, counting down.
TAGATAGATGGGTTTTTTTTCTTTAATTGAGATATAATTCACACACTCTTTTAAAAAAGTGAAGAATTCAGGGGGGGTTAGTATATTCATAAAACTGTGCAAAGATCATTATCAACCTCCAGAATATTTTCATTACTCCAAGAAGGAAACCATACCATTAACTATACCATTTCCCTTCTTCCCTTCCTCTGGCAACCATTAATCTACTTTCTGTCCTTGTAAATTTGCCTGTTTAGCACACTGCATATAAATGGAATCAAATACTGTATGGCCTTAGGTGACTAGCTTCTTTCACAGGGATGTCTTCAAGGTTCATCCATGCTGTAATATGTATTAGTACTTCTTTCTTTACTTTTCTTTTTAATGTTTTATTTATTTTTGAGAGAGAGCACAAGCTGGTGGCAGCAGAGAGAGGTGGGGGACAGAGGACCCAAAGCAGGCTCTGTGCCGACAGCAGCGAGCTCAGTGTGGGACTTAAACTCAGGAACCACGAGATCATGACCTGAGCCAAAGTCAGAGGCTCAACTGACTCAGCCCCCCAGTACTTCTTTTTATGACTATTTTATGCTAATATATGGCTATATCCCTTTTTTTTTTTCTGCTTGGTTTGTTGCTTTTGTTTTTCAGAGAGAAAGAGAGAGAGCACGCAAGTGGGGGAGAGGGGCAGAGGGAGAGAGAGAGAATCTTTTTTATTTATTTTGAGAGAGAGAGAGCAAGCAGGGAAGGGGCAGAGAGAGAGAGGAAGAGACAGAGAATCCCAAGCAGGCTCTGCACTTATCAGCGCAGAACTTGATTGGGGGCGGGGAGGGGGGGTGCATCTCGAACTCACAAGCTATGAGGTCATGACCTGAGCCAAAATCAAGAGTCAGATGCTTAACCAAATGAGCCACCTGGGTGCTCTGATTTATGTATTTTCATTAATTAGGTTTTAATATGCAAATGGGAGCATACAAGTTTAAAATTATTATATTGTCCTAGTAAATTGAATTTTTGGGGGGATTATGTAGTATCATTACTAGTGTCTTTTGTTTGAAATCTGTTTTATGTGATATTAATATAGTTATATCAGCTTTTATTTTTATGTTTGCCTAGTTTATTTTTTTCCATTCTTTTCCTTCAACATTTTTTGCTGACGTATCTCTTGTAAACAGTGTATAAATGAGTTTCTATTAATACAGGTGATAATCTTTGCCTTTTACCTGGAACATTTCATCTCTTTACAGTTTTAGTAATTAACATTATGTTTGGATGAATTTCTGTCACCTAATTTCTACTTTCTATTTTGTAATTTTTTTTCTTAGTTTTTTTTTTTTCCTGCCTTTGGGTTTCATTTTGTTATTATTCCCTCTTTGTGATTTGGGGATTATAAGATCTGTTGATAATCTATTCTTATTCAAGAAATTTTAATATGGATAATGAACTTATCAGAGTCAAAAGTTAATCATCATCTTAAACCTCCTTCTAAACAATACAAAGGCTTTAACATAATTTATCTCATCTCTCTATTTATACTACTGATGTTTTGTATTTTAGTTCTGTTGTGGCAGGTTTTTGTTAAAGATTTTGTTTTTAAGTAATCTTTGCACCCATAGCGGGGCTAACACCCACAGCTCTGAGATCAGGAGTGCTGCGCTCCACCAGCTGAGCTAACCAGGTGCCCCTGTTGCGGCAGATTTTTAATTCTATAAAGTAATGTTATTGTTTTATATATAGTCAGTATTTGTATTTATTTGCATTATATTCTTTAAAAAAATTTTTTTTTAAGTTTGTTTTTGAGAGAGAGAGACAGACAGACAGACAGACTGCATGAGCAGAGGAGGGGCAGAGAGAGAGACACAGGATCCAAAGCAGGCTCCAGGCTCTGAGCTGTCAGCACAGAGCCCAACGTGGGTTCAAACTTAAAAGCCGTGAGAATCACGACCTGAGCAGAAGCCAGATGCTTAACTGACAGAGCCACCCAGGAGCCCCTTAAGTCTATTTATTTATCTTGTGTAATCTCTACATCCAATGTGGGGCTTGAATTTATCACCCCGAGATCAAGAGTTGCATGCTTTTCCTACTGAGTCAGCCACGTGCTCCTGTTCTTTCTTCTTTTATTGCCATCGAGAAGTCCTCTGTCAGTATAATTTTAGTTCCTTTAAAGGTTAGCTATCTTTTCTTTCTGGCTGTCTTTGGTATCTTCCTCATGTCTCTTGCATTCTGTAGTTTCATGGTGATATGTCTAGATACGAATATGTTTTTCTTTGTATAATTTGAGAGTTGTAGGTCTTCCTAAATCTTTGGATTGGGGTTTCTCACCAACTGTAAGAAGTTTGCAGCTATCGTGTCTGTATACTGCCCCTGCCCCACTCTTCTCTCTCTCTCTCTCCTGGTGGAACTCTGATTAGAGTTCTGTTAGACGCCCCTTCAGGTCTCTGTCTCTCCTAACTTTTCATAGTCCCCTTTATAGTGCCTGTGTTGCTTTTTTTTTTTTTTTTTTTTTTTAATGTTTATTTTTGAGAGAGTGAGGGTGGGGGAGAGGGGCAGAGAGAGAGGGAGACAGAGAATCCAATGCAGCCTCCAGGCTCTGAGCTGTCAGCACAAGGCCCAGTGTGGGCTCAAACCCATAGCTGTGAGATCATGACCTGAGCTGAAGTTGGATGCTTAACTGACTGAGTCACCTAGGTGCCTTGCCTGTATTACTTTTTAGGTATTTTCTTTAGTTCTGCCAATTTTCTTTGTAATCTGCTTTTAAACTAATCTATTCAGTTCTTAAATTTTAATTTTGTAGTTTTCGTATTTTGGAAGTAGTTTCTTTTTCAGGGTTTTCTGTACTTATATTTTCAACCCCATTGTTTCTTTAAACACGTTCAACCTACTTATTTTTAATTCTATGGCAGATAGTTCTAGTATCTGAAATACTCCCATGTCTGATTTTTGTGGTCATTTCTGCCGGCTTTCTCTTGTGCTTCTTTCACTCTTGTATTTCTTGGGAATTGATCTCTAGAGAGCCTTGGAGGCTTAGATTGAAGTTGGGTTCATTCAAGGAAGTATATTGCTTATCCCAGGCACTGTCCTGCCTCTGTTAGGGGTAGCGTTGATGAGGAGTCCTCAGAGCAGAGTTGTCCCATGCTGCTTCTCCCGGCAGTGCCATGGTTTGAGATAGGCACAGGTTTAGCTGGGTGGAGGCTTTAGGTGGAGGCTGAATTATTTTGAATTCCCAGGAATTACACAGGAACTGTGGCCTTTGGAGTCCCAGCTTTTGGTGGGCTTTGACCTATATCTCTTGTTCTTTCAGCCTCAGGGAGCCTTAAAAACTAGACCTTAGATTTGTCTTACAAATGTTCTCAGGTGAGGGGCGCCTGGGTGGCTCAGTTGGTTGAGCATCCAACTCTTGATTTCAGCTCAGGTCATGGTCCCAGAGTAAGGGATCAAGTCCTGTGTTGGGCTCCACACTGAGCATGGAGACTACTTAAGATTCTCCCTTTCTCTCTAAAATACAAAAAACAAAACAAAACAAAACAAAAACCCCTCACGAAGTAAAAAAAAAAAATATCCTCAGGGAAACATTGGCTTCAGTGTTCTGCTTATTCATCTGAGTTCCTGCTTTTACTCTACTCTTGCTTTTTTGAACATAGCTTCCTCCTTATTGGCAGCACATGGATGTATTTTGGAAGTTTTGTTTATTTGATTGATTCACTTTAACATTGCATCCAGCATTGCTTTTACTGAGTTTGTTCAGAAAGTTTCAATTTGAGTTCTTCGCTGTTACACTTCAGGAAAAGAAATCTTCAGACAGTAAGTAGTTTAAAAAAATAGAAGTAGTATTAGAACAGTCATTAGCTTCTGTCCTTTGCACTTATATCCCTTAATTTAGGTCTTATCTTTAAATTGTCTTTCTTGGGGTGCCTGGGTGGCTCAGTTGGTTGAGCATACAGCTCTTGATTTCGGCTCAGGTCATGATCTCATGGTTCATGAGATCAAGCCCCACATCGGGCTCTGCGCTGATAGCACAGACTCTGCTTGGGATTCTCTGTCTCCCTCTCTCTCTGCTCCTCTCCTGCTTGTGCTCACTTCTCTCTCAAAATAAGCAAACATGAAAAAAATTTTTAATAAAATTTTAAAAATTGTCTTTCTTACTGTATGACTAATACTTCGTCTAAATTTAACAAATCATTTATATTCTTCCTCAGGTCTTTTTGTAATGAGATAGTAGGGCATAAATCAATAAAAAAATATGATTCCAGAATGTCTTTAAGACATACACTCAGTTCAGAGGAGGAATTAAGGCCCATGTATCTTTAATCACAAGGATTTCTAAATTTGTAATTAAGTTTCAAAGTTATGTCTTAGCATACTAGTCTCTTCTGGATTAGGATACTTAGGAGTCATTGACTTACAATAAAAAAACTAAAGTGCTATTTTTTTCTCTTCTCTTTGTTAACGTATAGCCAGATTCTCCTGAATATAAAGCTGCTTGCAAACTCTGGGATTTGTACCTTCGAACAAGAAATGAGTTTGTTCAGAAAGGAGAAGCAGATGACGAAGATGACGATGAAGATGGGCAAGACAATCAAGGCACAGTGACTGAAGGAGTAAGTGTACCACTGGAATGGGTAAGATGGACCACTGGGAGGTGGATGAGGCCTCTGCCTGTGATTTCTTCTGTGCTACTTGGGCACCCGGGCTTCCTGTGGAGATGTGTTGGTAACTAGGAAGGCAGAGGGGCACACAGCCAGAGAGCCCCACTGCAGTTACAAGGGATACTAGGACATCCTAGACAGTGCATGCCATGAGTGGTTGTTTTTATGAGTTGCTCTTACATTAATGCGTATTTCCTGCCCATATCATCAAGGATTGTTTCAGTATTGCTAGATCGAAATATCTTATAAGGGTAAGCAGTGTTGTGATTAAAAGTTGGAGGGTCAGCCGGGGGCCAACATGGCAGAGAAGTATGGGGATCTGTACTTCCCCTGTCTCTCAAACAAAAGAGGGCTGAAGCCTAAGGACTCTGGACCCCAAGAGTCTGAGAGGAAAGGAGACGGAGTCTATCAGGAAGAAAACAGGAAAACCAGACGGCCCCATAGGTGCGTGATTGTGAACTGGGGGTGATAAAACGGGCTGCGGAGGCACAGAGGAGAGGGATCCCCTTATGCGTAGAGACAAAGGGAAGAGAAGAGCGGCTGGGGAAGCAAAGGACTGTATCTGGACAAGAGATAAACCTTGGAACGGGACAGAGAGGGATCCCATCCCCATTTCTAACTGCAGGGCTTTTGGAGAGAAATCCTGTCTCTAACTGCAGGGCTTTGGACTGGGGCTGGCTTCCCTGTTTGCATATCTGGGGAGGGAGGGGAGTCACCTCCGGGTTCAGTGGTACGTCAGGGCACAGTCTATACCAGGAGAAACCAGGCCCTTCCCCTGAGGCGCTGCAGGACAGGTTCAGCATCACATAACGCGGCATCATTAACACACATGGAGCACGAGTTTAAAACTCAGATAAGCGTGGGACACAGGAGACTGCAGCATAAGAAAGCCTGCTTCGTCTGCGCCTGCAGCACAGTGAGGATGAATCCAAAGGAGTGATTTGGGACACCTGGTCCTTGAAGAAGGGACTGGGGGGTCGCCATTTTTCTTCCCACAGTCACCTAGGTGGGGCCTCAGAGATCGGTCTGCAGGCCCACAGTTGGAGGCGGGACCTACCTACACCAAACCATGCCCTTCGTTGCTGGATAGCCACTTATCTACTGGAGCCGGATAGATGCTGTGGAACCAGCACTGTGGCATTGCCTGGATTAACTCTAGGTCACTTCTTATTATTTAGATATATTTTTCCTTTTCTCCTTATCTCTTCCCTCCTCTAGACTGGTTACTCTGGATATTGGTCTGTTGAAACAGACATATTTAATCCATTCTCTTGATGCATGTTCTACATGTCCTTCTTTACTTTCCTCTCTCTCTTTGGAATAATCAGGCCATATAGTTCCTCTGGATAACTTTATCTTCGTTTCTTTTTCCTCGCCTCCTTCCTTATTCTCTTTTCTCTCTCTCTGGATTAAGCCTTTTAGTCTCTCTGCCTGGTAAATGTTCATTTTCTCTTTTTCACCACCCCTGTCATCTCTCTCTTTGTATATGCTCTTCCATCAGCACCGCCTCCACCCTGTTCTTTACTTGTAGCTGGTGTTGCTGATTTTTTTGCTTTTTAGATTGTCTTTTGTTTTTTGTTTCTTTTGTTTTTGTTTGCTTGTTTGTTTTGTTTGTGCATTTGCATGTTTTTGTTTCCTGTTTGTTTTCCTTTCCAGGGCTACTTCAAGGAACAAACCAAAGCACACCTGATGGAGAGTCCAAAACGTCACTGCGAATAGGAAAATAAAATAACCAAAGTCATAACAACAGAGAGAAAGTAACACTATCCAAAAAACACCACCTGAACGGCCAGGCCCAGGACAGTGAATGAGCCCCTTTAATATAGCAGTGCTCGCAGATGCAGAGCACATAACAAGCTTTTAAAACTTAAAAGGGGCAGAAAACTGGCCAAAATGATGAAATGGAAGAATTCTCCTCAAAAGAAATTACAGGAAGAAGTGACAGCTAAAGAACTGATCAAGACAGATACAAGGAACATAATAAAAGTTTAGACAGTAGTCATAAAATTAATTGCTGGTCTTGAAAAAAGCATACAAGACAGCAGAGACTCCATTGCTGCAGAGATCAAGGATCTTAAAAATAGTCATGATGGATTTAAAAATGCTATAAATGAGGTGTAAAATAAATGGAGGCCGCCACAGCACGGATTGAAGAGGCAGTGGGGAGAATAGGTGAATTAGAAGTTAAAAGTATGGAAAAAGAGGAAGCTGAGAAAAAGATAAAATGATCCAGGAGCATGAAAGGAGAATTCGAGAACGCAGCAATGCAATCAAATGGAACAATATCTGTATCATAGGAACTCCAGAAGAAGAAGAGAGAAAGGGGCCGAAGGGGTACTTGAACAAATCATAGCTAAGAACTTCCTCAGCCTGGGGAAGGAAACAGACATTGAAATCCAAGAGGCACAGAGAACTCCCCTCAGATGTAACTTGAATCATCGATCTTCTGTAAGACATATCATAGTGAAAATGGCAAGATACAAGGAAAAAGAATTCTGAAAGCAGCTAGGGATAAACGGGCCTTACCATTACAAAGGTAGACACATAAGATTAGTAGCAGACCTATCTACTGAAAGTTGGCAGGTCAGAAAGGAATGGCGGGAAATGTTCAGTGTGATGAACAGGAAAAATATGCAGCCAGGAATCCTTTATCCAGCAATAGAAGGAGAGAATAGGAGAGAGAAAGATTTTCCCAAACAAACAAAAACTGAAGGAATTCATCACCGCTAAACCAGCCCTACAAGAGATCCTAAGGAGGACTCTGTGAGGGAAATGTTGCAAGGAACACAGAGTACCAGAGACTTCACTACAAGCATGCAACCTACAGATAACACAATGACTGAACCCATATTTTTCAGTAATAACACTGAATGTAAATGGACTAAATGCTTCAATCAAAAGACATAGGGTATCAGAATGGATAAAAAAAAAACTAGACCCATCTGTTTGCTGTCTGCAAGAGATTCATTTTAGACCTGAGGACACCTTCAGATTGAAAGTGAGGGGATGGAGAACTCTCTATCATTTCTGGAAGTTGAAAGAAAGCTGGAGTAGCCATACTTAGACAAACCAGACTAAATTAAAGGCTGTAACAAGAGATGAAGAAGGCATTATATAATAATTACAGGGTCTATCCAACAGGAAGAGCTAACAATTATAAATATCTATGTACTGAATTTGGGAGCACCCAAATATATAAAACAATCACAAACATAAGCAATCTTATTGATAAGAATGTGCTAATTGCAGGGGACTTTAATACTCCACTTACAGCAATGAATAGATAAACTAGACAAAGAATAAAGAAATAATGACCCTGAACGACATCGGACCAGATGGACCTGACATATATTTAGAATAGTACATCCTGAAGCAGTGGAATACACTTTCTTCTCAAGTGCAGATGGTACATTCTCCAAGATAGATCATATACTGGGTCACAAAGCAGCCCTCAGTAAATATAAAAGAATTGAGATCATACTGTGCACACTTTCAGATCACAATGCTATGAAACTTGAAATCAACCACAGTAAAAGGTCTGGAAAACCTCCAAAACCATGGAGGTTAAAGAACATCCTACTAAAGAACGAATGGGTCAACCAGATAATTAGAGAAGAAATTAAAAAATATATGGAAACAAATGAAAGTGAAAATACAACAATCCAATCCCAAACAATCTCTGGGATGCAGCAAAGGCAGTCCTAAGAGGAAAATACATTGCAGTCCAGGCCTATCTCAAGAAACAAGAAAAACCCCAAATATGAAATCTAACAGCACATCTAAAGGAACTAGAAGCAGAACAGCAAAGACACCCCAAACCCAGGAGAAGAAGAGAAATAATAAAGATCAGGACAGAAATAAACAATATAGAATCCAAGAAAAAAAAACAGTATAAAAGATCAGTGAAACCAAGAGTTGTCGTTTTGAAAAAAATAAACAAAATTGATAAACCTTTAGCTAGGCTTCTCAAAAAGAAAAGAGAGAGGACCCAAGTAGATAAGATCACGAACGAAAAAGGATTGATTACAACCAATCCCTCAGAAATACAAGCAGTTAGCAGAGAATACTATGAAAAATTATAGGCCAACAAACTGGACAAGCTGGAAGAAATGGACAAATTTCTAAACACCCACACACTGCCAAAACTCAAATGGGAAGAAATAGAAAATTTGAACAGACTCATAACTAGTGAAGAAATTGAATCAGTTATCAAAAATCTCCCAACAAATAAGAGTTCTGGACCAGATGGCTTCCCTGGGGAATTCTACCAGACATTTAAAGCAGAGTTAATACCTATCCTTCTCAGGCTGTTCCAAAAAATAGAAAAGGAAGGAAAACTTCTGGACTCATTCTTTGAAGGCAGCATCACTTTGATTCCCAAACCAGACAGAGACCCAGCAAGCAAGGAGAATACAGGCCAATATCCCTGATGAATATGGATGCAGAAATTCTCAAAAAGATACTAGCAGATTGAATCCAACAGCATATAAAAAGAATTATTCACCATGATCAAGTAAGATTCATCCCTGGGTAGCAGGGCTGGTTCAGTATTCACAAATCAATCGATGTGATACATCACATTAACAAAAGAAAAGGTAAGAACCATATGATCCTGTCGATTGATGCAGAGAAAGCGTTTGACAAAATACAGCATCCCTTCTTAATAAAAACTCTCGAGAAAGTCGGAATAGAAGGAACATACTTAAACATCATAAAAGCCATTTATGAAAAGCCCACAGCTAATATCATCCTTAATGGGGGGGAATTGAGAGCTTTCCCCCTGAGAACAGGAATACGACAGGGATGTCCACTCTCACCACTTTTGTTTAACATAGTGTTGGGAGGTCCTAGCATCAGCAATCAGACAACAAAATGAAATAAAAGGCGTCAGAATTGGCAAAGATGAAGTTAAACTTTTACTTTTCACAGATGACATGATACTCTGTGGAAAACCTGACCGACTTCAGCAAAAATCTGCTCGAACTGATACATGAATTCAGCAAAGTCGCAGGGTACAAAATCAATGTACAGAAATCGGTTGCATTTTTATACACCAATAATGAGGCAACAGAAAGAGAAATAAAGAAACTGATCCCATTCACAATTGTACCAAAATCCATAAAATACTGAGGAATTAACGTAACCAAAGATGTAAAAGATCTGTATGTTGAAAACTGTAGAAAACTTAGGAAGTAAGTTGAAGAAGACACAAAGAAATGGAAAAACATTCCATGCTCATGGAAGGGAAGAATAAATGTTGTTAAAATGTCAATACTACCCAAAGCAGTCGACACATTGAATGCGATCACAATCAAAATCGCACCAGCATTCTTCTCAGAGCTAGAACAGACAATCCTAAAATTTGTGTGGAATCACCAAAGACCCCGAATAGCCAAAGCAATATCGAAGAAGAATACCAAAACGGGAGGCATCACAATCCCAGATTTTAGCCTCTAGTACAAAGCTGTAATCATCAAGACAGTATGGTATTGGCACAAAAACAGACACATAGACCAATGGAATAGAGAACCCAGAATTGGACCCACAAATGTGTGGCCAACTAATCTTTGACAAAGCGGGAAAATGTATCCAGTGGAAAAAAGACAGCCTCTTTAATGAATGGTGCTGGGAGAACTGGACAGCAACATGCAAAAGAATGAAACTAGACCACTTTCTTACACCACTCACAAAAATAAATTCTAAATGGATAAAAGATCTGAATGTGAGACAGGAAACCGTCAAAATCCTAGAGGAGAAAGCAGGAAAAAGCCTCTTTGACCTAAGACACACCAATTTCTTACTCGACACGTCTCCAAAGGCAAGGGAATTAAAAGCAAAGATGAACTACTGGGACCTCATCAAGATAAAAATCTTCTGCACAGCAAAAGAAACAACCAACAAAACGAATAGGCAACCAACGGAATGGGAAAAGATCATCGCAAATGACATATCGGATAAAGGACTAATATCTAAAATCTATAAAGAACTTACCAAACTCCACACCCAAAAAACAAATAACCCAGTGAAGAAATGGGCAGAAGATATGAATAGACACTTCTCCAAAGAGGACACTCAGATGGCCAACAGACACATGAAATGATGCTCGATGTCACTCATCATCAGGGAAACACAAATCAAAACCACACTGAGATACCACCTCACACCAGTCAGAGTGGCTAAAATGAACAAATCAGGAGACTATAGATGCTGGCAAGGATGTGGAGAAACGGGCACCCTCTCACACTGTTGGTGGGAATGCAAACTAGTGCAGCTGCTCTGGAAAACAATGTGGAGGTTTCTCAGAAATTAGAAATAGAACCATCCTATGACCCAGCAATAGCACTGCTAGGAATATACCCAAGGGATACAGGAGTGCTGATGCATAGGGGCACGTGTACCCCAGTGTTTATAGCAGCACTTTCAACAATAGCCAAATCATGGAAAGAACCTAAATGTCCGTCAACTGACCAATGGATAAAGAAGATGTGGTATATATATACAATGGAGTACTACTTGGCAATAAGAAAGAATGAAATCTGGCCATGTGTAGCAACATGGATGGAACTGGAGGGTATTATGCTAAGTGAAATAAGTCAGGCAGAGAAAGACAGATACCATATGTTTTCACGCATAGGTGGATTTTGAGAAACTTAACAGAAGACCATGAGGGAGGGGAAGGGGGAAAAAAAGTCACAGAGAGGGAGGGAGGCAAACCATAAGAGACTCTTAAATACTGAGAAGAAGCTGAGAGTTGATGGGAGGATGGGGGAGAGGGGAAAGTGGGTGATGGGCACTTCTTGGGATGAGCACTGGAGGGTTGTATGGAAACCAGTTTGACAATGAATTATATTAATTCATTATAAATTATTAAAAAAAAAAAACTAAAAGTTGGAGGGTCAATAGAATCACCTTAGGGATATTTTTGTAGATTAGACTGGTACTGTTCCTAGAACATGCCAGGTATGCTCCTGCCTCTGGAATTTTGCAGCTGCTCTTTTACTTAGAACGTGCTTCCTTTGGTTCTGTGACTCGCTCTTTTTCATTTTTTTTTAAATTTGTTTGCGGGGGGTAGGGGGGAAGGTGAGAGAGAGAGGGAAAGAGAATCCCAAGCAGGCTCTGCACCATCAGCGAGGAGCCCAGCATGGGGCTCAAACTCACAAATTGTGAGATTATGACTTGAGCCAATATCAAGAGGCGGACACTCAACCTACCGAGCCACCCAGGAGTCCCTCTTTTTCATGATTCTAACATCCATTAAAACAGTGTCAGCTAGGAGAAGATTTTCTTGACCATCTGTCTAAATTGTTCACATCACATCCCTCCTTTCCCATCATCACAACACTCTGTTCTGTGGTCTTTAGTTTGTATCAATGTATGTGAAATGTAGTTTATTTGTTTGCATGTTTACTTTCTGTCTTCCCCCAAGGAGAATGATAGCTCCACAAAAGATACTGCCTTACCTACCTATTCCTGGCATCTAGACTGTGTGTGGGCATGTAGGTACTGTTACATCCTTAATGAATGAACACACGTGTGTAAAAAAGGAAAAAGCATAGTCAAAGGAAGGCCATCTCTCTTCTGTAGCTAAATAGTGAGATACCCAAAGCAGAGCATTCCCCTTTCTCCCCTAAGTTAGTCTAAATGGGCCTTTTGCTGAAACTCCAACACAGAAAAAAGAAGTAGTAGGTGAATTTCTCAAAAATGTAACTAATTAGAGTCTCAAAATGTACTTTCTAGGCACCTTGTCAATTTCTTTCTTGCAGTTAAATGGTTAAAAATTAGGTAGAAGGCAGTTAACTAAGGATTCCCTGGAAGTTTACTCTCATATTAATATAGGAACAGCAACTTACTGCCTGCTTTCTCAGGCAGAACATTACCTTCTGAGGGTTCAGCCTTGTAGGCCTCCACGGTTCTAGTCAAAAAATGAAATTGCCTACATTTAGGACTTACTGTGTTTCTTTTGGTAAGAAATTGGGAGGACCTTGCACATTCATATTTATAGCTCCCAAACTTCTTCCTTGTTTTAAGCTCTTGATAAGAGAGAGGAATTTTCAAGCTTCTTATTTTTAAATTTAGAATGATTTCCTTGGAATTTTCCCAGTTGCGAAAATAGGTTTATGAATGCATTCACATACCCCACTCCCTTTGTCACCTGCAACACACGTTTCCAAAGTAGCTGGTTGTGTTAGAAAGAGGGATCCTGGCTGCAGAATAGAACTCTCCTCTTTTTGAAGCTAACTCTGTTGGTACTGTGTTTTAGCCAGAAAGTAATGACTTAAAATGGATATTTTTAGTCTGCTTTCATCAGTGTTCTGGTGGTTCTCTAAGCTTATATAGTTAGGGACTCGCAGCTAATAGCAAGTTTTTTTATATGTTATATATTTGTTGTGTGTCTCTTACTGCCAGAAAAGATGGACAAGGCCCAAGAGATGTTATTCTCTCTGGAGTTCATGTTGCACCTTAAAATTGAGACTGTACTAAATAAAAAAGACACGTTGGATGGATGCGGGCACAAATAACAGTGCTTTTATGATTTAAACCAGACCTACTATTAATCTTTTATATCTTTTATATGCACAAAACATGGTTTGGACATGAAGTACATTTAATGTAACTCGACTGACACATGCCATTGCTCACTTCAGAAACTGGCTTTAGACTCAGACCTTTCCTGGCCAAGTACTCTTGGGGCATAAACTTTCCCACGTTGAAACGATGGCTAAGGTAGGAGGAATAAGTCAGCCAGTCCGCAGAGCAGAAGTGATGTGCTTTAGTTGACCTAATAATACTCTTTAAGTTTTGGGATAGCTTGAATTCTGTTGTTAGATATGGCCATGCACCCCATGGAAAAAACGTGTATAGTTGTACCAGAATATCAACACCTCAGTAGATAATGAACAGAAGATGTAGAGATGGTCAGGTATCACGGAGCATGTTTTCTCTGTCTCAGTTGCTCAGACCCTAAAAAGGTATGTATTTCCATCATTTCACACATATGGCACCATTAGAGCTCAGTAAAAGGACCTGATCTAAGAGATTTAGTTACTGAACTAATACAAGGAACCTTATTAGTTTCACATACGTGATCCAGGGGGTCCATCATCAGAGCATTTTTGTGGTATTCTTGAAACATACTTAAAATAAGTACTGTTTAGAAGTTGTTTTCTTTCAATTAGCTTTAAAATTTAGAAGCCGTTTAATATTAGCATTTATTTTTGGATTTTTCTCACAGTCCTTTCTCCTTTCTCTCCTTCCTGCTAACCGCCTCCTCCCAGTCTTCTCCAAGTTACTTGAAGGAGATCCTGGAGCAGCTTCTTGAAGCCATAGTTGTAGCCACAAATCCATCAGGACGTCTCATTAGTGAGCTTTTTCAGAAACTGCCTTCTAAAGTGGTAAGTGATGCAATTAAAGACGGGAATCAATTAAAGTGTTTTTATTTTTTGTGTTTTATTAGTTCTTAGCAAACAAGGTAAGTTAATGGAAGGCATTGAAGTCTCCAAGAGATCCCCGTTGTGGCCTCAACAGCTAGCATGTAAGACATGGTCTATAATTTTGCTTGGCCTAAAGGTTGTAGGTTTTTTTTAATTTGTTTTTAATTGGTAATTCTTATTGTTTTTTGTTTTTCGTTGTCATAAAATACACATAGGATTTACCATTTAACCACTTTAAGGGTATGCTTCAGTGATATTAAGTACATTCATTTTGTACGTCTCTTTCCTTAACTGAAACTCCGTATCCATTCAACAATAACTCCCTATGTCCTCCCATCCCCCAGCTATGGCAACTTCCATTCTCTGTTCTCTTTTTATGAATTTGATTACTTTAAGTACCTGATGATAAGAGGACTCATACAATATTTCTCCTTTTACATCTGGCTTATTTCATTTAGTGTAACGTATTCCAGGGTTCATTCATGGAATTTCCTTCCTAGGGTTCATTCATGGAATCTGTGAAGAATTTCCTTCCTTTTTAAGGCTAAGTAATACTCCACTGGGGACGCCTGGGTTGTTCAGTCAGTTAAGTGTCTGACTTCATTTCAGATCATGATCTCACGGTTTGTGGTTTTGAGCCCCACATCGGGCTCTGTGCTGACAGCTCAGAGCTGGAACCTGCTTCGGATTCTGTGTCTCCCTCTCTCTCTCTACCCCTCCTATACTCTCTGTCTCTCAAAAATAAACATTAAATAATACAGCATCTTATACCACATTTTGTTTATCCATTCATCTGTCAATGGATATTTGGGTTGTTTCCAAGATTGGTAATTCTTAAACGTAAGTACCTAAACTAAACCTTTTATTTATAAAAGAGAAGAAACATTCTCTTTGCTCAGAAGACAGAATGAGAAGAAGATACATGAGTTCTTCCTCTTAGGTCCCTGGATCTCTTGGTGATAGAGAAGAGAGACTGACTAGGACTCTTGTATCCTAAAGAGGAGGAACTTTCTAGACTAGTGAGACCCTTTTAAAAGTGGCAGGGCCTCTTGTGGCTTCATATCCAAAAGGCAATGAACATAGCTGAAGTTCCACTTTACCTGTGAAATTACAAAAATTTCCATGGCCTCAGCATTCTTGTATTTCCAGACAAGATATACTTTTGGAGGTACTCCACTCTAACACGTAACTCCTTTGTGATCATTTACTATTTATCTACCTCCTTCTCTGGTCCCTGAATTTAAGAACAAAGATTATATCATATTTTCTTTTGTGTCCCTGCCGTGTGGTTGGAACCCAGCATGTCCTAAGTGTGTAAGAAGTGCTTTTTGACAGATGGGTGGCTTGCAGCTTTCCCCATCAGTCACTGACAAAACTGGTTATTTAGAGGTGTGTCTTGACTAGTTGTAGGACAGTTCTCACATTAGAAATACAGCCTAGAGGCACTCAGGTGCCTCAGTCGGTAGAACATGCAATACTTGATTTTGGGGTTATGTGTTCAAGCCCCATGTTGGGTATAGACTTAAAAAAAATGGTTAAAAACAAGAAGGAAATATATGACTATTGCTGTCTGTCTTAAGTGTGGATCTGATTAGAAAAATATAGTGATTATGTTGGTCATATGTTTAAAATTTTTTTCACATGTTTTATTTTAAGAAAAAAGGAAAACGGTAAGATGACTTTTCAAATAATTAAACATAGGATCACCACATGATCCAGCAATTCGACTTTGGGCGTATACGCAAAAGAACTGAAAGCAGGATCTCAAAGAGATATTTGCGTAGCCATGTCCATAGCAGCGTTATTCACAGTAGCTGAAATATGGAAGCAACCCATATGTCCCTCGACAGATGAATAGATAAATGAAATGTGGCATATACACAATGGAGTGTTAGTCATCGTTTAAGAAAGAATGAAATTCTGGCACACACTACAATAAGAATGAACCCTGAACATATTACAGTAAGTAAAATAAGAGAGTCACAAAAAGACCAATATTGCATGACTCCTCTTGTAGGAAGTACTCAAAATAGCCAAATTCATAGAGAGAGAAAGTGGAATTGTGGTTTCCAGGGGCTGACAGGAAGGGAAAGGGGGGAGCTGCTGTTGAGTGGGTATGGAGTTTCAGTTTGGGAAGATGAAAAATTTGGGAGGTAGATGATGGCAGTGATTGCACAATAATGTGAATGTACTTAATGCCACTGAACCACACACTTACAAGGGTTAAATGGTAAATCTTTTGTATCTTTAGTTACAATAAAACTATGAGAAAGGAGTATAGTCTTTACTCAAAATCTGTTCTTGAGTAGCAGGAGATCATCACTAGTGGTCAAGCGACAAAAGATGACTTGGAGCAATAAAATATGTTGATATCCTGTTCCTCCATTCTGGGACAGCTTTCAGGGATACCATGCAGCAGGAGTTGGTTGGAAAAAGCACATTCCCATTGGTCTCTCAGGGAGTGACAGTTTCAAAGACAGTAGGGACTGAGCCCAGGAGGGGAGGGCAGTTTTTACCTTTCCTTTATGAGCCCTTCCTCAGCTGGACTGGCTAAGTGGGAGAGGGAGTTGTGACTATTGTGGGCCCAACAGGTGGGATTACACACTATCCCAGCCTGGGTATCCTTGCCATAATTTGTCTTCTGAACTGTTTCTCAGAAGTAGAATTGGCAAAGAGGCAGGGCAAAAAAGGGCTAGATCCAAGCCAAAAAAACAAAACACACACACACACACACACAGTAGGGGTTAAAAAATAGGGGGGTAAGCTGAGGACTCCAACAAGAGGAAGCATTTCTGAGATCATACCCTCAACCCAGCAACTCAGTGAAGGCTGTAACTCCCTGCTTTTTGTTACTGTACGGGCTGCAAGGATTCGAACAGGTCGAAAGAGCATGAAGAGCATAGTCTCCCCTCCCTTGACACCTCTCTCACCTACCAACTTTTGATTTTTGGTCAACTTCAGTTGTTTCCTCCTAGGAACCAAACTTGCAAGAAGGCAGAGAACACTGTGGTCTTTGTGAGACCCTTTGAGAGCATTCCTGTAACATGCTTATTAACTTCTTTACTGTGAGGACCTAATCTTTGATGAGAAAGCAGAAAGTGCTTATAATTTTACTCTGTTTCTTTAAAGCAGTTTCACTTAAACTCTATTTTTTTGTGCAAAATTAATTTGACCGAAATAAGTGAAAGCCTTAATCTGAAGGTAATAGGCATGCACCCTTACAACTCATAGATCCTTAACAATTTTATATGAAATAGGATAATATTGTGTAATTTAGATTGCACGGTTAAAAGAGTTTATGAGAACATTCAGAAACATTCCTCTACTTCATTGCCAGGTATAGATGTGTTAGAACCTTAAATTTAAAATTGTGTGATTCTGTGAATTTAGAATTTTTTAAAACATTAAATTGTGGTGTGTTAGTTGGATAATGGTAATTACCAAATGCTAACTGTAAACTCTTGCAACATCCTCTTATGTATTTCATAAAGCTTTCTAAAATCAAATTCTGTCTGTTTCAAACATAACAAACAATCTGCTGTACAGCTTCTTCAATAACCTTGCACCTCACAGAGCTGTTCAGTTGATTAACACGTTGTCAGTGTGCTTTTTTGTTTTCTCATTAGCTGGATACTTCTCATTTATTTAGCATGCCTGGGTTTTTGTCTTCCAGCAATATCCAGATTATTATGCAATAATTAAGGAGCCTATAGATCTCAAGACCATTGCCCAGAGGATACAGGTATGAAGATTACTTTATGTAACCATATGTAGTTTAGAGAAGATTGGCCTGTTGTCTCTTTTAGTGGCTTTTAGAAAACAGAGAAGCAGATGTCTCTGTAAGGGGTTTTTAGCAATGCAAATGGATAAGAGTGGTGTAGCTGATTAGAGCTTTGGAGGAGGCAGCATAGTGTCTCTTTTGCATGTTTTCTGTAGGGAGGAAAGCAGAATTTTCATTGGCATAGTAAATCTTGTTCTTAGGACAACAATTAAAAAGCACTGGGCATAAACATTTCTGGTTGTGAAAGGTATGTTGGCAATAAAGCTACCTGCTTCCAAATAGTTTTAGGATATCTCAGTATAAGTTACCTACAACATATTTTAGAGTGTAAGGTCAGTGAAAACAGAGCCTTCATTCTCTTTGAGTGCCTTCCTCCCTGTATCTCCAACAATAGCAGCAGCTAACACTCACTTGGCATTGGTAGGTGTCTGCTCTGTTCTAAGTGCTTATATATATATATAAAAGCGCTTAGAACAGAGCAGATATATATATATATATTATATATATAGCAGATATAGATATATAATATATAATATTAATCAGATACATATATATATATATATATATATTTGGACATAACTGGATGAGATTAATTTTTATAGCTACTCCATGAGGTGGACTCTATGATTATTCCTGTTTTACAGATGAGAAAACTAAAGCACAGAGGTGGTAAGTCACTTGCCCAAGACATCAGCTAGTAAGGGGAAGGGTTAGGATTTGAATCCAGACATTCTGGCTCCAGAGTCTGTGCTCTTAACCCCCGCACTATTTATGCCTTTCAATAGATACTTACTGAGTGAAATGAATGACTGAAATTTAAAACTTGATGATCAGAGGTTAAGGAAGGTATAGAGAGAAAGAGCTAAATTTTATGAAAAATCTAGTTTTTAGAGTTGTGCCGACAGGGGTTAATTTCCTAGCTCTGCTCCTTACTAACTGTGTCACTTTGGTCAGGCGACTTGCCTGCTTTCTCTGCTGTGCACTGAGTGTAGTGTTCCCACTTTGCAGAGTTGGAGGGGGCAGTGATCATGTGTGTGAAGCATCTCACAGAGCACCTATGAGATGTGGCCTTGGTCTCTGTGGGTTACTGATCCTCCTGGAGTAAGGAAGGTTTGGGGCTCCTGGTAGATAAAACAAAAAGGAAAATTCAATGTGTTGCAGGGCCTCATTGAGAAAGGAGACTGAAAGCAAGTGGTTTGCCAGGAGGGAGAAACTTCATTGGCTTTAAAGTTCTAGGAGAGTAGTAAAGAGTAACAGTGTAGTAATTACTGGTGCCATAATACATCTTCACAGAATGTAAAAATACAGATTCCCCAATGTATCACCTGGTTTTTAAGGCAGCTCCCTCGCTGCTGCTGGTAATGACTTAGTCTCCTGGAACCTAAATCCCTGGGGTTCCGAACGTCTGTCTGAGGGGAGGATGTTTTTATAATCCTGAAGTTCAAATCAGATCTTTGGATACCCCTGCCCCAGTCTTCTCTTCAAGATCTCACTTCTTACCTTGTCTGTTCTTTCCAGAAGCCCCATAGAAGCACCTCCTTTTGTCATCACCCTAATCAAGATCTCATCCGGTTATGTCCAAATTATTGTAATAGTCTTTCTTACCTCTCTGATGAAAGACTTGCTCCTTCTTTCTGCATGTTGTTTCCTGACCCTAGCTTCCTTCCTCTTTCTTTTCTTTTTGATTCCATAGCCCAGAGCCTTGTCACTTGTTTTCTAGTGCCTCCTGCAGCGAGTCCCAGTTTCTTGTACTGGTGCAATAGTAACCAACTCTGAATAACTCCAGTAGAAGGGGAATCCATTGAAAGGATACTGGGTAGCTCATGAATTGTTGGGAAGACAGGCAGAAGAAGTAGCCTTAGGGAAGTGAGAAGATCTCAGGGACATCATGGCGCGGCTGAGATCAACGCACAGTGTCTTTGTGGTGCCATTGCTGTTCCTGATGTCATTTGCCACTGTGGGCCCTGGACACTTGCTGCTCCACTCTGCTTTACTTGCCCTCCGTGGGGGTTAGGAATTCATTTTCTCTATTCCTTTGCCTTCGCTCTAGTCCCTCAAGACTCAAGCATGAATTATCTCCCCTTGCCTGGGTGCCAGCTGCTGGCAGTGCTACCATCTGCTTGCTTCTACCCACTGTTGTAGAAGATAGGTCCCTCCCTACCACCTTTGCTGGAATTTTCTCCAAATAAAGAGGGTGCTGAGGGGCACCTGGCCAGCTCATTCGGTAGAGCATGCGACTCTTGATCTCGGGATTGTGAGTTTGAGCCCCACGTTGGGTGTAGAGATTACTTAAAAGGATGCTCAGATGTCGAGTGTTCTCACAGGGCAAATAACCAGCTACTCTCCTTTGTCTGGCTGCCTGGATTCTGCCTTATTTATCCTCATCTCTGCAGCCTGTGCTTATGGTTCTGCCCTCCCCAGCCCTCCACTCTACTTAATTTGGTTTTCTCCATCTTTCTAGAACGTGTTTGTTCATTTCTGTGTCCTTCTCATTAGTCATGTGTACCTTTTGCCTAGAGTGTCTCCCTTCTTCCTTTTGTTTGTAAATTGAGGGCAGTTCTAAGTGTCCCTGGGTTATTTGGACTTGAGTGAGCTTTAGGATATAACAGCATCCACTAACAGCTCTGCTAACATGGAGCCTAGTGCGTAGTAGGTACTCACAAAATGTTAACCTCTGTGCTAGACTATTTCATCTGAAGTAGTCTGGAAAACCAGAGGAGTTTTACTTCACATTCTTAAGTCCACCTTAGTGGATTAGTATTCATAAAGCACTTGGAACAGTGCCTAACACACTGTAAGCACTACGTTTTTGCTAAATTGACTTTTACCTTGTTTGTTCTTTTAAAAATTATGTTTTTATGACTCTTAACATAGCTCTGGTTTTGTTACCTATCTCAAAAACTTGTGTGTTAATGGATAGTTATAATAGTCTGTAAGAGAGGAAATGACTTCATATATTGTTCACATGTATTTTCCAATAAAATCTTTGAATTTGGGGACAATTTAAAAACATGTGGAGTTCTTTTTTTTTTAAAGGTCATACTGATTAACTCTCAATAAGAGGAACTGCTGTATTTTGTTGTTTACTCTAGAATGGAAGCTACAAGAGTATTCATGCAATGGCCAAAGATATAGATCTCCTAGCAAAAAATGCCAAAACTTATAATGAGCCCGGTTCTCAAGTATTCAAGGTTAGTTTTTGGTTGTTGTTTTCATTGGTTGTTTCATTACCTTAATTTGGAGCCAACAGTTTTTACGTAATGACTTTATCGAGTTAAAATTCACATACCATACATTTCACTCCAAGTGTAATTTAATGGTTTTTAGTGTGTTCACAGAGTTGTGCAGCCATCACCACAATCATTTCGCCCCTATCTCCCCAGCCCTAAGAGCACTGGTCCACTCTCTGTCTCTGTGAACTTGCCTATTCTGGACATTTCATATCAGTGGAGTCTTAGCATGTGGTCCTCTGCGTCTGACCTCTTGTCCTGAGCGCCGTGCTTTCGTGGTGCTCATGCTGCAGCAGGTGTCAGTACTTCGTTCCTGTCTGTTACATTTACATACCACTCACTGTTTACCCACTTGTCAGTTGCTAGACATTTGGGTTTCCGCTTTTTGGCTATAAATATAATTAATGTTACAAATTGGCACATAAATTGGCATATAAATATACATAAATTGGCTGTAAATGTTAATAATGCTGCCGTGAGCCTTCACGTGTAATCTTTTATGTAGACATAATATTTTCATTTTTTTTAGGTGCGTACCTAGGAATGACATTGCCGGTCCACATGATTGACTATATATTTAACTTTTTGAGGAACCACCACATTGTTTTCCGAAGTAGATGCACCATTTTACATTCCCCCTAGCAATGTGCAATTGTAATTTCTCCACCTTCTGACTAACATTTCTTTGCCATTTTCATTTTTGTCTTTATGATAGCCATCCTCGTGAGTATGAAGTAGTATCTCATTATGTTTTGATTAGCATTTCCCTGATGATTAGTGATGTTGAACATCTTTTTATGTGCATATCAGCCATTTATATATCTTCTTTGAAAAAATTTCTGTTCACGTCGTCAGCCCAGTTTTTAATTGGGTTACCTGTCTTTCTTTTGTTGAATTGCTAGATTTCTCTATATAGTCTGGACATTAGAATAGATGTATGATTTACAAATATTTTCTCCCATTCTATGGATTGTTTTCACCTTCATGATAGTGTCCTTTGACACAAAGTTTTTAATGTTATTTAGTGCAGTTCGTCTGTTTTTCCTTTGGTTGCTATCTATACTTTTCAGTGTCATATATAAGAAAGCATTACTTAATCCAAAGCCACAAAAACTTACACCTTTGTTTTCTTCAAAGAGCTTTATAGTTTCAGCTCTTAGATCTAAATGTATCCATTTTGAATTAATTTGTGTATACCTGAGGTAGGTGTGAGATAGGGGATCTACACCGATTCTTCCACATGAGACATTCATTTGTCCCAGCACCTTTTACTGAAAAGACTATTCTTTCCCCATTGAGTTGTGTTGGCTAGAGGTTGACTGTAAGTGCATGGGTTTATTTCTTGAAGCTCAGTACTTTTCCATTCATTTATATATGTCTCTTTATGCCAGAGGTAAGGTTCATTTTTGAGCCACTTTTTGGTTAAACATTGATTTAATGTCTCCTTTTAAACCTCATAAATATGAAAAGCAACCTCCGTATTGTAATACACAATATAAAATGACTTACTTTACTGCTTCGTGATGTGATTCTTTCCTAGAAATTTTGTAGTC
The DNA here is from genome assembly GCA_030068075.1 of Paguma larvata. NCBI lineage: Eukaryota > Metazoa > Chordata > Mammalia > Carnivora > Viverridae > Paguma > Paguma larvata. The sequence continues at coordinate 20,096,298 of CM057842.1, read as the reverse complement.
CTGTAACATAGTTGCTTTAGATATTTCTTGAATTAATAACATGCATTGGGAATTTAGCAAAGGATTCTCAGAAAACCTTTTGGGAGTAAAATCATTTAGACTTCCAGAATACTGATTCATATATAGTTGGCTTTTGGTAGTTAATTTATCTTTTCTCTTTTAATAAGTTTTCATCTTTTAAGAAACTTCGAGTGAAAATCAGAAATGAACTATAAAGTTTTTGTATTTTTAGTCCTTGATAGGACGCTTGAATAGTATAGTACCAATGGTTTGCTGATGCAGTTAAGATTGTACTTTTTGGTCTGATTATTTTCCCTAAAATAAATTTTAGAGAAAAGGGAAACTAGATTGATCTGTTGTATCCTATTGATTTAAGCGAGTACATTCATCCTAAATTTGTGTGTGTAGTCTTTAATCTTAGAAATATATCTTTGTATTAATTTTTAGGTCAGCGGACACAGGTAGAGTTCATTTTCACTCATTTTTCCTTGTTCACTGTTAGATCTTTGTGCGTTATTTGACTAATTGTGAAAGAGGTAAGAAGTTTTTTAGCTTCTATAGAATTGTGGCTGTTTTTGAAGGTTGTGGAAAGGTTAGAGGATGCAGCTTTATGGGCGTTAAATGAAAGTCTACTCCAAATGGAAGAGTGCCGACAAAGTGTCCAGTGCATGATCGACGGCATTTTAAACTGTCCTTTTTTTCTAAACCAAATAATTTTATGTTGACAGGATGCAAATTCAATTAAAAAAATATTTTACATGAAAAAGGCAGAAATTGAACATCATGAAATGGCTAAGTCAAGCCTTCGAATGAGGTATGTTTTTAAAATGTCTGAATTCCGTGTGCCTTTATTATTTGCCAAATTTTCTAGCTAGTGGAATCAGTGCAGTGGAAAACAAGGTGAAGATTATATTTACAGTTGATAATGTGATTCTGCAGAGAATAGAGATTAACTCTTACCCAGCTCCTTCATTTCAGCTGAAAGGCTTTATTTTAAAAGAAACGATTTTTGAGACTTAACACCGCTATCTACTTTTATTGCTATATATGTATATATTTGTCTTTATATATATTACATATATGCATATGTTATATACATAAGTGCATATATAATATTATGGCATCTGTATGTAATATAATAGTATATATTTATATCAGCAGCAAGCGCATATAGCCAGGTGTCAGGAGATCTAAAGTGTCATTCTGGCTCTTCCTTGTGCAAGGACCAGGACTTTGAACAAGTATTCTGGGATTCCATTTCCTCCTCCTGGAAATGGAAGCTAGAGTAGCTGCTTTCAAAGCTTTCTTCTGACCCTGACATTTGTTTCATCGCCAGAGCCTCTGCAGGAGGTCGCTGCAGGGACCTTGAGCTCTCCAGGACCAGCCCTGGTCCATTCTCTTCTGCAGAGTCTTCAGGCTTTGGAGTAAAGCCTACTGTAGAGGCTCAAAAATGTTTGAGCATTTCTGTTTAGAAACAAACCAAAAAATGCTTGTTTTCTTTTCGTTTACCCAGCATTCTGATTTCAGCTGTCAATTTTCTAAGATTTTTTATCTTATCCGTGATAGGACTCCATCAAATTTGGCTGCAGCCAGGCTGACAGGTCCTTCACACAGTAAAGGCAGCCTTGGTGAAGAGAGAAATCCCACTAGCAAGTATTACCGGTGAGAGAGTGAGTTTGTTTAATCTGAGAACTGACTGTGTTTCTGAGGCGAGGCATATTAGTGTTTGCCTGATGGCTATCTTGAAGTAATTCTTTTGGGTATAATTGGGTTATTATGAGAATTGTTATCAAATACGTTTTTAAAAGTTAAGTGCTGTAGTTGGCCTGACCTCACCTCTGGAAAATGCATAGGTAGAAGTTGTTTGTCAGGTAGTGTTTAGTATTTACAGTAAAATAAATGGGTGGCAAAATACTAAAAGATTTTCTTTCAAAAGTAAGATTTGTGTTCATTGTAGAATATGAGCCTTTTAGAAGAGAATTAACCAGTAATTATGAATGAATCTGTATTTTTCATAAAATAAAGAGTAGTGCTACATTTAAGTAACACACAATTGCAAGTAGCCTACTTTAGGCTTCCTACACCATTCCCTCTTTTCTGAGAAAGAAAAATTGGTCTTCTTGGCTTAGATTGTTTATGGGGAATATAAAAAGCACAAAGATAAATTGAGCACACAGTCGAATAGAAATTCTTTTTTTTTTTTTTTTTATGTGAATGCTTTGTTAACAGTTCCTATTTCCTATAAAGTAACCAAATTATTATAACATTTTTTCCTGTCTTCTGCTTGCTTGTTTTTCTTCGTAGTAATAAAAGAACAGTCCAAGGGGGTCGTTTGTCAGCAATTACCATGGCACTGCAGTATGGCTCAGAAAGTGAAGAGGATGCTGCTTTAGCTGGTAGGCATTAGGTCTTGACTAGTTAATGCTTTCTCAGCTGATTCTTCTAGTGAAGGAAAATTATAGTAACTTTGATCTGTCTGGGAGTTTGTCAGTTTTGGAGTACATGCTATTTTGTTGCATTTCGATTACGCTCTTTGGTTGGCAAACTTATCAAAAGCTTGTTTATTTTGTGTTATAGCTTGTATCTAATAAGTAAATACTTCTGCAAAACAGTTGGTTGCCTAGCCTTGGCACATCCTGGTCTCAAGCCTGTAAATGATAAATAGTGATGCCATCAGGAAACCCTAGGGAGACATTCACACCATCTTAGATTTCCAGGCCACCGCCTTATATTTTCAGTAAGCTATAATTTCTTCTTGGCAAGAGCTTCTGATTAAAGATAGATGTAAATTACAGTCAGAGCAGGCTAAGACAACAAGATCAATATAAACAGGCAGATGTTCTGCAGTTAGAGAGTACATGTTCTTCTCAGATTCACATAGAACAATCACAAAAATTGACCATGTAGTTAGCCATGAAACAAATTTCAACCAATCTGAAAGTTGGGTATTTTACAGACCAAATTTCTGACCATAATGCAACTATGGTAAGCACTTCATCTTGAAAAGATAAAATTTTAAAAGCCAAACCCTTAGGAAAGACAAAATTTTCCAAATGTTTCTTTGGGTTTTTCTTTTTTAAAAAGAAAAATTATAATAGAAATTTAATTACCTGAAATTAAACAATAGCAATAATGAACAAAATATTTGTCAAAACAGTAGGGATACACTAAAGGGGCATTTTGGAGGGAAAGTTATAGGGCTGAATGCTTCTATTTAGAAAAGCAACTGAAAGTCAATGAACTAAGCACCCAACATAAGTAAATAATAAGAGAATAAAATCAGAGACATTAGAAAAAAAAGGTAAGAAAGCTAAGAACAACAACGAATTTGTGTGAAAGGAAACCTATAGCAGAAAAGGTTAATGAAGTAAAAGTTTTTCTGTTATAACTATTAATAAAATAGGCAAATCTTTGATGAGATTATCAAGAAAGAAACCGAAGGAACAAATAAAAAATACTAGGGGAAACAGGGAGCATACAGATTAAAAAGAATGTATGAACCGCTTTATGCAAACAAATTTGAATATTTAGATGAAATGGGCAGATTCCTAGAAAATGATAAATACCTGGGTGGCTCAGTCAGTTGAGTGTCCGACTTCAGCTCAGGTCATGATCTCGCGGTTCGTAAGTTTGAGCCCCACATCAGGCTCACTGCTGTCAGTGCGTTAATACAGAGGCCACTGGGGCGCCTGGGAGGCTCAGTCGGTTGAGCATCCGACTTCGACTCAGATCATGATCTCGCGGTCCGTGAGTTTGAGCCCCGCGTCGGGCTCTGTGCTGACAGCTCAGAGCCTGGGCCTGCTTCGTATTCTGTGTCTCCCTCTCTCTCTGCCCCTCCTCCACTCATGCTGTGTCTCTCTCTGTCTCAAAAATAAACATTAAAAATAATTAATTAATTAATTAATTAAAAATACGGAGGCCACTTCAGATCCTCCGTGCCCCTCTCTCTACCCCTCCCCGACAAGTATATGGCCAACTAATCTTTGACAAAGCGGGAAAATGTATCCAGTGGAAAAAAGACAGCCTCTTTAATGAATGGTGCTGGGAGAACTGGACAGCAACATGCAAAAGAATGAAACTAGACCACTTTCTTACACCACTCACAAAAATAAATTCTAAATGGATAAAAGATCTGAATGTGAGACAGGAAACCGTCAAAATCCTAGAGGAGAAAGCAGGAAAAAGCCTCTTTGACCTAAGACACACCAATTTCTTACTCGACACGTCTCAAAGGCAAGGGAATTAAAAGCAAAGATGAACTACTGGGACCTCATCAAGATAAAAATCTTCTGCACAGCAAAAGAAACAACCAACAAAACGAATAGGCAACCAACGGAATGGGAAAAGATCATCGCAAATGACATATCGGATAAAGGACTAATATCTAAAATCTATAAAGAACTTACCAAACTCCACACCCAAAAAACAAATAACCCAGTGAAGAAATGGGCAGAAGATATGAATAGACACTTCTCCAAAGAGGACACTCAGATGGCCAACAGACACATGAAATGATGCTTGATGTCACTCATCATCAGGGAAACACAAATCAAAACCACACTGAGATACCACCTCACACCAGTCAGAGTGGCTAAAATGAACAAATCAGGAAACTATAGATGCTGGCGAGGATGTGGAGAAGCAGGCACCCTTCTACACTGTTGGTGGGAATGCAAACTGGTGCAGCCACTCTGGAAAACGGTGTGGAGGTTCCTCAAAAAAATGAAAATAGAGCTACCCTTTGACCCAGCGATAGCACTGCTAGGAATCTACCCAAGAGACACAGGAGTGCTGATGCATAGGAGCACGTGTACCCCAATGTTCATAGCAGCACTTTCGACAATAGCCAAATCATGGAAAGAGACCAAGTGCCCATCAACTGACGAGTGGATAAAGAAGATGTGGTACATATATACAATGGACTACTACATGGCAATGAGAAAAAATGAAATCTGGCCATGTGTAGCAACATGGATGGAACTGGAGGGTATTATGTTAAGTGAAATAAGTCAGTCAGAAAAAGACAGATACCATATGTTTCCACACATAGGTGGACTTCGTGAGACTAAGCAAAAACCAGGGGGAGGGGAATAGGGGAAAGAAAAAAAAGACACAGAGAGGGAGGGAGTTAAAACATAAGAGACTCTCGAAGACTAAGAACAAACTGAGGTTGAGGGGAGTGAGGGAGGGGGGAGAGGGAGTGACGGGCACTAAAAAGGGCACATGTTGGGATGAACACTGGGTGTTATATGTAAACCAATTTGAAAATAAACTATTATAAAATTAAAAAAAATTAATTAATTAAAAATACGGAGGCCGCTTCAGATCCTCCGTGCCCCTCTCTCTACCCCTCCCCGACTTGTGCTTTCCCATAAATAAATAAGTAAGTAAGTAAGTAAATAATGATAAATACCTAAAACTGATTCAAGAAGGAAAAGGCTTATTAGTTGTATCAGCGTTAAAAGAAATTATTAGTTATAAATCTTTTCCCATAGAAAACACCTGGCCAAACATTCAAGGAACAGAATTATATACAAACTCCTGCATAGACTAGAAAAGGAGCTCCCCAGTTTCGTTTTTAAATCTGATAGAACCTAGATACTCAAACTAAACAAAAAGAAGTACACTGTATCTAGCAGTATTTATAAAGGATAATACATGATAACACAGTTGGGTTTGCTCCAGGAATGCTGTCACTTCAACATTAGAAAAGGTAAAAAAGCACAAGAGAAATACTTGCAGCATTCCCTTTACTGTAAGGAAGAATGTCGTTACTTCTTTTGGTTAAAGGACTAGCCAGACAACAATGAAGGAGTAAGAATCAGAAAAGAAGAAGGATTTATAAGGATTACAGTTGAAAGATTATTTTTTGAGTTTTCCACTCAAAATACTATACAGATAAATTACTGGAGTTAATAAGAATAATAAGGTACTAGATATAAGATCATTATCTAAAAATTTACTTAATTTCTGGAATCATCCATGAAAAGAAAATGTAATATTTTAAATATACGGTTTACAGTAGCAACAAAACATATCTAGGTATAAATCAACTACATATGTGCAGGCTCTCTACAGAGAAGGTCAGCAGTAGTATGGTCAGAAAAACTAGTTTCAGATCCTTTCTTTGCTTCTGGCTCCATGACCAGATCCAGATTCTCTCTCAAATCCCCTGAAACTGGTGTGTGCCCATCTCTTAACACTGTAACTAAGTACTTAATTAATGATTACCATTCTTACCTGGGAGCAGTAGTGATTTCAATTTTACAGATCCCTCAAGAAAAACTTAAATTATAGTCCGTATACACTGTTAAAGAATTTAGGGAAATGAAGAATATATTTTGTTTTTCTATAAAAATGATTGTATGTTGTTTGTTCTGGTGTTTTTATGATTAGCTTCTGTCTAAAAATTCCCTCAGTAAGGGAAGACCTCATTCATAAGGGATGCTGTAGGTCAGTGAGGCAAAATCACAGAGAGTTAAAGCAAAACCAGATCTACCAATATCAACCCAACATCAGTATAGATTTACATCACCATAAACTACATGCTATTGCTTTAGTTCTGAGATCTAAACGTATGGCTGGTTGCTTCTTTTCTTGGCTAGACACATACAGCAAGGAGTCTCTAAAGGAGGCTCATTTAAAAAGAGAAACTATTTTGGGGCACCTGGGTGGCTCAGTTTGGGCATCCGACTTTGGCTCAGGTCATGGTCTCACTATTTGTGAGTTCAGACCCCGTGGCGGGCTCCGTGCTGACAGCTCAGAGCCTGGAGCCTGCTTTGAATTCTGTGTCTCCCTCTCTCTCTGAACCTCCCGGGCTCATGCTCTCTTTTTCTCTCTCTCTCTCAAAAATAAATAAACATTAAAAAAAAAATTTTTTTAAAGAGAAACCATTTTGTAACTTTTGAAAAACAGTATAACATATTCTATATAACATTTTATTCTCTCTGTGTAACATTTCTCTAAGTAAACCTACAATTAAGCATTGCTAGTAGCATCTTTAATGAGATCTGGAAACTATTCTTTAAGTATCCTCAAACATACATAGCTTAAGCTAGAAGGTAGTTAGAGGCTTTAAAGTATGGGTCTCTCATCCTCTTATAAATACCTTTTTTGTCTTTTATTTAGCTGCACGTTATGAAGAAGGAGAGTCAGAAGCAGAGAGCATTACTTCATTTATGGATGTTTCAAACCCTTTTTATCAGCTTTATGACACAGTTAGGAGCTGTCGGAATAACCAAGGGCAGCTAATAGCTGAACCTTTTTTCCATTTGCCTTCAAAGAAAAAATATCCTGATTATTATCAGCAAATTAAAATGCCCATATCCCTACAACAGATCAGGTAAGATGTCTTCTACATTACTCCATAGAAATCCATTTTCTTGTAGTTGAGCCCTGCATGTCTGTCTCCTTCCTAAAATGGATAAGGATATTAAAGGTAAAAATGTCTGCATGTCTAGAGTATGCTGGAATATCACTCCTATATGAAAAGTGAGAAATTTGATTAAATACAAATGGTATTCTTTGTACTACAATAGAGTCAAGGCAAGTAAACAAAAGGTATTCCAGCCAGGCGTTTGTAGGTCAGATTATAGACTGTAAAAAGTCGTGTAGCTCAAAGTTTAACTGTTCATTTCCTTACAACTGAGCAAAACACAAAAATATTTCTGCTTATACCTCTCATTGATATTTTAATTCTAACAGTTTAACTGTATATAAATTTTGTATCTATCGTTGAGCCCCCAGAATAAGTATAGTTAGCTCTTAGAGAATTCATTATTTGAAGCAATACCTGAAAGATGACCCATCTTGGTTTCACTTTTCTGTTTAGAAAATGTTAAGATAATCAGCAGCACCTGGGTGGCTCACAGTTGGTTAACATCTGACTCTTGATTTTGACTCAGGTCCTGATCTCACAGTTCATGGGTTCAGGCCCCTTGTGGGGCTCTGCTCTGATAGTGCGGAGCCTGGTTGGGATCCTCTCTCTTTCTCTCTCTCTGCCCCTCCCCTGCTTGTGTGCATGCGTGCGCTCTCTCTCTGTCTCAAAAATAAATAAACTTAAAAAAAAAAAGAAAATGTTAAAATAATCATTGAGGGATGACTGGCTGGCTCAGTTGGTAGAGCATGTTAACTCTTGATCTCAGGGTTGTGAGTTCTAGCCCCACATTGGGGATGGAGACTACTTTTAAATAAACAATCACTGGGAATTCAGCCAGACAGAATACTAAAACTACCACATTATTAAAAATAATAGGAAATAAGTAATGTAACTCTTGCAGTGCATGTTAGGTTTTACAGTATACCCACATAGAGGCAACCAACACAAAAATATCTTAACTGGGCAAAATCAGACTAAGCTGATATTTACCTGGATAGATAAGTCACTTTCCAAATAATAGGAATTAAAATTCTTATACTTGCTGGATTCTAGAAAATAAGGTTGGCTAGCAAAAGATGTTTCATGGTTTTGCATTTGTAATTTCCATGTTCATCATTTGATCAATAAAATTTATGATGTTTTTACTTAATCCAAATTTTGGAGGTTTTGTACACAAGTAGAATAATAGAAAATCAATTTATTTTGCCCTCTTAAAGTAACATTGAAATTAAAGCTGCCATTCACGAAGAAAATAGTTTGGAAATTGTCTTTTATACTCTTTGGGTTGGAAAAGGTAGTGACAATCTTCTAGATGTTGAGAGGTTCCCTTTAACTCAAGAGTTTTTGTCCTTAATTTCTTTTCTCCCTCAGTTTTTTTCGTTGTTGTTGTTGTCCAGTCTAATTAATTAGTTTAGTTCAAAAGAAGACATATCCTCAAACCAACTCAATCACCTGCCTACGCCTCTTTTCTGGTTAAAATTTTCTAATATAAATCTTGATTTGTTAAGTCAGTAATTCTGCACCTTCCCCCATTTTAAGTATACTTTATGACAGTTGTCTGGCACATAGGTAGGGGAGTGTGAGGAATGGAGAAGTGGCCGGGGCCTAGCTGGGAGCACAGTAGAATTCTGCAGGGTCAGCTTTTAGGATGACTAATCTACCTCCTTTCTAAGGACACACCAAGCCAGTAGTGCCTGACAGGAGCTGGACTACCTTCCATTATCTCTGCATAGGAGCAACAGGGAAATCGACAGCGGTGCTGCCGACTAGAACTTTCTGTGGTGGTGGAAATGTTATTTTCTCTGCCCTGTCCATTACGGTAGCCACTAGCTACATACAACTATTGAGCACTTGATATGTGGCAAGTGCAACTAAGGAACTAGATTTTAAATTTTATTTTGATTTAAATAGCCACATGTGGCTAGTGGCTACTCTGTTATACAGCGTAGTCCTAGGAAGAAGTCCTAGTTACAAAAGTTTGTTTTGGAAGGGTAGTAGTAAATAGATTCTGACAGGTGTGCCTCTTATTTACCATCTTAAGATATCTTCATTGTACATATGTGTATCCCCCAGAGTTGCCCTTTCATGGTGTTGCCAGTGCTTTCTCTTTAACCCTCATGAATGGGAATGACCTTTTATTTTCAGAAGTGGCTAGATCACTATGCTTCTTTATTAAAGTAGCTTAAAACCTCCTTGATTTTTTTTTTTTCTCTTCTTGGGGTTTGAATGTTAGCCACTAACAGGGGTTTTCCATTAGGGTTTTTGCTAGTATATTTGCTTTGTAATTGACCACCTTGGCACCTGGGTCTTCTTAATTACTTTTCCTAATGTTTTGTTCTTCTGGATTTTCAGGTAGACTGCCGTGCTAACTACAATGGTGTTTTTGTCTTCTTTCTCTTTTGAAAGTGCCCCTACCAGGCCTGTAATTAGTGTCACCAGGAAAGAGGCCAGGTTCTGTTGGTTAAGAGTTTTGAACTGGACTTTCAGTAAGGATGTTCCATCATTTTCGTAAAGGCAAATTGTACCTGTGTGTTTGTCTTTCACAGAACAAAGCTAAAGAACCAAGAATATGAGACTTTAGATCATTTGGAGTGTGATCTGAATTTAATGTTTGAAAATGCCAAACGCTATAATGTTCCCAATTCAGCCATCTACAAGCGAGTTCTAAAATTGCAGCAAGTCATGCAGGTATGATCCTTGGATTTGCTTAACTGTGGTATGTATAACTGAGGTAATTTTACAAACTATGAGGATGTACTTTTAAGAGGTGTGATTTCTCCCAACAATATCACATAATATATTTCAACCACAAGTCCTGCCGAGTGTCCTTTTAGAGTTGTCAGGACCATCTAGAGTAGAAATAATAGTTTAGATTTAGTTTTAAGCCGTCATAATTAGTTACAAGTCCTTTGTGAGTTGAAGGAGCAGGGGTTTGTGCCTGGGGAGTAATTTTACAGTCCTCAGGAAGTTTCCTTCCAATCACAGATAATATTCTGTTATTTAGATTTTATTTCTTTGGTTCTAGACTTTGTTAAGGTAGCATTAGTCCTAAGAGAAAGACAGCTTAAAGCTAATTAATCATTGTACAGTGTTCATGAATTTATCAGACCCTTTCTGATGGGCATCTGGAGTCATGGGTCCCTTATGGGTTTTGAAACAGAAAGGGATTGATATGAAACTCAAATTGTGTCTGTTGATTTTGGGTAGACTCTTTCTAGAAAGAGAATCTCAGAGCAAGGAAGCAACAAAAGCCATTTTTGATCACCTGTGGAATCTTCATTTTGTATAGTCAATATTGGCATCAGTGCTTTGGATTTCAAGTATTTTCTTTCAGTACTCTGTATATCCTGTAAGTGTGGTGGTTTGGATTTCAAGTATTTTCTTTCAGTACTCTGTATATCCTGTAAGTGTGGTGGTTGCACAACAATGCATGTGTTGAAAAGTAGATAGATCTTCTTTCACCTCTCACATTAAACTTTCTCCTTAGCTACACCATTGCTTAAGAAGTCAAGGGTACCGAAGACCATCTTTGAATTGGCTTTCCTTAAAATGGCCCCTGGGGCCCAATGCCCCTACAGCTTGCCTCAGTGCTTTTAATGTCACTGCCCTTTGTAGTCTTGCATTTTAGCTAGTGTTGATACCTCGACCCTCTGGATCCGTTTTTTAACCTACTTTTCTGTCATGCTGACTTTTGTTAATTGGGTTATTGAAAATGTTTACGGACTCTAATTTTGTGCGTCCTACATGCAGTTGTGTTTTTCTAAGAGAATCTGATCTGTCTAGCTTGTTAATATTCATATATTCTAGGAGCGCTCAGCAGGGTGAGCTTGACTCCCAGATCTGCTTGTTTCAGGCAAAGAAAAAGGAGCTTGCCAGGAGGGATGACATTGAAGATGGAGACAGCATGATCTCTTCAGCCACCTCTGATGCTGGTAGCGCCAAAAGAAAAAGGTACACACTCTTCTCACAGCTGAGACACCTCTATTTCTATTAGTTTGCTTTTGAGAAGTGCAGAGAAATGTGTTTTTAAGCTATCAGGTATGAATTTTCTTAAAAGCTTTAATTATTTAATAACACCTCTTCTTTTAGAATTCATTTGTAAATTGTATGATTAGCACTTTTGTTGGTGCAAGTCTGTACTGGTTTTAGATGATCCAGATAAAAAAATGGTGACTACTTGTGTAGCTTGGAAGACCATGTTCCTCTTTTTGCTGTCTGGGTCATTTTGTTTTAATGTGGCATTTCACGAGTGCCACTTAATAGTAATTTAGGTAATTTCTGCATGGTGAATTGCAAAACATTCAGTACTAATACTGCAGTGAAGGAAGTCACTGATACTCTTACATCTTAGTTTTTCCTTGTGAATCTGATCTCTATTTTAAGGATGTCAGATTGTAAACTACCAAGTCATAACTTCTTGTAGATCATAAAATGCTAAGCTAGATGTTTGGGTTTCTCCTCTTTCTAATCTTTCTCTGAACTTCCCTAACCCTTCCTTTCTCTCATGGGTTATATGGAAGGGCACCTCACTGTGAGATTCTGAAGCTGTACTCCATAAAAATCATACAAGAACATGTCCTTTGTCTATGCCTCCCACACAGAGTTTCTCTGGCTTGATCTTTGTGGAACACCATATTCTCCCTCAACCTTAACTGTTTCACCATCTCTGTAGCAGCAGTCACTCCATGGAGGACACCTTAAGTACGAAATAAGCTAATCACTAGTAGCAGGGACAGGTTCAGCGTTGAATGAAGATGTTACTAGTAACCGTTGACACTGTTCTGCTCTTGCACTAATAGACCCACTAAAATCAGAGGGTTAAAAGAGGTGGCATACAAAAGAGAAGCTGTCCTGTCTTTTCCTCTTATAAATAGCATTTGGGAAAATTGTTTTAGTTTTGAAAATAACTGCTGTGCTGTGCCATGGGAACTAAATCGATTGGTGTGCCCTGAGATGTGAATCTCCTCCATTGCTGGCCTATGAATTTCATCCTTCCAAGTTCTTAATTCCTTGTTATACCAGGGACAACGGAGGAAAAATGTGAAACCAGATCAGAGACATCAAAGCAAGAACATCTTTGAGTGTAATTATATAACTCTACTACAGCATCACCAGTGTTTTCCAGATCAGTCACCCATCAAAGATAAAAACTTCTAAGGCAAAAGAAGGTAATGGAGGCAAAAGTGATGGTACAATTAGTGCCAACACTGAATGAAAAGAGAGATCTTAAACTAGTTGAGTGTTAAAAAAAGCAGTTCCGAAGCATCAGCCCAGGCCAGATCCTTAAAAAGTACCTATCTCTCTCTGTGGCTTGTAGTTTGTGGGACAACCCAAGTACATTAAAGGAAAGTTATTACTCTAAAACCTCCCATAAAAACAAAACCAAGTATTATGTTGTTGAAATCATAAAAATCCCACTTCAGACAAAAAGTCTCCATGAGCAGGTTTCTTAGGAAGTGCTTTGAATAATAAGGTGGACAACACAAATAAGAAGAGCAAACACAAATCATAGCTCAGGCAGCATGAGCGGCCATTAAGTTGAGAGAAGCAAGTCCTATATTCTGAACTGTGTGGCAAAGGAAGAAACATAATGAGCCTTTTAGAAGGTAGCCAGTTAGCTTCTAATGAGAAATAGACTTTTCCATATTCAGGCAAACATAGCTGCCTAATAGGTTAAGTTCAACTTGTCCACAGAAGTCAAGACCAGATTTTCCAAGTACCACTCGACTTGATGACTCCTAAATATTGTACATGACTCGATCTTTGCCTTTTTTTTTTAATATTAAAGAATATGAGAACAATTAATGTATGTTTTCTTCATTCTGGGAGTGTATTCTTCTCCCCCACCCCATTTGCTCAAAAATCTACTTGCTGTCTTCCAGGTTAAAATGTTCCAAATATTCTTAATATCTTTTATCCTTTGGATTGAAGAATCTTTTTTCTCAACCGTATTTGGTTTATACATGATCCTCCGATGTTGCTTGTTTTGTTTCTCTTCACATGTAATGTTTGTTTCTGCTTTCCCAGGAACACTCTTGACAGTGAGATGTTGGGTCTCAGGAGGCTCTCCAGGTGTGCAGTCCTTTTTTATGCATAAACATATTTTTAAAAGTATAACTTCTGTGGCATGGTCAGTACTGAGTAGGTGAAAAGTGAAGTCTTAAGCATGTGAAATGACAGTGTTTATTTGGGGGCAAGTTTATTTTATGAATAAAGAAAGCTGCATTGTTTAGAAGTATAGTTGGTAAAGTCAATTCAGAATTAGTTAGCCTGGATAGTTCGGAAGCCTTCATTTGTTGCTAGCTTTGCCAGGGGCACCAAGCCCCCTCACCGGTCATTGTGGTTGTGCTTGTGCAGCAGAAGGCTGATGCTGGGAATACAGTGGCAGCGCCAGTGTCCAAAGGCTGGCGGATGCTGATTCCCTTTCAGGGATGTCTTTACAGATTGAGGGGTGGTGGAAGGATTAAAATCAACGTTGACAATCCAGGCGATGTCAGCCTGTGTTGACGCCTATGTGTCGGGTTAGTGCTTCTCGAGCACGAATGCATTTCCTCAGTCTCTGTTCTTGCCCATGTTTTGTTTCTTTGAAAGCATCCATTCTTTTGCATGTTACTTATGATTTGGAAAACAGCCTGCGAGTTGTCATGTTATAGTCCCAGTGATCATTGTGTGGTGCTTTTATTTTCACCTTAGCGTTCTGGCATTCTGGAGTGTCAGCTGCTCGCAGAACACCAGACTCTGCTCTTACAGGCCATAAAGGAAAACGGTTAGGCATCATCTCTACATGCCGGGAACTTATTGGCCAGGAGAAGAGGCAGGTTGAAAACAAGTGAAATTATGTGGGAGCAGTGTAAGAAAATAATTGCACGAGGTACACAGTCGTGTAGTTCTATAGAACTACATGCGTGATTGCCCAGATAGCTCTTGGAAATATGATTTCCCTATCATGCTTAAGAAAAGGTTTCTCAGATCATAAATTTAAGGAAAAGACCATGGGTTGTATTTTTTTTATATCGTTCATAGTGTACGGCACTAGCTCTGGGTAGTAGTAGAAATAGAAATGTGGGGCATCGTGGAGTAGTTTTATACTCCCGACCTCGAGAACTTAGCTGCCCAACTTCATATCCTAGTTATTCTAATTAACTTTGTGATCTGAGCCTCACCTCACTTTCCTCATCTGAAAAGGGAGATGATAACTATACCTACACAAGATTGTTGTGAGGACCTGAGTGGTTAATGTGTTTGAAGCCCTTAGAACTCGGCCTAGATGCAATTAGTACTCCATCTGTGTAACTCTGATTATTTTCTGGGAGTAGTTCCTGTGACATTAAGACTTGGTAGATTTCATTTTGTGTTTAGTCCAGTGTCTAGGAAACTCATTAGAAAAGGTTTATTATTTATTAAAAGGTTTTATTCCTTAAAGACTTGAACTTGCAATGAATGTAGCAACTCTTGTAAAGGAGAGAACCTTTGGGTTTACTTAGCTTAATAGCAGACATCACTGAACATCTAGGACCAGGATGTTAAATGCTGCTAGACCTGGAAGCCTACAAGGGTTGAGAGGCTCTTGGTAAGTGCTGACTTTTGGGAAAGGGAGCAGCATCATAAAAGCAGCCTGGTCTCAGTTCTCATTGCTCACTTTATGACCTTAGGTATTTGGTTGACTTCTCTAATCATCCAGTTTTCCACCTGCAAAGTTGGGATTGTAAGCGTACCTGGTCCTTAGAGTTCAAGGATTAAATGAGAGTGCACATATAGTGTTTATTAGCACAGTCCCTGGCACATGGTAGAAGTGTTAACTGTACCTATAAATGGGAATTTTGTGTGTTTATATGCAAATGTGAATACATACAATAATAAGTAACAGCTTCAGAGAAAGAGTAATGTTAAGGACATTTGAGAAAGTGGTCAGCCACAGAGTATGAGGGTGAGGACTAACACTGTGGCATGAAAAATTGAAAGGCAAGATCAGACCCAGAAGGGCTGTGGAGGCCCTCTAAAACTTGGCGATAAACTAAGAGAAGCAAAAAGTGACAGTGATTCCAGTGTTCGAGGCTGGGTTGGGGGTCAGGAGGATGTGGTAGTGGTGGCCTAGAAAATCAGATTCAGAACAGACTGTCTTCTAGCTTCTAATCTTTGTGCAAATTAGAAAAAGCACCCATTTCTCAAGGCACTGTCATTTGTTAGAAAATTGCTGTAATAGAATGATTTTGTTAGCACAGAACCCTTTATGGCCCATCTCCTGTAAAATTCTAGAACTGCGTATTTATTACAACAGTGTCTGTTATCTGAATTGACATCCCCTTAAGTGTGGCACCCTTAAGCACACAATGATAAACAGCCCTGGATTTGAACTCCCATGAGATACAGTTTACTTAAGTATGTTCAAAGGTACTGATTAAAAAAAGAAGAATGAGTATGTCAGTTACAAGGTCTGAGATTTATACACCTTTCCCAAAATGGGGAGGACTAAACAAACTATTTACAGTTAGTGGTCTGAGAGAGGAGGACAGGTAAGACACATGGAGGGGTTCTAAGAAGAATCTGAAAAGCAAAGTAACATTGAAAACAGTGAACAGAAAGTACAAATTAGGGGAATATGGTATCTGTCTTTTGCAATATAGAGTTTATTCCTTTTAGAAAGTACTTGAAGTTATTTTCAAAAGTCATGCATATAATAAAGCTCAACATCCATATTGGAAAGAGATAAACCAAATACATCAGCCACCCAAGCTTAAACAGTTACTATAGAAGAGTATGAAATTTAGCTCTTGAGTTTTTTCTGGCAGCCAGGTTAAAACTAGTGGGCTGGTAGTTCTCAATCACAAAGGCAATATAAGGATTCAAAAAAATGTCAACCATATAACAAAACTGGGTTTGTTCAGACAAGGCTATAAGTGGCCCAAATAACAAAAGTTCTGCTTGCCTTTGAGGATGAAACCCAGTTACACATCAGTCTCTTAAAGAGTGAATGATACAAATGGGAAAAGGATACTATTGGTAATAAAAGTCCTAAAATAGTACGTTTCAGTTATTAGAGCAATCTCTTAAATAAATTCAGACTTCATGTTTTGAATATATATATTTTTTAATTTTTTCTATTTTTGACAGAGAACACAAGCGGAGGGGGGGGCGGTTTGGGGGAGGGGGTGCAGAGAGGAAGGGAGACACAGACTCCAAAGCAGGCTCCAGGCTATGATCTGTCAGCTCCAGGCTACAGAGCACGACACAGGGCTTGAACTCATGAACTGTGAGATCATGACTTGAGTCAGGGTTGAATGTTTAACCAACTGAGCCACCCAGGTGCCCCAGATGTCATGTTTTGGATATGTCCCATTTAAAGCTCTCTGGTGTCAGAGTTATCCTGCTCATCACTCTTTTACTTTGTTGACCCTTTTTCTAAAATTGTTAAAAGCTTTCCCTCTTCTTCAAAAAGCTCATGAAAATCTGCCCTAGATCCACTGTCAGGGTATTTGTAGCTTCATATAGAAAAGTCCAATGGTAATTGGGGGTGGTGTACTGGAGCTAGGAAGGGAAGAGAGCTTACCTGGACTAAGTAAGGAGCCTTGAATTGTGTGTGGTATTCCTGGAATGAGGAGTGATTTCATTTTGAGTTGATTATTGAAGAGATTTTTTAAGCTTGGGTTCAAAATGGGATTTCTGTGGATGGAACCGGAGGGTATTATGCTAAGTGAAATAAGTCAGTCAGAGAAGGACAGATGCCTTATGTTTTCACTCATATGTGGATCTTGAGAAACTGAACAGAAGACCATGAGGGAGAGGAAGGGGGGAAATAGTTATAAACAGAGAGGGAGGGAGGCAAACCACAAGAGACTCTTAAATACAGAGAACAAACTGATGCAGGGGTGGGGGGACAAGGGGAAATGGGTGATGGGCATTGAGAAGGGCACTTTTTGGGATGAGCAATGGGTGTTGTATGTAAGCGATGAACCACAGGGATCTACCCCCAAAACCAAGAGCACACTGTACACACTGTATGTTAGCCAATTTGACAATAAATTATATTAAGAAAAAGAAAGAAAACAATTCTGGAAAACAAACAAAAAACAAAATGGGATTTCTGAGTCTTCATTTTGAAGTTCCACCCCCCCACAAGTGAGACCCAAAGAAACCGTAACTTTCTTTAATAGTTCTAAGCATAGATTTCTTTGATATCAAATTGAGATTCTGAAATTTTTCTTTAGAGGCTTCCTGAAGGTTAATGTCATTCGTGTTCTAATCTCTGCCCAGATGTGTAGCTCTGTGGTTTTGGAGCTCTGTCCCAAGTTCCCCTTCCATGAGCCACTTGCTAGAGTCCTGGACTAAGAGGACTCTTGCTCTCACATCATTGCCCCAGATGTCTCTTCAGGGAAGTAATTCCCACTGGATGAAACTTCTAACATATCTAACAATTGCTTATGTGATATAGAGACATGAGAGGGGAAAACAGCAGAAATGATTCCAGGGCCACTCAAGATTACCCAAGAGAAGTGAACAGTCTGAGTGGAGGCAAAGGAAACAGAGGTCTTTTTTCCCCTCCTAACTGACTACTTTCAGACTGCCTTAGCTCCATGATGCTTGGAAGATAGGCATTTTTTACACATTTTGTTATTTATTTTTATTTTTTCATTTCTGACACATTTTATTTTTTTCAAGTTTATTTATTTTGAGAGAGACAGAGACAGCAGAGTGGGGGAGGGGCAGAGAGAGAAAGAGAGAGAGAGAGAGAGAGAGAGAGAGAGAGAGAATATCTCAAGCAGGCTCTATGCTGCCAGCACAGAGCCCAATACAGGGCTTGAATCCAGGAAGCTGCAAGGTCATGACCTGAGCCAAAACTAAGGCAACTGAGCCACCCAGGTGCCCCTCATTTCTGACACATTTTAAAAGCTTGACTTAAAGATGGATATTTCTTTTCTTATCTATTGATTATTCTGTATTTGGGTTTTGTTTCTGTTTTAAAAAACATAATTTTTGGACTTGGGAGAGAAAATATCTGGCCTCTGGCCTCATCATGACATAGCGGTAGAGTGAGTCACTGAACTGGGAAACCCATGTGGCCACATAGTTTCCTTTAGAAATGAACTTCCTTCCATTTATAAGACAGGAAGCAGATACAAAATATTTACCTCTAAGTACTGCATTATATCACCTTGTAAGGGTTGAATAGAAATTAAGTCATAAATCATTTCATTTTATTACCTACCTGAGTGTTCATCTTGAGACTGCTGGTTTGAGGCTCACTAGAATGTATCAGTGTCCTGAAAGCATACTGGAAATCATGCTGGAAGATCGTCTCTTCTAATAATTCACTGGGCCACTCACCTTGGGCACGCCATTTAGCCTCTCTGAGCCAGTTTCCTAAACAGTTAAGAGATAGCCTGTCTGTTCTCTTGGGCTCCTTCTTAACTTAGGTTCTAATCTGTGGTCCCTTGACTTTGTTCCACACTACACATATTCGTTGCTTAGTATCACATCTCACTGGGAGAATCTGGAGAACAAGACAAGGATTCACATTCAAGATGAAAATTTTCTCAAGAGCTCAGGTAAACCACTGAGCATTTATTCCTTAGGCTAGATTGGGATATTGAGTAATGCTGGAGGGAGCAGGGACTGACCTAGACAGGATAAATGCAGGAGAGACCTGTACACATTGTAGAGACTCTAGTCTTGCAGATAAGCCTCCCTTTGTTTTCTCGTAACTAGGATATGCAGGTGCTCAGGGTGGTTGTCTTAAGAGATAGGGTATTCTCTGTGTGTGTTTGGTTTTGGTGTTTTGAAGTAAGGACTGTTAGTAACAGCAGGAATCAGTAGTTTTATTCCACTTTTGCTGTGTTCTTGAAAACAAAAAGCATATTTCAACTGATAATAGAATTTCATTTTCTTTGGATGTTAGAGAAGCCTTTTTTTTTAAGCATTGCATTTCATAAATACTCTAAACAGGTTTGTCTGGTGTTCATTGGCTGCTCCTGCCAGAGTCACTATGTTTTAATTTTAACTATTTGGAAATTCTCCTAATATTTGCTTATAGCTTCCAGCATGTTTACTGTGTTTGTGGCATATGTAATCAATAAGTTATAATCATTATAAAGCACCTTCCCGCAAGTTTAGTTTGTTTCATTTCATGTTCATCCCTGTATAAAGAAAACTGAACCTCTTCTCATTTCTCCCCTTTTCTACCTCACCCCTCAACAGTAAAAAGAACATAAGAAAGCAGCGAATGAAAATCTTATTCAATGTTGTTCTTGAAGCTCGTGAGCCAGGTTCAGGCAGAAGACTTTGTGATCTATTTATGGTTAAACCATCCAAAAAGGACTATCCTGATTATTATAAAATCATATTGGAGCCAATGGACCTGAAAATAATTGAGCATAACATCCGCAATGACAAATACGCAGGGGAAGAGGGAATGATAGAAGACATGAAGCTGATGTTCCGGAATGCCAGGCATTACAACGAGGAGGGCTCCCAGGTAAAAATGTGTAGGAATCTTGCAGGCGGCTTGTTTCCTTTTGGGTGCTGATAGAGTAATACATTTTAAGAGACCGGATCTAGAGGCCTCACTGAAGTTACTCTTCTCAGTGACTAGCTTAATATTTTGTCTTTTCTTAATTGTCTAAAATGGGAGACAGTACATTGTATAGGTTAAAAGTTGATACTCTGTAATTTGACATCCCAGATTTGAATTCTGTTCTGCCAAATCCCATGTAAGTAACTTACTTTCTCTGAGCCTCATTTTCCTCATCCATGCAGTGGAGATAAAAATAGTACTTGCATTCTGTTTATTTACATACTCAGAGTATTTACATACTCTGTGTACATTCTCTCATTTAAATCCTACGACGGCCCTATGTCGTAGGATTTAAATGAGAGAATGTACACAGAGTATGTAGCATGGTGCCTGGTGTTCAAATAAGCACTAGATGAAAACCAATGACATTAAAAATCTTTCCTCGTTATTACTACCCTCAATAATGTACTTCTCCAGGGATAGTCCACAAAATGGTATGATCATAAAAGATTCAGGATATATTCATAAACGTACCTCTAAATCATTGATTTTGTTTTGAAGCATCTTGATTTTCAGTTCTTTGTCAGTATAACTATGATATATTCTTCTTTTGGTTTTTTTAAATTTCATATTCTTTATCTACTTTATTTTTTATTGAAGTATAATTGACATGTAACATTATTAGTTTCAAGTGTACAACATAATGATTTTGTATTTGTATGTATTGCCATGTGATCACATTAAGTCTCGTTAACATCTGTCATCGTGCATAGTTTCAAAGTTTTTTTTCTTGTTGTGAAAACTTTTAAGATCTAGTTTCTTAGCTTTCACATATGCGCTACAGTTTTAGTAACTGTAGTCACCATGCTATACACTATATCTTATTTTCTAACTAGAAGTTTGTGCTTTTGACCCCTTCATCCATTTCACTCATCCCCACCCCCTCTCTGGCAACCACTGATCTGTTCTGATCTGTATGAGCTTGGGGGTTTCGGGGGGGGGGATTGTGTGGTTTTTTTAGAATCTGCATATATGTGAGATGATACGGTATTTGTCTTTTTCTGTCTGAATTACTTCAACTAGCATAATGCCCTCAGAGTTCATCCACATTGTCACAAAGGACAAGATTTCATTCTTTTTTATGGCTGAATTATATTTTCTCCCTCTCCGTGCGCGCACGTGTGTGTGTGTATGTGTTTTCTTATCCATTCATCTGTTGATGGACACTTAGTTTGCTTCCATATCTTGGTTATGGTAAATAATGCTGCACTGAACATGGATGAGAGTGCATGTACCTTTTCAAATGTCCTTTATCTACATTAAACCTCCCAGAAATAAAATAACACTAAAATCATGTGTTTCCTTTCTTTTGCTCTTGCAAAATAAACTAGGCATTGAGGGTACTTGTGATCAGGCTCCCTATTATAGGGTTTTACACTCTCCTTAGTATCAGTGACTAATGTGCCACTTGTCTGCCACTGATCAAGAAAAAAGCCACCCTTAAGAGAAGTAGCCAAAGAAGGAAGCTTTTATTCCTTCAGCCTCTCTGATGTGGTGGCGGTCAGGAGAGCCTCTGTGGAGAGAGTCAGGGGAATGTCGCTGTTGAGGTGTGGCCATTAGGTGAATAACTTTGTTCTTGGCTACATATTACCACCCTTGGCTCAATCTTCAGAGAGCGATCCCAAGCAGGGA
This sequence comes from Paguma larvata, assembly GCA_030068075.1. Classification (NCBI taxonomy): domain Eukaryota; kingdom Metazoa; phylum Chordata; class Mammalia; order Carnivora; family Viverridae; genus Paguma; species Paguma larvata. The sequence goes on along the minus strand of CM057842.1, from coordinate 20,074,720 downwards.
TTATTGCTTTTCACGGATCAGAGTCTCCATTGTGAATTCAGACTGATAGTAAATCCATAATGATATTTGAGCTATTACTAACTGTCAAATATTTGTAATTTTTAACTTCCATTGAGCTAAGTCAGCTACCTTGAGGGTCCAGTGGAAGAGAGATTTATAAAAAAAAAAAAAAAAAACACACTGTAAATATGTTTCAGAAGTTCTGTAAAAACTTGCAGTGATTCTACTGCAGTAGTTCTGAAACTGTAGCATTCATGTCTCACATTAGAATCACCTGGAAAGCTTAAACAACAAGCCATTTGAGGCCCCACCCCTCAAAGATGTGATTTTGTTGCTCTGTAGTGATCTCAAGCTTTATTTCTTTAGTTCTCAGTTATGGTAACCTTTGTCTTTAAAACTTTTTTATAGATGCATGTTATACTTCAATAGAACATTTTTTAGAAAATAATTTTAAATATATTTATGGAATATAGGTGTACAACGATGCGCACATCCTGGAGAAGTTACTCAAGGATAAAAGGAAAGAGCTGGGCCCGTTGCCTGATGATGATGACGTGGCTTCTCCCAAACTCAAGCTGAGTAAGGCAGCCTCACGCTTTGTTATTCAGTTTAGTCTGTCAAGGATAGATTACTGATTCACCGAAATAATACGTAATTGATTGGTGAATATGTTTGGATTTATACTCTGGTGTGGAGTTTCTTCTCTTCTTCTCAAATGCTCTCTTGTATATTTTAAGTAGTTAAGATGTGAAAAGCATGTGGGGAATAGTATATAATGTCAGAGATTTTGTTTACTTTCTTAAATGCTGTGGACATTTTGTAAATATTAAATGGTAAGAATAAATACTTTCCTCACATACTGTGCCTGCAAGAATGTAGTGGCAGATTTGGTATTTTATATGTTTGTTTGTTTGCTGATTACTGGAATTAAAAGTGAATCCCAGCAGCATGCTGATCCTAGATAGAATTCGAAGTGTTAGATGCTCAGCCACTGTACTTGTCTTGGTGATTTTATTAAAACTGTGAGGGGAGAGGGGCTCCCAGGTGGCTCAGTCAGTTAAGCATCTGACTTCCGCTCAGGTCATATCTCGTGTTTAAGGAGTTCGAGCCCCACATCGGGCTCTGCACTGACAGCTCAGAGCCTGGAGCCTGCTGCAGATTCTGTGTGTCTCTCTCTCTGCCCCTCCCCCATGCACGCTCTGTCTTTCTCTCTCTCTCTCCCCCCAAAATAAATAAATGTTAAAGAAATTCAAAACAAAACAAACTGAGGGGAGAAAAGACAACAAAAGCAGTTAATAAATAGCATTGGGCTAAACAAGAGGTTTCTGCCTTAATTACAATATGTAAATAAAATAAATACCAAACCTGTGATAATGGCGTTGTCAAGTATTCTTTGGAAGTATATTTGCTGAAAGGGGAAAAACAAACAGACCTTGCTTTTTTTAATGAAATTACTATAAACTATTATGTTTTGAGTATGACTTACTGCTAAGTGATGATTCCTTCATAATAAGGGATTTATCTTTTTATGGAATGGTAAAAGCATGCAGAAGTTTTGCAGAAATGAAAACCTTGTTTTATTTTTTAGGGACACAGTGCCTTTTAAAAAAAAACTTAATTCTGGTGGTGGCTCAGTGGAACATGTGACTCTTGATCTTGGGGGCATGCGTTCAAGCCCCACATTGGGTAAAGAGATTACTAAAATTAATTTAAGAGGCACTTGGGTGGATCAGTCAATTAAGCATCTGACTCTTGATTTTGGCTCAGGTCATGATCTCACAGCTCAGATAAAGTCCCGTATTTGGCTCTACTTCACAGAGCAGAGTCTGCTGGGGATTATCCCTCTCCCTCTCTTTCTGCTCCTCCCCCTCTAAATGAATGAATGATTGAATGAATGAATGAATGAATGAATAATAAAATTTTTAAGAAGAGTTTAAAAAAAATAGAAGTAATCCCATAAGTTGAGTTAGGAAATGGTAGATAATTTAACAGTAACTAAATACACATATTTTTTCAATTTCAAGGAAAGGAAATTTTAATGTGTAATGTTGATTTCCTTTTCATTTCTCTATTTTATATTATGAAAATTTTCAAACATCTACAAATATGAAGAGTGGTACCATTACTCAGCATTTATCAAGATTGTGCCTTATTTCCTATATCCACTTTTCTCTTTCTTTTTTTTTTTGTTCTAAATTATTTAAAGGAAATTCAGTCATGTTATTTCATTTCTACAGAATTCTGTACGTATCTCTAAAATTTGCAAATATTTTCCTAAATAACCATGAAATCATTGCACCTAACGAAACTAACCATTTCTTGGTTTCATCTAATACCTGACAAATTTTCAAATTTTATTGATCGTCTCACAAATGTATTTTCACAGTTGGTTTCTTCAAATCAGGACCTAATTAAGTTCTTTACATTCTATTTGATCATTATGCCCTTTGCTCATAATCTAGAGCAAACCCCTACCTTTTTTTATTGTCAAGCCATTGACTCTTCAAAAACCAGATCACTTTCCTGTACAGTTTCGAGTTCTGGATTAAACAGTTGACTTCTTTGTGGTATCAACTAACTTTTTGCTCTATTCCTCTCATTTCTTAAAAACATTTACTCCAGAGGCTTGATTAGACTAAGTTTCAGCTCAGCAATGATGCTTGGTATTAGGTTTTCTATCCTTACATTGCATCACAGCTTGGGGCAGTGTCTGGTTGAGGTATGATCTAAATAAGGTCCACATACTGCATTTGATTGATCCTCCTTCTAATCCATAAATTCCCCTCCCATCTTTCTTTTTTTGCCCTGCAGTTTATTTGTTGAAGAAATTGGGATTGTACTATAGCTTCCCATAGTCTGGGTTTTGCTAATTGCATTCCTTTGCTATAGTTTAACATGTTTTAGTGTCCTTGGCATTTCCTCTAAATTGGTAGTTGGAGCAAGAGGCGTGATCAGATTTAAATCAGATTTAATCCTCGTCCCCTCCTTTTGGTACAGAAACCAGCTTCAGAGGTGGTATATAGTCTTTCATTGGGTGGCCCTGTAACAGCTGGTTATTCCTCCATGTGTTAACAGCTACTGATGCTGACTACCTTAATTCATTAAAGATATATAAAATAGCAATAGTGTGATTTTATCATTTCTTGCTCATTTACCAACTGGAATACTTGTGTGCAGAGAAACTTCGCCTCATCCAGTATCCGGTTATCCAGTGGTAGTTTTTTGTTTGTCTTCGTTTGGTTTGGCTTGGTTTGGTTTTTTTGTTTTGAAAGGATAAAAGATCCGCCCCATCCCCACCCCTCACCAGTGCTTTGTTTACTAGTTTTCAAAATAAAGCATTGATTTACCAACATCTTCCAACATTTACGCAGTACGTTTGTTCGTTTTTATATATCATTAAGAACTACTAAATTTAGAAATGTTGCTGGGTTTTAACCCATTGCAGTTGCCCTTGTTGATGCTCCCGTTGTCGCAAGCTGGCTGCTGTGTTCTTTGGACATGACCGTAGTAAGGAGGCATTGATAGATTCTTTGCTATCTCATGTTTCAAGATACACGAGGTTCATCTTGTGCCAACTGTGCATCTGCCATTTGCTGAAGAGCTACTGGTGTTAGTATTTGAAATTCTTATTTCAGAATTATAGTCAAAACTACATGGGGTTATGCTGCTACTGGATTGGTCATTGTTTCTAAGATTCTAAGTAGAAGAAATTTCGTGTGTGTTTGTTTTATATTTAAAGATAAAATACGTCATAAGTTCATACTGATGCTGTTAACTGAGCTTTATAGCTGTAAGATTTTTATGCAGTGTTCTCTGTCTTAGCATCTGTATCTTTTTTCCTACTGTGATAAAAATCTTGGCTCAAGGATACTACAGGTGACGGAATTAGTTGCCTCATAGCTCTTCATTGGCTTCATTCTACCCTATTCGCAACTATCTCAACGTGGTAGTGCTTCCTCTCTCACTAAAAAATGATTACTGAAAACAGTTTAAAATTTTTTCCAGTTTTTTCATTGTCCCTAGGATATACATTAAACTGTGTTTTACGAATCATTTGGAATAGTCCCTTTGTTATGTTTATGCTTTACCAACTGTATACAAATTTGGGTTCATTTATTTCATTTTACCCATTTAACACTAAATCTCTTCCTTTAGGTAGAAAGAGTGGAATTTCTCCTAAAAAATCAAAATACATGACTCCAATGCAGCAGAAACTAAATGAAGTCTATGAAGCTGTAAAGAACTATACCGATAAGAGGGGTCGCCGCCTCAGCGCCATATTTCTGAGGCTTCCGTCTAGATCTGAGCTGCCTGACTACTATCTGACCATTAAAAAGCCCATGGACATGGAAAAAATTCGAAGTCACATGATGGCCAATAAATACCAAGATATAGACTCCATGGTTGAGGACTTCGTCATGATGTTTAACAATGCCTGTACATACAATGAACCTGAGTCTTTGATCTACAAAGATGCTCTTGTCCTCCACAAAGTCCTGCTTGAAACTAGGAGAGACCTGGAGGGAGATGAGGACTCTCATGTACCAAATGTGACCTTGCTCATTCAAGAGCTTATCCACAATCTTTTTGTGTCAGTCATGAGTCATCAGGATGATGAGGGAAGATGCTACAGTGATTCCTTAGCAGAAATTCCTGCTGTGGATCCCAACTTTCCTAACAAACCTCCTCTTACTTTTGACATAATTAGAAAGAATGTTGAAAATAATCGCTACCGGCGGCTCGATTTATTTCAAGAGCATATGTTTGAAGTCTTAGAAAGAGCGAGAAGGATGAATCGGTAGGTTTTCAAAGCTATTTCTTTTTGAGAAGGTGTGCTACTTAATGCAAAACAGAAGAAAATTCTGCTTTGATATACTGTTTCAGCTTAGGTGCATGATTCTAGTTGGTGGGCTGCTGTTTTGAATTCTAATTTGCCACAACTTGTAGAGAGCAAGCATATGCTGCAGGGGAGAGAAACCACACTATGAAATCATCTAGGTCGGGACCACTCAGAAGGAAAAGGACGGAGTTGAAGATCTGTTGAAAAGCATAAACTCTTCAAATATAGCCTTTCACAGAATACGTTTTTAAAGGATAAAATGCTTATAAATTGAAATGGTACTGTGATTTTCTTTTAAACTTTGAGTTCAATCTGAGCATTCTTTAAATAAATGAAGATAGCCCTAAGTTCTTGATCTGAGGGTAGACTGATTTAAATTTGACCACCATTTCCCTTTCCCAAAAGGGTAGCTTCTTTTTTTTTTAATCTCAGATCTCACTTTTAAGTGCCTCTTGCAGCCCTAAAAGCACTGAAAGGAGCAATCAAGTTTAATTTTCCTTCAAACCTGAATTCCCTTTTAATTTTGATTCCCTTTTATATTTGCTACCTAACACTGATATAATCAACTGTTAAAACAGTTTCAGTTCAGTGGTTACAGCGTGTCTTCCGGTTGTTCGTAGAGTCACTTGGGGAAATATTAAGAGATAAAGATACAAACCTTTCTGGAGCTTATAGTGTACCATGCTGAAAGGAGACTTTTAGGCATTCAGTGTGAAGCAATTCTAGCTGGGGAATCTGGTGAAGCCTGCATTTGTTCTGGATTTTGAAAGAAAAATTAGTAATAAGGTTTACTCTTTCCATTAAATGCCCCCTCTTTGTAAAGCACCATGCTAAACACTTTATGTAGATAATCTCTAACCCTTATAGCCATTCTAGATGATAATCTTCCCACTTTGTATATGGAGAAGTGGTGCCTAAACTTAGAGAATTAAGTTGCCTAAAGCCACACAACTAGTAAGTGGCTCATCTCATTCCCCACCATAGAGCCAGTCACCAAGACGCCAGTCATGGAGCCCAGCCATGGATGATAAGGCTTGTGCTCTGTGCTCTGAGAGCTTGAAGTCTGACAACTGGGATAGGTTGTATGCTTGGGGGAAAATGATTCTAGGTGTGAGACAACATATAACAACTTGATAGATAGTAAAGATGGTGGAGTAGAAACTATGCACTGGAGCTCTAAGAAAGACATGAGGCATTGGGGAAGAATGGGGGAATGGGTGGGATGCAGCTAAAGCAAGTGGTTTGAGAAAAGGCATAGAGTTAGAAAACTAATATGTTTAAGGGATGGGTGAAGTTGAGGTCAGGTTTGGAGAGGCCCTTGAGTGATGACACAGTTAGGAAATGGTCTTTATTGTTCAACAGCGGAGATACAAATGAAGAGAAAGATGGGGAGACATCTCGCAGTCGAAATTTGCATTCATTATTTTCATTTATTCAACAAATGTTAATTAAGTGGCTACTAGTTATAAGTAGATACATAGGATATACCAGTGGACAAAACAGACAAATTCTGCTTTCATGGAGCTTAGACTTCATTTTTGTTCTCAGGTTTTTTTAATAGATCTTTTTTTTTTTTTTAATCTTTATTTTTGAGAGAGAGAGGAGAGACACACAGAATCTGAAACAGCCTCCAGGTTCTGAGCTGTCAGCACAGAAAGCATGACGGGGGACTTGAACTCACAAACCATGAGTTCGTGACTTGAGCCAAAGTCGGATGCTTAACCGACTGAACCACCCAGGCACCCCTAAATAATTCTTTTTTTTTTTTTTTATAAATTTTTTTTAATGTTTATTTATTTTTGAGAGACATAGAGGCACAGCGTGAATAGGGGAAGGGCAGAGAGAGAGGGATACACAGAATCGGAAGCAGGCTCCAGGCTCCAAGCCGTCGACGCGGGGCTCGAACCCACAGACCGCGAGATCATGACCTGAGCTGAAGTCGGCCGCCCAACCGACTGAGCCACCCAGGCGCCCCAACTTTGCCAGTAATAAAGATAGACATCTTAGGGACGCCTGGGTGGCTCAGTTGGTTAAGCAGCCAACTTGGGTTCAGATCATGATCTCGCAGTTTGTGAGTTCGAGCCCCACGTCCGGCTCTTTGCTGCCAGCGGGGAGTCCGCTTCAGATCCTCTGTCTCCCTCTGTCTCTGCCCCTTCCCCATGCACACTATTTATCAAAAATAAATAAAAACATTAAAAAAAGATATCTCAGAAACACCAAGTTCATGAATTTAATGAAGTCCATATGCGCTAGATTTCCATGTTGATATTCAGCAGTGTTCATGCTTCTTCATGCTCACCCCGTGAGCATGTGTCAGCCAGTGTCACCTAGGACTTTACACCCTGAAATAGAAGGAGTCTGAAAAGTGAGGGATGGAAAAGTTCACTCAGGGGACAGTGGTTTGCCCATCAGCAGTACTCTGTAACAGCACAGCAAGCGCTGACTCGTGCCAGTTAACTGCTGGCTTTCCTAATAAGCTGGCAGTATTCCTGAATTGAGTTCTCTGACTCCTGTACAGGGACTCGGGAAGACCAGGACGAGGGAAGCACTGAGAGCTTCGTATACTCTTAATTATTTCATTCTACTGAATGTCTGCCTAACAAATAAAGATTACATACCAGAAAGGGAATAAGAGTTCTTTCTTTTGCCATCTTGAATTTTTGTTCTTGTGCATACAGGGAATACTGAGCCTCTTAGATTAATAAATTTTTCATATTACTTTGTTTATATAAAACAGGAAAGATCTGTCAGATGTCTAATGGCTGTGTACAGATCTTCCTTTACTAGACAACATGACATGATGGAGTTAAGAGTCTCGCCTTTCAGTGTAACAGGGATTACCAAAAATGCATTTTCACTTTTAATTTTATACTTAAAATTGTAAGCTATTATAAAGTGAATTTTAATGTCAGGTGAACAGTCTTCAGACATCTCTTCAGAAAATAGGCATCGAAGTATGTTTAGGAGTTTTTCATTTGACCAGTTTTTGTATTGCTTTCCTACAAGTGTTAGCATTTCTGTAATTTGAAAGGATTTTTAAAACCTTTCCAGAAATATTCATTTAGGTTGTTGTTGGCAGTGTTTCTAGATTGTTTGCCAGTTCACTTTTGCTGGTGAGGAGAAGCATTCTGGAGGCTTCCCTAAAATGTGATGCTCTAGTGGTGGGTGTCAGCAGAGGGCTCACTGGGCTTGCTACGCCTGCCACACTCCCCTGACCAGAATGTCTCTGTAGATGCTGCTGAGACTTTGTCTGTGGTTTCCTTTGTGAATGATTTTTCAGGCCCTGGGTTCTTTGTTAATAGAATTATGTTTAAGCCATCCTCAGACCACAGTGGAATAGAGATAGTAATAAAAGTTCTCCCAGTCCGAATTCTGAAGCTGATTTCGCCCAGTCCTCTCATTCTATAAATGAGGAAAGAGTCTTTAAAAAGCTTTCAGTATGACAGATAATTATTTTTCCCTGTTTCACTATGTTGTCTCTGCTGATTCCCCAGCATTGTGTAGTTACCTCTGGGAAACTAACATGAACACTGACTTCGAGGCCTGTCACCATTGCAGGATGGATGCCCTCATGACTCGGCAGTGTAGGGTCAAATTTTTGCTGGGGCCTCCCAGCCTAGGCAAGCATGATGTAGATTCAAAAAGAAGAAAGCAGACGCTGCTTAAGTCTTCTGTTAACACTTTATATAATGTGTTGGTCCCTTAATTAAGAGAAAGTAAAAATTAATCCAAGAATTAGAGACAAGTAAGTGCTGTACACAGTGGGGAGGCTCAGCGTAGTCCCTGATTCTGGCTGCCCCCTTCCGTTGCCAAAATCAGCTGATACTCGTGCCACATTTCTCCCCAAAAACTGTATGAGGCCTTTTCTTTTATATGCAGTATATAAGGAGTAAACCATAGGAAAAGCAAACTGGTGGGCACGGGGCTCCTCGAGGTCAAACAACACTTCAGATTCTGTTGTAAAACTTTTCAAGGAAATGCCCCACTGTACAGAAGTACCCTTATGTCCTATAACGTGTTACAGGAGCATTTGATAATTGAACATATAATTGAGATGTGTAAAGGAAGCAGCTCGTATGTCAATGGATACACTTGATCCCCTTATAGGACAGACTCCGAAATATATGAGGATGCGGTAGAGCTGCAGCAGTTCTTTATTAAAATCCGTGATGAGCTCTGCAAAAATGGGGAGATCCTTCTGTCACCGGCGCTCAGCTACACCACAAAGCACTTGCATAACGATGTGGAGAAAGAAAAAAAGGAAAAATTACCAAAAGAAATCGAGGAGGACAAACTAAAGAGAGAAGAAGAAAAAAGAGGTTGGTTTCTTTTCATTTTATTAAATATGAGGAAATGTTATACTCTGTTCTAGTTGCGGTTCTCACCGGGAGCTGTGGGTATGAATCCTGTGTGTGTAAATGTTGACTCTTTCGCGATGATGTGTTGATAGAAGGCTTTTCTCATCATCAGTCTGGTCCCCAGACTGTTAAATTGGAAGTTACGTGTGGTACAGCCATTTTCCTAGTATTTCAGGAAAGGAGTCCGTTCATTCACAAGTGTGGGAGCTCAACAGGTCGTAGTACTGTGGGGAGAGAAAACCTAAGGAGCCCATCTGGAGCTAGAAAGCGTTCTCAGCAGTGAGTGCATCAAGGCTCTACCTCGTCGTTTAGTAGACTGGCTTTCCTCCCACAGACTCGGGCCAGGTTAGTAGAGGATATTTTAGTTGACCCACAATACTAGGAGGAAATTTTAATTTTCATTGTATCAACCCAAAAATGCTACTTTGAGTCACTTGCTGGAATTTAGAAATATTTTGACAGCGGGAACTTTTATTAGAAATTTGACCATTTCTGGACTCTCGCTGGAGTCACTGCTGTGGCCGACAGAGCCCATGTATCCTCGCGGGCATGCGCGCTCCTCCTCACCCTGCTGGTGCTTGAGCTGGCAGTGGCACTGGCGCTGGGCTGGCGCGGGCCTGGGGTGCCGCTGCCACCTCTGCTGTCCCGCGAGGACATGGCGTGCATGGCCTACTTCTGGACCCACGTCTGTGACTGGGCAGCAGTATGCCCTACTTCCACCTGAACCCAGTACCGCAGTCAGTGGGCAACCTGCAGAAGAATCCACATGCTATGCTCACCATGTCTGTGGCACAGACTAACTTCTACAGGAAACATGGATTTGATCCCCAAAGCGCCCTCTATGCTCACACAATACTGACAGGAATTGTTACCAAGGTAAATGAAATGGAAATAGTCTTTGCCAAGGGTTCACTGTTCATCCAACACCCTGATTTGAAAACCTAGCCTTCCAGCCATCATTGGTTTTTTTTTTTTGCTATGTTGATATAACCAACGTCTGGGTCTTGGACTGCTTTGGTGAACCAAAAACAGTGACACGTCAAGAATATTATAATGTCATATATCAGTGAAGCAGAAAACAGCAAATTTAACAGCACACATGAGGTTGCTTAGAATTGCCCAAATCAGACTTGAAGGGCTTAAGGTTTCTCTGTGGAACATTTTCCAGATTAACCAGTTTTCTTTCACGTGCCGGTTTGTTTATTTTCTTGCTTGTTTACAAAATAGAGTTGTTGGACTGTTCCTGGATTTCTTGGAAGATGTGGTTACTAGATTTTTTTCATATTTTGAAACCATTTTCACGAGGTATATCTTTCATTACAAGTTTTTTTCCTTCAGTTCCAAATAGTTTTCAAACTGTGCTCCTCGAAGAGGAGCAAGTACCAGATTCAGATTGCCCATCGGCATTGGAAGGTACTCAGAGATGTGTCCTTAATTCCTGGAAGCCACCGTGCTGGAGAGAGGACCTCACTCTCCCACAGCTGTGCCTGAGCTGCCTAAGTCTGTCTGGCGGGACCGGCCTGTGTTACGGTGCACATGCACATGTGTGGCCAAACCACACCTGGTGAGACACATGGAACTTCTGCTTCGTGGTCCATTTTGTGTCTGACAGGCCTGGGTGTTATTGATCCAACATAGGGCAAAACATTTCTTATAAAGAAACTTTTCTTTTTTCACTTTTCAAATCCAAAGTAATAATTACCTTACCTAGAACAAAAGAAGTTCATAAAACTTTTCCTGAATTTGATTTCCCCACCTAGGTGGACACTGTGTAATCAGTGTCCTCCACTCAAAACACATACATACACACATGTACGCTTTTATTTTATTATTTTTTTTTATTTTTACTTATTTAGTTTTTACTTTTTGCCCCTAGATGGGCTTGCAAAAGAAAAAAAGATGCAGGGAATTTTGTGTAAGTCATTTCTGGTGTTCTTTTGTAAGGTGTACCAGACATGGACCAACTTAAGCCAAGTCCAAAACCTCATGCCCCCAACTGCACTCTGAAGCTTTTGAAATAATGCTGCTCTCAGTAGTGACCTAAGGCTTCCTCAGTCACTGTAAATCTTTACATTGTCCCCATGCTATTACTACCTCAACCGGGTCATCAGGGAGAAGATAATGTGACTTTAAAAAAAAACAAACCACATTTCTTCAGAAAAGAGGAGACTGTTTGCTTTTATCACCTATTGACATGATTTCAGAAGGTGATATAAGGTCTCATAAAGAGGTGTGTCGGGAACCAAGCTGCTGAACCCTTACCTGGCTAAGAGAATGGAAGTTGAATATGAGTCATCATTATGTTTGAAAAGTACAAAATGGATTTGCCTGAAACATAGCAAATAGCTTCTGTTTAAGAAAAATGATTTATATTAAACTTGGTAAAATAGCTTTTTTACTCAGAATAATAAAAGCATTATTTTAATGAAAAAAAGTGATCATCTTGTAAAGTCTTTATCATTATTATTTTATTTTCATGAGCTAGCTACCTTTTTTTTTGAGCATAGTTGACACACAACGTTACATTAGTTTCAGGTGCATACCTTGTAAAGTTTGAGTTCACATGGATACCTAGAATATGTGATTTTCCAAGAGTAATATTAGACTTCAACATCACATCTGCTCCTTAGGGCCTTTTTTCCTTAGGCGAGAAAACAAAGTTGATTGGAAGCGAATTCTCATAAGCAATGGCACATGCAAAGAAGAGAAGGGAACCTAGTTGGTGAGAATAATTTACCAGCATAAGGCTATCTGCAAGACCCAGCGGCTTTCCTGCCAGAGGAGATGTACTCATTCAGGATGGCGAGAGTGTATGGGGCAGGGGATGTCTTTGCCAGCTAAAAGTCATCGATGCGGTGATAAACGGCTAAACCTGCAGCTCTGTTGGCCGAGATGACAGTTGAGGGTGAGGACTGTCCTGGAAATCAGCCATAGAGATAGAGCTAGCTCTCACACATCCTTGGCTGACTGGGAAACCATGCCTGTGCAAGGGAGCTGGGAGAACCACTTTGCAAGCAAAATGCAAGCGGTCCTTGTACATTGGTTACAGCTTTGAGTGGGTCCGCCAAGCCACATGCACATCAGTCAGTGGAGGGTGAATCCTTATAAGTTTGAGGACAGTCTTCACCTAAATCATTGGCTGACCCATAGCTAAGCAGACTTAGGAGCAAACCCTCATGCCATTTATTCTAGTGTACTTACATTGGGAGTTTCAGAGGACAGAAGAGAAGGAAAGCGAAGGAAATACTTGGAGGCACAATGGCTGAAAACTTGAAATTTGATGGAGAACATGAACCTCAGCTCTAGGAACACTAAGAGAACACAAAGAGACCACACCTAGGTACACCATAAACTGCCGAAAGAAAATCGCGAAAGCAGCACAACAACTTCTTGGGTCCAAGAAACCAGTAATCTGATAATGGTTTGTAAGAAGTCATGGAGACCAGAAAGCAGTGACATGATACTCAAAAGTGCTGAAAGGGACAAAAACTGAACCAACAGTTGTATCTCCAGTGACGCTATCGTTCAAAAATGCAGCTGAAATAAGACATTCCTAGGTAAACAGAAACATAATTCACTGCTGGCAGATCTTCCCTATAAGAAAACCTAAAGGAAGAGCTTCAGGCCCAAAGAAAACACCATCAGGTGGGTGACTCAAATCCACAAGAACTGAAGAGTAGTGGAAATGGCAAATATGTGGGTAAATATAAAACCCTATATATATTTTTTTCACTTTCCTTCTCTTAATTTCTTTAGAAAACATTAGAGTGTTTAAAGAAATAGTTACATCATCAATGTTAGGTTTACAGCATTTATAGAAGTAATGTATGTGAACAGTAGTAGCACAAAGGAATGGAGCTATTTTGGAACAAAGTTGCACTATTTAACAAAATCAAGTCAGTATTAACCCGAAGTAGATGGTGATAAGTGAAAGATGCATATTGTAATGCCACTAAAAATAAATAGCAATAAAAATACAACATGGAATTAAAATGGTACACCAGAACTACTTACTTAACAGAAAAGAAGGCAGTGAGGAAGGAAGGGAGGAACAAAAAGCATGAGACATGTAAAAAAAAACCAAATAGCAAATGGTAGATATGAATTCAGTCATATCAATAATTATATTACATATTGTGACTAGACTAAACACTCCAATCAAAATGCGGACTGAATTTTAAGAAATCCAACTCTGTGCTGTGTGTAAGAGACTCATTTTAGATTCAAAGACACACAAAGGTTGAAAGGAGAAGGAGGGGGAAAGATATACCATGCAAATAGTAACTGTAGTGAGTCGGAATGGCTGTGTTAATATCAAATAGACTTTTTTTGTTTGTTCTTTTTTTTAAGTTGATTTATTTATTTTGAAAGAGAGCAAGCACTAAGAGAGAAGGAACAGGGAGGGAGGAGAGAGAGAATCCCAAGAAGGCTCTGCACAGGCAGCACAGAGCCCGACCCAGGGTTCGAATTCATGAACTCTGAGATCATGCCCTGAGCCAAAACCAAGAGTCGGATGCTTAACCGACTGAGCCACCCAGGCGTCCCTCAGATAGACTAAGAGGAATGTCTCATATTAAAAGGGTCAGGACATTGGAACATACAATATTTATAAATGTATATATACCTAACAGTGGAGCCTCAAAATACATGAAGCAAAACCTGACAATAATGGAAGAGAGAAATAGTTTAACAGTTATAGTCTTAATACTCTTTCTCAGTAATGATACACCAACTACACCAAAAATCAGTACTCTTTTGTCAACAGTTGATAGACCAACTAGAAGCACAGAAGACTTGAATATGGACTGAAAGTTTATGTCCCCCCAAAATTCATATGTTGTAGCCTCATCTCCAATGTGATGTATTTGGAGGTAGGGCCTTTAAGAGGTAATTAGGTTTGAGTGTGGTCATGGCGGAGCCACCACAATGGGATCATTACCATTATAAGGGGATGAAGAGCAAGAAGACAACTATCCATGGACCAGAAAGTGGACTCTCATCAGACAGTATGTCTGCTGGCATCTTGAGCTTGGATTTCTTACCCTCCAGAACTGGGAGAAATCAATGTCGTTTCAGCCACCCTGGCTGTGGTAGCAGCCTTAGCTGACTAAGGTGGACTGTCAGCCAGCTTGACCTGACCGAGGTGTGAAACTGCAAAATACATATTCTTATGAAGCACACATGGAACATTATCTAGGATGGACCATATGTTAGGTCATAAAACAAGTTTCAGAAGATTTAAAAGGATTGAAATTTTGTTTTCTGAACACAGTGGGATTAGACTAGACATCAGCAACAGAAAGAAAGCTGGAAAATCCCCAAATATTTGAAAATGAAGTAGTACACTTCTAAATAATCCATGGATCGTGGAAGATGTCACAAGGACAATTGCGAGGAAAATCTTGAACTGAACCCAAATGAAAACACAGTGTATTAAAATTTATGGGATATAGCTAAAGGAGGTCATGAAAGGAAACTTACAGCTTAGATACATATACCAGAAAGGAATAAAGAGCTAAAATAAGTCTACATTTCCACCTCGAGAAGTGAGAAAACGAAAAGCCAATCATACTTGAAGTAGAAATACTAAAAATCAGAATGGAAATCAATGAAAGAGAGAACAGAAAATGCCAGTGCTGTAGTGGGTATGACGTTTAGGACGATCTGCATTGTTTCTACTGACAAGATATTGTATACTTGGGATTTTTTTTTTTTTCAAGTTTTGTTGACACTTCCTAGTGATACAAAATTAGTGACAGCTACTTCTTGAATTACCGTAGGGCAGTTCTCAAAATGTGGCCTAAAGGCAAGCAGCATCAGCATCACCTGAGAACTTGTCAGAAATACAAGTTCTCTGGTCCCACTCCAGACCTACAGATTCAGAAACTCTGAAGGTGGGACGCACAGTCTATGTTTTAACAAGTCCCTTAGTTGGTTCTGATGCACACTTAGTTGTGGCACTCACTGCTTCTTAGGCCTTGGATCTAACAGAGGAATAGGAACTTAGAACACCTAACTTACTTCATGGTGGATTAACAATGATACGTGAACCCATTATGTAACCCTGGTACATTCTAGAGAAAAAGTAGTACTGACATTTTAGGTTTTTTAAAGATTTTTATTTTTGAGAGAGAGAGACACATACATACACACATAAAAGCTGTCAGCGTAGAGCCCAATGTGGGGCTCAAACTCATGAACCGTGAGATCCATGACCTGAGCCAAAGTCAGATGCTTAACCGAGCCACCCAGGTACCCCAATACTGATATTTTATTTTACTTTATTTTATTTTTTTTTTATTTTTTTAAATTTCATAATAGTTTATTTTCAAATTGGTTTACATATAACACCCAGTGTTCATCCCAACACGTGCCCTCTTTAATGCCCATCACCCCCTCTCCCACCTCCCTCACCCCCTCACCCTCAGTTTGTTCTTCGTCTTTGAGAGTCTCTTATGTTTTATCTCCCTCCCTCTCTGTGTCTTTTTTTCCTTTCCCCTCTTCCCCTCCCCCCTGGCTTTTGCTAAGTCTCTCAAAATCCACCTATGTGTGGAAACATATGGTATCTGTCTTTTTCTGACTGACTTATTTCACTTAACATAATACCCTCCAGTTCCATCCATGTTGCTACACATTGCCAGATTTCATTTTTTCTCATTGCCACGTAGTAGTCCATTGTATATATGTACCACATCTTCTTTATCCATTCGTCAGTTGATGGGCACTTGGTCTCTTTCCATGATTTGGCTATTGTCGAAACTCCAATACTGATATTTTAAAGACTATTGGTCACTGCCCTTGATTGATCCTTTGCTACCAGGAAATATTTCCAGTGACTTAATCTATGAAAAAGGCGTATGGTAGAAAAGCAGAACCACATAAAGAAAAAGACAGTAAGAGGGGCGCCTGGGTGGCTCAGTTGGTTAAGCGTCTGACTCTTGATTTCTCCTCAGGTCATGATATCACAGTTCATGGTTTGAGCCCTGCCTCAAGCCCCACGTTGGGTCCATGCTGAGTGTGGAACCTGTTTGGGATTCTCTCTCTCCCTCTCTCCCTTTCCTTTGTCACCCCCTCCCAATATAAACAAACATTGTAAAAAAAAAAAAAACTTTAAAAAAGACAGTAGGAGATTTTCTTTCCTTTCCCATCACTGTGCCTATCTCAGGAGCCTGTGGGCCTTTGTTGATGAGAGGAGAGGGAGCCCTGCTGCCCAGAGCTACTTTCTAAGGCTGCCAAGACCAGCTCTGTTAACATTTTTTTTTTTTTTATACCAACTCAGGGACTACATTTCCCAGCAGTGTAACTGGAAATAGGTAAGAAGTGGTGCTTTGCCATACAATGTGAAGTCAGCACTGGAAGGATGGAGTAGGAAAGGGGACCCAGAGGGTTGTTATAACTAGTTATTACTAGCCATGAGACAACTGTAGTCTGCTTCAGATCATCCTATGTCGAGTTACTTAATGAATATTGAAAAGACAGCAAACCGCCAGAAAGTAGTGTAGTGGCTGTGTGTCTGTCAGCCTTCTCTGTCTTTAAGCCATAAGAGGAGTTTTCTTAATAATGATGGAAATTGAGGGAAACTAGAAGATCTCACACACCCTGTTTTTGTGTTAACCACCAGAACTAAGTATTCACACAAAAGTGAGCAAGCAAAAGTAAAACAACATGGAGGACTGGTCACCTAAATGTGGCAGGTTGCACAGATGGCTACTACTAATGTGTCCCAAAACAGTTCTAAGATGATGGAAAACGGATTTTAAAGCAAAACAAAAGACATAAATGTAAAGCATTCCCCTCTCTCAAAAAAAGAGAAGGGAAACCATTGAAAAGAAGATGGTGGCAATGGGAATTTGGGAGCTAAAAAACATACGGGTAAGTTGCTAACACTGGTTTCAGTGCTGGCATCAGATGAAGACCTGAAGTAGGCCAATTCCTGTCTAGAACGGTGCAAGAATTAGAGCACCAGGTACTTCTATAACTGGAGGTGCTGAAAACAGGAGGATTAGTTAACTCTAAATTTGAGTTCAACCTCCAGATCACTTCCCAACCTTTCCTGTGACTGTTTGCCTTCAAGAGTCTAGACTGAGGGACAGCAGCATACTGAAAGGTTAGAGGTACAGTTCTGAAGAGGGGGATCATAAGAGGATTTATACTAAGTAGTGAGACCCCTTGTCTTACTACTTAGTGGAGTGAAGTCTCAGTGGAGACTCTTTTGCTCCTAGAATGCTGCCAGTCAGGCTTATAGCTCCAAGACAGGAGAATTTTCTCTTGAGAAATGAATCAGGCATTAGGGCAAACTCATGTACATAGAAAGCTTCTAGTCAGTTTTTTTTAGCATTTTGGTTTTAAATAGGAGCAGGTACTTACTTAAATAGGACCAAATATTTAAGGCAAACCTCTAAGATGTGAGAGAACAAAACAAAAAGAAAAATATGACTTTGGAAAAAAACAAGGTAGATGGAGAAAAATTTTAAAAGCAAAAACAGCAGGTGCCTGGGTGGCTCATTTGGTTGAGCATCCCACATTAGCTCAGGTCATGATCTCACAATTCGTGAGTTTGAGCCCACATTAGCTCAGGTCGTGGTCTAGCAATTCGTGAGTTTGAGCCCCATGGCCAGCTTTCTGCTGTCAGCTCGGATCCTGCTTCGGATCCTCTGTACCCCCCTCTCTCTGCTCCTCCCCTGCTGATGCTCTCTCTCTCTCTCTCAAAAATAAACATTTAGGGGCACCTGAGTGGCTCAGTCGGTTGAGTATCCAACTTAGGCTCAAGTCATCATCTTGTAGTTTGCGAGTTTGAGCCCCACATCGGGCTCTCAGCTGGCAGTGCAGAGCCCACTTCAGATCCTCTCTGCTTCTCCCCTGCTTGTGCTCTTCCTGTCTCTCTCAAAAATAAACATTAAAAATAATAAATAAAAGCATATAAGCATTAAAAAAAACTAATAAACTAAGATTTAGACCTTCAGAGAGATGATAAGCTACTGCGTCTGTAAAATAAGAACAGCAGGCCATAAAAATGAACATTCACAGAACAGAAAATTTCTTGGAAATTGAAATATGGCAAACCAACAGAATGAGAGAAAATACTCACAAATCGTATGTCTGATAAGAGTCTGATGTCCAGGATATGTAAATTCAATAACAAAACAGTTCAAAAATGGGTAAAGTATGGGAATAGACCTATCTCCAAAGAAATTAGACAGATGGCCATAAGCACATGAAAA
Organism: Paguma larvata; assembly: GCA_030068075.1. NCBI lineage: Eukaryota > Metazoa > Chordata > Mammalia > Carnivora > Viverridae > Paguma > Paguma larvata. The sequence goes on along the minus strand of CM057842.1, from coordinate 20,056,301 downwards.
ACATGTTTAATATCCTTAATCGTTATGGGAATGCAAATCAAATCTACATTGAGAGACCATTTCATTCTTTTTAGGATGGCTGTTATCAAAAAAAAAAAAAATAGCAAGTGTTGTTGAGGATGTGGAGAAATTGGATCCCTTATACGTTGATGGTGGGAATGTAAAATGGTACAGCCATTATGGAAAAACATTTTGGCAATTCCTTACAAAGGTAATCATTGAATTACCATGTGATCCATTAGTTCTGCTCCGGCCCCGGGGTGTATACCCAGAATACCAAAAGCTGGAACTCCTACACATAATTGTATACCAATATCCAGAACAGCATTATTCACAAGAGGCAAAAGGCAGAAACAACCCAAGTGTCCATTAATAACAGACAGATGTGGTACATATACACACAATAGAGTGTTATTCACCCATAAAAAGTAATGAAGTGGTGACACTCCGCACTGCCAGCACAAAGCCTGATGTGGGGCTCAAACTCACAAAGAAGCAGTGAGATCATGACCTGAGTCGAAACCAAGAGTCGGACTCTTAATCACTGAGCCACAGGCGCCCCTGAATGAAACTGTTTTTAAAAAATGATAGCAGAGGGGCACCTGGGTGACTTAGTTGGTTGAGTGTCTGGCTCTTGATTTCAGCTCATGTCATGATCTCATGGTTCTTGGGTTTGAGCCCCGCATCAGGCTCTGCGCTGACAGTGCAGAGCCCACTTTGGATTTTTCTCTCTCGCTCTCTCTGCCCCTCTGCTGCTTGCATTCTCTCTCTCTCTCAAAAATACATAAACTCTAGTTTTTTTAAATAAGGTCTCCTTTAAAAAAAAAAAACATAGAATGGGGGGCAAGGCGATAAGAGTGATGGTGTTTAAGGGTACAACCTTGTAAGGAGTGGTAAATAGCCATGGAGAGCTAATGCACAGCGAAGTGAATATAGATAACAGAACTGTAGTATGATTAAGTAATGTGGTAAGTATCACTGCAGTGGCAACAATATATAAATGTATTGAAGCAACTGGTTATACAGCTTAAATTTACACATTATTATATGTCAAACTGATTCACTGAAAAGAAATTTTAATGAGTAGGCCCCCTAGATGGCTCAGTCAGTTGAACGTCTGAGTTGAACGTCTGACTTTGGCTCAGGTCATGATCCTGCAGTTCGTGAGTTCCGACCCCACATCTGGCTCTGTGCAATCAACACAGAGCCCGTTTCAGGTCCTCTGTCCCCCTCTCTGCCCTTCCCTGCCTGGGCTCTCCTAAAAATAAAGAAATGCGTACATGCATACATACATAAATTTTGTTTTTAAATTTTTTTAAGGTTTATTTTTTGAGAAAGAGAGAGATAACGCAAGTAAGGGAGGGGCAGAGAGACAGAGGGAGACACAGAATCTGAAGTAGGCTCCAGGCTCTGAGCTGTCAGCACAGAGCCCGATGCGGGGCTCGAACTCATAAACCGCAAGATCATGACCTGAGCCAAAGTCTGACGCTTAGCCAACTGAGCCACCCAGGCACCCCATAAATTTTGTTTTTAATGATAGCAGAAAGGAATCATTTAGAGAAGGATTAGAAAATGAAGTTGAAGAAATCTCGGAGGTAGTAGAACAACAAATGAACAAAGAAGGAGAAAGATAACCAAGGATCAGCCCAGAAGGCCAGAATCCAAGTAATTGCAGAACATAGTTCCACTAAGCTTTCTGCCACTGCGTAACAAGGATCCCATTTCCAGTAACATTTTCTTCATTTCCACCTGAGCCTTCTGCCAAGTCTTTAATATCCGTTTTTTACCATAGTCTATGCAAAGCAACCGGGCCTTTGCTCCAAATTCTCCCAGTTTCTGTTACTGCCCAATTCCAAAATCGCTTCCATATTTTTAGGTATTTGTTGCAGTAACACCCTGCCGCCAGGTATCAAAACCTTATCTAAATATTATCGGCTTTATGAGCTCAAAAGCCTCAAATCTTATTTAAATCATTTAAATTGGTGTATATAGGTGAGGCTCTGGGTTTGACCCATCCTGGGACACAGTTCCTCTCCCTCTGTGGACTGTGAAACCAAAAACCAGTCCTTTGCTCCCACAATACAGTGATAGGACATGCATAGAATAATAATTAAGAGACATCCCCATTGAGAAAGGGAAAAATGGAGGGGAAAAAGTCTTCAATTCCAAGCAGTTGTGAAATCCAGCTAAGCAGAACCATTAGGTTCCAAGGCCCAGAAATAGTCCTCTGTGGCTCACAACTCTGCCCTCTAAGTCCTCCTTTTTCGTATTTGCAGCTGAGTTGTTTTATCATCCTGTTTCCTGTCTCTAGAATTTGGGGGGTTTTGTGCTGTGTCTGTCCTTTTCCATACAGTTGACCATGTTCCTGCTGCTATATAATCTCAAGTGCCTTATGGATTTCTTGTGTATGTTACAGGGATTCATTTGACTAATCGAATACTAAATAACCTTTTCCACCAATATTGGCAAAACTTTTACAAAATTAGAAATGTTGGAGCACGAGAATGGAGAAACAGACCCTTGTAGCCACACAGTGAGGGACTTAAATTGGTACAAAATTTTGGGGGTTGGTTTGGAATAGGAATTTAGAAAAACTTTTAAAATGCTTCTTTCTAGCTGTTGCATTTATAAAATATTATTGTAAGAAAGTAGTCAAAGATGTGGGTACAGCTTTATCTTCAAAAAAAAAAAAACAACCCTGTGGTATTTGCAAATGATGGGTTGTATGGGAGCCTTTAAAAAGTATTATTTAACAAAAATAGGCCTACTGAAAAGCATTAATCTCGGGGGAACTGTGCAGTTCTATTGTTAGTGTAGACATGTGTAGTTCACATTATATTACATAATATGCACATTCCATATTTTCTCAGTTCTATGATTCTGTTAATTTTGACATACCCATATAGTAACTTAGGGAAAAATTTTTCAGAGGCATTAAGATGGAGAGGAAGTACATATGAGACTATTTCCAGGATTACATGATTTGTAGGTGACCCATTTTCTTCTTTATACCTTTCTTTATTATCCAGAATGACTACCTTGAGCATTTATTATTAAGGTGGTTGTTTTTATTCTGTTGATCCTTTGTTTATTGATGTATTTACTTAAATTAATGATGGTTGTAATTCAAAAAGGCACCTTTGAGTAGAGGCTCTTGGAAGTATGGACCTGGAAAGTCTAAAAAGAATGAAATGTATTAGTATGTGTTGTTTGAATCCTACGTCTGATTCCACCATCCTTTTAATGGGAACCTTTTTCTCTTTTTCACCTCAGAAGCTGAAAAGAGCGAAGACTCCTCGGGCACTGCAGGCCTCTCCGGCTTACACCGCACGTACAGCCAGGACTGCAGCTTTAAGAACAGCATGTACCATGTTGGAGATTACGTCTATGTGGAGCCTGCAGAGGCCAGCCTGCAACCACATATAGTTTGTATTGAGAGACTATGGGAAGATTCTGCTGGTAAGTTCGTTTTAAATCAAAGGACAGATTGGTGACATGTGACTATTTCACTCTTCCTTGGTTCTCAGAAAAGAAAATTGTAACTCAGACAATAGTTGTTCTGTAGTGTATCAGTAAATGTATGAAAAACATGGGATCTAGCACCCTTGGGCCAGTGAGTGGTACAGTTGAATCAAAAGAAATGCCACTTCTTGAAGCGAGGTTGAGATTCATTCGCTCCACTGGTGTTTATTAAAAACATACAGTAAGCCAAACTCTGTAGGATGGCAGAGACTCACAAGAACTAAAGGCTCACATTTTGCTCCTTGCAAAACCACTCTGGTATAAATCACAAATGAAAAAGAAATTATTATAGAGTGACATGTGCCTTGGCTTAGAATTTGATTTCAGGGGCGCCTGGGTGGCTCAGTTGGTTAAGCGGCCGACTTCGGCTCAGGTCATGATCTCACGGTCTGTGGGTTCGAGCCCCGCATCAGGCTCTATGCTGACGGCTCAGAGCCTGGAGCCTGCTTTGGATTCTATGTCTCCCTCTCTCTCTGCCCTTCCCCTGCTCATACTCTGTCTCTATGTCTCTCAAAAATAAATAAACAGTTAAAAAAAATTAAAAAAAAAAAGAATTTGATTTCAAAAAGGTATCCTAGAACAGTTCCCTTTAACTTAAGACCCAGAGAACAAATAGGAGTTAATGAAGCTGGAAGCAGGCAGAAATGTGATCCAGGCAGTCCAATTTCCTCCGCTTTCCCTTTGTATCCCTTGGCCTGAGTGCTGACTGCGTCCTTTAGTATGCCTTATCCTTCTCAGAGCACGCAGCTCTGGGCGTCCTGGCCCCAGCAGAGTGGAGCAGGTGTCTCATCACCCTCCTCATCCTGTGTATTACACATCTTTTCATGTGAGGGGGAGAGTAGCATTTTTTAGGCCTTAATATACTTAGTATACTTAATATACTTCATTATTTTAAAGTATCATTTCTTCGAGGATAATTATTTTAAGGAACTATGGCCTAAAAAGCACATTGTTGGGTCCAGCCCATGGGAGAATAGATGGAGAATTTGCTCATTTTGCAAAGAATGTGTGATCTCTGTTAATGGTAATTCTTCCTCTCTCTCCTTTTTTTGTTTTTGAGGTGAAAAATGGTTGTATGGCTGTTGGTTTTATCGGCCAAATGAAACATTCCATCTGGCTACACGAAAATTTCTAGAAAAAGAAGTTTTTAAAAGTGACTATTACAATAAAGTTCCCGTTAGTAAAATTCTAGGAAAATGTGTGGTCATGTTTGTCAAGGTAAGAAAGTCCCCAAAGTACAAATCATTCCATGAAAATAAAATTTACAAACATAGAAAATCAGTATTTACAAATTAGGAGCTCTGAAACCATTTGAATTTTTTTAAAAAACCGTATCTGTATGGCTCTGTGTAAAAGATTTGGGAAGAAATTAATCTGATCATGATCATGGAAGACCGTTTGCAGCCTACATGTAGCTGAATGCAAGTAGCTTAAGTTTTTTTTATACTGTGAGGCTAATTTTTGAGGATGACATTTTCTGAAAGATATTTTTCCAAAAACTGTCAGTATGCTTTTTAGGTAATAAAGAATACTTTTTGTGTATCTATCTGATACAGGCACGTTGAGCCCTGCCCCAAAGCTTTCAGGAACATTATAGCTGTATTATGAAATGCTAATATATTTTCAAAAGGGCTGTCGGTAAGCTAAATAAGCTAAAGAGTGTGTATTTAATAATAAGGCCATTTTGTAGCAAGGAATTGCTCTTACATCTCTAGCCATTTACTATTTGTGGTTAACTGTCAGAAAGTCTTAACAGTTTAGCTTTTGGTTGTTTGCTTGATTGATGTATGGTTTTGGTTTTTTTTGTTTACTGGTTTTTGGAAAATTCACCTTCCTAATTAATTTTATTATATCTCCCAGGAGTACTTTAAATTATGCCCAGAAAACTTTCGAGATGAGGATGTTTTTGTCTGCGAATCACGATATTCTGCCAAAACCAAATCTTTTAAGAAAATTAAACTGTGGACCATGCCCATCAGCTCAGTTAGGTTTGTCCCTCGGGATGTGCCCTTGCCTGTTGTCCGAGTGGCCTCTGTGTTTGCAAATGCGGATAAAGGGGATGATGAGAAGAACACAGACAACTCCGAGGATAGTCGAACTGAAGATAATTTTAACTTGGAAAAGGTATGTAGTTAAAAGCCACACACAAAAGAATTTTACATTTCAAATTTTCTATTCCAGAAAATAAATGAATAAAGCATTCAAAGTTAGAAGAAGAGCAACAACATAAAATCTTAGGTAAACAAAAAGAAGGGAACTATAAAAGAAGGACAGAAATTAATACTTAGAAAACAACAGTAGAACTAGAAAGTAAATCCAGGGGCGCCTGGCTGGTTCAGTCAGTAGAGCATGAGACTCTTGATCTCAGGGTCGTGAGTTTAAGTGTCCCATTGGGTGTGGAGCCTCATTAAAAAAAATTAAATAGGAGTGCCTGGTAGCTCACTCGGTTGACTCTTGATTTCAGCTCAGGTCACAGTCCCAGGGTCATGGGATTGAGCCCCATGTCAGGCTCAGCACTGAGCATGGAGCCTGCTTGAGATTCTCTCTCTCCCTCTGCCCCTCTCTCCTGCTGGCTTACATGCATACATGCGTACACGTGCTCTCTCCCTCTGTCTCTCAAATAATAAAGAAAGAAGTAAATCCAAGTGCTAATCATTTGACAAGTCCAGTGAGATAAACTACCAACTATCCTAATAAAAAAAAAGAAAAGGGAATTAAGTTCAGACATATAAATGTGGAAGAAATTTAAAGACTTGTACATTTTTGTTAATAAATTGAAATCCTGAATAAAATGAATAATTTCCTAGGACAATATAAATCACTAAAGTGGAGTCAAGAAGAAATGTAACACGTAAGTGGACAACAACAAGAAGAAAATTTTTTTAATGTCTTGAGAGCTAATCACAGAGTACTCAGATCAGATAAATCTGTAGGTGAGTTCTTTTAACCCTTTAAGAGACCTATAATTATAATATGGTTTAAATTATTTCAGAACATGGAGAACAAAGAAAACTTCCAGTTTATTTTACAAAACCAGAATAATCTTGATTTCAAAGCCTAACAAAATAAAACCAGAAAAGCTATAGTTCAGGCTAACATACGAATATTAATGCAAAAAATACTTGGAGAAAATATATTTTTATAAGTGAAGTCAAATTAGTTATTTAAGAACAATATGACCAACTAGGTGGAAGTTCATTCTAGAAATGCAAGGATTGGTCAAAATTTGGAAAATTTAGTAAAATGTTTCATTACATTAATAGCTCTAAGGAGAAATTATTTGATAAAGTACAGTAACTGTCTTCATTTATTTAAGTCTTTAGATGGATATTTCCTTAAAGTGATTTTTTAAAATTATATATATTTCTCTCACCTAAACCTGCTTGCTCTACTATTATCTATATTTTTCTGAAAGTAACCAATGCAAACAAAATAGTAAAGATATTGACAATAAAGAGGCAAAAGGGTTTTTTTTGCAAATAATGGGGGAGAAATTAACTGAAGTTTTGAAAACCAAGAATTCAACAAATAGGAATTTGAAAGTCTATATACGAGTCAATAGCTTTCTTATATAAACAAAACAGTAATTCCCAAGACTTTTGAAAGTAAGATGAAAATGTTGAATACACTTTAGCAGCCGTTAGGAAAGTCATATAGAAGAAAATATCTAATTCACCTTAACAACAGGATACATTAAGAAATAATCTAGGGGGCGCTCCTGGGTGGCTCAGTTGGGTAAGTGTCTGACTCTTGGTTTCGACTTGGGTTGTGATCTCATGGTTTGTGAGTTCAAGACCCATATCCGGCTTTGTGCTGACAGCAGAGCCTGCTTGGGATTCTCTCTGCCCCTCCTCTCTCTCTCTCTCTCTCTCTCTCTCTCTCTCTTTCTCTCTCTCTCTCTCTCTCTCTCTCTCTCTCTCTCTCTCTCTCTCTCTCTTTCTCTCTGTCTCTAAATGAATAAATAAATAAACAAGCATTTAAAAAAAAAAAAAGAAATACAGGGAACCTATGGGAAGAGAAACATTCTATGCAAGGACGTGAAAGACTTGTTTTTGGAACTGACAGAATTATGCCACATTCTTATGAAAGGATAAACATGTTAGTCACCAGGAAAGGAAGGGGGGAAAGTAATCAAGGTGCTTTTCCCTAACTGCATTTTTTTAAAAAGTTGAGATAATAGCTACAGGACCAGTCAGTGGAAGGAATAGGCTTTTCACAATTAAAATCTAGAATATAAAGGTACTATTTTAAATCAGCAGGAGAGGATGGAATCAAATGATACTGAAAAACTGGTAGCCATTGGGGAAAAAAAAAACCCACCTGATTTCTCTCTCATTTGATGTTCCAAAAAGTAAGATACATAATAAAAAAAAAAGGGGGGGGGCGCCTGGGTGGCTCAGTTGGTTAAGCGGCCGACTTCGGCTCAGGTCATGATCTCACAGTCTGAGTTCGAGTCCCGCATCGGGTTCTGTGCTGACGGCTGATCAGAGCCTGGAGCCTGCTTCGGATTCTGTGTCTCCCTCTCTCTCTGCCCTTCCCCTGCTCACACTCTGTCTCTATGTCTCTCAAAAATAAATAAATGGTAAAAAAAAAAAATTAAAAAAAAAAAAGAGTAGTAGCTGCTAACATAAGCATATTTACTATTATTTACCTATATTCTTTTATTTATATAGATATGTATATAGATATGTATGTATTTATTTATAAACTTGGAATGAGTCCTTTCTATACATGATATAAAATCCAATAACCGTAAAAGGGGGAGGAAAGGTTATTTTATCAGTATATAATGGAAAATATCCATTAGTTTAATAAAATAGTCTAAGGACTGCCATTTTTAACACAAAGACCTCCTAGAAACCTAGGAAAAAAGCTACCCTAGAAAAGGCAAAGGACCAAATAGATGATTTATAAAAAAGGTAAGAAAATGTGTTAATCTAATAGTTTTTAAATGCCTAGCAGATTGGCAAGAGTTCTAAAGACTAATACTGGGCACACCTGGTGTGGGTGTGGGCAGCACACTTCTATCCATGGCATTCCCTTTGACTCTACAGTCTGATACCAGGGAATGTGTTCCAACCCAGTACTCAGGCCCACCAAAGGGTTCTCTACAAGGAGTGACATCAGTGTTACTTGTAAAAGCAGAAACCCGTGGCCAAACCCAAACGCCCATGAATAGGAATTAAGTCGTCATACATCCATAGCATGCCAACTGTACGGCCATTGAGAGCAGTGAGGTAGGTTTATATATGTCACGTGGAAAATTTTCCAAGTCCTGTGGTAGGAGGGTATTCATGATTAACAGGTGCTAGAATGGGATGCGGTTCTATTGTTATTCAAAACAAAGAAAAATATATGTTTACATACATGAATGAGAAAATGAAAACAGCATGGAACACTGCTGTATGCTAATCTAGATGCTTCTTTCGGGTTGGATCACAGAAGATTGATTTTAAGTTTTACATGCTCTAATGTGGACTTGTTGCCAAACAAATGTACTTCTTTTAAAGATAAAACTTTTAAATCGTTAATATAAAAACTGGAAAAAATTGAATTCTTAGTCTCAAGAAAAAAAGTCAATTTTAGTGTCTTAAAAGTCAATTTTAGTGTCTTAACAGTGTTACAAGAGAAAAGGAGCTTGGGGAAGATCATGATATTTTTTACACTTTACCAGTATATCTGGTGACATATTTGTGAAAGAATAAGAATACCAAAGGAAGCCAGTGTGGGAATAACGTGGATTTCTTCTTTTTTTCTTTTTTTTTAATTAATTATTTTTTAAATTTACTTCCACATTCGTGATTTTTTTCTTAGAATTCATAAGTCCCCAGGTCCTCTCTCTGCACACATTTTTGTTTTCTTTTTTTGTCTCATATCTTTACTTTAATGCTGCCTGGCTAAAACAGGTCATTCTTGGAACTTTTTGAAAGAATACATTCAGCAGGTAGAGCATGCGGCTCTCATGTCTTGGGATTGAGTTCAAGCCCCACATTGAGCAGGAAGATTGTTTAAAAAAAAAAAAAAAAAGAACTTCAGAACAGAGACAGAGCCTATTCCTAAAAGAAAAAGTTATTCTTGCTCTCAGGGGTTACTTTATAGCTTCCATTTCTGCAGATGCTCCTTACCCAGCTTTTATATAAAGTGACCTCTCTCATTCTTAAGGGTTTTTCAGAAAGAGCATTTAGATAGCACATTTAAAATCATAAAGATAAAAACAAACCGTTTGGTGCTTCTGAAGGAGATATTTTTGTTTGAAGTTTCAGATATTCTCAGGGAAATGCAGTAAAAAATTTGGGGGTTCTGGGGTTTCCTCAAGGAGCTTTTATATGTTTTGAAATTAATATGTTTAAAACACCTTGTGCTCTGACCACTATCTGCATCAGATCAGAACTTTGTTTTTTCCTTTTTCTGCCAAAACTGTAAAACAGTAATAATGTTTGTTAAGGTGCTTTTCATAAGTCAGGCATTGTTCTGTGTACTTAACATAGAGAATATCATTGAAGCTTCCTAACAGCCCCATCTAATGGGCATACTGTCTTCATTTTACAGATGAGGAAACTAAGGCCTAAGAGGTCAAATAATTTGCCCAATGCCACAGTAGCCAGTAGGTGACAGACCTTGGAGTTTATTCACAAATTTAGAGTATGTGTTTATATCACAGAAGCTGTACTATTCCTTTCCATTCTAGAATAAATCAAAATGATAATTTTAAATCTATCAGCTGTTAATGTTAAGAAATTGAGAGCTCAGCAAATGTGGTGAAGAGGAAGCTTATGCAGTATTTGCTCCTTTTCCTCCCTGGCAGTCCATGAGCAAAACTGCTCCTGAACGCTGCTAAGTCCTCTCTGGTGCTCTTTTTGCACAGGGGGCACGGGGGTAGGGGGATAAAAGCATCTTGGAGTAACATTTTATGAAACTTAACTAGAAATTTAAAATAAATGCAATTTTTGATAAGACTTAGTTTGATTTCATTACCCTAATCTTTTGGTTTCTGATCTTCATCAAAACTTCTGTTTATGGTAATTTTTTTCTTCTAAGTTAATATGAAGGAAAGTCAGCTTTCCTTTCTTACCTTCTCTGTCTGTTCCTTGATTGTGAGCTGCCTATCTTGAGCTAGTTTCCTTTACCACAGGAGAAAGAAGATGTCCCTGTGGAAATGTCAAACGGTGAACCAGGTTGCCACTACTTTGAGCAGCTCCGTTACAATGACATGTGGCTGAAGGTTGGTGACTGTGTCTTCATCAAGTCCCATGGCCTGGTTCGCCCTCGCGTGGGCAGGTGAGTGTTACTAACGCAGGAAAGATGCAGTTGGGTCAGAAAGATTTGGAGCAAATGGAAATTCATCCCTCTTTAGGATGAAGATACGTGTTGTCATCCCCCACCCCACCCCCTGCAATCCTGTAACTTCCCCAGCTTTCTCGCACACACTTGCCCTGCTTTCATCTCTAGCCACGCCTCTTCAAATTCTTCTTGCAAACTCTTTTTTTCTTCTCCTGCTATTTACTGAACTCTGAACCCAGAAATCTCCCTGCCCACCTCACATGATGAACTCCTTTAGCTTAAATTTAAGATAACACTTCCTTAAGGAAGCTTTTCCTGTGCCCTCCAGACTGAACTAGGTCTCCCTGATTCTCAGAGCACATGTCATGTTATTTTACTGTCAGGTTTCTATACCAGACTGCAAATGCCCTGACAGTAAGGTCCCTGTCTTTTTGCTCACCTTTGTCTTCCCTGCTCCAAGCGTATAGTTCATGAAACATAGTAAGGGCTCAGATATTTGTTGAACAAGTGAATGGATGGAAGTGTGGTTGCATGGCATAAAACAGCAGTGACGGAGTCAGGTACAGGATTGGGCAATACAGGATAGTGGTTGAGAGTAGTGGTTGGTTCCAAGAGATCCTGGTGTAAGTCCCAGCCCTGCTAGCTTCATGTCAAATGATTTACTTCCCCTAGCTTCAGTTTCCTCATTCCATTTTTCCTTCATTCAGTAATCATTTATTACAAGCCAAGTATTTGCCAGACTCTGAGGATACCTTTATGAATAAAACAAATATCCTTAGTGCCAGGGATCTTTGCTCCAGTGGGAAGACAAACAGTAAATATCGTGGATAAGTAAAGTGTAAGGTACATTAGGTCATGAAAAAATAGAGTATGGGAACACTAAGGAGTGCTGTGATCAAAGTGAGGAGGTAAAAAGTTCAAGTAGGGTGGCGCATATAGGCCTCACTGAGAGTCGATAGTTGAGTCAACACTCGAAGAAACTGAGGGAGTGGGTAATGTGAATATCCGGGGGGAAAGCTTTCCAGGGAGTGAGAACAGCCAGGATAAAGACCTGAGAGAGAAGTGTGCCTGGCCTGTTCAAATCAGGAGAGTTTGTTACAGGAGGAGTGAGCAATGCCTTGAATTAGACAGGAGATGAGGGCCACGCCATACGGTGCAACTCTTGTGGACCTCAGACACCATTGTAGGCACTTGGGCTTTTACTGGATTAAAAAGGGTACCATTGGATACTTTTAAGCATCAGCGTGACATCTGAATTAATTCTTAGCAGGATTGCTCTGCCTCCTGGTTGTTGGGAATAGACTTAAAGGGTCAAAGAGAAGCAAGGAGAGATCTGCTAGGAGACTGGCTGTTTCAGTAATCCAGGTAACAAACAATGATGGTGGCTCAGGCCAGTAGTCAGATCCTGTTTTAAAAGGTTGAGTTAATAGGATTCCTGATAAATAGGATGTGGGGTCCGAGACAGAGAGAGAGAGACAGGAAGAGTCAAGGGTGACTACTCTGTGTTGGCTTGAGGAATTGCAAGGGTAGAGTTACCAGTAACTGAGATGAAGATATTGCTTCTTGTTAGGAATCACAAGACATTGGAGACAATAATACCAAGTTGGTGGGGTGGTTGTGAAGAATGATACAGTACCTGGCACATAGCAGTCACATTAGAATTTTTATTTTTTCTAGGGAGATAATATCTGGCTTTAGTCAGATTCTCAAGGGGTAAAGGGATCTTATATCTTGGCACTCAAAAAGGTCATGAACCATTGCCTTACAGGAATATCTGCCTTTCATGTGAGCTGACCCCAAATATTGATGGTTTGCATGTGTATTCGGGTGACAAGTCCAGTGACAGATGCTTAGTTTTGTTTCATCATGAGCATCTCAGGGTAAACACCTGGGAGAAATGCCTTAGTATTGTATTAAAATTGTTTTCCCCTCAGATGAGTAGCCAAAGGTTCATTTCTCTTTCTGAGTATCTTCTCCTGTGCTCAAAGAGGGCAAAACATCAAGGAAATTGTCTTATTATGAAAACAGTCAATGAAACTTCTCTAAAATAGTAAATATCATTGGGGCGCCTGGGTGGCTTCATGGGTTAAGCGTCCTACTCTTGATTTCAGTTCAGGTCATGATCTCACAGTCACGAGATGGACCCCACGTCAGGCTCTGTACTGGGCGTGGAGCCTGCTTAAGATTCTCTCTCCCTATTTCTCTGCCTGACTTCATGCTCATTCTCTCTCATTCTCAATTTTTTATTTTTTTTAAATAGTAAATATCATTAAGTTTTTGGCTAACAGAATTTTTGGTAGATTAATCCTTCAAGAATGAAACCTATTAATTCTATTTTATTTTTCCCCCAAGAATTGAAAAGGTATGGGTCCGAGATGGAGCTGCATATTTTTATGGCCCCATCTTCATTCACCCAGAGGAGACAGAACATGAGCCCACAAAAATGTTCTACAAAAAAGAAGTGTTTCTGAGTAATCTGGAGGAAACCTGCCCCATGACATGTATTCTAGGTATGTATTTATGCCTTTTCATTTAAACACATTGACTCTACAAGAGTTGACTGAATACTCCTTCTGTGTTAGGCACTGTTCTAGGTGCTAGGTATATAGCAATAAACAGACCAGAGTCAGTAAGTTAATTAAAATTAAATCTATAGAACATCAGGTAGTAATTAGAGCTCTGAATGAGAATAAGGCAGAGGAAGAGGATGGAGCATAATGTTGAGGGGAGGGCTTGTTTTAGGTAATGTGGTCACCAAAAGCATTTCTGATGGGTGACGTGAGATGAGCCCTGAAGGCAGTCAGGGAGAAAACCACCCAGAGATACAGGCACGCTTTGCTTTACTGCACTTCACAGATGCAAGGTTTTTTACAAATTGAAGGTTTGCGGCAGCTCTGTGTTGAGCAAGTCTGTTGGCTCTATCTTCCCAGCAGCATTTGCTCATTTCATGTTGCTGTGTCACATTTTGGTAACTCTCACAGGATTTCAAACTTTATTGCTATTATATTTGAGATGCTGCAATCTTATGATAAAACTTTCATGGATGAGGAGTTGCTTCTTATGGAGGAGGAAAGAATATGGTTTCTTGAGGCAGAATCTCCTGGTGAAAATGCTATGAAGGTTGTTGAAATGACAACAAAGGATTTTGAATATCACATAAACTGACATAACGCATCAGCAGGATTTGAGAGGATTAAGTCCCAATTTGACTGTGGGTAAAATGCTACCAAATAACATCACATGCAACTGAGAAATCGTTTGTGAAAGGAAGAGTCCGCTAATGTTGCAAACTTCACTGTTGTCATATTTTAAGAAATTGCCACTGCTACCCCAGCCTTCAACAAGCACCATCCTCATCAGTTAGCAGCCATCCACATTGAGGCAAGACCCTCTACCCCCAAAAAGATGGGGACACCCAGCTGGCTCAGTCAGTAGAGCATGTGACTTGATCTCAGGGTCATGAATTTGAGCCCCATGTTGGGTGTAGAGTTTATTTAAAAAAAAAAAAAAGATTATGACTTACCGAAAGCTCAGATGATGATTAGCATTTTGTGGTAATAAAGTGGTTTTTAATTACAGTATGTATATTGTTTTTTTAGACTCAATGCGGTCGCACACCTAATAGACTACAGTGTAGTGTAAACATTACTTTTATATGTAGCGGGAAACCAGAAAATCATTTGAGTCGCTTTATTGTGATATTTGCTGTATTGAGGTGATTTAGAACTGAAACTGCAGTATCTCTGAGATATGCCTGTATCTGAAATTTTACTCCGTTTTAGGCACAGCAGACACGAAATGCAAAGCCCTAAGGTGGAGTAGCTGGGCATGGTTGAGACACAGTAAGAAAGCCAGGTGGCTGGAGCAGAGCAGGAGGGGATGGCAGGGAATGAGCTCCCTGAGGTGGCTGGTCACACAATCACAGTAGGTCTACCAGACAGTGCTCCGATTGGGTTTGGAGCAGATGGGAAGTCCCGTCAGGGTGTGAGCAGAGCAGCAGTATGGGCCAGTGTACGCCCTGAGGAGTCCCTGCAACTGCAGTATGGGGAATATGTAAGAATAAGATAGCAATCAGGAAGAGTTAAAAGACTTTTCTAGTCTCTCAGACTCTTAACCCTAGTAACGTTACTGTCCTGATCCAGAAATGTGCTGGGCTCGTGCTGAGGTTTCTGTCTGGTCATCCTGAGTGTTCACATGCATTCTGCTTCTCAAATGTAGTTCTTTGCATCATATACTGTCATTGTTTTCAGCTATTGCATTTCTTCCGGCCCAGAATTAACACTACAGCTTACTTACAAACCAGCTACTCTTTCCATCTTTTGGAATAGTTCCCAAAATGTTACTAGGCACAAGCTTTATATTGATTACACATGAAGAAGAAGCCACCATGCTTATGACCAAGAAGAAATAAGTATTTTACACTTAGACTTTATTCTATCACTTTAATGATACCTAGGTAGTTTTAGCTCTTTTTTTCAGAATGGGATATGGTAAAAATGTCTGAATGGCTGATAGTTCAACACATTTTCCTCTTCCCACCCTGGGGAGAGGGAGTAATGGCTAGTAAAGTTATTAAGTCCTTCTTAAGTTTCTGCAGTAGAGAATACCTTTTAACTCGTGATCCAGAATAAAGAACTGCCCTAGAGCCTTTCTCACTGGTATAAATGCAGGCAGAAGACTGAAAACTTAGCAGATGTGAGACTGCAGTCTCCTTTGTTAGGGTAACCATACTATTTATTGCTTTTCTTAGTGGTGTTATGCCGGGAATTACATCTTAAGTTTGTGGCAACCTAGTTTAGCTTCAATAGTATATTGAACTCTGCTCCTCTACAGTGCCATCTCTCCCCTTTTGTGTTATTGTCAGAAATTATATCTTTATACTGTGTGTGCCCATGGACATATATTTATAAATGTTGCTGTATCCATTTGCCTTTACAATCATATAGGAGAAAAAAAGAATTAGAAACTAAAAATACAGTATTGGCTTTTATATTTACATTTATAGTTACTATATCGGTGTTTGTTATTTCTTTGTACAACTTCATGTTATTGTCTAATGTCCTTTCATTTCATCCTGAAGGACTCTCTTTAGTATTTCTTGTAGGGCAGGTCTGCTAGCAACAAACTCCTTTGTCTTTTGTTTGTCTAGAAACGTCTTGATTCTCCTTTCATTTTGGAAGGTTACTTTTGCTATGTATATAATTCTCTATTGACAGTTTTTTTCTTTCATGCCTTTCATCAAATTTGGGGAATTTTTGGTCTTCACATATTCTTTCTTCTCCTTTCTCTCCTCCCTCTGGGACTCCCATTATGCCTACATTGGTGTGCTTAATGGTGTCTCACTGGTCTCCTAGACCATTCATGTTTCTTTATTCTTTTTTTCTTTCTGTTCCTGACTGATCATTTCAGTTGGCCTGTCTTCAGGTTCACTGATTCTTCTGCCTGTTCAAATCCTCTAAATGAATTTTCGTTTCAGCTGTTGTACTTTTCAGCTCCAGCATTTTTATTTAAACTTTACAGTCCTTGTCTCATTCTTGATATTCTCTATTTGATAAGCCATCATTCTGATTTTCTTTAGTTCTTTGCCCACGGTTTGCTTTAGGTCTCTGAGCATATTTAAGACAGTTGATTTAAAGTCTTTGTCTCATAGGTCCAATGTCTGGGCTTTCTCTGGGACAGTTTCTGGTCATTTCTTTTTGTTCTGTGAATGGGCCATATTTTTCTCTTTTTTTTTTTTTCCTTTCTTTCCTTTTTTCTTTCTTCCTCTCCCCCCCACCCAGGGGACAATTTGGCAATTTCTATCAAATTTTCTTAATGTTTTTATTTATTTTTGAGAGAAAGCGACACAGAGTGCTAGCTGGGGAGGGGCAGAGAGAGAGAGGGAGACATAGAATCTGAAGGAGGCTACAGGCTCTGAGCTGTCAGCACAGAGCCCAACGCAGGACTCGAACTTGTGAACCACGAGATCATGACATGAGCCAAAGTTGGCTGCTCAACCGACTGAGCCACCCAGATGCCACGGGCCATATGTTCTTGTTTCTTTGCATGGCCTTATAACTTTTTATGAAAAATTGGACATTTTGAATATCATAATGTGATACTTCTGGAAATTAGAATCTCGCCTTTTCTCAGGCTTTATTTTTACTGCTTTTTGTGAATCATAGTTGCTTATTTAGTGGCTTTTTAAACTAGGTTTTTAAATTGTGTTTTCTGTTGTGTGTGGTCACTGACGTCTCTGTTAGTTTAATGGTCAACTAGTGACTTAACAGAGACTTTCTTAAATGCTTGGATCAAAAAAGAAAAATTCACAGTCTTTGCAGCTGGAGGCTGTGTCTGTGTTGGAGCACCCTTTCATCACTCAGCCTGGAAGTTTATGCCTTTGTCTTGGCTTCCTGCTTGCGCAGGACAGGGCCTGACAGCCAAAAGTGAGAGTTTAGGGCCTTCTCTGGTCTTTTCTGAGCTCGCAGAAAAGCTCAGAAAAGCTCTGCTGCATTTGAAAGCTGCTGTCATTCTCCGAAAAGTGAAGTTACCTGTCTTCACTAGTATTATTAGGCAGGATACCAGGCAAGCAGTGAGATGTATGGTTACTTCATTTTGAGAAAAACCCTCAAAAGAAATGCATCTAGTGGTCACAAAATGGGGTTTCAGCCCAGCTTGTGCATTTCTCATCTGTAATACAGACCTGGTGGGCAGATTCACTCAGGAGACAGTACTGTTTTGCTAACTATTCTATATATGCTTTTTGTTCATTGCCTTCAGTAACTTAAATGGTAATCAAACAGCCACAGAGAAGTTGCTTTTAGGAATAAACATGGCCACACCTGACAGAAAGTGACTCCATCCTTAGGCACTTGGATCATAAAATTTCCAGGAACCTGGGTTTCTGAAACATGTCAATTCCTAATTTATTTGCTGGTTCTGCTTTCTTTATGGTAGATTTTTTTAATCCTGCATTAATTGAAAACTATTCTTAATAAGGTAAGAAAAATAAAAGGTTTTTAAAGATTAGAAAGGAAAAATAAAAAGGATCAGGTTTGCCAAAGAGATTATTAGATACATAGAAAATTGAAAAGGTATTTGGATAAACTATTAGAATTAATAAATGAGGGACACTTGGGTGGCTCAGTTAAACATCCGACTCTTGTTTTTGTCTCAGGTCATGATCTGCTTGGAGTTCTCTCTCTCGTCCTTTCTGCTGGTCCCCCATTCGTGTGCACTCTCTCTCTCAAACATTTAGAATTAATAAATGAAAATATAAACATTATCTATACTTTTATTTATGGTCAATGAATAGTTAGAAAGTTGAAGTTTAAAAATGTACCATTTACATTAAGTACCTAGGAATAGCTCTTTAAAAAAGATGTATAAGACCAAGGGCGTCTGGGTGGCTCGGTCGGTTAAGGGTCCAACTTCGGCTTCGGTCATGATCTCATGGTTGGTGAGTTCGAGCCCCACATGAGCCTCTGTGCTGACAGCTCAGACCCTGGAGCCTGCTTTGGATTCTGTGTCTCCCTTTCTCTCTGCCCCTCCCCCGCTCGCACTCTGTCTCTCTCCTGCTCTCAAAAATAAACATTAAAAAAAATTTTTTTAATTTTTAAAAATGGATAAGACTCCTACATACACATACACACAAACACACACACACACCCAAAACCCTCTGAGGAAATGACTGAATGAAATTAAAGAAGATGAAGTAAATGCAGTGATTCGTCCTATGTGTAGCTGAAAGTTCAGTACTATAAATTTTTTTATAATGTTTATTTATTTTTGAGAGAGAGAGAAACCAAGCATGAGCAGGGGAGGGGCAGAGAGCGGAGGAGACACAGAATCTGAAGCAGACTCCAGGCTCTGAGGTGTCAGCACAGAGCCTGAAACGGGGCTCAAACTCATGAACTCTGAGATCACGACCTGAGCCAAAGTCAGACTCTTAACCAACTGAGCCATCCGGGTGCTCGAAAAGTTCGGTATTATAAAGAAGTCATTTCTTCCCATATCGATCTATCAATTCATTGTAGTTCCATTCAGAATCTAGAAGGTTTTTATAAATTTTGTATGCTTTATTAAATGAAGCTTCCTGGGTCGCCTGGGTGGCTCAGTCGGTTGAGCATCCAGCTTCAACTCAGGTCATGATCTCTCAGTTCAGGAGTTCGAGCCCCATGTCGGGCTCTGTGCTGGCAGCTCGGAACCTGGAGCCTGCTTTTATTTTATTTTATTTTATTTATTTATTTATTTTTTTTTTTTCTGGAGCCTGCTTTAGAACTGTGTCTCCCTCTCTGTCTTCCTCTCCCCAGCTCTGTCTTTCTCTCTCTCAAAAATAAACATTAAGGGGCACCTGGGTGGCTCAGTCGGTTGAGTGTCCGACTTCGGCTCAGGCCATGATCTCGCGGTCCGTGAGTTCGAGCCCCGCGTTCGGCTCTGTGCTGACAGCTCAGAGCCTGGAGCCTGCTTCGGATTCTGTGTCTCCCTCTCTCTCTGCCCCTCCCCTACTCATGCTCTGTCTCTCTCTGTCTCAAAATAAATAAACATTAAAAAAAAAAATTTAATTAAAAAATAAAAATAAACATTAAAACATTAAGAGAGTAAGATAAGATTGAGTATAACATGGATAACAGAGGAACTGCCTTAAGAGATTCAATAATAATAAAAAGATAAAATAGGTTGGGATAAATTTAACAAGATATATGCCACATCTATATAAAGAAAGTTTTTAAATGTTGCTTCTAATGCATTTAAAAGGAAGTGCTTGAACAAATTGAAAAACATACCATGTACTTGAATAAGAAGTCTCAACATCATAGAAATGTTCATTCTCCCCAAGTTAATCTTTAATGTGATCCCAGTATATGTACCAATGGGAATTTTCTTGTGAGGAATTTGGGACTTAAATGAACTGATTTTTAAAATAATACCAGGGCACCTGGGTGGCTCAGTTGGTTAAGCATTGACTCTTGATTTTGGCTCAGGTCCCGCCCTGTTTTGGGCTCTATGCTGATGGTGTAGAGGATGCTTGAAATTCTCTCTCTCTCTGCCCCACCCCCAAAATAAGTAAACTTTAAAAAAATAAAATGTCAAAGAGAAACAAAAATTAGGAAAATTCTAAAAAGTATAGTGGAGAGTGAGGGTCTGTCCTTAACAGATATTAAAATATTATAGTAATTTAAACTATTTATGATATATAAGTATACAGATTATTTGAACAGAATAAAAAGTTTAGCATTAGGCCCAAGTATAAATTAACTTATGATAAAGGTGGCATCCCAGGTAAGTGGGAAAAGATGGGTTTTTCTCTAAGTAGTATTTGGAAACAGCATAAACATTTGGAAAAAATAAACTTGTATTCATCCCTCATATCAACTTCAGAATAAATTCCCAGATGAATTACAGGTTTAAATGAACATAAAGTGAAACAGCAAAAATACCAAAAGAATGGGAAAGAAATTTTGATAACCTTTGACATAAACTGAGAACCCATACAGAAAAAGATGGATAAATTGGACTATGTAAAAGTTGAAAGTGTTCGTATAACCAAAAGAGGCAGAAACAGAGATAAATGAATGACAACTTTGGGAAAATACTTGCAATATATGTCATACATAAAGATCAAATTTTTTTCACATGTGAGCTTCTATAAGACCTTTAGAAAAAAATTAACATGGGGCACCTGGGTGGCTCAGTCTGTTGAGCGTCCAACTCTTGATTTTAGCTAGGGTCATGATCCCAGGGTCATGGGATTGAGCCCTGCATCAGGATCTGTGCTGAGCATGGAGCCTGCTTGCGAATCTCTCTCTCTCTCTCTCTCTCTCTCTCTCTCTCTCTCTCCCTCTCTCCTCTCTCTCTCTCTCTCTCTCTCAAAATAAAAATAAAAGTAGAAAAGATCAACACCGAAGAGAAAAATGGGCAAAGAATGAGAACAAACAGAAGTTACCAGTGGTTCTTAAATGAAAATATGCCCAACCTCAGCCATTAGAGAAATACGAGTTAAAAGTACCTAGATGCTCTTTTTCTTTATTTTAATTACCTATCAGATTGTCAAAAATTCCAGTATTACTAGTTGACAAGAACATGGGGAAGTAGCATTTACCTACTTTTTGGTGGGTTTATGAATTAGCACAACTTTTATGGAAGGTAAGTCGATTATACCTATAAAAATTACAGTGTCCATACTTTTGACCCAGCTTCTATACTTTTAGAAATTTATACCTCAGATATATTCACACATGTGCAAATTGATATGCGTCTTAAATTATTTATATCAGCATTATTTGTTTCAGTGGGAGAGCGAAAAATTGGAAACAGCCTAAATGTCCATCAATAGGGAACTGATTTCAATAAATATGTTAATACCAGCAGTGATCCTCAAGATATATTATTTTACCACAAAATTTAGATGTAAAATAATGTACATGATAGGCTACCATTTTTAATTATAAAATACATAACATAAAACGGAGTGTTTTAGCCATTTCTAAGTGTACAATTCAGTGACATTAAGTCCCTTGACAATGTTGTGCAACTGTCACTATTCATTTCTAGAACTTGTCGTCTTCCCAAATAGAAACTTGGTACTCAACAAGCTGTACCCACTTCTCCCAGTCCCTGGTAATATCTGTCTACTTTCTGTCTCTATGATTTTTGTCTCTTCTAGGTACTGAGAATAGTGAAGTCATGTGATATTTGTCCCTTTGTGTCTGGCTTATTTCACTTAGCGTAATGTTCTCAAGGTTCATCATAGCGTAGCATGTGTCAGAATTTTACTCCCATTTATGGCTGAATAATATTCCATTGATGTATACATAACGTTTTGTTTATTCACTCATCTGTAGATGGACATCTGGGTAGTTTCTGCCTTTTGGCTGTTGTGAATAATCCTGCTGTGAACATCGGTGTATGAGTGTCTAATTGAATTCTTGCCTTCAGTTCTTTTGGATATTTACCTAGAAGTAGAATTGCTGGATTATGTAGCAACCCTGTTTAACTTTTTGAGAAACTGCCTCACAGTTTTCCAAGCAGTTGTAGCCTTTTACATTCCTATGAGCGATGTATAAGGGTTCCAATTTCTCCACATCCTTACTGTTATTTTTGTTTTTTTGTGGGTTTATGGGGAAATGTCTGTTCAGATCCTTTGCCTGTTTTTTTAATTAGGTTATTTATCTGGTTATTGCTGAGCTCTAGGAGTTCTTTGTACGTTCTGGATATTAGACTTATACCAGAGACACAATTTACATGTATTTTCTTCTGTTCTGTGGGTTGCCTTTTCACTTTCTTGATAGTGGGCTTTGAAGCATAAAAGGTTTTCCTTTCAATGAAGTCCAGTTTATTTTCTTTGCTTGGTTGTGATTTTGATGTCACATCTGCCTAATAGAAGATTGTAAAGATTTACACCTATATTTTCTCCTCAGAGTTTTATAGTTGGAGCTCTTATGTTTGGGTCTTTGATCCATTTTAAAGTTACATTTTGCATATGGTGTTAGGTAAGGTCAGAGTCCACTCTTTTGTGTGTGGAAATTCACTTGTGCCAGTGTTAACGTGACTCTTTTTTCCCCCATCAAATTGTCTTGGCACCGTCGGGGTGCCTAAATGGCTCAGTCGATTAAGTGTCCGACTTCGGCTCAGGTCATGGTCTCACAGTTCGTGGGCTTGAGCCCCGCATCAGATTCTGTGCTGACAGCTCAGAGCCTGGAGCCTGCTGTCTCTCAAAAATAAACAAACATTTAAAAAAAAAAATTTGTCTTGGCACCCTTGTCAAAAATCAGTTGCTTGTAGAGGCGCCTGGGTGTCTCAGTCAGTTAAGCATCCCACTTCAGCTTAGGTCATGATCTCTCATGGTTTGTGAGTTCGAGCTTTACATCGGGCCCTGAGCTGACAGTGCAGAGCCTGCTTTGGATCCTCTGTCTCCCTGTCTCTCTACCCTTTTCTGCTCATGCTTGCTCACTCCCCCTTTCTTTCTTTCTCAAAAATAAATAAACATTAAAAAAAATCAGTTGCTTGTAAAAACCCAATTGTGTGGGTTCGTTTCTAGACTTTTAATTCTGTTCTGTTTATCTGCGTGTCTATTTTTATGCCCATGTACACCTTTTAAATCTTTTGACTTTTGAATCATGTGACTGTATTCATTCAAAAAATAATAAAATTTAAAAATGATGGTTAACTGTGACCACAATTTGCTCCTTTAATTTCCCTTTCAGGAAAATGTGCTGTGTTGTCATTCAAGGACTTCCTATCCTGCAGACCAACTGAAATACCAGAAAATGACATTCTGCTTTGTGAGAGCCGCTACAATGAGAGTGACAAGCAGATGAAGAAATTCAAGGGACTGAAGAGGTTTTCGCTGTCTGCTAAAGTGGTAGATGATGAAATTTATTACTTCAGGTAAAGCTTGAAAAACTAAGGAGGAAAGAACACTTCAGCTCTTAATAGGAAGACTGATATCCAAATAGTTATAGACCATGGTGGTTTTTTGTTTGTTTTTCTTATTAGGTCTTAAACTAGAGCTGTATACATTTCAAATAGAAAATATTAATTCAGCTAAAAATGAAAGGAAAATCCTCATTGTCAAGATGTAATAACTCCCCTTGACATAGACTCCAGTAATTGTAATTTGGAGGCAGAAATCTTTGGTTCTGGTTTATAGCCTATTAAGAGATCTTGCCTAGTTCCACAGTGTGAAAATTCTTTTCACTGTCTTATATAGGCAAGTAGATCCCAACTTTGGACTCAGTACTTTTGTGGATATTCAGCAGAATTCTTTGAAAAACAAGTATCTCTAAATAGGTGTGACTTTATAAATACACATTTAAATTATTTGCTGACTTAGAATGTACATTGCAGATTACAGGAAGTCTTTTCTAAATTTTAAGGCAGAGCCTTGCTTTCTGACCAATCCTGGAGTGGTATTTGATGATTTTTTTTTTTTAATTTCACTTCTTTTAGAAAACCAATAGTTCCTCAGAAGGAGCCCTCACCTCTGTTGGAAAAGAAGATCCAGTTGCTAGAAGCTAAATTTGCTGAGTTAGAAGGTGGAGATGATGATATTGAAGAGATGGGAGAAGAAGATAGTGAGGTCATTGAGCCTCCTTCTCTGCCTCAGCTTCAGACCCCGCTGGCCAGTGAGCTGGATCTCATGCCCTACACACCCCCACAGGTGACGGTGACAAGTTCCTGTTACTTGTCTTACTCTCAGCTTTGGTTCATAGCACACTTAAGCCAAAGGAAGAAGATATCCAGCCCCCACATATGTGAGCTTCAACCTAGAATTAGGCAGGAAGGAACAGATTTTTTTCTTTTTTGATGCCACAAAGAATTTTAAATTTCATATCGTTTTAAAATTTGCATAGATAGCTGTTTTCAATGGCATGCTTAGTTAGAAAGTTCTGCCTACCTTGTGTTGAAGGTGAGCAGTGAGAAGCAGCATTGCCCTGTGACTCTCACCTTTACTGCCCGTATCTTTCTTGTCTGTCCTCCTTCAGGCCCTCATCTGGGTGGAGGTGATCCCTGCTGGCATTTTTTTCTCATTCAGAATTTTCCCAAGACATAATTATGAGGTCACCTTTACAGATTACAGTCATAGAATTCAAAGAAACTTTCTTTTATTTCTTAAATGGTGGGAGGCAAGGAAGAACCGTTTTGACCAAGAAAATGGCCAGCTATAAACTAAACGTGTCTGCAGAATAGTAACTATTGAATCACATGTTCCTGGCTTCCAGAAACCTTGAGCAGTTGACCGGATGCAATGTTCTGATGCACTATAAGAGCTTTCTGTCTTACAGTCTACCCCAAAGTCTGCCAAAGGCAGTGCAAAGAAGGAAGGCTCCAAACGGAAAATCAACATGAGTGGCTACATCCTGTTCAGCAGTGAGATGAGAGCTGTGATTAAAGCCCAGCATCCAGACTACTCTTTTGGGGAGCTCAGCCGACTGGTGGGGACAGAGTGGAGAAACCTTGAAACAGCCAAGAAAGCAGAATACGAAGGTAAATAGAGACTAGGTGCAACTGTCTCAGCTTTCTAAGCAAGGGGGTGTTTTCAGGAATGCACGTGCGTAGACAGGTTTTACTCTCTTGTTCTTACCACTTGCACATGAACTGTGTGTTGGGGACTGTCTCAAATGGCTCCCAGCCAACAGTTTAAATGCCAGCCTTGTCCTGACTGAGCAAGCACTGCCCCTGACTTGGCCTTTGATCCTGGTGGTTTTGTGTTTTTTTCCAAAAAAATTTCTCAAACAAATATTTTGCTATTAAAAATTGCATGGTTTTCTTCTTTCGTCGAGTCTTATAAGCATACATGTGTTGAGCTGGGGAATGATTTTATAAGAATGTTAAATAGAATTTTGGTTTAAATTCATCCAAAAGGAAACATTCAAAATCAGGATCTGTTGTGGCTCTTGATAAGCCACATGTTTAAGCTCCAGGCTGAGGCTTGGCTGAAAGCGCTTGGTTTCCTAGGCCAGTCCTGGCCTGTGCTATGTATGCATTCATAGCTACTTTTAAGCACTTGGGGTCCCTTATAAAGTTCAACTCCCTTCATTTTCCTTTTACTCTGTAATTAAGTTATTTGGGGCCATGAGCTATCATTTAAAGATTCGGTGGTTCTTAATTATCCTTCAGGGACAAGTACTTGAGAGAGATTTTCGGAGTGGGGGAGTGTTGTTTTTTTTTAAATGTCAGACATACCTTTAATAAAGAAATGAGTAGTGAACATTAGATTAGGCAGGACTCTTGCCTTGGAGCTACATTTTTTCCATTTGGAATTGTATATATGGGTCATTTTGCCAGTTTAGAGCTGTCTCTATGGTGCACCACTGTGATCAACCATTACTCTTCTTGGCTGGGTCTAAATCTGCTATTTTCCAGCAAGCATAAAGGAATTAATTGTTAAGGCTGCCTCCTTTATTAAAATTTATGGTGCTTCCTAAGAAATTTTTCTAAAAAAATATTTTACTCTTTTCATTTACATCAATTGATTGATAATTGTAAAATTATCTGACAGGCTTTCCCAAAGATCTTCTGCAGAATTCTAATTCTACAAGATGCTCAGACAGAAAAACCTTTGTGGCAAAACCAGTTTGAGAAGCATTCCAAACACTTTCACTCTTGGAAACTTACAGTGCATATTCCCATAGTAAAGTCTTTACGACCTACCATAAACACCTGTGTTTTTTCACCTGGCATTTTCTGAATCTTGACCAAGTGTTCATATAATACCTTCTAATACAATAAAGAACAAATATTTTACAGAACGCTCTTTAAGAAACCCTAGTCAGTTCCATAAACACCTAGAATTTTCTTTGGTATTTCTGACCTTAACTGAAAGTTAAGACCAAATGTTATCCTCCATTGGAGGAATATTAGAAACGAAGCTCATATGGATATAAAGCCTGGTCTAGGGCAGAAGCCAGTAGCGTGTGGCTGGTTATTTAGGGTGTGAACAAGAGAGACAAATGTGCTTGATGTAAAAGTACAAATGCTGGAACAGGGCTGGAGAGAGAGGGAAAGGATGGCTTCTAGGAAAGTCACCTAAATTCAAAGGGGAGTCTGAAATTCAGGGTAAACCGAGTGAGGATGAGTTGGGTATGACTCAGCAGTGTCTGCCTGAGACACAAAATCTTCACTTGTGGGTTTGAACTCAAAACCCAAAGTTTGGAGTTGGGCTAGCTTCATTTAACAGTCCTCTTTTCCAACACAGCCCGTTGGGCTCTTCCCAGAAGGAGCCAACAGATAGCCAATCCAATATTTGATTCTTAGGCCTGAATTTTCCTATTTTTAACTTCATTTTTTTGCTCTCCCATTTTACTGTGTCATTTGTGTAATGAAAATACTAGAATTTAATGTGGGGGTCTATATCATTCTGTGTTTTTTGTTTTTGTTTTTGTTTTGTTTTTACTGCTAGCACAAGGAAATGGGTTGTTCCACTGGCCTTTGTCCCTCATGTTCACTGTACAGAGGATCAGTAAACTGGGACAGTGTTAGTGAGTGATGACAGGCCCATACAGGCAACTCTCACAGCGAGGAAGCTTTGATTTGCTTGACTTTCACATTATACTCACGGAGGACTGGAGCTGTTGCTTCTTGATTCTCTTTAAAGCCATGTGATCTCGAGCTATTTTCCATTCCTTAGATCAGCCAACAGTAACCTTTTGAATTCCATGTTGGAGGGTTAATGTGTGGCAGTGGAATGTGCTATCATAAGTCAGGGCCACATGTTGCTGGTTCTCTCTGTATCCTTGGACAAGTCACTACCTATCTCCCAGCCTCAGCTTGCCCATGTGAGGAGTGGGAGGATTTCCCGTTTATGAATAGTGAAGCAAAATAAGCCCTGTATCATGGGAGCTTTGGGAATACACATTTCTAGACTTTTCTAATAAGGATCCAGCCTGCTAGCTCCCAAAAAGCTGGGAATGTGACCGTTGGGACTCCTGGCTATGGAGGGGTAGGACAGAGCAGCTCGAAGGAGTAAGGGGTACAGCAAGCAGTGCTCCACAGCCCAGAACTGGCACAAGCAAATGTTCCTCTTGCATTTTGGATGAAAGAAGAGTGAATTCTTGAAACTTTTGCTGATTTAGGATGAACTATGGTCAGTATTGAACTGCTCAGCTTCAGGAAACCTGGTTCTGTCAGTACAGTGTCCATTGCTTCATATGTGTACATATATTCCCTGCTTCTGATGACTGTAGCCTGGAGTATCATGCATTTTTTTTCCCCTCGGGGTTTATTAAACATGACCTCTTTGCTTCATTAGGATATAGAAAGTAGTGTTTATTTTCCCTAAAATCTTGTGGAGGAGGAGGCAGTAAGCTACTTTTCCCTTACAGAGTTAATTTTCTTCAGCTGCTAAACCCCATGACACTAATGACAAGAGTCCTCAAATCTTAGTAAAATTGGGTGCAAGGAATCAGGAAAATAGTGTAAGTAACAATTGTGCCAAAAATTATAATGGGCCATGGAATTGCTTCATGTTGAAATTATAAATAATTTGTAATGCTATTAATACTAGAATAATGGTAGCGCTTCTCATCTTCAGGGTGCCTTGTGAGATTAACCACGTTGGTTACGCTGGTGACGTGTTTAAATAAAACCTGTGCTTTCTGAATGTGTGTTGCAGTCTTAACATTCTTGAAATCTTTGCAGACCAGTTCTCAAGATGGGATAGGAAAGCTGGACGCTAGGTTACCAAGTGAAATCGGCCCGACTCCTCCTGTGTTGAGACTAGTCATCTACTGTTCCTTCCGTTGAGACAGAACTGTTGCCTGTGTTTTTACTAGTCCTGTTGAATGCAATGGATGGTATTTTGAATTCCTGGGTTAAAAACAGAATTGAAAATCTGAAATGCCTTTACAGAGCGGGCAGCTAAAGTTGCTGAGCAGCAGGAGAGAGAGCGAGCAGCACAGCAACAGCAGCCGAGTGCTTCTCCCCGAGCAGGCACCCCTGTGGGGGCTCTCATGGGGGTGGTGCCACCACCAACACCAATGGGGATGCTCAATCAGCAGTTGACACCTGTTGCAGGTAAAAACAGGAGCTAAGACCATTTTTTTCCACTTTAAGAAATTCCTTCATTTTTTTTTTTCTCCAATGAGGAGTAGGCCACAATCTCTAGGCTTTTCTCATGACAGTCGAAGTTTCCAGTCGTCCATGTTGTCCTTCTGTCGCCTTTCCCATATGGGCAATGCCCCCCCTCTGCCCCAGAAATGGGCCCTGGGCCCAGCCCTGGGAATTAGTAGGGAGCAGCTCTAGCCTGGATGTGGGCATGGTCTGGCGATTCTCTCCACCCCAGACTGCTCTGGATATAGAGCCTGATAGCAGAAAACCTAAACAGACCCTGAATTCTGTTCTAGAGGGGCTCCTAAGAGAAAACATGAAACTAGCGTTTAGGTGATGCCGATTTTCGCGTCTCATTCCAGGGTTCAGTTTGCCTTGTTCTGCTGCAGCCATCCTTAAAAGACTGACCATTTAAAAGGATTTTTGACAGTGAATTCTAAATCCTTTCTTGGTCACTAATGTGCATGACTGCTAAGTGGAGTACAAAGTCCTTATTCAATTCATTGTGCCCACTCTGTAATGCTTTTCTATTTAATTACATTAAACTGCATTTTCTGTTAGTATCCCAGTCACATATTTTTAAAAAAAAAGAAAAGAAAATGATGAATGTGGTTTGCTTGTGTGTGTTGTCTCTGGTTCTGGTAGCCATAGCAAATTTGGCTATTCTTGAATTGAATATCCTTGTCCGACGTGTCTCCAATGAGAAGCCCGCAGACCACTTCTCGGGTCCCTCCTTCGTGATCTCCCTAAGCCTGGTGAGGTCCATACACACCACCTGAGTGTCTTATGAAGCAAGCGGTCTGACTTCTTTTCGCAGGGAGTCCAAGACAGTGTTGTTCAAGGCAGACTCATTGGGATGCTGTTTTTGTTTTTGCTTTTTTGTATTTGCTTTTTAAGGAAGAGTAGCGTAGGATAACTTTTTCATTGTCGCTCCTACCTTTTGTGATGGCAACTTCTCAAATGCACTGTCGCTCAACTCAGCAGTTGCACTCGCCAGAGCACATCTGAATCATGGCTTTTCAGTACTTTCAGTGTAACTGACGTTGATCTAACAAATCTCATAATCGCCTGCTCTATTCCATGGCCCATTTTGGTTAACGGGGTTCCAGAAGGTTTTAGAAATCAGGCCTTGAACGTGGGGACTTTGAAAGTTAGAAATCCCTCGTTGACATTCTGTTTTGTTGCGTTTGATATGTGATACTGTAGCACTGTGCCCTTGACTAAAAAGTCCAGGGACACATTAACAAAATGAATTCAAACAGCTAAAAACATTAAAACACAGCAGCTGCAGCATTTTAGCTCCCTGTTGGGGAATACCATCGTAGCGCTCTGAGGGGTGAGGAGGAGGGGGGGACCCCTTCTAGAAAGACCCTGCTCCATTATTAAGCATGTGCTGCCCAGATTCCGGGCCATGGGAGTGAAGGGCAAGCAAGCATCCTGTACAATCACCAGTCTTTGGTCCACAGTGGGAACTTTGCAGCTGACAGGGTGATTTTTCTTGGGTTTACAGATTGCTTAGGGCCTAAGTCTTAGCCTTGTTGCTGTCTGAGACCAGCTTTGCTTACAAGCATTAAAGCTCATTTGAACACATGTGACTGGGATAATAAGTGCCAAAGTACAGTTTAATGAAGACAAGTGTCATGTCTTTCAGTTCTTAAGAAATTTCTTCAACCACAGCCCATGAAGGCTGCGTTCAGATGGGCTTTTGTAATTGAAAGCAAAGCCTCCTCATGTCCTTAAACTCCCACCTACTTTTCCCTAAGAGCTGGAGCTGGTGGTGTGGTTAAAAGGCAGTTCGGCAGTTCTGTTTAAGATGATGGTATCTGTTCAAAAGGAGTTTTTACTCTCTGAACTCTCATTTTAAAATGAAACTCATAATCCTATTTCATGTATAGAGGTACTATTTAAAATTCGCTTTATTGGTTTGTGTGAGTTTAAGTTTTTCAGTCAGCTTAGATGTGACTAATGAAGCAGGCTGAACCAATGTCAGAATTTTCAGTAATTTTACTGCTTCAAAAGACTAAACTTTTATAAATAAATACCTTTCAAATAATCCTTAAGGGAAAGTCAAAGAGTAAAGTCCTTTAGAATCTGGAGTTTTCCACTGTTTCCCAGGGTCCTCCTACAAAGAGTATTTTATAAAAATGAGGTTTGGCACCAGTCCTTCAAGCTTCCCTTTGTGTGGGAAGCTGGGACCAAAGGTGATCGCATTCTGGGGGGAGCCTTATGTTTTGTTTATTGTGATCATTTCAAACCCAGAAGAGTTAAGTTGTTTTTCTTGCTCAAAAAAATGTCGTGTGGCTTTAAAGGTCTTTTGATAGGTGAGTTTTTGACATTTTGAAATTATTTTCTTTCTTTCACTCCTTTTGCCAAAAATACTTGTTTCCTGAAACTCTTCCCTAGCCAGCAGAAAATATTTTGTGTTACAAAGATACACTTTGAAAATAAAGGCCTCTGTTCATAGAAAGTCTGTACCTCATTTAAAATCTTCCCTGTTAACTGAAGGTTTATGTGAGAGCATTTGCGAACGTGGAGACAGTAATGACAGTTGGCATTTTCTCACGTCAGCAGAGCCTGATTCTCCAGCCATTCCTTCTGAGGTCTGCGTGCCCGCTACTGAGTGACCTGGGCTTAGTTTGGCTTGGGAGGGTTTAGGTTTTATCTTTGTTTCACGTGTTTCGAGATCTAAAGATGAAACATCATCCGTTGTGATGGCTCTTCTCTGTTCCCCAGCTCAAGCCTGAACATGATTCAATTTTACCAAGCAGTGGTGCGGCTAGAAGGGAGGAGGAAGCCTTGAAAAGCTCTTGCCCGCTCCCCTCCCCTTCCCTCACCCACCCCAAGCTGGAGAACCATGCTTTGTGATCAGGGCTGTGCGCCTCATTTCCCTCCATTCCAGTGTCCCCTCATGTGTACCCATGATAGGCATAAGAGTGTGGGCAGAGCGGGGTGATGGGGTTTAGACTGTTCAACTAGAACCGCAGTCACAGAACTGGTCACTCTGTTTGAACAGCTTGCAATAATCATGACCTGGGGAAGGCTGTTACTGGAACTCCTCTTTATTATTATTTAATTAAAAACATATTTAATTAAAAACATGCAGCATATTTATCCCAGGGAAGATAACTACAAATAATAATATACTAAATACTAATTCATCCTCAAATGTTGGATTTCTTATTTGTAACTTTTTATTTTGTTCATTATTGCAACAAAATAATTGCACTAATTGCCGTTATATCATGCAGTACTAAGGGCGCTTTTTTCATTGGTAGTGCATGGGGGGGGATTTGTTATTACTTAGCTCATGTTGCATGTTAATGATGCATGTCTGAAATTTGTTGTGTCCTTCAAGGCATGATGGGTGGCTATCCGCCAGGCCTTCCACCTTTGCAGGGCCCAGTTGATGGCCTTGTTAGCATGGGCAGCATGCAGCCACTTCACCCTGGGGGGCCTCCACCCCACCATCTTCCGCCAGGTGTGCCCGGCCTCCCGGGCATCCCACCACCGGGTAAGAACTTCATCCTCCTTCACTCATTAGTCTCATCTTCATATTCTCTTTTTTTTCCTCCCTCAGCCAGTTGTTCCAGGAGGTACCTGCTGCCCACTGTAGCCAGGCGTTTCCTCACTGAGAATCCCAGGGATGTCCGCAGCAGGGCCTGTCCCATGTATTTGAGCAGGCGGCTCAGGACACCTGGCTGCCTAGCAGCAGCAGAGGACACATGGCAGAGACCAGACTCAGCAGACCAAGGGGCAGAAGGCATACTCTCACGCCACTCAGACAATTCGACATGTGCTCAGAAAGCCAAACACAGCTTAGGAAGGTCATGCCCTCTTTATCAGTGAATGATAAATGAATGATCAGTGAACGATATCCCAAATTGCTAGTCGTGAGTCACATGAGGGCGCTACTTCTTCCTCTGGTTCAGTTCTTATCTCACAGGGTCTTCTGTATGGAATACCCACTTCACCTCCTGCTTCTCAAATAGCACTTCTAAGGGGATTGCAGAGTCAGTGATCAGGATGAATAAACCCTTCAGCCAATCATTCTAGGAACAAAAAGGAGGGAGGGAAAGAATTTGCAATGAACACATTTCAGTATATGAGTACCCTAGGAAGTATGACATAAGACCTTAAAGCCCAGCATAGTCCTACCCTGCTAACTGTGGATGCTGGTTTATCTGTCTGCAGAAGCTCAGAATTTACTTCATGTAGAAGCATTTAAATGGAATTCAGAAATAGCTACAGATTGACTTTATAAATAGTAAGTTGAAATTCTACTGTATTGTGAAAGGAAAATCACAGTTTCCCATATTGATTGCCATCAAATGCAAAAGAACTGACCTTTAGCTGTAATCTGGTTGGAGGGAATGTGACCTGAAGATAACTTAGAATAGCATTTGGTCCATTATCGAAAATATCAACTAAAGGCCTGTCCCAGATGACAAAATGTAGAAATGTTAGACTTGCCTACACCAGTGTTGGGTTATACAGAGTTCCAGAAATGCTTCAGAGGTACACCGGCCAGTGGGCAGGATGAGTGAACCTGATGGCTTGGCCTAGAGCCTCTAGCCACACTCTTGTGAGTAATGCTTAGAGAATGGCCATAACTCCACACAAGTGTTTGATCCAGATGTACCCGAAAAGGAAACGTTGATAGTAGCGGGTACTTCGTTATAGAAGTGATAGCCTGTGTGGGAGTTACTCTTGCAGCAAAAGTCAGTCATAAGATGGGCGTGCCCCTGTGGCAAGTAGAATCGGCCTTAATTCTGTGCCCTCTCACCTTGGCATAGGGCATCTGACTGAGTCAGACCAGGTTGGAGTTGACTTCCGGGTGCATGTGGTGCTCAATGGGACCCACATCTGAGGCCAGTACCCTTTAAGTAGCAGATACCTTTTGGTGGGTATTGAGCACAGCTGTGTCCCTTTCCTCGCTTCTTCGGGTTTTTAAATTGCATTTGAAGGACACACACACTTGATTTAGTCAGGGAGACAGGGAAGAACTTAGTGCCTACACACGTGCACGTACACACCTGCTTAGGCTTGGAGGAGAGAAAGACTCTGGGAGCTCCTGTGGTCACTCAGCCCACGCTCTCTCTGGCCGCCCCCTTGCGTGGCATTTTAAAACAGGAATCAGAGGGGATTGCAGAGTTGTCTGTGCTCCCCTGCAGAAATGGAGAAAGGCAGCTCAGGCAGGCTCCCCCCATGTTGTGGGATCTGAGGGGAGGGTGAGTGTCCCGGACCGGGGGTGGGAGGCGGGGGGGCACAGGGGTTAGTAATATGTTGCTGGAGCAGCAGCTTACCCACCACAGCCTCTCAACCCAGTCACAGATAATCATTCGGATTCTATTATGGCGATCCGGAATATAAAAATGCCCGCTTTGTAAACAGAAAGCTTATTTGTACTTAACTACGTTCTCTCTAACAAATGTCTAATACTTCCCAAAGTGGCATTTAGCAATTCGGAACCTTAGAATAGTGTACTGGTGCTGCCTGGCTAAAACAGCAACATTTTGAATCCAGAAAATCTAGTATGTGGAGTGAGCTCCTTTTGATGCTTCTTTGCAGCCAGCAGGACTTGTTTAAAAGTTTAAACAGGGTTTTGGCTGTAGTTTGTTTGTTTTTAATGAACTGGGGCCCTCCTTATTTCAGTGTTCTACGAGAATAATAAACGCACGGTCCTGAGATGAAAACAGCCCCAGACGCTAAATTTAGGACCTCTCACCATTATCAGCTAGTACCTGTGGGACAGAAATTGCTTGTGAGGAATCATCAGGGAAGTTTATAAAATTATTACCAGAAATAGAGTACAAATGTAGTAGGACCATGAAATCTTTTCTCTTTCCCTTTGTCATGTTTGCATTTGAAGTGATAGCAACGAGGCTGATCTGCTTCCAGATGATCCTTTTCCAAGTACTCCTCTACCAGATGGAAGTGACCTGTCTGCCAGTATTAGTGACTCCAGTTAGAACCAGAAGTGCTGGTGGCCTGTGAGTGGACTGCAAGGATGTGCCTCCAGCCTCCACAGAGCTCATTTAACTGTGCGCTTGCACAGCCTCTCCCCTGTGTCCCTGCTGTCCTAGCACACCGCCTGCTGCTGAGCCTGACTGCGGCACCATCACTGCCAAAATGAAACATGGGCTCCAGTTGCAGTAAAATGTGTTGTCAGAAGAAAAATACCTTGAAAATAGAGGTGTTTTCTGACTATAGTTCACCTAGGGAAATACTAGAATTTTATGCAGGGTTCAAATCATTTCTAAGCCATGAATAATTAATGTACATCTGACAAGTTGTACTACCTTTGTATTTAAAATACCTAGAAAACAAAAGAAAGTGAACTTTCTATTTGAATGCTGCCTCCTGTTCTGGGTGCTTAGGGTTCTTATCCACAAAGATTCAAGGGCAGAGATCCATAGGTTTGCATTATCAGTGGCATCATTTCTTATCAGACAGTAGTTTTTCAGTAGCCATCTCAACTCAGAACCTCTAACTGTGCCATTGCGTTCTGAATTGTAGGTGTGATGAACCAAGGAGTGGCCCCTATGGTAGGGACTCCAGCACCAGGTGGAAGTCCGTATGGACAGCAGGTGAGCTTCCCAGCTGGATTTTCTAGGACTTGACAGAATCCAAGTTATCCTCTTTCTCAGAGCATGTGCCAAGTATTTTTTCCCTCATCATGTACTCTGTGCTCTTTCAGGTGGGAGTTTTGGGGCCTCCAGGGCAGCAGGCACCACCTCCGTATCCTGGCCCACATCCGGCCGGCCCCCCTGTCATACAGCAGCCGACAACACCCATGTTTGTGGCTCCCCCACCGAAGACACAACGGCTTCTCCACTCAGAGGCCTACCTGAAATACATTGAAGGACTCAGTGCTGAGTCCAACAGCATTAGCAAGTGGGACCAAACCCTGGCAGGTAAGGACAGTCCTCCTCAACAAGCCTTCGTGAAAGCCGTGCATCACCAAAGTTCTCTCCCTGTGATTGGCATATTATGTTGTGAGGTAGAGAGCCACTTTTCATATATAAGTAAAACGAATTTAATATTTAAAAGAAGGGTTTGGAGCTTTTTTTTGTATTAACATCACACACTGAAAGTGGTGGGGTTTTTTGCTGAATTTCTAGACTTTGTTTTGTCATAAGCATCACTGCTATCTTTTTAAGTATATTCTGAATTTTTTCAACGATTTTTCAGGCATTTGAGCATTAGCACAGATGCACTGGGGTAAATTAAAAATTACTTCAGTTCAATTTTAAAAAAGAAAAAAATGGGGCGCCTGGGTGGCTCAGTCGGTTGAGCGGCCGACTTCAGCTCAGGTCATGATCTCACAGTCTGTGAGTTCGAGCCCCGCATCGGGCTCTGTGCTGATGGCTCAGAGCCTGGAGCCTGCTTCCGATTCTGTGTCTCCCTCTCTCTCTGCCCTTCCCCTGCTCACGCTCTGTCTCTATGTCTCTCAAAAATAAATAAACGTTAAAAATTTAAAAAAAAAAAAAAAAGAAAAAAGAAAAAAATATTGGAAAACATATTTCAGGTAACCATTGAGCCTTTATTTAGCTCAGAGGTCTTAATGTGTTTTCAGTACATACTAAAATAACTTGCCTGGCTTCTGGAAAGAAATGTGAAAGTTCCTACTCATTCTTCATTTTTTTTTTTTTTTTGGAGACAGAGAGAGACAGAGCATGAGTGGAGGAGGGGCAGAGAGAGAGGGAGACAGAGACTCCGAAGCAGGTTCCAGGCTCTGAGCTGTCAGCACAGAGCCCGACACGGGGCTCGAACTCATGGACCGCCAGTTCATGACCCGAGCCGAAGTCTGCGCTCAACCAACTGAGCCACCCAGGCGCCCCATCATTCTTCATTTCTAAACCAAATTTGATAATGTGATTTCTTTCAGATTTTCTTTCAGAGTAGTATTTTTTCCCTTTCCTCACATTTGCCTTTTTAGGAATTTTTGTTAACACTAAAAAAATCATTGATTATCAGGACTGCCTACAACAAAATAGTAGTGATCAGATGTTTTAGGTGTTTGTGCAACTTTTGTGTTCCCTTTCATAGAGAATTATGTTATATTTGCAGTTCTTTTGTGAAGTCATTATTATAAATGAGATAATTTCTAAAATACAAAGCATAAAACAAGACATCCTTAGCCAGATAGTTTCATACCTAAACACATAGTTTTCAAAAATCCAAGATGTCTAATAAAATAATAGGCATTTGCTTGGAAATACTCTTCAGGCTTAAAATTCATAATATTTAATAAATAATAAGTGTTAGGGGAGCCTGAGTGGCTCAGCTATTTAATCCAACTCTTGGTTTCAATCCAGGTCACAGCCTCACAGTTCGTGGGTCCGATCCCTGCGTTGGGCTCTGTACTGACAGTGTGGAGCCGGCTTGGGATTCTTTCTCTCTGCCCCTCCCCCACTGGAGCATGCCTGCACTCTCGAAATAAATAACCTTTAAAAAATCTTTTAAAAAATAATAAATGTTATATGCTTTAGTAAATCTTTCAGACCTTAGGACTGAGGGGGGAAATTGTTCCCTTAAAATTCCTATTTCTCTATGTGCATTTTAATTTTCAGCTCGAAGACGTGATGTCCATTTGTCGAAAGAACAGGAGAGCCGCCTACCCTCTCACTGGCTGAAAAGTAAAGGAGCCCACACCACCATGGCCGATGCCCTCTGGCGCCTCCGGGATTTGATGCTCCGAGATACCCTCAACATCCGCCAAGCATACAATCTAGAGAATCTTTAACCACATCAATTACGTTTCTTTTATAGAAGCATAAAGAGTTTTGTGGAACAGTAGCCATTTTAGTTACTGGGGGTGGGGGGGAGGAACAAAGGATGATAATTTTTATTGCATTTTACTGTACATCACAAGGCCATTTTTATATAAGGACACTTTTAATAAGCTATTTCAATTTGTTTTTGTTATATTAAGTTGATTTTATCAAATACACAGAGATTTTTTTGCATATGTTTCCTTCGTTTAAAACCAGTTTCATAATTGGTTGTATATGTAGACTTGGAGTTTTATCTTTTTACTTGTTGCCATGGAACTGAAACCATCAAAGGTTTTTGCCTTGGCTTGGGGTTTTGGTTTTTGGTTT
This sequence comes from Paguma larvata, assembly GCA_030068075.1. NCBI lineage: Eukaryota > Metazoa > Chordata > Mammalia > Carnivora > Viverridae > Paguma > Paguma larvata. The sequence goes on along the minus strand of CM057842.1, from coordinate 20,018,865 downwards.
TTGGTTTTGTTTTTTATAAAAGAACAAACAAAATGAAAAAAAAATACACTCACACATACACACACGCACGAGAGTTTACAGATTAGTTTAAGTTGACAGTGAAATGTGAAGTTGGTCCTAGTTTACATCTTACAGAGGGGAGTGCACCGGTGTCTGCTTCGTGTGCCTGAGTATCTCAAGTCACTTTAGCAGAAGTGAGGGGTCGTTATTTCGGTTCTAGGTTGTTATTTCGGTTCTAGGTGTTTGGCAGACATGGAGCATTTGCTCTGTGAATTCAGAGGCTTGCTCCAGAAGTCTGAAGTCAGTGCTGTGCGTCCTTCTGCAACTAGTGCATCGCCCAGACACCTGCAGGGCAGAGCATGTTTCTTGGGCTGTCAGTCACAGATGGTGTCAGTTATTTTTGCAGAACAAGTGCACAACCCTGAATTGTATTTAGTCTTGGCAGGTAAGTTTAAGGGTACTTTTGATCTATTTATATTGAATTCACAATTTAATCCTATACTTGTTAGATGATTTAAATTTTTAAATCTCTTACATTGAAAAAACATTGAAGCTCACCTTGAAGAAAGCATTGAAGTGTGCATAGAGGTGATTTGTTCTTCAAACCTAACACCTAACCCAGCACAGGGAAGGGAGTGTATAACCAGGTATGAGCTGTGTCAGAAGCAGAATTATAAAAAGGTAGATTGTCTTCATATGCAAATATGTTTTCGTACCTTTATTTCCTCATCAGATGTGGCATTTTTTCCTTCTGACTCTCAGCATTGTAATGCTCAGCCAGAAATATAAGGCTTTCTAGAATGTTTTTTAAATTTAGCTTGTGCTTTTGAATGTCAGGAGAAAATAATTACAATTTAAGAAAATACTCATTAAAAAAAGACCATTATGGATCCCAAACACTTGGGTTTGACCCTGTCTCTCTTAGGTGACCCTAGAAGAAATATTTGCAGGCAGTGTATGATGCTCATACAGGTAGAAAACATCAAACCTGGAACAGTATTTCACTCCACGGTTTTGAAACCTGCTTTTTTGTATCAAGATGGTTACCATGTTGGTGGAGCTTCCCTTGCCGTTTGTAAATGGAGAGAGTGACTTTCACAGGACACTTTCTTCTTTTAATCTGTATGAGTTAATAGCTAGATATTTAATTGCCATTCTTACTAAATCATGGGGACAAAAAGAGTGTAGAATGGAAAAAAAGTCTCTTGTATCTAGATACTTTAAATACAGGAGGCCCTTGTAACTTAATTGCCTATAGTCAACCACTGGATCTCAGTTTGCATCAAGTATTTTAAATAATCCTGAATTTTAAAAAATGTATTGCAGTAGTGTGTCAGTACCTTATTGTTAAACTGAATCAGATAAAGAAATCTTCAGTTTCTAGTTATTTGGGCCATTGAATCATCATGGACTGTATAATACAATCAGATTATTTTATTTCTAGACATTCTTGAATTACACCAAAGAACCTGAAATCTAATTTTGGTTAAGTTATTTATTTATTTCATGCGCCCATTTTATTTCCCTTTCTAAGGTCTGGATGAGACTTCTTTGGGAAGCCTCTACAAACTCTTCACTGTGGGCTAGGCGGGGCATTAGAAGCCAGGGCACTCCTCCTCCCAGCTCCTTCTCAGAGTCTAGAGGTACTGTAGAAACCATAGATCCAGCCAGGGGCTTCCCGAAGGCAGTGCAGAGCCGGGCCAGGGGGCCGGTAGGCAGGCCCTAATTAAGTTTAAAAAAAATCTATGTATTTATTTTAGAATCATGTCTTTCTGTATATTAACTTGGAGAATATCAGTTAATATTTAGGATACAAGATTTGAGGTCAACCATGTTCCAAAAAAGATAAGCAAAAAAAAAAAAAAAAAAGAAAAAGAAAGAAAAAAAAGTCCTGACTTAAGAAAGTACGAAAGTACAAGTGAACTAGCTACATCCCGCCCCCCCCCCACCCCAATGAATTTTAGGAACCAGTGATATGGCTTAGAAAGTATGATGGCCTAAATGTTTTCACAATGTAAGTTTATGTGGAAAAGAATTTTGTTTATATGGGGGAATAACCTATTGGTTTAAAATAGTAGGTCAGCCAACTGATTTAAAAGGCCCTGAATTGCTTTATTTTGAACCCCCCTTCTCTTCCTATGAGGAAAAACTGAAAGGGGACACTTCTTGTGTTAAATCTCAAACTGGTGTTGTTGACTTTTGAGCTTGAACATTTTCAGACCTAATTAAAACTTGGTTTGTTCTAATTTCTGTATCAAAGGAGGTTTAAGTGGGAACTAGTCTTATAACATGTATGTATCATATGTTTGTTCATTTAAAGCTTTTTAATCCAAATAAAAATGGAGTTTGCAAAGTGATTTGGATTAACCAGGTTTGGTTGTTCTGTTAAAGCTTGTGTCAGATAGAAGTGTCAAGCAGGTTTAATTCCTGCAAGTCTAGATTTTATGCTGGCAGGGACACAGCTGCCAATTTAAGGGAACAAAGCCCCTCAGGTGGAGGCAAAAGTCAGTGGCCAGACCCTGGTTCAGGGCTCAGGGTGCATTAACACAAGCTGAACGTAGTCACACTGCAGCCTGACGTGCCCCACGCCAAGCCTCTCAGGCAGGCAGTCAGTCAAGGAATTACTGACATGTCCTCATCACGGGCGGAAATGCAGGTCAGAGTTAAAATTGTAGAATCACTGATGGTGGAAGGTAAGGAATGCGTGTCTTGTATCATAAAGCAGTGTAAGCCATTTCAAATCGCTGTCTGTGGCCAGAAGAGACCAGTGGCCCAGTTATGTCTTTAAACATGCTTATAAGCTCTTAAAGACATGACCACACTTCTAATAGAAAGTGTTGGTAAAATCAACCAACTGTTTTCCTCTAATATCACTTTGCAAATCCCTGTGGCTCTGTTCTTCTAAGTGTTTAGGGCTGTACTGCATCTTTGCTCATGGGCATATTTTGAATGATCATTGATAATTAGTTAAACATTCCTGCCGAACACCAGGACCGAACAAATACTGTTTCTGTGTTCCTTTTTAGATTGGAAGTGTGCTAGGTCAGCTGAATGAAGGTTCAGAACTGAGCAAATCGACAAGACTATTTCTATCCCCACAAGAGACATAGTATTTACTTCTTGTTGGTTGCACATAAATGTGGCAAGAAATTCCAAATTTAATGCACATGTGTAAAGACTAAGAACTAGCACTGTACTGCTTTTTCTAGGAGAGGAATTGCTTTGGAAAACACCACGGTCCAAATGTGTTTTGTTTTGTTTTGTTTTTTAAGAGAAGTAACTTGGTGTGAAAAATTCAGACTTACAAAAAGAGAGGAAAAGAGATTAATGTGCTTAAGTTACAACATCTTACTTAGATTTAGGCAAGACTTCCAGAATAGAACCATTTGAACAAAGATAGTTTCCTTTATGAATGATTTACTATGTGCCTAACTTAGGGACTTTCCCTCTCAGTTCAGAAGAACAAGTGGAGCTTCAAAGCCACGTTCTTTACCCAACCCCCTTGGAAGTAGATTTCAAGCAACAAATGCTAATTCAGTTTTTGTCATTCTAGAGGTATTACAGTTTTTAAAATTTGGGTTATTAAATTTTTTGCCTTGTACTTCACACTAGGGGCACAGCCGTTCTGTAATCAGCATATGAGAGCATCGCTCTTCATATTATCCATGTTCGCTCAGTAGTCCCGATGTCTGAGAAGCAGGGTAGAGTCGTATTCTGTAGTAGGAGGGATACAGTTTTTTTGAGGTGAAGCTTAAAAGCTTTCACTTCGGTTAGCAAGGTTTGGTTGGTTCTTACTTTCTAGCATCCAAACTAATGTACTCTGAAAGTATCTTCAATTTAATGCAATAATTGTTTTGCTAGTCTCCTTGCCTCGAAGTGAGACATATCTTATCATCTTCAAAGTTCCGTTGTCCTTCAGTAAACCAGCACTCTGATATATATTTTAAAAAGAAGAACAAAGAAAACTCTAAGGAAGGTTAACATGAATTTGTAGCCGTGATTCTTTCTGGGTTGCAGGCAGGGAGGTGGGCCAGGGAAGGAGCCCACAGCAGACACAGAAGTTAGCTGACAGTTCTATTGGCAGTTGTAAAAGGTGTCTAAGTGACAGATTCTCCCTATATTATCAATACTAAGCTTCTAAAACTGGGGTGGGGAATAGAATCTGGCCATATAATTGAGAGAATTCTACTACAGTTTAACTCCTCATGCTGCAGTCTAATCACTGAAATGCCTGTAAGCTTAGGTTCACCAGGAACTCTCTAGGTGACACAGTGCACAGAACCACAGCTCTCCCCAGTGCTGTGGGTCATCACTTTATGCTCAAGCCATCCCTGAGCAGTGACCCTGAGCTGATGTGGGTAGTGCTTTAAGGAGATCGGAATAGTAGTCAGTGGGTCTTTATACTGAATTGGTTCTAACATAAGTGGACTAACTTAAGTTAGAAACAAAAACTAAAAAAAAACGGTAAGAGATGTTTGTGGCAGAGATTATTGAGAATACTCTGGCCATAAGCATCTGCTTCTATATATTCATGAGCAGTCATTAGAAACTTTTTTTTTTAAAGATTGATGGTTTATTTTTATTTTTTTTAATGTTTATTTATTTTTGAAACAGAGAGAGACAAAGCGCGAGCAGGAGAGGGGCAGGGAGAAAGGGAGACACAGAATCTGAAACAGGCTCCAGGCTCTGAGCTGTCAGCACAGAGCCCGACGTGGGGCTTGAACTCGTGAACCACAAGATCATGACCTGAGCTGAAGTTGGACACTTAACCAACTGAGCCACCCAGGTGCCCCTAGAAACTATTTTGAAACTTAGTCTTCTTTAATATGTGGATATGTTCTTGTTCAAATAGATGTTAGATGTAGTTACTAAGCAGGGAATAAAAGGGAAAAAATGGATAAAGCCTTTGCTTTTCTTACCAGCTGACCCAAACTTACTCAGGGTCAAATTACAAAATCTTTCCCCAGTAGACTGAGCCTCTGATTCAGATGAAGTCTGTGGTTACTTTATGGTTGCTTTACAGTGTGAAGGGAAGAAGCAGTGTCTTTATCTTTAGCAGCTGGATGAAAGCACGTCTTCATCACAGAGAGGTGTGATGCCTGTCCGCTCTGGAGTCCTGATGGAGGTCCAGCCCATCTTTGTTAAGCAGGGACAGGCAAGGGGAGGGGTGATTTCTGTTCACAAAAGCACCTGTGAGTAATGTGTGACCAGGAATTCCCACCACCCTAGCAAATGTTGACAGATTGGTGGCTGGCAGAAATGTAATCTGCAAAATTATCTTGGTTTAAATCTTGCAGTAGAGATCTTCCTTTAATATACATGTTTAAATCTGAGTTCTGCAAAAGAGTAAATAAAGTTATCGTTTGTTGCCTAAAAAGACTTTACAAATGATTGAGACTGAGACTTCACTAAAAAGCATCCTGACCGATGCTTGAATTGTCTAAGAAACATTTTCCTGGAGGGGCACCTGGATGGCTCGGTTGGTTAAGCATCCAACTTCGGCTCAGGTCATGATCTCATGGTTCTTGGGTTCAAGCCCTGCTTCGGGCTCTGTGCTGACAGTTCAGAGCCTGGAGCCTGCTTCGGATTCTGTGTCTCCCTCCCTCCCTCTCTCTCTCTCTCTCTCTCTCTCTCTCTCTCTCTCTCTCTCTCTCTCTCTCTCCCCCCCTCCCCCATTCGTGCGCAGTCTCCCTCCCTCCCTGCCTCTCTCTCTCTCTCTCTCTCTCTCTCTCTCTCTGATAAACATTTTTAAAAAACTTTAAAGAAATATTTTCAAGGAATGGACTTAATGGGCAAGAGTGTTTCAGGAGGAAATAGTTTTTTCCATAAGTGCCGTTCAGCAGTGACTTGGGAAATATACAAGCAGAGACAGGAAAACTATAAAAATTCTTTATAAAGGCAGTTCTAGTAAGAACAAGAGATCTGAAAAGTACATTTTCAAAGGAATTGAAACCAGTAGTAAAATTTCGTGTTCACTTTATTGACAGCTGAAGTTCAGTCTCTGATGCATCTTCCAGCCTTCTCTGATACTGTCGTTCTGAGGCTTTTCTACGGTAGACATCATCTGTGTTAAATAAAAATTTCACTTAGATTTTTAAGAAACAGGAATTAAAAATACTCAGACCTGACTAATTTAACCAGTAGTCTAGAGCTGTCAAGCTCTTTCTGAATCTGTTTAACTCAGTGCCAAAATAAACTTCATTTAAAACAAAACTTGAGTTAAATGAGGACTATGTTAATGCAGTTCTGGACTTCAATAGTGTGGTAAGAGTCACTGTCTTCAAAGACAGGGTCACTGGCATACCTCTTAGCAATGTTTTAAGACCTTCGTCACTTCCTCCCCCGCCCCCCCCCCCAATGGCTTTCTCTGAAATCATCCTTAACTGAAGTGCCTCAAAGAGTGCCCTGTGGCTCTCTGCTACTCCCTCCCTCACCAGGAACTCAGGGTGGGGAGAGGAGTCCCCTTGTTCTCAGCAGCTGCTCTTCCCCTCTTCCTTTAGGGCTTTTGCCGTTTGCCACAGTCTTCTCCCCAGGGGCACCTGGCTCCATCACTCTGCCTCAGTCACTGAAGATGCTGGCATCCAGCTCAGGCTCCTTGACCTGTGCCGTCTTCCCAGGCCACACCACCTGCCGTGGGGATGAAGCTCTAGCGCCTTCACCTCCCTGACTCTCCAGCCACCTTCTGCCATCTACTCGTGGTGTTCTCTGAAGTATTAAGTACATCCTGCTCTGACCACAACCTCTACTACTTTTCTGACCATTCTGTCCTTGGACCTCTATCAGCTTCTTCCCCAGGCCCTTGGCCCCTGAATACCTCCTCAGCCCCCTCTTGTTCTCTCTTCCTGCCCAAACCAGCTGCAGTCCCCTCTAAGTAACTTCTTGACACATCTTCAAAACCCCAACTACGGACGAATCCAACTGCCTTCCTCCTGCATGCCTGCTTGCTTTGCGGTGTGGGGCCAACTAATGCCCTAACTGGGTCCACTGTGATGCCTGACAATCCTGTTTCCTCAGTCATGACCCTGACCCTTCTTCACTCACCCCCACAAGGCCATGGACCCTTTCTTCACACAGGTAAGTCATCAGTAAAGAATTTTTCCAGCTAACTTCCAAGGGCTGCTTCGCTGGCCCTGCTCTGATCCCAACTTCTCCCACCTTCTCAGGAGCCAGGTATGCGAAGCCTTTCTCCACCCCCCTTTCCTGACCTGAATCTCCGTATCTTCAGGTCTCTCCTGTGGGGGAAGGGAGGGCTGACCCCCTATTCATAGAGTCAGACTCCTAAGCCTGTCTTCTGTGATAAACCCTCCTGGTTTCCTCCTTGCCTCTCTGGCTACTCCTAGTCATCCTTGAAATGTTGGATTTGACTCTGACTTTCATCACAATCTGCTTTCAAATGACCCACAAACCCAGACCCATGACCCATATCTGCCTGCTGAGCTTCAGATCTATAGAACAATCTCCACCTCAGCACGTCCAGGACGGAGTCCAGACTGCACCACCAGCCCTACCAGAGGTCTCCACCACTCCTCATCTCCTGAGTCCACTCAGTCCTAGGCCCTGTCAGCACCATCTCCCGAGTGTCTCTCAACTCCACTCTGGCCTCTTGTCTGCCTCCACCCAACCAGGCCATCATCTCAGGCCTGAACAACCAACAGCCTGCATTCTTGCCTCCTCTCCACAAGAACGCACTCTCCTGTGTTAATCCACCACTGCTTAACCCCCTGCAGTCCTTTGGGTTCATTCTTGGTTCTCCAGTGCTTCTGGACACATTGGCCCAGGCACACTTCTCACCACTTCATCCCTCACTCCGCTCATCTTCAGGCCCTCAAATAGTAAACTTTCACACCGTGGTACTAGCGGGAGACACTTTCACCTCCACAAACGGTCCCCTCAGCTGGCTGACCTACGCAGTCTTCAGGTCCCACCTGACATGGTAACTCCTGGAAGCCTTCTGCACACCATTTGATCCAGCTGCGGGCTCCACCCCCATACCAAGACTTCCATTGCCCCCTGCCACTGTCCCCTCAGTATTGATCACACTTAATAGTAACAGTCTTTATGAAGTGGGGGACACTCCGCCATGTTCATCATATACTCTCAAGGGTGCTTATTAAATACTGATGAATGGATGAACAGAAGGACTAAGTATCTTCAGAAAGCACTAAAGTAACAATGTTTTTAAAATAAGGATTGTCGGACACCTGGATGGCTGGGTAGGTGGAGCATGCAGCTCTTGATCTCAGGGCTGCAGGTTCGAGGAGACCCACGCTGGGGGTAGAGATTGCTTAAAAATAAAATCTTTAAAAATTTTTTTTTTAAATAGGGGCACTTGGGTGCCTCAGACGGTTAAGCATCTGACTTTCACTCAGGTCATGAGCTCACGTTTCGTGGGTTCGAGCCCCACATCGGGCTCTCTGTTGTCAGCGCAGAGTTCCCTTAAGAGCTCTGTCTCCCTAGCTCTCTGCCCCTCCCTCACTCTCACGCCTGCTTTCTCAAAAATAAACATTTAAAAAAAAATTTTTTTAAATAAGGGTAATTCGCAAATGATAACGTGTTTCTGGAGAGGAATAAAGCAGAAATGGCCTAGGGAGTGAGAAAGTTTTTCCAAAGGGGAAATAGAGCTAGTGCTGGGCAAGGCAATGCCAGGCATTGCTTTTCACAGTGCTGGGTCCTGGTGTCAATGATTCTGCCCGGCCAAGACTGTGGTAATCCGCTAGGCCAGGCGGACAGCTCCCTCCAGGGTTTGGACTGAAGAATCCAGAGAGGGCTAGCAGGCCGATTAGCAGGAGTTTCCATGAATCTTCAAGATCCCACTCCCTTCAACGGTACTGTGCACAAGTGTGTTCCTTACGACCGAACAAATGTCACCAGCGGGCAGGGACGAAGGGCAGGCTTGAGAGGAGGGCGTTCCGCGTGGAGTCACGTGCTCTCCCCTCAAAGCGCCGAGAAGGTCTCAAGGTTGGACGCCAATGTGCTTTTGTCGCCCCGCTTACAAGAGAGCCCGGGCCGCGAATGGAACCGTACTTGCCCTTTCTGACCACGGTAAAGGCAGCTCAGCGCTCAGAATGGAATGAGCAGTCTGCAGCCTAAGACTGTCCCCTAGGAAAACGGGTCCCTTGCCGCCTCCTGCCTTCCTGAAATGAAACGGACGCTGCTGCACCCCCACTTACAGAAGGTCTCCTGGCCTACGCGCAGTTTAATCATGATCCACTCCATCGTTCCTCCCAGGACAAAAAAGAAGGGCAGGAACCTGTAAACGCCGAATCGCTGCTTCCCGGGCACCCGCTGCAGGATCCGCTTCACCTGGGCCCTGGAAAACATGCCCGACCCAGGTCGTGGTCAGGGGTACTGCGGAACCAGGAGCGACGAGCGCTGCCCCGGCCCCTGGACTGGAGCGCCCAGAGAAACCGGAGACCGGCGGCAGGCGTGCGCCACCTCCAGGCAGGTGCAGAGCTGAAGGAGCTGAGCTCGGACACCCGGATCCAGAGACTGGGCGGCTCCACCAATCAGAGTGCGGTGGGGCGCGAGGACCGGCCAATCCGAATGTGGCAGAATGCGCATGTCCCTTGAGGTCGAGCCCAGCCTGAGAGAGCAGGCGCAGGCGCCTAGGCTCTGGAGGCGGGGCGGTCCCGGAGGGGCGGGGCCTCCCACGTGGCGTCCACCCGGCTCCGCCCCAGCCTCCCCTGTGCAAGCCTGTGCTCCGAGTTGGCTGCGGCGCCCCGTACTCTGCCACCGCCATCTTTCTTCTTAAAGTTGTGATGGAAGTGACGACCCTCTCTGATGGACGAAACCTGTACCGCACTATACTCTAAAATGCAATTATGCAATGCTTTGCATTTATTTCGGGGTTGAGACTAGTGACGAGAATTCTAAAAATAACAGAATTTGATATGCATTGTTGAAAGCCGAACTTTATCACACAAAAGTTCAAGTAATCACCTTGTGACAAACAACCCTGATATTAATAAAAGCCATCCTGTATCCGGGGCATTTACCGCTCTACAGGGCCTTAAGTAGGTGCTTTTTATGCATCATCTCCTTATTCACAATCGCAGAAGAGCAGAGTGGCTCAAGGGCACCGACTTTGCCAAACCACATCCCTTACTCCACAAAGTGGGATCCCTTCTTTGATGCTGGGAGGATTTAGAGGTAAGACAAATCCTCCCAGCATTTGGAGGATGCTTTGCAGCATTGCCTGGAGTATAGTAACTGACAATTAATCATTAGCTAAAACAGGATGACGATGGTGATAACGACTTACTGAGTGCCAGTCCTTTACCGGCACTCTAAAACCTAGGGAAACTTGCCTCTATTTGCATCATCTCCCTTTATAGATGGGAAACTGAGAAGTTAAGAGCTTGAGCCAGGTAGCAGAGCTCTGACTCCAGAGCCTTCACTCTCGCTAAGTCACTAAGTCTCTTGTGTTTTGTTGTAAAGGGCTGTTACCTCATTACCTAAGGCTAAAAGAACACCTGGACCCTATCTTTGAGAAGGGAGACAACTATTACACGAACTAAAAAAAAAATCAAACGAAAACTTAGTCAATAAAAAAGTTTGGTGGCACGAACACAAAATATACACAAATATGCCGGGAAGAGGGAAAGAGCAAGCAGGGCCCCTGGCAAGGGTCACAGAGTCTGGCGCTGAGCAGCCAGGCCAGTGCTGCTGCCTGGATAACCTGCCTTCTCCAGCTTCCCGCACACCCTGGCTTGGCGCTCGCTCCAGTTTCTGTTGGTGGCTCCGGAAGCCTGTCACCGAGGGGCACCCATCTCCCGCCCTGAGGAGACTTACTTGTGGACAGGTCCTCAACGCCCTCCGAGCTTACTGGGGCTCCCATGGGCCTACCCTTCGGCCTCCATCCTGCCCCAGCACCTGGCCCAGGATCTGGCCCATCACATGTAGGTGCTCAGCCAAGATGCAGCGTATATTCAAATCCACACACACTCTTAAACTGGGAGGAGCACAGCGAGGAAACACAGTGTCCAGCTGGCCAGCTCCCCACTGACAGGGCCCACCGGGGCTGGGTGGGCCTCCTCAGGGCCCAGTGCACCGCCTGGTACGCATGTGGGCCTCAGGAAACAGATCTGAGTAGAAGACACACAGGTGGAGAGTGGTTCCAAGCAGGAATGCAGAATTTCGATGGAAAGTTTGGAGACATTGCTAGAAGAGACCGCGGCACCTCAATGGGGCCCCGCGAGGGGAAGCGGAGAGTGGGGTCGGTGCGGCCATTTGCTGAGGTCAGAACCAGGCAGGCGCAGTGACCCCGGGCCCACAGCTCTGCAGCGCACCGCCAAGTGGTCCTGCCCCGAGTTAAAAGGGGTCACCTGTGTGCTGTACTGGGCGGAAGCGAGGAGGGGCCGCTTCAGCTGGCTTCGGCAGCGCTGCGGCTCGCCGGATCTCACCCGGCGTGGGATAGGCTCTTTATTCGCTAGAGCGAAACTGGCCGGCTTCTGGTCTGCAGGGAACAGGACCCCGCCGCATGACTGGCCGGGATGGTTAGTGGAGCTGAGGTCAAGAAAGAAGGGGGTACGGGGCGGGGGGAGGGAAGGGGCAGGGGGACCCGGGAGAGGAGGGGGAGACAGAGGACCGGGGGTCGAAGTGGGCCCGCCGTGCTCCGGCCCTCTCCTCTCCGTGCCCCGGCTGTCCGCAGCCTCAAGGAGACGGCCGTTCTTGAGTCCTCCGACCTCCCGAGAAAGGAGCCCAAGGAGCGGCCATCGCCGCAGTGGCCACCGAAGGGGGGCGCAGAGTCCTTCCCAGCCTCGAGCAGACGGGGGAGGGGGCTAGGGAGCCCGTCCCGCCCCGCCCCGTCTCGGGACCTCCCGCCCCCCCGGACCGAAGGGCGCACCCATTGGCCGGCCGGGCTCCGCGCGCCGCGCCCATTGGCCGGCCGCCGTGAGGAGCACGCGGCCACCGTGGCGGGCGCGCAGTCGGAGGGCGGCGGACTGGCCGACGGGCCGAGGGCTACGCTGGCCGCGCGCGGCGGGCATGGCGGGTGCGGGGCTGCGGGCGGCCGCCCGGCGCTGGCTGCCGTGCAGGGGCCAGGGCGGGCCGCGAGCCGCGTCGTCCTCGCCCTCCTGCCCTGGCTGCGGCCCCCCGGGTCCCGGCGCCCACTGCCCCGGAGCCCCGCGCTCCGCGCCCGCCCCGGCGCCCGCCGGCGGCGCCGAGCTCAGCGCGCACCTGTGGGCTCGTTACCAGGACATGCGGAGACTGGTGCACGGTGGGTGAGCCGGAGTGGGATGGGCGCCGGGGCTGTATCCGCGCGGCTGCAGGCGCGCGCCCAGGCGACGGACGGACCGGCCGTCCCGAGCCGTCCCAGGCGCCGCTCTTCGGGGGAAGCACCCTGGTGGGCCTCGCGGGGGCCCCGGAACCTGAAAGCAGAGCAGCTCTTCAGGAGAGGCTCCCGCTGGTGGTCCCGGGGCCCCCTAGGGCCGTCCCGATGCCCAGACGGACCGACGGGAGGTTTCTTCCCAGGCTCCGTCTGCAGGAGCTCAGGGTTCCCGAAGCGGCCTCTGGAATGCGGAGCCCCCACCGTCTTTCCTGGCGATCCCGCCTGCCGGGATGCTGCGGCGGAAATGCCCCCTGCCCCTTGTTCTCTTAGGGGCCCTTAGTCGGGGCGGGAGCTCCAGGGACAAAGCCGGCCGGCGGCGCAGCTTTGCCAACCTAGGCGGACGCGGACTAGACTAGACTTTGCAGACACCTCTAGATTGTCACTGAGGTCCGGGGCACTCTCAGTCCAGGAGGGGAAGGTGTTGGTTGGAGAAAAGAGACCGAGCGCCCTAGGGTCCTGGAGTCCACAAGAGGTGGCTTCATCCTTGGCCGGGACACAGCAAAATAGGCTGATGAGGGCTGAGGCCTCCCCCAGAGAAGCTAGGCTAGGATGCCCTGCTGAGGCCAGAGATCTGAGAGTGCCCGGTATTTGCTCCTGCGACCCGCCCTGGGGCTCTTCCTCTGAGGCAGGCATATGTGGTTTGACTTGACCCTATCACTGACCAGCCAGTGGCGCTCAGCAGACCACACCCTCTTGGACCCTCAGAGTCTACAATGTAAAACACAAACCCACAACACGGCTGTGGTGAAGATGCGGAAGGAACCAGGCCGGGAAAGGGCAAGGGCGCTTCTAGAGGAGCCCCCAAGGGTGGTGTGGCTTTCGATGTCTGGTAAGACAAAGTGGCCCTGTCTGGAAGATTCCAGATGATTGGAGCTTCCACTCTAGCTGTGTGGAGAGCTGGAAAGGACTCACCGGAGACGCCCAAGGCAGAGTAGTGAAGAATTGTGGTTTGGAAGCCCTTGGGCCTCTATCAGGACCCTGCCCCCACCCCCACCCCCCTTCAGTGGAGAGGACAGGCCCGGGATGCTGTTAAGGAGATGCTCCGGGTCTGGAGAAGACCTCGTGTGGAGCAATCTGAGAAGCCTGCCTTGTAGGTGCGGGCTTTGTCACACCTGGCTCACCCAGATCTTCAGATCTTCACAGAACCACCCAAGCTCCTCTCGAGGTGAAAGTGTCATTTCCAAGATGCCAGGATGAGCCAGACGTGCACCCCTGAGTCCTTAACTCATCCCTCTTGACTGGGTTTTCTGGAGGAGATTCTAGGCATTGAGGATTGGGCTAATGCCTGTGGGCAAAACTTTGCCCAGGAGCCAGGCCCCAGCCCAGTGCCTCCCCACCAGCATGGGGACACCAGAAGCCTAGGCCTAGGGGCATGGTGACTAAGGCAGGTGGAGTGACCCGAATTTTAATCTCAACTGCATTGCCTACTGCTGGATGGTTTAGAGCAAGTGACTTCACCTTCCCGAGCCCATTTCTTCCTCTGGATGATGGATGAATAAGGGGGCCCCCTCGCAGAATTGGAGTAAGACTTGAATTGGATGAGCCTCTAAGGCACCCAGCAAGTGCACCCAGCGGCAGCTGGGAGGAAGGCACCCACAGTGAGTCTTATAGCTGCCATGGGGAAGAGTTGGCCCTGGAGCCTGGGGCACGAGTGGGAACTGGGGACTGAGAAGAGGAAAGGAGGGTGAGGTCTGCACAGTGAACTTGGGAGGCCAGTGCAGGTGAGGAGTACTTTCTCCTCACCTGGGCCTGTGCCACCACAGTCCTGTGGAAAGGAGTGGGACCTTGTGGCCCCCAGAGCTGTGCTTTCCTCCATCCGGAAATCGGGTCAGGAGGGCAGACCCCGTGGGTTGCTTCCCCATCCTGCTTTGTTCCTTAGAGGATTGTCCATCCAGGGGAACATCCTCAGGACAGAGGCAAAAAGCCTGGACTTGGCCAGAACTCTGCCACAAGGGGCTACACTGCCGAGCAGATCCCTCCTCTCCTGGGGGGCTACTGGACATGGTACCAAGAGTCATAGTTGGTACCGAGGAACTCAGGACCGTGGGGAGAGCAGGGCCCAGGGTCCTAGTGACATCAGAGGGGCATCGCAGAAGCAGCTCCCTGGAGAGCTGAAGCCAGCCGCGTCTCACGTGCATCCAAGTGAGGAGTGTTCTGTCTGCACCCACGGGTCTGCGAACCAGCTGCCCTGTGCCAGGCTTACGTCGGCCTGGGGCCCCTAGAGGAACCAGCCACACTTGTTCCCCCACCCACACCCTGCACTTGGCTCCAAAGGAGAGGGGGTAGGGGTGGAGCCCGTGTTCCAAAGGGGCCTCCGAGGCAAATGCTCAGAGCGTGGGAGCTCACCGGCGTCTGGCTCTGCGCACAGGCAGCTGCCAGGCATGCTGTGTGGCCAAGGGTCTCTGCTCCAGGCTCGTGCCTCGTGGTGGCTGAGACCGGCGTTCCGTGGAGGCTTGGGCTGTGGGTGCGGGCCTTAGCCACAAGCTAGCGGTCCCAGGAATGGGGGGGCCACCTGGAGCCCCTGCAGGGCGGTGTCCTGTGCACCTAGTCCCGGCCAGTCCGTTCTCCCGCACCCTACTCCTCGAGTGATGTAGGGAGATCCCAGACAGGGAGGTGACAGGCTCCAGAGGCCCACCACCCGTTTCGTCCTACATTTGCCATGGCGCAGAGCGGAGTGCTGCCCGTTCGCACAATCTCTCGGTAATTTTGTAGATTGACAGGGTTTTGATTCCCCCTTCAGAGATAGGGAATCTGAGACACAAAACATGAGGTAACTTTTCCGAGGTCACGGTTGTAAGAGGGAGTGTTTGGCCTGGTCTCTCTGACCTCAAAGCCCAGGCCCTTTCCCCATCCACCTCCCCTACTGTACAGATGGGAAAACTGAGGCAGATGAGCCTGGGAACGCTCATCCTCCTCTGCCTCCCTGGGACCCTAGAGCCTACTCTGCACTCAACCTGTCCCTAGCAGCCAGGGGTTGGGGTGGCCATGACCACATCCCCAGACGGGAGCAGTCTGCCCCACGGCCCAACACCACACATCCTACCTGTCGTAATTAGCAATGTTCCCTGGCCAGAAGCAGCAAATGTCATTATGTGGACTGGCGGGCCGCCGAAATCCAATTAGAAGGGCCTCACTCCACAGGCCGTGGCAGGTGCTCAGAGCCGGAACGCATGTGACAGAGGAGCTACCCCATACTCCTCCCCCCCAACTCCTGTAATGTTCCTCAGTCCCAGCCTGGGCTTCAGGCAGGGTGGAAAGGGTCCAAGCGTCACCATGGGTCTGATGGGGCTTATGAGAGCCTGGAGGGAACGTGGGCTCAGTGCACCTGGTGGGCTATGGGCAGGGGTGTAACCCAGGACCCACAGGTGGGAGCCCCAGCCGTGGCCTCGTCCCATTGCCAGTTCTGTCTTACCCCAACCACGTGATCCTGGGCAAGTGGCATTTGAGGCTCCCAGGGCTGGGCACCTGGAACGTGCTCCGTGGCCCTTGCTGCTTCCACGTTCATCTTTCTCATCATACCTGCATCTCCTCCCTCCAGACCTCCTGCCCCCCGAGGTCTGCAGTCTCCTGAACCCAGCAGCCATCTACGCCAACAACGAGATCAGCCTGCGTGACGTCGAGGTCTATGGCTTCGACTACGACTACACACTGGCCCAGTACGCAGACGCGCTGCACCCCGAGATCTTCAGTGCCGCCCGCGACATCCTGATTGAGCACTACAAGGTGAGGCTGGCAGGGCAGACGGCCCAGGCCCCGGGAGAACCTCAGGCTGGGTCACAGGGGTCCCCTGAGGTGACTGCCCAGCCAAAGGTCTGGCAGTTCCACTGGCTCAGGCCTGGCCCACTTCCCCCTGACAGTACCCAGAGGGGATCCGGAAGTATGACTATGATCCCAGCTTTGCCATCCGAGGCCTCCACTACGACATTCAGAAGGTGAGTGGCTAGGCCATAGACCGCATGGCCCCTCCTGACTGGATGTGCACTACTTCCTTAGCCCCCATTCTCTAAGAGGGGCTATGCCTGGCCTCACGGCTGTAGCTTCCCAGACATTTCTTCCCCTCGGTACCTTTCAATTGGGGCTTCAGCACAGCGGCTGGAAGAGACTGGCTTGGGACCAATGCAAACCCCTTTCTTATCACCCGTCCCATTCCCCTGGTGCTCCCAGAGCCTTCTGATGAAGATCGATGCCTTCCATTACGTGCAGCTGGGGACGGCCTACAGGTCAGTGCACGCTGCCCTGCCTGACCCTGCTGTCCCCTCACCCCCTCCCCACCCTGCATCTACACCGTGGCCTCGGCTCAGGACCACTTCAGACTCATGACGTCTGTGCATGCACCCAGGGGCCTCCAGCCTGTGCCTGACGAGGAGGTGATAGATCTGTATGGAGGCACCCAGCACATCCCGCTGTACCAGATGAGTGGCTTCTACGGCAAGGTACTTGCTCCATCTAACACTGCCGCTGGCCAGGGCAGTCAGCTCCGTGACCTCACTGTGGGTGCCCCCACCCTGGTGGGCCGGCCCTGACCCGCAGGCCGTTTCCCTCTACCAGTGTCCCAAGGCACTCTGGTCTCCAGGCGAGGGGCGGTAGGGCTAGAGGGGTTGCTGAGGTGGCGGCTCCCTCCGCAGGGTCCTTCCATCAAGCAGTTCATGGACATCTTCTCGCTGCCGGAAATGGCTCTGCTGTCCTGCGTGGTGGACCACTTCCTGGGTCACGGCCTGGAGTTTGACCAGGCACACCTCTACAAGGATGTGACGGTGAGGACGTTGGGCCTGCCTCTCAGGGTGGCAGGGAAGATCAAGTCAGCCACAGCGGGGCAGGCCCTCCTAGGCCCCGCTGCGCCCTCACAGTCCCTCTCCTGCCCCCAGGATGCCATTCGAGACGTGCATGTGAAGGGCCTCATGTACCAGTGGATCGAGCAGGATATGGGTAAGGGTAGACAGCAGCTCAGCCGCCGCTTCCTGGGCAGGCGCCGGGCTGGCCCTCACAGACCCATCTCCCCGTTAGAGAAGTACATCCTGAGAGGGGACGAGACCTTCGCCGTCTTGAGCCGCCTGGTGGCCCATGGGAAGCAGCTCTTCCTCATCACCAACAGTCCTTTCAGCTTCGTGTGAGCTGCCTGCGGGGGGGAGGTGGGGGGTCCTGCGGGGAGGGGGGAATGAGGCAGGGCCCAGGGAGGAGCCTGCCTCAGCCCACCTGCTGCCTGTTCCACCTCTGCCCAGGGACAAGGGGATGCGGCACATGGTGGGTCCCGACTGGCGCCAGCTCTTCGACGTGGTCATCGTCCAGGCAGACAAACCCAGCTTCTTTACTGACCGGCGCAAGTATGGGCCTAGCAGGGGTGACGAGGGCGGGGAGCGGGCACTGGCCTTTGCTCACCGCCTTGTATGCCTGGGGTGGGGACACCCCCTTGTCGGCACCCGACCCCTGTGAGCAGGTGGCCCTTGCAGACTGGGGAGGTACCTGCCCCTGGTCCTGCCCCAGGCTGGAATCCAAGCCCTTGACTCCTCTGCCCCCAGGCCTTTCAGAAAACTCGACGAGAAGGGCTCGCTGCACTGGGACCGTATCACCCGCCTGGAGAAAGGCAAAATCTATCGGCAGGTGAGTACCATCTGGGTGGCCTAAGCACAGCCCCAGGCTGTGGAGGGGACAGAGGCCTGGTCAGGCTGCCTTCGTTTCAGTTCCAAGCTTACTACTCAATCGCGGAGTCCGGCCAAGTCACCTGGCCTCTCCGTGCCCTGCTTTTCCTCATCTGTTGAATTGTGGTGTACAAGCCCTTAGATCGGCCTGGCACTTGACTAAATACCCGGTAAACAGCACTGTCATTACTTGGGGCTGACCACTCTGCTGCAGTCAGACAAGCTGGCCGGAGCAGCTCACGGGCCCTTGGGGGAGACCCCCTTTCCTGGCCGCTGGCTTGGAAGATGAGAAGGGGGCCTAGGGCTGGGGGTTGGGTGGTGATTAACCAGCAGGAGGTGATTAAGGCATCTGGCCCTGGATGGAATGTGGAAATCCTGGCTGAGCTGGGCTTCTTGGGGGTGGGGGTTCCAGGGGCTGGGGGAGGGAGGAAGTCAGCAGTTGGGTCAGGAGCAGACTGGGGTATCCAGGGCAGTGGCCCGGCCTGTAGGCAGTACTCCTACCCAGGCGACACCCGACTCTCCCTGGCCCCCTTGAGCGCAGGCTCTTACCCTCATCTCTGAGGGCGACACTCCTTTGTCTTGGCATTTTGGCTGAGAAGCCTGAGGAGGGTCACATACTTTCGTGGGGAACATGGGGGTTTTTCTCCTTTGGCAGCTTTTAGCCTTTTCTTTATGCCCGATGATCTGAAGTTTCATTTTGTGTGTGTGCCGGATCCTGCTTGGTTCTTGTCTTTCTTTATGCTCCCTCCCTGTCTCCCCTTGCAGGAACCCAGGCTCCATCTTGCCTGACTCAGCACCTGTACCTCGAGATTCTCTCTTGGTTCAGGGCACATCCTCAGCGCTCCACCCACTCATACTTGACTCTACAGCCTCCCCCCCAAGCTTATTTCAACAATTCTTTCACGGCCCTGTGTCTGCATGCCTTGCTTCCCCCCCGCCCCCTCCGGCCTCTCGCATGCACAGACCGCTGTAGTAGCTCCTTTGTGCTGGGTGTGAATTCTGTTCATTTCTGGGGTGTGGGCTCCTGCCGTACTGGCTGCTGCACTTCCTACTCTGGGCCCCCTGCCCCATTTTCTGCTCTCCCGCAAGCTTCCTCTGTTGTGTTTGAGTTTGACTGCTTTCATCTTTTCTCTGGCTTTGGAGCAGGAGGGGCAGATGGCTTCGCAGTGAGGTCTGCCGGGTCCCTCTGGGCCGAGGCCGGGGAAGATAGGAAAGGAAGGGCTTCAGGGCCACAGGCTTGCTGCTATAGTTTGTTTCCCACAGAGTGGGATCCCTGGGGTCGGTGGGAGGCCACAGGGAGGGGAGGCCCAGGGCACCATGCCAGGCCGACAAGAGACCTTCCTGCGGCAGGCAGACCCCCTTCCTGTGAAGGGGGAGGAGACCGGGCCAGAGCCAGGGGACAGTGAGGCCACGGGAAAGGGCAGCCCGACCTCCAGCTGGAGGGGCCACGCTGGCCTTGGGGATTTGGGAGGAGGGTGGAGAATATGGCGTGGCTCTGGCAGCCCCGTGGTACACTGTGCTCAGCAGTGCCCCTCCCCTCACCATCTCTCCCCAGGGGAACCTGTATGACTTCCTGCGCCTGACCGAGTGGCGTGGACCCCGTGTGCTCTACTTCGGAGACCATCTGTACAGTGATCTGGCGGTGAGGGGCGCAAGGCTGGGTGGGAGGGAGGGAGCCTGCCCGCTGATGCTGAACCCTGTCCTCACCCTGCAGGACCTCATGCTGCGGCACGGCTGGCGAACCGGTGCCATCATCCCCGAGCTAGAGCGCGAGATCCGCATCATCAACACGGAGCAGTACATGCACTCGCTGACGTGGCAGCAGGCGCTCACGGGGCTGCTGGAGCGCATGCAGGTGTGGGGCGGCCCGGGGGGGGTGGCGGGAGGGCAGGGCTGCCGCCCGGGCACATGCCCAGCACCCACCTCCTCTCCCCCAGACCTACCAGGACGCCGAGTCGCAGCAGGTGCTGGCTGCCTGGATGAAGGAGCGGCAGGAGCTGAGGTGGGCAGGGTGGGGCAGGAAGGGCTCCCAGCCTCGCCCTTGCTGGGCCCACTCGAGTGCCCCATGTCTCCTCCTCAGGTGCGTCACCAAGGCCCTGTTCAATGCTCAGTTTGGGAGCATCTTCCGCACCTTCCACAACCCCACGTACTTCTCACGGCGCCTCGTGCGCTTCTCTGACCTCTACATGGCCTCCCTCAGCTGTTTGCTCCACTACCGTGTAGACTTCACCTTCTACCCACGCCGCACACCCCTGCAGCATGAGGCGCCGCTCTGGATGGACCAGCTCTGCACCGGCTGCATGAAGACGCCCTTCCTTGGTGACATGGCCCACATCCGCTGAGGACACCTTTATTGGCCAGAACAAGGTCCTAACCCCTCCTGCCCCACCCGTGCTGGGCGTCGGTCCAGGGTGGGCAATAAAAGTAGTTGCCCTCCTGCTCAGTCCTGGACACATCACTTGACCGCGAGGATCCGCTGGGTGTCTGGGAAGTCCTCCTCCAGGAGTGAGTCCTGGGCGGCAGGGAGGATCGTTTGTGGCTGGGCCGGTAACCAGGCCCTGGGTCCCCCTTAAATCACCCCTCATCCCCCACACTCACGTCAAAGGGCTCACAAAAGGCATCATGGCTGCCAAAGATGGGGTTGGGGACAGAGACCAGGGTTGGGCTGGTCCCTTCCTGCCACGGGGAGAAGTCATCCTCGGCATTGTCTTCCGCCTGAGAAGAGAGGTGTGCAGTGAGAGGCCTCGAGCAAGATCAATGGACCCAGACACCCCCCCCCTCCACCCAGCACGGCTCTACCTGGAAGGTGGAGAAGCCAAAGCCCGTGGCCTGGCCTCGGGCACGGAGGTAGAAGGCCCCAGCCACCAGACCGAGCAGGGCTCCGGCAGCCACCACAGCCCCTATACCTGCCACCACGGGTGGACCCTCAGGTGCCACCACCGCCCGCTGCAAATAAGAAGAGTGTCAAGGCCAGACAGGCCAGGACCGTCCCCTCGCCCCTTGCTGTTCTGCCGGTCGTCCTCCCCCACCCCTCACCAACTCACAGGCTGTAGGGGGGCCAGGAGGGGCCTGGCCAGAGCATGGATGATGCCGTTGAATGCCATGATGTCCCACATGATGACATGGCTAACCACGACTGCCCCTGGGGCTGCCTGTAGGGAGACCAGAGTCAGGCCTGGTGAGTGTAGAAGGGCCAGGGCCAGCAGGGGAGATGCAGTAGCCAAACTCACCACAGGCGCCCAGGAACTGTTGCCGGGGCCCACGGCACTGAAGACGAGGCTGAGGCCCGAGTGGGCGGGGAGCACAGTCTCCTGGCTGGCATTGACGCTTAGGAAGGTGGTGTTGGAGGCGTGCAGCTCCAGGTCTGGGCCGCTCAGCGTCTGCGGGCAAAGCGAGGCCTGTTAGCCCAGGCCAGCCGGAGGCCTCAGCATTGGGGTTGGCTCTGCCCACAGCCCCCACTGGTTACCATGTTGTCCATGAAGCCTTCATTGACAGGGACAAAGAGTGTCTTATAGGTGAGCTCATCGTCCAGGAAGTCCAGGAAGTCAAGACCCCGAGGGGTGGCATTGGCATAGCGGAGCAGCATCTGGGAGCAGGGAAAGAGGACTGTGGGCAGGCTCCCTCCCCAGGGACCCCAGCTGCCCACACCCTCAGCCCTGAGGCCGGGCCCCTGCGCACCCCATAGAAGGTGGAGAAGTTGGCAGTGGCAGCCAGCACGTCGAGCAGCTTCCCATTGCAGATGCTAGTCCCGTCACCCACGAAGCCTTGGCGGCAGCGGCAGGCCACATCTGTGGGACAGCCAGTTGGGTGGGTCAGTGGGAATGGGCCCAGCCAGGGCATGTGGGGAGGGGTTTCAGGGGTTGGGGGGGGGGGGGCTGCACCTTGCTCGCGGTAGCAGTAGGCGTCCCAGCACTCGGAGTAGTTCTTCCGGAGGCCCAGGCTGATGACGCCCACCTGCCCACCACCACAGTCTGCCGCAGGGAAGACGACTGGGTGGGCAGCCGAGCCATTGGCCAGCCAGCCCACACGGCACAGGTGGAAGCCGAGCTGCAGGGGCAGGAGGGGGTGCTGAGACCAAAGGACCAACCCGAGGGGGCCCCAGGGGCTTGGCTCCAGATTCCTGAGCCCCACACACCTTCTGGGCAGCAGAGAGCTGAGGTAGAGAAGCAAGAACAGCTCCCTGGACCCCACATGCTGCCTCGGCCTCTGAAAAGTTCAGGCCATATGGGCCACTGGGGGCCTGGAGGTGGAAGACCCCAGCCTGTTTCTCTGCAGAAGGGAGGGACGTGTGATCAGCTCAGCAGCACTGAAGTAAAACAGGGGCACTGGGAGCGGGCAGGGAAGCACACCCTGGAAGTGGAGGTCAGTGCATACGGCATCCACGTGACAGGGTGGTGGCTGGCCCAGGCAGCGGTCCACGGGCGGCTCAGTCTCCTCCAGACACTGCAGTCCGTCACCCACATAGCCAGCATGGCACACACAGCGCCTCGTGTTCTGGGGCAGGAGAGCGGGCAGGTGCTCTTCAGGGACCCGGGGGGCCGCTCTGTGGAGCCTCCCCACCCTGCCAGTCAGGCTCCCCAACTGCTCACCGGACCGGTGTTCAAGCAGTCGGCATGCTCGCTGCAGCCCCCACGGTGGCCGTCTGCACAGGGGTCTCGGGCGCGGCAGCTCCAGCCGTCGCCCTCGTAGGCGGGCAGGCAGGTGCAGGTGACCACTGTGCCTGCTTGGCTGCAGTTGGCATGCTCGCTGCAGCCACCATGCCCATCCCGGCACAGGTCTGCCACTGCAGGCAGGGAGAGAGTGAGTGGCAGGGCCGGGTGACAGGAGGGGAGGGGGCCTCCCACCAGACACCTTGCCCACCCACTCACCTGTACATGAGCGGCCATCCCCTTCATAGCCCAGGCCGCACTCACAGCTGTTGCCCGCGCGACACACGGCCTCAGGTGCACAGGGCGGGGCGCACACGGGCTGCAGCTCTGTTCCCCAGGCACCCCCCACATATCCAGGTTAGGAGCAGCCCTCCTGGGTGCCCCTGGACCCCTTCCCACTCACTCTCAGTGGCTCCACTTGAGTGTGCGGTCGGGGCACACGCAGTACACACAAGCATATAAAAGCACTCGGGTGGGCACGAACATGAACAGCACTCACTCAACTGCACCTCACAGCTTGGCCCAGTCCAGCCCTCATCACAGAAGCAGGAGCCAGAGCCCCCGAGGCCCTCATCACAGCGGCCATGGGAGGTGCAGAGGCAGGCTGCGGAGAGAGATTGGCAGGGGGATGGGGTTGACGTGTGGGCCACCGGGCTCAGAGGGCAGGGTAGGACAGGTGGGTCAGGACCATCCACCTTGGCACTGGGGCCCAAAGGCACCCGAGGCGCAGAGTTCACATGCTGTCCCTGTAAACCTCGGATGGCACTGGCACTGGCCGCTGCCACTCATGCCGTCCATGCACACGCCGTGGCCACTACAGGGGCTGCTGGCGCCACCAGGGCAAGCTAGTGGAAAAGTAAGAGAAGGGAGGTGGGGCCAAGGCTCTCACTGGGACACCCACCACCCACAGCCCCAGCCCAGCCACACTGTCCATCCTGTACCCGGGGCAGCCAAGCCTCCTCACTGATGAGAGTCCCACAGACCACCACCTCCCATCCAGCCTCTCAGCACACTCTCTCCTGCCCAAATCCATTCACCACCCAGACCTGCGCCAGCCCCACCACCCTAACCCGTTTTCTCTAGCGCAGTGGCCAGAGCTGTGCCAGAAGGGCACAGCCAGCGACATCCACAGCCTCCAGACACGTACCTCGGCACTCGCTGCCATAGTGACCAGGGCAGCAGCTGGGCTTCCAGGTGGTGGTGACACAGTTGCGGTGGCAGCCTCTGCCCAGGCCTTGGGGCTGACCCCAGAGGCTAGACCGGGCCCAAATGCTGCGCAGTGCCAAGGAGTGCAGCGGGGGGGATGTCCAGAACTTTGAGTAGTACCGCCAGCAGGTCTCAGGACTGCCCTGGGCCAAGAGGAGTCAAACAGCCCTGGAGTCCCTGGGTCCTGCCCGAACCCCCACCCAGCTCCCAGGCCCTTACTTGCTCCCGTGAGCCCTCAGGACAAGGCGGTTCTAGCCCGCAAATGCTGCAGATCTTCTGGAAGGAATGGAGGCCAACACAGCAAGGTCAGATGGATGGACGAGACAGGTCCCTCGGCTAGGATCCCTTGCCCCTCCACCTCTGACCTATGGCCTCCCTCACCAGCCGCAGAGGTCGAGTCTCAAAGCGGTCACAGCGGGCACCAAGGCCAGGTGGCTCCAGCAGCTGGTCGATGCCATAGGCCAGGCCACCCTCAAAAGGCAGGTGCCGCTGCACGATGCGGGCATCCTCCTCACCCACTGTGAGCTCACCCTGCAGGCGGAGGAGGGAGAGTACACGGGGTCACAGGTGTGCTGCGGCCCCCCACTGCCAGGGCCCCTGCCTCCCTCATCCGAGCCCTCTCCTCACACTCACCGGTCGGACACGGCTGCAGGAGAAGGAGATGGGGGTCCCATGCATGGTGCGGAGTGGGCCCAGGTTGGGCATATCAGAAGCCAAGGCCTGAGCAGATGGAGCTATGGTTGGAGCTGGGCAGGCAGGCTGGGTGGCAAGCAGCGGGGACCAAGGACTGGGAGTACACCCACCTCAATGTTGCGAATCACGTGGCCCCGCAGAATGGCTGCCAGCTTGTCACGGTGGTCTTCATGGTACAGCCAGACCTGGCGATCGGGTGGCAGGGCTTGTAGGGCAGAGTCTGTGGGCCACAGCATTGTGAGGGGCCTATGGGCCGCATCCTGAAGCAGGGGCAGGAGACCAGCCACCTAGCGAGCAGAAGTAGAAGTGTGACCATCAGAGACTGGTGGACCACAGAGACCAGGAAGGGGCTGCAGGGACCAGGTGGTCTTCCCGCCAGCCACGTTCTTCTGTAGCCGGATACACACGGACATACGTGCAGGAATAAGCTGGCACACACCTTGACTACTTTCAGATATGTGGACACACATAAGCATACCCTTGTGCTCACACTGGGAGGCTCACCTGCACAGCAGGCCTGTACACACAAGGGACAGGCTTACACACACATAAGTGACTATACACTCACATTGTCACACACACGCACACACGCACACAATGACAGGCCCACACTCGGGAGCAGTACCTTCACGAGGCCACTGAAGATCTTGTAACCAAAGCTCTCAGCAGCAGCGGTGACGTTTCTCTGCAGAAAGGCACTTGTGAGCCTTGAGGTCAGGCAGGGAAGGAGCATCTGAGGCCCCCAGCAACCTGCCCGGTAAGCCCCGAGGCCTGTGCCCAGGTCATACCCGCAGGATAGGGGCAGCGTCAGGCTTCCAGTGTAACACCTCCGGCGGCAGCAGGACCTGGTCGATGAAGTGCAGCACGCCATTCACAGCCTCTTGGTCACTGCTCACCACACGTGCGAAGTCATTGAGATAGATGCTGCCCTGGGGGTGGGGCCCAGGACTGAATGAAGCCGATTGGTGGGGTACTCATGCTGTGGGTGGGGCCTGAGGTGGGGGTGGAACCTGCTTTTGGTGAGTCTTAGGGCAGAAGGCAGCCAGATTTGGCCCATGGGGGTGGGGGTGGGAGTGGGGCCAGGCTTGGAAAGCTTGGGTCTGGGGACAGGTCCTTGGTAGTGGGCAGGGTCTGGAGCTGGTCTCCCGGTCACTAAGGCCCTCCCAGGCTCAGGGGAGGTGAGAAGGTCTTAACTGCGTGTGGTCAGGGCGCAGGGGCAGGGTCTGTGGGTAGTTAGGGGTGGGGGGGGGCAAGGCCCAGGCCCACCTCCCTCTCGTGGATGCGCAGCGTGTGCCCTGAGAGCGTGGTGACATAGCCCTCGTCCAGCAGCTCCTGGCTCCTCAGCTGCCGGCAGCCGACCACGTGGTAGCGGAACACGAGCTGGCGGTGGGCACGAATCCGGGCCAGCTCATCCTGGAGTGGGAGTCCGGGAGGGTAGAGGGAGGCCCCTGATTGCTGCCTCTGCCCACGCCCCAGAATGCCCACGCCTTCCCGGCCTTGCTGGGGATGGGGGAGGACCGCATTACCTGCGACAGGTTGGTCATTAGATCTGCACGAGGCACAAAAACTGTGAAAGGCCCATCACCCTTGAGCTCCTTATATTCCTGGGGGAAGGGGGAAACAGCTTGAGTGGAAGAGGGATAACTTTTGACCATCTCGGATCCATGGATCCTTCTGGAAAGACTTGGACTCTGAGAGACCAGAACAGCCAACCCCCCTGACCAAATGAGAACATGGAGGCCCAGAGACCTGTGGGACCAGCAGATCAGGGAGACCCAGGTCAGACTGAGGAATTGGAAGCCAGCTGGTCACTCACCAGGAGGTGGAGGCTGAAGAATGAGGCATGCCTGTCCCGAAGGAGCTCCTGGGGGGGGCGAGGATCAGCTCAGATTTGGGGTGGCCCCCATTCAGGGCCCGGTGCCTGTCCCAGCACCTGCGGCCCAAGGTCTGGCCAAGGCAGAGATGAGGAGAGGAAAGGAAAGCCGGGGGTCTGAGCTGGGGTTAGGATTAGTTTCATGGATCATAGCTGGGTCAGGCCCGGGTAGAATCAAGGGTCAGGGTCATGGTTAAGGCCAGGATCAGGATCAAATCTGGGGTCTTAATATCATGGGTGAGGCCCATGCGAAGGCACAGCCAATGTTGGGTCAGGGGTCCAACTTGGGCATCATTACCAGGCCAACTCGGGCACGGCAGGTAAAGCCATCCCCCACAGTGTGGGCTGCATCACAGGTGCACGTCCTCTGGCCATCCCCTGTGCTTTTGCACACAGCATAGGGGCTGCAGCCTCCATTACTCTGAGGCAGGGATAGGAGAGAGAGGGGCGTCAGTGGCTCCCAGACTTCTCTGCCCCAGCCCTGGGTAAGGGGGAATGAAGACCCCTGACCAACCCCCAAAGCCCAGTTTGCTACTGATCAGTCAGACTGGAGCTTGTGGGAGGGTGGTTTACCCTTCAGAGGCCCTTGGGACCCTGATGGGGGCAAGGAGGGCTGGTTCCTGCCTCAGTCCCCCTCCGCTGTGATATGAGGTGGGGCTGGGCCCTGACCTGGGAGCAAGGGTCCAGGAGTTCACAGGTCCGGATGCCATCCCCACGGTAACCCTCACGGCAGCTGCAGGAGACCTGTCCCAAATCCTAATCAATGTGGCTGCTGGGGACCCAAGAGCAGGCCAGCACCCTGGACAGAAGGAGCACCCTGCCTGGTCTGAGGGGGGACCCCACTCTACAAGGGAACGGCACAGCCCCAGTGTCCACCTCTGTTGTGCTGACCTGCTGGGGGCCTGTGGGGATACATTCAGCATGCATGTGGCAGCCGCCGTGGTAGATGAGACAGCTGTTAACTTCTAGGGGAAGAGATGGGGGGTTGAGAGGCAGCCCTTCATTTATTTGTGCAATCAGGTACTCACCCCTGCGCTCTCAGTGCCCCCTGTGGGCACCTCAGCCTCTCTTAGTGTGGCTCACAACACTGAAGCCAGACCCCTGGCCCCACGTACACCCAGGGTGGGGATCCCAGCCTCACCCTGGCACAGCTCCCCATCTCCTGCGTAGCCATCCTGGCAAGTGCACGTCCGCTGCCCAGGCGCCACCTTGGTGCAGTTGGCGTGAGGGGAGCAGCCCCCATGGTCACGGGCACAAGGGTCCACCTCTAGGGGTGGATGATCCCAGAGAGGTGTGAGGAGCTGGCACAGGGACAGAGTGGGGACAAGGGAGGAGGGCGTGGGAGAAAGGAAAAGATCAGAGGGAAAGATAGGCCCCGAGATGGGACTGGGATCAAAACTAGACTCAGAGGGACTGGAGAGGGAGGGCTCCGCAGGGAAAGCGACTGAAAATTTCAGGGTGGGGACCCGGAGCATCTGTGTATGACTGGACCTGAACAGTGGACGCCGTCGCCTGAGTACCCCGCAGCACAGACACAGGCCGGGGCTGCAGCCGACTCCTGTATGCAGCTGGGAGGGGGGGCGATAGCTCAGCCTATGCCTGGCCGGCCCCTCCCTGCCCCAGCGCCCCTACCCACTCGCCCACCTGCCCCAGGCTGAGCTCACTCACTTGGCATTGGGATCACACTTCTTTGGGCATTGAGGGCTGGTGATCTCTTGGAGGGGGTGGTGAGAAGATGGTTCTGGTCATTTAGACCCAGGAACCACCTCCCCAGGAGTCACCCACCTCTCCCCCTTAAGGCCACTCACTCTGGTCACAGCGGGGGCCCTGCCAGCCCACATGACAGACACAACTTCCATCCCCTCGGAGTCCCTCCTGGCATAGCCCGTGGGCACAGTCGCAGACTGGGAACAGAACAAGGGGGGACAGGAGTTACCCAGGGCTCCCGTCCTGCCCCTGCTGGTCCGTCCCCAGGCCTGCTGTCCGCCGCCCTCCCCAGTGCTCACCTCCAGCGCAGGTGGGCCCGTAGCGGCCCAGCTCGCACATCTCACAGGCTGTTCCATGGAAGCCCTCGCGGCAGTGGCACTCCCCACTGCCCAGGAGCCGGTCCTGGCACTGCCCGTGGCCCGAACACACACCACCCAGCCCCCCGGGGCACGGCTCACACAGCGTGCCGAAGAAGCCAGGGCAGCAGTCAGGCACCTGCGGGGAGGGGGCAGGGAGAGGCCGGGCACAGGCCAGATGTAGGGGGAAGGGGGGGGGGGGATAGGAAATGTTGAAGGGATGGGGCAGCGACAGGCCACAAAGCCATAGAATGAGGGAAGTTGGAACCAGGGAGATGGAGGCTGCCTCTCCAACCATCCCCGTGGCAGGGGCAAGGAAACGGAGCCTCAGGCAGGCGACGGCTGTGCTGGATCTCACAGTGAGGGACAGAGCTGGGCCCAGCAGCTGCCCTTAGGGCCTGGTTGACAGTGTCCAGGCTGAAACCCCTTTTTCCTCTCCCCGTCCCTACCTCCTGGGGCAGGGCTATGGGGACAAACACTGGCCCCACTGACCTCAGACCTCTCCCCTTTGTCATCCCTCTGGGCCCTTGCCCCCTTGGTCTCAACCCTAGTCCCAGCTCTGGCTCTGCCTTTGAAATCTAGGCCAGGTTCCTCCCCTGGGCCTGCACCCCCACCGCCCTCTTTCTGGTTAGACTTGGGGGTGGGGGTGCCGCGAGGCAAACCTGGATCTTCTTCGCACACGTGTAAGAACAGCCCCGGGAGAATGAGTAGCCAGATCGGTAGACGCAGCTCTTCCTGGGAGTGTTCTGGAAACAGGCAGGCAGGAGGGCTCAGCCCGTGGCTCGGGTAGGGGCAGGACAGTGAACGGGGAGACAGACAGACTACAGGTATCAGTGGGTAAGACAGATGAGCAGTACAGCAGAGGGATCAAGACAGGTAGACCTGATGAGGAGATGGCAGGCGGGACCCAGGCCTCGGGCTGCGAGTGAGGCCTCCTCCTGGCAGACCTGGGCCTGGGCCTCCTGGCCTCTACCAGGGAGGTCAAGCAGCCTTTGCTGTTCCATTCCCCAGGCCTTGGTGAGCCTACTGGGCCCGGCAGGCTCAGCCACCTTGGGAGCAGAGAGCGAGCAAAGCTCAGACAGAGACGTGGGGAGCCCTTCCTCACCTCCAGCTGGAAACCCTGAGTGCAGCGGAATTTCCGGGTGCAGTTTACGCATTTCTCCTGGGCAGAGGGAGGGCAGAGTTTTCAGGCGGTCCTGGGATGGGGGCCCCAGAACTCACCTTCCTTCCTGTCCCATCCCTGACCAAGTGCCCCTCCCTGCCCGCCAGGCCAGCCAGCACCTCCCAGCTCTGAACCTGCCCAGTTATCCTCCACCCCCCCACCCCCACACCCCCTGGCCTCAGTCTCTCACCCGCAGGGACTCGGCGTGGCTATGCAGACAGCGGCTTGAGCCCACGGTCAGGACCCCTGACAGGCCAAACAGTGAGCTGCCAGGGGCCTCCAGCACAGGGCCTTCCAGCGGCACGTGGTTCACCTCAGGCTGAGGAGGGCAGTAGGAGGCTGAGTCCACCCTTCAGGCCACCACCCTCACCTTGGGGCTACAGGCTGAGGGGCGGGGTGGGGGGGCTGATTCTCCAGGATGGGTGGTCTCCAGAGCAGAGGTTGCAGCCTCCCAGCCCCCGACCCCTGCAGACCTGGCCGCTATGGTTGTAGAAGACGAGCCAGTGGGCAGGGCCCAGGAGAGAGTTGCGGTGTCCCCCTCTCTGCAGGGATTCCGAGGTGAGGGCTTCCCCCAGGATCACGTGATGTCGCACCGTGTCTGCATCCTGGCAGGGAAGAAGCTCAGGGGGTCCAGGGACTACCAAGTGCCCAGGATAGTACATTCTACCCGCCTTGTCCCTTTGTCATAGGATGGGAGGCTCACCAGGGTTTTCACCCTCCCCCTTTCAGTGGCCCTATCCCAGTGACCTCACCAGGCTGCTGCTGTTGCCCTGAGCCTCCAGAGAGCGGTTTGTGGGCACGAAGATGGTGTAGGCCGTGGCTGCCTCAATCTGGGGCACCAGACTGTGGTGCTGGGGGCAGGGGTCCAGGGTCACTAATGGGCATAATCCCCCTCAGTCCTGACCCCAGGGCCAGCCAGCTCCCTCCAGGCCTGGGGGAGGGCGCCCCGACCAGGCACTCCCCCTCTCTCCTGTGTTCCTTACCTGCAGCAGCTCCCGGAAGAGGTGGAAGGCAGGCACCGAGTCTAGCTGCTGCAGCAACCCCTGCCCGTGCGGCACATCCCCTCTCGGGGGCAGTAAGACCTGACGTGACAGTAAGACCAGCCATAGGGGCCGGTCAGTATGTCAGTGCCCCTCAGCTTAGGATGTTCCCTGTGCACCCTCCTCTGGCCATACCTGGCTGAGGACATGTAGGACACCATTGGTGGCGAGGAGGTCAGCCACATCCACGCTGGCGTTCTGCACCCAGACCCTCTGGAAAGCAGCAAGCAGGACTCAGCCACAGGGAGGCAGAGGTGGACACTTAAGAGTGGGTACGGCACCAACAGATTCTGCTGGGCATATAGGCAGCTACCGGTGGCCCCCAGCATGGTCCAGACACCCTCAGAACCTACCAGATGGGTGCACAGACTCACACCAGGACCCACACATAAAAGGGACAGGTATGGACATGCAGACAAACAGACAGCCCTTGGCAGGGCAGTCACTGCTGGTCCAAGACACTGTCCTGAGTATGCCCTCTGCCGGTCCTGCAGAGGTCGAAGGGACCTCGATCTCATCACCGGGGGCCCCCATCTGGGAAGTCCCCCATGTTCTGCATGACCCCCTCTGCCCAGAGTTCACCACATACCCCGCTGATGTTGTGAATCTCCCAGCGTGTGGTGGGGCTTAGGGTGGCCACATCCTGCCCACCCAGCCGGGCC
This sequence comes from Paguma larvata, assembly GCA_030068075.1. Taxonomy (NCBI): domain Eukaryota; kingdom Metazoa; phylum Chordata; class Mammalia; order Carnivora; family Viverridae; genus Paguma; species Paguma larvata. The sequence continues at coordinate 19,987,553 of CM057842.1, read as the reverse complement.
AGCTCCTCCTCAGAGAGGGCACCCTGGAGAAAATGGGCCCTGTGGGGCATAGAACCAGGTTAGTGTAAACCTACCCTTGGGACTGGGCTCCACCCCAATAGGTGGACATTGGTCAGATTGAGAACCTCTGGGGAGGGGCGGGGTCTCGCACAGAAGTCCCTTCCCCCACCCCGGCTCCCTGCCCTGGCCGCCCACCTGACCAGATGCGGCAGCATCCTTGGCTGCAGCCAGAAGGCCTGGTCCTCAGGGCTCAGCCTACGGATGGCAGACTCAGAGGGCACCAGGGCTGTGACTCGGCTGTCGGTAGGAAGAGTGATGCCAGCACTCTGTGCGCATGGTGACAGGGGGACAGGGGGAGTGATGAGGGCAGCCACCTGGGGTTGCTTGCTCCCAGCCTGCAGGCCTGCCTCCACTTCCGGCTCTTGGGGATATTATGTGACTGTGACACCTCTGCATCCAGGGAGGCTTCCTGGATTTGAGCCCCAACCCCTGAATTCTGTGCTGTCCTACCTTGATCCACTGGTAGAAGACAGAGAAGTGGGCATTTGCCTCCAGCTCCTAAGGGGAGGGAAAGAGCTGAGGTCATTGGTCTAGGGACAAACCCAAGTTCCCTCCTCAGGACCCTGAGCACTGCCCCTTCCCACCTGAGGTGTATGAAAGGACCACCCCCCCACTAGCCAAACACAGGGACCCACTTACCCGGAAGATGTCTCCATAGCAGCTGAAGCCATCACCCCCATAGCCAGAGGGGCATGTGCAGACCCGCTGACCTCCCCCCACTGCTCGGCAGGTGGCCTGGGTGGCAGTGGGGCAGAGACAGGGCCCTCCATTCAGTACCCAGATGGCAAGCTGGACAGCACCCAGCCTACATCTCTCTGTTCACCCTTATCACCTGTCTTTCTGCTGCCTGCCTGCCTTGCTACCCAGCCCCACCATCTGTCTATTCAGCCAGCCAATCTGCATTCATGTTGCTCCTTTGGTATGCCTAGCTCTACTCTCCGAGGTCACTAAGCATTTGACATGAGTTACCCCACTTCATCATGACAGATGGGTTGGAGTAGCACCCAGGAGGAGAGGCCTGAACTGAGAGTAGGAGCTAGCTGGGAGGCCTTCCAGAATACATGGGCAGAGGTGCAGTGGTGTTAGAGCAGAATGAAGTCAGGGGACAGACAGCAAGGGGCTCAGAGTGGCCTCAGGAGCATGGAATGGGGTAGGAGAGCAAGGGTGGAGACAGGAGGCAGGGCAGGGGCTGGGGCCTTAGGAATGAGTGAAAGCTCTATACTGTGGGCAAAGGGGTGACATGGTTTAGATTTGCAGCTTAGAAAGATTCCAACCCTGGCCATAGACAGGGACACCCAGAGAGCCTCCCCCAGGTTCCGGGCCCTCTCACCCCCTCACCAGGTCATGGCAGCCACCGTTGCCCGCCCGGCAGGGGTCAATAGGACTGCACATGTAGCCGTCCCCTGCGAATCCCAGCTTGCAGGTGCACCGGCTCTGGAGAGGTGAGAAGCAGAGGGCCTCATCTCACCAGGGGCACCCACCCCTCTCCACTTCCTGGCTCTCCATGGGCCTTATGCCCTGGAGAGCCTCGTTCAGACCCATGGAGCTTCTCCAGCCCCATCCACGTCCCAGATCAGGAGCCCGAGGCCCTGAGGGGAGGCTGGCTCTCAAGATGAGTCCAGAGAAATGATGGCACTGGCAGGGAAGCATCCATGGGGACCTGGTACCCCTCTGTCCTCAGGCCTGGGAGAGGTTGGCAGCGTGTGGTGAGCAGGCAGGTGTCTGCAAGGCTGGCCCCAGGGCTGGCAGCACAGACTCACCTCTGACCCTGTCACCTGCTCTGATCCTTCCCACTGAATGCCCGTGTCTTGGGCTTGTCCACCCTGCAACTGAGTGACTGATGACAGTCCCCAGATCTCGAGTTGCCCTCGTCTGCAAGTTGGGGGCATCTTAACCTACTTATTTTGGTCCTTGGTTCAGGACTTTCACACTGGAGCTCCTCGTGGAGCAGGGAGTGCCGGCCCTCACACAGACGCCCGACGGGCTGGTGGCCCCAGCCATCGCAGGGCAGGTCCCTGCATACACTGACCCGGAGCCAGCCAGGCCTGGCCTCCCAGTCAGCGTGTTAGACACTCGAATGCCGCCTGGGCCTTGGGTTCACAGGCCTGACGTGCCCCACAAGAGGAGCTCCAGACGCTCAGACCCCGGGGCTGGGGTCTGAGGCTGCAAAGCTCCACAGCTGGATTTCCAGGAGTCGAGAGATTTGGGGGTGCCACTCTCCTGGGGCAGAAGTCTCCTCCTGCTTTGCTCAGCACTGAATTCCTAAGTCTAGATCAGGGACTAGCGTGTAACACACGCCTGGTGCCATGCGGGACACCAGCGAGTGCATGAGTGACTCATGGTCAGAAGCCAGGGGCCCCGAGGCCAGGCAGAGCAGAGGACTCGTGGACTCGGTTACAAGAGTCCTCATCCCTGAGGGACAGGAGCCACGGCCTTCTGATTTGGGAAAAAGGCAGCCTTGGGCTGGTGCTAGAACACGCCTTCCTTTAAAACTGTCATGGCCTTCATGTCGTCTCCAGGACACGTCCACTGCTTCTAGACTGTATGACTCAACATTCCAGGCCTGCATTCTCACTGTGTCTGAGGTTTGAGACCCTGAGCGGGAGTTCTTGGGAGTGGATGTTCCTGGAGCCAGTTGGAGTGGGGCGAGAGTCCCCCGGAACGAAGATCCCCCCCGCCGCTGCCCCTAGGCTTGCTGTGCCTCACCTGCCCAGGTCCCACATAGCTGCAGAGGGCGTCGGCGTGACAACCACCTCTCACATCCAGCTCACACTCGTCGATGGCCACACAGATGCGGCCGTCCCCGCTCCAGCCTTTGTGGCATGTGCAGTGGTGTTTTCCCAGGGCCCCAGGGACACACTCAGCCTGTGAGAGCCATGATCAAATGACTCAGATCTGCAGGGCGGTGGACTGAGGGAAAGAGAGTCCCCCTCCAACCCCTGGGTCAAGGCTTCAAGAAAGAGACAGTGAAACTGACATTTTCTGAGCAGCCACCACGGTCTGGGTGGGAGCAGGGGTTGCTGGGTGTACAGGAGAAGCCATCACCCTCGAAGCCATCAAGACAGACACACCTGTGGCAAGCGAACGAGAGGCCTCCAGTGAGCCTCTGGAAGAGGCCAGAGGCTGAACGAACTGACATGCATGGTCACGGACAAAACATGGAGGAAACTCGAGTCCTTACCTGGTGACGCCCCCCTGGCTAACGCAGCGGGCGTGCAGGTGGCAGCTCTGAACCTGTTCCACGGCCCCACAGTTCACAGTGGACTCATTGCAGAAGTGGCCGCTGAAGCCTGGGGCACACGTGCCACGCTGGCACACACCCCCACTGCCTGGACGGTTGTCACAGAGACCGTGGACGCAGCCACAGTCTGCAAGGAGGAGATGGGAAAAGAAAAGCTGAGGCAGGGGCAGGTCTGGCTAGGAGACAGGATGAGCCGCGGGAGCACTGGGGACGGGGAATGGGGCGGCCGGCATAGATTTGACCTCAGGGTCACAAAATTAGAGGCCATCCCAGACTCAGTGGGTAGGCAGAAGAAATGCAAGCGGGGCCATTCGTTGCTTTCAGTCACCCCATTCTAGCTGCCCTGCCCCCCACACCACCATCAGAAACTTCTTCTGTGTGTCTGACTTAAATCCTGCGTGCTTTAGATTGAACCCCAGCCGTCGTCCTGGTGTGGGTGAAGGAGACATCTATTTTTGTCCCCAAATCCTCCCCTCCTCCCTCTGGCCTTCACTCTTCCTCCTGGGACTCTATTCCCCTTCTTGGGAGTCCCTAACCCCCTTTCCAAGTAGAGTCTTTTGTCCCTGGCAGGCAGCCTGGGTCAGGACCACCCACCTTCCTGGCACCGGTCTCCATGCTTGTTTGGGTTGGAACAGATGTGGCAGGCGATGCCTTTGTAGTCCGGGAAGCAGAGGCAGGCCCCGTTGCCCCGGACTCCATCGCTGCACTGGGGGTGGTCAGGAAGTGGGACCAGTCATGGGGTGGGGGCCGTCCTCCCCTCCCCCCAAACCCTCTCCCTCCATGGGGTGGCTCTGAGCTTCTGCTCCCCCTGGAAGACCTCACCCTGGAAGACATCGAGCCACTGATGGTGCCAAAGAATTGGCCCCCCAAAAGACACCGGCCCTAGAGGCTTCAGGGGTGACCTCTGCACAACCTAGAAATGCAAAACTCCTGGGGTGTCTCCTCTAGCCTTGATGCTACCAAGTGGCAAAACAGAACACACAAGAAGAGCACTGACAAACAGCCTTCATGAAAATAGGTGCCCAAATCCATCGGCTTAATTATTTCTAATTAAAATACTAAAAACAATATGGGCCAACTCCCACTGCCTAGATGTCGGAAACTCGAGGCCAGAGAGAGGCAGGCTTGACTCAGACACACAGGGAGTCACTGGTCAACTCCCACCCCTCACCCCAGGGCAGTGGGGGGGACTCACGGTGCCTTTGCCATAGCAGGGGTTGGAGAAGCCCCCAGGACACTGTATACAATCAGGCCCGAAAAACCCTTTGCAGCAGCCAGGTTTCTGTAAGAGACAAAAGTGTGTCTGAGGGGCCATCTGGGGCCACCGCTGCTCCCTGGTCCCACCTCTAGAGAAAGCACGTGAGTGAAACCCCTCTGGGATGCAACACAGCTGAGGAAGGCAGCCTGCTCTGCCCCCACTCACTGGGCAGTGAGCACCCCACACCCAGGCTCACCAGGATAGTCTGGTTGCAGTAGAGAGCGCAGCCTTTTCTCAGGACATTGAGCCCGGTAGGGTCATGATTGTAGACACACTCCTTGGGGAAGATGTCCTGAGGTGGGCCGGGCAAAGCTGGTCAGCAGGCGTGGGGCCTGAGCTGGCCCCCTTTGCCAGGCAGCTCTGATCCAGGGACCCCTCAGCCCTCTGGGTCCAGCACTCCCACCCTCGGTGGGGCCGAGAGGGGCTGAGCCTCCAGGTCCAGCTTCACAGCGCCTTCTCCCGACCCCAACCCAGGGCAGAAGTCTCACTGGGCAGCCCCGAGGGCCCGGCCAAGGGACACTCACCAGCTTTATGCTGTTGGGGGGGCACGTGCTGGTGTTCAGGGCTTGGCAGTCCACACAGGAGCCCTGGGCAGGGAAGGGCCAGTGGGGGGTTGGGGGTGGCGGAGAGAGTTGTTAGTCAGGGTTTATACAGCAGACCCTAAGAAAGTGTCGCGGAGCCAAGCCCCAAGGTATGAGAGAGTCAACGACAGGAGGGCCAGTGCAGAAGGAAGAGCTTAGTGGGGGAGTGTGACAACCGTGGCAGAGGGCCAGAAGATGCAGGGAGTGATCTCGAAGGAACCGTCAACAGGACTGCTGAGACCTGGTGGTGGGGGAGGCAGGCACATCTGTGGGGTCTGTGCCCAGGCCCCAGCCCCAGAGCCACCGGAGAACAGGCAGTGCTGGGGCCCCAGGAAGACTGGGACCGTGCAGCACGTGCTCACCGCCACAATCTTGTGCTGCTCCTCGTTGCAGTGCTTAGGCAGGATGGGCAGGATGGTCGGGGGCAGCAGGATGCCCTCCAGCATGTGGATCACGCCATTGGCAGCCAGCACGTCCACTCTCCGTAGTGGGACCCCCTCGGGTCCCAGCAGGATGCGCCCCTGTGGTGGAGCCCAGTGTGCAACCTGCCCAGCCTGGCAGACCCCTGGGCCCACTGCCTCCTTCATCCCTACAGCCCAGACTGCGGGCCATCTCCTCTCCCCTCTCCCTGGCTCTCCAGAGGCTTCTGCTCTGGCAAAACTGCTCCAGCCTCTGTGCCCTGAGTCACGTCATTTTTGCCCACATGGTTTCCAGCCTCTGCGCCCCAAGTCACATGGAACACCGCCCCCCCCTGCCTGCCTTGTGCCCACCCTCCACGTCTTTGGAGCCCTCCCAGTCTGTTGGGCCCCAGGAGAGGGATTTGATCTGTGCCTGCCTCCCACATAGCCCCACCAGGGCCTGCGCTCCATGGGGCTCGGAGCACAAAGGCAGGTCTGAAAGAGGTCAGATAACCAGCCAGTCATCACCAGCCCCTCCATCGGTCCGTTCACTCCAGATTTGGTTTGTGGAGCTCACCTCCTCGGAGATATTCACGGCCAGGACCTGGTTTGCCATGGTGAGGACCCGACCCTTGGAGATGAGCTTCTCAATGGTCAGCTGGGGCCAAAGAGAGTATGGCCTTAGGCTGGGCATTAGCCAAACCGTAAGGCCCCACACAGTCCTGCCCAGGTGACTCACAGCTACCACCTTGGTCCCCAGACTCTCTTCTGTGCTTATAGAGTCCAAATGGATGGGGAGAGGAAAAGGGGCTCCCAGGGAGGCCAGGCCCTACAGACAAACCTCTAAAAGCCCAGCAGCAGGTACAAGCTGGTCACCCTTTCAGAGAGGAGCCTCTCACCTGGCCGTGGCTGTAGATGTGGTACTTCACCAGCTCCTGTAGTTTGGACAGACCCTGGCAGGCGAGAGAGGGCTTGGTAGGGGAGGGTGGAGGCCCAGGCACTCCATCTCCCCTGCCCCTTCACCCCACCAGGCTTACTGCTGTGAAGAGGTAGATCAGGCGGCCATCACGCAACATGTCCACAGCCTCGTTGCTTGGGACAAACACTGTGAATGGCCCAGGCCCATCCAGGATGGAGGGTAGCCCACAGTTCTGTGGCAGTGAGAAGGAGGCTCAGAGAGGCTCGGACTCCACCCCTGAGGCCTGCCTGGGCCCCGCCACCCTCAGCCTGCAGGAAACGCCCACGAGGACTAAGTGGAAGACAATGGCAAGGGGTCCGTGCTAACACAGAACCTCAGGATGGTGATGGACAGGTTACAGGATGGGGGCACGGGCAAAGACCGGTACTACTCCAGAACCCTAGATCTCTGTCAGGTAATGAGGGGTCCCGAGCCAAAAGATCAGATGAGCTAGGACCATTCCCCCAAACTCACCTCCAGGATGGTTTCAAACCGGCTGAAGGCCTCAGTAGAGGCGAGGATCTGGCCGATGGTTCTCTGTAGTGAGGGACAAGCATGAGAGCCCGAGAGAAAAGGACAAGGTTGCTTCAGACCCAGAAGGGAAGGAGTTCTGTTCCAGAACAGCCCCTGCCTACTCTCTTAACTCTGTGGGAGTCAGACGTCACCCGGTGGCATGAGGTGGAGAGAAGGGAGGGCTTACCTTGGGGTCCTCAGGGAGCTCTGGTGGGGGCTGCCACTGCAGAGCAGTGACCAAGTGGAAGACACCGTTGGCTGCTGGGTAGTTGGCCTTTTGGATGGTGAATGTTTGCTGGGGATGGTCTTTGTACTTGTACGTATACTTCTGCTGAGACATGAGACCTCTGGCTCATACGGCACACGCCAGCCTCCTGTTCCGAGGCTCCGTTCCACCTCCACACAGTTGCTCAAGCAGTATCCCCCAACTGTGACGCCTCTGGTCCCCAGGCTGGGGTTGCCCTCCTTACCGTGAAGCGGTTGAAAGTGACGGTGATCTCCTGCCCATTCAGCGTCCACCACCTGCGTGTCTGCTGGGTCCCTAGTTCCTCCAGGATGTGCTGTCCCGCAATGATGTGCTGTTTGCAGAGCTGCCGGGCAATGGACGCCTGCGGGCACAAGGGGACCGGGGTGCTGAGGGGGCCCGTGGTGGCCAGTGGTCATCATGCCACCCTGCTCAAGCGATGGAGAGGACAAGGGGCGTCCCAGGCCTCAGTTCCCCAGAGTATGGAATGGGGATTCTCTCAGGGTCCTAAAGCCTGGGGCAGGGTCCAGGGAGGAGGCAAGGGCTTGCAGTCAGCGCCTCGAGGGGAAGGGACTTACGTTCACGGTCCTGGAGATGACGGATGAGAGGGACGGCACCAGCACCGTGAACGGGCCCGACGTGGTGAGGATCTCGCGGCAGCCCTGGTCTGGGAGCCGGGAAAGGGTGTATCAGAATAGATCTGGGAAACCCTCAGGCATCAGTCCTATGTCTTGGAGAGTTGGGTGGGGGGCACTGGGCCTAGGTCTAGGGTAGAAGAGAGGCATCAGGATTTGGGGGGCTGGCTCCACCTCTGATCACACGCCCCACCATGGCCCACTCTGCTTCCACAGCTCTTGGGCAGAGAGACAGGGCATCTTTGCAGGGTCTGCCCCTCCCTTCCTAAGAATGTGGGGTATGAGGGACAAGGTCACAGGCAGGTGGTAGGAGTCACACACCCAACATGGCCATGATGACTCTCAGCCGCAGGAACACCACACCCAGCTGGCTGGCCTTCTGTATCTCATGGAGCAGGTGTCCGTAGCAGGCACGCCCATCCCCTACCTCGCCCTCCTTGCACACACAGCTAGGGACATGGATAGAACCGGTCAGAGCAGGGGGTATGGCCAGTCCCTACCTCCTGGTCCTCACCCATCTGTCCCCACAGGGCCCTTGAACTGAGTGTGCACATGTGTGCACACTTGCCCCTGCCCAGCCCACCCTCTCTGTTCTGCCTCTGGTGCCCACTCTGAAGCCCTCATGCCTACCTGGTCTTCCCATCGGAGGTCACCTGACAGGTGGCTGACCGGTCACAGGAGTGAGGGAAGCAGTAGGCAAAGCAGCCCGCAGAGGCATTGTGGTTGATGCTGACCAAGCCCGGCTTACATTGGCAGGAGGTCTGGGCCACCAGGAAGGGGAAGGAGGGTGACATCACATCTGTGAGAACCACTGGCGTCTGTTGCACCCACAAAGCTATGCTTGGCCCGTGCACCCGCCGGCTGAGAAGAGGGCTGTCTTCCTCTTCCCATTTTATAAAGGGGGCAACTGAGGCTCCCCAGACGTCTGTGATTTGCTGAGGGTCTAGTAGCCAGTGTGGGTGGGTGGGCCATGGGACAGGCCCGACCCAGGGCCCGGCTCACCTTGCCTGATCTCCAGGTTAGGCACACAGTGGAGTTGCTGGGGCAGCCACCATTGTTGATGGTGCACGGGTCATGGGGCAGACACACCGTCCCGTCACCGTGGTAGTCCTTGGGGCAGCGACACTGTGCCTGTCCCGTGGGGCTCACCGAACACTGGGCCAGCGGGGAACAGGGCGATGGCTGGCAGGGATTAGGGGCTGCCAGGGCAGAGAGAGAGAACCCAAGTGAGCTGAGCATCCAGAAGCCCCATCGCGTTTGCAGCGATGGCCCAAAGATGAGGTGAGCAAGTCGACCTAGAACTTGGAGACAGGCCCTCTCTCAGGGGCAGGCTGTACTTGCTGCAAATGGCCAGATTGTACTTGCTGGTGTAAAAGGCGGCACCTGGGGGGCTGAGTCAGTTAAATGTCTGACTCCTGATTTCATCCAGGTTATGATCTCACAGTTGGGAGAGATTGAGCCGCTAGTCCGGCTCTGTGCTGCCTGTGTGGAACCTGTTTGGGATTCTCTCTCTCCCTCTCTCTCTGCCCCTCCCCGACTTGCGTGTGCTCGAGCTCTCTTTTTTTCTCTCAAAATAAATAAATAAACATTAAAAAAATGTTTAAAGGATGTCTTCCCAGCCCCTGGTCATTCTGAACTTGGGCCTCTGGCATCTAGGTCACAGACTTACCTCGGCATTCTCTGCCCTGCTGGGTGTGGCCGGGGAGGCAGCGACAGGCAGGGGCCTCTGCAGAGCACTGGGAGTTCTGGGGACAGTTCAGGGCCTGGCAGACTGGCAGCTCTGAGTAGAGGGAGGAGAGTATTGTGGTGGCTCAAAGCTCCAGGTTGGAGAGGAAGTCAGGAGCAAAGATGTTCTGCTCAGTTTGCTGTGTAACTCTGGCCAGGGCCTTGGCCTCTCTGGGCCTCTGGGCAGTGTAGGTCTCAGAAGACATTCCCTCCCACTGACCAGCTGTGTGCCTCTCCTACTTAGAAAGAAACTAGGCTTTGGGCAGAGGTCCTGCTTAAGCTCAGGCCCTATGCCTCACCTACTGGCCTCCCTTGCTCTGGCCACTGAGTACCTACCACTCCATCCTGCCCCAGCAGCCCTGCCCACCTTGGTCACAGCGGGGTCCAGTGTATCCGGCAAAACACAGGCAGCTTCCATCTCCAAGCGGTCCACGGCTGCATACGCCGTGCACACAGCTGCACACTGGGAGGGATGCACAGGGACACACGGGAACATTGAGTCCCTACCTTCTACATTTCTAGATCTCAGCTTCAGCTGGCACCATCTCAGGAATACGGGGCTATAATGCAGGACCATAGGGGTGATGGGAGCCGAAGGGAGGCTCCGGGCCTAGTCTGGGAGCCCAGGGGGCGCTTCCTGGTAAAGGCCTCTGGGAAGAGCATGGGGCTGGAGGTATGAGCAGGCAAAGCTCATGTCCTGGGAGGTGAAGTGTCAGGCTGAGGGGCCGGAAGGGAGGCTGCTGGGGGCCGGGTACACGGACTAGGTCTCCATGGGCCCCCATGTGGGCAGTGGCCCTTGCTCCCCTGGCCTGCCAGCACTCACCTGACTGGCAGTTGGGCCCAAACCGGTTAGGGTCTTGGCACTCCTGGCAGGCAGAGCCACTGAAGTTTCCCTGGCAGAGATTTGCAGCAAGTCAGTGCAGCCCTCCACTGCCCCCCACCCCAGCCCTGACAGGCCCTTACCTGGCACACACAGGTCCCGTTCCCATTGATGCCATCCAGGCAGGTCCCACGGCCATTACACGGAGTCTCAGCACCCCCAGGACACTCTGTGAACCCCACAGAACTCAGCCGTGCCCCGTAGAACTCACAATTCACCCCTGACCCCAGCAGCTCCAGGCAGCCCCGCCCCCTCCCCCAGACAGCCAAGCGATGCTGGCACTCGCCAAGCATCCATTTACTGAACCAGTGGAAGGAGCTGCAGGCAGATGCTGCAGACGGGGAGCCCAGGGCCAGGGTATGAGGAGCAAGCCGGGGGCCCCCACCCCTTACCATAGCACTGGGACCCCCAGTAGCCGGGGCAGCAGGCCTTCTCCACCACGTCCTTCCAGCACTCCATGCTGCAGCCGCTCATGGACATCAAAGAGTCCCCCAGCTGCACCTCGTAGCTGGGCACAAAGGTGGGCAGGGTGACAGAAGGGACTCCCACTCTGCAGCCCCCAGCCGGGCCTCCCCACACCAGGTTCTGGTGCTCTAGCTCTACTTTATCTGTCTCTGCCTGGTCCAGAGCTGAGCGCAGGGCTGGCACATAGTAGGTGCTCAATAAATGCCAGCTGCCCCCACCTCCTCCCTATCTCTGCCCCACTGGAGGGGCCAACAGACGGATGGATAAGTAAGTCCCTGCCTTCACAACCCAAGCCTACCAGGTTCTCCCTCATCCCCCCCCAGCCCTCTCCCACCCCACACCCCACAGGATGCTCCTGGAAGTGGGCCAGGATGGAGGTGGGGATCCGCACCGGCAGTCCTGTGAGATCTTGTCTGGTAACGCCCGAAGCCAGCCCGGGGGACACACCCGCCTCTTGAGGGCAGGGCACGTGGTGCAGGGTATGTGCATGACAAACTTGGTCTTCACATCGCAGCGTCTGGACCGCACCTGGGCAACAAGTGTAATTTGGAGTGAGGGGCCTGGACCCCGCACCCAGTCCTGGTTCTGTTCTGACTGAAGCAAGGCCTAGCACCTCTCTCCCGGCCTTGGTCTCCTACCTTCTCCAGTAAGGACAGGGCCGGCTATGAGAAACGGGGAAACTTTCCTGTCACAAGTCACCCTGCCACAGCATGTTCCTATCCCACAGCCACTGACTTCCTCCCAGGGCCACAAACACATGCCCAGAGCCTCAGAGTCTATACCTCCTGATGTGATGAGAACCCAGCCATTTTGTTAGACCTTAGCCCATTCAGATGAAGAAACTGAACCCTGGGCCCCAAACCACCCAGAGACCGGGTCTGACAGAACCTGGACTCTCAACCTAGTGTCCGTTATCACCTCTCACTTAAAAGTAAATACTAAATGCCATAGCAGACACTGCTTGGGAGAGCACGGCGATTCAATTCCCAGACGCAGGCAGAACCCCTTGGGTCATCACCTTGCCCTGAGCATGTCTCCGCTGTGCTGCTAAATGACCCTCTCAGCAAGGCCAAGGGCCCGCTCAGCTGCCAGGGGGGCAGAGACCCAACAGCCAGCCCCAGACCTAAGAGGCAGGCCTGTGTGAGCGGGTGTGCACAGGCCCGGCCCCTCGCCCCACACACTAGCATGGACCTAGATGTCCACAACCTATCATCGGGTGAGCAATGCTGGCGCGAGGGAGCCACGAGGACCCAGGTGGCTTTCCAGGGGAGGGACAATTGAGTTGGGGCTGAAAGATGCATAAGGTGGTGCCCCTGGTAGAGGGGAGAGGCAAAAGCCAGGAAGTGGGAAGGAGCAGGTGGTCAAATGTGACAAGGTAGAGAGCAGCCAAGGAGAGGGGCCAGTGGCCAGGCCAACTGGTTTGTTTTAAATGGGCCTTCTGGCTCCACAGAGAGCAGAGGCCAAGGTCAGGGTGGGGGTAGGGGAAGAGACCATCCCCTGAGGGTGCCGGGTGCTGAGAAAGCCCAGCCCTGTGGTCCCACTCACTGGCCTGCCACAGTCCCTACCCATCCACTATCCCTGGGGCTACCGTCATGGCAACAAAGTCCCAAGAACAATGCCATGCCCTGGAGGGATGGAAGGGTTGTTAAGTGAGAGAAGAGAACACAGGAGAGTGTGGAGAGTGTGTGTTGATGGAGGAGAGGATTTGGGAGCCCGTGGACCAGACTAGAGAATCTAAGATATTCTAATCTAAAAACTGCTGAACACGCTGCGGTGCAAAGGGAGTGAGTCCAGAACGTCTCTTTCCTAGAAGGTTTCAGATGTGAAGCGTCTCAAGCAAGAGGAAAGGAGAAACAGTGGCCCGATACTTTCTTCTGAGAGAAGAACACGAGGGTCTGAGGGCTGCTCTCTGCTGCTGTGATTTGGCCCTTTCCGCTCATGACTCTGCGGTCTGCAAAGAAGGAAGTTGCTGAGAGTGGCCTCAGGCGCAGCCGTGGGGCTGAGTGTTGTGGTCTCATTCCCCACCCTGGGGCTCAGTCTTTGCTGAGCCAGGGAATGTCTAGGAAGTTGGGTAACTCCAAGGCTGGGCAGCTGCTGGCTCAGGGCAAAGGCACCCTTAAGGGCCACCTGGCCAGCTGGGCCCAGTTGCTATTGTGGCCACTACTGGCCCAGGGACTGGCTCTCAGAGGAATGGTCAGGCCTGGCTAAGGGCTAGGGGGAGGGGGGGAAAGAGAGAGAGAGCGAGCGAGCACACTGTCTTTGCTCTTGGCAGGGCAGTGGGGTTTGGAGTGTGGAGGTGAGCACAGGAGGAAGGTGTCCCAAGGGGGACACACTCATTTTCAGGCTGTTGCATTGGGGAAAATGTGTGTGAAATGGTGAAGGGTGGATAAGTCAGCGGCTGAATCATGCTTCCCGTGGGGAGTGTACCAGACGCGGGCACCGGGCCCCTCTGCCCTACAGCCTGGAAGGGGCACCAGCCTCCCCAGTGCACAATGTAACCGCTGGTCCCTCTGGGTCACAGCCCAGTGCTGAATCAGATTCCCTTCTTCCCTGGGCACACAGGCACATCGGGACCGTCTGAGCCAGGCCCCGGGTGCTGCCCCCTCCCTGCCCCGATCCAGAACTGGTTTTGCAACATCTGCTTCCCACAGAGACAGACGCTGCTGGGGAAGTTGAGGAGACAGGAGGTGTAAAGCCTGTTTCGAGGTGGGAGAAATTCCCCCAAGATGGGGCCTGGGGCCCAGAACCCAAACTCCCTCAGAGGGGCAGCCCCCCCGCAAACCCCCAACTGCTTTCTCTGCCCTAGATCTCCCTCCAAACCCCAGCTTGAGAGCACAGGCTCTGCCAGCACCAGCACAGAGGAGACACTAAGCAGAGGCTTTTTGAACGGACAAGGGCTAAGACCACCCCCCCGCCTTGCCCTCCAGGAAGCCTTCCTTGCTTCTACTGCCTGAACTTGCCTGTGTTTGAGTCCTGCTTCTGCCCCTCACTGGCTATGTGACCCACAGGTCATCCTTACCCCCTGGAGCCTCAGTTTCCTAATGTTTAGAGAGGGCCTCATGCTACAGGGGGTGCCGAGAGGGTTGAGTGACTGAGGGTGCAAGAGAAGGCCAGTATCGCCACATTCCTGTTCATAGGAGCCCCGGGGACCATCAGCCCTGGCCCAGGCTGGCTAAGCCCCAGCCCTAGGATACAGACTGAGAGGTGGTCAGAGTGTAGGGAAAAATTCCCCGTTTGAGGCCCCTCATCGACTCCTGTCCCCAGAAGATGGGGAGGTGGCAAGGCCTATGAAATGCCCATGCACCTCACTTGTGGGCAAATTGGAGCAGGGAGGGAACTGGAACCCACCTGCAGGGCTCAGCTCAGCCTAGAATCCTGGGCTCCTCCACTCTGTCACCCCTGCAGCCTCCAACCTGCCCATCCCCAGTCCTGACCCGGCCCTGCCTGGCAGTGGAGTCCTGAACAAGTCCTTCCTCTCTGGATCTTAGCCTGCCCACTACTGAAAATGGGGAGAGCAGAAGCTGCCCCAAGAATCAGATGAACTGATGGTGGAGGGAATCCTCATCTGTAGGCAGACCCCAGCCGGGCAACTCTATCTCCACATTCAAGGTAGGAGGTTCTTCCAGAAACTCCAGTAGGGACAATGTCCCTGCTCTGGGACTCGAGCAGACCTGCAGTTGGGCAGCCAGGAGGCGGCTGGCACACATGGGACCTGACAGCCACACACTGGGACCCCTTCCCTGAGGAGTCGCAGGCAGCAGTTGGGAGCATGGCTCCAGAGATGGACAAACCGGTTTCCATCATCCTTGAGCTTAAGCTCCCTCAGGCAGAGAACAGCACCCAGGGGTCATGAAGATTCCAGGGGATAATGCCCAAGTATGCCCAGGACTGTGCACTTGATAAAGGGCAGTTCTTAGGTTTGAGAGTGTTCTTGTTGGCTGCTGCTTACCGGGAGGGACTAGGGTTGAGTAGACCTCATTCTATCCCTGGGGCCAAACAAACATAGGCACACAATCCCCAGGCCAGGGTCACAGAGAGACCAGGCCTCAGTCCGGACAGGGAGGGAAGGAGGAATGGGCCTGGCTCTGTACCCCTCAACTTCAGGCTAGGGAGCCCTGCGATGGCTGTCCACACCACATGGCTGGCTGGCAGCTGGGCACCGTTATAGGAGAGCAGGCCAACACACCCCTGCCACCCGAGGCAGCTAGACACAGACCTCTCAGCCTGTGGAGGTGGGCACAACAGCCCAGCCCTCTGGTCTTGCTCAGAGATCAGACAAGTATCGGCTGCCCCATGTGTCCCCCCAGACCTGTGCCCAATCTGTGCACACACTTCCCTCCCTGCTCCCACCACTGGCCAGCGGGCCTGGATACCATGTCCCCCACACTGGCTCCTACTCACCTTCTGCCCCCTGGTGAAGCTGGAGCCTGCTAGGCAGAAGGCCAGGAGGCAGAGCAGGAGGCGGCCTGGGGGCCCTGCCATGGCTGGTGGCGGCTGGCGGGCACGCCGTCCAGGACGGTCAGGGCAGCCAGTGTGGGGAACGAGCTCTAGGAGGCAGGCACAGGGCGGGCCGGTGGGACGGGGCGGGCAGTCGCTTTAAAAGCAGGCTGGAGGCCCCGCCAGTTCACCCCCACAGGAACCCGCCAGGATTTCCTTCTGCTATCAGCAGCCTGCAGGCGGAAGGGAAGGTGCTGGCCGCTGACCCCTGCATGGTCAGCCTGGGCCCTGCTTGGGGCTTCCTGGCCTGAGACCCTCCTCTTGAAATCACAGCCCCCAAGCCCACCATCAGCCACAAGCCTGGGGCCTATCAGAGGGTGTGAAGCAAATTCCAATGCAAACAACTGTCCGTTCCATGTCTGCAAGCCTGGCCTGTATCATTCAGAGGCTCTGGGGGTGGGGAGCTCTGGCGATTGAGGGTAGGGCAGCCCCTGAATTGGGTCTGTCTTGATCTTTCCAACTTCTGAGAGCAGTTGTGGGACCCATGCTAAGCAGACAGTGCATCAAACCCTTCTTCGGCTCACCGGCCCCAGCCACACCCTCCACCTTGTCCCTGCACCCTCCTTGTTTCCTCTAGGGGCCTCCTAGCTTCCCACTGCACCCCAAACCCCTCTACCAGCCCCTGACCTTGCCTGCTCTGCCACGGGCCTCTCCACTCCCCAACCTGCTGCTGTTCCCCCAGATCCTTTCACAGGGACTCACCCCAAGGTCAGCCTCAGGTCAACGGTCACCAGCTGCCATCACCTCCTAGCACTCGCCACCAGCTGACAAGTTTATTTTGTTTGTTCTCTGTCCTCTGCTGGAATGTCAGCTATGGGAGAGCAGGGATGGCTGTTTCTCACAGTGGATGCTTAGTACAGACTGTGGACTGCGTGAAGGCAGGCGGGCACCTTTATCATCCCTGTTACTGGTGGGGAAATTAGACTCAGTGCTGGGGCACTCGTCTAAAGTTGTTTGGCTAATCAGTATTAAGGTCCCATCCTTAACACTTAAGGTGTGCTGCCTGCAGGGCCCCATGCGCTACACGGTACAGCCTCTTGCCAGTAGGTTCTGTCCTCACGGACCCAGGCAGGCAGAGGTCGGCTGTCATGCTGGTCCATGGGGCCTGGGAATAGCAGCCCAGGTGGGAAGGCCTGTGTATGCCAGGTCTGCACGTGGTGGACCCTGCCTCTGGCTGGCACCATCCCTATTTACACACAACAGATAGAGGCAGGCGGCCATGTAAATGTCTTCAATAAAAGCCCGGTAGGGAAAGAAGCCTTGTCACCTGCCACCTCCTCCCCCGCTCACTGGCTGGAGGAGCCGTTGACTGGGCTAGCTTTTGAAATCTGGCTGGGGAAGTTGTAAGGTAGGGCACCTTCCCATATGTGGCTCCTCCCGCCCCCTACCCTGCAGCCTTCCTGAGGGTGAGGAGTGCTCCAGACCCTCTGGGGCACCAAGCAAGAACAGGAGTTGTAGGCTGGGAGCTGGGCTGGCCACCCTCCACTCACCTCTTCTCCAGTCCTGCCTGGCCCAAATGGCACCAAGGCCTTGGGGACCGAGTCTCCTCACTGGGCCAGGATGGAAGAGACAAGTGGGGCTCCAGGGTCCCACTCTGGGGGTGGGAATGGGGTGAGAAAGGGTGGGACATGGGGCTGGCTCTCAAAAACATCCCAGGTCTTCATCTGACAGGGCTCCCTGAGGCAATCCCCACTTCTCTGAGAACAGGAACATACTATCCACCACCTGGGGCCACCTCCCACGGGTCATCTTCCTGCCGGTGCCCAGACCCCACCCTACACAATCCCGGACTCCAGGCCTTACCCTCACAACAGACCGCAGCTCAGCTGGCGCCGAGCCAGGTGTGACATTCCAGACCTGCAGGAGGCAGAAAGCCAATGAGCCCGTGCACCAGGTACGCCCTGAAGCTCAGGGTCTAACCCCAGCCCAGCACGGCCTGGCACTCCCCTGCCAGCACCACCCTGGGAGAGCAGCTCCTCTGCCCTCCGTGCCCTTCTTCCTCCGCCTACCCCCTCCTCCCTACCCCCAGTAGCTCACCTTCCTGCTTCTCTAGAGTACCCTCTCCCTCATGCCAGCCCTGCCCTGGTCCAGTGCCCTGCTGGGACCCCAGTGGCCCTTGAAATAAAAGACCCAGACTGTGTCAAACTCTGCTTTATTGGCATAGAGAAAACAGGCAATAGGAATCACACTTGGTGCTGGTAGCTCTAGGTCCCCTGCCCCCGTCCCTCTCAGCCCCAAGGCCTGGGGACTCCTGCCCCCATGGGGCTCTCCCACTTGTCTGGACCAGCAGAGGCCTTCACTTTGGAAAACTGCACGGGGTGGGAGCTTCCAACGTGTATTTTGCTACCAGCTTCACAGATTAGCAGCAAACGGCACAATGACAGCACGTGACTGGACTGGACATTTCAGGAAAGGACACAAAGAAGAATAAATTGGACCCACAGTGCCACATGTTAATAACGGTCCCACGACAGAAGACACGACACTAGAGTGCTAGTCACACCGCACCAGGGCAGGCAACAGACCACAGGACGCTGCTGGCACACGGAGGTCCTGGAGGGGGCCGGCGCTTTCACTCCCAGTACTGAAAAGAAGTAACTGAATGCCTATGTTCACATTCTCTGTGAGGACAGTCAAATGAAGGTACCCAAAGGGGGGACAAAACACTTTAAAAACAACAAAGAGAGCCTGCTTCCCGCCCTGAGTGGACACCAGGGTGGGCATGGCAGGCAGCAGGGGCCAGCTGCCGTCCGGGCTAGCCGGTGAGCTCAACGGGCAGCTCACGGCCACACAGGGCCTCCCACTGGCGAGCTAGGAGCGAGATGAGCTTCTCGCGGCTCTCGGCGCTGGGGACGAACACTTGCCACTGGACCTCACGGCCCTGACCGCTGCTGGCAGGGCCGCCTGGTACCTCCCCGAAATGGTCCGGGGTGACGCTGCCCATGAGGTCACGGCCCTGCACATCGTCAAAGATGAGGGTGAGGGCCTGTGGGTAGGTCTGGTAGCCCATGAGCACGCGGTCCAGGTCTCGGACACGGCGGCCGTCGTCCAGCCGGTACCGGTCTCTCTGTGGCGGTTCTTTGGCGAATTCAGGCAATGGGTAGTGGACGAAGTCCTCATCCAGGAGGAAGATCTCAGCGCTGGTGAGCAGGAGCGTTTTGGGGCGCAGCATGCCCCTGCAGCGCCCAGGTGGCGGTGTGCCCACCTGGAACGCCTGCACATACAGCAGGATGCTGAGGGCCGGCGCCTTCTCTGGGTCAGCCATCTTCTGGGCCACAGTGAAAGTCAGGTCTCCAATCTCCTCCTCACTGGGGTAGGTGAACTTGACGCGGCTCGAGTGGATCAGCTCATAGTTTTCCATCTTCCCTGCAGAGAGAGATGGCCACCAGGGCTGGAGCCTGGAACTTGCCTGCTGTGGGGCCCAGAGCACCGGCAAAGCCAAACCACACAGAATGGCAGCATAAGGGGCTGTCAGAAGCAGGGGAGTGCTCCAGGCCCCCATGCTGGGGAAGGAGACCCAAGGTCCAGCAGCTCAGAGCAGAGCAGACACTTGAGGTGCTTGTATCAAGTGGCTAAGGGTTTGCTGGGATAGAGGCTCTGTGGTGAAAAAGCTCAAGTAAAACCCTTGCTCACTAAGCAGGAAAGACAAAAAGTGAGAAGGCAGAGGGCACAGAGAGGTGCTCTGGGGTCTACCATGGCCCTCGGGGTCAGGGAGGAGGTCAGGTGACATTGGCCCAGGTGGCCTGTCTGCAGCCTGAGCCAGGTGGGGGGGTACCTGTGGTCTTGTTCCCAAACTCAGAGTAGAAGTCCTTGTCGACAGGTTCAGGGGAGGGTGTGCGCTCTAGGGAGGAGAGCACGGCCATGAGGTGCTGGAGGAAGCAGTGTGTCAGATAGCTGTCCCTTGTCAAGCATGTAACCACCTGCACCGGGGAGGAGCCTGCAGGAGAAGGGGCTGGTCACGGTTGCAAGCCGCCACCCCCGGGCCCCCCTCGAGACCACAGAGCCAGGAGAACCCACGTGGGAAAGCATCACGAGGCCTGGAGAGATAGCTATTTCTCAGGCCGGAAGGGCTGTGACATTTTTCTGGAAGGGGATGCAGAGGCATTAGGGAAAAAGCTTAGCTTTCTCTCTTCAGGAAGTGTGAGTCAGAAACATCCTGCCCGTGAGCCCTGGGCCCACTCTGCCTGCCCGCCGGCCACTTGGTTGCCTTGGTCCCCGCCTTGTGCTTGAGCCCTGGGGGGTTCTGCACGCTCAGCAGTTCCTGAAGCCGCTTCCTCCCGCTCCAGTCAACTTACTTGTGAGCAGAGATAACTCAGCCTGCGATAACGCACCCACATGTGGAAGGTGGAAGCCCACTGGTGACGCTGGCCTTCACCCAAAATAGGAAAAAGCACAGCAGTCACTTACCCGTCAGCCGGAAATACTGGTCGAAAAGCCCCACGTTGACTGCCTGCAAGTCGCTGAGCTTTAAAACAAAGCACTGGGAGATATGGAAGGGACTGTTGTTGTAGTCCGTGTTCTTCTGATGCCAGAAATCTGTGACGGAAAGACAGGAACCAAGTATGGTGCTGGCCGTGCCAGGCGAGCACGAGGGTCCCAGGTATACAGCTGTGTCCAACAGGAAGGGGTGTCCCTGGCCAGCCTGGTCTGCTGAGGCCTGGCAAGGAGCCACTGCTACCTCTTATGCACACCAGGCCTCACGGGCAATGTCTTGCTTGGCTCAGCAGTCATGAGGAGCCCTCCGACAGGCCACTGGCTAAGGCTCCCACTGAGGCCCCGCGAGACAGAGGCTGCCCAAGCCCTCCTAGTCACTGGCAGTTCCTGGGTACTTGCTGGGCCTGGACTCAAGCCCTGGCCTCCGGTCTCTCATGACAGCTCCAGGAAGAGAGTGTGGTTATCAACCCCCCTCCTCAGACAAAGGACGCTTGGCCCGGCACTGCTGAATCGCTGCTGCCTGAGGCCACACAGCTGGCTCTAGAGACAGAGCCTGGCCTGTCTCCTCAGGCACTGCTCTGAGCTCCTGGGTGCCAGCAAGGCCCTGGTGCCTACCCTGCAGTGGCTCTGAGAAGTAGCGGCGGAGGCCATCGTGCAGCACGAAGTACACAGCCTTGGTGGAGAGCAGTATGCAGGCGGTCACCTCCAGCCCCGGGGTCTGGTAGAACACCACTGAGGACCACATGAGGTGCCTCAGCTCCTCGTTTTCAACCTGGATACAGAAAGGCCGGGACTAGGCCTGCAGCAGAGCAAGACCAGGGCACACAACTCTCTTCTAGGCTGTCCCTGAAACAGAGCTCTGGACAGGGTAACCCCCCATCAGCCCCACTGCCCTGGTGACCTGCATGTACCAGTGACATGCCCAGTCTCAGATGAGGAGACACAAGACGCTCATTATATCTTGTCAATGCATTTATAAACTTGGAAGCAGAGAAGAATTCGAGGGTGGGAGATGGATGTGGGGTGTGCCTGGGGCCCAAGGCTGGGGGGGCCCACGGGGTGAGGTGGTGACAGAGAAGACAACTGACCAGGGGAGAACAGCCCAGGACCTCCCTTCCCAGGTCCTCAAAGCTGTGGCCAGCTAAAGCTAGGGAAGAAAGCCAGCAAAGAAGTCCAAGAGCCTGCAAGTGACCCCAAGCCAAGCCCCGCCGCAGCCCCCAGAACCAACTGTGCCGCCTTTCTCCACACGAGCACCAGCCAAGCAAGCCCGGCTCTGGGGCCATTACCTCGGCAATGCTGCTATGAAAGAGCTCGATGATGGCACTCCCCCGCAGGCTGGCGATGTGACGGAGCGACGGGCAGGCGGGCAGGTGGGATGGGATCTGATTCTCCTCAGAGGTGGACCGGATCAGGTGCTCACTTGGGTACTGAGCAGGGGCTTCCGCTTGCACCAGAGGCTCTGCTGGGGCTGGGGCAGGGGCCTCCACAGAGGCTGGGGCCGGGGTCTCCGCTGGGGACTCCACTGGGGCAGGGGCCTCTGCTGGAACCAAAGCTGGAAGCGAGGACTCCACTGGACCTGGGGTCTTCGCAGGATCCGAGGCCTCTGCTGGGGACGGAGCTGGAACCTCCACTGGGGCTAGGGCCAAGGCTGGCGCCTCCACCGGGTCTGGGGCTGGAGCCTCTGCTGGGGCCTCCTGCGGATGCTGGTCATTGCTGCATCCCCCATAAACCCCGAGAAACACTGTGTTAACACAAGGACCCCAGGTGGAGGGTCACATCACACACACAAAACCTCATGTCCATCATGGACCTCACGGCCACATCTGAGATCACCTGGAGATGTCATCTCCAGGTTCCCTACAGGAAGACAAAGCAAAGGGAAAGTGCCAGGCCCTTTCTCTTCAAAGGGAGATGGATAGATGGGGGAAAGACAGGGCATCTGGTAACCCAGGGCTGGGACTGCCATACATATGGGGCCCAAGGACTAAAAATGCATTTTCAGAAGGTAGTAGAGGTATCAGAAATGCCACTCCAGAATCTGTAGAGTGGACCAAGGTGACCAAGCCTGGGACCTGAGTGCAAAGAGATGTGACAACCAAAAACAAACTGTTCCTCAGTTTGCCTCTGGGTCCTCCTGAGGTAGCCCAGGCTCTCACCCTACCAGGCCACCACACACATTGCCACACGGGGTTTTCGCCGGTCTAAGTACGAGATCAAACAATGTTCAGAACTCTTAAAGCTCAGGTTAGAAACTGACCCCTGAGGGTGGGAGGACCATGCGACTGGCCTACATGACCACAAGCCTGTGCCCAGGCTGAGGGAGTCTTTTAGACATCATCCTCTCTGTTGGGACAGTCCAGCTGTTGAGAGAAATCCCCGGGACCCTGAACTTGCCAAAATCCCTGGACTGTCTCCTTGTTATCCTGCAACAGAGATGCGTCTGCTGGGATAAAGCAGGGCACCTGTTTTCTGCACGCAGTCCCTACTACAGACAGGTTTCAGCCAGGCTTGGGGACACCAAGGAAATGGAGACAAGGTGTCACCACTCAAATCCTCGGCAGAGGGGCAGGGAGGGGAAGGCCATGAAGTGCCTGGAGACACTGAATGTCTCTCTGCAGGCCACAGGACTTGAGCTGGGCCCAAGAAGGGTACCCGATTCATCCAGGGAGAAGCTGGAAGCCCTTTGGGCACATCGGTTGGAGGGCTGGGACAGGAGGCAGGCTGTGTGAGATGCCAGGGTGCGAACACGGTCTCCACTGCTCACCGAGATGGAAGAGAAAACGAAGTAGGCTGTATCTCAGAGAATAGGAGGACCAACCAATGAAGGGTTTTCTTGCCCAGGTTGGGGAAGCCCCAGCCTATGTGAAGCCCGGGGTGGGGGCGGGCAGGTGCGCCCTCAGGGCACAAAGTCCCTCTGGAGCCTTGGGTTGGGGTGAACTGAGGATATGACTACAGCTGCCCACAGGCTTCCTTCTAGCCTCAGCCCCAGATGGCCCTGAGGGAAACCCAGGGAGGGAGACGGGGGGGAAGTCAGGCGCAGGGGGCAGAAGCAAAGTGAGGAAGAACAGGACAAGGTTGCCACTACTTCCCTGTCTCCCCTGCCGCAAGAAGGAAAGGAGCTTTGAACGAGGGGACCACCCAGGTCACAAACACAGACCTCTGCACCTCACCACTCTTAGCGAACAAGTTCCTCTGGAAGGAATTTACAGAATGATACACAGAGAGAGAGCCCCTCAGCAGCCCATTTCTTCCCAGAGAGGGGTATATGGCTCACCACCAGGGTAAGGTTTGGCACTGGGTGCCAGAGGCAGCCAAGAGCAATGCTGAGGCTGGTCAGAGGTCAAGAAGGAGCAGAGAAGCCGGGCCTCTCCTGGGCCCACTCACACATGCAGATGCTCAGAGATGTGATTTGGGGCAAATGGTCTTAGACACGGCCTCCCCCCCCCCACCCCGCCCCCCGCCCCGAGAGCCCGTGCTCAGTCTCACCTGGCCCTGCCCTCAGCAGGCTGGTCATCCACGAGGGGGCTCTGGGATGGGGCCCCAGTCGCAGGGCTCTTGGCGATGACCACAGTCTTCAGGTCCTGCAGCGAGGCCCGCAGCTGGTTGTAGATACGAAGGAAGTGGAACTTCTCATGGGGCAGCACAAAGATGGCAGTGACAAAGCGGTAACCCACGAGCAGCTCGAGCACATGGCCATCTGCGAAGGCACCCCGTGGCTGGGTGCAGCTGCGTGTGGGGTCCAGCAGCACTGTGGATAGCGGCACGCGGCTGAGCTTGAAGCTGTTGCGGTTGCGACAGTTGTGGGTGCCACGGTTGGGCATGGGGTTGAAGTCTGCCTTGATGACATTGAGGTGCTGGGGCGTGAGCAGCAGCCAGTAGGGGATGGCAGCCGACTTGACGGCCTCGGAGGGCGCGCAACAGGAGCGCCGCACAGCCGAGCAGAGCGTGCAGCTGGCCCACTCGATGTTGCCCGAGTAGTCCCCAGCGGCAGTCTGCACCATGCGCTTGTCACTGTAGACCAGGTAGACGGGGAAGCAGCCCTGGCTGCGCTCCTGGCCGCCGCCCGCCACCTTGTAGAAGGTGAGCAGCTGGCGGAGGAACTCCTGCAGGCTGGTATGGCTGCCGTAGAGCACGGGGCTGCACAGCATGGCCATGTGCTGTGGGGCGAAGCACGAGCGCAGGTCAGCGTGGAACTCGTGCAGGTTGGCGGCGTCCGAGATGATGAACAGCGTGTTCTCACTGTGCCGCACCTTGAGCACCAGGCAGAGCTCCGGCATGAGGAAGCCGAACTCCGTGAGATCGCCGTGGGGGAAGCAGAAGACGAAGCGCAGGGACGAGAGGATGTGCTGGCTGCTGCCCCGAGACTCCTGGTGTGGGATCTCGAAGACGGCGATGCCGAAGTCGGTGAGCACGAGGCAGGCGGCGAACTGACGGATGCTGCCCTGCACGTGGATCAGGAAGCACCAGAGCACCTTGAGGATGCGGATGTGCTCCAGCAGGAAGTCCTCGTCCGCACCCAGGGCCCACTCCAGAGCCAGACGCTCCTCCTCGCCCTCCTCCTCCTCCTCCTCCTCCTCCTCCTCCTCTTCCTCCCCCTGGCCACCCTCCTCCTCTTCCTCCACATCTGGGGGCCCCATTTCGAAGTAGCGATTCTCAGCAACGTCCTCCTCATCGTCGTCATCCTCGCCCTGTTCGCCCTGGCCCTCCTCCCGCTGGTTGGCGGCCTCAATCCAGGCAGGCAGCTGTCGCTCAATGGCCTGTCGGATGAGTGTGCTCAGGCGCTGGATGAAGTCCTGGTTGGTGGCCGTGTAGCCAATACAGGTGAAGGGCAGGAAAATGATCTGGCCGGACCCAGGCACCACCTGGACCTCTGGCTCCGCATGCTCCAGGCTGTGTGGGGAGAAGCCAGGTCAACAGCATGCTGGGCTGGGCCATCCCTACCACCCACACGCACAGCCTGCTGCTGCACCCTGGCCTCAATGGACTGACGCAAGGGTCTCCCAAGCCTTCTAAACAGCTGGGCCCGTCCTGTGCCCACGACAAGTGCCCCAGTGGGGAGCCAAGGTGCTGGAAGACTGGGACTGCCAGTTCCCACACTCCCAGGCCAGCCCGCAGGTACCAATGCTGTCCTACCCACACTACACAGGATCCCCCAACAGAAGCACCACAAAGACTTCTCAGTCATTCAGACGCTGGCTGTAAGCCCCAAAGACAACGAGAGCTCAAGGGCATGAAGTCACTGGCTGACAACAGTTCCCTTCAACGGCACCCAGGGGCCTCTGGGATGGGAGTCAGGCAGTAAACTAGGTGGGTCTGAGGACTTCCCACATTTAAATTCTAGCTCCTCTTGGCCACTGCTCCCCTTGTAAAAAAGCATATAGAGAATAGCGTTGGGAAACTTCTATAAAAGGCCAGAAAATTAACACATCAAGTTTTGGGGGCCACCCCACCCACATATTCTTTTTTAAACATTGCTTTAAGAATAGAACAATCATTCTGAGCTCACAGACTGTACAAAATAAAATAGGCTGTGGACCGGCCTTAATCTGCTGACCCCTAGTGTGGGATAACGTGTCAAGCAAACTTCAGGGATTAGAATTTGGAAACAGACCAGAGCCCCACCTCATTGGTGTTTGTTTATTTAAAGGAAGAAACAGGGGCGCCTGGGTGGCTCAGTCATCTAAGCATCCAACTTGGGCTCAGGTCATGATCTCAAAGTTTGTGAGTTTGAGCCCCACATCAGGCTCTGTGCTGACAGCTCAGAGCCTGGAGCCTGCTTCAGATTCTGTGTCTCCCTCTCTCTCAGCCCTTCCCTAGCTCATGCTCTATCTCTCTCAAAAATAAACTTAAAATACACACACACACACACACACACACACACATATAAAGGAAGAAACAGTTTTGAAGGACTTCTATGAACATATCCTTAACAAAATCCAACTGGTTCCCACTAGCCCATAGGTGGGCATGTACAGGAGGCCTAGAATGCCTTCTCTGCCTCCTCCTTACCTCACACCACCAACCGCTCCTGGCATGTCCCGTAAGTCATCAGAAGGTGCCTGACAGAGAAAGGCATGAAGTGAGCCCCCTACCTGCTACTGCCATTCCCTGGCATTTACTGGGTACCCGACCCTGAGCCAGGCACTCTCCACCCCCATCATCCTCACGCTTCCCTCAGGGATGGATTCTGGGGCCCAGAAAGGCAGAGACTCATCCAGTTACCCCACCAGTGCACAGCAGGGCTGAGACCCCAGCCCTACACCATAGCTCAGCATGTGCCTCTAAGTCTGGCATCTGAGTGTTCCTCATGCCACCCCAGACTCTCCACGTGGTCAGTCTACCAATCTGGCAACTGGCCAGCAGAGGACTCGATGAGCAGAGGTTAGGCAGCACCTGGCATGGCACTTCTAATGGTCTCTGGGCAGTGTGGAGGACCAAAGGCCCAGGACCTCCTACTGTGTGGCCCTGGGGAGGGTGAAGGGAGGAGTGCCAAGGAGTATGGGGACAGATCGAGGATCCCACAGACTGCCCAGGGTCATAGGGCCATGATCTTGGACTGCTGAACAAGCCAGGGTTCGATGGAGGCCCAGGTACCAAGCACACTCCCCACACACAAGACCCTCACATCACACTTGCCTTCTTCCTCTCTTCCCAGGACTCAGGGAGAAGTTCCAGAACCCTCAGCTACAGCCACAGAGGAGATGCTGGAGTCACAGTGTATCCCAGACTACTAGGGTAACATGCAGGAGCAGGCAGAATAGCCCAGGGCACCAGGCAACAGGGAAGAAACTCTTCCTGATGGGTGTAGGACTCAAACAATCCCTGCTTAGGGCCTTCTGAAGTGCCTTTCGCAGGAGAGTCCACTCACAGGGGCTAAGGACCATCTGGCTTTGTCCCCTAGGGCCTAGTGAGAGAGAACTGCCTGTTCTTATGATCCCTGAGAGACAGACAGACAGACAGGGAATATAAATCGCTCATCACAAAGCAGAGTGGACCAAGCAGAGACAGCATCTGCCCCAACTCCAGCCAGACCACCTCCTACTTCCGGGCAGCCCCAGGCAGAAGAGCTGGTCCACAGAAATAACCAAGCGCCCGCAACAGGAGGAAGGTGTTACCTGTCCTGCAGGGATGGACTCTAAGGAATCAGAGCATCCCCGGGCAATGGGCCGGTCTTCAGGAGTCAGACTGTCGGTGGACGAGAGGCTGCTGGCCAGGGCCTCCTCTTGCACGAACATGATTCCTGGAGAGACCAGGGGCAGGCGGGCAGGGCAGGCAGGGAAAGTAGCCATTCAACACACAGGGGGCTGGGCCCTCAGGCTACTGGCATTGACTGGGGGGCTTTTCAGACCCCCTACCCCAGCCATGGGGATCGCAGAAAACATTAAAAATGGAAATCTTAAAAAATCTCTAAGAAAGAACAAATGATTGCTTATCTAACCTCAGGGCAGGGACAGACTTTCTAAATCTAAATCCAAAGGAAAAAATTGAGACGTGTGTGACTATGTAACAACCAAACTTCTATAAGAAACCTAAGATATATCGAAGTGAAATGAGACGAGAAAAAGTACTTGCAATACTTGATAAAGGTGCGTGTCTTTAATCTATAAGAGGGTCTTCCAGATAACAAAAATGGGAGGGGAAAGCTGGAAACCCTGTTAGGAGACCACAGGATGAAGAGACGTCCCACGAACGAATGGCCGCCAGAAAGAACGCAAGAAGCAATGCGCACTCTCACAGGGAACTACAGAAGGGCAAGTTAGAACATGACCACCGTTTTGCCTCACTTTGGCAAGGGTCTGACTGACTGCATGGCCTGGACTTGGCCTAACGGGCAGAGGTGGGCAGTGGGGCATGAGCTGGCCTGCCCACTGGGAGAGCAGTTTGGCAGTATGTCCATCAAGAGCCTGAAACGTGTTCACTCCTAGAGCCTCTTTCTAGGGAAATGACCGAAGTTGGCCCCATCCCCCCAATAACATAACATCTCCGCAGAGCTTCGCAGACACACAAGGGCTCAAAACCCCTCATTCGGCCAGGGCTTCTTCCAGGCTGTTTTCTTCCGTGGCTGGCAAGGACAATTCGTGCTTGGCACCCATGGTCTGTTTTCTGTAGGACACCCCCCACTGACCCTCCCCTTAGGCCCCTCCATGGACAGCACACTGACTCATGCACCCCAGAAACACATGGTGTTCTCAAGCCCTGATGAGGCTGTTTTATGAACACAGCATGTCCCGGCCTATTACTTCACTCCAAATGTTTTCT
Source organism: Paguma larvata (assembly GCA_030068075.1). NCBI lineage: Eukaryota > Metazoa > Chordata > Mammalia > Carnivora > Viverridae > Paguma > Paguma larvata. The sequence continues at coordinate 19,959,405 of CM057842.1, read as the reverse complement.
ACATTGGTGGAGGGTAAAGACTTTTAAAAGACATTTTCCTAAAGGCAGCTAGTTGGGAGAACACTGAGTGTTGATCCCACTTTTGCAGAGGTTTGGAGGAGCTTAGGGCTTGCCTCCACAGCCTGGCTTTGCCACTAGTCACTATGGTTCAGTGAAATGACTGAGCTCCAGAGGTCATGGACCCTTGTCCAGCTCAGCTGACCCCCAGGGACAGGACAACTCATGCAGCCCAGGTCCTTTGCCCATGGGCTAGCCGGGCCAGCAGCCCAAGCCCAGACACTCCCCAAAAGCAAAGCAGCAGGCGCTATGCACAGGCAGGAAGGCAGCAAGCACACAGCCATGCATGAAGCGTACTGTTGTCTCCTGGAGTCCACCCCTCTCCTCCCTCCCTCGCTCAAACTCTGCCATCCTTTGAGGTTCACCTCACATACTAACCTCCACCGCAAAGCCCCCTCTGCTCTAGACATGGCTCTCCCTTCTACCAATGCCCCCACATCATTCCACCCTGTTCTCCCTTGGGTACACAAGCTCACCTCCCCAAGAGACTCCATGTTCCTCAGGGCACTGTCTTGGTCATCTGGAAACCTCTGATAAGGATGCAGGGAAGGGAAGCCCTCACTGACCATTTCTGGTGAGCCAGGAGCAGTGTTAAGCGCTCCCCCAGCGTCAGCTCATGCACACCTCTCGTTATTTACCACAGTTCATCAAATCTAAGATGCGTGGGTGGGGCGCCATCTTGGTCTTAGCAGGTGTCCACGGAAGGCTTTCACACGACTCCATCACGAATACCAGCTGGCTGACAGCGACTATGAGACGCCACTGATTGAAAGACGCATCTCAATTTCAGACAAGTCACAGGGTAGAAACGGGTGCATCTTAGAATCGATGAAGTAGGGTGTATCCACTTTACAGTTGAGAAAACAGAACTTCAGAGAGGCTGCAAGTTGCTTGAAGGAACACGGCCAGGGAAGCTGGGATGCAAACTGAGCCGACTGCCTCCCGGGTGCCTGCTCCTAACCACTTCTCTACAGACCTGGCTGAAGAATCAACTCTGGCATTTCACACGTCAGCCCCTACTGGTCACAATCCTCCATGGCTCCAACAAGCTGGCTAACAGCTCCTGAGATAACCAGAGGCCTGGTGTTAACTGGAGAGTGCCCGGTTTATTCATAAGTATGTTCACCTCTACAGGTGGGAGCAGGCTGGGAGCATAACTGCTCCCTTAGGAAGAAATCCTGGTCCGTCCAGGCAAGACCCTGGATGGGCAGCACATAGCTGAACACAAACGTTTCTCCACCTTAGTGGGCAAAAACCTTTTCTTGCCACTACCCGCCCACACCCTGTTTGGAACTGAGGAAATGTGGACAAGGACAGTCTTTCTGCTTCCTTCCTGGACCATGGACTGTACAAACAAGTGGTCAGGAAGGGTCACTCGGAGGATGAGACGAGAGGCATCAGAGTGCCTAGATGGGGCCCGAATTCTGTGGTTTCTCACAAAAAGGAAAGAGATGTGCACACAAAGACATCCACTGCAGTTTTATTTATAAGAGGTGCAAATCTGGAGACAACGTCTAAATGTCCAGTATCTGGGAAAGGGGGAGCAGACTACGGTGAGCCACCCTGTGGCATGTCCCAGGAGTGGGGCAGTGGGGGAGGGGCTGCCTGCAGCTGCGGCTCTGGGGGCAGACACCTCACGTCCCCCTGCCCACAGTCTGCACTTCACTGTCTGGTTCTCTGCTCGCTTGTCCACTCACATGCTCACTCATTCACTGATTCAACACACTGACTGAGAAGCGGCTGGTTCCCGGCCTCAAGGACCATTCGCATCTCCATGGCCCCAAGAGGCCCAGTCACAGGGTTCCTCCGCAGGCCGGCCAGTGCAGGGAAGTTTCTTCATTGGGATACAAACCCCCTCCCCTTTCAGGTAAAAAAAATAAAACCAGAATTTCTCAGTCAAGGGTGTTATAAAAGCAGAATGACAGTCACTCTGGCCCCTACCACCACCACTCCGTTCTCCTGAACTCTCTCTTCTCACGGTCATGACCTTGGTGTGCTGCCCTGCCACGGGCTTTCCGATTTAACTTGTGCGCTTCCCCTTTCTTCCCTACCCAGGCCCCCTCTCTCTGATGTCATGACGGCAGAGCATTTTGTACCATGGCTCAATCTCCCTTGCATCCTCTGACACTTGTCACATCCCATGTTTTGCTGGCGTAAATAACGCTGCAGTGAGCATTTCACCTCCCCTTCCCCATTAATTCAACCCGCTAAGATAAAATCCCCACCAGTGGGGTTACCAGGTCAAGGGGTGGGAACGTTTTTCTGGCTCTTGTAACATAGGGTCAAACTGTTTTCCCAAGACCTCACACCAAGTTCTGCGTCTCCAGGAGCCCGGGCGGGCGGCGTTCTTTTCTGCGTGTCCCGAGCCTTGGCTCCACTCGGGACGGCACACCCTCCCCTCTTCCGTGGGGGCCGGGCCAGCAGACACTCTCATGGGACCTGCTTCACTCACTCATCTCCGAGGATGCCTGGGTTCAGAGGTGAAAGCCCTTTGAAAACGCTAAGACAGTGGGCGGGTGAAGGGAACTGGTCTTCCATGGGTCCACAGACAGCCTGCGGTGGCCCCCCACACACAGTGTTTGGGGGCTAGATCACAACGCGAGAGCCACAGAGGTGAGGCAACAATAAAAGAAAGTTCCCTACACAGGAGTTAGGGTGCCCAATTCTCTAAAGTCACTACGCTCAGCTTCCCGTTAACAAGGAGCCAATCTGCCCACAATGACTTCCAGGGAGCAGGGTCCTTATAAGCAGCAGCCCCGAACCTGTTCAAAGGGCATCCCCCTGGCCCCATTAGAAACCCATGGGATCCTACAGGAACTGCAATGTGGGCGTTCAGACCAACTGGGGGTACTTGCTAAGCAAACAACAGAGCTGAACTGAGGCCAGTACCCCCCACTCTGTGCCACCCCAAGAGGTGCTAGCCTGTAGACAGTACCATGCCCTCCCTGTGTCTGAACCCTACAGGGAGCAGGTGCTGACATCAGCCCCAAACCCAGCCAAGAGGCCCAAGCAGGACCTGTGCACTCTGCCAGGTGGAAAGACACACACACAATTACCTTGGTTGGAGAGGATGGGCTGGGGCAGGGAGGCAGAGGTGGGAGCCACGCTGGGAGGGGAGCCACTGGGCCGGATGCAGGAGGCAGCTGAGAGCCGGGAATCCTCACTGATCTGAGGACGAGTGCTCAAGTCAGCCCGAGAGAGGAGAGAAAGATCAGGAAGCACAGAACTTGGCACAGCCAGTGGGGAGGAGGGACGAGCTCCCAGCTCTCACAAGCATGTTGATGGTGCAGGCAGTCCAGCCTAGTCCGCAGCAACCCGATGCGGCAGGTGCTGCCACTGCCCTCCTCGTACAGGTGAGAAGAGATGGGGTGTGGTTTGCCCAAGGTCAAGCAGATAGGACATGGAGGAGCACAGCTGGGATGCAGTGGACCTGAACACTCCACAGCCTGATTCCACAGTGAGCCAGCTCCTTCCTTAGCTGGCTCTTCACCATGACTCCTGTCACCTCCCACACAAAGACCCACCTTCTTCTCTGGGTTGTTCAGCTTTGACTTGACCTCCTTGGCTTTCTGAATTGCTTTTAGCACTTCCACAGTGTCCAGCTCCTTCTCTGTGGTTGCCGTGTTGTCCAGACAGACCTATAGAGGTCAGAGAATGGGTCGGCATAGGGGCTGATGGGAGCAGAGGGGCAGGGGCCCTGCTGAGGTGTGGTCCAGGCCCCGACAGGACACAGGAGGCTGAGGAAGGCTCTGCCCCCTGGCAGGTGAGCCCTTCGCCACCTGAGGAAGTGGCCTGGAGCTCCCACACTGCCTGGTCCATTTCTTGTAGTCCCTCTCTGAGAAGGGGAAGGTGCAGGACTCACTGTTGAAGGCCTCTTGGGTGGCTGGGAGTGGGGGAAGGTGGCGACCTGAACCAAGCCCCTGTTTATGGGAAAACTCAGATCAGTGAAGAGGGCTGCTGGGTGGGGGAACAGGCAGAAGAGCAAGGACCTCCATCCACAAATACAGGAGGGCACTGTGGCTGGCAAGAAGTGAGGGGTGGCAGTGTGCTTGAATGAGGGATAGTCCCGAGGACCTGTGGGAGGAACTGATGCCACACCAGGCAGCCTGGGAGGGTAGGAGGAGGACATCTTGTGAACATGGCCTTGGTGACAGTATGAAGAAAGGGGCTCTAGGGGCAAAAAGAGATGAGGAGAGTTGTGGGGGAAGGATGAAGACAGACGCCCAAATATCTTCTGGCCTAGGATTTGGAGGGGGGCGGGGCCTGCTTGAGGCTGAAAAGACAGGTGAATCTAAGGATCTGTCCGTTTGGCATGGTGGCAGGTAGCCAGATTACACTCAGCAGGCCACCAGGCTAGACTATACTGGCAAAGGCGAGCAAACCGTTTAGGTTTGTAGTCTACAAAAAGCAGTGTGACTTTTCAACAAGTGGAAGACAGTCCTTCCACCCTCACTATCTGCCTGCTGGCTCATGGGGAGCCCTCCTGGCCTGAAGCTCTGACAGAGAGGACATGAGGGAAGCCAGTGGGAACCAGGGCACCTGGCGTCCCCATAGAAGGAGCAAGAAAGCCTCTTCCTGGGGAGACAGCAGAATTCCTAGAACTATATGGCCCTTAAGGGCCAGATGTCCTTCCGAAGCAAGCAGGCACAAAACAGTAGACATCACCTCCAGTGCTGCCCGTGAAAACCCAGACTCCATCTGGACTGTCTCTCTGACAGAACCGACATGCCCCAGCAGCTTACCTCGGAGGCCCTCTCTCCAAACTGAGCCAGCACCTTGGTCCGGTAGTCAGGGATGATGCTCAGAGGGTTGTTCAGTAGAGCCACGTGCTCCAGACACGGGAGGCTGCCAATGCTCTTGACTTCCTCCATCTATAAGACACGAGTTCCCTGCCGTCATCCCTGTTTTGAATGCTTCACCAACAGGGCAACAAGTCTGATGGCCTCTTTGTAGTGAAAGATAGCTTCCTGCTCTTATTTTTATTTTTTTTAATGTTTATTTATTTTTGAGAGAGACAGAGCATGAGCAGGGAAGGAGCAGAGAGAGAGGGAGTCACAGAATCTGAAGCAGGCTCCAGGCTTTGAGCTGTCAACATAAATCCCAGTGAGGGGCTCAGACCTATAAACCGTGAGATCATGACCTGAGCCAAAGTCAACCGCTTAATTGACTGAGCCACCCAGATGCTCCCCTACTCTTCTTTAAAGTGACAAACGCCAAGGCACAGCCATCCCAGAACCCCGAGATCCTTCCAGGTTGTGGCTCACCTGCTCAATCCTGTTGTCACGGAGATCCAGGTTGACCAGGGAATAGAGCTTGTGCAGGCCACTCAGGCTCTCCAGGAGGTTGCCTGCCAGGTTCAGGGTCTTGATGTTCCCCAGTTTGGTGTGAACCCCTTCCAAGGAGGAGAGCTTGTTGTAGGACAGGTCCAGGTGCACGAGGTTGTACAGGTGCTGCAGCAACATTGAAAACAGAGTACACTGGTTTGAGTCAAGGCTCCCAAGAAAGCGGGACTGCCACTAACGGTGCAGTGGGCTTTCCACCCTTAAACACACACTTCCCTTGGACAGTTACTGGCGAAGGAACCCCCCTCCTCCCCTGCATGCACCATGGCCCAGTGGCACCCCCCAAAGAGGCATCACGGTCCACAGCGCAGGCGCTGTCATCGTCATGATGGAGGCACGCTCGAGATATACTTCCACACCTTCTCCCCTTCTTTCACACTAGAGCAACGATCACCCAGTGCATCGCTGAGCCCCTACAGGAACACTAGCAGCCCCTGGCTCTGTAAACCTCCAGTGCACCCAGACACCTTTGGGGTGCCTATGAGAGAAAACCCCAGGATATGGCCAAACTCCCAAGGCTGCATCAGCCTCCTGAACTCTCGGGAGTTCAGGCTTTAGAAGCCCACAGGTGGTGGTCCTTAAAGACATGAATTACCTGCAGGTTGTCCACAACCAGCACTCCATTGTGACTCAGGTCTAGGAACTCAATCTTTGGAATCAGTTTCTTGTGAAAGAAAAGAGATACTCAAGGTTACTCTGGGAGGCAGGATCCTAGGTGGCCCTTTCACCTGATGGGAAGCTCCCTCCTAACCACGGACCTAGCTGGACACTTCTGCAGGGCTGCTGATGTGACCCCTTCCAGTGTGGGTCTAGTAGCAAGTCCCAGGAGCACACCGGGCCTCCAGTGCTGAACATGACCCACTGTTTTTACAGAACACTTAGCAAGTGAAAATGACAAATGGCAAGGTCCCAGACAGGGAAGGAAGTCCATCCCACTTCTACAACCCTGCCCAACCCCACCAAAAGGCACAAATACAGGAATTACTCTCCTATAGCCCAAATATCATCTGGATGTCACTCTTATGCAGGCACATCTGAATCTATGGAGTGATTTTTCCACTCTACTCCCTGGGCGTAAATTTCTTCACTTACTGTGTTTCTATATCAAATGTGCATGTAATCAGTAGGATTCATTTGGCTCTAACCACTACCTCACCTATTTTAATTAATCCCACTTGGAAGAGGGAAGCGAACTTGCATTAAGATGGGCTTCAGTTCAAACAGCTTTAAACGAAATTAACTTAAAAACTGCAAGCAATGCACAGAGCACTGGATATGGTTTTCCATGGTCCTTCTAGATAAGGCCAAGTCAAATACTCAACCTCAGGGTTTGATCAGGCCAGAGAAGCCCTGGTGCCTGCTGCTGAGAGCATACCACAGACTCGTCGATGTTGGAGATGCTGTTGTGGCTCAGGTCTAGAGTAGTCAGAGCTTGCCATGTGGGGATGACAGCGGTCACAGGGCCTTCCAGGGCAGTGCCTTCTGGCTCCCACTCATCAAATTCCGAGGCTTCGGGAACAAGGACTTCCTATGTAAGAACATCTGTTGAGCACCACACTTGGCCCTCACGCAACACAATCATTGCAAAATTCCAGGAAGGGCTTCAGCATATTTAGCATGTGGAAGTGAACTTGCATTAAAATGGGCTTCGGTTCATACAGCTTTAAACAATTGCGAAATAACTGTAAAGCTTAGCAACATAACAGCCGCTTGGGATACGTTCTGCCCCTGCTTCATTAGCAAATGCTTTTCAAACCCAGAAGAGCCTTTTGCTACGTGGTGATGCCTTTTCTGGCTTAAACCTCAGGAGTTGAAGATCAGAACTCATGGTGTTTCCACGCAACTGTGCTTTCCAGACTGGCCCTATGGTCCCCACTGAGGACAGTAGGCCCTTATAGCCATTACTTTGCAGGGTAGCAGCATGGACGCAGGGGCACTATCAAAGGGCAGGAAGGCAGGCCTCCCTTGTTTTGCCCAGAAGACCTCTCCTCCCTCAATGGATCAATTTGAGCCCTTTGAGTCAGGCAGCAGGGAGTGCCTTAGACAGAGGCCGAGTTGCCCCACCCCATTGCTCATTACATGAGCCTCCTATTTCAGCCAGCAGCCTCAAGACTTCACCAAATGCAAATCTGGATCATACACTGTAAGCCACAGAAGTAGTCACTATGTTTGTTCTATACCCCAAGATGGACTTTAACACTACTAAGATACCCTATAAAATGGTAAACAGAAAAAAAACCCTTACATTCTCAATTCGAGCATTTCTATTGCTCACACACAAATGACAGGGACCAGTATTTCCACAACCTATCTACTTCAAGTCCACTCAGAACAGGATATGAGCAAGTGCTAAGTCAGGGCTTTTTAACCTTGGAGAAACATTTTTATCAATCTAATAAACATTCTGCCACTTGCCACTGCCTAGCAATGTGTTCACATCCAAAACCAGTGACTTTTTAGGGTGGGGAAGACCCCAGTTCCTTCAACTATCTTATTTCATAGCGTTGATTCTTTTTTTTTAATGTTTATTTATTTTTGAGAGAGAGCATGCATGCACAAGTGGGGAAGGGGCAGAAAGAGAGGGAGAGACAGAATCCAAAGCAGGCTCCAGGCTCTGAGGTGTCAGCACAGAGCCTGACACAGGGCTCGAACCCACGAACCATGAGATCATAACCTGAGCCAAAATTGGTCGCTTAACCGACTGAGCCACTCAGGCGCCCCTAACAGCGTTGATTTTTGATGAAGACACAGACTAAAGCGACCCAGGAACTGTCAAGCACCACGAGGACCTGCACAAGTGTTTGGCTGCCCAGGGGAAGGTCCAGTGTCTAGTGTCTGACAGGCAGCAGTGATGCTCACACCCATCCTCAGTGTGGAGGGGACCACAACGCAGGACCCTGCCTCTCAGCCAGCGTCCCAGGCCGGAAATGGGTGGAGCTTACCTTCATAGAGGTTGTGGAGTAGCGCACACTCATTGTCGCTAACGTGGGCTTCGACGCAACTAGCCCCCGTATGTGCTTGGCACTACAGTGACTTATCTGAAACAAAGAACAGGAATGTCTCAGAAATGGCATCTTTGCTCCATCAGAAGTCTCAGAAAAGGGTGTTCATCACCCACACACAACAGAAGCACAATCGTCAGTAAACCCGAATACTAAGAGACAGGAGGCGACTCTACCCTAAGTCTCTCTTTTCCCCAATTTTTAGCGCTAACCAAACATTCTCCTGAGAATCTAGCGATGTGCACAATGAACCACGAGCTCCATGTTCCGTTTTCTCTGTAAAGGCTGGCTGGGGCTTGGCAGGTGGACAGGAAGTGCAGGCTCTGGAAGGCAGGGGTCGAGAGCAAGGGGCTCCTCCCAGCCCCTTTTGCTTCTGCTCTTCTTTGACGGGCCCTCTTGTCCACCCAGCCCCACTTCACTGACCTCGATTATCCCGCGGTGAGGGAGGGTGGGCCACAGGCCAAAGCACATGCATGAGCGCTACCCATCTAGAGACTCCGACTCTGGGGCCTCAGCCTCTGCGAGCTGAGGCTGCGGTGGGCTCTCCTCTCACTTCCCCGCCCTTCCTCAGCCAGCACTGGTCGAGGCACACACCATAGGTTCCCCAGCACTGGTCGAGGCACACACCATAGGTTCCCATCAAGGGAGGTGGGCCTCCAGCTCTCTGAGACTAGCCCAGAATGTGCAAGCAGCATAGTCCAACGGGTAGCAGAGGCTCTGGAGTTAGACTTGACTAGATTCAAATCCCAGCTTCATTAACTGTGTGGTCCTGGCCAAACCCCCTTACTTCCTTAACCCTCAGATTCCTCAACTGTGAAATGAGAATAAAAGTGCCCATTTCACAGGGCTGTTGGGAAGCTTCCATCAAGAAGTGTACATTAGGGCATGGGGCTGAACACAAAAGTCATGCTTGAGAAACAGATACTTTGAAGTATTTTTTAAATTTGTTACTGGGTCCCCTGTCAGTAAAAAAAAATGTTAACGAAACCAGCATCGTGAGCCCAGGAGTTTAGTAGTGAGTGATACAAAGTGTCAGCTGTGGGCACACCAGAGAGCAGACAGCTCTCCAAGCCCTCTGCCGACCTGCCCTGGGAGGCTCCGACTTGGAACCAGCTCTGCTGGACCCTCGGGGTGCCCCCACAGCACTTGAGCTCCAGCAATGGGAGGAGGGAGCCGAGCACTGGTACTCTGTCCTGTCCAAATGCTGCCTGTGCCCGGAGTGGAGACACGCAGACCAGCCGAGGGCAGTGGAGGCCCCTCTCTACCTTCATATAGGCCAGACTTCTCTAGATGGAGTCTGCCACATACTGACAAATGCAAACAAGTAAATCTAGACACTCTCCAGCTATAGATAATCAGAAGCAAGACCACACCTGAGTGGGCTTAGCCCTGCCTACACTCCGGGGCTCCTGGGCCTTACCTCCACCTGATGAAGAGACTTGAATATTGACAGATCAAAAGGCAGGAGCTGCTCTTGAATGTTGCTGGTCCCTAAAGGTCCTTCTGTGCCAGAAACCTGTGACCAGAGAGAGGGCTTGAATTAGGGATGCTGCTGAGACTGCTCCCCGGCCACATTCACGGGGTGGTGCCGCAGTGGCTGCCGAACCTGACTTGCAGCAGGTGCGCACTTCCACTCACCACGTGCATGGCCAACAAAGCAGGCTAAAGCCGAGGTTTTGAGCGAGGGGGCACTGGGTCACAACTGCCCCCTGGTGCTCACAGCCAGAAGCACAATGTCAAGAACATCAAAGGTGGCCTTCCTTCTCCCAGGGTCCATTCAGCCACCTTCACACACACTACCAGCCAATGAACTGTTGGGCCCCACATGGGCTATGTGCCCACAACAGAGTGGCTCTCCATTACCAAGCTGTCACAGCTTTACCTTAAGGTACTTAAGGCGACAGGTGAAGTCCAGGATGTGCCCGAGGTCAGTCTTGGCGTCCCCACTGGCACACGTGGGCTTTCCCTGCTGTAGCTGCTCGGTGACCGCATAGAGCTGCAGGGGCCCGATGGCAAAGACCTCGCCGGCCCCCAGGAGCTGTTCTCCTGCAACAGCCATGCCCCACAGGATGAGCATCCAGCACCAGCCCCACTGTGCGGCCAGGGCACCTGCCCACCTGACCAACAGTTAACAAGCATTTGGCAAGCACCCTCAGGGCGAAGCTATGGTCCTGAGCTCTCGTGGGCACAGGGCAGACCCAGGACACATGATTGCAAAAGAAGGGCTATGAGAACGTGCGGCTGGGGAGCCTCCATGAGGCGAGGCCGAGTCAAAACCTGAGGCACTGAGCTAGGATAAAGCTGATGTGAGGCGGCATTAGGGCAGCAGACTCAAACTACGACCTCTAATATGCAGATACCCTCAGGTCAGGTGAGGCCTAAGGTGCCAGCCCAGTACAGGACCTGTGAGCAGGCAGGGTTCTCAACCAGACAGACTGGCACTCGGTCCTTGCTCTGCTCCTCCCAGCCATGTACCCTCAACCCGGGCCTCTCGTCCTCAGTGTCCTCATCTGCACCTCCTGGAAGGCAGGCAGTGAGATGTCCAACACGGGGCTGAACTACGGGAAACACTCGTTAACGTCAGTTACTGTTACTATGCTTTCTGGCAGTGACACGACCCAGGGTTGGCTTCTGTTTGACATCTGACCTCTTTCAGGTAAGGACAAACCAGATGTAAGAGGGCAGCATTGTCACCCACCTTCCAGAACATCGCCTCAGGGCTTTGGACTAGATCCTGAGCCTGGGGTTAGCCCCCAACACAGGGACTCAAGAGTACTAAGGTAAAGGACCACAGCTTCTCAGACCTGGCTGCCCGCAGGGCAGGTAGGCAGGAAGGCTCGGCTGTGGACCAGGTCCCGGGATTTGGGCAACCTCACGGAGGTGGGCCCTGGCTGGGACTCGTCAGCCTAGCACAACAGATGCGGACAGAGTTCTGTGCCACCCTGGGTCCCCGGCTGCCTAATAGGGCTGGGAGAGTTACACCCAGTATTTCAGGGACTCCTAGCCACATACCTTTTTCAAAGAGCTCCTCAGCCAGTGCCGCAGTGATGCCATTTATCTCCTGCAGAGAAAACAGAACGCATGGTCACTGGGACGCACACATCGCCTGCTATCTACCCACCTCTGCTGCTGCAATACCAGCTCTCTAGAAAATTAATGTAACAAATAGAGATTATAATATACAACAAAAGAGAAAGTAAACTAGAAGTCAAAGTGCCCAGGAAGGGAAACAGTATTTCCAGCTCCATGGATATTTGGAATGTCACCTCAAAGGCAGAATGGAAAACAGACTACTGTGGTGACAATCAGCACGCACGGGCCCTGGCTGACACATGAGGCCCAGGAGGCTGGCAAGGCCTGGTTATGCAGACACCCAGCTGGGAAGCAAGCAGCTCCCAAAACTGGCCCCAGAAGATCCTGGGAGAGGGCGTGACAGAGAGGAAGTCCTATTTCTTCTGCAAGGGACCATTTCTACTCTCTTTCACATTCTGAGTGAGCACCTGCTCTCTTTCTGTGCTCATCTGTCAAGCCCTGCACCAGTCCACTTGGCTCCAAGTCATATAGAAGAGGCAGGAAAGGACTTCTTTAATGAGGCCTGACAGGCTAAGCCCTCAGTCACACAACAGCTGGTGTGCTGGGGTCTGAAGCCCCTGAGCACTTGCTACATACTGGCACACTCAGGTTCCCCAATGTCCCATGTGAGGAAGACGGTATTTTGAACTCTTGTTTCACAGATGAGCAAACTGAGGTGAAGAGGTGCTGTACTCTCTAATTTTACAGAAATTGGCCAGAAAGCAGCAAAGCCACTTGGCCTTGAAGGCTCTCTCTGTATATCACCAACTGCCTCAGTGCTTTTGTGTATAATCGTAGGGATGGTAGGGCCCCCCAGCTGCAAATCCTACAGGTAAAAATTTTAACAAATTGACAGATGGCAGCCAACACGCCTTCTGGTAAACAGGCCCAGATGGAGGTCACATGGTTGCCTTTGTAACTCATGGGAACATCTCTGCCACTGGGACATGCGATTCACATATTTATGGGACTCAATAGGCACCAGGTTATAGGAGACAGAGTGTCCTTTTTTTGTTTTTCTCTGTAGTTTGTCTGTGTCCTTACCTTTCATACATAATGGACATGTTAAAGTTGTTTACATGCTGTAAATATCTTCTCCCTGTTGTGCACGCCTTTTACATTTGTGGCAGTTTTCCCGACACAGACATTTTTCTATTTTATAAAAGTTGTTTAATCTGTGATTCTTTTTCTTTGTGACTTCAGGGCTCTTCCCCAACCCCAAAAGTATATAAATATTCCTCTAGTTTTTTCTTTCAGTACCTTATACTGGCTTTAAAAAATGTGTTTATTTCTTTAAGTTGCTTAAAATTCAGTTTACATATACTGTGAGAACAACCTCCTTTGACATCACAAATGAACAAAAACCCAAGGGAGAAAAAAGAGCAAACGTGGCCCCAGCAGACAAAAGGTCAGATGAAAAGGAGCCATGAGGGCCACACAGGCTCTGAGCAGGACAGCGATCCAGCTAGGGAGGAGATAGGCTCTCCATTCATGATGAAGTTCAACTTCAGTCTCTTGCAACAACTTAAACTCAATTATAGTTTACTTGACTGCTGTAAAGAACTGAAGATTAGGAAGAGCTTGGAATGATCCAACGGCTCATTTCTCTGCCAACAGTTCTGAGAGCCGTGGCCCGTCTCTAAGTCAGCACTTCCCCAGTCCGCTGCCCTGAGCATCACCTGGTAAGCCTTGAAAGAGGCAGGTTCCTGAGCAGCAGCCCTCTGACCCGTGCTAGTGACTCTGGGGCTCCTGGAAGGTCTCCTGCAGGAAAGGGTTCCCTGCCCTCCATCTGCACCTACCAATGTTGCATTTCTTTGGGCGCTGGCCCAAATGGGACAAGGCTGGCACTTCTGGAAAACACAGAAAGCTGAAAGAGATCGTGAGAGCCGAGGGCTCAGGCTAAGAAGAGAGCAGGGATTTTACTTGGGAGCAATCTAAGCAGCAAACTATGTGACAATTTCTTTCCCACTCTTTGGGGCACAGAAGTGCACACTGCTGCAACACTGTCTACTTCTGCAACACATTCTACTTCATCTCCCAGGCTCATCTTCACCTGGGGAGACTTCGTCCGTCCGAGAAGAACAAAGGAATGTGTCAGTCCCTGAATTGAGAGTTCAAGTCTCCTCAGAGAAGCATTTTGTTGGCCTCCTCAGAGCATTCTGGTTAAGCTGCAGCTTTGTGCGCAAAGGTGAGCAGAGCCAGGCCTTCACCTGATGCAGGAGGGCGGGGATGGGGTTCAGTTCCCCCCCCACCCCACCTAAGCCACTGCAAATTCTGTTAGGTCACCTGAGAGGACAGGTGACTCCCACACACTTCACCCAATCTGGGTGGAAGGGACCTAAAGTGCTTTGGGTGCCACAAATGTCTGAATTGAGATGCATTTTTTTAAGTTCTTTTATTTATTTTGAGGGGGGGGGGGCGGGGAAGGCCAGAGAGGGAGAGACAGAATCCTAAACAAGCTCTGTGCTGTTACTGCAGAGTCTGACACAGGGCTCTAATTCACAAAACGTGAGATCATGACCTGAGCTGCGATCAAGAGTCGGACATTTAATTGACTGAGCCATTCAGGTGCCCTGAAATGCATTTTTTAAAAAAGACATTCTTTATACCTCAAAAAATTTTTCAATAAAATTAGATATGTTTAAAAAGCATTAACACCCATCCCTAAATGGGTTCTAGACCAATCAGCCGCCTACCAGGATCACGTGTTGGTGTGTGCCCCCAGGCAGCAAGCAGTGTGACTGCACACAAACGCATGAACTAGTCAGGCTGTAGCTCGACAGCTACCATTCTAAGCACATCTGTGGATGTGGAGCCCCTTGACCCAGTGCACCCCACAGCACACATGCCTGCGCTTAAGGCATAACCCCAGGCCAGCCCAACACTTCTGTCTGGGCAGAGCACAGAGTACTCTTTAATGGGACACAAATAAGGGACTCATCACATGTCACTGTGTGGTTCACAAACACATGCTAAGGGTTGGAGGACCCCATATAGCTCTTATCTCATGACTGTGATGAGGCATTCTAGCAAGAGTTGGGTATGTTATGTGCAGCTTGGCTTTAAGTAAAAATTCCCCATTGAGACATTCAAGGCTAAATACTAGAGAGAGCTCCAAGACCATAAGGATGCTGCAAAGAAATCTGCTATCACTCAGGCTTAGTACCTTGCCACTGAGACAAAGGATGGATGCGGATGCTAAGGCTGATGTTAAGGTGGTAACGGTCCTATCATAGCCCCTGATTTAAAATTTCAAAAAGCACCTCTGTCCTAGTCAACTGACTTTAAAATAAGAAAATGACAGAAATGCCACCTTTGACGAGAATTGGGTGCTTTTCCTTGCCAGGGCAGCTGGTACTGGCGGGCACTTGGTGTGACTCCATGGTCCCACTGCTCTTCCAGGCCCTTTACCTTCACTGCATGGTCTCCACCAATTCTCGAGCTTGGCGGACATCACCCCCAAGCTTACAAAGGACTGAGACACGGAGAGGTCAAACGACTGACTTAGAATAAACGGTCAGGAAGTAGGCTGCCTCCCAAGTCCACTGGTTGACATCTTGCCTCAAAATGGTGTGCTAGAATTCTCTGTGGGATTCCATTTCACTGAATTTGAAAACCTCTGCTCGGGGGGTGTTGGGATGAGGTTTGTCACTGAGAGTTCCAGAAGTACTGAGACACAGCTATCTGGAGAGAAACAGCAAAGCAACAGGCCCAGTGCTGAGGTGTACCCACTCACTGTAACACAGGGGGCTGGGCTGCCCCCGCCCCTGGATTCTCTGGCTCAGAGTTGGCCATGGATAGACGCACTGCTTTCTTGCCGTCAAAATCCACACTGCAAAGGAATGAAGTTGGACCCCTACCTCACTCCATAAACAAAAGTTAACTCAACGTGGATGAAAGACCTAAATATGACTTAAAACTCTTAGAAGAAAACAAAGCTGTAAAGTTTTGTAACCTTGGATTAAGTAATGCTTTCTAAGGACATCAAAAACACAAATGACCAAAGGGAAAAAATGGATGAAATGAACTTCATCAAAATCTAAAACTTTCGTGTTTCAGAGGACACTATCAAGAAAATGAAAAGACAATCCATACAATGGGAAAAATATTTACATATCACATTTCTGATAAAGGTCTAATATCCAGAATATATTAAAAACATTCCTAAAACTCAACCACAAAAACACAAGTAACCTAATTTTTTAAAGGCCAAGGAGGGGTGCCTGGGTGGTTGGGGCATCTGACTTCAGCTCAGGTCATGATTTGAGGCCTGCATGGGGCTCTGTGCTGACAGCTCAGAGCCTACAGCCCGCTTCGGATTGTGTCTCCTCTGCCCCACCCCCTCCCCCCACTCTCAAAAATAAACATTAAAAAAGATTTTTAAAATCAGAAATAAAAAAATAAAGTGCCAAGGATATCTGAATACATTTCTCCACTGACAGTATGCAAATGACAAATAAGCCTATGCAAAGAGGCAGCCTCAATTGGGAAATGTAAATCGCAAAAGACACCACTTCACACCCACTAGGATGGCTATCGAAAAAGCGGACAGTACCAAGTTTGACAAGGATGTAGGGGGAGAGCCTGTACACTGTTGATAGGAATGTCAAATGGAAAAATTTTGGCAGTTCCTCAAAAAGTTAAAGTTCCCATGGGACCCAGCAATGCCTCTCTTTATATATTTCCAACAGAAAGGAAAACGTATGGTCCACACAAAAACTTATATGTGAATGTTCACAGCAGCATTATGCATAACCACCAAAAAGCAGAAACCCAAATGTCCGTCGACTGACGGATAATGTTGTGCACCTAAACTGTAGAATATTACTCAGCCAAAAAAGGACCAGAGTACGATGCAAATGCCAAGCAAAAGAAGCCCATCACAAAGTGCACATTTGTATGATTCCATTTATATGAGATGTCCAGAATAGGCAAATCCATGGGGAGCAGAGAGGACATTAGTGATTACTGATGGGCACACCGTTCCTTTTCTGGAATTAGACAGTGGTGACACCCACACGACTATGTGACTACACTAAAACCAGGGAATTGTATACTTTAAAAGAGTGAATTCTATGGTATCTGAATTCTATTTTAATCAAGAAAAAAAACCCCAGACTCGGGACAAGTAGGGTTCCCTGAGCCCGCCCTGTCCAGTGTCAGCCCCACAAGAAATGAACGCGTTGGGAACAATTTCAGAGAGGGCGCTGATGGGACAAAGACCGGCAGAAGCCTTCCCTTAAGATCTTCCAGCCTCCAGAAAAGGCTGACAAATCTTTCAGGTCCTGTTTGTTCAAACTCCTTTGAAGACCTAGTGGTTCTCAATCAGGTGCAGTTTTGCCCCTGTGAATATCTGCCAACGCGTGAGGCCATTTTGGCTGTCACAACTCCAGGGCAGCTACTGGCATCCAGAGGGCAGAGTCCAGAGACGGCACTCAGCAGTGCACAGGACAATCCTCACAACAAGCACCCAGCCCCAAAGGTCAACAGTGCCACGGCTGAGAAACCAGGATTCAAGGTAATGATGAGTCAGTTACTTTTTAAAAATTCTTGCATGTATGCAACCCACGGCCCCCCCCCCCCCCCGCTCCCTTTTTAAAAAATTTTTATTATTTTTTATTTATTTTTTGAGAGACATAGAGCAAGCTAGGGAAGGGGCAGAGAGAGAGGGAGATACAGAATCTGAAGCAGGCTCCACACTCTGAGCTGTCAGCACAGAGCCTGAAACGGGGCTTGAACTCACAAACTACAGGATCACAACTTGAGCCGAAGTCGGACACTTAACTGACTGAGCCACCCAGGCACCCCCAGGAGCCCTTCTGATAACAGTAATTTCAGTATGTCCAATATGTTCCAAACAGTAGAGCATGCCTCAAACCAGAACCTCAGAGGTAGGCCAGCCTACCTCAAGCAAACCTATCTCAAAAGAGTAGCCCAGGCCTTTCTGTGCTCAGAGCTGGGCAAACTTGAGGTAGCCAGATTTGTTCCTCAAAGGTCTAGGTCTTATGCGATGAATTATACTTTCAAAGGGCTACTTATCGAGTGTTAGCCTTTAATAGCTAACCAAAGCTTTCTTAAAGAACAACATTTCCTAAAATACTAACCAACAAAGTTTCTCTGAAAAACTCACATAAGGAATGGAAATTTTTCCTCACATACGGAAAGAAAACGTAAAAAAAATGCATACGACAGGAACTGCTAGCCACATACACTGCTGGTATATGCTGAATAAAATCCAAAGCATATATATAGATACATGCCATCTGTAAATGTCACCCCTTTTCCACACACCCCTCCAAGCTTAGTGACCCAACACTAGCGTTATCACCAAATTCCCAGGCTCTATCTAGCACTCCAAGAAAGCTTTAACTGCCCTCTGAAAGTGCTTCAAGAAAGTTGTTTTATTAAAAAAATTTTTTTTTGAATGTTTATTTATTTTTGAGAGAGAGAAACAGGGTGCGAGCAGGGGAGGGGCAGAGAGAGACAGAATCCAAAGCAGGCTCCAGGCTCTGAGCTGTCAGCACAAAGCCCTACGCGGTGCTTGAACTCACGAACTGGGATATCATGATCTACGCCAAAGTCAGAAGCTTAACTGACTGAGCCACTCAGGCGCCCCGAAAGTTGTGTTTTAAACATTATTTGAGCCTTTAAGACCACAACCCAAAGGTCCCTGCCTAAAAGGTAAGCCTGAAAATGAAATGGATTCTTTCATATCTTCATCACATAAAGGGAAAACAATTAAACATCAATTATCCAAAAACCTATCATCCAGAGATTACTTCTAATATTGTGGTATATGATCTTCCAGAGTTTTCCTGGACAAATACACCCACGTAAACTTATTTTCATATAAACAGGACCATTTTGTGGCCTCCTCATTTCACACACTAATATACTTATTTCCTTTGTCAATAAATCCACAGCTACATCATCAGTTTCCAGCAAAATATCTGATTACATGGTTGCATCTTCTGATATTTTAAAAAAATGCCTCCACTGAACTTTTGATAGTCTTCAGTGTTTTCCTACTATCCTGGAATGTACCTATATCCTTTTCTTTTCTTTTCTTTTTAATTTACTTTGAGAGAGAGAGAGAGAGAGAGAGAGAGAGAGAGAGAGCGCGCGCGCGAGAGCGCATGAGCAAGCTGGGGAGGGACAGAGAAAGGGAGAGAGAGAGAGAGAGAGAGAGAGAGAGAGAGAGAGAGAGAGAGAGAATCCCAAACAGGCTCCACACCACCACCACAGAGCCCGACACAGGGCTTGAACCCACAAACAGTGAGATCGTGACCTGAGCTGAAATCTAGAGTCAGACTCTTAACCTACTGAGCCCCTGACTGAGCCACCCAGAAGCCCCACACCTATATCCCTTTCACAGCTGCTGCACTTTCCTCCACTAGAATAAATTCTCAGAAGTGGGACTGTTAGCCGTTTTCAACATTTGAGTTTCACACAGTCGAAACTTCCCTCTGTGAAGTGTGACAACTCATCCTGTCACCAGCAGCCCAGGAAAGTTGTTCCTCTCTCCGAAGGGAGTGCAGAGCCGCTCCAGGGCGTATACTGGAGTCTATCTACGGACACTCAGCACCGTGGACCCCTCAGATGCCCTCAGAGGGCAATATTCTGCCGACACAGACTGATTCCTTAGTCCTGAGGTGTAAACCAACAACAAAATGATACTCTGTGCCAGGTGTCAGCTGTTTCTAATCTACCCCCATCCATCTGGACGGAAAACTAGCTTCAACACCCACAGCTGTTTTTGCTCAACAAAATGCCATGTGGTGAAGGAAAACCTGTCTGTGGCTACCGTCTAATTTAGAGCAAATCTGTCAATAAACATGCTCCTGCCCACACCCCGTCCCCACCAGGGTGATGTTCCTACATCCTCTAACCTGGGGGTCAAACTCCAGCCCATCTCTCCTGAAAGCGGAGATTGAATGGTGGTCTCCTGCCTCCGGTTGTGGTGGTTGTGGGCCTGCAGGGGGAAACCTGGGAGGAACTTACATAGAAATGAAAATGTAAGAAGTGGGCCAGCACGCTGGGGGCCACGCCAGGGAAGGTGGCCAGGAGCGTCTGCAGGTAGATCTCCAGATCCTTCTCTCTCTTTTCCACCAAGCTTCTTGAGTTTTTCCCAATTATTTTTTTGGGTGGAAGCAGGTTTTTATCAACTTTCCTTTCTGCAACCAGCTGTAAGAAAACAGAAGCATGGTCAACCACAGACCAAGAGGTTCTGCAATGGTGCAAGACCAAGGCAAGCAGCCTGAGGACAGGTGCCTGTCACAACTCCCACAACCTGTCTTGGCAATGGTATCAGAATTAGTAACCAAACTAGTGCATCTGGAACTTGGCCTCATCAGAGTCATCTAGGATTAGAAACACCAGTACAATTCCAGACAAGGAGCTCCATCTAGAGACCGTGGACGCATTCAGAAAATACCTCTAGGCCCCTAAAAACCATCATCTTTTCCAAACTAGAATGAAAACTAAACAGGGCGGTACTATGTCTTTAAAACGTCCATGTTGCAAATGACCCAGAGAAAGGCGGCTCTCCCCAAAAACAAAGAAAGAAAGGGAAGCACAGCCAGATACTAAAGTATAGGCTCTGGAACAGCCATAGTCAGGTGGAACAAGTTCAAACCTGTTTCCTCCCCGGGAAACTAAACATTAGAAGCATGGAGCCGGTTTTGCCTTAAATTTAATGTGTGACACAACGGGAATTTGGCCTAAAAGTCCCCCCAAGCCCTGAGACCCAGATCCCCAGTTCTCAAGAGTTACCTTTTCGTGCAGATCATAGAAATCGCTGTAGCGGTGCTTGACTGTCCATTCATGGCTGCCAACGGTGACCTGGATGATATAAACCTACAAGGGAAAACCGACAGTCCTTGCCCAGCTGGCAACAAGGAAAGCCTCATCCTCCCCCCAGCAATAGCTGCGGGCCACCCAGAGGCTCCCAACAGCCAGGCCAAAGCTAGGCTGCCCTTGCCCGTTAGCCTCTGCATCTGACCCTAAGCAGCAGCACCCCCTCTCAACCTCCTCCATAGTGCTAGCGCCGGCTGGCAGGCACATGGAATCAGTCTGTGGCTCTGTCCAACGGTGAGGAACAAAAAAGGGGACCAGCCTATCGAACCATGTCTTTAGTTTTTTTACTTCCAGCCTCCGACCCGAGCTGCAGGCAAGGCCATCCCTTTCAAAGGGAGCAGAACAGGGTGGAGTCTGGCAGGACTAGCTTCTCTGCTGTATATTTTTCCAGGTGCCCTGACTATATCCTAGAAGCAAGTCCCTTCCCAAAGCTTTCAGCTGGTTCATGGCTGTGATTTCTGCTGCTGAGCAAGGAGTCAAAATACTAAGCTGATGGGAAGGCAGGGGAAGGGCAGTGATGAACGATCAAGACCTAGCAGAAGGCAATACAGCTTAGCGGTTAAGGGAATGGGCCCTGGAGTCAAGGAAGACCTGAGTTCAAAACTTGGCTCTGCCATCTCCTGGCTGTGGCTTATGTAAGTGACTAGGAGCCTAAATTCTCTCTGAGCCTCAGTTTCTCCATCTTAAAATTTGATAGGCTTAACAATCGAATAAAGTATTCATGTAAAATGCTTTGTACAAGGCCTGACACGTAGCAAATATTCAACAAACATAGGTGTGTTAATACTATTCAACTCAGCACAGCTGGAGACAAGCCACAGAATCAGTGAGGATCATCACTTCCCCAGTACCCACGCAGAGGAAGGCCTCACCTCCTCGGACTGAGAGCTTTCTGGAGCTGACGTCCCAGCTGAATGCTGCTTAGGGTGATGGCCAGCCAGCCATACACTCAGAGACCTTAACCCTCACCTGGAGAGGTCCCCTGGTCCCAGTGTCCTGCCCCTCTCTGCAGCATGCAGGGAAGGGGGAGGAGAAATAATCAACTCAGCTGAAGCCTCCAAGGAAGAGCAGCCATTTCTCCAGGGCTGGCCCCCAGCCCCTCTTCCTAGCCTGGCAGCTTCCCTCTCCCTCTTGCCGCCCAGGAAAGGAAAAAGAGCCAGAGAAATGACCCTCAGGAGGAGGGTTAGGATGAGGGCCAAAGGAGTGGGGTGAAGGCAGGGCCAAAGCCCCCCACCCCCACCATTTCCCACCCTCAGGGAACAAAGGACAGGAGGCTGGGAGATGCTCAATATGCCACCACCCGAAGGCCAGTCCCTGCTGGGCAGCCTACCCGGTGCAGCAGCCTGCCTACCAACCCCATCCAGACCCAGAAAAGCCTCCCAACTCATCACAGTCTGGAACTCCATCCCCCTTTTCTGTCCTCCACCTCCCCCACAGCCTTGAAGTGTGTGGGTGGCTTGCTGTCCCGACAGGCTCCCCCACCCAAAGCCATGAAGACCTCTGAGGTTCCTGGGTCTTATACTTTCAGTCCAGAGTGACCACCTCAATTCCCCCGTGTCACGGCTCCACTCCTCCCCCATTCTGGTCTCTGCCTGATCCCTTAGGGCTTCGGGGTTCCAGATCCCTCCTCATTTTTAAAGCAAATCTCAACTGCGACCCCAAGCCTCCCCCCCACATCAAGGCCCCGCTCCCTCTTCTTCATGGTCTGCAGGGCCTCCCGAACCTTTCCCCTGATTCCGTCCATCTGAGACCCCTCCCCTCCCAGAGCCCCTGTCACGTCCTCCCAGGCCGGCGCCCCTCCAGACCTCCTAGAGGATCTAGAAGGGCCTTCGCCTCATCTAGACTCCGGTCTTCTGCAGACCCCCTTTATTCCCAGATCCTCCTCAACCCCAGCCTCTTTTTCTGAAAGCGACCCCCCTTCCCCAAACTTCCTACCTGGGACCCAACACAGGACCCTGTTTTCGGACCTGCGGAACCGAGACCCCTTCCCCAGATTCCTGTCCTCGAAATCCCGGCCCCCGCTACCCCCTCCTCACCGGTGGCGGGGCCCAGATACCCCCCAATCCTCACGACTCGGACTCCGGGTTCCAGCCGCTACCCCTAGTTCTGGCGTCCGAGCCCCCTGCACACCGTATACGTGTCCACGAGCTCAGAGCCTACGACGCGCGCCTCCTTGACCGGCTCGGCCTCTCGCTCGGGCCCGAAGCTGCGCGCCGCCGCCGCCATGTTCGGGCTCCGTTGCTGCAGCCGCTGCCGCCGGGCGCAGACTGGCAGCAGCAGGGGGCGGGGTCAGCGTCCCACCGTCCTCCGGCCCCCACCGCCAGCCCCCGGCGCGCGCCGCTCCGCCATCTTGGCCCCGCCTCCTCCTCGCGCCCTCGCCCCGCCCCTCGCGCGTAATTGACAGCAGCCGCCAAAGGCGCGCGTGCGCAAGCCTCAGAGGCCTGAGAGTTTGCATAATTTGTGATCTGTGTTTTGCGGCGCTCCCCGCAGCTTGGGAGAAAACATGTACTGGGCTGTACTGGGCCGGGGGCAGGCCTTGTGCATTGCCTCTGGGTGCCCTGGAAGGGAGGACAGAAGACCCCGCACCTCCTGGGCTACCCGAAGCAAGTCACTGCACCGCCTGGCCTCAGTTTCCCACTCCGGAAAAGGGGCAGGCCGAACCTGGCTTTCAGGCTCATTCCCTGTAAGGCACGAGGGGGTTGAAGGAGATGTATGAGCTGTGCTTAGAGCCCGAGCTGGACAGAGGTTCTTAACTTCGCCAAGACTTGGAGATCTCTCTATCCTATGGGGTTAACCAATGCAGTGTCTAACACTCAAGGCAGGGAGCTTGTGTTATTATTAAGTGGGGGCTCTGCATGTAGGTGGAAGGAAAGGATATGTGCTGGCCATTGAGTGCAAGACCCCTAGGTGCTCAGCAGGACGGGGTGACAGACTGGCCCTAGACCCAGAAACTACAGTGCTGGAATGGGGGAACCACAGGCACAGAGATAGATTCCTAACTGGGGAAGCCCCAGACTCAGAAAAGGGAGATGGTAACCCAGCTGGAGGGGGGTAGTCTAGCACAGATGGGGCATCTGTATTTATTGAATGACTAAGTGAAGCTTACTCAAGCCCAGAGCACTCCCTGGGGAGATGAGAGGTCTTGGGCATGGATCCTCTGACACCCCTGGCTGAAGGGCACTCTGTACTAACGTGGGTCAATAACTTCCGTTTTTGGTGGTACTTGCAGGGCTCAGTCAGTTAAGCCTCTGATTTCAACTTAGGTCATGATCCTATGGATTGTGGGTTCTAGCCCCGTGTCAGACTCCGTGCTGACAGCCTGGAGCCTGCTTTGGATTCTATGTCTCACCTCTCTCTCTCTCTTTCTCTGCCCTTCCCCCCACTTGTGTGCCTGCTCTCTCTCTCTCTCAAAACTAAATAAGCTTTTTAAAAAATTAAAAAAAAATAACTTCCTTCTCTGACAGTTACACAGCACCATACTCTGAGCCTGGCATTCAAAGCTTCTCTTGGCACGGCCTCTCCTTACATACTGCTGGCCGGCACCCCACCCCACCCCCCAACAGGTTTAGCTTAAGGCAGGGGCTGCCGGGTCGGTCATACCGTGAGCGAGTCACTAGCTCCTCCAGGAGCCTCAGTTTCCTCATCTGAAAAGTGGGAATAATATTGCCCACCTGGCCTGGGGTCTACTACTTTGCAGCACCTGTCCTGTCGTGGGCTCATGTTTTCATTCATTCAAGAAACCTTTCCAGAGGGTCCCCTGGGGGCCATGGGGGACAGAGGGGGAAAGATGTGGTCCTTGCAGCCCTTCATCTGCTCCCTGCACTGGGCAGAGGACACAGGGACTCAGGCCAGCCTGAGATCACCAGGGCTGGGGGAGGGGGTGGAGGATACTGCAAGCAGGGGTGGGCTGGGCCAGCCGGAATGTGGTGGGGCAGGGCTATTTAAGCCCAGGACTGGCTGGCAACGCCAGCAGCCTGCCCTGTGAGCCGCCAGCATGGATGACATCTACAAGGCTGCGGTGAGGGACTGGGCTGGGCAGGGCTGGGGTGGGTGGGCCCACTGGGGGCTCACTCATCTCAGGATGGGGGGCCACAAAGATGGTAGGGAACCAGGAGAGGGCCCATCCACTTGCAGCCCAGGCCCTCAAGGGAACGGTGGATCTGGCATTCCAGTTCCAGGGTGTGGAAGGAGTGAGGGGTTCAGGGTCTGGAGAGAAGCTGTCAGGTGGGTGGAGGAGATCACAGCTTTTAGCATCCTGTCTGCCCCCATCTCCAAGTGTCTGTAGTCTGTGTCACTGTCTTCTGGCCATATCTCCCTTCACTTGTGTCTGTGGTCTCTGGACCTTTGCCTTTCTTAATCTTTTTCCATCTCTTTGTTCCTCCCAAGCTGTCCCTCTGAGTCTCTGCTGTCTTCCTGTCTCCCCCACCCCGCAACCCCTTCTTGCCCCTTACATTCTGCTTCTCACACTCAGAGTCCCCCACCCACCTCCAGTTCCTTGTATGACTGAAGATGCCGTGGAGGGTGGGACAGGAGTTTGAGGAGGGGGCTGGAGAGCTGGAATCCTAAGCTGGAGAAGGGGCTTTGAAGTTTGAGGTAGGCAGGGAAGCACTGGCCACAGGGGAAAGACAGGGAAAAAGGAATAGAGAACTGGAGCCCCAGGCTGCATCAGAACTGGCAGGCTCAAGGCTCAGTGGTGTAGTCAGGGGTGAGGGCTGGAGAGTAGTCACCCCAAGTCCCTGCAGCATCCTGGGGTCGCAGAGGGGCTTTAGATGCTAGTCCCTCCCAGGAGGGGGGTGTTGCTGACCTCCCCCTGCCCCAGAGGCAAGGACATTCAGCACAGACAGCTGTCCCCAAGGGAACCCCTCCCTCCGCCCTGGAGTGCAGCCCCCCTCCTGGGCAGGGAAGAACTACAGCTGGCTCTGGGGGCGTCCCTGCCTATCCTGCAGGAGTCCATGGATCTGGGGGGGGGGGGCGGCCCTCCACCCCGTGCCCATACAAGGCCTGGCGGGGCTGGGGACTAATTTTGGCTCCTGAGGCACCAGCAGGCCAGGGGGCCAGATAACGCTGCCCCACCCCCTGCATGCCAGAGTCCCCAGAACAATTGCCAGGTTTAACTTTGTCCCCCGTTAAAAATAGCCCAGTGTCTATCCCGGTCAGGTTACTGTGGGTGGCTTTGCCCAACCCCGAATTGGTTTTATTGTCCCAACCTGAGGGACAGCTGTCCCTCAGGCCACCCAGCTTGGGTTTCAGAAGGGAGGCCAAAAAGGCATTGAGTGAGTGGTCACTGACTATTGTTACTCGGGGTCACCTTGGCCCTGGAGGGGGCGCCCACCTGTCACCCTGGCCCTAAGCCCAGCCTTAGTGAGGCCAGCTGGGTCACCTCAGGGCTTCCAGCGGCAGGGAGGGAGGACTGAGGGCTGTGACCTGGGAATGGCCTGCCTATTCCTGGATTTAGTCTTCCTATCTGTGCAATGGGTTGGTTTCCTTAAAAGCAGCTAAGGCCTGAGTCTGAGTCCTGAGACCTCTTTTCCTCTCTAGGTAGAACAGCTGACAGAAGAGCAGAAAAATGGTGAGTGCCTGAAGATGTGTGCGGGGACAGCAGGGCTGGGCTGGGAGAGCAGGAGGACCCCAGAGGCTGGGGTCCCTCTCAGCGTGACCTCAGAGGTCTTGGCGGGAAATGGGCAAGTTGGCAGGTGGCTCCAGGGGTCTGGCCTTCTGGGGTCTTGGCTTCTGAGCCCTGGCCACTCAGCACCCCCCCACACCCCGCCCCCACCGTGTCGGACACAGAGTTCAAGGCAGCCTTTGACATCTTCGTGCTGGGCGCCGAGGACGGCTGCATCAGCACCAAGGAGCTGGGCAAGGTGATGAGGATGCTGGGCCAGAACCCCACACCTGAGGAGCTGCAGGAGATGATCGACGAGGTGGATGAGGACGGTGAGCCCCTCTGTCCCCCAGGCCCCAGACCCGTATCACCCTCCGCTTACTGGGGACCTGAGTCTTGGCTCTGCCACTTATTACCCTGCGCCCTTGAAGGAACTGTTTGGCCTCGCTGAGCCTCAGTCATCTCATCCATGAAATGGGCATAATGACCACACCCATCTCACAGAGTTGCTCCAAGGATGCAGCAACAATACTGGGGTTGAATGTCGAGACCATTGTTACCGTCCCTCACTAACGGCTTTGCTGCTAACCTCGTAGGCAGCGGCACGGTGGACTTCGATGAGTTTCTGGTCATGATGGTTCGGTGCATGAAGGATGACAGCAAAGGAAAGTCTGAGGAGGAGTTGTCGGATCTCTTCCGCATGTTTGACAAGTGAGCGCGTGACCCTGGACCTCTGGCCCTGAACCTAACGGAGCTGGGGAAAGGGGGACAGTTTGTGACCTCAAGGCCTCAGTCTCCCATTTTGTGCAACGGGGGAATGGGACACCCCACCTCCCAGTGGCCCTGCCTTGCCTCCTGGGGTCATGGGTGGGGCTGCTTCTTCCCTTCGTCTAGCCCCCACCATGAGCTCTTGCGGTCCCCTTCACCCTCCCCATCCCCCCACCCCCAGAAATGCTGATGGCTACATCGACCTGGATGAGCTGAAGATGATGCTTCAGGCTACAGGTGAGACCATCACGGAAGATGACATCGAGGAGCTCATGAAGGATGGTGACAAGAACAACGATGGCCGCATTGACTACGACGGTGAGGGGGAGGGGTGTGCTGGATCCCTGTTGTCCACACCCTGCCCAGCCCCCTTCTCTGACCAAGGCCTGTCTCTCTCTCCACAGAGTTCCTGGAGTTCATGAAGGGGGTGGAGTAGACACCTACCCTCTCCCAGAGCTGCTTGTGCCACCTGGCGACTCCAGCCGGACCCTAGAGGGGGGGGAAGGGGCCAGGGTCCCCAGCATGTGAGGTTGGCTGTGTCCTCAACCAACCAGGGGGCCTCCCTGACTGCTTCCCCCAGCCCTATCCTAGGGAATGCAAATAAAGCCCTGCTCCCTGGAGGCCCAGTGTCTGGCTCTCATTCCCTGGGGGGGGGGGGGGCTGTGGACGCTCCGCCAGGGTCCACTGCTGCTCTGATGGCCATTTCCTGCCTTATCCCAGCGCCTGTGCTCTACCCTGAGCACTGCCTTGTACACTGCCTTCCGCCAGAGGGGTTAGATCCGATTAGAGGTTACCGTGCTCCATGGCCCACCGACTCCTTTCTATGACTGCTGATGTCCAGGTGATTCAGCATCCGGAATTGGTGGTGGCCTGGGAATCCACATCTAACAGGCTCCTGGCAGCTGTGGCTTTGGTCAGCCAGTTGGCAGCTGAGAGAGAGGTCCCGTGCTTGGAGAGAACAGGGCACCCTGCTAGGCCCTGGAGGCCACTTGGCACAGCAGCCTAGCTCCTTCTCGCTCTGTTTGTGGAGAAGCAGGATGCTGCATGGGCACCCATGTGCCAGGTGAGGACCCCAGGACCCAGAGAGGTACAGGGACTTGTCAAGGTCATCCAGTGAGCCTGGCAGAGAGCAGGCTGGGGCTCTGTCTGATGAGCCAGGTCCAGACGGGTATAATTTCCACTTCCGCTGAACCTTGGAGGCTCCAGCAACCCACTTTCCCTCCCTGACAGAATGGAAGTGTGAGGCTTGGTGGCTGTCAGCTTAGTGGGGGCCAGAGCTGCAGCCAGAATGTTGAGTAGCACTGGCCTTGGAGAGGGGGCCACAAGGACATGGAGGTATCAGCAATGATGCCTGCAGGAGCGACAGCTGCCACGGTGTGTAGGCTCCGGCCAGAATGCCAGCAGCTGTCCTTGCTCCGCCCAGCCGCTCCGAGGCCTCGCCACCTGTGCCCCAGCCTTAGCACTCCCCAGACAGGCCCAGCATTCCGGAGATGGTCTTGGAATTCTGGGGATGCCTCCAGTGGAGCCCAGAGCCACAGGAGCTGCCTGGTCCCTGGGAAGGCCTGAGGGGTGGGCTGAGGGGTCCCTTCAGGCCCACCCTTGGGAGCAGGAGAACTCAAGGACCTACACGTACACCTAGGAATGATGACATCCCAGGAGAGGAGGTGGAGTCACAGTAGGCCCACCTGCCAGTGCACCATTCCACAGTTTAGGCACATACCTACCATGTGCCTGGCGTGGGCTGTATGCTGGAACCCTTCAGAGGGAAGCCTAGTCCCTAATTTCATGAAATTTACCATCAACTTGGGAAGACAAGAGAATGATGAGTGCAGTGAGGAGAGCAGTGTGAGACAGAATGGGGATTGTAGAGATATGATGACCTGTGGTCCAGGTAGGCTTCCTGGAGGAAGTACATTTCTGGCGGGACAATCACAGAAGAGATGGAAAGTCCTTTGTTCATGTCAAAGTTGAGATACCTCTGGGACAGGTTGGTGGGAATGTCAGAGTGGGGCTGGAATTAAGTGAGAGGGCAGAGGCAGGACTATAGACTCAGGCGTAATCAGAGTAAGAAGGGAACGGAGATGCCCTGGTCCTGGATGAGGGCTCTGGGGAGACAGGATATAGAGAGAGGTGGCCCACAACTGGACACCGCGCATCCCACATAGCTAGTTCAAGAGAGGAGACGTGGCCAGGGGAATGGGGGAGACCCTGGGTGAGTGAGGGGCCCCCGGGAGCCAGGAGGGAAGGATGGGGGCATCGAAGGTGGCTGGTGACCCTGGGATTAGGGAACCGGAGGCCCCTGAGGCCTTGGCCACCTGGACATGCGGGTTTCATTGGAGCAAGAGGATGGGAGCCCAACAGGAGAGGATCAAAGGAGTGAGGCAAGGCAAAAGGGACAAAGTGAGCATGGACAACACTGGTGAAGTTTTACAGGAAATGGGCTGAAGCTGCAGGGAGATGTGGAGCCCAGGGGAGCTCACTGAAGGAGGTGGGGCAGGGAATGCTTGGGGAAAACCCAGTAAAGCTGGCAAAGGGTGATGCAAGACACAGGGGCGAGGCTACAGAAGGTGAGCGGCAACGTGTCTCTGGGGAGTGTTAAATTAAGGGCCTGCTTCTAAGCCCAGGGCCTGGATCCAAACTGGACAAGGAGACAGGTGCTGGGCTGGAGGCAATGAGGAAAGAACAGTGGCGGTGGGGTTACTGAGTGCAGAAGGGGGTGCCCAGGGGGAGAGATGTTCTGAACGGAGAGGCCGAAGATCACATCCCTATTGGTGATGAGCTGGAGAATGGTGGCTGATGTGGGGGCAGGGGGAGGAAGTTGTCTGCGAGGAGAACTGGGGGTGGGGGGGATAGGGGGGCAGCCGGGGGATGTGGGATGCTGAAAGAAACTCCAAGAGTTAAGCTTTCTGTGAACGAAACAGGAGGATGGCTGGGTCAACTATCAAGAGGTTACATGGGGATAGGGGGTGGCTGGCTGTTCCTTAAAGAGGGTTCCACAGTGGGGAGAGCCTGTGAAGTTGTCCTAGTGTCTCTGTTCTAGAATGAGGTTGGGTGGGGAGGAACCGGAGGCATCCATTCCTTTCAGGCATGCCCACCCCAGAATTCTAGCTGGGAGAGGCTGGGTTGTGACCCTCCACATACCCACCTGATGGCACCTGGTGCGTGAGCATGCACGTCACACATGTATATGGCCACAGGCTCACACGCTCCCATCAGTACATGGCATTAAGCTCCCCTATATGTACCACCTAATTTGATTGTTTTGCTTTGTTCAGTCCTCTCCCTTTTTTCTGGACTGTGTCATCCTTTGCCTAGATAGTCCTTCCTCCATGAAGCCTTCCTTGATTTCTTGACCAGAATCAATCACCAGTCTCCTACTGCCCTTGCCTTTTCGTATTATGATCGTTTAGCTGCCGCCTGCTACACCAGTCAAGAGGCTTTGGTTTCTGCTGAGTGCCCCCCTCCCCCCCCACCAAAGCCCAGGGCCTCCCACAGCGGGCAGCTTTCACACCTCCTGCAGTTCCCTCCTTGTCCATTAGATGGCACAAGATGCTCGTGGCTGGACCCATTAATCTGAGGTATCAAGGACACCTTTTGGGGTCTTTTTTCCAACTGACAGCCAGCAAGCAGTGGCCTTCACAGAAGATTCTTTCTCCCTTCCCTGACTGGGAAAATGAGGCCCAAAGAGGAGAAGACCTGCTCGAGGTCACACAAGTTAACAGTAGACCTGGGGCTCCCAGCCCTGCCGCAGGCTGTTTTTCTGCAGCGTGGAGTGGATTGCCCCTGTACATCCTGCTCCAGTGTACCTCCTTGCAGCCCCAGATGGGGGCCTGGCTAAGCTGAGACCCCCAGGGTGAGCTGGCAGACTGAGGAGCTGTGGGGCCTCCTGCCCACAGCTGGTGGCCACATGCTAGTTGAGGGGCTGTGTCCAACCCAATCTTCAGCCAGACATTGGCCCCCAGCCCAGTTTTCAGGCTGAAACATCTCCCCAGGGAGATGGAGGCAAAGGGGCTCCAGCCTTCTGAGGCTCCATGACATAATCACCACCATGGCAGGCCCTGAACAAGTACACCTCACCAGTGTAGAACCTGTTACACCCAAAGTGGCTGCTCCCTGCCCATGGAAGGAGCAGACTGAGGCCCAAAGAGGGAAAGGCTTGAGCCACATTCCTCCAAGGAGTCAGAGGCTGGGTGGGCTGATACTAGTCCCTGGCCTCCCTGAGAAGTCCCTTGTCCAATGCCAGGAGGCATGATAAATGCCCTGGGAGGAGGCATATATATTAGGGGGAGACGGGGACAGAGAGACAGGGTTCCAAGTCCCTGGGTGGTTCTCATGCTGACTCAAGGAGCCAACCTGTTTCCCTTGCAGGATAAGATGGGGGTGGAGGAGGCAGGATCCCAGTACTCCAGGAGCCCCAGAAGATACAGAGAGTCCCAGGAAGGGCCAGGGCTGAGCAGAGCCTGTTCTCAGCCTGCTGTGTGGCCTGAGCCAAGTCCTTCCCTCTCTAATGCCCCCAAGTTTCCTGACCACTGTCTAAGGGCTCAGACTGGTCCACCTGGGAGGCCTAATTTGCAGGAGTTTCTAGAATCCTTGGAGCTCCAACTCCAGCTGAAGTTTGAAATCTTAGTGCCTAGAGCCTCAGATTCTGAGTAAAGGGCTGAGTGGTGGAGTACAGTGGCAGTTGTGGGCGAGGGGGTGCAGAGACAGGAGCTGCTGTGGGATGGGGGGCATAGGGAGGTCCCCTTACTTGCCCCTATTCAACTCCTTGGTCTTGTGTCTCCCTTGTCTCTCTTCTGTGGCTCTCCTGCCCTGAATCAGTGCTGAGGGTAGAGGGAGGCAGGGGCATGAGTGCCCCACCTCCACCTTCACTCCAGAGGGATTGTGTAGGTGTAGGGTCTGTGTGCAGAGGGGAACTCTGGGAAGAACCCACCACTCACCTGGTAACATTCTGGGCCCTGGGGCTCTGGTGGACCTGGAGGGCTGAAGGACGCAGGGCAATGGGAGAGTTCCCTAGCATGGAGTGGATCCTGCCCTCTGCCCCAGTGAGCTGGGATGGGGCCTGGAGACCAGACAGGGACAGGCTTGGGTGGAGGAGGCTGGGCTCATCTCTTGCCAACCCCAGATCTATGAAGTATAGCCAGACTTCCAGCCTCCACCCAAAGCATGGAGTCCCTTGGACTGGAATGACCCTCCCAGACAACTCGGGCCCGGCCAGGGGGGCTGGGGAGCCAGGCCAGTGCTTCAGGGGGCTGGACCTTCCTGGTATCAGGGATCTAGGGCACGGAGTCAGTTTGTCTTTGTTGTGGGGTCTCTGTTGTGGGCAATGGAAAGGCAGGGAACAAAGAAGAGCTCAGCTAGACCTCTGGTCAACCCAGCCTCTGATCTCTGACCCCTGACTTCCCTTCCAGGCTATCTCTGGAGACTTGGGTTTGTGGACGTTTTGTGTAAGCCACCCACATCCCAGCTGGGAAAGAGTCTCCCCAATGGGGAGCCGGCCAGTCTGACACAGAGACATTAACCAGGCCAGCCCGGGTGGAGAGAGAGGCAGCAGGTGGATGGCAGAGGGGCCCCTCCCCCACCTCCTTCCCTCCTCCTCCCGCCTCCCTGGCCCTACATGGGGTGGAGCTGCTGCCTTATAAGTGTCAGGCCTGGCGGCAACGAAGTAAACTGCAACCAGGAACGGGACAGAGGGCGACTCAGCTGGGCAGCGTGGTGCCCTTCGTTCCCCAGCATGGCTCCCTCAGCCTGGGCCATCTGCTGCATCCTGGGGGGCCTCCTGCTCCTCGGGGGCAGCCCCAGCCCCAGCCCTGGCCCCAGCGTGCCTCGCCTGCAGCTCTCCTACCGAGGTATGGGCAGTGCGCGCCCTGTTCATGTGTGCGTTTGTGGGACCCTGGGACTCTGTGACATCCCCAGCTGGGGGCCCCCAGCTAACCCCAGGCAGGTCTCTTCTGCCACCCGGAGGTCACTCCCGCACAGCACAGCACAGCCTGTGGGAAGGACTTCTCGGAGATGGTGCTCCAGCTGAGTTGCCGCCAGAGGCAGGAACTGGGGAGGAGGACAGGGGGCAGGGGCAGGTCCCAGGAGGGTGGAGGTGGGAGAGACAGAGACACAGGGGACAACCTGAGGGGGCTTCTGAGAAAAGGAGAGGGGTATAGAGACCCTGAGAGGCCCCCTTAGAGATGGGCAGGGTGAGATGGGGAGGGACAGAGAGGACAGGTCTGCAAGATCCTGAGGTGTGCACTCAGCCTGGGGTCCTTGCCCGGGGTGGACAGTGAGAAGCAGCCTGGGGTGGGGGCCCTCGCCTTACCCGCACAGCCTTGCCCCCTCTTGCAGCCCACTTCACAGTGCTGGCCTTTGTTCTTCCCTCTCTGTCCCAGAGGCTCTTCGCAGCCCAGCAGTGATTCCAGCCTCCTCCTCTCTTTGCCCATCCTGGTGGGGGGCGGGGGGGGCGGGTCCTCAGCAGATCTAACCCGAAAAGCTGTGCGGCAGCTGGCACGGCCTCCTCTGAGTCTGTGGAGAGGGTCTGCGGGAAAGGTCCCTGAGACACAGACTTTCCGTGATTCTTCTTCTTGGGGAAACCAGAGGGGTGACCACCTTCCCCTGGGCACCCTGATCCAAGCGGGGAGACCCAGGCTTGCTCTGGGGAGCCTGAGAGGGGAGACATGGGTCCACTCTGGAGTGTCTGTAGCTGGATCTGGGGACAGAATATGGTCCTGCCCTGGGAGCTATGGTTTGGAGGGAAAGTTAAAAAAAAAAAAAAAAAAGTGCCCAAATAGGGCAAATCTCCTCCAAAGTACTGTGAGCCATGGAGGGCTTCCTGGAAGAGGCTGTTGATTAGTTTATGGATGGAGTGGGTGCTGGGCTTGCCACTTTGGATGGGTAACCATTTGAGTAGGCATAGGATAGCCGGCCTTCCCAAGGGTAGCCAACGCTCATTCCCACCATAGGCTTCTGCCTGCCCCCTTGGCCACCTGTTACCTCCACCTCCCTAGCCAAACCCCAAGAACCTATTTCAGGATCCTTAGCTCCTGGGACCAGCATCCCCAGCCAGCCACCCCCAGCCCCTGGTGTCTGGGAGGGCAATGTCTATGGAGGAGACACATCCCTGGACCAGAGCCTTGAGCTCCGTCTGGCCATACCTGGCCTTTCCCATACCCAGGCCTTTGCCCCGTGTTCCCTCTGCTGGGAGCACTCTCCTCTGTCTGTCCAGCTTGTCCCACTTGAGTCAGCCTGGCATGCTGCTCAGACTAACCCACCCTTCCTCCAGACTCTTCCAGCACTTTGCCCAGCTTGCTTCCATAAGTTCTGCCAGCGGGGCCAGCAGGGCCATCTTCCCCGGGGACTGGGTAGGGCACAGATGGGCCTGTGGGAAGGAGATGTTAACTGAAAGATCAAGGGACTAAGGAATGGAGTGGTAGGAAGTAGGTCTCAGGGCCTCCTGTCCCACCCACCCCTGGGAGCCAATTCCCAGAAGCCCTCCAGCAAGCCTATGGATGGAAACATTTTCCAGATGTGAGGTATTTGGGGGGGGAGTGAATGCACTGCCGGGAACCTCCACCTCCACGCCTTAGCTGGGGAAGTGGGCTGAGCAGTAGGCGTGACCCCCCTCCTTTGCTCCCTCCTAGATCTCCTGTCTGCCAACCGCTCTGCTGTCTTTCTGGGTCCCCGGGGTTCCCTGGACCTTCGGGCCATGTACCTGGATGAGTACCGGGACCGTCTTTTTCTGGGGGGCCGTGATGCCATCTACTCTCTGCGGCTGGATCAGTCATGGCCGGATCCCCGGGAGGTGAGCTGGACCGACAGAGGGGAGGGTCTGTCGGAGAGCTAGGAGGCCAGATGGGGAAACTGAGGCTGTGAGGTCAGGAGTCAATTAGGCTGTGTTTCAGGTTCTGTGGCCACCGCAGCCAGGACAGAAGGAGGAGTGTGTTCGCAAGGGAAGAGATCCTTTGGTGAGTGCTGTCAGGAGTGACTGTCCCCTAGCCCTGACCAACACCCAGGTCTTGACCCCCAGGATACCCTGTGGCCACTCCCCCAGGTACTTGCACTAGGGGCATTTGGAGCAGATCCTGAGGGCTCTTGAAGGTCTGTGAAGAATGTCACCCCCACCCTAGATCCCCAGAGCCAGGCAGGGCTGAGCCTCGGGGCCCAAGGAGATGGTAAGCACCCCCTCATCCCCTCCACCCCGCTCCTTCTCCCTGCTAGGTGGAGTGTGCCAACTTTGTGCGGGTGCTGCAGCCCCACAACCGGACCCACCTGCTGGCGTGTGGCACCGGGGCCTTCCAGCCCACCTGTGCCCTCATCACGGTCGGGCACCGTGGGGAGGTGAGCCTGGGGTAGGCCCCACAAGGGACTGGGAAGCGATGACATTTCCTCCCTGCTGTCTGAACGCTCCTCATTGAGCCTGGCTCGGGGCAGAGGGGTCAGGGGCCTGAAAGGCATCTTTGTGCCAGGCTGACCCCTTTGGCGAGGCCCTGAATGAGGGCGCCTTCCGCCCACCCCCACTCTCATCGCTGCACGCGATGGCTACTGTCCGGGTGGGGGGCTGGTGCTGCCTTCCTAGGTGACACCCTTCCCTCCTTTCCTCCCTCTCCGGCAGCATGTGCTCCACCTGGAGCCCAGCAGTGTGCAAAGTGGGCGGGGGCGGTGCCCACATGAGCCCAGCAGTCCTTTCGCCAGCACCTTTGTAGGTGGGTGTTGCCCAGGCCCTGGTGGCCGCAAGGAGGGTGGGAGATGGCTGATGTCATTGGGAAGCGTTGGGGCCAGCTACAGGGCTTGGTCCTCCTCCCTTGATTCTGCCCCACCCTCACCCAGGTGGGGAGCTGTACACGGGCCTCACGGCTGACTTCCTGGGGCGCGAAGCCATGATCTTCCGGACTGGGGGTCCCCGACCAGCTTTACGTTCTGACTCTGACCAGAACCTCCTGCACGGTGAGCCGGGGTCTGCCCAGGGCAGGGCTGGCTGAGATCTGCCCCCGGCACCAGCAGGGAGTCAGGAGAGCTGGCACTGGAGTGGCGACGGCCGAACCCTACACTACTCCCTGGGACCCCAGCCCCCAGTAGGGTCCCTGTGCTTCTTCCCCTCCCTGCTGGGTTCAGCAACCCCCCATCCTCCTTTCTAAGGCCCCCCTAACCAGCTGCACCCTGTCACCTCCCAGATCCCCGGTTTGTGATGGCTGCCCAGATTGCTGACAACTCTGACCAGGATGACGACAAGGTGTACTTCTTCTTCTCGGAAACTGTGCCCTCGCCAGATGGTGGCCCAGGCCGTGTCACCGTCAGTCGCGTGGCCCGTGTCTGTGTGGTGAGAGCTGTGAAGAGGCAGTGAGGTTCAGATCCTCACCACGCCCCCCTTCCTACGCCCATCCCCACCAGCAGCGGGAGGGAAACTGAGGCAAGGGTGTGAAGCCAACATCCAGGCCTCTGCCCACAAGGGTGAGGGTGGAGGAACAGGAAGGGGGCCCACCCCCTGGGGCTCAGGGCTGACTCTGGCCTTCCACCCCCAGAATGACGTCGGTGGCCAGCGAGTGCTGGTGAACAAATGGAGCACCTTTCTCAAGGCCAGGCTGGTGTGCTCGGTGCCTGGCCCTGGTGGTGCCGAGACCCACTTCGACCAGCTGGGTGAGGGCATGGCTGGGGCAGTCCTGGGTGTGGGTGCGGAGGGCTCAGAGTCAGTGAGTGTGGGGCATTGACGGTGGCCCTCTGTCTCCCAGAGGATGTGTTCCTGCTGTGGCCCAGCGCAGGGAAGACCCTTGAGGTGTACGCCCTGTTTAGCACAGTCAGGTGGGCACATGGGCCTCCCCTCACACCTCCACCCCTGGATCCAGTCTCTGCACCCCCAGCATCCTCCGTTGAGCCTCTACTTGCATGCCCCGACTTTACCGTGGGTCCCTGTCTCTGTTTCCGACTCAGTGACTCTGAGGCTCTATTGTCTATCTCCCCCTCTGTGTCTCTGCCTGGGTGTTCTCGTTTTTCGGTCTCTGTTGACTGCAGGCATCATCATCCTCTGTCCTGTCTAGGGACAGGCTGCCCCCTTCCCACCTATGACAGCCACCCTGGCCTGACTGTCCCTGTCCGCCCTCGGCAGTGCCGTGTTCCGGGGCTTCGCCGTCTGCGTGTACCACATGGAGGATATCTGGGAGGTCTTCAAGGGGCCCTTTGCCCACCAAGATGGTCCCCAGCACCAGTGGGGACCCTATGGGGGCAAGGTGCCCTTCCCTCGCCCTGGAGTGGTGAGTATCTGCCTGGAGCCAGGTCAGGGAAGAGGGCTGAGCCGCTACCAGAGGAACAGTCTCTTGGGAGGACCTCGTGACTGAGCTGGGGCTCCAGGGGGCCAGGTGGGGTAAGGAGGGGCGCAGAGCCCTGCCACATTAAGGAGCCTCTGCTACAACAAGAACAGTCCCCCCAAGGTGGGCATGCCCAGGCAGCCGGGCCTGGAAATAGGCCGGGGTGGGGGAACGTGTGGTCCCAGGATATTTCAGGTGCTCCCTTTGCTGCCACTCACAGTGCCCCAGCAAGATGACAGCGCAGCCAGGACGACCGTTTGGCAGCACCAAGAACTACCCAGATGAGGTGCTGCAGTTTGCCCGAGCCCACCCACTTATGTTCCGGGCTGTGCGGCCACGGCGGGGCCGCCCTGTCCTTGTCAAAACGCACCTGGCCCAGCAGTTGCGCCAAATCGTGGTGGACCGTGTGGAGGCAGAGGACGGGACCTACGACGTCATCTTCCTGGGGACTGGTGGGTGGACTGAGTGGGGTGGATGGGCTGGGGAGGTGTGCCGCTGTTGGGGAGGTGGGGCAGGCCGCTCCTTCTTCTCCCACTGACCTCTCCCTCCTGCCCTGCCCCAGACTCAGGCTCCGTGCTCAAGGTCATCGCCCTCCAGGGTGGGGCCTCTGCTGAGTCCGAGGAGGTGGTTTTGGAGGAGCTCCAGGTGTTTAAGGTGAGGGGGGTCTTGGGGAAGGGGGACAGAGGGGAAGGGTCCCCTCCAGCTCCACTGCTGGGTCTAGGCCTGGCCACGGGACACAAGAGCAAAATACAAGGAGATGGGCCTGTCTTTACCGAACCTGCAGCCAGTGGGAGGTGCACATGAGACACTAGCTGCCGCAGGGCCTTGCTCATGCTTCTATCTGGCTGTGCGGCCCAGAGAAAAGTTGGAGGGCCCGGGGGGGGGGGTATCCAGGGAGGGAGCCTGCCAGGCTCAAATCACGGTGAGGGGGTGGCTGAGACCCCAAGTCCCCACGAGGTTCCATTGGGCCCTCTATAGAGCCAGGCAGGGCATCGCGTGCATCTGGGGGACTGCTGTGCTCCCAACACGGAATGGGTGATGGGACAGCTGCCTCATTGCTGGAGAGCAGGGCTGTGGGAGGGGACACTGGAGCTTTGTGCTTTTAGCCAAGCCTCCTTCTTGGAGGCCAGCCAGGGGACCATTCGAATAATCCGACGTCTGGGAAAGACCATCAGCCCTTGGCTGCCAGGGAGGGCACCGACCCAGGCTGGGAGATAGGCGGCTCCCACGCAAGGGCTGGAGGAGGCTGAAAGCAGGGATGCAGGGGAGGTCTGGCCCCAGCCCACCCATCTCTGAGACCCTGCTCCTTCTCCAGGTGCCGACACCCATCACTGAGATGGAGATCTCTGTCAAAAGGGTAGGAGCAGCTGCCATCCCTCCCCTCCTCCTTCCTCTAACCCCTCACCTGAAGCTCTGAGCAAGGCTGCTGTCTGCTGGAAAGCATTGCTGCAGCAGGCCCTGGGGCTGCCTGATCAGGCCTTGCGACGAGGCTTGAGGGTCCAGCTGGGAGCTCAGATCCCCACTCATGAAACCAGTGGGCAGTGGGAGTCCTGAGTAAGTGAGCCTGTGTTCAGATAAGGGGAGATCCACAAAGGCCAGTCTCTCTGGGGAGACACAAATGTGCTCGAAAACAAAATCCAGAATTTATGAAAAAAAAATTTTTTTTACTGTTTATTCATTTTTCTGAGAGAGAGAGAGAGAGAGAGAGAGAGAGAGAGACTGAGCATGAGTGGGGGAGGGAGGGAGAGACAGGAAGACCCAGAATCCAAAGCAGCTCTAGGCTCTGAGCTCGAACACACAGACCTTGAGATCATGACCTGAGCTAAATCAGCCACTCACCCTACTGAGCTATGCAGGTGCCCCTGTAATTTAAATCAAATAGGGGAGAGCCACTTTTTAGAGGCCTGCTGTGTCCTTTTGCAAGTGGCAAAATCTCCTCAAGTTTATCTGCCCCAGTTTATCTTTGGGTAAATCCCAACTTTTCTATTGGGATTCCTTGAAGCAGAGTGCACCTCTAAGGTCAGAGGCAAGTCAGGGTAAAGGTTACTGAGATTGAGGGCAAAAGTCAGCAACAGGAAGGGCCTAGAGAAGCCCCTTAGAGAAGAGCCCCCGGGTCTGCCCTGTGCCCTCCGTGTCCTAGAACAGGATCTGGTGCGCATAGGTGGGTGATAAACATTTTTGGTTTCTGGGGATACATCCAAGAGGTTCTGGAAGACTGCTCCCAAATGGTGGTGTTCTCAGGATGCCCAAGGGGGCCAAGAGCCTTGCTGCTTCTAGGTGGGGCCCAGGCTCACCTTGGCTCTGTTTGTGTCCCTCCCAGCAAATGCTGTACGTGGGCTCGAGGGTGGGCGTGGCCCGGCTGCAGTTGCACCAGTGTGAAACCTATGGCAGTGCCTGTGCCGAGTGCTGCCTGGCCCGAGACCCATACTGTGCCTGGGACGGTGCCTCCTGCACCCGCTACCGGCCTGGCACCAGCAAGCGCCGGTTCCGCAGGCAGGACATCCGGCATGGCAATCCTGCCCTGGAGTGCCTGGGGGAGAGCCAGGAAGGTGAGTGGGTGGCAGGCATTGGGGGCCCCCCTCACCCCTCTGGCCCGGGCTCAACCCCTGTGAAGTGTGGTCTCAGACTGGTCCTGTTTTAACACCCAGCCCTCAGTTTTCCTACATGAGCAGCTCCTGTCAGTATACTGGGGGAGGAAGGGTTTTTGGACAGAGCGACCTGGGGATTGATGGACACTTAGGTTCTTGTCACATGGGTGGGGGCCCTGAGGGCCCATAGTCCTGAGCTAAGCTCCCCTCCACCTCCCTCCAGAGGAAGCTACAGGCCCCGTGGCAGCCACCCCGGTCTACGGCACGGAGCACAACAGCACCTTCCTGGAGTGCCTGCCCAAGTCTTCCCAGGCTGCTGTGCACTGGTTCTTGCAGAGGCCAGGGGGCGAGGGGCCCGACCAGGTGAGCAAGGACCTTGCCTCCAGCTTGCACATGTCCTGATGTCACATCTTTCCCTGACCCCAAGTCCTGATCTCTAGGCAGGGGCTCTGGGGGGAACCTGCCAAGGTCGATTGAAGAAAAGTGTCTATTAAGTCCCTGCAGTGCCTGGAAGGAGGCACCCCTCTTCCTGCCTCCAGGAAAGCCCAGGCCAGACGTGGCTGCAACCCCTCCTGTGACGGGAGCCCACTAACTCCCAGAACTGAGCTCTGGGAGGTGGGTAGTAGAAATGGAAGAGAGGGAAGGGAGTCTGGGGAAGTCAAGAAGCCCCCATGCTTACACATAAGGCTCGTCTTTGCAGACGTCTCTTTCCCATGGGTTCTTGATTCTCCTCTGCCAGGGTGGTGCCTAAACCACTGAAACTTGCGCGCGCGCACACACACACACACACACACCGCCTAGCCCCACATTTCCTCCCTGGAATCCAGCTGTCTGCCCAGGCCCTCTCCTCCCCCACCCGGAAAGGTCTGTCAACCCCAGAAATGGCTTCAGTCTGGGGCCTGATGAGGGCGTGGGTGGGACAGGGTGAGGAACCATTCTCCAGCCTCTCCCAGGGGCAGAGAAGGGGAGGGAGCGGGTTGATTACAGGAGGGGCTCTCCTTCCAGCTTGGGAACTGGGGGAGGCCAGCTTTGGGCCAGCTGTCGGGCTAGGCACTAGGAAGACACCCCTAGGGGGCCAGGCACAGGGAGCAATGAGATGGTTACACAATACTTACCACCCAAGCAGTCCAGCCTCAACATACAGATGTGCAGACATCCAGGCGGGATCAAAGTAGCACTCCTGCCTCCCGCCTTGTGATGGGCACTCAGCCCACCCCTGGCTGGGTGAATGAACAGTGCAGAGAGGGACGGGGAAGAGAGAGAGAGAGAGAGAGAGAGAGAGAGTGTGTGTGTGTGTGTGTGTGTGTGTGTGTGTGGAAAGTGGAGGGGACATCTAGTCCTAGGGCTGTGGGTACAACCCTCCCTGAATAAAAGCCCATAAACACCCCTTTGCCCAGCCTATTCCCAGGGACTATGTGGCAGGGCCCCCTAAGGTCAAGGTAGGTGCTACAGAGCTCTGACTAGGGGAGAAACCAGTCAGTGAAATCTTTGAAAAGCGTCCTTTGCGGGCCCTGTCCTGGGTTATAGGAAGGTGAGACCCTGCCTGCCAAGTGGCTCACAGTGCTGAGGCCAGCCTGGGAAGGAGAGATGGGGAGGCAAAATGCTCAAGCGCCAGGTCCTGAAATGCAAATTTGGAAAAGCAGGGAGAGTAATTGGTGGTGTGTGTGCCCTACTCCGTGTCTCCCTCACCCCCTCCCATGCCCCCCACAGGTAAAGACAGATGAGAGAGTCCTGCAAACAGAGCAGGGGCTGCTGTTTCGCAGACTCAGCCACCTGGACGCGGGCATCTACACCTGCAAGACGCTGGAGCACGGCTTCTCCCAGACTGTAGTCCGCCTGGCTCTGGAGGTGATCGTGGCCACGCAGCTCAACAGTCTGTTTCCTAGGGGGCCAAGGCCAGAGGAGCCCCCAGCCTGGGGAGGCCTGGCCTCCGCCCCCTCCAAGGCCTGGTATAAGGACATCCTGCAGCTCATCGGCTTCGCCAACCTGCCCCGGGTGGACGAGTACTGTGAGCGCGTGTGGTGCCCCTCCAGGAGCCGGGGCAAACAGGCCAAGGGCAAGAGCTGGGCAGGGCTGGAGCTGGGCAAGAAGGTGAAGAGCCGGGTGCAGGCAGAGCGCAATCGGACACCCCGGGAGGTGGAGGCGACATAGAAGAGGGTGGAGGAGAGGGTGGTCAGGATGGACTGGGTGGCCCAGCCACCCCCCGAGTCTCCCACCCACCCAGCTAGGGCTGAGGTGGGGCCAACATGCCTGACTGCCTCTTAGAGATGGGAGTCTCTCTGCCCCCTCATACTTCTACCAGGCTGCCCACAGGAAAGGCTGGGGCCTGATGGAGAGGCTGTGCCCAAGGCCTGTTCCTGCCCCTCTGGGCTCTCAGCCCTAGGCTGGAGCCAGCACCCTCTGTCGGCTGCCAACCCCAGTGGGCCTGCTGTTTGTTTTCAGACATGGCCCCCAGAGCACATTTCCGGCTGTGCCCGGAGGCCTGGGTGGTTCTTTCCCAGCCAGCAGAACAATGGCCATTCTGAGTGACCCCTTGGAGCGGGTGTGTGGGTGCGTCTGACAAGGTGTCTGGGCAAGGGGCCCTTAGGCCGCCAGAGAAGGATGGAAGCTGCCTCTAAGCTAGCGCCCATTCAAAGCACCTACTGTGAGTCAGGGCAGGGAAGAGGAGGTGCAGAGAAGGTGGGAAGGGCAAGCCCCTCCCCCACTTAGGGTGGCTCCCCGCCACTGCCCGCTATCTTCTCCATGACAGAGTCATAGAAGCACTGACAGCCAGAGCTCCCCGGGCCTCTGGGGGTGGTCTGGGTCTGAGGCACTACTTCATAAACCAAGCAGTGTCTCTATAGCCTGACTTCTCTTCCCCAGACCCCAAGCTGCCAGGCCAGATTTCCTGGGATGCCCAGACCTCTGACGGGAGTCCCCCTCCCCACCATCAGGGGCTCCAAGCTGATGAAGGGGAAGGGTGGGTTCTAGGAGAATGTCATCCCCCATCTCTGTGGGCTAGAGATGGGGAGAGGGGAGCTGGGGAAGTATGGGGCAGGAGGAGGGGGCTACCTCTCACAGGGTGGTACAGGCATGCTCACGGCGGGGGAGGGCGGGAATGTGGCAGCTCCCTGAGTAAGCTCCAGCTGGCGGGCAGGCACAGGCCCAGGGCTTCGGCAGGGGCCACAGAGGACTGAGAGACTTCTGAGGTGGGGGGAGGGTGAAAGACCCCAGGATGGGCTAGGGGACCCCAGAGCGGGCATTCTCAAGAACCCAGTACGGCATCAGTTAGCTTGGGAGCCACGGGGGAAACCAGATGTTTCCCATCCTGGGATCTTTGGTTTCTGCTAAATAATGGTTGGTTATAAATGGTTTCATTTATGAAGGCTTTTCTCTTTTAAGGGAAGAAAATGGAGGGGAAAAAGCTGCTAAATCCTGCTGGTTCTTGGAGGTGAGGCTCAGGTGGCCAGGATACATTTTGTCTGGGTGTGTAGGGAGGTGTTTTTTGCCAACAGTGGTGATGTGTTTCTTGGGCTGGGGAGCACAGAGGGGGAGGACAAGGAGGACTAAATGAAAAGTCATTCCCAGCCTGCATATGAGCAAGTTAATGACGCACAAAACTGACGGGAGGGGGACGAGAGCATCAGGTTCGAGATTCCCTCTATGAAAAAAACCAAGATGAAGAAAGGAGTAAAAAAACAGATAAAAAAGCAGGCCAGGGCTTCCTGCTCCATTGAACTCAAACCCCAACTGTGCATCTGCCTTGGATTTTATCTGAGTCGCCCCACCATGCCCAGAGAACTTGGATCCGAAATAGGCCCCCCCTTCCTCTTTGACTTCACAGTAAGTGAACCAGAGACACTGAGATTAACCTTGGGAAGCCTTAGGTCTGGGGTTGCCGTGGCTGGGAAGTCAACAGGTGAAATCGAAGCAGAGGACTGTGGGGGGAGGGGGGCTGGATAAGGGAGTGGAGGGGGAGGTAGAGGCCATGGAAGAGGGGGAGGAAAGAGCACAGAGCCCTGGGAATGGGCGTACAGAGCCGCAGCCCCTCTATCCCAGCAAAGCCAGGAAGAAATGACCAGCCCGACTCTCAGTGGCCTCTAGGCTGGGCCCAGACATGGCCGGCTCCGGGAAGGGTTCTCTGGAGAAGTTACTCTGGATGATGGAGGAGGAGCTCAAAATCCTGAACGACGAACACCTGCACTTAGAAAATTATGGACAGCTTCTGCCAACTCCCCGCACCTCCCACCCCCATGGTACTGTGTGTTATTGACTCTTGGAAATGCTTCTTTCTATGTGTGAATTCTATTTTTATATTCATATGTTGAGCTTGGCCTTGTGGTTTTGTCTTCAGAGCACACTTCTTGTAATTACTATTGTTATTTTTATTGTCATGACTGCCTCTGTGCTCTGAGGAGGATATGGGGTGGTCTACCACACAGACCTACAAGGAAAGGGATGGAGTTAATATTTACATCGCATAATTATATCGCTATTGTATCTCTGTATTTTTCTGTTCTAAATTGATGGATGCCATCTGTGTGAGCTGGAAGTGAAGGGCCTTTCCATCCGTTCCAGGAGGGAGAAGGCCACTCTAGGTGGTATGTTCTAGGAGGGAGGGGATGGGCATGAGGGGAAGGAAGGAGTCAAAGGGCTTTGTCTAGGAAACTGAGATTGCTTATTAAGTTAGGAAACTCCTGCCCCTCAGGCTTCTGAGACTGACCTTCTTGGACTTCAGGAAGATCTTGAGTCAGAAATAAAATGCTGGCAAAGGGCAGCTGGGCACGTAGGCAGCCCTGCTCCTTTTCCACAGTAACACTTGACATTTGTAACAGCAATACTTGGCCTCATGCCTGTCTTCCTCTCAAGCCACATACCAACATATATTAAGGCCCCCGTGCTCTTGCCTGGGGTGCCAGGCTGCGCTGTGGGGGCTGCAGCTTCTGAGGAGGAGGGGAGGTCTGGATGAGCTGCCTCTGAGGGCACCACTGACCACAGCTCCCACTCTCCCAGTGACGT
The DNA here is from genome assembly GCA_030068075.1 of Paguma larvata. Taxonomy (NCBI): domain Eukaryota; kingdom Metazoa; phylum Chordata; class Mammalia; order Carnivora; family Viverridae; genus Paguma; species Paguma larvata. Next base: position 19,914,837 of record CM057842.1, on the reverse strand, counting down.
CATGCCCCTGTACGAAGAACAGAGCCCACTGGTGCTGGAAGGAGATGGGAAAAGGCAGGGGTGGTTTGAAGATGTGAGGGACGGACATCACCCCACCTTGCCAGGGAGACTAACCTCTTGCTTTCCTGGGCCCCTCAATCCATACTATAGAGCAGAGGGGCTTAACAAGTCAGTCACCAGTCCCCTCTTGCAGTGCTGAAGCGGGGTCCCTCCTTTTGTCCCCCGGGCCTGACAGAACTGAGCCACTATGCTCTGCCCTAAGCCACCCCAAGCCACCACCGCAGCAGCAACCACCTAAGGAGCATCAATTGCACCCACCTGGCACTGAGTGTGGGGTTGGGAGGGATGTGAGAACTTGACCTCCACAGTCCCTTCTCCTCCCAGGCCACGGCAGGTATTCCTACCTCCCCCCCTCCAGGGTCTGGACTTCTCCCTTTCACTCCTGCCATCTTGAGTCCTATTTCTTGCCTCAAGGGCTTCCCTTTCACTCCCTCTGGCAGCTTTTTCCCCAAAGTCTCATACCTTCCCTGGTCTTTGGGTCTGTGTCATGATTTCCCGAACAGGTTTAGCACTGGAAGGGGGCTTGGAGAAAGATACAAGGCAAGTATTTTCCAAAATGGTGTCCCCTGGAACATGAGATCCTCTGTGACAAGGGTCAAATAAATACGGGGATTTCTGTTCCTTTAGAGGAATTGCTGTGTGCTGCCTGTTTGCCCTGTGAAATCCCCAAGAAGCCCACAGTGATCTCTCACTAACTTGCATGTCTGTCATGAGCTACATGATTCTCCTAAACCTGGGGTCCTCTATCCCTTTTTTCCCATCAAGTAATCAACGCTTCATGTTTCTAATGTTTTGAAGCATACTTTGGGAAAATGCTGGTTTGATTAAACCCTTCCTTGGACATGTGAGATTAGTTTATTAATCTCTGTTTTCTAAGCCTGCAAACTCTGGAGGCCCTGGCCCCCCAATCGAATAGTCACATCTGGACTTCCCATGGCAGGCACTGGAGCAGGACCCACCACCCAAGGCCAAGGCTGCCAAGTCACCAGTGTGCTGGCCCTTGGGCCTGGCCTCTGCGCGTCCTCCCATACTCAGTCTGCCTCAGCGGCCTGCTTCCTGGCAAGGTCCTCTATTGATGGCTAGGGTTCACCCCAAGCCTGTGGCTGTCCAGCAGTCTAACAGACTCATTCCTAAGGAAGGGTGGGGGCAGGGAAGGAGCAGAATAGAGGAGCAAAACAGCTCTTTTCACTTTCTCAAATGGCTTCCTTATACTCAGCTAAGCCCAGGTCAGCTTCTAGATACCCTTCAAATCCCACGATTGGAGGAGGGGGCAGGAAGCAGCTGTCAGGACCCAGGCTATCCTCTCCATGGGCTGGTAGGAGCCCCAGATGCAGCTACAGGGGGATGGGGTGAGGTGGGGTGAGCAGGGAACTCACCCACATGCCTCTGTCAGTCCAGCACACTGAGGCTTCTCTAGCCGGCCACATCTCCTGAGAACTCGGAGACAGTTGCTCAGAAACAGCCTGATTTCCATCCTAATTAGGGATCCCCCCACCGGCCTTCCCCAAGTGCTGGTTCTCAGGGGCTCCCCAAAGAGAAGTTTCAGCACACACCAAGATCAAATCTCCAGAGACTACAAACTTGGCCCTGGTGTAGGGAGAGGGTGAGTGGGTGGGGCTAGGTTTCCATACAATTCCTGACATGGAGCTCAAGGATTGTTGGGCCCCCACCCTGGCTTCTCTTCCGGATTTACCCACCCCCCTGGGGAACAGGAGATGAGGCAACAGAGCTGTGGCCCTGTGCCCACTTCCAACTGCCCAGCCCCTGCCCACTCTTGCCTGTTCCCTAGATTCCCTGTCCTAATGAAGCCTTTCACTTTCCCCGCTGGTTTTTCATTAAGGAAACTCCTGGTTCCTCAATGCAGCCTTTTAAAAGATCATTCTCCCTGTGTGGAAGACAATAAAAAAGAACTTAAAAAAATCATTCTTCCCTGAGGATGGGAAATGCTGCACAGACTCCAGGGAGGCCTTATAAGGGACGCCTGCCCCTAACCTCGCACCAGGCCTCAGCAGTCAGCTAGTAGCTTACACGTGGGGACTCAGCTGAGGGGGACTCAGGTGGCCAGTCTTGACCACTCCCCCAGGGAGGAAGACGACTGGAGGGCACCTTAATCCATCCCAACAGGGTATGTTTCACTTCTATAAGCAGCCCCTTGGGCAGAGAGGGAAGACAAGGGGACAGTTGTGGGCTGGCAAGGACTCTAAAATGAATCAACAGAGGCCCGTCTGTCATCAAATGGAGGGAACTACAGTAGGAGGGCCACTCGAAGCCCAGATTGGCCTGTTAGGAGGACAAGGGGGGCTCTGCTCTCACAGATAAAGGTACAGAAGAATGATGTGGCAGACCAGCAGCTTGCTTTATGGACATGACCTCATCTGTTCATGCTGCCCCCCACCCCCAGCCGATAAGAATCTGGTGCTGTTTCCTGTAGTCCAAGGGTCTCAGACAATGGTGTGAACGGCTAGGCCTGCTGGAAAGGACATTGTTTAGGGAAGAAAAAACAACACACCAGCACAAAGACAGGGCAGGACCTGTCTAAATGTAAGGGCCTGTTTACAAATTCCCGATTTCTAAGGGGGGAACACAATGGGGAATTGTTTTTGGTGAGGCTGGAGTCCCCTCCAGAATGCTCCTGGGGGCTGGGGATGGCTTTGATGGCCCAGACAGGTCTCAGATGCTCTGAGGGGGATGGACACTGATGGCGCAGATGCTTTCCTGTTTATCAGAGGTGCTCACAGGTCAGGGTCAAGGAACAAGCTTACACCAAAGATAAGTGGCAGGAGCCCTGGGCCTCTCTCCTTCCATGGGGGCCTCATGCCGTTGCACATACTAGAGGTGGTTTGTCACAAAGAAGCTAGAACAAGGTTTTTGGGTTTTGTTTTCTGAAAAATATCAACCTTTTGGTTTATGGCCTCCAATCGCCACCTCGCTTCTGGGGGAAAAAATGGGCAAAGCATGAGATCCTTCTAAATCACAGACCCCTCTGGAATGGGGTGTCCTGGCTTAGCTGGTGGGGAGACTTCTCATGCCTCAGGGCCCCAAAGATACTGCAACTCACCTCCAGCCTGGGAGCACACAGGAGCTAACACATGGTTCCTGGGAACAGGGCCAATGGAGATGCTATTTCTCATAGCAACCTCCTGCCTGGTCCATAGGTTAGAGCCATTGATGTCACTAACTAGAGGGAGACCTTAATGTGTGTGTGTGTGTGTGTGTGTGTGTGTGTTTGCATGTGGTGTGTGTGCGTGTAAGGAGGGTGGGACAGAAGAACAGAACTGTTTCACCCATGTCCCTTGGGATTGGCAGTCCTCATTTTTTGGAGCTAGGAGGAGGGCAGCTGGAATGAGGACGATCACTTTGGATCTGGACAGACCACAGATAAAGGTACAAAGGCAGACCCGTCTGAACTTTGACCTAGAATGGAAGTGTCGTTAGTAACCTTTATACTAATCTCAAAACCCAATAGAAGCATACCCCATGAATAAACGTAAATGGATGTATTTAGAACGAGCGAAGAACAGTAAGTCCTATATAATCCCAGAATAGAAGCAAACTTTTTCAACCTTCTACCTCTATAGAGTTAGAACCTTCTTCCTCAATATGCTGACAGTGCCCTCTGGTGTTTGACAGTAAAACAACAGGCTTATGAATACAAGGTATAAGCACTTCCATCAGTTCAGTAAACATCAAACTGCATCTGAATGTGGGGTCCAGAGCCAGACACCATGGGGGTGGGGGGGGAGGGAGGAAAGGTTAATAAGACAGACAGGTCCCTGCCTTTAGGGGGCTTCCAATTTGGTGGGAGAGATAGATCCACAACTGTAGGACCAGGTGGAGAATGACACTAGCTCTAATAGGAGTATAAGCAGAGGCCAGGGAGAGTGCCTAAGGGTGAGGAAATGGCCCTTAGGCTGGATTCAACAGGCTGAGGACAAAGGTTGTAGCCATCCAGATGCAGACTTCACGCTCAGGGCCAGGGTTCCAGGGTAGCCAGGGCAGAGCGCCTGTGGGTGGGGTGTCCAGGGAGAGGCAGAGGAGTAGGGCCATATTTGTGGAAGGCCTTGGATGCCAATCTCAGCAGAGCCATTCTAAGAGCTAGCAGATGTTTTACGGCAATTAGCAGAAGGGAAAAGAATGGATGTGTCGGCAAAGCAAGCGGACATAGGAACCCGTGAAGGGAGAAGGCTTCTGCTGTGGTCCCCTAAGGCACAGGGGTCTGAGCTGAGCCCTGGCAATCGGGATAGCGAGGAATGCCGACCTTTGTAAAACACTGACATTGACGAGAAAGAGGGTGGTTGAGGATAAAGGGAAACAGGAGGAAGTTGTGAGATTTCTGGCCCTAGTTTATGGTTCCTGCGAAGGTAAGAATCAGACAAAGTAGAGAAGGTGCTTTGGGGAATTTTTATGCAACATCTATTTCTACCCTCCCCAAGTGAACGATTTGTTTTAGGATCTAAGTTATAAAACAGTAATTATTTCTAATAGATGTACCATTTGTGAAAACATATATTTAAAACATACAAAATGAGCCTAGGTTATCTTGTGGTGTTCAAAAGTAAAGAAGTGCTCAGAAAAACAACAACAGAAAACACACACACACACACACACACACACACACACACACACACACACACACACTAATGGGGGTATGTGAGAAGGACACAGGAACTCCCAATGGCCGAAGCTAGAATAATCTGAGCAACAAAATAAATCAAGTAATACTGGATTATAACTCAGAGTATACTATACATATCCCTACATCTAGACTGATATAAACAAATGACTGAATAAATAAATACATGAGAGAGAATAGGTAAATCTCCCATGCAGGAAAATTTCCGAATAATTAGATATTCTGTCCTCAAGGAGGGAGGCATAAATCCCCGCTCATTAACTGTGGGCTACACAGAGTAACTTCCTTCCAAAAGGCACAGTCGGGGAAGGGGGGAAAAGAAGTAACTTTACGCCGGAGGAACCTGACAAACGCGTCTCGGCCAGATGATCAAGGTCACCATCGGCAGTGGAAGACTTGTTGATAGTATGTAACCTGGATATGATGTGATGATAACAGCACTTGACCGTGTGGTCTCCCTCTCCCAGGCCCATAATCCTGGTTGAATCATGAGAAAAACATCAGACAAATCCCAAACTGAGGGCTCTCAAAGTACCTGACTAGCCCTCCTCAAAACCACCAAAGTCATCAAAAACAAGGAAAATCTGACAAACTGTTAGAGCCAAGAGGAACCTAAGGAGACATGACGACTCAATGTAATGCAGTCCTAGATGGGATCCTGGAACAGAAAAGAGACATCAGGTAAAAACTAAGGAAATCTAGATAAACTTTTGGTTTTTGTTGATAATAATATATTGGTTCATTAATTGTAACGATGTACCATATTAATTTAAGATGGTAATGAAGGGGTAAAACCGGGTTTGGGACATTTGGGGACTCCCTGTACTATCTTCACACTTTTTTTGGTAAATCTAAAATTATCCTAAACTAAGAGTTCACTTAAGAAAAAAAAGCCTGTTATTTAGTGGAGAATGACTGATTACGCCCAGAAAAATACAACATTTCAAAGTTGGGGACTTTCCAGCCTACAAGAATGGTATTGGCTCTTAATATAAATGGAGATTAAAAGTATAGAGATGAAGAAATAGTCAACGGCGGGGAGAGTGTGTGTGTGTGTGTGTGTGTGTGTGTGCGCACATGCACGCGAATGCGCTGTTCCCATAAGAACATGCTAGGTACTCATAAGATGTTCAGGGAGCTGAATGTCTGGGTGACAAAGGCACCCCCATCGCCCACCCCACCACAAGTTCTACTTCCCGCCCACTGCAGCTGGAGCCCTGGGAGCACTTAGAGGCCCACTACTTTAAGATGCTGCCTCTCACACTTGAGTAGTATACAAGTATTTAAGTGGATTTCTTTTTTTTTTTTTACTTTTTGAGAGAGCGAGAGTGGGGGAGGGGCAGAGGGAGAGGGAGAAAGTTGATCTTAAGCAGCTCTCCATGCCCAGCGTGGAGCCCAACATGGGATTCAATCCCACAATCGTGAGATGGTGACCTGAGCCAAAATCAAGAGTCAGACACTTGACTGACTGAGCCACCCAGGTGCCCCACAAGTGGCTTCTTTTTAAAGGGAAAGATACTACCCCAGATGTCTGAGAATACGCCCGGTGACCCAAGTTATAGAAATTCTAGATTAAGAAACTGAAGTCTTAATCTTGGAAGTATCTTTCAGTTGTGAATGATAAGAATCGAGTCTTTAGGATAGGTAAGATATCATTTGGTGGTGAAAATCCACCATTTAAAAACTCTCTTGTCACTCGCGGGGCTCTGACAAGGTGTCCTTGGAAGCCCAGGTTAGGAAGCACAACACTGCGTCATCAAAATCACCAGAGAGAAAAGGAAGAACAAAGGCGCAGTCGTGGGCAGCCCTCGGGCGGGCGGTAGCTGTGCGGCAGGCCCAGTGAGCACCAGCTCAGGAGGAGGCTCTAGGAGGCAGGTCTTCCAGAAAAGAAGGGCAGCTAATAGTGACCTGATATCTGGCCTATGAGGGAAATTGTATTTTGAGGTAACTGTCATGTGGAACATTTGGGAAGAATTAGCCATAGGTACATAGCAAATTGAGCAAATAACAAAGAGACAGGTATTCATTTCAGGAAAGAACCAATGGCCAAGAGAAGAAAAATAATCCTAGCTCAGAAGTACATGGCATTTACACAGTCATAATGGGTAAACTGAAGGTTACTAATGTAAATACTGATGGTTAATTTAACAAGGATTTTGATGCAATTATAAAAGATGGTGAGAATGAAAATGAGAAGGCTTTAAAAGTGCTAGATCCTAACATAACAAAATAGGAAGTCAGTAATATACAAGATTAATAAATCAAGAAACGACTAAAAAAAATGGACGGTGGTTGCCTGTAGGGAATGGGATAAGGGTAGGGAAGGGTAATTCAAGAGACTATTTTTCATTATACAGTACTTCCTTTTAGTACTTCTCAACCGAAGGCTTTTAAAATTCTGTATACTTTACCTATATACTTTAATAACAAAAAGACAAATACCTCGCCCCACACCCCACGTGATTCCAGGTGAATCCGGTCAAATCTGAAAGTGATCACCGTAAACACCAAGGATGTGAGTCCCCGGGGGTCAGCAACATTTGAACTGAGAACCCTGTCCTCTGCCATTGGTGACAATGACTCAGTGAGACCCTGAGCACTGAGTACCTGGCAAAGGTCCTGAGTTTCCCCTACTAATCTAAATCCCACAAAATCATTAAAAACAAACAAATGTGAGATAGGTTCTATTCAATTTCTCCCAAGACCTTCTGTCAGATTCACAGCTGCCTTGTCTAATGCGGTGTCCCGGCACGGCTCCCTTACCGGACGGAAATGCCCGAGTCACCAGGCAGCGAGGTTTTCAGCGGAGGTACGCGGCCGCCCATACCACCTGAGTGAACGGAGTCCTTCCACCCAGTGTGAGTGTGGCAGTCCCTGCCCCGTTGGGGCCCAGGGCCCCAAGCCTTGCAACGGTGTCCCGTTCTCAGTCCAGTGTAAACTCCTTCGTGGGCTTGCCTCCCTGATGGGAGCCTGTGTTTATTTGTGTGACGACGAAATCTCTGTCCCCACCCGTTCAGTTGATTTCCCTGCAAACTGCTTCCTCCAAAGCAACATGTCTATGCTCTAAGCTGAGAATCCTACATTTATCCACCGCATTTTATAGATTAGAAGCATGAGCTTTCTCTTTCCTCACTCTGCCCTCCGGATTCCTCCGAATGCTAGATAAATTCCAGAGTGAATTTATGAGGAGACACCAATGGAGAGAAAACCTTTATTTGCATAATAACAAACGAGGGTGAAATAAGAAGAAGCATATGAGAACCAGACTAGACTGGGAGAAGAGAAGAGGGCTCTCTGGGGACAAGGCAGAAAAAGCAGAGGTGCTCTCGCAACCACTAACACGTTCCAAGGTTGGCATCTCCCCTGGGACTTCTCTTTCCTCAGTTCATACTCTCACTTTTGGCTCCCTTTCCTTGTCTCAGGGTCCCAAAGGGCCCCCTCCCCAAAACCCAAGGGAGGAGCACAGCTTCATACCCAAATGTGCTTAGCAGCGACCACTCAGAAGCTGTCACTTGGATTTTTTGCCGCTCTTAGTGATTTTGACACCCTTGGACTGCCAGGAGTGGCTCCTCCTGCCACCAGAGGACTCTGGTTTTTCTAGTAAGGAAGGTCCTGGCCAATCAGTCCAAGAAGGGCCCGGATTCTCTTCCAGGCTGGTGTCTCTGCAGAAATGCCCCCCAGAGTGGAAGGTGCTGCTGCAGCAAGGGACAGCACCTGAGTTTTCAGGTGTGTGGTCTGTGGTGAAAGAAAGGTGGGAGAGAAACACTCAACCCTCTGCCTCTCAGGCTCAGGTCCTTAGGCCCCTCCCTAGCCGCTTTCCTTCCCAAACTAAAGGCGCCAACTGCGAGTCCCCGTCTGGTGGCAAACCCTCCTCCTTTCCCAGGCACCACAAGTCCCCCCACCTCCACCCCAGGTCTTAGACCAGACCATCCCTCCGGGCCCACCTGTGGCTTCAGCAGAAGGTGCACACTCCTCACACTCCCATTTCTTACTGTTGGCTCTAAGAGAGGAGCAGTCCCGATGGGTTCCGTGGGATCCGCATGTAGCACACAGAATGAGGCGCCACCTCCTGCAGGAAGAGCCACGGGTCATGGAGACAGATACTACACTCTCACTCTCGGGAGGCTAGCTACAGTCCAGGCCTTTGCCAAGGGCTTCCCAGGCATTTTTCACCACACCTTTTACCCGTGACCCACATGTGGCTGAGTGCCAGGTCTTGGACCCTGCAGTCGGGCACAGACACTCACAAGGTGGATTTGGGATCTGAAGGTTTCTGCCCTGGGCCCAAGGAGGAGCAGACCCCGCAGGGACCTGTCCACTTGTGCAGGAGTGAGTCCCGGGCTGGTCGAGAATGGGACCGGAGTTCACCCTGAGGTCTGCAGACAAGAGTGAGTTTCTTGCTCCTAATAACTGTGCCAAGGTCTGACCCTACTATGGCACCAATGAGAGATCTTTCTAGCCAGGAGGCTTTCCCTACCCTTCGTCCTCAAAGCTGTCTCTGCCTCGTTCATACAGACAGACAGGGGCATCGCAATGTTGGTAGCGCTGATATAACTCCGAGAAAGCCCCTGGCTCGAGTTCCCAGGCAGCATCTCTACAGTGGGAGAAGAAACACTGAGTAAGGGGCACATAATCGGTGGTGAAACCTGGGAGGAACTAGAAAGAACTCAAGCTGCTATAGCACAGGAAAAGAGTGCAACAGGCTGTCTGAATATTTTAAACAAGATGGGCTGAGGGGCCTGCCGGTGGAAGAGGGTTGAGGCAGGATGAGTAGAACATAGGGGTTCCTAGCTCCCCACTGGAATTCAGGAACCAACCCACCAGGGAACTCTATCCCCAAGCACCCTTTTCAGGAACATGTCTACCCCAACCCCCATGACTCCTCCCTCCTTTTCTTTTTATAGCTGAAAAGCCCTCCTTCCCTTCTTTCCCTCTTTGCCATATACAAAGGCATGGGCTGCTTCTTCATTTTCCAAACTACCCTCACACTCACCTCCTCTCTAGAAATCTAGGCAACCCACTCCCTGGCTCAATTCCTGCCTTAGAGTTTCCACTACCTGTCTGGAATATGAATTCCCATTCTTAGCATTTCTTGAGGAAACTCTTCTCGATTGTTACATTGTGGACATTTGAAGAAATGCTTTGCTGATGTGTGGGCATATTTCTGTAAGAGAAACATGGAAGAGCGTTGTGTTTATAAAAACACCATCCTTGATCACCTCCTCTCCACCCCAACCCTCGTTTCACAAAGAGGATGTTGCTAAGAGAGCTTGACTGGAGATTTCCATTGAAGGACTATGAGTAAGCTAGTGTGAGGGGTGCAAATCCAGGTATCAGACCAGAGACCAAGCTCAATTCAAGAAAGCTCCCAGGAATGCCTCAGCTGTCATCTCTGGCTGTGGGTCTTGGCAGTGCTGACCCATTTAGGGTCCTTTTCCTTCCACCCCAGGAAGCAAGGCTGATTTTGAGGCTGCTTGACTCATTCTAGGTTAAGCTCATTTGCTCTAGCCATCCTAAGGATTTTGTTCAGTCTAAATGTTACCATGAATGAGGTCTTACAGGCCATGGGTGATGAGAGACTGGGCTGACTTTCCTCTGACTGTTTGGAACCAGCCCTGCACACAGGCCTCCAGGACGGAGCATGGAAGCCGAGATTGCCTGAGCATTCCCAAGGTGCTCTGAACTAGAGAAAATGTGGAAGGTCCCCAGGGCAGAGAAAGCCGCACCTGTATGCACTTGCGGTGGTAGATAGTTTGACTACAACACGGACTCTGGATGTTTTCAACACTTGCTTGGGATAAGTCTTCACAACATAAGACGCAGCTTTCCTCCCCTGACTTGCCCTGCTGTATGTCCTGTCTTGGGCGATGTTTTCCACAAAATGATCTGTAGCAGGGTAAACAGACTTACTTGGCTTGTCACTGATGCTGTCTTCCAACTGCCCGGCCTAGTAGGGCAACCACCCAGGCCGATGCGCAGTGAAACTCCACGCTCAAGGGGAGGAGGAGGAGCAGGGGGAGGGACAGCCCACATGCCTCGACACAGCTGTTCCCCCACTGACCAAAACTCCCGGGACCATCTCCACAGCCTCCTGTTCCTGAAAGCCCCGCTTAGCTCTGAGCAGCTGTCTAAGAACTCCAGCTGTTTGTAATTTAAGAAGGGGCTGGGAAGCAAGATTTCACCCTTGTGAAATCGCCAAGCCAACACACTGTTTCTCATTATTGAATGGTGAGACAGATTTACCAGTGAATCAAAACAGGCCCGTGAGAACTGGACTCTGATTTCATTAGTGGCTAATTAAGAGCAACTTGCAAAAGGGCAGCCCGACTTTCCCCCTTCGTCACTCACTTGTACTCTCCAAAAAATTGTGAAAGGCAACCCCTTTCTTGGCCACAAGGAAGATGGAAGTTTCTGACGCATTGATCCTTCTGGCAGTTGATAGCAGCTCCCTTTTTCTTGCACACAAAACAGATCTGCAAATGAGATCCCAGGCAGTTCTCAGGGCCCCAAGACAGAGAAACGGACATTCTGTGGCACATCACTCTACGGAATGGAAATTCCATAAAGCTTCATAAAGCAAAAGCTGTTCCCTTTCCACAGCTGACCTGAAAACTCGGGGGGCACCCTGAACCTGCACTTCGAGTGGCACGAGATTATTTGTTTTCCCAGGATGTTGCTCCCTTTCTCACTTAGGATACTACACCCCAGAGAAGCACGCAACTTAAGAGGAGGACCAGTTGGGGTATCCAGGAGTCCTCTGACTACTAGACTAGAAGCTAGAGAAAAGAACAGAAACAGGGATGATCAGAGAGTTGTGAGAAGAGCCCTACCCCAAGGCCCAGGCCCCCCGTATCGGGGGATTCTAACCTTCCTAGAAGCCCGGGCTGCCTCCTTTCTGATGTCTTCAGGCAGGAATCCATGGAAACCTCTGTTGGACTGGCCTCTCTGAGGCAGCTTGCTAGATAGGATCTGGGGGAGCAGGAGAAGCAGGCTGTTAACATTGATGATCAGTGAAACAGTGCAATGAGGTGAGGAAGATGACACGGTATACAGAGCTGGGCGGGATCTACGGCATATACGCATTTACAGGGTAATTTACAATTTACTTCACAAAGGCTTACCCAGCACTAACTGTGTAATGTGTTGGGTGCTCTAGGTGTTTTTCAAATATTAACTCATTTAATTGTAACAACCTCAACCTCAAGAGGCTGCCATCATTCCCGTTTTATGGGAGAGATTATGTGACCTGCTCAAGGTCACAGGACTCCAGAACCTGGGCCCTTACACACCTTCGTGCTACGCTGCCTCTCATTTACTGAGGATTGCTTTCGTGTGCTGAACCCTTTGGGGAAAGGCTCCCTGTGTATTGACTTATTTTATGTTCACTATAACCATGGGATACAGATACTATCGTGGTCCTCCTCTTACAGAGGAGCCCACTGAGGTGTCCTGGGCCACACAGCAAAGAGGTAGCAGAGCTGACATGCACACTCAGGCCCACAGAACCCACGCTCTTAGCTCACCCACTGTACTGCCCCTTGGGACGGAATATGCTCTTCTCAGAGTGTATTCTCTACAGGAAGGGAAACAGGGCTTTAAAATCTGACTATACTCGTTCTGCCCTATTGAGGAAGGGAAGGAACTGACCTTTTTTTAAAAAACACACTTTAAAGGGACTTTTATTTCTGAAAAGCCCCTAAAACAGATTCTAGAAGGGGAAATCAAGGGAAAAAATGATAAACTGTTCATGTACCATAGACTGTTACGTGTATGCACATTGGAAAAATGTCAGCATCCTAGCCCCACCCCAAGAGTCTCCCAAAAGTACTGGGGAGGGCACTGGACTGCCTGCGGCAGTTACACGTAACATGTAACGGGGCTCAGGTTATTTTATTCTGACATTAGAGAAGGGTGCCCTACAAGGCTCGATGACTTGAGGATGCTTGCCTTACACATTTATGTTCCCAATTATGCTTAAAACACAGCTATTTAACACTGATTATCTCAGGGCTTTAGGACTATGTGAGTGACTTTACACTCCTATTATTAATGTTTTCTACAAGCACCTATTATTTCTATAAAAAGAAAAATCAACAGTGGAAGATTAGAAAGAGTCTAAATGTCCTTTAAGAGCAGTTTGTTTTAATACTTTAATCCTCCATATCATGGAATACCAATTAGCTATTAAAAAGAAAAAACTAGATCAATATGTTCTATGTGGAAAGATCTTCATAAATATTAAGAGATTTAAAAAAAACAAGCAAAATACCAAACACTGTGTATAGTATGTTTATTTTTGTGTTGAAAATGTATATGCTTGTAAAGGCATTGAGATTAACCACGATCTGGCACCCAAACCAGACAGGACTTACAAGAGAGGAAAAATCACAGACCAATCTTCCTCGTAAGTACAGATGTAAGAAAGAAAACAAAGTATTAGCAAATTGAATCCAGTACCATATAAAAAGGATAATACGTCGTGATCAAGCAGGGTTTATACCACAAATGCAAGGTTAGTTTAACATTAAAAATTCGATTGATGTAACAAACCACATTAACAAAATAAAGTAGAGAAACAATCGTCTCAATAGATGCAAAAAAAGCATCTGATAAAATTCAACACACATTCACGATATTCTCAGCAAACAAGAAATAAAAGGAACCTTCTTCAATCTGATTAAAAGCCTACAGCTAACGTCATATTTTAATGTTGATAGGATAGGATGCTGTCCTCTGATGCTGGGAATAACACAAGGACATGCACTCATGTAACTCCTATTCAACACTAGATTGAAAGTCCTAGCTAGTAGAGTATAATAAGGCAAGGAGAATTAAAAGAATTTAAAGATTAGAAATGAAGAAGTCGAACTGTCTTTATTCACACTACATGATTATGTACACAGGAGATCCTACGGCATTTAGCAAAATATTTAAAAATAAAAACAACTACTGAACAAGTGAATTTAACAAGATTGCAGGATACCAAATCAGCATATGAAATAAACTGCATTTATATATATCAACAACAAACTTGAAACTGAAATTTTAAAAGACCATTTATAATAGCATGAAAGTCACAAAAGATTTAGGCATTCATGTAATAAAAGATGTGCAAGACTTCATGAAAAAATCATTGAATAAAAAATAAATAACAAATAAATTTTAAAAAACATTGCTGAGACAAAATTTAAAAGGCCCAAATAAATGGGGAAATATACGACATCCGCAGATTGGAAGATTCAATATTATTTGTCAGTTCTTTCCAAATTGATCTATAAATTCAATGCAACCCCAATCTCAATCCCAACAGACCTTTTTCCTTTTTCAAGGAAAAACTGACAAGCTAAATATAGATGTACATGGAAAAGGATCCAATGGCCGAAACAATCCTAAAAAGACTGCAGAACTTATAGATCGTGATTTCAAGACACTATAAAGCCACAATAATCAAGATAATGCAGTACTGCTTAAGGATCATGCCCAGATTGACGACATAAAATAAATCATACAGATCCAAAGATATACATACGGTCGGTTGATTTTGACAAACGCACCACGGTAATTCTATGAGTAGGCAAAGATTTCTTGGGACACACACAAAAAGCACTAACCATAAAAGAAAAAAAACTGATAAACTGAACTTCATCAAAATTAAAAATATTTGTTCTTCGGAAGACACCATTAAGAAAATGAAAAGGCAAGCCACAGACTTGGAGAAAATAGTGACAAACCATACACATACCTGAAAAAGGATTTATATCCAGAATATATTTAAAAACTCTTTTAACTTGATAAGACAAAATAGCCCTACTTTTACAAAAGAAAAATATTTGTTCAGACACTTCACACACAAAAATAAGTGAATGGCTAGTAAGCACACAAAAAGAAGCTCAACATCTTAAGTCAACAGAGCAATGTAAATTAAAACTACACACCTAATAGAACGGTTAACATGAAAAAGATGGACTATATCAAGTTCTGCAAGAACTGCAAGAATATTGTGCAACTGGAACACTCAGAAACTGCCAGTGGGAGTGTAAACTGGCATGATCACTTTGAAAAGTGATTTGGCAACTTCACATGAAGTTAAACATGCAGTTAGCATACAACCAGTAATTCCACTCCTAGGCATTTTCCCAAGAGAAGTGAAAATGCGTGTTCACAAAAACACTTATACAGGAATATCCATTGCTACTTTATTCATAAAGCCCCAAATGGAAACAATTCAAATGCCCATCAGCAGATGGATAAATAAGCCAATTATAAAATATTCATAGAACAGAATACCACTAGGCAACAAAAAGGCACAAGCTACCGATACGTGCAATGACATGGATTAATCTCCAAAACACTGCATTGAGCAAAAGAAGCCAGACACAAGAGTGTAACTGCTGTATGAATGCATCTATATAAAGTATAATAAAAGGCAAAAGTAGTCTATGGATCAGAACAGTGATGATCTCTGAGGGGACTGACTAGAAGAGTGTAGGGGGGAACTTTTTGGGGTGATGGAAATATTTATTTTGGGGCAGTGTTTACATGAGGATATACATTATATCCCCACAATATAAGAGCTTATAAAAATTCATCAAATTGTACACTGAAAATGGGTACATTCTATAGTATGCAAATTATAGCTAATAATTTTTTTAAAATTTTTTAACGTTTATTTATTTTTGAGAGACATAGAGAGAGAGTATGAGCAGGGGCAGAGAGAGAGAGAGGGAGATACAGAATCTGAAGCAGGCTCCAGGCTCTGAGCCATCAGCACAGAGTCTGACGTGGGGCTCGAACCCACAGACCGTGAGATCATGACCCGAAGTCAGCCGCTTAACCAACTGAGCCACAGGCGCCCCAAATTATAGCTAATAAAAAAAAAGGATAGTGTTAAAAATAGCTTGAAGGACAACTGATAGCATGTGCTTCTGGGGAGAGGGGAAAAGATTGGGAATACTGTTTTGAGAGGTATTGTGAATACTGTTTGAGAATGTACTGTTTAATTGTACATACTTTATACTGTCAGGATTTTATACCAGGTACATATATTACTTTTTAAAAACTAGGTTAAAAAAATTTTTTTTGATGTTTATTTATTTTTGAGAGAGAGAGAGAGGCAGAGCGCAAGTGGGGTAGGGGCAGAGAGAGAGGGAGACACAGAATTGGAAGCAGGCTTCAGGCTCTAAGCTGTTGGCACAAGAGCTTGATATGGGGGTGGGGGGCAGTCAACACGGGGCTCAGGGTGGGGCTCAAACTCAAGAACCGCAAGATCATGACCTGAGCCGAAGTCAGCAGCTTAATCGACTGAGCCACCCATGGGCCCCTAAAAACTAGTTTTACTTAAAAAAAATTTTTTTTTAATGTTTATTTATTTTTGAGAGAGAGAGAAACAGACAGACAGAGCATGAGCAGGGGAGGGGCACAGACAGAGACGGAGACACAGAATCTAAAACAGGCTCTAGGCTCTGAGCTGTCAGCACAGAGCCCGACGCGGGGCTCGAACTCGGGAACGATGAGATCATGACCTGAGCCGAAATCGGACGCTTAACCGACTGAACCACCCAGGTGCCCCTAAAAACTAGTTTAAAAAGAAAAAAGCTACTGGGGTGCCTGGGTTGCTCAGTGGGTTAAGCGTCTGACTTTGGCTCAGGTCATGATCTCACGGTTCATGGGTTCGAGTCCCATATCAGGTTCTGTGCTGACAGTTCAGACGGAGCCTGGAGCCTGCTTTGGATTCTGTGTCTCCTTCTCTCTCTAACCCTCCCCCACTCACACTCTATCTCTCACTCTCTCTCTCTCTCAAAAATAAAAAATAAACATTAAATAAAATAAGAAAAAAGCTATTAAGAAAAACAAACAGGGCTATAGATCTGAGGCTGGATGAAAAACATAGAATAGACTATACAGCAAATGCCACGAAACCCTGAAAACAAAAGGGACCTTATACTCACGAGACAAAAATAATGCACGCTGAGATTGTCTTTCTGAAGAAATTCTCCCAGTTTTTCGGGATCTCCAGGTTCTTGAAGGCATAGCCGGCAAACTGGAAGAGAGAATGTTACAAATTCAATTTGGGAGTATAACCATCTCTCTAAATACAAGGAGGAATCCAGTATTAGGAAGAGGACATCTGACAAGGATGGAGGTTGGAATGAAGTATTACATGGTATCATGTTATACATTTTGGCTACTTTTGAAGGAATTGGCTACAGCTGCACACTTCATATACTTTTGTCTCAAGTGGCTTTAATTAATTTGTTTCTTGAACTTTGGATGAAACATTAAAAAAATCAGGGACCCTGAGTTCTTCAGGATCTTAGAGAATCTGGGAAGTAGGACAGACAGAGAAGCAAGTCTGTTGCCCTACACAGGCGGCCTTTGCTGAGGCCAGAAGGCAGCGGTTGAACAGAACCTCCAGTCATTCTTACCAGGCCCTGAAGACGGCTTCCTTTGGGTTACCCTCGTCTTGGCAGATTTTCTATACAAGAGAAGGAAGAAGGACAAGGTGCTTTTTGAGGATCCTGTCGACTACCATTGTAACATTTCCCTCAAAATGCCTCCATGGGTCTGATGAAGGGTCAAAATATCAAAGGGCTAAGACATCAGTTTCTTTATTGCATATTTTTTGAAAGCACAAACTGTACCAAGTTATTTGAATTATGTAAGGTTGTACTTTTCTTTCTGTTCCCATTGGCTGTGCTGCCTGTGTAGACTGCATGAATGCAACAGCAAACCCCCTTTTACTTTTACTGTTTCTTCGGCCACACACTCTGAATCTCTGATGGTACCATGCTCACCGAGCATCAAAATAATGATACTAAAATTGAGTGTGAATTTCCTATTGTGAAGCACTATTCTTGCAAGTAGGCAAGAATCTACAGAAGGCTCTAAAAAATGGGTGTTATTATTATGCACATTTTTCAGATGGGGAAACTGAGGCATAAAGAAATGAAGTAACCTGTCCCAGGTCACCTAGTGTTAGTAAGTGTTAGAGCCAGGATATGAATCCAGGCAGTAGGGCTCCAGAGCCAGCACTCGTTACTGGGGACAGCCATGGGAGCATAGGTTACTGGCCAGCTATGTACACTGGGTGTACATAGTTACCAGGTACACTGGTGTGTGCTTCCATACTACCCAACCGCAGCCCTCGAGGCCACACAAGTGGCCCATATACCATGGGTCTTTGGGCGATTTCTCCCAAACTCCCTTATGTCACCTACTCTACCTCAGTTTTTGACGTTCCTTCTTCTTTTCTTTAATAGTCTTCATTCGCTGCTGCCTCTCTCTCCTAACTTGAATTCTTCTATACTATTATGAGGACAATACAGGCTCTTCCAGCTATAAATATAAACAGGGCTTGATCAGCAATTTAATTCTGCATTTGGTTCCACAGGGTCAAAGTAATAGTGTACTTCACCTCCCAACCCATGTGACCTAATAAAAGGGACCCACCCAGTATCAAGGCTAGTATTAGCCAATAAATAATAAATTGTGTTAAGAACTGTTCCAGGCATTTTACATGTGTTAACTCACAAAGACTCCCGTGCAGGGGGTACCATCATTATCCCTATTTTTAAGATGAGACTGAGGCACAGAGAGGTCACAGAGAGGCACTTGCCCAAGATCAGTTACTCTATTACTCAGCAGAGTAAGAATTGGAACCATTGCTTGACCTAAGTGGGTCTTTGTTTTCTTTGTGCCTACTAAATGCATGAGGTCGTGCTCAGGGAAAAAAAGGGGGGGGGCGCTCTTTTTGCCTCCAAATACCTTAATTCTACCCAGTGAAAGCTTAGAGAAGGTAGCTCTTTTCCTAGTGAAAAGAGCCCCTGGGATTTTGACTGCCTGAAGCAAGAACCCCACCTAGTGGGAGACGAGAGACTATGTCTGACAAATCACCCTTTAGCTCCTATCACTTTTCACCAAGGCTCAGCAGGCCATTGGTTTGGTCTGTTCCCAATCTTTGTCTAGATCTGAGCCAAGAGTAAGATGTCCCCAGAGTGGGGACACACCTCCCCCCACCATGTCAGCAGACTGAAAATTTAGTTTTCAACGGTTAAAGGGGAAATCCTTGAAAGAGACAAATTAAAAAGACATAAAATCCACTCCCATGAAGGAAGGGAGAGGAAGGCACCATTTCTTCCAAGGAGAGCTGAGTGAATCAGGTCACTCCAGGGACACTCCAGCACCCATGTCCTCAGATCACAGCTGAGGAGCAAGAACATCTGCAGGGACTGTCAACTGTTCCCCATGGATACGACTACAAAGGCAACTAGCTGTTTGGAAAACTAAGACTAGACCGCTTTCTCTCTTTGTGTTTGTTCCATCTCCTCCTCTGACCCATGAGTTGCACTTGCAGAAGTAATGACATTTGATGGCTTCTTATTCAACAAAAGCACTTGGACGGGCTGGAAGAGGAGAGTGGAAGGCGTGCACTAGGGGATCCACTTTTGTGACTACTGAGCATCTCCGGGTTGCTGGGGAGAAATCTGGCCACTTAATGATAGAAACAAAACCTTGAAACGTCAGTTCTTTGCATCGCTGGACCAAGACGTTCCTTGAATGGGATTCTGGACACACTGGTAGTTACAGGAAGAGGCAACAATCTTCAGCGAATTTGAGGAGGGACGTTGCAAATGCCGGCTTCCGCGAGCTGCTCAGTCCGAGGCTTCCTAACCCAGCGGATGCTCCCTTGAAACGGTTATCAGGCTGTTTCACTGGATGAGTGCTGGGTAAAGTCTCGTTGAGAAAGTTAAAAATAAACTAGCGTGTTCGGCCCCGCCGCAGCAAGAATAAACAATGATTTATTTGGAAAATACGTGTCGGTGTGGCCACAACCGTACCCCGGAGGTAACAGCCGGAGAAGGGGCTCAAGGAGCATCCCGCGTATGCTAGACCAGGCTCATGTCGCGCCTGCCGGGCGGCTAGTGCGGGGCCTGGCCGGAGGTCGCCTCCGCTCACTCCTCCCAATAGCGCACAGGCCTCCGCTCCCGGCCGAAGCCGCCCGCCCAGCTGTCGCCGAGGGCGCCGCTGTCCGGAGCTTTATTCGTTGTCAAAAGCCGTGGTAGCTACCTCACGGGCGGCCGCCCCGCGGGGTGACTGCGCCGGCGAAGGGGCGAACGCGCAAACGGGGGCCGGGTCACGCGGACTGCGACCCAGGGAGACTGCGGCCGCGGGGACCACCGCGACGCCGACCGTTGTCGGAGCAAGACCGCTAACGGCCGCGCGCCAACGGCCGCGCGCCCGCCCCGCCCCTTCCTCTCGCTCAGTCTGCGCCCAACCCCGCTCTCGCTCCGCCCCCTCATCTCGCCCCGCCTTTTCCTCTTGCGCTGCCCGCGCCCAGCGCCGCTCTCGCCCCGCCCCTTCCCCTCGCCCCGCCCTCTCGCGCGAGCGCCAGGACCTCGGGAGTTGGTTCCGCGGCAGACAAACCCAGAGGCGGGGCGGAGAACGTCGCGCCGTGGTGACGTAGTGTCGCCGGCGCGGGCGGGTGACGCTAACGGGGTCCGTTGTCTGTGTGTGGGGATAGGGGCCCCGGGGCGGCGGGGGCTCCCGGCGCGGGCGGCGGTGGGTCGGGAGGGCCTGGACATGGCGCTGAGGGGCCGCCCCGCGGGAAGATGAATAAGGGCTGGCTGGAGCTGGAGAGCGACCCTGGTGAGGAGGGCGCCGGGCGGGCCGGGGCTGGGGAGGCCGGGTGGGCCCGAAACAGCCTGCCTGACCACCAACCCGCTCCTCTTGTCGCCCTACCCAGGCCTCTTCACCCTCCTGGTGGAAGATTTCGGTAAGAGCCTCTCTACCCATCGGATCCGGGTTATGGGGGGGCCCAGTCCTGTGCCCTCGCTCCACAGCCAGAGGCTGCCTTTCCCGACTTTTTCCCTTCCCTGATCGCAGGTGTCAAAGGGGTGCAGGTGGAAGAGATCTATGACCTTCAGAGCAAATGCCAGGGGTGAGTGGCTTGGTGGCAGGGCCTTCCCTGAGGGAAAGGAAAGGGCCAGGAGATGAGTGCCCCTCAAGGGAGGTAGTATAGGAATCTCAAGTTATAAAATCTCATACATGGAAGCACCCCCTCGGCTTTGGGTGCCCTCCTGAACAAGCGGATATTTTTGTTTTCTCCCAGTCTTCCTTCAGCACTTCCCTTTATGTAGTAGTCCCCTCCCCCCAGTACAAATCTAACCATCCTTTGGAGTACAGTTCAGCTGCCTTTTCTTGTCTTATACCAGAAAGGCAGCCCCTTCTCTTGACTCAGGTCACACGGTGCCTGCTGTAATTTATTAATTGCTGTTTTCACGAGCCCGTGTGTGAGTGGCTTTAATCCCTTCACAAGGGTCTTGATTGGTGTGTGGCATCTGAGAAGGCCCCTCCTGGGTGACCAGCCTCACTCAGGGCCCTTGTCTTGGTGGTCCTACAGAAGAGAGGTGTGGAGGGACTACCGTGCATGAACAGAGAGATCTGGTTTTATCTCCCAGGAAAGAAGGGACTGGCGGGTGTTCCTTTGCTTCCTCGACTGCACTGGGGCCCAGGCCTTGGGGTTCACAGTGAGAATTAGTTTTAAATTCCCCCATCAGAGTTTGTCTTCTTGCCTTACCTTCTGTTTCTACCCTGTCCTGGGCCATGGGCTCCATCTTTTCATCTCTTATCCCAGAACCATAGACTTCATGAGGACACAGGGTGTACCTCTGGAACATCCACAGCCAGAAGCCGAGGCTTGACTCTGTCTGCAGTAGGCTTCTGGGGTGTGAGGGCTCAGGGCCTCTTTAGGCAGTGCTGGGAAGAAGCCAGGGTAGAAGTGGGATCATGGGAAGGTCACCTGCGTGGTAGCACAGTGCATGGGATTAGGAGGGAGAAGAAAGAGGATGCTGATTGCCTTCTCCCACTTGGCTGGTCTAGCTCTGCCCCTTACTTTCCCCAGCCCAGTGTATGGATTCATCTTCCTGTTCAAATGGATCGAAGAGCGCCGATCCCGTCGCAAGGTCTCTACCTTGGTGGATGATACGTCTGTGATTGATGATGATATTGTGAATAACATGTTCTTTGCCCATCAGGTCTGCTCGGCTCTGTGTTCCATCTGGAGGGTGGGATGCTGCTATTGTCTTTGCTGGGGACGTGGGAGTGGGGGAAAGCAGGAAAAGGAGATAGGCAGATACCAGGAGTGGTGATTATAGAAGTTCCCTGGCAGAAGGAACTGAGCTCTTACTCATTAAAAAAAGGGAGTATCTTTAGAGCAGGGTGGTGTCTGAGTCCACTCTGTATGTCCTCAGACACTTTGTGGGTATTTAGTTGAATGAACAAATGTTGGGTGGAGATGAGGGAAGTTGATGAGTTTTGTTATCCAGATACGACTGTCCCTCTCTGGGTCCCCATTCTTAATGAGTATGGCTGGGGGTGAGTGACTCTGTATGAGTGACTGTTCTTGGTTTCACAGCTGATCCCCAACTCTTGTGCCACTCATGCCCTGCTGAGCGTGCTCCTGAACTGCAGCAATGTGGACCTGGGGCCCACCCTGAGTCGCATGAAGGATTTCACCAAAGGCTTCAGCCCTGAGGTAAGCTGCAGTGCCTCAATCCTGGCTCATAGCTTGTTGGGCAGATCTGACTCCCAGGCCCATCTGTAATGCTACCACACTGCATTTGACACTATGAGGCCGTTTCCTTTACAAGTGATGTACATTACATTTGACCCTTAAATTTTAGGCCCAATTGTCAGGAAAGACCGAAGAAAGAAAGAAACATTCTTGAAGCGGCACTATGTTAGGACTTTCTTTGTCAGGTCTTTATCAGGCCGTATTGTTCTCCAGTGTCCGCTCATCACCATGTAAGACTAACCCCATCTTCCTGGGGCTCCAGAGTTCTTTTCTGTCCACACTAACCTTTCAGGAATGTCCCATCTGTGCTTCTTCAGGCTCCTAAAATGCCTCCAGGCCTGTTCTTTTGAGCTTTGCTTCCCACCCAGAGGCCCACCTGAGAAACTGTTTTGATGTCATCTTATTTCCTTCTCTCTAGAGCAAAGGATATGCGATTGGCAATGCCCCAGAGTTGGCCAAGGCACATAATAGCCACGCCAGGTGTGTGGGAGCTGTGGGAGCTGATGAGAGTGGGGGTGAGGAAGGGTTGTCCCATCCTGGACCCTGAGTGTGTTCTTCCCTAGGCCTGAGCCACGCCACCTCCCTGAGAAGCAGAATGGCCTTAGTGCAGTGCGGACCATGGAGGCATTCCACTTTGTCAGCTACGTGCCTATCACAGGCCGGCTTTTTGAGCTGGATGGGCTGAAGGTCTACCCCATTGACCACGGTAGGCACTCTGGGCTCGGGGCCCATTTTCTGCTTACCTTCTAGGGAGCTAGGGCTTAGGGTCCTCAGGTGTTGGGACCCAGTGGCAGGGGGCTGGGTGTTGAGGACATCTGTCTCTGGCTGGATGGCACCCTGCACTGCGCTGCCTGCCTACCCCAGACTCTGTGGCTCAACTGCTCTCCATCTTCCTTCCCACTCCTGGCCTGCCCAAACTCAGGGCTCCCCACCTGCTGACTCCTCATCTTGGTCTTCCCTAGGGCCCTGGGGGGAGGATGAGGAGTGGACAGACAAGGCCCGGCGGGTCATCATGGAGCGTATCGGCCTCGCCACTGCAGGGTAAGGGCTCTGTGCTTGCCCTGCCCTCTGGAGCTGTGCCCCCATTGGGAGGGACACAGAAAAGGGAAGGCAGAGAGAGGCCAGATGACTCGTGCAAGGACACATGATGAGTCTGGCCAGGTGAAGCTTAGATCTTGGGCTTCCTCCTCTTTGCCTTGTTTCTCACCCAGGCTGCCTATGGCCTGCTTTGGGACAGGCTGGGGAGGGGCAGGCCTTGTGGAGCCCTACGTGGTCCAGATGTCCTGGCTCCCTTCCTGACAGGCCCCTCACACAGCTCATTGGAAGGCACCAGCTCAGGTGCCTGGTGTGCATTGCTAGCTCCTGCCCGCCTGTTGGGGTGGGGCTTGTACCTGTGGCTATAGTTGTGACTTCAGGGAGCCCTGCCAGATTGTTTGCCTCAACCTGATGGCAGAGCTGGGTTGGGAGCTGCTCTCACGGCTGCGGCTGTGACTGCAGGGAGCCCTACCATGACATCCGCTTCAACCTGATGGCGGTGGTGCCCGACCGCAGGATCAAGTACGAGGCCAGGCTGCAT
Source organism: Paguma larvata (assembly GCA_030068075.1). Lineage (NCBI taxonomy): Eukaryota > Metazoa > Chordata > Mammalia > Carnivora > Viverridae > Paguma > Paguma larvata. The sequence goes on along the minus strand of CM057842.1, from coordinate 19,890,996 downwards.
GTGCTAAAGGTGAACCGTCAGACAGTACTGGAGGCCCTGCAGCAGGTGGGTACCCCTCCTGCCATCTCTCTTCCCCGCACTGGGGCATGTGTCTCTGGTTCCCAGATCACTTGTTATTGTGGGTCTGTTGAGCTTCAAGTGACCATTCCTTTCCTTTGCTTTCCTTCTGGGAAAGCTGAGATGTGGGGTGGGAAGGGAGAATAGCTTCTGAAAGAAGGTTTGTGTTTGGTTTACCTTGTGAACGAACAGGTAGAGCCAAGGTCCTTCACTGTCCAAGGGAGTGGCTGGGGTCTGCTTCACTCCTCTGAGCCTTGGGTTCTGTTTTTAGCTGATTAGGGTGACACAGCCAGAGCTGATTCAGACCCACAAGTCTCAAGAGCCACAGCTGCCTGAGGAGTCCAAACCAGCCAGCAGCAAGTCCCCCCTGGCGCTCGAAGCAAGCAGGGTCCCAGCAGCCTCTGAGGGCACCCACACAGGTACCAGGGATCTTGGGGCCTCCTGTTGACCTCAGAGCAACCCCATCATAGCTTGAGCTGGGAGGCCCAAGCAGAGTAAGACTTTGTATGGAGGCACTTGGGCAGTGGTTCAGAGGCTCCTCTGGGAGGCATGAAGCTCGGTGCCTACAGCCCTCTCTCTCTGGAACACGGAGGGAGAGCAGTCCTTCCCTGAAGAAAGGCGCCTGTAAACAACCCCCGAGCCTTCTCTATAATAGATGTTCCCTTTTTGGTTTTTTTGAAGAGGCTTTTTCTTTCTGCCTCCCTCTGTTTTCCCGTCTTGTCCCTCTCCTGTTGCTGTGGGCCCATGACCTAGAGCTTGCAGACTCTCATCTCACCAGCTATCTCCCCTCTTCTCTGGCAAGGAAGGAGGAAGGGAGGAAGCAGTGCTGTGTCAGGACACTGGGGAGACGGTGGGCTGGGGACAAGTTTTCTTGAGGATCTGGCTGAAGGTCCTGCTTGTGCTCCTTGCCCTCTCAGATGGTGTGGAGGACGTGGCTGGTTCGTGCCCCCAGGCCCCAAGCCACAGCCCTCCCAGCAAACCGAAGCTGGTGGTGAAGCCTCCAGGGAGCAGTCTCAACGGGGTTCCTCCCAACCCCACTCCCATTGTTCAGCGGCTGCCAGCCTTTCTGGACAATCACAACTATGCCAAGTCCCCCATGCAGGTGAGCTGGGAGCACCCTTGCAGGAGCACCTCCGGGATTCTCTTGAGAGACTGCAGTACACAGTTTCCTCACATGGTTCCTTGGTGTTCACCCTATACCTAGGCCTAGGTGGCCAAATTCCTCTGCTACCCAGAAGCCCCCCATAGGGGCTTAGAGAAGCAGAGAGAACTCTGACTTTCAATCCACTCACTGCAGTGGGGCAAAATGTTTAGAGCATGTTCTTTGTCACTAAATGAGTTAGGTTTTGCTGGCAAAATAAAGGTATGTGTTTCAGGGAGCTCTGTTTGTCTTAGAAGCCTTGCATAGGCAGGTCGTGTGGGTGGGCAGCAGCCTCCCCAGGAATCAGGGGTGGGGTCTGGAGCACCTGGGGTTCAGTGGACTTGACCTGGAGAGCCGTGTTCGCTTTCCGGCTGTGAGTGCTGTGCCCAGCCTGGGCTACCTAGCCGCTACTCATTGCTGCCCTGGCTCTCTGCCCCAGGAGGAGGAAGACCTGGCAGCAGGTGTGGGCCGCAGCCGAGCTCCAGTCCGCCCGCCCCAGCAGTACTCAGATGATGAGGATGACTATGAGGATGACGAGGACGACGATGTGCAGAACACCAACTCTGCCATCAGGTCAGCTTCAGCTCTGTAAGGCTTCAAACTCTCAGTGCTACAGATCCTATTCTTGAATGTTCCAGCCCACATGTGGTTGCCCTTTAGCAGATAGCACTGAGCATCTGCTGAATGCAGCATCCTATGGGTGGCTGGCGTACAGGGGCTGACTCCAGGTCCCAGGTCCCCAAGATTCCAGGAGGGCTTGGGGAAGCACCGAAGACATTTAACCAGACAACAAGGCATGTCCTGTTGGGAGGTGGCCTTTTGGCTAGCCTCGAGGGATTGGATGGGGCAGGGAGCAGCTCTGTCAGAAGACACAGCACTGGCGAAAGACCAGAGTGAGGCAGCTGGAATAGAGATGTCCTTTGAGGACACGTGGATGTGGCCATTGGAGGTTCGGGTGCCGGGCTCGGCATGGCCAGGCCAGGCTGCAGGACCAAGTGTGAGGAGCTGCAGTGCCAGTCCCTGGAGGCCAGGATGTGCTCAGGGCCGTTCTGGGCACTGCTGGGTGGGTTCACCTGGCCCCTTCCCTTGGCTCACCTCTCCTTGGGTCCCCCCAGGTACAAGCGAAAGGGGCCAGGGAAGCCGGGACCACTGAGCAGCTCTGGGGATGGGCAGCTGTCGGTGCTGCAGCCCAACACCATCAACGTCTTGGCCGAAAAGCTCAAAGAGTCCCAGAAAGACCTCTCAATTCCTCTGTCCATCAAGACCAGCAGCGGGGCTGCGAGCCCAGCCGTGGCCGTTCCCACACACCCGCAGCCCTCGCCCACCCCCAGCAACGAGAGCACGGACACAGCCTCTGAGATCGGCAGTGCTTTCAACTCACCTCTGCGGTCACCCATTCGCTCGGCTAACCCAACGCGGCCCTCCAGCCCTGTCACCTCCCACATCTCCAAGGTGCTTTTTGGAGAGGATGATAGCCTACTGCGTGTTGACTGCATCCGCTACAATCGCGCTGTACGAGACCTGGGTCCTGTCATCAGCACAGGCCTGCTGCATCTCGCTGAGGACGGTGTGCTGAGTCCCCTGGCACTGACAGGTGGGCCTGGGACTGGCTCACTGACCACTTGGCCGGAGAAGGGAGGTGGCCAGGTGACCACTAAGTGTCCTGCACTTTGATGGGTCTTCTCGTGCCTTCTCTTCCCAGAGTGTGGGAAGGGTTCCTCACCCTGCAGCAGATCAAGCCAAGGCAGCCAGGGCTCCAGCAGCCCGGAAGAGAAGGAGGTGGTGGAATCTGCGGACGGCAGAGAGAAGCCTGGGTTGGCCAGGCCTGGTGAGCCCTTGAGCGGGGAGAAGTACTCACCCAAGGTGAGTCCCTCTGCAGCTTTCTCTTCTAATCTTGTCAGCGGGGAGGGCCTGGGGCAGTGCCGCCCAGGTGCTGGGGCCTTGGTTGGTGTTCTGGTGTGAAGGTTGAAGCCAGGCACCAGGAAGCCTGTCTGGGTTTGGAAGCAGCAGGGGCTTTTGTAGGCTCTGTGGCTCTTCATCCTTGCCTCCAGCTGCCTCCTGGTGGGGTGGTTTGATGCTGGCCAGCACCCCCTCAGGAGTGCATTGTGGGGTTTTGGCAGGAGCTACTGGCACTGCTGAAGTGCGTGGAAGCAGAGATTGCAAACTATGAGGCCTGCCTCAAGGAGGAAGTGGAGAAGAGGAAGAAATTCAAGGTGGGTCATCTCTCCAGCTGCTGGTCTGCTGGTGCGGTCTTCCGAGCCATAACTCCAAGTTAACTGATGGCTGCTCTGGGGAGATGGGCTGCACTGTTCTCATCCTTCGCTCCCACAGATTGACGACCAGAGAAGGACCCACAACTACGATGAGTTCATCTGTACCTTCATCTCCATGCTGGCCCAGGAAGGTGAGGGGACTCATTGCATGCCCTGCTGAGGGCCATGTCCCTCAGGCCTCTTTGGGGCTCAGGGAGCGCTGTGGAGAGCCTCAGCTCTTGTCCTGAGGCAGTGGCCCATTGAGTGGGTGGCTCCTGGGCATCCTGTTTGAGGGCCTCTGCGTTTTTGCAGGCATGCTAGCCAACCTGGTGGAACAGAACATCTCGGTGCGGCGTCGCCAAGGGGTCAGCATCGGGCGGCTCCACAAGCAGCGGAAGCCTGACCGGCGGAAACGCTCTCGCCCTTACAAGGCCAAGCGCCAGTGAGGACTGCTGGCCTAGACTCTGCAGCCCGCTCTTGCCGCATGGCCCTCACAAGGGCCCCTTTCCTGTCCCCCTCCCCCTCTTCCCAGTATTACTGAATAGTTCCAGCCAGAGAGCCCAGACCCCGGGAATGGGAAGGCTGGATTCTCCGTGTTGTGTCCCAGGGCCTGGCAGGGCAGGGCAGGGCAGCCCCATAGTGCTCTGGAAGCAGCAGCTGGAGCTGGGGCCCAGTGAGGTGCTGCAGTTTCCTCCACAGCCGGCTGTGGAGTGGCAGGACCTGGCCTTTCTGCCTCGGCAGCAGAGTATATATTTTACCTACAGAGACGTCTATTTTTCTGGGCTCTAACCCATCTTGCCACCACTGTGTTGACATAGCCAGCTTCCCGACTGCGTTCTTTCCAACAGTTGTCATCCTGGTGGGCCCAGGTCCCTGCATCATGCCGGGGTCATGCCTGCAGGGTCACAGCTGGAGGCCTGGGGTAGGGGGGCATCAGGCCCTGCTGTTCTAGCCCCAGTCCCCAGTCATCCCTGTTGTGACGAAGCCAGGTCTACTCTTCCTTCCTCCTGGGAGAGCTCCAAACTCAGGAACCCGGCTGCTGGGCTGGATTGGGAGTGGGTGTGCTAGTAGGGGTGGGCGAGAGGCCTGCTGGGGTCCCATGGCCTGAACAGAGAGAAGCGTTTGAGCTGTTTGTTGGCCTGTAAACTCCCTTCCTGGCTTCAGCCGGGCTTGTGAAGACTGCTTTCTGCAGCAGGGCTCTGGAGTGCTTTGCCTTCAGTGTTGTAGCCCTGGCGATGGGCTCTGTCCCTGGAGTCTGGGGTTCAGAGGAGCCTCTGCCCATCCCCTCAGTATTACGTCTCCCTCCTCCTAGGGATAGCAGAGACTGGGCTGCTTCTAGGAAGCTGACCCCACTCGGCTGTCCCTGCCATGCCAGCTTCCTCAGCCTCTGCAAGGCACTCAGGATGGGGGACAACATGACTGGGACAACCAGTTGGAGCCCAGTGTTTCCGGAGAGCTCAATGCCAAGGGGCAGCGGGGTTAGCATTGTCTCAAGCTGGGCCCCAAACATAGTCCCATGGTCTCTGCCAGATGACTTTGAAGGTGATCTAAGCAGGCCCCTTATCTGTACATAGTGACTGGGGCAGGGGATGGCTGGCCAGTATAGCAGCTGCCTCTCTGTGCTGAGCACAGCCTGACCTCTGTGGCCCTTGTAAATATTGGATCAATGAGCGAATAAAACTCTCTTAAGAAATGAACTCTCCTGTGGTTGCTGGCCGAAGATTTAACAGGCTAGACTGTGGTGGGAGTAAGAACCTAACCAAACCTGGGCCCAACGCCCTGAGACCAGAGAGGTGAAAAATATGCATTCTCAGGGCCTAGGTTCTTGGGACCCTAGACCCAGGATTTAGGACCTGAACTGAGGAGGGGCTTTGTGGGGGCTGCGGGACCTGAAGAGTCATGTGCAAGGTATGCTTTGGGAGGAGAGAGCCATGGCTTTCATCCAGTTCTAATTGGCCTTGCAACCTGAACAGATGCCAGGGCTGTGGGTTGAGGAGACAAGTCCCTGGAGGGGCCCCCTTGGAGGGCTCTGCTCTACCCTTGTTGCGTTTGGACAGGTTCAGCAGGTCAAAGCTGCTACCTCCACCACTTTCCACTGCTGAGCACTTTCACTCTTGAGGCTGCCTCAGCCCTTGACCCTCACAGTTTCCCTGCCAGTCAGTCCTGCAGAGGGGCACTGATCTAAGCAGCTAAGGCTCAGCTGGACTGTTTAGAAAACAACTTTAATGGCTCAAACTCTTCTGTCTTGAGTTTAGTAGTCCAGAGCACAGATGAGGGCTACCCCACGCTTTATCCAGTGCCGCTGGGGCTGGTCGGAGGGGATCTCCACAGCAATGATGTAGTTGGTGGAATGGCCTGTGGTTGATAGTGTTCCTAGAGCAGGCAAGAAGTGGGGAGGGTTAAGTTGTCTGCCACAAGAGCAGGAACAGGGTAAAGGCAATGGACTCAGCAGACTGAGCTGGGGACAAGCAGTGGTCCTGACCCAAGAGAAAATCTGCCTCGTGAATGGGTCTGGCTAAGGCTTAGGCCTGCCCAGGGTTATTGCACTGACAAGTGAGGACAGCAATGGGAGAGTTGATGCCACAGGTCTTTCCCTCTTGCACCCAGTCCTGACTCTGCCTCTCCCCCAAACCCTAGTTACCCCTCTGAAACTTAATTGGCAGGCTGGGGCTCCCAGGACCCGGGTGGGTCTGCTGAGGGAGGCGAGAGGATGGTGAGCTCAGGGGCCACTTCCCACAGACTGAGCCCAAGCTCTGGGCATCCCCCTGCCTGCTGGTGATCCAGTTCTGTCCTGGACTGGTCACTGTCAGGAGTGCTGACTGGCCTCTGTGTCCCAATCCTGGGTCCCCACCTGTGATGTAGGCTCCCCTGCCCCGGGCCCGTACCTGCTCGGGTCAGCGTCTTGTAGATGGGGCACATGTAGAAGTCCTGGTTCTGGATCTTGCGGCTGGGCGTAGGCAGGAGCCAGATGACAGCCATTTCTGTGTATAGCTCCTTGGGCCGAGATTCAGCCAGCTGGAAGGCCTCGGGGTCCCAGCGGGCCCCTTCAAGAAACAGTCCATGGATGTAGCACCCCTCTTCGGGCCTTTTCTTGAGCTCTGACACTGACTGATGCATTACCTGTGGTGGGCACACAGACATGCCCCCACACGCATGAACACTTGGAATCTGGGTTAGGATTTGGGTCAGGAGGCACAAACTCCCTCCTGAGAGCTCTGCCTGCCCACCCGTCACCCACCATTTTAGCTGGTGTCCTGCCCCTAGGGATGTCCATGGGGCTCATGGCCTCTTCTGGCTTGGCTCTCCCTGCCCCCCAAACCCTACTTGGGGCTCCCGACTGGCAGCCAGCTGTGGCCTTGGCACCCTTCCTGCCTGGGCCATATCCTGGCCTGACCCTGGCCTGACTCTGGCTGTGTGCAAACCTTGAAATCAAACGAGATGGTGTCGATGGAGATAACAGACTTGCGGGCAAAGTTCTGCAGCGTTCCTGTCAGGAAGGCCTGGGGGAAGAAGAAGCCACTGATCCAGAAGACGGCTGGGATGCCCCCTTGGATCCAGGTCTGCAGGAACTCCAGACGCTGCATCAGGTCCATGACCCATGAGGACAGTGGCTTGAGTGAGGGGTAGGCCTTAGCTTTCCAGAGCTCAGGCACAGTGTTGTTGTACAGGCTGGTAGCCATCAGCTCCAGCTGTGAGGACATCACCACCAGCCCCTTGAGTGCCTTGAGTAGGTCTCGCAGGGTCTGTGTGATCACTTGCAGCAGCCGGTTGTACCTATAGGACCAGTGGCAAGGAAGCAGACAGTGCTCTGGGCCATGTGGCAAGATCTGAAATTCCCCAGTTGTAAGCCGTAGGCCAAAAAACAATGGCAGAACATAGGGGCTAAGAGCATAGAGCTGGGTCAGGCAGCCTGGGTAATGATCTCAGCTCTGGTTCTTACCAAATGTGTAACTTTAGGTCAGTTAACCCTTTTGGGCCTTGGTTTACTCATCTGTAAAGTGGGAATGATACAATATGGCTGAATTAGAGGGTGGACTTCTAGCACTTGGCATGGCACCTGGCCCACAGTAGCTGTGCTGTCATTTCGCTATGGCCAGTGGTATCAGAACCCAGGACTGGGGGTGGCAGGGGGATTACCGAATGACCTCTTGCACTAGCACTGTGTTCATTGACTCCTCATACAGCACCAGGTACTTGGCCGTTACCAGATGCAAGTCGATGGGCTCAGGAATCTGGAGTAGAATATTGTTGGCCACATTCTCTACTATCTGTGGGGGCAAAGGGACACAGGGAGTCAAGGCCAGTCCCTTAATTCTTGCAGGATTCCATGTGCACAGAGTCCCTTCCCACAGGGGAGCAGGCAGGATAGTGGGTGGGAGGCTGGCCCTGCACAACCTGTAGCTCCTTTTCCCTGCTGCCACCTACCTCCTCCCGGCTCTGGCCACCCATGGAAGACGATTTGGGTTGCAGCTGGATGATGGCACCGAGCAGGGCATAGGTCTCATTCTGGGCGAAGGTGATGTTGGCATTGTCATGCAGGCCAAAGATCTCAGGCATGTCATTGAGAGGGAGGCCCTTGATGTAGGAGAGGTAGCCCTGGAGGGTGGGAGAGCCGCCGCTGCTGCCGGTGGAGGGCACCCCAGTGGGGCACAGCTCCCACCTGTCTCCCCTAGTTGTAATCCTTATGCATCTCCCTCTCCGTGGGGCCGCATGGCTTCTGAGGCACTGTGCTTTCCTCCAACCCTCTTCTTGCTGCCGTCTTGCTCCCGGCTCCTTCATTTGGCTGCTCAAATCAGTCATGCCTCCCTCCTTACAATGATGACCTGCACTCTGAACACCCAGCCCAGGCTATGACCTTGGAGGAGCTGCCCCTGCCTCCACTGAGTAATTACATTCAGTCAATGGCTGAGAGGCCAGAGTTCACCTTTCCCCACACAGCCAGAGCCCCAGGGGGCAGGGACTGGGTCCACTCCCCTCACTGTGCTGTCTTTGTGGGGTGGAGTAATCGTGAAAAGGAGCTATTGCCCAGGCTGCCTGGCCCTTGGGGGTATGCTCACGTTGAGGTCGTAGGTAGGCTGGATCTGGTGGTAGATGCCTGAGGCACTGTAGCTGTGCTCATGGAAGAGCACAGAGGGGTTGTAGTAGTCTTCTAGGATGTTCATGACGCAGCGACGGTCCCAATCGTCAGTGACGCGGCCCCCGTAGTTGATCTCCCCGGCCGTGTACTTGAGGACCTACAGGGTGGGTGGGTGAGGGCCCCCCCGAAGTGCCCAGCACCACCCTCCCTGCCCCTGGCCTGTCCCCAGCCCACCTTGTATGGGATGTCATCATACTCGTCCAGGAACATCTTTAGTTGGCTGATACAGATGCGCAGGTCCCCGTCTGTAAACTCATAGGGGATGTTGAAGCCCAGGGGCCCAAATTTGCGGCGCTCCAGTGCGTTCCCATGAAACAGGCACAGAGACAGCAGCAGGGACTTGAACTCCATCACCTGCGAGAGGCGGTGGGGACAGGGGAGTGAGGGGTGGGCCGGGTCTGGGGCTCGTGGGGTGGGCATGCACCCAGTGCCCTTCACCTTGTGGCAGGAGTTGAGGAAGTCGTCACTGAGGCTGCTGTAGGACTTGAGCAGGTTGGCCTTGACACCGCGGGGTGGCTCAATGGTCATCTTGGAGCCGTTCTGCAGGATGGACACTGGGAACTTGTTGCTGGGCAGGCTGGTGAGCCACAGGCGGAAGTCCCGGTGCACCTGGCGGCCACACTCCATGTGAGCATGGAGACCGCCCCACACCAGGTTCCCTCCCACCAGGAGCCCTGCGCCCCCTGCAGTCTGACCAGGCTGCTCAGGCCACTGATTAAGAATATGGGCTTTGGCAAGTCCCAGGATCATCGGTCCTGGGTGAACTTGGGCAAGTCACTTCACCAGTGGTAACAGTAATTAGGGGAGCCACTTAGAAGATGAATCTAGCTGAGGCCTGTTTCATATGTTACTTCCTGAGTGCTCACTGTGTGCCCAGCTGGGCTGAGTGCTCTGTGGGACGATATTAAGCCTCGTCAGTCCTGGACGGACGTGTTAGCAGTCCCTTCAGCAAAGGAGGCTTTGGGCCTGTGGCAGGCAGGGCAGTGCACCTTATCAGGATTGATGTGCTCGATGAGGCGCTCCAGGACTGGCATCCAGCTCGGTGCCAGGTGGCAGTTCTGGAAGAAGACCCACTTGCCCCTCTCTATGGAGCTGCGCATCATGGCTTCTGCCCGAGGGCCCTGTTGGGGCAGAAGTGCTGAGCGGTGCCCTCACCACCAACCAGCCCAACCCCCAGGGCCCCACCCCTGCCCACCCTGTCCTTACCTGGCCCTGGCCCAGGGAGATGGCAGAGAGCTTCTTGGAGAACTTCATCTCTTCGGCAAACTTGTAGAGGTCAGCAGCGGGGTCGGTGCCAGGCGACAGCACGAAGATGAGGGGCGTGGTGGGGCTGGAGTCTTTGAACACCACTGACAGGTTAGCTGTCTGCAAGTCAGGGAGAGATGCTGAGTCACCTGGGGCTGAGGAAGGGCAGGCACCAGGGCAAGGCAGGGCGTCTGGGGCTTCCAGACAGCTCTCAGAGAGGCTTCCTGGTGGGGCCCGGAGCCTCCCAGAGCCTTTGGAGGGCACGACTAGGAGTTCCGCCCTGACCATGGCTGCAAAATGGTCTGTGAAGGTGCAGCCAGTCCCCTGGGACCCATAGGTGGAGACAGGTCCAGGGCACTGGCTGATGCCACTTGCCTGGGGCTCGATGAAGCGTGGCTCCAGGTTGGCGGCCACGAAATCCTGCATGGCGTTGGTAACCTTGTCTCCACGCAGGCAGCGGAGAACCAGCAGCTTCTGGAACTGGTCCAGGTACTCATCCCAGATGCCAGGCAAGGGCTCCCTGCAACAGTGCCCACATCTCCCTGAGAGCTGACCTGTGGGAGGGCACTGGCCCCGGGGACTCTGCCGGCTGGATGGCCGGGGAGAGTGGAGCTCCTGGAGTACATGGCTGGGAGCACAGCAGAGATGTGGCCACAGCTGCAGGGCAGCCCTGGTGGCTCCTCAGAGAAAGCTCCTTGCAGGCCTGTTCCTGGGGTCTCATCCCTCCGTGTGCCCACCCTGCCATGCCATGGGGTGCAGCTCACCGGTGGGGCTCGAGACTGTCGAAGATGGCCTGGAATTCTGAGAGGTGCTCTGTGAAGTCATGGGCGAAGTCTGAGAAGGCTGGCAGGTTTGAGAGTGCCAGGATATCTCGCCAGGCCCGCTCTGACAGCCAGTCGGGTGCCGGGTTCTCAGTCATGACTTGGATGGAACCTCCAGACAGGAGGTAGCGCCACTCACTCTGGCAGGGGACAGGGGGAGACTAGTGCCCAGGCCCTGTGACTGGCCTCCAGCACCCCACCCGGCAATGCTTCCCCCACCCCCCCTCAGCCAGAGAAATGGAGCTCTCCCTGGGGGTGACAGTCGGACAGGTCTGGGCTAGTGTCCTCACTCTACATTTTCCCGCTTGTGTGTCCTTAGGCAAAGGATGTGACCTCTCTGAGCTTCAGTTTCCTCACTTTGGGAAGTAGGAAGAATTAGAATTCTGGCTCCTCCACAAAGGGTTTGTGGGGTTAAGTGAAAGTGTACCCATTAGCCTGGCACCTGGCACACAGTTAGGGCTCAAGCTGGAGTCGCTGTCACACTCACAATCTCAGTCGTGATTTCCCACACACTGCGGGGCTCATGAGAGCGTGAGCCAGGAGGCTCGGGACAGTCCCTGCTCACCAGCACACCCGTGGCCCTGAGAAGGCTGTGCTCACAGAGCAGCTTGGGCTAGGGTCTCCTGGCTGTTGGAAGCAAGGAGCTGTTTCCTGAGGCCTCTGTCCCCTTGCTCTTGCTGTGCCCTTAGGCCTGGCCTTCCCTTTCATTTCACCCTGTTCTCCCTTCTCCCTGCCACACACTCCCTTCTCAGGCCATTTGTCCTGAGTCACCAGCCCACCTAGTTCCCTCTCTACTCATGTACCTGATCGATCTTGGCCTCATTCATCATGATGCGGGCACATAGCAGGAAGGCAAACATCAGCTTGTGCTTCTCGAAGAGGCTGCGGCAGACGTTGCTGTAGAGGTTGTAGGTCAGGTGGCGGTTGATGTTGGCAATGCGCTTCTTCAGGTTGTCTGCAGGGCAGGGAGGTGACGGCAAGTGCATGGGGAGAGGTGAGGGAAGCAAGATCCCGGGGGTTGAGCCTAACCCAGCCAGTCTGCCCTGCAGCCAGAGGGATGGCGTGGGCATCCCATTGGGGCCCACGGAATTCCCAGTAGAGGGGCTCTGAGGAGGGTCAGGAGGGGTGTGCGTGTTGTTATGTCTGGTATGAGTGTATGTGCAAGCGAACGTGGACATGCGTTTACATGTATGTGCCCACTGTGGAGATGTGTCCACGTGTGTCACATCTGTGCCAGGGTGGGAGCCTGGCATTCGTGTCACTGTGCATGCACGCCAGGGCTACCTGCCCTCTCAGAGTTGGCGATGCCCGAGAGGAAGATGTTGAGAAACCACTCCAGGGAGTACTGGTACATGGGGTCCACGTTGGCCAGGTCAGACACACAAAAGAAAAGGATCTGGGTGCGGACGGCCACAGGTATGTACTCCATGCGCGTGAGGTCGATGTCCTTCTCTGTCTGCTCTGCGATCCTGACTTTGGCCTGGAGGTGCGGCAGGGGAGTGGCGGTCAGGCCCAGCTACACTGGCAAAGAGCGGCAGGCAGAGGCGGGTGGGGACAGGGGTCGGGCCTAGGGCGAGAGGCAGGAGTCGGCAGGCAGGGGCAGGCAGTTGCTGACCTGGATCTCGGCAGCCTTCATTTTGGAAGCCTCCAGCACCTTGATGAGCTCCATGTCATCCACAGGGTTGCCTTCAGAGGAGCTGAGCCTGTACAGGATCTGGTCTTCAATGTCTTCAGCTCCTGGCGCATCTTGGCATTACTGACAATTAGTTGGTTCTTAGCTTCCTCCAGGTCCGGTCTCTCCTCAGCCACTACCTGGCCCAGCAGCTGGTCCTCTAGGCCACTGCCAGGGGCAGGAGACACCATGTCTGCAACACCTGGCAGGCCCCAGAAGGCCAGGCTTGAGCCCGCTCACCTGTCTACCTGTGGCCCTGGGGCTCCAGGAGCCCAGAATCCCTGCCAGCGTTGGCCTGGGAGGCCTAGCCTCTGTCTCAGGCTATAGAGCTAATGCGGAGCCTGTCTGCAAAATGACCAGTTCTCAGTGAGACCCTGGGTGGCAACCCGGAATCCCAGCAGGGTCTTTGAAAAACTTCCTCAGCAGGAGGGGGCTGGGTGACTGGTAGGGATCTACCTTAAGGGTGTTTTCACCACCATGTCTGTGGAGAGGTTCATAGTGGTCACTGACATGGAGGCCTCAGCATGGAGCAGGCCTGTGGGCTCTGTGTGGGTAGCCAGCAAAAACCATAGTGCCTGGGCTCACAGCAGCAAGGCGGGAATTAGGGCCTGGGTGCAGGGAGCCAGTGTGTGCCTGACTTAGGATCCAGCACAGCTCTGGGGGTGAGGGCACAAGGGGCTGGCAAGGGCTGAGCTGCAGGGGAAGGGTACCTGGACAAGGTGGCGCTAGCGCTGACCAGGAAGGCTGAGGGGTCCTGACCAAGGATCAAGGGCCCTTGATCTTGGGGGTGGGGGTTCTTAGGTGGGAGTAGTGGCAAGTAAGGGTAGCTGGTGGAGGTGCTAGGAAGGTCTGGAATGCCAGAGTGCCTTGGAAAAAGCCACTGGAACCTCTGGGAAAGACCCACCAAGTCTCAGCCTGTGGGTGGGAGCCAGGCAGCCAGGCAGAGCTGATGCTCTGGGCCCAGGGGCTGGGGGCTCACCTGGGCGACAGAGTGAAGTTGATGAGAGTGAGTTTAGTGGAGATCTCAGGCGTGTAGTGTGGGTTGGGCAGCTTGGTGGTAATATACATCCTGAAGTCCTCATGGTAGGGGATCACCGTGTCCCCCAGCTTCAGCACTGTGTTCCCCTGCTGCTTGTATGTCTACAGTGGGTGGGATGGGCAAGCACCGTGGCCAGGGCTTCACCAGAGAGGCAGGCAAGGAGCTGCCCTCTCCCCTGTCGAGACTGACAGGCTGCCGCCACTCCCCTGCCACTGCTGCAGGCCCACCTGCTTGAGCAGCACAGGCTCCAGGGCCGGGTCCAGCTCTTCGCCCACGTTCTCCAGAAGGCAAGGCTTGCCAAAGCGGATGGCATTCTCCATGCTGCGCAGGAAGTCTCGGTCACTCAGCTTGAATACATCCAGCCCATTGTCCTTCTCCTGTGAACACAGGGGGCTAGTGGGGGCCGTGGGGGCTGAGAGCCAGGCTGAACCCCCACTACTGACCCTGCACCTGCTAAGCCCGGCTGTGTGCGGCGGGGGCACCATGCAGGTGGGCTCACCATATTCTTGATCCATTTGTTGGCCTGGCTCTGAGGGTCAATGAAGTGAGTCCAGCGCTGGGAGTACTGGTTGATGACCCCATTCTCCACTGACAGTGTGTCGTTGGGGAGGCCGGCGATCTGTGGGGCACCAGGGGCCAGACTGGGTCAGGGCTCTCACATAAGCGGGGTCAGCTGGCGCATCAGCTACTCCCAGCTTCGTGCTTGGCTGTCTCTTCCTTCTCCTTATTATATCCCCTTGGAGGTGGGGACAGGGGACAGTGTGCACAGGAGTCAGCCCACAGGACCCCATACTCTCTCCTGCTTCTAGGCTGGCTCCCAATACCCTCCTTTCTCTGGGCCTCTCTGCCCTCATGCGTACTGAGTCCTCACTCAGTCAGACCATCTCCCCAGAGCCCACAGGCCATCGGTATCCTGGCCTATGCTCACCCTTGGCCTCTGCCCATAGCCTCTTGGTTTTCCCCCTGGGCCAACTTTACCTGTTCTTCTGGGTCTAGCTCAGATCTGACTTCTTTGGGGGAAATTTCCTTAACCTCACTCTGGGTGCTCCTCCCCTTCCCCAGCCCACTCGTACAAGCGCCCCTTGGGTTCTCTGCCCACAGTTAGCTAGATCTGTGCCACACCACGTTCAGCTTTCTCCTCTCCTACGCACACCCTTTCGCTGGGCCCAGGCAGGTTCAGGGGAGGCATCTCTGAGCAGTCCCAGGAAAGAGGGTGGGAGGGAAGCAGGAGGCTCGTGGCCCAGCCCAGTCATGCCAGCCCCCTGGGTGGGTACCTGCCACGAGCGGATCTTCACGGGGTTTCCTAGTGTCCCGATCAGCGTGGGCTCAGAAGTGTGCGGGACCTTGTGTCTTGTGAGCTCCTTGACCCACTGGTTGTAGAGCACTGTGCGATACTGGCCCTGGGAAGACGCCAGACTCAGGACTGTCCCACCACGACATGCGGGATGCCCTCCCGCCTCTCTCTGTCCTCCTGCACTCAGCCATTGTACACAGAGGTAAGCTCAGATGTGAAGCCAGACACCCGCACTTGGGTCCCACTCTGGGTGACTTCCTTGGCCTCCACAAGCCTCAGCCCCTCTTCTGTGAAATAGGGGCCATGACAAGAACGCCCACCTGTCAGGGAGGCTGTGAGGGTTGAAAGAGATGCACCCAGCAAGCTTGGAAGTGAGAGCTCCTATTTCCCACTAGAAAACCAGCCCTGCCAGGGCAGGGTTTTGGCTGTTTCATGCACTGCCTTATCCCCCGTGCCTGGAACAGCACCTGGTTCAGTTGGGGCACCTGAGGAGTGCTTGTTGAATGAGTGAGTGAAGAAGGAGTGGCCTTCCAGGCTGCCCCTTGTGGAGTGAGGCCTCAAGATGGGGCCTCTTTGGGGAGGAGAGGCTGCCCCAGGCAGGGCCAGAAGTCTCCTTACTGTGAAGGGGCCCAGGTAGGCCACGAAGCCAGCAGCCAGCATAATGTCACCGGAGATGTTATCAAGCATATGCTCCAGGTTCTCCACTGTCTCCTGCCAGCGTACCTTCTCTTCGGACAGCCCGTTGATGAGCTGCGGGGGCAGCCCCATGGGGCGGGCTGTGGTTGGCCAGGCCAAGGGCTGGGGAGGGCGCACAGGGCCTCCCCCCAAGCAGGCCACCCCCGCCCACAGGCCCTCCCTACGGGGCATGCGCACCTTGTCCGCGCGGCCCAGCCGCTGCTCACACTGCTCGCACTTCAGCTCCAGATCCTCCTTCTTGGTGATGCATTCCCGGTACTTGGTCTGCAGCGTGGCGATGCCATCCTCCACCTCGCGCAGGCGCTGCTTGGCCTCCTCCAGGATCCTCTGTGTCACCTCCAGGTCGTCCTGGGCCTCCCGCAGGGCTTGCTGCCGGCAGAGGGCCCAGGGTCAACTTTTGGCGGGGGCTCTTCCTCCCCTGCCGCCCAGCCGTACCCAGCCCTCACCCGCTTGGGCTCCACTGCTTTGGCCACAAAGTGGTACTTGTGCATGGCGCGCACCCACTGGCAGATGGAGGTGCAGGCCTTGGACACCTTGGCGATGGCGGCCGGCTGGAACTCCTCATTATCAATGTACGGCTGGATGGCTTTGATCACTGCCTCCCCAATGTTGTCCTAGGGGAGGGGAACTGTGGGCATCAGGGGGTGCTTTGCAGGGAGGAAGGGGTGGTGGGCCCTGCTAAGGAACACCTTGCTCCTGCTCGGAGTCCCATGCCCCATGTAGGCAGCTAGACCCCCTATAGACTTCCCCATCCTCCCTCCTCCTCTTTTATGAGTCTAGAAACCAGAGTCCCCACAAGGCCTTATTAGGCTTCAGCACACGTGTCTTCCTTTGGGAATAATCATGGCCCAGAAAGGCTGGTCGGAAGGGGAACATCTGTTCTAGGATTTCGGACAATATGATTGGAGACTTTGTTCTCAAGAAACCATGCATACTTGAGGTCTGATAATATGCAAGTCCCATTTAAAACTCACTTAGCAACAAAGGCTATTTCCTGACAGGTGTGGAGATGAGTGAGTGATTCTGATGCCCAACCAGGCTCATGTTCAGGGTATTAATCCTCACCCCGAGAGCTCACCACACCCCCAGGGTTCCTGTCCCACCCTAGGAGAGTCCAACCCTATAGTTCAGGATGAGCTCAGAAATCTGCATAGTTCATGAGCTCCCAGGGCTCAGAGCCTGGGACCAGGGGAGCCTGAGCACTGGCTGTGAGCGCTCCTGATTTGGGCTTAATTAGGCCTGTGGGGACTCTGGTTTCTAGACTGATAGAAGAGGAGGAGGAAGGATGGAGAAGTCTATAGGGGGTCTAGCTGCCCATGGGCCATTGTCTCCACCCTCTCAGTGCAGCCTGGAGTGTCCGGGCCTGATACTGACGCACGGTGGTGGGTGGTGGCCCATGTGCACAGGCAGTTGTCCCCTACCCAATTGCTGGGCTGAGGAGGGTCCCCCAAGAGGATGGTGGGCTGATCTAACCATGAAGCTACCTCCCAAGAGAGAACATGGGCATGGAGACTGAGAGCCCCAGATAGACAGCAAAGAAACCCAGAGGCAGACAGGAGAAACCGAGCCTCAGCTGAGGCTGAGGGAAAGGCAATGGTTGCACAGACACGAAAGGTCTAGGCCAAGGCCATGGGGGTTTCAGGGAGGACAGGGCACGAGAAGGGATCTCTGGGCTACAGAGCTTTGGAGTGACTATGGGTGAGATCTTATGGGGACAGGAGCCTGCCTGTCGCCCCTGTGGCCACAGGGCTGTGTGGTTGCAGGCAGAGGGAGACAGGACAGAGAATCCTACACTGTGGGGGTGCCAGCTCCTCTCCTTGCTTCCCTGCCTTACCCACTGGCCAGCCTGCACCTGGCATGCCCACCTTGTCGAACTTGAAGAGGCTATCGAGGAAGCGGCCAGGGTCCTGCAGCAGCCCCTTGCCAGGCTCCCAGTAGTCGTCCACCTTGGAGCCAGGCTTCTCTCCGGGCACCTTCTTGGGCTTGATGCCCTTCATGATGCACACAGCCTCTATGACCAGCTTCACGCCTGGGGGTGGCCGCTGCATGGCCCGCACCTGTGGGTCAGGCCAAGAGTGGGGGAGACCCATCAATGCCTGGATTCCCCTGGGGCAGGGACGGCTGTCAGACAAGGTGGACCCCACCAACCCAGTTCCTACCACTATCGACAAAGTGTGCTCTGAGATATCCGCTGAGATCTGCCTCAGCCTGTGGCTCCTGCTGCTCTCCCACACACCCAGGCTTGACCATGAGGTCCTAGAGGCTGATTTCTGAGAACCCAAAGCCCTCCCCACATGCTGGCCCAGGGCCTGGGGGCTGGTACAAGGAGGTAAGGGCAGGCAGCTGGGTTTGAGCCCTAGTTCTGCTCACATCTCCCAGCACATGACCCCCAAGGGATGTGGAGAGAGGGGGCCAGGGCCCAGGGGTGCTGGGCTGGATGCAGGGGGGATTCCAGGGCTGCCTGGCCGCCCACCTCAGTCACATCATTCTTGTTGAGGTTGCGCAGGCTGGCCAGGGCCGCGTCCAGGGCAGGCAGGGCCTCATCCAGGTCCTTCTGGGCATCATCAGCTATAGCTTGTGCCTTCCTGGCCTTGTCATTGGCCTTGATCTCCTCTGCTTGCACTGAATTTCGGGTCTCCTGGGCAATGGCTGTGTCTGCCTGGAGACCAAAGGCAGAGAGGTCCCAGCTAGTGGCATGCCAGGGACAAGTGTGTTCCCTCCCCTTTCTCCTCCCTGCACACCTCAGTCGTCCCAGGCAGAGGGAAATGAGGGCTGGGATACCCCATTCTCCAAGGCCCCTCTCGGCTACGACAGGCCATGGAGCTCTGGGAATGTAAGAAGCCCATTCCGAGCGTTCACGGTGGGTCTGGATTGGGGCTCTGGGCTTTATGTGCTTGAGCATAACTGCCCCCCAGGGAAGGACCCCCCCAACCCCTCAGGGCACCACCATGCAAGACAGAGAAAGGTGCTCTGCCCCCCGTCATGTTCTTTTCATCTGCTGGCAAACATTTTCAAAACACTGGTATTACAGAACAGGATGTGACTGCTTCTATCAGAAAGCTATCATAATGAACATACGAATCTGAGATGTTGGCTGAGAGGACCTGGCCCTTGAATTCGGAGATCTCATGAAGACTCAGAGGGTCTCAGAGGGAGACTCAGACAGAGTCTGCGCAGCTGCCTGTGGTGGCCTGCCGCTCAGTCGGTGTTGTGATTATCACGGTTTGGGCTGCCTGTCTTGCTCTTCACCACATCCCCTACCCCGGAGCAGTGCCCAGCATAGAATAGGTTCCAAGCAAACACTTGTTGAATAAACCAATGACTGCCGACTGAGGAAGACAGGCACTGAGAGGCTAAGAAATCTGCAGGTGATCTTGTGGTTCCATGGGGACTCCGGACATCCTCAGACATGGTCAGACACCAGGGAAGAGAGCCAGGGAGCACCCCTGACCTTGATCTGCTCCATGGTGAGCATAGTGTCCTTGGCAGCCTCTTCCAGCAGGGGGCGCATCATCTCCAGCTCCTCCTGCATCTTGGCCACATCTTCTGAAGTACGCAGCAGCTGGGGGATGGGGGATACAGAGAGGAAATCAGGTGTGACAGGGGACCAGAAAGAGAGCCAGGGGGATGCCTGTGTGGCTCAGTTGGTTGAGGGTCTGACTCTTGATCTCAGTTCAGGTCTTGATCTTGGAGCCTTGAGTTCAAGCCCCCTGTTGGGCTCCATGCTAGGCGTGAGGCCTACTTAAAAAAAAAAAAAAAAAAGGACAAAAGAAAAAGAGAGTTGGGCCTGGAGGAGTCTGGGGAGAGGTTCCTGCAGGGCCACAGGCCCTCGTTCATGAGTGAGAGGCTGTGGCTTGTTGCCCAGTGAACCCTTGAGGAAGGGAGCAGTCCCCTGAAAATCTGTGGGGTAAACCTGCTTTGGTCTTGCCCTTGGACAACAGCTTCTATTCATTTATTCATTTGGTAAGGGAGGAAGCCACCTATTTCAACACTGCAGGCTGCTGATTGAGAGGATAGGCTGGGCCTCCCTGGGTCAGGGCTAAGCCAGAGCAGGCAGAACCATGGGCTGCTAGCCATTACCCACAAAGCCCCACCCTGGCCCACCTTGTCAAGGCCACTCTTCATGCGGTTCTTAGCAGTTTTCAGCTCCTGTTTCTTCTGCCCAATTAGGATGGAGAAAATATTAAGCAGCTCCAGGTAGCTCTTTGGGGTCACATAGTTGTGGCGGGCCAGCTCAGCCAGGTAATCGACACACTTCTTGGCCACCGACTGGTGGATATACACGCAAACCTGAATCTGTGGGGTGGGAAACCACTGATGCCAGCAGCAAAGACAGGGCACCGGGGTTCCCTCAAAGCCACTGCAGCCTGGTCCCAAGGAGGGGGCCACATGTAGGAACCTCGATGCCTCTCACACTCACTGTCTCCTATGATCCTCATAACCTCTAGGGTCAAGGTCACCTATTCTGCAGAAGAAAATCCCACGACCCAGAGAAGTCAAGGGGCTTGTTTAAGTTCACACAACTGTCAAGGGCATAGCTGCCTTTGAATGTGGACTCAGGTGTCTCCCAGATCTTGCCCTTGTCACAGCTCCCAAGACCTGCCTCTCCCTGAGAATCCTAAGGTGGGACCCCCTGCCTTGGAGACTGGGTCTGGGGAAACAGAGGGCCCAAGGGCGCAGCATAGCTGGACAGGGAAATGGGCTCATTCTAGCTCCGGGCCCCCAGGTGACCAGCACTCTCTCAGTTAGGACCAGACAAATCTGGCCCCCCATCTGTGGTCTTTGGTTGTGTTGGGGGACCCTGTGAAGAAAGCTGCCACAAAGCCCTCAGGGACCAAAAGAAACAGTGGCTGTGGAGTGTGTGTCTAACCTCCTTTGTCACTGCGAACAGCCTTGTGGCACCCCCATTATACAGATGAGGAAACAGGCTCAGCACAGGTAACTCACATGCCCAAACGCCCATCGACATTAGGCCTGGGTGAGCGTCCCGAACCTAAACAGTTCCCCCACGACAGCTTGCTCCTCACCAAGACACCTACCAGTCCTCCAATTACTTCAGAGGTGGCTTCCAGTTCTGGGATCTCGTTCAGGGACATGGTGGCCACAGACTCCAGGGCCTCGGCTGGCCATTCGTTAAACCAGTCAATGGTACAGCAGTTGACCAGGGATGGAAACTGCCTCAGGCGGGCTCGGAAGACCTCTCCGATGGGGCTGGGAGGCCAGGAGTCCAAATGAGACACTGACTTCCACCCCCAGGAGCCTAGGACCCTCCCCATGGCAGGCTACGATGACCGCCTGTACCTCATGCACAGCACCATGTGGATATTGCTGCGCACACGCCCAGTGTAGGCGGCCATGAGGTTGGCCTTGGTGGGCTGCAGGCCCTGCTCCTGGACATACGGGCGCATGGTGTTGACAATCTGGTCCTGCTCATCTGAGGTGTAGAGGTTGGGAATGTCACCTGAGTTCAGGACGTTGTTGATGTCCTCCAGGAAAGACTCGTTCTTGATCTAGGGAGAGATGAGAGTGCAAAAGCTAAGCCTTGATGATGGGCCCTGGGCATTGGTCTCCCTGCACCTTCACAGCAGCCCCATTTTACGAACCATGCCACCGAGGCCCAGAGAAGCCCAGGATCATACAAGTGACCCCATAAGTCATAGTCTAGGACTCATATCCAGGCCTGCCTAGAGCAGAGACTCTGGATATCACCACTGGGCTGTGAAAGGGCCCCGGGTCCTGGGTAGGAGATGTGGCACCTTACTCCTCACTTTCCAGGCCTCTCCATGCCTGTTACTCACAGGAGGAAACCAGGCCACAGGCAGAAATAGTTCATTGCCGGATGACATGAGGGGACCCTGGGGGTAGAAGCAGGGCTGGGAACAAAGAGGACCCTGCACAGGGTGGGACACATTCCAAGACTTCAGCCTCGGCCCAGTTCTGACCCCCAGCCAGGTTTAAGTGCTGCTCTAATTTGTCTTGAGATCCCAGAGCCATAACTTTGATTTCTCTTAGAGACCTAGGGACAGGACTCATGCCCAGGGAGCTCTAGAGGGAGCAGCCGCCAAGAAGGGCATCACGGGCACAGCACTTTGGGCATAAGTCCTGTGGTCCTTGAGGTGGGAAGCCTTTGGCCAGTGAGTGTGGTGCCACTTGTGGTCAGCCATGGTGCCAGGGGCCTTCTTTACCCTTAGGGTATAGTAGTGATCTCTATCTCCCTAGCCCCGACAGGATGGGTTTGGCCCCATGCATCTGACCCACCCAATTATGGGCTCCCTCACACCTAGTCCCAGCTGTCCCTGAAAACAGCCACCCCAAATGACAGTGACCTGGGATCGAAGGACTGACCGCCTTCTAGGATACCACACTGGGATGGGGTTGTTTCCACCCCACCCTGGACCCTGCCTGCTGCATGGCAGTGGCACCTGGGTATCGGAGAACAGGAAGGTGATGGGCAGGTTATACAGGCCAGCCTTGAGCAAGACCTTCTTGACATCTTCACGCCACTCGGTCATGCCATAGTTCTTGGATAGCTCGATCTGGAAGCACTCGTACTCAGCCCTGTAGACAGGAGTTTGGGTGGAGGCCTACCAGAGCTTGAGGCCAAGTGCTGAGTGGTGGGTGCCCACCCCCCACTCCAGCCATCTGGAGTCTGGCTCCCATCCTGGGCTTATCTGCAGACTCTCCAGGCCCTGAACATTCTCTCTTGCCTCCAGACCTTTGCTTAGGTGATTCCCATGGCCCCTTCCCTTCCATCCTCCCAGCTCTGGCTCTGAGAGAAAGCCCATGGCTGTCTTGTCTAGGAATCCCTCCTGGATGTCTGCAGCCACATCTCCCTCCCCACAGCACCACAAGAAGGGCACCACTGCTGCCTCTCTTTGGGGCTCAGTTCCTATTCCCAGTGTGTTCAGAATCCCATGGCTGGGGGTCCTGGCCCGGGGCGGCTCGAGGCTCCCCAACCTGTGGAAGAACATAAATGGGACCAACAGCCTGCCTCCGGCCACCCACTGCCCACCACGCCTGAGGCCCCTCACATGTGTGAGGCCAGCCGTGTGAGGGAGCTGCGGCCGCTGCCACCCACGCCCAGCAGGAGTGCGTTGCCCAGTGCCTGGCGCAGGGTACGGCTGATGCGGCAGATGTGGCTCATGGCATCCATGAAGAGGACCAGCTTCAGCTTGGCTGTGTTGATCTGGTTGTAGTCCTCCATGTACTCCTCAATCACCTGCATCATCTGGGGCCAGGGAGGATGGGGAGATCTGGGTCCTCTCTCGGTCTCTGTGCACTAGGGCCCCCAACAGAAAGTACACCCCTTCCTCTGTGCTTGGAAGGGTACTGTGCCTTCAGAAGCCAGATCCACCTACATAAGGCCCGACCTGTTGGATACACCAAGGCCTGAGGGGCAGGGGCAGAGCCCTGTCTGTTTCCTCTGGGTTTTCCCAGGTGTACTGACCTGGGGCTCTGGTGGGAGCTCCCAGGAACAAGGAGGGGATGTGTGTGGAGGGAAACCATCAGGAAGGCCACTTCAGCCACACAGCTCTGAGGCCCCTCACAAGGTCTCTTCCATGTCTCCCTAGGGTCGTGACTCAGACTTGTGGCCCCAGGGGCCCTGCTGCCCCTCTGTGGACAGGATGATAGCCCCTCCAACAGGCACGGCATGTCCCTGTTTACAGAGCCTGTCTCAGATGAACCATAGGCTCATCCTCAGAGGTGGGCCAAGGAGGGCCTGCTACACCCTTTTGACAGGTGAGGAAATGGGACCTAGAGAGCTGGCCTTTGAAGTCAGCATCCTGACCCTCTGGCCACAGCATGCTGGTCTGTTAGCAGGGCCTGGGTCCTGGGGGGCAGCATGAAGGGGCCCGAGGAGGGGTAGGCCTCAGCGGGGCCCCTCACCTTCTTCTCGCTGGTGATGAGCTCATAGGACTTGATGTCAGAGCCTGGCGACATGAAATCCCCATAAAGGATGGGCTGGAAGGGACAGACCTCGACAAAGGCCACGTCCCAGTGCTCCATGTGGCTCTCCAGTAGTTTGTCAAACCAGCCTCGGTCCTCCTCATTCACCAGGCGGTCGCGGAACACGCGGCAGCTCTCGTGGTACCACAGTCGTAGCAGCTGTACCTTGTCCTGCAGCCACCCCAGCATCAGCGCCTGCCTCTGCCCCTGGAGCCCCGGGCAGGGCCACACACAGGGCAGCTGGCCAACAAAGGCCCCCGTCCTGCACAAGGGCTGCCTGCGCC
Organism: Paguma larvata; assembly: GCA_030068075.1. Taxonomy (NCBI): domain Eukaryota; kingdom Metazoa; phylum Chordata; class Mammalia; order Carnivora; family Viverridae; genus Paguma; species Paguma larvata. Next base: position 19,867,411 of record CM057842.1, on the reverse strand, counting down.
TCTCCACCCCCAGCTCCAGGCTCAGGAGGCCAAGTGCCTGCTGGGACCCAGCTCCATCAGCTGGTCATCACTTCTCCCCTCATAGGGCCCCCACAGTTCCCCAAGCCAGGGAGGAATGCCCAGTTCTCCTTACTCCTTCCCAGCACCCCACATCTAGCCACTCAGCAAGCCCCTCTGACTCTGCTCCCATTTCTGTGTCTGCTATCACCTCCATCCCAGCTTTCCTGCCTCTCCCTGGGCAAGTGGCTGGCCCTCAGGAAGCTCCCAGGCCCTTCTCTCTACATCTTTGGCTACTTGGCAAGGCCAAGTCTGGCATCTGTCCTGTTCACCGAGTCTCCCCCAGCACCAGGCTCTGCACACACTGACCCATCCCACTCCCATTCCAAGTGTGCATCTGTCTCCCACTGGCACCCATGGCTCCCATCACCTTCAGGATCCTATAGCTCTCACAGCTGACAGTCTGCTGCAGCCCATCCAGCACACCAGACAACCCACTCCCTGCTACAGTCCTGCTCCTGCCACCTGGGCATTTGGTTCCTGTAGTGCATCCCACTCATTCTTCCTCCCAAATCTTCTCCCATTCAGGGCCTCCAACAGGAACCTCTCTCTCCCTTTCTTTGCCCTGGCTCCCTCTTTTGCGGGATCGCCAACACCACTGCCATTCTAAGCATGGATCTGGACTCAACTATAGCAAGGCAGGGGGCCTGGAGCCCACCATGCCCTCAGCCCCACTCAGGTCCTTGCCAGATCAAGGCTAGGCAGTGTTTGAGCAGTAAGGCCTAAAACGAGGGGCTGGGGAGGACCGTGAAGTCATGGTGGGTACTCCTCGTCTGGACACTGAGAAAGGAGCCTACCAGATCCTCACCTCGACCTTAGCTGGGTCGGCCATGAGTATTCCCTGGAAGACCTTGGAGAGGTCCCTCAGGTTGAAGGTATAGTGGGACTTGGCTGGGGTGGGCAGCAGCTGGGAGGTGATGGTGGAGTATACCATGACGGTGGCTTCCACGAGGGGATCCGCGAAGTGAGTGATGGCGGGGGCCCCAACTGTGGGAACAGGAGGGTGGGCCTGGGTCACACAGGTGGGGGCTCCTAGTGCGGCCTCTGTGGATCCTAACACCCTGCCCTTGCCAATGCCGTGTTCTTCCCTACATGCCCTTTCCCCAGCCTTGCTTGCAGCCACCCTTTAGCTCCTCTTCGATGCCACCTCCTCCACGAGCTCTTCCTGATGTCCCCTAGGTTGGGGGGAGGAATCTCCTGCTCTGAGCTCCTCACTTTCACGTCCTCGTTGTGCACTGGGGCACTGGGACACACCCACGGAACAGGGGGAGTCAGTGCCAGTGGGGCTGTCCCCCACACCTGAAACAGGCCAGCTCTGAGCCAGCAGGGGAGGGTCACATGGTCCACATACGCTTCAGGAGGGCATCATGGGGGATGTGCAGGGCCTGGAGTCAGCTGTGACCTGCAGGGCTTTGGTAAGCCCCTCGGAGCTGCCGCAACCACCAGCCTGCATTTTCATTACTAATATAATCTGTTTTATTGTTCTTTAAAACCTACTCAGTTCTTTGCTGGGATCCGAAATTCTGTAAGTGGGAACTTGGGGCAGAGGGAATCCCCTGAAGTAGAAAAAAGTAAAGAAGGGGCAGGAGGGCTCATTAGCCCCACAGAGGGGCTCATCTGTTAACACAGGCGCTGTTCTAGGTCCTAGGGACAGAGGGAAGCCCCAACAGATGCACTCATCACCCTAAAGCTGCCGTTCTTGTGGGGAGGCAGGGAACGAACAGACCTGCAGCAGAGCGGACAGTAAAGAGCTTTGGAGAGGCCTGCTGCAGGAGAGAGGTGTCAGGGGAGCCGGGGCTGGGGGCATTTGGCATGATGCTGGGAGACGCCTCATGAGGAGGGGCACTGGAGCAGACGGCTGAGGGAGGGAGGTGTAAGCAGGCCCAGGACAGTGAGGAGGGGATGAGAGCAGAGAGGTGACAGGGGTAGGGACAGCTCCACCTGTCAGTGTTGGGACTTGGGCTCTTGCCTGCAGTTGGGTAGCGGAGGAGTGTGATCCAAATGAACATTTGAATGGGTCCCTCTGGCTGCAGGTAGAGATGGATAGATGGACGGATGGGAGGTTGGGGCGGGGTGGGGGAATGGGGGTGACCTGAGAGAAGGAGGGGCCACCCTCCACCGACAGTGACATCCCGGGAAAGTGAGAACTGAGAGCTGGCCTTCGGTCTGGCGACACAAGGCCGCTGGCCACACACCACTCTCCGGGCAGTTGGTGGGGCAAGAGAGAAAGTGGGAGGGGCAGCTGGTGCCAGCATGAAGAGACAATGCTCTTGAGCTGTGCTGTCAATGTGAGCAGAGAAATAAGTGATGGCCAAGATAGGAAGGGGCCCAGAGTGGCTGTTTTGTGTTTGTTGTTAAGGTGGGGGACATGTCTGCTAGCTGATGGAAGCGAAGGCAGCGTTTGGGGAGGTGGAGCCTCGTCCTCCAGCAGGGGGTGGGATTCAAGCCTAAGAAAAGGGCTCTTTGAACTTGCCCGGGAGCAGGACAGTCCATTCCCAGCAACAGGAGAGAAGACAGGGCCGAGGGAGGCCTGGGTGCGGGTGAGCAATGGACATGGAGGCCTAAGGAGGGCACTGTCTTCTGATGGCCTCTTGCAGTTGAGGTAGGGGAAGAGGCGGGACGTGAGGTGGGGCTGGAGGTCTAAAGTGCTCAGTCACTCTGCTGCAATGACCAACAGACCTGCCCTGTGTGAGGCTGCTACACCGGAGATGCCTGTTCCTTGGATAGGGCCAGCCTCTTTGGAACCTCTGCTTCTTTACACAGGGTGGGAGCTTGTTGGATTCCTTTATTCATTCACTGGACTCACACTTACTTTGCTTCTACTATGGGTTGGACATAACCGAGGAACTGGAGGACTGGCTGCTATATGAATGGTTGAGTGAGCCTACAAAGGCATTGGCTCTCGCCCAAGGCCCTCACATGAGCCTGAGGATGGTTCACTGTGGTCACTGGAACTCAGCCTCAGCCACACACAACTGGAGCCCAGGGCTCCCCCTGGAACTAGCACCTCACCCCATCCAGGGCCTGTCCAGGCCTGCACTTACGCACGGGGTCCCGGTAACTTCTTTCCCCAAGGAGTCCACCTAGAGAGTTGAGGGAAAGACATGGGGCTCTAAGTTAGGTGGGTCCCTTGCTGCCCACCTTGGCTGGGCAGCTCCCAGAGCAGCCACCTGCCACCTGCCCTCCTCAGAGCAATATGGCCCCCACCCCAAGCTGGGCCTGTAGGCAAGTTCTGACCTATCACCCCCAGGGGCAGGGCAGGCCAGGCCAGAGAAGGGAAGACCCGACTCCCATCCCCAACCACCTGGCACAGTGTCAAGGAGAGTTCAAAGGTCAGAATGTATGTTAGATAGGAGGTGAGCTGGTGAGGGAAACTGTATCCTGATACAGACTTTTCCCCAAACCCCATGGAAGATCAGGGGCAGTTTGTCCATTCCATCCTGGCGGCTTTTCCTGATTTATAAAAGTAACATTCTTCCACCATCTTTTCTAGGCAAGTACTGACATATATGTGTGTGCTTAGGCAGGTGAACGCACAAGTGTACATATGTATAAATCACATATTCAGCAATCCCCATGTGCCGGGCTTCATGCTAGATGCTACATGCAGTGTCTTTTTTAACTTTCACGATGTGGCTGGTGGACACTAATATCATCATGCATTACACAGATGGAGAGACAGGCTCACAGAGGTTCACAAATTTGCCAACGGTGACATAGCTGAGCAAAGGATGAATCCAGGGCTGAGGTTAGTGCCTCAACCACTTTACCCTTTCCAGTAGCTGCCCAGCTGTCCTAGGAGGAGCTTACCCGGCTTGGGCTTCTGCCTTCGCCCAGGGCCTCCCCCACTTCCTCCCAGTGCTCACCCATCCAACTGCTCAGGATGGTGGAGAAGATGCGCTTCTTGCTGACCTCGTCCATCTCAGCAAAGGACAGGTAGTTGAAGTGGCGTGTCAGCCGTGGGGTGATGGCATTCCTGCCTCCACCTGGGGGGCCCATGGCACAGACAAAGTTGATGTCCACCAGGTTCTTGAAGGCTCCTGGAGTGAAAGCAGGAAGTCAGGAGGGAGTCCTGCCCAGGGCTGAATTATGACTTCTGTGGGCCCTAGGCCCTTGGCCTTCAAGGGTCTCCTCTCCTCCATAAAAAATATTAAAAATTATCATTTATAACTATTAGAATAAGACAAATATATTAATATTATACATTAAAGATGTTCTTTGACCTAAAAGTTCATCTTCCTGGTGATTTTAAAAGAAATCAAAACAGGGGCACTTGGGTGGCTCAGTCGGTTAGGCGTGTGACTTCGGCTCAGCTCATGACCTCACGGTTTGTACTGACACCTCAGGGCCTGATTCTGTGTCTTCCTCTCTCTCTGCCCCTCCCCTGCTCATGTTCTCTCTCTCTTTCTCAAAAATTCATAAACATTAAAAATATTTTTTTTAATCGAAACATTTCTGTGGACCCTCTAAAAGTACCATGGGTACTAGGCGCTGTGCCCACCCTGTCTAACAGATGAGGCGCCCTGCCCTGCCCAGCACACCCAGCCTGTGCCCCACTGGCCCAGGCCGGCCGGTACATACCAATGACCTTGCGGTCATACCAGCCACCGTGGTCCATCCACTGGCGCAACAGCTCAATGGGTGGTTGGGCGCCATATGTGTCCAAGGCTGGCATGTTTAGGTCATCGATGAAGAAGATGAAGTTGTGCCCCAGGGGTGGCCCGAACACACCCTTTCGCCTGTGGGGAGGGGCCTCGTGAGCCGAGCACCCATTGGCACCAGGTCCTCTGGGAACCCAAGGGTGGCAGGATGGCAACTACCTTCAGCCTCCTCTGAATTGTTGGATCTCTTGAGCAGCCCCTTGTCCCATCTGAACATCCTAGGACATCACACTTGGCTGCCCTGAGTCTGGGCTCCCTCGAGGTGGGTCTTGCCTCCCAGGCAGACATGTAACGAGCCCCACCCGAGTACCCAGCCCAGGGCAAGCACCCATGGCTGGGCCTAGTAGGAGTTTCTGATGCATGAAGGCTCCAGAACAGTCTGCAAAGGAGCCCAGGACCCTCCAGAAAAGTTTCGGCAAACCACGGAGCATAATTTGGTGAGGAGCTGAGAAAGCAGCTGGCTGAGAAGGCAGCCAGGCGGGGAGGACACGGGACACAGAAAGGAACAAGGTCCCTGCCTCTTGTCCAGCTTGCTGTCGATGAAGTCCTGGGTTTGGTTGGCCGAGGTTCGGGCTGAGAAGGTAAGGAAGTGGCTGATGTACTCCAGCGGCAGGTTCTTGAGGAGCTTGTCGGAGATGGTGAGGGTCTTCCCTGTGCCTGTTGGCCCGATGCACAGCACCTAGGAGAACAGGGACCACGTGTTCAAAACTCTCACAGGGTCTGGCGCACGGTGGGAGCTGCTGCCCTGTCAATATAGGAAGCCAGCCACCCCCTAACCTGGGACTTAGTTTCGGTGAGGCAGGGCATGGCAGGAGCACTCACAGGCCTGTGGTTGGTGAGCAGCATGTTCAGCAGGTAGGACATCTGCACCGTGTCCATAGTAGGCACGATGATATCGCAGTAGTTGGTATCTGGCACCATGGTGAATGGAGTCGAGGAGTCCATCCACTTGACCCAGGCAACCTGGAACCACAGGTAGCTCAGGGATGGGCCCAGAACCCCACTCTGGCCAAGTGCATCAGGAGGGCAAGGAGCTACCCTGCTAGGCCTGGGCAGGAGAGCCCCGGTGAGCAGCTGTTTCTGACTGAAGTAAGAAGCCTGTATCCTGCTCTCTGCACAATGTGGGGAATCCCAGAACAAACCACTGGGAGTAGGGGGGCCCTCTGCACCTGGCTGCCCCAGTGGGGAGCTTCCTAGGGAAGCCGTGGGTCTCTGCATCAGGGAAGTGTTTTGGCAATTAGGACAGCCCAGAAGTCAAAGGCCTTCACTGTTTAGTTTCAGGCTACCCAAGGGTGCGGGGGCCAGAAACACAGGTGCTGAGGTCCCCTGGCCTCATCTCCCCATACCATCCCTACCTGCATGAATTCCTTCACCCATAGCCTTTGACCCAGCTTGCAGACCTCCCCTCATAAGGGTGTTCACTATCGTCAAACACAGGTCACACTGGGGAACAGCTCTGACTGTTAGACTCAAATGGGCCCTGTGAGATCCCCCACAGGACCGTGCATAGTGGCCGTCTCTGCAAACACCTCCCTGCCCCTTCTCCTCCTGGGTTGGAATTCTGATCCTGGAAGCAGAGTAGGCTCACAGAGCCCTTGCTGGCTAATAGGATGGATGGGACACCAACGCAGGCCTTGAGGGCTTGCTGCCCACCCTTAGGGTGCCCAGCCCCTAGGAAAATGGGACTTTTTGTTAGAATTGAGGTGGCCAACCCTGGACTCAGCATCAACATGGAGGAGTCAATGCACATGGTTGGGAAGGGAGGAACTCCAGGAACATCTCCCAATTCCAGGTTCAAGTCTAGCTCCGCCACCCACTAGCTGGGTGTGGCTGTTCCGAGCCTCGATTTCCTTGTCTGGAAAATGGGCACAATAATGGTAAGCTGTGGATCTGTAAGGATGCATGAGATAATGCAAATAACCCCCACCTAAGACCCAAGGCCATCAACATAGCCTTCTCTCTGTAGTCAGTATTCATCGACTTCCCTTCCTGTCCCATCCTGTCCCCTTGGCACAGGACTGCATTCACCTGCTTGCCTTCCACATCTTCATCCTCGTCGTCATTAGTGCTGCTGATGCCGGCATCCTCCAGCCTGTAATCGAACACCAGCCCCTCCTCTGGGAAGTGCACAGTCAGCTGTGGGGGACCAGAGGAAAACCAGGCTGTGAGGCCCAGGAGTCAGTGTGGCTACTTGTCCTTGGGAGCCTGGGGCCTGTGGACGGCCCCAGAACACCTGGCATTGAGCACACACATCCTGGACTTGGGAGCCCAGCCTGGGGTGGGGGGGAGCTGCCATCTCTCACTTTTTCCATCTTCATCTTGATCCTGAGCCAGTGGCTAAAGCTGACACGGCTGGCGCTGTCCCCTGTGGCACCCACACTCCAGATCAGGGAGAAGATGAACCAGGGCTCGATCAGTTCTGGGATGCGACTCAGCTTTTCTGGGGGTATTTTCTTGTTGCCCTGGGGACAGTGGGACAGCATCAGGCCTAGAATAATCCCGTGTAGCCTGAGGAAGTGGAGGTTGGGGGTATCCTTTGGTCTCTGCTGCATAGTTTGGTGTCTCTGTAACAGACCTGATGGGGTCATCCCATGACCCATGTGAGCCCATCTGAATCTCTCTTCCAGGAAGTTGGGCTTGGGGTTCAGGGCCCTGGGGTACCCAGGCAAGGGGAGAGCAGGGGACAGAAAGGAGCGGGCACCCAGCCCCACTTGCTCAGAGCTGTACCTCTTTAGGCAGAAAGGGCTTGAAGAAGCAGTCCAGCAGCTTAAGGAGACTCATGACCAGGTTGCTGTTGGTTGAGGCGATCACCTCCTTTACCGAGTACCGGATGAAAGTTATGGACTCCTATAGGGGATGAGCACCTGGCTCTCGTGGCTGCCAGCCACAGCACCTGGCTGCCCCACCTGGGCCAGGCACACTGTGGCCTTGCTTACCTCCAGGAAGCCAACAAAGAGGGCCTTGAACTGCTCCTCACAGGGCTTGAATAAGGCAGGGAGCTTCCTTAGCCAGCACTCAACAAAGGGCGTGAGCCCCAGGATGCTGGGCTCCAGGTACACCATGCCACAGCGGGACACTGTGGCTGGGGAGGCCACTGCCAGGTCCTGCACCTCGAACATCATGGTCATCGCCTGGCACCAACATGAACTGTGTGAGTGGGCCAGCCACCAGCTCCTAGGGCTGCAGAGCCATGGGGAGGGGTTGCCCATCTGCAACTGTGGGCAGGCTGTGGACCAGAACCAGTGCTGTGGTGGTGGGGACGCAGGAACCCCTTGGTCCTCAGCTGATAAAATAGCCCTCCCTGGAGTCTTGAGGAGAACCAAAGTCGGGAGATTTCCTGATTATTCCCTGGCCAGCATAGGACTGGGACATTTGGGGTCTCTGGAACACTAGAGAAATCTGATGGGAGCAGTCTGCTATGCTCCCGAATCTCCAGGTGTTCTCAGAAGGGCTCAAGAGATCAGCTCGGTGTGGATACCATGAACTGCTCTTATGCCCAGGTGATACCTCCTTTTCTGAGAACTGCACTTCACACACCAGGCAGGTGTCCCTGTGGCCAAGTCTGGACCACTTGTCTCCCACACTACTGGCATGTTGCTAAATGCCTGACCCAGACCGGGCTGACATAGCTGCAAGCGGCCTGGGAGGCACACGGCAGAGCCCCCCCAGAGAGCAGTGGGTGTTCGTCCTGGACCTGGGCCTAGAGCATCACAGAATGGGGGTCTGCAGAAGGGCAGCCCTGAGCAGCTGCACGAGACGTGGCCAAGGTGTGGGAGCTTGGGATGGGGAGGGACACCAAAAGGGCGTGGGGATGGCCTGAGGTGCAGCTGCGGCTCTGAGAGGCGGGGGGACAAGGATGGCCAGCACACTGCGGCCGCCGGGCCCACCCAGCTGCAGAGGATCGCTGGGGAAATGGACAGCTAAACATACCTCTGTGAGCTTGATGATCTCCCCAGAGCTGAGGCACAGCTTCTTGTTGTCGTCCAGCACTGTGTTCATGTTCTCTATCCAGACAGCGTCCACCGGCCCATCGAACATGTACCACTTCTTGTTGGTATCAGAGGCGATGGCCCCCGCCCGGATGAGGGAGGAGAAAATCCCATCTGTCCTGCAGCCACCAGGAGAGAAGGAGCCCAGAAACAGGGCGGCAAGCACAGTTGACTCCCAGGGACATCTGGCTGCCAGTCTGGCCCTGCTCTGTTGCTTTTTTTCCCCCTTCAATATTTTCATTCATTTAAAAACTATAATGGGGGAAATGGGACTTTTCAGTAGAACGTGGGGTTATAAAAATGTGTGCTTATATTCCTTCTCTGCCAAATCTCCATTAAAGTTATATTAAAGGAAGATAAGAGGTGATATTCTGGGGAAAAGAAAGGAAATGGGGGAAGAGGCAACAGCAGAAATGGAGGTCCACATAGTTCTGGGACATAGAAAGAGAAGAAGAGGTCAATGACCTAGCAGAGAAAGCGAGGGATGGGTGATGAGATGTATCCAGTTCGCTCCACAGAACCCAAGAAGGCTCAGGTTTCAAAGGCCCCAAATGCCAGGGAAACTGGTAGGGAGGGGAACATTTTTTTGGTCTAATCCCCAGGCCCCCCGCCTACCCACGTAGGAGCCTGGAGTGGGTGTAGAAGAGACCCTTCACCAGAAATGGGGGAGCAGGCCAGACTCACATTTGGAAAGAGAGGTGACTGCCCCTCTCCAGTGCCCATCCATCACTGGGTTCCTGGAACACTGGAGCCAAGCAAAAACCCCCAGCAGAGACTAGAAACTTATCGAGAGAAACAGAATCACCCCAGAGAAAAGCCTCCCACATGCTGACATTTGGATGGTGTCCACCTAGCTGTGCGTCTCCAGCTTAGTGCACTTTCCCTGACATGCACGTGTCCAGCTGAGAGGGACCACTGACAGCAGGCAACATTTACCAAAAACTTGATATGTGCCATGCTGTCTAGACATCTTCCTATGTCAAGCTCATTTTCTCCTTACCGCAACCATGGTGCCATTATTATCCTCACTTTGCAGACGACAGTACCAAGGCTCTTGACCTCCCGCTGGACTGGGGGAGGGAAGGGGACACATGGCCCACAGCCTCCAGAAGTCTAGGCACAGGGTGATAACTGCAGAGGGACTGGGACCACTCACCACTCATGGGTGAGCAGGTCAAATTCTCCGTACAGCTGGCCCATCGTGATGGACTTGGGGTTCAGAACATAGTAATTGACGGCCTCATACACACCACCGCTGATGGATGGCTCCCCTTTCAGCGACGTCATGGCGGCTGCCAGGACTCTGTAACACTGGGGGTACAGCCACCTGAGAATGAGCCTCCTGGCTCCCCAGAGAACAGGGCTGGAGTGGGCTACAGGCCACAGGGGCAGGAGGGGTATTCTAGGGGCCACAGAGGTACAAATGGGAGCCAAGACCCCCGCTGAGGCCCCACCACCCCCAGGCCCACCGTCTGGGTGCTGGATCGCCTGGCTTGGCTCCACTTACGTTACTCTTGCCGGAGCCCGTGGGCCCGACCAGCATGAGGCCGTGCCTCACCACCGTGGTCTCGTAGAGCTGGATGCACTTGGTCAGGAAGCCTGGAGGGACATGCAAGTGGAGCCCAGGGGGCAGAGCGCGGGCTTGGGTCCTGGCCCTGCCACCAGCTCTCTGTGTGACCTCAGATGGGTCACCCTGAGCCTCAGTTTCCTCATCTATAAAATGCAGCTGGTAATAGTGCCTACCTCATAGGAGGGGGCAGGTGAAGCCCTGAACACAGAGCCTGGCACAGAGTGGGGACTCTCTGCTAATGACCAGCCATGATTGTCACTGTGACTATTAGTCCCTAACATCCATTGGTCAGGTGTCCAGCTGGCATGGGCCCCAGAAGCAATGTAAGTTTCTGCTGAAAGCACTGCCCTGAGTAAATTGTGGCCAATTCATGGCAAAATTCCAGGGATAAAACCTAAGAGTCAGTCAGGAATTCTGACTGACCAAGACCAGAGCTGTAGGGACAGCTGCCAGTTGTGGGCAGAGGGCCAGACTCACAGGTAGGAAATGAGCATATTCCTTTGGCCCAAGAGTGGCTTGGGATGGAGCTATGATACCACATGCCTGCCTGGGGGTCCCTGCTAATGGGACAAGGTCCAATTATTCAGTGATGGCTAAGCTGACCCAAGGCCATGAGCAAGAGATTTTGAGGCTTCATTCAACAAGCCTGCCGGGACCTGGTGGGCAGGAAGGGGCATTAGAGCTGTATGTGGAATGAAGAGCAGTGGAGGGCATGGGGGACAGGCCTTGCAGCATGAGCTCATCAGGCCCCAAGAGGAGGGCCCCATGTAGCCAGGGGGGTCAGAACAGCCAGGTGTGACTTCCTGGGGGAGTGCCCCCCCCACTCCACAAAGGACTGGCATTTAGGGTCTAGGAGGAGAAGAAAGGTCAGCCGGGCTAGGGGATGGTGGGACCAGGGCTCGAGCTGCATGACTGTGCAGTGGCTGCATTGAGACCCCCACCTTCTATCAAGGAAGAGGGTTGGGGTCAGAGGGAGACTGATGGTGGCATCCACCAGAGTTCTTCCAACTGTGTGTGGTGGGTTTTGTGACAATCTGATCCAAGAAAGGCCCAAACACTCCTTACCCCAACAACAACAGGGCCACATTCCACGAGGAGTATAAGCAAGTCCTGAGGAAGAGAGCTCCAAAAGGGAACTCTTTTGCTTTGCTCCAAAAGAGGGGAGTTGGGGTGGGGTAAGGTGGGGTATGCGCAGGCCACAGCTCACCATTTCCCTAGTGATTCCTGCCACAGGCAGGTAAGGATGGGGCAGAGGAGAGCCTGTGTCAGCGAGGAGCAGGGCCCAAGAGGTGCCCAAGTGCTGTGACTGCTCCCCACATGGGGAGAGGGACTGCAGCAAGAGGTCTGGGGTAGGCGAAAGGATTTGCTTCCCCAGTGAAAAATAACCAGCGAAATATATATATTGGTCTCTGCCCCGAGGTCCTGACGCAGAGCTCCTAAAACTTTTGCCATTTCCTGAGGGCTAGAAATGTCTTTTGTTCTAATGAGGCACCTCTTGCTGGTGGGGTCCTGGGAGGGGGCTGGTCACCAGAAAGACCAAACCATGGTTAGATGCTTAGAACTTTCAGGCTCACTCTCCCATTCTCCAGAGAAGGGAGAGGGGCTGGAAGTAGAGAATAATTGATAATAATTAAAAATTAATCATGCCTACATGATGAAGGCTCCATAAAAATCCCCACAGCATCGTGTTTGGAGAACTTCCTGGTGAACACATTCGTGTTCTGGGAGGGTGGTTCACCCTGGACTCCAAGGGGGCACACCTCACCCTAAAAATCTCTTCATCTAGCTGTTTGTCTGTATCCTTGCTAATATCCTTTACTATATAATAAGTAGTAAACTTGTTTCCCTGAGTTCTGTGAGCTGAACTAGTGAATGGTCAAACCTAAAGAGGGGGTCATGGGAATTTCTGATTTGTAGTAAAGCTGGAGAAAAGTTGTGGGTAACCTGGGGACCCACTACTTGTGACTACTTATGACTTGGGACTCTGATTAGTGTCAGAACTGAATTGAATTGTGGAACAGCCAGCTGGTGCTGAAGAACTGGAAAACTGGCATATCTTGTATCAGAAGCATGAGTGGGAGAGAGGACATTTTCCTAGACATCTATTACCTAAAGGTTCCAGTGGAGACAGGGCTGGGGCAGGGACTGCTTGGCAGAGAGCCCCAGCCTGCAGCACTCTTGGCCAGGTGTGAGCGACCCTGAGGCAGTACTACCCTGTCTCTGCACCCCTGCCCTGGATCCCTGGGATGGCCACCCCAGGACTGTGAGGGCAGGGGCCAGAAGCTCACCATCCACATCCTTGAGGTTGCTCTTCTCACAGGCCTTGCGAATGGCCTTGTCCAGGATGCCATAGTCAGTCCCCTCCTCCTTGATGGTGGGGAACAGGTCTGATACGATCCCAGAGAAGAGCTTGAGGTCCTCCTGCAGGAACTTGGGCACGTTCACATCTCGGATAGCCCGGAGGCATATCAGCTCCTGCAGCAGAGGCCGGTGGGGCCTTCAGGAGACCCAGGTCGGCTATGCCTCTGGCCCCTCTTGAACCCTCCTGGAGGCCGGCCTGGGTATGCCGCTGGATGGAGCTTACCTCATTCATGCTGGGGTTTTCTCGCTTGAGGTTGCCAGCAGCCGAGATCACAGTCTTCACAGCTCTCATCCCGAAGTCATAGTGATCCTGTCACGGTCACACAGGAGGAGGGGTGGGTGGGCATCGTCCCTTTTGGGGCTCTGCCTGGAATACTCTACCTCCCACCTGGTACCTAGCCCTCACCCAGCTGGAAGCTGCAATGTCACTTCCCCTGAGGGCTGTCTGTGGCCGACTGCATGCCCCAGCCTGAGTCACGTGCCCTCTTTCGGACTCCTCTGGCACCTTCTATTTGCCATCCCAGTAGCCCTCTCCCTTTACAAGTTTACTTATTCTGCATCCCCTGCTCGACTCTTGGCCCCTGAGAGTGAGGACTCTGACCCAGGCATAGTCCTGCAGTCCCAGCATTGCACCAGGGGCAGGGAGACACTTAGGTTTGTTCAAAAAATGACAGAAGGAGTTCCCATTGGTGCCACAATAGGGTTGGCCCCGAGGGCCTTTGAACTTCCTTCTAACATTCTCTCTTAACGGCTCTCCAGACCCACCCTTTTGGCCACACCACCATGGCTTTTCCCTTCTGTGCTGCTGGTTCTGTTTCTCTCCATTGTATAGCAGGTGTATTGGAAATAGTTAAATTTATCATTTTTGCCTGTGGGGCCAGACAATGAGAGCTACATCTGGACCTGACCCACAGACCAGTGCACTTCCCAGAAGTCTCAGACTCGGAGCAGGATGAAGAGAATGGCCTAGACTTTGAGTCACCGGCACTTAAGAAGGGTTGACTGCCTTTCCAGAACCACGTGGGTACAGTGAGTCTGATGGGAGGGCAGCATCTTTGAAAGTGGATGGTTACAAAGAAGGTGCGTGGGGGCACTGGCTCCCGGGCTGCACTGTGGTGGGGCTGCTGCTGCTGCTTTTTTCAGGAACAGACTGCATCGCCTCCAGCACATAGGTTTTCATGGGTCCCCTGGCCAAAGGCCGCATGGCTTCCCCCTGGCCACAGTGATTGGTGTTCACGCATGAGCAGATCATCCAGAAGGGGCCCATTAGGATGACACCAGGGATTTTTTCTACAACTATTAAGAAAGGGAAACTAAGCTGGCAGCATGTAAGCTCAGAGCTCGGCTCGGCTCTGCCACTGCAAAGGGGAAGCCTGCCTGAGAAGGGAGCTGGACAGGAAAGCTTCCCCACCAGTGCTGGTGTCTGCACCAGCTGCAGCTGTCCCAAAACTGGGCTCAGCACACTGACTGGACGGCCCATGGTGCAGGTGGGTAGTGGGGCTGCTGTCCTGCTCTGGTCCTGTAAGACCCAATGTAGTTGCTCCTCAGCCTGGGGTTGTGTGGCCCTTGGTTTCCTAATGCTTGATCCTCCCTTGCACGTGAACTAGACTTCAGCTGAGAAGTAGGGATGTAATTCCTATCTCATGGGGCTCACCAGGAGCAGATGGCAGCTCTCACACCCTGGAACCTGGTGGGAGCAGGGCCTCACCTGAGAGCTGAGTTGCTCGGAAGACAGCTTGAAGGTAGTAGTGATCTTCTTGGCCAGCACATTGGCCTCGTTGAAGCCAAAGGAGTAGAGCGAGATCTCTGCGATCATGGCATAATCCGGGACCATCATGGCCACAGGCCTGAAGAGTGCCTGGGGCATGGGGTATACACGTGAATGGAGAAGCAGGCCTCCCCTCCCAGACCAATCACTCTCTGGACCACCTGGTCCTCAGAAGCAGCCTCACTGCCCTCCTGCCTCACCAGTGCTTGGATTCTCTCTGCACCTTGCCTCCCAGAGCTGAGGCATATCCTCCCCTGTGGTTGGACCGCTCTGCTTGTTAGAACCTGGTCCTTCATATTGACCTGCTCCCTGACTTCTCCCAAGCCTGGGGATGAGCCTGGGGCCTCCTCTCCATGGCTGGGTGTGGATCTCAGGACACTGGGCAGGAGGGTTGCCATGGGGAATCATCGTCCCTGATGTCCCGCAGCTGTGTGTCCTCGCATAAGCTCTGTGGCAACTCTGAGGCCACAGCTGCAGGGTGTTCCAGTACCCTGGGAAGCCGCTAGGGTTGCCCTGTGCCCAAACTTGCCTTCAGGTTATCGGGAAGCTCGGTGCGGCCAGCGTATCCTGGGTTCATGGTAATAAACACGGCACAAGATGGAACAAGTGGGATTTCGACACCTTCAAACATGAAGCGTTCCACCTACAGTGGGGCGGGAGGGGTTGACTCCCATCCTCTGCATGGGCTGCTTTGTTTCCTGTGGATACCCTGTCTCAGTTATAGCTACTCAGCCCAAGAGAGAGGGTTGGCTCCTTTCTCAGGATCTGGCCTAAGACCTCTGGTCCCTGTGCTACCAGTGGCCTCCCAGGTCCTGCCTCCCTGAGGTCTTCACACATCTCCTGCTACCCACACCCTACCTCCAGTAGCTTCTCCTAGACTTGGGCCAGCTCAGCTCTAACTAGAACCCAGCGCCCTACTGGGGTGGGGTTGGTCACCTGCCAGCCTCCCAGCTCTTGTCACCAAGAGGAGACCTCCGGCCACTTTGAACAAGACTAGAGAAGGGACGAATGGCTGGGACTTTCCATAAGGGTCAGGATGAGGGAGGGACCCCTTCATCCACCGCAGCCAGCCTGAAAGTTACTCCTGGAGTGGGGCAAGGGCGTGGGTCTCCCTGACTGGCTATAAAAGCTCCTCGGGGACAGTTCCACAAGGGGGAGTGGGACTGCCCTGTCCCCTGTGAGATGAAACAGGCTGGGCTCAGGGCAGGCCTGAGTGCCTGGCTTTTGATGCCACCAGTATGGGGAGCCACGTGGCAGCATGGGCATGCTGGGGATAGTTGAAGTGATGCAGTGGTAATTTGAGGCCTGGGGTGGTTGTCCCAGGGCCGGATCTCACCCGCTGTTGCTGAGCCTTCTGGATGGTGGTGATCTGCTGTGCTACCACAGAGAGCACCTCAACATCGATGCGATTGAACTCATCGAAGCAGGCCCAGGCCCCAGCACTGAGTGAGGTAAGGACAATAGGGGGATATGAGCTCAGAGCTCAGCTGACATCTCCAAATTCCCCCTGTGCTTTGGTCATCTCTGCCAGCTTGGCCATATTCCCAACGCCCACCACGTCATCCCAGTGCCCACTAGGGACTGACTCTTTGAGTGCTATTATTCCATCCTGTCCCCTTCTCCACCCTGTGTTGCTCCTAGGAGCCTCAGGCAGTGTCCCTGGGAGAGATCGGCCTTCCTGCTCTGTCCTGGGCCCAGCCTCACCTGGCCAGGCCCTTGAAGAACTTGCCCATGGCCATGAAGTCGAGCTGGTCAGAGCAGTTGAACACTACTGTCTGGATGGCCAAGGCCTTGCCCAGGTCTTTGGTGGTCTCAGTTTTCCCTGTGCCAGCTGGGCCAGCTGGGGCGCCCCCAAACTTGAGGTGCAGGGCCCCAGTCAGAGTCAGGTAGCACCTGCAGGAGTGAGAAGAGGTAGGTATGAGCCACGCTCCCACCTCAGGATTCCCAGAGACATAGGGAGAGAGAGAGCCTTCCAGTGTTGGGTCTCATGGATGGTGGCTCTTGCTTCTCCCTCTGTCAGGGCCCCGCATGTGCCCAGCCTTGGCTGCCAGGGTCAGGACTGGAGCCCTCAGCCACCTGCCCAGTGCTTCCCCCACCCCGCCCCATGGCCCTGCAGAGCTTTGCTCAGGGACCTGCCAGGATGGCTGACCTCTGACCACACTTCACTTTCCTTCCTCAAAACCCAGTTTGAAAATTCAGCTGCTGCTAAGTACAAGTGGCCAGAGGAAATGACTGATTATTTTAGAAGAGAATTGTTCACTCTACAAAAGGATTGCTTGTTACTTCTCTCGAGATCAATTCCTCTGGTACATTGAAAGAAGGCTTTGACTGATGAAATTAGTAAAGCTTAAACCCATTAGATGGTGAGTGCCCAAGCGTGTGATAAAAGCTTTACACCTCGGCTCATGAAATTCTCATAACCACCCTGAGGCGGCTGCAGAGGAAACTGGGGTACATAGGGTTGAGCCAATGGTTCAAGGTCACTCAGCCTACGATGGACAGAACTGGTTCTGAACCTGAAACCCATGCTCCTAAGCTTGCACTGTTTTGACGGACTAGCCCATCATGGACTGACTGTACCTAGTGGTCCCCAAATTCTTAGGCCAGCCAGAGCTGGAGGGAGGCTCCCCAGGGCAGGAGGGTACATGGGGAGGCGGATGCTCACCTGTCGGTCAGGGGCGTGATCACAAGCCTCCCGCTGTTGCCTAGGTACTCATAGCCATAGATGAACTCGGCGTTCACAGCCCGGATGTACAGGTTGTTATTCACCCAGTAGTACCTGGCATTGCAGGGAGATGGGTTCCTGGGTCATGGGGACCATGGGCCACTGGGTATGTGGCTAAGGCAAGGTGGGGAATGAGGGCATCGAGGCACCCTACCCAGCTTGTCCCAGGGCCCAATGTAGACTGATTCGCCCCCACCCCCCGCCCTGGCCCTGGGCATGGCCGGGCCCAGGGGCCCCTGCATCCTCGCCTCAGCTGTGAGATCCACTCGAAGTCATTCACACTGACTACGTTCTCCTGGATCAGCTTGCTCACCACATCCTTGGCATGGACCTCAATGACAATTAGTGCTGACAGCACAGCTCGTTGCATATGGGACAGCTTCCCCCGCACCAGGGCCACCAGATCACTGAGCTGCAGGAGCAGGGGGACACTGTCAGATATTGGCATGGTCACACTGCAGGTAGGCTTCCCCCCGGCCCCTTGCATAGATGGTGGGCTTCCGCCAGGAATAATCTCTATTCTGGGGGCTTCTTATGGTCTAGGTTGGGAAGGGGCACAGAACGAGGCAGGGGGAGGGCGGGAAGGGCACTGGTCACCTGGAAAGTCTGGCAGGAAAGCAAATAAAAGCGGAGGCACGTGCATGGCATCCGCCTCCCTGCAGCATACAGTGTCATGTGAGCTCCGAGGGAGCTGGTGGAGCCTGGCAAGGGGCTCGAGGAAGGAGTGTGGTGAGGAGTCGGTGCACAGACCAAGGAAAGCCCGTGGGTCAGCGCAGGAAGACCCCAGGTGTGTGACTCCCTCACTGGCCACCGGGAGAGGGGCACTTGCTGGGTCTCAGAACTCTCCTCAGACCCGCAGTCTCTCCCACTGGCGGCTGGTTCTGAGACACTCGTCTCCGGGGCTGTCTGACCTATTGCTCTTTGGATCTCACCCCAGGTCCCTTACAGGATCAATATAGGAAAACCTCCTGGAGGGGACTCGGCTTTCCTAGGGTGTGGACTATATGGGGTGAGCAGGTGGTGACTTCCCACCTGCCGGCTGAGCTGGGGGAACAGCTTGTTACTGAGGTTACCGGCCTCCAGGGCCTCTTCCACCTCCATGGTCCAGTAGGTCTGGCATCCAGCGATGGTCACCTGGCCAGGCCAGTTTAGAACCCATTGGGTCCTGAGCATCTAGAAAGATAACATGGGCAGGGCTGGCCCAGGTGGCTGTCATCTCCAACCCTGTATCCTCTTTTTCGCTTCAACTTTGTCTGTGCTTCTAGGCCCAAGTAATTAAATCCACCTGGGAAGCAGAGAAGCCATTAAGCTCTAGGCCTCATGGCAGAGTCATTTGGGCAGAATCATTTCCTCAGCAGAGGAGACCCAGCTGAGGGGTGGGAGCCTAGGATCAGGGAACACACAGTCCTGGGTTCATATCCTGACTGCCACTTTCAAACCACATGGGCAGAAAATATCTCTGAACTGACACTATAGTATAAGGCTTAACCGCTAGGCGAGCTGCTGACCATGGACTGAGGGAGGTAATGTCAGGGAGGCCCCGGGCCAGGCCAGGCTCACAGTGAATGCTTGAAACACAACCACAGTGGCTGGTTATTATCAGGGGCATGTCTTGTTTTTGGAGCGTTTTCAGATTCCTCCTCCAGTGACCTCAAGGACTGCCTGCCCCTAGAGATCCCTCATCTGACTGCGAGCTGCAGCGGTCAAGGCAGAGCCTGAGGGTGAGGCTGGAGGGCAGGCAGCCCTGTGATGGAGCAGGGGGGCACAGAGGCTGTGTCGGCACGGGAGGCACGGCTCACCGTGGGGTAGGCCTTGAGGGCCCTCTCGATGATGTCCCGCACACTGGCCTTCATGCTGCGCTCCACCTCCCGCAGCCAGTCCTCCACGTTGCTGGACGGGTAGATGGAGAAGGACAGCTTTACCTCTTCACCCTCTGCCGAGTACATGTGGGTGATCTCCAGGTCCTTCTGGAACAGCAGCTGTGGGCAGGGGCGGATGAGAGCAGCCTTACCCACTGTGTGCCCGGGGACCCGGACCACCACAGCCCCAGGGCTGGCCCTGCCCCCTCCACCCACTCCCCCGACTGCATGTGTGCGGGATGGGCCTGCCTTGTCCCCAGCTGAGGTCCAGCCCACTTGGGGAAGGAGGCTGAGCCTGGGCTGCATGTCCCCCTTTTGCATAGGCTTGCATCGCCTCCCTTGGAGACGAAGATGAGGATGAGACCTGGGGCACCTTCCTAGGTCTCTCGGCTCAGCCAGCACCTCAGTGTATGGACTCTCCTGAGCTGGGGGTTCTACAGCTGCCCTTCCTCCCGCAGGCCCCGGCTGTCTCCAAAGGCCAGGAATCTCACTCGTCACCTCATTTCCTGCTAGAAGGATTTGGGGCCAGAGAAGAGCCATCCTCCCTGGGAAGGTGCCCCAGAGCTCCCGGGCCTGGGCCCCAGGCCCAGTTACCCACCCGAGCAATGTTCTCAAAGCACTTGCGCAGGTGGGGCTGCACGGCTGTGGGGTCCTTCGTCTGGGACAAAATCTCAAGTAATTCGTCATCTGACAGGAAGTAGAATCTGCCAGGGAACAGGGTGAGGGAGTGGGTCAGGCAGCCTCTGTGCCCCAGCCTCATGGACAGATACTGCCTGAGCGAACACAGGCCAGGTAGTGCCCACCTGGGGAAGGCGCCCCGCTTGGTCTCCAAGTACTCGCTGAGGCCCTTCTGCACCATGTCCAGCAGCTTGTTACAGTCCCGCAGGCTGTCCAGCAGCCTCTGGTCAGAGCACACATTGATCACCTGCATGGCCCAGGTCAGAGAAAACGTAGAAGTGAGCGTGGTCAGGGGCGCCTGGGTGGCTCAGTTAGGTATGTGTCTGACTTCAGCTCAGGTCATGGTCTCGTCTCATGGTTTGTGAGTTAGAGCCCCATGTCCGGCTCTGTGGTGACAGCTCAGAGCCTGGAGCCTGCTTTGGATTCTGTCTCCTCTCTGCCCTCCCCCGCTCATACTCTGTCTCTGTCTCTCAAAAATGAATAAATATTTAAAAAAAAATTAAAAAGTGAGCATGGTCAAATTGGGACACAGCAAGGTGGGCTCAGAGGGCACACATGCTGCCAGAGACCACCAGCAGGAACTAGGAAGGTAAGAAGACAGGAAAATAGCCCTGAGCCAGGGCCACGTCCATCACCCCTGTAAATCCACAGAAAAAAAAGTCTATGGTCAAAAACATTAGGGTTAAACAAAGCCAAGAAGTTTGATTTGTGGCAGGACTTGTCAGAGACTTTAAAATGCTAACATAGACTGCAAATCTCCAAGAAGAAAGCCAACTATTGTGTTTCTGAGGAGTATCTCTTGAGACTGGGGAGCCCAATCAGGGAGACTAGGACTAGGGACTTGTCCTTCAGTCTTTCTTGTTCAGGGAGAGAAAAAACCAGGAGGCTCCCAACAATGCGACCAGGGCCCTCAGTGGTCCCAGCTGCCCCCGCTTATCCCCATGTGAGCTCACCTCCCGGTTCTCATAGGCATTCTTCATGATCTTCCTCCAGATCCTCTCCATTGTCTGGTAACGCTTGCTCTCCACAGGCAACTGCCGATTGATGTCCTCAGAGCTGAAGATGGGCTCCAAGTAAAGCCAGGACCGTTGACAGTTCAGCCACTCCTCCAGCACCTCCTGGACAGGGCATGGACTGTCAGGGCCTGGGGTCTAAGTTGGGGCCTGTCCTCCATGGCCTAGAGATTTCACCCCACCAAAGTGCTCAGCAGACCATTGGACACCAGAGCCAGCATCCACAGGGGAATTTCTAGCTGACACTGCCAGCCACAGGACCTCACTGCACACAGGCCCTGCCCCCCAGAGAAACCCCAAGTGCCCCACAGGACATGGAAGCCTCCAACAGGGCCAGGAGAGCCACTCTTCCCTACGAGAGAAACACACTCACACCAGCAAACCCTGAAGTAACAGAGGGAAGAATCCAACACATGGAATATCAAACCAGTCTCCTTTCCTGGGAGGACTTTTGGACCTATGACCCCAGGATTCTCTGAGCTGTCTTGAGACTTGAGTATGAGATCCCAAAATACTCTCTGAAACATCAGTCCAAGAGTGAGGCACCTTCAAAACAAGCCACTTTCCACGTCTACCTCCAACTTCTTCTTTAAGAATTTATCTCTTTTCCTATCAATGCAAATTCCTTCCTCCCTCCCTCCCTTCCTTCCTTCCTTCCTCTCTTCAAGAGGTATGTGTTTCGGCCAGTTCTGTGCTGGGCCTGTGCCACGCCCATGTGAGAAACAGAGGGAAACAGGATGTGGTCCCTGCACTGAGGGTGTCCATGGTCCATGAAACAGCCAGTTCTGCCTCTGAATCACCAAAGGCCCAGCATGTGTGATGGGCTTTGTAAGAGCTACCAGGGGCCATCTTACAGGTGGTTGTGGGGGAGTCAACGAGGGCTGCCAGATGCGCAGCCTTGGAGGAGATGGTAAGAGGGGATGGAACTTCAGGTGGAGGGGACAGTGTAACCCAGGGAGACCCAGGGACAATGCTGATGAACTCAGGCATCTCTGAGAAATCCAAGGAGCACACAGATGAGGCCTCCTCACTCGGCTTCTGGCCTTCCCTGGAGGTTTCTGAACAGCTCCCAGGAAGCACCCAGGAAAGGGACTGTAAGAATCCGGCCTAACCCCCGGACAGTCCTCCAAGGCTCTCCAGACAGCTCCTGCCTTGCCCTTGAGAGCCCTGAAGAGGGGCAGTCCCCAGTGCCCCTTCCCTCCGGGCCAGCTTCAAATGAAATGGAAACAGGAGGCTTCGGGCAGAGCAGAAAGGGCACTGAGGAGCCTCAGGGCCTTGTGGCATCCATCCCAGAAAGTTCTGAGACTGGAGGTGCTGGTCCCAAGACCGGGCATCTCTCGTGACTCTCCCCAGCCATAGCAGAGAACCAAACATGGGCCTCACTCTCACATTCTGAATCTCGTTCTCTGGCAGAAACCTCAGAGATGGAGAGCTTCATACTAGTTGTTCTGCTCTGAATGAGAGAGGCCTATCAGAGCTCCAGGAGCAGGGCAGACCCGGGGAAGGCGCTTTGCCACTTCGAGTCTCACCCAGATGCCATAAAGGGCTGCCTGTGTGAGGGCTGGGGAGGGGTGAGTGAGGACAGAGAAGGCCCACCTGGGTCAGCTTCAACTTGTTCTCCCAGGAGTTGATGCGCTGCTCGAAAGGCTTCTTGTAGGGCGAGAAGGACATGCTCTGGGTCATGACAATGTGGTCGTCAAGCAGCTGTGAAGCCTCGTCTGGGCTCTTGAGGATATAGGTCTCTGTCTGCTTGTAGGGCAGCACATCGAACAGGATGGTCGACCACTCCTTCTCCATCTTGTCCAGTGCCTGGGGTGGGGGTCGAGTCAAAGATGGGTCCCGGGAAGGAGCTGGCCCACACACCGCACGACCAGCACTGGGCAGGGAAGAGTAGGCTCTGTCCGGCCTTGACCATGGCCCTCTGGTAAATACTCTCTGCTTGTCAACAAGTCCCCCATGGGCCCTCGTCTGAATTCAAGGCCAGCGGGAATGCACACACGTGCTGCATGTGTTGGAAGGAAACTAAGATGCTGGTTAGAATCTCTGGTCCCAGTTCTAGCCCTTATTGGCTATGTCACCCTGGACAGGTGCTGAACCTCTCTGAACCTTAATTTACTCATCTGTAATCAGCTCTTTCCTGGGCCAAGAAGCATTTGAGACGAGTAAACGAGTAATAACAGGGATGGTGAACAGTGTACCAAGCCCTTTATGTACATGATTACTCACCAAATAGAATGCACCTCAACCCTGAGCCTAGCGAATGACCCCAGGGATGGGGCCCAGTACTGTCAAACTCCTGTGCCTTCAGGCAGGGCCTAGGTGGAGCCAGATGGACCTGTCGGTGACCACCCACCTGCTCGATGGCGTACTCCTTGCCAGCCACCTCTGCCACCTTGCTGATGCTCTCGATGTGGTCCTGCAGGTTCATCTCAAGGCAGCGGGCGAAGGTCAGGTTGGCCTTGGGCCTGACATTAATGTCGATCTCATTGGACAGCAAGTCCCAGTGCCGGTTCCGCATGCCAGGGTTGCGTAGCCCCTGGATCAGCGGGATGTACGGCTTGAACTCCTCAATGCGGGCCCTGATGTCTAAGGCCACTTCCTGGCAGGCTGCCGAGCAGGACAGGCAGGTGTGACAAACAGCCAGCACAGGTGGGGAAAGAGGGGGCAGGCCGGTTTGGCTGCCTACCTGGGATGTCCTTGAACTGCTTCACGCACTTGTGCATGGTCTTAAAGGACTCGATGACATTCTTCTCCAGCTGCTCAGCGTCGATGGCTGACAGGGGGTCGTTCATCCAGCTCTCAGACCAACGCAGCCAGTCAGAGGCTGTGGTCCAGAGATCCAGGTAGGGCTGGAATTCCTTCACCAACCTGGAGAGCTTGTCGTACTACAGGGCAGACAAACCAAGGCTGTCTTGGGGTACTTCCCGGTCTCTGTTCAAACTTGGGCCAGGTCCCCTCCCCCTCCTTGCCCCTAGCTGCTGTCCCTGATCCTGTCCCCATCAGCCCTGCCCTGGCTTCCCTTCTTCCTGCTGCGCACTGGGCTCTGAGTGGCTCAGTGAAGCCTCCTGCCTGCTTCCAGCTGGTCTCCTTGCCCTGAGGGCCAGGGCTGGGCTATTTCCTCTCTGCAACCTGCTCAGCCCTACCCCCCCAATGCCAGGACCCTGCCACCTGGCAGCTGGGTTCAGATACGGCCACAGACGCCTCAGGCCCTTCCTTGAGCCCTGGGGGCTAGGGGCTGGCTGCCCGCAGGAGGCCTACGTTGGTGATGGGCAAGCCGAAGATGCGTTCGCGGTTGTTGTACAGCATCGCCAGCTGCTGGCAATCCTTCAGCTGCTTTTTGACCCGCCGCACCTCATTGGCAATCTCGTGCGCTCGCGCAATCTCCACATGTGTGGAGAAGCCAGCTACCACCAGCTGTGGACCAAGGAGCTCGGGTCAGAGGCTTCTAGGGCCCCAGCCTTGTGCCCACATCCCCCCACGCACACCCAGAGGCCTGAGGTTCCCAGGCATCAACACCTCCCAGTTCCGAGGGCACTTTCTTCTCCTGGAGTGAACAGCTTCCTGGCCCATCACGGGCAGGCTAACCACCCCAGGGTAACACAGCAAGGTCAAAGGGAGACCCAGGACTGTGAACACTGTGCCCATTGTCCACGGGGGCTCGGAGGACACAATAGAAGAGCTGGGGCTCTTTGCAACCCTGAATTTTCTGGACCTTGCTGTCTGGGCACCCGTCCAGGCTTTCAGTTCATTCCTTCAGCCATTCTTTCATCCACCCACCAGTTCATCCACCAAACATGGCCACAGCCCCCTCCTGCATGCACGAAGCCACGCCTGGGCCCGGAGCACATGTGCGTGGTGGGGAGCGAGTCCTAGAAGAGCCCTCAACCAGCCCCACCTGCAGCCCTTCCAGCTTCTCCTGGAAATTGTTCTGATCCATGATCTGGATTTTGTGGAACTTCTCCTCATCTTCTCTATGCTGCTGCCGCACCGTCTCTATCTGCCCAAGGATCTTAGAAGGCCAGTTGCTGGCAGCCCATCTGGATGGTGCAGGGATGGGGATGGGGAGAAGGTCACAGCTGAAATCATGGGGTGACCAGGCCAGGCAGGGACACCCAGGGTGAAGGGGAGAATGGAGGAATACAGGCGGCAGCTGGAGCCAGCCAGGTCCGGGCAGCCAGGAAGCAGAAGTAAGCTGGAGGCAGCCGTTGCCACCATCAGGATCGGGGTGCAGGCCTGCCTGGCAGGGGAGGCAGTCCCTGCCCTGTGACTATCGTCTGGGAGCTGTGCTCAGCACCCAGGGAGATCCAGGTCCAAAGTGCCCAGTGCAGTGACAGGGCGAGAGGGAGAACGGTGTTGGAATGAGAGAGGAGATGCTGAGTTTCCCTCTTACGTTCTAGGGTCTGGAGAGGCCTCACCTCCCATGAGACAAAGCAACAGCCTCTAGTCTCCATTTCTTTGGTGACCAACAAGAGCCACCAGGCCAACTTCCTTCATAGCAGACCAACTCCCTTTGTCTGGTGATGTGGGGGCTCTGCCTGCATCTGGCCTAGGAATGCTGACCCTGGGGGAGGCCCACCCTGGGTAACAGGACACCCTGGAGGGTTGATGTCTTGGAGCTCTTGGTAGGGTTCCCAGGAGACAGTGCCAACCTCTCCCGGGCCCTGACATTCTGAAGGCACCCCCAGTCTGTGAGGCAGGGTGGACAAGGGGGTTCTGGGAACAAAAATCCAACCTAAGGCCATCTCCCACAAGGCTCTTGAGCTAGGTGGGGACAAGTGCTCCTCCCCAGGGACTGACCACCAGGCTGGCTTTGCCTTCACACCCAAAGGATCCCAAAGTGTCCCAACCACAAACAAGGGGATCCTGGGCCCTTGAGAACACTGTGTGTCAGGCTGACAATGGTATAGAGAATGGAGACAGAGTGAGGGGGCAGCAGGGTTCCTAGGCCAAGAGGCTCGAATGATTTCCGTCTGCCCCATTGGCCACCTGGCCCTGGCCCCTGTGGACCTATGGTCTCTGACAACTCGGCAGGCATTTCTGGTATAACCACAGAGCCTGTGGCCTCAAGGATATTTGAGAGCCACGTGTCTCGGCACCTTTTTCTCCACCCTCTGGGATAGGGGCCAAGCTCCCACTCACTTGTCATTGAAGTCTTCTGTGCTGAGGTTGTAAAGGAATTCTTCCATGACCTGGTAGTCGTCCATGACCTTCACAATCCGCTCCTGCGTGGAGAGGTGGCAATGAGAACGGCATGTGTGGGACCCCAACATGGATGAGTGCTAAAGAAAGGCGGCTCTCTTCCAGAGAGGCGAGGCCTGGGGTTGGGGAGGAGGTGCAGGGTACACAGCCAGCACTGGGCTCAGGGTTCCAAGGGCCATGGTCACCACACCTCCAACCCTCAGCCCCCAATCCATACCTTCTGCCCTCCTGGCCTCCCAGACAGCATGGCTCTGAAGCTCCACCATGCACCCAGCCTCATAACCCTCCAACCCCGCCATCTTCTGGGTCTACCTCACCTCTGGCCTCCCGGCTCCTGATCTCTGAGCCCCCCTCTGTCCCCAGCCACCAGCCCCTGGTTCCTCCTGCACCCGCCTCACCTCTAACCCCACCAGCTTCTCAGGGATGCCCTTCATCCACTCGCGAAGCTCAGCCAGCTCCTCGATGCTGTTGGGCTTCTCATAGATCTTGCGGCTGATGCTGCGAAACTCCTCACAGATCTAGCAGTGGAAGGAGGGTGCTAGGGAGGCCATGCACCCTCCCTGGCCATTCCTGGGGCCTGCTCCTCCTTCTTAGACCCCCGTGTCTCCCAACAGGTAATTGCCGCCACCCACCACACCCTGCAGCTGACTCGCTGGGGAGCCGAGGCCCCCTCCCCCCCAGCCTCCTGTGTCCAGTGAACACATGCATGGGACTCCTGAGGCCTGCACTTGCACACCCTCAGCTCCGTGAAATAGCCCATCTTCGGGAGAGTTCCTAGGTCTTTCCAGAATTAGGGAGAGTTCCTAGGTCTTTCCAGAATTAGGGAGAGAGCTAACACCCCCTCCCATTTCCTGATACCTTCCACATGGGACAGCTCCCCACAGACAGAAAGGGTCAAGGCAGGGTGACTTCCAGATCTTCCCATCAGCCCGGGTGTCTGCAGGCTGACCCTGCCTAGGGACACCTCGTTCATGGGAGCCCACCCTGCGTGCAAGAGTGCATGTGCTGTTGCAGTCACCAGGGCCAGGTGGCTGGGCACTTACATCTTCCACCTGATTGTGCAGGTTCTTGGCCAGGATGTCCAACATGGAAGTGGCCAGGGCCTTGTGCTTCTTGGACAGGCTCTGCTTGACATTGTCAACGTTGATGTAGAAGGGCCCAATGACAATACTGCTGGGCAGCGAGTTGTCCAGGATCTCTTTCTCCCGCAGGTGGGTAAGCACCACTTCCCGTACCTCCTCAGCTGATGGGCACCGTGTCTGGTAGGCCCTGTGGACAGCAGGCAAGGGTGGTAAGTAGGTGGCCTGGGGTCACACCAATGCACAGATGCTCTCAGATGCATGCACGCACTTGAGGAAGGTGGTAATGTCATTGTTATTCAGCTCCAGATACTTTTGGTATTCCCTGGCATAGGCCTGCAGCGGGATCATGGCCTTGTGCATAGCATTGGCGATGATGGCCCGCAGCTCCTCCACCAGTGGCTCGTGGAGCCCCACAGACTCCAGCAGGGGGTTGCCGCTGATAAAGATGTCCTCCATCACCAGCTGTGGAGCCAAAGGCAGGGGGTGAGTCACAGGGCAGGCAGGTGGGCAGAGGGGTTGGAGATGGGACCCGAGGCCTGAGTGGGCAGCAGCGCAGCCAATCACAGTGTGGTGGGGGTCAGGGAGAGGGTTTGCTGTGGTGTCTCTGAGAGCAGGCTGTGGACTAATATAGGGCTGGAAGCCATGTGAGCCCCACCAAAAGCCAGTATCTTCGTCTGCCTGGGCCTGACTTGGTCCAGTATCCAGGAAAGGAGCAGATGGGGCCACCAGGTCACCGATGGCTCTGGCTAACCAGTAAGGGAGACAATAGGGGCCTGAAGTTCTGGAAGCTCTTGGGCTGGCACCAGTGGGATGTACGCAGCTGTGGTGATGAGTAGGGACTTCTGACGAGGGGTCCTGAGAGTGGAGGTCAGTCTGCACCCACATCTTAGCTGAAGAGAGAGGCCAGGAGCTGAGTGGGATCAAGAGGGTGGAATCTGGGCCAGAACAGCTGTGACAGGGGTGGGTGTTTAAGCAGTAGGTTTGACACTTAGGCACTTTGTGCCTCTCCAAGCCTTACGGCAAAATGGAGATGCTAATGGTTCTCAGCGCACCTCGTAGTGAGGAGTAAGGGAGCCATTCAAGAATTAAAGGGCTGAGCACACTACCCGCCAGGTGGCAGGACCGTAAGAAAGCTGAACCGCTCTAATGGTTAGCCTGTGGCTCAGTAGCCTCTAGCAGCCGGGGCGGCAGGGGCCCTGGCCTCGAACTGCGGCTGTACCTTCTCCAGCTGGGGCACCGTGTGCGTGGCCAGGATGCCCTTGTCGAAGAGGTTGAGCAGAGATGTCTCGAACTGCTCCAGCGGTGTGCTATAGTGCACCCCTGAGCTATCCAGCACCAGGTCCACAATGAACAGGGGATTCTTCCGGGGCCTGTGGGGCAATGGCTGGGCTGACCGTGGGCAGGGGCCTGAGGAGGCCTGTGAGCAACAGCCCAGCCCTCTGCCCTTCCTGCCTGTGCGATGGCTCTCGAGCTTCTCCATGCGTGAGAATTGCCTCCTCCCTCCTCCCAGAAACCTAAGTTACCAGAAAAACACTGGCAACTTCGCTATAAAAGTCTACTCCATTTCTGCCACTTGCCCAGAGGTCCATGGGCACCAGGAGATGGGGGACCCCTCATGCAGTCCTGAGGTCATGAGGACAGGTCACCTGGGCACTCGTGGCCCCCATGCTTTCCCTGGGAGGCCACCATCTGTGGCTTTTGATGCCCAGCACACACCAACAACCCTCAAGCCTAGATCCCAGCCAGGCTTCCCTGCTGCACTCTGGATTGCCAGCCACCACCCACCTGGCCCTTTGGTGGACATCTCAAACACTCTGTGTCCCCTGACGCCCGCCAGCTCCCCTCAGGGCTCAGTGCTAGCGGTGGGCCCCAGGAGTCGGCTCGCCTCCTCCCCTCCTCTCCGCCCACTGCACATCCTGCTCCAGCCAGGCCCATGGCACCGCCACACAGGCATGGCCCCACATCTGCCCCCGAGTCCAATCCCAGGCCCGTCTGTCATCCCCCTCGTCTAGAAAATGGCAAGAGATGTGGTCTCACTTATCTTCTGCCTCACCTGTGCTCACAAATCCAGAGTATCATTTAATCAGATTATAACTCCCCTCTGATGGCTGCTAACCACATTTAGAATAAATCTAGCCCCGGACCATGACCCCAGGAGGCTATGTGATCTGGCTTGTCCCTGCAACCTCTCCCACGCCTTCCTGAGCAGCCCTCCCCTCTCTAGCCATAGCTCTGGCCTTTCCTTCCTTGACCCGGGTTCTTCCCCCCCTCCGAGCCTCTGCATGTGTTAGTCCCTCCATCAGTGCCCCTCCTTAGCATTTCCGCAGCCAGTTTCCTCACGGTCTCGGGTCTTGACTCAGATGATCCTGAACCCCTGACAGAGTCCCCTGCCCCACCCAGAGTCTGTCGCAGCTCCATGCCAATGGCCATGACCAGCTATTGATTCATTTTCTTGCAGTCTATCCCCTGTGAGAGCAGGAGTCATGCCTCTCTTGTTCCCCTAGAACCGCACCTGGTTCATGGCAAGTGTTCAAAGAATAACTCCTGACTGTGTAACTCAATGGCTGACTGAGAAAATGAAGGCCACCCAGAGACACGCAAGCCAGAGCTGGTGGGACGTTCCCTGGCCGCCAGGGCAGGAGCCGGGCTCTCCTTGCCATCCAGGACCTGGCAGTGCTGGGCACCCTGGTCCTGGAGGCCCTGCTCCCCCCGCCCTGCACCAGCTAGCCCTGGGGGCCGGCAAGAAGTGGCGGTGGGGTCACCAGGTGCCTCCGCTCAGCCAGCCCCCACCTGTAGGGGCTGTTGATTAAGTCCTCGCCCCAGACCATGTCGTCAGCGCAGTCGAGCACACTGCAGCAAGCGTCGCTGATGAACTGCGAGAAGCCGGCCAGCGAGTCCTGCACCAGGAAGCGCAGCGTGTCCTGCAGCATGTACTTGACCAGCTCCATCAGCTTGCGCAGCTTCGACATAAGGTACACCTCCCAGTTGGTTTCGTAGAGGTTGTACCAGCCCTTGCTCATGTCACGCAGGCTGCTACGCATGGCCACCTTGAGCGTGCTGATCCAGCTGTCCTTTAGGAACATCTGCACCTGGAGTGGCCACGGGTGGCATCAGGCGGCCGCCCCGGGAACGTCGGCCCGCAGCTACCGCACCCAGGGACTGTGCACCACAGCGCTGGGGGGGCCTCAGGACCCAGATGACCACGGGAGGATCTCCCCCCACCCCAACTTACAGCCGAACCCTACCAACCAGCACCCTCCTGTGCCCCTGGGGACCAGGGATGCTCTGGAGGAAGAGGGAAGGGGGCAGCAGAAACAGGGCTTTCTCTCCAGCCAAGGGAGAGACAGAGACTGAGACACAGGAAATGAGCAGAGAGAGAGAGAGACACAGAATGAAGCAGAGGCAGAGCTTTACTCTGGGCCATCTGGTGATGGTCTCCCACAAGGCTGCACCCTACTTCCCTCACACCCCAGTTCTTAGCGGGGGGTCTGCTTTAGAGGCCACCAGGGCTGGCTGGAAAGTGACTCCCTTGGGGCTCCTTTCCTCTCTGAGATGAGCCATCCCCCTGGAAGCCCCCCACCTTCCCACAGGTCTAGGTTTTAAGGAGAACAGGAACCCACGGCCTCCCCAGCAGCCAGGCGGCTCCGAGGCTCTGGCCTGTGTGCAGCCTCCCTGGACAACCACGCACCTGAGAGGCGGTCTGCGACTGGACCTGCTCAAACTCTTCCAGGCGGCTGTACTTGGACAGGTTCGAGTGGAACAGGGACATGGCAGTCACCTTGTTGCACTCAGCCCGCACCTTGCTGAGGGCCGTGATGACCTCCGGCCGCGTAAGCAGGGACACAAAGGTGAAGTCCTCTTTCTGCTCGCGGAAGGGGTACTTGGGGACACTCACCCGCCCTGCAGGGATGGCATGAGAGGGCCAGTGTCGGACTGGCCTGGGACACATCAGGGGTGTTGATGGAGAGATACAACTCCCATCTCCTCCCAAAGAGACACCCCTGTGCCCAGAACCCCTTTTCCCACGACCTGCTAGAGTGGCCCTACAGCCTCGCAGTGAGCTGCCCACTCCGGGTGAGTAAATGAATCCCGTCAGGCCCCTCTGGGTCACGGACCCCTTCGAAGTGCGCGAGAACCACAGACCCTCTCGCCCTCCACTCCCGCCCACCCTGCACATAGCCCAGCACCAGGTGAAGGAGACGAGGACACCAGGACACTCCGAGTGCCCACTGCCCATGCACTGCCCCAGCTTCCTGGGCCTTTCACACACGTGGAAGCTGGGTCCAGGAATGGAACTCACAGGCATCAGGGAACTCAAAAAAAGGAAGGCTTGGGGGAACTAGTGTCCTACTCTGAGACTCAGTCTGCCATGGGTCAATGGGGCTTGTAGCAATGCCACCTGCTCCTGCTACTGGAGGAAGGGCAGGCGGTGTGTCCCTCAGTCAGACCATCAGAGCCCTTTCATCCACGGCTCAACAGCTGCTGTCCTAGTATACTTTTACCTCGTTCCTTCTGCCCTGCTCAGACGACTGGTTTTTAAGGGGCCTTCGTCGCTGACCACCCCCACCCCAGCTCTCCAGGCAGCTGGGGAAGAGCAGGGTGAGTGCTGTGAGGG
The DNA here is from genome assembly GCA_030068075.1 of Paguma larvata. Taxonomy (NCBI): domain Eukaryota; kingdom Metazoa; phylum Chordata; class Mammalia; order Carnivora; family Viverridae; genus Paguma; species Paguma larvata. Next base: position 19,835,834 of record CM057842.1, on the reverse strand, counting down.
GAGGGCTAGGAGGGCTGTGGTCAGGTGGGTGGCCGTGGGGCCTCTGTCCGACCCCACTCACCTTGCCTGGGCACCTTCTCCTCCTCCTTCTCGGGCAGCGTCACGTAGGAGAATGTGTCGGGCTTGGAGGAGACAATCTGGTCAAAGTTGATTTTGTTCATGCTGCGCTCGTAGTCCAGGTTCACTTCTCTAGAGAGACTGTTGAGGTGCTCCAGAACCCTGCCGATGGGGAGAGGGGCAGGGGAGTAAGGGGGCTACCCCGTCGCCCCCACACTGTGGGCTGGCTGGGGCCCACTGTCCTCTGGCGTTGACCCGTGGGCATGAGCTTGGGCTTCCCCTCCAGATTCATGAGCACACCTCCCGCCTGGCCCCTAGCCACTACCCGCCATCGCCCTCGTCCCCTGCCTCTTTCGTGCCACCCCTTCTTCCCCGTCGCATCAGTCCGAGTCTGCCTGTTTTGCTTCTCACTTCTCAATGTCATCATAGCAAGGCACCCTCCCTGCCTGGTCCCCTTACTTCCACCCCTGCCCATTCCAACCCACTCCCCACAAAACTCAAGTATAAGTACCTCCTCCTCTTGCTAAAACTCCATCCTGGATCCCTTCGTCCTAGGATAAAGCCAAACCTCTTCCTGGGCCCCAAGAGGCCCTCCAGCCCCTCTCTGTTCTCCTCTCTGGTCACTTTAGTGTCCCTCCCCCACCCCAGCTCAGTCACAGGCAGCCCCTCTGGGTTCCTAGAGGCACTGAGCTCTCACCTCAGCGTCTTTGCATACTGTTCTCTCTGGTGGCCACACTGATTGATCCAGCCCCTACTTCTGCCTGACCACCCCGGGCTCCTCCTCTAGGGTTTCTATCTAAGATGAGCTTTCCCCCTCTGGATGAGGGCAGCCTCACCTGTGCTCCCAAAGTGCTCCCCCGTCTCAACGCTCCTAACCCCGTAAGGGCATTTCTTTCATTCATTCACTGTTGTTGCCTCAGCCAGAATCCTGTTCTCCCCTTACTTTTTCTGGGGACTCAGCTCAAATGTTACCACTCCAGCAAGACCTCCTCTGATCACCTAATGTAAAGCAGCCCCTCCACAATACCTCCATTCTCTGTCCTGCCTGGCCTCCACAGTACCTATCGAAACCCTGAATCACCTCATTTTCTCATCGTGTGTCTTCCTGGCCAGACTGAGAGCCCAGGAGGGCAGGCCCTTCGGGTGTGTTCACTGCTGCGCCCCCGTGCCTGGCACAAGAGAGACACTTGGCACACACGTGGCTGTCTGCCTGACACCCGCTGCCTCCTAATTGCACCTTACTGCTGTTCTAGAACTCTCCCTTCTCTCACTTGACTTAGAGGAAGACGACAGGTCCCAGCTCCAGGTCATCTCACCTGTCTAAGCTGGTCACGGTGGAGCTCGACCTGTTAATTGGCTTAGGAGTGGAAACATGGTCCAGTTATAATCATCAGCTATAAAATCAAGCCCCCTTGTCCCACCTTCGTCAGGACAAACTCTGGGGTGTTGTTCATGCCCCAGAGTCTGTGAGATCAGAAGCTGTACTTCTCCTAAAACCGCACCTCCGCTGCTTCCTCCATTATGTCCTGCGGCCTTCACTCCCTTAGAGATGTCTCCAGAGAGGACTTCATGAATAAATCAATCGTACAAGAATCCCCCCAACAGGCTCTGCTTCGAGGGAATCCAGTCTGCGGCAGGACTCAGTGGACTCTGGACTTTGTGCTTCTGAAACCGCTGCTGCCAGCCCGTCTGGAGATGAAGCCAGCACACACTGGAGACAGCCCTGACCACTAAGCCAGTCCTGCATCCGATTTCTAGCTCCAGGCGAAACAGTGGCTTCTCCTACCCTCTAAGCCAATCCAAGCCCAGCGTATTTGTTATGAACAGCCAAACACACTCCCAACGATATAAAACTCAAGCCATGGAATTCTAGACAACCAAGGTGATGGTGGCTACGTCAATTCCAATTTCCCAGCATCCTCCCACCCCCAAAAAAAAAGGAAAGAAGGGGGGGAGAAGAAAAGCAAGGACAAATAATGCTCCCCAAACCCTCACCTTTAGCATAAGCAGAATAAAGAAAAAACCCAAACTTCACATTATCTTTAACTAGAAAAATAATCATCTGTTCCCAGTGAGCTACTGCTCACCCTCCCGCGGCCAGCCGGCCTGGAGAACGAGGGCTGTCTGAAAAACACCTGTGCAGAAGAGGGGAGCAGTGGCAGCCCTGAGCTTGGTCTAAGATCCTGCCAGCAAGACAGAAAGTGCACCCCAGCTGCAAGAACACGGACTGTGAGCTCTGGAGAAGCAGAGCACTCAGGACAAGGAAGGGGCTCCATGCGTGCATTCGAGGTAACATTTTTCTTTTAAAGTCTCTTTACTTATTTTGAGGTGGGGAGAGGGGCAGACACAAGCAGTCTCTGTGCTGTCAGTGCACAACTCAACTGACAGCGCACAACCTAACGTGGGGCTCGATCTCACGAACCCTGAGATGGTGACCTGAGCCAAAATCGAGAGTCAGACACTTAACCAACTAAGCCACCCAGGCACCCCAAGATAACATTCTTTGAAAGGCATCATGACATATGAGGGGGAAGGTAAAAGACAAGAAGAAGAGAGAGTACTTTGGAGATTGAAGGGTGATAGAAACGGAAGCAAAAGTAAAAAGCTAGAGTCTTACAAGATAAGAGAACAAACAACTTGGAGGACAAGCCCTCTCTCCAACACACACACAGAGACACACACACACAGACACACACACACACACACACACACATACAGACACACACATACAGACACACACAGAGACACACACACACAGACACACACACACACAGAGACACATATACACACAGAGACGCACGCACACACAGAGACACACACACACACACAGAGACACATAGACACACACACACAGACACACACATACAGACACACACACAGACACACACAGACACACACACAGACACACAGACACACACACACAGAGACACATATACACACAGAGACACACACACACAGAGACACACACACGCACACACACAGACACACACATACAGACACACACACAGACACACACACAGAGACACACACACAGACACACACACACAGACACACACACAGAGACACACACACACACAGAGACACACACACAGACACATACACACAGACACACACACAGACACACACACACACAGACACACACAACCATTCTCTTAAAAACAAACAAACAAACAAAAAAACTGGGGCACCTGGCTGTCTCAGTCAGTTAAGTGTCTGACTTCAGCTCAGGTCACGATCTCATGGTGTGTGGGTTCCAGCGCCACATAAGGCTCCGTGCTGTGCAGAGCCTGCTTGGGATTCTCTCTCTGCCCCTCCTCCACTTATGATTTCTCTCTCTCTCTCTCTCAAAATAAAATAAACTTAAAAAGAATTTTTTTAATAGTTTGCTATCCTAACAGAAGAGGGCGCCCTGGAACTAGGAATCTTGTAAATCACCCCAAATCCCAGAACTGAACAGGTGAAAGTAGACCACACTCACATAAAGCTACTGCAAGAGAGAGCACCTTACCTGATGAAAATTCTCACCTGCCCCTCAAAGGAAAAACAAAGACAAAGCAGAAGAAAACTAACATAACACTACAAACTGAACCAAATATTTTCACACAAGTATGTGGGCATGTGAAAAACACCTTGAATCCGAAATTCACAACTAAAACACAGAAATGGGCAAACAACAGGAAGAAACAAAAAGCTATTTCACTGAACTCAGGGGGGAAAATGGAAGAAACAAAATCATCTCTGAAGGAAGGCAAAATTATGAGGTGCCTAAGGAAGAATAGAGTCAAAAAATTTTAATAAAGTACATTGAAGAAAGGCGGAATATAACAAAAAAAATGAAAATAAGGCAAAAAAAAGAACTAAAAGAGACAGAAAGTGGTTAAATTATAGATAGGTAAAGAAGCAAGATAGACAGATAGATAGCTAGAGATATATGACGGAATCTGATAAAAAAAAAAAAAGCAGGACAATGGAACAGAACAAATATTGAAAACTATAATCCAAGAGAAATTTCCAGAAATAAAGAATATCTCAATCTATGTATTTAAAAAGCCCATTTCGTACTAAGGAAAATTGACTCAGAATGATCAACTCTGAGATGTACCCTAGTAAAATGATTAGACTTTAAAGATTGTTAAAAAAAAAAAAACAAAAACAAACAAACAAAAAAAAAAACAAAAGAAAAACCCCAAGACCTCCAAGCCAAAAAATCAAACAACTTACAAGAGAAAGGGAATGAGACTGGCATCGGGCCTCTCGAAATCAACATTCAAAGCAAGGCCACAAAAGAACAGTATTTAAAAAAACAAAAACTCAAGCAATAAAAGTGTGAAAGAAGAATTTTATTCCAATCAAGTGGTTCGTCAAGTTTTAAACATCCAAGAACTCTAGGAACACTGTACCCTTGAACCCTTTATGAGGAATCTATTAGAAGAGCAGCTTCATCCAACTAAGAGACTGATGGGGTTCAAGACATACTACGCCAAAATATGGTACCTTGGCATATTGAATGTTTTAAGCTGAAGCAGTTTGAGAAGTAGGTCATAAGACCCGTCGTGTGAGAAGTGACCTCCTTATACCCAGAGGACAGGATATCCTTACCTCCAAGATAGAGTGACACCAAGAGGAATCCCAACGAAGAGGTCTTGCTAAGTTTTCCTCAGTTTACTACCCTTAGCTCATAACTTTTTGTCTTGCCACTATCCCCACAACTTTCCACTTTTCATCAAACCTAGTGTAGGTTTAACCTCCTCAGGTCTTCATTTCCTTATGAAGGTTCCTATGTTAAGGGAAACATGTAAATTTGTAAGTTCTTCTCTTGCTAATCTGTCTTGTCTTACAGAGTCCCAGCCAAGAACCTAGAAGGGTATAAAACAGAGGATCGTTCCTCCCTCCTCCCCCCACGAGATGATAGGAGAAACTTCAGAAGAAAAGCCCGATACACTTAATCCACTTTATTGTAGATTTAAGACTGAAACAGAGATAGGAGCAGCTGTCTCAGTCAGTAGAGCAAGCTGTGAGCTTGAGCCCCATGTTGGGCATAGAACTTACAATCAATCGATCAATCAACTTTATTTTTAAAAATAAAAATAAAACAAAGATAACAAGGGAAGTGGAAAAATATGATATTAAAATAGTAAGGAGAAAAAAGCAATTAAAAAGGGAGGAGAGAAGAATGAGGAAAGTAGATTAAAGTCAAGATTGTTACAAAGAAACAGGAAGGGAGTTGAAGGATACCATTAAAAACTGACAAAGCAGATATTAACAAGCTAAATAAGAAAGCAGGGGATTTGGGGCACTATAAAAGGTTTAACTACAAAAGAAACTACTAAAATAAGGCACAAATCTTCCCAAAGACCAAAAGAAATTTAAAAAGTGAAAGAACAAAGAAAATATATCATGCAAAGAAGGAAATACAGAATTGAGATCAAACATATGAGCTCTATAAATAAATCCGAATGTGCTTAACTCACTTATTACAAGAAAAAGATTTTTAACTTGACTCACAAAGTCAGACTTGACTATATGCTAATAACAGAGACCTATGTAAAACTCACTCAGAAAGGCTAGAAACAGAGGGCTGGGCAAAAATATATCAGGAAAATGAAAATAACAAAAAAGCAGGTTACAATTCTGATATCAAACAAAGTAAAATTCTGATTGAAAAACATTTTCCCTGATCAAGAACACTTTTTTTTTTTAGTTTGTTTATTTTGAGAGAGAGAGAGCACGTGTGCAAGCAAAAGAGGGGCAGAGAGAGAATCTCCAGCAGGCCCCGCGCTGTCAACCCAGAGCCCGATGACACGGAGCTGGAGCTCGCAAACTGCGAGATCATGACCTGAGCCGAAACCAAGAGTCAGATGCTCAGCTGACTGAGCCACCCAGGCACAGTCCTCAAGAACACTTTTTAATGCTAAAAGCTGCAATTAATAATGATAGTGTAACACGCTACTCTCTGTGGGCAAAAATAAGTAAAGATATAAAAGACATAAATAACATAATGAATAAGATAGATTTTCTGGCATATATGTATATATAAAACTCTTATACCCTAACTATAGGGATACACCTCTTCTCATGTGCAAATGGAACATTCAGCAAAAAATTGACTATACGTTAGGTCACAGAGAAAACAGCAAGTTCTGTGGAGTAGAAATGTTACAAATAACACTCCCTGATCTCAAAGTAATAAAAGTAAAAATTATTAACAATAAATTTTAACAAGTCCTTTCCACATGAAAAATTGTGAAACCTGACATTAAACAATTCTTTTTTTATTTAATGTTTACTTATTTTTGAGACAGAGAGAGAAGAGGGAGTGGGGCGGGGGCAGGGGCAGAGAGAGGGACAGAGGATCTGAAGTGGACTCTGTGCTGATGGCAGAGAGCAGGCTTGAACCCACGAACCGCAAGATCATGACCTGAGCTGAAGTCGAACGCCTAACTGACTGAACCACCTAGGTGCCCCTAAACAATTCTCTAATGAAATGGGAAATACAAACCAAATTTTTGGAATTAAAAAAAATGAAATACTACATATCAGAATCTGTGGACTACTTTTTAAGCAGTTATCAGAAGAAAGTTCATTAGCCTTAAACACATGTATCAGTAATAAGTGAATTAAATTCCTAGTACACGTGTGCACACGCACGCACACACACACATTATAAACATAACAAAATACAAGCCAAAAGGAGGCACAAGAAAGGAAATAATAAAAGTAGAAATTAATGAAGTAGATGTAGAAAACAGTCAAGTTAATAAATCTAATTCCTATTTTTAAAAAATTAACGCACCAAACAAATCACTAAGTAATTCAATAAAGCAAAGAAAGGGAGAGAGCATAAATCTACACAATAAGAAGTGACAGTGTGTTAACTAACTAGAATTTAAATAAAAATTGAAAATAAAAAAAAGAGGTGATAAGGGGAAGTCAACATTGAAACATAAACATCTCTCTCATAAAAGGCCAGTCTGCAAAATTCTTTGCAAATACATTTTAAAACCTAGAAAACAGAGATGATTTTTAGAGAAATAAAGTATGCCAAAACTGACCCCCAAATTGGGAATACAAAGCTTAAACAGACCAATTCCAGTAGAAAATAAACTTCTAGAGAACTATCCCATCAAAAACATCATGTCTAAATGGTTACAGAAGGGAATGATAACCAGACAGCCTCAATACACCAAAAACTGTTCCAGAGTATTGAAAATGAAGGAAAACATCAATATTCTTCTTATGAAGCAAGTATAACTTGCTTCAAACCTAATAAAGACAGTACAAAAAAAACTACAGACCAATATCCCTTTCATCAATGCAAAAGTTCTAGAAAGCATGCTAACCAACAGAACCCAATAGCATACTAAAAAAAAAAAAAAAAATACGCCATGGCCAGGTGGGATTTATTAAAGGAATACACTATTGTTTCAATATTAGGAAACCAATTAATATAATACGCCATATTAATAGATCTGAGGAGACAAATCATATGATTATCTCCATAAGTACTTTTTTTATTAAATGTTTTTTTTAATTCTTATTTTTGAGAGAGTGAGAGAGACAGAGCATGAGCAGGGAAGGGGCAGACAAAGGGGGAGACACAGAATCTGAAGCAGGTTCCAAGCTCTGAGTTGTCAGCACAGAGCCCCACGCAGGGCTCAACCTCACAAGCTGTGAGATCATGACCTGAGCTGAAGTCAGACACTTAACTGACTGAGCCACCCAGGCACTCCTCTCCATAAAAAGCCTGTAACAAATAAACACTTAAGAAAACAGAGGTTTTGATGGATATATTATTAAATAAAGTCCTAAAGCTAGCATTTCCTTTATCTTTTTTTTTTAATGCTTATTTTTTGAGAGAGAGAGAGAGAGAACAAGAGCAGGGGAGGGGCAGAAAGAGAGAGAGAATCCAAAGCAGGCTCTGTGCTGAGAGTGGAGAGCCCGATATGGAGCTCAAACTCACAAACTGAGAGGTCATGACCTGAGCCAAAGTCTGAGGCTTAAGCAACTGAGCCACCCAGGTGCCCCTAATGCTAGCATTTTCTTAAGGGGGAAACTTACTAGAGGTACCTCCACGAATATTAGAAACAAAATAAGGATGCCTACCATTTCCACTACTGTTCAATATTGTACTGGAAGTATTCGAAAATGCAATTAGACAAGAGAAAGTGATTAGAGGAATAAGAATTGTTAAAGAATAAGTAAAACTCTATTTATAGGCATGTATACTTAGAAAACTGTGGAGAGAGGTGTCTGGGTAGCTCAGTTGGTAAAGTGCCCAACTCTTGATTTCAGCTCAGGTTATGGTCAAAGTTTCATGAGTTCAAGCTCTGAGTTCAAGCTCCAGGTTGGGCTCTTTGCTGGCAGTGTGGAGCTTGCTTGGGATTCTCTCTCTCCCTCTCTCTCGGCCCCTCCCCTACTCATGCTCTCTCTCTCTAAATAAATAAGCAAACTTAAAAAAAAAAAAAGAAAAAGCAAAGAAAACTTTAGAGAATCAATAATAAAACGCATTCAAACAATTCAGTAAAGACTGTTTGTAATAGGATATAAAATTAGCATACAAAAATCAGTAGACACACTAGTAGAGAAAATCCAGTTTATAATAAATAGCAACAAAGAAGACAAAATAATAAGGAATATGCAAAACCTATATGAGAAAAACTTAAAGCATTCCTGAAAGACACAAAAGTAGTCTTTTTTTTTTTTTTCTGAGACAGAGAGTGGGTGCGAGTGCGGGAGAGGGGTAGAGGCAGAGAGAGAATCTTAAGCAGTCTCCACACTCGGCACAGGGTCTGACACAGGGCTTGATCCCACAACACTGGGATCATGACCTGAGCTGAAATAAAGAGCCAGATGCTCAACCAACTGAGCCACCGGGCGCTCCCCAAAGTAGTCTTGAACAAATGAATGAACATTCTTTGTTCTCGGATAGGACAGTTCAAGATCCTAAAGACTTCGGCTGTACCTAAGGTAATTAAAAAATATAATACAATCCCATCAGAAATACAAAGCATTTTTAAACTGGAGCTAGAGGAGTTGACACAATGCTCATGGGAAAATAAGCATGCAAATCCCTATCAAAATCCCAATATTTTTTGCAAAAATATAAAAATCCATCCTAAAATTCATATGGAATCTCAATGGACCCAAGTAGCCAAACGATCTTTAAAAAGAACAAAGTGGGAGGACTCACACTTCCTGGTTCAAAACTTACTGTAAAACTGCAGTAATCAAAACAGTATAGTACTGGCATAAAGACATATAGACCAAAGGAATAGAATAAATAGTCCTGAAATAACTTCTGGAATATATATGGGTCAAATGATTTTTGACAGGAGTGCGAAGAGCATTTAATGGGAGAAAGAACAGTCTTTTCAGCACATTGTGCTGAGAAAACTGGATATCCGCATGCCAAAGAACAAAGTCGGACTCTTACGTAACACCATATACAAAAATTAACTCAAAATGGATCAAAACTCTAATGTAAGAGCTAAAACTATAAAACTCTTAGAACACATGGGGGAAAGCTTCGTGATACTGGACTTGGCAATGATGTCTCGGCTATGACATCAAAGTCACAGGCAACAAAAGAAAAAACAAAAAGGGACAAATCAGAATTCATCAAAATGAAAAACCTTGTGTCCTGGTAACGGAAGGGACACTATCGACAGAATGAAAAGGCAAACCATGAGATGGGAGAAAGTATCACATATCTGATAAGGGATTGGTATCCAGAATATATAGACAACTCATAAAACTCAACAACAAAAACCAAACAACTAGATTCAGATATGGGCAAAGATTTTTAATAGACATTTCTCCACATGTTCAAGGAACACATGAAAAGATGCCAACATCACTAATCATTAGAGAAATGCAAATTAAAACCAAAATACCACTTCACATCTATGAGGATGACTACTATACAGAGAAAAGAACAAGAAAAGAAATGATGGTGAGGATGTGAAGAAATTTGAACCTTTGTGCCCTGCTGGTGGGAATATAAAACAGTGCAGCTGTCATAGCAGCTGGACAATGGTGTCCCAAAAATTAAAAATACGGCTTTGCAGATGCTGCTGATGCCACCAAGAGCTACCCTGCACCACCCCGTCAGAGTCAACCCCATGACGGTCTTTGACATTTGCCATCAACCATGAGCCCTTGAGTCATGTATCCTTTGAGCCATTTGCAAAGTTCCAAAGATAGCCAAAAACTTTTGTGCTCTGAGAACTGGAGAGAAAGGATTTGCTTATAAAGGTTCCCACTTTCACAGAATTATTCTGGGATTTATATGCCAGGGTGTTGGCCTCACATGCCATAATGGCACTGCCAGCAAGTCCATCTAGAGAGAGAAACCTGGTGTTGAGAATCTCATCCTGAAGCACGCAGGTACTGGCGTCTCGTCCGTGGCATATGCTGGACCCAACACAAACAGTTCCCAGGTTTTCATCCACACTACCAAGACTGAATGTTTGGGTGGCAAGAATGTGGTCTTTGGCAAGGTGAAAGAGGGCATAAATACCATGGAAACCAAGGAGTGCTTTGGGTCCAGGGATGGCAAGACCAGGAAGAAGCTCACCATTGCCAACTGTGGACAACTCTAATAAATTTGATGTGGGCTTTATCTTAACTACGAGACTGCTCCTTCTCCCATCTGCTCATAATAGCCTATAATCTGTGCTCTCACTGCAGCTCTTTGGTTCCATGTCTCCCCCCTTCACGTCTAGCTAGATTGCAGAGTTAACATTATGATTATGAAATAAAAACCAAGCAACAGCAACAAATAGAATTACCATAAGGATAGCACGTCCACTTCAGGGTATAACGCCCACAAGAACTGAAGGTAAAGACACATGGAGAGATTTGTACACCTATGTTCACATGATGTACAAGAGCCAAAAGATGGAAGCAGCCCAACATCAACAGATGAAGGGATACACAGCACATACAGTACGCGCATACAATGGAACATTAAAAGGCAAAAAAGGAAAGAGCTTCTGACACATACTACGACATGACGAAGCTAGAAGACAGTGTGCTCAGTGAAATAAGCCAGACACAAAAGGTCAAATCCTGTATGGTTCTACTTAGATTAGTCAAATTCACAGAGACAGAAAGTAGAACGGTGGCTGCCAGGGGCTGGAGGGTGATGGGAATGGGGAGTTACTGTTTAATGAGTACAGAGTTTCGCAAAGTTCTATGGATGGATGGTGGGGACGGTTGCACAACAGTGTGAATGCACTTAATTCCACTGAGCTTAAACATGGTTAAAATGGTAAATTTCACATTGTGTCTATTTTGCTGCAGTTTTAAGAAATAACAAGTTAAAACAAACAAACAAACAAAAGATGCCAGAATAGCCAAGAAAACACTGAAAGGGAAAAGCTACGAAGGGGGGCTGGCCCTACAAGACATTAAAAAATACTGTAAAACATCTATAATTAAACCACAGTCCAACTGCACGGGCAAATGGAATAGTGGAAGGAAGCGGAATCCAGACCTGAGTGCATCTGAAAATTAGTGTGTGATCATGGCAGCAGCTTGAGCCACTGGGCCAAAGATGGAAGCTTTAATAAATGCTGATGGGCGTTTAATAAACCACTTAATAAATGCTGGTCATTTAGAAAACGGTAAAATTGGATCCATACCGCACACCATACATAAGGATGGGTGCCTGGGAGGCTCAGTTGGTGAAGAGTTTGACTCTTGATTTTGGCTCAGGTCATGATCTCATGTTCGTGAGACTGAGTTCCACGTCAGGCTCTGGGCTGACAGCACAGAGCCTGCTTGGGATTCTCTCTCCCTCTCTCTCTGCCCCTCCCCAAATAATGCTCACATGCTCTCTCTCTCTCAAAAAATAAAGAGATAAACATTACAAAATAAGGACAGAACGAGGATATGAAACCGTGGAAGAACTGGAAGAAACAGTCACTGTGGGGAAAGACCATCTAACTGTGACTCAAAATCCAGATGTAGTAGAAGTGATGACTAATAACATTGATTAGATAATATTTTACAAGCTATATTGCAAAAATTACCATAAGCGAAGTCAAAATACAACTGAAAAATAAGGAGAAAATATTTACAACATACATCACAGACGAAGGATATCCCTAATATAGAAAGAACTCAAAATCAGAGGGAGGAAAGAAGCCCAAAAGTCTTGAGAGAAAAAAATGGGCAAAAGACATGCATAGACGAGTCACAAAAATATATATGAGTTGCCCTTAATCATATGAAAAGATGGAAGTCATGGCTTCACATAGAACACTTCTGACTGATTTACCTTGCTTACTTATTTATCTTTCAGATAGGCAGAAAATCACATAGCATGACAACACCCTCTCGGCAAGGCTGTGGGGGAAATGGCACTCACTGCCGGCAGGTATGCAAAATGGCATGACGCTTGCGGAGGGAAATTTGGCAACAGCTGACAAAACTACATCTGCACTTATCTTTTGACCTAGCAATCCCGCTTCTCAGAATTTACCCTAAAGCTACCCCTCCGTCAATATGAACATATAAATGCACAGGGTTATTCACTGTAGTACTGTTTGTGATTGCAACGTACTGGAAATGAACTAAATGCCTATATATCAGAGAAAGGTTGAATCAACGATGGTACAGGGTGCACTCACACAATAGCCTACTGTACAGCTATAAAAAAAGGATGAAGGAAATCTCAGCGAACTAGTAGGGACTGATTTCCAGGATGTACTGTGAGAAAGGCAAAGGACAAAAGGACATCTATAAGTGTGCTGCTCTTCAGGTAAGAAGGAAGGGGGTATCAGAGAACATACTTGCTCATTTGTGCAAGAAGAAACACAGAAAGGATAAACCAGAAGCTAGTGATACTGGTTACCTATAGGCATGTGGTAGGAACAGGGTGGAAAGGGGAAGATGCGGATAGGATAGAATGATTGGGGGTGGAGAGTGACAGCTTCGAGGATACCTGTATGAATACTACATCTCAGTGAGAGAAACAGGTATGGAGAATATATACATTATGCACATAGAACAAATGGACCACCACCATGCTGTATTTCATCAAATGAACATATCCCACTGAAAGGGGTGGGAAGAACTAAACCAAGTCATTTGAATATAGTATTTGGACTAAATGCCCCTAGGGTAGAGAGAAAAAGAACACTGTATCGAAGTCTACTTAGTAAGGTTTTTCTTCCAAAGAGTACGAATTAGCAGTTTGAAACTACTTTCTGTGTATTCTAGGACTGAGCAAATAAATATACTGTGAACAATGGAAGCTGGTTTTCTTCTGGAGAAAGAAGTAAGAAATATGTATAAGTGAGAATGACCCATGGGGTGTTGGGGTCAATTTGAAGGTATCTTAGGAACCCATGGTTTTTATCAGATAGACAGAATTAGACATGGGCGTGTGTGGGGAGGAGGGTAGTATGCAATGTAATGCAATAATAATATATCATGGTATAATAATATATGTATTTCCCAGGTTTGTCTGGCCTAAGAGCCTCACAGCAATCATTCTCCAGCAATGAGCGTATCTAATACACAGATCTTGGCTCCTAAATTCCCCAGTGAAAGAAACCAGGGGTCCTTGGAGAAACAGCTGATTTCAGGGCTGGGTCTGGGGAAGGACAAAATGAGCTCAGAACTTCCTACTGTGCCCAAAATTAAAGACACGCTCAAAGAACAGTAGGAACATATAGGAAGGATGATACAGGTATCGGCTTGAAGAGGCTCTCTCTGGCCAAATCTGGGACAATCTGGGCACCAAAATAAAAAATAGTAGTAACGGGCCCGATCCCTTTGAATAAACTAAGAATCCATGAGTTGATACTGATCATGAGAGATCCGGAGATGAACAAGGCATTACTTGGGGCCCAAGAAGTCCACAGTGAGTGGGCAACATGGCCCACAGTTGAGCATGGAGGGAGCACTGCCCCCTGGGCTCCTGGAGGAAGCGGGGATAGGGAAGGGTCTGGTGGAGACTCACGAGGACCCTTTGCGCATCCGGGGTGTGCTTATGGCCCACTGCTTGATCTTGCTCAGGCTCTGCTCATTGATGAGCTGGTGGCCCTCGGAGGGCATGCAGTCCACGTACAAATTGTACAGCAACAGAGCCTCTGTGTTCTTGCGCAGGGCGTTGGCCTGGACCACACGCTGTGTGAACACCCTTGGGTCCTCAGCAGAGAAGAGAAGCTGGATCCGAGGCACCCAGTACTGGCAGGGGAGGAGGGGGTGCCTTCCTGCGGCCGGGCGGGAGAGAGAAGGAAACGCGCAACACAGTCAGACTCTCTGGGCTGGAACGCTGGGCTTAGCTGACTCTGCTACTGAGGCATGGTGGCCTTGCACAAGTGGGTTCCCTCTTCTGACACCCCGTCACATCTGCAGGATGGGTATGACAACACTTCTCTCCCCGCCTACCTCACAGCCGGCCATGGATGGTTGTGAAAGCACTTTGTAAACCATAAAGAGCTGTGCACAGACAAACAGTCACACAGGGGCGGCTGCTGAAGTGCCCATTCCTCGCTGCCACACTCAAGGCAAACATCACTACTGATGGGCCTCCGATGCCTTCTCTGCATCATGTTGGAAGTGCTGCTTCCAACTGCTGGAGCGGGCATATCGAAAAATGGCCATTTGCCCTTCCTGGGATCTCTCTTTGAATGATGGGTCCTCTGGTTTTCACTGGTCAGGGGGCAGACAGCCACAGGACATACAGAGCAAGGAAGAATTCAGGCCTGATGTGGCTGTGCCATGATGGGGGGTGGCTTCAGTCACAGTCCTGAGTGGGGGGTCTGCATGGGGTGGGGCAGAGAGCCTGTACCTTCAGCAGTGACCCCTCCGTTGAGAATGGGCTTCCCCGTCTCATCTCGCACCAAGCCGTTCTCATCTGTCTTGTGCACCAGGTACAGCTTCTTCTCCTTGTCATAGTCCAGGACGCCGACATCACACCATTCATACTTCAGCTTCTGACTTTTGGGGTCCTCTGAAACAGGAGGGGAACCCACCAGTGCTCTCTGCTGTAGGGTGAGTAGGGGACTCTGAGTGTGGGTAGCAGGCTCTGGGAACGAGTCTCAGTGGCCACTGGTCTGGCCTCCCTCCCACCACTCTAGCTCCAGCAAAGCAGGAATCCTGCTTCCTCCCAGCTGAACTGGCCTCTGGGGAACCCCTGGTGGCAGGAAGAACCAGAAGAACCAGGCCTCTCTGTCCTGGTGCTCTGCATGACCCCATCGGGGTAGACAGAGACACAGGCCAGCAGCGCTATGACGGGAGGCAGGAAAGCCGCAGGCACACACAGACCTGGTGGGCGTGTAGTTGTAAAGTTCATCGTGTTTGAACCAGACCCCTTCAAAGCGACCAAGACCAGAGTGAAGCCCTTCCCATGGGCTGCATGTGGCAGTTGAACCCCTAGGTCCCTTATATCAGGACAGGTCAGGGCGAGGTAAAAGACTGCTGCCCTGCAGTGGCCCCACATTGGGCCTCAGGGCCTGTTTGGTCAGGACAGGCCTCCCACCCACTTCCTGGACTGGAAGCCTTCGCACTGCCTCTCCAGCTCATCTCCCGCCACCACCCACCCTACACATTTCTCTCTGCAGCCATACTGCATGTCTGCCTCTTCCTGTGACTTTGGAGCTTACTCCTGCCTCGGGGACTTTGCATTGGCTATGCTCTCTGCCTGGAACAGACTTTGCTCAGGTCACCTCATTGCTGGTTTGTTCCATGCTCAAATGGCTTCTCCTCAGAGCAATATCTCTGCCTCAAAGAGTGCCTTTGCCCCAGGCACCCTCTGACTTGTTAGCCCATTTGTGTCTCTCACAGAGCCTGAAGTCATATTGTGTATACATCCAATCCTGGTTCTGGTTGGCCTTCTCACACCAGGGGCAGCTCCCCAAGGGCAGGGACAACACTGCCCATCTTGGTCACAGCTGTGTCCCTGTACTCAGAATGGAATCTGGTAACTAGCAGGTGCTCAAAACACTTTTATAGAAGGAAGGTGCACATGGCATGGTGCCTAGCAGAAGTGCCTTAAAATAAGCTGATGGGTTCTACAGCCTGGGTTGAAGAACAGCTGGAACTCCAAGGAATTGCTAACGTGCTGGTTGACGTTGGAAGGATGTGTGAAGGAGCCTGCTGTAGTACATCTCACAGCTTTGGTTCTGTTTTGCTTTTCCCTTCCCTTCCTATATGCTTCTTTTTTGAAAATGTTGACCTATCTTGGCTCAACTTAGAGAAGATGATATCACAAGAAGGCCCCAGCAGAAAACCAGAAGTCTCTGGCAGAAATGCTCCCTTCCAGCCCCCCTCCCGCCAGTGCCATGCCCAAGGCCAGGGCCCACGTGAAAGAGAGCAAGCAGAAGCACTTCGGGGAGGCTGGCACTTGGTACATTTAAGGTTAATGCAGCCCCACACCTTCTGGTTTTATTGCCAGGAATTGGAGATCTGGGAACAATTGAGTTAAATTATTTTTGTAATTAAGTCCAAAGTAAAGGGAACATTCTGGGCTTCTTGTCTAGTTCAGAGAAATTGATTCCAGCATTAACATGTTTTTAAATCGAAACACAAACTTACAGCCTGCTCAATGGACTCGCTGTGGGGCCCCCTGGAAGCTGAGAAGTCTTAAAACCAACCAGCATGGCTCTCGATCCTGGGCACAGCCCACAACCACATCCCAAAGCAACGTGTCCACCATGGGGGCAGGGAGCAGAGTGGCCCTCAGCCCTGCAGAGAGGGGAAGTCACCTCCAACCTCCAAACTCATAATCCAGATTTTCCTCGGATGCTCATTCCGAAGCCAACCATGCAGGCCAGAGTGGCAGCCAAGGAAGGTCACCCTGGCTCAGTTCCCTACAGCAGCGAACACAGCCCCAGGGCAGACGAGTGGCCAAAGGAGGGACAGATACAGACAAGGCTGAGGTACAGCTCATCCATGGGGCATCAGTGCAGGTACGTGTGGGGAGGGGGGTGGTGATAGTGGTTGTGAATGGGTGACGGGAGGTGTGTGAGTATATGCAGTGAAAACGTGTGTGAGTGTGGGGGATGGTGTGTGAGTGTGATGGTAAGTGTGCTTGTGAATGTGTGTTTGCAAGCAGGTGTGTGAGCATGAGGGTGTGTGTTGTCCACGCAGAGGTGCAAGCTGAGAGGCCATAGGTACAGCTAGAGCCACGGTGATTTCTGGGTGGCAGGAAGAAAGGCTTGACTGTGCCCTTTGTACACATTTGAACATTTCCAACAAGCTTGCATATTTTTATTACCAGTAAATCAAAGATTTTTTTTAAACACTAGACACCATTTGAGTCCCTTCCCCAACACTCCCACAATGTCATCCCTGGTCCTTGTATATTTTTGCCTCTATATGGCCAGCCCCTTAGTCTGTATCCCAACTGGGAGGACTCAAAAGATGGGGTTCCTCCCCTCTCACAGCTGCCAGCCCCCGGGGCAACCCAGAAGTCAATGGTTGGGCTGCTTGCCAGACAGAGATGGTGCAGACCAGGATCCCGCCCCCCCCACACGCCGGCCCTGCTCACCATGCCCCAAGATGTCATCGGTGGGCAAGAGGGCTTTTCCAGGGACAGGTTTCCTGTCCTGAGACCCTGGCTCCAAGCCCATGTTGATCCACTCACTGGGAGTCCGGCAGTCAAACTCCTCATTGTCAAACACCTGGAAGTGGGCAGAGGTCAGGAGGAGGCAGCTCTCCCCTAGAGGGGCCAAACGGGTTGGGTGTGGCAGACGATGAGGGTGCCT
The DNA here is from genome assembly GCA_030068075.1 of Paguma larvata. Classification (NCBI taxonomy): domain Eukaryota; kingdom Metazoa; phylum Chordata; class Mammalia; order Carnivora; family Viverridae; genus Paguma; species Paguma larvata. The sequence goes on along the minus strand of CM057842.1, from coordinate 19,818,054 downwards.
AAGTAGGGTCCTCTTCAGATGCAGAAGCTACAGATGGGGGTCCACGGGGCTGAATGTCTCCCCTACTCTTCACAGGGGTCTGTGGGGTCTGGCTCTGTGGAACCTTGGATCCCCACCCAACCAGACCACCCTGATGCAAGCAGAGGGGTAGTTGGGGACTCAGAGCAGGATATGAGCTCTCTCTTCCACTGCTCAAGGATCATCCAGCTCAGGCCCAAGGGAAGAGGTGGCCCTTGGATTTTCCTGAGCACTCCACCTACATGCAGAAATGACGGAGATTCAGGGTTGTCAGGAGGCCGCCCTTAGTAGGGTGATGTGGATTCGGCTCTGCCTCCCCACAGGGACCATCAACCAAGACATACTCAGGGTCATGGAGAGGAAGAGCGGGGAGGCCAGTGAAAGCTAGAGCAGGCTATACTCCCTCTTTCTCCTCTTTGGACTCAGTTTCCCCATCGGCATCCCAAAGGGGCTACAATGATGCCCTCCTCCACCTCGGCTCCCCCCATCTCAGTGAATCCAGAAACAGTGGTCAGGGAGGTCTGTACACTACTCCACCATCCAACTGGGCTGCCTCTGGTGCCTCGAGGTTGGGGGCTGGGGGGACAAAGATTGCATACACAGGTTCCCCAGGCTTCCAAGAAAAAAGCAGAGTCAGCATCTCAGGGGTTCTGGGACCCTACCCGTCCCAGCCTAGGATGCTCAAAACCCCTGGCAGGGAGGTCCAATTATGCTTGACAAGCAAGTGCTTATGATTGCCACAGATCCCCTTTTGGGTCTGATCTCTCAGCTGGAGTCCTGTACCCCTTCCACCCCCTCCCCGCCCATCAGCCTGCTATGGAAACTAGGCTCACCTTCAGTGGGAGATAGATGGGAAAGAGTGGGTCATGGCCCTGCTCAATGGTCTGGGGGTGGTGGGGGTCTGGGTGCCTGGGCATGAGCTTGTCAGAGTCGATGCCCTCATGAGCCAGTAACTTCTCGATGTCCAGACTCAGGTACAGCCGCTTCCTCCTGGCCAAGGGGGTACAAGGGAATCTCATGACAGCTCAGCTCACATGAGATGGCTTCATGGATGCCAGCAAGGGTCCACAGGGTTGTGGTGGATAGGGGTGTGGCCCATGGATGCCTCCTGGGCCCCCTGCCCCTCTGGAATTCATCAGGAAGTGGTATGGTAGCTGGGGTTGATATCCTGGGCCCCGGCTGCCCTCTGTCCTGTCTGGTAGTTCCATTACATTGACCTGAATGCCACCCACCCTCCCCAACCCTACAGCAAGGAAAGCAGTTTGTTCCTAGAAGAAGACCAAAGGGTAAGGCGTCTGGGTGGCTCAATCAGTTAAGCATCCGACTCTTGATTTCAGCTCAGGTCATGATCTCACCATTTGTGAGTTTAAGCCCTGCATTGTGTTCTGCACTAAGAGCATGGAGCCTGCTTGGGATTCTCTGTGTCTCTCAAAATAAATAAATAAAACTCGAAACAAAAAAAAAAACAAAAAAGAAACCAAAGGGCTAGAAGATTTGCACACAGACCCATTTTAGTAACCTCTACCATGAGGATGGTTGCCTAATTGCCTGCTATCCCTCGCCCCTGGAGTTGGGTGGATGCCGCCCCGCCAAGGGAACGGCCCTCCCACTGCCAACCCGGCCATACCTCTCAATCTCAATCTTTCGGGGGCACTGGCCTGGCAGCACCAGGAAAGGCACCTGCACCTTGGGCTCGTAGGCCTGCAGTGGGAAGTCAGTCTGGGTGAGCACCTGGGTGGTGGACCCGATACGCTGCTGCTCCAAATGTTCCTCGAAGTCCTCAGGAATCTCAAAAGTTCTGACTGCAGGCAAAGGCACAGGCAGGAGTGGCAGGGGCTCAGGCCAGAGCCCAATACGCTCCAAGACAAAGCGCTAGGTACCAGGTATGTGCACCCTGGGGAGAGGGAAATTCAGAGCTTGCCTGTGGCTGTCAGTGGTGACAAGAAGCCAGGTTGGGCACCAGGCGCCCAAGGGAGTGCAAGCTTGGAGGGACAAGGGCTTCTGGAGGGTATATTTTGTGGTCCTGCTTTTCCTCATACGGGTGGGGAGGCAGAGCTACAGAGCATCCCCTCTCCACCCGACCCCACTGCTTAGATCTGTGCTCTATAAGCATTTTCTGGGCCACAGATGTCTGTGAGATGGTATAGCCCGATGGACTGGAGCCTCCGCTCACCACGCAAATGCATGTACTTGTGATATTTCCTAGGCCGCTTCTGAGGCTTCACAGACCCCATGAGGGTCCGTGGGCACTGAGAGGACTAATCTGGGCAGTGCCAGCAAGGAGCCAGGGGCTAGGGAGGAGAGGCAGGCAGCTGGGACTTCTGAGCCTTATGGAAGCGGGTATCCTGTCTGCCAGCCGGGTGGGAGCACCCCAACTCGATTCCTCACTCAGGGCCCCACCCACCTTGCTGCCTCTCCTGGAGCCACCCTATTCTCTCCTCTGCCACTGAAGACTGCCCCACACTCTGCGGTCCTGCCCCAGGCCTTACAGGACTCAGCGCAGAGCCTGAGAGGAGAGTCCTCATTCCCCCCTTCAGCAGAGATCTTCTGGGCGCCTTCCCATTGCAGGCCCTGTTCGGGACACTGGGGTCTCAGCAGGAAAAACTCAGACACAGCCTTGGCCTCCTCCAAGCTCATGTTTCAGGGGAGGTAGAAAATGTAATTTACACATGTGAAAACCCTAGTGTCCCCAGCTGGGCAGAGAACTGATGCCCTGGCCCTCAGCAGCCCCGTCCACTGTGGTGCCCTTGTCACAGCTCAGCTAAGAGAAACATAAGCTGTGGTTCACAGAGCACTAACCATTAGCTTGGCCCTTGCACAGCACCTTACATCTTGTTACCCCCATTTTATAGCTGAGGAAACATATCCCAAGCCAAGAAGAAACAATCTAAGACCAGAGGTCCTGCTTCTAAATGCACCCACTCATCCACCTTGCCCTTCTAGGCACTGACCTTTTGGAGAAAACTTGTCAAGGTCGGCCTGCCGCAGGAGATCTTGGTTCATGCAGGGACCACGGCATACTTCCTAAAACCAAATCCCAGAGCTCTGAGGGGCTTTAAACACCCTGGGGACAGGCAGGACCTGGGAGGGACCAAAAGGCCAAGTATCTCCCCCAAGCCCACCAGGGAACACCCAAGGGCACAGGAATGGGGCAGAACAGTGAGTGTCCACAATTCCTCATTCAGAGGCCACAGTGGGCAACAAGCTCCAGCCACTTGGGTCACCCCTGACCTCACACCCTTCTCATCCTGCGCTGCTCCCTCCTCACTCTGAGGTTACTGCTGCTGTGTCCAGGGGCTGAGCCAAGAGATGAAGGGACCACAAGGCCAGCAGGTGTCTCTGTGCATGTCTCCCCCACCAAGGGTGACTCTGGCACCCCAGCATAGTGAAGATCCATGGATCCTTGCCCTATCTCTCTTGGCCTGTCCTAGCTAGAACTTTCCTGAGGCTGTCCAGGACAACGGGGCTCTTTGAACTCTCCCCTAGTCATCTCTTGTCCATCGTCCCCCTACCCCAAGCCCCCACCTGTCCTCTCACATTCTCTCCTCCTTCTCTACACAGGCCATGGCCTCTGTCAGGGTCCCCAAGCCTCTGTACTTTCTGTTCCCCCTGTGTGGAACATGCCCCCTCCCAGCCACCCAGTCTACTTTGTCCAAGGACCCTCTCCCCAATCAGAGCTGGGAGACAACTCCCTCACCAAAGCCATTGCCCCATGACAATAGGGACATGGATGTCTCATCCTCACTGTCACCAGTGCTCAGTCCAGGGCCTGTCACATAAGAGATACTCAGTAATGAATTGTTGAATGAATGGACAAATGGATGGAGGGACAGTTGGATGGATGGTCAGAGGATGGATAGGTGGGTGGATAGTGGGTAAATGGATGGATGGACAAACTATTAGACAGACAGATGGCTAGATGCATAAATGAACACGGGCTGATGGAGAGATGGATGGAAGGAAGGAATTAAGGAAGGAAGGGTGACTGGAACCCACAAGGAGGGCTTGGGCTTGATAGAGGACAGCTGTCACACTCACCCCCATTTGATCCAAGCTTCCAGGGCTGAGGATGTCAGAGTAGAACCCACGCTGCTTCATCAGGGGGTACTTCTTCTCAGTGCCTGTCAGAGGCAACTTCCGGGGCTGCCCCAAGTCTGAGAGCACGGGTGGGGGCAGGGGTAAAGGCAGGGCATTGGGGTCAGGGCTTAGAGCCTTGGTCCCAAAATCTGGTCCCAGAGGAATCTTCCCTGGGTCGTACTCTGGGTCTGCCTCGGTCCTCTTCAGGTTACACTCTTGGCCCACAGGAGAACTGCTGCACTCTGGGCTCTGAGGGGTCCTTCCTGGCCTGTAGCCTTCTCTGTTAGGCTGCTCCATGCTGCTTCTTGGGTTGCTCCTAGGAGAAGATACTGCCATCACTGGGCCCTTGCTGGCTTCTTTTCAGCCCTCAGGGGCACCAGGACACAGGGATGCCTCGTCTGCATCCCGCAACCACCACAGCTTGCCACACGGGGGGCGAGGAGGGAGAGAGTGGTCTCCTAATCTGGACAGACACGCAGTGCCAAGCAGGCCCACCAGGAGACGCAGGGCCTCCCCTGGATGTTGCATGTGAGAAATGAGCCCCCAGAGTCAGGGGTTGAGTGAGGGGAGTCAGGGAAGCTCTCCCAGCTCCAGGGCGTCTTCTGCACCTGCTCACCCCCTCTCCTCCATGTTGTGGTTTCTCACAAAGGAGACAAGGAGGGTGGCCCAGAGTTCATTCAGTGAAGGGCTCTGTTTAAGTTTCCCCCAATATGACTTTATGACTTTCAGCAGGAGGCAGCCCTGGTGCCCCCAGCCCAGCTGGACTGCCCTGTCTCTCCCGTGTGGGGCGCTGGGCCATGCACTGTCTCCCTAACCTATGCCTGCCCCGCACCATAACCCAGGAGCCAGAGGACTAAATGGTCTCCCTGGAGGAATCCTGACCTTCCCATGACTCACAGATCCCGCTGCCAGCTACAGAAAATATTCAGCCACCCTGGATCTCAGGGTCAGCTCGGCTCATGCAATGCACCCCGTCCCGCCTCCCCAGCAGGGACAGCACATGCACCACAGGGCTGCATACACATCCACCATCCCAGGGACAAGGGTTTGATGAATTTTTACTGTGGGATGAGCAAGCCCTTGCCAAGCCACTGTTGCCCTCGGCTACCTCAAACCGCGTCACTGGAGGAAATCCTTGGTCAGGGGAGAGTTCTAAGAAATTGGACAAGGGTATGGTGATGACGAGGTTTTCATGTAATGCTGGTACAAAAATAAAAAGGGAGTGAGTCTACAATTATCTCAATAACAATGTCAATTAAAAAGAGGAGAGTATCTTGTTACAGAGAGAGGGAGGCAAACCATAAGAGACTCTTAAATACAGAGAACAAACTGAGGATTGATGAGGGTGGGGGAGAGGGGAAAATGGGTGATGGGCATTGAGGAGGGCACTTTTTGGGAAGAGCACTGGGTGTCGTATGTAAGCGATGAACCATGGGAATCTACCCCCAAAACCAAGAGCAAACTGTACACACTATATGTTAGCCAACTTGACAATAAATTATATGAAAAATAAATAAATAAATAAACATTAAAAATTTAAAAAGAGAGAGGGGGTTATCTTAACAAAAGGATACCCAAACAACACCATCTCCCCTGGCCCCATCCCATTTCCCAACCCCTGCCGACTGGGACAAAGCAGTCAAGAGTTTGCAGTACAGGCCACTTTGTTGGCTGGGCGTTTCATGCCTTGTTGTCTCCATTTTAGGCATGCCTGGCTGGTGTAGGCTTCCTGTTGGATCACTGCAGGGCAATCCTGTCTGGATTGACCTGAAAGTTGGGGTGGGCAGCCAGGACTGTCTGCATCAAAGCTACCCAGCAGTGCTGAAGCAGCCTGAGGTGCTGTGTCCATTTCTAAGAAGGAGGTGGTGAGTTGGCAAGACCACTTTAGGGTTTATGAAGGGCAGATGGGAAGCCCCAAGGTAGGAAGCCCCAAACTCTGAGCCCAAAGGCTGACCAGTTTCTAGCCAGTCAGGGGTGTCCTACTAGAACTCGGCTCCCTGAATCTACTCCCTGCTGGCCAGCCACCTCCTGGGGCAGGTCCTGAAAACAATGTTGAGGCTGGCCTACCCGCCCAACAGTCACCAGTCCTTCTCAGAGCACCCTAACGGACAGAGGAACCACTGGGGCTCAGTCCCATCATGGCTGCAAACCCAAAAATGGCTGCTCATCTTTGAACAAAATCACCAAATAGAGCAGTTTTTGGAGAGGCAGGGGTCCCCACTCCACAGGAGGGCATCCCATTCCCAAATGTGCCTGAATATGTTTGGCTGTTGAGCCAGTGTGTCATCAGGCTCAGCCAAGATGACAGATGCAGAAATGTCCAAGAATGCACAGTGTAACTGGAGGCAAAAGGAGCCTGTGTTGGGGGATTCTTTCTCCCATGAGTCCACTCCCTCCCGAGCAGTTTGGCAGTGGGGGATCCATACAGGCACGTTCCAAGAAGGAAGGCATGAGAGCGAGCTGCAAACTCACAATCCCGTTTCTCCTCAATCCCTCAGCCCTTAACAAAATCCACGGCTCCCTTCCCATCCTACCCCAGCTCTGGGCACCTGTGCATTGCTGGTGTGCACAGGACCTATGACAGATACACAGACAGGCCCACCTCTCTCTCCTATCAGCCCCACATGTGGGAATGAGCATGGCTGGAAAGAGGGTGAGCACATGGTTACCAGCAAGCCTCTGCCACTCACTCTGGGCACTCTCCCCTATTACACAAGGAAACCGACCAGTAAGATGGCAGGGGCAGCCCCAGCAGACACAGTGTGTCAGTGTGGTGAATGCTACTAGGGGCTTACATGTAGTTTGTGCGACATCTCGTTCAAACCTCTGAGGTGAGAACTGAGACTATCCTCATTTCTCAGAGGTAGGGAAAATGAGGTTCAGAGAGGTCAAGAGATCTGTGCAAGTTCAGACAGCCAGCAAGAGGCATGGGTGGAATTTAAACCCAAGGCATTCTTTCTCCCCAGTCAGATCACCTGGGAGTCCTGATAGCCTGAGTTAGAGGAAGCTTCAGGTTGGATTCAGTGACGTTCAACCCCATGTGACCCAACCACCTATCAGGCACTGGCAGGATGGACACAAATGAACAAGGGTTTTTGATCCTCACAACAAGTACTACTACCATCACCAAACCACAAACAAGGAAATGAAGGTCCGGAAGTCAAGAAACTTGCAAAGGACCCACAGCCAACAACTGACAGAACCAGAATGGAAACTGAGGTCTTCACTTCTGACTGACCCAAAGGTCCACGTCCCTAAGCAACACCACAGTGGTTCTCAAACCGTGCACCAAAGAGCCCTGAGGTTCTGCAAAGCGAGTACTCGTGGGGAAGAGGGTCAAAGCAGAAGAACCTCGGAGCCACCCAATCCTGGATTCAACAAACACCCTGTATCTGTTTCACATACCAGGTCTGTGTAAGGCGTCATCTAATAGATCTGTGGCTTAAAGGATTTTTGAAGTCTCTTCCCTTGTTGGGATTACCTGGCAAACACCACTGTGGATGGTTATAACCCCGACAGGCGTGGGGTTCTCTCCACCTTTTTGGAGTACTCACCTAACATGAAACCCCATGCTCTCACAGCTGTCTGAGACTCCTCCCTCCAGCGAATGCCTCCCTGTATTGTATGTACACATCTATCCTCCCCGCCAGGTGATCATGAGAGCTGCAAATGCAGGAATTTTTGGGTGACGTTGGTCTCTGGAACCTCAGCACCTAGCACAGGACTGGCACAGGCTTGGCACACAGTAGGTGCCTAGAAAGTATCTCCCAAATGATTTCACGAGTGAAGGGAGTGAGTGAGGAAAGAAAGCTGATGTCTCTAACGAGTCTGTGAGATAGGGACAGCGGTACTCTGCGGATTTACAGATGGGGACACGGAGGACCAAGGAGACAGACTGCCGTTGGCATCAGGAGAGGGGCTGACTGCGTGGCTGATGAGGACGTGGGCTCCTTGCCTGCAGGGGCCTTCCACAGGGCGGGCAGTTGTGGCTACATTCTCGGCGTCTGGGGGGAAGGTCAAAAAGCCAGTCGAGTAAGTACAGGACTTACCTGCAAGGTTGTTTAAAAGTGCCCCCCACTCATTTCCCCCTGGCCGACAGGAATGTGGACCCTGGGCCGGGAGGGCGTCCTCCTTCCCGTCCACTCGTCCTCTGTGCCTTATCGAGGTGCCCCTGCCTCTGCTCGCCCTACCATCCCTCGGTGGCCACCGACTTACCGGCTCCAACGAGCAGAGTGCTGTCCGGTGGCCCGTCTCCAGGGAAGAACGCTGGGTCAGTTGCTAAGGGGCGGGACCATCCGCGCGGCGGGCGGGACTTCCGCCCCCGAACGCTCCCCGGGTCTGCAAGCCCCTTCGCCCAACATTGTCACGCAGGGACTTGGTTCCTCGCGCCCTTGCTCCGGCTTTCCTCTGCGGGATGGGGACGGTGACCGACCTCTAGGCTGTCAAACCCAGGCTCCATTACCTGTCTCCCATACCTGACTCTTCTCGAGTAAAGAGACAAAAAGCCAAATGCAGTGCGAGGACTTTGTTTGAATGCTGGTAAAAATAAATAAAATAAAAAGTAAAGTTATGTGAATAATCTGGGGGTAATAATTGAGGAAGTTCATATCTAAGCCACAGCTGCAGGCCAGATGGTCAGGCTGCTGCGAAAAGGGTCGCTTCTGTTCTCTGGAGGTTCAGTTTACACACACACACACACACACACACACACACACACATACACACACACGCTGCAACTCAGCCTGGCCAATGGGTGCTCCTGTCCCCCATCTTTGGCCTCAGGCGCCCATCTGCTCCTAGGACCTGGCATGAGTTCAGGCTTTGATCCTCTTGTCTGTCCTGGATATTGAATTTTTGTTAATTTTCTTAGATGTGAAAAATGGTATTGTGGCTGTATAGGAGACTGTCCTTGTCTTAACTGATGTGGGCTGAAGAATTTCAGAACAAATGTCAGGATGTCCGCTGCTGTGACTTCCTTTCAAATGGTTTGGCTAAATTTATATATAGATAAGTATAGATTAGAGAGGAGATGAAGCAAAAGTAGTCCAATACTAACAACTGAGAAATGCGAACGTTTACAGATGTCCACCCCACTAGTCTTAAACTATTTGGCGGGGGGGGCAGTCAGGGTAAGAGGTGAGTTACAAACCAAAAGAAAATTAAAAAACCATCCCACCTCGACCTGAGAACCCTTACCCAGAGAGCATTCTCCACATTGGCCCCATTTCATAGATGGGGAAACCGAGGGTTGGTAAGACAGGTTGGTGTTGGGGGAGGTAGGAGGACCTGAGATTCATTAGACAAATGTCCAATTTTATTTGACATTTTAGTTATGCTGGCTTAGTGTCAAGTCAGTGCTGGGCACTAAGCATTCAGATTTAAACTGGTTTCTGCCTTAAAATGTCTATTGAAAGAGAAAGCCAGAGAGGCCAAGCCATGAGGAGCCCAGAGGCAGAGTGTAAGCTGTGGCTAGAGACGGTGATCTGGCCTTTGTACAGGTTTCTGCTTCCTCTGTCCAGAACACCTATCTCCACCGACTCCTACCCCTGGCCAACTCCTATTCATCCTTCAAGACCCAAAGCTGGTACAACTTTCCCTTGGCCCTAACTGTAGCGTTATTTGCTTTGCTTGTTGGCATTCACACAGTAGGTGCTTAGCGATCATGGTGGAAGGAAGTAAAAGGTATGAGGGGGATTGGAGGCAAAGGTGACCAAAGGTCTCCTTTCTCTTCAAGGAGACGAAACCCCTCAAAGCCCTGCTTAGGGCAGCCTGGCTCCTTTGTGGGTCTGGGGATGGCCTGTGTACCCCGTTTGGCGTAAAGAGGCACTTGCTTCTCAGCTTTTTCCTGGCACTTCCCGCACTGGGTACAGCTGTCCAAAAAGCTGCAGTACCCATCCGGGTTGCCAGGGCAACATCAGCCCATGGTGGGACGTCAGGGATGACAGGGGCAGAGTGCTAATCCTGGAAAGTTGCCAAGCAACGCAGTGGGTTGATGACATCACAGGGGCCATGGCTGCCAGACAGATGGATAGGCCACTGCAGGAGGGGTCTACTCTCAGAAGGTCCAGCCCACAGATCCACTCACTCCCCACCGTGAGATGGTCACTGCTGTGTCCCTCACCTAGGGAGTGGGGGCCAGGGGGTCTGCTTATCCCAGCAGTCCTGCCACCTCAACTTGCCCCTCTATAAGTGTGGGCAGTGGGTATGACTGCCTCCCTCCCTCCCTGCCAGCACACTGGGGTCAGTCTCTGCTCTCTTGGGTCTCAAGTGTCTACCCTCTAATGCCCCCGTCTTCTCCAGCGGTTGAGCATGGGTTCAGGCTTTGCTCTTCCTGCCCTGCCCTGGAGGCCACCATACCTACTTGTTCCCTGAGGGAGGAACAAGGGGCTGAGCCACGACCCCACCCTGTGATCCCACCCATCCTGTGGTGGGAAGGCAGTCTTTTGCTCTGTATGGTCTAGAAGGGAAGCCAGCCTTGCTCTTGTTGAAATAGGAAAGACTGGGTTCCTGCAAGAGCTTGTGAGTGGGGGTCCTCCACCCATCTCTGGTGGCCTGGAAGCCTAGGCCTTGGGCAGGCAGACTGTTTCAGGCACCCAGGCTCATGCCTTCTGAGCAAGAGGTCTGAGGGCATGACAATCCTGGGCTCTTCCTCCCCTGTGCCTTCCTGCTGGCAGTGCTGAAGCTGGGAGCCATGCTTCACTGGCTGCGGAGATGAAAGCCCCATGTGAATAGGCAGCAGAATGAGCCCTTCGCGTGGCCAGCCAGCTGGAACAGAGGGCGACAGGCATCCGGACAGGGTGGCTGGAGCTATCCACTCCCCACCTCCCCCCAGCCAGCCTCCGGGGCCTCTGAGATCTCCCTCTGGTTTTCTAAGCCAGGGGCTCTGAGCTGCTAAGAGAAACTGAGTCACAGGCATGGGGGCTTCCCAGAGGGCTAGGCGAGGTCTGGGGTTCACCACTCTCCCTAGGCCTCCTCTGACCCTCCCCTTCTCTGCCATTGGCCAGCTGGCTTCCGTGGCTCTGACCAGATCTTTCTTGGATGAAGAAAAATGGAGACAAATTAATTCTCCTTTGATCCACGAGGTGAGCTCGACAGACAAGACCTGAAAAGCCCAGAGCTCAGGGAGGCGTAGGAGTTCCTGGGAGACTGGAAGATGGAGGACCCCTGGCCTGTGAATGCTGAGGCCACATCCTAGCCCCCAGCCCAAAGCCAGTCCACATGTACTCACGCGGAGCTTCCTAGTTAGAACTTCCTCCCTCTCAGTTTTTCTACAACTTCCCATCCCATCTCAGGACACACATCCCCAGGAAGCCCTCCCTGGTTGCCTCAGCCCACAGAACACGCTTATACTCTCTTCAGGAGCCCCAAAGGACCACGGTCAGTACCACTTGTTAAGCAACCACACATTGGTCACTCCTGTGTCACCCAACTGGAGGGTGGACTTGAACAGCAGGAATGGGGGGGGGGGTGATGCTTTTCCCAGCAGCCCCATCAATCCATCAGTCCTGGAAGAACCCTTAGGGAGATGACTAGGAAACAGAGCAATGCACGAGAGCCACCGCCCTGGAGACGGTGACCACCGACCAGCTGTACACAATCCCACATTTCCACGGGGCCCTGAGGAGCCACACAGGGAGCTGTTTGTCATAATTCGGTTCTGAGTGCCTCTAATTTCCCCTTGGCCTCAAGGAACTCACTGAGCACTGAACACTGACTGAATGACCTCTTGGCAGACTGGGGATGCCCTCATCATCTCGGCTCCATGACCCACCAAGGGCCCCCATCCCCCTCCTCCAGGGAGCCTGAGTTTACAGAGTCTAACCCACCCCTAGAAATAGTTCTATGAACAGGGCAGGAGGCCTGAGTTCTGCTGCTGACTCACTGGGCAAGTCTCTTCCCTTGCTAGGCCTCAGTTTTTCCATCTGCACAGTGGAGTCCACAAAACTTGCTGAGGCCTGCACCAGGACCACCTTATATACAGAATGGTCTGAGGGACACCAGGACTGTTGCCCTGCCCCAGGTGCCTCCGTTCCTGGCAAAAACTTTGCCCCTGCCACACCTTTGGGAGGGGTATGTAAGAAATTCCAGACAGGTCGAGGCGCTTGGTGGCTCAGTCGGTTAAGCGGTTAAGTGTCTGATCAGGTCATGATCTCGTGGTTCAAGAGTTCGAGCTCCATGTCAGGCTCTGACCTGACTGTGCAGAGCCTACTTCATACTCGCCCTTTCTCTGCCCCTCCCACGCACGTGTGCTTTCTCTCTCTCAAAATAAATAAACATCGAAAGAAAGAAAGGAATGAAAGAAGGAAGGAAGGAAGAAAAAAGAGGAAGAAAGAGAGACGAAGGAAGGAAGGAAGGGAGGGAGGGAGGAAAAGAAAGAAAGAAAGAAATTCCAGACAGGTCAATAAGGATAGTTTGTTCAAGAGAGGAAATTCATCAGACTCATGGGGTGGCCATCAGTGCCAGGATGGCTTGGGGGCCTTCGAACAGCTGGGGCAGCAGCTCCTTGGCAATCTGCTCCCACACTCCAGGTGGGCAAACAGAGGTGGCAAAAACGGAAGGGCCTTGCCCAAGGTTATAGCCAAGTATGAGGGGAAACTGGGCTGTCCCATAGGCGTAGGGAGCCACTAGAACATGAGCCACAAGACCAAAACCAGTAGTACTGCCATGGGAATCCCCATCCCTTTCTGGGAGCAGTTGGGGCATTGGCAGGCTCCCCACGCCTCCTGCTCTCTTGTCCCTCCATTCCACCATCCGGCGGTGGGATACCAGCTAGCCGGAAACTACAGTCCCTAGGATCTCAGTTTCCTCACGTGGATTGAACTACTGGATCCCCAGAGACCCCTCGGGCCATCCTCTGGAGATATGCACTCTCCCTGTTGTGGAGGGGTGTCCCTTAGTACTCCTGACAGGCCACTCAAAAACCTGGAACTGATGGGGTCCCTGCCCAGATCCCCTCGACCCCTGAGGGTCCCCTGGAAAAATGCCCTCTCCCACACCAATCTGTGACCCTTAAGTGTGCAGGAAGACATTCAGGTCTCCAAGTAGTTGAACAGAGATGGCCCTGGGAATATGACCCAAGACAACCCCTTCCCTCTTCTCTTTCCAACCTCACTGTCTACCCTGACCCAGCTCTGGTGACATCCTGGCCTCAGATCTCCTCCAAGCAGAAACAAACTTACTCTTGGTAGGCCCTGAGGGCAGGAATGGCTGTTTCCATTTTATGGGTGAGGAGACTGAGACCCTGAAGGAGGTCTTGTCCTGAGCACATGCACCACTGGTCAGGCAGAGCTGGCTTGGCAGCTGGACCCTCCGCCCTTGCCCGAGGTCCTCCCTGCTACCCTTCCTGGTTCCACAGTCTCTCTTGGCTGGCCCTCGGAGCAGGCAGCTGGGCCTGGGGATGGGCAAAGAGGACCTTGGGAAGGGCGCCTGGGCTGGGGAGCAGGTGCAGGATAATGGGGCCACTAGGGGAGGCCCAGGGAGCAGGTGCTGCCATAGAGGGGGTGAGGTTGCCATTGTACGCCCAGTTCTGGTGGGCCTAGGAGGGGGAATCCCTGTGAGCCCCTGGGCCACCCTGGCTTATGCTCAGAGGTCATCCAGATGCCTGGGCTCAGGCACACAGCCAAGTCCCTCCCCTGGGTCTCAGCAACCCTCCAGGTTGCCATGACAACCAGCACTTTCATCCCTGTCCCTTTGTCTGGTCACGGTCCAGCTTTTGTGGCCAGCCATAATTAGCAGGGGTGGGGAGAGCCTTGCCTCAGGACGCACTCAGCTGGGGCGGAGCTGTGAACCCAAGGCAGAGGGGACTGGAGGGCAGGCTAGAGAACACCAGATGCCAAAAACCCTGCACTATTCTGGCCGCCAGCCCCTGAAGCCTCCTCTCCTGCCTGCTGACCATACCCTCAGAGCTGGTCTACAGGCCTGGGGATGACCTGGGCACTCCTATCCCCTCTGCACGGAGCCATGGACCACCTGTCTCCCCTGTGCACTGTAAGGAGAAGCAAAAGAGTACAGGCCAAACCTCCATTTGTGAACTCCCCTGTACAACTGGGGAAACTAAGGCACAGAGCAAGGCCAGGCCTTGGCCTAGGTCAGGCCACAGTAAGCAAGACCTCCTGGGGGACGCAGGACCTCAAGGCAGTCCCCTAAACCAAATAAAACTGAGCCCCAGGAGGTTAAGTAGTTCCCTCCTCTGATGCACCCCATAGGGAGGAACCTAGCCACCAGGATTTGGCAGGGATGGGAGCAGGCCGTGGTGGCCCAGGCTCCCCCTGCTACATGACTTTGGGCATATCCCTTCTTCTCTTGGAGCCCCCAGTCTGTAAAAATAAGCGAGGTCTACGTAACAGTGAACCCACCCTCCTATAGCCAAGGTGAAAATGAACAAGGCTCACTCGGCACAAAGCCAGCTCCTTCCCTGCTCCACAAACACCCCACATCCCCTGCTCCCCCAGAATCACCCCTGGCCCACCTGGGACTTGGCATCCCTGCATCCACCTTCACTGCTCTGGACCTTTGCACCCTTGGTTCCTCCTCCCTGGTGCTCTTGGCTCTCAGACAGGAATCCGGAGCTCCTGGGTCACCAGGAGCTGGTAAGCATGGTCACTGTGGTCTTAAATCTGAAGGAGTCCCCTGAGACAAGCTCTGATCTTCAACAGGGAACCCACCCCGAGGCCAAGCAGAGAGCTTTGGGGCAGGGGCCAACTATGGACACAGCTCCTGGAAGGAGACAGCACAAAAGGAGGGTCACAGGATGGCTTTAGGGACTAGGCTACAGCACCACTTGTCTTTCTGTTCTGGGCTGACTTTTCTGATTCTTGAGGGGAGTCAGGGAGTCTCAAGGCAGGAGTCTGGTAATGATCCACACAACCGCGCCTATTTGGAATGAGCTTCCATAGGGACTGCCCCTCTCTGTGGGATCCCGGCCTCTGCAGGTGCCTCAGACTCAGGAGAGACCCCCTCCACCATGACAGCCCCACAGACACAAGAGGGTCTGGTGATGTGCCCCAGAGATGCCTATTAGCAGACACCTCAGTCAGGGTAGGTCTGCGTCCCTCCTTCTCAGCCACCGCTCGTCCCCCTGAGACTTGAGGAGAAGGGGGCTGGAGAGGAGGCACCAAGGCCGCTCCTGCAGCTGAAGGGAGTACTGAGCAGAGGGCCGATTCAAACCAGCAGGGCAGGCCCGTACCTCAGCACCACTTGGTCACCTCATGAAAATGTTACTCCCTCTTCCCCCATGAAATTCATCCTCTGGGATTAGCTCTGTGTCTGTGCTGGATGTGAGAGGGACACAGCAGAGCCTGCTACCTGAGGCCAACAGGTGAGTTCTGGGGCCTGGGCTGAGGCTACATCACTGGGCAGCCCACACAGTGTCCGCCTATGTAGCTATTCGCGGTTGCTTTCAGTTAGTGACCCATTATTGAGGAATTAGTGTGTGTCGTGAGGTTTATGCGCATCAGATCATTAATCTTCACACCAGCCCCAGCAGGTGGCGACTAGTATTGTCTCCCCTTTTACAGGTAGGGACACTGAAGCTCAGGTTAAGCTGTCTTGGGAAAGGGTCAGAGGCAGAGTTGAGGCCACTATTGGGTATAAGACACTGCAAATCTCTGGGTTCAGGGGCTCAGGGTAAAACGTTTTTTTATAATGGCTGGGGACCTGAGCCAGGGGACTGGGTGCCCAGGTGGCAGGGAGCTCCCTGTCATCAGAGGCATGCAGGAAGAAGCTGGATGGGGTACTTGTCATCTTGCATCAGAATGGAAATGGAGTAGCTGTCCAGAAGACATAAGACCCTAAGGTGTCAATCCCAGCCCCGCCCCAGCCCTGGAGGGTGCAGAGAAGGCAGCACCTCCCAAGTAGGGATTAAAGGACAGAGAGGGGAAGGGCCCCTGCGTGGCTCAGTTCATTAAGCTTCGAAGTAGGCTCAGGTCATGATCTTGCTCTCACAGTTCATGGTTTCCAGCCCCGCATCAGGCTGTCTGCTGTCAGCACAGGATCTGCTTCGGATCCTCTGTCCCTCTCTCTCCCTCTCTCTGCCTCTCCCCCCTCTCAAAAATAAACATAAAAAAAGTTTATACCCTTTAAAAAAAATAAAGGACAGAGGGGGACACCCTGTCCAGAATTATCCTCCTTGCCCCATCCCTAGAGGTGGCTTCTACATTCTTAGTGAGAAATTTCAGAGGAACAGGGCACAGATGGGGATACAAGGCCGGAAGTGAATACCCCCCATTTTGCATCCTAGGCACTTCACTTGCCTCACCCTACTCCCACCCCTGTGGGGTCTCAGACCCCAACCCCCCTTCCTCAAGGGGCCCCGGGCTCTTCTTTCCCCACTTCTACAGCACCCAGTGCACCAAGTCCAACCCCTTCCACCCCTAAATAGCCCTCAAATCCAGCCACTCCTCCCTGGCCTCCCAGCCACCAGCTAACAGTTATCAGCTCCTTTCCTACCCTGGAGCCCTGCTCAGACCCCTCCACGGCCCCCCAGATCTGGCCCCTCACTCTCTACACTCCCTCCCACCAGAAGGAGGCCCTTTTATCTTCTGGCACGCGCCAGGTGCCCGACCCCCTCCCCTCCTGGATCATATTCACTGCGGCTCAGACATCTTTCCTTCTGGGTAGGGGGTGAGCACGTCCATGCTCCGCTAGCCTTCCCCAAACTGCATGGCCAGCGCCATTAGTATGTCTGCCTCCTCAGAGAGACCAAAGGTGCCTAGGGGCAGGGTCCAATCCACCTCACCCAGCCTTGCGTCTCTAGCCCTGGCGCTGCTGCCTGGCACAGAGGAAGATGCCTAGTGAGTGACAGACGAATGAGTGAAAGGGATGTGACCAATGATGAGGTTTTGGGGTGACGGGGGATTCGTGGGGTTTGGAGCTGACAAACAAGAAAGAATTCTTGAAGACGTCCTTGGTGCCAAAAGGTAATCTTATTAAAGCATGGGGACAGGATAGGAAGAGCTGCACTGGGGTCTTGATGGGTAACTTCTTACATACCCTCAGGTAGGGAGGCGGTCAGGGATAGCAAGAGTAAGTCTCCAAGGAATTTTGGAAGCAAGGTTTCCAGGACCTTGAGAGGCTAGCTGTTGCTAGGGAAACACCATTTATTACCGTTTACTAAAACCTCAGTCATGAGACCCTTCAGATGTATATCAGGGCCGTAAGCCTGGAGCCTGATGGCTGGCATATTATCTTGGGGCAGTTGAGATAAAGGAAGTAGACTTATAGGATCCTCGAGGTTTGGATAATGTTAAGATTCTCTTTTGCCCCCAGCAAAGTGTCATCATCCAGGCAGCTGAGCTCTAGAGGGAGGTCACTCTGCCGGTTTCAAGGACCTGTCAATAGGCTGTAGGCATAAGGGAATTTAATTTTTTATTTGCCTTAGTTTTCCACATCACCATGACAAGCATCTAAACCCTTTCCTTTGTTCTTGGGTAGTCAGGAGTGGGCAAGGAGTATCACACGTATTCCTCCTGGGGGGTGGGGGGGACGTGCTGTTAGCCTGTATTTTGCCCTCAGCTTGCCCCATGCTCCCTCTCAACCAAGGCTGGGAGGGCTGTCCTCCACAGGTGAGTCCTGAAGCTGCGGCAGGAAGTGGGTTTGAGGAGATGTCTGGGGCAGGAGACTGACGGAGCCAGCGGGTCCCCTGCAGAGGCTCCAGATTTGTGTGGCCTCACTCCTGCCTTGAACCGCAAAGAGAGGGCAGCTCTCAGAGCCACACACCTGCAGGAGAAAGGAACAGGAGTTAGAGATTTGAGCCAAACGGAGGGGGTGATTTTAGGTGGATTCCTACAGGTCTTACCCACCGCCTCCACCTCCAAATCCTTTAGCAAAGCCATTTGACAGTCTTCCTGGGGACCACCATGGGTGTGAGGGAATGCAAAGGACAAGCCACCGTGCACCAGCACCCGCCACTTTCAGCCAGGGTGGAGGATGCCTGTTGGTGGCCTTGTATTCCCCCCTCCCCGGCTCCCCCAGCCCCCAGACACCCCTGCAGAGAGCGCAGGTTTCCCTGGGCCCCTGATGACCTGGAACCTCTGGCTATACAGCTCTCTGTGGGTGGTCCAGGCCAGCTTGGCTCCAAATCCCTCCCCAACTCCCTGGCAGGCTTCCAGGCCTCAGAGGAAGCCACTGCCTTTGCCACGACTGTTACCACCGCCACCGCCGCCGCCGCCGCAGCAGCCACTGCTGCGAAAATGCAATTACAGCAAACAGCCGCCGCCTCACTTGAGCCTCGCCATCCACACCTGGAACTAATTAACTTAATTAGGCCTTAATGAGCTACACTGGTCGGAAGGCCTATTTTTACTTAATTATCCCCTAATGTGCTTGGCATGGAGGAGCAAGGGACCTGGAGGACGGCTTTGGCGGTAGCAGCCACCTCCTTCGCCTGCAGAAGGGATACCCAGGAGTGATGCCCGTCTGCTGTGAGTGGGCCCCAAGGAACTGAGAGTCTGGACGCGGGAGTGAGGCAGGGGCCGAGGGCCACATATGTAGGGACAGTGCCCCTCCCCCAGCCCCATCATTCTGGCTGTCGTGCCTCAGCTGAGGCTGAAGGGAATTACTCCTCCAACTGCCTCCAATGAGGAACCCAATGCCCAGAGAGATCAGGGACTTACTTGAGGACACACAGCTAACTCGTGGCGATAGAGGTGAGTAGTCCCAGACACTCAGAAGGAGCATTTTAAGCCAGGGTGGGGTTCTGCCACACCAGGCCTGGTTAGGGAGTTCAGAGGATCACCTGGACAGCTGGCCTTCAAGGTTTCTATGGAAACACCTTCCAGCCCATTTGGGCCTTGGCTCAGGAAAGCCAAGTCTGTGGAATCAGGTTACTTGGGGTGGGATGAGGTGGTCTTGACTCACCTGGCAGATATGGGGGAGGCATTGAAAGCAGGGTCCTTCCCAACTGGTGCCTGCTTTGGTCCTTCTGGGGGCTTCCAGATGATTGGCTCATTTGAATCTCTGGGCTCCTGGGGCTGGAGGGGACCTTCTTGTGTTTCCGCTAAAGATGAATCAGCTCCCTCTGGAGGTTTAAGTCTCTGGAACTGCAGATTTAAACCTGACGACTATTTCCTCGGTGCCTCCAGCCCTACCCAGCCCTCCATCTGCCTCTCCCTAACCTGTTCTTCCCAGTATTCCCCTCTTCGGAAAATGGCCACACCGTTGGCTCATGTGCTCAAGCCAGGAACTGGAGAGCTGCCCTGACAACCTTCCTTCGCACCCCACAGCCAATCATCAGGAGTTCTGTTGGCCCTGCCTCCAGGCCACATCCCAGACACCATCTTCCTGCCCCCTCCCAGCAAGCACCCCAGTCCTGGCCGCCATCCTCTCTCATCTGGACAGCTGTGCCCTGGTCTTCCAGCCTTCACATTGCTACCATAGTGATTTTTAAAAATCACTCCCCAGTTTAAACCCTTTAATGACTTCCCATCACACAGAATAAGTCCATGGGCCTCAGCCTGAGCCGTAGGGGCCTGCCTGCCTCCCTGATCTCACCCACCTCCTTTCTCCTCTTTTCCTTGCCCCAGTCATGCGAATTGTTCTTCAGTGCCTCAGGGACTTTGCACTTGCTGCTCCTTCTGCCTAGAAGGCTCTTCCCCCAATCTCTGGATCCCTAAGATCATGGCTTAAATGTCACTGTAGCCTTCCCTGGCCCTACAGCCTGACGTGTCCCCCGGCCCTAGCACCACACTCTGTTACACTTGCATGATACTGCTCCTGTCTCTCACAACTGAAGTATAGGCTCCAGAGGGCAGGGATTGCATCTGTCTTGGTCCCTACTGAATTCCCAACCTAGAATACCATATGCCTAACACATGAAGGGGACTTTTTGTTGAATGGGTGTTGAGAGAATGCCTTGGCCCTCCCACAAACAGCCAGAGGCCCCAGCCCCTTCCTCAAGCTCCCCAGAGCCCACCCAAATACCTCATGCCTGAGGATGGCATCCCCACATCCTACTCTTGCCTTCCAGCCTCTGCTCACACTGGTACCCCCTGAAGTACACCCTCTGTGGACTAAAAGACTTGCCTCCCCCAGGCCTGGAAGGTGCTGCTTCTCCTGAGCTGAGGGAGAGGGTCAGATCTCTACTCAGTGTGGCCCTCAGTCCTGGGTCTTTCTGGCACTTATCTTTGCCTACCCTTTGAAGGACATTCCTTAGCCTTGGGTCTGTCTGAACTCTGAGGTCATGAGCCCCTGGAAGTAGTTACCCTCATCTCTGCCTGCCCATCACTTCCCATCCCTGCCCCAGTAGCCAGGCCCAAGGTGCTTGGCCCACAGTCAGCAATTAGCAAACAAGTCAGCCCCACCCTGACCACATTGCTGTAGACCTAAGGAGGAGCTCAGATAAGAGCAGGATCCAGCCATCTGAGGGTATCCCCTATAAGATGGGGCACCACTGAGTGGGAGAGTCTAAGACGGCCCCCAGAGCCCAGGCCTTCCAGACAGGAACAGGGATTCCCCAGTTCAGAAGGGCAGGAAGCCAGTCTGGAACAGACAGAATTGCCAGTCAGAGCTGTCTTCCCAGGGGCCCTGGCCACTAGACAGGGCCCAGGTGGGACATAAAGGGGAGGGACAGCTGTGATGACATAATTTAGAGGGAAGTTAAACAGATGTCAATGTGGGCCCCACCTCCCCAGGGGTTCCGGACAGTCCCAGGATGTGTGAGACCATGGATCATAGGCTCTCTCCTTTCACACAGGGAAACTGATGCCTGAGGGAGAGGATAGCCCAGGTGACTCAGCCAGGCAGGGAGTAGGTTTGCTGAGGCCTGATTTAGGTTCCTCTTGGAGGCCCTGGAGCCTCAGTTTCCCCACTGGCACAATGGTGGCACTGTCCCCCATCTTCCGTCACTTCCCTGCTCCTACCGCCCAGGAAAGCTGGGAGGCTCACTGAGGGGAAGGAAAGCCATGGATGGTCTTCCTGCCTCCCAGCCTTGTGGAAGGGAGGGGAGACTGAGAGAGCAGGGGTCTGGGACCCCTGTGATTCTCTGCTCCCTCTCAGGGAAAGGGAGCCAATGGAGCAGGAGACCTCCCTGAGGCTGAGGGTGACCTGCCTGGGCTCAAGAAGTCTCCAGCCATGTTGGACTGCCTCTTAGGGTCAGTGCCGCCATGATTGGCTCTACCACCTCCCTTGCTCTGAGCCTCAGTTTCCCTACTAGTCCAATGAGGATAATAGTAGTTATTCCAATCCTTCCAGTCTGTGGCCTCACAGGGCCACCATGAGCAGCCACCAGGCCAGTGGGTATGAGATGGTGGCTCTCGTGAGCAGCAACGCCCTGAAGAGAGAAGACACATCCTGCTAACAGTGGCATCTTAGGGGCAGAGGGGCCTAGAGTGCTCAGGCTCCCAGTCTCAGTCACCCCAGTCAAGCCAGAGCCCCTGCCCTGCCCTGGGGTTATGGGGGTGGCAGCACCCGTAAGCAATGGGAAAGGCAGAATCGGTCAGGGACTCCCTCAGCCCCCCTTTCCGTTCTCCCTCCGCTGACTCTCCTGTCCTATGCTGTCTGTGGCTCCCTGCAGTCACCCCCCACACACAGTGGCTGCTGCCTGCCTGCCTCCCAAGCAGAGGCAGCTGCTCTGGCCTCCATGCTGGAACCGAAATTGAATGAGCTTTTCCACAATGTCGCCTCCCGCTGACGGCTCCTAATTGCATGTTGAAGCCATGTGATGGAGCCCAACTTACACTAATTATGTCATTACCCTAATTAAGTAAATACTGTATGTGCTAATTGGCAGAAATCTCTTTGGGGGATGGGCAGGGAGAGAGAAGGCTGGTGTACCCTGGGCTTTCACATGGGTGGGCTGGGGGTAACAGATGTAGAGGATGCATTTCCTCCCTTGGTTCTGCAGGGTCTGCAATCACCCAAGGGTTCGGGGAGGACCCTTAGCCTCCACCCCGGACAGGCTTGCCCATGCTCCAGGGGAAGAAGCACAAAAGGTGGTCGGAGATCCAAGCTGGAGGCCTGCTGTTGCCCGGACAGGCTTTGCCTTGAACGAGCCTTTCTCCTCTCTCGGGTAGATCCCCTTGCCCAACCCCACCACCACCTCAGCCAGCCCAGAGCCTATGGACCCTCAGACGGTGGGCGCAGGGGCATCAGAGAGAATCAAGGTCCTGGCAGGACTAACCACGCCACTGCCATCCATCTATGGGACACCAGTTATATGCCTGGCCTGGAGCAGCAGGAGGTAGAAAGGCTGATGACAGGGCAAAGCTCTAGGCCCTGATATAGCACCAGCATGAACCAGTAAAGGAACAAACAGGGCTGGCATTCCCCAGAAGTCATGTGAGGTTGGAAGATCTAAGGAAGTCTGGAGGGCTTCCTGGAGGAAGAGGAATTCACCTATAAGGGAGAGGAAATCAGGGCTTCAGAGCTCAGATCATCTTTCACCATGTGATTTTTTCCCCCAAATTTATAAGCTTATTATTATGACTTTCATTTCATTTCATTTTATTTAATACAGGAGGTTTTAGCTGTTTTTTATTTTAAGTAAGCTCTACACCCAGCATGACACTTGAACTCATGACCCCGAGATCAGGAGTCACATGCTCCACCAACTGAGCCAGCCAGGCATCCCTCGCCATGTGATTCTTTTTTTTAAGTTTACTTATTTATTTTGTGAGAGAGAGAGAAAGAGAGAGAGAGAGAGAGAGAACAAGAGAACAAGTGGAGGAGGGGCAGAGAGGGAGGGAGAAAGATAATCCCAAGTGGGCTCCATGAGTACAGAGCCCGACGCAGGGTTCGAACTCATGAACCAATAAGATCATGACCTGAGCCGAGATCAAGCGTCAGATGCCTACCTGACTGAGCCACCCAGGCGCCCCTCACCATGTGATTTTTAAATGCCACACTTAACCATAACTTTCAGATGGGGGTTAGGAGGGATAAGAGAGAAGTCATCTGAAAGACAGCCTCACATGGAACTCCAACCCATTCAAGGGCACTGGGGGACAGAAGGAATGCCAGCCTTGTGTCAGAGACCATTGCATGACCAGAGCACCCATTCTGCCCTCTCTCAGCCAACAGCATGGACCAGCTATCGAGCTGGGGATGGAGGGGGCCCTATCCCTGCCTTGTCCCACGTGGGGCTGCGGGGAGGGTCCAAAGACAAGAATTCAAGGCCTTGGCACTGGGCCTGGGGCTAGGGCCTCCAGCAGCTGAGGCTTCTCAAGCCCACTCAGACCCAGGCAATACCCCCTCTCCTGAGTGTGCCCAGTTGCCACAGCGTGGACATCCCTGCTCTTCCAGCTTTACCCCGCCCGCCTGCTGCCAGCCCCACACCCAGCAGACACCATGGGCTTGCTCGGGTGGGCAACGGCTCCCCGCTTCCCGGGCTGGAGGGGCAGAAAATGAGTGGTGCCTCACTCGGGACCAGCCCAACTCTCAGGTGGCCTTGGCCAAGGGCCTCCAGTTCTCCAGGCCTCGAGCTCCTAGCAGGTGATGTCCACTCGTCCCTTGCCTGTTCCAGACCTTCATTCATTCCACACAACGTGGCCTGGGCTTCCTCAGGCTGGCTCCAGGAGACAGAAACAGATAGGAAACCATCCTTTCAGCCATCATGCCTGTAACTTACTCTCAGATGGCTCAGGAAAAAACTTATGATCTCTCTCTCTCTCTCTCTCTCTCTCTCTCTCTCTCTCTCACACACACACACACACACACACACAGAGCAAATACATAGAGAAAGCAAGTGAAGCAAAATATTACAATAGTTGCATATGGCCAAAATGGGTATATGTGTCTTAGACTATTCCTATTTTGACAACTTTTTTATAAAGTTTGTAGTTATTTCTAAATAAAAAGTGGAAGGAGGCAACGAAGGATGGAAGGAAGGAAGGGAGAGAGAGAGGAAAAGGAGGGAGGAAGATTCTTTCCTTCCTCTAGGTTGCAAGCTACTAGAAGACATAGCTAGACCTGGGGCAGCTGGGTTGACGCGGCCCTGCTTGGTGGGGCTAGGTGGGCTTCCCTGAGGCGGTGGTAGGGAGTAGGGCTGTGCAGAGTTCAAGGGGCATCTAGCTCTCACCCTTTCTGTGCAGGGTGGGACTGGGGGCTGAGTCTTTCTCTTTCCCTGTCATAGCTTCAGGCCAGCCCACGGCTCCCTCCCCTTCTCCTGCTCTCCAGAGAATAAAGGTGGCTCTGGAATTTCTATAAGGAGTCTCCAGTGGGACAAGAAGGGGAGCTTCTTTTGGTCAGAAGGCTTAGGAGGGCATTCTGTGCCTCTGGGCATGAAAGGAGACTGGGCCAGCCCAGGGCACCGTGCCCAAGGCCAGAGAGGGATGGGACAGCTTTGCTCAAGGCAAGCCTGCCTCCCCTGCCCCCCTGCAACACTAACACAGACTTGGGCCTGAGCAGCCCACATTGGCTTCCCTGGTGCCCTTGCCCGTCACAGCAGTGCTTAGACACAGAAGGGAAGTAGCTCATTATCCTATCCCGTCTCAGGCAGAACTGTGGGGTGTGCAGAGAGAGGCCTCTGCTGCTGGTGGGCCTGTTGAGCGGCAGAGCTCTAGACCTGCCCAGCCTCATCCCTGAACTGTCCCCAGCTCCCCACTCCCTTCATCCCCATCCTTCCCCTTCCCCACGGTGCCCACCACCCCTCCACCTCCTCTGCGTCCCCAAATCCCAAATGCTTTTCCTTAAAAGGGGACCTGCCCCACCCAGCTCTCAGGCCAAGTTTCAGACCCCATCAACCACCCCCTCCCCCAAAGAGACAGCTACGGGCATCCTGATATGTGGTCAGTCCCTGCAGCCAGCGCATTCCGACCTCTCTCAGAAGGAAGGGGCCCTGCCCACTCTCATAGCCCATCCCCTCTCCCCTTGACCTCAGGCTGCCACTTCAGAGCCTGGACCGCCCCAGAGTGGACCTGCCCTCCATTCAGGAGACTCTGTCCAAGACGCTCAGGACTGCGGCACCCAGAGGTCAGCAGGGGCTGATTCCTCCACTTGGACACCTTTGTTCTTCTCCCGCCTTTGTCCCCGGCCCCGTCCTCCTAGCCAGCCACCCACCAGCCCAGCCCCTTAGCCCGCGCCTGGTGGCCCACCTCTCCCTCCCATTCCCCTTCATGGCCTTTGCTCACCCAAGTGCCAGAGCAGGCAGAGGACGGGTGGGGCCCCCTGCCCACCCCACCCGGCCCAACCCCCGGCCCGCAACGGGCCCGCAGTCCTGCCTGTCACCCAGCTCCCTCTCTGGCCCACGCCCCTCACTGCGCGGGCCCTCCAACAATCTCTCCCCTCCGGGTCCCCTCCCCACTTCCTCTCCCCTCAGTGCCGGCCCTACAGTCCCCAGAGTCAGGCGCGATCTCCCTGCGTTCCCCTCCCTCCTATCTCCTCCCTCACCCTCTCCCTTCTCTCTTCCCCTCCAGCCTCCGCTCCTTCCCGCTCACTCACCCTCTCCCTCTCCCGCTGCCCCCCTCTCTCTCCCCCACCTCTTTGTTTCAGCGGAGAACTGGCTCCTCGGGACAGTTCCCACACTGCAGTGCCTCTGGTGCGGAGACAGCGCCACCGAGGTGAGCGGGGAGCCGGGACGCCGGGCGCGGCAGCCGGAGCTTTGGGAGGCGGGCAGGTGGGGACGCGGGCAGTCCGGCGCGGCGCCTCCCGGCCCAGGGCAGCCAGCACAGCAGTTGGAGTGCCTGGTGCCCTGGCGGTCAGCAGGAGCCAAGGGCAGAGGGGTAGCCAGTTGGCTGCCGGGGGCAAGGCTCTTCGGGAGTCGGCAGGCTCTGTCCCTGCCCTGGTGCCTGGCTTCTGCGGGTGGCCTTGGGCTGAGGGGGACGCGCAGGGGGACCTGACTGGGCGGGTGGGGGCTGGTCTGCCCCGAGTGGCCACTCCTGAAGGTTCGAGTGCATGCCCAATCCTGGAGTCCAGGGCTCTGCACCCTGCCTCTGGCAGGACTGTGGTGCGAGGCTGTCCACAGGGCTGTGACCCTTGAAGTGCCTGTCCCTGCTGGGGTTTTGGTTGTCGGTCAGGGATGTGCTGGGCTGCTCCCACTGCCCAGGTGGGGGGTGTGGGCAGAGAAGGGGAGATCTGTGCCCTGCCATAGGCTGGCCGTTTTCACCCCAAGCTCCTGATCACCAGACCCACAGAGGCACATGTGGGGAGGGGCACTTCTCCCTCTGCTAGGGGTCTCTGACCAGCTCCCTCAAAATAGGATCCCCAGGATGGCTTTACCCACAGTAGCGAGCAGTAGGGATTCAGGCCAGAGCCCAGAGATGTTCCCGTGGTCAGCTTCCTGAACTGGACAGGGAGGAAAGGGGAGGGGGCAGGGGGAGGATGATAATAGGTGGAGACAGAGCCCTAGCTCTTGGGTGAGGCTAAAAGTGCAATTATTGGAGATGACCCAGGGACACCAGGAGGCCCAGAGACCCTGAAGCTGGGCAGGTGGGTGGGAGTGGATGGAAGGGGCAGAAGCCAGTGCTGGAGCCCCGCCCCCTTCTCAGCTGGAGCTAGACATGGAAAGGCAGAGCTACATGGGGACAGAGTGTGCTGCTCACACTTCCCCAGAGAGGCCAGTAGGGTGGCTCTTCTGGCTGCCAGAGGGGGGGCAGGAAAGGTTGGGAGTGTGCAGGGACCAGGGGGTGGATCTCCCCAATGGGGTGCATCCTGGGGGTCCAGACTCTGGCTATTTGGCCAGGGCAGGGCTAGGTCCTACAGCTCCCTGAACCCTCAAGGAGTCAGCAATGGACAAGACTGTGGGGGGCAGTGACCCGTAAGGCAGAGCTGCCAGTGGTATTTGTCCCCCTAGGGCTGGTCACATGGGGTACTTGTTTCCAGGGGCTAACTCTCCCTCACGCTCTTCCCTAGCCAGAGCCTCCTCATCTGAGCAGGCAACAACCCCAGATGGACCACCAGGTACAGAGAGATGGAATCAGAGCTATGGGCATCAAGTCTCAAGGCCCCAGGTAGTCCTCCACAGCCCAACCCATCCAGCCTCTACAGGCCCAAGGGCAGCCCAAGCCAGGGGAAGTGGGAGAGCGAAGCCTCAGGACTGGCCCCAGTGATTACCTGGGGAGAGGTCAACCCCCAGATATCCCTGTCACAGGGAGAAAGGCCACTCTTCCTGGCCTGGACTCAGCTCACCACAGCTCCGTGACCTACTCTCATGCAGTGGCCTGCCTAAGCCATTGACTTCACCCTGAGTGGTCTGTCAGTAACCCCCACACCCCTACACACACCCTTCTCCCCCCTAGCACACCCCAAATTCTCTCACTCAGCTAGGGACTCCTAGCCTGCAGTGAAGCCAGGTCTCCCCCACCCCAATCCGGGCCTCATCATGTCCCTCTCACATGCTCCAGATCCAGGGGGATCAAGCTGCTCTGTCCATTTTTTTCTGAGACATGAGGGGGCTCTCTCCCAGGCTGGGTCAGCTTACTCTAGCCTCGGCTGATAGCCTCCCCCCCACCCCCCGCCACCGCACATTGCTTCTGTGACCTCTCAGGGCACTGTGCACCCCAGAAGCCATTTAAAACTCAAATACCGCCCCCTGTGAGTGCCAGTCCAGTGCCAGAGGTCCTCAGTCAGTGAGCACCGAGGCATTAACTGAGAGGATGCACCTTTCCCTCACCTGTGGCACCTCCTCCACCTCCCAGCACCCCTGCAGTAAGGAAGACCCCAGCGTCTGTCATGAAACAGCCTCCCAGCATCGCTCCTTGCCAAAATCCCCATGAGGCTTGCCACCACTGTCAATGTGAAGTCCGACCTCTCAGCCAGGCACACAAGGCCCTCTGCCAGCATTTATGGCCTCCTTGTCCAACTTGCTTGACCAGATCTCCAGTAGGTAACCACACCGAACTCTGTCCTTACCCCAGGATGGAGCAGGGCGCGACTCAGAGGCCCGCTCAGGAACTGGCTGTGGGTTGAGCTGGACACACACATGCCCATTCATGTCCCCACCTGCACATATACGGACACGCATACAGATGTGCACGCACACCTGTGTAGAAGCCCATCACCCAACTGCACGTGGTTTTCTACCAAATTGTACCCACGATGGAATGTGGACTCTGCACCAAGAAGGGACTGACAAATCTGTTTTATGGTTCCCAAGGGTAGTCATGTCACCATCCCCAAGCCCTTGAGGGGCAGCAGGGAGGCAAGAGTGGATCCCTGAGTCTGGCTGAGCTCTCTCTGGGCCTCAGTGAGTGGGCAAGCAGGTGCTGACCAGGCTCTCCTTTTGGTTCTGTGGCAGACTTGCTGTGCAGCCCCAGACAAGCCACCCTCCCTCTCTGTTTCTCCAGCTATAAAACAAAGGGATTTGTGTTAGCTGACACCTAAGGGCTGTCCAGGTGCACTGCGCAGCTGTTTTCAGTTCATGCCGAATACAGAGAATGAAAGGGCCTGTAAAGGTGGCAGCAGTGGGGGAGGGGGACACCGTACATGGCAAAAGCCGCCAGCTAGGAATGAAAATGAGGTGGGCACAAGGGCAAGAGGAACCTGAGCCAGGACAGAAGCCAAGAACCACAGGATGGGAGCAATTATGCCCCATAACTGAAATTTATGGAGCAAATAGTTAAGTCCTATTGAACACTCACCATACAGCGTTTATCTCATATTTGCATCTAGATTGAGGCCAAGTAGATCTTTTCTCAAATCTAATGGGTCAGGCCCAATCCAGCCCCTGGCCTCCCAGCCCCTACAAACATAGGTGTAGGGCAAGGGCCAAAGCGGCACAGGGGAGACCTCCAGCAAGACCCCACCCACACCCAACCCCCTCAGCAGGCATACAAGAGACCCATCATACAGGGTCTCCTGTGCATACAGCACATCCCTATCCCCGGCCACCCACATCTGTGTGCTCACATGCCGCCACCACACACACACACACACACACACACACACACACACACACACACACCCATGAACATGGCAGACGAGTATTCTGCCTCAGGCCCTGCCCTCCTAGCCCGCTCTTGCCTGGAACTTGACACCCAGCACCAACAGTCATGCCCACATGGGTAAGGATTGACACGACAGGGCAAATCTAGAGGCTGCCGGACGAGCAACAGGGCAAAGGGACAATATTCCTAGACTATGACCACCCCCCTCCCCAGTCAGTAGGAACTCCATGCCAATACAGAAGGAAAGGAAGTGCTGCCCTGTGTCACAGAAGGGTGCCAACTCCCCTCTTCCCTAAGCCTCCCTGGCCTCCAGAGCCTAGCTCATATTATTTACTTCACCTTGTCCCCAGGTCATGAACAGTCTGCAAGCTGGGCTGTCTAGAGCCCAAGTGGGTAAGGGAGGCTTTTCCCAGGGGGAGAGCATGCCAGCCTTGACCCAGAGTCCCTTGCACCCTCAGAGAGGAGGGGATAGCTGGGGTGGACGAGGGCGCCAGCAGGAGCAGCCCCAGGCCTCGCTGTTCTCTATGGCTTTTTATTCCTATGTGATTCTACTGCTCACTCATATAGGGATTGGAGCCGTGGCGCACGGCGGGGGCAGCCAGCGGAGGGCTCGGATCCTGAGCAAGGGGGCCCAAAGAGAGGTAGCTGCTAGCCTAGCTAAGGGAACCTTTCCTCTGCTGCTCTCCCTACGCCCACCCCTACTGACCTCTTCCCTGGCCAGCTGTAACAGAACGGGTAGGTGGCTGCTGGATCCCATCAGTATTCTGACCCACCATCTCAGTCCTGGAGACCACCACTGCAAGGCTGGCACTGAGACCTGAACTATGTCCCAGAGGAGCAGCTAAGAGAACTGGGGTGTTCAGCCTGGGAAAACTGGCCTGACACAAGGAAAGAAGGTCCAGAATCCTATGTGACTGAGAGTAGCCCGTGGATAAACAAAGGACAGATCAACCAAAGAAGGTGTGGTCAGGGCTGTCCAAATACAGAAGGGAAGGACAGCCTTAGTGGGTAGTAAGCATTCACCCAACAAGGCACACAGCAGAGGCTGGAGATCGCAACAGGGATGCCACAGGGGAGTCACAGTTGGATAGGTGGCCAGTTGCTCTCGGATCCCACAGTCTGCAGTCCTTAGGCCTATACTTCCTGGGTTTCTGTTTGCCCCTATCAAATGTGTCAGAAGCCAGGCTCAACCCTCCTAGGCTTCTGTTTAAATGAAACAAGTGCTGAGTGTACCCTGCAGAGAGGGGTGTGGGGAACTCCTGGAGGGTCTTGGCGCTGGGGCTGCAGCCTGACCCCACTCCCCTTCCCAGCAGCTCTGTGTGAGTCTTCGCTCGGAGGGAAAACACATGGAGAACCCATAGTGTGGTTCTTTTTATTTGCAGTCCTTCTTGCTTCACCCCACAGAAAGACACTCAAGAGCTCAGCAGAGGGGCTGCTGGGGTGGGGGGAGAAGACGGAATAGCAAACTGGCCAGAGGGCTCATCCCGGTCCTCAGAGGTACCTGTAGTCTGTCATGGCAGAAAGTAGGGAGAAGAGAGCCTCCATCTGCCAGTCTGGTTGGAGGAATGAACACAGAGCAGAGGCCATGGGTGTGAGGTGTAAGGGCCAACCAAGCACCCTGGGCCAAGGAAAGAAGGGGACCTAAGGCCTAGTGAGGCCTTGGGGACCAACCCTGGTCGGCCTCAGGATGCTGCCCTGTAGATCTCCTCTGTACTCCTAAAATACAACCTACACCATCACTGTGGCCGCAGAAACAGGAGGTGGGCGTCCATGACATTGGTGCCAGTCAGCCCTGTGTGCAGCAGGTGCGCCCCACCACGAAAGCAACGGAAGAAGGTATGTGAGTCATTGTGAGATAGGAAGGTGGCCACATCCAGGCCCTCAGCGGCAGCCTGGCTGGCCAGCTCAGGTGTGACCCAGGCCCCGGCTGCCTCTGTGGGCCCATCCTGCCCATCGGTGCCACCACTCAAAAACAGCACATCTACAAGCCCCAGTGGCCGTCGTCCCAGCTCTACTCCAACACGCAGGGCCAGTTCCTGGTTCCGGCCACCCTTTCCTGAGCCCTGCAATTGCACTGTGGGCTCACCACCAGCCAGCAGGCAGATGGGGCCCCCGGCCCCCACCACAGCCTCCAGAGCCTCCTTCAGCTGCAGGTCTGGGAGCTGGAGCTCAGCTGCCAGCTCACGGAGCTGTTCATCCTCCTCCACAGAGGCTCCAGCCCCAGCCAGAGTGAGGTGGGCTCCAGCCACTTGGGTGAGCAACCCGTAGAACCGGGCTATACTTTTCACATCACCCTGCATGGCTGCGCTCAGCACCACGGCCTGGTATCCCAGCGCCTCAGCC
The DNA here is from genome assembly GCA_030068075.1 of Paguma larvata. Lineage (NCBI taxonomy): Eukaryota > Metazoa > Chordata > Mammalia > Carnivora > Viverridae > Paguma > Paguma larvata. Next base: position 19,786,801 of record CM057842.1, on the reverse strand, counting down.
TGCCGCTGGGCCTCGGCCAGTGCCAGTGCGTTGGAGCCAATGATCACGTTGAGCACGTGACCACAGGTGTGTGGCCCATGAGGGTCAGAGTCAGCCCGAGCCAGCACAGTCTTCACGGAACGTGGCAGGGCAGCACGAAGGCCGTAGCGATTGAGGATGTGCAGGCAATCTTGTACGTTGTGGATGCTGGCCACAGTGGGGCCACTGGCGATCACCTCCACAGGGTCCCCCACCACGTCTGACAGAATCAGGCTCACCACCTGGGGCGGGGTCACAGAAGCAAGGCTCAGTCCCTCCTGGCCCTCATGCTACAGCCCCTGAGGACAAACCGCCACACACCCCCTGCCACGTATCCACACACCCTCACACTGCCCAGTGCATTTTCTTACTCGCTTCTAACCCCTCTCAAGGGGGTTTGCAGAACGCGTGGCCATTTGGACCCCCCCAATCCTCTTTGAAGCCCCTCTCAGCTAACCCTGTGGACTCCCACCTCAGACCCCTGCCAATTTGTATGCTGTTCTAGGCTTTTGTCTCCCTGGCGCATATGGGCCAGGCTCTTCCAGCCCAGGGCTGCCTGGGGAAGAAGCAACCCATGTACCTGGGCAGGGTAGGCAGCCTGAGCCAGCCCCCCTCCCTTGAGCTGGGACAAGGCCTTCCGGATTGTGTTCAGCTCCTGGATGTTGGCTCCGCGGGCCGCCAGCAATTTGGTGAGTGTCTGCTTTTCCTCCAGTGTGACGGGTGGGATAGGGGCCGGCAGCAAGGCTGAGCCCCCACCTGCAGAGACAGTGAAGAAGTTGGGCAGAGCGGATAGAACTGCAAAGGAACCTCCCACTTAGGGAAGCAGGCAGGCAATGCCCACATTAGGGAAGGGGATGCTGGAAAGGTGGGGTTAGGGTGCCCCCCTGTGGACATGCAGTGATTGTGTATACATGGGCCCCTGAGGCTGGGCCCTGCCTTAGAGTAGCCTAGGTCCCAGCAGGCACTGGAAAAACCATTCCTTAAGAGCTTGGAATAGGGGCAGACCAGGAGGAGATGGTGAGTCCAAGGAGGGGCTCTGTGGGGGGCTAGAGACCTGGGTTCTAGCCCCAGATCACATCGGCGCAGACAGCAGCAACAGTAGGGACATTTTCCCTGCAACACCCTGAGTTAGATGTTCCCTATGTGCCCTGTCATGGTCACCCAACAAGGTCAGTCGGGGGAGGACCCCTCAGCTCTGGGGAGGCCAGATACAATGCTCAGGGCCACCCAGGGGTCAGCCATCCAGGTTCCTTACTGCCTCCCTTGCTCTGTGACCCGAGGGCTCAGACCAACCATCTCTCACAGACCTGGTATTTGGACCACTACCGCCATCCCCCAAACTGTCCCGAATGAACCAATCTGGCACCCACACCTGAGATGAGCACAAGCAGTAGATCGTCAGCTGTGAGGCTTTCGGCCAGCTGCCGGATGGCCAGTGCGGCCCGGAGTGCGTCACGGTCTGGGAGGTTGTTCTCTGCGCCCTCGAATACCTGGATGCGGCTGTGGGGCTTCAGCAGCATTTCCCTGAAGAGACAGAACAGACAGCAAGAGATGGGGTGGGCTCGTCTCCTTCCACCTGATTTCCCAGCTGTACAAGTGAAGGATGCCAACTGGCACCCATCCTGGAGCCATTCCAGGCCCAGAAGGAAAGGGATGCTGGTGAGAGACGGAGGCCCGATGGAGCCTGAGTTTGGGCCTAGCTTCCCCGCCCAACGGACAGTGGGCAGCAGCCCCCCAAGGCTCCTTACTGCTTGCCAGCCTGCTCCATGGCAGCACGGATCCCCTTGGGAACGCTGATCACACCCTGCACGAGATGCTGGCCCAGTAGTTCCTCAGCTGCAGCTGCCATGCCCAGCACAGCCTTGCCAAAGCCCACCAGGTAGAGGTTTTGCCGCAGCTGAAAGCTCCGGTCCCGCACCTTCAGCTGCCCACCGCCAGGATCCAAGGACAGTGCCCGGTGCAGCATGGGGCCTGGAAGCACGGCACCCACAGCACTCTCAAACAGCTGCCGCGCCTGCTCTGCAAGGGCCATGCCACTGGCCAGCCGGACCACTGCGCCCCCCAAGAGGAGTGGGCGCAAGGGGGCTCGGGCCAAGCGGGGCAGGACCTGCAGGGCTGCAGCCATGCCCCACTGCTCTCAGCACCACCTGGCACCCATGGCTGCCTAGGGGGAAGAAAGCATTAGTAAGGCCACTGCAAGACCAGAGTCAGGCCCACCCCCCCACAGCCACCTCTCTGAGGGCTTGGGGCCGCTGGACCCCACAGTGGCTGCTGCAATGGGCCACCTGCCAATCCAAGACTTTCTGAAGCCCTCAGCTGCCTGATCTAACTCCAGTTCTTGGAGCCCAAGCCTGCCACCTACCATGTTCTTCTCTTCTGCAGGCTATACTCTGGCCCTCTGGACACTCTGCTCCCAGTCCAAAGGTCCTGTTAGCTGAGCCTTCCCCTAGGCCACCCACTTCAGCTGAGAGTTAATCATTCACAGAGGGAGCAATTCCTCTTATTGGACTCCCGCACCACCCCTTTTCCACCCCCTACACTTCTGAGCCCTCAATCAGGGGCAACACCCCTTTCTGGCACTCCTTCCTTGCCTCTTTACCACTTCTGTTGCCAGGAGGCTGCTGGCTGTCCCACCAACTGACCCTGAGCCCAATGACCTGTAGCTATTTCATTAGCTTGTGGATCTGGGCTGGGGAGCCTGGGAAGGCTAGGTCTGTGTGGGGAGGCTGAAGGCTCACAGGAGCACTGACAGGCAGACCCACAGCACACAGGCTGTGTGTCCTGAGGAATCCCAGTACTCAAGGCCAGTCCAGCAAAAGGTTTGTGTTCAAGTGAGAAATGGCAGCAAAGACAGGCTCATGGTGGAAGCTCAGATAAGTCCCTAGACACCACACTAAGGCCATAAACCTTGGGGCCCACGCTGCAGGACAGAAAAGGACACCCTTCCACCTATTTGGCTAGCCAGATCCACCACTGCCAAGAACATGCCTTTCACTCTGACCTAACAGGACAAGTCTTGGGTCACCCCACCCACAGGAGTAAGAGCCGAATGTCTTGAACAGGAAAGGCCAGGCTTCCAGAGCTGAGGCCAAATAGTCATTTTCCCCACTGGGCAAGGTAAAGGCTAAAGAAGCCTTGGGGTGAAGGTCAGGAGGCTGAAAAGGAATTCAGGGACAATAAAGCCTCAAAGAGCTCCTCTCTAAAAACAGCATCTGCTTTAGCAATGCCCACCATAAATGCTGCCAGCTGACTGCAGCAGCAAGGATGCACAGAGCAGGGGAAGGAGACTGGGAAGCAGGATTCAGCTCTACCAAAGAGACAGTGCCTTTTCTCTCACTGGGCCTCAAGTACAAAATGAGAGGTGGGATGAGAAGATTAACACTCTCCCCTTGACATCCTTGGTTTCTCTGAAGCTGCCCACCGTTAACACAGAAAACCTGATCCCACTTTGTCCCACACTCAAAAAAACTAGCAATGTGTAGCCCTCAGCCACTTAGCCAGCATGGTTCTTAGCTTTCTCATAAGACCAATGCTGCCTGACTCCAGCATGAAAGGGAACACAGAGGGTGCTGCCATAGGAACACTGAAAAACAGGCTCAACTTTTGCCAGGAAGCCCCTGGGGCTAGCCCATTAGGCTAGGAACCAAAGTGGCTTAGAATCTAGCAATAGCTTGACAGCCTGCATGAACTTTGTATCTCTTTCTCAGATGGACATAGGCCTAGAGCTTGTCACAGTATACCAGAGCTCAGGGAGGGAAGGGGAAAGGAGTATTCAAGGCAAAGGTTGCCGATTAAAATATAAGATGTATTTGCATTTCAAATAAATTAGGAATTTTTATTTCGTTTTTTTTATTTTGAAAGAGAGAAAAAGAATGAGCAGGGGAGGGGCAGAGAGAGAGAGAGCGAGAACCCCAAGCAGGCTCTGCACTATCAGCACAGAGCCTGACCAAAGGGCTCAATCTCACCAAGCTGAGATCATGACCTGAGATGAAATCAAAAGTCGGAGGCTTAACTGACACAGACACCCAAGTGGCCCTCAACAAGGAAGTTTTAAAATATGTGTTCCACACAATATTTGAGGCATACCTACACTAAAAAATTATTTACCTATCTGAAATTCAATTTTAACTGGATGTCCTGTATTTTTATTTGCTAACCAGCTACTCTTTACTTAAACACCTCTCTCCTAAAACTCCCTGGTACTCCAGAGAGAAACCCGGAAACACCGAGAAGACCCTCCTTGACTCCTCCTCTGCACCAAGTGGCGCTGTAGCCACTTCCGGCCTCTTCCTGCCCGCACATGCTCCGGAAGTAATGTCCTGAGGCCCGCGCCTCAGACCTTTCCAAGGGAACTTCGCTGCCCCGTGATGTCTGGTAGTGACCCGAGAAATAAGTGCCCACCACCACCTCGCCCCGCCACTGCCCGGCCCAAGGACTGCTTCCGTGGGCCCTCGCGCCGTGGACTCACCGCCCCACTGCTCTGGGTCGCGGCTTCCGGTGCCGGAGACAGGAAGTACACGCGGGTGGGCGGAGCGGAATCAGGAAGTGTGGGGCAAGAGGGGCGGGATTGGGGTGCTGCCGGGCTTGAGCTGCTGTGGGAGGCGTGTGGGGTTAGTGCGAGTGGATACTAAGGCATTTCCTCCGCTGTGACTTTTGGGAGGCTTGGATGGAGTCACCGTCGGGCCTTACTGCTTTCATCTCTGCAATAGAGGCAACGATCTCTGACTCACTCACCAATTGCCCTAAGCGTCCCCTCCTTTATCCCGTAGGATCCCATCAGTCAACAAATACATTCCTTGTATTAGATGCTCGCACTGGACTGAACAGAGGGACTGAGAATTACCACTTCCCCACAATTCACCCCTTCTGGAGCCAGATGAAATCATCCCGGCTCCTCCCCAACCTCTATAATCCCATAACAACTCTTTGTGTTCTCCCCTCTCCTCCTTGACCAACCAAGTTAACAGCTGGGATTCAATTGTGTGATCCGGAGCACACAAGCTGCATGTAAATACGAATGGCCCTGGGCCTCCCTTACTGTCTCCACTCTCAGCCTGCGTCCATTCTTGAACCTGACTTGATGCCTTCCCACATTCAAGAGACAAGTCCTGACCAGACTCCAAAGACACAAAAGAGTACATTTTTTTTAAACATTCTTGGGGAGATAGGGGAGGGAGTTACATCATAAATCACACAGTAGACTTTCTAAAAATCTTAAAACATATTCCCCCCACCAGCTCCCTTTTGCTGCTGCCACATTGCTCCATAGGTCTCCAAACCATGCTCTGCTCTCATGAACTCCTACCCACTTCCTAGTTGTCTCCCTGGATTTTTCTTTCCCTTTATAATAGAGGACCTTTTATTTCCCATCACCCTCTCCCAAACTTCCCCACTCCATCATCAAAACAAAGGCACCTTCAGGAGAATCTGGTCTCCTTAGATGTGGGGAGATTGTCAATACTTAAAATTTCAGTTTTTCCTTGCTGATAGTAAGCAGTCTTCTTTCCGCATGCATTTATTCATTCCTCTACCATTCAACAGACATCCCCTGACCTTCTACATAGGTCAAATGTTATAGCTACTGGGATGAGTAAGAAGTGGTACTTTGAGTTGAGAATTTTACTCTGCTTTCGTAATTGCAGTCCCCCACTACTGGCAGGAATGTATATTTGAGCACCTCTCTCATTATTTAGTGCCAGAGACTCGTGAACAGATACCATTTACTATGCCAGTGCTGTTCTGTCACACTTTAAGTGGACTAATTATACCCATTTTTTAAATCCCCCTCCCACCCTACTAAGCACAAGATGTATTTAACAGCAAGGTTTAAATGCCCACTGGACTCTGAGTTCTTGGAAGGTGGCGACTTGGTCTAACTTATATTTGCATCTCTACTGCCTTGCATAGGAACAGGCACTAATAAAAGCTGGAATTTCTATTTTTTCCCCACCCCCACTTTCTTTCTTTCCTTATTTTTTTAATGAATTAACAAGAGAACAGTGAAGTACTCAGCTGCAAAGTGCTGCAGACCCAAAGTAGAAAGAATTTCACAAAAGGAAAAGAAATGGTGATAAGGAGAAGTAGGAACCTTCATGAAGCAGTGGGATTTAGGTCTAAGAAAACAATTAGGCTCATCAGAATATACTACCGTGATAGTAGTTATGAATATGCTATAGTCTTTTTAAGTGCACTTTGACAATAAGTATTGATGTCGAAAATAAAGATTAAAAAAATTTTTTATAAACTCTTTTTTCTAAACATTTATTTATTTTTGAGAGACAGAGCGTGAGCAGGAGAGGGGCAGAGAGAGGGGACACAGAATCTGAAGCAGGCTCCAGGCTCTGAGCAAACTGTCAGCAGAAAGCCTGACGTGGGGCTCGAACCCACGAACCATGAGATCATGACCTGAGCCGAAGTCAGCCGCTCCACTGACAGAGCTACCCAAGCGCCCCTAAAATTTTTTTAATTAAAAAAAAATGTGACAGGCAACATCAGTACAAGGAAATAACTGGTTGTGTGGACAAAGGTGATATAGGGAAGGAAAAAGACTTTATCCTCTATTCTCTTAGGTTTAGTGGCTGAACTGAACAAACTAAACTGACAAAAGACAGATTAACAGAAGAGAAAAGTTTATTTCATATGTATATGGAGAGCCTCACAGAAATGAAGTAAAAACCCCAAAGAGGCCATTAGGCCTGAGAGCTTATTTATATACCAGTTTAAACAAAAAGCAACAAATTTGAAAGATGCGACAAGACAAAAGGGGTTCAGGCTTCTGGGGATAATAAATTGTGAGAAAGTGTGTATGTGTGTGTGTGTGTGTGTGTGTGTGTGTGTGTACCTAATGGAAGATACGGATTGCTGTTAGTAAGATTTCTTTGTACAGGTTAGTAAGATTTCTTTGTACAGGTTCGCCTTGGCATTGGCTCTCCTTCTCCTGGTAAAGGGAGGACTCTTTCTCATAGGAAATTTACGTCCAGCTTTCATGTAGGAAGGAGGATGGCAGAGGGCCTTTTCTGCATCTGTCCTGAAATTTCTTCAGCTCAAAGTAATCCTTATGCCAAAGTGGCATATTTTGGGGTGGCATATTCTGATCCCCTTTAAATGGACATGGGTTGTTATGAGTATAAAGCATCTAAATATCCATTGAGAAGAGAAGTTATACAAATAAGTTATAGTACTTCTAAAGAGATATTTAAAATGGTATTCTAATATTATTAAGGCTTACATATGTGTTACTTTTTGTAATGCTATTTTATGTTTTAAAAGATAATTTAAGGGGTGCCTGACTGACTCAGTCAGTAGAGCATGTGACTTTTGATCTCGGGGTTGTGAGTTCAAGACCCACAATAAGCAGAGAGCTTACTTTAAAAAAAGAAAAACAACCATTTAGGTCAAATATATAAGCCTTCTGCATTAGTTGAGCAAGCTGAAGGAAAGAAGGCATGTACTAGGGTACATTACTCATACCCTATTGAGGGAGGGCTTATTGAATTTATTCATCAGATTAAGTTTTAATTAAAATTTTTTTTAAGTTTATTTATTTATCTTGAGAGAAAGAGAGGTAGAGAGAATCTCAAGCAGGCTCCTCGCTGTCAGTACAGAGCCCAACATGGGGCCTGAACTCAAGAACTGTAAGATTATGACCTGAGCCAATATCAAGAGTCAGATGATAAACCAACTGAGCCACCCAGGTGCCCCTTAAATGTTCCCTTTTAGAGCAAAGGAGGAGGTTATTCCTGGGTGATGTTAGGTCATCAGTGACCAGTCATCAGTGACCAGTGACCAGTGACCTGGTAATGTTAGGTCACCATAAGTGACCAGTGACCAGCAGTAATGGTACCCATCTCCACTAACAGTGCTGAATCTCAGGAATTCAACATGGGTGAAGTAGTTGGTCTCTCTAACTCTGAAATACACACACACACACACACACACACACACACACACCCCCGCTCCCCACACACAAGCTCAAAGGGGACATCAGGGTAGTGAATGGTACAAATTTGTGAGAACAGTGCTCAGTCTTGGGCTTTCTGACTTGCAACTTTGCTGAAAATAAGCCCTGCTTGTTGAGGAAGCTGATCACACATGATTGCAGCCATTTGAGGTTTCAGATGCCTGTGGAGGTTTGGAGTGTTAGTGCACATTGCAAGTCCAACAGAGCCAGCAGCCATCCCCCTAAAGTACCTGTCCCTCTATCGACATTCACCCTGTTGTCCTCCGACCTCAAACCATGGTGGTGTGTACTAGTGCTATTTACCACCTAAGTCCAGTTCTCTCCCCTTCCAGCACTTCCTGGCCCTCTCATGGTTGAGAAGAGTCATTCGACTAGTTATGGCCAATGAGCAGTGAGTAGAAGTGGTGTGGTTCATTTCTGGGCAGTTAACTGCCCAGGTGAGACCTTCCTGAGCATTTTTCCCTTGGACTTGGCAAATGACAACCTTCAAGATGGTGGCTTCTTTGCCAACCTAAAACCAGAATGATGGATGGGAAGAGCCAGCCTGCCAACCCACAAAGGACAAGTATTGAAAGTAGAAAATAAACTTTTGATGTTTAAAGCTACTACGATGTTGGGGCACCTGAGTGGCTCAGTCAGTTAACCATCCGACATTGGCTCAGGTCATGATCTCACGGTTTGTGGGTTCAAGCCCTGCATCGGGCTCTGTGCTGACAGGGTGAAGCCTGCTTCAAATTCTGTGTCTCCCTCTCTCTCTGTTCCTCCCCCGCTCATGCTCTGTCTCTGTTTGTCTCTACAAAATTTTAAAAAAAAAGTTTTTTTAATTTTAAAAAAGCTACTAAGATGTGGGGTTTTGTGTTATTGCACCGTAACCTAGCCTATGCCGGTTGATATGCACACTTTATCCTGTTGCAACTTAGTTTCAGAAATCAAGACCTGCACCTTAGAATCTTGATTCACTCTTGATATCAGATCATCTGGAAAATGTTGGTTCTGGCATTCATCTTACTAGATGCACCAAGATATCAAGAATATCTTGCTGTATATTCAAATTCAGGAGAGTCTCGTACACTAATCAGTACCACAAGGCAGAAGCAAAAAGCAGAAAGCAGCGTTCATGAGGAGAAATTCTTTGCATCAGTCTTGGGATTCTGTGGTGGGGCAGATTTTTACTCCATCAGTTCATATGGCCTCTGGGGTTCTCTTCCTTTACTGCATTTTAATTGTGACTGGACAAAGACAAATGATTGCAAGAATTCAGGACCAGCAAGGAATGTAAGATTGATGTAGAACCAAAAATAAAAATAGTGAATATGAACATGCTCAGTCTTTTCTCCAATAAGATATACTCAATTTGGTTACTCAATCTAAAAATGATTGTGAATCATTATACTGCATCCCTAAGAGAAACCTATAAAACATTCTGCCACCTTAAGGGAATTTAAAGCAAAAATGAACTATTGGGACCTCATCAAGATAAAAAGCTTCTGCACGGCAAAGGAAACAACCAACAAAACTAATAGACAACCGACAGAATGGGAAAGGATAATTGTAAATGACATATCAGATAAAGGACTAGTATCTAAAATCTATAAAGAACTTACCAAACTCCACACCCAAAAAACGAATAATCAATCCAATGAAGAAATGGGCGGAAGATATGAATAGACACTTCTCCAAAGAAGATATCCAGATGCCCAACAGACACATGAAACGATGCTCAAAGTCACTCATCATCAGGGAAATACAAATCAAAACCACACTGAGATACCACCTCACACCGGTTAGAGTGGCTAAAATGAACAAATCAGGAAACTATAGATGCTGGCAAGGATGTGGAGAAGCAGGCACCCTCCTACACTGTTGGTGGGAATGCAAACTAGTGCAGCCGCTCTGGAAAACGGCGTGGAGTTTCCTCAAAAAATGGAAAATAGAGCTACCCTATGACCCAGTAATAGCACTGCTAGGAATCTACCCAAGAGACACAGGAATGCTGATGCATAGGGGCACGTGTACCCCAATGTTCATAGCAGCACTTTTGACAATAGCCAAATCATGGAAAGAGACTAAGTGTCCATTAACTGACAAATGGGTAAAGAAGACATGGTACATACAATAGAATACTACATGGCAATGAGAAAAAATGACATCTGGCCATGTATATCAACATGGATGAACTGAAGGGTATTATGTTAAGTGAAACAAGTCAGTCAGAAAAAGACAGATACCATATGTTTCCACGCATAGGTGGATTTTGAGAGACTTAGCAAAAACCATGGGGGAGGGGAAGAGGGGAACGGGGAAAAAAGACACAGAGAGGGAGGGAGACAAAACATAAGAGACTCTCAAAGACTAAGAACAAACTGAGGGTGAGGGGGATGAGAGAGGGGGGAGAGTGGGTGATGGGCATTAAAGAGGGCACCTGTTGGGATGAACACTGGGTGTTCTATGTAAACCAATTTGAAAATAAATTATTTAAATAAAAAAAACATCCTGCCACCTTAAAATCCACTGTGCAAATAAAGCAGTGAATTTTTTTTTTAATTTATGCAAAACCTGGGATAAGTCAGAGGCTCTCTGTCATCAGTTCCAAACTGGAGGCAGCTGCCTTCTCAGGGAGGCACTCCTAGTGTCCATGACCTCCCTTCCACTTGTCCTTGACATCCTGGGCCTCTTCCTTAGCATTCAGCCCCTAACGCCTCATGGAGGTGGCACAGAGGGGTAAAGAGATCCCATTTCAGGGCTTCCAGGGCCAGCTCTACAGTGAGTTTTCAGAAGCCTCCTCTTCCCTCCTCCACCCCTGCTTTTGTCTCTGCAGTGCTAGACACTTTTCCAGGGCAGCCTCAAGGTGGGTGCTCTGGGAGACCCCGGAGATACCAGAGCTCCAATGTGGGGATGGATAGGGTCCTGAAGTCAGGAGGAGTGGAGTTTTCTTTTTCTTTCTTTCTTTTTTTTAAGTTTTTAAATTTTATTTTGAGAGATGGAGAATCCCAAGCAGGCTCTGCACTGTCAGCAGAGCCCCACACAGGGTTCGAACTTACAAACTGTGAGATCATGACCTGAGCTGAAATCAAGAGTCAGGATGCTTAACTGACTGAGCCACCCAGGCCCCCAGGAGTGAAGCTTTCTTAAGTGAAAGCTGTGAAACACCTTAAAGTTATTTTTCTTGCAAGGAGGGGTGGAGGGTTTAAACAATGCACCCAGAAGCAGCACTGCTGTGACAGATCCAGGGTTGCTAAAGCACTGCAGGTTGAATTGTCAGAAAGGATTTTTAAGCCTTTTGAAATTGTTCTGTATGTTTAGAGGCAGAGGCCCTGGGGCTCTAGGCAGTTTTTCCTGGATCTGAACATTCTAGGCTTATCTGGGAAGAACCCATCCCTTCCTTCCAGAACAAAATGGCATTGTTTACCAACAATGGACTTTGTTAAGTGTGAATGATTACCTACCCTTTGACCTAGAAACCGGGCTGGAACTTTCCAGTCAGAAGCAGAGTGTGAATCCAGACTCTAGGCTTATTGGCTGTGTGACTTTGGGAAAGTTATTTAACCTCTCAGAACCTCTCAGTCTTCCATCATTAAAATGGGGTTAACAGCATTAAATAAACAATACGTTTAAAGTGCATGTAGAAAGGCTCAAATTTGTGGCTGGACCAGCTCTGTGGGTGTGTGACCTGCGTAGTCACACAGGGAACCAAGGTCAGAAGGGTCCTGCACTTGAAGATTGAATATTGTCGAATATTCTACTGTTGCTGTCTTGCATTTCTTACAATTTTTTGAAGAGGGGCCTATATTTGTATTTTGTACTGGGTCTTAAAAATTATGTAGTTGGTTTCAGACCCCTTCCTTTCAGACCCCCTGGTCCTGGAGCTCAGGACCTCTCTAAGGAATTCCAGTAAGTGGCCCCATGTTAGGAGGACCAGTGCTCCACACTGGGGGAGCAGAGGTGGCACTGTGGTTCCCCGGGCAGTATGAGGCTGTAATGAGAACATCTGAACTCCCCTGCTATGACAGGCATGTCCTGGCCACTGGGCCCAGGAGAGCTCTTTAAACGAGAGACCTAGAAACCCTCACTCACTCAGTAGCTGAAGGCCACACTTGGGAGTCTTCCACAGGCTGATCCCTTGGGGAAACTGAACACTGCATGTAATTCAGGCATGGTACAAGCCAATGAATTATATGAAATCAGTCCCGGGTTCCTTGGGGAGAAAAAAATCAAATGTTCTAATTGTTTAAAATACTTTTAGGTATATATTAATTTGATCAACAGAAGGAAAAAACAGAAAGAAAAAAACAGTAGAAAATGCATTTCACTGAATGCAATCACTGCTGAGCCTGCCTTTAATGCCAGAGAAGAGGTTTGTAATTTCCATTTGATATAAAATGTTGCCTCCAAGCATGGCCATCATTATTTCCTATTGGTGGTAAGCAAAATGAAGCATTCATTTAGCAAAAGCAGGCAGTTTGTCAAGTGAGAAGTGGCTCTATGTGAACTGAGTGTGACAGCTGAAAGGCACCGTACGGAGTCACCATGGGTTGCAATTGTGTTCCAACATTCTGCTTTTCCTCTGTGGCAATTATGTTCACACACACGCACATACGTACGTACACACACACACACACACACACACACACCCCTCCCAAAGAAGAGTCACGCGACTCTAGTTATTGTAAGGGCTTGTTTAAGAAGTTGAGGGGGAGTAGAAAACACAACCCCAGAGTGTGCCACTTGGGCATGTAGATTGTTCTGAACTGAAGGAAATTAAGCTGACTCAGGAAAAGCTTCTTACCTCTCCCTAAACTGTCCAAAGAATTCAGATAGGGGGCCTGTAACAGGAAGAGGGTTGTTACCAGAGATAACTGTTTACATCAGAAAGACTGATCTGTGGGGCGCCTGGGTGGCTTAGTCCCTTGGATGTCCAACTCTTGATCTCAGTTGTCATGATCTCGCAGTTCACGGGGTTAAGCCCCCGCATTGAGCCCACATTGATAGTGCAGAGTCTGCTTGGAATTCTCTCTCCAAATAAATAAATAAACTTAAGAAAATGTTGTTAAAAAAAAAAACAAAATTTACTCCCTGGCGTGGCAAACATTTGTTTACCAAACATTTGCTCTTCTCATCTTGTGAATTGTCTTTCTCTCCCTTGAAACCCTAGCCCCCTACCCTTTTCTCCATGGCTCAGGATGTATACAAACCTCAATTGCTGGGGCACCTGGCTGGCTCAGTCAGAAGAGCATGTGACTTTTTTTTTTTTAATCTTTATTTATTTTGAGAGAGAGAGCTAGCAAGCTCGAATGTGAGTGGGGTAGGGCAGAGAGAAAGAGGGACAAAGAGAATCCTAAGCAGGGACTCTGCACTGTCAGCACAAAGCAGGACACAGGCCTTGATCTCACAGTTCATGTGATGATGACTTGAGCCAAAATCAAAAGTCAGACACTTAATCGACTGAGCCACCGAGATGCCCCAAGAGCAAGATTCTTGATCTCAGAATGGTGAGTTCGAGTCCCATGTTGGGTGTAGAGATTACTTTAAATGAATAAATAAACACTTTAAAAACAAACAAACAAAAAACTTCAGTTGCCTGACTGCCTGAAGGGGCCAAGGGCAGGCTACCCCAAAATGTGCCACTTTGGTATATTAATTATTTTAAATAAAATTTACTGAAGAAACAGCCTATGCAGGAAGGACACTCAGACCCTCCTCTGTCCCCCCTGAAAGCAGAAAATATATCTCCCAGGTGAAAGGTACCCTCTCAGTATCAGGAGCTAAAGAGACACCCTTCTCACCAGAGATAGCAAATTCAGAGCCCAGAAGTCTATATAAATAACTCTTGTTCCTTTTTACTAATTTATGACCCCAGCCCAAATTCCGTTTAGAATTTCTTACTCACTGAGGCTCCAAAGTGAAGTTTTCTTTATTCTGTCAATTCCCCACAGATTTATTGTCTCTTTGTTGAAAAGGTATGAAAACTGCCTGCCTTGGTCATTTCTTGAAGTCTCAATTCTATAACTGGACTTCTGTACACGCATGCTGAAACTCTGGTATTTTCTCCTGTTAATCTGTCTCATGTCAATTTAATTCCTAGTCCAGCTGGAATATACTGAGAGTAGAGAAGAATTTTTCCTTCTCTTCAGTTTGTGTAGTTGGCAGGTACTTTTATTCACTGGACATCACTTGCTCCAGACACTGGAGCAGCTGGGAGACCCTGGGACATCTGACATCCGACCGGCAAAAGGTCTTACCATGTCAGCCTCCTGGAATCTCTACAGAGTCCAATGGAGCTAGAGTGGTGAGAATCTTTTTTTCTTCCTCTAATTTAGATTAGCAGGAGAAAATAGTGTGGAACTAGCTCCTTGGGCAACTCTTCAGCTGGCCTCAGAGACTGGTGAGTTAAAGGTTCTTATCAGACTGGCATCCATTTACACAGACTTTGCTATGGATCCTCTACATAAAAACAGAATGAGGTTTTTCCTTTTGTTCTGTGTCCTAAGAGTTTGACTTTGTGACCCATGAGAACATTCTAGTTTCTGCCTTTGGGAGGGTACACTTACTGGGGTGGCCAGTTCAACAGAGACACATAGTTACAAGTCACTCTCTGTCTGTCCAGGCCAGCTCGAAAAGGTCCTGGCCCATAAGGGGCCTTTGTTGTCCAACCTTTGTTGTTTGTCAGTGCTAGAAAATCCCATTCCAATAGCACCTGCCCAGTGTCACAAATTAGAGGGTCTGTGACGAGACATCACACCATTTCATGGGAGACTGGAGACATCCTTACCTTCTGTGCAACAGAAGTCTTTGTTCTTAGACTAATTTTGGGAGAGAACTTTTGGATCATGGGGGCTGTATCATCTATGCCCTCTCTGGACACCCCCTTGTATCTTTGGCTAAACCATTAAAAGGCTTATTGGTTTGAGTACCTATTTTTTTTTTTAACATTTTTATTTATTTTTGAGAAATATAGAGACAGAGCATGAGCAGGGAAAGGGCAGAGAGAGAGAGAGACACAGAATCCAAAGCAGGCTCCAGGCTCTGAGCCATCAGCACAGAGCCCGATGCAGGGCTTGAACTCACAGACCGTGAGATCATGACCTGAGCCAAAGTTGGCCACTTAACCGACTGAGCCACCCAGGCGCCCTGGTTTGAGTCCCTATCAATAGAGCCTACTCGGCAATAGCCAGACAATAAATCCTTTAAATTGACTACATTTGAAAAAAAAAAAAATCCTGTATAAAGAACTCTCAATTGTCTTAATAGAATAATGGCTAGGCTTAAGGACTCCCTTGACGAGATAAAAATTAGACTTAAGATGAGTAAATGACCACATCCAAGCTAAATTTCCTTTCTTAAAATCTAGATCTCAAATCTGCCTATTTTAACTTCCCTTTCCCTCCATGATATGCAGAGAGCATTCCAGCTTAATCTCTAGGTTCAAAATATACAGGCTACTCTCGTAAATGCTGAAAGCCAGAAAATGAATTTAGCAGAAGCAACTGGGACAGGCAGTAGAGCTCACTTTGCTGTAACCAGATCTGCCAGCTTCAGGCATTTCTATGCAATAACCTTCACAGATGTATCCTAGACAACCCCCGCCCCCACCGTGCCCCCCCACTTCAAAGAACTCATATCCCTTGAACAGCAGCAGATCTTTTGAATTATAAAGCCCTTTTCCCTCCACTTTCAAAAGATCCTACCAAATTTAGAGAGGAATTAGAAAGATTAATTGCTATTCACAACCCTACTCACAGAGACCCTGACTGTCTGCTAAGGGGAGTTCTGACCCAAGATTAAACTGGTTATTAGACACTCCAGACTGCTCCCTGAAAAAAAAAACCTTCACAAAAGAAACAGGTGATCAAAATTTCTCCTAGGCCCTCCTACAAATGATCTGCAAAAGGCCAATATTCAGAGATGAATAGAAGCCTAGGTTAAACTGTGTACTAAGTACTCAGAAAGAAGGCTTTTGTTAAAATGCTTTATGCAGACTTTACAAAGGCATAAATCTTTTAATTCTCATTTTAGTTAAAAATCTCCGTGATATAAAGAAACAAATTTAGTTTAAAAGGTGGGCCAATCCCTTGTTATTCAGGCTATAATCCAGTTCTTTGGGGAATTAAAAATGCCTTTGTTTTACAAATATCTATAAAAAATGAGAAATTCAACCCTAGAAACTGGTCACAGCTGACCTATCTTTTCAAACCTCACCTATTTCTCTTAAAATGTTTATGGATATTGTACTTTTTTTTTAAAGTAGGCTCTACACCCCACGTGAGGTTTGAACAACCCTGAGATCAAGAGTCACATGCTCTACCAGCTGAGCCAGCCAGGCACCCCTATTTATGGCTAAAAGATCAAGATACTGGAACTAAATTGTCCTATACATAGAAAAAAAAAAAAAAACTGAGTTCTCTCTCTGCCCCCTTAAAGTTATTAATCTTCTGTCCCTGAAATGACATAGCTCACAACTGCCTGAGAATAAAGGGGAAAAGGGAGGGAGGAGAGTAGACCTTTTAAAATACAAGCTGCTAAAAGGGTCTTTCAATGGCACCTCTGATAACAGGCAGATATGCTCCAAATATCCACTTTAGAGAAAACATGGTTACTTTCTCTGTAAATTTTCTACCCTCATATTCTCTAGGATTTAAGAGTCATTTACTGAAATCCAAACTTCAGGAAAAAGTTTTTCATCAAAAGGGGGGGACAGTGGTGGCATGGGTTGCTCAATAGGTTGAGCGTCCAACTCTTGATTTCAGCTCAGGTTATGATCTCACAGCTTCCTGTATTTGATTGAGCCTAATGTCCAGCTCTGCACTGACAGCATGAGCCTGCTTGAGATCCTTCCTCTCTTTCTGCCCCTCTCTTTTCTCAAAAAATAAATAATAAATAAAAAAACTTTTAAAAAATATTTGAAAAAAAGAAAGAGAGAAGTATCTGGAAATTGGGCCTTTAGTAAAAATATTTAGTTAAAAAAAAAGCTATGAGGGGTACCTGGGTGGCTCGTCTGACTTTGGCTCAGGTCATGCATGATCTCTCTCAGTTCTTGAGTTTGAGCATTGGGTTCTGTGGTGACAGCTCAGAGCCTGGAGCCACTTCAGATTCTGTGTCTCTCTCTCTCAGCCCCTCCTCCATTCAGCTCTCTCAAAATAAATAAAATAAACTTTAAAAATGTTTAGAAAAATACTCTACAATTAAAAAAAAGCTATGAGATTTTTGTTTGTATCTTGTCTATGTATATATGTCCATATATATGTTGTAAATGTGAGAGATTTTGTCTACCTCTGGATAATCTTGCTAAAATGAATTTGTAAAAGAGCTCTATTTAGTTGGCTTGAAGGCAAGTGCTTGTATAGACTGAGCATTCTAAAACTCAGAAATCTAGAAACTGACCCAAATGTTTTTCAAGTTCATGTGATCTGGGGAAAATATTTGGTACTAAAGCTATGTCTTTAAAGTTATCAGTATTAAAATGAAAACTTTTTATTTTATTTTATTATTTATTTTAGAATGTGCAAGCAGGGGAGAGGAGCAGAAGGAGAGAAAGAATCCCAAGCAGACTCCATGCTCAGCATGGAGCCCGACGTGGAGCTCGATCCCAGGACCCCAGGACCATGACCCGAGCCTAAATCAAGAGTTGGATGCTCAACTAACTGGGGCACCTGGGTGGCGCCTTATTCTGCCTGGGTTTACTTAAAGTCAAATAAGTTGATGCTATCTCTGTTATAAATTGTTTAAAATAATAGTTTGGAAGGATGAATAACTGAAGTCTAAAAGTTTTTATGGGTATCCTAAGCATAATTGTCAAGAACAAGTAAATTAAATAGATGTAAATAAGATAAAAAGATTTTGGTTAAATTTTTAAAATAGTTTCTCCAAATCTTTTTAGTAACATGAAAGATTAATGTTTTGCTAAGTTAGGGTGACTAACTGGGTGACTCAGTTGGTTAAGCGTCTGCCTCTTGATTTTGGCTCAGGTCATAATCTCACAGTTTGGGAGATGGAGCTTGGCATAGGGCTCTGGGCTGACAATGCAGAGCCTGCTTGGGATTCTCTCTCTCCCTCTTTCTTTGTCCCTCCCCCACTTACATGTGCTCATGCGTGTGCTCTCTCAAAATAAATAAACATTAAAAAATAAAAGTTTTGCTAAATTAAATAATTCATTTAGTGTCTAAGTCATTTCCAAATAAGATAAAAATACTTGCAAAAATTAAGTATTGAACATAAGTTTATCTACTTTTGTCTTATTACAGAGAAACTAAAGGTAAATTTGGGTCTGTTAGAAAACCTATTTTGAGGGGCACCTGGGTGGCTCAGGTGGTTAAGCGTCCGACTTCAGCTCAGGGCATGATCTTGCCGTTTGTGAGTTCGAGCCCTGCGTGGGGCTCTGTGCTGACAGCTCAGAGCCTGGAGCCTGCTTCAGATTCTGTGTCTCCCTCTCTCTCCCCTTCCCTTGCTTTTGCACTCTGTCTGTCTCTCTCTCAAAAACAAATAAACATTTAAAAAAGTTTAGAAAACATATTTTGAGCTCTAATGAAAGATTATACTATAAGGAGACACATATTTCTAAATTATGAAATGTATTCATAAATTTACCAATCTAAGGAGTTCTGGTATAACTTAACAATTGCTTACTACTTAGTTTTCACTAGAAATTAAGGCTTCTAAAAGTTAAGAATTCAAATAAATGTAATTAAGACAACTGGAAATAATAAGGGAAACAATTCTGTCTACAGGAAAGTAAGATATAAGTAAGATTTTTGGTAAGAAAAGCATGAGAATGGGCGTCTGGGTGGCTCAGTCGGTGAAGCGATCAGGTCATGATCTCACAGTCCCGGAGTTTGAGCCTGCATCCTGCTGTCAGGAAGCAGAGCCAGCTTTGGATCCTCTGTCTCCCTCTCTTCAGCCCCGCCCTTGCTCGCTCTCTGTCTCTGTCAAAAATAAACATGTAAAAAATTATTTAAAAAAAAGAAAAAATATATAAGGAATGGGAACACATTTTCGTTGAGGGAAAAGAAAATACTTTTGTTCTAAAGTGAGGCTGGTTATTTAAAGAAGAAAAACTTAGGACAAAACTGAATGTAAAAAGAAAATTGTAGAAGGTTTATGAAAAAAAGAACCTTGGAAAGAAATTTATGTGTGTTCAGTAATGACCACTTAGAATAAATTTATTTAAAATGAGTTTTAGGGGCACCTGGGTGGCTCAATCAGTTGAGCATCGGACTTTTGATCTCAGCTTGGGTCATATCTCACGGTTCATGAGTTCAGGCCCTGCATTGGGCTCTGTACTTACAGTATGGAGCCTGCTTGGGATTCTCTCTCTCCTTCTCTCTCTGCCCCCTCCCCTGCTCATGCTCTCTCTCTCTCTCAAAATAAATAAATAAACTTTAAAAACAGTAATAAAAGAGGTGCCTGGGTGGCTCAGTTGGTTAAGTATCCGAATTCGGTTCAGGTCATGATCTCACAGTTTGTGGGTTCGAACCCCGCATCTGGCTCTGGGCTGACAACTCAGATCCTGGAGCCAGCTTCTCTGTGTGTGTGTCTCTCTCTCTGCCCCTCCTCCCACTCATGCTCTGTTTCTCTCTCAAAAATAAGCACCAGGGGCGTGGCTCAGTCGGATGAGCGTCCGACTTCAGCTCAGGTCATGATCTCATGGACAGTGAGCTCGAGCCCCGCATCGGGCTCTGTGCTGACAGCTCAGAGCCTGGAGCCTGCTTTGGATTCTGTGTCTCCCTCTCTCTGCCCCTCCCTTGCTCACGGTCTGTCTCTGTCTCTCAAAAATGAATAAACATTAAAAAAAGTTTTTTTTTAAAAATAAGCATTAAAAAAATTTTTTTAATAATAAAAAATAAATGAGTTTTAGGGGTGCTTGGCTGGCTCAGTTGGTGGAACATGCAACTCTAGATCTCAGGGTTATAACTTCCGGGGTACCTGAGTGGCTCAGTCAGTTAAGCGTCTGACTCTTGATTTTAGCTCAGGTCATGATCTCAGTTTGTGGGTTCAAGACTTACATCAGGCTCCATGCTTACAGTGCAGAGTCTGCTTGGGATTCTTTCTCTCTCCCTGTCTCCCTGTCCCTCCCCTGCTCGGGCTCACACACACTCTCTCTCTCTCTCTCTCAAAAAATAAATAAATAAACTTAAAAAAAGAAAGGAAGAAAGAAGGCCAGTTCCTGGCAGGTGCAGGAACTCAGGATATTTTGGAGACCTTGAAAAGAGAGGTATTAACCCAGATCTATAAGTATTGCAGGTTAAGTCTGATGGCAAGTTTTGGCTGCGCTTCTGGCCTCAGGAGGCTAAAAGTTCAACCTCAAGGAGTGCCTGGCTGGCTCAGTTGGTAGAGCACGTGTTTCTTGATCTCAGGGTCATGAGTTCTCATGAGTTCAAGCCCCATGCTGGGCATAAAGCTTAAGAACACTAAAGTTCAAAGATGCATTTTTAAAAAGTTCAGCCTAGAGATTCTTTATTAAAAAATTCCAGCAAAACAGGTTTAAAAAAGCCTATATGACCAATCACTTTTGTTGCACTTATAAAGAATCAGGCCAAGTTTTTTGAAACTAGGCTTATTTTGTAAATAAATTTTTTAAGTTTTATTTATTTAAGTAATCTCTACACCCAATGTGGGGCTCAAACTCAAAACCCTGAGATCAAGAGGTGCATGCTCTCCCACTGAGCCTGCCAGGCACCCAGCAGACAAATTAGTGTTAATTTGACTATCTTTGGTAAAAAGGAGGGTTACTGTAGAGAGAAAAATTATGTTCTGATAACACAACTGTGTAAACATTAGATTCTAATACAGCTTATCATAAACTGGACTAGATCCTGATTTCTTCTAGTTTCTTTCAATGCCTGGCTACAACTCTCCAAACTAATGTATTTTTTCCCCATCCTTTTGACTTGGAATTATTATCATTTGATAACTAACACAGCTCATCTTCCTGAAGCCCTGAAAACTAAATATAAATGACTTGACGTAAACTTCACAGAGAAATCTCCACCACAGCTTATATATAATCTTTATGCCTGTTGCTCTGTGGGCCACTCAGAGATCACCAGAGACATTGGAACCACCAGGAAACCAGGAAAATCTGTCCAACTGCCACTGCATGCTCTATCAGAAGAGGCTTCCAGCCTGACATCTAGAAATCTTGACTGGCCGGCCTAAAAACTAAAAAACTGGTTTATAACTTGATCAAATTAGTAACCATTATTTTTCTTTTGTTTCCATAGGAATGCCTCTTATTTAACACTTTACATAAATCATAGGCTTAATTTTTAAAAACACACCTGCATCATCACCTCCTGAAATGAGTTTAGCTGAACTGACCTACTGTCAAGACTAAGAGACTGATTCAACAAGATGGAATAATATACCAGTTCAACTTTGAATGTGCGAAATTTCCAGGGAAGTTTTTAAGGAGGGAACTGTAGGGGCCAAGGGCAGGCTACCCCAAAACGTGCCACTTTGGCATTTTGATTATTTTAAATAAAATTTACTGAAGAAACAGCCTATGCAGGAAGGACACTCAGACCCTCCTCTGTCCCCCTGAAAGCAGAAAATATATCTCCCAGATGAAAGGCACCCTCCCAGTACCAGGAGCTAAAGAGACATCTTTCTCACCAGAGATGGGAAATTCAGAGCCCAGAAGGCTATATAAACACTTGCTTTTTAATAATTTACTACCCCAGCCCAAATTCTATTTAGAATTCCCTAATAATTGAAGCTCCTGAAGTGAAGTTTTTCTTTGTCCTGCCAATTCCTCACAGATTTACTCTTTTTGTATAAACCACAAAAATTACCTGCCTTGGTCATTTCTTGAAGGCTCAATTTCATAACTGGGCTTCTGTGCACATGTAAGAAAACTTTGGGTTTTTTTCTCCGGTTAATTTGTCTCACGTCAGCTTAATTCTTAGTCCAGCTGGAAGACCCTGAGAGTAGAGAATTTTTCCTTCCCTTCATGCCTTTGAATCTGTCTTTATGGGGCTCCTGAACCTACGTAATTAAATTTGTGTTTCTTCTGTTTTTTTTAAAACATGTTTTTATTTATTTTTAAAATTTATTTATTTTTGAGAGAGAAAGCACCAGTGGGGGAGGGGCAGGAAGGGGGAAAGAGAGAGAGAGAGAGAGAGAGAGAGAGAGAGAATCCCAAGCAGCCTCCACACTGTCTGCACGAAGCCCAAGAACCATGAGATCATGAGATCATGACCTGAGCTGAAGTTAGACACTTGACTGACTGAGCCACCCAGAGGCCCCTTGACTTCTTTTTTAAATGTTTATTTTTGAGAGAGAGCAAGTGGGGGAAGGGCAGAGAGAGGGGGAGACGGAGAATCCAAAGCAGGCTCCGTGAGGTTAGCTCAGAGCCTGACATGGGGCTCTAACTCACAAACTGCGTGAGAGCATGACCTGAGCTGAAATCAAGAGTTGGACGCTTTACTAACTGAGCCTCCTGGGTACCCCGAGAATTTGACTTTTTGACAAGTTCTCAGGCGAGGCTGCTGGCTGCTGGTCCTAAGACCAAATTTTGAGAACAGTGGTTTAGACTAATGAGGATTTATCTCAGAGGAGTAGGGTCATCTCTTGGAAAAGGCATTGCTATCCAGAGGAAGGAGGAATACCTGAACAAAATCAAGATTCCATCAAAAAAGAGCCAAGAGGAGGAAACTGTTGGGCAGGCAACCATACAGTGGCCAAAAAACAGGTAGAAAGAGACAAAGAGTATGTCCAGTCAGATGAAAAGAGAGTCAGAAAGGAAGATGTCAATGGAGCCACAGAGAAGAGATTGGGGAGCGGTCAACACCATCAATGTCACAGATAGGAACAGAAGGTAAACACTGAAAAGTGACCACTGGATTGGACCACTACACTATCTTTATTGATCTTAGCAAAAAAAGCAGTTTTATTTTGAAAAAATGTAGGAATAGTTATACAAATACAAAAATATTTACATATCATTATCTGCTACTGATGCCAAGTGGTAACATGAATTTCTAGGGCTGGGATTGGTTTTCCTGGAATCCAGGTAACTGAGTGAATAATAAGAAGAGACAATGCAGTTTTTGGTTTACTGCTAAACAATGAAATAAGTTTACCGAGATAGAACTCAGTATTCTAAACTCAAGTTCAAACACAGCCACATCCTGAGTCCTAGGTTAGACGAGAGGTCATGATTGTGGGGAACGGTTCGCATATCCTCATCTATTTGCTCATCTCTTTGTCCACACATCTGTCTCTGCAGATGTTCAGATATGTTTACTTACCATCAACTCCTACCTACTCCTCTCTATGCACATTTATTGTGAAACTTCACATATATACACAGGTATCTACACACAAATCCAGGTTCTGCCACTTGCTACTAGAATACCTCTCTTGGCCTCCATTTTCATATCTATAAAATACAGATAATTGGATCTCTTAATAGAGTGTGAGGACCGAGAGATCACGTGTATAAATAAAAATGTGTATTATGTAAGGAAATTGTTATTATGGCTACACACCCTTTGCTTTCTCTACATGTAACATTGCCAGCTAGCAATTGATTTTCAAGTGTTGGATGGCTACAGTTTTAAAAATATATTTATATTCTCTGATTCCAACCATATGACATTCTGGAAGAAGGAAAACTATGAAGACTCTATAAAGATCAGGGTTTGCCAGGAGTTGTGGTGGGGGTGGGGGGTAGGGATGAATCAATGCAGCACAGGGTATTTTTAGGGCTGTGAAAAAACTGTGTATGATACCATAATGATGGATACTTGTCATTATGTTTGTCCAAACCCATAGAATGTATAAAACCAAGAGTGAGCCCTAATGTAAATTATAGAGTTGGCAAGATTTTGATGTGTTGATGTAGGCTCATCCCTCTTAACAAATGTATCATTCTAGTAGGTGTTGTTGATAATGGGGACCGCTATGAATGTGTGGGGGCAAGGAGTATACTGGACATTTCTGTACCTTCCTCTTAATTTTGATGTGAACTTACAACTGCTCTAAAAAAATTAAGTCTTAAAAGAAAATGGAAAAAAGATAAATGGGCCAATCAAATATCTGAAATCCTTTGGCTAAATACACCTATTCAATTAAAAATACAAATTGAGCCAAGGGTGCCTGGGTAGCTCAGTCAGTTGAGGGTCCGACTCTTGATTTCAGCTCAGGTCATGATCTCAGAGTTGTGGGATCAAGCCCCATGTTAGGTTCCAAGATGGGCATGGCGCATGCTTGGGATTCTCTCTCCCACTCTCTCTCTCTGGCCCTCTCCCCTGCTCACTCTCTCTCTAAAACAAAAACCAAAAAACCAAATTGAGCCAGACCCTGGCTGGACCCTAGATAAAATGGGAAGCAAAATTACTTCACAAACACATGATGGAATCGTATGTAGCCATTCAAGACATTCTGTACTTATTGACCTAGGAAATGTTCATACTACTGGATGAAAAGAGTAAGTTATAAATATTAAATTATGAGCCCCTTAAAAATATATTTCAGGGGAAAAATCTGAAACATTCTACATTAAAATGGTAAAATTTATGCCATGTATATTTTACCCTAAAAAAAAAAACCAATGTGACAGCAGTTATGTCTGGATGCTAGGTTTGTTTTTCTTGTTACTAATTTGTAGTTTTTAGTTTTTCTGCAATGAATATGTATTTGCTTGTGTGAAAACTAAGTAAATAAATGAAATAATGATTTTGTTTTATATTTATTTATTTTGAGGGGGGGAGAGGGAGAGAAGGGGGAGAGAGAACAAGTGGGGGAGGGGCAGAGAGAGGGGGAGAGAGAGATTCCCAAGCAGGCTCCGCAGAGCCTGGCCTCACAAACCACAAGATCATAACCTGAGCTGAAGTCAAGAGTTGGACATTTAACCGACTGAGCCACCCAGGTAACCCAATTTCTTTTTTTTTTAAGTAGGCTCCATGCCCAACGTGGGGCTTGAACTCCCAACTCTGAGATTGAGAGTCATATGCTCTACTGACTGAGACAAGCAGGCGTCCCAAATGAAATAATGATTTAAAAGATAAGAGAAATAAAAAATTAAGTCTGATGCTCTTCAAGAAGTTTGATGCACTTCTGACTGCAGCATTCCCATCTACCCATCCCCCACTGGAGCCTGCCTTTCTGGGTCACCTTTTGAAGTCCTGCCTTTAAGGCACTGTTGGCCTGGAAGCTAGGAGAGCCCCACTCTAACATAGCAGGGAGCCAGATAAGGAATGTGAAACAGGCGGAGCCATTTCAGAACACTCTTAAAATATGAAAAAATGATTTTTCCATCCCAAAAATAATTCAGGGAGTCAAGTCTTGGGAGGAAACTTCAGTCTTAAACAACATTCAGGTGTTTCTAGCTCTGGTTGGTTTTTTTGTTTTGTTTTGTTTTGTTTTTGTTTTTTTCTGTAGGTTAAAAGGTATCAAACAAATGGTATCTCACTTGGTGTATTCACTTCTTGAAAGTTCCAGGACATGGCACCAAATCTGTCCTTGTTGCCATTTAACCATTCAAAGCAGACTCTACATCAGCCTTTCCAGCCTGTGAAATAAAGAAGCAAGAATTGCCGGGAAGTGAGAGCTCCAGGGCACAGAGGACTTTTCTTCCATTGCTTCGCAGTTTGGAAAGTTGCCATCCATTCAGGTTTCACTCAAACAGGCTTTTGCCAGATCCCAGAACAAATTGTAGCCAGAAGTTCTGCTCTTTGTCCAAAGGCAACTGCAGCCCAGACTTAGCCAGGATCTTGTCCTCTCCCTTCAAACAACACTTCTCTTTATGTGTGGGGATCCTGGCTCTCCTTTTACCCAGGGACGTCCCTTAATTCTTTCCAGAAAGACTCAACTATCCCAGGGTTTCTGCTTTGTTTTTACCATTGTCCAGGTTATATCTGGATCTCTGGATATCACATCTTCTAAATATCAGTGATTTTAATGTTTAAGTCTTTCCTTTTCGTTTTTCTTTCTCTTTAGCCACTGCAGTTTAGAGAAGCAAAATAAACGGGGCTGTCTTTGTTGTCAGAGACCTCAGGCAATTAATCTTTGAGTTGCTGCCCAAAAGTTAGGGAACTATGAACTCTCATAGGCTGCACTGAGTTTGACCTCTTGCACAGAAAGTTAAAGCCAAGGTGCCTGCCCAGTACCTTTTTTGTGATCAGATATCGCTTTCCTTTGTTAGGGATCAACTTTCCTTCCTTTTAAGGGAAAGAATCTCTTAAACAAACCAGAGGGTAATGCAACTGTTTTACATCTTGAATGTGGTGGTGGTTGCACGACTGAATATGGGTGTCAAACTTATAAAACTATTTAAAAGGCCAGTTTTTACTGTACATAAATTAAACCTGAATTAAGAACACCACCAACAATTTGGTTTACTAACTTGGAAAAATGTGCAAGATACAATACTAAGCTGGGGGAGATGATGGTTGCATTTTATAAAGTTTATGTAGATATATGAATAAGGAGGAGGAAATTGGGAGAGCTTAATTTGTTAAAAGAGAGATAACTTTCCTTTTTAAAAATTTCTGTAATCGATGTTGAGTTTTGAGGCTGTAAATTCGTCTTAAAACTTAAAGGTGAGTGTTTATAAAAATGTGTGGAGCTATACACTTAAAATTAGTCCACTTTATTCATTTTATGTTATATGTCAATTAAAAAGTTTTTAAAGTCTTAAAGGAAAGTTCTGGGTAGTAGTCATAAGGATGTATATCCAAATGAAAAAAAAATCACTTAAAATTTGTGCAGTCTACCATATAATATACCTCAAAAAAACGAACAAAAAACCCTGAAATTGAAACTATACTTGTGCTGTGGTGCACTAGCAGTCAAAGCCCGCCAGCGGTCGGTGCTCTAACTCACCCCCAGGCCTCCGCTCCAGAGGTGTAGACGACCCCCGCAGTACCTGCTCCCAGTGGCCTGAGATCTCGCACAAAAGCCCAAGGTTTCCCGGCACGCTCGGCCTTCCGGCCCACCACCGGTAAGGCCGTGGACATCCCCGCCTCTCGCTCCCCACTGCCCGTCAGGGAATCGCCGCCTCCGGCCACCCTGCCACTCCATTCCTCGGCGGCCGCACTGACGTCACCGCCCCGCCGCCCCTCCTCGCGCCGCCGCTCCGCCCCGCCCCCTTTCCCGGCGTGCGCCGCGGCGAGGCTCCTCGCCCTCAGCTTCTGCTGTCGTCCCAAGATGGCGGACACAATGAGCCGGCGCCGCGCCGGTTGGCCCTGAGGCGATTGTGAGGAGAAACGGTCCGCGAGACACCGCAATCCCGGCAGAAGAGCGCCACACGTGCAGGAGGAGGAAGTGGTGGAGGCGTCTCGACTGTCGGCCGCCTTTCCGCTCCCCGCCGGCGCGGCGCCCGCCCCGCCCGGGTCGGCCCCTCGGCAGCCAGCCCGCCCGCCCGCTCGTCGCCGGGCCCCGCCCCAGCCCTGCGCCGCCGCCGCCGCCGCCTCCAGCAGCCGCCGCCATGAAGCTGACCGACAGCGTGCTGCGGAGTTTCCGCGTCGCCAAGGTGTTCCGCGAGAACTCGGACAAGATTAACTGCTTTGACTTTAGCCCCAACGGCGAGACAGTCATCTCGAGCAGCGACGACGACTCCATCGTGCTCTATGACTGCCAGGAGGGCAAGTGAGTGCGGCGGTGGCCCTGGGCCCGGGCCCAAGTCTGTCCGTCCGTCCCTTCCTCCCTCTCGTGGCCCAGCGCTCGCCCCGCCGCCCGCCCCCGGCCCCGCCGCCCTCCCCGGCCTATTTTGCACTCGCTGCTGCCAGGGCCTCTTCCATTCCGAAGGTGTCCAGGAGACCTTTAAAAAGATAATAATAATAATCATGAGAGTGATATTAGGATCGTTATTATTTTGTATGCTTTCGGCCTCCTGGAAAAGCGCTTTCGCGTCTCTTGCCAAACCCCACCTTGACCTTGACCTTTAAACGCCCGGTCGGCCCACCTCGGCCCCAGCAGGTAGCTTTTCCGCTCCTCCGATTCTGTCAGAGGTGCGGGTCGGCTCTGGCCCCCCGCGCGGAACCGCAGAGGCTGCTCTCCTGCCTCAGTCAACAGCGTCACAGCTCGCTCTCTCTGCCCTCCTCGGTGACCTCGATTCAGCCCTGGCACTCCGCCCATCCCCTGCCCCTCAGCTTCCCGCGGCCTTCTGCCGGAAGGCCGCGTGGGTTGCAGTTCTTAGCTGTCAGGATTTATTTGTCGTGGCTCTTTGGGCCACCTTTTCCTTTCAGTTCCAAATCATTCTCTTACTCCCTCAGACCCGATGCCCACATTTGTAGTTAACTTTTTAACATCAGAAACTTTTCCTTTTTGCCAGAAAAAGAACTTAACTTGGCTGTCCCATCCCGACCTGACTGGGAACCTGCTATGAAAACAATGAAAGCATCCAGAACCATATTATGTTTCCTCTTACATTTTTTTTTAAATCACACTTTATCGTCCACCTGGAATTACCAAACTTAAGGGTCTGATCGTGAAATTTCTGTGTTGCCCGCTGCACTGCATCTCCGTAAAGTCTTACAAGCACATTTTTGCCTTTTTCCATGGGGACCTTGTCAGCTTCACCCCACCCTTTATAAACCTGCTTTACTGTATCCTTGCTAAATTGTGAACTCCGTTGGAGCAGAAACTGGCTTAGGCCAGCTTTGATTTCCCTCAATCACCTTCTACAAGCAGGCTTGTGGATAATTGGTTTAATTCGGTGGCTAGTGGTTTTGTCAGATTTCATTTTGTTACCTAACTCCTGATCTTATTTTTTGAATCCTTGGGGTTTTCTCTATCTTTTCCACCTGTTACTTTTGCCTTTTGTTTTAAAATTGATGCCTTCTATAAACTTTCTTTGGAACTTGTCTCTTCATTTGTGAATTTGGTTATCTAAAGAAATGTTTTGGTCTAAGCTGTATCTTCTCCCCAATTTTTTCCCTCGGGGGCTATGGAAAAGTATTATGTAACTGGCGCTGGATCTTCCTGCAGTATGCGGAAGAGTGGCCTATAGTGGTGGTCCTAGGGGAAAAGAGAATTGTTAGCTGGACCAGTGCTGAGTTGAGTCAAAGGTTATTCACTTAGTAGATAGATGTATTTCTGTCCAGGTCTGGCCACTTGAATCAGCTTGGAAGAGAGTAACATACAGAGCTGGAGTGGGGATTAGAGTTGCAGGGTCCTGGGGCTAGAAGTAATTTGAAGCTGGCTGGCTTGAAATGTTTAGTGCTTGTGCACAGATTAGAACTTCTTCCTGGAACCTTGAGGATGGAGATGTATATTCTCATTCAAAGGAGATGAAGGTTGTGATAGCATTTCTTAGTAGTTTGTCTCTAAGTGTGGCATAATTTCTACTTGTTGGGAGCAATGACAGTTTATTTGGAAGTAAAATGTTAATTTTATGATGTGCAGTTTATTCATTCCTGTAGCTTTTTACATAATTACAAACTTACAGAAAAGTTAAACAGTATTTCAGAGATCCTGATATCATCCAATAATCAGTTACATTTTATCCCTTTTGTATTACAGCTCTCTGTGTTAAGTATTTAGGTATGCCTTTTTTAACCAGCCATTAGAGAATAAGTTGGAGGTATCAAGCCCCTTTGACCTCTAAACACTTCAACATGGATTTCCTAAGCACAAGGATATTCTTTTACATAACCAGAGCACAGTTACCCAAATTAGCAAATTTAGTATTGTTATAATAGTATAGGGCATGCTCTTTTAAATTTTCTCTTCTCAATTAATTGTGACCTTATTTCATTGTGGTCTATGGTAAGGGAGTGGCCTGGTAGTTAGGAGACCTGGGTTCTGGTTTGGCCTCTTGACCAGATATGTGACATTGGTTAGATCACTTCTCAGAATATTAGACAACCTCTTTTGCCTTTAAGAGTCCATGATCCTAAGTGATAACGTGAAGAAAAAACATGCCATTAGTATAAGTCAAACCAACATTGGTAGAAGAGTAGTGTTTCCTTGGAAGTCCTAGTTATCTCTACTAGATGGTACTAAATGTTAGAATTTGGGAGTTTGAAAATGACTAAAACCAGATTCTTTACACTTAATATTTTCCAGGTTTTTGCTCATTTTGTCCACTTTTTTGTTCATCTATTGAGTGATTTTTCAATTTGAAAGACTATAAAAGATATCTGCTAGGTGATGAATATTATTGATAATATTATTTATTCATATCTGATCACCAGAATCATAGTTTGTGGAAAGAGGCTTACCAAAATATTCATGGAAATATGTTGTGCATGGACTTTGTAAAGATCCTCTGAAATGGAAGCAAAAATTAGAATCTTGTTTTCAAAGTAGGAAGTGATATGAGGTAAAATGTTTCTGTTACTAAAAATAAATCTCAGGTTAGTGTTTGAGACAAATATGCCATACATAAGTGGAACTAAAAACTTTCCTTATTCCATACCTTTTAACATTTAGGGTATGTCTTCACTATTTTAGACCAAATTATTGGGATAAGTAAACTTCTTTTTCCACTTGTAGAAATAAAGTCAACTATATTTTGAGAGCAAGAACACATGTATGTGCGTGCATGTGCTTGCTCACTGTTTACCACACAGTAACTCCACAGCAGAACCTAGGGTGGGAGACTCAGCTGAGTACCCTTTGAGCTGATCTTTATAACTAAGCTTTCAGTTAAAGGTGAGAATGTGGAAAATTCAGTGCATTTGGAATGAGAAGTCTTGTTTGGAAATGGGTTTTGTGTAGGGAAACCTTTGACCTCATTGACAGTAACAAAAATTGAAAGTACAAATATTTGACTTCTTAAAGCTGCCTGAGTAATCTGATTGTTTAGCATCTAGGTTTCATTGAGAGGGTGAACTTTTTCTTTTTCAAAATTAGGACTCCTTGTAAACATTGGTACAGGATTTATGAAATCCTCTTGTATCTAAATGTAGGACTTTGTGAAGCTTTTGGTTAAAGATTTTGCTGAAATTAGTTCTAGCTTGATCTTTGATTTTCAGGGTTCTATAGAGGAAGACATTGAAGGAACTTCATATCGATTTGTTATCCCTAGCTTGAATTATGTGATTTTACATTAAAAAGAAAAGAACCAATGACTATTTTTTTCCTAGGGAGAATCAGCCTTGCCTTCTAAAAGCCTCAGTAAGTACTTTGGAGTTGTAGAATAGGAAGGTTAGATAGCTTCTGCAGCTGCAGATTATATTAGGAAAGATCAGCAGTTTTGCATCTGGTTTCGGTTTTGATAAATCATATCTTCTTGAGAAAAGACCTTATTTTTAAGTGAATGGCTCAAGAAAAGTTTGAGCCTCACTAATTTAACATATTTCCATATCCCTCTTTGTTATAAGTTATGACTTCTGTTTTGTGTGCCTTTCTTTCCAAAAAGATGTACCTTTTCCCAAAACTTACTTCTGAACATTGTAATAAAGACTCAGTTGAGCCCTCAGATTGACTTCCACTTCCTAACCTCAGCATTTGGTGTTCAGAGGTGAAAGTCTCTTGCACTTGATTGATTCCGTTTGTTTTCTCTCGTTTGGAAGTTCCGTTTCTTTCTAACGTTAGAGCTTCCAAAGAATTCTCATCCTTGCCACATCATTCAGATTCTTCTCTTTATATGAAGATCCTAGATTTTGGTGATGGAAGATTTTGATGGTTTTCTTTCTGTGTCCATTTCCTCGTCAGACCAAAGAGAACCCTGTACAGTAAGAAATATGGCGTGGACCTCATCAGATATACCCATGCAGCAAACACAGTCGTTTACAGCTCTAACAAAATAGACGGTAAGCAAGCCTTCTTTTTAGGATGTAATGGTTATGGTTTCTTTTGTTAACTAGTTCTTGGAATCTTTGTGCTATTTCTGCTTTGCTTAGAGTTTCTGTAATTTAAATATATTTTCTTAAGACGTTAGCAGTTGTTATGACTGAAGGGATGCTGGAAATAAGCCACTAATGCTTTTGAAGGACTTGAAATGGAGTATGAAAGGTCTCTAGATAAGAATGGAGAGTGGGTATAGGAAGCAGTCACTTTTATTTATAGTTCGTACTTCTTTAAACTTGAAAGAATACTTTTTGAACAAATAAAAGGAAAGTACTTGACATACAGCAAGTGGCACATAACCACAAATGTTTGAACTGTGGTAGTTTAGGGACCTTAGATGAGTTTTTGCTGTATGCTCTACCTTTTAGGGTATGTGTCATAAGGAACAGTATATTGACCTTAATTATGTTTAATTTTAGGGACAATGTTTAATCTGAATTTTGTCCCTTTTCCGTTTTATTTTATTTATTTTTAAAGAATTTATTTTTAAGTAATCTCTATACCCTACGTGGGCTCGAACTCACAACCCTGAGATCAAGAGAGTTGCATGCCCTTCAGACTAAGCCATCCAGAGGGCCCCTCCCCTTTTAACATTTAAATAAAGTTAATGTCTTTAAAGAGTAAAGAGTTATTTTTATAAATTAAACTTGTGAATTTCTTTATCTAATAAATGATCTGTTTTTGCCTGCATTTCCCTTGGGATAAGTCATTCTCAGTTGACAGTTCATCTTGGTAATTGAGGACTTTCGTGTTAGGACTCTTTTTTTTTTTTTTTAATCTCACTGATTTATTGATTGTCTCACTTTTTGCAATAAGTTTTTTTTTTTTTTTTTTTAATAATTTTAATGTTTATTTTTGAGAGAGATACAGAACATGAGCGGGGGAGGGGCAGAGAGAGAGGGAGACACAGAGGCAGAGAGAGAGGGAGACACAGAATCCAAAGCAGGCTCCAGGCCCTGAGGTGTCAGCACAGAACTTGACACAGCGGGGTCCCAACCCACAGACCGTGAGATCATGACCTGAGCTGAAGTCAGACACTTAACCGACTGAGCCACCCAGGTGCCCCTGCAGTAAGATTTTTCTAATGTCATCCACAAAGATCACTTAGATTGCTGTTTTGGCTATGCTTATCTCAGAGCAGATGGGCAGAAGTCCCCCTTTTTTTTTTTTTTTTTTAATGAGACTTTTCTGCCTGTACTTGATTTTAGTAAGTATATCATTTCTACTTTTCATGCCTCTATTTCAGAAGTGGTTTTCTAAGTAAGCAGTGCAATTGATGCTTTTGGACAAGAATATAAAACATTAGGATCCTGAGGAAACATATCTATGTGATCACCTGAATGACTGGTATACTTCTTCTGTTGGGGTGATTAAATGTGAGGATTCTCCAAATATGGTGCAAAATGAGGCAAATGTGTGGCACTTGCAGCTTTGCTGCCAGGCCTCTGCTGGGAGGATGTTGCCTTTCCTGTCTCGAGTACATCCTGAAGAGTTCCTCCAACGCTCCGTTTCCTTTTGCCTGATTCCAGGCTGAGGTAGTAGTTTGTACAGTTTGAGGGTCTATGATACCACCCGGTACAGGAGATAACTGTACAGGCCACTGCCTTGCCAGGAACAGCGCACCAGCTACTGAGTGGGGCGGAGAGGATGGCGACTCCCTGCTCATCTCTGGGAAACCAGGTAATGGGGAGGAAAGTCTTTTTCTGCTTAGGGCAGGTGAGTAGTTACTAGCAGTACAACAACCAGGAAGACTTTGTAGTTGTCATTCTAGAACTTTGAAGATTTTCAAGGAAAACTATATAGAGTTCAGTTTTGGAACATACAGAGAGTGCGGTTTTCCCTCTCCAGAATTAAATGCCCTCTTATTAGAAAGTACCCCTGTGAACAACTGAAATAACTTGGTGCTTTCAGCCTCTTTGTTTCTGTGTTCTGTTTGCCTCTAGAATGTTCTTTCTGTACTTTCCTATCTATTTTGGCACCATTTCCTATTGCCTCTTTCTTAACAATTGCTTCTTATTCCTAGTCTTTTGCAGGGCATAGAACTTTCAGTTCTGTTGTTTATGGCACTTCATTCTCTTCCCACCGCCATCTTTTTTGTTTACTTTTTCAGGTAGAATCACTTGATTTTTAAGAGTATTTGTCTTTTTCTCCTCAAGCACAAGTCTCTATGATTATTCCTTTCTATTGACAGAATTTCACTGCCGAGACTTACTAATATATTCATGAGTTTGATTTTTAAATGTTTTAAGATCCTTTTTAACCCAAGTTTCCTGATTTATTCTTTTGGACACATTATTATTATTATTATTATTATTATTTTTAACTGACTTCTCTGATGCACAAAGTACCAGTGGATAGTTGGTTAACTTGAAAAGTGGTATGACATTAATTCTCTTTACATTTGTTTAGTTTCGATGTAAATTATATATCCAGTTAAAATTTAGGTCCCTAACACGCTGTTGGAGAACAGTGGACAAAAATATTATGCCACAGTTCAGCCTGCTCCTCACTTTAGCATGGCTACTTAATTCTTTGAGCCTGTTTCCTCAGTGGCTACATGTTTTCCTTTAAGGCTTGCCATTCTGTGGGCACTAAAACTACTGCATTTTGGAAGGGGCGGGGGGTGGGGCAGGGTGCAGGCAGCTTATATTTGCAAGACAGGTTGCATTGTAACTATGTAGAAGCCAAAGATTGGTGGTAACAATGATTTTAAAAATTGCTCTGTATGCTGTCAACTTAAGAAGGAAGTCTGCTTTTGAATTATGTGAAATCTGTAGTGGCCATTCTTCAGCTGTGGAGAGAAATTACTCAGCCTTACTTATTCATACCTTGCTTGAGTTATGGAAAACAATGAATTCTTTTACCTTGTCTTCAAGATGAAAATGTAGAGTAATTCCTTTAAAAATAATAGGGTATCATCATGTCTTATTTGTCTTCTTACAGATACTATTCGTTACCTGTCCTTGCATGACAACAAATACATCAGATACTTTCCTGGACATAGCAAAAGGTAAGACCCAAATGTTACAGAAGTAGATAGTTCTTTTACCCCTGAGGTTACCCAGGGACTAGGAGAGTAGAGAGATTTTATTAGTGAACTAAAGCTAATTCCTTACTCATGTTTGGCATTCCTCTTAGTCTTCTCTTAACTCTCCCTAAAATAGTCCATACTTGATTAACCAAGGTTGTGGAAGCAGGGGTAAGACTTCATAGATAAACTGAGATCTCAGTTAAAACATAATTGGGGAAAAAGTGGATTGAAGATACTCACTGGAAACCTGTGTAGTACAAATTACATTTATCATTGAGGAACCCCAAATACAGATGTCCCTTAACGAAAGGACCATTTACATGTGAGGCTTCTTCCAGTATCGGCGGCCCCACTTCAGCAGACCCCTACTCTACATAAACGTGTTCCATGTGAAGATCTTCATGAGGATGAAAAAAAAATAAATAAAATTGTCCTTTGTTACTTTTGAAAGTCCAGAAGCTTTTTTCCTTATTCTGTTTTGTAATGCATTTTGTTTCTCTCTGTCTCCTACCCTATTCCCCCAGTGCGTGGTCTCCAAATTTTCAAGTTTGGGTTGAATGT
The DNA here is from genome assembly GCA_030068075.1 of Paguma larvata. Classification (NCBI taxonomy): domain Eukaryota; kingdom Metazoa; phylum Chordata; class Mammalia; order Carnivora; family Viverridae; genus Paguma; species Paguma larvata. Next base: position 19,751,498 of record CM057842.1, on the reverse strand, counting down.
TGAACACATTTTCCTTTAGTTGATATTTTAATCACTGATATTTAATAACTGAGGTATTTCCTCCTGCTTTCGTTTACAAACATACATTAACGCAGTATAACTTGGAGTGGTACAGAACCTTGATAGGAGATGGACCAAGAGCACCCTGTTTTAGGCTGCACTTGTGATTGGGCAGAGCATATCTGTGTTGCTGAAGATGAGAGCTGGCACCTGTTGGTTACTGGGTAGTTCCAAACAAATAATGGCTTGTGATAAGTAGATGTTTTTGCTTGTTTGTAGGCAAATTAATGTTCACAAATGATTTGAGCGTATTGTTGTTGTTTGAAATTCTTTCTAATCTTTCCGATTACCCAGCCTTTTGATGTCCTGATTCTTAGGAGATAATTTTGTGCCTTTTTTTTTTTTTTTTTTCTTTAAGAAAATCAAGGCCATCCCAGATGAGTTCTTTTCAACTTCTTTGGAACTCTTTCCTTGAAAAGAAGTAGTCTTTCTTCCTTGACAAAACCAACCTCCCTCTTTCTGCTTGCTTCCATCTTCTTAACTAGACTTTTCCTTGCTGCCTACAAACTTACTTGGTTTTCCTTATCTTAAATCTGTATCTTGAACTTATCTCTCACTCCTTTTAATTGTCAAACATGAAAAAATAATCTGCGTACTCCCATCTCCACCTCCTCACTCATTCACTGTTTAAATCATTTGGTCTAGTCCCAGTATCATTTATGGGGCTTTTTCCAAGCTGTTTTACTTCTCTTTCCCTGCTGCCTCCAGTTAAAATCTATTGCCTTGGCCCTAGGGAGGGAGGGGTTGTTGGGTTTTGGTTTTTTGGCTTTTTTTGGTGTTCAACTTCTCAGTAACTTTTTTTCTCCCTTTGGCAGCTTACTTTTTCCCATCTTGGTTCCACTCTTGCTATTCTTGGCCTTTCTTTCTCCTTTTGACTCTAAAATAAGTAAGATTTTACCCTAGCTTTTTTCCCTTTCTTGATATTTTCTCAGATCTTTATGACTAATTTCACTCACCTCTACTCAGATGGCTTCCCAAATCAATATTTTTAGCCCATGTCTACCCTGATTTCCAGACTCAATTTCCACTTCCAGGTATTATATACATCTACTTAGATGTCTCTTTCATGCCCCCACCTGACAGGTCCAGCATCCCTCGTTGTTACATGCCATGGGCCAGCTCCTCTCTGTCTGCCTCATGTTTCTTTATCACTGTCCCTTCTAATTATCCTAACTCAAAGCCTCTGTTACCTGTTGGCTTTCTTTCCCCTACTTTCACATCTAGTGAGTTGTTAATCCTATTGATTCTACCTAGGTTTAACTTTGTGTGTCACTCTCCTCTGTACTCTCTTCTGGCCTGGCTCATGCACTGTCAAGTGAATCATTGTCAAATCCTAATTAATCTCCCTATCTCTCATCATCCTGCTTTAGCATCCTGTATTATAGTTCCGACTACTTCACAGTCTATCAGGAAGCTTTAATAGTTCTCCATGTCTGTCTGCCCCTTCCCCTAGGAGTCAGGCTCTCCTCCCTCTAGCTGTGACTCATTTTCCCAACATGATCTCCCACCACTCAAGTTGAGGTGAACTTTGGGCTGCTTCCTAAACATGGGCCTCATGCCTTCCTGTCTGGCACTTTTTCCATAAAGGCATCTCTCATTGAAATCCTGTCCACCACATGTGCTGCTTCCTCCAGAAAGCCTTCTTCTGACCCTCTCGGAGTTCTCTGGATTAGGCAGTTAAGCTTTCTTAGAGTTGAGGTTTTTTTTTTTTGTTGTTTGTTTCTGTTTTTGTTTTTAAGTTTGTTTATTTTGAGAGAGAGAGAATAAGGGCAGGGGCAGAGAGGGATGGGGACAGAGGATCCAAAGCAGGCTGTGTGCTGACAGCAGAGAGACTGATACAGAGCTCGAACCATGAGATCGTGACCTGAGCCAAAGTCATACCGACTGAGCCACCCAGGTGCTCCTAGAGTTGAGGTTTTATTCCTTGTTGTATTCTTTTTACCTCTTAGCATAGAGCCTTGTGTCAAGATAGACTTTCTCTGAGCTTTTGACCTGAATACCATGACATAAAATTACATGTCCATATGCATTCTGCTCAGTGTTTTATTACGCTCTCAGCATTGCCAGGAAATTCTGGCTTACAGTATCTTTCAATATTCAAGTTGAACTAGTATGAATGTTAATTGAGTTATATTGGAAGAATTTTTCTTTAGGTAAAAACTTAAAGAAAAAAGTACATTTTCTCATTTTCTATTCATGGCATAAATTTTAATTCTTTCCAGTGGAACTAAAACTTTCTGATCCCCTTTCAGTGTCATCCAAAACTTGAACTTCCTCTATTTCTATATAAAAGATCCATTCACAAATGAGCTGTGCAATTTGGTCACCTTTTTTACTTCAAACTTTTATCAAATCAAATACCACAACACCAACATTTCCTTTATAATCTTCATCTGTGACACGAGCTCCTATATCTATGAAGTGTTTTACAGTCAAGCTAGAATGTAGATCTATTCTTCCATAGTCCAGAAGGAAGAGTTATCCAAGAGTCTGTTTCCACAAGGGCCTTCTCTATAGGTGGTGATGTAGAACCATAGGCACTATATAATCAGGTCAAGCTATGATCTTGTGGCCCTCAAGGAAACCTCAGTTGGAGCTGCGGTAAAGCCATGCTGTCCTTCATTGCAGACTGGGCTCAAATGCTTGGGAGGTGACTGGTGTCTTCATAGCAAAGGGTGGCAGAGTGAGAATATGAGCAAAGGGGACCCATATCAGAAATATGGTTGCTATTAGCACAGGCCTGTGGCTTAGTAAGTGTGGTGCCCAAACCAACAGTCTCCCCATCACCTGGGAGCAGGTTCTCAGACCTACTGGATTAGAAATTTTGGGAGTAGATCCCAGTAGTCTGTGTTTTTAATCCACTTCAGGTAATGCTGATGGTACTCAGGTTTAAGACTATTAGTATTGTCCACAAAATTCTAGTTAAGTAATTAAGATTTTTTTGGTAGGTTTTGTTTTTTAATTGAGATATAGTTCAAAACCATAAATTCACCCTCTTAAAGCATACAGTTCAGGTTTTTAGTATATTCACAGAGTTGGGCAACTATCACCACTAATCCAGAACACTTCATCATTCCCAAATGGAAACCCTGTATTCATTAGCAGTCACTCCCCATGCTGCCTCCTACAAGTCCCTGGCAACCACTAATCAACTTTCTATCTTTATAGCTTTGTTTATTCTGGACATTTTTATAAATGAAATGAGACAGTTTATGTCCTTTCGTGTCCATTTCTTTCACTCCCCTTGTTTCCAAGGTTCATAACATGTTGTAACATGAATCAGTACTTCCTTTCTTTTTATTACCAAATATTTCATTGTATGGATATGCCACATTTTGCTTATCCATTCATTAGTTGATGGGCATTTGGGTTGTTTCCATTTTTTAGCTATTATGAATAATGCTATTGTGAACATACGTGTACATTTTGGTGTGGACATATGTTTTCATTTTTTTGGACATATACCTATAACTGGATTTTCTGGGTCATATAGTAACTATCTTTCACTTTTTTTTTTTTAATCTTTCACTTTTTGAGGAACTATAAAACTTGCAAAGCAACTGCATTTTACATTCCAACCAGCAGTGCATGCGGGTTCTAACTGCCCCATATCCTCACCAACACTTGTTACCTCTCTTGTGATTCGAATTATTCTAATAGGTGTGTAGTGGTGTCTCCTTGTGGTTGGATTTGCATTGGAGTCTTAACATTTTTATGCTATAGCTCTAAATTTGTTTCTTCATTATCTTAGTTGCTTTTGGTTATTCCAGATTGCTTATATATGTATGTTTCTTAAAATGGCAGTGTTGAGAGAACAGGTATATATAATATAGCTAGGCAGGTAGAGTGGTTTAGGGTTCACATCCAATTTTTGCAAATATTTTGCTTCAACTCCTATTTATCTTGATGCATTGCAGGGTGGTGGCCTTGTCCATGTCACCTGTGGATGACACTTTCATTTCTGGGTCTCTTGATAAGACCATTCGACTCTGGGATCTCCGATCTCCTAACTGCCAGGTAATGGTACCACACAGTTAAACATTGAGTGTTTTCTATGGTAGGCACTATCATCAGCTCTTCCTCTCAAGGAAAAGAGAAAGTAATCATTCCATTCTGAGATCCCAGAGTCTTTCTAAACTTTGGAGAAGATCTGTTTTACTGGTAGGTAGCTGGTAATTAAACTAATACCCTAATCCAGTGCATATTACATTCTGCTCTGTGGCTTTTCGCTTTCAAAACCATTTTCCTGAAACCCATGGAGCTTTTACCCTCAAGAGATTTGTTTTTATTTGGATTCAGTGTCTATAGATTTGTACAGTTAGGGTTGATGAAACCAGTTGTATGGAGACCTGTTTGTAAAAAGCCTCATTTTAGTTAGATTTGTTGGCTTTTTCCATTCTCTAGGTAGGCAGGTATCTGTTTTTGTGTCCCTTTTTTAGTTTTCATTGGAAAAAGTAAATTATATGGTGGTAAGACCCTGGGTTCATTAACTTTTTTTCTTATTTTTTTCATAGGGCCTCATGCATCTACAAGGCAAGCCAGTTTGTTCCTTTGATCCAGAAGGGTTAATTTTTGCTGCAGGTGTCAATTCTGAAATGGTCAAACTTTATGACCTTCGCTCTTTTGATAAGGTAAATCTTTGAGTCTTTGAGCTATCTTTGTATCATGGAAGTTTTGCCTTTTCCAGGTAGAGGAGATTTGTGGTAAACATTGGAGAATGTCAGAGCAATAGTTCTTCCTTGTTTCTCCTAGCCAAAAAAGAATCTAAAGGGACAGAATGAGAGTTGGCTCAGGCACAAGGAATATTGATGGGCCTTGGGCTGGGGCTGCTGTTTTTATCATTTCAGGGGCCATTTGCGACTTTTAAGATGCAGTACGATCGGACTTGTGAGTGGACAGGACTTAAGTTCAGCAATGATGGTAAACTCATCCTCATCTCCACCAATGGCAGCTTCATCCGTCTCATCGATGCATTCAAGGGAGTAGTGATGCACACCTTTGGGGTGAGCTGACAATCTTTGAGCGTGGCTGTTCCTGTGCTCCTCCCTCCGGGGCTGAGAATTGTGGTAGCTGTTTAATGGAGACCACTCGTTATCCTTGACTCACTGATAGAAGCATGGACATGCATTTTCATTCTGAACATGAACTAACTTCTCTTGGATTCTGAAACATTCACTTCTCTCAGATAGTGTCCCAAGTTTGGAGTTGAGATACAAAGTAATTCCTTGCCATAATAGTTTTCTAGTTGCATTGAATATGGAGTTGGGGAAGGGATGAACTGTAAAGGGCGGCAGCCATGTTTGGAACCTTAGTGGTACTGTGCATGAAAGAAGAGGGTTTCAGGGAAAGAAAGGTAATGTGTGCGCTGGGTGTTTATAGGCAATTATTTTATATTAATAGGGCTGTGATAAGAGAACTGTTCTGCCTTTTTTTAGGGTTATGCCAACAGCAAAGCTGTCACTCTGGAGGCCTCATTTACTCCAGACTCCCAGTTTATTATGATTGGTAAGCTTTCTTTATCCCCCTTGGGGGTTATTTCTCTGTACTGTGCATTTTTTTATTTGTATTTTTGTTAGTTTTAAGTAATTAAGATATTATCTATTATCCTTTTCATAGGTGTTCTTACCTATCTCACCATAATGTGTAGTGTCTTTATGCCAAGTAGTATCTTTATCCTGATTTTGCAGTTCTTTAGTGGGACCTGGCATTAATGTTGATTGGACCAGCATAAAAGTTAAACTCCACAAGCATAGTCTTACTAGTAATACTAACTTTCTGATTTAACCCTCCATTCGGTTTTCAGTGACTCAGTGTTGGTGGGATATGATAGTATTTAACCCCTCTGCTTAAAAAAAATTTTTTTCATGTTTATTTTTGAGAGAGAGAGAGAGAGCGCACAAGCAGGGAAGGGGCAGAGAGAGCGGGAGACATAAAATCTGAAGCAGGCTCCAGGCTCTGAGCTGTCAGCATTTTAAATGAGAAAACTGATGTTAGAGGAGAAATGACTTGGTTGGGAACAAATAACTAGGGTCAAGGTCAGTTTCCAAAATGTCCTTTCTTCACTGCCCCTTCTCCCTCAATTTCTGATGAGGGCCAGGTCCCAAAGCTTGACTTTTCTCCAGATACCAGTCTGTGTCTTTCTCACTTGTCTTTGCATTGTGCCTTGAGCTGTTGTATTTTCCTTTATAATTCTCTTTAGGTTCAGAGGATGGCAAGATCCATGTCTGGAATGGAGAGAGCGGTATAAAAGTAGCTGTGTTGGATGGCAAACATACAGGCCCCATTACCTGTTTGCAGTTCAACCCCAAGTTCATGACCTTTGCCAGCGCATGTTCCAACATGGTATGTGAACACAGGAGATATTTTCCACTTAAGGCCCCTTTCCATTTGGAGTGGTGGGTGCTTCAGTGAGCTGTATTCTAAATAGGTGCCTGATAAGCATCCAAGTTCTTGTTTCTCAGCTGGTGGCTTCCCTGGTCCACCACTTATTATTTGATCTCTGGTTGGAATAGGCTTTCGCTTTCCACCCTTGTTTCTATGATCTGGGATCCACCTCTGAGCTGCTGGAAGACCTCAGGCTCATTTTTGCTGTGGCCCCTGGTTTTATGACCAAACTACTTGGGACTATGCCTAATAATTTTTTGGCTTCTTAAAATACTTCAAACCAGCCTATTGTGGCTGCAACTTCTCTGTTTGCCATTTCTTTCGGTTTATGCTGAATTCCCGAGAAATTCTTACAGTTGATTATAACTTAAAATTTCCTCTAGATTCCTTATCTTCCTAGGCAACACTAGCAGAACAAAGCGTCAGTGTGTCTCAACCTCAGGTTTCTTTATAGCATCTCTTAAATATACCTGGGTATTTGAGGATGAGGGATTTCACTACAGACCACCCAGAACACATCGCCTCCTCACTCTTTTTTTGTTTTTGACACCGAGGAAATGGTGTCAGAAGGAAATGCAGCAAAATCAGCTCAGTCCCTCTCATTTTTTTTTACAGCTCAGGAAGGAGAGGGCCTGTTGGAGGTCACCTGGCAGGTTAGCAGTGAGGCCAGGTTACCCAGATACTCACCTCCCCAGACATCTCTTTTGTTTTTCCTTACCACTGGACTACTGGGGTGGAAGGTAGACAGTGTTGGAGACAGAACCAGTTTACTTTTGCATAGAAGGGGAATGTTTTTCCATAGATTGCCAGAATTGATTGGTCATGAGGGAAGGCCACCAGCCAAAATTCCTCCACTGTTGGGGTTGGGCACCTGGATACTGGGGGTACGGTGGCGGTAAGAACCCTCAGTGAGGAGAGAAGCTTGACTTTTAAAAGTTGACTTATGTTTCTCCTTCCAGGCCTTCTGGTTGCCCACCATTGATGACTGACCTTGGTGCTGCTTGGCTGTTTCTGTACAATGAGGGTGGCCAACAGGAAAAAACTCAGAGGGGACTGAGATAATGGATCAGATCATTTGACTGGGCTGGAGAGCATCCTTCCACATGGCCTTCCCATGGATGTGCTGTACATCTGCTCAAAAGAAAAAAATTACTTTGCCGAGCTTCTTCAAAAAGACTGTGGGTGTGGCAGATTCTGTCAGGACTTAGATTTTCCAGCTGTCACTGCACTGAGCTCCTCCAGAGGAGTGACCAGATTCATGATTAGGGTATACTGGGGCCCTCGAGACGCCTTCCATTTTGAATGTATTTGCTGCTGAGGAGCCGGTGAAGTTAATTCTGCACATCCCTTCTCCCTCCCCCATAAATGCATGGGAAGCCACAGTTCTGGTTTTGAGATGCTAGGGCAGCTCAGCACCCCTTGCCCTCACCCTGCATGTCTTGTTACTGGGTCTCCCTGTGTCATTGTGGCAATATTCCACACCCATCATGTTACTTAGGTGCCAAACATTTACAGAGATAAGTCTTCATATATCTTGGGGTCAGAAAGGGACAGATAAACAGAAAAGGACCTTGCTTGCCAGGAAGCCTAGCAAGTTAGTCACGTGAGGGTGGGTGATCCGGGCACGCCTCAAGGCTCCGAGTGTTGGGTGAGAAATGGCCCAGGAGCCTGAAGGGGAGGGAAGTGGGGGCTGCAGGTGAGTTCCGTGGCTGGGAGGTTTAGCAGTAGCCTGGTGTGATCCCCCATCATGAAGACAAACCTGCGGTCTTTCTGGGTGTCTACCAAGCTTGGTTTTGTACAAAAGCAAGGTGGGAGTCTATTTTTGTACATGAGCTACATCACACTTTCCCGTGGGCCAGTATTGTGGAGTGAGTCTGAGTTGTTTACACTGATGCCTTCCCTGCCCACCACAAATTGTGTACAGTCTCCAGATGACACCACCCTTTCCCCAGCTCCCAAGCAAGAGCTGGATCTAGGCCTGTGTTATATGTTATATTTAGCCTTTTTATATATGACATGGAGTTTCTGTTGTTTGTATTTTAGCACAGTGTGTACACCTTCATTTAAATATATCCGTGTGTGCATACATATATATGTATATGTATGTATGCATATATATATATGTATATAAAATACTTGTCATTTCTCAGAGTTCAGCAGAAGGAGGTGGAGTCCTGCAGCCCAAGAGAAAGACTGCATCCTTGCTAATAGTGTTTGCCACAAGTGTTAGTCTTTCTTATTATCCTTTTTTCCTTTGGGAGACAGAATGAAGCAAAGCTTCAAGTGTTTGCTGTTCCCATGGCAGCTAAATGAGGGTCTTGGGATAACTTCCCTTGTATTCCTCGAGCCGCACTTTGGGGCCCTCTCTGCAGTATTAGCCCCCTTTTTGCTTGGTGATGCTCTGTCTACGCCTGTACATGTGTGACAGTCACTTTTGCATGCCCTTTGTGTCTGGGTTCTAGCATCTGGGGACAAGATGCTGGAACCAGAGCATTTTCAGTTTGTCTGAAGCTTCTTTTCCAATTACAGGTCATTCCTGTTTACCTGGTATGTCTGCTTTCTTCTTTTCCTTGCCTTCTCTTGGAAGAGGGAGAGGTCTTGATCAGGGTTGAAATGAGCTACAGCTGGCTCACGGCCTTTCCTTCCCCTCCATGGCCTTCTTAGAGCAGGACCAGTGGCATGTTGTTTCATGAACTTCTCAAACATTTAAGCAGGTCATAGGTTCTCCGCAGATAGAGAAATGGGCTCCACAAGGTTATGACTTGCCCAAGAGTACATAGTTGCTAAGGGGGAAGCAAGCCATTAACTGTCTTTGTTTAGCAGCAGGAATAGGCTGTAAATTGCCAGCAATTACTGTTTTGTTTTGTTAGCAGTTACTTTTGACTTGTTTCTCAAACTTAAAGGGCAAGGGGCATACATCTTCCCAAAACGTAGATTGGAATCTGCAGCCTTTCTGCAGTGCCACCCACTATATATAGCTCTGCCTTCTCAGAATGGAGGGACTTTTAGAAACCAGATGATCTGAGCTATTACTGCCCACTCCTGGCTCTCCAATATAGAAAATTCATGGTAGGAGTAACTGTTCAGAGAGTGCTTGAGACTGGGTTCATAAGAAGGGCTGCATAATAAACATCCCTGCAGCCAGAGCAGCCACTTGCCTGTCAGCAAGGAAGAGGATTTCTTTTGAGTTCCTGTGTCCAAAGCTGAGGTACTGTGTTCTTTGAAATCTGCCCCTCACTGCCCCTCTTTCTAGGGATCTCTGGCTACAGAGCTGGCTCCTGAGTTGGGAAGGAAAGGGGAAAGCTACAGCTGGAAGTGACTGGAGGTGATGTGGGAATAAGGCAGCATAAAGGGATCAGAGGGGCTGGGGCTGCAGGGGTGGAGCCAGCTGTACTCTAAGCTCTCTAGGGTGGGAGGGAACGCACCACACTCTGAAGAGTCTGGGCCAAAGCCACCGATTTGTGTGGGACACTGCACTGCTCAACCACCAGCCAGTGGGGTATTTTATTTTTATTTTTTATTTTTTTGAAAAAACTTCCCTGTTGCAATCATAATTAATGCTTATTAGGGAAATTTGGGGAATTTTAAAATGAATCAGTTTGACACCCAAATGCTACCACTGTTAATCTTTTAGTGTTAAATGTTCCTCTAGAAATTTCTGTGCATAGATTTTTGGTGTGTTTACATAGTTGTTATTCTACTGTATATACAATTTTATGTCCCTTTTGTACTTAACATATAAACATTTTTTCCATGTTATCAGTCTTAAACAGAATTTTATGGCTGTAGCCTCTCTGTTGAGTTTCAATAGTATTGTTTGCCTGGTTCCTAGAGTTGGAGGGAGGGATGAGTTATCTCCTGTTAGTCCTCCTGACTCCCCTTCGGACTCTGGTAATGCTGCGTGGATGGACTGTTGGGCTCCCTGGGATTGCCCCTGCCTGCTCTTGGTAACCAAGGCCTGTGAGCCGCTGGGAAGAACCTCAACGCATAACAGCCTGGGTCTCCTCAACCGCAGGCTCTAATCAGCCAGAGGGCCAGAAATGAGTAACTGGGAAGAGTCAACCAGTCTTGGTCTTCAGACTATCTGGCACGTACCTCAGGCTGCCTTTCGTCCCTCGTTGTTATCTCAACCCTTGATCAGATCAGCAGCCTCTAGCTAGAATAAGGCTTGTCCTGCTAGGCCCTGGCTTCTGTGGGGCAAGGGCAATGGAGCCCCTTCTTCTGAGGCTCTGTTACCACTTCTGACAGAGGGCCTGGCCAGTAGCTTGATAACCCACTGCCTGGCTGATGAGTTGGCAACTCCTAGAGCCTGTGCACCAGCTCGGTATCCTCAGAGCTGCAGGACCGGCCACCTGCCACTTTGCCCACAGGCATTGGAGGTTAGCCAAGGATCATGAAGAGCAGCAGAGGGAACATCCCAGCTTGTGAGTGATAGACTGCTCAAGGAGGAAGAGCATCAACCCTCCCCAGCCCCCTCCACCCAGCCTGGTAGGAGGGCTGCTGCAGCATTTGGCTCTGCTGAGACGTACACGGCTGACCCTACAGTTGCTCCTGTCATCTGGGGATGCTTGCGGGTGAGAGAGGCACTGCGCCCACTCCCTGGGCTTTGGCCTTGTGTGAAGAGCAAGAGCAGGCAGCGGGCTGGGGCAGAAGCAAAGGCTGCAGGGGCGAGCTGCCTCAGCAGTTGATGTGGGTGAGAGTCAAGTGCAGGATGCTGCCCACACTCGGCTGGGGGGCAGGGGTGGTTGCTGAAGACAGGAAGTAAAACTGCAGGCCTGTTAAGGCACAATCCTGCGTTTGCTAGCCGCCTAACTAGAGCAGGCCTGGAGAGGCTGCCCAGCGCTTCTGGGGCCACCAATTTGTCAGGACCTCACTGTGGACAGATGGAGGCCCAAGAGTGCTGGGCTGTGGGACAGGACTGTGAAAAAGGAGAAATTTAGTAGTTTTTCCTCTCTCTCCCCTAGAGAAGGTATATAGGAAATGGAGTCTAACATGAGTTGATCAGGAGGCGCCTGGCTGGCTCTGTCGGTAGAGCACGTGATTCTTGACCTCAAGGTCATGAGTTCAGCCCCATATTGGGCACGGAGCTTAAAGAAAATAAATAAAATGAGCAAATTAAGAAATAAATAAGGGGCGCCTGGGTGGCTCAATCAGTTAAGCGCTTCTCTGACTTCGGCTCAGGTCGTGATCTCACAGTTTATGAGTTCGAGCCCCACATCAGGCGCTCTGCTGTCAGCGCAGAGCCAACTTTGGATTCTCTCTCCGCCCGTATCCCACTCCCACTCTCCCTCTCAAAGATAAACATTAAAAAAAATAAATAAAATGAGTTAATGGGCAGGAAAGGAGGTCTGAGAGGCTCCCTAAAAAGTTAAACACTGGCTTTACCATCAGTTCTGCTGCCTCCTACCCAATGTCCCTCCTGGCCCCAGTCTAGGGTTGTGAGGGTTAGAATTCATATCAGTTGTAAACTAAAGTAAGAATGTATCAGGGGAGTTTGGTAAGGCTGAGGTCAGAAAGGTGGTCACCTTGTAATTCAACAAATACTTCTGAGCGCCCGAGCTTTGGCAAGTGCTAGGTGGTAACAGTCTTGTGGGGAAAGTGAAGAACTAAGCTACTCATCAAATGCGAGCCCTTGAGTGACTTGTCTCCAGCTAATTCTTTATAGAAATTGGCATTGGCATTTATAGAATTGGCCAAGTTAAATGCACCCCTTCTGGTACATCAAGCCCAGAGCTCACAGATGGTGATAGAGACCTTTCTGTTCCCTGGACCGCAGTTCTCTCATGGAGGCTCACCCCACACCAGGAACTAGGGAGGCTCACAGAGAGATGCACTCCTGACTACAGGCAAGCTTGCAAGGTGGAGCAAAGACTGATTCTTTGGAAAATAACAAGAAAGAGCAAAAAGTATACTACAATGTGAAGCTTTACAGCAATTCATGATTAACAAGGGCTCTTCTACACAAAAACATTTAATAATAGGGAGGTGATGGGGAGGGGCAACAAAACCAAAGGCATTGCCGGGGCATCAGCCGAGGGCAGGGCTGGGGCCAGGGAGAAGTGGTCGGAGGACAACCCTGCTCAGCAAACTCTGGGCTCCTCTTGCTTCTTTCTGTTCTGCCCCAACTTTAGTCCCAGGGCCTGTCTCTCACCTCTAGTGACAGAGGGAAGCAAGGCAGGATCTGAGCTGGTTTCTCCCCAGGGGCTGATTCTAAATGTCTGTTCAGCAGCTAGGAGGCTGCCCACAGCTTTCCATAAGGCACCATGCATGGGCTTTGGGTGTTACTGAGTAGATACCGACATTTATGGTTTAGGAGACCTGAATCCAAACAGGCTTTTCTGTCCCTCCTGGCATTCTTGGCCAACGCCCTTAGTCTGGCTGTGCCCATCTGGGAAAAACACTGGGCTGCTAAGGACCCTGTCAGAGGAGCCTCATGTGGGTTTCCTATGTTGTAAAGGGATATTACCATTGATATTGTGCTCCTTCCTTCCTGCCAAAGAGGGGAGTTGGGGAGCTGGGCTCTCCATATTCTTCCAGGTTTGATTGCCTGGTATAAGTGCTCCCCGTGAAATGGGTGGGGTGGGGGTGGGGTCAACCCATTGTGTCTGGGGGCAGGGCAGATAGGCCTGCTGTTGACCATGGTGGAGGGATGCCCAGGCTACACCCGGCCCTGGAGTGGTTCTGGGATGTGGTGTCTGAATCCTCAGTGGCCACCGCTCCTTTGGCCCTGGCTGTGCAAGGGAATCACGAACACAGAGATGTCATCGTAGGACACCTGCCCTTCCTCTGTGAGACCGTCGTCCTTTCCCTGTGTGTTGTGTATCAGCATTTGGGCCAGCTCCGAGAACCTGTGGGGACCATCTGCAGATGCACTTTGAGGCCAGAACAAAGAGGCAAAGCCAGCCCTCAGGGAGAACTTGCTGCACAGGGCTGGACACGTGGGGATCCAAACAATGCAGTCCAGCTGTGGGACCAGGCAAGCCACAAGCATGGGAGGGCCACAGGTTGGACCATGGAGATTTTTGGTCTCAGGGATTTTGGAACCCAGAGATTTTGGGGACCCATAGTCACCTCCAGAAGCTTGAGACAGCCCTGATCCTGACCACCTGCCCTGACCCGAGCTCATTGTCAGTGCTGTCTTCTCAGTCATAACTACTTCCTGGTGTTGCTGCTGGCACCGACGCAGGCCCAGGCAGGTCCCCAGAAGGTACAGTACCTGTGTGGGTCCTCTTGGTTGCCAGGGAGGAAGCTCCGCACTAGCCGTGCCACCTGCTCATTGGATAGGACATCCCAGAGCCCATCAGTTGCCATGACAACCACATCCTCCTCCTGCAGCTCCAGCTGGTCCACATCCAGTACCGTCACCTACAAGTTAAGCCTGAGGATCCTCAGCACTCCCTTCCCGGGCTCCCTCCAGCCTCATCGTCTGCCTTTCTGGGCAGATGGAAGCTGGTGTAGGCTCTTGCCCACTCACCTGTGGGACAGAGAGCAAGAAGGGCTTGAGCTGAATGTTTGTGTCCAGGACTCTGAGCTGATGGTCTCCCAGGCCCCGGGAGACGGCCAGTGTTCCCAGTAACCGAGCCTGGGGACAAGGGAGATGTGAGGTGACAGCAAACAGCCCCAGAGAATGTGCAAGTAAAGCATACAGAAGTGTACTGTGGCCCTTGGGTGCTCTGGGTTGAGGGACAAACATCATGTAGCCTTGGAGCAAACCCCATGACCCCAGCCACAGCCCCCAACAAGGGACAAAGGAGCTCCCACTTCTGCAGGGCACAGTTTAAGAGGGGTTCTTAAAGGGCACCATTCACTGACCTACCTGCCTACCCTGCCCATGGATCAGTGGGTACTTGAGATCCGACTTCTCCACACACTTGTAGCTCCTACCAGGAGCAGACCCAGCATCAACCCAGGCCCTACCTACCCCTCAACTCCCCGCAACACAGAGCCCACCCTGCCCAGGGGGAAGAGGACTGCCCCAAGCCCACACACTGGGCCTGACGCCAGGGCTCTCCCACTGTCTCCCAAACTCCCCCTGCTCACCAGCCTCTCATGTGGTAATCCCGGAACAAAACCTTCTGCCCTAAGTCATCCCCCTTTAGTCGCCGAGGAAACTCCAGTCGGGTGAACTCACCAGCCAGAAGCTCAGGGTAGACAAAGGCCTGGGGGTAGGGAGACATGCTCAGATGAGGCTCTCTCTGGTGGCCTCTGGTTACCCTAGACTCAGGAGTTAGGGCTCTATAACCTCCCTCTGCCAAAGGCACCTACCAGCTGCTGAATCCGCTGCCGCTCAGTCTCCGGGGTGAACTCAGAGCTCAGGGGCCGTACCTCATCTTTCCGCACCAATATGGCCCTGGATGGGGTTAGGGAAGAGAGGGAGAGGCCTGTGGAGCAGGCTCTACCCTCCCTCATGGCCTCCCTCCTGTCGGCTCTTCCCCCAGCCACCAAGGACAAGCTCAAAGCTCCCCATGACTACCTATGGCCTGCAAAATAAAGGCTCCGCCCTTGGTCCTGGAGCTTGAGGTGTCTGCCCTCCCTCAAATTTGCTGTCCACTCATACCTGACACGCCAGGTACACAAACAACTCAGCCGGTCAATCCCCACTTCCATCCCCCACGTCCAGTCCCTTTTCACTGTCCCCACTGCCTCTGATGCCCGCCTGCCCCCCCTCCACCCTGCCTACCCTCCAGGTCTTACTCACCTGCTATCCCCAGCATTGGCCACATACAGCTTTCCCTGCAGGGACACAGCCACCAGGGCTGTGCAGCCGCCCATCTGGCCTGAGGCCTCCAGCTCCCGCCCGATCACCTCATCCTGGGGCAAACCGAGGCCACTTTAGCTGCTGCTTGTACCGCCACCATACCACTCTGTCCCCAATCCCCACCCTACCATCCACTTCTCCACCAACAAGCCTGGCAGTCCCAACCCAAAGTCTAGCTATGACTCCAGGATCCCTGTGGTTAGGAGATCTAGATGTATTCCTTGGGAGGGAGGGAAGTCCTATTCAAAACTGAGGAAGGGAAACCAGCCCCTGCACCAAGGACCATCAGGGTGCACAACGTATGACGCATGTAAAAGCACCCAGCACATACTAGGAACTGGATAAATGGGAGGGGTTAGTGATAACAATGATGACCATTACTGAGAAACCAATCGACCCAATCTTGTCCTCCCAATGCAAAGATCCAGGGAGGCCACCACTGTGTGCAGGGATGCCTCACAACCCAGTGTCCCACAGGTGCCCGGTCCCTTCCCCAGCCAAAGACCGCACTCACACATTCCTGAAAGGCACTCTCCAGAGCCCCGATCACCAAGTCTTCCGCCCTAATGCCCTTCTCTTCCACAAACTGGGGATCACTGGGGCAGATGCTGTGGCCGCTGAGGTGCATGGGGGGCTGAGTGGCCACCATGCCCTCTACCACGGCCTCCAGCTGCCGGCGGAGGCAGGAGTGCAGGGTGTTGGCAGCCAGGATGGCTGCAGCTGGCCCACCATGCCCATCAAACAGTGCCCAGTAATGACCTGTCAGGAACTGGACAGGAAGGGCTTGGTGTCAGGCTCTGCCTGGTTTCCCCAGTTGTCCCCCAGCCCAGCATAGGAAACTAGAGCAAGAACCTGCAAGCCCCGGTCTCAGCCTATTAAGACAAGCTCAGGCCCAGTTGCACTCACCGGCTCTTGGCTCAAAGTCAGCCACTCCTGGTCCTCTTCAGCCCCAAACTCACATCTCCGGATGCACAGCTGCCCACAGGCTGCCTGATCCTCATTGAACTCAGATTTCTCTGCATTGATGATCCTGAGGCCAGTAAGTGATCAGAGACCCTTCAGGGATACACCGATGTCCCCATGGGCAGAGACCAGAGCTGGTACACAAAGGGAGGAGCCCTACCTCTGAAGCAACAGCCCCTATGCTGTCCCTGACACACACCTGGACACAGTGTAAGTTTCCTAAGTGTTCAGTAACCTCAGGGTAAGGCAAAACTCAGGGCTCAGCCCCTCTGTGCTGACCTGGGCTGAGAGGTGAGGGTGCGGCTGCCTGAGGAGATCTGGGGCTCCTTTGCCTATCCTCCACCCCATCTTGGCCAGATTCCCTGTCCCATACAGCACAGGCCACAACCCAGGGTGAGATGCTGCGTGCGTGTGAGGGGTATCTCCAAAGCCGGCAGTGCTGGAACTCTACCCAGGGTCTCTGCCTCATCTTGGAAGCCAAAAGATCTTTCCCAACTAGTGAGCCTCTCTGAGGGAGGGTGGAGTCCCAAAGAAAAGGCTGCGGTGGGACCCGAGGAAGCTGTCAAGAGTCCCAAGTGAGGACAGGAGGGACGTAGCCACAGGTTGCGGGGCGGGGGCACTGGCTCAGTTTAGGCTGTTTTCCAGGACCGCCCAGGCGCCGAGGCCGGCCCAGCAGGACCGGGACGGGGACCCAAGATCGGGGGCGGGGGCACTCACTCGGCGTAGCCTGCGTTCCAAGGCAGCGCGCGGCCCCGCGCTGGGCTGCGCACGGGCCGGGCGTCGGGGCGGCGCGGGGCGTCGGCGGTGCCGGGGCCCGAGCCAGAGCCACGCAGGAAGCGGGGCCGGCGGTAGGGCACCGGGCTGGCGCGCGGCCTCGGCGGCCGCGGCGCAGGCACCGGACCCCCGGGCAGGAAGCGGCGCCGGAACCAGCCGGCGGACATGGCGCGGAGGCAGGGGGCTGCTGGGCTGGAGGAGGAAGCGGGCCGGGGGCGGGGCCGGGGCGGGGCGGTGACGCCCCCAAACCCCAGCCTCCCGCGGGGAGTGCGCGAGCTGCGTAGGCGCCGTCGGGCTTGCCAGGGACCCTGACGACCCCAAGAAGCAAAGGCTGTCGCCAACCCCACTTCACAGGCAAGAACACTGAGGACTCCAGAGGCGAAATGGCCTGACTCCGTCACACAGCCACCGGAGCGGGCCTAGTGCTGCGCCACATGCGTGGAGCGCAGTCATTTGCAAGGGAAAAAGCTCTCCTCGCCACCCAGCGAGGTGACGGGGTCGTTCTGAGCGCAGCCCGAGGCCTGGAGGGTGGGCCTGCGTCCGCGGCTGAGCCTCCGGCCTCCTCCCGCTGGGCCCGGACCTTGCGCAAGGGTTAGATGGGAACAGGATGTGCCTGGAGGTGTCAGACTGACAGGTTGAGTAAGAATCTCAGAGCACAGGGTTCCCTCGGTGGCCTTCATTTCCCGCCCATGCAGCCTGTCACCCTCCACCCCCAGATGAGGCTTGGTGGCCACCCTGGCGTTCCTTGTCCTGAGACTCCGCTCCGCACTTTGGGGACAGCCTCCCAAACCACTGCCTCTCAAGATGTCGTCTCTGGACAGACAGCAGGATCCTCACTAGAATGTTCATGGCTGGTGGAGGAGAGGAATTCATGGTCCCCAGAAGGTTCCAACTAGTCTGAGTTCAGACCTGGAACTAAGGGAAGTGAAAGACTTTCATCCCTACTGGAGGCAAGATGCTGCAGTCTCTTAACCCCTGACCAGCTGTCACCGTGCGGTCAGCAGCAGTGTCTCCCTTCACATCTGCAAGTTAACAGAGTGCTTTGTCACACTTCTGTCACTTAAGCCGAACTCCCTGTGCAGGACTGTTATTTCTGTCTCTTGAGGAGGACTCTGAGGCCCACGGAGGGGAAGTGTCCTGATGCCCAGGGCTCTGCTGTTTCCATTATGACAGTTTAGCTGACTCAAACTCCCCACAGGGGATTTCTCTTCCCCTTTCCTCCTCCAAAAGGCTTGAGGCTTGAGGCTTGAGGCTTGCCAACTCAAAGCCCCTAAGGGCCATAGCCCAGGGTCCCCAGGGAGAGCTTCAGGAGGAATCCCTACCTTTGCCTGGGCTCCCAAGCCTAGCACACGCTCACGAGGCCCCGCGCTGGGTGCAGGAGTACAGCTCCAGTGATGGAGATGGACTCCCTAGCTCTGATGGCGAAGGCCTGGTGGATGGTGCTTGATCCAGCTGGCAAGGGGGTGGGGGCAAAGTCAGAGAAAGCTTCCGAAAGGATACCTGAACTATGGCCTATCATTGGACAGAGATGGACCAGGGACCCAGAGAGGTGCAGGCCCAATCCCATCTGTGGGGTCACCTCTTCATCACTACCAGCTCAGAGGTTTTTAGTCTAAAATGAGATGGGGCACCTGGGTGGCTCAGTCGGTTAAGCGGCCAACTTCGGCTCAGGTCATGATCTCGCGGTCTGTGAGTTCGAGCCCCGCGTCGGGCTCTGTGCTGACAGCTCAGAGCCTGGAGCCTGCTTCAGATTCTGTGTCTCCCTCTCTCTCTGCCCTTCCCTTGCTCACTCTATGTCTCTCAAAAATAAAAAATAAAAAAAAATTTTTAAACCACTAAAAAAAATAAAATAAAATGAGAGGAAACGATACAAGCACAGTCTTTTCCTCCACCCCACTGTCTTGGACTTCCCTGGGTGGGATGAATCCTGTCCTCTAAAGTGTATTCAGAGAAGCTCCTGAGATGTCACAGGTGGTCTGTTGCTCAGTGTAGCCGTGGAGCCCGATGGCAGTCCCATCCTCCCTGTTCCAAGGAGGCCTCAGTGTCCCTTCGATGCCACTGAGGCTCCTCTGGCTTCTAGGTGGCTTCTGGGAGCCTCTATTCTGGCTTGGATCCCAAGCCTGACTTCCTTAGTTTTCTACCTAATTTTGCTGACAAAATTTCCTAATTTCCTCTAACAACTCTCCGAGAAAGGATGACTAGAAGGTAATTTCCTGGGTCCTCCCAAGTCTGAAAGGGTTTGCCTCAAAAGTCTTTTTTTTTTTTTTTTTAAGTGAGCTCTACACCCAAACGTGGTGCAAAAGCCTTTGTTTTGACTGATATTTTAGCTCAGAATTCTGACCTCTGTTCATTGTCTTTTGTCTGTTGCTTCTGCTGCAATCCAGTGCCCCTCTCATTCCCAGACCTTTAGACTGGCTGTTTGCCTTTTTCTTTCTCCAGAAGTTTCCAGTTTCTTCTGTCTCTGGTGTCTGAAATTGTAGGGGAAGTTCCTTGGGGCCGGGGGCGGGGGGTGGGGGGGGGTGCCGTGTCTCTCTTCATTCTTGGGCTGAGCCCTCCGTGGGGGCCATGCAACTCCTCACTCCCCAGTGACACCCTTCTCCTAACTGTTCAAATGAACCCAAGCGTGCCTCCATCCTGGCCAGACACTTCTCAGCTAACTCAGCCAGCGCGTGAGGGATGGTGGGGAGGAGCAAGTTAAGCAAAAAACAAAAAATTTTTATGCTACATTTTTTTTCACTCACATGAGAATAGCTTTTGTTGAGTTCATGATTCAAAAGTCAAAAGGTGGGGCTCCTGGCTGGCTCATTTGGTGGAACATTCGATGCTTGATCTTGGGGTCATGAGTTCGAGCCCCACACTGGGGATGGATATTACTTAAAAAACAAAAACAAAAACACTAAAACTTTTTTTTTTTAAACCCACAAAGTTCAAAAGGTGTGAAGTGTATTTAGTAACAAGTCTCCCCCAAACCCCATCCCCTGACAGACATTCAATATTATTAGTTTCTTGTGAATCCTTCCAGAGATGCCAGGTAGTCTCGAAAATTCAAGCCAAAAAAAAAAAAAAAAAATTACCTATAAGACAAGAAATAATGAGTGTTGGCAAGGATATGGAGAAAAGGCGACTCTTGTGCACTGTTGGTGGGAATGTAAACTGGTTGCAGCCACTGTGGAAAACAGTATACAGGTTCCTCAAAAAAGTAAAAATAGAACTATTATATGACCTATCAATTCCATTGCTGGATATCCATCTGAAGAAAGTGAAATCAACATCTTGAAAACATATCTGCACCCCCGTGTTCATTGCAGCATTATTTACAACAGCCAAAACTTGGAAACAACCAAAATGTCTACTGACAGATGAATGGTTAAAGACGATGTGGGACACAACCACACACACAGGAATATTATTCAGCCATAAAAAAGAAGGAAATTCTTCCATTTGCAATAGCACAGATGGACCTTGAGGGAATTATGCTTTAGTGAAATAAGTCAGACAGAGGAAGGTAAACACTGTATGATCTCACTTATATGTAGAATCTAAACAAACAAATTTCAAATCCATAGGGACAGAAAATGAACTGCTTGTTGTCAGAAGTGGGGGGTGGGGGTGGAAAAAATGGATGAAATTGGTCAAAAGGTAAAAGGTATAAATCTCCAGTTATAAGTAAGTTTCGGGGCTGGGGGAACGTGGGTGACTCAGTCGGTTAAGCATCCGACTTTGGTTTGGGTCATGATCTCAAGGTTCATGAGTTCGAGCCCCCCATGGGGCTCTCTGCTGTCAGCACAGAGCCTGCTTCAGATCCTCTGTCTCCCTCTCTCTGCCCCTACCCTGTTTGCTCTCTCTCTCAAAAATAAATATTAAAAAAAAAAAAAGTTCTGTGGATGTAATCTACAGCATGGTGACTATAGTTAACACTGCTGTATTGCATATTTGAAAGTTACTAAGACAGCAGATCTTAAAAGTTCTCATCATGGGGGTGCCTCGGTGGCTCAGTCAGCTGAGCCTCTGACTTCCACTCAAGTCATGATCTCACCATTCAGTTTGTGAGTTTGAGCCCTGCATCAGGCTCTGTGCTGACAACTCAGAGCCTGGAGCCCGCTTTGGATTCTGTGTCTCCCTCTCTCTCTGTCCCTCTCATGCTCTCTCTCTCTCTCAAAAATAAATAAACATTAAAAAAAAAGTTCTCATCATAAGAAAAATAATTATAACTATGTGTGGTGACAGATGTTACCTAAACTTATTGTTGTCATTTCACAATATATACAAATACTGAATCTTGTGTACACTTCACAATGTGATTTGTAAATTATATCTCAATTTAAGTAATTTTAAAATTACGTATATGTAAAATCTTTCCTCCTCTCCTCCTTTCCACAAATGATAGCATACTCTATGCCATGTCTACACCTGAAATTTTCATAAAAGATATTTCTTTTTTTGTATTAGTCCTTGAAGAACTGCCTCATTGTTAAGGCTACAGAGTAGTCTCTGTAAAAATGCAGACTTTATGTAGCTAGCCCCCAGTGATGGACATTTAGATTGTTTTCAGTTCTTTTCTTTACAGTTTTTTTTTTGTGGGGGCGACATTGGTAGGATCAGTTTCTAGTAATGGAATTGTTGGGCCAAAGGCATTTGTTGTTCATAGCAGCACTATTCGCAGCCAAAAGTAGAAACAATACAAATGTCCATCAGCCGGATGAATGGATAAACAAATTGTGGTATATACGCACAATGGAATATTATTCAGCCATAAAAAAACAAAGTACTGATACATGCTACAATCTGAATGAACCTCCAAACAATTATGCTAAGAAAAAAGCCAGATATAAAAGGTCACATGTCTTATGCTTCCTTTCATATGAACGATCCAGAGTAGGTAAATCCATGGAAATAGAAAGCACACTGGTGCAGGGGCCAGAGGAGGGAGGAATGGGGAGTAACTGCTTAATGGGTATGGTTTTCTTTTGGGGTAATAAAAATGTTTTACTTTCTTTTTTTTTTTTTAATAGGCTTCACGCTCAGCAGAGTCCAATGCAGGGCTTGTACTCACAACCCTGAGATCAAGACCTGAGCTGAGGGGTGGCTCAGTCAATTAAGGGTCCAACTCTTGACTTCGGCTCAGGTCATGATCTTGCGGTTTGTGAGTTTGAGCCCTGCATTGGGCTCTGCACTGTTAGTGCAGAGCCTGCTTGGGATTCTCCGTCTCTCTCCCTCTCTCTCTGCCCCTCCCCTGCTTGTGCTCTCTTTCTCCCTCTCAAAATAAATAAACTTAAAAAAAAAAAAAAAGGAGCTGAGATCAAGAGTTGAACACCTAACCAACCGTGCCACCCAGGCACCCCAATGAAAATGTTTAGAACTGGAGATGGTGGTCGCTCAACATAGTGAATGTGCTGCCTTGATCCTTTTAAGATGGTTAATTTTGTTATTGAGTTTTACTTCAAAAAAAGGGGGTTATACACGTTCACAATTTTGTAGAAGGTTTACTCTCTTCCGTCAGCCTATTTTCCTATAGTATTTCATTAAAGTTTTTAATCTTTCTCTATAGATAAAAATATGGAAGTCTAGTTTGATTTCCATTTATCTTATTAAGAGGGGATAACCAATTTTCTCTAAGTCTGAGAGACCTATTTGTATTTCTTTTTTTTTTTTTTTTTTAATGTTTATTATTTTTGAGACAGAGAGAGACAGAGCATAAGTGGGGGAGGGGCAGAGAGAGGGAGACACAGAATCCGAAGCAGGCTCCAGGCTCTGAGCTGTCAGCACAGAGCCCGACGCGGGGCTCGAACTCACGGACCGCGAGATCATGACCTGAGCCGAAGTCGGACGCTCAACCGACTGAGCCACCCAGACGCCCCTGTATTTCTTTTTCTATGGGTAGTCTGTACCCTTTGGCCCAGTTTCTTAGTGAGACTTTGGGGTTTTTTTCTTATTGATTTATGAGAGCTCTTTATTTTGAAATGAGTTACAAGTATGTGCTTGTAGCCAATTACAGTTTGTTGTTTGTGTCTTGGCTTTGATGGTGGCTTTTTCCATATAGACTTTTAATATTTTAATGTTTATTTATTTTTGAGAGAGAGCGAGAGTGAGCAATCGGGAGAGAGGTGGGGGGGGGGGGACAGAGGATTTGAAATGCACTGACAGCAGAGAGCCCAATGCAGAGCTTGAACTCACAAATGGTGAGATCATGACCTGAGCTGAAGTCAGATGCTCAACCAACTGAGCCACCCAGACACCCCTAAACTTTTAATTTTTTAAAATTTTTAATGTAAATGAATTTATAGATTTTTTTTCCTTTTTTTTAATTTCTTTTTTTCCTTTATGCCTTCTGAGTTTGGTGACACACTCAGAAGGCCTCCTTCACTCCAAGATTCCACAAACTTTTCCCTTCATTTCTTCAGTATTTTTATAGTTCACTCTTGTTGTTTTTAACATTTAAACTTATGACTCACCTGAAAAAAACCAGTATGTTCTAATAATTTCAATGGCTAACTCTGTGTTGAGAAACAGAAAAAATGGAGCAATCGACCTGTTCCTGGATATTGTGTTCATCCCAGGACTCATCTGAGGAGCTGTGTGCAGCTTTCTCATCTTTCTGCCTGAAACCAGATCTTAGCCAGAAGTGGAGTCTGTTTGGATACTCTACTGGCCCTTGGGCTCCGTGCCTGCATCCCAGGCTCTGAAGCTGAGCAGGCCTGGGCTCAAACCCCAGTCTCCCAGGGGGTTTCCTTCCCTGGTCAAACCTTCATCATTGAGGGGTGAGATGCTGAAGGAAGGCGCAAGGGACACTGAACAGTAAGATTTCTCATCCTTTGTGCCATGTCTTGAATAAAGGAAACTAAGGTTCTTGTGGACACTCACTACTTTGTGACCTGCATCAAATTACTTCATCTCTCTAAACCTCAGATCCTTCACCTGTAAAAGAGAGACAATAATACCTACCTCATAGGGCTGTCAGGATTAAATGTGCCCAGTGCATAGTGAGTGTGCAACATAAAGATTCTAATTATTTTTAAGTAAACTCTATGCCCAACATGGGGCTTGAACTCATGACCCTGAGTGAGATCAAGAGTTGCACGCTTTACCGACTGAACCAGCCCGGTGCCCAGAGACTCTAATTGTTCATTCATTTGTTTATTTGGCAAATGATACTGAACACTTACCAAGGTTGAGCACTGTTCTAGGTGTTGGGGTTACAGCAGGAACAAAACTTAACTACTGAAAAAGGGAAGACAATAAACAAATAAGCAGGTAAATATATGTATCAGGCAGTGAAAGGGGCGCCCGGGTGGTTCAGTCAGTTAAGTGTCCAACTCTTGATTTCAGCTCAGGTCATGATCTCACGGTTCTTGGGTTCAACCCCAGTGTTGGGCTCCATGTGGAGCCTACTTGCGATTCTCTCTCTCTCAAAATAAATAAACTTAAAAAAAAAGAGAGAGAGAGAGAATGATGCAGGCAGTGGTCAGTCAGGCAATAGGGGAGACCTTGTAGTTACGGTAGTCACAGTTCATCCAGTGATAGACATTTCTACAGGGAACATAACATTATTGTTTTTCAGTAACCTGTTTTCTTGGCTAATTCCTGTTTCCAAGAAGTTGATACTCTTATGCTTCCATAGAATTGCCAAGTGCTCTGATGGAAGTGGCCAGGTCTGAGAGCTGATGTAACTGTTGGCTCTGTGTTGCTGTCCCATCTGTGCTATGGCAGGGCTGAGTTGGGGACTTGCCTATGAGCTATTCTCCCAAGAGCAGGCTTGGGAGAATAGCTTGGGAGGCCACACAGAGTTTCTAGTTTCTGTTGCGAGTTCTGGGGTCAAGGTGAGGACCACACAGGTCCAGTTCTCAGGGTGTGCATAGGAAGATAAATAAGAAAATCCTTCAATTTTGTGTTTGCTGTATACTCTCAGGAGATGAGAAGCCCAGGGTTTGGGGCACACAGAGGAGAGTGCAATGCTATTTACTCAGCGTGGGGTAGTGAGACAGTGAGCAGGGACAAGCTGGGGCCAGATGTGAGGCGGGCCCCATACTCCATCATCATTCAGCAACCCCAGCCCCCTAAGGTGGCCTCCTTCCCAATCTTCCCAACCAAAGTCCCAAGACAGGCTCTGATTGGATTGACTGTAGTTTTGTGCTCATCCCTGGTTCACAGAGGCCTGGAAGATACCTTATGT
Source organism: Paguma larvata (assembly GCA_030068075.1). Classification (NCBI taxonomy): domain Eukaryota; kingdom Metazoa; phylum Chordata; class Mammalia; order Carnivora; family Viverridae; genus Paguma; species Paguma larvata. Next base: position 19,726,389 of record CM057842.1, on the reverse strand, counting down.
TGATTGGCTGGTAACAGCAGGGCCAATGCCAGCGAAGGCAAAGCTGCTGGGTGTGGAGCCAGAAGTAGATTAGGAGTCGGGAAGTTCCTCACTCACCAAGCTCTGGCCCTCCTTCAACCTCTGGGCCTTTGCACATATAGGTTCCTCTTCTCAGAAAACTTTTCCCTCCATTCTGCCAGGCTGACTTCCAGGTCTCCACTCAAACTTCACCTCCTCCTAGTGGCCCCTTGCTTTCTGGGCAGGGCCCTCGCCACCACAGGTCAGTCTGACTCAATCACAATCAAGGTAGGGCCTGCAGCCAGGCCCATCTAGAGATGCCAGTGCGTCGCAGGGGGCGCTCAGGAAACGTCTCTAGGAAAAGGGATGCCGCTCAAAAACACATGCGCTTCCATACTCATGCAACCCCCTTCCTGGCCATAAATGGGAGTGCACGCAGATCTCACCCCGTACTTGGCAACCCACCTAGCTTGGGGCACAGAGACTCGCGCGGGGACTCCGGGACGGGCCCCAGGCACAGACCCGTCGGCTCGGCGTCTATAGGCACACGCGCCGCGCGTGAGGGCGCCCACGCATGCCCGACCACACGCAGGCCCTGTTCTTCACCACGAACAGGCACGCGCAGGCGCGCGGACACGCCGATCAACTCCCCGCGAAAGGCTCACCCGGAACAAGACGCACGGTGCACGCACGCGCGGCCCCGAGTCCCCGCCCCCTCCCGGCCTCGCCCGTCGGGGGCGGGGCGCGCTGGGCCGGGTCCTGCGGCACCGCCCGGGAAGCTGCGCGAGGCTGGGCGGCCGCCGCCACATCCTCCTCCTCCTCCGGGTCCAGGCGAGCAGAGTGGGTCCAGGGCCGGGCCGAGGGCTCCAAGGGCGCTGGCGGAGCGGGGCACGGAGCCATGGCGCACCAGACGGGCATCCACGGTGAGGGAGGATGGTGGGCGGCTAGGGGGCCGAGGGTCTCCGCTCGAGGCAGCGCCCCCTCCTCGGCGCTCAGCCATTCTCTCCTCCCTGGCACCAGCCTGGGGAAGCTTCCTGTTCTCTTTTGCAGCCGCCAGCCTCCTGGGGTGGGCACATACGGGGGCGTGCGACTTACTGTGCATGTACAGTGGGTGTGCATGTACGTACACAGCTGTAGGGGAAATATCTGTGTGCCCATCTGAGGGTGGATGTGCCTGTGTGTGCCCATCTATATATTTTTGTTCCTTTCTGGGGGTGGGTGTACCCGGATGTGCACATCTGGGGGAGTGTGCACGCATGTGCACTTGTGTGTACAGTCCTGTGTGTGCACATCTGGATGAGACTGCTTGTGTATGTCTAGGGTCATTCATGCACATGCACTAATAGCTGATTGAATGGCCACTGTCTCATGGAACCGTCTTTAGGCATCAGTGTTTTGTGACTGTGTGCATATGTCTGTGGGTGTCTGTGTGCACAGTTTGAGTACATCTCAATGTCCTTTTGTTGCCACGGGTGCATGTAGCAGATGTGTCTGTGTGAGGATTGTGTCTGTATGTGGAGGGGTCCCTGAACTTTGGCTTCTCCCAGGACCCTCACATACTTGAGCAAGCTACACTGGGGGAAACCTGGGACAGGGCCTTCAAAGTGGGGTGGGGAGAGTTGCCAATCTGACCTTGACTTCTGACCTCCCTACCAGTTTCCACTCTGACCTCCTGAGTCTGCCCCAGCCAGGGTTAGAAGGTCCCAGCTCCAGGCTAAAGGCAGAGAAAAGAGTCCAGATATGGGGTTTGTGAGGGAGGGTCCTGGCTCCCTCCAGAGACTCTAGGCCAGCTCCCCCTACCGCCAACCTCTCCAGCCTAGAGCATCACCCCCTTCCTCAAGGGCCTAGCTTCCTCTTTACACTGGCTGGGGAGAAGCAGCGCCCAGGAGCCAGATGTCCTGACTCCTCCTGGGCCTCAGTGTCCCCCTCCGTCACTAGCCTGGGAGAACAGTCTGGCCTGTGGGAAAAACTCAGGCTGCTTGCCCAAACAGCCTGGTGGTTTGGCCATCAGCCATTCCTCCCACCACACCAGGATCCCCAGCTCGGGGACACCACCACCATCGACCAGCCTGACTGCCTGGCTTGGCTTGTGGTTGTGGCTGCTTGGTGGCTAGACCGCCTAGAGGGTTTCCCTGGCCCCGCCCCACAGGACCAGAAAAGGCCAGAGTCTGGGTCAGGGCCAGCCTCCTACCAGGTGGGCCAGCTTCTCCAGAAGGAGGTGAGGAGCTGGAGTGGTGGCTTCATGACTCAGCCCACAGAAGGGAACAGCTGCCCCCTGGACCTGCCCCTTCCTTCCCCTTTGTCTGGTCACTACTGCTGCCTTCATCTGGGAGGAGATCGGAAGCTGTGGCCCCTCCTGCCTGCTCAGGGCCGACAGGTCCTGTGGCCAAGGCTCTGCCTCACTCCTTCATTTCCTGCAGGGTGAGACAGGCCTGGCTAGGGGATCACTGGGGACTGCCTCCCCACCCCTGCCAGCCCTCCTGCCTTTGGGCAGCCCTCTACATCCCATTTCTGGCCTGGGAAGGTGGAAGGTGAGATCAATCATGCTGGATGCCCAGATGCCAGCCCAGTTGTGACCATACCTGTGGATCTGGTGACCTCAGAGCAGGGTGGGGGGTGGGGGGGAACTTGTAACTTGAGGCTTACAGGGTGGGGGGAGGGCAGGGCAGCAGAGGCAAGGGCAGGGAGGTGGGGGAGCATGAATCTTTGATGATAGAGGCTCGGGTGTCCCAGGCCTAGCCTCTGGATTATTGATGGTGGCTGAGGAGTCATGGTGTGGGGGGACTGTCTCTTCCACTACTGGGGTGTCACTTTGTCCTAGTAACTCTAGAAGGGGTGTGGCAGCCTCTCCCTTAGGGGAACTTCTTGACTTTCCCTCCCAGAAGGTCTGAGCAAGTGGAAAGGGCAGCTTAGCACAGCCTGCCCCGCCATCTTTACAGTAGTAAATTCACAGTAGTAAAATTTAATAATTGTTATTCGTAAAGCCCCCACTACTGAGCATTTTTCCCATTTACTCCTCAGCACAGCCCTGTGCACCTTGAGAGTATCAGCTCCACATTATAGATGAGTTTGAGGCTCAGTGAGGTCAGAGGTCACACACAGCTATGGAAAAGGTGGAGACCCAGAGGCCAGACTTTTCCTCAGGGATTTGCTTGGGGTCTGCTGATAAGCAGCCCTGTCCTGGCCCAGTGGGACTGTGTCTGCATGCCATGGTGCTTGGTTGGCACCCTGCTCCCCCAGCGGAGGATGGTACACAGCCTGACTTCTCTGGCTCAGGGTCACCCTGCAGGAGGGGCCCCTGAGGACATGACTGGAGTTTGTTTTCCTGAAGGCCCCCACCCCCTGCCCTCAAGCTGCCCAGTCTGGGCCCTATAAATACTCTCTGACCTCAGCTCCCCAGCTGTGTTCCTGCAGAATTCTCTTGACCCCTGGATAGCCTCAAGGTCATGCTGGCCTGGCCCTAGCACACACAGAGACTCAAGTCGGGTTCTTCCTCACTTGAACTTTGGTTTCTGCGTCTTTGCCACTGGTAGATCTGTGACGTTCCTGGTCCTCAGCTCTGCGCTTGGGTCCTTGGTCATTGGCCATCACCTTCCAGGTGTGACCCAAGGACCAAGACAGGGTCTGTTTTGGAGAGGTCCTGATTGCCACTCCTCCTCTAGGAGCATTCTGGACTGCCTAAGGGCTGGGGACTTAGTGCCCCTAGCAGGACTGTGCTAGGGCAGGGCTGGGCTAGGGCTGGGCTCAGGACCTCTCAGGGTTAGGCAGCCTGGCTGGTGGGCTGGGCGTGCATGCCCGTGTGTTTGTGTGTATGCTTTGTACATCCTCTTGCCTGGACGTGTCTTAGCCTGGTTCTGCATTTGCCTATGTGTTTGTTAGCACTCTGGGGACCGTGTCCGTGTATATGTTTTTGTGTCGAAATGTGTGTGTCCGTTTATGTTTGACCAGCTGAGTGTGTTGTCGTGTATGAGGGTGTTCGCATTTCTCCTCCACCGTGTCACATAGACGTTTATGTGTTACATTCACATGTGCTGGACTCAGCAGGTACCCGATGGCACACGCAACAGGAGGTGCGTGTGTGCATGTTTGTGTGCGTGTGACTGTGTGTGTGTGTTAACGGACATAATGGTGAGCGCGCACTGGGGCACGTGTTCATGTATTTCTGTGTTTGTGAATATGACAGAACTGAGAGTGTCAGAAGCCACTTCAGTGCTGGGCCTTCCTAGGGGGCAGGGGACAGGTGGAGGCCATTCACTGTGGTTGGCCCGGCCTGGCCCAGAGCCTGCCCCTTCCTTGAGTGTGCTGGCCCATCCCCACCTACCCTGTCACCAGAGCTATCTCAGCCAGCAGGCCACACTGCTGGCTAAATTTGGGAGCTTATGTTGTGGACCGTGTCAGGTTCCCAGTCACATGGGGGGCTGTATTTAACCCAGCTCCCAGCTCCACCGTCAGACCCCACAGGACGGAGCAGGCCCTGACCGTGTCCCTACCCACCCTACTCACGCTGCCTGCTTATCCCTCACCATGTTTCTTGTTCTTGTAGCCACCGAGGAGCTGAAGGAATTCTTCGCCAAAGCACGGGCCGGCTCTATCCGGCTCATCAAAGTCGTCATTGAGGACGGTGAGTGCCCTGTACTGCCCGCTTTGACGGGGTAGGGCCTAGGCTGGGGGCTAGACCCAGCCGCTTCTCTGGTTGCCGCTGGGACATTTGCCTCCAGCCCCTTCAGGACCTCACTTGCTCCCTTGGGGATGGGAGAGGCTTTGTAGGAGAGTGTTGCTGGTGGGCATGATCGTTACCCCTGTTACACAGAGCAAGAAACAAAAGCTGGGGCGACAGCAAGGAGAGCCCTGCCAGGGGTCCTGTCCAGCTCCCCAGAGGCTATGTGGGTGTCAGAGGCCTAGCCAGGATGCTAGGCTGGGCGTGGGAGCGGGAGATCAGTGAGGCCAGGCACTGATCCATGTGGCGAGTGCCACTCACCTTCCTCTCTGATCGGCAGGCTGGCTTGGCCAGAGGGGAGTCCCAAGGAGAAGCCCGGGCCCTGCCCTTGGGAAGTGCCCCTACAACAGGGCAGAGGGACTCATGCCCAGCTTGCTTTGACAACATGACCGGGGGATTCCAGGCTTGGCCAAGCCTTGGCCTGGACATGGGGAACCTGAGGCTTGCACAGGGTGGGTGCTCAGCATATTGGGGTTGGGGGTGGGTGAGCTTGAGCTGAGGCTTGAAGTAGGGGGAGGGTTTGGGGAGGTCGAGGATTAGACTAAGGCTTGGTGGCGACTCCTTCCCTTCCCTTCGTGCTAAGGGTTGTCCTTAGAGGTGAAGGATACAGACACTGGGCGTGCGCTGGGCCCCGCATGAATCCTTGGTAGCCAACAGTAGTGGACCCTTTAGGAGGCCCCCAAAATGGGCTTGGTGCCCAGCTAACTTTTCATCCATTGAATTGGCACAAAGCAAGTTCTGCCCAGACCCAGAATTCACCCCAGGCGTTAGTACCAGCTGTGCTGGATTTTGTCCAGGGTCCCCAAGTTCAGATGCCCTCAGAGACCAGGTCATGGTCACTGTAGTAGGTCAGGAATGAAGGCTTCCTGCGGTGAGAGACCACAGCCTCCCTTTTCCCCCAAAGAGATAGACTCATCGACGTTAGCTGTCGCCTCCCAGACAGGACACCCCCGCAGGTGTTTCCCAGGAGGAATCTCTAAGTAGGCTTTTATCTCTGTTCTGCATTATAGTTGTTGGGGCACCTGGGAGTCCCTAGGAAGCTTCAGGCACCCTGACAGGCAGCCACTGCCCATCTCCTACGGAGTGCGGCTTGAACTCCTTCTAGAGAATCCGTTAATTCCACTTATTATGTAAATCTTCCATTTTGAAATGTTGACAACAAATTAAACACTATTGGCAGTGCTGTTGGGCCAACTGTGCCTGCTGGTTTTTACCCTTGACCCCATCTGAGTTTTGGAGAATAGGTGAGGAGACCGAGGCCTGCAGAGAGGCAGCTGCACTGGTGGGCCTGGCATTTTGGGGCCTCATCAGGAGGGCCTGGTGGTCAGGTACCCCCTGGCCAGGCGGTGATTAACCCTTGCCCCGGTTCTTCTGCAATCCTGGGCTTGTGCCCACCTGGGCTGGTGTTGGGTACCCAGCTAAGGCCCTGCGGGTGGATAGGTCAAGTATATGTCCAGCCTCAATGGCCCATTCAGCCAGTGTACACCAGCCAGGGAGGTGGTCAGCCTGTTGACCCCAGGCGTTAAGAGGTTTGTTAATTTTTTGGAGAGGGGACTACAGCTGACCAGTGGCAGCAGGGTACAGATTTATATAGTATCTGATAGGAGCCCCTGTCTCACTCTTTCCTACATGCTTTTGCAGGTCCTGGTGGCCTGTGGCTAGACCCCACCTCCCTCAGCACAGTTGTTCTGAGAAGGGTGTGCTGGGGGTTCCGCTAGAATCTCAGGCCAAAGGAGGAGGGGAGCAGGAAGTGGCACAGTGGGGGTGTGCCTGAGCAGCTGTGCCGGTGGGGTGGGTCCGAGTGTGTGGGTAATCGTGAGGGGACCACACTGTTGGTGGCTATGGGCAATGCAGCCACATGTCTTCTCGTGTTTGTCCGTGCTTAGTCATCTGTGGACGCATTCTCGAGGCCATTTCTGCACGTGTGTGTGCGCATGTGTATAGCTGGCAGCTTTGTGCCTCGTTCATTCATTCACTCATTCATTCACTGATTCAGTCACATAACCCCATCCTTCAAGGACTTGGGAGCTCCAGGGGAAGGTGGGTGGAGTGGCCAGCAGATCTGAGCCTCAGCCAGGAAGGGCCACTGTCTGAGGTGGGTATGGGAGATGGCTACTCCTTGGCTCACCCGGCCTCTGCCCCCAGAGCAGCTCGTGCTAGGTGCCTCGCGGGAGCTGGCGGGCGGCTGGGACCAGGACTACGACAGGACCGTGCTGCCGCTGCTGGATGCCCAGCAGCCCTGTTATCTGCTCTACCGCCTGGACTCGCAGAACGCCCAGGGCTTTGAGTGGCTCTTCCTCGCCTGGTCACCTGACAATTCTCCTGTGAGTCCTAGGGACCCCTGCCCAGTCCCCAGATCAGGGGACAGGAGAAGCTGGGTCTGAGTGAAATAACAAGACCCTCCCCTGGGAAGTCCAAGGGGAGACATACCAGGTCCTGTCTCAGTCTGAGAGAGGGCAAGGCCTTGTGCCTGGAACCTGACGTTTCCTAGAGGTCCCCCAGCCACCTCAGCCTGGCTCTGGGAGGCAGGGGAGGAGCCTGGGGCTGGGGAGGCTCCACCCCCTCGCATCCTTGCACTGTGCTGCGCCCTCTGCTGGGTATATGGGCACAAAGCGATGACCCGGTCCCCACCCAAAGGCTCCTGCCTGCTTCTGGAGAAAGACAGCCCTGCCTGGATGGGTCTCACAGCTTAGCTCCTGTCCTTCAGGTGCGGCTGAAGATGCTGTATGCAGCCACACGGGCCACAGTGAAGAAGGAGTTTGGGGGCGGCCACATCAAGGATGAGCTCTTTGGGACTGTGAAGGTAGGCCCCCTAGGCCAGGCCCCACCAGGCTTGGATCGCAGGCCCACAGAGTGTGGGATGTTATGCAGGGTCACATAGGAAGTGGGTGCCAGGCTTGGGGAGGAGTGGAGAGGGCTGGGAGAGTCCAGGGGCTGCAAGCTGGGGTGCTCAGTGGGCTTCTGCCAGCCCAGCAGCCCAGGGTGCCCATTTATGCTTCTGCATCCACCGGCCAGGACGACCTCTCCTTTGCTGGGTACCAGAAGCACCTATCATCCTGTGCGGCGCCCGCCCCACTGACCTCGGCTGAGAGAGAGCTTCAGCAGATCCGTATTAACGAGGTGGGTGCACCAGACCGGCGGGCAAAAGTCCCAGCCTGGGGCCCTCCAGGTAGCATTAGGCCCAGCTGGTTAGGCAGGTAAGGACCTCCCTCACTCTTCACTCGCCCCCAGGTGAAGACAGAGATCAGCGTGGAGAGCAAGCACCAGACCCTGCAGGGCCTCACCTTCCCGCTGCAGCCGGCAGCCCAGAGGGCACTTCAGCAGCTCAAACAGAAGACCATCAACTACATCCAGCTGGTGGGTGTCCGTCCCTGCCCCAGGCACACGTGCAGGGCACACCGTGCCCCTCCCCTGCTCCTGCCCAGACATGTGCACCGATGTTCGCACAGCCCCCAGTCTGTCCCCTTCAGCTCACCCAGGTACTTGCGGAGACCCACTGTCCCCGCCCCCTCCCTTGTCCCTCCCGGTTCCTGTTTTGTGTGTGGGCGCCTCATAGAGTAGATGCACCGTGTTCCCCTGGACACCTGTGCGACACTGTCCCTCATTCTGCCCTCCTCACCGTGTACACATACTCAGCCTGGAGTTCACACTGACTCCTCAGTCCTGAGCCCCTTCCTGTCCTAGACTCCCTCTGCAGCTCCCCCGACTGCCCCTTTCCCCAGGTTGGATCTTTCTCCCCTAGCGGCCTAGGCTTCCTGCTTCCTTTTCCTTTTTTTTTTTTTTAAATGTTTATTTCTTTATTTTTGAGAGAGAAAGCGCACGCTCATGTGTGCATGAGCAGGGGAGGGGCAGAGAGGGCAAGAGAGAATCCCAAGCAGGCTTTGCGCTGTCAGCACAGCCCGCAACACAGGGCTCAATCTCCCAAACGGTGAGATCATGACTTTAAATCAAGAGTCGGGAGCGCCTGGTGGCTCAGTCAGTTAAGCATCCGACTCTTGATTTTGGCTCAGGTCACGATTTCACGGTTTGTGAGTTTAAGCCCCTCGTCGGGCTCCACAGTGACAGTGCAGAGCCTGCTGGGATTTTCTCTCTTTGCCCGTCTTCTGCTCAAACATGCTCTCTTTCTCTCTCTCTCTCTCAAAATAAATACATAATCTTAAAAAAAACAACAAAAAAAACCAAAACGAGTAACGTGGGTGGCTCAGTCAGTTGAGCATCCGACTTTAGCTTAGGTCACGATCTCTCGGTTTATAAGTTTAAGCCCCACATGGGGCTCTCTGCTGTCAGCACAGAGCCTACTTTGGAGCCTCTGTCCTCCTCTCTCTCTGCCCCTCTCTTTGCCCCTCCCCTGCTCGTTTTAAATAAAACGTTAAAAAAAAATCAAGAGTAGGACGCTTAACTGACTGAGCCACCCAGGCACCCCTTCTATTTTTTAATGTAAGCTGTATGCTCGGGGCGCCTGGGTGGCTCAGTGGGTTGAATGTGCGACTTCAGCTCAGGTCATGATCTCACAGTTCACAAGTTTGAGCTCTGTGTTGGGCTCTGTGCTGACAGCTCAGAGCCTGGAGCCTCCTTCAGATTCTGTGTCTCCCTCTCTCTCTGCCCCTCCCCTGCTCATGCTCTCTCTCTCTTTCTCAAAAATAAAGAAAAACATTAAAAAAAATTTTTTTAAGTAAGCTGTATGCCCAATGTGGGGCTTGAGCTCATGAGATCAAGAGTCACATGCTCCACTGACTGAACCAGCCGAGTGCTCCTAGACTTCCCCATTCCAAGCAGAGTGATGTGTTCCCCAAGAGGCCTCTCCCTCAGGTGGAGACCTTCCCTAATCTCGTCTACTGCCACTGGTGGGACTTCCTTTTCTCACAGAGCTTTCAAAGGCAGAGGTGGGGGCCCCGGAGTAGCCTCTTCGCAGGGACCCCCATGGTGGATGGCCACTGAGTTGGGGAGTCCTGGGAAAGGGAGCCCACAGGCAGGCTCTGCCCTCCCTGGCTCTTGCCTGTCACCTCGGGGACTTCTTGTTTGCTAGGGTGGGCCGGGCCCTCCGCTGCTCAGGTCCTCACATCCCCCCTTGCCCTTGGTAGAAGCTGGACCTGGAGCGGGAGACCATCGAGCTGGTGCACACGGAGCCCACGGAAGTGGCCCAACTGCCCTCGAGGGTGCCCCGAGATGCCGCCCGCTACCATTTCTTCCTCTACAAGCACACCCATGAGGGTGACCACCTTGAGTCTGTGGGTGAGTGCCCACAGCAGGCCCCCACGCCTGTGGCTGAATAGAAGCAGCACTGGCCTGTGGCCGGGTGGGCTTGCTGCAGGGGGCTCGGGTCAGCAGGCCCCCCAGCCTCAGCTCACTTCCCCGCCCCCTGCAGTGTTCATCTACTCGATGCCGGGCTACAAGTGCAGCATCAAGGAGCGCATGCTCTATTCCAGCTGTAAGAGTCGCCTCCTCGACTCCGTGGAGCAGGACTTCCAGCTGGAAATCTCCAAGAAGGTGGGTGCCCATTCCCCAGAGCCTCACCTCCCAGGGGCCTTTAACACCACCCTCCGCACGGGGCATCGGAGTTCCAAGACAGTGGGACGGCAGGGGTCATTATCGCCTTGTGGGATGAGGCCCAAAGGGTAACGCGCATTGCCCAAGGTGCCCAGCTGACTGGTGGCATGAACAAGCCCTTGCCTTGACCGCCCATGACTCTCCTCTCCCAGGGTCTGAAAGGCAGGTAGGGTGTCACCAAGGCATGCGGGGCAGTGGGCCCCAGCCATATGTTCCTGGAGGTGGCACTCCAGGTGGGGGGATCTGGGAGGAGACCCCAGGGCTGGAGTGTGAGAGGTCAAAGGGCTGCCCCAGGAGTCGAGGTGACCAAGGGTGGTGTGTATCGGGGGCCCCCCACCAGACCACTGCCTTGCCCCACGCAGATTGAGATTGGAGATGGGGCGGAGCTGACAGCCGAGTTCCTCTACGACGAGGTGCACCCCAAACAACACGCCTTCAAGCAGGCCTTCGCCAAGCCCAAGGGCCCAGGGGGCAAGCGGGGCCACAAGCGCCTCATCCGTGGCCCGGGCGAAAACGGGGATGACAGCTAGGTGGCCAGAACTGAGCTGCCCCGGCATGTGGATTGTGGGGCTGTGTGCCCCACCGCTCCTGGCCACCTGCCTCCTTCCCAGCCTGGGCTCCAGGGGAGGGTTGCTTCTTGTGGGGCAGGAGGGCTGCTGACAGAACACTCTTGCAGCTTCCGAGGGCCACTGAGCTGGCATTTTTGTGACCTTCCCCTGTTGCTGTCCCTGCCTCTCATCTGTGTGCCCAAGGGGTCTGGGGACCCTGCCTGCCTGGCTCAAGGGGGCTGGGTAGGGAGCCTAGAATGAGCTTGGCCCCCAGGGGAACTGAGACTAGGGTCCCAACACATCCCAGAAGCCTTCGGCCACAGGGGTGAGTTTAGTCAGGGCTGGGGTAGGGGGTCCCTGCAGGATAAGATGGTTGAATGCTGTATTTTTTAAAGAATAAAATATTTTTAAATCAACACCTGAGTCTGGCCCTGAGGGATCCATGTCTGACACTGGGAATCGGGAAGCCCTGTGTATATAACTGTGCCCTTTCTTCTTCGAAGGGGCCTGTCAGCCTGTTAGGTGGGGCTCCAGCACTCCTGGCTACAGATGTATGGGAGAACGTGCATCTGTGTGCGTGAGGACACAAGCCTCACACAGGTCCCCTTGTTGACACGGGCTCGGCTCAAGGCAGGCACACCTTCGCCGTGATGGAGCATCTGGATGTATTAGTGTCCTATGGCTGCTGTAACAAAATACCATAAGCTTAGCGGCTTAAACCCCCTATATTTACTATCTTAGCCGTTCTTGTGAATCTAACAAGGTCAGAGTCAGCGCTGAAATCCAGGTGCTGGCAGGGCTTGTTCCTTTTGGAGGACTGGGAGAGCGTCTGTTACCTTGTCTGGCTGGAGAGGCTGCCTGCATTGCCGCTCCCATCTTCAAACCAGAGACGTAACATCTCCGATTCCGCTTCCGTCCGCTTCCCGGTCACATGCCTTCTTCGGTAGTCAGATCCCCTCCGCGCCTCTGTCTCATAAGGATATTTGTGATTTTATTCACTTCACCACTCAGGATCCTTCACTTCCTCCCACCTGCGAGGCCCCTTTTATCCTGTATAGTAACATATTCATAGCTTCTGGGGGTTAGGATGTGGAACTCCTTGGGGCACTCTTCAGCCTGCCACACTGGGTATGCTCTGCCCACTGGGCTTCCCGGCCTCTTTGGGGCTGCAGCATGGATCTTGGACCTCTGGATCTGGGTGTCTCCAGTTCGCGCGTGCACGTATGTGTGTGTGCGCATGCATGCGCACGCACGCACACACTTGTGTGCAGACCTGTCAGCTCATTGGCCCTCTCCCTCATATTTGCATTTCTGCCCACAAGGGTCTAGCTTTCTGGTCCCAGGGTCTCTGGCAGGGTCTCCTTTAGGCTTGGGATTCAGCAGAAGCCAGAAATCCAGTCTGTGGCTCTGAGAAGTGGGTGGGAGACCCTTCCTATGCAAGGTGGGAGACGTGCACGGATGGGGATGGGAGGGGTCAGTGGCTGGGATTCAGCTGCTGAATGGGCACTGTCCTTTCTTTTGGGGAGTGTGTCTTGGGCTGGGGCTCAGGGGAGTATCCCATTCCTGGGGCCTTTCTACTAAAGACCCTAGAATTATAGAGAGGAGAGCTGGAACCCTAGCCGGGATCCAGAGAGGGCAGCCTGTCCTCACCTACCCTCAAACACTGGTTCCTAGGCGGGCAGGAATACCGGGCTTCATCCCCACACCGTGTGCCAGCTGGATGCCTGGCAGCCGGGAGCCTGCCTGCCACGTTAGCCACCCGAAGGTGGGCATGGAAAAGCAGGCGTGGCTGGCATCTAGCCCAAGCCAAAGCCCTATTTGTTCATTCATTAATTCATCCAGCCATCATTCAGAGACACTCTGTGCCTGCCCAGAGCTGAGTGCCGGAGACTCATGGACGCAGCAAATAGTGACCACCCTATGATGTTCTGGGCACTCAGGGCCCTGGGTATACAGACACAAAGAAGCAGACATTCTAGGGGTGCCTGGATGGCTCAGTTGGCTAAGCATCTGACTAAGGCTCAGGTCATGCTATCGCAGTTTGTGAGTTCAAGCCCCGCATTGGGCTCTGTGCTGACAGCTCAGAGCCTGGAGCTTCCTTCAGATTCTGTGTCTCTCCCTCTCTCTCTGCCCCTCCCCTGCTCATGCTCTGTCTCTCTCTGTCTCTCAATAATAAATGAAAACATTAAAATTTTTTTTAAAAAAAAAAGGAGCAGACATTCCAGCAGGGGAATAAGACAAAATACAATAAACCTTGGAAAATCAATGATATGATGTGTTAGCAGGTAAAAACTTGAGACGAAGAAAAGCAGCTTGTAAAGGGGCTTAGGAGTGCCAGATCCAGGGTCGGAGGTTTAAAAGGAGGTCGGGGAAGGCCTCCAGAGGAGTGTGTGAGCTGAGATATAAAGGGGGCAGGGGTGCCTGGGTGGCTCAGTTGGTTGAGCGGCCGACTTCGGCTCAGGTCATGATCTCACAGTCTGTGAGTTTGAGCCCCGCATCGGGCTCTGTGCTGACGGCTCAGAGCCTGGAGCCTGCTTCAGATTCTGTGTCTCCCTCTCTCTCTGCCCTTCCCCTGCTCACTCTCTGTCTCTATGTCTTTCAAAAATAAATAAACGTTAAAAAAAATTTAAAAAAAAAAAAATAAAGGGGGCAATGGAAAGGCCCATGTAAAGATCTATTGCTTCCAGGCAGAGCGAACAGTAAGTCCAAAGGTCCTGGGGCAGGAGACTGCATGGGAGTATTCAAACCAGAGCAAGGAGGCCGGTGTGGCTGGAGACTGGTCAGGGAGACAATGGGAGGCCAGATCCCATAGGACCTTTTTGGCTGTTATGTGGACTGTGCCTTTGATTCCAGAAAGGGCCGAGGAGGAGTCTGAGCAGAGGAAGGACCTAATGAGACTTAGGGGCTGAATGTGACTAGGCTGTGGGCTGTGAGAGCAGAAACGGGGCAACCCCTGAGTCGGCAATAACTGCGCTGGTCTAGGTGAGAGATGATGGCGGCTCGGGCCGGGCTGGTGAATGTGGAGATAGTGGGCAATGGGCAGATTCTGGAGGTGGAGGCAAGAGGACTTGCTTAGGGGCCCAGGTCACGCCGAGGCTTTGGACCTGAGTGATCTGTTAGGATCTGCTGGGTCAGAGGGAGCGTGGGAAGATCCACCCAGCCGGCCCGGCCGTGGGGTACGGGTAGGTGCTGGGTTCCAGGCACACTGGGAATGCAGAGGAGGAGCCCCTGCTCCTGGAAGTGGCAGGCTGTGGTGAAGGCAGGTGCAGCCTGGCCAGGGCCGATGCTGCCACACTCCCCGGTGTGTCAGGCCCCGTGGAGCTCTGGGGACAGGGCCACAGTGGCGGGAAAGGGCAGATGTGGGAACCACTGGCCCGAGAGAGCTCTCTTTGGGGCAGGGGCCCAGGGGCTGAGGTGTGAGGGTGAGAGTTCTCTTGGGACAGGGGGCCCTGACATGGATGTCGGCATGCCCAGCCCACATCCGGTACTGCTCTCAATTCCATTTTCTCACTGGCCTGAGAGACTGGGCCCTGGGTCTCCGTCTCCCTGATAACAGGTGTGAGACCCTCTCGGGCTATGGCAGATTGTTGGGATAGGGTGGGGGGCAGTGGGGGAGTGGAAAGAGGAAGGAATGAAGGGGCTGTCTGCCATCTGCCTATGCAAATGGCCTCTGACTCACCGCACCACCCCCACCCCTCGTTCCGGGCAGGGTGGGGCGAGGGAGGGGGCTACTGTTATTTCTAAATTCTCACTTCCTCTGTTCTCTGAGCCAACGCTGTGGGAAGGGGCTGTGAGTTCCAGGCGTTCTTCCCTGCAGTCGCTGCCCAGTCTGCCATCCAGACCCTCTGGAGAAGCCCCTACTCCCTGTCATGGTAGGACAACAGCCCTCAGCCCCCCAGGGAAGGGGGGCAGTGGGACGTGGTGGGGGGGAGGTGGGTTTGGTGGCTGCAGACAATAGTGAAAGGGGTTATCCCCCAACCTGGCCCTGGGGACACTCACTGAACCCTGAAGATATCAGAGCAGGCAATGAGACCCAAACCCCTTGTGTGGATGAGGAGGCTGAGGCCTAGGGCTTCACTCAGTGGTGGCGTGGGGGCTACGTGCAAGGTGGACACAACAGGAAAAGGCGCTGTCTGGCCAGTTGCTGCGCACCCCCTCTGATCTATTCTGACCTGCGGTGGGTTGAGTCCTTGGGCTGGGAGAGGCAGGTAGAGGGGGAAGAGCTGGGCAGTGCCTGTCCCAGCCAGGGCCGTGGGTGGTCCTCAGGCTGGACCCCAGCGGAAGAGCCTCATTCCTTCCTGGGACTTGGCCAAAGGGAGAGGGACGAGTTGGGGGAGGCTGGGGGAGAACACGGGGCCCTTTTCAGGGTGTCTGTGTGGAAGGGAGCCGGATGCCTCCTTGCTCAGGAAGGAAGAGAAATGATCTCTGAGGAAGGAAAAGGGAAAGTCCGGGAGAACCTGGTGGGCCTGCCGACTGCCTGCCTGGCTCTCCTGTCTGGCTGGGGTTTGGTTTTGAGCGAGAGTTCTAGATCGTGAGTCTGGATTCCAGGTTTCAGAAGCAGTTCTGAGTTGCAGGCTGGGTCTGAGACCTGAGTCTAAGTTCTCCGTGAGGCCTAGAGGTGGGGCGGGTGCTAGGCAGTGAGGCAGGAGCCTCCCCGGGGAAGGCTTGGGGAGAGGGTTTGGGAGCCCTGTTGGGAGACAGGAAGGGAGGCAGGTGGAGTCGGGCTGGGGCTGCACACTCACAGTCCCGCAGGGCCCCTGCCGTGGCGCCCTGCACCCCCTGTCTCTCCTGGTGCAGGCTGCCGCACTGGCCGTGGCCCTGGCCCAGGGTGCCCTGCCTGCCTTCCTGCCCTGTGAGCTCGAGCGCCACGGCCTGGTGAATTGCAACTGGCTGTTCCTCAAGTCCGTGCCCCGCTTCTCGGCGGCAGCGCCCCGTGGTAACGTCACCAGCCTTTCCCTGTACTCCAACCGCATCCACCACCTCCACGACTCGGACTTTGTCCACCTCTCCAGCCTTCGGCGTCTCAACCTCAAATGGAACTGCCCGCCCGCCGGCCTCAGCCCCATGCACTTCCCCTGTCACATGACCATCGAGCCCCACACCTTCCTGGCCGTGCCCACTCTGGAGGAGCTGAACCTGAGCTACAACGGCATCACGACCGTCCCTCGCCTGCCCAGTTCCCTCATGTCCCTGTCCCTGAGCCGCACCAACATCCTGGTCCTGGACCCTGCCAACCTTGCAGGCCTGCACGCCCTGCGCTTCCTATTCCTGGATGGCAACTGCTACTACAAGAACCCCTGCCCGCAGGCCCTGCAGGTGGCCCCGGGCGCCCTCCTTGGCCTGGGCAACCTTACGCACCTGTCGCTCAAGTACAACAACCTCACCGTGGTGCCCCGCGGCCTGCCCCCCAGCCTGGAGTACCTGCTGTTGTCCTACAATCGCATCATCACCCTGGCACCCGAGGACCTAGCCAACCTGACCGCCCTGCGGGTGCTCGATGTGGGTGGGAACTGCCGCCGCTGTGACCACGCCCGCAACCCCTGTGTGGAGTGCCCCAAGGGCTACCCGCACCTGCACCCTGACACCTTCGGCCACCTGAGCCGCCTCGAAGGCCTGGTGTTGAAGGACAGCTCTCTCTACAGCCTGAACCCCAGATGGTTCCGTGGCCTGGACCACCTCATGGTGCTGGACCTGAGTGAGAACTTCCTGTATGATTGCATCACCAAAACCACAGCCTTCCAGGGCCTGGCCCAGCTGCGCAGACTCAACCTGTCCTTCAATTACCACAAGAAGGTGTCCTTCGCCCACCTGCACCTGGCGCCCTCCTTCGGGAGCCTGCTCTCCCTGCAGCAGCTGGACATGCACGGCATCTTCTTCCGCTCGCTCAGCGAGACCACGCTCCGCTCGCTGGCCCACCTGCCCGTGCTCCAGAGTCTGCACCTGCAGATGAACTTCATCAACCAGGCCCAGCTCGGCATCTTCGGGGCCTTCCCTGGCCTGCGATACGTGGACCTGTCAGACAACCGCATAAGTGGAGCCACGGAGCTGGCGGCTGCCCCGGGGCAGGTGAATGGTGAGGAGAGAGTCCGGCTGCCGTCCGGGGACCTCGCTCGGGGCCCGCCGGGCATCCCTAGCTCCGAGGGCTTCAGGCCAAGCTGCAAGACCCTCAACTTCACCTTGGACCTGTCACGGAACAACCTAGTGGCGATCCAGCAGGAGATGTTTGCCCGGCTCTCGCGTCTCCAGTGCCTGGTCCTGAGCCACAACAGCATCTCGCAGGCGGTCAACGGCTCACAGTTCGTGCCGCTGACCAGCCTGCGGGTGCTGGACCTGTCCCATAACAAGCTGGACCTGTACCACGAGCGCTCCTTCACGGAGCTGCCGCGGCTGGAGGCCCTGGACCTCAGCTACAACAGCCAGCCGTTCAGCATGCAGGGCGTGGGCCACAACCTCAGCTTCGTGGCGCATCTGCCGGCCCTGCGCTACCTCAGCCTGGCGCACAACGACATCCACAGCCGTGTGTCCCAGCAGCTCCGCAGCGCCTCGCTGCAGGCCTTGGACTTCAGCGGCAACGCCCTGAGCCGGATGTGGGCCGAGGGAGACCTGTATCTCCGCTTCTTCCGAGGCCTGAGGAGCCTGGTCTGGTTGGACCTGTCCCAGAATCGCCTGCATACCCTCTTGCCACGCACCCTGGACAACCTCCCCAAAAGCCTGCGGCTGCTGCGTCTCCGTGACAATTATCTGGCTTTCTTCAACTGGAGCAGCCTGGTCCTCCTCCCCAGGCTGGAAGCCCTGGACCTGGCGGGAAACCAGCTGAAGGCCCTGAGCAATGGCAGCTTGCCTAACGGGACCCGGCTCCAGAGGCTGGACCTCAGCAGCAACAGCATCAGCTTCGTGGCCTCCAGCTTTTTCGCTCTGGCCACGAGGCTGCGAGAGCTCAACCTCAGTGCCAACGCCCTCAAGACGGTGGAGCCCTCTTGGTTCGGGTCTCTGGCGGGTGCCCTGAAAGTCCTCGATGTGGCTGGCAACCCCCTGCACTGCGCCTGTGGGGCGGCCTTCGTGGACTTCTTGCTGGAAGTGCAGGCCGCGGTGCCCGGCCTGCCCAGCCGCGTCAGGTGTGGCAGCCCAGGCCAGCTCCAGGGCCGCAGCATCTTTGCGCAGGACCTGCGCCTCTGCCTGGATGAGGCCCTCTCCTGGGACTGTTTCGGCCTCTCGCTGCTGACCATGGCCCTGGGGCTGGCCGTGCCCTTGCTGCACCACCTCTGTGGCTGGGATCTCTGGTACTGCTTCCATCTGGGCCTGGCCTGGCTGCCCCGGTGGGGGCGGCGGCGGCGGGGTGCAGATGCCCTGGCCTACGATGCCTTCGTGGTCTTCGACAAGGCGCAGAGCGCGGTGGCCGACTGGGTGTACAACGAGCTGCGGGTGCGGCTAGAGGAGCGCCGTGGGCGCCGGGCGCTCCGCCTGTGCCTGGAGGAACGTGACTGGCTACCCGGTAAAACGCTCTTTGAGAACCTGTGGGCCTCAGTTTACAGCAGCCGCAAAACACTGTTTGTGCTGGCCCACACAGACAGGGTCAGCGGCCTCTTACGCGCCAGCTTCCTGCTGGCCCAGCAGCGCCTGCTGGAGGACCGCAAGGACGTTGTGGTGCTGGTGATCCTGCGCCCCAACGCCCACCGCTCCCGCTACGTGCGGCTGCGCCAGCGCCTCTGCCGCCAGAGCGTCCTCCTCTGGCCCCACCAGCCCAGTGGCCAGCGCAGCTTCTGGGCCCAGCTGGGCACAGGCCCTGACCAGGGACAACCAGCACTTCTACAACCAGAACTTCTGCCGGGGCCCCACGACGGTGGAGTGACAGCCCAGCACCCCAACCCCCCTACACCTTGCCTGTCTGCCTGGGCTGCCGGACCTGCTGGCCCTGCAACACCACTGCTCTGCCTCCCCCACTCCCACCCCTGGCATATAGCAGGTGCTCAATAAATGCTACTGGTAGGCTGAACGGCTAACCCTGAGCTCACTGGAGGTGTGAGTGGGAGGATAAAAGAGATAATTCGCCAAGCTTTCCTTCCTAATGTGAAGAGGGACAAGAGGTGATTTGGGAGAATTGATGAGGAGAAAAAGGGAGGGCCCACAGGGCACAGGTCTGCAGGGGAGGGAAGCTACTAAAGGCAGCTGCTTGGTCTTTCCCAAAGACCAGGCTGGGTCTCCTGCCCCTTTCAACGCCTCCCCACATGCCCTACTGTCCCCAGGCTGGGTCAGCACCTCTCTGGGGTTTATTGGTCTCAGGATCTGCCCCCCACACCTGCAGGACTGAAAACAGCTTGAGGGCAGAGAACTTTTTATGGGGAGGAAGGAGGGAGCAGGAGAGGGGCAGAGAGAGAGGGGGACAGAGGATCTGAAGCATGACTCGAAGAAGCATCATGAGATCATGAAAGAGCACCACAAGATCATGACCAAAATCAGACGCTTAACTGACCGAGCCCCCCGGGCGCCCCAGGCCTGCTTCATTTCTGCCACCTGGCAAAGTCCTGAGAAGCAGCAGCCCTGGGGAGTGTTCATTCCCAAGCAGAGGGAGAAAAGCTTCGTGGGGAGTTCAGTGGGACATTTGCGCCCTCTTGTGGCCGTGCCTGTACTGTGCCCAGAAGGCTGGCCCGGGTTGGGGAGAGGCCCCAGGGTAGCTCCCCACGGCAAGGAGCTGGGAGCCACAGAAGATTCTAGAGTGAGCTCACAGTCAATCCCCTTCTGTTTTCACCTAGAGCGCATGCTGGGTCTCTCTGTTCTGACATCAAAGGGACACCAGGGTGAGCCACCACCTGGATACAAAGGTGGGCCTGCCTTCCCTGCCCTTGCCTTTCACACCTGATTGCACTGAGGGGGGAGGCACAGCCACATCTGACGAGGGTGAAGTATGTGTGAGCATTTCTCACTTTGATATCCAGTGTAGAGTTCCAGGCATTGCTTGAAGCACCAAAGACCAGCGTTTGGAGACAGACTGAGAGAGTCTGCACTCGAGTGTAGGGGGAGTTGTGGGTCATGTCAGGCCTGCAGACTTGGAGGTTGCTTTGTCCTGGGTTGCTGCTTCACTGTCCCCACAGCTGAACCTGCTTTTTGAGGCACGGAAGGGACACGTGCAGCCGGACAGTTGGAGCTGGGGCCTGGGGTGGCAGGAGAGTGGAACCAACTTGGCTGGCACAGGACAGCTGGAGGCCAGCCCAGCCGTTCTGGACTCTAGGGTGGAAGGCTGGAGCTGGCCGCAGACTTGGCTGATCTTGCAGCCTGATTGTGGGCAGCCCAGGGGTCAGGGGGTGGGGTACTGCTTTTGCGCCCCCTCCAGGGGATAGTTGGGACAGAAATACGGGCTGCCTTCCTCTTTCTTACTTGGGCACAGGGGCTCCTGTGGTAGGCTGGTGGCCCCTGTTATCTGCTTTCCAGACGGAAAGACAGAAAGGTCTGATCCACCAATCAGAAGTCCCACAGTGGGGTACCTGGGTCACTCAGCTGGCTAAGCAGTTAAGCATCTGACTCTTGATTTCGGCTCAAGTTATGATCTCACGGTTTGTGGGGATCGAGCCCTGCATTGGGCTTCATGCTGACAACATGGAGCCTGCTTGGGATTCGCTCTCCCTCTGTCTCTTCCCCTCACCCCCCACTCTCTGTCTCAAAATAAATAAATAAACTTAAAAAAAAAAGTCCCACATGGGCTCTATCCAGCCTCTTTTTTTTTTTTTTTTCTTTTTTAGGATGTTTATTTATTTTCGAGAGAGAGACAGAACGTGAGCCAGGGAGGGGCAGAGAGAGAGGGAGACACAGAATCTGAAGCAGGCTCCAGGCTCTGAGCTGTCAGCACAGAGCTCGACACTGGGCTCAAACTTATGAGCTGTGAGATCATGACCTGAGCCGAAGTCGGACGCTTAACTGAGTGAGCCACCCAGGCGCCCCTCTCCTACCTCTTGAGAGGGCCTCTCAGCTTCTGGAGGAGCAGGCGGAAGGAATGGCATGGCCTCGCATACTTCCTTGGCCTGTGCCTGGGGAGAAAAGAAAACAAGAACTTTCACTCAGGCTGGAGTCTAGGGAAAGCCCCTGCCAAAGGGCTCTTGGGCTGTTCCGGCCACACCTAGGAGCAGGAGCAGGAAGCAAGGCCCAATCCGGGCCCCATGTTTTGCATGGGCATGGGCGGGGGGCTCAATTTGCCTGTATCTCAGGGCAGCTGAGTCTCCCCTCAGGCAGTTCCCAGACAGAACCCTCATGTACCCACCCACCCGCTCACTCTCACAGTCCTGGTTCTTTTGGGGCCTCGGATTCAGAATAAGAGCATTTTGCAGACGAAGCATGGGGGCTACGGTAGAATGACTGTTGGCTTGAGTCTGAGGGCCCATGGCCCTCGGTTCAACCTGCAGAAAAAAGTTCTGCCATTGTCTCCAGGATCAGAAGGGGCAGAGCTCCATTATCCCAAGTCCCGGGCTCCGGTGGGGCTGCTGAGAGGGGCCGCCACCGCGCTGCGCTCAGGAAGGGCAGCCGTGGCGGCCCCCAGGCCCTCTCCTCTGCGCTGCCGGACATGGAGCAGGAGCACAGCTGCGGCCTGGCGCTGCAAGGCCGGGGAAGAGTGGCACTCAGGTCAGCTTTCCTGGTGTAACAACCGGCCCTGCCATTTGTATTATCTCGGGCGGGCGACCTCCCCTTCGGAGCCCCAGCTTGCTGTAAATAGGGGTGGCCGGGGTTAGTTACTCTGCAGGCTGTTGTGAGGCTCGGTGCTAACAGGTGTGATGGTCCGAGAACCCTAGCAGCCCCCAGTCGTCATTATTAGATAGGGGGCTTATGCTGACGTGGCTTCACTTTTTCATCTCTGACCCTCCACCCGGAGCCCTGAACGGGTTTCGGAGGCAGGGGTGATTGAATCAGGGCACAGGAAGCTGGGAGCAGGACCCTGGTGTTGCCCCCTGTGCTTTCTGCTGTCGTGGGGCAGTGAATACTAGACAAACAGAGGTCCGGGCACAAGACTTAGGGAAATCCGATAGGAGGAAAACTTAAATGTAAGGAAATTCTCCCCACTAAGATTGGAAACGACAACTCACTCTTTTTCCTCAAGGAAACTTTAATGCTCCAGGCGGCTCCATATTCTTGGAAAACTTCTATGATAATCACACATTTCCACACTCGAGTCATTAGAAGCCTGGCTTCTCATTTTTAAGCAGTTCAGGAATCCGGTCCACTTCCTGCAGATCGTACCATTATCCTTTGTTCTCATACCCCCGAGCCGCGGTGAGGAGAGAAGGGGGGTGACCGACCTCGTTGACCCAGCTGGCTCTGGGTATTATGAGAAGGAAAGGGAGGTCTTGCTAAGTGTCCAGAGAGAAACATTACCCACACGAGAGGAACGAGTCACACTGGGAGGAAAAGAGGTGGAGGGAGTTCCCGATGTGGGAACACGGGGTGAGGTGACAGGACAATGGGAAAGCCCAGCCGCTCATGTGAGAACAGGGCTGGGAAAGCGAGGGAGGCGTGTTTCCTGAGCAGAGAGGAACTGTGTGGTAGTTATGAGGTGACGTGACTCCCATCATGCCCAGCGGCTGCCGAGATGTGTGGCTTTATTTGATGGGACCAGAACTCGGCCCCTTTCTCCAGGCCCAGTCCAGAGAAGGGTGCGCCCCGGGCAGGTGTGCCGGCACAACTGTGTCCAGGGAGGAGAGCGCTACAGCTGCCCTTCTAGAGCTAAGAGAGGGGAGCAAGGCTGGGCATTGTCTTTGTCCTCCGGCTGCTTGGGGTTCCCTCAGCTCACCTATGCTTTCCAGTGGGGTAGATTTGGCTGTTACCTTCGGTCCCCGTTATGGGCTGGATGTGTACTCTCTGAATTCATGTATTAGAGCCCTAACCCCAGTGTGGTGACATGTGGAGGTGTGGGCCTTTGGCAGATAGATGAGATTATGAAGTGAGGCCCTCATGGTGCGATTAGTGGCCTTAGAGAAAGAGGAAGAAGCAGACCTCTCTCTGCATATTCTGAGGCAAGATCATGTGAATTTATGGCAAGAAGAGAGCAGTCTGCAAGCCAAGAAGAGGGCTCTCACCAGGAAATGAATCTGTTAGCACCTTGATCTTGACCTTCCCAGCCTCCAGAACTGTGAGAAATGGATGTCTCCAGCGTCTGGGGTGTTTTATTACAGCAGCCAGAGTGAAGACAGCCCCCTTTCATTCAACACACACTTGCTTGGTGCCTGCTGTGTGTCAGGTATGGTGCTGGGCACCGGGGACATAGACATGAGGAGACAGAGCACACGATCAACAGGGGAAAAGTCATTGAGGATGGTGACCAGCGCTTTGAAGGGCAGCGCAGGAGGAGGTCAAGTGACAGTGAGAACACGAGAGGGGCTGGGCTGCCTTATCCTGGGGCTCAGGAAAGTTCTCCTCAGGACTCTTGTCCTGTGTAAAGAGAGGCAGCCACACCATGACCCAGGCTAGAAAAATCCAGGGAAGAAACAACGGCTAAGAGCAGGGCCCGGAAGCTGGAGAGCGCCTGGGAGGTCTGAGGCCTAGGAGAGTGCACCAACCCACGAAGCAGAGAGAACAACTGGAGAACGGAGGTGGGGTGGGATCCCGACCGCAGAGACCATGGTCGGCCTGTGAGAGCAAGCTGGAATTTAATGTGAGTGCCACCGGAAGAGCCCAGGAGTTTCTGCAGGGGAGGGACACAATCCGCTTTATAATTTTAAAAGCTCTCTCAGGCCACCATGTGGGGTCAAGGGGGGGAGATGCCAGGATGACGGCACGCCCGGGATGGCAGCAGCAGAGGTGACAGGAAGTGGGCTGGCCCGACATGTATCTTAGAATTTACAGGACTTTGCCAACAGTCTCACGTGAGGAGAGCTAGCTGACTTCTCCATGAGGGACCAAAGTAAGCGGGTAGATGCTGGGAAGACAAGGGAAGAGACGGCAGGCCCAGGTGCCCTCTGGACCTGTGTGGTTCGAGGCGTCTGTCTGACAGCAGTCAGCAGTGACCAGCTGGGACTGAAAGCCCAGGGCTGGGACAGATCACACGGCGCGAGGAAAGTGCTAAGTGCACTTAGAGATGAAGCTGGTGGGTGCTCAACGTTCAGGAAGGGACCAATTCATGAGGGAGCTGCTTACCAGGGGGCCAGGACATGCCCATCATTTCACGTATCTTCATGATGGACCTAAGGCCACCTCGAAGACCACAGGGAGACAATGAGAGGAAAACCACTGGATTGGGCAAGACAGAGGCAGGACGTGGCAAATAAGAAGTAGCCTCCGCAGGCGCAGGACAGAGGACCAAGTGGGGTAGCTCGGCAGGAAAGAGGCAGAACAGAGGGGACCAGCAGTGGCCCGGAGGGGGTCTAGACTGAGGGAGAGCTGACTTATTTGTAGGTGGGTGACAAAGCCTGCAGTAGGATAACGGGGACAAATTCATGACCTCATAACCAAGGAGGTTAGAGGTGGTTGTAGAAAGGTGCTAGAAACCGTAGGACCCAGAAAAAAAATCGGAAGGAGTCGAGAGGAGCACGGACACGCGCACTGTCTCTGGAAGGGACAGGATCACAGGTATAGGGGGCAGACGAGCGGTTCCCTTCTGACTGCCTACTTTCACAGGGAAGCCTGAGTCGGGAGGGAAACCGCCGCAGCAGGACCACACTGAGGGGAGGACCTGGAGTAGAACGGCCGCCGCAGGGCCCGGCCTGCTCAGAGCTCTCAGCTGCAGGGCTGTGGTGGTGGCGAGCAGTGAAGATGAAGTTGGGTTCGGGCCGAGCAAGAGGTTCTGCCGCCTCAGCAGGGTCTGCAGCTGCTTACCAGGGGGCCAGGACACGCCCATCATTTCACGTATCTCAGCAATACAGACCAAGTTGAAAGGGATGAAGAAAAATGATTTTTCTGATTCAGTGGCCAATAACAGGACCCGTCACTTAAACAAGAATTTATTTTCAGGACTGTGCTTTTACTATAGATTAAAATTTAATATAATTTAATTCACATATAAAGACAACTCTGGAGACTATGTGGATACGACACGGCCTGGGGTTCAGAGTAACTGAGGTCACGACGCACTCAGGCCTGGGCAGACACCAACTTGCTCATCCCGGAGAAGTAGGATTTCTCTCTTTCACTCATCACTTCGAAATGCAGCGGCCTCCTGCAGAAGTTGCACTCGGCTGAGGAATGTGGCTTGAGTTCCAGACCCACTCGCTTCCACGTGGCCAGCAGATTCTCTGGGAGGGAAAAGTTTTTAAGAATGGAAGGGAGTATGTATGCAAGAGAAATGCAAACATTGGCCCACACGAAAAGTCAAACACAAACGCTGGCAGCGGCGTTATTTTCGTAACAGTCAAAAAGCAAGAACAACCTAAACGTCCATCAACTGACGGATAAACACACTGTGGTACGTCCAAACGAAAGAAGATTCTTCGATCTAAAAGGAACTGAGGATTCAGGCTGCAACACCGGCGAAGTCTGAAAACACTGTGCTGTAAAAAGCCAGCCATAAAGACCGCGCGCAGGTTACGATGCCACTTTCGTGAAATGTAAAGCGTGGGCAAATCCAGAGGCGGAAAGGGGGTCAGCAGCTGACACAGGCCGGGGAAGGGGGACGGCATGGCTGCTCACGGGTATGGGGTTTCTCTCCGAGGGGATGAAAATGTCCTGGAATCGGATAGTGATGATGGTTGCACAGCATCATGATGGACCTAAGACCCTGGAACTGTATATACTTTAAAAGGGTGAAATTTGTGGTATGTGAATTATATGTCAATAATGTGGTTTTAAGGCAGCAAGACCACCTAAGGCTCAGGAGGCAGAGGCAACCTGGGCTGAAAGCAGCCCCCGGATCTCTGCCTTAAGGTTGGACATGGGGGTGCTGGGTTGGGTTCAGAACCACAAGCAGTATAAAACACTGAACAATTACGCTTATCAGAAGGCATCAGGCTGGAGTCACTCCAGGGGCCGTGCCTCAGGGGAATAGAAGCCCCAGGCTGAACTACAGAGGCCCAGGACAGACTAAAGCCTTCAAGGCCTCTCTCTGCTCCCTAGCCATCACTGAGAAATCTTTGAGTCATCCTGACAAGGGGGCACTGGAAACATTGGGTGGACTGGCAGGCTCCCTCAGAGCTTCTATAAGCATATCTACACTCCCTAAAGTGAATTAAACAACCGTCTTTTACAGTTTTATACCATCTGAGAGCATTCTTAATTACCTGGAGAAAGAAAAGTTTTGAATGCCTTTGAAGGGCTTCAATTATACACACTGCAAAGACAGCCTAATGCGACTGTCCAGTGAGGCCCGGTACTCACCGAGGAAGTAGTTCATCATCTGCGGGGTGTGGTGAGGAGTGGGGGCGATCCGCAGGAGCTCCTCCCCCCGGGGCACCGTGGGGTAATTGATTGCTTGGACGTAGATGTTATGTCTACTCATTAGTTCGTCACACACTTCGGTGTTTTTTGCGGCATCTGCAACCTAAGTTTGACGGCAGAGGGTAAGGTCACGAGAGCACAGACCTCCTCTTACAGGGATTCTGATGCACGTGGCACTCACGAGGCTTAGGCTCAAGCAGCAATGCAAGCCTGCAACTTAAAGGGTCCAGCTGTGCTTAGTACAGACCAGGGGACCAAAACCACCTAAGAAGCAAATTTCACACAGATCTCCCTCCCAGGCTTCAACTTCAGTTGATGCCAGCTAATTCTCATATCCACGGATGTGTGTACCATGGGAATAAAGCATCTTTGATTGTACTAGCTATGTAAATTCTACTAATTCAGCTGTGACACCAACAGGGCCACCATTTACAGTGGAAAGAGTAAGACCTATTTTAAAATTAACTGACTAAAAACCCATACTTCAAAGCTAGCCAAGTTTAGGCTCCTGGAACTTTTCAGACAGAAGGTCTGTGTTTGCCCTTTTAAGGCCAGTGTTCTGGAGAAGGAACCTCTGCTCTAGCTTGCTGGGTTCAAAGGCTTCATTCTCACTGTGAAGTCAGCCAAAGGCAGAAACGAGCAGAGGGCCACTGACTACGGCCCCCTGCCCCAGCAGCCCCCCTGCCCCTGCAGCCCTCCTGCCCAGCTCAACCTCCAGAAGGCATGAAACAGAGCATTTCGCACGCCATGTGCAGAGGCATAGTCCCTAGCGAGTCCAGTCACACGCAGGTCATTACCCGAACAGGGATGATGTGACTGGGGCAGTGAACAACCGGAAGGCCCGCGTCCATGAGCATCTGCCTCATGAGTTTGACGTTGCGTTGGTGCTGGCGGCGAAGCGCGCGCCCCTCGGCGCTCTTCAGGATCCGCACAGACTCCAGGGCTCCGGCCAGCAGCATGGGCGGCAGGGAGGTGGTGAAGATGAAGCCAGCCGCATAGGACCGGACGGTGTCGATCAGAGAACTCGTGCTGGCGATGTACCCTCCAACACAGCCGAAGGCTTTGCCTAGGAGGAGACAGCCTCATTTACCACAGCTACTGCCCCTAAATGTGCCAGCAAGACACTGCAGAGCCTCCGAGCATTTTTCTTTACGCCCTCAATGTGCCCTAAGACTAAAGTTAAGGGATGTCCACCCATTTCTGAAGGGGAGAAAGCTGAGAGGTTATGAAGGGGTCCTCTCCTAATTCACACGGCCACACTGGTATCTGACGAGGATCAAAGTACAGGTCTCCACAGCAGGCCTAGCACTGAGCGACTCGTCCAGTACACCCGAATAGCAGGCTGCCGCGTCTCTTCCCACCTGCCTTTCCCACCCGGACTGGCTGCTCTGCCAGTGGGCAAGGCGCCACCTCCCGCGTGGTGCGTGGTGCGTGGTGCGTGCTATCTGGGACAGGATCAGGATTGTGCTGCTGGCAGTGTCCTCTCACCGTGAGCATTCCCCTGGAGACTAGAATGTAACCCAGCTAAGACATGAACTGTTTTGGTGTGACCACAACGATCTCTTACCAAAGTAAACACTGAACTCTGACAAAGCACTGCCCAGAGAAACATGAAAACTCAGGACCTGTTAGGGTTGATTTAGGGTCCACCTCTTTTTTTGATCTCCTTAAAGCCCTTTGCATAATGTGTAGCTTATGTTTCAGGATTAAGGGCTCCAGAAGAGTCCTTCTAGATGTTAACATTGTGTTCTGTAATTAACATTCCTGTTTGAACCCCACGCAGGGCTGGGTTGGTATAAGCTCTCACAGTGGAAAATTTCTCTCTGCATCTGTTCCAGCTCGAAATGACTATACCTTCACAAAGCCCGCATCACAAGAGCTCTTTAAAAGAAAACGGTTGCTGGCATTAGGACACGTGAACGAGCGCTCTTCTCCTGGCAGGGGCTCTCCCCTGCGGCCCCTGACCTCTCCTGGTTTGCCCAAGGTTCTCAGCCCTTTGACAGTGCTGACAGACTCTCTTTTAGGCCCACCCTGCCTTTATGCAGGCTGTCAACTAGCATTTTAGCGGAGTGCTACACAGGTCTCCAACTGCCTTACCAACTTTTGAAATCTTCAGGTTTTAACAGTTCACATTTTCATCTCCTTAGACTCCTCATAGGCAGAGATCTATGGTAATTGCTTGCACACGATTTTTTTTATCTTCTCCACAAAAACTGAGATAGAGCCTGTTATTTCCCTTATACAGGTATCCCTACTTATCAAAAGTTGTTATGCCACTTTGCTTTTATAAAAGACCTACATTAGTACTTGGTTTTCACTCACCAGAAGAAATCTGAAGAGGGCTTTCGCTTTTATGAGAAAAAGTGGAAAGTGAAAATAGCCTTCAGTGTTTGGCGGTACGCACTCCGAGCAACGAAAGCGGCTCTGCCCAGGCCCTTCCCCGGGAAGCACACTCGGCACCCCAGCATCAGGCTGCCACAGCTTTGACCTGGGTCTGTGAGCACCTGTGTCTTTGCTTTATGTCATTTTGTCTTACGAAAGGTTTCAAAGGGACATTCTACTTTCAGGTAGTGGGGAAACCTATATTGGTGAGGAAACAGGTACAGAGAGATTACCAGTCCCAGGTCACACAGCCAGGGAGCTATGCAGACGGGTTTAAACCCAGCAGGCAGCATGGCTACAGCGGCCAGCCCCATGAGACAATGCCTCTCACCTAGCAGGTGCAGATACAAAGTAGCCAGAGTGAACTGCAATGGTCTCAGAGTTCAGTGCTTCACAACACCTGAACCTACAGGTCCCAACAAAAGCTCTCGAACACCGCTAGGATTCTTCAATACAATAGAACACTCTGAAGTACAGAGTAAAGGCTGTTGCCATGGCATGTAACCAGAACCACAACTATGTTTGGAATGAGCTCGGAGGGCAACAAACAGTATTTGTCATGTTAGGCTGTGAGATTTAATTCTGGGAATCCTGCCTCCATGACTCTAGGGAGTCTGCTAAGCTGTGCCACCACTGAGAACATACAAACTCACCCAAAAAGTGCCCCAGACTTTAAATGCTATCATACCGTCTCCTCACCTGACCCCAGTTAGTCCTTGGGCCTTGGTAGGAAGATATAATTTTATTTTTCAAAAATTTTTTAGAAGTTTATTTCTTTTGAGAGAGAAAGAGGGGCGGAGAGAGGAGAGAGAGAATCCTAGCAGGCTGTGCACTGTCAGTGTGGAGCCCGATGCAGGGCTCAAACTCACAAACCACAAGATCATGACCTGAGATGAAGTCAAAAGTCGGACACTTAACTGACTGAGCCACCCAGGTGCCCCAGGAAAATATAATTTTAGTGCAGATTCCAGCATGTGCAGAGTATACATACCAAGTGTTCCAGAAATGATGTCCATTTTGGGCATAACTCCATCCCGATCACCAATCCCTCCGCCTTGAGCCCCGTACAGTCCCACCGCATGGACCTCGTCCACAAAGGTGATTGCTCCAAACTCATGCGCCACATCACACAGCTCTTCCAGTGGGCACACTGCCCCTGAGGAAAGAACACAGACCGCCCTGAAGAGCTCGCTACTTCACAAATTTCTGTTTGCTACGAGTCAGCCAGAACAAAGTAGCTTATGTTCTAAAGGTACCATTTTTAATACTGGGAAAGACAACGAATTTTCCCCAGTTTCTAGTTTACCTAAGGTTCTTAGAGCTTAGTAAAAGCCAGAATAAAAAGCCTACGTTCACCCAAACCTATACAAGGTCTACCGAATACAAAATCCTAGCAGAGTGAAAAGAAACTGCAAAAACAAAATAAACATCACACTTTATTTAAAGAGCCCAGGCCCAGTTTGGTTTTCATTTAAGGTTTCAGACTGGCCTCTACTTAGACTTACCATCCATTGAGTGGACGGTTTCAAATGCGACAATCTTGGGGACCGTGGGGTCAGATCTTTGCAGCAGTTCTCTGAGGTGGCTGACATCATTGTGGCGGAAGATGTACTTTGGCACTCGGCTGTTCCGAATCCCTTGGATCATGGAGGCATGGTTCCCAGAATCGGAGTAAATCTCACAGCCTAACAGGACACAAAAACCCCGCTATTTATCAAGCCATCTGCACCAAAGACAAATTATTTCCTAGACACTCAGGGACAACAGACTTTGCCCTGAGAGTGCTGCTTTGCCCAGTAGGAAACACACTGCTTGCCAGTTTCTTCCTGGAAAAACCATGAACTAGTGCTTCTCTTTTGAGAAGGCCCGTTGGTGTACAATAGAATAACCACTGGGCAGACAACCAATCTGCTCTTAAATCTGGCCACCTCATTCCAAACTGTATCAAAAGATAACTACAAATGATTATGAGAACTCTCCAAAGAATTTTCCTGGCATACAAAGCACATCTGAAACAATTAGCTTAAGGACAAACCCTTTAAGTCTGCTTCTTCATTAGTATCATTTGCTGCTGGACTTTTCATGGGCAGTGAGCACTTCATGCTCAATTCAAGGAAAAATGCTCCCAGATGCTATCATTGCTCTTAACTGTTTTTGGTAAGCCCTCTTTGTTGTTAATATCCCTGCTATTACTAGGAACCTCAGAAAACTCTAAGGCACCCGTGATAGGCTTCCTTACCTGGCATCATCCTAGCCAGAGTGAACAGGGTCGAGTCGTTGGCCACAAAGCAGGAGGAAAACAAGAGTGCTGCATCTTTCCCATGTAAATCAGCCAGCTCCTGCTCCAGGTCCACATGGAATTTACTAGTTCCTGAAATATTTCTAGTACCACCTGCTCCAGCACCATGCTGTTTCAAAGTGTCCCTTTTAGTAAAAAAAAAAAAAAAAAAAAAAGAAAAAGGCAGAAAATAAACCCCATGGCTGTGAACACTACGTGAATCGTTCCTCTCCTCAGGAGCTAGGACACCGAACCTTACGGTGATCTAGAGACTCTCTCATGGTGAAACCAGAGAGACCAGAAGTTTCAACTAATTTCATCTTTAGACTAGGTAGCATTTGGTGTCAAAACCAGGGTGATGATACCCTGATAATACCTCTAGGAATCCAGAACAAGTGTTCACTTATCAGTCACTAAGTACTTAGTATTAGCTGAGTTAATTTACTAAGGCTTCTTTACTCTGACAAATACCATTCTCTCCAAACGCCAACATCAATTTCTATAGGGACATCTTGGACGGCGGTTACCTGAACCTAAACCCCCTGAAAACCGGTCACATAATGTTAGGAGTTATCTATCACTACACCTCAGGTTGGACTCTCTTTAGCAAGCCTCCTTGGAGACTTTGGCAAGCAAGTCTCTCGAGCGTCCCTAGCCAGGTGAACTTCCTAAAGAACATGAATGGCGGGATCTACTTTCTAAATGTCTTTTTCAAGTAGCTCTTCCTCCAGTGCTGCTAGATTTATAGCTCTCCATCTGAGGCTGCAGCAGGGATGCCTCTGTGCAAGACTGCCTGGCGTTAAAGGCGCACTCACTTAAGGAGTGGTAGGGGGTGAACAGACAGGAGTAGTCAACGAGCCAATAAACTTGAACCCTCATACACAAAAGGACTCCACCAATTACTTGTGCATTCAAGTTCTTTTAAAAGTAATCCATAGAGGGGCGCCTGGTTGGATCAATAGGTTAAGCATCTGACTCTTTGTTTTGGCTCAGGTCATGATCTCACGGTTCATGGGTTCAAGCCCCACATCAGGCTCTGCACTGAAGGTGTGGAGCCTGCTTGGAATTCTCTCTCTGCCTTCTTCCCCCACTTGCACTCTATCTCTCAAAAATAAATAAGCAAACATTAAAAAAATTTTTTTAATTACAAAACAGTAATCCATTGATATTTTCAAAGGTTAAGAATAGTGTTTTGCTATGGTACACTTTCAGCTGCTAAATATTTCCCCCATAAAAGATCCAATCCCTCTAAATCATCGATGTCTTGCCAAATAATGTCAGTGGTACCTGAAAGCTGAGGGTTACTTACATGACTGCCCCACACACTCGTGGGTGGCGACTCATTCCTAGGTAGTCATTGCTACACCAGACTGACACCTGCTTTTTGGTGATAAGGGAGTCCGAATAGTCATCCGCCATGGGAAAGATGTGCGCCCTCCGGTTCACAGTTTTAAAAACTCGATAGGTATGGTCATTTTTTTTCTCATCAATTTTCTTCTCAAAGAAACGATCATATTGAAAAGTGGAGACAGCTAAAAACCAAACAAAAGATAGGACAGTCTGATGGTTAGGAAGCACACCTGGGCTTTGGCAAAAGACCTGGGTTCCAAACCCAGCTTGGTCATCTAATAGCAGAGAGATTCTGAACAAATTAATGAAGTGCTCATGTGGGCAAGTTACACGACATCCTCATCTTGAGATCGTGAAGGTCTCCAATGTGACTGCGTATGTCAACTGTTTAGTATGGTGCTAGGGCACAGAAAGGTAGGTGTTAAGGGAGAGAAGGCAGGTTGCCAACAGGATTTGTATTTACTATGGCCAAGAACACCTACTTGCATCAAGCAAACACATGCCTTTTAAGCCACAACTCACCGTGCAATCTTGTATTTAAGATAATGTATGTTTAAGTTAAAAACCCTCTCCTGCATCAGGCAAAAAACAATGAGACTTACATTTTGGCAAGTTATCTTGAAGAAGATGGGACACTCTTTCTGGTCTTTGCTTTCGCATGATATCCTGGAAGTTCTTCAGCAACCCACTCGGCTCCCCACCGTCGGTCTTCACACTAATCACGCTGGGGTTCACTGAGGTTTGGGCAACCTCTGTAACAAAAGTAACAAGTGAAGGGGACCAAAATTCTATTGTGAGTTCAAAATACTTTCTAGAAATACTGTCAAAAATGAATTACTGCCTAGTTTGCCAAAAAAAGCTGATCATAACCAAAGTTAGTGGTAACTGAGTGTATGAAGTTTTCTCCCTCCCTTTTATTTTAATGGCCAACGCCTGGTGTTATTTTGTTTTCAGAGCTGCCAGACAGCTTTAATAAACAGTAAAGTCCAAAGCTTCTAGCCGGTTGGCGTGCCTTTCCCACTTTCCCACTCCACTCAACCCTAATCTCAATTTTCTTCATGGAAAACAGTTACAGTCATATGCATCATTGCTGCTGCTGGGGGCTTTGGGTGCTCTGTGGATATGGCCACAACTGGCATTAAGGTTGCCTCTTAATCACCATCAGTAAGACACACAGCTTGGGAGTCCTAAGACCATCAATTACTGCATAACATTGTTTTTCACCTTTTATCCCACCGGATAGCAGGAAAGATAGAAAGGGCCGTTTGGTAACAGCTTATGCCATCAGGGTATTTTCAGAAACGAAGCAATTACTATAAAAGGTGGTAACATCCTACACGCACACCAGAAAGAAAGTCCCACATTTTTTCATATGGTCCTCAGACTCCTATCTTGATGACCTTCTTCCTTGGCCCAAAAAGAGGAAGTTTCTATCCAAATACTACCCTAATAATAGCTCAGACATAAATCTGGAGGATCAAAAGAACCAACAGGACCTCTGCACTCTTGCTAATGATTCCAGTCATCTGTTTACCTTTCCTCACGGCATGCATTTCCTGTACATCCTCCTGAAGCTCCAGACTGGCTTTGCGGAAGACGCTGCTGCCCTTCTGGCTCATCTGGGCTGCCAGGAAAGGGCATTTGCTCGCAGTGCCCTGGCTTGTGGCAAGGGAGGGATGTCCAGACGGAAGTTGCGTGCCATCTGGAGTCTGCTGGGATCCATCAGGAACCTGCTGACCCTCGGCTTTGGCAGTTTTGTCCTCTGGGGGGTGAAATGGAAAAACTGAAGCATTAGATCTGGTTGCACAATATGCAAGAAAACCCCTTGTTTCTTTCTCTTATTGCCTGGGAGACAAGCTTTATGCTTACCCTACCCCCACATTTTAGGCACAAGTTTACTTTTATTAGATTCTGCTAATTGAACGGTTTTCTCATCTGCCTCACTGGAATCAATCAATGTTCTTGTGAGGAGTTAACTGACACGATCCAGCTACCTTTCAAACCCACAGTATTTCTCCATTATGAATCCACCAGAAGTAGTATTTTCTAGTTTCGGAGAGCCGAAGAGTTTTTGAGTTGGATTTCAGTAAATCTACCCTAAAGACACACAACATATTTCAGGAGAGGATACACTCTTGAAGATAAGGAGAAATGTTCATACGATTTTTTCTCTGCTTACATATTTTTAAAAATTTTTTAATGTTTATTTATTTTTCACAGAGAGAGAGCAAGTGAGCAGGGGAGATGTAGAGAGAGAGGGAGACACAGAATCTGAAGCAGGCTCCAGACTCTGTGCTGTCAGCACAGAGCCTGATGCGGGGCCCAAACTCACAAACTCGAGATCATGACCTGAGCCAAAGTCGGACGCTCAACTGAGCCACCCAGGCACCCCTCTCTGCTTATATTTTCAAAACAAATTCTTGACAAAAAAGCTTGCTGTTGCTTAACATATAAACTACTGATTTTCATCTTAACAAAAGAAATTAGGCTAAAAATGAAGTTTTGTCTAATAGAGTTCAAATGATAAGTATGCCAAGAAAGAACCACACGGATATCACATGTACCGCATCTACTTGCTCATCTAAACGTACCAAAGTAGTTCACTGACTTAACACAGTTGGCTGGTAACCGTGCTTCTAGTCACAATGACTCTCCTTTCCCCCGAAGCAAACTCATTCACCCTTCTTCTAGTAAAGTCTTATTCTGTATCATCCTGGAATATTGTGAGTCAGAGACTAACTTCTACAACTTGGTAAGATATCTCGATGCGATTTTCATTAAAATTTTCTAGAAGTCAAAAAATTGCTTTGAAGTTCATGTCATTCTTTATAAAAGTAATACGCATTCACTGTGGGAAATCTAGAAAAAAAAGCATTCTATCATTCAAAACGTAACCACTGTAGGCATCCTGGTTAATTATATGTTTTTAACATATGTGCAAATTTAGAAAAAAAGCTTCACTTATTCTGCATGTGCTTGCTTTTTGCCCTTTTCATTACAAAGATCTGCCTGGGCTGGTAAATAGCTTGCGAATATCGTTTGCAACGGCTGCAACGTCTATTGAGTGAACAAGCCACGTTTTACTCAACTTCCTCTACACCCGGGAGAGAATAGTAAAAGAGGATTTTGGCTGTTCAGTAAAAAAAACATAACTAACTTCTAAAAGAGTAAAGAGGAAAAGAAATCCTACACAGGATTATATCCTTTCTGCTCACAGAAAAAAAAAACACTCCTTCTTACAAGAAACACATCCAGAGAACACACCTAACAGAACTTACAAGGTCAATTATTCTCGAGGATTAAGGGAAACCTGAAAGGCCACATCCTTTCCTAGTAGAGTCAGAGCAAAACTAAATCCAACTCTGAGCCCTTTATTAAAAACAAAATTTAGGGGCATCTGGGTGGCTCAGTCAGTTAAGTGTCCAACTTTGGCTCAGGTCATGATCTCTCGGTTCGTGAATGTGAGCCCCGCGTCAGGCTTTGTGCGGACAGCTCAGAGCCTGGAGCCTGCTTTGTGTCTCCCTCTCTCAAAAAGAAATAAACATTAAAAAAAATTAAAGATTATATATAAAATAAAGATAAATGTATTTAAAAATTCACTACTTTAACGATCCTATGTGATTCCATTTACGTGAGGTTCCTAGAGCAGTCAAATTCAGAACCGGAAAGTAGAATGGTGTTTGCCAGGGGTTGGGGGAGGGGAATTAGTGTTGAATGAGCACAGAGTTTCAGTTTGGGATGCTGAAGAGTTCTGGAAATTGGATGGTGGTGACAGTTGCACAATAATATGAATGTACTTGGGGCGCCTGGGTGGCTCAGTCGGTTAAGTGTCCAGCTCTCGGTTTCGGCTCAGGTTATGATCTCACAGTTTCAAGAGTTCGAACCCCGAGCCAGGCTCTGCACTGACAGTGTGGAGCCTGCTTGGTATTCTCCCTCTCTCTCTCTCTCTCTCTCTCTGCCCTTCCCCTGCTCACGCTGTCTCTGTCTCTCTCAAAATAAATAAATAAACACAAAAAAATTTTTTAAAATATGAACGTACCTAACACCATTGAACTGTACAATTGGTTAAGAGATGATAAGTTTTATGTTAGGTGCATTTTACCACAATTAAAAAAATAACTCGAAAAAAGAAAAAGTCACAACTTTAAAAGCCAAAAGCTTCTACTCAATTTTGCTGCAAACCTAAAACTGCTCTAAAAAAATAAAGCCTATTAAAAAAAAGAAAAGCCAAAGAGCCAAATATTAAACGAAGGAAAGGTTGAAATAGAACATTCCAACTTTATATTTATGTGAATGAGGTACTGATGAACACTAAAACTCCAACAGACATCGAATACTACCCAGAAACCTATAAGGGGCGCTGGCCACCGTCTCACCTTTCCAGATGGGAAAACTAAAAGTGCGACCTTGCAGGGTTAGGACGACAGCTGGAAGATAGTCCGTGCAAAGAACCGAGCCTGGCACAGAGTAACCCCCTCTGTGACTGTGCCCCTCATCACCGCTGTGGACTAGAAGTGCTTCCAGTCTAGTGATGAACGCTCACACTGCCACCTCCTACTTTATTGCCAAGGACACTTACTCTCATTAGCCGGAGGGGTTTCTTTGACCTGCTGGCAGTGTACTGCTGAAGTGGACAGGGCCCGAGGGGCTGGCTTGGCCCCAACTTCCATCATCTTAGGGCAGTTTTGGGCATAGAACAACAGAGATTTGCCTGCCTTCTGCAGAAAGGCCTGAGGCACTCGGGATAAGAATGGGCAGCGGCGAACAACAGTCTCCATGTCCGAGAGGGTGCACTGATCCTATAGAAAGACAATGAGTGACATCAACACTTCTTAATAATCAGGCAACTACTACTGCAAGGTCACTGGGTCCAGGTGTCGTCCCCAGTTTGTAACGAGGGTACCCCGGGTTACAAGTCTAACTCAATAATGTCTAAGAACAGCGCTACTTTACCCAGGACACCAACTTCTCCTTTCATTCCCCAGCTCTACACAAAAGCACCTGCAAAGCAACTTGACTACATGAAGTAAATGCCAATGATTAACCACCAAGGGGCTGAGACAACAAGGGACAAGTCAGGAACAGGTTTGGGAGGTCAGAGGCACCTTAAGGGAGATGCACAATGCAGATAAAACATGTTGGCACACACCCAGGTGGAGACGTGAGGCTAGGGAAGAAGCCACTGTCATCCATCCAGGCAGAGGACTCGCGGGGATCCTGAACTTCTGGTCCTCACATCTCCAGACCTGAGGAAGGCACCCAGCTGGGCTCTGGGTCTCTGAGACAAGGATTTCCCTGAGGTCATCCCCCACCGCTCTAACAGGACTGAATTGAGAAAGGAGGGGACATAAAGAAGGGCAGGAGTAGTAGGGGAAGAGCGGTTGGGGCTAACTGGGGAGAGGCAGGAACTATAAAATCGAGAGTGTTGGGTCTGGAGTTAGACAGTAGTCCTGGCCAGGGAGAGGTCAGAGGTTATTCGGGAGTCGAGAGCTGAGAGCTCGAGAATAACGGAAAGGGTATGAGAAAGGAATTCTAAGGAAGCTGCCAGTTAAAAAGGAAATGTAAGGGAGGAGCTGAAGAAGGGAAACTGAGGCAGCCCAATGGGCTAAGGATCTGGGAGATGAACGTTGACCCCGAGGAGGCGGGTGACGGGTGCAGTGGGGGATGGGTCCCAACGTCCGGGCGAGCGGGGCGCGGGCTGTCAGGACACGCGGGGGCTTCCTTGGCCGGCGCCGCACCCGTAGCGCGGGCCCTCACCTGCGCGGGAGACTGCAGAGGCGGCGGCGGCGGCAGCGGCGGCGCGGAGTCGGCAGGCACCCAGGCCAAATCGAACCAAACAGTTGCCCTTGTCCCTGGGAAACCTCAGGCCGCGAGCGCCGTCGCCCTAATATATAGCCAGAGTGAGCGCCGCGCATGCGCCATGGGCGTAGACGTCCTCCGCGCAGGCGTACCGAGTCGAGCTCTTAGAGAAGGAAGGGCGGGGCGCCTACGCGATCTCGGAGACGCGAATGGGAGCTGGGCTTTCCCGGATCGCCTGCCAAGAGGAGGAGGGGCACGGTGGTGGATCCTACACCCTCTTCTCGCTTCTCTACTAGCTGCCCTATGCTTCAGAACCCTGTAAAAGGGCAGAGTCAGAGGGGAAGTGCGCCTGAGGACAACTGGGACGTTATAGGGTTGTAGAAACTGGTGCCTTGGATGTAGAAGAAGGAGGGTAAGGAAGGGGTTCCGGACCACGGTCTAAAGCAGGATCCGCCCTGTCTATGACGAAGGGCTTCCCAGAAGAGGTGGGGGTGTATTTGCCCAAGGATGGAGTGGTTCTGGGGGTGATGGGGGGAGAGTGTGCAGCAGGAGGGGGCCCCTCGGAGTCCAAGATGAAAGGACTTAATCTGAAGCAGAGAAAGGGCAAGAGGGGCAGGGCTGGACGGAACCCGTGTACTATACAGCTCTGAGCACCCGGGGGTAGTGTGGAGGCACAACGCCTTACATAGTTAGGGTTTGACACATATTATTACGACTTTTTTTTTTTCCATCGCCGGCGGTCTACAGTCCCTTGCTGGCCACCTGGGCACCAACTGGGTGGCTCAGAACTCCATCCTAAAGTTCAGAGTTGGGCCATAGCTCTTTAGGGTCTCCCCCAGTGCACAGCTGCAAGGTAGGGTTAGGCAAACTTCCCTCAGGAACACCAATCTGGACTCCTTGCTCCACACCCTTCCCAGCTTAACTTGACCTGGGTTGGCCTGGGCCTGTGCCAGGCGCACAGCTGCCCTCCTCCACTCTTGAAGGGGTCATCCAGGTTGATCCTTCCTCAGCTGGGCATTACTAAGAGGGACAAAGTCCAGAGTGATGGTGACCAAGATGTGTCTAGGTACTTCTTAATTGCCTCTCTCGAGTCTCCAGCCTGCCGAGAGGCAAGCAAAGTGAGTCTCCACATGCAGCGGAAAGAGCTGGGTCCAGAGTGGCGCCGGCACCAGTCCAGGGGCCCAAGAAGAGGGCTCTGGCCTGGGAGTCCTGGGCCCAGCTCTGCCCCATCCTGCTGAGAGGAGGCATGAGGAAAGGTGAGCACTTGGACTCAGACCCAAATGCACCTAGAAGTGGAAATGGTAAAAATGGTGTTGAATGTTTTGCCCATCTCTGGGCCTCACTTTCCGTATCTGGGCAATGGGATCATAATCCCTGTTCTACCTGCCTCACAGGGCTGTTTGAGTGATCAGAGGTGAAACAGGAGCAGAAAGAACTGGATATTGGAACTAAATACGGGTTCCAACCAGTGAGCTCTGAATCCCACTTGGCCTTGGGCAGGCCACAACCTCTCTGAGGCTCATATTCCTCATTGTAAATCTCTCCCAGCCCTGCCATTTGTGGTTGGCAGGAGGGTCAGGTGAAGTCATGGATTTCAGAGGCTTATTGTTTAAACCAGTAAGTCTCCAGCTCTCTGGGAGTTTCCTGTTTAATAGAGGGAAAGGTTGAGAAACAAAAGAGACTCACTTGGAAAGTGAAATAGAATGTTGTAAACAATTCCAGATGGAGAAGGAAGCTATTACTCCCCAGACACTGAAGGAGGGGGGATCCCAACCACCAGGAAGCCTTCCGGAAGAGAGGTGCCAGCTGGAAGGGTGGGTCTACATGGAACTGGGAGACCGATAAGTGAAGCCTTCAGTGGGAAAGTCCCAGGCCTGTCCTGGAGGGTTAGTGTGAGTCAGCCTGAGTAGCTGGGCCTCAGGGTTGCAGCTAGAATGTGAGGTCAGGAGGTAGAAGAGAAAGGCCATAAAGGGGCCACAGATCCCAGCGTCAGGGCTCAAGAACCACCACCAGGGTGCTGGTCAAAATGCATATTCCCAGGCAGTGCCTCTTTGATTCTGACCCAGGAATCCAGATTTTCACCAGGCCTCTCTGTTGGTGATGTGGGGGTAGCATGTCTTAGGGCCACGTTTTGGGAAATGCTTCCTGAGTGGTTTCCAGTTGGAAAGCCACTGGAGTTCTGATCCTGGCCCTGCCACTTTCTGATCGTGGGTCCATGGGCAAAATACCCCATATCCTAAGGCTCAGTTTTGCATCTGTGAAGTGAAAGCGCCCCACCTGCCTCGCTGATGAGTCTGGGTGGGTCCCGTTCAGCCTTCTGCCTCTCCTCCCCTCTCCCTCCCCCATTCTTTTTCCTTTCTTCTCTCCATTCCTCCCTCCCTTTTCTCCCTCACTGCTGTCTTGCCTCCTTCCTCAGAGCTGCAGTACCAACTCGTCTTATCACCCTGGTTCTAGGCAGGGGAGCCCAGGCTGCTGGAGTTCAGACAAGGTCAGGCCCCGTTCTGAGGACAATGAGGCTGGGGCATGGCCTCCCCACTTCTTCCCTCCAGCCCCATCTGCGTCATCATTGTCGTCACCGTCAGGGGCTGCTGCACACAGCACTCATCCCGCGGTCAAGGCAGAAGGAAAATGTCAACCCCAGCCCCAGAATTCACCCTTTTCCACTCTGGGCCCCAGAAACTACTTGTAGTAGTGCCTCTCTGTGAGGGTCAAGGAGATGACGAGGGACCTTGGACAAGCTTACTGCTTTCCTCTGGGCCTCAGTTTCAACATCTATCAGCCAGGCAAGAAATCCCTCCAACCCCCATCCCGAAGAGATCCAGATGGACATGGGACAGTTTTGAAGATGAATAAAACCTCTAGCCTGTGCTTCCGATCCTTGGTGTGGTCTTGGCTGTGAGCCAGCCGTGCTCCTTGGGATGTTAGTGTCTGTCTGGCAATGAGTGGGAGACCAGCTTCGCAGAATGGCTAGAGATTCTGGAAACAGTTCAGCTCTGCCCTGTAGAGGTGGAAATGTGAGCTCCAGGGTTTACAGTAATAGCATAGGGTCCAAGAATTAGCATAGGAGATGGAAGCTAAGATTTCCAACTTTTCCTGAGGGATCAGCAGGCCTGGTGCCCCGAGCTGGCCCAGGCGGAATGTGTTCTCTAATTCTCTGCCAGCCCTCACGTCAGTGGGTCCCCAATCCTAAGGACATGTAATGTCCAAGCAATAACGTGTTTCTGGCTTTGTAGGCATCGGAGTGTGTCTGCAGTCCTAACCCATTTTAGACCAAGGGTGACTAAGATCCAAGGAGGGGAGAGGACTCACTCAAAGCCACAGAGCAAGAGAGGTTTGGGCTGCAAGGGGACCCAGGTGTCCCGCTTTCTAAGCCACACACTGGGCTTTTCTGCCCTCACAGCCTCTAGAGGACAGTCTGAGGCCAGCGGTTAGGGGAAGGATCAGGCTGGTTGTGAGGGCTTTCTGGAAGGGACTAAGAGATGAGTTCCCTAGTGCTTGTCCTCATTCATGACTCACCCACAGCCAAGGCCAGTACAGATCTGGCCCATACTGATCGTGCCAGGGCAGGCCCTGTGAGGTGATGGTGTGGTGTTGGGATGGAGCAGGCTAAGCCCCTGCCTCTCTGGCCTGTGTTGGAGCCTTGATCCCTGCCCTCCTGGACTGCTGGAGAGACAGATGCCAGGAAAGTACCTATTTGAGACTGTGACCAGTACGGGCAAGGGTGTGGGAACAGAGAATGACAGGGAGAGAGACCTACTGCAGAGCTGGATCCTGGTGTCAAGGAGATGCCACCTTGGACAGGCCAGTGAGGCTGAGGGGCCCCCAGTGAAGGCTAGAGGAGGCTGGTATGGAGGAGAGACATCAGGAGGCCAGGGAGGCTGGGGCTCAGAGGGAGAAGGAGGTGTGTGATGGAGGCTGAAGGAGGGTGGAGTCCCAACTAACTGCTGCCAGAATCCCACTGTTATCAACAATGTGATAACCAACCAAGGCAAGGCCCTTAAATCCTCTCTGGCCCAGGAGGGTTTAAAGGCACGCCCAGCACCCCTTCTGCCCAGACATTGAGGAGCTGGAGCAAAGGAGAGGAATAGGGAAAGAATGAGGGAGGCTCAGAGAAGTGCTACTGGACAAGGGTAACTAGGAGAAGGCCAGGGAGGGATTATAATACTACAGTGAATGGGTATAGCAGCAAGAACAGCTCTCCTCAGCGTTCTAGCCTGGTGCTGTGATTATGTGCACAACCTCAGGTCCCCTCGGAGCAACCCTACAGGTCAGTGGATTGAGGAGACCCATCCATGGGGCAAAAGCTCAGAATGGTTAAGTACCTTGTCCAAGTTCACACAGCCAGCAAGTGGAGAGCGTGGCTCACTGGTTGGCCTTGTGCCTTCTGGTCTAGCATTCCACCTGAGGAGGATGAGGAAGCTGGGAGGAATAAGACTGGGACTGTGTCAGGGGTCAAGGTCTGAGTGGAAGCTTTTGTCTGCTTCTGGGAGATCGGTCTAGTTGGGGTAGGCAGATGGGAGTGCCCAGCTAAGGAGCCAGCCAGCTTGACTCTTACTGGGAGTCACTTACTGGGAGTCACAAAGAGGCAGCCAGCCATGGCCTCCGGGGTAAGACTCCTTCCAGAACCCACACACTGGTGGACACTGTGTTGCCTCTATATCCCCTGCACCTGTGTCAGCAGCTCTGGGCCCAGATGCTTAACACTAGGGCTCACAGCCTGGCAGAAACCCCCTTCCGCCTTCCTCTCTCTTGGGGGCTCCTGGAAGGAGGAAAGGGGCCTCTGGCACTACAGCTTTTCTGTCCTGTACTTCAGAACTCATCTCCTTTCTGTCTCCTCCT
The DNA here is from genome assembly GCA_030068075.1 of Paguma larvata. Lineage (NCBI taxonomy): Eukaryota > Metazoa > Chordata > Mammalia > Carnivora > Viverridae > Paguma > Paguma larvata. The sequence goes on along the minus strand of CM057842.1, from coordinate 19,683,587 downwards.
CTCCCAATCCTCCCAGCCACTCCAGCCTTTTTCAGTGCTAACAGCAAGCCCTAAGAACAGCCCCTGCTTGCTGAATTCTGCCTCTGCCACGGGCACAGGCCTGGCACTTGTGCATGTCTGCGCCTAATTCTCACATGTGCCCTACAAAGTGGTGATGTGCAGCTCATTCCTAGAGAGTGGAGGTAGGACCCTGCTTGTGTTCAGTTCCCAGCTCCGCTCTCTGTGTGCCCCTGGCCTTTGGCAGACGGCACAACCTCTCTGAGCTTCCATTTCCGCATGCACAAAGAGGGAGTGGTACTTTCTGTGATGGCTGAATGTTGTGTCCACTTGACTAGGCCATGGTGCCCATTGTTTGGTTAAACACCAGTCCAGTTGCTGCCGTGAAGGTGTTTTTACATGTGATTAACATCGACAATCCGTTGACTTTAAGCAAGCAAAATTATCCTTGATAATGTAGGTGGCCCTCATATAATCAGCTGAAGGCCTTAAAGAGCAAAAACCAAGGTTTTGTGGAGGTCTTTTGCTGCAGGGTGTAATATAGGAATCCTATCTGAGTTTCCAGGTTGCCAGACTGCCCTACAAATTTCAGATTTGCCAGCCTCCACAGCCATCTGAGCAAATTCCTTAAAATCAATTTCTCTCTTCATATATCTATATCTATCTTATTGTTTCTGTCTCTCTGGAGAGCCCTGACTGATAAACCTTGTGATAAACACACAAGGTTGACATGAGGGCTCACTGAGCCACTGCCTCCATGCCCGTGCGGGGAGGGATCAGCCCCTGGAAACGGCATGCAGGCATGCAGTTAGTATTAGCTGGTGGCTACGGGTGAGGGAACCGAACCTTGGAAAAGTAACTTGTCTGAAGTTTCAGAGCTTGAGGCAGTATTTGAGCCAGGCCTGCCTTCCCACCTCTCTCAATGTGTCCCTGCCCTGTCACCCTCCTCCTTGCCAAGAGCGTTGGGCTGAGGTGGCTCTGTCTCTCCAGTGGTCTCCTATGGATTGAACAAAAGCCCTCAAGCCTTGGTGAGGGAGGGGAGACCGGAGGCACCGTTGGGGCCCAGCTGGTACTCAGTTAACAGGTTCTTGTGCAAGACTAACAGGCTTGTGACATGCCAACATCCACTACTCTAGAACTGCTGTGGCCCTGCTGTGGCCTTTGGAATCGTTGGAGTGAAATCAGCACAGGAGCGATGGCCAAATAACAACCCCTGCACTTTGGGGAAGGCTTCTCAGCCCCACCGTCCACCCTGCAGATTTAGCAAGCTAATCCCCTGTGCCTCATAGACTTGGGGTTAGCAGCCCAGGGTCCACAGGGACCAGGTCAGGGAAGGCAGTGGGCGCCCTGGGATCCTCTACATCTCCGCTCTACTCATTGTCATCCTCAGGACACAACCTAGTGTGGCCGGGCCTTCTTCCCATTTTCCAAGAATAGACTCATATCCAGATTTTGATGTGAGCACTTGGAATTCTTTTATTTTTAAATAACAAAAACTTAGTTGAGTAGATAATATTTGAATATGGCTAAAATGCAAATAGTATGACATGATAAAAGACATTTTTCCCTCATCCAAATCTGTCCCCAGACACAACCACTGCTTCCAAGTTCTTATGGGTCCTTCCAGAAAGATCCTACTCAGTCATTCAACATTTACCAGTTGATTGCCTGCTATAAAAGAGCTGCATTTATAAAACACATTCCTCTTTGCTACATTTTTTTTTTGTATTTAATACTATAGCTTGGAGAGGGCCCTGTAGTGAGTGGAGAGACTTCTTGCGGCCACGTAGTTCTCTGCTGCACTGATATCCGTGGTTCACTGGCCTACCTCCTCTCTAGTCGCTCTGTGGTTTCCATTCCAGTAGTTGCTCCTACAAATTCTTGAACGTGCTTCCTTGAATGGGGTGAGGACTTCTGTGGGATATTTAGAAACAAAATCACTAGGTCAAAGGGCAAGCCAAAGTGCGAAATCTTTTTTAATTTTTTTAATGTTTTATTCATTTTTGAGAGAGAGACAGACAGACAGACAGAATATGAGCCAGGGAGGGGCAGAAAGAGGAAGACACAGAATCTGAAGCAGGCTCCAGGCTCCAAGCTGTCAGCACAGAGCCGGACGTGGGCCTCAAACTCACGGACCGCGAGATCATGACCTGAGCTGAAGTCGGACGCTTAACTGACTGAGCCACCCAAGTGCCCCAAAGGTCAAAATCTTTGATTCCAAGATTTGTTGTTTTTTGTCTCATATTGAATTGCATGTGCTCTTGTGAGCAGCCTCAGACACTTGACAAAGTGAGGTAGTTTTCTGGAAATGAATAAATAGGTTTATTTATTCAGCAAATACTTACTGTGCACCCCCTGTTTACCAGGTATTGAACTAGGTTTTAAGACAGAACAAGGCAGATGTAGTCCTGTTCTCATGGGATGGATGGTCTAGTGGGGGAGGCTATATGTGCATATATATACATATACATATACATGCACATATATACGTATATATACACACACATATATAGTAAACACAAACACATGTCAACATATGATCACAGACTGAGCGCTCACATAAGTGGTCTGACTGACAAGAACAGGGGCTTCTTTATTTGGGATTTGAGGAGGGGATATTCAAGGTGAGTCCCGATGGAGCCAACCGGGTGATGACTGGGGGTGGAACAGGCCAGGCTGGGGAATCCATGCCCTTGGCCACCTCCAGCCCTGGCCAGTGCACTTTATAATGTGGAAAGTTGGGAAACCAGCCGTCTTGCCCAGAGCTGAGGGGGCATGGGTGTGTTTCATTATATTACTGTGATCATGACAAATACATGAGCAAGGAGGCATGGGCGAGAAGTCTGTGGGAGGCGGGTATGCTCGAATCGGTTCTCTAGAACTTTGAGGACCCTGAGGAGGGAGAGTGGGAGGAGCTGGAAGGCCGCCAAGCCTCTGAGCCCTCACTGAGGTCATGGAGGCTGGTATAGCTGGTGGGAAGGGGCATGAAGGACAGCAGAGGCAGCTGAGGCACAACTGAGGTGCCCGAGCCAGCCGAGAGATGGACCTTCTGGTGTGAGGTTTGGGATTGGGGGACAGCTCTGAAGCCTTTGGGCTCAACCTCAGCTGAGGCTGGGGCATGGGACAAGGCCACCCGTGACGTTTACCCAACCTCCAGAACCCATCCGGCTTAAACACAGCAGCTGGTTGTGACACCGGCTCAGTGCTTCCCTCCAGCTAACTGCCAACATGCCATCCAGCCCCTAGGTTCCTCTTTTCTGAGCCACCCACGTCGAGGTCCATTGGGATTTTGCCTTCATTGCTCTGACTTGGGGAAGGGGGCTGCAGGGGTCAGCAGTACTGGTGGCTCACAAGAGGTACTCAATGAGCATTTGTCGAATGAATGGATGGATGATCGAACAAATGTATGTGTGAATGAATAAGTGGAGTGGGTAAGTAACCGAGGATTTGCTGTGGACTGTGTGTGAATATATGTGTGTGTGTAGGTTCTCAGGCCCCAGAAACAGGGCAGTTTGTGGGCATGTTGTGTCAGCACAGAGGCAAGTGTGGAAAGCAAGGAGCAGGTGGCCAGTTGGCAGATACCCCAGAGATGGGAAGGAAAATTCGCAAGGTCATTTACCAGGCACCCACTTGCTTAGGCATTTGTGGGAGCCTGCCCTGGGAGGATTTGTGAGCGCCCACATCCTGAGCATCCTGCCACCACACCTCCTCTCATCCATATACAAGCACGCACCGGGGGGCACCTGGGTGGCTCAGTTAAGTATCCTACTTCGGCTTGGGTCAGGATCTCATGGTTCATGAGTTCGAGCCCCACGTCAGGCTCCGTGCTGACAGCTCAGAGCCTGGAGCCTGCTTCGGATTCTGTGTCTGCGTCTCTCTCTGCCCCTCCCCTGCTCATGCTCGTTCTCTTTCTCTCAAAAATAAATAAACATTAACAAGCACACATGTGCCCTCACAAGTGTACACGCAGCCTCGTGCATGCAGCCTCCTCCACGCCTTCCTCTGTGCTCGTCCCGAGTCAGGCCATCTCTGATCCTGGGCTTGGTCTGTGGACTGCGTGTGCGGCCGGGATCCCACTGAGGCCCCGTGGAGCAGAGCTGGGGGGAGATGGGGGCCACAGGACAGACCACAAGACAGGTAGCAAGTCTTCCCCATCCCAGACCTTTGCCCCCTCTCCCACCGCCTGTGTGGCTAGCACATCAGAAGATGACCGTGACCATGCAGCAGGAAGGCTCTCATTTACCTCTGTGTAACTACATTTAGAAAATAGTTTTTCCACAGTTGCCTGCATCTCTGCTGGTAGCTCTGAAGTGACAAATCAGGTTTGTGAGTTCTTAGGGCCAAGTTTCTGCAGAGCAAACTATTAGTCACATTCGGAGGTGCATACATTGAATATCTCTCAAGTTAATGCATGGTCTCAGGCCCACAGGTGCTAGAGTCACTGACACCCCCTCTGCACAACCATGCATCCAGTCACTCTGATCATAGGGACAGTAACATACATGCTCATAACCATATATAGCTGCAAAGTCACATCGTTACAGTCAGGCATGCTAGGATAGCCACAGTGCACTATGTTTGTGACATTGTCATACGTGAGGTCACACATGTGGGCTGAGGCGTACAGGGTCACGGGGTTGTGCGCATTACTTTGCCCCTCTCCCTTACTATCCCAACCTCCCCAGTGCTCACTATCTCCCTGGGATGTGTCATCACCATTCCTTTCCCCACCCACATCCCTGATGAGGTCAAGGTTGTCATGAGCCCCATCCTTCCCTCAGTCTATCTTTTCTGTGGCCATTATACTCACGGATGCCCTGATGGTCCGATACAACTCTGAAAAGTACCCAACTGGCCTTTGTGGACTCTGGGGCACTACAGTCAAGCTGTGTGACAATAACAGTCTCTTCTTTCAGGAACTCAATTTTTCACCTGTTTAACAGAGGCATGGACTTGGTGGTACCAAGTCCTTTCCAGGACTCGAGATAGGGACAGCTATGATCCTGTGGCCTCTTAGACATTTCCTGGGCCCCGGGCTCCTTGGAGCCACCTGGCTCCTGAGATTCTACTCAGACCTTAAGGCAAATGCCGCTCAATAACGAATAGGGCCCCAGTGAGGTTTCCTTGAGAATAAAGGAGAGCTCAGCTATGCTCGAGGCCTCAAAAGGGCCTCTCACAGCAGACCTGATACTTGGCTGGCTGTCAGGGTCACACACAGGAGGAGCCATCCAGCTTGGAGACGGGACCAGAAAGCCTGACCTCTGGGGACTCACTCACGCAACAAGCAACACACTGGCAAAAAGAACCTTCTAGAAAAGCTGCCATGTAACTCAACTGCAAACTCAGGCAGGGTGTCTCAGCACAAGAGATAGTCATTGTTCTGGAAAGGCCAAAGAGGCAGCTCCTCCCTCTTCCCCTTCTTGTTCCTGATCTTCCCAGACCCCTGGGGTTCCAGGGCAACCAGTATGTCCTCCTGAGCTTGGGAGAGGTCAGTAGGTTTATAAATCACAAAAGTTTAGTCAGGGTCACCATAGGGAGATTTATGTACTTTCCAAAGAACTGTCGTTGCGTGGCCAATGTGTGTCAGGTGCAGCACAGGAGCCCGGAGAACATAAACCAAAGTGTACCTGAAGTAGCATTGATGCAGTGTTCTCTGGAAAAAAAAAAAAAAAAGTTCTGTGGTCAAGTAAGTTAGGAAAGCCTATTATATAATTCAGCTGGGTTGAACAAAGGTAAACCGGTTTCTTGCTTGTGGGTTTTGGCAGAGCCTGTGTCAGTGTGCGTGCTGCAATAGTGTTCTGAGAGTGGGTGGGGAGATACCGTGAGTCTCATTTCCACCCTGCTTTCTCTCCAAGCCTCTGGTGGGGTGGGAGACTTGAGCAGTGCTGCTTGAGGGGCACCAGGATTGCAGATTCAGCAGGGTGCTGGGTAATCTGCAGCTTTGCAAGTTCTCAGAAGCTGCTGCCAGGGCATCACTTGGAAAACCACTGATCTTTTCTCAGAGCAGCTAGAGGGATCTTTCTAAGGCTAAAACACAGAGGTTCTCCTCTGCTCAAAGCTCTTCTGTGGCTCTCCCACTCAGCAGAAGCCAAGTCCTCATGGAGTCTGTAAGGCCCACCCACCTCAATGACACCCTCCCTCTACTCAGCAAATCCCCACCTGGGGCCTTTGCTGTTGCTGTCCTTTTTGCCCTCTATAATGCTCCTCCCCCAGATCTTGGTGGGGCAACCCTCCCCCTCCCTTCATTCTCACCCACAACCCAGCCTTGTACCCCTGCTCCTCCAAGAGGCCCTCTAAGACCACCGCTATTTCCACAGCCCTGCATGCTGGCTCCATGAGGCCAGGGTTGTGCTGTCTCATGACTATTCCTTGTACCAAGCACAGTGCTCAGCAAAGGTTGGGGGAACTGTTAAGTGAATGGAGCCCAGGACCCCATCAGGGCTAAAGCTTGGGTCTCCCAGGCCAGACAGGCCCGAGCAACTGGGAGCTCTCTTACAGGTGGACTCTGGTTTGATGCCGGGTCTGGTCTGATGCCTGGGAGGGGCTGGGGAGGAGGGCAAGGGCAGAGATGTCCAGGCTGGGGCTGTGGGGAGTGGCCCTGTGGATGCCAGGTTCTGTCACTGACTCCATGAACCTTATCAGTGTCAAACTGCGTCCTATCCTTGGAGCACTCTGTGTTCCTGGTGCATCTCCCCAGAGGTCATGGGAGTGCTGATGAACTTATGATCCTGATGAGCTCAGAGGGTGTCCTGTGGCAGAAACCAGAAGGCCCTGAGGAACGAGGGCCAGGCCTGTCTCCTCACTGCAGCCTCCATTGGCTCTGGCTTAGCCTAGGGGTAACCCCAGTGGGCAATGGAGGGAAGGAGGGTTAGCCAGGCCTGTCTGACTGCCAGGTACAGAGGAGGCATAGGGAGGGGGTGGGGCAGTGGTAGACCCTCCTCTGACCTCCTCTTCTGTAAGGTGGGGGGTGGCCACCCAGGATTTTTGCCAGGCTCCCTGGGGCCTGTCCGATTCTGTGTCTTGTGTTGGCAGTACCCCTGTAGCCCTCCCCCATCAGGTCAAGGCTGTGTTTGGGTAGCCTTGAGTAGCTCCCCACAGGGACTGTGAATTTGCACATGATATCAGTGGTGGCCTTGTCCAGGATTCCCAAGGAATTTTCTGGCAAGCCAGTCTTTGACTTTGGGCCTCCTGCCCAGTGAGCTGACATTAGGCCCTGAGCCTTGTTCTGAATGGCTCTGCCTGGTGGGTGGACTGAGGGCTGGGGTCTCTGGGCCACCTGTCCTGGTCTTCCTGGGTGGGTGTAACTCCCTAAGCAGTGTTTTGCTTCTTGTGCACTCATACTGCTGAGGCACACACAAGTGGGCACGTGTGAGTACGTGGGTACCTGCAAGAAAAGCCTGCCAGTCCGAGCTCCCACAGTCTCCCCCAATGTGCCCTGCTTTTTTAAACCACCATATTGAGAGATTACTGGTGCTGGGCCTGTAGTTTAATCCTTACAGCAACTCTGTGCCCTAGGGTTGTGTCCCTCAAAAGGGGATGTTGAAGTCCTAACCCCCTCGGTACTTGTGGATGTGACTTTATTTGGAAATAAGGTCTTTGGAAATGTAATCGGGTTGAAATGAGATGATACCGGATGAGAATGGGCCCCGATCCCATGACTGGTGTCCTTATAAGAAGAGGGAAATTTGGACACACAGGGAAGACAGCCACTTGAAGACGGAGGCAGAGAGTGGAGTCGTGTGGCCCCAAGCCAGGAACTCAGGGGCTACCAGGAGTTGGAAGAGGCCAGGAAGGGTCCTCTTCTAGAGTCTTCAGAAGGAGGATGCCCCTGTCAACACCTCAGCTTCTAACTTTGGGCCTGCAGAACAAGGAGAGAATAAACTTTTGTTGTTTGAAGCCACTCAGTTGGTGGCACTTTGTTACGGTGGCCCCAGTACACCTAGCTTCTGTTATGATCTCCCTTACCTGAGGAAATGAGGGTCAGACAAGTGGGGCACCTGTCCACAGTTCCACAGGAAGTCAGTGTTGTACCTGTGATTGGAACCCCGATCTGCACAACTCTAGCCTTTCCCCACAGACCTTGGAAATGTCACCTCGCTTACCTCTATCCCCTTACCCACTAAAGCACACCAACCCGCAGCCTCAGGGGAGACCCTGTCCCCTCCCTGCTAGTGGCCTCCCATCTTTTTTGCTGGTTCCTAGACTTTCCCAGTGTCCTGGCTTCCCCAAGCTCCATTCCCACCTCCCTCCTCTTCCCTCACCAGGCTCTGGACCTCACAGCGGCCTCAGTCTTTGTGGGAACTCTGATTGCCCCACAGCCCAGCATCCTGCTGCCCTTCCTGCCATCTCCGTGCAGTCATATCTCCCTGCAGCTGGACCCCTTTCCTCCTGCTGCTCCCCAAGTCCAAACGTCCCAGGCTGCTCTGTTCTCAGACCTCTCCCTTTCCTGAAGGGTCTTCTTGGGGGCTATCCCTGCTGGGACCTCCATGCTCTCTCTTTACCAAGCACAACTCCTCTGGACACTCAAACTTCTGTCCTACCCCAGATCCTTGCCAATGGCCATCAGACCAAGCCACTGAGACCTGGCGTTTCCCCTTTCCCCATCCCCAGGGGTCCCCAACCCCCAGCTCTGTCCCAGAACTCTTGAATTCCTACACTTTGCTGAGACAGTAACTGGCCACCACCTCTCCCCAAAGGGGAATAGCGCCCTGGCCAGTGTCACCCCTTGCACGTCCTCCTTAGCCTTAGGTTGGTCACCTGTCACACTTAGGGCTTTGCCCAGTCTGCCCAGTTAAGCACCTCCTCTGAATGATTGGGTTTCCAGGCTCACAAAGTGGTCCTCCTGAAGGAGAAGGCCGACTGCACCCCTCGCTGGCACACCAAGCCTCTAGTGCTTGCCCACTGCCTACAGAATGGAGGCTCAGTTCCCCTGTGTGGCCTTTGTGTCCTTTCCTGCTACTGTCCAGGCTCCTGTGGGCAGCAGGTTTCAGACAGACAATGTCAGGATTCTAGTCCTTTCTGCAGTAGGGCCTTCCCCAGTTCCCTGCCCCCAACCCGCTTGATCCCCTGCCTTTACCCTGGCCCAAGGGCAAAACTGCCACTGCCCAAAGCAGGTGCAGGTCTGTTTGGCCAAATCTGACACAGGCCTGGCATGATCTGGCAAATCCTGAGCCGGCCTGGTTGAGAGAGGAAATTAGGGCAAGGCCAGTACTTGCCTAATATTATGCTGACCTTCCCCGGACAAACAGAAGTTTGCACAAGAAAGGTCACTGGAGTCCCTGTGTCCATGTGGCATAACAGGGCACCAGCACACGCACAGCGTAGCAGCTTGCGTTGGTGCCCTTCCTGGTCCCCTCCCACTTAGCACTTTCATGCACACAGGCTGACTCCCTTGCCGGTACTTCAGGCCCTATGCCGAGGGCTTTCTTCCCCCAGAAGGCCCTAGGCCTGGTGGAGGAGAGCCCGGAATGCCAGGCCTCCACCATGGCTGTTGGGAATGTGGGGATAAACCCCTCGTCTCCCTTATCCTCAGGCGGGAGAGCCCCAAGGCACGTTCTGCGTTGCGTCCCAGAGCTCTCCTGTGTGATCGGGCCCCGGTCACCCACAGTGGTCACTTGCTTGATAACACACAGCTGCTTTCCCTTCTCTGCGTCACTTCCCCCTTCCTACTGCTGTTCCCCAGAATCACCTCCCAAATAAATGACCCCTGAATCCTTTATCAGGGTGAGCTTCTAGAAGAACCTAAACTAAGATACACGGCAAACTAAGATATGCATAAAGAGTCTCACACAGGCACGCATATACGTGCAGCAGACACCTGTGGCCATGTGGAAGTACTCAGTGACACGGCCAGGCACACGTGGTCAGCCATACCCAGACACACACACATACGCGTGCACGCACAGATACGCTCATACACACATACGGACGCATCCTCGGTCACGACACACACACGTACACAGCTATGCACACACCTGTGTCCATTCCATGTGTGCTAGAGAGGGGACCAGAAAGAACTGACAGGACTCTCCCTCCAGAAGCACAGAGATCCTCAGAAGGAGACCCAGCCCCCGTAGCCACAGAAGGGGAGGATCTGGCCTGCGGGAGTTCGAGCAGCTAGAGCCCCACAGGGCTGTAAGGAGAAGGAGCCTTTCCTTCTACCTGTGGAGGATGGGGGCATTTGAACCAAGGGTAGAGGGTAGGATTTGCCCTGAGGAGCTGAACACTGGGGTGTCCCAGGCAGAGGGAATAGTATAGACCAGGCCCAAGGGTGGGAAGGTCTGGCCCGTGAGGCGGAGTGGAGTGCGAGGCAAGGCTGGGGCAGAGACGGAGCAGATGGGCTGTGGGGAACCTGGCCTTATTCTGACAGCTGGAGGGGAGTCATGGATGGGTTTTGAGTGAGGGAACACATGGCAAGCCCCAGGGAATACTGACAAATGTAATCATCCCATATCCAGGTCAACCCCCTTCTCGTCTCCTCAAGAACCAGAAGACAAGTCCTGTCTCCTCTGGAGCTTAGTACCTCCCTTGCACAAGGTGGATGCTTGCCTGTCCCCAAACATGTGAGTCATCTGTGGGGGGTGAACCTACCCAGGACCCAAGGATGACTCATCACAGGAGGCCTTTGTCACCTTGATGAACCTCTTGGCTCCTGGCAGCTGGGATGGGAGGGGCCCATCCCCAAGGAGCAGGGAAACAGATAGGAAGTAACTAGGCATTGGAGGTGAGTCCACACCAGCCAGGCCTGTCACTGCCCACCTCAGCCTGGACGAGCTGTATATCTCTTCCGTCCCATACCTTCCCCTTCTGGGACCTGGGATGCATTTCTCTATGGAAGACCTGCTTGTCCTTGAAACCCCCTTCCCCACACGCCTCCTCCTGGAAGCCTCCCATCTTGTCCACAGAGGCACACCCCAGTGCTGAGCTGGAACCCCCACGGAAGACACTCACTGGGCTCAGTTTGCTTGATATGGCTCCTTTTATCTGACTCCCCTGATGAGCCAGGCACAGGGGCTGCTATGCACCCGACCCTCCATAATGTGGGGATCCCAGAATAGGGCGAGGCACACAGCCGGCACTTCACAGATGCTTGTGGAATTGAATTGCCTGCTCCCAACCCAATAGAAAGCCCCTCCCTAAGTCCAAGCATCATTGGGGCCCTTGAAAGGGTTTCCTGGTGTCCCTTAGGCCCAGTGAGTCCGGCGACTGAACTGTCAAAAGTTCGGGTGACCTTTCCCTGTGTCAGGCCAAAGATGAGTGCCCAGCACCACCACCCATGGCCAGCAGGGTATTGTTCCTGCTCTACCGGAGCTCATATTCCCGGGAAGATGCACGAGAAAGCAATAGCTCGTAGGCAGCACGAGCATGGAGGCAGGAGAGGTGCCTGGGGCGAGGCCAGAAGAGAGGTCTCTGAGGAGTTCATGTTCAGGCTGAGACCTGAAGGTCCATGCATGAGACTGGGCGTGATCTCAGGGAAGGGCAGGTCAGACAGAGGGAGCAGCCAGTGCAAGGGTCCCCAGGAGAGCCCGAGCTTGGAGTGTGGGAGGCCAGCGTGACGAGATGAGGGGGGAGAGACAAAGGAGGCCTGCGTAGGCTTGTCTCCAGCCACTTCCCTCGGGAAGTCTGCCCAAACACATTCACCCATTGAGACCAGAAGGTCCTTAGAGGTTCCCTATGGATGTCTTTATTGGACAATGGGGAAACCGAGGCCTGAGATGGGACCACAGAGCGAGTTGGGGTCAGAGTTGAGACTTGTCTCATCTTGGGTCCCTGGGCAGAGCATCACAGGTAGGTGAGAGGTCCCCTTAAGGGCAGGGCAGGGCTGTCCAGGTCCCCACAGTGCCCAAGGCTTCTTGGTGAGTTACCAGGACCATCACATGAGAATCACCCAGACTCATGGAGTCAGACTCTACAGCTGGCCTGGGAATCAGCATTGAAACCAGCTGTACCCTGGATTCTGGAAACCCTGTGCCCTAGGCCCTCTGAGCAGGCTCACCCCCTTTGATGACCAGCTGAGAGACTCTTCTACAGTCCTGCTTCTTTTTATTTTATTTTATTTTATTTTTAATGTTTATTCCTTTTTTGAGAGAGAGACAGAGTGTGAGTGGGGGGAGGGGCAGAGAGAGAGGAAGACACAGAAGTCACAGCAGGCTCCAGGCTCTGAGCCGTCAGCACAGAGCCCGATGCGGGGCTCGAACCCACAAACCCTGAGATCATGACCCAAGCTGAAGTCAGACGCTTAACCCAACTGAGCCACCCAGGCACCCCTCTACAGTCCTGCTTCTCACACTGACGGGTGGGGGGTGTGGGGACCACGAAGCTACCGGATACACTGGGGCATATTCCTGACCAGAATGCATGACTTGGGGCGAACTGGTCCTTCATCAAAACATTAATTTGATATTAAAAAAATATTAGAAGAGAAGTAGATGCTAAACCTACTTGACTAAGATAAAATATGAGACAACAAAGGACTTTCTAGTGTGGAGTTGGCCACCTTTGGACTCTTTTGGCACCCATCTCTGCTTGTTGGGGGTGAAAGTCTTAAGGCCCTTTTAAGTTATAATGGGGCCTGAACTATTTAAGGGTTATTACTTCTTCCAGTATGTGTTAGAATTAAAGGTTCTGGCTGTGCAGGCACACAGACTTGGGTTCTGACCCTGGCTCCCCACTTACTAACTCTGTGCCTCAGTTTCTCCATCAGTAAAATTGGGAAAATACTGCGTCGCTCCTGGGTTTGGGGCTAAGACTTCATGTGGCACTTGGGGTACAGAGACTCTGGCAAATTAAGGTTGTCAGTTATTTTATTGGTGACCCTATTTCAGGCCGTTCCCAATTCAGGATTCCCTGGAGGTGGGAAATCGGTTGTCTTCTGACTGGGCCCCTGGCCCCAGCGTCTCACTCCACATGCTCTGGGGGCAGCCAGCAGAGTCCTGCTATGGGGCCCAAGGGACTGTGGTCTGCATCCTTCCGTCTTGCCCCATGTCTCTGGAGTTGGGCTTGTAACTCCAACCACGCCCACCCCTCCAGCTGGGCAGTGGGGCACCAGGACAGGAGTTAGCTTGGCTACTGTGGACCGGGCCTATGTTCCCCATGGCCTCACCAGAAGACTGAAGTCTAAGATGTTCAGTAACTTGCCTAAGACCACAGAGACAATTCATAGTCTGGGGCTGTGCTGTCCAATATGGGGGCCACTGGGCACACATGGCTGTTATGTCTAAATTAATGAAAATTAAATAAAATTTAAAATCAGCTCTTTAGGCACAGTGGCCACATTTTAAGTGTTCAATAGTCACGTGTAACCAGTGGCTACTGTATCAGACGGCGTAGATGTAGAACATGTCCGTCATCGTGGAAAGTTCTCTTAATCACTCTTCGTTTAGAGCAGCCTGGGCCCAATGGCCTCACCTGGGGATCTCATTAGACACTAGTGCCTGGCCCCACCTGCAGAGGTTCTAAATGGCAGTCAGGGCTGCATACTGCTGCTCTGAAGCCCTCAGCATTATCTACCAGGACGGTTCTCAGGTTTGAGTTCAGACCCCACCCCCAGCCCGCTGTGCAGAGCCAAGGTCAGGAAGCCTCAGCTTTGTGGGGGTTTGTTCTATCACAGCCGGGCTGCCCTGGGCCCTTGTGAAAGGGAGCGCCAGCATCTCCCAAGGGGTTGCTTGGGGCTGTGGGAGGGAAGGCACTGGTCATGCTCGCGGTTAGAAGGACTCAGCACACAGAGGCGTCCCCGTCTGACTTGGGTGGATGGTATGGTGTAGAGACTCTGTGTCTTCACTCCTCCTGGAAACTGGTCCCAGGCCCATGGACATCACTGCCCCCAGGAGTTGCCATAGCGGCTCTAGCCAAGCCATTCACTGTTTTCAGTGTGGAAGGACAGGCTCAAGGTGGATGCTCACCCAGAGGGACTCCCCAGCGTCCCCAGAGGTGTGGGCTTCTTACCAGAGTGGCCAATGCTGTTGGACGGAGGAGCAGGCCTGAGCAAGGACCAAGGCTTGTGGCCCCTTAAACCTCTCCCTGCTTCTTTAGAGAAGTTTGGCCTGCAAGGGTGCCCCATTTCCACAGTGGGTAAGACTGAGGCCCAGAACTGCAGTGAGACTTCAGAGGGAAGGTCCGCCTGCAGGGGCCACTCCCAGTCTTGATGTCATAGCCTCATCTGTGAGGGGTCTCTTTTGGTTCACCTCAGCCCAAGGAGGGGACAGACATGTGGCCAGCCCCCTGACCCATTGACCCTGTTCCCCATGATTCTTGTCAACATTTGTGACCTTATAATCTGGCCCTACTTCTGAGCCCACCTGCTTTATCCCTGCTTTCCAGATACTCCACCCTCAATCCTGTCACCAGACCTTTGCCTTGTCTGTTTCCTGCACTGGAATTGTGCCCATCCTCTCTCCTGTCTGCCTGGGCCCTATTTGTGCTCTGAAGTTCAGGTTTCCCTGTCCCCACAAAGAAGCTTTCCCCAGTTACCCTAATCCCTTCCCCTTCTCTCCTGCTGAGAACAGGTCCTGCCCTTCACGGACTCCATTACCCTCCGCGAGCTATCTTGTCACAATTCATTTATTTAATTGGCAGATATTTACTGTGACTCTAATCTGTCTGGGCTCTGTGCTGGGTGCGAGAATATAGTCACCTCCTTTCCCTGCAGCTAATGTTCTAAGAGGGGAGAAGATAACAAACCAACAAGTCCCCTGTGCCAGACGGCAATGCCACTGGTGGAGAACAAAGCAGAGGGAAGGCGGGTTGGCATTTTAAGTAGGGTGACCAGGGAAAGCCACACTGAGAAGGTGACATATAAACAAAGTCCTGAGAGGAGTGATGCGTTGAGCCAAGTGAACACAGGGACAATAGCCAATGCAAAAGTCCTGAGATAGGAGAACGCTTGGCACCTTCCTATTCGAGGAAGAGCAAGAAGTCCGATGTGGCTGGAGCAGAGGCAGCCAGCGGGGAGAAGTGGGAGCAAAAGCGGAGAGGTGTCAGCTAGATCGTTGGAACAGAGGAGGTATGTGATGTGACTGAGGTCATAGTAAAAAAGTCAAATGTATTAAGTGGCAGCTCAGTATCAAGCTCCAACATTAATTAATAGCTCATGGAATCCTTCCTCCCCCATCGTGGCAGGTATCTTGTGATTATTTTACAATCGAGGATGTGGAGGCTCAGAGAGGTGGTGTAACTCATGCTGGATCACCCAGCTTGGAGGTGGCAGGACCTGGGCTCATCCCAAGATATGCCTGGCCCTGGGACAGGCCCCGAGCTGCCACACTCAGAGTTTCAAGCCCAGGCCACAGTGCGGGGCTGAGTGACGGCACTGACGGGGCTTTCCAGGCACAGGCTGGACTGAGCTATGTGGGTGGGTGTGATCCCTGCCTTTCCTCCTGCTTTCTCTGCCCCACCCTGAGATGTTGGCTCTTGGGCAGGGGTCTGGGAGTGATGTGACAGGGGGACAGTCTCTTGCAAGCATGCCTACCCATGGGCTTTACACCAGGATAGAAACATTCTTGCCGCAAGGGGGCTTGAAAAAGAAGCTTTCTTCTAGTCCCCCTCAACATGGACGTCCCTCCAGCATTGAGGCCAACAATGTTAGCTCCTCCAACATTGAGCATGCTCACCCCCAACATGAGGGACTTAGAGAGAAATGGAGTCCAATCTGATGGAGGTGGCACAGGGTGGGGGCTACTCGGTCAGAAAGCAGAGGCACCGATCTTGGTTTATGCAGATTGTGCCGGTGCCAGCTCCTGGCTTGTGTCTGTGGTGTTAGAGGAATGTGGTGTTGCAATTGTTGGAGAATAAATGAGCCGAGTGGGTGGGGCACCCCCGGCTCCTCTTCTGATGGTTAAGGATAAAAAACAGTGGGATCTGGAAAGACTAGGGAGAATGAGTAAAATCTTAGAGTGCCTGTTACTTTGAGCAAGCGTGACATTTGAAAATCATTTTACAAAAGGGTGTCTCAAAATTCAGTTTTGTAGATTGTGAGCTTTTATAAGACCAGGGGTATTCCATAGCTAAAATTATACAAACAAAACAAAACAACAAGACAAAAACAAAAACCACTACCAATAACAACAATAAAAGAACCCTAAGTTTAATGGATAGATTTTTCTGTATTTAATTTTTTTCTTCCTTCATTTTTTTCACCTTAAGTGTTTGCAAAGCAAATAGCTGTGCACACAGCTGTGTGCACACAGCACACAATAGAACAGCTGAATAAGGTGAATGTTGGTGGGAAGACTTGAAAGTCATCCTTTGAACAGTGTTGAACAATTTCCGGGTATGTGAATGATACAATACTTGTATATTTTTAAATGTTTGTCTATTTTTGAGAGGGTGTGTGTGTGTGCCACGTGCATGGTTGGGGCAGAAAGAGGGACAGAGGCTCTGAAGTGGCTTTGCGCTGACAGCAGAGAGCCTGATGTAGGGCTCGAACCCACGAACTGTGAGATATGACCGGAGGTGAAGTTGGATGTTTAACTGACTCGGCCATCCAGGTGCCCCTCAGTAAACGTTGTTTTAAGGATAATCTCAGCATCTAATGAGCCTGATCATTTGTACTGTAAAGAAACCAATTCTATGCCAAATCACAGTGAAGATGAGATTAAATGTATCTCTGTTTCTTCTTCATGGCCCCAGACTTTCCAGGTCCAAAGGAGAGACCCACTCCTCTCCAGACCAGCTGTCTACATGTGCCTTTTTCTGAATATGTTCTGGTTTGGAGGTCCCCGTAGACACCATCTTAGGTCTTAGGATGTAGTAAGAAGCCGCAGAGCCTGTCCAGATCCTAATCAGTGTTGGAGTCTGGCCAAACTGGCCTGTGCAGGGGAGGTGACAGAAGCTTCCCGAATATTGCAAAACATCCGGTCCAGGTCAGTTCCAGGTTGAGAAGATGCCCGGAGTGAGACAGGGTAGAGGGTCTAGACAAGGACAGCCTGGACTTTCCAACAGCATAAAGTGAGCAGGGATGGCCTCTAGTGGCCAGGACCCTAGAAAGTCTCCTTCTCTTTTATTTTTTTATCTTAATTCCAGTGTAGTTAACATACAGGGTTATATTAGTTTCAGGTGTATGATACAGTGATTCGACAGTTCTGTACATTACTCAGTGCTCATCGTGATAAGTGTGTCCGTTCACCTATTTCACCCATCCCCCTACGCACCTCCTCTCTGATAACCACCAGTTCCTTCTCTGTAGTTAAGAACCTGTCTTTTGGTTTGTTTCTGTTTTTCTTTGTTCTTTTGTTTGGTTTCTTAAATTCCACATGAGTGAAATCCCTTGGTATTTGTCTTTCCCTGTGACTTATTTCACTTAGCATTACACTCTCTAGATCCATCGATGCTGTGCCAATGGCGAGAAGTCATTCTTTTTTATGCTGGAGCAACATTCTATTGAATAAATATACCACCTCTTCTTTATCCATTCATCTATCGATGGACACTTGGGCTGCTTCCATAATTTGGCAGTGTATATAATGCTGCACTAAACATGGGGAGGTGTTTTCGCATTCTTTTCAAATTAGTGTTTTCGCATTCTTTAGGTAAATATGGTAGTTCTGTTTTTATTTTTTTGAGGAAACTTCTACTGTTTTCCACAGCGAGTCCACCAGTTTGCATTCCCATCAGCAGTGCACAAGGGTTTCTTTTTATCCACGTCCTTGCCAACACTTGTTTCTTGTGTTTTTATTTTAGCGATTCTGATGGGTGTGAGGTGATATCTCATTGTTGCTTTAATTTGCATTTCACCTATTGATGAGTGATGTTGAGCATCTTTTCATGTGTCTGTTGGCCATCTCTATCTTCTTTGGTGAACTGTCCATGTCTTCCACCCATTAAAAACAATTTTTTTTAATGTTTATTCATTTTTAATTTTATTTAATTTTATTAAAAATTTTTTAATGTTTATTTATTTTTTAGAGAGAGACAGAGCATGAACTGGGGCGAGGGAGAGAAAGGGGGAGACACAGAATCTGAAGCAGGCTCCAGGCTCTGAGCTGTCAGCAGAGAGCCCAATGTGGGGCTTGAACTCCTGAGCTGAAGCCAGACGCTTAACCGGCTGAGCCACCCAGGCACTCCTAATGTTTATTCATTTTTGAGAGAGAGAGAGTGAGTGCAGGGGAAGGACAGAGAGCAATGGAGACACAGAATCCAAGCCGGTTCCAGGCTCCGAGCTGTCACCACAGAGCCTGATGTGGGGCTTGAACCTACGGACCCATGAGATCATGACCTGAGACAAAGTCGATGCTTAACTGACTGAGCTACCCACATGCCCCCCATTTTTTAAAATATTTATTTATTTCTGAGAGAGAGAGAGAGAGAGCACTGTTATGCCCAGAATTCGGGGACCCCAAGAACCACCAGGGAGCCGAGTCCGATGCAAGAACAAAGAGCCTTTAGTCGAGCTAGCTCGAGCTCAATCTCCTACCACACCGACGCAGCGGTGGGGAGGGAGGGAGAGAGAGAGAGAGAGAGAGAGAGAGAGAGAGCGCGAGCGAGCGTGTTCCCAAAACACAATAGTTTTAAAGGGGTCTAGGGGCAGTGGTAGGGGTGATGGTCGTGACCCTAGCCGATTGGCTGAGGAAGGGTCAAAGGTCCTGTCCCACAGATCAAGCTTCGGGGCAGGCCCTGAGGACTCAAGGTGGAGGACACAGAACACAATGGAGTCAGTCCCAGTTTGCCCTTAAGCAAAATGGAATCAGTCCCGATTTGCCCTTACAAGCACAAGCACACACCCAAGTGGAGAGGGGCAGAGAGAGAGTGAGACAGAGAATCCAAAGCAGGCTCTATGCTGTCAGTTCAAAGCTGGATGTGGGGCTTGAACCCATGAACCCATGAGATCATGACCTGAGCCGAATTTGGTCGCTCAACTGACTGAGCCGCCCAGCTACCCCTGCCCATTTTTAATTGGACTATTCAAATTTTTGGTGTTGGGTTGTATAAGTTCTTTATATATTTTGGATACTAATTCTTTTCTCAGATATGCCATTTACAAATTATCTTCTCTCATTCAGGAAGTTGTCTTTTAGCTTTGTTGATTATATTCTTTGCTATGTAGAAACTTTTTAACTTGATATAATCTCAATAAATTTAATTTTGCATTTGTTTCCCTTGCCTCAGGAGACATATCTAGAAATGTGTCCTTTTCTTTTAAAGATGGAATTTATAAACCCTTCTCAGAGCTGAGGAGACCAGAGAGGGCCAGGCTGCATCACAGTCCCTCCAATTATAAACGGGTAAACTGAGGTCTGGAGCAGAGGTAATCCCCTCCCCCTTCCCCCCCTCCCCAGGTCACAGGTCATACAAAGAAGCACCAATAACAATAGAATCTAGGTTTCTTCACCCATGAAGGTGATTTTGAGTGATTGGTGTTCTTTTAAATTGACACTTGTTTGCTTTTCTTAATGTTTATTTATTTCTGAGAGAGGGAGAGAAAGCTCATGAATTGGGGAAGGGCAGAGAGATAGGAGTATAGAGGATCTGATGTGGACTCACGGCTGACAGCACAGAGCAGGATGCGGGGCTGGAACCCACCAACCACAGGATCCTGTCTGAGCCAAAGTCAGACACTGAACAGACTGAGCCACCCAGGCACCCCTAAATCAACATTTGTTTTAAGTTCAGAGGAGCCAACCATTTAAAGAATCTCTGAGGGGCGACTCTTTGGCTCTTAAGATATTGGGAGAACACCTGGGCTCAAGGGCCCTTTAAGAGAACAAGGCTACAATGACTCACGTGTCCCCCACTTCCGGGATCCTTGCTACAAGAAGTTAATCCCCGCCCACCCTGAAGGTATACTGGGAAAAGTAGTTCCGCTTTCCGGCCCACGCAAGGCGGCGGCCGTCTTGAAACTGCATTTCCCAGAAGGCTCTGCTTGCCGTCTCGTGAACCGGGATATGGGCCGGTGGAGTGAACTCTTCATCCTGGGTTTAAATTTTTCAGGGGATGAGTGACGGTGGACAGAGGCCTTAGGCGGCGGCGTCCGTGAGCTGCCAGACTTGTAGGAGCTGGGCGCGGAGACCGTGGAAGCAACCACACATCTCTGCTTCCGGCCGGGGGCAAAAAGCCGAGGCGCTGCGTCTCCTTTAATCGTCGTGGGCGGGGCGTGACAACGCGACCCGCGTTGCTATTGGCGGCGGTTGGGGGCGCGGAAACTGAACCTGCAGCAACGGCCGACGCTGCCTCGTCCGGCGCCTTGGGCGCCCCCGGCCCGCCATGGCTGCACCTTGCCCTGTAAGTTTCTGCCCGCGGGGGCTACCCGGCCTTACTTTCCCCGCCGGGACGGTGGGCGCCTGGCCGGGGCGATGGCTTCGAGGGGGAAGCCGGGTTCCGAGCCAGTTCTCTCCGGCCCCAGTTTACCGTCTGTGCAGGGGACGCTGGGTGGGGACAAGTAGTGAGCACCTTCTGCGTGCCAGACCCTTTGCGGGTTCCCAGGCCCGACTAACCAGTCCCTGCTCCCAGGATTTGCATCTTAACGGAGGAGACACTGGTACTGGTATATTCCAACTGGAGGTCGAACCTGGGGTCAGCGCAGGGCCTCCCTTGGGCTCAGTCTCGGCATCCTGAGCAGTGGATGGCTGGGTAGGGGCTTGTTTAGCGTACACCTTGATTGGAAGGGGCAGCCCCGG
Source organism: Paguma larvata (assembly GCA_030068075.1). NCBI lineage: Eukaryota > Metazoa > Chordata > Mammalia > Carnivora > Viverridae > Paguma > Paguma larvata. The sequence goes on along the minus strand of CM057842.1, from coordinate 19,662,981 downwards.
TTTGCAGCATGATCTGGGCCCGGCGCACTGAGTCTCCGGTTCCTCCAGAAAGAAGCACTCCAAAACCCGTCGTTTTGAGGGATTATTTGAATTATGTCTGGCCTTTAGGCTGGGTTGAGAGGAAGACTAGGTGGTGTCTCTTGGCACCCTTAGTCGTGTGGGGGCTTGAGCAGAGGGCCCAGGCTTAGGATCCAGGCTTTTTGACCCCTCACTTAGTGCCCTTCCCATAAGTCCTTCCCCACTTCCTTCCGTATATAAACCACCTTTAGAGGAGATTGAGGAACCACAGAGCCTGGTGGGATGAGGAGGTGGGAAGGGTGTTTTTAGGAGGTCTCAGAGGCCCTCTGGTCAGAGGTGGATCTTGCTTCTTGCTTCCTCCCACTGAGCCTAAAGGTGACATTATCTTATCCTAGTTCTCCCAAGAGGTTCAGGTGAGGCAGTTGCTGTTGTGCTGGGAGCCCTCCCCCCAGCTGCCACTCCCTTTCTTGTTGAAAAGGGGACTCTGGCAGGTGTGCTGGGGGCGGAGCATGACACAGGGTCTTTATTCTGGTTACAGCTCTGTGGGGGGTGGCAATGGCCTTGCTCTTCCCCACGGACATATTTTCCCCCCCAAGAGGAGGTTTTACTGGCCTCTCTGATGTGCCTGAAGTGCTTTTTTGAGGTTTCTGATATTTGGGGTAGGAGGAGATGTTTGCATGGCAGGGCTGTAATTTTTCAAATGCTAAGACAAGCTGTTGTTTAGTGGAGACAGTCTCTGGAATATTATCTCCATGTCTTGCTAAGCAGTGTCCTAAACTACTGCTTTCTTGACATTGGGCAGAGTGGGGATGGTGGCATTGGCCCTTGGGGCCTATCCAGGCCGACCTTTGGGTTCACAGTGGGACGGAGGGTACGGAATCTGAATCCTGAGATGGGGGTTGCTGAAAGACTCCCATTTCCTCTCTTTGGTTCTTTGAGATATTAAATAGCTTTATCGAAATATTATTCACATGCCATAAAACGTACCCTTTTAAAATGTAAAATTCATTGGTATTTAGTACATTCATAGTGTTGTCCAATAATCATCACTATCTAATTCCAGAACATTTTTGTCACCCCAAAGAGAAGGCTCTACCCATTAAACCATCACTCCCCTTCTCCTCACTAATCTAATTTCATGCTCTGTAGATTTGCCTATTCTGGACATTTCATATAAATGAAATCAGACAAAATGTGGCCTTTTGTACCTGGTTTTTTTTTCACTTAACATAATGTTTTCTAGGTTTATCCATGTTGTAGCATGTGTCAGTTTCTTCATTCCTTTTTACTGCTGAATAATATTCCATTGTATGGAGAGACCACATTTTGTTTACCCATTCATCTTGCTCTCTTTTTTTTAATGTTTATTTCTTTTTGAGAGAGAGACAAAGTGTAAGCAGGGGAGGGGCAGAGAGAGAGAGAGACACAGAATCCGAAACAGGCTCCAGACTCTGAGCTGTCAGCAAGGAGCCCGATGTGGGGCTCGAACTCATAAACTGTAAGATCATGACCTGAGCTGAAGTCAGACACCCAACCACCTGAGCCACCAGGCACCCCTTTTTACCCATTCATCTCATGATGGACATTTAGGTTTGTCCACTTTTTGGCTATAAAGTGCTTTGAACACTTATGTATGAGTTTTTGTGTGAACAGCTTTCAGTTCTTTGGGATATTTACCTAGAATTTGATAACTATGTAACTTTTTGAGGAACAGTGAGATTTTTTTCTTTAAAAAAATTTTCTTTCACTGTTTGTTTTATTTTCAAGAGAGACAGAGACAGCATGAGGGGCAGGGGCAGAGAGAGAGAGGGAGACACAGAATCTGAAGCAGGCCGCAGGCTCCGAGCTGTCAGCATAGAGGCTGACGCAGGACTCGAGCTCACAAACCGCAAGATCACAACCTGAGCCAAAGTCAGACGCTTAATCGACTAAGTCACCCAGGTGCCCGGTGAAAGTTTTTTCTATAGTGACTTTTATCATATTTTGGTTAAGATTATTTTGTCTCTTCTGGCTGTCTCACATTTTCATATGAATTTTAAGATCAGCTTGTCAATTTCTGCAGAAAGTGGCACCTGGGATTTTGATAGGGACTGTGTTGAATCTGTAGATCAATTTGGGAAGTATTGAATTTTAACAAAATTGTTTTCCAAACTGTGAGCGTGGATATTTTTCCATTTATCTAGGACTTTTAAAATTTCTTTTAATGATGTTTTATAGTTTTCACTGCGTAAGCCTTTACTTCTCTTATTAAATTAACTCTATCTTTCTTTCTTTGTTTCTTTCTTTCTCTTTCCTCCCTCCCTCCTTCCCTCTTTCTTCTCCCCGCTTTCTTTCTAGATTTTTTTTTTTTTAAGTAATCTCTCCATCCAACATGGGGCTCAAACTTAAAGCCCTGAGATCAAGAGTCATATGCCATACCAACTGAGCCAGCTAGGCGTCCCTCTTGTTGAATTATTTCTAAGTATTTATTCTCTCTCATGTGTCATAAATAGAATTGCTATCATTTTTCGGATTGTTCATTGCTGGTGTATAGGATAGATATTTGTATTTTGCTCTTGTTTGTATTCTGCAACCTTGCTTAACTGGCTTAGTTTTTTTAGTGGATTCCCTAGGATTTTCTATATCCAAGATCATACCTTGAGCATCTTTTAAACCCTCCTGGGTATTATAGGGAGAGTCCTGGCCCTGGGACCAAGCCCCATCCTCATCCAAATTTTCACTCATCTGACTCTGGCTCTCCGCAGGAGGACCCCTCGCTGGAGAGGCATTTTAAAGGCCACCGAGATGCAGTTACCTGTGTGGACTTCAGTCTCAACACGAAGCAGCTGGGTAAGAGGAGGCATCTTCTCCTGGGCACTAGGTTATGAGCTGAGAGGGCTGATTTTCCACCTGGGCAGTGTGGGGTGGGGGAAGTAGGGCACAGTAAGGACGCAGGTGCTTTATCTAGACCTGCGTCTTGCTTCAGCTGGCCAGCATCTGGGTGCTGGGCCCTGTGAGCCCCATCCTACATGCAGTGTGTGAGACTCGGAGGGTGGGGGCCTCGCCAAGGTCACGTAGCCTTTGAGGGCGGGACCAGGCTCTGGGCTTTTCACTGCATATATCCCAGCCGCCTCTCGGGTCTGGCTTACAGAATGGCCCTAAACAGTGGCTCCTTTCCCTTGGGTCCTCCATTCTGTCGTGCACAGTAATATGGGAGCATCCAGTGAGGAGGGCGTGGAGTGGAGCCGCGTACGCCCCTTCTACCCCCGCCCTTGCACAGCAGCTGAGCACTCCTGCTCTTTGGCCGCTTGGGGCTTTATACACAGCTGGCATGGCTGCAGCTTTCTTGTTTCTGTGGACACGGCTCTCCATCCTGTGGTCAGGGTCCCCTGTCAGAGGCTGTTGGCCTTGTGGTCAGTGTAGATTAAGAGCAGACTGAAGTCATTTGATCTGTCTTGGGGATCGCTAGGCTTCCGATTGAGGTGGGCCCTCTCAGTGGTAAAAGGCCCATTGGGTTGGACTGGCTGAAGCTTTCACACACCTTCGGGTGTGACTGTGCGGGGCCCCGTGGAGGACAAGTTTTCTCCGGGGCCTGCGGGGTTGCTGCCCAGGGCTGGCATGTGAAGGGCGTCTTGGTCTGGCTCCCATGTGGGCCTGCTGCTCGGAGAGCTGACGACCCGTGGATTCTCCAAACCCCAGCTCGGCCATCACTAGAAGTGTAGCCTGTCCCCTGCCCCCTCACCCCTTCGTCTTGCTAGAGGCTCAAGGCCCACTGGACCTGAGGGCCACAGCGTCCCTACTTTCTCAGCCAGTGGCTCCATGGACTCCTGCCTCATGATCTGGCACATGAAGCCCCAGTCACGCGCCTACCGCTTTGCGGGCCACAAGGACGCCGTCACCTGCGTGAACTTCTCCCCTTCGGGACATCTTCTTGCCTCAGGCTCCCGAGACAAAACTGTCCGCATCTGGATACCCAACGTGTGAGTTAAAGACGTTGAAGGACTCACCTGAGCCTGGGGCCCTGGGGCCAGAGCTGTCCACACTCAAGTCCCCATCCTGGCTCTGGACTTGTCATGGTGGGAATCTACCCTGCTTCTGAAGAGGTGCCATCAGAAGCTGGGGCTCCAGCTGGGGTGTCGGGAGAGGGATTCTGGGCTTGCCCCAGCCATCTGGAAGGGATATCATCTTGAGGCAGCATGTGGGGCTCCGGGGAGCACAGGCCTGCGTCAACTTGGAGGGGCTCCTGAGGGGTGGGGAGAGCTTCGATGTGCTCCTGGGCCCTCGTGTCGCTACTACGGGTTTCCTGAGTCAGAGTACCCACCCCTGCAGCAAAGGCGAGTCCACCGTGTTTCGGGCACACACGGCCACGGTGAGGAGCGTCCACTTCTGCAGTGATGGCCAGTCTTTCGTGACGGCCTCCGACGACAAGACGGTTAAGGTGTGGCTGACTCATCGCCAGAAGTTCCTGTTCTCCCTAAGCCAGCACATCAACTGGGTCCGCTGTGCCAGGTGAGCATTGTCCCGTCGAGACCCGGGGCTGGAGAGGCACAGAGACGCTGCGAGGTGCCAGGTGCCGTGACCGTGGGCAAACTCTTGCTGCTCTTTCATATCCCTGAGTCTCAGCTTCCTCATCTGTGAAGTGGGAACAGAGAAGTTGTGACCTTGTAAATTGTTGAGAGGCTTCATGCTCGTCGGTGACGAGTAAGTTAGTCCCTTGCCAGTCGTGGTCGACCGCCTCTGACGTCTGTGTGACGAGGCCCAAAGCGGGTCAGCAGAGGGTATTTATGAGCAACAGCAGCAACAAGATGGTGTCACTGCTGCCCCTGGACGTTTTCTCTTCACTCTTCGTGGCCGTCCTGCAAGCTAAGTGGTGTCATTCCCATTATGCAGATGAGGATGCTGAGGCTTGGAAGAATGCAGTGTCTTGTGGGCTTAATGGCAGAGCTAGGGTTTGAATCTGAGTCTGCCTCTCAGAAGTTGATTTTACTTGAGCTGCCACATGGGGATCTGGGCTTCTGAAGGGGCTGGTCTGGAGGCTGGCTCTCCCTTTTGTGTGTGGGGGGTGCAGTATGTAGACTCAGGGGCCCTGGGAACGGGATAATGTGCTAATGGTGGACTTTGGGCCACCTTCGCGCTGATGGCATCAGAGGTCACCGCGCGCAGCGTCGTATGCCACGTGCGGTGCAGGGGGCCTTGTGCACCCGACGTTGCTCCCTGCTTCCCACGAGGTAGGCGCCGTTCTTACCCATCTCACAGAGGGAAAGCCACTTGCCCAGGATCACGCAGGGTCAGAGCAGGGTGTGTGGCTTCTTCTGGGAGCAGGTGGTGGGCAGTGCAGAAAGCTGGCTGTGGAGGGTGCAGCAGCCATGACGGTGGTGTGACTTGTGCCCTCCCTCGTTCAGGTTCTCTCCCGATGGGCGGCTCATTGTGTCTGCCAGTGATGACAAGACTGTCAAGCTGTGGGACAAGACCAGCCGGGAGTGTGTCCACTCTTACTGTGAGCATGGCGGGTGAGTCACCAGGCCCTGTCCACCACCCGCAGCACCTGGTTGTGAGGGGCCCCAGCGGCTCATGTGGAGCCACGTCTCTGCTGCTGTCTCTGAAGTTTTTCCTCTGTGAACAGGAGGTTCAGCCTCACCCCCATCCCCACAAATAACAGGGATGTTTAACTTCGAGGCGTGTAATTCTTGGGGCCTCTCTTTTCCCTTCATTCTCCAGTTCTTTGAGTTGTGACATGTCTGTCTGAAAGCAGGTGACCCTGGCCCCCCACCAAATCATGTTAGTATGTTACCTACGGTGATGGCTTTATAAAGAAGAAAGCTTGTCTGGTTCTTGTAAGTTCTTGGAGGCTGTTCGTATTGTGCCACATCACCAGCAAAGGGGCTCACCTGCTCTGGGCTCTTCAGTGAACCTCAGCTTCTGCGTTCCTCAGTTAGGCTGGGAGCCCCAGGGACAGGCTCCTCCTGAGAGCTGGCCATGATACCAGCCTGGGTGTTACGTGTGGGTATATTAAGCATCCTTGGCTTGTCTCCTGGAGGTAGGTGAATTAGCGGCCCTGGGACCCTGTTGGCCCTTTGGGACTGGGATTCAGCTGCTTTGATGAGGGCACCAGCTCTAACTCTGAAAACCCCTGAGCCATCGACTGACCTTTGAGCCGAAGACCACTGTCTCTACTTGTATGTAGAAGTGGATGCCAGGATTTGCTCCCTGGTAAGGCCACCTCTGCTTACTGCTAGCCACTGTTCTCACCCTCTCCTTGCTATTCCTTGGCCACCTGCTAAAGAAACAGGGCAGAAGGGGGGTATTCCAGGTTGAGGGGACAGCCTGCGCAGGTATGCAGTGTTGGGAGAGTGCCGGATGTTTTCAGGTCTGTTCTGAGCATGCGGTGGCCCCTGTCTTTCCAGCTTTGTCACCTACGTGGACTTCCACCCCAGCGGCACGTGCATTGCTGCTGCCGGCATGGACAACACAGTGAAGGTGTGGGACGTGCGGACGCACCGGCTCTTGCAGCACTATCAGCGTAAGTGTCCACAAGCAGCCATGGCGGGACCGTGTGGGGCCAGGTGTCAGGCTCATTGCCGTGGTGCTTAAATGGGCCCAAGGATGGCCCTGGTCAGTGGGGAGAAGTCCCAGGCCTGCCGGGCTCTCCAGGAGCCAGTAGTGTGTGTTGTGGCTACGCCAGTTTGGACCATTGGCCAGGAGGTGGATCCTGGCGCTACCTGGCGTCCACCAAGCCCTTTGGTGCCTACTCATGAGCCGGCAGGGTCTCACGCGTCCTGCAGGGCCAGACGAGGAGCTGTCAGTGGATCTCTGGCCAGGACCCTGCTCAAGCGCCACTTCTCAGGGGCTGCCCATGCTACTTGCCCCAGGGCTAACTAAGGTGAGGGGGCTGGTCTGTCAAAAGAGGTTAGTGTTTGTGAGACCGTGGCCACTTTTGGCCTCATGATGTCCTCCACAGATATAGAGCCATGAGCCGTATGCAGGGTCAACTTAGGCTAGAGGCCAGGACACAGGCCCTGGAGCTGTGTCCTCTGATCTAATTGTGGCCCTTGGGAGGCAGAGTAGCAGGCGTTCAGCATGGGCCGGTGTCAGGCTCCAGCTGGGAGGTGGGGCAGGAGCAGACTTGGGTGTGATAAGGAGGCGCCAGCTGAGGGTATTGGAGTATGGAGCTGTCTTGAGAGCAGGTGTGACTGGGCAGGGCCATGAGTCAGCTCAGTGGTGGGAATGCGGCCAGGGAAGGAAGCTGGTGAGGGGCCACAGGAGGAACTAGAGGCTGTGCAAGGAGCAAATGGAGAGGAGCCTGGGGCTGAGACCAGGGAGGGGCAGAGCTGGAGTTGTTTGAAGAGCTGTAGGTGTTGACTTGGGGTTGAGTTTAAAGTCCACGGGCCACTTCCAGAATTCACACCTGAAAACAGGAAGGACACATCTGGACAAAGGTGTGGGGCTTGGCGTTCAGAAAGCCGTACCTAGATGATTCTCAGACAGTGAGGACAGCACTTTCTTGAGGTAACTGAGGCAAACAGACCTCCTAGGAAGGGAGAGAGGCTCCTGATCTTAAGAAGCATAGGTGGTGGGGCGCCTGGGTGGCTCAGTTGGTTAAGTGTCCAACTTTGGCTCAGGTCATGATCTCATGGTTTGTAGATTCAAGCACTGTGTCAGGCTCTGTGCTGACAGCTCAGAGCCTGGAGCCTGCTTTGGATTCTTTGTCTCCCCCCCTCCGCCCCTCCCCCACTCGTGCTCCGTCTCTGTCTCTCAAAAATAAACATTTTAAAAAAAAAAAGGAGCACAAGGTGGAGGGTGGGCTCCACAGCCAGCCTCAGCATTGCTAGCTGTGTGACATTAGACAGGTCACTTGACTCCTCTGAGCACCCTGGGGCAGTGATAAGGCTTCTCTCATAGGAGACTTTGGGAGGGAAACAAGTTGGTCCATGTGAAGAACTTAGAGAGTGACTGGCACGAAACAGAACACAGGCACTATGTTCATGATGATGCTAGTGTTGCCAAGTCTCGGTCCTGGAGTCTGTTCTCTGGGCAAGGTGAGCCCTGTCAGTCAAGGCCTGAGCTACCCCACACCACCACCAGGTGGCAGGGACCAGCCACGTAACTGGTTCCTTCCTCTACAGTGAGCCCTGGGGTTTTTCACATCTGCCATTCGAGACAGAGCTTCTAGAACAGAGCAGATATGGGGTCTGTTCTGTACTTGGAGACCACACCTCTCCTTCCCCTCCTTCAGGATTAGAGGCCTTTCTTCTGTTCTGGGCCAGGCCTGGATCAGAGATTGGGCACATCTGCACAGTTGACGAGGGGAAGTTTGGCAGGCAAAGGATTGCTGGGAAGGAAGGCGCCTCTGAGTGTGGGGCCAGGAGAGATGGGAAGGGAAGGTGACAAGGCAGTGCAGGTTAGGAGCATAGGCGGTTTCCTCTCTGTAAAGGGGGTGGTAATAGTACCTTATGGGGTTTGTGAAGAACTGTTAGGGGAATCCATGTGAGGATTATAATAGAGTGCTGGAAACATGGCTTGTACCATGGTTTGGACATTGTGGGAGAGGATCTCTAGGTGACCCTAGGAGGGTCCAACGTCACCTCTGATGGATCAGGAGCCTGGGCCTGGTGTTTGTGGGGTGCATCAGCAGGTACCCATTGGGGAGGACCTTGAATGCCATACTCTGGCCCATGGTCCCAAAGATGCAGTGTGGCTGGCAGTGGTGGGACTGTCCTGTGGTTTGCGGAGTGAAGGTACGTCTGAGAGGACAGTGGTGCTGAGAGCCTTCGTGAGTGGGAAGCTGCGTGTCTGGGTGATGGGCTGCCCGCGCCACATGTCTGAGCGAAGGCTGGGCATCCACATAGGGGAGGGGTCAGGCCCAGGCGACGGGTTTTGGAGATCGAATAGAATCAGAAGGTGATGTAGAGGGGCTATTCCTGGGGCTTGAGAAGTACTCAGGCCGTATCCCGGGTCCCTGCGATTGAGGGACCGTGAAGGGAAAGGTCCACAAAGCAGTCAGTGTGAGGAGTGGGAGCCCCCTCTCCCATCATGAGAGGGCTGAGGGGGGCAGAACCAGGGGTATGGAGGAAAGCAGAGTCTCCCAAAAAGGGTGGTTAGGAGGTGGAGTGATGCAGAGCAGCTGAGGGGGGCGGCAGGTGCTGGAGAGAGGTCCCTGGGATTTCTGAGGGAGCAGGCTTGGCAGTGGGTGGGGGTGGGAGTCCATGACTGGCAGGGCTGGGGAGGTAGTGGGAGGGCTCAGGTGGCATCAGGAGCCATGTCCTGAGGGGACCTGGGGTGCTGAGGTTGACAGGCTCTGCAGAGAGATTTCAGTGAGTTTTTGCTCTTGTTCTTTCCTTTGTGACAGAGCTACTCAGTGTCTCATTCCTAAGCCACCCCAGTATACATGAGAGACCTCGGGTGGCTTGGAGTACCCCATGAACAACCGGGTTTCCTCAGCTCCCTGCCCAAGTGCATGGTGCGTGGTGGGTGTTCACGGGGCAGCAAACTCTTCCCACTACCTCTAGACTCACCCTCTGGGGCTCAGGGAGAGCCAGGTGGATGAGCACATTGGTTGGGAGATGTACCCCTCACCCTGCGTGCGTGCTGCTAGAGTGACCCAGCCAGGTCTGCTCAGGTCTCGTGGTTCCCCTTCAGAGCCCCACGGCTGAACCTCTACCTGAGAGGCTCTCCCTAGCCCCTTAGTAGCAGCTGCTCCCCCACCTTGGAGGTGCAGGGGCATCTTTTTGGAGGCTGATTCTCCAAGAAGGACTTTGGCCCTCTTATAGCAGACGCCTGGGCTGTTTTCTGTCCCCAATTCTTGGGAAACCCAGAGGAGAGTTTTTAGGGACACCGTGACACTTGGTGACTCTGGTTGAGAACCAGGCACTCCTGAGTGGGCTTGGGGCACATGAAGCTGTTGGGCTTTTCTGAGGCACTTCGATTCATGCTACTGCAGTGTGTGGTCAGCAGTCCTAGCCTGCCTGTGTCCAGCTGCCCCACGGTTGTGCTTCATGGGACACTGTCTGTCCCGTGTTAGGTTGTTGGGAGTCGCTTTGGGCAACAGCAGGCAGTTGGCACCATTTTTCTCGGGCAAGGAATTTCTTGACTCTGGCCCATCACTGTGGAGAGTGGTTCTGGTTTCCCGATTCAGCAAGGAGACGACGGGGCTGTTGGAGCCCTGGGAGTGCCGGTCCCCACGGAGGTGGGTTAGGCTCCATGTGCTGTGAGCCCACATCAAGGCTGTTTAAACATCTGAGCAGCAGCCCCCACCCAGAGCCCATAATGTGGTGTGCGGTTTACAGGCACATCCAAGTCCTGGCGGATGTCAGGGCTGCTCCCCATTTCACAGATGGGGAGTTTGAGGCTTGCCCATGGTCACACAGCTGGGAAGCTGGGAATCGGAGACTCCCAATTCAAGGCCTCCGAGGCTGGGATTCTGTCCACCACCCCTTGCTGGGTTCTTATACTATGTTGATTCTAGTCATTTACTTCCTGAGGCCTCTGGGAGTATTTGGTTTGGCTTCTCCAGAAATTCCAATTAGAGCTCAGAGTCCCAGGTTCTCTATCCATTGGTCCTTTTTTTTTTTTTTTTTTTTTTGACATTTATTTATTTTTTTAAAGAAAGAGACAGAGCAGGAGCAGAAGAGGGAGACACAGAATCTGAAGCAGGCTTCAGGCTGCTGTCAGCACAGAGCCCGATGTAGGGCTCGAACTCACGAACCGCGAGAACATGACCTGAGTCGAAGTCGGTCGCTTAACTGACCAAGCCACCCAGGCGGCCCCTCCATCAGTTCTTAACACATTCCTCTGTCCTTACCCCAGATACAGTCACGGAGGATTTTAAGGCAGCCATGCAGCTGGTGGGGCAGGCCTGTACCCTTTGCTTGGTTTTTGAGACTGAAAGGGCTGGTCTGGAGGCAGTGTACTGTCCCACCTCATCTGGCCAACTCATTGGCTCTTTCCCACCATCCCTAAATGGGCATTTATGTGACATTCACAAAGAGGAGGGTTTGGAGCATCCTTCCCTGCTAGTATCAGAGCCCTTTTAGTGTATGAATCCGTAGCTCCTTGTAAACCCAAAGTCACGGGTGGCGCCAGTTGCATATGATGAGAAGCCACCCTGGGCGAAGTAAGCTGAGCCCTTTGTGATGAGGGTGGGGTGGGACTCGGTCTGGTGTGGCCTGCTTTAGAGAGATACCTCCACTTGGGCACTTGGGGGTTCTCTGGGCTCCTCCATCAGTTTGGAGGCCACTGGGCAGTGGGCCAGATTTGCTGAGGGCTTGTACACACGGAGCTGTGTGGGCAGAGTGGATTGTGGGTACCTAGGACTCTCCTTACGCCATGTGCTTCTTGCAAGCCATGGCCAGTTCCCAGGGCAGGGTCTGCAGTGGCCTCTATCCCACCCTTTTTGGGCTGCTGGTGGCCTGTAGTCTTGATGTTGGTATACCTCTGACCTTGAATTGGAGTCTCTCGTTTGCCAGGAGCCCACAGCTGTGCCCAAATGGCAGTCTGCCATCAGTTAACGCTGAGAACTGCCGTGGAAGCAAGAAGAGGGCCTGTAAGCTTTGGGCTTGATGAAAAGTGGATTATTCCTGCACAGTCACTGCTCAGGACTTTATGGTGGGAGCCTACCTGGGGGACTGTTATGCAGGGATGATTCTTAGGACAGAGCCTCCCTAGAATGGCTCTCCCACCTCTATAGAGCCAGAGAGGCTGCCCCAGGCTGGTGGGGTTGGTGGGCAAGGCAGGAGAACGAGGAGGGAGAGGCAGTAGGGCCTGGCGTCTGGTACAGCCTCAGCCCCCAATCTGAGCCCTCTTCTGGAGTAAATGGTTCCAGATGTTCCCACCCCAGCTAAGAAGCTTTGATATTCCTGCCATTTATAGTGGAGCAGGGCTTGTAGTGCCCTTCCTCTGGGGGAGATTCCCTTCCCCAGGTGGACTTGCCCAAGTGCAAGGCCCTGGCGTGGCATCCACATCCTGACCCCGCTGGTCTGGCGGTGCCGGGAAGCCCTGGGCTGCCTGAGCTCACCCTCCCCTGATCCACCCTCCCGACCCTGGCTGCTCCTCTGCCAGCTTCGTCTCAGGTGGGGTGGGGTAGCATTTTTTTCCAGTACAGCCTGCCAAGGGCTGCAGAAACGATAATAGAGTGCCCTTTTCCAGGCCCAGGGAGGCAGACGTGCCAGGAGCAGCATTTGAAGAGGCCCAAGGGGAGATGGTGCATGGGGCAGCTGTTATGCTATAGGACTTAGGGGTCAAGGGTGGCGGAGCTCCCTGGGGGCATCTCGCAGTGTTTTGGTGGTCCTTGCACCTCACTTCTCCGCCAGCATGACCCAGCAATCTGGTGAGCATAGCTGGCCCCTCAGGAGTGCGGGGCACTAGCTCTTAGCCTATGGACTCACAACCTGCAGTGCTGGCAGGGTGATGCCAGCTAGGCCAGGGCTCCGCCTCCCTGGACAGACTCTCTTTTGAGGGAAGGGAAGGATTTGTTTTGTTTTGTTTTTAAATGTTAATTTATTTATTTTCAAGGGAAAGCATAAGTGGGGGAGGGGCAGAGAGAGAGAGAGAGAGAGAGAGAGACAGGGAGACACAGAATCCAAAGCAGATTTCAGGCTCTGAGCTGCTAGCCCAGAGCCTGATGTGGGGGTCAAAACCACGAACCGTGAGATTATGACCAGGGCCGAAGTCAGACACTTAACCAACTGAGCCACTCAGGTGCCCCACCCCCCACACTTTTTTTTTTAAGTTATTTATTTTGAGAGGGACAGTGCATATGAGTGGGCAAGGGGCAGAGAGAGGGAGCGAGAGAATCCCAAGCAGGCTCTGCACTGTCAACGAGGGGCCTGATGTGGGGCTCGAACCCACGAACCATGAGATCACAACCTGAGCTGAAATCAAGAGTCGGATGCTTAATGACTAAGCCACCCAGACACCCCAGAAAGGATTTGCTTTTTATCATTCACCCAGTTGTGTAATCACAGTGACTATATACTGATGGTTAAAAAAAATTTTGGAAGTATGCAGAGAAAAAATTCCTTTATTTCTGTCTTACCCGGAGGACTGTATAGGAGGGCCCTACCTGGAGCTTCTGTCCACGTCCCTCTGCACTTGTGTGCACGCCTCCACATGTGGGTGGGACAGTCGCACTCTGCATTACTATTGTTCTGCTACTGCCTATGGCTGGCACCTCTTCAGTTCCTGCTGGGATCAGCTACGGCTGTATTCTTTTGCTCTCCATGCCTCAAATCTGAGGATGTCGACCTCCTACTCCCCAGACCCCATCAGCCCCACTTGCAGGCTGGCTTCTGGAGTTCTGGTGCTTAAAGAGTGTTCAGACATAAATATCATGTTATGTAAAGCCCTGGTTGTCTCCCCTGAGTGTGCTCGGGAACATGTACCCACAGTCCCCAGGCATAGGAGCATATCCGCCAGGCTGCTGTCTGAGGGGCTCCATGCATCTCTGTGGGTTCTGCTGAAGGCCATTTTGTGGTGGATGTGTTTATTGGCCTTCTTGCAGCCTCACAGGGCCAGGATGAGAGATTGGTTTTATTTTTTTTTTTTTTTATTTTTTTTTTTTTAAACGTTTATTTATTTTTGAGAGACATAGAGACAGAGTATGAGCAAGGAAAGGGCAGAGTGAGAGGGAGACACAGAATCCGAAGCAGGCTCCAGGCTCCGAGCCATCAGCACAGAGCTCGACGCGGGGCTCGAACTCACAGACCGTGAGATCATGACCTGAGCCAAAGTCGGCCGCTCAACCAACTGAGCCACCCAGGCGCCCCGAGATTGGTTTTAAAAGTTGCCTTTCTGTTTGTGGCCGTTCTGATTCGGTGGGCCGCGGTGTCCCCCACCAGGCCTGTATAGTGGGTATGAAGGCACCGGGGTCTTCTTCAGCTTGCTTTAGAAGCTGCGATGTAGCTGGTCCTCAAATTGTTGTCCTCATGTGGCCTGTCTGGATCCAACTCACCCACTCGCCCACTGCTTTCTGAGTCCCGCTCAGTGCCTGACGCTGAGGCAAGGACCCAACACAGCCCTGCCTGACAGAGCACAGTCTCATGGGGGACCCAGCCCTGAATCAAATAGCTACACGTAAATATAAAACACTGTTGTGAGGAGCGCACCCACCGGAGACTCGTGGTGCTTCAGGAGGATAATTCAAGGGGGTGGCCACGATGAGGCCAGGAGGATTCTCGGAGGAGGTAGCTAAGCAGTGAGCTACAGGGTCAGGGAAGAGGTGGGCAGGAGTCTCCTGGGCCCATGGGGAACACCTGGAGAGCTGACAGGGCTGGGCCGGCTGCATCTTGCAGAGTGAGGGACACCAGGATGGATGGTGGGGCTTGGGTCAGGCCAACGGGGAAAGAAAGTCACCGATGGAGTTGAGCTATTGAGTGTCGGGTAAAGTGCCAGGACCTAGGAGCTGTGTGTGACACCAGGGACAGCAGGGGGCACGTCTGAGGGCTCACTCTGTACAGAGGCCTCATAGGCAGGCTGAGCCCCACAGCACCTGTAACATGTGAGTGCCATGATAGACCTGGCAGGGGAAACCGGGTCAGATGTGTCGGGGTGCTTGCTCAAGGTCATAAGGTGGGCCAGCGGAGAGGCCAGGATTGGAACCCAGGCCTGACTAGCTCCCGAGAGTATGTCTTACCGCCTGCCTGCCTGCCTCACACTCTTGGGGCAGGGGCGTGGTATTGGCACTTCAGGGGATTTCTTTTCCATCCGATCTGCCCTGAGGAGCAGCATGAAAGACAGCGGAGCATTATGTTTGAGCACTCCATTCTGCCCCAGCTCGACACTCTGTGTGGTGCGAGAGGTGGAGGAGTCAGGCACCCAGTCCCACTGGCCTTGTCACCTGTGCACCTGTCTGCCCTGCGTCTCCCGCTGCCGGTCCTTGGCTCTGGACGAGTCTGCTCCTGTTCTTTGGTTGTGCCGCTCTTCTGGGAAATTCCTGTGGGGCTCCCCACAGCTCCTTGGAGCTGTGGCCGCTCTCGCCTGGCCCTGTGCCAAGTCTCGATTGGCCTCGATTGCCCATCTCTGGGCTTCGGGTGTATCCCCCAGCCTCCCAGCCAGCGCCTGACTGATGTCCCTTCCCTAGTGCACAGCGCAGCGGTGAATGCACTCTCCTTCCACCCATCCGGAAACTACCTGCTCACGGCCTCCAGCGACTCGACCCTGAAGATCCTGGACCTCATGGAGGGCCGGCTGCTCTATACTCTCCACGGGCATCAGGTGAGGCCGTCAGCCTGGCACTGAGTGGCATGGAGGGAGGCGGAGGTGCCGCCTTGAGGCACATGCAGTGCTGAGGTTCACCTGAGGTGGGCCTCCCTTGGAGCCCATTGGGGACGGCTTCTGTCGTCCCCTCACAGTCCGGGCAGTGGAGCGAAAGGTGGAAACAGGTTTGCCCCTCATGGGACCTGTGAGCTCTGGCAGAAATGTGGGGCCTGGTACCGCAGCTGAGAAGGGGGTGCAGGAGCTAATTCGGTTGGGAGTGGGACGGAGCCATCCAGACATAGTTGGCACACTTCCCCCAGGGAGCTGCATGGAATCTGCCCCCGAGTGACCTCAGGCATGCCTTGGTCCACTGGTTGAGTAGAGCCCTGGGTCACGTGCCCTGAATTGCCACTGGGGTCTCCTGGGGGTTCTGCAGGCGTCGATGCCTTTGGAGACAGAAACTAACAGGTGTCTCTCAGAGGCGAGTGCTTAGGATGGACATCTTCCTGTGTGTTTGTTTGGGAATTCCTGGAACTGAGTCAAGGGACCTCTCTGAGCGACCTTTGCCAATGCAGCTGGTACCCTGGACTCCCTTAGTGGGCAGTGGCCAGGCACCAGGCCGTGGTGAGGTGGGCTGCCTGCCGTGCTCCTAGCAGCTGGCCTGGGAGTCACCCTCTCACCCCCCCCCCCCACTGCTCCCTAATTGTGGCTGAGCTGTCTCCTGCTGGGCAGAGTAGTCATTGGAATATCTCCTGTTGGGACATAGTTGCCACACTCAAGTTGGACATGGGGTGCAGAGACCAGAGCTTTCAGTTTGTCCCCTTCTCCACCTGTGAGCAGGGGGGCAGGCAGAGTGGAGGGTGGGGACAGGCTCTTAAGGGCTGAGGGAGGCCATGGAGTGCCCATGTATCTTGGGCAGGAAGCAAGGTGTGAGGTGTCTAGCTAGGGCTCTGGATTCACCGCCATCTGAGTCAGGCACATGGGGGCCATTGGCCATGGCTTGGCGTGGGAGTATGGCCTTTCTTCTGTTTCCTTGGGACCTGGAAGGCTCCTTGCTACCCTCAGCCCATGGTGACCCCTTGTCCTCCATGTCACATGTCTGGAGCGCAGGACATGTCCCAGTACCTCAGTGGTTGGCACATCTAGGTGTAATATCTGGCCACTGGGCTGGGTGACCTCTGCTCTTGTTGCAGAGCCACCTTTGTTAGTTTTTTGGCAAGTCAATTATTCAGATTCATGTGTAACCAGTTCGAGATCTTATAATTAGGAGGGCATTTGAAAACCACACAGATTGGTGCCGTCTATCCTGTTCTCCGCAGAAAGAAGGAGAGAGCAATATCCAGAAACCTCATGCAAACAGATGCATGCCAGGGCTTTTAGTGTGTGTGTGTGTGTGCGTGTGTGTGCACGCGCGCTGCGCGCGCGTGTGTGTGTGTGTGTAAGGTTTCTTTAAGGAGCTGACTCACCTCTTAGCCAGATAACCCTAGAAATGTGGTATCTAAATGCCAGTCCCATGTTTGGGCACAGCATCAGGCACATAAAGGAAACCCATTGACATTGTTCTGGAGAAGTGGAACAGGGACAAGTGAGACAGCACAGTTGCTTGTCTGCTGTTGAACCTGGAAATGTGGGAACTAGGCCGAGGGACCGCTGGGTTCGCAGAGCCCCGAGCAGATATATAGTCCTCTTGGGCTCCCTGCTCGTGAAGTCCATTCCCTGGCCTGTCCTTCCAGGAAGATGGGCATCTGGGCTGTTTGGTGACTTGAGCATTCACATTCTGTTCCAGGAGGTGGCTAAGTGTCCCCATTAGGCCCAGTTGCCATAAGCCACTTCCTGAAGTGTGTGACCGAGCGGCCCCAGGGGTCCCCACTGGGTCCCCAGTGCCCAGGGACTCCATCCCACAGATGAGGATGGCTGATTTGGAAGTACTTTTGATCCCAGGTGGGGCAGCTGAGGCCCAGAGAGTGGTTTGAATTGCTGGAGTCCCATGCAGCTTAGGCTGGCAGAGCTGGGACAAGTATCCAAGTCTCTGCGGTTTCTACCCTACTCACTGGCCTCACACACACACTGTTATTTTGTTTATCCATTTAAAATCAACGTTTATTTTTGAGAGAGAGAGAGAGCGCACACGCGTGCACAAGTGAAGGAGAGGCAGAGAGAGACAGGGAGACACAATCCAAAGCTGTCGGCACAGAGCTTGACACGGGGCTTGAACCCACGAACCTTGAGATCATCACCTGAGCCAAAGTTGGACGCTTAACTGACTGAGCCACCTAGGCGTCCCATCTATTTAGTCGTCTTTTAAAGGCACAGGGGCACCGGGACAGAGGCACTTGCCAAGTGCCAGAGCTAAGATCAGAATCCCCCAATGCAGCCCAGGTCTCCTGTACTGCACTGAGGGCAGCATGTCGACCCAGACGTCGGACCATAGCAGCAGTTTGGCGGTTCTCTAGCATGCAGTTGGTCACACCTCCCGTTGGCCCCTGTGAGGCTGACTCACTTTGTGAGGTTAGGGGTGGACGTCAATTATAAGTTTATTGTGGGCCTCAAGGATTCTGGTGCTTTCCTTCTGAAGTCCTGTCTTTGGGACTCTGAGCTACAAAGGGCCATTCAGGGGATGTAGCTGGGGACAGAGAGGCTCCTGCCCCGTGGGAGCTTGATGCCACACAGGCTGTATCCTGGGAATAGTTCCTTGGCTGTAGCTGTGGCCCATGTGGCTCTTCAGACGCTTCCACGCATGAGTGTCTTCAAGTTATTGGCTACTGGGTGGCGGGCCTAAGAGCCAAGCAAGCCCTTTGCTGGCTCTAGCCCTTGGGCCCCGGCCCCTCAACAGCTCTGCTGCTCCAGCCGTGACGGGCCTCAGCAATGAGGAGGCAGCAGGCGGCAAGTCCAAACGCAACCTGAGCAGACCCTGACCCCTTTGCCAAGGCAGGGGTTGGGGCTGAGCAGCAGGGTAGCTGTCTACCCCCAGCCCAGTCTGCCCAGGTGGAGAGTGGACAGGGCAGGGAGGGCGCTGCCAGCCTGGATGTGGCACATTGCCCTCTTTTCTCTGCCTTTGTCCCTGGAAACACGGGAACAATTTCTCTCTCCGTGGCTTGAGCTGGTAAAGAGCCTGCACCAGTCACCTTTGCCAGCTTCTTCTTTTTGAGGCCAAGTGCCAGGATCCATTCAGTTGAGGAGGTTCATACAGCCTTATCTGGTAGGCAGTAGTGCCCAGCTTTTTAAGGAAACATCCCAGTATTTCCAGGAACAAATAGCTTGTACCCACCTGTTCCTGGTTTGGAAAAGCCGTGGATACTCTCGCATCTCGTTCAGCTCATAATTTGGAGCTTCAGGAGGCTGCAGATGGGAGGAAAGGCCTTCGGCATCAAGGTCAGACCATTCTAGCATTGCTTCTTACCCTGGGACATTGAGCAAGACCTTGACTTTTCTAAGACTCATTTGTAAGAACTCCTGTATCTGCCTCATAACAGGAGAGGATGTGTCTACATTCCCCAGCACCAGACATAGTAGCTCCTCACAGGTGTTGGTCCCTTTCCACTCCAGCTCTTGGAAAAGATCCCGTGGTGCTCTAGGTGAGAGCTCTTTAAAAGGCAGTTGAATGGAACGCCTGGGTGGCTCAGTCTGTTAAGTGTCCAACTCGATTTGGCTCAGGTCATGATCTCACAGTCCGTGGGATCAAGCCCCACGTCGGGCTCTGCCCTGACTTCACAGAGCCTGCTTGGGATTCTCTGTGTCTCTGTCCCTCCCCTGTTCACACACACTCTCTGTTTCTCTCAAAGTACACCAATAAACATTTAAAAATAAATAAATTTTAAAAAGGCTATTGAACATTTCTGTTACGGGCATGGTCCTGGCACCCTGGCTGGGCAGTCAGTTTTTAGTCGGAAAATGAATCCACGGTGGGGGACTCTGATGGCTTCACCCCCTTTGATGGGCACAGGGCCGTAGCCGTCAGCCCCTCTCCCGCTGGGATGGGTGTGCCTGTTTTCCTTCCACCCACTCACCCACAGAGCGTTTCAGGGGTTTATCTGGCTTTTTGTTTTGTTTAGGCTTGTCCTCATCTCCTCCAGAACATCCTCTTGCTTTGGTTTCTCTTTTATCACACAGCTCCTGAAATCTGTCCCCGTGGTGACTGCTCTGAATGTGCCTGTCCCCACCAGTTGCTCTGAGTAGGCATGGCCTGCTGGTGCCTTGGTCCACGGGTCTGTTTGCCGTGCCCTTTATTCGCCCCACCCACCAGGCCATGTTCCAGGGCCCGACTCCTGGAGGACAGGCCAGGTATCTGTTGGCAGTGGGCTGGTAGGGGTGCCAACAGCCTCTCTGGGGCTCTAGAAGGTCTTGCTCTGGGGATCTGCCACAGCTGTGACACTCGAGCAAGAGGAAAAGGAGCCCCTGCTTCTTACCGGATCCAATGTAGACTTAGGGGTGTCAGGGCACACAGGGGCCTCTTCATCCTATCCCACCCCTCACCTTGCAGCAGGGAAGAGCAGGAGAAGGAAGGGCTTCACCAGCAAGTACAGCTGTTGTTAGAAGCCTCGTGCCCTGAGCGAGGCCCCCATAGCTCTGGGTGGCAAGTGTGGGGGCAGTATGCTAGAAATACAGATTTATTTTTCTGTATTTTCTGAAACATAATCTTGAGCCATGCTCATTTGGTTTAAGTCCCCAGAGCTATTTGGGAGAGGATGGTGGGCGGGATGTGGGTGGGAGTTAAATCTGGTGTTTATGGCTATGTAGTTGGCGTTCGTGTTGCTGTGGAGTGACTGAGCTGCACGGGGATCACTGGGCATGTGGTTCCACGCACCCCAGCTGGCTCATGGAGCAAGTGAGCAGCCATCCAACTAGGGGCCTAGAACCCAGAACTAGGGCTGCTGTCTGCACCCGGGTTCTGCTCTGAGGCTCAGTTGCTGTCAAATCACAGGCTCAGGACATTGGGTCCACCCATATCCCTGGGAGCTTGTGCCATGCCAGAGCCTAGGCTGGGGCTGGGGAAGTGGCAGTAACGGGGTGCACAGGGTCAAGGAGGAGGGGCGGCAGTGTGACAGAGTGGCCTGGGATGCATGGGCTGCCCCTGAGGCTACTCCAGGTGGAAGGAGGCTCTCTGAACGTGATCCCCCCCCCACTACCCCCCGCCACCTTGTTTCTTCCAGCACTCTGCAGCCCCTGTGTAGTCATTTCATTTTGCAGAATTAAGTTTATGCTTGGGGAGCTCCGACCTGGTTTGGATTGTTGGGCACCTCCTCGGAGAGGTGAGGGGACATCATGAGGGAGAAGAGCTCATTTACTCCAACCTGAGTAAATCAAGAGGTCTGCCTGGATTTCTGTCCCCTGCCAGCAGCCCAGGGTTGAGGATTGGGAGCAGGTGTCCTTGGCGAAGGTCAGTAGAGAGCCTCAGCATTTCTGGTCCACGGTGGGCCACTACTCAGACATAGGAGCCAGCCCATGGCAGATGCTGGTGAATGAGTGGGGGAGCCTCCCTGGTGTGGGGGCTGGTGGAAGAAGCAGCCTGGGGAATCAGAAACCAGAGCACCCACGCCAGAGACCGCTTAGGCCTCTTTGGTCTCCATGTCTTTGTTTAATGGCCACTCTTCTATTACTTTTGAATCTAGGCACGTGTTGTGACGTTACTATTTGTTGGCTGGTAGCCAGTGAAAAACATTACAAAAGCCTTGCGAGGCGGTGGTGGATGGGGTACCTGGCTGGGTCTTTGCCAGCATCACTGTTGTGGGCACAGTGGTCAAAGTTCAGGTGCGCGGGGACCTCAGGGAGGGAGGGAGGAGAGTGGAGGGGTCTGGACCAGCTGTAGGAGCCCTGGAGGGAAAGTCACCGAGAAACTATGGGATCTAAACCCTATAGGCTCCTTTGTTTTGCCTTTTTTTTTTTTTTTTTAACTTTCTTGATTGACACTTTGCTATTCAAAGCAAAGGGTCTGGAGGTTGTCAAGGCAGAGACGGTATGTGGTGAAGTGACTGTGTGTGGGTCCAGCCAGGATTGAGGGCCATGTGTGGCTGCTTCAGGAGGGAGAGCAGGGCGGGAGGCTAGGCTTCATCCAGTGCTTGTGACGACCAAGCAGAACGGATGGTCTCACCAAAGACTGATTGGCCAGAACCAGAGAGGGAGAGAAGGATCTGGTTGCGTCTGTGAGGCATCCCTGCCTGCGGGCATGGCCTGGAGCCAGAGGGGACCAGGATCTCAGGCGGGTGGGCATCTTTGTCAGTCAGACCACACGACTAAAGTCTCAGGCAAGAGCTCAGAGTCGCACTTAGGAGTCTCTGGGGAGGCCCCTGGGTCTTGCCCAGGGAAAAGAAACAACTTGGCAACATTCCTGCCCTGAGCTGGTGAACTAATGCGTTGAGTGACTAATTAACCAAAAAGAATAAGCCACCTTGAAGGCAGAATGATCTCAACGTGTATCACGTTGGATGTCAGTGATAAAAGCACCTGTCAAGCCCCCATGGTTTGGAAGCTAGAATGCACTCCTAAACGTTGCTGCTGAGCTAAAGAGAAAATCGGCGTGGAAACTAAATGTTTGGAGGTGGCCACCAGTGAGAATTTGCATGTTGGAAACTTTGGGGACGTATCTAGTGGTGATCGGAGGCAAATGTGTAGCCTTAAAGGAGTTTATTTAAAACTGAGAGAGATTAGAAATAACTGAATTACGAGCTCAATGCCAGAGGTCACAGAAAGATCCTGAAGCAAGAGAAGACTGTCTAGAGTGGCGGTGAGGAGCAGTGAGCAGGCCGGTGGGACTGGAGCACCAGTGAGGGCAGGAGGAGGGGGCCTGGCAAAGTTGGAGGGGGCCAGGGTTGTCTGGGTGCCGAAGGGTCGGGATGATGATTGTCTGTGGTGGAGAAGCCCAGTCTGTGTTCCGGTCCCTGCTGGTTTTGTCCCACAATTGAGCCCAGGGCCAGCTGCTCCCTGGGGCTGGCTTTGTGGGCCACAGACAGCCAGGCAAGAGTCTTTGTGGAATGTTGCTCTTTCCAGGAACACCAAGGAACCTGGTAGGGGAGGGAAGCGATCCTCTGGGTAAATGGGCACTGCTGGGGAGGACTGCGGGTCTCACCCCCAAGATTCCCATTACTGTCTGTATGTTGCTGGCATTATCTCCCGGGTTTCCTGGCATTTGGACTCCGCGGGGGAAAGCTCTAGCATCAACTTTCTGGTCCCGAACCTCCACCAAACGACAGGCTACCATCCGCCTTCTTCAGTGGTGCAGCCACTGCATGGCCTCCAGCAATGTTTTTAAAGTTTATTTATTTTGAGAAGGGGAGAGAGCGAGCCAGAGAGAGGGGGAGACAGAGAATCCCAAGCAAGCTCCACTCTGTGTCAGCATAGAGCCCGACACAGGGCTAGATCCCACATACCATGAGATCATGATCTGAGCCAAAATCAAGGGTCAGACGCTAAACCGAATGAGCCAGCCAGGCGCCCTTAGCCTCCAGAATCTTGTCCCCAACTTGGCATCTGGTGGTTGAGTGACAACAGGAAACAGACTGCCCGATGAATATTTGTTTAGTTCCTTAGTTGCTGTGACTTCTCGGACACCCGCCATTCCAGTGAACTCTGGGCAGGCAAGAGCTCGTCTCTGTTGACACTCCGTGTCCTGATTTCCTTCTCTTTTCTCTCTTCCTTTTTTGTTTTTCCTCAAAATGAAAATAGCTTTGTTGTTTTGTTTTTATATTAACACAGCAATACCGTATACTCATTGTTTAAGAGTTCAAAGTATGGGGAATTAACAAAGATTTCTAAGAATCTAGTAAAAGTCACCTGAAATTTTCTTCCCGCACCCCCCTGTAAGTCCTGTTCACTTTGTTAACCCTTGGGGATTGTTCACCCGGAAGAGTATTAGAGTGATGCATGACCTGCCCCCTCCTGCACTCAGCCCTGCGCTAATAGCCCATGATGCCTTGCACCTGGCATTTCGCACTCACTGGTGTAATCGACGTTCCCCATCATAAGAATGGATCTCCTTTGTCCTATTGGGTGGCCGTATAGAACTCCCGACTGCCCTGAACCCCAGGTCCTTGGAGATCCATCTGCAAGAGAAGGCAGGGAGAAGCACAGGCTGGAGGCTTTGTCTCTGAGGTCTCGGGCCTTGGTCTCCCCTCTGGGACACGTCACCTCTAGGAAGGGTAAGCATGCAGACCATCCTCTGAAGATGAAGTGGGTTAGTGCAGGTTAGTGTTAGCTGGCCTTGTACTTACTTTCTCCTTCACCACCTTCATTATGGGCACCTTGGAGAGGAGGAGCCAAGGGTAGATTGGGTTAGCATGCCTCCTGCCCAGCGCGCCCAAGGGCAGCTTTCCGCCTGCCCGTCTCTCCTGGGCAGGCAGAAGCTGGTCTTGTTCCCTGACTTCAGATCCGTTTTCTGGCCCAGAACTTCTCTGGTCTTCTCCAGCATCGAGTGGAAGGTGTGCCTTCCTCTTGTCCATGGCTCCACCTCTTACGTCTGTCCCACAGCCAGAGGCACCTCATTTGGGCAGTTGGGGCTCTTGCTGCTCTTTGCTCTGGTCTGGAGGAACTGAGGTGGCCTTTGTAATAGAGGCCATGCTGTCATCAGTTAGGAGAGAATCTCTTTTGTCTGGTTTTGCTTCAGGAATGCCATGTACTGCCACACTGAAAGTTTGGCCAGGAGGACCACGGTGTTGCATGAACAGATTCTTGCTCCGTGCATCTTTCTGCAGTAGATTTCAGGCATGCGGGGAAGAGCCCTCCCTCTTTACTGGGGGATTATGCCCCCTGCTCCAAGCCTGGATATGCTCGTGGGCCCTCAAAGCACTGCCTGGCATAGGTCTGGGATCTCCCTCCCGACCGTCGTGTGGGCCTTGAGCACCTGGGAAGCCAGAGTGGGCACTTCTCCCGCCAAGGTCCTAACGTAAAGAAAGTGATTTGCACACTAAAGGGAGGCGTCTCATTGCTCCTCTGCTCAGACACCTTTCATAACCCCCTCCCCAGCCTCCTTCCTACCCTGATTCTGGCCTCTCGTGTCACCTGGCCTCCCTGACTGCATCCTGTTTCTGCTCATTGGCTCCTGCTTGGGGCGGCACACTTTTCTGGTCAGCTGCAGGGTGGTGTGGAGGAGGAGCATGACCTGGACCAGGGGAACCCAAGTTCTGGTGCCAGTGCTGGGCCTGGGATAAGTCGGTCCACATGTCTGACCTCCATCTTATCCTTGGGAAGTGGGCACGGTGATGGCAACCCACCAGGGCTGTCAGCGTGTAGTGTCCTGCTCCCTCCTCTCTACCCACCTATGACCCCCGGGCCTGGCCTTTGTGCTGTCAGTGGTGCTGGGGAACAGAGGCCTCGGCAGTGGCACTCACAGCTGAGCTCTGCAGGTGCCTCTCCCAAAGGTGGGGGAAGACTAGGAGCTAAAGGAGGTCCTCAGCCCTTTGTCCTGCTGCTGCTCCCATTCAGGAGCTTCTGGCTTTCTGCCTGTGCGTTTAGCATCGACAGTGACCTTTGGTGTTTGTTCTTTTTTGTTTGTTCTGACAGGGTCCAGCCACCGCTGTTGCTTTTTCAAGAACGGGAGAGTATTTTGCTTCTGGAGGTTCTGATGAACAAGTAAGTAAAGATTGGTCGGAGCCTTCCTTGGTGGGTTTCAGTGACCATGAAGGCTGGAACTTGGAGTGGGGTGCTCAGACCCAGGGTGCCCGTCTCCTTAAAGCAGGTCCCTAGGGGCGCTGACCCCGCAGCAGCATCCAAAAACCCTCACTGCTCAAACCGGCATGGGTCGGAAGGATCCTAAGTTATTATTGCCATGAAAAAGTTAAAATGAAGGTTCTCAGTAACTTCTTTTTCCTGATTAGAAATGAGTAGTGAGGTAATTAGGGGATATATACATAGCCTGGCAACGTGGGCAATGTGGCAAAAGCTTCATACTTCATTTAATCCTCATGGTGGCCCTGTGGACAGGGCCTCTGGTCCCTCCATTCTATGGATGAGGAAACTGGGTCTCAGCAGATGACAGAACTGAGGCTGCCCTGGAGCCCCCAACTCTGTCATCTACCCCCTTTGCTCCTCTTCTGCTCGTGCACTATTTGAGGGGTCAGGTTTTCAGACTGCATGGCTGCAGGGAGAAGACATGTGTGAGGAGGTCCTGTCCCATTTTGTCACCTTGTGTGCCCAAGCTTTTTGCCTGTCAGCCCAGGTACCTCCTGCCCAGAATATTCTCTCTCTTTCTGTCTCTCTCTCTCTCTCGCTTTCTCTCTCTCTCTCTCTTTTAATGTTTACTTATTTTTGAGAGAGTGAGAGAGTGCAAGCGACAGAGGAGCAGAAAGAGAGAGAGAACCCCAAGCAGGCTGTATGCCGTTGACGCAGAGCCAGACGGCAGGGCTCGATCTCACAAACCGTGAGATCATGACCTGAGACAACTCAAGAGTCAGATGCTTAACCGACTGCACCAGCCAGGAGCCCCCAGAATGTTCATTCTCTTGATGCAAGGCCCCACAGCTCTGCTCAGCTGGGAAAGTCCCACTGGTCTCCCAGCAAGCCCCAGCCCCTATCCGCACGGACCGATCTGGGTTGAGTTTCTGCCAAGAAAGCAGAGGGTTGTTGGAAGCTCTTTCAGCGTGGCCTGGATAAGAGGCAGTGGGCATCTGCCCCCACCAGCACTGGTTCCCGTGCTAACCAGACAAGAGAGGAGGAAGACCCTGAGCTGTCCCTGGGTGCGGAGGCCTGGCTCATTGCTTAAGCAAGGGAAAATAGTGCAGTAAAGTCACACTAGAAATAGTCATGGTAAAAGAAAGTCACATAGTACGAGAGGCAACCTCGTAGAAAGTAGGGCTTCCGCCCACTCTGGGCCCTCTCAGGCAGCCACTGCTGTCAGCTCTGTCGCTGCTTGATTAAAGTCTGCTCTGAGAACCTTTTTTGGAGAGACATTTGAATCTTCACATTCGTAATACTGTTCTATTCCCAGGACTTTTTCAAGACTAGTACAGTTACAAATGGCCCTGTGAACAAGGCAGTGTGTGCTAATTCTGTTTGTAGGCAGGAGGAACGAGAGGCCTTGATGGCCATGATTCAGGGAGCAGTAAACCGTAGGCTTCTCTGGGAGTGGCGAGCAGCCTCAGGAAAGTGTTCCAGGTATGCTGTTTTCGTCTTACCTGGACACAGGCCTTTTCTGTGGTCTCACTTGAGCACTGGCCATGCTCCACAATTCCTGCTGTACGGAAGTGACCCCGGCAGAGGGCAGCCACATGGGGCTGACTCCTTCCAGTAGGAATCTTCTCGCTCCCCAGCGGGGCTGTTTGCCAAGCTTTTGTTGGAGGAACCTTAGGATGTGAAAATCCTTCAAGTGGACTGTGAAATAATGGGTGTGTTGCCCGTGGCTCCCTGGGTACCAGTGTCTGTGCCAAGCTGTCTCCTGTGAGGTCAGAAGATTCTTCCTTTTCACAAATGAGGAAACTGAGTCACGGAGAGGTTGAGTCCCTTGCCTACAGCCACACAGTAAGGGATGGAGCCGGAAATTTGACCACCGTGGTTTGGTATAACAGGCTAGGCCACTATCCTTGGGAGCTTCTGTTTTAGTGGGGAGACAGATGATAATTGAGGAAGAGGGACAAAGAAATTCAATAACTGCCAAGTGTGATGCTCTGAAGGAAATGAGTAGAGAGCTGTGATAAAAGTTAGTAGGAGGCCGGAGAAGCTCTCTCTGAGAAGATGCTGTGGAAAAGGACACTCTGGCTTGAGGTGACAGCTACACTTGGGCGGGGACCCCGCAGGGAGGGACCAGCAAGTACAAAGGCCTCGTGGCAGCGTGCAGTGAGTCCACCTGACGGCGCAGCCAGGTCTTCTCGAGGCCTGTCCAGAAAACCTGGGAGGTGGGGCTGGTCCCAGCATGGAGCTGGGGTGTCTGGTGGGGACTATCCTGCCACTGGCCTAGAACTTTGGGGGTGGCCTCTGGGCTTGTATTTTCCATGAAGTAGGACTGGCGAGGGTTTTTCTCCCCCTGATTCCCTGTGCTTGTGGGTCTTGGCAGGTGATGGTTTGGAAGAGTAACTTTGATGTTGCGGATTATGGAGAAGTCATAAAAGCGCATAGGCCCCCAGCCACTCTGGCCACCTCCGCCGGGAATCTGGTAAGTGGCTCAGCAGGTGCGTCCTGAGCCCTGAAACTCTGGTGGTCATGCCGAACAGTGAATAGTACTTTAGCGCTTGTACTTTGTTTCACATTTAGAATGAACAAGCGAGACGTGAGGACTGTGGGTCCTGAGGCCTCGTGCCGTTTAGTCGGGGGGTGTTTCCATGACACGTGATAATGTTGATAGAGGACAGGAAGGACCTGTCCCCTGCTGAGTCTTGGGCCACAGAACCCTGTGGAGGGATTCCTAGAGGGCGTGGGGCCTGGGCTACAGCTGGATCGGATGGGAAAGGCCCAACCCTGTTGCTCTCACTTCCTTTTTTTTTTTTTAAGCGATGGAAAGGAAGTTCCTCAGCCACAAGCCATTTTTAGTACCTTTGTCGGTAAAAGGGCATTTTGTGTTCCCGAATTAAAATAGTTAATGATATTTTTTGACAAATATTTTCGGGGGGAAGAAAGTTTGAGAACTGATATGATCTCATTGAATAAAGTCACGTTCAGCTTTACCTGAAATAAGCTTTAAAGCTGAGGACGTGGAGCCCTGAGGGTGCCAGTGGCCGTAGGCTGTTTGAACCTCTCCCTCCTGGACCCTACAGGCAGTGTAGCCTCTCCCACCCACGGAAACTGGCCTGAACAACAGGAAGTGGCTTGCCCAAGGCCCCCAGCAAGTCAAGGCTGGCCCAGAATAGAACCAGGAAGTCTGAGTCCATCCCGAGCTTTCTTTGGCTCCAGCAGAGGGATCTCCCACCCCAGCCTGAGACACCCACGCACCCCCACGCACTCCATTCTGTGTGTTGGGGCTCCCTCTAGGAATAGGCCAGCTTGAGATTTAAAGTTTTCTTCCAAGGATTGCCCTTGGCCGGGAAGTTTTGGTCTCCTCCACATTTGCTAATAAATAGTCGGTTGTCATCTTTGGGGTTTGTTGGGGGATGACTGGGTTGCATGGTGGTCTTTTGGCTGCTGTTTGGTCTACCTAGAAAAGCTTCCTTCCTCCCTCCCTCCCTCCCTCCCTCCCTTCCTTCCTTCCTTCCTTCCTTCCTTCCTTCCTTCGTTCCTTCCTTATTTTTTAGAGAGAGCGCAAGCCGGGGTGGGGCAGAGAGAGGGGACAGGATCCAAAGCAGGTTCTGTGCTGACAGCAGCGAGCCTGATGCGGGGCTCAAACTCACAAACTATGAGATCGTGACCTGAGCGAAGTCGGTGCTTAACCAACTGAGCCACCCAGGCGCCCCTAGGACTGGGATTCTATGGGGTCTGTGCAATCTCCCTTACAGCTCCCTGTCTGTTGGGCATTTGCAGTGAAGCAAGTCTAGCCAAGGCCTTTACGTGTGCTGCCCTGTTTATCCCCTGCCTCGCCAGGCTGAGTGGGCAAAGTTACTCCTTTTATTCACAGATGAGACACTTGGGGCTTACTTGTCCCAGATGCCTGGACCTACAGGCTCACCACACTGGTCCCTCTGAGCAAGGCTGACTGAGCTAGGAACCACAGGTGGCAGAAGGCTGCCTGGCAGCTCTTCCCCATCCCAGGGAAGGGCACTGCCACCTGTCTCGTGGGAATGGTCAGTAGCCATCAGCAAGGGGACAATCCCATGCTCCTTTTCTTGCGGGTATTAGGAAAGTAGCTTAGGCAAGCTGCCTCTTGTCCCTTCAGTCCTGCTCAGATATGGGGTGTGGAGTACCCTTGCATCCCAGACCTGTGGGACCTGATAATCTAGCACGAAGGCGTTCAGGATGGGGGAAGCCAGCAGGACAGGGCAGGGTTTAGCACGGATGGGCTAACAGCTCACCAGGGCTCAAGAAAACCATTTGTTCCCCTGCTCCCTTCAGGCCCACGACAGAGCTATAGTCACAGTTCCACTGGGCGTCACCACGTGGTACTCAAACAGAGGAAAGGATATGGGCTCTAGGGTCAGAGGGCTCTGGGTCTGTACCCTGGCTGTATGGTCCCAGACAAAGCACCCACTCTTCCCAAACCTCTGTTTCCACGATGGGACCTGTGTACCCCTGTAGGCAGGCCCTGAGGACCCCATGTATGACATAACTGAACTCTGCTGACCCACACGGTGACTTGACTTATTAGTCCTAAAATTGTTCTTTGTTTATGGCTCTTCCCTTATTTGTCACAAGCCCCTTTGGGATGCTGAGGATATGTAGGGCCACACCCACGCCAAAGCTTGCACACTACGTGGAGTACACTTGTAGGAGTGTCTCTGATCTCAGGACTCCCAGGCCAAGAGGAGAGCTAAGGGTTTTTTGTTCGTTTGTTTTGTTGCATTTTATATACATGACATAAAACTTCTCCTGTTAACCATTTTTTAAGCGTACACTCCTGTTGCTGCACAGCCACCGCTGCCACCATCGTAGAGTGTTTTTGTCTTCCCAAGCCCGGGAGAGCCAGTCGGTCCAGCACTGCCTGGTGGTTAGGTTTGCCCCCGTGGTGGGTGGGGAAGCTGATGAGGAAGCTGACGAGTATAGTCTCACCTTTCCTGCCCAAAGGCTTCCGTGGCACTAATGTATGGTGACTGATTCCATGACTGGCCAGGGTGTCTCAGCTTCTCCGGGAGCCCAGGTGCTCTGCAGCCACGTGCTAGGAGCCAGTGCATCCGATGAGCCCCTGGCCCTCCGACTGTCCACATACTGTCCCAGTAACCCAGGGGTGCTCAGCCTCAGCACTGCTCATTCTTTGGGACAGGTAAATCTTTGTTGTGGGGGCTGTCCTATGCACTGTAGGGTGTTTAGCAGTATCCATGGCCTCTACCCACTAGCTGCCAGTAGCATCTCCCCACCCCCCTACTTGTGACAACCAAAAATGTTTTCGGGCATTGCCAAATGTCTCGTGGGGGAGCAGAATGGCCCCCAGTTGAGAGTCACTGGACTAACTCCTGCCTCAGGAGTGAGCCCAGAAGGGAGGCTGCTGTGGCAGCGGGAGGAGTGTGAGAATGTGGCTGGGGTAGGGGTGACCTCGTGGCAGGAGAGGCATGGCGATGGCACAGAGGGTGGGCCGCCCCCAGTGTGAGGGCTCCGGAGCCCCTGTGCCTGCTATGTCGGGCCAGATTTGGGCTTATCCCCGCAGCTGTGGCTCAAGTCTCTAGCCTATTTCTAACAGAAGTCTATTTTATAAAAACGTCACCTGGCCTGTCACACTTTGGAATCTTCCAGAGGTGATGGTAAACAACAAAAAAAGACCTTTAGCAACTTGATATTCTTCACTTACAATTGGAGTGTTCTTGCCCTTCCTGCCTGCTGGCTTCCCTGGCTCTGATATAGTAACTGGTGAGTGGTTTGGTGGTCGGCCAGGGTGGCTTGGCTTGGCCCGTGCCCCAGGAGCTCTTGAATCTTATGACCCCTCCCCCTCTAGCTCCATTTGTCCCCTGGCCTTTGGACCCTAAAGCTGCATGAGACACGCCTGGGCATTTGGGAGTCTTAGGAAGCAATCAGACCAAGTACCGTGTGTCTGGTAGAGTATGGCAGTCTACAGCCAGAGGCAGGCCCGCCGACGGAGCGTGGCAAGGGCAGCCCTGCGAGCATGTGATGGCCCCTCTGCCCTGGGAAGCCCCCTGCCCAGGACCCCTGCTCGGGCCACAGCCTCAGCTCTCACTCTTGGAATGAAGGCCATCCTTGAGCGCACCCTGAACAGAGCTCTGTTCGCTGCCAGAGCTATTTTCAACCTCTGGTTGAAATTCACAGCTTATTTTTAGGCACATTTCATGTTGAAAAGCACAAGCCATTTCCCAGCCCTCAGAATGAGAATAATGGGTTTCGTTTTCCCTCTGTTCTTGGCTGCATCGTGGAGGAGAGGGTTTAGCACTGTGGCTGGGGGGTTCTCTCTGCTTGGAAGGCTGCAGAGGAAGGACTCCAGCCTAATAGCTGGGCCGAGGTGGGCGGGAAGGTCCGTGCTCTGCCCTGTGACACACTGCAAGGCCAGAGGGAGGTTGGGATGGTTGTTTGCAGGCAGATGAGTGCCTCCCAGAGGGGTTAGGACCCCTGCGACTCATCTGCAGCAGGAGCTTGTGCTGGTGTTTTTAAGGGTCTGGTGCTTAGCTCTGTCCTGTGCTGCAGCCCCGGCCTCTCTCTCTTTCCTCCCTGCACTCATCTGCTCAGGTTCTGGCTCCCTCCTGCCATTAGTGCTTCGGAGCCCATCCCTGAGGCATAAGGGCCACAGCGTCTTGGCTGACCTTGGATTTGGCCATTGCCCTCCAAGTCCCAGCTACCATAGGACTGGTTTTTTCTTCAACCATAGAGGTAGTTTTAAACCACTTTTAACAACAAGGATGCATGTATTCTGATTTATTCTTGCCTTTCCTCCAAATACCTGAGAGCCCGTTACGCAATTGGGAAGGAAGGTTGTGCTAGGTGGGTGGGAGGGGAAGAATGCAGAATTCTAGGTAATTCAGGAAAACTGAAAACCACTTCCTGAGTTGTCAGGGCTGGCTGCCCTCCAGTTCAGACAGCAACTTTGAGTTCTGGGGCCGAGGGCTTTTCTTCCTCAACCTCAGATGGGGAGGCACCAGGCCCTCCTTCGTGAAATTTCACGAGGTGGTACATGCCAAGCAGGCACTTGGAATTGTGCCTGGCACATGGCAAGTGCTCACCAAGCTTTAGCTATTTTTAAAATGTTTCTCTTCCTTCCTCTGTCAGACTGAGGGCTGGATGAGCCCCCTGCCCAGTTGGGGTGATTGTAGGAGTGGGGGGACAACATGCAGGAAAGGGGGTGATTCTGCCCTAGAAAATTTTCGATGTTGACTCCTCTCTGCAGGTCGTCTTTGTGAGGTCCAGTGAGGGTTTTAGACCCTTGGAGGAATCCGTTGTACTTCCTGTGAAGAGACCCAAGTCCTCTGTGCTCCCCACCCCCATGACTCCTCAAAGTAAAGTGCCTGGGCCCCCCAGAGCCTCAGTGCTAGAACTGTCCCCAGGAGGAGGAGGCTAGGTTAGCTAACAGTATCTGACCTGAGGCCTCAGCCTTCCCGGAGGATGGCCTGTTTCTTCTTCCTAGCTTGCCTGGTTCTGAGGGCGAAGCCCCCGCCACCTCCTGCACTCATGTTTCTGCTTCCACATTTCTGTCTTGGGATGCTACATGGGGCTGGACTTAGGGGGCTGTGGGTTCTGATTCCAGTGCTGGCACTGGATCTTGCCCCATGCTGAGGATTGGGGGTCCTGGGTTCCACCCCAAGCACTTAGCCAGTGGAGTCATAGAGTTGAGGCAGGGCATGGGGTCCATTTCCACCTGCCTTCTGGATTTCCATCTGTCTATGAGTTTGGAGGACTGGGGTCTCTTGCTGACAACACCAATTTCTGACTGGAATTTGCTTTCAGTAGTGGGGAGAAGTATGGATTCAAGGGGCTGCTTGGCAGACAGGGCACTGTGGGTGTTTACAGCAAGGGCGAACCCCAAATTTATGTGTCTGGCTCTGAATTTCCCAAGATTGTTGTCTGGCTCTTGTCAGCAGGTGAGTCGGAATATGCTCAGGCACTTCTGCGTCTTGGAAGAGGGTTGGTTTCATGGGACCCAGACCCTCGACAGCCTCTAACAACTTGGTGGGCAGTTTTAGAGCTGCACCGCCCCTGTGTGCTAGTCCACAGTGAAGCCGGAGCCTGGGCTGGTGTGGCAAATCTCTCCCGTAACCTCGGGCGGTTCATCTTGATTCTCGGTGCTCAGTTTCTCCCCGCCAGCCTACATTACATCCATGGGGCGTTTTCCATTTTAGGGGCTCACTGTGCAAAAGATCATCCTGCAGGGATAGGGGTGGGGTGGCCACGGCAGCCTCTGCTGACTCTGGGTGGCAGAGGCCCTCAGACAAGATGTATCACTTCATTCCCCAGGGTTTTTCTGCACCTTTACCTGAGAGGAAGTTGTGGAAAGTGCTGTGGGTTTCTAGTTTCAGTGGGAAGAGAGAGGAGACTAGAAATAAAGAAGATTCAGTGTTCGTTACCAAGCTACAATTAACTAATTAATTTATTTATTGTGTGAGCGGAGGAGGGGCAAACAGAGAGGGAGAGAGAGAGAATCCAAGCAGACTCCTCACTGTCAGT
Source organism: Paguma larvata (assembly GCA_030068075.1). Lineage (NCBI taxonomy): Eukaryota > Metazoa > Chordata > Mammalia > Carnivora > Viverridae > Paguma > Paguma larvata. Next base: position 19,629,690 of record CM057842.1, on the reverse strand, counting down.
GCAGAGCCTGGTGTGAGCCTCAACCTCACAAACCATGAGATCATGAGCTGAGCCAAAACCAAGAGTCAGACGCTTAACCGACTGAGCCACCCAGGCGCCCTATGAGCTACAATTTAAAGGAATTTCCTGCTTGAATCAGAGCATCCTTGTTCAGTGGCCGGGGGGTAACGTGGCCGCGTGAAGTCTAGGAGCACCAAAGATTCTGATGCTCCCCGCAGGGGGGCTCCTTGGACCCCCACGATCAGTGTGGGGAACGGGGCCCCTTCCCTCAGGGTCCAACCTGTTGGGTCTGCTGCTGGGAAGCAGGCAAGATCTCCTCTCGTTTTCCTTCCAGAGGCTACAACTGACTTTATTGGGAGGTGGGTCAGGGCCATCCCAGCACATGTTAAATAATTACTGTGTTTACAGAAGGGAGAAGTTGCCTTTGGCAGCATACTGAGGACACAGGCTCTTTAACATTTGACATAGATTGGGGCGCCTGGGTGGCTCAGTTGGTTGGGCATCTGACTTCGGCTCAGGTCATGATCTCACAGTTTGTGGGTTCGAGCCCCGTGTCGGGCTCTGTGCTGACGGCTCAGAGCCTGGAGCCTGCTTCGGATTCTGTGTCTCCCTCTCTCTCTCTGCTCCTTGCCCACTCAGGCTTGGTCTCTCTCTCTCTCTCTCTCTCTCTCTCTCTCTCTCTCTCTCTCTCAAAAATAAACATAAAAAAAAAATTTGACATAGATTGCAGTAAGCCTCTTGCCGTGCTTCTCAAACTTTGATGTGCTTTAGAATCACCCTGAGGCCTTGTTAAACACAGCCTGCCTCATCCCCAGAGCGTCTGATTTGGCAAGGAATTTGCAGGTTCTAGATGATGTTGATGGTCCAGGGGCCCTCTTTGAGTCACTAGTCTACTGGAAAGCAGTCTAGCCAATTGTGACCATGGCATCCTGGGCAGGGATTTAGGGAAAAGAGAGTCTCCATTTTGGGAAGGTTCCGTGGCTTGTGGAGACTATAGTCTAGGAGAAGCACTTGGGGGATTGGGGTCCCTTTCAGCCCAATTTGGAGAATTGTGGTCTGCTTCTTCCAAAGGAGGAAAAGTGGTATGGCTTTGGTTCTGATCTCAGTCTAGTGTTAAATTCCAGTGCTTCCCTGTGGGCTCTTTAAACCCAGAGGCACCCTCTAGGCCCTGCTTACAGCTGGGCGGGCAGATGTGTGGTTTTATTAGCAGCCGGGATGCTCTAGGAGGGAAGACGGTGCCCAGGGCAGCCCTCTGTGGGCCTCCACCGCCTGTCTTCCTACCTCGGCTCCTGCTCTGCCCGTCAGCGCTGCTGCACAAGTCCAGTCACCTGCTCTGAATCCATGTCTTGCAGGTCACCTGCCTCCTGCGTTGTCCTCAGTATCCCTGACTCCTGCCTCTTGCTTTATAGACAGGGGTGCCTACATCAGCTCCTATCCTCCAGAGCCTGTGGGGCCTTTAGGGAAGCTGGCAGGTAAGAGTCTCTGGTACCTGAGCTTGAGATGGCCTGGTACTTATGGCTCAACATCTAAGCCCCCAGGTGAAGGTCTTATATGTGGAGCCTTTTGGGGAAGTGCCTCCAGGCAGCAAGAGTAGGACCAAGTCCCGAAACAGCAGCAACAGTAGCAGTGGCAAGAGATGGGGTTGTGTAATGGGGCAGAGGCTGCGCCCCCTTCTCTGAGCAGCCCCTTTGAGTGGTAGTTTCCTGCCACTAGAAAATCCTCATCCATTCCACAAACAGATAGGTCCCTATCCAGAGGAGAGTGGCATGATGCTTAGGAAGGAAGGCCTATTTAATGACTTAAATCAACAGGAGGCATGGTTTTAGAAATCCTGGGCAAGGCATGGTAAGATACTCACAGGGTCATGAAGATGAAAGAGCCCGACTCTGGAATCCACACAAGCCCCGGGGGCCCTTGCGTCTAGTTCTGCGTGTGTCAGGATACATGCAGAGCAGAGACCTGGGCGCTCATACACACCTTTGAGAGCTCCAGTACCTCATGCAAGTCTCTCAGAACTATCTATTTTCCTTTTCCCCTGGCAGCCATAGTGTGGGTTCAAGGTCAGTGGAGATTCCACGTTGCATGTGGGGAAATGAGCTTAAATCACGAGACAGCGGGTGGTGGGATCCCGATACTGTGATGCTTTACTACAAAGCACGCATGACCAGGGCCGCTGCTGTGATGCTGCCATTTTGCTGACAGTGGTAACTAGTGTCTACAACCCTGTCAGGCCACGCTGATAAGCCTCCTTCACAGAAGAGTCAACAGGGGTCATGTGCGGTTGCAAAACAGAGAGCGTGGGCAAGGACTGAGGCTCTTGGGATCTGAGAGTCTTCTTCAGTTCTGTGCTATCTTTTTCAAACCCAGAACCCTGAAAATGGACGAAATGAGCCATAAGTGGAAATAGACCCAGTTGCTTAAGTCTGACTTAAGACTTTGGGCTGCACCCCCTGTTCTCCAACAGAACTATACTCAGCCTTTCAGCTTCTTTCCAGATGACATTTCCTCCATGTGGCCTTCTCCAGGAGGCCTACGGGTTGTGAATTCTTCCCACCTCACCTACCAGAGCGCTCGCTCTGCTTGCTGGAGCAGCCCCTCTTTCCCGTAGTCAGTTATTCGCTGGTTGGTCTGGTCTCCCCAGAGGGCTGGGGCCTTGGTCTCCTCGTGGTGCCCAGCACGTAGCTGGAATATAGAATGCCCTGGAAATCAGAGCTCAGTGGACACATGCCCGCAGTCTATGGGCAGCGTGGGTTGAACCTGTGAGGCAAGAGGCAGGCTCTGGCTCCTTCTTTTTACGTTGTTGAGGGTCTCAGGCTAAATGAAGGAAACCACTTTCTGACCAGGTTTGCCAGTTTGGGGGCGGGTGCATGGGGTGGTGTGGGCAGTGACGGGGCAATGGAGAGTGGTAGAATCTGCATTTCTGGACTAGAAGTTTCAGTAGTTCTCATTTTCAATGGAAAAAAAGCCCTTTGCAGTTTATATTTTCCAGATTGGATGGCAGCGTTGGCCCATGTGGTGTAAGGGTGTTAGATAGTGCGTATGTTTATGTTCTCATTGGTTACCATGGAAAAAATCAGAATAGATGGTTTCCATGGAGATTATCTTAAAATTAGTTTCTTTGAAGGTCCGGACATTGCTGCAGGGTTCACAGAATGCTTGTGGTGACATTGGGGGCTTTCTCTGTGGCAACGCCAAAGGCCGGTCTGAGCACTCATGGATTCAGACAGATCTACCTCCTGGGCTTGAAAGTGCCAGGACACCCAGCTGGGGATCCTCGTCAGCCTCTTCCTGGGGTCCCGCTCACCTGGCCTTAGCTCCACCGCTCATTCCAGTCACCTGAGAACTTTTTCTTTTTTATTAAATGAAGCAAAAAACCAAAAACCTTTGTATTGTGGAGAATTTCAAGCTCGCACAAGAGGTAGAGAGAATAGTAGAACAGACCCCCATGGACCTTTCGTCTAGCTTCAGCACTTTGCCAATCTATTTTGTTCATCTCCCCCGCCCCCACCCCTCACACACATGTTTTTTTTTAGAGGAGTCGGAGTATTTTTGTTTAATCCCGGATACATTATTTTACCCTAAATACTTTTCTTGGTTATATAACTGCAGTGCTCTTTTCACACCCAACAAAATTAATAATTCCATGCTATCATCTGCCTAGTCCATACTCACATGTTTCCACATCGTGTCAAGAATATTGGTTTGTGCTTTTTGTTCAAATAAAGATGCGGGAGGCTTTGAGGAAACCCAGCCTCCACTCCCCACCGTGGTTCTGGTGCATGGAGAGATTGAGCAGTCTTGGCCCAGAGGCGCGGTTAGGCTGGGGGCAGGAGGAGCTCTGGGGTGCCCCCTCCCTCTGTCTTTAGGGATATTTGTGTACTGTGAGCTCCAGGACCCCCTTACTCCCGCCTGGAGACGTGTCAGCTGCTGCCAGCTGTCCTGGGGCGGGCATCCGCTGGGGGGCGCTGTCCCTCTTTGCAGCCTGCAGGGGGAGGCAGGAAGAGAGGTGATGTAACCTTGGTTCACAACAGCTGTATGCAAGTTAATTTTCCAGGAAGGGGAGGCTGAGAGACCCCACGGGATGCAGCCTCCCTCGACTCCTCCCTGAGGGTGAGGGCTTTGGCCCATAAGACTCCCGCCGCCTCTGCAGGGTGGGCAGAGCCAGCCGTGGTTATCTGTGCTGGCGGGCTTTGCTCGTGTCCTGAGATGCTACACAAAATATGAATTGCCAAGCTTGGAAGTGATGCCCGGGTGTGGTCGTTGCCTCTAACACTCTCCATTGAACTAAGTGCAAGGAGAGTTTAAAATAGCCAGCCTTTGTTCCCGAGGTTTTAAAAATTCAACCCCAGTAGTTACAATGAGCTGTCTTCAAGTGGATCTATAAATAAACTGCTACTGTTCCTCTTTGTTACCGAGAGCTTCGGCGTCTTCCAGAGACGTCGGCTCTGCCGCTCATCTTCATTAGCTGCCTCTCATCTGTGGGGCAGCTGCAGCCAGCAGCAGGCTGAGCTGACAGCGCGGAGTTTGTAATGACAGCAACACGTTTCCTCTTAAAAAGCCACGTTTTAAAAGCCAAGATTAACTACACAGGGAAAAATGCATTTTCACATAGGAGGAACCTGGCAGAGAGGGCACCGTCACCATTGATCAAGGTCAGCACCACTATTAATATGTCCTATTCACATGAGTTCTGTGATGTCAGGTGCTTGGCTTCTGTGGTGTTCTTGTCAGAAATGGATAACCTCGATCCAGTCATGAGAAAACATCAGAAAGACCCAAATCCAGGGACATTTGACAATATAACTGATCAGTAGTCTTTGAAAGTGTCAAGGTCGTGAAAGACAAGGGAAAACTGAGGAGCTGGAGGGGCTGACCCAGGTTGCAGGAGACCAAGGAGAAAGAACTAAATGCAGTGTGAGGTCCTGGTGGGATTCTGGAACAGCAGGATCCAAGGACATTAGTAGGAAAACTGGTAGAGCTCAAATGGGGTCCTTAGTTTGGTTAATGGTATCGTCCCAAGGTTAATTTCCTGGTCTGATCATTGTACTAATGGTTATGTAAGACGTTAGCACTGGGGAAGCCTGGGGGAGGGATATATGGAAATTCTCTGTACTATTTTTTGCAACTTTTTTCTAAGTCTAAAATTAGTTCAAAGCAGTTTAAGTTTTTAAAAGAAAATCTCCAGTCAACACTGGGCTTTCGCTCCTTCCCAGGGTGCCTCGGTTCAGGTGTTTGCTGTGGGAGGGTAGGTGTTTCTGGCTCAAGGGAGGGGTAGGTAACCCTGAGGTGCTCAGTGCCCAGCCTGGAGTGGGCCCTCAGTAACATTTATGGAACGGAACTGAGCGACAGCTGGCCCCAGGAGAAGCAGGTCGCGTTCAGAGGGAACGCGTTGGCAGAGGTGCTGGTCACCAGCACGGAGTCCGTGGCAGCGGCTTCGTCTGCTTGTCCGTGTTGTCGCTTGTGCAAATGCTTCAGAGGCATGTCGGCCCCAGGAACCCCGGGGCAGACTCAGCAGGAGTTCTTTAGCATGAGCACAGGCCCGTGACCGTGACCGGCCTGCCTTCTCCCTTCTCCCAAGGCCTCCTGGGAGTGTGTGGAAGACTCCACACCCACCGCTGGCCCCGGCCCCCAGCTCTGCCTTGTGGCCCACCTGTGTGTGTGTCTGGATGTACCGGGTATGACGGCCTGAAGGGCTTCAGCGCCTGAAGGCCTGGGATGTTTTCCTGCTCCCTCAGAACCCTTCCAGGGAGGAGGGCCAGGGACCCCCTCTGTGCCAGGGAAAGTTCTCACTGCACCGTAGCCTGCTTGCTTTCTCACTGCCGCCACCCATTTGTAGTTGCTTAGTCTTCCCTTCCTGGCTCATCCTTGCTCCTTTCTCCCCGGAGCTTCCCTCGCCTGGCTGTGTCCCTGCAGGGAGACAGACCTTTCCAGCTCTACTGCTTTCTCTTAGGGGCGTATTTGGACGTTGGAATGACTTCCCAGGTCCTGCTTTTCAAGGCAATGCTTTCACTCTTTTGAAAACTTTGGCTTTTATACATCAGCCCTCGTGTATGTGGGGCGGTACTTGGGAACTTCCAGAGAGTGTGGCAGGGGGTCAGCCGGAGGTTGCGGGGGGGCTGGAGCCTGGGAGCGGCTGTTAGACCCTGAGTGTGCGGGCCTCAGTCTTGATTTGGGCCTGGGGGTGGAGATGGGGCACCTTGGTTTGTGCATTTAGCATGTCCCATGTGCCAGGCAGGTCTGTGAGTGACACAGGTGTGATAGGATGCCGCCTGCCACAAAGGGACCGCTCCCTGAGGAGAGGACTGTGAGGTGAGAAAGTGGGCCCCAAGCTATCTGCAGTCCCAGGGTGGGTCGGGCACGTGGATCCCTCATCCATTTTGGACCCATCCTTGGACCCCTTCACAATTCTGTGTCCCCTTCCCATCAGTGGCGGCCTGGAGTCAAGGGGTGGCTTTTAGATCTAAATGTGATTGATTGTCATGGAGCGTTTGATTCCGTTCTGAGGTTGCCCTGTTAGCCCCAGGCCCCTGTGTCCCTGAGCTCCTCCTGTGCACACAGATGATCCAGCACCCTGCCTGCCTTGGGAGCCTGCTGTGGGGAACACACGAAGGCACCCTGCACATTCATATTCTAGATGAAAGCCAACCCAAGTAACCAGATTCCATACTGATACATAGGCTGGCTTGGAAGAACATTGGCAAGTTTGCCGAACAATTAGATGATTTTAAGACACCAGAATTCCTCTTGGGTTCAGGGCTATGTTTAGAACCAGAAGTTTTCTCTCTTGTTGGACTCCAGGCCGGAACTCTAAATTATAGGGCAAACAAGACTGTTGTATATCTAGTCCACAAATATGTATGGTGGGTTCAGTACCAGGTTTCTTTTGAGCTCTGAAACCATGCCTTTTTCCATTTGAAGAGCTAGAGAGGAGGGTGAGCCCAAGTGAGCTCTGTCCTGTTTTCTGCTCTCCCTGCCAGCATCAGGTTTAGCAAACAGAGGCAGGAGACGTAGACACCTATTAACTTTTCATGAGGGCAAATTGTCAAACACAAAGGCCTGAGGCAAAGACTGTAAGAAATGCGTCCATGAATTTCTGTACCCTCAATTAGCAGACTATGCAATGAGCAGTTGAATGAAAGATTAAGTTGAAAAGATTTAATCATGGTGCGTGTGTCTGTCCATTTCTTTCAGTTTTGTGCTCAACCCTGCTTTGGAAACACAGTGACACACTTCCGTGTTTTAAGTGGGCGGTGGCCAGTGGGGCTGCCGCCTGGGTCTATATGAGTTGGGTACTGGTGAGGCAGCCTAGATCTTGGGCCCAGGTCACCTTCCTCTCCCTTTTGTGGCCCAGAGTCAAGCCATGGACTAGTTTCTGGATACTTTTGTCTGTTACAGTGACAGTTTCCAGAACAGGCTAAGCAGGGGGCAAGGTCCAGTGTTAGAGATTAAGAGAAAAGGAGAAATTTCCATCTTGAGCAGGTGTTAATAAATGACCATCCTACTTACCATAGCGGGGAGTTCTGTCACGTGAGCTCACAACATCTTTATGGTAAATCTGTAGCCACTCCTGACTACTGGCCAGGTTTTTGCAGACCTTGCGTGTTCATGACTGTCAAGCTGCATAGGGACCCCTAAGTGGCTGGGGCCTAACATTCCATAGACCTGGCACCCACTGCTTGGGAAACGCTGCCTGGGCACCTCCACTGATGACCAGGGAGATTGAGGCTTTGGGAATTGAACTGCACTGAAATGTGAGTCTGGTTTGGAACTGTAATCACCAGACCAATGGTGGACCTCATGGACTTCATCTGGGGTCTTCAGCCTTGGGGTTCGCCCACTGGTAATGTCCAATGGAGAGGTTGTGATTTTTTAAAGTCAGCCTTGCTTATTTATTTATTTATTTTAAAGCTTATTTAATTTTGAGAGAGAGAGAGAGAGAGAGAGAGAGAATCCTAAGCAGGCTCTGTGCTGGCAGCATGGACCCCAATGTGGGGCTCGATCCCACGAACTGTGAGAACATGACCTGAGCCAAAATCAGATTTGCACGCTCTACTGTTTGAGCCAGCTGTGAGCTCCAGCATTCACCGTTTTAAAAAGTGAACTGCTCTAGGAGTTTGGACAAACACATACAGTTATGTAAACACCACCATGTTCAAGGTGCAGAATATTTCCATCATCCTCAAAGTTCCTTTTTGCCATTTTATAGCAATCCACTTCTTCCACCTCCAGCCCCAGGCAACCACTAATGTGCTTTCTGTCACTACAGATTAGTTTGTGTTTTTCCGAATTTGATATAAATCGAATCATGTAGTTGTAGATGTATAAGATATAGACCATCTTTCTGGTCAGGTTTTTTTCACTCAGCCTATAATTATTTTGAGATTCACCCATGTTGTTACATGTATCAGTAGTCCATTTATTTTTATTGCTGCAGAGTACTCCGTTGAATGGATGGATATACCACAATTTGTCTGCCTGTTGGTGAACATTTGGGTTATTTTCAATTTTTGGCTATTAGCCATAAAGCTGCTATCAACTTTTATGTACTTATCTTTCTGTGGACATAATTTCCCCTTTTTTGGAGTACATATCTAGCTGTGGGATGGCTGGGACATAAGTTATATGTTTAGCCTGTCAAGTAATTGTCAGACTGTTTTCCGAAGTGGTTGTACCATCTTACATTCTCCCCAGCAGTGTCTGAGTTTGAATTTCTCTACCTTCTCGCCATCACTTGGTATGGTCAGTCTTTTTAACTTTAGACTGTTCTAACAGGTGTATACTGGTATCTTATTGTGATTTTAATTTGCATTTTCCTAACGACTAATGATGTAGAGCATCTTTTTGTGTATTTGTTTGCCATTTTTATATGTTCTTTGGTTTTATATGTTCTTTTGGTTCTTTATATGTTCTGTTCACATCTTTGCTTATTTTTTTTTGAATTAGGTTTTTTTGTCATTGGTTTTGACAGTTCTTATATATTCTTGATAAGTGACTTACAAATTTTTTCTCCCAGTCTGTAGTTTGCATTTTCATTTTCTTTCTTTATTTTTAAATTTATTTTTATTTTTATTTTTTTTTTAATTTTCAAATTGGTTTACATATAACACCCAGTGTTCATCCCAACACGTGCCCTCTTTAATATCCGTCACCCCCTCTTCCCCCTCCCTCACCTCCCCCACCTCCCTCACCTCCCTCACCTTCCTCACCCTCAGATTGTTCTTAGTCTTTGAGAGGCTCTTATGTTTTATCTCCCTCCCTCTCTGTGTCTTTTTTTCCTTTCCCCTCTAGCCCTCCCCCTGGTTTTTGCTTAGTCTCACAAAGTCCACCTATTCGTGGGAAACATATGGTATCTGTCTTTTTCTGACTGACTTATTTCACTTAACATAATACCCTCCAGTTCCATCCATGTTGCTACACATGGCCAGATTTCATTTTTTCTCATTGCCATGTAGTAGTCCATTGTATATATGTGCCACAACTTCTTTATCCATTCGTCAGTTGATGGGCACTTGGTCTGCTTCCATGATTTGGCTATTGTCGAAAGTGCTGCTATGAACTAAATTTATTTTTTATGTTTATTTTTTGAGAGAGACACACAGAGTGTGAGTGGGGGAGGGGCAGGGAGAGTGGGAGACACAGAATCCAAAGCAGGCTCCAGGCTCTGAGCTGTCAGCACAGAGCCCGAAGCGGGGCTCGAACCCACAAACCGTGAGATCATGACCTGAGCCGAAGTCAGATGCCCAACCAACTGAGCCACCCAGGCACCCCTCTTTTTTTTTTTTTAAGTTTATTTATTTATTTTGAGAGAGAGAGCGCGAGTGAGCATGGGAAGGGGCAGAGAGAGGGACACAGAATCCTAAGCAGAGCCTGATGTGGGCCCAAACCTACGAACAATGAGATCATGACCTGAGCTGAAGTTATACACTTAACTGACTGAGCCACCCAGGCGCCCCAAGTTTTCATTTCTTAACCATCTTTCAAAAAGTAGTTTTGAATTTTAATGAAGTTTATTTTATCAGTGGTTTCTTTTATGGGCCATTCTTCCGGTGCCATATCTAAGAAATCTTTGCCTAATCCAAGGTTACAAAGATTTTCTCCTATGTTTTAGGGAAAAAAAGTTATACAAATATTATAGTTTTAGGTTTTACATGTAGGTCTGTGATCCATTTTGAGTTACTTTTTGTATATGGTGTGAAGTATGTAACAAAGTTCATGGTTTTACATGTGGATATCCAGCTGTTCCTGCAACTGTCTTTACTAAGTTGTGTGTGTAACTTTGTTAAAAATTAATTGACCAGATATCTGTAGGTGTATTTCTAGACATTGTTTGTTCCATTGTTCTATTTGTCTTTTCACCTGTATCATGCTGTCTTGATTGCTATAGCTTTAGACCAAGTCTTGAAATCAGGTAATGTGAATTTTCTAATTTTCTTCTTCTATTCAAAATTGTTTTGGCTTTTCTAGTTGCTTTGCCTTTTCGTACAGATTTTAGAATCAGCTTCTTGATTTCTATAGTTGATTTCAGGGAGAGTTGAGATCTTAACAACATTGAGCCTTCAGCATATGAATGTGGTGCTTCACTGATATTGATCTTCTTTGATTTTACTCATGAATGTATGGCAGTTTTCAGCATACAGATTTTGCATGTGTGTTGTTAGATTTATATCTAAGCATTTTGTTATGGGTTGAATGGTGGCCCGCCAAAAGATATGTCTGTGTCCTGACCCCAGAACCTGCAAATGTGATTTTATTTGGGAAAAGGATCTTTGACAATGGAATTAATTGGCCCTAAATCCAATGAATGACAAATGTCCTTATAAGACATACACAGAGAGAAGAAGAGAAGACGGAGATAGAGACTAGAGTTATGCATAAACTAGGGAATCCTGGAGCCACCAGAAGCTGGAAGGGGCAAGAACAGACTCCTTCCTTAGTGCCTCCAGAGGGAAGGGGTCTTGTTCATACCTTAATTTTGGATATCTGGTCTCTAGAACTCTGAGAATAAATTTCTGTTGTTTTAAGCCACCAAGTGTGACAATTTGTTAGGACAACCATAAGAAAGTGATAACAAATTTCATGAGGGGCGCTGGGTGGCTCAATTGGTTAAGCATCTGACTCTTCATTTCGGCTCAGGTCATGACTTCACAGTTTGTGAGATCAAGCCCCAAGCTGAGCTCTGTGCTGACAGCATGAAGCCTACTTGGGATTCTCTCTTCCGTCTCTTTCTGCCATTCCCCCACTAATGCTCATGCTCTCTTTCTCTCTCTCTCTCAAAATAAATAAATAAATAAATAAATAAGTTTTTTAAAAAAATTCATGATTTTTAAAATTAAAAATTTTTAAATTAAAAAAATAATGACCAAGAATTTTTGAAAATTAATGAAAGGTGTCAAACCAAAGATCCAGAAAGTTCAGAGAAAGGACAAGCAAGCTTTTTGAATAAAAAAAAACAAAACCCACAAATTATATTCAAGCTTTTGAAAATCAAATATTAAGAGAAAATCTTGAAAGTCGACAGGAAAGAGACCTTATATACGGAGCCAATCAATGGGAAGAATCACAGATGAATTCTCTTATGAAACTACACAATCCAGAGACACTGAAGTAACATCTTAAAGTATCGGAAGAAAAAACTGTCAACCCAGAATTCTATACTTAGCAAAAATATCTCTTAAAAATGAAAGAGAAATAGACTTTTTTCAGACAAAAGCTGAGAGAACCAGCACACACTACCAGCACATTTGGTCTATAAGAAATGTCTCTTCTCTCTCTTTTCCTTCTGGGATTCCACTCATACATGTTAGACAATTTGATATTGTCTCACAGTTTATGGAAGCTCTATTCTGGTTTTCTTTCTCCCCTATGGTGTTTCAGTTCGAGGAACTGATCAATGTTTAATGACATTGATTTATTTTCCTCAGCTGTGCTGAGCCTACAAATAGCCTGTCAAAGCCATCCTTCATCTCTGTTTCTGGGTTTCTTATTTCTACCATTTCCATGGACTCTTTCTTAAAATTTCTACCTCTGGTGGAATTCCCGATCTGTCTATGTGTATTGTCCACATTTTCCAATGCAACATTTAACATGTTAGTCATTGTTATTTTAAATTGTATGTCTGGTAATACCAATGTCGAAGTCATCTGGTTCTGCTGATTGCTTTCTGTCTGACAGTGGGGTTTTTTTTTTCCTTGACTTTTTGTGTGTCTCGTAATTTTTTATTAAATGCTGTACATCATAGTTGGGACAGTAGAGATAGAGGTAAATCGTCTTTATCAGGAATTGAGCTGAGTTTAGTATTACTGTGAACTTAGGGTGAGGTCTGGGTATTGGAGGGTTTTTCTCAATGTTCCTGCTTCACCCCAGTTTTCAACCTTCCCTGGAGCCTGTCCCTCAGAGTGCATCTATTGCCATGCTTTTATGCCTCCCCTAGCAATAGGCTGTTGGTGCAAGGTTGTTGGTGCTGGCCGGCTTTGTTTCAGGTCTTCTCTGTTTTCCCAACCCCAGCTTTAGTCTTAGGCAGGCACTATATCCGTGGGTCTCAGAAGTAGGGTATTCTTAGCAATCCATCCCCTCCCTCAGCCATAGGAAGCCTGAGCGATCTTGTCTCAGGATGGTTTCTTGCCTCTCCCCACCAAGGGTAGAGGGATTCTATCTTTCTGTGCTCTTCTCCCGCTAGCTTATGGGTTTTGTTCTGTAGGGGAGAAGGGTCCTATTAGGGTTTCGTGCCTTTTTCGTGTCAACTGCCTTCCTCTGGGACTGCACCCTCAAGGATGGTTTTCTCCCATCTCCTGCCCTGTCCTCAGTCTTTTCCATGAATTCTTAGTGAAGGTCTGTGAAAAACTCGTGAATGGGTTACAAACTCCCTTTGTGTCTGTGGCTCCCAGGGGCTCTTCACTCTCATCCTCTCTACACTCAGCCTCCAGCAGTTTGTTGACTTAACTCCCTTCTTCTTACCCACTTGTATAGCACCCAGTGTCCCTTCCTCCCATGCTTTGCCAGAGCTGGGCTGATGTTCACTTCCTGTTTTCTTAGATGAGTCTGCCTTTTCCTTAGATTTCAGGCTAGCTGTTTGCTTTGTGACTTCAGTTCTTTGGTTTAAGAAAGCTATGATTCTTTTGGATTGTTGGTCTTTTTCTTGTTAGGATGGGGTTAACGTCTTACTCAACTTTCTACATCCTAGGCAGAGGCTCCTTATCCATATCTGCTTCTTGATGATGAATAAGTGAGACCATAGTCAGACCAGATGGGTTGACTTCTTGTCACAAAGAAGACCTGCAGGCTGTTTTGTTGTTGTATTTTTTAATGAAAATTTGTGGGTTAGTGATCCATGTGTTCGAGTGGCAGTTTCTACTGTGTGCGAAGTGTGAGTTCTTGGTGGCACGTGATAGGCTGGCAGCAACAGAAAATGAGACAAGCAGAAGATTAACCTACTATGAGAGCCCAGGATCCCACACCAGGATGGAGTGAGAGGGGACACCTGCAGACCCCAACTGAGATTTCCACAGAGTTAAATAGATTTGTCAGAATAGACAAATCACCTTTTTTAAAAAATATTTTTTAATGTTTTATTTACTTTTGAGAGAGAGAGAGAGAAAAGATGCAAGTGAGGGAGGAAGAGAGAGAGAGAATCCCAAGCAGGCTCCATGCTGTCCGTGCAGAGCCCAATGCAGAGGGCTCTCTATCTAACACACCGTGAGATCGTGACCTGAGCCAAAATCAAGAATCGGATGCTTAACCAAGTAAGTCACTCCACTCATGTGCCCCCCCCTTTTTAATGTTTGTGTATTTATTTTGAGAGAGAGAGTACAGTACAAGCAAGGGAGGAATAGAGAGAGGAAGAGAATAGAGAATCCCTAGTAGGCTCCAGCACTGTCAGCATAGACCCTGACACGAGGCTTGATCCCACGAACCGAACCATGAGATCATGACCTGAGCTGAAACTAAGAGTTGGATGCTTAACCGACTAAGCCACCCAGGCACCCCACCTTTTTTTCTTTTGAGGTTAAGATGTTTGTATTTGGAGTGCCTGGGTGGCTCAGTCAGTTGAGCAGCTGACTCAATTTCAACTCAAGTTATAATCCCGGGGTCATGGGATCAATCCCTGTGTTGGGCTCCATGCCGAGCATGGAACCTGCTTAAGATTCTCTCTCTCTCTCCCTCTGCCCTTCTCCCCCACTGGCACTCTCTCTCTCTCTCTCTAAAATAAAAATAATAATAATAATAATAATAATAATAATAATAAATAAGGTGTTTATATAAGTGAAAGATGACAATTTGGCGCAGCTCTGTAGGTATGTACTTGTGGGCTAATGTGACTTTACTCGTGTGTCCTATACCTGTGAACCACCAGGCCGGGCCCCAGGACCCTTTGATGTTGAATGGGCAAAGCACTGATAGGATTTTCCTCCTTCAATGCTGCTCCAGTTATTCCGTCACTGTCATTACTCACAGCCCTGGCACGTGCGTCCCTTCCCACTCTTGTTCGTCATCTTATCTCTGCTTATCGCTTGTTTGCCAAGCTCTGGGAAATGCCACATCTCCAGGGTGCGGGAGTACAGGTGAGTGGCTGCGATGCTGTGTCGGGTGGGGCGGAGGCCCTTTACCTTGGGAAGGTTTCATTACACAGGAATGTCACAGTGGTGGGCCCGGCTCTTTGAGGCGTCCAGTGTGTGTGGAGGGCCTGCTCTGTGTTCAGCTCTGTGCTGGGCAGGCATTCCAGGGCAGGCGGGGGCGGTGGGGGGTGGGGGGAATGACGCAAAAAGTGTTAAACACAGGATGTAAAAGAAGCTGGACATGTGGAAGCAAAACTGCAGGCCGCATCACCTGTCAGAAGCTGCCTGATGTCAGGGAACTGCCTGTACTTTGGGTTCTGATCCTAGCTCTGTCATTTCCTGGGTGACTTCAAGCAAGATTCGAGCCTCCCTGAACCTACTTCCCCATCTGAAAAAGAAGGTCAAGGGGTGCCTGGGTGGCTCAATCAGTTAGGCATCGACTCTTGATTTCAGTTCAGGTCATGATCTCATGGTTTGTGGGTTTGAGCCCTGTGTTGGGCTCCGTGCTGCCAGCTCGGAGCCTGCTTGGGATTTTCTCTCTGCCCACTCCCTCCGCCACTGCTCTCAAAATAAATAAATAAACTTAAAAAGGAAAATAAGGTTAATAATACCTGCCGTGTAGGGCCCTATAAGGATTCAGTGAAGCGTCATGTATGAACACTGGCACTTGGTAGGTAACAAGTAGACAGCAGTGACTGCCGTCTCTATATGCTGGCCTGGTGGTGTGTTAAGTGCTATAATGTCCACTGTTGAGAGTGGACAAGGAAGCAGAAAAGGGCTATGTCCTGGTGGACAATGACCAAACGGCGTGGCCAGAGGAGTAGCCTGGGGTGGGCAGGACCCTGGACCTTGTGAGTGAGGCCTGAGGCTGGGAACCTTCCGACTGTCACTTTCTTTCTGAACCTCAGTCTCCTCGATTGTCAAATGGACCCAGCCTGCGAAAGCTTGGAGTGGGCGGGAAAACATGGTGGTTCCTGCTTTCCTTTCCTTCCGAGGCTGCCTCCCTGACTTGGCACATGGCTGCTGTCCTCAGTGCACCTTTGGAGCTGGCTCAGTTTTGGCTCAGAAGGAGGGTTCCTGTTGCGAGTCAGTGGTGCTCACCCCTCCTCCCTCCACTCCCCCTCATCACTGGGCTTTCAGAGACTCAGCTCAGCATTGTCAGTTTCTGGGCCGTTTTTCAGAAACACTCAGAATTTCCATTCCGTCCTTCCCAGGCAGCAGGCAGCGCCCGTCTGACCACTCCTCGAGGATGCTGGCTGTCGGGACACAGGGCTGCCTGGCTTCCACCCTCTTTCTCATGGCCTTTCTTGAGGGAGCCACTGGGAACTCACTGTCCAAAGGAAGAGGGTGCGTGTCCGAAAGGTGGGGGTCCTTTGGAAGTAGTGGGCACGGGGCTGTGGCCACTTCGCAAGAAAGGCTCGCTGGTGATTTCAGATAAGTGCCTTTCACAGCCCAGCCCTTTGGGGGGCGGCCCAATCATCACCCCCATCTTGCAGATGAGGAAGTGGAGGCCCAGGGAGGTTAACCCTCTTGCCCAGGGCCACCCTGCCAGCGAGTGGTGGAGCTCGACGACAGCCGCGCCTGCCTGAGCCCCTGCTCATCCTCCCTGCACTCTGCTGTGTCTCCTGACATTGCTGCCTGCGTCTGGGGGCTGCTCAGTGAGGTGGAGGCTGCTCCAACCTTCTGAAATGTTTCCTTTTGGGATGGACTTCTGGATAGGCGTTGGGATCTAAAACTGTGCGCCAGTCTCTGTCAGTAGCCAGTGTTGTGGTTGAACCGCCCCTTGTAGTTCTCGTATGATTATAAGATGCCCATCAGTAGTAACCATCAGGAAACTTAGAAAAAATAAAGGTTTATTACTTACAGGACGTAGAAATAGCACACTCGAGGCCACACAGCATGGTTGAGGGTGGCGGGTAGAGAGAGTGGGCGCACATAGGCTGGGGGTTCTGCTTTTATTGGGGTTGAGGGTAGGGGCCTAGGAGTTTTAAGGGCTCACTCTTTATTGGTGGATTTAAAACTTAAGAGTAGGAATTTAAGAAAAAACAAGTGGCCCAGTGGTCAGTTAATCAAAATCGACCAAGATCTCTAAGACAAAGGAGCCTCTGTGGTGGGAGGTGGCCTCACTCTTTATCTAGTCGTGTGCTGGCAATGTGTTTATTCAAGATAGCCCTCTTCCAGCGGATGCCTCTTTGAAGTGGATGCCTGAGCGATCAAGCTGAAGTCAAGCACTCGCATTACAAAAAAGAAGAAAAGAGAAACCCACAACTGTCTGGGCTTTCACTAGCCAAGGGCATTGATTCCAGAGCGGGCGCCCTGGTGGGCTAGGGCCTTACAAAAATGGCTGTAACACCACGCAGACATGCCTACGATGGGCTTGCGCACATGACACTGTTCCTGTATTCAAGAGTGTGTCTCACATTCACGTTCTCTGTAAACTCCAAAGCCTGTATTTGTCCAGGTTCAAATGGCCATGCCCTGGAGAGTTTGTTGTCTATGAGATTGGAACACTTTCCTAATAAAGGGAGATCTGCAGTAGGGTCCCTGTGCTAAACTGCCCTCCTTGGCTTGTTGGAAATCCTCTCCTGGGGTGATACTTTTCAAGGACTCTAATGTCCACCCAGGTGAGCACGTCCAGGGCAGAGCATCTTTCTAGGGCTCGGCCACTGTGGGTTCATCCAAGAGATGGGCAGACTCAGAGATGCAAGCTAGCTGCTTGTGGCAGGTATGTAGGCAGCCTCGTTGGGGCCAGACAGCGGGTAGCTGTGCAGGCATCCTAGTTGAGCCCCAGTCAGAACGAGTATATTGCACTGGCCATGGCACTGGAGGGTGAAGGGGTGCCGGGTGGAGTAGTCTTCGCTCTGTGGTATCTGGGTAGTTGGCAAGCTTTGAACTCAGTCATGTCCTAGATTCAGAAGGGAGAGTGGTGATGAGTGTGGGCAGGAGAAAGAGAGACACAGACCCACGGATGGGCAGGCCAACGGGCCCTGTGGGCAGGCCGGCACTGATTCGTCCCACTCATGCGTCCTGGCCCTGGAGATACAGTGGCTGGGGAGGGGAGGGCACAGGTCTGTGGGAGCGCAGAGGAGCTTCTGATCAGGTCAGGGATGCAGAGTGAGTGGAGGATGAGGCCACAGGATGCCAGGGGCAGGCGAAAGGAAGGGGCGGATGAGGGCCTTCCCAATAGGGAAGACCTTGGGAGTTGGGTAAGAGGCTGCAGAAGCAGGCGAGGAGCTGGGAAAGGAGGTAGGCTGAAGCCGGGTGCCTTGTCAAGGGGCTTGAATTTTCTCCCAAAGGCAGAGGAGAGCCCTGGAGGATTAGCACAGTCAGGGAGTGATGTGGTGACATTCGGGATGTGTGTCAGTGCTGTTAGTGAGCCCCAAGTGGGGCATCTGCAGACTGTGTCCTTGGGAATCCCACCCTGCTGAACACATGCACAGTGCTTCCTAGGTTAGGGGAAACTTTCATCTGTGTGTGGACTGGTGCCTGAATTTGGGGGGACACATGTAGGACTGGAAAGAGTCCCCTTAGGAAGTCACTTGTGCTCAGTGGTTGTGGTGTGGGGGGGGGGCGGTGGGGAGGGACAGAGGTTAGGATGACTTCCACATTTGGGAGCGGAAGTATCTTAGGCAGGAACACTGATTCCTCGCATTCCTGGAATCCTGTCTAAAGAGCCCAGGGTGCCTGCCCCATGGATGCCGACTCCCACCAGCCATCTGGCCAGGACGTTCACACAGAATGCCTGTTTTCCTAGGGGATGTGCACTAGGGCGGGATTGGAACATCCTCCCAGTTCTAGGCTATCCCCACTCTGGGGGTGGGGAACTGACATTGAGCTGACCGGGAAGAGGGGTGGCTTCAGAGCCAGGCTGGGCTTCAGGGTCTCTGGACTCTGAGAGGCCTACTGGAGGGTAGAGGCTGTGTGAAGGGCCAGCAGCTGGCCTGGCCTCCCTGATGGCCACCAGGAGCCAGCGCAGGGCACTCACCGGCCCACTCGCACATCCTTCCCGGGCCCCTCCGGCCCTCACTGCCAAATGCTCTGATTGAGCTCCTCACCCACAGCCTCTGCTCGGAAAGGAAGTCCTGGAAGGGGGCGTGTGGCCCAGATGTGGGAGTACCACCTCACTGCGTTTCCCACCAGTATTCAGAACTCATTTTCTCCAGTTTACTGGTGGTGTTTTTAGTTAATCCTTTGGAGGGGCTGTTCCTCTCTCTGGGTTTCTTTAAGCACTGAATGAGGACTGAAGGGCTCCCTTTCATTTCGTTGTCTTTAGCCAGAAGTGGATTTCCCTGTCCCTCCAGGCAGAGGCAGGAGTCGGGAGTCGGTGCAGAGCCAGCCCCAGGAGCCCATCAGCATGCCCCAGACGCTGACCAGCACGCTGGAGCACATCGTGGGCCAGCTGGACGTCCTCACCCAGGTAGGCCACCACACGCTTTCACCCCAGCGTCCACGCTTGGCCTGGCATTTGGACTATTTGAAGTTGGCCAGCAAGTGTTGGATTTTTGAAAAAACATAATCATAATGGACCTACTTTCCAGGCCAAATTAGTGAAATCACAGTGCTTGTCCCGAGATCCTGGCTTTCAGAACCATCCGAGCCCCGGCCAGGCCACTGGACCCTGAAATCAGCCCTGCTGGATCCTGCCAGGGTGTGCCCTCCCAGGGCTGGCTGGGCCGCGGCAGAGCTTTGAAAGAAACACTGTCCGTTCATCCTGCTCATCGCCAGGTGGGCGCTCCAGGGACGTGCCAGGGAGCTGTAAGCAGTGAGTCAAGGCGTCTGGGAGCCCGGGCTCTGGGTTCAAGCTGGCACTGCTCCTTACCCTCCAGGCAACCTTGGCGAAATCCCTTCGGCTCTCCGAGCCCAGGTGCACTCCTCTGTGATGTGCAGTGGTCATGGACCCCACGTCCCACGTTTGTGGTTAGGATGAAAGGAGATGAATCTGTGGGAAGTGTTTGGCTTATGCCTGACTCTAGGTAGCTGCTCAGTAAATGTTAGCTGTGGTGCTGACCACCGTCATCAAGATGGATGTGGGCCCCGGCCTCTGAAGCATACGTACATCCGTCAGGTCCTAGTACAGAATTGTAGTGCAGCAGTTTCTGTAAGAGCAAAATGCCATGGCGAGAGGTGGCAGCCAGCATCGTGGGCATGAGAGTGGCCCTGGCAAAGGGAGCAGCCTGCCTGCAGGATTGGAAGGGGCCACGGGCCTATCCAGGAAGTGGGCAAAAGGCCCAGCGTGGCCGACATGGGGCATATAGGTGGTGGTGGTGGCGGTGGGGCCGAGGCAGGATTTAAAGGTCCTCAGACCCCTTCCCCACCTCGACTATGGGTGCAGACCGCCTTCTCCCATGCCAGCTCATGCGTAGAGCAAGGGTATGGGAAAAAGGCAAAGGACCCTTGAGTGTCTGATGGAAATGGAGCTAAGTGGCGTGGCATCCTTTCCCTCCCTCTGGATCTGGGGCCAAGTGAGAAAAGCTCTTCTCCAACATGTCACGTGGTCCATGGTGTGTCCCAGCAGCCCAGCTTGGACCCAGTGAAGGAAGGACATTTGAAGGGAAAGGTCAGGCATCAGTGGCTGGTGGCCAGGGGGACTGCGGGCACATCATACATTTGGAAAGCCCCTTAACCCTTGAGAAGAAGGCACGTGCTAAGAGAGAGGTATGAGCAACGTGCACATCCCCCACCTCAGATGCGTCAGAAACTGCCAGGCCCGCCTCGTGTTCTTCACAGTCCTGTCAAGCGAGAGATCAGGGGAGGTGGAATCAATTAGAACTTTATAGGATAAAATTGGAAATTAAGTCTGAGAAGATGGTTAAAAATAGCTTCATTGGATCATTTCATTGGAGTATAGCACTCAAAGCATTTCCCGTCGCTGTATTTCAGGAGTGCACATGGGAGGTTTTGTTATGTGTTAGCAGTTCAGAGTGTGATCGTAACTTTGTAAGAAACTGGCATCACAGAGAATAATGAAGGCTCTCTTGTGGACTGGGCCTCTGGCCAGGGGTCTGGATGGCTCTGTGGCACCCTTGTCCTACCTCACGCTGTCCAGCCCCTTGGTAGATCCAAATAGCACTCCACCCCCGACCAGATGCCAGGCCCATCAGCCAGTCACCTACTCTGCCAAACGGTGTGTATTCCTGAATGCCACCAAGTGAGACACATTCCTGATGGACTTGACACATCCTGAGGAAACTTGGGTTCCACAGATGAAGCCCCCAGTTGAGGCCTCAGCCCATTTTCAAAGCGGTAGGAGGTGCATTTGTGCTAATTAGGTGCTGTCTTTGAGCTTGGTCGCTGGTTTCCAGGCCTATCTCCTCTCCTGGATTTGGGGCTCTAGCTGAGGTGTCCTAGCCACAGCCAGAGCTGTACCCAATGGTGTTGGGTGTTCCCTCTTCTTGGGACCAGCCTGGCTGTGGGCCGTCTCCTCTCTGGAGGCTCCCCTGAGGCCTAGAGCCAGGTAACCCTGCTGTATGTAGCTACCTATGCAGGTTGCTCAGTGGCCTCTGAGCCTCCTTGGGCTGTGGGTCTTGGCCTCACATGCTGCCCTCTCAGTGAGCACCCCTCACCATCCCAATGTGCCTCTGTGCTCTGGGGAGGTGCTGTCAGCCACCCCAACACTTAATCCTACTTCATAGTCCTCTGAATCATGCTATTCTCCTCTATCTCACCCCTTCGCTGCCCCTCCCCTCCCCCACAAGGAAGTCTACTTCAAAGAAGCTTCTGAGAGGGAAGCTGCCTTCCAGGTCCTTCGGTCCTCCATCCTGCAGAACATCCTCCAAGGAAGCACTGTGGGGGCTGCCGTGCCTGGGGATGTTTACCGAGTGAGTCACAGAGCCTCCAGCCCCTGGGTGACACGAGCCAGATACCCCGTTGCGGAAGCTCACAGTCCTCAGAGCCTGGCTTCCTGCTTCACAGGCTGGTGTGGCCCAGTGATCGAGTCCTCCTCTCTGGATGTTTGTAGTCCATTTACACCAGTGTGAAGGCCCAGGACCCATTCTCAGGCTCTTCAGTGGCACCTCTGTGCAGAGCAAAGGCCCAGAGGCTGGGCAGCTTGAGTGTGCCCACAGAGAGATGTGACTCAGCTTGCTTGGGTGCCGATCTCAGTAGGGCAAGGTACTTAATCTCTGTGCCTCAGTTTCCAAATCTGGAACACAGAATGATAATAGTACCCACTTCATGGGCCTTTTGTGAGGATTAGATGCATCAGCTTGTGTGAGGCTCTTAGAGCAGTGTCCAGCAGTGCCATGTGCTGCCCCTTGTCATTATTCAAGACCTGGCAGGGGTGGCAGGGGATCACAGTGGCACCAGAAATAGCTCTCCCGGCTCTCCACTCCCTCCCTGCTCAGGAGAGCCATTCCTCAGCCCTCGCAGTGGGGGTGGTGAGTTCCCTTCATTTCTTGAGCCCTTTCTGTGTCTGAGGCCAGTGAGCGAGCCGGGTGGCTTCTCCCAGGCCGAAAGGCCAGTCATCCCAAGGAAAATAAACTCTCCTTAGCGCATGTGCAGCATCCAAAATGCAGCCCTTTGACCACCAATTTGGGGTTGTACTGTTTTGTTTTGACCTTTTTTTTTTTTAATATTTATTTTTAAGAGAGAGAGAGATTGCACGCATGAACTGGGGAGGGGCAGAAAGAGAAGGAGACAGGATCCAAAGTGGGCTCTGTGCTGACAGCAGAGAGCCTGACTTGCGGCTCGAACCCATGAACTGTGAGATCATGACCTGAGCTGAAGTCAGAAGCTTAATTGACTGAGCCACCCAGGCGCCCTTTTAGTATTTTATTTCTTTAGGAACACCTTTTCTATAAAGTGCCTATGTTGTTTTTTCAAAAGTGTACCCATTTGGGGAGATAACTTTGGAACACGTTGCAAGGGTCACAGGTCTTTGTCCATCTCTGGAGTGGGTGTGCCCTTTGGACTGGCCTGGCCTGGCCTGGCCTGGCCCGGCCGGTCTCCTTACGGTGTTGTTTTAGATGGGAAGTCTGCAGAGTGTGGGGATCGTGTCCTCATTGTCATCTTCCTCCCCCTGCTGTCTGTCTGACACCTGCAGCTTTCCAAAGGCGCTCCTTCATGGCGCTCATGTCATCCTCCCACCTGTTGCCCAGCAGCTGGCATCACACCAGGTACGGACAGGGTGAGAGTAACTGCTTGTGCCTGGGCCAGCCCCAGGGGCCGCTCGGCCTGGGGCTTCTCTGGGATGCTGGGTGATCCCGAGCTCAACCCGCTGTGGCTGGGGCTCCCCACCTTCCCCTGCTAGACAGTTCTGGCGTAGTCAAGGATGGCTTCATCGAGGAGTCCCTCTGTAAGCCAAACTTGATCTTCCTGAAAGTTACGGCCAGACATTCTTGCTGTGTGATCACAGAGTCGGGCAGCCCTGACTACAGGTCCCTGGCCAGAGAGTACACCCTTTGCCGTGGCCCTTCTTTGCATAGGAGACACCTCTCCTTATTCCTATGAGTTGCTGTTGGAGGCTTCACGGACTCCTCCGCTGAGAGCTCCTGGGGACCCTGATCCCAGCTGGATGCCATGTTCGGAACAGCTGGGGCCTCTCTGGCCTCACTCATCCCTACCAGCTCCAGGGAACGGTGAGCCACCTGCCCTTCTGGATTTGAGGACCAACCCCACCGTTCATCACCTGGGTGACTTTAGGCAGGTGACATTGCTCCCCAGAGCCTTAGTTTCTTCCTTAGTAAAGTGGGGACAGTCAAGCCAGCTCATGTCCTCTGGGCACTGCTGTGAAGCTCTTGGTTAGCTGCACCGGCAGCAGCTATTTCATGAGGCACAGCACGAAGTCGATGTGCTCCCAGGAGAATGTGGGAACGTACCAGGGCAGCCAGGTGACACAGGAGTGTCAGGAGTGGACATTCCACAAGCCTCTGCAACTGCTGGACCTGAGTCCCAGGAATGCTCTTGAGCTGCCAGTGAGACCTAGTGGTCTGGCCGGGCGCTAGGACAAGAGGGAGAACGAGAGGAGCTCTTTCCCCAGGTCCAGGAAGGGGGAGCCCAGGAGGTGGCAGGGAACTGGGATGCCCAGGGGCTGGTGAAAATCAGGGATGGGTCATGGGGCCCATTAGATGGGAGTCTTGAACCCAGACCCAGGCATTGGGCCAAGATTGAAGCCCTTCGAAGGTGTATACTTACTCTGATAGCTGTTCTTTGAATCCAGTTATCATAATGGTTGTTAGAAAAAGTATTTCCTAACAGTGGAATTCAGGTTTTCTTTAGAGACTTTTTGCTCCTCAAATCCCCCTCATGGGAATTCTCAGGACCTCTTAGGGCTGAGGTCATGAGTGGGGGGCTCTGTACCCTCATTTTCTCTCGTGACCCTGTCCATACACACACACACACACGCACACGCACGCACACACACCTGTCCTGTGGCTACCACGGGTCGCTGACCTGCCGGGCCTGCCCCAAGTCTTCTCTTCCTGAGAAAGGTGGCTCAACCCTGGAGGCCTGTGGGATCCAGAGAAAAGCCCTGACCAGAAGTCAGAAGCCCCAGCTGCTCTGGCCCAGCTTTGCCTGTTTCCGTCCGTTGGGATCTGAGTAAGCCTTAGTTTCTTCCTCTGTACAGGGGAGCTTTAGCCACTGCCCATGCACCTGTCCCACGGGGTGGGCAGCAGAGGTCGGCACCTTACATGGGGCCAGGACTTCCCTCAGGACCTTCTTCCTATGAGTCGCCGTTATATGTCCCCTTCCCTGGAGGAAGGACTCCAGGGTGGCCCCTGTGGCTGCCAGACCTGCCTCCTTGGTGAAGGGCATTCAGCATGTATCCAGACAGAGGCCTTGACCTTTCCCCTCATGTTCTTGTGGGGGTGCACCAGGTGATCTAGGGGTCTCCTTCACAGATGCTGGAAAACTCACCAGTGAGCAGGGAGAGGCTGCTTTCCATAACTAGCCTTGCCGCATGAGCTCACCTCCTGCGTTGGCGCCCTTCACTTCCTTTGCGGACTCCTGAGTGACAGAGGTTTGGGTGGTGTCTGGGAGTTGCAGAGTCCCTCAGTCTTCCTCAAGGGCAAGGGGTGGGGCGCAGAGGCGTAGACAGTGCCCGGGAGCTGGGGAGGCTGCAGCAAGGGGCCCTGGCCCAACAGGCGGCTTGGTGGTTTTGCCTCAGAAGCCCACAGCAGAGTTATTTTCGACTCCAGTTTCACATCTTGCTGCTTTTTAAAAATACCAAGACATGAAAATTCCTGCTCCAACTATGTTTTTTTATGGCACCCGTGCTTCAGGCTGGCCACAGCGATGCTGTGATGTCACATTCAGGTTCCTGTGACTCACCGGAGGCTGCTGGGCTCTGGGACTAGAACATGCGTGCAGTGGGAAGCAGGTGGGGGCAGGCCCACCCAGCCCTGCCAGTCTGGGTCTCTGACGTTTGAGTTTGTGAAATATCCAGGTTGTTGTAGCTCCGTTGACCTAAGGGGAATTGGATAGAATGGCCTGTTTGTTTTGAGATATCCTGACCTGCCCCCCATCCAATCCCCCATGATCCTGGGGGTTCCCTATTTGATGCGCCGCTTGTGTGAAGTGCCTAGTTTCATGCTGGTAGGGAAGGTGGGAACGCAGGGCCGGCCCTCGAATGGGCTGAGTTGCCTGACCACTCTCTGGGGCTCTTGGTGTACCTCTTCCTTGGGCAGACTAGCTGTTGTTTGTGCAAACACACTCCAGATTTTAAAACAGTTCTGCCATTTTAGCTGCCCCCCCCCCCCGTGCGTCCAGACTGAACTTGTTGGGAAGGTTTAGAGTGAAAGGGACCCTGCCTGGCTGCCCCCCCACCCCCACCCCACCGCCAGGATCCCTGTTTATAGGGCGTGTGCAGCCCTCCAACCTCACTTGCACACATGGGCAGTGGCATGGGTTTCCACAAAAGTAGGCCCTCTCTCCACATCAGCACAACTGGCCACCTGGCCTGCATAGTCCAGAGGTTGTCTAGCTGTCCTCCTCTGTGTAGACATTCAAGAATTACCCTTGGGCCAAAGTCAAGTTCAGGACAGCCTGAACTCCTGCCACTTGGGGTTTGGAGATGAGAGACTTGTTTTTCTTCTGTCAAGAAGCTGCTTCCTGGGGACAGGACACTCTCTGGTCTGTGTCAGAAGCATACTTGGGGTCTGACTCTAGCCAGTTGCAGAGGGGGTGGGCCCTGGCCCTTTCCTAACCCTGTTCCTCTTTTTTGGCAGTTTATCCACAGGCTCCCCTGGCTTTGCAAAAAGCAAAGGCTGGTGCTGCTAGCAGCACTCAAAGACAGGACAGGCTCAAGCTCTGTCTTCTCTGCCATCCGTGGTTGTGGCAAAAAGCACCCCTCCCCAAAGAAGCTGAAGATGGGAGGCCCCCGCCCACCAGATGGGGGCCTGGGATGGCAGTAGTTACCTCTCGGGCCTGGGAATGTTCACAGTCTTCCGAGATTTCTCCTGTGAGGCCCCAAGCAGGCCTGGGGCTGGGGGAGGGGGCATGGGGGCTGGAGCGGGATAACAGGGCTCATGCAGGGGCATCTCATTCAGACTGACTCTGGGAGGACTCTAGAGGAGAGAAGATGTGGACCCCAGGTGGTTTGCTCTCGCTCCTCTGCAGACCTACGGGCCATCCAAGGAAGCGTTAAGTACAGGCCACAAGAAGGGCCTGTCAGTATTCTGGTTGTGAAAGGCAGTCCCAAGTAGGCCTTCATGGCTCTGTGATGAACCAAGTCACAGCTGACCCTGTGGCCATTTGGTACTCTCCTGCCACTAAAGCGGGGTCAGGGAAAGCTATAGTCAGGTCTGCCACTTCTTCCACCTGCCCTGTGGAGGGCCCTCTCCCTGGGTAGAGGAGGAAAAAATAGAAGCTTTAAACTCAGTGGGACATGGCTTTTGGGGGAGCGGTTTCATGTCCCCCTTTCTGATCTGGGCCCAGCTGGTGGCTTTAGAAAACCATCCAAGATGAGAGGGTAGGTTTCCTCCATGGATTGCTGGGTCCTTGGCAGGGCAGGGAGCCAGCCCTTCTTCCCTGAGGTGGTCCTGTTGGGCCGGGGCTACAGCCTCACTTGCCAGGTTGTACTGAAGCCCCCAGCAAACTACCTGACAGTCTCTCTGACTTGGGATGATTGTGTTTTATCAAGTTGTGGTAAATTAACTAACACTTCGGATTATGGAATGTTGGGAAAGTCGGCTTCTGAAGAAATGGAATGCAGAAGGTGGCCAAAGCCAAGGTTCACAGCCTGTGCTTAGCCCTGTTTGGACTCACCCTGGAGTCAGAGTACAGCAGAGCCGCTGGTTGAGCAGTGCCTGTCCTCCTGCCCCGTAGGACCTGTCCCTGGTAGACCTTGCCTCCCCGATGGTCTGCCCAGGGCTGACAAAAGATGATGAGCTTGAACTCAGGCCAGTTTTGGCAGAGTATGCAGCTCAAAACTTTTGTCCTGGTGTGGGTAGCACCCCCTGGGTCCCGGGAGCATTCAGTTTTATGGATAGTGGTGAGTGGATCTACTTTTTATAGCTTCTCTTTTGGGGGTAAGCAGTAATATGGAAAAGCCTGTGTTCATTTAAAAGGAGTTGCTCTAAAGCCACAAGGAAGGTAAATTAGCCAAGATTCTTTAATCCCATGGCTAATCCACCAATAGAAAATAGTGTTTCATGTACTTCCCGAAGAGAGCTAATCCTCAGTAGAGGTGGGGGCTGGGGGATGCAAAAACGTCAGAGAAATCCTATATCCCTGAGATAATGTGAAACAGAAACACGGACCTGTGGGCTTGAGGGACAAAGGCTCATTTTGTGTTGTTAGCAGCAGACGTTTGGGTGAAGGGGGTTGGTTAAAAAGCCAGTTGCTGAGCCCAGAGAGATTGGGAGGAATTTCTCTAGAAACACGTTTTGTTGTGTATCCGCTGTGTGTGATCCCAGGCAAGTTAGCTTGTCAGACGTCAGCAGGAGAGGGAATCTCCCATTTCTTCCCCTCTGAAGTTCAGGCCTTGAAGCTGCTAGCCCTCATCAAATCAGGTCTGAGGTGGGAAGGGGAGGAAGCGGACTGCTTCCTGGACTCTCATCCTATTTTGCACACCCCCACATCCTGCTGTGGCCAAGGCCAGCTGGCAGGGGCCCCTCTGGCCTACCTATCCTCTAATCCCTCCCCCACTGTCCCCTCAAGCCTGCCAGGTCCAAGGCCCAAGCTGAGGGGAGCGTGCCTCACCAGCCAGGCTGGCTCATCCCCAGAGTAAGGCTGCCCCTAGGCCTTGGGGACATGGGCTTGCTGGTGCAGTACCTGAATTCCTGCATCTTCATGGAGCTCAGGGCCTGGCATTTGTTCATCCAGCACTCAGTGTGCACCTACTATGTGCCAGGAGCTGCGCCTGGAAGCAGGAAGACCGCAGTGAGCAAGAATAGACAAAGACCCCTGTCCTCATGATGCCG
Source organism: Paguma larvata (assembly GCA_030068075.1). Classification (NCBI taxonomy): domain Eukaryota; kingdom Metazoa; phylum Chordata; class Mammalia; order Carnivora; family Viverridae; genus Paguma; species Paguma larvata. The sequence continues at coordinate 19,601,777 of CM057842.1, read as the reverse complement.
GCATTCAGACTGAGGGATGTCAGCAGGCTGTTGAGGGCCAGCATTTGCACCTTTGACTCGAAGACCCCTGTGCCACAGACCACTGGGTGCTGGACAGAGGCTGGGGCAGAGAGGCAGAGCCTTGGCTGGCGGGAAGCACTAGGCTCAGACCAGCAGCCCCCAGAAGCCAGGATGGCCCTTCCGGACCCCATTCACCCCTGATATGGGCAACTGGCTGGCCAGGGCACCATCAGCAAGACAGGGCCCTGCCTGTGTACACACACAGACACACACACTGACATACACCAACAGACAAAGCTGGAGCTGGCAGGAGACAAGGCAGAGCTGTGCAGGCGCTGAGCCCGGCAGCCGCACTTTGTTTTGATAGCTCACAAGGCCCCACAGCAAAGAGATTCCCCTTTTATTGCATCTGTTTTAGGTCTTTAGAATCTGAGTGAAGTCAAAACCATGCTAGAGGGGAGATTAATTCCACATTTTTCCATCTTTGCAGTGAAATGAAAGGAAAGTCAGACATTCTGTGTAGCACAGTCGAGACAGGGGCATTGAGGCAATGGCCAGCGCCGGGATGTTCCCCGAAGCCTGGCACGAGGGCCCCCAGTGGTGTGGCTGGGCAGCTGCACCCTCTCCCTAAGCCCCAGGGCACTTCGGACACTACCACCGGTAATCTGGCTTCTGTCTTGGGGGGAGGGGTTGGGACGTCCCAGCCCCTGTGGGAGACTGCCTAGAGGAGCCAAATCAACCACAAGCCTGGAAATGATTAAAAGGAATTTTCCGTCACAAGCGAACTTTAAGGAGCAGCCAGACCACCACGTGCCCTGATGGCTCAGACCCTACCAGGCCTGACCACAGGCTGCCTTCTTCGGGGCCTCATCAAGCCCCATCTGTGCCCAAGGCCCCCTGCAGCTCAGAGCTCAGCCATGGCCCCCGTGAAGTGGGGAGCTGTGTTGCTCACAGTGCACCCCCATGTCCAAAGCAAGGGCCACATAAATATTAGCTATTGATATAGCATTACAACGCAGCCTCGAGAGATGCAGTGTACGGATGAGGAATCTAAAGCCTTGAGTCAGATAACTTGTCCAAGCCACTCAGCAAGTTAGCAGTCAAGTTCAGATTCGAACCCAGGCAGCACAGCTCTGGAGCCTGTGCTCTTAACCATGCAGGACAAAGGTACGGACCAGGGGTCCCCATGACAGCATTTTCCAAGGGTTCGTACCTGTGCTATGGCCAGGACATCCTGGGGGAGGAGGGCAGGCACTGAGCCTTGGGGGTGAGCCGAGGGAAACTTCTGGGGAAAGGGCTGAGGTGAGGCGTTCGGTAGGTGGCTTTGGTCAGAGAGAGCAGTAGTAACAGGCAACATGAGTGCCATGAGAATGCTATGCCAAGGAGTTCGGCCTTTATCCCTGAGCTCCTGGACAGGAAAGGGACACGGCAGAAGCAGCGTGGAGGTGGAGGGTGACCCAGGAGTCCCGGGAAGCTGAGGCGGAAAGTGGAGCCCGAGTGGAGGAGGGAGGGAGAGCAACACCTAGGGCCCAGGGCACCCGTCTCATGCTGAGGGCCCTGGGGCAGGAGTAGCCTGCTTAGGTCAGATGAGGACACTCATCAGACAGAGCCCTGATGTGAGGGTGCTGCCCAGCCCGACTCAGCAGCCGGAGGGGTTAAGAACAGCACGGTCCAGTCATCCGATTGGTTTCCCGCACCCCGTCACGCCTTCCTGCAGAAGCCCCTTCCTCTGGCAGCCTGCTGTGCTCACCACCCCCACCGCCCTCTCCTGACCCTGCATACTTGATGGCTCTCCACCTGACTTTCTCCCCACACCGCAGCTCTGCCGCTTGCCTGCTTGGGAAGCACCCCGTACCCCAACTGCTTAACCCTCTCACCTCACTGCTCCCCTGGCCACCTCAGACACGGGTGGTTCAGTGTCCGGCTTCCTGCTACACTGCTGCCCATTTTAGTTCTCCTCACCACGGTGCCCCCAGCCTTGCAGAGTGCTCAAGGGGGCCTGTAGCTGGATGTTTGCTCTCTGGCCAAGTCACCCTGTCCACCTCTGGGCCACGTTCCAAGGAGGCCCCAGAGGAGATTCTGACCATAGAAACCACCTAAGAGGGCTAGGGCCCTGCTCAGAGCAGAAAGTGGACATGGAGAAGTGCCCTGGCTGGGGTCGGGGTCCTGGGGTAGAAGGGCTGCGCCAGAGCCGGGTGGGGTGGGGGAGTGCCGCAGGGAGGCCTGGAGCAAGGCCTGCACGTGCAGGAGCATTCCAGAAGGAACTGGCCGAATATCTGAGAAATGCACATAGAACGGCTGGCTGGTTACCTTCCGTCTTTCTCCTTTCCTCCAAAATGTTACTCACTGTCGTGGTCGAGCAGCTTCGCCAAAAGCCAGCCCAGACAGGACCGGTGCTGCGGCCACACCAGTGCCTGGAAGCCCCTGTGAGCCAGAGTCTCTCGTCTGCTGCACGTGGCGGACCTGACAAACGTGTGGGGGTGGACGGGGGTGTCAGGAGGGCCCTGCTGGTGTGCCGTGGCCCCTTGGGGCTTTGTGGAAGTTACGGCTCCAGGCTTCCTGCTACATTTGCATATGGGCTGTACAGGAGAGAGGCTTTCAGCAAAGGTCATGGTAGCAACGCGCTCTGGGAGGAGGAGCAGCTGCTGGAAGGCCCCTGGCTCACAGGGTCTGCCCTTGGGTGGTGTTCTGAAGTACCAGTTCACTCCCTTCCATTTCAACTCCGGCTGTGGGACCCGGTGGCCGTGGTCAGTTCCCGGGCTGAGCCTCTTCTCCCAGACTCACTCTAGAACCAGCTCTGAAAACTGGCCACAGGCATGCAGGAGCACCATCCTCCTGGCTGTACTTGCCCAGACCTGTGAGTATGATAAGGCAGTGCCCGGGTGGAGGCTTCCCTGTTCCTGTCCCTTTTGCCTAAGGGCCCTGGGGCCCCTCCTCCGCCTTCTTGTGGCCATCACACTCTCTTCCCTGTTCAACTACTCCAAACAACCGCACTGACCTCTTCAACGGCACCGTATTCTGTGCCTCAGGGCCTTTGTACCTGCTATACCTTGTGTTTGGAACACATTTCAGCCTGTCTCGGGTTGTTGTCTCCTTACAGAGGCCTCCCAGGCCCAGGTCAGAGTCAGAGCTCTCCTTTTCAGCCCCAGAGTAGCTGAGCCATGTCAGGGGCCTGGGATTCACTTGGACCTCACTCTCTGAACACATCCTGCTCCTTTTCTTCTTGCCTTCTCCACAAACACAAGTGAAAAGGGGATGAAAAAGAGACCCTAAAAAGGAGGTAGAGGGGTGCCTGGGTGGCTCAGTTGGTTAAGCGTCCGACTTCGGCTTAGGTCATGGTCTCGAGGTTCATGAGTTTGAGCCCCACGTTGGGCTCTGTGCTGATGGCTTGGAGCCTGAAGCCTGCTTTGGATTCTGTGTCTCTCTCTCTCTCTCTCTGCCCCTCCCCTGCTCATATTCTGTCTCTCTCTCTTTCTCTCTCTCAAAAAATAAATAAAACATTTTTTAAAAACTATAAAAAGAGAGAGGAGGTAGAAATGAGGACTGGGGGAAAGAGCTGAGAAAAAAAGTGCAGGACAAGCCTGCCTCAATAGGAAACCAGTCTGGGGAGAAAAAAAGAGGCCAGCAGGGCTGAAAGAAGGGGAGGTCATGCCGTAGGAAGTGGGGGCTGGGAAGTTGGCAGTGCGCTGGAGACAGAAGGGACAAAGGAAAAGCCCACCGAGCCCAAGGAAGGTGCGATGGCGGGCCTGGCAGGGAGAGAGCGGCCATGAGGGGAGTGGGCGCGAGAGGAGCATCAAGAGCTCCACGGAGCGAGCGGGGTCTCTGGGTGCCGGGCGAGTCCCCCCTGCCCTTCTTCAGCTTTGTTGCACCACTGCCACCTCCAAGGATGGGGGACTCATTCTCTCAGGGAGCACGGGACTCTCGCCTCCTCCTCGCGACCCCCGCACGGAGCCCATGGGCGCATCATGGCTTCCCAGCCCTGCACCCAGCCCCCGTGTGCAGCACAGTCAGGCCGAGGCCCCGTAGATGCGCTCTGGCCGCTGGCAACACTTCAGACACCTAAGTCCCTGTCACATCAGGAGTGGAGGCTCTCCCCTTGGCCACCTCAAAAGTCAGTGGAGATGCACACCCCCAGGCCCTGCCCCACCCGGGGCACCCGGACTGGCCAGTTTGGGCCATTGGTGGGCGTGGGGCCAGTGTGGGAGCTGGGCTCAACTCTTCTAGCTCCCAGAGCCCCGCAGCCGTGGGCAGGCATCTGATCCTTTGATGCCGGTAGGGAAGAGATGTCCAGGGCCAGAGCCACGGTATCTGTTGAAATGTCCCTCGTGTTATGTCATCTCCCACTTGGAGTTGGGGGCCCTGGGTACCAGACGTGTGGCTGACAACTGGCATTTTGTGCAACTTCTTTGGGTGTCACTACATTTCTTAGGGGACTAAAGACATAAGCCTGTCGCTTTAAAATCAGTTATTTTTAGACCCCACTCAGAAGGCCCTTCAGGGTGTTACATGAACCGTCTTACACATCTTGAACTGTGAGTGAGAGAAGCCACTTGCCCTGTTAATGTCGCCTTGACAGGGGACAGGTCACAGTGTCTGCTCTCCCCTAGGCAGGAAGAGGAGGATTTGAAGATTTGTTCAGCCTCTCCCGGAGGGTTTTCCTCCGGAGAGCTCAGGCAGCCAAGTCCGCCCGGGAATGCTGCCCCGCCCCCAGCCTGAGCCGGCCTCACTCATGCTCTTGGTCTTGGTCCCGCATGCCTCCGGCACGCTCCTCCTTGTCAGGTGCCATGCGTTGGGCTGTCCCTTCCTTGTCACCCACTGAGGGGCCAGGCTACTTTCCAGTGGGCTTCAGTGTCACTGGCATCATTCTGCCCCGGAGTCTGTCTGGTGTCCCGGTGTTGTTCCTCTGCTCTCCCCACGCCCTCTTCTCCCCTTCTGCCCCCAGTAGGGACAACAGTGTCAGCGATGCAAAACGGCCCTGTTACTGGCTCAGGCCCCCTGCCCAGCCCACTCGATCCTGGTTAAGGTCCTCACACTTAACCTGTCCTGTCTGGAGCCCATTCTCTGCCGCCTGTGCAGGCCTCCCTGTCCTGTGTTCTGTCCTATGTTTGGGCCTTCAGGGAATGGACCCTTCTCCCATCCGCCTCCGACTTCCCACCATGTGGTGGGGGTTCATACTTCGTTGGTATCTCTGGTTAGGCCTCAGCCTAACAGCCATGTGTAGAACATTCCCTCTGGCAGCCAGAGGGTCTGCTCCCCCCTCGGCCTAGGACCACCAGCGCTGTCCTCTGCTCTGAGGCCGAAGGCAGGGCCGCCGCCTAGCATGGCCTGAAGGCCCCGGCCCCATCTCCTGCCTCCACAGGGCTCTTCCTCACTCGCGCACACCACCTCCTTTGGTCCATCCCTCCTGCTCGGTACCTTCCCTGCCGCCTCAGGGCTCCGTGCGCGGTGATCCTTTGGCCCCAGCGCGCTTCTTGCCCCACTTGCCTGGGGAACTGCTCCTTAGCCTGTGCTCACACCCTCTGTTACTAGGGCCACTTCCCCAGGGCAGACCCCTCTGCTCTTCCCAGCACACCCTGCTGGTTCGTACAACCACTCGATAGTTGCCTCTGTAAGCTGGTGTGCACCCTGCAGGCCCAGCCAAGTCTGCGTGCACCGTCGTCACCCTGGGTGACGCGGGCCAGCACAGGGGTGCTCAGCGAGGATGAGTGAGTGAAGAGAGTCTGGGGCAAGGGTTGGTAAATATCCTAACAGTAAATATCTGGCTTTGTGGGCCACAGGGTCTCTGTCACACTATTCAACCTGCCATCATAGCCAGAAAGCAGCCGTAGACAATACATCAACAAATGGCATGACAATAAAACTTTATTTACAAAAATAGACAGCAGGCCAAGTGTGCCGCGCCTCAGTCTAGAGCAACAACAAAGTACATTCAGCAGCAAACAGGAATGTTCCTAAGAGCACTCTTCCCCGTGACAAAGGCTATGGCGTCCTGGAAATTGCTGGTTACAGCAGCAGAAGGTGGTTCAGATGTGACTTTGAAGATGAAATTTCTGAGTCTCCTGTGACTTTGTCCCCTGAGGCTTCCCCATGGCTGGCAGGTGAAGGCTCTGACCTTGGAAGTGGACAGTGTTGGGCGAGGGTGACAGTGTCCAGGTGTGGGGTCTGAATTCTGTTCCTGTCCCCATAGTTCCAGGAGAGAGCCCAGTCTTGTGAGGGGTGGGCACCCAGCAGAGCCCAGGGCGAGGCCCACGGCGCGTTTGGGAACTGCTCACTCACACTGAGTGACCCCGCCCTCCAGCGAGAGAAGGCGTCTACAATTCAGGCGCACTTTCAGGCAGGTACTTTCTCATCACATATCTGTTAAAGGGTTCTTATGGGTATGTCCCCTTTTCCCCTATAATATTTTTGTAGCCGAAAATCGTGACTTTTATGATAATTCCAAACCTAAATGTTGAGCGAGGTAAGAGACTGCTTTATGGGGGATTGGAGGTGCGTGAGGCCTAGGAACTGTCTCTGCGTGTGGCCCGATGGTGTGAGGGGGCTGCTAGGTGACCCTGGGGAGTGTCCCTTTCCACTACTGCTGCTCATTTAGTCTGGAGCCAGGTGGCCTGGACAGGACAGAAGGGGGCTGCTGCTGGGTAAGAACAGAGATCCACGAGTTCCTCCCCAGGCCGCTCGAGTTTAGGCACCGGGTGGGGGACACGCAGGTCTCCTGGGGTTACATGGCCAGTAGCCCTCAGGCATGGCTGGAGCGAGTGGGGAGGAGCAAGGCCAGGCCTCCCGTTATACGTGCTCGATGGAGACAAAGCAAAGGTGCAGCTCTGGTGCCTTAGCCCAAACCCTGGAGTCAGGCCACTGTGGTTCACAGCCTGGTTTGTCCTTTATAAGCTGTGTGACTCTAGGCAAGTTGCTTAATATTACTGTGCCTTGGTTTCCTCATCTGAAAAATGGGGATGTGGAAGGCTCCTACCCTGAAGGATTGTTGAAGAGGGCTTGGCGTGAGCGTGAGCGCTCCGTGAACATCCGCTGCGGAGAGCAGTCCCCGGAGCACAGCGTGTCCAGGAGCATCGGGGTGAGCCCCCAGGGCCTGTCCCGGGTCCTCCCACGAGGCTCGCCTGGAGTCCGGGCTCCACACCTCAGCTGTAGAGGGGACTCTAGAGTAAGCTGCCCGGATGGCACAAGGGCCAGGGAAAGGGAATGAGTTGCCTGACTTCTCCAAGGTCAACAGACAGGAGGGACCTTTCTGGAGGAGTTTGGACCCCACCATGAGGAGTCTGGGAGATGGGTCGCCTTGCCCAGACAGGTCTGCCCAGCAGCCAGAACGCTGGCCTCCTCAGCCCTTGCTCCACGTTTCCTTCGCCCTGCGGAAAAGGCAGAGGTCCACAGATACCCAGGTCAAGCCGGGCTGCTTTCTTCATTGCCATCTGCCACCAGACCCAGCCTGTACCTCCTTGGGGACTTTCTCTCGCCACCCTCCCCCCTCCTCCATATAGAGAAAGGTGAGGGGCCATGAGGGCCCAGGGGCTGCTTGCAAGGCCAGCCGTCATTTGCCCTGCGTGAAAGGAGGGTGAGAAGGTTGGCCGGGAGTGGGGGAAGACTGTGGAGCTTTTACCTCGGGAGCGTTCCTCCCCCACCTCCGGGGCAGGCGTGCCGTTCTGCAGACGCTCAGGGCAGCGCCAGCAGCCTGCTTGGCACGGCCCCGGGCGGCGGGAGGAACGGGCTATGGCCTCTGCCCTCTGGACGAGGCGGCACATGTTTACTGAGGCTTGCTGCGTGCCTGACGCTTGGCGCGGGTGTGTTGCCCTGAACCAGCAGGTGAGGCCACGCTGCGAACAAGGCCAGGCGATACGTCCCAGAACCAGCGCTTGCTGGGGATGCCCTCGCCCACCCACACGCCATCCCAGGTGCTTTCCCCTCCGCCCGCAGGCCCCGGCAGCTGGGAGGCACGGCGGCACCGTGGTGGCCTGGACTGTCCCTGAAGGTGGGCCACCTCCCCCTTGCTGTCTGCACCTCCAGCCCTGAGAGCATTTGACCTCTGCTCCTCAGATGCCCCACTGGCAACCTTTCCATTGCTATGGAGACCCCTCCCGCGGTGGAGGGAAGGCACATCAGCAAAATAGCCGTTGGGATTTCTAGGTTTCACTTTATCATGAGAGACACCGTTTTCCGTGAAAATTAACTCCCATGTTTTATTAGAGTGGGATTATTCAGGACAACTCGTGGAGCAGAGAATGCCAGATAACATTCTAACATACAGAAATCGTCCTCTCCCTGGCCCATCCTTCCAGCTCAAACAGGGTCGGGTGGGATTAAATGTGAGCTGGAAGAGCCTGGTAGACTTCAACACTGGATGGGGGCTGCCACCCAGCATCTTGGCAGAGTATGCCGGGGGCACAGGGGAGATGGGAAATGGGAGAAGTCACAGAGATGATGACTCTTCCAGAGACCTTCTCAGCTAGAAGAGGGGAGAAGTAGGAGAGTGTCAGGGAGAGGAAAGAGCTGCAGGTTTGAGGAGTAGTGGACTTGTGAAAGTTTTTTGTCTACAACATGCTAGGAAGCACCTTGTCAAAGCTCCTCCATGAAGGGCCCAAAACTGGGCTGGCACCCTCCTTTCAGGGGAAAGGTGTGTGCATTTCTGTTCATAGAAATTTAATGTTGACAAATGGTCCTGTTTCTACCAAGCTAAAGTATGCCCCCCCCCCATAGAACTAAGTGGAGGCCTTGTGAAATGCATAGCACCCCTGGTATTGACATTGGCCCAGGACCCTCCGCCTCCACATTTGAAAATTTGGTCGCCGTGAAAAGTTTAAAGGGACGGGGAGCTGGTAGGCAGAGAGGAAAAGCATGCCGGCTCCCCCACTGTGGCCTGGAGTCAGGGCCCATCGGAAAAAGTCTGGATGAAGAACGAGTTTGGAGCTTGGCTCGGCGTGAGTTTCACAGCAGCCAGTGGAAACTTCCAGGAATGCTGCTCTGGGCCAGCCAGGGGCTGTTTCCGCCACCATTTTTACGAGGTACAGACCCCTCGACGGCTTCTGGCCAGCACAGGGGGAGTGTGACTCTCTTTCAGCTCAGCTCTGCCTCGCAGGGTGCAGCGCACCTTTTCAGAGCCCTTGCAGCCCAGGCCAGCTCGGTTAGAAAGGGCTGGCCGCCAGGAGGAGCAGCCTCTGTGAGCGGCTGACGTCCGTGCGGGATGCTGTGAGGATTTACAGCAGCCTTAGAGGGGAAACTCCCTCCCAGAATGTTTCGATGTTTTATTAAATGTATGAAAGGAAAATTTCCTTTTCACTGGACCAAGGCCCACAGCCTCCATGGATCCTCAGGGAAGGTGGCAGAACCTCTTGGGAAAGCCTATAGACAAATGGGTAAAATTAATAGAAAGTATTGTTTCTTAATCTGAGCCCTTTCTGCTGCCTGTAGTCTGCACCGCACAGGAACTGAGCCCGCCTCGCTCACAGCGGACTCACCCAGTGCCCGGTGCAGGCCTGACACACACAGGCACTGGCCCAGCTCTCGATGGGGTGAATGTGAGCTCAGCCACAATGGCCAGCATGGGTCAGGCTGGGCGAGGGCTGGGGTTGGCCGCGTGACTCTGGTGGGCAGGCCCGGGGCGGGAGTCTTGAGGGCAGTGGGCCATCTGCTCTCTGGGGAGCACACCGACTCCCAGATAGCAGCTGCCCCTCTGCCGGCACTCTGTCCGAAGCCAGAGGAGGTGGGCAGATTTTTTGCTGCCACGTCTGCAAGACTGGCCCTTGCCCATGAGGCACGTGCAGCCCCAGCAGCTGGGGGCATGGGCGGGCTGGACAGCTAGGTCCACAGGCCAGCCATCGCGCTGGGTGTGCACGAGAGGCCAGGGAACAAGGGCTCAGCCTCCGGAAGCCAACATGATGACAGGCATTGCCACCATGGGTCAAGCTAAGAAGGGCTGAGTCAACCCGTAGTCTCCAGGACTCCCGTGAGCTTGGCGTTAATCCTTCCATTACAGACAAAAAAGGGGGCTCAGAGGCAGAGTTAGGGTCAGATTCCCAGATGGTATATTCCTGCAATGGTCCTCACTGGACTTGGACAGGCAGAGGCCCTCCTAGGCTCGGTTGCTCACCTCCCAGTCTGGGAAGTCCCTCCAGGTGTAGAGGCGAAGGGCCTGAGGTGTAGGCAGGACCCTGGTGGGGTGCCTTCACTGGCGGGTGTCGTTTTCTTACCTTTGGAATGGATACGGGTGATGGGCTCCAGTTGGTCATGGACAGAAGCCTGGCCCAAATGAGGAAGCGGTTCTGTTCCAGACCCCAATCTAAGTGCCAGACCAGCAGGGCCAGGGTTCTGACCCGGGGCGTGGGACCTGCTGCCGACCTTCCCTCAGCGTGCCCTCCCACCGCCTGCACGTATCAGAGAACAGCCATCTAGAGCCAGGAGGAGACATGAAGGCAAAAGCGTGCCAGCCTCCACCAGAGCCCGGGGCCAGACAGGACAGCGGGCCGAGCAGCTGAGCAGGACTGGCTGCGGGGGTCCCTGGGGCAACCCTGGAGCCTGACCACCATTTATCTTGCAGACAGTCTCCATCCTGGAGCAGCGGTTGACACTGACGGAGGACAAGCTGAAGCAGTGTCTGGAGAACCAGCAGCTAATCATGCAGAGAACAACACCATGATCAGGGGAGCGAGAATCAAGAGCTCAGTTGATTTTGGGGGGTGGCAGGCCGGGGATTGGTACTGTGGGACTTGGGTAAATAAATGAAGGGGATTCAGCTCTGTGGGCATCACATCCATCCCTGAGCCCCAGAGATTATGCCCCCGTCTCTGTCCTCCGGCTGCTCTCTGCATCTGGAGGCTCTCCACCCCGCAGTGGGAGTTCCCCCGTGGGCAGGGCCCGCTCGTGCAGAATGGACTGTGTTTGGCTTAATGTGAAGGAGTCACTCGGAAAAGTTTGCTACCTCGGAGTCCCAATGAGCCCTAAGATTGCAGCTTCCCCCCCTCCAGAAGAGCTGCTTCCTGGGGTTTGTCCACCTTTCTGTCATGTGACTGGCTCTTCCCACCCGTAGCAATGGACTGCACATCGATGGGTGAGCCAGGAGTCTTCTCTAAATCTGACGAAAGGCCCAACGTGGGCCCATCTGAGGTTTTTCCAGGAACAAGCACTCGGAGGGGAGGGGAGGAGGTGGCAGCCCTGCAGTGGCCTCGATTTCTGCCTCACGCGTGTTCCCTGGGACCTGGCGGCTTCCTCCTCTGTGTGCATGAGGGTGAAGGAATCTGAAATTAAAATGGACTTTACTGAGCTTCTCATAAAAGTGGCTTGTTCTGAGTGAGACCTTATCAGTGCCCATAAAGGGAGAATGAAAGCGGTAACTTCGAGAGCCCCTGCCAGGTCACCTCTGGAGCTCAGGGTATTGGGGGAGCAAGGACAGCCAGAGTCCCGGCATAACAGCCACCTCCCCCTGGCCGGCCCCCCACCTGGCTCCTCGATCGGATCCTGGAGGACTCAGGCACCTGTGCTTCCACTCACTCCTGAGGGTTCTCCTAGGCACCCTCATCTGCATCCCGGCAGGGGGGAGGCCAGGCAGCGTTCACCATATGTCTCGCTGTTGTCCATGCCTTCAGCATTTGGCTTCTTGGGGCCCAGCCAGCCAGGGAGGTATTTATCCTTCAACATACCTGCCTTGCCCCGGGGGGCGGGGTAGGGGAGTGTTAGATCTTCTCCGGAGCTGTCAGTACCGCTCGGCTAATGAGGTTCCCAGCCTCCGTGGCTTCCAGGTGGGAGCAGAGCCTGAATGCCTGGGAGCTAGGGCTGCCAAGGAGGCAGCCTGTGTTGAGCGCTGATAAACGAGGACGAGAACGGGGAAGCTGCTTCCCCCGGCTGTGTGGAGAGCGAGCCGCAGTCCGGGGTCAGGCTGTAGATTGTGCCTTGAGCCAGCTGTGTGACCTCCACCTGGCGACATAACCTCTCTGAGCCTCCCGTTCTTGTGTTATGTGGTGGTGGTAACCACCCCGCCAGGTGCTTATGAGGGAGGCACGCTCCCCATGAGCTGTGAGTGGGAACGTGGGGACGAGGCTGCTGGCTCAGGCTCCCCTGGAGGCCTCCCATGTGGCCTGAGTGTGTAGAAGAGTTGGGCGGGCCTGCTGGTCCGAATTGGTAGGTGAGGTGCTCAGCTGTCTCCGGAGGTCATGGGCGCCTGCACGTAAAGGCCTTTAGGGCGTCTGGGCACCCCTAAGTGAGCCTCCTGGGAGAGGATGCAGCTTGTGGGACCAGCTTTGTCATCCCCTCCCATGCTGGCTGTCCTGTTGGAGCTTCCAGTCGTGAAGCTGGAGGTCCCAGTGTTGAGACTCTGGTGATTTGAGCAGCCATCCCAGGGCAAGGTCATCTTGAGAGACCCAGATGGTACCCCTCACTGGGGACAGCAGGACAACTAGGTCTCCAGGCATTGTATGACAGCCCTTGCTCTCAGGCCAGGCCCCGGCTGCCATCTCCCTGCCTTCAGTTTACACCAGGATTGAGTTTTCTCTGTGAAGAAAACGTAGATTGAGCGCCTATTAGGGATTTGGGAAATGGCCTGGGGGTAATGGTGGAGACTTTGTCCCTGGAAGCCCCACCCTAGCGTATCAGCCCCCCTCACCACACCCCTCCCTAATAGGCTGGTATCTGCGTGTTCCGAGGCAGCCCAGCCTGGGCTCTCCCACACGGAGGCAGCCACGGGCTGTCTGAGAGGACTTCGCCGGAATGGCCCAGGCAGGGCCCTACTGAGGGGTTTTCTGCACACTCACACACCTGCCTTCATGAAGCCACCAGCCAGACCCAGAATTTGGGGGAAGAAGGTTCTTAGAGAGCTGCACTTGTCTTTGAAACACCGCAGAGAACCCACCTCCTCCGAGCCTGAGGGTCAGTGTGTCACACACACAAGGCAGAGAACAATGGAGGGGATAAGTTCTTCCCCCAAAGAGTTCCTTTTTGAAATTGCTCCTTTGAGACCTCACTGCTCTGAGTGAGGATCTAAGGGCCCAGACTGTACCTGAGGAAGAGGGGACAGGAGACCCTCAGGTGCTCTGGCCCCCCACCCCCAGCCCATGAAGGTGCTACAGCTGAGCTGGGCAGCACTGGGCTGTTTGGCTGTGGGGACCCTCACGAGCAGGGGAGGAGCCCGAGGCCTAGGTGGGCTTGAGGCGGCTTGGCAAGGTTGGGGGCTGCGTGACAGGACCTTTCTTGTGGTGATGTCTCCTGCCAGCCCTTGCTGCTGGCTCCCCTGTCCTAGGGGCTCTTACCAGTCCTCCCACTGGTGCTGCTGACCTCAACAGCAGCCTTCCGGAAACAGACATGCGAATGCCTCGGCTCAGCCACCGTATTTTCTAGTTGTGGGTTTTGGAAACAGCTCCCCAAAATCCAAATTGCAGGCATCTGTCTCTCTCTCTCTCTCTCTCTCTCTCTCTCTCTCTCTTTTTTTGCTAGGAAGGAGAGATTAAGTTAGGGGTTTTGTAGGAAGTATATCCTAGCGGCAATTCCCACCGCCCCTTTCTCTCATGCCCTGATTTTCCTACCGTGAAATAAAAGAACAGGTGTGGGTGATTGGCGATTTAAGTTGTGATCCCCCCACCTACCCTTTGCCAGATTCTTGGGGTTCCAGGATGAAGCCATAGTTCTGCCAGAGAAACTGAGGGAGGCAGCTCAGGCGGGCTGGACTGCCAAGCCAGAGAGTGGCGGCAGCTGAGTCCTGTCCAGACCCATGGCAAGCCTGCTAGCCTTTCTTTCCTGAGCCTCCACTCGCCACGAGCTCCTGACCATGTCCCTTCGGAGACTCGGGTGGCAGCAGCCAGCCTGACCTGGAAACTCTGCCGCCCTCCCACCCAGCACCATCCTTGTCCTTCTGTCCCAGGATCTGCCCACCGCAGATGTGCGACTTCTCCGTGGCGGTGAGCTGTGTGCCAGCAGGCTGCCAAGAGGTCAGAGCAGTGGAGTCGGGGGTCCTTGACCCACTGCCCAAGTCCAGATGCCGGATTTGCTGCCTGCTAGCCCCGTGGTCTCAAGTGTGTTCCCCCAGTTTGTAGACTGTCTGTATTCAGGCACATGAGGCGCTCAGAGCAGGGACTGGCACAGAGCCAGAGTGTGGTCAGTGTGTGACTGTCGATGAGACTCCCCACCCCCACCAGCCCGCGGTGACACTTCTGACAGGTCAGGCCCCTTCCCTGGAAGTCGGTCCATGTGTCAGTGTGCTAATGGTCCCACGGTCCGTCTGGCTCTGGAATTCTAGATGGTTACAGTTACGAACTCTTGATCCTGTGGGCTCTGCCATGCGCACGCCCAGTGGTGAAGAGGGATCGGGGCCAGCAGGCAGGGGGACTCAGGGCAGTCCCTCCCCCACCTGAGGAGGCAAGCACTCTAAGGCCAGCTCTCTGCTGTCACCAAGGCCGCCACCGGGGCTAGCACAGGCTCGAGGGTGGGTGTTTGTGATTACCCGGAAACCCAGCCCGCTGAGTGAGCGGGGAGCATGGTGAGTCACCCCGGCCCTGTTGTCCTGGCTCCCTGTCATTAACCTCATTTTCCTAAATGATTTGCTCAAGATGGGCCCCTGATGGCTCCCGCCTTAATTGGTGTATGGCCATTTAAGGGGGCCAGAAATCCACCTGGGCCTTCTCACTGAGCACCCCTGCTCCACCCCGCCCACCCCAGGCTGCTGAGGGAGCCACTTTGCCAAGACAGCAGGGGCAGGCTTGGTGGCCTGGCGTCCTGGGGTGTCCTTCCACTTTCTGTGATCACCGCACCCTGGCGAGGGGCCTTGTCCCATTGGCTGGCGGGCTCCAGCCCACCCTACCCCGGAGGCCCTGGCAACCTGGGCTCACTCACTTGGCCACTCTGGGGAAGTCTTTTAGAAGCTTTGCCCAGACTCCCAACCCCTGAGGGCCCAGTGGAGCTCAAGATAGGACTGGAGCCAGGCCAGAGAGCCTGGGGCGAAGCCATTAGGAAGTTTTCATGCCAGCCCTTCCTCAGCTGGGACTTCCAGCCATACACTCTCCCAAGAACCTATTTATAGAGCAAGGAGTGCTTTCACTTTAGGTGAGGCCACCTTGAGCCCCATCTGCCTGGGAGTGCTTCTTGCTGCAGGAATGCCAGCCCCCCCCCCACCTGCTGTCCTACCACCGATGAGAAACCTGAGCGCCGGGATAAGGAACCTGGGCAGGAGGGGAAGTCGTGTTCTGCCAAAGCTTCCCTTTCTCAGCCTCGAGCTTCTCCTTCGGGCACAACAGAGTGCCCAGTAGGCAGAGGGCTGGCCTGCAGGAGCCAGAGCCCTCGCTAGCAGTGTTGCTTCTGCCACCCATCTTGACATCAGCCCCGGTCTGTCTCCATTCTCCTCCCATTGGGGGCCTGGACTCAGCTTTGGAATCAAGATTGCCTCAGAGCCATGGACGGCCCTGAGCACTGGGGGCTCATGTTTAGCCGGTCCTTGCCGCTCAACTGGCCTCTCCCAGGCCTTTGCCCTCCCCTGGCAGGTCTCTAGAACCATCTAGTTCTCCCAGAAGAACT
Organism: Paguma larvata; assembly: GCA_030068075.1. NCBI lineage: Eukaryota > Metazoa > Chordata > Mammalia > Carnivora > Viverridae > Paguma > Paguma larvata. The sequence goes on along the minus strand of CM057842.1, from coordinate 19,586,279 downwards.
ATGATGCCCCACCCCCACCTCTTCATTGAGCCCTGTAAATCCTGATCCCATCCAGAGCCACCCCAAAGACATGCCCTCCTGCCCAAGGTTGGGATGGAGATGCTGGTTGTGCTCCCCACTCCCAGCTCAACCCCCAGAATCTTCCGTGACAACTCCTGGATTGGCTCTTCAGAAGCCTCCGAAACTTGGAGCCAGAGAAGCGGTGTAATTAGTCCTCCCAGACCCTCCAGGCAGCAGCTCACATGTGCCTGCTAACTGGAAACAGAAGGTGCTTTCTGTCGCAGAGGCCTGGGCCAGCCCATGTCTGGGCTGCTTCCATGGACCTCTTAGCTGAATCGGGAAGCTGACCTTTGCTCCTGGGGTTGCCCTGCTCCTGAGGTTGGGTCTAGCTCCCCGGGTATTTAGGGTGTGTTTGAGATAGAGCCATTTGTGAGACCCCACAGGATGCCCATACCTTTTGAGAGGTATCCTGAAGTCTCCTGTTGGGGGATAAATGCCTCTGGCCTGGGGTGGCCACAGCTCTATAGGCCCCTCTGGTGAGGGATGGGAGCTTGTGCAGGTCAGGTGAGGGCCCTGGCAACCTCCCCCAGAAGCTCGGGCCTGCCCACCACTCAGGCCATCCCAAAGCTAAACCCCACCCCAAGGAGCCAGAACTCACTGAGATGCCTGATCGTTTCCTGCCTGGTCTCCCACTTTCTCTCTTCTCCTGCCCTGTGTGTTCTCAACAGAGCAGCCAGAGGCTACAAAGCTATCAGAATAAAAAGAAATAAGAACGAGAGAGCTAGTAAGATAGTTTGTGCCATCCTTGCTCAACCGCTTCCAGTGGTTGGTTCCCCAGCCTCCTCCACAGTGAGTGGAGGCCCCAGTGCTCACCACGACCATGAGGCCCTACTCGATCCTCCCTGTCCCCTATCCTATATCTCCTGCCACCCTCCACTCTCCTCTCATGCCCCTCCAGCCACACTGGCCTCTTTGCTGTTTCTTGGACACACAAGGCACCTTCCAGCCTCAAGACCTTTGCACCCACTATTCCTGACACCAGGAATGCTCTGTATGCACCTCTGTCTACCTAAGCCTCCTCCTCCATGACATGGGGTAAGAGCAGGAATGACCTTCTAGGGCTGCTGGGAAGACTCACTGAGACAATTCACACAGAGCTCTAAGAACAGACCTTGTCCTTGCTGGGCTCCGGTCCATGGCCTGGGGAGGGGGCTGGAGGTGGGGGCTGGGCTCCTGGCATCGGAGTCCTGCAGGCTGGCCAGCTGGCTAGAAGGCCCATTCCAGGCTCCACCTTGGTCAGCTGGCTGGAAACCTGGGGCTCAACCAGAGCTCCTGGGGAGGGGGACATCTGTCGTACCCCACGAGGCCCTGAGATTCTGCTCCCTACCCCCTGTGGGTCTCTCTCACCAGACACCCCCACCCCATGTGTCAACATGGCTCCTGCACAGCCTTTTTTTTTTTTTTTTTCTTAATGAGGTTTCCATCTACCGGGCCAATCCAGGTGCCCATGCGTGGCCGCACGTGAGTGGGAGGGGGGAGGAGGCAGCCAATAGGGGCAAAGGTGGGGGTCAGGGTTGACAAGGTGGGCCTTGCCACACCCAGGGCTTTCCAGTGGAGTAGGGGGAGCAGGGCTGGATCTGAGGGAGTATTTTGCTGCTGGCTGGCACTGGCTTCCTTATGCCCCCATGGCCCCTCCCACCCAGCCGGTGCTATCCTGCCCCAATGGCTCAGAACCCCCACCAAGCAGGGCTAGGAGGTTGGGACTTTTTCCACCTGAAGTAAAGCAGTAGGCCCTCTGAGGTCCCTCCCACCACTCTCCCAGCAGACGGGTGGCCTAGGGGCCTCCAACCAGGGCTCGGGGGCCTGGCAGTCAACCTCATGGGGGGCGGGCACCAGGACTTCTGGGAATAAAGTCTCCTCCTCTTGCTGCTTCCCCTCTTTCTCCCCCACTCCTCTGTCGTCCTCCCCATCCTCCTCCTCCTCCTCCACACATGTTTCCAATCCTCAGGTCCCTCTCCCCCGCCCCAGCCCCTTCCCGTTTCCTCTCCGAGGCATCCACTTGCATGTGGAACTCATTAGGAGACCCTCAGGGCTCGTAACCCAACTCTGGCCTGGGCTTGGGGAGGGGGGCCTGTCCACAGCTCCCTAGCTGAGACACCGTAGCCCCTCCATCCACCCCGCCCGGCCCTGTGCAGCCTCAAGCTAGAGGCCACCGGAGCTGGTCAGGGACAAGAGCTGGCAGGCGCTGCTTGGGGGAAGCATGGCTGGGTGTCTGGCTCACCCCCTTCCTCTCCGGCCTGTTGCCCAGTGTCCATTTATCACCCTTACCTTCCCACCAGGCTAGCTTTTGATCCCACAGGGGTGCCTGGACCTGCTGGCAGAAAGCAGACCTCAGGGCCCTACAGCAAGCCAGAAGAAGGGTATGGTGTTCTGAGTGATCACCTTGATGACCCTGAAGATGGGAAGCACAGTCCAGGGAAGAGAATGTGATGTGAAGAGCCACTGGGCAACATGAGGCCACTTTCTCCCCTGAACGGCATGCTGAGGGCACAGTCCTATGAGCCGATAGTGGAGGTCATGCAGGAAAGTCACGCTGTGGTTGCAAGTTTGGAAAATGCTAGATGAACAAAATAAATCCAGCTCGATCCTTGCAGGACTTGTCAGAGCCTTTCACACACTCCTATGCTGTGCAGCTTGGGCCACAGAGCTTATAGTGTTTTCCAGACATTTGACCACTCAACCTTTTTTATCGAGGTGTGCTGGGCCAGCCCAGTGTTCCATGGATCCCATTTTGGACAGTACTACAGGAAAAACCTTTGAGGAGGCAGGAGGTGTGGGTCAAAGCCCCATGATGGGAAAGGCTCTCTGAGTTCAGAACAGGGGCTATTGTCTGCTGGGTCTGAGCAAAAGGTGGGAACTGAATGGGGGTGACAGCTAAGGAAAGGTGAACAGAAGGCAGCAGGGGGCCGGCATGGCCAAGGCTTGGAGGTAGAAGAATGTTTGAGTCATGTTGGGGTCCTAATGACTCCGATTCCCTCCCTCCCCTTCATCATGGGAGGGCAGCCAGGCGGGTGGGCAGGCGTGGCCACAGAGTCAAAGGCAGGAGGCTGGCAGGCAGGGCCTTGCCCCACGGGATGGGACCTGCACAGGCAGGCCCCAGGTGTTGGGAGCGTCCATGCCACCGCCCCCACGACGACATCAGCCTCAGGACAGGGCAGCCACCAGCTCCAGGTGCAGAAGAGATACTCCGTCTCCTCAGTCTCTGTTTAACTGCCCTGTCGGACGAGTCTCTCTGCTCAGAGCCCATGTAGCCCCCTTCCCATCCCTCTGTTCCCGGAGGCCTTCCCTTGGGGGTCATCACCTGCCCCTAGGGCCCTCCTCTGACTGTTCAGGCACAAGAGGGTTGACCCAGGGGACATGTGCTCAGCCCTTGGCTGGGCCCTTCAATGGTGGGCTTCCTCCTGCCTCAGAGCAGTTTACCTGGCATACTGCACCCCCAGTTTACAGAGGAGGAAACTGAGGCCCAGAGAAGGGAGGCCAGTGGTAGAATCAGGATTAGAACCAGGTTTCTTGATCAGGCCCCCCCCACATCTCCACCCACCACCCTCCTCTCACTCCTGCCCTGTCCCAACACACATGGCACAGTCACACCTTGGCTCCCGCTCGGAGCCCTAAGAGTCAGAGTCCCTTAGACTCCTCTCTCCCAGGAGACCCTAGCCTTGGCAGGGATGGGTTCTCCCAGGTCTTGGGGCACGTGCCCCTGTGGCAGGAGTAGAGCTGGGTAAGTCCAGGCCAGGAAGGAGAGTCCTCTAGACGGTTTTCTGGTGCTGCTGCTGGTGCCCGTGTGCCTGGGAACACAGCATATCCAGCTCCAGGCAGGCAGCCTGACGGCTGAGCCCTTGTGGAACGGTGCAAAGCATGAAACCTGGGATGGGGCTGGACGCTGAGGCCTCAACCCAGCAACCTCGTGCCCGACCCAGGCCAGCTGGCTTCGGGGCCATTTCCCCAGCCTTGTCATGATCATGTGGTCACCGTCACTGTCACCAGTGCCTCGTAGGAGGGATTCCTGAAAAACAGGGCTGTGTGGGCCGTTGGGGAGGGAACCAGACAGGCCTGGGCGGCAGGCAGATACTAATGAGGCAATTAGGCCTGGCAGCTACAGAGAGACCTAGCAGTCTCCACCCCTTGGCCCACCCAAAGCAGACCTAGCCCGGGCCCCTGGCACTTCCGTGCTACTCAGATACCCTGGGAATTCCCAGCCTCCTCCACCCTCCTAGCCTCAAAGGTTGCACTGGCTTTACTGTCAGGATCCTGCCCCTGCTGGCTCTCCCAATCAAAAAACCATAGGCTGGTTCAGCAAAGACAGAACCGGGACACACACACGCTCCTGACTCCATCACACACACACACACACACACACACACACACGCTCCTGACTCCATCACACACACACACACATGCTCCCAACTCCATCACCGCTTCCTGCCTTTGCTCTGACTGGGAACTCCTGTCCAAGATGCCCTCCGCCCTTCCACCCCAGCTCAGGCCCTTGGGCTCCAGGCCCTTCCTGGTAGAGGTGGCCTCAGAAGGATCAGAAGCCTGGAGCAGGACGTAAAGGACAACATGGTGGCCAAATGGGCAGGTTGTTAAGGACTCCTACTCCCAAAGCCCTAGCTTCCATCCCTCAGAGCCTAGGTGGGCTGATGAGCTGCTGCCCATAAACCCCAAATGTCACAAGAGGGAGGGGGAATCAGCTCAGAGTAAAGACTCTGGGGAGAGGGACCTATGGCTTTGGGGCAGGGAACTGGCTCACCTGGGCTTATCTGGACTCTCTCCTCTGCCTTCTTCTGAGCACCCAGGAAAGCAGGCCCAGCCTGCCTGGTTTCCTGAGACTGTTGAGCAGCTTCTGGCTCTCTAGGGATGACCTCAGTGTCAGTGGATGGGGCTCCCGGCTGAGTCTAGTCCCCAGCCCAGCCCCTCCTCCAGGGTAGCGCTCTGCGGGATTGGAACCCAGGCTTGGGACCTGTGAATCGACCAAGAGGTGGGAGTTTGGGCTTAATCTTTGGAGAAAGGGTAAGCTGCACCTGGATGGTGGAGTAGGAGAGCCCTCTCTGAAACAGGGAAATTGAGGCCTACAGCCTGAGGTTGGGGACGAGGTCCTGCTAGGCATGTCGAGAGCAGGAATCCATCCCTTCATGGCAAGCAGCCTCTTCTGGCCCCAGGTGATCTCACTGAGTGACAGGCTGAGGCCCAAGTGGGAAATGGAAGTGAGAGGCTTCCAGAACCATCCAGTGTGCAGGAGAGAGCCAAAGGCATTTTAAATCATAGGACCATCAGCTCGGGGCTGACAATACAAAGTCTAGGAGAGGGGCATTCCAGTGCTGGCTCAGCCACTTCTAGATGCCCACTCCGGCTCTGCGACAAGCGGATTTGGGGAGAAGGATAAGAAGGTATTTAAAGGCAAAAGCTGGGGCGCCTGGGTGGCTCAGTCGGTTAAGCGGCCGACTTCGGCTCAGGTCATGATCTCGCGGTCTGTGAGTTCGAGCCGCACGTCGGGCTCTGTGCTGACGGCTCAGAGCCTGGAGCCTGCTTCGGATTCTGTGTCTCCCTACCTCTCTGCCCTTTCCCCACTCATGCTCTGTCTCTCTTCATCTCTCAAAAATGAATAAACATTTAAAAAAATTAAAATAAAATAAAATAAAATAAAGGCAAAAGCTAGGGGAAGAGGTTTCCAGGAGAGGGACCAGTGAGTGCAAAGATCCTAAACACAGAGCCGGAGGACAACATAGGGGTGGCTGGGCTGGGAGAGTGGGGGCAGTCTGAGAATCTTGGGCCCTGGGAAGAGATGGGGAGGTGGCGAGAGGGGCAGAGCCACATCATCAAGGCCACACTGGTCACAGAGAGGAGCTGGGCCCCTGCCAGGACAGTGGGAAGCTCTAGAGCAGAAGAAGGCCAAGTCTGATTCACATTCTCAAAAGATCCCTCTGGCTGCCGTGTGGGGAATGGAACAGGGGCTGGGAAGGAGACTGGGAAGATGCGCCAGGGAGAAGTAGGAGGGTCTGGGAAGGCGGATTCTGAAACCGGGTCATGGGATGGATTAGCCAAGCATACCATGGAAGGGGAAAGAGCATTTGATAGCACATAAGCTACGTGCAAGATATAGCCCCTCTTGTTACCGGGTGAATCGCACACGCCTCCCGTCTGTCCCCCACCCCGCTGGCGTTGGCCTCCCGCCACCCCAGAAATGGGGAAGAGCAGGTAGAGCAAGGGCTCCCTGGGGACCATGCCTGGGTCTCCTCCTACAGGGGCCTAGAGCCACAATAAGAGCCAGCTGGGGACCCCTCATCTAGGGGAAAGGAGCTCTGAGTTCTTAATCTGGGGCCAGCCCCCTGCCACAGCTTGATTGGTAACCATGGGCCTCAGTGTCCCCATCTGTCAAATGCGTTGACAGCGAACCCTGGACACAGAGCCGGAAGGGAACAGGATTTGAGACCGTCGGGTGTGCACCTGCCCAGTAAGCCCATCGGGGCCGTATGTGGGAGCTCATAACTGGGAGTCCCAGGCAGGCACTACCTCCCGTCTCCAAGATCGCCCTTCCCACTTGCCCGTGTTTATGTGTTTCCATCCCATCACCTGGGCCACCATGACTCACCCCAGGCCCAATGGGTAAGTGAGTAACTGGCTGGGCCTGCAGCCAGGCCCTTGGGCAAGACATTTCCCTTCCTAGGTAGGCCTCAGCTTCCCCACCTGTAGAACAGACAAGCCCTGGTCTCACTGGAGAATCTCAGTGCTTGCAAGGCTGAGGATGCGAGAGCTGCCATCGGATGAGGGCAGCACAAGGTGTGGCCTTTGTGCCAGGATGGAAACCAGGCCTGCTTAACATCAGCGCTGAGCAGAGAGCAGCCCAGTAGGCCCCCATCTCCCGTGAGGGGGTCCTCATGCTGGGGAGAGCTTGGAACGGAGGGAGGGCAGGGCCATGAGGAAGGCCCAGTTGGGCCGCAGGACTCTGGGGACTGCACTGGGACCCTAGTGATGAAAGGGGAGCTCACGTAGGTCAAGTCACAGGTGAGGCTCCATGACCGGGCCTGCTCTGCCACGGATCCCTGCAGGCCAAACTGCCCTTAAGTGGGGAGAGGGCAGAAAATATGGACTGCATGGAGAGGACCAGGAGGAGGAGCAGACTCCGCTGAGGTCAGGCAGGGCAGGCTTCCTGAAGCGGAGGCCCCTCAGAAGCTGGAGATGATTCCAGAGGGTGGGGGTGTGGAATGAGGAAGTGTGTGGAAGCAGAGGTGCTGTGTCCAGACACAGAGTAGGGAGCAGGAGGAGGTCAGGATGAAGGGAGCTGGGGCTGGGGACAGAGAGGCCATGGCTGATCTGGCTGTGAATTGAAGCCTTAGCAAATAGGTTTTATCTCCCTTGTCTACCACAGTCCGTCAGCTGGTCATGCCTGCTTGGAAGGGTTTCGAGGCCAGAGGATGGCTCAGCAGGAGAAAGTGCTGTGATGGACTAGTAATGCCTGCCAGGGACAAAGCATGGCAGAGCCCTGTGTTTGTGTCCTGTAGTCTCTCCCCTCAGGCTGGCCCTGAGAGAGGCACACTGGCTAGTGAGCCACGGGGATCCACATGGGGAGGTGGGCTCAGGGCCTGCTCAGCCACCACTGGGTGTGGAGCTGGGAGAGGGAGGAATTCCATTGGCCTAGCTCCCCTCTCAGGGCTCGGCTGTCTTCCCTGCACACTCCCTGGCCCAGGGCAGGTGCTCGGGAAACGTCTGAGCACGAATGTGGGAAGGTCCCACAGCAGCCTGGCTCTCCTCACTTCTTCCCCTTTGCCTTCTCCAGGCAGTCTTGGGGAGTTTCAGCCTGCCGGGTCTTGTTCTCTGCTTATCCTGGGTGTGACCCTCTCCCACCTGCTCCCCAGGGCCCTCTTCTCCCACCCCTCTGGCCCACACACCGGGGCAGGGCAGGGGGAGGATGAACAGGCACGTGGCCCCCCAACACTAGCACCGTCCCCGGCCATAGCTTCCCCATGCTGCACTGCCGTCACCCAGGGCCTGGCAGCTTCCCACTGGAAGGAAGGCAGTGGCAGAACATGGTTCCATTCAGAACTTGTCACCGCAAGAGATCCTAGCATTAGCCAATAGGACAGGGTGAGCCCAGGTGACTGGAGCTGGGGGAGGGGAATGCAGAGTCTCCCAGCCTGTAAGAACCCTTCTGGGCTACCTCCAATAAGAGTGGCAAGTGCCCAGACATGCAGGATCTGTGTGTGTCCACGTGTATTGTGTATATCTGCACACACACATCTATGCTTGTGAGCATATGATACAGCATAGGTCTGTACAGTGTGTGTCCTCGCGTGAGTCTGTGTACACGTACAAGCATAGGACTGCACGGCAGGAGTTCTGTCCAGGGCAAGGGAGTTGCCGGGGCCGTCCGCAGTTCCCTTCTGGCCCGGTTTAGACATCACCCGTTCTGACTGCAACCCACACAGGCACCCCACCAGGGGATGCCCCGAGGTTCAGGGACAAGCACAGTGACCCTCAGTCTGGGTCTCAGGCACAGTTGGGCTGGAGTACCCGGCCCTGTCCCCAGCCCCTGCTCAGCTCTCACGGTGGGTTGTGAAATCCATCCTTATTGCCAGCTGCCCTCCTGGAAGCAAGCAGGATCTCACCCTAAATTCGTGCTAGCCTTCTTAGGCTAGGAGGGCAAGGAACCGGAACTGGAACCGGAACCGACACCGCCCCCCGCTTCCTTGCACTCAGGCATATGCTATTTGAAACATACTGGCCCATGATCTCCCAGTTCATGGGTTCAAGCCCCGCATTGGGCTCCGTACTGACAGTGTGGAGTCTACTTGAGATTCTCTGTCTCTCTGTCTCTCTCTCTCTCTCTCTCATTCTCTCTCAAAATAAATAAACTTAAAAAAAAAAAGTTGGCCTATCTCTAAGAAATCCATGAGCACCAGTGGAAAAAGGAAAGTTTGCTTCCAAGATGCTTAAATTATACTTGGTGACATAGTTCCTCGGTTACCAAGCCATGTGGGTGTGTGGGGGGGGTGAGGGGTGGGTGCATATCAGTTCCTATCTGCTCAGTTCACATCAAACATCCCACCGTCATGGCCAAGCCTTGCTCTGCTGGGAAGGCCCCTTCGCTGTGCTTCTGGGGCTGGATTATGTGCAGACAGGGAAGGGAGGTCCAAATACGGTTTATGGGCTCAGGCCTGGCACCTGGGGGAACAGGGATGAGACAGATGGCAGGAGTAAGAATGGGCTTGAGGGGAGGTGGACATGCCATTGGGTGTCCAGAGAGAGAAAGTCTGGTGGGGGGTGTTGAACAGCGACAGTGACAAATTCTGGAGCAAAGATGGGGGCAGGAGTCCCAGGGGCACGGAGCAGGGGGGTAATTCTAGCCTGGAGGATCAGAGGAGGCTTTCCTGAGGGTGACAACTGAACTGGGATCTTCTGGAAGGCAGGTAAAGGGTGAGGTCAAAAAATGTCCAGGCTGAGGGAGTAGTGTGTGCAAAGGCCTGGAGGTGTGTGGGAGAAAGGGACGGCCTTCGGAGAGCTCGAGCATGCCTCACCTGCAGTTCCTCTCCTGAGACCAGCTCACCCCGAGGGACCCAGACCTGTTCTGGGGGCCCCCCACACTGGCCCTCAGGGAGACTCTGGTGAGGGGGAAGAGGGGAGGTAGGGCACCTCTCCTGGGGGCTGCTGGGAGGGCCTGAACCCTGAAGGGCAGGAAAGGCCACATTCCTGGAGAGGAGGAATGTCTTTGATCCGAAGACCTTGCCCAGGGCACCAGGCTCCCTCTTCCAGGTACCCTTTCCCAGCATTCTTGAGGGAGGCTCCCTGTTAAAAAGGGCAAGGCCCTGGGCAGAGGCAGTTCTGGTTTCTTGCTGTCTGAACAAGGGCCAGTTCCTGCTATGCTCTGTAAGTCAGAGGGTTCTGTGTCCCCCCCCCCCCTTGCACACGCGTGCACGCATATACACATCCACTCAGGACATCCCTGCGATGATCCACTTTTTGCACTGTGTCTAGCTGGTCAAGACTGGAGGCAGGGCTTCCACACGGGAACCAAGGCTTTGGGCTACTCCTCCCAAGCTTTGTGACGGGGCCCCACCGCCCCGCTGGCAGCTCAGACAGCCACGCTAATTCTCTTCCACTCCTTTGCTTCTAATGTCCCCCTCTCCTCAGGTGCCCCCCTCCTCCTGTACGCATCCGAACCCTGCCTCTTCTTACACCCCTGCTGGAGGATGCCCCCACCTCCTGGAGAGTTTCTCCGTTTCCGCACATCCTCACAGGTCTCTCCTCCAGCGTTTGTGTACCCCCTGGAGGAGTCCTGCGGAGAAGACAAGGGAGCCATCACAAGTTAATGGGAGGAGTGGCAGGGCCCCCTTTCCTCTGTCCAGGGACGTTCTTTCTCCTCCATGGGCGGGGTGGGGGGGACAGGGACTGTGGGGACACACTGGAGGTCCCCATTTCAGTTGTGCCCCCACGAGTGAGAGCAATGACCAGTCTTCTCCTTAGGCACTGCTATATACCTGAAGCTCCAGTAAGCCCTCAACAAGCCCGCTGAGGAATGATTCCCCAGCAGGTCCTCCCAGGTGCGGGTCTGCTCAAGCTTCTTTTTCACTTGCCGCCTCCATCCCTGACAACCAACACCTGGACAACCAACAGCCAAGCGTCCTACCACGGAGAAGTACCCTCACGACCCGACAGATCTGTGATGGGCCTGCTGGGCTCTATCCAAACCAGCACTCTCCTATAATCCAGAAAACTGAGGCCCAGGGGTGAGAGCCATAGTCACAACACAACCACAAGTAGCAGGGCAGAGTCTGGATCTGGGCTTCTCAGGCCCTCGAACCTTTTCCCAGGTCCTAGGACCCCAAGGAAGTAGGCTCTCCCTACAATACCCACCTCCCTTGCCCCGGACAACCCCAGGGCAGAGGCCAGAGACATGATCTCCTTTCACCTCTCTGGCCATGGAATCCTGGGTGGTAAGACAATCTCTGGCAGCTTCTCTGGAGTTTCAGAGTGTGACTGTGGGAGAGACCCCTGCTCCTTTGCGACACAGCCCTGTGGCTCAGGAAACCTTTCAACCTCCACATGGAAGACTGGGGGAACCTGAGACTGTTCCAGGGCCGCCCCTCTTCATGCCTTCCTGTCAGCGGAAAGCTCAAATCCTCCGGGTTTGAGGCCTTCCCTTCGGCAAATTTCAAGCACCTCTGGCCTCACCTCTGACCCCGACTCCCTCCAGCTAGGGGTAGATAGAGGCAAGGTGGCTGTTTGCCGACCAGCCTTGGGCAGAGTGGGAGGGTTAAACCGCAAGGAAGCTGGGACACTCCGCCCGCAGGGAACGGATCGGGCGGACGGCAGGGCCAAGCCGCTAGTTCCCTCCCCGGGCAGAGGACACTGGCTCGGTAGGGAAAACGCGGCAGGCCATGCGCACGCGCGCCGCTCGAGTCGAGCCGCTTTGTTCCAACGCTACCTGCGGCTCCATTCACCTCCTCCGCCCCGCCCTTCTGCGAGCCGATACACGGCGCTAGCGGAGGCTCCGCCCACTTCCCCGCGCTGGGTGGAACGGGTGAAGAGCCCCCATCTCCCTCCCCAACCGCCTCCTTCGGTCGCGACTGGCCATCTGCTCGACGCACTCCCGCCTACTGCGAAAGTTGATTGGTACATTGGGAAGGAGGTTGGCGAGAGAGAGCTGATGATAAAGAAGAACTCCCCCTCCCACCCGCCCCAGTGAAAAAGTCACGTGGCGCTTCACTCGGCGCCTGTCACCTCCCCGCTTGTAAAGCTTTCTTAAAGGGCTCGCTCTCTCTTCCCAGGGTTGGTCCTTTCCAGGATTTCTCCACTCTTGCCCGCGGAGTGTGGCATGGTCCTGGGTCCTCCTACTCCGTCCGTCCCCTGGTTGCTGATTGCCCATCAGGCCTGCTGGGGTGGGACCCTCTTTCAGGTCTCGGAGCCTGTGACCATCATAGGGACTAGGCAGTCGCCTGAAACGGCGACCTCCTAAGCACAGTGCCTGGCACGTAGTAGGCGTTCAATTTCCAGTTGTTGAATGAACTCACTGAGAAAATGAATGAATGGGGCTGACAGAGGTTGACAGAGGAGGGGAGCTCAGTGTGACTGCCCCCACCCACCGCCCCATCCCTGGGGAGATTGTGCTTCCGCGAAAGTGGGGAGGGGGTGCTAGGTGCAGGAAGCCCCTAGGGCAGCCCCTTCAAGGTAGGACTCAGAAGACCTGGGAGCGCGGGCTTAGGGGGAAAGGTCTTGACTGGGCACTCCAGGCGGGTCATAGCCAGTTCCGGGCTGAAGCAGGGCGAGAGTCCCAGCAGACGCAGGTTTCCCGGCGCACGGGGCCGCGAGCGCGCGCCCGTACTCTGTGGGGAGGGGCGGCCGAGGCGCGGTGCCTTTAAGCCCGGGCGCCGGCCCCGCAGCCCCGCCCCCCGGAGGACGCCTCGGCGCGCGGCCGCCAGAGCCGCCGTTTAATTGGGGCTGTCAGGCCGCGGCGCGCGCGGAGGGCCGGGCGGGACGGAGGCCTGGAGGCCGGGGCGGCGGGCGCGCAGCTCGGCGGGAGGCGGGCGCCCGGAGACGCGGCTGGGGCCCGCGCGGCCGGGGCGCCGTCCCAGGGCAGGGCTGCCCGGCCCCTGCCCCGGGCCGCCCGCGCTCCCCATGAAAAACCAGCTCCGCGGCCCCCCAGTGCGGGCGCACATGTCGGCCTCGGGGGCGTCGGCTGCTGGGGACACCGGGGCGGGGTCGGAGCCCGGTGCGGGGTCCGGGTCCGGCGCTAGCACCAGCGCGGGAGCTGCGACGGGTGCGGGGGCCATGCCCTGCAAAAGCGCCGAGTGGCTGCAGGAGGAGCTGGAGGCGCGCGGCGGCGCGTCCCTGCTGCTGCTCGACTGCCGGCCGCATGAGCTTTTCGAGTCGTCGCACATCGAGACGGCCATCAACCTGGCCATCCCGGGCCTCATGCTGCGCCGCCTGCGCAAGGGCAACCTGCCCATCCGCTCCATCATCCCCAACCACGCCGACAAGGAGCGCTTCGCCACGCGCTGCAAGGCGGCCACCGTGCTGCTCTACGACGAGGCCACAGCTGAGTGGCAGCCAGAGCCCGGCGCTCCTGCCTCAGTGCTTGGCCTGCTCCTGCAAAAGCTGCGCGACGACGGCTGCCAGGCCTACTACCTCCAAGGTGAGAGCAGCACTGAGACCCCTGTCCGGGATTGGGGCCCTCCGGCGGCTCCCTGACGCCCCCGCCGGAGGCTACTTTCTCCCCTTGCGCTCCGCCTGCCCGGCCGGCGCCACGTCGCTCCCGGCCCTGCATCCGCCTCTACCGGGAGCTCGGCCCCCGCAGTGAGCGTTTAGGCTGGCACGAGGGTCGCCTCTGCACCGCCTTCTCGGCACGATTCTAGTGGGCCGAACAAACTTTTCCTGGCCTGGGCTTTCCTTTTTTTTTTCTTTCCTCTTGTTGGGGCCATGGCAGCGCCCAGGCTCCTGATGAGCCCCTCAGAGGAGGGAAGGGCCTCCTCTGGGACCCGAAAGGCACCGGGCACTCAGGTCCAGCTCCTCCAGTCTAGAATGGTATCCCCGGAAGACCAAGGTTCAGGCTAGGGGAGTCTTTGGCAGCATTATCCATGCCGCCAAGGTATAGGGACCATTTGGGTTGGGGGACTCTGGGCATCTGGACGTTGGTCTCACTCCTTGGGGACACAGCCTCTTGGGGCATGTGGGGCAAGCCTATAAGCAGTGTCCCTTCCCCTGGCTTTCCAGGACTCCCAAATCCCCAGCCTCCTGCACTAGAACTTGTGGAAGGGGGAGGCAGCTGGGGGGCGAGTGGCTGCAGCCGGTGTTTCCAATTAACATTCCAAAATGGCCTCTCGCTGGCAGCAGGCGGGCAGGCGGGGAGGGGAGGCCTGCAGCACCCTCGGGCGCAGGGCCCATGCCTAGCTGCAAGACGCTCCCCATTTCTTCTCTCTGTAAAGCCCCAGCAGCCCTCCCCCTGTGTGTTTCCAAGGCTGGGGGTCTTGTGTTCTAAGCGAGAGAGGTGGAGTTTGGGACCCCTTTAATGAATTTGCCACTGTGGAGGAAAAGGGCCAACCAATACTTTCACGACTCCCGGTCCAGAGGCCCAGGCCCTCTGTGCCTCTAACTGACCTAGACACAGCACCAGCCCCTGCCGTCTCATCTGTAAGAGGGGCTGGCAAACCCACTGGTGCTGGCCCAGGATGGGGTTGTCTGCTTTCCTTTACCACTTAGCAGTTATTGACCACCCATGGGTGCAAGGTATACATGAGAGCCTTAGAAGATGAATGAGCTGGGGCCTGGCCATAAATGCCCTAATGCTGGTGGTATGGCCGGGGCTCTGAAGCCTTATGGGTAAGAGAATGGAGCTCAGGCATGTTATTTCACCTCCTGGGGCCTCAGTTTCTCATTCTGTCCAGTGGGTCATAGGATAGATGTAGAGAACACAGGAGAAGGTACATGTGTAACAAACTTGGCCTGGCCCACATTGGCTGTTGTGTTGCGGTGCTTGACATGGGCCACTCTGGCTATCGCTGGTCTTGTGCAGCCCATTGGTCTGGGGGCATTGGCCAGTGGCATGGGCGGTCTCTCACCCAGGGCCTCTCACCCTGGCCGCAGGTGGTTTCAACAAGTTCCAGACAGAGTATTCAGAGCATTGCGAGACCAACGTGGACAGCTCATCCTCACCAAGTGGCTCACCACCCACCTCAGTGCTGGGCCTGGGGGGCCTGCGGATCAGCTCTGACTGCTCCGATGGAGAGTCAGACCGAGAGTTGCCCAGCAGTGCCACTGAGTCGGACGGCAGCCCTGTGCCATCCAGCCAACCAGCCTTCCCCGTCCAGATCCTGCCCTACCTCTACCTCGGCTGCGCCAAGGACTCCACTAACCTGGACGTGCTCGGCAAGTACGGCATCAAGTATATCCTCAACGTCACGCCTAACCTGCCCAACGCCTTTGAGCACGGCGGCGAGTTCACCTACAAGCAGATCCCCATCTCTGACCACTGGAGCCAGAACCTCTCCCAGTTCTTCCCCGAGGCCATCAGCTTCATTGGTAGGTGTTGCTGTGCTCTGGGCAGGGTGGATGGGCAGGTGCGTCGAGGTGCGTACAGGACTTGGGTGTCACCCGCGCCCGACTAGGTAGCTCTGGGCCTGTCGAGGCCTGTGTGTGCCCTGCATGTGCCAACGTATGCCTATGGGTGAACCCATGCCTGCTGTGAGTCACCGTGGCCCTCAGTCCCCTGAGTCCTGGGCTCCCCACAACTGTTGGCACCCCATGGACTCTACTGTCCAGCTTGTGTTTTTCTGGCTCTGCTGTTTTGGGCTCAGCTAGCTGAAACATCACAGCTCTCAGACCTCCCACGGGTCTTGCTCGCTCTGTATCATGCCTCAGCACACATGTCTCTCAAAGAGGGGGCTGTCATGGTGCCTCTTTGGGCTTTATTTTGTACCTGAAGGCTGGCCCTGAAGCCAAAGGCCTACCCCAAACAGGCAGGTTTTGGAATGTGGTGACCAAGAGTGACTTGGTAGGGCCGCGGATGCTCCCGGCAACCTATGGGGCTTGCTTGGAGTGTAGGGGCCCTCCCCTAGAGCATTCTGCAATTCTGCTGTTTGGCTTCGAGCCCTCAGCCCCCCTACGCCCCCAGCTGACTCAGTCTCCACAAGTTGCCTTATCTTTGACCTCCCCATCCTGCTTCCTCCATGGCCAGCTGGAGGCTGTTAGACTACAGGTCATGTTCCCTGGCCCCAGCTCTTCCCAGGGTGCGGGGAAGGGATACAAGATCAGGGTGTACGTAAGCCCTTGGTTCTCTGAGCCTGGTGACCCCATGCTTCTGCCCAGCCTCCAATGGCAGAGAGGAGGTGGCCTGGACAGTCCTCTCCTGCCGGCAGCCGTGTCCAGTGGAGGGCGTTTTGCTGTCAGCTGGGCTGGGCTAGCTTTAATAACAGGAAGTGGGAGGCTTCCCCGCCTCATCCGCTTACTGGGAACCAAAACTAGGTGCCTGGCTGGGAGGAAGGAAGGAAGCTGAGGCCTGGGGGAGGGGCTGTGACCCGGCGTCAGGAGCTTCCCAGCTCTGCCCAGGAGAACACGGGGCCGGGCCGGAGAGAGGTGTGTGGATGCTGCCTGAGCCTTCACTGTCCCTCGCTGAGAAAGGGGAGGGGAAAAGGGGGGCCCTGGACAGACTCCCGGGGCTGAGCCTGCCTCATGGGTGTCTTTATCCTGCTTGAAGGCCCCTCTTCGTCTGGGGGTGTAGGGGTGGGGGGACACAAATGAAGAAATAGAGGCCCAGGCATCCCCTAGGACTCAGCGGGACAGGATCAAGCCCCAGCCCCCACACTGCTCAGCCACACCCTGAGAGTGCTAAAAATAAAGCCAGCGGAAGCAGTTTCACTTTGGATCACCCAAGAATGGGTTTGGGGACCAGGCATTCCCCATATCCTGGTGTGTCACCACTGGAGGCTCATCTCCACCACCCCTTTAGCCCCAAGTCTCAAGGTCAGACCACAGGACTCTGCACAAAGCCACAAGGTCTATCTCTTGCCCTGCTAGTCTTGCCCCTAGTCAGTCCCTGAATCCGGATTAAGTACCTACTGCATGCTTAGTCCTGGGTACCCTCATGGGGGTGAGGTGGGGAAGCTCTGCCAGGCCAGAGGGAGTGAGCGCCAGAAGCAGAACAGCTTGGGAACCTGCGTGTCATGTTGTGCGGGTGCACGGATTGAGCGCTGCCTGTGTGCCTGGCTCCCAGTGGTCTCAGAATCAGAGACGTGGGGACCTTGAGGGCCCCAAAGAGATGCCTCTTGTTAATCTACATCCTTGGCACAGACAGAGGCAGCTACCCTAGGGCCTAGGGGAGGAGGGATGACAGGACTGAGTTGTCCAGTGGCTCGACCAGTATTTATTGAGCTCCTACTGTATGTCAGGCAGAGGAGTCTGGGGGAAGCTGGGTGGGTTGGCAGAAGCTGGCTGGCTGTGGTGGGAGATGTTACTGATGCACGAGCCTGCTGGGGGAAGTCTAGTAAGTGAGGGGGGTGGGCTGCCCTTAAGCAAACCTCACTTGCAAAGCCTCAGGTGCAGCCTTCTTCCCAGGCCCTGGCTGTTCGCCAGTAAGGCTAAGGTCCTGGGGATGGGGCAGAGCTGAGTGTAGGGCCAGGCCCCATTCCCTTTTGAGGGCTTCCCTCGGGTCCGTTTCCCAGGAGGCTCTCAAGGGGTACCCATGGGAGCTGCACCAGGAGAGCAAGCTCAGCCCCCACCACCAGGTCACGGGCTGACGGTGTGTGCTGTATGTTAGCAGGAGCCTCTGTGTGGCCTTGGGCTTGTTGCTTTGTCTTTGCGTCTACGTCCTCATTTATAAAATGAACTTGCTAACTGTGGTGCAGATGGCCTGAGAGGACACGGGTGACACCCTCAGCACAGTCTGCGCACTCAGCTATGGCAGCAGTAGGACTAGCCATGACCACAGCCATCACTGGTGCTGGTAGGTACTTGTTGAGCCCTCTCTTGGCTCTGGTCCTTACACGAGCACTGTGAACAAGGGGGCCCATTTTATAGATGAGGAAACTGAGGCACAGGGATGGCCAGTGACTTGAAGCTAACTCCACAGTCATGCTCTTGACCCCCACGCCAAGGTGCTGTCCTGCTCGTGTGGGACTTCACCAGATCCCTCAAGAGTCAGGCAGCACCAGCCAGTGGCCATGCTCACCCTCTGTGCCTCTGCTCCACCTCTGACTCCCTGGAGGAGGCGCCTCCCTGACCCATGCTTGTGTGTTTCAGACGAGGCCCGCTCCAAGAAGTGTGGTGTCCTGGTGCACTGCCTAGCAGGGATCAGCCGCTCGGTGACTGTCACCGTGGCTTACCTGATGCAGAAGATGAACCTGTCGCTCAATGACGCCTACGACTTTGTCAAGAGGAAAAAGTCCAACATCTCGCCCAACTTCAACTTCATGGGGCAGCTGCTGGACTTCGAGCGGACGCTGGGGCTGAGCAGCCCGTGTGACAACCACACCCCCAGCGAGCAGCTCTACTTCTCCACGCCCACCAACCACAACCTGTTCCCACTGAACACCCTTGAGTCCACGTGAGGCCGGGGCACAGGTGGGTGGGGCCGGCCCCTCCCGACCCCCCTTGTGCCAGGTGGGCCAGCCACTCCCGCTGTGTCCGGCCAGAACCCAGACGTCATCGAACGTGGCCTGTGCCCGGAGGCCCAGGCTGGTGGGTGGCCGAGCTGCCCTCACCTGCCCTGGGGAGGACAGAAACCCCAGCAAGGTCACTCTCTGCAGGACACTCTGGAGAGGCCCTGAGCTCTGGGACACATGGCCTTGGGAGTCCAGCAGGGCCTCCTCCTTATCCCAGGATACTCCATCAGCCAATGGCCCAGCCGGTTTGGCTATTTTTTAAAGACACATCCACGGACCTGAGTTTACTTTTTACTTTTAGCAGGTAAATCCAAGCTCCCTGGAGCACGCCGAGTGTTCAAGCTCTTCTTGATTTTTCTTTTTTAATGAAAAGTGTTATTTTCAGGCTACATACAACAGCGGATTGTATAAACCAGTATTTCATCCCTTCCTTGATCCTGCGAGAGAGAGAAATGTTCTCAGTTTTTTCTTTCTATTTCAAAAAGCAATTATTGGTTTTTATTTTTGTTTTTAATGGAAAAGACAAACCCCGTGTTGATCCTGACCAAATGCGTTTTGCACATGTGTGAAGCCTCCGTTTCTGCAGCACGTCCTTCTGGAAGGGGTGGCTTGCTGCTCTCTTAGTGTCAGACCCCGCAGTCATGCACACATCTCTTGGCCCAGCCCCCTTGGCACTGCACTTGCCCCATGATGACCTCCGCAAGGCGTAATCAGTGGGCTGCCCTCAGTGGCCTCTGCATTCTCTGTCCTCCAGCGGCCCCTGCAGACCCCCGAGGCAGGAGATGGGAGGCAGGAGATGGGAGGCCCCTGCCACTGCCCTGCAGGAGGTGGGGCTGTGGGGGACTGCCAAGCAGTAGCATTAGCCCTCTGGGCTCAGCCCGTAGGAGGGTCTGGGCCCCGGGCCCTTTCTATACGTACCCACTACTTCTGTCTCTCTCTCTCTCCGTTTGTTTGTGACTGAGAGTGGAGGCCCAGCGGCTGAGGGAAGCTTCGGTGGTAGAGGCCCAGCTCTACCTCCTAGTTTCTGTCCCTCACCCTGGCTGTTGCTTTGGTCCAGCTCCACTCCCAGCCCCCTTGTCCCATGGAAGCTTGCCCTGCACTCATCTTGCCCATGCCTTCTACTACCAGGAAACTCGCACCCGTTTCAATCCCAGGGCAGGGGCGGAAGGGGTGAGGATGGACAAGTGAACAGGGTGTGGGGCTCTGTCCACCCCCCTCCTAGGATCCACAGAACAAAGCCACGGATTCCGTTATCCTCTCCAGTTTTGTTCCTTCTCCAGCCTCAGTCCCTCCAGGTGTCAGGACTGCAGGGGCTCCGGGGAGAGGTGAGCGGTCAGGCTGAGGTCCCTGAGCAAGCCGGCACTTGGCATGTGAGTGAGGCCACGGAAACTCTGCCCCACTGCATCTTACCTCACGGGGCGGTTTTCAGGGATTCTTTAAGGCAGCGGATTAAAATCTTGCCACAGTCGAGAAATTGACAAAAAGCTTCCATGCTGTACATGGTTCTTTCTCTTTTTTACCTTTAAAAAGAAAAACCCAGAAAGATGCATCAGATTTGTGTAAATGAGAGTATGCCAAGAGAGGGTGGCCAGTTTTGCTTTATGATCTTATGAAGGAAAATTTGTGACCCTACATATATATACACACACACATACATATATATATCCCGAACCAGCAACGGGACTTTGTTTATATTGCAAATAAATATTATTTTTTCTTTAAAACAAGCGTGGTGTCCAATAAGGGCTGGGCCTGGGCAGGGAGGTGGCAAGGAGAGGGGCTGTGGCCGGCATCCCAGCACCTGCTCCGTGGGAAGTCCGCTAGGCCCTCACTGGGAGGAGTGGCCAGGCCTCAGGGGAGGAGCTGAAGTGAGGCATTTCCCCAGCCTTCGGGCACTGCAGGCAGGGACCTCAGGGCTTTCTCTGTGGGCTTTTGCTGATTGGTTGACAGGAGATGGAGGTTTGGACAGGTTTTGTGGACCAAGGTCACATAACTGAACCTCTGCTCAACCTGAATTGCTTAGAGCTGTCTGCTGGGGCATCACCCAGATTTGACCCGGCCCTGGGGCCCTGACATTTTTCTCTCGCAGCTCTTGTGCCCAGAGGAGGGCATGCGTATATCACCTTCTCATCCTCCCAACCCCCACCCCCGGAGTCCCTGGGAAGCCAGTGGGATGTAAAACCTGCCTGGCGATGGGTCCGCGCTGCCTCGCTCCTCAGGAGCTGGGTGGCCTCAGTCCCTCAAGCCTCCCTGAGCCTCAGTTTCCATCTCTATAAGAGGAGAGCCAATCACACCCAGATACTCAGTGCCTTTTTTGTGTGTTTGGGACACAATGAGCATGTTATGTTCATTTCCTGGTCTGGGCCTGGACCTACAGGAAGGAACCGGCCATGCCCGGCTTCTTCAGAGCAAGGGAGCATCTACCTACCGGGGAGGTCCCCCCCGCCAGCTCAAAAACAGGACCTGGATGGGAGCACGGAGCAAGAAAGAAAAGAGGCCTGGAGAAGGATGGTGGCCATGGCCTGGGGGTATAAGGCCCTCAGTGGGCAAGCTAGGTGCATGTTACAGATGGGGAATGGAGGCTCCAGAGGGCTTATGTTTCCTTTGCCTCTGGCTGGATCGAGTGAGCCCTAGTCAGGGACTAAGTGCTGACTCCGTTTCCTCATCTCTGCCTCTTTATCCCTTATACTCTGACCAACACTGGGCTGGCCCCAGGTAGGCGGGCAGGTATGTAGGCAGGTAAGATGGGGAGGGGCAACTCGGACCCTTTCTAAAGACTCCCAGTTAGGCTGTCCAGGCTCTGTGTTTTTCTTCTCTGCCCATCTCTGCCCATGACCTACATTCAACCAGATATAGTCATGCCTTCAGGTGTGTGATGATGGTAGAGGGCAGGTTCTTCAAGCAAAGGGACCTAGGTTCTAATCCCAGATCAATGGCTACCAGCTCCTCGCCCCTGTCACTCAGCTTTCTCATCTCTCGAATGGGGGAACACTTGTGAAGCCAGCAGGCCCGTGGAGCGGGGAAGGGGAGTCTCGCAGCCTCGGCAAAGGGGCGGGTGCTGCTTTTGCACTTGGGCTCCCTTGGGGCCCTGGTCCGTCTGTGCCAGGGGCAGGCAACGGGGTGGGGGCTGAGCAGGCAGAGACTGGGCCTTTGTTCCCTCTTGCTGCCCTTGGCCGGGGCTGGGGAAGCCCGCGGGTGCCGGGCTGGGGGCTGGGCCCTCGACAGGCCGAGTAAGTGCCTGGCAGTGCCAGTGTGCCCAAGCACAGGATGGGGGGTGGGAGCAGCATTGCCTCCTGAGCCAGCTCCTCAAATCGAGGACCAGGGGGCTTCACGTCCTGTGCAACCTCAGGCCAGCGGCCTCTCTGACGTTCAGTGTCCTCATCTGAGGAAATTGACACCTCAGCTTCATGCCTGGCCTTGGTTCCCTTCTGCCTCTCTCTGGTGGGGACAGAGGGCCCGGTCATGACTGGATGGCCGGGACTCTGGGTCCTCACTCTGTGACTTCAGGCTAGGCCGTGCTTACTCCGGACGGCTGTTTCCACCCTGGCTCCAGGTTCCCACCTCATGGTCCCCCTGATCTGTGTCATGGTCTACTCTGAGCTCCTGTTATTCTACCCTGTTCCCGCTGTGCTGTACCCCTGTGGGCCCTGTCTGTCCCAGGCCATCATTGGCCCTTGTTGCCAACGTCCCCTGAGCTCCTAGACACTGGCTCTCTGAGGTTGATCTGCTTAGTCTCTGTGCCCTCAGTCCCACCTCTCCTCCTGAGTCCGTCTTTGCCTCGTTTTGGGTTCCTGTTTCTGTCTCGATCTCAGCCCAGGCCCAGGAACTCCCCCATCCACTTCTTGGCCACTTCCTAGCCTTCTCATGGGAGGAAGATCTGAGCCACTCACTCACTGGCACATTCATCCAGCAGCCATTTCCTGTGCGGGCTGGGCTGTCCTGGGAGTGGGAACATGCCCGAGGGAAGTTTAGTGATGTCAGGCTGAGTGGCAGGATAATGGGGCCCTCAGTCTGTCCTCCGATAAATGAATCAGGTGCAACAGCAGGAGTGACTAAGGCTGGACACGAGAAAGAACTGGCAGCACTATGAAGCAGTGCCCCTGCGGGGCGTCTGACAAGAGATGAACATTTCCCTAGGGCGGTCCCGCTCTGAGCCTGGGGGAAGGGCAGGCAGCCCTCAGGAGGGGGGCGGCCCAAGAAGGGCTCTCCGCAGGGTGCAAATGTAGTCACCCCTCATGAACAAGGCAGGATGGAGGCGAGCAGTAAGCCCATGCCGGAACGCGCCCCCTCCCCTCCCGCCGCTTGCCTGATACATTCAGGCCTGTCCCCTGACACCAAGTCTGCATGGGGGCTGCCCTCCGTGTGCATTGGTCTGGATGGGGCCGGGAACACCAACGCCTACACCCAAACCCTTAACCGAAGCCGGAAAGCCCCATGCGGGAGCCAGGCGTCCCTGGAGGGAGCATGTTAACACGCTGAACTCTGGGTACCCCAGGAACCCGGGTCACCTGAGTGGGGTGTCTGAGTCCTGATCTCTGACATATTTCCCCTGCTCATTCTGAGCACAGCCCTCTCACCTCCTCCCAGAGATCTGGGATCGGTCTCATCTGTCTCCTGATACCCAGCAGACCTGAGAGCCTCGGGAGGATTCGGAATCCTCCCACCGCCCCCAACCCCACGCGGATAGGAAAAGCGAGGCTTAGACGGGGTCATAGAGTGAGTCACAGTAGAAGTTAGGCTTCCCCACATCGCCGCCCTGAGTCTCTCCCCCAGGTCCTGCCTCCCCAGTGGGGCCGGGAGCCTTCTCTCTCCGGCCCTGTGAAGGGCCAGACACATATGCATGTGTGTGTGCGCGCGCGCACACACACACCTACACACACACGGCCCCCTCATTTCTCAGACAGGACAAGCCCAAGCAGGTCCCATAGTGATGCAGGAGCCGCCTGCCTCTGACTCCAGCCTCCTCTCATTAGGGCGCGGCGGGGGTGAGGTCATCCCTTCCCAGGCATGGCCATTAAAGACCATCATTAGCAACCCTCCGGAGGTAAAATGAGGCCTCGGCCCCATTGTCTCCCGCTCGGTCAGATGAACCCCCACAGGCGACGTGGGTCTCCAGTACTGCCTGCCAGAACATCCTTTGCTCAAGCAGCCAACCTCCTTCCGTCACGCACGTCCAGGGGCTTCATGTATCCTGTAGCTTCTGTGCCTCTGTAGGCTCTCCATCTGCCCCCTCCACGCCCACGCCTCCTCAGGCCCCAGCAGCCTCCCACCCCCGCTACAGGCAAATGAGAGGCCGCACCCCCTTCCCCCGGAGCTGGATGGGCCGGGGGTTGAGGGGGGGAACCGGGTGTGGTCCGGGGGACAGGGGAGCCCCTAAAAAGCTTTAAGTCTAGTGTCACAGGGTCTGGTCGTCACTAGAAAGATCCCCTGGCTGCTAAGTGGAGAACAGCCTGAGGAACAGCAAGCATGCAGGAGAGGGGACAATGAGGAGGCTGAGCTGGTCATTCAGGGTGGGGGCTGTCGGGGGACCGGACCACAGTGGATGACATACCGGCAGGACTATCAGTGTTTGAACCTCCTCAGAGGCAAGACCCATGGTGTGGACAGAGCGTCCCAGCTTGTCCGACTCCACGTCCATGCCCTGAATGGCAGACACCACGCCACGTAGAAGGCGTGCCCACACGCTGAATAGCCAGAGAGCAGCCGGGCTCACGAAGGTCCTCCCTTATACTAAAGACCTTCCCGGCACAGCACAGCCCTGGTGGCGGCCCCTCTCAGAGCTTTGGTTTTCTCTTCTGTACGGCAGAAATAAGAATTGTGGGTCTTAGGGTACCTGGCTCAGTTGGTGGAGCATGCAACTTTCGATCTTGGGGTTGGGGGTTCGAGCCCCATGTCGGCCGTAGAGATTATTTAAAAATAAAATCTTAAAAAAAAATTGTGAGTCTAAGAGAAGAAAGCAGGATGTAGGGTCTTCTTCCCAGCGAGGCCTTGGAAATGTGAGTCAATTGAACTGTGACCACCCCCCAAAGGCCCCCTCCCAGGGCCGGCTATCGCTGATGGCTGTGTGACCTTGGTCATGTCTCCTTCCCATCCATCCTCAGGTTCCCTATTCGTACAGGTGAGAAATGAGAATAACAATTCTGAGGGACCCAGTTCTCAGACTGGGGACTCACAGATTATGGCCCAGATCTCTCCTGTCCCGAAGCCTGGACAGCCTGGCATCTGGAGTAGCCTAGGAGCCGATACCCAGCCCGAAAGGAGAAGGCTGCAGTTCAGGGCTGGGGGGCCCTGGGCAGGGTGCCTGGCTGGGGAGGGGCGGGTCAGGCTGGGCCCCTCTCTGCTCCAGGAGGTTCTTTTGCTGCAGCCCCTTGAGAACACTTTCTCCTTTCTTCTACTTGCCTGGGGGACTCCCCCGCAGTGTCCCCTGGGCCTGAGGGCCTGAGAAGTTTAGAATGCTGCCAAGCAAGAGGGCTCTAGGTGAGCTGTGGCCCCTGGTCCACCCCTCCGCTCTGGCCCTGCCTGGGGATGGTTCATTCAGGGGTTCTAGGTGTCTTCCTGGGGTTTGCAGAAAGGGCCTTGAGCTTAGTCCCCTCCCTCTCAGTCTATTGCTTTGTTCAGCCTGTTTTCCTACATTGTTCTTCCAAAGACCCTCCTCACCACCCCTCCGCACTCCCAAGTCCTGCCCATGGGCAGTGCCTCACCTATGTAAGCCTGCCTCTGGCCCCCCATTCCCACCTGCCTGAGACCTCGCGGGCTGGAGTTGCTTCTTTTCTCTTCTCCGCAGAGCATGGCGTGGGGGCTTGGGACGGTACCCCAGGTTGGGGCGTGACAGGAACAAAGGCCTGGCTCACCCTGTCCCTGACATCCCGGAGCCAGGCCCCTGCAGCCCTCTCCCCTGCCCCCAGAAAAGAGAGAGGCCGGACACCGCCGCCCCTCCCTGGCCGCTGGCCACTTCGGTTGTCTCTATGCTTCATGGTCCCATCAGGACCTCTGGCCCAGGACTCTGGGTGGAGTATTTTCTGCATTTCGGGTTCTTTCTCTGGGTCTCGTGCCCAGAAGTGGCATTTCCGGGGCAAACACCTGTGCTCCATTTTTCCAATCGGTTTGGAAAGGAGAGCAGGATCATTTACCTTGTACGTTTCGGCTATTGTTGTAGCTGCTTTGGAGAGGCCGTGTGCCGGTGGTGCCAGGCACCCCGCAGGGGCCCCTGCGAAGCACGGGGGACTGGGCCTTTGCTCAGCTGGAGCCCCCGCCTGGCTCAGCAGCTCCAGCTCTTCCCCGGGTTGCCCTGCCTGGGGCATATTTGGTCCTCTGGCGACTTAAGTGCAGCAAGAGTAATAATAACAGCACAAGTACGTGGCCCTTGCTCTGGGCCAGGGTGCCTCGCCAGCTTTACGTAATAAACTCAACCGATGCTCCCAGCAGCCCTCAGAGGGAGGTGCTGGATTATCCCCGACGAACAGCGGAGGAAGCCAAGACGGAACAACGAAGCCTGAAGGTGCTGCTCTGGGGTCGGAAGTCCCTCCGCTCAGCTAACCCAGGCCTGCCAGGTAACGGACAGCTTTGATCTTTAACCCCTCCCAATCCTGATGCCACCCGGGCTCCTGCCGGTGCCAACCCCAGGAAAGCAGCATCTCACAGGAGAGAGGCTATAGCCCCCATTCTGAATGGAGTGGGGCGCACGCGTGGGTGTCTCAGGGCCGGGCAGGGAAGGCAGAGGAGGAGAGCCGACGATTGCTCAGGAGACGTGGGAAGGAGTGTTGAGTCAGGGCTGTCCTGGGGTGTGAGGCCTGGAGGGGCAGAGACTCGGGGACACCAGTTCTAACCAGTAAGTCTGTCTGGGAGGCTTCCCAGGGAAGGGGACATCTTGTGGTGAAGAACCGCCTGCTGTTCCTGCCTCTGGGCCTTTGCATATGCTATTTCCTCTTCCCGGAATGCTCTGCATCACCTACACCCCCCTTCAATTGACTACCTCTCTCTACTCTTTTCCTCAGCTTGGCTCAAATGCCTCCTCCTCCAGAAAGCCTTCCCAGCCTCTTCCTCTAGCTGGGGTTCTGGTGCCTCCCCTAGCTCCCACGGCCTTCTGTGCAGCCCCATCCCCCGGAGGCCGTGCTAGCCAGGGTCCTGGCTCCAGCTGCACATCACCAGCACTTCTGGCCGTTGTCTGGGGTACTTCTAGAAACCCGTCCGGCTCTGGATGTCAGGCTTGCGTGACCTGCGCCCATGGAGGTGTACCTAGAGCACACGCCTCACTGTGTAGCCTCACGTGCCCAGGTGTTGCTGTTCCTGTACCTGCCGAGGCCTCTGGTGGTGGCCGGTGGTAGAACCGAGCACCTCTGCACCACGGGCTGGATCTCTGGCCTCTGCCGCCCCTGTTCTCACAGCCTCTGTGCCCACCGCGATTGCCTGCTTTCCCCTTTGGTTCCAGCCAGCCAGAGAAGGGTCTGGCAGTTTCTGTTTATAAATATCTGCTACTGCCACAGCTAAGTGGAGGGGTCTGGAGGCCACGCTAATTGATTAATTAAACCCTCTCGGTTAATTAGCTCCATCCCTCCAGGGAAAAAAGTCTAGAGCTGGAGCCAGAGCCTCGCCTGGGCTAGGGGAGGGTTTAATTAGCCTGGGTCAGGCTGAGCCTGATGCCAGCTGCTGGGGGCAGTGGCGAGTCGGAGAGGAGAATAGTTTCAGACCTTGGAGCCAGCTGGGCCACCTGGAGTGAGGAGAAGGGGCTCCAACTTGGACCTGGACCAATGCCTCCTCACCACCTCTGCCGAGCTTCCTGGCTCTTCACCTGAACTCCAGAGGCTGGACGCGGTTGGACCTGGAGGAGAAGGGGATCCCTCGAGAGGCCAGGACCTGTGGGAACTAGGAATGAAGGCTGGATCTGGGGAGATAAAACGGTCTTTACTATAGTCAGTGTTCCTACACAGGGGCTGAGGGACCCTCCAGACTCTAGACAAGGCTTCTAACCCCTGACTGCTACAGCACAGTGAGGGCCTTGAATGCCAGGACCAGAACTTGAACTTTCTCTGGTTGTGGGAGACCAGACAGGTTGGAAGCCAAGGAGAGACCTAACCAGATTTGGGTTTGGGAAAGATCTCAGGGTCAGCTGCTCAGGGGAGAACGGATTGGAGGGGCAGGAGAAGGGCACCGGCCAGCAGGGGGCTTCAAGAGGCCAGAGGGAATGGAGGTCCATCAGGTGTGGGGACGTGGGAGGCAGCTATCTGGCGTCAGCCGACCAGCTAGTGTGCGAGTGCCGTGTGGCCTGGGGCCACCCAATTCTCTTCTCTGGGCCTCTCTCCCCTCATCTGGAAGGTCACAGCCCCTGGATGTGAATGTCGCTGGCAAGTTTCCTTGCCCCAGGACAAAGCAGCCTCTTTACCCCCCCCCCCCCCAGCTCACAGGCGCCCTGCCTCACGCGGTTCACATGTGTGTTAAGGGCAGAGCCTAGCCTCCCACGCTGGGGGCACGCCCATTCAAGATCTGCCTTATCATCCCAGCGGGAGAGCTCGGTGGAAGGAGGGAACAGGACACTATGGTCAGTGGGCACCTGGACTCAGTCTGGCCCTGCAGGGTGGCGGCCACGGGTAGGAGTCTGAGAGCCCAGGATACTCCGACTGCCGCAGGCAGCAGGCGGGGCTGCGGCCTTGGCACGAAGCCTGCTCCGGGTCGGTCCTCCAGCTCCCTGAGTGGCTGCCCAAGTGGGAACAATGACCCTTTCACGTCACGCCTCCTCCAGTCACAGCAACTTTGGCGCCGCAGGACAAAGGGGCCGTTTCATCATTGTTGGGCTGGATCAACGGCCCGCCAGCCTGAGCCCTGCCGCCCCCACCCAGCCCAGGGCCCGGCATGGAGGCCGACTACCCCGCCTGGCCAGAGCCCGACACCCTCGCCCCATCTCGCCCAGTCCCATCTGTCCCAGAGAGGCTCCTTGCCTTCCTTACCTTTCCCTTCCGGCTCAGTCAGAGCTGGGGCAGAGCCAGCCACTAGGAGGGGCACCAGGCAGCACCCCTGCTTCTTTCCCTCATGGAGCCTTGGTCGCCCTCTCTGCGAGCAGGGTGCCGGGTGTCTGCGACCCTGAGGGGTAAGACTTCCCACCTGTGCTCCCGCCCTGGCCAGTGCCGGCCCCAGTGAGAGCAGACGCAGGGAGGGGCCCCTGGCCCAAGGGGTGTGAAGAGCAGAGAAGGTCTCTCCAGTTCAGTCTTCACCAGGCCCCTGCCTAGCCTCTGCTCCCAGTGACCTTCCATGGTATGAGCTAGCTCAAGGCCACCTTTGCTTGTCCTTGGGCTGGTCCCCTCCCCTGAGCACCTGGCTGTACAGAGGCCAAGAGGACTAGGGCTCTCTCTCGATGCACACAACCTCACCCTCTGCCTCTCTTTGTTAGGGGCCGGCGGTTGGAGTCCTGAGCCCCCATGCTTCCTCTTTAGCCAGGGTTTGGTGGGCTTCTCCAGGGGGAGAGTGGTGGGACCTTGGGGAAGGGGACCCAGACCAGGGACCAAGACAGAAACTGCCTCTCCTACCCACTGTGATCAGAGCTGGGTCACAGAAAAGCCTGAGAATCCAGACATCAGAAGCAGGGGCTGTGGGTCGGGGAGCGGCGCTGTGGCAGGTGCCCGCAGCCCAGGCCTGCAGGCGGCCACGGCGTTGATAAATCACCACCCTGTGGAGGGCCGGGAGGCTCATTCGTCTGGGCCCAGCCAAGGGTGGGGATGCAGATAGCTCGGCCAAGACCAAGAGCTGGGGCATCACCACAGGGCACGCCGCACGACATAAACTGTTGAAGCAGGCAGCTCCTGAGAGGGCCCTGCACTCTGAGCCTGGATCGCCCCTCTGCTCAAGGAGGGCAGAGACTCTACCCTGCTGGGCTCTTTCCCCAGGACCCCGAGAGAGGGCCAAACTGGGAGGGTGGGCTCCTGATGTTGGGGCAGGGGAAAACCGGGAGCATGTGGGTTCCACAATTTTCCCATTTCGCAGATGAGAACGCTGAGGCTCAGAGGGTTGAAGTGACCAGTCTCAGCCACACAGCAGGCGAGCAACAGAGCTGAGACTCAGCAGCTGGGTAAGAGGGAGCGGGAGTCGGGGGCTGGGCCCTAGTCTCAGGCGACCTGCCTGGGTGCTGGGCAGCAGGCTGGCTGCTGAGGGCAGACATGATGTGTATGGCTGTAGGGGATATGCAGGGCGAGGGCCACTCCCTGGCTCCTGCAGCCACCCCCTCCCGACCCAGCCCTGTCAGGCCCCGCGGCACTGCACACACATTGCCCGTTTGCCCTGCCTCACTTCCTCTGACTAAGGCTAAAGAATCACCCCTTCAGGGGCCTGGAGCCTGGCACCCGTCGGCAGGAAATGCCCGGCCCGGCCCTCCCTGGAGCCTGCCTGCCTTGGCACCCCTTCTGGGCTCCCGGGAGTATGTGCTGGGTGTGGGGCTGCTGTCCTGGGTTACGGGGTCCTGGGTTCAGCCTGGGTCACGTCAGGCAGCCTGGGAGTAGAGGTGGGGGCAGCTGGCCAAGGGCCCCTTCTGTCCCAGCTAGCTACCCTTCTCAGAATCCCTGGTGCCTCAGGCCTCTCCCAGCCTACTCAAGCCCAGGACCTGGGAGGGGGTTAAGGGCTGAACCCCTGCTGTAACTCCAGCTGCAAAAGGCCAAGACCTGGGCTCTGAGCACAGTTTGGCTCCTTCAATTCCAAGGAAGCCCCTGAACTGTGCACCTTAAGGGAACAGAGAGGTTGAGGCTGTCTCGAGGTAGCTGGGGCGACAAGTGGAGCCCTGGCCCACTGACACTGAGGGCTGTCCCCAGTAAGATCCCAGAATAATCTGCTGTAGCTAGCTGCCATCAGGGTGAGGTGCGGGTCACAGAGAGGGGCTTCAGGTAATTTTCAGATTCAGGCAGGGCCACAGTTCCAATACAGCCCCCAGTCTCCAGGGTCTGCCCCAGTCTTGGGTCCCAACCGTGGTCCCCATCCACCCGAGCTGGGCCTGTACTAAGCAGAGGGGGCTACTGAGGTCTGAGGGAGAGGCCCAGCTGGCTAGGTAGGAGGCTACGGCCCTGGATTCCGGCTCTAGCTCTGCCTCGGAAGGTCCGTGGGCCTGTGGCTATGTCCCTGCCCTCTCTGGACCTCAGTCTGCCCGACTGCACCCTGGCTGGACTCGTCGAGGGTCTGCTCCCAGTTCAGACCCTCTGAGTTCTTGTGTAACACCTGCTAGGCCAAACCCACCAGCATCTATTAGCCGATGGACCCCGGATGGTCGCCCCATCTGCCTCAAGGATTCCAGGGTAGAACCTGACTCTGTCCTCAGCCTCCATTCTCTCATAAAGTGTTCCTCTGAGGAGGACACACAATGCTCTGACGGCACCTTCCCTCAGCCCAAGACTCGTAGGAGCCTCTCTCTGTGTAGGCGTGCACCCCACTGCACTCTGGGCTCAGTGAGCGGCTCCAAGCTATGTGAACCAGGGCCAGCCGTGCCCGCTCTGGGCTTCAGCTGCCAGTTCTATGCAGGGAATCCACCCGCTTCTCAGGGGCCGTGGTCAGGATCAGAGATCTTTGATCAACAAAAGCTCTGGAAACAGCCGAACCAGGAGGGTAGCATACAGGGCCGGCGTGTCCTGTAGTCCCACCTTCAGAGGGGGGTCAGCCGTGTGAACCTTCCCATCTCCGAGCCTCACCAAAATGGAGATAATGAAGATACCGGGCTCCTCAGGTGTGGGAGTAACTTGTCTGAGCCGCCAGGCCCGGAGAGGATAGGTACAGCTGTCATTGGGTGTGGCTGCTGGGGGCAGGCTGTGGGAGCTCCCAGACACCCCTCAGTGCCTCCTGGCCCTGGGCCGGGATAGATTCCCCCCCGGAAACACCAGCCACGCTCTGGGGGACTGAGGCGGAAATGCTGCCTCGAAAGTGGGGGACACGGGGTGGTGACCCTGCAGGTGACTGGGAGGAGCAAGGTGCTGAGCCACTCCACCCTGTGGCCAGGTCTCTGGGGACAGAGGGCAGAGAGAGGGGCAGAGGTCAAGCCCTCAGAAAAGGTGGTCTCAGAGGTCTGTCCTCCGACAGCAGGATTCTGCAGGCTGCGGTCTGAATCTGAACTCTGGTCGGGGGTTGTCCTGGGGCCTCAGCCAGTGGCCTGTGGGCTCAGCCACTTGCTCCCAGGAGCCTTCTGCTTCCTGGATGTCTGGAGCCTGCCGAGACTCTTGCTCAGAGCTAGAGACTTCACGTGAGTTCTCTAAACTCCTCCACCAGGTTCCCGTTTTACTATATGAATGGAAGCTGAGGGCGGTCTGGGGAAGTTCAGTCCCCTGGGGCGTCGGGGAGGGGCCCCCCAAGCCCCGGCCCTTGTCTGGGCAGGAGAGATGGAACTCAGGGGGGGCCTTTGTCCTGGGGTCAGGCTCAGCCCAAGAGAGGCTTAGGGACAAAGCATACCTAAGGCCTAGCTCCGGTGAACCTCCCTTCTATCTCCAGCCAGCTGCCTCCTGCTTGAGCTGGCATTGTCTCTTTCAGGGAGTTGCGCTGGCCCTGGACCAAGTTAAATGCCTGCACTGTGCCCACCACCCTGCCTACCAGTGCTGGGAAGGCTCATCTATCTGCGGGGCTCCCCATGAGACAGGCACAGCTGGCTTGAACACTGCTAGGTCACCTTGGAAGGAAGGGGCTGGGTGAGGCTATGGGCCTTGACGTCCATGCAGGTCAGTCCTTCTAGCAACATGGCGGGAGCCCAGATAGCTTTATCCTAGGCCACAGGTATAAATGAGCCTCCAGAGTGGAGGAGGAGGTGGCCTTTTCCCCTCGTAACTTCCTCCCAGCCCACCACCAAAGTCACGGGACCTGAGATACTTTCCGGAGGCCATTTGACCACCTAAAAATACATATGACCTTTAACCCAGCAGTTCTGTTCCTGGGAATCTGCCCTAAGAAAATCACTGCTTGAAGGAAAGTAGAAGCGGTTAGCCTCTCACTTGCTCTATGGTCTTAGGAGAGTTACTCACTGGGCCTCAGTTTCCCCATCCGCATGATGAGGGGCTGCAAACATACAGTCATCGACCTTATCTGGTCCGTGGTCCACCTCTGGCGGACATGGCTAATTCATCACAGACTCCTTCAGGGTCCTGACTTCTGTGTCTTCTAATGGGTTCCAGATGCCCTCTACCAACGAAGCAGGATTCCCACTTTACTCCCAGGATTGTCCTTCCATCTGGGGTGCCCTGTGGGTCTAGAACTTTGGGGGGCTCGGCAGACCAGGCCCTCTCTGGGGCTAGAGGTGGGATGGGCAAGGCAGTTCTGCAAGCTGTGGGAAGAAAACTGTCCTTCCAGAAGCAGCCCCTGTCACAGTGAGGGCTGTCAGAGCACCATGTCTAGAAGCAGGACCTGGGTGTGTGACCCTTGAAGCCACCCACCACTGGCTCACATGGGTCCCAGAAGCTGGTGTCCAGAGTCCCCCGGGCGGACTGTTCCCTCCCACCGGAAGTGGTGCTCTGGTCCTGCCCACATACTACCACTGCTTAGGCCTGTGTCCCACATCCACGGCCCCTCCCTGTCCTCCCTCTCTCCTCTCTGGGACTCAAGCCTTCTCTCTCCCCAGTCACGGGACTTTCAGAACCCCCCTCCTCTAGGGAGCCTGCTCAGACTTTACTCTGAGTCCTGTATCCTGTTGCTCCCCGCCCCCTCCCCTCGGAAGTCACTGGGGGACTGTACCCTGCCTGTGGGTCTCAATTAGGGCTGTGGGGGGAGGGGGGGTAGACTCTGTTCTCCACAGAGCTGTTTTGCCACTCCCTACTTAATTATGAGAGCTCCTGGGAAGTTGTGAGGCTGGTGTACTTCTCCAGGAGGGGCTGGTGGACATCTCGACAGCACGCCCCACAGGGACCCATTTAATGGCCACAGGGACCTGCCCTCATGTTCCCTCTCTTTAGCCACTACCCAGCCTCGACATGGCATTAGCCCACCACTTGGCCTTCCTGTCTAGGCCCTGAGAAGGTTAGGGCAGGACGGGCCCTGAGGAGGCCATCTGTCCCTCTCTTGTCTCCAGGCCCTGCTGCCTACAAACTCTGTCTTCCCCAGAAGAAGTGAGCAGAGCTTCTGGCCTGGGTGCTCTGTGTGGGCCCATGAGACAGAAATACCAGCTGCTGGACAAGGAGTACAACCCAGTGATCAGGTGATCGATCCATCAGCACCACGGGCTACACGCCAGATAGTTCGAGTCACGGCACCTGCTCCCAGACCTCACAGGCCAACTGAGTCAGGGAAGGGGAAACTACACGGATCCACCCTCCCGTGTGTTGGGCTTCGTCCCAGGCACGCATCACCCACTGCCTCGTCTTGGGGAGGGATTATCTTCCCCATCTTTTGGGCAACAGAAAGGAGGCTTACCGGAAGGCCGAGGCACTGAGCCACGGAACGGAGCGGTGATCCTGCAGACAGGGGGGAGGGAGCCGTGGGAGGCAGGAGAACAGGGGTGAAGGCCAGGCTGACAGTGCCGCAGCAGGTGCTGGGGGGCATCCGCTCTGGCCTCTCTCAGTCATGCAGCCCAGGCCCTGGCTTCAACCCCACAGCCTCTGCCGCAGCCTCCGGATGTGCCTGGAATTCCAAAGTGGAGCTGCAGCGTCCACTTGCCCAGCGCCTCCCCGGCTCCAGGCCAGGTCCGGTGCGCCTCCGGGCACGGCACGTGCTGCCGCAGCGTCGGCCCCGACCTCAGGGATCCCCGTGTGCAGAGAAGGGGAGTGAATGCAGCTGCAGCCTCCCACCCCTGCCTCCCTCCCAGGGGGCTCCCGCTGAGCCCAGCATGCCCCGCTGGGTTCGGAGCCCACTCTGGAGGGCTACCCAGAGCCATGCGATGTGCTTCGTGTCCTGTGGGTTCAGACGCTTTGAGATGAGTCACCAAGAACCCTGTGCAAAATAGGCTGCCCTCTGCTGAGGGCCGCAGACGCCCTCCATGTGTGGGCTGGGAGGGTCATGGGAATGGAGTTGTGGCTGTAGGTGCAGGACAGCCTGGATTTGAGCCCCAGCTCTGCCACCTGCAGCCGTGTGACCTCGGGCATGAGCCCCAGATTCCTCATTGGGAAAGTGGGGAATGTCAGACCAATACCTCCGAGTTTTCCGCGGGCGATGCAGGGCCTCGTGGACCATGAGAACACTCCCATTTGGCATGGCGGGGCTTCACACAGGCCCCGCACCAAGCATTATGTCCGCTTGATCTCACTTCACGGTCACAAAACTCCCATGAGCTGGGCGTCATTCTCCCCATCTTAGAGACAAAGAAACTGAGGCCCAGCAAGGCTGAGACACACCCTATTCTCAGAGAGTGATGGAGACAGATGTGAGGGAGTGAGGTCTGGAGGACGCAGCCTGTTGCAGCCACAGGCAGAGGGCAGGAATGGGGAGGGGGCAGGGGCACGGGGCCTGTCCGGGCTACAGGAACAGGGAGGAGGCAGACCGAGCAAGGGCCAGTACAGGACTAGCTTGTTAAGGGTCCAGAGTGGGGCTGGTCCCAGGCGACCTCTCACACTGCTGGGGAGGGAGGTGGTGCGGGCCGGAGCTGAGGTCCTGGGCAAGTCTTAGCAGACGTCTTCCCTCCACCCCCTAGCCCCCAGCCTCTGCTGTCAGACCCTCATCCTTACTGCTCGTAAGCGTTAGCGTAGCTCAGCCTGGCCGGTGACAGACAGGCGTGATCACAGCTCAGAAGGAGGCAAGGAGATCCCAGGAGGCCAGAGACGTGGTCGTCCCCAGCCGGACTGCACCTGGGTCACCCACCGTTGCAGTCCTGCTACTTCCCTGACTTTCAGCCCAGGAGGACCAGCAACTCTCTGGCCTGCCATGGGAGCTGGCCACATCCCCAGAGAGGCCATGGAGCAAGAAATGATGACCTGCCATACCCGTCCGCAAAGGGAGAAACAGCCGACACTGGGGACCTCCTCCTGGGCCACTGCTGTGAACGAGCACAGGCTCCAGCTGGAGACCCCAAGCCAAGGGCCCACCTCGCCTTCTCTTCCCAAAGCCCTGCCGGTCAGATGCTTGCTCCGAGTTCGGCTCAGGGAAGGCGCACAGCAGCCACCTGCCTCTCTCCTTCTGCTCTTCTCACGGTGTGGCATCCTCTTTGGTCCCTTGGCCAGTCACAGTTTGGAGCCCCCCAGGCACCCGAGAGGCCCCCGTACACCCGGTAGGGGAATTGGGGGGCGAGGGAAAGGTGCTCCCTGGAAAAGCTTCTAGGAGGAGGGCTTGGAAGGAGGTGACAAGCAGAGAGGGAGCTGCAGGGCCACACTCCAGGGAAAGGCACAGAGAGGACGTGCCTGGGGCGCGGGGCCTCAGGCCTCGGGGCTGCTGCAAGGACGAGGACGGACAGGGAGGCGGCTGATTCGTAGCCAGTTCTCAGCAGGCTCCGTGGGAGGTTGACGATTTCTCGGCACTTCGTCGGAATAAGACGCACAGAACAGCTCTGAGCAGGATGGGGTGGGCGGACATGCGGGTCGGACACGTGGGGCCAGCACAGGGTTCAGGCAGCCCCGATCCCGAGCACAGGGGCTGCCAGACACCTTGCTCCACTCAGACTACAAGTGGCCTGAGAGAGGTACATGGTTCAAACCCGGGCACCAGCATGCTGTAGCTGAGTGGCCTTGCACAAGTCAGTTTCCAGATCTGCCAGCTGAGGAGAGTAATAGGACTTAACTGAAGGAGCTGGAGACAGCGATGGGGAGGGTCTGGTTCTGGATAAGCCTGTGCTCGTTGGGAGTTGTCTCCCTGGGTCCTGGTGGGCCTCTCCAGGCCCTGTGCCTTCTCCTTAGTCCATCATCACTTTGCCCCATTTAACAGATGGGGAAACAGCCTGGTGTGGTGCCCTCACTGGCCCAAGACCACAGAAAGTCTGCACCAGAAACTGTGTGGCTTCCTGCCCCTCTGTGTCCTGGGGCCGCAGGGAACAGCCAGGCAGGCACTGGGCTAGGGGCAGAGATGGAGAAGAGCAGGGGGCCACGACCTACCCCGGGGAGGCCCATCTGCAAGGGCACAGCCCTGCCCCTGCCTCACTGCTTCCTCCACTTCACACCTCCACCTTCACGCCCTCTCCATCCTCCATGCCCACCCTGGGAACTGCCACCGCCCCAGAAGCCTCTATGCCCTGACAATTCCACTGGGCTGCCCAGGGCTGCCACAGGTAGCTGGGGACAGCAAGGTCGGCCAGGCTGCGGGTGCAGCTTGAGTGAGGCTGCAGCCAGCACGGGCCCGCCTGACCCCAGACGGATGCCCGGAGGCAGTGTGGGACTCCAGGCCGGGAGGTAGGGCTGTGTGTGACTGAGGCAGCATGATGTGTCACCTGTTGGCTGGTGCCACTGAGGAGAGCTCAGGAACTCTCAGAGATGAGAAGGCAGTAGCAGCAAGCAAGAGAGACTCAGAGGAGGAGAGGAAGAGAGGGGGCAGGGAGCTGCTGAGGAGGGGCAAAGCCATGGCCTCCACTCTCTGAGCCAGGTTCTCAAGCCCCAGCCAGGACTCTGCACCCTGGACCTGGGCCCAAAGAGAGAGAGCACCGCAGGTCCCCTGTGAAGGTCCTTGTGTGGGCAGGCATGCTGAGGTGCCAGGGGGTAATGCCCTTGGGCTCGGTCTGGGTGCCCTCTGGAACGCATGCAGGAAGGTGTCCCAGCAGCCCCCGGGGCCAGCCTGGGTGTTGTATCTATGATGCATACACACATAAATGTGTTCCATCTGTGCCGACTGCAACTACCCCCCTCACCCCCACTGGCAATGGGCTTGGACTGCTTTCTGCACCAGCTTCCACGTCCACACCTCGTTGAGGTCCTGTCCTGTGCGTGAACCTGACTGGCAGACATTTCAGGTTACCCAGTGATTCCTCTCTTTCTCTCTCTCTCTCTCTCTCTCTCTCTCTCACACACACACACACACACACACATACACACACCTGCCCCATTCAGGGTTCTGTTATCACGGGTACCTTTGCACGGAGTGTGCTCTTGAGCAACGGGACATGCCCTGGAAAAGTGCCATGGCCCCTCTGAGTGTGTGCACTTGCGCCTTTAGGATTATCGATGCCCCGTAACTCTGGGCCAGGACTTCAACCCCTCCAGGCCTTGGCTCTTCGTCTGTGAAACAGGGATGAGCAAATGCGCAGACCTCAGAGGGTCTTGAGACTGAAACGAAATGCGAGAGCGGCAGGGAAGCCCAGCTCGGGCGTGTCTAGGGCACACCCGGAGCTCGGTAGTGCTACTCTCCAGGGTTTTGGTTTTTTGTATTGTCAATGTTATTGTCGTATGCCTGCACTGTCCCCCGAGGGGCTGGACCAGCTCCGTGTGGGGTTGGCCAACCCCTGCCCCTCTCACCACACACAACCACTACGGCTACTTCCAAAGGTGGCAGTGTTTCTGGAGAAGTCTTCCCAAGGCTGGTCTCTGCTGGTTCAGAGGGCAACCTGGTGCTTCTCTCCTGAGGACTGGGGGCCTGTATCTTCTCTTGGGTTGACGTGAGGTGACCCAATCAGTGTCAGCACCTGAAGTTCCCAATGCCCCCAGCCAGATCCAAGGAAGGGCCCCTCTGGGTGTGAGGGACGCCTAAGAGGTTGGGTGGTGAGGCTGGCACTGCCGTACCTGTTCGTCATCCTCCCCTCCCCAACACAGCCCCTGTGGCCTCCTCTTTGCACAAATGTCATGTTCACAGGCTACTTCCCCAGACCTGCACCATGCATGGCCCAGCCTCTCTCCCTGCCCAACATGGCCCGGGGCTAAAGGCTACCCAGAACTGCCCCCCAACCTTGAAAAGTGGTCATGGGCCGAAGGGCCCCAGTCTTCTCAAAGGCCATCCCCCTCCCCCAATGCCTGCTGGATGAATTCCAAGGCTACCTAGCATGTCTCCTTCAGCCCTTTGTGTAGAATATACTTTCCAGAAAAGCCTCTGCAGTTCGGGATCAAATCACTGCCCTGGACCCTGGGGCTGAGAGAGGAGAGTCAGGGATCATCCCCAGACCAGCCCCTGTTCCTCCCTGAACACACCAGCCCGTAGAGCTCCTGCTGGTGAGGGCTGTGGGGCTGCAGAGGTCTCCACACGGGACATGAGGA
Source organism: Paguma larvata (assembly GCA_030068075.1). Lineage (NCBI taxonomy): Eukaryota > Metazoa > Chordata > Mammalia > Carnivora > Viverridae > Paguma > Paguma larvata. The sequence goes on along the minus strand of CM057842.1, from coordinate 19,548,094 downwards.
GTCCAGCCCTCCCGCCCAGGAGAAGGGTCGTCTCCTTCTTCCTCCTCCTCCTCCCCATCTCTGCAATCCAAGGTCTATGCTCTCCTCGGCTCCCAAGGGTGGCCCCATGTTTTCTGGCCCAGCAGGTGATGGACAGGCATGTCCCAGGCGGGGAGATACCGAGACCAGTGTGTACAGCCCCCGGTATGGGCCTGACCGACCCTAAGAGTTCACGAGCGGGGGAAGCGTCCTTATTTGTGCTCCTGTGGCAGCTCGTTTTCGACTTAATTAATTTCAGAAAAATTCACTGAGCCCTCCTCAGTGCCAGGTTAGAGACTTGGAGTGAGCAGAGCAGCCTGGGAAAATTCTGACAATGTGGGGGTGCCAGATTTTAGCTGGGCAGAGGGGTCTCAGAGCCGTTCTCTGCCCAGTGGGTTCACGTACGCGCTGCAGAAGGAGGACTGCTTGGCGGGTTGGTTCTGGCCCCCGCCAGGCACCCGAGGCCCCTCTGGGCCGACGGTACTGTTCGTGGCCAGCTCAGGCTCTGGAGGTGGCTCTGAAGCCCCAAGTTTAAAGCCTAGTTGAGCCCCCTCCCAGTGGTTCGGCCTTGGCCCGGTGACCTCACTCTCTGGCCATTGCTCCCATCTGGGAAAGGCAAACAAGGCAATGTCTTTTCTTCCTTCAGGGGACTGGGGCCAGGGCAGACGCCATGGACCAAGACTCCCAGGACATAGTAAATGCTCCCTCACACAGTGCCCTGTGGGTTTCCCCTCCCACCCTGTGCAGGAGCGCTGGCGGCAGGGTTGGGACAAGAGCAGCCCAAACCCTCCCCCTGAGCCTCAGTTTCCCCATCCATAAATTAGGTGAGGCAGAATCACTGGGGTCCTCCGGTGGCACAGAACATGAAGAGGAAACGTACTCCACGCCTGACCGAAGCACGAGCTCCTCGTTCCTGGAGGACAGCAGATTCTCCCATGAGGCCTGACAGACAGATGTCAGCGGGCTTAGGGGCAGGTGTCTGAGCAGGGTCTGGGGCAGGGCCTGGGTGGCCTAAGGTTGGGGACAAGAGCGCTTCCGTGCCCTCTGAGTGACCGCAGGTTATCTCCTCCAGACAGCTCCTTCCGCCGACTCTGCCCTCTGGCTACTGCTTATCTCCCTGATAAATGGTCCCACTGTCCTGACAGAGGAAGAGCTGTCTGCGTCCTTCAGAGCCCTCCCTGCTTGGGCAGGGCACAGCCGGGTGAGGACTGGGGCCTCTGCACGTCAGCACAGTGGCTGAAGATTCCAGGCCACTGACCCGAGAGTCTGGCCAAGCAGGGACGGGGGCTCTGGCCTCACTTTCAGCCATCTTCCTGGTTGAGGCCCTTGGGGCCTCTGGTCTGACAAGGCCCTGTCTTGCGGAGTCTGAGGGGAAGGCAAAGCCTTGTTCTTCCAGAGCCCCCTCTGTCCTCTGCGTGTCCCCACCTGGACGCACACAGACACAGCAGGACTCACTGAACCATGACCTGGCAGCAAGGAGGGGCTGCTTTGAGCCGTGACCCGTACATGACCCTTACGTGACCCTTGACAGAAGCTGACTAGGGGCCAGATCCCGCATACGGGCCGAGGAGTGGCATCCTGTGAGGGGAAGGCGGTGAGCTGGCTTCTGTGGGGTCCACTGGCCCACCCCAGCCCTAACAGCTGCTTGAACGCGGGCCCCAGAGAGTGAGGGCAACTGGCCCAGGCCCCCAGCAGGGACTGCAGTCTCCAGGGTCCCAGGCTGGCCTGGGTCTTTCAGGGCCCCGAAGGACAGGGTCAGTCTGTGCCTCTTTGCAGACGGCAGCTGTGCTCAGAGAGGCACCTCCCATGGGAGGAAATGTCTTCCCTTCCCTTTGGTCCGAGGGGCGAAAGTGAGGTCCACCGATCCTGCTTTTTCTCCTGGCTTCAGGCTGAGGCAGAGGCAGGTCTGTCTGTCCACGGCCAAATCCTCAGCGCTCAGCCAACCCCTGGCACGTAGTTGGTGCCGAAGAAATATCTGCTGATGAATGAATCTTGGCTCCACATGAATGTTTGATACCCCAGGTTCTTGCATCCAAATATAATGTTTCATTGAAAAAACATTCTGTACTTATTTGGTGCTGAGATAGCTTCCAACACATGGCCAGCGTCACTGCCGTTGCTGTTGACATCAAGTCTGCCTGGAACCAGCCACCGCCAGTGACGCTGGGGTGGGCCAGGGGGTGGTTACGTTTTAGGGGCCAGCGTAACCATCTTTGCCACGTCCGGCACACGCATTTTCAATCTTACTAGCCCCATGTGCCTGAACTTAAGTTTCTATTAATAGAAACACTGTGGTTTTTACACTCATTTACTCCTCACTCAGCATACATTGATTAAGCATGTGGTCCGGGCTCATCTGGGGGTGAGGCAATGAGATACAGCCGTGACCGAGAGAAACCGGCCCCTCTTGCTCTCCGCGGTGGCCGCAGATGCCAATGGAATAAGCTCACAATTAAAGACCTAATTGCAGGGGCGCCGCGGTGGCTCAGTCGGTTGGGCGTCCGACTGCAGCTCAGGTCATGGTCTCATGGTTCGTGAGTTCGAGGCCTGTGTTGGGCTCTGTGCTGACAGCTCAGAGCCTGGAGCCTGCTTTGGATTCTGTGTCTCCCTCTCTCCCTCTCTCTCTCTGCCCCTCCCTCTCCCTCAAAAATAAATAAACATTTAAAAAAAGATATAATCACAGGCTCCGTGAGTGCTCCAAGGGGCAGTATGGGGGGGCTGGCATGGTCTGGAAGCCGGGAAAGCTGCCCAGAGAGAGGGCTGGGAAGCTGACTCTGGAGAGTGAGTAGGAGTGAGTAGGAGTTAGCAAGTGAAAGGGAGAAGACATTCTCCAGGCAGACAGAACAACCTGGCAAAGGCCAGAGGCCCAGGGCAACCATTAAAACCTGAGAGTGTTCAGCTCTTTGAGTAGAGTTGAGTTCTGAGAGAGGGTGGAGGGAGTCCAGAGCACACGGGGGCTCATGGGCCCAGCAACTGGGACCCATGGCAGCTCAAGCACAGGGAGCAGAAGACCAGAGGTGACTTAGAGGTCCCTGTCTAACCACTGGGTAGAAGCTGGATTGTATAGGATTTTGCTCCCAAAAAATCCGAAGCTGATTTTGCTGGTGTGGCCAGCAATATGGGCTTTTTATTGTTGGTCTTGTCTCCCCCATGCCTGTCCAGACCATGGGCTAGAGGGCAGGGGTCAAGTCTGTGACAAATTCATTTCAGAGGGTCCAGCAGCCATCACGAGACGGGCACAGAAGACTGTCACGTGAGGGCGTGTGCCGATCCGGTGTCCTGCCCGTCTGTTGTTCCATGCCCGTGGGACCGTCTGTCGGGGCCCTCCCCTACCCACCGGCCCGCGTCCTCAGCCGGGCCAGGCTGGGTCGTGCAGGATGTGCTGGACGCCAGAGCAGGCAACCAGGAAGCCGATCGCGCGCCTCTCTTCACGTCCCCACGCTGGCCGGCAGCGAGGGAGCCTCTGGGCCGGAAGCCCTCCCAGCCATCAGGCACAGAATCGAAGGTACCACCCACTCGGGACAGACCAGACCCAGTGCCATGTAGCCTGTAGAGGCCCAGGGCCCATGGAGTCCACCCTGGCCCCAGCCTCGCCTCAGGCGGAGGTGAAGACAAGAGATGGAGGGCTGGGGGGGCGCCTGGGTGCCCCCATCGGTTGATCGTCCCACTTTGGCTCAGGTCATGATCTCACGGTTTGTTGAGTTCGAACCCCGAGTTGGACTCTCTGCTGTCAGCGCAGGGCCCGCTTTGGATCCTCTGTCCCCTCTCTCTCTCTCTGCCCCTCCCCCACTTGTTCTCTTTCTCTCAAACATAAGAAAACATTAAAAAAAAAAAAAAAAAAGAGGTGGCGGGCCAGACAGAGGTTAGGATTCAGGGAACCTCAAGTAGGTGCTGGAAGCGGCTCAGGAGGACCCGCCAAAGAGCTGCGGCTGGGCGAATTCATCACAGGCAACCGGGAAGGAGCGAGCTCTCCGTCCTAGGAGGTGTGCAAGCAAGACCAGAAGCTGGAGGAACCCCCACCAGGCATCCTTGAGCCCTCAAGGCCACCCACACCCTCCTGCTCCTGGAGCTGAGGTGGGGCTGGTAAGCAGTCTGGTGCCTCGTCCTTCCCCCCACCTCATCGCCTGTTTTAGGACACAAAAGTGGGCAAGCTCAGGGAGGTGGTCTTTCACTCTGCACTCGGCACCACGCGACAATTGTATTTATTCTCAGCATTACAATACGTGTCTTCTAAAACAAAAACATGAAACATCCTAAACCAATTAGGAAAAACCTAGAAAGTCACCTTAATTTCAGGACACAAAGAAATACAATCGTGCTCCCATGTTTCTCTTGCAGCAAACTGGATTATTTCTCCAAAGGCCGTCTGGAAGGGGTCCGAGGGAGGCCCGTGTGGGAGGTCCCAGGGACCCCCCCCTTCTACCTACCAAGAGCCCTTGGGGTGGGGCTAGGGGTCCCACTCTGCTTCTGCACAGCGATCCTCCTCCACTCTCCTGCTCCCAGACCTCCTCCCCTCCTACTCCTGAAGAATGCCAACCCCTCCCCCCCACCGGAGTCTGAAGAAACCAGGGCCTGCGCCCACTTCTTGATGCCCACCCACTCCCTCTCCTCCTGGCCTTTGCATTTGATGCTCTTTCCTCCTAGCTGTCCCCTCCTCTTTTCCTCTGGCTCAGGACACACTCGTCCTCTGGAACTCAGCTTACATACCCCTTCCTCTAGGAAGCTCTCCCTGACCTCAGCAGGGGTTCCCACAGCCACTGCTCACCCCCTGCCACAAGCCTGCTCACTGTCCCATACCTGCCCGGTCATATGTCTGTCATCTCCATTGCCGCTCAATGTCTCAGGGCCCAGCACAGCGCCTGGAACAGAGAATGTGCCCCAAAAGTGTTTGTTGAATGAATAAGTAGCCCCAAAAATGTCCTCAGAACTCTGAGCTGGACTTGACTGGATGTCCCGGGTCCAAGCTCGTTGTCCAATTCCAGGAGAGCACAGGCTTGTCCTTGAGTCTGGATGCTGGTCTGAGGCCTAGAACCTGGGGCGGGAGAGTGTGTGTGCCCGGAATCGTTTCCTAACGCGGTCCTGTTATTTGCGGATGGGCCAACTGAGAGTCCTCCGTGAGCAGGAAGTGGGAAGGAGAGCTGGGCCTCTGTTCTCCCACCCGATCCTCAGTTCGGAGGATGTGCAGCCTGTCATTTGGAAGGCTAATTTGGTCTGGGGTTAGGAGGGAGCTCTCTGTGCACCGGATGATGCCGTACTCCCCCAGGCGAGGAAGTGTGCTCTCGCTGAGACCTGGGGCCTCTGCTCTCAGGACAGGCCATGCTGCTCTAGGGTGCCCGCCCCCAGGCCTGGGCCTGAGACCCCCTAGAGAACTGGGTAGTCAGTCTTCAGCCAGGGGAGAGGGAGGGAGGAAGAAATTTGGGTCCTGCCTCTTTGGTCACTGACAGCTCAGACAGGGTTGCCCTGGGGTCAGTGGGTCCAGATATCAAAAAGAGCCAGCAGAGGGTCTGCAAGGACCAGGGCCACATGGCAAACAGTGTCCCAGGGGCACCCAGCAGGTCATGCCCCTTCAGCTGCTCGGGAGAAACGGGGAGAAATGGGCACCGTAATGACTGGCTCAGAAGCGGCCCTCCCCACCACCCACCTCCCCACCTGCTTGGGTGGTTCCTTGAACCCAAACACAGAGTCACCTAAGGTCCCTCTAGGCATGATGGACTATCGTGCTGTTTCCGCCCTTCGAACCCCTTTTACCTCTTCCCCTGTGAATCCCTCTGGGACCACCAGGCTGGATCAAGAGCCACTTCCGGGCTCCCACAGCCCTGTGCTTCCCACTTTGCGGCACCGGGCATTCCGCCCTACGGGTGCCTGGTTGCCTCCCAAATCGGGACGTGGGCTCTGTGAGAGGAGTGCCTGGTCATGGTCACCTCAGTGGCCCAGGGCTCTGGCCAGGGTCTGGCTTGGCACAGTTGGTGTGACAGGACAGGCAGAGAGAGACCTTTCCGCTCATAATTGTATGGCCTTGGGCCTCAGTTTGCTTGTCTGTAGGCGAGGCGCGAGCAGTATTTCAGCGTTTGATAAACAAGTGAATGAATGAATGGGAAATTGGACTGGATGGTTTCCAAACCTCGGGCCGCTCAAACCCTCTTCGGGGCCTCCCTCCTCACTGGAGCTGCAGGGTCTCCGCCCAGGGCCCTGTCGGCAAGGACTGGCAGCGCCTTGGGATTGAGTGGGCCAGAAGCCCTGGGGATGGGCAGGCAAGAGTTGCAGGGGAGCCAAGGAGCTGGGACCTTCGTAAGGCAATGGGTGATGAGTCTGGGGAGAGAGCAGGAAGACTTCAGGGTGACAGGTAAGGTCTCCACCCCTGAATGCGCCTTGCGCCCGAAGACCCCAGCCTGCCCGAAGCCTGTCCCCAGCTCACCCACACCCCGGCAGCTTCGCCCAAAGCTTCTGCTCAGCTCTAACAGTCTGTCACCGGGGCTGGTGACTCACACGCGCCGCTCTTCTTTCCTCTTACTAGCTAATTATAGCTCCTGCGTGTTTTTCCCCCTGGAAAATGTCTTCTTAAAAAAGTCTATCCCCAAGCCGGCAGTAATTAATTTGGTGAGCACCACGGCATGCAATTCAGACTGACTCTGAGGACAGGAAGGTCCCAGGTGTGTGGGGATGTCTTCCGTCCCCCAGAGGAAGGGATGGGCGTAGGACTCGGGTGGACACGGGGACGCTTCCAGCAGCAGAGGTTCAGCCCATCCCCCACTCCACCCATCATGGCTGGGGACCCTGGGGAATTGCGGTCACGGTAACTGTAATGGGGACTCTACTGAGCACTACTACATGCTGGGCCCAGTGCCAAGTACCTGCCAAGCGTGCTAACATTTCATCGCGTGGCACCCGCTGAAGCAGGCCCTGCCGGACCTGTAAAAGAGGAAACCGAAGCTCCGAACTCACCCAGGGTCACAGAACCGTAAGTGGCACAGGCAGTTGGGAGCCTGGGCACAGACTGTGGCCAGTGGCCTGAACAGAGGGAGGCCCTTCAAGGGACAAGCAAGCACATGGCCCTCTGGCCAGTCTCTGCCTCCTGCCTTCTGGGAATCACAGCCACTCCCTGGGCCAGAACGGGGATCACAAGTGTGGTCTGAGCTCTTCCTGGGGCCCGGCAAGTGGATGTCCGAGCTCGGAGCAGATGTCTCAGCAGCCATCCTGGCCAGGTAGGGAGAGAAGACACTCCCAAGAGAGGGTCACAGAGCAACAGTGACAGGAAGGCTGACCTATCTGAAACTGGATGGGAGGGAGCCAGACAGAGAGGACCAGAGATGGACGCTGAGAAGGAGTCACATCTGAGTCAGCAAAGGGCAAAGAGAAATGCAGACAGAAGGGATAGAGACATGAGGGAGGAGACCGAACAAAGAGGGGGCAGCCAGAGCCCAGGCCGAGCAGCAGGGACAGCTGAGACGGGGGCAGCCCCCAAAGCTGGTGTGCAGAGGGGTGAGTTAGGTCAGTGAACCAGAGGGCCGGGGGTCTAGGAGACAGCCAGGTGGGAGGGAGCATAGAGAGGAAAATGGGAGAGGAGAAATAGAGGCCCAAGCCATCCTAAGGTCGGGCTCTGCTGGCCGGGGCTCCAAGGAAATAGGGCGGATGGGGCAGGGACACTCCAGGCCTGGTGTGGGGGTCATCTCTATTAATCCAGGAAGACTTCCCGGGGGTGGGAGCACAGTTCCAGAAGAGTGAGCGTGCGAGCATTTGGAGAGCTGAGGGTATATGGGAATAAGCGAGCATTCTAAGCCTGGCCTGACATCCCTCAGGGCAGGGCAGAGACCCTCCCTAGGGATGGGAAAAATCCAGGCAGGGCTAGTCCAGCGCCTTTCCTGGATGTGGTGAAGGGAAGCCCCAGGGCTGTTGGTGTGGTCAGCCCGAGGCCAGAGGGCTCCTGCCGGGCCCTGCTGAGTCGTGCCCTTTCAGCTGCCTGGGAGAAACGCTGGGGAAGTGCCGAGCTACCTGCCGGCCAGCTGAGTGAGAAAGCAGGCGGGCAGGTCCTTCCCTCCCCCTCCGATGTCAGGCAGCGTCTTCCCTGTTGTGAGACTGGGACAGCCCCCTACACCCCAATTCCCGCCAGCCATTAGGAAATATATCCCCTATACCAGCCCCCAAGACTAGTGGTCTCTGCCCCTTCTCAGATTTCTCAGGCGAGGCCAGGTCTCTCTCAGCATGTGGCCATGCTTCCTTTCCCAGACCCTCAGGACAGGACTGACTCCCCCCTCAGACCCTCAAGCAGGGCCCCCTCTCTCCCCTGTAAACCCTCCAGGCCAGGGCAGGAGCCACCAGCCCCTGGGCCCTCTCTGCCTTGGCTGCCCAGGACGTGTTGACAGCCTCCACAACCACAGGCAGACTGCCCGTGGCTCTAGCCGTCTCCTCCCCCAACTCCTCTGGACACCTGACACGACCAGAGCCAGCCCGGGGTCAGGGCCCCGTGCCCAGGACCTGTAAGCCAGGCAGCTGTCAGGATTTCCGGCGCAGGGGACCTCTGGGGCTGACACCTCTCAGCCACTTTCTCATCTGGACTCCCGGCCAAGTCCGTACCCTGCTGGGGTCTGCGTCTGGATCCTGGAGCATCTGCCCGGGGAAAGGAGGGGGACACAGCAGAGAGCAGGTGGCCTCAGGTGGCCTTAAGCCCAGAAAACCAGTACAGACCCCCAGGATGTGCCCTTGAGCCCGGGGAATGAGGAAGAAGTGACCATCGATTTCCGGGAGGTGTTTCACCAGTGCAGCAGAAAGGCGCTCGTGAGGGCTCCTCACGCTTGGTCCAGCCACCCCAACGGGCCTGGGACACTGTGGCAACTGGGGCATTTTGATGGAAACGGCTGTTTCATGGATCCCCAAAACAAACCAAGAAACCTCTTTTTATAAAGATCTAATAGGGGGCAACACAGGGTAGGGGTCGGAGTCTGACAAACCAGGTCTATCCAGCTCAGCCTCCAGGGAAATAACCGAGCCTCAGTTTCTTCATCTAGAAAATGGGGCTAGCAGTAATTCCTTCCTCAGAGAATGCTGTGAATAACTGAGGCTTCACACACAAAGCCGAAACATGAATGGCCGTGCTCTAGGAGGCTCAGCTCCCACCAGAGGCTCCGAACTTCTGCCTAGAACCCCTTTTCTCCTCCAGGCCCCTTCTGGCAGGAGGAGACAGGCCGCCCTGAGCCTCGCCGCAGCCTGAGGCAGACTGAGCTGAGGTCTGAGGGGAAGGAGAAGCCCTCGGTGGGGGCGAGGAACCAGGAGAGCTCATGGTAGTGCCCTCCTGGATGGGACCACTGACAAGGGCGAGGCCTGGGTCTCTGAGCAATGGGGACTGGACCGGCCAAGCACCTTCCTACTCCAGGCTGGAATCTTCGGGCCACCCCCCAGGACTCTGTTACCCTCTGCACCCCCACCCTGGCTCCACCCCCGTTCCAGGCCAGCCTGGCCTTTGGCCCCATCTCCTCCAACAAGAAGAGAAGGAGAAGGCCTGGCTCACCCCCATCTCAGACCGTTTTTAGCCCCCGAGGAACTCGGCGTCCTCCCAACAAGGGTGCGTGGGTCGTAGTTGGGTATTAATAGCTCAGCTGGAGGAGGTGACCGGGACTTTCACGGCCAAACCCTGGAGGCCTCGCATCCTGGGTGGGCAGGGCAGCCCTCTAGTTGTCCACCCGTTCTCTGTGGGCTCTCCACCACTCCTGTCTCCTAGGGTTTCTCTCACCTTCCTCCAAACCGCCCGTCCCCTCACACATACTGGTTCCCCCTTGGCTGATTCTCCCGTGCTGCCCTAGGGAGGGGGACCTCTGCTGTCAGGGCCCCAGTGCTGAGTGAATGGCCTGAGACTGGTCCGTGCCCAGGCCCCGTGGGAGATGAGAACAGAGAGGCCTGTGATAAGGCTTCCTCCTTGGCACCCTTCTCCTCTGCCCGCTGGCCTCTCATTCCTGCTTGCCTGCTCCACCCCCACATTCCCCACTGGCTGCCGTGTGGGCTCGTCCCCACGTATCTGTCCATGCCCAGAACAGGGAAGAGGCGGGAAAACCCAGCTGGCGGGGTGGAGGCCTGGGAAACCTGTGCCCGGACACGGCTACCGCGTGTGCGGCTCGGCTGGGGCAGCTGAGGCCTGGACGGGCTGCAGGGCCACCTCTCAGGGGCAGCTTGGGAAGTGACAGGGCTCTGGGCGGGGACTGGGGACCGAGAGCCTGGGCGCAGTTCTGCCCATGAGGTGCCCCCCTCCCCCCGCCATGCCATGGAGGCAGGGAAGGGACGTAAATCCACACTGGGCATGTCACGTGGTGGCCTCGGCTGCGCATCCTCACTGTCAGCTCACCTCGGCCACGCCGGGGCCACGGGGGCAGCGGTAGAAATGGGCAACACCGATGGGGCATGATCGATATGGAGGTGGGTGCCATGACCACGATCGCGTCAGAAATGAACAGCTGAGGCTCCCATTCCAGGAGCAGGGACGGCCCTGCTCTAGTGGTTTGGACACTGGATCTGCTCCCGGTCCTTTTCCTAGTCTTGTTCAATCCCTGGAAGCCACCATCTTGCTTATCATAGGCATTCCTCTGTCACTGGGCCTGTCTGGCTCACTTCCAGGAAACAGGAAGGCTTCTGGGTCTTTGGGGAGCTCCTCCTCAGTCAGCAGTGGCCCTCGGCACCAGGCTGATCATGACTCTGACCTGTGAACTTACGTCAGCCTGAGAGTCCTGACCCTGACCTCAGACTGAGCTTGGCTCTCCATCCTCATCAAGTTCTGAGCAATGGCTCCTGCCCTCTGACCCCCGACTCAAAGCTAAGTTTGGACCTTTGACTGTTGGACAAGACTGAGGCCCAACCCTCTGATCCCTGACCTCAGCTCCAATTTGTCTGGACCCTTAGGCCCAGGTCGAATCTGGGCCACCAAGCCCTGACTTCCGCCCCAGGCTGAACCCCAGGCCAGCCCCCAGGCCTAATGAGGACTGGCCCTCGCTTCCTTTCCTGAGCCTCCGTCCCGGGCTCACCCCGGTTCCCAGCTTCGTCTCTCAGTGTGGAGGAGGCCCTGCATGCTCCTTACCCTCCCTCAGCCACCCCCACCCTGGGTTTCGAAGCAAGGAGCACATCACACCAGGCGATTTATGACTTGGATGAGAAGAGGCTGGAAACATATGCTATTTCGGGGCTGGATCCTGTCAGTTTGGACTGCAGGGAAAGCAGAGCCCCCAGCAGAGGGGAGGGAAACGTGCAGGCAGACGGACCCTCCTGCGCACAGACACCACGTGGTGGGGTACGGGGGCCCTGGTAACCTGGCCCTGGGACCACGCTCCCCTGGGGCAGAGAGGCAGGTGTGCCCGCACGAGCCGACCCAGAGGAAACAAATTGTGATAAATGCGACATCCCCTCTGACTCCTATACCTAGTTTTCTTTCCAGCCAAGGGACCCATATGCCCCGGTGGCTCAGAGTAGAAACTGGGTCCAAGTCCCGGCTCCCCTTCCCACGAACTGTGAGACCTAGGACAGGCTGCTCTGCCTCCAACAGTCTCAGCATCCTCATCTGTAAAATGGGAATGTGACACTACCTTCTTCACAGGCTTTTTTGAAGACAAAATACCACTGTGGAGACAGAGCCTCTGTGCATGCCGGGCGCGTGGCAGGAGCTCACGGAGCTACAGCTACTAGTATTTCATCAGAGATCAAAGTCCACCTGCTCCAGTTGGAGGGTTGGTAGCATCCTCCCTTCTGTTCCCACCTAAGGGCTCCTGGTGGGGGGGGACACAGTTTGGAAACCCTTGACCTAGATTCTAGGCTGGCAGTAGGACCAAAAGTAGCATTAGCTGATGATTACAGGGGCCCGAACAGCATGGAATTTGTCAGCATGGAATTAGGTCACAGAATTCTTAAAACAGAGGAGCCACAGAAGCCAAAAAAACTCAACATCTGAAGATGCAGTGCTCTCCCAGTTCAGGAATGGAGAGCACCAACCAGGAAAGGGTGACTTCCTGCCTTGGGCAGCACGCACCCATCGGCTTCTCCCTGGGGGGACCTGCCACATCAGGGACTAGGAGGGCCCTTCAGCTCCACCAGGAGCTTCGAAGTCCCCCGTTTCCTGGGGAGTCGGGGATTTCCCACTTCCCCACCTCTACTCAGCTCAGGTGCCTGGAAGGTCCAGCCCCTCCTAGGCCTCCTTCTTCCGCCCAGCTGCCTCTACTGACCCCTCCCAGACTGCCCGCCTGGCTGCTGAGTCCCTTGGGGTGACTCCCAGGGGGCCATCCCTGCCGCCTCCTGGAACCCTGCAGAGTGGGCTCTGGACACATCGGTGACCTCAGGCCCAACCGTCTTTGGGTTCCCTCTCCTCAAGAGTGACATAAGGGAGTTGGCAGCATGGAGGAAGGTGGGTGGCCACGCACTGGGCACCTGCAGGGCACCAGGTGTTTCAGGGCCCTCATCTCTGATTCAGGAAACAGAGTCAGATGGGGGGGTGACAGACCAAGGCCACATTGCTGGGAAGTGGTGCGGGAGGATTTCACCTAAAGCTGCTGTCCTGAGAGGAGTCGCACATGAGCTGGCAGGTGTGGGATGGCTACCTGTAAGCAGCAGCAGAGATCTCTAGGGGTGGCCCAGCCTCCACCACACGGGCTGAGCCCCGCCCTCGGTGCCATTCCACACGACCTTTCCAGGTGGCTAATGAGGGCCCAGGCACCACTCAGTAATTGGCCTCATTAGGCGTCCGGGGCTGCCCGGGGGATGGGGTGGCGGATGCTGGGCCCTGTGGGGACAGGCCAGACAGCCTCCCGTTAATTACCTGAAAAATCAGACAATTAGGCCTCCTGCCACCCGCCTGCCCATGTCCTGCTGGCCCCTAATTACCGACGGCTGCTGAGCAGCTCAGGAGTGACCTGGATTTGGACCAAGGACCAGCCATTGCCATCTCCCCCATCCCCCCCCTTCTGCCCACCCTGCATCCATCACAGGCCGTGGACACGGAGGGGTTGGGGAGGCAGGGGAGTTGTCTGTCAGGGACCCTCCAGCAGCCCCGGACCCTGCCTGCCCACAGTCTCTCCCGACAAGGACAGTCCCGGAAGAAAAGAGACACACGAGGAAGATGAGGGGGTTGCCGGGGCAGAGGCAAAGACTCAGAAAACGGGGTCCAAGAAATGTGGGGAGTGACGAAGTGACTGACCTCCCCCTCCTGCCTGGCTCCTCCAGGGGAAATACACTGGACCGCGTTCAGGAATAGGAATGGCCAAGAAGCCAAAGCAGAGAGCTCTCCTGGGGGCCCTGGCCCAGCCCAGGAAATGCTGCGGGGCCTAAAACTGCCCTTGGGGAGTGCCCCTACTCAGAAGAGGAGATGGGCCTGTTCAAAGCACAACCAGAAGAAAGCCTGTGGTGTCAGGGGAGGTGTGGAGAAAGGGGCCAGGCTTGGCTGGGGGTAGTCCTGGAAGGCCTCCCAGAGGCAATGATCTTTTAGGCTGAGCCAGGTGAGGAGTGCACTGTTTCAGGCAGAGGGAACAATGAGTGTGAGGGTCTGGGGTGGATCTTCCCCTGCTGAAAGCCCCTGCAGGCACCAGGCAGTCTGGTGGAGGCTGTGAGACCAGCCCTGCCCCTGTGGGGAGAAGGGGGGAAGTGCTCAGCAGGGGAGCCAGACGACAGAGCGACAGGGCCAGGTTGGGTGAGGTAGATGCACTGTCCCTCCACCTGAGAGTGCTGGGAGCCGCCACCTTTGCAGACAGGGCCTGGCGGAGAGAATCTGATCTGGGAGTGCGGGGCCTCCTCTCTTATGCTCCTTAGCGTTCCGCCCTGCAGCAGCTTGCAGGAAAAGTACGGGGCTACCTCCCTGACTTGTTTCCTTTCCTGGTTTCTGTGCTCGGATTGAAAGTCTCCTCCCTTGTCTCCCTGGGGGACTTGGAGGCCCAAAATTGCCCGCTACACAGAGAAAACAGTTTCCATCCAGAGAGGTCAAGAGTCTAAGCTGAGGTCACCCAGCCAGCTGGCTGGAGCGGGCCTCAGAGGTGTCCACCCTGGTCTTCCAGGGGCCATCTTGGCCCAGACCAGGAAAGGCCACGGCAGCAGGATAGGAGAGAGGCAGGAAGGAGACAGGACCACGTGGGGAGGCCGGGCCCTGCATTTGAGAGCAAATTTCCCTGGCTGCCAAAAGCTATGCCAAACTCGTCCCAGCCTCGTTCCACCTCCAGTCTTCTTTCCCCAGACCGTCCCTGAGAAGAAATGGGGGGAGGGTTGTGAGACCAGAACCCTAGAGGGATTCTGACCCTGAATGTTTCCAGGAAATAGGACGGAGTCGAGGTGGAGGTGGGGGGGAGGGCTGCTGCCTCCTGTGGCAGGTATGAGACAGGAAGAGGTCCAGGGGGACACCCTCGGGAAGGCCTCAAGGCAGACAGTCGTGAGAGGTTCAGAACATCCAAGTATTCCTTGTAGGCAGGAATCATCCAGAAGTTCCTGCTGTCACTACTTTTGTAAAGTACAGGGTCACTGGGTGTTTTTAAGTGACTCCCTCACTTACTAGCTATGTGAGCTTCACTCTCAGACCCTCAGTTTCCCCATCTATGACATGGGGATGTGAAGAGAGCCTCCCTTGCAAGTTGCTGTGGGAGTAAAATGAGACAAAATGTCAGTCGTTGGAGGCAGGCCGCATGCACCTGCTCTCAAGTCCTTCTGTCTCCCCGTCTGTGAAATGGGTCCCACAGCCCAGAAAGTCGGGGGCAATCCTGATTTCTAACGTTCTGTCTTTCTGTCCTTGGGCATCACTGAAATGTGCCAGAAGTTCCAGATTCTTCTGAATGGCACCTGTCAGGCAGCGTGACATCCCGGAATGCAGCAGGGGGCGGGGCTGGGGGGGTGGGCTTGCAGGGGGCGTGGTGGGAGGTCAAACAGCCAGGAGGGGAGGAGGCAGGGAGGGAGCCCTTGAAGAAGGCAATACAGGCCTTGCAGGAGCAGAGGAACAGAGGAAGGACATTCCTGGAAGGAAGCTTTGTGAGCAGTCATGAAGGCAGGACCGAAGTTGGCTGTGGTGGAACAGGTGGCTTGGAGATTGGGGAGAGAAGAGTGCACAGGTGTCAGGGTAGAAGAGTAGAATCTTTCTTCCTTCCTTTCTTTCTTTCTTTTCTAAAGGTTTTATTTTTATGTAACGTCTACACCCAACGTGGGGCTCAAATGTACAACCTGAGATCAAGAGTCACATGCTCCGCCGACTGGGCCGGCCAGGTGCCCCGGAGCAGAATATTTCACACAATCGGTACTGCAGCAAGGATGGTGTGGTGTGTGCCGGGTACTTTGCACACACGCCGAGTCCTCCCAAGAACTGATGTGATCATCCCACTTTGCAGATGCAGTAATTGAGGTTCAGCCAGCCAGTCACCTCCCTGAGGCTCCCTCACGAGGAAGCAAGCAGAGCTGGGCATTCAAGGAACGATGTATTTATCCAGCTGGTGCTGTGCTGTGTGCCAGGGGCCCAGGAGACAGAAGCATCGAGATGGCCCTCAGGGCACCCATAGGTCTGGTTGTAGGTGAAGCCCTGGCCTAGGGACTCCAAGTGTGGGCTTTACCTGGACTTGCCACCTTCACCTTACCTTTGAAGCCGGTGTCCTGACTCCCTGAGCCATGCTCCTTTGCCAGCCCCGTTCTGAGTCCTTCCAGCCAGGGGAATGGGGATGCACTCACTCTGCACAAAATATCTGGAGCCAAACAAGGGTTGGGGCCCAGCGGTGCCCCTTCTAGGTGCGTGCCTTTGACTGTCCTCCCCTGAGCCTCAGTTTCCCCATCTTTCCCAGTGAGGCTGAGATGGGAGCCATGGAGAAGCGGCCAGGAGGCTTTTGTGAGCTTCCTGTGCCAAGAGACTAGGTGTGGCTGGAGGTCAAAAGCTCCAGCCGAGTCTGGGGGGCAAAGCAGCTGAAGCCCCTTCCTCTCCATCCCTTTCCACTGGTCTGGGCTTGCTGAGAGGTACAGGTGTGACCGCCCTGGGCTCCACAAACGCTAATTGCCAAGGCTACCCAGGCACTTCCTGCCAAATACATTAATGTGCTGGGTGGCCAACTGCTGTAGGGATGTGGGGTCCCCAGGCTCCTGCCAACTGCTCCCGGAGAGTCAGAGTGCCATGACACACACACACCCACGCGCACGAATATGCACCCGACCCTATAGACACATGTTGCCTCGTAGTGCTTTCTGTCCTGTTCCTGCTACCTTGAGCCATCAAGCCACGGGTCCTCCCATAATCCTTCTCAAAGGCTTTTGGGTTCCACCGTGGCAGCACTGAGGGTCCTGGGTGGTAACCCTGTGTCTGTCTCCTTCGGTGGATGGGGGACATCCTAGAAGGTAGCAATTGTTCTCTTCCAGTCGGAGACACTCTTTTAATACAAGTCTTTGTTAAATGAATGGATGGATGGTTGGTTGGATGGACAGAAAGATAAATGGATGGATATTTGGTTGCCTGATGGATTGGATCATTAGATGATGTCTTAGCTTCCTATCTCTGTTCTAACAAATTACCACAAACTGAATGGCATAAATCAACACAAATCTATTATCTTATAGTTCTAGAGGTTAGAAATCTGCGGATCTCATTAGACTAAAATCAAGTGGTTGACAGAGCTGTGTTCCTTCTGAGGGTTCCAGAGGACCCTCCACTTTCTTGCTTTTCCCGCTTTTAGAGGCTGTTCATTCTCCTTGTCTTGGGGTTCCATTCCTTTCTCTTTAGAGCCAGCAATGCTGCCATCATGTTCTCTCTTCCGATTCCCTCTTCCACCCTTAAGGAACCTCGTGATTTCATTGGGTCCACTCAGATAATCCCGGATAATCTCCCTATTTTAAGGTCAGCTGATTAACCACCTTAATTCCGTCCATAATCTTAATTCCCCTTTGCCGTGTTAAGTAACATATTCACAGGGTCTGGAGATTAGAATGTAGGCATTGTTGAGGGTCATTATTCTGTCTACCATAGATGGTTGGTTGGACGGATGGATAGATGGAATGCAGACTGAGCTCCACAAATAGAGAGGAAGAGCTTAGGACAGGGCAGAAATGTTAACCTCCCCCCTTCTGCATTCTCTGCTTCTATTAATGTAATGCAAAAGCCCTGGGCCAAGGGAGAGATCTTTCTCAGGTTCTATGCTTCTCTCCATTGCATTTTATCTTCCCAACTGGCTCTGGCTCTCCCAAAGGTCAGGGGTCCTGCCCCACATACCAACCCGGCACTCCAAATCAAATTTGGCCCTTGCCTTCCAATGAGTGAGACAGTGACCCTGTGGGACATTCAGCTGGGATTGGAGATTGGAGAGGGGATGGGGGGGGTGCAGAAGGGGACTCCTTTTAGATGAGTGTGATGGAATATCGGTGGAAGGAACCAGAGAGAGTGGGTCGGCCCCCAGAGCTCACCCGCTTTGGAATTTCTTTTTTTTCCGAGGGAGAGAGCAATTAAATTTGTGTTTATTCCTTATTTATCTGTTTAAACGTAATATGTGTTTAATGTAAAAGAATCTCCGGAAGTGACGATGCATAATAATGTAACAGACACCGGTGACCTACCACACAATACAAGAAGGGGAAGGAAATTCGCCTTGCAAGCCCGCAAGCTCCATGAGAACTGGGATTCCTGTCTTGCTTGGACCTGCATCCCCTCCAGTATCAACAGTGCTTGGTACCCTGTGGGCCCTTGAGAGACGTTCGCTGGTGGAATTTTCCGGTGTGCGCCACCCCTACCCAACTCCTGCCTACCCCAGGGTATCATGAATCTCACCTCCTGGACTCTGACACAGCCCCCCACCTGCTCTGGATGGTCTCAGCCCGGCACCAAGGGGGTGATGGGGAGCCCAACGCTGCCTCTCCAGACTGATGGAGGAGGTGGGATTAGGAGAGGCCTCGGCAGGCCCAGGAGTCAAGTGCTTGATTTAGCATTTGCACCCAGTTTTCAAATGAGGCTCAGTGTCACAAGGCAGGGAAGGGAGAAATAAGGAACAGAAGCCCAGATCCAAGCCCCTGTCTGGGCAGGAGTGAGTGGAGGCGACTCCTGCCCTGACGGTATGTGGGGGGTCTCCTCTTGTGCTGGACGGAGCGCCTGGTCCCCCTCCATGATGCAAGTCCAGGGGTCAGGCCAGCCTTGGTCCCCAGCTCTGCTCCATAAACACTGTGCTCCGAGAACAGGCCTGAAGGAAGTGGGTGAGAAAGGGCCACCTTCCCTGAAATGTCCTGCAGCCCTTCCTACCTACCAGCACCGCTTCGCTCTCTCGTCTCCTCTCAGGGAAGCCCCTCTCCAGGCTGCTGCCACATTCCCACCCCCGCAGCCCCCAGGCCCCTCCTCCCACCAGGGTGGGAGCACAGCTCTTCCAGTTATTTTTAGCCAAGCCTCACTCTCCAGGAGAGGCAAGTCAAGGGGAAGCCGCCCCCGCACCTCCAGGAGCTGCTTGTGGAAAACGATTAAAACCAGAGCGGCCAGGCCAGGGCCAGGTGGGCAGCCGTGTGGAGACAGGCCCAGGCGGGATCACTGGGCTCTCACCCGCTGGCTCCCAGAGCTGGGGCCTGGGTGCCAGGAGTGGTGGGGGCCTCACATAACCCCTCATACCCACCACCCCCCCTCAGCAGCCACTCCTCAGCTCACCCGTCCCCTGGCCCTGTCGTCACCATCCCGGCCCACTCCAGGGCACCCCTGCTCTCCCATCTTCCTCTGGACAGGGCACCTTGGGGGTGGGCAGCTGCCCTGTTTCCAGGAAAGGTTTGGGGGGTAGGGAAGGACCCCCCATAGCACCTGCCTGGCCTCTGGCTGTTTCAAGCCTGGTCTCAGCGGGATAGGACCACGGCCAGGCCCCCGTAAGTGCTTGGTAGGAATGGATCCCTGAAGCCTCACCACGACCTGCCGCAGGGGGTTCAGTATTTGCTCAAGTTCACCCGGCTGCTAAGCGTCAGGCAGGATCTGGGTCGTATTCTCGAACCTGCACCAGTGGATGGGCTGAGGGTGCCTGAGAATGCGCCGGCCAGCTGACAAACAAGTGTGCGGCAGACACAGAACGGAAGGACCCACCGATGTTGTCCTGGGGGACGAGACAGACCCTCCCCTCTCTGCCACTTGCCGTGGATGCCAGAGCGCGCGCCATCACTGGCTCGCTCCTCAGGTGAGGCATCGCCCTCCTTTTCCCAAACCGTGACCAGCGTGAGCGTCGCAGGCAGAGTCCAAGCCCAGAAGACCTTCCAGGAGTGGCTTTGACAGAGGAGAAGAAGCTGGTGACCCCGGGCAAGTCACTTCACCTTTCTCAGCCTCGGTTTCCCCATCTGCAACATGGGAGCAACGAGGGAAGCCGCTCTGAGGGTATAGGCGAGGACCGGTGGCGATGAGCAGTGCAAAGCTCCTGGCTCCCTTGCCCTGCCGAACCCTGGACTTCGGGCTGGGCTGTGGGCTGGGAAGGCGGGGATGCCCACTGTGGGCCAGGCCATGGGGCTTTGAGGGTGCAGCTCCGGGAGGCCCGGATCAGCTGGGGTCTCCTGCCAGAGAGCTCCCCACCCCCTCCCTGTCCCCTCCCCACTCCTGCCTGATCTTTCCAGCCAACAGCATGCCTCCTCTCCCAGGAAGACTTCCAGGTCCCTCCTCCAACCCCTAGAGGCTCCTGGCCCGGATGGAGCCCCTCTGTTCTACATCTCGGTGTGCCGTGCCTACATGCTCCTCTCCACCCAGCCCTCCAGGGTCTGTGCACAGCGGATGCTCCCGGTGATGGCGGCCACAGCTATGGCCCAGCAGACATAAGGGTTTCGAGCTCAGAGCTTCCCGGGGTCCATCCACAGATCTCCTTGGAGAGCTCATCCTTTCTCTTTGCGGCACCGCGAGAATCTCCCCCAGCCTGCATGGCTGACCCCATTCTACATGGAATGGGGGCAGAAGGGGAGTAAGGGGTAGCTCCTGGGAAGTTGCGTGATTTACCCAGGGACACAGCTTAGACAGGGCAGGGCCTGGGCCCAAAGCTCCTTATCTATGACCACAAGCCCTTCTTGCTCGGGGGCATTTGATGGGACCTTTTAGGGCCCCCAGCCCCCCTGAGTGTGCTGCTCCTTAGATCCCCACCTCCTTTTCTGGTGGCCTTTGTGCCTCTCTAAACAGGGGTGGGCTTCCTTCTCCCTCATGTCGTCCATGATGCGCTGCGTCCTTGGACGGGGTTTTACTAAAGGACTAAATGGGGAGCAGGCAAGTGCAAGCCAAGAGCATGCCCTAGACCTCCCCCACCCCACCCCCTGGCTTACAACCTTGCTGTGGCCCTCATGGTCTATCTGTCCTTCAGCCTGACAGTAAGACACTCCCCCGACCCCAGGCCACTCTTCAGCCTGGGCTGGGACCATGGGCATCCAGGCAGGACGGGGTAAAGGAGAAAGGGGAGCTGGAGGGGCGGCAGTTGCCATGGCAATGACATTGCTGGCTCCCTGGAGGCTACTGGGGAGGGAAAGGAAAGGCCCCTCCCAGCCCTCAGCTTCATTCTTCCTCTTCAGACCCTCTTTGTTAAAAAGGAATCCCCTTGGCTGTTTTGTGTTTTCCACCTCAGAGGCGGAGCAGGAGTGGGGGGAGCCCTGTCCAACCCCCTCACATGTACCTACTTCCCCTCCATGCCCAGCAAGTCAGTTCACTGAGGCACCGAGCTTCTCCTCCATTCACATGTTGCCAGTCTCTGACCGCCTGAGGCCAGCTGACCCTCTCTCCTCCTGGGGTCACTGCCACCATCACCCACACACCCTCCTTTCTAGGCCTGTTCTGGGTGAGTTAGGGGTGAGTGAGTGCGGGGCAGGGGGTCAGTGTCACAGGGCTCCCTCTGGGGGCTCACCGGGCACACACCAGCCCATGCTCCTCCGGGTCCCACTGGGCATCTGGACCACGGCAGCCCTCCTTTTTGCTGTGGGACCTCTAGCAAGTCATACCCAAGGACTCTCGTCTCTCCATCTGTGAAATATGGTAACGAGAACCCCATCGCTTCCCAAGGCCGCCGGGTGGTCTCATAAATGCACATCCAGGCCCCGGGAGGCTTCCCTCCTGCTCAGCGCTGGGTGCTGCTCTCCCCCACTGTTACAGATGAAGACACTGAGGCTCAGAAGTGTGAAGTCACTCTGCTGGGGAGTGGCAGTCAGATTTGAACCGAAGCCCACCTGATGCCAAAACTGTGGCCTCCTGTAACTCTGAGGTGGACCAACAGGGGTGGTCCCCACAGGCTTCGCTCTCTCTGTCCTGAGCCCTCTTTGGGGAAGACACCCACTCTCCCCCTCATCACCACCAGGTGCTTGGATGGAGCCAAGGGGACCCAACCTATTCCAGAGGGGCTTGATCTGTAGGTGGAGGTGGTGGAAAAGCGGTGTGTGTGTGTGTGTGTGTGTGTGAGAGAGAGAGAGAGAGAGAGAGAGGAGATTGGAGGCTCAGAGGGTTCCCTTGAGAGGGAGCCCCAGCCTGCCAGCTGCAGCACCATTCCATCCATGGGCCCGTGCTGCCCTCGTGTGGACAACAGGCTCACATTCCCGGCCTGGTCGAAGAGCTGACTCTTAGCTCTGTGAAATCTCTTCAGGCTGACCCCGGCCTCTCGCCTCCCGATTCTGCCACCTGCCTGGATTTGGGAAGTGTGCACATTTAATTCCTCCAACATTTACCAGGCCCCCACGGGCACCTGGACCTGTGCCAGGCACAGCAAAAATAATCCCAGATGTCTCCAATCTTGTCACTTTGTCGAATGGGCCCTACTGGATCCTACTTGGGCTGTGGCTCTGGACAAGGCCTGGGCAAGACAACGCCACTCCGGGCCATATGGTTCAGGTGGGTCACATCCAGCCCCATCCAGTGCCAGATTGATCTAGGCCTCCGCTCTCCAGCTTGTGCCCAAGGCATCGGCGAGGGGCCTGGTCGATAGACACTCCGCAGAGTCTAGCTAGTGGCTCTGCCCTAGGCTGTGCACTGAGGACGGCAGGTGGACCCAGAGCTCCACACGGACCTGAAAGGGGGCAAGAACTGCTCATTCATACAGGGTGGAAGTATGTCAACCCTGGAGGAAGGGTTACGTTTTTCAACTTCTTTGTGTCAGAGACTCCTCTGACATCTGGTGATGTTTGCTGACCTCTTTCAGGATAATGTGTTGTGGTGGTGATTTTTTTGTTTGTTTATTTACTAATTTAAGTACTATCTATGTCCAATGTGGGGCTTGAACTCACAACCCCTAGATCAAATGTCACATGCTCTTCCAACTGAGCCGGCCCCCAGAATAATGTTTTTAAAGGTTTTTTTTTTCTTTTTAATTAAACAAAGTATTTATTTTTGAGAGAGTGTGAGCAGGGGAGGGGCAGAGAAAGAGGGGGACAGAAGATCCAAAGCGGGCTCTGCGCTGACAGCAGTGAGTCCGACATGGGGCTTGAACGCGAACTGTAAGATCATGACCTGAGCCCAAGTCAGATGCTCAACCAACTGAGCCACCCGGGAGCCCCAGGTGTTGTTATTTGTTTGTTTGTTTGTTTGCTTTAGTTTATTTATTTATTTTGAAAGAGAGAGAACGTGAGCAGGACGGGGGCAGAGAGAGGGGGCGAGAGAGAGAATCCCAAGCAGGCTCCTCAATGTCGGTGCAGAGCCTGATGTGGCGCTCGAACCCACAAACTGCAAGGTCATGATCGGAGCCCAAGTTGGATGCTTAACCAGTTGAGCCACCCAAGCGGCGCCCCCCATAATGTTTTTAAATGCACAAAGTAAAATAGGACCACAAAGGATTTTCATGAACAGGGAAGGAAGTCCATGAATTATGACTCAATGAATAAAATTGTTACAAAGAGATTTTATAAAAAAAAGAATGAAAGAAAGGAAGGGAGGGAGGGAGGGAGGGAGAGGGATAAAGAGAAAGAGAGAAGGGAGGGAGGGGTGGGGAGGAGAGGGGAGGAAGGAAGGAAGGGAGGGAGGGAGGAAGGAGGAAATTATCCCTATACATAAGGCTGGCCCTATCATCTTTCCTATTGAAAGGCATGGCAGGCTAGCAGCTCCAGATCATGTTCCCTTTTGGCCCCTGAACAAGTCCCTCTGATCAATCAAAGCTCCCCACTTTTGTCACTGCTCCCCCTTTGGCAGGGAGCTGGGATTTCATCCTGTGCCAATCCCTATAGCAGCTCCAATGTTCATGGATGGCCATCAACTGTCTTGGAATCTACCTCCCCTGTCAGACTATGGCTCTCTGCTCGCTGCTTGCTCTGCCATCGTTAAAACAACCCGGCAAAACTAAGTCCCGAGCAGATGTCCACACTTTCCTTTCCCCCTTCACCCCCGCACTCTGCAATATGCTCCTGTCACTCTGCAAACCCACCTTGCCAAGGAACGTCCATTCAGCAGGTGTTTACTAAGTTCCTGTTCTACATCGAGTGCTATGTCAAGCAATGAGAGGAAAAGTGACCAAGCCAACCTAAACTCATGGCACTTGTGCCAGCAGACACGTACACAAGTAAATATAGAACATAATTAGAGTCTGGAAGGCTCTGTGAAGGAAGCCAAGAGAATGAGAGGACACAAAATAACCGAGGAGAAGATGGCATGGAGTGTGTCTATTTTAGATAGGGTGGGCAGTCTTGGGAGGCCTCTCCGAGAAAGCACACCATCCAAAGAGCATAGTCCAGGGAGAAGGTAGTCCAGTCAGAGGGGATAGTAAGTGCAAAGGCCCTGAAGTCAGAACAAGCATCAGTGCTTGGCAGGAGGGAAAAAACCCATGGGTTTGGAGAGGTAAATGATACAGAGGAGGCGGCCAGGGTTAGGGGAGGTAAAGAGTTTATTTCCAAATGCAAGAGGAGGCCTTTGAAGAGTTTCAAAGACAAGGTCTGATTTGTGTCTTTAACCGGGCCCTCAGGTCCCACTGCTGCATGGACACTGAACTGTCAGGGGCAGGGATGGGGTGAGGGGAGGAGAGGGAAAAGTCAGGAGGCTACCCCAACTCATTTTGGAGGTCCAACAGGCTTATCGCATTTAATGCCTCTAAACAGAAACATCTGGGGCACCTGGGTGGCTCACTTGGTTGGGCGTCCAACTCCAGCTCAGGTCATGATCTCACAGCTCGGTGAGTTTGAGCCCTCCATCCAGCTCTGTGCCGACAGGTCAGACTCCGGAGTTTGCTTCAGATTCTGTGCCCCCCTCTCCCTCTACCCTTCCCCAACTCGCACTCTGCCTCTCTCTCAAAAATAAATAAACATTTTTTAAAAGCTTAAAAAAAAAGAAAAAAAGAAATAGAAATATCCGGATCACTGGGCTCCTCAAAGCAAAGCAATAAAAGCCCTGTCCCTCCCAACCTCCCCCACTTCTATAAACAGTACCAGCATTCATCCAGGCGGTCAAGCCAAAAACTTAGGGGCCACCCTCCTCTCCCTCATCTTCTCATCCCAAATCCAGTCTACTGATCCACTCTCTCCCGTACCCGCTGCCCCAGCTGGGTTCCAGGTTCCTCCCCCCCGTCCCGTGGTGTTCGGCACCAGCCTCTCCAGTCCTCCCCCACTTCACTTCTGCCCCCTACAGTCCATTCTCTGCACAGCAGCCAGGGTACTTTGACAGAACACAAGTCTTTCACTCCTTTCCCAGCATGCATTCCTCAAGGACTCCCTTCGCCTTCGGGACCTTTAATAAGAACTGGGCCCTAGGAGCCTGGTCCAGGAGGAACAAACGAGGGTAAAACCTGAAGGAAGTTGGGCCAGGCTCGTAGCGCCGCCTTCCCATCTAGCTTGTACCCTCCCGGGCTTCGGAACCTTTCTTGCTGGCGCTGGGGGAAGTTTTTCCGAAAGTACCTTCCGGCCTGGACGACCCTATTTCCCGTGCTGCACAGCGTCTTTCCTCTTTCTCTTCCGGTCTAAGGCGCCTCGGGAGTCGCGGGCTTTGGTGAGTTTTGGCCGCGCGTTATCCGGAGCCATCCGCGACTCCCAGCCAGCTGCTGGGCGCAAACCCCGGGAGGGTCAGGGAGATCGGCTGCATGGTTGTGGGGAACGGAGGGCGCGGGGCGCGCGTGGCGCGCGTGGGTTCTCAAGGAGCGGATGGGAGGGGGAGGACTCGGATTCCGGGTAGAGCGCGCAGCCTTAGGAGGGAGGGTTGGTTTCAGGGCACCGTTTTCCGAGTTCGGGAGGCGGGTACCGGCGTCGGGTCGTGCCGAGTAAGTTGAGGCCGGTGGAGGCCGGAGATGCAAGGCATCTGTGTGCAGCTTCATTCCGGCTTCTGGCCCACATCCTTCCAGCTCGGGGTGTCCATGATAGGCCCAGCCCTGTGAGCCCCCGGGTCTGACCTCCACTCTTCCCTTCCAGGTGCAGCCATGGCCAAGTCCAAGAACCACACCACGCACAACCAGTGTAAGTTCCCCTGGCCCAGCCTCGTATCTCACACTTCAGACGCTGACAAGGACTAGGAATGGGAGGCAGGGCGAGGGAGCGCGTTTCTACCGTGGGCCTGGGGCTGATTTTGTTTTCAGTCAGTATTACCTTTGGGTTATAGTTTTAGAAGCCAGGCGTCCACTTGAATGATAAGGTTTATTCCAGTTTTCAAGAAGGCCTACTCTGGGAAGGAATGGTTTTTCCCAGGCTGGCCAGCTGTGATATTGGGTGGTCTTACTAGAGGAAATCTTATTTGGTCTAATTCTTTTGCTTCCCCACAGCACGAAAATGGCACAGAAATGGCATCAAGAAACCCCGGTCACAAAGATACGAATCTCTTAAGGGGGTGAGTTTTTGTGGGGGCCGCATCACATACAAGTGTGTCTGTTTGGCCCCAGTTGCACAATCAGACCCTTTTATGTATCTCTTTCTGACTTCAGCATCTGCCTGAGCACCGTTGTGAACGGTCTCTACCTGCGCTACCAAAGCCCATGGTTTCTCTATCCAGCCACCTTTTGCCTGGACTTCAAGTTCTGCCGCTCTGCCAAACCCATAGTAAACCTTTACTTGGCTTTTCCCAGCCCAGGTGGTAACTTCCTGGTCAGCTGTAACCTGCCTCCTAAGCGTAGTTTGACCGTCCCCGTTGTCTATCCAGAGCACTTAAAGGGAAGGAGCGGCCTTATCCTTGTGTATTGTATACTTTGTGAGAGTCTTCCATTCTTCCAGTCCTATGACCTTGATCTGAGCTTGGGGGTCAGCTTTCTTTCTGTGCCAAGGAGTTTCAAGGATTGGCTAAGAAGGCTGAAGCTACAGGGTCTAAGCAAGAGAACAGGGTCCTGTCTCTTCCCCACGCCTTTGGTCTCTGATCTCTGGAATGAATCCTTGAATTTCACAGCCTCAGTTTCCCCATCTTAGTCTCTTTCAACCTCATTTGCCATGAATCTGTTGTATGAGGTTTGGTGTTTAACTGACACTTTCCTTTAAAGAGGTGGGGATGGCTCTTGGGCTTCAGGAAAAACCGAGCCGACGCCCTGGAACCCTGGCAGAGAGGGCAGCCTTCGCTTGTTCTTTCCTTCTGCACTTGCATTTGAGCTCTGTTGGGCTCTGGACATGTCGCCCTGAAAATGTGGTCTGCATGGAGCATTAGCAGGGTGGAGCGTTGGCTTTTGGGGTCGTGGTACGTGTTTCTCTTCAGGTGACTTGTGAGGGGTGTATATTTCAGCATTTAAGTTTGACTTAATGCTGTCTACGTCCACAGTAGGCCTTGGCTGGAGCCCAGCAGTTTCCTGGAGAGGGCCACCAGGGGTGACTTGGAGCCCACAGGCTGCACTCACAGCCTGTACTTTCCTTGCCTTGCAGGTAGACCCCAAGTTCCTGAGGAACATGCGCTTTGCCAAGAAGCACAACAAAAAGGGCCTGAAGAAGATGCAGGCCAACAATGCCAAGGCCATGAGTGCACGTGCCGAGGCTATCAAGGCCCTCGTCAAGCCCAAGGAGGTCAAGCCCAAGATCCCAAAGGGTGGCAGCCGCAAGCTCAATCGACTTGCCTACATCGCTCACCCCAAGCTTGGGAAACGTGCTCGTGCCCGCATTGCCAAGGGTCTCAGGCTCTGCCGGCCAAAGGCCAAGGCTCAAACCAAGGCCCAGGCTGCAGCTGCAACTCCTGCTCCAGCTCCAGCTCCTGCTGCGGCTCAGGCTCCCAAAGGTGCCCAGGCCCCCACAAAGGCACCAGTGTAGAGGCTTCTGTCTGCCATTGTGAAGGTAGAAGGACTGGTGTGACTCCTGGGCTTCTATCCACATGGAGCTGGTGTCCTCCTGTGCTATTTGTACAAATAAACCTGCGGCAGGATCTGTCGGGTGGCCTGTGTCTGTGATCCAGGGGCTAGGATTGGGGTGGGGTGGGTACTTCCATTTTTTGCCTTTTCTGAGTGGTAGGGTATGGTTGGGAGTTGGTAAATGGGGCCCAGGAGTGCAGGAAGGGGACCTAGTAAAAGAAATGGTGGTGGGTCTTAGGGAGCCTGGGGCACATAGCCTGCTGGACTGGGCGGACCGGTGAAAGCAATCCCAAATATCCTGATCTTTGAATTTACCCAGGAGTTAAAGAAGGACCCTGCTGACTCCTGCACTCTGGCCGGAGCCATTCCACACTTAAGCTGTTCTAGTGTATACGGCCAGCATCCACTATGGGTTATTCTGGTGCCCCAAACACTGGGGGCCCAGGCAGGCAGGGCAGTGGCGGCACTATCTTCCTAGCACAACTGGGCCAGACCCTGCTGTGTGTCCTGGATCAGCTGCTTTATCTGCAAAATCTTAGTCCTTAGAGGAGCCAGTGAAGCAAGTGGTATAGTGGTCGTTGGTGTCTATAGGGGCTTCCTGTAGAAGGTGCCAAGCATATCACTGTTACACACAATCCTCAACACTTGCTTTTGAGTATGGTGATTTGTTGGGAGCCGTTTTGGGCTCACAGGTTGAGACCGTTCCCTGTGTAGAAAAGTGGTTAAAGCAAAGCTCCAGCTAGCCAAAATGGTGGCTTGGATTTCTTGAGCTACTCACCTTGGCCCCAAAGAATGTAATGTTCTTTTGTTTAATGGCATTTAGATAAAGGGGAAAGACCTGGAGCAGATGCCTTGATGGATTTATAAGACCTTAAGGAAACACCCTGTCATCTCCCCCCACCCTAAATTTATAGTTAATTATCCTGAAACCAACATACAGGATTAAGGAGGTTGCCACCTTGCTGGTAAAAATGGATTATTGTTAAAGAGAGCAAACTACCATTTAAATAAAGACACTGAGACCAGCAGGGCGAAGACGCCAGAGTTCAATTGCCAGGGCTGCCTGCTTGGTCATCAGACTACATCTCTGTCATGGCTCTCATTTCCTTTCACCTGACCGTCGTCCTTCATGGACCCCTAGATTAGCCGGAACAAGGACCCCGGCAGTGATCGTGTAATTTGTGAACCAACCTTGGGCACTTGTCTCAAAAAGGGTTGCGCTGCTTTACGCTGGGGCAATAGGTGCAACCCATGATAAATGGTCTCCCTTCTAAAGTAGGTATTAACTATTCTCTGTTTTACAGGGCAGGAACTTGTTCCCAGATGAGGGAGCTAGGCTGGGATGGAAGTAGCATTGGGATCCAGGCAGCCCATGCAGGACCCCAGAAAGTTTGGCCAACCAAGGCTGGGCTGCCAGCTCATGACTGCCATCCTGACATGCTCTGGTAGCCAACTGGCCCATCACCAGGGGGTGTCAGGTGGGGCCTTGAAAGGGACCAAGAGCAGGTTTTATGACCTGAAGGTAGCTTGGCCCAGCTGGAGGTCGCCAGGTCATGTGCCAGTAAAGCGGGTGCTCCTAATCCCCAGGAGAGGGCGTGGGAGGACTCCTTTGCCCAGTCATCCTGCTGTGTTCTGAGGGGGGAAGCCAGACCCTAGGTCAGGGGCTTCAGCTTGGCTTGCAGAAGGCCACAACCAGCTTGCTGCTC
Organism: Paguma larvata; assembly: GCA_030068075.1. Taxonomy (NCBI): domain Eukaryota; kingdom Metazoa; phylum Chordata; class Mammalia; order Carnivora; family Viverridae; genus Paguma; species Paguma larvata. The sequence continues at coordinate 19,519,281 of CM057842.1, read as the reverse complement.
TCCGTTTCTGCATGGAGCCTCCCTTGTGTAGGAAGCACACGTCCCCAGTTCTTGAATCTCAAATCTTTGGACTCCCGTTACCTGCAAGCTATGTAGTCCTGAACAGGCTATTCTGCAGAGCTTCTAAAGGGACTCCAGTGAAATCTGTATCCAGAGGCTGCTGTGAGGGTTCAAAGATGACCAAGTCCCGGCTCCTTGTCAGAACTCCAGGAGCAGGGGTTATTACTATGGAGGCTAAGCCTGCAGGCCACAGAACCAGGCTGCAGACTTCCCCGTGGCCATTACCAGCACTTAAAAAACTCAGCCCTCCCTGTCTCTCCCACCCAGTCCCTGTGGAGGTCAGAACAGGACTTGACTAGATCAGACAAGCAAGAGGAACAGGCTCCACTCTCAGGGCCATAGTGAGTCTTGGTAGTGCCGAGAGCCCTAGCTGTGGCTGACAAGACGCGCCCCCACTTGTGGGCCATTCCACACACACTGATCCTTCCCTATCCAGGGAGCTGGGGACCCTAAAGTAAACTGACCCTGCCTACCAGGGCTTCTGCCCCTCTGACTCATGCTCCCAACTCCAGAGCAGGCCACACCCCCTTCCTGTCATCCCCAGGGTCTGACAAATGCTAGCAGTCATGACTCGCTTGCTATCTGCCTGCCTCGCATCTGGCAGGGCCCACCTCGCCTCCAGTTCTAGTTCTGTCTCAGGATCTTGAGTGTGTTCCCAGAAGCCAGGAATGTTTCGCTGAGATCTTTGTCTTAGTTTCCCCCTCAACGAGGATGGTATTGCTGACCTTAAAAGTCAGATACAGGTACGGTGACCATTGAGAACAGGAATTATGGTCCCTTGAAGCTGAACAGACAGGACTGGGTGGTATTGGATGAGTATGCCGTGTCGAGGGGCACAAGAGCAACATAGGGTGGTAGGGACATGTCCAGAGCCAGGCTCAGTTTTCAGATCTGTGAAATGGGGATGGTAACAGCATGTCCACAAAGAAAATGACAGAATCCTGAACGTCCTTGCTCTTAGTACTTCAGAACTGGCCCCTGTCCACACAGACTTTATTGTTGGGCATGTGAGCAGAGGGGTACTTAACACTGGTCAGGGTGGACGCTCAGGGGTAGAGGTTGGGGAGCCTGGGACTCAGCTCTCACTGGGCAGGGCAGGCACGCTGGCCAGGGCAGCCAGCAACCGTGTGTATATGTCCACCCCACGGAGGAAGACAGCCTCATGCAGACGCTCATCATGGTCGTGCAGCAGCACAGGTGTGTGGTTCATGGGTGAGAAGCCCAGAGCTGGGACCCCCACCTGCAGGGGACAAGGAGAAGCTGTTAGGAGGAAGGCCAGGGTCCAGGACCACCCCATTGCTCATCCACTGCAAGCGGCTCACCGCACGGAGATAGCGGCTGTCGGTGGCAGCTGGGAAGATCTCGGGCTCCAGAGTGAGGTTCCTGCAGAGGGAAGAGCCTAGTGAATGGGGAAGCAGTGAGGGGAGAGAGCAAGGGAAGGATCGAAGGGGCAAAGGAAGGTGGAAGGGAGGTAGCGGAAGGACAGAGGAAAGGGAGAGAAAGGCTGGCCAGTGTGCTCACATGTCCTTGAAGACCCCACTGAATGCTGCCCACCAGGGGTCTGAGTCATCAGTAGATGTCACTCGGGACTCCGTCCACTTCTGGGGGAGGGGAAGGAAGGCAGGATCAGGACGGGGCCTGGACAGCTTGCCCTATTCTTCATAGGGTGGGCTGTGCCTGCCACAGGCACACATCTGTCCCCCACCCCTCACCTCAGCCTTGACCCACCTACCCAGATGCCCAGCTGGCCAGTCCAGCCACGGGCCTGGGACCTTGCCCTGCTCTCCATCTTCTTCCTTCCTGTCCATCCTTCATAACCTAGGCCGAGTGCCCCTTCCTCAAGATGGCTCTCTCAGACCTCTCAGACTGGCCAAATACTCGTTAGGGTTCTCAGAGTGTGGGGTCCCACCCTTTCCTGAACCACATGTGTTCATACTTGTGTAAAAATCTTTAACTCAGGTCTATTCCTCTCTTCGTGCTGTAAGGACCAGAAGGCCATGAACTGTGCCCAGTTTTACTCCTATGGTATGCTCAGCACCCAACAGGGGCCTCCACGACTAACGCTTGTTGGTAAATAAAATGTGTCCCTCATAGCTACAGAAATGCCCAGCCATATGCGGCCACATCAAGTGCACACTCCCACTGCGACCCACACTCAGCCAGTCCCATCTCCTCTGCTCCCAAGGCTCCCCGACCGTGGGTCCCCAGCTGATACCTGAATAAACTCGAAGGTGACCCCCTTGCCAGCTGCCTGGCACCAGCCCTGCAACTGCTCCTCGAAAGCCTATGAGAAGGGAGACAAGCTGACCTCTCAGGCTCTCCCTGAGCCTCCAAGATAGGTTTGAGGACCCGGGTCCCTCCTCCAAACCCAGGTGGAGGTGGCACCTTCGGGTCCACATCTGGTGCCACACGGAAGTCAAAACTGGCGCTCATAGTAGCAGGTACCACATTGTAGGCCACGCCGCCCTCTAGCTTAGTCAGGTTCACGGAGGTCACAGCCCCTGCCTTCAGTTGGGGGTTTGACTGAAGCCTGCAGTGGGAGACAGGGCAGGGGGAGCAGGGAGAACAACAGATAAAGAGCCTCCTTTCTCTCCTGCACAGATTCCCAGACCCTCACCCTCTCTCCCAGGCTGCCTCACCTCTGCCTCTCCTTCTCCCGGAAAGCCAGGATTGAGCTCATGACCTTGTGCTAGGAGAGTGTGAGGTTGGATGTGAGAGTGGCCCTGGGATGGAGCCTTGGGAATTCCCAAACTCCCCCCCTGTGTGCCACGCACCAGCTTCTCTGCTGCTGTGTCCTCAATGAAGTGTGAGCCGTGGCCTGGCCTCCCAGTGCTTGTGACCCGCACCCCTGGGAGATGAGTGAGAAGGGGGTGTCTTAAGCATGGGAAGGGCTGGAAAAGCTATCAGTCCTGCGGTGGAATCCCCAGGTCTTCCCCTCGTTCCAAGCTCCTCTGGCAGGGCTGTCCCTGCCACAGTGTAGAGCTGGCTTCTGCCCCCGGGGAGCGGGGGCGGTTACCCTACGAAGCTCGGGAAGGGGAAGCCTAGGTAGGAAAGGACTGGGAGGCAGAGGCTCTGGGTTCAAGGCCTACTCAGGCCCAAACTTGCTGCATGATCCTTGGCAGGCCCCTCCTCCTTCTGGCCCAGCGCCCCATTTGCACAGTGACACCCTCCTGCCAAGCTCATACTCACACCAGGGGCTCCGCTCACTATAAAAGACAGTGAAGGCATCAGTGGGGTTGGCCAGGCCTGGGGAGGGAAAGGGGATTCAGAGGGTGGAGTGGCCCAGCCCCTGCTAGCAGCTTCCCTATCCCCTACTGGCCGCTCAGGGGCCTGCCACCCTGCTCACCCTCATCCAGAGCAAAGCCAGCCCTAAGAGCCTGGAACTCGGGCCTCTGCACAAACAGCTCCATGCCTTGGTGACCCCCAACCTCCTCATCTGTAAAAGCAACAGGGACATGAGATGAGGGAGCCACCCTCACCAACACATCCTCCTGCTCCCTTGAAAATGTCCCTCCCCAAGCCACTCCTACCTGGCACAAAGGTCATGTGGATGGTTCTGGGGAAACGGTGGCCCTCAGCCTTCAGCCTCCTCACAGCCTCCAGGTACCTGAAGGGCAATGACAGCGTGTAAGCCAGGTGTTGAGGGAGCCACCAGATGCTTGGGTGGGCAGGCTGGAGCCCTGGGCCCTGGACCCTGCTCTGCTACAGTCTGGTAGGGGGACTCTGGGAAATCCCTGTTGCTCAGTCTCCCTATCCATGTAATGATGGTAATTCCTATTCCAAGGTAAGGGGTCAAGATATTCCTTGGCCTTGAGTTTCTCTGATCACACCCCAGGTCCCGTGTCAATTCAATGGGCCAGTAGGGACATTGGAGGAGACAGGGAATGGAGGACACTCACTGGATGCTGACACACTTCATATCCTGGGTGCCCCTGGCATAGATGTAGCCCTCGGCATCCTTGAAGGCCTCAAAGGGGTCATGAGTCCAGTGTTCCTGGGACAGAGATGAGAAGAGGGACCCAAGCCCCAAATTTAGTCATTAATCTACTCTGCTCAACTGTGGCCCTACCCTGGAAATAGGGTTGCGGTGACAAGTGGGGTGGCGAAGGGGATAGAAGAGGGCTGAAGAGGGCAGCTGATTGCCATCCCTCAACTCTGCTCCCACCCTCATCCCCCACCCCCACTCTGGGCACAGAATGGACCACTGGACAAGGGCTGCTTGAATGAGTCAGGCCTATGAGATCAGGAGTCAGTTTCGGGACCAGCCTAGTAGGATCCCTGGGGTCCAGTCAAGGGTCTAAATGATCTTTGTGTACCCCAAAGCCTGTACCGCTCCCCGTCCCCGTCCCTACACGCACCTTGAAGACAGGCACCACATCCGTGTGAGAGTTGAGTAAAAGAGAGGAGAGTTTGGGGTTGGTGCCTGGCCATGTCAGCACGGTCACAACATGGCCCGGTGCCACCTGGAGAGGACCAGAAGGTGAGGAGGTGCCCCAGGGCCAGCTCCCCTCCCCATGCAGGGCCCCAAACTCACCTCTACTTTCTGACAGCTCAGGCCCAGCTGGTGGGCTCTCTCCTCAAGGAATGCCACGGCAGCCCCTGGGGACACAGAGAGTCTTGGGGTTGCTTCTGCCTACCTACACTTCCCACCGACACAGGCAGAGGTGGGGTGCATTCAGAGAGGGGAGGCGAGTCCACCCGAAATGGGTTGCTGCCTCCTCAGTGCAATTCCACATCCCTCAGGGACACCTGCATTTCTGTCTCCAAGGAAGAAGATATTTTGGCCAGTCAGGGACATTTTGTGAAAAGTCAGGTGGGAAGTCCACAGTTAAAAACAAGAGTGATTGCTATCTTCCTTAGGAACCGGAAAACTGTGGTGCAAAGACATGAGATTCACCTAATGTCTCCCAGCTGGTAAATACAGGGCAGGGGTTTGGACCCATGTCCACAGTTTCCAGCCACCAAGCTTGATTCCTTAAGGGTTGTAGCCTTTGTCCTGCCCCAGTAGGCTTCTGGAGCTTCTTCCCTTGTGACTGTCTGCTCTCCCCTCCCCCACCTCAAACACTCGGTAGTGAGGTGAAGTTGTTCCTTAACTAGCCACCAGGAGTAACTTCTGGTGCAGCACAGTCTGAAGGGGACTGCTGAGCAGCCTGTTGGCCTGGGGAACGGCTAGAGGTGTTGAGGGGCCATTTGGGGCAGCAGCGTGGGGCTCAGCTGAGTGACAGGGGTTGGAGTCTAGTATAGAGCACAGTCCCCGCCCCGGCGCCCCACCGCAAGCCCTGGAACCACCGCTTTCTCACCGTAGTCGGGTTCCGGCTGGACGGTGCGGATTCGCAGGTACCGTCGGAAGAGCGTCACGGAAGGGTGCTCGCCCTCGAGACCCTCGCTGGCCATGGCGCCGCGCGTGGCAAGCTGGGGGCAAAGCGAGTGGCTACCTACCCCTCCCAGCCTCTGGGGCCCAGTGGACTCCATTTGCATACAGGCCCCCTCCCCCAGCACGGCTCCTCCGATGTCCCACAGGGAAAACACACCCCGTTTCGGAGCCCCCATTCTGTGTCAGGAGCCATGCTAGCCGCTTTCGACACATACCCGTTTGAATCCGCCAAAAAGCCCCATGAAGTCGTGCCCCTGAATGCCCACTTTACAGAGGAGGAAGCTGAGGCTGAGAGGTTCGGGGACAGCTAGAAAGTAGCTGAGCCAGGTTTGATCCCAGGCATTGACTTCCCCAGCCCTTCGGAAATCATTCTCCCAATTGCCCGAATTTTATGCCACGGAACCCCAGATCCCTCTACTCCTCTCCGGGGCCCCCCACCTCGCTCTCTGCCGGTCTTGGGCTCGACGTTGCCTCTCAGCGCCCGCCCCGGACTGTGCCCAGGGCTCGGGGTACTGCGAGGTCGCTGGCTCGGAACCTCCCGGGTCTGCCAACCACGTGTCCGGACCGCATCGCGGGGCGGGGCCGAAGACTGCGAGTAAGGGCCGCCCCAGTCTCCAGGGCCGCGTCGGCGCGAGAGTCTCCGCCCGCCCCTGGTTCCAGCCTCCGCTCGGATTACCGGATCCCTCTCGGAGACCGCCACCGCCGCCACCCGCTCCGCCCCGCGGCTGACTGCCGGCCCCCGGCTGGCCCCGCCCCCGCGGGCCCGGGCCCGCCCCCACAGGCCCCACCCCCGCCAGGCCCCGCTGCCGGGTCTAGAAGCGAGCTCCGGATGGCCCCGCCTCCAGAGGGCTCTATCTCCCACTACCTCCAGATGGGGCCAGAAGAGAGGTGGGCAGCTCCCGACACAGGTCGTGTCTGCCCCTCAAGTGTCGCTTACTCTTGGGGTACAGCGCTGCAAAGTCCTGCCAGAGCTGACCCCTGCCTGCTCCCCGGCCCCCTCCCGCGCGTCTCCGACTTCTCCCCCATTCCGTGTCTCAGCTCCTCAGGGAGGGCCTCCCTGACTGCCTCAGCCCTCTGTGTGGAGAGTCAGTATCTGTCCTCTCATACTGTATAAGCTCCAGGAGGTCGGTCCGTGTACCCGCAGGTCCGTGTACCTGGTAGTGCACAAAGCCTATTGCTGGACGTGTCAGGAGAGGATAAATGGACAGAGGGGCACATGTGTGGTTGCGTGTGAGATCCTGTGAGTGTGGCGCTGTGTGGGCAAATCTAACAGCGTGTAACGGTGTGTATGACCATGCGTATGGCAATACGAGTGGGAGGTGGTGGTTGGGTGTGGCAGCGTCTGTGTGACAGAGAATGTCATGGTGGGAGGATGAAACCCCGGGGCTTCGTGACAGTGGGAGAGGTGGGGAGACTGCACAAAAGCAGACATGTGGCAAACTGTTGGCTGACCCTGTGTCAGTCTCCCTGGCTCTTCTGCAGCCACCGGAGAGGGACGATAAAGAGGCACGGGTGTCCCACTGGCCACCCACAGACTGCTCACAGCTTAGCTCCCCACTTGTGCCCCTGGTTGCCCTTTGTACCCTTCTGCGGTTCTGAGTCAGCTTGGGGAGGGGCAGGGTTGAAGACTTTAGCCTTCTGGCCCAGAGGAGGCAGGCCAGGAGGGTAGGGTTGGGGTCCATCCCAGCCCTCCCAGGGTTTAAGTTTGGTCTGCTTACTGATCCATACATACCCAGGGGCAAGCGGTCTTGGTAATTCACCACCAATGCTACGTTAATGGTTAAACCACATTCCCCACCTCCACCCCTACACATCTTCCTCCCTGAGGCGGCAGGTCCTGCATTCCTGATTCACTCAGCTCGACTGCCAGACCCTGGATTTCCCACCAATCCCAGTGGTCACGCAGCAGTAGCTCTACCGCCTCACCCTGACCCCCTCCAGCCCCGTGTGGCCAAGTCCTCCACTTACCCGGACTGATTCGATCCTAAAACCAAATTTTGAGCTAGGTATTAACATCTTGCCCATTTTAAGATGAGGAAATTGAGTCACAGAGCGGTGAAGGCAGCCAGCTAGGAAGTAGCCCATGTTCTTCGTCTTCCCAGGCTGCTGAAGCCTCCCTCCATCTCCCAGCCCCAAAGCAGTCCCAGACTTGCCTCCCACTCCCACCCCACCTGCTGCGATGCCAGGAAACAGGACCTGTCACTCCCCAGGCATGACAAAAATGCTCTTTTTTATTGCACCTGTGAGATGAAATGAGAGGTCCTGACTGGACCTGGCCCTCTGACCTCCACCCTCCAATCCCAGGGGCTGCCTCCCTGGGGAGGCGCTGGTCCAGACTCTCCGAGCTCAGGCCAGGCCTCCAGCCTGGCCAGTGGGTGACCTCAAGGCAGGTGGTCAAGGAAGGCAAGGAGGACGAGGTGGAAGTCTTGAGGCTTGTGGAGGTAGCAGGCGTGGCCCGCATCACGCAGCTTCACCACGGAGTGGTTGGGCAGGTGGCGGAGCTGCCGCAGGGACTCCCGAGCCAGGATGCGGTCCAGCTCCCCATACAGGATGAGAGTCGGGGTCTGCGGGGCAAGGCAAGGGGTTGTGATCCTGGGGCCTGACAGGAACTGACCCGACTCTCTAGCCACCTCCGTAGGAAATCTTTCCCAAACGCCCCATCTCCTTCTATCCAGGTGAGGCCATGTGTCCTCCAAGTGAGACTTGAGTCCTTTCCTGCCGTGACTCAAGCCGGGGATAGGAAGTCAGAACCTTTGGCAACCCTCCACCTAGTACCTTCACGGCCCAGAATTGTTCCTGGGTGTAGTTCTGGGTGGAGGCGGGTGCGATGGGCACGAATCCACGCAGCTGGTGGTGGCCTTGGATCAAAAAGGGCAGGGCATAGCGGCCACTCAGAGAGGGGCTCACCAACACGGCATTCCGCACCTCCAGGTCTCGAAGCGCTCGCTCCAGCAGCTCTGCCCGCCCTGCCTCTGTGCCTGCCTCCTTGGAAGGTGCTGAGTTCCCAAAACCTGGGAACAGCAGGAGGCACGAGCTGAGGGAGGCTGGAAAGGAACTCAGGACTTCCTGCCCACCACGGTCGGTCGGGGACAGAGCAGTGGCACACGGCAATGCTAACCCAAACTTCCCAGAAGCTATTTTTTTATAACGCAATAGTTCTGCTAAGAAAAGCATTTTTCATTCATTACATTGGCAAAACCAAGAAGGTTGAGAATACGCAGTGCTGGGGAAGGTGAGGAGAAATGGGCACATCCATAAATGACTGATGGGAGGATAAATCCACTTAGCATTTTTGGAGGGTAGGGTAGTATTTGTCAAAAATTTTTAAATGTGTCTCTTTTGACCCATCAATTGTCCTTGGTAGCTACCCTACCAAGAAATTATGGCCTTTGTGCTCAAAGAAACGTGTCCAAAGTTGCTCTGGCTTCATTTCTCAAGCATTTCAACGGACACCGAAAACTCTAAATCGGCCTACGTATCCACCAGCAGAGGAATGGGCATATAAAAGCTGTCCGTCCCTCCAAGGGCACATAGTAGAGATACAGATGATTGGCATGCCCTATGAGACACGGTACAGGGGGAGAAAAGCAAGCCGCAGGTAGATTTGCTAAGCAGACGGGACACCAGTCGTGTTCCTAACCTCACCACACAATCCTTCAGTACCGTGTTTTTCTATATATGGAAACACCCGAAGGGAGTCGGGCACCCCCAAGCTGCCGGGAGAGAGATGTGGCATGGGTCTCTGAGGGCATCACTCTTGTTTGATTTTTAAAGTCAAGAATGATAGCATCAATCATTTGCATAACTAAAAAAAAAAAAAAGCTACCTAGTTTGTCATAAAAAGTACAGTGAGATCTTTCCATGCAGGCACTTGTGAAGTGAGTCATGTTTCTATGTGCTCTGTGACATGAAATAATCCACATTGTAGTTTTCAAGGTAGAGAATAAAAACACAGACCTTTCAGTATTGCCATCTTGTCTTGCCACCTGCCACTGTTTGTCCAGACACTGGGGTCCAAAGGCCAACCCTCCCCAGCCATACCTTGAGGCTTTTCTACTCCTCCGATTCCCCATTCTGGGAAGCCACCCCCTTGTACCTCTGGATGTTGCTTCCCTAGACCCCGGAGTGGCGGCTCTCACCTGGGAGGTCAAGGGCCACGGCCCGGTAGCCCCTCTGCGCCAGCAACTGCAGTGTGCCCAGCTGCTCCCACGTGTGGGAGTTAAAGGCCTTTCCATGGAGCAGCACCACCTCCACCCTGTGGGCACACAGGGGAGTGTGTGTCCTGGGAGCCTGGGAGTGGCCCACCATTCTTTCTTTCAGGCTTCTCCCGCTGCCCTCCCAAGCCCTGAGCACCCTGAGTTGAGCTGGGGCCCCACACAGGGACTCCCTCGGACCTAGTCCTTCCACTGTACCCTGGGGTCAGCACCCACCTGCGTGCCCGGTGGAGTGGGAGCACCTCGCGGTAAAAGATGGGGGAGTTGCCAGGGGTGAGACCAGCCAGGATTGTGACATTGGGGCCTCCCCAGAGCCAGGAGGTCTGCTCGGGGGGGCCTGGCAGCCCCACGTACAGTAGCAGCATAAGCAGCAGGCCCAGGCCCAGCAGGGCCACCTGGGACCGGCTCATGGAGGTCTGTACCACAGTCTGGAGGAGAGGAGAGGAAGAAAAGGCTAGGGCTGCGCCTCCACCAGGCCCCCCGGGCCCCATCCCCAAACCCCACCCGGGAGCCCCCAGCAGAGGAAGAGCTCAGCCCTTGCCCTTTCTCCTGCTCCAGGCAGGGGTCTGAGGTTCATACCCGACTCCTCCACATGCTGGGACCAGGGCTCAGAGACCCTGCAGTGTGAGAAGGGGCGTCTGAGATGTCTCCCGATACATGCTCAGTGACCATCGTCACTGTGCCAGCTGAAACCACTTCCTTTCATCGGATGCTGCTGACAGCCAGATCCTGTGTTTGGCCCTTCACAGGTAAGGGCTCACGAATCCACACAAGAAGGAACACTGGGGAGCAGATACGATTATAGTTCTCTTGCAGATGAGGCCCAGAAAGGTAAATTCTCTTGCCCAAAACGCAGAGTAGCAAGAAGGGGAGCTGGGATTCGAATCCAGGGCTGGGCTGCTAACCACCAAGTCATACTCAGTTTGCCAAAGAAGAAACCGTGGGGCTGAGAGGTGAGGGGTGAACTGGAGCCTTGCTGGTGGACAGAGTAGTGAGAGTCATCAAATGTGAAGGACTGTGTGTAAAGCCACGTCCCACTGACAGCATGTTTGAAATGGTTCTTTTTTTCCTTTTTAATCACATTGCATAGAATAGTGCTTAAATCAGAATGTGTTGGTTTTTGTTTGTTTGTTTTTACAATTGATGGGGATATTTGACACTCTACTTCAGCTGATATTAAGTGGGAGGAGGGCTCCCGGAGAACATCTGGAGTGGAGGAAATGCTGAGGCATGAGGGGCATTGGGGCAAGGGAGGAGCATGGTACACCTAGAAATGGAAAAGGCAGCATGGAGGTTGGAGACATGAATGCTTCCCCTGACCCCAGCTTCATGACCTCAGTCTGAGTCCTTTGACTATCCAGAGGACAGACCCCAGGACCCAGGACCTAGACAGAACAGTTAGCCCTAGCTTCGAGACTCTGCTTTGCCACTTCCTGGCTGTGTGTCCTCAGTTTGTCCGTAAAATGGGGGGAAAGGATAACCTTGCACCAGCCTTCTCAAATTTCCTGTGAAATTTCAGTAAGACAGTGGACCTGACCCAGGGCTGTCTTGTCATCATTTCTTGGGCCTCGGATGAGTACACCTGCCTTATTCCCAGATTGCAGTGAACAAATCTTTATTGAGTGCCAATTGGGTGCTGGCCCCAGCTAGGAGCTGAAAACCCATCTTGGGCCCCACCCTCCTCTTCTGGGAGCTTTGGGGATATTTCCCAAGCCCCCACCTCCAGGAACCCAGTCCTGTGGTGGGTGGGCAGTGGCAGCCCCCCTGGTGCTGATGGAGAGCCAGGAGCCGAGGAGAGGAAGAAGCAACCTCCCACTTGGCATTAGCCTAGGTTCCTGCCAGTGGGAGAATCCATACTGTACCTCTCCCTTTGGAGGGCCTGCTAAGGCCCAGAGCCTTGCCTTACCGTTTGGTGGTAGGGAGAGGCGAGACTTTGGCCGTTGCCTTGGCAACCCAGGCAGCTGGTGCACTAGACTGTGAGAGTGGGCAGCCGGCGGGCAAACGGCATACTACAGATACAGTGTGGGGATGGGGAAGCTCTACTCAAATTAGGTCCTTGACATACGTGTCAACAAATGTACACACAAATGCACACGCGTGTGCACAAACATCGAGTCCTGCCCCCACATGCTTTTCTTTTGCACGAGCTACTCCCCGCGCGTCCAGGTGAACGTGCTTGGCCTGTGAACAATTGATCCCTTGAGACACATACCCTCAAAATCAGGCATACAGTCAGCCATGGGGAAGGCGGATGGACATATAGACACACACACGCTTTCAAAATCCTGCAGACGCTAACATTTCCAGCAGTCATTCACACAATCCTAAAACGACACATGCATACAAGAAACACACATGCACATGACAGACATACTCTCAGAAATACACTCACAGGTAGATACACACCCTCAAAATCACATGTACACAGAAATGCACACAGTTGACATACACAGACGCAAATGTACAGACAGACCGACCCCCAACCATCCACCATGTAGGCATGTAGAAACAGACACACACCACATCAATACACACATACATCCAGACCCCTAAGAACACACGCAGACAAACGCGTGCGTGCACACATTACACACACACACACACACACACACACACACACACACACACTCACTGCCTCAGCGCCTGCCACTCCCGCAGGACTCTGCCCCAGGACTCTGGGGGCGAGGGGCGGAGCCATGATGGCCCGCCCCGGGCACCCTGCTGGCTTCACTCCCCGGGGACACTCACCCGACCGACCGGGATGACCGGGCCGGATACCCCAGAGCGGGCCCCGCCCACGCGGAACCAGCAGCCAAACAGCGCCGCAACCATTGCTCTGCCTCCGCGGCTCTGCAGGCTGCTGCGGACACTAGGCGGCGGAAAGCGTGGCCAAGGAGGCGCGCTTGCGCAGTCCGTAGTCGCAGACGGCCCCTCCCCGCCCCGGCCTCCTAACCCAGATGGAGGGGGACACCAGGCGGCGCCCGAAAGCACACAGGCTTGGCCCACCGTCCAGATTTTCCGGATTGCTTCCAGCCCGAGGGCCAGGGGAGAGCCGCCGGCTTCTTCCCACCAGACCGTCTCTATCGTGGGTCAATCCCTCGTCTGTACAACGGGGCTAAGGATAAGGGTTGTCTTTAGGACACAAAGGACCGGTTAAGCCTTAGCTCAGTGTCTAGTGATAAGACCCTTGCTGTGTAAATGTCAGATTTTGTTATTTGGCAGCTCCAGATCTCAGCCCAACCACTTCAACCCCCTACGGATACACATGCGCACGCACTTGGTCACAACCCAAGGCAGCCTCTCGCTCCTTTACGCCTCTTTATGGCACCCATCCTGGTGGGCAGTGTATGACCATTGTGTGATCTGCCTCGGGCTCAGGACAGACCCCAGGTTTGGCGCCCGGGTCTGGCACAGGCAGGCTGCGCTGAGCACGCAGGACTCACTCCGTTATCGACACCCTGCTAAAAAGGCAACACACCCATTCTATAGGCCAGGACGCTCGGAGACGCTAGGTAAACGACCAACGCCACCTGCCTGGACTTTGGCAGTACCTCGCACTCAAAGCTGTCGGGCTTCACTGCATGAAGTGAAGCCAGTTGTCGGGGAACAACTCTGGGCCTGGGCAGTCAAGGCCACGGATGAGTGGGTTGGGGACGAGGGGGGAAGGAGCAGCAAGGATGAGACTCCATGAACCTCAAGCCGCACCATGTGCATCTGGGGGTTTCTGGGGGCCAGGTACTTGGAACACAAGGGGCCGAGCGGCTCGGGGAAACTGAGGCCGCTGTGACAAGAAAGGTCTAACGGCACCGACAGGACCTGCGACGGCTTGTGGCCACAAGAGGGCGCCCCGTAGCACGGCCTGGTCCCCGCCCTCCACCGGGCCAATTCCCCGTTTCCCTGCCCCGGGCCCCAGTCGCAGCCAGCACTCGCCTGCTTCTTGTCTGCGCGAGCCTACGCAGCTCCTCAGGTACCAGCCCTGCGCCCCCGACCCTCTCTTCCGCTATCCAGTGAACGCCCACCCCTACCTACCCCAAGTTCCTCCCCTCCCCCTTCTCGGCTCCCCAGGTTCCCTCCTCGGGTCTGCCCCCACCCTTTCGCGTGCGCCTTACCGGGCCCCGCGAGCCAGAACCGAGGTCCGCGGAGGGGACAGAGAGAGTAGCTGCGGCGCCGTTGACCGTGCCCCTGACCACGGCGTCAGAGCGTTGGCCCCCAGCGGGCAGCGCTCTGAGTACTCCACATCCCTTGCAGGCCGGAACTCCAAAGCCTTTCCCGGCTCTGTTCCAGCTTCCGCCTCCGGAAAATGGGTTTTTAACTCCAACCCCGACCCCTTCTGGCCTGTGGTGCCAACCTACAGCCTGTAACAGTGCCTTGAAGAGAAAGAGGTCGAGAAGCAAAATAGCTACTTAACTGTTGATTGAGCACTTACTATGCTCCCTATGTGCTAGGAATGACAGTCCAGTGTTTTATGTGCCTGAGCTCATTTAATCTCATCAACTACCTATGAGCTGAACATTATTGTATTATCCCTATTTGTAGAAAAATATGATAACAGTGAGAACAACAATCATAATGGGAGCCCCATGTATTGGGTTCTTTCTAAGGGCAGGCACCCTCACTTGTCAATTCTTTTTTTTTTTTAACTCATTAATTCTTGAGGTAGGCTTTATTGTCCCTTATTTCAGAAGAGGAAACTGAGGCCCAAGGCCACACAACTGAGTGGCAGAGGCATAAATAACACTTTGTCTTCCTCACCCCGAAGCATGTTCCGGAATTCTGGTAGCCTCCTGGAGGCCTTCTTGCTGCTTCTTGAGGGACCCCTGCTCTTTCTGTGGTGGCCTGGGCAGGGTGTTCTGTGGCTCATCAGTCTGGCCTTGAACCACAGGTGCTTCGCCAGTGCAGCAGCAAGTATGGCAGGTGTGGAGCAGCACGAGGGCACCATCCAGGTGCAGGGCCAGAGCCTCTTCTTCCGAGAGGCTCGGCCAGGCGGTGGACAGGCTGCCCGCTTCTCGGTTCTGCTGTTGCATGGTATCCGCTTCTCCTCTGAGACCTGGCAGAACCTGGGCACGCTGCAGAGGCTGGCTCAGGCTGGCTACCGGGCTGTGGCCATGGACCTGCCAGGTATTTCTGGGGCGAGCTCCTGGACAGGGGTTGTGGGGGCCTCACTGGGGGCTGGGGGACTTGGGAGGACCTGGCCAGGCTGGGCCCTGAGTTCAACCGGGCACGGTGCACACCGTGGGGCCTTCTGGTTTCTCTGGTCTCCATCCGGATGTGGTCTGGACACTGTCCAGATCCTTCTGTGTTGCCCTGGGGCAGTGTCTCAGTATTTCTGAGCTTCTGTTTCCTCATCTGTAATGGGAGATACATTCATTTTGGGGGTTGGCTCTAGTGAGAATGGACTGAGATTTCGTGAGTATATGGTCAGTACCTGACGCCTAATAATCGGTGCTCAGTTCAGTTGGAAGTAAAATCTTTCGATGGAGCCATAACCATAGTCTGTTGGAAGGTCTACCGAGTGAGACTGAATCTTCTGACACATTTGGGGGGGGGGCAGAGCCTGGAGGGTGGCTAAGCCCCCAGTCATGCTCCCATGTACAAAGCCCTAAACTGGGTTCTGGAGTAGGCAGGTGCAGCCCCAGACTGGCAGTCATAACCTAGACACGGTGCCACGTGAAGGGGCAGCATAGCCGACCTGCTCCCCTCACAGACATGGCTGCCATGTTTTCAGTGCCCAGGTGTGGGCCTCTAGGCCCAGATGGAATGGGTTCAGACAGTGGGTTGGACTGATCTTCCAGGTGAAGGCCTTGAGCTAATCTCTCTGGGGAAGGTGGGACTAATTGGAGGGAGGTACACGAGCAGAGCCAGCTCCTCAGCCACTGTCCTCCCTGCCAGCCCCGGGATGGGTGTCTCTTAAACACTTAACTCATTTAATTTTCACAACAATCTGAAACAGCAGGTACTTTTGTTATCCCCTTCCACATGTGGAGAAACTGAGCAGCCGAGAGAGGGTTGAGGAGGCTTTCCCAAGGTCGCACCGACAGTAAGTGGAAGAGTGAGACTTGGAGCCAGCTGGGTTGGACTTCAGAGCCTGATCCTTTCCAGGACCACTCTACTGCTGGGAGAGATGGTCACAGAGGGAAACGTCTCATGCTTGCCACAGATAATGGTAGATCGAGGCTGCTGTAGGAATACACTCGGGTACGCTGTGTGCTGCAGGAACCTGGAACAGAGAGATTGACCTAGGAGGGCTTCCTGGAGGAATGGACTGTCTCTTCCACTTTGCAACTCATGCCCTTGTCTTGTCTTTCTCACACCTGAATCCCTGCAGGTCTGGGGCACTCCAAGGAAGCAGCAGCCCCTGCCCCTATTGGAGAGCTGGTCCCCAGCAGCTTCCTTGCAGCTGTGGTAGATGCCTTGGACCTGGGCCCCCCAGTTGTGATCAGCCCGTCGTTGAGTGGCATGTACTCCCTGCCGTTCCTCACGGCCCCTGGCTCCCAGCTCCGGGGCTATGTGCCAGTGGCCCCCATCTGCACTGACAAAATCAATGCTGCCGACTATGCCAGTGTGAAGGTATCCCTGTGTGGGAGGCCGAGATGCCCCTGCCACGACCAAGGAAAGGTCCATCCTGGGACCTTTCCTCACCCGGGGGAGGGGTAACCAAGGGGTGGTTCTGGGAGGAGCTAAATGACAAACCTCCACCCTTCTGGTTTACTTAGCAGATTACTGTGCCTTGGCCTTGTGTTAAACTGTATGCTGGGGCAGGCAAAAATCCATGCCTCTGTCAGCCAGGAGCTGGGGCTTCTTCTGTCACCCACTGGCCTGGCTTGTCTCTCTCCCTTATTTGGGGTGACCCTAGGGAGAGACCGAAGTGATAGCGGGACTAGAGCTGACCTCTAGGAGGCTGAGGCCCGTGTGTCAGGTCCCTGTTTACTCTGTCTCCCTTTCCTTTTTCTAGACCTCTGCTCTTATCGTGTATGGAGACCAGGACCCCATGGGTCTGACTAGCTTGGAGCACCTGAAGCAGTTACCCAACCACCGGGTGTTGGTTATGAAGGGGGCAGGGCACTCCTGTTACCTTGACAAACCTGAGGAGTGGCACACAGAGCTGCTGGATTTCCTGCGGGGGCTAGCATGAGACCCAGCCCTGCTGATGGGGGTGGCTGCTGGCCTGCCTTGGGCTCTCTCTGTCTCCTTCCTCCCCGCCATGGGTTCCTGCTCATCATGTATATGCAACAGGTGTGTCTCTCTCTGGGTTCTTGTCTTTGGGGTCTATCTTTTCCTCTTCCTCTTTCTCTTGCAGTGACAGACTGTGGAGGTGAAATCAAGAAGAAAAGCCCCAGGAATCAAGAGACATAATCTGGTGGAGGGTAATCCATTAGCTGGGCTTCTCCTACAGGCTTTCCTGTTTGCTTGCAACCCTTTCTCTGCCCTGTTCAGCCTCCCCATCCTGCCTCCAATCTCTCCCTTTGGCTGTCCTATGGGGCACTCACACCCCCTACCCCTGCCTCTCAGACCAAAGATACATTCAGATACATCCATGCCCACACACATGCTTACTCATTTAGAGCCATCTATGTTCCCAGATATGGCCCTTCACTTGGGAGCAGCTGCATAGGTGTGGGCAACTCTGGGCCAACATGCACATGGTCACCTGCAGCTTTGCACTGCATGCACTCACACGCATGCATTCTTGTGCCTCCACACATGCCCCCTCCCAACCGGCAGCTCCCACTGTCCAGGAAGGTGGGGACCTAACAGGCCAGCCCTAGCAGGAGGCCGTCTGCCAGGCTTAGGAGTAGCCAGCCCTGAACTTCATTCATCCACAGGTTGCAGCTGGCCCCAGAACAGAACTGCCCCCCAAAAGGTGACATCTTTTCCACCCTCAGATCTCCCTGCCTTTCCCTCCTCCCTTTCTGGGTGCTCCACACCTCCCCAGGTTGGGAGGCTTGATCTGCTCAGCCAAGCTTGTTTCCTGCTCTGAGGTTCGGGGGCTGGGGAAAAGGAAAGTGGAGAGTGGAGGTCGGTGAAATAAAGTGATGCAATTAGACCCCGCAGACTCTCTCTGTCTCCAGAGCGCCGCCCCTCCCCCGCCCCTGGGGACCGCCACTGTGGGCCCCTCCCCCACCCTGGCGGGACCAGATGGTCCCCCTGCCCTTTGTCCACCCGGCCAGATGGAGGGGAAGGGAGATTGGATTCCCCTCCCCACCCACACACACCCAGGTGCCAAGAGACTCAGCTGTGGGGGGAGGTGGAGGTCAGTGGGACCAGGCTGAGCCGATTACGAAGGAGAGGGGGAGGTAGATCTGCTCCCCAGGGGGTGAGGTGGGGGAAGGAGAGGGCTTGGGAGACCGTCCAACTCCTCCCGTTCCCTAGCAGAGTACTCAACTGCGCCGCGGCCCTTGCGACCCTAGCCCCAGAAAGGAATTCTGGGGGTAGCTTTGGGGGAATGGCGGGGCGGGCGGCACTGGATCACATAGCTCTCAGGCTCCTCCTCCAGCTGGTCCGGTAACTTGTCCCGGGTGGACAAGGGCCGGGCCTCGCGGAAGCTGTGGGTGGCTGAGGGGCGCGGGTCTTGGTGGGCGAGAGCCCCGCGCGGGGATGCGGGGATGGATGGCGCAGAAGCGAGCAGAGCCGGGAACCGGGTCGGGCGTAGGGTCGAAATCCAGGCTCCGAGGGATCCGAGCCCGAGCGGGGCAGCGTGGGGCCTGGCGGCCGACCCGAGGCCGAGATTTGGGAGCGGTGGGCTCGGCGGAGGCGCCTGACCGGCGGCCCTGGCGGGCAGAGAGTGCTGGGGCTCGCGGCCAGGCGCAGAGGGACCACGGCTGGGCGGTCGCTCGCGGCCTGACACCCCCTCCACCCCCACCCAGCCGGGCCCTCATCTCCCCGCGCGCGGACGACCTGCCGGGGGAGGGTCGCACCAGCCCTCCCGGAAGCGGCCGCCGCTCCGGGCGCACCGCGGCGCGCGGGGCGGGGCGGGCGGCTGCGGCACTGGGGCGGCTGGGGCGGGCCCGCCGCGCTGTAATCGGATCCGGGGAGGGGGCGGGGAGGGGCCGGGCCGGGCGGGCCGGGGGGGGGTGGGGGGGGCGCGGAGCCGGGCTCCGGGCCGGCCGGGCTCCGCGCCTGTCAAACCCCTCATTGTTCGCAGCTGATGTCACTCGCAGTTGTGAGCGGCCGCCTCTCCCGGGGACAATGTGGGACTGAGCGGCCCAGCCGCCGCGCCGCCGCCGCCGCCGCCGCCGCAGGACAGCCCCAGCGAGGTAGGGCGCGGGCCGGGCGGGGCACCGCGGGCCGCGAAGTTTGGGGGTTCGACCGGGGGGCGGGGAGCCCGCGCTAGAGTCTACAGGCCGGGGTCCCGGTTTGGGAGACTGGGAGACCGTGAGGAACATGCTTCCCTGTCCCACATGGGCCCAGGCCTGCACAGGTGGGGGGCGCTGCTCTGCCAGAGGAGCCCCCAGCACTAAGGGAGGGCCTTCCTGGACCTGAGACCCCAGATTTGAGGCCCACATCCCACCTGCTGTTTCTGTTCTTTGGACCTGCTCTTCTCTCGACCTCCTGCCTTGGGTTCTGGTTCTTCCATCTCTATTCCCATCTGCCATTCCCCTGCAGTTCCTGGCTCGGCACACACCCCTTCCCATTCTCTGCAGTCCTTGACTGGGGGGGCTGGCAGACAGATCTCCAACCAGGGGTGTGTGAAGATGACAGTCGGGGGCTCAGAGTGGTCCTTCATGCCCTGTGGCTCTTCAGCCCCTCAGCTCTGACCTAGCTTCTAGCTGGAGTCCTGGGGGACAGGGGGTGTCTCTGGCTACTCACTTCAGCCTGAATCTCATGCCTGCCTGGTCAGGAGAGGGAGGTGCCCACCTCCTCACTCCCCTGTCCCAGGCCCGCCATCTTGAGACCTGTGGCACCCAGTGCTCCGCCTGGCTCCAGCACCCTGGGGAGTGGTCTTCAAGGAGATGCACCCACGGCCAGTGGATGCCCTCCTTCCAGAATGTGGGCTCTTGGTCCCCACCAAGCCCACAATGTTTACCTTCATGCTGGACCAACAGGGCTTGTGTCCCTAGGGGCCCTCTTTCTCCTACAAAGAGCTCTTAGACCCCAGGGACTCTCTCCAGGACCTTAAACCTTAGCTCCAGCCTTCACTCTTTCCTGAGGTTATCCTCACTGCTTCAGGGCCAGCACCTGGGATCCTATCCTTTTCCCATCTGAAGATTCCCTAGTCCCTCTGTGCCCTGGAACCCCCTCAACCTCCAAAGCACCCCCATCCCAGCCCCCACCCCCCAGCCTTCATCAGCATGCAGGCTCAGGCTGCCCAAACACAAGGGGATTGTTCTTCTTGCATGCTCAGGGTGGGGGGCTGGGAGCAGGCGGCCCACACACCCTGGCAGGCCCAGGCCACAGGGAGGCTGGCTTTGCCCCGCCCTGTGTCCCCAGACAGGCTCTGTCCACCCTCCCTACTCCCATCCCTGCCACCCCGCACCCCCCCCCCAGCCTCCATCACCATTGCCCAGTGGCCTTGACCTCTTGAGGAAAAAGCTCTGAGCTGCACAGGTGGACCCCTCGTTCTCCCAGCTCTGCCAGTCGCCTTTCATGTAGCCTTATAAACAAGTGCCTTCCTCTTTGGGCCTCAGGTTCCGACTTTGTGAAACCTGCACCACTCCCCAGCTCTTCTTCCAGCCTCCCTTCCACATGGGGGAGGAACCCATTCCGGGCCCCTAGAAGTCTCAAAGCACAGCGCAAATCTCCCACCCCAGTGACATGCCCTGGAAGCCCCTAGAGCCAAAGAAACAGCAGGAGCAGGGGCTCTGCTGAGGAAAGGAAACTGGGAATTCTGTCCAGCCAGATCCTGGGTCTCCCACGTGACTGGTCCCCCTGTGCCCTGATCTTCTCACCCCATCCTTACATCCCCCTCTGGGACCTCAGGCCCATCTCTGGTCCCTAATGCCTCCAGGCCCTTCTCCCTGCACACGTCCTGGCTCCTGATCTCCTGGAGAAACTCTTACTCTCCTGGGTAGCAGAAAGACAGGCTTGAAAATGCCCAGCTGGGGCTCCTTTGAGTTGAGGCATATCTTTAGGGGGCACAGAGGCCTGAGTGATTATATCTGACTTAGAAGGTTGGGGAAGGCTTCACAGAGGAGGTGGCATTTGAGAAGGATTTTGACAGAGAGTGAGGAGGATGGGCATTTCAAGCTGGGATCAGCCTGGGCAAAGGCCCAGAGGCCTGGGGGTGCTAGGCGTGTTTTGTAGCCTGGTGTGTAGGGGGCAACGGGTAGAGATGAGAGAAGAGAAGCTGGCAGGGACCGGATCCCGAAGGGCCTTGAGTGCCTGTCTGTGGCGATCAGGCTTTATTCCTTGGGTACTGAGGAGTCAGCGATGACTGTTGAGCAGCAGAATGACCCAGTCTCCAGCATGGAAAATAAAAGCTAGAGACCTTTCTCAATTTGGGCGAGGCAGTGAGAGGATGGGTATCGGGGTGGGGCTGTACCAGGAAGTTGTGTCCTTTCTCCTGGAGCCCAATCTGGGCCTGCCTCAGTTTCCCTTGGCTGTGAGGACTCTTGAGGCGTTGCTTAATGATGCCCTAAGGAGGCTGTAGCATTTCTGGCACCAGACAACTTGGGAGAGCTTCCCTTCGCTGCCTAGCACTGATTCTACAGGATAGCCCTGGGTCAGGAAACCAGAGGTTGGAGCTCATGGACCCTCCAGGCGAGCAGCTCCCCTGCAGGCCTCTCCTTCCCTGACTCTCCCAAGAAGTGCTTTGAATAGGCATCCTGGGAAGCTGTAAGGCTGAGAGGCGGGGCATATGGGTCAGAGGATACTGGGATGCTTTTTGTGGAGGCCTGGGGAATCAGGAAGCATACCCAGTGAAGGGGACAGGCAAGGGAGTCAGGATCCCTCAGTACTGATCTCTCCAAGCCTCGTGTCCACCTCCTGCCACGCCCTGCTTCGCCTGATGTCCCGAGCCATTCCCCAGCATCACTGGGTGTGGCCAGCATGGCTGCTTTTGGATTAGGAGTAGGAGGCTGCTAGGTTGGAGCCTAGTGGTGCTGAGGGGGAGTCAGGGGATGTGAGGTGGGGGATGAACTTGGAGACTCCCCCCCCCCCCACCTTCTTCCTAGCTCAGGTGGATCTGTAAGCCCTGGTTGGTCCAGACACTGCCTAGCAGAGCCAAGGGAATCCCCCAAGGGGCGGGCCAGTCCACTTGAGTTGCCTGGCCCCAGGAGCCCTCCCCTCCCCCGGATTGTTCTTGCTCCAGAACAAAGCCAGGGTGGACACTTGATCCCTGCATGTAGGGGGGAGCTGGCTAAGCCCCCGGCCCTTTGATTGGGCAGCTGTCATGAGAGAGAGACAGCTGGGGGGGAGGGGCAGGAAGGGGCAGCCGCCATCGCTTACACAGCTGTCACCCCCCCCCCGCCCCCTCCAGCCTGGGTGGCAGGAAGCCAGGGACAGAAGGAGTGGGCACTCATCTGGGGAGGGGGCCTGGGGAGCAGGAGGGAACACCCGAGGTCAGAGGCTTGGTCTGAGCTTGGTATGTTCTGCCAAGGAGCCCTGCTGACCAGAGGGGGCTGGGCACCCCGAGAGGTGAGCTGGAGGTCAGTATGGCATGACGTGTGGCTGCCATGTGGGTGGCCCAGCAGAGACCCGGGGCCCACCAGCAAATAACTCTCTAGAACCCTGGTGAGGGCAGAAGGGGAGCCAGCATGCCTAATAGGACTGCTCGTTCTTAGGGTCCCTAGGAGACTAATTTGGGAAACCTGTGTCAGGAACGCTTGTTCTCTCCTAAAAAGGAAAGATCTTGAGGTCCCTCAGAACAGGAAGGACACAGAGATACCAGTACCAGCAACCCCCAGCCCCATACATACCCACATAGCACAGGTGGGTAAACTGAGGTCCATGTCGGGTGAAGGCCTAGCCAAGGTCGCCCATGGAATTTGAGGCAGTGGGCTCTACTGCAGACCCAGGTACCTTTTTCAGGGCAGAAACTCTAGTTCTGGCCACATTCTAGTCCCTTTGCCCTTTTTTCCTCAAGTCTTATGACCCCAAGAGGTAATGTAGGAATGGTCTGGAGACAGTGTGAAGTCTCCCACTAGTCACCACTCCAAAGGAATCCCTGAGCCTCTGAAAATTCTGGAACTTAAGACCGTAGCTTTGGACAAGTTGTCAGTCCTTTCCAAACACGGTCCACATGTACTAGCCAGGCAGGGGTCTCACAGACTGCTAAAGTCTGCTCCCCACCTTTCAAGAGCCCTGCTCCAGGAAGAGGACGGACAAACCCAGACAGGGGAGCCAGAAAGGAGAGGCAGACAGGGCCTGTGACAGAGCCCCAGCCAGTAGGCAGGACTGTGCTTTCCACACCTCTCTGTGACCTTGGGCAGGTTATAGACCCTCTGTTGGCATCAAGTTCCCTTCTGTTTGGTGAATTCATCTGTTCAGCTCACCATTATGTTCTGAACACCTTCTCCAGCCTGGCTCTGGGGACACAAGGAGGAGGTGGCAGCCTTGGCCCCTGCTCTAAGGGGCTCCCGAGTTTGGCTGTCCGGGGTGACAGAAACTAAGCACGTCATCACAAGTGCTTTGCTGGAGGAAGCGCACGCAGCGGGGGGAATGTTAGCCAGGGCAGCCAGCATGAGGCTGGCCAGGATGCTCACAGAGCATAGTCCCTGTATCTGCTGTTGACCTCTGACCTCTGGAGAGCCTATGGGCAGAACTCATGGGAAGGGAGGAGCAGGTGCTGGGGAGACAAGTTACTGAGTGCTTGGGGAGACAGCATTGTCACCCTAATGGTACAGTTGAAGGAACAGGTCTCATGCCGTAGAGTGATTTGGTTGGGCTTCCTGAGAAAGCCAGGCTGGGAGCACCCCCTTCCTACTCCATGCCCAAGCTCTGGCTAGCAAGGGAGTTCCAACGAGGGGATTGGACAGTGTTCCACACCCTTGACCCTCATGTCAGGATAGGGCAAGGGGCTGAAGAAGAAAGTGCCCAGAGGTCTCTAGAATGCTCTAAGCAGGCACACTCATCCTTGGCTCCCACACCCTCCTGGGCAGAAGAAATTTGCAGGGTTAGGGTTTGGTCTTGGCTCAGCTTTGGCACCAGTTGGTCCCACTCCATTTTCCGCCTTGGGTTCTGGTCTCTCAGTTAGCTCCCCATCAAGGCTCAGCCTCCTGGTAGGAGACAGCCGCTGGAGGAGAGGGATTTCCAAGCAGGATTAAGGTTCAGGATTAAGTCGGGCATGAAAAGGGGTCGGGTAGGGAGGGCTGGGAGGGCCGGCGGCTGGGCTAATCCCAGAAGCTAATCTCTGGCTCCTCCTTTCTCCGTCAGTTAACGGCCTTGACATTTCCCAGCCCCCAAATCCCTATCTTACCCATCACCTAGTCCCAGGGGGAGGCATTCTTTCCATTTTGTAGGTGAGGAAATTGAGACTGGGAGCCCAGTGACTTGTTTCTGGTGCAGTAGAAAGTATTCCAGGCTGGGAATGTGGCCCCTTCTTACCTCCGCAGCACACAGGAGAGGACTTGGAAAACCAGTGTGGACTGCTAGTCTCCTGACACCACCCCCCTTGCCCCATGTGCTGAATGAACTCTGTTCAGAGCTGTCTGCAGGGAGCCTCTGCTTTAGTGACCACTGGAGGTGGTAGTCTCAGCCCTTGGGCCCCCATCCCCACAAGCCTTTGCCAGGCAGAGGGAAGGCTGGGGCAAGGGGACACTCCTAGAACCTTGCTATCTTCACTTCCACCCTCCTTTCAAGGCCTCCCCATGGGTCCCCATGGCTGCTCCAGTCTCCACTCCAGCAGCCGCTCCATGCTATAGTCCGGGGGCAGGGGCTGGGAGGGGGGAGCTTCTTATTTGGAATGACTTCAACCTTAACCAAACTTCTGAGGCCAAATCCATAGGGGTCCCCTTTTCCAAAAGGTCAGAGAGGAGGCTCTCCCTCTCTGGACTCCCATAGGCCTCCTGGTTAATTTTTCTAATGTACATGGAAAAGGGATCCCCATGGAGACTGGGTGCCTACCGCATATGTACTTAGCTCATTTTAATTCTCATAACTCTTTGAGGGTAGGACTTGGGAGTGTCCTCTTACAGATAAGGAAGTGGAGGCTCGGATGGGTTAAATCAACTGTCCAGAGCTACCTAGCAAGTAGTTTCTTACAAGGACGCTGGTCATTGTGACGTTCGAAACTGGGGATCTACACTGTCTCTCTTCTGTAGGAATTTGGTTAGTCTGGCTCTGAGATCCTCATGTAAGGGCAGGAAACCCAGAAGAGACCCGGGCTCCTCTCTAACCCCTCTTCCGTGCATCCGTCAGAGCCGGCCGGGCACCGTGGACGCACCCCCAGGCCGCTGTGGCCCCAGCCCCGCCTGACAGGATGAGCGGCTCAGATGCGGGGCTGGAGGAGGAGCCAGAGCTCAGCATCACCCTCACACTTCGGATGCTGATGCATGGAAAGGTGAGCGGGCGGGGGGGGGGGGGGGGGGGCAAGGTGAGGCATGGCCAGCCAGCAGTTTGATCTCC
Organism: Paguma larvata; assembly: GCA_030068075.1. Lineage (NCBI taxonomy): Eukaryota > Metazoa > Chordata > Mammalia > Carnivora > Viverridae > Paguma > Paguma larvata. Next base: position 19,494,132 of record CM057842.1, on the reverse strand, counting down.
TGCGTCCTGTCTCTGGTAGAGCCCCTGTCCCGGTGGAGGGGCAGGGCCTGGGGCATTGGTGCCCCCTGACTCTACTCTTTTCTCGTTCGCAGGAGGTTGGCAGCATCATTGGGAAGGTAGGTGCCCAGTTCTGCTCTGTGTAGACTTCAACCTGAGGCCTTAGGCCAGGTGAGGGGGCAGTGACCACTCAGGCTAAGAGCCATTCTGTGTTTTGTTTCCCACAGAAAGGAGAGACTGTAAAGCGAATCCGGGAGCAGGTGAGGATGGAGTTTGGGAGAGCTGCACAGGGCACCTGGTTGGAGGGGAGGGGAGATCCCTACCCACATTTTCCCAGAACCCCACCATTTGGGATGACCAGTGAGTGGCCTTAGAAGGTAGCTGTTTTCGGCCGCGGCTGGGGCCTGGTGAGTGGGCAGGTTCCTGGCAAGGGAGTGGAGAAGGAGACCCGCTGCCCGGCCTTTCTGTACCCGCAGAGCAGTGCCCGCATCACCATCTCTGAGGGTTCCTGCCCCGAGCGCATCACCACCATCACCGGGTCCACGGCAGCCGTCTTCCATGCCGTCTCTATGATCGCCTTCAAGCTGGATGAGGTCCGTGGGTGGCCGGGGTGGGAGGCCAGGGGTGCTTCCCTGGGGCAGGGGAATAGGGCTCCGACTCCACGCAGTGGCTGTAGGTGGCAGGAAAGGCCCAGCCCGGGGCAGGTTTCTTTTATTAGGGTAGGATTTGGGGAGGGCTTCGCTCCTTCAAACCCCAGCAGGAAGGTGCTCCAGGGGTGGGGCAAGCACAGCCAAACCGCAGTCTTCCTGCCCAGGACCTTTGCGCTGCTCCTGCAAATGGTGGAAATGTCTCCAGGCCTCCGGTGACCCTGCGCCTTGTCATCCCTGCAAGCCAGTGTGGCTCACTGATTGGGAAGGCCGGCACCAAGATCAAGGAGATTCGAGAGGTGAGGCAAAGGGGGATACCACCCTCAGGAAGTCCTAGCCTCCACTTCAGAGAGTGGACCTGGTTTATGGCTTCCTGTCCCCTGGGGAGCTCCAAGCCTGGGCAGCCCTAGTCTGGATTACGAGGGCAGCCAGACATGGCCCCTGTTCTCTGTTTATAGACCACGGGTGCCCAGGTGCAGGTGGCAGGAGACCTGCTCCCCAACTCTACAGAGCGTGCTGTCACCGTGTCTGGGGTACCTGATGCCATCATCCTGTGTGTGCGCCAGATCTGTGCTGTTATCCTGGAGGTGCTGCCCTGGTGCAGGGAGAGGGGACAGGGATGGGCCCTGGCCTGTCTTGTCAGGCCCCCAAGTTCTATGCATATGACACTGGGTGGAGGCGGGGCAGGGCTGCAGGGATGGACTGGGAGCTCCAGGGTGTTGGGATGCATTTACCCTGGGGTTCATGGGAAGGGCCTTGAAAGCATTGGCCTTGGGGGATTCAGGGGCGCTTGGAAGGTGCTGACAGAGCCTCCCCCATTCGTGCCTTCTAGTCCCCACCCAAAGGAGCTACTATCCCGTATCATCCAAGCCTCTCCTTAGGTACCGTCCTTCTCTCCGCCAACCAGGTGAGATGGAACAGTAGCAGGGGTGAGAAGCATTACTGGAAAAGGGGGCTTGAGATCGGGGAGGGATGGGAGAGGGACTAGGAGGTTGGGTGGGGAGAGGAGTGACTGGCCAAACCCACTTTATAGTAACCCTCTTTCACCCACTTTGTCCCCCACAGGGCTTTTCTGTCCAGGGTCAGTATGGGGCTGTGACCCCAGCTGAGGTGAGTAACCATAGCCCAAGGGACCCCTTCCCAAGCCAGGCCTCCTCTGACTTCTGACCCCTCTTCTCTGGCATAGGTCACCAAGCTCCAGCAGCTCTCGGGCCACGCAGTGCCCTTTGCCTCACCCAGCATGGTGCCAGGTGAGCAGCCCTGCAGACGGAGACAAGGGCATGCTCCAAGGGGCGGGCAGCCCCCCTGAAATGTACACGGGGAGGCAGGAAAGGCCCAGAATCACATCTGATCCCTCTTCTCCTCCCCCCCAGGACTGGATCCTGGCACACAGACCAGCTCACAGGAGTTCTTGGTTCCCAACGACGTGAGCAGGGGATCGGGTAGTTTGAGGGTGGGTAGCGGGGGCCCAGGAGTCTGGCCCCGACCTCGGGTTGAATTCTGCTCTCCCCCCCAGCTGATTGGCTGCGTGATCGGGCGCCAGGGCAGCAAGATCAGTGAGATCCGGCAGATGTCAGGGGCACATATCAAGATCGGGAACCAAGCAGAGGGTGCTGGCGAGAGGCACGTGACCATCACTGGTTCCCCTGTCTCCATCGCCCTGGCCCAGTACCTCATCACTGCCTGGTGAGTGTGCGGTGGGGGTGTCCCAGGCCACGGGGCTTTTGTGCCTGTGAAAAGCACACTTGGGGTGGGAAAGCTGATCTCCCTTCTCTGTCTCCGTCTGGGCACATCCTCTGCCTCCCCAGCCCTGCCTTACCCACTCATGTCGCCCTGTCTCCCCTCCCCATTCCTTGTGTCTTCTTTTCTCATTCCTGTCTTTTTCCGCTGGGTTTTGGCCTCCCCGCATCTCCTCTCTCCCCATCATACCTGCTTATCCTTTCTTCCCTTTTACCCCCACTCTCCTGCCATCCCTGTTTTCTCTCATGTCATTGTTCTCGATTCCTCTCCATCTTTCATCTAATCTCCCCCTATATTTGTCCTCATTGCCCCTCTCTCACTCCCACCTTCCCCTGCATCTCCCCCCATATCCCTCTCTCCAGTCTAGAAACGGCCAAGTCTACCTCTGGGGGGACACCCGGCTCGGCCCCCACAGACCTGCCTGCCCCCTTCTCGCCGCCCCTGACGGCCCTGCCCACAGCTCCCCCAGGCCTGCTGGGTACGCCCTATGCCATCTCCCTCTCCAACTTCATCGGCCTCAAGCCTGTGCCCTTCTTGGCTCTACCACCTGCCTCCCCAGGGCCGCCGCCGGGCTTGGCGGCCTACACTGCCAAGATGGCAGCAGCCAATGGGAGCAAGAAAGCTGAGCGGCAGAAATTCTCCCCCTACTGAGGCCGGCTGAGGCACGGGCGCAGGGGCAGGCAGGACCACCGGTAGGGGCTGCCTCTGCACCCTACCTGCCCAAGGAGACTCCACCCTGGGGTCCCAAATGCCACTAATGCCCAGACGCATGGATGCACCCCCCCCAACCTGGCCCCGGTTTGTGGGAGTAACTCCTCTTAGAGCGGGAGCAGTTTCTGGCCCAGGGTCTGGGAGTCGCAGCAGCCCCAGGGTAGGGGGCTCCACCCCCTCTAGCTCTATGCTTGGATGCAGGGAGCATCCTTAGTGTTCTCACTTCAGGGGGTCACTCATGCACTCCCCATCCCTTAGGGCTTCCCAGTCTCCTGCCCCCACCCCACCCCCCGTGGGGATCAGGGAGGAGGGCTGGGGGGTGGCTGGGGGCCACGCTTCTCTCCCCACCTCCCCGCAGATTCCTGCTGCTTCCACTGATACCCTTTTGACTGGAATGGACTGGCTGGGCTTGGCAGAGGGCAACCCAAAAAGGGGACCCTGCTGGGCAGCTGGGGGAGTGGCGTGGAGGCAGGGGCCGAGTTCTCAGCAGCAGACACTCTGTACAGTTTTTTTCAATCCCTGTTTTTGAATAAATATTCTCAGAGACCAGGAAGCTGTGAAACATTGTGGGTGTTGGTAAAACCTCCAGAAAATGGGTGTGGACAAGGTCCCGGAGGACCCCATCTGTGAATCCACCAGTCCCCACTGAGCTTTGGCCCCTTCCACATGCCAGTTCTGGGGCTTCCAGGCCCTTTGGGGTCATGTTGTCCAGCTTCTGTCTCTGGCATCACACTGATCCAGTTGCTTTCTGGGCACTTTAGAAGCCGGTAGAGGAGTTTCAGTAGCTTTGTCCAGCCTCTCCTTGGTGCAGAAGTCAGGGAAGTCCTCTGAGTATCTCTCCACTGGTTCCTCCTGCCGTGGCTTTACCTAGACCTTGCCCTGCTTGGTCCATCCCTTTGGCTGTAAGCCCTCAGAGCCCACTTCCTCCCCTTCTTTGGCCTGGGGACTATCCACGAGTGTCCAAACCACCTAAGTTGGAGGGGCTCTTAGAGATGGTCCAGGATACAAATGGGAAAACAGATCTAGGGAAGGGTAGGTCTGTATATAAAGCTATGCAGAGTCAGGCTCAGAACCCAGGATTCCTAGCTCCCAGAAGCCTCTTGGCTTCACCAGGCGGCAGGCTCCCTTTCTCCTGTTCCAGAGCCAGAAATTCAGGCAGGAAACCTGCCTGGAACTGTGCGGAGGTTGGATGGGCTCCTTCTGATACCACCGTCTTTCTCCAGTCCCAGCTCAGTATGGAAGGCAGATCTCCTCTCAGGTGGCCCCTGGCATGCTCAGGTTCTCCCCTTCTGGCAAATCTGGAGCTTGTTCTGGTGCCTCAGAAGGGCCTAGGGTAGGGCCCAATGAAGGTCCCCGGAGGTGCTGCAGAAACGCAGGCAGGTGCCAGGCCCGGGGAGTACAGGCACGAGGGGGCTGGGGCAGAGCCCGGCGGGCGAGGCGGCCCAGTGCCCGGCGTACGGGGCGCTGCAGCAGGCCATAGAGGAAGGGGTGAACCGCGAAGGCAGAGTAGGCCACCCAGGTGACAGGCGCCTCAGCCACTGCGGCTTGCGCAGCGGGCGCCAGACACGCACAGCCGTAAGGCAGCCAGCAGGCTGCGAACTGGCCCACGGCCAGGGCTGGGGCCAGGGCTGCTTTGCCCCCAGGCAGGCGAGGCCGGAGGGGTGGCAAGATGGAGAGGCGGCTGTCCAGAGAGTCGGAGCGCGGTCGGGAGCCGCGCGCCGGCCGCGGGGGCCGCAGGGCCGCGCGGCGAGCCACGAGGAAGATGCCGCCGTAGGCGCCGAGCAGCAGGAGGGCGGGGAGCGCGAAGGCCAGCAGTGCCCAGAGCGGCCGGAAGGGCCCGAGGCCGCCGGCCAGGACGGAGCAGCGCGCCGGGGCCGGGGGCGGCGCGGGCGGCGGCCCGAGCAGGGAGAGCGCGCCCAGCAGCCCCGCGGCGGCCCACACGGCGGTGAGCACCAGGCCCGGCGGAGGCCGCGCGCCGGGCCGCAGCGGGTGCACTATGAGGCGGTAGCGCGCCAGGCCGAGCGCGGCCACCCCGAGCGTGCAGGCGGGGAGCAGCGCCGCCGAGAGGAAGCGCGAGGCGCGGCACGGCGCGGGGCCCAGGCGCACGCGGCCCAGTCCCGGCGGTGGCGCGGCCAGCAGGCCCAGCGGCATGATGGAGGCGGCCGCCAGCAGGTCCACGACGCACAGGTGCACCAGGTAGAGCGCGTCACGCAGTCCTGGGGTGCGCAGCACCACGACCAGCAGCGCGCCGTTGCCCAGCAGTGCTGCTGCCTCCACGACGGCCGCCAGGATCAACCCCGCCGAGACCGGGACTTCTGAGGTGTTCAGCACTGTGGCGTTGGCCATTCGAGCGCTCAGGCTTCACCCTGTGCTGGGCTGCGGAGAGCGAAATGGAGCGCCTTCCCTCCCCCCTTCCCATCACCTGTCCCCTTGCTCCTCTGGCCCCTCACCTCACAGGCTGCCCGGGCGCCGGCTCCATTGCCCCGGCTGCCATCCTCTCAGGGGCTTGGCCGGCCCCATGGAGGGATGCGAGGCTGGGACTTCTGCTCTCTCCTCTTCCCCCGGCACCTCAGCCTCTGTCGGAGATGGTACTGGCTGACACTCTGATGTTGCCCTTTAGAGACAGAGCTGGCGAGGGAGGGGCAGGGCCTGGCACCAGCCCCCTGGGTCCTAGCAGCTGCCAGCTGCCGGCTGGAGACTGTGCTGTGGAGGAGCTGGGGGTGCCTCTGGGCGGGGGGTGGGGGGGAGTAGGCACAGGTTGGAGTCTAGACTGAAGGCATCAGAGTGGGGGCTTCAGAGTCGGCGGGGCCCTGCTCTGCTTTTCCTTAGGGTAGGAAGTGGCCCTCCACATGCTCTCCCTTCTCCTCTCCAACAGTGGGGCGAATCGGATTATTCAGCCTTTGTCCTGAGGGGAAACTGAGGTCCTGTAAGACAAGGGCTGCAGCCAGGAGGGCTCCAGGAGGGCTAGCTCTCTCAGAGAGGAGGCTGGGAAAGGTGAGGGGAAAAACTGTAGGATGTGGTGCACAGTAGGCTCTCAACCGGGATTAACTTGGCACGGACTAGGTCCTTCATGATAGTGTGTGGAATTAATAAGAGGAGGCCTTGGGGAAACTGCTGTTTTTTTGTTTTAATCGAAGTATAGTTGACATACAGTATTATATTAATTTCAGGTGTACAACATAGTGATTGCACAATTCTATATGTTTCGAAAGTTCACCACACTAAGTACAGTTACCATTTCAATTTCCATTCTGTTTGTTTGATTTTATTTTTGCTGTTACCAAACAAGTCCCCTTCTACTAAGAGCACCCCGAGTTTCCTCTTGGAAACCACCCCTCCCCAATTCTCAAGGCTTAGGGTTTGGGAGAGCAAGATCCCCACCCTCTGTTTTCCTAAGGTGGTGCAAAACCCCAGTCCCCCCCATATGGCATCCCGCACACCCAAGGTGGTTGGCTCTGGGAAAGCCATGTGACTCTAATGGGGCGTCCCCCCTCCCCAGGTAAGTCATCCAGGCCCCTGTCAAAACCCTGTCTGTACCCTGGTGGCATGATATCTGAAGCTCCTTTCTCTCCCCTGCCTCTCCAACATCTCCCCCAGTACTTTTGACTCCTGGGTGCCTTAAATGTTCTGTCCAAAACAGAACCATGGCCTTTGACCTCTCTCCCCAACATACTCCTCACAGAATCTTCCCCATCTCAGAAGGTTTTATCAATGCCTCCCTTCCCCAGGCCCCACGTCCATCAATATGTGTGAATCTATCAATATGTGTGAATCCAGCCATTTCTCCCCCCACCCCCCACCCCTCACCGGAACCACTTCAGCCTCCCCCCAACTGCCTCTGCACCTGCACCTCATGCTAGTCATCGATCTGTTTGTCCTCAGGTCCATCCCCCAGTCCTCCCCGGTGCTCCGCCTTCCAGGGACCTGTCCTTCTCAGGGTTCTTTGCCAGCTGGTTTTGGGTGTATTCAGCTAATGGAAGTTAGCAGCAGAAGACTGGAGGGTGGAGGGAGGGAAGAAGCCGAGGTATTTTCCCTCTCATGCTCTCAGCCAGGGGCTCTGAATCTACTGTCCTCTGTGGAGGACAGCCTCTCTCTCCTTCATGCAGCCCCCTCCGTGGTTCCACACCCACAGGGAGACCCTGGCCTCCCGTGGTGGAATATCACTTCCTTCCATTATCCCTCAGGCCTAAGGGTGGTAGCAACTTCCTGCTGTTGCTAATCTTTGGATTGCCTCACCATCCCCTCTGGTAGTTCAGTTTCTTTCCTGTATCGAATTCCCCTTGTCTGGAATCCCCAGGGTGATTTCAGCTTTGCTGACTGGATCTCGATGAACACGCCCTCCAGTCCACTCTCTACACAGGAGCTGAAGTGGATCCCTCTAAAAACAAATCGGATCATGTCATGACCCTGCTGTCATCCCTCTAAGAGCTTCCCACCATCGGAATAGACTCTCAGCTCCTCTGTGCCCAGTTGGCCTTCTCCCCACCTCTCTGACCTCACACTCCTTCTTGACGACCACACTTCCAGCCATAGCAACCGTCTTGCTGATCCTCCAACATGTCAAACTGGTTTCCACCTCAGGATCTTCACATGTGCTAGTTCCTCTATCAGAACACGCTTCCCTCAAATCTGTCCAGGACTTAGTCCCTCGCCTGATTCCGGGCTCTGCTTGAGAGAGGCCTTCGGTGACCATCTTTTCTAACATCCCCCCACCTTCCCATCACTAACCCTTTTACCCTGACTCATTTTTCTTCCCGGCACTTTCCCTACTTGATAAATTTCATGTCTGCGCATGCGCTTGTTTAGAGCCTGTTGTACTAGCCTGTAAGCTGCATGAGAGCAGGGACTTTGACCATGTCTTGCTCCTGCCTGTGCCCCTAGAACCCATCGCAGGCACTTGATCAGCACTGTGTAGAGCTAGATGGTAGCCACCAGGGCACGGACCTCTGGATTTGACTCATTCCCTGCTGGAATTTGAAGGGCCTGATCCAGTTCTCCATTATTCAGATGAGAAAACTGGCGCTCAGAGGTAAGGAATGTGTCCCAGATCACACAGCTGAGTTGTACCTGGAACCCAGGTCACCTGCTTCCTGGGCTCTGTCCACACAGGCACCACTTCCTGAGCTTGGCCACAATTTAAATACGGACGTTTGCCTCCGAGGCAAAGATGGATCTTTGAGGTCTTGGTTCAGAGTAAGGAGAAGTCCAGCACCTTCTCCTTCCTCTTCTCCTTGGCCAGCGGGACCTGCAGGGCTGGGGCAGTGCCTGAGCCACCAGGGCATGGGGAGGGTTCAGAAGGCTAAGTGGGAATAGCAAATGGGAAAAGTGGGCTGGGGAAGGTGCGGGGGGAGGGTCAGAGACGATGGTGGGTTGGAGAGTGCCCCCTCCCTCCAAAACAGTCCTACTCAATTAAAAATGGAGGGATAATGGAACACTTCATAGTTTATGTGGGGTTTTTTGTTTGTTTGTTTGTTTGTTTGTTTAATTTGCACAGAGAAATGAAGGAGAAGGATAAACCAGAAACTGCAGCAGGTGGGTGGGAACGGAGTGAAAGGCTGGAGAAGGACACTTTTCGGAGCACACGTTTTTGTCCAAAAGATTGGACTTTTGAGAACTCTGTTAATGTTCTATGTATTCAAAAAACAAATCAGTGAAGATGAGGAAAACCCCCTAAAAGTGAGTTATAAGCAGAAACAAATGAACCTCCCTGTATTTCAAACGCATAACAACCACACTGAAGAGAAATAAATAGCTCATCAAAATGACATATGAGGGGCGCCTGGGTGGCTCAGTTGGTTGAGCGTCTGACTTCGGCTCAGGTCATGATCTCGCAGTCCATGAGTTCGAGCCCCGCGTCGGGCTCTGTGCTGACAGCTCGGAGCCTGGAGCCTGCTTTGGATTCTGTGTCTCCCTCTCTCTCTCTCTCTCTCTCTCTCTCTCTCTGCCCCTCCCCCACTCATGCTCTGTCTCTCTCTGTCTCAACAATGAATAAACATTAAGAAAAATTAAAAAAAAAAATGACATTTGAGCCTGTGCTTGAACTGCTGCTTTGACCGTTGACCCTCAGTCTCGAAGACAGTCGCGAATAAGATTCGATACATCTGGAGCTCGACTCAGGTTTGTTTTTCACGCTGGTGCAGGCGTAGCAATCCTGAAACCCCTTTTTACGTGGGATTAAGTGATAAGTATATATATGAAGGCTGACGGAAACCAGGATTCTGACTGTTAGAGGAAAGAGAGATTTTAAACATATACTCGGGGAAGAATGGAAGAGCCCTGTGGTGTTGGATTGGAATTGGAGAAATCGATATAGACAGACGGATGTGTTGATTTATTTACATAAACCTATTTCCTGGCTCTCTTTACTACAAAGACTTACAAGCAATGACACCCCAGTCCCAAGGAACATACCCACTGCCCAAATCTAGGATGTTCAGTACCGTCTCCTGCTCCAGGGAACCAGGGCTCCTCGGAGAAATGGCTGATTTGGGTTTGTGCGAGATGAGCCTGGAACATCTTGTCATGCCAGAAAGGTGCTCAGAAAATGACATAGATCCAGGAGTCAGTTTGAAGGGCCTCTGCTGGCAAAGTCTGGGGCATTTTTGAAGATCAGGATAATTACAGTAATGGATTATAACTCAATGCATAAAATAGGAATCCACAAGTCCATATGGATAATAAAGATGAGGACTAGTAATCAATAAATATAAAAGAAATGATGGGATTAGATACCTGTCATTTGCTACCATCTTAGCAAAAACTGATTCAAGTCATCAATTTTAGGTAAAAATCATCAATGAATACTAAAGCTAGTGGGTGAAAGTCCGGGAAACATGGGACACTTACACCTCAAAATATTTTCCCACAGATTACTGATTAATTACAAATAGGAGAAGTGGTAACTTTCCAGTGGAGAAATCTGGTGGTCACCACCTTGAGAGATCAAAATAACATCGCCTAGAATGGGACATGTCCCTCTGGATATAATGCACCGAAGACACATCATATAGGTCACGTTCCTGCTCAAACTGCACTACCCGAATCCAATCATGACAAAACATCAGACAAACCCAAATTTTGAGATAGTCTGTAAAACAACTGGCCTGTCGCCTTCACAAGCATCAAGAATGTCAAAGTCATGAAGGAAAAAAAATGGCCGAGGAATGGCTTCAGACGGACGGAGACGCATGAGACATGACAACCGAATGCAGTGTGAGACCCCAGACTTGGGGTGCCTGGGTGGCTCAGTTGGTTAAGCGACCAGCTTCGGCTCAGGTCATGATCTCACAGTCTGTGAGTTCAAGCCCCGCGTCGGGCTCTGTGCTGACAGCTCAGAGCCTGGAGTCTGCTTCAGATTCTGCATCTCCCTCTCTCTCTACCCTTCCCTTGCTCATGCTCTGTCTCTGTCTTTCAAAAATAAAATAAAAATGTTAAAAAAAAAAAAGAGACCCCCGACTGGACCCTGATCTGCTCTCTAGCACCTGCACCCCATTTGTGGACAGGGTTACCTGGGGGTGGTTGGCGTTCCTGTCATGACTGTAGAGCAGTACTCCATGGATATGTGCCGAACTTGTTAATAACATTCAGATATAAGATACATGTGGATGTTTGGTCCCACGATAGGTATGCTTGATTTGCCTGGCCGTGTCTGGGGGTCCCCAAATGCCCAACAGTTCTGAATTGGCAAGAGTCCCCCTTGAAGGCTCAATGATCAGGAGGCTAGTTGTTGCAGACTTGGATGTAGGCTGACCTGTATGTGCGTGTGCGTGCGTGTGTGTGCGTGTGTGCACGTCACACATCAACCTTGTGATTGCTTGCTCCCCGGAGTGGGGCTGGGGCTGCTGTGTGCTGTGGTGGGTCCCCGACGAGAGACTGGTGCAGCTGCAGCACAGACAAGCAGAGGCCCGGGAGTGAGCAGATACAATATTTAATAAGCTTGTTGTGTATGCTTGAAGTTTAGCCTACCCTGGTGCTCACACCTCTCGGACGATCGGGGCCAGGGTGGACAGCCGCGGTGGATCTGGGATTCTGCCCACTCTCGGCCTGTGCTCCTTTAACTTGAACGGGCTGCTGTATCTGTGCCCCAGTAATAGTGGCAGTCCATCATGCCCACCACCTTAGGAGGCGAGACTGGGGCCACAGCCATGCCCCGGCTAGCAAGGATTGGAGGTGGGGGGGATCACTGGGACACAAGAGGGAGATTTGGGGGCAGGGAGGGATGATGTGGGGGATGGGCAGGGAGGTTGAGATGATGGTCTAGCCTCCAGCAGGCCCCCGGGGCAGGGATAGTGGACAGCTCAGAGGTGAACCTCCAGCAGGTAGCGCAGGCGACACTGGCTCTCTTGGTAGATGAGATATTCGCTCTGGGAGAACGTGGAGCTGCTGAACTCTGTGCAGCACATGGGCCGGCCCTGGGGCACCGCCACTCGCTGTCCGTCCAGCTCCAGCTGGGTGTCCTGGGCTGGATCTGCGGGGCAGAACAAGGGCCGTGGGTGACTCAAAGGGTCACTGGTCCTTGGCTTTACCAGTAAGTTCTGCCTCCTCTGCTTTCCACTTCTGCCACAGGGAACACCTGCTCATGCCCGCCTTGCGACCTTCAAACCACCGCACAGGCTCGGCCTTCTGCCTGGAACGTCCTCCCCGTTTCTCTGCCTGGGAAATGCCTACTTATCGTTCAATGCTCGGTCAATGGCACCTGTTCTTTGAAGCCCTCCTGGCTGCCCAGGAATGACATATTGAATGAGCAAATGTTTGTCAAATGACAAAGTGAATGACCGTAGTGAGAAGCCTGCTTCTTTTCGTCCCTCTCCTCGGCTCCTTCCCTGCCCACCTAGCTCTTCCCTGAGAGCATCCTGGCCCCCTAGCTCAGCCCCAGGTCTCTAGCCTCAGGACTGTCTAGTTTTTCAGGACTCACCTGGCTCTGTGCGGCCTCGGGCGATGACACTGTTGAAACCAGGGGGTGGCTGCTTCAAGCTGGGATCGTCGACGGTGATGTGGTACTCTCTGCCCAGTGCCACCTCACCCAGGAACATGTAGCCAATTTGGTGGGCTCCGCAGGACATGCCAGTAACTGGGGGACACAGGGAAGCTCAGTGCGGGCAGCTTGGCCCTTCCGACCTGACTCCCTGGCGTCCTGCTGCTGCATCCTTATTTCCTCTGGCTTTGTTGACCGAGCCCAGAAAAGTGCCCACATCCTTAAAAACACCCTTGTCCTGGCTGCGCTCCCACCCACCCCTTACCCCACCCCTCTGATCCTGAGAGCGGGTGTCTGCAGCCCCTTCTCCCCAACGCCAAGGTCAGCAAAGGGCTCCCAGTGACCAAATCCAGGGCGGAGGCCTTTGCTCTCTGGCCTGCTCTTCTGGTTTTGCCGCTGGCATCCTCCCCCACCCCTTGCCTGGGACCCCCTTGCACCGGCTCTCCTGAGGCCACCCTCTACTCCTTCATAGGCTCCTCTGCCCTTGTGGCGGTCCCCTTGGCTTGGGCAACCTCAGACATCCTAGTACATCAGCGCCATCCGACCTTGCTATCTCGGATCAGTGGGTGGTGGTGGTCTCCAAGGATGGGCTGGCTGAGGAACCAGTCTGGGGAGGCCTCCTCAGTGAGGATACCTCTGCACAGAAACTTGGGGGTCATTAGAGATACCTTCAACTGGTCACATATGCTGCCCATCCCACCTCTCTCACGTCCCTCTCACAGATTCTTTCTTCTCCCACCTCCACTGTCTGGGTTGTGTGCCCATCACGTCTGGCCTGGGTGAGAGCAGGGCCTCCCTGTGCCTCTGGCCTCAGCCACCCTCCCTGAGGCTGTAGCCACCGAGACGCTGCTGCTTAACACAAGTCTGGTGAGGGCCCCCGTCACTATCTGGATAAAGCTCCCTTGATCTTCTGGGCCCCAGCCCTCCCCCCGCCACACCAGGCATTTGCTTTGAGCCTTAACATCAGGCTGCGCTTGGAGGTCCTGACCTGCTGTAGCCTCCCAGCCCGTGTGCCACTTCCTACTTTCTTTACTTCCAAGCCTCCTCTTTCACCGCACCCACCTCCACATCTGGCTGGCACGCCTATCATATCTGCATCAGCTGCTCCAGGAAGGGATGTTGCCTGGGGCTGTCTGACCTGTCTCTGACCACCGGCCCCTCCTCTGAATCCCCCCAGGCCTCGGGATACCCCACTGAGCACTCTGGTCAGTAGCTATTCAAGGTTTCCTCTCCTGGAAACACCGCGAGTTGGGCGAGCACTGGGCCTGTCCTCCCTAGTGTCCTGCACCTGCCCAGGTGGCCCCAGGGGTACTCACCATAGCCTGCTGACTTGCTGTTCTCTGAGGCAAAGTAGATGCCCTTGCCAACGCGGCCACCAGAGTGTGGCATGATGCGAAGCCCACTGGTGAGGATGGCGGCCACCACAGCCACATTGGTGCCATGCCACAGTAGCCTCCGATTACCCAGCTTGGAGTGGGCCTGGAACCTGTCTCCCTGGGGGGAAGGAGATGGGAACAGGAAAGGTCATGCTATCCAAGCTCAGGAGCTTCTCTCTGCTGCTCAGAGAGTACCACCAAGGCCAAAGGCCCCTCCGGCCAATCACACCCACTCATGCACACACGCACAAGACCTGGGTCTGGGGGAAACTGACAAGCTGCTAAGCTGACTCACTAATGGGCACATAAGCCAAGGTCATCTCCTTCAGAGTCAGGTGGTGATAGGAGAGTGGGTTGGGAGGACTCTCCCTTACCTCCCCTTCTCGGTTCACTTTCCAAACATGTTGAAGAACGGGGCACCTGTAGGTGTTGCCAGTCTGTTCTAAGTAGGTATGTATCACCTGCAGGAAAAGCAGAAACTGGGTGCCGAGGCTGACAGATGTGTGGACAAAGCCCCACTGGCGTCCCAGTCCCGGAGCTCTCCTTGGGCCCTAGAGACACAGGGAGAGAAGGCCACGGCCAAGGGATTCCTCTGCACACCAGGAGGGCAGATGGGCAGAGGGACACTGCCTGCTATTAGCTGGGCTCCTCTGTGGGACCCGGCCCACCTTGTATTCGGGTGCCTCTGGGTCCAGCAGCTGGAGCTGGCACTTAAGGAGCTGGTAGTCTCGGTCCAGTGGGTGTGGCACCTCCTCCACCTTCTCCTCCTTGGGTGCTACCTGCAGGGTCTGAGCCAGCTCGATGTCTGCCAGCACCTAAAGTGATGGGCAGTGGCGGCTTGTCTGTCCACTTGACTTCCAGCCTCCTCCTTCCCACAAGACTGGGACCACGGTAACCCCACCTATCTGTTCACCTGTGCACCCCTACACCGGGACTTCCCCTCCCCTGTCTTTCAACCTACCCATTCAGTCCACCCCTCTGGGCCTTCTTGGCCATCTGTACTACTCCATCTCCCTTGCCCAGTCTGTCTGTCTGCCCCACTGCCCACCCACTTGCCAACCCTCACCAGCAGCATGTCCTTTTTGGCCTGCAGCAGCTCAGGGGAGTTGATGCATGGGGGCCGACTGCGGCCAAAGTTGTGGGGAATGACAGTGTAGAAGTGGGAGGACAGCTCCTCCAGGCTGAGGCCCCCGTCCGCGGGGTCTTTGAGGGCCGCCTCCAGTGCCTCCAGAGCCTCGAAGCCCCTTGCAATCTGCTGCTTACTCAACTTCCCTAGGGGCATCTTCTTCACATCTAGGGGAGTGGGGAGAGTCAGGGAGACTCAGTCCCGTGGCCCTGCAGCCCCCAGGCCCCTGCCACCCTGGCTGGCCCCTCTCCCCTCACCCAGGTTCATGAGGGTCATGGCCTTGTTGAACATGTCCTTGCTGAAGATGTTGGTGATGAGCTTTTGTGTAGCTGCGTCCAGGGAGCAGGGCCGCACCTGCTGAACCACGGCCCTCACTGGGCCTCCGTCCGTCTAGGGGCAGAGGGCACGGGTGAGCAGGAGCAGCTGGGCACAGCCAGAGCAGAGCCTGGCATTAGACAGAGACTGGCCAGATTGAGGCCAGAAAGGGGAGGTCTGTGCCTGAGGCCACACAGCCGGACAGTGGCAGAACACAACTGGCTGGGTCTCTCCGTCGAGTCCCCTCCCTCATCCCAGGGCCCACCACCCTCCCTAGCCACTTCACCTTCACCACGGCTTCCTGGGCCTCGTCCTCTGCCTGAACTTCAATAAGCGTGTACTTGCCCAGGTGGGCCACAAAATTGTCCCGATCCACCCAGCTGTTCTTGGTCTTGTCGCGAAATTTCTTCTCAAAGTCCTTCTTTGCATCCTCCAGTAACACGAAGTAGCTGAGCTTGGACTGGCCCACCTCTCCCTGCAACCAAAAGCTTCAGGGGTGTGCCTGCCGCAGTGCCCACTGTGGACATTAGTTAGCCTCTGCTGTGCCAAGAGTCCCCGGGCAGTCAGAGGTGGGGAGGGGGCGCGGTCAGCAGCTGAGTAAGCTGTGGGACCCTGGGGAAGTAGGGGGCGTGCAGTGAGCAGAGAGAGGTGGGCACGGGGCGGGAAGGGGCCACTCACCACACGACCCCAGCGGTTCCAGCAGGCGAAGCGGCCACCCTCTTCCAGCAGCTGGATGATGTAGAACTTGTTGTTGTTGCTCTCGATGTCGCTCTGGCTCAGGGTGCAGGCGTAGTCTCCATGCACCTGGGGCCAGAGCGCGCGTGGGGAAGGCAGGCTGGCTCGGGCTGCCCTTGAGTGGGACAGAGGACCCAGCTGCACGCTGACAGGGGTCTGATGGGGAAGGAGTCACGCCGCACTGGGGCATCGGGGGAGGCCCTGTCAGGGAAGGCTTGAGGAGGTCATGGTTCTGCCCTGGGGGACACAGACTGAGGGGACACGACTAAACCCAGCCAGTTGGGGGGAATTCTAGGAGGACACGGCTGTGTCCTGTGCCAGGGAATCAGAGAGAGACGTTGGTTCTGCCCTGGGGGGCTGACAGGGACACGACCCTGCCATGCAAGGGATCTCCGGGGGACATGGCCCTGTGAGGCTGCTTTAGGGGACATAGGTGAGCCCTGGGGAGACTGAGGGGGTCACAGCCCTGCCTTAAGTGTGGCAGGGGGAGGCCTAAGAAGCTCAGGGGCCTGCTCTGGGGTCTAAAGAGCAGACGTGACCTGCCTGGATCTGATGGGATATAACCTTACATGACCTTTGGGGCCTTAGGGGAACATAGCTTACTTGGGACCTTGAGCTGTCCGGCCAGAACCAAGCCCCAGTGGGAAGGGGAGCAGGTGTGAGTGTATTTGTACGGAGGAAGGAGGAAGCTACAAGACTGGATGGCGACTACAGCTTACCTGAGTCCCAGGGTTGTGGCTGAGTGGGCATGCTGAGTCCACTTGAACTATGCGCTTCTCTGTGGGTGCAGCTCTGAGGGCCTTGGCAGTGGAGCGGAAGGTGTCCTCCTCCTCTGTCCCCTGCCGCCCCTTCTTTTTTTCAGGGCCCTCACGTTGCACCTGGGGCTTGCGCTTTGGAGCCATGGCTCTTCTGGGGCACAGAGGGGGCCCTCAGGCCTTCATGGCCTTTGCGTCTCACTTGGCCAGCACAGCACCAACTTGCCCCACCCTGGGTTTGCCCTTTGGTGTTCTCCCCACCTCCACCTGCTCAAGCCACTGTCTCCTCCTGCTTCCATTTCCCCATCGCCAGACTCAGACCAAAACCAGCTCTCTGCACCAGTCACCTTTCCCTTTCCCCATTCACAGGGGCCAGGCCGGGACCCTGTGCCGTCTGCCCTGGGGTCAAGGAAGAGTGGTTCCCTACCCTCTCCAGCAATCCAGTGTGTCCTGATGAGGGAGGGAAAGTGAAAGGAGAATCTCCTCCCTCCTGCTTCTGGGCTCCTCCCTCCAGAGCACTCTCTGGGTACTGCTTGCTCCTCCCCTGTCTCAGCTGACTCAGATGGGCCTGGCATTGTTGCTGGGCTGAGTCACCCAACTATGGAGGAGAGTGGGCAGTAGCTCCGAGGGGCCACACTCCTGGGGCCAGATCTGTCCCTCTAGAACTTGAGACCCAGGGGCCCAGAAACGATTCATTCCCAAGAGGTCAAAAATTCTGGGGTGCCAGTCAGGGTCTGAGATCAGTGGCCTTGAACTGCCAGAGGGCAAGGGCCAGTCCCACCCATCCCTGTCCTGTTCTGCAGAGGGCTGTGGACAGGGCCATAGGGCACTCACCTAGAAGAAAGAAGCAGTGACCTGGGAGAGATGGCAGCCACTAGGTCTAGTATCAGGACCCCTGCAGCAGTTCCAGTTCTAGGGTCTTTTCTAGCAACCCTCTGTAACTTTAGGCGTGACTTGGGGAGTGATTTCCCTACAAGCGTCAGAGGTGGGGGCAGGGGCAGCACAGGAATGAGGGGTGTGGTTTTCTGGCTATCTGGCCACCGGTCAAATGAGTCAGAGGCTGGGCAGGAGGAGGCCAGCAGTCTGTCCCACGGACCCATGGACACTTGATCGGGATACCGCCAAGGCCTAAGGGACTGACGCGTCCTTAGCGCCGCTTGTCTGGTCTGAGGCACGCAGTACAAGTCCGCTGGTTGCCAGTGACCTTGGGCGCAGGTGCAGGCACTGCCTACCTCTTCTCAGGGCTGCCTAGATTCCCCGGGGTTATCTAGTGCCAGGCTGATTCGTTCTTGCCCCCGCCCTCGACGGGGAGGAGTCACGTTCCGAGACCTGAAACCCTGCATCTCTGACGCCTCCTAGCGTTCAAGGGCCGCAAACACAGAAGGCCCGTCTCTTCCGACCCGCCCTCGGACGTCAGCCCACAGCAGGGCGCACGCGCCACTGCCTTGTGCCGGAAGCGCCCGGAGAGGCTTGCTACCTACTGGAACCCGGCGCGGGAGCCTGTAGGAATTGTTGGAGGCGTGGCCACAAGCGTTTACCCTATGGGCGCTTGGGGGGCGTGGCAGAGTTTACAGAAGGACCCAATGGAGCTGCGGGAGGCGGGGCCCACCGGGCAGTGGGAGCCTATCCGGGCCCGGAGTCTTGCCAGACCGCCGGAGTTTAGCAGCCACGTGAGTTCTCCGTGGCGGTCGCTACACACACGGTGGGCAGCATGTCGGCGGCAGCGGCGGCTAGAAAACGCGGAAAGTCGGCTTCAGGGGCCGGGGCCAGTGCAGGGGTTGGCAAGCGGCGGCGGAAGGTGAGCCTGGCGCTTCTGGGGGCCAGAGTCAGTCCTGTTACTGGGACCATCGTCATCTCCTACGGACACCCAGGCCCCCGACCCCTCCGCGGCCCTTTTTTCGGGATCCCAGCTGGAGTCAGCTTCGTCCCACTCTCCGCGGGCCAAATCCTGGAAGGCTTTGCACTTGAGCCAGGGGGGCCACCTCCTTTCCTAGACCCGCATCTCTCGAGGGATCGGAAAGGGCACTTGGACAGTGCCGGGGTGATTGGGAGCCTTGACCAATGAAAGGATTATTTATTTCTCAGGCCGATTCTGCCGGGGAGAAGGGCAAGTCCAAGGGAGGCGGCAAGATGAATGAGGAGATCTCTAGCGACTCTGAGAGTGAGAGGTGAGCTCTCTTCCACCTAGGGAAAGGGGACACCGAGGCCCATGGTGTATGGAAGACTCAGGGAGTCTGGGCAGAGCTGGGCCTAGAACCCAGGTCTCCCGCCTTTTTGGCTCTTAGATCTTGGCCCTTTCCTTCAGTTCTAACCCTGATGAGCAGGTCTCATCTTGCGGAGATTGAGTAGTCTCATCTCCTTCCTTGCATGGTCTCTGTGTGGGGAGAACCCCCAGTCCCAATGCGAGACCAGTGAGAACTCCCTGGTTCATGGCAGGGACCTGAGCACAGGCTGGACTAGCTGGTAAGAGAAGAGGGATGCAAGAAATGCTTGCTGGTCTTAAACCTGCTTTCCCACAATTTCACAGTTGCTGCACCCTCCCTGCCCCCTCATATGCCAGGCACTGGCTTTACTGTTGAGAATAGAGATGAGCAGGCAGGTGAAAAAACGTGTGGTAATGGAATGTGTATTCTACAGCTCTATGTTCTGGAAACAGGGGAGGGTACATTTAAATAGAGCCTGGAGAGATAAGGAGGAGTTCCTCATGTAGAGGCAGGGAGGACCCTTAGGGATCAGGAAAGTCTAGGCCTTTACATATGCCAGATTGGGAGATGGAGAAGAGGGAAAGGTAAGGGTTGCCTGCATCCAGATTGCGGAGGGCTTTAAATACCTCCCTCATACTGCAGGTGACAGGGGTGGGGCGTGGTGGGTTTCAGAGGGGGCTAGCAGGGTGTCAGGCCTGAGCCTGTGGAATGGAGGCTGTCATACCAGCGGATCTGGTGCCTTCCCTAAGAGTTGGCTTTAGAAGTTCAGCTTCTAAACTGAGCACCTGTTGGCCTTAACCTGCTCACAGAGATACATACTTTCTCTTTTTGATATACTTATTCTCCAGGTTACTCTGGGTGGGTGTGTGCCTGGCCCCATGCCAAATACTTAAAATGTTTAAAGAATGTGTTGTGAGTGCATGAGACACAGAAGAGTTCATGACATGTATCCTACTCTAGGGAGCAGTGGTGAAATGGTGAACCGCTGTGCACCCACCACTTGGGTTAGGAACAAGACCATCTGTGGAAACTTGGAAGCCTCAGCTGCATTCCTGACTTGAGTTAATCATTTCTTTGGTCATTACCTCTTTCCTTCCTTCCTCCCTCCCTCCCCTCCTTCTCCTCCTCTTCTTCATTTTTTCATTCCGATATAATTTACATATAGTAACATTCACCTTTTTTAGTGTACAGCTTGTGAGTTTTGACAAACACATGTAGTCGTATAATGACCACCACTGCGAAGGTATAGAATTTCATCACCCTCCACAACTCCCCCCAGCTCCTTTGTAGTCAGTTACCGCCCTCCCTCTAGCCCCTGATAACTACTGTCCCTGGAGTTTTGCTTTTTCCAGAGCATCAAATGAGTGGAATCATACAATGTATATTTCCTTTGCTTTCCTTTAGAGTTCTGTCTCCTATGTGTGAACCCCTAAACAATAGACCGGTTCGTTTGGGTAAATGGTGCAGGTTCTAACCTTGGCTGGTTAGCAGGGCAGCCACCAACCCTGTTGGCTGAAGGCTTGCTGAGCACTGAGTACTGAATGGTTTCTGTGTCGGGTGTAGCCTCGACTTCCTTGAGAGTTTCCAAGGTCCTTTTTGGGAAAGTTGTGGGCAAGGTGATGAATGAGTCCTGGGGAACAACTGGGGCATTTGACGAGGATTAGGTGTCTTCTGGCACATGATCAAGGCGGACGGTTCTTGTGACCTACCTCAAGCTCCCAGGAGCAAGTCAAAGTAGGACTTGTCTTGAGTAGAGAGAATGCACGCAGGGTAGGGAGTGGGGCGTAGAAGGGAAAGCAGAAACTTCAGCACAAGGTCAAGCCAAGACCAGTTAAGCTTCACCTGGAATCATGTCCTCAAGGTAGAGGATGGTGCCGTGGCAGCGAGGATGAGGCGATGACATCAGTGTGTCTGCCTCTTGGGTCCTTTTATCAGACCCGCACTGGCC
This sequence comes from Paguma larvata, assembly GCA_030068075.1. Taxonomy (NCBI): domain Eukaryota; kingdom Metazoa; phylum Chordata; class Mammalia; order Carnivora; family Viverridae; genus Paguma; species Paguma larvata. Next base: position 19,473,604 of record CM057842.1, on the reverse strand, counting down.
GCGCCCCGTCTGGGGGTGGTTCTGCTTTCCATGTTGGGTCTCCTGTCCTCTGTCTCCATGCCTTTCTCCTTCTTAGTTTATCCTCTTGTTTGGGGAGCACATCCCCCATCCTTTAGTGGAGTTTAGAAAAGACCAATCCTGTGGCACCTTGTATATCTGATAATAACCGGCATGGCCTTTCAGTCGTTCCCATTTTCCTTCCAAATTTCATGTGCGAGACCCCTTGTCTGCCTGTTTTTAGTGTTGCCCTTCAGACTTCTGCAGCCATTTGCTTCCTGACCCTTTGTATGTGACCTTTTCTTAGCAGCCTGTGGAACTTTCTCTTCCCTCTAGAATTGGGAAATTTCACAGTGATCTTTTTGGGTTTTGGGTCTCTTCACCTTTTATGTCAGTCACTGGGTGGTTACTTTCCGGTTGGTAAGTCACCTGTTTTGTTTTTCCGCATGTGTAATCGTTGGCCGTGAGGGCTGGCAGGGATGGGGGCGGTTGAGTGTCAGGAGAAGCAGCGAGGGGGCATGGTCCTAGAGGCCAGAGGAGCGGGGTGAGCCCCCTCAGAGCCAGCCCCTTCCCACCCACAGCCTAGCTCCCAGGAGGACCGAGGAGGAGGAGGAGGAGGAGCTGGAGGAGACAGCCCAGGAAAAGAAGCTGCGCTTGGCCAAGCTCTACTTGGAGCAGCTCAGGCAACAAGGTGAGTCCATGCACTGGGCCTGTAAGTGCAGGGGCTGTGCCTGAGGCTGCCTGCTGCACCTGATGGGTGACTGGTGCAGGGACCACCCATCCCTGATGCAGGGACCTGGTAGGCTGCCAGAGCTCCTGGTGCCAGTGGCCCCGGGGGAGAGTGGCTAGGAGATTAACGGGCCTCCTGGGCTGGGCCAGACCTTCAGGGGGCTTCGGCCTGATCTCTAAGTAAAGGCAGGGGGTAGGCAGGAGGAGACCTCTCCTTTGCCCAAGACATCCTGAACTTCCCATGGGACACAGCCTTCCTCTGGGGCCCAAGATAGAGGTGGTGGTGGGGTGGGGATGGGAAGGGAGAAGTGCAGTCTCGGCCTGGCGTTACTTGGTCTGGTCTGTCCTTGCACAGAGGAGGAGAAGGCTGAGGCCCAGGCATTTGAGGAGGACCAGGTGGCAGGGCGCCTGAAGGAGGATGTGGTGAGTGTGGCGGGAAGGTGGTGGGAGAGGAGGGTGGGCTGGTCCTGCTCCTGGGAGCTCACCCTGTTCTCTCTGTGCAGCTCGAGCAGAGAGGCAGGCTGCAGAAGTCGGTGGCAAAGGAGGTGAGTGGGCAGGGCACTTCGGTGTAGGGTTGGAGTAAATCAGGGGTCCCACCTGGGTTGGTGGGCACGTGGCCCAACTGGGGACTCGGGCTGTGGGGTCTTTGCTCTGGAACATGGTGGGCACTCGGGCAGACAGGACCAGATAAGGGTTCAATCCTTGCATTCCTGGGTCCAGTTTGCCTTCTGGTCAGGGTGGTGGGAAAGGATGGGGTGTGTGTGTGTGTGTGTGTGTGTGTGTGTGTGTGTGTGTGTGTGTCTGATCAGGGTGGTGGGAAAGGATGGTGTGTGTGTGTGTGTGTGTGTGTGTGTGTGTGTGAAGGGGCCTTCCTGCCCTGTCGTGGTGACCCAGCCCTGCCCACCCAGATTGAGGCCCCAGCCCCGGCTGACATCCGAGTCTTACGGGGGCACCAGCTCTCCATCACGTGTGTGGTCATCACCCCCGATGACTTGGCCATCTTCTCTGCTGCCAAAGACTGCACCATTATCAAGTGTGAGTGAGAAACTGGGTGGGGGTGCAGCACCCCCTGGGGGTCTCTGGGGAGGGCTGGTCTGTGGAGGAGGGAGTAATCAGGGCAGACGGAGGCTTGATGGGGAAAGTTTCTAGAAGTAAGTTTGCTCCTAAAGAAGTGTTTTCTGGATGACAGTGGAAGCTTCTGCCCAGGAATGGGGCTAGTGAGCTCCGTGTCACTGTCATGGGGACGATGAACTGAGGCAGGATAATGATTGGATGAGGAGTGATGCTGCAGGGGGGCAGCTGGAGGGCGTCTGAGGCTCTGTGCAGTGTTGGGACTGCTTTCCTGGTCCTCCTGGGTCCCCCCTTCGACAACTGAGTGCTTTCTTCATCCACCCTCAGGAGAAACTGGAAGAACACATACCTTTGGTCCTAAAGCACCGTCCTGTCCTTCTCTTTGGGGCTTTGGGGCTGCTTTTTGGGATTATCGTCACCATTTAACAGATGAGGAAATTGAGGAGACTAGGTCTCACAGTGGCTGAACCAGATCTTTAGCCCTGAGGCCACGACCTTTTCCACAGCCCCATTCTGCCCTTGAGGGGGTTGCCAGCCGGTCTTCTACTCCCTCGCAGTAGCCTCTCTCTTTCCCGGTGTCAGGGAGTGTCGAGAGCGGACGGAAGCTTCATGTGATCCCACGAGCCAAGAAGGGTGCGGAGGGGCAGCCCCCCGGCCACGGCAGCCACGTCCTCTGCATGGCCATCTCCTCCGACGGCAAGTACCTTGTAAGGCGGGGTTGGCCCCGGGGGTGGGTGAGAGGCCCAGGCACACGGTGGGTGCCCGGGGCCATTGTCATCATCCCCACAGGCCTCGGGTGACCGCAGCAAGCTCATTCTCATTTGGGAGGCCCAGAGCTGCCAGCACCTGTACACTTTCACAGGACACCGGGACGCTGTGTCGGTAGGAGCTGTGGATGTTTGGCTGGGCTTGGGTGATGGGGTGAATGAGGCGGAGGGTCCCCAAGGTCAGAGAACTTGCCTGTCTGTGCAGTGAGTGGCACTGTAAAGGACATAAAGGGGTGAAGGGACAGAGAAGAGCTGGGAGAGACTGAGTGGGCCTGCCTAAGAAGTAGGAGGCCTCTGAGAAGTCTGCAGCTGCTCGATGGCCGGGGAGTGTGCCCTGGTTCCTTGTGCCTCGTGACCTGCTTTTCGGGAAGTCCTCCCTGGGCCTGACCCCTGTCTCGCCCGCCGTAGTCCCAGGTCCCCTTTCACCCGCTCTCCGTGTACCCTTAGGGGCTGGCCTTCCGCAGAGGCACCCACCAGCTCTACAGCACGTCCCACGACCGCTCCGTGAAGGTGTGGAATGTGGCGGAGAACTCCTACGTGGAGACGCTGTGAGTGTGTGCGGGGAGAGGGTGCGCGGACGTGTGCGCCTGTTCACATGTGACCCTCTCCTCCCTCTGCCCTCCTCCAGCTTTGGGCACCAGGACGCTGTGGCCGCGCTGGATGCCCTGAGCAGGGAGTGCTGCGTGACGGCGGGGGGCCGAGACGGGACGGTGCGCGTGTGGAAGATCCCGGAGGAATCTCAGCTCGTCTTCTATGGCCACCAGTAAGGCGATCCGCTGGGCCGGGTTGGGAAGGGGTCTGGGGCAGGGGTCGTGCCCCTTACCGCTCCTTTTGCCAGGGGTTCCATCGACAGCATCCAGCTCATCAATGAGGAGCACATGGTGTCGGGCGCAGACGATGGGTAAGAGCTGCCTTTTGGATGTCTCATGCCATCGCCACTGCTCCTGGGCTTGCCTTCTGGAACAACCTGTGCGGCTGGGGTGATTCCTTTCCGCCGAGTGCCCTTTCTGCCCTACCCCGGCCCCTCACTGATTCTGTTCTCTGTCCGCAGCTCTGTGGCCTTGTGGGGCCTCTCTAAGAAGCGGCCACTTGCCCTGCAGCGTGAGGCCCATGGGCTGCGGGGGGAATCGGGCCTGGAGCAGCCCTTCTGGGTGTCGTCGGTGGCAGCCCTGCTCAACACGGACCTTGTGGCCACAGGCGGGTGCTTTTTCGAGGCAGGGAGGGGGGAGTCACAGGGTGGGCTGGTGTGGGGGGTTGCTCACTGTCTCCCTGTCCCCTGCAGGCTCCCATAGCTCCTGTGTGCGGCTCTGGCAGTGTGGGGAGGGCTTCCGGCGGCTTGACCCTCTCTGCGACATTCCCCTGGTGAGTGGGGCTCCAGTCCCAGCCTGTCTTTGCCACAGTCCCGAAGCCCAGGAGCTCGTGGCCCCTGGAATTAGACCCTTACTGTATTTTCCTGCCGGAATAGAGGCTCCTCAGGTCAGGGCCAGCTATGACTTCTCTTTGTTACAGTCTCAGCTCCTAGCACAGGGCCTGACAGGAACCCTCCCTCCTTCTTCCCTTTCTCTCCTTTCCCCTCTTCTACTCCCCACTCTGTCCCGGGTCAGGAGAACCAGGCAGGGACAAGGCAGGGTACAGTGTGTGCGGAGGCACAGGGGGCCTGGTGCTGTGGGGAGTTCTGTATGGCTGGTGCCAGATTGACACCAGGCTGGGGCTTGTGAACGTGCGGCACCCTAAGGGAGAGTGGCAGGATGGTCAGCGACATCCGGTGACAGTGAAGGGCTTGGTGATGGTCATGGGGTCTCCAGGACCCCACAGCCAGGAGCTAAGCCCTGGGCCACCCCTGACACCTGACGTACTTGGCATACACCGTCTCCTTAGATCCTCACAAACTCACTGTGCAGCACTATTCTAGTTTTCTCCACCTCACAGGTGTGGAGGCTGAGGCCCTGACAGGTCACGGGCTGGTCTGGGTGGCAGAGCAGGGCTTTAAGACGGGCCTGCTGCGGCCAAGCCCTTGGCGCTGGGGGATCTGTTCTCACATCTTCCCGTGTCCCCCCCTCTCCTCAGGTGGGCTTCATCAATAGCCTCAAGTTCTCCAGCTCTGGGGATTTCCTGGTGGCCGGGGTGGGGCAGGAGCACAGGTATGAGGCACCCTTGGAGGGGTGAGGGTGGCGAGGCTGGGCTGCCTGGTGGGAGTTGGGAGGTGGGGGCTGGGCCTGGCCTCAGCCGCTCCTTTCGTTTTGTCCTCTGCAGGCTTGGCCGCTGGTGGCGCATCAAAGAGGCTCGGAACTCCGTCTGCATTATCCCCCTTCGCAGGGCCCCCAGGCCCCCCACTGCCGGCTCCTGACTCTTCTCCACTTTATTTAAGTCCTTCCCAGGCCAGGCCCTGCCCTCTTTGTATTAAAAGCCTCCTCTTTTGGGCCTTGTCTCTTACAGCTTCTTGGGCAGGTGATGGCGGGACTGTGGGTTGGAAAAGGCCAGGGAGGGACGGGGCTCCCACAGTCTCCATCCTGCCCCTCTGATGGTGGAGAGCTTCTTATCCTTTTCCATGGAACTTGGGGATGGAGACCTCAGAAAGCTCCCGGTCCCTGTGTATCCTCTGTGACCTTATTAGGCCAGCTCCCCACCCACCGCTCTGGGCTGGTAGGTGTCAGAGGCTGACCCCTCAGCTAGGAAGCCACGGCTGTCCAATTATGTGTCGGGGCTGGCTGTGGAGTCTGAGAACTGACAAGAAGACCACTAGGCCTACAAGTCAGGGTGACCTGCCCCCCCCATCCCCCCAGGCCAGGTCAGGAAGCTGGAGGGGACAGATTGCCCCTGAGGTGGGGGTGACACGCTGCACTGCTTACTGCCTGGGGACAAGCGTCAGACTTGGGAATAGCTCTGCCGTTGGTCTGAATGACAGCCGGGCTGTCACGGGAAGGTCCATCCTCCTGCTTTTACCCACTGGATAATCCACTTCGCCACGGGCAAAGCCAGAGGAGGCGGACTGGAGGTGTCGAAGTGTAGCGAAGTCTCCTCTTCATGGACAATGAGAAGGGAACATTACAGATTCTGCTCTAACCTTTCCCTTAACCCACTGAGCTCAACCACTGATCCTGTGGTTCTCAAGGGACAGTGTGGTCCCCTCAGGAAGCCACAGGGCTTCTCTCCTGCTCTCCTGCTCTTGAGGCCTCACCCTCAGATAGACCCGCTCCTGCCTGCCCTCACTCTTCTGAGGCCAGCGGGGTCAGGTTCAAATAGAATCCCCGAAAATCCTGTTTGAGGTCAGAAGACGTCGATAGATTTCATTTCACGAGTCTTTCCTCCAATTCAGCTCGGTGATGGCATAAACATACCTCCTGAAAGATACTGCCCAGTAACACTGAAGGGCACCTTAATATACTAACCCCTTTCCTGTGGGCGCGTTCCTGGCTCCTCCTGGGGGAAATCCACAGCCTTTGAATCCTTGCTCCTCTCTAAGTAATACATCATTTTTCTTCTGGCTGCTTTTAGGGTTTTTCTTGATACTTGATTTTCAGCAGTTTAATTATATGTCTGGACACGGTTTCCTTGAATACATATTTTTCTTTGTTTTTATTTTGTCAGAATACACAACAAAATTTACCATCGTAACCATTTTTAAGAATACAATTCAGTGGTATTAGGTACATTCATGTTGTGCAGCTGCCGCCACTGTCCACCTGCCAAATGCTTACAAATATGGAACTCTATACCTATTAATAACCCCCTTTCCCCTTTCCCCCCTAACCCCTGGCAACCACCATTTTACTTTATTGGATTTTGACTACAACTAGCTCCTATATGTGGAATGATAATGATATTTATTTTTTTGTGACTGATGCATTTCTGATGTATTTCACTTCGCATAATGTCCTCAGGGTTCACTCACGGTATTGCAGGTGTCAGAATTTCCTTTCTCTTTAAGACTGAATAATATTCCATTGTGGGTATGTATATGCCACATTTTATTGATCCATTCATCCACCAATAGATACTTGGGTTGCTTCCATTTTTTAGCTATTGTGAATAATGCTGCTATGAACACAGCTGTACAAATGTCTCTTCAAGACTGCTTTCGTTTCTTTCGAGTGTATGCCTGGAAGTGGAATTGCTGCAACATATGGAAATTCTGTTAAGTTTTTGAGGAGCCTCCGTGTGGTCCTCTACAATGGCTGTACCACTTTACAGTCCCACCAGCAGGGCACGAGGGTTCCATTTCGCCCCATCCTTGCTGACACTTGTGTTTCGTTTTTTTTTTTTTTTTAATTTTTTTTTAACGTTTATTTATTTTTGAGAGACAGAGACAGAGTATGAGCTGGAGAAGGGCAGAGAGAGAGAGACACAGAATCTGAAGCAGGCTCCAGGCTGTCAGCACAGAGCCCGACGCGGGGCTCAAACTCACAGACCGTGAGATCGAGACCTGAGCCGAAGTTGGCCGCTCAACCAACTGAGCCACCCAGGTGCCCCTGTGTTTCGTTTTTTTTGTTTTTTTTTTTTAAATTTTTTTTTTTTAACGTTTATTTATTTTTGAGAGACATAGAGACAGAGCGTGAGCAGAAGGGCAGAGAGAGAGGGAGACACAGAATCTGAAGCAGGCTCCAGGCTCTGATGAGCCGTCAGCACAGAGCCTGACGTGGGGCTCGAACTCACAGACTGTGAGATCATGACCTGAGCTGAAGTCGGCCGCTTAACCAACTGAGCCACCCAGGCGCCCCGTGTTTCGTTTTTTGATACAGCCATCCTAATGCGTGTGAGGTGGTATCACCTTTCACTTTCAATTTGCATTTCCCTAACAATCATGGTGAGAGTCTTTTCATGCACTTATTGGCCACTCAAGTATTTTCTTTGGATAAATGTCTATTCAAGTTATTTGCCCATTTTAAAATCAGGTTGTTTGCTTTTTTTGTTACTGATTGAGTACATACCCTTTGGTGTTTGCTAAGATTCTTTTTTTTTTTTTTTGAATAATTTATTGTCAAATTGGTTTCCATATAACACCCAGTGCTCATCCCAACAAGTGCCCTACTCTGTGCCCATCAACCACTCTCTCCCCTCCCACACCTCCCTCTCCCCTCAGTTTGTTCTTAGTCCTTGAGAGTTATGTCTTCCTTCCTCTCTGTGGTTTTTTTTTTTTTTTTCTCTCTCCTCTTCCCCTCCCCTCTGGTTTTCTGTTAGGTCTCCCAAAGCCTATCTATGCGTGGGAACATATGGCATCTGTCTTTCTCTGCCTGACTTATTTCACTCAGCATAATACCCTCCAGTTCCATCCACGTTGCCACACATGGCCAGATTTCATTCTTTCTTGTTGCTGCGTAGTATTCCACTGTAGACACACCAATTTCTTACTCGACATGTCTCCAAAGGCAAGGGAATTAAAAGCAAAAATGAACTACTGGGACCTCATCAAGATAAAAAGCTTCTACATGGCAAAAGAAACAACCAACAAAACTGATAGGCAACCAACGGAATGGGAAAAGATAATCGCAGATGACATATCGGATAAAGGACTAGTATCTAAAATCTATAAAGAACTTACCAAACTCCACACCCGAAAAACAACACAGTGAAGAAATGGGCGGAAGATATGAATAGACACTTCTCCAAAGAAGACATCCAAATGGCAAACAGACACATGAAACGATGCTCAAAGTCACTCATCATCAGGGAAATACAAATCAAAACCACACTGAGATACCACCTCACACCGGTCAGAGTGGCTAAGATGAACAAGTCAGGAAGCTGTAGATGCTGGCGAGGATGTGGAGAAACAGGCACCCTCTTGCACTATTGGTGGGAATACAAACTGGTGCTGAGATTCTTGAATTTGTAAATTTATGCCTTTCGCAAATTTGAGCAGTTCTTAGCCTTGCTTCAAAAGTTTTTTTCTACATCAACTTATTTATTTCTGGGACTCTAATAACCTAAGTGTTAGACCTTTTAATATTTTCCCACAGATTGCTGAGGCTCTTTTAATTTTTTTCACAGTATCATTTCTCTCTGGATTATTTCATTCCTATTGCTCTATATTCAAGCTCACTGATTTCTTGATCATCTGCATTCTGCTAATGAGCCTGCCAGTGAGTTCTTCATTTCAGATATTGTATTTTACAGTTATAAAATTTCCATTGGGTTCCTCTTTGTTTTTGTTTGTTTTATTTTTTTATTTATTTTGAGAGAGAGAGAGAAAGCACGAGTCAGGGAGGGGCAGAGAGAGAGGATGAGAAAGAATCCCAAGCAGGCTATGTATGTACTGACAAGTGCATGCAGGGCTTGAACTCAAGAACCATGAAATCATGACCTGAACTGAAATCGAGAGTTGGATGCTTAACCGACTGAGACACCCAAGCGCCCCTTATTTGTTTTTTAGGATTCTGCACCCAGGGGTGGTCTCAAACTCACGATCCTGAGATCAAGAGTTGCATGCTCTACCGACTGACCCAGCCAGGCATCCCTCTTTTGTTTTATTTTAGTTTTTAGGTCTCTTCTGAGAACTATGTTTTCAATCATTTAGGAAAGGTTCACCTTTACCGTCATGGAAGATGGTTATAACTGTTTAAACGTTGTTGTCTGATACTTCTAACATTAAATGATTGTCTTTTTCCTTAAGAATTAATCAAAGTTTCCTAGCTCTTCATAAATTGAGTAATTCTGGATTGTATTCTGGATGTTTCCTCTAGCCAAGGAGATGATTTTTCAGGAGCTCATGGTGCTACCACTGTGACAGTGCAGCTCTATGAGTTCGCCTTAGAGCAGAGCCATGGGAGAAAACAAAAACGGGAAAACAGGAGAAAAAAAAAAAAGGATATTGTCTATAATCTTTGGCTTGAGGAGTTGCCTTTTTCTGATCCTCTGGTAAAAAAGAGGGGCTTTCTCTTGGATTATCTGCCGCCCGCACTAGTGCAGTTCCGTGTTTTGGGCCACCTTCAGCTCTGATGTGGAAACTGGAACTGATTGCTCAAGTTTTATCTTTCTTCCCCAATCCACCTGCTATCGTCCACTGTTCGGAGTCCAGTTGCTTTCTCCCCGACTTTTAAAAAATGTTTATTTTAGAGAGAGAGAGAGAGCACGTGAGTGGGGCAGAGGGAGAGGGAGAGAGAAAGAGAATCTTAAGCAGGACTTGATCCCATGACCCTGGGATCATGACCTGAGCTGAAATCAAGAGTTGGACCCTCAGCCGACTGAGCCACCCAGGTGCCCCTCCAGTTGCTTTTTGTATTCTAGTCACAGTTTTTAGTTGTCATCATTGGGAAAGATTAGCTGTAGTGCCCTTATTCCATCTTGCCAGCACCGGACTCCATGGTATTTTAAAGAAATTTTAAAAGATGGTCTTTTCTAGGGGTGCCTGGGTGACTCAGTCAGTTAAGACACTGGATCTTTTTTTTTTTTTAATGTTTATTTATTTATTGTGAGAGAGAGAGAGAAAGAACGAGACAGGGAGGGGCAGAGTAGGAGGGAGAGAGAATCTCAAGCAGGTTCTGTGCCTTTGGTGCAGTGCCCCAGGTGGGACTCGAACTCACGAACCATGAGATCATGACCTGAGCTGAAATCAAGAGTTGGATGCTCAACCGACTACCCATCCAGGTGCCTCCGCCGACTTGATTTCAGCTCCGGTTGTAATCTCTCATTTTGTTGAGAGCATGGAGACTGCTTGGGATTCTCTGTCTCCCCCTTTCTCTGCCCCTCCCCCATTCACATTCTCTTTCTCTCCTCTCTCAAAATGAATAAACTCAAAAAAAAAATTTAAAAAGATGGTCTTTTCTAGACGTCCAGGTGACGTCCATCACTCATTATTAGGGAAATGCAAATTTCCCTGTCAGAATGGCTAAACTAAAAAAAAAAACAAGAAACAGGTGTTGACACTTATGGAGAAAAAGGAACCCTCGTGCACTGTTGGTGGGAATTCAAACTGATTCAGCCACTGTGAAAATCAGTATGGAGGGAGGTTCCTCAAAAATTTAAAAATAGGAGCACCTGGCTGGCTCAGTAGGTTAAGCATTTGACTTTGGTTCAGGTCATGATCTCACAGTTCATGAGTTTGAGTCCTGTATCAGGCTCTGCTGACAGCTCAGAGCCTGGAGCCTGCTTTGGATTCTGTGCGTCTCTCTCTGCCCCTCCCCTGCTTGCGCACTGTCTCTCTCTCAAAAATAAATAAACATTAAAAAAATTAAAAAACAGAACTACCTTATGATCCGGCAATCACACTATTGGGCATTTATCCAAAGGATACTAAAACACTAATTCGAAAGGATATATGCACCCCTGTGTTTATCGCAGCATTATTTACAATAGCCAGATTATGGACGCAGCCCAAGTATCCATGGGCAGATGAATGGATAAAGAAAATTTGGTATATACACACAATGGGCTATTATTCAGTCATAAAAAAAACATGAAATCTTACCATTTGCAACAACATGGATGAATCTAGAAAGTATAATGCCAAGTGAAATGTCAACAGAAAGACAAATACTATACGATTTCACTCATATGTGGAATTTAAGAAACAAACAAACAAAGGGGGGGAAAGAGAGAGACAAATCAAGAAACAGATCTTAACTCTAGAGAACAAAAACGGTTACCAGAGGGGAGGTGGGTGGGGGGATGGATGAAATAGGTGATGGGGATTAAAGAGCACACTTATCGTGATAAGCACCGAGCAATGTATAGAAGGCTTGAATCACTTGTACACCTGAAACTAATACTGTATCTTAACTATACTGGAATTAAAATAAAAAACCTCAAAAAAAAGATGGTCTTTTCTGTTTACCCAACATTCACTACTTCTGGGACCTTCAATTCTACCTGCTGCTAATGTGCTAATGTAATCCCATATGGGATCTTCCTTTAGCATTTCTTTTAGTGTGAATCTGTTAGCAATTTTGTTTTCTGAATTCTTATTGTTTTTGAAAATGGCTTTATTTCAACTTCATCTAAAAAAATCAAGGTTCAATTTATGCTTAGTGAAATGAAGAAATTTTAAATGTGCAGCTAAATAAGTCTTGCCAAATTCATATATCCCATAAATCTGTACCTTATCAAGATATAGGACATTTCTGTCACCCCAGAGAGTTCCTCTGTGCCTCTTTCTAATCTGCCCCAATTCCCAAAGGCAACCCTGCTTCTGATTTCTATCCCTGTGTATTAGTTTTGCCTGTTATCAAACTTCATATACGGAATTAGACAATATGTTCTCTTTTGTGTTTGTCTTTTTTCCCCCTCAACATGATGTCTGGAGATTTATCAGTGTCATTGCATGTATCGTTAGTTCTTTGCCTTTTATGATTTGAGGGTATTTTATGAGTATATTCAAAATTTATTTATCCATTCTCCTGCTTATAGACATTTGACTTGTCTCCAGTATTTGGCTCTTATGAATGTAATGCCACGAGCATTCCTGTACAAGTGTTTTTGTGAACATACATTTTCCCTCAAGTAAATATGAAGGAGTGGAATTGGTGAGTCACAGAGCAGGTGTAGGTGTATGCTTAGTATTATCAGGGGCAGCCAAACTAATTTCCAAATTGGTCATTCTATTCTGCCAGTATTTGGTTCTCAGTTTGTAAAAATTCTTTCATTTGAGCCATTATAATGGATAAGAAGTGGTATCGTATTGTAGTGTAAGTTTTGACTTTCCCTCATAAGCAATGATATTGAGAAAATTTTCATGTGTTTGGTGGTTGTTTGTATATCTTTTTTTATGAAGTGTTGATTTAAGTCTTTTGCCCATTTTTATTGGGTTGCTTATCTTTATTATTAAGTTGCAGAAGTTTTTCTATCCTGGATACTAGAACTTCGTCAAATATATGCACACACAATATGTACATTCTCTCTGTCTCTATGTATATATAATGTATATATAGTAAGTGTTCTTTTCTTTAGCCTGTGACTTAAAAAATTTTGAGGTATAATTGACATACAACATTATATTAGTTTTAGGGTTTTAGGTGTACAGCGTAATGATCTGATATTTGTATATATTGTAAAATGCTTACCACAATAAATCTAGTTAACATCTGTCACCACACAGTTATAGAAGTTTTTTTTTACTTGTTAAGATAACTTTTAAGATTTACTCTCAGGGGCACCTGGGTGGCTCAGTTGGTTAAGCGTCTGACTCTTGATTTTGGCACAGGTCATGTCTCACATCAACCCCCTCGCTGGGCTCTGTGCTGACAGCGGGGAGTCTGCTTGGGATTCTCTTGCTCCCTCTATTTCTCTCTGCTCCTCCCCCCACTTGCACTCATGTACTCTCTTTCTCTCAAAATAAATAGATCACATCTGGAAAAAAAAAAAAAAGAGGGCTGCCTGGGTGGCTCAATCGGTTAAGCATCCAACTCTTGATTTCGGCTCAGGTCATGTTCTCACAGTTCGTGAGTTTGAGCCCCGCATCAGGCTCCACATTGGTAGTGCAGAGCCTGCTTGGGATTCTCTCTTACCCTCTCTCTTGGCCCCTCCCCCCTCAAATAAATAAACTTAAAAAATAAAATAAAAAGTTTTACTCTCTTGGCAACTCTCAAATATGCCATACAGTATTGTTGACTATGGTCTCCATACCGAAAAATATGGAACGTTTCGTGTATTTGGCTGTCATCCTTGCTCAGGGACCATGCTAATCTTCTCTGTATAGTTCTAATTTTAGCGCATGTGTTGCCCAAGTGAGCACCCCAACCGACCTTTAAAAATGCTATCTTTTGATAAACAGATGGTTTTAAATCGGACGAAGTCCATTCTATCAATACTTTATACTTAGTGTTTTCTGTCCTAAGAAATCTTTGTCAACTCTAAGGTCACAAAATAATTTTCATGGTTTTTCTTCTAGAAGCTTTATAGTTTTAGTTTTAATTTTTGTTTAGATCTATGATCATCATGTGTGGGTGTGTTTCGTCTATGATATTAGATAAGGGTCAGGATTCTTTCTTTTTTTTCCCCATTGAAAATGCATTTCCTTTCTGTACTGAATTACCTTGATACATTAAAAAAATCGATACGCTGTGTAAATGTGAGTCTATTTCTGGCTTCTTTATTCTGTTTAATTGATCTCTTTGTCTCTTCTTACACTAAAACCCTGTCTTGATTACTGTAACTTTATAGTCTTTCAAGACAGTAAGTCTTGAAATTAGATTATGTAAGTTTTGGTCCCTTTTGCATGGAATATCTTTTTCTATCCCTTCACTTTTAGGCTCATGTGTGTACTTGAAGCTGAAGTGAGTCTCTGTTAAGTAGTATTACCTGGGTCTTTTCTGTTTGTTTTGTTCATTTAGCCACTCTATCTATGTCTTTTGATTGGAGAATTTAATCCATTTACATTTAAAGTACTTACTGATAGGTAAGGATTTACTAATGCCACCTTATTGTTTTCTGGCTCTTCTGTAGTTCTTTTGTTCTTTATTTCTCTTGTTGTCTTTCTTTGATGTTTTTCCATAGTGGTATGCTTAAAATTTTTTTTAAGATTTTATTTTTCGTTAGGTAATCTCTACACCCAACATAGGGCTTGAACTTAGAGCCCCAAGATCAAAAGTCATGTGTTCTACTGACTGAGACAAACAGGTGCCCCTATAGTGACATGCTTTGACTTCCTTTCTTTTCTTTTGTGTATCTACTATAGGTTTGTGCCTTGTGGCTATCATGAGGCTGACATAAATCATCTTATAGTCTAAGTTGATAACAACTTCAACCGCACATACAACCTACCCTTTGACTCCTCCCCCTAATTTTGTTTTTGTTGTCATAATTTATATCTTTTTATATTGTGTATATTTTGACAAATTGTTGTAGCTATAGTTATTTTCAATAATTTTGTCCTTTAACCTTTGTACTAAAGTTAAGTGATTAGCACACCACCAGATTACAATATTAGAGTATTCTAAATCTGACTGTATACTTACCTTTACCAGTGTGCTTTATATTTTCTTATGTTTTTGCTTTAATTAGCATCCTTTAATGTCAGCTTGAAGAGCTCCTTTCAGCATTGCTTGTAAGGCAGGTCTTGTGGTGAGAGAGATGAACTGTCAGCTCTTGTCTGGGAAAGTATTTTTCTTGTCTTCATCTAAAGGACAGCTTTATTCCTCATTACCAAGTTTTTTTTTTCTTCCAGCAGTTTAAATATATTAGATCTTTGACTATATCATTTCTCATGGCCTGTTCTGCTAAGAAATCCACTGATAGCCTGAAGGGGCTTCCCTTGTATGTGAGAAAATTTTGCTCTTGTTGGTTTTAAATTTTTTGGGGGGCTCACCTGGATGGCTCAGTTGGTTAAGCATCCAACTTCAGCTCATGTCATGATCTCATGGCTTGTGGGTTCAAACCCTGTGTCAGGGCTCTGTGTTGACAGCTTGGAGTCTGCAGCCTGCTTCGGATTCTGTGTCTCCGTCTCTCTCCCCCTCTCCTGCTCACACTCTGTCTCTCTCTCCTTCAAAAATAAATGTACCTGCTCCATACTTCTTATTCCTTCTTGAGAGGATTCTAAAGATTGTGTGTTTTCTCTCAATCCTGTAAAGCCAGGTTGGATTCTGAGAGCCTCCTATTTGCTTTCCCTGAGACAGTGCTGAATGCTCAAATTGTGTTCTCAGTCCCACAGAGTCAACTGGCCTTTTGTATGTATGTTCACTAGCCATCTGCAAGGGCTTCTACTTGCCACCCTCAGGGGCCTACACAGGGAGCCAGGCATGGGTAAGGGAGTATGTGGGTGAGTGGCAGAGAGTCCTAGAGATGCCAGCTGGCGAATCCGCAGGTGAGGCATCCTTAGTGACTTGTGGACAGGCTTCCTGATGGAGTCTGGTTAGAAGGACCCATGTCCCTTTGATACATTTCGAGCCCTACCTGTTATTCTCTTAGTTCCTCCCCATTCCACAGTCTTGTGGCTTACCTCAGTGTTCTGAAAGATAGGACACCTGGGGTTGTGACTCTGAGGGGCTACCAGGGACTCACCCTGACCAGGTGGGTTTTCAGAGGGCAAGACCAGGCAAAGGTGGGGAGGTCTTGTGGCGAGTGTCTTTTGCATGGTTCAGAGCTAAGAACACAGCTAAGAACTTCTAGAGCGGCCACTCCTCACCATATGATGTGGCCTTGAGTCCCTCAGGGAAGAAGAGAGGAGAGCACTTGAGCCCATTGTGGTCTGCGATGGGGGTCTCAGCTGGTCCTGGAAGCCTCATGGAGTTTCCTGGGCATTGTATGGATGGTTCGACACTTCAGCTCCTCCAAGGTAATCATTGGTAGCAATTTGGTATATACACCTTTCTCCCCCTTTAGATGCATTTACAATATATATGTATAATTATGTATCTTGATGACTTTACTTACATGAATGAGATCATAATGATCTCCAACTTTTTCACTTACAAATATATCTTGGATACACTTCCTCATCAGTACATATAAATAAAATTCATTATTTAAAAAAATTCTTTTTCTTTTCTTTTCTTTTTCTCCTTCCTTCCTTCTTCTTCTTTCTCTCTCTCTTTTCTCTTTCTCTTCTTTCTTTCTCTTCCTTTTGTTCTTTCTTTCTTTCTTTTGTTCTTTCTTTCTTTCTTTCTTTCTTTCGTTCTTTCTTTTTCTCTCTTTGTCTCTTTCTTCTAAATAAGCTCTACATCCAACATAGGGCTTGAGCTCATGACCCTGAGAAGAATCATCACATGCTTTACTGACTGAACCAGCCAGGCACTCCTAAATTCATTACTTTTTTTTACAGTTATAATTTATCAGTATCCTCTGAGTATTAATGAACTGTTAACAATTAAATCAATCCTCACTTTTACCAATTAGGGATATTATCAATGACTGGTTATCTTTATATACCTGTACATCAGTGGGCCAATATTTCTGGTGTCTTGCTTTTGCATTCAGGGCTTTGGCCATTTTCAGCAGAAAAGAATAGACAATACTTTTGTCTTTTCCTTGGAGAGAGCTCAACTACTGGGAGCTCATCCTGTGCCTGAGTCACAGCTGCCCTTATGACATCATAGGTCTCCCCCTCCACTCTATCTGCCCATCCATGGATAGAGGAAGACAGACCTGAGGGGACCTGAACCATCTACACCCAATCCAATGGTAAGTGAGACAGACAAACCAGGCTTTTTAGATCTCTAGGATAAGGTGATCTCGCTGGCATATGAATACTCTGGGAAGTCCTGGAAGCTGGGGATGTGTGGGATACTGAAAGGAGAGGGAGGCAGCTCAGATTCGCTTTTAACTTTTCCCTAACTGCTGACTGCAGGATGAGGACCAGCTTCTAAATATTAATGAACCCACTGAAGATGAGCCTCAGCAGAAAGAGGAATCGACTGATTTATCCTCAGTACTACCGGCCTCAGAGGATAATGTAGAGGAGGTAGGAGGAGCCTTGACTTGGATGTCTATGGTCCTTGTGTCCTAGCGCTTGTGGCTAGTGTTTTTTGCATGGTCCAGAACAAACAAAGGAATAAACTCATTCTTGTTTGTCCTTTTTTCCCATTTATTTTTCAGGCTGAAGATGTAAATACAGTTGAGACACAGCCAGTGGATGATGCTGATGAGAAAGCTAGACAAGTATGAGCCCCCTCCCCCGAGATCACACAGGGCTGGGCTGGGAATGTAGGAGCTGTGTTCATGGAATGGAATGGCCAACATATGGAAACCTGAGCTTAATCAATATTGTGTGTGTGTGTGCGCACGCGCGTGTGTGTGTGAGCATGTGCATATATATTTGCTTGTTAATTAAGAGTTAAAATGTGAAAGTCAAGAAGAGTAAGGATGGGGAAGAGATAAGAAGTAGAACTTTATGGGGTAGGGGATACTTAATACTATAACACGACAGAAGAAGAGAGGAGGTTGTGGTTTGGAGCTGGAGTCAAGGATGAAAGCACAGGATTAGCAAAGGATGCCACTTCTCTAGCAGGTGAGTGGGGTCTGAAGGGAAGGATCGTAGGTCTTGATTAGGTGGGCAGATTCAGGTGGAACATGTGACTTTTTGACCCATAGGTCGTATGTTCTTGCCATAGGCTGGCCAATTCGATCCATATTAAAATAGACAGGGCAGATGTATTCACATTTTACACATGGGGACTTTGAGATTCAGAGGTCAACATGTTGTGTCCATGTCCATTAACCAGAGTGGCGCAGAGACAGGACACCTACCTTGTCTTCTTTTTCCAGCCAATGCCTTATCCAGTGCTCCTGAGCTTCAGAAGAAGGGCTGATTGTAGATAGGGAATCTGGGCCCCTTTCTGGGATGCCCCCAAACTCAAATGGGTAGGGAACAATTTCTGAATGCCCCCCCTCCTTTTTTTCTTGTAAGATCCCAGGGAGTCAAAATAAACCCTCTACCAGTAACCCAGATGTCGTAAAGATCCAGGCCTGGTGGCGAGGCACCCTGGTGCGCCGGACACTACTGCATGCGGTAATCAGAGCATTGATCATTCAGCGCTGGTGGAAGACCATCCTGACAAAGCAGATGGACAGGAGGCGGCGGGCGGCACTGGAGACCTTTACCCAGAAGGAGTGGGCGGCAGTCAAGCTGCAGTCCTGGGTTCGCATGTGGCGCATCCGTAGGCGCTACTGCCGTTTGCTCCATGCTGCCCGCATCATCCAGGCCTACTGGAGGTGCCACTCCTGTGCCTCCCGGGGCTTCATCAAGGGCCACTACAGAGTCACTGCCAACCAGCTGCATCTGGAGATAGAAATCTTGCTGGGCTCAGGGCCTTGCATTGTGACGGAGTGTATTCCCCTCCCAATAAAGCAGTGAAGTGGTCTTCCCCCAGCCTCTCTCTTTGACAGATTCCAAGAGGTTGGGGCAAATGATGGCAGATACTTCACATCTGGCACTGAGGAATGGGCCAAGTTGTCCAAGGCTCCAAGTTTGTTAAGGGGAAGGATCCTGAGCCTTTGTCCAGACTGAGGAGACACTGACTAGCAAGGTCTTCCATAAGTAGAAAAGTTGGTGAACTTATCTGCCATGTTGGTCAACTCTGGGAGCATCCTTCATGTAAATGGTGCCCCTCCCCAAAGTTGCATATAATGGAGAGGGGGAGGGGTGGGGGAGAGGGGTTGGTGATGGCAATGGCAGCACATTTGTTGGGAATTCACCCACCTAGGTCTAATTGCTTAGGGCTTGTTCTCTCACCTGCATAACTGAGAGAAGTCCACGCACCCCAAGCTCTGTGATCACGGCTCCCACTGGTTCCTAAACTTAGGCCCCCATACACAAAGGGCAAGGAGAGATGGAAGGAGGAGGCAGGCTGTTCCAGATCGGTAGGTGGCAGGTTTAATAAGCAAGCTAACTTATGTATGAGGCTTGTCTTGGGTGGCTGCAAGTGAGTAGATCTCACCCTCCTGCCAGAATCTTAAAAGTTTATATAGAAGACTTAAACAGAGTTCAGTCACATATTCTGTCCAGATGTTCTCAATGCCACATTGCTCTCTCAAGGCTATGTCCTTGAAAAAGGCTCCCACTGTGGCATGGGTGGGTGGGTGGCATGCACATTCCAAGGATAAGGGAGGGGGCGAGGGGCCTTCAGTTGCCTGAGTCCAGCTTGTGAGTCAATGGGCAGTCACATCCTCTCAATGGACTCCTTCAAAATCTCCCTACCTAACTGGGGACTGCATTCTCATACACAGCCTCCAGAATAAGCCAAACTGGAAATTGTTAAGAGTGCATAGCCCCAGTCTTCATTCCTACTTCAAACTCTGTGCCTCACCCTCCAGCCCCAAATGGAGGCGAGGATTCATTCCCCTTCAGACCTGTGGGAGGTTCCACCGGAGTGGAGATGGGAAAGAACGCACTCCACTGCTAGCCAAACCCTCTAGTGAGTGTCAGGTCATAGCATCTCACAGATAAAAGAGTTGAGAAGGATCAGCCATGTCTCCCTTGCCCTATTCCCAAGCCCAGTCTTAGCAGAGGCCAAGGCTGAAGCCTCTGACAGTCACTTCCAATGAAAAGCTGCTACCTGGAGTGGGTTTGGGGCCTAGGTGGTAATAAAGGGACCATTAAGAGGTCAAGGTTAAGCTGTCCCTCTGCCCATCTGGGCACTGCTATCCCATGGTTTCCTATAGACAGAGGGTCCCGGGGTCTTGGGTTATTCTTTATCGAGACTGCAAGCTCATAAGCCCTGTGTCTGGTCCTGCTCCATCTACTCTGCCCTGACAAACCAGTACTTCAGCTCACAGTGGTTCTAAGATACTGCCTGGAGGTCTTAGGTTCCAGCTCTCCGTCTTGCATTGGGGCATGAGCTCTGTATGTCCAGCTCTGTGCCTCTGTGTCCCACCCCTATGTCTCATGCAGGTCCTGGTCTCTCACTCTGAAGGATTTCTGTCTTTTTCCTTGCCTACTTTTCTCTCTTGTGTTCAGTGTCTCAGAGTAAAGAGCAAGGATTTTGGAGTCAAGCCAGCCTAGGTCAGAACCCTTGATCCACCACTCACTGCTGTGGGGCTGTGGACACATCATTTTACCTCTCTGAGCCCATTTCCTGAGCTGTAAAGTGGGGCTGATTCTCATCTTTCAGCACAAAGATCCAGTGCCATAACAATTCAGCATCAGTAACAAAACAAGGAACGGGGTCACACCCCCCTTAAAAACTGGCAGCTGGGGAAAAAACAGCAAATTTGGGGATGCAGTGGAATAGGCCCGCAGAGCACAGCAAGGTGTGCTCATCATCATTGGGGTGCAATGGCCCCAGTCCCTCTCAGGGCACAGAGATAGGGAATATATGTTTGTGCATACACACAAGCACACATTTCTATTTATCTATCATCTCTCTATATTGAAATGTATGAGTTCACACTGATATCTCCAATCCCAACCTAAAATCAAAGAGTTCATTCTAGTTTTCTCCTTTCTATATTTCTACCTCATGTTTCCAAGATTAAGACACCTGGTTCCCATTACACTTAACATTTCTGATCTGATCTCCCTGTATGTAACTAATCTTCCATGGCTGCTGCTGGCTATGCAGGCATAGTCCTCACCTTGCCTGAGCTCTGACACCCTGCTGGGCCATTACCCTCTTCATGTATCTCGGGCTCCAGCTTCCTGCATTGCTGTCCTTTGTGAATGCCTCTCTCACTCAACTTGGGCTGACATGAAATGTCAGGAGGCCCTCTGCACAGATACCCTCCTTGCTGTGCTCAAGTTCTCTGACTTCCTACACCATTAAGGACGCCCTCCTCAAATTGCCAATGGTATGATACCCACTACTGCCATGGCCTTGAATCCCCATGTCCAGACCGCCCCCCCCCCCGCCCTTTTACCCTGCCTGGGTTCCAAACTGGGCAGCCCTCTTATGCCAACACCTCCCTCACCCTCTTGGGATCCATACCCTGTTCCATGTCACAGTCTCTCTTGCTCCTGTATACCTATGTTGTGCTGCCCAGCCTAATGGCTTTCAGACTATTGTTCAGCAAGGGAAGGGAAAGGATGAGAGGAAACTAAAATTTCCATTTAAAAATAGAGACAAACCATCTGCAGAAAAAAACTGTCAGTCATTAAAATCTGCTTCCACATTTTTACCAAAACCAAAAAAATGTTCATGAGAAAATTGATCAACATGTTCGAACACAGGTTCTGGCCTTCTTCTCTTGGTATAAATTCACAGGGATAACAGAAAAAGAATATATTTATTTTAAAAATCTCTAATAAGGGCACCTGGATGGCTCAGTAGGTTGAGTGTCCGACTTCGGTTCAGGTCATGATCTCACGGTTCATGGGTTCAAGCCTGGCATCGGGCTCGCTGCCGTCAGCACAGAGGCCACTTCAGATCCTCTGTCCCTCTCTGTGTCTGCCTCTTCCCCACGTGCGTTCTCTCTCTCTCTCTCTCTCTCTCTTTCTCAAAAATAACCATTTAAAAATAAAAATTAAAAAATCTCTAATAGTACCTAAACATTCAGGAAGGGAACAACAATGGACAGAAATTATGTGGCCTCCTTAAAGGACAGAAGGCAGATGTGAAAACACTGAAATAACATATATGAAAGCTCTAAAAAAGGTCTTCTACAAAAGAAGAGAGTGGCCGTGGAGTCCCTCCAAGCTTGGGAGCAGCTGATTCAGGAGGCAAGAGGGGCTGGCGGCTACTGTGGGGACTAGTTGGGATATAACTATATGAGGGGCAGCCAGGTCTAGCTGAGCCATGTGGCTGGCAAGAGAAGGACTATCTCCAGGGAGGAGCTGTGATTGGTCTGGGGAGGTGTGGTAGACGTGATGCCATGTGACCTCCCTTGCACAGCAAGATACCTGCCCAGGAGACCACCCACCATGAGAGCCCACCCCATACCTCCCCTGCAATCCATGGACATGGCAATCATCAAGAGGCAAAGAGGAAATCACAAAACAAAGATGAGTACCCAACCAAGAATCACCAAGCTTTGGAGAAAACCAATAGCATAAAAAAGAATCTCTAAACTCAATAATGAGATACACAATGGCCAAGGGAAAGACTAAGAAGGCAACTTAAAGAAGTGGAATTAATATTCTCAGTGGATGGGAGGAGACATCTTAGCCGTAAAAGAACAAACCATTATTAAAAAGAGCTATTTATGGATCTTAGAAAGGAACAGTGTTAAAATTCAAACTTGATAGATGGGATGAGTAGCAGAATGGACATCACCAAAGTTAATGAGTGGAAAGTTTGACAAGAGAATTCTTGAAATACAGCAGAAAAGGGAAAGATTCAGAGAAATGCAAAGGTTAAAGAAAAGCAAATTTAAAAATGGAGCACCGTTCCAGAAGTTCCAGCCATGGTTGAATTAGTGTTCCTGAGAAAGGAAGAACAGAGATGAAGAGCAGGAACCTTCAAAGCATTAATGAATTTCTCAGAACTCATTAAGGAGATTCAATTGCCCTAAAAAAGTTGAAGGAAAACAGATGGAGTTCCAAACAGGTTGCAGCCTGATATCACAGCTGATGAAGATAATATATGTAAACATTTGAAGCGGAAGAAAAAATCCAGAAACTATCCATTCAGGAATAAGCTTCAGACTGACTTCAGCCTTCTCAGCAGCAACACTGGGTGTGAGGGGAAAGTGGAGTGGCACCCTTAATGTTCTGAAAGAAAAGAAATGTAAGCATTGAATGATATACCACCTACAACGTCATTCAAGTCTAAGGGCAAAAAATGAAAGACACTTTTATTAATTCAAAGTTTACACTGAAAGTCTCCCAAAGTATATCTGGGAAAAGAATTCCACAATAAAGGAAAATGAATCCAGGAGAACAACATAAGAAACAGTAACGAATACAGACACCATTAGAATCTGTTGTTACAAGCAAGATTTTTCTATAAAAAATCTGAGCTAGTTCTCAGATGATACTAACATGAGAGGATGCTGGAGACAGTGAGTGAAGTGAGGAAATTTAGGCTGAAGTCCTTGCTTGATTTGGTGTAGAAGTGATAGATACGGATTGGCTTGAAATGCTCCATGACGTAAAATTTAAAGTGTAAGTGTTAAAATGAATTTAAGTATAAGTACTAGAAGAAAAGGAATAAGTTGTATAACTTCTATAGAAATCGGAAATTATGTTCAGTGAAAACAAATCTAAAATATGAGGAGATAAACAAACTAGGGGTTTGGTTTTGCATTACAGAAATCTGAGTGTGCACGGTCCGAGCCTCGTGGTATGGCATTTCATGTAACTAAGCTACTAGTTTCTCATCTGCTCCTCCTCACTGTGTTAGAGATGTGAGCCTATCCTCATGACCTCAAAATAATTACCAGAGTGCTGGCCTGCTTTTTAGGGAAGAAGAGGGTTAAGGCAGAATGACAAAAAGCAAACATTTGCATTCTTAAAGAGCTTTCCCAAAGACTTACCCAGTAGCATCTCATTGGCCAGTGAGTATCACATGGCCACTCCAGTTGGATGAGACCCTGAGAAAAGTCATTTTACTTAAATGAGCATGTTGCCAACTCCAATGAAATCACAGTTCTTTTGGTAAGAAAAAAGTAGGGTGTGGATATGGGTAAGGAACTCGCAATCTCTGCCACAATTGGTAAAATAGTAGAAGGGAAAAAACTCACCAACCTCCAAACTCACTGAAAACTCAATCTGACAAAAAATAGAGAAAGAAAAACAGATCGTAAGAAAAAATGATAGATTTAAAGCACAAAATAAGATGGTAGTAAGTCCATATATATTAGGAATCGATAAATGTGAATTAGTAATATCTATCTATTAAAAAATGTTCTCCTAGTGAGTTAAACAGATCTTGCATTTGGTAGACATGGAGATGAACTACAGACTCCCCCCCTCAAGGAAAGAACCTGCTACCTTGGCTCCTGGGAATGCTGATAGCAGCTGTCAGCTCCTTCAGGGACTGCTTCAGCTGCAAAGAGCCTGCCTTGCCCAAAGTCAAGCCCTTCAGATACTACCCACAATGACTGGTCTAAGTGGATGTACAAAGACCTGGCCATTTGGACTCAATGTGGGCCAATTTTGCTGGGCCATTTCAGCAACAGAACTTCCTGTGGTGCCTGCTAAGAATGCCAGATGAATTGCTGGATTTTCTACTTCTACCCAATCTTCTTTCCTTTCCTTTCTTCCCATAGGTGTCGATCCCAAGGGTATTCCCTAATAAATAGCCTGAATGCTAAACTCCATCTTCTTTCCTGGAGAACCCAAACTACAACAGTTGATGCCAGAGGTTGCCTGACAAAGAAGATAATAAGATGGGGTTTTGAAGTGGGATCACTCACTTCATCAGTGCCTGCCTGGCAATGAGGACCCCATACTAGTGGTATGTGCAGTACAGACAGCCCCTGACACAGAGTGGTGGTTTAAATGGTAACCCTCTCAAGGGTGAATGGGATCATATATATATAGGAGGCAGGAAATGCACTAGCTGGTGTGACACAGTAAGCATTTGGAAAGTACGGAGGAATTAAGTATAAAGAATTGGATGCCTATTTCTAGGCTCTATGAAGCTCAAGAAAAAGATAACAGATGGCTAAGAACAAGTAACAGGTAATTAAAAGGTAAGTGTAAAAGCCAGAGGGCCTTCTTGATGGCATATGAAGAAACTCTCATCTATAATGGTAGGGCTGAAAAAGCTGAGGGCCAGGCCTCAGGACTTAATCATCAAAGTGGCCAATATCTTTACCTATCCAGAAGGGTAAATTCTCCATCAAGGTAGGATGCTCTGCCAAGATCAGGAAAGGAAAAAGATGGGTTGATGACCCCCCAAATATTGAATTCCCAAGTTCCCCTGAACCCTTTGAATCTGAAGAAATGTGATACTCCTCCCTAACTTCACTGATGGTAATGGTGACAGACAACGGGAAACTGAAGATGCAAACTACATGGGCAGGTAGCTTAGACTCTTGAGTAACTCACCACGGTTGTGCCACCATCCCCTCTCAGCTCTTACTCATGTGGGCTTATAGGGAACCCCTTGGGACCAGCTGACATAAGAGGAAAATGCCTGATGCTGACTTGCATATTGTTAAGCTTAGTATGTGTACGCCATCCCCAAAGAGCAGGTGAGCTACAGCCTCATTCAAGGGTAGTCCTGAAAGACAGTGAGTCAGGTGAGGGGAAAGTCCTCTCAATGGGCAGAGTTTCAGGCCTGCGCATCCACTTTATGTGGAAAGATAAGTGGCCTGAGATGGAATATATACGGACTTTTCAGCAGTGGTGAATGGCTCACTGGTCAGTTTCCTGGCAACACAAAGACTCGAACGATGGGGACAAGGAAGTCTGGTCTAGAGGCAGATAGATGGACATATGGGAGTGTACACAGAGTGAAAATCTTTGTATCGTATGTTAACACCCACCACCAGGGAACATCTGCCATGGAATAGGCACTAAATAGTGAAGTAGACAAAAAATGCTGAACTGGTTGATGTCAGCCAACTTCTGTCACTCATTCTAGTGCTGGAACAATGGGTTCTGGATGGTCTGGAAGCAGAGATAGAGGCAGTATATGAACCCAAAAGCATAGGCTCCAAGTTAGCAAGGCTTCTGTAGCTATTGCTACTGCTGTGTTCAAGCCATGGAGCTGCTGTGTGCTTGGTAAAGCAGAATATTCACCTTCTGTTTCTGACAGAACTAATAATAGTTAAGTCAACAAAAGCAAATGAAGCTTATCATTGACGTTCCCGCTTTAGTAACACAGTAGATTAAAATATTTTCCCCAGGGCGCCTGGGTGGCTCAGTCCGTTATGTGTCTGAATTCGGCTCGAGTCATGATCTCCCATTCTGTGGGTTCGAGTCCCATGTCGGGCTCTGTGCTGACAGCTCAGAGCTTGGAGCCTGCTTTGGATTCTGTGTCTCTCTCTCTCAGCCCCTCCTCTGCTCATGCCTCTGTCTCTTTCTCTCTCTCTCAAAAGTAAATAAACATTAAAAAATTTTAAAAATTCCCCAAAGTACCTATTGATGAATAATATAAAAAGTAACCTTAGGCTGGAAGCAGTTTACATTTTCATAAACTTTGTAAATTTGTCAAACTAAGCCTAATTTTTCTGCTTTTTTTTCCACACATATTTTCACCAAATCAGTTTTTATCACATCCTAGCAGATTCCACTTCAGGTGGCATTAAATTTGTGTCTTCTCAACTTCTTCAACCAGTATTTTCAACAGTAGTTGTTTGCATGCAGACTATTCATAAAGCTGAATTCTTCAGGCTTCTCAAACTTGGCATTCACCCCTTCCATGAACAACAGCTGAGCTGTATCATAGTATCTGCTAACTCATCAACGGCCAAGGAAAACACCACTTGAAATCATTTGCCTTGTTTTAATTTGACTGTTGGTTTTGTTCCCAGTGTCTTCAACTCTCAGAGCAACTATTCCCATGAAAGGCTAATAGTATTAAGTTTATTTTCTGTCATCACAGTTTTTTTTAGCTGCTGCAATTAAACATGATTTAATTAGCTCACCAGTAGTAAACACCTTTTTTTGCTTGGCTAACAAATGAGCAGTCTGCAAACTTACTTTGTGGCCTCATTTTAATTTTTTTATTTTTGTAGAGAAGTTCTGCTCTGGTGAGACACCCCATTTAAAATTTCTAAATTTTAAGATAATCACTTTCTTGTGAGTTAAGAATACTACAGATTGTTTAGTCTGGTAATGTAGATATATAATTCTGTATCCCTTTAGCACAGCTATAATGTTGCATAATTAACACAATGCTTTGCTACTGTCAAAAAAATGTGACATTTAAAGTCTACTTTTCTCCTCTGTTCTTGTTTGACATAATACAGATGTAGTGGTGATAAAATATAATCACAGCAAGTAGTATATGTGGCACTCTACATACTATTCAGTTATAACTGCACCACTGCCATTTGCTGTGTGTTGAGCAGCAGCGGGAGGTGATGGGAAGGCCGTATAACTGTTCCCATCCCAAATACTCAAATCTGTCATTGCAGTGGAAATGGGGCAAGCCTATATAGACAGCCTATAAACAAATAAACATGGCTGTACTCCAATACAATTTTATTTATGGATGCTGAAATTTGAATTTCATATAATTTTCATACGTCATGAGGTTTTTTTTGTTGTTGTTGTTGTTTTAGTTTTTTCAACCACTGAAAAATGTAAAAACCATTCTTTGCAGGATGTACAAAAACAGGCAGTGGGGTGGATTTAACCTATGGGCTGTAGTTTGCTAACACAAGCCCTAAATCGAGGCCCATTACATGGTGCTTAGTCCCTAATAGGTAGAACGTCTGTGTTCCAGAATCAATGTGTGGCAGTGGTGGTGCACTGGTGAGCACCCTTTCCAATTATACATGTGGGAATTTGGGCTTTGTGTTCCTGCAAGCTCCATCTGTTGGAGGTTTTAGTTTCTAGGGAGGAAGGCAGTCATCGAGGGTCACATTAAGGGTCCACTAAACTTAAAGCTATGGCTGGCACTCAGTCACTTTGGACTCCTTTGCCAAGAGACAAGCAGGTAACGAAAGGAGTCATCATACTGGCAGGGACAATTAATCCTGGTCACCAGGAGAAGGTGAGGGCGCTGCTGCCACACTATGAGGGCAAGGAAGACTATGAATGCTGCTTGCGTGATTCACTGGCAGATCTGTTGGTGCTTTGCTGCCCAGTATAATGGTAGATGAGCACAATCATGACCAGAGAGGTATAGTAACTAGAGAATCGGATACCTCATGAATGAAGATCTGGATAACTGCTCTCCCTGAAACTGCCTAGACCAGCAGAAGTGCTAGTCAAAGGTGAGGGGAATCTAGAAAGGGTAGAAGGGGGAAGGGAGAAGGGGGTAAGGAGTGTGAGTCTTTTCTACATGCCCCTCCCCCCATAGCCCCACACTGCCCCCCCCCCCATGCCCACTCTACATATTGCAAATGCACTCCTCAGTGACTCCTGGGGCTATGATCCTGAGGGTCTTCAGAGGCCAGGAGCAGGCAAAAGTGTAGTGGTTGCCCCTCACCCATCTTCTGGCTGTACCTTGAGGCTCTCAGGGGAAGAGGGAGACAGGAGAGTGCTTGAGGCCACTTGAGACTGAGATGAAGGCCCTGGCTGGTCCTGGGGGCTTCATGAATGCTCTCCCAGGGACCTGATAATTAGATGACTTACAGTTAGGCCAGATGTAGGAGGTTTAGCAACAATGAGAGAGTTTATTCTGTTCCCCTAATTCTGTTATCTTCATCAGAGATGATCACTGCCAATTTTTATGTATCTTATTAATGCCCACCCCTTTAAAAATAATGCTTTTGTGACAATGTGTGTATAAATATATACTTATATTGAGTTAATCTTGGTTTGATGATTGTTAATCTTGCTCAATCTTGAACGCTGTTCTATATCAGTACATAGGACACTCATTCTAATTGTTATTTGGAATGTCATTGTTGAAATGAACTGAAATCCATATAACAAATACTAGCCAGGCTTTAATGAGTATCATTATATACTTTTGTGTCAGTGGGTCAGTATTTGGGGTGTCCTTCTTTGTAGCTAGAACTCTGGCCATTCTGGTAGGAAGGAAAGGGCAGGTCTTCTGGGTTTTTCTTAGAAAGGGGCTCAATTGCTGGAAGCCATCCTGGTGCCTGAGTCATAGGTGCCCTTGTGACGTCATATCTCTCACCCCTCCTCCACTTTTCCTGCCAGTGTGTGGCTGGAGGAGTACAGACCTGAGAGTGATGGGACCACCTTGCCCCTAACCATGGGTAATTTAGTAAAGTGCAGATCTGAGGGGGATTTGACTATCCACCCCAAATCATGGGCATTTAATGTTTTGTAAGAGACTGTTAGATCCACCTGAGCTTTCTGGGAGGACAGTAAATTTCCCATAGGTACCTCAGGATGGGACCTCCCACCACCCCTTCCCTCTCTGAGGTCCCAGGAAAGGCCAGGAAGCTGTGTGGTTGACTTGGCACCTAGTGATGGGAAGATCACACTTACTTTCTCCAATGTTTTTCTCTCTAATCTCTGATTACAGGACAGCAAAATTTCCAAGTTATAGTCAAAGATGATGAAGTCACGTTGATAGAACAGAGCTCGAAGGAGCAAAGGGGAGAAGAGGAAGCAGCTGCCCCCAAAATTCCCACCCACATCACTGCCATTACCCACTCCACTCCTCCATGTGTAGATGGTTCTAGGCTCTACTATGTTGGGGAGAGTCTTGACCTGTGACATCTCTGACCCTCGGGGTCCAGTGGAGTATCTAAAAAATCTGTGACCATGTACTTTGTTATCCAAAGAGAGATGCTTCAGTGAGTGAAGGGACACTTATCAACACTAGGACAACAGTCATAAACCCAAGGTGTGCCAGGCAAACTGAGATGAATGGTCCCCATACACAGAGCTGGAATGAATACAGATGGACTCCTCCTTGGCGATACTTTTCTCCCATTTCCTCCTTAGGCTGAGATGTGGGTCTGGCCAAGGTGTGTGGATTGTGCCAAAGAGGTGGGCAAAGAGTATGAGCTCAGACCACGCATGGTTGGGAGCTACAAGGTGGGGACTGTGTTTGGGGTAGAGGTACAGAAAGATTGGGTTTAGAAGTGTGTGTGCACGTGTACCTTTTTACTGATATATGTGTTAACTGGTGTTTAAGCTCTTAATAAAGTATAGACGGTGGAAGAATCTTTCAATACTTTGGTGAGGCAGGGGGAAGACAGCAGGTTGTGGGTGCAATCTGAAGTCAGAGGTGAGAGGACAGGGGGTGCAAAGATGCTACTTCTCCAGCAGACGGGAGGGGTCTGAGGGACGAGACATGTATCTTAGGTAGGTGGTCAGGTCCAGGTGAAACTTATATCTCTCTCACTTTCGATTATGATGTTCTTGCTTTAAACTGGCCAACCAGGTCCATGCAAAACTGGGTGACACTGCGAGTGCAGGAGGAGGCCTTGAGACTCAGAGGGCAAGATGATGTGTCCATGTCCAGTAATTAGAGAGTGGCAGAGGCAGGACACCTACTTAATTTCCTGAGTCCATCTGTTGCCCACAAAAGCTCTGCTGAACGTCAGAGAAAGGAGCGATTGCTGATAGAGGATCAAGGCTCCTTCCTGGTACACCTGGGAGCTGAAATGTAGGAGTTTCCTAAGTGTCCCATTTTCTCTTGCAAGGCCCCGGAATAAAGATCACCACAAAGCAGGAAGCGGCTGTGTTCATCCAGGCCTGGTGGCGGGGCACCTTGGTACGCCGGACACTGTTGCACGCATCCCTCAGAGCGTGTATCATTCAGCGCTGGTGGAAGCAGACACTGGTGAAGCTGGTGGAGGAGAAGAAGCGACTATCCCTACAGTTCTATGCGCAGCAAGAATGGGCAGTAGTCAAGCTGCAGTCCTGGGTCCGCATGTGGCGCTTACGCCTTCGTTACTGCCGCTTGCTCCACGCCGTCCGCATCATCCAGATCTACTGGCGCTGGCATATTTGCCGAACACGTGGCTTTATTCAGGGCCGTTACAACCTCAAAGAAAGCCAGCTAAATCTTCAACTTGAAATCTCTTTAGGCTTACAGGCTTGTAAAGTGCAACAGTGCATTCCACTTCCAGTAAATGAATGATCAGGTCTGCTATGTCTGTGTCCTCTGCTCTCTTTTTCAGATTTCAAAGAGGTCACTGAGTTAATGATAGCATCTCATAAATCAGTTCTGAGGGAGCAATAGTTCTCCTACCATGGAGAAAAGTTCTGAGAGCCCGATGCTGGATGAACAGGACCTATGAACAGATCGATTAGCAATGTCTGTCATGGGCAGGAGAGTTGGGGGCTTCAGGGCCGCCAAGTTGCTCAATGCCAGAGAGATTCTTTCACAGTGTGGTTCATGTAAATGGCACCCTCTGTAGTTGTGCAACATGGAGGGCTGTGCCATCTTTTGCTTCTCCCCAAAATCTTTAAAAAATAGTATTTAAAAAATTGTGGTAAAATATACATAATACAGAATTTACCATTTTAACAATGTTTAAGTAAACAGCTCAGGGCATTAAGTATTTCACATTGCTGTGCAATTATCACCACCAGCCCTGTCCAGAACTTTATTCATGTTGCAAAATTAAAACTCTGTACTATTAAACAATTATTCTCCATTCTCCCTTTCCCTCAGTCACAGACCACCACCATTCTATCCTGTTTCCATCAATTTGATCACTGTAAAAATCTCATTTGAATGGAATCATACATTTTAGTAGTAGTAGTAGTAGTGGTAGTAGAAGTGACTGACTTTTTTCATTTAGCATGTCTTCAAGGTTCATCCATGTTGCAGCATGTGTCAGAATTTCCTTTTCTAAGGCTGAATAATATTTCATTGTATGTATACACCACATTTTGTCTAATGGATACTTTGGTTGCTTCCACCTTTTGGTTATTGTGAATAATACTGCTGTGAACGTGGGTGTACAAAGATCTCTCTGAAACTCTGCTTTTGATTCTTTTATGTATATATCCAAAAGTGGAACGGCTGGATCATTATAAAATAGTAATACTATTATAAAATTTATTATAAAAATAGTAATTCTATTTTTAATTTTTGAGGAACTGCTGTGCTGTTTTCCATAGCATCTGCACCATTTTACATTCCCATCCACAGTGCACAATGTTCCAATTTCTCCATATCCTTGCCAATGCTTGTTAATCTCTCTCTCTCTCTCTCTCTCTTTTTGATAGTAGCTATCTTCTGGATGTGAAATGGTATTGCATTGTAGTTTTTATTTGAATTTCCCTAACGATTAGTGATGTTGAGTACCTTTTCATATGCTTACTAGTCATTTGTATATCTTCTTTGAAGAAATATCAAGTCCTTTGTCCATTTTTAAATCAGGTTTGTGTTGTTGTTGTTGTTGAGTTGTAGGTGTTCTTTCTATATTCTGGATATTAATACCTGATCAGGGGCGCCTGGGTGGCTCAGTTGGTTAAGCGTCTGACTTCAGCTCAGGTCATGATCTCGCGGTTCGTGAGTTCGGGCCCCGCGTTGGGCTCTGTGCTGGCAGCCGGAGCCTGGAGCCTGCTTTGGATTCTGTGTCTCCCTCTCTCTCTCTGTCCCTCCCCTGCTCATGCCCTGTCTCTCTCTCTCTCTCTCTCAAAAATAAACATTAAAAAAATCTTAAAAAAAACCTGATCAGATATACGATTTTCAAAGATTTGATCCTATTTTTTAAAAAAATAGCTGTGTTGACAGCTCAGAACCTGGAGCCTGCTTCGGATTTTGTGTCTCCCTCTCTCCACCCCCCCCCCTCCTGCTCACTGCTCACTTTAGCTGTGCTAAAGGGGAGGGGTGGAGACAGAGAGAGACACAGAATCTGAAGCAGGCTCCAGGCTCAGCACAGAGCCCGACACGGGGCTCGAACTCATGAACCGCAAGATCATGACCTGACCTGAGCTGAAGTCAGACGTTTAACTCACCGAGCCACCCAGGTGCCCCTAATGGGTTCTTTTTTGACAGTTTTTTTTCCTTCTGCCTCCAATGTTTCCAATGAGATCTGCTGATGACTTTATAGGCAATCACTTATATGTAATGGGTTGCTTCTCTGTTGATGCTTTCAAGATTCTCTCTTTGTCTTTGTCTTTTGGAAGTTTGATTATAGTGTGCCTTGGCATGGATCTCTTTGAGTTTATCCTGCCTTGAGTTCACTGAGCTTCTGGGGTGTTTATATTCATGTATTTCATCAAATTTGCCAAGTTTTAAGCCATTCTTCAATAATCTCTCTGCACTTTTTTCTCTCTTCCTTCTGGGACTTCCACAATGCATATGCTGGAGATGTTGGTGGTTTTCCAAGGTCTTTAGGCAGCTTTTATTGAATCTTTCTTCTTCTCAGACTCAATAATTTCAATTGTCCTATCTTCAAGATTCTTTTGACTGGTCAGATCCGCTTCTGAATCCTTCTAGTGAATTTTCATTTCAGTTATTGTAATTTTCAATCCAAGAATTGCTTTTTAAAAGGGTTTTCTATCTTTTGGGGCACCGGGGTGGTTCAGCTGGTTAAGCATCTGACTCTTGATACCAGCTCAGGTCTTGATCTCAGGGTCGTGAGTTCAAGCCCCACACTGGGCTTCATGGACCCTATTTTAAAAATGTTTTTTTTTTGTCCCTTAATATTTCCATTTTCTTCTTACATCATTTTCTTGACTTTGTCCATGTCTTCTTTTAGCTTTCTGAGCACCTTTTAGACAATTGTCTTAAAGTCTATTTCTAGTAAGTCTGCCATCTTGTTTTTCTCAGGGAGTTTCTGTTGATTTAATGTTTTTCCTTTGAACAGGCCATAGTTTCCCACTTCTTAGTATGCCTTGTAATTTGTTGTTGTTGTTGAAAACTGGAAATTTGAATCTTATAATGTGGTGATTCTATAGGTCGGATTTTCACCCTTTCCCTCATTTTGCTAGGTTTTTTTTTAGCTGTTGTTGGTTTGTTGTAAGGTGTCTCTGTGCCTGGGGTTAAGCTAAGGTGTAAATTTAAGATCTCCTCTTAAGTTTTGGGCCCACACATTTCCTGGGGCAAACAATGACTCTTTAAATTACCCTGTATATGTATTCTAGTCCTTAAATGTTTGGTACTCAATAAGGGAAAAAGAGAAAAGTGAAAGGCAAAAAGAAAAAAAAAGTTTCTATATTTTTAAATCCTCTGGAAATTGTTTTAGCTAGAGGAGGAGGATATTGAAACAATTGAGGTGGGGATTGGGAATTGCAACAATGGCTGCCTGCCTCTGTGTCTGTACCTCTGTGATCACAAGCAGCAATAGCAATCTGAGCACAGATCCTTGATATTTAGAGGACAGAATCTTTGTTACTCATCTCGGCTTTTGGAAACTGAATAAAAATTTTTATGGAACTTATGCACGGTTGCCCACCACAGTGTTGGGTATTAGGGGTAGGGTCAGGGATGGGTAGCCAGTACTGTCCTAAGAGCTGAAATTGACCAAAATTAACAACAAATTACCATCTAAGTTTCTGGAAGTTATAAGCCTTCAAACAGAGTCCAGGGCTCCAAAACAGACACAGTCTTCCAGTGCAATCGTCTAGATGAAGGAGATGGATTCTTGGTCCATCCTTTCTGCCATGTTTTCTCTGGCTTTGACTTCATATAAAGGCTTTCGTGTAAACATAAATTTCCATGTTTTTTTTTCTTGGAGTAATATCCAAAAGTACAATTTCAGAATGTATGAGAATTGCACATTTAGTTATTTAGGAAAATTCAAAATTGTTCTCCAGAGTTGCTGTGCCATTTAACATTCCTACCAACAATTTTTGAGAGATTCAGTTTCTCCATCTTTTTACCAGCATTTGGTTTTGTCAGTATTTTTTGTTTTAGCCATTCTGATAGATAAGTAGAGACATTTCACTGAGTTTTAAAAAAATTTATTTAAGTAATCTCTACACCCAAACTGGGGCTCGAACTCACAACCCCAAGATTAAGAGTTGCACACTCCACTGACTGAGCCACCCAGGCTCCCCTTCACTGTGGTTTTCATTTCCATTTACCAAATGGTTAATTAAGTTGAATGCTTATTTAACACTTTCAAGTGCTTATTTGCCATCTATATACTCTCCAATGAAATGTCTGTTGATGTCTTTTGCTTATTTTCTATCTGGATTGTTTCTTTTTTACTGTTTTGTTTTGGGAGTTGTTTTTGTTTTTGTTTTTTAAGTAACTTTCATGCCCAGCATGGAGCCCAACATGAAGCCCAGTGCAGGGCTTTAACTCATGACTCTGAGATCAAGATCTGAGCTGAGCACAAGAGTTTGACACTTAACCGACTGAACTACCCAGGTGCCCCTCTTTGGAATTTAAAAAGGTATATATTTTAGTAGAGAATATCAGAAAGATCATGGAAAAGGAGGCTCCCTGCTCATAATCTCCCTCAGCAGCAATAATTTGGCAACTACCCATGGACAAAAGTACTTTGTGGGAGATCTGGGACCAGGTATGATTGTGAAACTGCAGTAGAGTCAAGACTTAAGAAGGCCATTTTGAGAATGTAGGCTCATGCTCAGGTGGCTGACTCACTAACCATGGTCTTGTCTAAAGATGAGGAAATATCTCTGTGCCCCCTGTTTGGCCTTGATCTTACAACGAGCACCATACATCGAGGAGGTCCCATCATGCATGGGAGGAGTCATGTGTGTCTATGTCTCAGGCAATAGACCCATAGACCTTGGCCCCAGTTGTGGACTCTGAAATGGCTTATGAACCAGTTCTAGCACCTCTCAACCACATCCTGGGAACCCCTGGATGCAGATCCTGAAATAGCCCTGTGACTCATTTAAAGCCCCTCCCAACTTCAGTCTAAAGTAATCCTAACGGCTCAGGCATCCAGGGGGAAACGTGCTCCTCTGCACCCCTGGACATCCTGAAACTGCCCTGTAATTTGGCTCTAGTTTTTCCAAGCTTCAGTCACAGAAATCCCAGCAGCCTGTGGATCCCCTGGGAGAAATGCCCATCAGTGCCTCTGGAAGCAGGACAGCCAACTTTGGTGTGACAGATTAATGAAAGAGCTCTGTGACTTGGCTCCAGCCCATCCCAGTCACAATCATGAGCTGCCCTGCCCACTTAGTGACCAACTAGAAAACACATCCATCTGTGCCTCCAGAGCCAGGGCTGCAGACCTCAGCCTTGACTATGAACACTGAAGTAGCCTTGGGACTCAGTTCTAGCCTCTCTAAGCCATGATCTGGGCCCAGTTATGCCTTCCCAGGACCTACTCAGTGTCCTGGCAAGATCTTTCTTAGGGACCTGGTGGGGGCCACACTCATCCATATACCTAGTAATAGAGATCATGAAGAATCAGGCAAACATGACACCAACAAAAGGAAAACTAATAATGTTCCAGTAAGTGAGCCCAAAGAAATGGAGATCTGTGAATTGTCTGACAATTCAAAGTAATCACTTTAAAGAAGCTGAATGAGGGGCGGCTGACTTCGGCTCAGGTCATGATCTCACATCTGTGGGTTCGAGCCCCACGTCGGGCTCTGTGCTGACGGCTCAGAGCCTGGAGCCTGCTTCAGATTCTGTGTCTCCCTCTCTCTCTGCTCTTCCCTTGCTCACACTCTGTCTCTATGTCTCTCAAAAATAAAATAAATGTTAAAAAATTGAAAAAAAAGAAGCTGAATGAAATGCAAGAGAACACAAACAACTAAGCAAAACCAGAAAAAAAAATGAATGAGAAAAAGAAGAAATTTAAGAAATAGAAACCATAAAAAAGAAACAGAAATTCTAAAGCTACAAAATGTAATGAAAGACTGAAAACTCATAGAAAACTTAAATAGAAGACTTTATTACTCAGAAGAAAGAATCAAGGAACTCAAATACAGGTCATTTGATGTTAGCCAGTTAGAGGAACAATAAGAAAAAAAGGAATGAAAAAGAATGAAGAATGCCTACATGAATAATGGAATTCCACTAACTGAACAAATATACACATTATAGAAGTCCCAGAAGGAGAAGAGAGGGAAGGGGCAGGAAGGTTATTTAAAGAAATAATAGCTGAAAACTTGCTATATTTTGGGAGAGATATGGACATCCAGGTACTTGAAGCTCAAAGAACCCCAAGCAAGATCAACCCAAAGAAGACTACTCTGAGATACATTATAACCAAATTGTTAAAGACAAAGACAAAGAGAAAAATTTAAAAACAGAAAATAAAAGCAACTTGTCACATAGAAGGGGACACCCCCCCAAAACACACACACACACACACACACACACACACACAGCTCTCAGTGGAAATCTCAGCAGAAGGCCTTGAATGTGAGGAAGTAGGATGATATAACTGAAGTGCTGAAAGAAAAAACTTCCAACCAAGAATACTACACCTAGCATTGTTGTCCTTCAGATTGACAGAGGGATAAAGACTGACAAAGAAAAGCAGAAGGACTTCATCACCACTAGACCTGCCTCACAAGAAACGCTAAAGGGAGTCTTCAAGTTGAAATGAAAGAATGCTAAGAAACAATATGAAAACATATGAAAGTATAAAACTCATTGGTACAGTTAAAATATACAGTCAAATTCAGAGCAGTCTAATATTGTAATGGTGGTGCATATATCAATTTTTTTTAAGAGAGTGTGAGCAGGGGAGAGAGAGAACCTCAAGCAAGCTCCACACTCAGTGTAGAGCCTGATGTGGGGCTCAATCCCACAACCCTGGGATCATGACCTGACATGAAATGAAGAGTTGGACACTCAACTGACTGAGCCTCCCAAGCGCCCTCGTGCATAAATTACTTTTAAGTCTAGTGTAAAAGTTAAAAGATGGTTGCCAGAAGGAGGTGAGGGTTGAGGGATGGGCAAAATGGATAGAGGGAGTGGGAGGTATGGGCTTCCAGTTATGGAATTATTAAATCATGGGAACAAAAGATACAAACTAGGGACTATAGTCAATGATGTCATAATAGTGTTGTATGGTGATAGATAGTAGCTACATTTGTGGTGAGAATTGCATAATCTAAGTGTTGAATCACTATGTCGTACACCTAAAACTAATATTACATTGTGGGTCAACTATATTCAATTTTTTTAAAAAGCAAGGAACTGTGAAAAAAGACAATAGTAATAGAAACATAGTTATAGTAATTCAATAACAGATCCACAATATAAAAAGACATAAAGTGTGATATATAAAGCATGGAAAGAAAAGTTAGAGTTTTTGTATGCAACTGAAGGGGAGTTGTCAACATCTTAAAACAGAATGCAATAACTGTAAGATATTTTATGTAAGCCTCATGTTAACCACACACACAAAATCTAGTAGAGGGGTGTCTGGGTGGCTCAGTAAGTTAAATGTTCTACTCTTGATTTCAGCTCAGATCGGTTAAGTGTCCAACTCTTTTCTTTTTTTATAACTTTTATAAAGTTTATTTATTTATTTCAAGAGAGACAGGGAGAGAGTGGGGAGCAGGGAGTGACAGAGGGAATCCCAAGAAAACTCTGCAGGATCAGTGCAGAACCTGATGTGGGGCTTGAACTCATGAAACTGTGAAATCATGACCTGAGCTGAAATCAAGAGTCAGACGCTAACCGACTGAGCCACCCACTTTTGATTTCAGCTCAGGTCATGATCTCATGGTTCCTGAGTTCGAGCCCCATGTCAGACTCTGTGCTAACCGCTTGGAGCTTGCTTGGGATTTTCTGTCTCCCTCTCTCTCTGCCCCTCTCCTGCTCAGGCTCTCTCTCTCTCTCTCAAAATAAATAAATAGATAAATAAATAAATAAGCATGAAAAAATCCTCTAGTAGATAACACAAAAAAAAAGAGAAATGAATTAAAGTATACCATTACAAAAAATAAATCATAAAGACAGACAGTAAGAAAGGATAAAATAAACCAGGAACTACAAACCAGATAGAAAACAATGAACATAATGGTAATAGTAAGTCTTTCTCTATCGACAGTTACTTTAAACATAAATGAATTCAGGGGCTCCTGGGTGGCTGAATCAGTTAAGCATCTGACCTTGGCTCAGGTCATGATCTCAGTCTGTGAGTTCGAGCCCCATCTTGGGCTCTCTGCTGATTGCTCAGAGCCTGGAGCCTGCTTTGGATTCTGTGTCTCTCTCTCTATGCCTCCCCTGCTCGTGTTTTGTCTTTCTCTCAAAAAAAAAATTAAAAAAATTTAAAAATATATCAATGAGTTCAGTTCTCCAGTCAAAAGGCACATAGAGAAGATTTTTAAAAAGCAAGATCGACAACATGCTGCCTACAGGAGACTCACTTAAGCTTTAAGAACACACACAGGCTGAAAGTTAGGAGATGTAAAAAGATATTCCATGCAAAAGGAAATCCAAAGAAAGCAAGCAGGCCTGGGTATCCTTTTATCAGAGAAAACAGACTTCTATTCAAAATCAATCACAAGATAAAGAAGAGCACTATATAGTGATAAAGAAGTCAGTTCACCAAGAGGTATAACAATTGCAAATAGGTATGTGCCCGAGCACCTAAATATTTAGAGCAAATCTTTTTTTGACACATATTTTTTTTAATGTTTATTTATTTTTGAGAAAGAGAGGCAGAGGGCGAGTTGGAGAGAAGCAAACAGAGAGGTAACACAGAAACGAAAGCAGAGTCCAGCCTGAGCCGTCAGCACAGAGCCCAATGAGGGATTCAAACCACCAACCACAAGATCATGACCTGAGCCAAAGTCAGACTTTTCACCAACTGAGCCACCCAGGTGCCCCTAGAGCAAATCTTAACAGAAGTGAAGGGAGAAATAGATAGCAATACAATAATAGTAGTGGACTTCAAACCTCACTTTCAACAATGGATAGATTATCTAGACAGAAAAGCAATAAGGAAATAATGGGCTTGAATAAAACCGTAGACTAAATGGACTTAACAGACATATATGTCCATAGCATTCCATCCAATGGCACCAGAATAACATTCTTCTTAAGCACACATGGGACATTCCTCAGGAGATATCATATATTAGGTCTCAAAAAAAAGTCTTGGAAAATTTAAGAAGATTGAAATGGTACCAAGTATCTCCTCTGACCACAATGGTATGAAATTAGAAATCAATAATAAGAGGAAATTGAAAAATGCACAAAAATTTGGAATTAGAAATTAAAAAATATACTTCTGAACAATCAATGAGTCAAAAAAGAAATAAAAATGGAAATCAAAGTATCTTGAGACAAAAATGACATACCCAAATTTATGAGATGCAGTAAAAGCTGTTCTAAGAGGGAACTTTATATAGTGATAATGCCTACATTAAAAAATAAAAAGATTTCAAATAAACAACCCAACTTTATATCTTAAGGAACTATAAAAAGAACAAACTCAGCCCAAAGTGAGAAAAAATAATAAACATTAGAGCAGAAGTAAATGAAATAGGGGCACCTGGGTGGCTCAGTCGGTTGAGCATCCGACTTCGGCTCAGGTCATAATCTCAGTTTCCAAGTTCGAGCCCCGCGTCAGGCTCTGTGCTGACAGCTCAGAGCCTGGAGCCTGTTTCAAATTCTGTATCTCCCTCTCTCTCTCTGCCCCTCCCCTGCTCATTCTCTGTCTGTCTGACTCTCTCTCAAAAATAAACATACATTAAAAAAATAAATAAATAAATGAAATAGAAAATAGTGTTATAGAAAAAAGTCAGTTAACCTAAGGGTTGTTTTTTAAAAAGATAAACAATTTTGACACACCTTTAGCTAGACTAACCATAAAAAAAAGATTCAAATAAATAAAATTATAAATGAAAGAATGTATATTACAACTGATACCACAGAAATACAGAGGATCATAAGATATTACTATGAACAGCTATACACAAACTAATTGAATAACCTAGAAGACATGGATAAGTTCCTAGAAACATACAACTTACCAAGGCTAAGTCATGATGAAATAGAAAATCTGAACAGATCAATAGTGAGTAAGTGGATTCAAGCAGTAATAAAAAAAAAAAATCTCCCAGTAAAGAAAAGCCAAGACCGCATACTTGATGGGTGAATTCTACTAACCATTTAAAGTCTATTCTCAAATGTTTCCAATTATTGCCAAGACCAATGTCAAGCAGTTTTCCTCCTATGTTTCCTCCTAGAACTTTATAGTTTCAGGTATTATGTTTAGGTCTTTAATTTATTTTGAGTTTACTTTGTACATGTGTAAGATCAAAGGTCCAATTTCATTCTTTTGCATGTGGATATCCAGTTTCCCCATCATTTATTGAAGAGATTATTCTTTACCCATTGTGTATTCTTGGCTCCCTTGTCAAATATTGACCATACATGTGTGGGTTTATTACTGGGTGCTCTATTCTGTCCATCGGTGTATGTGTCTGTTTTTATGGCAGTACCATATTATTCTTATTGCTTTAGCTTTGTAATATTAATTGAAACCAGGAAGTGTGATTCCTCTCAGTTTCGTTCTTTTTTTTTTTTTTTTCCAAGATTACATTGGCTATCCAGGATCATTTGTGGCTAGATACAAATCTCACGATTCTTTTTTCTATTTCTGTGAAAAATGTCATAGGAATTATGATAGGGATTGCACTGAATCTATAGATCACTTAGTATGGACATTTTAACAATATTAACTCCTCTTAACCATG
The DNA here is from genome assembly GCA_030068075.1 of Paguma larvata. Lineage (NCBI taxonomy): Eukaryota > Metazoa > Chordata > Mammalia > Carnivora > Viverridae > Paguma > Paguma larvata. The sequence goes on along the minus strand of CM057842.1, from coordinate 19,432,642 downwards.
AACATGGCAAATGTTTCCATTTATCTTCTTCAGTCTCTTTCATTAGGAAGGTAGATCGGGCCTGTTTCCATCAGCAGATAAAAATGTGGGGGGTTCTGCTGCTACTGCTTCTGATGACAGCTTGGGTCACTGCTGCCGGCTGATGTGAGGTGTGGAGAGGGTTCCTCACAGCCTGGGTTCACTATTGCTTCTGCTGTGGGCAGATCATGCCTGCAACCGCCAGTGGATTTGGAACATGAGGCGGACTGACCCATCTGGGTACTGGTGTCACTACTGCAGGCAGTTTAGCCTGTCATTGCCACTAGGTATGGGTCTCCCTGCATAGTTTCTGTGGGGCTACCCTTCCTTTGGTTATAGAGAGCAGGCTTTTCTTGTTTTTGCTTTGTTTCCCTTATATCCCTTAGTGGTTCTGGATTGCAGACATTTCTGGTGTCCAGTCTGAGATATATAATAGATAAAAAGAAAACTCAGGGAATTCATCATGGTGTACATTTTTAAATCTTGGGGTTCCTAGCTGATCCACCTTCTTCCTTCCACATTTCAGAGTCCTTTTAGGATTGTCTATTGAATTATTTTCAGAGTATTTAATTTGGACTTAGAGGGAAGAAGAAGGGAGAGTGTGGTGGTAGGAAGAGGGGGTCCAGTATGCTCCCATTTCTTCAGTTGAGTGTGTGGTGACATATACCATAATCCAGTTCAGGGGAGAAGACGCAGAACTAGACATCTGGAGAGGAGGTGATATGGATATTCAACTCAGAAAGTGGAAATGCAAGTATACCAGAGACATTTATTGGGAAATTTGTCCAGTAGACATCTGCAGTTATGAATATAAACTGAGATCATGCCTCAGCGTTGTCTGTTTTGCGTCAGCCATGCTCAGTCTTCTGCAGGCACAGAGCAGGTAGATGGTTGAGTTCATCCCACACATGTTTGCACAGGGAGAGGGCTAAGAGAAGTCAAGTTGTGCAGAGCAGAGATTACAATAATTAGCCATAGAATCTGAACTGCGTAAAGAAAGATGCAAGGACATGTCAGGGGTGATGGCCGTAAAAAATAAAAAGGTAGGGTCAAGAGATTGGAAGACCTTATCACATCTGAGGAAACATTCTGTTGGGGGTATTTGAAAGATGAACTGGAAAGAAAGAATAATCAGAAAATGGAACACTAGAAAAAGAGATGTGGGTAACAGAACAATTATTCGTACTGGTGAGGTCCATAGCCGTGCTGTCCAACGGAATAGCCACTATCCACATGTGCCCATTTAAACCTGAATTACTTTAAATCAAATAAAATTAAAGATTCATTTCTTTAGTTGCACCAGGTACATTTCAAATGCTTCACAACCACATGTGGCTCATGGCTACCACTTTGGACGGCAAGGATCCAGTTTATTTCTATCATCACAGAAAGTTCTATTGAATCGCACTGCTTTTGTATGACTATGGGAATGAGTGGCTGAGGAGGGGAGCGAAAATGGTTTATTAGAGCAAGGAGATTGATAGGACGATCTGACCAACGATAAAATCACTGAGAATGGAGATAAGAGTAGGAATGGAATAATATCAGAGGGAGCCCTATTTGTTGTACACCCTTAGGGAGAGGAGTTCGGGCAAAGATATTGTGGAGACGGAGTGGGAGTACCATGAACTCCTATTCTCTGTTAGTCCCCAGGGTCCTCAGCTGCTCATTAACATACCCAGCTGCACCTGTCACTAAGGCCAGCTTCCTGTCCTTCAGCTGAGGCTGCACTGCACTGCTTCCGGCAGAGTCAGGCAAATGTTGGCATTTTCTCTAGGTGCTTGTCAAAGATACCTTGTCCGAGGTAACCCAGATCCCAGTCAACTCCCAGCCCCAGGCTGACAGAGAAGAGTCTCAGAGTCTCTTCTCACGTGCAGAGGTGCTCAGGACCCTTGGTGAGATGCAGCCCACCTATCTTTCAGATCCCCAGGTGGGAAGAAAAGAATGGGGCTGGAATGGGAACTGAGACTTCTGGCTTTGTCATATATCAGGATAGACAAGGATCTCAGTTTCTGTTTTGAAAACTGAGTAAATAGCATATGGTCATTGTCAGTCCAGAATAGGATGCATGGGCACAAGGGGAAAACCTTCCTGAAGTTCTTTCCCAGGGAGAGGAGGCGGCGGCATGGCCTAAGACCCAACATTTCCACTAGCTGGAGAACATGCGACATACCAGACCAGGTTAAACTTTTACTGGGGACAGGAGACATAGTGCCCCTTCGTGTCAGCCTTTAGGGGTTGATGATCTCAATGTGGAACTGTAGGTGAGTGGCTGTGACTATACAGTGTCCCCGGAGGAGAGCACAGGTATGGCAGTTGTGGTATTGCCAGTGGCACTGGATGACATAGATGGCATTGAGCACCTGACGGTATCGCCAGTGGATACGCCACATACGGACCAAGGACTGGATCTTGACCACTGCCCGCACCGTATTTGCATGGGTGATCAGGGCTTGCCTTCGCTTGTTCTGCAGCAGGCTATCCAAGGTCAGCTTCCACCAGCGCTGAATGATCGAGGCCCTGAGGGCTGCGTGCAGCAATGTCCGGCGTACCAGGGTGCCACGCCACCAGGCCTGGATCTTTGTGGCTGCGTTTGTTTGTTTGTTTAAAGTTTTCTAAGTGGAAATAAGAGAGACCACTCAGGGAACTTCCGCCATCAACTTCCAAGAACCTTCCTGGAAGGGGCCTGGATTCTCTTAACAGTTATCATTTCTTTGGAGAGTTAAGGAGAGTTAGCAGGACACTGCCTAAGAGTCAGAAGACCTGGGTAGTGAGCCCTCCTCTGCCACTGTGGCACGTCATTCTGCCCTTAGAGTCACAGCACCCTACTAACTATCTCACAGGTGTATAGATCAAGGGGAAAACCAGTAGTAGCTAGGAGGGTGCATTAGGGATGTGAGGGACTTTGTTAGTCATGCTCCACATCTTCAGTGCTTATTGGGTTTTGGAGGTTTGGCCTCATAATGCCTTTGTCTGGAATTCTCTGCTAATTCTAGTCCCAAACCATCATTGACTGATTTCCCTCTGCACAATGTATGTCAGTACTATGGTGGGTTTTCAGCACCTTCGTCCCATTTTCTACTCCAGCCTTCTCATATTTTGAACATTGTACTCCCTAATATAGAGTCCTCACATTCTCACCTCCAAGCCCCATTCATTTCTTGATGGCTTTCATTCTCCCCATTCACTTTTCATGTCATAGTCAGACTGACACCCAGAGAGCCCATGCTGAGAAGGGAGTAGAGGAAAAATGGGCCAATATTGAGTTGACTCCTGATTATTTTAGACTCAGGATCCATAAGGAGCACAACTCTACACCCTTATGACACAAATATAAACGTTCTGGATATCTCTTAAATACATTGAAATTTTACCCACCTTGAGTTTCTGCTTCTCTCTCTTCTTCCATTCAGTTCTTTCCTCAACATCTTCCACTATAACTTTAATGGAATTTCCATGAGTCTGTCATCAGAATTAAATGGTAAATGAATGGATGAGTTTAGACTGTTGTTTCTCTCTATGACTTTGTACAAAAATACCCCCTACTTCAGAATCCCTTCTTTTTCCAAGACCTGTAAAGTCCTGGGTGATTCCCACCCACTCCTAGCTTGCCTAGTAAATCTGGCCATGTCTCTTACAAAAAATCTGAGCCCCATGGCTTTCTAGATGGTTCATTAGCCTTGATTTCTCTACTTCCCAAAGTCTGGCATGAGTAAAATGAGGGGGACAGCTATGAGTTCACAACTGCATTATGACATAAGGATTAGGATATCTGCCACAGAGTTGAGTCTTCCTCAGAAACAAGCTCTATGGGAACTTGTACTACCGTCTACTTCCCTCCTGTCAGAGATGTACCAGAGCTCAGAGTGGAAAGATAGGGCAACAGGAGTGCCATTCCATACCTGGGCTCCTCTAGTGAGGCCTGTCCACATCCCTCCTCATTATTGGTCACACAGGTGAGCGGGAAGGCTCATGGCAGTATATCTCCGTACAGCTCTCTAGTGTCTTCTCAGCCTTAGTATTTCCTATCTCCCCTTGACTCAGGTTTCAGTACCTCGATGCACCATAGGAAACTACAAAGAGAAAGAACAGATGAATCTAAAAAGCAGTAAAATAAAGGTAAACATTTTACTATTTATTTTATTTTTTTTAAGTTTTATTTATTTTTGAGAGAGAGAGACAGAGGCCGATGTGGGGTTCAAATTCACGAACTGTGAGATCATGACCTGAGCCGAAGTCAGACGCCTAGCTGACTGAGCCAACCAGGCGCCTCAGCAGTAAAATGAAGGTAAAATTTTAAATTAAATAGAAAATAGGGGCGCCTGGGTGGCTCAGTCGGTTGAGCGGCCTGACTTCGGCTCAGGTCATGATCTCATGGTCTGTGGGTTCAAGCCCCGCGTTGGGCTCTGTGCTGACAGCTCAAAGCCTGGAGCCTGCTTTGGATTCTGTGTCTCCCTCTCTCTCTGCCCTTCCCCTGCTCATGCACTGTCTCTCTGTCTGTCAAAAATAAATAAACGTTAAAAAAAATTAAAAAAAAAAAGAAAAATAGGTGGTGGAAAGTAAATCGAAAATGTGGTATTTTTGAAAAGGCCAATATTAAAGACAAACACTCTGTGAACCTGAGTGATGGAGAAAGGGAACAAAAACGGAATGAGAAAGGCAAAATAATCACAAGGAGATTTAAATAAATGTAAGAATGTCATGGTAACAAATTTGAAATCTAAGAGGAAATGCTTTCCTAACAATATGCAAATTACCAAAATTAATTGAAGAAAATATGTAAAACTTGATAAATTGATAAATATGTAAAACTTGATAAATATGAATTGAGATTCAATAAGATCAAATGAGACTTGATCTTATTGAAGATCCATCATAAATAAGGCACCAAGACCAGGTGGATTCATACCCATAACTTAAAAAAAAAACTTAAAAATTCAGATATTTCCAATGCGATAAACTACTCAAGGCTATTAAAAGACAGAAATTTCCATTAAGCATTTCATAGTGTCAATCACCTAAAAAGTCCTGCTAGGATTTTTTTAGGGGGAAGAAAGGCAATCTTCTGATACAGAACTCCTTCTAAGACCATGGACTATCCCTTCCTTTGCTAAGAATTCTTTTATGTCTTTAAAAAAAATCATTCTTTTACATATTTCTATAAAGTTTTTAAAAATTTCTCTGTAATGGTCTTTTTTTTTTTAAGATTTTATTTTTAAGTGATCTCTACACCCAATGTGGGCCCTCAACTCACAACTCTGAGAGCAAGAATCTCATGCTCCACCAATTAAACCAGCCAAGCAGCCGTGTAAAGATCTTTTTATTTTTTTAAATAATTTACATTCTATAAAGCTATTTAAAACTGTACAATCCAATAGTTTTTAAGCATATTCACAAAGTTGAGCAACTATCACCACTATCTGATTCTAGAACATTTTAATAAGCCCCCAAATAAACCCCATACCCATTAGCAGTCAATCTCCATTCTTCCCTATCCTAACCTCTGGAAACCACTGATCTACTTTATGTCTTTATAGATTTGCCTATTTTGCATATTTCATATGATTTCAATCACACAATAAATGGCTTTTTGTTTCTGGCTTCTTTTGCTTAGCACAGTGTTTCCAAGGTTCATTTATGTTGTAGCACGTCAGTACTTCCTTCTTTTCTATGGCTAAATAATATTCCATTGCATGTTTATACTACATTTTTAATCCACTTATCAGTTAATGGACATTTGAGTTATTTCTACTTTTTACTATTATGAATAATATAGCTATAAATATTGATGTGCAAGTTTTTGCATGGGCATGTTTTCAATTCTCTTGGATATATACCTAGAAGTGGAATTGCTAGGTCATATGGTAAGTTGTTACTTTTTTTTTCCTGAAAACAAAACAGATGCACCTGCGTGGCTTAGTCAGTTGAGCATCAAACTCTTGATTTTGGCTCAGGTTCTCTTGGTTCATGGGATTGAGCCCCACGTCAGGCTCTGCTCTGACAGTGTGGAACCTGCTTGCGATTCTCTCTTTCCTTCTCTCTCTGCCCCTCTCCCATTCATGCGCACACGCTCTCTCTCTCAAAATAAATAAACTTAAAAAAACAAAAACAAAACACATGCATTTCTCCCCCTGCCTTTTTTGCAACCACCAATCTGTTCTCTGCGTCTATGGGTTTGTGTTTTGTCGTTTCGGTTTTTGGGTTTTTTTAGATTTCATGTAAGAGAAATCATATGGTATTTGTCTTTCTCTGACTTATTTCACTTAGTATAATGTCCTTGAGTTTCATCCATGGAATCACAAATAGCAAAATTTCATTATGTTTTATGGCTAGGTAACAACGTTCCATTGTACGTACATACCACAGTTTCTTTATCCAAGCATCCATCAATAGACACTTAGGTTGTTTCCATATCTTGGCTATTGCTGCAATGAATGGGGTGGGGCATATATCTTTTCAAGTTAGTGTTTTTGTTTTTCTTCAGATAAATATCCAGAAGAGGAATTGCTCAACTGTATGATAGTTTTATTTTTACTGTTTTCCATAGTTTCAGCACCAACTTATCTGCCACAACAGTGTACAAAGGTTCCCTTTTCTCCACATCCTGACCAACTTTTTAAAATTTTTAATGTTTATTCATTTTTTGAGAGACAGAGGGGCAGAGAGAGAGGGAGACACAATCTTAAGCAGGCTCCAGGCTTTGAGCTGTCAGCACAGAATCCAACGTGGAGCTGGAACCCACGAACTGCAAGATCATGACCTGAGCCAAAGTCGTCCACTTAACCAACTGAATCACCCAGGCGCCCCATCACCAACTTGTTATTTATCTTTTTAAAAAATCATAGCCATTCTAACAGGTGTGAGGTTATATCTTATTGTGGCTTTGATTTCCCTGATGACTAGTGATGTTGAACATATTTACATGTACCTGTTGGCTAACTGTATGTTTTCTTTGGAAAAATGTCTTAGATCTGCCCAGTTTTATTTTAAGTAATAAATTGATTAATTAATTTGAGAGAGAGAGGGCGCAAGTAAGCAAGGGGCAGAGAGAGAAAGAGAATCCCAGGAGGGGCAAAGAGAAAGAGGGAGAGAGAGAGAAGCGGGGCTCACCCGAAGTGGGGCTCATGTTTACCCAAAGCAGGACTTGAGCTCACCCGAAGTGGGTCTTGTGCTCACCTGAAGTGGAGCATGGGCTCCCTTAATGTGGGACTCGAACTCATGAATTGTGAGATCATGACCTGAGCCAAAGTCAGATGCTTAATGACTGAGCCACCCAGGCACCCAGATTGGCCTATTTTTAAATTGGATTGTTTGATTTTTTTGCTATTGAGTTATATGTGTTCTTTGTTAACTTAATTTTAATTTTAATTTAATTGTTAATTTTAGATATTAACCCCTTTTCAGATATATGGCAGGCTAACAGAGCATGGATGCAAAGGTAACTCTCATAAGAGGAGGTGCCTGGAGTCTTTGGGAATATAAAGCCTAGCCCCTCCCAATGTAAGGTCAGGAGATAAGAATGGTGCCAGGGCTATGGAATGGGACACTTGGCTCTTGAGGTGTAAGGACAGCCTCAGGTAGCAGTTTCTGATTTGGATAGAGTCAGTGGCATATGGCCACTGTCAGTCATCACTAAGGGGTGGGAGTTGGGGAGAGACACCTGTCTTTCCCCATGTAGAAGAGGGAGGCCTTGGGGTCTTCACGGTGTAGGAGTCACTGAGACACACAAAACCTGGTCAGACATTTATTGGGGGCGGTGGAGCAGTTCTCCACCCTATAGTACTTTTTAGACTGATAGGATTTCAATATGGAACTCCGGCTGGTTAGGAGTGACTTCATATTGTGCCTGTAGAATATCACTGGTCTGGAAGGCAAAATAGCTCTTCGGGGTCTCGAAGATGCAGATAGCGTTGCATATTCGGCAGTAACGTTGATGGCACTGCCACATGCGAACCCAGGACTGGAGCTTGACTGCCGCCTCCTCCCTGATTACATAGATCTTCAACAGGTCCTGCCGCCGCTTAAGAATCCGCCTCCACAAGAGCGTTCTCCACCAGAGCTGAATCATCCAGGCTCTGAGGGCCGCCGCCAGCAAGGTGCGACGCACCAGGGTGCCACGCCACCAGGCCTGGATCTTCTTAGCCGCCTTGACTCTTGTTGCTCTGGTGCATTTTCGATGAAGCTGCTAACCAAGCGAAGCAGAGGCTCCACATGAATTTGTTACAAACAAGTCTGGGGTCTGCCACAAAGGAGCTCTGATCTTCTCTCTTGACAACCAGCCTTTCCCCCCGGTGGTTCTGAGGACTCAGGAGTCCTGGTTGGGGTTTTGCCTCTACTTCTATCTTATCTGTTGCCACAGATACATTGGCTCTTCCTCTGAGTCATAGTGTCCTCATCTACAAAATGGGGATATGCTTGCCCTGTGGTCTTCACAGGTTCTGTGGAAACGATTTCTGATCCAGAAGACCTGCCATTAGTGTGAGGAACCAAAGGGTCCTCTAAGGATGAACCTCTGCATTTATGGTCTGAATCTCAGCCCAAATTCCAGCCTATGATGCTGCCTCCTGATGCTTCATGCCATCCCATGGCCCCTTGAAGGTTTCCCTTTACCTCACTTCTTTTGATTTCCACTACTACCTCTCAGTCACCCCTATATCCTTCTAAACCCAGGCCTTCCTTTCTTCAGCTTTCCAGTTCCCACTGCTGTGCCTCCCCTTCCAGTGGCCTGTCCACATCCTGATTTCCTCACCTCTCTGCTGTATCTCCATACTTAACACAGCTCACTCAGAACAGGGAGGGAATTTATGGGGATAGGAGAGCAACGCTGAGCTGACTTCTCAGCTGTGGGACCAGAGATGGGTCCTTCACTTCCAAGGACTCTGTGCTTAAATGGTCAATAAACGGATTCTCTTGTGCTCCTGGCCTCCACCTACCTCCTTCAGTCTCTCTCTCTCTAGTGCATCCTTATCTGGACCAGACTTCTGCAATCAGAATATAGAAAGCATGAGTGAGGACCAGCCTCGGTGCAAAGTCCTTACAGATCTATTTCCCCATTCTTTCTGAGTCCCTTTTTTTTTTTTTTAAAGATTTTTTAAAAAGTTTATGAGAGAGAGAGAGAGAGAAAGGAGAGAGAGAGAGAGAGAGAGAGAGAGAGAGGGAGAGAGAGAGAACAAGCAGGGGAGGGGCAGAAAGAGGGAGAGAGAGAATCCCAAGTAGGCTCCACACTCAGCATGGAGCCTGACCTGACACAGAGCTCAGTCTCACGACCATAAGATCATGACCTGAGCCCAAATCAAGGTTTGGATGCTTAACCAACTGAGCCACCCAGGGCCCTTCCTGAGTCCTTTTGAAGTCATCTAGTGCTTCTCTCTGCCATGGGCTAACTCCCTACCCCCAGAGAAGGGGTGTCTGACTGTCTTACACAGCATTTACTGCCCATGGTTTGGGGCAGTAGTTCAGGTGTTCACACCCCCTCTGGTTGCTGCTCCATTGGTCCTGGAAGAGGCAGGAAGGGTGGGAGAGGAGGAGACAGCCATGATGTCACAAGGGCAACTATGACCCAAGGACCAGGTTGCTTCAAAGTTGTTGGGTAAAGAGGAAACATCTGCCCATTTTCCTCCTCCCAGAGATGGAGCAGTGTCCTTGGGGAAACCACAGTCACTAAGAGTCTGTCCTGTCCAAAGGATGACCTCTAGTTTGCCGCACCCCCCGCCCCAGATCGCTGAAGAAAGCTGCTTACACAGTGCAGACGAAGGCGCCTGGGCTCAGGATGCTCCCTGTGTCCTGCCTTCTCTGCCTCCATGCCCTTCCTCAGTGTGTGGGAAAATCCTTCTTTTAATGAGAATGAAGGTGAGTATGGAGGGTGAGCAGAAGGGGCCAAGGATGGAGGCAACTCAGTTTATTTCTATTCACCTCCATCGGCTGAACCCCTGTCTTTCTGTAGTTGCTTGGTGCCTAGCAAGCCAATATATGTTCCTTAAAACAAAACAAGCCCTTCCATTTGGTGTCTGAAATTTACTGGGCTGGAGGAATTTTCCAAACATGAGTCATTATGTAAGAGATACTATTTCCCAGTGTAGACTCCTCTACTGGTGGCAGTGGTCATATTTGATAGTCACTTAGTTATTCAGGCTGGCCTCCAAAACCAGCTGCCTCTGGCTGTCCCCACTGCCATCTCTCAGTCATGCTCACTTTCTTCTCTTAACTGACTCTGGATAGCCTCCTCCAGACCTTAGTGACATGCTGACATGGTCTCTTCATTTCAAGGCATTAACTCTCTGCCAAAAATGATGAGGATTTGGCTTTCTTCTCCATCCCCAAAAACCTTACTTTTCTCCCTCATCTTCCCAATTAGGTCACTTGCTGCCATTTAGGTCCCCAATCACAATTCAGTGTTTATATTATCATGACTTTGTGAGAGCCACTGCCCACTGCGCCATGGAGCACATTCTGGTTCCCTATCCTTTCCTGCACGACTTCACAGAAGTTTTTTTGTTTTTTTTTTATCATGAAAATGTTTAAATGTATACAGAATTTGACAACAGACAAGGACTCCCTAAATGCTCAGGACCCAGCATAACCTGCTTCCCCACTCTCTGCCCCACGGATGAGGTAAGCCACGGCAGAGGGTACCACGAGGGGCATCTTCCTGCATGTGTCTATGCCTCCATGGGAGGCGTCCTCCAGGGAATGCACACTGGGGTGGCTTGCTGTGTCATGGGACAGGTGGCTCCTCCATGCTACTAAATGCTGACAGATTGTTTTCCACAGTGGCAGCACCAGTGCAACCTCTGTCAATCACCTCCTAATTTTTGCTGAACTGAAAGACGTGAAGTGGTGTCACCTTGCTCTTTTAATTTCTCTGACTAGGGACTTGAGCAGAGCAGGATTACTCAGGGTGAAAAACGGGGCTCCAATCTTGACACAGACCCTTTTTGGCTGTGTGCACTTGAGCAAGTCTTTCAGTGGTGTCTGTTTCCTCCTGGGCAAAGCGAAGATAGCAACATGATTCCTCCTCCAAGGAGCTGTTGTGGAGATTCATGGAGGTGAAGTCCTTGGAATGGCGCCTGGTCCTAGTACTGCTCTGTGTCTTTCAGCTCTTATGATTATTTCATCTTGGCCTTTTGGCATCTCTGTGTAATTGCCTGATCTAGTCCTTGGCCCATTTTTTCTTTTGTATTCCCATCACCCTCTTGTATGACTTCTTTGGACCATCTTTTGTGGATAGATATATTGCAAATACCCTTTCCCAAAGAATCATCCGCCAGCTGACTTTTGTTCACGGTGTCATTCATTGCACAGATATCATTCCACCCATTTCTCCCTTTATAATTGTGTTTTTGAAATTTTTTAAATTAGTGCTTTCTCATCCAGGTGTCATATGTTTTCCTATTAACTTCTGGTTTACGTCTTACTGGAGGTCTTCGCCAAATGACAGGAACATGATCCTGTACCTTGGGTCTCCCTCTTTCTTGGATTTAGTCCCTATTTTGGATAGAGCACATGTTATGATAATTTCCTAAGGAAAAGTGCATGGATATAAATATGTAGAGATTTGTATGCCTGAAAATGACTTTTTTTCTACCTTCAAATCTGGTTGATGGTGTTGCTGAGTATGGAATTCTAGACTGAAAATAGTTTTCCCTCAGAATTTTGAGGAATTGGTTTAACTGTTTTCCCAGAGGTCTAATGTTACTCTGATTCCTTCGTCCATATGATGTGGCTCATTTTTTCCTCTCTGGAAGCTTTCAGAATCTTCTCCTTATCCCTTATCTTTAGTTTTTAGGATATTCTGAAATTGTTTCAATAAGTGATTACATTAAGGAATACATGATTCCATCTAGGTCTTAGATTTATGTCTTCATCAGGGTTCAAATCCTACTGCCTAGAAACAACCGTCTCAACATCTCTGAGCCAACCATCCCAGACCCCTCACACCCACTAGACATGTTTGTTCTCAGCCTCTGTGAGATGTTCCCCTGCCTCACTCATTGTATGGGGCACATTATTTTATAAAATTTGTATTATTCAACTATGGGAAACTATATTACATTTCTTTTTTAAAAAATCATTTCTACCTTTAAATTTTCTCTATTTAATACTTACAGAGATCCTCTTAGTCAGATCATAGATTGATTCTCTAATTTTCCAATATTTCCTACACTATTTTCTGACTTTGTCTTTTTATTCTACTTTTTTGAAAGGTATTCTCCATTTTTAAAAGAGTCTTAACTTTTAAGAGCTCTTTCTTGTCCTTGGACTATTCTTTTACAGCACAGTATTCTTATTTCATTGATTTGTCATCTTAGGAATAGCAATAGGGGCACCTGGGTGGCTTAGTCAGTTAACCATCCGACTTTGGCTCAGGTCATGATCTCATGGTTCATGGGCTCGAGCCCCACATCTGGCTCGTCAGCTCAGAGCCTGGAGCCTGCTTCAGATTCTGTGTCTCCCTCTTTCTCTGCTCCTCCCTCACTCATGCTCTGTGTGTGTCTCTCTCTCAAAAATAAATAAACATTGAAAAAAAAAAGACAGAGAATAGTAGTTATAATAGTTTTATTTTTTAAACCTTTTTATTCTATTCCCAGTATGATCTCTTTTCTTTTAAGTCCCCTTTTTTTCTGTTTTTCTTTTTACCTCAGTCTCTCATGTTAATGATCCTCGGTTGTCTATTCATGTGTGTGAGCATGGCACTGAAATGCCAAAGGGAAGCTCACAGTGCATGGGTGCAGCTTATTAACCAGTACCACTCATAGGTTAATAAGGCAGAATTGGGTTTTGTTTCAGTGGGGGACCTCCAAAATTAGCATTCACTTGTTTTATTCTTTGGAGCTTGTGGTAGATTGCTTCAGTGGTCTTACGACCACCGGTCATACTTTTTCCTATGGGACTTTGTAGTTTCTTCCCATAAAGGGACAGAATATATCTTCCTGTGCCTTGGGTTTGGCAGTGTGACATTCTTTGGCCAACAGAACAAGCAAGTTTGACCTTGGCTTTGAAAGTCTTTGGCAATTTATGTTTACCCTCTTAGACTTCTGCCATTGCCAACAAGGATGTGCCTGGGGTATGAGGAAGAGGATGAGAAACGTGGGGCAGAGCTTCTACCCCAGCTAAACACAGCCTAGGTCAACATGCTTACCGCTGCATGCCACTGAGGCTTGTGGCAGTTTTCTATGTAGCATTTGCGAATCAATAACTGACTGATGCCCCAGAGAGGAATCCCAGAACCTCTAGCCAGAGAGTGGACTGAAACCTGAATGCAAGCCTTTGGGAGGTGTGTTGGCACAGAGGGTTGGAGGCCTCACTGTCCAGTCTACACGCTTTCCACTAATCCCTCCATTTTACTATGGTGCTTCACCTCTGCCTTCAGCCATGACTGAAATCCTGGAGTCTAGATCCTCTCTGGTTCAACTTATGCAGAAAAGAAACCTCTCTTCTGCCAGAGTGGAGGAGGGGCTATTGCCAGCTGTACACATGAAGGAGGAGAATGGGATGAAGGCAATCCAACAAATCCTTATTTAAAATGTTTACTCCTCACCTTAGATTCTTAGTAGTAGCTGGTGCCTCAATTACACACTGTTATTATTAGTCTTTTGATGTATTTTCATGTGCCTTACCATACTCCTACCTTCTAGTCTCTTTTTTTTCAAAATCGTCTTAATTAATTGTGGACACTTATTCAATACAATTTCTTTATCAGTTTGTCAAGTTCCCAAAAACTCCTGATCAGATTCTTACAGGAATTGAGTTTAACTTACAGATCAACTCGGAGATAATCGACAATTTTACAATGTCGAGTCATTCTATCAATAACTATACATTTCCCCTTTTATTCAGTCTTCTTTTATATCCTTTAAGCTGTGGACAAGAGTGGCATATGTAACTTCAAGAATATGCCCTGAAAGAGAAGGAGCATGCCTTTCTCCTTGTCCTTCCTCCTTGCTGGCTAGAATGTGGAGGGGATTGTTGAAGTCGAAACAGCCATTCGGGATCATGAGGTGATATTGGGCTCACAGACCATATATAGCAGAGTAACAAGTTAGAAGGGGCTAGGATTCTTCACCCCGTGAAGGTTCATCCAGCACTTGGACACCTATTTCTGAACATTGGAAAAGAGAAGTAAACCTCCCAATTTACGTGAGCCTCTGGTGTTTTGGTCATTCTGTCCTTCACAGTGACCACATAGTTAAGCTCTACCCTAGTGGTTCTCAAAGTAGGGCTCCCTAGAACAGTAGCCACAACATATTAGAAATACTCATTCTTGAGTCCCTGTAACTAAATCAGAAATGTCCTGTGGAGCCAGCAATCTGCTTTGATAATCCCTGTCCCCCCATGGCCCCCCACACACGATTGTGATGTATGCTACAGTTTGAAAAGCATTGTTCTATTTCTTTCTTGGGTCCAACACATATAATAAGATGTCCACTTTCTTTTTTTTTTTTTAATTTTTTTAAAACATTTTTATTTTTATTTTTTTTTTAATTTTTTTAATGTTTATTTATTTTTGAGAGACATAGAGACATAGCATGAGCAGGGGAAGGGCAGAGAGAGAGGGAGACACAGAATCCAAAACAGGCTGCAGGCTCTGAGCTGTCAGCAGAGAGCCCGACGCGGGGCTCGAACTCACAGACCGTGAGATTGTGACCTGAGCCGAAGTCGGCTGCTTAACCGACTGAGCCACCCAGGTGCCCCTTTAAAACACTTTTAAATATTTTTGAGAGACAGAGAGAGACAGAGCATGAGTGGGGAAGGGGCAGAGAGAGAGGGAGACACAGAATCTAGAAGAGGCTCCAGGCTCTGAGCTGTCAGCACAGAGCCCAATGCGGGGCCTGAACCCACAAACTGTGAGATCATGACCTGAACCAAAGTCGGACACTTGACTGACTGAACTGCCCAGGCGCCCATGGATGTCCACTTTCTTAAAGAGGCACAGCTCAGAAGTTATCCTAGAAGAAAGACTGCCACACATATGCTTTGTGTAAGTCAAGTAGAGGGCAAGAGAAGGACCTGACAATTTTATTCACTCCTAATATAGTTATTTCATGAATGGCTGATGGTCGCCCATGACTCCCACCTGCTGACTTGTTGAACCAGGCTAATTAAAGACTCCACATTTGGCTCACCGGTGACCAATCCAGGATTAGATTCACATTCGGTCATTCTGATTCTAGATAATTAGCTGATTTACCCATCAATCCACAGCACTTTCCCTTTTCACCACACTACATAGCATCACAAGAATGTTCTGGTCCTCTGGGTGCATTAAATGAGAGATAATCCCACACTTACTGTTGAGAATTCCCTAGGCACACCTTCTGTCAAGTATCTAATTCAAAAACTAATTTTTGAAAACCACTTCCTGAGAAGAAGTTCACATCAAATTCAATCTCTTTTAAGTGTTTTTTTCCCTTACATTTTTTTGGTCTTTTTTTAAGATTTAAATTCAACTTAGTTAATATGTAGTGTAGTATTGGCTTCGGGAGTAGAATTTAGTGATTCATCACTTAACATTAACACCCAGTGCTCATCCCAACAAGCATCCTCCTTAATGCCCATCACCCCTCCCACCTCCCCTCCAGCAGCCCTCAGTTTGTTCTCTGTATTTAAGGGTCTCTTGTGGTTTGCCTCCTTCTCTGCTTTTATCTTTTTTTTAAATTTTTTTAATGTTTATTCATTTTTGAGAGAGAGAGACAGAGAGACAGAGCAGAGCGTTAGCAGGGGAAGGACAGAGAGAGAGGGAGACACAGAATCTGAAGCAGGCTCCAGGCTCTGAGCTGTCAGCACAGAGCCCGATGTGGGGCTCGAACCCATGAACTGCGAGATCATGACCTGAGCCCAAGTCGGACGCTTAACCGACTGAGCCACCCAGGCGCCCCATCTCTGTTTTTGTCTTATTTTATTTTTCCTTCCCTTCTTCTGTGTTCATCCATTTTGTTTCTTTTTTTTTACTTAAAAATTTTTTAATGTTTATTCATTTTTGAGAGAGAGAGAGAGAGAGAGAGAGAGAGAGAGACAGAGCACGAGCAGAAGAGGGGCAGAGAGAGAGGGAGACACAGAATCTGAAGCAGGCTCCAGGGTTCCAAGCTGTCAGCACAGAGCCCAATGTAGGGCTTGAACCCACCAGCTGTGAGATCATGACCTGAGCCGAAGCTGGACGCTTAACCGACTGAGTCACTCAGGGGCCCCTGTTCTGTTTCCCAAGTTCCATACATGAGTGAAATCATATGACATTTGTCTTTCTCTGACTGATTTATTTTGCCTAGCATACTACACTGTAGTTCCACCCACGTTGTTGTAAATGGCAAGATTTCATTCTTTTTGATCCCCGAGTAATATTTAAATGTCCATTAATTTAATGAGATCTCCTATTTTTTATTTAATTTTTTTGCTGTTGTAGCAAACTGACTTAAGTGAAAATGAAGGCTTATTGGCTCACAAAATGAATTTCCATAGTTCCATGCTTCAGGCATGGCTGGCTCCAGAGGTCCAAAGGAATCCTCACGGCTTAGTCTCTCTCTTGGCAACTGATGGATCTACTTTCCTCTGTGTCGGTTCCATTCTCAGCTATTTCCACGCGGTGCCCCTAGCAGCTCCAGTTTCGTAACCCTTAGAATTGGTAATCCTCGGAGTTCCAACATAGCACCACAATAGAGACTCACTGGCCCGGCTTATGTCACGTGCTCATCCCCGAACCAATCACTATGGCCACATGCACAAAATATTCTGACATTTCTCTGAGTACCTGCACATCCTAGAGTGAGCCTCGGTTAGGTGCATGCCTCCATCATCCAGGAGCAACCATATTGGTACCCTCCAGGAGACTTCTCCATCTCATCTTTGAGGGGCTCTTAGGGATTAGGGATAAGGGATAAGCAGGACCTAGAAGAGCAGAAATATATCTGAGTCAGGTTAGCTGTTAATGATCTCTACCAGAAAAGTACAGATCCAGAAAATCCAGTGAACTGAAAGAACAGGACAAGCAGACATGACATTATGAAATGTGTAGGACAGAGGGAGGCCTGGACTGAGGGAGAAAGATACTGAGGAACAGATTATAGATATAGTGAGAGACAGAGTTCTGAGGGACAGACAGAGACACACAGAGAGATGGAAACCAAAAGAGAGAGCAGTATCTGTAGATGAAGTGGCGAGATAACAGATCCTCCTTTCACTACCCATATATACACACACACATACTCAAACACATGGAAGCACTGCCACAGAGACATAATAATTCCAAGAATTCTAGAATAACATGTCTTTGGGTATGAAGGGTCTAGGATGTTTGTCTGAGAGAGTCATTCAGGGATGGTGGGACAGCTGTTTCTAGAAAGTGAACCATGGTGAAGCCACAAACCCAAGTCCTGGTAGGATCGTGTATTCGTTCATTACATAAATATTTATTGAAACTGCAAAAAGACAGTCACAACCTAATGAAAAGTTTCTCAAAACTTTGAACAGACTTTTCTCCGAAGGTGGACAAATGACCAAAAGGCACATGAAGATGCTCAACATGCTCAACATGACAACATTTGTCATGAGGGGAATGTAAATCAGACTGCAGTGAGATACCACTTCCCACTCACTGGTTGGCTAGAATTTGCAAGAATGAAAACAAGTGTCGGAAAAGATGTAGAAAAATTGGAACCCTGTACTTCATTTGTGGGAATGTAATGTTGTGTAGTCGCTATTCATAGTGACATTATTCACAGTAGCCAAAAGGTGCACACAATCCAAATGTCTATCAAAAGACGAGTGGACTGGGGTGCCTGGGTGACTCTGTCAGTTGGGCATCTAGCTCTTGGTTTCGGCTTAGGTCACGGTCTCGAGGTTCTTGACTTCGAGCCCCACATGGGGCTCAGTGGTGACAGTGTGGAGCCTTCTTGGAATTCTCTCTCTTCCTGTCTCTCTCCTCCTCCCTGCCCTCTGCCTCAAAAGAAACTTTTTAAAAAGTTAAAAAAACAGATGAGTGGATAAACAAAAGCTGGTATGGGCACACAATGACATGTTAATCAGCTATAAAAAGTCATGAAGTACTGATGCATATTACAGTGTGGATGAACCTCAAAACCATAGGAAGTATAAGAAACCAGACAAAATATTTTATTATTATTCCATTTATATGAAAAGTCCATAGTAGGTAAACCTATGGAGACAGAATGCAGATTGGTGGTTGCCATTGGCAGGAGGACAGGGTACAGGGGAGTGATTGCTTAATGGGTATAGGGTTTTGTTTTGTTTTTTAAATTGCTTTTAATGTCTATTTTTGAGAAAGAGAGACAGAGCACAAGTTGGGGAGGGGAGAGAGAGAGGGAGACACAGAATCTGAAGCAAGCTCCAGGCTCTGAGCTGTCAGCACAGAGCCTGAAGCAGGGATGAAACCCAAGAACTGCGAGATCATGACCTGAGAAGTTGGACACTTAATGGACTGAGCCACCCAGGCACCCCTTGGTTTTCTTTTTTTTTTATGTTTATTCATTTTGAGAGAGAGTGTGTGAGTGGCAGAGAGGGGGAGGGGGAGAGAGAGAGAGAGAGAGAGAGAAAGAGAGAGAGAGAGAGAGAGAATCTCAACCAGTCTCCGCGCTAGGCACGGAGCCCAATGTGTGGGGCTTAGTCTCACAACCATGAGACCGTGACCTAAGTCGAAATAAAGAGTCAGATGCTTAACTGACTGAGCCACCCACGTGCCCCTTGATGGGTACAGGGTTTTCTTTTAGGACCATGAAAATGTTTTAGAACTTGATACAGACGATAGTGGTTGCTTAACCCTGTGAAGGTACTAAAGGCCACTGAATTTTTAGTCCATTATTAATGGTTAATACTACGTGGTTAATCTAAAAATGGTTATGTAATTTTTACTTAAATTATATTCATGTTTTGTGTTCTTTCATGTGGTGGTCAGTCAGGTGCAGCCGCAAGAGAACAGAAGCACAAAGTAAAGTTTATTCGACTCCAACATCTCAAAGAGGAGGTCATTCCATGTCACACAGGGTCATCAGGTTTTGGTCAAGTGGCAGAAGACAAGGATGAGAGAAAAGCTTTCCCCGTGGCCTATGTCAGAGTGGAAAAGGCAAGGCAGGTTAGGGTAAACAGTTTAGTTGGCTGTTTGTGTGTTTTCTGTGGCTCCTAAGCTGTTGGGGGGAGGGGCAGATGCCTAGTACCTGGCTTGGGATGATTAAGGCAGAGGAATACAGCCTCTCGGGTGAAGAGGACAGAGAGAAAGGAGGTATAGCCCTGAATTGGTTAGCTTCCAGACCAAAGGCACGCTCTGGGATGAGTCCTTTGCAATCTCTAAGAACGAACTGGCTAGACCTGGTAGGGGCAGTGTCTCCCAACCCAGAAAGTGACTTTTTTTTAAGATGATAAAACGACGTAATATACAGAACCTAAAATATATATACAAATAACACATTGGAAATAGAGAGAGACGAAGAAACAGGACCTACTGACCTAGGTGCTGGGAACACAGATTTGAACCCAGAGTCCTTGTTCTCCTGAAGCTCATCCTCTAGTAGGGGCACCAGAAAACAGAAAATGAGGCGAGATATCCTTGGGCAGTGATGGGAACTTTGAAAACAGGAAAGCAGAGTCAGGTGCTAGAGCTAGAGCTACAGTAAGGTAGGGAAGCCATTTCGATAAGGTGGTCAAAGAAGGTCCGCTTGAGGAGAGAGCATGGAGCAGAGACACACCTGAATGGAGGGGAGCTCCATCTGGAAAGGGCATCCAAGGACAGGAGGCGGCAGGTGCAAAGTGCTGAGATGGGAATGTGCAGGGGAGGCCTGAATAGCAGGGTGGCCAGGGAGGACAAGGAGAGGGTGAGCTGGCCAGGGTCAGACTATGCAGGCTTATGTAGACCACAGGAGGGCTTTTGGAATTGTTTTACACTCAATGGGAAGACATCGAAGAATTAAGGACATCAGGGGACACAACTTCCACGTGGCCCGACTTACAGGAGGTGCCATTTACACGGCCCACAGTGTGAAGGAGTCTGCCTGGAGTTGGTGGAGTTGGTGACCCTGCTTCCCCAACTCTCCTACCCATGGCAGACATTGCTAGTCAATTACAGGTCCGTCCCCTCATCCAGCACCCAGTAGTAGAATCTTCTCTACAAGGGACTCCAGACAACCTCTGCCACTCCCTTGGAGCTGACCGTGATGTGCCCAGTATCTGCCATCATTTTCCCTGACACTTTGCTGACACAAGGACCTCCTGGAGCTTGTCTGACAGAGATCTGGTGACACAGAGCTGGAGCAGACCTGATTAGTTCTTTATTGGGAAGGGGATGCAGTCTGTAATCCGGCAAATCTGTGACCCCAGAAAAATCTCAAGTTCTAGTCCCAGATGGGATGATGTGAGGTGGTAGCTGCCCTGGAAAAAGCCACGGGTATGGCAATTATGCCAGCGCCAATACACCTGGATGATGCGGGCAGCATGGAGCAAACGGCAGTATCGCTGGCGCACGCGCCACATGCGGACCAAGGACTGCAGCTTGACCACTGCCCATTCTTGCCGCGCATAGGACTCGAAGGCTGCTTGTTTCCTCTTTTCCAGCAGCTTTGCCAGCTTCGTCTTCCACCACTGCTGAATGATCGATGCTCTGAGCGCTGCGTGCAGCAATGTCCTGCGCACCAGGGTGCCCCGCCACCAGGCCTGGATCTTTATGGCTTTCAGTTCTTGGTCAGGGAGCTTCTTTTTCTTTGGGGGAAGAGGTTGCAAAGACAAAGAAGGCTCTCAGGGGACATTCCCCACCCAACTCAGCTCCAGGCCGTGCCAGGAATGGCTCCTGATCCTTTGTCAACAATGGCCCCTTCCTCAGAAGTTCAAGAGTACTGGGCAGGGATCCAGTAGACCAGATAGGTGTTCTGTCTTTGCCCCTCTCTGGTTAACGAACCCGGACACGTCACATTGTCCCCTGCGTCTCAGGGTCCTCATCTGCCCTAGCTACCACGTGGTGACATGGACCTGGTTGGCCAGTTTGGAACCAGAACTCCATCTATCATGTTGCACCAGGGCCAGGCCTGCACCTGGGCTGCATATCTCTTCCCTTCCACCCCACCTGGAGGCTGGAGAAGTGGCGTATTTTGCTCGCCTTTCATGCCTGACTCCAGCTCAACCCACAACCTGCTGTGTCCCTCTGGCAAGTCACAGTATAGAAGTTTCCCTGCTCCACACAGTCCGGAGTCATCCTTGCTCATTTCTCACTTTCACTCTTTTTGGTTCTCACACCCTTGACTTCGATTAGCACGGATACATGCACACATGCACACACACACACGCACGCACGCACGCACTCCCATGTAGTTCTACACTCGGCTCTCCCCGTTTGTGGCAATGCCTTCTCCACACACAGCCTCACCGCTCCACTCCCCAGCTGGACATAGTTCGATCTCCACTTGTTCCTCTCCCTATAACCAAGTGTCTGTGCCTTACTCACCCACCTTTCTCTGACAGAGAAGGAACTAGGAGGAGAATATAACCAAGGATGAGTCCATCCTTACTTGCTCCAGTTCGGGATAGGGCAACCATTCATCCTGGTTGGCCGGGGGTATTCTAGGGTTATGCTTATTGTTCCTGAGGAATAATTCATAGCACTATCTTTCACTCACATGCGAATCCTGGTTCAGATGACAAATTCCAGGATCATGCAATGCTATGGGGCACAGAGAGGACAACCCATCACTCCTGAGTGACTCGGGTCAGAGATGCTGCAAATAGTCACCTTCAACTTTGAGGGCCTCTTACTTACCTTTGGTGGAGGGGGTGGTGGTGGTAGTGTGGGTGGAGCCTGTATTTCTTTCTTTTCCTCTTCTTTCTTTAGCATTCTGGTTTCTTCGATGTCTTCTATTATGATTTCTTGAAATTGACCATCCTTCTGTAATCAGAGTTTAGAGAGGAAAGGTATCAGTAGATGTTCTTTGTACAATGTTGTGCCAAATCCACCATACACTCAAGCTCCTGCCTTGCCCTGAGACCCTAGATGTGGGACTGGTGCCCTGAGTTAAGGTGCAAATCCAGCTTCCCGTGCCTGCAGCTTTGGGGGGCTCTCTCTTACACAAAACAGAATGCCCATGACTTGGATATAGATGGTTCAAATCCCCTCCAGTCTCCAATCCCCTAAGTTCCCCATGGTTAGGAGCTCAATGGTCTCATTGCTCCCAGGTCTGTGCTCTCCCAGCCACAGCCTGGCAGGAAGAGGAAAGGAGGAGACAGGGTATGATGTCATAAGTGCACCTATGACTCAGGCACCAGGGTGGTTCCAGACAGCAGAGTTCATTTTGGTGAAAATGTGGAAATCCTCCCACTCTTTCCTACCCCAAATGCCCAATATTTGGCTAAAAAGGCAGCACACTGAAAATACTGGCCCATCAGCACTAAAGTCTATAGAGACAATAATTTCCAGGTGGTTGGTAAAAACATAAATTTAAGACGATTTAAACCTTCATTACTAGAGAATTCAATTACATGCATTTCAGTTCAAACAAACAATGGAATCAAATAAAGATTAGAAAGAAGGAGTTTGGAGCAAAATCTTAAGCGCTTCACAGAAGGTTTACGAATGGCTGGGAAGCACATGAAAAGATAAGATACTCAACATCATTAGTCATGAGGGAAAGGAAGATTTGCACCACAATAAGATAACCTTAGAGAATGGCAAAAATAAAAAATACTGACGACGCCAAATATTGGCAAAGACGCACAGCAGTTGAATCTCTAAGAACACTGCTGGTGGGAAGGTAAGAAACAGCAGCACTTTGGAAAAGGGTTTGGCAGTTTCTAATGAAGTTAAGCTTATGTATCCACCCTATAACTCTGAAGTTCTACCCACTGGTATTTACACAAGAGAAATGAAAACACATTATCTACAAAAGGTCTGTGTGTGCCTGTTTATAGCAACTTTATTCAAAGGGTCAATGCTGGAAACAGCCCCAGTGTTTACCAACAGGTGACTAGACAAAGAAATTGTGGTATATTCATTTAATGAAGTAATATGCAGTAATAAAAACTACTGATACAATAACAGATGAATCTCAAAAACGTTATGCTAAATGAAAGACATCAAAGAGCATTCACAGGATGATTCCATTAATATAAAGTTAGAAAACAGGCAAAACTAAACCATAGGTAAAATGTCAGAATGGAGTTGACCTCTGGGGAAAGGTGTAAGAAATGGTGCTTGCAAACGCACAAAGGAATTATGAAAACTCATAATACTGTATTATAATAATATTATAATACACTTAATACACTTAATAATACATGTTATACATGTATTATTATAATAATACATGTTAATTATAATACACTTAATAAAGCCATGAAGAGGGGGTATGCAGAGAGGAGGGGGCCATCTAAGGTTGGAGGGTGTTAGTGTGAAGTTAACGGGATGAGGGGTTTGGGGAAGACAGGCGCAGGCTGGAGGATGCAGGCAGAAGGGGTGGGACATATGGAAGGCACGGGAAGCATAGGTGTTGGACAATCCCCAAATCCCAGGCCTGCATCTCTGGATTTCTTTCTTAGTTTGGATCATGGCCCAGGAATTTTTTACTATATTGTTACTTTTTTCCCCTTATTTTATTAATTTTTTTAATTGTCAAATTGGTCTCCATACAACACCCATTCCCAACCCGTGCCGTGCTCATTGCCCATCACCCACTCTCCCCTCTCCCATATCCCCCTTAACCCTTGGTTTGTTCTTAGTATTTAAGAGTCTCTTATGTTTTGTCTCCCTCCCTCTCTGTGTCTTTTTTCTTTCCCCTCTTTCCCTCCCCGCTAGTTTTCTGTTAAGTCTTGCAAAGTCCATCTATGTGTGGAAATATACGGTATCTGTCCTTCTCTGACTGACTTATTTCACTCAGCACAATTCCTTCCAGTTTCATCCATGTCGCCACACATGGCCAGATTTCATTCTTTCTCACTGCCACGTAGTATTCCATTGTATATATATATCACATCTTCTTTATCCATTCATTAGTTGATGGACACTTATTCTCTTCCCATGATTTGGCTATTGTCGAAAGTGCTACTATAGACATCGGGTACACGTGCCCCTATGCATCAGCACTCCTGTATCTTTTGGGTAGATTCCTAGCAGTGCTATTGCTAGGTCATAGGGTAGTTCTATTTATAATTTTTTGAGGAACCTCCACACTGTTTTCCAGAGCGGCTGCACCAGTTTGCATTCCCACCAACAGTGTAGGAGGGTGCCTGTTTCTCCACATCCTCGCCAGCATCTATAGTTTCCTGATTTGTTCATTTTAGCCACTCTGACTGGTGTGAGGTGGTATCTCAGTGTGGTTTTGATTTGTATTTCCCTGATGATGAGTGACATTGAGCATCGTTTCATGTGTCTGTTGGCCATCTGGATGTCTTCTTTGGAGAAGTGTCTATTCATATCTTCTGCCCATTTCTTCACTGGATTATTCATTTTTTGGGCATGGAGTTTTGTTTTTTTTAATATATATATTTTTTAATGTTTATTGATTTTTGAGACAGAGAGAGACAGAGCATGAGCAGGGGAGGGGTAGAGAGAGAGAGGGAGACACAGAATCCAAAGCAGGCTCCAGGCTCTGAGCTGTCAGCACAGAGCCTGACACGGGGCTCGAACTCACAGACCATGAGATCATGACCTGAGCCGAAGCCGGACGTTTAACCGACTGAGCCACCTAGGTGGGCGTGGAGTTTTAAAAGTCTATTTATTTTTGAGAGAGAGAGAGAGCACAACTGAGGGAGGGGGAGAGAGAGAGAGGGAGATACAATCTGAAGCAAGCTCCAGGCTCTGAGTTGTCAGTGCAGAACCTGATGCGGGGCTCAAACCCACAAGCCATGAGATCATAACCTGAGCCGAAGTCGGATGCTTAACCAACAGAGCCACCCAGGTGCTCCTATACTGTTATTTTTCAATGCATTCAAGCAGAAATTAAAAAAAAATATTTTGATCAGTTTTTCCAGTTATTCTTAGCAAAAGGATTAATCCTAATTACTTAGCACACCATTACCAGAAGTGGAAGTCTCTCCTGGATTATTCAAATCGAGATTTGTCTTTAAATCAAAGTACATTGACACACAGGTTACATTAGTCTCAGGAGTACAACACAGTGATTTGACAAGTTGAACCCCTGCTAAATTTTTTCCACCGTCTTATTTTCAACCTCCATCATGTTTTGTTAACAAAATTCAGATGTCTTTCTTCAGCATTCTTTCATTTATTCAAATTCAAAAATCAAAATTTGATTTTTGTACCAAAGGATTTGTAAACAAAGCACATACAATCATATGTAAAGCACATGTAACAGCGAAAAGCAGCCCCCCCCCCCACAGGAAACCTTCTAGAATAACAATCACCCGTAGAGAACTTTAACCAAGATCTTCTAACGATGGAATGTGTTAAAGCCATGCTTCCCCTCACAGGCCAGACGCAGAGCCAGGGGAGCACAGCCCTGGAACCAGGCTCCAAGCCACTCTCTTCATTGCAGCCCATGGTGCAATCTTGGGACTGCACTGACTACTATGGCCGCTCTCTCGTGGTTTCACACCATCCTCCCTCTGGACATGCTGGAAAGCTTGGTTTCCTTGTGTGTGCACTCGGGAAAGCGGTGACAGGACCACAGGCTCCTGCTGCGCCCCAACAGAGTTGGAGCACACCCTTCATGCGCCTGGAACCACCCAGGAAAGCGACAAGGAGACGGGTGGGAGAGGGACAGAACCAGTTGCAGAGGATACCTCTTGGGTAACGCCATTCTTCTCTTTTTTTAAAACAGTATTAAATTCAGAAGCATACAGGAATACAAAAATAGTAATCCATTATGTTTTATTATCAATACATCTTGGATTCTTACCCTGCCCTTTTAGCAAGGGTTTAAAAGTTTTGGAAAAATCTAAACAACAGACCTATCAATCAAAATAATTCTGCAGAATCTTTCTGAAATGACCCAGAGAAGAATATCAAATGGTGTTCACTGGTCCAGTATACAGAATCTCTGTGACTTCCTGGAATTCTAGAAATATCTAGTGCAGCCACATGCTGAGGGGATCCATGCAAAATGTTCAGGAGGTTTTCTGATGTATGTCAGACAGCATTCATCATTTGTGTGAAAACTGCCTTAACCTAACAAGAGATCCAATTCAGATTCAGTATCTTGAGGTGCCGAATTCGAGGCAGGGGATAAAGGCACCGTGAAGTAGATGAGCTCTCAGGAGAGAAGCCTCTGGAAAGAGAAGCACCAAGGCCTGGATGCTGCTGTTGCTTGCTAGCTTTAGCAGCCCCATGACCTTTCCTTTGACGTCCAGGGTTATTGCAATCCTGCTCTCACCAGAGCTAGGAGTAAATGCATGAAGAAGAATCTCACTGTGATCGTTCCTCTTCAGAATAACATCTCAGCCACCTCCTTGGCTGAGGATCTGTCCCCCAGCTCCTTGGTCAGCTCAAAGCACCTGCGGGTGACCTGCGGCTTCCTGGCGTCCTCACTCACCATCAGCTCCCCGGTAGATGTATATGCCCATGGCCTGATCCTCCTGGAAGACTCTCTCTGCATCTTAGTATGCGCTTGTGTATTTGTGCCTAACAGTGAATTCACACCACCTCTGGTGAACCTCTGCGTCCTGCTGGGGGAAGTGTCTTCTCCAGGCTTTGCAGAGTTCGGGGTTCAGTGTCTTCTGCTCCAAGGGATGCTCCAGAAGCAACACAAGCTGATCTGGAAGGAGCTTTTCAAACACTCCTTTGGTCTCCCTTCATTTCCATTTTCAGGATCTCCGGTTTATTCGAATCCATTTTCTCAACCTCGGCTCTCACTCACCAGGCGTGAGGCCTCACTCAGCCTTCTCTTTCATTTTCTTTGTTATATCTGATACTGTTTTATTGTTTTTTATGCTACTGCAAGTGAATTTTTTTGTAATTTCCTTTTCAGATTGTTTATTATTACTTTACAGGAATGCAACTGCTTTCTATCATTGACTTTGCATCTGCTAATTTGCTGAATTTATTTATTAGTTATCACAGCTATTTAGTGGAATCTTTAAGATTTTCTACATATAAGATCTTATCATCTGTGAACAGAGATAATTTTATGTTTTCCTTTACCATTGGGACACCTTTTACTTAAATTTCCTGCCTAATGGCTCTGGCTAACACTATGGTGAATAGAAGTGGTGAAAACAGACATCCTTATCTTGTTCCTCACCTTAGAGAAAAAGCTTTTAGTCTTTCACCATTGAGTATGATGTTCACTGTGGGTTTTTCATATATGGCTTTTATTATATTGACTTAGTTTCATTCTATTCCTAGTTTGCCCACTGTTCTTATCATGAAAAGGTACTGAATTTTGTCAACTGCTTTTTCTGCATTAACTGAAACGATCACATTTTCCCCCCTTCATTCTGTTAATGTGGTGCATTACATTGATGGGTTCTGTATGTTGAACCATCCTTGCATTTTAGGAATAAATCCCACTTGGTCATGTGTATGATCCTTTTAATATGTTGCTAGTATTTTTTTAAGGATTTTTGCACCAGGGTTCATAAGGGATATTGGTCCGAAGTTTTCTTTCTAGCCAGCCCTGCATGTGTTTTTCATGGCCTGACACCTTGTCCTTGGGTCAGCTTTCTTTCCTCTCCTTCTGTGGGTACGTGAAGATGTCTCTCCCAGCTAAATCGAGATGCCGCTCAGCACGTATCTCTCCAGCTCTCCTCTGTGCTTCACGAGACACACAGTTGGTCCTTTTTATTTTTTAGATATTGTACATGAGGAACAAAATTGGAGCATCGCAGGCCAAGTATATAAAACTCTTGCTCCTTACTACATATGAGATGGTACAGGAAACCCAGGGATCCACAGGTTTATTATAATATCTCAGGGCTGGCACCTTCATTTTCTTCCATAGGAAGCCAGCCACCTCAAGATTTGCTGTGGCAGCCAGTGCCAAGTGGAAGGACAAGGTCCACCAGGACTTCCTTCCTGGACTTTTCCCCAAACATCTGTATGTCTGCCATGGCACTGGGTCATGGCTGTGGTGACAAGGTCAGGAAGAGATTTTACTGTATTTCCCTTCATGGATTCCCTTGGGCTAGCTCATGTGATGGAGGACAAATATAAGGAAGAGGATGTTCTGGAGATGCGGGTAAAGAAATGATCATAAAATGGCACGTCTTGAAGATGCGGATGGAACCCGAGGCTGCTGTGGGGCTCTGCCGGGCTTCAGAGGCACTCGCTCTGGGCCACTTTCTCCAGGTTGGTAAATTTTTAGGTTCTAACTTTTCTTGCTACTACCATTTCTTCATGATCATTATTCTTTTTCTTCTTCTTGCCTTGTAACACTGATTACTGAGGAATTTGGGCTTGGCCGCCACTGCTAATGACCTTCATGCGTCTAGGCATGAGATCCTCAGCTCTGCTACCTACTCCCTTTCCAACTGTCTCTACTTTTTACAATTAAAACTTCAGGGCACGAGAATGTTTTTTTTTTTTTTTTAAGATTAAAAACTTTTTAATCTCTACACCCACTGAAATCAAGAGTCACACACTCCACCGACTCAGTCAGCTGAGTGTCCCAAGAATGTTTGCTGATAGTGTTCTGTGTGTGCTTGAAAACAAGTTCCACATATATCCATTAGCTACTTCAAATATTATCTTTTTTTGGTCCACTTGATTCTGTGAATGTCCGGGATAGGTATAAAGTCTAGAATTTCCTACTCATCTCTGTAATTCTAACAGATTTTTATTTATATGTTTTTTTCTATAAATTTTTTTGTTTATTTATTT
Source organism: Paguma larvata (assembly GCA_030068075.1). Lineage (NCBI taxonomy): Eukaryota > Metazoa > Chordata > Mammalia > Carnivora > Viverridae > Paguma > Paguma larvata. The sequence continues at coordinate 19,403,871 of CM057842.1, read as the reverse complement.
TTGAGGGAGAGAGACAGAGCGCAAGCAGGGAAGGGGCAGAGAGAGAGGGGACACAGAAGCTGAAGCAGGCTCCAGGCTCCGAGCTGTCAGCACAGAGCCCGATGTGGGGGGTTCAAACTCATGCACTGCGAGATCATGACCTGAGCCGAAGTTGGACGCTTAACTGACTGAGCCACCCAGGTGCCCCTATTTATATGTTTTGAAGTTATGTTGTTGAATACATACAAATCCTCAGTTATTATGACTTCTTGGAATAATGTTCCTTTCGTTGGTTTAAAATAGGACGTGCAGGGTGCCTGGGTGGTTCAGATGGTTAAATGTCTGACTCTTGGTTTTGGCTCAGGTCATGATCTCATGATTCATGAAATCGAGCCCCTTCCGGCTGTGCTGAGCAATGGAGCCTGCTTAGGATTCTCTCTCTCTCTCTCTCTCTCTCTCCGCCCCTCCCCTACATGCACATACTCTCTCTCAAAATAAATAAACTTAAAACAAAACAAAACAAACAAAAACAAGAGCTTCCAAGAGCAAGATAGTAAATATTTTGGGCTCTGCCAGCCTTCCAGTCTCTGTAGCAACTACTCAACCCTGCCATCACAGCTCCGCGGCAGCCATACACAGTATGGAAACAGACAAGAGTGACTGCGTCCTAATAAAACATTTTTTTATAAAAACAAGCAGTGGATGGGTTTGGCCAGTGGGCCACAGTTTTCTGACCCTTAGTATAAAACACTCTTAGTCGTTTCAGTGTTTAAATTCCATTTAATGTTCTATTTATTCTATTCTATGTTATAATAGCTTTCTTTTGTTGAGAGTTTGCCTGATAAATCTTCGTCCTTTTGTTTTTGAACTTCTGTGTTACTTTCCTTTAGACGTCCCTATTATAAACATTTTGTAGATGCATTTAATGTATTTAATTCCATCTATGAACCTGCTTTTTAATTGCTGAGTTAATGCATTACACTTATGGTGACTGCTGATATATTTGGATGTCTTTCTGTCCTCAGTCTCAAAGTTCAGATCCGTCGCAACACCGGCAGGGTGGGTTAGCCATCAAACTCGAGACACGCGGACTTATCTAGCACTAGGTTTCCTTAGTTCTGTAGAAAGCGCAGGTCAGGAAATCCGCACACATGGCAACGTCCGTCTCCTCGGGAGCCCAGCAGCTGCCCATGCGTGCATTCCTCCCCACCTTCCACCCACAGGGAGCACCCTGGCATGGAGAACCAGTGTCGTTTCCTACTGGTCTTTTCTATCATCCCAGTCACACAGGCACGGAATGAGCATTTTAACTTGCAGCTCTCCCAGCCCGGACGCTTCCTAGTAACAGAGACAGATAACCTGCACCTGGCATGTGGCTTTCTATCAAGTCCGCTCAAGACACATGACAAGGGAAACCAAGGCCAGTGCCTGACTGGGCTTGCTGGTAAGGATGCAGTGGGCCACTTTTGACTCAGGCAGTTTATCACTCAGGTAGACAGTGAAAGTAAGATTAGCCAAAACGCCAGGCCCCTGTGGTTCTTGTCCCCACGCAACAATAGGAATGACATGAAATAAAAGTGCCAGATGACTGCAGTGCAAGTTGTTGCTGAGGGGCCCAAACTAGGCTACGGCTTTATATTCTGGAGCTCTACTAGGGGCGGGGGGGCAAAGAGCCCCGCTCCTCATCAGAACCCAGGGGGGAGATGGCAACTGTCTCACAACAGCCTCCCAGGGAAGACAGCAGCTCCTCACATACCCCCTGCACCCCCATCCTCTCCTTTTCCAGGAGGCTCCCAAGGTGTCCGGCCAAAGACTTGGGCTCACTGTGGTTCAAGCCTTTGCCTTTGTAACCTGGGTAGGTATGTGCAAGCCTGCCACACCAAGGCCATTCCTCTACAGCTCCATCCCCGGACTTTCACGTATCCACTAAGGTTTCTCAGGGGTCCAGGCCACTCCATTGGATACCATAATTAGTTGTGCAGATTGGGGCCTGAGCCTCATTTGTCTTAAGGCAGTATTGGATGAGTGACCATAATGTGACTACTCCCAGTCGGGTGATCAGGCCCGCTGACGGTACTGACTGCGGCCAGGCTCCGCATCTGGAGCCAAGTCCGTGGAGTATGCCATTCATCCAGATGCGGCAGAAGTGCTGGCAACAGCGCATGCCCCACCCCACACAGCCAGCAGAGTCCAGGGCGGTGCCTGTGTCTATCTCCAGTCACGCTAGAAAGCTCAGCATGATTAGCAGTCTGTGAAAAGGTATAAAAGAGTCCAAAAAACAGGATGAAGCTGCAGAGAATCATATCAATGTCCAGAAAGTCAATCTTGTTCTGTTATCTCAAATGCAGACTGCTTCTTTCTAGAGTCAGCAGATGTTGGCAGGTTTCAAGAGTTTTCATTTTCTTTCTTTCTTTTTATTGTTTATTTATTTTTAACAGAGAGAGAGAGAGAGAGAGATAGCGTGTGAGCCGGGGAGGGGTGGAGAAAGAGGGAGACACAGAGTCCGAAGCAGGCTCCAGGCTCCGAGCTGTCAGCACAGAGCCCGACGCAGGGCTTGAACTTACAAACCGTGAGATCATGACCTGAGCCGAAGTCAGTTGCTTAACTGACTGAGCCACCCAGGCGCCCCAGGAGTTTTCATTTTCAAAGTTCTCATTGGTCGTTGAGGGTGGTGGGGGCAGTCTGGGTAACACTGACCAGACGCCCTACAGACAAGAGCTGAGATAGAGTAATGGTCCCTGCACCTCTCACCTGTGGGGTCTAAGATGTTCTCTTCTTAGTTCAGCAGGAGTCTGGTTCCATGGTCTTCCTTCCACACCCTGGGCCATCCTAGCACACCTCCCGTCTCCTGATATGTGGGCCACATCATCACCACCTTAGGAGCTGTCACCCATCGTCATGATCAGACTCTTTCCAAGGAAATGATCTCTGATTAGGCAGCCTGGAAGTCACCTTTGGAAGTAGAGACATCTGTGGGAAAAGCCAGCCTCACTTTTGCCCTTGACTTACAAGATCCTTCCCCTTTGCTGGAAAAATCCCAGACATCCTCTCTAGGTATTTCACATCTCTGCGGCATGTCTCCTAAATTTATCTTTCTTTCCTTTAAAAAAAATTTTTTTAAATGTTTTATTCATTTTTTGAGAGACAGAGAGAAACAGAGTGTGAGTGGGGTAGGGACAGAGAGAGAGAGAGAGAAAAACAGGAGAGTATCCGAAGCAGGCTCCAGTCTCTGAGCTGTCAGCACAGACTATGACATGGGGCTCAAAACCACGAACCATGAGATCATGACCTGAGCCGAAGTCGGATGCTTAACTGACTGAGCCACCCAGGTGCCCCGATCTTTCTGACTTCATCGTCCTTCCTATCCCCCCTCTTACTCTGCTTCTGCCACACCAGCCTGCTTCAGCTCCTCGACACCTCCCATTCCCTAGGTGCCTGCAGAGCTTCCTCCCCGCCTCTTGCCTCCTTCATCACAAAGCGACCGGCTCTCTGACCACCCCAAACAAAAGCGAGACCTTCTTTCCATCCAGCATGCTCTGTCCCCCCATTCAACTTTTATTCATAACAAACATTACTATCCAAACATTCTCTATGTAACTGCTCCATAAATACAGGAATCTTGTCTGCTTTTTTCACTATTGGATCTCCGGCCTCTACAGTGCTCTGTGGCACAGAGTGCATGCTCAGTAAATAAGTGTTGAGTAAATAAATTTGGTCTAATCTGAGCACAGGCCACTCAGCTCTAGTTGAGGGACAAGTGCCTTTCTTTGGCCCCGGGCCTAGTCATGGATTCCAAGCAACACTAAGCAAAGAACTTCCGTTCAAAGATTCATTCATCCATTCAACAATTATTGAACCCCTACTATGTGCCAGTTACTACTATAGGCATTTGTTAAAGCAAAGAGTAAGACAGGGAAAGTCCCTACCTGCATGGAGGTCATATTCCAGTGAGGAAAACAAACCAACAAATAAACGTGCTTTCCATGGACTGGGACAGACGGCCATTTGTGTTTGCTGTGCACTGACGAAGGGGTTTGTGGATCGCACCGTCTAGTTTTGACAATGTTAACCCTCGCCAACAAGGGCTGGTGTGTTAGAAAGATTCCTGCAAAAAACCCTAAACAGAAATGTTACCAAACTCACAAGCACAAGCCACACAAAGAAACACTGGTGCTGCAATTTTTCTAGCCTCTAGAGGGAGCTCCTAATCAGCCAAAATAAGATGCCATGAAAAATGCTTTTAGAAAAACAGATGTTTTGAAACATTTCCTTCCTTATGTGATTTTGTTGCCAAAAAGTTCACGTATAAAAACTCTTAGAGCTAAACACTTAAAACTTTGAAAATATAATATCCTCATATACTTATCACTTATCTCCCACCTTCACCCTCCTTATTAAATGTATTAGTTGTCAGTGTTCTGGGCAAAGGAATTAACGAACAAACCGCCAGGAGTATGGAATGCAGGGAGAATGTGATCATTACGTAAGAGTTTTCAACATCAGTAGCCAAAATTCAGGGCACAGGGGAACTAAGAAATGATAATCAACAAACAAAATCCATCAGACACATGCAGAAAGAACTTGACATCTTTCAAATGGAGAACAATCATTTATTTCATACATCTACAGAATATTTACAAAGAACTGGCATGCACTAGGCCAACAAAAAAAAAGTTTAATTTACAAATATAATCAATATGTCTGATTATACCAGGAACAAATACATTAAACATGTTTAAAGTCTTACCTCATTGGAAATTAAGGAAAACCTTTGATGTAAGGCAAAACCAAAATAAAATCACAAACTACCAAAAGAGCAAAAAGAAAAAGAAGACTACTTGTTATTTTTTTTTTTGAAACGAGACTACTTCCTAACAAAGCCTGGACACGGACAGACTCTCGCAACCTCAAAAGCCTTCACTATAAGGAAGAAAAACCAAAAATGTGGAAACCCAGTACTTATCCTTTGAACGAAGATAAAAACAAGAACAAAAACGACAGAAGAATCCAAAAGAAATGAGGACAAGGGAGATAATAAAAAGAAATAAAATTTCAAATTACTGAAACAGACACCCTCCCCCCCAAAAAAAATTACAGGAAAGATAAATAAGCTTAAGACTGGTTATTTGAAAAAGACTAATAAAATAGATAAACTTCTATGAGCCAGATTTTAAAAAAGAGAGAGAGGGTAAAAATATACAAGATAGGAAATGAGAGCTGAGGACATGACTACAGATGTGGGGAAAATTTATAATTATTTGGAGAGAGTATTCCACACAATTTTATGGCTAACCAAATTTGAAAATATTGAGGAAATGGATGATTTCCTAGCAAAATAAGAATTATCAAAATCAACCTAAGAAAAGCTGAAAACTTGAATAGATCAATTACCACAGAAGATTATATTTATTATGTATTAAAAATTGCCCAGGAACCAGATGGTTTTATGGCTGAGTTTCATTTAACATTTACAGAGGAGATAACTCCAAATCTATTTTAATGATTTCACATAATAGGAAGAAAGAAGGAAAACTCTCCAATCCATTTCAGGAAGCCAACTTAACATTCACACCAAACCTGATAAAGATAGGCCCCCAAAAGAAAGCTAGATAGACCAGGGGTTGGCAAACTTTTCCTGTAAAGAGCCAAAGAGTCTATATTTAAGGCTTGCAGGCCATACGGTGTCTTAACTCTCTGTTGGAACACAAAGGGAGCCAGACATTATGTAAATAGACAAGTGTGGTGGTGTTCCAATAAGTCTTTATTACGGACACTGAAATTTGACTCTGATACAATTTCAAGTATCGCAAAATATTATTTTTCTTTTGATTTTTTTCCAACCATTTAAAAATGTGAAAAACATTCTTAGGACATAGGTTGTACCAAAGTGGGCACTGGGCCGGATTTGCCCGGGTGGCTGCAAAGGTTTGCTGACCAATGTAATAGCCTGATTTCATTAATCCATATAAACATAAATATGTGAAATAAACATTACCAAATAGAATCCAGCAATATGTCAAAAGAATTGAACAGTAAGATTAAATAAAGTTTATTCCAGGAATGGCTCGATATCAGGAAGAATTAGCATACGTTCTTAGCGAAAAATTTAAAGGAAAAATGAAGAGCCACTTGATCAAATCGATATATGCTAAAAAGGATGCTTATACAGTTCAGCAGCTGATCTTAATAACACTCTGCAATAGGAAGAAACTACTTAAAATTGATGAAGACTAGTGTTGTTTCAGGCAAACAGCATTCTAAATGGTGGGGGAAAAGAAAACTATTTCCAATAAAATCAGGAACCTGACAGGATGCCTTCTATCATTCCTATCCTGCAGAGTGCTTTGGTTCGGGCAAATGCAACAGGATGGGAAAATCAGTGTAAGTTTTGAAAAAGAAATAAAAACTATTTCTTTCTGTTGCTAATATGATCATATACTTTGAAATTCCAAGAGAATCTAATGAGAAAAAAGTCTATGAGAAATAATAGAAAATTTGGCACGTGGCCTCATACAAAATAAATATATAAAATCAGTGATGTTTCTCTGTATTAATAGTAACCAAATGGAAATTCAGTTGGATAAAACATTCCATCCACAACAACAACAACAAATTATTAAATACTTAAGAATAAATTAATCCTTAATGACAATAACAGCATAGGAGAGGGTGGAACAATATAGGGTCAAAGTTTTAATCTACAGTTGAAAGTAAATTGTATTAATTTGAGTGGGCTGTTGTAATTAAGGCGCTAATTGTAATCCTCAGAGTGACACTAACAAAAAGTTTTAAAATACATAGTAAAGGAAACAAGAAAGGAATCAAAATGGTAGACTAGAAAACCTAACACAAAAGAAGGCAGTAAAGGAAGAATTGAAAAACAACAAGTAGGGGCACCTGGGTGGCTCAGTCGGTTAAGCATCCGACTTCCGCTCAGGTCACGATCTCACTGTTTGTGAGTTCAAGCCCTACATCGGGCTCTGTGCTGACAGCCCAGAGCCTGCCTGGAGTCTGCTTCAGATTCTGTGTCTCCCCTTCCTCTGCCCTTCCTCTGCTTGCACTCTGTCTGTCTGTCTCTCTCTCAAAAACAAACATTAAGAAACATTTTTAAATAAAAAAAGAAAACAAGGATACACATATAGAAAACACACAGCAAAATGGCAGTTCTTTCTTATCAGCGATTACATTAAACAAATTAAATTCTCCAATCGAAAGCAGAGAATGGTGGAATAGATTATAACAAACAAACATGGTCTATATATTCTGTCTACAAAACACTCTCTTTGCATCCAAGAACACAAACAGGTTGAAAGAGGAAGGATGGTAAAAGATATTCCAGGCAAACCATACCAAAAGAGAACTGGGTAGATATACTAATACCAGACACGGGAGACTTTAAGACAAAAATCGTATAAAAGACAAAAAAGACATTATCTAGTAATAAGAGAATCAACCTAACAAGAATATATAATAATTATAGGGGCACCTGGGTGGATCGGTCGGCTAAAGATCTGACTCTTGATTTCAGCTCAGGTCTTGATCTCAGGGCAGTGAGTTCAAGCCCCACATCGGGCCCTGTGCTGGGTGTGAAGCCTCCTTAAGATTCTCTCTCTCTCTCCTCCTCTGCTCCTCTCTCCCACTTGCACAAGCTCTCTCTCTCTCTCAAAAAAAAAAAAAGAATATGTAATAATTATAAATATATATGTGCATAACAAAAGTCCCAAAATATAGGAAGCAAAACCTGACAGAAAGCAGGGGAGAAATAGAAAGTTCAACAATAATAGTTGGAGACTAATCAGTTGATCAATTAGACAAAAGATAGGCAGAGAAAGAGAAGATTTAGACATCACTCCCCAGCAACCAGACCTGACAGACATCTAGAGAACACCCCACCCAACTACAGCAGAACACCCATTCTCCCCGAAGGCACGTAAGACATTTCAGGACAGACCAAATATTAGGCCACAAAACAAGTCTCAATGAATTGAAAAAGGTTGAAATCATATAGAGTATTTTCTCTGACCACATGGAATGAAAATAGAAATACATATGAATAATAGAATATTAATAAAAATTAATCAATAATAGAAGGAAATCTGGAACATTCACCACTATGTGAAAATCAAAAACATACTTTATTTATATATATATATATTTTAATGCTTATTTATTTTTGAGAGAGAGAGACAGAGCATGAGCAGGGGAGGAGCAGAGAGAGAGAGGGAGACACAAAATTCGAAGCAGGTTCCAGGCTCTGAGCTGACAGCACAGAGCCCGATGCTGGGCTTGAACTCACGAATGGCAAGATCATGATCTGAGCCAAAGTTGGACACTTAACAGACTAAGCCACCCAGGTGCCCCAAAAAACACACTTTTAAACAACTAATGGGTCAAAAAGAAGTCCCAAGGAAAATTAGAAAATACTTTTATATGATTAAAAACAAAAACACAATATCCCAAAATGGATGGGATGCAGCAAAAGCAGTGCTCGGAAGTAAATTTATAGCTGTGAATGCCTCCATTAAAAAAGAAGACATATCTCAGGGCACCTGGCTGGCTCAGTCAGAAAAGAGAGTCACTCTTGATCTCAGGGTCATGAGTTCAAGCCCCACGTTGGGCATACTTTACTTAAATAAATAAACTTAAAAAAAAAAAAAAAAGAAGATCTCAATAACCTTCCACCTCAAAAACCTAGAAAAAGAAGAGCAAACTAAATGCAAAGCAAATAGGACAGAAATAATAAAGATTAGAGCTAAGATGAACAAAATAGGAAATAAGATAAACAACAGATCAATAAAACCAAGAGTTGATTCTCTAAAAAGACCAACAGAATTGGCAAACCTTTAGCTAGACTGAACAAGTAAAAAGAGAAAAAACTCAAATTAGTAAAATCAGGAATGAAAGTGGGGACCTTACAAAATAAAAAAGATCATAAGAGAATCTTATAAACAATTTGCTATGCCAGCAAATTAGACAACCAAGGGGAAATGGGCAAATTCCTAGCCACACGCAAAGAACCAAAACTGACTGAAGAAGAAATAGAAAATCCGAATGGGCCTATAACAAGGAAAGAGATTGGATCAATAGTTTAAAAACTTCCAATAATGAAAAGCCCAGGACCAGGTGACTTTACTGGTGAATTTTATCAAAATTAAAGAAGAACTGATACCGTTCCTTCTAACATTCTTCCCAAAAACAGAAGAAGGGAATGCTTCCTAATTCATTCCTTGAGACCAGTACTTCTATGACGCCAACTCCAGACAAAGATACCATAAGAAAAAAACCCTAAAGACCAATACCAGTTATGAGTACAGATGCAAAAACTTCAAAAAAAAATATGAGGAAATCAAATCCAAAAGCATATTAAAAGTATTATACACCAGGACCTAATGGAATTTATCCCAGGAATGCGAGCAAGGCAGGTGCAACATATGAAAACAACGTTAATAGAATAAAGGGGAAAAAAAATCACATGATCATCTCAATTGATACAGAGAAAGAATTTGACAAAATCTAATATTCTTTCATGATAAAAACATTCAATAACCTAGGAGCAGAAGGAAATCTCTCAACCTGATAAAGGACAGCTATGGAAAACCCACAACTGACATTGTTCTTTACAGCACAAGATTGAAAGTTTTTTTCTCTAAAATGAGGAATAAGACTCAGATAATCTGCTTTCATCACTGTTATTCAACACTGTACTGGAAATTTTAAACAAGGCAATTAAGGAACCAAGAGAACTAAAACGCATCCAAATTGGAAACGGAGAAGTAGAACTATCTCTACTTGCAGATGACATGATCTTATATATGAAAACCCTAAAGAATCTTTCAAAAAAGTATTAGAGCTAATAAACTAATTCAGCAAAGTTGCAACATACAAAATAAACACACAAAAACAATTTGTATTTCTATATACTAGCCCCAGAAAATTCAAAAATGAAATTAAGGAAACAATTATATTTGTAGTAGCATCAAAAAGAATAAAAATAGGGACTCAGTTAGTTAAGCGTCTGACTTCAGCTCAGGTCATGATCTCATGGTTTGTGGGTTTGGGCCCTGCATCAGGCTCTCTGCTGTCAGCACAGAGCCTGCTTTGGATCCTCTGTTCTCCCCCACTCCCTTTCTCTCTGCACCTGTCCCACTCACGCTCTCTCTCATATAAACTTTAAAAAATTGTTTAAAAAGAGTAAAAATACTTAGGAATAAATTTAACCAAGCAGGTGCAGGACTTGTAGACTTAAAACTATGAAACACTGAAAGAAATTAAAGGAGACCTAAGTACATGGAAAGATATTCTGTGTTTATGGGTCAGAAGACTTAATATCCCCCAAATTGATTTACAGATTCGATGCAATCCCTTTCATTCTCACTGCCCTTTTTTACAGAAATGGAAAGCTAATCTTAAAGTTCAGATGGAATTGCCAAAGTGTCAGAAGAGCCAAAATGATCTTGAAAAAGATAAAGCTGGAGGACTCAAACTTCTCAATTTCAAAGCTTACTGCAAAGCAACAGTGATCAAGATAGTATGGTACTGTCTAGATATGTAGATCAGTTGATTAGAATTGAAAGACCAGAAATAAACCTATAGATCTATGTTCAGTTGATTTTTCTTTTTTCTTTTTTTTTAATTTTTAAAGCTTATTTTTTGAGGAAGAGAGAGTGAGAGCAGGGGAAGGGCAGAGAAAGAAGGGGACAGAGGATCCGAAATGGGCTCAGCAGAAAGCCCGATGTAGGGTTCGAACTCAAGAACCTCGAGATCATGACCTGAGCCAAAGTCAGAGGCTTAACTGACTGAGGAGGAACGCAGGAGCCCCTATGATCAACTGATTTTTCAATGAGGACACCAAGACTCAGGGGAAAGAATATTCTCTTCAGCAAATGGTGCCTGGACAACTGGGTAACCACCTGCAAAAGCACGGAGCTGCACTCTTGTCTTACAGCATATACAAATATTAACTCATAATCAATTGAAGTCCAAAGGTAAGAGATAAAACTATAAACTCTGAGAAGAAAACACAGGGGTAACACTTCATGAGCTTGGATTTGGCAGTGGATTCTTAGCTATGGCACTGAAGCACAAGCAACGGAAGAAAAATAGATAAATTTATGTCAACAAAATTAAGAACTTTTGTGCCCCAAAGGTCATTATATAAAAAGGGAAAAGACAACCTAAAAAATGGAAGAAAATATTTTCAAATCAAATATCTGATAAGGACCTGGGGTCCAGAACATATAAAGAAGTCTTAGAACTCAATGACAAAAAGACGAAGAAGCCAATTAAAAAGTGGTCAGTGGACATGAAAAGACATTTCTCCAAAGAAAAATATACAAATGCCCCCAAAGCACGTGAAAAGACATTCAACATCATTTATCTTAGGGAAATGCAAATCATAACCCCAATGAGATGCTATGATTAAAAAAAAAAAAAGGCAAACAACAAGTGTTGACAAGGATATGGAGACTGGCGGGAATGTAAAATGTCCTGGCTGCTGTGGAAAACCGTTTGGTGGTTCCTCAAAAAGTTAAACACAGAATTCCCACATGACCCAGAAATTCTATTCCTAGGTATAGACCTAAAAGAACCGAAAACAGGTGTTCAAACCAATACTGTACACGAATGCTTAGAGTAGTACTATTGACAATCAGCAAAGAATGAAAACCACCCAAATGTCCGCCAATTTATGAGTGGATACACAAAATGTGGGATATCCGTGCAAGAAAATAGTAGTTAGCCACAGAAAGGAATGAAGTACTGATACGTGTTAGAACACAGGTGAACCTTGAAAACACACTAAGTGAAAGAAGCCAGTCATAAAAGGCCATTTATTCTCTCATTCCATTTATAGAAAACATCTGGAACAGGCAAATCCATACAGCCTAAAAGCAGATCAGTAGCTGCCAGTGCCTGGAGTGACAGAAGGGTAGTGGGAAGTGACTGTGTAGCGGATACATGGTTTATTTGAGGGGGAGCGAAATTAGAATTTAAACAAGCTGCGGGGTGCCTGGGTGGCTCAGTCATTTAAGTGTCTGGCTACTGATTTAGGCTCAGGTTGTGATCTCATGCTCTCTCTCTCTCTCTCAAAATAAATAAACTTAAAAAAAAAACACATCAAGTTGAAACTAGAAACTGGAAGTAGATGGTGGTGATGGTTGTACAACATGATACATGTACTAAAAGCCACTCAGTTATATGCTTTAAAATGGTTACTGGGTGCCTGGGTGGCTCAGTCAATTAAGCATCCAATGCTTGGTTTTGGCTTGAGTCATGACCTCAGGGTTGTGAGATCCAGCCCCGTGTTGGGCTCCGTGCTTGGTATGGAGCCCGCTTAAGATTCTTTCTCTCCCTCTACCGCTCAGGCCCTATCTCTAAAAAAAATAAAATAATAAAATGTGTAAAATGGTCGATTTTATGTTATATGATTTTTACCTCAATTAACCTAAAAAGATACATAAAACACACAAAACAGTTTTATATTTCCTTATGTACATGGATGTGCTGTGTCTATAAAGGCATAACTAATTGTCCAAGATACACTCCAAGCTGGGAGTAATAATAATGCCAAGAAGGATTGCCAAGGGATATTTTAGCTTGAAACATATGAATTAAAAAGAAATCATTTTTAATAGAAAATATAAGTTCATCTGCACATGGTATAAATTCTGGAGGAAGAGCTTTGAAGGCAAATTTCATGGGAGATCCACTTTCCATCTTATATGTTTCTGCATTATTTAAATGTTAGCAATAGATGTACCATTTTTATAAACAGAACAAGAAATTAGGCCAGGAGAAGAGAGCTGGGAGCTGGGGAGCGGAAGGGACTGATGAAATAGAGACCGAGGCTCGTAGTCTGTCTTCTTACCTCTCGGCCCCATCTGCTGCCACTTTGTGAATACCTGCAAAAGCGTGAACATAAAAGGGGCCGGCAGGTTTTCCCAGCGACTTCTAAGAAGGAGAGACAAAACCAGGGTATTCTGGCAACAACCCACCCAGGCCAGAGTGGGGAAGGGGAGAGACTCGCAAGCAATAATAGGATCTGGCACCTTGACCATGGCAACCTGGCCAGGATGGACTGAGCGTCAGAGAACTGGCCATGCCCACAGCCTGTGGATCCCTTCTGCGGAAGCTGGTGGATTGGGCTGGGAGTGGATGGATGCCTTGATGCCAGGGCCAACGGCTGAGTGCAGCGATGGAGGCCTCGGAGTCTCTGAGAGACTGACGCCTCGGCTCACCCAGACTGAGTCCGCTCCAGAGGACTTTTCACATGATGCAAAGAGCTTGTGTGGCTGACAAGAGGGACAGAACCTCTGAGACACCCCAATGGCCAGTACCATGGCCATGAGAATGAACGATCACACAAGGCCTCAAATATACATAAACAGGAGCCACAGACAGTGCAGAGCCCCACAAGCAGTGGGCGCCTAGCAAACCCTCTTGCAGAAAAATGAATGCTAACGCGCATGCTAGAGCCAGAGCCACAGCGGCCTTCCAGATCCCAAAGGACTCCCAGCATCTCTGCATCACCTGTGTCTGCACTTCCGGTCCCAACCCTGAATCCTGGAATCACAGCTTTCTGTCAGCTCCCAGGAGACCTGGCTGCACAATTGCATTCTTACACACGGCAGGGCAGATCCAGGTTTTGTGGGACCTGAGGCTTATATAATTTGGAAGGCCTACTTTAAGAAAAAGAATACAAAATTACAGGCTTGAAATTGGCAAGTGAATAACGAAGGACAAAGAAAGAAATTACAACAAATTGTAAATTCTCAAAAGTTGGCAAATACCACAGCATAGCATCACGTATATATTAACTCACCGTCCCACCTCTATCATGCTCTTCCTACATCTTTTTGCAGCATAACCTTTGATTACTCCTGCACATGATGATTTTGCAATCTCAGTTTTGATAGAAACTTGTTTATTAGAGATACTCGTGATGCAAGAAGTGTGATTTCTCATGCTGACTTACACACTGTTTGTTCTTAGCAGCTCTGCTAGTTGCTGCAGTGCAATCACAGGAATTCTGATCAATTCGCTTTCACAAAATTCACACCAAAATAAGAGAAAAGTATGGCATGTTTATAATGGTTTCACAGCATTAGCAGGTATATTCCCGACAAGACAGAACCTCAGTTTTAATCAGGCATCAGTGAAAACAGAATCTTCCAGTTACGGTTTTACATGTCTAATAACAGGAAGAACTTTCTACAGACCGGCTTTTATCTCCATACTTTTCAAACCTCCCTTTTCCTCCCCCGCCCACCTACTTCTGGTGCCTGGCACTGTAGGACATGTTCACACCACCGTAGCAGTGTGTGTCGCCGCGTCTTCACACCACGACGCAGTAATTGGTGAGGGCCTTCCTGGAAGCCATTTCTAGCGGAATGGCTGGCAAGGATGTATCTATTCCCTGTGGTGACTGTTAACCACATAAATCTGTCTCATTTAATCCAAATTAAGTACACATATCCCAGCTCTGTTTCTTCTTAGTCATGTCCCAAAAGAGGCTGCAGTCATTCCACACCACCCAGTAGAAGAGTGACAGAGGCAGTCAGACAGGGGGAGACAGAGGCCCTCTCCAATTGTAGCTAAAGGGTCTTGCTTTCACAAATTTTACATGAAAGCATACTAGCCTGTGAACGCACTGTTTGGAGGCCCTCCCGTGGGCTCTGACACTTAGGCTTCTGGAAATCCAAACTGCCTAGGAGTATTCCTAAAGTAAAACCCGTTACTTGAAGGAAAGCTGTGTGGGTCTCTTACTGCTGCCGCCAGCAGGAACAGAAACAAGTGACTGGGAAGTGTAGAAAGGGCAAGACTTAAGAGGCTAGTTGGGTCTGAGAAATATACTGTGAGGAAGAGGTAACGGCAGGCTCCCAAAAAGACAGGAAACAAAAAATGAGGGGACTGGTCAGTCCGTAATGGAGACGTGAGCAAGAGGAGAGAGGAGAGAGATGTGGCAAAAATGTGGATGGAGAGGACCTGATGAGGGGGGAGCCCTGTGTGCAGGTGGGCGGAGTCTACTGAGGGGGGTGACTAACAGTCGAGGGCGGGGCTAAAGACCAGGGTGGCCTAACTGATAGACGAGTGGACTCTGAAGACCAGGGCCATGGACACACAAAACGTGAGTAAGGCCCACACGGAAGGGGTCTGCCTGGCGGATAATGAGCAGTGACTACCGATGAGTGGGAGACTGGAAATCAGATGAACAGCCTGCAAATGGGAGGGCAGGGCCACTTGTGCCAGGCCCCCTTTCTTCCCAGCACCACAGATGGGGACAGAAATGGGAGGGCACCCCATTGAGCATCTCCCTGTTCTTCCCCCCGTGATCAGTTAGAGAACGCAGCCATAAAGATTCAGTCATGGTGGCGTGGCAACATGGTGCGCCGGTCGTTGCTGAACACAGCACTCAGGGCCTGGGTCATCCAGTGCTGGTGGAGGTCGATGCAGGCCAAGATGCTGGAGCAGAGGCGGCGCCTGGCACTAAGACTCTACACCTGCCAGGAGTGGGCAGTGGTGAAGGTGCAGGCACAGGTTCGGATGTGGCAGGCTCGCAGACGGTTCCTTCAGGCACGCCAAGCGGCCTGCATCATCCAGTCTCACTGGCGCTGGCATACCAGCCAAACCCGGGGCCTGATCCGGGGCCGCTATGAGGTCAAAGCCAGCCGGCTGGAGCTTGACATCGAAATCCTCTTGACCTAGGGCGCTAGTAGAGCCAAGGAGACTGGATCTCTCTTCCAATAAAGACACTTACTGAGCACAGTCTTGCTCTTTGGAAACTAGACTCATAAAAGAGGGACCAGCCCATCCCAGGGCACCCCACTTCTAGGCCCTTACTCCTAATGCAAATCTGGCCCATCCTGCACCCAGAAGAGACCCCAGGGCCCAGAACAGGCTCTGACACCTCAGCCAGCCTGACGCCAGCTCTCTCCATAAGCAGGGTTAGGCATTGGGCTTTATTTTTCTGCAACCCCTCCCCGGGCATCTCCAATCAAGGTAGGACACCAGAGTGTCAGGCTGCAGCCAGAGCCAGCTGGGAAGGCCAGGATTCTGCAGGCCTGTGTTAGGCAGGGTTCTCAGGGCCAGTGCAGTGTTTGATGGGGAGCCAGGAAGTCAGGGCACCCAGAAGAGCAACAGCAGGACAGGCGCTGTGCCTCACAGGGCGACAGTCAGCCAGAGCCAGCCTCTGGGGAAGACCAGGGCGGGAGCTCAGGAGCAGCAGCTGTGCCTGCTGCTTCTGCCACCAGGGGCTGAGAGACAAGGTTTCCTTCCCCTCTGCTGGCCACTTCCTGGGAGAACCAGGCACTGTGGGGGAGGGGAGAAAGAGCCCAGGGAGGTGGGGCTGAGGAAACAAGTGGAGGGAGTCCGGGGATGAGCAGGGGGAAGGACTGTCCCTGTGCCACTGGAAGTCACTGGTTTAGGGAAATGACCTCTAAATCTTACCACATCCTCAGAAGCAGCTGTTCTGGCATTCCCCCCCAAGATCCTCTGTATTTGTCCCAACCCTCCCACAGACGGCCATGCCCTCTGCAGGGCCTGCCTCAAGGGGGAGCTGATGGCCTCTGCTGGCTGAATTTCTTGCTAACTCTCAGCACCCAGGCTCAGCCCTCTGTGTACTGGTCTCTCACAGCCTCCGCTTGGGTGCTCAAGGTCCCTCAGCTATTTCTCTCTGAACCTGCCTCCCAGAAGTCTAAGGCTTCTAACCCTCCCCGGGGGGTCTGCCATGGGTGGCCTTGCCTGAGGGGTGGGAGGACCACTTGAGGAGGTGTACACAAATCAAAGGTCCTCACAGCTGGGTAAGGCTTCCCGTCCCCTCAGGCGTGTGTGTGTCTGTGTGTCTGTGTATGTGTCTGTGTGTGTGTCTGTGTTTCTGTGTGTTTGGGGCTCAGGGGTTGGTGTCTCCAGAACAGCTATGATGGAGGTGGGGATTCAGGGATCAGTCTGACACCCACTGCCTCCAGTAGCTGCAGGTTGCAGTGATGCAGCCAGGGAGCTCCCTCTTCCAAAGGAACCCCTTCAGGAGCTTCAGACACAGCTCTCACCTGCCTGCCTCCCCGGAGTGAGAGGTAGGAGACTCGCTAGGTCTGCATGCTGAACATGGCAGAATTCCACGTGACTATCCCTGTAGGCACCACCCCTGCAGTAGGAGGTGGTTAAAACCCAGGCTGGCAAGGCTTTACGTCTCTGATTCTCAACTATATTGGACACTGGAATCCCCTAGGACACAAAACATACCAATGCCTGGGCCCGCCCAGAGATCCTGCTTTAATTGGTCTGCAGAGAGGCCTGCGCATTGGAATTCAATGTGCAGCCACGATTTGGAAACCACTGAGTTAAGCCCTTCCCAGCCTAGGTAATATGGCCCACTAGGCTCGTGTGGTCCTACCTGGGGATGGTAATGCAGAATTCCAAACTGCTCGCCAGGCTCAAAGTAATTAAAGCTTTCCACTCTGTGATGAGGTAACAATGCAAAGTAAAACGGGGATTCAGAGGGAGAGCCCCTTTGGTGGAAAATTCTTGGAAGCAGGAAAACACATGTAGCTGGGACTGGGATGGGGAAAGGCTGTCGGGGGGAAAATACATGGGACCTCTTGTCCCCAGAGACAAGGACCCCAGGAATATGGCACCTTTCCTGTGTGAGCAGCGGAGACTCAGGGACCAGCCCAAGGCCAAGCTTCATCCAAGGTCTAAACTACCACCTTGGCTCTGATGGCCTGGGGTCTTGAGAACCTGAGGTGGTCTGGACCTATGGGTGTTGGGCAACAGAGAGCCTGAGGTAGAAGCGATGAATGCGACATAGGATGGGAGTCCACAGAGAGGATCCCCTTTAGCAACCGGCTCTGCGGCTAGAGTTGGCCTGGATGGGTGGAGACACCCACAGCTCCTCAGCAAAGGTGAGGCTGTAGGTAGGGCTTCAGAGGCAGGCCTCTCGGACCCTCATAGAACATCACAGACCTTCCCTTCTCTTCCCCATCATCACCGAGAATTGAGCAGGAGAAGGAACTCTCCCTGAAAATACACTGAAACACTAGAAGTGGGGATGGGGCCGGAGAAGGGGGAGACGTTTGTAGCCTCGGGGCAGAAGTGGTCTTGAGTGCACTCTGGGGCTCTTTGTATCCCCATTCTTGCTCTTTCCCCAAGTGACACTGTGTCCCCAAGAGATACTGCCCTAGGCCTGATCAACAAAGAAATATATGACCTTCCGACTGGCCCAGCATACTGGGCCCCTAAGAAGATAATTCACTGAGTAAGGGCCCATCTCCCACTGGTCTCTTCCAGCTCTGAAAAAAGATTCTCAGACGGCATTTCATTCTTGCTCCAGGATGCACACCCCATTCTCTCAAGACCCTCACCTGATACATCTCCAGCCTTACTTCTGATCCCACCATTCAGGGTCTCCATCCTGCCTTGTCTTTTGCTTCTCTCTGTCCCACATGGCAAACCCAAAATGAGATGACACTGTGCAATTGCAAGATTTACAGTACAGCTACAGTAATCACAATAGTGTGGTATTGTTGAAAGAACAAATAGATCAATGGAACAAAAGAGAGAGCCCAGAAATAGACTCACACAAATATAGTCGACCGAACTTTGAAATGGAGCAAAGGCAACCTAATGGAAAGTTTTTTTTCAATGAATGATGTTGAAAAAATGACCTCCACATGCAAAAAAAGTGAAGCTAGACACAGACCTTACACTCTTTATAAAAATTAACTCAAAATGGATCACAGTAGTGTAATACTACGAGAGTCATGAAAGAAAGAATTGATAAGCTGGACCTCACTAAAATAAAAGCTCTGTTCTGCAAGAGACAGCAGTTAAGAGAATGAGAAAAGAAACCACAAACTGGAAGAAAATGTTTGCAAAAGACACAGCTGATAAAGAATTGTTACCTAAAATATACAAATAACCCTGAAAACTTAATAAGAAAATGAACGACTCATTAAAAATGAAGAAAAGACCGAGCAGACACTTCACCAGAAAAGAGGTACATATGGCAAATTAGCACATGAAAAGATATTCAGCATAATATATTATTAAAGAATTGAAAACTAAAACAATAATGAAATAACCCTACACATCTATTAGGAAGTGAAAAATCCAAAACACTGACAACCAAATGCTGGCTAAGATGTGGAGTAACAGGAATGCTCATTCAGTGCTGGTGGGAATGCAAATGGCATAGCCACTCTGGAGGACAGTGTGGTGGTTTAATACAGAACTAAACATAGGCTCCTCATATGATCCAGCAATTCAGCTTCTTTGTATTTACTCAAGTGAGTTGAACACTTATGTCTACACAAAAATCTGCATATGAATGTTTACAGCAGATGTATTCATAACTGTCAAAAGTTGAAAGCAACCAAGAAGACTTTCCAATGGGTAAATTGATAAACTTACTGCAGTGCATCCATACCACATTGGAATATTTACTGATAAAAAGAAACAAGCTGTCGAGCCACAGAAAGACATGGAGGAATCTTAAACTTAAATCTGAAAAGGCAACATATTGCATGATTCCAACTATACGACATTCTGGAAAAGGCAAACTATGGAGACAGTAAATGTTTGGCAGGCGTCTGGTGGAAGGAATGAGGGATGAACAGGTGAAATCATAGGAGCATTTTATTCTGTATGATACAATAAATGCGGATACACGAAATTATGTACTTGTCAAAAACCACAGAACTACACAACACAAAGTGAGCTCCGATGTAAACTATGGGCTTCAGTTAATAATAATACAGCAATACTGGTTTGCCAACTGTAATAAATGTACCATGCTAATGCAAGATGTTAATGATAAGTTAAACTGTGGGCAGCAAGATGAGGAGCAGGGAGCCCATGGGAACTCTATTTTTGCTCAATTCTTCCATAAACCTAAAACTGCTCTAAAATGAAAGGTTGTTAATAAAAAACAAAAGGCATAATGACTGGAACAAAAGCACTAAAGCTGTCTGCATATGTAAACAGCTTGATTGTGTACATAGAAAGTCATAAAGTATCTACTCAAACACCTACTTGAATATGTGAGTTTAGTACAGTCATGGATACGATGTCAATATACAAAAATCAATTCACCAAAGAAGATACATAAATGGCCAACAAGCACAAGAAAAGATGTGCAGCATCACTCATCATTAGGAAAATGCAAATCAAAACCAAGACAAGATACCACTTCAAATCCATTAGGATACGAAGACTTTTCTTAAAAAATAAACAAACAAACAAAAAAACAAAATAACAAGTGTTGGCAAGGATGCAGAGAAATTGGAACGTTCGTGCATTGCTTGTAGGAATGCAAAATGGTACAGCTATTGGAGAAAATGGTAGGACAATTCTCAAAATATTAAAAATAGAAATACCATGTGACCTAGCAAGTCTAGTTCTGGGTATACACCCAAAAGAAGTGAAAGGAGAAATTCAACAGAAACTATGACCCATGGTCATAGCAACATATTCACAATAGCCAAGAGGTGGAAGAACCCAAGTGTCCATTGGGACACTTTATGAATGCATAAATAGAATGTAGCATATATGGAATGTTATCTTGCCCTCAAAAAGAAGGAAATTTCGACATATTCTACAATATGAACGAATCCTGAGGACATAATGCTAAATGAAATAAGCCAGTCACAAAAGAACAAACACTGTATGACTCCTCTTATATGAAACTTCAAGAGTAGCCAAATTCATAGAGACAGAAAGTAGAATGGTGTTTGCCAGGGGGAGTGGGAGGAGGGAATGGGAAATTAATGTTTTATGAGTACAGAGTCAGGTGGAGAAGATGAAAAAGATAGATGGTGGTGATGGTTACATAACTGGGTAAATGTATTTAATTCCATAGAAACATACTCTTAAAAATAGTTAAAATGGCAAATTTTATGTCATGTATATTTTACTACAGTAAAAGTTTGTAACTAACAACAAACTGGAAAATGAAATTGAACTTAAATAAGCATTTCCAATAGCATAAAAAAAAAATCAAATGCCTAAGAAACAACATATATAGAAGACTTCTACGTTGGAAACTATACGACATTGCTGAGAAAAATTAAAGAAGACTGAAATAAATAAAAGATATGCCATATTCATGAATTGAATGACAATACTGCTAAGATTACAATTTCCCACAAATTGATCTATATATTCAATACAATCCCAAACAAAATTCCAGAAGATTGATTTTGTACAACTTGAAAGGCTGCCTCTAAAACTTACGTTGAAACGCAAAGGACCTAGAACAGCCAAGACAGTCTTGGAAAAAATTAAATAAAATTGAAGGGCTTACCTCACCTGACCTCACGCTTTACTAGAAAGCTACAGTAATTAAGACAGTGTGGTGTTTATTAAGATAAACAATAGATCAACGAGACAAAATAGAATCTGGAAACAGTCTCGCCCATTTATGGTCAACTAGTTTGATCTAAGTCCTAAATGTAAAAGCTAAAAATAAAGTTTCTAGAAGAAAAAATCAGGAATGCTGTGATATCCGTGAAAATGACAAAGCGGATGGCTCCAGGGGCCCATTCCTCCATAGAAACATCAAAAAGTTAAACAAAAACTATCAAAATCAATTTTGTCAGAACTCTGTAAACAAAAGTTTATAGCAACCAAATGAGCGCTGATTAAAGAAAAAGGCAATAAAAACAGTAGAAAGACTTTGTGAAATTTTTACTTGCCATTGTCCCATCCCCCCTCTTCAGAATGAGGGTTGTCTTGAAGATGGCAGCCCATATCCCCAGTGTGGGACCTGGTTACTGATTCCAGAGCAAAGCAGACCACAGAATCGTGTTTGCTGGTCTCATCTGTCTGGGTGTTACCTGAAGGACTAATGCAAAGCACTTGCCTTTGGTTTGCCAATCTCAGAGCTCATCTGGGGTGGAAAAGCAGTAAGCATTCTTGGAACAGTGTAAGGCAAATGAACAACCTCAGCTGCCTAGGGAAAAAGATTACAGTTGAGGTACACAGCAGAGTGCTAAAAGCCTCACAGGATAATCTGGGTGTAGTTTCCTTCAGAAATTAAGGCATTCAAAGTGCCTATGTATACTGGGAAATTAAAAACGCCATGTTCGTGACCAGGGCAAGACTTATGCTCAGAAAACACCTGCAAAGACCTAAATCTTTCACCCCTGTCTCATCTCTAAGATGTTTGGAAGTGAAGACTAAGGCAGATGGCCAGGCTAAATGGCCTGGCTAAGTGTTGAGGGAGTGTCCCAGTGCAGAATCAACTTGCAAACACCAGGAGAATTCTTTTTCCTTTCTTTTTTCTTCTCTCTCAGAATTCGAGAAATTTTCCAATAAATCGCTAGCTGAACACAGCTAAAGGAAAACAGACTTCAGAGACCACATACTAAAAAGAAAATAGACATGGGGTGCCTGGGTGGCTAAGTTGGTTGAGCATCTGACTTTGGCTCAGGTTATGATCATATGATTCATGGGTTCAAGCCCCATGATGCATGCACTGCAGTCAGCATGGAGCCTACTTTGGATCCCCCGTCCCCTACTCCACACATGTGCATCTGCACATGCTCTCGCTCTCTCAAAAATAAACATTTAAAAAGAACATAGACTTAAAATAATAATTTAGAAAAGATGCTAACCAAACAGCTAGAGCCCACAGCAAGTCACAAAAACACAACTTGGGAAGAGAGAAGATTCTGATTTCCAGAGTTACCACTTTATAATCAAAATGTCCAGTTTTCAACAAAAAGTTACAAAACATGTGAAGAAACAGGAAAAATATGACACATTCACAGGAGAAATGACCAGAAATTGTCCCTGAGGAAGCGCAGACATTGAGCCTACCAGACAAAGAATCTAAATCAACTGTCTTAAAAATTCTCAAAGAGCTATAGGATATCAGGGACAAAGAGCTAAAGGAAACTGGGACAACAATGTAGGAACAAATAGAGAATATTGATAAAGAGAAAGAAATTATAAAAAGGAACCAAATAGAAATTCTAGAGTTGAAATGTACAATAACAAAAATGAAAACTACTAGAAGGTAGTTTTCAGCAGATTTCAGCAGACAGAAGAAAGAATTAGTGAACTTGATGATAGACCAATTGAAATAATCCAGTCTGAGGAGAAGAAATAAAAGACGAATGAAGAAAAGGGAACAGAGCTTAAGAGAGCGAGACACCATCAAAAGTACTAAAATATGCACAAAGGGAATCCCAGATTAAGAGGATAGAGAGAAAGGGGCAGACAGAATATGTTAAGACACAGTGCCTAAAAACTTCCTACATTTAATAAAATATAATAATCTAAATATCCTAGAAGCTCAATGAACTCCAAGAAGGATAAACATAAAATAACCCACACTGAGACACCTTATAATTAAATTGTCTAAGGACAATGACAAAAAGAGAATCTTGAAATTAGCCAAAGAAAAATTCATCATGCACAAGAGAATCTTAGTAGAATTAACAGATTTCTCATTAGAAATCAGAGAGATGAGAAGGGAGTGGGATATTTTTAAAGAACCCCTAAGAGATTCACTTTGATTCAAAGACATGGAAGGGTTGAAAGTAAAAGTATGGAAAGTAGATTCCATGCAAATAGTAAACAAAGAGCTGTAATGGCTGTTCTATTACTATTTTAAAATGTCTATATTAAAAAGAAAGATCTCAAGGCGCTTGGGTGGCTCAGTCGTTAAGCCTCCGACCTCACCTCAGGTCGTGATCTCATGGTTCGTGGGTTTAAGACTTGCATTGGGCTCTGTGTTGACAGCTCAGACCTTGGAGCCTGCTTCAGATTCTGTTTCCCTGTCTCTATGCCCCTTCTCTGCTTGTGCTCTCTCTCTCTCTCTCAAAAATAAATAAAAACATTTTAAAAAATGAAAAAAAGAAAGATCTCAAATTAACAACATAACTTTTACACTTTACAGGACTAGAAACACAAAAGCAAACTAAACCCAAAGATAGCAGAAGGAAGAAAATAATAAAGATTAGAGTGAAGATAAATGAAATAGAGTACAGAAAAACAATAGAATCAACAAACGAAAAAAACTGGTTCTTTGAGAAGATCAAAATTGACAAACCTTTACCTAGACTTACCAAAAGAAAAAGAGATAAAAATAACTAAAAAAAAAAAAAAGAAAATGAGTCCAGACTGCTGACTCTAAAGATAAAAGAATTTTACCCCAGTGGTGGGCCCCGCTGCCACAGACCCAAAGCAGTCCTGCCCCCCTGCGGAACTGGCAGGAGCTCTACTCACACCCCAGGTGGTGGCCCCACTACTGCAGACCCAGAAGCAGCCCCATCCATCCACACATTCAGAAACGGCCCGGTTCACCTCTGGACCAGCAGCCAAAACTACCCATAGACCCTAGCAGCAGGCCCTCCAAAGACCAGGGCAATAGACCTATCCACACTTTCCATCATTAGGCCCGCCCGTGGAGACTGCCAGCCAACCAGCACAGAATCTCTGAACTTGTCACATACAAGGGAACTTCTATAAGACAAGTATCAGATTTCTCGGCAGAAACTTTGCAGGACAGGAGAGATTACAGAAAGGGGAAAATAATGTCAACCAGCAATACTATACCCAGCAAAACTGTCCTTTAAGAATGAGGTAGAAATAAAGACTGCCCCAGACCAACAAAATCTGAGGGAGTTCATCACCATTAGACATGCCTTATGGGAAGTACCAACGAAAGTTCTTTAAGTTGAAATGAAAAGACATCAAATAGAAACATGAAAGCATATGAAAGTATAAATCTTACTAGTAAAAGTATAAAGACAAATATACAATACTGTCATACTGTAATGGTAGCATGTAAATCACCTTTAACACTGGTGTAAAAGTTAATGTACAAAAGTATTAAGAATAACTATAAACAGCGGCACCTAGGTGACTCAGTTAGGTGTCTGACTTCAGCTCAGGTCATGATCTTGCAGTTCGTGGGTTCGAGCTCCACTTTGGGTTCTGTGCTGGCAGCTCAAGGCCTGGAGCCTGCTTCCGATTCTGTGTCTCCTTCTCTGCCCCTCCCCCACGCACACTCTGTCTCTTGAGGATAAATTTTTTAAAAAGTTTAAAAAAGAATAACT
Organism: Paguma larvata; assembly: GCA_030068075.1. Classification (NCBI taxonomy): domain Eukaryota; kingdom Metazoa; phylum Chordata; class Mammalia; order Carnivora; family Viverridae; genus Paguma; species Paguma larvata. The sequence continues at coordinate 19,378,837 of CM057842.1, read as the reverse complement.
ATAAACGAAGTTGTTAATGAAAGCACAAATTAAAAAAATATATAAAATCTGACATCAATGACAATATATGTGTGTGGAGAATAACATGTAGCGTTTTTATATATGATTAAAGTTAAGTTGTTATAGCTTAAAATAGACTGACATACCTATAAATTGATGTAAACCTCACGGTAAGCACAAAGGAAATAACCCAGAGTAGGCTATAGATAAATAACAAAAGATAAAGAGAAAAGAATCAAAGCATATCACAACAAGAAAATCCCTTCAAATCACAATAAAGACAACAAAAGAGTAAGATAGGAACAAGAGAACAACAAAAAAAGACATAAAACAATTAACAAAATGTCAAGAGTAAGTCCTTACCTATCAGTAATTATAGTTTAATTAAATGGACTAAACTATCCAATCAAAAGACATACAGTGGATGAATGGATTCAAAAACAAGGCCAGGGGCAACTGGGTGGATCAATCGGCTGAGCATCCATACCCTTGATTTTGGCCCGTCATGATCTCAAGCCTCAGTTCCTGAGTTTGAGCCCTGTGTCAGGTTCCATGCTGACAAAGCAGAGACTGCTTGGGATTCTCTCTCTCCCTCTCTCTCTGCCCTTCCCTCCCCCTCAAAATAAATAGATTTAAAAAAAAGAAGATCCTTTAAAAAATAAGATAAAAATACAAACAAAACCAAACAACATGCTGTCTACAAGTCACCTTAGATTTAAGGATACACATAGGCTACACAGAAAGGGACAGAGAAAGGTGTTGCACACAGATGGGAACCAAGAGAGCAGAAGTGGCTGTACTTACACTTAACAGAAAAAAATAGACTTTAAGTCACAAACTGTCACAAGAGATAAAGAAGGTTATTATATAATGATTAAAGGGTCAATTCAAAAAGAATATATAACAGCTTGAAATATGTGTACACTCAACGTCAAAGCACCTAAGTATACAGAGCCAATGCTGGCAGATATAAATGGAGAAATACACACCAATGCAATAAAATGGTAGGAGATTTTAAAACCCTACTCTCGGTAATGGATAAATCATTCAGACAGAAAATCAATAAGGAAACAGAACTGAACAACACTACAGACGAAATGGCTCTAACAGTCCTATGCAAAACACTCCCCCCAAGAGCAGCAGCGTATTCATTTTTCTCAAGGGCACATTTTTCTCCAGGATAGATGTATTCTAGGTCACAAAACAAATCTTAATAAATTTAAGAAGAGTGAAGTCATTCCAAGTATCTTTTCCAATCACAATGCAATGAAAATAGAAATCAATAACAGAAAGAAAAGGGGGAAATTCACTAATACATGGAAATTAAACAACAAACTCTTAGCCATTGAGCCAATGAAGAAATAGAAAAAGAAATTAGAAAATATTTTCATAGACAAACAAAAGTGAAAATACCGTATACCAAAACTTATGAGATGTAGCAAAAGCAGTTATATGAAGGAAATTTATAGCCATCAATGTCTATCTAAAATACAAGATCTCAGGGGCGCCTGGCTAGCTCAGTGGGTAGAGCATGACTCTTGACCTCAGGGTCATGATTTCAAGCCCCACACTGGGCATGGAGCCTACTTAAAAAAATAAAAATAAATAAATAAACATAGAAGTTTTCAAACAACCTAACTTTATACCCCAAGGAACTAGAAAAAGAACAAACTAAGCCTAAAATTGGTAGAAAGAAAAAAAAATAAAGCAGAAATAAATAAAACAGAGAATAGAAAAACAATTTAAACATTGATGAAATTAAGAGTCGACTGACTAATAAAAAGAGAGAAGATTCAAATAAATAAAATTGTGGTAAAAGAGGAGACTTCATAACTGATGCTACAGGAATAGAAAGTATCATAAGGGACTATCATGAAAAATTATATGTCAACGATGTAGTGGAAGTGAAAAAATTCCTAGAAACACATAATCTATCAAGACTGAATCAAGAAACAGAAAGCCTGGACAGACCAATAACAAAAAAGAAGGCTAAAGCAGCAATCAAAACACTCCCAACAGCAGAAGACATGAATACACATTTTTCCAAAGAAGACATCCAGATGGCTAACAGACACATGAAAAGATGCTCAACATCACTCATCATCAGGGAAATACAAATCAAAACCACAATGAGGTACAACCTCACACCTGTCAGAATGGCTAAAATTAACAACACAGGAAACAAGTGTTGATGATGTGGAGAAAGGGAAACCCTCTTGCACTGTTGGTGGGAATGCAAACTGGTGCAGCCACTCAGGAAAACAGTGCGGAGGTTCCTCAAAAAGTTAAAATAGAACTATCTTAGATCCAGCAATTGCACTACTAGGTATTTACCCAAAGGACACAAAAATACAGATTCAAAGGGGTACATGCACCCTGATATTTGTAGCAGCATTATCAACAATAGCTAAATTATGGGAAGAGCCCAAATGTCCACCGACTAATGAATGGATAAAGAGTAAGTGGTATACATGCAATGGGATATTACTTGGCCATCAAAAAGAATGAAATCTTGCCATTTGCGATGATGGGGATGGAGCTAGAATGTATTATGCTAAGTGAAATAAGTTAGTCAGAGAAAGACAAATACCATATGATTTCACTCATAGGTGGAATTTAAGAAACAAAACAGATGAACATACAGAATGGGGGACAAAAGGAAGGGAAACCAATGTAAGAGACTCTTATGGATGGAGAACAAACTGAGAGTTGATGGAGGGAGGTGGACGGGGGATGGGCTATATGGGTGACGGGTATTAAGGAGGGCACCTGTTCTGATGAGGACTGGGTGTTCTATGTAAATGATGAACCACTGAATTCTACTCCTAAACCCAGTAACTAACTAAAATGTAAATAAAATATTGAAAAAAAACCCACTCTCAACAAATAAAAGTCCAGGACCAGATATCTTCATGGGTGAACTCTAACAAACATTTAAAGAAAAATTAAAAACAGTCCTTAGGGGCGCCTGGGTGGCTCAGTTGGTTAAGCGGCCGACTTCGGCTCAGGTCATGATCTCACGGTCTGTGAGTTCGAGCCCCGCATCAGGCTCTGTGCTGATGGCTCAGAGTCTGGAGCCTGCTTCAGATTCTGTATCTCCCTCTCTCTCTGCCCTTCCCCTGCTCATGCTCTGTCTCTATGTCTCTCGAAAATAAATAAACATTTAAAAAAAAAAAAAACAGTCCTTAAACTCTCACAAATTAGAAGAAAAGAGAACATTTCAAATTTGTTCTATGAGGCCAATACTACCCTGATATAAAAGTCAAAAACACCACAAGAAAAAGAAAACTTCAGGTCAATATTCTTGATGAATATTGCAAAATCCTCGCAAAATCCTTCTAGAAAATACTAGCAAACCAAATTTATTACTTCATTAAAAGAATCATTCAGTGTGACGAAGCAGGATTTATCCCTGGATTACAAAGATCCCAGGGCACCTGGGTGGCTCTATCAGTTAAGCAACTGACTGTTGATTTTGGCTCAAGTCATGATCCCCAGGGTCAAGGGACTGAGGCCCATGTCGGGCCCCGCTGCTGAATGTGAAGCCTGCTTAAGATACACACTGTTTCTCTCTTTCTGCTGCTCCTCTCCCCTGCTCCCACTCTCTCTCTCTCAAATAAAAAAAAGACCCCAACAAACACAAATCAATCAGTATGAGATACCACATTAACAGAATGAAGGATAAATATCACATGATCATCTCAAGATGCAGAAGAACATTTGACAAAATTCAACACCCTTTCGTGATTAAAAAACAAAACAAAACAACTCTCAACAAATCTGGTAGAGAAGGAACTTACCTCATGGGCACTTGGGTGGCTCAGTCAGTTAAGCAACCTACTCTCGATTTTGGCTCAGGTTCATGACTTCAGGCCCTGCATCGGGCACTGCACAGACAGTGTGGAGCCTGCTTGCAATTTTCTATCTCACTCTCTCTGTCCCTCCTCTGCTTTCTCTCTCTCTCAAACATAAATAAACGTTAAAAAAAAAAAAGAAGCTTACTTAGAAGGAACTTACCTCAACACAATAAAGGACATCTATGAAAAGCCCAAAGTTAACCTCATACTTAGTGGTGAAAAGGTAAAAGTTTTTCCTCTAAGATTTGGAGCAACGAATGGATGTCCACTCTTATCTCTACTATTCAACTTAGTACCAGAAGTCCTACTCAGAGCAATTAAGCAAGAAAAATTTAAAAATCTCTAAATCCAAAAGGAAAAAGTCAAATGATCTGTTTACAGGTGTCATGATCTTACATGTTAAACACCCTAAAGACTCCACACACACACACACACACACACACACACACACACACACAACCTGTTAGAACTAAACACTTTCAGGATACAAAATCAACAAACAAAAATCAGTTGCATTTCTTTTTTTTTTTCATTTTTTAAATGTTTATTTTTGAAAAAGAGAGAGAGAACGAGAGAGAGACAGAGGGCGAGCAGGGGAGGGGCAGAAAGAGAAGGAGACACAGAATCAAGAGCAGGCTCTAGGGACGCCTGGGTGGCTCAGTCGGTTGGGCGGCCAACTTCGGCTCAGGTCATGATCTCGCGGTCTGTGAGTTCAAGTCCCGCATCGGGCTCTGTGCTGACAGCTCAGAGCCTGGATCCTGTTTCGGATTCTGTGTCTGCCTCTCTCTCTGCCCTTCCCCTGCTCATGCTCTGTCTCTCTGTCTCTCAAAAATAAATAAATGTTAAAAAAAAATTAAAAAAAGAGCAGGCTCTAGACTTTGAGCTGTCAGCATAGAGCCTGATGGAGGGCTGGAACCCATGAACTGTGAGATCACACTGGAGCTGAAGTCGGACACTTAAACGATGAGCCACCCAGGAGCCTCAATCAGTTGCATTTTTATACATAACAATGACCTATCTGAAAAGGAAATTAGGAAGGCAATACCATTTATAATAGCATCAAAAAGAATAAAATACCTGGTAAGAAATTTAACCAAGGAGGTGAGAGACTTGTACACTTTAAACTATAAAGCATTGATAAGAGAAATTAGAGACATAAATTAATGGAAGAATACCTCATGCTTATGGATTAGAAAAATTAATGCCATCAAAATGTCCATATGATCCAAAGTAATATACATTTTCAATTTAATCCCTATCAAAATCCCAATGGCATTTTGTTTTTTACAGAAATAGCAAATAAAATCCTAAAATTCATTTGGAACCAAAGAAGACTCCAAATAACCAAAGCAATTGTGAGCAAGAAGGATAAAACTGGGGTATCATATTCCCTGATTACAGACTATATTACAAAGCTCCAGGAATCAAACAGTATGGTATTGGCATAATAACAGACATATAGGTCAATGGAACTGAAGAGGGAGCCCAGAAGTAAACTCACGCATATATGATCAACTGGTCTTTGACACGGGTGCCCAGAATGCACAATCGGGAAAAGACAGTCTCTTCAATAGGTGGAAATGGGAAAATTAGACATCCACATGCAAAAGAAAGATATCGTACCTTTATTTCACACCATATATAAAAATCAACTCAAAATGGATTAAAGACTCAAATGTAAAACCTAAAACAATAAAACATTTAGAAGAAAACATAGGGAAAAGCTTCTAGACATTGGACTTGCTATGATTTCTTGGATATGACAACAATAGCACAGGCATTAAAAAATAGATAAGTGGGATTCCATCAAATTAAAAAGCTTCTTCACAACAAAGGAAACATGACAAAACAACCTATGGAACAGGAGAAAATATTTGCAAACCATCTATCTGGTAAGGGGTCGATATCCAAAAAAATATAAGGAACTCCTACAACTTAATAACAACAAACAAACAAAAAAAAAAACAAATAGGTAAAGGACTTGAATAGACGTTTCACCAGAGAAGACATACAAATGGTCAGCAGGTAAATGAAAATGTGCTCAACATCACTCATCATCAGAGAAATGCAAATCGGAACTGCAATGAGATATCTCCTTACATGTATCAGAATGGCTAGAATCAAAAAGACAAGAAACAAGGGGCGCCTCGGTGGCTCAGTCGGTTAAGAGCCTAACTCTTACTTTTAGCTCAAGTCATGATCCCATGATTCATTGGATTGGACCCTGTAGGGCTCTGAGCTGACAGCATGGAGCCTGCTTGGGATTCTCTCTCTCTCTCTCTCTCTCTCTCTCTCTCCCTCTCCCTCTCTGTCTCTCTCAAAATAAACTTAAAAAAAAAAAGACAAGAAACAAGTGTTGGAGGATGTGGATAAAAATGAAATCTCATACCCTTGTGGTGGGAATGTAAATTGGTACAGCCACTGTGAAAAACAATATGGAGTTTCCTAAAAAAAAATTAAAAATAGAATTACCATATGATCGAGTAATTCCACTACTGGGTATTAACCCAAAGAATATGAAAACACAAATTCTAAAAGATGTATGCACTTGTATGTTTTTTGCAGCATTATTTACAATAGCAAAGATATGGAATTAACCCAAGTTGTCTATTGACAGATGAATGGACAAAGAAGATGTGGTATATATGCACAATGGAGTGTTACTCAGCCATAAAAAAGAGAGAGATCTTGTCATTTGCAACAACATGATGGGACTTAGAGTATATAATGCTAAGTGAAATAAGTTAAAAATGAGAGAAAGACAAGTACCATATGATTTTACTCACCTGTGTAAGAAACAAAGCAAATGAAAAAACAAAGAAAAGAAGAGACAAACAAAAAACCAGACTCTTTTTAGTGTTTATTTATTTTGAGAGAGAGAGAGAGAGAGAAGGAGCAGGGGAGGGGAAGAGAGAGGAGAAAGAGAATCCCAAGCACGCTCCACACCATCAGTGCAGAGTCTAACGTGGGGCTTGATCCCACGAACTGTGAGATCATGACTAGAGCCAAAATCAAGTGTCAAATGCTTAACTGACTGAATCACGCAGATGCTCCCAAAAAACCAGACTCTTAAATACAGAAAACAAACTGATGGTTGTCAGAGGGGAAATGGAGGGTGGCAGTATGTGAAATAGATAAAGAGGATTAAGAGTACATTATCATGATGAACACTGAGTATGTATAGAGTTGCTGAATCATCGTGGGGGGTGAGAAAAAACAGAACTGTTGAATCATTATGTGAGCTCTTGAAAGTAATATAACACTGTATGCTAATTATAATTCAATTAAAAAAAGAAAGAAAATGTGATATGTATCCTATCACACACTCACACTGAAATATTAGTGGCCATAAAAAGGAAGGAAATGCTGTCATTTGCAACATGAATAAACCTGGAGGTGCTAAGCCAGACACAGAAGGACAAATACTGCATGATCCTACTTTTATGAGAAATCTAAAATAGTCAAATTCAAAGACAGTAGAATAATCATTACCATAATGCTTGGGAGAAGTGGCGGCCAAAGGAGACAAAGTTTCAGGGATGTAAGATGAATAAATTCTGGAGACCTGCCATACCACACAGAGCCCGTGACGAGAAATCCTGCATCATCTACTTAAAAATTAGCTAAGAAGGTAGATTTTTTTTCAAGGGCTCTTTTAATCTAGTAAATAAAGAGAAAGGAAGGAATCTTTTGGAGCTGGTGGATAAGTTTATGGCCTTGATTTTGGTGATGGTCTCATGGGTGTAGACTTATCTCCAAGCTAATCGTATTGTATACATTAAGTATGTACACCTTTCTGTATGTCAATCACGCCTCGGTAGAGTGGCTTTGAAAAGAATTATAAGAGGGGCTCCTGGGTGGCTCAGTTGGTTAAGCGTCTGACTCTTGGGTTTCAGCTCGGGTCATGATCTCACAGTTCGTGAGTTTGGGCCTCTCATCGGGCTCTGTGCTCAGAGCCTGCTTGGGATTCTCTCTCTCCCTCTCTCTCTGCCCTTTCCCTGCTCATACTCACTCATTCTCTCTCTCAAAATAAATAAGTAAACTTAAAAAAATTTTTTAATAAAAAGAATTATAAGAATACTATGAACAATTATACTCCAACAAATAGGATAACATAAATGAACTGGACCCATTCATAGAAATACACAAATTATCAAAATTGACCCAAGCAAAACCAGAAAATCTGAATAGACCTATTAGAGATTGAATCACTAATCAAAAACCTCCCGATAAGAAAAGTACAGGAGCAGGTGGCTTTACTGGTGAATTCTACTAGACATTTAAAAAATTCACGCCAATCTTTTTCAAACTCTTCCAGAAAACAGAAGAGGAGAGAACACTTCCTAACTCATTCTGTGAGGCCAATATTACCCTCGTGCCAAAACCAGGCAAGGATGCCACGAGGGAAGAAAACTGCAGATCGATATCCCTTATGGATATAGATGCAAAAATCCGCAACAAAACACTACTAAAGCATATCTAAAAGCACATTAAAAAGACTGCACACAATGACCAAGTGAGATTTATCCCTGGAATTTAAGGCGGCTCAACATACAAAAGCCATTCAATGTTATACGACACATTAATAGAACCAAGGGGGAAAATCATATGACCATCTCCATTGATGCAGTGAAAGCTTTTGGCAAAATCCAACATCCTTTCATGATAAAAACATTCAGAAAATGGAAGATCCTGAACATGATAAAAGGCAGTTAGGAAAACTCCCCTGCTAACATCATACTCAATGATAAAAAGACGGACAGCTTTCTCCCTAAGATTAGAAATAAGACAAGGATGCCCACCTTCACCAACGTTCTTCAACACTGAACTGGAAGTTCTAACCAGGGAAATTAGGCAAGGGAAATACAGCATCCAAACTGGAAAGTAAAGAGTAAAGCTATCTCTGTTCACAGGTGACATAATCACACAAATAATACATCCCAAAGAATTTTTTTTTAAATCTACTAGAAGTAAGAAATGAATTCAGCAAAGTGGCAGATACAATGCCAACACAACAAAAATCAGTTGTGTTATTGTATGCCAGTAATGAACAATCTGAAAATGAAATTAAGAAAACAATTCCGTAATTTACAAAAGTATCAAAAAGAATAACATATTTAGGAATAAATCTACTCAGGGAAGTGAAAGACTTGCATATGAAAACTATAAAACATTGCTGAAAGAAATAATAGAAGATCTAAGTAAGTAGAAAAACATCCCGTTCATGGGTTGGAAGACTTAATAATTTTGTTAAGATGGCAACAATTCCAAAGTGGGCTACAAATCCAGTACAATTCCTATCAAAATTCCAAAGGTCTTCTCTACAGAAATAAACAAACAGATCTTCAAATTCATATGGAATTGAACAGTCAAAACAGTTTTGAATAATAAAAAAAAAACCACCAAAATTAGAGGACTCACATTTCCCAATTTCAAAACTTACTACAAAGCTACAGTAATAAAATCAGTGTGGTCCTGGCATACAGGATGTAGTGCTGAGACGACTAGCCGTATGCAAAAAATGAAGTTGGACTCCTCCCACTGTATATAAAAATTAACTCACAATGGATCAAGAACCTAAATATAAGAGCTAATACCATAAAGCTCTTAGAAGAAGGCAAGGAGTAAAAATCTTCATGAGCTTGGATTTGACAATGAACTTTCAGGTTACACTGAGAAGCATAAGAAACGAAAGGGAATATAGATAAACTATTTTGCCAAAATTAAAAACGTGAGTGCATCCGAGGACATTATCAAGAAAGCAAAAATACAACCTACAGAATAGGAGAGAATATTTACAAATCATATATCTGATGACGGTCTGGTATCAAACCATCGGCTAAGTGAAACAAGCAGACACACAGGACCACATATTGCATGATTCCATTTAACCAATAGCCAGAATAGGAAAATCAATAGAGACAGAAAGTAGATTGATTGGTGATTTGCCACAGGCTGAAGGAAGGAAGAATGGGGAGTAACTGCTTAATGGGTCCAGGGTTTTATTTGAGATGATAAAAATGTTTCAGAACGATACAGAGGTGTTGATTGTATAACAGTGTGAATGTACTAAATGCCATTGAATTGCTAATTTTAAAATGGTTAGTTTTATGAGTTTTGCCTCTTAAAAAAAAAAGTATAGACCAAAAAAACAGGAGAAAATGTTCATAAACTTGGGGCAAGCAAATATGTCTTGGACAGATCATAAAGGTACTAACCATATACCAGAGGGAAGGGAGGCGGGGGAATGGGCAAAATGGGTGAGGAAGAGTGGGTGACACAGGCTTCCAGTCATGGGATGAGTAAGTCATGAGAATAAAAGGCACAGCATAGGGAATATAGTCAATAGTACTGTCATAGCATGTCTGGTGACAGATGGCGGCTACACCTGTGGCGAGCACAGCAGAACATATAAAGAAGTTGAGTCACTATGCTGTACACCTGAAATTAATGTCACATTGTGTGTCAGCTATACTAAAAAAAAACTTAAGGCACTAACCATAAAAAATGGATACATTGTACTTTGGCAAAATTAAAGTCTTTTCTCATCAACGGAGTAAGATAATAGCAAAGCTACAGAATAGGGAAAAGGTTCACAATACATTTATCCAACAAAGAACTCTTCCTGCATATATAAAGAATTCCTACAAAATGATATTAAAAAATAAACAGCCCAATAAAAATGGGCAAAGATTTGAAATACTTCAAAAAAGAAGATACAGAATAGTCGAAAAGAACATGAGAAACTGCTCAGTATAATTTACCACCAGAGAAATACAAATTAAAACCACGCTAAGTGGGCACCTGGGTGGCTTGGTTGGTTGAATGTCTGAATTCCACTAAGGTCATGATCTCATGGTTGGTGAGTTCGAGCCCCATATTGGGCTCGCTGCTGTCATCCCAGAGCCCATTTCAGATCCTCTGTCCCCTCTCTCTGCCCCTCCCCAGCTCACACGTGTGTGAGCTCTCTCCCTCTTAAAAATAAAATATTAAAAAAAGGGGGGTGGCACCTGGGTGGCTCAGTCGGTTAAGCGTCTGACTTCCGCTCAGGTCATGATCTGGAGGTCGGTGAGTTCGAGCCCTGCCTCGGGTTCTGTGCTGACAGCTCAGAGCTTGGAGCCTGTTTCAGATTCTTTGTCTCCCTCTCTCTGACCCACCCTCACTCATGCTCTGTCTCTCAAAAATGAATACATGTTTAAAAAAATGTTTTTTTTTTAACTGCACAATCACTTGAGAAAACCATTTGGAAATTTCTAAAAAAGACTGAAAAGCCCTGATGACTCTATGACTTAGCCATTCTACTTATAGGCATTGACTATAGAAAGTTGAAAACCTAGTCCACAAAAAGGCTTGCTCAGAAGTATTCGTAGTAGATGTATTTATAATAGCTTTAAAAATTGGAAACAATCTAATATGCATCTACAGGAGAATGGAGAGTAGAATTACAATGTATTTATACAATGGAATATGACTCAGCCATAAAAAAGAAACAAAGATTCAATTCTCACAGCAATATGGATGAATCACATAAACATATTTAGAGAACAAAAAGTAAGACAGAAAGGGTACATATGTATGATTCTATTTATATAGAGCTCTCGGCAAAGCTAGTTAATGGCGATCAGAATCAGACAATGGTCATCTCTGGGAGGATGTGATAGTTACTGAAAAAGGGGCAAGGGGGAACTTTTAGGAGGAATGAGAAAATTCTACACCTAGATTTGGGTTATGTTTACGTGAGTGTACACGTTTGCCAAAATTCACAGAATCGTACGCCTAAAATCTGTGCATCTTATAGTATGTAGAATAGTGTTCAATATTTGGTTTAAAATCAGACAAGCCACAAAGCAACCACTCCAGGCTAGAAGACAACAGAGAAATGCCCACCAAGTTCTGAGAGAAACAGTGTGGACCAGGAGGAAGGTGGTCGAAGGTACAGGCTTCCAGTGACAGAGCAAATGAGTGCTAGGGCTGTCCCCTACCGGGTGGTGACTGAACCTATGCTGCCCTATGGTTATACAGGGAAGCCAAGAGAGTTGATCCCAAGAGTTCTTATCACGAGTAAAAAAAAGTTTTTTTCCTTGTTTTGCCTTTTCTTTTCATTGTATCTCCAGGAGATAACGGATGCTAACTAATTTCTTGTGGTCATCATCGGACAGTATGTGTAAGTCAGATCACCCTGCGGGACACCTGAGACTTACACAGTGATACGGGTTGACTGTATCGATAAAACTGGGGAAAAAAGAGATATGTTTTTAAAAGTTTTTCTTTATGTTTATTTTTATTTTTTTTGAGAGAGAGAGAGAGAGTGAGGGGGTAAGGGGCAGAGAGACAGAGACGCAGAATCTGAAACAGGCTCCCGGCTCTGAGCTGTCAGCATAGACCCTGACGCGGGGCTCAGACTCACAAACCACGAGATCATGACCTGGGCCGAAGTCAGACACTCAACCGACTGAGCCACCCAAGTTCTCCTTGTTGTTGTCGTTGTCTTAATAAAAAAAAAAAAAAAAAAAAGAGCCTGTTGGGTGGAACACTGGTCGCAGAGGACACAAGAGTGCAAGGAGAGCTGGAAGGAAGGGCCAGGCCGCTCCAGACTGGTAGGTGGCAGGTTAAATAAGCAAGGAGACTTACAGGCCGGTCCGGGCTGGTCTCCGGCCCCGCGGGATCTGAGGCCTCAGCGGTCCGCCCGCATAGTCCGCTCCGAAGTTCTCAGCGCCGCGCCGCTCTCCCCAGGCTTCCTGCTCGAAAATGGCTCCCGCAGTGGGATCGGGCGCTCCTCGCACGGTCCAGGGGCGGGGGCGGGGCCAGGAGCCTCTGAGGCCCGGATCCCGGCCACGTGCCACGCCCCCCCCCCACCTCTTCCAACAGCACCTAAGTGGGATCCCAGGTGGGATCCTGGAACAGAGAAAGGATATTAGGGGAAAGCTAGGAAATCTGAATCAACTATGGATTTTTAGTTAATAAGAAGATACCAATATTTTCCCATTAATTGTAACAAATGTACTATCTGTTACTAATTTACTAATGTAAAATAATAATAGAGGAATCTGGGTGTGGGGCCTGTGGGAACTCTGCATTTTCACAATTTTCTTACAAATCAAATACTTGTAAAATTTAAAGTAAATAAAAATGAAATAATATAAAGTTGTAATTTTTAAAAAAGAGCATGGACCCCCCCAAATACTAAAACCAGCCCATTTTTATTCAAGTGAAAAGTCAAGAGGAAAATACCCCCATCACTTATCTGGGTGGTAGTTTAATGGTGTGTTCACTTTGTGAAAAAAATGTGTTGAGATCTGCCTCTATGAATTGTATACATTTTTCAATAAAACTTTCATTTCATGTCTGTAGTATGGGTATATTAATAAAATGCACCTAACATGGCTACTGGATTAAACAAAACAACCTAAGTCCAAGATGTACTCTTATACACTTATATACACACTCTCTCTATATATATAAGAGTGTCGAGAGCATAGTAAATGCTCAATAAATGTATATTATTTTAATTAAAAAGATAAAAGTCCCCCTGGATTTACCTTTACAAATTCTGGAGGAGGTGAAAGGAAAAGAATAGGCATATATATGAAAAAATATTGACCAGAGATTGATAATTCTAAAAGGTAGCTAACGGGTTTGTGGAAGCATTCTACTTTTTTATATGTAAATAACATTGTTGTAGGATAAAAGGAAAGTAATAATTAGAGACAAAGGGATCTTTTAATTAAGATGAGTTACATTAAAGGGGCACCTGGTGGCTCAGTCAGTTAAGTGTCCGACTTTGGTTCAGGTCATGATCTCATGGTTTGTGGGTTTATGCTCCACGTCAGGCTCACTGCTGTCGGCACAGAGCCCACTTTGGATCCTCTGTCCTTCCCTCTCTCTCTCTCTCTGTCCCTCCTCTGCTCGTGCCCTCTCCTTGTCTCAAAAATAAATAAACATTAAAAAAAAGATGAGTTACGTTAAAATTTGGTAAAATAAGCTAATAAGATAAAATCTTTGTAATAACATTCATGGAAAGTGGGGGGAAAGGACATTGCCAAGTATAAAAGAACTCAGAATAGGGGGACCAGGAACCTTCCATGAAAAAGAAAAACTGCTTAATAAAATTCCAACAATTAAAAGTGAAATCAAAAGTTGAAACTCAAGGGGGTACCCGGATGGCTCAGTTGGTTAAGCACCTGACTTGATTTCTGCTCAGGTCGTGGTCTCACGATTTGCGAGATCCAGCCCTGCATGGGGCTCTTAATGGCAGTGCAGAGCCCACTTAGGATTCCCTCTCTGCCTCTCTCTCTGTCCCTCCCATGCTTGTACTCTCTCTCTCTCTTTCAAAATAAATAAACTTAAAAAAAAAAGTTCGAAGTCAGGAATGAGGGAGCGGATATAGGAGAAAGGCAGTGACCTGTGGATGCCTTGGATAAAGAATGAATATGAAACAACTAAGTCAATTACTGTTACCAAACACAATTTAGACAAGATAAAACTGGACAGTATAAACCTACTAGCTAATGCTAATGTTCTCAGTTTCTCAACAAGGGATCAGTCAATATGGCCTACAAGGACAATGTGGTTAATAAAAATATAATGATGCTGAAAGGCCGCCAGAGTGAGTTCAGAAGTTGGGACCAAGCGGCTGTTCCAGCACCCAGTTTATTTTGCCCAGAGAAAGGATCCATCAGAGGGAGCTCTGCATCCCAAGGGCCCTCAGATGCCCAGACGCGGCCTCTCACGCCACCATACCTGAGGGATGAGAACCAACGCGAGTGCAGACTCGAGAGGGCCAGGCGTGGCGCAGCTGAAGTACAAACACCACGTGAGCCACCTGCCACCTGTGGGCGTCTGCCTGGGTGCGACAGTGCGTAATGACAACTTAGACAACAATTCCCGGGACAGGTGCAGTGTGCTCGGGGGAGGGCCCGCCCTCCTTTCCTTCAGAGGGTGAGGTTGACCACTGGTCAGACCCGCCTCAGGTTCCCTGAGACTAGCCGAATGTTTACCTCTAAAGGTCGCTCTCTCTCTTTTCTTCAACCTACTGAGATTTTTCAGGGAGAACATATCTTGCGTGGTGAAGAAATGTCTGTGAAGTTCAAGAATTTCTTCAGTTTTACTTTCAGATTCATTTTCTTCAATTAGAATCAAGTAAAATTAAATCTTCACTAAGAAAATAGACATATGGCATGATCCCATTTTTATGAAAGTATTTCTATCCCTCCTTCTATCTGTAAAAATGCATGGAAACATGTCTCGGATGCCGCACCAGAAATGTTAATGATGGTTATATTTGAATCATGCAACTGGAACTAATACTTTTTTTTTTTTTTAACTTTTCCACAATGCTTAAACTGTTTATAGGGAGCATATATTGTTCCACGGAAAGAATAAAGTGATTTTTCTTTAAAAAACCAACCAACCAGGGGCGCCTGGGTGGCTCAGTCGGTTAAGCAGCCGACTTCGGCTCAGGTCATGATCTCACGGTCTGTGAGTTCGAGCCCGATGTCGAGCTCTGTGCTGACAGCTCAGGGCCTGGAGCCTGCTTCGGATTCTGTGTCTCCCTCTCTCTCTGCCCCTCCCCTGCTCACGCTCTGTCTCTGTGTCTCTCAGAAATAAATAAAGGTTTAAAAAAATTAAAAAAAAAAAAAACAAAACAACCAACCAAACAAACAAACCTGCCTTCTTGATGAGACCTTGGGGTTTAAAGCTTCCATGTTTTACATTCTTCCTCCTCTGCCCACCCCCCCTATCTTCCTCCCAGTTTCCTCCATTTCTCGTCTCCCTCTCTTTGCACCCTCCCAGCTTTTCATCTCCCTTTAGCCCCCCACCTTTTTCCTTCCCCTGTTTTCCCCAGATCTAGCCCTTCCCCCAGACTGAGGACACCCCATCTTTAGTGCTTGATGGCCTGCTGGCCCATGGGTGGGAAGGCCAGGCTCCTTTCCTTTTCTGCAGGAAGTTGGGGTGAGGACATTTTCAGAGGGTTTTGAGATCCTCAGTGATCCCTCCTTTCCCCTCTACGTCTCCTGAGCCCCGGACCCCAGGGGAGGAGGCAAGAGCAGCCAGTGTGGGGTGGGGGTAATGGAAAAAGAACTCTGCATGAATGTAGCCATGGGGCAAGTCTCCCCACAGGACCCAGGGACGTGGAAGAGCTTGAATCTTTTCCCCAGCTCAGTGTCATCCCCTCAGCTCTATTTTTTTGTACCCAACACCTTTGCTCAATACATCACCAACTTCTTGGATTTCAATATTCTATCTCAAGGGTCTCCTCTGGAAAGGGCTCACTCTCCCATACTCCGTGCCAGGACTGGGGGAGCTGTGAACGGAGTGGCCTCGACCAAGCCACAGGGACTCCTGGTTGAGAGAGAGAGAGTCAGGCCCACCCAGACAGGCTGCTGTAGGGACAGGTGAAAGGGTGGCAGAGGGGTGTGGTGGAGCTGTGGGGAAAGCCACAAGAGAGACAACAATGCCCCACGGTAAACTCAGCTACCTTGGCATCTCAGCTGTCAGGCCCCAGGAAGGGCCGGGCTCTCCTTGGAGGACTCCAAGTTTCACATAAGCAGGGCCAGCTCAGCAGGGCCCCCTGGGCCCCCACCTGGTTCCCTGGCAGAGGTGTCAGGGCTTTGTGGGACGTGGATGTGGTACTGAACAGGGACGGCAGAGACGTAAGCCCAGGCCGGTCAGGACCAGGGGGAGGCTGGGGGCAGGGGAAGCTGGAACGGCCTGGTCTGAGCAACATGTGAGAGTTGAGGAGTGAAATCCAGCAGGTTCTCTGCCCACAACACTGTGGGCATGCGGAGGGCAAGGCGGAGGTGGTGGAGGAAGGAAAAGGATGTGGTGGGCAGATGTGAGGACTGGCCCTCGGGAACTCTTCATCTATCTTCTGCCCCCCAGGTGATGGGTGACAGGGATAGAAGGCAATTCTTCACTGAATATTCCTTGTACCTCTTTAGCTATGAACCATGTTAATTACTACTTTAAAAAAAACTATTATTATTATTATTATTATTATTATTATTGTTATTGTTATACTTTAAGGTAAATAACTGAAGCCATGGAAAGGAGGGTTGCTCCCCCGCTGTGCAAAACATCAGAGCCCGTCTTGGCCTGTCCAGAAGCTGGGAAGTTGGGCAAATGTTTCCTGGGTCTGGTTTGGAGGAAGACCCAGAAAAGGCCATACTGGAAGCAGAGACCAGCACCACAGGTCCCATGGGACACAGTGCCCCGGTGCTCAGCCACTGGGGTTTGCACCCAGGCCTGGCTCATTCAAGACCAGGGATCCTGAAAAGAGACACCCCAGTAGGCTTGCCAAAATTAGCAAATGAAAATACAGGATGCTGGGTTAAATGTCAGATGAACAACAAAATGTTTAGTATAAGTATGTCTCAAATATAGCATGGGACATACTTATACTAAAAATTTATTCATTGTTTATATGCTATTCAAATGTAGCTAGACATTTGTATGTAAAGTGGCACTCCTACACTTCAGATATTGGCTGAAGAGGAGGAGCCACTCCTGCAATTTTTTTCCCTCGGTTTTCTGTTTACACTTTTAAAATTGTTAACCCAAATTTCCACAGCCTTGCTAGCCTGTAACTGCAAATGAATTAACTCAAAAACAACCAATGTCCCTGGCCTGCCCATCTCCCAACACAGGACCCTGTCCCTCTGAGACTCCGCAGTGCCGGGGCACCCCAGAAGCTGCCAGGTTCTGCTCCTGTTTGGGCTCTGTGCCTACTGTCCCTCGTGCCACAGGAGGGCAGCGGTTGCTTGGCTGAGGGTTGTGGCTGAAACTGTGAATCTACGCCCTCTGCTGGTGAGCCCCAGACAGCAAGTGCAGGGGTGGGAGGGTGTCCTAGAGCTCTGGGCTCCACAACCTGGGCTGTTGGGGGAGAGCTCCTCCAAGACCCAAGGCCCCTTCTCCCACCTCTCACAGAGTCCGACAGCAGATGGCCTCTCCAGCTGCCCAGGCTCTGTCCTTCCTGCTTCATCTCCTCCCTCCACATGAGCTCTTTCCGGCTCTGTACCTGCTACATGAACAGGCAACGTTCAGCTGTGTCTCCCCTGGTTCCCTCCATACCACGGCTCAGCCTGGCTCTGTGCTAACCAGTGGCTCCTCTGAGTGCCAGGCGGGCCAGCTGTGGAAAAGCCCACGGTTACTGGTCATAGTCGGCCGCCCCTCCTGCCCCGCCGCCCACACTATCCAGGTCCTCCCTTGTATTGTCAGAGGAGCCTGTGTCCATTGAAGCTCCCTGCTCTCACCCCAGTAGTTCCTCGGCTGCTCTGCAGTGGCTGCTTTTCAGAGAGGATGGCTTTTTCATCTTCTGTCTCCCCAGCAAGCAGGACTGGGTCTCTCTTGCTGGCTGCCAGATCCTAGCATCCGGCACAGAGCAAGCACAGAGCAGAGTCAACAAATACCATCCAAAGGAAGGTTGGGAGGCTGTGGAGGGCATGAGGGGGTCTCCCTGGGTCAAAGGCAATGAGTGATTTTTTTTTTTTTAATAAAGACACTTTATTTACAGGTAGTACAAAATAAACCACAGGACAAACTACTATGCAGGGGGAGGGATGGCCCCCACGATAACCCCCCTCCCCATCCCAGAATAACTTACGTAAAAAATTAAAAAGGCCCTAGAAGGAGGGAGGGGTGGGGCTGGAAGCACCTTTGCTGATTGGGGATTGGGGTGGCGGTCCTCAGCCATCCTGTTCCAGGGCAGAGTAGACCCTGGCTTGCTCCCTTCTGAGTCCTGGGCCTAGCAAAGAGGGGACACGCTGCAAGGACAGTTGGCGGCAGCTGCAGAGGCTCCCGGGCCAAGGACCCTGACTTCTGACTCTAAAGGGTTCGAATAAGTGGGTAGGTAAGTGGCTGCGGGGGTGGGCACGGGGTTGGCGTTATTGCAGTGCTCCAGCTGACTTCCTCCTGGCTCTGGATGCGGGGGTGCACCGGATTCCAGGGAGCAGCTGTGTGGGGGGCAGGAATGTGGGGTCCTCAAAGCGACGATGTTGTTGAATCTACCACCTCACGGCCGTTGCAAACGGTGGGGACAAACTGGGAGCCAGACCCTAGGAAAGGAAGTCAGAGATTGGGGCCAACCCTGAGGTCCTTCACAGAGGCAGGCAGCAGGGCAAGCAAGAGTGTGGAGGGAAGCTTCCCGCCTTCACCCCTCCCTCTCCTGTCCAGCCTCATCTAAGGAGCTCTCCACCTGCAGCCAAGGAATCCCAGCATCCCCAGGAGTGGGCCGCATGTTGAGGAGCTGAGGCAGAGAGCGGGCTGCTTAGGGTGAACGCTGACCTTGGGCGAGGTTGGAGCTGGCCCTGGTGGCGGCGCTGCTGAAGCGGCTGGTGGGTGCACGGTGGCTAACCACGTTCTTCTGTGGCTGGAAAAGGATGATGTGCAGCTTGGGCGCAAAGAGACAGCCGAGCACCACAGAGCCGCTGAGGCTGACCGACACGCACATGGTGGTGGTCTGCACCTGGGATGGGTGAAGTCAAGGATGAGTCTGGTTCCAGGACCCCTGCCAGGCTGCGGGGGTAGGGAGTAGGGGAGGTGGTAAGCATCCAACACTGAGCCTTGGTCCATTTGCCAAGCCCCAAAGGATTTCTAGGGAGGTGGGCACCGTCCCAGCATCTGCCCGTGGACCACCTTCCCGGGGAAATCAAAGTTCCGGCTGAGGGGGTGAACATGCAGGAGTGCAGGAGTGTATGTGTGCATCGGAGTGTGTATAAGTGTGTATCTGCATGCATATGCATGCGGGTATGTGTGTGTACATGAGTGTGTGTGTGTGCATGTGTGCACGTGTGGGTATTGTGTGGATGTGTCCAGGTTAGTCCTTAACCACCTATGATTGGCATGCAAATGCAAATCATATGCAAATGCAGGCTGAGTCAGAGCAGATTCCCTCCCCAGCCCTGGCCTCCACCAACCAGGCAGGTGGCCCAGCAGGTGCAACAGCAGCCAAACCCAGCCGCCCTGGCCCCCAGCACTGCCCACCATACCTCGGTCCTGGGGGAAAGGGCCTTTGCAGGGGCTCTTGTCTCGATTTTCCTGCTCCTTTAACTGTTAAGATTGTCAGTTCAGACCCTGCTCTACACTCCCAAGCTGAGTGACCTTAGGCAAGGGATTGAACCTCCCTGAGTCTCCGTTTCTTCGTCTGTAAAATGGGGAGAGCCACGGAGTTTACTCCAGAGTCGTGAGGATTCACCAAGATGATCCTCTTACTGTTTAGAGCTCAGCTCATCTGTCACCTCCACAGAGAGGCCTTCCCTGACCACCCCATCTGAAGCAGCCATGGCCCCCTAGAAGCCGAGGAGACCTACTGAGACACTCAATGCCAGTTGGAACTTTGCCTGGGAGCCACCAATTGGGGTACAGTTTCCACCTGCTTTAAACTCCCTCAGCCCTATCCCCCAGATCTCCCACTGCTCTGGGCTTCACCTTCTCTGCCTTTCCTACTTTCATCTCTCGACTCCAGAGCTGCACAGTTCCAGGGGCACTGTGCCACACTGCAAAGTTCCCAGGGGCATCAGAGCATGGGACCCTCTGGGGCCTGATAGCCCTGACATTCCCACTCCCGCTTTCCACCCTCACCTCTGCCTATCTTGCACCATTTGTGCCTCCCCTCCTCAACAAGGGAGGTCAATGCACACCCTCTGCTCCAATCAGCCTCTGTATTGACTACCCTCCCCTACCTTCTTCATCCAACCTATTCAAACCTGCCTGTCTTACAGAGCCCAGTTCAAGGACTCCTCTTCCAAGAAGCCCTCCATGATTCTCTCTCTCTCTCTTTACACACACACACACACACACACACACACACACACACACCACACCACACCACACCACATACACACCTCCCTCTTCTGTGCTCTCACTAGGACCTTTTATCAACCAAACAAGTCAGCAACATTTCCTGACTTATTCTTTAGTTGATCCCCTGGTCACCCACCCACTAGCCCAGGAGGTACCCAAGAGGAGAGACCAAGTGTCACCTTCTGCAGCCAACCCCTTCGTGAAGCAGGAAAGAGCCTCTGCCCATTTGAATATATTTCAGCCCATGCCTCTCCTCGAGCTTAGGGGGTGACATCTGAGTACTGAAATCTCAGCGCTAACTCCTCCACCTCCTCGGCCATTGTCTTACGCCCCACTCAACCTTCCCACCTTCCCCTGGGATCCAGCCCCAACCGGGCCACTGCAAGCTGGGTGAGCTTTCAGCCTACTGGCGCCTCAGAGTTATCAGAAGAGTAAATGAGATACAGGGAAACAGCAGGTCTGGTTCCTAACCCCACCCCCACTGCCACTCTGTGGCAGGTCACTCACCCGGTAGTCACTGGAGGTGACATAGAAGATGGGCAGGAAGGCCAGCCAGATGATGCAGGTGGTGTACATGGTGAAGCCTATGAATTTGGCCTCATTGAAGTTCTCGGGGCACTTGCGGGTCTTGAAGGCATAGAGCGTGCAGAGGGCGATGAGGAGCACATTGTAGGCCAGTGAGCCCAGCATGCTTGCATCTCGATGGTTGCAGCGCAATGTCACCACCTCCCGCCGCTCCGGGGCTGTCTCCTTGCCGGTGCCCGGTGCCTCCACCACCAGCCAGGCAGCCACAATGAGCAGCTGGCCTGAGATAAGCGCCAGGCAGATGGCCACCTGTGAGGCCGGACTGATGAAGCGTGGCCGCTGGGCTCCCTCCCGGGCCCCGCCGAAGATGCGCGCGATGCGGTTGGTCTTGGTGAGCAGAGCTGAGTAGCAGACAGAGAAGGCGGTGCCCAAACCGAGGCGCCGTAGGGTGCACACCACCGTGGACGGCTTGGCGATGAAGACGAAGGTCATGCAGTAGCAGAGGAAGACACCACCCAGCAGGATGTAGCAGAGCTCTCGGCCAGAGGCCTTAACCACTGGGGTGGCATTGTGCCGCACAAAGACACCCAGCACGAAGAGGGTGGCCAGGGCGCCTAGGCAGGCGATGGTGACCGGTCCCACGGCCCAAGCATCGCCCCAGCGGATGTATTCCTGGGGCAGTTCGAAGCAGCCGGTGAGGCTGGCGTTGGGCCAGTAGCCCAGGCCGCAGTCAGCACAAGTGAACTCGTCCAGCCGGTACTCATAAGGCTGGCAGGGGATGCAGAGCCAGCAGCAGACCTCCCCTGGCTGCACACTCTTCACCTCGTTCTGGAGACAGGGCTCACTGCAGCGAGACGTGGGCAGGGGGCCGGCTGAGGGCGAGGCCCATGGGATAAGGCTGGTGTCCAGGGTCAGGCCTTCTGCCCAGTAGCCTACCTTCTGGTAGCGATAGCGCCCGCTGCCTGCCCGCAGGTAGGTGAAGATGTTGTAGCGACCGATACCATCACCAAAGCGGTCGAAGCGGACCTCGTTGTGTGTGTCAGCTGGGCGGAAGGGGGCTGGGGTTGGGAAGGGAAGAGAAGATTGGGTTGGTGAGTAGTGTTGATGTGACCTCAACCCTCACCCTAACATAGAACCCAAACCCCAGACCTGAGGTCACTCTTTGTCCTTCTGAGTCTCATCCCAACACTAAAACTGGACTTACCCCCAGCCATTGTTCTAAATGAGAGACTATAACAAATCTTAACTCTAAACCCCAAATAAAACCCCAACCTCAAAGCCCAGGCATCTCCACAAACCTAATGTCCACACCAATCCCCAACCGTGACTCCCCAAAACCTAGCTTTACACCTAGTCTCCAGTACCTTCCAACGCAGACCCCAGACTCTAGACCCTAACTTTATCACAACACACACTGCAGCCCTCTCCCCAGACTTAACACGGACACCCTCACACCTAAACTCAGCCTCAGGTCCAGTCCTGAGGTCCAGTCTCACTTAATCCTCTTGATGACAAGTCAGTTCTCTCTCCTCCAGTCCTAATACTGACATCAGTGCTGACTGAACCCCAGCTTCAGATGTGCTCATCACGCAGCTCACAAGGCACTTCTCCTCCCCATCTCCCCTCACCCGGGAGCCTCACATCTTCCATCCATGCTCAGGAGGAAGCAGGACCCCTGTCATCCCAGGTCCCAGTGAGAAGTTGGGGTTCATACTAGCAGATGATGTGCATAAGGCTCCATGGTGAACGGCGCAGCCTGGGGTCCCTTACAGGTTCCCTGCAACCTCTGCTCCTTCCAGCCAGCCTCGAAGTCCTCAGAATCCAACTGGAGCCTTCCAATAAATCCCACCTAGCCCAGTGGGCTGAATTGAGCCTTGCTTTGATGGCAACCTCATGTACCTGAATCCAATCCTAACCGTTCCCCTGATTCTCCCACAACTCTGAATGTCAATCTCATTGGAATTATTATTCATCTTAACCCTGGGCCAGTAGGCTTTGGGGGCCCTGGCACTCCCCCACTGCTCCTACAGTGATGCTTCCTGAAGCACAGTGATGATTCTGAAGCATTTATTTTTCGTAAAGCTGGAACGTTTATTTAAATAAATTTTGGTATGAAGAGACTGTGGCCACCTTGAATGGAAAATCAAGATGATTTTTAGAGAAATTTCTATGAGAAATAGAATTTTCCCAAAAAAGACAGTATCACCTGATGCTCACTCTCGACCCACCCTTATTCTGACTCTCACTAAAGTCTTGCTGCCTGAGAATGGCCTCGAGGGCCCCCAGTCCCTACTCTCCGCATGATAAAGAGGCAGGAGGGATGGAGTGAGCAAGGCTCAAGCAGGAACTAGAGACCCTCAGTCCAGGACTAGGCCAGAAAGTGAAACCTCAGCCCTGGCTCCAGTCGAAGTCCCCTCTGTCTAGCCATCCTTGACCTGCATCACATCCCAGCCCCCCTGGGTGACTCCCTCGCTTGCTGTAGGCCATGTTCTCTTAGCCAGGTAATGGAACCTGAAGACCCGCTCTCTCTTGCCCGCTGAAGGTCAGCAGCCTGCTGGACATTTGTTGGTCCCATTACCATCAAACTTGACATTGAGCACGAAGTCCTTGTAGAGGCGGCGCCCGTTGACAGGCCGCATTGCATCACAGAGGTGCGTGGTGTTGGGGCAGAGGGCTCGGTGCATGTTGTGCAGTGCATGAGCCATGGCGTACACTGCATTGACTACAAACATGATCTTGGACTCTTGCTCGAAAGGCACGGCCCGCAGCGAGTGGGCTGCGCAATCTCGTCGCCGGAAGCTACAGCCAAACCTCTGCTCCCAGAACTCACGGAACCAGGGGTTTCGGCTGTTGTTCCAAGGGTCCAGGCTCCGGAAGTAGGAGGCAAAATCGCTTATGGGATAGGAGGCCAGCTCGATAGTGATGGCGCCCTCAGCGGCCCCCTCACTGCCCGCCACCACGCTCTCCAGGGCCCCCCAGCCGTCACTGGCCACCCAGGTGAAGCTGGCATTGAGGCGCCGGGTGGCCGCGAGGAGCTCGCGGGCATCCTCGGAGCGGGTGAACAGGACAGCCACACGGGCGCTGGGCTTCTGCAGCAGGGCTCGCACCACACCCTCGAAAGCCGCACGGCTCATGGCACGGCCCACCTTCTCTGAGGTGGCCACACAGATGTTGCGGGCACGGGCCTCCAGCTCAAAGGCTTCGATGCCTGTCTCGCCGTAGTCACCCTCAGATGCCACTGTGGACACATAGGTCCAGTTGAAAAAGCGGAGAATCTCGGCCATGGCCTTAGCTTGGAAGAAGTCGGGGGGCACGGTGCGGGCAAAGTAGTCATAACGAGACTTGTCACTCAGCTTGGCACTGGTGGAGGCATAGCTGATTTGTGGGATCTGAAATAGCCGCAGGAGGTTGGCCACCTGGGGGACCGGTAGAGAGGGCCAAGATCAGAGATAAGGTCAAACTCAAAAGACAGTTGTGTTCCTCACAGCTACTCGACCTTGGCATTGAGCATCTGTGTAGTCAGCCCTGAGGTCTGCTTCTCCCCAAAGACCCATACCCTGTCTTGATCTGTCTTCCCTCTGGGTGTAGAGAGTGTTCCACCCCTTCCCAAGGGCTGGGAGAGAGAAGACCTAGGGCTGAGGCACCTGGCTCCCGAGCCACACCAGAACCCCTCTACTGTTCCCCTTCAGATGCAGAGCAGCAGCAAAAGTAGGGAGGGGAGGGAAGGTCCAGATCCTGGGCTGGGGAGAGGTTGGCACTTGGCTGCACAGGGCAGGGTACAGGGCACTAGCTGGGATGCTCAGGGTTCTTTGGCTCTCTACCTATCTGGGGCAGGTAACCCTTCCCCAGAGTCCATTCTGATGGAATGATGGAGAAGGAAGGAAAGGGCTTCCTCAGGAAAGGAGACCCAGATCTTGTTGGTCACCATTGGGTGGCTGAGCTTGAAATAAACAAGGCTTCCTGCTTACCACTGACTGCCTGGCAGCCCATCTCCCACCCTTGGGTCCCTAGAGTGGGGGAAAGACAAGGACCTGGTGGGATGGGTAAGTGAGAGCAGGAAAAGGCCCAGGTTCCACAGGTGAGCTAGGTCCTGCCTTTGCACCAGGGACACAGGCTCTTACTCTGACACTCTTAATGCCCTCTCCTCTCGTACTTTCTGCCTCTGTGTCCCTGGGCAAGTTAGCAAACCTCCCTGAGCCTCAGTTTCTCATTCCTGCCTGACAAGGCTGCTGAGCAGGGAAAAATGAAAATGCATGTGAGGCCACAGAGCTAGGCATAAGGAAGATGATAGGGATTTGGGCAGGAGAGATGGGGGCAAAATAAGGAGGAATTATTAACAGGCAGGTGCAGCCTAAGGATGAAGGGCTGGGCCTTGTTTTGACTCAGACAAGGAAAAAGCAGACCGATGTTGAAGTGTGGGCCCTGGTACAGGAGGCAGGCAGCTTAGGATGGGAGGAAAGTAACTGGACTCCTGGAGGTGAATGCATGGGAGCCCTGTGCTCCCTAGGAAGAGAACTGTGGAGAGGGTGGGTGCTGGGAAAGCACTCTGGAAGCCCCCGAAGGCATCAGCAGGTGGGAGGTAGCAGATATAGGTGCCAGCACAGCCACACCTGTCCAAGCTGCTACTTGGCCACCTCCAGCAGCTGGGACTAGCAGAATGGGTAATTCACTTCCAGCAGTAGGGGGATGAGCAGGTATCCCCCATTCCAGGCCAGAAGCTCCTCTATAGTTTAGACTCCTGCTTCATTTCCCTTGACTAAGCATGCCAGGCCAGGGGGCCTGGCCCTGCCTCTGACTGCAGTGCCCTCAGCTGGCCTCGTAAAGGAAGCTGAAGCCCCAGCCAAGACCCTCTGTGCAAATCCTAATCCTGATCCCAGGTCTGGCCTCATCTTCTGGTGGCCTATTCTGGGCACCAGTCAAGAGGTGGAACCCAGTGAGGGAGAAGGAGGGCCCACATGGGCTAAAGCAGTCAGGCATGCCCAGGGACATCAGCTGGGCCAGTCTGAGAGAGCAGGAGGGAAGGTCTGGTTCCCTCACCTTCCCACCCCTGCAAATACTGTTCCCCCCGAAGACCCTAGGGGACCCTTCCCCCACCACACACATTCTGCTTCTCTTCCTCCAGGGTCCCCATCCCTGTTTCTCTTCTCTGGGCTGCTCCTAGCGTCTATCTTTCATCCCTTTCCAGTCCATGGAGAGATGATCTGACAGAGCTGGAGGCCCTTGGCTGTGAGCTCTAGGTGAACGTCTCCACTTTGCCAGCACCTGCCACTCTTCAAGTCTCAGTTTCCTCGCCTATAAAATGGGTTAATAATAATTGTAGCTAATATTGATTATGCCTCTGATACAAGCTTTGCATGTATTACCTCATTAAATTTCCACTGCAACCCTAAGAGTAGCAAGTGTTATGAGTCCTGTTTTGTGAGGAGGAAACTGAGGCACAGAAGAGAGAAATAATGCCCAGAGTCACATAGTACGTCAGGGAGCCAGGATTCAAACCTAGAGTTCTGATTCAAGAGGCCTGGCTATTAAGCTTCTCAGGGCTGTTTAACATCAGCTGTGTGTGTGTGTATGTGATGCAAGTGGGATGTTGTCTTACACAATCTCTAAAAGTCAACCCCCATTATGTGACAGGGGCACTTTCTTGGTATTCTGTAAAAAGCTACTTGAAGGAAGCTCCTCACTCCCCTTCTAATGCATGGCAGCCTAGAGCCCCTGCTCAAAGGGAATTCTGGGCCCCTGCCTCTGGCCTCCCTCCCCAGTTCCCATTTGGGCAGTCCCCACTTACCTGGATGGAGACGTCGCTGTAGGAGCCGCCAATGACACCAGTGATGGCAGTGGGAGCATCACCGTGGGTAGCATAAGAGCCGTCGGGGCAGATGTGGCGCGAGCCATCAGCACCACGGCTAAGTGAGGCACGCACGAAGTCGAGTGCCTGCTCCAGGGCATGTGTGTCCTTGGAGCAGCTGTCGAGTATGTGTGCGCCCAGGCGCACACCCGGCAGCAGGTGTGGGTCACGGTTGATGCGGTCCAGTGCAAAAAGCATGGCCTCCAGGCGCTGGATGCCACGATGCTCATTGACAGGCCCGCACTCCTCTGCTGGGCCGCCCTTCTGGTGTACCGGGAAGAGCCCACCCAGGACCAGGTCCCCCTCCAGGGTCAGCACCTTCTTGGCGGGGCCCTCAGCCACAGCGCCCCATAGCAGAAGCAGTGCCAGGAGCCCAAGCAGTGATCCCATTGTCCCAAAGGGGATGGATTGGTCCAGCAGACCTGGGCCTCCAGGGGATGAGGGTAGAAGCAGCAAAGGCAAAGAAAGGAGAAAACAGGGACCAGGAAAGGACAGGCAGGAAGAGAGATAAGAAGGGGCCCAGCTCCTGCAGAGAAAGAGACAGACAGACAAACAGGGAGAAGTGGAACCAGAGAGTGGCTTCCCCTTCTGACTCTGCTGTCCCCAATTCCTTCACCTAGAGACTTTCCCAGGAAGCCAGGGAGAGATGGTATCACTGACTAAGCTAAGAAGCTCCTGAAACACCCCTTGGCCTGTTTCTCAGCCTAGCCCTCATCTGGGTCTGTAGATGGCTTCTGTGCCCATTCCATACTCAACAGAGAGGGAGGGAGGTACAGAGTAGAGGCCCAGACATAAGTCAGGAGGAGAACCCAACTAACACCAATCCTGCTGTGAATCAAAGAGTGTCCAAGACCTTGCACAAACCTGCCAGGACCCCTTTGCAGCAGAGGCCAGGTTAGAGTATAAACTTAGGGGTCCAATCCCTATCCTGAACCTTGCATTTCCAGAAATGAGCCATTGTACCTGAGAAACCACCATGGAAGAGGGAAGGAAAAATCTCCAAAGGGTAGTCTTCAACTCCTAGAGAGCCTGGAACCCAGGGTGAGCACCCAAGGGTCCTAGCCTCTAGTTCTTAAAGAGCCATCCGCAGAGACCCTGGCTGAAGAAGTAACAGAGACTCTAGGCTCTGGGAGTTTAACGGCAAGGTGGAGAGGTTGGCTCCAGGGAGGGACACTGAAGCGGCCACAAGTCTTAAGTCAACAGGAAAAGTGAATGTGAGCGTATGTGTCTGTCCAGGGTCGGAGTAGTTCATCTGGTCAAAATCTCAAAACCGTGCTCAAGGTGAGACTTTTGAACACCTCACCTCTGCAGAGATTGCTGTTTGAGACTTTATGCCCTTGTGTTTTCTTCACCTCAGAACCAAGCAGAGAGAGTCACCATCTCTAATTTCCCTATCCTCATCCTCTCCTCATCCTGTCTACCCTGGCCCTGGCCCTCAGGGACTCCTCCTTCCCTCTTCCACTCTGCATTTCATCATTTGTGCCCCAGGTACCCTCCCAGATGCCCACCCCACACAAGCTCTCACAATCACACAGGTTTGGGAAGGCTAGGAGAAGGAAACTGAGGCTGAATAAGGGCAGCCACTAGTTCAAGGACCCCATGTCCTGGCCACAGAGACTGGGGTTCTTCACTTTGCCCCCTCAGCTCCCCAGGGTTAATCTCCCACTGGTGCCAAGGCAGGGAGACTGGGATCCTGTGGGTACCCAGAAAGCAGCAGCTCAACCAGGCAACCAGGAGAGAGAGGCAAGCATGAAGACCAACACAGATGGGGAAGGGGCCCAGATGGGGGCTGAGGTCCAAACCAGTCAAGACCAAAAGCCTCCCACAGGGGTGGCCAGGACCAAAATTCAGACAAGGACAATGCCCTGAAGAGAGACAGAATCCCAGAGGTGGGCAGCCAGGGGGCCTGGGCCACAAAATCCAGGCAAGGAGTGATTGAGTCCGATAGGCTGACACAAAGATAGAGGCACAGACAGAAAGACAGACCAAAGGATGGAAGGAAAGGAGAAACGAAGGAGCGTGATGCAGGGCTTGCGTTTTCTGGGGAAGAAAGGCGGGATGCCTGGGGCTGTCTTCCCGCTTTCCAGAGCTCCTGGCGAGCTCTGTCTGGACACCCTGGCCCGGGCGCCCCAGAACTCGAGAGCCCGCGGGTCTCCGGGACATGGGGTCAGGATCTATAAGGTCGGCGGTGGCCGCGGCACCACCGGCTTACCCTACCTGGCGCGCCCGACTCCGGCGCGGAGAGAAACGCAGAGGAGCCGGGGGCGCGGGGTTCCAGCTCTCGCTCACTGGCTTGCTCCCTGGGCAGCTCTGCGCTCTCCGCTCTCCGTCCGCCCGCTCGCCCGGCCGCTTTCAATCGCGGCCCGCCCCGCCCCTGGCCCGGCCCGCCCCCAGCCCCTCCTCCGTTCCTCCCCACTCCGATCTCCCGCTCCCAGCCGAGCCTCCGCCTCCCTCCAGACTCCTGCACCGCTCGGTGCCCTGCGCCTCCAGCTTCTGTTCTTCGCGGGGCTTTCGTCCCGGAGCTGTCCACCGCGTGGTGCTGAATCCTCAGGGCGCTCCCGCTGTGCGCAGGAGCAGGTGCCTATCTGCCCCCTTTACCCCGCGGTCAAACTGCATCCCACAGAGCAGCGGGCACGGGCCATGGGGCCGGGAAGGTCACTGAGCCCCAGGAGGTGCGTGCAGTGTTATGGGGTTCCATCTTTGAGAGCGGAGGCGCTAGCCTTAGGGTCCAAAAGTACCATTGGGAGACAGGTAAGGGGTCATGGTGAGAGAGAGAGAGCTTAGCCTGCTGCGAAGAGTCTGTCCCTGTCCTCACATCCATTTTCTCCATTCACAGACTGCAGCTCAGTCCATATGCCAGGCCTGGGGTAGGGGCATGTGTCTTTGGCCCCATGGAAGAGCTGGGGCCTGAGTCACTAGGAGGAAGAGATGGGGGGGGGGTCAGAGGAGAATGGGGCCTCCACTTCCTGCAGATGACCTTTAAAGCTGCTATCTACCCCACACCCACATGCCCAGCCCTGACCTCCTCCCCCACCAACTTTCACTAATCTCCACGCTCATGTACAAAGAATATTTATGGCAAAGATAGATCAACCTGAGGTGTGCAGGGGGTGCTACAGGGCCAGTGACTAGGGTCAACCCTAAGGGACATGTTGGGGCTGGCAGAGGATCTGGAAAGGGAGGAGGGGTGGGGAGGAGGCTCCTGAAACTGGCTGCTGCGTAGGAGGGAACAGGAGCTGGAGCCCGAGCAGAGGGAGGACAGCTCTGAGAAGATGCTCTTGACTCTTCTTCCCTCTTGCAGCAGAATGGAGAAGGATGTCCCCATGGGTAGAAGGTGGTGGATAAACTGCAGCCCCTGATTGTGCTGAAGGGTTTGGGGAGGGGGCCCACACCTAAGACCCTGCATGAAGCATGCACACACAATAGGTGCTAAGGTACACAGCATCCCTACATCTGCTCCCCTGGCACTGCCCTTTCTTCCACAGGTGTCAATAGAGGCAAAGCTAGCTCAGACACATGCTAATGAGAACATGCCAAGCCCAGGTCCCTCTGGTACATGCACCTACATGTGTGTTTGGCAGTTAGTGGGGAGAGGTGTCACCAAAGACAGACTTTATCCCGGGATGCAGAAACCTGGTACCCCACTGGGCTGGAAAGAGTGCAGCTGTGAAACATCAAAATCAAACTCCATTGCTAATGGGAGGTGAGGTGACAGCAGAATGAGGGTTCAGAGCTGTCAGACAAGGCTGGAGAGACAGATACATTGTCTTCGAGCTCTGGTTGCTCTCATCCTCTCTGGTTGGTTCAAAACAACTGCTGCCTGGGGTAGGTGAGTGATGAACTGGGCCCTTGGAGCAGAGGGGTTGATAGCAGCAGGGTGCTGAGGTGGAGGACCACACAGCAATCCCAGCCCCCTCACTAAGACAGCCTCACAAAAGACACAGGGCTTTAAACACAGCACCAATCCCAGAGGCCCATTATGTGGCCCGCAGAAGTGGCTTACATGGTCTTGCTGCAGCACATGGACATGCATGTAATGTACGCATCTATGTACCCAGCTATGCAGCCACCACTCCTAGCTGTGCAAAGACAGCCAGCCTTACAGAGCTGTATATATGGACATGGCCACACACATAGAAGTACATGCAACTACACACACAGATGTACACACAGCCATAAAGCATAACTTTACATGCAGACAAACAGCTGTATACATGGATACATCATCACATACATATAGCTATACATGGGGACATATCTACACATATACAGCTAAACTCACAGACACAGCTGTACTGACCTATAGCTTTACATGTGACACACAGAAAAGCACATAGCTTCACATGTGAATATACAACAATACACTGTACACAGACACACAGCTACACATAGATAGATGTACATGGACAAAGCCCCCCCAGTGATGCTCCTAGCTAGCCAGTCTCACACCTCTGTCAGTACCATCACATATAGTTAAGACACATAAAGCACAGCACCACATGCACATAACCACATAGCCATCCACACAAATACAGCCACGCCCAGCCACAATCACATCCTAATGCCTCCTTGGGCACAGCTTTACCTGGGACCACCGTGAGCAGACCCATTCATGGTTACACACACAGAGCCAAAGGCATGTGTGCATGTGTGTGCAGGTACACAGACACTGGCAGGCACAGCAGGGATGTCCTCGCCTGCTGACTAGATATCAGCATGAGCATAGGCACACTTCAGCTACAGACACAAAGGCATCCCTTGGAAGCAAAGGCAGGCTGTGAGCTCCCCACTCCTGAGCCCCGAAGGGCACCCCATGCTTGGCTCTTACTCCCCTTGACCTGCTCTGCCTGTTTCCCCAGCAGCCTGGGGGAGCCTCTGGAGCTGCTGCAACAGACGAGCAGCTGTCAACTGGAGCCACAGAACAGGGAGTGGAGGGCCTTCAATACCTCCTTCCTCCTCCCACCCCAGAGTACCTTGCCATATTACCTCCTCTCCTCAGGCTGGGGATACTTCTGCCCACTCCCAGCCTATCTGCACAGGGCTCCTCGAGGTGAAACAAACACACAAATGCACAGCCCAAATCCAGGTGAAACAAGAAAATCATTTGCTTTATTCTGGTCCTGGAAGCTCCAATGTGAATCTGAAAAAAGATGTCAGAGGGGCAGTAGCCCCGGGGTCTGAGTGCAGAATACAGTCCCTGGCTCCTCTGGCCCTGGGAGCCGAAAGTGTGGTAAGAAGGCTTAGCTAGAGCCTGGGCCAGTGGAAGTCAGGTCCCCCTGAGGCCCCAGCCTGGGCCTGAGAGGTGAAGGAGAAAGAGGGCTGGAGAATCTACTCAGTTCCTTAACAATTGCACCCCAGGAGGGTGCGAGCCTAGGGTTACTCCTCACCCTTCTCAGGGGTACTAGGTTCCCGGGGCCACTTGGCAGCCCCTAGGGGTTCAGCCTCAGGGCTCAGTCTTGGCTCTCCCAGGGGTCCCTCGCCTTCCAGGTCCAGCTCCTCAAAGGATGAGCCACTGGCGCCCGACTCGCTATAGCTGTGCTCGCTGCGGGTGTCACCATCATCCCAGCCACGGCTGCTCACCCCAGGGGACAGTGTGGCAGCTGAAGTCTCCCGGCTGCCAGGACCAACCTCCAGGCTTACAGAACTCGTGTCACTCATCGTATCAGCTCCTGGACCAGGAAGAGGGAGTATACATTAGCTAGGACCCCCATCCCTTCCCCTCCTCCAGGGAGCGGATAGAGGCCCTATCACTTGTTCAGCAACCCAGCATACATAGTGTGCTCATGAATAATAAAGCGGGCCCTGGCTCAGGAGACCCGTTACAACTGGCCTCTGGCCTCTGGCCTAAGCAGGGCTGCACTGACAGGGCAAAGGAAGAGAGGGAGGGGGAGGGCAGTCTGCTGTGCACTCTTCTCCTTCCCCTGAATTAGCCTCAGAGCTCCCTGTGTGCTCCACAAAGCCTGCTGCTCCCCCCACCACCCCAACAGTCCATTAAGGACCACTCAGCCCCGAGGTGAGGAGCTGAAGGTAGAACAAAGAGACTCAAGTAATGTCCCCTCCTCTATTCCCCCTTTCAAGGCTTGGAAAGAGGTTTGTTCAAGGCCAGCTACAGACAGTGCCCATAAGGCATGAGGACGGGAGAATGGACCAGGAGGCCTCCTCTTTTGTCCCCTCCCCCATGCAGGGCTCCCCAAGGAGTAGCTGAATCCAGAAAGGCAGCTGGCCTCAGCCTCTGGCCCACAGAGCCCTGATTTGAGGAAGCAGCTAGGGCAGGAGTGGGATGGAGAAGTCCTAGGAAATCAGCTGCAAGGAAGGAGGGTACTGGGATAAAGCATTTTAAGGCCTTTCTTCCCATATGCATGGGTCACCCCAGAGGAGCCCTTAACTATCCCCAATGACTGGTGGTTCCTGAGCCACAAGGTAGCAGAAAGGGACCATGAGAGCACTCTGCGGGCAGCTGGAGAACCTGAGACAGGGCTGAGGGTCCGGATCCCTCCCAGTCTGTTCCTCCCACCCCTAACACGTCCTCCAGGCAAATAGACACTTCATCTGCCCTGTTCAGGAGCAACCCTCCAATCCATCTCCCTAGATCAGAGGCACTGACAATAGTCGGCGGGAGGCAAGGAGGGACAAAGAGCTCAAGCCTGCTGTGTAAGAATCCAGATTGAGAGAAGGCTGATATGTCTCCCTTCCTATGTGAGAGGGAGAGGGGCAGCTGTCAAACATCACAGAGGTGAAGGGTGAGCCAACTTCCCCAGATCCTGTCTCCATGGTGATAAAGCCCTGAGCCAGAAGCAGCTGGGGAATGCTTGGCATTTGGACTTGGCCTGGAACTTACAATGTGTTTCAGATGGGGACTAATGTAAGGATAGGGAGGATTTGGGGTCTGCCCTCCAGTCCCCTTGGCTCTGAGAAGATGACCTTTGAGCCAACTGGCAGAGGTGAGGTGGGCCCTGGAAATGCCAGGCTATGGGTCCAGGGCCCTCTTCTTGCTAGGGCCCCAATCATGGCTCCCAGAATAGAGGCATCCAAGAGCGAGCCTGGGTTACATCCTGAGTTATGGGTGGTTCCTTCTGACTCTGGGGCAGAACTCCAGCCCTTATTCACTCCTTAAATGATAAGCAGTGCCCCAGGGGCTGCAGGCCTGAAAGGAGGAAATGAAATGGGGCTCTAAGGCCCCATTAAACTGTCATGTTCCACCAGCCCACCTACCCAATGGCTCTCTTGGGATCTGAATATGGGAGCCTGCCTGCCTAGCTGCCAGCTGCCTCCTTCACCCTCTTCCAGCTCCTAGGCTAGGGGTGATCAGAGGAAGGAGCCTGGGGAGGCCTTTTCAGGCTGGAGCCCAATATGCTGGGATAAAGACAGCCCCTGGAGACACAAGGACACTTCTGGCAAATGAGTCCAAGGCAAGGAAGTGGTATCTCTCTAGCCCTACCAAGGTCTGCACCAGAGGAAGTTCCAGAGTCTTGGGCCTGTGTCCCGGGGCAGAGGAGGCCTGGCAAGGAAGGATAGCACCTAAGGCTCTAGGGCTGCCAGGGCAGGGAATGAAGCTGCCACCTTCACCCCAGTCCCTCCCTCCTCCACTGCCCACAGCCAGTGCAGGGAGATCAAATATTCATTGCCTCTCTGGAGCTAAATAATACATCAATGTAATAACAGGCATAAGGCAGCTAATCACCCCCTTTCACCTCCTAGCCCAAGCGGAGGCCCCAGTGGGGAGGCAGGCAGGGGCAGGCCAAGCCTTGGGCAGCCAGGCACCCAGCACACACTGTGTGCAAATGACATGCACCTGGCAGGCACATGCTCAGAGTCTGCCCTGGGTGTCAGGGCAGACCCTGTCAGAGGTGGGCAGACCCCTCAGCACCCCCACCAGGGAGTGGGCGGGCAGGGTAGTGGGGAGGACAGGCCAAGGCGCTGGGGGCGTGGGAGCCACGGCTGTAGCCAGCTGTAGCGGGTGCCAAGCAGTCCTTCAATACCCCTGGCAGGCAGTGTTTGGGAGAGAAGCTGGGTGGGTGGGCCAAGGATGGGGGGTGTAAGCAGCAGAGGGAGGTTGAAGGAAGGTCAAGGCACTCTCCCTCCCTTCCCTGGGGACTGCCTGGGCCTGCTGACCTTGTGCCATGTCTTGTGCCCACAGTAGGGGCACTGAAGAATGTCTGCCGGGCTCCACCAGGCGGGTGGAGCAGTGCCCCATGGAGGTAATTAAGTGGCAGATGAAGTTAACTGTGTTGGACATGGCCTCTAGGGAGTGGAGACTGCTTCACAGTACCCCCACCCCCTTGCTACAACATACGCCTCTCTAGGGTGACCTTGGCTATGGAAGACTAGCTGGGCAGAGAAAATCTAAAGAAAGAGGGACAGCTGCTCTTCTCTCAGCCCTGTACCACTCCCATAGGTTATGAGCCTCCAGAATCACATAAGGCTCCACCAGCATGGACAAGGGCTAGACCCCTTAGGATATTACCAGCAGGCTCCCTTGCTCCTGGGGACAGCCCAGGGTCGCAGAGGTGATGGAAGGGAGGAGGGTTGAGAGCAGGCAAACCACCAGCTGGCCTGGACCTGGAATATGAAGGCTGCCTCTGGGGAAGGGGCAGGGCACTGATCTTCTGGCTGCCCTCTGCTCTTCAGCAGGGAGAAAGCATCCTTCTCTTGGTTGCGCCCCATACTGGGGGACAAGAGAACACCCTGTTCCCCTCTGTACCTTCCAGATCCAGTGCCAATCTTACTTCCTGATGAGCCCCACCCAAGGGATGCATTTCCCAAACAGCCTCATCTCCCTTCCATGAGCATCCAGCTGTCTGTGATCTCAGTTTCCAAGGGTACTCCCTGTTGCACCTGAAGGGAATCTGGGCAAGGTCTTTGTATCTGTGTTGCCAGGGGTAACATGTGAATCCACATCTACATGGATCCATGTATCTGGAAACAGGCAATTCTGCATGTGGGTCCTGGGGTAGGCAAGTCTCCTTCTTCCACCTCTGCCAAGTTTAGCCTGGACACCCACAGTGCCAACCCAGCCATGGAGGAGCCTCCTCAACCATGCCTCACATATCCAGGGAGAGGCTCCACACAGGGCCCCACCATCCATACCTGTGCCATCCATCTGGGCGTCACTGGCTTCTGCAGGCCCTCGGCTTTTCCGCTCTGTCTCCTTGACCTCAGGCACATAGAAGTCTCCCTGCCGTGCCAGTGGGCACATGAAATAGATCTGGTCTTGCTGGTAGATCTCTAGCCGAGGGTGGGCACACAGCTTCCGCCCCTTGTTGGAAAGTGGCAAAAGGTGGAATGAGCCCTATGGAGCTTCTGACCCGCTTGTCCCTTAGAGGCCTTAGGAAATGTCTATTGTGCACTTCCTCCCAGGGTGCTGGCTCTGTCTCCTGCCTCAATCTCCCCCAAGTGCCAAACCCTGCTGAGGGAGGCACACACAGAGCACCCTAAGGGCAGGGCCCCATACTCCAGAAGCAGTGGTCTAAGGACACAGGAGTCCTTGGGACAACACCCTGGGGCAGGTGCTAAAAGAATCCAGGGGCCTGGCACCACTGGTCCTATCTGTATGTCTGTAACCAAAAACTATTCCAGAAAGTACTGGTCTCAAGGAGCCATGAAGCTTAGCACACCAGACTACTCCAGGGACAGGGACACCACGAACTGTGGCCCCAGGCACCCAAACCAAGCCAAGTTCTGACCTGCTAGATTTCTCATCCCAAGATCTCCAGGCCCTGACCTCCCCTCCATCCTGAACAATGTTAACTGACCCAGAGATATTAGGAAGGAAAGGCCAGTGCCCCTGACCTAGGCTTCCAGCTCCCGCCCTTGCAGACATGTTACCGACAAACCCTAAACAGGGGCTCTCAGCCAACCTAACCACTCTTGCATCCCCATCCCCCCTACCAGTTCAGGTCTATGCCAACCTTCAAGGCTACCAGATATGGTTGGTTTCCACCCCTTCTAGCACTCGCCCAGAGTTTCAGCCAAGGGGAAAGAAGCAGACCCTAGGCTGGAGGGGCAGGCAGGACAAGTAGAACTAGCACTGAACATCACCCCAACTCCCCAGGGGTGCGAAGTACCAGTTTATAGGGCCCTAAGTTCTGAGACAGGCACTCTACTCCTCTCTGCCTGGACACAAAACACAAAGCTCTCCTCACCCCCAGTGTGTGTGGAAGGGGGCAAAGCCACATGCCAGAGCTTCACTGAGGCAGTCAGAAACACTCAGAACAGGGGTCAAGCACATTTTGCTCCCCAGGCTGCCCCCCTTTCCCGCCATGGAGTGCAATTACCCACTAAGATGACTGTGAGGCCCCTGCCTTATCACTGCTCATCCACCAACCTTCACAACACAACTATTTATAGCACCCGCCCGGCTCTCACCACGAGCTCTGAAATGAGCCTTCCACTTAGCAGTAATGAAAGACTTATTGCCTGGTAGGGAGAAGCCACTCTAGGACTCCACTTGTCCACCTGCCTGGCCAACATTAGGGTTGAGGAACCCCTTCCAATTAAAGCAGTGAAGAGGGGTAAAAATGAACCCCCCAGGGAAAGAGGAGAGGAAAAGTGAGCCTAGAAGGTTTATCAGCCAGGGCGTCCAGCAGCCAGTTGGGGACAGGGTATGTCTAGGAGCCCGCAGGGGAGGTAGATGTCCCAGCCAAGGTCTACCTGCAGCTCGGTTAGCCTGACTCCATAGGTAATGCGGGTAAGGCCCTGCACCCTAAGTCTCCATTTGCTCAAACACCTCAGGGTCGGTGAAGGAAAGTCACTATTTTCAATAGTTTGAGTCCAGTATTTTTTGCCAGTCTGGGTGCTCTTCATGCCACCTGAGTCCATGTGCCCAGCTCCTCCCATCTCCACATACACCAATGGCTGCCTCTGCTTCTCCAGCTGCCCACACACTCACTCAGCCCTGGTCTTCAGGAGGCTGAACAAGAACACGACAACAGGAAGAGGGAGCTACCAGGCTCTGGGGGCTACACTAATGCCAGCACTGGGGAGTGAGCATCTGTCACACCTGAGCCCCCCTCAGTGAACTATGTTATGTCACCAAGCCCAGGGTCAGGGGCTCCCTGAAGAAGGTCCAAGTCCTTCCCTGGCAGCTAGAGGGAAGAAAAAGGCCCCCCAACCCAATCAAGGCATAGCTTTCACCAACATGCCTGTGCTCTGGGCATTCAAAAGGTGCAGAGGAAATCTGCTGAGTGGTCATCAGCCACCTGGTAGCCCATATCTCAAGGGATGTAGAATTTTGGCTTTGGGGGATGCTCCCAGGAACAAGAGCCTGTGCCCACCAAGAAATTCCAGGTTCAGTGGAACCCTACGCCAACTCTTGTCAACACTCAAGTCACCTGCCTGGCTTCCCTTCTGGAAGTCACAGGGATGATAAGAAGGAGTAGTCCTTTTTTCAGTCTCCCCTCTACGCTGGGCATCAGGGTGGGCAGTACCAGGCGGCCACCCTTACCACCTGCTTTGCCAGCCCCCTCATTGGCAGGCGGGAGGCAGCTCTGCGGCTGCTCTGCGCATCTGCCTCCTCCAGAGAGCCCAGCTCTGAAGTTGCCTGGCTGTGGACAGCCCCGTTGCCATGGAAACTGCATCCTCCATCCTTGCCATCGCCTTCATCTCAAAGCCATCGGGGAGAACAGAGGAACAGGGGAGACAGAGGGGAGAGAGAGAACTGGCCTGGCTACACAGCCCTTCCTTCCCTGCCCACCTCTCCCTCCTTATAGCATCCCACACAAGGAGTGCCAGCTGCCCAAGCCTGCCCTCAGGCCTCTGGAGGGGCAGCCTCCCACCCCAGCCCAGCCTGGTCCTCCCCCCACCACCTGGGGGCCCCTGGCCCTCCCTGGTGGAAGGAGGCAGGGAGCTAATTAAAAATCTCATTGACGGCTCAGCCTCAAATCATTTTAACACATGCCAGGTCCTGTCAGAACTCAGATTCGGGGCAAAGGAGAGGAACAGGAAGAAGGCAAAAGTGCAAACTTCCAACTCAGGCCCATAGGCAAGGGAGCGGTTTATAGTTGTCCCTGCAGCCTTTCCTCCAGACCTCCTCCATGTTCTGCTCCGAGAGCAATAATGAGCCCAACCAGGGTTGGGGGATGAGGGACAGGACTAGCCATAAGCCCTGTCTCTAAATGATCAAGCAGAGGACAAGCCCTTCCTGCACCCACCCCCCCGCCCCCCAGCCAGGTAGAGCCTCTGAGGGAAGAGAGGGTAAACCATGGGCCAGCTCTCAGGTCCTTGCTACACAGCAGGAGCTGTGGCCTGGGCTGCATGTCGATGAGCTGATAAATATTGGAAAATCATTGGAGAAAGGCAAGACCAGCTGCCGCTCCCTCAGCTAGCCCCAGGGAGCCCTTGGAGAACAGACTGCTAAGGGCCAAGGACACCAAGTCAATGCCACACTGACTGGTACTGCTGGGGAAAGGGGCCTGGATGGGCCTGGTGTCCTTCCAGCCCTGGGCACACCCCCTCCCACAGCCCAGATAGCCAGAGGCTCCAGGAAGCATCAGCAGGACAGAGGAACCTACTCTAGCCACTTAAGCCACTGGCCATTTGATGAAGCCGCAACCTAGAGCAACTCGCTCCCACGCAGAATCAAGGGGACCACAAGGTCTCTCTCCTTGAAGGGAGAGATGCAGTCATCCACAATCCTTCCCACCTAATAGGAAAAAGTCACTATGCCAAGGTGCCACCAGGAACTGCTAGAAACTGGATTCAGGACTTCTAGTCCCTCAGACACATCTCCAAGGCTTACCTCCCACCTGGGCTTTCCACAGCAGAAACAAGAGGAGGACCTGGAACACCACCCACAATGCAGGGATTTCCAAGAGACCTCAGTCAACAGCACTTCCTCCAATACCACTGCTGCGCTGACATGGGCTCACCCCGAGTGGTGCTGGTAGACAAGGGAAGGAAGAGTGTACACAGGCTGCCATAGTGCCACTGTCTCAGCTACCTTGGGAACACACCATATATTCCCTTCTCACCTCAGGCTGAGCTCATTACTGGGTGGTGCTGGGCGGGGGGAGGGGGGCAACAAGGATTTTGCCCATGCATCTCAGGGCTCCTGCAGAGGCTTAGATGGGCATGGTGCGCCAAGGTTTCCCCATGCCACCACAGTACTTCCCCTGGTAGTTCATACTGCATCAGGAGAGGGGAGGAGGGGGTAAAAGAGAGGACCTGAACTACTCTCATTTGGGCACCAACCAACCCATGCCCTTGGCTTTGGCTAGATGTGGAAAGGGGGTGTGGGGCAGAAAAGATCAGGTCCAGGTGGATACTGAGGTTGGATTCCACTCCCAATCTGCCTAGATGCTGGGTCTGCTCAGAGCTAGGTGGCCTCAAATCCCCAAAAGATGAGGCAACGGGTACAGGCCAAGGATTGGGTCACACATCTCCCCCGCTGCACTCGAGCCCCAGAAAATGGTAAGTTCTGCTCCGTTGTCTCTACCCAATCACAGCCCTTTACCTCACTGGGGTGAGGGGCTCTGGGCCTCCCTGTTCACCCTGAGCTGCCCAGTCCTACCCATCCCTCCATTCCAGGCTGGACAGCTGGGCAGCTACAATGCCAGCAAACAGCTGTTGCATCCCACCCGAGGTGGTGGCATCTCCTCACTGGGTGAAGTGAGGCATGCTCATTTTTAATTACACAGACACCAACGTGCACCCGTCTGCACACAGCACTCCCTGCAAATGGGGGCTCAGACCCTGGAGGCCCCTTAGGCAACTGGTCTGCATCGCACGTGCAAAATGATGGGGGAGGCACAGCAGGCGCTGCTACAGCTAAAATGTGGCACATTGTTATTATTCTGCCCAGGAACTTCCGTCAACTTCCCTCTCCCTGGCTGTCTCTCATCCCCAATGGGCCTCCCAACAGCCTCTGGCCCAGAACCTAAACCTGTCTGCGGGGTGGGAGGTGACAGTAAGAGATAGCTCCGAGGTCCCTGCAGTGCCAGCAGGGAGAGCCTGCAGAAGGGTGCGTAAGCACCCTCCCCCACTTGTAGCAGGAGGGCCTGAAGCTATGAAAATGATGGGCGAAGGAGACAAGGAGTGAGATGAAGCTGCCAGGGAGCAGAGTGAGGTGGCAGAAGTGGCGAAGAGAGCTCCAGGCAACAGCCCAGAGCCTAGCTATTGATAAATAGGTGGCTTCTCTGTGGGTCTCAATATCCCCAACTGTAAAATAAAGAGACAGGAACAGATGATCCTAAAAGAAGTGAGAAACTGGAAAAGGTGAATAAAAATACCATCACTGAAAGATAGGACAATTATATACTTGAAAAACCCAAAAGGAATCAATTGGAGAAACTACCACAAATGTTAACATCACAAAATTAACAAAAAAGTCAAGCCCGGTTTTCTGTGCACCAGTCAGCTAGTTAGAAAACATAACAGAAGCAACAGATGAAGGCCTTGAGGGGTTGGGTCTGTCTGGAAGCCCCCCAAATAGCAAGGGAGGGATGGCAGAGGAGCCAGGCTTGGGCAGGAGGCTGGGAAAGACTGCAAAAAGGGGAAGGTGTGAGGGAGAGTGGGGTGGGGAAGGAGGGTGCTGTGCCTGGCACCCCAGCCTGCTGTGCCTGCTGGCGCCACTGCCTCAAGACTTTTCATTTTCACCTCAGAGCCGACAGCTTGCCATGCAATTTACACCTCTGCTCATATTCCTGCGTACCCAGGTTTCCTAGGCAGCTTGAGAGGGGGCCTCGACAGCCATCAGACCAGGGCAGGCTGGAGCACTAAGGAGCAGGGGAGGGTGATTCCCTCTAAGCAGGCACAGGGGACCCAGGCCCTTAAGCACCCTAGTTCCTATCTGGACCTGGAAGGCTCTGACCCTGTGGCCAAGCCCAGCCTTTCCCTTCCCCGGCACCCAGAAGGTCAATTTCCAACCCCAGCTCTGTCCCAATCTGATCTTCTTAGGCCCCTGTGGAACAGGACCAGGGGGGTAGGCAGCCTGAGGGTAAGGACCCTGTGGGAGACTTGGGGGCTCAGCCCTGGGAT
This sequence comes from Paguma larvata, assembly GCA_030068075.1. Lineage (NCBI taxonomy): Eukaryota > Metazoa > Chordata > Mammalia > Carnivora > Viverridae > Paguma > Paguma larvata. The sequence continues at coordinate 19,336,837 of CM057842.1, read as the reverse complement.
TCCCCCACTCTCCCTTCCAAATATGGGAGGGGAGCTACGGCCTCCCAGATGCTGCTGCTACCACGGCAGGCTCCACAGTCCACCCCTCTTCAAGATCCAGCCGTTCCCTGCAGCATCTGTGCAGTCAAAGACCTTGAGCCCTGTAAGGTTCACAAGCTGACGAATACGTTACTGATTGATTATCCAGCAGCAGGAAGGCTGCTCGGTGCAGATGGAACCATGAAACCAAGCACCTGGGAGCCAGAGGCATCAGGAAGTGCCAGAGGAGAAGGACAGGTGGGCAAGTAAGGATGAAGAGGAGAGGGAGAAGGTGAGGAGAAGGTGGTCCTGAATTTCTCATCTCCAACTGGTACCTCTGACTTCTGCCCTCCATCCCCGCCCCCCCCCCCCGAAAGCCCTTTCTCTAGAGCTTTAGGTTTTCCTGTCTGTATAACCAGACAGCTAACCTTCCTTATCTGACAACTCTACTAAAGGGCACAGTTTTTCTGCTCTGGATGACATGACCCCTCCTCAAAATCTCTCCCCCTTCCCTCAATCCTGGAATCCCAAGCTTTGTGGAGAAGAGCAACAGAATTCTTCCTCGGTAAATCCCATCTGCCTGGGGAAGAAGACTCCCTCTGGATTGGTGACGGCCCAACCCCACAGCACCATGCAGACAAGCCTCAGCCCCCAGGGTCCTGCAGGACTGCCAAGCTACCACATCTGAGCTGGTATTTCGAGAGTAGTGGTTCCCACGCCCGCCCCAGCAAAGGCTGGCTTTGTGCTTTCAGCCCTGGGGTAGGGGAGTGGGGAGAGGTGAAGCCAGAGAGACTGAGGAACAGGTTCCAGGGCCTAGGCCAGCAGAGGGGAGAGACCTGGCCTCCTGTGGATACCAGCAACGAGGGGCGGTTCACTAAGGGGAGTTAGAGGAGCCAAGCCCGGGTAAGGTAGGGGGCTTCTCTTGGTTTGAGGGCATCTGGGAGTAGAGTGTCATTCAGAGCTTAGCTATGTGGTCTCCAGCTTTCCCTCCCCATCCCTCTGGGCTGAAGTTTTGTTACAAAGCCCAGCTTAGATGCAGTCACTCATCTGCTCAGACACTACCAGTGGCTCCCTGGAGCATTTAGGATCCAGCTTCATCTCTTGGTCCTGAACTCTTGCTCCTCCCCTGCACTCTAGCCACAATGTACATATAAGCCATGCCCAAATCAGTGACTGTCTGACCTGCTTTTTCACCTTGGAGAATGCTACCTTTCTTTCAAGGCTAAGCCCAAATGCTACCACCTTCCAAAGGTTGCTTTGCCTTTTCTGGTGAATTCATCCCTCCCCTTCCCACCCCACTCTCCCTGTGGCTGGGGGAAATGGGCAAGGAAAGAATTCTCGGGCCTGTCACTCAGCCCCAGGTTCTGGAGCTGCTGAGAGTGCAGGTGGTAGCACCGGCAAGTAAGCTTCAGTAAGGGAAGCCTGGGAATGGAGCCGTCTCCACCTCACTGGGGGTGAAGATATGGGACCCAATAAGGCACCTGCAGCAGCTGCTTCCTGTGCCCAGAGCAACCGCCAAGGTCTCCTTTAATGGGCGCCTGCTAGGCAAATGGGAAGCCAGGCTCTTCCTGCCCTTTGCTTCTGGCTCCCCAAGCTGACTCCCAGACCAGTAGCTTCAGCCCTGACTCTGCCCACCTACTACAGACAGAGGGTCAATTAGATGTTGGCTCATAGTGCTGCCAACCCATGCTCACTCTGGGGACCATACCAAGTGTATCCCAAGTTCATGACAAGACCTGAACCTCTTGGGCCCAGCCCCACTCATGGATGAGGCAAAGTGGCAAAAGGCACCTAGCTATCAGAATGATCCTCACCCCAGGCCACCCGTCTGAACTCAGCCACTGCTTCATCCACTGACCTTGGGTAACCTCCCTTCTCCAGGCCTCGGTCTCCCCATTTGTAAAATGTTGGGGATATTGGCTTTGATTACAACCCTATGGTTGCCTCCCAGCTGGTTCTCCTATCCCCTGAACAATGCTCCATAAAAGAGGGCTCAGTAAATAACTGCTGAGTAAGCAACTGAGCTGAGGTGCCAAGAGGGCCTCCTTTGTTAAAAATAAAGTTCGGGGGCCACCTGGGTGGCCGTTAGTTAAGGGTCTGACTCTCAATTTCGGCTCAGGTTGTGATCTCACAGTTTGTGGGTTTGAGCCTCACATCAGGCTCCACGCTGCCAGTGGGATTCTCTCTCTCTCCCCCCTCTCTCTGCCCCTCCCCAGCTCTCTCCCTCTTTCAAAGTAAATAAATAAACTCTGGGGGAAAAAAAAACAAAAACTAGGAACCCTCTCACATTTGCTCAGCAAAGGTGATGGGCACAAAGAGAGAGATTACCCTAGATTCCCATTGCCTGGGCCATGTTACTCCCCACTGGTGTTCTAGCCCCAGAGTGGACTCGAATCCTGCCCGCCCTCAGCACTGACTCTCTCAAAGTTACCCAGGTAGGATAACGGGAAACACATACAGAAGATTCTGAGCCACTGGACAGGACCCCAGGCTGACCATGCTACTGAAAGGAAGCAACAGACTCCCACAGCTCAACAGGCCAACTCACTCCCACAAGCACCTTGCTGAGGCCCCTGTTCCATAGTCCTCAGCTGGCTGCCCTGTGACACATCCAATCATCCACCACTCAAAAGTTCAGTCACCACCATCCCAGGGAGAACCTCAGGGCTCCCCTCAGCTCCAACTCCCGTTAGTCATGCTCCCCAGAAACAACTGTTTCTTCTGGGGCACTGCCCTTGGCTTGCACTTGGGATGAGGCTTGGTGCCTCCCAGCTCCACTCACACTGCAGCTGCCACAGTGTCCTCGGGATCTGCAACAGACACGCAGTTGGCCAGGGGTGGAGGGGGCATCTGCCCAGCTGTGCCTCTCTCTGAGGACAAAGGTTTTCAAACCACTTAAGTCTCAGATGCCCTCCTCCAAACAAAAGCTCATGAGATCATCTGGTTCATTAAAACCCAGAGGAAGAGCTACTCCAGTTGAAGCAAGTAAGGGTCCAAGTGTAGCCCCCCACCCCTGGCTGCCAAGTCACAGGGGCACCTTAGCATAGCCTTAGGCTCCTGCACCAAAGAGGTCTGAGAACTATGGTCTGGGGTTCCTGCCACTTTAAACCCCTAGTAAGACAATCCTATCAACCCAGCTGTCCCAGAACTTTACCACCAAGACTCCCCCCAACCAACCAGCTCACTACATCCACCCTACCCCCACCTGTCCCAGCTTCTTCACAATTCTGCGGAGAAAGAGCCAATGCCTGACCCCCAAGGCCTGCCTGTACTACCCGGCCAACCAGCTTCCACATGGACAATGCCCTGGGTCTCCCTAAACTCAGGAGATGTCCAAACATCACAAAACTCCTGAAAGCAGAGACCTTCAGGAAGGGCGTTTATGAAGATTAGGGATGCTGTTGAGAGGCAGGTACAGGGGGGCTGGGCTGGGCAGTCTAACACTCTCAGTGACCTCCCCACCAACTGCTACAGATAGCTGTGAGCCACGTGCTGAGCTCTGGGGCCTCTCACACACAGTCTCACACATGGGATCCCCAGGCCTCTTACTCGGTCCTGGTCTGCTCCTGTGCCCCAAGCCTTCCCTGAACACTTATCAAGACTGGTTCTACCATGCAGTGAATTTGGGAGCCTTTGCCTATTACTCTGGGATGACACCTGGGCCCCATCTCCTCTGTGGCCCTGCAATTTCAGGGAAGCTCAGTTCCCTCCTGTAGCTGCCAGACCCCACTTCCTGGGACAGGTCTCTTCCTGTCCTGAGGCCACCTCCTTGGACTCTGGTGGAGCGGCCTGACAAAGCTGGGGCATCTTCCACATAAAATAATAGTCACGTGGTACCCAGGCATCCCTTGCACAGACGCTGTCCCAGATTGCTCTGCTGAGGGCCCCCCGGTGGTTTATGTGAAGAAAGGCAGAGTTCTAGCCCTTACAGCTCAGCTTGCCAGGCCACCAAGCTGGGGAGGGCTGGCCAGAGAGCCAAGGGGGGCCACACAGACCACAAAGCTGGGATCTATCCGTCCTCCCAGAATCCCCACAGAAACCTGACAAATGCTTTATCTTCGGGTTCTTTATAGTGACCCCCAGGACCTTTCTGTCCCATAAGGTCAATCCCGCCCCAGCCTCAGGCACATCAGCAACTGCCAGGACAACACTTGCTCTCTACCTCCCTCACCTAAAACCCTGAGACCATTCACTCCTGCCCCCTGCCCGAGCCTGCCAACCCCTCCCTTCCATCCTTCTGGCAGCACGACTACTGGCTTCCCTCACCCCTCCTGAAACAGAAAGCCAATGGCTGCTGTTATTCCATTTGAAAAAACTCCACGACAGACCCAGCCTCAGATCCAGAAAGAAGCCAAAGAGGCAGAGAAAAAGAAGGGCACACATACACATACACACACACACACATATACACAAAGCAGCTAGCTGTCAGAGCTGGGAGAGTCAGAAGAGCCCATATTCTCATTAGCAGCCTTTTTCTTTGGTCCCAGGGCAGGGAGGAAGAGGGCAGGTGTGGGAGGGAGCTTTATATTATCTTCTGTTTCCTAGGCTGAAAGAAACAGGGCCATGCCCCGTGCACTGCAGACTGAACCCCTTCCTCATTTCATGTGATGTGCTTCCTGGGACACAAGATCAGGCTAAACACAGGGGCAGAGGTGACCCCTGCCTCCAGAGACCATCAGAGCAACTTGGGCCATGCCTCCACCATGGGCAACCTGGCATCTCTCTTCTCCCATAGCACCGTGCCTCACAGACATCCCTGGAGAAGCCCCTTGCTTTCTCCTATACCCCTGGCTTCCTCATCCAAGGCAGGAAAGAGAATGGTAGCCCCCTGCTCCAGCCCCACCCCAGGAGAATCAAGCCCAGAGCACAGCTAACAGGCTCCCACGGGAGGAGGAAGGAGGAAGGGCTTTCATCAAAGAGGTGACGTCAAAACCAGGCAACTTGTGAAGCTGTCAGGGGCCGGGGAATTTGGACAAAGGTATCTAAAAATAAACCCCTGAAGCCAGGAAAAGGCTTTGGTGGCTGAGCTGCTCGCCACCACACCACATGCCACACGTCCTGTTCTGAGGTCTGGAACCCACAAAGTCTCTTCCCGGGGCTGCTCCTCAATCCTGAGGCTGAGGATGGGCACTGACAGGACTGGAGACACCGCACAGCAGCCTTTCTTCAGGAAGCATGCTGAGTGGACCAATGTCTGCCCTCCTGTCCTTACCACCAGCCAGTTACTCCACCTCTTGCCTCACCCTGCCCCTCAGCCTCCAGCCCAACTTAGGCAAGCACATCCCCCCTCTCCCGGCGCCCTACCGGCTGCCGCTGCCAGCTTACAAAGGAAATCCACCTCTGTCCTCCCTGTGCCGCTGCCCTACCACAGCAACAGCCCTTCTGTTTCCTCTCTTCCCATCCTTGACCACCACCAAGGCCACAGCTGGTGACCCATTCATTCATTTCCCAGCCCTGACACCAGACCCTTTACACCTCCCTAGCCAAGACCTGTCTGAGCTCCCATTATCCATCACCAAGGCCTTGTCCCTTCCCCCAGGCTGCTCTAGAGAACAAAGCCATCGGATTCCTTCAAATCCACCAAATTCAAATTCCTCCTGACTTTCTTCTCCTGTTCCTTGACCGTAGCCACATTGGCTGCGCCCTGTGCAGAGCCCTTACTGCCAGGAGCTGTCCCCAGGGCAATACTGTCACAGGCTCAGGTCCCTAAACATATCTACCACCCCACTCCTTTTCAAAGTCCAAACTGCACATGGCACTGGGGATTCCATGCTTCCACCTGGATGTCTCCCAGGCAGCTCCCCCCTATACAGCCCACAGAGCTGGTTGCCCCCCCTCAAACCAGGTCCTCCCTCAGCTCTCCATATCTCAGTTAAAAGCACCAGTACACACCTGTCCACCTGCCCAGGCTGAAGGGGACTGGAGCCTCCTGTGACTCCTTCCCCGGCCTCTCCACAACATCCAATCCATGTACAAGTCTATCAGTTCTACCTCCAAAATAGACTGTAAATCTCTACCTTTTCTGCATCTCTACAGCCACTGCCCAAGTCCAAGTCACCACCATTCACACAAGAAATCCTGACAGCGTCTTAAGTACCTCCACTGGCCACTATGATCCGGGATCCAGTACCCACTTCCCAGGATGAGAAAGCTTATTCTGTACACATGTGGCTAGAGATGATGGGTTATTTTACTCGGAGGCAACACTGCAGTGACTTCCCACCACCTTTAAATCAAACCCATGCTTCCATTCTGCTCTGCCTGGAATCTTCTTAACCCCTTCTCCAAGGGCTCTTTCAAGATTCTACCTGGGAGGTAACCTCCTCCAAGAGGCCTCCCTAACCATTCTATCCAAGCTGGATCCCTGCTTTTTCTCACCATTCTTTTCTAGCACATATCCCATTTTTGCCAGACATTTACCTTTTTAAAAAAGATTTTATTTTTAAGTAATCTCTACACCCATCGTGGGGCTCACACTTACAACCCCGAGATCAAGAGTCGCATGTTCCACCAACTGAGCCAGTTGGGCACCCCTTGTCCGACATTTATTACCTGTCTCTACCACTTGGTGTAAATACCTATCTACCACTGTGTCCAGCATCTCACATTGTGTCCAGCATAGTACGTGGCACATAGACATTCAGTAAATTCAAGCTGAATGGATGACTTAACAATTGCTTTCAAGCCGAACTGGGCCATTTCCCTAGTACCCAAGCTTACAAAATATTTTAGAGGAGGAAGGATGTGCAACAGTGAAAGTTTTAAAAAATCTCTGTGGAAAAAAAAAAATCTCTATGGACACAGAGATCCCTCATCAGATCCTCCTGGTGTCTGGCTCTCTTCCTTCCTTCAGGTAGGCCAGTCTGCCAGCATTACTAATGACTAGGTCAGGAACTGACGGAGACAGGGTCTACCACTGCCCCAGCCGTATGCTCAGGTAGCAGGTGCATAAGCCCATGCAGGGGCCAGGCCAGGGGCAACATAGGGACACCTGGGGCCTGCCAGCCACTGAAGCCTTAGGGCTCTTGCTCTGTGGGCCTCCATCAGGAAGGGGTCAGGGTAGACCTGTCTATGCATCTGAGCCTGGAGTGGGGGCTGAGAACTAAAAATGTCTCTGGTTCAAACCAGAGCTGAACTGACCAGGCTAGGTTTCTGAACAAGCTCCCTGTGCTCCTAGTAGATGCTCTGGCACCCACAAGGTCTTGGGCATTTGGGACAGATGCCAGTAGCCTCTGCCCAAATTCCTAGCTCCACAGCCACCTGCTCCATGGGGGTCCCATGGTGCTGCCCAGCTTTTCCTCCCGGCCTGGGCAGTCCTCCCTGACTCTCACCCAAAGGACTGGCTGTTCCCCAATGCATGCATACTCCAGGCCTGTCTCTCACCTTGATGTAGGCATCCAGGGCAGGATGGACACGGCGGGTAGCCAGCCAGATGGACAGGGTGGAGGTATAGGGGAAGGTGGCTGTCACCACATGGCTGGGTGCTGGGAAGGAGAACACCTTGAAGCCAAATTTCTGGTAGAGTTGGATGAGCTCAGAGGAGGGCGACTCCTCACCTTCACTGAGAATGCTGCCCACCGCACAGCGGCACTTCTCAGGGGGTACCTGGGGAGGAAGAACAGGGGTATCAGGGTTGGGTGAAGGAAGGAGGCTCTCGGAACTCTTACCACTTGGGTTCTGTGCCAGCTCAGGTTTGGCAGAACCACCAGCTCCAATAGGCGACAGCCCCAGAATGGAGAGGAGTATTTTCCTGCTGGAACCTATCCGTGACCCCAGGCTATGGCATCCTGCTGCAGGACTCATCCATCCCTTCATTTATGCCTCCAACAAGCATGCCAGACCCTGTGCTGGCTGTGGAGAGGCTGCAGGAAGCACTGGTTAGGAAGCAGGACAACACTGGACCCTGGGTTGCTGATGAAACTGTGAGATCCTTTTCTCTGTTTCTTCAGGCAAGGCCAGCCACCATCACCAGAGCCTCCAAACCTCCTCTCCAACCCATGCCTCCCATCCCAGGCCACACTTGCCAAGTCCTTTCCTGGCTCAGCTGGAGACTGCTGTTTCCCCTCCAAGTCTCCCTGGGTCCCCAGTACCTGCACATCGCTGTACTCTGCTCCCCTCCCTAGCTGTCCTCCCTCTCCTGGCTCCCATAAACTCAAGGCAGGTGGGGCTCCATGTGAGTCTCCAACTCGTCCTAGGCCTGACCCCAGGCCTGCAAGGCCTAGCACTTACCATTTCCTCCTGGCATCAAGGAGTCCCAATTTGTCTCATTTCCTGCCACCTGAGTCTATACCAACCTCCGATGCCCCCAGGGGTATCTGATCTGGAATCTAAGACACTCATTACAGACCTTGTGCTGTCAATTCTAGATTTCCCTTGATCTGAAGGTCCTTTTCTCCCACGACCTGGGGCCCAATGACGCCTAAATTCAAACTCCCTCTACCTCAGTTGCTCCTCTTTCTGGCCTACCTCCCCAGCACCATGAAGTCATTTTGACCTGTTCCTGCCTCTGCTCTCCCTTTCCAAGCCCTGTCAACAATCCCCTAGGGTTTTCTCAGCCCTGCTCTGCCTCTCTTTGACCAACCTAGCTCTGTCCTTACAGTCTCACTTTGCCTGGGACTCACGCACCAACTCCAGGCTCTCATTTCTGTGCAGTCTCACAGCTCTCGGCAGCGAGAGCCCCCTTGCTGCTCCCTTGAATGCTATGTCGTTAAGCCTAGCTCAGGGCTTTACTGGCAGGCAATACGGTCCAGCGGTCAGGACTGCAACTTTTGGAGAGAGGCGGGACTGGGTGTGAATCTTGAGTTGTGTGACTCTGGATAAGTTCCTTGGTTTCTTGGAGTGACAGTTCCTTTCAGAATTGATATATTAAATGAAATACTTTATATGAGGGCTCAGCCTAGTACAGCAGTCAGCAAGTGCCCTGTAAATGTTGCTGGTTATTAGTAGCTTTGACACATGACAAACAAGTAACCCTTGCCCTGGAGAATGCCCATTCACCAAACTTCTGAACGTGTAGCTCCTCCTTGCCCATCCTTCAGGTTCAAGCACCCTCCTGGGGAGTCTTTCAAGGTAGCTCAGTGGCACCTCTACCTCAACCCATCCCAGAATTTTGCTGTAAACTCTTGCCTCCATCAGCTCCACCTGGAAGCAGTCACTTGGCCGGCTGGCCACTCCTCCCACCCTACCCAGGCAAATGCAGTACCACCTTTTGTCTACAGATGGTGCAACTGCTCCATTTACACCAAAGGCTTGAGCCTGGACATACTGGCAAGGGCTGCTGACAGACCAAGGTACAGTGGCTGCTGTAATGCCAATCACCATGACCCAGACCTCGGCAACTTATGATACACAAAAGAAATATTCAATATAGGTTAGATGGAGAAATCCATGGAAGGTCACCTGATCACCTCTGGCCCACCTAGGACTTGGTCCCAGGATCTTTTCTGGGATCACTTCGGCAGCCCTCATAGAGCTCCCAGCTCAACATCCTCCTCAATCCCCAAAAAGCACCACAACACCCATGACTACCCTGCTTAGAACTTTTCAATGCCTCCCAATTCGGCTCTAGGATGCAACTCCTGAGCCCAGCATGCAACACTGTCTTAAGTGGCCCACACAATACTGCCTGATGTGTCCACACACTCACCTAATACTCCTTTTTTGCATCCCCAAGGCCCCAGCAGGGGCCAGAACCCAGGTGGGCAGGTGCCCACGAGCATCTGAGTGGCAGAGGGACGGACAAATCCAGGTTCTGGCCCAGCCCACCTTGTCGGCCTCCTCTCCTACCACAACCCCGCACACACCCACACAGAACTATTTGCAGCACCCCAGACATGTCACGTCCTCCCATGCTTCCTGCTTTTGCGTAAGCTACTTCCTCTGCCTGGAGTGTCCTTCTTCACCCTACTCCGAAGCTCCTTCTGCTTGAGCAAATCCTGCCCATCTTTCAAGACGCAGCTCGACCCTCCTCCTCAAAGCCTTCTGATGCTCCTTGCCAAGCAGCTCTTCCTCTCTGATCCCAAATGTTCACCGAAAGGAGCCGGCTTTGTCCTGCATGGTAACTGACAGTCTCTCCATCTCTCCCCACCACTCTAGGCTTCTAGACAAAAAGGCCTAGGTTCCTGTACACACATTAAGTTCTCGGGCTGTGCTCAGCAACAGCACATGCATGCATGCACATGCACACACGGGCCCTGCACATGAGCAAAACTTTTCTTCCTCCAATTTGAAAAGAGGAATGCTCATCACAGGAAAGGGAAGCACCTAATAAGGAGACAGGACTTCTGAGATCCTGGAGGTGTGTTAGCTACAGGTTCTTCCTTTCTGTCTGAGCAACACCTCATTTCCACAAGTGAGAAAAATGCCTGTCCCCCACCCCCTCGTTCTGCCATGGCCAGTGGCTGAGGGGCAGACTAAGCAGGTTACTCAACAAGTCTGCCACCTACTAAGCAGCTCTGTACCAAGCTGGAGCCAGGAGGCAGCTGAACCAGGCACCAGCAAAAAGAGGGAACAGGCCCTAACACTAGCTGGGGAATGGCGAGGCTGGCCTAGGAGCAGGGGAGGACTTCCCTGGGCTCCCTGGAGAGCCCATGCCTACCTCCAAGAGAATGGTGGCCCACTGAGGTTGTCAGGAGCCTAGAAACAGAGGAATGTCCTGAGAGCCAGAAACTCTGCCCACCTTGGTTTCATCTGCTTGCTCCCTTTCCTCCCTGTATCAGTCATTTCTCAGGGTACTTGTGCCCAGAAGAAGAGTTGTGAGGCCTCTTAAGTGGGAAAAGAGGGTTGTCTGTTTGGAATCTGAAGCTTCTGGGTACAAATTGGCCCCCGTGCCCCTTCCAGAGAGGTCCTGCAGTAACAGGCTGACTCTGTTGAAGTCATAGTGAAAAGAGGGTCCCAGGGTGCCTGGGTGGCTCAGTCAGTTAAGCATCTGACTCTTGATTTTGGCTCAGGTCATGATCTCACAGTTTGTGAGATTAAGCCCCGTGTTGGGCTCTGCACTGATAGTACAGAGCCTGCTTGGGACTCTCTCTTCCCCTCTTTCTGTCCCTCCCCCACCGCACATGTGCACTCTCCCTCAAAATAAAATAAACAAACATTAAAAAAAGAAGATGAAGAAGAAGAGAGTTCCTGTCTGGCTAAGACTTCACTAAGTCTAGAAGCAGGACAAGACTGATAATCTTCCAGGATCCAGGAAAGAAAAATGGTCTCGGCCTTTTGGCTAAGATCAAGTGCAGGAAAGAAAAATGGTGTCACCTGGCCCAGACCAAACCCAGATGTTGGGTTCAGTAGAAATGGCCAGCCCTATGTCCATAACCTGCAACATCTGACAAGGAGAGCTGCAATGCTTGTCAATCTCAGGCCTGGAGGGCTGCCTTGACTCTTCCTTGGTCAGCATACCCAACCCAGAGCTGCCCACAGTAAGAGGAGAAATAGTGACAGTGCCCTTCACTTGCACTGGTACCCTGCCAGAGGAACGGAGCAGCCACAGCTGTTCATTGCTGGAGGGTGAACAAGTGGGTTCGTTTAACCTCCAGGGTGCTGCAGGTCAACACACCAACTACCCCAAGCAGGTGGCACCCAAAGGCAAAAGCCGGGCTAGCACTAGTCAGGACGGGAGTGGTGCAGACAGCAGGGCCAGAGGGCAGGACCTATATTTCAGGATGGAGGGGATGGGAGTCAGCAGGATGCCAACCTCCAAAGGGGGATCCAGGGGCTTTATGGGAACTCTCACCTAGAAGTCTTTCATGGCCTTCCTATGTTCACCCCAAGCATATCCTAAGAACGGCTGGTACCTGACAAGGTGCTCACCGTCTACCCCGTTGCTGCCTTCTGTACATCAGCTCATTCAATCCAAACAGCACTGTGTAACAGGTATCGGTATCAATTCTGTTTCTAAGACCCAGACAGCAAAGCTATTTAGCAAGGGCCACACAGCAAGGTAATGTTGGAGTCCAGATTTGAACCCAGGCAGACTGGCTCCAGAGCTGTGCCACACAACCCACAGCACCTGGAAGCCCAAGATATATGCCCTGGCTAAGAATGGCCTTCACAATGGACTCTCTCCATGCTGCACCTCCTCACATGGCTGAGGCCACCTGCAGGAGGCTAGGCCAGAGGCAGGCAAGTAGGGTTCCCAAAGTCCTAGTGGTATGAGGCACGGGGGTGGGGGTAGGCAAGAGTGCTAAGCATCTACTGAGGGCCAGGTATTGGGCCTTACCCTTATTATTTAGTCCCCGAGGTAGAGATTCTCAGACCAAGTGACTCATTCAGAATCATATTCTAGTAAGCAGTGGGGCCTTGATTCAAACCCAGAAAGAAAGAGTCCAAAGCCCTCTCCTCCCACACCTTAGTCTTCCTCCCTACAACGGCAGCTCTGCTGGGAAGACGGGGGTGTGCTTTTCCAGGGCTGCCCCACACAGTTAAACTGCTTAGAGAGCAAACGCCTGGACTCCATCTAGCAGAAAATCATTGCAGGTAACTGAGGCAGGGAATGGCCTGGGCCTTTGGGAAACATCAGCTAGCCCACATTCCCACTGCCCTTGTCAAGGGTCAACCCTCGGAAATCCTCCTCCCTCATTCCTTCCCAGGCTCCATGTGGTCTCAGTGCCTCCAGGGAGTGCAGGGGGCCCCATCCCCATACACGCTAAAGGGAAAGGGGAAGTGCAGTACAGGCCTAAATCAACACTTTTTTTTAAATATATATATTTTTAAATTTTTTAATGTTTATTTTCGAGAGGCAGAGAGAGAGGGAGACACAGAATCCAAAGCAGACTCCAGGCTCTGAGCTGTCAGGACAGAGCCCGACATGGGGCTGGAACTCACAGACTGTGAGATCATGACCTGAGCCGAAGTCAGATGCTTAACCGACTGAGCCATCCAGGTGCCCCCTAAATCAACACTTTTACCAGCCTTAGCTCCTCCAGACTTGGTGGTCCCAAACTGGCTCTCAGTGGACTCAAGGAAAAAAGCAGCTTCAATACAGTCTAGTTTACTAAAGGCACAACCCAAGAACCACCAGTTCCCCTATCTGCCCCATGCTTGGGGCAAGCACCCTCTCCTAGGCCTCAGCCAGGTAAACTGAACCGGTTACCACGCCCCATTTGCCTCAGCCAAGCTCCCCCACAAGGGCAGGCAGACAGGTTGCTGAAGGCCCAAACAGCAGTGGAGGAGGTAGTAGCAGAGGGTGGGGCAAGAGGTGGAGGGCCTGGCTGGCACAGAGGACAGATCCACGGGCATGGTGACAGGAGCTGAGCCAGTAGAGCCTATCTATAGGTCAGAGCTGGCCAGGATCAAGTGAGCCACCAGGGGTCTTCTTCCCAGCTCTTTCCCTCCCCACCAACACCCAAGGCTTCCAGAGGGACCTGGCCAAGGAGGGGAGGCTAAAGTCACTGTCCAGACCCCAACACTGCACCTCAGAATCAGGGCTGAGAACAGAGCACTTTTGACCCTTCTCCAGCTTTACAAGGGCAGAACTGGATCTGTGTGTGTGTGTGTGTGTGTGTGTGTGTGTGTGTGTGTTCACATGCTTGTGCGCTGAGGGGAGGGAGTAGGCACAGATCAGTGACTGACTCTAGAACGCACCCCCTTCTCCTGGTGCTTAAAAGAGGAAATGGCTGCACTCCAAGAATGCTGGGCCCTGGAGAGGGAAGGAACACCTACGAGTCACTGCTAGGGTCTGTCCACTTCCTGTCACATGCTCCCTCATTCCTCGTCCTACCTCTCCAAAGGCCCTCAGGAATAGAGAATGGAATCCTTTCTCTTGCCCAACAAAAACCACTTCTCCAGACCCTGCAACTTCCTCCCATATAGAACTCCAGGATCTGGAGTTGACTAACATATACATGCTGACAAATCCGGGACACAGAGCTGATGAGATATATATGCTCAAACAGCATTTGACATGAAAGAGGCCATAGCAATTGCCATGACCCTGCCTCAGTGGTGCCCTTTCCTGTGTCACTCCAGGGCCCACAGCCAGACCAAGTGAGGCCCCACCAGGCCTTTCTCAGAAATCAGCCTCCCCCTGCCCAGCTGAGGCCTAGAAGGGGAGTGGCTAGAGAGCTGTCAGTCCACACCTTATGGGGGAGGGCAGCAATGACAGCAGGTGGCCACCTCTCACCTGGTCACTCCCTGCCCCACTCAGAGCCTGAAATAGCCTCATTCCTCCCTACATTCACACAGAAGCAGGTTCTGGCTCCCATTGTGCTCAGTCTGGAGAGGGAGAGGGTGTGGGGATGGGCCACACAACAGTGCAACCTACATCCTGTCCCTTCCTTCTGTGAACCATAAATACACTGGGCCCCATGCTGGACACTGATTAGGGAGGCAGCCAAGGGAGAAGGCTTGGGTTCTTAGCCTTCCCCAGGACCGAATGGGGTTTCTCCCCCAGGCCCCGCTGATATACCCACACTGAGAGGTCCTGAGGGCTAGGCCCCTTGGTCCTCAAGGTGCCCCAGTGCCCAGCCAGCATGGCATAGATCAAGTGCTCAAATATCAGTTAAAAAAAGCAGGAGTGAACTGTGTGAGATCAACACAACTCTTGCTATATGACCTTCAGTCTCTTCCTCTATAACATAAGCAGTGTGGACCCTGAGGCCTCAGGTCCTTAGAGACCAGACAGTCTGTGATACTCATAAGCGCTTGAAGTCTAGGGGTCCATGGTTCCCTGAAGCTTCTGTGAGAATCTCTTCTAGGCAGAGAAATACTGCCCAGCTCCCTGAGTAGGTGGAGACTAAGTATCCCTGAGCCATCCCAGGTGTCAGGGTATGACCCAGCTATGAATGAGGACACAGGTATCTTCTAGAGTGACCCAGGACTGAGAGGGACAGGATCAGAGGGGCCACTTTGACCTATATGTTTGTCCTCTGAGCCAGCCAGATGTCCATAGCCAGGCCAAGGGTCTAGGCCTAGGTCATGAGAGCTCAGCATAATGTCTCAGTACACCTAATTAGTATGAATAGTTTGTCCACCCTTTTTGTTGTTGTTAAACAGCTATTGAGGGCCAGGTGGTAGGATGAATGCCTCACCTGTGTCACTTAGTTTAATTCTTGCCAGACAACCTATGAAGCAGATATCTTAACATAGCTCTATAGATGAAGAAATAGAGGCCCAGAGAGATTATGTGATATGATCAAGATCAAACAGCATGACAGTGATGAGACAGAATCAGAACCCAGGGCTGCCAGCCTTGAGGCTATACTCTCAGGCCCCCCAAGGTTGGCACCCAAGTCAGGCTGCACCCAGCCAACCCTGGACTCCCAAGGTCACCCCACCTCAAGGACAATTATATGGAGGGCTTCCTGGAGGCAGCAGCTGGGCTAGGAGGCCATGGGAAGAGCACTCCACGCTAGGGTTCTTCTACCTCACTCTTCCCTGGACCAGCCTCCAGCACTGACCTCGAGGTATACTGCTGCCTTGGCTCTTTCCCATCCCATCCTAGAATTACCATTTTCAACCCAAGAAGGAACGTGCTGCTTTAGGAACAGGACATGCTGATGAGGAAAGAGGCAACTGCAAGGACTCTCCTCTTTCCCACCACAAGGCCTTGCAGAGTCTCTAACTGGACCAGGTGAGGAAAGAGGGGCAGAGACGAGGTGAGGGCATATAAGAGGGGCAGGGACTTATATAACAGAGCCCCGAAGGAGCTGGGGTCAGGCATCTGGTCCAGGAGCTTCCCAAAGCCTAGCACCTGTCCCATGCCACTTAGGTTCCAGTGCTCTAGACTCCCATTTAGTGCCATCTCCCAACCATGTGACCTCAAATCCTCATCATCTACTCATCCCTCAACCAGGCCATGTCACCTCTCACCTGGTCCCAGCCCAAACTCCTCGATGGCCTCCCTGTCTCATCTCCTCCTCCTCTCCTCCACCTGCCATCCAGTTAGTTTCCTAAGTCACAGGGGGCAAACTGTGTTGCGCCTTGCCTCCCAACCTGCTGTTCCTCCCACTGCCTGGCCCAGTGAACCCTTCTACCACTTTCTTCACCCACCACATGTCCACTGACCACACTTCCTCTGTCATCCCATGTCTGTAAGCCTTTACTGTTGTACTTCTCGTCAGTCAGGAGGCCCTTCATGGCAGAGCAAAGTTCTACTCACAGAAGTCCTAGCCGAAGTCTACCTCTTCTCTGAGCCTCTCAGGCAGACTTGAGGTACCCTCCCCACACCCACAGCTCAAAGCTCTGTGGACATTTAGTGCCTATTAGAGATTCATTTGTATGGGGCTGACTTGCCAACCATGGGAAACTTTTTGAGGGAAGGGCCAGATCTGTTCATCTCTGGAGCGCAGGTGTCAAGCAGAATCTGGCACAGACAGTCAGCACACCCTTGTTTCGACTACGTATACCAGTGAGGCTTGGCCAGCAGATAGTGGGTAGGCTGTAGGCCTTGCCTACTTGAGCTCTTCAGGCAAGAAAACCAGAGCTGGGGATTCCCAATGGCCTGTTTGCCAAGGCTCCAAGATGAAGGGTGAAGAACTCTTGGCAGAACTGCCAGCCCATGCAGCTGTGGGCAGTACCACCCCATGGCATAGCAGGAGGCCACATTGGTGATCCCTGACTCACCACAGGCTATAAGTACAGCCAGACGCCCACAGGCTGCCAGTGACGCTGGGCTTGTATCTGAGCCCAGCATCCTAGACATTCTGGGCAGCTCACCTGGTTCTACTTGCCCCCTTGCCCCAGCCCCCTAGGCCCTTCTGCAACCAGGCAGCTTGACATCCAAAGAGATGCTATATAACTGAGGCAGGAGTCACCAAAATGGCTGAAGAAGTAGGATTCTAAGCCTCATGCCCAGGGCCTGCCCTCTCAAGCCCACGAGGAGCTGCAGTCACAGCAGGAAAACTAAAAGAAGGAAGACACAGAAACAAGAAGATACGACACGAAAGAGAAGCAGAATCTGAACAGCCTGGCCTTAGAGCAGTGGCCTCAAGTGGGGATGGAAGAGGGAAAGACAGCAAGAGGAGGCAGTGGATGAAAGCCCTGGCAGAAACTAGGGACACACAATGGCATGGCCCCCTGCAGTCAGTAGTTCATGAGTAGCTATGAGCCAAGAACAAGACCTGAGCAAGTAGAAAAGAGCATATGGATGCCTGGCACAGGAGTCCAAGCTAAATCTGGAAGGAGCTTCAAGCTCAGAGAGGAGGTTGTCTGCAGGACCAGATCACAGGTTTTCCCAGCCCTTCCTCAGAAACTGCTACCCTCCCCCGCCCCGCCCCGCCCCATGTCCATCCACGGGGCAGAACCCCAGCCAGGGCACAGGAGGCTCCTTACCATGTGGGGATTGTCATAGTAGACGGCGATGGAGCGGAGCTTGGGGGAGACACTGCAGCTCTCGGTGAAAAGTCTCCCAGTCTCGCTGTAGGGCCCCACGTGGAACTTGTAGGCCACAGTGACATTGCGGATGGGGGGTGAGCCGGCACTCACCACCACCCCAGACAGCAGCCCTGAGTACCCAGCAAAGGCCAGCAGTGTCAGCAGCAGCAGTAGAGTCAGGCCCCCAATCAGGCCTAGGAGGAGCAGGTCAGACATGGCTCTGTGCCCCCGACACTGTGCCCCCAAGAGAGCTGCAAAAGAGATAGGAGGGAGAGGAGGCTGGTAGCCTGCTCTGACCAATGTGCCCACCTGCCCGCCAGCCACTTCTGGCCCAACCTCAGCCCTGCCTTGGGTGCTCTAACCCAGGAGGAGGAGGGACCAGGGTGTTTACACACATAGTGACCTAGAAGAGAGCTACAAAGGATGACTGAAGCCACAAGCCTCTTTATTTCTTAATCACAATTGTTGAGGTTCTCAGAACAGCTCTGCCTGTCAGCTGGCAGCCTTGGTCACACCTGGGGAAACTGAGTCATAGAGGAGACCAGGAGTGAATCAGCTATGGACATACTCCCAGCCCTGATCAGCCTCCCTCAAGATGGGCAAGACAGCCAGCTTGCCTTTTCCCTACATTACCTCCTCCTTCCCACGGCAGAGCCACACTGTCTGCCCGGCCTCCCCAAGCCTCGTGGACCACTGCCAGGGGGAGGATGGGCAAGTGCCAGGGTCCAATCACTTATTAACAAATAGGGAAACCATAAGGAACAAAACCCCAGGGGGAAATGTGCCACAAGAAGAGAGTTTCATAGGAAACTCTCCTTTGCTAAGCACATCTGGCCCTCAGAATCTTGCTATCCAGCAAGCTCACCCATCCAGAACCAAGGAAAGATCAGATCAAATCAGCCAAAGCAGTCAGAACAAAGTCCAGCACTGTGCTTCCCAGACTTGAGCCACTGGTGCTAACAACTTCATCCCACTTTTCCAGCCCATAGATTAGAAACAACAAAGAGGAGGAAGACAAGTTAGTTAGAAATAGAAACACACCAGGGGGGGCAATTACTTATCCCTGGTCCAAGCAGTTCATCCCATGGAGAAGGGGTGCCAGTCTAGAAGGAGCCACAGCTCCCACAGCTGGGTCCACTTGCTGCCCTGTCCCTCTCCCCATCAGCATCTCCAGGTGTTTAGAATTATTTTTTTGTGGTTTTGATTTTGCCACCCTACCTCCTCTACTAGGTAGTTCATGGAAAGGCATCCTGGGGTGAGGTGAGGGTGTCTTTTTTACCTTTTTGTGTTCATGTGTCATTTATCTGACAATTGTCCCTTCTCTCCATTGGCCTTTCCTCATTCCTCTTTTTTGTATGGTACAAGTAAAGACACTCATTTCAAGGAACACAACAACAAAGAAACAGACGCTATCCAAAAGCAGGGCCAGGAACACAACACAGAGCCTGGTGTGTGGGCCATTCAAGGCAGACCGTCCAGCCCTCCACTAAGCTTGGGGCCAGAAGCCCAACCCTCTTATACAAAGGGCTTGATTTGAGTCCCCTGGGGGGGGGGGAAATCACAGCAGTTTAAGAGGAAGGGAAACTGTGACCCACTGAAGGAACATTCTCACTCCACGTATTTAAAATGAACATTTAAAATTTAAAAGATTTGGGGCACCAGGATGACTCAGTAGGTTGAGTGTCTGACTCTTGATTTCGGCTCGAGACATGATGGTGGGGGTCATGGAATCAAGCCGTGTGTCAGGTTCCGTGTGTCAGCTGAGCGTAGAGGCTGCTTGAGATTTTTCCTCTCTCTCTGTCCCTCTCTCTCATTTGTGCATTCTTGCTCTTTCTAAAATATACATAAACAAAAACTTAAAAGATTTGGAAGGTGGAAATCAACGCTTCAGCCCTATGGAAAATTTAGCTCTATGGAATAATTTGTTTTCTGTGAGTTCTGGGTGTCAATTTTTTTTGCTGAAAAGTGGTCTTTGGAGTCAATGTATACATAGTGTTTGCCTTACAAAGAAGCAAACAAAACTCCTAAACCTTTGATGTCACAGCATGGAGGTGCATTACACTGGTCTTAGCCATCCCTGTTCCTGCCCCACACTTGTGCTTTTTTTGGATGGATTCACTGTCCTACTCATGTTGCCTCCAGTTAGTTTCATTCCTAATTTCTTTGGTGATAACGATGATGACAAATCTTTCACTTACTATAGTGTAGTACTAATCTACAGTACTTACTATATGACAGGCACTATCCAAATGTTGAAACACAGCTACTTTATTAATCCTCAAAACAAGGTAAGTATGGATCAGAAAGTTAAGAGACTTGCCCAAGGTCACACAGGTACTAAACAGAACCACCTGGACCAAACTGCAGGCACTAGGAACCCAGGCAGTCTGACTCCAGGCCGCCAGTCCCACTTTCTCCTCCTCAGTGACAGGATTTCCAGAAAAGCTCAGGCATTTAATCCATGTTGGGACATCTCTGAACCCAAGGCTCTCAGCTGGAAGCTCGCACTCAGCTGCTAGGTTTCCCAGTTGCCTTGAGAGTGACCATCCCTCACTTTGACCTACTCTCTCAGCTGCACACTCCCTGTCCACCTCAAAGAAACTTAGTTCCCACCTCCCTCTTCCTCTCACCGCCTAAAGTACTCAGAAGAGAGGGAAAATGCACCCCAGAGCTTAGGTCTGCACAGGAGGGAGGCAGGGCAAAGTGTATTTCCCCATACTCAAGAGAAAGGGCAAGAGAAGGGCTGAGGAAGCTCACCTGAAAAGCCAGGCTCACTTTTAGCAACTCATGGCATCCAGCGCCGCAGGGACCAAATGCTCCAAGTGCTCCAGTGCTGGGGGCAGAGAGAAAATCACCACTGAGCCGGGCACCGAGCCCTGACTGTTCCCCTTTCGGGGAAAGCCCACTAGGGCCTCTACAGGAACTTCCTTCTCACCACAAGGTTGCACCTCTACCTTGTCCTCCTACCGCTTACGGAAATCATAAGTCAAACTCAGCCTCATAATGTCAACTCTTTACTGGGGCCGTGCTTATGCCCCTGTTCTTGGAGAGCCTTCTTCCTGGAAGGTCCCAGCCACTGTACCTGGCTCTGAAACAGTCCCTGTCGCTGACATCGGTTTCTCCTCGGGTCAAAGACTGGGGGTGGTTTCCTCTGACCCTGGCTAGTGAGGGTCTGGGCGGGCGGTCCCACAATGGCTTCCTGAGGCTGCTCACTTGCGCCACGGAGGTGGGCCGGGGCCCTTAAACTTCGGTGTCAGCGGACAGCGGAAAGATCCAGGCCTGTGCGGGACTGAGGTGCACCGCCTCCCACTCTGGGCTTCCAGCCCTGCTCACCCGCGCCTCGCTTATTTTACCCAGCCTCTTTCTTTTCAGCCACGACCTCACGGGGCCTCACACACCTCCGTAACTTATGAGACTCTAAAGTTTGCAGCTCCGGCTGCGAGGCGCGGCCTCCAGGGATAAGGGCGGAGTTAAAGTGCGGTTTTTGCCTCAGTTCCCCACCCCCACCCCCCGCTCCGGCTCCTCTGGCTTGGGGCGTGCCCTGCACCCGTGGCTGAGGCCGGGGCGACGCGGGGTGGTAAGGCTGGTCCAAGGTCGCGTTCGGGCCCTTGGACCCAGCCGGGGCCAGCTGTGGGCGAGACGAGATGCAAAGAGCGGCCTGGGCTGCGGGAGCCACGAAGGAGACGCGGGAACCCCTGAGGTCGCGCCAGGGCGAATGGAGGTTTCAGGCCCTCAGCGCGCGCGAGACCGCCCCAGCGGGGACGCCTCTCCTCCGGCCCGGCCCTCACCTCAGCGGCCGCCCGCCGCGGACGCCGATCCGCGCAGGCGGCTCCAGGCTAGGTCGCGGAGCCTGCGCGCACCCGCCGCGCACGCTCGCTCCGCCCCCTCTCGCGGCGGGACGTGGCCGTGGCCGTGGGCGCGTGCGCGCGGGACCCGGCGGGCGGAGGCCTGCCCTCCCGGGTCTCCATAGCACCAAGCGGCGCCCATCCCCCGGAGCAGTCAGGGGCGGAGCCCACTGAGCACTTTCCTGCCTCCCACAAACTTACCCGGCCCCAGGCGTGGGGGGAAGTCAGCCCGGTGGCTTGCAGTAGAGAGCCAGACTGGGGTCCAAGGAAACCCGCACCAGAGTGGAGCGTTTAAAGAGGCTTGGGGAGTTCAGCACGGCAGTTATCAGCCTCTGGCATTTATTTGTACTACCCATCGTCTTGCCACTTCCTCTCATTGTAACTTCCCGACAGACCTGGGAACCCAGCAAGTCACGGCTATTGCCCCCGTTTTACAACTGGGAAAACTGACGCCCAACTTGGACTCAGGGAAGAAGCTAGTGGGTCCAACCTCTGGAAGAGCGCAAATATAAGTCATGCCTCCAACACTCCACCCCACCCCACCCCCAACCACAGGAGTGGTCATTCATCCACCCAACATTTACTGAGTAACACTCCTTGCCGGGACAATTCTAGGGGCTGGTGACACTGAAGAAACCGAACCAAGGCCCCGCCCTCTTGGAGCTAAGCAGGAACCACCCCCTTCCAGTCTCCTCCCCAGAGCCCGGGAAGTGCTTGGAGGAGGCTGACTGCCCCTCTAGCTTAAGGTATTCTAGGTAACTCCCAGATCAAGTGTAAACTCCTTGAACATAGGTTGAATCTTCAGCTCATATTTGAGGACCTACAAACTACAAAGCACTCTTCTAGAGCCCTAAAGATAAAACTTTGCCTCCCTGAGAGGCCCAGTCTTGCAGTTGAAGGGGTAGGAGAGGGAACAACTATGTTCCTAAGCTCACCTACCTACATGACAGGCTGGGCCAAGAGCTACCTTGATGCTCCTGACACAGAGGATTGGTATTTGGGAGGGAAATCATCTTATTGTGGATTCCACTACTGCACTAGCAAAGGGCAGACTGAACACACAGAGGCACTCATCATCCTGGCTTCCTTTCCCACTACTTCACACTGTTCTTCCACAGGCAGTAAAGGATGACTCTCATCCACAGGGCCAAGTCTATCCCCAGCCCTCTGGGCAAACACTGGTAGAAAGAGCAGCTGGCCCCTTCACAGGCACTCAAGGCTGGGCTGGCAGGGTCATGGCAGTTCTGTTTTGCTTATAAACATCAAACACATGATCAAACCCTTTAGGTGCTCCAGGCAAGTGGGCTATACACTTGGAAGCGTTACCTTGAGATAGGGGCCAGTTCATGGTTCAGAGACAAGACAGTGTTTGCCTGGTCATTTTTCCCGTTTCTCGGAATCTGATGAGCTTCTTCCAAGAAACTGTTGTCTGGAGCTGCTCTCCTCTTGTCTGCTCTGCTCACTTCCTTCAGACTGGCTGGGGAATTCCAGACGCCAACGTCAGAGTTCAGGGTTTGCCTTAAGAACTTCACCACCTCTGTTGTCAATGGAGTCTGCCTGTGACTGAGGCTGTGGGCCACAAGTCCCCCCCACCCCCCCCCCCCAATCTCAGGCTGTTCCCAGTGGAGCAAGCCCAACCTTTGGTAAGGATCTCTGCAAGACCTCTGCTGGCCACCAGGAGGCAGCAGCCAAGACGCGGTCCTCTTCCCTCTAGAAATGTTAAGTAGACCTAGTCACCTTGCCATCTGCCCCACTCACACTCCACTCCCAGTCCTCTCCCCCAATAGTACGTATTCTCTCATGAACCCAGACTTGGCCTTTGTCTCCTCCTGCCTATCTCTATCCAAGACACCCACATGGAACCACTTTAATTCTCCCTCTATAAACTTCCAGAGACTCTTTCCATAGGGCTCCTCCCTTTACAGCAACCAAACTTGGAGACAAAGAATGGACTGCCCTCACCTTCCCTTACCACTCATATTCCAAAGCCCTGGATAGTTCTCTGTAAGGCAATGCTTAGATCTACTAACCCAGATGACAAACGGAGAAGGCATATGCAGTATAGTCTGCACACCCTACCACCAGGCATCTCCCACCCTCTAAAGGCACTGACACTGCACCCAATCCCCAATCCCCCCCAGTCTGGTTAGGGCTGCCCCAGCAGGACTTGCCATGATTGAGGACCATGTAGCTTCAAGCTACTCTGAGTCAGTTTTGGTGTTTCCTCTAGAGCCTGGGAATGTGGTCCTCTTCAGGTAAGAAAGGCAGAAAAAGCCTAGAGATTCCCATTGCAACAAAGAGCCTGCTGCCCTCTATTCTCACCTCTCTCCCCCACCCCACCCACATCAAGTGCCATCCCAGTGCCCACTATACTCTAAGTTTATCCCTTGCACCACCCAGTCAAACAGCTGTTCAGACAATTCCTTGATCAAACAACACTGCTTTCTGGAGTTTAAATTTTATTTTACAAAAAGAGAAATAAAGAAAACTGATAGGCAGTTATACTGACTTACAATTGTTCTGTTTGCTTTTTTTAAAAAAGTGACATGAAACACAAGTAAAAATAAATACGTCATAGAAACAGCCAGTTGCCCAGTCTCTGGGGCAGGAGCACCTGCCCTGCTGAGAGAGGAGGGAAGCCCATGATCACACCAGCAGCTGGAGCACCCAGACACAGATGCTCCTCAAAGCCAGGCGCAGCAGGTCCCAGGCCTCAGGGGGCGTCCTGAGGAAAGAAGACGGAAAACCAAAGCCAGGTGCCAGGTCCCTGGGGCCACTTCATACCCCCCCCCCCACTCCTCCCGGCAGCAGTGTGGCCTTAGTGGTTATCCATTGCGACCCCCTCAACCCACCTGGATCCCCTTCCCCTGACCCTTCTGGAGAGGGCACAGGAAAAAAACCAGTCTTGGGCAGGCTGAGGGGGATTTTTCCCATGAGTCCCCAGCCCACCCTGAGTAATACAACCAGTTAAGTCAGTTTACACCCATGTGCACGAGTGCTCTCTCTTTTGCACGCACGCGCACATACACACACACACACACACACGCACACGCACACACCCTGGGCTGAGCTCTCTTCCAGAGGAGGGTCCTGGGTCAGGTCACAGTATGAGGTCCCCTCTTCTGAAAATCATCCCAGTAGTGGTAACAGAGTACCCAAATTTCCCCCAGCCCTCTGCACTACAGACTCTGCAGTCTGCCTGGCTACCTCTTCCTAATGTGCTGGATTACTATATCCACCCGACCTGTGAGAGAGGAAAGGGGCAGACTCAGGTCCCTGAAGGGTGAAGAAGTTGGCCACCGCCTACTCGGAAAGTTCATCGTTAAGACTTGGTATTCATAAAAGGCCTAAGGCCAAGCTAGTGGCACAGAAGAGACATGAAGGGGTCACATCAGAACACATAGGGCAGAAGAGTCAGTAGGAGGGGACAGAGTCTGACTGTGGTTGATGGAAAGCGCAGCATTCTCAGGCCTTGAGGTGCAGATCTCCTGGGAACAAGTCAGAGGAGGGCCAGAAAGTCTCCTGGGGGTCTGTTGGGGGAAAGAGCTCTTCTCTCAGAGTTTTGTTGGGAAAAGAATGATATAGCTGGGTGCACAGGAGGCCATGGCTCAGAAGGGAGATTGGTCTTCTGAGGACTCACAGGGAACTGGGAAGCAGGAGGAAGGGGGTCATGGCCAGGAACACTAGGAAAAAGGAATGTATAACCCCCAGACTTTCCCCATGGGATGAGGACTCGGTTCCAGAGCAAAGCCAGAGCAAAACCAGAGCAATGCCAGGCTCAAACGGACTGAGACAAACAGACTTGCTCTGCTGACAGCTTTGGGAGTGACGGTCCCACCCAGACTGCTAAAATTTGGTTGTTTCAACCTATCAACAAAACTGTACCCCAGTTAACTGCTTTATGCCCTGGAGAGGGGAATTTCCTATTTAGTTGTGAATCACAAGTATAGAGATACCACACACTAATTCCTAGGGAAGAGTTCCAAGGATCAGAAAGAGTTATCCTTAAGTCAGAAGATGAAGAGATAGATGTTTAAGAAGCACAACTTGAGGGGTGAAGACTTGGCAGATATCCAATGATCTGATCCAACATGGTTCACTTACTTTCTTACTAAAATGGCTACTTTGTCTCTGGTTCAATTTTTATCCACAAAGATATTAAGAAAAGGAAACTGAGCATCATTACAAATGGTAATCCTGAATCATTAAGTAGTACTATATTCCCTACGCTGAGGATTCAGGCTAAGCTAGATGGATCAAGTTTGAGAGGTCCTTGAAAACATCCTTTGGAAGACAATGGTGAGGGGAAAATGCTGAGGGGCCTGATCCACTGCCCCCCCCCCACCCGCCCCCGTGCCACCCATTATCACCACCCTTCCCTCACTCAGGCCTGGATGGTGGTTGGAAGCTGCCACCAAGTGTTTCTGATCAAAGAGGCTGTAAAACATGGTTCTTAGGCTCTGAGACATTTCCTGCTTCCCTCACACACATGCTCATGTTTGATGTGCATGCACACTTGCCTACCCAGCATACATAAAGAGATAGCAGAAAAGTGTTTTTTCAGATTAAAAAACAAAAACAGAAAAAAACCCAAAACATGAAACTGGTAGCATTCCAATTTCCCATGATCCCACCCCATAGCCTTTATACAATATAAGCTGTACATATCAAAGAAAGCTTTCTCTAGCCAGGTCAGCCTCCCAAAACTATTGCCTCTTCTGACCTGAAGTAAGACCCAGCCCCTGGAATCAGTGGGTAGAGAGCAGGTATGTACTACCTCTCAGAATACCCATTCACTTCCTGGTACCTTCAACGGCCTATCCCTCCAGTGACTGGTTTCAATTCTTTGCTGATAGTTTCCAGATTCTCAGAGCCTGCTGCTGTGATTTCCTAGAGGTGAACACAGACATATTCCTCCTTCCCTCTCAACACACACACACACACACACACACACACACACACACATCTCTGGGATCCCAGTGCTCTGGGGGCCTTAGAGGCATCAGTTGTAGCCCAGGCTACAACCTGGCTTTGTGAGTATGCTCCGCAAATCAGAGATCCAGGCTAGCTCGCTCCTACTGTGCCAGCCTCAAACCTGAGAGCCTGCTCCAAATGAGTCCCTTCACCATCCATTCTTAGGATACCTCTGAAAGAGAAAGCACTGGTTGGAACTGCTATTTTAAAATTATTAAAATAATTTGCATAGCTAAATTGTAGATCTAAGGCTTCTATGAGTAGGAGAGTTAAGTACCTATGAAAACAGAGAGGGAAAGCTCCTTAAGTTCCACTTTTGGTGCAACTGGACAGCACACAAACGCACACAGGCACACCATGCATGCACCCCCATTAGCCATCTCCTTGTCTTTTCTCTGAGGAGAATATCCCAGGATGTGCTAAAGCCCTCCAACAACAGAAACAAGCTGGTCAGAAGAGTTGCAAAAGCAGCTACTACTTGGGGAGACCTGGTTAAGTTGTCTCTAAGGCTGGGAAGAGGCAGATGCAGCAGCTGCCCAGTGAGGAGGGACCTATGAATAGGGGGCAAAACTCTAAAGCCAGACAGGTTTGCTCATCATAAAGAACTGCCTAGCAAAGTCTCGGTACCAGGGTGGAAAAGAGCCAGGAGGAAGACAGCCAGTGTTTATACTTAAAGACTAGATGCCCCCTCCCCTGCCACTGGCAACAAGAAAGAGGAGACCCAGAATGACTGATGTATTCTTTTAAGACAAAAGCCAGACTTAAGGCTCCTACAGAGGAAGGGCTGCTCTGTGTTTCTTCAAAGAGGACAGAGATAACAGACACCAGGCCACAATGATCATCTGTCAGGTTGGGGAGGCCAAGACATTTCCTAATAGGAAATCAGCAGTCTATTCTCTCAACCCAGCAGTCACCTATGCAGAGCTTCACTATTCAGCAGAGAGAGCCTACTTCTAAGGTCATTCCAGGAGGACACAGCTCCAAATTTGGGGTCACCGACTTCCCAATAGCAAACTCCATGATCCCAAGTTTCAGTTTCTGTGGAATGAGTCTCACCCGCACTAATTATCCAGTCACAAAATTCTCTGATCTTCCTGAGAGGCCATTTCCCAAAAATGTAGTTGTTTAGTGTAAACCTTGGTCAAGCATAACTCTTTCCTTGGTCAATTCACCATCTACCTGGGAATTATTTACCAGCAGCTATGGGATCTGGGAGATATTAACATTTCCCTTCCTATCTCCTACCCTCCTAAAATCCCAACCCTCCCCCCACCCCAAGAAAAACAAGACACATGGAAAGTCCAAATAATAAATAATTTCCCTTAAGAAATAAATTAACATGGAGCTTTCTAGCGGGGAAGGAAAGGAAAGGCCACAAGGATAGGCAGGTTGGGGGCTCGGTTCTATCCTTGTGAAGAAGGTCTTTTCTGGCCACAACTGCATGACCTCTTGCTCACACACCACAGTGTCGTCCCCCCCCCCCCCCCCCGCCCCCGCGTCTCTGCACACAATCTCACATCCTGCGAAGGGAGATCTGCTCAGAGACAGCCACTGGGGAAAGAGACAGAGATTGGTAATGCCCATGTTCTCTCATAATTTCCCCCAAATTCTAAAAGAAATGTGGCTCTGAGAACCTGGGACTTGGGTTGGCTGGGTCTTCTCTTCACCCAACCAGAAGGAAACTTGTGGGTTCCATGGCTCTTTTCCTGGGCTCATCCCAATATTGATACTAATAATTGCCATGAACCAACACATTCTGATTTCCATTTCAAAAAAGATAAACTCATTTTTTAGTTTCCCCCTTAGTCCCTCCCACCCTCCCCTCCCACCTCTACCCCTGCTCTGTTACATACAAGTACATACATAAACACACACACACGCACACACACACACACACATACACCTGGTCTGTTTCTTTCCTGCCCTAGAAAGACTCCACTTCACATGAAATCTCATTCTGCTCTCCCTGCCCACCCTCCTTCATTTACCCTCCTTCCCTCCCCTCCCCTCTCCAGGCCAAGCTAAGTCACCCAGTAAGGCAGCTCTCTTCGGAGAGAATGTTCCCAAAGACAGAAATGGGATGCGAGCTTCTACACTCAGATGGCAAGCAAGCAAGCACACAGCATAAGCAAGGCAGGCAGGAAGAGAGGCAGGCTGCTCTGCCCCTCCATTCCTGTTTTGGGTCCCTGATTTCCCGCTATTGCTGCTCTGTTGGATTATTTTGCCTCTTACACAGCAACAGAGCCCTGCCACTACAGTCAACCACCTTTCTTTGCCCTCTTCCTTTTCCCTCCTGCCAAGTGCCCTATTCTCAGAAAGCCCGGATTGCTGCCTTTCAGCTTGGTGGGCAACTTGCTGGGGGGCCCCGAGTGAGGTGGAGAGGGGCTCCCCAGCTATTTCCCAGTGACCTCTATTACATCATCGTCCTTATCCTCATCGTCATTGGAGCTGAAGCCCACCTCAGCAACCTCGTGAGAGTCAAATGGAGGCACCTGGGACCGGAGGAGGCCGCCAGCGGGGTAGCCTGCATGTGGGGACATGTAGCCTGGGTAGACAGACATGCCCCGTGAAAGGTTGCTGGGTAAGACAGGGGAAGGAAAAGGCGCAAACATCCTCGGCTCGGACAGGAGTGGCTGTGAGAATGGGAGTGAGTAGCTGGGTAGTATCCCTGGAACAGACGGATTGAGCATGAAGGTGGGGTTGCTGGCAGTGACTGAGGTAGCCGTGGAGGAGGAACTGACGGGGCCTGCTGGCACCAGAGGGTCAGTAGTCACTGGAAACACCAGGCGGGCATCTGCCAGCAAATTGGACAGCTGGTAGTAGGAGGGAGTACTGCCCATAAACAAGGAGTTCTCCCCAGCCTGGGAGGTGAAGGGAGCGGTGAGGTTATGGTTTAAGGAGACGGGTGGCATGGCAAACCCGCCAGAAACTGGATACCCGTGTTCATACGGCTGCACGGGGGCTGGCAGGTGGCCCTTCCTAGACCGCCGGCGGGCTGACTCCTGGGCAGCAGGTGGAGTGGCCATCTTTCGCTTATGGCCCCGTAAGTCCAACACTGGGTTCCTGTCACCACAGGGCTGGCCGGTCACCAAGAGGGAACTATTGAGGCAATGACCCCCATGCCGAGGCTCAGTCCCGAGAGCTGTCCCAGGAACAGCACTGTTGTCCACGAGTTGAGCCGGCGGGCCAGGCAGGGCGGCATTGGAGCTTGGGGAGCTCTGTTGGGATTCCCTGGCGGCAGCCACATCTGCATACTGCTGGAGCTCACTGATGATCTCCGGGCTGTCTGGAGAGACGGGCCTGGCCAGCCCCTCAGGGTCAGGGGCTTTGGGTGATGAGGCACTGTGTCTGCCGTTGCTTGTGGATTCAAGAGAAGGTCCCTGGGAACCTGGGGATAAAATGTAGGTAACTGAGAACCAGAATGGCCACGGAGAGAAGGAAGGTATAGGAAAAATTCCATTAAAAAATACCTTTGTCCTGTGGTCCCTCAAATTCAAAGAGTTTGATATCCAAACAACATCACCCAGTCAACTTTTCCCAGTCACAAAGAAAGAAATCCTTTGATCTAGGAAACAAGTCTATAAGACACGTAACTTCTCTACACCCCAGGTCCCCAATCTGTGAAACTTGACCAAGGTGAATTCTAGGAGATAATGAATATGAAAAGCTAAGACATCATTTCTGCAACAAGTTGGACTCTTCCTGGGGACAGAGACAGCTAGTGACTAAAACAAGAGGGAAAAGGAAAATGAAGTTTAAAAAAAGGTCCATCCTGGTTTAAAAACAAAACCCAATCCATGACCATGAAAGATGACTGGGACAAGTGGGGATACAGCCTAGATAGTAGGTAATATTATGGAGTTTTAAGCTTTTGTTTTAGTGTGATAATGGTGCTGTGGCTAGGAGGAGAATGTCCTTACTCTTAAGAGATATGTGCCGAAGTACTTAAAGGTAAAATGACAGACATCTTCAGCTTGCAAGTAGTTCCAATAATAGGAAGGGAGAGAGAGACAGAAGAAAGTTTATGAGAACAGTAATGGTCATCGGATCTAGGTGCAGGGTACATGGGTGCTCATCGTGCTGTTCTTTCAACTTCTCTGGAGGTATGGAAATTTCCATAATAAAAGCTGGAAGCAAGAGCAGTCTAGTGGTCATACTCCACAGGGGAAGGATAGATGAGAGCCACTCCTGTAGAGGGGAACTTGGCCAGAGTTCCTAACACTGTTAAAGTGCCACATACACACTCTTTGACCTGGCAATCCCACTTCTAGGAATTCATCCGAAAGACATACCCACATGACTATGAAGCAGTACCATAAGAGGGCAGTGAAACAATCTAAATGTCCAAGGACGGGGAACTTGGTAGCGCGCTGTGTTATACCCATTTAACAGCATCCTGTGCAAACTTTCAATAAGGCACATCTAAAGAATGGTAAGGAACAAGTACTGAGATACACTAGTGAGTGAGAAAATAAACAGTGTAGTATAGTAAGTTAGCATCTGTTTTAAAAATACAGAGGGGGAGCCTGGGTGACTCAGTCAGTTAGGCATCTGACTCTTGATGTCAACTTAGGTCATGAGCTCACAGTTCGTGGGTTCATCAGGCTCTGCACTAACAGCATAGAGCCTGCTTGGGATTTCTCTCTCTCTGCTTCTCTCCTGTTCAAGCTCGCGCTCTCCCTCTCTCTCAAAATAAATAAATAAACTTTAAAATAAATAAAAAATAAAAACAAAAATACAGGGAAAAGTTACATACGTATATTTAACACATAGACCGACATACACACACGTGTGCGTGCATACACGTGCACACATTCCTGTACCATGTATATGTATAATATATCTCTGAAAAAAGCAAATGAGAGTAGCACCTTCAAAAAGGAGCAATAGATGGATGGGAGGGTGAGGGGAGAAAAACTGCTCAATTTACCTCTCTTATACCTTTTGAATTGTGAACCATATACACATTATTCAAAAAATAAATTAAAGGGCGCCTGGGTGGCTCAGTCGGTTAAGCGTCTGACTTCAGTTCAGGTCATTATTTCATGGTTTGTGAGTTTGAGCCCCACACTGGGCACTGTGCTGACGGCTCAGAGCCTGGAGCCTGTTTCAGATTCTGTGTCTCCCCCTCTCTCTGCCCCTCCCATGCTCATGCTCTGTCTCTCTGTCTCTCAATAATAATAATAATAAAAATAAAAATAATAAAATGCTAAATTTTTTAAAATAATTAATTAATTAATTACAAACCAAAACAAACAAATGCTGTGTAGAGGTCAATAGAAAGTAGAAGCCACTATACCTGAGGCAGCCATCCGACCATCTTCTGGGACCTTCGGTTTGCCAGTTGCTCGGACAGCAAAGATCCGCCCATCACTGGTGCGAATGTATGTCCCTAACAAAAAAACAGGAGGAAGACTGCTAGGAGCAGATACACAATCAGCCAGCCCTGGGAAATTCCAGGCCTAGGCATCATGGGCTGGAAAACAGCTATAAAATTAGGTCTCCTGTCGTTTCTTGAGAACCCTGAAATGACAAGTGGACTGACGGAGCTGTGGACTCAATATTACTCATTTACTCCATGAGACTGCATGACTACCATGTATGAGGCATTGTCCTAGACACTCGAGAACACAAAACAGAAAAGGACCTGTCCCATAGGGCTCAAATTCTAGAGAAAGAGACAAACAATGATACCAGAAAATATCAGGAAAGATTAAATGCAATGGAGAAAATAAACAGGATGCTGTGAAAGAGAGTAAGTTGGTTGCCTTGGTTCTGGATGAATACTCTGGCAGGAGTCCTCTTAATCTGGGAGGAAGGAGCCTCGTCGCCTCAACACCCTCTTCTACCTTGATAGGAATAATTCAAGGCCAGCATTCTGTTCCCATAGGGCACTACCCTACCTTCTCTGTCTTTTAATCAATCTCCTGGAAGGTCAGGGCTGTCTCTGGGCTAGAGGTCGGCAAACTTTTTCTTAAAGGGCCAGTTGGTAAATATTTTTGCCTTTGTGGGCCAAGAGGTCTCCGTTGCAATCACTCAACTCTGCTACTATAGGATGAAAACAGCTGAGCACAGCTGTGCTCCAAACATTTTTATTTATTGACACTGAAATGTGAATTTCTTATAATTTTTAGGTGTCACAACATATTTTTTTTTCCAGCGAATTAAAAATGTAAAACCCATGCTTGGCTCACAGGTACAGAAACAGGAAGCAGGCTGGATCTGGCCCATGAGCCATAGTTTGCTGACCTGTGCTTTAGGCTAGGAAGAGCCTGGTAAGGAGGCTGGGTAATATCTTCTCTGTGATATACTTCATGGCATCGTTTCCTTTAGCCTAAAAGGTACTTTGACACAACAGAGACTAGGGCAAAATCTTGCTAAATAGCCTCAGGGAGCCTCATAGGAAAGGCTGATATGAACGATAGGTTCAGATTGCATTCTGACAATGTCCAGTCCAGACTTATCATTCCAGTAATCTCATCTCCCTCTATAAGCAGGCCAGAGGCAGTGGACTTTTTAAGTTACCACACTCAAAATGTCTGTCATGCAACCCACAGATACTAATTCATCCACCCAATACATTTCATAATTGAGATCTCCGCCCCCACTCTGAGCAAGTGGGTAAGACAACACAGTAAAATACATGTTAGCTAATAACCCATTTCACAGCTCTTTCCCTCCACTTTCGGTCTCCCTGTGTGCAGTGTAAGTGCCAGACATTAAGCTGTTGATTAACAAGGCATCCATTTCAAGGGCATCCATCTCGAATAAACAAATTGCACCTGTAAGATAGCTACTAGCTAAACAAGTAGACAAGGAACCTGGCTGTACCCACCCATGAAGTTCCCCTTTTAGAAACCCCAGAGTAACCCAGAAAACTGAACCCTGAGCGACCCTGCTTTTCCTTTCCCATACCCTAATTCCTGTTCTTATGTTTTAAATTTACCAATAAAGAGTAAACTCACAAAACTCTAACCACTCCAACTCCTGGACCCTAATAGAAACCCAGGTCTTCTCTCCCCATCTCTCTACCCATGAACTCACTGTGTGGCCCTGGGGTGCTGTGCACCCACCAGGACCTGTGAGTCATAAATTTTGTTTTTTCAAAGTCCACTGATGGTTGCTGCTGAGGTGCATCATGCAATCACAGTAAGAACCACAGGGCCAGTCCGGCCACCACACTGGCTCTGGGAAACCTCTGTGGGGGCTTGCCATGATTAGTACACCACCATGTAGTGCCCAGGCACTTCTCGTGATAGCATCACTATCAATAGACTGTGACTGATACAAAACATGGTGTCTATTCAAACCTACCTTAAAATTCTCCATAAAAACAAGGGCAAAATATAGGAATGGAGGGACCCTAGCTCTCTTTTTATGCCACTGACAGATCTCTTTTGGGCCTACCCCAACTCTGCTAAGCTCCTAGAAATGCTTCTTCTCATGCTTCCCTCACATGTGGAACCCTTACACAGAATGATTCCTATCCTCCTCTAGCTCAGGGAGATATTTATGTATTTATGTATTTATTCTACTTCCCAGTCCCACACTCTGAACCAAAGGTAGAGGATGGGCCCCTTGGTCAGGCTCTTACCTTTCGTCCCACGGATGATGTGGATGCTCTCACCAGCATTAATTCTTGCCTGTACATCTGTGGAGCTGTTGAGTCCAGGAATAACAATATCTAGTGAAGATACAGACCTCAGATTTAGATTACCTGACTGAGAAGGAAAGAAGATGTAAAGTCTGTGTCTACCCCTGTTCCTCAATGGCTTCCTTAAAGCCTCTCAGTGGAGCAGAGGTCTGAACCAAGGGAGGAGTTGTCCAGCAAAGAATACTGTGAGAATGAGAAACTTAAAATTAATTAAATTCATAGTTTTAGTTTGGAAAAAGTTCTAGTTCAAATGGTTATTTCTATGTTTGTTTGTTTTCCTCCTCCCTAAGCTGTCTGCATCCATCTGCTCCACATCACTTCAGGTTCCAAAACTGGCTTCATCCTCTTCCTTGCTGGCATTACTCCACACCTAACTAAAGAATAGAAAGTATGTTCGAGAACCAGCAGAAGTAGGATTACAAGGGGCTCTCTTTTTGTTTTTAGTCATTTCACAATTTTTTACAATGGATATGTATTATCCATTTTCATACTCAAAATAACCTAAGATTTTTATTAAAACTTATGTACCATGACTATTTCTAGATAATAAGATGTAAAACAGCTCCATGAAATGCTTTCCTTCCCAATCACAGAACCAATTGCAGAGACAGACGGGCTGCCAGCTTCCTACCACTGGCCCGCCATACTCAATCCACATCAGTCTCACAAAGAAAGAAGCAGGTGACATACAGGTATTCTAATTAATTAGGGAGGCTGACAGTTGTCCTTTATACCCAGCTAACCCTACAATAAGGCAGGACTCAACACATTCACACCTCTCTCAGACCAACTCTGGGTTCCTGTGAAATTTCCACAATCTCTACAGTACTCAGAGAGTCTATCCTACGTATCACAGTTAAGAAAACCCAGTTCTGTGTTAGAATTCTTAAGATATTTCATTAGAATGCAAATTCCTCAAGATCAGGGACTATCTTCTCTATTTTTACCCACAGTGCCAATGTAGTAAGGCCTAGAATATAAAAGGTGTTTAATAAATACTTCCTGAATGAACAAATTAAGTTTAAAAGGGACAGGCAGCCCTGGAAGAGGACCTAGGAGTTCCCAACCTGTTGTGGTGACCACCTTCTGCACAAGGACCCCCGCGCGCTGTAGGTAGTTGATCGGGAAGTTCATGGCTGGATTTGTGCTGGAGGCAGAGCTTACACTGCCTCCCAGTGGGACATGCCGGGGCATCATGGGGATGGGGGTGGACTGCACAGGACGCACACTGGCCACAGGCTTCTCATCACTCTTCAGTGTTGGCTGCCTGTGAGAGAAGGACAAATGCAGTAAGATTTCAGCAGAACAGCCCTTAC
Source organism: Paguma larvata (assembly GCA_030068075.1). Lineage (NCBI taxonomy): Eukaryota > Metazoa > Chordata > Mammalia > Carnivora > Viverridae > Paguma > Paguma larvata. The sequence continues at coordinate 19,301,720 of CM057842.1, read as the reverse complement.
CTTTCTGCGAAGCCTGCAGAGTTCTTCCAGATTCCCCCATTTTACAGCCTCAGCTGCTACTGAGAAGGATTGGAAGAACCTGCAGAGTATGGCCAATTCAAAAGGAGACTAGAGGCAGGACTGAGAAAGAGTTGGCAGTAAGACATACAGCCTCTCAGAGTCAAAGAAGAATCAGATGTCAGCAGAATAATACCTTTTTAGAGATCTGAGGTGACATTTGCTCCTCTAGAATTTGGACTGTCCACATACATTAGGGATTAGTTCTTGGAGGGAAGTTAGGAAAAGGTAAAGATCCGACAATGGAGGAAAAGTTCTTCAGAACATAGTGCATGCCAAGTTGAAGACAAAAGGGTGGAATTTTCCCACTCACCCAAGAAAAAGGCCATGTGATGCCACAGGTTCAGGTGATCTTGAGAGAGCACCTGTTCAACATTAACCATCTTTATTCTCTGGAACCTCTAGTTTTAATAAGTAATGCAGATACCTCTCTCCTCCACATTACCTTTCATTGGGCTCCTCCTGGGACCAGTGTCCAAAGTGCCCCCTAGTAATGACCACCACAAAAGCAGCGGCAGCCAAAACGCTGTTCGCAGGGCCCACGTCTGTGAATGGCATACAGCCATGGCCAGCCTGAGCACCGCTGTGCATGTCTTACACCAGCATGCCAAAATGTTACCCGATGGTCAATGACACACTCTTCATTCTTCACCTTCCTTTCAAATGAATGTTGGTACCTTAAGAAAACTACCTCTGAATTAAGATTTTTGAAATTAAGACCCTGTTTCTAAGCTTTCTGAAATTTGTGCCCTTGGTCTTCAGTCTTGAGGGAGATCTCCTTGGACTAGTATATTCTTTCTTACCTGACAGAAGAACATTGCTCTGAGGTTGCTACAGGCACCTTTGGGTAGCTCTCTGGGCCCTGTGGACTCCCACATTCCCAGATAGGCTATAGAGCACAGTAACCTCACCAGGTCTGAGTCTCATTTCCTCAGTCTGCCCACGGTGGCTTTGCAGGAGCTCGGGGCCTTGGTCAGATGTTAGTGGGAGTCTTTCCAGGATCCAAAGTCAGATCAGGGTAAAAGTCAGGGCAACAGGAACCCAGGAACCTAGCCTAAGCCCCCTACTCTGAGGGACTGAAGCAAGGAAATTGGGCAGAAAGCCCTCCTCACATATACCAAGACAGGAGGAAGAATCAGCAGGATCATGGTATGGCTCACAGAGTGCTGTGAGAGGCTGGTGCCTCCCGCAGAGCCAGAAATGGACCAAAAAGCCCAGAGCCCAGCCCATTTGTCACATCTTCCCCCAACATGGCTTTTCTCTCACTGGGTTCAGGCTTAGTCCATTCCTATTGTTGCATACAAAAGCCCAGAGAAGAGAAAAAAAGGGGTGGAGGACAAGAAAGGAGAACATTGCCAGACAATAGTATCTTGGAAAATGACACAGAAATAAAGTGTGAAGACTTTGAAAGAGAAAACATTTTTCTTGAAAGCATCTTGTACATAGAAAGTAGCAAATTTGGGGCGTCTGGGCAGCTCAGTCGGTTAGGCTTCTGACTTAGGCTCAGGTCATGATCTCATGGTTCATGAATTCGAGACCCACATCAGGCTCTGTGCTGACAGCTCAGAACCTAGAGCCTGCTTTGGATTCTGTGTCTTCCTCTCTCTGCCCCTCCCCTACTTATGTTCTGTCTCTCTCTCTCTCTCTCTCAAAAATAAGCATTTTAAAAAAAAGTAGCAAATTTACTCACCAAAATTTAGTCTTACGTAAAATTTACATGGTTTCAGTTCCCTTAGAACCTCATTTGTCAAGTTTCTTTTTAACATAGAATCTTCATAAGAAAAAAGTTTTAGGGGCACCTGGGTGGCTCAGTTGGTTAAGCATCCAACTTCGGTTCAGGTCATAGTGTCAAAGTTCGTGAGTTTGAGCCCTGCGTTGGGTTCTGTGCTGACAGCTCGGAGCCTGGATTCTGCTTCGGATTCTGTCTCCCTTGCTCTCTGCCCCTCCCCCACTCGTGCTCTGCCTCTCAAAAAATAAACATTAAGAAAAAAAAAGTTTTAAATCTCTCTCAAGCAAAATAATTATCTTTAATTAAAGATAATAAAACAAAAATTTTTTAAATGGGCAGCCAATCGGGCAGCCAATCTCGTAAGGCCTATGAGGTACTACTCTGCCTTAAAATGAAAAAATTAAACATAGATAAGGTTTTGTAATTTCTTACAAAGAGCCTCTTTGCTTAGCAATTGGCTTCTATCGTGTTCATACTTTGGAAGCTGTGCTCAAGAAAAATATTTTTTTCTCAGGATCGTGGCATATCCACAGAATGAAATCCCATTAAGAGCAATAGAATTCCTTGACTGCAATCCAAGATCCACAAAAGACCTGGCCTTCACCGTTGAACTTCACTGCTTAAGCAAGATTAGGACCAGGGCACTACAGGTATAAAGGCAGCTGTGTGGGAGGGTTGGGCCTCTGTGTCCTGGAAGTCTAGAAGGACTCTTCTGAGTCACAAGGCTAGTAGCTCACTCTTCGAGCCAGAGCCACTTACAACACCAGGGCTGTTGAACTGCTTTGGAATCTCATTCAAGAGCAGAACCTGTCAGTTTACAACAGACAACAAGCAAATTGTAGGCTCTCCCTTTGTTTAAAAACAGAACCAGTCAAAAGGTTTGGGCCTAGCCCAGCAGCAGACCTTCCTCCCCTTTCAGTGACTCACCAGTTTCTCTGACTGAAAGCAGGGATGCTGGTCAGGCTCTGGTCACTTGCAGGGTAATATTGCGCATATGACGGGCGGGTGTAGGGGACGGATGTACGCTTGTCTTCCTCATAGCTTTTCTTTGCTGCTTTTTTCTCAGCCTTGGTCAGCTTGTGATCTTTTCGGTTAAGGAGCAGTGACTCATGCTCAAAAGGCTCCTGGGGACACAGGAGGACATTGACTTAATTATTAGTGTGTGCCAACATGACTGATATACAATGAGGCTTACTCTGAAACTGAGAAAGGGCTGGTTATCTCTAGCACTCGCAGAGAGCTTGCTCACAGACACATAAGCAGATTTACTGTCTTTTTTGCCAAGAGTATAACTCACAACTTTAACCCAGCCCCACTTTCAGACAACCCAAATCTGCCTTCTATATCAAAAGGATGGGAGAGGGGCGCCTGGGTAGCTCAGTCCATTAAGCATCCAACACTTAATCTCGGCTCAGATCATGATCTCATGGTTCGTGAGACTGAGTCCTGAGTTGGGCACTGTTATGCAGAGCCTGCTTGGGATTTTCTCTCTCTCCTTCTCTCCTCAGTTCGCATGAGTATGTGCATGCATGCTCACTCTCTCTTCCAAAATAAACAAACACTTAAAAAATAAAAGAAAACAATGGGGGAGGGGAAGGGGGGGGGGAAAGCCACAGAGAGGGAGGGAGACAAAACATAAGAGATTCTTAAATACTAAGAACAAACTGAGGGTTGAGGGGGATATAGGAGGGGGGAGAGAGGATGACGGGCACTGAGGAGGGCACTTGTTGGGATGAGCACTGGGTGTTGTATGGAAACCAATTTGACAATAAATTGATAAAAAAAAATAAAAGGATGGAAAATCTTAAATATGGAGAACAAACAGAGGGTTACTGGAGGGGTTGTGGGAGGGGGGATGAGCTAAATGGGTAAGGGGCATTAAGGAATCGACTCCTGAAATCATTGTTGCACTATATGCTAACTAACTTGGATGTAAATTAAAAAAATAATAATAATAATAAACAATCAAATAAATAAATAAAAATAAAAGGATGGGAGAGTTCAGAGAATTACCAGACTACATTTCTAAAATTTTACCCTTTCTTTCTGCTAGGAAAAACTCACATTGGCCAAGTTATCCCACATGGCTAAGCAGAGCACTGCTAGGACAAGACTGGGGTGGGAAACTGCATGGAGCAAGAAGACCAGATGAGTTCCAGTCTTCTGTATGAAACAAAATTTCAGATGAAGGAAAGCAGTTTGCCAGACAAGTTTCCCTTAGTGGAGACTGCTGTACCGGGAACTGCATGCATCCTAGGTTCTGACCTTGGTGATGAGGTGAGGGTACTTCAGACAGGCAAGTTGGAGGACCGGCTCCTTGATCCCCTTTATGTTCAAGGATGCTTGGGGAGCTGGCTCCTTCTCAACAAAGTGCAGTAGGTTCTCCACCTCCTTCCGGGTAAAGTTCAGCATTGGATTAAGATCATCTACCACTCGATCTAGAAGAGAGAAGACATGGAGAAAGTCAGTACATGGCAGAGAAGACCACAAAAGCACAGCTACAAAGGTTGGAAGACAAGAGAAGCTGTGGCTAGCATAATTGTCACTAATATCTAAACTACCTCAGGCCAACCCATATTTGAAAGTCAAAGACCAGGTCTGAGGCCCTGGTGAAATGGAAATATCATAAGAGAAACCTTCATACCTACGCTCAGCTCTTATCATTAAACCTGCCCAGGACAGGCTGAGGTCAATCACCTCCTAAGCAATTATTTGAATCAGAGTAAGATGGAAGGAAATGCTGACTTTCTGTGATTCAAAGCCTACCTATGTTCCTATAACCTGTCCCTCCCCTCCGACCACTGATACAATAAGGACAATACTGAGCCTGAAAGATGCCCTACCTGACATGCCCTGCTTGGAAATCTGTCGGTCATAGATCTTCTTTTCAAGAGTGAAATCAGCCACAAGGCGATAGATGTGACAGGGCTTTTTCTGTCCATAACGGTATACCCGACATACTGCCTGGGCATCATGGCAAGGGTTCCAGGAAGCATCAAATACCACCACTCGGTTGGCACCGATCAGATTCACACCCAAGCATCCAGCCCTGTAAAACACAAGCCAACAGTAACAGAATCTTTCGTGTTAAAGACAGTTTTCAAATTGGTTTTACTCTGTGACTGCTAGCCCTGTATCACCTCCTTTGTCCTAAGCACAACATACTGGAGGATTGTACTGTCCTGCTGATAAACAGTATATTGCCCAAGCACTGAAAAGTATGCCCTGAAAATCCAAAACAGAAGTGTTGACCAGCTTTGAAAGAAAACCCACTCTCCATTCCACTGTAACGAGTTAAGGCCCCAGCATCCTGGCCCCAGAGTGATGTCACTTGGTGAAGAGAAGCACACAGATGTTTCTGGTGTGTTTAGTCTAATAGCTTAAGAAAATGACTAGTTCATACCCATCAATGGCATTCTGATGGCAGAAAGCAGCACAGCCTTAAAGCTGCTTGGCATGAAACAAATAATGCCATCACCTTTTACAGTTACATTACACTTTCCGCTTTTTAAAGCACTTTCACATTAATCCCATCATCTAAGACTCAGAATAGTCCTGAGAGTAAAGCTAAGTATGACCATTGTTGTTTTTTTTTTTTAAATTTTTTTTAATGTTTTATTTATTTTTGAGAGACATAGAGACAGAATATGAGCAGGGGAAGGGCAGAGAGAGAGGGAGATACAGAATCTGAAGCAGGCTCCAGGCTCTGAGCTGTCAGCACAGAGCCCGACGCAGGGCTCGAACTCACAGACTGTGAGATCATGACCTGAGCCGAAGTCAGCCGCTTAACCAACTGAGCCACCCAGGCGCCCCTAAGTATGACCATTGTTAATGAAGGGCTCAAAGAACTTTGTGACACCATCATGATGACTACCCTTCTAACTCAACTTCCTTTTAGAGTCCCCTCTTTGATTTCAAAAACAAGTCACAAACCTGAGCAGATCTCTTCTGATGGAACTTGGATGAGCTTTTGGGTATCTGCCCACGTGGCCAGCTGCCCTGATCACACCCTCTGACCTCCCCTCTCAGGATCCACTCACCTTGTGGACAGAAGGAATAGCCAGGTGGTGAGGTTGCTGGGATCATTGAACTGATTAATAAGCCGCTCCCTCTCAAAGGCAGGGGTGCTACCATCTAGCCCTAGGACAGAAGGAAAACCACAAGAAATGGACATATGAGGGCAGGGGTACACAGCAAAATCACTGGGCAAATGTGTTTTTAAAACAAAACAAATACACTACAGTACTCTGATTCCATCCCCATGGATATTCCATGGGTCTGCAGTGAGTCCCAGGCATCTATAATTTAAAAATATCACCATGTGCAACAAAGATTATAAACTATATTTCTCCTTTTAGTAGACAAACTAATTCTAAGGTCGAGGTTCCTAGACTTTAGAATGCATAAGAACTACCCTAAATACAGAAGCTTGGTAAAAGTTGGCTCAGGGTCACCTCTCTGCCTCAGTCCTGTAAATCCTGTTTAGTGCAGAAGGACTAAGAGTTCTGTGTTTTGATATGGATGTGTCCCTCCACCAGGAATTTGCATTGTTAACAAGCTCCTATGATTAAGAACTTACTATAAGGAGACATTAAAAAGAATAGATCTGGGGCAGTGGGATGTGGGGCATATGGATGAAAAGAAGGAAGTCCGAAGTAAGGGGAAAAAATAATCTTCAATTAAGAAGAACCAGGAATAACAGCGAAGAAAACAATTAACAAAACTAAAAGGCAACCTACAGAATGGGAGAAGATATTTGCAAATGACATATCGGAGAAAGGGCTAGTATCCAAAATCTATAAAGAACTTACCAAACTCAACACCCAAAAAACAAGAAATCCAGTTAAGAAATGGGCAAAAGACATGAATAGATATTTCTCTAAAGAAGACATACAAATGGCTAATAGACACATGAAAAAATGCTCAACATCACTCATTATCAGGGACATACAAATCAAAACCATAATGAGATACCACCTCACACCTGTCAGAAAGGCTAAAATTAACAACTCAGGAAACAACAGATGTTGGTATGGATGTGGAGAAAGGGGAACCCTCTTACACTGTTGGTGGTAATGCAAACTGGAGCAGCCTCTCTGGAAAAGAGTGTGGAGGTTCCTCAGAAAGTTAGAGCTACCCTACAACCCAGCAACTGCACTGCTAGGTATTTATGCAAAGGATACAAAAATATTGATACAAAGGGGCACATGCAAAAAAAGGGGGGACATGCACCCCAATGATTATAGCAGCACTATCAACAATAGCCAAATTATGGGAAAAGCCCAAATGTCCATTGACTGATGAATGGATAAAGAAGATATGGTATATGTATGTACATACATACATACACATATACACACAAAATGGAATACTACTCGGCAATTAAAAAGAATGAAATCTTGCCATTTACAATAACATGGATGGAACTGGAGAGTGTTATGCTAAGCGAAATAAGTCAGTCAGAGAAAGACAAATACCATATGATTTCATATATATGTGGAATTTAAGAAACAAACCAGATGAACATAGGGAAGGAAAAATAAAATAAGATAAAAACAGAGAAGGAGGCAAAAGAACCTCTTAACTACAGAGAATAAACTGAGGGTTGCTGGCAGGGAGATGGGTGGGGGATGGGCTAAATGGGTGATGAGTATTAAGGAGGACACTTGTGATGAGCACTGGGTGTTGTATGTAAGTGATGAACCACTAAATCACTCCTGAAACCAATTCTACACTATATGTTAACTAACTTGAATTTAAATAAAATCTTGGAAAAAAAAAAAAGCAGCAGCAGCAGCATGAATAAGAGAAGAGAGGCTACATTTGTCACTCTAGGGAAAAGAGAGAAAAGGTCAAAGCTAAGAAGCTGAAATACCACATGGAGGACTGGATGATTACTGTTATGGGAAGCATCAGTTTAATTGACTGATATTAGAGGCTCTTTCAAGTGGCACCCCAACCTACATTTCAACCTGAGTTCCCACAGTTCCCAAGCACAGCTCAGCACTGACTCACTTGGCATCAACCTCTATTCTCTAAATACTTCCTTTAGGCCAGTGTTTCTCAACAAGGGTGATCTCCTTGCCCTCCCACCCTACAGGAGACAGTTGGCAGTGTCTGGAAACAGTTTTAATTGTTATAACTGGGTGGATGCTACTGTCATCTAATGAGTAGAGACCAGGCACACTGCTAAAAATCCTACAATGCACAGGACAGCACCGCCCCCCACCCCTCAAGCCTACAAAAATAATTATCTGGCCAAAATGTCTATATTTGGACAGTAAGTATCTGAGGTTAATATTTCTCAACTTTTGTTTTTCATTACCACCCCCTTAAGAGCCTTTTTATGCATTTTTTCCCCAAACGACATGTCCCTCATGAAAACTTAAATACCACAGATATACTGTATATGTTTATCTACTGCATGCCTATTTGAGCTTTATACTTTTGAAAAGTTAAGTTTTTTGTGTTTTTTTATTCCTCAAGAACTAATTTTCACCCTCTTAGGGATTCTATCTCCCCTATAGAGAATGCCTGATCGGGGCCTATATTCACTCCGTTGTTTCTTCCTAGAATCATCTTTGGGCCACACTAACTCTGTATATTCAAATTCTCCCCATCTTTACCAGTCTACTACAAGTTCTGCCTCCTTCAGGAACCCTTCTCCAAACATCCTTCCCACGATGATTCTGTTCTCCTTAGAACATGTTAGGGCACTCGAACAGTGCTGCTTTGTATTTGTCTTGGAGTTGCTGTATCTCAGATGAAGACAAGGTTTATGTCTTCTACTTCTCTGCTCTCCCCGTGTCTTGCCCAAGCTTCTCAGCCCCTAGTACAATGCTTCATACACAGTAGCTTGCTCTCAATACCTCCCTGCTCCTTGGCTACTCCAGATACTCCTATACATTTGACGGAGAATGGAGTAGAAGACAAAAAGGCAGAGAAGGAAAGGAAAGCCTTAAGCAGACCCTGCCAAGGCTCCAGAAACAAAGCAGCAGTGAACTCACGGAAGTAGCTGACGTTTCGAACCCACTTCTGTACTCCTTGCCCATCAGCACCAGGTAGACAGGGCACTTCTCGTTTCCCTAGGAATTCCTCGATGAGAGCCAAAGTGGAAAGGCTCTGGCTGGAAGGGACAATATTTGGTTCAGAAGGCTCCCAGACCCAAGGGAATCTTATTCCTCAATGGACTCACAATCCTGTATAGCCTTCTGACAGTGGGAGCTCCCAGAACCTGCTCCCCATAAGAGGTAACCCCACAAAGAACCACTAGGGATATTCTCCCTAGCTCATAATGGGAGCAGAGTCATCCATACACTTATTGTCACCACCCCACTAAATTTGCTACCCTATTACTTCCTCAATTACTTCCCCTAAATCCTGGGGTTTAGCTCAGTACATATTAACAAATAGCATCAGCATTAAAAACCAACATTGCATACATTAGATCTAACTATAGGCCACAATCAATATTATGGGTCTTACTAGGGCTTTCAAGTTATAAAGAGAAGCAGTGTCCTCAGAAGTGATTTATAAAACCAGTGGAACACTAAACTCTCCCCCGATTAGAATCACTGCTCTCTTCTCAACATGTGCCACACACAGAAACCTTTACTCTGAGGCTCCCAAGATGCCCCTTAGCATAATCTAGACAGAGCAAAAAGAAAGCAATCAACTTTATGTCTGTTTCCCTGAAGAGTCGGGCCTTGATGGAACTCAAAGCTCTGGCCAGAGAATGCAACTCTGGAACAAATCATATTACTTATTTGGCCTTACATATAAAGCATCAAAAAAAAAATTTTTTTTTTAAGTAGGCTCCACACCTAATGTGGGGTTTGAACTCACAACCCTGAGAGCAAGAGTCGCCATACTCTACTGACTGAGCCAGGCAGGTGCCCCCTCCTCAATTGTATTTAATTAAAAAAAATAATAAAGGCTGGGGAGGAATTGAAGTGGATTAGACTAGAGGTGAGCGAATGTTTTCTGGAAAGGGCCAGATAGTAAATATTTTTAGGCTTTGCAGACCACATCCAGTCTGTTGAATAATCTTCTTCTTTTAAAACTCTTTAAAAATGTAAAAACTAGCTTTCAGGCAGGCCACAGGCCAGATATGACCTGGGCCACAATATGAAGGATTAGACTATGACCTCCAATGTCAGCCTAGAGTTTTAAACTGTTTTCTGCAGAGAAATCGCATTGAGTAAAATAAGAAACTCCAAGAATGAGATGAAATGCAAGAAGGTCCTCACAAGAAGCACTGGTTTGGAGAGGCAAGAAGAGGAAAACAAAACAAAACAAAACAAAACAAAAAAAAGGAGCTGGGGTCACCCCAGACAGTCTCACTCTGTAGGGGTTATGTCACTCTGCTATAGTGTCATATTGGGGAATTTCTCTTCCTACCTGAACACGAGAATCTTGTCCCCAAGCTTCACACTTTCCTCAATCAGGTGGAAAAGCAATACCATCTTGGGAGAGTTTTCTAAGACACCAGTCTGGTAATTAGTCAAAAGGTCCTTGGCCTGCAATACAGAAATGAGGAAGCTTAGAGAAGGTCCATGGCCAAATCACTAGAAATAAAATTCACTCCTTCCAAGGCAGAGGCTCATGGGCAACCTTTATAGCTCCCTGCAGAGACCTTGGCAGTACAATGCATTGTGCAACCCCCACCCTCTTCCCACATAGGCTTTGCTTTGTACTATCCCTTCTCAGCAGTGGTTTATGGGCACAGAAGTATCTGCTTGACTCACCCATTCATAAGTGACAATGTTGTTGCCTCGCTCCTGGAAAGGGTTGAAGCCAACCCCTTGTAGGAATTTGCTGTTGGTTGCCTCTCCCATTGAGGAAGCCAAGGTGCTGTCCTCCCCCTTGCCTTTTGTTCCCTGTGATGGGCAGCGGGCACTAGTCCCAGCTGAGCCAAGTTCTTCCACATCTAGGTCCTGCTCATTGGCCAGACTCTCCTTCTGAAGGGCTTCATACAGGACATCCGGGTGATTCCAGATCTGAAGTTCAAGTTAAAGGGGAAGTGACACAGAGTGGAGAATAACCTAAGGGTGCCTTCTTGCTGGAAACACACACTTGCTCAAACATAGACTTCCCACAGCATACACTGTCACAACAAAAAAGGTATCTCCAACTCCCACCGTAGCCAAAGAACCTACACATTCATTGAAACTAACTAATTGTGATCACCACAATACGAGTGGAAGAGTTCATACCAGCAGGCATGCCCATATGCCCATATGCATAATCAAAAAGTCTGTATCACAAGCCTTGCATTCTTATTTAAATAAGGGTAAGAATGTTTCACAGTGTGGCTACAGCCAACTACTATATGAAACTATGAAACAAGACCAATCTCTTCCTCTGGACAAATGTATCTGACTTACAGATGACCAACCAGAAGTCATTTCAGGGACTACTCCTAGCAGGAGTGGAGAATTCTTGGGGGGAGGGCGAGGAATAGGAAGGGTGTGTTGGCACTGTAGCATCCTCACAGACAGTATCTGCTGTAGCTTCCTGGTCCTGGTCTAAGACTGTGGCTACAAAAGAAACATTTTGAAACTCCAACTGTCCCTTGACACATGACTTCAGCTGACTTATTAAAGCAGTGGCCAACTGGGAATAATGCCAACAGGTTGGATGAGAGCTGTCAAAGAAACAGGTCCCTCATTAGGCAACAGGAAGCACATATTAAAGACAAGTCAGGGTTCATCAACCTATTCATGAAGGTTAGTGCTAAAGATACCTGGGCCTTGCTATCCCCTAATGATCTCAAGCATTATCAGGATGAAAGAGGTCTAAATCTGATTAAACACAGAATCAAAACACAAGGTACTCCAATAACTTGTCTAAGCTATATATTTCTTGAATCTTGATTATGCTAGCAGTCAAAAGCTGCCCCACAATGTTTTTCCATTATCTCTTTTTCCCAAATGAAAAAAAATCAGAGAGAAATGAAGTGATTTCTCAAGTTTGGTACCACAAGTGGACCAGATGAATTGCACAACTGCAAGGAGCACTATTTATATCACAGGCTGAGTGGCACCCCCAAGAACTGTGCAGCACACAACCAGCACATCTCTCCTTGGGGCCCCCAGTTTTCCAGTGCAGCAAACCAAGGGGGGCCCCTCTCACTTTATTCTTCCTTTCTCAAGGACTCCCAGTAGGAATAACTCCCTTGGGACCATGCACATCCTTCATTCATATCTCAGTATTCCTTGAGGCCTCAACACACCTTGCAGCACACACAGAAAGCCTTGAGGGGGTTCAGCCCCAGCCAGCCACTGCTACCACAGTCTCGGAAGCGGTCCATGAACTGTGTGTACAAATCTCGCTGGATCTTCGAGAGCCGCACCAGAATCACATTCTCTTCCTTGGCAGGTAGATGAATCTTCAGCACAGTGTGGCCTCTCCTACAAAGGCAGAGATCAGAATTGTCAACCCAGTGTGGCCAGGAGGGGTCAGTGCGGGATAACAAGAGAATCCTGCATTTCTGCTGCACCTCCTTTTGAGGATCTCAACATTCACAGCAGCCTTATGACAGTGAGGATTGGTTTAGCAACCATCAGAAGAACACATTTTAAAGATAAGAACTAAAGCAAAGAGGATTGGGTGGCAGAAACTGGTAACTCCAGGTTCATACCTGGAGTATCAACAGACCTAGGGCTGTTTCTCTAAGCTTTCTGCACACACATCATCTTAACAAGGAAAAACAAGGGAATTGCTTTAGACCAGCCTAACTACATCTACCGAGATGCTGAAACTGATGAGGCCATGCCCCTGAGAACCAGCACTTTTATGCTGTCACTGAGTCAGCAGAAGGCTAGCTCTCTTTTGCTTCTCAGCAAGTAAGGTAGGTATCCCTAGAAACTTCAAAGATTAACTTCTGAGAGAAGCACTTCTAGGCCAAACTTTCAGAGGACTGAAACAGTGGCTATCCATCATTTGTGTGCTATTCAGGAAAAGCTACTCAGTAAAAGGAAAGTTTTACTATCACCCACCAGGAAAGGGCCCTCCTACTGTAATAGTTCCCCTTTGGGACAGCTTCGCATGCCTGTTACACCAACAGCTCTCTGATGGTTCAAAACACAGGGCCCTGAGGATGGCTCACCTCTGCACAAAGCCCTCCAGGAGACTGTGCAAGACATGGCTCCGGTACCGCATGAGGCGGACATCCTGAGGCGTGCTGTCAATACATTGCCCATTCAGGATAGGGCGTTCAAACATGTTGCTGAACTCCTGCCGGGTGCCAAGGAAGTCTGGGCGCACAAAGTCCACCATGCACCAGTACTCAATGAGGTTGTTCTGCAGGGGGTACCCGGTCAGCACCACCCGGCGGCGAGAGCGAATGTTCTTCAGGGCCTGTGAGGTGCTGGCCTGACAGTTTTTGATGCGGTGTCCCTCGTCACAAATCACCACATCAGGGCCAGGGCGGCATAAGGCCTTCTCAAACTCTAGGGAGGGAAGAGGATCCGGAGTCAGAGGGTGAGAGGGCCTGCTCTTAGTCAACAATATGAGAAGTAGGGGTGCACCCTGGAGGAGACAGAAGAAATGAAGGAAGCAGGAAAGCAAGAGTCAGCCCCCATTAGTGAAAGGGAGCCAGCCATCCAGACTCCGGCATATTTGGTGTGACACGTTAACCTGGACTATTGACTCTTGCAGTAAACATCTCTTTTCCCTCCTTTCTTTTCCTTATCTTTTTTCTTTTTTTCCTTTACACTCAAAGTAAAATACCTTGCATTCCTACCTAGGGCTTATACCAACTGGGTGGCAGAGAGTGTGACTTTACAGACTATCAAACAGCCTAGGATTAAAAATGGGTCTGAGTGAGGGGTGCCTGGATGGCTCAGTCGGTTAAGCGTCCGACTTCGGCTTAGGTCATGATCTCACTGTTTGTGAGTTTGAGCCCTGCATCAGGTTCTGTGCTGACGGCTCAGAGAATGCTTCAGATTCTGTGTCTCCCTCTCTCTCGCTGCCCCTCCCCTGCTCTCCCTCTGTCTCTCTCTCTCAAAAATAAACAAATATTTAAAAAAAAATTTTTTTTAATGGGTCTAAGTGAGACTGATAGGAATCATCCAGATACTTCAGTCGACTTTCACCATTGCCAGTGTCTCTGTGCCATCTGCGGGCTGGCTGGTGGGAAGCTAGCTAAAGGACAAAATCTGGAATTACCTGCCAGTCATTGCTAAAGTTCGTCCCAGCTCTACCACAGAAGCAAACCTAGGACAAACATAATCTATAGATGAAGAAACCTATAAAATGAAACAGCCTCTGAACCTAAAAAAAACTTTCTTTCCCAAACAGGCAAAAGCCCCTTAGAAGATGGAGCAGAACTAAAACTATGAGAGGAATGTCTTTCACTAAAAAAAAAAAAAAAAGCTGGGATATATTCTCCTTTTATAAACTTATAATATTATTACTACTCTGTATATCAGTGATTTAAATACTTTATAAATATTTTCTTAATGCCACCCCAGAACACCTCTTGGACGTGGTGGGAGGAAAAGTCACTCTCCCAACTGCTCTGTGAGAGACACAGGGCCAGATGGACAGGGGAGTCTCCCTAAGTCAGTCCACCCAGAAGTCCACCAGTTCTGAGTGGCCCACCTAGAATTCCACGGCAGGTAAGGAAAGCAGTACCTTAGGAGAGCCAGTGGAGGTCATCCCACCTATCTTAGGGACCTGGATTTCTGGTTCATGACAATACAACTCACATCAATAATCTTCGCATTTAGTGCTACTGCAGACACTATTTCTTTTTTCCTGAAATACTACCCCGAAGAGTATCCCCAGGATAGGCTACCCACCTCTCCGGAACTCCTGCTGTCGATCTTCCTCATCCAGATCAATGATGACTGGGTGAGAGCGTTTCTTGGTTTTCTTCGATCTACCTGTGGCAAAGGATTTCTTCAGGGTGAGGAGTCTGTACATTTCGTATCCCATCAGCAGCACCCCACCCTCTGATACCCAATCAGCCATCACTTTAGCACGAGCTGCCATTGTCCTGCAAGAGTGAACAGAGAAAAAAATTACTGCTTCCACCGCTCCTCAGAAAGAATGGCTCACAATTAGAGCCACGTTGATGTACATTCAGAAGTCCTTATTGCCAGGGACTTCAGTGGCAGCACCACAGGGCTTGCTGGCTGTCCCCCCTTACCAGTATCCCAGAGATGCTAACTGCACTGAGGATGGACGGGGTCACCAATGACAGTTAAACAGCAGAAAAACAAAAATGCGATGGCACGAGGCAAGCAAAAGTAACAACTCCCTTAGATGTACATGCATGACTACAATTCTACATTTGAGGGAGAATTTCAAGTTATTCCCATAATAAACACAAGATAGTAAAAGCAAGGGCAATATTCTGCATTTTATCTTCCCAGGCCCTGGTGAGTAAAGAGCCAAGGACAAACGGTAAAGGAGAAAGGGCAGCAGAGCCCATATGACACTCAGAGCACAGTCCCTCTACTCCTAAACAACTGAGCCCTGATTCTAATTCATTAACTGTATGTGGACTAACTGTCCTGAAACTCAAGAAAGAAGAGAAGGTGATCAACCACTTAGGGGGCCACTCACGGTCTCCTCATTTTGATGTGACCAAACATCACAAAAGGCAGCCTCTGCAGAAGAGAAGTCTATCTTCTCAATTATCCATGACAATGAGGGGAAAGGGTAGCATGGATGGCTGGACTGGACCAAGAAATAGCTTTAGAATTTTGGAAATCAAATTGAATTTATGGAATGGAAATATAAACAATTTTATTCAAATCTAAAACAAAAGTTTACTCTTTTCAAGCCTTGGAAGTTGTACCAGTAAAGGTCAACTGTAAATAAGGGCTTAAAAGAGACTGCTGAGTGGGCTTCTAAGAAAGAGAAATGTAAAAGGATGAAAAGTTTCATTTCATCATGTTGAATTTTATTACTACCCACATAGGCAAACAGGATGATGTACGCATATTTTTCAGGATATAAAAGCACCTTCAAGCAGAACGAACATAAGACATTTCCCAAGCTACCTAAGTCTGACTTTATTGAAAAGCTAGGTAGAGAAAAAATGAGCATCAAGGAATGGGCAGCGGGGATGGGGGGGGGGGGGGGGGGAACACATCGAGAAACCAAAAGGAATCTGGGAAGACAGGGTTCATGCCCTGATTTCCAGATCCTGGAAAGAAGTCTAAAAGGAAAGGGAGAAGAGGAGAGAGTAGGCCACCTACTTGTGCTCATCATTCAAGATGTGAACTTTAAAGAACCGAGGCTGGACTTCTTCAGGCTTGTTGTCAGCTGGAAGGACTTCAGGAGCTGGAAGCCACATGTTGAACTCTGCCAGCCAATTCTGAAGAGTATTAACCTGTCAGAAAGCCAAGTCCAGAAAGAGGGTTTTAAGAAACAAGCTCAAAGCTGAGCTCATCAAGTTGTTTAGTGCCCAGCAAGGCATTAACCCAGAGCTCCTCAGAGGGGTGACTAAACTCTTACCGGCACAATGGCAAGGACAGTTTTGGCTGGCGTGTGGCGGAAGAGGACGTCAATGAAGGAGATCACTTGCAAAGTTTTCCCCAGACCCATGCTATGGGCCAGTATACAGCCAAAACCACTACTGGTCTTAAACCTCTCCAGGGATTCAACCAGGTTGTCATACAGGAACCGGATCCCACCAATCTGACAAAGGACAAAAAGAGGTGATTGTTAAAGGAACTGGCAAAGACCAAGATTCAAGTTTTATTCATCTTGGAATTAGTCAGAATTAAGTAAATGAGCAGACACTATACCAGGCAGTTGGTGTGGATGGCTACATAAGTTTCCCTGTACTCTGGTCTATTGGCTGATGACAGTCTTCTTAGAGAAAATATGGGAAATCATTCACCCAGTACAATGTCCCATCTGAGGCAAAAATCTGCAGTACCAAATTCTTGACAGGGTCTCTCACTCAGCCCTTAGCTGCTTACCTCAAGATAGCCCATTCCATGAGGAGTTCTTATTGTGAAGAGTTCTTACATTGAGTCAACCTCTGCCTTCATGAAACCTCCACTCACTGGTTTTGGTTCACGGCTCTGGGTCAACACAAACTACTCTGCTCCCTCCTATCAGAAAGTTCCTTAGACTTATGACTCTTATATCTTTTCTGGAACCACTCTCTGGAACCAGAGTCAAATCAACTTCCTAATCAAGGTACTGTCCTCCAGACAGCCTCTCAATCAGTCTTGCAGATCTCACAGAAGGAAGCTCAAGATTATTAAGCCAAGAGATCCAACAACTCTACATGATATGGCAAACCTGAGGCTTGCCCTTCTCATTCACCAGAAATCCTGAAGCATCGACTCTTCCTTTCTGGCCGAGGTGCGCACTCCCGCTCTGACATCGGCTCTGCTCCCAGAGGGGTAAGCAAGACCACGGAATCGCAGATATGATTGAGGCTGATGTAAATCCAAAGGCCTACCCACTCACAGATGCCCACCTCACCAAGAAACTACTGGACCTTGTTCAGCAGTCATGAAACTACAAGCAGCTTCAGGAGCTAACGAAGCCACCAAAACCCTCAACAGAGCCATCTCTGAGTTCATCGTGATGGCTGCAGATGCCAAGCCCCTGGAGATCATCCTTTACCTTCTACTGCTATGTGAGGATAAGAATGTGCCTTATGATGAGCACTGGGGGTTGTATGGAAACCAATTTAACAATAAATCATTTTTTTTAAAAAAAGGATAGCCCTTATGTGCTTGTGTGCCCCAAGCAGACCCTTGGGGGGGCCTGTGGGGTGTCCAGGCCTGTCTTTACCTGTTCTATCACCATTAAAGAAAGCTCACAGATGAAGCAGCAGATCTAGTCCACTCAGCAGTCCAACTGAAAGGCTCTTCTTAGTCTAAAGAGGTGGCCCCTGCCCCGCTCCTCACTGAGTCCTCCCCTGGGGTTGTGTATCATATTGTCTGTGTCAGCATGTAGTACCTCCAGCTATCTTCTCTTGTTATATTATACTACTAAATTTGGGTTTTGCATTTCTGTGTTATTTTTGTTTTACAGGTTGTTATCCATATTTTAATCCTCCACCCCAGCCCAATCTCCCATTCTACTTTCTCTATCATCTTATTCCCCCTTTTGAAAAATGAACTAATGCCGAGAACAGGCAGAAACAGAGCAGTGACACTATTCAAAGGCAGGGAAGAGCCAGGATAGAGCTTCGCAGGCTCTCATGCTAACAGGTAATGTCCTCAGCAAAGAAGCTGAAAGCAAACAAAGAGGAGAGTCAAGATTTGCTGTACCTGATGAGGTTTCACTGCCCGTGCCAACTGTGGGGCCAGGAAAACATTCTCCTCCTCTGGAGGGTGGTTCAGATTGACAAGGACCCGCCCCAGAGCATCGCGCTGGTTTAAGACATCATTCACATGGGTACCACCCTTCTCCTCTTCCTCATCTTCCTCACTGACAGATTCACTGCTGTCCACAATGTGCAGGGTGTCCTCCTCTCCAGAGCTCAGTTCAATCACTTCTGAGAGAGCCAACAAAACAAAAACAAAAACCAAAACCCAGGGAGCAGAGATAATTTACTGCCCATTATCAAAGCTTATGGCATGGGAACAAAGTTAGAACTTGTCATCACTTGTAAAATCTGGAGTTTTACTATTTCTCTCTTCTGGTTCAAGTTAAGACAAGGGAAAACCTTACATTTACAAGGAGACTCAGGGATATTTGTCACAGACCCCAAACCAAATGGGGAAGGACTGATTTCTATTCAGATGCATAGCCAACCAATCAGGGTGAATACTGAGTCAGGAGGAAGCAGAGACACCTCTGGCTTGACCTTACCATCTCGACTGCTTTTTTCATCCTCACTGCCACTGCTGCTGTCCAAACAAATGACTTCCTGGGCCAGGACCCGAGGAGGCAGTTGGGGACCATCGCTTGCTCTTAAGACAATTTCCTCTAGGGAAAGAAAGATGGAAGGGAATGCCAAAACTACCTTTAGTTCAAACTTATTTCCCACAAATGATTCATCAGCCCTTCACCTTTGTCACTCTCAAGGGTACTATCCCCTGAGGAGAGAAGTTGAGGGTATCTCAAACGCTTCAGTCCCCTTTCTAACTTCCCTTGTCTTTACTGGTTCTTATCTGTTGGTTATTATTATTAAATATATATTACTAAAATATACAAATTATGTATAAATATGTATAAACATAAGATGTGTAACATGGATAAATAAAAATATAATAATTACTTTTTAAAAGTAAACTACGTCCAATGTAGGGTTCAAACTCACGATCTGGCTATCAAGAGTCGCATGCTCTACCCACTGAGCCAGCCGGGTCCCCATAGGGGTATACTTTTATCCATCTTAACTTTTCATCTTATTTAAAAATTTTTTTAATATTTATTTTTCAGAGAGAGAGAGAGATCGTGAGCAGGGGAGGGCCAGAGAGAGAGGGAGATAGAAAATCCCAAGCAGACTACGCACTGTCAGTGCAAAGCCCAACGTGGGGCTTGAACTCACAAACTGTGACCCAGCTAAATCAAGAGTCAGACTGCTTAACTGACTGAGCCACCCAAGTGCTCCGATCTTAACTTTTTCAGTAAGATGTTTCTGATCATCTGCTCCTAAGAAACTGAATGACTCAAAAAGATTCCTGAGAGGTCACAATCTTATTTCAGATCTGCCCTTAACCAATGTGTGTGCTGAAGACCTCTTCTCCCTGCACTTCAGGCAGGGCCTTTCCCACCAACTCTGCTGCTTACCAGGAAGGAACTCCAGGGGAACGGTAGGAATGGGGGCTGCGTAATCCTTCCTCTGCTGCTCCAGGCGTTTCCTTCTTTCCAACTCTTCCTGTTGTGCTGCTTTGGTAACGGGCTCCAACTGATCCTCCCGGAGCAGCTTTCTAAACATTAAAACAAGAGCGAGCACTTGGGTTGGTTCACTTGAGATTTGGACAATGTAATGTCAAGCTAAAGAGCTCACTGCTGAGCTGAGAGAGCTGAGGCAGGAGGAGGAAAAGCCATGTCAGTCGCAAACAACCATGCAATAAGAGAGACAAAAAAAAAAAAAAAGGAGATGGGGGGTGGGGGCACTTGAAGGCTCAGGTGATTCTGGGCTAACATTTTTTCATATCATCTAACTTCCTTAGAGATGTTCCTGAAAACACATCTTTGCACATAACAGATCAAGAGTAAAAGAGTAAAATATGATTCATAAAGTTGCAAAGCAGTATTAAAATACAGAGTTGTTTTATGAGAGGGTAGAATTATAGATCCTTATTTATTCTACATCCTTATTTCGCAAACTTTGAATAATATTTTCAGCTATCATTATGTTAAAAAAATGAGAGTAGGAGGAGAATAGGATATCATTTATCTCCTTTCGATAGCAAAAGGGTTATGTGATGGAAGGACTGTAGGGGATTTAGATAGTAAAGGAAGTTCACATCTGCCATTCCCTTAGCTCAAGGAAGAAGCCGTCTTTGGACTAGACAGTCCCTTGCCAATTGAAGTTGAGCTCTAAGAAAATGAGAACCCAACTTCTTTTATTTTCACCTGTTTTGAAACATAAGGGAAAAGTAAAGGAAAAAACAGAGTCTAACCAGAGCACCCTATCATCCCTGGGCTGCCTCCCAGGGCTTCCAGAGAGTGAGGTACTCCCCAGCACAGCTTGAGCACCAACCATGTCTGCCCTGCAACCTCAGACAGCCTGGAGGTGGTCTTGAGCTGCATCTCCCCTATTAATTGGGGCACAGAGCTTACACTTTTCTTCTTTGGAAAGGGGACTCTCCTGCTCAAACCAGTCCTGCTACTGAAGGCCTTCAAATAAAGGCAATACCTCTCTCTACTCCTTCCCTTCTCCTCTTACCCTGAGCACAGCTCACCGTATATTTCTCCTCATGTGGGAGGGCTTCTGAGCTCTCTTCTTTTTGGGGTCCTCGGAGGTGAGGCTCTTGCCTTGGTGGCGCCTAAGCTGCTCTGAAGGCTCAGACTGAGATGAGGTAGTTGAAGTGCACCGCGGTGGCCGCTGCCCATCTTCCTCCAGTTGGGCACACTCAGTGCCACACAGGTCTTCCAGGGATGGGTCTGAAAAGACAAAGGGAGAGAGGTGCCAGGGACTGACGTTTACTGGGAGAAAAACAGGTTTTGATGCCAGGCACACTTGGGTTCAAATCTCACCTCAGCAATTTATTAGCTGGTGATCTAAGGCAAGTGACTTACATGTCTCTGAATCTCGATGGATTTATCTATAAAATGGGAATAGTGATGCCTACATTTCAGAGCTGTTGTGAGGACTAAATAGTGTGTGTGTCTAGAACCAAGCCTGCTCTAGAGTAGGCTCACAACAAACGATAGCCCTTACTCTTGCTATAGTTTACCACTATGATCAGCATAAGCAAGTTTCATGACCTCAGAATGCTCTGAAAGGGACAGTAAGTTCCAAATGCAGCTCACAGTCACCTGTGTGACACTGAACAAGTCTCATCTGCCATCAAGAGGAATATTCCTCCTTTCAGTGTCTTAAAGTGTTCATTCACTGACCATTCAATGAGGGCCTACAAGATGGAAAACACTGTCCAAGATGCTTCAAGGGGTATTTATAAGACTCCTTCCTTTCAAGGAGTTTGTTTGTTTTCTACACTTAATAAGGCAAGGTATGCTAAACACCACAGGAAGGGCAGGCTAACTGACCTAGAGAACTTAAAATTTTAAGACATCATTTTTCTACCTAGAGGTAATTAGCTAAACCAAGAATAACTGCCTTAGAGTCACACGAATATGAAAGACACTACTATGTGGTATAATCACACAAGAAATTATATGGGAGGCAAAATGTGAGTGAAGCCTTGAAAGGTAAGCAGAATATCTAAAGGTATTGCCCTGAGGAGGGGAAAAGGGAATGAAACTCCTGGTAGAGGGAATGTCATTTGTGGCATCAAACACCCGCAAGGACTGGGGCTGGGGCAGGAGGGTCCGTATGCATAGCCCTCTTCCTCAGTCTGTTGAGCAGCATTCCAATAATTGGATGGGCAGGCTTTGGCAGTCACACAGACCATAAGCCTGCCCCCAAACCCACCAGAGCCTCCCAGATACAAGCAATATACAACTGAAAGGTCTTTCCCAAAGGTAAGAGTAATTTAAAACTAGAACATAAATGCTGTAACTGAGTTGCCTTAGTCAATGCCACTTGGCTCTCAGGCAGGAAGGACTCAGAAGTTTGGGGGTTTGGTGTAATTATTTTTGTTTGTTTTAAACTGAACTTTAAAGTTTATTCAGATTTCACCAGTTTTCCACTAATGTCCTTTTTCTGTCATAGGATCCCATCCAGAATATCATATTGCATTTAGCTCTCATGTCCCAAGCTCTCTCAACTGTGGCAGTTTCTCTGTCTATTCTTGTCTTTCATGACCTCAACAATTTTTTGAAAAGTACTGGTCAGGTGTTTTGTCGACTGTCCCCTAATCTGAGCATCTGATGTATTCTCATGATTAGACTGGGGTTATGGTTGGGGTGGAAGGGGGGGAGAGAATACCACAGAGATAAAGTGCTCTTCTCATTACATCTTATCAGGGTACATGATATCAATGTGACTTATTACTGGTGACAATAATTTTGATCACCTGTTTAAAGTGGTATCTGCCAGATTTCTCTACTGTAAAATTACTGTTTTTACCTTTCCATATTTTATTCATTAGAAGCAAATCACAGGGCGCCTGGGTGGCTCAGTTGGGTAAGCATCCAACTTTGGCTTAGGTCATGATCTCATAGTTTGTGAGTTTGAGCCCCGCGTTGGGCTCTGTGCTGACAGCTCAGAGCCTGGAGCCTGCTTTGAATTCTGTGTCTCCCTCTCTCTGACCTTCTTCCGCTCAAACTCTCTCTCTCAAAAATAAATAACATAAAAAAAGAAGCAAATTACTAAGCCCAGCCCACATTCAAAGGGAAGAGAATTAAGCTCAATTTCCTGGAGAGAGGGTCATCAAGGAATTTCTGGACATATGTTAAAACTACATGCAAACAAATATTTGGAGTGGTAGGGGACTCTGAGGGTTTGAGGATGCAAATGTCCTGTTTCTTAAAATTTACCCACTAATTTTAATATTCATCAATGGATCTTACCTGGAGTTATTATTATGGTGTTCTAACAGTGGTTTTATCTTTCCCTCTGTACTTCTACATTTATTATTTGGAATTCTTCTATAAGGAAGATTTGTCCCTTCTCCCTCATTTATATATTCAATGTTTTTTTAATATCAGTATGGACTCAAGTGCCAATGTGGTAAGAAACATTGAACCTTGTAGGCTTTGGTAAAGGGAGACAAGGTTGCCATAGACCTCAGTGAGTGAACCAGTAAGCTGATGTCCCAAACCAAAAGAAAATCATACCATAGATCATCATCCTATGCACTCAATCACCAAAAAATAACAAATGGACCATCTCACCAGCCAGTGGCTAAGTCATAGAATTATGAGTGTCCCAGACATTCCATTATTGCTTACCTTCTGTTGCTTGGTATAGCCCCTATTACTACTGTGGGTTCCTTATGTTCTCTTTCATATTGATGCCAGGTTCTAGGAAAGCATGGAGTTGGAAACGAATGTTTCCTAAGAGATAACTGAGCATAGGGGTTCAATACGGACACTGAAGCCAGACTTCTGGGGTGTGAATACAAGCTCTGTCTCTTATTTGTTCCTCGATTATAAAAAGAGAATAATGACGGTCATTTTATTCCTCAGCCTGACAGTTGAGGTGATGATTATGTGGACACAGCCTAGACAAAACACCAAAACAAGCTTGGCATACAGTGAACACCATATAAAACAGCCGCTACTTTTCCTAGGACTACAACCATTCGAGGTATAAGGAATGGGTTTGGTTTCTTATCTCCTCTCTTTCTTATGATAACTGCAGGTGAATTTTGCTCCCCTCGTTCCAAGTTTGAGAAACTGAAGCCCTAAAAAGTTAAGAAAAGAAATAGCTTGCCTATGGGTATACAGGAAAAAAGCAAGAAAACAGGAGCAGACAGTTAAGAGAATGAGCTTCATGGTTAGGCAGTACTAGTTGAATCCAGACTGTCACTTAGTAGTTCTATGTTCATGGGTTCTTCTCTGAGCCATGGTTCCCACATTTGTAAATAGGGGATGTCAACAGCTCTCTCAGGGAAAATACTCTTCTTTAAACCCAGGTCTGCCAAACTCCATGGAACTCCATAGTTTCAATCACATCGAACAGTCTAGCAGCAAACAAAGCTATGGGGCTTGGTCAGCCATGCTGGGTAGCAGTGTCTATTTGTTTGGGAAACTCAAACTGTATATATCCTAATCAAAAATCAAAAATAAGAAAGCAAAAGAAGCAGAAATGATACAAACTGCATTTTGTTCTCACAAAACGAAGTGTTTCTTGCAAATACACATGCACACACACAAATACACACACACACCTGCCACATGAGACTGTACACATCTTCATTCCAAATCTCTCCACATGAGACTGCCACAAACTAGCCACTGTTGCTTCTCCTGCCCCCTCTGTCTTTTAGTTTAGCCTAACACACATATGAGCATTTGAGTACAAGGCCCTGTACCAAGGCACAATGGAATGGTTCATATAGGGAAACACGTGTGGTGAGTGTCTAACAGCAACAACACCCAACCCAGTCATGGAGGGCGGAACGCTTCCTTGGGAAAGATGAAACTTGGGTTTAACTTAATGCAATAAGTAGGTACCAGATAATAAAAGAAATAGGAGCATAAGTAAAAGGAAGAGACTTTAAAATTATGATTTTTTAAGTTTTTTTATTTTTTATTTTTTTTATTTAAATAGTTATATAGTTTATTTATATAGTTATATAGTTTATTTAAATAGTTATATAGCTTATTTATATAGTTATTTTCAAATTGGTTTACATATAACACCCAGTTTTCATCCCAACACATGCCCTCTTTCATGCCCGTCACCCCCTCTCCCCCCTCCCTCACCCCCCTCCCTCTCAGTTTGTTCTTAGTCTTTGAGAGTCTCTTACGTTTTATCTCCCTCCCTCTCTGTGTCTTTTTTTCCTTTCCCCTCTTCCCCTCCCCCATGGTTTTTGCTAAGTCTCTTAAAATCCACCTATGTAGAGCAACATATGGTATCTGTCTTTTTCTGACTGACTTATTTCACTTAACATAATACCCTCCAGTTCCATCCATGTTGCTACACATGGCCAGATTTCATTTTTTCTCATTGCCACGTAGTAGTCCATTGTATATATGCACCACATCTTCTTTATCCATTTGTCAGTTGACGAATGGATAAAGAAGTTTTTTTATTTTTATTTTCAGAGAGAGAGAACACAAGTGAGGAAGCGGCAGAGAGGAGAGACAGAATCCCAAGCTGGCCTCACACTGTCAGCGCAGAGTCCAATGTGGGGCCCGAACTTATAAACTGTGAGATCATGACCTGAACTGATACTCAACCGACTGAGACACCCAGGAGCCCCAGGAATAGAGACTTAAAACAAGGTGGAATAGTTGGAAAAATACAAGTAGTTCAATACTGGCTAAAATGAATTAAGCAAAACAGCAGCAGGAAGGAACTTCCAACCCAACTACCACTTCCCTGTCTCCCCCCAGGAGCCATTTGCCCAAAGCAGACTGAGCTGTAGATCCAGATCCTTCCTGGATGCTGGCATGGAAGTCAACCCCTGTCCCAGGGAGGACTACCTCCAAGGCCTTTTCTTCCTAGCATTCTACATTCTACTGCCAGCTGTTTGGGTGGGGAGGGGAAGCTAATGTGTCCAAGGTAAAAGTTGGGGGTAGAGGTGGGCAGTGGATGTGGACA
Organism: Paguma larvata; assembly: GCA_030068075.1. Taxonomy (NCBI): domain Eukaryota; kingdom Metazoa; phylum Chordata; class Mammalia; order Carnivora; family Viverridae; genus Paguma; species Paguma larvata. The sequence continues at coordinate 19,276,158 of CM057842.1, read as the reverse complement.
TATGTGCACACATGCACACACAATCACATGTGAATACCCTGAGTGATTCACTCCCCTGCAGCAGGAGTGGAAGCATCTTCTTTGGCCCTCACACTGAGAGACTATGAGGGTTTAAAGCAGATGATCTTTGCTTTTTGAGGACAAAGGAGAAATGGCCAAGGGAGGCATCAGACAAGGAATGTTCATGATGGGGCACTGCAATACCATTAACAAGAGCAAGAGGTTAAAACATCAATCACAGTCTCCTCTCTGATACCATAGGATCTACAGCAGGCCCTTTACAAAAAGCCTCCCAAAGACAGAGTTCAGGGTGACAAGAAGCATTGGGAATGCAACATGAGCCTTGGCTCATGGAGATCTTCCACCTACTGAGAAAGTAAGGTGCTACTGCTTTGTCTCCAGCCAGACATAAGAACTAAAAAAGAAGCTCTGAAGGAGATGCAAGTCCGACTGGCTGCCTTCCCGAATTCACTACCCTTCCCTCAAACAGTCCTTTCCTATTTCCACCTGAAGCACTACAAGAGGAAAGCTCAGCAATTCTGTTTTCCTTAAGAAGAACTATCATTCCTTCAGGTGGCTCACACTTCCAAAGAGCTAATCCTCCCATGGCATTGTCACACAATAATACTGTCACCTTCTTCCTAACTCACAGCCATGAATTCTTCCCTCCTAAAAGGGGAGGCCAAAATATTCCTCCTCCCAAAGGAACAGATAGCTGGACAGCAGAATCCCTAAGACGGGATAACTATTGCTAAACAGCTACTTCCACCAACACTGCAGCTTGCCCTACGCAATTACACTTGAGGCTGGATTGGTACACTTCAATTTAGTACTTTGCTAGGTCCTCTGACCTGGTTCTGATCATGAAACTTGATGTTCCCCTGGCCTTAAGGCCTTTTGTTTCTATTTCACAAGCAAATTTATTGAGTAACCACTTGGAGGAACATTTGGAAGCATGGTTAGAGAGTAGACAGACAGGATAGAGTCAAAGTATAGAGGGCAGGCCTTGAATGTCAAGCCAAGGGGTCTGAACTTGACCAGGGAGTGGGAATTTGTTGCCAACTGTATGTCTTTCGGTTTCTGCCTTGCAGAATGGGCTGTTTCTGGAAGGAGGAAGAACAGAATCTGATAACCTTTCAATATCACAAACAAATTCATAATCAAACATTCCAACTTGTGAGGCCCTGTTATGAATTCCTGTCTGACCTAGGCTTGAATGTGGCCAAGTACAGTAGCAATTTTAAAATGATCACAGTAGGGGTTCCTGGGTGGCTCAGTTGAGCATTCAACTCTTGAATCACAGTTTGTGAGATCAAACTCTGCATCAGGCTGTGCACTGACAGTGCAGAGACTGCTTGGGATTCAATCTCTCTCTCTCTCTCTCTCTCTCTCTCTCTGCTCACACTCTTTCTCTTTCTCAAAACTAATAGTTAAAAAATATACAAATATTTTTTTATATTTAATAAATATTAAATTTTTTAGCCCCTCCCCTGCTCACACTCTTTCTCTTTCTCAAAACTAATAGTTAAAAAATATATAAATAAAAAAATAAAATGATCATATATATACAATTCTCATACACACTTAGTTCAGACATAGGTTTCCCCTGTATTCTTAGAGGATACAGGTCTAAATAAGCTCCTTACCAACCAGTATTCTTTGAATGAATCTTTAGCTTCTGGGTTCAACAACTACTGTTTGTTAAAGAATTTTAGTTTATAGATGTACTAATATTTAAAAAGTTTGTTGTCATGTAAGGCAATGTTTTACAAGTGCTTCATTGCTGCTTCATGACGCTTATTGTGAAGTTTCCAGTATTTATGTAATATCATAACATACACATCTTAAACTATTCTTAATAAACTATTATTTCAAAATTTCTATAATTTTCCTCTAAGTCAGAATGTAACTTTTCACTGCATGCTGTTTTGTATCTTCTGAATATCAGACCTTGTAAATTTACAACCTAATCAAAATAATTAATTTAAGTTTCAAAAAAATAGCCCTCCCTAAACTTCTGGAATACACTCCAAAAGTCTTTGAGGAAAGAGAGAAAAGGTTCAACAAGGAGGTAAAGAGACATGTGGTTTAAAAGTCATTGACTATTACCACCCAAATTCAGAGTCACAGAATCAGATCTGGCCACAAATACCCCTGAACTTTCTCCTTCACGTGAGCCAGCTGTGAGCAGCAATCACCAGAGTTATATAAACACCAACAAACACTTACATAAGCTTCTCAGGAATGAGTTATGAACACCACCACAACAAATATGACTAGGCAAATGAGGAGCTTTGAAAGAAAAATCTGTTTCACTCATTGGGGGTATAGGTACAAACATTTCCAGGGCCCTTTCTCGAGCTATTCTATCTTTTCTTCTCAATCCCATCTGTATAAACAAAGATCGGAGAATTCACATCCCTTTGAGTCCCTCAAACAGAGGGCTGTTAATAAAAAGCAAAGAAACCAGAACTTTTGACAATTTCATCAGGCTAAAAAGACAAAAATTGAAGACATGAGGGACCACGATCCTGGTGAAATAAGAAAAGCAGAACTGAGCCAAAAACTCAGTTTGTTTTCATTCGAGTCATTTGCTTCACTCTAAAGGTGAGATGGGAGATTAAGAAGCTAAGCTGAAAGCCACTGAAAAGCAGAACATATGTTTCTGCAATCTCAAGGTGCAGAAAAGGATTAAAAATTTAGGAATCACCAGAGCAGATCGTTCCAGGGAACACCTTGGCTCTCAGGTGGAACCTATGGGATGGCCTCACTCTAGAAACAAGGGTGTGCCAGGAGTAAACAAAGGCTTATAAACTATAATCCAACATTTATTCGGGCTTGTTCTGCTGGATTAAGGTGATCAACCCCAATATGTGCCTGGAAGAAGAAAAGGAAAACTTCTCTAAAGATATCATCCATAGTCTCTTTAACTTTTTATGTACACTGTCCAGCATTTAATGAAAAATTCCAGCTATGCCAGGAGACAAGACCAATGATCAAAAACTAAGAGGGATAAACATACAATAGAACCAGAATCACTGGTGATCTAGATACTAAATAAATAAATAAATAAATAAATAACTGATAAAATGGGTAAGAAAACAAAGGAAGAAATGGAGAAAATGAAAGGAGGGATGTCACCGAATAATCAGAATATATAAAGACAATCAAAGGGAAATTCTAGAAATAACATATATAATAACTGGAATCAAGAAGCTCTATGGATGACAGGTAGGATAAATAGAAAACACAACACACGACAATAACAAAAAAAAAACATTCCTAGGGAGCGTATAGCAAAACTGTTGAAAACTAATACCAAAGAAAAAAACTGTATGAGCAGTCATAAGTGGGGGAGAACACATTACCTTCAAAGCAGCAACAATAAGAATGACAATGGAGTTTTCAGACATGAAAGACGCTAGAAGACAGTGGAAAATCTTCGAAGTGTTGAAAAAAAGTAACTGGCAACCTAGAATTTTGTACCAGCTAATACATCATTCAAAAATGAGTGCAAAATAAAGCAATTTTCAGACAAACAAAAACGCAGATTAAATTTGTTGCCAAGAAACATTTTCAAACACAAATACCAAAGGGAGTACTTGATACAGAAAGAAAATGATCTCAAACAACCAAAGAAACAAAGAAATGAAGGAATGAAAAAAACCACAAAGGGAAATGCTCCTAACCTCTTCTAGTTGGCCCCACCCTATTTGATGTTTGCTCAAATAAACTCCTAAAAATAAAAAAATAAGTAAATAATAGAAAAGAGTATACATGTGGAAAATATAATGAATACTGATTATAGAAAAACAACAACATTTTATGGCATTTAAAATGTGTAGAATTAAGGGGTTCCTAAGTGGCTCAGTCGGTTAAGCATCTGACTTCAGCTCAGGTCATGATCTCCCAGTTCGTGGGTTCAAGCCCCATGGCAGGCTCTGCGCTGACAGCTCAGAGCCTGGAGCCTGTTTCAGATTCTGTGTCTCCCTCTCTCTCTGCCCCTCCCCCCACTCATACTCACTCGCTTGTGGTGCTCTCTTTCTCTCACTCTCTCTCAAAAATCAATATTAAAAAAGTTTTTTTTAAATAAAACGTGCAGAATTAAAATAAGGATATATAACTTAAAAGGCATGAAAGAAGTAAACAGATTTAAAATGTTCTAAGGTTCTAATACAGTTGGGGATGTAATAAAAGCAATGATTTATACTAGACAAGGATGCATAATAAACACTAACCAAAACATAAGATAACCACTAAAAGCACAGTAAAATATTATATAACTAACAAGCCAACAGGGAGGAAATTACATCATTAAAAAACAAAAACAGGGGTGCCTGGGTGGCTCAGTCGGTTAAGCACCGACTTCGGCTCAGGTCATGATCTCATGGTTTGTGAGTTTGAGCCCCGCATCAGGCTCTGTGCTGACAGCTCAGGGCCTGAAGCCTGCTTCCAAGTCTGTGTCTCCCTCTTTCTCTCCCCTCCCCTGCTCATACTGTCTCTGTCAAAAGTAAATAAACATTAAAAAAAAACAAAAAACAAAAAAATGCCAACAACTTGATTAATCCAAAGGAAGAAAAAGAACAAGATAGAAGATGAGATAGAAAATAAACAGCAAGATGACAAATTTTAACACAACTCTATCATAATTACATTAACTATAAATGGACTAATATTCCAATTAAAAGACTAAAACCGTTAGACTAAATAAAAAAAAATGAAACCCAACTAACAGGTGGAAGCATGAAAAACAAGAACAGAGAAAAAGTTGAAAGTAAAAGAATAGAAAAAAAAAAGTAAAAGAATAAACACTACTAAACACTAACCAAAAGCTGCCGTATCTAACTATACTAATATCAGGTGAAAGAGACATTAGGGTAAGAAGAATTACTAGAAATTAAAAGGGATGTTTCATAATGACAAAGGTCATTGTACAAAGAAAATATAACAATATCAAATCTGTATGCACACAACACCTTAGCTTCAAAATACATTAAAGCTGACAAAACTGAAAGAAGAAATACAGAAATCTACAATCATAATGAGAGACTAATAAGTCTCTTTCAAGAATATGAGTCAACAGACAAAAACACCAGTAAGCTATACAAGAACTGAATGAAACAATTAACAAACCTGAATTAACAAACATATGTAGAACACTTCACTCAACAATGATGAAACACACTTTTCAACAGCTCATGCATCGTTTATCAAAATTGCCCATATACTGCATCATAAAGCAAACCTCAACAAATTTCAAACAAGTGAAATCATTCAGAGTATGTATCTGACCATAGTGAGAGCAGCATAGAGATATTAGAAGCCTAGCAGTGCTAGGGGAAGAGCAGTGCCAGGGGAATTGGGGAGTTCTAGACTTGCCAGAGTTGAAAGATATCATTAACATCCTGCTGAAACAAAAGAAGGCTGTCCCTAAGAGTAAGAACCTCACACTCTAGAGTAAGAGACCTATATATTGGATCCTCCTTAACAAAGCCTAAAACCAAGCCCTGACAAGATCTGCAGGAAGAGAGAATTTAGAGACTGAGTCCTACACCAAATTAGATTGGGAAACACCTTAGACTTTTCACAGATTGGTACTAAAATGGCATAAAACCAGGATTTCATAGTTCAAGGTGATCAATCAGTAACTGAACTGCCTGCCAAAATTAGAATGAACGAGAATGCAGAGCCTCTACAATATATTATGCACAAAGACCATTCTTATTGACTCAAAAATTACCAGATATGCAAAGCAACAGGAAAATATCCAGTCAAGAAAAATTCAATCAAGAGAAATCTAGGGGCACCTGTCTGGCTCGATCAGTAGAGCTTGCAACTCTTGATCTTGGAGTGGTGAGTTTGAGCCCCACACTGGGGGTAGCGCTTACTTTAAAAAATAAAAATAAAAAAGAAAGGAAGGGAGGGAGAGAGGGAGGAAGGGAGGGAGGGAGAGAAATCTAGATGTTAGAAGTCTAGATGTTAGACTGTCAGCCAAGCAATAACCCGAGAAATAATAAATGTTATTGTTTTAATCACTTAAGTTTTGGGGAAATTTATGACATAGTATTAGCAATTGAAACAGAAACTTGGTACTTGGGCTATATAAGAATAAACAATTCAATAAAAAAATTAAAGTATGGCTTTGCGTTTGGGGTCAAGTGGTGAGTAAAAGCTGGATCATAAGGAGACCGGTCATAAAAGCCCAAAGGGTCTCAAGGAGATTATTGATGAAGGCGTAAAGGAAAATGTTATAGGAAGCTAAAGGAAAAAGAAACATTGTTTTAGAAAGTTTAGCAACTCTATCACCAGCAGTAACATAGAAAATTGAGATCAAATCCAGGGCAGACCTGTAAGGTCCTTTGTTATGATTTCAGAAATATTTAAAGTAGTGCCTCATAGACCTTTTCAAAGAGACAAAAGGCCTCCTAAAGATTTTGCAGGCATGCCTAGCAGATCTTCTCTGTTAAAAAAAAAAGACTCAGAAAAAAAGTCCTCAGATAAAAGAAACTGTACTTATGGGGTGAATTCAAGAAACTACAACTAAAAGCCACATTCACACATGGATCTGAGTTAGATGACAAGATCTTGGACCATAAACTGATGCTGAAATGGGATGAAACTTTGGGGGTCTTGAGGAAAGGGGGCAGTGTATTTTGCATGTGGATGATGTGAATTACTGTGGCCAGAGGGTGAAATGTGGTAGACTGTTTTTTCCAAAGATGGATGCAACAATGTCTTTCATCCCAATGCTTTCCTACAGTTTGACTCTGATCCTCCTACTGAGAAATCTTTTTCTCTTGAATCTGGGTGGGCTTATGACTTGCTTATAACCAAAAGAATAAGACAGAAGTGACACTATAACTTCCAAGGCTAGCATAAAAGGCAATGTAGCTTCCACTTTTTTTTGCTATTTTAACTGTGGCCACTATCTGCAATTGAAATTGATAGAGTCTAAAATTCTTATGAAAATGCAAAAGTCCTAGAGTAATCAAAATAATCTTTTAAGACAGCAACAAAGTTGGACTTCTTGTACTATCTGATTCAAACTATAGTAATTATGATTTTGCCTAGGAATAGACATAGTAATTAATATAATACAGTCCAGAATTAAACCATACATTTATAGTCAATGAATTCTTGCAAAGCTAATTAAAAGAAATTCAATGCAGAAAGATAACCTTTCCTAATGCACCATTTGCAATAGATACAATCATCACCTCATTCTGTATCATACACAAACAATAACTCAAAATGGATCAAGGCCTAAATACAAAAACTTAAACTATAAAACTTCTAACAGAAAATACAGTAGAAAATATTTGCAACTTTCGGGTAAGGTTTTTTTTTTTTTAATGTTTATTTTTGAGACAGAGTAAGGCAGAGCGAGAGTAGAGAAGGGACAGAGAGAGAGGGAGACACAGAATCGAAGCAGGCTCCAGGCTCCGAGCTGTCAGCACAGAGTCTGATGTGGGGCTCGAATCCATGAAGTGGGTGAAATCATGACCTGAGCTGAACTCAGATGCTCGACCAACTGAACCATCCAGGTGCCTCTAGGGTAAGTAAAAATTTCTTAAGCAGGATACAAAAAGCTTGAACCACAAGGGGAAAAAAATGATAACGTGCTTCATCAAAATTAAAAACTTCTGCTCTTTACAAGGCATCCTTAAAAAGAAAAATGAAGGGCACCTAGGTGGCTCAGTCAGTTGAGCATCTGACTCTTGATTTTGGCTCAGGTCATGATTTCACGATTTGTGGGGTTGAGCCCCACATTGGGCTCTGTGCTGATGGCAAGGAAACTGCTTAGGATATTCTCTCTCTCTCTCTCTCTCTCTCTCTCTCTGTCCCGCCCCTGCTCATGCTTTCTCTCTCCCTCTCTCTCTCTCTCTCTCCTCCTCAAAATTAACATAAAAAAAAGATGTTTATGAAATCACATTCCAGTCTTCAAAATATGCCTCTTTTTCACCCATGAAATAAATGACTACTGAACAATGGAAAAGCTTATTTAAAGTGACTACAATAAAATTACAGATTTTTTTTTACAACAAAGAACACTATGAACAATGTTAAGAGATAAGCCACAGACTAGATGCTATTCAGAACATAAATAGCAAAGGATTTGTAAGTGTAATAAAGAACACTTATAAATCTGAAAAACTTCATTGCCTATAATAGTCAAAACTAAAATCATTACTTCAGAAATTTAGGCTGGTTCTTGACGTATTCCCACACTTACTCCAATCACTCAACTTTATTATTCCATCAGCCATGAGAAAATTCCCACTAATTTTTTCTCTCCTTAACTGAAGTCTCCATACTAAACATTAATGCTGATCACATACTCTGCCTGATTTTATCTCATGCTTCCATCCCCCAGATTCCAGAAGCAACATCACATCTAGCCATCATAACACATTAAGGGAGGGAAACTCCACTACTCAGGGTGCAAAATTGGAGAAAGAGCTGCAGGCTATCCAAGAGCAACACATGACCCAAGGCATCTAGTGACTGTGGCACCTAGCTATCTTCGATCTTCAATCTTCTTCGGCCAGCTGCCTGAGGGGAGAGCTCTACCCTCCAGATCTGCTAAAGTCTCAAGTGATAACAGACTGGCCACTCTGTCCTCAAAAATTTCCCTTATACTTTTACTTCTAAAGGTCTCTTATCTCTCTAATGAAGCTTTTTAAAAAGGATTATGCCAGAGGTGCCTGGGTGGCTCAGTCAGTTAAGCTTCAGATCCTCTGTCCCCTGCTCTTCTGCCCCTCCCCCACTTGCACTATCTCTCTCAAAAATAAATAAAACATTAAAACCAAAACTTCGGGGTGTCTGAATGGCTCAGTTGGGTAAGCGACCAAATCTTGATTTCGGCTCAAGTCACGATCTCATGGTTTGTGAGATCCAGTCCTGTGTGGGACTCTGCGTTGTCAGCACAGGGATTCTCTTTCTCCTTCTCTCTGCCCCTTCCCCACTTGTGCTCTCTCCCAAAATAAATAAATAAACATCAAAATAAATAAATACACATCAAAATAAATAAATAAATAATTTTAAAAATAATTTAAAAAACACTTCACCATAAATAAACACATAAATAAATAAATAGGGACTAGACTAGGGATCTCAATGGGAAGACCGAAGCAATGGAATATTTTTTTGTTTGTTTCCCAAAGTATGAGTGATGCAAACATGGGAGAAATAAAAATAGAATTAAATACTCAAGCAAATTATTCCTGGAAACTTCAGAATCACTAAAGGGCCAGTACTTCCTCCACCTGCCATTCAGCACTACAAGGAATAAAGTGGTTCTGGAAGCTGCAGCTGCTTGATGTTATATAACCAGAGAGAAGTGTCAAGACTGGAGCTGGTTCAAGGGCTATGTCAGTCCATGCTGGGTTTCCTGCTCTTCTGCGAGGACTCAGTTGGCAGCTTCTCTCAAGGAGTCTAGAAAGCAATCCTCAGGCATCCCCACTGAGCCTGAGAGCTGAGAGTAAGGGGGGCAAACAGGATCTCTGCATCACCAAAGAAGAATGAAGAGAATAAGCCTGTTTGTGGCCTTGGGGAACTGTTGCCACTCTCTCTGGAGCTCAGGCTGGCAAAACCCCACACCCATTCTCCTGCCTGGAAATTCACTTTAAATGGTGGCAGAAGCACAGAATAATATACAAATCTTTCCATAACATGCAAACTCCACTAAGGTCCCATGTAAGGGGGTCCACAACAAGCAAGAGGAAACTAGGATGGCATAAGGGCCTGCCTCTTTTAAGAGAGAAGAGCAAAGAGAAAAAGCAAAAGCTCATTCTGTTTATTTTGAGAGAGGACTTGGGTACACACACTAAGGTGATAATCCTTCACAATTTGTTACTTGTGTCTGTTAACCTAGAAGACAGTAAAGCTGGTCCAATGGACAAACAAAAAGTATGCTAGGAATCTGTATTGAGGAGGAGGAGGAGGAGGGAGAAGGTCAATCAGCAGAATTTCTTTTATTTTTTCATTTTACTGATGAACATTTTGAAGTATTGAAGCTACCAACCACAAAAAATAAAACCAAATTACCAGAAGGATTCATTAGTTGAGAAAAGGCTATGAACAAAGAGTAGGGTTTCACAAGCAAAGCATCAATCAGACTTCACAATAGACATCATGGTGGGAAAGCACAGGAGGCAAGAGAAAAGATACCTTTGCAAAATGTCCAAATTAGAGAATACTGTCACAGCACATAATTTCCTCCACAAAATGCATTCATGTACAACTGAAACATTTAAACAATCCCATCAGACTGTTAATGATCAGAATTTCTGATCTGAGAGCAGAGATCAGGGTAGGTTGAGGAGCAGATGCTCTGGAGGACAGGGCTCAGTGATCACTCTCCATACTCCAACCTAAAGAGAGCGTCGTTAGGTCTGCCTTGGCAAAATAATAAGCTAGTGCAGATTACGGATCTTCAGAACAGTCTCATTGGCTGGAACCTTAAACGTTAACTCCATGAATGCAAAAAGCTAAAGAGTTACTCTAACCAGAGAAAGATGGGTAAGGCCCTTTCTGGCTGATCATATTAAAAATAAAAAAAGGATGCCTGGCTGGTTCGGTCAGTAGAGCATGAGACTCTTGATCTTAGGGGTTCATGAATCTGAGCCCCATGTTGGCTGTAGGGATTACTTAAAAATAAATAATTTAATTTAATTTAAAAAATAAAATTAAAATAAAACAACAAAACTTTTCCTTGGAGTCATAGAAAATGCAAAGAAAATATGTATTTATCCAGGAGTACATTACACTACAGCCTTGCTTCCTAATGGGTGAAAGGGACAGTTAAAAGAAGAGTGGCTAAGAACATAAGTACAAAGTCGCTATAGTGGAAGAACATTCCGTAGTGGCTCTCCCAGCACCCTGCACCCCACAGAGAAGCTACTCTTTAGACCTTTTTTAGGTGACCATCAAGGGAAAAAAGCCTCATTCATCCCTGCCTTCTCTTCTCTCCTCTCCTCATATTCAGTCATGAATTCTGTCCCTGAAGAAGTTACCTAAATATCTCTCTCCTTTTCTCTCCACACCACTGTACTACCTGGTCTAGATTCTTGCTCTGGCCTCCAGAGTCTCCCTGCCTCCTGATTGCTCCCCCAACGATCCACACTGCAGAAAGAGTAAGCTTTGTGAATCTACTCTAGTCACAGTCTCCACCCACCCAGGAACTTTAAAAACACTTTAAAACTATCCTTTCTGCCCTTATGACAAAAATCTGAAATTCTTCAGGCCTTTCCTGATTGTTAGCCGACTACCTGACTACCAACAACCTCCCTCCACCCACACACATTTGGTCCATGTTCTCTAGCCTCAAAAGCATGGTGCTCTCAGAGGCTCTGGGTCTTTGCTGATGCTGTGCCCCTCTTTTCCCATTTTCTCATCTAACAGATATGTGTTAGATTCTAATTTAATGGTATCTCATACTCTCTTTCAGGTCTCTGCCCAAAAACCTCTAGAAAGCCATCTCTAGGTTTCTTCCTTTTTATTTTTATTTCAGCATGTGCCCAACATTGCTAGGCTGCAGTGCCTGTCAATATATCTGGGGAGAAAAGGTTAGGTAACTGATGCTTTCCCTCTTAGTATGCTGTTTGGTGAATTTTATTCAAATCTGGCACATCCTGCTTCTGTACTCTAAACTGGACCAAAGACTACTATAAGAGTTCAGAAGACAATTTACAAAATACTTAAAGACATTCCCTTCAGGAGGATTGCTGAGAACTGTGAAGTCAGAGCAGACAAAGTAGCTGGTGAATAGCTACAGGCCCAGCACCTAGTCTGCAGTGAGCCCTGCTAGATATGGATCCCATGCACTGCATCCCCAGTCATGCCCGAAGCCATTACAAATACCATAAACATTAACTCATTCAGTCCTCAAAACAGCCCTATTAAGTAGATGATGCTATAATTATTCCTATTTTACAGATAAGGAAACTTGCTCAAAAAGTCCTAAGTGGTAAAGACAGGATTTGAACTCAGGTGACTGATCTGTCTCCAGAGTTCATGCTCTTAGCTGCCGCACTGCATAATTTCCCTTCTACTCTCATTTCCCTCAAAGTTGTGTGGGGGGAAAAAAAATAGAGCTCAGAGATAGAGCTATGTATGTACTGTGCCTCAGTTTACAACAAAAAGGTACAGAAAACCCAATGTAGAATGCTAGATCAATTTGATAATCATATTTGGAAAAAAAAAGGATGAACCTTGACCCCTACCTCACACCATAATCAATTCATGATAGATCACTGACAGGTAAAGCATTTAAAGCTTCTAGAAAATAACAGTATTTTCATGATCTTGGGGCAAGCACTAAAGCACTAAACATAAAGGGTAAAAATAAATTTGATTTCATTATAATTAAAACATCTATTCATCAAAAATACAATTTAAAAAGGAGCATAAAACTGCAAAAAAGAAAACCCACAAAACATAAAAGTGTGAAAAATCAAGCAATATAGAAGGAAAAGATGTGTGTGTATGTGTACCCAATAAGACTCATAACTAGATATGAAATATTCTAATCAATCAATAAGAAATAGATGAAAGGAAAGAAAAATGGTCCAAAAAATGTGTTCAGACACTTCACAAGAGTGAAAATGATCATAAGCAAATGGGAAAAGGTTGACATCTTAAATAATCAGGGAAATGCAAATTAAACTCACAATCAGAAGCTCCCACTCCCTGATTATTGGGAAAGAGGGTTGAAGGTCCTATCAGGCCACTCTGAACAACTGGGCCAACATCTGACATGCTTTCCTGCCACGGATTTACAAAACAATCTTCTGCCCCCAGCACACCCAAATCTGCCCCTTTGTGTCTGTAAGCCTGGCACACAGAAGAGGACAGGAAATGGTCTCAAAATTGGCTACTTCATTTCTAGTAAGAAGTCACCCTAAACTCTTGATTTAGGCTACTTTGAAAAATCAGTCCAACAACAGATATTCAAGTTCTTAGGAAAAGGTGATACAACTTTCTGGGCAAGGGAAGAAAGAGGATACAATGAATACAGAATAAAAAGATCTGTCTTGAGTCTGTAATTTAAGGAAGGGTGTTGGTCATCTAAGTTGAGAAAAAAATGCTAAAATGCAATAGAGAACTATTTACACTGTTTTACATTCAAGTCACATGGCTAAACTGGCCTTCCATGCTGATTCACAGTCCTGTACTTCACTTTGGTGATTCTACCTTTTTCCTAAAAACATGCCCATACTTTCCCGTCTTCACCCAGAATGAGAAAACAACAGATCTAGAGTTCAGGTTGCAGAATTTCATCTTGCGGAAGTAAACCTGAAGGCTCAGCAAGGTCTTGCTCAAGATCACAAAAATTTAGATGAAGATGATTATCTTGCCCTGAGGGGTGTTCCTTTCTGTCACACACTAATATGCTGAGGTAAAGGCTTTTTTCCAGGCCTTGGCTTGAGCCAGTATGGACTGCTCCCAACTATACTGTGTCATCCATTTCTCTCTCCCTACCTGATAAGCCCCACTGGCAAAAAGTTAGAAAGATAAAATCTTTTAACCTTTAAAAGCCTTTTTTTTTTTTTTTAGTGTTTTTTAAATTTAAGAGAGAGAGAGAGAGAGAGAGAGAGGCAGAGACAGAGAATCCCAAGCAGGCTCCGCACTGTCAGCACAGAGCCTAACATGGGGCTCTATCCCATGAACCACGAGATCATGACCTGAGCCGAAATCAGGAGTCAGATGCTCAACCAACTGAGCCACTCAGGTGCCCCTAAAACAGCCTTTCCTTGACCTCAAATACCCCCTCATTTACTGCTTCTTTAATTTCCTTGTGTAGCAAAACTCCTCAAAACAGCTGTCTAGTCTTGGGGCCTCCAATTCCTCTCCACCTGTTCTTGTTATAGCCCCTATCATGGCACAGAAATGCTCATCAAGGTCAGCAAGGACTCCCACACTGCTAAATCTGTTTTCATTTTCATTTTATTTTAATTTCAGTGTAATTAACAGTGTTAGATTAGTTTTAGGTGTCATTACAGTGATTCAACAATTCCATATATTACTCCGTGTTCATCAAGATAAGTGTATTTAGTCTCCTTCACCTACTTCATCCATGCCCCCACCCACCTCTCCTCTAGCAACCATCAGTTTGTTCTCTATAGTTAAGAGTCTGTTTTGGGGCACCTGGGTGGCTTAGTCGGTTAAGCGTCCGACTGGCTCAGGTCATGATCTCATGGTTCGTGAGTTCGAGCCCCGCATCAGGCCCTGCACTGACAGCTCAGAACCTGGAGGCTGTTTCAGATTGTGTCTCCCTCTCTCTGCCCCTCCCCTGTTCCCTCTCTCAAAAATAAACATTAAAAATTTTTTAAAAAAGAGTCTCTTTTTGTTTGTGTCTCTTTCTTTTTTAATATTGTTTGTTTTGTTTCTTAAATTCCACATATGAGTGAAATCATATAATATTTGTCTTTCTCTGACTGGCTTATTTTGCTTAGCATTGTATTTTCTAGATCCATCCATGTTGTTTCAAATGGCAAGATTTTGTTCTTTTTGTGGCTGAATAATATTCCATTGTATGTATGTGTGTGTATACACACCACATCCTCTTTATCCATTCATCTACTGATGGACACTGGGGCTGCTACCATTTTAAATGATGCAGCAATAAACAAAGGGTCCATGTATCTTTTTGAACCAGTGCTTTTCTATTTTTTGGGTAAATACCCAGTAGTTCAATTCTTGGATCATAGGGAAGTTCTATTTCTAACCTTTTGAGGAACTGCCATACTGTCTTCCACAGTGGCTGTACCAGTTTGCATTCCCACCAACAGTGCGCGAGAGTTCTTTTTTCTCCACATTCTTGCCAACACTTGTTTCTTTTGTTTTTCATTTTAGCTATTCTGACAGGTGTGAGGTGATATCTCATTGTGTTTTTGATTTGCATTTCCTGATGATGAGTGATGTTAAGCATCTTGGCCATCTGGATATCTTCTTTGAAGAAATGTCTATTTATCTCTTCTGCCCATTTTATTATTATTATTATTACTTTGGTGTTGAGTTGTATACATTCTTTATATATTTTGGGTACTAACCCTTTATCAGATATATCATTTGTGAATATCGTCTCCCATTCAGTAGATTGTCTTTCAGTTTTGTTTGTTGGTTCTTTTGTTGTGCAGAAGATTTTTTAAAATTTTTTTAAGTTTATTTATTTATTTTGAGAGAGAGAGAGAGAGAGCAGGGAAGAGGCAGAGAGAGACAGAGAGAAAGAATCCCAAGCAGGCTCTATGCTGTCAGCACAGAACCCGACGTGGGGCTGGAACTCACAAACCATGAGATCATGATGACCTGAGCTGAAACCAAGAGTCAGACGCTTAACTGACTGAGCCACCCAGGCGCCCCTGTTGTGCAGAAGATTTTTATTTTGATGTAGTTCCTAATTTATTTTAGCCTATGTTTCCCTTGCCTCAGGAGACATACCTAGAAAGATGTTGCTACAACAAGTGTCAGAGAAATTACTGCCTGTGTTCTTTTCTGGGATTTTTATGGCTTCAGGTTTCACATTTAGGTCTTTAATCCATTTAGAATTTTGTGTATGGTGTAAGAACATGGTCCAGTTTCATTCTTTCACATGTATCTGTCTAGTTTTCCCAATACAATTTGTTGAAGAGACTGTCTTTTTCCCATCGTATATTTTTTCCTCCTTTGTCAAAGATTAACTGACCATATAATTGTGCATTTATTTCTGGGCTTTCTATTCTGTTCCATTGATATGTGTGTCTATTTTTTGTTTCAGTACCATACTGTTTTGATTACTATAGCTTTGTAATATAGTTTGAGGTCTGAACTTGTGATATCTCCAATTATTTTCTTTTTTAAGACTGCTTTGACTGTTTGAGGTCTTTCTTGGTTCCATACAAATTTTAGGATTATTTGTTCTAGTCCTGTGAAAAATGCTGTTGGTATTTTGACAGGAATTGCGTGAATTCTGTAAATTGTTGGGGTAGTATAGATATTTTAACAATATTTGTTCTTCTGATCCATGAGCGCAGAATGCCTTTCGATTTCTTTTTGTCATCTTCAATTTCTTTCATCAATATTTTATAGTTTTCAGAGTACAGGTCTTTTACCTCTTTGGTTAAATTTATCCCTAGGCATTTTATTTTTTCGGTGCAATTGTAAATGGGATTGTTTTCTTAATTCCTCTTTCTGCTGCTTCATTATTAGTGTATAGAAATGCAACAGATTTCTGTATATTGATTTTGTATCCTGTGACCCTACTGAATTCATTTATCAGTTCTAGTAGTGTTTTGGTGAAGTATTTAGGGTTTTCTATATATAGTATCATGTCATCTGCAAATAATGAAAGTTTTACTTCTTCCTTACTGATGTGGATGCCTTTTATTTCTTTTTGTTGTCTGGTTGCTATGGCTAGGACTTCCGGTACTATGTTGAATAAAAGTGGTGAGAGTGGACATCCTTGTCTTGTTCCTGACCTTAGGGAAAAAGTTCTCAGTTTTTCCCCATTGACGATAATGTTAACTGTGGGTTTTACAAATAAGACCTTTATTATGTTGAGTATGTTCCCTCTAATCCTACTTTCTTGAGGGTTCCTAACATGAATGGATATCATACTTCGTCAAATATGTTTTCTGCATCTATTGAAATGATGATAAGGTTTATTATCCTTTCTCTTATTGATGTGATGTATCACATTGATTGATTTGCAAATATTGCAAATATCCAACAGTCAATTCTTACTCCTCATACTACCCTGGTTATTGCTAGCCTTTAAGTAACACAGTTGATCACTTCTCCTTGAAATTGTGTTTTTTTGTTTTTTTGTTAAGCCACCACAGCACTTTTCTCTTGGGTCTCCTACTACCTCAGTGACCATTTCTTCTCAGTCTTCTTTCCTAGGCCCTCTTCATCACCCTCCCCACTGCTGAGTGTCCGGTACACTTAGTCACTCAGACTACTTCTCTTAACTTCTCTTTTTCCTGGGATGATCTTATCCTGTCCCATGTCATAAGTACCATTTACATATAAATATAGCCCATGTCTTTATCTTCAGTGTAGACTTCTCTTCTGAACTTCAACTCAGAAGTCTAACTGCCTTGTTGACATCACAGCTTGGAGGCACAAGACATATTAAACTTGTAACATGTCTCTAAAACTACACTTTTGTCTGTCCCCATTCTGTGCCTCTCCCCCAATCTTTCCAAGCTCAGAAAATGGCATATTAAAGTTGTTCAATCCAAAATCTTTAGAACTGATCCTTATCTTCCTTCTTCTTTCTTTCACATAATCTACATTCACTTCGTTAACAAAACCACTATGTGGTTTCATCTATACCAAAATTCTAGAAAATATAAACTAATCAGTAAGGGCAGAAAGCAGATCAATGGTTTACTAGGGACAGGGATGGAGGCAGGGAAGGGAGGGAAGACTTCAAAAGGGGATAAGGAAACTTTCAGGGGTGATGAATATGCTCAGTAACTTGATTTTGATGATAGTTTTAAGGGTATATACATAAGCATACAATTAAACCTTGATAAGCTGGAAAAACAAACAAAAATCCAAGTAAACTTTTTGACAATATAGTACTCTGCTTATGCAACTTAAGTGAGATATTAAAAGGAAAAAAATGCAAAAATAATCTTGAACTTTAGATTCATTGTTTGTAGTGGAACTATCTGAAACTATTTTGAGTGCACTGCACAACTGAACAAAGGAATAAATACAGTGATGCTACTGGTAACCAGGTTCTCACTGGGAAAAGGGAAATACAGATATGGAATGGGAGAAGGAGTAAAATTAAGAGCACTGTTATTTATAAACACAATTTTTAATTTATTTTTTTAAGTTTTATTTTTTTATTTTTGAGAGACAGAGAGAGAAAGAGAGAATGAGCGGAGGAGGGGCAGAAAGAGAGGGAGACAGGATCTGAAGCAGGCTTCACTGTGTCAGCATGGAGCCCAGTGCAGGGCTTGAACCCATGAGCCATGAGATCATGACCTGAGCCGAAGTCAGACACTTAACCGCCACCCAGACATCCCTGAACACAATTTTTTAATAAATGTATTTCCTAGCTCTAGAGACCAAAAGAGCCAACAACCAATGATATCCTAGTAGTAATGAGCCCAGATCTCGGTTTCTAAGTACCATTTCTCTCTAAAAGAAACCAGGAGTTTGGAGAAAAGTCCAGTTCCTAGGTTGGAACAGGGAAAATACAAGCTAGGCCTGGAACACCACTGTACCAGAAAGAAAAGGAAGTGCTCACAAATTGTAGGGAACATGTCAAAGGAACACTGAAGTTAACCGGATGGGGCCCCCACTAGCCAAACCCAGGATAATTTGAGCACCGAAATGAACAACAGGAATGGATTCTATCACATTGAATTTTTTAAAAAAGGATCTGAGGAATGCCTGGGTGGCTCAGTTAGTTAAGCATTGTCTCTTCATTTCGGCTCAGGTCATAGCCTCGCAGTTCACGTGATTGAGCCCTGTGTCGGGCTCTGCGCTGACAGTGCCAAGCCTTCTTAGGATTCTCTCTCTCCCTGTCTCTCTGCTCCTCCCCGGTTCACATGGAAATGCACATGTGCATGCTCTCTCAAAATAAATAAATCGATATTTTCTTTAAAAAAAAAAAAAACATATTCTTAGAAAAGGAAGAAATCTAGGCTTAAAATAAGGATGTCTAATGCAACAGAAAAGTCGTAAAAATGGTAAAAACTACAACTCCATAGACTATGCTGCCTTGTGAAGGGCCCATAGGAAGGAGAAAACATTAGCTAAAATTCCCATTAGATTGCTGAAATCATCCCACCCCATTGTAAAACCACCCACTCTGATCTTAGTTCAAATTTCTGGCAGCTCCCCTACACTTCTACTTTCAGTTGCTTAGAGAGCATGACTTTTCCTGCAGACTACTACTATTTAATGATATGTCCAGAATTCACAGTTAGAACCTGAAAAAGCATGTTAGAACCCAAACAAACAAACCCAGAGTTCGAGTATATCTCAAACTGCCATCAGTGGCCCTACATGCTCAGGCCCCTGCCTATCTCATCCCAGACCACTCTGGCCTCTATTCTGTACGCTCCAGCCACCATGGCCTCTATGTTCCTAATTCTTAAACAGCAAATTTGTTCCCACACCAGGGCCTTTGCTCTGGCCCTCTGCCTAGAACACTTTACCCCTAATTCTTTACATTGTAAGCAAAGAGGACAAATAGAAAGAGATCAGAGAAAAAGCAAACTCGCTGCAGGAAAGGCAGAGATCCAGAGGTTGAGAAGATCAGCTTTCCCTACCCAGTGGTCTAAGGTGAAGGAGGTCAGCCTGAGGCCAAAGTTGATATCCAGGAGGTTAGCTTTCTGTCAACAAGATGGCTATGAAGCAAGTTCCAGCTGCAATTCCAAGATCTTAGTATCCTGATATGCCATGTAAAACAGACAAGAATAAAACAACAAATAAAGAAGGCCTTCATGTTCAAACAAGATGTGCCCATCAAGGCAGTCTGTGTCCAGATCTTGACTAACTTAAACCAGGGCCTCTCAAACTTTTCCATTGAGAGGTCCTGAATGCTGCAGAAAATATTCTTATCCCTTTAAGGCTCTCAGGGCACCATCCAAAATTCTAACTAAACTCTACTCCAAAATGTATTTGAAAAAAAAAATCCTATTTTACCTTAAAAAATGCATATGAATTGTTTTCTATGCCTAATTTTTATTACAATTTTTAAAATTTCTTACCGAAGTACTAACTCCCAACCCCCAACACCACTCCACTAATCTCCTGATAAAATTGGCACTCCAACAAGGTTTGTCATGTTCTTCCTGAAGTATCCTAAACTTCCAGTATGCTTATCTCGACCCAAGGAACTGAGTTTGGAAATGAAACCCTTTTGGCAAGCAATCATTCTTAGAATAAAAATAAGTTCTTTAAGTCTGCAGTTTCTGGCTGGGGCTTTGCTTTGTTTTCTAGTAATATTCCTTTAGAAAAACCCTACTCTTGTCTTAGTTAATGAGATTGTTCCCAACATGGGTCAAATGGCTTGGATGAGTGGAATGCTCTCAAAAGAAAAGGGTGATGGCGACCCCAGAATCCTGGAGAACCAGGCAAAGACCAGAGAAACTGGCACAGGTAATAAGGTAAAAATACTGTAAGAAAGAAATGAGGCATCTGGCTTTTCCTTGCAAATATTACCCAAGAACAAAGATAGCCTAAAAGAAGTGCAAGTGGTAATGGAAAAGGGAATCATATTATTAAGATTCAGGGGCACCTGGGTGGCAGAGTTGGTTAAGCATCCAACTCTTGGTTTCAGCTCAAGTCATGATCTCACAGCTTTGTGGGTTCAAGCCTCATGCTGGGCTCTGTGCTAGCAGCACGGAGTTTGCTTGGGATTCTCTCTCTCCCTCTATCTGCCCTTCAGTCACTCGTGCTGTTTCTGTCTCTCTCAAAATAAATAAACTTAAAACAAAACAAAACAAAAAAAACACCTAAGATTCATTATTCACTTGGAGAACAAGTAAAATCAGGAACTGGACCCACTGATCCAGATGAATGTTAGTAAGAAACACATGAAGTCCTTGTTAATTAACAGTTTAAATTTTAAGCATCCCCTCCACCCACCCACCCATTAGTGAATATTTAGGCCCCAGTTTCTTGCTATTTTTCTCTGCTGTCTCCCTGCTCCAAGGGGACAAGAAGATACCTTGGGAAAACAGATGTTAAGATCTTTGGCATTTGTATAAACAGGAAAACCCTTGAAGATATCTCTTGGTCTAAACTCTATCACTTACGGTTGCCAAAGTCACGAAAGGAAGAATCTACTGAAGGCTTAGAGCGGATGCTGAGGAAAACAAATGTGCCAATGATTACCAAGGCAAAGGAAAATCTTTTTACAAAGCCATGTAAACATAGGACTCTGTGACACACACCAGCCGTGCCACACTTTCACATCCACTGGAATACACATTAAGCAGCAACTGAAAACAAACTTTTTTTGTAAAGGCTAGATTATTCTAGGAGTTCCCTTCATCTAAATATTTCTAATACCTTATCTGGGGCAAAATATTGGACCTGAAGCTGAGCTAGAAGAAAATACTGAACCAGAAAAACCACTTTGCATGAGGAAAGTCAATTCCAGAGGCACCAGGTTTTGAACCTCTACCTTTGATAATCATAGACACCCAAAGGTGCTGACATCCAATTTCTCCCACCACTCCATAAGAACAGAGAAAACTCAACACAGACATCTGAAGAAGAGAAAAACAGGGGAATGAGGGACGCCGGGGTTGGCTCAGTCAGTTGAGCATCTGACTCTTGATTTCAGTTCAGGTCATGATCCCGCGGTCAGGGAATTGAGTCCCATGTCAGGTTCAGTGCTGAGCATGGAGCCTGCTTGAGATTCTCTCTCTCTCTCTCTCTCTCTCTCTCTCTCTCTCTCTCTCTCTCTCCCCCTCTGCCCGCCCCCCCCCCAGCACACGCGCTCTCTCTCTTAAATAAAAAAAAAGAAAAAACAAACAGGGGAATGAAAAACCAACCCAAAATGTCTCACAACATGCTATGAGTCCCCTAAGGTGTTAGAAATGGAAAGCACTGTCTTCTCCCTAACTTTTTAAAGACAAAATCATGGTGCTACTCCCCAAGAGCCAAAGCTTCCATGTTCTCAGACTACTATCCCACAAGCCAACATTCAAAGTCAGTATAAAGGGGGAGATAATGCCCCAACTTAATGTAGCAAAACTAAAACTATCTCTAATTCCCCCATACATTCCCTATACCATTCTTTCTGCCTTTGTAAAGATTCAATTATCCTCCCAAGCTTTACCTATTCCATCTTCAAACTGCCTCACAAATCCAGTAAGTCACCATGTCCTATAAATTCCAATGCAACAAATCTTACCATTTACTCCTCCTATGCAAGTCAACTGACCCAAACAGTTCAAATCCTTCATTAATCCTTTCTGTAAAGTTCTAACATAGGTCTAACACAGACCTAACTGGGCTTCACTGCATGCTACTAAAATAACATTTCTAAAA
Organism: Paguma larvata; assembly: GCA_030068075.1. Lineage (NCBI taxonomy): Eukaryota > Metazoa > Chordata > Mammalia > Carnivora > Viverridae > Paguma > Paguma larvata. Next base: position 19,254,150 of record CM057842.1, on the reverse strand, counting down.
ATCAAAGGTTTAATGAACGCTCCCCAGTAAAAACTTTTGTCAATTGTATGCTGCCTATAAAACGAATTCTAAACTCCTTCCTAACCTGATCTCAGGCCATTACTCCAGTCTCACTCTGGTCATCCCCCTATGTGTCCAATTCTACACGAAATAAGGTAGCTCACCATTCTCTAGCATATTGCATACTTGCCCTTCTACTTTGCCATTACTCATACTATTCTAAGTGTCCTCTCATCTCTGGTCAACAGTATTACCAATAAACTTCTTTCCTCAAAGTACAAACTAAGAGAGAAAGCAACCCAACACAGGTAGGGAATGATATGAATCTATGGTCTCAGAAGCAATATGGGTTTGAAAAAGGAGGACCACTTTGGAAACCAAGGGCCCAGCTTTGCCACTTTCTTGTGAAATTATACTGAGTAAGCCATTTGCCTTTCTGAGCCTCAGTTTCCTCATCACTAAAATGTATCTGCTTTGCCTAACAGATAGGATTATCAAGATAAAGTAGGATAAAGTGTGTCAAAATGCCCGTGAGGGGATGGACTAAAGCAGTACTTAGAGGGAAATTTGTAGTTTTAATTGTTTTTATTAGGGAAAAAAATGTAAACACATTCTTAGGAAGTTTGAAAGTACTGCTAGAAGTAGAAGGAAGACTATTATAAGGCAGCAATTACAAAGAAAACAAACGCAAATAGAGGGAATCCCCAAAGCCAAAAGACAGTTCTTTGAAAAGGTTAGTAACGATTGTTCAGATGGTTGTGCAAACGGATAAAGAAGCACTATAAAAGTGAGTTATTGTTATCCAATAGAGATGAAACTTCAAATAAAAAAAGCTGAAGTAACAGTTTCTTTTTTCAAAGTGTTTCTCAACCTCAGCATCATTGATGTTTGGGGCCAATAAGTGTGTGTAGGACGGAGCTGTCCTGTGTAATGTAGGATGTTTAGCAGCATCCCTGGTCTCTGCCCATAAGATGCCAGTAGCATCCCAGAAGCTCTCCCCCACCTCCCAGAAGTCATGACGATCAGAACTGTTTTCAGGCATTGTAAATTGTCCCCGGGGAAGTAAAATCATCCCAGGTTGAGAAGCACTGCTCTAAGACAACAAAAAGGCCACATCACACTATACCAGCTAAGACTATTCATAGCTATTCCTAATTTTAGAATAGCTGGCTGCTCTACTCATTAAGGCTGTGAGATGACCAGCAAGCCAAGGCAGGAAGGTCAAGACTGAAGAAACAGGCACGTCTCAGATGTTTCAACAAAACTGCATAGTGTCCAAAATGAGAGAACTAGGAAAACTGTGAGCTCCAAAACAGCAGTAAAATTACCACAAGTAACAGAAGTATCACTTCCATTTGGGAGTGACGGGGTGAGCACAGCTCTAACACTACAGTGAAACATCAAAAGGATACTTGATCAAATTCCAAGAAGTTAGATAACCCTAGCAAGGCAAAAAAGAAAGAGAAAGTACCTACAGAACGCTTTTCTAACACTCTGAACTTTATAAGCAATAAAAACAACTCATTTCAATTTTTTAAAAAAGTATTTCATCTGAGAATTGTATAAATAGTAAAAACAACAACAAAAAAAAAACTCCAGTTACACAGCTGTGACAAATCACAATTAAATTCTCACCACTTCTAGGGGCACCTGGGTGGCTCAGTCAATTAAGCATCTTGATTTCGGCTCAGGTCATGATCTTACAGTTTGTGAGTTCGAGCCCTGCATTGGGCTCTATGCTGACAGTATGGAGCCTACTTGGGATTCTCTGTCTCCCTTTCTCTGCCCCCTTCCCACTCGTGCTCTCTCTCTCAAAAATAAATAAACGTTGGGGCACCTGGGTGGCTCAGTCGGTTAAGTGTCCGGCTTCAGCTCAGGTCATGATCATGCAGTGAGTTTGAGCCCCACATCAGGCTCTGTGCTGTCAGCTCAGAACCTAGAGCCTACTTTGGATTGTGTCTCCCTCTCTCTCATCCCCTCCCCTGCTCATGCTCTGTCTCTCTCTCTCTTACTCTCAAAAATAAACATTAAAAAAAATTTTAATAAATAAACAAAAAATAATTTTAAAAAATCTTGCCACTTCTAAATAAATAATAAAGTCCACAGAAGGATACATTTGTTTTTAGTAATTAAGAACCTAACAAGGAAAATAGAATTCCAAGAAGCCAAGAGGGAAGACTATGTGTATATCCATTATATCCACCAGCAACATCTAAAATCCAATTCTAAACCTGACACAAGTCTAGTGGGTACCTGAAAATGTAATTCTGAGAACCCAAATGGTAAAAAGCAAAAAGTAATGCAGATACCAGGGGACTCTAACGCCATCTTAAAAACCAAGCAAGACAGTCTGATGGTGTACTGTTCCAGCACTCACTATCTTCCATTATTTCTACTTATTCTACTTTAGATAGAAAGGGACTACAGAACCATCTTGGGAGACTCTAACTGATAACAATGGACAGCAATTTATATCAGGAAAAAAAATAAATATAATGGTAATCTCCCTGCCAAAGGTGAAGTGGAAATAGGGCAGAGACTCCTAGACAGTATAAATGAGGGAAAACTGATCCCTGAACCACATGACAAATGTCAAGATGATTGAGAACTGAAGACAGTGCCAGCAGCAAAGAAAGAGGATTGATGTTCATTCTTCTAGAATCTGGAGAAGAGTAGAAGCACATTTTCCTAAGTTGCTTCAGAGATAAGTAGTGGTTATCTAATGCAATGTTCAGCTCTACTAGTGTGGTTTGTTATAAACGACAAAAACTATTCCTCAGTTAATAGGAAGCTTGCAAACAACTACATCCTATACCATGCAAGGCTGGAGTGAATTGAGAAGCCCTATGGCTGGCCAGATGACCTCACACTGGACTGGAGAAGAAAAAGTCAATGTCACTTCAACAAGTTGGGGGCAAAGGAAGGGTTGAGCCACATAGGAGTCCAGAGCGGGTCTACCAGCTATGAAGGTGCAGTTCTCTCCTATCAGGAGCAATTTATAGTCACTAGAAATGGCTGGAGGCAGAGCAGCACCACAGGAGATGCAATAAGCTTTCTGAAAATGTGTACCTATCATCTGAGAATCTCTCCCCAGGTAATCTCCTCATGTCCATAAAACCAGAATTGTGCATATAATTTCAGGAAACTCACAGTTACCCCCACACCTGCCTGTAGCCACCTGATGAATCCATGACCCCCAGACCACAAAGTCTTGCCACCAGGACTCTGCCACTGATTTCTCCATGACTCGGGCAAGTATGCTCCACTCTCAAATCTCTAAATCTGAAACCTCACATCTGTCAAAGATGAGTTAATGTTAAAGGTTCTTCCAGCACTAAAATGAAGCCTATACAGAGAACAATTCACTTCCTGAGAAAGACCATATGAGTTCATTGTTGCTATGCAACCAGTATTTCTCACAAAAGATGACCTAAAAATCCAACTGGAAATACCATGCTCCTCCAGCAAAAAATCCACTAGAAGAAAAGATAAGACAACCCATGTCACTCACTAGAGCCACTCACCATCCAGTAGGTCTTCCGAGTCATCCCTGCCGTGCTCCTCCACTGCCACTTCCTCCTCCTCCTCCTCCTCTTCCGCATCCTCCAGCTCCACGTCCGGGTCCAGGTCTGGATCGCTCCCTGAGGCGGATTCGTCTGACATGGCTCCGAGAGGTCCTCAGTGGGCATTACCGACTCATGGTCCACTGCAAGGGTTCTGGAAGGAGGAAAAGAGGTATCAGAATCACCAAGGGCTTCACTCAGGAACATGATTCTTTCAAAGAGAAAATGCCAAGGATGAATGCCCTGGAAGGGCAAGCTAACCATACCCAAGTCTCTGCCTTCCTCAAAAGTGCACTAACCCTAAGAAGCTCAAGCTTCTCTTAGCTGCTTGGACGTGAAAATATCTTAAAGTGACCAAATACACTCTATGCCTCAGAATTCCCATTTATTCATTCCTTCAACTTCCTGAGCACCAATTCTCTATATCTTTATATGTCCATACATATACATATACACATGATGGATATATAATCACAGGCAATATGCTAGGCTTTGGGAACACAGTAGAAATAGAAAGCCCAACAAAGCATGCTGGGGAGTTGCAAAGAGGTTGGTGCATGCCAGAAGGAGATCAAGGGGAAGTTCTCATTGAACAGAGGCCAGAAGACAGAGAGAGCTACACAGACATCTGGGGGGAGTGTCTTCTAGGCAAAGTGAGCAGCAAGGGCAGAGCCCTGAAGTGAGAGTAACTGGGAGTAACTGGAGCAGGGCCAGGTCCCGCCTTGGAGCACTACCCAGAAGGCAGTCCACTCTCCAACCACCTGAATGTAAGGCTCCCAGCAGGCAGCTGTTCACCACACTCCCACTCCTCTCAAGTATGTGGGGAGCCTCAGGCTCCCCATGGGCCAGAATGTCCCTGTGCCCATCTCTATTCTCAGGATCTGTCCTCCCTCTTAGCTCAATTCCAGCTCCATTTCTTCCAAGAAGTCTTGGTCAACTGCCCCAGTCTTCTGGGATCATATTCCTGCTTCTGAACTCCAATAGCCATGCTTGACTATGCTGACCTTCACTGAAGCCTTCGCATGGGCTACCTGGCAAAGTGGTTTGCCTTCTGTGGTTTCTCACCTACAGACCAGACAGTAAATCCCTAAGGGCAAGGATTTAGATGAGACTGTTTCTTTGTGGCCTGCAGCTGGAAGCATGTTCTATGCAGATCAATTCATTCGTTCACATTCACTCTCTCATTTGCCAACTTCTCTATTATGTCTACTATGTGCCAGGCACTGTACATGTCTATCCGTCTCTCTCTTTCTCTCTCAATTGCTCTACTTTACTGTTAGCTATAAAGGCCATTTCTTCTTGAGGGAGGAAAAAACAAGGTAAAGAGAAACCTAGATAGACTGCTCTGAGATAAAGCAAATATAGCAAAATGTTAACCTAAAGATTCACTGACCAATTCTTTCCATTTTTCTGTACACTTCAAATTTTTCGTAATAAAATGTGAAGGAAGAACACAAAATAAGTAATCTTTTATAAGACAAACTGCTACAGACAACCACATCCACAATCAGGTTATCCTAAAATTCCTCCTATCTCCCAAAATAAAAACTAAAACACAAGTCTCTAATTATTCAACACAAAAACTATTCCAGAACAGAAATCTCTTATTAAGGTCCAGAAACAATTTGACACAGAATTTTTATGTTCTCCTGAACATAAACAGAAACAAAATGAAGTAAACTGGATCCTTTAGAGTCCTGGAAAGCTAGAATTTAAGTTTAAGACTGGTCAGTTAAAAACCACAGGAATTATGAGTATGTATGTGTCTTGGTAGGTCATGGACTTAGCCTTTCAAGACAATGAAAGCAAAAAAACAGCTTTGAAATGATTTAGTAATAAAATTAAAATTTTTGCATTAATAACGTACTTCTAAAACACAAAGTGTGTTAAGGCACGGGGAAGAAAGGTGTTCCACAAATACAAATTAATATAACTAATGCTAAGCTACCATTCACTGAGTGACAAAGCAAATTCCAAATTTCTGAGGAATAACCATCCTATGTCTTTAAGTTCATCAGGTTTTGAAAGGAAGTAGTAAACCAATTAAATGTCAGCAGCTTTAGAAACGAAACTTATTCTAAAGCTAAGTAATGACGCTAATTCAACGGCAGCTACTCTGTGTGTAGAAGTCAATGTTTATAATCAGCATAGCCCCTTTGGTTCATCCTAGACTGCTTGAGATAAGTATTTTTCTTACGGTGTATTTGGCTGATTATGGAGTGGCTTTTAGAGGACAATTTTTAATTAGCAAGTACCTTAACGTAATCTGAATGTCTGTCATTTCAGAGAAGAAACTGTGTGATTGTGAAAGAATGACAATCACTTAGAGATAAACAATAATAAGGAGAAGCCTCCTTTAAAACTAGTTAACAAATATCTTCAAAACAACCTCCATCCCAAGCTCCTGATAGACAGAAGCAAACATCAATTAAACATCAACAACCAAGGGCGCCTGGGTGGCTCAGTTGGTTAAGGAGCCGACTTCAGGTCAGGTCATGATCGCATGGTTTGTGAGTTCAAGCCCTGCGTCAGACTGTGTGCTGACAGCTCAAAACCTTTGGATTCTGTATCTCCCTCTCTCTCTGTCCCTAACCCACTCACGCTCTGTCTGTCTCTCTCTCAAAAATAAATAAACACTAAAACAGTAAAAAAAAAAAAAAAAAAAATCAACAACCACACATACTACTAGAATTTGAGACATTGATCCAGGCTCCTACTCAGAACGTTTTAAGTACAAGACATTTTAAAATAGTACCTAGGCCATCAGATGTCCATAACAGAGAATAAATTGGAGAGTGATGGATTTCTTAAATACCACCAAATTTGATAATTCTCTTTCCCTACCTTCCAAGAGCCATTAAATTTCTTTACAGAGATGACACAATGAATTCTTTTCTCCAGTCTTCAGAATCATACCAACTACTCAAAAGGGAAGGTTTTGCTGCTCTCCTTCAAAAAAGCAACGGGGCTCCTGGGTGGCTCAGTTGGTTAAGTGTCTGACTCTTAATCTCAGCTCAGGTCATGATCTCATGATTCAGTCTCTGTGCTGACAGTATGCAGCCTGCTTAGGATTTTCTCTCTCCCTTTCTCTCTGCCCCTCCCCTGCTTGTGCATGTAAGCATGCTCTCTCTCAAAATAAATAAACACTAAAAACAAAAACCAAAAAAAGCAACAAAGGGAAAATGTCAGAGGAAAAGTTAACCTTGGGGGACAGCAGCACAGTCAATTACACTTTGTCTCTAAGGGTTCTCACATATACAAACACTTCCATGTGGGCATAGCCTTTCAAATACAGGCAACCCGATTCAGAAATTAGCTCTCAGTAGAACTGTTAGAAGTGAGGGAAAAAATGGATAAGGAAAAAATGCATCCCCCTCCATTGCTCCTCAGCCCATGTGAAACACTGCCTCAACCTCTAGGGAAGAGGGTTAGGAGAGTGATTACGGGTGTGCTACACCTTAATGAGGACCTGTATTCCTACAAAGCAAATTCTAGGAATCAAATTCTATTTTAATGAAACTAGAGAACTAGCTATTTAAAGAAACTCTAAAAAGAATCACTCTAAAAAGTAAATACAGTGGTGCCTGGCCAAGAATCAGTGAAATTAATCATGCAGGCACAGCCCTAAGACATACCCCTGGGTAGGAGAATACACAGGAGAGAAAAACACAAACACGCACACACATACGAACAAAGCCTTTGTTCACAAAGCAGACCATGCTTGGAAAGTCCACACTGAAATCACAGAACTGTGGGCACATACTGCTGCACCACTGTGGGGCAGCCCGTGCAATTTCAGAGATGTCTTTGTGGTCCTCGGCAGCATCCTGATGCTGTGTTTAATATAAAAGAAACCATTCCAAACTGCCATGTCCTCATTAATTTTGGTGACCTTGAGTTGTATTAAATTTCCTCAAATTATCTCAAAGCAATTCCACAGCAAGTGCCGTGCACACTTCTTTTTCCATTAAGAGTATAAACAAAACTATGCATGTATGCTAATTTACAAGGTGGGGAAGGCTTAAGAGCATGAAAACATTCAGTCTAAAATTTTAGGCAACACTTTCAAAGAAATGCATTAGTCAAGCAATTTATATAATTCAAAGACTTTTTAAAAAAGGAGTTCCGTCCATTTCTCGTACTGACAGGGTTATCAACAGATTCTTCCAGTCTGCTGAGAGATCAACTGTGGATCTCTGAAGTTATTTCAAAACACCTTTCCTGGGCAAGACAAAAGCCCAACGCATACATGTAGCCCAAATGCCTTTTGATAATCTTTCAGTCACTTAAGAACACATTTAATACACTCAAAGCAGCTACAGAGCTAGACAGTGACATAGCTCAAAATATTTTATTTGGAAATCTAATGAGACTTTTGGCAATATGGAGCTTAATTATAACAAAATAAGGAAAAGAAGGTGAACAAAACATTCAGGGCTCCAAGGAGCAAGGCCACAGGAGACAACTCTCTCCAAAAGGCAATGCTGTGGGGCCAGGCCCAGGGACTCAGCACAAAGTATAACAGAGGCACTGGAGCCATGTTTATAGAAACAGTTAAGAAACCTTAATTCCAGGGATGTCAGGGTGGCTCAGTGGTTAAGCATCCTATTCTTGGTTTCAGTTCAGGTCATGATCTCATGGTTTGTGGGTTCAAGCCCCACACTGCTCTGTGTTGATGGTGCAGAGCCTGCTTGAGATTCTCTGTCCCTTTCTCTCTGTCCCTTCCCCTCTTGTGCTGTCTCTGTCTCTCTCAAAAGGAAAAAAAAAAAAAGAAAAAGAAACCTAAATTCTAGCTACATTTCTATGGGAAACTCGCTGTATGACCTTGGTCAAATCAGTTCTCCCTCAGCTTCCATTACCCATCTTATTCTATAGTCAGGAGAGAGATGGACCCTAGTTCATCTTTAAGATCCCTTCCAGATTCTATGACAGCGGTTCTCAAAGGATGGTCCAGGGACCCCTGGGGTCCTGAAAGCACTTTCAAGGGAGCCACAAAATCAAAATCATATATGGGTTAAAGAATCATTCCAAGTGCAAGATAGACCAATGAATTTAAATGTAATAGAATACAAAAAGTTCCTTGATATGGTTTCAAATTCCACATTACAATTAACCTTGAAGAAACTACCATTTAGATAACAATATTAAAGAATACCCGCAATTACCTGAAAAGTATTAAAACAGTCATCCATTTTCTAACTACGTTCTTCATATACTTCAACAATACAGTAAATCAACCAAATAAGTCACAACAAATTATATGCAGAAGATCTGAGGATCGAGCTATCTCTATTCAATCAGACATTTTCAAATTTTCAAATGTATAAAACAATTCAAACTCTTTTATTTTTTTGTTTTAAAAAAGTTATTTTTCATTAAAAAATTATTTAACACATATTGAGTTTATTATTTTAACTTTATTTTTTTGTTTATTTATTTGAGAGTGAGTGAGAGGAAGGGGCAGAGAGAGAGGGAGAGAGAGAGAGAGAGAATCCCAAGCATGCCCCTCACTGTCAGCACAGAGCTCAATCTCACAAACCATGAGATCATGACCTGAGCGGAAATCAGGAGTTAGACACTTAAAACTGACTGAGCTGTCCAGGTGCACCAAGTTTATTACTTTTTAAAGAAACTGATATTCTTTATTTCTGTTTTAATTTCTAATACAGTGAAAATTAACCATTATAACGCATATAAACAAAAGCTTTTTGGGATCTTCAATAATCTTTAAGAGTATAAAAGGATCCCGAGACCAAATAGTTTGAGATCTATGGTCTTAGAGTTCATATTTTCAAGTATCATAAAGAATAATTAGCACTTAAAAAACATAACGAGCAGAATATTACGTTAACGACAAAAAATATTTGAACAGCTCCATACTGTATTCACATAAAAAAGTAGATTAATCTGATACATTAATGGTACAGAGGTTATAAATGTAATTAACCATCAAGGGCAAACTTTCTCAGTGACTGAAGTTAACACTACATTTGAAAGTCAAATTTTTACTTTTAGTACTATCCACAACCCCTTTAAAATGGCCAAGGGCTGAGATTTCCTGTGTTAGCTCCCCTGACTTAGGTCTTTCATCTAAGAGGTCACTGAGCAGCACATCCCTGCAGGGTCAGTCCCAGGCATTTTGAATAAGTAGGAGTAAAACTCTAGAAAGCCACTCCTGAGGGGAGTAAATTAAAGGCTCATTTCCATGTAGTCAGCTGGAAAAAAAAGGGAGGAGAGAGGGCAACAAACAATTGAGTTGGTAAGATATGAGCTAAGCAGGGGTGACAGCTTTGGCTGTGAGACGGCTATGTGACATAGCCACTGCTCCCCAGAGGAAACTGGGCTCTGAAAAATTCTCTCCCTCTCTTCTCTCTCTCTCTCTCTCTCACACACACACACACACACACACACACACACTCACACATGCATGCCACATGTACATTTTAAACCATCAGTATAATCTAAGGGTGGTAACAAAACAAACAAAAAATGTGAGGTCCCTGATCTCTGAATGCAGAGGACGAGGCAAGAGTAAATGCAATTCTGGCTAAATATGTTACCATTCAACTTGTGACCCCTGTATCTCTTTCCACACCGCTCTCAATTCTTAAAGTGGGGATGACAGAGAGAAGAATCTACATGGCAGGGACATGTTTGGCCTACTTTCCCTAGGCTTGCTGAGGCCCAAACCAGCCATGAGTCCAGATCAGCCTAAAAGCAGGATGGGTTTATCTACTAGATGGTAAGACTGAAGTGGCTTGGAGAGATGCCAAATCATGGTCGGTGTCCGATCCCTCCAACTCCCTCCACAACCACTTCCACTCCCCCTGACCGGTCTGTTCCCAAAGCCCCAGCACTCTGGGGCTCTTCCTTTCTCCTAGGAGTTTCTAACTATCACAGAGCCATGGAGCTCAAGGCTGGATTCCTTTAAACTCAGACAAAGACAGTTGAGCACAGAGGGGATGGTTTGCCCTTCATAGTCCAGCAAACATTCAGCACCAACTTTGGGGAAGACCTCTCCATATCTAGTCAACTTATCCACCAGATACCAGCCTGAAAAGCTCTGTGCCAGTAGCATTTCAATAAATTAAGGCCTTTAAAAATAAGACTATAGGGGCGCCTGGGTGGCTCAGTCGGTTAAGCGGCCGACTTCGGCTCAGGTCACGATCTCACGGTCTGTGAGTTCGAGCCCCACATCGGGCTCTGTGCTGATGGCTCATCAGAGCCTGGAGCCTGCTTCGGATTCTGTGTCTCCCTCTCTCTCTGCCCTTCCCCTGCTCATGCTCTATCTCTATGTCTCTCAAAAATAAATAAACGTTAAAAAAAAAAATTTAAAAAAATAAGACTATAGCAGGAACTCTACATGAATCCTTCTATAATGCAAATAACCACTAACTTGCTGAGTTGATGTTGATCACTTTAGATTTTCAGTTGTCCTTCATTTTTAAATAGCTATAACTACATGGTATACAGGTTGCACACTATGTTTTTTTCCTAAATTGATATCTACTACCAATTAACTAAAAGTTTTAATAGGTAACTACTATTTTGTGATATGCACTCATATTTTCAAAATATTCTATAGGAAAACTATGATATACTAATATTACTGTATTTACATGGTTACTCAAGTTTTTCACTTTAGCTTTGCCAGTAACTTGGGCACTCTGTATGCTAAGCTCCTTAAAGACATAAACTCTTCTTACTATATAATTAATTAATTTATTTATTTATTTTTTAAAGTAGGCCCTCACAACCCTGAGATCAAGAGTCACATGCTCTGGGCGTCTGGGTGGCTCAGTCGGTTAAGCGTCCAACTTCAGCCCAAGTCATGATCTTACAGTCACAGGTTCAAGACCTGTGTCAGATTCTGTGCTGACAGCTGAGAGCCTGAAGCTTACTTCAGATTCTGTGTCTCCCTCTCTCTCTGCCCCTCCCATCTCCCCATCTCTCAAAAATGAGTAAACATTAAAAAAATTAAAAAAAAAAAAAAAGAATCACATGCTCTACCAACTGAGCCAGCCAGGTACACCAACATAGGTAAACTCTGGCTCTGCTTCTCACAGTTCTAAAGTGAATGGTAAGGCTAGTCAGGTGCAGACTTCCTATGGTGCCTTTGGTACAAAACAAAAATATATTTGGTCTTTTTCTCTGGTTCCTGGTAGAGCTCCCAAAACCCTTAGAATTTCCTGAGTGACAGAAGTGTCTTCTGCTGTTTACACTGAGCCCTCATTTGATCACAGCTGAATCTGTGCCAATGAAGTGACTTAGGGTGGAGCCCCTAGACAGCCTCAAAATGGCACTGGTCACCAGAAAGACCAAGTGACTAGAAGATTGGCACTTTCAGTCCTACCCACTAATCTCCCAAGATGGGAGATGGGGAGCTAGAGAGTAAGCTCTATAAAAACTCTTGAACACTGAGATTCAGAGAGCTTCTGGGTCAGTGAATACATTGAGATGCTAGGAGAATGGCACAACTGGAAAAGGCATTGAACTCCACGCCACCCCTCCCCCATACCTTGCCTATGCATATCTTCCATTTGGCTGTTCTGAGCTGTGTCCTTTTATTTTTTTGTATGTTTTATTTTTAAAAAAATTTTTTAACATTTATTCAGTTTTGAGAGACAGAGAGAGACAGAGCGTGAGTGGGGAGAGAGAGAGGGAGACACAGAATCCGAAGCAGGCTCCAGGCAGAGCCCGACACGGGGCTCGAACCCACAAACCGCGAGATCATGACCTGAGCCAAAGTCAGACGCTCAACCGACTGAGCCACCCAGGCGCCCCTGAGCTGTGTCCTTTTAAATAAACCAGTAAACGTAAGTACAGTCCTGAGTTCTGTGAGTCATTCTTGCAAATTCTTGAGCCTAAGGAGGGAATCAGGGAGCCCCTGATTTATGGTCAGTCAGTCAGAAGTATAGAAAGTCAAGGACTTGCAACTGGCATCTGAAGTAGGGGGCAGTCTTGTGAGACTGAGTCCTTAGTCTTAGGTCTCTACTAATTCGGAATACTAAGTGTCAGAAATGAATTGTTGGACACTCATTTAGTATCTGGAGAATCAGAGAATTGGTTACTGGTACTGGGAAATATCCCGGTGCCATAAGGATTTAAGTGATAAACCACAGTAAAAAGTTTTTCTCTTTAAAGTGCAGAAGAAAGTTTGAAGATCTATTATTTCTGACTCCCCATGTGCAAAAATAAACTGTGGTATTTACTTCAATGCAAGAGGTAACCTGCACCTTTAAACTACTAAATGTCACATTTCCAGTGTACTTAAATTACTAAATGGTACAGGGATTTGTAAGTGGGAATCCATACTGCATTTACCTCTCAAATTACAAAAAAGGAGAAGAACCACAGATCAGTCAAATCTGTTTCAGATGCATTATTTTCTATATTTCCAATGGATGATAAAAACAGATTATGAGAATTAGAAGAAAACTAGCAGAATCAATGAGGATCATTAGCAATGCAAGCAGTTCAAATTACATATAGAGTCTAACCATCATCTGTCTATTAGATACTTCCCTTGCCCAACACATCCTTTTAGACTGCCAAATCTATTAGTAGCTACCAAAATGTAGAAGAATCAAAATGAGTTCCATTCAAATACAATCCTTTTTTCTCAAGGTGGCAGCACCTTTCTCTAGAATGCCATGAGGAAGCCAGGATCAGAACATGAACTAGAAGATAAGAATCCAGGGGCTAACCATGTATATCCCAACATACGCAGAAAATAATTCTTGAAGAATAGTTTCAGATTAGAGGAGACTAAATGCAACATGGGATCCTGGATGAGGTCCTGGGCCTGGGGAAGAAAATAGCAATAAAAGCCAGAACTGAGGATAATAGTTGAAGCAACTGAATATGGACTATGGTTTAGACAACAGTATTGTATCAATATTGTATTTCCTGATTTTGAGAACTGTTTTGTGATAATGTAAGAAAATGTCCTTAGGAGATACACAATGAAGTCTTTGGAGGTAAAAATAAATAGATAACCTTCTAAAAGACAGTTAATAAGAGAATAAAATTATCTATTCCTAGTTGTCCAAAGATTTAAACACTTACCAAGTACAAAAATACCTTATTTCAAAGTACAGATTTGAAGGATTACCTAGCTGACTATTCTCTACAGTTAATTAGTAACAAATTAGTATGAAACTTCCTTTCCTTTAAGACACAAAAAACATAGGGTTAAAAAGGCTAATTAAGCCTCCCAGCATCCCCAAGCACAGACAGGATGTCCTCTTGGTAGGGGGTAGGCCTCTCTCCCTCTTCCCCTGAGCCCAGCAGGAACTGGAATCATCTCTGAGGCAAGTCTCACCTGGGTTCCCTCTGGAAGGCTCTAGGTCTGATCAATGTCATAAACAAATAGCAGCCCACCAGCAGGTAGAAATTGGACTCACAAGCTTGCCCTCCCTCTTTGTGTAGATGTGGCCCAATTCTGAACAATCTTCTAAGGAGACTTATGTAATCTATCTAGATTACATGTTTCACTGTTACTTTATGGCCAAGGTTATTCAACCTGTGCCCAGTTTCTTAGGCTCTTACACATACACACACACACACACACACACACACACACACACACACACACTTCACACACTTCAGCATTAAAGAAATAAGTAGCTTAAGATTCATACCACTGAGCCAGTTACTTAAGTAAACATGCCCTATAAGTCTCTCTCTGGTCTAACACTGGACATGAATATTGACGAAAACAATGACATCTGAACATGAGCAAACACAAGTGGGGAAAAAGAATGTGTACTTGACCTAAAGCCAATATAGTGAAGTAGAAAAAAAGCTTCTTCTTTCAAACTAATACTCCTATAATTTCTTTGAGGAAAAGCATATGTATGAAGTCTGGACAAAACTCAGGCTATAGTTTTGCAAGTAAGAAGAGGACCTGCAGGGAAACCTCATCTCTGTAAACAGAAATGAGGTAAAAATGGATATTAACCCTTGGGAAGAAAGGCCATCTCTCCAAGACTGGAACGTGGCTTGTGTGGGTACACACACCAAACCATGTACCTCTCATCATTCTTCAGAAAAAGATGCTTATTCCATGGAGGCAAAGCCACAACTTCATTACACCATATGGGAGGTACAGAGATCAAAATAACACAGGAATCTTATGGCCACAAGATACTGTAATGGTAGAGGGGATAAAGGTCATAGACTGAGATGAACAAAAAGCCTGAGGAAATACTTCAAAGAAAAAAGTAGCTGATAGTTATTTTGTAGGAAGAATGGTCAGAGGAAAAGGCAGAAAGGCTAGGAATTAATTCAGCCCAAAGCCTACGTATGACACAATAAAGACATTCTGCCAGGCATTGTGGAAGCTTTACGATACACATGCCTCAAAGGATGATGCAGAGCAAGAAGCCATAAGACTATCTGACTCCAAAACAGAAAGAATCAATAACAATGTCATTTTGGGATACCAAAGAAGTCTGTAGCATTTGAGTAAACAACAAATACCAAATCAAACCTAATCATAATTTAAAATGATATCCCCCATACAAAAAAGAAAAATGACATTTCTGCCCCACTAGGAAATTTACAATGCATTTTCTTCCCTAATCACACTAAACATTCGCCCCAAACACATTCACACTCTCTTACTTGATCCCTGGTGCCCAAGGTACTCATTTACCCTAGAGCAGTTAAGGGTACAGTCTTGGCCTACATGGTTTCTCTCTAGCCAGGGTGAGGCTGCCCTGGAATTAAACCAAGCTTCTGCCGCATCAGCACTCACTATGCCAACCTACAACAGTTGGCATTCACCCTCCAAGAATAATCTAGTCGATTCAGAGTGAAGAATAAAAGTGGAACACCTAGAGAGACAGCTGCCAAATTTCAAGGACACACTCCAGGCCAGGCCTGCGTTTGGGCAAGGTTAAGGAAGTTCCAATCTTCTGGTCTTTTACTCAACAAGTAGTTATTACTCATTCTTGTAGCTTGTCCTCAAGTGGACATTGCTCCAGCACCACGGGCAAAATAAAAATGCACAAAAAACAAAAAGATAGTGAGTGACAGAAAAAGGACAGGATGAGGAGCTAATCCTCCCTCCTGCTCACCACAGCACACAAGAAGGAGTGTAACTTACTGTCACATCACAGGGAAGCTGAATGAAAGGCCCAGCTAAGTCAATTGTGGCATCGGCATAGTTACAAATGCAGGGCTAGAGCTGCCACTCAACCAAGCTAATCAAGAAACTACTGAACACTCCATATCACAAGGAGTTCCAGAACCTCCTAATCATCTCTCCCGTTAACTACAGATAAAAAAAACAAACAAGCAAAAAAACAGTAGCTTCCATAACAAACAATTTGACAAGTGAGCCTCTTCACATTCCAAATGTGCCTGCTCTTAATGAAGTTCATAACATTAAGTTATTTTTATACTAGTTTGAATATGACATGCTAGGCAGGCTTTTATGTATATTTTTGAGTTGATATTAGTACTATACAAACTGTAGTTTCAATACAATAAATACAATAAAGTATTGAAATTATAAGAATAATTACATATTTTGAGCTTGGACAGGCTTCTAAAAAATGCCACTAACATAACAGTATGGAAAGAACTTGTGCCATTTTACAAATGCTGCTTTAGTGCTGCTGTTACCTTGATCAAGAACTATGAAATACATTCCATTTCAAATTTCAGAATTAGTAAAACCCAAGATTAAGTGTGCTATTTCATAGCTTCTCTATGGATTACACTTTTGCTCCCAAAAGTCTCTAGAATTTTTATCCAAAAAAGAAATTAACTGATAAGGAGTACTGAATACTGGGTATACGAGAGTCATGAAGGTAGGACAGCACCAGAAGATGCCAGGTTAACAGCTCTAGAAGCTATCTAGTAGAAACCAACAAGATAGCACCACAATGAACAACATCCATCTAATAATTTGGACAAGAGCTTCCTGCTTGGCACCTCGGCAGACAGGAGATCTTGCAAATTCTCCCACTGCAAAACACCTAAACGTATGGGTAAAATTCTATATAAATGTATTTATTTTATCTTTTAATTTTTTTTAATGTTTATTTTTCAAAGAGAGAGAGCGGGAGACATAGAATTCAAAGCAGCATCCAGGCTCTGAGCTGCGAGCACAGAGCCTGACACAGGGCTTGAATCCACGGACCGCAAGGTCATGACCTGAGCCAGTCAGACACAAAATCGACAGAGCCACCCAGGCACCCCTATATGCATCCATCTTAAATGCACAGCTGTTTTCACCAAAAAAAAAGTAATAGAATGGACCAAGGACCAAGAATGAAAAGCAAACTGAAAACACAAATACTCTTGAGAGCTGACACTACAGCAGTCCAAGGAGAAGAGAAGGGTCCCAGTCTTGGGGATACGTAGAGTTAAGATAAGAAACAATGCCTTGGGGTTCAAAGAAGCTAAAAAAGAAAGATTGCAACCTCTACTTAAAGACAGAACTTGAAGAGCTATACTCCCAGGAAAAGAATGGTATAGAAAATAACCAGCAACACAGAAGACATCATAAAAACTTATGTCAACCTAATTTGGAGGAGGGAAAAAAAGTATCCAATCTACACAGTCCGAGAAATTAATCAAAACTAAAGGGGTCCCAGGCAAGTGATACACCCTAGTCAGCTAGAAGTAAATGCAAAACATTTCTGGGACATACCCCAATCTGTGCCATATAAGAGTCCCACAGATAAAGCCTTATTGAAGGTAAGCTCACAATCCAAAAGTACAAACACACGAACAACTAATCAAACAAAAGCAAGAGCCAACAGGGAAGACTAAAACTAGTTTCCTAAAAATTTCTGATAAGACAACTACCAGATATAAGGAGATAATAAGCTATATGCTAACTCAAAAGATGCAGAAAAAACTTTCACAAAATTTAAAACTCATGATTACAAAAGCAAACAAACTCTTAGCAAACTAGTTGAAAACTTCTTCCACTGGATAAAAAGAGTCTACCAAAAGCCACTACACCACATTTAGTACGAGACACTGGGAACGTACACTGTAAATTCAGGAACAAGACACAGTTGCATGCTATCAATATTTCTATCAACATCAAGTTTGTTCGAGCCAATAAGTAAGACAACACAAAGCATAAAAATTGGAACAAAGAAAGAAAACTGTCAATAATTAGGGATCATATTATTTCAACATAGAAAACGTACCGGTAAACTACTTTTAGAAATACAGGAAAGCTAAAAAATATATATATAAGGCATTAGATGAAAGATTAATATAGAAAAACCTATCTTACTATTTCTATACGCAGTCAACACCCATTTAGAGAGTATAATTTTGAAAATATTATTTACAATAGCAATAATAACCGTGTTACCTGGCAATAAATCTAGGGAAAGATATGTTAAGATTTTTGTGGCAAAAAGCATAACGCTTCATTTAAAGACTTTAGAAGAGGGGTGCCTGGGTGGCTGAGTTGGTTAAGGATCCACCTCTTGGTTTCCATTCAGGTCATGATCTCATGGTTCATGAGTCCAAGCCCCACATGGGGCTCTGCACTGACAGTGTAGAACTTGCTTGGGATTCTCTCTCGCTCCATCTCCCTGCCTCTCCCATTCTCTCTCTCTCAAAATAAATAAACTTTAAAAAATAAAAATAAAATAAACACATTAAAAGAGACTTAAATTATCAGAAAGATGTAACATGCTCCAAGATGGAGACTATTGCAAAATGTCAATTTTCCCTATAAACATTTTTTCTTTCTAATTTTTTTAATGTGGTTTTTTTTATTTGAAAAAGACAGAGCATGAGCAGGGGAGGGGCAGAGAGAGAGGGAGACACAGAATCTGAAGCAGGCTTCAGGCTCTGAGCTGTCAGCACAGAGCCTTATGTGGGGCTCGAACCCACGAACCATGAGATCATGACTTGAGGTGAAGTTGGAGCTTAACCAACTGAGCTACCCAGGCAGTCCTCCCTATAAATTTCTAATTGAATGCACTTCTAATCAAATGCACTTCTAATCAAAATCTCCATGCACAAAATAGGTAAACTGTAAAGGAAAAGATCAATAAATTCTACTACATCAAAACCAAAAATGTCTGCACAGGAAAATATCAAAAACAAAGCAAAGATAAGCCAAAGTCTGGAAGACACCTGCAGACATGGAACCAGTAAAAGGATGAGTATCCACAAAATATAAACTCTTAAAAAAACAGTAAGAAGATAAAGGATATGACTGGGTAACTCTTAAAAGAGAAAACTCAAATGACCAAGAAACATTTTATACACATCAGATAAAGTTTTGCCAGTCTGACAGTACAAAGTGCTGGAGAGGCTGCTAAGCAAGGATTCTTACATACAACTGGTGGGAGTACAAACTGATACTTTGAAAAACTGGAAATACCTAGCAGGGTTACAGACACTCAGCACTATGAATCATAAATTTTGTTCCTAGAGAAATTCTAGAACAGGTATACAAGGAAATTTTGAATCTTCACTGTAACATGGTTAGAATCAGTGAAAAATAAAAAGCAATCTAAATATTCATTAATAAAAAATGTATAAAAGTTATAGTCCTCTCATGCAATGGAATATTATACGAATTGAAATAAATGAACTAGAATATAAATCAATATGGACAAACTTCAATGACATAATATTAAGTGAAAAAGAAAGCTGCAGAAAAATAACTATAAGATAATAACCATTTATATAAAGTTTTAAAATATACAAAGCAACACTCAATGTTGTAAGGAAACATATGCAATAAAAGAAGGAAAACATGTATGAGAATATCATTCAGAATAGTGTTACTGCTGGAGTAAGGAAATAAATGGGACTGAGTAGTGAAATATCTTCATTCTGGTTTGTTTTTTTAAGTATGAATATCTGAAGAAGGATTATGGTATAATACTGAGATATGACAAAGCTGGAGGGCCATGAGCATTTTTTTATTATTCTGAATACTCTTCTATATGTTTGAAATAAACAAAATAAACAATAACTAACCACCACCCAAAATAGTAAGTAAAAGCTCTGACAGGGAACCACCTCTAAAAGTCATTTTTTGGCATTAAAAATTAGTTTAAGGGGTGCCTGGGTGGTTCAGTAGGTTAAGAGTCCAACTTAGGCTCAGCTCATGATCTCATGGTTCGTGGGTTTGAGTCCCGCATCGGGCTCTGTGCTTACAGCTCAGAGACTGACGTCTGCTTCAGATGCTGTGTCTCCCTCTCTCTCTCTGCCCCTCCCCTGCTTGTGCTCTGCCTCTCTCTCTCTCAAAAATAAATAAACATTTTTAAAAATTAGTTAAAAAATCAGTTCCAGCTCTTATGATGAAAACTTGGATAAGTGGAGGTTCATCGCATCATTCCAGCTAGTGACCCAACCCTAAGTCACCTCTGTCAAGAACTCAGGACACACGCTTGTGGCATTCTGATCTACTGAGCTTCTATAGGCAGGCTATGTTTCACAAATTGCATCACTTAAAATTCTCAAGTTAGTTCTAACTGGATTAACATATAAGGATTTTTGTTTTAAATAATAAGAATCGGGGTGCCTGGCTGGCTCAGTCAGAAAAGCGTGTGGCTCTTGATCTCAGGGTTGTGAGTTCAAGCCTCATATTGGGTGTAGCGATTACTTAAGTAAACTTTTAAAAATAAAATAAAAATAAAGTAATAAGAACCAACATTTGGCAGACATAAACACACTGTGAAGGAAGAACATACTTGCCAATACAACAGGACAGCAGGCTCTGTTCTGCCTGTGCTAGATAGCGTAAGGTTGGGGGCTGGGGGGATGACTACTCTTGGGGAAACACAGTCACCCCCTAAGGAAACTATAGTCCTACTCCCTCGAAGTCTCCTTTCCTTAAAAATAAGACAAGTGGGGGCCAGGAGCTCCGGTGTTAAGCAACTCTACAGACAAAAGGTCCTAATTTCAATTAGAAAAGAATCTGAAAGACTGAGATGGTTCAATATTTATACATGCTCTTGAAGCTCAATCCAGGCAATTTATGTTGGCTTCCCAGAGCATCTGAGACTAGCAACTAAGACTGAGTAGTGTACAGGAGTCAAATGGCCTCTCTGTTCTCACCTCTAGACACTGCCTTCAGGAGTCCCATACCCTCTACTGTCATCAACAAAATGAGAAGAAATAAAGTTTCTCTCATTTGGATTTGTAGAAAGGAATCAAACATGATCCTCAAATGAAAAGTGGTTTCTTAACAGCATCCTATTATATACATAATATGCACTACACACTCCTGCACAGCTCTAACTGCCCCATTTTAACTCTTTTTCCCCTATTATAATATCACATCTGGGCTAGTTTCTTCAATAGGCTATCTCTGGTGTAGACAAGAATCCAATATCCATGCTGTACTGAACCCTAAGAATATTAATTAGCCTCTTCTTTAGAAGGTTAAAGGAAAGGAAGATTCCAAGAGCACCTCTTATACTTCTTACCTAGTCCATTTTTTTAAAAAAAAATTTTTTTTTAATGTTTATTTATTTTTGAGAGACATAGAGGCACAGCGTGAACAGGGGAAGGGCAGAGAGAGAGGGAGACACAGAATCGGAAGCAGGCTCCAGGCTCTGAGCCGTCAGCACAGAGCCCGACGCGGCGCTCGAACTCACAGACCACGAGATCATGACCTGAGCTGAAGTTGGCCGCCCAACCGACTGAGCCACCCAGGCACCCCTTACCTAGTCCATTTTTATTCCTTGCTCTGTTTACATTTGGTTAGGGATCCTGGATGACAAATCTCACATCTTCAGTTACGTGTAATGGGGGACACCAAGTCTACTGTATTCTAATTGTGGCCCACAGTAGGCATTTGATTTCTTGTGTAAAGCACAGACAAATTCGTTCATTGCTCTGGAAAAGATACTCCTGACCTATAGAATTCCTGAGTCCTTATTAGGCCCTGGCAGCAGCTTCAAACACTTCAGAAGACTTATTATCTATACAACACATTAACACCAGGATAAAGATGCTATAGCCAGCTGAACCAAAATCCTGAAAAACACATCATTAGCTTATTCAATTATTTAATTTTGCTTTCCAAAAGGTGTCTCCATCTAGGCTGCCTTTAAACTTGACAGAAAGTACCTTATCAGGTCTTCCTTCTGGTCACTAGTAGCCTAATGCCATGTCACAATGCCTACAGCATTCATCTCACCTCATCTTGTCATATAGGCATTTTATCATCTCTCATCATCACAAGAAAGGTGAGTGCAATACAGTAAGATATTTTGAGAGACAAAGACCACATTCACATAATTTTATTACAGTATATTGTTATACTTGTTCTATTTTATCATTTTTATTGTTAATCTCTTACTGTGTCTAACTTATAAAATTAAACTTTATCATAGGTATGTATGTATAAGAAAAAATACAGTATATATAGAGTTTGGTACTATCTGTGGCTTCAGTCATCCACTGGAGCCCTTGGAACATATCCCCCACTGGTAAAGGGGGACTACTGTAATTGATTTTTAAGGAAGATTTGAAAATAGCCACAGAATATTTAGGGAATTGAGGAACACTAGTGAAAGGAAAGAGATTATGATCTGTGGAGGACGAGCTGATACTCTACCACCTAGTAATTAATCCTCCCATACCTGGGCCTTTTCCGGTATCAGGGAAAGTCAATAGTTTCATTATCTGCAGACTTAACAATCAGTTAAAACTCACAAAAGGTACTAGCAAATGCTTACACATAGAAAACAGTTAAAAAGAAAGAAACCCTTCTCAGCAAAATGATAAAGCAAATGCTATGGTATTATTACATTCTAACTGCTGACCCTTGTGATTTTTGATAAACACACTGGGGCTGGGTGGGGAGAGGAAGGCGTGGAGCCCATGACTTTACAAATCAAGAGGTTCTTTTACTAAAACGCATATTCTCTGTACACTGACATAAAGAGGCTCTGAGATCTTGGATCAGGTGGTTCTGTGAAGCTTCAGAGAAGTGATGACTGAGAACCAGTACTCGGAAAGCTCAATCACCACATGAAACCAAAACCATAACTTAAGGATACAACCTCCAAAGGTACTAGTGAACAAAGAATCCTGTGTAGCAGTAGAGGTCCAATTTTTAAAAGGAAGAAAATGATTATTCTACAAAGAAGAGTTCTACCACATCCAAGTGCCAAAATCAGAAAAACCCTAAACTCTGTTTTTAGTAACACATTACATCCTTCATGTCCAAAATTGACCTTTATCAATTCCCAGTTATTAAAACTGACAAAACAACTCATCCTTGTGGAAGCTTGATGGTCTCTGGAATGTCTCTTTTTAGACAGTCACATCTCCAAAAATTCTGTTCAGCTCAATAAAAACTTATTAACGACTACTATCTAGTGAGGACACAAAGATAAAGCACAAACATGGGTCAGATCAAGTGTTGGTGAGGCCCAAAGAGAGTTTTGAAGGAAAAGTTGGTAAGGGGGTGGGTTGGCGAAGACTAGAGATGATAGAGATGGGGACCAGAAATGACTAGGGAAGAGGAGGGAAGAGTTCAAAGACAGGGAACTCTATAAGCAATAATTCGAAGATAAGGAAGAGCAGAATATGTTTAAGGGAATCCAAGACATTTGTACTACAGGAGCATAAAGTGAGAAGTATGGGGCAAGAGTAGAAAATGAGCCTGGAGAAGTAACAGAGGCAAGGTCATGGAGCACCCTGAATACATGCTAACGAGATCTTAGCCTACAAGAAATCAGAATGACATGATCAGATCTGTCTTTTATAAAGATCACTCTGCACCACAGAATGTTGGATAAAAGAATAGGTATATGCAGTTTCAAACTGAAAACAAATCCCAGCTCATTTTTTACTGTGACCTTGGGCAAGTCACTTAACATCTCTGGGCCACAGTTTTCTCACCTGTAAAATGGAGGTACCCCCTACTTTCAAGGATTATTAAGAGGCTCAAGTGGTGAATTAATATAAATGTAAACTGTATTATGAAGATACGCAGGTCAGTATTTAGAATGTTTTAAGTTCAAAGCATGGTCTGGGAGAAAAATTTGCTGGAAGAAATGTGAACATGGAATAAAAGACAGGAAATAGAGCCAGTTAAAAGCCAGAGGAAAGGCCAGACTTGAGAACTATTTAGGAGATAAAATAAATAGCTAAAGGAGTGTTGTTCTTTGAGTCTCAACAAAAGCAAAAGACACATGAGGCTTCTCTTCCAGGTTTCCCTAACCAGTGGCTAGGGTAGTGCTGTCACCTCTTAGACATCAGCCCAGTCTGGAGACCAGATGCCATCCATACCCCGGGCTTTTACTATCAGCAATGCTGAAGAGAGAGTATGTATATCACAGAGTGGAAGCTCTTTGGTGTCAGAGAGACCCAGGTTAATGGCACTACTTGACTGGGACTAATTACTTACCTTCTCCTCATCTGGGGTAATGACACCTACACTTGAGGTACAGTAAGGGTTCACACAGCATAATGACCCCACAACACATAAACACTTAACAACCTAGCACAACACAAACAAATCCTATGCAGATGTGAAACTTATTTTACAATGTCTCTCATGGAAACATTACAGTCTTACTATAGCTCGAGCCCATTTGAAAACCCCAGTATGTGAGACATCCCAGTACACAGCAGTATGCTGGTTCTCATGTAGACAACCTAATGTTCCACTTAGGGAGACCCTGTTTTTCTTTCCAATATGTGTGTAACATCTTCTACCGTAATATGTGCTATCTGGTTTCTAAACAAATAAAACTGCTTTTGGAGAGCTCATCTCTGCAGACAGCAGCTGGGATACTGTACAGTTTTACCCAAAAGTTAAGTAAAAAGTTGGCCCCACGCCCAGAAAATAGGCATTCCAACCAGACAAAACTGGATAAACTAAATCTACAAACAATGAGTGAATAAAACAGTAGGAGAGAGAACACACAGACAGTGAGAATAACCTACACCAAAAGGTCCACTCCCAGAAGAACCAAATAGGACTCTGGAATATATCAGTTCAGATCTCCAGCAGTCAGGTGGGGCAAAAGGTACCAAGTGTAAGACACTACAGTTACAAAATGAAAAATATTCGGGACACAGATAGTCTCCCTTTAAGCCATTAGAAATGAGATTTATATAAGCGGTAAAAAACAAATATTCTACCCACATTAAGATTCAAGACTCCTGGGGCGCCTGGGTGGCTCAGTCGGTTAAGCATCTGACTTTGGATCAGGTCATGATCTCCCGGTTCACAGGTTCGAGCCCTGAATCCAGCTCTGGGCTGACTGCTCAGAGCCTGGAGCTTGCTTCAGATCCTATGTCTCCCTCTCTCTCTCTGCCCCTCCCCTGCTTGCATTCTGTCTCACTCTCAAAAAAAAATAAAATAAAAAATAATTTTAAAAAAAGATTCAAGACTCCTTAAGGCAGGCTAGATAGATTGAGAGACATAACCTGGGGAAGGAAGAATATCAGAGAACACAAAATTTAAACACATTAAATATGAAAGACTAACAGTTTCCACTTCAATAGGCTATTGATGCTGTTTCTGCTTCACAGATTTGATTTCTTGTAATACACTGACTTTATACTTCATAACACATCATTCTTTGCTACTTTCACATATGGAATAATAGTATGAGAAGTGAATCTTCAAGAGAGAAAAACTGGCCAAAATGCCCTTGCCATAGAATTGCTCTTTAAGATGCTGCCATAGCATATGGTTTTAATTTTAATTAAGAAAAAAAACCAAGGCTTCCTCTAAACATCTAAAATGCTTTTAAAAACATTTAACCTGAAATATCCACTATTGAGTCAATAGATGAAAAGCAAGTCTAGCATGGGCCATCAGACAGATGTGACCATGTAACAGGTCTCTCCAATGGAGAATTTGGGCTGAGAGCACTGGTTGAGTCAATTGGTGAATTCCAATTCGCCCTACCAGAGCTTGCAAGACAGAACAGGTGAGGTTCTGAACAAATTAATCTACCAATATAAGAAACAGATGGCTCTGCCAAAAAGACTTGTAACCTGTTAGAGGAAGAGTCTCTCTGAGAACACACACAGTAGAGCAAATTTCAGAAGAGTTTCAAGACCATTTTTACAATATAATGTTATAATAAAAAGCACAAAAAAAGCTTATTAATATTTAAATTCCACTTTACAAAATAACACTCATCTAAGTATTTATACATACAGAGAAGAGGGAAAAAAAAGACAAGAAGGAAATGAAGGAAATACACCGGGATAACTGGGTGGCTCAGTCAGTTAAGCATCCAACTTTGGCTCAGGTCATGATCTCACAGTCTGAGTTTGAGCCCTGCATTGGAGCCCACTTCAGCATGGAGCCCACTTCAGATATTCTGTCCCCCTCTCTCTGCTCCTCCCTCACTTGCATGCACTCTCTCTCTCTCAAAAATAACAATTAAAAAAAAAATGGAAATGCACCAAAAATGGAAATGTTTTTACCTCTGGGTGATAGTTTTACCAAAAAGTTAGGGGCACCTGGGGGACTCGGTTGGTTAAGGGTCTGACTCTTAACTTCAGCTCCAGTGGTGGTCTTGAGGTTCATGAGATCGAGCTCAGAGTGGGACTCTGCTCTCCCTTGCTCTCTGCTCCTCCACCGCTCACGTGTGCACATGCACGTGCGCAAAGAAATAAACTTTTAAAAACTGCTATTTTTATTTTTTCTTTTACTTTATAATTGTAAAATCAGCATTTTGTCTTTACACATGTATTCTCTCTCATTGAAGTCAAACCCTCAGCGAACAAATCCTCCTTGGCCTCATCCCCATCCTTAGTAGCATCGTATTTTCCAGGCTGTGACTGCCCCTATCCATATCTATATCCAGAAACCATGTGCTCAAACTGCCAACAAAAATTAACTGGACACCTACTATAGGGGCCCCAATTAGCTAGGGCTCACATGAAGGCCTAAAGCAGCATCTGAAAAAGACCATCAATAAAGCCACCCTTGAAAAACTTTTTCAATTGTCCACATAAATACAGTATAAATAGTTTCATGTATGTATTCCTGTAGATATATACACTGAAAATAATTCCAAAGGGTTACAATGTTCAGAAATTAAACCCTCATGTGTTTTGCTGCCTGGACCAGTCTAACAATTGTATGAAGATTCCAGCTTGCAGGCTTTCCCTATTCATCCTCCTCCTTATTTCCAGCAAATCTTTTTAAGTCGACAATTCTCTATGGCTCCCAACTCTTCTTCTTCTTCTTTTTTTTTTTTGTAGAATACTTACCAACTCATCACCATACCACTTAACCAACTTCTCTTCCGCAAATGGTCAAGAATTGTTTACAGATTTTTGTCAACCATATTAATAACATTGCCTGCATACACTGCCTGTGGGTACTCACTTACTGAGTAGAAATTACTTCACTATTTAGTCATTATTTCTTTCTCTTTTTTCTCCTTTTGAAAATAGTTCAATTTGAGTAAGGTAAAATGTTAGATGTAATTCCATTACATAATTACAGTACCTTTTTATTGGGAATGCAAAAAAGGAATCAGTGTTGGTGGGCCTACTGTCAATCTAGTTAAGGACAGAGTTAAGATTATATTTATTAAGTCCCTAATGAATGACAGAGACCCCAAATGCACAGAGAAGAAAGCTATAGCATCTGAGGTTTAAATGCTGTTGGAAGATTTTCTGGAAGAGGCAGATCTTGAAACAACCCTGAAGCAAAGCAGAATTAGACAAGCGAGGGGGCGCCTGGCTGGCTCAGTCGGTGGAGCATGCAACTCTTGATCTTGGGGTCACAGGTTCGAGTCCCATGTTGGGTATAGAGATTACTTAAAAATAAAATCTTAAAAAAAAAAAAAAAAGAATTGGATAAGTGAGGAGGGAAGGAGAGGACATTCCACTAGGAATCATGTGGAGCTGAGGAGTGCTGAAAAGGCAGAAAGTATCAGGTTTTCTGGAAAGGGAGATAAAACAATTCATCGCTACATACCGATTAAACATCTCCTGTTGACCAGTACTGGTAGACACTGAAGATACACAGAGAGAATCCTGGTCACAGAGTTATGACTAGAACCCTTCAGGATCATCCCATCAACTGACACAGATACGTAAGCATACACTGTGAGCAATCTGGCAAGTATAACACATGACTAATAACTGATAAATGGATTAACAAAATGTAGGAAATTCAGGGCTGGCTCAGTTGGTTAAGCATTTGACTCTTAATTTTGACTCAGGTCATGATCTCACAGTTCATGGGTTCGAGCCCCATATTGGGCTCCACAATGGTAGCCCAGAACCTCCTTAGGATTCTCTCTCTCCCTTTCTCTCTGCCCCTTCCCAGCTCTCTCTCTCTCTCTCTCTCTCTCTCTCTCAAAATAAAATAAAAAGGGAATGAAGTATTGACACATGCTACAACATGGATGAACCTTGAAAACATCATGCTAAGTGAGACAAGCCAGTCACAGAAGGCCACATACTGTCTGATTCCATTTACCTGAAATGTCCAGAATAGGCAAATCCATAGAAACAGAAAGTGGATTAGTGGTGGTTACCAGGCGATAGAGGGAAGGGAGAATAGAGAGTGATGGCTTAATAAACATGGGTTTCCTTTTGTAGTAATGAAATGCTCTGGAATTAGATAGTGGTAATGGTTGTATAACCTTCTGAATGTACTAAAAGCCACTGAATTAAACACTTAAAAATGGTGAAATTTATGATATGTGAATTATATTTCAGAAGAAAGAAGAAAAGGAGGGAAGGAGCAACTAAGGTTCTATAGGACAAAGGAGATAATTTTGCCTAGAAAAGCTGGTGAAGGCTTTCCAGAGCAGGCAACAGATCTGAATATTAAAGGCCAGAGCTTTAAGAGGAGGAGGATGAAGACATTCAGGGAGAGGGAATGACATATGCAGAAGTCCAATTCCATGGGACTATAGGTTGAGGGAATAAATGGGGAAATTGCAAGAGATGAGAAGAGGACAGGCCAGATCCTGATTTAGCAGTATCCTGAAGACCTTACTAAAAAGCCTGAACTTTGTCCTATACAAGGATTGGCAAATATGAGGCACTTGGCAACACTTTCCTTTCTCTATCTCTGGCAGACATAACTCGTATACCATTGAGTCCTTCTCTGCTGTGCTCAGAAATGGACTTAATATCCATCTCCATGCAATGCTCCCCATAGTCTATATGTCCCTAATGGGAGCCACTGAAAGATAAGTGGCATCACCTGAATTCCCAATTTAAAAAGAACACGGTGAGGGGGGCGGGGGAAGAAGATTAGGCAGGAAGCTGCTGTAACACTTGGCAAAAGGTGGGAACACCCTGAACCACAGTAGTGGCAATGAGAAAGTAGAAGAGAGGAAACATTAGAGACTAAGGAGAAAAAAAAACAGTAAGGCTTCAGTAGCCAACTGGAGGCCCATGAGGGCAGCCTTAGCCATCACTATCTCCCCAGCACCCAACACAGTCCTTGGTGCATAGGAAGGGCACCAAAAATATCAACCAAATTGTTAAATGTTTTACTGACATTCTCTCATTATGTCTTTACTATATAATACCATGAGGAAAGTAAGGTTATCCCCATTCCACAAAGAAGAAATCTAACATTTAGACAGGTTAAATGGCTTGTCCCAATTTTACCCAGCTAGAGAGTAGTAGAATTCAATTTCAACTCAGACTTCTAACTCCAGACTCCAAGCTTTTTTTTTTTGAGAAAGAGTGCAAGTTGGAGAGGGGCAAAGAGAGAGAGAGGGAGAGGGAGAGAATCCCAAGCAGGCTCTGCACCACCAGCACAGAGCCCAACGTGGGGCTCAAACCCACAAACCATGAGATCATGACCTGAGCTGAAGTTGGGTGCTCAATTGACTGAGCCATCTGGGCGCCCCCAGACTCCAAACTTTTATCCATGGCCCGGGCTTCCAGCTTGAACAATGGTGCAGATATTAGTGTTGATGGGGGTGCCTAGGTGGTTCAGTCGTTTAAAGATCTGATTCTTGATTTCTTTGGCGCAGGTCATGAGCTCACAGTTCCTAGCATTGAGCCCCATGTTGGGCTCCATAGCATGGAGCCTGCTTGGGATTCTCTCCCTCTCTCTTTCTCTCTCTCTCTCTCTCTCTCTGCCCCTCCCCCACTCTATAAATAAATAAAGTATTGTTAATGGTGAAATCCCAGAGAGCTGAATAGTGAATTGGGGTCAGAAAAACAGATTTGGGTGTTCCTACCATACTCAGGTAGTTGACGCCTCTATGGAAGAGACTTAAGGAGTATGTGTGAGGGGAAAGGGTAGCCAAGGATGGGCCAAAGAGGGAGTAGAGAA
Source organism: Paguma larvata (assembly GCA_030068075.1). Classification (NCBI taxonomy): domain Eukaryota; kingdom Metazoa; phylum Chordata; class Mammalia; order Carnivora; family Viverridae; genus Paguma; species Paguma larvata. The sequence goes on along the minus strand of CM057842.1, from coordinate 19,224,339 downwards.
TAGCAGCCTGCACAGAAAGTCAGAGAAGCAAAGAAAGAACCAGCCAGGGAAGTATGCTATCAGGAAAGACATCAGCAAGATGGGCACAATCACCAGTCAAATGCTACAAAAATTTCAGACGTGGAGGGGTCACTGGAACCACAAAGACATTTAGGGAAGGGATTCTAAAAGGAGTTAAAGGCTGCCTGGTGTTTCCTAAACCTGGTGTTTTCAGGGCATCAGAATCTGAAGACCTTATTAAAAATACATAGTGCCTTGTTCCCACCAATAGTGATCTTGTGTAAGTGATTCAGTCTCATTAAGCCTCCATTTTCTCATCTCTAAACTGCAAATAACAGCATTAGTCTCATAGTTTTATTCTCAAGACTTAACATACTTTAAAGAAGCCCTACACATGATTATGACACTATTTGAAAACTGGCTTTTAGAAACCTCACCTACAGGAAGCACACAAGGATTTTTAACTGGAGAGAGAAGGGTGAAAGTCAATCCTGTCAGAACTGCAAAGATGAAAGAATGGAGGAAGGAAAATCAGCTGTCACAGTCCAGAACTAGACATGGAGGGCTTAGGTTAAGAGGAAGCCAAAGAAACCAGAAAGAATGCAGGGGGTAAGGCACTACCAAGGAAAACTCAACAATTTTCTGCATGGGAAGAAAAGGGAGGAATTAAATAGGACTCTGAGGCTTGAAGTCTGGATGACTCCAAGGACAAAGGCATACCTTCATCAAAATCAGGAAGAACAACAGAAGGATAGCTGATTTGGGAAGGGAAAAATGAAGAAATTCACACAAGTTATTGGATAAGGGATGAGTGAAAAAAAACATCAAAGAGCCAACTGGTAGTAAATGTGTTTTGGACAGGAAAGCAGTAAACCAATTAAGAATATGGTCTCTAGGGGCTCCGTCAGTTAAGGGTCCAACTCTTGATCTCAGTTCAGGTATTGATCTCAGCGTTGTGAATTCAAGCCTCACATTGGGCTCCATGCTCGGTGTACAGCCTACTTTAAAAAAAAGAAAAAAAGAAGAAGAATATGGCCTCTGGAAAAAAAAACACAAATAAAAAATAAAAAAAGAATATGGGCAGAAGGCCTGGGTGGCTCAGTCGGTTAACTGTCTGACTTCTGTTTCAGCTCAGGTCATGATCTCACAGTTCGTTGAGTTCAAGCCCCACATCGGCTCCTTGCTGACAGTGCAAAGCCTACTTAGGTTCTCTCTCTCTCTCTCTCTCCCCCTCCCCCATGAGTGTGCACACATGGTCTCAAAAATAAATAAACTTAAAAAAAAAAAAAGAATATGGGCTCTAAGATGATATGGCCTGGATCAGAGTCCCACCACTGCCATTTTCCATCTAAAGGACAATAAAAGGGGCACCTGGGTGGCTCAGTCATTTGAGCTTCTGACTCTTGATTTCGGCTCAGGTCATGATCTCATAGTTCCTGGGATCGAGCCCCACCTCAGGCTTTGTGCTAAGAGCATGGAGCCTGCTTGGGATTCTCTCTCCCTCTCTCTCTGCTCCTCCCCTGCAAGCGCTTTTGCGTACACACTCTCAAAAAAATAAACATTTAAAAATAAATAAGTGACATTAAAGAAGTTACCTAATTTCTCTAAACATAGGTTTCTTCATTTATAAAATGAGAATAATTATAATGCATATCTAAGATTATTTTTCAAATTAAGTGAAAAAATAGCACAATGCCTAGCACATGGTAAGTTAGCTTTCAATAAATGTTGACTACCTTTAGTTACTCCATGATGACAACAGTGTTAACAGCAATGCTTTGGAGAAACTAAGTCATATTCTCCAAGAGTCAAAAATTTCCCCAACTCTAAGACAGGACAGGAAAGCAGAGGATTCTTTGAATTTTGAGATCAAGGAATCAGTATCTAAATTAGTATCATTAATACCATTTCACACAGGCCTTCTTCATTCCTGACTATGTAATTATCACATGTTTTGAACACTGGGGTTTAAAAATATTTCTGTAGGGGCGCCTGGATGGCTCAGTTAATTAACCATTCAACTTCAGCTCAGGTCATGATCTCATAGTTCGTGAGTTTCCATGCTAACAGCTCAGAGCCTGGAGCCTGTTTTAGATTCTGTCTCCCTCTCTCTCTGCCCCTCCCCTACTCACACACTGTCTCTCCCTTTCTCTCTTTCTCTCTCAAGAATGAATAAACGTTAAAAAATTTTTTTAAATTTTTAAAAATTTCTATAAATGTTCTTACAATGAAGCAAAGTCCACTTTAGTTCAGTCACTTATTAAATCGGTATTTACTGCAAAACTATTAGCACAGTGAATTATGCTCAACACTGTATGATGAACACAATGAAATGTGGTAACTATACTACAGGAGATTACAAACCAGAAGGTTTAAAAAAAAAACTTATGTAAATTTCTGAAGTACCAGTCATACTGTGAAATGCCACTGATATACTGCTAGTCATGAGAGTCAGAGGAGGGAAGACTCACTTCCAATGTAGATAAAGCTGTCACCTGAACTAAGCCTACCAAGTTGGTCATAATTTCAATGGCCAGAACTCAGGGGGAAAAAACATGAACATGAGCAAAGGAAACAATGGGAATACAGATGCAAAGGTGTATTTCAGGAAGAGCCAGGGATCAAGATTAACTGAAGATCTGACCATAAGGTAACCAGCTCTATGCTGAGGACAAATGAGAGGGAAGAGCCACAGGGTAAAGCCTGGATTTCCCAGGAAAGGTCAGGTGGGAAAGCCAGAAACTTGTTTGGGGAGCAGAATGGTGGCTATGATTCCATACATGTTAAGTAGGACATTTCTAAAACCACCTCCTCACAGCTGATAGGCTTTTAAAGCCAGATAGGACTTCAGACTCTAATTCAGTCCTTCTGTCTTTCTGACCAAGGACACGAAGACCAAGAGAGGTAACTAAATTGTACAAGCCATGAAGTTAGTGGCCAAGAGGTAGCTGCAGTTCTGGTCTGCAGACTCGACTCAGTGCACTTTACAGTAATTCCCCTGGCTAGACAGAAATGTCCAAAAGCCAGGATGAAATGTGGGATTATTGCTTGATAAAGAAACAACGCTCACTTGCAGAGCCTGAGGTGGTGAGAGTGGAAGAGCTAGGTCTCTGAGGGCCAGGATACAGAGGGAATAGAAGAGGAAAACAACAAACCTGAGTTACATCCATATCCAGGGGGACAAAAGAAGGACTTTTACAAAGGCACATCTGATAGGTAGACAGAAAATTAAATAGTGGCAGAATCCTAGAAGCCAAGGTCAATGTCTCCTTTTCAGCTAAAACACAAATGTTCAAAAAATATCTGCTGAATGAATGAATGGATGAATAAAGACAGAGTGAGACAAAAAATGTTTGCACCCCACATAGGCAAAGCACTGTGCTAAGCACTTTATGTGGGAGTATCTGAGATAATCTCACAACAATCCTATGAGACAGAAGCATCATGATTCTCCTCACTACCATTCAAGAGGAGAAAACAAGCTTATAAATTGCCCAAGTTAAACAGCAGGTATCAGAGCCAGGATTAAAAATCAAGGCCTCACTATTTGGAAAATAGTGTTAATTTTTAGTAGGGTAGAAAATGGCAAGGAGATGATATTTTTAAAAAACAGAATGCTCTTATTAGTAAGAGACATACGCTCAATGACAATGTCTGAGATTTAGCTTTAAAACATAGCAACGACAGGGCACCTGGGTGGCTCAGTCAGTTGGGCGTCCAACGGCAGCTCAACTCATGATCTTGTGGTTCATGAGTTCGAGCCCCACATCGGCCTCTGTGCTGACAGCTCAGGGCCTGGAGCTTGCTTCAGATTCTGTGTCTACCTCTCTCTCTGCCCCTCCCCCATTCACACTCTGTCTCTCTCTCTCTAAAAAATAAACATTAAAAAATAAAATAAGGGGTGCCTGGATGGCTCAGTGCGTTAAGTGCCAGACTTTGGCTCAGGTCATGATCTCACAGTTCATGGGTTCGAGCCTCACGTCGGGCTCTGTGCTGACATCTCAGAGAATGGACCCTGCTTTGGATTCTGTGTCTCCCTCTCTCTCTGCCTCTCCCCCACTCACGCTCTATGTCTGTCTCTCTCTGTCTCTCTGTCTCTCTGTCTCTCTCAAAAATAAACATTAAAAAAAATTTTTAAACATACCAACAATAACAAAAAAGTGAGGAGGACAACTGAAAGGAAAAATTGGGGAAATGTTGATAATTGTTGAAACTGGGTGATGGGTTCATATACTATACTCCCTGTTGCTGTGTATGTTTGAAATTTTCCATTATAAAAAGTCCATTCATGCGTGAGAGAATGGGGAGTTCATCAAAACAAGGGAGAACAAAAATCAAGAAAAAAAGTTGTTGTCCCAGCAACAAGGAATTCAACTCAGAGATAATGTTCAGGGGAAATGTAAGACCAGAAGCCAGACCATAAAGCATTAAGAGACATAGATAAAACAGGTGGTAAGGAAATGGCAGTAAAACTGCATTTTAGATAAGAAACAAGGATAGGAAGGAGAAGGCTAGGACCCAGAGCTAAGTAAAGTTACTATGCTTCTACCTTGCATGTAGGTAAAAACTAAAAGGGGAGAGGGACAGGAAGATGCTAGAAAGGAGACACTGATTAATCAACTAATTAATTGATTGATCAATTAATATATGAAAGAAACACATGAAAAGATGCTCATTCTCCTCAACAATGTTATCTAGGCATCAAAAAAATTAGTTACATAGGCTTTGAGTCGGTAAAGATTATATATATTGATAATGTTCAGTGCCAGAGAAGAAACATAAATACAATCTTTTTAAAGTTATTTGGTAATGTCTAGAAAAATTTTATTTATTATTTATATTTATTTTTCAGAGAGAGACAGACAGACAGACAGAGTGTGAATTGGGGGGGAGGGGGTGCAGAGAGAGAGGGAGTCACAGAATCTGAAGCAGGCTCTGGGCTCTGAGCTGTCAGCACAGAGCCCGACATGGGGCTCTGGGGCTCGAACTTACAACCCATGAGATCGTGACCTGAGGCAAAGTCAGATGCTTCACAGACTGAGCCACCCAGGCACCCCATTGCTAAAAAAATTTTAAACAAAGATATTCGACTTGTAGGAGTTTGTCCTAGGAAGTATACAAGTATAGAAAGATGTATACAATGTATACAAAGAGGAAGGCAAAGATCTATATACAAGGATGCTTGTAGCTGCAAAGACAGAAACAAATGTCTGTCATCAGGGGACTAGAAAAGTTGATACAAATATGCAATATAATACTATGTAACTATTAAAATATATGATAGATACATGTACTAAACATCAGAAAATGTTCAAGACAAAACCATTAAGCCAAAATGAAAATAAAAAAATTAAAAAAACATTAAAAAATTTTTAAAAATAAAAAATAAATAAATAAATAAAGGGGCACCTGGGTGGCTCAGTTGGTTAAATGGCCGACTTCGGCTCGGGTCATGATCTCACTGTTCATGAGTTCAAGCTCCACGTCGGGCTCTATGCTGATATCTAGCCTGCTTCAGATTCTGTCTCCGTCTCCCTGGCCCTGCCCCGCTCATGCTCTGTCGCTCGCTCTCTCTCAAATATAAATAAAAATAAATAAAATAAAAAATATTTAAAATTTTAAAAATAAAAACCATTAAGCCAGACCACGAAGCATTAAGAGGCATAGATAAAACAGGTAGTAAGGAAATATAGCAATATATTTATAATATATAACTACAGTTATAAAACATAAACTCTATTATAAAACTACTATAACAATAGTTATATATACATGTTGAAAAAGTTGTAGAAGAGTAGATATATTGTGATCCCATTTCTGTAAAAAGGAATTACTTTACCTTCTCTCTCTCACACAGACACACACATACACATTAGCATACACAGTAGAAAAAATGTGAATAAATATAGACTGAGTTCTTAATGGTGATTAACACTGAGAAATAGGAATATGATTTCTCTTCCTTACTTAAAAATGCCTGAATTTTACTGTGTTCATATATTACTGGTATAATCGGAGGGGAAAGTTAAACAGTCAAGGACTTTCTAAAGCAAGAGACTATGAGCAATGAAAGTGTCATGATACAAAGACAAGGGGAAAAAATCGGGAGCACAAGCCTTAAAGTGAAGTCATGGTCAAGAATGAGGGAGAGTGGAGCCTGGGTGGCTCAGTCGGTTAAGCATCCAACTCTTGGTTTTGGCTCAGCTCATGGTCTCACAGTTCCTGCGATTGAGCTCCCCCAAAGCCTGTTTGGAATTCTGTCTCTCCCTTGCTCTCTGTCCCCACCACCGTGTTCTCTTTCTCTCTTTCTCTCTCAAAATAAACTTAAAAAAAAAAAAAGAATGAGGGAGATGGAGGGTAGGTCTAGGGCTTAAGGGAAAATGAGCCTTGGGGCGGTGCCTGGCTGGCTCAGTCAGCTACAAGTCTTGATCTTGGGGTTGTGGGTTCAAGCCCCACATTGGGGTAGAGATTACTTTAAACAAATTTTTTTAATTAAAAATTTAAAAAAAGAGGAGTGCCTGGGTGTCTCAGTCAGTTGAGCCTCTCTAACTTGGGCTCAGGTCATGATCTGTGTTCCGAGCCCCACATCAGGCTCTCTGCTGTCAGCACAGAGCCCACTTCAGATCCTTTGTCTCCCTCTCTCTCTGCCCTTTGCCCACTTATGTGTGAGCTCCCTCTCTTTCTCTCAAAAATAATAACATTAAGAATAAAAAACAGGGGCGCCTGGGTGGCTCAGTCGGTTGAGCGTCCGACTTCAGCTCAGGTCATGATCTCGCAGTCTGTGAGTTCGAGCCCTGCGTCGGGCTCTGGGCTGACAGCTCAGAACCTGGAGCCTGCTTCCGATTCTGTGTCTCCCTCTCTCTCTGCCCCTCCCATCTCCCCATCTCATGCTCTGTCTCTCTCTGTCTCAAAAATAAATAAACATTAAAAAAAAAAAGAATAAAAAACAGGGGCGCCTGGGTGGCTCAGTCGGTTAATGTCCGACTTTGGGTCAAGTCATGATCTTATGGTTTGTGAGTTTGAGCCCCACATCGGGCTCTGTGCCTGCAGCTCAGAGCCTTGAGCCTGCTTCAGATTCTGTGTCTCCCTCTCTCTCTCTCTGACCCCCCCCCCCCCGCCGCTCACACTCTGTCTCTCTCTCTTTTTCTCAAAAATAAACATTTAACAAAAATTTTTTTAAAGAATAAAAAACAAAAACAAAAATTTTTAAAGGAAAAGAAAGAAAAAATGAGCTTTGGGAAACATGCAAGCAGTTTCTATGGGAACTGGAACCCTAAGAAGGCAAGCACAGGAGCACCACAAGGGTCAGACAGAGCTCAACTCAAGTAAGGCAGTGGGAACTATGGTCAACCAAGACATCCCATTTTCCTGACTCCCTAGCAACACTGAGCAACATAGGGTTAACAAAAGAAGTCAGAGGAGAAAGTTTAGGGATGGCAACTGACCGAACAGACGGAATACAAAGTCAGGCAGGCAAAGGGTTCTCAGACCCAGGGAAGCCAGCACTGAAACTGTAGGCCATGGCAAACCAGCATCCAAGTTAAGGTGGAAGGTAGGTGAAACAGTGGGGAAGAGAAAGGTGGAGAGATGGTTTGGGAAACACAGTGGAACTGGAAGGCACAATCAGGCCAAAGAGTCTGAGCTCAAGTCAGAATCACACCTAAAGAATTCTTTCCCAAACTTTTTTTTTCTCCCAATTTCTATATATCATTATATTAGGAGAAAGACCACTACTAGTGTCAAATATTGCAAAAACATTTCCACCTGGTTCTGGGTTGTTGTTGTTTTTTTTTAATTTTATAATAGTTTATTTTCAAATTGGTTTACATATAACACCCAGTGTTCATCCCAACATGTGCCCCCTTCAATGCCTATCACCCCCTCTCCCCCCTCCCCCATCCCCCTCCCCCTCAGTTTTTTCTTAGTCTTTGAGAGTCTCTTATGTTTTATCTCCCTCCCTCTCTGTGTCTTCTTTTCCTTTCCCCTCTTCCCCTCCCCCTGGGTTTTTCTCTTGACCAATAAGTGATCGGTGGGGAGGGTGGGGCTCCACTGCCTCTAGGTTCCTCTCCCATCCAGCCTCTTCCAGTTTCCAGGCAGCTGTTAACAGAGCAGATGTTCTACTCCTTGTGTGACACTACCTTCTTTGTGTGTACCCTTTCCTGGCCAGAAGCCTGGAATAAGGGGTAACTGTTCCCCCAAACTGAAGCCCTAACAATATCCTATGAGGACATAAAAGAGATCCTAAACTTAGGATCAGAAAACCTGGCATCAAGACCCAGCTTTTCTTCTTATTGGCTTTGTCCCTGAAAGCAAGCTACTTCACCTCTTTGTGTTTGCTTCCTCATCTGTAAAATGGGGCTACCTGCTTCACAGGGTTGTTGGGAGGGTAAAGGAAAGGAAATGTATATGAAAGTTATGAGCTGTAATACCATACATGTGCAAGGTATACTTGTCATAAAGCAAAGCAAACATCTTCATTTTTGCCTATGTATAACTTTCACTGATGGTGTTATAAGACCATAAGTGGGCGCTAGTAAAGCCAATGTGCCTATGCTGGCTGAAATGGTTCTTGTTTTTATTGCTTCTAACCTGCATTATAACAATTTCCTTCTCAAAATCTCAACACTGCTCACAGAATATCTTCAACAGTTGCTTGCCATATTTAAAGTGCTTATACTTTGTTTCAGTTTTCCTTATCACATATCAATTTTTACCTTTAATCTAACTACTTTTTATGCTTTCCTTTTCTGCAGTCTGTTATGTTTGTCACCTGCATGAAAGAAGACAACATTATGTAGGCTTTAATAAGGTTCCTCACACTTGGCCTTAATTATATAATTAATTATATATTTAGGATTCTTACGTGGTCTGATCAACCATGAAAATTAAATCAATTTAGATAGTACACCCTCAAGTTATCTTACCACAAAGAAGAACCAAGAGGGTGACTTATGAAATCGGCACAATTCCATAATTTCTAGGTTAGTAACTCAGAACACATAGCTTCCTAACAAAGAATTCATCAGTTCCAGTGTTAGTACAGTATTAGGCTAAGCAAAGAACTAGTATAGATAATTTCATAGTTGCTGAGTTCAAATTCCTGAATAAAGTGTGAGCAAATAATCTTGTATCCTGAAAATGGTGACACTGAGTTCAATTCCAAAAGGTCCATCAGCCGATAAAAGTCACATTATTCTGGTGTTAAATCCATTACCCACTCCCAGGCTGGCCACTAGCTGTCTAGAGACCTTATGACCCAAATTGACTAGTCACTCTTCTTCACACATGAGGACAAAGTGCTCGGAGCAGTAAATGGCCAAAGGAAGATCTAGATAAAACCAATGAAAAACTTCCATTTTTTCCAAAAGAAACTTTTGCAAGACCCACAGAAAGCAAGTAATAGCCCCCTGGCCTGAAAACTATAAACATATGGAATAAGCAACACATTTTCAAGCAAAATAAAATATTGCTTTTAACAACCTGGAAGTACAAAAGCAGAAGCACTGTTTCAGCCAGGATCAGATGCAGCCTTAAAATCAGAACCCTCGTCACACCACACCACTAGCTCCGCAAGGAATGATTTCCTGTCATTTCATACGCAGAGGTCATTCATTTGTTCATTCCACAAACATTTACTGAGTAGCTACTCTGTGCCAGAGATGGCTAGGTACTAGGATATAAGGATAAATAAGACAAGGTCCTGGTCTCAAGCAGATTACAACCAAGCATGAAAACACACAAATATATCATGAGTTAAGAGTATGGTATAATTATGAATGAAGCTTGGACAGAACTGCAATGGTCATACAAAGGAGAGGCATTCACCTTAATCCAGAAAGAATCAAACAATCTTTTAAGAGATGGTGGTGCTTTAATTCCTGGTAATGCAAGACGAAGAATCAGAAAATCACTAAAATGGGGAAGGAAAGTGGGGAATATCTTCAGCATGCTGGGACCCTCAAGGAGTTCACTATAACTACAGCCTCAAGTGCCAGAGAAATTGTGGCAGAAGAGGGTCTAGAAAGGCAGACACAGGAGAGGATGGGTCATAAAGGTCCTTGTGAGATGTTGAAATAGGGACATACTAGGATCTAGATGTTCACAGTATTTTAAGGCTAAAGGAACATTATTTACTCTTAACAGAAATTAAAGACCTGCCACAACGGAGGGGGGATTTGACTAAGGAAAACTGGAAGAGATGGAGGGCCAGTTATTTCCAACTACTTCTATCTGGCTCATACTTACTCTCACTTTTCTCTTGACTTTTTTTTTTTTCCTCTCGCAGGGAAAAAATAAAACTGAACAATTCTGTAACAAAGGCTGTGAACCTTCTGTTCATCGAAAACATTCCTGAACAGAGTGCTATATTCTATCAAAATAGCCCAAATTGGAGAAAATGACAAATCTCTCTAGCATCTGGAGCTTTCCTAGCAAAAAGACCAACGCCAGGTCTCTGATAAGATGAAAGCTAGAGAAACATCCTGACCATGGACTACACAAAACATGATGCTGCCTGTCATGCTCTAGCACTGTAAATGGGAATGCTCACAGTTCTCAAAACAAGGACATGCCAAACAGTTACCTACTGCCTTCTACACAGAAACTGCCAGGAAAAAAATCTACCAGTGCCAGGAATGACCTTGGACTTTATAGTGTGGACTCCTGCCCACCAGAATTAGATAAAGACTACCTCGGCAATTCTCTCACTTGTCCAGAGTACAAACAGGTGCAGACAGCAGGCTGCCTTCCTCGTCAAACAAAGAAACTGAGCCCCTCATCCATGCCTAGCACCTGACTATGCTCCTCCTAATACTACTGAAAATAGTGCTCCCATTACTAATTCTAACTCCCTAACAGCTACTGAAAGCAACACACTACTACTAACAGCAAGCACTGACCACCTACAAAGTACTAGGCCCTCATCTTCAGTCCCCAATACAATCTGCAGAGAAGGCTAGACTAGTCTCATTTTACAGAAGAAAAAAAATTAAATAAAAAAACAAGGCTCAGAAAGGTTAACAGCTTACCCAGGTCAAAAAGCAAGAAATAGGTAGAGGTGGGATGACTTCAAAGACCATACACTGAGGTACTAGGCACCTCAGAATTTTCCTAAAGAAAGAAAAAACAGGGGGCGCCTGGGTGGCTCAGTCAGTTAAGTGTCCGACTTCAGCTCAAGTCATGATCTCACAGTTTGTGGGTTCGAGCCCCGCACTGGGCTCTATGCTGAAAGCTCAGAGCCTGGAGCCTGCTTTGGATTTGGAGCCTGCTGTGACTCCCTCCCTCTCTGCCCCTCCCCTGCTCATGCTCTGTCTCTGTCTCTCAAAAAATAAATAAACATTAAAAAATTTAAAAAAAAAGCAAAAACTCTAACCCTTCTTTCCAAGAGTTTCTTTAGTTGATCCTTTTGACTAAGAGGTATTCAAAAACACTTTCAGTAATCACTCTGCTTTCGAAACAACATATGTAAACCATTTTTTATTTTCTTTGATCAAGTGAATATTCTAGGCAGAAAATGAAAGATATTTTAAAGAATTTATCATGTGAGTGCCTTGATTTTTGGCCAAAATATAAACACAGAGAGAAGAGAGCAAAGGACAGAATTTCATTCTATTAGATCAGAATGGAGATTAACAATTAATGCAAAATAAAATTTCAAATATAATTTACATTATATTTTATGCAGTGAAAATCAAGAGGCAACCAATTTCAAATAGACTGAGCCTTACCTCAATCTTATTCCTCCTGTTCTAGGGGACAGCACTCCAAGTGATCAGCAGACACTCCCAGCCTACATACAGTGAACCAGACAAAGGGGGTAAGCAACGCCTTCATGCTCCCAAACCACAGTGGAAAGGAAAGTGTGACGGCTTCCTGGGGGACCCAAGCACATACACAGTATTTATAAATCACTGTTCATCCAAACACACACAGAAATAAAATGTTACCTGTGATCTGTCTATGGAAATACTTAAAGTTAACAGGGTGTTTAAATTAACGAAGAACAATCCCAAACTAATGTGAACACATTACAGCTCACTTTTTCATGGAAATAAATGAAGACAATCAATTTTCGCTAGTCAAAATTAATACTGTATATAAACTTCATTCAACAGCTTTAAGGATTAAAAGCATAATATACTTGAACCACTTCTTCCTTCACAGTCCTATATAGCCACTTCTGAACTAAGAACTATTATTAAAATGTCAAAAATATCACCATTGTAAAGATGCCCAACACAGTACATAATTACACAGTGGCATAATTCAACAGATACTGGTTTATGAAAGAGTTACTTATTTAAAATAGAAAAATTTAAAAAAGACAGAGAGAATTCAAGGGACATACATGATTTTTTAAAGATTAAGGGGGAAAAAAACCCAAAACTATTAGTACAACCAGAGATAGTCAGAATTACCTCACATTTCACCAAAAATTTATAGACTCCAACCCGACAGTACCTGTTAACACTCTAAATAAACTCAGACGGTGCAATGACTCTGATACTGTTTTTGTGGTGTAGGGTTTGATACCTCATCTACAGAAAACACACCAACTCTGCCTGAATGCTACACACAGAACTCTGGTGCACAGCTGTAGGCCTCAGAGTTGGAGTTAACAAACTGCCTTCGATAATACAGATGAGACATAGGGTGCAGACCGAACTCGCTGAAGATGGAGAACACTTCTAGTGAAGATAAGGTCCTGTGAAAGCTCAAATGGCAGTCACTAAGATTTAATAGATTCAACGTAATGACTTCATGGCAGCAGGAGAAAATGAAATTTCATGATTAGGGACACAAAGAACGTTTAACAACATGAACTGTTAGGGTTTTCACATCCCTCTCTAGAGTTGCACATATTAAACAATCACACACAAATTGTGAAAACAGGCTCTGAAATTAATTTAGATTTCTAAGAATTGGACTGAAAACTCCTAGAATTTACATATATTATGGTGTCTAAGTTTGTCTAGCATTACAAACAATAGCCACAGTGCTGAAATGAAAGTATGAGTCACAATTCAAAAACAGGAGGAAAAAAATGAACATAAGAAAGCTTTGGATCCAAATACCACAAAGAAATTCTTTATTTAAAATACTGTTAAGGACAGCTACCATTCTGACTTGGAGTGAGAAGGAATGATTCCACACTGTCTTCTACTCAGGAACAAACTCATTCAGCCCCCAAGAGCCCTTTCCAGCCCCATCCACCTTTGTGCCCAGCCACTAATACAGTCAACCACATCCACTAGAAAGCACGGGAATTCTAATAGATCTGAGTCACCCACTCCCCCGCAGTAAGAGGTCATTTTCTATCAGAAAGCCCACTCTGCAAAGTTCTCTTATTCATCTCCCAGGCTGCCATCACCATGGCCCACATAAAGCAGCCTACCAAACTCGGCAGCCTACCAACACTTCTCTACACTCTCCAAATCACAACTCCTGCCTCACCCTAATGCCAGGGTAGCCAACACTACTCACTGTGGCACTCTGGTGGCATTCAGTTCCCTGCCTGAGAACCCCTCAATGCCAGGATGCATCTGGGTCGGAGAACCCAGCTCTTTGCTCAACTCCCCTGTGCCCAGCTGAGCTCTAGCCTTTCCAGGAACTAATCACTGGTTACCCTAGAGAAGCTAAACTCTCAGTGCCTCTTCTCCCCAGCCAGACCCCAGTCTGCCAAGTTCACAGACGTGGGGCGGAGGGGGAGGCGGGGGGAAACACAACCCGATGCGCCTTAGGGACTAGGCACACGCAACCCGCCCCCCCCCACCAACGTCCACCCCACTATGGTTAGCCTCCAAGGCGTCCGCATCAAGCGTCAAGAGCGCACGCCACTGGAGTTAAGTCTCCGAGCCCCTGTGATTCCCTTTCCTGGCTACCAAGATACTAAATATCAAGCCACAGAGGCCCCGGGTCGAGGCCAAAACCCGAGCCAAGGCTTCAGCCACTGGAGTTCCCCAGTGGGGATCCAGTGCCCCAAGGCCCCGGCCGTTGGGACGGGCTTGCTGCCCCAGGCCGCTAAGCGCCATGGGGCCGGGCCGCGTCCCCACTCGGCCCCCATTGTTGCCGTCCCGCCGGCCCAAGCCCAGAGCCCGGGGCCGGCACCGGCACTCACCTCCCGCGCCGCGGCTCTGGGCCGCGCCGGGCCGGGCAAGGCCAAGTGGCTGCGCTTCCCGCTTCTCCTGCCTCGGCGGCGGCGGAGGCGGCGGAGGCGGAGGTGGCGGCGGAGGCGGGAAGCGGCCGGCCAGGCCCCGGCGCCGCGGGCTGGTTCTGGCCGAGAGTCGGTCTTCGGCGGCGGCGCTCGCAGGCTTCGCTCGCGGTCCGCGCCAGAAAGCGTCCCCCTCCCGGACCGCGCGCCCGGCCGCCCGGACGGGAACACGCGCCGCCGACAGGAAAGTTCCGCTGAGAGCCGCCCGGAGGCCGTTCTTCCCCAGGGCGGGGTGGACCGTGATTCGTCCCTAGATAGAGCCATCTGTGCTACAGATGACCGTTTCAGGAGTGAATGCGGCACGAAAATCCCAGGCCTGAATCCACCTGGGAATTGTTCCGGGGTGGGTGGGACAGAAGGGGTTTGCACCCCACCAGTCACCAGTGCTTCAATTGAGCCTCGGTTCCTCCTCATTCCTTACTTGGGGGAGGCTTGTCAGGATTGAATGAGATGATGCAAGTGGCTGGTACGGAGATACGGGACTCAACATTGAGGCACGGGCATTGACGATGCTGCCAGTGATAATCGCTGCTATTACTATGGTCTCATACAGAGGTTGTGCACAACCCTCAAAGACTCTTGAAATTGATGTGCACCATGTTAACTCTCGGTTTTCCTCCACTCCACCCCCACCTCCTGTCCCGTTTCCCGTTGACTGAAGCTATCTTCAGAATTTCCTGAAAGAGCAGCAGGGACAAGAAAGGACTTTTTAAATCACTGACACGGCGGGGCGGGGGGGGGGGGGGGGGGGTCGTGGTTGGAAGGGTAAGGATGCAGATTCTCCTCACTCGAATTGGGAATTGCTGCCTTGTGGGCGCCAGTTAATGTGAAGAGTGTATTGTGTCAGCTCTCTCCACTACAGCCCCAGATCCTCCCCCTCCTCCTCCTCTTCCTCCTCCTCCTCCTCCCCCTCCTCCTCCCAGTCCTCCTCCTCCTCCACCTCGTTTTCCTCCTCCTCTTCCTCCTGGTAAGTGAACACAGGCAAGAATCTAAAACCAGATTTTTTTTTTTTGGAAGGTTTGTTTCGTTTTCCTCATAAAATCAAGAGGATAGAAAAATCCTTCCTCTTCCCCACTTCCCTTTTCTTCTGGGCCTTCACACTTCTGGATATCGGACATAGTTATTTTTGGAACAAATTAGGTTATAAAAATACAAGTGTGTGTTCCAAACTATGGATGGGAATTTAAATCTTTAGAGGTGCTCCAAAAAGTATTATAGCTTTCACATGTTCTCAAATTTCCAATTCTCAGTCCTGTGGCTACTGACATTCAGGAAAGTTTACCCTGATACCCTTCTCTCTTATCTGAAGAGACTTTCCAAAAAGGCTCTGATATCAGCCACTTGTGCCTGAATGAAATTTTGTCACTGTGTTACACATATAAACACATATATGTCCTTCTAGATTATCTCCTGGGAGTAAGGAAAGGGCTCTGCCTGTCTAAAGGCATTTTTTTTTTTTTTTAAATATTTATTTATTTTTGAGAGACATAGAGACAGAGTATGAGCAGGGGAAGGGCACAGAGAGAGGGAGACACAGAATCCGAAGCAGGCTCCAGGCTCTGAGCCATCAGCACAGAGCCCGATGCGGGGCTCGAACTCACATACCGTGAGATCATGACCTGAGCCGAAGCCGGCCGCTTAACCAACTGAGCCACCCAGGCGCCCCTCTAAAGGCATTTTGATAGCCATCTGGAAACAGCAGGGTTAGAAAGCATGGGTTAGAAAGCAACACACTCAAAACCTTTGAAGGTTCTGTGCTCCCTCAAGTAAGAGGACTTCATCCTAGGCTCTTAAAGGACAAAGGATCCCTGAAAAGCCTGTTTACTTCTCTCAGCATCCTGAGGTCAGATCGGCACTCTGATACCTCTCTGCTCCAAGCCTTGCATTTCCTCCAGTTGGCCTCTTAGCTTGGACTCTCAGTATGTAGCACATAAAACAGATTTGGTCTCAAAGGCCGAAGCAGGGTTAGACAAGAATCTTAAAGATGACCACAGGGAGAAGAAAGAGACCAGTGAAGCTGGGCAGAGACCTGAAAAAGGAATCTTATTGCTTATCTCCCCCCTAAAAGACCAAATATACAACCATCAAAGATACCCACACTTACCTTCCTCCTTTGTCACTGAAGTTGGAGCAACAAGGTCCAGGGCTGACTCTCCTGGGAATAGAAGTCCCTTCCATTCCCTTCTCCCAAGGTGCTATTGCCCTTCTGTGACATCACTGTTTCCTTGCCTTCCAAAGCTTCCCTGACTACTTGGATGATGTTATCCCCTCACAACCACCTTTGGGGATCATGTTATCCCCAATCGACCTATAGGAAAATGGGTTCTGTTTCGGGGGAATTTCTAGAGTGAGTTACATCCATACCAACCTATTGATGGCCCTACTTTCAAGTCAGGTTTAAAAAATCTGAGATCTTCCTACTAGGATTAGACAAAACTCATCAGGAACTTGCTAGTCAATCAGAAACTAAAACTAGGCCTTCTCCACCACTATGAACTCACACCTGGAAACACACCCTCTACCTTTACCCTATTTCACCACCTCCTCATTCCATTGAAGCCAGTTCAATGCTTCCTACAGCCAAACTTGAGTCCATCCCCACTTCTGGATGCCAAAGATCCTAGATGCCATGATCACTCTGAACCAGGTTTCAAAGTGGCAGGTAATTTTGTCTCTTCTTCGACAGCCACCTTATTCTTGGGATATTTTTTAAACTTTTTGCTTACACACTACTCCTCTCATACTAGATTATAATCTCTAGAAGGCTTTTTACAATTTTTTTAAAAGTAGGCTCCATGACTAATGTGTGGCATGAACTCAAAACCCTGAGATCAAGAGTCGCATGTTCTATCGACTGAGACAGCCAGGTGCCCCTCTGGGAAGCTTTTTAAAGAAATCCACCCCAATGTCTAATGAAAGCCTGGCAAAATTGCTGTAGCATAAAATTCCATTTATGTTCGGCAATTACTTACTGCATACTAGGCACTGCACTGGATACTAGGGAATAGTAACAAGACATGCCAAGCATAACTATAAGCATTTTATAGGTACTAACTCATTTAATCCTTACATTGATATTGTGAGATATATACAATTAGCATCCCTTCAAAGTTGGAAAAAGTGCTTGGGGATCCTACTTGAGAAGTAAGAAATGGGTAGGAGTTGGAGTACAGGACACGTTGGTCCAGAGCCCACTCTCATAACCACGCACTGAAGTGAATGAAGAACTATGCTTACAGTTGAGCTTGGAAGATTCTCATCTGTAGACTGTTAGCTAATACAATCCTGTTCCATGTGGATATTCATTCAGCAAACATTTATTGTCCCCAAACTGTATTTCAGGTGCTCATCTAGGCCCCCAGAGAGCACAGTGCTGAGCAAGAGAAAACACATCTCTGCCCTAAAGCATCTTACCTTCTAAACAGGAGAGACAACTAGTACAAAATGATTTCTAATTCTAATAAGTGCTGAAAAGAACATAAAACAGAGACTGTGGGAGAGGCCATCAGGAGCTGGGAGGCATTGACTAAGACCCTGCAGAGGTGAGCATGCCAAGAATTCCAGAGAGAAGCATATGAAGGCTCAGGGAAGGAGAATTCTAGGCAGAAGGACCAGAGCTCAGGGGCAGCATGGGGTGTGGTGAGAACCTCAGAGGGAGAAGTGGCCTGTAGCTCTGCTCCCAAATTGCATGGTGTTGAGGGATCACTTTTAGGGCTGACCCTGGCTGGAAAGGGTGTGAAGGATGGTGTTGATCAACTGTTCTACGAAAGCGGCAGACTACTATACGTGATATACTACACTTGATAAATGACCATGCACATTTGTTAAGGCCATAGACAGTTGTCATGGAAATGGTTGCTTTTTAAAAAGTCCTACAGAGAATAATTCCACGCAGTTTCATCAACTTCATCAGCTTACTCTGAGATGCCCTCCATGACTACCTACTCAATCTAAGTAACTTCCCAGTGACCATGAAACCATCCTATTTTCTCTATCTGCAGAAAATTTAATACTACCTGATATTTTTCTTCATCGATTTATCATCTCTCTCCCCTAATTATATTGTGAGGTCCATGGAACAAGGAACCCTGTCAATCTTACCAAGATCCCCAAGCCCTAAAAGAGGTACAGAAAAAAAAGCTCAATAAATACACTTACCAAAAATGAATATGTATTGGGTCTATCCTTGAAGCAGGACTGTGAGGCCCTGGAGATGAAAAGGAAGTGGTGGAGAGTCCCTTGGACCTTCTGGCATACCTGGCAGGGCTTACCTGAATTGTGATACCTTACAGAATAAGGTCATTTCTCCAAATCATGGGCCATTGGGAAATAAAGGGGGAGGAAAGAACTCCCTTGCACCATGTAAGGGTGTAATGTAATGGAAGAAGACTTGCTGAAGAAGGGCCTTTAAGGATAAGGCTTTGGATAGCAGAACAGCATGAGGGAAATCAGGGATATAAAAGGACAAGAAAGAAGTTATCCTACTTCTTTTTTTTAAGTTTATTTATTTTAAGAGAGAGAGAGAAAGCACGGGTTGGGGAAGAGCAGAGAGAGAGGAAGAGAGAGAGAATCCCAAACAGGCTCTGCGCTGTCAGTGTGGAGCCTGATATGGGGCTCAAACTCACAAACCATGAGATCAGATCATGACCTGAGCCGAAGTTGGATGCTTAACCAAATGAGCCACTCAGCTGCACCAACTCATCCTACCTCTTAATTCTAGAGAACAAACTGATGGGTACCAGAGGTTGGGGGGAATGGGTGAAATAGGTGATGGGAATTAAGGAGTGTACTTGTGATGAGGACCAGGTGATTAAAATAAAACTTTAAGGGTGCCTGGGTGACTCAGTTGGTTATGTGTCTGACTTCAGCTCAGGTCATGATCTCATGGTCCATGGGTTCCAGCCCTGCATCAGGCTCTATACTGATGGCTCAGAGCCTGGAGCCTGCTTCAGATTCTGTGTCTCCCTCTCTCTCTGCCCTTTCCCCACTCACACTCTCTCTCTCTCAAAAATAAATAAATGTTAAAAAATTTTAATTAAAAATTAAAAATAAAACACAAGTGTGCCTGGAGACTCAGTAGGTTGAGCATCCCACTCGATTTCTGCTCAGGTCATGATCCCAGGGTTGTGGGAACCCCACACCTGGCTCCACACTGAGTGTGGAGCTTGCTTAAGGTTCTCTCTTTTCCCTGCTCACACAGTCTCTCTTTCTCTCTTAAAAAAAAAAAAAAAGTGATTTATGCACCACCTTTACAATATTAGAGTGCTCTGAATTTGACTGTATATTTAACTTTATCAATGAGTTTTATACTTTCTTATGTTTTCATTTGTTTCTTAGCATTCTTTCATGGGATCGAACCTCGGGTTGGGTTGTGCACTGGCAGTGCAGAGCCTGCTTGGGATTCTCTCTCTTCCTCTCTCACTGCACCTCTCCCATTCACGCTTCCCTTCTCTTTCAAAATAAATAAATAAATAGGGGCACCTGGGTGGCTCAGTCAGTTGAGTGTTGGACTTTGGCTCAGGTCATGATCTCACAGTTGGTGGGTTTGAGCTCCACGCCTGGCTCTGTGGTGACAGCTCGGAGCCTGGAGCCTGCTTCGGATTCTGTGTCTCCCTCTCTCTGTGTCCCTCCCCCACTTGCACTCTGTCTCTCTCTCAAAATAAATGAACTAAAAAAAATTTTTTTTAAATTAAAAAATAAATAAATAAACAACAACAACAACAACAAAAAACACCTAAAAAAAGAAGAAGTCATCCTAGCTGGACTTCAGGGTTTGGCTTGATAAATTGGGATTCTAGATTTCTATTCTAAATTTGGTGGCTAAGATTCTATTTAACCTACCCTGTGGTAGGGCTGGGTGAGTAATGTGAGGGGCCCTGGGCTCCGAAGCCATGAAAATTTACCTGCCCTTACTAGATGTGGATATTCCCAGAGTCAGGGCTTGCTTTCACAATAAAAACACTCAGAAAACTAGGAAGGAAAGGAATTTCCTTAATAAGATAAAGGGCATTTATAAAAAATCCACAACTAACATCGTGCTCAATGGTGAGGTACAGAAAGCTTTGAAAAGCATTCTCCTTCAGACCAAGAACAAGACCAGGATGTCTATTTTTTTCTTTTACCACTGCTATTTAACATTGTACCGGAAGTTCTAGTCAGGGCGATTAGGCAAGAAAAAGATTAAAAGCATCCAAATTGGCCCTTTTGTGATTTAAAAAAAACACAACTCAATGAACTAGGAATAGAAGGAACTTACCTCAACATAATAAAGGTCTTATATGAAAAGCCCATAGCTAACCTCATAGTCATTGGTGAAAAATTGAAATTTTCTCTCCTTTTTTAAAATTTCTTTTTAATGTTTATTTATTTTTGAGACAGAGAGAGACAGAGCATGAGTGGGGGAGGGGCAGAGAGAGAGAGAGAGACACAGAATCCGAAGCAGGCTCCAGGCTCTGAGCTGTCAGCACAGAGCCCGAAGCAGGGCTCAAACTCACAGACCACGAGATCATGATCTGAGCTGAAGTCAGACGCTCAACCGGCTGGGCTACCCAGGCGCCCCTGAAATTTTCTCTTCTAAGATCAGGAATAAGACAAGCATTCTCACTCTCACCACTTCTATCCAACATAGTACTGGTGGTCCTAACCAGAGCATTTAGGCAAGAAAAAGAAATAAGAGGCATCCAAACTGGAAAAGAAGAAGTAAAATTATCTGTTCACAGATGACATGATCTTATAGGTAGAAATTTCTAAACATTCCACACTGCCCAGAAAAGAACTAATAAACATTCAGCAAAGTTGCAGGATACAAAACCAACATACAAAAATCAGTTGCATTTCTATACACAAACACTGACCGGTCTGAAAAGGGAATTAAGAAAACCATCCCATTTACATTAGCATCAAAAAGAATAAAATACTTAGGAGTAAACCAGAGACAAAAGACTTGTACTCTGAAAACTATAAAACATTGGTAAAAGAAATTAAAGAAAATATGAAGAAATGGAGAGACATTCTGTGTTTATGGACTGAAAGACTTAATGTTGTTACATTCGGTGCTACCCAAAGTGATCTACACATTTGATGCAGTCCCCATCAAACTGCAACGTGCTTTTTTTTTTTTTTTTTGCAGAAATAGAACAATCCATCCTAAATCATATGAGTTTCAAGGGACACCAAAATGGCCAAAAACAGTCTTGAAAAAGAAGAACAAAGCAAAAAATGATTCTGATTTGAAAACTTACTATAAAGCTACAGTAATCAAAACAGTGTGGTGCTGGCATAAAGACAGACGTATGGACAAATGGAACAGCATAGAACCCAGAAGTAAACCCTCATGTATATGGTCACATGATTTTCTACAAGGATGCCAAGACTATCAAGTGGGGGAAAGGATAGTCTTTTCAACAAATGATGCTGGAAAAACTGGATATCTAATTGCAAAGAAGGAGATTGGACCCTTACCTTACACCATATACAAAAATTGACTCAAAATGGATCAAATAACTAAATGTAAAAAAAAAAGCTATAAAATTCTTAAAACATAAGCAGGGATGCCTGGGGTAGCTCTGTTAGCTGAGTGTCCAACTCTGGATATCGGCTTAGGTCATAATCCCAGGGCCATGGGATCAAGCCCCACATCAGGCTTAGTGCTGAGTGTGGAGCCTGCTTAAGATTCTCTCTCCTTTCCTCTCTCTCTCTCCCTCTGTCCCTTCCCCCACTTGTGCTCTCTCTTTAAAATACAGTACAACACAATACAATAAACAGAGGCACCTGGGTGGCTCAGTTGATTGAGTGTCTGACTTTGGCTCAGGTCATGATCTCATGGTTCTCGAGTTTGAGCCCCACATTAGGCTCACTGCTGTCAGTGCAGAGCCTGCTTCAGATCCTCTGTCCCCCTTTCTCTGTCCCTCCCCCCCTATGCTATATCTCTCAAAAATAAATAAAAACATTAAGAAAAAAGAAAAAAACATAGGGCAATAGATTTATGACATTGATTTATGACATTGAATTTGGAAATGATTTCTTGGATATGACAACAAAGGCACAGGCAACAAAAGAAAAAAAAAATAGAGCTGCCTGAGTGGCTCGGTCGGTTAAGTGTCCGACTTTGGTTCAGGTCATGATCTCCCGGTTCATGAGTTCAAGCCCCATGTTGGGCTCTGTGCTGACAGCTCAAAGCCTGGAGCCTGCTTCGGATTCTGTGTCTCCTTCTCTCTCTCTCCCAAAATAAAAACATTAAAAATTTAAAAAAAAAGAAAAAATAGATAAATTCAGCTTCATGAAAATTAAACACTGGTGTACATCAAAAGACACCATCAACAGAGTGAAAAAGATAAGCCCTGGAATTAAAGAAATATTTCAAAATACATATCTGATAAGGGATTGATATCCAGAATATGTAAAGAACTCCTAGAATTCAGCAACAACAGAATACAAAAATGAGCAAATGACTTGAATAGACATTTCTCTATAAAAGATATACAAATAGCTAGTAAGGATGTGAAAATATGCTTAAAATCACTAATCATTAGGGAAATGCAAATAAAAACCACAATGAGATACCACTTCATACCTGTTATGATGTCTATTAACAAAATAATGCAAAGAAAAAAAAACACTCAGAAAACAATAAGTGTTAGAGAGGATGTGGAGAAACTGGAACACTTGTGTCTTGGTGATAGGAATGTAAAATGGTGCAATCACTGTGGAAAACTGTTTGGCAGTTCCTAAAAAAGCCAAACATAGAATTATCATAACACAGGAATTTCATCCCTGGGTATGTACCCCCAAATAATTGAGAACAGGGACTCACAAACAGATACTTGTATGCCATTGTTCACTGCAACATTATTCACAATATCCAAAAGGTGGAAACAACCCAAGTGTTTATCAACAGATGAATGGATAAACAAAAGTAGTATACCCATACAATGGAATGTAATTTAGGCACAAAAAGGAATGAAGTACTGCTATATGTTATGACATGTAGTACCATATTGAAAATATGCTAAGTAAATGAATTAAACACAAGATATGCACATGTTGTATGGTTTTATTTATATGAAATACCCAGAATAGGTAAGTCCATAGAGACAGACAGAAAGCAGATTGGTAGGTGCCAGGACTGGGGGTGGGAGAGGTGGCAAGTGGAATGGAAAGTAACCGTTTAACGGGTATGGGGTTTTATTTTGGGGTGATGAAAATATTTTAAAAGTAGATAGAAGCGGTGATTGTATAACATTGTGAATATACTAAATCCTACTGAATTCCTTGCCTAGAGTGGTTAATTTATATTATGTGAATTTTACCTCAATTTTAATGTTTTATTTATTTTGGAGAGGGAGAGTGTGAGCAGGGGAGGGGCAGAGAGAGAGGGGGACAGAGGATCCACGGTGGGCTCCATGCTGACAGCAAAGAGCCTGATGCAGGGCTTGAGCTCACAAACTACGAGATCATGACCTGAGGCAAAGTTGGATGCACAACCAACTGAGCCACCCAGGTGTTCCAATTTTACTTCAATTTTAAAAAAAGAATAAAAACAAAACACAACAGGCTAAGAGAGGTTGAGTTGCATGAGATTTCACAGTCACTAACTGGTGGAGCCAGAATTTTAACTCAGATCTATGAATTCAAATATAAATACATACATAAATATTTTTTAAACGCTTATATATATGTTACATGGTGAGAAAGTAGGAGGATTTATTTACTTCATGGGTAAATGACTTTTCTCTTTTTCTGAGAGCATGTTTATTACTCATAAGGGAGAAGAAATGATGCCTTCAACACAGTATAAATGGTGACCATTTCAGAAAATGAAATGGTCACCATTTATAGACTATGGTCAGAGAGAATTTGAGATTATCCGGAAGGAGCTGTAACTCCCTCGAAGCAGTGATGGGTTCTTCCTCAAGGATGGGAGTTGGGGAGGGACCAGCTCCTCCCACATGTTGTATGACCTTGGGAAAATCACTTAACCTCCCTGAGATGAGTTCATCTGTAAAATGCAAATAACATGTTTGCAATGGTGAGAAAGAAAATGGCTATAAACTTTCTTTGGAAGTGTTAAATATATGCACAGGTTTATTTAGTTCAGAAAAAATTAGGCTAACATCTTCACTGTTAAGTCACTCCCACTATCTTCTTCTAGAGATGATTGCAGGCTCATAGTCACCTCTACAAGAGATTGGCTGGGATTCCCAAGACTCAACTGTACTGTTGCAATTATCTTGGCACCTATTTCATTCTTATTGTAAATTGTATTTGACTCCTCCAGATACGACCAGGTTGGTCCATCTCAGTAGCCCCCAAATCTAGTACAGGATTGGGTTCCATGAGCATGTACTGAACAGAATATTGAACAGGATATTAGGGGTGTCCACGGTCCTCATGTTGCCATCAGGGGATCCAGTTTCATCAAAAGACTCTGGGGATTTGTTATATAAAAATAAAAAGCCACAGCCCCTGAGACTCCTGGCTGATACAGGCACACAAACATAATTATTATACAACCTTAACCCCTGTGAAAAGAAGGTATCAGTGAGGTGCAGGGGAGGGAGAATTTGCTTTAGATACTTTAGAAATCTAATCTCCCCTTTGGTTACTTCTCACTCCTTTCCAGGCCTTACCCTGGTCCCACAGTAATCACCCAATGTGTTGTTAGTTGTTGGGTGCTCAGAAATGTGTGGTTGGACCAATTCAGGCCACAGGGCCATCATTCCCTCTAAACCTAAACTTCTACTCCCAGTTAGTAAACTTATTCTGCTTTTTTTTAAATTAAATTTTTTAAGTTTATTCCTTTATTTTGAGAGAAAGAGAGCTAGAACAAGCAGGGGAGGGGCAGAGAGAAGGAGAGAAAGAATCCTAAGCAGTCTCCGTGCCAGCAGTCTCCGCGCCAGCAGTGCAGAGCCTGATGCGGGATTCAACAGAACTGCAAGATCATGACCTGAGCCGACATCAAGAGTTGATGCTTAATCGACTACGCCACACAGATGCCCCATAAACTCACTCTCTTTTAATGCCTGGCCCAGATGTCATCTCTTCTGGGTTGTCTCCATGAACATGAATGCCAGTCCTTTCTCTGGGCTTTCTTGGCACTTTGTTCCACAAATATTTATTGGGCACATTCTGTTTCAGCCCTGAAGACAGAGTTATAAAACTTGGTCTCTGTCCTAAGAGCTTACATCTGCTGGGGGAGGCAGACCAGGAGCAGAAAATTATACCACTACAAGACGGAAGCAGAGGTTCAATACCCTAAGAATTGCAGGAGACATCTTGGAGACTACTTAGCTCACACTCTCCTTTCCAAAATTCCCACCCATTCAGGAATGAGGCCTGGAGGCTATGTTTATGCTATAAGTCTCAGTTCTCCAGCAGTAGTTGATTGGCCCAAGGAGAATACCCAATTACAGATGGGCCAATTGGATTCTATATCTTAAGAATTTCAAGTTTCAAAGAGAGTTGTGACACAACTAATCAGAGAGCATTGGTCTAGGAGTCTCAGAAGAGGGAGGGAAGGAAAGGTGAGGGCTCCTGCTGGAGGAATTTAGAAAGTACCCCCTTCTCTTCAGTACCTTGTTTTGCTTAAGGTAGTTTCAGGAGTTTTAGACATCATCACAATGGCCCCAACTGAGGCAGGAGTGGCCAGGTAGGCTCCCTACCTACCTGAGCTAAAAAGAGGGGAGGGGATAGGCAGACCAGGTCAACAGAAGGAGTAAGAGTTGGATAAAAGGCAGGAAAGAGGATTCTGAGTAGAGGAAACAGAACAGGCAAAGGCCAGGAGGTAGGAACTGTGTGAGTAAAATGGAAAGAAACAAGACCAGAGTTGTGACCAGGACTAGGGTCACATAAGCCATTGTAAGGCTCATTAAAAGTCTAAAACAACTTGCAATTTAAATTGCACTAAGAGGGGCATCTGGGTGGCTCAATCAGTTAAGCTTCTGACTTCGACTCTCATGATCTCGTAGTTCATAGGTTTAAGCCCCGCATCAGGGCTGTCGTCACAGAGCCCACTTCAGATCTTCTGTCCGCCTCCCTCTGTGCCCCTCCACCCTCTCAAATATAAATAAATTAACTTAAAAAAATAAATAAATTGCGGGGTGCATGGGTGTGTCAGTCAGCTAAGCGTTTGACTCTTGACTTTGGCTCAGGTCATGAGCTCACAGTCTGTGAATTCAATCCCTGCATCTGGCTCTGCATTGTCAGCATGGAGCATGCTTAGGATTCTCTCTCTTCCTCTCTCTTTCTGCCTCTCCCCCACTTGTATGGTCTCGCTCTTTCAAAATAAATAAATATACTTAAAAAATAATAAATTGCGCTAATGGTGAAGGTTAGGGGATCATATCAGGGATAGTGAGAACTCTGTGATGATCCCAGCAGATGTTGCTGGCCTAAACTGAGGGTGAGGGAGAACACAAATGGACAAATGGAGTCAGCACTGTTTAGGAAATGGCATGGTTTGGTCTTCATGACTTAAAGGGGGGTTAATGGAAGGGAGGAGTCAGTGTGACACCTGCCTTCCTGGAGATGACTTTTGTGGAGAGAGGAACTTACCTAATAGGCAGAGAAGCAGAGCTAGAGAGCATATGGCTGCTTAGAGCCTCATTGAGCAAAGCAGGGACCAGACCAACAGCTCTGTCCTCAATTGAGAGCTTGTTAGAAATGCAGATGCTGGGGCGCCTGGGTGGCTCAGTCGGTTGTGCGACTGACTTCAGCTCAGGTCATGATCTCATGCTCTGTGAGTTCGAGCCCCGCATCAGGCTCCGTGCTGACGGCTCAGAGCCTGGAGCCTGCTTTGGATTTTGTGTCTCCCTCTCTCTCTGCCCTTCCCCTGCTTATGCTCTGTCTCTATGTCTCTCAAAAATAAAGAAATAAAAAAATAAATGTTAAAAAAAAAAAAAGAAATGCAGATGTTAAGGGCCCAACCCAAACTACCACAATGAAATTTAAGAGGCTCTCGCTGATTTATCACCTGTTAAGTTATCAGTGTCAGCTCCATTCCTTTTCCCTTGTCTTGCTCTCCACCCAGTCAGTGGGTATCCTTGGGTTTCAAGGGTCAGTGAAGACTCTCAATATGTATGTAGACTTTGAGATGTATGGGTAGTTTTCTGGGAAGAGGATTAATAGCAAGGTAAAAACCTATAAGATAAATGAAATCGAGACAGAAAAATAAAGAAAAATTCATGAAACCAAAATTTAGTTCTTTGAAAAGATCAATAGGGGTGCCTGGGTGACTCAGTTGGTTAAGTGCCCAACTTTGGCTCAGGTCGTGATCTCACAGGTCATGGGTACAAGTTCTGCATCAGGTTCCGCACTGACAGTGTGGGCCCTGCTTGGAACTGTCTCTCTTTTCCTCTCTCTCTGCCTCTCCCCCACTTGCTCTCTCTCTCTCTATCTCTCTCTCTCGCAAAAATAAACAAATAAACTTAAAAACAAAAGATCAATAAAGTTGACAAACCTTTAGTTAGACTGACCAAGAATAAAAGAGATTAGTAAATCTAATTCAAATTGCTAAAATAAAAAAAAAAATGGAAGTGGGAACATTACTAATGATCCTACAGAAATAAAAAAGATTGTAAGAGATTACGATGAACATAGTAAGCTGGATGAAATGGACAAATTTCTGGAAACACAAAACCCACCAAGACTAAATCATGAAGAAATAGAAATTTTGAGTAGACCTACAACTAGTAAGGAGATTGAATCAGTAATCTTAAGTCTCCCAACAAATAAAAGCCCTGAACCTAATAGCTTCCCTGGTGAATTCTACCCAACATTAACTAAAAAAAGGTTTATTTATCTTTGAGAGGTGGGGGGAGGGGCAGACAGCAAGGGGGAAAAAGAAGACCCAAAGTGGGCTCTGTGCTGACAGCAGAGAGCCTGATGCATGGCTGAAACTCACAAATCATGAGATCACGACCTAGGCTGAAGTCAGACACTTTAACCAACTGAGCCACTCAGGCGCCCCTCTATGCAAGATTTAAAGAAGAACTAATACCAATCCTTCTCATATTTTTCCAAATAAATAAAGAAGAAGGAGCACTTGCTAATTTATCCTACAAAGCCAACATTACCAATATCAAAATCAGACAAAGACACTACAAGAAAACTACATACAATTATCCCTTAACACTGATACAAAAATCCTCAGGTTCAGAATATTAGCAAACCAAATTCAGCAGCATACTAAAAGAAATATACACATCATGACCAAATGTGATTTGTTCCTGGAATGTAAGAATAGTTCATCATACTAAAATCAATCACGGTAATATACTACATTAACAAATTGAAGGGGGAAAGCACAGAATCTTAATTGATTTGTGACATTTGACACAACATTCAACATTTGACAAAATTCAAACCTTTTCATGATAAATTACTAAAAACAAAACTAGTAACACAAGGAAACTACTTCAACATGATAAAAGTCATATATCAAAAACCGACGGCAAAAAAAAAAACAAGCAAAAATCACAATGGTAAAATCTGAAAGCTCTTCCTCTGACATCAGGAACAAGGTAACAATGCCTGCTTTTGCCACTTCTATTCAATACAGTACTAGAATTTTAGCCAGAGCAATTAGGCAAGAAAAAGAAATTAAAGACATTTGAATTGGAAAGGAAGAAGTAAAATAATTCCTGTTTGAAGATAATAGGATCACATATGTAGAAAACCCTAAAGATTCCAAACAAACAAACAAACAAACAAACAAAAACTGCTAGAATAAACGAATTCAGCAAAGTAGCAGGAAACAAGTCAACACAAAAATAAGTTGCATTTCTATACACTAGCAATGAAATAAACAGAAATAGGGGCATCTGGCTGGCTCAGTCAGTGAAGCGTCTGACTTCGGCTCAGGTCATGATCTCACAGTTCATGGGTTTGAGCCCCTTGTTGGATCTGTGCTGACAGCTCAGAACCTGGATCCTGGAGCCTGCTTCAGATTCTGTGTCTTCCTCTCTCTCTCTCTGCCCCTTCATCCCCTCTCAAAAATAAATAAACTTTAAAAAAAGGAAGAAACAGAAAGAACAAGTGTTGGTGAGGAAGTGGAGAAATTGGAACCTTTCTGCACTGTTGGAGGGAATGTAAAATGGTATAGCAACTGTGGAAACAGTATGGTGACTCTTCAAAAAATTAAAACTAGATTTACCATATAATCTAGCAATTCCAATTCTGAGTATGTACCCCAAGTAATTGAAACCAGGGTTTCAAAGAGATATTTATACATCCATGCTTCATAACAGCATTATTTGCAATACATAAACTGTGGAAGGAATCCAAGTGTCTATTAATGCATAAATGGATGAACAAAAGGTGATATATATACACACCATGGAGTATTATTTAGCCTCTAAAAGGAAGGAAACCCTGTCACATGCTACAACATGGAGGAATCTTGAGGTCAGTTATTTGAAAGACAAATACTGTAGGATTCCACTTATATGAGGTATCTAAAGCAGTCAAATTCATAGAACAGAAAGTAGAATGATGGTTGTGAGGGGCTGGGGGGAACAGAGAATGGGGAGTTAATATTAATGCGTGGAGAGTTTCAATTTTAAAAAAGAAAAGAGTTATGATAAAGATGGTGGATGGTGGTCATGGTTGTACTTTATGAATATATTTAATGTCACTGAACTGTACACTTAAAAAGGTTAAGAGGGCAAACTTTATGTTATATGTAATGTATCACAATAAATTAAAAAAAAAAAACAGAATAAAAGAGTTAAGAACTACTGGGATCCAGAAAAAATGTTTCCATAGTTGGATGTGGGGCTACAAACACAACAGAACACTGAATATTATGTGAGAGCAGAGTAAACTTTTTGTTTTTATAAAAAGCATTTGTTTCCTATGTAAGTAGATCTGGGGCTTAGGAAACACAGAGCCGGTCCTTAAGGAACTACATGTCAACTATTCTGAATGCTCTGACACTCTTTAGCAGCCTTTGGGGTCCCAGAACATGTTCATTACAGCCTTCGTCACATTGTATGGCTGTTTGTGTGGCTGTCAACCCTAAGATCCTGTGAACATGAGGCAGGCCCCTGTTTCCTACCCAGCACGTGGTACTCCATGAATGAATGAAAGAATGAGCAAATGAGTGACCATTAGGAGGAAAATGAACCTGCAGTTCTAAGGAGGAGAGGGAAATCACAGTTTGGGTTCTTCCCATGGTTCTCTCCATTTATTTATTTCCACTTTTTGTAGTCTGCCCCTGACACTTACCACTTGCAGGAAGCCTTCCCAGATTATGCCCAGCTACCACATTGAAGGTCTGGGCCTTCGGGATAACTCATCTTCTTCATCTCCCTTTCACCTGCAGAAGGAAGTAGGCAAGAAGGTTTACACGGGGAGGCATGAGCTGCCTAAAAAGGTAGCAGCTAGGTAGGCTGGGAGAGGGAGGATGGGAAATCAGGTCCTCTATTCCAGTATCTCCAACTCCAGACCCCAAAAGAGAGAGGTTGGAATGCTTCTTCATCCTTCCCCAGGGCAGATATCCAAACAGACCTGGTGGAGGCCACTGGGCTGCTCAAGTCCCTCTGGGAAGAAGATGTTGTCCTCTGAGGTGGCATCTTCGAAAGGCTGCTGGAGGAAGGGGTAAGTACCTCAAGCCAAGCTGTCTCTAGGGTACTTGCTGAATGCTCACCTCCTGTCCCTCCTTTCCTGATGGGGAAAAGAGCAGGAGCTCTGGACTTTGTTCTTATAGCTGAGCAGGCTTGGACAAGTTAGTTAATTTCTCTGAGCCATAGCTTACTCATCTGTTAAAATGGAGTGATGATGCCTACCTTGTAGGACTGTTGAAAGAACACTTTGAGGGGCTGAGCATGGGACCTTGCTCAAAGGAGATGCTCCGTGACTGCCTGGACTTAGTGCAGAACTCTAGCTGCACAAAGGACAGTTACTTCCACCAGAGGCCTGGCTGTAGCATCACCAGTTAAACCATGTGACTGAGCTAGTGACAAAGCTTCTGGTGCCTCAGCATCCTGAGATAAAGGGTGGGAAAAGTTCCCACCATCTCCCTCCCATGAGTGGCAGCTGAGTGGAAACCACGGGACAGAGATGGCTTTAGAATAAAACACAAAAGTCAACTCATATTGAGCAATTACCTGGGTCAGGCTAAGTCTTTAATGTCCATTAGCTCATATAATCCTTGGAAACACCATAGGAAGGGCACTATTATTCCTCTATGTATCAGTTTTCTTTTTTTAATTTCATGTTCTTCATTAGTCTTTTTTTTAAATTTTTTTAACGTTTATTTATTTTTGAGAGACATAGAGACAGAGTATGAGCAGGGGAAGGGCAGAGAGAGAGGGAGACACAGAATCCGAAGCCGGCTCCAGGCTCTGAGCCATCAGCACAAGCCCAACGCGGGGCTCGAACTCACAGACCGTGAGATCGTGACCTGAGCTGAAGTCGGCCGCTTAACCAACTGAGCCACCCAGGCGCCCCATCAGTTTTACTTCTGTATGTCTATCTATCTATCTACTTATTATTTTTATTTCTATTAAAACACTTTTTTAATATTTATTTTTGAGAGAGGGACAGAGTGCAAGTGGGCGAGGGGCAGAGAGAGAGGGAGATACAGAATCCGAAGCAGGCTCCAGGCTCTGAGCGGTCAGCACAGAGCCAGATGTGGGCTCAAACCCACAGACTGCGAGATCATGACCTGAGCTGAAGCTAGACACTCAACCAGCTGAGCCACCCAGGTGCCCCTCTACTTAACACTTTTAGAGCAGTTTTAGATTCACAGCAAAATTGAGCAGAAAGTACACAGCCCCCACAAACCGCCCAGACCACTCTCTCCCCAGCCTCCTCAACTGTCAACATTCTCCACCAGAGTGGTACATTTGTCATAATCAATGAACCTACACTGACTCATCATCATCTCCCAAAGCTGTAGTTTAGTAGCACTCTTAGTGTTTGCACATTCTATGGGTTTGGACAAATGTATGGTGACACGTATAGTTTTACTTTTCAAGACAATTTATTTTTACCAAAGCAGTACATGCTCAGTGACTTCCAAGCTAAAGTACAAAAAAAAAAGCTTACATGGAAAAACAACCTGCCTTGCCCACTCTTCCTTTCTAATCCGGGGCCCAGACTCCAGGGGCAAAGTGGATACTGTTCTGTAGTCCTCAGCCTTGGGGGGTTTTACCCTTAGCACTGAGGTGATGAATCTTCTTTTTTGGACCAGAACTATCAAAAGGGACTGGGGACAAAGAGCCCATTAGGGCCAGATGGCCATATTGGCTGAACGTACCCTCTACCCCAAGGTCAGCCAAGCATCTCCAATAAGACATTCTAAAGGGTATTATAAAATCCCTGCTTACTTCTTTAGAAGCCCCAGCAATCATTTTTGGACTTTTGCTGGATGAGGAAAGCTAAAGCCCAACACAGGAAGGCTGCCATGATGTGAAGCTCCTGGGGCGGAGCAAAATTGGGTTCTGACTGGCTGTGTATCCTGGGAAAATTTCTCCCCTCTGGACTTTGAGATCTTCATGTGAAAAACCAGAGAATTGGACAGCTGATCCCTAGGGCCTTGACAGAGGGAGTCTGAGCTGCTGTTGCTTAGCAGCCCAATCACTGGTGCTCTTCCTGTGAGCTGGGTACTTCCTTGTAACCACCTTCAAAGTAGGCACTACTTTTATAGATGAGGAATCGAGACTCGGAAGGGTTGTCAGGCCATACAGCTAGAGAGAAGTAGGGTCAGGATTCTAAACCAGGTTGTCTTCCCTGGGGTTGGATCACTGAGCCTTCTGTCCCACTTTCACTAGTATAGGTGCTCTGGTGTGTGTGTGTGTGTGTGTGTGGCAGGTGAGTGGGTATGTAGGTAGGAGAGTACCAGGGGATCCCATGGCTTCCGGTAGCAGCAGAGCCCAGCTCACTAGGCCCCCAGGATTTCAAGTCTTTAGGCCCACCTCAGGGCCTCAGGGCATCACATCCACATCCTGTTTGATGCCAGCCTCTCACCCCAGACCTGTAGTTCTTGGCTTTGGCTGTGAATGAATCACCTATGGAGCTTTGGGAAACAATAATGTCTGTGACCCATCAGTAGAGATACTGATTCAATTGATCTGGGATAGGCTCCTGGCACTGGGAGGGCATCAAAACTCTACAGGTGATTTGAATGTACAGCTAGGGCTGAGAACCTTGTACTAGCCTGTCAGCTTACTGAAGAGCCTTGTTTTTGCTTCAACCATGCCTGGCCCTAGGGAATGTTCTTCTTTGCCCTTCCTCCCTAGCTATCACGCAGAGTAAAGGCAGTACCCTTTGTTCTCTGCTACAATGTAACTACCTTTCTCTGTAACAAGGTCCACAGCACCATAACTCGGCCCTCTTGAATTTGTTGTCTCCCTTAGAGTCACCAAGGCCATGATGCTTTTTATGGATTCTTTGAAACAAAAGCCGCTGGAATCTAGTCCTCCCAGGTTTGGGGGTAGGGAGCCCACCTTGCTTAAGTCCCCTCTGTTCTGCATCTTTGGATAAAAGAAATGGGGAAAGCAGGGTTTGCCCTCCACTCAGGCTGCCCTGGGTATCTTCTGGCTCCTAGGTAAGGCTTGAAGCCCCATGAAATCAATATGTCCTGCATTCAAAAAAGAACAAGGAGAGGGGCGCCTGGGTGGCTTAGTCGGTTCAGTGCCCGACTCTTGATTTTGGCTCAACTCATGACCTGAAGGTTGTGAGATAGAGCCCCTCTCTGGGCTCTGTGCTGAGTGTGGAGACTGTTTGAGAGTCTCTTTCCCCCTGCCCTGCTTCTCCCCCACTCGCATGCACATGTGTGCTCTCTCTCTAAAAACAAAACAAACAGAAACCCACATAAAAAACCTCAAAAAAAAAAAAACTTAAAAAGGACAAGGACAATTCTGGAGGCTACAAGAATCTCAGAAGAGAGTCAGGCAAATCTGAATGCTACCCAGAGAATGAGAATCTCCTGTCTTCTGCCTACTGAACTCAGGTACAGAAAGGTGCCTGATGTGCTCCTAACTTAGGACACCTATGTGGGCTTTGGACCACAGAGCCCTGGATGCAGATTTCCGAACCCATAAAAGAGAATCAAAGCTTGGAGTAGAGGACCAGGTAAGAGGTGGGTTGGAGATGTAGTGGCAGTTATAATTAAGCTGAGCCAGAACCAGGAACTGGAAGTGATAGTGAGAGAAGATACTCAGGACAGGACTCTGGTGTGGACACTAAATGTGGTATTCCTTGGCCTGCTCTCTTTCTTTGTAAAGCCTTGGTTTTGAAGTCACAGATTCATGGCAGGCCAAGCCTGGAAAGGTCTGGAAGCCACATGACAGATGGTTTCCAAACTGGGTTCCTCAGAATTGGTAGGAACTCTGCCACATGGTGTCCTCCAACTCCTAACATAGCTTCTTTTTTCTACTTAATGAACCAGTGTACAAGATTTCACTGGGAAAAAAAGGATTCTACACTAAAACAATGCTAACAAATTTTGAAAACCGTAGTTCTAGTACACTTCTGATAAGGAAACTTGTCCAGGGTCACCCTCTAGTGTTTTATCCCTTAGGCCGGGCCTGGCCCCACAGCACATTCTCAGAATGTGAAGACAGCAGAAGGCCCTCTATAGAGACATGGCTTCAATGCTGCAACAAAAATGGCCAAAACAGGAGCCACATGGGGGAGGGGCACTCTTAACAGAATGAATGACCCCAAGACCCAGAACTGCAGCCCCTGAGAGGCAGTGTGAAGCTGCCGTGGCTCTAATGTCAAAAGCCCTCACAATTCTAGTCAGTTCTTACCTTCAGGTAAATATAGGGACCTGGCCTGGGAGTCAGGATCTCCAGGCTGCCCCACCACTTCCTGGGCCATTAGCTTTCTCTTTAAGGAAGGCAGCTGAGCACAATCACTCAGCCCCTAGACTGTGTGCCCTTGAGGGCAGAACATGTCATCTCCATCCTGTGCTGCATCCTCCTCAGCCCAAGTGACACAGGATACAAGGCTAGGCATAGAGCTGGAACGCAGGAATCCTTAACTTCACAGAAAATATTTTTTATTGATTTTTTTTTGAGAGAGAGACAGAGAGTGAGTGGGGGAAGGGCAGAGAGAGAGAGGGAGACACAGAATCTGAAGCAGGCTTCAGGCTCTGAGCTGTCAGCACAGGACTCAAACTCACAAGCTGTGAGATCATGACCCGAGCTGAAAGTCAGAGGCTCAGCCGACTGAGCCACCTAGGTGCCCCTATTGATTTGTTTTTTAAAACAAGGCTTCAGGGCTACCTGGGTGGCTCAGTCAGTTAAGTATCTGACTTTGGCTCAGGTCATGATCTCAAGGCTCATGGGTTTGAGCCCCGCATCGGGCTCTATGCTAACAGCTTGGAGCCTGGAGTGTGTGTCTCCCTCTCTCTCTGCCTCTCTCCTGCTTGTGCTCTGTCTCTTTCTCTCTCTCAAAAATAAACACTAACTTCTTTTGAAACAAGACTTCAATCAAGAGTCTCTCCTGAACCCCCACATACAAACTGTGACCTTCCACAACAGTGGCTGACTTTCCATACTATATACAGTGAAATTCTTCTCCCTCCTGTTTTCTTTCTGGGTTGGCTTCTCTGGTGGTGGAAATCTCTATACTCTGGAGAGAGTGGGCTCTGGGTATTCCTATTTCTTCTTCTAACCTTTTTTCTCCCCTGAGCAGTCCAATGGGTGAGGGCATCCCAAGGCCAACAGGACTGCTTATCAATGCAACAGAATTTGAGACCATATGCTTGCCCAGGAAACAGGTGGAATATTCAACCACAAGTGAATGACCACCATCAGTGGATTGCACTGAGGGGAAGATTGAGTCCCCAGCTCAGAGGTCTTAACCTCTCTTTGCCATGAAACATCCAGAACATCAGTGATCAGAACTTTTACATGTATTCGTTTGGGGTGGGGCCCTCTATTCACCTTCTTCCTCTGGGTCTCAAGTGACAGGACGATGGTCAAAGACCACAGACCACAGATCCAGGCTCCTGCTGTTCTTACCTCCCCACAATGATCAAGATCTGAGAAACTGTCCTCATCCCCAGGTCTCTGACTGACCCCCTCATGCTTTACAACCTGAGCCCCTCCAGACCCCATACCTCCCTCCAGAGTCCAAAGGCCATTTCTGAAGCCCCTAAGTCATTCCCACTAATCCCTGATTATCCTGGTCCCTGGTCCTGTGGGGAGGCAGCCAGCTTTGTGACTTCACAAAAGGCCATCTTGTGACAAGTTTGGACCAGATGAAGCAGGAGCTTGGCAGAGGGGCTCCCCCCCCAGAAACATCATGTGACTTTTCATGGAGAGACACCCCCACCTCTGAGGGAATGAAGAGGAACTGCCTCATGGTAAGAGTCCAGGACATCTTCCACACTTAGAAACACCTTTCCTTGATGACTTCAACTCCCAGGCCTAACCGGATATTCCTGGCTACGCTGGTAATATGTCTCAGAGGTTCAGGCCTGCTGCAGTGAGGTTTAGGGAGGGGCAGGCAGTGGTGGCTACTTCAAGTGTTGGTGGTGATGGTGGGTCTCTGGCCTCTGAATGGGAAGTCAGACCAGCCTCCTTCCATTACAGAAAGCCAATCTTCTCTAGGCTTTTCAAAGTAAAAGGACTGATAGAAGTTTTATGCGACCCGAGTCTTCATCAGGGTCTGCCCCTGCGGTCTCCAGAGTACCTTCAAATAGATCAGGACTGAGATCCCCGAATTCCATAGAAAGGTTTCATGGCCACAAACAGGTATTGCCAAAAATCCAAGGTCTTTTCTCTCCAGTTCTGACTCCACTGTTGTTTCTTCTGGAAGAATTTATGATTCCAGGCAACTGAGGCAAGAGGTTGGGGGTACTCTCTACCTTCCGTGCACCTGTTCCTCACCCTCTTACCTGGAGCATAGCCTCATGAAAGGGCAGGCCCCAGGAGTCAGCAGGCATGCGAACTGGCTTTCAAGCTGTGTGATCTGACAGGTCTTGCAGGGTATCTGGAAGCCAGAGGTTGGCCCTCTTCATGCTGCAGCCCTTGTTTGTGCTGGGCAGGTTCACTGTGAGGGTAGCCCAGGGTATCTTCTCTGGCCACCCCCTCTGCCCTCTACTTTGATTGTGACATCACCATCCTGCCAGAGGACCAAAGGAAGGAAGCAAGTGTGCTCTGTGCAAGGGTTCTAGATGCAGGCTTCATCGCAGCAGGGAGGCAGGGTGGATAGGCTAGTTTGGGAAGGTGACATGTCTGGCTTCACATCGAAGGGGCTCATTAGCCTTGACTGCTTTCACCTTTGATCAATGGTAGCTCTTAAAGGCATGGGAAGGCCTAGGAGCAGATCTTCTTAAACAAGCAGATCTTCTGACCCATGGAATTTTCAGTTCTGGGCTGGGACAGAGAGTGGACAGGTGATCTCACCAGGGTGGTACCTCTGTTACTTCCTAGCACTTCTGAAAATTTGCCCTAGGATTTTTTTTTTTGGTAAGGAGCTCATTTCTCATTTAAATGAGGAAAACCTGAGTTCTAGGCAGCAGGTTTTCCTGGGGGCAAAGAGAAACTGGCTGAAGAACTTCAACAGGGACAGTAGTAGACCAAGAATAATCAGAATAGAAAGAGTCATCACTTCTCTAGCACTTACTGTGTGGTAGGAAGCTGAACATTTTACATGCATTATCACATTTAATCCTCAGTGCTAGAAAGAAGATATTATTTCTACTTCCCAGCCAAGGAAACTGAAGCTCAAGAGGTGAAGTCATAAAGCCAGGGTTTTACAGCTGGTAAATGGGAACACTAGTATTAGGATGCAGGTCTAATCCAAGATGGACTCAACTGCTGACCCATCTCCTTCTGCAAATTCTTCCCAGTAAAGAGGAAAAACTATTTTCTTATTCTTGACCACAAGTGATAGGGTTAAAGAGAGAAGGACGGATGGGAAGAATTTTGAGCCTAATATCACTCACACCATCAGCTTGTGGCTAAAGGAGACTTGACTGCTTCACCTCTCTAATGAAACCCTTTGGGAGACAGCTGTTCTGATTTGCTTCTAACTGCTTTGCAGATGATTTAAGAGAGGCTCTGGGGACCACAAGCAGGGAGTCCTTGGGGTCCAGGGCTGAGCAATGGTTCTGAGGTGGGGTTGCCAAATAAAATATAAGATGACCGGTTCGCTTTTAAAAAATATTTATTTATTTATTTTGATAAGAGAGGGTAAGAGAGCGCTTGCGAGAGGAGCAGAGAGAGAGAGAGAGAGATAGAATCCCAAGCAGGCTCCACACTGTCAGCCTGACACAGGGCTCAATCCCATGAACCGTGTGATCATGACATGAGCCAAAATCAAGAGTCGGACACTTTACCCACTGAGCTACCTAGGCACCCCAGGATGACCAGTTCACTTTTAATTTCAGATGAACAATATTAAAAAAAAAAAGTACAAGTATGTCCAAAAGATTGCATGGGGCTCTTCTGGAGGTTCCTCAGTCTTGTTGAGACTCTGATAGGTGGGAGCTGGGGTGGGCCTGGCGGGGGGCGGGGTGGTGGTGGTAGTGTCACTGCTTCATTTCTCACTTGAGTCCCAGGCCCCTGTATGAAGTTGTACCTGTGGGAATAGGAGGAAAGGACTGACTTCTGGAGACCACAGCTACTGTGACCACTGGACAAGGTGGGGCTCAAACTTGTCTTTGTGGAGTCTCATTTTTTCCCTCTGCAAAACAAGAGTAGTGGATGTGGATGCTGTCATATAGGAGTGGTTGTTCTGCACACCTCATGGGCAATGGGGGTAGTATTCTATTTTTCTAGAGGGCTGCCAAGGTTCCCAGGCAGGAGGGCACCAAATGAATGACTGGAATTCACTCTTCGTCCAGACTGGGGCCCTCAGAGCCTGACAGCCCTAAGCTTCTCTATGGTGACTCCTGTGACACTTGGACACCTGGAGTATGTCTTGTTCAGCCAACAGTGGAGCTGGGGTGAATGTGGGATAGCTGGCCTCATCTTCTGGCCTCAAGGAGTTGTAGGAGGAGGCCCAGGAACTGCGGTGGCACCAGTGTGGCGATGGGCTGGTGAGAACACCCAGATCTGGTGATCCTGGAAGTAGGTGACTAGAGAGAAGGGGTGGTAGGGAGGGGTGGAGCATCCTCAGGTCCACAGGACTTGATGCTATTGATTTTCCTACTCCAGTACATGAGCATGCTTAGGGGTGAAGGCAGGTAGAACATACCCAAGTCTGTGGCCCTTGGTGTTGGGGCCAGGGGTGGGCTTCTCTTGCCATTTATCTGCCACCAGGCAGCCCTGTAAGCATGACTTTTGGATGGTGGCTACTGCTTTCTGAGGCACACCATAGGGAGGGGTTCAGCACAGGCAGAGCGGGGGAAGACAGTCCAGAGATGTTCTTCCAAAGAGGCCAAGGAATTTCTTTCCAGTGATTCAGGGGCAATATGCTGGACCAAGCCAGCATGTGTGTGGGCCTGGACTATCTGTGGATTTGTGCTTGCATGAGCTTAGATGTCAAAATGTTGCCTGTGAAGTCTGGTGCCAATGCATAGGTGTGCATGCTTGTGTATCTGGCACATGTTCCTGTGCTGTGAAATGCATCAGTGAATATGCTTGGTATGTGTCTGCACCCTTGGGAGACCAGGGTGCTGTCCCCTCCTCTTCCCAGAGTGGGAGTCTGGGAGTTCCCTCAATTGTGTGGCTGTGTTTGTGTGTGTGTTGGCAGGGGTAGGGAGGCTGCAGGCAATGGAGCAAAGGTTCTAGAGGGAACTGCTCTACACGCCATATATAGTTCCTGCTCTGCTTCCCCAGACTCCTGGGTCCTGGCTTTTCCAAAGTCTCTCTGTGATGCTCTTCAATCTCATCATTGACCCAGGGCCCGAGCTTCTGAAGGGGAGCAGTGCCATCTGGTGGCTGCACCAGGAGCAGGTGAGTGGGACCCTGGGTTCCCACAAGAGCACTTTCAGGTCCCCAGGCAGTGAGGAAATCACAGTTGTGTTACCTAGAGCATGGACAGAGGGAGGGTATCTAAGGCTTAAATGCGCCAACCTCATGCATTTTGGGTTCATGGCTCAGGGAGGCACAGCAAGAAAGTCAGCCGAAGGAGTGCTGGAGGATGGGTGTAGGAAAGTTGTGAGTGCAGGTCCTGGACCCACAAACCTGGGCTCTGTTCCTTGGGCCACCTCTCTGGGCTCAGGTTTTTCATCTGTATAGGTGGTTGACTGTATCTACCCTGTGGGGTGGTAGTGAAGGTTATATGAAAAAGTGTGGGTTAAACACTTGGCTCAGAGCTGAGTACCCTGTAAAGTCCAAGGAAATGGTAGTGGCCATTACTAATATAGGCTAAGTTCCAAAAGCACAGAGAAGAGAGCTGTGCTGTCATTGCAAGTAAAAGAGTTGCAGAGAGGTGACAAGTCTGTGGTGCTGCCACCCCACAGTCTAGAATTTTGTGTCTGAGCAGCTGCTCCAAGCTACACAGTTAAATGAGGAGTGAGGTCTCTTTTCTGGGAAAAGGGGAATGGAATCAAGAGAACCAGCATCCAGGCTCTGGTTAGCTTCTTACTAGTTGTGGAACCTGAGCACAGCAGCAGGTAGGTTTGCTGGGTTCTATGAGCCCCTTGTGAAAGTGTTGGCTGCGAGGACTCCATAGAAATGCATAAAAACTTGTTGAGTACTCATGGAAAGAGAAAGGCTAGGTAGGATCTTATCAGGTAGAGATTTTTGCTCAGCTGTGGAATCACATCTATTTTTTTTCATGTCCCTATAAAGGGCTACCTGAGTCAGAGTCAAGACTCGTTCTGGGTCCACTGCTAATTGATGTAGGAGGCTAGGTATGTCATTTCACTCTCTCTGGGCCGTACTTTTCCCAAATGCAAAATAAAGGAATTAAATTAGATGGCCCGCCTTAATCTATGACCTTTTAATTTTTTCCTTTTCTCTGCCTCACATGAGACCTAGGATAAATACTGATTCCACAGGTTAGGTCTTGAACAGAAAGAAAGACAAAGAAAAACTGATGTCTTTTCTGTTTCATTAGTGCTGATATGCTTGTAGGCCATATTTTCCTAGATAATGGTATACTCTAGGTATAGTGGGGCAAATGAGAGAATAAAACAGAGTCTCACTCCAGTCATATAGGGAAGAATAAGGTTACTCAGAAGGTATCAAACGGTTGTAGCGAGGGCTTGGGTGGATCTGATTCCTCACTATGCGCTTCCGCCTTCCGAAGCAGCCAATGACTACTCAGCAATTCGCATCCAGGCGGAAAAACTATAAATCCCAGAGGTCAATGCGCGGGGAGTAAGTACGCAAGCTCCAATCAACACTGATAGGCCCCGCCCCTAGAAGAGGAACTTCATTTCCCAGGCGGCTCCGGGCCTCTTCGATTTTTCTTCCTTCGCGCTGGCGTTTTCCTCCCGCCCCCTGCCAGCGAGCCTCGCGCCAAGTCGGGACGCGCGCGCGCCCGCGCGCGGCACGTAGCGCGCGAGTGACGCATAATATGTGGGCCGCTCTGGAGCTGTGGTCGCGCTGTGTGTGAGTGAGGGAGAGTGAGTGCGGGACCTGAGGCGGTGTGTGTGAACTGTGGCCGCTGGCGGGGTCACGGGGGAGCGGCGGAGCCGCCCGGGAAGGTGAGTGGGGAAAGGAGGGAGACGCATCTCTGGGACGGCCGAGAGAAGACAGAGCGCGTGGTCAGGCGGGAGGGAGAGTGGGCGCCGGGCTGGGGGAGGGGCGGCACCTGCCTGGGCCGCCGGCGGGGAGGGGGCGGGCCGGGCCGCCAGGGAGGCTGGGTCCGGGGCCTGACAGGACTTTTCCTCCACCAGATTCTTGGCTCGGGGGCGGGGCCTCCACGTTCTTCTCCCGGTCCGCAAAAGAAGCTTCCCGAGAGTAACTCTTCCGCCCGGAGTGGGGGGCAGGGGTGTGCTTGCTCCTGTTTGGAGGAGGGGTGCCTCCCATTCCCCTCGTTAACCTTTTTCCTCTCAGTCTTCCCATTTTCCGTTCCGTACGGGCTGGGGGGCTCCATCTTCCCTGCCGTACGGCGGCCCCCTTCCCTGGCTGTGTCTCCGCCTCCAGCTCCAGTCACCTGGGCGGGCTCTCCCCTCCCTCGGCCTCGTGCCACCTCCCTTTGCACCCGCCCGGCTCTATGACCGGGCGAGGGGGGCGGAGCTTTCCGCGCACTCCTCCCACCCCTATGGTGGAGGGGAGGGGTGGAGGGAGAGGTGTGTGGGTCCTACAGCGTGGAACCAAACGTCGGAGTGCCGGCTGAGCTTCCCTGGAGCCTATTTCCAGGGCTTTTGGTCGTTTTCAACTGGGGTGACGGGCATTTGCTTAACTCTTCCTAGACGATTTCCGTCTCACTTCCTCTTACTGTAGTGCTAGCTCTTGGGTTTCGAATTTGTTGAATAATTTTGGAATGTGTGTAATGGTTCTTTTTGAGTCCCAAATGAATCGTTTTTGTCCATATCATATTGGCCTCAGTTTTTCTTTACTCAGTCTTTTCAGCGAAGCCTTTTAATTAGTATACACGTTTTAATTATGAGCATCATCTTCCTGTTCTAAATGCTTTGTTAATGTACAGAGTGAAGCGTTCATTGGAAATGTCCTGTAATTTTCTTTTCCCAGTGTACTGAAGTTTACCTTTAAGTTTTATATAAGCTTGTATATTAAGACTCTTTAGGAAATGATTTCGTGTTTTTTTTCCTTGATGCTATCAAGATTTTTGTTTATAGCAGTATCTACTTTTGAGTGGTGATATGTTTTTGAATGTTAAGGAGATAATAGATACAGAAATTGGGGAATATAAAGGACATAATTTTATGCACAAAATCTCTGGAGTAGTTGCTGAGCGCAGTGTTCTCCTGTTGAACAGTTAAATTTAATAGAGAAACTGGTAGAATGAACCACAAGATAGTTTGGAGTGAATGAAGTTGGGTTTATTATCAATTTCCTTATGTTTTTTTTGTCATCGTTATGGACGCAAATAGGAAATTGTTATATGTGATCTTATACGTTATCCTTTTTTTCGGGTAAATTTTACTTGAATCTGCAAACTTTTTTTAAAAAAATAAGAATGCTTCAAGACATTTGTTTCATGATGTTAGCCTTACAAGATCTGTCCTTAACATGGACTTTATTTTAGGCTTTGGTATAGTTTCTGCAAGATAGGCCATTAAGTATTGTGTATTTGGGGAGGACAGATTTTATGATTTAAAAAGTTAACAAAAGGTTACAAAATAGTGGAAAAATGGTAGAGCTAGGTTAATAACCTTATACTGAAAAATCTTTTTCCTATCATTATCCGTCAAAATCGGTTACCCTCACAAAAATAATAAATATTATCTGGTGCTTGTGTATTCCTCTAGAGATCTTTTATTTCAGGGGCAGATGCGTGTGTGTGAATGCGTACACACATGCACACTTTGCTTTTCTCATTTGACATATAGTTGAGAGTTGGTTAAAATTAGTAAAGGAAATGCTTCTTAATTTTTTTCAACTTTTATGGAGAATTTCAAACAATTGTTTATTCATCCTGATTCAATAATTGTTAATATTTTGTTATATTTGGTTCATAGGTGTGATGTATATTTATTTTGTGGAACCATTGGGAAGTTAGTTGCAGACGCATCATCCCTAGATACTTTGACAGGCAACTTTTAGGTTTAGGACATTCCATATATTTTTGTGGGCCTTTATTTTATTTCATCGCATGTATAGTATTATTTAACCCTTACAACAACCATTTCCACTTCACAGATAAGGAAATTGAGATTAGGAGAAGTTAAATAACTTGACCCAAGATCTCACAGGTATATCTGCACAGTTGGCATATGAATGCTTGAAATCCTTTTCTACCAAGTACCAATTGATTTGTTGGGACTTCTCTGAGCCCATCTTATTATCGGTAAAAAAAAGATAGGGTGGTTGTGAAAATTCAGAATAATATTAGAAATTAGCCAAACGTCTGTCCCATATTAATATTCAGCAATTGGTAACTATTGTGTCACTATTGGATAGGCCATAAATTCTGTATACCACTTAAAGAGCTCACTTTAAAACATGGTGAATTGAGTAATGTACCTTCACTGTCCTGTGCATAACAAGATGACTGCACCTTTAACATTTTATATTAATAGTC
This sequence comes from Paguma larvata, assembly GCA_030068075.1. NCBI lineage: Eukaryota > Metazoa > Chordata > Mammalia > Carnivora > Viverridae > Paguma > Paguma larvata. Next base: position 19,180,067 of record CM057842.1, on the reverse strand, counting down.
TTTCATTGATAATAAAATGAATTATCATTGATATTATTTTTTAAAAATTATTTTTAATGTTTGTTTATTTTGGGGAAGGGCAGAGAGAGCGAGACACAGAATCCAAAGTGGGCTCCAGGCTGTCAGCACAGATCCCAGTGTAGGGCTCGAACTCTCCAACTGTGAGATCATGACCTGAGCCGAAGTTGGACATTTAACCAAGTGAGCCACCCAGGCGGCCCAAAATTATTTTAGTCCATTACAAGCTTAAGTTTTGCCTGGGCAAGTGGAAGTTATTCCTAAAGTTATAGTTATTCAGAAACATAATTAAATGGAAGTTTTGAAAATGATGCCAAAAGAATATATGTGATTCTAAATTGAACTCTAAAATTTTAGTATTTCAGTGCCCTTGAGTTGATCTTTTTTTTTTTTAACTTTTAGTTCATTTTATTTTTAAAAAAATTTTAAAAGTTTATTTATTTTGGAAGAAGAGACAGCGTGAGTGGGGTAGGAGTAGAGAGAGGGAGACACAGAATCCTAAGCAGGCTCTATCCAGGCTCTGAGCTGTCAGCACCCATCCTGACGCCAGGCTCCTACTCGTGAGCTGTGAGATCGTGACCTGAGCTGAAGTTGGATGGCCAGCTGACTAAGCCACCCAGGCGCCCCATTAGTTTTATTTATTTTTTTAATGTTTATTTATTTATTTATTTTATATATATTTTTTAATGTTTATTTATTTTTGAGAGACATAGAGGCACAGCATGAACAGGGGAAGGGCAGAGAGAGAAGGAGACACAGAATTGGAAAGCAGGCTCCAGGCTCTGAGCCATCAGCACAGAGCCCGACGCGGGGATCGAACCCACAGACCGCGAGATCATGACCTGAGCCGAAGTTGGCCACCCAACCGACTGAGCCACCCAGGCGCCCCTAATGTTTATTTTTGAGAGAGGAGAGTGAGTGCAAGCCGGGAAGGGCAGAGAGAGAGGGAGACAGGATCTGAATAGGGTTCTGTGCTGGGAGCAGACAGCCTGATGTGGGGCTTGAACTCTCGAACTGCAAGATCATGAACCTGAGCTGAAGTCAGATGCTTAATGACTGAGCCACCCAGGTGCCTCTTGAGTTGACCTTTATTAAATATAATATTTTCCTTAAACTTTGTCTTTATATGTTCTGTGTTGATCTCTTAAGTTATCCAAGAGGCATTCCCTCCTGATCTTTTTTTTTTTCTTTCACTTAAAAAAAAATTGTGGTCAAATTCACATAGCATAAATTGACCACTAACCGTTTTATAGTGTTCAATTCAGTGGCATTTAGTAGACTAACAATGTTGTGCAGCCATTACAATGTCTTTTAGTTTCAAGACGTTTTCATCATCCCATTTCCATTAGACAATACTCCATATATTCCCCCTATCCCAAGTGCTTGGCAACCATTGAGCAGGTTTCTGATGTATTTACCTATTCTGGATGTTTCGTGTAAATAGAATCATATAATATAGAATCTTTTGTGTCTTCTTTTACTTAGTGTATTTTCAGTTTTTTAAAAAAAGTTTAGTTTGAGAGAGAGAGAGAGAGAGAGACTCCGAAGCAGGCTCCAGACTATAAGCATGGAGCCTGACGGGGGGCTTGATCTCATGAACTGTGAGATCATGACTTGAACTGAAATCTAGAGTAGATGCTTAACTCACTGAGCCACCCAGGTGCCCTGCATATTTTCAGTTTTCTTTCACAGCTCTAACATGTATCAGTACTTCTTTACTTTCCGTGGCCGAGTGATGCATTGTAGAATGTAACCAGGTTTTATTTATCCACTCATCCTTTGATGAACATCTTTTGGCTGTTGTTTCCACCTTTTCGCTATTGCGAATATGCTAACTTTGAACATTTGTGTACAGATATTTCTTTGGGTATCTTTTTCAATTCTTTTGTGTGTATACCTTAGTGTGTAATTGCTGGATCATATGGTAATTCTCTGTTTAACTTTTAAAAAACTTTTTGAGGAGTCACCAAACTGTTTTCTATAGTAGCTATGTATGTCATATTATGTTCCCACCAGCAGTGTACTTTCCATTTTCTCTATATACTTGCCAATACTCTTTATTTTCTTCTTTTTTTAAATGTTTATTTTGAGACAGAGCATGTGTGCGTGAGCTGGAGGGGTAGAGAAGGAGGGAGAGCATCCCAAGCAGGCTCTGTGCTGTCAGTGCAGAGCCTAACGCGGGGCTCAATCCCACGAACTGGGAGAATAATGACCTGAGTCGAAATCAAGAGTTGGACACTTATCTGACTGAGCCACCCAGCCACCCCTATGCTCGTTATTTTCTAATTTTTTGTTTCTAGTCATTTTAGTAGGTGTAAGTGGTATCTTGTGGTTTTGATTTTCATTTCTCTGATGGCTTCTTTTTTTTTTTTTTTTTTAAAACATTTTTATTTATTTTTGAGAGACACAGAGACAGAGTGTGAGCAGGGAAAGGTCAGAGAGAGAGGGATACACAGAATCTGAAGCAGGCTCCAGGCTCTGAGCCATCAGCACAGAGCCCGACGCGGGGCTCGAACTCACAGACTGTGAGATCATGACCTGAGCCGAAGTCGGCCGCTTAACCAACTGAGCCACCCAGGCGCCCCTGATGGCTTCTGATGTAGAGCATCTTTTGGAGAAGTGACCATTCAGGTTCTTTGCCCTTTTTTAAATCAGGTTTTTTTGTTGCTGTTGAATTGTAGAAATTCTTTATATATCCTGAATAGTAGATCCTTATCAAATATATGATTTGCAAATATTTTCTCCCATTTCATGGATTGTCTTTTCATTTTTTTGATGTCACTTGGTGCACAAAAGTTTTAAACATTGAAGTCCAATTTATCTGTTTGCTCTTTTGTTGTTTATGGTTTTGGTGTCATAAATAAAAATCCGTTGCCAGTTTTAGGGCCATGAAGATTTACCTGTACGTGTACCTCTAAAAGTTTTATAGTTTAAGCTTCCACATTTAGGTCTTTGATCCATTTTGAGTAAATTTTTGTAGGTGGTATGAATCAAGGATTCACCCTCATTCTTTTTTTTTCAACACTTTTTTTTTTTTTTTAAAGTTTATTCATTATCGAAAGATAGATCATGAGCAGGGAGGAGCAGAGAGGTAAGGAGACACAGAATCCAAAGCACAGCTTCATTCTTTTGCATGTGGATATCCAGTTATGTCAGCACCATTAGTCTTTCTATTAATGGTCTATTGATCTTTCAATAAGTTCTTTCCCTATTGAATGGTCTGGCATACTTGTTGAAAATTAGTTGATTATAAATGTGAATTTTTTATTTCCGAACTCTCAGTTCTGTTGTATTGGTATATATGTCTATCTTAAATTTTTTTTTTTTTTGGCATTTATTTATTTTGAGAGAGAGAGAGAGAGTATGAGCAGGGGAAGGGCAGAGAGAGAGGGAGATACAGAATCTGAATCAGGCTCCAGGCTCTGAGTTGTCAGCACAGAGCCTGACGTGGGGCCTAAACCCATGAGCGAGATCATGACCTGAGCCGAAGTTGGACACTCAACTGACTGAGCCACCCAGGCGCCCCAGTATATATGTCTATCTTAATGCCAGTACCACACTATTTTGTTCACTGTAGCTTTGTAGTAAGTTTTGAAATCAGAAGGGGTACCTGGGTGGCTCAGTTGGTTGAGCATCTGACTCTCGATTTCGGCTCAGTTCATGATCCAATGGTTGTGGGGTTGAGCCTTGCATCAGGCTCTGTGCTGAGCATGGAGCCTGCTTAGGATTCTCTCTCTTGCTCTGCCCCTCTCCCCTGGTTGCTTGCATGCTCTGTCAGATTAAAATAAATAATAAATGAAATCAGAAGTGTGAATTCTCCCAATTTTTTTATTTTTTTATTTTTTTTTAACCTTTATTTTTGAGAGACAGAGGACAAGCAGGAGAGGGGTAGAGAGAGAGGGAGACACAGAATCCGAAGCAGGCTCTAGGCTCTGAGCCGTCTGCACAGAGCCCGACGTGGGGCTCAAACTCACAAACCGCGAGATCATGACCTGAGCCGAAGTCAGACGCTTAACCGAATGAGCCACCCAGGTGCCCCCAATTTTGTTCTTTTAAAGATAATTTTGGTTATCAGTGTTTCCATTTTTGGAAAAAAAAAGGCCGTTAAGATTTTGATAGGGATTGCACTGACTATTGACCACTTTGGAGAGTATTGCTGTCTTAACAACATTAAATTTTCTAATAACATGAACATAGGGTGTCTTTTCATGTATTTAAATCTTCTCTAATTTATTCTAGCAATATGTTGTAGTTTCAGTGTTCAAGTGTAGTTTTCAGTGTATAAGTCTTATGCTTTTTGGAGTTAAACTTATTCCTTAATATTTCGTTATTTTTGGTGCTATTATAAATGAAATTAAAAAAAATGTTCATTTTTGAGAGAAAGAGAACAAGTGGGGGAGGGCAGAGACAGCGGGACAGAGGATCCCAAAGTGGGTTCCATGCTGACAGTAGAGAGCCTGATATGGGGCTCAAACTCCTGAATCACAAGATCATGACCTGAGCTGAAATCAGATGCTTAACTGACTGAGGCACCCAGGTGCCCTAAGAGCTGGAATCTGGCTCGATTCCATGACTTTGGGATCATGACCTGACTGAAATCAAGTGTCAGGTGCTCAACTGACTGAGTCATTGCAGGTGCCCCAAAATTGTTTTCTTAATTCCATATTTGGAATGTTTGTTGCTGGCATGTAGCAGTACAACTGATTTTTTGTGTTGGTCTTGTACTCTAACTTCCATGAAACTTGTTAATTAGCATTTTTTTGTGAATTCTCTAGGATTTTCTATGTATAGATTATGTTAAGGATAAGTGAGTAAGGATAGTTTTACTTCTTCCTTTCCAGCTTGGATGCTTTTTTTCTTTTTCTTGTCTAATTGCTCTGGCTCGAACTCTAGTGCAGTGTTTAATATAAGTGTGAAAGCAGGCATCCTTGTCTTTTTTTGTGATTTTTAGGGAGAAAGTTTTCAGTTTCACCATTGAGTATAATGTTAGTGTTTTTTTTTTAAGTTTTTTTAATTTTGAGAATGACCTTGAGCAGGGGAGGGGCAGAGAAAGGGAGAGAGAGCGAGAATCTCAAGAATCCCTGTCCAGGCAGGGCCAGACTTGTGGTTCAAACTCACAAACCATGAGTTCATGACCTGAGCTGAAATCAAGAGTTCAATGGTTAACTAACTGACTGAGCCGCCCAGGTGCCCTGCTGTGGGTTTTTTAAATACCCTTTACCATGTTGAGGAGGTTCTTTTCTGTTCCCAGTTTGAGTGTTTTTTTCTTTTTCTTTTTTTTTCACAAAAGGGTAATGGATTTTATCTGATGTTTTTTCTCTGTCAATCAGATGAGCATTTTTTTTATCCTATTAATATATTACATTGAGTTTTGTATGTTGAACCACTTTTGCATTCCTAGGATAAATCCCACTTGGTCATGATCTATAATTCTGTTAATGTGCTGCTGTATTCAACTTGCTAGTATTTTGTTGAGGATTTTTGCATCTGTATTGAAGGGTATTTGTAGTTTTCTTGTGACGGCTTTGTATGATTTTGACATAAGGGTAATGCTGGCTTCTTGGAATATATTAGCAAGTGTCCTTTCTCTTCTATGTTGTGAAAGGATTTGAGGATTGATGTTAATTTTCTTTAAATGTTTGTTAGAGTTCACCAGGAAAGCCATCTTTCTCTTAACACTTTTGGGATGTGTCTTAAGAGATTAATTTGCTGTAACTGCTTTGCCCAGTCTCTAGATCTTCATCATAAAATTTTACTGTTGAAAAAAATTGGTTTAAGTTATTGTGTTCCCCCCCCACAGCCCCCAACTCCTAGTGCTAGTATTTCTCAAGATTTTCAAGGTCATGAAAAAGCAAGAAACAACTCAAAAACTGTTGTAGACCAGAGTACACTAGGGAGATATGACAACCAAATGCCATGTGGTATCCTGGATGAGATAGATCTTGGAACAGAAAAAGGACATGAATGGAAAACCTGGTGAAATCTGAATCTAGTTGAGTTTATTTAATGATAAAGTACCAATGTTGGGTTTCTCCTTCCTTCCTTCGAGCACAAGCCAGGAAGAGGGAGAGAGAGAATCTTAAGCAGGCTTCCATGCTCAGTATGGAGCCCAGTGTGGGGCTCCATTCCACAACCCTGGGATCATGACCTGAGCCAAAATCAAGAGTCAGACACTCAACCCGCTGAGCCACCCAGGTACCCCTCACACTTCTGATTTCAAAACTTACTACAAAGCTACGGCGATTAAAACAGTGTGGTACTGGCATTGAGATAGGCATATGCGCTAATGCATAGAACTGAAAGTCCCTGATGTTTAACCAGTTGAGCTACCCATGTGCCCCTCAATGTTGGGTTTCTTAATTTTGACATTGTGCTGCTATAAAGTAATATGGTGCACTAGGGGAAACTGAACTGGTTGAGGTGTATACGTGAATTCTTTCTACTACCTTTGCAGTTTTTTTGTAAATCTAAAATCATTTCAAGTAAAGTTATTTTTAAAAATGCATAGTCCATGGTGACTAAAAAATACAGCCTAAGTTTTCTCAAGTTAAAATTAGAGGTCCGTGTAAGTCACACCTGCAGTATTTCCTTTTTTGTGACTCTGGCTGAAAAGACTAAAAATGTGAATTCTTCGGGGTTCCTGGGTGGCTCAGGCTGTTAAGCTTCTGACTTGAGCTCAGGTCGTGATCTCATGGTTTGTGAGTTCAAGCCTCATTTCAGGCTCTGCGCTCAGAGTGTGGAGCTTGCTTCAGATTATCTCTCTCCCTGCCTCTTGCCTCATCTACTCAGCAGTCTTTCTGTCTCTCTCAAAATTAAAAAAAAAATGTTAAAACAATAAAAACGTGGATTCTTCTCTGCAGAAAAGAGGGCTCTAAATAAAAAAAATGTTTTTTGGATATGGTCTCCTTTGATGACATGAATCACAATGTGCTATTAGAAGTGCCTCTACTTTATTAAAACACAAATATTTACATTTTATTTTATTTTTTAAAGATTCTTTTTTTGTTTATTTAATCTCTGCACCCAATGTGGGGCTCGAACTCACGACCCCGAGATCAAGATTCGCATGCTCCTCTGACTGAGTCAGCGAGGGGTGGGCCCCACAAATATTTATATTCTAGAGAGTTGGTGGTATTTTTCACATGTATTTCCTTTGGTCTTATGATAGATATCTTTAGAAGAGTTAATAATAATTCTAGATCAGATAGTAATCCCTTTCTAGTGTTAAAGTGTTTTTATAGAATGATCGCTGTTTCTGTGAAAATACGGATTTTGCAGGGAAAGTCTGACATTTTGATCTTAAGGCTACTTTGGCAAAGAAGTTGGTCTGTAAACCATCTAAATATTTGAGTCTCATTTATCCCTTTTGGATCCCCTTATAAATAAACCTCTCGTCTTCGTGTGGATGTCTCATGGTGTCTCCTTCAAAGCTTGTCGCAGCTCCCTGTCCTGTATCCATGGACTGACCACTCAACCAGCAGCTTCTCTGCCTCTCTCCATCCTCTCATGCTCCTAGGAAATCAGCTGTGAGAGAAGTTAGGAAGCCTGAAGGACAGATGGGTTTATAATGCTCCGTCTCAACTTTCATGTTGGTAATGATCCACTTTAGTTCTTGGCCTTTTGTTAAGAACTTCCCCCAAAGACTTACAAGAGCAAAATATTTTGGGGAGTGATTTTTGCTACATTTTCTATTAAAAAAAAAAAAAGAAGCTTCAGGGACCCTGGGTGGCTTAGTCGGTTCAGTGTCTGACTCTCGATTTCAATTCAGGTCATGATCTCATGGTTCATGAGATTGAGCCCCACATCTGGCTCTGCACTGATAGCATGGAGCCTGCTTGGGATTCTCTCTCCTCTCTCTCTGTTCCTCCCCTGCTTGTGCACATGTGCTCTTTCTCTTGGTCTCTCTCAAAATAAACTTAGAATATACAGCTTCAAAGTGTTGGACCTAGAGATCTAGTCTAGGGATTTTTGTATGTGTGGTATGTAGGTGTATGCATTTTTGAGGGGAGTAAGGGACCTCAGCTTTTTGTCTGATTCTCAAAAGGGGTTCCTGATCCTAGAAAGGTAAGAATCACAATTTCAATCCAGTTTATCTCATTTGACAGTCGAGCAAACGGAGGTTGGGAGGGGGTGAAAGGACTTGAAGAGTATTCAGCTCCCAATGCTGGGTTTCCCACTATACCACAAATAAAATGATCTGAGAGGGTCTCAGAGTTAAGTTTTTGTTGCTTGCTCATTCCTTTTCTCCCCCTTTCTCACTGTAGGAAGTATGTCCAGTTTATTTGCTTGTGTTCATGTGTTATTTATTTACATTTTTGATTCTTTAGGCCAAGCCATGACTACAGTAGCGGTGCACGTGGACTCCAAAGCTGAGCTCACTACCCTGCTGGAGCAGTGGGAAAAGGAACATGGCAGTGGGCAGGACATGGTACCTATCCTTACCAGGTATGAACAATTATGTTTTTTTAAAAATTCATTTTAAAAGGAAGAATTGGAGAGTAGTAGGGGAACATTTTTATCTTGACTGTGAATTCTAAATCCATCTTTATCTCACTACTTCTTGAAGCTCTTTAAATTTCTTAACTTTTCCTCTGAGACTGTTAGTTCTTATTCTTTTTCTTAGGTTTTTCTCTTGTCTGTGTTTCAGTCCTAGGGTTTTGTTGGTGCTTCTCTTTTCTCTTCACCCTGAATATTCTACCTAGATAGTTCCGTTCCTGTCCATGATTTAAAACATTATTCTTAGGTTCACATTAAAATCTCTATTTCTGCTTCAGATCCCTCTTTTTAAAAATTTCAGACCCTTTTCTCAGCTGCTCGGTGTTCACATCTTTACCTGGCTATTTGCAGACACCTGAAACATACCGTGTCTACAATAGAGCTTATCATGTTCATCCTGCCTCTTTCTTCTTTCACAGTTTGTGCTTTTGTACCCTCTGCTTGGTATACATAGTTTCAAACTAAAAACCTGAAAACCATGTGTATTCCTCTATTACCACTAGTCCCCAAGCTCTGAGGATTTCTGCTTTTTCTTCTTCCCCATTCCCCCTTACCACTTCCTTCATTAGGTATTTATCATGTCTTGACTGGCCTCTTAGGCAGTGTGAATTTTCTCTCCATCTCCAGTTTACCTTCTTTAATACATCTCCTCTTCGCTGAAAGAGTCCTCTTTCTAAACACAAATCTGATTTGATCACAATTCTTCTCTGACTCCATTTTTCTTACAGAATAAAATATAAACTTTTTAGAGTAGCCTAGGAAGCCATTTATAATTTGGCCCCCACTTCCTTTTTCTGCCTCATAGTATTAATTTATTTCATTTAGCAATAGTACCATATTTTCTAATGTCTGTGTACTTTTACACCACTTGCTGTTCCTTTGCTCTGAAATGCCTTTCTTTGGCATGTTTATCTGTCTGGCAAGAATCAGTTTGAGAATCATGTCTGTAAAACCTTCTCTGACTTTGATATTCCTAGGTAGGTTTGGGCACTCCTTTTTTTCTTTTTTTTTTTTTAATTAAAAAAAATTTTTTTTAGCGTTTTTATTTTATTTTTGAGAGACATAGAGACAGAGCATGAGCAAGGGAAGGGCAGAGAGAGAGGGAGATACAGAATCTGAAGCAGGCTCTAGCCTCTGAGCTGTCAGCACAGAGCCCGACACGGGGCTCGAACTCACAGACCGTGAGATCATGACCTGAGCTGAAGTCGGCTGCTTAACCGACTGAGCCACCCAGGCGCCCCCTTTTTTTCTTTTTTAATACTTCTGTCGTTCTTATAAATGTATATGTATGTGTATACACACACACATACATATACACACACACACAAAATGTGGTATAATTATAATTCCCCCCATTTTAACTCTGATCACATTGTAATTCTTTTTTTTGCATGTGTCACTTTACTAAATTGTAAGTTTTTAAAGACAGGTATTACACCCTTTTATTGGTATCTTCTCGGACAATGACGTTGCATGCCTGGTACATCGTAACTATGTAGAACATAATTTTACTAAATGATTGTGTTAAACAGGAGAATGAAAAACAAAGGCTGGAGAGGGATGCTTATGGTTTTTCTAAGTAGGAGGTCACTGGAGCATGGGGATCTTTAACATCTAATCTTTGATACAGCAGAGAAAAAAGCCTTTTGTTTATTCAATGATGTATTCTGTAGGAATAAAGAGAACTATGATCTTTCAAATGTTTAAACAGGGATAAATGCTTTGTTGCTCTTGATACATGGGGAATAGGTGAAAAGTGCAGTTTATTATTTTTTTTTTTAGGAACAGGATTATTGCTGACTGGTGGAAAGTGGATTTTAATTTGTAGAGGCATTGGAGATTAGGAAGTACTGATCACAAGATACTTGAAATGCAGCCACAGCGAATCAAAGAATCTAAGTATTGTGCAGTTAAAATGTGGACTATTGGTGGAACTATAAAAGGAGAGAGTCATAAATAGGGATAATAATATTAGTGGTAGATTCACCTAATTGGAAAAAAATACTTATCGAGTACACATACTAAAGATACTCAGTGTTTTACTTTCAAGAATATTTCACATTCATGATCATATTTGACCCTCCACTTTGTGCAAAGCCTAAATAGAGGGGCTCTGTCTTCAAGGAGATCATCATCTGGGGGCACCTAACGGATACTAAACAATGCGTAGTAGTACAAATTAATATATAATGAGGTATTAAATTGGAAAGTATGATTCCTTAATATTGCGATGGTTATGAGTGTGGAAAGAATTTGAATGAATCAGTTTCTTTTATTCACTCAAGTATTTGAGGACCTTTTGTGTATTCGAACTATCAGATACTTCCTTGAACCTCAGTTTCCTCATTTGTCATTAAAAGTATCACTGAGAGCTACGTTGTTAAACGGCAGCCTTCCTTGGAGCTACTTGCAAAAGACAACATAGTGGAAACCTAAACTTAGAATTTTGGGTTTTAACTCCTAATTCCAGTGGGCTTTCCAGTACAGGATGTGGTAAAGGTTTTTTGGAATAGGGATTTGAAAGATGGTAGATATAGCTTGATGAAAAGCAGAGAAACAAGGTTTTCTAGGACAACTGAAAAATGTAACTGAAAAAACCATCAAGAAGAGAAGGAACTTGGGCATGTTTTTGTGGCAGTAAGAAAAGGGTCCTCACCAGAGTGGGGGTGAATATAAGGTAGGAATGGAAAATAAAGTTACATGGAGCAAGATCTTTAAGGATCTTCAAGGTTAGACAGGAAGTTTAAGAGGTCGTAGGACATGTTAAAAGTCCAGTATTTTTTTTTTTTAATTTTTTTTTTTTTAACATTTTTATTTTATTTTTGAGAGACATAGAGACAGAGCGTGAGCAAAGGAAGGACAGAGAGAGAGGGAGATACAGAATCCGAAGCAGGCTCCAGGCTCTGATGAGCCATCAGCACAGAGCCCGATGTGGGGCTCGAACCCACAGACCGTGAGATCATGACCTGAACTGAAGTCGTACACTTAACCGACTAAGCCACCCAGGCGCCCCAAAAGTCCAGTATTTTTGAAAGAGGCAATTCCCATCATCCAAATTGTGGATGTGGTAGTTCACTGGATATTTCTTGGAGTTCTTTGACATGTCTCTGGTCTCTCCTTTACCCCCACCTCAACTGACTGCACGTTTTGGGTGTTTTGGTATATTCCATGAACAGCCAATGAATTTCAGGCTTGCCTATTCCTTTATTTGCCACAACTTTCACAACTTTTTTGGCAATTTTCCTAAGAAAAATATATGTTTTTTTTATATTTGGCTTTTCATATACAATATATGTTATTTATTATAGTCAAGCCTTTGACTTGATTCTGTGAAAAGGGACTAGAATTGGGCCAAGCTATGTGAGCATTACCCAAGTTCTATGTTTTTTTTTAATATTATTGAGACATACCGTACAGTACTCTGCTTGATGTATTCTTTACTTGCAAAACTGTCACCTGCATCACATCACATTAAATAACTTGATTACTGCCTCCATAAGACTCCTTCCTGCCCCATCCCAGTCAAATCTACCTTAAATTGTTTTTCTGTTTGTTTTCTTGATTCTCAGTTTTCATTTTAACCATACTTAACTAGCTCTCACATGTCAGGCTTTGTTCAAAGCAGAGTACATGTATTACCTTACACCTCAAGGAAACTCTCTAAGGTAGGTACTTTTCCCCTCATTTTACAGATGAGGCACAAAAACGTTAAATAACATGATCGAAGTTATACACAGTGGAAGAGGTTTGATTTGAAACTTAGCCATCTGGCTCCAGAATCCATGTTTTTAATTTCTGTGCTATATTGCTTAGTTTCTACTGAAGATACTAGTAGATCTTATGACATGTAATTCTAAACATATTTTATGTGACAGCCCTTTGTGGCAAAGAGAATTTTCAGAGTTTAAAGGGAAGGGTAGAAAAAGTAGAAATATTTTCGAGACTTGATGGGGGGAAAATATGCCAGAGTGGGCAAGAGTTTTTGCAGGGAACTTAACTTTTAAGACTAGAAAGTATGATTTTGTAGGAATAAAGCATATAGGAGAGTTTGAGTTAGGACAGAGCATGACAAATATTGAAGAGTATGATAGCCTTGTATTTAATTGTCATTACAATCGGTTAAAATATCAGTCTTGCTTAGGGTATTTTTTGTGATTTTTCTTATTTCAAAAGGAAGGCACGAACAAAAAAAGATTATGTTACATGTAACAAATAACATGGATCACTCAAGGTATGCTGAGCTAAAGATGCCAGTTATAAAAAGAGTGTAAACGATTCCATTTGTATAAAATTCTAGGACAGGCAAAACTAATCTGTGATGAGAGAAAGCAGATGAGTGATTGCTTGGGGTATGGGTGGGAACTTAGGAGTAGGGGGAAGGAGGAGGGGAAATGTCACAGGATGAAGTAACAGCACGTAGGCCCTGAAACAATTGTGAACTTGGACTCTCTGAAGAGCAGAGAAGACCATGTGACTGAAGCTTGTTAAAGTGGAATGGAGTGTGGAAGTCAGAGACGCCAACAGAAGCTGGATTAGTATAAGCCATGGTAGTACTTGGGTTTAATTGAAGTTATTGTGGTAAGTTGTTGGAAGTTGGAGAATGAATTGTCAAACACTGAAGCAGGAAGTTAGGGAAAAGGCTATTGCAAGTGGTTCAGGCATTTGATGATGGTGTTTTGGGTAGGGAGAGGAATGGTCAAGATTTAAAAGAAATGATTGAGGGGTGCTGGGTGACTCAGTTGGTTAAGTGCCTGACTCTTGATTTCGGCTCAGGTCATGATCTCATGGTTCTTAAGTTTGAGCTCTGTGTCGGGCTCCACGCTGACAGCGTGGAACTTACTTGGGATTCTCTCTGCCCCTCCTCTGCTTGAGCTCTTTCTCTCTCAAAAGAAATAAAACTTAAAAAAAAAAATAACTGAAGTCAGGAGATACTTTGTAGGTAGTGCCAACAGGAATTGTTGTGGGGATGAGGAGAAAGGGAAGGTTTTAATGATGACTCCTAAGTTTTTGGCTCCCGAGGGGATGGTAGTCTAATTTTTTTGAGACAAGAAAGTGGAAAGAAGAATGGATTTGGGAGTGGACATTGATTTATTTAGATCTCTGTGTTCATTAGGAAAATATCTTTTTTCTAACTTTTTACTTTTATTTTACACTTTATTGAATTGACTATAGTAGGTGGTCATACATTTTTTTTTTTTTTGTATGCTTGTCTAGAGTTGACCCTGTCTTCCCTTTGTGCTAGGATGTCTGAATTGATTGAAAAAGAAACTGAAGAATATCGTAAGGGGGATCCAGACCCATTTGATGACCGACATCCTGGTGAGACCTGTGTTCTCTTAAGCCTGGTTCTGATTTTCTTACAAAAGAAAACAGCTTAATAGGAAAATTTAAAATTGAAATAGCATCTTTCATGCTAAGTTTTAAGACCATCTGATTGTTAAAATATTGCTCAAGATGGGGGTAGTAAGGAAAAATAAGTTCCTGGAAAAATTGAAATCTTTGTAATATTTACATATCAAATAGAAGATAACCTATGGAGCTAAATTATGTAGGTATACCTTATTGACTCCATTGGTATGATTACTTAAAAAGAGAAAAATGTTTTCCCTTTCTGACTTTTAACTCAGAAGAGATTATTCTCTGTGACTTAATTTTTCAGACAAGTTTGAAACAGTCTGAAACAGTTATGAACTTGGATTCTTTGAGTGAGTAAAAGGGATAATTATCCTTTTACTAATGAGGAAATGTAGTTGAAAATACATTCAATGCCTTGCTTTTAGTTATGAAACTGATACTGATACTTGGAACCTTAAATAATAAACAGGTTTCTTGATGTCTGCTTTAGTATATCAGCAGCTAACGTATGCCATTTCATTAATTTGGTTTTATTTTGGGCTAACTAGAACCATGACAGTCCAGTCTGCTTTGGTATGGAATTTTGTATGATACAGAACTATATGAGACTTGAGACTTTGACATTTTATGTTTACTCTAAGGTAGAGTAGAAAAGCTTAAATCAAACTTTCTCTGTGTAAAGTGAGAAGCAGTCCTTTGTGGAAAAAAGAGATATTGTATGTGTGGAGAGATATGAGAATGAGTGGGACTTATAAAAATAAGAACATTGTATACCCACCTGAATGGTACAGGGTTTACTTCTATTTCCTAGACTTTTATTCTCAAATATAAGTAGGCTAGGCATTTCAGATTCAGTGTCCAGTTATTTATGTGATGTTACCTGTTGCTCTTGTCCTAGACATCCTCAGTTGTGACTTTAGAGGACTGTTCACCTATTTAACACTTATCTTTAGTAAGGCATTCAGAGCATAAAGAAGTACAAATGTGAATGTGAGAGAAGAAACTAAGTTAACTTAATGGGGTTATAGAAAGAATTAAAAGAGAGATGATCATGCTTACTGACCTTGGAAAGGCCTTGGAAAGGAAGAAATGGTAATGAGGAAGAAGGGAGAGACAGAATGATGATTGATACAGTTTTCAGTAGAAAATTTTAAAGACAGTTTTTCCCTCCCTACTAGCTCTTATGTTATTAGGTATAATCTATTAATAACAGTGAGGGTGTCAGTTTAGTCATTTATTAACAGAGAAAGTTATGTAATCCGAAGTCTTCATCTAGTTTTTATGATACCATTCTATAACTTTTTGTCATTTAGTTTGGAATACTGATTACAGCATGGTAGAAACTTCGTAGAAGTGGCTCACATCTTTTCTTCATCCTAAATTGTATTTTGAGTTTGACTAAATTTGCCACTGTAATGATCTTAAAGGAAAATTAAAATATATAGTATCTGTTTTAAAAACCAATAATTCTACCAATCATTAATTCTTTTACCTTTAGTCTTGTGTATTGAGTAGATCCTAGTTTCCTGGCCCCTCTTTCCCCAGGAGTTTAGAAGTTAAGATGGCCAAATTTAACCATACCTTTAGAGTTGGTGATTACTTAGTGAGATTCCCTTCCTGTGCCCTGCCCCCACAACCTGGAATATCGTTACAGGTTTGAGAATGCATTTCTGCTACTTTTGGTATATACTTGAAAAAGAGATTAGATTTGAAGTCTTATCTTCTCCAAGCCACCCATCAAAAGAAGTTGTGCTTCCTACCTTAATCTTACTGGGAAATTAGGGGTTTTCTTTCTCTTAGCCTCCTTTATGATTCTTTTTTAGACCTTGCGTACTCTTAGTAATGCTGGTCTGGATCTAGTGCACGTTTATTTAATTTAGCATGGCTGTGTAGGCAGTGTGCTGGGAGATGGGAAAGTTAGCAGTGTCTCAAGTTTTTATATTGTCACTTTTAATTTTAGAGAATGTTTCTTATGAAGTCTCATTCATCAAAAGACTTTTTCTTTGTTTCTGTTTATTTTTCCTGGCATATTAATGGTACTTGTAACAACCCAGGTGCCTTTCCAGAGTCTGAGTTTGCTTGACTGGGATGACTTACTCATTCCTTTGTTCCTCCCCTTTTCTTTTGGTAGGTCGAGCTGATCCAGAGTGTATGCTGGGCCACTTGCTGAGAATACTCTTCAAGAATGATGATTTCATGAATGCAGTAGGTTTGCTTCTTACTTTTCTCAAGAGATTATCATCAGTGGTTGCTATACCTTTATTTATAAATAGTTTGCTTTCTCTTGAGATCTTGATAAAGTTGGGAATAGAGTGGGTAGGTTTTTTTTTTTGTTTGGTATTGGTTCAACGAGCTAAGAGTCATCATGGATTTCTTTCCTACCAAAGTCCTGGTCTTGGCCAAGGTGTTTTCTCTTTGGTGTGTACTTTGGTTGGTTGAATATGACAAGGACTCCCAAGGCATCTGTGCTCATCCTTGGGCAAGATGATTTTGAGTTTGGGAATATAGACATTTTCTTGAGTTTCTGAGTAGAAAACTCTAGTGATGTATGAGGTATGATTCTGCACTGATGCTGTGGTGTTTGCACTGGTCATGTGGAGGGAGAAAGTACCTTCTGTAACTCAGGGCTGTTGAGAAGTAAATGGGAGAAGGGGATATATATAGCAATCGCAGGGCCTGAGACAGTATTTGTTTAGTAAGTTGTAGCTGTTATGTTTGTTTTTGGAGGCTGAGTTGCATGATCCTTGAGAGCATGGGCTTTGGGGTCCATGTTTTGGGTTTAAATGCAGCTTCACTGTTCACTGACAGTTTGATCTTGAGGCAACTTAAGTCTCTCCAGACTTTATTTGGAGAGCTTTATTTTTCTAATCTATAAAGTAGGGATAATCTTACCTTTAACATATTTTTGTAATCTTTGAACGAAATTAGTCACAAAAAGTGCTGTGCTCACTTTGGCAGCGCATATACTGATAAAAAAAGAAAAAGAAAAGAAAAGGTGCTTAGTACAGAACCTGGTACATGAAGGCTCAGTAAGTACTAGCTATTATTATTATCTGTATTGTATTAACTCCATTTTGTTTCTTGATTGCCAATGTCCCTTCTCTGCTTCTCTGGAAATGTCCAGCTGCCTTCTAGATATCCCCACCTGGATATTTCCCATAGGCACCTTGAATTCTACCTGTCTGTTTGTTATATAATTTGTTTCTCTTGTTCTCTAGCTCAGTAATGATGTCCTTGTCTAACCAGCTAGAAGTTATCTTTTATTTTTCCAAGCTCTCTTATTCAGTTAAACTTACAGGTCTTATTCCCTTTCATTTAACTTCACAAATCTCTCCATTTCTTTATTCTTTTGTTGTCTGACCTTAGTTTAGCCACTACCATCTCTCTTTTGGTTATTGCAATAACCTCTTAGCTGATTTCTCATCTTGTCTTATTCTCTTCCAACTTATTTTTCACTTTATAGCCCAGGAATTTTTCTAAAACGTAAAAAGTGATCATGGCATCCTCTTGCTTATAATCCATTAGTCCCATTGCCCTCAAGATGAATTTTAAATTCCTCAGTTTATAAATCCAATCTTTCTCTGGCCTTTGTTCTTTCAATTTTAATTGAAATTGGCTTGCCTCTCCTCCCCACTCTTCCTTAGCTACTCCTACTTGTCCTTTACATTCTGGCTTGGAATCCCTTGCCCTCTAAAGCCTTTCTCTGATTCCTCTACAGGGGTTGTGTGACCTCCTACAGACTTCTGTAGCATTCCGTATTCAAGACATTTATTTTCCCAACTGTCAACTCTGTTGGATTATGAACCCTTTGATGGTGGGACTGCATCTTATTCACTGTTGTATACCCAGCATAGAACACAGTGCCACTTAGTAGTAGAGATTCAATAATATTTGAGTGCTAGAAGGAAAGTTTTATTAACACATTTATAAATGTTTATGATGTGCATATAATGTTAAATGTATTCATAATAGAAGTACAACATTCAAGTTTTTCATTAACTATTGTCAAGAATCTGGAGGGGGTTGGTTATCTTGCCCTGCTTTATCCTTCTGAAAAAGTATATGTAAGAATAGGGGTTAAAAAAAGAATAGGGAGTGATTTTCTCTGGATACTCTTTTTTTTGAGAGAGAGCATGCGAGAGCAGGTAGAGGATGAGGGAGGGAGAGAGAAAGAGAAAGAATCTTAAGCAGGTTCCATACCCAGCTTGGAGCCTGATACGGCCTCCATATCAGGACCATAAGATCATGATGTGATTCAAAAACAGGAGCCAGTTGCTTAACTGACTGAGCCACCCAGGCCCCCCTTCTTGATATTCTTTGAGCTTTAATTTCTGTGGTTACTGATTTATTCTTTTGGGGGGATTTGACTTTAAAGCTGCAGAAGAAATAATATATGATCCCATCATGGCTCAGCGGGTTGTAATAAATAAGGGTTTAATTAGTAATTGTTAGGTATAATCTTCTTAAATACCCCTTAGGCAAGTAATGGGAGTATATTAAGAGTTTATTAGACTTCATTAATTTGCCTGGGTTGAATTTCAAATTAAAAGTATTCCTCTGTTTTTTAAAGCTGGTGAATGCATATGTGATGACAAGCCGAGAGCCCCCTTTAAACACTGCAGCTTGCAGACTTCTATTGGACATCATGCCAGGGCTGGAAACTGCTGTTGTCTTTCAAGAAAAGGTACTTACTAAAAAAAAGTCATTTTATTTTTAAATTGAACGTTGATCTACTTGATTTGTCTTTGTTAAGATAATTGTTACACAATTCTATAACAATAATATGTTATAGAAATATAAGAAGTAAAGCAATAAGAAAAATTTAAGAGTAATTGTTTTCATGAGTACTTGCTGCTTAGGTGCTATAGTATATCTTTAAAGTCTTAAGATCGTATGTTTAAAAAAATTTTTTTTAATGTTTATTTTGAGAGAGACAGAGCACAGGTGGGAGAGGGGCAGAGAGAGAGGGAGACACAGAATCTGAAGCAGGCTCCAGACTCTGAGCTGTCAGCACAGAGCCTGACATGGAGCTCGAACCCACGAACTATGAGATTATGACCTGAGATCATGACCTGAGTTGAAGTCAGACACAACCCTTTTAAGTGATTGGATGTATTTCCCTTTTGAATTTTTCATTACTAGTGTATAGAAATGCAACTGATGGAGCACCTGGGTGGCACAATTAGTTGAACTGCAGACTTCGGCTCAGGTCATGTTCTTGTGGTTCGTGGATTTGAGCCCCTCGTTGGGCTTTGTGCTGATAGCTCAGAGTCTGGAGCCTGCTTCAGATTCTGTGTCTCCCTCTCTCTCTGCCTCTCCCCGCCTCATGCTTTGTCTCTCAAAAACCAATAAACATATAAAAAAATTAAAAAGAGAAATGTAACTGATTTTTTTTGCTGTAACTTTATTGATTTCATTTATTAGTTCTCACATTGTGTGTGGAATCTTAGAAGTTTTCTACATAAAAGATCATGTCATCTGTGAACAGAGATAATTTTATTTCTTCTTTTCCAACATAAACACCTTTAATTTCTTTTTCTTGTCCAATTCTGGCTAGAACTTACAGTACTGTGTTGAATAGAAGTGGTGAAAGCAGACATCTTCATCTTGTTCTTTTTTTTCCTAAAATTGCTTTTAGTGTTTATTTTTGAGAGAGAGAGAGCAAGTGTGAGCACAAGCGGCAGAGGGGCAGAGAGAGAGGGAGACACAAAATCTGAAGCATGCTCCAGTCTCTGCACTGTCAGCACAGAGCTGGACACACATGGACCTGAGCCAAAGTCAAACAGACACTTAACCAACTGAGCCACCCACCCATGCACCCCTGTCTTGTTCTTGATCTTAGGGGAAAGTATGTCAGTCTTTTTGACTGTTAAGTATGATGTTGGGTGTGGGTGCATTTTTCATAACTGGCCTTTATGATGCTAAGGAAGTTTCCTTCTATTCCTAATTTATTAAGTATTTTTTAATTAAAGTGTGTTGATTTTTGGCAGATTCTTTTTGTATCAGTTGAGATGGTCAGATGGTTTTCCATTAATTCACACACATTAGTTTGGTGTACTAGATTGATTTTTTTTTTTTTTAGGGTCATTTTGTATTATTTCTTTTTTTTTTTTTTTATTTAAAATAGTTTATTTTCAAATTGGTTTACATAAAACACCCAGTGTTCATCCCAACATGTGCCCTTTTTTAATGCCCATCACCCCCTCTCTGCCCCCCCCCCCATCTCCCTCACCCTCAGTTTGTTCTTAGTCTTTGAGAGTCTCTTATGTTTTATCTCCCTCCCTCTCTGTGTCTTTTTTTTCTTTCCCCTCTTCCCTTCCCCCTGGTTTTTGCTTAGTCTCATCAAGTCCACCTATTCGTGGAAACATATGGTATCTGTCTTTTTCTGACTGACTTATTTCACTTAACATAATACCCTCCAGTTCCATCCATGTTGCTACGCATGGCCAGATTTCATTTTTTCTCATTGCCACATAGTAGTCCATTGTATATATGTACCACTAGATTGATTTTTGTATGTTAAACCATACTTGCATTCCTGGATAAATCCATTCATTGACATGGTGTATAATCCTTTTACTGTGCTGCTGAATTCAGTTTGCTGGTATTCTATTGAGTTTTGTATCAATATTCATAAGGGATGTTGTTCTATAGTTTTCTTATAGTGTCTTTGGCATCAGGATAATGCTGTCTTCATAGAATGAGTTTGAAGTGTTCCCTTATTAATTTTTTAGAAGAGTTTGAGAAAGATTGGTATTAATTCTTTAAATGTTTGGTGTAGAATTCACCAGTGAGTTCATCTGGTCCTGAGTTTTTCTGTTTTGGGGAGATATTTGATGACTGATTCAGTCTCCTTACAAGTAGGTCTTAATCAGTTTTTATGAATCAGCTTTGGTAGATTGTGTATCTAGGAATTTGTCCATTTTATCATCTAAGTTACTCATTTTGTTGGTATATGATTGTTTATAGTGTTTCATTTATTTTTTTTATTTCTGCAAAATTGGTAGTAAGGTCCTCTCTCAGTTTTATTTGTATTTTTAAATTTTATTTGTATTTTTAAATTTTATTTGTTTTTTAAGTTTATTTTGAGAAAGAGAAAGAGAGAGAGAGAGAGAGAGTGGGAGGAGCAGAGAGAGAGGGAGAAAAGAATCCCAAGAGGGTTCTACACTGTCAGTGCAGAGCCTGACATGAGGCTTGAGCTCCTGAACCTTGAGATCATGACCTGAGCTGAAACTTGAGTTGGATGCCTAACTGACTGAGCCACCTAGGCATTCCTCTTTCAGTTTTGAGAGTAATGTGAGTTTTTCTTTTTTTTTTCTTTTCTTTTCTTTTTTTTTTTTTTGGTTTTGCTCAAGCTTTGTCAGTATTGTTGGATCTTTTCCAAGAAATAGCTTTTGATGATTTCATTTTCTGTATTTTTCTATTTGCTGTTTTATTTATCTTCACTCTAGTCTTTATTTGCTTCTACTACCTTTAGGTTTTGTTTGCTCTTTTTCTAGTTCCTTAAAGTGTATAGTTAGGTTATTAGGGATTTGAGATCCTCCTCCTCTCCTCCTCCTTAATTATTATTATTATCATTTTAACATTTATTTATTGTCGAGAGACAGAGACAGAGCATGAGCGTGGGAGGGGTAGAGGGGGGGAGACACAGAATCTGAAGCAGACTCCAGGCTCTGAGCTGTCAGCACAGAGCCCAGTGTGGGGCTTGAACTCACAAACTCTGAGATCCATGACCTGAGCCAAAGTTGGACACTTAACCGACTAAGCCACCCAGGCACCCCAAGATCCTTTTTTTTTTTTTTTTTTTTTTTTTTAATGTTTGTTTATCTTTGAGAGAGAGACACAGACAGAGCATGAGCAGGGGAGGGCCACAGACAGAGAGGGAGACACAGAATCCGAAACAGGCTCCAGGCTCCGAGCTGTCAGCACAGAGCCCGACGCGGGGCTTGAACTCGGGAACGGTGAGATCATGACCTGAGCCGAAGTTGGACGCTCAACCGACTGAGCCACCCAGGCGCCTCCCCTTTTTTTAATTTTATATATGTTTGCAGCCATAAATTTCCCTCTTAGCAATGCTTGTGCTACATCCCATAAATTTTGTTATGTATTCATCTCAAGTTATTTCTCATTTACCTGTGATTTCTTTGACCCCTTGGTTGTTTAAAAGTGTATTAATTTCCACATATGAATTGTCCAGTTTTCCTTAGGTTGTTGATTTCTCATTTAATTCCATTGCGATTAGAAAAAATTCTGTGTAACAGTTTATTCTTTTTAAATTTATTAACCATGTTGTTGCCTAACATGGTCTATCCTAGAAAATGATCC
Organism: Paguma larvata; assembly: GCA_030068075.1. Classification (NCBI taxonomy): domain Eukaryota; kingdom Metazoa; phylum Chordata; class Mammalia; order Carnivora; family Viverridae; genus Paguma; species Paguma larvata. Next base: position 19,157,873 of record CM057842.1, on the reverse strand, counting down.
ATGTATATTTAAGAAGAATGTATATTCTGGGCTTGTTGGGTAGAGTATCCTCTATGTGTCTGTTAGGTGTAATTGGTTTATAGTGTTTAACTCTTATGTTTCCTTACTGATCTTCTGTTGGGTTCTATCTATTGAAAGTGGGGGTACAGAGTTTCTGTTTGGGTTAATAAGTTTTGGAAAGATATAGTGGTGATGGTTATGCAACACTGTAACACTGAATTGTACACTTAAGAATGATTTAAAATGTTCAAAATTATTGGATGTAAAAAAAAAAAGAATCCAAACTCTTAAGTCCAAGACCATGGGGGGAAAAATGGCCATTTGGAAAAGGAACCAGAGAACTAGTGTATATAAAAATTAGTTATTGAATTTAAAAACATAGTAGATGAATTAGAGTGAGTTTAGACACAGCTAAAGATAGAATTAATGAATTGGAAGATCTGATAGGATAACCAATAATGAAGACCCTAGAAATAAGAACTGAAAAATAGGAAAGAAGTTGATATATAGAGACTAGAATTAGGAAAGTTCAAAGTGTATGTAAAAGGAGTGTTAGGAGGAAAGAATGGGAAGAAAAGGAGAAGGCAATATTCAGGGAGGTGAGGTAGAGTTTTACAAATTAGTGAAGGACGTGACCACTCAAGACTAGTCAGGAAGCCCAAAGAAGAAATACCAAAGACAAAGAAAAGATCTAAAAAGCAACCAGAGTGAAAAAAAAGATTCCTGTAGATAATCAAACAGAGGAGACTATACCACAGCAGCAATAAAGGCCAGAGAATAGTAGAAACTGTCTTCAGGGTACTTCTGTAAACTAGAAGATACTGACCAAATAAATGGAAGGGGGAACAAAAATTCTGAGTAACATGTAGATAGAAGGAGCTCATTGGAATTAGTATTTTAAGGTTCTTATAGGAAAGAGGGAACAATAAAAGGCACTTAAAATAGTAAATATATTTTCATGTCAATATTTAAAAATTTTTTAAACTTTATTTATTTTGAGAGAGGCAGAGAGAATGAGCAGGGGAGGGACAGAGAGAGTATCCCAAGCAGGGCTCTGCAGTATCAGCATGGAATCCAATGCAGTGCTCGAACTCCTGAACCGTGATATGATATGAGCCAAAACAGAGTTGGATTTAACCGAGCCACCTAGGCACGTGTCATGTCAATATCTTAAAACAAAATTTCTCAACATGTATTTTTCAGAGTGTTAATTTTTTGAAAAGAGGTTAAAATGTTTAGACATATATGGGATAATGACTCCATGACCTTAGTGAAGAGTTTAAGATACCAAATGCACAAAATTTAAAAGAAAATACTGTTACGTATGGTTACATAAAAATTAAGAACTTGTGTTTATCATAAAACACTTGTAAAAGAAGTGTATTTCACAGAAATGGAAGCCTAAATGGTCAACAGACATGAAAAAAATGCTGAACCTCATTTAATAAATGATGAATTCAAATTATATGCGGTGCTATTTTTATACCCACCAGATTACAGAAGGTAAAAAGTATGACTGGTCAAGTGTTGGCAAAGATGTAGAAAGAAAGAAGTATTCACTGTTGGTGGAAACGTGAATTGTTGCAGTCACTTTGGAAAATAGCCTGGCATCCTCTGGTAAAGAGCATGCACATATCCTGTGATGTAGCAGTTTTTTTGTTTTTTGTTTTAATGTTTATTTTTGAGAGTGCACGCACACGCGAGAGAGCACATGAGGGAGGGCAGAGAAAGAGGGGGACAGAGGATGCGAAACCGGCTCTGTGCTGACAGTAGATAGCCTGATGCGGGGCTCGAACTCACAGACCGTAAGATCATGATACTTAACCATCTGAGCCACCCAGGTGCCCCTGATTTGGTAGTTCTTTTTTTTTTTTAATTAAAATAAAAATTTAAAAAATATTTCTTTCTGAGAGAGAGAAGAGAGAGACAGCGTAAGCAGGGGAGGGGCAGAGAGAGAGGGAGGGGCAGAGAGAGAGGAAGGCACAGAATCTGAATCAGGCTCCAGATTCTGAGCTGTGAGCACAGAGCTCTTAGCGGGGCTCAAACTCACGGAACGTGAGATCATGACCTGAGCCAAGTCAGACGCCTGACCGACTCAGCCACCCAGGTGCCCCCAAAATAGTTGTGGTTTTTAAGCCAACAAAACAGCAGCAAAATATGGAGGTGAAGAACATCTGGAAGTACACTGCCTGGGATCAGACCCCAGCTCTGCCACTTACGTTTCTTAACTTTATTGTGATTCTGTTTCCTTTTCAGCAAGTACCCAATCATGTAAGTTTGATGTGAGAAATTAATAAGTAATTATGTTTAAAGTCTGTCTTATGTTGAATGCTACTTGTGACAATTACATGTAATAGTATAGGTAAATGTAAAGAACATAATGTTGAGTAGTAAGTTACAGAAATATACATACAGTACCGTGTGGTTTATATAGTTCAGAGCATATAACATTTAACCAAAGTTTAACAAGAAAATGGTTAAAATTTAGTAACACAGGTACCTTTTGGGGAGAGAGGACACAGGTATATAAGGAGGAACACATGGAAGGTGTCTATTAAGTAGATCATGGGTGATTTTCATTTTCTTCGATTGGACCGTACATGTTTTTGTGTACTATTTCATAATGAAAACTAATGAAAAATAAGTTTGGGATATGTGGAGTTAAGTACTTTGATGGACGACTGTTCATTGGTAATGTTAATTGTGTATTATGAACTTCAGTGAAGAACATAGAATTTTTAGTGCTTCCCACTTGGTCATGGAATATTTTGGGTCTTAAACATCTAAGGTAGGACTATGTTATGTGATTATTATTATTATTTTTAAATTTTTATATTTATTTATTTTTGAGAGAGAGCAAGTGGGTAAGGGGCAGAGAGAGGGAGACACAGAATCCGAAGCAGGCTCCAGACTCTGAGCTGTCAGCACAGAGCCTGATGCCGGGCTCGAACTCACAAACCGGAGATCATGACCTGAGCTGAAGTCAGAAGCTTAGCCAACTAAGCCACCCGGGCACCCCATTAATCTTTATCTCGAATTTCAGTGGCTAGATAGGAATCTATTTCACAGATGCACAGGTACTTTAAACCACTTGCACACTTGAATTTTTAAAGTTTACAAGCAACATTGAAATATTAAAAAATTCTTTCACAAGACTGAAATCTTTGCTTATATGGTTAATTATGAAAATGGTCTTTACCGAATTGTACTATTTCATTTCCTTTACTATAGGAGGGAATTGTTGAGAATCTTTTCAAATGGGCCCGAGAGGCTGATCAGCCATTGAGGACATATTCTACTGGACTGTTAGGAGGTGCTATGGAGAATCAAGACATTGCTGCCAACTACAGGGATGAGAATTCACAGCTGGTAAGGACTACGTTAGAATTACTTTCCGTATAAAGTGGGAGAGTATTCACAAGTTCTTTTCTTACTACCCGAACTCGAGAAGGTAGATCTTACTCATTACGTGGTACTGGAGTATAGCTATAATTTTGACATTTCAGGTTAACTTTTTTTTAAGTCTGTGTATTTGAGAGACCGAGAGTGCAAGCTGAGAGGGGCAGAGAAAGAGAGCGAGAATCCCATGCAGGCTCTGCGCTGTCAGCACAGTGCCCAATGCTGAGCTTGATCTCACGGACTGTGAGATCATGACCTGAGCCAATATTGATAGTTGGACGCTTAACTGACTGAGCGCCTAGGTGCCCCTCAAGATTACTTTTCATGATAGTTTTGACTTTCCTTTTCTTTTTTTACTTGAAAATAGCCATTTTTCATCTTAACAAGGATCATGATCATTTATACTGGATGAAGAATAGTAGCATTCTTTCCTTTCTCAGCATTTGGATTATGAAAAATTTCAAACACACAGCAAAAGAGAATTTTACAGAGAACAGCTATATACATACCACTTAAATTGCTTGTGAAATTTTAGCTATACTTAGTGTGTACCCATATCCATCCACCTTTCCTTCTATTCATCCACCATTCCTTTTTTCATGTAATTCAAAGTAAATTGTGGACATAATTTCTTTTTTTTTTTAACTAAGCATAAAGCTACATTTTAGTGTTGGCTCAAAATATAAGTTCTTATGGGGCACCTTTAGTTGAGTATCTGACTTTGGCTCAGGTCATGATCTCATGTTCCGTGGGTTTGAGCCCTGCATCAGGCTCTGTGCTGACAGCTCAGAGCCTGGAGCCTGCTTCAGACTCTGTGTTTCTTTCTCTCTCTGCCACTCCCCTGCTTGCGCCCTGTCTGTCTGTCTCTCTCTCTCAAAAATAAATATAAAAAAAAAAAACGTGGGGCGCCTGGGTGGCTCAGTTGGTTGGGCAGCCGACTTTGGGTCAGGTCATGATCTCACGGTCTGTGAGTTTGAACCCCGCGTCGGGCATCTCCCTCTCTCTCTGCCCTTCCCCTGCTCATACTCTGTCTCTATGTCTCTCAAAAATAAATAAATGTTAAAAAAAATTAAAAAAAAAAAAAGTACCTAAGGTGAAAAAGTAGTGAACCTGAAAAATACATAATTACGTAAATGGCAGTATCTAACAGAATACAATTTATAACAGATATAAGTTTGAGAAACCTTCATGTTTTATTTTCAGACACTTTTAAAAAATCATGAATATGTCTAGCATCTGCCTCTTGAGGTGTGATGGTTCAGCCCAGCTCGATCCAGATAGATCAGCCCTGAATGATGTGTGATGTGCAAATGTGGTTTGGGTTCTCTGGGAAATTTTATGAAGAATGAGACTTTTATCCATTGTTTATTTCATCAGGCTGTAGGAATTAGGTCAAAGTATTTATCAAATCTTTGCCATTTCCAGATACTGAAATATGAGGATCTAGTTCTCCTTAAATGGAAATAAGAATTATTTATTAAGAATCATTTAAATTAAAATGCAGAAGAAATAAGGCCTTTAATTCCATTGTCTGTTAATAGGTGGCAATAGTACTTCGAAGACTGAGGGAGCTACAGCTTCAGGAAGTGGCTTTGCGGCAGGAAAACAAGCGTCCCAGCCCGCGAAAGCTCTCCTCTGAACCCCTTTTGCCTCTGGATGAAGAAGCTGTGGATATGGACTATGGCGACATGGCTGTAGATGTAGTGGATGGCGAACAAGAGGAAGCCTCTGGGGACATGGAGATCTCTTTTCATCTTGATTCAGGCCACAAGACCAGTAGTAGAGTGAACTCAGCAGCCAAACCTGAGGAGGGAGGATTGAGAAAAAACAAGTCAGCAAAACAGGGTGACAGAGAGAGTTTTAGGAAAGCCAAGCAGAAGTTGGGTTTCTCAACATCTGATCCAGATCGCATGTTTGTTGAGCTATCTAATAGCAGCTGGTCAGAAATGTCCCCTTGGGTGATTGGCACCAATTATACCCTTTATCCTATGACTCCTGCTATTGAGCAGCGACTTATTCTCCAGTATTTGACCCCGCTAGGAGAATATCAGGAGGTAAGCTTATTGGGAAGAATGCTCTTCACACTTTGGGACGGTTGTGCTTCTTTCTGAGATATCATAGGTAGCATTTGTGTACTCTGATGTGTTTTTACTCTAATACAGAAAAATATTTGCCTCAAACTGATGAAGTCTTATGCCACTGGTAAAGTCTTAGGTCACTTCAGATGTAGGTCTGTTTGATAAAAGTGGGTTTGTATGTTTATAAAGGAATGGGGGGGTACCTCATTTTTTTTTAAATCTTCTGTCCTCATAATGGAATAGGAAATATGTGAAAATAAAGCCAGTGTTAAGATTTACTTTTGTCTTCATTTCAGTTACTTCCTATATTCATGCAACTTGGATCACGGGAATTGATGATGTTCTATATTGACCTGAAACAGACTAATGATGTCCTGCTTACATTTGAGGCACTCAAGGTAAAAAAAAAAATAATTTTTAAGTTTTTTTTTTTTTAAGTAATATCTACACCCACCATGGGGCTCAAACTCAACCTTGAGATCAAGAGTTGCGTACTCCACTGACTGGGCCAACCAGGTGCCCCACTTCCGGTAAAATTCTTAAAAATGTTAGGTAATGAGTGTTTTATTGACATGGATATACCCATGTGTTTTGGTGTATAGCATCTCTGAGTTTTATTGCTCAGGGCATTTTCATTGCCAGGTGTATCAAAATAGTAACAATTGAAAATTTCTTATTTAGATAGAAGAGATGGGGCTTACCAAGTGCTTTCACAGAAATTCAGGAGTCAGTCTCTGCAGGGTTCAATATGAAGGTGGAAAGTGGATCTAGATCTGGGGATGGCTGCAGTTATTTTTGCTGCATAGGGATGGATAACTATGTGTAAAGTACCTTATATCCTACTACATTTTAAATATTCTCTGTCAGCCAACACTACTTTTTCTGAATTCTTAATTATTTACATACTGTGTGATATTAGCTTATCTAGAGTGAACAAAATATAAATCAGAAAATGAGTAAAGAAGTAGAAGCAGACCTAAATTCAGTAGAGATAAATGACTTCCTAGGTTGCAGAGGCCCTAAATAGGGGAGGGCAGGTTAGCTAGCCCAAGAAATCCATACTTATCTGTGATAATTAAGGTAATCTGAATGGAGAGAGTGAAGTTGTATGAATAACATTGTGGCTATCATACAGTTCTACCCAACAGTAACTAATGAACAGAGTACCTTTCTGTGATGTTTACAATATTAAGGCAAATCAGATCTTTATGGTTTGGTTAAGAGAGACAGCCCTATAAGCCTGTGATTTCTTTTAGATATTATAGATGTTGTGAAAAAAGTATGGAGCACCAAGGAAGGAGTATTGTCTTCTTCCTGAGAAATGTTTCCAGAAAAGACCTCTGAAAAAAGAAGAGATGCTCTCCCTGGCTCTTTAAAGTTACAACTTTAAGGAAAAAAAAAAGAAACAATTTTATTCTTGATATTCTAGATCTATGCTGTCCAATAGAAGTTTCAGTAATGGTGAAATTTTCTGTCTTTGCTTTTCAATACAGTGGCTACTAGCTGTATGAGCACTTAAAATTTAGCTAATGTCACTGAGACATTGAATTTTTGTCTTAATTTTAATTAGTGTCATGTGATCATGACTACTGCATTGGACAGCACAGTTCCAGAGTATATTGAAATGAAATAGAAATGAGGAAAGTTGCCTTTGAGATCCCAGAAATTTTAAATTTGGAGGAGGTCAGACATACCCTGTATAACATATATCCCTGTGTGTGGATGCAGAGTGTGTGTATGTGTGTGTATATTCATTATACTTTGAACAGTGGCGTGGATCTAGAGGTCAGAGTTCGTTCTAGTCTGAAGGTCTTGTTTCAGATGCAGCATCCTGTCCTGAACAGGATATAGTAGAAGAGGGGATTTGGGCAGTTGCTATTTCCATAGGTTTTGTATGAGGAATTATAATGGGTATCGTTATTCAACTGTTTCCATGCAGAGTCATATAGGGGATTAAAGAAAATGAAATAAGGATGAACAGGGAAAAGTTACAAGAGATCTTTCTTATGGGGAAATAACATAGAAAGATGTGTACTCTTTTGCTTAAGGAAGATTCAGCTGTACAGGAGAGGGGGATAGGTGTTGAAGTTAGAATAAAAATGGGTTAAAATATAGTCATTTGAAGAACCAGATCTTATATGGAGATACAATATAAGGAAAGAAAATAGAATCTTTGCTTACATGAGTAAAGTGATCTAGGTTATATGCTTTGTATTGGTAAAGGTTGAGCCTGCTTATTACTCTCTTTTCCCACCTACCTATCCTGGCAGTGAAACTGCCATTTTTATGATAGGGACATGAGAAAAACTACATGCTGCCTTCTAAGGATTAGAGGGGACCCGTATATGGTTTAGCTTCTTCTTGGAGGACAGACTTGTGTAACAGACAAAAAGAGTAGAGGGAAGAGATTTGAATTACATATGAGGATTATTCTGAATCTGGGTGTTGAGAGAACTTCTGAAGAAGGTACATATCTATTGTTTTTTGGCATTAACCCTGGCACAATTTGTATCAAATTACATACGTTCCAGTCTGTCTTGTCTGTACTTTGTACCTGCTTCACCATCTAGAAGACACCTTGGCATGAGAAACACGAGGGGGAGCTCTAGTTCTTCCAAGGCCCAGTCCACATTAGCCTGGGTTCAAGGTCATGAAGTAGCCTGCTGCTTGCATTGTATTTCCCTGCCTTTAAAATTGCCCAGAAGATCAGGTCTACCCAGAGAGGCTTGTGGGAATTGAACAGGAAGTTAACAAAACTTTAAAGGTAACATACTTTTAAAGGTCTGTTTAAAGCGCATTCTGATAAATTCCAAACATTTACTAGTTTGATAACTTGCTGAAGGTGATTATTTGGGTTGTATATATAATGAGGTTCAGTATAAAAGAAGGCAAAGTTTGGTATTTTCTTAGATGATGAGTCTGTGACTGAGCCAAAATTAGAACATAGAGCTGCTTATATTTAAAAGGATTAAAATGGAAAGGTTAAGAAAAATCCTTTAGGGAAGCTATGTAATAATAAAATGGTTGTGGGATTATGTCATTGTTTATAGCAGTATTTTTCATTTCTTGTTTTTTATCTTTATGAAAACCTTTGGTGTTAGAAGGGAATGTTAGGAAATCTTAAGAGTCCCCCCCCCCTCCCCCCCCCCCCCCCCCCCCGCCCTCGGCTTTATTGAGATAAAATTCACATATCACAGGGTTTTTTTTGGTTGGTTTCTTTTCTTTTTCTTTTTTTATTTCCATTAACCAGTACTGGTTTTATTTCTGTTGTGAGGGAGTTGTCTGTTTCAGAGGATTCTTTATTTAGCAGCTGGATTTAATGTTTTATGAAAAGATTTTGTGATTGTTCTAGATTGTTCCACAGTAACATGCGTCTTCTTTGTTAGCACCTTGCATCTCTCCTGCTCCATAACAAGTTTGCCACAGAATTTGTTGCGCATGGTGGAGTACAAAAATTACTGGAAATTCCTCGTCCTTCTATGGCTGCAACTGGTGTATCCATGTGCTTGTATTACCTGTCCTACAACCAGGATGCCATGGAAAGAGTAAGTCCAGTCCATTTAGAGTTTGGGAATGGGATTGGGTGAGGAGACACTTTAGCACATTCACAGAAAAAATGAGTAGTTGGAGTCAATTTTAGTGAAAGAAGCAGAGAACATGAATATGTGGCTTTCACAAAGCATTTTAAAAATGTAAAATTGTTTACAAAAGATTGTTTTTTCTCCCGACTATCTGAATTAAATTTTGCAAGGTAAATTAAGGTCTGGGGGCTTTATTTAGTTTTTGCTATTTTTGTTGAGTTAGTATTAGTTCTTGGGCTCTTGTCAGATGTCATTCATGGAGTTATATTTTGAATTTTAGAGTCAATCTATTATAAAAACAATTAGATGATGCTTCGTATGTGTTAATAAATAATGCGTGGTGGAGATAAAATAATCCCCATTGTTCTCAGGGCTCTAGAGGTTTCCCATCTGGTTCTTCTGTTTTTCCAGTTAAGACTTATTTATTTAGTGATTTTCTAAATTAAAAAAAAAATTTTTTTTTAACATTTATTTATTTTTGAGAGACAGAGACAGAGGGTGAGCAGGGGAAGGGCAGAGAGAGAGGGGAGACACAGAATCTGAAGCACGCTCCAGGCTCTGAGCCATCAGCACAGAGCCCAATGTGGGACTCGAACTCACAAACCATGAGATCATGACCTGAGCTGAAGTCGGCCACTTAACCAACTAAGCCACCCAGGCGCCCCTATTTAGTGATTTTTTTTTTTTTTTTTTACATTGAAGGCAGTTGGTTCTCAATATTTAGTGATTTTTTAAAAAAAAAAAGGTGAATGAGTTACATTGGAAAAGTAATGGATCCATAGACATACCTAGGAAAGCTTTTATCTTTTCCATACTTGAAATATTTTTCTAATGTTCTGTGTGTTGTAGTTCTTCTGGTAGAGTGTGGTTGGTAAATTCTTCTCAGGCTATGTCTTGATTCATCTTTGCATATTTATTAATAAGGTAATGTTTTAGTTTTAATTTTTTTCCCTCTTGTGATCAACATTATGCAAGATACATATTCTTTTGAGAATAGTAACCTCATCTGTGTAGGTATGTATACAAAATTAATTATGGCTAAGATAAAAAAGTAAACCTAGGGAATGCTATAGAATTCATCGATCCATGAGAGACATCAAACGTGTGTGAAATGAATCAGTAAGTGGATGGATAACAAACTTGTAGACTTTAGTATCAGAATGCTCAGTCACTTTTATCACCCAGGGATAGTCTCTTATCTCTTTGAGCTTCTTTCTCATCTTTTTTTAATTTTTTTTGAGAGTGAGAGAGAGCATGGGAGCGGGGGAGGGGTAGAAGGAGAGAGAGAAAATCTTAAGCAGGCTCCACACCCAGCACAGAGTCATCTCTGGGCTCAGTCTTACTACTATGAGACCATGACCTGAGCTAAAATCAAGAGTTGGATGCTTAGGGGACACTTGGATGACTCAGTTGGTTAAGTGTCTGACTTTTGATTTCAGCTCAGGTCATGATTTCATCATTTGTGGGTTTGAGCCCCACATTGGGCTCCACACTGGCAGTGCAGACTCTACTTGGGATTCTCTCTCCCTCTCTCTTCCTGTCTCTCCTCCGATTGTGTGCGCGCACTCTCTCTCTCTCTCAAGTAAATAAACTTTAAAAAAAAAAAAGAAAGAGTTGGATGCTTAACCAACTGAGCCACCCAGGCACCCTCTTTCTCATCTTCTAAGTGGGAACTGATACCTATGGAACTGAGCACTGTGAACATTAGAGGATGTAAATATTTAAGTATCTAAATTTAGGGTTTTCAGTTTGGAATAGATTGTTACAGAATTTCATTTGTAACTTAAGCTTTAAACTCAGAATGACTGCATTAGTAATGATCATTGTATTCTGCACAGATAGCTAGCTACACTGGTGAATTTTTTATCCCTTTCGAAGGTTTCTTTGCCTGAAATTTTTAAAAACTATGTTTTATTTTTGTTTTTTTTGCAGGTTTGTATGCATCCCCACAATGTCCTGTCTGATGTGGTGAACTATACCCTGTGGCTAATGGAATGTTCTCATGCCTCAGGGTGCTGCCATGCTACCATGTTTTTCTCAATTTGCTTCTCCTTCCGGGCTGTGTTGGAGCTCTTTGACCGCTATGATGGTCTTCGTCGTCTGGTGAATTTGGTGAGGTTCAAAATGGCTTCTTTTTGTGAGAAGTAGGAGTCTTGGTTATCTTGGCTGCCTTTCAGTAGTGTTGAAGAGAGGAAGCTTTTTTTTTTTTTTAAAGATTTCATTTTTAAGTAATCTCAGCACCTAATGTGGAGTTTGAACTCACAACCCTGAGATCAAAAGTCACTTGCTCCACCAACTGAACCAGCCAGGCACCCCAAGAAGAAGCTTTTGACTAGAAGAATTTTGTTATCATTCTTTGTGAATGAAGACTTTTACCTCCCCACATTCACAAGTTTCTCTTAAGTGGTTAGAGAACTCTGTGCCATTGTAGACTTGCCTTGAATATAGTAATCTCATAGGGGGAATTGTGTTGATAATCTTGATTTTCCTAAAAGCAGTGCTTTTGCGCCTGAATGTCTTTCAACATGATTACAAGCTATGTAATTTTTCAGTAACTGTTTAATGTTTTGCTTATATATGGCAACTCTTAGCATGTTATATAGACAAATATGCTTTGGTGTTTGTCAGTGTTGTTGAGCATAAAAGTTTACTGTAATCCTTTTCCTCCTTTTACTTTTTTCTTTCTGTTTTTTCCTTCCCTCCCTTTTGCCCTATCCTTTTGTCTCTTTCCTAATAGATCAGTACTTTGGAGATTCTAAATTTGGAAGATCAGGGTGCACTTCTAAGTGATGATGAAATATTTGCTAGCCGCCAAACTGGGAAACATACCTGCATGGCCTTGCGCAAGTACTTTGAGGCTCACCTGGCCATTAAGTTGGAACAAGTAAAACAGTCACTTCAGAGGACTGAGGGTGGCATTCTTGTCCATCCTCAACCCCCGTACAAGGTGAGAGGACCTTGCCATAAAAGGAAAAGTTGTTAACTCTTGTAGCATTGTTGGGCCTAACACTCGTTCAGATCACTGGAGTTTATACAGTAGGTACATTGCTGGATTATACTTGCCTCATGTGGAGGCAGAATACTTGAACATGGATGTATCAGGGACTTGTTTTGCTTCTAGCTGTAAGTTGCTACTTCTCTGGGATATTAGAACTAAAAGATGAACTGAAGTGTGTATAAAAGGGCTTTCTTCTATGAAAAGTACTAGATATCCTGCCTCCTTCTGCGTGGAATTCTTCTTCTGAAATGGTACATCTGTTACTCCACTTATCTATCATTTTTTAACTTACTTGATGTCTTTTGGAATGAAGATGTGTTTTAAAAATCACAAATTGAAAAGAAACCAGTTATTTTATGTGGTACTTCTTTTTCAAGCTCTGAAATATATGTACCAACAAATTGAACATTTTGTTACCTTTTTTGGGCAAAATGTAGTAAGAGTCTAATTATAAATAAAAGATTAAACATTCATTATTTCACATGTGGGCTATTGACTCAACTGTGGAATTTGAAAGCTATTATTACTTAGGTTTATCAAAACTTGCTGACCGTTGAGCTGTGATGGGGAAGGAGGCAGGCAGGTAATAGAGTTCTTTAATAATGTGTATCTCTCCTTATAGGCGTGTTCATATACTCATGAACAGATTGTGGAAATGATGGAGTTTTTGATAGAGTATGGTCCAGCGCAACTATATTGGGAACCAGCGGAAGTCTTCCTCAAACTTTCTTGTGTTCAACTCTTGTTGCAGCTTATTTCTATTGCCTGCAATTGGAAGACCTATTATGCAAGGTGGGATTAGAGAGAGGTTTTAAATGAAGTTAGATTTTGCCTTTTGGTTAAGTTAATGTTGGTTTGTATATAGTGTACACTTAGCAAACATTCGTTGAACTGAATTGAAATTTTGGGCATCAATCTGAGAGTAGATTAAAGAGGATAATATTTGTATATATTTTTTACATGTTGGTTTTTTTTTTTTTGAGAGAGAGTGCGTGTGGATATGTGCACGCACTGGTGGGGGAGAGGCAGAGAGAGAGAGATAGAGGATCCAAAGCAGGCTCTGCGATGAAAGTCAAGAGCCCCATGTGGGGCTCAGACCCACAAATCATGAGATCATGACCTGAGGCGAAGTTGAACGCTTAACTGACTGAGCCACCTAGGTGCCCCTAGGAAGATGATATCTTTTTTCTTTATTGTTTTAAAATCTTTATTTATTTTTGAAAGAGAGAGACAGAGCATGAGCAGGGGAGAGGTAGAGAGAGAGGGAGACACAGAGCCTGACAAGGGGTTCTAACCTACAAACCACGGGATCATGACCTGAGCTGATGTCGGACTCATAACCAACTAAGCCACCTTCGGGCCCCAGGAGGATAATATTTTTAATTTACAGAGTGCTTGTTTATTTTTATGGTTCTGATGACTATGAATACTGCACGATAGGTGGGGAACAACGTCTGTGCTCTTACAGAAGTCGCATAATTTACACAGCTGCAGAAGTGGATTTGAAGTCCTGTCTTGAGGTCCAGTTCAGTATTTTTTGGTACTTAGACTACAAACATCTCTCTACTGCTTGACAGCCACATGTAATCTTCTTTCACAGAAAACTGTATTTCGTGCTTTTGTTATGATTTTCACAATTCATTTAAAAGCAGTCAGGGCACAGCAGGATGAGGCTCAGAAAAGGACAGCTGATAGAATCAGGAATTTGGGTAGGTTCCGTTTGAGGGTGATATCAGAGAATGAAAGTTATATTTTGGAAAAGATAGAATCTGAAGAGAAGATAGTAACAAAGTCTATGAAGAGTGATTCTTTACCTTCTTTCCCTATCCAGCCATTGTCATAAAGACAAGATCGCTTTATTTAGGGTGCTAATGGCTTGTTTGTGAAATGCTGGGATATTAAATCTAGGGAGATAACTTTTGGAGCAGCCTTTTTCAAATTTTTTGGTCTCAGGACCCCTTTATTGTATTAAAAATTATTGAGAACCCCAAAGAGCTTTTGTTTTTTTGTGTTAATTTTGTTAATATTTAACAATTAGAAAGTAAAACTGAGGAAATGTAAAAATACTTATGAATTTACTTAAAAATAATCTTAACCCATTACATGTTAGCATTTTTTATGAAAAGTTTCCAGAATAAAACCAGATGATTTCAATAAGGTTTTTAAATGTCTGCTTAATATCTCATATTTGCTTCTGTATTCACTCTTTTGTGACATCACACATGATATAGCCTTTAAAAGCTCTAGTAGCCACTTGTGAGAGAATGAAAGTGAGAAAGGAAACTAACGTCCTTGTATTACTACAAAAATAGTTTAAAAATTATTTTATTTTAGTTTTTGAGAGAGAGAGAGTGAGCCAGGGAGGGGCAGAGAGAGAGGGAGAGAGAGAATCCTACACAGGCTCCACACTATCAGTGCAGAGCCCAGTACGGGGCTTGAGCCCACGAGCCTCGAGATCATGACCTGAGCTGAAACCAGGGCACTTAACTGACTGAGCTACCCAGGCACACCTGAAAATAGTTTTTGTATCATGGGACCTTCTGAAAGGGTCTCAGAGATCACTGGGGTCCCCTAACCACGCTTCGAGAATTGTGTTTTCCTTTTATTTATTTACTTATTTAATTTTTAAATGTTTATTTTGAGAGAAAGAATGTGAGCGGGGAGGGGCAGAGAGAGAGAGGAATCCCAAGCAGGCTCCACACTCCATGCTGAGCCCAACATGGGGCTTGCTCACTACCATGAGATCATGATCTGAGCCAGTATCAAGAGTCAGACCCTTAACTGACCGAGCCACACAGGCACCCTGAGAACCACTGTTTTTAGAGTACTAAAGTAGGTTATTATATTTACTTGAACTTTGTTCGAAAGACGAGGAAAGCTCAGAAGATAACTAGGAATGTTATAAATACAGTTTTGAGTGGTAAATTTATATTTAGATTACTAAGAAAATATAAATATATTGGGAATATATCTTTTAAAAGTTTGTTTCTAAAAATTACTTATTTCTGATTAGAATCTACAGAACCTTAGAGAAGGAAGTGATTCTCAGCTACTGTAAATTTCTCTAGTCTTTTTTCCATAATGCACTTAAATATGCATAATTGAGATCATAGTATTTAACCAAATTTATCTTTTTTATGAAATAATTCAATATACAAAAAGGTACAGAGCCTAATATAACAACTATTCAATACACAGGGTTGGCATGTGGTGGCATTATTTGCTTCTTTCTCAATTTCTTTTTCTGCCTCTCCACAGTGACCAATCTTCTGAATTTGGAGTACATCTCTCCATTGATATTTTTATACTACACATACGTGTGCGTGTGTAAACAATAATATAATACTCTTTTGTGTGTTTTTAATTATGTTATTTTGTATGCATCTTTTGCAACTTGCTTTTTTTACTCTTATGTTTCTGAGATGTATATATGTTGATATTTATTTGAACTCATGTGTTTCCATATTAGTGTATTGTCCTATTGATGAACATTTAGTGTTTGTTACTTCCTTTTTGCTATTGAATGATAACACAATCCTTCTTTTGGGATCTCTTTGAGGATATGATAGATATGTATAGCTGGATTGTAGGGTGCCTGCATTTCATCTTTATTGGGTGTTGCTTTGCCATTTTCATCTTTCACCAGCAGGATATGGAATTCTCATTTCTCTGCCTTTTTAGCAATACTTGGTATTGTCAGACTTAAAATATTATATCTTATGTTTTCTATTGATGTTGTGTTTTGAGCCTCTCCTCTTGTCCTTTAGAGTTCTTTGAAAACAATTGTCAAAAAAAAAAAACCAAAAAATAATTGTCAGTAGTAGTTATCAGATGAGTATACCATAACGTAACACACAGATATTCCTACTACCTGTGTAGGTTTTCTAATTATTTTGTTATTTTAAATGATGTGATAATGGACATTTTAACACATAAATGCTTGTTTGTATTTCTGATTACGTCCTTAGGACAAATCCCTCCAGGTGAAATTCCTGGGCTAAAGCTTAGGCACATTTTTAGAATCTTGTTTCCTTTTTCTAGATTCTTTTCTCAAAAAGAGGGTCCTGTTTGTACTCCTGCCAGAAGTTTGAGAACATTTGTCTTTATACATCTGTATCAGCTTTGAGGATTATCCTTTGTTTTTAATTTTAAATTCCATCCCCATTGTTTTGAAAGTGTGTCATGGTGACTTATAAATCCTCTCTTTGTGTCTTGGCCAGGGACAGAGCCACACAGGTAGTAGTTTTGATCTATTGTATCTTTCTTTTAACTGTTGTTTCTCTTGGCTATATCCTAGTTTCCATTTGACTAATTGTTTTTCCTGTCCAGGAATGACACTGTGCGCTTTGCTTTGGATGTCCTGGCTATTCTCACCGTTGTGCCAAAAATCCAGCTGCAGTTGGCAGAATCAGTGGATGTGCTAGATGAGGCTGGCTCCACTGTCTCCACTGTAGGTAGGTTGTACGTTTCCATTTTTGTGATTGCTTGGTCTATATTTGTTTTCTTTTGCAATTCTAGCCATGGTTGTGTACCTGATTTGCAATATTAGAACAGAAGGTAGTAGTGGAGAATGCCTTGTCCCATCTAAGTTGTGCCATACACTTTTATTTTTATTATTTTAAAAAATATTTATTTTTGAAAGAGAAAGAGACACAAACACACAGCCCTGAGTTGGGGTGGGTCAGAGAGAGAGGGAGACACAGAATCTGAAGCAGGCTCCAGGCTCTGAGCTGTCAGCACAGAGCCCAACGCAGGGCTCGAATTCGTGAACTGCATGATCATGACCTGCACTGAGTCAGACACTTAACTTACTCAGCCACCCAGGTGCCCCTACATAAGAGAGTCAGTTGTGTTGGTGAACTCAGGTTTTCTGAGTGATACATGTGCTATGATGGTACAAGTTCATTCTTGAAAACCTTGTACTCTGCAGAGTCTTATGCTAAAAATAAGTTTATGGGAAAAATGGGTTAGGACAGACAGTAGAGAACTTACAGCAACTTTGTAATCTGAGCCCTAACTCAGAAATTGGCAAGCAGCTCAAAATGGACAGAAGCTATCATGTATAAGAACGTAAGGAAAATGGATTATATTAAGGCTCTTGCTAAGGTGAGCATGGAAAGTGTATGACTGGCTGTGGGTCTTGGGGTGCACCACTTTGGGGAGAAAGCCTGAGGTGCAACCACTTGTTTTCAACTTTTTTATTTATTTATTTATCTATTTATTTTTTAATTAATTATTTATTTATTTTTAAAAAAATATTAAAAAAAATTTTTTTTAACGTTTTTATTTATTTTTGAGAGACATAGAGACAGAGTGTGAGCAGGGGAAGGGCAGAGAGAGAGGGAGATACAGAATCTGAAGCAGGCTCCAGGCTCTGAGCCACCAGCACAGAGCCCGATGCGGGGCTCGAACTCACAGACCGTGAGATCATGACCTGAGCTGAAGTTGGCCGCTTAACTGACTGAGCCACCCAGGCGCCCCTTAACTTTTTTAAAGATAGCAGAAAGGGTTCCTGATGCCATTGTGGCAGCCAGGCTGAGGGCTTTTCCCCTTCCTGCTACAGATTTTAATTTATTCCTGCTATTTTTGCTCCTCTTAACCCAGGAAAAATTGCACATGACTCTGGTAACTTCCACATAATATTGACCTCATTCCCCTATTTAACAACTGCATCATGAAGATATATTGTATTAGAACTGATTGTATTTTATTCAGAAAGTTCCTTGTCTTTTAATAAAAAAGTACAGTAGTTTCAGGTGGAACAAAATGAAGTTAAATTTTGACTCTGGAACAATCATTGAAGTTGGTTGTTAAGTTTTTTTTGAAGAACAGTATAAAATGTTTTGTATTTCTCCTCAATAGGTATCAGCATTATTTTGGGAGTGGCTGAGGGTGAGTTCTTTATCCATGATGCTGAAATTCAGAAGTCAGCACTTCAGATTATCATCAATTGTGTTTGTGGCCCGGATAACCGAATTTCCAGTATTGGCAAATTTATTTCTGGAACTCCTCGGAGAAAGCTGCCTCAGACTCCGAAAAGCAGCGAGCACACCCTGGCCAAGATGTGGAATGTGGTCCAGTCCAACAATGGCATCAAGGTGCTCCTGTCCTTATTGTCCATCAAGATGCCCATCACTGATGCAGACCAGATAAGGGCTCTGGCCTGCAAGGCCCTAGTGGGCCTGTCTCGCAGTAGCACTGTCCGGCAGATCATCAGCAAACTACCCCTTTTCAGCAGCTGCCAGATCCAGCAGTTGATGAAGGAGCCTGTGCTGCAGGACAAGCGCAGTGACCATGTCAAGTTCTGCAAGTATGCCGCTGAGCTCATTGAACGAGTGTCAGGAAAGCCTCTTCTCATTGGCACTGATGTGTCTCTGGCACGACTGCAGAAAGCAGATGTTGTTGCCCAGTCAAGGATTTCCTTCCCTGAGAAAGAACTGCTTCTATTGATACGAAACCATCTCATTTCTAAAGGGCTTGGGGAGACAGCGACCGTGCTGACCAAAGAAGCTGACTTGCCCATGACTGCCGCCTCTCATTCTTCTGCCTTCACCCCAGTCACTGCTGCTGCTTCTCCTGTCTCTCTTCCCCGAACACCTCGCATCGCCAATGGCATTGCAACTCGACTGGGCAGCCATGCTTCTGTGGGTGCCTCTGCCCCTCCTGCCCCCACTGCCCATCCTCAGCCACGGCCCCCCCAGGGTTCACTAGCCTTGCCTGGCCCATCTTATGCAGGCAATTCCCCCTTGATTGGTAGGATCAGTTTTATCAGAGAGAGGCCATCACCCTGCAATGGCAGGAAAATCAGAGTGTTGCGGCAGAAGTCGGACCATGGCGCCTACAGCCAAAGCCCAGCCATAAAAAAGCAGTTGGACAGACATCTTCCTTCCCCACCTACGCTGGACAGTATCATCACAGAATATCTTAGAGAGCAGCACGCTCGCTGCAAGAACCCAGTTGCCACCTGCCCACCTTTCTCTCTCTTTACTCCTCATCAATGTCCTGAGCCAAAACAGAGGCGGCAAGCGCCAATAAACTTTACCTCAAGGCTAAACCGCAGGGCATCATTTCCAAAGTATGGAGGGGTGGATGGCGGATGCTTTGATAGGCACCTTATCTTTAGCAGGTAAGGAGAGGCCACCTCACTCCCTGGGAATTGGAATGATTCTTCTATTTAAATCAAAGTGTGTGGTTGTTACCAACATAGTGATAAATCCAGAAAGCTGGACTATTTGTTGTCCGAAATACCAGTGATTGTCACTTTGTGTAAATACATGAATAATGTGACTGTACCCCTTTTGTTAATCAGGGGTTCCTCATGTGATTGTTACTGTTAGGATATTGTTAGGATAAGGATACTCTGTGTTCTTGTTACAACTAGTGTGTTTTGTAGAACCCATGCAACATGCTGTCTCTAACTAGACTCCCATACTTGTTTGTGTACTGATTCAGTTGTTTCCTATTCTGATTCTTTACAGATCTCACAAAATCTCACAAATCTGTCATAAAGATGAGGGGATCACAAGTTTTAAATATGGGGGCTTTTGTTATTAAAATTTGGAAGTGGAGGTCCTTTTCTCTCACTTAAAATGAATCATTGAAGGTCACTATGATACTTTGGAAGAACCCATTTGAAAATAAATGTTCTTTTTTTTCCCCTTTCATCCTTTTAACAAAGTTTTCTTTTTTTGGAGTCCTTGTGCATTCTTTGTCTTTGTTTTTGTTTTTTTTTTTTTTGCTTAGGTTCCGTCCTATTTCAGTGTTCAGGGAAGCCAATGAGGATGAGAGTGGTTTCACTTGCTGTGCATTCTCAGCACGGGAGCGGTTCCTGATGCTTGGCACCTGCACTGGGCAGTTGAAGCTCTATAATGTGTTTAGTGGACAGGAGGAGGCCAGCTATAATTGTCACAACTCGGCTATCACACATCTTGAACCTTCCAGGGTAAGAGTCCCTTCCTAGGTGATCCTCATTCATTCTTCTTCAATGAGTTGGTGAACTATGGGCTTGTGGGCAGGCTGTTAATTTGTACATACACTTTTATTGGAACATAGCCATGCCTATCTGTTTATGTATGGTCTGTGGCTGCTTCTGTGCTACAGTGGCAGAGTTGAGTAGTTGTGACATAGACCGTATGGCTTACAAAGCCTAATGTGTTTACTGTTTGGCTCTTTAAGTAAAAGTTTGGCAATCCTCTTCTAAGAGTGGTGTGTGTGTGTGTGTGTGTGTGTGTGTGTGTGAGTGTGAGTGAGAACCTTTCTTTTTTAATGTGCCTCAGATGGAACTATGATAAGAGAAGTTTTCTTTTTGTGTCAGAAATAAATCTCAAAGTACTTTAGTTTTTAGGTAAACATTATATATGGTTCTAGTAGTGGGTCATGGTTTATTAGTATTATTCTGTGGATGGAATTGACATCTTTATTTCTAAAAATCAGGACTGTTAAGATGAGAAGGATAGTTTTCCTGATTTTAGAGTAAAGGAGACTCAGCTTTTATTGGGCTTTCTTTTCGAAAAAATTCTAAGTAGTTAGCTAAGAAAGTCTAAGAAATATTTTCACTTTCTTAGTGAAATTTCAGGTGAGAGAGACTGAGAAATTTGGCCAAATATTAAGAAACATGGAATCATTTTTGACATCTTTCCGAGTTCTTTCTTCCCTCTACCCTTGGAACTATTGTATTTTTTGTTACCAGGTCAGGAGGAGTTAGTCTTTTTCTTAAATCCAGGTATTTTTTTTAGGACGTTGCCTGTGCACATACTTATCCCAGTAGCTTCGAACATTTCTGGTTCTTTGTAGTTTTTTTATTTTCTATATAATACATAATAATTTTTAAGCTTGTATTTTAAAATGCTACAGGCATTTATATAAGCACATGACTATCGACCTTTGACCTCCTCTTTCTTTTAGGATGGGTCCTTGCTGCTGACATCTGCTACTTGGAGCCAGCCTTTGTCTGCACTTTGGGGAATGAAATCAGTATTTGATATGAAGTATGTATGTGTTTTTATAACCCAAGTCTTTCTGTTCTACAATTTAATTTATATTTCCTTTCATCCGATTCTTAAACTCGAAGCCTTTTGGGAAAAGATGAATGCTGTGAGTTATTGCTAACTTCTGTCTTCCTCTTCTGTGGCTCATGTTTAGTAAGATTTTATCTTTAATTCCGAGATATTCTTGCCAAGTATTCTTACCGGTCCCATCACACAGCTGACCCTTCATTAATCCAAAATGGCACATCCGTGTAATTTCTCATGTTCACATATGATAGTTGTACTCTTTGCTGGGGTATGTTTCAAAGACATGTGTGGCCTGTTATCCACTTTTTTTTTTAACAAAGTAATTCCTGCTAATTAATTCTTTTGGATCTGCTTGGTTAAACTGATGAAGGGAATTTTTTTTAAACCTTAAGTGTACAGTTTTTCCTCTTCAGTTGCTGAGAATCCTCAGATCAGTATGGTCAGGCAGGAGGCCGAGAATCATGTTTATTTTCAGTCGGTTCAATGAATATTTCCTGAATGTCCATCACTTAAGTACTTTTGTTATCTGTCTGTAGGCATTCCTTCACAGAAGATCACTATGTTGAGTTCAGTAAGCACTCTCAGGATCGAGTCATAGGTACAAAAGGAGACATTGCCCATGTAAGTACTTAAGAATCCACTGCTTTCAAGGTGATTATGCCCATTTGCTTGTAATGAAAACTTCTGGACTGAAGGGCAGTCCTAAGGGCAGCAAGAAATTACTTAGTGTGATATTCTTTCCAGATAGAATCTAGAAGTATAATAAAGTAGTTCTAAGCCATGTGGGACCAAACACGAACTAATCTGACAAGTTAAGAAAGGTGTCATTAGCACAGCAGTTATTTTCAAATACACTAAGTTTTAGATAAAATATAAGTACCTGCCTTTATGAAGCCTCACTGGGGAGACAAATTGAGTAGCAAATATACGGTATGTCGGGTGGTAAGTACTGCCAAGGAAAAGAAAGCAGGGTAAAAGGAAGTGCTTGATGGTTGTGTGAGAAACTTCTTTTTTTTCTAGGATAGTTAGTATCACTGATAGGGTGATGTTTAAGGAATTGTTTTTTTCTTTTTTTTTTAATTTTTGAGAGTGTGCATGCATGAACAAGAGAGGGCAAAGAGAGAGGGGGATAGAAGATCTGTGCTGACAGCAGAGAGCCCAGTGTGGGGCTCAAAGTCAGGAACTGTGAGATCATGACCTGAGCCACCCAGGTGCCCCAGGAGTGTTTTGAAGGAAGTGTCTTGCAGATATCTGGGGGAAAAGTGTTTTAGGACCGAGGGAAAAACCCTTGGTATGTGGTAGAGGGAGGAGGGGGAAGAGCTCAGGTCAGTGTTGTGGGGAAATGGGTGACACATATCATAGCATCTTATAGGGTGTTGTTAGGATCTTTGGCTTCTCCGAGTGAGATGCAGGCACTGGAGGCTGAGCAAAGGACAGTAAAGTTCCTAAAGTATGAGTCTGGTTTCTATGAGAGAAGCAGGAGCAGGCTTTCCAGTTAGGAGTGTGTCGGGCCAGCCCACATGTGTGGACTGCAGTGGGGCTGGTCCAGGAGGGTGTGGTACAGGTGATGAGAAGTGATACAGCCAGGCTCTGGGGTTCTGGACACATGAAGTTTGTTATTAGACATTCAGGTAGGGAATGGGTAGTTGAATATACAAAATATATTCAGGAGAGAGGTCTGGGATAGGAGATACAAATATAGGAGTTATTCACGTGTTGATAGAGCCCTGAACCTAGATGAAATCATCAAGGAGGCTAGAGAAGAAAACTGAGGGGACAGAGTCCTGTCATATGCCAGTATTTCGAATTTGCTCTGTGAGGAGGGACTTGGGAAGGAGACTAAAGAGAATGGCCAGTAAGGCAGCAGGAGACCTCAGGAAAAAGTGTGCCCGAGAAGGCAAGGAAGATCCTTTCGAGGAAGAATTGATCAACTGGATCAGAGACTGTTGATGAGTTCATGAGATGAGAATTGAGGGGTACCTTTGGTTTAACAATGTGGATCTTGTTAACCTCATCAGGAGCTAGTTTTGTGCACTGGGGTGAAAATCTGTTCTCATGAGAGAACAGGGAAGTGGAGACAAGTCTTCTGAAATGTTTTTTGCAGGAAAATAAAGCAGAAAAGTGGGGCATAGTAGCTTGAGGGTGGTGGTGGGAATATGGGGTTGTGAAGGGAGGGTTTCTCTTAAAACTTTTCATTTGAAAATGTTAAAATATGTAGAGAAATTGAATGAATAGTACATATACCTACTACCTGGATTCATCAGTTTAATGTTTTGCCATATTTTCTTCATGTGTAAATATTTCTGAATCATTTGAAAGTAAGTTTTAAATATGACATTTTATATCTAAGTCTTACAGTATTCATATTCTAGCAATAAGAACATTTTATTACATAATTGTACTCTATTATCAAATATAAGAAAATCTGTAGTAATTCCCAAGTATCATCTAATATCCGTTCCGTACTCAGTTTTCCATATTGTTCCTGATGTGTTTGATTTCAAATGGTTTTTGTTTTTTGTTTTTTGTTTTTGTTTTTTTTTTGAACCAGGATCCAGCCAAGATTCACATATTGCATTGGTTGTTATGTCTCTCTAATGTTTTAAAGCCAAGAACCATTTCTCCAGTTTTCATGACATTGACTTTTGAAGAGACCAGGCTAGTTGTCTTGTCCCATGATTTTGATTTGTTTGTTTTCTTGTGTCTCCTTATTGTTGCTATATTAAAGGAGGATTTTTTTTTTTTTAAGATTGGAACTATTACAGCATGTCTCTAAGCTGATGGGAAAGGTCTGGTCTCTGCATGGGTTGCACATTGTACACTTTGGAACTTTAAGTATTGTAGGGCTAAAATATGTGTATTAGGAGATTTTTAAGGAGAAAAGGTATTTCATTGATGCCTTTCTTCAAAAAGTGGCCCTTTAATAGTATTCTATGGTTAATTGTTGGTCAATCCATATGAATTTCTCAGTTTCTATCGTAGAAACATTTTCTGTTTTTTGAAAGGGGGAGGGGTAGAAGAGGGTTCTCTTCCCCTTATTGCCATCTCTCTCTTCATTTTCTTGTGAGAAAGAGACTTTTTAAACCTTGAGTGGGAACCAAAGCACTTAAACGTTGCTTGGTTGGGTGTAGTCTTCGTACTTTCCAGGTATTCTACAATATTAGGGCTTTTGTGATTTTGTTGCGATTTGGATAGCATGGAGAGATATTTTACACAGCTTCTCTTCAAATTGTCAATGAATGCATTGGTCTGATTTTTCTCTTCCCACTCCTTCTTCTCTAAAGATTTATGATATTCAGACTGGCAACAAGCTGTTGACTCTGTTTAACCCAGATCTTGCCAACAACTACAAGAGGAACTGTGCCACCTTTAATCCTACAGATGATCTTGTCTTAAATGATGGCGTCCTCTGGGATGTCCGCTCTGCACAGGCCATCCACAAATTTGACAAGTTCAACATGAACATCAGTGGTGTTTTTCATCCAAATGGGCTGGAGGTCATCATTAATACTGAGATTGTATCCTTTACACCCATGTCTTATTTTCCATTTGTTATCTAGTTTATGATACAGAGATAATATATCTTTCTACCAACACCTTGTTAAAGTATCCACACAGGTAATAATTTGGTGCTTCTCCTTTGATTTAAAGTGTTAATCTCAAATGGTTGGTAATTACCAATGAACTTTCACTAGCATATTTTTCTTTGTATTGAGAAGAGTGACCACCAGATTCCTACCTTGTACCTCTCCAAGTATTGAATTGACTTTTATGTCTTCAGAAAGATTTTACTTTTGAACTACAGAAGTCACAAAAAGTAAAATGAAGTGCTGCTGTTGAGATAAAGGGAGTTCATGTAGCTTTCATGTATATGAGGATACCATAGGTATTCAGGGATGTTATTTGATAATATGCATTCTGTATGCTTCTGTTTTACCTTGAAAGCATTTTTACTTTAACTTTATTTATTTAAAAAAGTTTTTTACTGGGGCGCCTGCGTGGCTCAGTCGGTTGGGTGTCCGACTTCGGCTCAGGTCATGATCTCACGGTCCGTGAGTTTGAGCCCCGCATTGGGCTCTGTGCTGACAGCTCAGAGCCTGGAGCCTGCCTCAGATTCTGTGTCTCCCTCTCTCTCTCTGCCCCTCCCCAACTCATGCTCTGTCTCTCTCTGTCTCAAAAATAAATAAACATTTAAAAAAAAAAAAAAAGTTTTTTACTGTTTTTATATATTTTTTTGAGAGAGCGAGCTAGCGTGAGTCGGGGAGGGGCAGAAAGAAAGGGAGACCCAGAATCTGAAGCAGGCTCCAGGCTCTGAGTTGTCAACACAGAGCCTGATGCAGGGCTCAAACTCATGAACTGCAAGATCATGACCTGAGCCGAAGTTGGTCGCTTAACCAGCTGAGCCACCCAGGCGCCCCTTTACCTTTAAAGCATTCATATCTTACAGGAGAGGAAAAAAGAGATATTTTGGAATTTTCCTTATGAGTTTACATAAGAGATTTTGTATAAAATACTTTTCCTTGACCACTTCCCTCCTAGTGGGATCTTCGCACTTTCCATCTTTTACACACAGTTCCTGCTCTGGATCAGTGTCGTGTCGTGTTCAACCACACGGGGACGGTGATGTATGGAGGTAATAAACTTTTTACTTCTCTACATTATTCTTTTTCTTCCTTCTCTCGCTTCTCGTTAATTTGATACTTTTAGTTTGGAAATATCTCTCAAATGTGAATTGGAAAGCATTTGAAGGTTGTATCATAAAAGATAAAATGATAGCATAAATGGTGACAAAGTTTATTGATGAAAATAGTGTTGATGTAGTGTGAAGATAACAAATCTTGTACAGAAAGAAATTCCATGCATTAATTTCCCATCTGTATCCTTACGAACTTGTTGCATTTGTGCTCTTGTGATGTTGCTGGCCTTTAGCTATAACGCTTGTTGGGAGCTAGATGAAAGGTTGAGGGTACTGTTCAGGGGTACGCAAGTAGGATACGTTGAGAGGAACTAACTAGGTAGAATGAATTTTCTACAAGGAAACTCATTGAAGTCTTGATTGTTCGTTAATATTTTCTGTACTTGTGTATAGGGGACATTTCTGATTTCTAATAGTATTTTGCTACTTGGCCCCCTTTCCCTCTTCCTCCCAATTAGCTATGTTGCAGGCAGATGACGAGGATGACTTAATGGAAGAGAGGATGAAAAGCCCTTTTGGATCATCCTTTCGAACATTTAATGCAACTGACTACAAACCTATAGGTAAGCTGGGAGGGGCAGACATTGTTCGTTTTGTCATGTTTTGGTTTTCCATATTTAAGATCATCTCTTTTCTGTAATTTTTCATTGAAAAGCCAAGAGGTTATGGAAATATTTAGGAGCAGTCACCTTGAAATTCCTTTAGAGGAAAAGCTGGTTTTAAGGTCATAGCAATACTCCAATCCCAAGTCTTGTCACATTGTTTTCCAGCAACCATTGATGTGAAACGGAACATCTTTGACCTGTGTACAGACACCAAAGACTGCTATCTTGCTGTCATTGAGGTAAAAGGAGCTAGCAGAATCCCTGCTGTTTTGTTTTGATCTTTAGGATCATTTTCAAGTTATACTATAGGCATTTTTTCTGATCTAAGATGTGTTCTAAAGTTGATGCATTTCTGAAGGTAGATTATTGATAACCTACTCACTTGATGGAGACACCTACATTGTAAGAGAAATAATAATAAGAAAATCCAGTATAAAACAACATGGACAGTCCCATCTACTAATATCTAGGATTCACTGTGATACCGTTCTTAGAGCTGAGTCTGGATATCTGGCCAGAGCAACACAGGTTCATTCCAAGGATGGCGGCCTCTCTTTTGCTTATATTGTTTGCTCTACCAAAGCCTTATCATCCTGTTTTCTTTCCCTTTTTGTCGCCTGGGTATAATATTTTCAGAGTTAGTTCAAAAATTTTGGGTATCAGAAACTTTGACAGTTACAGGGTCAAGGTGCATGGGTGCTAGTTATAGCCGAGATGTAGATGTGGGTCTTCTGAAAACTAACTGCTCTTTGTGGACTGGGTGTTTTATTTCAGAACCAAGGCAGCATGGATGCTCTGAACATGGACACAGTATGCAGGCTCTATGAAGTGGGCAGGCAACGTTTGGCAGAGGATGAGGATGAAGAGGAGGACCAGGTCAGTGGTCTTTGAGATTTTTTATTGCTGAACAGTACTTTATAGAGGTTATGCTCTTCTGGTTTTTGCTATAAGGATTTTTTAAATATCAGCCTTTGCTACCTATTGGCATGTTCTGCAGGCCTGTTGTCACTAAAATCACTAAATAACTAAAACTTTGAAGAAAGCAGATTTTCATTATTATAAAACTTTAACTCTAGTACCTGACGGTTCTGTGAGTTCCATTTGTAGATAATTTGGATGTTAGCAATCTCTGATACTGTTTTAGAGATTTCTTTGAACTCACTTTCAGGACCAGTGCCCGTGTGGCTTCAGGCTGAGCAGCTCTCATATTCCTAATGTCAGTACAAAACAGAAAAGTCAATCTGCCGAGATGGGTCACAGAAATGGCTTAAGCTTTATAAAACTGTGTTTGCGTTTTCTCAGTTTTGTAGCATAGTCTTTTTTCACAGTAATGGATTGGAGCTTATAAGTAGAGAGAAGATTTTGATGCTTTGGAAATTAAGCATTTATAAAATGTGGGTAGGTAGTATGTCTCACAGAATCTTAGTTTGCTTTTTTTCATAGGGGATTTTAAGTTATGGTCATATTATGCAGGGTGTTTGCCTGTGTGGTGTGTCTGTATCAGTTCTGAAGAGTTCTTAAACTTCTTTCAGCAGATCTTTCCTGTCAAGTAGGCTCACACTACATTCTCGATTCATAAAGCTCCTGTAAACGTTGATGTGCAGGCTTTTGTATTTGGGTAAATACTAAGGAGTGCTATTGCTAGATTGTATGGGAAGAGTATGTTTACTTTTGTAAGAAACTGACAAACTCTCTACCAAAGGAGCTATACCGTTTTGCATTTTCATCATCAGCAAATGAGAATTCTTGTTGCTCCACATCCTCACCAGCATTTGGTGTTGTCAGTGTTTCGGATTTTGGCCATTTTAATAGGTATGTAGTAGTATATATCACTATTTAATTAAATTAAAAAATTAGTAGACATTCCTTTAGTTGAACAACCTTTATAGACAATCAAAATGTGTGGTTTGATTTTTTTTTAATAGAAAGGAATTAAGATCTTGAAGTTTTATGAGCTTGCTACAAATGTTTCCTGAAAATTATTTAACTGAACCTCCTGACACCCTCACTGATGCCTGGTACCAGACCAAAAGGAAGGAGACTTTCTCCACAGTCCATTTTGGGCTCCTTCCCCACTTCAGGAAGTTCCTTCCTTTCCTTTTTAAATCTTTATTTACTTATTTTGAGAGCGAGTGAGTGCGAGCAGGGGTGGGGCAGAGAGAGAGGGAGAGAATCCCAAGCAGGGTCCACACTTGTCAGCACAGAGCCTGACCACCCAGGGGACCCAGGGCTCCATCTGATCCTGTGAACTGGCAGGTCATGACCTGAGCCAAAATCAAGAGTTGGATGCTTAACCGACTGAGCCTCCCGGGCACACCTCAGGGTGATTCTTTCTAAGTGGAAGGCTTTCTCATTGTTATTTCAATTTGCAGTTCCCTGATAACTCATGATGTGAAGCATCTTTCCATATTTGCCATTTGTAGATCTTCTTTGGTGAGGTGTTAAAGTCATTGGCCTATTTTAAAATTGGGTTTCTTGTGTTTTTATTCAGTTTTAAGGGTTTCTTGAATATTTTGACTAATAGTCCTTTATCTGATAGGTCATTTGCAAATATTTCCTCTTAGTTTATGGCTTGTTTTCTCATTCTCTTGACCATGTGTTTCACAGAGCAGAAGTTGTTGTTTCAATGAAGTCCAGCTTATCCATGATATCTTTTGTGATTGTGACTTTAAGGTTGCATCTAAAAAGTTATCTTTAAACTCAAGGTCATGTAGATTTTCTCATGTTATTTTATAGATAGTTTTGCATTTCACACTTAGGTCTGTGATTCTTTTTGAATTAATTTTCGTAAAGAGTGTAAGGTCTGTGTTTAGATAAATTTTCTTTGCTTTTAGATGCCCAGTCTGTCTGTCTGTCTGACTGTCTGTCTGTCTATCTATCTATCTATTTATTTATTTATTTATTTTTTAATGATTTATTGTCAAATTGGTTTCTATACAACACCCAGTGCTCAATCCAACAAGTGTCCTCCTCTGTGCCCATCACCCACTCTCCCCCATCCCATACCCATCTCTCCCCTCAGTTCTTTCTTATTCTTTGAGAGTCTCTCATGTCATGTCTTCCTTCCTCTCTGTGGCTTTTTTTTCTTTCCCCTTTCCCCTCCCCCCCTGGTTCTCTGCTAGGTCTTCCAAAGCCTACCTATGCGTGGAAACATATGGTATCTGTCTTTCTCTGCCTGACTTATTTCACTCAGCGTAATATCCTCCAGTTCCATCCATGTTGCCACACATGGCCAGATTTCATTCTTTCTCATTGCTGCATAGTATTCCATTGTATATATATACCACATCTTCTTTATCCATTCATCAGTTGATGGACACTTAGTCTCTTTCTATGATTTGGCTATTGTCGAAAGTGCTGCTGTGAACATTGGGGTACATGTGCCCCTATGCATCAGCAGTCCTGGATCTCTCGGGTAGATTCCTAACAGTGCTGTTGCTGGGTCATACGGTAAGTCTATCTTCATTTTTTTGAGGAACCTCCACACAGTTCTCCAGAGTGGTTGCACCAGTTTGCATTCCCACCAACAGTGCAAAAGGCTGCCTGTTTCTCCAAATCCTCGCCAGCATCTATAGTTTCCTGA
The DNA here is from genome assembly GCA_030068075.1 of Paguma larvata. Lineage (NCBI taxonomy): Eukaryota > Metazoa > Chordata > Mammalia > Carnivora > Viverridae > Paguma > Paguma larvata. The sequence continues at coordinate 19,127,919 of CM057842.1, read as the reverse complement.
TTTGTTCATTTTAGTCACTCTGACTGGTGTGAGGTGGTATCTCAGTGTGGTTTTGATTTGTATTTTCCTGATGATGAGTGATCTTGAGCATCATTTCATGTGTCTGTTTGCCATTTGAATGTCCTCTTTGGAGAAATGTCTATTCATATCTTCTGCCCATTTCTTCACTGGGTTATTCGTTTTTCGGGTGTGGAGTTTGGTAAGTTCTTTATAGATTTTAGATACCAGTCCTTTATCTGATATGTCATTTGCGATTATCCTTTCCCAATCCGTTGGTTGCCTGTCAGTTTTGTTGGTTGTTTCTTTTGCTGTGCAGAAGCTTTTAATCTTGATGAGATCCCAGTAGTTCATTTTTCTTTTAATTCCCCTGCCTTGGGAGATGTGTCGAGTAGGAATTTGGTGCGTCTTAGGTCAAAGAGGCTTTTTCCTGCTTTCTCCTCTAGGATTTTGATGGTTTCCTGTCTCACATTCAGATCTTTTATCCATTTAGAGTTTATTTTTGTGAATGGTGTAAGGAAGTGGTCTAGTTTCATTCTTTTGCATGTTGCTGTCCAGTTCTCCCAGCACCATTTATTAAAGAGGCTATCTTTTTTCCATTGGGTACTCTTTCCTGCTTTGTCAAAGATTAATTGGCCATATACTTGTGGGTCCATTTCTGAGTTTTCTATTCTATTCCATTGGTCTATTTGTCTGTTTTTGTGCCAATACCATACTGTCTTGATGACTACTGCTTTGTAGTAGAGGTTGAAGTCTGGGATCGTGATGCCTCCAGCCTTGTTTTTATTCTTCAGAATTACTTTGGCTATTCGGGGTCTTTTGTGGTTCCATACAAATTTTAGGATTGTTTGCTCTAGCTTTGAGAAGAATGCTGGTGCAATTTTGATTGGGATTGCATTGAATGTGTAGATTGCTTTGGATAGTATTGCCATTTTGACGATATTTATTCTTCCAATCCATGAGCGTGGGATGTTTTTCCATTTCCTTGTGTCTTCCTCAATTTCCTTCATAAGTTTTTTATAGTTTTCAGCGAAGAGGTCTTTACGTCTTTGTTTAGGTTTATTCCTAGGTATTTGATGGTTTTTGGTGCAATTGTGAAAGGGATTAGCTTCTTTATTTCTCTTTCTGCTGCTTCATTGATAGTGTATATAAATGCCACCGATTTCTGTACATTGATTTTGTACCCTGCAACTTTGCTGAATTCATGGATCAGTTCTAGCAGGCTTTTGGTGGATTCTGTTGAGTTTTCCAAGTAAAGTATCATGTCATATGCAAAGAGTGAGAGTTTGGCTTCCTCCTTGCCAATCTTGATGCCTTTTATTCTGTTTTGTTGTCTGATTGCTGATGCTAGGACTTCCAACACTATGTTAAATAGCAGTGGCGAGAGTGGACACCCCTGTCGTGTTCCTGTAGATGCCCAGTTTAAATACCCATTGTATTGCCTGGGCTCCTTTGTCAAAGATCAATTGACTATCTTTATGTGGATCTATTTATTTGCTATATTTTTTTCTCCAATACTACACCATCTTGATTACTGTTACTTTACAGTAAGTTTTGAAATTGTGTTGTGCCAATCCTCCAACTCTGTTCTCTTTCATTATTGTGTTGACTATTCTGGGTTGTTTGCTTCTCTGTATAAACTTTTGAATCCATTTGTTGATAATCTACAACATAATTTGCTGGAATTTTAAAGGGAGTGCATTGAATTTTTATGTATAGATCAGGTTAGGAAGATCTGACATCTTGACAATATTGAGTCTTCCTATCCATGAACATGAACTCTCTCCATTACTTAATTCTCTGATTTCTTTCGTCAGAGTTACGTAGTTTACCTCATACAGATCTTGTACATATTTTGTTAGGTTTACCTAAAAACCTGACGAATTACCTAAGTAGATCATTTTGAGAGGTGGGGCTAATATAAGTGATACTGTGTTTTTAATTTTATTTCCATTTGTTCATTGCTGGTGTACAGGAAAACTGTTATAAGGAAAGACTGTGGATTAACCTTGTGTCCTGCAACTCTACTATAATTATTTATCCAGATTTAATTGTCAGTTCTTTGGGATTTTCTGCATAGACAATATTATCTGCAAACAAAGAATTTATTTATGTAAATTGTACCCTTTTATTTCCCATTCTTGTCGTATGAGTAGGACTTTTAGTATGATTTTGAAAATCAGTGATCTTGATCCTGATCTTAGCAGGAAAGTTTTGAGTTTTTTATCATTAAGTATGGTGTTAGCTGTTTTTTTTTTTTTTAATTTATTTTAAAGTTTGTTTTAAGAGAGAGAGCAAGCACAAGTGGGGAGGGGCAGAGAGAGAGGGAGAGATAGAACCCCAAGCAGGCTCTGTGCTAATGGCACAGAGCCTGATGTGGGGCATGAACCATGAGATTATGACCTGAGCTGAGATCAAGAATTGGACGCTTAACCGACTGTGCTACCCAGGCATCCAAGCTGTGGTTTTTTATAGATGTTGTCTATCTAGTTGAAGAAGTTTCCCTCCATTCCCATTTTGCTCAGAGTTTTTAGTTTATGGGTGTTGGATTTTGTTAGTCTTTTTCTGAATCTGTTGATAAACGATCTTTTTTCTTCAGCCTATTGAAATAGTGAATTAGGGGCGCCTGGGTGGCTCAGTTGGTTAAGTGGCCAGCTTCAGCTCAGGTCATGATCTCACAGTCTGTGAGTTCGAGCCCCGCGTCGGGCTCTGTGCTGACAGCTCAGAGCCTGGAGCCTGCTTCAGATTCTGTGTCTCCCTCTCTCTCTGCCCTTCCCCTGCTCATGTTCTGTCTCTATGTCTCTCAAGAATAAATAAACGTTAAAAAATTAAAAAAAAAAAAAAGAAATAGTGAATTACATTAATTGATTTTAAAATATGAACTAGCCTCATGTAGCTGTAGTACATCCTATTTGGTTGTGGTTTTGTAATTCTTTTTACATAGTAATATAATTTGCTAATATTTTCTTGAGGATTTTTATGTCTGTGGTCATGAGAGATGTTGGACTGTAGTTTTAATTTCTTGTGTAGTACCCCTTCCCCCATCTGTACTTTTGCTTTCCGTGGTTTCACCTTCTGTGGTTTCAGATACCCGCAGTCAACTCCAGTCTGGGAAAAGATGGTCCTTATTTATTTATTAAAAAAAATTTTTTTTTAATGTTTATGTTTGAGAGAGAGACAGAGTCCAAGTGGGGAAGGGCAGAGAGAGGGAGACACAGAATCTGAAGCAGGCTCCAGGCTCCAACCCATGAGCTGTGAGATTATGACCTGAACTGAAGTTGGACACTCAAATGACTGAGTCACACAGGCACTCCATTTTTTTTTTTAATTAAAAAATTTTTTTTAATGTTTATTTTTGAGAGAGACAGAGTGCGAGTGGGGAGGGGCAGAGAGAGAGGGAGATGCAGAATCTGAAGCAAGCTTCAGGCTCTCAGCTGTCAGCACAGAACCCAGTATGGGGCTTGAACCCACAAACCATGAGATCATGACCTGAACCAAAGTTGGATGCTTAACCAACTGAGCCACCTAGGTGCCCCTAGATGGTCCTTTTTCTGATGTATGGTCAGAAGGTCAGTAGTAGCCTACATTACAGTGCCTATGTCATTCACCTCACTTCATCTTCTTATGTAGGGATTTTATCATCTCACATCACCAGAAGAAGGGCAGGGGGAGTACAGTACAATAAGATTTTGAGAGAGAGAGAGAGACCATATTCACAAAAGTTATTGTTAATCTTTTATTGTGCCTATCTTATAAACTGAACTTTATCACAGGCATACATGTATAGGAAAAAATATATCTAGGGTTTGGTGCTATCCTCAGTTTTAGACATCCACTGTGGGTTGGGGGTTGGTCTTGGAACATATCCCTGTTGGATAAGGAGAGGGGGACTACTGTAATGTTTCTGGTGTTGCTTTTAGGGTAATGCTGTCCTCATATGATGAATCAGGAAGTATTTTATCTGCTTCTGTCTTCTAGAAGAGATTTTAAAAAATTGATGTAATTTTTTAATGTTTAGTAGAAGTCAGAAGCAAACCCATATTGGCCTGGTACTTTCTGTTGCTCTTTGTCTCTCTCTCTCAAAAATAAACAAACATTAAAAAAATTTTAAAAAAAGAATAAGAAAAATAAAATGTTCTACTTTCCTTCATCTGTTCCTTCTCCGGTGCTTTTCTTCCTTTATATAGATTGGAGTTTCTGACCTTGATCATCCTTCTCTCTGAAGAATTTAATATTCTTGCAAGACAGGCCTACTGGCAACAAATTCCCTCAGGTTTTGTTTTGTTTTGTTTTGTTTTGTTTTGTTTTGTTTTGTCTGAAGAAGTCTTTATTTCATCACTTTTGAAGGATAGGACAGGACTACTAAATTCTAGGTTGGTGGTTTTTGTCTCTTAGCATTTTAAGTATTTCTCTTCCCTCTCTCCTTGCTTGTATGGTTTCTGAGGAAATGCGAGATACAATGTTTTCAAAACCCTTTGGCTTCTTTAAGGATTTTTCTTTTAATCATTGTTTTTCTTATTAAGTTGAAAAATATGTGCCTAGGTATAGTTTTTTGGGGGGCATTTATCTTGCTCAGTGATCTTACAGCTTCCTGGATCTCTGGTGTGGTGTCAGAATATAATTTTGGCAAAATTTTCAGTCATCATTGATTGAAATATTTCTTCTTTTCCTTTTTTTCTCTTCCTTCTAGAATTCCCATTATGTGTATGTTACTCCTTTTGTACTCATCCCTCAGTTCTTGGATATTTTGTTCTGTGGTTTTTAGTCTTTATTATTCCTCTGCTTTTCTGTTTTGGTGGTATCTGCTGAGATATTCTCAAGCTCAGAGATTCTTTCCTTAGCTGTGTACAGTCTACTAATAGAGCTCATCAAAGCCGTTCTTCGTTTCTACCACAGTGTTTCTGATTGATAGCATTTCTTTTTGGTTCAGAATCTTTTATTTTCCATCTCTCTGCTCCCATTGCGTATCTGTTCTTGTATGCTGTCCAGTTTATCCTTTAGAGCCCTCTTGGCATCTTAATCATGGTTGTTTAATATTCCTGGTCTGATAACCCCTGCCATATCTAAGTCTGGTTCTGATGCTTGTTCTGTCTCTTCAACCTGTGTTTCTTTCCCCTTTTAGTATGTCTTGTAATTTTTTTCTTGATAGCTGGATATGATGTGCTGGGTAAAAAGAACTGCTGTAAATTGGTCTTTAATGTGGTGGCGAGGGGTGGGGAAGGAAGTGTTTTACAGTTCTACAAGGAGGTCTCAGTGTTTTAGTGAATCTATACCTGTGGACTGTGAGCCTCACACATGTTTCTCAGTCTTTTCCATCACCTTTGGGAAGGATGGGATGGCTAGAGTGGCTGGAGTTGGATATATTTCCCTTCCCTCAGGTCAGTTAGGCTCTGATAACATCCCAGCAGGTTAGGCTCTGGTTAAATAGTTCTCCTGAGGGCAGGCTTTGTTAAGAAGAACAGAATGCTCTGGTGTATTTCAAAATGGTCCCTTTCCACCACCCACGGGAAGCCCAAGGGGGATTTTTCTCTGATATTCATTGTGAGAACCTAGTCATCTTCTTGGAGGTAAAACTCACAAAAGTGTGGGGGCCCTGATGACTGGGTCTCCCTGGAGTTTTATCTCTCAGATTTATCCTCAGAATTGTGTCTAGCAATTTGTCAGTTACAGTTCAGGTTTCCCTGCCTTGGCACTGGTTCCCGTGGAGGTTTATCCTTTTGGATTTATGCTCTGACAAGTTACAGTTCTCTGCATTTTCTTGTTGGTATCTCCAATTCTGGGACAATGGTGTCTCTCTGATTCCATCTCTGTCCACTCTAAGAGGGATTGTTTATTTTTCAGTTTGTTAAGCTTTTTATGTGTTAGTATTGGTGACCTTAAGCTTCTTACATGCCACACTGGAAACCAGAAGCAGTGCAGAGTTTTTTGAATGCCATATTTATTAAAACGGACCATTAGGCTCTGGAGTTGAAACCACTTCACCCAATGCGGCTAAGGATTCCATTAATGCTTTCTAGCTGCATGGCTTGGAAGGTCCTCAGTGATTTCCTTGGTTTCATGGGTAAGAGGAGCCTGCAGTGTTTAAAACTCATGTGAGTTCTGAGATGTGGGTAAAAGGGAGAGGTCTTCAGAAGGATACTTGAGAACTTTGATTTATTTGTGATATGGATCTTCATGTCTTCTTGAGTGCTGTACTATTTAACTTGTACCCGTTGGTAGTATTTCTTGGTAACAGAGCTTGCAAGTGGTGTTAGAGCCTCCAAACGTCACGTGGTTGCCTTAGGTTGGTTTCTTAATAGTGTCCGTTCTTTTATTCTCACGGCCTGTTATTACCTTAGACATCCCACTCCCTTAATGCATCATACTCTTTTCTACTTTAGCTGTCATGAAACAAGATGTAGTTTATTCTTGAATAAAGAAGATGATGTTTTTGAACTATTCGTCAGTATATTACAATGATACAGGTGGCTGCAGACCATTTTATCCTCTATAACTTCATTCATCACTATCCTTCTCACCTGTAGATAGCTACCAGATATCAGTTATGTCTTAAGCTTTTTGGATGTTACATGTTGTATTATAAATCTAAAACTGGGTTTAAGTTATTTATCAACACCATTATTTCTACCCTCCTACATCCTTGCAGTTTATGAGGGAGTGGCAATACTAGTCTTTGCTGGGGACTGTGTCCAGTCCATGTGGCAACCCATTATCTTTGAAGGAGAAGGTCAAGAAAAGAGAAGCTAGCATTACCCTAGATACCTTGGGGTCTGGAGGGTTGCTATTCTCATTGTTGGCCTCATTGTTCTTACAGACACCAAGTGATAAGAGTGCATTTTTTATGACTGGCTGTGGAAGCAAGAGCCTACCATAAAGGAACAACTTAAGAGAATGGACTTACTGATTTTTTTCCTGTGCTCCTGTTTAACTTTCCTTTTGAGAGGTTAAGGGAGAAAGAGATAAGAAAGGGAGTAGGTAGGGTATCAGGGACTTCTGATACTCTGGTGCAGGAAAGAAAAAATAGAGGCTTTCTTGTCATGGAAAACCAAGGTTGAGAAGGGGCAGGCTCAAGAGGGTCCTAATGAGTGACCATAAGGCCCAGTCTGTGGAAGAACCTAAAAGCTTTTAGCTAGGAGGGGACTAAGTGTCGGTGTAGGCAATGTAGGTGAGTTAGCATTTCTTCTGTATTTCAAGGCTTGTTTCATTACGTATTGACACCACTATCCTTAGGGATCATCTGGTGCATTTCATATTTGAAGGACCTCGTTAGAGAACTGGTTTTACTCTTATGTCCTTGACATTTTGGTTTTTATTTAGAGATGTTTTAGTGGGATAGACCGTATCTGTTTAAGCATGTTCTCCTTGTAACCTGAATTCTGTTGATTCACATGTTCTCCTGGAATCTTGCAATAGTGTTTTTGCTGTATTTACTATCCATCAGATTTCTTTCTTCCCTCCGCCATCTTGACTTTATTTTTAACTTTTTCCTTTGCGCACTTCACCTAATTTTAAAATTAGAGAATTAATTTTCTTACAAGTCATTTGCCATTCAAAGTTTTGTCCTAGTCTAGATATCTGCTCTCAGGTCTTCTCAGATGTCCCAGGTCTGACTTACATGGCTCAGGGATGCTGGCACCTGTGACTAACATCTTTGAATTTGCCTTTTCATGTTAGCAAAATAAAATCAGAAGTATGAATGGTCAGCTGCCACCTGATAAAATGGTCCAGCTTAAAGTACCTGTATAAAGTTATATATTTAAAAAGCTTTATTGAGATATAATTTACATACCATAAAAATGGATGTCTTTTAAACCCTTATGTTTAAATAAGTTTGGAGATTAACAAGAAGGGATGAAAGGAATCAATATATTGTTGAATGAAAACATATATGATGTATTTGACATCCATAATATTTGGTTCCTAAGGTTGCTAGTCCTCCAGCCTTCAGGCATTTGATGAAAGAAGAAATAAGTCAGTCACTTATGAAAGCTCATATTATCCATTGGAATTTTGGTGTCTATGTCATTTTTTTTTTTATTTTTTTAAAAAATCAATTCAGTCAACTTTGATGTTGGCTTTTAGGAAAACTATAAAACCAGAGATTAGTTAATTGATAATTGTTCCTAGAATTTGAAAAGGCAGTACATTTCAACTAATTATAGTTAACCGTAAATTAAAAAAAACAAAAACAAGGGAATAATGCTTTCTTTTCTCCACTCCATTTTGGAATCTGGGACACACTGTGTGCTGTGCTTCCTGTGTGTTCTGCACTGCCTAGAAGCGGATGGTAAGAATCTTTACTGATTACACACCTGCTGTAAGCTTGGTCAGTGATTCCTGAAAGGCCTTTTTCTCCCTCCTAAATTTTTAAAATGTATGTGAATTAGTATCTGCTCATGAGGAGAGAAAAACACAAGTGTTTATGACTCTGAAATGAACCTTTTATTTTTAATAATTGTTAACACTAGGAACAAGTGTCCAAAGGAGAGCAGGAGTTTAACTTTTATAAAAATACGATACGTTAGAATGTCAAGAGAGTAGGCTTAGGTTTTAAGTACATTTTATAAAGCTATCCTGGTATGTATGTATATATGTATTTAATTTTTAGATGTTGATTTTTGAGAGACAAAGAGTGAGCAGAGAGAGGAGGGGCTGAGAGAGAGGGAGACAGAATCCCAAGCAGGTTCCACGCTATCAGTGAAGAGCCTGACCGGGCTCAAACTCATGAAGTGAGATCATGACCTGAGCCGAAACCAGTTGTCAGATGCTTAACTGACTGAGTCACCCAGGTACTCCAACCTATCCTAGTTTTTAGATTAACTGTTCTTTTCTTTTTTTAAATTTTTAAATTTATTTTTATTTTTTATGTTTTATGTATTTTTGAGAGAGAGAGTACGAGTGAGGTAGGGGCAGAGAGAGGGGAGAGAGAATCACAAGCAACCTCCACACTGTCAGCACAGAGCCTGATGTGGGGCTTGAACTCATGAACTGTGAGATCATGACTTGAGCTGAAGTCAAGAGTTGGATGTTTAACCGACTGAGCCACCCAGGCGCCCCTACATTAATTATTCTTATTTAAAAAAATTTTTTTTTAAACATCTATTCATTTTTGAGAAAGAGAGACAGAGCATGAGTGCGGGAGAGGCAGAGAGAGTGGGAGATACAGAATCAGAAGCAGGCTCCAGGCTTCTAGCTGTCAGCATTTCAAAGCCTGACATGGGGCTTGAACTCATGGATCACGAGATCATGACTTGAGCTGAAGTCAGACGCTTAACTGATCGAGCTACTCTGGTGCCCCAAGATGAACTGGTCTTAAAGTATCACCAGAGGTTTGGTTTTCTAAGAGGTTGGTTATATTTTTGAAGGTAATACAGGCTAAAAACTATTTCTCTTGAAAAAGAGACATGTATTCAGGAAGAATTTTGAATGGTCTAGAAACAAACGCTGAATTTAAAAAATCACATTGTTTAAGTCCTAGAGTACAAGACAGTTGGATGTAACAGAGAATGCCAGTAGAATACCTGGAATCACCTTTTTAGTTCTGTCATTAGGAGTCTGTGGATAGAGGGTATATATTATTACAAAAAAGTAGAACTTTAGAACTAGAATGTACTTCAGAGGACATCTTGTGCAGTGGTTCATTGGGGGTGCACTTCACAAATCCTGGGGAACCTTTCCAAAATCCACTTGTGTGAGCTTCATTCCTAAAGGTTAGTTCTGTCAACCTGGAATATGTATTTTGGAAAGCTTTTTCCCAGGTGATTCTGAGGATTGTTATCTGAATAGGAGCCACTGACTAAAATAAATCACCTGTTTAACAAGAAATTGAGATTCACAGAAGTTGGCATTAGAAAAATGTTCAGTAAATAGTGCTTCTGTTGTAATTCTGGAGCATGGACAGTGTTTATGGAGCTCCTGGGGTTTTGGATCTGGGAAGGGAGAAGACAGTAGACAGTTGGAGAGACCGGAGATGGGCAAGAAGAGGGAGAATGTGGTCGGTGAGTGTAAGGAGAGTGGGTAGGAGGGAATCCTGGGGACCCGAGATTTGTGGGAAACAATAGTCAACTGGATGTGAAGCCGTAGGAATGGGAGAAGTGAAAGATGTTTGAGATTTTCACCTGGTAACTGGGAGAAGTGTGGAAAAGATACTAGGTTTAGAGGTGCTTTGAATTCAGTTTTAGAATTAAGGGATTTTAAGTTTCTGTGGTATGAATGAGTAGAGCTGTGAGAGTTCAAGATTTAGGAATTAGGAAATATAAAGGCAGAAATGAAAGTTGTAGGAACGTGTATGCCTAGGAGATCTGCAAGAGACCAGGTACAGATGAGCCCAGTGCAGAGGCCAGAATCGGTGTCAGTCGCCGTGGGGAAGCCCCACCATTGGCCATTCAGGCCTTCCTTTTACTTTAGGAAGGTTTTCAGTCCTTGTAGGAAAAAGAAGCTATTGTTAAACACTTCATATATGCCAGGCACTTTCCAAAGAGATTAGTATGCGTGCATGCAGACATCTTTTGCCCCTTTAAATCCTAACAATAGCCCTGTGAGGCAGAGTAAATCATCCCAAAGTCAGACATCACATCAGTAGAGTTTGGGTTCAGTGGCAGAAGCCAGACTGTCCAGTGTTAGAGGAAGAGAGACAAAGTGAGGGAATGGGTGAGCAGGTGGCAGTGGGTCCAGAGACCTAGAATAGGGTTTAGGTGGAAGTAACATGGAGCCTATGTGGATTGGGAAGTGGTTAGTTTTGGGCAAGCTTACCCTCTTCAGAGAAGGTGAGAAGCCAGTGGAGAGAAGTGTGAAGGAAGGTAGGTGTGTGGGGTGGGACGTGAGTGACTGTGGTAACGAGATCCAGAGAGGACTGCTGTGCGGAGCATGAGTGGAGGTCTGGCTTCCACTGAAGGAGACAGGCTCATGTTACCAACCAGGTACTTAAAACCAGCAGAGAATGCTCTTAAATTATTTCCTGGACTCTCTATTGGGGTCAGACACAGAATTAGATTCTATAGTATTTTGGACAGATCTTGTGAGCCACTGTTTCATGATTCGGGTTTCAGATTTAAAATTTAGAAAGTGAGTTTATGGCCATATCTATGTGTAACAAAATATATTAAACCAGCATTGATCATGAATCATAGAGTATAAATGATGAGGTGATGGGTTTTACTTGAGATTCAGGTATAGCTCCCCTTCCTACTCTTTGCCCTTGCCCTGTCATGGTCTCATAAGACTTCATGACCTCTGGGATGAATATATATATATATATATAAACTATTTCTTCTACCTCAAGATTAAGTAAAGGTTGGATTTGTAGTGTTTTGGGAGGAGTTTGGAATGTTATCTGTGGTTCAGAGCTCACACTCTTGAGCTCTAAGATTCCTTTTGATTTAGGAGGTTTTTCTCAGTTCTCTTGGATCAGCTAGGCTTTGATGTTTTTAGAAATGAAAGTGAATGGTCTTCCTAAATTTGCTGGCTAACAGATACCTGTTTGAACAGTGTGACCTTTTACATAGCCACTCAATTGTAGATGTTTAAAAGTTATGGGACATTGAAAATTTATGTAAATTGCCCAGGTTTATACAACATGTAATTGGCAAAGCCAGATTCTAACCCAGGCTTGTTTGATCTCAAAGTGTGGGCATTTTTGCCTGTCCCATAGTCTTTAAATAATACCAAATGTGCATGTCAGTAACTATTAATTTCAAAATGAAAAATAAAAATAAGTTACGCCATCTTAAATTTTATGTATCGTCCCATAGAGGCTTAAGAAACACAGGGCTTTGGATACTCTCTTCTTTAATACTTGTTTTTAACTGTGGTACTTTATTAATGGATTAAACTAATTTTGGTCAAGGCCATGAAAATATGCCTGGAAAAAAGAGGCAAAAGTTGTAATTTGGTAAGCACTTTGGATTATTTCCCTGAATTTTGACCCTTCTCCCTTCTCCCTTTTTGTGTGAGCTGATGTGCTTGTAGGGGCTAAGGAGCTTGTCTGTGTTTCAGTTTGTCATTACTGCCTCCAAGCACTCTCAGTGCCTTTTCAGTGGGCGAATGCTTAGTAGTAGCCATCCTTGTGGAGGTGATATGTGGCCAAGTCTATGGAATACGGTTTTCAGGTGGTCGTGTGCTTTCATACACAAGTGCATAGAAACTCTGGTCTAGACCATATACACATTCGTACAGGCTTTAGGATTAATGGGTATTTAAAGGGATTAGTTTTTCCCATCTAGTTGCCAGAGATTATTGAACCAAGTCATCGGATCAAACAGCATGTCAAAAAGTCTCTAAAGGATGGTTCCAAAATTATCAAAAGTCCATAAAGTAGGGCTACTCTGCTGAATGTGAGCGAGCCTAATTTATACTATAGCTGATGAACTCTCGTGGCCAAACAAGCACAGAATTTTTGGTTTTTAAAAAAGTGATTGCCATGTAGCAGCACTTTTAAAAATGTATTTTACATATTTTTTTCTGCGTGTGTTGGGCTTGTTCTTTCCTGGCTTTCATTAGGGCAATGTATTAAATAAATTTTATATTTTATTATTGCAGGAATTAGAAGAAGTGCTTTGCTACTGGCAAGGTTGACAGTTGGTGTTTGAGCAGAAGGATAAGCGAATGTTGGTTACATTTACTGGGGAACACCTGTCATCCTTATCAAAGCAGAGGTGTCTTGGTTTCCTTTCAAGCAGGAGAGGACACAATATGAATTCTAGTGCAAAGTTGAACTCTGTGGCAGATGCCAGAATGTATCCTTTACAAAGCCCAGGGTACCCAGAACCAAGTATCTCGTTAGTTTTCTGGTAGTGTTCCTGCCTTGGAAAGATCTCTTAAGAATGTGGAGGGAAGCATGGTTTCTCTAATGTACTTTCTATGTGTTTTTGTGTATGTGGCTTGTAACAGAAAATGTGGGTATCTGTTACGTTCTGTATTATAAAAGTTAGTTTTGTTGGACAGTTAGATGATTGGATGCTTATGTTAAGTTTACCCACATCCTTGGTTATAAGAGCAAGGGCAAGAACTTGAAGGGCTTAGGAGCTGACTCAGCAGCTGTGTTCTTCCTCTGTCTTGTTAAAGCATTGCTTTTTAGATTCCAGTAGAAGCTTTTGTTCCAGTGGCCCAACTGATTTTACTTGGTTTGGTTGATGCAGGAGAGAGAGAAGAGCCCCCTGGGTTTTGTTATTAGTTATTTAGGAACCTAGAAAGCTGATGGCAGAGACCTCTGTGAGGTGAGTTGTGTGCTTTCTTGGGTAAGGGCTGCATGACCAGTAATCCCTTTGTGGAGTGACCAGTAATCCTTGTCTGAGAGGTGCTTTGAAAATCTTGGGGAACATGTCTGTGCCTGTCTCAGTCTTCATTAGATTACCTAGATTACCACTCTCTCTCCTGACAGTTTCCTCCCCTGTCCTTTGGGAAGGAGGGAAAGACTCCCCATGTGGCCCACATGGGCTAGGCCTCTGTGTTTTTCCTAATGGACCTCATGCTCTCTTACCAGGAAGAGGAAGAACAGGAGGAAGAAGATGACGATGAAGATGATGACGACACTGATGATCTAGATGAGCTTGACACTGACCAGTTGCTGGAGGCGGAGTTGGAGGAGGATGACAACAACGAGAACGCAGGGGAGGATGGGGACAATGACTTTTCTCCCTCTGACGAGGAGCTAGCAAACCTTCTAGAGGAGGGAGAGGATGGGGAGGACGAGGACTCTGATGCGGACGAGGAAGTGGAACTGATCCTGGGGGACAGTAAGTGTAGGGCCTACCCTGAGGCTGAAACTTGGCACCCAGGGAGAGGTCCCTTCCCTGCGCCCTCCCAGCCAGCAAGCCACACCAGGGTTCTGTGCCCCATAACTATACATTCACCACTCTGGTCCCTTGAGGAAAAGCGATTTCTCATCTCCAATCCTCTGCTTTCACCAGACTGTGTAACTAAAAGGCTGTTATCTCATATGTAAAACAGAGGTTCTTCGCAAACTTTTTCTTAAAGGCTGGACAGTTAAATGTTTTATGCTTTGTGGGCCAGATGGTGTCTCTTGCAGCTAGCTCCTCAGCGCTGCTGTTGTAGTATAAAAGCAGCCAGACACAAGACATAAATTAATGATTGTGGCTGTGGTTCAGAAGTAAAAGTTTATTTACAAAAATGCATGGTGGGCTTGGTTTGGCTGGTGGGCCACATAGTCTGTCGACCTCTGCCTTAGAGGATTAGCCTTAGAATGTAGTTCTTCTTGAGGGGCAGAGCCTGAGTCGGCAGCTGCTTATGGGGGTGCTATGCCTCCTTCTTTCTGAAGTTACAAAGAAGTAAAAGCTCTCGTGGAGGAGTCTTTTCCTATGCTTTTGCCTAAGCCTTCTTAGGGGCCAGGCAACAAATGTTTCTCTTTGGTGGTTTCTGTTTTGCCGTCCCCCACCACCCTGCTCAAAGTTCTCAAAAATAAGCTCTAATTTTTTTAGTAATTTCTCTTTAGGACAAGTTTCTGTGGTCAAGTTGACCCCTGACTATGCTAATGAATCCCCAAAAAACCAGCTATTGGTTCTAAGAGTTTGCTGGCTCTGCAGTTATACTCTATTTTAAGAGGACATATCTGGCTGCATCACTGTGACGTGTGTCACTGTTGACAATGACATACTTGCTGTGATCCTGGTTCTTCCTTGTGCTACCCTGGCTGAGTGGGGAGTAATCTCTCTGATACCTAGCCATTTTCATGTAGCTAACCTGGCCAGTATTGTCACAACTGTCGCAGGTATTATGCCTAATATGGTGGCTCCCAACCACATGCAGCCATTAAAGTTTTAATTAAATTAAAAATTCATCTCATTTTATGTCCACATTTGAAGTACTTGGTAGCCACATGTGGTTACCATATCGAACAGCACAGATACAGAACATTTACATGAAATTCATTTACAGGAAATACTGTGTGCTGGCCTAGGCCCAACTTATGCTAAGCCTCTTCATAGTAGTTGCTTGGTTTTTTTTAATAATCATTGGTGTTTGGTGGTAGAAGGAAGGCGAATGTGTGTGTGTGTGTGTTAGCAAAGAGTGGTTGCAGTATATATTTAAGCATATGTATAAAATATTCTATTCCACAGTGACCCAAATCCAGTTTCTTTGGGATAAATCTTACATGTGCTTCTAGCCCTCAAGATGGAAGGCATTTGGCTTAGGGGAGACTTTCTTACAGAAGTTCTCTTGTTGAAGTTGTATTTTGAGGAGGCTCTGTGGGGGCTGGGAGGAAATGCCTTCTCTATCTGCTCATCTGGTCTTTACCAGCTTCCATTTTTCTGTATTGGAGGTTGAGGTGATTCAGTGGAGGAGGACTTGCCTTGTCCCTAGGCATGGTCAGAGAGCCAGGTAAGAGGGACTAAGGATCAGACACATGACAGTATTGATGGGAGTAAAAGGACAATTTTTAGTGAACTTTTGTTATTTGTGAATAGTGTCACATGGGGTTATAAGTTGTGTTTCCTTCAATTACAAGTAACAAAGAAGGCCAGGAGCACAGCTGCCAGTGGTGCTCCTGACATGAGAGGGTCACTCATTTTTTTATTCTTAATTTGAATATAAAGCCACTAAATTTGTATTTGGCCTGTAAAATTACTGCCTCCTTTATTAACTCTTTAGGAAATTACTTCTGGCCTAAGAGGTAATCTGGAGAACTTTAATTCTTTTAGCAACGAGAATATTACTTCATTTTGGTGGGACTATTTATGATGTGAATATGCCGTAATAGTCGACAACTTGAGGACATTCAGCTTGGGCTCCAGAACTGAGGTGGTGATGTGGAGGCGGCATGGATATAGCATGTACTGCATTGCTGTCTGTTTTGTAGAGACCTCCCCACTTCCCCAGGAGCATACACCAGAGCAGAGAGAGCATTCTCTGTCCCTGTGGTTTGCTGATATTTTATGTCACACTACTCATCTAGAGCATTAACTCTTAACATTTCTGAGCTCATGTAGCCCTTTTAGGATGTGATGAAAGTCATTGAAACTATTGAAAACCACAGCCCTGTGCCACCCCATAACTTTGCTAGGCCCAGGGTCCTGTAGAGAGCCAGTGATCGGTTTCACATGCAGAACCTCCGCCCTAGGAAGAGAAAACACCTGGACACTGAAGTCTTGTCTGTTTCTCTGTTGCAGTCAGTTCTGTTTTCCCCAAAAGCTCGTGTATTGTAGAGCAGCAGGTTAAACACTGCAGGGATTGATTTTTTACATCTAGACTGCCTTTGCCTCAGAGGGCCTTTCAGAAGGAGAGGTCCTGACCGAGGTCTGGGGTTGGATCTCTTCAACACTTGAGGGTGAGAAAAGGCTAAGGAAGCTAGAGAAAGACGTCCTGTCACCTAACCACCAAGAACGGAGTCTGTGCCCAGGCCCTGAAGCTTATCTCAGTCCCTGTTCCTGACAGTCACTTGCTTATAATGACTGTGTCGCAGTCCTTGTGCAGCTGCATGTATACTCCTTAGACGTGATGCAGAGTTATTAAGACAAGAAGCAGCTGCACAGCTGACAGTCACGTGTCAGGCAGGTGGTCTGGCATTGTTGGACCACATACATCGCAGGAGAACCGGGGGACTCTCTGGAGGTCTGTCATGGCCAGGACACGGTGCTGTGCTCAGCTGTGGAGAACAGGCCCTACCTTTTTCTGTTGGCACTTCCTCCTGGAGTTCTTACAGCAGGGAAGCTGACGAGGCCGTTTGGTTCAGCTCAGGTGTTCTCTGGTCTTCCTGCTCTGACCTCCCCGCTCCTCACCAGTAGTCAGGCCATGCTTGTGCCCTTGTAGACTCAGGAGCACTGACTTTTCTGGTCCTCTCTCGTTTACATTCAGGACTTTCTTGTATCACAGCTGTCCGTTTGCTGATTTTACTTTATCCACTTCAGTTTTCTTCGTAAAGGAGATTGTAGTGAATGAAAGGAAGTTTGGGAACATGCATTGTTCTTGCCTCAGCTTTCCTGAGAGTTGATTCTCAGGTATCTGGGAAAGGCTGATGGGGAATTTTTTGAAACCATTGGTGTTCCTCTCTATGTGGGAACCCCACAGCCTGTGGGCATTTGCAAGGCTCTTGCTCACAATCTACTTCCTTGGAGACCTTGTTAAAATGGTTTCACGACTTCCTGAGCTATAATCAAAGGGGGCAGGGCACCAAGACCTTTCCCTCACCTTCCCTCAGCAAGTACTAGAGTCCTTAGAAGCCTAGGTACTATGTTTCCCTTCAATCTTGATCAGCCAGACAATGGTGTATCTACCTCATTTTGAAGGTTCTTTTGCTAGTTTCATTCCTCAGTGGATTCTTCCAGAGGTGTTAGGGTGGTCTATTTGCTGCCTGGGAAAGTCAGTGGTCAAGTGGAATGCTCCCCCTGTGCCAGAGACATGGTGCCACCTTACACGGTGTCATAGCTACCCACTACTGGCCTCTAACCTAGAGTTTCTAGGTACTACTCCTCTGGTGTTACTGCATGCTGGCCTGTACCTTTTTGGGAACTTGTTCCCTGCTGATTATATTCAGAATTTACAGAGGAATGAATCCTAGGTTGACAGTCTCTACCTTTATGAGCTCTTCTGATAAGAGAGTTGTTGAGGAGTTTAAGAGAAATCTCACTCTTGCTTGGGCTCAGCCTCCCTTTCTAGTGGTCCTAGGGGGTTCGGGCAGGCGTGTGCACCCATCCCTGAAGGACATGAGGCCAAAGGGCTGTGAAGGCTCACTCATTGCTCCCTCAGCAGCCACGCAGAAGCTTCAGGGCTTGCCCTGTTCTGTTAGGGCCCCACAGGCAGGAAGATCCTCTAGAAAGCAGAAAGCATTGCGTCTAGGCCCTTTGAAAGGCACAAGAGCAAGAGGTCCCAGGGGTGGCCACTGTTGCCAACAGGTATATTCTCCAGAGCCAGCTCCAAGGAGTTAATTGATGTGTTTTCTTCTTGCTGGAAACTGGCAATTAACTCTGCTCAGGCGTAAATGTGTGTGTATGTAGGTGTTTCCTTCCTAAAAGCTTCCTCCAAGCCTAGTGGATAACTTAGTGTCTCTGTCTTCTTCCCTTTCAGCGGACAGCTCTGACAATTCTGATTTGGAAGATGACATCATCTTATCTCTGAATGAGTGAGGAGCCATCACCACGTGGAAGACATTCTTGACAGGCGAGAGACTGAGTCAGATGAATTGAGAACACCTTCCCTTCCCTATCTCCCAGGGCTGTCTTTTAAGGAACTGCATGCCCTGCATTCAGAGGATTATGGCTTAGAGAGCCTCACTGGAATCCGAGGGTCCTTCTAAAACAATAACAACCACAAAAAAGACAACAGGGTTTAGGCCCTATTCTGCTTCCCCCTTCTCCTAGGATGGACAGCTCTTTCCTCAAGGGGGGGAAAACATGTCTCTGGGGTTATTTCACAATATATTTTCTTTGTATAACGTTCTTTACTTAAAGAACAAGAAATAGTTTTTTATAAAACTTAAAAAGGAAAAAAAAAACAGGCATTTATAACTGAGGGTATGAACTTATATCCACCAGGTCTCTTGTCCCTGCACTTCATTTTCTGTGGAAGAAAATGATGTCTAAAGAACAATACAGAGGCATTTTTACACACGTATTTAAATGAAAAGGAAAATCGTGGTTTCTTAAATTGATAAGGATTAAGAATATTTTATTATAAATATAATATATGATTTTTTAACCTGTTTTGTTGCCTCATATGCTGTCAGGTTAATTTGTTTTCCTTCGTGCCCGAGGTGGGGAGGAAGGCACTGCTTGTTTGCCGAGTAAATGCCCAGGTTCACCCACCTTCATGGTTTGGGGGCAGCAAGGTCGTTGTGGATATTGGTTTTGTGGAGTTGAGGGAACTTAGGATATAAGTTCACTCCCTCTATTTTTCTTTGTGATTCAGTTTTTCAAAAATTTTTTTCTTCCTTTTCTCCCCAATGTGGAAATTACAAATCAAAGGCCTTTTTCTTTAATGTAAAGTGTATTTATTTAAAAAAAATACAAAATAAACTACAAGTCTGTCTTTGTTTGTTCATGGCCTTTCCCTGTTCTCTTTTACCAAAGTGTGGTGGTCCCTTTCCCTGCAGCTCTAGCCAGCCAGTAGAGAAGACGCCTTCCAGGAGAGGCAGTCCAGGATGGTGGTGAGAACACATTCTGCCCCAAATATAAAGCACTCTGGGGAGAAAAGTAGCTTAGTCACAGTGTCTAACCCTGGTCTGCAGCCGTGCTCCAAAGAGACTATTGGTCTGTGCCCGGGAACCACGCAGGGGTGGAGGAGGGGCTTGGGCATTGTCCACCGTGGGCGCATCTCGCTGTCCTCGACTCTGACTCAAGAAGGCAGCTCTGCAGTACAGATTTGGTGGAGCTGGCAAGTTAGGGGTCCCGGGAAGTTTTGGAGGAACATGCTGGCAAAGCTAAGGAGTGAAAATATTTTGGCCATCTCTGTAGTCGGGTGGGTGACTGTCACTACAGTTTCCTCAAGGGAGAGTAATAGCGGACCAGTTTTTCACTTTTGACAGTTTGGGGGCAGCGAGGGCTTGGGTTGGCTGGGTTTGCAGTTGGGATCTTGGGCCTCCAAAATCAGCCTGAGGTTGGTTAAACTGTGCTACTGCTAGGGAAGTGCCACATGCTCTGACCTTTTCACTTACTCCACCTCACCCTGCTTTCCTCCCCAATAAATAGACCCTAGTCTCTTCGAGTTCGCCCAAATAATAGCTTCTTGGTTTCTATTATGTAGGTATCACATGGCTGGAGCCTTTTTTCTCCCTTTGCCAAGAGAAGAGGGGACAGATTTGGTTGTGAAGTAAACAAGCAAGACAACATGGCTAAAACTCACCAGGGGCTGGCAAAGCCCTCCTGGGCTTTGGAGCACCATACAATTTGTCACACACTCTGAAGCGGGCCTGTGTCATACAAGTAGCTCTTGGTCCTTTAGAGAGCAGAGGTCTCAGCTCTTACGTTGCCTCATGCCTCAGCTTTAATGGGTTGCTAACACCTGACCCGTGGAGTAGCCTTGATTGCTGGTGCTGGATGCAGAAGAAGAAAGTAGGTTAAAAGGCCAGAAGTTTGATAAAAAGCACTATATTCTAGTCAGGAAATCAGCTGAGCCGCTGGCTATGTCCCTGAACTCTGCCAGCAGCTCTTGGGAGTGCCTACAGGTCTCTGGGGTGGAGATGGGAACCTCCAGCAGGAAAGCAAGAGTTCTGGGTGACTTGACAACGTGCCTTTAGGGAAGCACCCTGAGAGGCTTAAGGAGACATCAGCCCTATTTCTTACTATACCAGGGCTTAAGACTGGAGTCACTTAGGAAGAAACCTGTACAATACTAGCAAACCAATAACGAGGCAAACTTTGCTTCACGTTTTTTTGCCTTTAAGGGACACCTCAGACCCAAACCCCCAGGTGGAAGTGCCTGATGCCTGCAGTTAAATCGTTCTCTCTGGGGCAGTCAAATCAACCAGTGCCTTGACAACCTGACTTACCCTTACTAGTGCTGGCCAAGGCCCTTCTGAGAGAAGTTCACAGAACCTGTTGTGTCTAAAGAGCCAAAGGAAGGAAGTGGTTGAGAAGAGGGTCCAAGGAAGAGGAGGAAGGTCACACAGTAGGCTGTGGTTCTTTACTAAAACTCTGTATTTCCTTTTGGACCCAGAGAGCACCTATCCCTGAAGAGTGGACAAGTCAAGCGTTGAAGTGTTTTCTCCAGGTTTCCATCTGGGAATGCTAGGAGGTGTAGTATTCTGGGTTCTGAGCACCCACTCTATGAAGGAACAGCCCAGAGAAGTTTGGGACTTAAAGGGGCAAGGCAACTCTGGCCTATGTGTGACCCAAGCATTTCTCAAAGATCTGCAGGAAGCCCTGTGATGTGCCTTCAGGTCACCTCTACCTCATTTGCTCTGAACAGGATAAGGGCCACTCCTTCTGGCAGTATGAGCTACCCTGGGATGGTGGAGCTGTAGTCAGTTGGGCCCCCACAGACTTGCTGAGACACCCTGGAGGTGTTGCCACAGTTCAAGTACACACAGGCAAATAAATACATTGAACACCTCCTTTGTTAAGGTTTTCTGTTGTGAACACGCTTGTTCTCTCATGAGCGCCAGCTTTAGCCCAGTGAGCAGAACGTGCCCACACACCTTTCCCTGTTCATTTTGTATCTCCAAGGTCCCTAAATTAAGCCACCTCCTTCACTGTCCTTGTGGACAGGCATGTATTCTTCATGCAGGACACACTGAGCCTCAGCCTTCACCTCCCAACTCTCTCAAAACATCCCAGCTGTCACCTGTGTTGCCTTGCTCCAGCTGGGATAGTGGACCAGGCCAGAAGAGTGGCATGGCTAACAGAACCTAGAGTTCCTGGCCTTTTGGGGGCTCATTTCTCTTACTGTGGCTTCTGCTGTCTCTCAGCTCTGACAATGAGCCTTTTGGGACATGGTGACCACTGTTGTATGACTGGTTTCCCTCCCTGGTCTCCAATGGTGCTGGCTCCATTTGCCCTATGACCCCACTAGAGACCAGTGATCACAGCATTAGTAATTCTTTCAAGAGACCCTCCCAGCTCGAGGATGCCTCCACATTGCCCCCAAGCTTGGGCAATGCTAGTCAAAGCCATTCAAGCCAACAAACCAAACCTTGGTACTTGTAACCGCATTTCCCCACAGAAGCACCTTTTCCAGTGGCTCCACCTCAGCAGCAGGGCAAGAGGCTGAGGCACACTCGCTCACCTTGCACCTGGGAAACCGGGATGCCAGTTAAGAGCATCTTCCTAACCCACTGCGTTCTCTTGCAGCATTGCAAAAATTCTTCAGTCTGGAGATTCAGTGCCCCTCACAAAAGCTCTAGTGACTGGGCAAAGGCCTGTTCCTTTGACACATCAGCCACGAATAACCAAAGGAAGAACCAGAATTCACAAACATTGGGTAAATTTCAAGAATTAGCGAAGAGAAGCTTCCTCACTCTCCATTCCAATATTTGGCCTCTAGTGTCCCTGGGAGTCTGAGGCAGCTTGGTCTCCTACTGAGCGTTCCTGGGCTGCCACATTAAGGCTGGGAGGTTGAACAAGAGGAGGAGCCTGCATGGATATTTAACACCGAGACCCCTTGGCATCGATATTACACTGCTCTTCCCCATGACTACAAGACCACACAATTGCTAGACTACCTGCTGGCAAAAAGACCTCAAGATTGGGCATCTTGTCCAACAGCTATACCTTAAGTGGATGAACACACACGTTTAGGGCAAGAAAACAAAAACTCCAAAACTACCACAGCTTCTGGTCATAGACCTTAGGCCCACCCCTTTCCTTTGCACGGGCTTTTGCTCAGGCAGGCAAGGCAGGGTCCAGAGACAAACTGAAGCCCACCTGCTCTCAGCCAAGGTTAAAAATGTGAACCTGACTCAGCCCAAAGCTGAGGGACTGAGAGCCACCAATTCAGCAGGACTCTGAGCTACACCAGTGCTGCAAAGATGGCGCCATTTGTGTGCGTGCGGTGGGGAAAAGCTTGATTAAACCAGGACTCTGAACAGGATTAAAAATCCATCCTCTGACAAAGGCTTTACTGAGAACTTTCCATACAGTTAGTCAAAAAATAAAAAAATACAGAACACAACAGACAGTATCTTGTACACTAGATATCAACGTGACAGGAGTCCCTTTTCTCATCGCTGTAAAAAAACCCTCAAAAATCTAAGAACTTAGTGTTTGTAGGGGTCAGGACTCTGGTCCCCCACCAAATGAACTGAAATAACCCAGCAGAGAATTCAAACCAAAGGGGGATAGGATGTGGGGACTCAGATTTTAAAATAACTGCTTTTGTGACACAAATGCGGAGCTGGAAACAGGTCTGGGCTAGGCAATGTCTCTTACTATAACTATCACCATGTGTTCTTCTTCTAGCTTGCCCAATGTCCTCAGTGCTGACTGGAGGTACTGCTGTGAAAAGTCACAGGGTGGGAAGGCATAGAGCATGCCTGTGCTGTCTCTGCCCTTGGACCCACCCACCGGCAGGCTGATCACCCCAGCGGCCTGCTTCTGTTTCAAGTAGGAGACCAGATTCCTGAGAAGCCGCCTCTGCAGGCCTGGCTCCACTGTGGGCATCCCCTCAGTGCCAGGCCCGCTGGGGGTCGCCTGGGTGGCTAGGAGCACTGCATAGCCATTGGGGCTCCCCTGCTTGATGCGCCGTGTGACCTCGTCGAGCTTCGGCTGGTCCAGTCGCAGGCGCTGCGCGATCTTCAGCTGGGTCAGCTTGCTCCCAGAAGTGTGGTCTTTGAGGAGGCCAGTGATAACTCCTTGGTCTCCCTCTAGGATATGCATAGATGTCGGGAAGCAGCTGTTTTTCAACACTAGGAGCCCATTCCAACCCAGCTGCAGTGTCTGGGCATACTCAGAAAGATTCTTGAGCTTTTTGGTCTCATGTTTTGGCTCTTCCAGAGGCTTGGGCTCAGCCTCAGCTGTCCGATGATTGCGCTCGCTCTCTCGTGTCTTCTTCCCGTGGGAAGAGTCTGGAGCCTCGTGGTGGTGGTGGTGGCTCCGCTCCTCAGCCCCATGTCTGCTGTTGGTAAGGGAATTGCTGCTCGACTCCTTGGTCCCATCACTGGAGTGGTTCTCCTTACGGCTGCGCTCAGGCGTGCGGTCAGAGCCCCGGTCCACCTGCTGCCCACCACCCTTGGTCCTGCTCCGTTCCTCATAAGGGGAGTGCGTTGTCCTCCCGCGGTCACTGGAAAGGCTCCTCCGCTTCCGCCTCTCCTCCCAGGGCTTGGGCAGGCCCCGGTCCCCATCTCCCCAGCGTTCCCCACTCCGGCTGCGCACAGAGCGGCTGTAGCCCTCCAGACTGTTTCGGCGGTCAGAGCTTTTACTAGGGCTGGTCCAGTCCCCTTCCAAAAAGGTCCGGTCTCGGTCTGAGTACAGAAGGTGTGGGGGGGTCCTATCCCGCACCCGCAGGTCAGCATCCAGGTTCCGGTGCCGGGTATATCCATCTGGCAGCAGCTCATAATGCACAGGGAGGGGGGAGGGCTGGTACTGCTGGGGATATCGAGTCTCCTCTGCTTTGGCAAAATCCACGCGCAGCCTTCGGTCTGGACCACCCAAGGGAAAGCCCCTCATTTTTGCACAGGCGGCCTGGGCTGCATCCAAGCTCTCGTACTGGATGTAAGCAAAGCTATCTCCTTTGACGTGATCAATGGTCCGAATGCTCCCAAAGCGGTCAAACTCCCGGGCCAGAGCAGCCAGTGAGGTGTTAGGTCCCAGGCCACCCACCCAGAGGCGAGTAGTGGGGTTGGCCTTGCCATAGCCTATCTTAATCGGGTTGCGGCCAATCACCCGGCCTGACATGGCCACCTTAGCCCTGTGGGCCATGTCTAGGTTCTGGAACTTGAGGAAGGCATACGCACCACCCTGGCCACGGGCAGGTCTCTTGATGACCACCTCCTCAATGATGCCATACTTCTCGAAGGCCCGCCGCAACTCCACCTCAGACACGCTGTGGTCCAGGTTCCCAATGAAGAGGTTGCGGGTGGCACGCTGATCATCCTCAGGCATCAGGTCCTCCTCGCACACGGCCGGGTAGCCGTAGGGGCGCCCGCGATCGTCGTAAAGCCCATAGTAGTCCAGGGCCCGCTCCCGAGATAGTCCCACTGCGGCGGCGGCAGCAGCATCCAGGGCAAAGGCTGTAGCGGCATGTCGAGCACGGGGCTCCCGCAGTGGCGGGGCGGCTACAGGGGACAGCGAGCGCTGCTTATACTGATAGCCGCTGTGCAGCGGCAAGTAGCTGAGCGGGTCCGCGGGGGCGGGTGGGCCTGGGGGCGGGGTGGAGGCGGCAGCGCTGCTGCTGCTGCTTCGCCGGCTGCTCCCGCCGCCGCCGCCGCCGCCGCCGCTGCCGCCGCGCAGGTACACGGGCTCCACCTTGAGTGGCCGGTCGTAGAGCAGCAGCTGGCGGGCCAAGGCGTGCTGGCGGGCCTCGCGTGCGTCCTGCGGGTGCCGGAAGTTCACGTAGGCCACGCGGCCCAGCTCCGGCGTGTGCGACAGGCGCAGACTGATCTCGCCGAAGCGCTTGAACTGATGGAAGAGCCGGTCCTCGAGGTGCTCGGCGGGCAGCGCAGGGCTCAGGCTGCTGATGAGCAGCGTCTTGTACTCAGGCGCGGTCGCCGACGAGCCGGGACCCGCGGGCTCGGCCCCGGGCGGCGGTGGAGGTGGCGGCAGCGGAGACGCGCGGGGCGAAGCACCTGAAGCGCCTGGGTCCCCGGAGGCCTTGCCGCCGCGTCCCCCACCGCCGGCGCCCGAGCCCGAGGAGCGGCCGCTGCTCGCACGGTGATTCGCGTCCCCGGCGCCGCGGCCGTCGCGATGCCCACCCCCGCCGCCCCCGCTACCGCGGGGTTTGTCGCGGGCCCGCGTTGGAACGGGATGCTTGGCGCCGCCCGAGGCCTTGTGCGCCGCCCGCCGCCCGCCCGCCTCTGCCTCCCGTTCGCGCTCCCGCGGCCGCTTGGCCGACGATGACGAGCCGCGCCCGCTTGGGCTCGAGTCTCGCTCGCTCTGCCTCTTCATGGCGCCGGCGCAGCGGGCGGGCGGGCGGCCCGCAGGCCCCTCACAGCGGCGGCGGCGGCGGCCGAGGAGGCAGCGCCCCCGGCGCCGCCATCTTGGACAAAAGGACTCGGCGCGGTGGTGGCGGCGGGGCGGGGCGGGAGCGGCGCCCAGGGGCTGGGCGCCGCGTTATCAGGCTGCGCCGGGCTATCACGTGACCCAGAGGCGGGCGGGGCAAGAGCTGCGCCGGCGTACGTCATCGGACTGCGCCGCCCCGTGCCACGTGACCGCAGCTGAACCTGAAAGTGAGTTCGGACGCCGCCGCGCGGCCAAGGCACTGGCCTGCGCGGAAATCGTGGCCCTCTTGAGAGCCAGGCTGGCTTGCACGGACCCGGACCCCCATCCCCGTGGGCGTTCCGCGCTGTGTCGCGTAGGAGTGGCAGCGTCTGTGGGCGCCAGGCTCACGGGTCTTAACCCAGTGGCTCTTTACGTGGCATTCCCCCTAGTCCCCATCATGGCCATCTCCCGACTGGGGTTCTGAATGGACAGGCGTGATAACCTAAGCACGCCCCTCCCTAGGCCCCGTCCAGGACTCACCGCCCACAAAACAGGCATCCTCAGCGTTCAGTTATCTTACGCAGCGATCCCCCGAAAGGCCTCGAGGCCACGGGCTATGAATGCAGAAGGCCCGACTTGTCTGGGCTCAGGCTGAGAAACCTGAGCCAACAAACCTGCCGTTTACCAAGCGGGAATAGGTTCCTTGGCACCACTGGGCCCACCATCTGCTGCGGCCACCCGAGCAGGACAGGGCCACGGAACCACGGGTGAAGAGAAAGCCAAATCCAGTAGTTACCACAGTACAGCTTGCCACGCTTACCTCTCGCCGACCAGTGCCCTTCTGTTCCTCTCCAGGGGCAGGACCTCTTCTCCAGAGGTGAGGTGTGGGGGCAGTGGGGTGGATGGGATTCTGCCCAGACGCCCAAGCCCCCTCAGGGTGGCTTCATTCCCCAGAGAGCTGTTGGAAGCATTGCAGAACTTGACCCAACTTCGGCAAGGAAACCGTGGGGTGAATTAAAGCCTACCAGCTCCTCCTCCCACAACCTTAAATAAACCACTCCTGGAACAGCTGAGGCAGGTGCAAGGTGAAAGCTCTTAAAGGAAAACACCTGTAACATCACCTGAGCCGAATTCCACTTCCAGAAGGCATGAGATAACCCCTTCATAGATAACCTTGGGGGTTGGCCCTAGAGTGGTAGCCATTGTTTTCCGTTTCTGTGTTCAGTGTGGCCTTGTAGGCCATGGCCACCCACCTCCTAAGGTTTCTGCCTGTAGCTATAAATTGTCCCAGTGCCTGTAAGGGCCTCAGGACACTCTGCGCTTGTCAGATCCTAACAGCTCATTCCCCCAAACAACGAAGTCTTGGCCTGTGAAGTGGCTCAACCTTGCTTTCCTCTTAGATGTGGTGTTGCAGATGTGCAAAATGTGGGGCCTGTGCACTAGTGGATGCCATGGCAGGCTGTGACAAGGCCTGTGTAGGCAAACTGAATTTAGCAACTGCATAAATGGGGTGATCTGAGGTCTTCCTTGGAAAGCACTACTGCTTGGTCTTTCCCTTCAGGTGGTCTTTGCAGGCCCTAGAAGCAGAGGGGTGTCCACCAAGGCACTGACAACTGTGTTTCCGAAGAGCCAACCCCAGAAGTGACTAAAAAAAACAGACTCTGGAGACACTTTGGGGACAAGACCTCAACTATTAGACTTATTTTGGGTCAACAAAAGACGAAAACAGGCTCTCATTGACTTTTTGTATCAACTGACCCCTGTATATCTCGCAAAACCCCAATTAGGCATCAGAGGCTTGGGACTGACCCCACACAACAAACTCAAGACGACCAAGTAGATGGCCAGATCCGTACAGTGCTTGGTGGAGGTAGCCAGGCCAAGAGCAGCTTTAGGAATGTGACAGTACTGAACACAGGCAGTTACTGAAGTCATCCTTCCAGAAAACCACACTAAACATACCCTCAGTCCTGCTTAGACCCAGCCCTGACAGAAGCCCCTCCCCTGCATATCAGATTCAACCCCCCTGTGTTCTGCCAAGAGGCTGTGCGGCCTCTGGCTCCTCAGGTGGGGCTTCTACTCCAAATCACCTCGGGGTAGGGCATGAAACCCAGCCTCCTCCTGGGCTCGCCTCCAGTCCTGCACGGCCCCCATGCCTCAGCCCGGGTCCTGCCTAGCATCTCCAGCACTGGCGGCGAGGGGCAGACGTGAAGATAGCAGACAACTCTTGTGAACTGGAAAGCATAAACTGCTGGGATCTTCGTTAGGGCTGAAATCCTATTTCAGATTCACTTTAATTCTCCAAGGACAGCTAGAAATGTTCTTCCTTTAATAAAAAATTCCCAAACACACTTTTGAAGTCCTAGAGTAAACCAGCAACAGAACAAAGTGAACCCCCCAGGGGGCGCTGTAGAGCCAGCATCGGCAGGAGAGCTCCAGGCTTCACACCTGACATTGTCAGGAGCCCGCCTAAAAAATAAATTACAAAAAAGCTGCAGGGAAGACGCAAGTGGAATGCTTTCCCCACAGGTGCGGCGGGGGTCAGGCAGCCTACAAATCAGTCCGTGAGCCGGCTGCCTTGGGGGCATATTTAGGCATCAGTTCATTAATCTTCCGGATGTAGTCAGACTTCTCTGCACAGCCTTTGCACGTCTCCCCCCAGTCGTCCAGGATCTTCTTGAGCTCTTTGACTCGAAGCTTCTTCAGGTCCACTGTGCTCAGGTCGATCTGCTTGTCTGGAGGAGAGAGCAGGGAGAGCTGGTGGGAGTGGCCACGGACCCCAATAGTCCTGGGACGGGTCACCCCAGCAGCCTCCCATCTGTTAAAATAAGCAGCCCTACTGGTCAGAAGGGGACAGACGTTTCCAGACACATGCAGATGTGTGTCTGTGCCCACTGCCCTGAACTGGGAGAAATGGCCCAGGCCCTTTTGCCGGAAGGCTGGTCTCACGCTGGCAGAGTCCACCCAGACATGCAATATTGTCAAGGACAGGGATGGAGGCCACATGGTTCTTACAGGAAGAACCTCACAGGAGAAATGTGGTTCCCACTCCTCCAAGTGCCTTGGAAAATAGTCACAGTAGAGGTCAAGTCACTGTAGAATGACAGCTCCAGGGTGACAGAGAGACTCCCTTAGTTCCAATTTCCCAACACAGGCCCTCGTCAGGAGCTTACTTTCCACAGCCACTTGTGACCACAGAGAGACCTTGAGCCTACGCCACCTGTCAGGTAACAGGAGACTAGACATCCTTGACACAAGAGGACAAACACAGGCCCTTGGACAGTCGAGTCACAGTAAAATATGTTGGTGCCGCTTAAATTTTACAGATGAGGACAACTATTCTTGGGCCTGTTTCTGAGGCCTGCTTTTCCCCCGCCAGAGATCTCGACAAGAGAGATGCTGCAGCAGCTGGAACTCTTGGCTTGCCTGTCTGCACACAGCATTTTTCTTCAAAATAAGAAAGATCGCTGGGCCTTCAGAGCTTGTGGCCAAGACAAGTCAGGCCACATCCCTTCTCTGCTCGAAAACCCAACTTGACTCAGATTAAAGATCTGAAGCCAAATCTTCACCAACCTGCAAGATCCTCTGTGCCCTGTCTACCCGTCATGCCTCTGGCTGCCTCTGCACTGCTTGTTTGCTCGGCCTAGAATGTTCCTCCATTAGCTGTCCCCTTGGCTAATCTTCTACCGCCTGCCTTCAAAGTATGTTGAATGTCACCTCCTCGGTGAGGCCTATGCAGACCTCAACCCACGAGGCCAGATCCACCCACCCCTCACTTAGCACAGTCTACCCAGCTGAATTTCAGAACTCACCGGGCTCTCCCAGCTAGAAAGTCAACTCCTAATGCCTGAGCTCAGAGGGTCCGTGTTTGTTAAATAAGGTCTAGCCACACTCACCATACTTTAGCTCACAGATCTGGCTGTCCTTCTTTTTGAGCTTCTCACAGACCTTCTCCACAGGGATGTGGTGGGCCAGGGGCTTCGACACCTCGTTGATGATCTTAGTGGCAGCATCATCTGTGGCCCCAATGTAGTAGCACTGCACCAAGAAAGGACAATGGCCCTCAGGAGGTTCCCTTTGAAAGCCTTCTCCTCCACAACACACTGATACCTCAAAACAACTCTCTGCCAGGACCTCCTTTTCCCATGCCCTGCCTGTACCAGCGGTCAGATTCAGTCAGCATAAACCCTGGGCTCTTAATACATGCTCAGTCCCAGGGCTGACAACCTCCAAATAAGTTTAAGAGTCATCAGGATTCAGATCTTTAAAACAAGACAGGCAAACCAGCTACTGCCAGAGAAGTTAAAGCCACAAAAGCCATCATTTCATTATGGCTCTTGTCCTCGATTCGGCCCTGGCCCACCCTGTTATCTTGTGTCCTCACACATGGCCTCTGAGCACTCACAATGGTTGTTCCCTCTGCCCGGATGCTCTTCTCTCCCGCCTTGCAGTGACGACCCTTTCTCAGAGATTCTTGACTATTTTGCCTAAATCAGCATCTGTCCTCTCTGCCAGAGCATCCTGGTCCATTTTCTGCTGGACACTGACCCCACTGCCATCATTTGTTTGCCTGTCATTTCTCCCCGGTGATACTCCCAGTACCCAGCACACAGTAGGTGCTCATTCAATACTGATAGGATAACAAAATCTCAACTACAGAATTCATGAAAACAATGGAGACTGGAGTCCCACACTAGTATACTAACAGAACAGTGGACCTCCTGAACAGGCAAGTGGGCAGGGCCAGCCAGGGAGGGTAACCAGCTACTCACCAACCGGTTCTCTTTGCCTCTTGCTTCCCGGCAGAATTTTATAAGCTCTTTTTCAACAGAGGATGGTGAGAATGTGACATCTCGGTCTTTGAGGTCCTGATAAAATCTTCCCAGATAAGAGATACAGACTGGAAAAGAGAGGGAAGGGAGATGCTCAGCAATCACCAAGGTGCACCCCAATCCACCAGGAGGGAACTCCGTCAGCAATTTAAAAATCAGACACGGTGAGAGGTAAGTTTTTCCATCACCGGGTTTTCTCAGGTGCCCACAGGCGGACAGAACCCAGCTCCAGGTTGCTGGGGTCCCTTGGTACACCAAGGGCACATGGGGAACGAGCATCACTTAGTGACCCACACATGGCTCCTCCCTTCTCCTTCCATAAAGTTTAAGCCGAGATTGAACACGTGTCCTTGGGATGGGCTCACTGTGACCTCAGAAGAGGCCAAACCGGCGGGCGAAGACAAAAACAATCCAGATGCTTCTCATTTCCAAATACAACACCGAACCCGAGGTGTGGCTTCGCAAGCCCACCGGACCCAGAACGGTGTCGGCCCTGGGGACTCCCGACCTGGGCCAGGGAGAGCCTCTGCCCAGTGATGGAAAAGAAAAGAAACTCCGGCGTTATCTCCATTTCAGGCCAAGTTTTCTGCACGATCTAGTCCCAACTTTTTCTTGTTGGACCAGTTTCCTAGGCCCAGGAACTGTTTTCTAGGCCGGCGTCCGCCCCTTTTCGGGCGGCCCCCTCTGGGACGGCCGCCGCCCCCGCCCGTTCCAGCCCCGGCCTCTCGGCCGTTCGGTGGTCTGGGTAGGTTCAGCGCCGCCGCCAGGCCGGCCGCGGCGCGGGGACCCCGACCCCGCCGCACCTTCGCAGTCGCCTGGCCGCAGAGCCCGGCCGCCCGGCAACACGCTCAGAGCCAGCGCCACCGCCAGCCCGTGCGTGGCCCACATCCTCCTCCTCCTCCACCGCCGCCGTCGCCGCCGCCGCCGCTGCCCGACTGAACCGCGCCCGCCGTGAGGCGCTGCCTCCGGGTCCCGGCCGCGCGCCGTAGTTCCCCATTGGCTGGCGGACCCCGCGCCCTCCCACACGCCACGCTCTCATTGGTCCACGCGCCTGGGAGCCCAGACCGGCGGCTCCACGCTGCCCTTCCTTATTGGCTGGTGGCTTCGCCCGCCCTTGGCCCTAGACAGTTGTCGGCCGCTGATTGAACCATGGCGGCCGGCCGGAAGCGGCCGCGAAGGCGGCGGAAGGGGCCTGGGCCGCCATGTTGAGTAGGGGCAGCAGCTGTGGCCGACGCAGGGAGCCGAGGACTGGCGCAGGGTTAGGTTCTAGCTCAGCTCTTGCTGAATTGTCCCCAGTACTCCCTGCTCTGGGTCCCACGTCTGCCCGAAAAAAGCCCTCCCCGCTCGGGGCCCCGACTCGTGGCGCAGGACAGCGGCTCTGGGGTCAGCCGTGGCCTAAAGGGCAGGGAGGGAGGGCGGACCGCTGCAGGACAGGTTTCGGGGAGGTTCTTTTCCTTTTTTTTCTTTTCTTTTTCTTTTTTTTTTTTTCCAATCCCATGGGTGGAGGATCCAGGCTTCGGGCGCGTCTGCGGAGGCTCCTGCGCCCGCGAGGCCTGCCGACCCGGTCCGAGTGTCCGCATCAGGTCGGAGCCGGTCTTCTACGAACTAACCTGACGCCGGCCGGGGTGGACAAACGCTGGACTGAAGGATTTCTCATTGGAAGGGTCCCCTCCGAGCGGCCGTCCTAGGCCCCAGGGAGCGCCTCGCCTCGTTAGATGCTGTGGATGTGGGATCCGAGCCAACCCGCCTCAGCGGGGAGCTAAAGGGCAGGCCAGCCACCTCCGGCCTCCCAGCCGAGCGCTCGGGTTCCCTGGCTGCCCTGGGCGCCTCTTGGGTGGGGGCCCGCAAGTCAGCCGACGGACGAACACTGAAGGGGGTTTCCTCTTTGGCTGCCCTTGGCTGTCTGTCTGAAGGCAGGACGTGGAAAAGGCTGGCTCTGTGCTCCTTGTAGCGAGATTTCTATGGGGCTAAAGGGCTTGGAGCCCAGCGACAAGGGTTGGAGAGGGGCACTTGGGCTGCTCTCATTCAGTGAATTCAGTGGGTCAGTATCAGGTATTCATCTTTAATTCACATCACAGCAGTCAAAGGAGTGGGGAAAGGGGGAAAATTCAAGTGGCAGATATTTACATCTAAAATTCACATTACTTGTTGGATTTAGAACATGCTACCACAATATATACAGTAAAATACCTTTTGGGACACTAGTACAAATTGTTTTTCCTTTTAACTTTGCTTTCTGGTACAGGTAAGATTATTTTTAAACCACTTTTTTAAACATAAATACACAAAAGAAATGGTTAGAAGTTTTTCTTATTTTAAATAAGCACAGAATGCCAGAGGTTAAAAACACATTTATAGGGCTGAATACCAATTGGACATCACACTCTATACATTTTTTGCTCAAATTCCTGTACAAATACACAGCATTCAAATAGGTATTTACAAATAAGCTTGAAAGAATGAAAATCAGTATTTCACAATCTTTTCAGAGGATTCTCATTTCTGGCCTCCCACTTCCCCTCAGACTGGCGGTTCTCCAACAAAAGGGATTTGGATTATGTCCTTTCATCCAGTTAGGGAAAATGGAAAGGGAAAACAAACCTAGCTTACCTTACATAAAAAAAGCAAGGCCAAACGAACCCTCAACTCACACTGCCCTGCCTACCCTCCTGTGCTACAAGGTGGAGAAGGTCGATGTTCTTATGTGATGACTGCCTTGTCCAGGCATTGAGGTTCAGAAGTGCCCTAAAATCTAAAGATGCCCTCCTACCCAAGATTCAAATCCAGAGCTAGTCCCCAACTCTCTAACACTTGTGAACACCACATGCCCTAGGCCTGCCCTCCGAGGTCGGGGTTGTCATGACTGACCCGCTCTGCCTGGAGCCATCCCTATAATTATCAGAAAGGACCCATACTGGTGAGAGATACCCCCAGATGCCCTGAAGGTAATGCGGCCCTCCATCTACCCAATCAGTTACTTGCTGGCATTTCTTGTTCAATAAGCTGGCATTTGTTTATGAGAGAAGAACACCTTGGCTGGCCTTGTCTGTTTGGAAAAAGGGGCTGTGGGGAAGGGATGGGGGTTTAGGGACCAGGGCCTGGCCATGGAGGTCAAATGGTGAATGGACAGGCCAGTAGAAGAGGAACTACGGGAGAACACATCTGCTCAATAAGGAGAAGGCAGCCTTGTGACCATCAAAGTTGTGAATTTATGCAAATGAAAAATTTTGTAGACTTTTTTTTTTCAAAGTAACTTAGAAGCACCCTGGTAAAATACTATTACCACCCCACCTTATGCCCCCCAAATAATAAACCAAGAGGAAAATCCATGCCCTGACCTGAAAGTTTCCTATAAAGATACCATTGCGCTCTGCCCAATAGACCGGGAAGGCTGGAGAAACTGCCCTCCTGCTCACCCTGAACCCTGAGTGGTGGTCCCCATGGGCCTGGAGTTGGGGGGGGGGCGGTTGGGAGGGTAGATGGGGGGTTGTGGGGATGGGTTACACTTGGCCACTTGAGAGAGGATAATTCAACCTGGGTGGCTCTCTGCTTCCAAAAGGAGGGGCTTCCTCCCACCCTCTTTACCCAGAAGCTTGCTGAACCTAACCACGAGTCCTCAGGGCTGGAAGCCTGGCTGGGCAGCCAACCCCACTGCTCAGAGGTAGTGCTGAAAATCCCTGATTCAGGAACTGGATGACAGGCATTCTGGCCACTTATGAAAACTCAGAGGATTTCTGGCCCCTGCCACACCTCAGCCTCGCTCTTATACCAGCTTGTCTCTCAACACTTGGCCTCCCAGGCCATGGGGCTAGGGTAGTCCCTCTGGCTTCACACCCCCACATAAGCCCCAGAGGGCAGAGGGTGGGAGAGAAGCTTTGCAGATCCATTCACCAAGGGGGCTCCTGCAGGGCATGAGGTGTATTGAGAGTGGAAGGGAGCAAATGGTCAAATAAAAGCGATGGAAAAATCCAAGGTAGAGTGGGAGACCGGGCTGGCCCATGGAAGCCTGGCAGTGTGCCCTGGGCATGCAGTTAGGCCAGGTCACATGCCTGAGCTGGCAGGTTGGCCTAAGCAGCCCCTCAGTCTCACACTCCTGGATGGAAGAGTGGGCAGGTGGGTAGGCATTTGTGCAAAACGGCTTGTAGCTCCCTTGTCCACCTGTGACATGTAGTCCACGTGGTCCTTGCGATCCCTGAATACAACCATGAGTTCTTCTGTCCACACAGCAACAGAAGAAGTCCCTAGTGCAATTTCCATTCTTCTGTGCATCTCTGCCCTGGAGGGAGAGCTTGAGCTCCTACCCCTGGGCCCTGCAAAGCTGCAAAGCAATTCTCTCTGTGCAACATCTCCATATAGCTCCACGTGGTCTGGAACTGCAGGAGGAAGAAAGCATCTACTGCACAAAGGAAAGAAAGGAAAACCCATAGAAATGGAAACGTAGAAAATGAAATAAAAAGAGAAGCCACAACCCTTCATGCTGCTGCGGCCTCTGTACATGGCAACACACGAGTTCACGGCAGTAGAACGTAGACTCGGGGTGGTTCTCTCCTGAGTGCCAGGCCTCTCTGGCTCCCTGGCGGGGGGACTTGCTTTTCAGACCTGGAGTGGTTGGGCAAGCTGCTCACCAAGGGCGGCGTCCCAGCCGCCTCCTTGCCCCTCACTGTTCCCCTCGGCCGTGTTCCCAGGCCATGCGGGCCTGCTCTTCCTTGGCGCTCCCTGGGGGCAGCGAGGCCTTGCGGTGCAGGCCCCGAGGCCTGTCAGTATCTTCGCGTAGCAGCACGCCTTCATCATGCTCCAGGGCCGGCAGGCGGGTGTGGTAGGGCTTGGGTGGCAGCGCAGGCGGGTCCATGGGGTCCTGAGGGATGACACACCCCGGTGCTGAGTGGCTTCGGCATGGCTGGGCCTTGATGGAGTCCAGAACGGCGGACTCGGAGAGGCTGTAGTGGACAGGGAGGTAGGGTGGCTCAAGATCTTCATCGGCGTTCCAGGCCTGGCTTGGCATGGAGTCCATGGTGTCGGTTCGAGGTGGGACCTCTGAGGAGTGCCCAAAGTTACTCTCGCTCAGGGAGGACACGCCGCTGCTGGCACTGCCAGACAGTGTAGAGTTGCTGCCATCCAGACCTGACTGGGGGCTTGTGGGGGAGGCTGGGATAGGGTGGAGAGGCGACTGCAAAGGAAAGGGTGGGCATGTTAGAATCCCTTTCTCCAGACAGATGGGCGGGCCCACTATGTGAAGAGAGGACCAAGTGCCCGTACACATCGGCTGCACATTTGTTTCTTCAGCAGCTGCCCCCCAGCAAGCCAGGGAAACCCCAGAATCAGCTGCATTTCTGTGGACAAAAATGGCCCTGGACTGGCTGCTAGGCATTTGTACCCTGTGTGGCTCTGGGGTGCTGACAGAAGGGCTGGTGGGCAGGCCAGCATGGAGAGCAGGAAGAACCCCCAGAGGCCACTGGCCAGATGAATGCATTCTGTTGCTAAAATCTGTGACAGAGTCTGTCTTTTCCAACATGCAGAAGAATTAATGAGTTTTCATAAGGCTCTGCTGCCTCCTGTATCTTGCTTTTGACTGGACTCTAGTATAAAATGCTCTATGATCTACCATGGGAATGTTTTTTTACTTCTTGAACTGCAGTGTGTCGATACCTAGTGGTGTCAGCAGGCAGCCTCCCAGCCCCTCACTGCCCCTCGCCGACGCACTCAGGGTATTGTGTGTTGCCGTTCCTAGGACCCTCTGACCTCCCTGTTCCCATCGTATTGATTGCAGGACACATGGGTCATCTGCATCACGAGTGTGGCTCTGGCCACCCCCAGCTTCTGCCAGGCCGGTTGCTCTGGGACAGAGGAGCAGGGGAGGACTGTGGTTCTTTCGTAGACCCAGGAGATTCCAGAGCAGATGAGCAGATTCCTTTCACACTCTCGTGGGGCTGTTGCTTCAATACATTACCTTGCGCAGAGTCCGGGCAGGCAGGGCCGGGGGGGTGTCACCCAGGGGGTGATGGAAGGCGTCAAAGTGTAGGGAGTAATGACCTGCAAAGGGAACAGAACCAGAGCCTTAGCTGGGGTTTTCTTGGGCTGCGTGCTGGCACATCTTCCAACTGCGCAGCTGTGGAGTCTCCTGGGGACCCCTCAGCATTGAAGGTCACAGAAAAACCTCTCTTTTCACTGAAGTTGTCCAAAACAGACTGCTGGAGTAAAAGGCACCTGTGCCACACAGAAGATCAAGAAGGTCGAGTACGGCCGAGCCCATGGAACGGTCGGCCACAGGCAGTTGTAGCTCTCTGACCAGCTGGTGAAGGGCTGGCTAGCACAGTCCGTTCTGTTGTCTTCAGCCCCCTAGTTGGGAAAGCCTTCCTGAGCTTGCCTGCTGTACTTGGAAACCTCACTGACCCCAAAGCCCAGCAGGATTCTTCCCATGGTGGGGATGTTTTTTTCCTTGGCTGAGTCAGCCCAGAGAATGGCCCATCTTCTTAGTCTGGAGGGCTGCTACCCTTGCCTCTGAGTCGAGTCTGAAACCAGGGGCTATCTGGGGGACCCGCTGGAGGTCTTCTTACCATGCAGCAGGCTTCGGGGAGGCACTGGGGGGGCCAGGATGTGCCCCATGTGGGCAGACAGGAAGGGCTGGGCCTCTTGGGCTCCGCTATCCAGGCTCCAGCTGCTGGGGGCTGCTGGCACTGCTGAAGAGTGGAAACAGATGCATGAAGGGAGGTTACTTCTGAGCCATCCTCAGGGAGAAGCCCATCCTACAGCCTATGGCTTCTCCAGGTGTGCACTATGTAGCCAGCACATGTAGGAGTGGCATGCCAGCCCCCAAAAAACACCGGCCATGTGAGACACTGTGGCCCATGGGGGAGAGTGGCCAGGGACAGAAGCTACTTAAGAGGATGGCAGCAGAGTGGACCGACGTCTGAAGAGTACTCAGGATGAGACAAGCTGAGAGACAGTGCGGCGAGGAGTAAACGTCTGCAGCCTCCGGGATTTGCCAGAAGAGGACAGAGAAGAGAAGTGAGCAGAGCAGAGTGGGATGGGCTGATGAGACAGAGTTCAGACAGAGTGCAGGCCACAGAACTCTTCACCAGAGCCAAGTCAGGGGTCTCCAACTACCCTGGCCTAACAGGAAAAGCAGGGAGCACAGCGGGTGGGAGGCACAGACTGCCTCGTCCCAGAGCTAATGCATGGCCAGGGTTTGGGCAGGAGTTGCCCCCCAAAGGGCCTCTGGTAACATACAAGCTGTGCCCATCCCACTGTTTCTCTGCCTACTGACTGGGTTTGGGATGCACAGGGGTTTTCAGGCAAGGACTGGTGTTCACTGTGCCTGCTGGAGGGAAGAGTATACAGCCCAAGAGTTGTGGCTTAGGTCTGGTTTGACCCGTGGCTTCCCAAGAAGAGGGAGGGCTGT
Organism: Paguma larvata; assembly: GCA_030068075.1. Taxonomy (NCBI): domain Eukaryota; kingdom Metazoa; phylum Chordata; class Mammalia; order Carnivora; family Viverridae; genus Paguma; species Paguma larvata. The sequence continues at coordinate 19,090,171 of CM057842.1, read as the reverse complement.
GGGACCATGGGTGATTTTAGGTTTGCAGAGAGGCCCAGTTCCTGGCACCCACATGCCATGGATGCAGGGTGGAGTGGGCCTTGGACAAAGGGAAACAGAGTGTCCACCTGTGCCAAGGAAGGAGGCCGGTGCCAGAATACTTGCCCACCTACACCCCTCCCCCAGTTGAGGCAAGCAACTTTGCAGGAGGGGAGAGGAAAGGAAGAATGGTTGCATCTTGGGCTAGAGGGTGCCACTCTGTAGGAACAGCAGGGGACATATTAATTCTGTTGGCCAACTCCTCCTGGAGACCAAATACCACCGACAAGAAATATGCCTTTGCTCTGATGGAGCCAGGCAAACATAATCTCCCTTTTGGGCTGTCAGCAGCAGAAAAGCAGCTCACAATTCAGGGACCTAGCCACTGGCTTTGTTCTGAGGCAGCTGTAACTCAAGTGTGCCCGAGGAGGCTGGGGTTTGGGCTCTCCCAGCGCCAGGTACTGAGTAGGGAATGCTAGGGCCTAATGGGACCAGAGAGGCTCTGGAAAGGAAGGAGCTAGAGTCTAGTCTTCAAGGAGGATGTGGCCAGAAGGGGCCAGGCCCATGTGGTCCAGGGATAAGGAGGTTATGCCCTTCTTCCTCCCCATTAGTGAGGAAGCGGAGTGGGCTTGCAGTAGAACACAATGTAGAACTCCACTACCTGAACAGCCTCAGTTCTAAGGACTGCGCAATCTCATGGGACGGCTGATGGCAGGTGGCTGGAGGGAGGGCGTGGCAGTGATTGGGTGGGCAGGCACTCAGCTGTCACCTGAAGGGAGGAAAGAATTCTGAATCTGATGAGCATCAGGTGGATTCCACCAGAAGGCCTCTAGGAGAGCCCGAGGCACCCGAAGACCAAGATAGGACCGTTCTCATGCAGGCTCTCCTCAAGATGGGGGCATGAGCTTCTGGGTCCTCATCACAGAAACTTGCTCTCTCCAAAGAGAAAAGTTCTAAAAAAAAAGCCACCGAATCTCAGGAATTGGGAAGCTTGGGGTGGGTCTGGGCAGCTTCCCCAAAGGAGTCCTGATAGCCCAAGTTCTCACTGAGGGGCAACAGATGTTCACCCACAGGAGCCCAAATGAACTTGCGGGCAGGAAGGCTAAGGGACAAGAAAGCTGGCAGGGCTGCAGGGCTTTTCAAAGGGCGCCTGCCTGAGCCACTCCAGTGAACCAGAACCATCTAGTTCACCCTACAGACTGATGTTGGTGAGCAATGAGGCCCATGGACCTCTGCCATGTGACCCAAGTGCACTGGGGCTAGTGGAAAGTCTAAGATGGAGTGACTTATCCTGGGAGAAGGGGGCAATCCCCACTGTGGCCTGGCCATTTCTCTGTCTCTGTGAATAGAAGTCCAGCACTGGCCTGAGAGTCATTGCCTGGCCAAGAGAGATGATAAGTGAGAAGCAGAGTCCCTGTGGGACTCGGGATCATGATGACAAGAGAATGGTGACAAGTATGTACAGTTCCTGCCCTGGAGGATCCAGGAAGAGAGTCAGGGAGCCACTACCCTGGCCTGTGTGTTCCCACTAGGCAAATGTCTCGTTTGCTGCACTGGCACTGTGGCATGGAGATGCGTCCTGTGGCCTCAGCCTCTTTCTTTCCCACATCCGGGGTGGGTGTGTCCAGCTTCTTGCTGCAGCCTGGTCTGAGGCCTGGTGCTCTTCTTTGTCCAGTTGGCATAGGGTCCTGGTCTGGCCACCAGCACCCATTTGAGCTCTGAGCCCTTCTGTGCTCTTGGCTAGTTCTCAGATGGCCCCGCATCTCAGGTTTAGATTTTGGCCCCTGAGGCCAAAATGGCACTCTGTTTTAGGGGAAGACGTGCAGGGTCCAGGTAAGCCACATGTTTTTCAGATGTGCAGCCTTGGGGGTAGGAAGGCATCTTCAGTGGGAATCTCCATGTCCTTTGTGGTTGGGCACGTGGTGCCTATGCCTGCCAGCCACTGAGCTTGCAGACCCAATGTCTTGTCTCCTTAAGGAAGACACAGAGGCATGTCCTCTGTGGTGAGCAAGGGAGGAGCAATGACAGTGGGGACAGCAGACAGCACTTGGTGAGGAGGTGCAATGACAACATGATGACAGCTTTTGAGGGACAGGTACTGATGGGACAGCAACTTGTATTCCTGGGGACTGAGTCTGCCCTAAGCTCCACCAGATGGAGGAGGGGGGGCAGAAACTACAGGGAGAGGGGCTGATATGGGACCAGGTCCTGGGTGGCAGGTAGCTTAGCACAATCCTCATATAGGTACTGCTCTGTGTTAAAATTAACTCAGATCTCCATGTGTGGGGCTTTGGGCCAGGGTCATGTGGGTCCAAGTCTGGCTCTTCCATCAGCTTGCTGCAGTGGGACACGGGGTAAAACTCCACTATCCAAACAGCCTCTGTTCTAAGGGCTGTCTGGGTTCATGCCCAAGTTGATGGGTTTGCAATCCCTGCTAAGATGGACTCATAGAAGCTGCTGGTCAGAGTGGTTGCAGGAGGACTGGACTCAGAGTACCAAGGGCTTCCTTGGAGAGGACTGTCTCTGGGAAATTCACTTTTCTGTGGCCTGTCCTTCCCATTCTTCTAGGAGCTTGATCAGCCGCAGGCCTATTCTGAGCAACAAGGAGAGGTTCTTGAGGGCTCAAGTAGAGGATGAACAAAGGGGCCATAGGGCCTGCTGAATCCTGGGGGTAGTTTGGAGAAGCCCAAAGGAGTGACTGTCCACAGTCTGAACACAGAAGCCTGAGTTTCCATAAAGGAGGGCTCAGTGCAGGTGGCAGCTGGAGCCTCCCTGAGGGTGAACCCTTGGAAGGGAGGGAGATACACAAACTAACAGGATCCAAACTTAGCATCAAACCAGATGTGGGTTAAACAGTGAGCACAGGAGTTGGTCAGGACTCTGGATAGACAGATGGGCCTGGGTGTTGAAGTGTGGCACAGCCTTGGCCAGTTGGTGCTCAGGGACAAGAGTCAGACGCTCAGGATGGGGACGGACATGGGGGAAGGCCACCTGGAAAGGGGAACAATACCTTTTTCAGCCACAGACAGATTGGGATCACTGCAGGGTTTGCAGGATCCGACCACTTGCTGGAACAGGGCCCGCTGGAAATTTGGCAGCTGAGGGAAGGAGAAAAATATCAAAGAGGGTGAAAACAACCAGTTATACCTCAGGAGACAGAGCTATGGGCCCAAGAGGCAGGACATGTTAAGAGAAGACAGGGAAATCAAAGCAGGGGTACCAATCATGCTCAGCCATAGGAAGACTGTCCCTCGCTATCTGGCTTTGAGTGCTGCCATTTCAACATTAGAGGCACCTCCCTATAATGCCTGGCTGGGCTCCAAGCTGTCTTGTACCTGGCCAATAAAAAGGACATAGGCACCTGAGAGTACCTTAACTGTATCCCTATGTCCTGCCAGGGAGATCCATTGGCAGAAAGGACTGAGAGACTCCTCTATCCCTCAGCACTGACAGGCTTGGCCTCCTGGAGATTCCCGCACAGGCCCAAGTTAGCACTGTGGATAAGGCAAAGGGCAGCACTCAAGCCTAGAAAGTCGTGGACAGGACCCACTTTTCTGATGGGCAGCTGCCAAGAAGGCCTGCTCCCTGTACCTGGCAGGGCTGATCAGGCACAGGGAGGTACTGCTGAGAAACTCCTGGCACTCTAGGACTAGGTAACAGTTGCTTGAAGGTGACTTTGATGGACTCTGATAGAAAGGCAGGCAGATTGGGCAGGGGAAGGAGTTAATCCCCATAGCTCTTTGTTCAAGGCCCCCAGGTAGGGCATCCAGAGAGCTGTGCAAATGGTGGAGAGAGTAGCCTCAGGAGGCAATGAGGGACTTCTGGTAGATGGATGGAGGAAAGAGGCAGAGTCTGTCTCAGTGAGGCTGCCCTTCACACACACAGGGAGGAAGACCATCCTCCAGACCCACATCCACCACTGCCTTCTCAGGATAAGAAAGAATGAGGTTCTTCTGCTAGACTGTTTATGGATAAGGAGTCCAGGAAGCTGACAAGAAGGACAACCACATAAGCAATTGTGGCTCCAACCTGCCAGCATTCTTCCTACGGGTGCACTCCATCTGGATTGCTGATCCTCAGAGCCACTGCAGTCCCTGCCCAGAGTGGGCACCCAGCAGCCTTCTGACGGTCTTATGGCAGAATGGGGAGGCACACAGGACATTACAGAAAGCCTAGCAGATGCAATGAGGGCAGCCCAGGCTGCCATACTTGCAGCAGAGGGCAGTCAGAAGTCTGGGTCCACTACCTGTCCATTCTCCAGGATGGCTGCTGGATACATGGCACTGCTTGGGCGGTCTCGGTGTGTGGGCAGCAGCAACATCATTTCCCGGGCGTGGCGGTACTTATCTGGCAGAGAGGGAGAGCCTGTAACCAAGTGAGAACAATCACGCACAGATGACAAGCCACAGATGGAAGGCCCAGTGGGCAAGCATCCTTGGGGCCAGGGAACCAGGGTAGGTGTCCCCTTGCAGCTGGGGTGAGGATGAGTTCAGCAAGCACAGAAGGAATGAAGCAGAGCCTGCTGGTGAGATGGTGGTGGGGCCGCACCTGACGTCCCAGCCGAGGCAGGCATACTGTAGACTGGGACAATGCCAGCCCACTGATAGAGCCCCCTCACCATGCACAGAGGCAGATCATGAGAACCGAGGACAGTAGCTGGGCCCCAAAGGGCCCCCTGCACCCAGTGCTCCTGGGATAGGGGATGACCTGGATGCTGGGCTCTCTCAGGGGGCCCAGGCATGGGTATAGGCCAGCTTGCAATGGAGCCATCACACAGAGACAGAGACACTCAGGTAACATAGTGGCATGGTTCTTACTTGACACATTGTGTCTCCACATACTTACCATCTCCAGATACCAACTGGCCCTGTTCTCAGCTGACCCCCTACCACCTTTGCCCAAAGGCTTCACCTTCTCAGTTCTAGGCCTCCAGAGCCTGGCTTCTACTTTCTGTTAGAGCCAGACTGGCTGGGGGCCCGGGGCCCTGCACACAGGTGGATCTCCAGAGTTTCTCTTTTTGAGACTCGCCCTTTAGTGAACTCAGGGGTCATATGGGAGCTAGTCTGGGAGTTGTGGGTCTTTAACCCAGGCTCTTGAGTTGACTTGGTTCCTGCTCTTCTTTTATGAGGCTTCTGTGGTGATGTCCTCTGGCCCGAGGGGCTGTTATAGAGGCCAGGCCTCACCGGTTGTGGTGGTCCAGTCCCCATCAATGCAGGCTATAGCTATAGGCCCAGGAACCTGTCAGCCTCTGGTCCTTGAGGGTACCTTCCGCAGAAATAGAGAGAACAGCTTGCTGGCTCTCTTTGGGAATGGATCATCTGGAAGGCCCTCCAGATGTGCATCGCTCGTACCAGACACCAGCATGTCCACGAGAGACTAGACCGTGGCAGCCTCTGGCTGGCTCAAGTGCTTGAAACCCCTCTGTGGTGTGCTCTTAGTGAAGCTAGAGAGTCCAAGGGCTGCATCTGAGAGGTGAATCTGGAGCTCTGGAGGTTCTGTGTCCCTGAAGCCCAGGGTCCCTGGGGCCTTCCTGCGAGTGTGCAGTGAAGGCACTGTCAGAGCACAACTAAAAAAGGTCTCGGCAGTCAGCTTCCCCAGGAGTCCTTGAGACATTCTTCTTGTACTCATTTTAGACTGAGAAGATGAGGCTTAAATACCTTGCAGAAATCAGTATAATAAAAATCAATAATGGCTGTTGTGAGAAAAGTTGAAGAGTTCCTAATTCCACTGGTTTCTGTAGTACCTTCCCAGCAAGAAACTGAACGCTCCCTGAGCCCTGCCTGCCACAGCTCTGGACAGGACCCTTTTACTTAGTGTGCACAGAAAGAGACATGCACCTTTTCACCAATTCGGTTACATCAGACTCCAATCTAACACCCATTCCACACCAGGCATGTGGTTGGAACATGGCACACTGCCTTACCCAGGCTGGCCATGGTCCCTGACCTCGCAGAGCTCACAACCTGGCCCGCCAGGCCAACCCCACATCTGCATACTCAATGTCCTGATACATGTCGGGGGTGCTAGGATGGAGGGACAACAGCCTGCAGGCCCCAGATGCTCTGCTGAGGATTTGAATCCATGCGATGGAGGCCCCTCTTGTGCTGTAACAAAGAGGTGCTCTGTGCTACTGCCAAGTTTTCCAATTCTGCCACCTCACTTTTCTCCCACTGCCCTCAGTCCTGGGCAGCCAATCCCATGGTAGTAGAGAATGATGGCTACTTTTCATGAAAACATTTAAACACCACAAGGGCTCTGGTGTCACAGGACTTTTGAACTGCTTGAGTTGTAGTCTGGTAAACCCAAGGAGGCTACGTCTCAGCATGACTGAGTTATTCAAGGAAGATCAATCAGAATCTCCAGGTTTCCTAAGCTCCACTCAGTCTTTTGACCATTAGGGGGAGCTGCCTACTTACAGGAGTTTAGATTGTGCCCTTGCAGGTCTTCTGGAAGATTTCAACAGGGACCACAGCAAAGAATGTCAATGGGCTTGGTGAGGAAGCCTCTGGTGTCATGACCACTCTTGGGTGAGGGGGAGGGGACTCCAATGTAAAGGACCCTCCACAACACGTCCATAAAAGCCTTCCCTTCACCCATAACAACCAGAAACAGAGCAGACTGTTCCCTTCCCTCCATGCCCCCAGTGCATCTCCTACTGCATCTACCACATTTATCTGAAAAAGCAGTCTTCTTCTGTGATGCTGGGTCCAGGTCTTCTCTCCGTCTTCTCTCACAGGGCCTACTGCTGGTATCCTACATACTGGCCTATGGTTTTCTCCAGAGAGGCCTGCACATGGATTGCATGGATGCTGTAGCCTAGAAGTGAATTTCTGCTCCTTCTTAGTTGCCTCTGCCCTCACCACCATTCTCAGCTTTGGGCACAGTGCCGTAATCATTGTTTACTTTTGTACTTAATGTTTACTTCAGAAAGAGAAAGGGATTCTGTCAGCCTTTCTCTGTATGATATCCTGGAGTTCGGGCCATGTGATGGCTTGTCTCTAGAGATGGCAACCACTAATGCCTTCCCTCCAAAAACACACATGCCAATCTTCACATCTTGAGGTGCAGTCTCATTTCCCACCTTGGTTTCTGGGTTGGCCTTAGTGACTTGGCTAGTTGACAGAATGTGCCAAAAGGGCCATCCTGGGTTTCCAAGGCTGGGTAATAAGCCTTGTAGCTTCTGCCTGGGTACCTTGGAATGCCTACTCTGAGAAAGATCAGCTGCATGCTGTGAGAAGCCCGAGCCACAAGTAAAGACCCTCCAGAGGGACTCAGGTGGACAGCCCCAGCTGAGCTGCCAGGTGACAGTTATTATCAACTGCCAGCTGTGTGAGTGAACCATCTTGGATATGCAGCCTAGCTGAACCTTTAGATGATTCCAGCCCCAGGTGACATCTGACTGCAGGCTCATGAGAGACTGCAAGCCTGGAAGTGACAGCCAGTGACTGGCTGGTGAGCTCAGATCACTCCTTTCTGTTGCCATCTTGCACAGTCACCCTGAGAAGCACTAGATCCTAGTCACTATAGCTGATTTCCATTCCCCTGGAAATGGTTCTGTCTAAAAGGACAGAGAATCAAATTTCTCTCTGAGAACTAGGGTCAGATTGTGAAGAAGATGCTGGCTCTCAGAGAACAATACTGAGCCACTGAATAAGAAATCAGGCAATAACTGGCAAAGTAAATAGCTTTTCACAGAGCTCTCTCTCCCCATTAAGCTTTTCTCAGCTGACAAGGCCTTTTTGGTTGCTGTTCCTTTTTAGAATAATATTTTCCAGGGTTAAGTTTAGCCTTCAAATTTAATTTTCATACTGTGCATTCATGCTCAATTCCTCAAGACAAGACTCACCATTGCCTTAACTTTGATTTTTATTCTTGCAAACATTTCAATGGAAAAGAACTGAGCCTTCTCCTGGGCTGTGTGTCCTCTTACTGAGGTGGAGATGCGACAGCCAGCCACCTCTGGTAGCGCAGCTATAACCACTGCTCAGGGCAGGGTCTGAATCCAGCCAGAGAGACTGCTGGAGCTGGGAACCCTTGAGTCCTCAGTGCTGAAAGGGGAGCATTCTCTAAGTCACAGGGCCGCTTTCAAAGACAGAGCCACAGATGAGAAGAGGACACGTGGGGCTCATGAGGCCCTCTCCTCTCCCTTCTGTAAGCAGCGCCCTGCCCTCCTTACCTCGGGCACTGGAAGGGGCAGAGGTAATCATCTGGGATGGTGCTGAGTGAGTGGAACTCAGGCTGGAGGAAGAAGGGCTTGCCTGGGACGAGGACAGAACAGAGACGTTGGTGATTGAGCCCTGGTACCTGGGGTTGGGATACGCGAGCTGCAAAGGGAGAAAAATCAGCAGGATAGAGGTCTGAATGGCCAGGATTGTAGGACTGGCCCAGAGTTGGTTTCTTCATGCCATGAGGTGCCCAGACCCAGTGTCTGATGAGGTACCCTAGGTCCTTATGGGGGCCAGGCTGGTGGCTGGCACTACGGGTCACCCACACCACCCATGGAGCAGGGCTGTTGGGTCTATTCTAGCGATGGTGCCCATAGAGGATGCAGGACTTAGCTATCATGAATGCCAGGAAGGAGGGCAATTTGGTGGAGGATATTTCCCATGGGATCTCTAAGAGCAACCAGGACTGAAGCTAGATTTCCTTTTTGGAAAATAATGCCTGGGAACTTTATTGACATGGGATGGTGTGGAGGGAAGGGAGTTTTACTGGCTCTGGGTGTTCTGATTTCAGAAACTAGAGAACTAGGCAAGGATGCTAGCCCTCAGACCAAATCAGCCAGCAGAGAGGCGAGTCCTCCAGGTACCGTGCTCTGGCCCACACTCCTTGGACAGCTCTGGTACCTGCATATGGTGGTATAGGTCCTCAGGAGCCTCGCCCATGGAGCTGTCACCCAGCACCACCATGTTTCCCGCTTCGCTAGATGCGTGTGAGGAGAGAGAGGATGATGAATGGCGACCTGTGCCCATCAAGTTCATGGGGCTGCGAACAAGAGTGGGAGATAGGGAGGAGTCAGGCGGAGAGCTGAGAAACCTTGCTAGGGGGACAGTGTAAGGGGGTGTGTGAAACAGTCACCCCTAGCCTCAGATGACACTGGTTTGGAGGGTTTCAGAGCTAATGCTTATACCCATCCAAGGTCTGGAGCAGTCCTGAACCCCTTGCCTGGTGCTCAGGGGCCCCTGGTCTCGCACGGCCAATGGTAGCCTGGCAAAGTGTCTATTTGGAGTTAAACAGTTTATGGCCACTCCATCTGATGACATCAGCAGTTTTTCAATTAGGAGGGATGAAAGTGATATGCTCAATCAGGTCAAGGATTCCAGGACCCCTTGCTATGTGATGTTAATCTGAGCCAGCAGTCACCCCCTGCTGGGATTTGCTCCTAGGCCAAGGGTGTCTTCCTGGTATGAGGAAGCTATCAAAATAGCTGGTTGGAAACCATTTGTTGACTTTCTTACACGTCTGTGGTCACAGGCTCGTCAATACTCTGTCAATAGTAGGCAGTCCTTTTCATTCATTCCTTCTTATTTATGGAGGGCCACTCTGTGCTGACTTACTGCTTACACTGGAAAACAAACCCAAGTAAGGGGCTCCTCTCCCTGGCTGCTCCTCTGATATGGCCTTCTTACCCTGGAGGCCTGGAGTATCTTCAGTTGAGCCCAAAAGACCAGGACTCCTGAGTTCAGAGTAGGCACACCTTGATGTGCTTCCATATCACCATGTCATTCTCTCCCTTAAACCGACTGGTGATCCTCATTCCCCTTGGGATCAAGGCCAAAGGCCTGAATGAACACGGCCCATTCAGAGCTGGAACTGGCCCCCTTCCATGCCCTGGAATCCTGCACTCCAGCCACAAGGCTCTGCTGGTAGGGCTGACCAGGCTGGCTTGTTCACATCTTAAGATGTCTACATACATTAGTCTATTTGCCTGTATCTGGTTCTATCCCCCTCCTAACCCCATCCTGTTTCTGGCTCACAAACTTCTACTTATCCTTCAAGACTTACCCCAAATGCCTCCCCTCCCTGTTCTCATAGTACCATGTACACTTCTCTCTCTCCCAGGATGACTGGATGTGAGCATGGGTCCTATGGCAGGAGCTGTGTGTTTGCTGTGTGCATAGGCCAGAGGGTATGTGAGTGAATATACACACCTACTATTTCAGACTTTCTTGCTCTGACCTTTGACATACAGACTTGCTTCCGTGGAGGGGACCCTCCCCAGCCCTAAGGCCATACCTGTGCCGGTGGGTCATCTTGATGCTCTCAGGGCTCATGGGACCATGGGATGCTAGGACATTTCCCCGTGGGGTGCTGGTGCCTGAACATGCAGGACTTAGTTTGTCCAAACCTGGAAACTCCTGTTGAGAAATGAATGCCCCTTCATCAGAGTAAATAATGAATAAGTAATTAAGGGGTAAGAGGAAAGAGTTGGCTAGTGGTTACAATGTAAAAGAAAAATGTAAAAAAGAAAAAGAATCAGATACTGATTTGGCAGAATCGCTGACTTCTTTTGGGCAATGGCCCCTTCATGACTAAAACGCTCTCCTAACTGCACTGGAGTCTTGACCAGAGGCCGAGAGGCCTTCGGTTGACCCCACTAGGAGAACACATCTGGAATAGGCTGGAGTTGCTCTGAGTTCACAGGAGTATCTTAAGAGGCATTCTCAGTTCAGAATAAGTGGACTAAGAAGCAGGAGCAGAAGACCTGATTATCAGCTGTCAGTCAGTTTACATTTACATAAGGGTTGGGTTTATTGGATTGCTAAATGGCCCAGCTCTCAGTATCCTGGGCTAAGTTCCCTGTGACACAGTCTATGGGGAGAAAGGACACAGAATCCTGATGTGGGCCCTAAGTCCTACTGCGGATATTTCTGAGCTTGGCCTGAAGAAGTGGCAGGTTTTCTACCCCCTTCTTCCCACACTAAAATGAAAAAGAAAAGTAAACTGGAGAGGACACCTGCATGTGTGTCCTGGAGACTTTGATGTATGCGGGTGAGTATTTTGTGATCTTTGCTATAGTGACTCAACAGCCTTGCATGGCAGAGAACATCCCTTGTGCTAGCGGTCATCAGGCTCTAGGCTGCTTGGGTCACCTGTGGTGATGGGGAAGTTCACAAATTGCAGAGACCAACCAAGAATGAGAGGTAATAGAATAACCATTAGATTTAGTGACAGTATCCAAGTTCTTCACTAAATGGATATTTTAATTTTAAGAGGGAAACACAAAACACTTTCACTTTCTCTGCATGTTTCACCCTGAAATACCATGGGAAAATCATTACAGAAGAGAAATTTCAGGCTTTACAAGCTTTCCTCTGAAAAATGTGCCCACTTCCCAAACTACAGACAAGCTTCTTTTTCTTGTTTTAGAGTCCATGCTATCTACAACTGGGAAGGAATGGCTGAGACCTGCACCGGGGGCCTGAGAACCTCCAGCATTAAGAACAAGGCAAGTCAATCCCAACAGGTCAGGCCGCTGAGTCTCAGTGGTCCAGCCTCTCTAGGACCAATGATCATCCCTGAAGAGGAGCCTCTTGTCTGTGATGGCCTTGCTGAACACTGAACAGCTCTATTTCCCTTGCCGCAGGTAATAAGTTCACACCTCTTGAGATCTGGCAGCCAGACTATTTGGCAGATAAGTTTCTCTAGAAAACACTTGGAGTCAGCTCCATGGTTGAAAATGGAGAGTATGTAAACAGGGGTTACAAGACCACCTGGACCCCATTCTCTGCCAGCAGCATTCCCTGCAAGACCACTGAAGGGAAACTAGTCCTGGAATACAGGCTCTGCTTTTGCTTGTGTGCATCAGTCTTTGGGCCAAACCCTTCTGTGAAAACCCAAGACCCAGGTCAGTGTTGGGGAGAACTTCTGGAGCAAGAGGGCATGAAGATGGGAAGGGAAAGAGAGGAAAGAAGGAGATGGGGGAGAGAGAGGGCTGGCTCAAGCTCAAGCTATGTCTTACCTGTGTAGGTTCTTGGGATAAAAAATATCTCCAAAGAGATATCTACATGTGGATCACATAATTTAGCTCTTTTCTTCCTCATGTGAAAACCCCTTTCACCAGCAGAGTACCTTGAAAAACATTCTTTGCCCTTCAATCTGGCTCCTCCTCAGAGGAGGGAGTAAATGAAGGGATCCTAGGCATGCTTCACCTGGATACAGCACTCACCTCTGCCTCTTGCCCCTCAGTGATGGGGACAGCTTTCCCTTCACATACCCCCCACCCTTTCCTTTGGCTTGCTGCACAGTCTGCAGGGAATGGCATCTGGTTCTACGGCAGCAGGGGCATGACAGGGATCAGCTTACATGGTAGAGGCTGGCCCGCATCATCTGGAACTGATCAATCAGCTTCTTATGCAGAGGGCGCATCTCTGGGTGCACAAACTTCTCATGAACTGCCAGCCCGACTCCAAGGACATGGACCTATTAGGGTGACAGATAAGGCCACTCTGCAAGCCAGGCAGTGGCCCTTGACAACTGCAGCCATCCTGTGGTGCATAGCTTTTACCTCCTGGCCACTGGCCTCCAAGCCCTCAAGACATACCTGCTCCTGCATGAGCTCCTTGAGCTGGGTGATCTTCTCTGCATCTCCTGGGTGCTTGGTGATATAATCTTTGTCAAAGAAGGCCTGAGAAAGGAAAGGCTAAGTCAGAAAGACTTCCCAGGACTACCCATTAGGGACTCAGGAAATGTGAGTCTAAGGTGCCACTTGAAAGGCAGGTCCTGCCTCCTCACAGGTACACACACACCAAGCAGCCTGGCCTGCTTGGACCTCCTGCAATCAGAGATGTGTTTTTTGCATCTAAGAAGGACTGAAGGTGGTCAAATAATCTAAGCCTGGGTACTGGTCCCAGTCCCTCATAGAGCCTGGATGGTCTGGGTAGGGCAGGAAGGGCTGGTGGCCAGGGTGTAGGGCCAAGTCTCTTAGCCACCCAAAACTTGTTTCTTGTGAAGGGCTGGGCTCCATGGCTCCTCTTGGAGGCCACTTAACATGTTTCCCTAATCAGATGGATTACTCCTCTGTCAGAGGTCAGAGGACAAAAAAGAAGAGACGGTCCCACGGGAGAGCCATGCCACAGAAACAAGGAAGGGTAGTGAGCCTCATGCCCAGATCATCCTCAGTCAGCTGAGGCACAGCTAGAGGAGGGCTAGCTAGGAAGGCCGCTCTAGAAGGCTGGAGTCTCAAGGAGAGAAGCCTCAGAACCACCTTCCCAGCAAGACTGCCTGTTGTGGGTTTGGTCCAGGGCCCAGCTCACCTCTTGGTATCTTGCGACACCTCCATTGACAGCGGCATCGATGACACCATTCAGGCACATGCTGAGCAGGTTGATGTTGCCGTGTGCCTGTCTGTGTTGATACTGGCTGATCAGGGCCCGCAGTTCCTGGTTCTTATTCTCAACCACCTGGATGGCATTCTCTAGAGGGCTCACCTCCACCTGAGGGCACAGGGCACACACGCAATGTCATCCCAGGCATGATGACAACCCCTTCTTCATCATGATACTGAGAACAAGGATCTAAGGCCAGTGACACTGATTCTCCCCTTTGTTCCTGTGGACCTAAGACTCTCTGACCCCTTTTGAATGTTCTCTTCTGATTTTTGGGCACTTAGAAGTATAGTAAAGAGTGAAGAACACCAGTTTTGAAGTTAGAGAGCTCTGACTTCCCGAATTTCAGAGAATAGTTTCCAGTTTTGTAAATTGGGAGATTAAAAATATATGCTCCCCTGGTGTTGTTGAGGAAGGATTAAAAGGGAGAAGGTGTACAAAGCCCCTGACAGAGGTTTGGCCTATGGCAGCCTAGGCCAGGCAGGTGCCTGAAGCTCTCTGTCTTCGGTCCTTAGAGAAAGGTCCTCAAAGCCAGGGCTGAGAGAGCAGCTGTGAAGATCAGCCCCATTTGAAACGTGTCTCACCAGTTCCCTCCTCTCCACTTCGAACCACCGAGAGATGCCAGGCAAGCTATGGGTGAGGGTCAGCGTGGTGCGCTCAATCCACAGGCTCTGTAAGGACGGTACAGACAGGGACAGGCCATTAAGCAATTTCTGCCACACCTGCCTGCTTGAAGGATGAGACAGGGACAAGATCCTGAGAAAGTGGGGCTTGCCCCTGGCCTTACTTTAAGTACTGCCCCTGTTTTCCCACTGTTATTCACCTTGAATTCATTCTCCTTGTCCTTGGGGCCTTTGTGAAAAGGCCTGTCGTACCGGAACTTCCTCACATTGTTGACACGGTAGAAGCTCTTGACACGATCTGGGACCCTATCCATCTGCAGGACATCCACATAATCTGGAATGGGTGTCACCGCATAGATCTGCAAGTCTGGACAGGAAGTGAAGGGGAAACCCAGACTTGCCCGAGAGATGGGTCTGAGTACTGACTCCTGTCATCACCCAAAGGAGAAAAGAGCCCCACAGCTCCTGTTCCCTACTGGCAGCAGCAGTTGCATCTCAAGGAGCAGGACCCTTGCACAGACCCAGGCACAGTTAGACCAAATTTCCCTATCTGCACTCTCTTCCTGCTCTAGCACTGAGCCTTCTGAGCACTCAGTCAAGGTGAGATGTCAACATCCAAGAAAGAAGGGAAAGGAGTCAGAAGAACGGTGCCCACTCTGCAGGAGCAAGAAAGTTGCAAAGGCCTGAGCCTGCCCACTATAGGTAAACTGTATTTACTGCAGAACAATCTTTTAATAAGAGTACTTTTTGGGGTCTTTGTGGAGAGATAACATGGGAGTCCACCTGCTCTCCTTTCCTGGAACAAGCTTGTACAGTCATGGTGACTGTCATGAGGCCTCCAAGGAAGCTGTGTGAGGGGGATGAGGGCAGGCCAGCGTTTGCATCCACACTTCCACATATCACTAAAACCACAGGCACTCTCCATCTCCTTCTCCACACTCTCCACCCCTACCCACAGGGCTGTACCTCAGTCCTCCTGATGAAGACTAGGAATAATAACAGATGCACACAAGAGCGGAGCAGGTGATAGAAATGGTGGTTATCCTTCTGGCAAGAGTTCTGGTGGGACCCCCACCCCCCCTGTACAGTGACTGCTCCTGGATGGCTAGGCAGGTCCTTCACAGGGCCAGGTATAGACTAAGGTGATGGTAGCAGCCCAGAAGCCCTGCTTCAGGCACCCACAGCTAAGGGCATGCCATGCTGCTTCTGTACAAGGCTGCATGAGTGCCCTGCTAAGTGCAGGTTCAGTGATGAGGACATATTCTGTTCAGGACTTATGGGTAACCTAGACTGTAAGGCAAACAACACAACAGAGGGGCAGTTTACTGGGTGGGCTTCACCTCCCAGGACCCCAGCCCGCCTTCCCCCGCCAAGCACTGAAAGATACACTGGGCATCACACTGCAGGATGGCATCGTCGGGGTGATTGGGGTGCTGCATGGCGACCGCCTGTGGGAACTCGCTGAGCATCCTCTGCTGGAAGGCCTCCAGTCTCTCGTAGTCATGGCCCCGGCACACGTATTCTTTGTTCTGCCACAAATAAGAAAGCATGCTCTATGCCTTGCCCACAGCCCCCACCTCCACATGGGTGTCAATAGCTACTTGTGTCACAAGTATGTTCTTGGAGCCCCTGTGACAGGCATGGGGCACAGCACTCAGTCTCTGCACGAAGGGAAATGATGATCCAGAAGGGAGAGGAACAGAAAAAGGGAGACTTGCACTGTGATGTGGCAGCCGGGAGGCAGGGCACAGGTTGCAGGAAGCTTTGAGGAGGGAGGGCACCTTACCCAGGAAGGGGTGAGAGGTGAAGGGTGGGATTTTAGAAAAAGCTGTGTCTGAGAAGAGTCCTGAAAGGCCCACTAGGGGAAGCTCTGACGGAGGAGTGAGGAAGGGTACTATACATGGCACAGTGACAACCAGAGCAGCAACAGCTTGTACAGGAAAAGGTTGTGTGTGGAGAGTTGGTGGGAGGGTGAGGAAGATGCCTGCAAGGAGTGATCACCAGCGGTGCTACCACATAAGTCTTAATGAGGGTGACCAAGTGTGTGCTTTTGAAGGGCCACTTTTGTTAGCAGAGACAAACAGTCCAAACATTACTCAGTGTCCAGTAGGTATTCAGTAATTATTTACTGCATGGGGAATAAATTCCTTTGTAATTGTGTCAGCAGAACAAACAGACATCATCCTAACTACACATTTCTTAAAACCCTGTTATACCATATTTGGTTTAGGTTAGGTCTCTGTTTTTCTCCTAGTGGGCTGCAGTCATGACAGGGCCCCCTCAATCCTACTCTGCCTACCTCACAGCTGGTCACGAGTGAATGGAACACTTCTCCAGCCCTCTGGTGACATGTGTCTGCCTGCCCAGCTACCTCACTAGATCCAGTTTGACAAAGTGGCGTCAGGCATTGGCAGCCCTTCCTGGCATGTCTTCAGAGGAGGAGAGAGAAGTTCCACAGGGCCAGCCATACACTTCTTAGTATAGGGATGACTATAGGCCAGGCCCTAGAGGACCTCACACTTTTTGGAACAGAATTTCTGCTCCCTTTCCACTTCCCCACTTACTATGGGAGAACTCAGCTAAAGCCGGGCCACATGTCTGGATGAATTGGAATAGAAAAACAATACCAGAAGGGAAGTCAAGGTCAGGAGGAGCAGGCTGGCCTCTCCAGTGGAACAGACCAATAGTTAAATGACAAGAGACATTTCTAAGTCCCTTGCTTGATAAGCAGAACTGACAAAGAAGATAATTGTAAAGAATTGGTCTTTTCATATCAACTCAGAAATATACAACCCTTACCAGTATCTGTTCCTGGGACAAATAAAGAGGAACAGAAATTCCCCCAAGAAGGGAGGGCTGGATGTTTTCCTGTCTCTGTGCAGATTAGTAGATAATCACATTTGTGAAGCAAAAGAGGCAGATGGTCCAGGGAAACCAAGCTGACAGAGCTAAAGTAATAGATGGCCTATGTGTTCAAAGAAGGTGAGGGAGTAGCCTAGCCTTCTAGGGAAGGCCCAGCATGAGGAAGGCACATAGTGTTGACCTTGAGGTTGGTTGTCAGTTTCAAGTTTGCTTGTGTGAAAGCCCCAGCATCCTCACATGAGACAGATCCGGCTGCCACTGCTTTGTACTTTGTGCTTGCCATCTACCAGGCAAACAGCACCTCTACTGGGACTTATTACATTTGCTAGAGATGAACTGGGCAGTGGAGGGAAGGGAAGGGAGCATGTGGCTAGGCCAGACGGATCTGCAGGCAGGAAACACAGCTCCTTGGGAATGTCTCTTGTGTGGAGATGGGGATGGACTGATGGGCAATATTTCCTAACACCCATTATTATTCTTCCTCCATTACTGGCACTGCTGAAACCACATTTGAACATTCAGCCTGTCGCCTGCAAGCATTATTTGGATGGCTTAGATGCAGGTTCTACGCCAGGTCCTACTTGTCAGAAAGCTCTGAGTGCCCTGAGACACTGATATACCCTGTGACATAAGCATGTGGGGTGGAAGCCAGGATGAATCATGATGGAGAACTCCTGTTTGGCAGGGACAGAAATCAGGACACCGAGGGCCTGATTTTGTAATATCCAAAATAATGATGTTTTAGAGTACAATCTGGTTTATGATATATAAATTGTGGAACTAAACAAGAAGACTAAAATAATAATAAAGCATACTTTGCCAAGACAAAATAAGAAAGAAGTTACAAGGCCAGAATCAATAGTTTGTCTAAGGACTTTCTAGAGATGCTTTTGGTTTCTGATTCTTGTGCAATTCCTTCTTTCTCTTCTGCTGACCTCTACATCCATTGCTTTCATATAATCTCTGCTGGTGGGGGTAGCAAAGATGCCACTTCTGAGATGCCTGAAGTGGATGGTCCCCAGAGAGTGAACAAGTCAAGTCTGTTCCTCCTGAGGAGACCTCTCCTCATTCATATTCTGCTGCTAGAAACACTCCTGTGAACTGGAATTGGAGCCTTCTTGGGAGTCACAATTAGGCAGAGTGTGCTTGCTAGCTCTGTCAGTATTACTAGTTTCTGCAGAAGTCAATTTTCTTTTTAGCCTAGAATGATTACTGCCTAGGAAATGTGCAAGTTGACCTGTCTTACCATCTAAAATGTGGTTAGCCTGGACTCTTGCTAGCAGACGGCTTTTTTTTTTTTTAAAGGAGCCCCTAAGCCCAACTGACCTGTGATCTGATATCAAGCTCATCATTGCTCACTGGTGAATCAATTTTTCCAATAAGACAGGATCTTAAACATATCAAAAGGATTCTATGAACTTTCCCAGCTGCTGGTTGAGATTTGAGCTTTAGTAAGACATTGGAACTGGGGACAGTCAGAGAGAGTCTTAGGTCTCAACTGCAGCCAAAGGCCCCTTCATCAGCACAGCTGCATTTAGGTCCCCTGAGAATGATGAATTCCTATGGGCTGCAGCCTATAAGCCCAGGATGACTTTTCTTGGAGCCTATGGCTTTTGTGGAATAAAGAAGAGAATCACAACAGTTCAACTGGTGTCAGTATGTCTATCCTCAGTCATTTCTTCTGCTCTGTTGGTATCCCCCCTCAGCCTTCCAGGTTGATGGCTTTCACCATCCTGGGCCAGAGAACTGGCTGCCAATAAAAGGCTTTCCACAGCCAGATCCCATTTGACAGCTCACAAGCTTCTCTCAAATCAACTGGTTCTCCATCCTGGCTGCATAGCATACAGTGCAGCCTCGTGTAGAGCCTTCGTCTTAAATGACAAAACCCAAGAGGCTAGCCTACTATTGAGGTGAGGGGTGTACTGGTGTGCTATCTAAGCATAATCTAAGAATATCTAAGAATAATCACAATGGAGAATTCCAGGCACTGGAACTAAAAATTGGAAGGCTTCTAGACATACCTATGGGACATTCTCAGACCCTAGTCATTTCCTGCAGGAATTTGGTTGATTTGGGGTAAGAAAGTCACCTTCATATATTCCAGGTAGCTACAAAATAGTACAGCAGAGTAAAACAAAGTTTAAAGTTGGGAGCCAGTCCAGTCAACTAAAGCCAAAAGCTTTTTATTGACTAATTAGTCCTTCAAAAAGTAGTATTCAGTAGAATAGGGGAAAAGACAAAAAAAAACAGGTTATAAATGAATTATTGTGTAAAATATAAGTTCTTGTGACTACCTGAATGGACTCACCCGAAGGAAAAAAGGAAACTTCCTGCCATAGAAGCCAACTCGAAAGAACTCAGGCTCCAGGCGTTGCTGCTCCATGATGTTGTCATAGTAGCTGGCCTCCATTTTCTGTGAACAAGAAAGGCAGTTGCCTTTAGGTTGACCTGACTGCTAGTGGTGTCCAAAGCAAATTCTCCCAGGCCCAAGTAGACACTCTTTTGGAAAGACTGTGTGAGAAGTGAGCCCCTAGCCATGATCAGACTCTCCCCAGGTTGCTGCATAATGGAAGAGGAAACCCTCCTCTTCCATCATCCTCTGATGGTGGGGTGGGGACAGCAGCCCAGTGTTCAGAATGTCCTACCCAGTGGGTGGACCCAACCTCATCCAGATCCAGGTTTCCTGAACTTTCAGGGACACTGGTTTAACATGAACTTTTTTTGCCCAGGGATTTCTGGTTTTTACTGATACTCACTACACCAAATGACTTCCAGCTCATGTTAGTTAACTGGTGCTATAAAATGGTGCTATTCTCAGCACCATTTTCAATCAGTCTAACTGCATTTCTCTTGCTCATCTATCATCTGACTAAAGATGCTAATAATCACAGTGAGAAAGTCTCAGTTGCCAGCATCACTGGTACTGGTTCCAACTTAGGAGATTTTAAACTTTAAAAGTTGAACTAATATCCATGATGTCTGGCATTACCAGCATCAGTAAGTTTCTTAGTATTGGCCGACCTGGCTTCACATTCAGAAAAACTCACTGAATTTTGCCTGGGAATATAGTTCTAACGCACTCAATCAAGCCAGCTTGCTGAGGAGCAGTGGCCTTCAAAGACCAGTCAAGAAGCTACTTCTAGAGAACCACATTTATTACAAAGACGCAATACCCATCTGGATCACGGAACATGGCAGAGCTGGCCATGCTGCAGAGGGTGTGGGAGGAGGGTAAGCTGATACTGCTGGCTTCTCTTTGCTATTGAAGTCTGCAGCTGTTATGACTCAGAATCCAACACTAGCAGTCAGGAAAATCTGGTGGAGACCTTCAAAGTCCATGAGACATTTCACTTAATTTTTGAATATTTTGCATCAAAGAAGGGAGTAAGAACAAGGTGCTTGAAAGTGACCACAAGCCAAAGCAGGGAAAGATCTTATGAAGTCTTCATATGAAGCATCTCTGAACAAAATCGTTTTAGGAAAAGCTTCTATGTGAAGGTGAGCTGCCATCTCCTCCTTGAATACCCCTTCTTATCCTGCATATGCTGCTTTTCCCTTAGCTGAGCACCAGTGGCTGTTGAGGTCTGGATCATATAATTATTTGTTGGGTGTATATTTTAGTTCCCCAGTCAGACCACAAGTATCTCGAGGGTAGGAATCTTGTCCTCTGCTTTTCCTGTACTGTCCACAGCACCAAAGCAAGGGCTAGACCTGCAGTGAATGCTCACTCAGAAACGGATGCTAGGAAAGTGCTAGTACCTCTAGTCAGGGTTGGGTTGGGGAAAGAGGCAAAGCTCACCCGAATCCAGCTGAGGCTCTGATAATCGTAGAGGCTCTCATATTGACATGCCAGCTCCCTGCACAGTGGGATTCCAAACTCCCAGCTCTGTGTGGGAAATAGGAACAAGGCTTTAGCACCTCAGACATCCTCAAAATGGCCCAAGCTCACACGGAACACGTTAGAGGGCACAACCAAAAGCCCCCTGCAACTCATCTGTCACAAGAACATCCACTCAAGATGAGCCACACTGTGCTGTGGCTTTCTAGCTCAAGGTTGTAGATTTCAGGTTTCTTCTCAAATGTCTCTACCTCCAAAAGGCCATTCTCTGACTACCTCATCAAGGACTGGAACTTCCCCAACCATTCTCTGTTTCATTACTCTCGAGTTATCTTTAAAAAGTATTTACTTTTTTGTTGTATTAATCTCAATAAACTACATGAGGGCAGGACTCTATTTACTTTATCCTCAGAGCTTAGAGCAGTGCCAGGCATGAGCAGATAATAAAGATTTATTTAATAAGTTAATGAAGGAAGCAATGATTTTTACTTTTATTTAAATTCCAGTTAGTTAACATACAATGTAGCATTAGATTCTGGTGTACAATATAGTGATTCAGCGCTTCCATACAACATCCAGGGCTCATCACAGAAGTGCACTCCTTAATTCCCATCACCTCTTTCACCCATCCCCCCACCCACCTCTCTGGTACCATCAGTTTGTTCTCTATAGTTAAGAGTTTGTTTCTTGGTTTGTCTCTCTTCTTTCCCTTTGCTCATTTGTTTTGTTTTTTAAATTCTACATATGAGTGAGATCATACAGTATTTGTCTTTCTTTGACTTATTTTGCTTAGTGTAATACTGTCTACCTCTATCCATATTGTCGCAAATGGCAAGATTTCACTTTTTTATGGTCGAGTAATATTCCATTGTATGTATATATATATATATACACACACACACACACACACACACACACACACATACCACCTCTTCTTTATCCATTCATCTGTCAATGGATACGTGGGCAGAAACAATGACTTAAATTTTTTTTAATGTTTATTTATTATTGAGAGAGGGACAGAGTGTGAGCAAGGGAGGGACAGAGAGGGAGACACAAAATCTGAAGCAGGCTCCAGGCTCTGAGTTGTCTGCACAGAGCCCCATGTGGGACCTGAACCCACGAACCATGAGATCATGACTTGAGCTTAAGTCAGACGCTTAACTGAGTGAGCCCCCC
Source organism: Paguma larvata (assembly GCA_030068075.1). Lineage (NCBI taxonomy): Eukaryota > Metazoa > Chordata > Mammalia > Carnivora > Viverridae > Paguma > Paguma larvata. The sequence goes on along the minus strand of CM057842.1, from coordinate 19,068,323 downwards.
AGGCCCCTCCAGAAACAATGACTTTTGAATTAAGATCATTGAAGCTCAGAAACAAGTACAGAAACCAAGCCAAAAGTGGCTACCCAAGGACTTGAGGTAGAAGTGACAATTTCCTTTATAGGAACATTCAAATCTCAAAGAAGACTTTAGATGATCCTTGCCTAGTGAGGCCCCAGGCTGTCTCTTTGGCATGGCCCCTGTTACAGTGACAGGCCCATATAACAGGTGCCTATGGAGGGCTTAAGGGGTCTTCGCTAAGGGCCAGTACTGTCCATTTCCCCTGCTTTTTAATATAGTGCTTTCTTTTGTTAGATTAGGAGTCATTGGTTTACTTGATATTTCAGCCAGGCTCTTATCCCCAACTTCTACATGCTAATTAAAAAAAATTTTGTAGGACATTTTAAGTGTATAGAAAAAGAGAAGAATGAACCCCTAGGTACTCATCACCCAGCCTCAACAACGACCACTTGTCATTGGCAACTCATTGCCAGTCTTGTATCATTCATACCCCAACCACTTACTGTCCCCCCAGAGTTTCTGAAGCAAATCTTAGACATCATATAATTTCACCTAGTCATATTTCAACATGAATGTTTAAATAATAATAAGTATATTTTAAAAAATACTATTTGAAATAGCATCAAGGAGAAGGACAACACTATGTCATTTGGGACTGTGTTTCTCAAAAAGAACAGATTATTTCTATCCTTTGAAAGAATTAATGCCATATGGATTGAAACTGAAGGACCAATTAAAAATATTAAAACAAACCAAAGGGAATTTTTAAATAGACCCTGGCTCCCAGAACCAATAAAATGCCTCTGCCTCAGCGAGCTAGAAAAACCTCTTATACCCTCATATTGGGTCTTTTGAGGAGCACAGGTCAGCCCTCCTTCCGGCTCCAAGTGCTACTTGGGCAGGTTTTAGCCAAGGACCCACAACAAGGTCTGTCTGGCAGGCAGCTCCATGGGGGCTGGCTAAGCATCTGAGCTATGTGGTAAGCTTGCCAAGAGCGCCCCATGGGGAACTGCTCATTTAGGTGACAAGGGCCCCACGTGGGGCTAACGGAGCTCAGCCTGCTGACAGTTGCTCCCAGTACAGCAGGTCTTCTCCCCTTCTGGGATCAATGTTCATCTGCCTTGCTGGCATGTCTGCCCTTATTTGTATAATTTGCCCTCCTCCCACCCACCCTCAATTATCTTTAGAGTGAGCTAGGAGCAAGAGTTTTATTTTTTTTTATTTTTTTTTGGGGGGGGGTTTCATTTTTTTTAATAATAACTTATTGTCAAATTGGTTTCCATACAACACCCAGTGCTCAACCCAAAAAGTGCCTCCTCTGTGCCCATCACCCACTCTCCCCCCCCACACCCCCCTCTCCCCTCAGTTTGTTCTAATTCTTTGAGAGTCTCTCATGTCATGTCTTCCTTCCTCTCTGTGGCTTTTTTTTTTTCTCCTTCCTCTCTTCCTCTCTCCCCTGGTTTTCTGCTAGGTCTCCCAGTTTTAAGACACTCTGTTAACCTTAAGGGATTGTGCTGGAACCCTGGTGGGTCTGGGGGCTTTGAGAGCTGTCTCTGAACACAGGTGAGGAATGTGCTGCAGATATAATGCATCCCCATTACATTTTTTCTCTTGGATTCCTGCCTTCTGGCAGAAGGCAAAGCTACTCTAAAACTCCTACCAATGTCTGAAATCCAATTATTTCTACCAGCTCTGACAGGGATGACACAAAAGTTACACTGACTTAGGGCTCCTTCTAATCAAAGTGAAAAGGAAGGCAAAGGCCTGGGACTCAGACTGGTGGTCTTTGTACTTCTGTTTACACACAGCATTATTAGAAGCAACAGATTCATCATTCCTTCAGAGGAATGTGGGCAATAGCAACCCTCAGTCAGAAGAGCCCAAGCCCAGCCCCACAGAAAAGGCTACTCTAGTCTTAATGGTCTGTATGCCAGACAAGCAAGGGTCAGAGCCCTCTGCCTAGCTTCCCTTCCTGTCTGCTCCATCTGCTCTGCGATGGAGGACCAACTCTCATCTTTGCGCTTCTCTTTCCTTCTTTCAACTCCTACTCTGCCAGATCCTTTGAAGTGTTCCTTTTTCCTTGTCTGGCCTGGAAGTGCTGACCCTCTATGGACTGGAGCCCAGTCCAGCTTGGGGCAGGCTCTAGGCTCTCACCACTGGAGAGAATGGCCCAGGGCTAGAGTATGACCGTGAGTTGAACTTCTGACTCAGTCCTTCTGGGTGCTCAGGAAATAAACGTGGGACCAAAGGAAGTCAGGTTATCTGTATAAGGTATATAACAGAGAGGCTGGGAGTATGTGGAAGAAAAGTAGAGGGACTGGCTTGTGAGGCAGGGTGTACTGGGAGTGCTGAGGGCTGTAACCCCTTTACCTGGCCCTCTCTAGAGTCTTCTTTTTTGCCCTCCTCCTGCTGTCAAGGTAGCTTTTCTCCTGGCACCAAGAATCCTACAGGAACACTTTTTCTGCAGCAGCCAGGTTTTGCTTTTCTGAAGCCAATAGTAATAATAATAAAAAAACCTTGAATGTATTAAAGAACTGGTTAGCTCTGTCCACTGGTTCTATGGGGTACTGAGGCACAGAAATGCAGAAGTTGGACCTTCTGTATGAACTCAAGAGAATGAACGTGATAAATATCTCTTTGAGGATGAGCTTATGAAAGGGTTCTGCACTCAGCACAAAACCTGCTCCCCCAGCAATTCACAGAAAAAACAGGGTTACTAGAAGGAGTGGGAAATCCTCAAGATGGTGGCCTATGGAGCCTTCTAGTCTTTCCCCCAATTCTGTTCATCTATGATACTCAGTCAGGTTTTGCATTTCATTCTCTCATCCATACTATGCTTTAAACCTGCTTTTCTAAACACTACTGTAGTGTTTCATGAGGAGGGGAACCATTAATGCTCCCATGTCCCACTGGTAGGCTCTGTCAGAATAGGATAACTCTCTACCGTGTACTTTGTGCCCATGGAAAGAAAAGAGAACTAATACACTAAAAGCACTTATGCACACTCACACCACAATCATGCCACTCCTTCCGAGCTGGCAGGGCTTGCTGGGCATGTGGGTAGATGACAGTTCCAGGTGCTGGCTGCCAGAAATGCAGGCTTGAAAGTATACTGGTGTGGGGCTTTAAGTCCAGCCCTGGACCAACAAGGAGAGGAGGCTTTGGGACAACACTGTGGATCAGTCACACATGACTGCCTGAGGACTGAGCATGGGCCTCCTTTCCAGGCTAGGTTACACAAGAGCTCTTGAGATTCTGGAAAGGTTCCTGCATGGGTGAATGTTTTTGACAAAGATGTCTTCTATGTTATATAAAACTGATGAATGTTTTCTGATTTATGGGCAAAGCCATTAATGTTTAAATCTTTTTCTTTATGATGAATAAATCCATTAAAAAAACCCAATTTCCATTCAAGTCAGGGGTTCAGCCATGACAGTTCCCTGAGTGATCCAAATTCAGGTTTTTAAAAATATTTTAAAAATGTTTATTTATGAGAGAGAGAGAATGAGAGAGGAAGGGGCAGAGAGAGGGAGACACAGAATCTGAAGCAAGCTCCAGGCTCTGAGCTGTCAGCCCAGAGCCCAACATGGGGCTCAAACTCATGAACTGTGAGATCATGACCTGAGCTGAAGCTGGATGCTTAACCAACTGAGCCACCCAGGTGCCCCTTAAATTCAACTTAAAAATTTTTGTTTAATGTTTATTCAGATTTGAGAGACAGAGACAGAGTGTGAGCAGGGGAGGGGCAGAGAGAGAGGGAGACAGAATCGGAAGCAGGCTCTAGGCTCCTAGCTGTCAGCACAGAGCCTGATGGGGGACTTGAACTGTGAAATCATGACCTGAGCCGAAGTCAGATTCATAGCCAACTAAGCTACCCAGGCCCCCCAAATTCAGGTTTTTAAAGCAGTGATCAAAGCTGAATAAGTCACACAACCCCAGCCTTTTCAGTGCATGGACCACAACCAACTGTAGGTGGTCAGAGGGCTCCTTGTGGAGCCCTCTAAGAGATAGGAGCAGGATGGCTGGGAAGTTCCAAGGAGGCCTACACCAATGCTGACATTGTCTGCCAGTCCCACAGATTCAAGCCTGATGGGGAAGAATCCCAATGAGAGAAGTCTAGTCTGTGTTGTGATGAACAGAAATCCAAGATAAGTACATGTTCCAGTAAGAGGCAGGACAGGCCTCCTTTGACTAAGGTTAAAATCCACTCGTTTTTATAGCTCATATGTTCTATGGCAGATTAGAAAAGCAACATTAATTCTCTAAGTAAATCTAGTAAATGTTAAGCAGGGTATCAGAAGCCCCTGCTATAGGAGCATCAGCATTTATAGATGTGCAAGGGTGTTTTGTGGGGCTATCTCATACCCTCAGTCTGGAACTGGTTTCCAAACCACAGAATTAAAGTGTTATATATATTTTTTCCCCAGAGAAAATCATGCTGCCTCCAAAGCTAATGCACACACATGGACATCCACCCACTCATTGTCCCCACACCACCCTCTGCAGCTGCCCTTAGTGTCTAGATGTCACGCATTATAGCAGAACCTAAAAAACCGAATGGCTTGCCTAATGACACCTACCTTGCCTTTGTTGAAGTAGTGGATGATCTTGCGGCACAGTCCCTCTTTCCGCTGCCACTCTGTCTGGGATGGGTAGTGGAGGAATTCCCGAAGTGGCCGTTCCTCCCACTGCAGCAGCTCACAGTAGAGGAGCAGAGTGAATGCGGCTTCTGTGGGGAACAGGCAATACGGAGATCCAGGGGCTTGTCCTCAGGGGTCCAGGGGGAGCCTGGTGCTAGGGGACTAGGCCAAGCACTATGCCAGGACAGGGCATGTGCAGCCCAGGTCAGGGAAACTGGACATGAAAGTTGACATAGAGGGGCTTCCCAGCCAGCCAATAACCTTTGCCCATAGTATTAAGGAGTCAAAGATCCTGGTAGACAGCTCCCTCCCATAGCCTGATTATTGAAGCTGGGCTCCAGATGAAGTATGGCCCAGCTACCTGAGAGTTTGAGCACAGAGCTTCCTTTCTAACCTTCTTGGAACTGGCTCTTGCAGGAGTGCACTGATCAAATCTTCTCTCAGCCCTCCCTAAGCCAGCCCCAGTGCCTACAGCAACATTTTCTGTCCTCAGCATGGCCTTCATTTCTACTGTTTCTACAAGGACCAGAAAGAAGTATAAATGGTGGTAACTGTGCAGTGGGCCTGTAGCCAGAAGCTCCATTTCTGGAGGAGCTTAAAGTTAATGCTGGACTCAGGGCAGAGGCCCAGTGACACTTAACCCTACATGTGGAACTGTTCAAGAGGGTTATATAAAACAAGAGTGATGAAATACTGTGGCTCCCTAAATTCTAAGGCATGAGTCACACTGAATTACAGCCACTGCTCAGGATCCTCATTCCTCGGTCTGCTCTTTCCTGTTCTATTTCGTCATTTTTGGTGGGCATCTCCTATTGGCAAGGTAATTAGCTCTAGCTTCTTCCTGGCCTTCAAGGCTCTACTCAAGTCTGCTACAAATAACTGTGAAGAATCTCATTTCTAAGTATTCCGTGATCCACTTCCAGTTTTAGCCAAATACACCTGCCTGCAGCCACTCCTCAGGCTCTTCCTCATCCTTGCCTCTCTGCTTCTGCTCTGGCCACTGGACCTTCCTGCCCAGGGATGCACATGCCTCCTTACTGGATCCAGATGGGATTCTGGGGAACAAGCTTCTGAGGCACTCAAGGCCTCCCTTTGGAACTTAGAAAATCAGGTGACAATTTTTTCTTTCCTGAAAATATTCTTTTCAGATGTTATTCCTGAGGCCACCAGAGGCAAGGCTTAGCACACTCTCTCTGTCCAAATCCCTGACCGCACCTCTCAGTCATGGCCTAAGCCTCTAGGAATTTAGTAAATGCTTCTGTATTATATGGAATTTATCAAAGTCTATTGCTTCACTGTTTTCTCAGAGGCTTGCTGCAATCACGGGTGGAAGTAGACACAGAGAATGACAGATTCAGTACAGTCATTTCAGATTTAATTCTTGCTAAATTAGCAGAATTAAATCTGTGGTCAGAAGAGGGGGCATCTATGCAAAACAATCCCTTACATCTAGAAATAAGGAAGAGGATTCTGCGTTTCTCCAAATCCATCTAATTCTAGTAATGTTTGTGGACAAGATTAGCTTGAATTTCATGATCTGTTACACAAATTCAAGTCCTATGGCTCAAGAGCTATGAAGTGGCAAGTCACCACAGTGAAGAAGGTGGCTATTTTGGGGGAGGTATGGCACAGGGTGATCAGGCAGGAGACACATGCATGCACATACCCTCTTGACTCAGAGTGGTCCCTCTTGACTCAGAGTGGTACTCAGTAAAGAGTGTGACAGGCAGGCTGAAATGCCTTTAAATTTGCTCAATTACAAAAGGCCTTAGTAATGGATTAAATTGTAGAAAGGGGCCCTATGTGACCTGTCAGAAGGCCAGATGAACACTCTCATTACTTTCCATTGGAAAATCAAAGTGGGGCTGCTGTGCAGTTGCAGGGGAAGAGCCTAGATTGCAAGGCAGTTCTGCCACCAAGTTCTGAAAGTCTCAGGGTTAGGCAGATATTTCTGTGTTATGGCCTCACATAGCTCTGGCTGTGAAGGTTGTCAGAGTCAAGAAGACTCTGCTCTTGGAGAGGGACAGTGATCTCAAGATGCTCTGAACCTAGCACATTAAAATTTGGAGGTTACCCCTGAGGCCTCAGAGGGGGTGGACAGGAGACAAGGAGAGAGCAGAATAGCCTCAGACAGCTGAGGACATGGCATGAAGGCACAAGTGGAATTTCTGTCTGCTTTCTCTCCACCATATGTGACAAAGTAGTTGAGGGGAAGAATGAGGTGAGGGGGCAACATGGGCCCCAACACTCTGCTAAGATCTGGCAGGCACCAGCTCAGAGCCTTTCTCTGCTAGCTGTGCATACCTGTCCATCTGTCCTCACAGGGAGACATGGTTGTCCTCCTTCCACTCACCTGTGTAGTTTTCAGCCTGCAAATGCATGTCACAAAGCTTATGGATGTAGCGGATATACATCTCTTCTTTGTTAATTTCAGATTTGTAAAAGTTCTGTGAGAGAGAAATGGAAATACACATAAAAATGAGAGGGGCTTCCACTTGTTGAGGCCATACCTGAGCTCCAGGCAGCTGGTCAAAGCCCTGGGTGTGCTGAACAGCAGGAGGGCAGGCCATGGACACAGACAGCACCATCAAGAGAAGGGATCAGCCAGAAGGCACACCTGCTCCCCAGTGTGGTGGAACCAGTGGCAGATCTGTGGGAGTCCAAATATTGAGAAAGAGGAAGAATGCCAAGGCAGACCGGGAACTAGGGTATGTCAAAGTTGACTGGACCTTCCTAAGAGGCCAGGGTAGAGTTCTGTCCAAAGAGAACATTCCTTTCTCAAGTGAAAATGTGACTGATGAGGTGCAGGTCTCTGAGGTATCAGGGACAGAGCTGATATCCTGACTCAAGCCCTTAGGCTTGCAGCCACAGTAGAAAGGCCAAGCCGGTCATAGTGCAGGCCAGAAGCCATTCCGCTGGGCAGATAGGAGAAGGGGCCCATGTCTTCTCACCATCAGGTTAACAGTGCAGCCAATCTTCTTATTCTCTGTTTCCTCTCCTTTCATGCAGTCCCTGGAAAGGAGAACACGGATTAATGTCCCATGGCATGAAGTGGTGCCTATGGAACAATACGTAGAACTGCAGTGTCACAGAGGCATTAGTATAACTAAACCCTAAATTAGGATGCTCTCCAACAGAAAATTCTTCCACAGGTGGGGGCTGTACAGTGAGCTCCCTCTGAGATTTGGACCCACTCCTAAGGTTCAAAGATCTCTGTTCAACTGAACCTCTTGTTCTGGTGGCAGAGTGTAGAGCCCAGATAGTACATTACGGTAGTACCAATATCTTCAGCACAGAAGAGTGTATCAGTAAAGATAAATGTCAAATCCTCAAGTCCCAAGAAGGAGAGGCGCAGAGCTTTTCTTACAGGAAAGTTTCATTTTGTAGGACAGTGTTCAACAGAAGCCAAGATGCTCCACTCCAGGGACTTAGCTTCAGGACCCTGTGGCTACAGCAACCACTTCACTGGCTTTTCTCCCTATGGTCTCCTTCCCGTGTACTAATGAGTAGCAGCAGGTTTAAAGTTTATTTCTGATTTAGGGGTAGCTTCAGCCAGGGCTGAGTTGCATTCATGCTAAGCAGAGCAGGGTTGGGTGTAGGAGGGGGCAAGGCTCGCCTGTGAGACACAGAACAATGGAAACACTGAGAATGGATCCTTCTCTAGGGAGAGAGGGGTACTGGTCAAAACCAAGCTCTTCTAGAAGGAGCGGAGGCTTGGCACAAGGAGACAAAGGAGAAGGAGAACTAGAATGGTGAATCTCTCAAGAAGCCTCCTCTATACACAGCCAGCCAGAGTTCCCATCTGTTTGTTGTGTCTCCTTGTATGGCACCCCACAGTGCTCTGGGATATAGATACAGTTCTTTGTGTAGCTGTGTGTTAGGGAAAGGCAGCATAAGCAGGTTTTTTTGGATCACTAAGATCAGGTGGAAAGAGTATCTTGGCTTTGCTCTACTAACAAGCATGGGGTCCAGTGAGGAATATCACAGCTGGGAGTTGGGAGTCCTAGTGCAAGTCATTGAACCTCTGGGTGAGTGTGTGACAAACTCTGTTATCCCCACCTTCCCAGTTGCAATCCAGCTCACAGAGAGATGACTTCTTTGAAAGAAAGAAATACTGAAATATCCACACAACTCTCATGATATTCTATAAAGCCAAGTGTCCACCTTTCTATGGAGGGCTGCTATCAGAGATAGCAGCTCTGTGGGATTTGGAACCAAGGTCCTCCTCTTTTTGGTTCCATATCAGCCATAAGGCATTTGGTTCCTCTGTAGTCAGACAAAGGGGTCCTGAACAGGCCTATGGACCTGGAGGTGGCCTAAACTCCCTCATTTCCTGATGCATGTGTTGGAAGTGCTCTCCCTTGGCATTTACATGTCTTGTAGAACAAAGGAGACAGCTATTGCTTGGGGATGGGTTTCCTCCATTATTCTTCCTCATTCCCTAACACCTCCCTCTAGGCTCCCAAAAGGTACCCTTAGCCACCACATGGACTCTGCTAAGAGAATAATTAAGCCTGAAATGGTGGCTTTATTGCCCCTTCTGGAGTAATTAAAAAGCCATGATATGACAAAAGGCAATATTTCATGAAAAAAATAATTTTACATGAACTCTAAGACTGAACATAGCATAAAGATCTCTGAGCTCACAGGCTGCTTCCTCTAATCTGTTCATGGCCAAGACCAAGGGACAGAAAAAAATAGGCAAAGAATGGAGGCATGGAAAAGTAGGGTCCCCAGTGCCTGGGAAAAATCCTACTGTGTCACACTTTTGTACCAGGTGATATTTTCCCTGCCCATCTGCCATATGGCTCTCAGGAACGCAGCACAAAGGACCTACAGTTGTTCTCTGCACTGCTCTGAGCATTGATCTTTCTAGATGCATGCCCCTGGGATGCCTCCTGGATATATGTGCCCACATATCAGTGGGGATTCCAGGAAGCCTTGGGAGAGGACTCTTCCTCTCTATCTCCTTGGCCATCAGTAGATTCCCAATGACTGATGATGGCACCCCAAAACCAGAAGAGTCCTCCCCCTAAAGGCCACATGGTCTCAATTTTAAGGTCAGAGGATGTCCTTGCTAAAGCAAATATCCTGATCAGAGAAGAAGTCAGACAGGTTGGTGCCTGAGAAGATACCTGTAGTCAAGAAGGCGTTCCATGAGGCGGGTGACTGAGGTCACAAAGGAAATGCCGGTCTCACGCCATGTCTCCTGCTCAACCTTTTCCAGTAGGCTATTGGCAGAAGGGTGAGGGGAAACAAACACAATATACAATTCATGAGAATTCCCTGGGCACAAAAGTGAGGTCCCAGAGCCCGTGGAGCCTGTGATGGATCTGGAGACAGCAAACTTACCACGCTACAGTCTTACCTGGGGTAGGGCCCAAACAGCTGGGTTCTACTCCATGCAGCAGAAAGCAAAGACAAGGTGATTACTGAACTGGCAGGAACAGATAACTATATTTTCCATTTTCCTGTTTAAGTTCCTAAGGATGCCAATGAACTGAGGAAGGGGTTTTAAAGCCCCAGCCCTTTAGGTGTATCCTATGAGGTTTTTTTTCTGAAACAGCAGCTGAATAAGAGCCCACTGAGGATGGATCTGGCTTTGCAGGTGGCTAACTATCTCCATCACTGCTCAGAAGCATCTTCAGCAAACATACAAAATAAACTTTTCACATAAACGAAGGAAAAGGTTCAGACTAGTCTTTAGGGCCCAGTATGAAGGGCAGTGAGTGAGTCAGCTCCACTGTCAGGGGATGCTTCCAAGTGAAAAATTTCAGAGCCAAGAACTAAAGGTCTAGGTCATTTTCTCATTTGCCAGCCCACGCTCCTGGCACCTCAGGGTAGCCTCTGGTTTCTCTGCCTTCCCACAGATCTCTCTTAGGGGATGATGACCTGGACTCTCTGCTGGCTCTAGTGATGAGCCCAGGTGCAGGTCTCACTCCTGATTCTTTTCCACACTATCTCTCACTCCCTAAAAGTCATGAAAGTCATCTGGAGTGGCAGGCCCAGCTAGAGTCCCAGGACTGGGGACTCCCACTCACAACCTGGCTGCTGTTTATGCTGCCATGATGCCGATGGTCTTCCCCACACAGAGTAGAGGCCTGAGCTGAGGCTTCTGGGAAAGTGAGGGTTTCCCATGTGACCTATGTTACTAGACAGAGAAGGCAGCACCATTGCTCTGGCCTCTGAGCTGTGAGGATGAAGTCATCGTGTCAGTATTTTCCAAACTATTTCACAGAGCTCTGCTGTCCTGGAGGACCGAGAAAGGTGTTCTGTGAGCAAACAAGCCTGGGAAATGCTGGTCACGACATACTCCTATTGGAGATATTTCACATCTTTCTGCCTGTTAAAGGCTTTGAGAAGTCCTGTAATAGAGGCCTGTTCAATTTTGTTTAAGTGAATCTTTTCCGAACTGATCCACTTAACTTTTCTTCCTCAGCACCTTTCCCAAAACACGGATTGGGAAATGCTGCTCCATGGTTCTCAGCAGCTTTCAGTCCTCAAACATGACTTAGAAGAGTTTATGAAACATTACTTGGTCAGGTAATTAGTTAAGTGCAAGTTATTCGTGTGCTTTTTCCTCTGTAGTAAAATCATCTGTTAGTAACTTAGGAAGAGATTTCTCTGCATTATTTGCACAATTAGAAATATCTTCAGCTAAAAGAAAAATACTAAAGTATGGATTCATTTATGCAAATTATAATTATTTAAATTTCAAATAAATTCACACTTTATTATGTGACTCATCAAGCAACAAAGTGGGCAGGATATAGCAGAAAGATTCCCTCTTCTTGAAATTGGAAGATCTGAGTCCTCCTCCCAGAGCTGCTTCTCTCTGGTCATTCAACTAAAGGAATGCTAACACTTTCCTTATTTCAGTTTCATCACCTTTATTCATGAAGATAATTTATGCCCTGCCCACTTCACAGGTGTGTTGTGAGGATTAAGTAAGAAATGTCAACACATTTGTACACTGTAAAGTTCTAAGCAAATGTACAGTATTATTACTGGAAAAATATGTTAAAGGCTTATCTTCAAAATGGCACTACAACAAAGAAAATATTAAAGCTGGAAATAATGAGTGACAAGGGAGGGGACTCTAGAGCTGTAAAAGTCCTAAGATTTTGTTTTTTTAGAAGATAAAATGTCCAGTATCACTGTCTATCTGGGAGGATCATGGCTCTCCTGAGTCCGTCTTTTGGACTTAGCCCTGTGGCAAAGATGCGTAAGGTCTCTTGGCCTCCATCAGTTCAAGACAGGAGCTATGAATGGTGGACCTGGGAAAATCCCTGACATCATTCAGTACAAACACCCTGTTTCACAAACAGGGAAACTGGCCTGGAGAGTGGGTACAACTTGTTAAAGTCACAAGATCCATGGTAGTGTTTTTTCAAGTTGATTGTACTATCTTATGAAGCAAGGATTTAATTTTTTCTTCTCAGAAATGCCAGCACTGAGCCCTCAGAGAGTCCCCATGGGCTGTTTGCCCAACTGGATACAGTGCACGCTATGAAGACATATGAAGACCCTTTTCCTATCAGCAATTCTAAGAGCTCAGAGTTACTGCCTGTCTCTATCTCTTGAGTCAACTATAGCAATCCCTGAGAGAGCTTGCTGCCATAATGCCACCTTCATATTGACTAGGAACAAACTAGGTCTCTCCTGATACCCACCCTCTGAAACCCACCCAGTGTGGGTTGCACCCCACCCCTCATCAGCCCACTTCACCCCCTCTCCCAGTGTGGGGTGCCAGGGGCTGAAGCAGCTTACAGCAGGCCGAAGAGCTCCCTGTAACTCTCGTCGCCTTTCCCTTCTGACACCATGCTGTCCAGCTTGTCAATCAGCTCAGCCTCCACCTAGAGGGAAGCAGAGACTTCATGAACCCGAGCTGACCTCAGAAGAATGGGAAATCTAGCTCCTACCACAAGTGAGAATGGTGGGGAACTGCTTCCTGATTTTGTCCTTGTACCAAATAAATCCGAGGGAAGACAGGACCTTATCTACAGCACCAAGAAACCACCCTGCCTCCCTTGATTAGGAAGGCTCCCCACTCCAGTGGTTCAAATTAAAATTGGAACTTACACACCTCAGATACTCTTTTCCCAGTCTAGGGGCAAAAGGCAAGGATTCCCTGGAAAGAAAAGTATTTTGGATACAAAAGAGGTCTTTGTCAAGTGTTTTTCTTTCTTTAAAAAATGTTCATTCAAAAGTATTTGTGTGAGTAAAATACATTTGGTTAGAACTTTACCCTCTTGTTAGCCAGTCACAAAGGAAGCTTGCTGCAGGGCTAGTCCTTACTCAAATAGCTGACGTGACTCAGAGTTGAACAGGGTATAGTGTTTCATTCAGAGATTCTCCTTCAGGATAAAAAGCTCTACTGTTTGTCCTCATAGGACCTAGAGCCCTTGGGGCCACTGCCTTGCCACTGCCTCATCACTGGGACACCTGCATTTGTTACTGGATTCCTAAACTGTGAGGAGCAATACTGTACTTGTTCCCACCCAACTGATCTGCAAGGTGTTCAGCAGTACTCAGCCACTTCTAATAAGTCTCACTGGATTTACTCTGAGGTGAGAAATTAGTTGTAAGTGACGCGAGATAAAAGTCTTTTAAACCCCTCATTAGCTTTTAAAATGTGGTATTGGAAATAAAAATAAATAAATTAAAAAAAAAACGTTAAAAAGGGGGCGCCTGGGTGGCTCAGTTGGTTAAGAGGCCGACTTCGGCTCAGGTCATGATCTCACGGTCTGTGAGTTCGAGCCCTGCGTCGGACTCTGTGCTGACAGCTCAGAGCCTGGAGCCTGCTTCAGATTCTGTTTGTGTGTGTCTCTCTCTGCCTTTCCCTTGCTCACGCTCTGTCTCTGTGTCTCTCAAAAATAAAACAAAATAAAATGTGGTATTGGGGGCGCCTGGGTGGCTCAGCTGCTTTAGTGGCCAACTTCAGCTCCAGTCATGATCTCACTGTTCGTGAGTTCGAGCCCCGCATCAGGCTCTGTGCTGACAGCTCTGTGTCTCCATCTCTCTCTGCCCCTCCCCTACTTGCACTCTGTGCACTCTGTCTCTCTCTGTCAAAAGTAAATAAACATTAAAAAATTAAAAAAAATTAAAAAAATTTTAACGTGGTATTGTGGCACCTCACAACAGTCATAGTGGCTAAAATTAACAACTCAGGAAACAACAGATGTTGGTGAGGATGTGGAGAAATGGGAACCCTCTTGCACTGTTGGTGGGAATGCAAACTGGTGCAGCCACTCTTGAAAACAGTGTGGAGGTTCCTAAAAAAATTAAAAATAGAATTACACTATGACCCAGCAACAGCCCTACTGGGAATTTATCCAAAGGATACAGGGTGCTGATTTGTAGGTGTACATGCACCCTAATATTTATAGCAGTGCTATCAATAATAGCCAAATTATGTAAAGAGCCCAAATGTCCATCAACAGATGAATGGATAAAGAAAATGTGGTTTATATATTCAATAGAAGACAATTTGGCGATGAAAAAGAATGAAATCTTGCCATTTGTGACAATGTGGATGGAACTGGAGGGTAGGTATTATGCTAAGTGAAATAAGAGAAAGTAAGTCAGAGAAAAACAGATATCATATGTTCTCACTCATAGTGGAATTGGAGAAACTTAACAGAAGACCATGGGGGAAGGGAAGGGGAAAAACAGTTACAAACAGAGAGGGAGGCAATCCATGAGAGACCTTTAAATACAGAGAACAAACTGAGGGTTGATGGGGGGAAGAAGGAGGTGATGGGCATTGAGGAGAGCACTTGGGATGAGCACTGGGTGTTCTATGTAAGTGATGAATCATGAGAATCTACTCCTGAAGCCAAGAGTACACTGCATACACTGTATGTTGGCTAATTTGATAAAAAATCATATTAAAAAATAAATGTGGTACTGTAGTATTATTTATATAAATACTTCATATGAACAGAAAGGCATGGCTGCTTTTAATGATGAGCTGTAACAGAAGCATTTTCTTACTTCACATAGGGCCAAAGAGTCCTAAGGCAATGAAATAATAAAAAAATAATTGAATTAGGAAATTAATTCAAGGCAATTACAGTTTCTGAAACCCCTTCAGCAGAAAATGAGAATGGATGAATAAATGCTGCTCTGTTTATAGTGGTCTGCTCCGCAGAGACTGTCACACGTTTGTATTTGGCCTGATGAGTCAGGTGCTTGAATATGCATTTCAGAGAAAGAAAATCTGAGACCAGGGGTCCTTAGGAGTCGATGCCATGTCTTTCTCTGTGTGGAGAAGAGACTTCAGGAGGGACTTCCCTGGGCTCATGTAAGGTCAGGTAGAGCCGGGCCCAGAGGCTAAGGTATCTCATTCTCAGATCAAATCTTGTCTTTTTTTTACTGGGTCAATCAGTGGCCCACAAGCCTTCCAGGGGAAGAAGGGTCTGTTTATAACAAGGGATCTCTCTTCAAACATGCAGGTATAGGTAGATTGTGTTTTCCAGAACAGGGCAAAGTAGGGGAAGAGGACCTGGAGCAGCAGGGAGTATAACTGTATAAACATGGGTGCAGTAGTTCCCTTGAATTCCCAAAATGGGCCCCTGGGCCAGCAATATCAGTCATCAGAGATGTCATCAGAAATGAAGATTCTCAGGCTCCCAGTGGATCAGAAACTGGGGAACAGGAGAAGCAATCTGCTTCAATAGCCCTCCTGGTTATGATGCCTATTCAAATGTTAGAACTTCTGTATTAGGCAAAGGAGTTGGTGATAGAAGGATATGGGAATATTACTTCATCACCCTCTGTAGTGCTGATAAAGGAAGAAGTTATTAGGAGAAACTGAGAAATCCAAAACAGGTAACACTGAAGATCAATGTATGCAAAACCAATGTCTTTAAGTCAAATGAAATGCTAAGTTCTTCAAATATATTGTGTCATGGGGCACCTGGGTGGCTCAGTCAGTTAAGCATCCGACTTCGGCTTGGGTCATGATCTCACGGTTCATGGGTTTTAGCTCCGTGTCGGGCTCTGTGCTGACAGCTCAGAGCCTGGAGCCTGCTTCAGATCGTGTGTCTCCCTCTCTCTCTGTCTCTCCCTGACTCACACTGTTTCTCTCTTTTTCAAAAACAAACATTAGAAAAATATATATCATGTCATAATTGGTAGTATTGGCAATTTTGGGTTTGCAGAGTGACTTTTATTCTATGGAATCAGTATTCCTGAAGTGACAAGTGATGCCTTGTTATTCATTCAACAAATATTTGTCCTGGGACAACCAGGTGCCTACTTGAGGACAAGATATTTACCTCTCTAAGCCTACATTTCTCATTTGTGAAGCAGTAATGGTGGTTAACAGTTCCCTTTGGTGTCCTTGTGCCCTAGCTCTTAGAAGTGCTCAATAATGGCACAAAAACAGACACATAGACCAATGCAATAGAATAGAGAACCCAGAAATGGACCCACAAGCATATGGCCAACTAATCTTTGACAAAGCAGGAAAGAGTACCCAATGGAAAAAAGACAGTCTCTTTAACAAATGGTGCTGGGAGAACTGGACAGCAACATGCAGAAGAATGAAACTAGACCACTTTCTTTCACCACTCACAAAAATAAACTCTAAATGGATGAAGGACTTGAATGTGAGACAGGAAACCATCAAAATCGTAGAGGAGAAAGCAGGAAAAAACCTTTTTGACCTGAGCTGCAGCAATTTCCTATGCGACACATCTCCAAAGGTGAGGGAATTAAAAGCAAAAATGAACTATTGGGACCTCATCAAGATAAAAAGCTTCTGCTGGGCAAAGGAAACAACCAACAAAACTAATAGACAACCGACGATGGAATGGGAAAGGATAATTGCAAATGACATATCGGATAAAGGACTAGTATCTAAAATCTATAAAGAACTTACCAAACTCCACACCCGAAAAACAAATAATCCAGTGAAGAAATGGGCAGAAGATATGAATAGACACTTCTCCAAAGAAGACATCCAGATGGCCAACAGACACATGAAACGATGCTCAATGTCACTCATCATCAGGGAAATACAAATCAAAACCACACTGAGACACTACCTCACACCAGTTAGAGTGGCTAAAATGAATAAATCAGGAAACTATAGATGCTGGTGAGGATGTGGAGAAGGAGGCACCCTCCTACACTGTTGGTGGAAATGCAAATTAGTGCAGCTGCTCTGGAAAACAGTGTGGAGGTTCCTCAAAAAATGCAAATAGAACTACCCTATGACCTAGCAATAGTACTGACAGGAATCTACCCAAGAGACACCAGGAGCGCTGATGCATAGGGGCACATGTATCCCAATGTTCATAGCAGCACTTTCGACAATAGCCAAATCATGTAAAGAGACTAAGTGTCCATCAACTGATGAATGGGTAAAGAAGATGTGGTATATATATACAATGGAATACTATGCAGCAATGAGGAAGAATGAAATCTGGCCATGTGTAGCAACATGGATGGAACTGGAGGGTATTATGCTAAGTGAAATAAGTCAGGCAGAGAAAGACAGATACCATATGTTGCCACACATAGCTGGATTTTGAGAGACTTAGCATAAAACCATGGGGGAGGGGAAGAGAGGAAAGAAAAAAAGACACAGAGAGGGAGGGAGACAAAACATAAGAGACTCTTAAAGACTAAGAACAAACTGAAGGGTGAGGGTGGTGAGGGAGGGGGGAGAGGAGGTGACAGGCACAGAGGAGGGCACTTGTTGGGATGAGTACTGGGTGTTGTATGGAAACCAATTTGACAATAAATTATTAAAAAAATAGTGAATTTAGCAAAGACAACAAAAAAGGGCTCAATAAATGTTAACTTTGATATTTGTCTCCCTGAATCTAGCATGTCTCAGAGGCTATGTTGGGTTCTAAGGAATAAAGCACAAGAAACATCCCTGGTGCCGAATAGCTAGCCCATCATCTGGTAGAGGAGGCAGGGACAACAGCTGACATAGGCCAGCATGGTTAGTGCTTGGAAAGGGGCACACAGAAAGCGTGGCCTGCAGTCTGAGACATTGACAGACAGCAGAGTTGTGAGAAGTGGTGTCGTAAGAACCTAATTAAGGAAGGCTTTTGCTCTTTGACCCAAAAAATTACAGGTGAAAAGTTTATCTAAGAGAATAAACAGGAATGGAGATGTTTTTTTGCAATATTAACAACAAAAATTTGGAACGAACCTAAGTTTCTAAAACTAGGAACCTGACTAAATACATTGTGTTCTAGGCCATGCAATGGACTACTATGTAGCCTCTAAACTGACAGTGTAGGACAGAGGAGCCTGAACTGACATGAAGAGATAGCGACGAAAACATGTTACTGAAAAGGAGAGATTAAAAGTCAATCACACAATGGTCTCTGAACCCCAATACACACAATGATTCCATTTTTTAACTTAAAAATCTCTATGTATGGGGAAAAACAGTCTAAAAAGACATACTCTGTCCACCCCAAGTTACTAAAATAGTAGGATTATGGATTAAATTTTTTCATTATAACTTATTTGCATTTTAATTTTTCTAAATTAAATACCTATTGTTTTTATAATTTGAAGAAATGTTTTTAGTAGGTGGGAAGAAGGATGTCCACTCTCATCACTCTTATTTAACAGCAGACCAGAGATCCCAGCCAGTGCAACGAGGTAAGAAAAAAAATAAGGGGCATACAGATTAGGAAGGAAGAAACAAAACTGTCTCTATTTGAAGGTGATAGGATTAACTAAATAGAAAATCCCAAGGAATATCCAAAAGCCTTCTACAACTGATAAGTAATTTTAGCAAGGGTGCAGGATATAATGTTAATATACAAAACAATTGTATTTCTATGTACTAGCAACAAACAACTGGAAAATAAAATTTAAAAATCAGAACAATTTATAATAGCACCAAAAAATAGGAAATACTTAACATATAAATCTAATAACAGATACAAATCTGTATGCTGAAACTATAAAACATTAATGAAAAAAATAAAAGAATACATAAAAAATGGAGAGATATATTGACTTCATGGACTAGAAGTATGATTAAGTATTAGTAAGATATCAATTCTTTTCAATTTGATCTACAGATTATAACACAATCTCAATCAAAATCTCAACAGTAGTAATTTCTGCGGATACTGACATGCTAATTCTGAGACTTAAAAGAAAAGGAACTGGAATAGCTAAGACAATACTGAAAAAAAAAATCAAACCAAAAAACAAATTTGGAGGATGCACACCAATTGATTTTAAGACTAACTATAAAACTACCATGATCAAGACTGTGTGGGAATGGTAAAAGATAAGACATAGATCAATGGAAAGACTAGTGAGTCCAGAAAGAGAACTGTACACACATGGTGAACTGATTTTTGACAAAGAATAGTTTTTCTTTCAACAAAAGGTGTTGGATATCCATGTGTGAAAAAGAAAAAAAAACTCTTGACCCATACTCCACATCTTATACAAAGGTTACCTCAAAATAGGTAACAGATCTAAATATAAAATTATAAAACCTCTAGAAGAAACACAGGAGAAAAATTTTTGTAGTCCTGGGAAAAGAGTTCTCAGATATGATCCCAAAAGCATGATCTACAGAAGAAAACCACTGATAAAATGGATTTCATAAGAATTAAAAATTTTCGTCCTGTGGAAGACACTATTGTAAATGAGAAGACAAGCTAAAGACTGGGAGGAAATATTTGTAAATCATACATTCAACAAAAGATTTACATCTAGAAAACATAAAGAACCCTCAAAACTCAACAATAGGAAAACAAATAACCCAATTAAAATGAACACAGGTTTTGAAAAACCATTTCGCCAAAGAAGATACAATGATGGTAAATAGATTAAAAGATGCTCAACATCATTAATCATTAAAGAAATGGAAATTAAAACCATCAAGATATACAACCATGTACCTGTTAGAATGGCTAAATAAAACACGCAAACAGATAATATCAAATTCTGGTGATCAACTAAATTCTAGATCAACTAAAACTCTCAAACAATGCTGCTGGGACTTCAAAATGGTATAGCCACTTGGGAATAAAATTTGACAGCATCTTATAAAGTTAAACATACATATACCACAATAGCCAACAATCCTATTCCTAGACATTTACCTAAGAAAAATGAAAGTTTATATTCATATAAAAACCTGTAAAGAAATATTTTTTAAAAACTTTATTCATAATCAACTAAAAGTAGAAATAATGCAAACGTCTTTCAAATGGTGAATAACTGCAATGGAATACCATTCTGCAACAGAAAAACTGATATGTGCAACAACATGGATGAGCCTCTTGATGGCATTATACTGAGTGAAAGAAGCCACACTCAAAAGGCTACATTCTACATTATTCCATTCAAATGACATTCTGGAAAAGGCACACCTACAGTGATGGAGAATAGATTGTCGTAGGTTAAAGTTGGGGGGAAGATCTGACTACAAAAAGGTAGCATGATGGAATTGTTAGGAATTTCAAAAATCTTGACTGTGGTGGTGGTTACATGACTATGTATTTACCAAAATTTACAGAACTGTAAATCACAAAGAATGAATTTTGTTCTTTGCAAACTTAAAAATAAATAAATAAGAATTTAAAAATTATTGTTTGTCTAGTCTGCTCATCACTGTTACAACTACTTACTATAAGACCACTGGTTCATCCCAAAGTTACAGGGTTAGGAGGGAGCTTAGTGGGAAACTGGTACAGACTCCAGTCCAATACAGAAATTTCTCCTAGAGGTCTCCTGGGAGCTTCTGCTTGAGAATCACCAGCAAAGAAGAACTCCTCATCTCCCAAAGCAGGCCAGCTTACACCTGACAGTTCCTGTTGCTAGCAAGCTACTTCTTTTATTAGCTAAAATCAGCTTCCCTACCACTGACCCCTATTGATCCTAGTCCTATTCCTTGGAGTTACACAAAGAAAGGCAGGGGCCATCTCCTCTACCTTAGAAGTGGCAGAAGATTTGTACACAGGGACAGCCTGAAGCGACTTAGTCAGAAGCTAAGGGCTTATACCTTCTGGACCCAACCCTCTGTATAGGAGTCTATGAAATTCTGGGCTACCCTGGGCCCTGAGAAGCCATCTGATCTTTACTCTAGCCCTAGAAATGCCTGAACCATGCACCAGAGAGGAAGGATACTATGCTCCCAGGGCCTCTCCTGAATGAAACTGGATGATCACAGTCTCAGTCGCTCTCTCCTTGAACAGAAAATTTCTTTATATGATGTTCGTTCCTTTCCTTTGATTTTTTTTTCTGACCTCTAATTTCATGAAGAAAATCCAAAAATCAATTCTGGCTGGCAATTAAGTGAAAACCCTTGAACAGGAATCAAGATGGGCAAGCTACAGTCATTCCCACTGGAACTACAGACTGGCCATCTGGATCAGCTGCCTGGGCAGAAGGGGTCTACCCAGAGGAGAACAGGTTTCATCTTACCTGTTTGAAGTTGCCATTTTTCCTCTGCTCCCAGTCCATCATGTCATGAAAAATGGGAATCATGATATTCCGTACTTCTGGCTGTGGGACCAGTGTCACACCCAGAAAAGGACCAATCATTCCCGGAATAAAGTGGATCTTATGTTCACCTGAACAACAAAACCCAATAGATATTAGTTTATGCTTTCTTTGCTCCTTTTGTAGAAGCTTCCCGAGTGTGGCCACAACAGATACTTTTATCTGCCCTGGAAGCATTGAGAACAAAGCAAGCTATTGTCTAAGGCTTTCTGAGATACTCCTTTTCTTGGCTTTTAAAAATTCATGGATAAAACCGGCCCAGCCCAGCTAAAACAAATGTTCAACAGGCATAAATTGCCTTTCCAAAGAATTTATGGGAGGTTCAGCAAACTACCTGAAAATCATTCCAAGGTCAAGGAACAGAGTTCATTACTTTAGACAGAATAGGATTTCTGAGTACCTATGATAGTTTCATATTGTTCAGGATTTATTTAGCAAGGAATATTTATCCATTTCTGCTTGAACACAATGCACTATCCCTAGGGTCTCTACCTTTAGCCCAGAGGCATTTAAGAGATGAGATGTTCATAGTCTCTGGTCCAGCCACTAGAGGCCTGAAATTCATGTACTTCTTCATAGCCTGTGCTCATGTCCACCCAAGAGGCTTCCTCCTGAGTTAGCAGGAGACTCCTGCACAGCCCTACTTGGACAGAATGGCTCAGGGATTCTGTGCTCCTCCCTACGCCTGTCCCTTGTTTTCACATTGCACTCCTGATGGTAGCTCTGCATCTACACAGACCAGCTCAGCTCATCCCCTAATGTTCTTATGAGGCCTTTCCATGGGAAGTGGGTGATGCAGGTTTCCTTGTGACTGGCCTGCAATCTGGGGTATGTTCCTAGAAGCCAGGGCCAGTCCTGAGGACTGTGGGACAGAACTTTTCTCTTCCTTGCAGCGATGTAACAGAGTGAGCCATCTTCCAGAGCTCTACTTTCAGTCCTTCAGAGACTATAAAGGAGACAAACTGTGGACCTGTGCAATGATTGCTATAGCCAAGTAAAATCAGTTCTTGAGGACCAGAAAGTGCCATTTACACACACATACACACACACACGATAGAGGCAGGAATGGCTTTTATCAGGCAAATTTGGCATATTTTTTTATTTCTTCTATTGTGAAAGCCTATCTAAGGGGCAAATATTAGCCCTGAGGAATTCTACATATTCTAATCTTGGTATGTGGTACAGTTTGTTCGTACTTTGTGTTCCTGGGAATTTCAGAGTCAACTTCAGGGTTAAAACCTATACCCAGACTATGCTGGATGCAGGGTGTAAGAGTACTGAAGTTGGAAAGCTTGCTTGGTGATATGTATCCCCACGCACAGAGGGAAGCCCTAGTGTTCACTGGCAGGAATGCCTGGTACCTTGTTTGCTGCTTCAGGATTAGTGACTTGAGATGGCTAACGGAGGACTGGAAGATTTTATGAGCACCATTCCCAAGGCTTCAGAGCCATGAACTCAGTTGAAAATAGTAAGAGCTAGGAAAGGTAATGGCTTCTCAGGGTAATGGCTTCTCTAGCATCCTGAGAGGCCATTCAGAAGCCTGTAATACCAAAGGATGGCTCTTCTAGTCAGGGCAATGCACAGACTCTACCAAACACTGACAATTTCAGATCCAAAGCACTGGGTATTAGAGAAGCTGCTGAAAGAAAGGGAGCTAAAATCAATCTCACCTAGAGGCTGCAATTCCCTTCTTGCATGTAATCTTCATGCAAATTGTGGCAGAAACCTGATCTGCAGGGCCTGAATACCAGAGACCCAAAAAATGTTTCAATATTTACTGAATATTAAATAGCCGCCCTTGCTCATGTGCTGAGTATTTCCAAGATCTATGCTTCTGTGCACTTATCATGATGAGCATTGAGTAATATACAGAAATGCTGAATCACTATATTATACACCTGTAACTAATATAACACTGTATGTCAACTATACTGGGATTAAAATAAAAAACTTAATAAAAAAGTGATCTATGCTGCTGAGTTGGCAAGATTTGGACTGGGACATGAAGCACACAGAAGATCTTACTGGCATAATTCTTAAGCTGGAAAAAACTCCTAGAGCCTTTATACTTTATACTCTCCTCCTTTTGACTTTAGTTCTCAATAAAGGGAATGTGCATGTGTGTTACTGGAGTCTTGCTTCTCAGCCTAGCTCTTCCTGAAAAGGGCTCTGTGCACATGTATGGCACCATTCACCTGAGGTGTAAAGTTAAAGGTATGTAAAGGTCTCTTCGATCTGAATTAACATCCATAAAACCTGGGGAAAGTTACTAGCCTTATCACTTTTTATATGGCTATGCAATATGTGGAAGGGAAAAATAGGGAGAAAAGACCTACCCAAATTCTGCCACATGCTGAACAGTTCATAAGCCATCATCACACGCATGTCCCCATACCTGGAAATAATAACACAGAATCCAGCTTTCAGTGGGAGAAAGTTCAGGAAGGCGGGGCTATAAACCCAATAAGGCTAGCACTACAGCACTGTCTCTAATGCTTGGCTCTCAACCGAACTCTCACATTTGGCTCTTTGGAAAGCTACCCAGTGAGAACCTTGTGGACTTCTGAGGAACCTCTCATGGAAACATAACCCCATCTGGATGTGCAGCAGGGAGGTGAATAAGAGACATATGTCTTACTTATCTAGAATCTT
Source organism: Paguma larvata (assembly GCA_030068075.1). NCBI lineage: Eukaryota > Metazoa > Chordata > Mammalia > Carnivora > Viverridae > Paguma > Paguma larvata. The sequence goes on along the minus strand of CM057842.1, from coordinate 19,044,507 downwards.
CTTCCTCTTGGCTGAAGTGATGATTTCTAGCTGAAGGCTTGGCTGATTTATGAACAGAACTGCCAGGCTAAAATAAGAATTCCACACCTAGAGAGACAGAAAGAGAAAACTTGTGACAGCCCGTGTCCTTAACCTTGAAAGGAGAGATTCTAAATATATAGATGTAGCACAGAATTCATTTTACAATTTTAAGATTTTGGTTTTTTTCCTTTATAAGTATCTTTGCAAACAACTTTTTTTTTTTTCTTTCTTGACTCCTCTTAAAACCAACAGTGTTGATTCTGGCCTTGAAAGCCTACTCCTGGATGTCTGGTTCCCAGCAGCTCCAACAGGGATACTCTTGGGTCATATCCTAGTCATTATCAAACTTGGAAGTGGTTCAATACTATGAACATATTAATAAAGCAAAAACCCGGTGATCCTCCCCTGGCTCCCAGCCACCCATCCGACACCTAGCTAAGTCCTTCTCAAATTCATGACCTGAAAAATTGTGAGTAAAATATAGTTGTTAATTTAAAGTAAAACAAAAACAGAGCAAAAAAAATGAGCTTGTTTTTTGGCTTTCTAGTGTTATTACAAAGATAACAATGGATCTTAGGAGCTCCTACCTTAAAGTCAAAGTCTGTCTCTGTAAAATTCTTGTGCAGCGCGGAAGACAGGTACTGGACAGTAGTGACTATAATACTGTAGTAAGGGAACAAGGCATTGGCAGAGTTAAAAAGACTAATAATGGCATCTGACAGCTTGGCATCTATGACCTACGAGTAAACGTCTTGAGTATAACTTGCTCTCATATAAGATGTAACTATGAAGGAAATGGATAGATGGCAGAAACCTCACAGAAAACTGGTCTTGGAGAAATGCCCCACAGTTGGCAAGACAGCACAGAACATCAGTGGATTCTAGGCCTGGCTCTGCCATTATCTGACCTTGGTACCTGAGCCCAAGGGTCCCTGCCTATAACAAGGGGCGAGGGTGGTTAGTTGGTTCTTTAAGATTTCTTCTTGTTCAAAGAATGATTCCAGCATTTTGAGGACTTTTGGGTAATGAATGTATATTATGACTACCAGAGAACTTAGAGAGTATAATATTATTATTTTACTTCATAATAAGGGTTTATAATGATTAAATCCCTACTTTTATCATATACTATTATTTTTATCTATAAATCATTTGTTTTCAGCCTTTGGTCTAGAATATCACTCTCAATTTTAGCCTGGGCAGCACATATGAGGAGCAATGGGAGGCTGGCTTGCTGGAGTCAAGGGCACAGGTTAAAGTAGAGAGGAAATGAAGTGGGACAGGCTGGTAAGGGTTTGATTACGGAGGAACCTTGGGTGCCTGGCATAGGAACTTATGTCCAACACTGACCACCCTGGCTTTGGTGCAGAAGAGAGGCAAGACAAAAACAGTGCATTAGAGAGATTAGTCCACCAGCACAGAAGGTAGCAAATTTGAAAGGTAAAAGCCTTAAAAGAAAAGGCTGTTCCTGTAGGATGGGCTGAGGACCATGAAGTGCTCTGAGTAGAGTTAATAGAAAGAAACAAGAGAGAGTCAAATGGAAAATCCATTATTTGAGGAAATACATGTGCAACTTTGTTTATAACCATTCTTCTGTTCTCTATAAAACGTTTGCAATTTTGTAAAAAGGAAAAAGTGCCTCATAAAAGATACAAAGTAGAAAGACCACATTGATACCTTGTGGATATCTAACATAAATAACATCACTACATTACCTTTAATGCCAACATAAAAAGCAAATCAGTGGGAGAAGGCAGCGGGCTAGAAAGTGGAAACCAAGTGGCCTTCTCCTGAGTGGAGGGAAACCAGATGAGCCAGCACCTTACCACCTGCATCACTCTCTTGGTTTGCTGATTAGAAGCACAGGCTAGAAATATGAATGGAACAGGAAATCTGGGGGCAATCTAAGAGTGAATTCTGTGGCTGGAGTCAGAAGTGGTCAAAGTCTTACAGCCAGGTCTTGGGTGGGTAATTAGCACTAGCTATGGGAGGCAAGCAATGTCTGGCAGACAACACAAATCAAATCAAGAGGAGGGCTTGGGATACTGTCTGAAACTAGGGAGCAACCGAGGCCAGTGGTCCATGGAACAGGCCTTCCTCAAGAAGGAACCTTTTATGGGTATTATTATTTCACATTCTTTATATTTGTTTTCTATCTGTACCATGGCATCAACTGCCAGGCACTTAAGACTCCATTTTGAACTATCTTTAATGCTTTCTTCTTGAACTTATGGTAAATGGTCAAGCCCTGTTGATTGTGCCTCCGAATGTTTTTTACCTTTACCCTGTCCTCTCTGTCCCCAAGACCTTGGCAATGATCTCTGTCTTGCTTTATCTCTCTGCCTCTCACACACATATTCCCTCCTTAGTCTGAGAATAGCTCTGCTGATGCTGGTGCAGGGCCCTTCCACACTCACTTGCTTGTGAGAAGTCTCATCACCATCCAGTCTCGAGGGAAGACACTCATCTTCATCAGGTTCCGGAACACACAGAAAATCTTCAGCAGGAATTCCTGATCCAGGAGGAAAATATGATGTGGGATACCACCACTACCACTACAGCATGCATTTCCTCAACAGGGCTCTCCTGACCTCTAGACCATGAGAACGGGTGGAACTAGTGGGTTAGATTCCAATTCCCTTTGTGAGTTACTTCTCTTTTAGAGGCCAGCATGAGAGTGAGATGTAGGCCAGATGGGAGCAGACCCAAACTGGGTAGAACAGATGCAGCTCTGTGCCCACTGGGCCTAGTGCCTAAAGCCCAAAGTGTAGGGAAAGTTACAGCCCATCATAACTGGTATCCAACTGGGTCTGTGGGTCTCATTCTTTGGGCCCTGGCCCTTGGACACTTGATGGTAAGCATCTGCTTTCTTGGATGTTGAGAACGCATTGACAGGAGAAGCACTTTAGGAATGGCAGAATGAAGACCTCTAAAAATGTGCTCCTGTATGAAAGCAATGAGAACACTGGCAAAGATAGGTTAAGCAAAGACTTGCAACAACCCAAGGAGAGTTATTCAAGAAAAATGGTTGAATCTCAGTAGGAAGAGTGGACTTTGTTGCATTTTAATTTGTCCCATTCCCATCTCCTTCCTCTTCCTACCTCCATGGTATCCTTGATACCTGGAGGATATCTGGAGGTTCTGCAACTGCAGAATCACAGCAGTAGTGAAAACCAGCAGCTTAGCAGTCACTAGAAGGGACAAAATGGTTTTGGAGCTCCCCCAAAAGTGCCAGCCCCATAAAATTGTTAACTTTTCTATCTGTCTGGCAGCAACCTAGGAAATCCCCATTCAGAGAACTTACTTGATCTGATTCAGAGCTTACTCAGTGAAAAGAGTCTTTTACTTGGTGGCATTTAATTGGGAAAAAATTAGCCATAATGATTTAACATCCCAGCTGTATGAAGAAGCCATATCAGAGCACGTAAGACAATTTCCAGAAGCGTTAAAAGAAAAATCTGGGGAATGAGATATATATATAGGGACTGAAAATATCTGACATATACCTGGGAATCTGGAAGTCCACACACATATTCAGGGCTGTACATATTCCCAGGAAAGACAAAAGAAACCTAATCTCTCACCCTGACTGACTTTGAGGCTCTGTGAGAAGTAGGAAGCGAAGGCTAAGGCAATAATGTAAACTGGTGGAGCACTGAAGGTGAACCCCAATACACACATACAGACACTTAGCAAAGTATCGAAGACTTATTGGCTTAAGGCATTTAAGGAAATCTCTGTCCAAGTGTTAGCTGACCACTAAGCTAACTGAATGAAGACCTCAGTGGCTGCACACAACAAAGAATACAGACATTAAAGAATTAGTCCAGGAAAGTCACTAAACAGGCAAGCAAATTATCAATAACAACAAAACAACAAAAAGCAACAACAACAAACCCTGGGAAGTGGGGTGGGGTGAGATCTGATGTCCAGAGTTGCCACATTATTTAAATTGTCCAGCTTTTAACAAAAAATTACAAGACGTGAAATTAAACATGAAAGTATGACCCATACACAGGAAAAAGAAGTCAAGAGAAACTTTACTTGAAGTAGGTCAAATATTGGACTTACTAGGAAAAGACTTTAAATCAGCTGTTATAAATACCCCCAAAGAACTAAAGGAAACCATGTCTAAAGAATTAAAGGAAAGTAAAGGACAATATCTCACCAAATAGAGAGTATCAATAAAATAGATAGAAATTATTTAAAAAAGCATTAAATAGAAATTTTAGAGTTTAATAGTACCATACCTAAAATGTAAATTTTGCTAGAGAAGCTCAACAGCAGATTTGAACTGAGAGAAGAAAGAGTCAGCAAATTTAAAGGACAGGTCAACTGAGATTATCCAGAGTAACAGAAAGAAAAAAAAATGAAGAAAAAACAAAACACGAGACTTGTGGGACACCACAAATTGTAGAAACATACAAATAATAGGAGAGTCAGAAAGAGAGAAGAGAAAAAGAGAAGATGTTGAAGAATTTTTTGAAGAAATATTGGTTAAAAACTTCCCAAATTTGATGAAAAAAAAAAAACCCCTCTAATCTACACATCCAAACAGATCAATGAACTGTTAAAACCAAAGAAATCTACATACAGACATATCATAGTCAAACTGCTAAATGCCAAAAACAGAGAGAATCTTGAAAGCACCAAGAGAAAAACAATTTATCATGTACAAATGATTTTCAGTAATAGGTAACTTACCAGCAGATATGATTGGAGGCCAGAAGGCACTGGAATGACATATTCAAAGTACTGAAATAACATCAACCAAGAATCCTAAATCTAGCAAGACTATCATTCAAAAATGAAGACAAAATTAAGCATTCTTAGAATAAAAAAATACAAAACTGTGAGAATTTGTTATTAGTAGACCTGCCCTATAAGAAATACTAATGGGAGTCTCTCAGACTTAATATAAAGAAATAAAAAGCACTAGGAAAGGTGACTATAGAGGTAAATATAAAAGAACAGTATATATGTAAATTCGTAACTTTTTTCCTATTTGATTTACAAGGCAACTGCATAAAGCAATACTTATAAAACTATGTTGATGAGATAATAATATATAAATATGTAATTTATATGATAGTAACAGCAGAAAGAGAGGAAAGGACTGGAGCTTTATTGGAGCAAGGTTTTGTATACTATAAAATGAAATTGGTAGATTGTTTTAAGATGTTAATTGTAATTCCCAGGACAATCACTAAGAAAATAATTTTAAAAATATACTAAAAGAAATAATGGAGGAATTAAAATGGTACACTAAAAATATTTACTTAACATAAATGAAGGAAGAAATGGAGGAAAAGGAGGACAAAGAAGATATACGACAGATATAAAACAAATAGCAAAATGGCAGATGTACATCCTAACTTATTGGTAATTACAGTAAATGTAAATAAATGAAACACTCTAACCAAAAGGCAGAGATGGAAAGATGGATAAAAAATAAACATGATCCAATTACATGTGGTTTACAAGATACATACTTTAGATTCAAAGACATAAATATATAGACAGTAAAGGGATAGGCAATATATTCAATGAAAATGGCACCCAAAAGAGAACTGGTATGGCTATGTAGATATTATATAATATAGACTTTAACAAAAATTATCATTAGAGACCAAAAAAGGACATTTTATAATGACAAAAGAGCCAATATGTTTTAAAGACTTAATTATTAACATATATGCACTTAAAACAGAACCCCAGAACACGTGAAGCAAAATCTGACAGAATTAAAAGAAAAAATAGACAATTCAACAATGATAGTTGGAAGCTTCAATATACCACTTTCAATAACATATACATCAACTAAATAGAAGATCAGCAAGGAAAAAGAAATCCTGAATGATACTATAGACTAACTAGACCTAACAGACATCTATAGGACACTCCCTCCAACATAGCAGGATACACATAGAAGGATATACGCATTCTCTTCTCTTGGACAGACCATATGTCAGGCCATAAAAAAAGTCTCAATATATTTAAGAGAACTGAAATCGTATAAAGCATGTTCTTCAACCACTATAGAAGGGAGTTAGAAATCTATAATAGAAGGAAATTTGGGAAAGTAAAACATATGTGTATTACAGGGCTCAGTTGGTTAAGCATCCAACTCTTGATCTCCACTCAGGTCATGATCTCATGGGTTGGTGAGTTCGAGCCTCACATTGGGCTCTGTGCTGACAGAGTGGAGCCTGCTTGGGATTCTCTCTGCCCCTCCCCCACTTCTGTGTTCGCTTGCTCTTTTTCTCTCAAAATCTCTCAAAATAAATTTCAAACAAATATGTGAATTAAACAATAAACTCCCAAATAACCAATAGTTTAAAGAAGAAAGCACAAGTGAAACTAGGAATACTTTGAGATGAATAAAAATGAAAACATCAAATCAAAACTTATGAGATTAAGCTACAACTTATAGCTGTAGTGCCTACATTAAAAAGAGGTAAGGTCTTGGGGCGCCTAGGTAGCTCAATCGGTTGAGTAGCTGACTTTGGCTCAGGTTATGATCTCACATTTCATTGAGTATGAGCCCCATAATGGCTGGCTGCTGTCAGCACAGAGCCTGCTTTGGATACTCTGTCCCCCTCTCTCTCTGCCCTTCCCCCACTCATGCTCGTTCTCTCTCTCTCTTTCTCTCAAAAATAAATAATAAAATAAAATAAAAAAGAGTTAAGGTCTCAAATCAAAACTCACCTTACACCTTAAGAAACTAGAGAAAGAAGAGCAAACTAAACAAAGCAAGTAGAAGAAAGGGAATAATAAGTGAAACAGAGAGAGAATAGAAGAACAGAGCAAAAAATGAAACCAAAAGTTGATTCTTTGAAAAGATCAACAGATTGACAAAGCAAGAAAAAAAGGAAAAAAAAAAAAGAGAGAAAGAAGACTCAAGTACTAAAATTAGGGATGAAAGAAGGGGTATCATTACCAATGTTATAGAACTAAAAAGGATTATAAGGTACTACTATAAACAAATGTACACCAACAAACTATATAACCTAGATAAAATGGACAAATTCTTAGAAAGATATAACCAAAATTCATTTAAACTGAAACAAAATCTGAATAGACTTATCATAAATGAAGAGATGAAATTAATAATTTAAAAGCTTCATGCTAAGAAAAGTGCATGACCAGATGGCTTCACTGGTGAATTTCACCAAATATTTAAACTAGAATTAATATTTGTCTTTTTGATTATATCCACTCTCATTGTGAAGGTGGTATCTTATTGTGGTTTTGATTTGCATTTCCCTAATGACTAATGATGTTGAACATCTTTTCATGTGTGTATTGGCAATTTATATATCTTCTTTGAGGTAATGTCTATTCAAATACTTTGCCCATTTTGAAATCAAGTTACCTTTTATTCTTGAGTTGTAAGAGTTCTCTATATATTTTACATGCAAGTCCTTCAGTAGATATATGATTTGTCAATATTTTCTTCCATTCTGTTGGTTATCTTTTGCTTTCTTGTTGGCATCCTTTGAAATACCTAAGTTTTAAATTTTGATGAAGTCTAAGATCTATTTTTTCTTTTGTTGCTTGCTTTTGGTTTCATAAGTAAGAAACCACTGCTAAACTGAAGGACTTGAAGATATACTCCTATGTTTCCTTCTAAGAGGTTTATAGTTTAGCTCTTACATTTAATTCTATGATCCCTTTGCTGTTCATTTTTAACGTTTATTTATTTTTGAGAGACATAGAGACAGAGTATGAGCAGGGGAAGGGCAGAGAGAGAGGGAGGTACAGAATCCGAAGAAGGCTCCAGGCTCTGAGCTGTCAGCACAGAGCCCGATGCGGGGCTCGAACTCACAGACCGTGAGATCATGACCTGAGCCAAAGTCGGCCGCTTAACCAACTGAGCCACCCAGGCGCCCCTGTTCATTTTTTTAATATGATATGAGGTAGAAAATTTCTTTTTTTTTTTTTTCTCACAGCGATATCAAATTGTCCCAGCACCATATCCTGAAAAGACTGCTTTACTCTTTGAATTTTCTTGGCAATATTATTGAAAATCAAATGACTGTAAGTATAAATGTTTATTTCTAGACTCTCAATTCAATTCCATTGATCTTTATGTCTATCTGTATGCCAGTACCAATTCTGGTTACTATTATTTGTAAATTATAAGTTTTGAAATTGGGAAGTATGAATCCTTCAATTTTGTTTTCTTTTTCAAGACTGTTTGGCTATTCTGAGTCCCTTTCATTCCCCTATGAATTATAGATCAGACTGTCAAATCTGCAAAATGGCAGCTGAAGCTTGGAGACATCTCATATCAAACCTGTAGAACACTTTGTGAAGTACTGTCTTAATAATATTAGGTGTTTCAATCTATGAACATGGGGTATCTTTTCATTTATTTAGGTCTTCTTTAATATCTTTTCCTAATTATTTTATTTGTTTTTATACTATTACAAATGGAACTGTTCTCTTAATTTCATTTTTTAATTGTTCATTGCTAGTGCTAAGAAATATCATTGATTTTTGTATATTGATTGTGTATCCTGCAACTTTGCTAAACTAATTACTTCTGATAGTGTTTTTATGGATGTCTTAGGATTTTCTGTGTACAAAATCATGTCATTTGAGGACAGACAGTTTTACTTCTTCCTTTCCCCCTGGGTGACTTTTATTTCTCTTTTGTACCTAAATGCTCCAGCCAGATCCTCCAATATAATGAATATAAGTGGTTAGAGTAGATGTCTGTCTCTTGTTCCTGACCTTATGAGGAAAGCATTCAGTCTTTTGTTATTAAGTCTGATATTAGCTGTGGGTTTTTCATAGATGCCCTTTATCAGTCTGAAGAAATTCCCTTCTATTTCTAGTTTGTTGAATAATTATATCATGAAAGGTTGGTGGATTTTTAAAAAGTAGTGTTTTTACATCCCTTATGATGGATTTCTTTTTGCTCTTTATTCTATTTAATGGTGTATTACATTGATTGATTAGCATATATTAAGCCAACCTTGCATTTCTGGGATCGATCCCACTTGATCATGGTGTATACGTCTTTTAATATGATCCTGGATCCTGTTTGCTAGTATGCTGCTAAAGGTTTTGCATTTATATTTATAAGGGATATTAGTCTATAGTTTTCTTTTCTTGTGATTTCTGTTTTTGGTCTTCATGTCAGGGTAATACTGACCTCATAAAATGAGTTGAACTCCCTCCTCTTCTATTTCTAGTAAGAGCTTGTGAAGGATTGGCATTAATTCTTCTTTAAAAATTTGGTAGAATGCACCAATTAAGCCATCTGGTCTTGGATTTTTCTTTGTGCAAAGTTATAAATTATTAACTTGATCTTGTTAATTTGTGATATCTTTTAAGATGGATATAATCAGAGACACTGAACTGTATGGTTTACAAGTGTAAATTTTATGGTCTGCAAATTATATCTCAAAAATGGTGTCATAAAAAAAAGAACATATGTACAGAACTCTATATTTAGTGTGGTGGACTGCATATGTTCACTCATCTCTGTTTCAGCTCCTCTAAAATGATAGTTAAAAAATACATATGTCCACAGAGACAAAGAAAACAGGAAATAAGAACACAGTAATCAGAAAAGGTGAATAAATTTTGAAAGCTTTCATGGTAACTGACTTAATATACTTGAGAAAGATGGCAGCCAAGAGCCTTTGGAAGTGATAGCAACAGGAAGCAAGGTCTCAGAAACTGTAGCCATCACCAGGTACCTCTGTGGGACTGGGATATGAGGGCTAAAAACAGGATGATTGATTGACAGTCTCCCTAAGATCCCTTCTGCCATCTCACATCTCTCGGTGACCAGGATTTCCCCATCCTATCAAAGACTGAGGGCTTTTCTCTGGAGTAGTTTATCACTGAGGATCTGTTCTCAAGAATACAGCAACATATAAGGGCGGAGATGCCAAAATGAAAATAGGCACCAAGACAAAGTTTACCTGCTGAACTGGAAGGTCCCCAGCCCCTTTGTGTTATTTGGTTCCCAAAATATTGGCAGGCTACTCTATCCCTATGAAGGGTAAATGATTCCTCTCTCAGGAAATAGACAAGTCCAAGAGAACAGACCAGTAGCTACAAGAATTAGAGGATGCTCTGGGGGCGCCTGGGTGGCTCAGTTGTTTGGGCGGCCGACTTCGGCTCAGGTCATGATCTCACGGTCTGTTGAGTTCGAGCCCTGCGTCGGGCTCTGTGCTGACAGCTCAGAGCCTGGAGCCTGCTTCAGATTCTGTGTCTCCCTCTCTCTCTGCCCTTCCCCTGCTCATACTCTGTCCCTATGTCTCTCAAAAATAAATAAAAAATGTTAAAAAATTTAAAAAAAAAGAATTAGAGGATGCTCTGACCAAATGACCAGACCCTCTTTAGTCAGCTACAGGGAAGCCTACTGGAGACAAGCCCTGAACACATATGGAGCTTCTAAGTAGCACCAGAGCACCTCACCTTCAGACCCACGACTGACATCCAAAAGTCTGTACATATAGGAAGAAAGTATCTAACATGAAGTTAGAGACTGAAACAAATAAAAACAGGGCAAGTTTCCAGGAACAAAAGTGACCTGACAGTATCCAACAGACTGGACCTTGAGGAATGCTAGAAGGACAGATTTATTACAGAGAGGTAGTAGGAAAGCCTAGCCAGATTTAAAACCAAAAGAAAACAAAAAACATGCAAATGACAAAGAAGCAATTAATTCCAGGAAAAAACCAAAAAGTTTACAAGAAAGGAAGTGTAGTAGCATGGCAGTTGGTTCACCACAGTATTTACCTAGCTGTAATAAAGAAGAGTTGATTACTAATTTAAACAAAAGTATAGGCAAACTGTATTGGAAAAGAGTATGCAACTATACTGGAAGAAAGAGAGGAAAGACGTGTGTGTGTGTGTGTGTGCTGTGTGCGTATGAGAGAGAGAGAGAGAGAGAGAGAGAGAGAGAGAGGGGAATGATACAGGAGAATCACCGTCATCTTCCATGGGAAGAAAAAATAGAAAATAACTGACAGTTAAAATTTTATTTAATTTTAATTTTGTTTTTAAGTTTTAAATGGCAGTAGAAGCTTGAAGAACAGCAAAAGAGTTCAAAGTGGCTGCTTTTGGGGAGTAGCAATTGGACATGGGTCAGGTTGAGGCAGGGAACTACCATTTTGTCTTATAAGCTTTATAATGTGTTTTGACTCTTAAGACTATGTATAATTAAAAATGTAAAAACCCACAAAGTTCTGGCTATAGTGCTTGCACATAGCAGGCTTTCAATAAATGAATAACAAATTAAAAAATATATATATATACATTGCTGTTATAAAAATAAACATTTAATTAAAAAGTAAGAGAATCATGCCAGCCTGAGCTTCTGAGTGCAAATCAGTGAGTATAACATACACGTATGAAAATGATCTATAACAGCCAACAGTGGATTTTCAGGCTCCACGCCCCAGTTCAAGCACTGCTTGACTTGAATGTAAGCTTTGGGCTCTGGCTAACTTTTGGCTCACTTCAAGGGCTGTCAAAGTTCATCCCTCCAAGAAGATTGGCTGACCTTACGACAATGAATTAATGATAACAATCTGCAGAGATCCAAGTCTGTGGAAAGGCAAGCAAGATCAGATACTATAAAGTGATGCCTAATACTTATTAACTGATATGATATGATTAATAAAGGTCAGCAAATGAAAAACAATATAATGGATTATTATGAAATGCAAATGACTTGGTTCTGAATGGAGGCTGAGCATAGAACTAAAATTTGCAATAGTTTGTTCGTCAAGGGATGAACTGAGTAGCACATTCTAAGGCAAAGACGTAAGCCCCAGAGGTTTGTCAGCACTGGAAGCTTGGAAATTCTCCCTTATTGTCTGGATCATGGGCCCATTCCTCTGCCCTATCTGCCCTGGTGCTCTGGATCCCAGAGTCTGGTAGCCAATGGGCAGTGCTCACTTTTGCTCTCTACAGGTTACTTCCAGAAATACATTTTAATGAAAAGTTGTCATTATCATTATTATTATTATATAGTTATTAATAGTGGAGTCTGGTTTGCAGGGGCAAAATATAAGGTGACTGTTGAGTTCATAAGAAAGGGAAGAGTTCCAGTTTGCTGACAGCTATTATGGCCTAGAGCAGCCTCTCATAGAGGGACATGGTCACAGGGCTGCTATTAGTCAGTGAAAACTTGCCAGTGTTACTTGGGTCTGTCTGTGTGAACATTGCTGACTTTCAGCTTTGGGAAGCCATAAACTCACAACTGTAAAGTGGGGCTGGTGAACCCTTCACCCTAGGCGGAGCTGGTCACTTGTACTTGCTCCCCTGGCAGGAGAAAGCCCCTGGTCAGTCTTAGCTGCATGTTTCCTTTCCTGGGTGAAAAGTCAGTTGCAAGGTAGGTTTGCTGCCTACCTTGAGTTCATCTTTGCTCTGGAAGTTGTCCAGGAGGTGCTGGTAATGGGTGTCACACATCTGGCGGAGCAGTGAGAGAAGGCAGGACACATACTCGCCCTGGGGACCAACCGAGAAAACATTTGGTGCAACTAATCACAAGAGCTGTGTTTCCCCAATCCACAGAGGGCAAGGAGAGAAGGAAGGGTCTGAGATGGCCCCAATGATCATGAAAGGAAAGGTGAGAACTCTGGCCCTGAAAATGAGTTTTCTTTTCTGCTAAGTTTTCTTTTCTGAAGGGCTTGGGAATTTTAATAAGACCTCTGCAGCATGGGACTAATGGAAAAATCTTAACCTATAACAAAGAAACATTGCAAAATTAGACAGAAAGTCTGGGTTTTTTTTCTGTAGGGAATTTTTGGCTACACAATCTTTTGTCACTGTATACTGCCAGACCACTGTACTGAAATCTAAAGGGATTACTCAGAACAGAGTGCTCAGCCCTCTCTGGACAGAATTTGGGCTCCTCCCATCTTGCTCCAAGATGGGACAGCCCTTCTCCAAGAATCTTCTGGGGACCTCCTAGAGCTTAGGGGTTAGCTCTGGACCAGGAAGATGGAACATAGTAGGTTGACATAACTTTCTGGAAAGTAGAGGAGTCAAAACTGACCTTTATGAGAAGGGCTTTAAGTAAAAATTTATGGATAAAAAAATAAGTCTTTAAAATTCCTTCAAGTTCCAACTAGGGTAACATGGAAGAAGACCTTGTTTTAAGAACTCCAAGACTTTTACCATCTTATGGCAATTTGGCATGGGTCAGCTGACCAAATGTTTTTAAACTCATAGAAATTTAACAATATTTTTGGCTCTCAAATCATTTCTAGAAACATGAAATTATTCTACATATGTATATGTGTAGAATATATACATGTATATGAACCTCAGTTTTATCTGAAAAAATGGGCATAATAAGCTGTAATTCCTAGGTTTAGTATGAGGATCAGAGGAATGAATGCATATAAAGCTTTTCAGTGAAAAAGTCCAGTATGCAAAGGAAGTGCTCAGTAAATTATGCAGTTATCATCATCTTCATTAATCTATGTAATTTAGTGTTGCTAAATGAGTTAATATTTGTAAAGTGCACAAAGCAGGGTTAGGCCCACAGCAAGCACTGTGTAGTTGTTGGTCAGAAGGATGGGTTACCAGGACATGTCAGGGTACATGTTTTTACCTACAGTGAGAGTGCTCTCAATAGGAGCTCCCAAGAGAGCATTCTTTCCAAGTCCAGTGCTTCAGAACACATGCCTGCTCTCTGCTCCCCCTGCCCTCCCTAGCATACTGGGGCTTGGCTTGCTCCCCCAGAGGATTTGCTTTAAAGAAACCACTGCAGTCTCACACCTGCCAAATGGAAGGGTCTGTGCAATCTGTTTATTGTGTTCTACCATCAGGGTTAAGAAGTCCACTCTGGGTATAGGAGTGGGGACTGCCTCTCTGTCCGTCCTGAGAGGATTCCTCAGGCTGTTTCTCTTCTAACTGTCCAGTAATGCCAGTGCAATTCTAATTCATCACATTTTTCCTGATGCTAGATATTTAGAACAAAAACAACTAGTTTGTAGATACAACCAAATTCTAAGAAAATTATTCTGTTGTGCATATCATTTAGGAGAGGCTGCTCCTAGAAGGAATAGTCCATTTTTCCGTTTCAATCTCTTGCTGCATCTCTTCTTTCTACAGAATGGGAAATGAGCTGGCACAAAGGCAAAGGCCAACAGAGAGAGTGTGCAGGAAAGCAAGACATGAAGCACTCCCCACATCTGCCCTAGAGTAGACTTCTGGGACTACAAACCTAGAGCTTTCATAGTGGAGACGGGAGCCAGATGGGAGAAGGGAAGAAGGAAATATGCTGACAACCATGCAGGGAGGTGGTGATGAAGGTGGTGCTATGAGGAGGAGGGGGTTGGTGTGGAGGAGCCCCAGGTTAGAAAAGAAAGCAAGAAAACCTGAATGTTAGTTACTAACAGTGATCTCGGCTGTGCACTGCGGGCACCGCTGCCCTCTTACCGCCTCCTGAGCGTGCGATTTGCTCATGATGGTGAGCAGAGTCTGCAAGAGCACGTCCAGGAGGCTCTCCACCATCATTTCTACCTCCTCCATGACATCTGCCTCCTGGAGCGAGCAGTGAGAGAGCATACCGTTAGCACCAACCTGGCTGACGTGCAGCTGGCAGCACTTACAAAGTGTGCAGCATCACGATTGGGTTCTGACTGGACTCTCAACACTGAGTGCTCAGCCTCACTAGCATGAGGTGTCAAGGAACCTGGGACAACAGCTCTGGGAAAAGGTGAGGCAAACCTGCCTCTGTTGCCCCGGTATGGTAGCTGGGCTCTTCCCCTAACCCAGCACCACCTGACACCCACAGTTCTGGACCTCAGGTAGATACGTTAATTTCAGTATACAAGGCAGAAGCAAAGTTCCTGAAGTACCTGTTTACTTTGATTTCCCTAGAAGAGTCAGGAGAAAGCACAACACTGCTGACTAACACTTTGAGAAAATGGTAAAGTATTCATTGCCACAGGGTGTAGTGGTGGCACCTTCAGGACTATTAACACACACTTGAATTCACATAGAAGTATTTCAGTCTTTAAAAGGACTGTTTTCTTCTCAAGGCTTTCTCCGTAGGCAATCTCAAGCTCTGATGGCCCCAACTGTTGCTCAGATATGTCGACATCTCTCTTTGAGCTTCTCAGCATTCTTGCTCATGTTCCCTTGGTCTGCCTGAAGGACTCTAGTCTCAGTGTATCTTTCTCAGGCAGCCTCACAAAAACAATGGAGCATACCTCTCCATTAAGGGCTGCTTCTCAGCCACACGCTGAATTTAGGAAGAGTCCGTGCTGTCCTTTTATAGACCTCTCACGTTGAATCTCAAACCTTGTAGCCTGATTTTATTTATCTCACAGAGATTCCCACTGCCCCTTCTCCAGCCTCTTTTTATTATTACTGGTACAGATATCCACCTGTCCATCCATCCACCAACTCATTATTCATTAAGCAGTTACCACGTGCCACTCACTGTTTGTGAACCTGAGTATACACAAGTGAACAAGAAAGATAATATCTCTATGCTCATTGAGCTTAAATTCCACCCCCAACCCATTCATTCAATATAATTATACTGTGCTCCATTCCACACGAAGAATAGGAGCATCTCTTGGTGCTAAAGTCATCTATCTCATCTGCTGAAGTGATTGTAACACTCTCACCTATGATGTCTCTCTGACTAGTTGTAAGCAACTGATTGCTCCTGACTCTCTAGGCCCACAAATATAACCAGACCATCTCCTGTGGGTTTTTACCTGTTCCCATTCCTCCTTCATTCCTCTCCTTCCCTTTATTTTCCCCTTCTATTTCTCTCCTTTATTTAGCAATAAGTCTCTCACTTCCTCAAGTCTGACCTTGGGCTGCTAATAGACCTTCTATGCTTGGTGTCGCCTCTCTGAGGCCTGGTGGGAAGGAGAGCTGCCAAGCCTTGCCTGGAGCCAAGAGCAAACAATAGGACCACTACAAGCACCACAGGCACTCTGCCAAGCAGGGCCCCTGTCACCAGATGGTACTTAAAGTCTGGACACCAGAGCACCCTATTGAGGCCCTGTATCCTACTCAAACCAACCACACTCTTTTTTTTCAGAGCCTCTCCTGTTCCACATGGATAGCCTAACCTTGTACCTTCTTATCACCGGGCTACCGGCCTTCATTTTATTTTATTTATTTTTTAATAGAAGAATATCTATGTAACTTTATTCTAGGAAAATACACAGAAAACAGTAACCATAAATGAAAGTACATATATTCTGTTGCATTAGAATGAATTATTCTGTTTACCAAAAGAAATAACAGCAAAAGTGAAAAGACAGCCACAAAATGGGGCAAGATTTTGGATATGGATATAACCAACAAAAAAAAGGACTCATCTAGAATACTGGCCTTCATTTCAAATGCAGTTGTAATTTTATTCTCCAGAAACCTCATCTCAACTTAAAATGTTGTAATGAAAAACTCGTCTTGTTCTTAATTTCTTTCTTTATACTTTCCTATAGTTTACAAATTTTTTCTAAGAAATAAGCATTTTTCCTATTACCAAAAATATATAAAACAGATACCATTAAAACAAATTCCTACCCTTATTTGTGCCTGATACATGTCTTTCCTTCCTTCCTTCCCTTCCCACCACAGATCTCTTTTTAAAAGAAAAAGTAAAGAGGAAAGAAAATAGGCAAATGCAGTACCAGTTGAAACCTCATCTTTAAAGTCCAATTCCATCATCCCATGAGGCTCGAAGCTCTTGTGGGCAACAATTATCTCTTGTATGTCCTGACCTCATCTGGCATGGTATGGAATGCCATATGGGTGGAATCAAGCTTCCAGGAAGCTGACAGAAAAGTCTGAATGAGCAAGCTGCCTCTCAACCTGGGCCTGCCTCCCTGCGCTTGTGCCTTAGTATCCTCAGAACACTCCCAGGAACACAGGATTAATACCTTTTGATAAAAACAGAACATGGCACAGGATTTGGCTTTCTGGTGTTAAAGAGAACTATGTTTCAGTGTTTCTGGTGTTTCAGAACTATGTTTCAGCAACTTTTTCAAATAGCAAAACTGTGTTGTGTTGAGAAGCCTGCTGGGCATACACAGGCCTCTGCTCACTTGGACACCTTCATGTCACTGATGAAAGCTTCTCTGACTGAGAAGTGTACAAAGTGATCTTTGTTGGTCTGCCTCTGGTTAAAGTAATATGACTGGGGCAGAGCTGAGGGGAGATGGAGTGGGCATGGGACCACTACCAGAGAGCTGGTCTTGACGATGGAGAAGATGCTGCCAAGAATCCCTGAGCAGATCAGCAGCTCTTTCTGCTGCCTCAGGTGAAGGTGAATGTGATGGAGAACCACGGGAAGCAGGATGCGGCGGGATTCTGAGAGAGAAAACACAAAGGTGAAGAAGCCCTTTAGAGAACTAGCTACAGCTGGAGGCCAGTGACACTGCGAGACTTAACTGGTCTCAAATCAAGTGGGGCTGAAACTGGTGCCAAGATGGAGGTCACTCCCTTCCCTTCTGAGGGCCTATAAGCCCACTTTCTGGACATTATAAGACATCCCACAGCATTATCCTTCTATTTCTCTTTCCTTCTTTCTCATTTTAAGCCTCAGTATTGACGGCACTTTGTGCAGGATGAATGTTAGGAAATTGCTCCCAAATGAAATCTCTGTAATGACTAGATTCCAAATTAAAAGCATAGCTTAAACTGAAGATTCTATTTAATTGACAGACCTACTTCTATGAACTACTGACTGAACCTGCAGACCTGCTATGGATTATAAATGGTCACTCTTTATGATGCTCTGGCTAGCTGGCCTGGCACCTCCCCCCGCCCACCCCGCACCCCGCCTCCCCACCATGAGCATTTACTTTGTGGCAGCCATTAGCCCTACCTCCTTTTCCCCTCAGGCTTAGTGGATAAGCTTGGTGTGTCCATAGCAATGAATGGAATAGTAGCAGGACTTTGTCTTGTCATAAGCCTTTGATAATTAGCTAACCTTTACTGCCAATCCTAAATTTTCTCCTTCATGTTAACTGAACATTATCAGGAGATGACTATATTTAGAACCCTGTCAGGGGCATCTGGGTGGCTCAGTTGGTTAAATGTTCGACCCTTGGTTTCGCCTCAGGTTATGATCTCACAATTCAAGAGATCAAGCCCCACATCAGGCTCTATGCTGACAGCCAGGAGCCTGCTTGGGATTCTTTCTCCTTCTTTCTGCCCCTCCCCCATGAGTGCACACACACATTCTCTCTCTCTCTCTCAAAATAAGTAAATAAAATTAAAAAAAAAAAAAAAAGAACCCTGTCAGGAAGGCTGAATCCTAGTTCAAGATTCCTTATTAATTCATCCTAAGACCTTAGGCAGGTTGATTCCTCCTATGGAGACTTGATTTTTCCTATCTGTACAATGAGGTGCTAATGGCCTCTTCTGGACAAAGTGAAATACAAGTGTGAACATGTTTCTTGTGTTCTGCACTCCTATGTGGTCAGTGACTGTGTGACTCTACAGGTACATTCATACCTGGCCAGCAGGATTAGTCAGATTATCAGTAATACAAACACACCAGGGCATTCTGAATTTATTGTTCACATTTGACTGCAGTTACGTGTTTCACATAAAATTCAGAAAGAAAATCTGATTTTTAGCCAAAGACAAATTATATGACATACAGGAGATTTGGGGCTGTCTTGTCAAATATTAGAATATAAAATGGAATGATGTGTAGACAAAAGAGAAGTTCATAATACATTTTGCAGACCAAAATTATACCAACATAGCAGGATTTATATCAACCAATAACTATGTGCAGAGAAAACAGTAGTTTATTACTGGAACCAGCTGAAAAGACCAAACTGATGTGCACTGAGAATATAAGTGTTGCTTAAAAGACATCACCTTCCTGCGTCAAGGAAGACGCTGCAACTCAAGCATTCAATGAAACTGAGATGCAAATGAAAATTTGGGGGTGGCTTGTCATCTCAAAATCCAACTACACAGTTCCACTGTCACATAAAGTTTAAGAACTATGTTTCTTAAGTGGTATGGGAAGTGCATGCAAAAATATTAGAAATAAAAGATCAGTGAGGGCAGTCTGCTGTCCCCCTTCCCATATATTCAGAGAGCATTTCTTTAAGTAGTGCACAAAGCTTGAATGTGTGCCATGGCCTCAGTGCTAACGTGTCCAAACAAGTGATAAAATCTTCAATCTAGGAACTGGTGAAGAGAGAAGTGTTTACCATAAATAGCTACTAGTAGAGAAAAGCTGACTCTCTTGGTTGCAGCTTTGCCATGAATAATACCCTACACTGGCAGAATTAAGTTAAAGGGAACATTACAGACACTTGCAATTGTGTGTAAGCACTTGGTTGAGAAATTACTGTTCTTATACTTTAAAAGTCAAACTTAATAATTTTTACTACCAAAAATTCTAGTTATAAAAATTCTAATAATAATTGTTTTGCTAGCATTTCTGATTTATTCCTGTGCCCTAGAAATTTATTCTATGATTGTCACATTCCATTTAAAGGATCAGGCCCATATTGATCTTAACATTTGGCCACTGAGTATGTGGTACCACTGCCAGGATGATCATGCTGAACGTGGTTTCAGGTATGAAGCTGGCAGTTCTTTCTGAAAGGCAATCTGGACTGTTGATTATTTGTTAGGCTGTCTTGACTTCTTGGGGAGTGTGGAGGGCTTAACATCCATTTCTTTGTCTAATCCTTACAGGTTGTCTCAAAGACAGGAAAGACCAGTCTTATCTGACTGGTAAGATAAGAAACAAAGAAAAAAAGGGGTCCTCAGGATCTCTCTTATTTCCTTGACTTATCCTTATTCCCTATGGCTACACCCTTCTCTCTTGTTACCCCTCCTTTCCCTCTTCTTTCCCATCTTGCTGGGTGTGGAGGTGACAGGCCCTACACTTGGCAGCTGGCTAGACTTATAGGCCTGGAAGTTGCTCTGCAGGCCACCTCATGGGCATGCTCCATGGTGTGGGTCCCTAGGGCTAAATCATGAGTGAGGCAGTAGGCCTAGGTCTCAGCTGTATTATCTAACAGAGTTTACTCAAAACTCTGCATTTTTAGGGCCACAGGCTTCTTGTGTGACGGTTGATAAAACTGATCCTTTGATTACCACTTGACAACACCCTGGAAAGGAAGAAAGGTGAGTCTGATTCTCACCCCAACTTGATTTACCTGAGAAGGAAAACAGGCGGCTATCCACAGTCCTGGCGATGGACTGTAGCTTCACCACATCCATTGACTGCCCAATGTGCACAGTGCTGGGCATGCTCCCCAGAGTCCCTCTTACAAACTCTGCCACCTCCTGCACGGTGAACATTTGTAGCAGCTCATCAAAGATCGTTGGGAAGGAATTGAGGAGTGCAGCCTGCAGAAGCAAGTGAAGCTGTGGTTAGCACAGAGTTTGATGTCTGTCTTTCTCACATGCTCAGATAATAATGATACAAGAGGTTGAAAAAGCATTGTGGCACTCCTGCCTCAAGTGAGCTCCACCCTGGCCTTTGACTCTGCACATCTCTACAGCACTTTTGGGGCATAGAACAGGGAGGAGTAGAATGGAAACCAAAACAAGAAAATTTGCTGGGGCCCAGGCCACTTGAAACTTTCATAACTTGCCAACATATTTGCTGGCAAGAGAGGGGAATATAAAAAGAAATCAGCTCAATATGGCTTAATAGCCATAGCTATTTTGCTTACAAAATGGATTTAAATTTTTTGTTTGTCTCTATGATCAAACTCTTGACTTTTTAATTTTGTTCTCAAATTCAAGCCAGGAACCTCTCAAAAAAAATATAGCAGAGAGAGCTGGGCATCACCAAGCAGCATGAGCTGAACTCTGTTCACAGCCCTGCAGCCAGCAATCCAGCTCTGGGAGCTGGATCATTTTCCCCAAGAAAATGAAACCATGAAATCTGAAGACTTTATAAATTATGCCCTTCATCTGTGATGCTTGGCAGTCTCAACTGTAAGTCCAAAAGGATGGAGACTGTATAGATTTAGTCAGCTAGAAATTCTTAAGGACTGATGATTATGTTGGCATAGAGTTCAGCAACCTATAGGCCCTAGGGCACTGGCAGGAATCTGTGTGTTTGGAGACTTCTTTTCAAGAATCTCAGTTCTGGTAGACCAATGAGGTAGACTCTTCAGAATAACCTGATAGCAGTTATAGAGCCTTTCAGAGGCAGAGTAGTATAGGAGAAAGAAAATGGCTTTTGGAATGAGACATGAGTTCAAATCTCAACTTTACTACTTATCTGTCACATCACCTTCGGTGAGTATTTGCTTAATCCTCAGTTTTCTTATCTATAAAATAAAGATGATGCTATCACTGTCTCCTGGTACTGGTATGAAAAAATTGGGTGCATGAAGTTAGTTTCCAGTTAGAGTGCCTGGGACATCATTGGCTTTCAATAAGCACTGGTCCTCATTCTCTCTTGTCTACATGGAAGCAACATGAAGAAGGATTTTCCACTTCTCAAGCCTCTTACGTTATTAACCCAGAATTCACAAAGGGGAATGAAATGTCACTTGGTGACACTGATGAGAAGATGAGAGTGTACTTTTCCTGTGTGGCAGGTAGTGAATGGGAGGCTGTTTTCCTTGACTGCTTCATCAAGCAGTAGACACTGGCCTAGAGTGAGTAAAAATGTATGCCATGGGGAAACATGTCTGTCATACTATAGTCTATGTTCAGGCCAGGTCCAAGAATAAAACTTACATGAATTCTATCTATAGATTTATCACTCCCTGGGTTATCAGAGATTTTTTTTTCTTGCAATAATTAGAACAAGCACAAAAACAGACAATCATAAGCAGTTAGATACAAAAGACAAAGGGGGAAAAGCAGGTCTTTTATAATCAACAACAAGTAGTAAATGCTCTCTTAAATGTTGAGATTTCCCATACTTAGGCACCAAAACAGAAGGACACTTGCACCCTAACATCTCCTAGTGGCCAGAAACAAAGACATATAATCTGAACATAGACTTGCTGAGAGTTCCGAAACTCATGAAACATGAGCCTGGCACCAAAGAAGCAGGTCTGCTCCTGACATGGGCCTAAGCTGAGACTGGATCTAAACTATCCTGATGAGATAGGAGTATGCAATGCAGGACAAGGCATTGCCAAGTTCCCAGAAAGCATATTTGCCCTGCTCTGCTGAGCTCTCCATATCTCTGTATGCTGAGAGGAAGAGTAGGTGTCCTGGGCCCTTGTTGTCAGGAACCAATGGGCTAGAGGAGAGAGAGGAGGAGGAAGAGGAGTTGCTTGGAGTACTTTACAGGGGAGACCATCGAATGACCCTTTGTTACAGAGGCATCTAGAGACCTTGAGGAATTCCCCACTGTTTTAAAGAGTCTCATTCATAGTTGCTCACCTGTTCTCTGGTCCAAGGGGCTTAAAGGCAATTGGCATTGGGGCAACATAGGGTCAAGTGGAAAACAAAAAGGCAGACTATTCTAATTTTTTTTAATGTTCATTTATTTTGAGAGAGAGAGAGTGTGTGCCAGAGAGAGAAAGACAGTGTGAACAGGAACAGGGGAGTGATAGAGAGGGAGAAAGAGAATCCCAAGCAGGCTCTGCACTGTCAGCACAGAGCCCAACCTGGGACTCAATCTCATGAATTGTGAGATCATGACCTGAGCCAAAATCAAGAGTTGGACGCTTAACCAACTGAGCCACCCAGGGACCCCCAGACTATTCTAATCTTAAAGGAGATATTTAAACATATATTTGCACTCATGACAGTCCTGGCAGCAGCTGAATGAGCAGATGTGAGAGAGGCTGTCTGATCTTTGCTGATAGGTTTTGAATAATAATTGCCTTCAAAAAAATTCAAAGAAATGCAATCTAATAGATAAAATTCTGACATTTATATATATAAGAAAATAACCCCCTTGTGACTAGGGTAATAAACCCTATCTTCGATCCTTTCTAGGATGAAGCTACCTGGAAAAGGTAACAGATTAGCTAACCAGACACTTCTAATATAAGGGAGCAAATTTCCTCCCCACAGTGATATTTCTAATAGAATCTTAAATTAATTCTTTAAACAATTTTTAAATGTTTATTTATTTTTGAAAGAGAGAGAGAGAGAGACAGTGTGAGCAGGGAAGGGGTGGAGAGAGAGGAAGACACAGAATCTGAAACAGGCTCTAGGCTCTGCCGACAGCACAGAGCCCGATGTAGGGCTTGAACCCACAGATCATGAGATCATGACCTGAGCTGAAGTTTGACGCTGAACTGACTGAATCACCCAGGTGCCCCTAATCTTAATTCTTAAGCAAAGTTTTCTAGTTATTTCTTCCTATTTTACTCTTAACTTCTGGAATGGACAAGTACTAAAGTTTATTAAAAAAATTTTTTTTAATTAATAGTGACTAGGAAATAAATTGTTTATTATGTTCTAAATATCCCCTTTAAATAAGATGTTCATAAATGACAAAAAGTATGTAACTAAATAAATTTGGTTTAAAGAGGGCTTCTGAGGGGTGCCTAGGTGGCTCAGCTGGTTGAGTATCCGATTTTTGATCTCCGCTCAGGTCGTGATCTCACTGTTCATGAGTTCGATGCCCACATTGGGCTGTGTGCTGGTAGCATGAAGCCTGCCTGAGATTCCGTCTCTCCTTCTCCCTGCTCCTCCCCTGGTTGTGCTTGCTCTCTCTCAAAGTAAGTAAGTAAGTAAATAAATAAATAAATAAATAAATAAATAAATAAATAAAAAATAAAGAGGCTTCTGAGAATAAATCTGTGCTTCTTCTCCACCCTAAAGCCACTGGGCTATTTTATATTTGGTAGCTAGGGCATAGCTGACTTTGAAGTAAAAACAGAATTTTGTTCTATTAGGTGTTTCCTTGCAAGTCACCCTTTACCCAAACACACAGGAGCCTGTAGGGCTTCTTCAACTCTAGAAGCCAGAGGACAAAGAAACCAGCCATTAAGACAGATAAGAATCCAGCAGCAAAATTTCCCTGAAGCTCACAGACCTGAGTGAAAAGGAGTGTTTCCGAGTTTCTGCTGTCCAGACTGAGCACAAACCGGATGGACTGGAAAAGTTCTTGGATGCTGGACCGGAATTGTTCCTCTTCCATCCCACAGGTGGCTCGAGAGTACAGGATCCTTGACTGCACGATGAACTTGAAAAGATACTCCAAGGCCTGGAGTAAAAGGGATGGAGAGGTGTTAAAGATGGCTAAGAGCTAACACAGCAGGAATAACAGGTAAAGTAACAGCAAATTCTATACCAAAATCAGATGATGGACAATTCAACTATGGAGACAAGCACTTAAAAAAATTTTTTTTTTCTCCAATGGTCCAAATGTCCAAATGGTCACTGAGCAGCAGCTATCTTCTTACTGAAATAATCATCAAATTATTTCACAACTGTTTATGTGGTTCTGGAACTGAGGAACCACAGACTGAGGAACCACAACAGCTGAATTCAAGAACACACAGGATCCAAATAAAATGAAGTTCTTTGCATTTTTTTCAGGTATGGAAATAAGAGGCTTCAAAAAGCAATGATGTAACCTCTCTTGAATTTATTCCAAGAAGGAAAAGTCCTTAAGGAGTCTTCTGCACCTTTGAGATATAGCCAGGGCCTGCTGTGGTGCCAGCCTTCTCACTGGGGATTAAGTCTGGAGAAAACTTGCCCCAGGTAGATCTGGCACACCCCCTCTGCATCCTCCTCCAAACCTGGGCACCTTCCCAAAGATAATTTTTGAACAATGCAGAAGATGAAGCTCCCACAACTTATTTTGGGAGCAGAATCTAATTCTGAGGAGTCTTACAGCTTGGCCCATGCTTATAAGCACAGTAATTATCTTTTAAAAGAACAGATTGACTATCTAAGACTATGCTTTCTAATCAAAGAAATGCCACAGATTTCTCAGACACTGGGAAGGCAGAGACACTGGGAGAGAACCTTATTCAAGGATGAAACAAATGGAGCTGAGCTACTTGAAATATATAACAGAAAACAATTCTCAAAGCTACCTTTCATGACCTATGTATCTATAGGAAGGTGTGGCAAAACAAAACCTTATTTTGTTTTGTTTTGCAGCCCATATAGAATTCAGTAGGCACTGCAGAATGGCTAGGTCAGAAAAATATGTCTTCTAAGCCTTGCACCAGAAGATTGTGTAGAAAAAATTGAAGTGTGTGGTCTCATCAGCATAAATGTTACAGCCTCCATTCCAGTAGCCTTTTAATGCCTGGTCTGAAAAGAACCAGAGAAATCTGCACTACATACTCTAATTTTAAAAGGGAAAATGTGTATCTCATTACCTGTTTTTTTTTTTTTTTTCCAGTTTGAAACAGTTAACATAAGAGATGTACTGAATGGCTTGAAACATCCACAGTTTCATAGTGAAAGGCAGAACCAGACGGCAAAATTGCTTGTACTTCCTGGGCATGAGAGCTTAGTATCCCCATTAAATTTTAAAATAGAAAACTACTGAACAACGTTCAAGGTGGCCCTGCGAAAACCTGCATGAGGTATAAATAAGTCCACTTCCAGTCATCCATCACCACCTGACTTTCCTTGCCCACTCCTCTTGATTTTTATGGTTAGCACCAGTGCGGGCAGGACCAGGTGATGGCTGGTTGCCTCTGACTGAAGCAACTGGGGAAAAAGAAGAGGTGGAACAATGAGGAAGGAGGTAAATGTAATTTGTTCAAAGTTCAAGGGTGCTCCCAACCCTGCGTGGAGACAATGAAACACTTAATGGTGAGTGAAGAAGCTGCTCTGTCCATTTCTACTTAAGTTAATAAACCTGAAAGGAAAAGAGATCCTAGAAGTTATTACAACCTTTCTATCACTAAGAAAATCCATTGTGCCTGCTCTTTTCTCTTCATGGTTCCCTGGGGAGACCTAATGTAGCTAACCAGTAAAAAGTGTGCTGTCTTTTTAGATATATCTTGCCAAATACCATCCTCCAACCCAACAAAGATACCTCCTACAGGTCATTCACAAGGGAACAAACAAAAAAACCAAGTAAGAAAACAAAGGACTCTTTAGTTTCATCTTCCTTAGTGGTCAAACTTTCTTAGAAAGGCCACGACTTTGAAAGTGAAAGGAAGAAATGCGATATGAGTGGCAGGATGTATTGAATCAAGAGTAAGAAGAAAGAAGAGGTTTCCTGGTCCACACTTTATCATACCAGAATGAGAGTTGCTAGGCCAGGACCATGTGCATCCTGTGAAGGATGAAAACAGGATTGACTAGAGACTTACTGGTTTGGTCAAGAGGACTTGTCAATTAAAACTTGAAAAAGAAGGGGAAATGATAAAACCTTAGTACTGGATGTATTAGTATGAGAGCCATTCAAATAAGCTTGCAGTGGTAAGAATAAGTATGAAAGTACCTCAGAAAAGTGCTCCCCCAAATGGAAATCTTCTTTCTCTCCATCCAAACCTGATCTCCCAGAATTATGCATCTCCCTAAGTAACCCTGATAACAACACAGCTGATCTAGCCAGACTCCTTGGAACCAGCCTAAGTTCTGCCTTTCTGTCACCTCCCACATCCATTTTAACATTTGAAATCGATTCCCTGCTTTGGTCATATCAGCCACTTTTTTGTTGCTTGAAAACTCAAGCTGTTTCCCACCCAGGCTTTTAAACATGCTGTTTCCTCTGTCTGGAATGCTCATCCCCCAGCTCTTCACATTGATTTCAGCCCAGAGGTCACCTCCTCAGACAAGCTTTCCCTAAAATCTTGATCTGAAGTAAACCTTCCTCTCCAGCCAGTCTATCCTATGATCCTGTTTCTTTCCTTCATAGTACTTACTTATCAAGGTTTTTCCCCATTTAATTTGTGTATTTATCTGTATTATATATTTATTGTCTGTCTTTCCTCCACTTGGATGGAAGTGCTATGAAAGCACAGCCTTTTCTGCTTGTGCAAAGAGAAATCAACATCTTCGTAGGTGGGTCTCTACAGTATAAGAAGTATCATGAAAAGAAGTTACCAGAAAGTGATGTTAGCTCACAATGATCATGGTTCCCCTGAAAACTGGAGCTGCCCAGAAGTGCAAACGGCTGCCTTATCTTAGAACCTGTCCATGCAGGAGTGCTGCCACAGGAGACTCTGGTTTCCTCCAAAGATCAAGGTTTTAAGATTATCTTATTACTGTACCCATAAACAGTGCATCCAATCATCTCTTTTTACTCAAAACAATTCTGAAAAACAATGTTTAGTAACCACTGAAGATGGGAAAAGTGCTGGAAGATCTTAATTCTAATCAATGTTGTCACCAACATTCAGAAGGAGACATGATGCTTTGGCCAGTGGAAGCAGAGATGGATGCTGCTGGCAAAACCAGGCAGGAAGGATGGCTAGGAGTTGCATGTACATCATTCTTCCTTCCTGCTTTAAGATAACATTATTAGGAATAAAGGTCTTCTGGGGGAAAATCAAGGTGAGGAAAGGGGAATTATGCGGTCCAAGGCTTCCTGAAAGCAGGCCAGTGTACTGGGATGTCTACACTTGTTCTGAACACTAAAACACTGAAATTACTGATAGACAACAGCAGGGTTGGGCCCTTTGTGTACAGTAAGCTCATACATTACCCTCATGGCTTCCTGAATGTGGTCCTGTCGAATCAGTTCTGCCGAGCAGTCCATGTACCACTTCAAACAGCGAATGAGCTCCCTGGAAAAGAGAACAGTTCCAGAAACCCCACTTTAACTCAAAAGCAATTCAGCTTGAAATTTTTGCAGCCCTGAATTTGCCACACAGGAATAATAAATATCCTGATGATGAGCCAGAATGGAGTGATGGATCCGTTACAAATGTGAAATCTTCAGATCATCTGAGACTAGACAACATACCTCGTCCGTAGAGTTGCCACATTTTAATTAGCAATTATAATCATTCTTTCTCACTTTCCCTGACACATATTTTTTTCTTTGATTATAAGAAAGTTTTCCCAGAGTCCTAGACTTCACCTGTATTTTTGTTTTGTCTAAAATTTCTATGTCTCCAGAACACACAACAATGACTTGTAAGTAGCAGATGCTGGATAAAGGTATGTAGTCCGATGTGCCTCTCCTAGCTCTACCTTCATCCCATCCATTTTATTTCCTTAGGATCAAGTAACCTGAGTGAAATGAGATTACAGGATCAGAAGGCCTGCTCCTTTACATGGCAAGAGAGCACAGAGGTCAAGTATAGGTCTTGGTCAGACGGCAGGGTTACATCTGGGGCCTATCAATTTCTAGCTCTGTATCTTTGGGCAAGTTATTTGATCCTTCTATGTCATTCTCTCGGTTTAAAATACAGAGGAAACAATAGTATACTACCAAGTTGTTGTGAATACTAATGAGATGATGACAAGCATAAAGCATATAGCAGAACAGTGCCTGCTCTACAGAGTGACATCAAAGTGTCAGAGTTCCAGTGACTCCACAGCCTCGTCACCATTGGGTAGAACCAGGGGGGAGGGGAAGAGGGGAAGGGTGAAAAAAAAAAAAACAAAAAGCCACAGAGAGGAAGGAAGACATGACATGAGAGACTCTCAAAGAATAAGAAAGAACTGAGGGGAGAGATGGGTGTGGGAGGGGGGAGAGTGGGTGATGGGCACAGAGGAGGGCGCTCGTTGGATTGAGCACTGGGTGTTGTATGGAAACCAATTTGACAATAAACTATTAAAAAAAATAAAAATAAAAAATAAAAAAAGACCTAAAAAAAAATTGTGCCAATTCTATAGAAGAAAACGATGACTTTTTAAATTGCCTTAATAGTTTTAGATAACCTCTGTTTCCCATGTTAACTATTTATATCTTTTATCAACAGTTTTTTATTTCTCTGACATTTATTTGTTGATGCCATTTTTAGATATTCACATGTTTCTCAATGAAAAAGCAAGACTTTAAGTAGCTTTCCCACCATTTCTTATAAGGAAAAGAATAACAATTGTGTAGTAAAGTATGGTTTAAAATGACAGCTGAATGACTACAGGTAATATCCTACTCAATGGTGAAAGAAAGTTGTTCCTCTAAGATCAGGAACAAGGATGCCTTCTTTTTCTACTTCCATTCAACATAGTAATGGAAAAAAAATACTTAGAAAACCAAACAACCTGATTTAAAAAATAGGCAAAGGAGGGGTGCCTGGGTGGCTCAGTTGGTTGAGTTTCTGACTCTTCATATTGGTTCAGGTCATGATTTGCAGTCATGAGATTGAGCCCTGCATCGGGCTCTGCCCTGGGCGTGGAGCCTGCTTGGATTCTCTCTCTCTCTCTCTCTCTCTCTCTCTCTGCCCCTCCCCCACCATCTCTCAAAATAAACAAACATTAAAAAAATGGGCAAAGGACTTGAATAAATTTCTCTTCAAAGAAGACATAAAATGGTCAGTAAATACATGAAGAGATGCTCTGCATCACTAATCATTAGGAAAATGCAAATCAAAACCACAATGAGATACCACTTCACGCCAGTTAGGATGATTACTCTAAAAGAAAAAATCACCCCCTCCAAACACAACAACAACAAAAATAATCCTCTTTACTTGAGGATGTGGAGAAATTGGAACCCTTGAACACTGCTGGCAGGAATGTAAATTGGTGCAACCACTGCTGTGGAAAACCGTATGGTGGTCAATCCCACTTCTGGGTATATATCCAAAAGAACTGAAACCAGGGTCTCAAAGAGATATTTGTATACCCACGTTCATTGCAGCATTATTCACAATAACTAAGAGGTGAGAGCAACCCAAGTATTCACTGATGGATGAGTGGATAAACAGAATGTGGTATATATATACAATTTAACATTATTCAGCCTTTAAAAGGAAGGCAATTCTGACACATGCTACAACATGATGGAACTTGAAGATATTATGGTAAGTGAAATAAACCAGACACAAAAAGACAAATACTGTATGATTCAATTTATATGAAGTACCGAAAATAAGCAAATTAAGAAACAGAAAGTATAATGGTGGTTGCTCAGGGGCAGTGGAGGGAGAGATGATGGGGAGTTATTATTTAATGGGTACAGAATTTCAGTTTTGCAAGATGAAAAAAGTTCTGGAGATGGATGCTGGTGACAGTTGTACAACAATGTGAACATACTTAATGCCACTGAGCTGTACACTTAAAAATAGTTAAAGTGGGGGGGCGCCTGGGTGGCTCAGTTGGTTAAGCATCTGACTTCAGCTTAGGTAATGATGTTGCATGGGGTCTGTGGGTTCGAGCCCTGTGCTGACAGCTCAGAGCCTGGAGCTTGCTTTGGATTCTGTGTCTCCTTTTCCCTCTCTGCCCCTCCCTCACTCCCACTCTATCTCTCTATGTCTCTCAAAAGTAAATAAACATTAAAAAAATTTAAAAATAGTTAAAATGGTATATTTGATATTATGTGTATTTTATCAGCATTAGAAAAAAATGAAGTTAAAAAAGGTCAGCTGAATGAATGGTGGTTGTCACTGAACTTTTTTTTAAGCCTGTCCTATTCAAACACAAGTCCTAATGATGATGCTAAATGGAACTTACTTATATGCCAGGGCTCCAGCAAAGTGCTTCTGGATGTATGTGTCCATTACAGGCCGGAAGTGGAAATACTTGATGTCTCTGAGCAGGTTGATGATGAATACCTGAAGGAGATGTAGGGTACCAGGGTTTGCTGGAGACCTTGGACTTATCCCCAGCAGAAAAGAGAGCTCTTTCTTCTTCAAGAAATGACAAACTGTCAGTATTTTCTCTAGCGTTTTCCATGGGCATAGAATGTAAGATTTCTATTCTGTGCTTGTATTTCTGTCTTGTTTGCTCTATTCCCACAGCCTCTGGCCACTCAGTATGAACTTGGGGCTCATCAGTCTGTGCTAGTGTTATTCTGGGTCTCTCTCTTCATAATAATGCTGGGTGACACAATATAGACTAGGAAAGGCAAAATGATACCTGTGTAAGGTGGCATAAATTCTAAGGTGTCTCAAAAAATTTGGAACAGAGAGAAAAAAAAAGATAGTCCTCTGAGCCAGATCAGCCTATGAAAGGCCGTGCTCTTTGGAAATGGGGCTGGCTGTCCAGGAAAGCAAGGAAGAGAAGCCAGAGGGGCAATCTACGCAAATGTCATTTTAACTCTCGCCTCTACTCCTCATCTATCAGGTACACTTACATATGTAGTGTCTGAATATAGAGAGCTCCTATGGGATGGGATATATTAAGCAAAATGCACTGAACATTCATATCACTGTCCATTCTCTTAAACTAAGCAAACTACAGAGATTCCAGTTCCCAAACAACTGCACAAAGGGAGAGAGGGTGATGCTCAGACTATCACAGATGAGTCTCTGCTCTTCCTGGCGGTTATATCCTATTTTGTAGGTGAAAAAACAGTTCATCAGGTTTCCTATATCAGTCTCTGAGCCTTTTGTAGTGTAGGTCTCTAATTCAGAGGCTAGGCAACTCTGCAACAGTGATGAGACTGAGGTATCAGAACTACAAAGTTGAGGCCTGGGCCCAACCATGCTGAGTTCTTCGAATTTGATGCTGTAGGGATCTGCCCAGTAGGTAGGTTCATTGATCTTCCTTGGGTGACACTTCTCAGCCACTTTTCTATTGGAAACATCTATTCCTTGTGCTCACTCTAATTAATTGCTTCCTTTGGATTTTCAAAAACATATGAAAGAAATAATTAATAAAAATGAAAGTCAGGAGGAGTGAGACTTACCAAAGACTGAAACACCAACAGGCCATATTTCTCTGTATTATCATCCAAAATCACAAAGAGTGTATCTAAAATGTCCTGCAGAAACTGCAACATAAAAACCAGAGGGCTCAGATCTTAGGACCTTGAATACACGGTCAAACTTCCATACACCAACGAATTCACCTCCCAATAGACAAATTCAAGGATCTCCTAAGATCTCAAACCACCACTGAAAACTAAGTGTCCATCAACTGACGAATGGATAAAGAAGATGTGGTGTATATATATGTATATACAATGGACTACTACATGGCAATGAGAAAGAATGAAATCTGGCCATGTGTAGCAAACATGGATGGAACTGGAGGGTATTATGCTAAGTGAAATAAGCCAGTCACAGAAATACAGATACCATATGTTTCCACACATAGGTGGATTTTGAGAGACTTAGCAGAAAACCATGTGGGAAGGGAAGAGGGGAAAAGAAAAAAGACACAGAGAGGGAGGGAGACAAAACATAAGAGACTCTCAAAGACTAAGAACAAACTGAGAGGTGAGGGAAGTGTGGGGGGGAAGAGGGGGTGATGGGCACAGAGGAGGGCACTTGTTGGGATAAACACTGGGTGTTATATGGAAACCAATTTGACCATAAATTATTTAAAAAAACTAATCTAATATCCCACATTCACCTAGCTAAGGGATAAGTAGGTGGACTTGGGGTGTTTGGGGCATAAATCCCAAAGGACCCTGAAAGATATTTGGAGAGGCTCTTTTTCTTGGGTAAGTGCAAAACTTCTATGGAAAGAATAGTTACCTAAAAAACACAGGACATCCATGTAGAATTGTATAAAGTCAATC
The DNA here is from genome assembly GCA_030068075.1 of Paguma larvata. Lineage (NCBI taxonomy): Eukaryota > Metazoa > Chordata > Mammalia > Carnivora > Viverridae > Paguma > Paguma larvata. The sequence goes on along the minus strand of CM057842.1, from coordinate 19,012,010 downwards.
TAAGTGATTCTGATGCCAAATTCATTTTGCGAAAAAGAGCTCACTTTCCTGGGACCCCAAAGAGTTTAGTAGTCCCTCACTCTCTATTGTGGCCTAACTCTATAGAAGACATTTGAATGAAGGTGTGGCAGGCTAGGTCTTAACTATAGAAACCATGTTTTGGTCTAGAAATCAGTATTCTGGGAGAAGGGAGAAAGCTGCTGCTGAGGGCTGTCAATGAAGGCAAAAGACCTGGAAGCACCAATTTTTGTTTTTAACATATGCCTTTTTCTTTCTAAGATGCAAAATCCAAGGGAGAGAACAATACTTAAGGATACTGACAGTCTTTTAAAATAAAGTCTAACATTCTGTTGGTCAAAAGGCAATTGAATGATACAATGTTTACAACTTAACTAATTATTATTTTAAATATAATTTATTGTCAAATTGGCTAACATACAGTGTGTAAAATGTGCTCTTGGTTTTTGGGGTAGATTCCCATAGTTCATTGCGTATGTACAACGCCCAGTGCTCATCCCAACATATGCATTCCTCAGTGCCCATCACACATTTTCCCCTCTCCCCCATGCCCCCATCCACCCTCAGTTTGTTCTCTGTATTTAAGAGTCTCTTACAGTTTACCTCCTTCCCTCTCTGTTTGTAACTATTTTTTCCCCTTCCCCTCACCCCTGGTCTTCTGTTAAGTTTCTGAAGATCCACATATGAGTGAAAACAAAGTATCTGTCCTTCTCTGACTGACTTATTTCACTCAGCACAATACCTTCCAGTTCCATTCAGGTTGCTCCAAATGGCATGATTTCATCCTTTCTCATTGCCAAGTTACAGCTTATTTTAAAACAAGTCTAAGGTGGAAGGCTTGGATGGCAGTGTTGACGGGCAGGATCGGCCATAGGGGTGATGACTGTTGGTGCTAGGTGATAGATACACATAGAGTTCTTTATATGATTTTGTTTCTGTGTATGTTCGAAATATTCTAATAAAAAGTAAAAAATAATATTTTAAAATGCTAGCAGATTCTTTTCACACTCTCTTCTGGTGGTTTGAGATCAATTATTGATGCTAAAAGCATATATGCTGGTAAGATAGTCTCTTATCAGGAATACAACACTACTCAGCCTCAAAAAGATCAGACTTTGGGGTGCCTGGCTGGCTCACTCAGTTAAGTGTCTGACTCTTGACTTCTGTTTAGGTCCTCATCTCAGGGTTGTGAGATTGAGCCCTGTGGTGGGCTCCATGCTGGGCATGGAGCCTGCTTAAGATTCTCTCTCTTCTTCTGCCCCTCCACTCACTCATGCTCGCTTCTCAAAAAAAAATCATAGACTTTTCTTAATGCCTTGTCTGCTAATTGATATTTTAATATGTTTATTTTATTTTTATATTTTAATATACAGTGCAATACTGGATATGTTTAGAAGAAAAATATGCCCTGAGAATAAACTGATCTTAAGTTTCAAAAACTAGTATTAGCTTGTTTAAGAGTTCTTTTTAAAATTTATGATACTCTGATTAATTGACTTAAACAAAAGTCAGACAAAACTTCATAAAAATATACAGATGTATGCAGACTTTAAAATTATTTCTCATTTGGAGAATGTTGTGTGTTACTGAGTCAATGGAGCTGTAAAATGAAAGTATAGATAGGGTATCTGTGCTAAGTGATTTGATAATTATAATGACAGGGCTAAGAATGTTCACTGATGACAAGTTGCTTTCTTGGAATTTAGTGTCTATTCTACATTCCACTGCTCTTGGTGATTATCAAAAGCACCTCCACTTTCCTTAGCAGACTTCAGTCCATTGTGGAGAATCCAAATGCGGTTCTTTCACCATCAGGAGGTGCCTGAGGGTTTTCTTGAGCTAAACCAGGTGGTGACAAACACTCTGCACAATGCAGAGAAGCCTTACAGAAGACGACTGCAGACTGGTAGTGCTGCTGTTAGCCTGCCCAGGCCATAGATAAATGTCACAAAGGTACCTAGAGAAAGTCGTTGAGGCAGGGGGTAGGGGAGGGTCTCTGGTATGGACTGTAAGTGAGAGACTGCGCAAAAACAGCAGCTACAAGTTAACGGAGAGTATTTAGAGTTCTTTTAGATAATCAAGTGAGAAGAGTCAGAAAGACTTCAGGCCAGTTTTGTGGTTAAAGGGTTATAAACAAGGAAAATGAGAAAGAGACCTAATGAAGGAAGAAGAAGCAAAAAGCACTGGGTGTGTTTCCAATTATTGTTTTACTTTCTAGAAAGAAAAACAAGTCAGAAAACAGGGTTTATAACTTAGTTTCTAAAAGGCAATAAACCTGATGTGATACTTACTTTTAAAAAAGAAGCTAATTGAAAAAAAAAGAAAAAGAAAAACAACTCTAGCCCTACTCATCTAATTATATTTTGAGAAATGGTCTTGGAGGTTATACTATTAGAAATCAAGGTGAAGTAAGGCCTTCTGCCCAGATTCTTACTTACGTAGCATTTATGAATTACAGGAAGTCATACCTTAACAATTTCTTCTCCACTGACATGCCGTAGCCGCCCTAGTATGTCCATGATCCGGTCTGGAAAAGCCTTCCATTTCAGCAGAGCAAGGAGGTCCACTACAAAGCAAGCCCAAAAGATTGTGAACACTGACTATGCCAAGGACAAGTAAAGTCCAGACTCTCCCTGCCAAGAACAGGTGGAATCTGGGGGAAGAGAAGTAGCTGTAAACATTACAACAGTCTCTTTAGTGCTAACAACAAGACCAAAGACACATCTGTGAAATCTGGAGGTGCACTCTGGAGCTAATAAAACCATGGGAAACCTTACAGGCTGCTATTACCAAGTGGTTCCTTCAACTTCAGATGGAAATAATGCCCTCACTGTGGCATAAAAAAGCAATTGATTTCTGTCTCCCTTAGCATGCATCAGCAACATGGAACCAGCTAATTAGGACAGGGAGGGCAGCACCTTGCAGGTACATCACCTACCATTCTGGGTGAGTTTGGTGGAGGAGAGCTGTGTGGAAATGAAGAAAGACTCTTTGGTGCTGCGTTGGAAGATGAGGCTGGAGGGGATGTTAGGGCACCCATTGTAGTCCTCTTTGCAGCACGGCAAGCCCAGGTACAGAGCATGGTTGTTAAACGTGCTATTCTCATCGCACTGTAGGCAAAGATAGAGAACACAGAATGTTTCCTGAATCGTGCCATGTGCAAAACTCAGGTCACAGATTTTTTGAGGTTGATGTTTGCTCTCATCTTCCTGAGGTCCTCTTAAAAGAGTGCTTTCTGTTCAGAAACTTCCCAGAATGGCTTACACGCCTTTTAAAGAGAACATGGTGGGGCAGGTGGCCTCCATTTGCTATGCAGGCAACTTTGGGTGGCAGCTGTGCTGTGATAGCTGACAAAACCATGATCTCAAATGGCAGGTCCTCTGAATGTACTAGCCAATGGCACAGAGGAGTTAGTAATAGACTTCCATTACTTGTGGAGTGGGAGGTGGGGGACTAAGGGCCTGCTGGCATTACTTGTGGGAGAAAAGCCACTGTAGTTACAAGACAAAAGCCTGCCCATAGTTGTTCTGCTGTCATCCACCAGCACACTACCCTGGATCCAGTGGCCTGCCCACTGAAAGCCACCTAACTCAGAACCATAGGTGAGAGTGGCCTCAGGAGTGTGAGAGTTGAGGTGAGAGACAGCCAGGCTCCATACCTTGTACACATAGAGCTCATGGATGTCATCTGAGAGAGTGGTGCCATCATCCCGCATCAGGGGTGAGAATGCAAAGCCAAAGAGTTTCTTTTCCCCTTTGTCCTTTGCTGCAACCAGAGCTAAGTGTTAGTTGTTTTTGCCCCCCACTTGGTGTTTTAACAGAAATTCCCCTTATGCTTATCACCTACATTCTTTACTTCTTTGTCCCTTGCTTTCATTAATTAGGTAGCTACTTGACTGCAGGAATGATGAGAAATGGACTAGACTGAATTTCCACTTATATCCCAAGGTACACAGGCTACCTAGACCCAAATAGAAACTAGATTGCTGGTCTTGATAAACCAGAGGTTCTTTAAGGAACAGTTTAATATGTACACAGAAAACATCCAAAGGAAGGTGATACTGGTAATGATCCAGTGTCTGGACCAGACACAAGGAAGCACGAGTACCAGACCTTTTTTGGTTTTGAGTCACTCTACAAAGAACAGCCTCTGTTGACACCCCATCTCTGAGTAACCATTTATTCAGAACTCCTCATTTTATTGCCCCAATAATAAGAACCCTCTTAATTCTCTTTCTGAGGAAAGAGCTCTGAGACAATAGAACATTCATATCCTCCAAGGAAAATGGAGAGAAGTCTCACTCACTGGAACAATGTCTGAACTCGAAGCGCAGGTGGGAGCCCCGGAACCGGTCAATAGGGATGGGCAATTTGATAATTTCTCCCCAGCGAGGACTATTACTGTGGTAGAGGACAAAGGAGTGGTAGGAACTCCTGTTTGGCTCTCCTGAACCCAAGCTTATACAATCCTGGAAGAGAGAAGCAAAATAAAGTTGATCTTCCTGGAGGAAGCCCCTGGGTTTCTCTGTGTCACTAAGACACTTTCTCCTTTGTGCAAGTCTTATATTCCCATCAGGCCAAATCGACAAGATGAGAAAATTCATTTGATTTAAACTCAATTCTTTTGGAAACAACTGTGTAGATGGCATAAGGAGTCAGCAGTCAACAATGCTCCTTCTTTTCTGTGGGGCAAAAGTAATCACACACACACTGCTCAGTAAACTGGAGGGAAGCTGAACATTGTATCTGAACCAAACTAAGATAGGCTCTTCATCCTCATTAAGAAAGGAAACAACGAACTCCATAGAAGTCAACAGTATATGGCACTTTACCTGATTAGAAAATTAATTAATTTATAAAGTGGAGGGAACTTGTGTTTTAATCTTCCTTACCCCAATGTTGCACTGGGATTTTAGGTTGCCCTTGACTGACTGTCCTTGGATATAGACAAGGCAGACCTACTTGACCCCCATTTCCAAATATTGCCATGAAGATGTAGTCCCATCTTCCTGGGAGACAGGAAGTTGCAGACAATACAATCAGAAGCAGCTACCTACCTGCACAAGGGTGGTCTGAGCAGCTGACAGCTCCACTGACCTTGGCATTATCCATGCAAACAATGGACATGTCTTAGTCTTTGAGGTGGGTTTTTTAAAATGAAACACAAACCAGTGCTTCTACCACCAATTAAACCATCTCCTCCATTTCTTTCTAGCTTTGGGAAATGATTTTGGCTAGTTTTACCAATTTCCTTCTGTAAAATGTGGATAACCATTCCTGTTCTGCCTACCTCACAAGGCTTTTGCCAAAATACAGTAACAGTCTATAAAAGAGTGACTTGCCTTCTGTCAAGTGCTCTGCAAATGATACCTTGTTATTTGCCAGGGACTTCACCATGACATGACTGAGGGAAATACTGACATACTGACAATGGAAAAACAGCACTCCAGGTCTTCACTTTGAAGGAAGAGTGACAGAAGATATACTTGCATCCTTGTACTGGCATTGGTTGGAAATAATCTTTTAGAGCCTGAGTCTGCTGTTCCTTGTCGCATAACTTGGTACCAGCAAGTGAGTGCCTAAGCCCCACCCTTGGCCAAAGAGCAACTTTTTATTAGCTTTTATTAGCTTAAGGAACAAAAAGAATGGGACCTAATAACAGTTACCAAAAGTAGGCAGCTTGATGCTAGACGGAATGGCAGAAAAAGTAACGTATAGGACACAACTAGAGAGAATAGGTCTAAATTGGAGCAGGAAGGATTGTGGTCAGACTGGGAAGAATTTCTAAAAAGACTGTGTGACACTGGAAGTCATTAACAAAGCATACTGCAGGGTTTCCTTGAAGAAAAGGCAGAGAAGAATGCATATGCGATGATTTGAGTTCAGTCTGCCTGAGGAGAATGGGTCTCTGAATAAAGTCCATAGATTCATTAGAAGCATTACAGGATTAGCCTCCTTTCCAAACTGACTGGCAAGTCTTACCTTCAGTATTTCTCCATCTGCGTAAAGCACATACATGGTCACTTCAATATTCTTTTGTACACTCTTTCCCCCTCTCTCGAAATCCCCCTTCTCCAAGGTTAGGTACAGGTCATTGCGGATATCACCTATGGGGAGAGAAATGTCATGTCTTCATGACCACAGAAGCCACACTGCCCCATTTGTATGGAGGACCAGGCTAGCATTTGGATCCTCTGGGGTTGAGGTGGGTGCTCAGAGCATTGCAAGCTTGGTTAATAACGGTGGACATTCTACTGGTATCAGTCCGGCAGCACTCACGTTGGTTAGTCAGGTGCTCTCTAACTCTAAATTCTAAAGGTGTTCACCACAGCTTGTACAGGGTGGGAAAAGGTGAGGCAGAGAATCTTCTCTTGTATTACAGGTGACTATTCAGTCTCTCTACCCTCCAGGAGAATAGTTGAGATCTAAGCCTTCCAAAGGGAGAAGATTTTAGAATCAACAGAAATAACATTTATTTTAATTATGTCTACTACTTAACTACCAATCACTCCTTTTCCTTAAGAAAAAAAAAGTGGTTTTCTTTTTCTTTTATAGCTTTTCTTTTTTCAACTCGCAACCCTTCTGAGTCTGACTAGAGGATACACTTACTTTTTCTTCTGGAGGCTTAGCTCCAAATCCCATCCCTTGCTGGAGTGCCAGATTGAGGTCACTGGACTGTCATTTTTTTTCTTCTTTGTGTTGCAAGTGCTCTGGGAGCAGATGACTTTCCAGAAGCACAGGTGCTAAAGCACTGGGGTGACAATCTGCTGTGCTCTTGTTGCTTCCCTGTGCTCTGACTTTTGCCCACTTGGCCAATATCTGCTGTTCGAGACTGGGCAGGAGAAACCCAAACCTCAAGCTGAAATGACCTAAGAAATGACCACATCTGCCTTTTTTAGGGGAGTGGGATTGTCTATTCATGTATAAAAAGAGCTCATTTGGGCTGCTGTAAGCTTCTAATTTGTAACATGACCAATTTTATTCTAAAGAAGGTATTTTGACTTTCAAAACAACAAGAACAAGAACAGCAACAAAAACAACAATAATAATGACAACAACGTAAAGTCCCTGGGAAAAAATCTTCAAAGGAAAAAAAAATGGTAAAGGAAAACATGTAAGGTCAAAGTGAAGATGTGCTAGCAGTCTGAAGAATTCAACTGAGAGGTGATGGAAAGACTAACTTGCAAAGTAAGCCAATTCAGAACATTCGTTCTACCTCAGTTCTTAGCAAAACTGATACATCTAAAAATGTTCATTACTTGGAATCACAATGACATAAATAGATACTGTTTTTGATTAGCAAGTAAGCTTTCTGGTTTGGTCAGATACATGATGATGGCTCCTTTTCTGCACAGACTACCTTTCTGATTGTGCAAGTGTCTTAGTGTCTCTTATGCATGAAACATGACAGACTAGAATTGGCATATACCCTTGGGCTGTGGAGGTCTTCATGACCAGACTTTCTATTCTTCAGGTGGTCTTACTATACCAGGAGTGCAGCCATGGTTATTTGGTTGCATAATGAAGTTCTCAAAAATACTTCAACAGAGGTGGATAAGAACAGCCAATGAGAAGCAATTAATTATTCTCTGACAGCCCAGGGAACTTTCACTAATGCATGAAAAACATCTTGTTCCCCAGTAGCCCTGAGGCTACCATGAAGGGAAAGGAAAATATGTTCTGAAAATCACATACAAATGCAACTAACTGCTGGATCGGTAGGATAGCCTAGAGGGTGTCTATACTTGCAGGTTACATGGACTTCCCTCCTGGTTGCGAAGAGCTCTACTTCGAAGTCTCATGAGTCTGGACTTTAGTCTACCTCCTTTGGACATCTCTTTGTGGGCCCTCCTAGCATACCATTAAAATAGCACTCAGGTGTGCAACAGGGTAGGAAAGGAAAGTGGAAGGGGAACTCAGATCCATCAGTTTGCTACTATAAGGGCAGAAGCTGAATAAAATCATTCCTGAAAGTAAAATTCACAATTAAATGGAAACTTTACTATAAGTAATTGGTATTATCATGGACAAATCAGAGTTGGTTACCCCTTGAATTTTTAACAATGGAAACAGACACCTTAGACCTTTCTTTTGATAAAAGCCTTTTACTTACACATTAGCTCTTCTATGGAATTTAAGTAATTATTACATTTCTAGGCTGATTTGGCATAAAGTGAATAGTCTAGAGAATTTTAACATCTAATCTAAAGAATAGGTTCTTTGTTTAGCTATTACTCTGGTTTAAACCAGCACTCTCTAGAAGTTATTCTCAAGGTAATCCACATTGACTTGTAAAAGCAGATACTGGTTACCAGCAATAATACTCTAGCTTGTACAAATTTTTTAAATTTCCATGGCCCTACACAACAGTTAACCGTAAATAAATATGTCCTTCAAATGAAACCTGTGAGCTTTTCCTAGCAATATATGATACAGAATACTCATACAAAAGTGGGCATTATCTTGGAGATTGATGACGACAGAATTTGGTCTGTGTTGATTATATAGAGCCAGCCCGTGGTTTCTGGGCAGCTCCTTTGAGGCATTTTAAATCAAAATGCCAATTTCAAATGGAAGGACCGAGCCAGATATTCCTATGGTTTTCATTCTTTTAAAATTTTCTATTTAAACAGAATGCCTTTAGCGATATCTTGCTGAGACAATTTATCAATACAAGTAAACATACTCTCTGAGTACAGACTGAAGCAGCTTGATTTCATCAGATCTTTTGCTGCTTTTTATTTGGAGAACAGACTTGCCTATACCATGGCTATTCTCAGCAGAATAGGTATTAGGCCGCTTTGTGGGTTGCAATTTTGCAAATTATGGCCTCAATTTCGAGAACTGTGATAGTTAATGTTGCTGGGGCCTTCTTCTCAAAAGCTCCCTGGGGTATCATTTAAATAGAGATCTCTACTAATTCTCCTGCTTTTCCTGCTAAGAAGCAGCCAGTGTGAAAGGCTCCCAGGATCTAATGACCCAGGCCTGCCTTACAGATAGCTTCCGAGGTTCCCTGCTCTTTAGCTGTCCCTATTACATGTTACATGTTCACAAAGCCTATAGTGGAATCATGCGTTTGGGTTAAGGCACTGTCTCCAGGAGGTTTCTGTAAATTTTAGTGCCAATTGCAAGGAAATACTACCAGGAGAGGGATGAGGACAGGCACATTACAATGAGGATGGGAAAGAGAAGGCCTGAGCAGTGGTTTGTGAGGTTAGTTTGCAGAACACGGGTGGGGGTGGCTGTATTCTAACCACCTAGGAAACTTGTTAAAACTAGATTTCTAGCATCAACCCCTTGAGATTCCAGTTGGTCTTGGGTGGGGCTTGTGTACACATGTTAAACAAAACCAAAAATCACCAGGCAATTCTGATGTTCTCCATGGTTTAATACCAGGGAACCAGACCATGGAGGTTTGCTGGGAAGCTGCTGATGAAATTTGGATGGGTATTGGGGGCTAGGCAGCTTTTAAGCAGAACAGAGGAATGCCGAGAAGGATATGGAAGGGGGAGGCTTTTCTGTGGGATGTGGGAGTAGGTATTATTGATGGGAACCCTTCCTCCTTTGTTAGATGTCCTCTGCTTCCTAAGGTTAGAAGAGCATCTAATAGCATGTGTGTTTAGTGCTCTGAGCATTTAATGCTCAGCTGACATGCAACAGAGTTTCTTGAATAGAAAGATGAATGAACGAGGTTGTTCTTGTAGGAGGGCCTCAGGATAAACTGTCTTTGTCCTTTTCACAATCTCACAGAGTAGCCAGCTGTTTGTATAGCTGCTTGCCAGGGAACTAGGAACTTAAGAGTAGGCAGAGGTTGGCAAATTCTGTAATAAGCCAGATAGTAAATCTGTTAGGCTTTTGGGTCACATAGGTCTCTTGTCACATGTTCTTTGTTTTCACAACCCTTTAAATTTTTTTTAATTTTTTTAACATTTTTATTTATTATCGAGAGATAGAGACAGAACATGAGCATGGAAGGGACAGAGGGAGAGGGAGACACAGAATCTGAAGCAGGCTCCAAGCTCTGAGCTGTCAGCACAGAGCCCAATGCGGGGCGCTGGAACTCACAAACTGCGAGATCATGACCTGAGCCGAAGTTGGACGCTCAACCGACTGAGCCACCCAGGCGCCCCTCACAACCCTTTTAAAATGTGAGAAAACATTCTCGGCTGGCAGGTGGTACAAAAATAGCTGCTGGCTGGATTTGTCCCAGGGACTATAGTTTCCTGATACCTGGCTTGGGTGTTTATGTGTCAAGAACAGCTTTATTACACTGTAACTACACATCAAAAATCCAGATTCTTGTAAGTCTACACAAGTAGCTGCTGCGAAGGGGCAAGTAATGAACTTGAAGCCACCTTATTACGTCAGGGATTGGCCTGAAACATTCTGAGGTCTTTATGGAGTGGGAGGTCTTAGAAGGAAACAGTGTTCTACAGCTACCGGAAATCTTGGGAGCTGAGAGCACTGTGACAGAGCTGCATCCAGCAGTGACAGAACTGCACACCTCAGTGCCCAAGTGTGATCCTCTGAAGACCTGCATCCCAGTAGGACACTGGAGAAACAGAGCTCACAATGTGTTTGCACATCTCTTCTGAGAGCAGTTTCTGGAGAGGTTTCAGAACCTCTGGGGTATGGCTTGGGCACCAGAGCATCTGTTAGCAAGAGAATCTCCTGCCAGAACCCCAGCCTTACTAGGAATTTTGGGGCCACATGGCTCTAGCCTATATGGAATTCCATTCCAGGAGAAATAGTCCAGGACAGCTGACACAGGTTTGGGCACTCAGTCTTGTTTGGACTCTTTATTATATTCATGTTCCTTCTGTAAATATTAGTCATATCACATATTAGGAGGCTTTGGGTTCAAGGATACTAGTATATAACACTGTATTATTTATTGATACCATGTCTATTTCTAGGTAGGATTAGGAGGGATAGTGCTTTCTTTCCCTTAAGACCATGTGAAACTAGAACTAACCTTCTCTCTCTCAGCAGACACAGCAGCCTGCTCAAGATGGCACCAATTTTATCTCTTGGCAGAATAGGAGTGAAGTTCCCTGACAGCATCATGGAGATATGGAGACATTAACAACCATTCAACTTAGACAATTTCGGGCATATGACCAATGTTTTATTTTGTTGTAGTTCTTATTTTATTTTCTTTTAAAATATTTATTTCTGAGAGAGAGAGAGAGCGAGAGCATGAATGGGGGAGAGGCAGAGAGAGAGAGAGACACAGAATCTGAAGCAGGCTCCAGGCTCTGAGCTGTCAGGCAGAGTCCGACGTGGGGCTCAAACTTGTGAACTGCGAGATCATGACCTGAGTGAAGTCTGTTGCCCAAATGACTGAGCCACTCAGGTACCCGTTATTTTAAAAAAGAGACTTCTGGGGCGCCTGGGTGGCTCAGTCGGTTGAGGGCCGACTTCAGCTCAGGTCATGATCTCACGGTCTGTGAGTTCGAGCCCCGTGTCGGGCTCTGTGCTGACAGCTCAGAGCCTGGAGCCTGCCTCAGATTCTGTGTCTCCCTCTCTCTTTGCCCTTCCCTTGCTCACGCTCTATCTCTATGTCTCTCAAAAATAAAATAAAAACGTTAAAAAAAATAAAGAACGAACTCTGGAGAATTCTTCAGAGTATCCAGGAAAGACAGGTTCTTTACCTTCTTCTTCTTTTTTTTTTTTTAGTGCAAGGATATTTGTTTTGAATAATTGTAGTAACAAAAGACTGGAAATAATCTAAATACACACAAGAAAGAGCTATATAAATTGTGATGCACCCAGAAAGTAGAACCATATGCACCCATTAAAAACAATGACAAAATAGAGGTGGTCCACATGATTCACAAGGAACAATTTCCAAGAATTCTTAGCTCAGGACAATGGGCATAGTGTTCTACCATTTGCACAAAAAGAAAAAAACAAAAATGAAATATGGCATGTGCACAGCCTATCTCTGGATGTTTACGGAAGAAAATGGTTAACAACAGCTGCTGCTGGGGAAAGGAACTTGGGTAAGAGAAATATACTCAAGGGTTTTTTACTTTCAAACCATGTCTTCAGTGTCACACTTCTACTGGTTTCTACTGTTACAAGGTCAGTGATGTTTCCTGCTCTAACAGGAAGATAAGAATGGGCATGATCTGACATCATTATATATATATTAATATATATATAATATATATATATATTATATATATATATAATTCTTTTCTTGGGTCAAGGATGCAAGGATCTTCCAACCTGTTGTCAGACCAGATGTGATCATTCCTAAATCATCCCTTAGATATTGCCAAAGCCTCATTTGACAGTCAGACTGACCACTACTACTTGCGGTAAATACTTTCATCACTCTCCCTGAGGAGAGCTTTCTTTCAAAAGTCATGTCTCTGTGTGTTTGTCTTCTGTGTGAGATGTGTCCAACAGTGCTGATAAGAGAAGCTTTCTACCTTTCTGATTCTGTATAGCCTGGGATAAGCATTACTCATTTTCTTTTCAATGGAAGTAGCTGATGTGTCTCACACAAATCTTTCCCTGTAGCTACATACTTAGGGCTTGTTAAAGTTTTCTAAACATTCCACTATATTCTTAGTTTCCTCAGATCTTAATTAACACCTAAAATAATACACAGTCTTCTAGGTTGGGCTAGTAGCTTCTTTTTTAATGTCAGTTACCCCAAAAGGTGAGGCTGATGAAAGATTAATAATGTACATGATACCCCACCCCAGTATTGCAACATTCCATGAAACAAATGAAGATGGAAACAAAGCAGGCAAAAAGCAGACAGGGCACACAAAAGCAGGAACTTACACCCAACTATCTTCATCTCTGCATCAGAAAGAAAGGGGCGAGAATGAGGGGACAGCACAGAGAGAGACAAGAACAATTAAGACAAACAGGAAAAGAGAAAAAAAAACATCACTTGCAGGTCGGTGATGAAGCATGCACTTTTTATCAAGAGTCAAAGCAAAGGACAGAGTGTATTTCTGAGTACAAGGGCAAGAATCAGAGGGTCCCCTAGAAGGATGCCATGCCTGCAGAGCTGCCTTCTAATGGGCAAGTTCGGAGCAACACAGAGAGCAATCCTTGTGCCAGGTCTGACTTAGGGAAGGACAAAGCCTCCCTAAGGCAGAGTCCTCTCTAGGACATGTTTCTCAAAAGGGGTCCCAATTAGCAAGATTATCATCACCTCAGAGCTTGTAAGGACTGTAAATTGTTGGTTCCCACTCAATCCTACTGTATTAGAAACTCCTGGGGGTGGGGCCAGCAGTCTGTTTCTGCAAGCCCTGCAGGTGACTTGGATACATACTAAAGCTGGAGAACTACTGCTTGGGAAAAACCTAGCCGTCAGCCAGAGGGCACTAACTCAAAAGCAGGTTTCTTCTACCAAGATGGAAGACCATTTAAAAAACTCGTATGAATCCTGGCCTGTATTGCCCACAGTAAATGAAAACCCTTAAAAATTCAAGACTTAGAAAACAAGTTAAAATGTAATTCCCACAGAGCCATGACAGAACTCTGTACTCTACTGACTCCGAGAAACAGGCTTTCCAGGAAAGCTATGAATTCCAGAGGGATACAGGAGGTGGTGGCCCGGCTCTGCTGGCTTGGGCACGGTCTGCAGGAGGGTACACAGCCTTTTCTTGAGCAAAAGATTTTAAATCATTCCTTTCAGTTTATAATCTTTGGCCAGCAGTTCTCTTTAAAGTTTTATTTTAGTTACTTCACTGAGAATAATGTTAACTTCAACTTGTTCATCCAGAACATCTGTCCTACTCTAGTCTTTCCTGCTCATCTTCTTGAAAAAAAATCTAGAAAAGGAGTTATTAGCTTTTTTTAAATTTATTTTTATTTATTTATTTTTATTTTTTAAAATAATTTATTATCAAATTGGTTTCTATACAACACCCAGTGCTCAATCCAATGAGTGCCCTCCTCTGTGACTGAACTAAAGTGAGTTTGGAGAGAAGGGGGACATACCCTCAGGAATATGGTGGCCAACCAATAAAGGCTGTGAATGCTTAATTTCAAAATTAGGCTTAAATTCCCATATCTATTTGTTCTCCTATAGTTTGGAATGTCCTCTCCCAGGTTGGAGTGTGCCTTTTCTGGGGCCTCCCAGGGCACCAGCAACAGCACTCTTGCCTCTTGCTCGCTACTATAGGTCATGAGTAGAGCTGCATGGCTGTATAGTCAGGACCTCAGCTGTGGCACAGAGTAGTACATCTGTTCACAGAAGTCACGTGTGTGTATGTACACACCCATAGAAAGCAATGGGAGACCATCAGAGAGACCTTTTTCAAAATGGTATATTGGATACTAGTGTGGCTAGAGCCTGGTTGAACTTTGTAACTTAGAGCTCTAAGCTCTGTCAATATGCTTTGAGAAAGCCCTATCTGGGCCAACCTGACAAAAAGACCTCTCCAAATGAGTGCCTGGCAATTTTTACCAAATGCTGTTTTAAAAAAAGAATAATAGTTTATGACTAATTATAATTTTTGCATTTACTCTAATTTCTTGACTTAAGCACTGAAATGCTCACAGTTACTGGACATAATTCATTGCCTTGTTCATATCTCATATAGATGTCCATGTGCCAAGAAGCTGCAACTTCTTGTAATTTGGTCACACCAGCACGGTAAGGACTGAGGGACAGCTGCAGCCCAGGTACAATATACTCCAAAGGTGAAAGATGGATCGGCTGCTGGTGGATGGATGGCCAGGAAGTCTCACCCAGGGAGTTCTGGCTACCTGGTTTCACAAGATAGGGCAACTGCAATGTAAAACATTCCTGTACACTTTTATTGTGGCTCCAGCAGAACATGCAGGCCAGCCCTATCACCGGGCCTGAGAATGGCAATCCCACTCTAATGAAATCTTGGAGTGCATTAAGAGGTCTATCAGTCAGTTGTTAGCTCATACCCTTGGGAGTGGTGGTATGCAAAAAAATCTTTCCTCAGGGGGAAGAAGGGTAGAGAGGGAGGCAGATTATGCACAAGGGACTGCTTCCTGCCTGTGAACCAATCCTAACTTTCAGTTCTGGCACTTAGTACTCAAAGGCAAACAACCCAGGATGCAGCATATTCACAGGCCTGGCCTGGACCTCCCAGGATTGCCCAGTGTCTGAGTCCTGTGGGGGCAGATCATATGATGGTCCCTTAGCTGTCCTGGGGAGGGAAAACTCTCTTAACCTCAGCTTGCTTCACCAATGCCTGATACAGCTGATTTCCCCAGACATGTTTAGCATACCCAGAAGTCCTTTATAAACGTGTGTGACAATGATGCAAAGAAATGCAGGGTGCTCCACAAAAAGATTTCTTTCCACAGATGAGGGCTGGACAACATAACTCTTGAAACTGAACTTTGATTAAGATTTTTTTTCACTGAATTTTGTTCCTTTTTAGTCTCTGTTCACTTGGTTTTAATTCTCTGACTGTGAAGGCTAAGAGGAAGGAAATGTCCAAATGTCCAAATCTTAACAAGTTCTTAAAAGAAAGGAAGGACTTTAAATATATCTCTTAGAATATATGACTCTACCTCAGGAGCCTTGATATCTAACTTAAAAAAAATCACCAGATCAATTTTGGTAACCACCTATTCTTTCTTCCATGACATTTTGTCAAGGACCCAGGACTATGCCTGGGCTCTTCTTGTCCTGATAACCAGGGCTGAGGAATGGTGTCAGGACACTGTGAAGGACATTGTTCTCCAACAGTCAGATGGAGGCCCTTAATAAGCATGAAGTCTCCCAAGCATTTAAAGATAAACATGGAATTGATAGAGTGTCCTAGGATCCCACACAGATCCTTCTGTGTGCATGAGGAGGAGATGAGGGCTGTTCACAGCAGCTTGCTCTGCATTCACAGTGTCTATGGGCGGGGGATGCAGGCGACAGAAAACAAGTCCAGGCATAGTGTGGGAAGTTGGAAGGCAGCTGGAATCCATCACATGGGCCTTCTCTGTGCTCAGGCCACACTTCTCTTTGGGTTTGTTCTGACAAATATTTCCAGCAAGGGGATTTAGAACACCATGAAGAACTCCAAATAGGTGATATTTAGAATGGTGACAAACAGTTCAGTCTGGCCTGCTCTGGCTCTTTCAAACAGAAGCAAACAAGCTTTTACTAGATCATTAAAACTCAATGGAAAGGGTAGGTCCATTACTCCTATAATCCATTCAGAAAACCAGCTATTTGCCGTTCTGATTTCCCTCTCTTTGTTCACATCTTCTCTGCTTATCAGACCACCTGCCCTCCAGGTCACACTTGTCCTTCCCTCACTCCCTATGCCCCACCCCCGTGGCTCTGATGGACTGTTTTGATCCATTTTGGATGCTTTGCCTGTATCTGCCCGACTAGGAAGTGAACCTGGGGCTGACCTCCTAGAAGGACATGTAAGGGTTGATGCACTCTCACTTTCTGCCCTGGCTCTCCATTGGGCATTAGATGGGAACAGTGAGCCAATTCCTGAGAAACTGTCTAGGTACTACTATTCCTAGTGCCTAACTTATACCATTTGCCCCATTTATCTTCTGATACATTAAAATGTATCTGCTTTTCCTACATGAATTGGATTCAACAATACTATAGGCACGTATTTTGGCATATTCTTCCCCTTAAAGAGGAAGTTCTTGTAAGCCAATTTTCTAAGAAATGTAATGGAAGAGAAGAAAGCATAAGGCATTCCCTGCCTCGGTTCCCACCACCCCGTCTCTACAGGAGAAAACAAAGCTCATCTACTGGATTGTTATGTTGTAGATGTCATGTTGGTGAATATGATCTGGAGGCTTCTGGTAAAGATGCCAACAAAGGAGTCACTGACTCCAGACTGTAGTCAGCAACCTGATTTGGGATGCAGAGGCTTTTAACGGCTACAGGGCTCCTCCACAGCACAGTTTACCATCTGCTCATGAGAGGAGCACAGGACTCCATCCTTCTAACCCCTCTCCCAACCTGGCCCCAAGAAGTGTGGCCTACCTGGCATGATGACATCAGGAAATCCCAATTTTCTTGTAATTGCCAATCCCCTATTAAATATCATGGGGTTTTCTCTCCTAATTTGTTCCATGTCTCCACGGAGAAGCTGCAGAGAAATGATAAGACCTGCAAAAACAAAAGCATTTTCTTACTCAGAACCAATTTCCACCCTGTTTTGTAATACTAGAAATGACATAAAGGAGTCATACTTTTTTTCTGGAGGAAATTATGCAAACTTTGGTATTTTTCTTTAGAAAAATTTTGATGTAGAAAATATATGCTATTCCGAAGAAACATTCGAGAAAGCTTTTTAAGAAAAGATAACCTCAATAACCCAGAGAACTAGGTTATTAAATACAGATCGAGGTCTGGGAGACTGAGTTGCCTTTTTCTCTGGGCCTTAGCATCCAGCCCAGGGCCTGGCTGGGCCCTAGCAAACACTCACTGAATAGGAGGGTTGAACTACATAAACCATACATTTAGGGACCCAGAGAAATCTACAGAAACAATGGTAGACTAGAAACAAGTGTAACCAAAGAAGACCTTGTGTCAGGATGTCCCACCAGCTGAAAATGAATGAGCTAAGAAGTGCTATGTTTTATGCTAGTAGTATGCTAAAATGTGAGAAGCAACTTGCTAGTTGAACCTTGCAACGTCTTGTAAAATGACCAGCAGAGCAGACATCACATTCCCTGCAGGGAACCACTGCACTTCAAGGAAAAGAAGGGATGTTTTGTGGGGCTAACTGAGCTTTGCTTCAGACTATGAGCTTCAGGTCTTCCAGATGATCCAAAGGCTTTGTTCAGAACATAGGAGAACCTGTAATGTGTCCCCAGGTGAGCTGGCTTCCACCTCATTACTTGTATGTACCCTAGGAGTTTTGCACAAAGTAAGAATCTCCTGGAAACCACCCTCTCCCCTGTCCCCAAGGGTTACCACTGTAGCCACTGGCTAGAAGGCTGGGAGGTCAAGCCCAGAAGGAGTTAGGAAGTGATTCTGGGGCTCTGTGAATAAGATTAGCTGCTAATAGGATGATGAATTTAGGTGCTGATCTATGTGTCAGCAGGAAGCAACCTCATCAATCTAAAAACTTAGGAATTATGGTAATTAGGGTAACCAGAAAAGTAGTGGCTAGAATGAAGACAGTGACAAGAGTTGTAGGATAAGAATGGTTTGGAAATGGAGAGGAGAGAGGGGATGGAGAAGTGGAGAAAGAGAGACGTCATACAGGCACACAGTCACAGGCACTGTGTCTGTCAGATCAAAGTACCCTAGTAACAAGGAACATGTACTCTCACAGCTGGGCTGGGGAGTCAACAGGGTTCCACTGCAACCCAAACAGAACCTCAAGATGATCTCATCGCTTCAGTCAAATTCAAGTACCCCAAGAACCCTGAGATTTCATATATGATGTCCCAGGTGTCACTGACACTGAGATCACAGTGCTCTGGAAAGCAGACATATGATATTCCAGTTGTTATTCTGGTTAGTGTTTAGGGTTTTGAACACCCAATTTTTTTTTTTTTTTTTTACAGCCTAATCACTTGGTGGACTCAACTACAAATAACTTATGAGCCTGAAAGTCTGGGAGCCAGAATCCAGGTCACAACAAACTCTTCAGAAGAGAGCAACTTGGAAGGTACTCACCCCCCCTCCCACAGCCCCAACTCATTTATCTGTGGTATCTTTACATGGCTATTAGATCTTATCCTCTGGGCAAACAGGGGTCCACCAACCTAGGAGACAGCCTCAACTGGAGCAGATAGTGAAGGATCAAATTCCAGAATCCGAGATGGTGGTTAGAGGGCAAAGGAAAAGAAAATCAATGGGTGTATCCTTCTCACTTTGCACTGGCAAGGATTATTCAAGTGCCCACTGAATACTTTTCCTACCTTTCATCTCATTTTCTGAGCAACTAAATTGGCCTAGAGATGCAAAGTGCGACTTGTGAGGATGCAGACTGAAGACACTGGGAGAGTTGCATCTAGCTTTTGAGCTATCTAAAAGGAATTCTGAACAGCTGCTCACCACCTCTAAGTGTGACAAGCAAGAGGAAGAGGGCTTTGGTTTATGCAAGAGAACACAAGAAAAGGCACACGAAGAATGAAAGAAGCCACCAATGGAGACTATAAAACTCCATCTGCTTTTGTAGGAATTGGGATCCTGGAATGTCTGAGTCCTCTTCCTGGTTCTGGAGCTCTGAGTGATTGAGGCACATGCCAAATAATGCTGAACATGGTCCTCAGGACAAAAGAGCCTCTGTGAATAACTCAGAAAAGTGACCCACTCACCTATCCAGTATGCAACCAGTCCTTTGGCAACGCTTGATCTACCTACCAATCACCTGGCTCTCAAGCCAAACAACTTGAAAGTAACTAATTCTATTATAATTTCTCTGTTAACATGATCTCTGACACAAGAAAACTGTTTCCTTACTAAATTTCATCTCAGATTAAAGACTGTCCCATAAAAATATCCCACGCATTTGTGTGGAATACTGGAAGGTCAGCAACCTGGCCCTTGTCTCTCTCAACCCCCATCTCTGTGGAAGAGATGGATGAGGACTAATAATGTAAATTAATCCCAGCCAAAGAAACATAAATAAAGCTGTATAAGTCATTAAAAAATACATAGAAAACTAATGTGTCAACTGTTATATTTGTTTTTACTTGTTTTTAATGACCTTCAAGCTACTAGAATTACTAAAAGTTAGTTCTGTGGCTACCTATCTAAGAAGTCAATCTAAGGGAGTTAGTGCTGAATGATATTTTTAGTCTCAGCACCTAAAACTAACAAAGAAATTGCTTCTGCATTTTGTATAATTTGACTTGAAGGGAAAGCACTATTGATTTTTGAAACAGAACTGCCAAGGCAATGAACTGTCCACAATGTTTAACAAAGATGGGTGGCAATTTATAGTAAATTTTTTATAATGACGTGTCTTTAATTAAGGACACCAATAAAGACCTAAACTATTCCTTGAGTAATCTATAAAATTTTCTGACATGAAGACCCCAAAGTCCTGTAGTAGAAACCTCATGTTTAGAAGCTTGGCAACAGAGTAGAAAGCAAGTGGCCTGGAGTTTGGAAACCTGGGCTCCCTGGTTTAGCTACAGTCACTTCATCGAGCTTCAGTTTCCTCATTTAATGAGGGAGTCGAAACAGGTAATTTCCAAGATCTCAACCAGCTTCCAAGTCAAGCCTTGTCTAGAAGCTGTCAGACACACACTTCAAAGAGAAACAGCCTATTTCTCCTCGTGGCTTTTCCACAAGTGTGTGGAGACCTCCTCTAACTGGGACATCCTAACTGAGGCTATCTTAAGTCTCGGGTGACTTTCTAACACTGTTTGAATGGCCAGTGTTTGAGTTCTAGACAAAACCACAGACACTGAAAATGGCACCATCCCTGCTCACTCTAAGGAATGAGACACAATTCAGCATCTTAACGTGGTGAGGTGATGGGGGAAACTACTCTTTCAGTAGGATGGAACTGGAGGGTATTATGTTAAGTGAAATAAGTCAGTCATAAAAAGACAGATACCATATGTTTCCACACATAGGTGGATTTTGAGAGACTTAGCAAAAACCATGGGGGAGGGGAAGAGGGGAAAAGAAAAAAAGACACAGAGAGGGAGGGAGACAAAACATAAAAGACTCGCAAAGACTAAGAACAAACTGAGGGTGAGGGGGGTGAGGGCTGGGGGTGAGGGCTGGGGGAGAGTGGGTGACGGGCATTGAAGAGGGCACTTATTGGGATGAACACTGGGTATTATATGGAAACCAATTTGAAAATAAATTATTTAAATAAAAAAAGTGTATTATTACTACCATCTTTCTTTTAAAATGTTCTCCATGTTTAAAAAAATTTTTTTAATGTTTATTTATTTTTTAGAGAGAGAGAGAGGGAGAGCGAGTTGGGGAGGGGCAGAGAGAGAGGGACACAGATCTGAAGCAGGCTCCAGGCTCTGAGCTGTCAGCACAGAACCCAATGCGGGGCTAAAACCCACAAACTGAGAGATCATGACCTGAGCTGAAGTCAGACACTTAACCAAATGAGCCACCCAGGTGCTCCAAATTATTCTTCATGTTTTAATCATATCATGTCCCAAGAACTTGTATCCAAGGGCAGCTCTTTACAAATCAAGTAAAGTAAATAAAGCAAAGAACACCATAAATATGGATATGAATGGGAGTTTTCCAAATTACCAGTAATTAGTTTTTCTTTTGTAATTAAAAAATGTGAGCAGGAGAGAGGGGCAGAAGGGGAGACAGAGAATCTTAAACTGGCTCCATACTTAGCACAGAGCCTGATGTGGGGCGTGATCCCATGACCCTGGGATCATGATCTGAGCTGAAGTCAAGAGTAGGACGTTCCACCTACTAAGCCACCCACGCACGGCACCAGTAGCTTTTTTTTTTTTTTTAACTTTTTATTGTCAAATTGGTTTCCATACAACACCCAGTGCTCATTCCAACCCATCGCCTGCTCAGTGCCTGTCACCCACTCTCCCCCCTCCCAAATCCCCCCTCAACTCTCCATTTGTTCTTAGTATTTAAGAGTCTCTTATGTTTTGTCTCCCTCCCTCCCTGTCTTTTTTCTTTCTCCTCTACCCCTCCCCCATGGTTTTTGCTAAGTCTCTCAAAATCCACCTATTTGTGGAAACATATGGTATCTGTCTTTCTCTGACTTATTTCACTCAGCATAATACCCTCCAGTTTCATCCATGTTGCCACACATGGCCAGATTTCATTCTTTCTTATTGCTGTGTAGTATTCCATTGTATATTTTTTAAACTTTTTATTGTCAAATTGGTTTCCATACAACACCCAGTGCTCATCCCAACTTGTGCCCTGCTCAGTGCCCATTACCCACTCTCCCCTCTCCCATACCCCCTCAACCCTCGGTTTGTTCTTAGTATTTAAGAGTCTCTTATGTTTTGTCTCCCTCCCTCTCTGCATCTTTTTTCTTGTATTTTTTAAAAACAAGATTTTATTTGCTTCTTGCTTTAGCCTAGTTTTAGGTGCAAAATATGGGCTCCCTTCTCCTTCAAGCACACTGCATGGAGCTCCTTGACATCTAGGCACGTACAAAGGAAAAACAGTCACTTAAAAGTTGTGAGAGAGACCCCGAGGCTCCCTGTGCTACAGAGTTTGAGAGAAATCAAATACTCCCAGCCGAGGGTTTCAAACTTTGAAGCCTCTGGTGTGGAGTTGCTCTGAGGGCCATCCTATTTGAATATCTGCTGATCCTGATAAAGAAAAAATTAAGTTCTTTTTAACAACATTGGAAACTTCCATGCCTCGCAATAGCTTTAGAATGTCATGTAAGGCCCACTTTTATTTATAGCAAGGCTATGAAAGTTAAAAAACAAATAAGGTTATGTAAAAGAGATTATGAAATAATTGATAGGTAAAACTGTCAGAAGAAGCATGGTTCTATGTAAACTTGATAGCTATCTGCAAGGATATATAAAAGCTCAGAGGCTTTTAAATAGTGCTTCTAATTTAATCAAGCAATTAATGTTCAATTTAGAAAACACAGTCCTTCTAATGTGTGGAACTGCATCAAGATTTAGATAGAAATTATACAGTTTTAAAAGAAAGGGAGGGGAAAGGAAAGAAATCGAACAGAGATAAAAGCTGCTGTGAAATAAAGACCATCTATTTTCAGTTCCTGAATGATACTGGCAGACCAATCACTGATTCTCATTAGTGTCAGGCTTTCTTAGTGATGCTAACACTGAACAGGAATAGAAAAAGTGATTATTAATATTTGTGTTTTATTTTTGGCTGCGGTGTGTATTCTTTATTCAGAAAAACACAGACTTCACAATGTGACAAACACTGAAACCCTTTTGTTCACTTTGGATTTAAATTAGAAGTTAAGTTACCTATCAAAGCACATGGAATCCATTATGGAAAGGATGGAAAATGTATTTTGGTTGAAAGTAATTAGGGAAGGTCTCAAATTATCACAAAAAGAAATATTGGAAAATGACTCGGCAGGAGAATAAATGTCTGTAGGGAGTTGAACTTTACACATGGTGGCTGATCCGCACAAATTCACTGTATGATCTATAGGTCTGTATGATCAGAAACAGTAAATGCAACACAATGTTCTCTAGCCAGAGAAGTATGTTACCATGGCTGGCGCTGGGAGCGGAATACTTGGCGCTGGACTTGCGGATGATATTCTCATGGATCTGGGACCACTCACTCTCGTTGTTGCACCTGCAACAGAAGGACAGGTGTTATGGTTCTCAAGGCTTTTAAACATCTGCTCTGATGTTCCGACTGAAACACTAACTTTGAAGGGAAACTTCAAACTCACTTTCCTGTTATACTAAATTAGACAAGCTTGTTTTCTGTTAAGGCCCATGGAAGATTCACACTTGGGCAAAGGGTGGAAACTATAAAATGAATGTCAACAAATATTTTTAATTGGCAAGATATCCCATTCTCTAAAGTAGCAATCTCCCACATCACAAACTTTTTTTTTCTTCTTCTTCAACATCTTTTGAGAAAGAGAGAGAGACAGAGCATGAGCGAGAAATGGGAGAGAGAGAGGGAGACAGAGGATCTTAAGTAGGCTCCAGGTTCTGAACTGTCAGTACAGAGCCCGACCTGGGGTCTGAACTCATGAACCACGAGATCATGACCTGAATTGAAGTCAGACGCATAACCGACTTTGCCGCCCAGGTGCCCCTAAGCTTTTCTCTTCTAGTTCTTCACACACACACACACACACACACACACACACACACACACACACAATAGGTTCCAGAGGCAAGTTCCTGAGACGGGAAATAACAGTTCCTCTAGACAAATACTATTGTTTAGGAACTGCTATGCCTTGCACTATCTTTGTATCATCATTCAATGGTCTTATACTGGCCCCAGAGGAAAATCCTATTAAGCTCAGGACAGTGTGGATATTTGCTTGTGGCTGTTTCAGCCAGGCCAAGAGAGGAAGAAAAGTTTAGAGGAGTAGTGAGTTTGGTCCACTGTGAAATCCTCTAAAATCAAGAGGAAGGAAGGCTTAGCAGAAAAGGCTGAAACGTCTAAACATATAAAGTCCTTTCCTAGGGGCTTCAATATTGGGCCAATAGAGAGAATAGAGGAACAACACTGCACCTCTGTTAATTTCTCTAAAGGGCAATTCCAAGACGGCTGCAACCACACAAGTACTTGGTGTAGTTTACAAACAGACACCAGGGATTCCTCATCCTAATGCAGACACCTCGATGAAACAACTGAAATCAGATTAGGGTCATCTGTTGAAAATTCCATGTGACAACAAGAGTCTCCATAGCCTTGGCACCACCTCTTTCCCTGTTGTATGACCTTCCAAAACGTTAAGACCCACGCACAAAGGAAAACTCACAGGATTTTTCCATGGTTACTCAGAAGCATAGCCACTTAAATAGGAAACCCCAGTGAGAGTTTTATTATGTGAAATTATATGGTATTTGACTTTCAGTCTGAGTTATTTTACCAAGCACAATGCCCTCTAGGTCCATCCATGTTGTCACAAATGGCAAGATCTCATCTTTTTTTAAAGCTGCACAATATTCCATTGGTGTGTGTGTGTGTGTGTGTGTGTGTACCATATGTTATTTATTCATCTAGTGATGGACACACTTGGGTTGCTTCCACATTTTGGCTATTGTAAAAAATATTGCAATAAACACAGGGGTGTATATATCTTTCTGAATTAGTGCTTTTGTTTTCTTTGGGTAAATATGCAGTAGTGGAATTATTGGGTCATATGGTATTTCTGTTTTTTGTGGTAAGCATAGCATAACATGTAGGGAAAATGAATACTTTGTCTACATGAGACTAATGTAATGTTGTATGTCAACTACACTCAAATAATAAAAAAAGACATCAAAGAGTAAGGAACCATGAAAAATAGTGTAAAGAGTTAACAACAGAAAGAGTTATATCATGTGCCATCCAGGAGTGTGAAGTACAAGCAATGTGAAGCACAACTAAGTAAAAAGGGTTTGTATAGAAGCCATTCAGAGATAAAGGAAATTAGTCATTAGCTTAATTTTATTACTCAGTCAGTGGCTCTTCGGACTCCTGATCAGTATAAATAAGGCTCCGTTACTCAGAGGTGTTGTAAAGAATTATCAAAGATGAGGTTCTCATAGTCCAGAGCTGTGAGGATAATTTCCTACTTATGGAATTCCTTCCGAACAAAGGAAGAGGGAGAGTGTTCTTTAAGATGAGCACTTGTGATTTAGCAACTCAGTTGGAAATCAAAAGTGAGAGGTGCTGGCAGCAGCACATCCAGCCCTTCCTGTCTGACATGCACAATGTCTCATCTCTTCCAACCAGTCAGTACATCAGAGTGCCCAGCTGGTGAGGATTCAAAGACTTGTCTTGCTGTCAGCTTTTTTTTTTTTTTTTTATCACTTTCTAGGTTTACAAGATCAGTAGTTACTTTCTTTAACAGAAATCTGACTACAGTTTGTCATAAATAACATACTCCCCTCTCACTTCAAAAGAAGAGTCTTGAAAATTAACTCCCTCTCTCCAATAGATGGTGTAACTTCAGCATTTATCCAATAAAATACTAATGGTTTTTGGCAGTATAGTGGAGACAGTGCTTGTCAATCACATCCACAGTGACAATGTGTATTACCTCATTCACCTCTCCTCTTCATGGTCTTGGTTCAGCCATTATCACCCATATTTTGGACCAGTGTAATCACCTCCTAACTGATCTCTCAAATGTCTCCCTTTCCTGAACACCAAGGGGCTACTTAAATCATCTGAAACTAAGTGGATGTGGTATTATCAGCATATTTTAACCAATCACTAGGATATTTTGTAAGGCAAAATTATAAATGTAAGCATTTATTAAATAATCAAATGAGCTGTGATTATAATGGAGCATAATAATGTTATACTCCACCAAATTAATATTTAGAGCATGATTACTGATGTTGGTAGTTTGTCCTCTATTATGAGACATGAGGGATTATGATCGAAGAGAGGTCTGTATGCCTCTGTAGCAGTCCACTCTCCTCACAAAGGAGATAGCCAGCACAGCACTTCAACTACAACATTTCCAGAGATTTTATGCAAGGGATAAGACAGAGAGGCGAGAGGTTTTTGGTTTTCTACATGGGATTTCCTAAGCATCCAGAAGCACCAGAGCAGGTGTGCAGGCTCTGTTCAACAGAGTTCAGAGTACTCTTCTCATTCACTCATGCACCAGAGCACATGTTAGCATTTGCCTCTTCCCCACCACCTCCTTAACTTCTAAGTTTCTGTGTTTAGAACGGGCATTCACTCAACTTTCTTTTCATCTTTCCCCAAGGTGAGCAACACAAAAAAATGTTTAAGGAATTTTAAAGCATTGTTTGTAAGACCTTTAAGTTTGCAATTTTAGAAGGGGGCCTACTACAGGTAGGCAACGGTTGGGGTATATTCCCTTATTTTATTTCACTTAATTTTTATTATCCTATAAAATAGGTATTACCATGTTCATTTTACCGAGAAGAGTGAAATGGAGCTGGAGTCTAAACATAAGTCTCCCTGGTCCCCAAGACTGGTGCAGAGAAAAAGAGGCTACAGAGTACTGTAACCCTGAAAACCTTACTCCTACACCAGGCTTCAGGGTACTTGTGTCTCTGACATCAGTCAGCGTTCCCATTTTGCCTCTACCTAACTGCAACTATTTAGTCTTGACCATGTTTAAAACTTAATTTAATGCAAATACTCCATATTAAAATTCTATCTCATTGAGTGTGACCTGCTTTATTTTGGCCTTTATTTGGTTAAAAGTCCTAAAAACCCGGAAAATAGGCAACAACCTACAGATTTAAGAACACTACTGTTTCATGTTGTCCTTACTCATAGTGCAAAAAAAGAGAGAAGTATCCAGAAGAATGAAGAAAAACAGCACATTTCTATAAAAATGGCCTAATTGAACAGAATCTCCAAGACCAAGCTGACACAAACAAACCAATTTGATATATTACAGATGTGTACTCCCAGGCCATGAGAAACTGTTTTTATTTATGAGACATTTAAACTATTTCTTATTTTACAACTTATATATCTTTATTTAGGCACAGATATAAAAAAAAAAAGACAAATAGCATGCACGCACACATGCACACACACACACATATATGCTTTAACAGGAATACTTAATTTAACTTTTCTTTCCAGGTGATAGAAGGGCTTCTTCCAAGAGTAACATTTTTGTCTCTTTTTAGTCACTTTCCTGGGAGAAGGAGTGACTTCTCTGTCCAGTGCTTTTGGAAGAAGGACCTGGGCATGAACATCTCACTTCTGCTTCTCCCCTCTTTTGGGACCAACCTACCCACAGAAAGCACACAATCCCTCTATACCCACACAGAGGCTTCACATTGATGATGACTCTAATAGTCTTTCTAATTCAGGGTTCATGTCAATCACAAGTTGTAGTGGGTTGAGTGGTGGCCCCTAAAAAGATATATCCATATCCT
The DNA here is from genome assembly GCA_030068075.1 of Paguma larvata. Lineage (NCBI taxonomy): Eukaryota > Metazoa > Chordata > Mammalia > Carnivora > Viverridae > Paguma > Paguma larvata. The sequence continues at coordinate 18,984,540 of CM057842.1, read as the reverse complement.
AATCCCTGGAACCTGTGAATGTTACTTTATTTGGAAAAGGAGTCTTTGTAGATGTAATTAAATTAAGGATCTTGAGATCAGTAGATAATCCCAGAAGATCTGGGTGAGCCCAACTTCAATGACAAATGTCCTCAGAGAAAGGCAGGGGAAGATTTAAGAGATGAGAAGGAGTTACAGACAGAAGAGGAGGAGGCAATGTGACCACAGAAACAGAATTAGCATGATGAAGCCCTAAGGCAAGGCAGGCTTGTCAGCCCCCAGAAGAGGCAAAGAACAGATGTTCCCCTAGAGCCTCCGAGAAGGAGTATGGTCCTCCTGGCATCTCGATTTCAGATTTGTGGCCTCTAGATTGTGAGAATAAATTTCTATATTATAAATCACCACATTTGTGGTAATTTGTTATAGTAGCCATAGGAAACAAATACAAAAGTCCATGGGGCTCACAGATCTAAATAAACCATGATCTCAAATTTAAGTTTTCTTGCTAATAAAAGTGACATGTTTATCTATACCACTTACATATACACACATACATATGTACATGTACACACTATAAATTTTGATTCTACTCTACATCGTATATCCATTTTTATTTATACCTGCTCAACATTTTGCCCTCAGAACCAAACTACTGATACCCATTAACTTCCTCAAACTGCAACAAACAGCATTTTATTCTAAGTTTACTAAGCTGAAATTGTTAAATAATTGGGAACGAAGATTGACCTTCGTCAAGTATCTTTTTTCGTATCAAGATGATTATATGGCTTTTCCCTTTTGGATAACTAATATGATGCATTATATGCTAATTGCACTGTGATCAGAGAATGTGGCTTTTGCCTCATGGAATTTATGGAAATTTTTTCTATGAATAATTTTTGTAAATGTTCCACAGGCACTGGAAAAGATATATTCTGTTGATTGGATAAAATATTTGTTTAGAGCTGGGAGGACCATATCGCTTGATGAGCTGGTATACTCCATTTACACCTGCTGTCCTGGCATCAACAGCACTCCTTTTAACTATCAGAATGTCCTGATAAATTATGCTCACCTTATCTGGAGGTAGGAGACTAAGAGGTTAAGAGCATAGTCTCTTACCAGGATGCTCAGACACATGCCTGACTGCTCTATGCCCTGTTTCCTTATCTATAAAAGGGGGGTAACAACAGCCCATGGTGAGTGTTCGAAGATGCTGACTGTTATTTTTTGTCACATCAGCCTTATTCAGATTCTCTCCTAAGTCAGATTTATTTACCTGATTTAAATACTTATTTCCATCCTTATTTATTTTTGTCTTCCTGTATGTCAAGACGCATGTTAAACTCTCTTGCTTTTATTGTACTTCTATCTTCTCTTTGTATTTCTAGTAAACTGACTATAATAATTTTGAGTCAACATTATTATATGCATAAAGGTCACAACGATTAGATCTTCACTATAAATTACACCACATATCAGTATAAAATGCTCTTTCTATTTCTGTGGAGGGAAAAAAGGGCTTTCTGGAATTCTGGCAAGCTGGAGGTAGAGATGTTGGTAAGGACACCTGGGCTCTGGCTCTACTTTCTCTTATCAGTTAAGAAGGCTGAATTTGGTCAACTTCCTTTAACCTGTTGGGCAAATTTCTCCAGAATGGGATTATAAACCCTGAATCTAATGGCTAGCAGAGTAGTAACCTTCTACTTTGCAGAGACCACGTAATCTGGGGCTGGTCCTGCTGAGGATTCTGGGGCTGAGAGAGTAAGTGGTGCTGTTGTGTGCTGTGTCTGTGCCTGCCCTGAGAGGCCACTTTCTTCCAGTGAGATCATGTGTTCTTGAAGGATGAGATATGAAACTGAATTTACCTTTTATAGTGTGTGTGTGTGTGTGTGTGTGTGTGTGTGTGTGTGTGTTCTTTTTCTATCAATCCTGACACTCCTGACATAGCACATCCATTTCATACCTTTTACCTTACAATTTATCAATATTGTGACATTTGTTTGTATTTGATTCTTAAACTTAGCTGCTTTGGTTTTACACTTCTTTTTTTTTTTTAACATTTATTTATTTTTGAAAGGCAGGAAGAGACAGAGCATGAGCAGAGGAGGGGCAGAGAGAGAGGAGACACAGAATCCGAAGCAGGCTCCAGGCTCCGAGCTGTCAGCACAGAGCCCGATGCGGGGCTCGAACCCACGGACTGCGAGATCATGACCCGAGCCGAAGCCGGACGCTCAACTGACTGAGCCACCCAGACATACCTGGTTTTACACTTCTTGTGTCTCTTTTTTATGAATCTCATGAATATCATATATATAGATTTGTGTGTTTACTATATTTTGGAAATTTTTACCTAATAGGATTTTCTTTCATTTCAATTATTATTATAATCGATATGAATGGGCCTTCTTCTGTCTTTTCCTCTAGGCTTTCTGATTTTTTTTTACTTTTATTTTTATTATTTTTATTTATTTTTTAAAATTTGCATCCAATTTAGTTAGCATATAGTGCAACAATGATTTCAAGAGTAGATTCCTTAATGCCCCTCACCTACTAGGATTTCTGATTTTTTAAATGCTCTTTCACAGCAGTTTTTTTGGTACTGTATGGTCTATGTTCTTAGATGTATCTTTGTGATGGATGATTATATACCTTGCATTTATCTCTACTAGGGTTTACTTCAGGTTAGACATGTTCAAATTTTTACACAAATATTAATGCAGTTTTTAACCTAATTGGTGCCTTTATTATTAGTAGTTAATAAGAAATATGATAACCCAAGTTACAGCAATAAAAACTACACATTGGCCATAAAGACTTGACACTTAAAAATAACATGTCAAGTAAAGCCTATGATATGTCTTCCATGCCTAACATTTTTTGTTACTGTTGCCGTTTTTGAATCATTATAGGTTAAATGAAAGATTAATTTTTAAATCAAAATATGATCATTGCCATTCTCTTGTTCTTTGAAGAAATGCCATTAATTCACTGAGTCACTTACTCGACTTGGTGTTGACCATCTCTTCCCTGTAAGATGGTGAAGCCCCTGAAGTGCACGGGATTGGTATGAAGTTTCAGAGTGATTATATATCTAGAAGGGCTCTGAAAGAGCACAGAGCATGAAGCAAATGTATGCTGACATTACTACTGAAAACAGGTTGACATTTTATATGACTCCATAGAGGAATGAAGATATTATGCATGGAATTATAGAGGATTTGTAGTTTATATGTAAAAGTGGAACTTGCCAATAACCAAGAGTCATTAGCAAAAAAAATACAGGAAACTCCTTTTCAGATGACATGCAGCATGCTCATTATTTGGTTATACCTCATTTCCTCTCATTTATTTACTAGTTTTTTCCTGTTTGATTCACTAGTTCATATGGATTTTTTTTTGTCTCTTATATTACCTTTATTCCTTTTCTTTCAGTTTTGTAGATGAGGAAACTGAAGTTCAGGGAATTAGGGTGATTTCTGCAAATCTTACAGATTCTATCTACCAATCACCTCATCTATCCAACTATCTATGATGAAAGTATTATCTTAAAAAAAATCAAGATGGGATCATACATACCACTGGCTACTTTTATTTTTTTATTTTATTTTTTTAATGTTTACTTATTTTTGAGAGATTCAGAGCACAAGCAGGGGAGGAACAGAGAGAGGGAGACACAGAATCCGAAGCAGGCTCCAGGCTCTGAGCTGTCAGCAGAGTCAGAAGCGAGGCTCAAACCCACGAACCCGTGAGATCATGACCTGAGTTGAAGTTGGATGCTCAACTGACTGAGCCACTCAGGCACCCCCATCTGGCTACTTTTAAAACAGTTACCAAAGCTGTTATATGAAGGCAGTTCCGTGTTTGTCTACTCTTACAGTCATCGTTTTTTCAATGTCACTCTTCCAGCAGAACAGAAAGGAAGAGAGAACACATGTGTGTTTTCCAAGCCTGTGGCAGAGAATACTTGGGAACTCAATGTGTCAACACTTATGTCTATGTTAGGGTCGTGAGCCTTCTTACCTCTACATGAACAGGAATAATCCTGAGCTGACTTTCTTTACTCTGGCTTGTATTTAATGAGGTCTGTTTTGCAGCAGCATTAACACACAAACAAATCCATTGGGCTCTGAGGCTAGAGATAGTAGGCACTGCAAGTCAAAACAAGGTAGTTCCATGGGCATAGACCTTCTGGATTTAGGTCTTCTTTGTATGGCCTGAGGAGACATTTGGTGCAGATGCTCATACAAAGACAACAGACATAGCAGATAATAGTCCTGGGTGGATGATGATCCATGGAAAATTGGGAAGGAGATGATTCATAGAAAATTAGGAAGGCCTGAGCTAGGAGAGGGAGAAATATGAGATAATGCCTTAGTTGGCTTGCAAGTGAGAAACAGTATTTTAATTTACCGTTCTTATACATAAAGACTTGGGCCCCCCCCTTTTTTTTTCTGTACCAAAAGAATGATGGCCCAATGGCCCTTTACCCATCTAAGAATGTGTGTCTATTTAAGAATGGCTCCTAGGGGCGCCTGGGTGGCTCAGTCGGTTGAGTGGCCGACCTCGGCTCAGGTCATAATCTCACAGTTTGTGAGTTCAAGCCCCGCGTCGGGCTCTGTGCTGATGGCTCAGAGTCTGGAGCCTGCTTTGGATTCTGTGTCTCCCCCTCTCTCTGCCCTTCTCCTGCTTGTGTTCTGTCTCTCTGCCTCTCAAGAATGAATAAATGTTAAAAAAAAAAAAAAAAAAAAGAATGGCTCCTAAACAAGTACTCTCAACTTGAGGCAGTTTCATGGATAAGGTGGCTATGAAACAAAGACTCCAAAGGCAGTGTTCAGAGGAAATGTCTGTGTCTATCTCGAATACAGGGAGAGGGTCCCTTCCAGTTATCACAAAAGAGAAGAGGTTGCTGCCTTATACTTCCATATTCACAAATCCTTTCATGCTATGGGGCATTCTCTGAATCCCTTTTTTGGATGTCACAGCACTGTTTTGGGTAAAATACATTAGCTTGAAATTATCTCAATCAATGCACGTTTTAGATGCTTTAAAGCTTATCTGACAGAATGGGTTAAAAATTTTTTTAAATAGCAAACGTACACAGATTTAGTAATTATTCTTGGGTATGACTTCCAAATTGAAGAGCTGGATGTTATTGTAAAGCTCACCTTAAAAGCAGCAAGTAAATAGCTGTATCATTAAGATGACATACATGGGCCTACAGCATAAATGAAGACACAGAAACATAAAGTGTCCAAATGTTCAACAAATATGTAATTCAGTCTCAAGATGAACTTTCAGTGAAAGCATCATCAAGGATTCAAAGAGTGATATATCAAAACCAACCTGATGGAAGTGAAAGAATGTGCCTTGGAAAACCATGTCAGATGACACAGGAAGTAGCTCTAATGTTGACAAAAAAACTGATGGCGTGGTTGCATATGAAGAATTTGAATAAAATTTTCTCATATAACATGAGAGTGGGGAAAAAGGAATACTTCTCAATTTTATATAACATGTGATTGAATATGTAATGGGTAATACACATTTTATATAATACTATTTAAAATGTAACTAACACAATAGATTTAATATTCTAAGTAGTTATTTATCTATTTCATTAAAGTTGACCTAAAAATGTTTATTTGAACTGTCTCATTGTGAATTTGGAAAATGGTCACTGCCTATTCAGAAGCATCATGTATTTGGTCACATGTATCATTTACGGCACCCTGACTTCACCCTAGTGTTGGCTTTGGTTTCTTAGCACTCTTCTCCTTTTGTGTCCTAGGTTCCAGGTTCAACATGCCCTGTGCCTGCCTGTGACCCCAGTCCCTCTGGCCAAGAGGAAACATATAATATCTATATCAGACTGAACTACATACAGTGGTTATTTATTTGTGACTTTTAAGGGCTCTGGCTCATTAGGAAGCAGCCTAGTTTTCATGCCTTGGCTTCTTGTTGAGGTTTTCTTAAATGGATGTGGGGCCTTTACCACACACACATGACATTACACAACATCTATAAAGCCAGAACGATGGCAATAGCAAAAGACATATGGGAGCTTCAGTCTTCACTGGTTGAGGCTGACTCTGAATAATGAAAGAAATGATGAGAATGTCAACAAGTGACATACTTTGCCAATTCATTGATTAAAATTATACAAGGTTTTTTTTTTTTAATCCTTGCAAAATCCTGTCCTAACAAAGGCTAAAACACTATCAATAGCAATTAGTAAACCCTTTAAGCTTCCAATTCAATCTAACAAAGCTGTCCCATGAAACTTACTGGAAAACATTGCTTCTCCTGAGGGCTGGATTCACTGTGCTGATGTGCATTTAAAACACTAATCCTAGAGGAATTCTATACTGTGCACAAAATCAATTTCACAAACATGCAGTTGGAAGTTTGTTTGACAGTCTTAATATTTTCAAATGGAAAATCATCCTACATTTTGACGCTATTAGTCCTTCAAAAATTCTTTTTGGTAACCACCTTCTGTTGTTTTAGAAGCAATTAGGCCAATTAAGGCTGACAGCATGATTTCAAGAGGGATGCTGTGCAAGCCCCTATCCACAATGAGAATTTGCGCTGAAGCAAGGAACAGCTGACACATGCAAAGAGATGCAATCTGGGAGTGCTATCTATAAACTCCTTGCCTTTGGGAGGATAGAGTGGAGTAAAAGATAATGATGATTTTGGAATCCTGTTCAGTCCTTTGAAAAGGGAGGAAGGTGTTTCAAGAAGCAGTTCCCATCAGCCATCAATGAAGAGATTTGGTACATGGAGCAAGTCTGTGACTGATGCATGAAAGGAAGAGAAAACCCACCAAAATTTCCTTTGTAGGTTACTATTCCAAAGGAAGATCTTCAGCCCATAAAGTACAGAACTCTGAACAGAACAGTACTTACGGCAAAACAGGTAATAAGAGGGTCTGGACTTTTATTTTGAAATTAATAAAATATGGTTGATTTTATAAAGGCTCAAATTAAGTGTAATTGTGAATTAAGTTCATTTCATACCTGAATCAGAACAGAAAATACAGAAAAATATCCATATGATATTATGGTGAAGATATATTAACATGGTGACTGACAGTATTAGATTTCATTTGGAAAAACAGTATTGGGTTAAAACCAAAGAGGACAGATCATAGGTTTTTTTTTTAATTCTCACAGTTAGAAATACAATTGCTTTAAAAACTCACTAAACTCACCACTGATCATATTTTCAGCACTACAATTCATTTCTAAGTCTCTACCTGCAAAGATGGACGATATGCCTCAATTTTGTGTTTCTTTCCTTCATTTGTTTCTTTCTATTGCTTAACAAGAATCAGGAGGAGGATTACACTGCTTTTATAAGGCAGATACATTGGGTGTTGAACACAAAATAATGCTGGGGCTAGGTGGGTGTGACTTATGGATCTGTGGTCCCAGAAGTGAAGAGTGAAACCATAGCTCCTCAGAAAATCTTGCTTTTCTTTAGAGACAGGCAATTTGACTCATGATCATTCTTTGAAGCAATTTGCATTGGTACCTAGCTCAGTTACAATAGCTAGGGGGCAAGTATTAGACAAAGATGACTCTTTTACATCCAAAACACATATGAAATTGCATTATTAGCTTTTCTATAAATATGAAATAATGTTGGTTAATCCTAGATAGAAGAGGCAGTAGAGAGTCTATATGCCAGACTTCTAGCTTAGGACAGAATTTTCCAAATTCAGCTGCTTTTGGATCACCTGGGAAACTTACTAAAAATATAGCTCCCTGGTCCCACCACAAACCTTAGATCAAAATCTCTGTATTTTTGAAAAACTCCCTATTCTACATATTCTGGTGGTTCTGTGTCCCACAAAGCATGAGCACTGCTGCTCTCAAGGGTAGTGCTAGAATGCCTTATGTTGCAAATCATTAATATTTTTGATGTCTATTACTTACGTGTAAACTTTAAGAACAAAATCCTTTTCTTCCTTTAATTCTGTGAGCGACTGTAGAACATCCAGGATGCTTAGGACCGCACAGCCATATGGTCGTCGGTAGTGCAGGTGAGCAGGGCCTTTCTTTGAGTCATTCAAGAGCATCCGGCCTGGAGCACAGCAGAAAATACCAGTCAGACTGAGAACTCCATGTTCCTCTCCAGGAGGACCTGGACCTGATTGTCATTCAAGGATACCAGAGCTATAGGCCCTTAGAGATACTCTAAATCGGAAGACTAATTTAAAATTGAAAGGAGAGGAATGCCAAACAGGCCTTTGGCCAGGGCTCTTCCCCTGCACCACATTCAATCCATCATCCTTATTACCTACCTTAATACCAACAGTCCATTTATTAATCATATTAGAATAAAACAGTGGTTTTACAAATTTCTTAGAAAAACCAGTGTATTAATAGACTTAAACTTCTTAGGCATATTAAGGATACAAAGTTTAATGTTTTAGCTGCCAGGTAAAAACTATGTATGCAAGGACAATAACAATGTGTTATTCTTCCAACCAAATTTTGCCGTCAAAGCTGCTCCTGAACGACTCCCGGAGCCAAAGTAGTCTCAGAAAGTGAATGGGAGCTTGCTTTTCCTGCCTACCAAGGCTGTGCCTATAGTGGCAAGAGGACTTGCAGAAACCAAACTGGAACTTCAGCAAATGCTTATGAAGTACAGCAAAACAATCCCAAAGTATAGCAAAATAGGCGTTTTGTTGGCAAAGGATTAAAAAATTGTCTTTGACAAAAATGTACAAGATATGCCAGAACCCAAACGTAGGGAGGAAGACTTGGTTAGTCATACCCCCGAAATTATGCCATACGCCTGAAATAAAGCTGAACAAATCAACCATGAACAGTAGCAAAAATCACTGTTTTTATCTTGGATAGGAGTAAAAGTGATATACCATACATCTACTGCAGCAAGGACAATAACTCTAATTTAGCAGAAAATAGCACAGATCCATACTTTCAGATACAAAACCCAACAAAGGCCATTCACCACCAGGTAGGATGGCAAGTCTGCAACCTGCTGTAAGATCTCTGAAGTGGAAAGGTGGTACAAAGGCAGGGCACTGTGATGGAAAGAATATGTAAAATGAGACCCCTTGAAATAAATAGCTTGGGTCCAAAAACAAGTAGGAAGCAGAAGATTCTCAGTTAAAAAAAAATGCTTTCATTTATGTCAAATTCACAGCTACCACAGCAGCTGAGCCTAAGGTAGAATTCCAATACAAGCTAGACTCTCATCCTGAGACCTGATATTGTAGGTAAGAGCTAGAGAGATGATAAAGCTCAAACATAGTAGATACTTATCCCAAGGTGGGCTGCTCTTAGTCATGTGAACGGATAAGGTCGACAGTACCTATTCGTATCACATGCGCAACTATATATAAATCTCTCTTCATATCTTTGCTGCTCAGATCCTAAGAAAAGAAGAAAGAAACAAGTAAATTAAGACAATGAATAAAAAGAAAAATAATAAAAGTTCATTTTGAACCTCATAATCATTTGCTTTTGTTGCTTTTAGCAGATGTTATACATGGGGAGGGGCACTAAAGCACACAGTGGTTTAGTGCTTGTAAGATTCCTGCAGTGAAAGTTTGAGTATCCTACATGCCTCTGGAAGCTTATCTTATTGATAATATTTTTCCAGCTTTTATTGAGAACACCTAACAAATATCTACAAGAGTTCTCACACTATAAATCATCTTGATATCGACTTATCCATGCTTATTCTAATAGCACATAAAAACATTTTATAACAAAAGGAGTATTCAATGCAGGATAAAAATGGGAAAACACCAATAAGCTTATTAATGACTAAAATTCTAAGTTTATTATTTACTTAATGTTTGTTCTGTTGTCCACAATGATTATTATACACTAGATGTGTTCCCTTGCGAAAAGACTAATTTAGCCCTAATGAAACCTCAATAATTGGATGTTAATTTCTAAATTTAGATATGTATCATCCATACTGAAGTATAATGCTGAAAATCATCTTATCTGGAAAATTCTAAGGACTTCCTGTAAGTAAACAAACCTGATCCAATCAGGAACTTTTAAAATTAGAGTTTGAAAATGATTTTATACATAAATTATTTATGCTAAGAACACATTTTGAAATAAAAATTATTATTTATTATTATAAAAATCATGACTATGTATTTACAAAACACTCTTTAATACATACTCTGTTTCAGACTTTTCACCAGGGCATCAACTCACTGCTCACTCTGATATACTGTTGTGATTTAATGATGATTGATGGAATAACCTCTGTCCTTAGTTCTTAATGGAACAGGTTCCCAAGATTTCCCTTTTGCTTCTAAAGAAAAGGTCCCTTAGTTTCCTTTCCTTCCTATCTTTCATCTTTTGATTGGTCCCAGAGGCTCTTCTCCTTTTAGTAAAGCCAGGAAAGGGACAGTCAAGTGGCAGTTATAACTTTGAATGCGCCTTGAGATCCAGAGTCTCCATGTTTGTTTTATTTTTATACGTTGTTGCAGGGTTAGGACCAGGGTGAGGAAAGCAAGGCACCTAAGGTTCAAAGTTTAAGGAGGTCTCACTCTCAGGGTGCTGCACATTACTTGCCTCCCCGCAGTCCCAGCTCTGCCCTGTGGAGTGGGACAAAACATTTGAAAGGAAAGGAGACATTAAAAAGTAATGTGCAAGGCTGAAATGGAAACTTTTAGATTCTAGATGGTTATGTTTCACCAAATTCTTGATGGAATAATGAAACATGCTTATAATGAAATATATTACAAAATAATTTAACATAAATTGGTATCTCTGGAAATACAAAGAAATATTTTTCCATGAAAGATGTCTTTTGATATTGAAGAAGGATGGTTCAGGCTCCATTTAACCAATTTCTTTAATTTAGAAATATAACTTACAAGGGTATCCTCAAACTATCACTGTATTTTGACACTTGTTAGAAATGGCTACTAAATAAATAAATATTAAAAAACAGATTATCACTTATATGTGCTTTTGGGGGGGACCGAAATATATCTATTCAATGAAAGATACAGAAATGTTTGACACATTCCAAAATGAAATGGTTTATTCTACATAGCTTGGACTGTGTTAATCCAAACTATCAAACAAGCAGTGTAATTACTAATCCCTATATCTCAGAATCAGGTCCTGTGGACCTCTCTCTTGGCTCTCAGTACATGGAAGAAAGAAAACTTAAATATAATTTATGGTATTTTCCACGTAGTTCCAAGTAGGGGCTCTTTCTGACCACATTGTACATGGTACCCAGAACTCTCTGTGGTATTTATTTGAAGTGAATAAATGTTAGTGGTAATATTCAGTACAAAAAACATTTTAAATAAGATTATTGGGAGTCCCACACAATTTCAATGTCAAATTTCAATGTGAAAGCTATCTTATTAAACATAAGTGTATGGTTAAACACAGTTTTTAACATAGAGTTAGTAAACACACTGTCTTCAAGACTAAGTGCCAATTATGACTATCCATGTTAAAACACTGACAAGACCTGTAAAACCAAGATGGGAGGAGGGAATCCCACCATTCATCTGGTGAGTGGAATTTGAATTTAGATTTACTCACTGGAGCATATCCACTCCAATACTACTCAGGGCTCAGCATCTCAGACTCAGTTAATGATGCTCCATTTGAAACATGGAAAAGTCAACTCACTTTCCTGTGCCTGAACTGCCCTTTTTCTGTAGAGATAATGGGACTTACAAATAAAAAACAAAGCCAATTTGTTCATACGTTTGCTACAGAAGAAGCAGAAGATTATAAATAGATGTAGAAAATCTAATGCCAATGAAAGCAGGGAAAACAGCACAAGTTCATTTTCTGAGTTGGTCACTCAAATATAATAAAAAATAAACATATTCATTTACTTATATAACAAATCATTATGGGGGCCTTAGTATCTGCCAGGTCCTGTGTGTGAATCACTGGATATTAAATAATGAGTAAATTCACAGACACGTTCTCACACACTCATACACATAGCCATTGTTTATCATGAAAGTCAGCAAAATCCTCATGTATTAGACATTCACATAAATATGAAACACCTCCTTCTTGATAAAATTCTTCCTGGACAGGAAGCTCTGAAATCTACCAAGGTCAGAAAAAAACCACAGATTTGACAGAGAACAAGGTTGAACCGTGAATAGTGTGCTGATCTGTAATGTGGCTCTGAAGTCTGCTTTTGTAGACTGCAAAACTGCAGTTTATATGGTTCCCCCTTCTTGATGCTAAGGTAAGCTAATAGGCTGGCATCAACCACAGCTCTGGCTGCATTTTTGTGCATTTATTCTCAAACTCTGTAGCACACATGCCAATCTGGAAAACTTCTTTAGCCCATAGGAGGACCTCAAGTCTTAAGTGAGAACACAGATTCCACCAAAATTATTATTTCGTATAGCTTAAAGTAAAACATGAAAATTCTGGCTAAGATGATCTTGTTAAAAAATTTCATGTGCTTTGTAAAAATTTCTCATATCATTTTTTGGGATCTTAAAAAAAATCCAGGGCTGTGCTGCAAAGGGAACTATAGAAGTGGTATTTTTAGCAGCCTTGTACCTTCCCATTGTGGCAGAATCAGAGCACATCATGAATGTTATGTGCATCTTTGATTTATAAAGTCAGAGTACAGCTTAGGCCTCTGGGCTCATATAGATAATTAAAATGCTACGAAATGAAATTTTTGATTTACTGTAATTACACTGAAACATCATCATAATTAAGTTCATTTTTCAAGAGGCAAGGACTACACTCATGATATTCAAGGATAGCACATGGACAAAGCTCTGTTCCTATCATGCCAAAGAACAAGGAATCAATTATTTCTTTTGCTGCTTTAACCAAACAATATCAGAGAACTGGGATCTAGAAAGACCTCTTACAGTCACTGAGGCATTCTAGACAGATGGGTGTCTCACTTCTAATTCTGCTTCAGAAAAATGGCCCCAGAGGATCACCTCAGCATTTAGACACTCTCACTTCAGAAGCTCTCCCCTAAGAATCTAACCTAAATTCAATTAACTGCAACTTGTACTCTTTCCCTTTTTCTTTTCCTACTAAAGAAACAGTGTTGCTTTTCCCAGACTAAACCATTGCAACTCCCTTAACTGCCTTCATAGGTCTGTTTTATCTGCTCTTTCTTCCTGTATTATCTCGTAAGGTTTAAATGCTGAGCTCAAAGATGGATTAAAAAAAAAACACTTTAGCTTTACTAGTTTTAGAAATTTTTCTGTACATCTGGAGCATTTTCTATAGAAGCTATCCCTGTGACAGTGGCTTCTGATTCTGCAGTAACATTGTTTGAAATTTTTGAAAGATAAAGTTGTAGCAAATGAACAAAAATGCCAGGTAAACAAATCCGATTTTACCTTTCAGAGAAAGTCACATATCAGATACTTAGATAAGTCCCATTTATGTCTAAGAGGCACAATGTAAGCTTTGAGCCACCTGATTGTCACCCCTCAACCATGCACCACATGTAAGGGCAGTGGCACTGTGAGACTATCACACCTCCTTTCATTAATGGGTCTTAATGTATCTCAGTATCACTGAAGCAGATCAAAGAATCCATGAGCGTCAAAGCTGGTTTAAAATTGTAACATAGTCTTGTTGTGTCCTTCAGCAAACAAATTAACTGAAATAAACAAAACTGCACACTTAGTTTTTTTTTTTAACTCAGTAAAAAACATTTAGTAAGTAGAATCAACCTGAAGAATTCACAAAGCAATGTGGTATTGTGAGGCTGAGCACTCTTCATAAGCAGATTACTAAAACCTTCTCTGAGCTGATGACTATGATCTTAGAGACCATCAATGACAGCATGGTTAATTAGAAAAAATGAAAGTATAACTCCATAGCAGGAAAAGACCCTCCATTTGGTATGTGAGAGAGATGACTACTTAGTTTGTCTTTCTATGCACTCTGCACTCACTAAAAAACTGCAAAGCTGTAAATCTGGTGGATGCCTTTAGAGAAATTATACTTTTACATCAGACAAATTCTCAGTGGCCTTAAATAAGAATATTAAGAAAGACTTTTCTCAGATTTTGTCTATTCTATTAAATAGCTTATAAAATCTACACTAGTTAAACATACTTGATTATATTTCTTTAATAAAAAAATTCAATTAAAAATTGTAGCTGATTTCAGTTTTCTTTAAATATTTCATTAAAACCTGATAGAAACATAAATCAAGTCCTATTCTCCCCAGTGTGTGGGGAAGTAAGAATACATTCTTGTTTCCAGGGTGACAATATCCATACAACAACCCCCTGGCTAAAGTCAACAGCAGAGAAGGGAAAGAGAATTTGCACATACTGTAAAAAGGGCACACATTCGTTCTATCTTCTCTGGGTTCCTTGGCCCACCATTCTTGTTCAGTCTCACCAGAAACCGCTCGCTGAAATGTAGGAGAGAGACAGAGAAATGTAAGGGACCACATGCTTCAGAACAAACAAAAAGGGCATTTATAGAGAAGCCCTAAACATTCTGAGAACAGCTTACAGTGACAGGCAAGGCCAAAAGTACATGTTTAATGGTAGGACACTTTTTCTTGCCAAGCAGCATGCACATGGCACTATAAACTGCTTAATGGCTGTTGATTTGCTGGTTGTGGCTCTTTTCTCCCTAAAGGTGTGTGCTCCCATCAGGGAGCCATAAGATAGTATCTTTTTTTTTTTTTTTTTCAAATACCCCCAAAGCTCTAGTCGTAATGCTAAGCCCTTAACAAGCATACACATTCTCTGATATGAACACATAGATCATAAAAATATTCATCATACTGGAGCCAAAAGAATCTACATTATCCAGTTTATGTCTTCCTATATAACTCTTAAGAATCATTTTAGTACTAAGAAAAAAATGTTACAGGGACTTATAAAAATTTAGGCGAAAAGTCAAAAAGAAACAATGTATTGTAACTAAAGTTACAATCAGAATTTAATAGGGCCATTAAAATATTTTATTCCCCAAACAACACAGGTTAATTCCTGAAGGAAATTACTGGATTAAAAAACCTGAGACACAGTGTTTGTGACATCTGGAGAGGCGTTTCTTCACTCTCTCACTCCGGTCTGCTCCTGCCTAGCTCAATTTCCCACCTCTTCATCCCAAGGCTCCCCACCTACTGCAACAGGAAACCTGAGCCATGGCAAAGACTAAGTATGTGATTCTAAAAGTAATTTATTTCTCTTGTGCTCACAGTCTTGTAATTGCTACATATATGTGGTATCAGTAAAAAGGTCAATATTAAAATACTATACTAGAATTAGAAGATATAATATCAACCTCACGGGTTGCTTACTTTGTTCATGTATTCATTTATTCATTTAGTCAACAAATAGTTGTTAAATTCTGTGTGCTAAACATGGGAATACAAATGGGAACAAGATACATACAAGGTACTTTTGTTCATAGAGCTTATGGTCCTGGTAGACAATTACACATGCAGAAATGAAGCTTAGAAATTATTTGGGCCAGATGTAAACTTGAGATTTTTTTCAGCCAGGGGACTGGATGGGAATAAGGAGAAAATGTGCACAGAAGGAGAAGAAAAAAAAGACTTTGGTTGGAATTCTGAGGGACACTGATATTTAGGAAATAGGCAAAAGAAGAAGAGCTAAAAAAGTAGACACATGGGGACCAACAGAAAAACAAGAAAAATGAGGAGGATAGTGGGATGTTATATTAGTCAAGGGAAGAAAATGTCCAAAAGAGGAGTGAAGGATCAAAGGCCATTGCGAATGAAATGAAACAAGCACGAGGGTGTCCCATGACAGTTCAGAATAGATACTAGTGTGATTCTTGCAATAACTGTTTTAGTGGAATGGTGGAGAAAGAGCCCAGGGTGAGGAGTAAGAAGTGAGAGAGCAGAAATTAAAGAGTCTAGACTACTCTTTAATGAATAACTATGACTAGAAGTGATGAATTTATAGCTGAATGGGCATGTTCGGTTGAGGGAGGTCTTTATCAACATGTGTGTATATGTATAATGTGTGTATACACACACACGCGCGCGCGCACACACACACACACATTAATTAATTGTCAATAAAGGCACCAAAATTCAGCAAAAGAGCATAGTAATTTCAACAAATGGTGCTAAACAATCCATTTGAAAAAAACTAAACTGTGATCCTTGCCTACAAGCAATTAACTTGAACGGATCATAGACCTAAATATAGGAGCTAAAACTATAAAACTGTAAGAAGAAAACATAGGCAAGGGGTGCCTGGGTGGCTCAGTTGGTTAAGTGTCCACCTTCGGCTCAGGTCATGATCTCACAGTTGGTGGGTTCAAGCTGCTATCAGTGCTTGATAGCTCAGAGCCTGGAGCCTGCTTTGGATTCTGTGTCTCCCTCTCTCTCTACCCCTCCCCTGCTCACTCTCTGTCTCTCTCTGTCTTTCAAAAATAAATAAAAATGTTTAAAATTTTTATAAAAAAACACAGGAGAAAAATGAACACAAGTACATTTGTATATTTTACTCACATTTATTATTTCCATATTTAGCATAACAGAGAAAATCTTTGTGATCTCAGATTAATAAGCAAATATCATGAATCACAACAAAATGATAAGATGAACTTATCAAAATTAAAACCATCTTCTCTTGGAAAGACACTGTTAAGAAACTGAAAAGACAAGCTATAGACTGAGAGAAAATATTTACAAACACTCATCTAAGAAAGAACTGTATGGAGAACATATGATTGAGTTCTGAGAGTTCTTTATAATTAATAACTCAATTTAAAAATGGACAAAATATCTGAATAGACCTTCACCAAAGAACTTACAGGGATGGCAAAAAAGCTTAAGAAAACATTAATCATTAGAGAAATGAACATTAAAAGCACAGTGAGACACCATTACACACCTATCAGAATAGCTAAAATTAAAGATTAAATATACCAAGGGCTGGTGAGAATGCAGAGCAACTAGATCTCTCATAAACTGTTGAGGGGAATGCAAAATGGTACAGCCACTTTAGAAAACTGCCTGACAGTTTCTTATAAAGTTAAACATATACTTATTATATGACCCAACAATTCTACTCTTAGGTATTTACTCAGGAGAAATGAAAACTTATGTTCACACAGAGACCTATATGTGAATATTTATTTGTAGCAGCTTTATTCCTAATAAACAGAAACTATAATGTCCAAAAGGAGATGACCTGACAATCCATATAATGGAATATCTATACAATGGTATATTACTTCGCAATAAAAAGAACTACTGAGATGTATAATAATATGGATGATCTCAAAAACATATGCTAAGTGAAAGAAGCCAATCAATCACAAGAGACCATATACTGTATGTCTTCACCTATATTATAATCTAGACTAGGCAAAACTGTAAGGATGGAAACTAGATCAGGAGTTGCCAGGGCTGAAGAAGGAGGGCAGGGTTTTACTGCACAGGTGCATGAGGGAACTTTCTGGCGTGATGAAAGGTTCTACTTCTTGAATATGGTGGTGGTTTCACAACTATAAATTTGTCAAAACTCACCAAACTATGTATTAAAAAGAGTAAATTTTACTATATTCATATTACAGTTCAACAGCCTGACTTCAAAAAAAGATGGGATGCACCAAAGAACACTTATTTTTTTTTAATTGTTTTTTAATGTTTATTTGTTTTGAAGGAGAGGGAGTTGCAGCATGAACAGGGGAAGGGTAGAGAGAGACACACAAACACAATCTGAAGCAGGCTTCAGGCTCTGAGATGTCAGCACAGAGCCCGACACAGGGCTCGAACTCATGAGCCGTGAGATCATGACCTGAGCCGAAGTTAGATGCTTAACAGACTGAGCCACCCAGGTGCCCCAGGAACACTTACTTATAATAGGACAATGTAGAAGAAGATGAGATACTGAAGACAGAAGAAAGACAGAAAATAATTGGCAAAGGAAAAAGAGGTTCCCACGTCCTTGGAGAACTGAGAGAATCAAGGGAAAAATGCAGGAGGAAACAATAGGTGTAGATACAAATAAGTTTGTAGTTTTAGTAATGAAAGTTGAGGCTTATCAGAGAAATAGGAAACAAGAACATCGAAGTAATATTTTTCTGTCTGTTACTGTAGTTGACCTATCTTGTGTATAATGCATTTAACAACCATCCAGTTAGCTCTTGATATAGGAGTATAAAAACATTTTTAGGAAGTTTATGTCTTTTCAAGCGAATGTATCAATACTTTTGCACTTTGAAGGAATGCCTGCAATGGCTCTTATTCTCACATTACCAATCTCCGAATCTCCCAAGGGCAGATGTCTATCAAAGAGGCTGCTATTTGGAGCTGCTAGATACCCATAGAGAGGTGTGTGGTTTGGAGAGGCTACATCAGGCTCTGGTCCAAAGATAAAAGGGCATATAAAACAAATTCCTGAGTGACAGAGTTGCTGGCCCTATCAGAATCCAAGAACTTAGCTTTCACCTCAACAGTGAGAGGAGGCCCCTGAGTTCTTACAGTGCTCACATGACCTTCAAATTTCCTAGAGCTTTTCATGCTTCTGGTTTCACCCGGCCTTCTTCGCAATTTGTGAAACTAAAAAAACCTGTTTTTTCATTTCATGGGGCTTTGGGAATACATCTAATTATTTCCTGTTTTGTTAGCTTCTCAGGTATGATAAACAAATGATGCTTTCTATTAACATTCAAACTCTCTGAAGACAAATATCTATTTGATGTTTCCTGAAGTGGTCCAAAAAGTGGGAAATTCTGCATTAAACACAGTTAAACAGGTTTCTACCCTCTAGGACTTCTCAGAGGCTTAAAATGTTACGTGTTTTAAATACCAAATGGGATAGGTGACATTTGACCCCACAATCTGCTTTTGTGTAAGGCAATGGAATCTGTACAACAAAGTTTGATAAATGCTGATCACATCTATTTGCCAACCAGAGCTACAGATTTCCCAAAGGTATGAAAGGAACTGTGGCCAGAAGAGTAAAATTTATTCTTGAGATTTTACAAACATCCTTTATATGAGAGCAAAATATCAGTTTTCCCTTAAATATGGGTGAGAAAACTCCAATTCTTTCTTTCTTTTAATATAATTTATTGTCAAATTAGTTTCCATACAACACCCAAGTGCTCATCCCAACAAGTGCCCCTCCTCAATGCCTGTCACCCACTCTCCCCTCCCTTCCACACCCCTTCAATTCTTTCAAAAGAAAAAAGAGATGGTGTTAAATTCTTGCTCATCTATAAGAGAGCTGCTCCACACTTCGTTGTCTTTACGATGAGCTATGCATGAATAGTATATGAAGTTACATTAATTTCATAACTTCACATTATTGATCAAGTTGCTACAAATTAATTCCATAATTTGAATCTGTGACAAATCTACTAGTGTCTTAATTTTAAGATCACTTGATTTTATGAAAGTTCTAATTCACATATTCATACACATCTCCATGGGTGGTAATTTATGCATCCCTCAAAGCAAATGTTCGCAGAAACGGTCTCTGATACTTAGAGATAGTATTTCCTGAAGACTCTATTTTGGAACTATAAGTATGCTCATCAAATAAATTCAGAGGAATTCTCTCAACTCTTTCAATGTTAGTCTTCATGTTTCTCATTTGGTCCTCTGTGGAGATGGATGGCGACTACTTAGCACCTTTCTCATGATAACCTCCCAGGTGCTTAAAAATGAACAAGTAGCCCCAAGGTGGTGCTACACAGTACAATCCAGCAGATTAAAAAAACGCTAGTATTTCCTCAGAGATTCATTTTCCAATTTAGGTCACTTGGCTTATTTTTCAAGGTCTTCAAGTTTTCCTGCTGTGTTCTGAAGCACAAGAGCAGAAATGCATATAAAGGGGTTTCATAAAGGCAAATCAGTACTGTAGTTTTCAAATTTTTTAGCATCAGCTTTTCTCTTTTCAGTGAAACCTTACACTGTTCAATATATTAAAGATTTATAAAGAGAGCTACTTTGGTTGAATCAGAGGTGGGGGGGAGGGGGAACAGAGGGAGGAGCTCTCTCTACTTAGGCCTCATTTCTAACCACCTAAGAGTCCCTGAGACACTTCAGGGCTTCAAAGAACATCTTATAACTACTAGTACAATTCAAGAATTTTTTCCAGCCTTCTTCTCTCCTTTTCATTCTTTCAACAAGCATTCATGAACCTCTGCCATATTCTAGAAACCGAGTTGAATACTGGGAATAGAGAAATGAAATCGTCCCTCCCTATCCTCAAGGTTTTGAGTCTACATGGAGACCCACATAAAGCCAAAATTACAACACGATGTGAAAATTCTATAGTTACACAGAAAGGGACTGCTGACAAGTTCTACTGGGATTAGGGTAGGCTTCCCAAAGGAGATACTGTAAAGGATTCTTGCAATATTGCCAGGTTTTCAGCTTTAGTAAAGGGTAGTTAGAGATGAATAGAAGGAGATTTCAGGAGAGTGCTCCAAGTGCAGACTCTCAGAGGTCTGAGGCAACTTGATGGTGGCAAGGCTCCAAGCATGAATTAGGATGGCACTGGAAAGCTGGGGAGTGATCAAAGGTGCTATGCAACAGAGTGGACAAATCCACAGTGTGGACTAACATATGGGGGTTCTCTATACTTGGCTATCATCAGAAGTAACTGGCAGTTTATTAAAATGCAGATTCCTGGACTCCATCCCAAGTCTTCTGCATCAGAATATCCAGAGGAAAGGACTCGGAGAGGACTTCTGAAGAGAATCCAAGAATTTGTATTTTGTTTAAAAGTCTTAGTTGTTAGGATTAGCAAATTTGGAAAACCCCACTATGGGCTTTATAGAGGCCCAGAAAGTTCAACCATGAGAAGCAATGTTGATTTCTTTTTTTTTTCAATTTTCAAATAATTTTCTTTTTTTTGTAGTTAACCTTTCTTTTTTTTTTTTTAATAATAATTTATTGTCAAATTGGTTTCCATACAACACCCAGTGCTCATCCCGACAAGTGCCCATCACCCGCTCTCCCCCCTCCCACACCCCCCTCTCCCCTCAGTTTGTTCTTAGTCTTTGAGAGTCTCTTATGTTATGTCTTCCTCCCTCTCTGTGGCTTTTTTTTTTTTCCTTCCCCTCTTCCCCTCCCCCCTGGTTTTCTGTTAGGTCTCACAAAGCTCACCTATGCATGGAAACATATGGTATCTGTCTTTTTCTGCCTGACTTATTTCACTCAGCATAATACCCTCCAGTTCCATCCATGTTGCCACACATGGCCAGATTTCATTCTTTCTCATTGCTGCGTAGTATTCCATTGTATATATATACCACATCTTCTTTATCCATTTGTCAGTTGATGGACACTTACTCTCTTTCCATGATTTGGCTATTGTCGAAAGTGCTGCTATGAACATTGGGGTACACGTGCCCCTATGCATCAGCAGTCCTGTATCTCTTGGGTAGATTCCTAACAGTGCTATTGCTGGGTCATAGGGTAATTCTATTTTCATTTTTTTGATGAACTTCCACATCGTTCTCCAGAGTGGCTGCACCAGTTTGCATTCCCACCAACAGTGCAAGAGGGTGCCTGTTTCTCCACATCCTCGCCAGCATCTATAGTTTCCTGATTTGTTCATTTTAGCCACTCTGACTGGTGTGAGGAGGTGTCTCAGTGTGGTTTTGATTTGTATTTCCCTGATGATGAGTGACATTGAGCATCGTTTCATGTGTCTGTTGGCCATCTGGATGTCTTCTTTGGACAAGTGTCTACTCATATCTTCTGCCCATTTCTTCACTGGATTATTTGTTTTTCGGGTGTGGAGCTTGGTAAGTTCTTTATAGATTTTAGATACTAGTCCTTTAATCTGATATGTCATTTGCGATTGTCTTTTCCCATTCTGTTGGTTGCCTGTCAGTTTTGTTGGTTGTTTCTTTTGCCGTGCAGAAGCTTTTTATTTTGATGAGATCCCAGTAGTTCATTTTTGCTTTTAATTCCCTTGCCTTTGAAGACATGTCAAGTAAGAAATTGGTGCGTCTTAGGTCAAAGAGGCTTTTTCCTGCTTTCTCCTCTAGGATTTTGATGGTTTCCTGTCTCACATTCAGATCCTTTATCCATTTAGAGTTTATTTTTGTGAGTGGTGTAAGGAAGTGGTCTAGTTTCATTCGTTTGCATGTTGCTGTCCAGTTATCCCAGCACCATTTATTAAAGAGGTTGTCTTTTTTCCATTGGATACTCTTTCCTGCTTTGTCAAAGACTAGTTGGTCATATGCCTGTGGGTCCATTTCTGGGTTTTCTATTCTATTCCATTGGTCTATGTGTCTGTTTTTGTGCCAATACCATGCTGTCTTGATGACTACCGCTTTGTAGTAGAGGTTGAAGTCTGAGATCGTGATGCCTCCTGCCTTGGTTTTATTCTTCAGTATTACTATCGAACCCAACAGCATATAAAAAGAATTATTCACCATGATCAAGTAGGATTCATCCCTGGGTTACAAGGCTAGTTCAATATTCACAAATCAATCAACGTGATACATCACATTAACAAAAGAAGAAGAACCATATGATCCTGTCAATAGATGCAGAAAAAGCATTTGACAAAATACAGCACCCTTTCCTAATAAAAACCCTCGAGTAAGTCGGGATAGAAGGAACATACTTAAACATCATAAAAGCCATCTATGAAAAGCCCACAGCTAGTATCATCCTTAATGGGGAAAAACTGAGAGCCTTTCCCCTAAGATCAGGAACACAACAGGGGTGTCCGCTCTCACCACTGCTATTTAACATAGTGTTGGAAGTCCTAGCATCAGCAATCAGACAACAAAACAAAATAAAAGGCATCAAGATTGGCAAGGAGGAAGTCAAACTTTCACTTTTTGCAGATGACATGATACTTTACATGGAAAACCCGACAGAATCCACCAAAAGCCTACTAGAACTGATCCATGAATTCAGCAATATTGCAGGGTACAAAATCAATGTACAGAAATTGGTGGCATTTCTATACGCCAACAATGAAGCAGCAAAAAGAGAAATAAAGAAGCTAGTCCTTTTCACAATTGCCAAAAACCATAAAATACCTAGGAATAAACCTAACCAAAGATGTGAAAGACCTCTACACTGAAAACTATAAAAAACTTATGAAGGAAATTGAAGAAGACACAAGGAAATGGAAAAACATCCCATGCTCATGGATTGGAAGAATAGATATCGTCAAAATGGCAATACTACCCAAAGCAATCTACACATTCAATGCAATCCCAATCAAAATTGCACCAACATTCTTCTCAAAGCTAGAGCAAACAATCCTAAAATTTGTATGGAACCACAAAAGACCCCGAATAGCCAAAGCAATGTTGATTTCTTAAGTCTTCAGAATGATCACTTGGGCCACAGCATTGAAGGCAAGTTGGTAATGTAGAAAATACTCAAAAGATAATTGGAGCAGCTCCAGCAAGCTATGATGCAGTTTGGGAACAGAAGACAGAGAATGGATGTGAGATATAAGCTGACCACATGTAGCAGTTGATTGGATGTGGTAGTCAACCAGGAAAGATATCAAGTTCAGACGTGTAAGCTAAATTTGAAGTCTCTGTGAGATATGTAGGTGAACCAAAAACAGGCAGATAAGGAGCCCAAGTCTAAAGTTCAGGGAAAAGACATGGGTGGGAGATGGAGCTCTGGGTCCTTACTGCTTGCTGTAGCAGCAGCAATGGCAGCCACTTAATGAGTATCTTTTATATATCAGGCATTGTTTAAAGTGTTTCTTTTCTTGCCTTTTTTCTTGTATTTAATCCTCATAATAGGTGTTTCATCTCTGAAGAAACAGAGTCAGAGGGGTAAAATTCCTGGCTTAAGATCAGAAAGTAAAGAGAGAATGGTCAAGTTGGAATTCTAATCTGAATCTGTTTGACTTCAAAGCTCATACTTTACCTGTATTTCATCCTATGAAATGAGCACTTGAAAAAAAGGGGTGCTGGAGGGAAGAGGGATTCCATGGGTAACGATGCAAACTACATCTGCCCTGGATAGTGTCTGCATCACATAGGCTCCCAGAGGTGCTACATGAAGAAACTCCAGCTAGCCCCATAATCTCTATTACCCACATGGGGCACTTGACCCTTGTGATTAGAAAATTTACCCCAAACTCTCATTCCAGTTCTGCTGGTGACACCTACTCTATTTGAAGTTTATGGCATTCACACCCAGGAGACTGAGAGGTGACGGGAACCATGGTTTGCCTGATTTGGAACAACCAGAGATTTAACTGACAAACAATCCCAGTAAATAGATTCTTTTCATTTTCTCT
Source organism: Paguma larvata (assembly GCA_030068075.1). NCBI lineage: Eukaryota > Metazoa > Chordata > Mammalia > Carnivora > Viverridae > Paguma > Paguma larvata. The sequence goes on along the minus strand of CM057842.1, from coordinate 18,960,326 downwards.
AAAAGCAAAAGAGACACATGAGTAAACGTGTCATCATATATCCTCGAACATTTATAATAACATTTTTCTAATTATGTAGCCCCTAAAGGATCTTCAGAAATCATATACTTCTCATGAAATTGAACTAAATGGTAACTTAATGATCAGTTATTTGGGGAGCTACAGTTGTTTTTACTCTAACGATTTATACTCGCAAACCAGGATCGGGCTCAAATTCTAATAATAAAAAGTACATAGATGAATAAATGGGGGTGCAATGAAGTTGAGGATCTGCTGACAGGACAGAACAATGCTCAGTCAGTTCATCTTTGCCGTCTCCAACATTCAAGTCATAATGCTTCTAAGAAGGGTGTACATTTGTGTGGGGAAGTTGGGAGGTGGGAAGACTGACCCTGACTCCATTTATGTGTTTTGCTAATCTTTGGGGTCTAAAGAAGTGCCATACTTTTATATTTCTCAGCTGAAAGTCACGCAGTCTGAAGTGTCAGAGAAAAGTAATCATGCTAGCCCTTGATGCCAAATAACCAATGTTAGAACAGTGGCTGCTTCTCTATGTTCAGAACAGCTCTTTTGTCTTGTATAGAGAAATGCACCCTTCATAGATAGGTCCTTTTTAACTTCCCAAGAGTAACTCAGACCTAGAAGTTCTGAAAGAAACTAGTAAATGAGTGAAGGCTGAAAAAAACAGTTTAGCTAAGAATTTTTTGATCAAATGTATAGAAAGAATGCTACCTCGTAATTTATCTTACTCTATTTAAATATATGGCCAAGCATTATCATAGAAATATAAAGCATTTAAGAGCACATCACTGATAACATGACCTAATGTTTTCCTATATATTTATTATACTGTTTTCCAATTTATTTACTATGCAAACTGGAAAGACTTAAATGCTCAGGTGTGCTTGCTCTCTAAGGCTTCATGTAAAAACACTGTCTTGGCAATAATACAGAAAAATGACCATCTTTTACGAAAGATCATACTCAGCATAATCTAATCATGGTTTCCTAATGCATATTCTACTAACTAGAAAAGGATAGTTTCAAAAATTCACTCTTTCACTAGTACGATCTGATAGCAAGCAAAACAATCTTTGAACAAAAATTATTCTCTCCAGGAATTCAGTGCATAAGACTTTCCAGTCTTCACAGTTATATTTTGGAATTTCTACACAGCATAATGGAAATGAAACAAACACACACCAAGGTTTTGAACAGGACGAGAGCAATTATCAACATGTATACTACACTTTAGAGCTAATCAGCATCTTCTCATACATTACCTCATGTGATACACAGGAACCTGGCAGGAGTACTCCAAATATTTATTGGAAGAGTTATCTTCCTGACCTTGTTCCCCTCCTCCCTCATCACCCTCATTTACATTGATAATCTTTTGTTCTGTGCTTTCCAGTTCTTTGTTCAGAATGTGAACATTTCTGTCCTTTTAAATTCCATTCCTTCACTTACTGTACATGTTTTTCCCTGTTTGGCATGATAAAGAGTAGGAAGAATATATATTCACAGATGTAAGAAAAATACCACTTGCTTAAGGTTTTTCATGGTCTGCGATACAACACACACACACTCTTACAGATCTGGCCTACTGCAACTACATAAGTCCTCTATGGATACCAGAATATACATTATTTATACTTATTAACTTGTTCGTGTCACTATTTCTGCTATTTCTGTGTTTCAATGAGGCAAAGTTTTTCTGTTTAATATATTACATGTCAAGAGGGAATCCTAATGGGAATAGCAGAGTTTATAGGAAACATAAATATACACAGGAGAAATAGAAAAATTCTGATTGTTTTCTGAGTGGAAGCTAGAAGACTGAGCCAACTTGAAAGTCAAATGAATACTTAAATCTGTCAGATATTTTACTAGACATTTTCTAAGCTTTTAAAGAATAAGACTGAGAAATCCCAGGAGTAATCTCAAGAAACAAGAGCCAATAAAGATTTCCTAAGTACTAAAACTTGTGAAGTATTTAAGAATTGTAAATTTTTTTCAAAAAGCTTAAAATATAGGAATAATGTTCACTGTAACTATGTCAAATTCTTTTTTACTCTCCCTTAATATTATTTTAAAAACATTATAGTAACACTGCTAATAAGGTATAGAGACAAGATTTCAACTTAAGTCTGGATTCTCCAAAGCCTGTACTCACTCCAATTGTCTTTCTTGATATGTATTTTAATGGTGAAAATAAGAATATTGATCAAAAAGAAATAAACCAGGGTGCCTAGGTGGCTTAGCTGGTTAAGTGTCTGACTCTTTTTTTATTTGAAAGAGAGAGAGAGACAGTGTAAGTAGGGGAAGGGCAGAGAGAGAGGGAGACGCAGAATCCAAAGCAAGCTACAAGGTCCAAGCTGTCAGCACAGAGCCCAACATGGGGCTTGAACCCCAAAACCATGAGATCATGACCTGAGCTGAAGTCAGATGCTTAACCAACTGAGCCCCAAGTGTCTGACTCTTGATCTTGGCCCAGGTCATGATCTCAAGGTTTGTGAGATCGAGCCCCACATCCAGCTCTGCACTGATAGTGTGGAGCCTGCTTGCTATGCTATTGTTTCTCTCTCTCTATCTCTCTCTCTCCCTGCTGCTCACCTGTGTGTTCTTTCTTTCTCTCTCTCAAAATAAATAAACTTGAAAAAAAGAAATATAAACCAATTTGAAAATAACTACATCTCTAAGTCTCAACATACCTTGATTCATGTCAGATGGGTCTGCTTGCCTTTCCCTAAAAGTATTCTTTGCTCACTGCATACTATCTTACCACTTCTCTCTGATGCTCAAATCCTACCCATCCTTTGAGGTCCATCTCAAACATGCAGTGTCATGAAGGCTTCTATGGCCCTATCAGTCAGAAGGGACCTGTTTCTCCACTATTTAGGGCAGTGACTCTGACAGGCTAGCATCAGAGTTGGTATGTACATATGTGACACCTTCTCAGTGCAGAAGAGTTAACATAGAAAGGCTGAAACTGCTATCCTTAGAAAGGATGCTCTCAAGGCTGGCCTTTGGCTGGCACCTGGGAATTTGGTTCTTGAAGAGTTCCTAACAGTTAAGGGTGGCTCACTATGCCTAGACTGTTTGTGTGAGCAATATAGTTTATGTTGAACTTCTGCCTCCCTTCTGGGAATTTTATACATGGTAAGCAGAGGGTGCCTATGTGACAGCCCCCTATAAATGCTGGATGCCGGGTCTCTAATGGGTTTCCTGGGGCCGAAACACTGCAGATATTGCTCACCTTCAGTGCTGGAAGAGTGTGTTCTGTGTGATCACTCCATGTGGGGGAGAAAGCATAAATAGGCCTGCACATGGATTCCTCCAGGCTCTGCCTGTGTCCTTTTCCCTTATGATCCACCTGTGTATCTTTACTAGGTCACTGTAGTGAATCTCAGCTATGCATACAGCTGTATGCTGAATCCCAAAAATCCTTCTAATGAATGACCACTAGGAGTTGTCCTGGGGATCTCTAACACATCTTTTAAATCCAGTGTCCTTGTCTATAAAGTAGCAGGGACAGTAATTGCCTACATCTCTGCAATCCTCAAAGAATCAAACATAGAGGCTTACAGTTTATAGAAACTTACTAAATAAAAATAAACTTTACCACTTAAAATCTTAATTTCTAATGACTTTATGTTTATAAGGACAGCACAATTAAAATACCAAGGTAGCTGTGAGCAAAATGAGAAATAATAAAGGGGTAGTTTTCCCCACAGAAGGCTCTTATCTGTACACACACAGCTTTTTCCTGCTTTAAAGGCTCTCAAGAGCTCCATAGCAATAAATGAATATTCTGAATGTGCTGCTGCCGCCACGGGTTCCGATGACATCTTAGCTTCATGGAATCTCTCTGCTGTCCTGTCACCCGGGCAAAGCTGGCAGAGATCCTGCTACTTGAGGTCCCAGGGAAGGCTGCCCGGCAGCCTAGCAGAAGCAGGGCCTCTGTGGTGGGAAAAATCTTTGCAGGGGCAACTGACTTTTATTTGACCTTCCCATCTTTCATAGGCCCAACAAAAGCATATAAAGAACATAGTTGTTTGGACTCAAGAACAAGCTTAAACATGTATAATAAAGACAGTAATTGTGAATATTTACTGAGATTTACTATCTTCCAGGGCCTTGTTCCTGTACTGTATTATCACTTGAATTTTTTTTTCCAAAAAAAAGGTCTTCCATATTTATTACTGAACCAAACTACTGGTGCAGAAGTATAGTAACAGAGAAAAATCATCTTTGCAATAAAACACGTCCATTGTTCAGGTAGTGGTGATGTTTACAGAGTGATATGATATAAGCAAGTGACCTTCAAGCAGCATAACTATGTGTACCATCTCATATGCGATTCCTTACAGACCTAGCTTGGTGGTTCTGCAATGTCTCCTCTCGGAGTTGTACCTGATTTTATAACCAGTTTTCATCCATACCCACTGGGGAATGTGATGATTATGCTTTTGTTTCTTGGCCAAATCTGAAATTCTTTTGAGAAGATACAGCAAGGCAGTCAATTACACATACCATGATGGTGCAGAAAAGGCGAGACACTACTATTTTATAGTTGAGGAAATGAAAGCACAGAGGGGTTAAGTAGTCTTAGCTTATTTGGCAGCAATAACCATGATAAAGCAGGTAAGGTCTGCTCTGGCAGGAGTGTGAGTTCAGAGAGTTTAAGACAAGGGCAAGGACAAAACTTAGAGGTTAAGCCTGGGAATCCTGATGAGTTCTGACTTATAGAGATGAGGTTGGAGAAGCTCAAGCAGAACTGGGGTTGGAAATGAACCATGGGCGGGTTGAATTATCTTCAGTGGCAGCAGGATAAAGCCACAGACTGGTCATAGCTGACCACATCCTGGTCAGAAATAGACTGTGGAGCCAGAGCAGACAGGTGGAATGAGGTGGATGCCAAAGTATAGGTACTAAGGTAGCACAGAGACCATTCTCAGAGTGGGCTGTTTAGGCCTTAAAGGGGAGTCCTCAACTTGGGATCAGACAGCTTTCAGAAGCTCTGTGTACCTTCAGAAGCAGGATGTAAAGGGGGTATGCATATTGTCTGTGTGCACATGCAACCTTCTGAGAATAGAGTACCAGAGGATTCTGCACTCCTTCTCCCTGGCTTACTTCTGTATCTTCATTCATCCATACATCTTGTAAGCCCAGGTTAGGTGCCAGAACATTCTTCTGGGCAGTGGGAAACTGCCCGCAAGATGATTCCTCCATTTCCTCTAGAGCCACACTTTTTTGACTTTTAGCCTATACAAATGCCTTTAACCAATCAGGATAAACTAAGCTGTTATTCTGAAGGTATTCATAGGGTACTCAGCCTTATCAGTTTAAGCCTAAATGTATATCCCACTAATTTCTTAATGGAAGTAAAAAGATGTTTCAGTACAAAAATTCAAGGCAAACCAAGAAGTAAAACAACTTATATTTCAGGGTTTCTGAAGCAAATAAATGTTTAATTTTGATCTCAGTAGCTTAGCTCAGTAGCTTTCCTTAGCTTTTCTTCTAAACCTGGGCTTTTGATGTGCTTCCGGTGATGTAACATTCTGGCATGAAGAATCTGTATCTCAGGGAATTGCTGATAGAGAAATCTGCTTATTGTTTTTAGGAGATACAGTGAGAAGTCACCAAGTACAGATCCCTTGGCTGCTGGAATCCATGACAATAACTATTAGGTCTCTTTAAAAGTTTCTTATTTCTATCTTCCGGTTATCCTGAAATCTGCTTGGCTATTCTCTCATGAACCTCTGTGGCAATATGGTGTAATGGAAATAAAATAGGAGACAGACCAGGACTTGAATCCTGGACTGGATAGTAGTAAATGTTCACATTCAGAGTGGATGTAGGGACTGAATTAGGTGACATTGTAAAGCTCCTTGGCACAGGGCTTGACACATCACATGCATGCAAGGAGTGTTCACTCCTGTCCCTTTCTATCCCTCCTTTCCCACAGAGACTGATCCAAAGCGTTACATTTCTCCTTAAGCCTCACTGGAAAATAAAAATCTTTGGCTATGGATATCTTCCAAATTTATCAGAGCCTAATCCAACCTATTCGTGATTCCAGGCATTTCCATCCCTTCTCCCCAGTCCCTGTAGGACTATGCCCCATCATACTATTTCTCCTATTTTCATGTTCCCTTCTAAAACTCCCCTCAGCTCTGTTATTCTTTTCTACTAAACTTCTTCAGAGAGTATCCTCATCCCTGCCTCTACATTTCTGCACTGACCATTCATTCCTCAATCAACTGTGAGTTAGTTTCTTCTTATCCAATGGTTAAAACACATCATTTAAAACCTCCCTAGATGATCTCCAAACTCAATGGTGGTCGTTGTGTCTCAATGTGATTTTCCATCCACTGACTCCCAACCCTGCTCTTTGGTCATAAATTCCCACTTTTCCTTGTTGTAATCATAGTGGAGCCCAATCTCTCTCCTTGATAGCAAAATCCTATTGCAGTGGTCCTTACACCCATCAGAGTGTCCTGAAGAAAGTCTGCCTTACTGTCTTTAACAAATGTCTCAGTCATTTTTTCTCCCTTTAACAAAGCCCTTAGTGGCGATCATAGATATCCCAACCTGGGCCCTGAAATCTCTGGCAGGTGCTTTCTACTGGCTCTAACGATTGTGATCTGCGGTAGCTGTATTTGAGAAGACTATAGCAGCTATTTAAATGATCTGTTGGATCAGGATGGAACAGTGGATCCTTTGAGTACTATCTTCCATTGACTAGCAACTGGTGGGATTGAGCAGTCCAAGGTGTGCAGCCAGATGCTGGGATAGGAGTGGGAGTAGCTAACCTGCCTGAATCACTCTACCTGTGACTTTGGCCTTGAGGCAGGAGTTAGAAATGGGGGTAAGGAGAGAATGCCTTTTTCTGAATTCATCTAGATTCTATACAAAGTCATTTTTGCAACGCAGACTTAATGCTGGAAGTCCTTCAGAGCTTAAAGCAAGTCATTAGTTCATTTGATAAATGTTACCAGTTCACTGCAAGCTCTGTAATATTTTTGTTTGCACATTACAAATACTGTACAAATATAAATTACATAATACTGTAAAAAAGAAGTGAGGGAGGGATTAGCATGTGTGTATTATGACACTTTTCTAGTTTTCACTTTTAAGTTGAAAAACTTTTTCAAAAGTTATCAACACTTTATTCACAAAGGATATTCCTTCTACCATAAGTTATCTGTTTTATTCTCCAGTGTCGATGATTTTAACCTCTACTATCTACCAATTTTCTAAGAAAGACTAATTAAATTGAGCCACAGAGACAACTCTTTACTATTCTGAATGATACCTGAAATCATCCTCTCTTAATGTGGAGGTAGCTTTTAAGACACCATGAAAATATACTTTAGGATGTGAAAAAACAAAGAAATCAACAGTTTCAGAAATCCTCCATTATTGGGGATATTTTAGGATTCCATTTGATTTATTGATGGGCTTTTTAGCTATACTTCTTTGGATTATTTTACATATTCTTAACCATTGATGATAAATTTAGAGTTCATATTTTTCCATGTTACATAAAAGGTAGAAAACTTTCAACTTTAGAGGTTAAATTACCCCACCATCCTTTCTTTTTTTTTATTATAATAGTTTATTTTCAAATTGGTTTACATATAACATCCAGTGTTCATCCCAACACGTGCCCTCTTTAATATCCGTCACCCCCTCTCCCCGCTCCCTCACCCCCCTCACCCTCAGTTTGTTCTTAGTCTTTGAGAGTCTCTTATGTTTTATCTCCCTCCCTCTCTGTGTCTTTTTTTCCTTTCCCCTCTTCTCCTCTCCCTGGTTTTTGCTTAGTCTCACAAAGTCCACCTATTCGTGGAAACATATGGTATCTGTCTTTTTCTGACTGACTTTTTTCACTTAACATAATACCCTCCAGTTCCATCCATGTGGCTACACATCGCCAGATTTCATTTTTTCTCATTGCCACGTAGTAGTCCATTGTATATATGTACCACATCTTCTTTATTCATTCGTCAGTTGATGGGTACTTGGTCTCTTTCCATGATTTGGCTATTGTCGAAAGTGCTGCTATGAACATTGGGGTACACATGCTCCTATGCATCAGCATTCCTGTGTCTCTTGGGTAGATTCCTAGCAGGGCTATTGCTGGATATTAGGGTAGCTCTATTTTCATTGTTTTGAGGAACCTCCACACCATTCTCCAGAGTGGCTGCACTAGTTTGCATTCCCACCAACAGTGTAGGAGGGTGTCTGCTTCTCCACATCCCCGCCAGCATCTATAGTTTCCTGATTTGTTCATTTTAGCCACTCTAACCGGTTTCAGGTGGTATCTCAGTGTGGTTTTGATGTGTATTTCCCTGATGATGAGTGACATTGAGCATCGTTTCATGTGTCTGTTTGCCATCTGAATGTCCTCTTTGGAGAAGTGTCTATTCATATCTTCCGTCCATTTCTTCACTGGATTATTTGTTTTTCGGGTGTGGAGTTTGGTAAGTTCTTTATAGATTTTAGATACTAGTCCTTTATCCGATATGTCATTTGCAATTGTCCTTTCCCATTCCGTCGGTTGTCTATTAGTTTTGTTGGTTGTTTCCTTTGCCATGCAGAAGCTTTTTTATCTTGATGAGGTCCCAATAGTTCATTTTTGCTTTAAATTCCCTCGCCTTTGGAGATGTGTCGCATAGGAAATTGCTGCGGCTCAGGTCAAAGAGGTTTTTTCCTGCTTTCTCCTCTAGGATTTTGATGGTTACCTGTCTCACATTCAGATCCTTCATCCATTTAGAGTTTATTTTTGTGAGTGGTGTAAAGAAGTATGTTGGGAGCCGTTTTGGGCTCACAGGTTGAGACCTCTCCCCGTTTGGAAAAGGTTGAAGCAAAAGCTCGCCAGCCAAACTGGCCTAATCTTACAACTATTCTCCTTGGCCTAAGGAATGTAATGCTCTTTTGTTTTACCGAATTTAGATGAAAGGAAGGACCTGGAGCAGGATGCTTTGATGGATTACATCTGAATGAGAGTAGCCTGACCACCTTAAAGTTGCATCTTGGGGATGGGTTGCACAGATTGATAGCAGTTATGAGCTGGCTGAACATTGGTGTGACTCGTGTAAATGTTAGGCTCCTATTATGTAAATTCACGGGCAAAGGACAAGCATTGGGAATTCTGTCCTTGCCAGACGGGTTGGACCTCCCCCATTGTAATTGGAAGAATAGGCAATGACTCCAGGCCTGTTTATAGATAATTAACATAGGCAGGCCCAGGTAACTTCCTGCTTTCTCCCCCAGCCTTAAATTTATATGCTAACTAACTTGGAAACAACTTGCAAGATTGAGGAAATCGCCGCTTTACCGATATAACACATTATTGTTTAAACTATGCTTACTGATGGGCTGTCACTCATTGTTGTAATGTAACTCGCTACCTTTAAAATACACTGAGACCGGCAGGGCAGAGACGCCAGAGACACCAGAGACGCCAGAATTCCCAGGGCTGCCTGCTTGGTCATCAGACTCCATCTTTCTCGTGGCTCTCTCACCTCATTTCGCCTAACCGTTCGTCCTTGGTGGACCCCTAGATTCGCCGGAACAAGGACCGACCCCGGCCGAAGTGGTCTAGTTTCATTCTTCTGCATGTTGCTGTCCAGTTCCCCCACCACCATTTGTTAAAGAAGCTGTCTTTTTTCCATTGGATACTCTTTCCTGCTTTGTCAAAGATTAGATGGCCATATGCTTGTGGGTCCATCTCTGGGTTCTCTATTCTATTCCATTGGTCTAAGTGTCTGTTCTTTTGCCAATACCATGCTGTCTTGATGATTACCGCTTTGTAGTAGAGGTTAAAATCTGGGATTGCGATGCCTCCCGCTTTGGTTTTATTCTTCAGAATTACTTTGGCTATTCAGGGTCTTTTGTGGTTCCATACTAATTTTAGGATTGTTTGCTCTAGCTTTGAGAAGAAAGCTCCCACCATCCTTTCTGCTATAGTTGCCATATGTACTACATGTACACATATTATACATTTTCAAAAATGTTATTTTTGCTTTATACAGTCATGCATTTTTTTAAAGTTAGGACGATAAATCTGAAGGGAGCGGTTTTAAAATTTTATGTCCAGACGGCACATCTGCCTTAGTTTGAAGCTAAGTTCTCTTTTTCTGTTAAACAATGGACAAATACTGGGTTAAAGATAGTTGCCCTGGCCTTCCGCCGATTGTGGACCATTGATAAGAAATACAATTGCTGAGAATTCTGTTTTGCTGTAAACATTGTAAAACTTTTTCTGAGTGGAGTCGGACATTTTTAGCCTGAGAAACTTGCCTCCCTCACGTTCTTCCCCTTCCCCCTTTATGACATGTATTAGTTTGTGTAACTGGCTTTCTTATCTTCCCCGTCACCTTTCGGACATTTATTAGCTTGAGCGGACATTTTTAGCCTGAGAACCTTGCTTCCCTCACGTTCTTCCCCTTCCCCCTTTTCCTGATAAGTATTAGGATAAATAACTGACTTTTTCACATAACGGACAGAAACTTCCTGCCAAAGAACAGACAAAGAAACTCCAATCAGAGGGCTGCATATGTTCGTATTTCAAATATCAACCAATCGGTCACCCTATAACCTGAAACAATCCTGTACTATTTGTCTCTGTCTATAAAAACGCTGTACCAACCATGTTCGGGGCCTTTCTGCATATTGGTAGCGATATGCGAAAGGACCTGGATCGATCCTGAAATAAAACGACCCTTGCCAATTGGCTTTGACTTTCGACTCTGGTGGTCTCTTGTGGGGGGATTCGAGAATTCGGGCACAACAAAATCAACTTTTATATTTACCATATATTTACCATTTCCAGTTCTCCTCAATCATTCCTGAAAATCTGGGTTTCCCTCTAATTCTTTCTTTTAGCCTGGAGAACCAGTTAGCTCCAGTTAGCATGTTTTGAAGTGTAATTCTACTGGTGACATATTCTCCTACTTCTCCTTTATCTGAAAATATCTTCATTTCATCTTTATTCTTGAAAGATATTTTTCACCAGATATATAATTCTGTGTTTGTCCTTCAACACTTTAAAGATGTTTTCTACTGTCTTCTGGTCACTACAGTTTCTGATAAAAAGCTAATGATCACTTGAATTTTGTTACCACCCTGTATGAAATGTATCATTTTTACTAGCTGCTTTTAAGATTTTCCTTTTTTTTGGTTTTAAGTAGTTAGACAATGATGTGTCAAATTTATCCTGTTTGATGTTTGATGGACTTCTTGAATCTGTAAATTTATGTCTTTCACAAAATTTGTTGAAGTTATTTGCCATTATTTCTTCAAATGTTTTTTTCAGACCCATTCTTCTTCCCATCTCCTTATGAAATTCCAGTGTGAGTCTGTTTTGAAATTGTCACTGTAAGGTTTTGTTGTTTATTTTGCTTTGTTTCAGTATTTCTTCTCTTTTCCTTAGACTTGATATTTCATATTGGTCTTCATACTCAGTGATTCTCTCTCATCTCATGGTTCAATTAACCTCATCCAGAGATATTTTCATCTCATCTCATGGTTCAATACTTCATTCAGAGATATTTTTATTTCAGATATTCTTAATATAGATATATTTTTCAGTTCTAAAATCTCCATTTGGTTATATTTTAAATTTAAACTCAAGTTAGTGAACATATAGTGTAGTATTGGTTTCAGTAGTAGAATTTACTTACATATAATACCCAGTGCTCATCCCAAAAAGTGCTCTCCTAAATGCCCATCAACCATTTAGCCCATTCTCTCACCCACCTCCCTCCAGAAACCCTCAGTTTGTTCTCTGTCCTTAAGAGTCTCTTATGGTTTGCCTCCCTCTCTGTTTTTATCTTATTTTTCCTTCCCTTCCCCTATGTTCATCCGTTGTTTCTTAAATTCCACATATGACTGAAATCACAGGGTATTTGTTTTTCTCTGATTTATTTCATTTAGCATAATACACTCTAGTTCTATCCAATCCATGTTGTTTCCATCCATGGAAAGATTTCATTCTTCTTGATTGTGGAGTAATGTTCCATTATGTATGTATGTATGTGTGTATATATAAACATATATATAAACATATATAAACACACACACACATACACACCAAATCTTCTTTATCTATTTATCTGTTGGTGGACATTTGGGCTCTTCCCATAATTTGGCTATTATTGATAGCACTGCTATAAACATTGGGGTGCATGTGCCCCTTTGACTCAGTATTGTATCCTTTGGATAAATCCCTAGTTGTGCAATTACTGAGTCACAGAGTAGTTCTACTTTTAATTTTTTGAGGCACCTCTATACTGTTTTCCAGTATAGAGTGGCTGCACCTGTTTGCATTCCCACCAACAGTGCCAAAGGATTCCCATTTCTCTGCATGCTCGCCAGCATTTGTTGTTCTTGAGTTGTTTAGTTTAGCCATTTTGACAGGTGTAAGGTGGTATCTCACTGTAGTTTTGATTTGTATTTCCATGATGTTGAGTGGTGTTGAGCATCTTTTCATGTGTCTGTTAGCCATCTGGATGTCTTCTTTGGAAAAGTGTCTATTCATGTCTTCTGCCCATTTCTTCACTGGATTATTTGGATTTTGGGTATTGAGTTTGCTAAGTTCTTTATAAATTTTGGATACTAACCCTTTATCTAATATGTCATTTGCAAATATCTTCTCCCATTCTGTAGGCTGTCATTTAGTTTTGTGGACTGCTTCCTTCACTGTGCAGAAGCAAAGCTCATTTTGCCTTTGTTTCCCTTGCCTCTGGAGATATGTTTAGTAAGAAGTTGCTGTGGGTGAGGTCAAACAGGTTGTTTCCTGTTTTCTCCTCTAGGATTCTGATGGTTTCCTGTCTTACATTTAAGTCTTTCATTCGTTTTGAATTTATTTTTGTGCATGGTTTCAGAAGTGGTCCAGTTTTCCCAGCACTATTTGTTGAAGGGACTTTTTTCCATTGGATGTTCTTTCCTGCTTTGTTAAAGATTAGTTGACCATACATTTGTGGGTCCATTTCCATTTGGTTATTTTAAAAAGTATTTTGTATTTTTCTGTTGAGAGTTTTACTATTTATTCACTCATTGAACATGTTATAAGAGCTGCTCTTTAAAAGTCTTGTCTGATAATTCCGACACCTGAATTCTCTCACAACTGGCTTCTGTTGGTTGGCTTTTTGTCAAAGAATAGGTTACATTTTTGTGGTTCTTTTTATATCCCATAATTCTGGACAATATCTTGGACATTATAATTGTTATGCTGTGACACTGGATTCTTTTATAGTCTTCTTAAGAGGTTTAGTCAGTATTTTTGTTTTAATAGGAATTAACTTGCTTAGGCTTAATCTGTAATGTTTCTCCTGTGATTGATGGCAGGTCAAATCTCAGTTTTATTTTAGCCTTAGTTGCTAGCTGCTTTGAGTATGTCTTGCATATTTGTGTTTCAGGGATCACCCATTGACATATGTAGTGTTCATATATAGAATCTGGGATTCTCCATCTCCTCCCCTCTCCTCCCCAAGACTCCCTGCATTGGTCATGTGTGCCTCAGGCTCTATGTCTTAGTTCCTCAGGCTAAAAATATGGAGGCTTTCTACTGGAGTTTTAGCTACCCCATGATGTTCTGAGACTACAACTCGGACCAAACCACAAAAAAGGAAAATCACCCTGTGTTTGGTCCCTTTCTTCAAGTTTTTATTTCTCTCCAATAACTGCCTGCTTCTGTTCATTCTACAGAAACTTAAGGTGATTGATTTTTGTTCTTTAGCCAGTGTTAATAGGGGTTAGCCTGACAGGGGCACACTCTACCATACCAGAAATGAAACCAGCACATATGTACCTTTAAAAGACAGCCCAATCCAAGCCACCCTCATTTCTCATCTGGATTACGGCAAAGGCCTCCTATCTAGTTTACTTATTTATCCTTAAATGACCGAGAATGAGAAGGCTGATTATAATTCCATCCCTTGGCTCTACCTGATTAATTTGGAAGTCATTTTGAGATCCAATGATGAGAGGACAGTAGATAAGAGATCTTTCCCCTGTAAGATGGCCCCATGGTATATTCACCTTTTCTGGAACGGCTTACCCTGACTACTTTATTCAAGATAGCAAAATCTCCCTATTTATAGTTTACTTTTTCTATTCAATAAGACTTATCCCTCCAAATATACTATACACTTTACTTATTTATTATATTTATGGACTGATTCTCACAACCAAAATGTAATCTTCATGAGGGCAGGAATTTTTGTGTCTTCTATTTACAGCCATATCTCTAGAGCCTGTAACAGTAGATGCACATAGTTAAGTGCAAAATAAATATCTGATTCATAAAAATAAATTACTATACCAAACTACTATAATTTCTATCTTGATACCCCTTAATTCTCACATCCTCTCCAGGCAAAAGATTTCTTTTTTACTTATGTCAGAAGCATTAGTCATTCTATTCTACTGTGTACTGTGCATTATGGTCTAGACAGAAGGCAAATTCCTTATAAACAAAGATCTTCTTAAAGAACCTGACCATTTCTTTCAGCGTTTTCATCTAAACTCTATAGGACACTGTATCAGTCAGTTGAGCATCCAACTCTTGATTTTGGCTCAGGTCATGATCTCATGGTTCGTGGGATCTGAGTCCCACATCAGGCTCTGTGCTGACAGCACAGCACGGAACCTGCTTGGGATTCTCTCTCTCCGACTCCCTTTGCCCCTCCCCTCCCTACTCTCTCTCTCAAAAATAAATAAACATTAAATAAGTTTTCTCTAGTCTGACATCATACACAGGAGACCAACTTCTGATCTTATTCTCAGATAAAAAAAGACACAGGTTTAACCATAGATCATGGTACATGCCTAAAGTGAAAGTTTCACTTTGACTATCTCTTAGCAGATTTTCACTCTAATGTTTTTGAACAAGACCTGTACCCTGGGCATATATATGAAAAGGATTATATGAAAGTATGTTGGGTTGGCTTGGCCACTGGAATGAAATATATTTAGGTTTAAATTATATTTGCATTCATTCTATATTTTCAGCTTTGCAATATATAAGAATATATTCATGAAAAAGCTTCTAAGACAGTAGGACTACAAGCAGTTTCACTTAAATATCTATGTTTTGGTTTCTCCATCCATAGATTACAGGTCCCTGGATTTCTCTGTATGACAGAGAGTAAGCTAATTTTTAATTTCCCTAGACCTCTGTAATTTCCAAGGAAGATATGCATACTGACAATGACGGACTAGAGAGCAGAGTAGAAAAGGAAGGCGATGCTGACAGTCACCTGAGCCAGGGTGGTAGTTCCTTTTATTCCTATGGGGACTCACAGAAAATCCTTGGGGGCGGAATATTGGGTAGTGAGCTGGAAGCTATGTTCCAGAAAAAGTTAATTAAGGCAGGCTAGACCATGCCATGGGGCCCTGAGTGCAAGGATCAAGACTGAACTGCAGGCCCCTCATCGGCTGTCTGAGCTCTTGCCAATAAGCTCCAGTTACACTGTAAGACATGAACTTTTTAAAAAAATCTTTATCCATTTTTGAGAGAGAAAGAGAGAGAGAGAGAGGGAGACACAGAATCCCAAGCAGGCTCCAGGTTCTGAGCTCTCAGCACAGAGTCCAATGCGGGGCTTGAACTCACGGACTGCAAGATCATGACCTGAGCCAAAGTTGGAGGCTTAACCAACTGAGCCACGAGGCACCCCTTAAGACATGAACGTTTTTGCAGAGGGAAGCAAAACTGTTTGATTTAATAAACAAAATTCTCACATAACATTTTAAAGGAAAATTCCTTTCAAGGGCACCTGAGATTTTCACAGAGGCAAATTATCTCATTTGGGTAGAATGCTGGACTCTCAAGGAGAGTTCTGTACTTCAACTACAGAAACAGCTGATTTTCAAGAAAAAGTTAATTCTACACAAGGGTATTGTGAATGCTGAATAAACTCCAGGAGAATAAGAAATGAAGTATTTTAGCTTACTCTGCACAGCAGCCATGAAAAGATAGCTAACATAAGTGTTTTCACGTGATAATCAAGAAAGATTAAGTTTTTGAGAGCAACTTTGTGTTCCCAAGGCCTAGCAGAAAAACCTGACATAGAGAAAGCTCCTTAGAGAAAGCCAGTTGAGTGATTAAATCAATCATTGGTACCTCGAGACTTTAGAGCACTTTGCTAAATTGGTAAAGGGCCAGCAAGAGAACCAGACATATTAACAGGCACACCAGAGGCACACAGAAAATAAGTTACTTACACAATAATACTTCCTGTGTGAATAAGGAATAAGGAATAAATTTCTTATTAGAAAGAATAAGTGAATCCACACAGAACCAAATACAAATTATAACACAAATTCTATTCTAAAAGAAAATTATTTGTACTATTTTGAGGAAGTAATTATGTGGTAATTACTAAATAGATTAAGATAATAGTTAACAATCTTTTTTTAAAGTTTATTTACTTATTTTAAGAGAAAGAGAGAGAGCATGCATGAGCGGGGAGGGGGCAGAGAGGGAGAGAGAAATATCAATATCTCAGAGCCTGATGCAGGGATCGATCTCACAAATCGTGAAATCATGACCTGGACCGAAATCAAGAGTCAGATGTTTAACTGACTGAGCCACTTGGCACCCCAAAGGTTAACAATCTTAATAGATGTGCATACAGAAAAAATAAATCTTTTAAACAAAGGCAATGCATTCCTTATAGAAGGGGAATCTATGATATTAAGGAAAAAAATACAAAGGACATTTTAAATTCTGGCTATTTATAGGCTTTGTTCTTCGATTACCTCATTATCACTCCAAAGCAAAGCAGATGTTTGTTCCACACTAACATCAGAAGCTGGCTACTTGAAGGGGAGAAGTATAAATGAAACATTCTGGTCTCTTTATCTACTCACATTGCAAAGCCAGTATTTGTTATAATTTGCTATAAGACTGTTGCCAGTTACTTTAAGAAAGTATCACTATCAAAACTTTAAATATCATTTCAAGAATTCTTTTTAGAAATTTTAGTCTTTTAAAAAATTACTGAAGATTACAATATACATTACTTGCATGTAGACATATATAGCTTACTATATTACTTGAATTACTACATTATTTGAATATACAATATACATTATTTGCATGTAGACATATATAATCTTCCCCATAAATACAAGTCATACTATACCTAAAATTGTAAACTTGCTGTTTTCACTGGACAGTATATATATGTATTTTTAATATATAGGATGTGTTTATGTAGAAGTAATCCCTGCTGCAGGCAGATTCTAAGATGGTCCTCCAAATTTCTCCCTCAATCCTGGAGTTGCACATCCCTGGGACTGTAATATGGTGGCTTTCACTTCCATGATTAGGTTATATTATATATAGGTACAATTGAATATAAGATAGGGTAAGTATGACCCAGTACCAAGAATCTTTTAAAAATGCAGAATTTTCTCCAACTAGTTGCAGAAAAGGAAGTCAGAGGTTCAAAGCATGGGAAGGATTCACTGCACTGTTGCTAACCTAAAGATGAAAGTGGCTATGTAGCAAGGAAATTGGGTGATATTTCACTGCTAAGAGCAGCTCCCAGAAGAAAGCCAGCAAGGAAATGGAAACCTCAATCCTACAAATCTAAGAAAGTGAATCCTGCCAACAACAACCAATGAGCTTGGAAGCATATTTCCTCCTACAGCTTTCAGACTAGATCATAGCCCAGCTGACACTTTGACTTCGGCTTTGTGATACCCTGAGCAGAGAACCCATGCCATGGCAGACTTCTAACTTACATAACTGTGAACTAAAAAATGGGTCTTTTTAAATCCATAATTTGTTGAAATTTGTTATGCAACAATTGAAAACTAATTCAGTACCCCTCTTACTTCTTTTCACTTCAATCTTTTCAAAGGTTATACTATTATATACTTAGTTATCTTTCTACTTATGGACATTTAGACTGATTTAAGATATTTGCTACTATAAAAATAATATTCTTACACATAACAAACCCAAGTTTATTGGTATCAAGCTGTTCACAGTATATGTATGTGATTTTAAAAATGTGTTCTATGACTCCAAAAGAATAAGCAACAAAACAAAAAAATTGATAAAGTGGACCTCATCAAAACTAAAAACTGCTGTGCACCAAAAGACATTATCAAGGAAGTGAAAAGACCACCTACAGAATGGGAGAAAATATTTGCAAATCATATATCTGATAAAGGTCTACTATCCAGGAAATATAAAGAACTCATAACTCGATAAAAAGACAAATGGCAATCTTGAAAAAAAAAAAAACAGAATTGGAGGTATCATGATTTCAGACTTTAAGTTACATTGCAAAGCTGAAGCAACCACAACAGTATGGTACTGGCACATAAACAGACATATAGATCATATGGAATAGAGAGACCAGAAATAAATTTACACTTATATGGTCAATTAATCTATGACAAAGAAGGTGAGAATGTGCAATGGAAAAAAGACAGTCTCTTCAACAAAAGGTGTTAGGAAAGCTGGACACATGCAAAAGAATGAAACTGGATGACTTTCTTACTCCATACACAAAAATAAACCCTAAATGGATTAAGGACCTAAATATGATACCTGAAACCACAAAAATCTTATAAGAGAGCCCAGTCAGTGATTCTCTGACATAGGCCATAACAACATCTTTCTAGATATGTCTCTTAAGGCAAGGAACACAAAAGCAAAGATAAACTATTGGGACTTCATCAAAATAAAAAGCTTCTACACAGCAAAGGAAACAACCAACAAAACTAAAAGGCAGCCTACAGAATGGGAGAAGATATTTGCAAATGACATATCTGACGAAGGGTTAGTATTCAAAATATATAAAAAACGTATACAGCCCAACACCCCAAAAACAAAGAATCCAATTAAAAAATGGGCAGAAGACATTTCTCCAAAGAAGACATAGAGATGGCTAACAGACACATGAAAATATGCTCAACATCACTTATCATCCAAGGAAATGCAAATCAAACCAAAGATGAGATATTGCCTCACACCTGTCAGAATGGCTAAAATAAAAACTCAAGAAATGACAAGTGTTGGTAAGGATGTGGAGAAAAAGGAACCCTCATGCACTGTTGGTGGGAATGTAAATTGGTGCAGGCACTGTGGAAGACAGTATGGAGGCTCCTCAAAAAATTAAAACTAGAACTACCCCATGATCCAGTAATTGCATTACTTAGTATTTACCCTGAGAAAAAGAAAACACTAATTTGAAGAGATACATGTAGCACCCCCTATGCTTATTGCAGAGTTATTTATAATAGTAATTTATGGAAGCAGCCCAAGTGTTCATCAATGGGTGAATGAATAAAGAAGATGTGAGATATCTATCTATCTATATACATATATATATATATAGATAGATATATATAGATATAGATATATACACACAATGGAATATTATTCAGTCATAAAAAAGAATGAAATCTTGCCATTTGCAATGACATGGATGGAACTACAGAGTATAAAGCTAAGTGAAATAAGTCGGTCAGGGAAAGACAAATACCATATGCTTTCATTCATACTTAAGAAACAAAACAAATGAGCAAAGGGAAAAAAAAGAGAGAGAGAGAGGCAAACTGAAAGACAGACTCTTAACTACAGAGAAAAACTGATGGTTACCACAGGGGAGGTGGGTGGGGGTATGGTTGAAATAGGTGATGAGGATTAAGGAGTACACTTGTCATAATGAGCACCAGGTGATATATGGAATTATTGAATCACTATATTGTACACATGAAACTAATATAACACTGTATGTTACCTACACTGGAATAAAACATTTAAAAAAATATTCAGTTGTTTATAGCAGTATTATAAACATTACCCAAATTATGGGAAGACTACAAATGTCCACTGGCTGATGAGTAGGTAAAGAAGATGTGGTATGTATGTGTGTATACACACACACACACACACGGATATTACTCAGCCATAATAAAGAATGAAATCATGCCATTTGCAATGATATGGATGTGTATTATGCTAAGCAAAATAAATGAGTCAGAGAAAGATAAGTACTGTATGATTTCATTCATATGTGGAATTTAAGAAACAAAACAGATGAACATAAGGGGAAAAAAGAGAGAGAGGCAAACCATAAAACAGACTCTTAACCAAAGAGAACAAACTGAGGGTGCTGAAGGGGAGGTTTGTGGGGATGACCTAAACGGGTGATGGGGATTAAGGAGGGCACTTGTTGGGATGAGCAATGGATGTTATATGTAAGTGATGAATCACAAAATTCTACTCACTCCTGAAACTAATATTACACTATATGTTAACTAACTTGAATTTATTTTTTATTTTTTTAATGTTTACTTATTTATTTTGAGAGAAAGAGAAAGAGCATGAGCAGGGGAGGCGCAGAGAGAGAGGGAGAGAGAGAATCCTAAGCAGGCCCCACACTCAGCATGTAGCCTGATATCGGGCTTGATCTCACAACCGTTGAGATCATGACCTGAGCGAAAATCAAGAGTTGGACGCTTAACTGCCTGAGCCACCCAGGTGCCCCACTAAACAGAATTTAAATAAAAATCTGAAACAAAACAAAATATTCAGTTAAAATATATATTTTTAAAGTTTCTACAAAAAGGACACATAATCCAACTAAAAATAGGCAAAACACTTGAATACACATTTAGCCAAGAAGATACACAAATGGTGAACAAACACATGAAAAATGTTCACATCATTAGTTACCATTAAAATGCAAATCAAACCACAATGAGGTACTATTTCACTTTCACACTCTGTAGGATAGCTAGAAAAAAAAAAGGAAATTACAAGTGCTGACATGGATGTGCTGAAATTGGAACCCTCACACGTTGCTGGTGTGAATGTTAAATGGTTAGGTTTCTGTGAAAAACAATTTGGCAGTTCCTCAAAAGTAAAACATGAAATTAGTGTATGACCCAGCAGTTCCACTTCTAGATAAATACCTAAAAGAATAGAAGGCAGGCAATCAAACAAATATGCATATATATGTGTTCACAGCAGTACTATTCACTACAGCCAAAAGGTAGAGACAATGCAACTATCCAACAACAAATGAACAAATGAACAATCTGTGGCATAATCCATACAATGGAATATTAATCAGCCATATAAAGAAATGAAGGACCTTAAAAACATTATAAGTGAAATAAATAAGATGCAAAGGTCACATTTGATTCCATTTACATGAAATATTTAGAATATATAAATCTATAAAGATGGAATGCAGACTAGGGGCTGTAAGCAGGAGTGGGGTGGGGAGAGAAATAAAGAACAACTGTTTATTAGATTTAGGGCTTCCTTTTGGGGTATGAGACTGTTTTGGAACTAGACAGAGGTGCTGGTTGCACGACACTGTGAATTCAGTAAATGCCACTCAACTATTCACTTTAAAATAGTTAATTCTGGGGTGCCTGGATGGCTCAGTCAGTTAAGCATCTGAATTCGGCTTGGGTCATGATCTCATGGTTCATGGGTTTGAGTCCCACATCGGGCTCTGTGCTGACAGCTCAGAGCCTGGAGCCTGCTTGGGATTCTGTGTCTCCGTCTCTCTCTGCCCCTCCCCTGCTTGTGTTCTCTCTCTCTCAAAAATAAATAAACATTAAAAAAAAAGTTTGTAAGTTAATTTTATGTTATCAATTAAAAATGTGTTCTATATAATTTTTAATATGTATGGCTTATCTATGTCTTTTTTCTTGATTACTTTTGCTACTGGTATGTCTATTTAAATTTTTTTAAAAGAAGATAATTAACACACGGTGTTATATTAGTTTCAGGTATACGGTATGATGATTCAATAATTATATACATTTCTCAGTGCTCATATCAAGATAAGCATACTCCATATCCTTTATCTATTTCACCCACTCCCATCCCCACCTCCATTCTGGCAACTACCAGTATGTTCTGTATTTAAGAGTCTAGTTTTTTTGTTATCTCTTTTTTTCTCTGTTTTATTTCTTAAACTCCAAATATGAGTGAAATTATGTGATATTTGTCTTTCTCTGGCTGATTTATTTCACTTAGCATTATACCCTCTAGGTCCACCCATGTCATTGCAAATGGCAAGATTTCATTCTTTTTAACATCTGAGTACTACTGCATTTATAGCACATCTTCTTTATCCACTCATCTATCGATGAACACTTGGGCTATTTCCCTCTCTTGGCTATTGTAAATGCTACAATAAACATAGGGATGCATATATCTTTTAAAACTAGTGTTTTCATTTACTAGGGTAAATATCCAGGAGTAGAATTACTGGATTATATGATAACTGTGTATTTAATTTTTTGAGGAAATTCCATACTGTTTTCCACAGTGGCTACATCAATTTGCATTTCCACCAAGAGTGCCATATGAACAAACTATAAAAACTCTTAGCAGAAAACATAGGCAGTACTTTTTTTCACATCAGCCACAGAAACACTTTTCTCTAGATCCATCTCTTCAGGCAAGAGAAACCAAACCAAATTAAACTACTGGGACTACACCAAAATAAAAAGGTTTTGAACAGCAAAGGAAACCATCAACAAAAGATATCCTACAGAATGGGTGAATATATTTGTAAATGATATATCTGATAAGAGGTTGGTATCTAAAATACAGAAAGAACTAATAGGACTCAACACCAGAAAAAGTAATCCAATTTAAAAATGGGCAGAGGACTTGAACAGGCATTTTTCCAAAGCAGGCATGTCTATTTTTTAAATTTCTTTTTTCAGATAATCAGTTCTTATTTTATTGACTCTTTATTTAAGTTCTCTTATTATATTATTTTCTTCCTTCTGCTTTAAGTTTACTTTGCTTTTCTTTTTCTAGCATCCTAAACTTAAAATGTAATTAATTTATTTTCTTCTTCTGCTTTAAATTTACTTTATATTTTTCTAGCATCCTAAACTTAAAATGTAATTCATTCATTTTTCTTTATTTGGGGGTCAGGTGTACTTGCCAATAACCTGGTTTGTTAATAGTTGGTGTGTAAACATGGAGGAGGTACTCAGCAAAATTGAAGGGCACAGGAAAGCATCCATCTGCTGACAAACATTCTTGCAGTGTGTGGGCAGCTGCTCACAAAGGCCAGTAGGTGGAAGCAGCCAAAGGAACAGCTGTACCATGGCTCTTTCATAAGGGTAATTTGATGTATTCTGTAAATGGCAGTATTTTACCTCATTTAAAGCAATTAACAACTCAGGAAACAACAGACGTTGGCAAGGATGTGGAGAAAGGAGGATCCTCTCACACTGTTAGTGGGAATACAAACTGGTTCAGCCACTCTGGAAAACAGTGTGGAGGTTCCTCAAAAAATTAAAAATAGAAATTACCCTATGATGCAGCTATAGCACTACTAGAAATTTATTCAAAGGATACAGGAGGGCTGATTCACAGAGGCACATGTACCCCAATGTTTATAGCAGTGCTGTCAACAATAGCCAAATTATGGAAAGAGCCCAAATGTCCATCAACTGATGAATGGATAAAGATTTGGTATACATAGACAATGGAATACTACTTGGCAATGAAAAAATGAAATCTTGCCATTTGCAACAATATGGATGGAACTGGAGGTATTATGCTAAGTGAAATAAGTCAGTCAGAGAAAGACAGATATCATATGTTCTCACTCATATGTGGAATTTGAGAAACTTAACAGAAGACCACAGCAGAAGAGAAGGGAAAAAGTAGTTACAGAGGGAGGCAATCCATAAGAGACTCTTAAATACAGAGAACAAACTGAGGATTGATGAGGGTTGGGGTGAGGGGAAAATAGGTGATGGGCATTGAGGAGGGCATTTGTTGGGATGAGCACTGGGTATTCTATGGAAGTGAATCATGGGAATCTATTCCAGAAGCCAAGTGCATACTGTATATACTGTATAACTTGACAGTAAATTATATTTTTAAAAAATGTCACACCTGACTGTATATTGGATTAGGGAATCTAAGGGTTCTTTGTGAAAAACTTTCTTAAATTTTAATTGTATCTGTGCAACAGTGTTTTTTTTTAAGTTATTTATTTTGAGAAGGGGTGGGAGGGACACAGAGAGAGAGAAGCCCAAGTAGGCTCTGCGGTGTCATCACAGAGCCCGATGGAGGGGATCTCGATCCCACAAACTGTGAGATCATGATCTGAGCCAAGATCAAGACTCGGACAATTGACTGAGCCATGCAGGTGGCTTGCAACAGTGCTTTAAAAGTCAAATAGTTCAAAAGTCTTTGGTGGTGAAACCTTCTTTAATCAAGACACCATAAACCATCAGTAAGCTTCATGTCTTTTCCCAATTTATACTTATCTGTTAAGAACAAAGCATTTTGTACAGCACCCTTTCCTAATAAAAACCTTCAAGAAAGTCGGGCTAGAAGGAACATACTTAAACATCATAAAAGCCATTTATGAAAAGCCCACAGCTAATATCATCCTCGACGGGGAAAAACTGAGAGCCTTCCCCCTAAGATAAGAAACACGACAGGGGTGTCCACTCTCACCACTGCTATTTAACATAGTGTTGGAAGTCCTAGCATCAGCAATCAGATAACAAAACAAAATAAAAGGCATCAAGATTGGCAAGGAGGAAGTCAAACTTTCACTTTTTGCAGATGACATGATGCTTTACATGGAAAACCTGACAGAATCCACCAAAAGCCTACTAGAACTGATCCATGAATTCGGCAAAGTTGCAGGATACAAAATCAATGTACAGAAATCGGTTGCATTCCTATACACCAACAATGAAGTAGCAGAAATAAAGAAGCTAATCCCATTCACAATTGCACCAAAAACCATAAAATACCCTGGAATAAACCTAACCAAAGATGTAAAAGGCCTCTACGCTGAAAACTATAAAAAACTTATGAAGGAAATTGAGGAAGACACAAGGAAATGGAAAAACATCCCATGTTCATGGATTGGAAGGATAGATATCGTCAAAATGGCAATACTACCCAAAGCAATCTACACATTCAATGCAATCCCAATCAAAATTGCACCAGCATTCTTCTCAAAGCTAGAGCAAACAATCCTAAAATTTGTATGGAACCACAAAAGACCCCGAATAGCCAAAGTAATACTGAAGAAAACCAAGGCGGGAGGCATCACAATCCCAGACTTCAACCTCTACTACAAAGCGGTAGTCATCAAGACAGTATAGTATTGGCACAAAAACAGACACATAGACCAATGGAATAGAATAGAAAACCCAGAAATGGACTGGTAAGTATATGGCGAACTAATCTTTGACAAAGCAGGAAAGAGTATCCAATGGAAGAAAGATAGCCTCTTTAATAAATGGTGCTGAGAGAACTGGACAGCAACATGCAAAAGAATGAAACTAGACCACTTCCTTACACCACTCCCAAAAATAAACTCTAAATGGATGAAGGATCTGAATGTGAGACAGGAAACCATCAAAATCCTAGAGGAGAAAGCAGGAAAAAGCCTCTTTGACCTAAGACGCACCAATTTCTTACTCGACACGTCTTCAAAGGCAAGGGAATTAAAAGCAAAAATGAACTACTGGGACCTCATCAAAATAAAAAGCTTCTGCACGGCAAAAGAAACAACCAACAAAACTGACAGGCAACCAACAGAATGGGAAAAGACAATCGCAAATGACATATCAGATTAAAGGACTAGTATCTAAAATCTATAAAGAACTTACCAAGCTCCACACCCGAAAAACAAATAATCCAGTGAAGAAATGGGCAGAAGATATGAGTAGACACTTCTCCAAAGAAGACATCCAGATGGCAAACAGACACATGAAACGATGCGCAATGTCACTCATCATCAGGGAAATACAAATCAAAAGCACACTGAGACACCACCTCACACCAGTCAGAGTGGCTAAAATGAACAAATCAGGAAACTATAGATGCTGGCGAGGACGTGGAGAAACAGGCACCCTCTTGCACTGTTGGTGGGAATGCAAAGTGGTACAGCCACTCTGGAGAACTGTGTGGAGGTTCTTCAAAAAAATGAAGATAGAATTACCCTATGACCCAGCAATAGCACTATTAGGAATCTACCCAAGAGATACAGGACTGCTGATGCATGAACAAGTGCCCAATGTTCATAGCAGCACTTTCGACGATAGCCAAATCATGGAAAGAGACTAAGTGTCCATCAACTGATGAATGGATAAAGAAGATGTAGTGTATATATACACATACATACAATGGAATACTACGCAGCAATGAGAAAGAATGAAATCTGGCCATGTGTGGCAACATGGATGGAACTGGACGGGATTATGCTGAGTGAAATAAGTCACGCAGAGAAAGACAGATGCCATATGTTTTCACGCATAGGTGCGCTTTGGGAGACCTAACAGGAAACCAGGGGGGAGGGGAAGAGGTGAAGGAAACAAGCCACAGAGAGGGAGGGAGACAAAACATAAGAGACTCTCAAAGACTAAGAACAAACTGAGGGGAGAGGGGGGTGTGGGAGGGGGGAGAGTGGGTGATGGGCACTTGTTGGGATGAGCACTGGGTGTTCTTTGGAAACCAATTTGATAATAAAGTATTAAAAAGAAAAAGAAAACAAAAAGAACCAAGTATTTTTTCCCAACTTGAATGTTCTGTATTCACCCTTACTATAGAGTGAGGAGGTGTAGAAGAGGACAAATTCTATTTAACAATCTTGGCTTCTCCATCCTCTGACAATTGTCAGAGTACACTGCTCCCAAGGAAGAATCTTGTAAGAGCAAAGCAAATAAGCAATCTTTTGTGTTTTCGTGTCTTTCATTAATGATAAAAATTTTTGCTCTTTTGTTTTTCTGTGATTCTAATTAGGTGTTTATTATTCTTTTTCATTCTGTTCTCCATGTCCCATAATACTTCTTTCATATTTTTCATCTCCTTATACCTCTTTGCTTCATTCTGGATAGTTACAATCATTTATTCACAAACATTTACTGAGCACTTATTAGGTGGCAAGCACTGTTTCAGGCACTTGGGTAACTCAGTAAACAAAATAAATGCATCCCTGCCCAGAAGGAGCTTTTATTTAAAAAGACAGAATAGGAGGAGTGATTTGATTGATATATGGGAGACAGAAGTTGGTAAGATATAGCGATTGATTGAGAAGGAAGGAGATAAAGAGAGAGGAGCCTAAGAGGACCCCAAAGTTTCTGACATGGATCTCTGAGCAAATGATAATGCCTTTCACGTGATTTAAGGAACACAGGAAGAAGTGTATGTGTGAGGAAAGAAAATGAATTCAGTTTAGATCTACTGAAGTAGAAATATCTGAGGGACATCCAAGGGCAGATGTCTGGTAGGAAAAAGGAAATGAGGCTCTGAAGCTCAGGGGAGAGGTCTTAATAAGAGATTTAGATTTCAAGGCTAAATATTTATGATTTTATTCAGAATGATAAAATGTCACAAAAACAGAGCTACTAAGGTCCTACCAGCTGCTGTTGCTTCCCTCCTGCAGACTATTTAATACTCATCAGCCAACATCTATCAGGATGTGCTATGTGGGTTTGCAGTCTGCCATGCACTGGAGCTTCCCCAGGTCTGCCTGTGGGATCAGCAATGAGACTTAGAGCTCAGGAATAGCTGGTCCTCTCTGGAGCCTGTTCCCTCAGCTCAGCCCTGTCCTCTGGCACAGAGGTGAGAGTGTCCTGGCGATACTGAACACTAGACTAGCACTGTTTGACGGATTAGACTGATTGCTTTGTATCAACATTCTGTGCACCTGATATAATACATCCCTAACCTTTTATGATTTCTGATAACTAATTCAAGGAAGTAAATATATGACCAGTTTAACAATCATTATGAAAGCGTATGTAGCTGGCATCATCAACTCAGCGAACTAAAATTTTTGAGGGCTTAAACAACTACACATATCCTAATGGAAAGAAGAAAAAACATTAACAATTAAATCTAAATTTAAATTATGCTTATTCACTATTTTTTTAAACTTTTTGTTGTCAAATTGGTTTCCATACAACATCCAGTGTTCATCCCAACCTGTGCCCTGTTCAGTGCCCGTCACCCACTCTTCCCCCTCACTCTTAAAACTAAAGAAAGAAAGTAGTATTTTCAACTAAAGACCTTACAGTTTTATTATGTGAATGAGAGGTTGTATAGTTCTCTAATTTAGTCTAGGGATTTTTAAATGGCCAAAATATTTCCAGCAACTCTACGAAAAAGGACATTTTTTTTCACTATTCTTTTAAAATATTTTATTGTTTCTCGAGGCTCAATTACAAATAATAAGCCCAAAATAAAAACAACTGATGCATTAATGACCCTGTGTGGATTACAAACCAGAGCCAGGGTGTCTCTGCTGGGCTTAGATCTTTGTGCACTGAGCCCGAAAAAGCATGTACTGAGCACAGACACTGTGTAAGGTGCTGTGATCATGGAACGAGAATACACAGCCCCTGACACTCCAGGATTATTAAGTAGGGTGCTCTGGTTTTCAGATTGCAGCCCATGGACTTTTAGTAGTTACACAGAGTATTGCGTGGAGGGAGAGGCATAGTGAGATTCCTATTATTTCCCCTTTTCCTTCAACAGTGAAGTTGTTCTATTTTACCTGTTTTATTTATTGAACTTTCTCATAAAATTTAGTTTGAAAAAAGGATTCTTCCATATACAAAAATAAATAATAAGTTTACAAATCTCTAGCCTAGGAGGAAAACAGGAGCAGCCAGAACTGCATCTCCATAGCCCTGGCCTAAAGTCTTGCCTGTGCACAGCAGCTGTAGCTGCTATCCCTGCCACAACTACCTGTAGCCACAGCTTTCTGAGACACACATGCTGGGAGCTACTGGTGACAAGGAAGTTCCGCGTGCCCCCATCAGTGAATGTATCATTTTATCTCTATGCTAAAGTGAAGTAAGGTGTTTTAATTTTGGGGGCAAGGTATGTCAAGACCAGAGGTACTGTGGAGCATGCAAACTAACTGCTTTTCTTTTGTACTGTTATAACTTGCATTTTTAATTTTCTCATATATAACATGCAATTGAAAAAATGAAACCATTGTTTCAAATTTTAAGTAAAAAAAAACCCACAAAATAAAAAACTCTTAAAGCACTCTGAATACAGAAAGTTTCCAAGCAATATAAAAGCATCCCCAAATTTACTTTCCCCTGCCCCACCCAGAAGATGACCACAGAGAAATGTCTGGATGCCCTAAAATTCCAAGTTGGCTATAAAGATCATCTCGCCCCATCAAAGCCTTGCTGGCCTGTAGAGAAACAGAAGCATGGGGTGTCTCCTTGATTCCTCCCCACCTTTCACAATGAATGCACTTGCTCATGCTTAGAAGTTTTACTGCTCTGCCCAGATACATGGTCTGCTGCGTATCAGACCTATTCTGTGGCCTCTCTTCCAATCCAAGGTAAAGAGGAATGATGGAATCAGACCAACCTTCCCTTCAGTCCAGAATATGTTCTCCCCTTTGTAGGGCTGGAACGGCTTTGAGGGCTTGGCTTCTCTTAGACAAGACACCATTAGCCTATTACCCTGTGAACCTTCTCTCCCACATGCAGCAAGGCAGGGCCCAGGACTTCCTGCATTCTGGAGCTGGACCTCTCTGCTGAATTTGGTTTGTTCTGTGTTTCTCTTATGCGTTTTCTCTGGCACTGAACAGATGCATCCTTTTCTCTTCTGGAGGTGGTAAGAGCCAAGAATGGGGTTTGAACTTCCATGTGGAAATAGGGATAGGATAAAAAAAGAGGCCACATGTGACTTGGACGTAAACTGGGATTTAGGGCAAAACTCCCTGCTAAGTAAGAGGAGGTGACCTAATCTTGTTTTTCCTTCTCTGTCATCTATCTTCTCTGAAGGCCAGAGATGCTTATGACCCAGGCAATACCATCCTTACATAGTCTCAACCTCACCACAACTTCTAGTAACTTTTACCTGATCTGCTTGCCTTCTCTCATATCATACAAGGAAAAGAAGACATCGGTATCTTCCCCAATGGTATTGTAGGTGAAACTCTTCAGGCTGAGGAAGAAGTGATGTGGCACTGGCATCCGACAGGTTTCCCCATGACGTGGGCGCATTGTATCTACCTAATGAGGAAGGCAAAGAACAGTGACTCTTATTTTAGTTATTCATGAATTTGTCATAAATAAAATGAAAACTAAATGATTAGCTTTCCTCATACTACCAAAGGGGATCATTTAAGAGAGACAGAAGGTGTTTTCTCTGCTAGTAAGGGAGTGCTGCATCAATATACTTGGTTTGAAGTGGGCAAATGTGCAGCTGGGAGAAGTAAACTGAGTGAAGGAGATATAGGAACAGTAATTCCAACTTATGAGTGAACTTAAAATCTCCACAAGGTCACAAATTTCTAAACTCTCCACAAACTTCTAAATTCAAAGTTATTTCTTGGAGACGCTGTCACCCTGATGTACTTGATTTACATTGTTAGATGGTAATAGCTACCATTCTAAATGACACTTTTATTTTCTCCCAGATGGATTCATTTTAGTCTCCCAGTCTACTTTATTTCAATTGTGCTTAAGTAAATTTGCACAGAGCAGTGAGTGGAGACTGGGCAAATCTGCTTGGAGATCAGGGCCATTTAGATGAAAGGCACCACACAATCAAGACATCAGGGGTGGCTATCATTGGCTGGTGCATCCCCATGCTGTAATTTCTTAAAAGAAAGTGCTGAGGAAAATACCGGGAGACCTAGTTAAGCTGCTTACCTGGGATGTGCTTTGCTGTACACTCTGCCGGCTAGATAAGTGCTGTGGAAAGAAAGAAAGAAAGAAAAATTCACTCAACTGGGAAAGAAACTTTTATTCAGCACCCTCTATATGCTAGGCATTCTATAGTCTTTTACATATATGTTCTCATTTAATTCTGATAACCTTTTTAGAACAATGCTATTTGTATTAGATGGAGGCAACTAAAGTTTGGTGTAAGAAAGTGATGTGTTGAAGATCATTCAGCAAAAAGGTGGCAAAATCTGGATTCAAACCCAAGCCTCTCCAGCTCAGAGTACCAGCCAAGTGATGGGCGCTTGCTACTAGATTTTTGCTTTGGTGCTGTCTGCTCCACACCCTCTACCATGTCCTGAGCTGCAAGATCCAGCTTCTTCAGGCTCTCTACACTGGAGGATGTGTAGTCTTTAACCCAAAGCACCCCTCACCTCCGACATGCTGTTCCTTTGCTGCTGGCTAATGTTAGAAGAAGCAGATTCCAATCCTAGCTAAATGTAAATGGGTTGTGAAATCAGATAAATTGCTTACTCTGTCCAAGAGACATTTTCCTCAACTGTAAAACTGAGATAAAAGCTTTTATTGTCTTCCTCGCAGTTACTGTGAGGCTCAAATTACATAACGGGAAGGAGCATGACACAGCAGTTCGGGACCTAAGTGCAGAAGTGAGACCGCCTGGTTTTAAATTTTGACTCACATTTGTGTTTGCTCATATAAAAGTGAGGATAACATTTTGTGCTGAACTCAACCTCACAGGGTTTTGTGCAGATTAACCTGATATGGTACCTTTCATACTGTAAGTGGCTGATCAGTCCTATTTTATCATTATAGGTATCCTTAATAAGTAGTTATATACAAAAATGAGTCACCTTCAGAAGTAGGAGTAATTGTGGGTTCACAACAATTCAGTCCCTGGTCTCAGTAAACTCAACAATGAGAGTTTCTATGTGCTCTCTTCGGGCCCTGCAAGTGTGAGACAGCACTCATTTGGTGAACTGTTCTACATCACATGGGTAGGAAGGATGGTTGCTGAGTAGACTGATTTCATTTCTTTTATTTAGGGTTAAATGTGTGCATTTGGAAAATTGAATACAATTAAATATTAAATTAAATGTATCTTACTAGCTATATTTGCTAATTATTAAATATTCATGTGTATTATTAGCTATATTAGTAAGTTGCTAATGATTATTAATGTTCATTGATGGGACTATATGTTCCCATGATACATATTTTTTTTACATATAATTTATTGTCAAATTGGCTTACATACAACACCCAGTGCTCATCCCAACAAGTGCCCTTCTGAATGCCCATAACCCATTTTCCCTCTCTCCACCCTCGTCCACCTTCAGTTTGTTCTTTGTATTTAAGAGTCTCTTGTGGTTTGCCTCCTTCCCTTTCTGCTTGTATCTGTTTTTCCCCCTCCCTTGCCCCATGGTCTTCTGTTAAGTTTCTCAAGATCCACATATGAGTGAAAACATATGATATCTTTCTCTGACTGACTTACTTCATTCAGCATAATACCTTCCAGTTTCATCTACATTGCTGCAATGGCTAGGTTTAATTCTTTCTCATTGCCAAATAGTATTCCATTGTATATATAAACTACATCCTCTTTATCCATTCCCCATGATACATATTAAATATAACAAAATAGGCTTCCGACAGCTGACAAAATCATCACATAGAATGTATATGTATCAAAGAAAACATATACAAAAAGGTTTTAAAAAAATTAGGCTTTCTGGGTTCCTGAGTGGCTCAGTGGTTAAGCAACCAACTCTTTTTTTTTTTTTAATGTTTATTTCTTTTTGAGAGAGAAAGAGAGGCAGAGCATGAGCAGGGAAGGGGCAGAGAGAGAGGGAGACACAGAATCTGAAGCAGGCTCCAGGCTCTGAGCTGTCTGCACAGAGCCCGATGCGGGGCTTGAACTCACAAACCGTGAGATCATGACCTGAACTGAAGTTGGAGTCTTAACCGACTGAGCCACCCAGGCGCCCCCCAACCCTTGATTTCAGATCAGGTCATGATCTCTCGCTTAGTAAGACTGAGCTCCACATTGGGCTCTGCACTGACAGCACAGAGCCTGCTTGGGATTCTCTTTCTCCTCGTCTGCCCTTCCCCTGACTCGCATGTGCACACACATTTGTGTTCTCTCTCTCTTAAAATAAAAAATAAAACATTTTTAAAAATCAGGCTTTCAAAAAAAAAAGTTTTCTACAGTTTACTGACCCATAACTCACTGGGAAGGTTATTGGCCTAAAATGCTTTCCATTGTTCTATTTTACATTCAGGGGCTATATTAAGTCATTCTTCTCAAGTGTATTTACTGATTAACTCTTAAAAATGACTACCAATCTTAAACACAAATATTCAATTATAACTATATACAGGAGTTTACAGCTAATTTCAGTGTAAAACATCCCTTCTGACAGTAACAAATGTTATTCTAGATTTCAGAAGCATCAAATTTGAGGAAAACTTTCGAACCAGTCTAACAAACACTGTGTGGGTGGCCAGAGTAAGGCATCAAAACTGGCATTTTGGAACCTCTTTCATGGCACCATAGGGAAAAACCACTTCTCCTTCAGGCAGCATTCAGCTGGCTACCTGATATATCCCTCTTCAGAACCACCACTGCTTGTATTAGGGCTACAATGTATTATTTTTGTGTGTTTGCTACCCAACTCTAGCCTTTACCCTCCTGGAGAGCAAAAACGCTCTATCTTAATCATTTTATATCCAAAGTACATCAAGAAATGTACATCGAAAATATAAATTAATTCAGAGTTGCATGGACCTTGCTAGTGGGAGTATATACAATCATTTTGGAAAAAAAACATGACCTAATGTATTAGAGCTGAAAATGTTATTACTAATCATTCAGCAATTTGTCTCCTGGTTATAAGCCTCATAGAAATGCTTGCTGTTAATGTTCCAATCATATTTTCTAAATAATACTATAAAATATTCAAAGACCATTGTGAGTATATGTAAAAATATTTGGCTGGCCATATGTCTGTCTAGCGAGTCAAATACTAATACTTCTTTCTTTTAAATCTGTATTTCTGGAGCACCTGTGTGGCTCAGTTGGTTGAGTGTCCGACTTCAGCTCAGGTCATGATCTCACACTCCATGGGTTCAAGCCCCATGTTGGGCTCTGTGCTGACAGCTCAGAGCCTGGAGCCTGCTTCACATTCTGTGTCTCCCTCTCTCTCTGCTCCTCCCCTGCTCATTCTATGTCTCTCTCGGTCTCAAAAATAAAAATTAAAAAAAAAATAAATCTGTATTTCTGTTAATACTGGTTACCTATCTTTTCCTAGGAAAACTTTTTTATTTTATCCAAGTTTTCTCATTTATTAACAGATAATTAAACAAAATATTCTTACAACTGCTTTTATGTTCTCTGTGTTTGGAATAAATTTTCCTTTCTCATTAAAAAAATGTATGTACTACATTACTGTTCTGCCAAATTTCAGCCCTTTGAAGTCTCTGGTTAATTTAGTCTATGAAAGTCTACCAATATGGAAAAAAAATTACAACTTCAGACATTCTATTCAACTGAGTAACACAATTAATTGCCTGCTATATATGTTTGGAATTGTGTTAAGTATTGTGGGTCTTACAAGGAAATATAAGACCTATCTAGTCAGATCACTAATAAAATGATGCTTCATTGCTAGCAAATAACTTGATCAATTGATTTAAGTCCAGAAATGAAAGTACAAACATTGATCTAATAAAAATATTAATTAGCACTAGAAGATAACAGACCAAGACAGTTCCCAACGCATGCTAATGTGGAAAGATAACAACATAACAGGATGTTATAATGTGAGTATCCCCACAATCTAGAAGCTCTTACAAAATCTTCAAGTGTCCACATCTCCCAAAGAGGCATAGCTAATTAAAATTAACAAATACTCTGTTGTTGCTCTTTGAAATGCTTTTTAGTTTGCGGGCGGGGGCACCAGTTCTCTGGCATTGAAAGTGGGTTTGGACGTGTTACTATGCAGAAGCAAGAACTGAGGAGCATTAGGGGCTTCTTCTGGTTCTTGTCATATAGAATATAAAATCTGTGCATATAAAAAGATTTTTATCAATTACTACCACTAAACACTTGCACAGGGGATTGATCTTTTTAATA
The DNA here is from genome assembly GCA_030068075.1 of Paguma larvata. Classification (NCBI taxonomy): domain Eukaryota; kingdom Metazoa; phylum Chordata; class Mammalia; order Carnivora; family Viverridae; genus Paguma; species Paguma larvata. The sequence continues at coordinate 18,925,480 of CM057842.1, read as the reverse complement.
AAAAACAAAATATTCTAAATGCAAACTTAAGGTATAATTCTATTCATAAAGGTTTTCTTGTAAAATGAGTGACAAGGAATATTATATTCAGAAAGTTTCACATGAAGCCTTTGTAATTTCTGGTAATAGATTTAAATGTTAATACACAAAGGTTCTAAAGGGTTATTCCTTTGAAACCTGTTGATAAATTTAAGATTTAATCAAACAACGTACTGTGCACTTACTATATGCAATATAACATAAAAATAAGTGGTTTTCAATAAATTTATGAACTTTCAAAATCATTCTTTCTTTAGCATATCTAGTTCTTTTATCTAAAGGCAACTGTATGGGATAAAAGACAGAATAATCAGCATAAAATGAAAAAAAAAGAGACTTGAATCTTTCTTTGGCCTTTTTGATAAGTCAGCATTTTAAAATTAATATTTAAATGTATTAAAATTAATATAAGCATGTAGTTTTAGAAGTTAAACAGCCTTAAAAGTCTTGCAATAAAATTATCAGTCCTCTGTTGATCCTGTACAATTTCCTAAGGTAAGTACTTTTAACTATTTTTTTCTAACATTTATCAAATATTTTTTTCTTTATTTTCTAATAATTTATTGTCAAGTTGGTTTCCATACAACACCCAGTGCTCATCCCGACAAGTGCCCTCTTCTGTGCCCATCACCCACTCTCCCCCCTCCCACACCCCCCTCTCCCCTCAGTTTGTTCTTAGTCTTTGAGAGTCTCTTATGTTATGTCTTCTTCCCTCTCTGTGGCTTTTTTTTCCTTCCCCTCTTCCCCTCCCCCCTGGTTTTTGTTAGGTCTCCCAAAGCCTACCTATGCGTGGAAATATATGGCATCTGTCTTTCCCTGCCTGACTTCTTTCACTCAGCATAATCCCCTCCAGTTCCAACCATGTTGCCACATAGGGCCAGATTTCATTCTTTCTCATTGCTGCATACACACACACACACACACACACACACACACACACACACACACTGGAATACTATACATCTTCTTTATACATTTGTCAGTTGATGGACACTTAGTCTCTTTCCATGATTTGGCTATTGTCGAAAGTGCTGCTATAAACATCGGGGTACATATGCCCCTATGCATCAGCAGTCCTGTATCTCTTGGGTAGATTCCTAACAGTGCTATTGCTGGGTCATAGGGTAATTCTATTTTCATTTTTTTGAGGAACCTCCACACAGTTCTCCAGAGTGGCTGTACCAGTTTGCATTCCCACCAACAGTGCAAGAGGGTGCCTGTTTCTCCACGTCCTCGCCAGCATCTATAGTTTCCTGATTTGTTCATTTTAGCCACTCTGACTGGTGTGAGGTGGTATCTCAGTGTGGTTTTGATTTGTATTTCCCTGATGATGAGTGACATTGAGCATCGTTTCATGTGTCTGTTTGCCATTTGGATGTCTTCTTTGGAGAAGTGTCTATTCAAAACTTCCACAAATATTTCGAAGTGTCACATTTATAAAGCTCTCTTTTTATGAAGTTTTAGATTTATTTGTTAGCTTCTTATAATGGGAGCTGAGGATTTTCACATTTGTTTATATCCACTTCCTTTCATCTATCTTCCTAATATCTCCCAATTTTTGGTTAAAACTTGTTAATGACTATAACTTTTAAATATTGTTCACTGGTGAGCCAAACAGTGTATTTCAATTACATTTCCTTTCTGCTACTACATTTTGCTTTTGTTTTAGAAGTCCTAGGTTTTGGGGCACCTGGGTGGCTCAGTGAGTTGAGCATCTGACTTCAGCTCAGGTCATGATCTCATGGTCCATGGCTTGGAACCCCACATCGGGCTTTGTGCTGACAGCTCAGAGCCTGGAGCTTGCTTTGGATTCTGTGTCTCTCTTTCTCTCTGTCCCTCCCCTGCTCCTGCTCCGTGTCTCTCTCTCAAAAATAAACATTAAAAATATTAAAAGGAAATTTTACTTTTATTTAAATTACAGAGTCCTTTCCTATGTTCCTATGTTCTAAAATACCTTTCAAAAACATTCTCCATATGGTAAAATATTATTTTTGTTTCAAACTTATATTTAAATTCTAGTTAGTTAAAATACAGTGCAATATTGGTTTTGGGAGTAGAATTCAATCATTCATTACTTACATACAACACTGAGAGCTCATCACAAGTGTCTTCCTTAATACCTATCACCCATCTAGCCCTTCTCCCACCCACCTCCCTCCATCAGCCCATAGGTTTGTTTTCTATTGTTAAGAGTCTCATGTAGTTTGTTTTCCTCTCTTCCCTCCCCTCACTTCCCATGTTCATCTGTTTTGTTCTTAAATTCCACATGTGTGAAGTCATATGGTATTTGTCTTTCTCTGACTTATTTCACTTAGCATAATACATTCTAGCTCCATGCATGTCACTGCAAATGACAAAATTTCATTTTTGATGGCTGAGTAATATTCCATTGTATGTATATGTGTGTGCGTGTATTTATGTGTGTATATATATATACACACACACACACACACACACCACATCTTCTTTATCTGTTCATCAGCTGATGGACATTTGGGCTCTCTCCATAGTGAAAGTGTGGTGGTATCTCACTGTGTTTTTTTAAAATTTGAATTCAAGTTAGTTAACATACAATGTAGTCTCAGCTTCAAGAGTAGAACCCAGTGATTCATCTCCTATATATGACACCCAGTGCTCATCCCAAAAAGTGCCCTTCTTAATGTCCATCACCCACTTAGCCCATCCCCCTCCTCACCTCCCCTCTAGCAACCCTCAGTTTGTTCTCTGTCTTTAACAGTCTCTTATGTTTTACCTCCTTCTGTTTTTATCTTATTTTTCCTTCCCTCCCCCTATGTTCATCTGTTGTGTTTCTCAAATTCCACATATGAGTGAAGTCATATGATAGCTTTCTCGATTTATTTCACTAGCCTAATACCCTCTAGTTGTTGCAAAAGGCATTATTTCATTCTTTTTCATCACCAAGTAGTATTCCATATATGCCACATCTTCTTCATCCGTTCATCAGTTGGTGGACATTTGGGTTCTTTCCATAATTTGGCTATTGTTGATAGCACTGCTATAAACACTGGGGTGTATGTGCCTCTTCAAAACAGCACACCTGTATCCTTTGGATAAATACCTAGTAGTGCAATTGCTGGATCATAGGATACTTCTATTTTTAATTTTTTGAGAGACCTCTGTACTGTTTTCCAGAGCGGCTGTACCAGTTTGCATTCCCACCAACAGAGCAAAAGGGTTCCCCTCTCTGCATCCTTGCCAACACCTGTTGTCTCCTGAGTTGTTTATTTTAGCTATTTTGACAGGTGTGAGGTGGTATCTCATTGTGGTTTTGACTTGTATTACCCTGATGATGAGTGATGTTGAGAATCTTTTTATGTGTCTGTTAGCCATCCAGATGTTTTCTTCAGAAAAGTGTCTATTCATGTCTTCTGCCCATTTCTTCACTGGATTATTTGGTTTTTGGGTATTGAGTTTGCTAAGTTCTTTGTAGATTTTGGATTCTAACCCTTTATCCAATATGTCATTTGCAAATATCTTCTCCCATTCTGTAGGCTGCCTTTTAGTTTTGTTGATTGTTTCCTTCATTGGCAGAAGTTTTTATCATAAGTCTCAATAGTTTATGTTTGCTTTTGTTTCCCTGGCCCTTAGTGAAGCGTTTAGTAAGAAGTTGCTTCGGCCTAGGTCAAAGAGGTTGCTGCCTTTTTTCTCCTCTAGGATTTTGACGGTTTCCTCTCACACATTTAGGTCTTTTACCCGTATTTTTTTAATGTTTATTTATTTTTGAGACAGAGAGAGACAGAGCATGAGTGGGGGAGGGGCAGAGAGAGAGGGAGACACAGAATGTGAAGCAGGCTCCAGGCTCTGAGCTGTCAGCACAGAGCCCAAAGCAGGGCTCGAACTCACAGATCGCGAGATCATGACCTGAGCTGAAGTTGGACACTCAACCGACTGAGCCACCCAGGAGCCCCGATTTTGAACTTATATTTATATATAGTCTAAGAAAGTGATCTAGTATCATTCCTCTGAATGTTGCTGTCCAGTTTTCCCAACTATTCAAGAGACTGTCTTTTTTCCATTGTATATTCTTTTCTATTTTGTCAAAGATTAGTTGACCATATAGTTGTGGGTCCATCTCTGGGTATTCTATTCTGTTCCATAGACTGGTGTTTGTGCCAGTCCCATACTATCTTGATGACTACAGCTTTATAATACAGTTTGAAATCTGGAATCATGGTATCTCCAGTTTTGTTTTTCTTTTTCAGGATTGCTTTGACTATTCAAGGTCTTTTGTAGTTTCATACAGATCTTAGAATTGTTTGCTCTAGCTCTGTGTAAAATGCTGATGGTATTTTGATAGGGACTGCATTAAATATATAGATAGACTGCCATGGGTAAAACTACCAAATATTCTATGAAGTCATTTTTTCCCTGGAGAGGTTTCCTCCTGACTGCCGCTCTGCTTTCATCTAGACCAGTCACTGTCTAGGCCTATTGCATGACTGTCATCCTGGAATGTCCCTCTGATGGTAACCTGAGAATTCCCCGCACTTCTCCTATAAGTCCCTTTCCTTGGATGGCACATAATAGCTAATAGTATATTTTAGTTTAATTCCTTATTTTAAAGAAATAATTTATTGTTTAGTAGTTTCCTAAAAAAGAGTTAATGACTTTTTATTCGTTTGTTTTGATATTCTGAGTGACCAAAATTTTCTTCAGGCAACTTTTCCATTTGATTGATAATATAGCAGAGTAAATACAGAATTTTAAGTCAAATTTTATTTTCCCTCAGAATTTTAAAGGCAGCATTTCATTATTTTCTAGTTTTCAGTGTTGCTATTAGGAAGACAAATGTTATTTTTAGGACAAATCCTTAGTAGGTGACCTATTTTTCTCGCTGGAAGTTTTCAACTTTAGCGAGCTGAAATTTCACAGTTAAGTCCTAAATACTTATTAGGCCTTTTCAAGCTGGAAACTCATATTTAGGCTCTGGAAAAGGTTTTTGTTTTTTGTTTTTTTGCCAGCTTTATTCAGATATGATTAAGTAATAAGTCTAAGGTGTATAACGTGATGATTCGATACACATATAATACTGCAAAATAAGTACCATAATAAGGTTATCATTCACCTAACATAATTACCTTTTTGTTGTTGTTGGTATGGTGAGAACATTTAGATCTACTCTTTTAACGACTTTCAAGTATACAATACACTATAGTGAATGACAGTCATCATGTGTTACATTAGATCCCCAGAATTTAATCCTCTCATAACTGAAAGGACTGTACCCTTTGACTAATATCTCATTTGACCTACTCCCCACCCCTGGCAACCACCAATCTACTCTTTGTTTCTATGAGTTCAGCTTTTTAAAATTCCACATATAAATAAGATCATAAAGTATTATTGTCATTCTCTGATTTATTTCACTTAGTATAATGCCCTCAAGGTTCATCCATTTTGCTATAAATGGTAGAATTTCCTTCTTTATTATGAGTGATTAATATTTCATTGTATATATACCATATTTTATTTATCCATTCATCCATCAATGGACACTTAAGTTGTTTCTATGTCTTGACTATTGTGAATAGTGCTGCAATGAACAAGGAAGTACAGCTATCCTGAGATATGGATTCCAATTTCTTTGGATATATACCCAAATGTGGAATTGCTGGATCAAAGAGAAGTTCTATTTTCTATTTTTGAGGAATCTCCATTCTGTTTTTCACAGTGACTGTAAAAATTTATATTTCCAACAATGGTGCACGAGAGTTCTCTTTTCTACACATCCTTGCCACTATCATCTCATCTTTTAAAAAACTCTATTTCTCTTTTATTTATTTATTATTATTATTATTTTTTAAAAAATTTACTTCTAAGTTAGTTAGCATACAGTGCAACAATGATTTCAAGAGTAGATTCCTTAATGCCCCTTACTCATTTAGCTCATCCTCCCTCCCACAAGCCCTCCCGTAACCCTCTGTTTGTTCTCTATATTTAAGAGTCTCTTATGTTTTTGTCCCCCTCTCTGTGTTTATATCATTTTTGCTTCCATTATGTCCATCTGCTTTGTATCTTAAAGTCCTCACATGAGTGAAGTCATATGATATTTGTCTTTCTCTGACTAATTTCGCTTAGCATGATATCATCTAGTTCCATCCTTTTATTTTTGATTATTGAAATATAATCAATGTTCAGTGTTATATTAGTTTCAGGTGTACAACACTGATTCAACGATACGATACATTACTCATTGTTCACTACAGTTAAGTGTAGTCACCATCTGTCACCACTCAATGTTATTATGTTATTATTGACTATATTCCCTAGGCTGTACTTTCAACTCCGCGAAGCAAATTGTTTATAACTGGAAGTTTATAACTCTTGTCTTTTTGATGACAGGCATTCTAACAGACATGAGGTTAGTATTTCCTTGTGGTTTTGATTTGTGCTTCCCTAATGGTTAATGATACTAAACACTTTTCATGTATTTTTGTGTCTTCTTTGTAAAAATGTCAGGTCCTTTGCCCATTTTAAAAATCAGATTGTTTTTTGCTCTTGAGCTTTAGGAGTTCCTTACATACTTTGGATATTAACCCTTTACGGTTTGTGAATATTTTCTCCTCTTCTGTAGACTGACTTTTCATTTTGTTAATTGTTTCTTCTGCTGCACAGAAGCTGTTTTGTTTTAATGTTGTCCTACTTGTTAAATTTTGCTTTTGCTGTTGTGCTTTTTGTGTCATATTAAAAAACCACTGCCCACAGCAATGTCAAGCTACTTTGCTTTGTTATCTTCTAGGAGATTACAGTTTCAGATCTAACATTTAAGTCCTTAACCCATTTAGAGCTAATTTTTAATATAATTTATTGTCAAATTGGCTTCCATTGAACATCCGGTGCTCATCTCAACAAGTGACCTCTCCTCAATTTAGAATTAATTTTTGTGAGTAGTGTAAGATAGAAGTACAATTTTAGTTTTCTGCATTTGAATATCCAGTTTTCCCAACATTTACTGAAGAGACTCTTCTTCCCCCATTGAATATTACTGGCTCCCTTGCAGACATTAGTTGACCGTAAATATGTGGGTTTATTTCAAGGGTCTCAATTCTGCTCCATTGGTCTGTGCATCTAGCCAATTCCATATTGTTTTGGTTACTATAAATTAATAATATAGTTTGAAATCAGAAAAGTGATGCCTCTGGCTTTGTTCTTTCTAAGGACTGCTTTGGCTATCCAGGGTCTATTGTGGTTCTATATAAAATTTAGGATTTAATTTCTAAAAAATCTCACTGGTGTTTTAAAAATATTTACATTTATTTATTTATTTATTTAAAGTTAGTTATCATATAGTGTAGCACTGGTTTCAGGAGCAGAACCCAGTGATTCATCACTTACATAGAACATCCAGTGCTCATCCCAACAAGTGCCCTCCTTAATGCCCATTTAGCCCATCCCCTTGCCCACTTCCCCTCCAGCAACCCTCAGTTAGTTCTCTGTCTTTAACAGTCTCTTATGGTTTGCCTTCCTCTGTTTTTATCTTATTTTTCCTATATTCATCTGTCTTGTTTCTTAAATACCATGAGTGAAATCACAATATTTCTCTTTCTCTGACTGACTTATTTTGCCTAGCATAATACACTCTAGTTCCACCCATGTTGTTGCAAATGGTAAGATTTCATTCTTTTTCATTGCCAAGTAGTATTCCATCGTATATGCATACCACATCTTTATCTATTCATCGGTCGACGGACATTTGGGCTCCTTCCATAATTTGGCTATTGTTGATAGCATTGCTATTAAAACTGGGGTGCATGTACCCCTTAAAATCTGTATTTTTGTATCCTTTGGGTAAATACCTAATAGTGCAATTGCTGGATAATAGGGTAGTTCTATTTTTAGTTTCTTGAGGAACTTCCATATTGTTCTTCAAAGTGGCTGCACCAGTTTGCATTCCCACCACCAGGGCAAAGAGGTTTCCCTTTCTCCACATGCTTGCCAATACCTGTTGTTTCTTGTGTTGTTAATTTTAGCCATTCTGACAGGTGTGAGGTGGTATCTCATTTTGCTTTTGATTTGTATTTCCCTGATGATGAGTGATGTTAAGCATCTTTTGATGTGTCTGTTAGCCATTTGGATGTCTTCTTTGGAAAAGTATCTATGCATGTCTTCTGCACATTTCTTCACTGGATTGTTTGCTTGTTTTTGTTTAATTTGTTTTGGGTGTTGAGTTAGATAAGTTCTTTACAGATTTTGGATACTAACCTTTTATCAGATATGTTGTTTGCAAGTATCTTCTCCCATTCTGCAAGCTGCCTTTTATTTTCGATTGTCTCCTTCACTGTGCAGAAGCTTTTTATCTTGATTAAGAACCAATAGTTTGGGGAGCCTGGGTGGCTCAGTTGGTTAAGCATCTCACTGCGGCTCAGGTCATGATCTCATGGTTTGTAAGTTCGAGCTCTGTGTCAGGCTTTGTACTGACAGCTCAGAGCCTGGAGCCTGCTTTGGATTCTATGTCTCCCTCTCTCTGTCCCTTCCCTGCTCATGCTCTGTCTCTTTCTTTCTCTCTCTCTCAAAAGTTAATAAACATTAAAAAATTAAAAAAAAATAATAAAGTTTAAAAAAAGACCCAGTAACTCGTGTTTGCTTTTGCTTCCCTGACTTTTGGTGACGTGTCTAGTGAGAAGTTACTCTGACCAAGGTTGAAAAGGTTGCTGCCTGTGTTCTCCTCTAGCATTTTGATGGTTTCCTATCTCATGTTTAGGTTCTTCATTTTGAATTTATTTTTGTGTATGTTGTAAGAAAGTGGTCCAGTTTCATTTTTCTGCATCTTTCTGCCCAGTTTTCCCAATACCATTTGTTGAAAAGACTCTTTTTCCATTGGATACTCTTTCCTGCTTTGTTGAAGATTTGTTAACCATACAGTTGTGGGAGTCCATTCTGATTTTGAAGCTTTCTATTGATTCTTCAGTCTTTGTATCCTTCAGCTCCAAAATTTATTCCATTATTTTTAATATGTTTTTTGTTGAACTTTTCATTTTGTTCTTGTATTATTTACCCAGTTTTTGTTGAATTGCTTTTCTGTGAGAGCTACAAGCCCTCTAAGCATCTCAGGACAATTAATTTGAATTATCTGTCAGCAATTTGTGTTATCTCCATTTCTTTGGGGTCACTGAAAGTTTACTGTGTTCCTTTGGTTGTGTCACATTTCCCTGATTCTTTGTGATTCCTATACTCTTGAATAGTTTTCTGTGTATGTGAAAAGCAGTCACCATTTCCAGACTGTACTGACTGAGTTTGATGGGGAAAGATCTTCACTGATGGGTAGGGGCATGCTAGAGAATGCTGTGACTCTGGGTCTAGTGGTGCAAGATGCCAAGTGCAGGGCATGTGGCAATTCTGGGCCCAGGAATGTGTGTCTCATTGGCTTAGGCCACATGAGTCAACAATAGCAACAACCATGTGATTTTGTGGAGAGATGCAGAAGGTCTACAGTGTCTGTAATAGTCGGTTGGGTCCTCAGTGGCTCTTCCAAGTCCAGTGGCCAGGAACATGAGCAGGCAGCAGTGGTGGCCAGAGCTAGCAGTGTGTATACGTTCAGCTGCAGGTACCTGCAAAGTGTCAGGGGAAAGCTGCAGACACACAGCTAATGGGACCAGCAGAAAAGGCTGATGCCAAGTGCACACGCACTAGCAACTGTAAGGGCCCTGGTTACTGGCATGCATTCATGCAGCTGTAGGAGCAGTGGAGACTGGGACAGGCACTGGACTGGCAGTATGCAGGTGCATAGCTGCAGGGGTTAGCTTTAGATGTGCTCAGAAATGAGGGCCACTGACAAGTGTCAAGGGCAGATCTGGGCCCATAAGCAGCTGTGGGGGCCCTGGTTGTTGGCAGACACTCGTGTCTATACAGGAATTCACCATGGGAGCATGCATGGCAATGAAGGCCAATGACAGAAGTTAGGCTAGCAGGTACACAGCTGCAGGGGCTATGTATGAACACATGCGCAACCACAGAAGTCACCCATGGGAATCTAGGCTGGCATGTTACATGTGCACAGCCACAGAAGGTAGGGCTGGCTGCTGCTTATTTAATGCCCCAGAGATGGGTAGGGAGGTGCTTAGGGCGCTGGCATCTGTGAATGCAAATTCCTGCAGGGTGAAAAAACTTGGTGAGAAAATCTGCAGGGGTTCTGTGGCAGCTTTGCTGGCCACTAGTTTCTTCAAAGGTGAAAGATGCTGGGGTCCTCTGTGCAGCAGTCTCCTAGGGTCCATGATGAGGTCCTCAGTGATGAAAGCTAAGAGGATTTGCTGCATCTATAAGGGTTGTTGAAGTCCTCAAAAGTGAAGGCTGCTGGGATCCTATACAGAGCAGGCCAGCGGGAACCATGGTCACTCCTGCCACATGGGTGATATGGGTAGCCCCTGCCCTTTTCCTTGTTCCCACCTATCTCTAGATGTCTCAGCTTTGTCAGCCTCTTGATGGGGTAAAACTGAAGTGTATCCTTTATACAGTGCCTGAAAGGCTGGGAAAGTTGGTTTCCTATCCTCCTCTCCTTTTCCTGGAGAGGGGAACCCTTTTAGGTCACAGAGTTCCTTCTTGGTGCTGAGTAGTGCCAGCCTGGGGTATGGAATGATGTAGCAAAATGAAAGTGTTTTTCCTATGCTTTTGTATGGTTATTCTGAGTTTTTTTTGCTCCACTATGTTGCTGAAGGTTCTTAAGTGATGGCTTACTTCTCCCAGAGCTATCTTTCATTCATGCCTGTCTAAATGTTGATCTTCATGGGCGGACAGGGCATGGAATCTCCTACTCCACCATCTTGGTGATATGACTACCCTGCAAAAGTTTTTAATATGATTTCTTCAGTAATTTTCTTTTTTTTTATCTCTTTCTCTCTTCTTTAACTCCATTTCTGGATATTGGATCTCTTGGATCAAACCTCTAACTTTCCTAACATTTCTCTCCTATTGTTAATTTTTTGTTGGTGTCATCCTGTTTTCTAATATTTATATCAAGTTTATCCCAATTATCTCATTTTTAATTTTCTAGAGCTCTTTCAATTGGTTCTTAGATTGTTCCACTCTGTCTTGGCTGTTTCCCGATTTCTCTTTGCAGACGGCAATCACCATTTTCTTCTTCTGACTTGTCTGTTTCTTCCAATTTCCTTTCACATGTATTTGTTCTGGTCTCTGAATTTTATGTGGGAGGTTTCCTCCAATGTTTATTGATGCTTGGCTGTCCAGGAGTGCTGTGCAGAATCTGCTAAACACTGGGTTTTACCGTATGAAGGTTTGTAGAAGGGAATGGTCATCTCCTCTAACATCTTTAAATACCACATAATATTCTGATGTTTCTGAACTCTAGACTTTCAAAATCTCAGTTTGGCAGTCTAAAAGTCCTCTAAAACTTGAAAAGAAAAACCAGACCAATGTATTGATCCCACTGCTCTACTCCCAAAACTGCTTCTCCCACAACATTTCCTCTTCCACTTTTACAAGGTCAAAGTTGGGAAGATCAAAACATAGGAGTCATTCTTCTCTGACCTTCCTCTTTTTTGTACACACATATACCAAAGCAATCTATCACAACTCCGAATGGATTTATCTCCAACACCCATTCCGAATCCAACAATTTCTTACTACTTTCATTGCTCCAACTCTAGCCCAAATACTGAAAATTTAAATCTTTTGCTTGAATGACTGCTCCTTGCTTCCATTATTGTCCCACTCTAGTCCTTAAGCACACATAAGCTGAAGGACTGGAGGGATCCTTTTAAACTGTAAGCCAGATTATGTGATTTCCCTGCTCAAATACCTTCATAGGCTTTCTGTCATGCTTAGAATAAAATGCAAAATCCTCATCAAAAATAGCATCCTCTAAGCCACCATTCTGAGGGGGAGGTCTTAGCCTCAAACTCTCAATCACCCTTCGCTTTCCACATCTAATTGATAAAAATTCATCATTTTTATTTACTAACATCTACATTCTCTACTACATTTATTCTTCATTCTTATTGCTCTCTAGTCACTATTTATTGCCTGAATCACTTCTGTGGTCTCTTTCCTTCCTGATTCCAATCTTCTGCATTTTACATTCTCTATAGACAGAGTCAGCATTTGAAACCCATATCCAATCATGTTACCCCCATAGCTATATCAGACTACTGGACAAAGTGCAATTTGGGGCTTACAAAACTCTTCATGATCTGACCCTTGCCTCCTTCTGTGCCTTACCTCCCAATCATTAACACATACTTACATGCCAGAATTACCAAATATCTGATAGTTTCCTGGAACTACCACTTCTCTATTCCATTTTGGAAGAGCTCTCCTTCTTGTTTGTCTTCTGGGTGATTCCCTGTCTACCCTTCAAGGATTACCATAAGTATTACTGTTTCTGGAAGCTTTCACTGGTCGCCCCAGATAATCAGTCACCCCCTCTAACAACATCTTAATATCTTTATAGTATGCGGCACATATATGGCAATTGTTTGTTTGTGGTCTATTTGATCCCACTAGAGTAGTTTCTCAACATGTATGGACTTCATGGGCAAACATCAGAAGGAACTGTCAATTACTTAAAATTGAGGGTAAAATTTTGTATGCAAAACCATACTTGCATTGTCCTGGGAAGATCTCCATGACTCAGAAAGGGTTAATAAGAACCAATACTCCAGATGGTGATATTCTCGAGGGACGGGATAAGTCTTGTTCATTTTTAATCTCTAAATCTCATGCTTATCATACTGAACAGAGCATAGTTAGGGCAACTATACACAAATGCGTTCGTACACTAGCAAATATACTTGTTACTTGTATACTATTTAGGCAAATTTCCAAAGATCCTTGACCAGGCAACATGCTTTGTATCCTCAAAGTTCCCTTAAAAATTACATTTTCCTTAAAGAGAAACTTGTAATTCTTTCAATAAATACTCAAATACATAACTCCACAAAGCAAGGTTTTACCCAGTCCCTTAGTTTAAGCTTAATAGTCACCTGAGGCTTCTGATGTTTATTTGTTTTACCTTAAAAATCTAAAATTTTTTACTGAATGAGTTACTTCTCATTCAGCCTGTAAAATGTAATCTTCATCATCAATTAACTCAATCATTTTAATAACTGCCAATAGACAGCTAAGGATGTATCGGGTCTATCTCTTACTATACATTACATTATTTCCAGGTTCAATCACTATGTTAACCAATAAACTGGCTCTTTACATCTTCAACAAGGTTTTAAGAGGTGGTAAGAGACAGAATTTTGGTAACTGATGCAGGCTGAAGGAGCTCCATTCACTAGCAAAACCAACAGATAAATGATCCCTAGATATTACACTATGGCCTTACACAGTATTTCCATTTAGAAAGCAAAAATGATATGTAGTGTCAGAACAAGCAAGATCCCTTACATACACTGGGACAAAGACAAAGGAACAACTTTAGCAATATTGTTTCATAATGTAATTAGGAATAACAAACAAAGAAGAAAAAGTGAAGTATGCAGGAACAAGCTTACCCTGTGTTAGATTTCTTACCATTTTATAGAGATCTGAGACACTAATCTGGTCTGAATCCACTACTTCAAAATCCTTTCGAGGCACCAAGTCCAGGCCCAAATGCCTAGTAAAGAGAAAGAACACACTCAGCATGCCAATTACTCATCTCTTTTTATGTGTCCAGAAGTTCATATCTGCCGTAACCTTGTGTACAGAGGTTGAGACACTACACAAGCAGGGACTTGCCTTTGTTTAGTAACAGCTAATAGTGCTCACCATTAGGTAAATAAATGAGGCTAGGGATTTTAAGACTACAATAGTTTTAATCCCCAAGCAGTTACCCCTTCTGATGGAAAAATGAATTCATTAGTATCATGTCTGTAATGGATTTCTTGAGTTAGGATGAGCCCTGGGTGTTGTATGGAAACCAATTTGACAATAAATTGATTAAAAAAAATTAAAAAATAAATGCAAAAAAAGGAATGTATTTTATATGTATCACTGATAAGTCATACTTTATTTTTCTCATCCTACCAATCCTACAAGTATGTTCAAGGCTCAGTCATGCATTACTTTCATTAGAATGAAAAAATTATTCAGGGTTCAAGTAGATTTATAATTCAAACACATAAAAATCACCTCTGAAAGATATTGAACTCAAAGAATGTAGGTTTTAGTTGAGTTTTTAAATATTTTTTTAACTCTTATTAATTTTTGAGAGACAGAGATAGAGCATGAGCAGAGGAGGGGCAGAAAGAGTAGGAGACACAGAATCTGAAGCAGGCTGTCAGCACAGAGCCTGATGTGGGGCTTCGACCCATGAACCATGAGATCATAACCTGAGCTGAAGTCGATGCTTAATCAACTGACCCATCCAGGCACCCCTACTTGAGTTTTTATCTCATTTTCAATTTAATTAATACTGACACTGGTTACAATAAAGACCTTACCACGCATTAGTCAATATCTTAAGAAACTTTAGATGAAAGTTTAACCAAGGAATACTACTCTTAAAAAATACTCCCGTATTTAAAAGATCTAGTATAAGTTGGGGAAGAAAGAATAAGAGATAGTTATTGGCAATTAACTGGCAGGTAGTATGAAGCCATGAAAATAACTCCAGAGAACCAGAACTCTTGGGTTCAAATATGAAACATAATTTATCTTCAGTAAATGTTATTAGATCTTTTCTTACTTTCTAAACCTGGAGTCAAACGGAGTTAGGGGATCTGTGGACCCCAAAACTGCTTACAACAGTGTGTGTTCATGTATGAATTTTTTTGAGGAGATACTCTATAACTCTCACCAGGGTTTCAGAGCTGCTCTGTGACCTAGTAAAGAGACCATCCTATACTCCAGCACAAGTGTTATGCATTATTGCATCTTGCAAAAGTGTTCCATAGACAATGAAAGGAAAGTATATTTTTTTCTCTTCAACTAAACTATGACCTACTCTTAGAAGATGCTAGCAAAACAGAGGCACTTGGGTGGCTCAGTTGGTTAGCCGTCTGACTGTGGCTCAGGTCATGATCTCATGGTTTGTGGGTTTGAGCCCCGCATCAGGCTCTGTGCTGACAGCTCAGAGCCTGGAGTCTGCTTCCATGTCTCTTTTTTTCTCTGCTCCCCCTCCTGCTCATGTTCTGTCTCTCAAAAATAAATAAATGTTAAAAAAAGTTTTAAAAAAAGATGCCTGTGAACTAATACTGTAGGCTCTTTCTGTGCACAAAACCATGTAAAATAAAACCATCTAAAATAAAACCATGTGCACAAAACCATCTAAAATAAAACCATGTGTACATCCAAAATACAGATTTGTTTTATTTATAATTTATAAACTATTTATAGGAAAAGATATGAAAAGGTTAAAGATGTTGCAATAAGATTGCTAAAATATAAATAAGAACCTATATGAAAAAGGTGGAAGCACATATAATAATTGCATAGGCTAAAATAATTACCATGATTAAGCATCAAAATTAATCCCATTCACAATTACACCAAAACTCATAAAATACCTAAGAATAAACCTAACCAAAGGTGTAAAAGATCTCTATGCTGAAAACTATAAAAAACTTAGGAAGGAATTTGAAAAAGACACAAAGAAATGGCAAAACATTCCATGCTCATGGGTTGGACGAGTAAATACTGTTAAAATGTCAATACTACTCAAAGCAATCTACACATTCAGTGCAATCCCAATAAAATTTGCACCAACATTCTTCTCAAAGCTAGAACAAACAGTCCTAAAATTTGTATGGAACCACAAAAGACCCCGAATAGCCAAAGTAATATTGAAGAAGAAAACCAAAACGGGAGGCATCAAAATCTCAGACTTTAGCCTCTACTACAAAGCAGTAATCATGAAGACACTATGATATTGGCACAAAGACAGACACAGAGACCACTGGAATAGAATAGAGAACCCAGAGTTGGACCACAAGTGTATGGCTAACTAATCTTTGACAAAGCAGGAAGGAGTATCTAATGGAAAAAAGACAGCCTCTTTAACAAATGGTGCTGGGAGAACTGGACAGCACATGCAGAAGAATGAAATTAGACCACTTTCTTACACCATACACAAAAATAAACTCAAAATGGATGAGGGACCTGAATGTGAGACAGGAAACATCAAAATCCTAGAGGAGAAAGCAGGAAAAAATCACTTTGACCTCGGTCACAGTAATTTCTTACTCAACACATCTCCAAAGGCAAGGGAATTAAAAACAAAAATGAACTATTGGGACCTCATCAAGATAAAAAGCTTCTGTACTACACAGGAAACAATCAACAAAACTAATTAACCAATAGAATGGGAAAAAATAGTTGCAAACAACATATTGGATAAAGGACTAGTGTCCAAAATTTATAAAGAACTCACCAAACTCCACACCCCAAAAATAAATAATCCAGTGAAGAAATGGGCAGAAGATATGAATAGACACTTTTCCAAAGAAGACATCCAGATGGCCAACAGACACATGAAACGATGCTTAGTGTCACTCATCATCAGGGAAATACACATCAAAACCACACTGAGATACCACCTCACACCGGTCAGAGTGGCTAAAATGAACCAATCAGTAAACTACAGATGCTGGCGAGGATGTGCAGAAACAGGCACCCTCTTACACTTCTGGTGGGAATGCAAACTGGTGCAGCCGCTCTGGAAAATAGTGTGGAGGATCCTCAAAAATTAAAAATAGAACTACACTATGACCCAGCAATAGAACTGCTAGGAATTTACCCAAGAGATATAGGAGTGCGGATGCATAGGGGTACATGTACCCCAGTGTTTACAGTTGTTGGGAGCCATCTTGGACTCATGGGTTGAGACATCTCCCTCTGTGGAAAGGCAGATGATTTGCAAGGCTCCTGCCAATCAAATGGCGCCCAGTCTTACCTCCTTCTAAATAATTTTTCAGGCTGGTTTTCTTGAGCTGCTCTCGTTGGTCCCAAGAAATGTGATGCTCTTTTGTTTTACGGCATTTAAATAAAAGGGAAGGACCTGGAGCACGATGCTTTGATGCATTACACCTGAATGAGAGTAGCCTGGCCAGAAGTAATCTTAAAGTTGCATCTTGAGGATGGGTTGCATAGATTGATAGCAGTTATGAGCTGGCTGAATATTGGGGTAAACATTAGGCTCCTGTTATGTAAATTCACTCATTCACAAGCAAAGGAACTTAGACAAGCCTTAGGAATTACATCTTTATCAGGAGAGTTGCACCTCCCCCACTGTAGTTGGAAGAATAGGCAGAATGACTCCTGGCCTGTTTATAGGTAATTAACATAGGCCTAGGCCCTGTTCTCTCCCCCTGTCTTAAATTTACATGTTAATTAACTTGAAAACAACTTGTAAGACTGAGGAAATCACGCTTTGATAAAAACACATTAAAAACACATTATTGTTCAAACTATGCTTACTGATGGAATGTTACTCATTGTTATAAAGTCATTTACTACATTTAAATAAAGACACTGAGACCAGCAGAGCAGAGATGCCAGAATTGCCAGAGATGCCTGCCTGGTGATCAGACTACATCTCCTGGCTCTCTCATTCTTTTTGCTTAATCGTCTGTCCTTTGGGGACCCCTGGACTCAGCCGGAGCTGGACTCCGGCATACAGCAGCACTTTCAACAATAGCCAAATCATGGAAAGAGACTAAGCATTCATCAACTGATGAATGGATAAAGAAGATGTGGTTTACCTATACGATAGAATACTACATGGTAATGAGAAAGAATTAAATCTGGCCATTTGTAGCAATGTGGGTGGATCTGGAGGGTATTATGCTAAGTGAAGTAAGTCCGGCAGAGAAAGACAGATACCATATGTTTCCACATATAGGTGGATTTTGAGAGACTTAGCAGAAGACCATGGGGGAGGGGAAGAGGGAAAAAAATCACAGAGAGGGAGGGAGGCAAAACATAAGAGATTCTTAAGTACTGAGAACAAATGGAGGGTTGGTGGGGGGTGTGGGAGAGGGGAGAGTGGGTGATGGCCATTGAGGAGGGCACTTATTGGGGGTGAGCACTGAGTGTTGTATGGAAATTGATGTGACAATAAATTATATTAAAAAAATTTAGATTGCTATTTTTCAGCAGGCAAGAATACAGAAATCTATTTTCTACTAAAAGATAAAACTCAAGTTTTTCTATATTATAACTTACATTATCCTTAATAGAAAAACATGAATTTTTAAAGAAGAAATAATTTTTGGTATCAAATGCAAAAAACAAAATCCTCAGTTTTGCATGTTGAGATCAGTAATACACTGTTGGCCATAACTATGATAGTTTACAGTTTAATGGTAAAACCATGCCACTGAATCCAATTATAGAATATACTAAAGTTGATGAGAGATTTAATTTTCTACCACTGGGATTCTGAGTTCTTATATCAAGGAAATATTCCATTCAGTCACCTCATATTAGCTATTCTTAATTTCTCTGATATTATTTCAGGTCTCTGGCTTCTAACACATAAGGCATATAAAAGCAGCAGTGTCATGGAAAGCAAGAGAAAGCTGAAGCACATCCTTTCTACCTCTCATATCTTAAAAAGCAATTTACATCATAAAGATAATTTTGCATATATGATCTAAAAGTATTTAAAATATTTTTATATACATTTAGAAAAACAGAGGAAAGATTTAAAAATGGCATTAGTATTTGCATTAGGGAAATGGAATCATCCAACTGATCATTAAAAACATTTTCCAGAAATGGGCAGAAGATATGAATAGACACTTCTCCAAAGAAGACATCCAAATGGCAAACAGACACAAGAAACGATGCTCAATGTCACTCATCATCAGGGAAATACACATCAAAACCACACTGAGTGAGATACCACCTCACTCTGACACCAGTCAGAGTGGTTATAATGAACAAATCAGGAAACTATAGATGCTGGCGAGGATATGGAGAAACAGGCACCCTCTTGCACTGTTGGTGGGAATGCAAACTGGTGCAGCCACTCTGGAGAACGGTGTGGAAGTTCATCAAAAAAATGAAAATATGGGCGCCTGGGTGGCTTAGTCGGTTAAGCGGCTGACTTCAGCTCAGGTCATGATCTCACGGTCTGTGAGTTCAGGCCCCGCGTTGGGCTCTGTGCTGACAGCTCAGAGCCTGAAGCCTGCTTCAGATTCTGTATCTCCCTCTCTCACTGCCCTTCCCTTGCTCACACTCTGTCTCTATGTCTCTCAAAAATAAAAAAAAGAAAAAAGAAAATAGAATTACTCTATGACCCAGCAATAGCACTGTTAGGAATCTACCCAAGAGATACAGGACTGCTGACGCACAGGGGCACGCGTACCCCGATGTTCACAGCAGCACTTTCAACAACAGCCAAATCATGGAAAGAGACTAAGTGTCCATCAACTGATGAATGGATAAAGAAGATGTAGTATGTATATACAATGCAATACTACACAGCAATGAGAAAGAATGAAATCTGGCCATGTGTGGCAACATGGATGGAACTGGAGGGGATTATGCTGAGTGAAGTAAGTCAGGCAGAGAAAGACAGATGCCAAATGTTTCCACGCATAGGTGGGCTTTGTGAGACTTAACAGAAAACCGGGGAGGAGGGGAAGGAAAAAAAAAGCCACAGAGAGGAAGGAAGACATAACATAAGAGACTCTCAAAGACTAAGAACAAACTGAGGGGAGAGGGAGGTGTGGGGGGGGGCACAGAGGAGGGCACTTGATGGGATGAGCACTGGGTGTTGTTTGGAAACCAATTTGACAATAAATTATTAAAAAAAAATAAATACATAAAAACATTTTCCAAACTTCTGTAGTCCTGCTTTTGAAACTTTTTTAAACAAAAATGAAGAATCAAAATTCCATACATATTCTTTAACCATTGGTACTCATAAAATAAAGGATAGTCTAAATATTACAATTAAATAACAAAAAGGACTGTGCAAGTATTCCACTCAAAACAGATGTTTTCAAAACAATATAATAATTAAAAAATTCCAATGGACCTAAGTCAATAGGGCTAGGATTGAGTGTATATGCTCTGTAGTTGTGTATCACACAGCGATGGGTATGCCTGGAGATTGGCATTTATATACACTCTGTCTTAGCACTATGGCACCCTTAGCTTGCTTGTCCATTCAACTATCCATGCATACACCCCTCTACTGACCCCACAGGTCCTCTCTGAGGACCTATTATTTCCTACCAGTGGCGCTGGGTATGGGAAATACAGCAGTTCTGAGTCAAGCAAATGTTCATATTCATCATACTGATTCTCCCCTGAGAACAATGTTTTCCATCTCCTAGAAGTCACTAGAGCACAGTGCCTTTTAGTTTCTTGACTTAATTATCATAGGAAATAGAAAAATTACTAATGGGTGATCTGATAAAAACCAAAGACTGAGTTCCTTTTACTGAGATAGTCTTCAAAGGAGGAAGAGTAGTTTTCAAAAGTTAAATTGGAAGACCAGCCTCACTGAATAAAGGTGGAGATGCTGCATGGTAAGAAGCCACACAATTTCACTACAAATTTTATTCTGGAAAAGAGGTTTATGGCTATTTCTCCTAGTGGTTTACTCTAAGAATAGTGAACAGTAAGTGCAGGGAGTGGTCAATTTAGTCTCTTCCATGTCTTCACAGTGTGTGGAGGCAGTGCAACAGAGTAGAGGTGCATGGGCTCTGGTGTCAGATTGCCTAATTTGCATTTTGGCTCTTCCACCACCACACTGTCTTATCTACTATCATAGGCTATTGTAAAGATCAATCCATCGAAGCATTTAGCACACTGTCTGGCACTGTAAACTGCTACTGCTGTTATAATTATCATAATTATGTGTGACATCATTAACAAAAATATGGCTTAAAGTACAAGGATTATGATCAAAGAGATACAATGTCTGAAAAAGAGACTCTTAACAGATGGACACAATCAGGAGGCATACATCTATGTATATCTATATACAGATGTAGTATACAGCTGAGTTTTCAAAAATTGTCTTACTAATTCTTTAGGTTCACAGTCTTCACAAAAACTCTTAGTCTTGTCTTGCCACCTGGCATTGATCATTCATGCACTCCAATAATTCAACACTTATTACCGCCTACTCTGTGTTAGGCTCATGCTGAACTTAGGGAAACAGCAGTGAATAAGAAATATTCCTGGTCTTACATTCTTTCAGGTGTACCTCTTTAAAGGCCCTGAATCTTTAAAGTATGCATGTGTCAAAATCCTTTGGTGAAGTTATGTTCAAATGGCTAAATTTCTCTCTCTCTCTCTCTCTCTCTGCATCTGTTTTGCTCATCATCATCCCCTGAACTTATTATATTATGCAATAATATAATAAGATATAACTAATAATAGCTACCCTTTACTGAACATTTATTTGGGATAGGCATTTTATATATACCATCTTCAAGCACTATGAGAAGTAGACAGTATTAGATGCATTTTAAATTGAGGTAACTGAAGTACAGAGAGGTTAACTAGGTCAACTATTAAGGTAGCAGAGTTGGGCTTGTCTCAAACTATGTCTGTCTTACTCTGAGACTATAGTATTTCCACTTCTACCTGCTATCTTTCTACTAAGAATCATGACAGTTAAGTACTAATAAGTGACTGTAATCAATTCAGTTATAATAGTTTGAGGGATGATTTTGTGTCAGTGTATCAATCCGGAAGGAAATAAATACAGATTGGTGAATGAGTGGCCACCAGGCATAAAAACAAACCTACTGTATTACTTAGCTATATTCACATAGTGCCTTCAGTTTCTAAGTTCAGGAGATGATGATGAGCAAAACAGATGCAGAGAGAGAGAGAGAGAGAGAGAGAGAGAGAGAGAGAGAGAGAGAGAGAGAGAGAGAAAGAGAAATTTAGCCATTTGAACATAACTTCACCAAAGGATTTTGACACATGCATACTTTAAACATTGTTATCTCAGATTTCTTGGATATGGCAAGGTACTAATTGATGGGCACAACACCCTGTATCAGAGTAACTCTAAGAAATCACTGGAAACTTCTGCTAATTTCAGATGTCCTAAAGCTGGAAAATATCACCATGTGCTTAAAGGAAAAGTACTGAGCCATAAGACCTTCTGAGTCTAGCTAAAAATCTACTCAGAGGAAACTTGTTGGAGTGGGGGATGGGGTGGCAGGATTTTCTACATACTACCACTCAAATTTCTGCTTGTGGTGCTTCCTCTAAAAGGAATTCCCTTGGTGAGGGAAAAACTAAGTGGGAAGTACGGGATATGGACAGGTTAGGATAAATGAAAAATCTGAGAGAGAAGGTACGAAAGAGAGAGGGATTAGAGAGAATATGACAGAGGAAGATAAAGACAACGGAAGAACTAGAAATTATATATCTATTCTTGATTTGTCTTAAATGTTGAGACTTTGAAATAAAAAGATACCGATGTTTCATTTGATACTTATGACCGACAGAAACATCATTCTAATTCAACAGCTTAAAATGTTTACACTATATTCAAATCTGTACTTTCTACTTGAAGAAGAAATACAAAATCTCATTAATTATGAGATGAATAATGCTATGAATAAAGCATTCCTTAGGTATTTTTCTAAAGTAAAGATCGGTTAAGGAGTGTCAATCCTGGATTAACACAAGCTTAATTTAGCTATGCTATCTGATGATAGAGTAAAGAGTGAGAAGAAACTTTTAGTAACATCTTTATGGAAAGTGCTTAAAATATTAACACATTAAAATTACATTACTAGACAATTTTAAAATTCCACTGGATAGGATATAATTAACTGACTTATTCTTTTAACAGACTTATGCAGAGATAATGGTTAGCTCATTTGAGCACAACTTTGTTTTATGCCCTTCCTGATTTCAGTTTCTAAAAATATAAGAACACAACATTATAAGTACTGATTATTACAAGATACAATTTTAGTAAGTTTTATTTATAGAATGAGTATACACATATGTAAATAGGCCAACAAATATAATCTATATAAATTTAATGCTGGAATCTTCCATTTTTTTGCCAAATAAATAATTCCTTTTTTAAAATTTATTTATTTAAATCCAAGTTAGTTACCATACAGTGTAGCACTGGTTTCAGGAATGGAACCCACTGATTCATCACTTATATATATACCACCCAGTGCTCATCCTAACAAATGCCATCCTTAATGCCTATCACCCATTTAGTCCATCCCCCCATTCACCTCCCCTCCAGCAACTCTCAGTTTGTTCTCCTTCTTTAAAAGTCTCTTATGGTTTGTCTCCCTCTCTGTTTTTATCTTGTTTTTCCTTCACCTCCCCTAAGTCCATGTATTGTGTTTCTTAAATTCTACATACAAGTGAAATCACATGGTATTTGTCTTTCTCTGCCTGACTTATTTCACTTGGCATAACACACTCTTGTTCCATCCATGTTGTTACAAATGGCAAGATTTCATTCTTCTTGATTGCCATGTAATATTCCATATTACACACACACACACACACACACACACACACACACACACACACCCCACCACCACCACCACCACCACCACCACCACACCACACCACATCTTTCTTATCCATGCACCAGCTGATGGACATTTGGGATCTTTCCATAATTTGGCTATGTTGATAGCACTGTTATAATATTGGGGTGCATGAATCCCATTAAATCAGCATTTTTGTATCCTTTGGATAAATACCTACTAGTGCAATTGCTGGATCATAGGGTAGTTCTATTTTTAATTTTTTGAGGAACCTCCATACTGTTTCCCAGAGTGACCACACCAGTTTGCATTCCCACCAACAGTGCAAAAGGATTGCCCTTTCTCCACATCCTCACCAACATCTGTTGTTTCCTGAGTTGTTAATTTTAGCCATTCTGACAGGTGTGAGGTGGTATCTCACTGTGGTTTTGATTTGTATTTCCCTGATGATGAGTGATGTTGAGCATCTTTTCATGTGTCAGTTGGCCATCTGAATGTCTTCTTTGAAAAAGTGTCTATTCACATCTTCTGCCCATTTCTTCACTGGATTATTTGGTTTTAGGGTGTTGAGTTTGCTAAGTTCTTTATAGATTTTAGATACTAACCCTTTATCCTATATGTCATTTGCAAATACCTTATCCCATTCCATTGGTTGCCTTTTAGTTTTGTTGACTGTTTCCTTTGCTGTGAAAAGATTTTTATATTGATGAGGTCCCAATAATTCATTTTTGTTTCTCTTTCCTTTGCCCCCAGAGACATGTTAAGTAAGAAGTTGCTGCAGCCTAGGTCAAAGGAGTTGCTGCGTGTGTTCTCCTGTAGGATTTGGATGGTTCCTGTTTTATGTTTAGGTCTTTGAACGTATGTTGAATGTACTTTTGTGTATGGTATAAGAAAGTAGCCCAGTTTCACTCTTCTTCATGTCGCTGTCCAGTTCTCCCAGCACAATTTGGTAAAGAGACTTTTTTCCATTGGATGTTCTTTCCTGCTTTGTCGAAGATCAGCTGGCCATATATTTGTGGGTCCATTTCTGGGTTTTCTATTCTAGTCCACTGATTTATGTGTCTGTGTTTATGCCACTATCATACTGTCTTGATGACTACAGTTTTGTAATATAGCTTGAAGTCCAGAATTATGATGCCTCCAGCTTTCCTTCTCTTTTTTAACATTCCTTTGGCTATATGGGGTCTTTTGTGGTTCAATACAAATTTTAGGATTGTTTGTTCTAGTCTGTGAAGAATGCTGGTGTTATTTTGATAGGGATTGCATTGAATGTGTAGATTGCTTTGAGTAGTATCAACATTTCAACAATATGTGTTCTTCCAAATCATGAGCATGGAATGTTTTTCTATTTCTTTGTGTCATCTTCAATTTATTTCATAAGTTTTCTGTCATTTTCAGCATATAGATCTTTTACCTCTTTGGTTGGGTTTATTCCTAGGTATTTTATGGTTTTTGGTGCAATTGTAAATGAGATCGATTCCTTGATTTCTCTTTCTGCTGCTTCATTATTGGTGTATAGAAGTGCAACCAATTTGATTGTTGATTTTATATGCTGTGACTTTGCTGACTTCATGCATCAGTTCTAGCAGTTTGTCAGTGGAATCTTTTGGGTTTTCCATATAGAGTATCATGTCATCTGCAAAGAGTGCAAGTTTGACTTCTTCTTTGCAAATCTCTACTCTTTTTCTTTTTTTTGCTAATTGCTGAGGCTAGGACTTCCAGTACTATGTTTAACAATAGTGGTAAGAGTGGACATACCTGTTGTGTTCCTGACCTTAGGGGGAAAGCTTTCAGTTTTTCCCCACTGAGGATGATATTAGCTGTGGGCCTTTCATATATGACCTTTATGATGTTGAGGCATGTTCCTTCTATCCCTGCTTTTTTGATGGGTATTATCAAGAAAGGATGTAGAATTTTAATATAATAATTTTTAGTAATAAATAAATAAATAATATATTCTTATTAATATATTCTTAATCTCAGGAAACAAAATAAAAATTAGTTGTGTAGATATTGAGAGCTATGCCTTTAATTTAAACTCTAAATAAAAGGGTATATTACCAGTTTTGTTTCTTTCCTTGGAAGTTCTAATTCAATGTTAAATCAGATATATATTATAGGACATATAGTATTCACACTAGGAGAATAGGACAAAGATTAAATAACCCACAAACCAGAAATATTGGCAATACTTTGCTTGGTTTTAAGACTCACACTTACAAACCAGAGAGATGGCGGGTGCCTGGGTGGCTCAGTCAGTTGAGTGTCCAACTTCAGCTTAGGTCATGGTCTCACGGTTTATGGGTTTGAGCCCCACATGAGGCTCTCTGGTGTCATCACGGAGACTGCTTTGGATCCTCTGTTCCCTTCGCTCTCTGTCCCCCTCTCCCCTCCCCCGCAACTTGTGTTCAGGAGTGTGTGTACTCTCTCTCTCTCTCAAAAATAAACATTTAAAATAAAATAAAATAATCTCTTAAAAAAATGGAGAGATAGCAAGGTCCTGCCTAAAGTATATAAGCGTTGGGATCAGTTCTGGGTATATAACCAGCTCTACCACTCACTATGCAACACTGGAAAAAGTACTTTGGAGCCTCAGTTCCCTCATCAGGCAAAACAGAGCTCTCGTCTTCGAAAAGCATAATAGCATTTCATTATAACAATACATATGTAAGGGGTACCTGAGTGACTCGGTTGGTTAAGTGTCTAACTCTTGATATCAGCTCAGGTCATGATCTCATGGTTTGTGAGACTGAGCCTCACATTGGGCTGTGCGCTGACAGCATGGAGCCTGCTTGGGATTCTCCCTCTCTCTCTGCCTCTCCCCTGCTCACACTCTGTCTCTCTCTCTCAAAATATAAATAAACTTAAAAAAATGCATAAGTTAGACCATGTACTTGCCACCTAATATAAGCAGATGTACTCAATAATTAATAGCTATTCTTTTTTTAATGTTTATTTATTTGTTTTTGAGAAAGAGAGAGACAGCATGTGTGGGAGAGGGGCAAAAAGAGAGGGAGACAGAGAATCTCAAGCAGGTTCTGCTCTGTTAGAGCAGAGCCCAACATGGAGCTTGAACTTACGACATGTGAGATCATGACCTGGGCCAAGAGTAAGAGACTCAACCCAAGCACCCCAATAGCTGTTCTTAATAGCTTCTGAAATAGATTTTGAAAAGGCAGAGCTATGATGTCTGTGCAAAGACTTATGGAAAAGGCATAAAAGTTTAAAATTATATATGGTTAATATTTCCTTATATTACTTTTTTCAAAGTAAGAAGGAAAAAAAATTAAAGAGTTAGTTCAACTGAGAACCCAAAGAGAACAGTCCTATTGATTTTAGGGCAATATATCTTTTTTCTTTAATAATGATAAATGTAAAAGGTCTTATTCAAGTTTTAATATTTTCTACTGGGGGCAAAGGGATAAATGGAAAGAAGAGGAAAAAGGAAAGGAAATAAGTGGAGTGAGGTAGAAAAAAGAGGGAAGAAGATACAGAGAAGCTGAGAGAGAAGGAATAGGGGAGGAGGGAGGGTGTAAGGAAAGAAGTAGGGAGGACGATGCAACTATGTTCCTTATTTGTATGTTTATTTAAATGGACATATAAATACACTGCCCCAATACACATACACACTTTTCTGAGTAAAAGTTATTACCAAAGGTGGTACAGTTCTGCAATTTACTGACAGGTATTTGTAATGGTCTTTGCTTTTTCCAAATATGATTTGAACTCATTTCCAAGCTATCATCTCTAAGTTTTCAGATTTGATTGCCAAATCTGATTGGTCTGTTCTCCATGTTTTATTATAAAAAGATATTGATACTTCTAGAGTGTTTATTTCTCTTCCTTGCTTACTGGTATGTATAATTGCAGCTAAGCTGCAATATAATGATTTATACACAACTTAGTGTCACTGGTTCAAGTTTACAATTTTCTTGACACATAGTAATATTATTTTTGAAATTATTACTATCACTGATTTATTAAATAAATATAATAATGCCATTTTATAACATAGTACTGTTTGGGGGCTGAGGAAATAGGATCAGTAGCTATGTCATAAGGTAACATACAGTATTTTGCTAAGATTTTTATTGCTAAAGTTAGATTTAGAAAACATTGTCTAATCTATGGTATACCTGAATCCACATTATATCATACAAGGAGTCTGTGGTGTGTGCCAAGCAACCCTACTGATGGTCAAGAGAGGGTATAATTTAATGAAACAAACAAGGATATAATGTTGTCACTTCAAAAGGTCACAAATAGACAATTTAGGGCTGTACTTTTTTTTTTTTCTCTTTTCTAAGGAAGAACAGCACCACTCTGGGTTGGATTGACTTTATTAGATTTTGTGTTTCCTCCTTCCTGATTTGCTCTTCCACTTTTGCAAGAACACATTCACTTGTCAAGTCCCTTCTTAAGAAAGGGGCCAACAAAGGTAACTTTCACTTCCACAAATACTTTACAATGGCTTTACCTGGTCCTTACACTTGATTAGATAGTTTTGCTGTTAATACAATTCCAGCTGGCAAACCATTTTCTAACAGAATTTGAAGATACTACCTTCGTTATATTCTAGAATCCAGTATTACTTATAAAACTTTTCAGGTTGGTGTGATTCTTATTATTTTGTAAGAAGACTTGTTTTCCTGCCTGAAAACCTTTTAGGATCTTCTCTTTATCCCTGGAATACTGAAATACCTTACAGTGCCTTGCTGTGGGTTTTGGGTTTTCCCCCCATTCATTATATTAGGTATTTGGTGGGATCTTTCAAACTAAGACTCCTGGCTCTTTGGTTCTGGGAAATTCTCTTCTATCATTTCTTCAGGATTTCCTCTTTATTGCCTATGTTCTTTTTTGGGAAATTATAATATCTGATGTTAGGCCCCCTGGACTGAACCTTTGTATTGCCCTTCTTTCTTCAACCATTTCCCATCTTTTTGTTTTATTTTCCCAGAAATAACATAAAATATCTTACTGTTCTCTTTTTGAATGTTTTATTTGGGAAATCGCATTCTGTATTACTTTTTCAGATTATTTTATTTTACATAATAGCTCTTGACTCTCTCTGAGGATGCGGAGAGATTTTTTTAAAAGTTCTTTACTAATCTCTAGTTGTCTCAGGGGCCAGGTTATTTCCTTTCAATGGGGCAAAGTATTTTGTTTATCCTGGTCTTTCTCTCTTCTCTGTGGAAGGATTTTTTTAAATACCTGGTGATGCTCAATTGTCTATCCCAATTTAAAAAGCACTAGAAGTGTGGGGGAGTTTTTGCACATGGTGGGTGACTAGCAAGGTTTCTTTCTGGTAAGAGGAAGGGATCTAGTCGCTACAGTTTGAAACTCTTACATAACACAATATGGAGGGCTTTGCAATAAGGTTCCATTGCACACTCTCATTGCCCAATTCCCCCCGGCAGTCTGTCTTTGTATTTGTTTATCTGAAGGGGATACGCCTGGCTGCCAGTCTTTCTACTCATGGCAGTGGGTTATTCCTTTTATATGCTTTTAAGCAATCCCCCTCCGCCCCGCCCCCTGCCTTTTTAAGCACCAAGGCACACTCCTCCATGATTCTGCAAACTGCTAGACAGAACAACTCTTTCGTTAGCTAAAGTTTCTGCCACATATACTCCATCACTAATACTCTATCTACATTCCAGCTTCTAGAAATGAGTTCATATATCCCATTTACTGCTAGGCCCCCTCCCATTCTTTTCATTTTCTTTCATTTCAAAGATGTCTTAAGAAGATGAGGAGCTAAAGACTTGTACTAAAATATACATAAGGCATATGTATATTTTAACAGGAAACAACCTGGTCATTTTAAAGTTCAATGGACTTGATTTTAAGATAATGAGACAAAAGCACTTGAGAACTGCATTAATTATTGTATCTAGGAAGAAATAAAATTTGAATACTATCTACTCTAGCTTCCCATGCCAAAGTCTTAAAATGCTACATATGACAAATAACCAAACCTACTGCATAAATGCAGGACTATTTTTGAATGACAACTTAGTTAAGAATATTCTGAAGTACAGACGTAGACAGTTCCCATTTGTAGTATATGCTTACTCAGATAAATTGCAAGGCTATAAAGTGTAAAAGACACAGAAATCACATGAAAAAATAAAGACACTAAAACATGACACAAAAGTATCTGATTACTGAGATCTAGAATCAAGGAATTTGAGCTGGAAGAGACTTCACAGGATAATATAGTCCAATTATTTAATTTTTCAGAAGTGAAAATAAAGACTGAGAGAGGTTCAGTGTGTAGAGTCAGTAAGTGTCCTTTGCTAAACTAAAAGAAACAACTCATATCAAAAATGGTCAAAGCTTAGTGGAGAATATAATGTTTTTTCATCACTAAAGAGAAGTTTTCATCAGGTTCAAACTGTGTAAGAACTGAGTTAACATAAAGTAACTGAAATGCCAAATGATATTCATACTTACTCATTACCCCAGTCCAGGCGCACGGTGATATGCCGCTTAACCTCCCGCACCTGATCCTGAGTGAGGTGACCAGACAGTAGCTGCCTTCGAAGGTCAATAAGTTCATTCATCACATGGCGTAGCTTGTAGAAAAGATCTACTTTGTGTTTCTAAAAGGACATTTTTGGTGTTGGGTGAAATGAAAAAGGGATAGGGAAAGAGAATGAAAAAATAAAGATAAATAGTTAAACTATGAAAGTGTTCATTTCTCTGAATCCCTAAAAAAGGAAATGTAAAGAGGGGCATATTTAAGAATCTTAAAACAAAGTCCTTAGTTCCTACTGTCTAAAAATCTCTATATAGTGACATCTAACAAGTAATATAATTCATCTGGATCATGCAAAGTATTGTTTATCTCTACTCCATTCTGGACAATTCGTTTTCCAGTAAATCAGAGTTACTAAACTTAATCAGAACAGAAAGTTACATAGGAGTTGACAGCTAATTTCCCTGTCAGAAGTTACTACGTATGTAACATCTCTGGTTTCTCTAGAAGGGATACTCAAGTTGGGGAGGGGAAGACAGAATCACTTGCCCTACTTTGAAGGAACTAAGGTTCCAATAAAAAGCCACAGTCTCTGGAGTAATATTCACTCAGGTTTCCAGGCCTCATCTAGTTTTAATTAGCTTTTGTAAACAATATGCATCCCTAGTGTCAAAGATTTCTACTCTTCATAGTTTAATAAAAAGTGTAACCTTTATTAGAGCTAAATGGAAACATCTTAATGAATTTAATTATGGACATCACAGGGGTTTTAACCTTACAGGCAAAATATGTAAATGCCATGACAGGAGATGCTTGAGGAAAAAGATTTACTTAAGAATATAGATTTAAAAACTAAAGTCTTATTTGCTCACAAGTGTAATCTTGGTTTGGAAATTTTTAGGTTTCCCTTCCAGTTTTAGAGAAACATGATTCTAAATGATAATTACAACTCTTGGAATGTATCTATAAAGAATGTTTTTAAAGTCAGATCAACCTATACTATAGGGTTGGTAAAGGCTCCATCTGGAATTTCCCCTAAAAAGATACTTGCCAAGATAAGCTTGAGTAAAGTTAACTATAAATAAAATTAATAATCAAACAAATGACAAACCAGCAAAATCAGCTAATATTCATGGCAGTGATCTTATGATTAAAATGTTCAAGACCTCATGCTACTTAGAAATCATCTAATGGAGCATTAGACTTTTAAAGGTCCACCTCATAGAGAAAGTATATTTTTTTTATGTTTATTTATTTTTGAGAGAGAGACAGACAAAGTGCGACCAGGGGACGGGCAGAGAGAGAGGGAGACACAGAATCTGAAGAAGGCTCCAGGCTATGAGTTGTTAGCACAGAGACCAATGTGGGTCTCAAACTCATGATCCATGAGATCATGACCTGAGCTGAAGCCGGATGCTTAACTGACTGAGCTACCCAGGTAGCTCACAGAGAAAGTATTTTTAAGTACAAGACTTAGGAATCATGCACTCTGACTACATCATTACAAATAGCATGAAATCCTTTTTCACTCAATGTTTATATGAAGAAAAGTTAAGTACCTTGATGCTACACAATGCTGGAAGAATGAACTCAAAAATCCTTGTCAGTTCAGATAACAAGGCCTAAGAGAATTATCACTTAGAAAATTGATATCTTTAGGTAAGCAATAAAGGCAATGTGGTGTTTGCTTCCACCATATTCATTTCTTTTTGATAAAATAGGGCCACCTAAATTTAAAATATAAAATTAGATTTTTCCCATTAAACCATACCCAATAATCCACTGCATACATAAACAAGTTTTCCCTCAATCATTTGATTACAAATGCTTATGGAGCACCTTATAAGTGCTATCACTATGTTGTGATCAAAAGTCCCTACTCTCATGGTTTCATTCTAGAGAGCAAAGATAGACCACAGACAAATAAATAATGGTAGTGATAAGTTCCAAAAATAAAGTTAAAGCAGCATAGGAATAGCAGGTGGCCAAGGGTGGGTTGACTGGGAAGTGGAAGAAGGTAATGCATCAGGAAGGGTGAGCAGGGAAAGGCTTCTTTGGGAGCTGAATTTTAGGTAGAAACCTGAATGAAATAAGGTGACAGAATTTGGGAAAACTGGAGAAGTTCAAATTCAAATAAAAATTTGAAAAAAAGAACTAGGAAAGTTTTTTGGTTTTTTTTTTACCTTTTATTTATTTATTTTTGTGAGATAAAAGAATGAATCCTTGTGACTTCCCAGGGATGTCCTGGAAAGAGATATTTTATGTCTAAAAGATGTTTTGGAAATTATTTTAAATATATATAAATGGTCTGATCTGCAAAAGCACAATCAAAAACTTATCATAGGAGATTTTTGTCACTTGATTAAGAAAGGGTCATAGAAGTCAGAGAACAATGAATGATGTTAACTTGGCTACCTATTAACCAAGGTACGTAGAAGAAGACAAGAAAACATAGACAGTAACACAATTGTAAGGAACGTTAGCTTTCTCAGACTTGAGGACGTTGTTTTGTTTTTGTTTTCACTTTAGTAATCAAAAGCATGACAAAATCACCACAAAGCAAGAAAAACTTGAAAACTTTTCCGGTGAGATACAAAATTTTAGTTATCTGGGTGGACTATACAGAATGTAGAAAATAATGTTTTACTACTTTTCATTAACAGCAGACCATAGGCTTTAAAACCAATTAATCATTTTAACATAAAGGAAAAAACAAAATTCTATTTTGCATTAATATGATAGTTGGCAATAAATCTATCTTAAATTTTATTTTACCTTCTTAAAAGTTTATTTTATTTTATTGAGAGAGAGAGAGAGACAGAGAGAGAGGGGAAAATCCCAAGTAGGCTCGGTGTTGTCAGCACAGAGCCTCATGGGAGGGCTCAATGTCACAAACTGTGAGATCATGACCTGGTTGAAACCGAGAGTTAGATGCTTAAACAGCAGAGCCACCCAGGTGCCCCTATCTTAAATTTTAAAAAATCATCTTATTGATAAAAACTAAGCAAAATTTGGGGCACCTGGGTGGCTCATTCAGTTAAGCATCCAACTCTTGGTTTTTGGCGCAGGTCATAACCTCAAGGTTCATGGGTTCTCTGGGCTGACCTCACGGAGACTGCTTGAGATTCTTTGTCCCCGTCTCCCTCTGCCCCTATTCTGCTCACCCTCTTTCTCAAAAATAAATAAACATTAAAAAAAAAAAACTAAACAAAATTTGCCAAAATTTTTAACACTTTTTATTACTTCTTTTTTAGACTTCTTACTGTGCATATTATGAACCAAGGCAAATAAATAAAGTTCACTTTCTGCATAACTTCTATAATTTTCTTCATTCATTCATGTTTTGTTGTATTTTTTTCTTTTTAAACTTTTTATTGTCAAATTGGTTTCCATACAACACTCAGTGCTCATCCCAACCTGTGCCCTGCTCAGTGCCCCACCCATTCATGTTTTTATCTTGTATAACATTCTGCATCAAATACTTTTAAAAAACTACTCTCTTTGTGATTACTTGCAAGGATTGCACCTAGGATAGTCTTCATCATCCACATTCATAGAATACTACTGACATTTCACAGAAACTACTGGGAAGACGCCACTGAGAATTACCTGTCTGTCACATGCAACAAGAATTTAGTGGACCAGTACAGCTCGGAAGCACACTTAATATGTTCACACAGTCATTTCGTTCATGCCTGTGAATTTCACACTAACAGGACACAAAGATAGAACACTATATAACCAAGAGAATGCAATCCAAAGCTTTATGTAGGAAGATTATGCATAAAGTTATATTCTACATTACTTAGAAATTATCAAAGCATTCAAAGATTATTAATTAATTCAATTTAATATAGCTCAAAGTCAAAGCTAACATTTAAACTGACACCCTTTTAGAGCATAATATATTCTTGATATTTAAAAATTTTGTTAGAATTACAAAGCATTTGGGTTAAATAAAATTTTTCATTGTTCCTTATTCTAAATATGTAGGAGTTGGTCCTCTCGGCAACATGGCGGAGGAGTACGGGGCTCCAGTATTTCGCTTGCCCTTTAAAGGGGGACAACTGAAACCATAGTCTCTCTCAACTCCAAAAATCGGGGGGAAAAGGTGCTACAGCTGACAAGAAACAAAGGCGAAAACAGACACGGCCCAACTAAACGTGTGTTTAATCTGGGTCGGATAAAACGAACTCGAACTCAGGGAAGTTGAGCTGAGGGGAGGGTGAGCGTCTTCGGAGATAGCTGGGAAAGTGCCCATCGAACAACATCTGAACGAGAGGGCCAGAGCGGGTGAGACCGCTACCATCCAGCCCCTAAATGCAGGCCTTTTGAAGAGAAGTTCAGTGGCAAGAAGCAGCACTACCCTCGCGCGGCTGGGACTGCACCAACCCCGTCCCGAGCCACTGGGACGCGCGCGCCGGGGGGACTGGCAGCGGGGACGCAGGCGGCGCTACCAGCCAAGCACCTCTAACCCCGGCACAATTATAACGAAATCGGGGGTGGCAGACAGCTGCCTCACCGCGCCACCCTCGCCCAGCGCCTCCGGGGCGCGCGCCCTGCCGGGACAGGCAGCGGGGACCCAGGCGGCGGCTCCTGCGGAGCACCTCTAACCCCCGCACAGTTACAGCCAAATCGGGGGTAGCAGACGGCCGTGCCACCCTCGCCCAGCGCCTGCGGGCACGCACGCCGCCTCCGGGACTGGCAGCAGGGACCCAGGCAGCCCCAGGCGGCGGCTCCTGTGGGACACGGCTGGGTCACCGTCCAGTAAACCACACTAGGCCGGCGTTGGCGGTGGAGAGAGAACAGAAATAAAGGGGCGAATAAAGCCTCCAGGACTGGGGGCGCGGGTCTGGAGAGACGCCACTGTTGTCTCACAAGCCAGGAAGTCACCCCAAAAGCCATCTCTGCAGCAGTGGAGGCCGGACCCGCCTACACTAAACCACGCCCCTCCCAAACTATCAGCAGGAGCGACTGATCCAAGTGGAGATTGCTGCCTGGAGTAACGCCAGTCATTTCTTCTTTTTAAATTTATCCCTCCCTTTCTCATTCCTACTGATCCCCATCCCTGAGCTGGTCATCCAGGGTACTGACCGGCTTAATCACTTTTTTTGTTATTTGTGTTTTTTTAACCCACTCTTTGAGGACATGTCCTACAACCTCTTCTTTACTTCCCTAGCCCTTTTTCTGGAATAACCAGGCCGTATAAGTTCATCTAGACGACATCGATCTTTATTCCTTTTCCCTTGCACCTGTCCTTATTCTGATTTCTATCAGTCTGGATTAAACCCTTTAGTCGCTCTACCTGGGCAAAGTCCATTTCCTTCTTCTCCCTGCACCAGTCATTATTCTGTCTATATATGCTCTGCCACCAGCACACTACATACCCTGTCCTTAACGTGTAGCTGTTACTTCAGGACATTGCCCTCAGAGAGTCACTTGTTATTTTTTTCTGTTGTGAACTGCTTGTCTGGACCATTTGTCGGTACGTTTGAGTACTTCTGTGTTCTGTGTGTCTGTCAGTCTGTTTTCCTTTCCAGGGCAACTTCAAGAAACAACCCATAACACATCCAGCCAAAATGACGAGACGGAAGAATTCTCCTCAAAAGAATCTACAAGAAGCAGTGACAGCTCAAGAATTAATGAAAACAGATATAAGCAACAAAACAGAACTTGAATATAGAATGATAATCATAAAACTAATTGCTGGCCTTGAAAAAAGCTTAGATGAATGCAAGGGGTCCCGCGCAGCAGAGTTCAAGGACCTTAAAAAACGGTCAGGAAGAATTAAAGAAGACATTGGAAGAAATACAGGGGAAACTGGAAGCAGCCACAGCACGGATTGAAGAGGTAGAGGAAAGAGTTAGCGCATTAGAAGACAAAATCATTGAAAAATAGGAAGCAGATAAAAAGAGAGAGAAGCTGATCCAGGAACAGGAAAGGAGAATTCGAGAACTGAGCGATGCACTCAAAAGAAACAATATCCGTATCATAGGAGTTCCAGAGGAAGAAGAGAGAGAGAAAGGAGTTGAAGGGGTTCTTGAACAAATCATTGCTGAGAACTTCCCCAACATGAGGAAGGAAACGGGCATGGAAATCCAAGAGGCACAGAGAACTCCCCTCAGACGTAACTTGAATAGACCTTCTGCACGGCACATCATAGTGAAGATGGCAAAATAAAAAGATAGGGAGAGAATCCTGAAAGCAGCTAGGGACAAAAGAACCCTAACATACAAAGGGAGACATATAAGGGTAGTAACAGACTTATCTACAGAAACTTGGCAAGCCAGAAAGGAATGGCAGGATATCTTCAATGTGATGAGGAAGAAGGACATGCAACCAAGAATTCTGTATCCGGCTAGCCTGTCGTTCAGAATAGAAGGAGAGATCAAGGTTTTTCCCAACAAACAAAAACCGAAAGAATTTATCACAAATAAGCCAGCACTGCAAGAGATCCTGAGGGGCATTCTATGAAGACAAGGTTGCAAAGAACACAAACTGCCAGGGACAGCCTTACAAACATGAAACTTACAGATAATACAGTGACTGTAAGCCCATATTTTTCAATATTAACACTGAATGTAAATGGACTAAATGCGCCAATCAAAAGACACAGGATAACAGAATGGATTAAAAAACAAGAGGCATCTATTTGCTGTCTTCAAGAAACTCATCTTAAACCTGAAGATACCTTCAGATTGAAAGTGAGGGGATGGAGAACTATCTACCATGCTACTGGAAGTCAGAAGAAAGCTGGAGTAGCCACACTTATATCAGACAAATTAGACTTTAAAATGAACAATGTAATAAGAGATGAAGAAGGACATTATATAATAGTCTCGGAGACCATCCAGCAGGAAGAGCTAACAATTGTAAATATCTATGCACCGAATTCGGGGGCAACCAAATTTGTAAAACAACTAATTATAAACATTAGCAACCTCATCGATAAAAATGTCCTAATAGTAGGGGATCTCAACACTCCACTCTCAGCATTGGATAGATCCACAAAACAGAAAATCTCTGCAGAAACAATAGCCCTGAACGACACATTACAACAGATGGGCCTCACAGACATCTTTAGGGTCCTTCACCCAGAAGCAAAGGAATTTACGTTCTTCTCATCTGCACACGGTACATTTTCCAAGACAGACCACATTCTGGGGCAGAGGGAAGCTCTGAATAAATATAAAAGAATTGAGATCATACCGTGTACACTGTCAGACCACAATGCTTTGAAACTTGAAATCAACCACAGGAGAAAGCCTGGAAAATATCCAAGAATATGGCGGCTAAGAAATAACCTACTAAAAGATGACTGGGTCATCCAAGCCATCAGAGAAGAAATTAAAAAATACATGGAAACAAATGAAAATGAAAATACAACAATCCAAACGCTCTGGGACGCAGCAAAGGCAGTCCTGAGAGGGAAATATATTGCAATCCAGGCCCATCTCAAGAAACAAGAAAAATCAATAACACAAATTCTAACAGCACGCCTAAAGGAACTAGAAGCAGATCAACTAAAACAACCCAAGCCCAGCAGAAAGAGAGAAATAACAAAGATTAGAGCACAAATTAACCATATGGAGACAGAAAAGGTAGTGGAACAGATCAATGAAACCAAAAGCTGGTTCTTTGAGAAAATAAACAAAATAGACAAACCTCTAGCCAGGCTTCTCAAAAAGAAAAGAGAGAAAACTCAAATAGATAAAATCGTGAATGAAAAGGGAGAAATTACAACCAATCCCTCAGAGATACAAGCAATCATCAGAGAATACTATGAAAAATTATATGCCACCAAACTTGGCAATCTGGAAGAAATGGACAGCTTCCTAAATAGCCACAAGCTACCAAAACTCAAACGGGAAGAAATAGAAAATTTGAACAGACCCATAACTAGTGAAGAAATAGAATCAGTTATTAAAAACCTCCCAGCAAATAAAAGCCCTGGACCAGATGGCTTTCCTGCGGAATTTTACCAGACATTTAAAACAGAGTTAATTCCTATCCTCCTCAAGCTGTTCCAAAAAATTGAAACGGAAGGAAAACTCCCAGACTCATTCTATGAAGCCAGCATCACTTTGATTCCCAAACCAGATAGAGACCCAGCAAAGAAAGAAAATTACAGGCCAATATCCCTGATGAATATGGATGCAAAAATTCTCAACAAGATACTAGCAAATCGAATCCAACAGCATATAAAGAGAATTATCCACCATGATCAAGTAGGATTCATCCCTGGGTTGCAGGACTGGTTCAATATTCGCAAACCAATCAACGTGATACATCACATCAACAAAAGAAAAGATAAGAACCATATGATCCTGTCAATAGATGCAGAAAAAGCATTCGAGAAAATACAGCATCCTTTCTTTATAAAAACTCTCGAGAAAGTCGGGATAGAAGGAACATACTTAAACATCATAAAAGCCATTTATGAAAAGCCCACAGCTAATATCATCCTCAATGGGGAAAAATTGAAAGCCTTCCCCCTGAGATCAGGAACACGACAGGGGTGTCCACTCTCGCCACTGCTATTTAACATAGTGTTGGAAGTCTTAGCATCAGCAATCAGACAACAAAACAAAATAAAAGGCATCAAGATTGGCAAGGAGGAAGTCAAACTTTCACTTTTTGCAGACGACATGATACTTTACATGAAAAACCCGACGGAATCCACCAAAAGCCTACTAGAACTGATTCATGATTTCAGCAAAGTTGCAGGATACAAAATCAATGTACAGAAATCGGTGGCATTTCTATACACCAACAATGAAGCAGCAGAAAGAGAAATAAAGAAGCTAATCCCTTTCACAATTGCACCAAAAACCATAAAATACTTAGGAATAAACCTAACCAAAGATGTGAAAGACCTCTACACTGAAAACTATAAAAAACTTATGAAGGAAATTGAGGAAGACACAAGGAAATGGGAAAACATCCCATGCTCATGGATTGGAAGAATAAATATCATTAAAATGGCAATACTACCCAAAGCAATCTACACATTCAATGCAATCCCGATCAAAATTGTACCAGCATTCTTCTCAAAGCTAGAGCAAACAATCCTAAAATTTGTATGGAACCGCAAAAGACCTCGAATAGCCAAAATAATACTGAAGAATAAAACCAAGGCGGGAGGCATCACAATCCCAGACTTTAACCTCTACTACAAAGCGGTAGTCATCAAGACTGTATGGTATTGGCACAAAAACAGACACATAGACCAATGGAATAGAATAGAAAACTCAGAAATGGACCTGCAAGTATATGGCCAACTAATCTTTGACAAAGCGGGAAAGAGTATCCAATGGAAAAAAGACAGCCTCTTTAACAAATGGTGCTGGGAGAATTGGACGCAACATGCAGAAGAATGAAACTAGACCATTTTCTTACACCACTCACAAAAATAAATTCTAAATGGATAAAAGATCTGAATGTGAGACAGAAAACCACCAAAATCCTAGAGGAGAAAGCAGGAAAAAGCCTCTTTGACCTAAGACGCACCAATTTCTTACCCGATACGTCTCCAAAAGCAAGGGAATTAAAAGCAAAGATGAACTATTGGGACCTCATCAAGATAAAAAGCTTCTGCACGGCAAAGGAAACAACCAACAAAACAGATAGGCAACCAACAGAATGGGAAAAGATCATCGCAAATGACATATCGGATAAAGGACTAATATCTAAACTCTATAAAGAACTTACGAAACTCCACACTCGAGAAACAAATAATCCAGTGAAGAAATGGGTGAAAGATATGAATAGACACTTCTCCAAAGAGGACATTCAGATGGCCAACAGTCACATGAAACGATGCTCAAAGTCACTCATCATCAGGGAAATACACATCAAAACCACACTGAGATACCACCTTACACCGGTTCGAGTGGCTAAAATGAACAAATCAGAAAACTATAGATGCTGGCGGGGATGTGGAGAAGCAGACACCCTCCTACACTGTTGGTGGGAATGCAAACTAGTGCAGCCACTCTGGAAAACGGTGTGGAGGTTCCTCAAAACAATGAAAATAGAGTTACCCTATGACCCAGCAATAGCACTGCTAGGAATCTTCCCAAGAGACACAGGAATGCTGATGCACAGGGGCACGTGTACCCCAATGTTCATAGCAGCACTTTCGACAATAGCCAAATCATGGAAAGAGACCAAGTGCCCTTCAACTGACGAATGGATAAAGAAGATGTGGCACATATATACAATGGACTACTACGTGGCAAAGAGAAAAAATGAAATCTGGCCATGTGTAGCCACATGGATGGAACTGGAGGATATTATGTTAAGTGAAATAAGGCAGTCAGAAAAAGACAGATACCATATGTTTCCATGAATAGGTGGACTTTGTGAGAGTAAGCAAAATCCAGGGGGAGGGGAAGAGGGGAAAGGGAAAAAAGACACAGAGAGGGAGGGAGATAAAACATAAGAGACTCTCAAAGACTGATGATTGACTGCTCCAGAGTTATGTTTAGAAAAGTCATAATTTTGAGGATCCTCTGTTGTAATAATATAATTTTTGCACCAGAAAATGTAGTTGAGTACCAATATTTATAGAGGACAGAGTTAATACTTCACAATGTTTTCCTTTTTATTTTAATTATTATTTTTTAATTTTAAGTAAAACTCTACACTATACGTGGAGCTCGAACTCATGACCCTGTGAGCAAGAGTTGTATGCTCTACCAACTGAGGGGGTGAGGGAGGGGGGAGAGGGGGTGACGGGCATTAAAGAGGGCACATGTTGGGATGAACACTGGGTGTTATATGTAAACCAATTTGAAAATAAACTGTTATTAAAAAAAAGATACCACATTTAAAGTATTCGTTGTTTATTTATTTTGGGAAATTTTTGAAATTATTAGATTTATATAAGTGCTTTTTGATCTCTATAATAAGCTTTCTTACCATTGCCACTATTGACATGCAGGACAGATGATTCTTTGTTACATATGGTTACCGGGGCATTGTAAGGTGTTTGGCAGCATACCAGACCTCTACTCACCAGATGCCAGAGACACCTCCAAGTTGTGACAACCAGAAACATCTCTAGACGTTGTCAAATGTCCTCAAGGGGAGAAGGGGAGAATTGCTCCATACCAACCAGAATAGTGCTCCCTTATTTAAAGAGCTTTATAATTTCTTAGTATATTCAAGAGGTAGAATTATATCTCATTCACACAAGCAGAGGTAAAGATTTTTTTCACTTGTAGATGCTGCCAATCACAAGAATCTCCCAGCTTCAGCTTAGCAGGTTAGCGGTGGGTATACGTTTAGTATTACAAGAAACTGCCAAACTGTTTCAAAAGTACAAACTTCTGTTCCTACCAGCAATGTATGAAAGTTTTGGTTACTCTGTATATTCACTAACACTTAATAATATTAGCTCTACGAGGCATAAAAAACAGTGAGAACAAGTGCCTTGAGGTGGAAGTGGGCTTGGTATGTTCATGGAGAACAGAGATGTCAGTACACCTGCAGCAAAGTGAACAAGGGGGAGAGTGGTGATGCAGTCAGAGAGGTAACAGGGACCAGATTAGGCAGGGTTTTTGTAAGCCATATTAAAGGGTTTGGCTTTTATTCCAAGCAAGATGGAAAGCCACTGAAGATAGGGAGAAGAGTGGTGTGATAGGATTAAGGCTTGAAAGCATCACTCAGTGCTGCTGAGAATAAACCATGAAAAGGCAAAAAGGAAGGCAGGGGTTCCAGTCACCAGACTATTTATTACAACAATCCACAGTCAACAATCCACAGTTGACTAGACAAATGTAAGAAGTGTAATATAGGGGTGCCTGGGTGGCTCAGTCGGTTGAGTGGCCGACTTTGGCTCAGGTCATGATCTCGTGGTCTGTGAGTTCGACCCCCGCGTCGGGCTCTATGCTGACAGCTCAGAGCCTGGAGCCTGCTTCGGATTCTGTGTCTCCCTCTCTCTCTGCCCTTCTCCTGCTCATGCTCTGTCTCTATGTCTCAAAGATAAATAAACATCAAAAAAAATTAAAAAAAGTGTAAGGTAAAACTTTTAGGGCTTGGAGTTTTGACATGTTTTGTAAGTTAGAGCTGTCAGGATCTGCTGATAGATCAGATGTGGGATATGAGTGGAGTCAAGGATTACTCTTTTTCCTAGCCTGGGAAGCATGTCTGGAGGAGGGAAATAATGTTCTATTTTGCCATGCTAGGTTTGACATTGAATTCCAGTATTTAGGAATCAGGAAAGTGAGGAGCATCTAGCATAGGAAACTAAGAAGGAGAGAGCAGTGAGATGAGAGGAAAAGCAGGAGTGTGTTGAATACAGGGTTTTAATGAGGACTTTGTCAAATGCACTGAGAGG
Organism: Paguma larvata; assembly: GCA_030068075.1. Taxonomy (NCBI): domain Eukaryota; kingdom Metazoa; phylum Chordata; class Mammalia; order Carnivora; family Viverridae; genus Paguma; species Paguma larvata. The sequence goes on along the minus strand of CM057842.1, from coordinate 18,883,212 downwards.
TTAAATAAAATACAAACTGAGAATTAGCCACTACAATTGGGTTTGTGGTGGCCATCACTGATTCCTATAAAGGCAATTTTGATGAAATGATTGGAGTGAATTCAAGAGTAATGGGAGAGAAGAAAATGGGAACAGAGCACAGACAACTCTTGGAGAATTTTCAGTAATTGGAATCAGAGAAATAAGGTAGTATTACAGTGCTGTGCAATCAGAAGAGGTTTTTTTTAATGAGACAAAATTTCAAGCTATTTGTATGCTGAAGGGAATGATCTAGTAAAGGTAAAAAATTTGATGATGCATGTGTTAAGTCCTTAAGTAGCCAAGAAGAGATGGGTCCCAGGTCAAAAACGGAAGCTCTGCTTAGGCTAGATATTCCATATATTGTCACAGAGGAAAAGCATAGAAGACAGATGACACAGGCATTTGGTGACAGGAGAACTAAATTCCCGCCCCCCCCCCAAGTGCCTTATTTTCAAGGAAATAAGAAGCAAGGTCATCACCTGAGAGTGAGTAGGGTGGGAAGGAGTGTCAGAGATTTGAGAATAGAGAAGAAGTTGTGAAACAGTTTCATAAAGAGTGGTAATGCAATCTCGACAGGAGATAGGTAGCTCACCTGCCAGATGATTTTGAGATTTGTGAACACTAATTAAAAGTGTGATTGTGTGTGTTTTTTTAAGCCAAGAGTAATGATATACATTGATACTGAAATATCATGTATGTATGTGTATGTTTCTACATATATGTATGTGTATGTATATTTATGCACACACATATACACACATACACACAGTGTTTATGCAATACATACATGCATTCATATACATATAATAGCAATGCAAAAATATACTAATATACTCCTTTAAGGCATTAAACAGTCTTTTATTTTCTTAAGAGTTTCTAACAGACTGTACTGTTCAAAGATGACTACAATACCTCTCATCCCAAGTACTATTCAGCAAAAATGTGACCTTCACACTCCTCCAGTATGAGATAGAGTCTGTTTCTTCACACCTTTGAGTCTAGGAAAGCCCTGAGACTGCTCTGACCAACTGAACACAACAGCAGGGAGCTAAAGCTAGTTCTAGAAGTGACCTTAACTTGTCTGGAAGCTTCAGCTTCCTGCCTCTTGGAATATATGCTCTTTCTGGAAGGTTCCCTCTTAGAATCCAGCTGTCATGCTGTAAAAAGCCCAAGATGCATGGAGAGGCCACAATGAGACACTCCATTAAGTAGTCCCAGCTGTGTGAGTGAGCCAACTTAGCTGCTATGCCAAGCCCGGGAGAACCTTCAGGGGACTACAGCTCCTACCAAAATCTGACTGCAACATGAGAAACCCTATGTGAAAACTACCCAACTGAGCTCACTCTATCCAGAGAAGAGTGAAATATAATAAATAGTTGTTTTAAGCCACTAAGACTTGGAGTAGTTTGTTATGCAGATAATTGGAAAAACTGCACAGTATTTTCTCCAACTGCAAATCAGTTCTTTCTAATTATATTAAGCCAGGAATGCTAACTCTGCACTAAGAATGAAATGGGTCACATAATCAGAAACTAAAACTATTAGCACAATCAATTTGATGCTGATTTCTTTCTCCAGGCCAACTTAACGAGCTCTGTGACCAGAGCTCCTAGCACTAGAGGCTGCTCCATCAGCACTGCTCTGACACAACACTGCATTCTTGGGTTTGCTGGCAGAAAACACACAGCATTCAAGGTGAGCAATCTTGAGTGACTGGCCACAGAGTAAAAAATTTACCTAGGATCACTTGACACCACAGGACAGCTGAAAGTCCCAATTTGGCTGAACGATGCTTTTCTACTGAGACTCCTGCTCCTCAGTAGATTAAAATAACTGTACAATTAGGTTGGTGGTAAGATTTAGCTTTCCTGCATAATCACCCTTAGTTCCTGTCAAGGCTAAAATAAATGCAAGAAAATTTTAAAAAATGGTGGGGAGAGTTAAGATGATAGAGTAGTATGGGGACCTTGAGCTTTTCTTGCCCCTGAAACGCAGCTAGATCAGCATCGAACCATTTCAAACACCCAGGAAACTGATCTGAGGATTAATGCAACAATCTGCATAATGTAAGCCAGAGAACTTGGCAGATACACAGTGCAGAGAGGTGATCTGAGGGAGAGAAAAGCCATGGAGCCATGGAGGGTCGAGAGCCTTTTTTGTGGAGAGGACAGAAAAAGAAAGAGAAAGGGAGAGAGTGCAGCACAATGGAATCATGCAAGAAAAGCACTATCCCCAAAGAAGCTGGAGAGAAAGAAAAAGAGTGAAAACACTCACAGGGGACTGGACAAGAAATCTTTTCCCCAAAACCACTGACAGGGAGAAAGTAGAGATTCAGACTTCAGTGCCTGGTGGTACTCTGGTGAAGAAGCAGAGCAAATCCTCAGGAGCAGGCAGCGCAGTCTGAGGGGTCCATGTGCCACACAGGGAGAAGCAGTTTCGCAGCATGGAGTGCGTTTGGTGGAGGCCATATGGCCTCTCCACAGGCAAAAGTCCTGGCAGACCGTGGAGAGCTGCCACATTTACTGATGTTGGAACAAAGATGCCAGAGTGCAGCAAAACTTGGCGCCAGCTATGTGTTCTGATTTACCATAAACTTTAAGCTTCTGCTGCTGCACAACATTTTCAGGGACAAGCTGGGACTGACTATTGCCCTCCTCCAGACAATCAGCTCGGTACCAAAACTGTGGGGGTCTCTGAAGTGTGGGGTTTTGAAACACAACCCCATCTGAGATAAAATTCTAGAGGGAAGTAACACCTGACAGGAAGACAGCTTAGACACAGACAGGATAAAGGCGGGGGATAAGATAAAGTAGGAGTGCTTGACAGTGTGTTTGTGAGTGCACAAAATTCCCAAACCGGAGACTAGAGAGCTGGGTGAAGCCATTTTCACCTTGTGGATGGACCTCAGTGAGCTAAGCAGCACCGCCAAGGGGAGAAAAGAGCCATTATACCAAGCTCAATGCACCTGTGCCCTCCAGGCACATCCTCCAGAAGGCCAGGATGGCTTCTTCCCACCTGCTTAGTCTACAGACTAAAGCGTGCTCCAAAGTTTCGATTCTAGGGGAAACTGGATGTAACTTCATTTGGATTTCATTCTGTTTATTTTCTTTGCTTCTGTTTTTGCTTATATTGGGTTTTTTTTTCTTTCTTTTCTTTCTCTTTCCAGGACATAGAGCAAAATTTTTTAAAATTTTTGTTATTTTTAAATTCTATTTTATTTTATTCTGTTTTATTATTGAAAACCTTTTTAAATTGTAAATTTTTTAAACTTTTTTTTCCTTTCTCTTTTTTCTCTTTTCTTTCAAGCTTCTCTCAACAAGCCAACCAAAACACAGATAGGATCTAGCTTCCATTATTTGATTGTTTTCTGTTCTTTTTTTTTTAATTTTTAAATTTTAATTTGTTAATCTTTTTCTTCCTCCAAAATGACAAGATGGAGGATTTCAACCTCAAAAAAAGAACAGGAAGAAATGATGGCCAGTGATTTAATCTACACAGGTATAAGTGAGATGTCTGAATTAGAATTTAAAACCACAATTATAAGAATACTATCTGGGGTTAAAAAAAAGCATAGAAGACACCAGAGAATCCCCTTCTGCAAAGATAAAAGAACTAAAGTCTTGTCAGTCCAAAATGAAAAATGTTATAACTGAGACGCAATCTGGAATAGATGCATGATGGCAAGGATAGGTGAAGCAGAGCAGTGAATCAGTGATATAGAATGTAAAATTATGGAAAATAATGAAGCAGAAAAAAGAAGGAAGCAAAGGCAAAAGATCATGATACATACAAAACTTAGAGAACTCTGTGACAACAACAGTAATTTTATAGGAGTCCCAGAAGATGAAGAGAGATAAAAAGGGGCAGAAGGTTTATGTGAGCAAATTATAGCTAAAAACTTTCCTAATCTGGGAAAGGACACGGACATTAAAATTGAAGAACAGAGAACTCCCATTAGATTCAACAAAATCCCATCACCAAGGAATATCATAGTCAAATTCACAAAACACACAGAAAAAGAATCATGAAAGCAGCAAGGGAAAAAAGTACTTAATCTACAAGGGAAAACAGATAAGGTTCACAGAAGATCTGTCCAAAGAAATTTGGCAGGCCAGATAGGAGTGACAAGATATATTCAATGTGCTGAATTGGAAAAATATGCAGATAAGAATTCTTTATCCAGGAAGGCTGTCATTCAGAATAGAAGGAGAGATGAACAGTTTCCCTGACAAATAAAAACTAAAGGAGCTTGTGACCACTAAACCTTCCCTGAAAGAAATTTTAAGGGGAACTCTTTGAGTGGAGAAAAAAAACAAACAAACAAAACAGACCAAAAGCAACAGAAGAAAGGATGCAAGAACATCACCAGAAATACCAACTCTACAGGCAACACAACAGTACTCAATTCATATTTTTCAATAATAACTTTAAATTCTCTGATCAAACGCACAGGGTATCAGAATGGATAAAAAAAAACAAGATCCATCTATATGGTGTCTACCAGAGACTCATTTTATTTTTATTTATTTATTTTTTATTCTAAGTGTCCATCACTGATGAGTGGATAAAGAAGATGTGGTATATATATATATATATATATATATATATATATATATATATATATATATATACACAATGGAATACTATGCAGCAATGAGAAAGAATGAAATCTGGCCATGTGCGGCAACATGGATGGAACTGGAGGATATTATGCTGAGTGAAATAAGTCAGGCAGAGACCCAGCAGAGAACCAGTGGGGAGGGGAAGAGGGGAAGGGGGGGAAAAAGCCACAGAGAGGAAGGAAGACATGACATGAGAGACTCTCAAAGAATAAGAAAGAACTGAGGTGAGAGATGGGTGTGGGGGGGGGAGAGCGGGTGATGGGCACAGAGGAGGGCACTCGTTGGATTGAGCACTGAGTGTTGTATAGAAACCAATTTGACAATAAATTAAAAAAAAAAGAGAGAGACTCATTTTAGACCTAAGATACCTGCAGATTGAAAGTAAGGGAATGGAGAACCATCTATCATACTAATGGACATCAAAAGAAAGCAAGAGTAGCCATACTTATATCAGACAAACTAGATTTTAAAACAAAGACTGTAACAAGAGATGAAGAAAGGTATTATATCATAATTAAGGGGTCTATCCATCAAGAAGATCTAGTAATTGTAAAAATTCATGCTCCCAACTTGGAAGCAGCCAAACATATAAATCAATTAATCACAAACATAAAGAAATTCATTGATAATATCATCATCATAATGGTAGGACTTTAACCCCCCACTTACAGCAATGGACAGATCATCTAAGTAGAAAGTCAACAAGGAAACAATGGTTTTGAATGAGACACTGGACTGGATGGACTTAACATGTATATTAAGAATATTACATCCTAAAGCAGTAGAATACGCATTCTTCTTGAGTGCACATAGATCATTATCCAGAATAGACCACATACTGGGTCACAAATCAGCCCTTAACAAGTACAAAAAGGGGCACCCGAGTGGCTCAGTCGGTTAAGTGTCTGGCTTCAGCTCGGGTCATGATCTCACGGTCTGTGGGTTCAAGCCCCGCGTCGGGCTCTGTGCTGACAGCTCAGAGCCTGGAGCCTGCTTCAGATTCTGTGCCTCCCTCTCTCTCTGCCCCTCCCTTGCTCATGCTTTGTCTCTCCTGCTCTCAAAAATAAAATAAATAAAACATCAAAAAAAAATTTAAATCTTAAACAAGTACAAAAAGATCAATATCATACCATGCATATTTTGATACTACAATGCTTTGAAACTTGAAATCAACCACAAGAAAGAATTTGGAAAGACCAAAATACTTGGAGATTAAAAAACATCCTACTAAAGAATGGATGGGCTAAACAAGATACTAAAGAGGAAATTAAAACACACGTGTAAGCCAATGATTAATGAAAAAAATGACAGTCCAAAATCTTTGGGATGCAGCAAAGGCATTCATAAGAGGGAAGTATATACTAATCCAGGCCTTCCAAAAGAAAGAATAAAGGTCTCAAATACACACCCTAACCTTACACCTAAAGAAGCTGGAAAAAAGAACAGCAAATAAAGCCCCAAAACAGAAGAAGAAGGGAAATAATAAAAATTAGAACAGAAATCAATGATATAAAAAAATCAGTAGAATAGATCAACAAAAGTAGGAGCTGGTTCTTTGAAAGAATTAATAAAATTGATGAACCCAACTAGATTTACCAAAAAAAAAAAAAAAGTAAAGGACCAAAATAAATAAAATCACAAACTAAAAAGGAGAGATCATAACCAATACCACAAAAATACAAACAATAATAAGAGAATATTATTAGCAACTATATGCCAACAAATAGGGCAATCTGGAAGAAATTGATAAATCCCTAGAAATATATAAACTATCAAATTGAAACAGGAGGAAATAGAAAATTTGAACAGACTCATAACCAGTAAAGATATTGAATCAGTAATCAAAAATCTCCCAAAAACCAAGAGTCCAGAGCTGGATGGCTTCCCAGAGGAATTCTATCAGACATTAAAAGGGGAGTTAATACCTATTCTTTTGAAGCTATTCTAAAAAATAGAAACGGAAGGAAAGCTTCCAAACTTATTCTATGGAGCCAGTATCACTTTGATTCCAAAACCAGACAAAGACCTCACAGACCAATTTCCCTGATGAACATGGATACCAAAATCCTCAACAAGATACTATCAAATCAAATCCAACAATACAATAAAAGAATTATTCACCACATTCAAGTGGGATTTCCTCCTGGGCTGCAGGGTTGGTTCGGTATCTGCAAATCAATCAATGTGATACATAACATTAATAAAAGAAAGGATTTATTTTATGATCCTCTCAGTAGATGCAGAAAAAGCATTGACAAAATACAGCATCCTTTCTTGATAAAAAAAAAAAAACTATCAAGAAAATAGGAATAGAAGGAGTATTTCTCAACTTCACGAAGGCCATATATGAAAGGCCCACAACTAGTATCATCATCAATGGGAAAAAACTGAAAGCTTTCCTCCTAAGGTCAGGAACATAATATGGATGTCCACTTCCAATAGCATTGGAAGTCCTAGCCTCAGCAATCAGACAACAAAAAGAAAAAAAAAGTCATGCAAACTGGCAAATAAAGTCCCACTCTCACTCACTGAAAATGACATGATACTCTACGTGGAAAACCCGAAAGACTCTACCAAAAACCTGCTAGAACTAAAGCATGAAGTCAGCAAAGTCACAGCATATAAAATCAACATACAGAAACTGGTTGCATTTCTATACACCAATAATGAAGCAGCAGAAAGAGAAATCAAGGAATCAATCCCATTTACGATTGCACCAAAAACCATAAGATACCTAGTAATAAACCTAACCAAAGAGGTAAAAGATCTGTATGCTGAACGCTACAGAAAACTTATGAAAGAAACTGAAGATGACACAAAGAAATAAAAAAACATTCTATGCTCATGGATTGGAAGAACACATATTGTTAAAATGTCCTTCTACTCAAAGCAATCTACACATTCAATACAATCCCTATCAAAATAATACCAGCCTTCTTCACAGAGCTAGAACAAACAACCCTAAAATTTGTATGGAACCAAAAGACCCTGAATAACCAAAGGAACGTTGAAAAAGAAAACCAAAGCTGGAGGCATCACAATTCTAGACTTCAAGCTGTATTACAATGCTGTAATCATCAAGAGAGTATGGCACAAGCACAAACACATAAATTCATAAATCAATGGAACAAAAACATAAACATATAAATCAATGGAACAAAATAGAGAACTCAGAAATATACCCACAAATGTATACTCAACTAATCTTCGACAAAGCAGGAATGAACATCAAATGGAAAAAAGACAGGTTCTTCAGCAAATCGTGTTGGGAAAACTACACAGCAGCATGAAGAATGAAACTGGACCACTTTCTTACACCTTACACGAAAATAAATTCAAAATAGGTGAAAGACCTAAATGTAAGACAGGAAACCATCAAAATCCTAGAGGAGAAAACAGGCAACAACTTCTTTGACCTCAGCTGCAGAAACTTCCTATGAGACGTGTCTCCAGAGGCAAGGGAAATAAAAGCAAAAATGAACTATTGGGACCTCAACAAGATAAAGAGATTCTGCACAGCAAAAGAAACAATCAACGAAACTAAAAGGCGGCCTATAGAATTGGAGAAGATATTTGCAAATGACATATCAGATAAAGGGTTAGAATCCAAAATCTATAAAGAAATGATCAAACTCAACACTCAAAAACCAAATAATCCAGTGAAGAAATGGGCAGAAGACATGAATAGACACTTTTCCAAAGAAGACATCCAGATGACTAACAGACACATGAAAAGATGCTCAACATCACTCATCATCAGGGAAATACAAATCAAAACCACAATGAGGTACCACCTCACACCTGTCAGAATGGCTAAAATTAACAACTCAGGAAACAACTGATGTTGACAAGGATATGGGGAGAGGGGAACCCTCTTGCACTGCTGGTGGGAATCCAAACTGGTGCAGCCACTCTGGGAAACAGTATGGAGGTTCCTCAAAAAATTAAAAATAGAACTACCTTATGACTTTTTTTTTTATTTTTTTTTTTTTTTGAGAGAGAGAGAGAGAGAAATTGAGACAGAGAATGATTGGGGGAAGGGCAGATAAAGAGGGAGAAAGAGTATCCCAAGCAGGCTCTGAGCTGTCAGAACAGAGCCTGATGAAGGGCTCTATCTCATGAACCATGAGATCATAACCTGAGCCAAAATCAAGAGGCAGACACTTAACTGACTAAGCCACCTTGGCGCCCCTTTACTTCCTACTTTTTGAACATTTTTATTTATAAATAGGTAGATGGCTTACTTTTTCACTTTCTTTTTTTTCACTGTTTATTCATTTTTGAGAGTGACAGAGAGAGAACATGAGCAGGGGAGAGTCAGAGAGAGGGAGACACAGAATCTGAAGCAGGCTCCAGGCTCTGAACTGTCAGCGCAGAGCCCGATGTGGGGCTGGAGCCCATGGACCACAAGATCATGACCTGAGCCAAAGTCAGAAGCTTAACCGACTGAGCCACCCAGGCACCCCAACTCAACCCAGTAAAATATAAAACTATCTAAACTGCAGTACTTGCCACCCTAATGACTTTTCTGCCAAAAATATCTTAAGCTCAGGAATTTATTTTATTTTACTTTATATTATTTTATTTTAATTTTATTTTAAATATAATTTATTGTCAAATTGGTTTCCATACAACACCCAGTGCTCATCCCAGCAAGTGCCCTCCTCAATGCCAATTATCCACCTTCCCTTCTCCGCTACCCTCCATCAACCCTCAGTTTGTTCTCAGTATTGAACAGTCTCTTATGGTTTGCCTCCTCACTCTCTGTAACTTCTTTTTTTCCCCCCTTTTCTCCCCCACGGTCTTCTGTAAAGTTTCTCAAGATCCACATATGAGTGAAAACATGTGGTGTCTGTCTTTATCTGCCTGACTTATTTCACCCAGGATAATAACTTCCAGTTCCATCCACATTGCTACAAATAGATTTCATTCTTTCTCATTGCCATGTAGTATTCCACTGTACATATACCACATCTTCTTATCCATTCCTCAGTTGATGGACACTTATAGTTTCTTTCCATGATTTGGCAATTGTTGAAAGTGCTCCTATAAACATTGGGATACATGTGCCCTTATGCATCAGTACTCCTGTATCCCTTGGGTAAATTCCTAGCTGTGCTATTGCTGAGTCATAGGGTAGTTCTATTTCTAATTTTTTGAGGAACCTCCATACTGTTTTCCAGAGCAGCTGCAACCAGTTTGCATTCCCACCAACAGTGTAAGAGGGTGCCTGTTTCTCCACATCCTCATCAGCACTATAGTCTCCTGATTTGTTCTTTAGCCACTCTGACTGGCATGAGATGGTATCTCAATGTGGTTTTGATGTGTATTTCTCTGATGATGAGTAACATTAAGCATCATTTCATGAGTCTGTTGGCCATCTGGATGTCTTCTTTGGAAAAGTGTCTATTCATGTCTTCAGCCAATTTCTTCACTAGATAGATTATTTATTTGTCGGGCATGGAGTTTGGTGTGTTCCTTATAGATTTTGGATACTAGCCCTTTATCTGATATGTCGTTTGCAACTATCTTCTCCCATTCCATTGGTTGCTATTAGTTTACTTGATTGTTTCCTTTGCAGTGCAGAAGCTTTTTATCTTAATGAGGTCCCAATAGTTCATTTTTGCTTCTCTTTCCCTTGCCTTTGGGGATGCATCGAGTAAGAAATTGCTGTGGCTAAGGTCAAAAAGGTTTTTTCCTGCTTTCTCCCTGGGTTTTGATGGTTTCCTGTCTCACATTCAGGTCCTTCACCCACTTTGAGTATATTTTTGTGTATGGTGTAAGAAAGTGGTCTAGTTTCATTCTTTTGCATGTTGCTGTCCAGTTCTCCCAGCACCATTTGTTAAAGAGGCTGTCTTTTTCCCACTGGATACTCCTTCCTGCTTTCTCAAAGATTAGTTGGCCATACATTTGTGGGTTCAATTCTGGGTTCTCTATTTTATTCGATTGGTCTACGTGTCTGTCTTTGTGCCAATGCCATACTGTCTTGATGATTACAGCTTTGTAGTAGAGGCTAAAGACTGGGATTGTGATGCCTCCCGTTTTGGTTTTCTTCTTCAATATTACTTTGGCTATTCGGGGTCTTTTGTGGTTCCATACAAATTTTAGGACTGTTTGTTCCAGCTTTGAGAAGAATGCTGGTGTAAATTTGATTGGGATTGCACTGAATGTGTAGATTGCTTTGGGTATGATTGAAATTTTAACAATATTTGTTTTTCCAATCTATGAGCATGGGATGCTTTTCCATTTCTTTGTGTCTTCTTCAAATTCCTTTGTAAGTTTTTTATAGTTTTCAGCATAGAGATCTTTTACACTTTGGTTAGGTTTATTCCTAGGTATTTTATGAGTTTTGGTGGAATTGTGAATGGGATTAGTTCTTTATTTCTCTTTCTGTTGCTTCATTATTGGTGTATAAAAATGCAACTGATTTCTGTACATTGATTGTGTACCCTGCGAGTTTGCTGAATTCATGTATCAGTTCAAGCAGACTTTTGGTGGATTCTGTCGGGTTTTCCATGTAGAGGATCATGTCGTCTGTGGAAAGTGAAAGTCTGATTTCCTTCTTGCCAATTCTGATGCCTGTGATTTCATTTTGTTTTCTGATTGCTGATGCTACAACCTCCAACACAATGTTTAACAACAGTGGTGACAGTGGACATCCCTGTAATGCTCCTGATCTCAGGGGAAAAGCTCTCAGTTTTTCCCCGTTGAGGATGATATTAGCTGTGGGCTTTTCATAAATAGCTTTAATGATCTTTAAGTATGTTCCTTCTATCCTGACCTTCTCACAGGTTTTTATTAAGAAAGGATTCTGGATTTTGTCAAATGCTTTTTCTGCATCTATTGACAGTATCATACAGTTCTTATCTTTTCTTTTGTTAATATGATGTGTCACATTGATTGATTTGCACATATTGAACCAGCCCTGCAACCCAGGAATGAATCTCACTTGATCATGGTCAATAATTCTATTTACATGCTGTTTAATTTGCTTTGCTAGTATCTTGTTGAAAATTTTTGCATCAATATTCATCAGGGATATTGGCCTGTAGTTTTTGCTTTGTTTTGTTTTGTTTTTTTGCTAGGTATCTGTCTGGTTTGGGGATCAAAGTGATGCTGGCTTCATAGAATGAGTCCAGAAGTTTTCCTTCCATTTCTAATTTTTGGAACATCTTATTAACTCTGCTTTAAATGGCTGGTAGAATTCCTCAGGGAAGCCATCTGGTCCAGGACTCTTATTTGTTGGGAGATTTTTGATAACTGATTCAATTTCTTCACTAGTTATGGGTCTGTTCAAATTTTCTGTTTCTTCCTGTTTGAGTTTTGGTAGTGTGTGGGTGTTTAGGAATTTGTCCATTTCTTCCAGATTGTCCAGTTTGTTGGCATATAATTTCTCATAATATTCCCTGATAATTGCTTGTATTTCTCAGGGACTGGTTGTAATCAATCCATTTTCATTCGTGATTTTATCTATTTGGGTCCTCTCTCTTTTCTTAGAAGCCTGGCCAGAGGTTTATCAATTTTATGTTTTCAAAAAACCAACTCTTGGTTTCATTGCTCTGTTCTGTTTTCTTTTTCTTTTTCTTTTTTTTTTTTTTTTTGGATTCTATATTGTTTATCTCTGCCCTGATCTTTATTATTTCTCTTCTTCTGCTGGGTTTGGGGTGTCTTTGCTATTCTGCTTCTAGTTTTTTAGGTGTGCTATTAGATTTTGTATTAGTGATTTTTGTTTCTTGAAATAGGCCTGGATTGCAATGTATTTTCGTCTTAGGACTGCCTTTGCTGCATCCCAAAGAGTTTGGATTGTTGTATTTTCATTTTCATTTGTTTCCATATATTTTTAAATTTCTACTCTAATTGCCTGGTTGACCCATGCATTCTTTAGGAGGATGTTCTTTAACCTCCATGCTTTTGGAGGTTTTCCAGACTTTTTCCTGTGGTTGATTTCAAGTTTCATAGTATTGTAATCTGAAAGTGTGCAAGGTATGATCTCAGTTCTTTTATATTTCTTGAGAGCTTCTATGTGATCTATCTTGGAGAATGTACCATGTGCACTCGAGAAGAAAGTGAATTCCATTGCTTTCAGATGTGGAGTTCTAAATACATCTGTCAAGTTCATCTGGTCCAATGTGTCATTCAGGGCCATTGTTTCTTTAGTGATTCTCTGTCTAGTTGATCTATCCATTGCTGTTAAGTGGAGTATTAAAGTTCCCTGCAATTGGCACATTTTTATCCATAAAATTGCTTATCTTTGTAGTTAATTGTTTTACAAATTTGTGTGTCCCCAAATTTGGTGTGTAGACATTTATAATTGTTAGCTCTTCTTGATGGGTAGTCCCTGTGATTATTATATAATGCCCTTCTTCATCTCTTGTTACAGCTTCTACTTTAGAAAAATTTTTTAGAATAAATTATACACATTTTTAATGACTTAGAAAAACAAAGGAGTCATTTCTGACAGGCCTAAAAGCTTGACATATTCAACGTATTTAGGAACTGGTTTTGGTGTCCGGAATTCTTTAATTGTACTATCTGGGCCTTTTGAGAGTAACAAAGAAAAGGCCGGTTTCTTTTAAGTTTGCTGCTGAAGATCACATTCTGGATCATAAGCTGGATTGAATTGGGGGGGGCTACCTTACCTTAACACATAAAGGAAAAGTGTGTCAGTGCAAAATATGGACTGTTTTCAGGAAAAAAAAAATTTTTTTTAATTGATATAGGTTGGAAAAGGGAATTTTCCTTCCTGGTTTGGAGTCCTCCCAGTTTAAGGCAGAACTTATCCATTCTGATTTCTGCCATTAGAATCTTTTTCTGCTTATTTAGTTTTCTCTTCTGACTTCAACCAGTGCTGGATTCGTTTGGCATAACTTTGTGCCACGGAGTTAATGATGGACAGGAGGAAGTAACACACCATTACAATGACCAACTTCTGAAACATCCAAGACCACGTTTTCTCCATGCGATGTGGCCATTTTACTTCTGTGGAGAAGCTTCTGCCGCTGGGCCTCCAGGTATTCCTGGAATGGCTTCTGCAGAGATGAACCTATGCCGGCGAAAACACCGATGAAAGCCACCATCTGTTCCACTATGTGTTTGCTGAATGTTATTATAACGAAGAGTTTCTGGATATGCATTTTAATGATGCTTTTCCAATCAGAGTTGCACCAAAGAAAGTCCAAAAAAGTACAAGAAAGTGTCCACATGTTATTCCAGCCAGGTCAAACAGAGGATTTGGAACTGAAGCACAGGCCAAAATTCCAAAAAATCCAACCTTCTGTACTAGGTTTGGACTGCCAAAGTCTTTTGCAGTTTCTGCGTGTTCCAGCATTTCTTCGAATTCCGGATACTCTTCATTATCTTGTTCAGCACCTGAAAGGCGAGCTGCCCTGGCCATGAATATGGAGGCAGCTCTCCAATTGTCCAGCCTTAACTTTAAAGTCTAGTTTGTCTGATATAAGTATGGTTCTCCAGCTTTCTTTTGACTTCCTGTAGCATGGTAGATAGTTCTCCATCCCCTCACTTTCAGTCTGAAGCTGTCGTCAGGTCTAAAATGAGTCTCTTATAGACAGCAAATTGTTGGGTCTTGTTTTTTTATCCATCCTGATACCCTATGTCTTTTGATTGGAGCATTTAGTCCATTTACATTCAGTGTTATTATTGAAAAATACAGGTTTAGAGTCATTGTGTTATCTGTAGGTTTCATGCTTGTAGTGATGTCTCTGCTACTTTATGTTCCTTGCAAAATTTCCTTTGTAGAGTCCCCCTTAGGATTTCTTGTAGGGCTGGTTTATTGGTGATGAATTCCTTCCATTTTTGTTTGCTTGGGAAAACCTTTTTCTCCCCTTCCATTCTCAATGACAGGCTGGCCGGATAAAGGATTCTTGGCTGTATATTTTTCCTGTTCATCACATTGAATACTTCCTGCCATTCCTTTCTGGCCTGCCAAGTTGCAGTAGATAGGTCTGCTACTACCCTTATGTGTCTACCTTTGTATGTTAAAGCCTGTTTATCCCTAGCTGCTTTTGGAATTCTTTCTTTAGCCTGTATTTTGCCAGTTTCACTATGATATGTTGTGCAGAAGATCGATTCAAGTTACATCTGAGGGGAGTTCTCTGTGCCTCTTGGCCTTCAATGTCTGTTTCTTTCCTCAGGTTGGGGAAGTTCTCAGCTATGATTTTTTCAAGTACCCCTTTAGCTCCTGTCTCTCTCTTCTTCTTCTTCTGGAATTCCTATGATACGATGTTGTTCCGTTTGAATGCATCACTCAGTTCTCGAATTCTCCCTTCGTGCTCCTGGATCAGATTATCTTTCTTTTCCTCAACTTCCTCTTTTTCCATAATTTTATCTTCTAATTCACCTATTTTCTCTTCTGCCTCTTCAATCCATGCTTCACTCCTCTAGGCTGGTTACTCTGGGTATTGGTTTGCTTAAACAGACATATTTAATCCATTCTCTCGATGCATGTTCTACATCTCCTTCTTTACTTTCCTCTCTCTCTCTCTCTCTCTCTCTCTCTCTCCCTCTTTTTTATTTTTCACCTAATTTATAGCATTTTCTAGTTCATTATGACTATTTTTAAGGTCCTTGATCTCTGCAGCAATGGAATCTCTGCTGTCTCCTATGCTTTTTCAAGCCCAGCGATTAATTTTATGACTATTATTCTAAATTCTCTTTCAGTTATGTTGCTTATATCTGTTTTGATCAATTCTTTAGCGGTCACTACTTCCTGGAATTTCTTAGGAGGAGAATTCTTCCATTTCATCATTTTGGCTAGTTTTCTTTCCCTTTTAAGTTTTAAAAGCTTATTATGTGCTCTTCACCTGAAAGTACTGCTATATTAAAGGGGGCTCATACACTGTCCAGGGCCTTGCTGTTCAGGAGGTCTTTTTTGGAGAGTGTTAGTTGCTCTTTGTTGTTGTGACTTTGGTTATTTTATTTCCCTATTTGTAGTGATGTTTTGGACCCTCCACCAGGTGTGTTTTGGTTTGTTCCTTGAAGAAGTCCCAGAAAGGAAAACAGACAGACAGGAAACAAAAACACACAAACGCACCAACAAATAAAACAAACAAACAAACAGGCCAAAACAGAAAAAACAAAAAACAGAAGACAATCTCAAAGCATAAAACCAGGAACCCCAGCATGTAAATAACAGGGTGGAGTCAGTGCTGATGAAAGAGCACATACAAAGAGAGAAATGACAGGGGTGGGGAGAAACAGAAAATGAGCATTGATCAGGTAGAGGGACTGAAAGGCTTAATCCAGAGAGACAGAAAGGAGAATAAGGAAGAAAGCAAGGAAATAGAAATGAAGATAAAGTTACCCAGAGGAATTATATGCCCTGATTATTCCAGAGAGAGAGGGAGAGAGAGAGAAAGAGGAAAGTAAAGAAGGAGGTGTAGAACATGCATCGAGAGAATGGCTTAAATATGTCTGTTTAAGCAAACCAATACCCAGAGTAACCAGCCTAGAGGAGTGAAGAGATAAGAAGGAGAAAAGGGAGAATATATCTAAATAACAAAAATTGACCTAGAGTTGATCCAGGCAATGTTGCAGTGCTGGTCCAGAGGAATGGGCCGTCTGGTTCCACAGTGTCTATCTGGCTCTAGTAGATAAGTGGGTATCCAGGACGGAGGAGCCTGGTTTGGTGTAGGCGGGTCCTGCTTCCACTGTGGGCCCCAAAGATTGATCCCTGAGGATCCGCCTTGGTGGTTGTGGGGAGAATAATGGCAACCCCTCAGTCCCTTCTTCATGGACCAGGTGTCCCAAATCACCCATTTTGGATTTGTCCTCACTCTGCCATGGGCACAGATGCGGAGGGCTTTCTCGCCCTCGGACTCCTGTGTCCCACGCTTATCTGAGTTTTAAACTTGTGCTCCGTGAATGTTAATGATGCCTCCATATGTGATCCCGAGGCTGTGTTGCATCACCTCAGGGGAGGGTGCCAGTTTTTCCTGGTGTAGACTGCGCCCCTGATGCACCGCCAAACCTGGAGATGATTGCCCTCTTCCCCAGATATGTGAACGGGGCAACCAGCCCTAGTCTGAAGAAAGTCCTGCAATTAGGGACAGGATTTCTCTCCGAAAGCCTTGCAGTTAGAGATGGGATGACAGGCTCCCTCTCCATTCTGGTCTGAAGTTTTTCTCTTGTCCAGATACAGTCTTATGTTTCCCCGGCTGCTATTTCTCTTCCCTTTGTCTCTCTGCCGAAGGGGATCCCTCCCCTCCATGCCCCCTGGACCATTTTATCTCCCCCAGTTCGCAGTCACACACCGCCTGGTTTTGGGCCACATGGTTTTCCTGTTTTCTTCCTTCTAGACTCCATTTACTTTCCCCCCAGACTCTTGGGATTGAGAGTCCTTTGGCTTCAGTCCTTCATTTTTTGAGAGATGCAGGAAGTATGGGTCCCCCTACTTCCCCACCATGTTGGCTTTTTTGTTCTTCTAGACTGTCATTTAAGGTTGTTCCATGACATAGTTGGCCAAGGATTGAAACTGAATTCAAAAGGGAAATTCTGTGAAATTAAATAGTAAATCCAAGCTATTTCACAGTGATCTTCAAGCACATATTTGCAAGAAATAAAAATGCAAAGCAGCAATGTGGAAATTCTTTTTAAACTGTTCACAAATATGGGGGTATGTGTAATACAATCGATTTGCCTGGCATACGTATTTATTCCTCCCTCTCTGAAGGGCCAGGATATCTTCCTCATTCCACTCCCAACCCAAACACATCCTCCCTTACAGACTTAATAATAACCAAAATAAGACCTCTATAACACAAATATTTGCAGAAGAGCTAAGACTTTAAAGATTCTTTATATTTTAGTTCAAATAAGCTGATCATATTCTTTCCCTAGAACAGATAAGAATCTTGATAAGAAGGGAGCAAAGTCAACTGAAAGATAAGGAAAATTTTAGTGATACAAAAAATGGAGGCTGCAGTTGCTGATATCAAGGGCACCCATTCAGAACTCCGAACAGAGTGAACTTACCTGACAGGGATCTTTGGACAGCTAAGGCATTCTCAGACTCACAGGTAGCCCTTCTACACAAGACAGAACAGTCTCCTGGAGGTACGGAGATGAATAAGAAACCAGTCCCAATCCTCCCAATGCACAATTTCCCTGTCCTTCAGATGTTAAAGATAAAAGGTGGAAAGTAGGTAACTTGCAGAAGATAAAAGACTGAAAACTGAGCCCTGGGGTCAAGGAGGGGGATACAGGTGAGTAGGATGGGAGGATTGGAAGGAAATCAGTAAGAATCAAGTCTATTCTCTGTGCAGAAAGACTCAGGGATTGGAGGTACCAGGAATCCCTGAAGGCGTGTGTGTGTGTGTGTGTGTGAAGTGCATGCCTGGGAAATGGAACCAGGATTGGTTAAAAGTCTTTTAAAAGTCTGTAGGACTTGGGATGCCTAGGTGGCTCAGTCAGTAACTCATCCAACTTCGGTTCAGGTCATGATCTCCGGGTTTGTGAGTTTTGGCCCGCATTGGGCTCTGTGCTAACAGCTCAGAGCCTGGAGCCCACTTCAGATTCTGTGTCTCCTTCTCTCTCTACCCCTCCCCCATTCACACTCTGGGTGTGTGTGTCTCTCTCTCTAAAATAAATAAACATTAAAAAAATGTCTATAAGACTCTTAACTATAAAGAACAAACTGATGGGTATGAGAGGGGAGGAGGAAGAAGGGATGGATGAAACAGGTGATGGGGATTAAGGAGTGCACTTGGCTGTGTGATGAGCACTGAATGTTGTTTGGAAGTGTGAAATCATTAAATTGTACACTTGAAACTAATATTACACTGTATGTCAACTAACTGGAATTTCAATAAAAAACTTAAAAAACAAACAAGAGTTTTCCAAAGTAAAAAAATAAAGTCTATCTTTTTTCTATAAAAAAAGAAAGAAAGAAAGAAAGAAAGAAAGAAAGAAAGAAGAAAGAAAGAAAGAAAGAAAGAAAGAAGGAAAAGTCTGTATAAGACCTTCAGATCATTATCCAGATTTTCTCCGCTGGATACCTTTTTCCAGGTGATTGTTTACTCTCTGCAGAGGTTAAAACAGGGTATATACCTTGGAGGGTATAAAAAGACCAGATTATGTTAAAAAATAGGAAAATTAAGTCAAAGATTAGGTAGTAAATGATGGGATACCTGGGACCTTTCCCACACTGAGCTCCCAAAATCCTGAGAGCCACATTTATTATACCATCCGAGGAAAGAGAAGGCAAGACTTCTCACTGGCAAAATTCAGTCCAGGGAAAAAGACCCAGAAATACTGACAGTTGCTCCCCTTCTCCCATAAAAGGCCATCCCTTCTTCTGATCACTCTACAGAATGTCCATTGGTTCGTAAATACTAGCTCCATTCACAGAGTGTTCTGGCAACATTTTAATGCCTCATCCTTTTTTTTTTTAATGTTTGCTTATTTTTGAGAGAGACACAGCATGCGTAGGGGAGGGGCATAGAAAGAGGCATCTCTTTCCAAAGCAAGCTCCAGGCTCCGAGCTGTCAGCACAGAGCCTGACATGGGGCTTGAAACCATGAACTGTGAGACCATGACCTGAGCCAAAGTCAGACACTTAACCACCTGAGCCACCCAGGCACCCCTTTAATGTCTCATTCCTTTTATTTTTTTTATGTTTATTTTTCTTTTTGAGAGACAAAGAGAGGCTGGAGGAGGAATAGAGTGAGGTAGACAGAGGATCTGAAGCAGGCTCTGCATTGACAGCAGAGAGCCCGACGTGGAGCTCAAACTCACGAACCGCGAGATCACAATCTGAGCCAAAGTTGGGCGCTTAACCGACTGAGCCACCCAGGTGCCCCTTTAATGACTCATTCTTAAATACCAATAGGAGAGAACACCATATAATGAAGAAAGCTTCCAACATGAAGGGAAGAGACCAAAACAATCAGAAAAATGGAAACTGGAGGAAACAGAAACAATGCCAGGAGTAAAAGAAAATTTCAAAAAACTGATAATCAGTATTTTCAGACAGCACAGAGATTATAGTACACTCATGAAATAAGAAGAGGATAAAACAGAAAAGGAGAAAAAGATCCAGGGCCCAAAAGAACTTTTGTAAGTTAAAAATAAGATCGATGTGATTTAAAGCAAAATTCAGTAAAAGTGATACAACAGAAAGTTGAGGAATTTTGTTGGAAAATAGAACAAAAAATTAATACAATGAATCAATGGGAGAGAAACATAAGAAAATTAGTGAATCATTTTGGGATATCCAATTCCAATAAAAGAATTACAGGAAAAGAGAACTATGGAAACAGATGAGAAGAAACTAAAACGAGGAACTAATACAATAAATGCCCCAGGACTGAAGGAAATGAGTTTCTATGATGATAGAACTCATGGAATAGTCATCATAATCAAGGACAAAAGATCCAATTAAGACACATTATTGTAAAATTGCAGAACACTGGGAACAAAGAGATGATCCTAAAATCTTTCATGGAAAACAACTTGTCAAAGAAAAAAAAAAGAAAGAAAGAAAACTTGTCAACAAAAGAGTCAGGAACTAGAATAACACTGGATTTGTCAACAACACTGGAAACTAGAAAATAATGAAGGAATGCTTTAAAACTTCTGTAGTTTATTTGTAACCAAGAATTTTATTTCAAGCCAAACTATGAATCAAGTTAAGGGTAAAGGCACTTCAAATATGCAAGATCTCAAAAAAAAAAAAAAAAATTCTCCCACATACTTTTCTCAGGTGGCTATAGAGACAGTGATTCATCAAATTAGAAAGTAAACCAGGAATTAAGGTGACACTGATTTAACCCAGAGGACAAAGGAACCTAGGCAGGAGAGAGGCAAAGGGCAGATTAACATACGAGGTTGGAGGGTTCCGTATAAGGTATCACTGAGAAAAAAACTGGTAAAATATCTAAAGTGTTTGAGTACACTCAAAGGAGATTTTCAATTCTGCTAGAAGGTTAAGACTTAGAAAACAGAGGAAACAAATGAAAAGAGAAACAACTATTAACCACAAAAAAACACACAAAGTTACACAAGAAAGGAAATTTAACCTTAATTCACTATGTGGCTCAGATGTGAAAGTAGTTATATGGGCATAGTAACAAATGCATAATGATTCCACAACAACAACAAAAGGTGATGTAACTATTTGGAAGTACTGGAGGAGGGAAGGGTATATATGTATATTAAAGAACATTCAGAGCTTAATTCTCATCTTCTATACTAGAAGATCATGAAATGATATCTAAAATAGAAAAAATCAAGATATACATTAAAACAATATTCCTTAGATATATGAAATATCAGAAGAAATAGCTAAAAGTGCTGAATAAAATGTGTGTGTAGTGGGATTCAGGAATGAGGAGAGACAGGACCCAAAACTACAATTTTTCATTTAAGGCCTAGTTGCTTTTCATATATGATTTAAAAATTCATATATACACAAATCTTTGATTTTTTAAAGATGAAATTAAATAACTCCTACCATAAAAGGCCCTCCTCCACCCTCTACCCCAAGCGGATTTCTCTGAGTCACAAATTAAGCTGAGTCTCAATACAGCCTTCACTGATGTTTATTACTTTAAATATTAATGAATGAAACCAGCCAAATCTGCAATGATACCCTGTCAGAATCAACAGAAAAGCTAAACCTTTTATATATCTCATTCCTGAGTGGATGAGAAAGGAAACACATTCCACAGCAGAAGAATACCCTAGAGAATAGTTATCTAGTCATTCACAGCTTTCACACTCCAGTGACAAGTATGTATATACAGCATAAGAATGATAGCAGCTACCCTGCCATCCAAGCCCCTTCAGGATATGAGTCACCCTGCTGCAGCATACAAAGGGAAAAGGCAGAAAGTGCACATTTTCATTCAAGTTATCTAGAGATGCATCTCGAACAGCATTTTCACATCAGGCCATAATCCCAAGGGACTATGTTCTGTTAAATCCTACTCCTGTCTGCTCTAGCCCTTTTAAATGACTTTGTCTTACCTACTAAAACAAACAAACAAAACAGCTGGAAACTTTAAACAAAAACACAAACTTACTTCAACTCCCCCACCCCACATTTTACCATTTACCCCTCAAGTTTATCATCATTAAAAACAATCTGTGAAATTTATTCAATCTCCTGTCTTTCTACTACTGACCCTTGGCTCTTGAGTTTCAAGATTCTTTAATATAGAGACAATATGGGGCACCTGGGTGGCTCAGTTGGTTAAGTGTCCGACTTTGGCTCAGGTCATGATCTCACAGTTCATGAGTTCAAGCCCTGCGTCGGGCTCTGTGCTGACAGCCCAGAGCCCGGAGCCTGCTTTGGATTCTGTGTTTCCCTCTCTCTGACCCTCCCCCACTCATGCTCTGTCTCCCTCTCTCTCAAGAATAAATGAACATTTAAAAAAATATACAGAAGAGGGCACTTGTTGGGATGAGCACTGGGTGTTGTATGGAAACCAATTTGACAACAAATTCTTCAAAAAAAAAAAAAGAAGTTGTCATCTAAATAACACTGCTATTAGGTAAGAAACAAGACAATAATAAGCTTTTAATTATTTGTCAGTATTGATCCTTATTTTAAGGACAGAACCAATCTACTTGCATCTTAGAAAAAATAAATCATGTCATATTATGATTATCTATGAAAAGTAAGTTTAATTCATCAGCAGTATCACATTCAAATACAAAGGAGAATAAACAAAAGTCTATTTTGGAATTACACCCGGGGAAAGCTATTTCAAGGCTCAAATCCAAGGAAATGGCATATATGAAGAAACAGTACTGGAAATGCTCTTAATTCTCTTTAAAAATTCCTTTTCTTCTTGCATTAAGAGCTACTGTCAAACATTAGGAGAACATGACTAATACCCAAACCTGTTATCACCATACTCTATAATTAACAATGAATCACCATGTTCTTCTTAGCTCCCCTCCAATATTTGTTAAGAGAAACGAAAGTTCAAGAGATCTATGCTAAGCTACTCTTCTTTCCCATGTTAAGAACATTACTTCTCTTTAGCATTCTTATGGTTAACTTTTCACTTACCTAGACCAATTCCCTTTCTGTATATTCAGTCTTAGAAATGACTGACTTAACATAGTTGGTACAATACCATTGTTTTTAACGAGATCATTAATGGTTAAAGAGAAGGAAGACTAACAAAAAGGCAGTGTTCTTTTATATGATAAGATAATGTCTTAGTCCTTTTGGGCTATTATAACAAAATACCATAGACTGGCTGGCTTATATACAGTAGAAATGTATTTCTTACAGTTTTGGAGACTGGAAACTCAAGGTCAGGGCGCCAGCTTGGTTAGGTTCTAGTGAAGGTCCTTTCCTGAATTGCTGACTATGGACTTCTCACTGTGTATTCACATGGTAGAAGGGTCTAGAGAGCTCACGGGGGTCTCTTTTATAAAAGTAATAATTCCGTTCATAGGGCTCTACCCTCATTACCTAAGCATCCCCCACAGATCCCACTTTCTAACACCATCACATCAACCACTAGGTTTTCAATTAACATAAGAATTTGGGGAGGACATAAACATTCAGACCAGAGCAGATAATGATTTAACTTAACCCCTGTATGACAGATTCATCTGATGCTGCTAAAATAAGCTGCAACAACTTGGGGAATCATTCCTTTTCTGTAAGTTGTCTTCAAGAAAGAAAACCAGATTTCTTTACCAACATGTTTATAAGAGCTAGGACTTTAGTCGCTTTTTGCTTACCACTACTTTGTAAGGTATAAAACAGTTCTTTTAAGCACACAATGTTTGGTAAATGATTAAGAGAATGAGACCAAAAAAAAGAAACTTTATTAATGGTCTATATGTATGATGCTACATACATAGCATCATATCTGTAAATCTTTTTATAGATTCTCTGAGAAGCATTTTAGTAAAATTAACCATAAAATGCAAGTCCTATCACTACGCTGTAAAGTTCATGAAGCAGGTATTATGTCTCTTTCACTTACAGTTTCATCTCTAGAAACCAAAATAAAGTATGACATGTAATAAATGATAATTATTTCTAGAATGAAATAATCAATGAAAAGCTCACAAAATCCTCACAGAAAATCACAGAGAAAAATAAGAAGGAAATGATTATCACAAAAATCAAGATAATGGTGATTTCGGCATGAGGAGGAACACGGGGGCTTCTACAATATTGGTAATGTTCTAATTCTTAACATGAGTATTTACTAAACAGCTGTTTGAATTTTTTTTTGGTAAAGCATACATACATGGTTTACTTACTCTGCTGTATATATGTTTTCTAATTTAAAAAAGAAAAATACTCTTAAGTCTTACAGGTCATCAAAAATACAAATGTATGCTAAAATTTTTTAACCTAATCTCGACTCCAGAGAAATCTAAACTAATGGAGAAAAGGAGAAAATCATGCTAGGAAAAGAGCTAAGGGCACAAAGTCCTATAGGAAATAGTGTAGAGTTTAACATTCCATTCTTTTATATATATTAACTATTTAAGCCAGCATTCTAGAGATGTTTTTTAAATTTTCTCATACAGCACTTATTCCATGAAAAGACTAATACACAGGCTGCTGGATTTATTTAAAAAATTTTTACTTGAAAAAAATTTTTTTATTTGAGTATAGTTGACACACAATGTTAAACTAGTTTCAGGTGTACGACATAGTGATTCAACTTCTCTATATGTTATGCTATGCTCACCGTAAGTGTACCTACCATCTGTCACCATACAATGCTATTGCCATATCATTGCCTATATTTCTTATGCTATGTCTATTATTCCTGTGATTTTTTTCTCTATGACTGGAAGCCTCTATCTCCCATTTCCCTTTATTCGTTTTTGCCCATCCCCCTAATTCTTTTTCCCTCTGGCAGCCATCAGTTTGTTCTCTGTGTTAACAAGTCTGATTCTGCTTTTTGTTTGTTTATTCATTTGTTTTGCTTTTAGATTCCACTAGAGAGTAATCATGTGGTATTTGTCTTTTTCAGTTTGACTTATTTCACGTAGCTAATACTCTCTAGGTCCATTCATATTATTGCAAATGGTAAGCTCTCATCTGACCTCTGCCTTTCACCCCCTGGTAACCACCATTTTACTCTCTCTTTTTTTTTAATAGGTTTAACTCTTAGATTTCATATATAAATGATACTGCACAGTATTTGTCTTTCTGTCTGACTTATCTAGCTTAGCATATTGTGTTCAAAGTCCATCCATGATGTCACAAATAAGAGGATATCTTCCTTTCTTGTGGCTAAATAATATTCCATTGGTCCCACATACTTTTTTTAATCTATTTATCTGTTGATGGGCTTTAGGGCTGTATCTTGGCTATTTGTGACCAATGCTGCAATAAACACAGAGTGTACAGATGAAATCCTGTTTTTATTTTCTTTGGGTATATACCCAGAAGTGCAACAGCTGGACAGTATGACAGATCTATGTTTACTTTTTTGAAGAAGGTTCATATTGTTTTCCATAGTGGTTGGACCAATTTACATTCCGATATGTAACAAGGGTTCCCTTTTCACCACATCCTCACTAGCACTTGTTGTCTTTTGTTTTCTCAATAACAGGCATTTTAACAGTTATGAGGTGATGGCTCATTGTAGTTTTGATTTGCATTTCCCTGATGACTGGTGATGTTGAGCATCTTTTTATGTATCCATTGGCCATTTTGATATCCTCTTTGGAGAAATGTCTATTTAGTTCTGCCCATTTTTAAAATAGATTGTTTGTTTTATTATTATTGAGTTCACTGAGTTCTTCATATATTTTGGATAGTAACCCCTTATCTGATACATGGTTTATAAATATTTTCTCCCATTGTGTTGCTTCTTTTCATTTCATCAATGTTTTCTTCCACTCCAAAGAAGCTTTTGAGTTTGATATAGTCCCATTCGTTGATTTGTTGTTTGTGCTTTTGGTGTCATGCCCAAAAAATTACTGCCAAGACCAAAATCGATGAGCTTCATCCCTAAAATTTCTTCCAGAAGTTTAATGGTGTCAGGTCTTATGGTTAAATCTTTGATCCATTTCAAGTTAATTTTTGTGAGTGGTGTAAGATAGGGGTCCAATTTCATTATTTTTTAGGTGTTTTCTAGTTTTCCCAGCACCATTTCTTGCAGAGACTATCCTTCTCTATTGAGTGTTCTTGGCTCTGTTGTTAAGCATTATTAAATGTATATGCTAAGATTTAATTCTGGGCTCTCTATTCTGTTCCATTAACCAATGTGTCTATTTTTGTTCCAGTATCATCCTATTTTTGTTACTATGGCTTTGTAGTGAAGTTTTAAATCTGAAAGCATGATACCTATGGCTTTGTCCTTTTAAATGTATATTTATTTATTTATTTATTTATTTATTCAGTTAAAACAATTGTTTTGAGAGAGCACTAGTAGGGGAAGAGGAGAGAGAGGGAGACAGAGGATCTGAAGTGGACTCTGTGCTGACAGCAGCAAGCCCAACGTGGGGCTTAAATTCATGAACTGTGAGATCATGACCTGAGCTGAAATCAGATGTTTAATCAACTGAGCCACCCAGGTACCCCACATTTGCTTATTCTTATAATGCTTATTCCTCAGTGTTAAAAACACTAACACGGTGCTTGGGTGGCTCAGTTGGTTAAGCATCTGGCGCTTGATTTCTGCTTGGGTCACGATTTCATGGTCCTGAGTTCAAAATAAATAAATAAACTTAAACAAAAGACTAACAGAAAGCAAGCTAAAAGTATAGTACAAGTTTAGCAGAGTTTTAGAGATAAAAAACTGGATTTGGGACTTGACGAGAAGGAGAGAACATACCAAGCAATGTAGTCACACAACTGGAACCACTAGAGGAAATATCCTAAGAACGCATGTGAATCAGAGGTAGACAACACCTTACCAAGACTATAATACAGCCTCATCTGATAATCTGACCCTGCTGGAACTGCCTCGTAGGGATAAGGTAAATCCTCTCTGGGAGAGGAGGAGAAAGCCTCTACAATTTTTTATATATAGTATCTAGCATTCAATAAAAAATTATCAGACTAAGAAACATGACCAATGGAAAAACAATCAAAAGAAAGAGACCCATATCTGATATTGGAATTATGAGACATAGCCTTACGTTAACTATAATTGATAGCTTTACATTAACTATAATTGATATATTCAGTAAAACAGGTGAAAAGATAAAGAATTTCACCACAGAACTGGAATCCATACAAATCAACTATAAAATTCTAAAACTGAAAACTGTACTAGGTGAAATTAAGAACTCAACAGGTAAAGCAAAAGAAATCAATTAGTTTAGAAGATGTATCAATAGAAAATATTTAAGCTTGGCATGGAGAGAATGAAAAATAAAAGATACATAATACAGATGCAGTATGTCTTTCATACATGTAAAATGCACACTGCTACCATGTATGTTAGTAGCACTCACATACTAGATGGTGCATATATCTAAAGCACATGTTACTGAAGTCCTGGATGAGCAAGAAAAAGTATGGAACAGAAGAAATATTTGAACTTAGAATTTTTCAAACCCAGTGAAAGACATCAAGCTATAGATTCAAGTAGGTGCTAAGAACTCCAGAACTCCAATCTGTATAAATACATTACCTAAGCACATTACTAACACAAAGGGGAAATGTTTTGTATTGTCATCTTCTATGAATAACATGATTTATTATATATGCACTGAACTTCCAGAAGAATCTATAAGTAAACCATTACAACTAATAACTTTAAGAGGTCACTAAATACAAAGTGAATCTACCAAAAACACATGGAGTTTAACAAACAACTGGAAAATAAATAGCTCAATTTTTTAAACTTATAATAGCAATAACAAACATGTATTTCTAAGGATAAAGCTAATTAAATACAAGCAAGATCTCTAAAGTGAAAAGTACAAAACACTGCTGAGAAAATTAAAGATTTACATAAATGAAGGAGGTACAGACCATGTTTATTGATTGGAAAACTTAATATTGTTAAAATGTCAATTCTTCCAGGAAATTCTACAGGTTCAAATATAATTCTAATAAAAATTCCAGGATGTATTTAATTAAGGGGCAAAGAGTAAATTTAATTTTTTTTAAATTTAAGAAATGCTCATTTTATTATTTTTAAAAATGTTTATTTATTTTGAGAGGGGGAAGGGGCAGCAAGATGGAGATAAAGAGAACCCCAAGCAGGCTCAATGCTGTCAGTGCAGAGCTTGACACAGGGATCAATCCCATGAACTGTAAGATCATGATCTGAGCTGTAATCAAGGGTTGGATACTCCACTGACTGAGCCAGGCAGGTGCCCCAAGAAACGCACATTTTAAAATTTAGGCACAAATATCAAGGGCCACCAATAGCTGAGAAAATCTTTTACATTTTAATTATATCTTAAAGACTCTGGAGAATTTATACTAGCAGATATGGAGACTTGTAAGTTCCCATTAATTAAGACATGTCGTATTGGAACAAGAATAAAAAAATAAACCAATAGGATAAAATAGAATCTGTAAACAGACTCAAATATACACGGTCATTAGATTTGTGACAAAGGTAACAATGCAGTATTGTGAGAAAAAATCTTTTCTTTTTGATATGCAGTGCTGCGTCAACTGGCCAACTGATCCCATATGTCTACAACCAAAATTCAATTCTAGATGTATCTTAGATTTAAATGTGAAAAGTAAACAATAAATCTTCAAGATTATAATGCAGCCATAAATTTCTGTTAGACAACGATTTCTTAAACAGAAGACAAAAAGTGCTAAATATAAAGGAAAAAACTGATAACTAAGACTATGCTGAAGTGAAGAATTTCTGTTCATTAAAAGATATCACTGAGAGATTATACATACAGGTGGCAGTGTAGTAGGGTAATATATTTCTAACAATATATATGACAAAGGATTCCTATGCAGGATAAATAAAAATGTCTACAAATCAATAAAAACATTTTTAATTTAGTAGAATTATTTTTTAAGTAGGCTCCATGCTCAGCATGGAGACAACACGAGACTTGAAGTCATGACTCTGAGATCAAGACTAAGCTCAGGGGAGCCTGGATGGCTCAGTCAGTTGAGCATCTGACTCTTGACTTTAGCTCAGGTCATGAGCCCCATGTCAAGCTCCGCATTGTGTGTAGAGCCTGCTTAAGATATTCTCTCTCTCTCATTCTCTCTCTCTCTCTCTCTCTCCCCCTGACCCTCTCAGCACACTCATGTGCTCTCTTGCTCTCAAATAATAATAATTTAAAAAAGACCAGAGATGAGATTAAGAGTTGAATGCTTAACAGACTGAGCCACCTAGGCCCCCAGAAAAAAAAAAAAAAAAAAAAAACCAAACCCAGAAACTTTACAAAGCTGATATCCAAATGGTCAATTTAGTTATCTTATGAAGAGATGTTCAACTTTAATAGGAAAAAAAATTAAAATCACAATGAAATACAGATATATGCTCGACAGAATTGCTAAAATTAAGAAGACTGACAAAGCTAAGAATTTTGATGGAAAAAAAGAATAAAGAGCAAAGGATAAGGAATTGTCATAAATTGTTGCTAGGAAAGTAAATTGCTATAACTAATTAGAAAGCTGTTTGGCAGTGTCTATTAAAGCTGGACATCTGTCTACCTAGGTAATAGGTAATAACCCAGCAATTCCATTCCATTTAGCAATAATTACATTGCAATGTATGTATATTTTGCAAAAGCCTTTAATACCTTCAGGGAAATGTACTATATAATCCTGAAAAACAGGTGTGAATTGACCTATGAACTCACAGTCCACCCAATTTAATTCCAAATCATCATTATCTAGTCTTTCTTATAGGCTCTATTCTATTTATATTTCTTTTACACTCTTGGATAATAGAGGTATCTAGGAGATTAAAGTAGTGTCATTTCTTGGGATATTTAAGATATTCATGAGAAGGGACTACTGTCTCTCCTATTTATACCTCCATCTTCAAAAATTATCTGAATTCATAAATCATCAAATCTCTCAAAGGAATGAAGTTACAGAATAATCTCTTTTTACGTGACAAGACTGATAAATACATGACGCAGGTTAGAGTCTCTTATCACTCATCCCAAGGAGACAACTTGAAGTTCACTTCTGAGCAGCAGGAGTTTGGTAGAAAAGATCGAAAAGTGGTTGGTGTGACTGTTAAGGAAGCAAATGCCCTAAAAGAATCAATCAATTGCTGAATTATGTATGTCCCATGTCCTCTGTTCAGTAAGAGGACAGAATGTCAGGTGACAGGGAACACAGTGCAGAAGACCCAGTTGAAAAAACTAACACTTCTCTTTGTAATACAACTAGAAGTCTGGAATTTTGATGCCTCCAGCTTTGGTTTTCTTTTTCAACATTCTTTTGGGGTTTTTTTGGGGTCTTTTGTGGTTCTAAACAAATGTTAGGATTGTTTGTTCTCGCCCTGTGAAGAATGCTGGTGTTATTTTGTAGGGATTGCATTGAATGTGTAGATTGCATTGGGTTGTATCAACATTTTAACAATATTTATTCTTCCAATCCACGAGCATGGAATTTTTTCCATTTCTTTGAGTCTTCTTCAATTTCTTTCATAAGCTTTCTATAGTTTTCAGCATACAGATCTTTTACCCCTTTGGTTAGGTTTATTCCTAGGTATCTTATGGTTTTTAGTACAATTGTAAATGGGATTGATTCTTTGATTTCACTTTCTGCTGCTTCATTATTGGTGTATAGAAATGCAATCCATTTCTGTATGTTCATTTTATATCCTGTGACTTTCCTGAATTCACATATCAGTTATAGCAGTTTTTTTTGGTGAAGTCTTTCCAGGTAGAGTATCATGTCATCTGCAAAGAGTGAAAGTTTGACCTTTTCTTTGCCAATCTGTATGCCTTTTGTTTCTTTTTGTTGTCTGATTGCTGAGGCTAGGGCTTCCAGTGCTATGTTGAACAATAGTGGTGAGAGTGAACATCCTTGTCGTATTTCTGACCTTAGGGGGAAAGCTTTTTTTTCCCACTGAGGATGGTATTAGTTGTGGGTATTTCATACATGGCCTTTATGTTGTTGAGGTATGTTCCTTCTATCCCTGTTTTCTTAGGGTTTTCATCAAGAAAGGATGCTGTGTTTTGTCAAATGCCTTTCTGCATTGATTGAGAGGATCATATGGTTCTTATTCTCTTAAAAATTTTTTTTAATCTTTATTCATTTTTGAGAGAGAGAGAGAAAGAGAGTGAACAAGGGAAGGGCAGAGAGAGAGATGGAGACACAGATTCAGAAGCAAGCTCCAGGCTCTGAGTTGTCAGCACAGAGCCCGATGCGGGGCTTAAACTCACGAACCGTGAGATCATGACCTGAGCTAAAATCTGTCACTTAACAGACTGAGTCACCCAGGTGCCCCTCTTATCCTTCCTTTCCTTTTAATGTGATGTATCACATTAATTGATTTGTGAATATTTAATCATCCCTGTACCCCAGGAATAAATCCCACCTGCTCATGGTGAATAATTCTTTTAATGTAGTGTTGGATTTGATTTGCTAGGATCTTGTTGAGAATTTTTTCATCCATATTCATCAGGGATATTGGCCAGTAATCATCAAGACAGTATGGTACTGGCACAAAAAGAGACACATAGAAAAATAGAATAGAACAGAGAACCCAGAAATGGACCAACAAATGTATGGTCAACTAATTTTTGACAAAGCAGGAATGAAAATCCAAAGGCAAAAAGTCTCTTCAACAAATGGTGCTGGAAAACTGGACATTGACATGCAGAAGAATGAAACTGGACCACTTTCTTACACCATACACAAAAATAAATTCAAAATAGATGAAAGACCTAAACATGAGAGAGGAAATCATCCGAATCCTACAGGAGAACATGGGCAGCAACCTCTTTAACCTCAGCTGCAATTTCTAACTTAACATGTCTCCAGAGGCAAGGGAAAAAGAAACAAAAATGAACTACTGGGACCTCATCAAGATAAAAAGCTTCTGCACAGCAAAGGAAACAATCAACAAAACTAAAAGGCAACCAATGGAATGGGAGAAAGTATTTGTAAATGACATATAGGATGGATAAAGGGTTAGTATCCAAAATCTATAAAGAACTTAGCAAACTCAACACCCAAATACCAAACAATCCAGTGAAGAAATGGGCAGAAGACATGAATAGACACTTTTCCAAAGACGACATCCAGATGGCTAAAAGACACATGAAAACATGCTTAACATCATTCATCCTCAAGGAAATATAAGTCAAAACCACAATGAGATATCACCTCATACCTGTCAGAATGGCTAAAATAAACAACTCAGGAAACAACAGGTGTTGGCAAGGATGTGGAGAGAGGAGAACCCTTTTGCACTGTTGGTGGGGATGCAAATTGATACGGCCACTCTGGAAAACAGTATGGAGGTTCCCCAAAAAATTAAAAATAGAACTACCGTACAATCCAGCAATT
Organism: Paguma larvata; assembly: GCA_030068075.1. Lineage (NCBI taxonomy): Eukaryota > Metazoa > Chordata > Mammalia > Carnivora > Viverridae > Paguma > Paguma larvata. Next base: position 18,851,145 of record CM057842.1, on the reverse strand, counting down.
GCACTACTAGGTATTTATTCAAAGGATACAAAAATGCTGATTCGAAGGGGCACATGCACCCCAATGTTTATAGCAGTGCTATCAATAATAGCCAAATTATGAAAAGAGCCCAAATGTCCATCCACCGATGAATGGATAAAGAAGATGTGGTATACATATACAATGGAATACTACTTGGCGATCAGGAAGAATGAAATCTTGCAACAATGTGGATGTAACTAGAATGTATTATGCTAAGCGAAACAAGTCAGGCAGAGAAAGACAAATATCATATGATTTCACTCACATATAGAATTTAAGAAACACAACAGGTGAACATAGGTGAAGAAAAGGAAAAATAATATAAAAACAGAGAGGGAGGCAAACCATAAGAGACTCTTAAAGACAGAGAACAAACTGAGGGCTGCTGGAGGGGAGATGGTAGAGGCACGGGCTAAGTGGATGATGGGCATTAAGGAGGGCACTTGTTGGGAAGAGCACTGTGTGTTATATGTAAGTGATGAGTCACTGGATTCTACTAAAAGAATCCTACAGTGTATGTTAACTAAGATGAATTCAAACAAACAATTTTTTAAAGAACCTAACAATTCTTTCCTGTGTGTCTAATCCTAGAATTTATCTCCATATGACTTAGATAAAAGTAATATATGACTGAAAAGAGTAAATACAAATTTTTTAATTTGGAGAATGTAAATCTTGAAATGGGCCCAGCCTTTAAAAGCGCATAAACACTGTAAGCCCAGAGAAATAACTATGGTATAAAGTGGTATATAAGAATCATGAGCTTTATGGGAAGAAAGTAAAATACTTCCTTACAGAAAAAAAAGGTTTCAAGAGGGTCTATAAAAGCTGGAGATGAAGGAGAGATGTCTTTCCTAAAAAGAATCTATAGTTTTTTAAGTACTTGCATGGACTGAAAACGACACAAAGATTTTGGCATTCCCAAAAACAAATGTTGAAACACAGAAAGAAACTGCAATTAAATAATAGGGAACATGAAGTAAGGAAAAAAGGAAAACATATATATTCCTATTACATTTCAGATATTGCTAAGTTCTTGCAAAACACATCTCTTGTAATCTTCACCACAAACCTGGAAGGCAGATATTATACTCTCCTCCACTAGACGGAATGTGAGGTCTGAAAGGGTTAAATGACTCACCCAAGGTCACTGCTTAGATGCAGCAGGGGTAAGTCCCAGAGCTCAAGTGAGTTCCCTAGTGCACAGAATTATTACAGCAGCACTGTGAGGTAGTACTATCATCTTCATGTAGTGGTAAGGAAACTGTTCAGCAGATTGCTCATGTGACTTTATCAATTGTTCTTTCATGATATCATTATGCCCATCCATTAAGTCACGCATTTACCAACCCCTATTATGTGCCCAAACCCATGGTAAACACTGTAGATAGAGACGGAAAAAAAAAAAAAAAACAACAGTCGTTGACTTTTAAGAAGCTCAAAGTCCAGAAGGATTGGTGATAAGGCCAGACAAATGAACAAGAAGTTAGGTATACTCAAATAACTGGTATTACAGAGAGGCAGCCATAGGATCTGGGCACTGAACCCTGGGAAAGCTTCTCAAAAATGGGTATGTTGGAGTAGGGATTAACTGAATGAAGAAAAAGATACTAGAGGTGTGAAAGAAGTAGTACCTTCTAGGAACATTATTGGGAAAAATAGGAAGAGATTAAGCTAGAGAGGGAGGGAGAGATAATCGCAAAAAGTTTTGTATACCATGTTAAAGAGTCTGGGTTGTATTTTGTATATGACAGTATGTCAACGGAGGCATTTAATCATAAATAATAAGATGGAAAGAAAGAAAGAAAGAAAGAAAGAAAGAAAGAAAGAAAGAAAGAAAGAAAGAAAGAAAGAAAGAAAGAAAGAAAGAAAGAAAAAGGGAGGGAGAGAGGGAGGGAGGAAGGAGGTAGGAGGGAGGGAGAATATGGTCATACTTACAGTTTAGGAAGTGACTCTGGAAGTAGTGTGAATAATGTTAGATACATTGCCGATGAAGGTGGAGAATACAAGAGAGAATGAGTCTGAACAGTAAAACTAGGTAGGAAGTCCAGGTAAGAAGGGATGAAGGTCTGTGGAGGTATAGCTGGAGGGGAAGTGATAGATTTAGGAAGTATTTAGGAAACAGAATTGATAAAATTTGATCATTCAAAGGGGTGAAGAAAAGGGGGGAGGCCATGATGACTCCCAGGTTTCTTCATGAGTTGTTTGAGAGGACTGTACTGGGAAGCTCTGGAGGAGCATTTTTAAACATGTTGAGTTGAAGTACCTATGGGATTCAGTAGAGAAGTTTAGTGAATAGTTGGCTATATGAGTCAGAAATATATGACAGAGTCTAGGAAGGAGCTACAGAAATTTACAGTTTGTGGCTATAGTGCGTATATATGAGAACACCTAAGGGTGTAAGGGGCTTACACAGATCACAAGAAAACAAGGCTAAAGACATTTAAGGGAGGGAGGTAGAAAAAGAGTTAACCCATGAAGTAAGATTTTCACATAATTATATTTTACATATCCAGATACAGAATACTTGGTACTCTTAATTCTTCATATTTTTATACTTCAGTCAGCAAAGTGCACATACAATGAGTAGATGACATGCTGAAGAATGTGAGACATAGATAAGGCTATCAAATCAGCTAGGTTTTCTGCAGGATCTCCAATCAGTACTATTTTTGCCACAGAAAAACAAAATGCTCATATAATTCCAATATTTCTTCCCCTAGACTGTCTTCTAAAGACAGTGTAAAAGTCCCGTCAGAACCTGGGCTTCTTTTTTTCCCTTTTGAAAATACTGAGAGTAAGAAACTGAAATGTAGAGCAAGACTGCAGGTCCTGGACTGGGCTCCACAGAGACAGCTGGTTTGTCTTTTTGATGATGGCAGTGGAAGTGCAAGGAGCCATCTTTTTGAGTGCTCTGGGCCTGTCATCACAGAAGCCTCTCAAAAAGAGCACCCTGCAGGCCCCCTTCCTCAATACTGACCGGAGAGGACAGCTTTCCCTTCTGTTAGACTCAATGTAATCTACAACCGTAGCTGACCCTTGAATTGGACTTGAACTGCATGGGTCCACTTATACATGGGTTTTTTTCTTCCCAATAAATACAGTACAGTAAATGTATTTTCTCTTATAATTTTCTTAATATTTTTTCTCTAGCTTACCTTATTGTACATATAACATACAAAATATGGGTTAATCAACTGTTTATGTTACTGGTAAGGCTTCCAGTCAATAATAGTAATAAAGTAATAGTACTTTATTAGTAGTAAAGTTTTTAGAGAGTCAAAAGTTCATATATATGGATTTTCCACTGTGCAAGGGGTCAACATCCTTAGCCCCTACACTGTTCGAGGGTCAAGTGTACTTCCTGGATGTCCATTCTTCAGCAAGTACTGACAAGGAAATTATGACCCAGGCTACTATTTATCAGTCAGCAATATCTCTGAGATTCAATTAGTAACAGTATCTCTAAGCAATGGCAGTTGAAAAGGTAGAATGCACTTATTACAATTTCAATATATTTCTTATGTTACTGGTGGAAGAGATGAGAAAAAAAATCTAAGTAACAAAAAAGGCATAAATAATGAAGAATCCAGTTAATAGAGATCTTAAAAATCTAAAAATCATATTGATATCAAGAATACATCTACATATCATCATGTAATTTTGTTATTGACAATAAATAAACTGCATAAATAGCTTAAAAAATTCTTAGTGATATTTGAAGTGGACAGCCAAAAATAATCAGGTATTTTATTAGGCTGAATATGAAAGTGCCATTTTATTGTATCCAAATGCATCAAATATCAGTAATTTATATGATTTAACTTAACGGATTCAAAATAGATGCTTCTCCCAGAAAATCTGACAATAGAGGTGCCTGGGTGGCTCAGTTGGTTAAGCATCTGACTTTGGCTCAGGTCATGATCTTCTGGTCATGGGTTTGAGACCCACATCAGGCTCTTTGCTGACAGCTCAGAGCCTTCTCTCTCTCTCTCTCTCTCTCTCTCTCTCTCTTTCTGTCTGTCTCTCTCTCAAAAATAAATAAACGTTAAAAAATTAAAAAAAATTCTGACAACAAAGGTATTCATTAACTCTTAAAATATTTACTGAGAACCCACAATGTGCCATGTTTTAGATACTGGGGTTATAGCAATGCACAAAACACAGTTTGTTTGTTTTTTTTTAAATTCCTTCTCTCACAAAGCTTCCATTATAGTAGAAAGAAAAGAAAAAATATTACATAAGTAGAATATATATTATCCTAGAGGTGATAAATGCTACAGAGAAAAATCATGATTGAGAAATAAGGAATGTGAGAGAAACATTTATCATTTTTAATGTGGTGACTGGGACACTGTGGCTGAGACTGTAACATCAGCAGAAACATGAAGTATGAAATAGAGTGTGATATATAAAGATCATCACTCTTAAAAGAAATAATGAAGGAGTTGTAAATGAAGTAACAAAGAACTTTTAAAGTCAAATTAAGTCCATCTCTGTAAGGTACTATTCTCAAATGAAATATGGAACATTAAAAATATATAAGGGACTCCTAAACACAGAGAACAAACTGAGGGTTGATGGAGGTGGGGAAAATAGGTGATGGGCATTAAGTAGGGCACTTGTTGGGATGAGCACTGGGTGTTATATGTAAGTGATGAACCACTGGATTCTACTCCTGAAGCTAAGACTACAGTGTATTTTATATAAATTGAGAACAAAAATAAATAAAAAATAAAACATTTGTAAAGTGCAACATATATATTGCAGAAAGACTGTGGAAAATCTATTCCATTTAAGTAAGCTATATCTTTATTTTTATTTTATTTTTTTATTTAAATTCAAGTTAGTTAACATACTGTGTAGTCTTGGCTTCAGGAATAGAACCCAGTGACTCATCTCTTACATATGACATGCAGTGTTCATCCCAAAAAATGCCCTCCTTAATGCCCATCACCCATTTAACCCATCCCTCCATGCCACCCCCAAGCAACCCTCAGTTTATTCTCTGTATTTAAGACTCTCTTATGGTTTCATAATTGCAACAAAAACTATACGATACCTAAGAATAAATATAACCAAAGGGTAAAAGATACCCTTTGGTTATACAGGGTATCTTTTATCTTGAAAACTACAGAAAGCTTATGAAAGAAATTGAAGAAGACACAAAGAAATGGAAAAACTCCTATGCTCATGGAGCAACGAACAAATATTGTTTAAATGTCTATAGTATCCAAAGCACTCTACACATTCAATGTAATACCTATCAAAATAACACAGACTAGAACAAACAATCCTAAAATTTGCATGGAACCACAAAAGACCCCAAATAGCCAAGGAATGTTGAAAAAGAAAAGGAAAGCTGGAGGCATCATAATCCTGGCCTTTAAGCGATACTACAAAACTGGAGTCATCAAGACAGTATGATAGTGGCATAAACACAGACACATAAATCAATGGACTAGAATAGAGAACCCAGAAATGGACCCACAAATATATGGCCAGCTGATCTTCAACAAAGCAGAAAAGAACATCCAATGGAAAAAAGACTCTCTTTAGACTTAGCAAAAACCATGGGGGAGGGGAAGAGGGGAAAGGAGAAAAAAGACGCAGAGACGGAGGGAGATAAAACATAAGAGACTCTCAAAGACTGAGAACAAACTGAGGGTGAGAGGGGTGAGAGAGGAGGGAGAGGGGGTGATGGGCATTAAAGAGGGCACGTGTTGGGATGAACACTGGGTGTTATATGTAAACCAATTTGAAAATAAGCTGTTTTAAAAAACAATCTCTTTAGCAAACTATGCTGGGAGAACTGGACAGCAACATGAAGAAGAATGAAACTGGGCCACTTTCTTATACCATACACAAAAATACATTCAACATGGATGAAAGACCTAAACATGAGACAGGAACCATCCAAATTCTACAGGAGAATACAAGCAGTAACTTTTATGACCTAGGCCGCAGCAACTTCTTACTTAACATGTTTCCAGAGGCAAGGGAAAGAGAAACAAAAATGAATTATTGGGACCTCATCAAGATAAAAATCTGCATAGCAAAGGAAACAATCAACAAAACTAAAAGGCAATCAATGGAATGGGATAAAGTATTTGCAAATGACATATCAGATAAGGGTTAGTATCTAAAATCCATAAAGAACTTAGCAAACTCAACACCCAAAAACCAAATAATCCAGTGAAGAAATGGGAAGAAGACATGAATAGACACTTTTCCAAAGAAAACACCCAGATGGCCAACTGACACATGAAAAGATGCTCAACATCACTCATCATCAGGGAAATACAAATCAAAACCAGTGAGATACCACTTCACACCTGTCAGAATGGCTAAAATTAATAACTCAGGTATTGGCAAGGATGTGGAGAAAGAGGAACTCTCTTGTATTATTGGTGGGAATGCAAATTGGTTCGGCCACTCTGGGAAACATTATGGAGGTTCCTCAAAAAATTAAAAATAATTCAACAGATGAATATAGGGGAAATAAAGGAAAAATAAGGTAGCTATATCTTTAAAGCAAGTCGCTGTGTTCATCACTATTCTACATTTCCACAGATTATGGAAATTCTGACCATCTAATGAGAGATGGTATGGGAAGCATATACTTACCTATTTTACAGACTGGGGTTATAGCAATGCACAAAACAACTTTTAAAAATCTCTTCTCTCATGAAGGTTACATTATAGTAGAAAGGGGAAAGAAAATAAACTAAGTAAGCAGAATATATAGTATTTTAGAGATGATTAATCATGTCTCGGGCTCTTATTGGTTCCAAAATTCTGCTTTAATAAGCATGAGTGTAATCACAATTTCTATTCATGGCAAGAGAAAGCCTAAGTGTTATCTATTAGTCATTTTAGTTACCTATCTATTGCTACATTAACAAAATACCCTAGAAGTTAGCTGAAAATTTAAAACATGACCTCACAGTTTTATGGAACAGGAATTTGGGAATGGATTAGTTGAGTGATTCTGACTCAGGATCTCTCATGAGGGTAACAAGCAATATATTGACCAGGGCTTCAGTCATCTCAAGACCTGGCTGAAGCAAAATCTGCTTCCAAACTCCCTAACTTGGGCCTCTCCATAGTCTGTCTTGAAAGAAAACAAAACAAACAAGCAAAGGGAAAATGTGAGAGAGCAAAAGACAAAAGCAAGAAACAAACTCTTAATTATAGAGAACAATCTGATGGTTACTAGAGGTGAGGGGGTAGGAGGATGGGTTAAATAGGTGACAGTGATAGAGATAAGGGGTGCACTTGTGGTGAGCACGGGGTGATTTATGGAAGTGCTGGATTACTATATTGTATACCTGAAACTAATATAACTCTGTATGTTAACTAAGTGGAATTAAAATGAAAACTACAAAAAAAAAAAAAAAAAGAAAGAAATATGGCAGCTGGCTATCCTCCAAATGATTCAGGAGACAGAGACATAGATAGGAAGAGAGACGATGAGAACTCAAGATATACATTTTAGTCTTTTTAAAATCTAATCTCAGAAGTGATATTCTGTATCATTTCTGTTTGTATTCAATTCATTGGAAGCAAGTCATTTAAGTCCAGACCAAATTAAAGTGGAGATTTCAAAAGCATAGGAATACCAAAAGACAGGGCATGAGAGGACATTTTAGAGGCTACCTACTGCAATCAGCTTTGCCAGATATTTACATTTTTAAATTTTCTGGATCTTTAGAAAGGTAGGCTAATTTTACATGAAACATGTTAATTTTTAGTAATACCCTAGCAGCTAGTATAGAAGTAAAAAGTAAGTTCAGTAGGACCTACTACACATAAATTCTCAGAGTGAATGTATGCCTTTCGTTGGCAGCCTTGAGAGTCATTCTGTTAAATGGCAACTATACTTATAAATTTGTCTCTCCATGTTTTAAGATTTTACCAATAAAAGGATATATAAGGAAATGTGGAAGACAGTGATTCTAGACTTTCACTTGTAAATAGACCCTGTCTTCTATGTTTTGCTCTGTGGCCTCCTGCTCCCATTTCCAACTAACCTAGACTACAGAGTAATAATACATTACTCAAGTTGAACACATCGTTTTCTGCTAAAACAGATAAGTGATTCTTTAAGCAATGTAAAAAGTCACTAAGAATGATTAGAAATTTTCTTCTCATTGTTGCTTTTTGTTACTATTTTTTAAAATGAGTTAACAGAAAAATTCAAAGCACTGAAAACAGCTATGGAGAAACTCTGGATGTCTGAAACATTATTTTATGTTAGGAACAAACATTCACAGGTTTGCCTCTTTATGTGTCTAGACCCTATACTATATGATCTAGTTATTCTACTCCTATATATCTACCCAAGAGAAATGAAAAGACATATATATAATATGTGTACATGATGTTCATGACTATATAGTAAGGGTTCTCCAGAGAAAAAGAACAGGATGTGTATATATATGCAGAGAGACTTATTATAAGGAATTGGCTCACACAATTATGGAGTCTGAGAAGTCTTAAGATCTACAGTCAGCAAGCTGGAGATTCAGGAGAGCTGATGGTATAGGAAAGGCAGGAAACGACCAAGGTCCCAGTCAGGTGGGAGGAGTTCCCCCTTACTCATGGGAGGGTCAGCCTTTTGTTCTACTCAAGACTTCAACTGATCAGATGAGGACCAACCCCATTAGGGAAAGCAATTTGCTTCACATAGTCTACAAAGTCAAATGTTAATCTCATTCAAAACACCCTCACAGACACACATAGACTGTTTGACCAAATATCTGGGTATCCTGTGGCCCAATCAAGTTGATACATAAAGCTAACCATTACAACTGCTTTGTTCAGAATAGCCCAAAGTTGAAAACAGCCCAACTGTTTACAAACAGGTAGTTTGTATATCCATCCAAAGGAATACTGCATAGGATAAAAATAAATGAACTATGTGACACTAGAAAATGACATAGTAGGGAGCTCCAAGCACTTGTTTCCTCATAGAAATACTGAAAAACAAGCAAAAACTGTTCTCATAGACTCTTAAGTCTAAAGTTCTTTCTTGGCCAGCAAGAGAGCGGATGCAGGATTAAAACAAGAGATGGATAATGTCCGGGAAAAGACAAGAGCCTGAATAACGGTCCTTGCCCTGTATTTATTAAGATCAGAAGGCTTACAAATGTGACAGGCATGCACAAAGAGATAAAGAAACTGTGAACATCAGCTTATAGGCATGAGAAAAAGAGAGGAGCTTTTGAAGACATACAGTGTTTGGAATTTGGGTTAATACAGAACAAAATTTTGGCATCGGGCAGATGGGCAGGCAGTTGATAACGGAAGAAAGGAGGCACCATGTATGTGTATCTTAGCTAGCCTTGGGGAGAAATCTGGGAGAAGATAGGGCAAAACATCTCAAGGTTAACAAGACAGCTTTTTGTGAGCAAATTAGCTCTGCACTGGGCAGTATTATCTCCAGCTGCACAGTAGCAGAGTGTAGCGATCTAGCCTTGCTAACCTAATTTGGTCCTTTTTTCTTGTGAAAGCAGTTTTCTGCTATAATACTAAATTGGGGGGCACTTCGCGTTGCGTATCTAATCTTACTTACCTCATATACCTTTGTATTGGGAGCATTTGCATCTGTTTTTATCTTTGGGCCTTTGCCTGTCCCACTCTATTTTTGGGGTTCACCACCCCCCAACCCTTGGGGTGCCTTTGCATTGACCTATTCTCAGGGTGCCTTTGCACCACCCTATTCTTGGGGTGCCAATCATGTTTACCCAAACTTGGGTGTGAGCATATAATTGCTTTTTATTTCTTTATGACTTGTTAACACATTGATATAACCCTGGGGGATTCCGAAGCCTATTCCCCACAAACTGTCAGAACCAACACTGTCAGAACTCTGGAAAATGGTCAAAGAATTACAGAAACTAAGTGAATGCTGAACCAAGAAAAACACAACTTAAAAGTGGCAGGAAAATTTTGTGACGTTTTTACTTGTCCTTGCCCAAGACTCTAGTATGGCACAGTTCTAAAGCAGTGGCAGTAAAAGTGGCAGCAGGTTGTGTCCCAAGTAAGATACTGGTCCGTGATTCTAAATGGAGCAGAACAGACTTTACTCAGAAATAATTGTATGTATCTGTTCTAACTTGTCTGGGGGACACCTGAAGGACTGATGGAAGGCACTAATCTCTCTTTAGCATAATCCGGACATGGATTGAAAAACCAGGCTTTGTCAGAAAATGGTATAAAGTGAACTAACACACTACAGACATCTGGGACCAAAGATTATGGTTCAAGACATATAGAAGACAACTTAAGGTCTGGAAACAAAATCTGGGAGAGGATTTTTTTTTTTTTTTGAAATTATGACATTTAAAAGTTCTCATGCTAAGAAAAGACCAGAGAAGACCCTCACCTTTCACCTTGGGCTGATTCCTAGGCTCAGTGCAAGCCTAACTACATTTTGAAGAAATACGCAGCACAGAACCAAAAGGCAAAGATAAGGAGAGGTGTTTGGTTTTCTTGTGTGCTATGTTACAGTCTTTTCAGCAACTAGCATTCAAAGAAATCTCTCTGAAAGTCATAGGTGAACCACATTAAAGTAACAGCAATTTCAGTGAGCACACATGACAAGGAATACAATTTTTTTTAAGTTTGGAAAAATCAAGGGACTTTAATGCTTTGACCTGAACTACTAGCAGAACAGAAATGCCATTTAATAAGATGAGGAAGATCAAGGTGGGAGGACAGGGTGTAAAGGGTTTGTTTTGCACATGTTGAGTTTGAGGCTTTTATTAGATATCCAAGTGAAGATGTTAGAAAGACACTGGATATCTGGATCTGGAGTCCTGAGAAAATGTCAGGCTAGAGATACAAATTTGTAAGTCATCAGTATGAAGGTAAGTCCTTAAAATTTTAATGTTTGTTTATTCTTTGAGAGAGAAAGAGAGAGAGAGTACAAGCAGGGGAGGGGCAGATAGAGGAAGACATAGAATCTGAATCAGGCTCCAGGCTCTGAGCTGTCAGCAAAGAGCCGGACAAGGCGCTCAAACTCATAAACTGTGAGCTCATGACCTGAGCTGAAGTTGGACCCCTAACCAACTGAGCCACTCAGGTGCCCCATCAGTCTTTAAAGACATAAAGCTGGGTATAACCTAGAGAATAAGGAGAAGCTGGAGGAACAACCCTGTGGTTCTCTAAGTTTAGAGGTCAGAGGGTGTCTATTTGCACAGTACATAATTGGGTTTCCATTTGGAGAAATTCCTGATATAAATACATGAAGAAAAGCAAGGGCTAGGTACTATCTCCAGCTCTCGAGAGTCTACCATGGAGTCTCCAATATGAGACTCAGCCAGCCCAGTGCCTCACCCCAAAGGGCTCACCCTAATAATGGCTATGCCAATAATGGCTATGCCACAAACTGAAAAGAATATGTGGAGAAATCAGAACCTCATACTCTGCTGGTGGGAATGTAAAGTGGTGTAGCTACTTTGGAAAATAGTTTTGTAATTCCTCAAAATGATGAACTTAGTGTTACCATGTGATCCAGAAATTCCATTCCTAGGTATATAACCAAAAGAAAGGAATGTATATGTCCATGCAAAATCCTGTACATGAAAGTTGATAGCATTATTCATATTAGTCAAAAAGTGGAAAAAATCCAAATGACTATCAATAGTTAAATAGATAAACTAAATGTAGTATATCCACACAATGGAATATTATTTGGCCATAAAAAGGAATTAAGTACTGATACATGCCACAATATGAATGGGGCCAACATGGTGGAGAAGTAGGGGGACCCATTCTTCCCGCATCCCTCAAACAAAGGACTTAAGCCAAAGAACTCTCAACCCTAAGAGTCTGGGAAGAAATAAGACGGAGTCTACAAGGAGGAAAACGTAAAAACCAGGCAGGCAGCACCATAAGTGTGTGATTGCTAACTAGGAGAGATAAAATGGACTATGGAGATATGGAGGGGAAGGAGCCCCTTCTGCAGAAAGACAAAGGGAAGAGAAAGAGCAGCTGGGGAAGCACAGGACTATATCTGGAAAAGAGAAAAACCTTGGATTGGGATAGAGAGGGAACCAATCATCCAGTCTCTAACTGCAGAGCTTTCGAAGAGAAGTCCCATTTCTAACTGCAGGGCTTTCTTCAGACTGGGGCCAGTGGCCACGTTCGAATAGCTGGGGAGGAGGGGAGTCACCACCAGGCTCGGTGCTATGTCAAGGGCGCAATCTGCACCAGGAGAAACTGGGTGTGGCAGTCATAGCAAGTCTAAACCTCAGATAAGCATGGGACACAGGAGACAGCAAAACGATAAAGTCCAAGGTGCCTACATCCCCCAGCAGAGTGTGGACAGAGACAAAGGGGTATTTGGGACTCTTGGTCCCTGAAGAGAGACTGGGGGGTTGCCATTTTTCTCTCCACAAACATCAGGTTGGGACCTGAGGGATCTGTCCACCCCTGAGGGGCTTTCCTTATTCTCATTTCTCTCTCTGTCTCTCTCACTCTGGATTAAGCTTTTCAGTGGAGGCGGGACCCACAGTGGAGGCAGAACTCACCCACCCCAAACCACACCATGCCCCACCCCTCCCCCCCAGCTGGATAAATGTTTATCTGGATAGATGCTGTGAAACAAGCACTGCAGCACTACCTGGATTAACTCAAGGTCAATTCTTGTTATTTAGGTATTTACTCCCGTTTCTCCTTTTTATCTCTTCTGTCCTCTAGACTGACTATTCAGGCTATTGACTTGCTTAAACGGACATATTTAACCCATTCTCTCAATTCATGTTCTACACCTCCTTATTTACTTTCTTCACTCTCTCTCTGGAATAATCAGGTCATACAGTTCCTCTGAGTAACTTTATCTTCATTTCTTTTTCCTCGCCTCTTTCCTTATTCTCATTTCTCTCTCTGTCTCTCTCACTCTGGATTAAGCTTTTCAGTTTCTCTATCTGGTCAAAACTTTTTCTCATTCTCTTTGCACCTGTCATTTCACTCTTTGTATATAAGTCATTGTGTTATCTGTAGGTCTCAAGCTTCCATCAGCACCACCCACACCCTATTCTTTACTTGTAGCTGGTATTTCTAGTTTTATCCTTTCAGATTGTCGTTCGTTTTTCTTTTTTCTGTTTTGGTCTGCTTGCCTGTTTTATTTGTTACTGTGTGTGTATGTTTTCGTTTCCTGTTTGTTTGTCTGTCTGTTTTCCTTTCTAGGGCTACCCCAAGGAACAAACCAAGGCACACCTGGTGGAGGATTCCCAAAGTCACAACAACAAAGAGCAAGTAACACGCTCCAAAAAACACCTCCTGAACCACCAGTCCCTGGATGGACAGTATATGAGCCCCTTTTAATATAGCAGTGCTCACAGTGGCAGAGCACATAACAACCTTTTAAAACTTATAAGGGACAGAAAACTAGCCAAAATGATGAAATGTAAGGATTCTCCTCCTAAGAAATTCCAGGAAGTAGTGACAGCTAAAGAATTGATCAAAACAGATATAAGCAACATACATGAACAAGAATATAGAATAACAGTCATAAAATTAATCACTGGGCTTGAAAAAAAGCATGAAAGACAGCAGCGACTATATTGCTAAGGAGATCAAGGACCTTAAAAATAGTCATGAGGAATTAAAAAACGCTATAAATCAGGTGTAAAATAAAATGGAGGCAGCCACAGCATGGATTGAAGAGGCAAAAGAGAAAATAGGTGAATTAGAAGATAAAATTATGGAAAAAGAGGAAGTTGAGGAAAAGAAAGATAATCTGATCCAGGAGCACGAAGGGAGAATTCGAGAACTGAGTGATGCATTCAAACGGAACAACATCGTATCATAGGAATTCCAGAAGAAGAAGAAGAGAGAGAAAGGAGCTAAAGGGGTACTTGAAAAAATCATAGCTGAGAACTTCCCCAACCTGAGGAGAGAAACAGACATTGAAGGCCAAGAGGCACAGAGAACTCCCCTCAGATGTAACTTGAATCGATCTTCTGCACAACATATCATAGTGAAACTGGCAAAATACAAGGCTAAAGAAAGAATTCCAAAAGCAGCTAGGGATAAACAGGCCTTAACATACAAAGGTAGACACATAAGGGTAGTAGCAGACCTATCTACTGCAACTTGGCAGGCCAGAAAGGAATGGCAGGAAATATTCAATGTGATGAACAGGAAAAATATACAGCCAAGAATCCTTTATCCGGCCAGCCCGTTGTTGAGAATGGAAGGGGAGAAAAAGGTTTTCCCAAGCAAACAAAAATGGAAGGTATTCATCACCAATAAACCAGCCCTACAAGAGATCCTAAGGGGGACTCTACGAAGGAAATGTTGCAAGGAACATAAAGTAGCAGAGACATCACTACAAGCATGAAACCTACAGATAACACAATGACTCTAAACCTGTATTTTTCAATAATAACACTGAATGTAAATGGACTAAATGCTCCAATCAAAAGACATAGGGTATCAAGATGGTTAAAAAAGCAAGACCCATCTATCTTCTGTCTATAAGAGACTCATTTTAGACCTGATGACAGCTTCAGACTGAAAGTGAGGGGATGAAGAACTATCTACCATGCTACTAGAAGTTAAAAGAAAGCTGGAGTAGTCATATTTATATCAGACAAACTAGACTTTACAGTAAAGGCTGTAATAAAGATGAAGAAGTGCATTATATAATAATGACAGGGACTATCCATCAAGAAGAGCTAACGATTATAAGTGTCTACACACTGAATTCAGGGACACCCAAATTTGTAAAACAATTAATTACAAACATAAGCAACTTTATTGATAAAAATGTGCTAATTGCAGGGGACTTTAATACTCCACTATGGCAATGGATACATCAACTAGAGAGAGAATCACTAAAGAAACAATGGCCCTGAACAACACATTGGACCAGATGAACTTGACAGATGTATTTAGAACTCTATTATTGGAAAGCAATGGAATTCACCTTCTTCTCAAATGCACGTGGTACATTCTCCAAGATAGATCACATACTGGGACACAAAGAAGCTCTCAATAAATATAAAAGAACTGAGATCCTACCTTGCACACTTTCAGAGAACAATGCTATGAAACTTGAAATCAACCACAGGAAAAAGTCTGGAGAACCTCCAAAAGCATGGAGGTTAAAGAACATCCTCCTAAAGAACAAATGGGTCAACCAGGCAATTAGAGTAGAAATTAAAAAATATATGGAAAAAAATGAAAATGAAAATACAACAATCCAAACTCTTTGGGATGCAGCAAAGGCAGTCCTAAGACGAAAATACATTGCAATCCAGGCCCAAGAAACAAGAAACAAGAAAAATCACTAATACAAAATCTAACAGCACACCTAAAGGAACTAGAAGCAGAAGAGCAAAGATACCCCAAACCCAGCAGAAGAAAAGAAATAATAAAGATCGGGGCAGAAATAAACAATATAGAATAAAAAAAAACTCAAACAAACAGTAGAACAGATCAATGAAACCAAGAGTTGGTTTTTTGGAAAAATAAACAAATTGATAAACCTCTAGCCAGGCTTCTCAAAAAAGAGAGAGGACCCAAATAGATAAAATCACGAATGAAAATGGATTGATTTCAACCAATCCCTCAGAAATACAATTATCAGGGAATACTATGAAAAATTATATGCCACCAAACTTGACAACCTGGAAGAAATGGACAAATTCCTAACCAGCCACACGCTACCAAAAATCAAACGGGAAGAAATAGAAAACTTGGAGAGACCCATAACTAGTGAAGAAATTGAATCAGTTATCAAAAATCTCCCATCAAATAAAAGCCCTGGACCAGATGGCTTCTCTGGGGAATCCTACCAGACATTTAAAACAGAATTAATACCTATCCTCCTCAAGTTGTTCCAAAAAATTGAGATGAAAGGAAAACTCCTGGACTCATTCTATAAATCCAGCATCACTTTAATTCCCAAACAGATAAAGATCCAGCAAAAAAAGAGAATTACAGACCAATATCCTTGATGAATATGGATGCGAAAATTCTCAACAAGATACTAGCAAATCAAATTCAACAGCATATAAAAAGAATTATTCACCATGATCAAGTGGGATTCATCCCTGAGTTGCAGGGCTGGTTCAATATTTGCAAATCAATCAAGGAGATACATCATATTAACAAAAGAAAAGAACCATATGATCCTGTCAATAGATGCAGAAAAAGCATTTGACAAAATACAGCATCCTTTCCTAATAGAAACCCTTGAGAAAGTCGGGATAGAAGGAACATACTTAAAAATCATAAAAGCTGTTTATGAAAAGCCCACAGCTAATATCATCCTCAATGGGGAAAAACTGAGAGCCTTCCCCCTGAGATCAGGAACACAACAGGGGCTTCCACTCTCACCACTGCTATTTAACACAGTGCTGGAGGTCCTAGCATCAGCAATCAGATAACAAAACAAAATAAAAGGCATCAAGATTGGCAAGGATGAAGTCAAACTTTCACTTTTTGCAGACATGATACTTTACATGGGAAATCCAACAGAATCCACCAAAAGCCTACTAGAACTGATCCATGAATTCAGCAGTTTCAGGATACAAAATCAATGTACAGAAATCGGTGGCATGTCTATACTGCCAACAATGAAGCAACAGAAAGAAAAATAAATAATCTAATCCCATTCACAATTGCACCAAGAACCATAAAATAGCTAGGAATAAACCTAACCAAGGACGTAAAAGATCTCTACGCTGAAAACTACAAAAAACTTACAAAGGAAATTGAGGAAGACACAAGGAAATGGAAAAATATCCCATGCTATGGATTGGCAAAACTACCCAAAGCAATTAAATTTTAGTAATCCCTTTCTTACCAAAGAAGTTGTGATATTTAGTTTTATAAGTTCTTTATATATTTTGGATATTAACCCTTTGTCAGATATGTCATTTACAAATATCTTCTCCCATTCCATAGGTTGCCTTTTAGTTTTGTTTTCTTCGCTGTGCAGAAGCTTTTTATTTTGATGAAGTCCCAATAGTTTATTTCTTTGTTTCCCTTGCTTCAGGAGACAGATCTAGTAAAAAGTTGCTAAGGACCATGCAGAAGAGGTTACTGCCTGTGTTCTCCAGGATTTTAATGGTCTCCTATCTCACATTTAGTCTTTCATCTAGTTAATATTTATTTTTGTGTATGGTATAAGAAAGTGGTCTAGTTTTCCCAAAACGATTTATTGAAAAATCTGTCTTTTCCACTGGATATTCTTTCCTGCTTTGTCATAAATAAATTGTCCATATAGCTTTGGGTTCATTTCTGGGTTTTCTACTCTGTTTGTAAGTGATGAATCACTAAATTTGATACCTGAAACTAATATTGCACTGTATGTTAACTAGCTGGAATTTAAATAAAAACTTTGGGGGAATAAATAAATAAATAAGAAGTCATAATGTTTGATAATCTTTACACTGTTTATAGACTCTGGACATTTTCCCGCAGAAATAATTAGACCTAGAGTAACTCAACCTTCAGATCCTGAAGAAGTTAAAAGACACTGATATGCTAATGATACTATGTATTTTAACCACTATATGTAAGAAGATTCTAGGAAAAAAGTATTCAGAGCATGGCCTTTGGAATACCAGGTGCCTATGCCTAGGAGTGAGAGATTTATTTTCCCTTTGTTGTCTCCCCACCTACAGCTAAATGAATGGTGCCACCTCACATGCAAACCACGAATGTCCACTCCAATAATCTGGGATAGTCCTCACTGTGTCAGAATCACCTCAGAGTTTGTTACTGTTTTTTTTCTTTAAAAATTTCTGCATACCATCTCCAGAGATTTTGATTCAAATGCTTGGTGTGGTAGCCTGGGCGTAAGTCTTTTCTAAAGCTCTCCAATGATTTTAAGAGAACTATAATTAAGAGCCAAAGGTCTGGGGTACATCAGATACATGGCTGAAGGATGAGGGCTAAAAAAACTACAGTCAAACCTCTCTCTTCCACTTATTAGCTTTGTGATATGGGACAATTTTTGTTCCCTCTTTAAATCTCAGTTTCCTCATCTATAAAATGGAAATAATACCATCTTCTTCAATACTGCTATGAAAACTTGATAACGTCTTTAATACAGCAAGCATTCAAAAAGTGTTAGCATTATTGTTCATTTCAAAAAGTTTTTAACATAGGATCTCAACCTCATAAAATTAGATCCCTCCCATTACAATGGAGAGAACAGGAATATCTGTAATAGAAAAATAAAAAAGATATCTCCAGTTTGTTCGACTTTGAGCAAATGGTTTTTATCTAACAATTTTCTCCTCTTGGCATTGGCCACCAGTAGGAATTCTGATTTTATTCAGTAAAGAGCTACAAAACACCTCTAACTCGGCCTTATCCTCAGCTAGTTACTTTTCCATCTTCAAAAGGAGTGAGTTGGGCTCAGTGGATTCAATGCAGCCATTGTAGCACCAAAGCAGCTACCAACACAAGGGCTGGGAAGTCAGGAGGAATTTGGTCCTTCTCAGGCCCCATTTCTAACATGAGGGAGTTCACTGTTACCATTTTAGTTTGTTTTTTCTAGTCTCTCATTTATTTACTACTTTTTTTAAGTTTATTTATTTATTTTGAGAGAGAGAGTGAGAACAAGCAGGGGAAGGGCAGGGAAAGAGGGAGAGAGAATCCCAAGCAGGCTCTACACTGTCAGCACAGAGCCCAATATGGGGCACGAACTCACAAACCATGAAATCATGACCTGAGCCGAAATGAAGAATTGGACGCTTGACTGAATGAGCCAGGCACTCCTATTTACTATTTTTGTTTAATTACAAAAAGAATACACTCTTATTAAAACACAAATAAAGTAGAATTAAATTCAAAGTTCTCTACTTTCTGTATGCACCCCTCCCAATCCCACTCCCTATCCTACACTTCCATAGTAACCATGCTAATGGTTCAATGTATATATATATATGCATCCAGACTTTTGTCTATATATATATATATATATATATATACATATACACATCACCATATGAGTATCTTTTTTCCTAACATTATACTAAAATATAACTTTTTTCCTTACATATACTGCCCTACAACTTGTTTATTTTTATTTAGCATATGCTGATTTTAACTTCAACAGATATACATTCTTTCACTTATTTAATAGATACTCTGTATTTTTAGATTAGGCCTAATGACTCTTTATTAGGAAAGTGAACAAATATGTGTACATATAGGTGCACTGTCAGGCGATATACAAAGATAAAAGAAGTGCTTATCTTCAAGGAATTTACAGATTAGTGGGGGAAACAACGAAAGCTTAATTATAAACAGAAAATGTCATTGAAGGTAATACACATAGTAGGGTGATAACAAATAACAAATAGTTCTGTCAAACCGCTAGGGAAAGCCTCTCAGAAGAAGCAACATTTAAGTAGAAACCAAAGAATAAGGAAGAATCAGAAAGAGTCAAGGGATGAACATTCCAGGCAGAGGAACAAGCAAGAGCAAAGATCTCAGGTGGGAAACAGTTTGGTGCTTTGGCAAATGGGACAAGGAAACTGAGATGCAGGCAGGGATCGTGGCCAGGAGTTATTTATCCTAAATGCAACTGGAAGCACTGAAAGGCTGACCAGTGAAGGGACACAATGATTCCACACGCATTTTATTTTATTCTTTTTTTTTATTTTTTTAAATAATAACTTATTGTCAAATTGGTTTCCATACAACACCCAGTGCTCAACCCAACAAGTGCCACACGCATTTTAAAGAGATTTTAGTTCCTGTTGTATGTGGAGATAAACAAAAGGAAAATAAAATAAAATACCACATGCATCCCGCTTCCTCCTTTCTTCTAAAATTTAGGCCAGTATTACAGTTTTTTCCCTCCAAATCAAATCAGAAAGCATAATACATTTTAGCTCCATCCATACCATAGAAAGAGAAATATCATATGATTTCACTCATATGTAGAATTTAAGAAACAAAACACAAATATAGGGGAAAAAAAGAAAAAGAAAGAAGCAAATAATAAGAGAAAGTCTTAACTTATAGAAAACACAAACTGAGGGTTGCTGGAAGGGAGGTGGGCAGGGGCATGGGTTAATGGTTGATGGGGGTTAAGGAGGGTGCTTGTTGAGGGAGGATTGAAGATGGTATAGAAGTAGGGAACCCTAGGCTTTCCTCCTCCCTCAAACACAGCTGCTGTATTGAAGTCAGGTTACTTGGAATATCCAAAAAAATCAATCTGCAAAGTGGCATAAGGATCTCCACATTTGAAGGGAGACCGCTTGGCAGGTGCGAGGTGTGTGGAAGTGAACTGAGGGAGAGAAAACTGGCGGTGCCATGGAGGGGAGAGAACCCTTTCCAAGGACGGACAAAAGGAAGAGAAAGAGAGAGGGGTTGGGGAAGTGAGGTATCAAGTTACCACAAGAGGAAAACCTCTTCAGATCATGGACTGGGGAGCAAGAAGTATTGAATGTCTCAGTTCTTTTTTGCAAACTGCTTTTGGAGCTCAACTTGAGGTTTTGGAAGTGCCTGACTTCCTCTGGAGCGGAGGTATGATGCATGCTCCTGGGGGAGGAGGGAGCTGGCCTTGGAATGCATAGAGTGGTGTAGAGATCTCCAGGATGCACTAGGAGAGAATAGTCACCTTCCTGGACTACTTTTGGAAGAGGGTTTATTGCCTCCCCAAGGACAAAAAACCCTGCAGGTGCCAGTCAAAGGCCTTCCATCAGCAGCCTGGAGAGGCTCTACTCCAGAGGAGAAAAGCAGATGTATGCAGTGCCAGGTCTTTTAAGACTCTGGGTTTTGAATCCCAGCAGTATGCCAAAGAAAAAACACAGGAGAGTTATGGCACAAGGCAAGCTGACTGCCCTGTTATTCTGTGAGGGCTGCCTGAACAGCAGGGGTTAAGATTCCCAGTCCAGAGATGAGAGATTGGGATGGTGCCATTTACCCCCCCAACACCAACACAGTGGGACTTTAGAGAGCAACACAGCGCCCCTCAGTAGAGGCAGGACCCACTTACACCAAATCCTGCTCCTCCGTGCCTAGCAACTTCTAATTTACAGGGCCAAGACCAGTAAGCCAGCCTTTCAGGAGATCCTAAGAGGGACTCTGTGAGCGGAAGGCAGTAAAGACTACAAAGGACCAAGACATCACCACAAACATGAAACCTATAGATAACACAATGGCACTGAATCCATATCTTTCAATAATCACTCTGAATGTAAACAGACTAAATGCCCCCAATCAAAAGACATAGAGTGTCAGAATGGATAAAAAAAATAAGATCCATCTATATGCTGCCTACAAGAGACTCATTTTAGACCCAAGGATAACCTGCATATTGAAAGTGAGAGGATGGATGGGGCACTTGGGTGGCTCAATTGGTTGAGCATCCAATTTCAGCCCAGGTCATGATCTTGTGTTCACGAGTTTGAGCCCCAGGTCAGGCTCTGTGCTGACAGCTCAGAACCTGGAGCCTGCTTCAGATTCTGAGTCTCCCACTCTCTCTGCTCCTCCTCAGCTCATGCTCTGTCTCTCTATTGCTCAAAAATAAATAAAAACTGTTGGGAGCCGTTTTGGGCTCGCAGGTTGAGACCCCTCTCTGTGGAAAAGGTTGAAGCAAAGCTCCTGCCAGCCAAACTGGCGCCTAATCTTACCTCCTTCTAAATAATCTTTCAGGCCTGGATTTCTTGAACTGCTTTCGTTGGCCTAAGGGACATAATGCTCTTTGGTTTTATGGCTTATGGAAAAGGGGACCTGGAATGCGATGTCTTGATGGATAAAATCTGAATGAGAGTAACCTGGTCAGAAGTAACCTCAGGGTTGCCTCTTGGGGATAGGTTACACAAATTGATCATATAGAATAGCAGTTATGAGTTGGGCTAGAAATTAGCAGACGTTAGGCCCCAAAACTCCTTGAACCAAACTAGATTTTCCCTGCAGGTATAGCATTGTGTTAATCATCCCCTTAGCCCCACCATAAAACCTCAAGGCACATCTCTGTAAAGCTTCTCTCAGTATTTGGTTAACAGACTGATAGGAGAGATTGTAAAGAGACTTGGGACCTTCTCCAGAGGTTGGCTTAGCCCAGAAGTTAGGAGCACTGTTTACAGATAAGGTATAAACAATAGCCAAATAAAAGTAGCTACACATATCTTCACTGATCAACAACAAACATTGAGTACCTTCCTGAGGTTAACGTTTCACGAATCCATTTGCTATTCCCATCTCCACGCTTCTTTATAATAAAAAGGCAATAACAAAATACTTTTACAGAAACTGCTGCTTGTATAAAGAACAGATAAACATAAGCCCTTATGATATAGGCTCACTCACTCATACAGGAAAAGAACTTAGACAAGTATTAGAGATCTTGTCTCTACCAAGCAAATAATACCTCCTCCATCATGGTTAAAGATTATGGATAGAATGTCTCCTAATCTATCTATAGATGATTAACATAGGTCTTAAGGCAACAATGTATGCGCCCTCTGTTTACCAAGGGCTATGACAATCCTGCTCTCTTCCTGAAAACTTTATCTTGTTATTTCCTCTGCTCTGCCTAAAAAACAATGTGTAACTTTGGAACAAAGTCATAAAAACAGTTATTGCCTAATCTAAGTCTGAGGGATTCGCAAATATGCCAACCTAAGAAAAATTGTAAATGATGCCTTGTCACGGATGTATTGTCACTCGCTACCTTTAAAAATAAAGACACTGAGACTAGCAGGTCGGAGATGCCAGAATTGCCAGGGCTGCCTGCTTGGTCATCAGATTCTATCTCACTCGTGGCTCTCTCACTTCATTTCGCCTGACCGTCCGTCCTTCGTGGACCCTTAGATTCGCTAGAACAAGGACCAACCCCGGCAAAAAACATTTAAATTAAAAAAAAGAAAGTGAGGGGATGGAGAATCATCTATCATGCTAATGGATGTCAAAGGAAAGCCGGAGTAGCCATACTTATATCAGACAAACTAGATTTTAAAACAAAGACTGTAACAAGAGATGAAGAAGGGCATTATATCATAATTAAGGGTCTATCCACCAATAAGATCTAACAGTTGTAAAAATTTACGCCCCCAACTTGGAAGAAGCCAGATATATAAATCAATTAATCACACACATAAATAAACTCATTTACAATAATACCATAATAGTTGGAGACTTTAATACCCCACTTAGAGCAATGGGCAGATGATCTAAGCAGAAAATCAACATAGAAACAATGGCTTTCAATGACACACTGGATCAGATGGACTTAACAGATATATTCAGAACATTTCACCATAAAGCAGCAGAATACACATTCCTCTCAAGTGCACAGGGAATGTTCTCCAGAACAGAGCACATGCTGGGTCACAAATCAGCAAATCCTAAAGGTGCAAAAAGATCAAGATCATACTGGCATATTTTCAGATCACAATGCTATGAAACTTGAAATAAACCCCAAGAAAAAATTCGGAAAGCCTTCAAATACATGGAGGTTAAAGACCATCCTATTGGAGAATGAATGGGTTAACCAGGAAATTAAAGAATAAATAAAAAATACATGGAAGCAAATGAAAATGAAAACATGACAGTCCAAACCCTTTGGGATACAGCAAAGTCAGTCCTAAGAGGAAAGTATACTGCAGGTCAGGCCTATCTCAAGAAGTAAGAAAGGTCCCAAGTACACAACTAAATCTTATACCTAAAGAAGCTAGAAACGGAGCCACAAATAAAGCCTAAAGCCAGCAGAAGAAGGAAAATAATAAAGATTAGAGCAAAAATAAATGATACAGAAACTAACAAACAAACAAAAAACCAGTAGAACAGATCAATGAAACTAAGTGCTGGTTTTTTGAAAGAATAAACAAAATTGATAACCCCCTAGTCAGACTTATCAAAAAGAAAAGAGAGAGGACTCAAACACATAAAATCACAAATGAAGAAGGAGAGAGCACAACCAATACCACAAATATACAAAAAATTACTATGTATATGAATACTATGAAAATTGTATGCTTTCTTATATGAAAGACATGGGACAAATATCTAGAAACTCACACACTACCAAAACTGAAACAGGAAGAAATAGAAAATTTAGACAGGCCCATAACCAGCAAAGAAACTGAATCATTTATCAAAAATTTCCCAATAATCAAGAGTCCTGGGCCAGATGACTTCTCTGGGGAATTCTATCAGATATTTAAAGAAGAGTTAATACCCATTCATCTCAAACTTTTTCAAAACATAGAAACAGAATGAAAGCTTCCAAACCCATCCAATGAAGTCAGCATTACCTTGACTCCAAAACCAAAGAATACAGCAAAGTTGCAGGATATAGAATCAATATACGGAAACTGGTTGTGTTTCTATACACCAGTAATGAAGCAGGAGAAAGAGAAATCAGGGAATCAATCCCCATTTACAATTGCACCGAAAACTGTAAGATACCTAGGAATAAACCTAACCAAAGAGGTAAAAGATCTATACACTGAAAACTAGAAAATTTATGAATGAAATTGAAGATGATACAAGGAAATGGAAAAACATTCCATGGTTATGGATTAGAACACATATTGTTAAAATGTCTATACTACCCAAAGCAATCTACACATTCAGTGCAATCCCTATCAAAATAACACAACATCTGAGGCAACTGGGTGGCTCAGTTGGTTGGTTAAGTGTCCCACTCTTGATCTTGGTTCAGGTCATGATTTCAGGTGAGATTTGTGAGTTCACTGGCAGTGCAGAACCTGCTTGGGATTCTCTCTCTACCCTCTCTTCCCCTCCTCCCTCTCTCTCTCTGTCAAAATAAATAAATAAAATTTTTAAAAACACCAATATTCTTCACAGAGCTAGAACACACAATCCTAAAATTTGTATGGAACAAAAGAAGACCCTAAATAGCAAAAGTAATGTTGAACAAGAAAACCAAAGATTGAGGCATCACAATTCTGGACTTCACGCTATATAATAAAGCTGTAATCATCAAGATAATATGGTACAGGCACAAAAACAGATACATAAATCAATTAAATAGAATAGAGAACCCAGAAAGGAACCCACAAATGAATGGCCAACTAACCTTTGACAAAGCAGGAAAAAATATCCAATGAGGAAAAAAAAAGACAGCCTCTTCAGCAAATGGTGTTGAAAAACTAGACAGCGACATACAGAATGGTATCGGCCCACTTTCTTACACAATACACAAAAATAAATTAACAATGGATTAAAGACTTAAATATGAGACTTCAGGAAACCATCCGAATCCTAGAGGAGAAAACAGACAACAACCTCTTTGACCTTAGCCACAGCAACTTCTTACTAAACATGTCTCTGGAGGCAAGAGAAAGAAAAGCAAAAATGAACTATTGGGACCTCATCAAGATAAAAAGCTTGTGCAGAGCAAAGGAAAAAAATCAACAAAACTAAAAGACAGCCTAAAGAATGGGAGAAGATGTTTGCAAATGACATATGGGATAAAGGGTTAGTATCCAAAATCTATAAAGAACTTAGCAAACTCAATACCCAAAAACCAAATAATCCAGTGGAGAAATGGGAAGAAGATATGAACAGACACTTTTCCAAAGAACTCAGATAGCTAACAGACATGAAATGATGCTCAACATCACTCATCATCAAGGGAAATACAAATCAAAATCACAATGAGATACCACCATGTCATATCTGTCAGAATGGCTAAAACAAACAACTCAGGAAACAATAGGTGTTGGCGAGGACGCAGAAAGAAGAGAACGCTTTTGCACTGTTTGTTGGAATGCAAACTGGTACAGCCGCTGTGCAAAAACGGTATGGAGGTTCCTTAAAAAATTAAAAATAGAACTACCCTACAACCCAGCAACTGAACTACTAGGTATTTATCCAAAGGATACAAAAATGCTGATTTAAAGGGGCCACATGCACCCCAACGTTCATAACACTGCTATCAACAGGAGCCAAATGTCCATTGACCGATAAATGGATAAAGAAGATGTGGTACAAATATACAATGGAATACCACTTGGTGATCAAAAATTTGCTATAATGTGGAAGGAACTAGAGTGTGTTATGCTAAGCGAAACAAGTCAGAGAAAGACAAATACCATATGATCTCACTCATATGTAGGTTTTAAGAAACACAACAGAAGAACATAGGGGAAGGGAAGGAAAAATAAGATAAAAACAGGAGGGAGGCAAACCATAAGAGACTCTCAAATACAGAGAACAAACTGAGGATTGCTGGGGAGAAGGTGGATAGGGGGGCTGGGCTAAATGGCCAATGGGCATTAAGGAGGGCACTTGTTGGGATGACACTTGGTGTTATACGTAACCTATCACTGGGTATTGGAAACCAATACTACACAGTATGTTAACTAACTTGAATTTAAATACATTAATTTCAAAAGAAAAGAGGGCATTTGTTGTGATGAGCACTCGGTATTATATGTTAGAGATGAATCACTAAATTCTACTCCTGAAACTAATATTATACTATATGCTAACTAACTAGAATTTAAATAAAAACTCGAAACCTTAAAAACAAAGAATCAAATCAGTGAGAAAAAAAAGTAGAGATAGAGAGAAATTGAGAGACTCAAGATATAAACAAAGATAGAAATAATGGGGCTTACTGAAAAATTATCTATGCCTTAGAGAATGAGGAAGAAAAAGGAATTACAAATTAAAAAAAAAAAAAAGACTAAGAGGAAAACTTCCTGAGAGGGCATATGAGATTTTTTTCTTAACTTTAACAAATGAATGAATACAACATAATTCTTTTAACTAGTCCATACTGAAGACTTTGGTTGTCCCTGTCTTCTACAATTAGCAATGATGGTGTCACAGACATTCTTATATCTTAGTGATCCAGGGAAGGCGTATCTGTGCCATAGTCTTAGAAGTGGAACTGCTTTGTAGAATGGTGTGCACATTTAACATTTAACAGACTGATAGATATTGTCAAACTGCACTCCAAAATGGCTATATCTACCATCAATATCAAATACTGGATATTGTCAATCTTTTTACTTTTACAATCTGATAAGTGAAAGTTTGTATCTCTTCTTAGTTTGTATTTACTTTTATGTATGTTTGGGCATGTTTTCATGGTAGATGTACTTCTTTTTTAATAAAATGCCTATATAAACATCTTGGTATCGGCATTTAGAAAAATACCGTAAATGGCTGTTATTTAGTATGGCTTTTGGTTCTGGCAAAATTCTTCCAGGAACTTTAAAATCATTCTGCTATAAAGTACTTAAGACATGGAGCTGTGTTTGTTTGTTTCAGAAAAAGTAGCCGCTTTGATGCAGAAAAAATAGCCAAATAGTTCTTTCATTTATAGACTAAGACATTAGCAAAATGTGGAAAAGTGAAGCAAACTAACATCTGTGGGCATTCATGTTTGTTTGTGAGTCTGTGTATACAAATATGAGCATGACAAAAATTGGTTGAAGGTCCCTGGGGGCTATACAGATGCCAGCCAGAGTCCACCTCTTTCAGGATATGTTTGCCCGTTGGTTTTCTGAAAGCCTTAGGTTGAGTACCTGGAGCTCCTGGTCTATTAGATAACTAGCCTTGTGTCTACTAGAGCCTACTGGTTCTCAAAGAAGAAAAGGCATAATGATATGATTGTCAAAGGCCAGAAAACACAGAGCTCTCTTGAAAATGTCAAGAAGAAGAAATTGTACCTCCAAGTGAAGATGGTATTAAAAGCTATAGTATCTCCCCAACTTTTTAACTGTTTAGAATTGGGATGGCTACACATATGTGTAGTCAGCAACGTTTAAGTTTCAGGCTGATATTTTTATATGCCCACTTCTCAAACCTGACTTATACAAAACTGCCTTCATTGAGTTATATGTAAGAAATTTTGGCTTCCCATTACATTTCTGGTAACTTTAGCGATGTTATTAAAATAAATTCCTTATAAAGATACCTACATTGGCATTGATATCTAAAACTAATTATTGGTGTTAACGGATATTAGGTGTGGTCTCAACATCCTGCATATATTCATGGAAATAGGAGAGAATAATGAGAGAATGAGTGAGAGAACAATGGCTAAATAAACTGATGCACCATATTGGTCTTATCCAAAGACCTGACATTCTGAGACTGCCCAATTTCTCTAGGTTGGAACACTTCCTTCCTATTTTGTTCCTACAATCTTTTAAATTTACTTTCTTTTCTTGACTATCCTTCCTGAACTGGTCTCATTTACCTCCAACTTTCGAGAACTATAGTAACCACTGCATTAGGGAGTAGGTAGAGTCTTTTTAATTGCTCTTTATCACCTCTCCTGTGTGAACCTAAGTATCTGGAAGTCTGGGGCCATATTTTACACTTAGGTGCATTCTCTATACTCTCTCCTATCCTTTTTCCCCAACTGCAAAACACAGATCACAGAAGAGGAGGAGTTCAAGAAATAATGACTGATCACAAATTATTTTTTGCTGCAGACCGAATAGTTTCCTGCTGTTGCTTCACAGTCATAGATGGTTCAGCAATCCTATTTGCTTCACTGAGTCCCTAAAAATATGCCTTCCACATCTCCTAATCACAGACTCCATACTTGAGCTATTTGGTAGTTTCTTAAGAAACCTGATCTCCACCTTTTTAGCAATGTTAAACTGAACAAAGCCATGTGAACGATGAACAGCAATTCATAACACAAGTAGCACTTCGGAGTTTTACTGCTAAGAGCTGTGCCTCTTCATTAAATATTAAATAAACTTTCTAGATGGCACTGATAAACTGCCAAAAAAAATTTCCATACCTGAATCTGTTTAAGACAAACAATAACATCAGTTATTCCCCTGTAAAAAGTTATAACTAGGGTTCTTTATCACAGATGTTAGAGGCCATTTAAGTCAACGGACTCTCCCAAACTAATTTAATCCCTGAAGGAGCATAGTGGTTATGGAAACAGAAAAAGTAGTGCAACAGATCAATGAAACCAAGAACTGGTTGCAAATAGACAAACCTCTAGCCAGGCTTCTCAAAAAGAAAAGAGAGAGAACGCAAATAGATAAAACCACGAATGAAAAGGGAGTGATTACAACCAATCCCTCAGAAATACAAGCAATTGTCAGAGAATACTATGAAAAATTATATGCCACCAAACTCAGCAACCTGGAAGAAATGGACAAATTCCTAAATAGCCACACGCTACCAAAACTCAAACGGGAAGAAATAGAAAATTTGAACAGACCCATAAGTAGTGAAGAAATTGAATCAGTTATCAAAAATCTTCCATCAAATAAAAGCCCTGGACCAGATGGCTTCCCTGTGGAATTTTACCAGACATTTAAAACAGAGTTAATTCCTATCCTCCTCGACCTGTTCCAGAAAATTGAAACGGAAGGAAAACTCCCAGACTCATTCTATGAAGCCAGCATCACATTGATTCCCAAGCCAGACAAAGATCCAGCAAAGAAAGAGAATTACAGGCCAATATCCCTGATGAATATGGATGCAAAAATTCCATACAAGATACTAGCAAATCGAATCCAACAGCATATAAAAAAAATTATTCACCATGATCAAGTAGGGTTCATCCCTGGGTTGCAAGGTTGGTTCAATATTCGCAAATCGATCAACGTGATAGATCACTTTAACAAAAGAAAAGATAAGAACCATATGATACTGTCAATAGATGCAGAAAAAGCATTTGACAAAATACAGCATCCTTTCCTAATAAAAACCCTGGAGAAACTCAGGATAGAAGGAACATACTTCAACATCACAAAAGCCATCTATGAAAAGCCCACAGCTAATATCATCCTCAATGGGAAAAAACTGAGAGCCTTCCCCCTGAGATCAGGAACACGACAGGGTGTCCACTCTCACCATTGCTATTTAACATAGTGTTGGAAGTCCTAGCATAAGCAATCAGATAACAAAACAAAATAAAAGGCATCAAGATTGGCAAGGAGGAAGTCAAACTCTCACTTTTTGCAGATGACATGATACTTTACATGGAAAACCCGACGGAATCCACCAAAAGCCTGCTAGAACTGATCCATGAATTCGGCAAAGTTGCAGGGTACAAAATGATGTACAGAAATCGGTGGCATTTCTATATGCCAACAATGAAGCAGCAGAAAGAGAAATAAAGAAACTAATGCCTTTCACAATTGCACCAAGAACCATAAACTACTTAGGAATAAACCTAACCAAAGATGTAAAAGACCTCTACGCTGAAAACTATAAAAAACTTATGAAGTAAATTGAGGAAAACACAAAGAAATGGAAAAACATCCCATGCTCATGGATTGGAAGAATAAATATTGTCAAAATGGCAATACTACCCAAAGCAATCTACACATTCAATGCAATTCCAATCTGAATTGCACCAGCATTCTTCTCAAAGCTAGAGCAAACAATCCTAAAATTTGTATGCAACCACAAAAGACCCCGAATAGCCAAAGTAATATTGAAGAAGAAAACCAAGGTGGGAAGCATCACAATCCCAGACTTCGACCTCTACTACAAAGCAGTAGTCATCAAGACAGTATGGTATTGGCACAAAAACAGACACATGGACCAATGGAATAGAATAGAAAACTCAGAAATGGACCCACAAGTATATGGCCAACTAATCTTTGACAAAGCAGGAAAGAGTACCCAGTGAAAAAAGACAGCCTCTTTAATAAATGGTGCTGGGAGAACTGTACAGCAACATGCAAAAGAATGAAACTACACCACTTCCTTATACCACTCCCAAAAATAAACTCTAAATGGATGAAGGATCTGAATGTGAGACAGGAAACCATCAAAATTCTAGAAGAGAAAGCAGGAAAAAGCCTCTTTGACCTAAGACTCACCAAATTCCTACTCGACATGTCTCCAAAGGCAAGGGAATTAAAAGCAAAAATGAACTACTGGGATCTCATCAAGATAAAAAGCTTCTGCACAGCAAAAGAAACAACCAACAAAACTGACAGGCAACCAACAGAATGGGAAAAGATAATCACAAATGACATATTGGATTAAAGGACTAGTATCTAAAATCTATAAAGAACTTACCAAACTCCACACCCGAAAAACGAATAACCCAGTGAAGAAATGGGCGGAAGATATGAATAGACACTTCTCCAAAGAACACATTCAAATGGCAAACAGACACATGAAACGATGCTCAATGTCACTCATCATCAGGGAAATACACATCAAAACCACACTGAGATACCACCTCACACCAGTCAGAGTGGCTAAAATGAACAAATCAGGAAACTATAGATGCTGGAGAGGATGTGGGAAACAGGCACCCTCTTGCACTGTTGGTGGGAATGCAAACTGGTGCAACCACTCTGGAGAACTTTGTGGAGGTTCCTCAAAAAAAATGAAGATAGATTTACCCTATGACCCAGCAATAGCACTGTTAGGAATCTACCCAAGAGATACAGGACTGCTGATGCATAGGGGCCCATGTACCCCGATGTATATAGCAGCACTTTCAACAATAGCCAAATCATGGAAAGAGACTAAGTGTCCATCAACTGATGAATGGATAAAGAAGATGTGGTATATCTATACAAAGTAATACTACGCAGCAATGAGAAAGAATGAAATCTGGCCATGTGTGGCAACATGGATGGAACTGGAGGATATTATGCTGAGTGAAATAAGTCAGGCAGAGAAAGACAGATGCCATATGTTCCCACACATAGGTAGGCTTTGGGAGACCTAGCAGAAAACCAGGGGGGAGGGGAAGAGGGGAACGGAAAAAAAAAAGCCACAGAGAGGAAGGAAGACATGACATGAGAGACTCTCAAAGAATAAGAACAAACTGAGGGGAGAGGGGAGTGTAGGAGGGGGGAGAGTGGGTGATGGGCACAGAGGAGGGCACTCGTTGGGTTGAGCACTGGGTGTTGTATGGAAACCAATTTGACAATAAATTATTATAAAAAAATAAAAATAAAAAGTAATTTTTATTTGTCATTAAATAAAATATGGTCACATGAATATCCAGATTAAATTATATATTCATATCAGTGATGTGTACGAATTTGCTTAGACTCTAAATATCTGATTCTAGTATTTGATGGCTACACAGAGACATGATGAAAACTTCAATTTATAAAATGTCTAAGAGGGGCGTCTGGATGGCTCAGTCGGTTAAGCGGCTGACTTCGGCTCAGGTCATGATCTTGCGGTCTGTGAGTTCTAGCCCCACGTCGGGCTCTGTGCTGACAGCTCAGAACCTGGAGCCTGCTTCGGATTCTGTGTCTCCCTCTCTCTCTGCCCTTCTCCTGCTCACTCTATGTCTCAAAAATAAATAAACGTTTAAAAAAATTTTTAAAAATGTCCAAGAAAAGGAAACTATGGGTAAACTGTCAATAAATGTCATTACTTTGATGGTCATGAGTATGAATAACAACAGTATATCTCCCCTAAACACAAGATTCTAGTTAACATAATAAGCCTATGAAAAAATTATTCTTTCTTAACTTCTGTATATGAGAGTTAAATCTATTAAATGAACGAGGTTACTCCTATAGAAGCAAGATAATAAAAATCACTTTGAAAAAGCTCAATTTTGAAACATTAAGACTTCAGTTCACTTACTTAGAAAAGCAATCTGGACAGCAAGCCTTAAGTTAATGTGTTTCTTCTATTTAACCTTAAACATCATGAAAATTTATTTTTGTAATGTTTATTTATTTTAAGAGGGAGGGACAGAAAGAATCCGAAGCAGATTCCACATTCAACATGGAGCTCAATCCCATGACTGTGAGGCCATGACCTGAGCCAAAATCAAGAGGTGGATACTCAAGTGACTGAGCCACCCAGGCGCACCATGAAACTTAATTTTAAATATAAGACTCTAAGTATTTTCCTGGTGTATTCTTGCACAAATAAACCACAATACAATAGCTTGTTATTTTTCCTTATTTTCCCTTCAGCTGGAGATAGTGGGTAGAAGGTAGGAAAAGTAAGAACATGGGTGGGACTTAGGCAAAGTTATAAGTGTTGGACTCATAATGTATTTGCTATGTAGTCTTAAGGAAAGATTTTTTCCTCCAAAGTCATGTTTCTTTTACCTGTCAAAGGTTTTTACTGTAATTAAATAATATAATTAATAGTACTTTCTAAACCAGCACTCTTTACACTGTGGATTGCATCCTATTAATAAGTCATAAAAATATAGAGGGTTGAGATGAGGAACTACTTTAAAATAAAACAGAAAAATAAACATATACATAATAAAAATTAATCAATTAAACCAGAAATAAGGACATAATAGAGTGCACTATATATAATAAGTATTGTTCCAATACTTTATATTTGTTTTATTACTTTATACTTGTTTCAGTATATCTTTGGGTGTGTCTGCATATATTTTTGTAGATATACATATACATTTATATATGTGTATTGTGTTACAATATAAAATGTACTTCTAACTGTGGGTTGTATACAAAAATTTCAAACTCACTGAA
Source organism: Paguma larvata (assembly GCA_030068075.1). NCBI lineage: Eukaryota > Metazoa > Chordata > Mammalia > Carnivora > Viverridae > Paguma > Paguma larvata. The sequence continues at coordinate 18,817,732 of CM057842.1, read as the reverse complement.
TACCATAAAAACAAATAATCTAATTAAAAATGGGCCAGAGGACCTAAATGGACATACAGATAGCCAAAGGACACATGAAAAGCTGCTCAACATCATTCAACATCAGGGAAATGCTGGTCAAAACCACAATGAAATTGGACCACTTCCTTACATCATACACACACACACACACACACACACACACACACACACACACACACACAAATGAAAAATGAATGAAAAACCTAAATGTGAGACAGGAAACCATCCAAATCCTACAGGAGAACACAGGCAGTAACTTCCTTGACATTGGCTGTAGCAACTTCTTTCTAGATATGTCTTCTGAAGCAAAGGAAACAAAAGCAAAAATAAACTATTGGGACTTTATCAAAATAAAAAGTTTCTGCATAGCAAAGGAAACAATCAACAAAACTAAAAGGCAACCTACAGAATGGAGGAAGATATGTACAAATGACATATGAGATAAAAGGTTAGTATTCAAACCTGAATTGTAGACCTGAAATTAATATAACCTGAAACTAATATAACATTGTATGTCAACCATATTTCAATAACAAAAAAAATTTTTAAGTGACCGTCATAAGTCACTAAAGTGTTAGTGATCAAAGGTGACCTTTAACAGGTTATCTAATATTTATGCCTCAGTAACCTCTTACATAAAATGGAGTAATAATTGTACCTCCTCATAGATTATTGTAATGATTAAATTAGATTAGGCAAATAATTAATACATGGTAATTTAAAAATATAACTACTATTTACCTTTATTAATACATTAAACTAAATTTTAAAAAATCAATAAATCTATATATTTTTATAAATAGAACTTCTGAATATTAATCAATGTAAAAATAAACACTTCTTACAAATATATCAATCCCACCAATGTGTGTTCAATAGCAGAAAATCAGTGTTGTGATAAAGAGACTATTAAAAAAACAATTAAGAATGCATACATCTCTGACATATGGCCTTTATGGGAATTAATCCCAAAGAAAAGAAGCAGTCTTTGCTAAAACATTAAAATGTCTATGGCTGAAAAAGATGAAACACCAAACACCATTCAAAGTGGACTGGAGAATAAACAAAAAGCAGAATCAGACCTATACATATGGACAACAAACTGATGGTTGCCACAGGGAAGGAGGCTGGGGAAGAGGCAAAATAGGTGAAGGGGAATGGGAGATACAACATGCCTCCAATTATAGAATGAATACGTAATGGAAATAAAAAGTATTGCATAGAGAATTTATGGTACTGTAATAGCCTTGTACGGTCATAGATGGTAGCTACACTTGGGGTGAGCAGAGTATAAGGTATATAGAGTTGTTCAATCACGATATTGTATACCTAAAACTAATATAACATTGTGTGTCAACTATACTCAGAAAGGAAGGAAGGAAGGAAGGAAGGAAGGAAGGAAGGAAGGAAGGGAGGAAGGGAGGGAGGGAGGGAGGGAGGAAGGAAAGACTGAAAATTAGAGAATGTTGCCTAAAGAATGGACAGAGTTAGTATGTGGTTGCTAAGCAATGAGTTTCCAGGCTCCAGCACTTTAGGATCCCAGAGTGTGTTATTCCTATAAATGGTACTTTTCCCACAAATCAAAGAACGATGCTTGAACAACTTTAGGACCCTTCCATAAGACCCTTTCTTGTAAAGATATAAGCCTGAGCTTAGATTGATGACATACAGAGTTCAATGTAAATGTATATTGTTTTTACGCTATGTAATTTAATATGCTTCTCATAAATATTTTTAATGCTAGTCTTTTAAAACATAAAACATGCCAGATGTAAGGCAGAAAGAACAGATCTAGCATAATGTCAAGAGAGAAAACCCAAAAAGAATATGATTATTGAAAACATTTGGAAAAGTAATACAAACTGTTAATAGGTTCATTTTGAAATCCAAAAAAATATTCTAGTAAGAATGAGAACCAGCCTAAGAAAGACTGTACCACAATCATGTCATTGTGCAATTGGGTGCAGACAGAGTAGGGAGTGTGTGTGTGTGTGCATGTGCGTGTGTGTGTGTGTGTTAGTCACAGCTGCATATATATTTTTTTAATGTTTATTTATTTTTGAGAGAGAGCACACACACAGGAGAGGGAGACAGGATCTGAAACAGCTTTGTGCTGACAGCAGAGAGCCCAACGAAGGGCTCAAACTAAAGAACTGTGAGATCATGACCTGAGCCAAAGTGAGACGCTTAACTGACTGAGCCACCCAGGCACTCCACATTTACACATTGAACATGGCATCTCTAGTAGCCAAACTCATCTTCACAGTTGAATACAGAATCATTCTTGAAGGTACATATTACAGACAAAATCAAAGAGAATTAAAGGAGTTTATGAAAAGAAGGAATGAATGGACATAATATTTAGGTCTTACACTAGACTGTTAATTCCGCACTTACATAGTTTTTGAAACAAACACTTTTTAATAACACCTTTATCTTCACAGCAAAATTAAGAAGGTACAGACATTTCCCATATATCTCCTTCCTCCACACATGCATAGCCTCCTTGATTATCAAAGCCCCACCAGAGAGACATATTTGTTACAACTGATGGTCCTATATTTACACATCATTATCATTCAAAGTCCATAGTTTAAGTAAGGGTTCATTCTTGGTGTTGTATGTTCTACAGATTTGGATAAATGTATAGTAACATGTATCTAGTATTATAGTATCATAGTTTCACTGTCCTAAAATCCTCTGTGCTCTGCCTGTTCATCTCTCCCTCCCCCCAAACCACTAACAACTGTTGATCTTTTTACTGTCTCCATATATTGCCCTTTTGCATAATGTCATAAAGCTGGAATCACTCAGTATGTAGTGTTTTCATTTTAGCTTTTCTCACTACTCTAGTAATATGCACTTATGGCTCTTCCTTGTCTTTACATGGCTTGATAGTTCATTTCTTCTTAGTGCTAAGTAATATTCCATTGTCTGTACCACAGTTTGTTTGTTTAAGATTCTACATTTTTATTTTGGCTTACTGCAGACTTTTCAGTATTAACATATATTACTTTCATTAAAACATTTTTGAGCATAGTTGACAATACAATATTAATTTCAGGTATACAACAAAGTGATTTGACAAGTCCATACATTATGCTATGCTTACCACAAGGTGTACCACGATTCATGAATCCATTCAGCTATTGAAGGACATCTTGGTTGCTTCCAAATTATAGCAAGTATGAATAAATTTTCTATAAACATCCATGTGCAGGTTTCTGTGTGGATACAGTTTTCAACTTGCATAGTTTTTTAAAAATCAATTTATTCATCTATTTCTTTCACCACTCTTTAGGGTAAAGATCATAGGCCACTTATCTTTTTATTCCCAGGTCCTAATATAGGGAAGGTCTGGACATATGGTAGGGTCTCAATAAATATTGGTTGAATATGACAGACTGATTCAGACCAATGCTATTCAAGTAAGTATGCTCAAGGTTCAGAGTTCAAGTATTTGGAAAGTGAGGAGTAACAACATAGAGAGTACATATTTAGTAAAGGTAAGCATAAGGTAGACTGCAAAGAGGACAAAAACATGCCATACAGGCACAGTATAAAAAATGTTATTTAAAAAAATATTAACAAAAAAACATTAGAAGAGGAACATATGGGTATGTTATGGAAACAGTACATTCCTGATTTACTAAATGAATTTACGATATTCTGTTTTTCAAAGCCTCTGAAAATACATTCATAGTAAGAAAAATGCTTACCTTAAGTATTATAGCGGTTTCTGGGTTCAGTAACCTGTCTTAATCAATTTTGTATGTTCTGGTGCCCAGTACAATGCCTGGCACATCACAGTAGGTATTTAATATATATTTGTTAAACTATTAGCAGAGTTGTCATTTTAAATGGGTAACACAATGTACATCAGTCCAACAAATAAATACATCCTCTCAAAAGTGTATGAATGTGATAAGCTGCACAATCAGAGCCAAGTAAAAGTATTTCAATGATGCCCCTGTTAAAATCATCAGGGACCTTTTCGTCTATTAAATGGAAAATAAAAAACATTAGTATTTAATATTAGTGAGGATGTAGGAGGAAAGCAAGATTCATCTAATATACTGGTAAGAGCATACATGAAAAAAAACCCAAAAATTCCTCTTCAACAAATCTACTTAGACAAGTGAAGATACAACTAAAAATTGGTATACAAAATGTTCGCTAAGGGCTATTAATAGTAATTAAAAGTTCAGAGCATATGTCCATATAGTAAAAATTAACATGTTCCATATGATGACACAACTATTCATTCAGTTTGAAATAGTTAGTGATTGAGCAAACGCAAGTTTATATTTAAGATTTTTAAAATAACCAGGTAAGTAAATATTCTGACAATTTAGGAGTGCGAAAGTGAAAAAAGTTAAGTTTCAAAAAGATATATATAATGTGGGTACCTGGGTGGCTCAGCCAGGTAAGTGAACAACTCTTGATTTCAGTCAAGGTCATTATCTTATAGTTCATAGGATCAAGCTCCACATCAGGCTCTGCACTGAGAGTGAAGAACTTGCTCATGATATTCTCTCTCTCTCTCTCTCTCTCTCAAAATAAATAAACTGGGGCACCTGGGTGGCTCAGTTGGTTAAGCATCTGACTCTTGATTTCAGCTCAGGTCATAATCTCACAGTTCATGAGATTGAGCCCTATATCAGGCTCTGTACTGACAGCACAGAGTCTGCTTGGGGTTCTCTCTCTCCCTCTCTCTCTCTGCCCTTCCCCCACATGCATGCACACTCTCTCTCCTAAAATAAACAAACATTTAAAAATAAACTTAAAAAAATATATATACACACGATGTGATACTATCTACATGTATATTTGAGACCTGTACATTTATATGTATATGTAGACGTGTGTGTGTACGTTTATGTACGTTTATGGACAGATGAATGGATGGACGGATATTGTTACTTTGAGGCCCTTCAGGGAGGACCTTTTGGTCCATAGTATACAGGACAGGAATGAGCTTTTCTATTATTTCTAGCTATCTATTTTCAATTTTATTTCCTACTAAGCAGATACTGGATCCCCTGAATGTCTCTGTATTTTCTAATAATTCTCTCATAATTTTTATCTGTATTTTTGTTGAATGTTGCAAGTGATTTTCCTTATATTAGTTTGCAGATTCTAATTTATTCTTTGGCTATCTCCATTCTGTTATTCAGCTGTTCTGATAAGTTATTAAAAAACATTTCTATTGTAAACTAAAACACAAATACAGAAAACCACACAAATCGAATGTATGGCTTAATGAATTATATTATAAGGTGAACGCTTCCCAAGTCAAGAAGCAGAATTATGCTACCACCCCAAACATTCACCCAACCACAGCTCTTGTCTCCCCCACCACAACTATTCATTATTCTAATATTTATAGTAATAAGTTCCTTTATATTTTTTCCAGTTTTAACACCCATGTGTACATTCACAGACACTATAGTTTAATCTTGCCCATCTAAAAAGTTTGATGTCTTTTAAGTGTCTCCTAATCTATAGATTCTTACCCTACCAAAATCCCTTCATTTCCTTAAAATCTATCTATTTAAGGACCTTGTTCATTTCATTTACAGAGCTTCCCATGATCCAGATTTTGTTGACTGCATATTCTTTTTTTTTTATATTTACTTTAAATATTTTTTTTGTTTTTTTTGTTTTGTTTAATTTTTTTAAAATTTTATAATAGTTTATTTTCAAATTGGTTTACATATAACACCCAGTGTTCATCCCAACATGTGCCCTCTTTAATACCCGTCACCCCCTCTCCCCCCTCCCTCATCCCCCTCACCCTCAGTTTTTTCTTAGTCTTTGAGAGTCTCTTATGTTTTATCTCCCTCCCTCTCTGTGTCGTTTTTTTCTTTCCCCTCTTCCCCTCCCCCTGGTTTTTGCTTAGTCTCACAAAGTCCACCTATTCGTGGAAACATATGGTATCTGTCTTTTTCTGACTGACTTATTTCACTTAACATAATACCCTCCAGTTCCATCCATGTTGCTACACATGGCCAGATTTCATTTTTTCTCATTGCCACGTAGTAGTCCATTGTATATATGTACCACATCTTCTTTATCCACTTGTCAGTTGATGGGCACTTGGTCTCTTTCCATGATTTGGCTATTGTCGAAAGTGCTGCTATGAACATTGGGGTACACATGCTCCTATGCATCAGCACTCCTGTGTCTCTTGGGTAGATTCCTAGCAGTGTGAAGAAATGGGTGGAAGATATGAATAGACACTTCTCCGAAGAGGACATTCAGATGGCCAACAGACACATGAAACGATGCATATTCTTTTTTAAAGTTTATTTATTTTGAGATACAGAGTGAGCAAGTGAGTGGGGGAGGGGAAGAGAGAGAGAGGGAGAGAGGAAACCAGACTCCGTGAGTCGGCACAGAGCCCAAGGGGAGGCTAAAACTCACAAACCATGAGATCAAGACCTGAGTCAAAATCAAGAGTTGAATAAACTTAACTGACTGAGCCACCAGGTGCCCCTGGGCTTTCTTTTTTTAATCCAATTTTACAATCTCCATATTTTCACTGGCATGCTTAGGCCATTTAGCCTCTCACATTTAAATCAAGTGTTTAGACCATTTACATTTAGTATGACTATTAATATAGTTGTGGTATAAATCTACCATCTTGCTATTTGTTTTATATTTTTCCCATCTATCCTATGATTCTTCTTTTGTCTTCTTCTGCCTATTTCTGGATAAACTGGAAAATATTTATGATTTAATTTTTATTGGCTTATTAGTCATAACTCTTTAGGTTGTTATTTTAGTGGTTGCTTTAGGTTTTATAGCACACATCTTTAATTTATCACCATCCACCTTCAAGTGGTATTATACCACTTCATGTAAAGTATAAAACTTTACAAAAGTATAATAGTACACCTAAATTTCTCCCCTCCCAGCCTTTATAATACTATTGCTATTCACTGTATTTACACATAGGTTATAAGCCCCACATTGGTAAACTGAATATCAAAATTAAAAACTTCTCCACTTCAAAAGACATTTAAAAAAAATGAAAAGAACAATCATACACTGTAAGTAAATATTTGCAAAACATGTATTTGATTAAAAAACTTCTATACAGAATATACAAAGAACTTTTGAAAAACAGTATTTTTTAATTGAAGTAGAGTTGACATATAATATTACATTAGTTTCAGGTGTACAACATATGAATTTGACATCACTATACTTTATTCTATGCTCACCACAAGGGTAACTATTATCTGTCACCATACAATGGAATTACAATACCATTGACTATATTCCTCATGCTGGACCTTTCATCCCTGTGATTTATTCATTTCATAACTAGACGCCTGTACTTTGCATTCCTCTTCACCCTTCTTTCCCCCACTTCCTCACCCTCCTTGCCTCTGGCAATCACCAGTTTGCTCTATTTATGAATCTGTTTTGACTTTGTTTGTTTTTTTAGATTACACAGGTTAAGCAAAATCATGTGGTATTTTTCTTTGTTCGACTTATTTCACTTAGCATAATACCCCGTAGGCCCATCCATGTTGTCGTGAATGGCAAGATCTCATTGTTTTTTATGGTGAGTAATATTCCAGTGCGTGAGTGTGTGTGTGTATGTGTGCGTGCGCACACATACACACACACACGCCACATGTTTATCCATTCATCTACTAAAGGACACTTGGGTTGCTTCCATATCTTGGCTATTGTAAATAATTCTGCAATAAACATACAGGTGCATATATCTTCTCAAATTAGTGTTTTCTTTGGGTAAATACCCATTAGTGCAGCTGCTGGATCATTATGGTATTCCTACTTTTAATTTTTTTTTATTTATTTTTAATTTATAATAGTTTATTATCAAATTGGTTTATATGTAACACCCAGTGTTCATTCCAACATGTGCCCTTTTTAATGCCCATCACCCCCTACTTTTAATTTTTGAAGACCCTCCATACTATCTATCTTCCACAGTGGCTGCACCAATTTACATTCTCATCAACAGTGCACAAGGGTTCCTTCTTCTCCACAACCTTATCAACATTTGTTCTTTCTTACCTATTTGATACTAGCCATTCTCACAGGTGTGAGGTGACATCTCATCATGGTTTTGATCTGTATTTCCCTGACAATTAGTGATGTTGAGCATCTTTTCATGTGTCTGTTGGCCATTTGTATGCATTCTTTGGAAAAATGTCTATTCAAGTCCTTTGCTCATTTTTTTAATCAGATTGTTTTTTTGATATTAAGTTCTTTATAAATTTTGGATATTAACTAATCCTTATTGAATATATCTTTTGCAGATATCTTCTCTCATTCAGAAGACTGCCTTTTTATTTTGCTGGTTGTTTCCCTTGATGTGCAAAAGCTTTTTATTTTGATGTAATCCCGACAGTTTATTTTTGCTTTTGTTTCCTTAGCCTCAAGAGACATCTAGAAAAATGCTGCTAAGGCCAATGCCAAAGAGATTACTGTCTATGTCTTATTCTACAAGTTTTATGGTTTCAGATCTCACATTTACATCTTCGATCCATTTTTATTTTATTTTTTGTGTATGGTGTAAAAAATAGTCCAGTTTAATTCTTTTGCATGTAACTGCCTAATTTTCCCAGCATCATTTATTGAAGGGCTGTCTTCTTCAATGTATATTTTTACCTCCTTTGTCATAGAGTAATTGTCCATATTTGTATAAGTTTATTTCTCGTCTCTCTATTCTGTTCTATTGATCTATTTTTGTGCCACTATGATCCTGTTTTGATTACTATAGCTTTGTAGTACATCTTAAAATCTGAAATTTTGATATGTTCAACTTTCTTCCTCTTTCTCAAGATTGCTTTGGTTATTCTGGGGTCTTTTGTGATTCATTACAAATTTCACAATTTGTTTTAGTTCTGCGAAAAATGCTATTGGTATTTTGATAGGGACTCCATGGACTCTGTAGATTGTTTTCGGTGGTAATGGACAGTTGAACAATATTAAATCTCCCAATCCATGAGCATGGAATATCTTTCCATTTGTTTGTGTTGTCTTCAATTCTTTTCATCAGTGTTTTATAGTTTTTAGAGTACAGGTCTTTCATCTCCTTGATTAAGTTAATCTCTAAGTATTTTACTCTTTTTAGTGCCATTGTAAATGAAATTGTTTTCTTAATTTTTCTTCCTGCTACTTCATTATTAGTATATAGAACTGCAACAAATTTCTGTATGTTAATTTTGTATCCTGAAACTTTTCTGAATTCATGTATCACTTCTAACAGTTTTTGGTGGAAGCTTTAGAGTTCTCTATGGTTACTATCAGGTCATCTACAAATGGTGACAGTTTTACTTCTTCCTTACCAATCTGGATGCCTTATAAAGAAATTTTTCAAAGTTTTATTGGGAAAACAACCCAATAAAAACTGAGGGTGGATAGGGGGTGAGGGAGAGGGGAAAATGGGTGCTGGGCATTGAGAGGGCACCTGTTGGGATGAGTACTGGGTGTTGTATGTAAGTGATGAACCACGGGAATCTACCCCAAAAACCAAGAGCACACTTTACACACTATATGTTAGCCAATTTGACAATAAATTATATTAAAAAAATAATAAATAAACATTAAAAAACTAGGCTAAAGATGTGAATGAACATGTTACCAAAGAAGATACATGAATGGCTGATAAGCATTTGAAAAGATGCCAAATAGCATCAGCCATTAGAGAATTATAAATCAAAACTGTAAGGTATGCCACTTGAAAAAAACCAGATGGATCTAGAGGGTATTATATTAAGTGAAATAAGTCAGATAAATACTAATACAAAATAACTCCACTTGTATGTAGAATCTAAAGAACCAAAATAATAAAGAACAGAACCAATCTATAAATACAGAGAACAAACTGATGGTGTCAGAGGAGCAGGGGAGTGAGAGGATAGGCAAAATGGGGGAAGGGGAGTAGGAGATATAGATTTCCACTTATGGAATGAATAAACTCACAGGAATAAAAGGTACAGTGTAGGAATATATTCAATGGTAGTGTAATAGCATTGTATGGTAACAAATGGTAGCTACACTTCTGGTAAGCAAAGCATAATACATTGATAAGCAGAATCACTATGTTGTACACCTGAAACTAATGTAATATTATGTGTCAACTATATTCAAATTTTTAAAACAGTAAAAAAATCCCAAAGTAAGATACCATTTCTCACCCACCAGAATAGCTATGATAAAAAAAGGCAGATGATAACAAGTGTTGCTAGAAATATAGAGAAAATGAAACACTCGCGGACCACTGGTAATAATGGAAAATGGTACAGATACTGTGGGAAACTTTGGCAGTTCCTCAAACGGTTAAAATAAATTTACCCCATGACCCAAAAATTCTACTTTTATGTATCTACCCCCACCCCAAATGAAAACATGCCCACATCCACACAAAGATTTGTACACAAATGTTCACAGCAAGATTATTCATAGTAACCAAAAAATACAAACAATCCAAATATTCACCAACTACTGAATAAACAATATGGATATCCATAGAATGGGATACAATTCAGGATAAAAAGGAATGAACTACTGATGCATGCTATAACATGGATAAACCTCTTAAAACATTATGCTAAGTAAAAGAAGCCAGATATAAAAGGACTATGTATCACATGATTCCATTTAAATGAAATGCCCAGAAAAGGTAAATCTACAGAGAATGAAGTCAGATAATTGGTCACTTGGGGCTTTGTGGGAGTGTGGACTGATTGCGAATGAACATGAGGGATTGTTTTTGGACTAATGGAAATATTCTAAAGCTGGATGCGGTGATGTTTGCACTACTCTGTAAATTTACTAAAAATCATCTAACTATATACATAAAATGGATGACCTTTAAAATATGTAAATTACAGAACTATACTTTAAAAGATGATTCCCAATTTCTGATATAACTCAGAAATATAAAACACTCTGTATCTCAGAACATATTAAATACATTTTTTTGTTTGTTCATTATCTTTTTTCCACTCTAGAAAGTGAGCTCTGAAAGGGCAGAGACTTTATTTTTTCTATTAACTGCTAAATCCCAGCAGCAAGGTGGGGTTCACTGTAATGTATTGAACATTGAACAATACATTAAAAAGTACTGAATATTCGATATTTGTTGAATGAACAACTGAATAAATGAATTGCTGTTTTCTTCTGATAAGATATGTAAAACATGTGCGATGCCCACCATTAATCACATACTCTTCCACGAGTGTATCCTGAACAATGGTTATCCAAGATTTACATATGTATTAGCATAGCTGAACCTCACAAAAGCCTGAGGACACAAAAAAGATGAGAGAGCAAAGAGCCTAGAATGGACATGTTGGTCTTGAGCCACCCGTAGTACATCTGAGTGGATATGACTAACAAGATAACAGGAAGTTGGAAATAAAGAGACGCTTGTTTAGTGGAGTGATCTGGTCGTCGCACCTTGGGAATTGTCAGTTTTGTGAAACCACAAGCCTGAGTGAGCAGAGGCAGTGTACATAGGAGAAATGAATGTGCTGCTATTCTTCCCACAGAAGACAACCTAAGTCAAGGAGAGTTTATGAGCAGAGGAATAACATAATAGTGACATAGTTTAGAGGAGGAAACAAACTAGATCTTACCAGAGTGGATGAGTTTTCAGATGACAGCAGTGGGACTAGACAGAAAAAGGGGAAGCTGAAAGTCATATCAAAGAAAGAATTGCTACAGGTGAGAAAATATGTGATGCCTGCAAGGTAGGAGAAGCAGAAGAGAAATCTACAGAAAAAAAACAAACCCACAACTGAGAGGTCATAAAATAAAAACAAAAACAAAAAAATTAAGTTGCAAATAAGCTTCCAAAGAGATAAACAGAGAATAAAGTGAGGAAATAATGGAGTGAAAATTTTGGCTTTAGGTAGTAAGTAATTTAGAAATCCTTCCTTCAATAGAGGAATAGTATCTAAAATCTATAAAGAACTTACCAAACTCCACACCCGAAAAATGAATAATCCAGTGAAGAAATGGGCGGAAGATATGAGCAGACACTTCTCCAAAGAAGACATTCAAATGGCAAACAGACACATGAAACGATGCTCAATGTCACTCATCATCAGGGAAATACAAATCAAAACCACACTGAGATACCACCTCACACCAGTCAGAGTGGCTAAAATGAACAAATCAGGAAACTATAGATGCTGGCGAGGACGTGGAAAAACAGGCACCCTCTTGCACTGTTGGTGGGAATGCAAACTGGTGCAACCACTCTGGAGAACTGTGTGGAGGTTCCTCAAAAAAATGAAGATAGACTTACCCTATGACCCAGCAATAGCACTGTTAGGAATCTACCCAAGAGATACAGGACTGCTGATGCATAGGGGCACGTGTACCCCAATGTTTATAGCAGCACTTTCAACGATAGCCAAATCATGGAAAGAGACTAAGTGTCCATCAACTGATGAATGGATAAAGAAGATGTGGTATATATATACAATGGAATACTATGCAGCAATGAGAAAGAATGAAATCTGGCCATGTGTGGCAACATGGATGGAACTGGAGGGTATTATGCTGAGTGAAATAAGTCAGGCAGAGAAAGACAGATGCCATATGTTTCCACGCATAGGTAGGCTTTGTGAGACCTAACAGAAAACCAGGGGGGAGGGGAAGAGGGGAAGGAAAAAAAAAGCCACAGAGAGGGAGGAAGACACAACATAAGAGACTCTCAAAGACTAATAACAAACTGAGAAGAGAGGGGGGTGTGGGAGAGTGGGTGATGGGCACAGAGTAGGGCACTGGTTGGGATGAGCACTGGGTGTTGTATGGAAAACAATTTGACAATAAATTATTTTAAAAAACATACAAAAAAAAGAAAGAAATCCTTCCTTCAAAGCAGCAAGATATAAAATCAATGCACAGAAATTGGGGGATTGTAATCCTATACACCAATAATGAAGCAACACAAAGAGAAATCAAGGAATCGATCCTATTTACAATTGTACCTAAAACCATAAAATACCTAGGAATAAATCTAACCAAAGAGGTAAAAAAATCTGTACACTGAAAACTATAGAAAGATTATGAAAGAAATTGAAGAAGACGCAAAAAAATGGAAAAATATCCCATGCTCCTGGATAGGAAGAACAAATATTGTTAAAATGTCAATACTACCCAAAGCAATCTACATATTCAATGCAATCCCTATCAGAATAACACCAGAATTCTTCACAGAGGTAGAACAAACAGTCCTAAAATTTGTATGGAATCAGAAAAGACCCTGAATAGTCAAAGCAATCCTGAAAAAGAAAACCAAAGCAGGAGGTATCACAATCCCAGACTTCAAACTGTATTACAAAGCTTTAATCATCAAGACAGTATTGGCACGAGAACAGACACTCAGATTAATGGAACAGAATAGAGAACCCAGAAATGAACCCCCAAACGTACGGCCAACTCATCTTTGACAAAGCAGGAAAGAATATCCAATGGAATAAAGACAGTCTCTTCAGCAAGTGGTGCTGGGAAAACTGGAGAGCGACACGCAGAAGAATGAACCTGGACCACTTTCTTACACTATACACAAAAATAAACTCAAAATGGATGAAAGACCTAAATGTAAGACAGGAAGCCATCAAAATCCTCTAGGAGAAAGCAGGCAAGAACCACTTTTACCTTGGCGTGGCAACTTCTTACTCAACGCGTCTCCAGAGGGAAGGGATACAAAAGCAAAAATGAACTATTGGGACCTCATCAAAATAAAAAGCTTCTGCACAGCGAAGGAAACAATCAGCAAAACTAAAAGGCAACCGACAGAATGGGAGAAGATATCTGCAAATGACATATCAGATAAAAGGTTAATATCCAAAATCTATAAAGAACTTTTCAAACACAACATCCAAAAGACAAATAATCCTGTGAAAAAATGGGCCAAAGACATGAACAGACGCTTCTTCAAAGAAGACATCCAGATGGTCAACAGACACATGAAATGATGCAGAACGTCGCTCATCATCAGGGAAATACAAATCAAAACCACAATGAGATACCACCTCACACCAGTCAGAATGGCTAACATTAATAAATCAGGCAAAAACAGATGCTGGCAAGGATGTGGAGAAAGAGGATCTCTTTTATACTACTGGTGGGAATGCAAACTGATGCAGCCAATCTGGAAAACAGTATGGCAGTTCCTCAAAAAATTAAAAATAGAACTACCCTATGACCCAGAAATTGCACGATTAGGTATTTATCCAAGGGATACAGGTATACTGTTTTGTAGGGGCACATGCACCCCAATGTTTATAGCAGTGTTATCAACAATAGCCAAAGTATGGAAAGAGCTCAAATGTCCATCACTGGATGAATGGATTAAGAAGATGTGGTATATATATATACCACATACATGTACATACATGTACATGTACACATACATATACATACATACATACATACATACATACACACATACAATGGAGCATGACTTAGCAATCAAAAAGAATGAAATCTTGCCATTTGCAACTACATGGATGGAACTAGAGGGTATCATGCTAAGCAAAATTAGTCAGTCAGAGAAAGACAAATATCATATGACTTCACCCACATGAGGACTTTAAGATACAAAGTAGATGAACATAAGGGAAGGGAAGCAAAAATAATATAAACACAGGGAGGGGGACAAAAACATAAGAAACTCTTAAATACGGAGAACAAAAAGAGGGTTATGGGAGGGCTTGTGGGAGGGAGGATGAGCTAAATAGGTAAGGGGCATTAAGGAATCTACTCTTGAAATCACTGTTGCACTGTAGGCTAACTTAGATGTAAATTTTTAAAAAATTAATTAAAAAAAAGAAAATAAATAAATAAAATGGTAAGGGGAAAGGTAAACTGTGGTAAGGTATCTGCATTCTACTTCAAGGGGTAAGATGTTGATACTAGTAGACTATAGTACATCATGCATATATATTATAATCTCTAGGGCAATCATTAAAACTGTTACACAAACCAATATAATAAAAATGCTATAAATAAACCAAAATGGAATACTAAAAGTGTTCAAATAACCTATAAGAAATTAAGAAAGGGAGGGGTGCCCGGGTGGCTCAGTTGGTTAGGTGTCTGACTTTGGCTCAGGTCATAATCTCATGGTTCATGGGTTTGAGCCCCACATTGGCCTCTGTGCTGACAGCTCGGAGCCTGGAGCCTCTTTCAGATTCTATGTCTCCCTTTCTCGCTGCCCCTCCTCTGCTCATGCTCTGTCTCTCTCTTTCCCAAAAATAAATTAAAAAATTAAATTAAAAAAAAAGAAATTAAGAAAGGGAAAACACAGGAAGATGAAACAGAGAGAACAAAAAAAAATACTAAAATGGTGGGTTTAAAATCCTAACATATGAACAATAAAAAGATAGAAATTGGCAGAGTTGATAAATAAAAAAGATTTAACCATGTGCTGTCTGTTAGAAACTCCATCTATAATGACATAGAAGGTGAAGTTAGAAAAATATATACCATGCAAACAGTAATCAAAAGAAAGCTTGAATGGCTATATTTAAAAAGATTATTATATTAATTTCTTTCTTAAGTATAAATAAAAATAAATAAAATTAATTATATTAGTATAGGTTAAGGTTGACACAGAATAAAGAAAAGGAATATCACAAAATAGTAAAAAGATCAATTTACCAAGAAGATATAACAATGTTAAATATGCAGGCACCAAAAAACAGAGCTGCAAAATAAATGAAATAAAACTTGAAAGGACTGAATAGAGAAAATGGAGAAGTCATTTATTATATTTGGGGATTTATAACCCTTTCCCCTAGTAATTGATACAACCACTTGACAGAAGTCACCAAGAATAGTGAAGAACTGAACAATGCCATCAACCATCAGGATCTAATTTAAAGTTTTAGAATGTTCAATCCAATAAAATTGGAATACAATTTGCTTTCAAGCACATATGAAACATTTGCCAAGATTAACAATATCTTGAGTCATACAACAACTCAACAAATGTGCAGTAACTCATGTCATACAAAGGACAATCTGACATTAATAGAAACAAACTAGAAATCAGTACCAGACAACAGGAAAATATTGAAGCACTTAGAAATTAACACACTATTAAATAATCCATGGATCAAAGAGGAAGTTTCGAGAAATAAATAATATGTTTAAATGAATGTAAATGAAAATATAATGTATTAAGATGTGTGGAATGCAGTTAAAGCAGTGCTGAAAGAGACATTTATAGCATTAAGTGCATATAATAGAAAAAAAAAAACCCATGGTGTCAAATCAATAATTTCAGCTCCTACCTCAAGAATCTAAAAAAATAAGATAAACCCAAGCAAGTAGAATGAAGGAAAAAATAAAGAGCAGGAATTAATGAAATTAAAAATAGAAAAACAAGAGAAAAATCAATCAAATCAAAATCCAGTTTTTAAAATATCAATACAATTGATAAACATCTACCAAGACTGACAAAGAAAATAAGAAGAAATAGTAATTATCAATATATTGGGACTAAAGAAAAAGATATTGCTATAGATTCCACAGACATTAAATTGGTAATAAGAGAATCTTATAAACAACTTCATAACATGTAAGTGAGAATCTAGATGAATCAAGCAAATCCTTGAAAATCACAAATTGCCAAAATTCACCCAAGATAAAAAAAATAGGTAATCTGAATATCCTACAGCTATTAAAAGTAATTGAATTTATGAAATCCTTCCCAAAAAGAAATGTGTTGGCAAAGATAGTTCCACTGGTAAATTCTACCAATAGTCTAAAGAAGAAAAAACAACATATCATATCAAATAATTCAGAAAAAGCATTTGAGGAAATCCAACACTCTTTCATGATAAAAACACTCAACAAACTATGAATAAAGGGAACTTTTTCACCCTGAGAAAGGGCATTCATAAAAACCTACAGCAAATATTGTATTTAATGGTGAAAGTCTGCTTTTGGGAATAAGGTGAGGAAGTCTGCTTTTAACAATTTTATTCAGCATAGTACCAGAAGCCTAGAAGACTTAACCAGTGCAGTAAAGCAAGAGCATCCTATTCAAGGCCCAGATCTACCCCTACTACCACCCAAATAAAAGATATGCTAACAAACTGTGAAGCGTGTTTGGATAGCATTAGATCAGTTTAATGAAATATGTGTAACACCTGTCTACTAAAAACTATATAAAACGTTATTGAAAGAAATTAAAGAAGACCTAAATAAATGAAGCAAGAAGTCATGCTTGTGGGGTGGAAAACTAAATTTTGTTAAGATATCCATTAACTTCAAAATTAATGTATGAATCAACACAGTAACAAGCAAAATTTAAGTGGGCATTTTTGGATAGAAATTTATTACATTGATTCTGCAATATATATGAAAATATAAATGGCTGGAATATCCAAAGAAAACTTGAGGAAGAACTAAGTTGGAGGTCTTTGTATATGTGATTTCAAGACTTACTATGAAGTATAGTAATCAAGACAAAAGGTATTGACAAAAGGATAGACATATACATCAGTGGAATAGATAGAGACAATAACTGACCCCACAGATATGCTCAATTAATTTTTTTCATTTATATATTTTAAATAAAGATTGTGTATAATTTAAGGTGTACAACATGATGATTCAATATATATGTAATTGGTGACATCAGTACAAGAGACAACCTAATAAGCATGTCACCTTTTCCTCACATAGTTACCATTCCTCATGTGTGATGAGTGCCCTTTAAATGTATTCTCTTAGAAGACTCTCAAAGACTAAGAACAATCTGAGGGTGAGGGAGGTGAGAGAGGTGAGGGAGGGGGGAGAGGGGGTGATGGATATTAAAGAGGGCACGTGTTGGGATGAGCACTGGGTGTTATATGTAAACCAATTTGAAAATAAACTATTATAATAAAAAAAATGTATTCTCTTAGAGTATTTTTAGTAATCAGTGCAGTATTATAAAGCACAGTCCTCATGCCTGTATATTAGATCTATGGCTTACTCATCCTATGTAACTGCAACTTTGTACTCTTTGACCAACATCTCTACTCTCTGCTTCTTATTCTTTTTTAGATTCTATATGTATTATTTGAAAAATATATATGTGCATGTATGTATATAGTATAATACATACATAATCCTAAATTATATACATTTGTTTGGGTGTTTATATGGTTAAAGTTACTCTGTACATATTTTTCTACAACTTCCTTTTATTTTATCCCTCAGTAGTATGTTATCACATTTATTCATGTTATATTAGTAGTTGTTCATTTCATGATTATACAGTATTCCATATGATTATGCCATATTTATCCATTCTACTCTTGGTTGACATTAAGGTTAATTCCATTTTTTTCTTTTTTTTGCCCATGTTCAATAGTGACACTGGTCTATAATTTTCCTTTCTCTGGTGTCCTTGGTCTGGTTTTGGTATCAAGGTTATACTAGTCTCAAAAAATGAACTGGAGAGTTTTCTCTCTTTTTTTATTTCCTAAAAAACGTTTATATAATATTGCGATTATGTGTTCCTTTAAATTTTTTTAGTGTTTATTTTTGAGAGAGAGACAGAGACAGGCCACAAGCCGGGGAGGCAGAGAGAGGGAGACACAGAAACTGAAGCAGGCTCCAGGCTCTGGCTGTCAGCACAGAGCCCAATGTGGGATTCAAACTCACGGGCTGTGAGATCATGACCTGAGCCTAAGTTAGACTCTCAACCGACTGAGCCACCCAGGAGCTCCTGTGATTACCTGTTCCTTGAATAATTGATAGAACTAACCTAGGATAGTATTTTCTTCATGAAATGAAACTTTAAATTACTGATTCCATTTCTCTAATTCTTTTGGAATCATTTATGTTTTGTTTTGTTTTGTTTTTTTAAGACAGAGAGGGGATGGGGAAGGGCAGAGGGATAAAGAGAATCCCAAGCAGGCTCCACATCCAGAGCAGAACCCCATGTGAGGCTTGATCTCACAACCCCGAGATCATGACCTGAGCTAAAATCAAAAGTTGGATGCTTAACTAACTGAGCTGCCCAGGTGTCCCCATTCAGGATTTTCCTTGTCAATTTTGATAATTTCTTTGTTTTAGGAATTTTTCTATCTCACATTTTTAGTAAAGACATAAATTGCCTTCTGCAATATTTACTTCATGTTTTCACTCCTAATACTCTTTATTTGTGCTGACTTATTCATCTCACTTTGACTTGCCAGAGGTTTGTCTATTTTAGTAACTTTTTCGTAATATCTTTTGCCTTTGCTAAGCCTCAGTATGGTCTCACTTTCTATTTATTTAATTTGTGTTCTTGTTTTTATTTCCTTCTGTTGCGAGCCATCTTGAGCACACAGGTTGAGCTGCCTCCCTGTGTGGAAAGGCAGATGATTGCAAGGCTCCTGCCAATCAAATGGCACACAGTCTTACCTCCTTCTAAATAAATTTTCAGGCTTGGGTTTCTTGAGCTGCTCTCGTTGGCCCCAAGGAATGTAATGCTCTTTTGTTTTAGAGCATTTAAATAAAAAGGAAGGACCTGGAGTAGCCTGGCCAGAAGTAATCTGAAAGTTGAATCTTGGGGATGGGTTGCACAGATTTATAGCAGTTATGAGCTGGCTGGATATTGGTGTGACTTGTGTAAACATTGGGCCCATATTATGTAAATTCACTCATTCACAAGCAAAGGACAAGCATTGGGAATTCTGTCCTTGCTGGATGGGTTGCACCTCCCCCATTGTAGTTGGAAGAATAGGCAGAATGACTCCTGACCTGTTTATAGATAACTAACACAGGCCTAGGTAACACCCTGTTCTCTCTCCCTGCCTTAAATTCATATGCTAATTAACTTGAAAACAACTTGCAAGACTGAGGAAATCTCCACTTTACTGATAAACACACATTGTTGTTCAAATTATGCTTACTGATGGGATGTCACTCATTGCTGTAATGTCACTTACTACCTTTAAATAAAATACTGGGATCAGTAGGGCAGAGAGACACATGTGCACCTGTCTGGTTCCAGAAACCATACAGTTCTTCTGAGTCGTTCATCCATGCCAACAGCTTTCCTCCTTCAGAAAATTCCTGGATATGCTAGAGCTGAACTCCGGCATCCTTCCACATTTTTTGTGGGTGTACCCAGTTTTTCTTTTTCCAACTTATATAGTTGGAAACCTAGCTCATTTGTTTTTTTATTTTTATATTTTTATTTTAGAATGACAGAAAGCACGAGTTGGGGAGAGGGGCAGAGGAAGAGAGAGAGAGAATCTTAAACAGGCTCCACACTTGGCACAGAGCCTGACATGGGGCTTGATCTCATGATTATGAGATCATGATCCGAGCTGAAATCAAGAACTGGATGCTTAACCAGCTGAATCACGCAGGCACCCAATCTCATTTGTTTTTAATTCTTTCTTTAGATATGTCTAGTCTGCTATGTAACGAATCATGAGTTCATTGATTAAATTTGTTCTAGAAATTCTTTGGCTATTTTTTTAAGTATTTATTTTAATTCCAGTTAGTTAACATACAATGTTATATTAGTTTCAGGTGATTTACCATATAGTAATTCAACATGCCTACAAATCACTCTGTGCTCATCATACAAGTGCACTCCTTAATCCCCATCATCTATTTCACTCATCCCCCTGCCTACCTCCCCTCTGGTAACCATCAGTTCAGTCTCTATCATTAAGAATCTGATGGCTAAAATCAGCAACACAGGAACAACAGGTGTTGGTGAGGATGTGGGGAAAACGGAATACTTGTGCACCGTTGGTGGGAATGCAAACTGGTGGAGCCACCTTGGAAAATAGTATGGATGTTCCTCAAAAAGTTAAAAATAGAATTACATCAGGATCCAGCAATGCAATGCTAGGTATTTACCCAAAGAATACAAAAACACTAATTCAAAAGGGATACATATGCCCCCATGTTTATAGCAACATTATTCACGGTAGCCAAGATATGGAATCAGTGTCCACTGATTGATGAATGGATAAAGAAGATGTGGTTATATGTATAATAGAATATTATTCAGCCATAAAAAGAATGAAATTTTGCCATTTGCAATAACATGGATGGAGCTAAAGAGAATACTGCTAAGCAAAATAAATCAGAGAAAGACAAATACCATATAATTCCCCTCATGTGTGGAATTTAAGAAACAAACAAGCAAAGGAAAAAAATAAGAGAGACAAATCAAGAATTCTTTGGTTATTTTTTTAAGTCTGTCTGGTTAATTTTTAAAGCCTTTTCTACCTGGTATGTACTGTACTCATTTATTTCTTTAAACATAGATACCCATTTAATATTTTGTATATGATCATTTCAGTCTTCAATTTTTGTACTGATTCAGTTGTCTTTTTTAAATTAATTTTATTTCATTTTCAAATGTTTATTTTTGAGAGAGAGAAAGAGCTAGTGGGGGAGGACAGACAGAAAGGGAGACAGAAGATCTGAAGCGGGTTCTGCATTGACAGCAGAGTCTGATGTGGGGCTCGAACTCAGGAACAGTGAGACCATGACTTAAGCCAAAGTTGGTCACTTACCCGACTGAGCCACCCAGATGCCCCTGATTCAGTCGTCTTTTTATTTGCTGACTCTTAAGTATATTTGCTTGTCGTGATCCTGGTTTTGGTGAGGTTTTTGTGTTTCTGTTTTACAGCTGATGTTCTTTGGAGCTATAACTCTAGGAATTCCTTAATGCTAGGGTTAAAGCATTTCTCAGAGAAAATTTCCATTTGTTTTTGCCAAGTTCTTGGGGTATTACCTGTTTTAGAAACATGTTTTTTGTTTGTTTGAAATATATCGGTATTTTATTTTCCTTTTTATCTTTTTTTTAATATAATTTATTGTCAAATTTGCTTCCATACAACACTCAGTGCTCATCCCAACAAGTGCCCTACTCAATGCCCATCACCCACTTTCCCCTCGCCCCCATCCCCATCAACCCTCAGTTCGTTCTCTGAATTTAAGAGTTTCTTATGGTTAACATGTTAAAATTTATATTGAGGTATTTTGATAGGAATTGAGTTAAATGTGTAGATTTCTTTGGGAAATATAGACATTTTAACAACATTTGTTCTTCCAAACTATGGGAATGGAATGTTTTCCATTTCTTTGTGTCATTTTCAATTTCTTTCATTAGTGTTTTATAGTTTTCAGTGTTCAGATCTTTTACCTCTTCAGTTAGGTTTATTCCTAGGTATTTTGGTTTTTGGTTTGCTGTGGTGATCAAGATAGTATGGCATTGGCACAAAAACAGATACACAGATCAGTGGAACAGAATAGAAAACCCAGAAAGAAACTTAACAACTATACAGTCAATAAATCTTTGACAAAGCAGGAAAAAATATACAGTAAAATAAAGTCTCTTCAACAAATAGTGTTGGGAAAACTGGACAGCAACATGGAAAATAGTGAACCTGGACCACTTTCTAACACCATACACAAAAATAAATTCTAAATGGATGAGAGACCTAAATATGAGATAGGAAGCCATCAAAATCCTAGAGGAGAACATAGGCAGTAACCTCTTTGACACTGGCTGTAACAACTTCTTTCTAGATATGTTTCCTGAGGCAATGGGAACAAAAACAAAAATAAACTTGCGACTTAATCAAAGTTAAAAGCTTCTGCATAGCAAGGGAAATATGCGACAAAACTAAAAGGCAACCTACAGAATGGGAAAAGATATTTGCAAATGACATATCTTATAAAGGGTTAGTATCCAAAATGCATAAAGAACTTAAAAACTCAAGACCCAGAAAACAAATAATCCGGTTAAAAAAGTGACAGGAGGGGTACCTGGGTGGCTTAGTCGGTTAAGCGTCTGATTTCGGCCCAGGTCATGATCTCACAGTTCGTGAGTTCGAGCCCCAGGTCTGGCTCCGTGCTGACAGCTCAGAGCCTGGAGCCTGCTTTGGATTCTGTGTCTCCCACTCTCTCTGCTCCTCCCCCACTCACGCTCTATCTCTCTCTGTCTCTCAAAAATAAATAAATGTTAAAAAATTTAAAAAAAAATGACAGGAGACATGAGTAGATATTTTTCCAACAAACAAACAGATGGTCAACAGACACATGAAAAGATGCTCAGTACTACTGATCATCAGGGAAATACAAATCAAAACTACAGTGAGATGTCATCTCACACCAGTCAGAATGGCTAATATTAAGAACATAAGAGACAACAGGTGTTGGTGAGGATGCAGAAAAAGGAGAACCCTCATACACTGTTAGTGGGAATGCAAACTGGTATAGTCACTCTGGAAAGCAGTATAGGGGAGGTTCCTCAGAAAGTTAAAAATAGAACTACCCTATGATCCAGCAATAGCACTACTAAGTATTTACCCAGAAAATACGAAAATACAGTTTAAGGAGGGTACATGCAGGCTGATATTTGTAGCATCTTTATCAACAATAGCCAAGATATGGAAGCAGCCCAAGTGTCCACTGATTGATGAATGGATAAAGAAGATGTGATACATATATACAATGGAAAATTATGCAACATCAAAAAGAATGAAATCTTGCCATTTGCAAGGACATGGATGGAGCTAGAGAGTATAATGTTAAGCAAAATAAGTCAGTTAGAGAAAGACAAATACCATATGGTTTCATCCATATGGAATTTAAGAAACAAAACAAATTATCATAGATGAAAAAAGAGAGAGGCAAATCAAGAATCAGACTCTTTAAAAAAATTTTTTTAATGTTTACTTCTGAGAGACAGAGAGAGACAGAGCATGAGCGGGGGAAGGGGAGAGACAGAGGGAGACAAAGAATCCAAAGCAGGCTTCAGGCTCTGACCTGTCAGCACAAAGCCCGACATGGGGCTTGAACTCCTGGACCATAATTTCATGACCCGAGCCGAACTTGGACACTTAACCAACTGAGGCACCCAGGCGCTGGAAAACAGACTCTTAACTATAGAGAACAAACTGCTGCTTACCAGAGGGCAGGTGGACAGGAGGATGGATAAAATAGGTGATGGGGATTAAAGAGTGCACTTGCTGTGATGAGCACCAGGTGTTGTATAGAAATGTTGAATCACTATATTGTACACCGAAATCTAACATTACACTGTACAAAACTGGAATTTAAACAAAAACTTAAATTTAGATTGAGGTTTCTTAGGCTACAACAGTAGAGTGGATTCCCTCCTCAGACCCATGAGAGTACTCATTTGCAGTTAGTATTCCTTTTTGTGCCTCATTCCATCCACAGTCAAGGCTGAGACAGATATCTAGTCCTGTGTATCTCTGTGATAGGTGGAATTTATTTCCTCCGAGTCCATTTCACTGAGGGCATCTGCCTTCTAGAATCCTAGCCTTCTGAGACTTGATTCCACCTCCCACCTGGCTCTGGCCTAAGATACTTGGCTAAAGGTATTGGTGGGTATCTCCAGGGTAAGTGCAGGCAGGATGACAAATTCTCCTTATTTTGATGTAATAGTAGTTTCTGGCTTTACTTTCTTACACATCCAGCCATATATTAGATGTTTTGCTTTCATTTTGCTGTTATCTATTATTTATAGATTTTATGTTATATGAAGGGGTTATCTCTATCTGATTTGTGATAGTCCTACATTTTAGAGTAAGTGTTCTATGCTCCTGAAAGCTTCTGTTTCTTTTTTAAAACAGCTTTCTCCAGAGTCCCTTTCTCTTAATAAAAACTGACCATTATTTATTGATGGTCTGTATGGACTCAACGCTATTTATACACTTATAGCCATTTTCTACTCGTAGCAGCATTGTGAGATAGCATTAACATTCTCACTTTATACTCTGGTAAATCGCACAGATAGGAAGTTACTTAAGGTGACTTGGCAACACACTACCTCCCTCTTTCTTCCCCTCCCAGATTTTATTGGACAGGAGTTGATGGGGTAAACAAATCTTGAGTTATCCTTTTTGCCTCAATCTTATCTCTAGCCAAATCCCAGAAGGATTTACCAAATGTTTACATTGTAAAATAATCCTCATTACTTCTCCATATTTGACTTCATGTGAATTCAAATAAAAAACCAGTATCTTCTTCCAATATGGATTCTTTATGGACTGCATAATGGCTTTTTCTTCAAACTAGTTTAGAGTAAAAGTAATGAAATATTGATCTACTGGTGAACATTTGGTCCTGATCTATGTCAGTAGAACAATGGATGTAAAAGGTTATTTTTTAAAATGTGTATTTATTTGAGAGAGAGAGAGAGAGAGAGAAAGAGAGAGAGAGCACATAGCAGGGAATGGGCAGAGAGAGAGGGAGAGAGAGAATCCTGAGTAGGCTGTGCACCGTTAGCACAGAGCCCAACTTGGGGCTTGAACTCACAAACTGTGAGATCATGACCTGAACTGAGATTAAGAGATGGATGCTTAACAGACTGAGTTGCTGAGGTGCCCCCCAATGTTTTTTAAAAGTTTATCTATTTATTTTGTGAGAGAGAGAGCAAGTGGGATAGGGTCAGAGAGAGAGGGAGAGGGAGAATTCCAAGCAAGCTCTGCCAGTGCAGCGCCTGATGCTGGGCTTGATTCACAAACCCCATGAGATCATGACCCCAGCTAAAATCAAGAGTTAGGTGCTTAACCAACTGAGCCACTCAAGGGCCCCCTAAAAGATTATTTAAAGATGTACTGTTTTGTTTAATCTGCTATAAGAGTTTTTCCTTCATTCATATTAGTATCACTAAGGCTGTTTTGGGTTCTCAGATAATTCTCTAATAGTAGTAAGCCATAATTTTAATTAAAATGTTTTAAACTGTTGTCCTGGTATAAAACAATCTTGAGAAAGAACAGTTTATTAAAATTATGAAAAGTTATATGTTCTAAAATAAGACTGAAAAAAAAAATGAAACCTAGGACCTCATTACTGCTATGATGCTGGAACACTTGATTCCATCGTGCTTACCCTTGGATACCATTACTAACTGTGGCAGTTATATTACAGTGTTCATTTCTAACATCCCGTAAAAATGAAGTTTCTGTGAGAAAGGGCATCCTCCTGTTTAAATGTAGTTTGGGGCTGAGTTGTTAGGCTTCTTTAAAGCACACTTTCAATGGAAATGCATTTAATGTTTCAGGCAAATGATGACAGATTGGCTGGGAAGCCCGAGTTCTCTCAGAGGCAGCCCCAGTGGGGTTGCATGTCCTCTTCAGTGCAGAGCAATTGGGTGAGCAAATTATACCCATACATTCAATGAGACATAACCATCTCTGAGGCTTACTTTGTAAATTTGAGATATGACAGCAGTATATTTAAAGAGCTTAAATATTATAACTCTTTCCTAATTCCTGGGAAATGTTTTTATCTAACAGGAGCTGAAAGTGATTATTTCAGGTATGAAATGTTCTAAGGCTGTGGATCAAAACCATGCAGGAACATAGCATTTTTAGAGCTGGCTCAAAGGGTATAAATCTTTGTTTCTTCCCCAAAAAACTAAATTGGGGGCTAAGAAAGTCTGTTATTATTGTTCATAGAAAAGAGTATTTCCAAGAAAGCAGATGTCTGCCTTTTTGAAAATTCTCTCCTAGAGAAGGACCCATTTCTTTTTTTTAGAAACCTGCTTTAGAAGCTGAATATATTTTCATGCTGTTATCCTTACTACCAGCTCTAAATGATGAGTCTGATGTATGTGTGCTATTAGCTTTTCCATGCCCTCTGAGGATGATGATACTTGTGCTGCAAATTATCATTTCAAATCAGTATTTACTCATTCCTAGGACTTCGCCCACAGCTGAGCCTGCCTTGACTATGATTCTGAGTTTTTAGCAAGGACAGCTGCTTATTTCCTATGCACTACCTTTTTTTTTTTTTTTAAGCTCATCAGTTCATTAGCCACTGTTGTATTTTGTTTAGAATTCTTTATTTTTTTAAAAGCAGAACATGACCATATTTCAGTACACAACTTTTGTACAACCCAAAAGTAAGACATCACAATAAAATGTTGGTAAGAAAACGGGGTATTTCATTTGCAGTGTATGGCAAGTGGTTAACATCCTTAGACATAAATAATCTCCTAGAAACCAGTTACAAAGACACTAATATTTAAAAACTATAAAAAATTGCCTTTTATGGAAGATGTTTTAGGGAATTATATGAGAATAGGAAAAAGTCCGTGATTGGACAGCAAGTCCAATTTAAAAAATAAGAAATTTTAGTACCCATGCACTAGCTGTTAGGAGATTGTATTGGTGTGTACAGATATTTTAAGAGTCATACATTGTCAAAGAAGATTCCCTGAGTCTTCAGTATAATCTCTTGTATAATTAAATTCTTTATCTTTACCCTGTGAGTCACAGAGTTGGGCTTAATTCATTTTGGCTATATTTATGATATGAAACTGAATAAAAACAAGTAGCCAAGTATTAATTTTGTGAAATACAGGTTGAAATTTGGTACAATTTATATTGCCATATATTTGGTCGGTATGTTGTAGCTTCAATGCTTGGCATCCATTTTTCCAGTTTATCTTTACTACATTCAAGAAGTTAGGCAGGGAAGGATGCTTTATTCCCTCTGCCTTTCTTTTATAGATAAGGCAACTGAAAATTAGAGAGTTAAGAATGTCATGACCAGGGTGAAGGAGACAGATTTTGTCTAGATGAGTAGGCAAAATGGAACTAGAATATTGGTCTCCTTGACTTCAAGTTTTCCATGGTAAGAGATTTAAACTCAGTTAAATTGAATAAATTCGCAGTACCTATTAACCATTAATTGTAAAGATTTTTAAATGAAAAAGTTGGAATTTTATAAAATCAATTTTTCATTGTAACATCTAGTTAATGCCAAAAAATGAACAAATTGTAATATTGTACTAAGCCTTTTCCTTAATATTTATATATTTCTTCCAAATATTTAAAGTTTTAAGAAAATTTTGATCCATAATACTGCAAATAGCTATTGTCTTTTTATTTTTATGCAAATTTTTAATATAATTTATTGTCAGATTGGTTTCCACACAACACCCACTTGCTCATCCCAACAAGTGCCCTTCTCAATGCCTACCCACTTTCCCCTTTCCCTTTTCCCCTACCCTCAATCAACTCTCGGTTTTTTCTCTGTATTTGCCTCCCTCCCTGTTTGTAACTTATTTCTCCCTTTACCTCCCCCATGGTCTTCTGTTAAGTTTCTCAAGATCCACATATGGGTGAAAACATATGGTATCTGTCTTTCTCTGACTTATTTATTTCACTTAGCATAATACCCTTCGGTTCCATCCACGTTGCTGCAAAAAGCCAGATTTCATTCTTTCTTGCACTGTTGGTGGGAATGTAAAGTGGTACAGCCACTCTGGAAAACAGTGTGGAGATTCCTCAAAAAAATAAAAATAGAA
Source organism: Paguma larvata (assembly GCA_030068075.1). NCBI lineage: Eukaryota > Metazoa > Chordata > Mammalia > Carnivora > Viverridae > Paguma > Paguma larvata. The sequence goes on along the minus strand of CM057842.1, from coordinate 18,789,402 downwards.
CTACCTTATAACCTAACAATAGCACTGCTAGGCATTTACCCAAGGAACACAGGAGGGCTGATGCATAGGGGCACATGTACCCCAATGTTTATAGCAGCACTTTCAATAATAGCCAAATAATGGAAAGAGCCTAAATGTCCATCGACTGATGAATGGATAAAGATGTGGTTTATATATACAATAGCTATTGTTTAAATATAGAAAGAGAACCTTTCTGCCAACAGAGAAGAAGGTATTCGTAGTTAGGTATTGATATCGAAATTAAACTGGCTTCAAATTTAAACTTAATATAAAACAACTTCCTTTAAAAAACTGACATTTAATGAGCATTTGGTTTCATTTCTTATTACTCCTTTAGCCTCTGTAATCTAAATTACCTAGATGGCATTTCAAATCTTGGAAGGTTTTAGGACTGCCTTTCTCTGAAAATAAGGCTGTTAATCTGTCAGAACCAAATGCTGGAATACTTTTCCATTGAGTGTTACTAAAAACAGAACACCAGCTTTTTTTTTTTTTTTTTTTGGTCTTCTCATTCTGAGAACTTCCATAGCAACACATTATTAAAGTAGAACAGTGTATTTCAGGGAGGGATTTTTTTTTTTTACAGACAAGTAGCATTTCTGTTTACTAAATCTGTGGCACTCAGGTAAATATTTTAAGGAATGCTTACATTGTTGAACACGAGACAGAGTATCAGAATACACCAGATGGTTACTTTCAAGTTTTGATCCAGAAGTCTTCTGATACATGACAGATTGTATTATTCCCTAAATATCTTTATTAAATTTTAAATATTTGTATTAAAACATGCAACTGAGCAATATGTGAGAATAATTCTAGCTCTCTTCATTTGTTTTTTGACTTCACTAAATTTAGAAGAAAGGAATTTTTTCATTTTTTTGAGGAACCTCCACACAGGTCTCCAGAGTGGTTGCACCAGTTTGCATTCCCACCAACAGTGCAAGAGGGTGCCTGTTTCTCCACATCCTCACCAGCATCTATGGTTTCCTGATTTGTTCATTTTAGCTACTCTGACTGGTGTGAGGTGGTATCTCAGTGTGGTTTTGGTTTGTATTTCCCTGATGATGAGTGACATTGAGCATCGTTTCATGTGTCTGTTTGCCATTTGGATGTCTTCTTTGGAGAAGTGTTTATTCATCTCTTCCGCCCATTTCTTCACTGGATTATTCGTTTTTCGGGTGTGGAGTCTGGTAAGTTCTTTATAGATTCTAGATACTAGTCCTTTATCCGATATGCCATTTGCGATTATCTTTTCCCATTCTGTTGGTTGCCTATCAGTTTTGTTGGTTGTTTCTTTTGCCATGCAGAAGCTTTTTATCTTGATGAGGTCCCAGTAGTTCATCTTTGCTTCTAATTCCCTTGACTTTGGAGACGTGTTGAGTAAGAAATTGGTGCATCTTGGGTCAAAGAGGCTTTTTCCTGTTTTCTCCTCTAGGATTTTGACGGTTTCCTGTCTCACATTCAGATCTTTTATCCATTTAGAGTTTATTTTTGGGAGTGGTGTAAGGAAGTGGTCTAGTTTCATTCGTTTGCATGTTGCTGTCCAGTTATCCCAGCACCATTTGTTGAAGAGGCTGTCTTTTTTCCATTGGGTACTCTTTCCCGCTTTGTCAAAGATTAGTTGGCCATATACTTGCGGGTCCATTTCTGAGTTTTCTATTCTATTCCATTGGTCTATGTGTCTGTTTTTGTGCCAATACCATACTGTCTTGATGACTACTGCTTTGTAGTAGAGGTTAAAGTCTGGGATTGTGATGCCTCCCGCCTTGATTTTATTCTTCAGTATTACTTTGGCTATTCGGGGTCTTTTGTGGTTCCATACAAATTTTAGGATTTACCCTATGACCCAGCAACAGCACTGTTAGGAATCTACCCAAGAGATACAGGACTGCTGATGCATAGGGGCATGTGTACCCCGATGTTCATAGCAGCACTTTCGACAATAGCCAAATCATGGAAAGAGACCAAGTGCCCATCAACTGACTAATGGATAAAGAAGATGTGGTATATATATACAATGGAATACTTCGCAGCAATGAGAAAGAATGAAATCTGGCTATGTGTGGCAACATGGATGGAACTGGAGGGTATTGTGCTGAGTGAAATAAGTCAGGCAGAGAAAGACAGATGCCATATGTTTCCACACATAGGTAGGCTTTGGGAGACCTAACAGAAAACCGGGGGGAGGGGAAGAGGGAAGGAAGGGAAAAAAAAAAAAAGCCACAGAGAGGAAGAAAGACATAACATGGTAGACTCTCAAAGACTAAGAACAAACTGAGGGGAGAGGGGGATGTGGGAGGGGGGAGAGTGGGTGATGGGCACAGAGCAGGGCACTTGTTGGGATTATCAGGAACCAAATTGGGATTAGGTTGGGATTATGGAAACCAAATTGACAATAAATTATTCAAAAAAAAGAAGAAAGGAATTTTTTTAGTTTTTTTTAATTAATTTTTTAAAAATTTACATCCGAGTTAGTCAGCCTACACTGAAACAATGATTTCAAGAGTAGATTCCTTAATGCCCCTTACCTATTTAGCTCATTCCCCCTCCCACAAGCCCTCCCATAACCCTCTTTTTGTTCTCCATATTTAAGAGTCTCTTACGTTTTTGTGCCCCTCCCTGTGTTTATATTATTTTTGCTTCCCTTCCCTTATGTTCATCTGCTTTGTACCTTAAAGTCCTCATATGTGTGAAGTCATATGATATTTGTCTTTCTCTGATTGATTAATTTTGCTTAGCATGATACCCTCTAGTTTCATCCACGTAGTTGCAAATGGCAAGATTTCATTCTTTTTGATTGCCAAGTCATGCTCTATTGTATGTATATATATATGTGTATATATATATAATATATATATATATATATATATATATACACACGCCATATTCTTTATCCATTCATCCACTGATGGACATTTGAGCTCTTTCCATACTTTGGCTATTGTCGATAGCACTGCTATAAACATTGGGGTGCATGTGCCCCTCTAAAACAGCATACCTGTATCCCTTGGATAAATACCTAATCGTGCAATTGCTGGGTCATAGGGTAGTTCTATTTTTAATTTTTTGAGGAACCTCCATAGTGTTTTCCAGAGTCCCTCACCATTTCAGACACAATTTTCTTAAATATAAACCTCTACATATATTGAGATCCATATCAGTGTTATAATTTTTGCTTTCTATCCTCAAAGACTATTTTAAAAACCTAACAGAATTTACCCCTTCTATTGATTTTTTCCATATTCCATTATATTATCACATATAGGAGAAGGGGCCAACATGGCGGAGGAGTAGGGGGATCCAGTATTTCGCTTTTCCTGTAAACTGGGAACGACTGAAACCAAAGTCTCTCAACTCCAAGAATTGGGGAGAAAAGTTGCTGTAGTCTACAAGGAGTGGAAGGCGAAACCAGAAACGCCCCAGGAACCGTGAGTTTAATCTGGGACCGATAAAACGAACTCGGGGAGCTGAGCTGAGGGAAAGGTGAGCATCTTCGGAGATAGCTGGGAAAGTGCCGATCAGCATTTGAACGAGAGGGCCAGAGACGGTGAGACCACTACCATCCAGCCCCTAAATGCAGGGCTTTTGAAGAGCAGTTCAGCGGCAAACAGCGGCACTCCCCTCACACCGCCGGGAGGCGCCGCCAGGACTGGCAGTGGGGACCCAGTCAGCCCGAGGCGCCACCGCCTACGGAGCACCTCTAACCCCAGCACAATTACAGCGAAATCGGGTGTAGCAGGCGGCCGCGCCACCGCCCAGTGAACCGCACTATGCCAGTGCCTGTGGTGGAGTAAGGACAGAAATAAAGGGGCGAATAGAGACTCTAGGACTGGTGGCGAGGGACTGAAGGGACGCCATTGTTGTCTCACAAGCCGGGAAGTCACCCCAAAACCCATCCCTATGGCAGTGGAGGCGGGACCCGCCTACACCAAACCACGCCCCTCCCCACAGTAGTGACACCTTTCAGCGGGAGTGACTGATGCCAAGTGCAGACTGCTGCCTGGAGTAACTCCAGGTCATTTTTTCTTTTTTAAATATATCCCTCCCTTTCTCCTTCTTACCGATCCCCTCCCCTGAGCTGGCCATCCAGGGTATTGGCTGGCTTAAACATTCTTTTAACCCACTCTCTCAAGGCATGTTCTACACCTCCTTCTGTCCTTGCCTATCCCTCTCTCTGGAATAACCAGGCCGCATAAGTACATCTGGGCAACATCTATCTTCATTCCTTTTTCCTTGCACCCATCCTTATTCTGATTTCTCTCAGTCTGGATTAAGCCCTTTAGTCGCTCTACCCGGGCAAAGTCCATTTCCTTCTTCTCCTTGCACCTGTCATTATTCGTTCTGTATATGCTCTGCCACCAGCACACTACATACCCTGTCCTTAACATGTAGCTGGTACTTCAGGACATTGCCCTCAGAGAGTTATTTGTTATTCTTTTTTCTGTTGTGAACCGCTTGTCTCTATCATTTGTCGGTACGTTTGAGTATTTCTGTTTTCTGTTTGTCTGTCAGTCTGTTTTCCTTTCCAGGACAACTTCAAGAAACAATCCAAAACACATCTAGCCAAAATGACGAAACGGAAGAATTCTCCTCAAAAGAATCTACAGGAAGTAGTGACAGCTCAAGAATTGATGAAAACAGATATAAGCAACATAACAGAACATGATATAGAATGATAATCATAAAACTAATTGCTGGGCTTGAAAAAAGCATAGATGAATGCAAGGGGTCCCGCGCGGCAGGGTTCAAGGACCTTAAAAATGGTCAGGAAGAGGGTATTATGTTAAGTGAAATAAGTCAGTCAGAAAAAGACAGATACCATATGTTTCCACGAATAGGTGGACTTTGTCAGACTAAGCAAAAAACAGGGGGAGGGGAAGAGGGGAAAGAAAAAAAAGACACAGAGAGGGAGGGAGATAAAACGTAAGAGACTCTCAGAGACTAAGAACAAACTGAGGGTGAGGGGGTGAGGGAGGGGGGAGAGGGGGTGACGGGCATTAAAAAGGGCACATGTTGGGATGAACACTGGGTGTTATATGTAAACCAATTTGAAAATAAACTATTATAAAAAAAAAAAAGAAATGGAAACACACACACACACAAAAAAAATGGTCAGGAAGAATTTAAAAAGGCGTTGGATGAAATACAATGCAAACTGGAAGCAGCCACAGCACGGATTGAAGAGGCAGAAGAGAGGGTAAGTGTATTAGAAGATAAAATTATGGAAAAAGAGGAAGCAGATAAAACGAGAGAGAAGCTGATTCAGGAACAGGAAAGGAGAATTCGAGAGCTGAGCGATGCACTCAAACGAAACAATATCCGTATCATAGGAATTCCAGAGGAAGAAGAGAGAGAGAAAGGAGTCGAAGGGGTACTTGAACAAATCATTGCTGAGAACTTCCCCAACATGAGGAAGGAAACGGGCATGGAAATCCAAGAGTCACAGAGAAGTCTCCTCAGACGTAACTTAAATAGACCTTCTGCATGACACATCATAGTGAAGTTGGCAAAATATAAAGACAGGGAGAGAATCCTGAAAGCAGCTAGAGACAAAAGGACCTTAACATACAAAGGAAGACACATTAGGGTTGTAGCAGACTTATCTATATTATCTCTTTCTTTGTATCTGATGAAAATCCATTATAGCTACTATTTTAGAACCAATTAACTGGCAACAAATTTTCTTAGCGTTCTTTCATCTGAAAATGTGTTTATTTCTTTTTTACTACTGAAATATATTTCTCCTGGATACACAAATCTGGCGTAATATCAGTTTTTTTTTCCTTTCAGTACTTGAAAAATGTTGGGCCACTTCCTTGTGTCTTCATAGCTTCTGATGACAAATTTACTGTCATTCAAATTGCCATTTCCCTAATGGTAATGTGTTGTTTCCCTTTCAAGACTTTTTCTTAGGCGGGTGGGGGGGATGGGTCAAATAGATGAAGGGGACTAAGAGCACACTTATCATGATGAGTACTGTGTAATGTACAGAAGTGTTGAATCACAATATTGCACACCTGAAACTAATCTAACACTGTATATTAAATATATTGGAATTTTAAACATAAAAATTTTTAAATATATATACATATATAAAGATTTTTTTCTTTTGCCTTAATTTTCAGAAGTGTAACTAAAATGTGACTGTGCATGGATTTCATTAGGTTTATCCTGTTTAGAGTTCACTTAGTTTCTTGGCTTACATCTTTTGCTCAATTTGGGAAGACTTAAGCCATTATTTCTTCAATTTTTTTTAACTCCACATTCTGTCCTTTCTATCTAGTCCTCCATGCCTCAAATGTTAGATCTTTTGTTGTTGTCCCACAGGTCTCTGAAGTTGTTTACTTTTCCATTTAGTTTCTCTCCATTATTCAGATTGGATGATTTCTTTTGCTCCATCTTTAAGGTCACTAAGTCCTTCCTTTCTATTCTGCTATTGAGCTTATCCAGTAATTTTTAAATTTTGGTTACTTTATTTTTCAGTTCTAAAATTTTCATTTGATTCTTTATGTTTTCTATTTCTTTGCTGCAGTTTCAAGAGTGTTTTCATTTGTTTCAAGAGTGTCTCTCCATCCAAATGGCTAACAGACACATGAAAAGATGCTCGACATCACTCATCATCAGGGAAATACAAATCAAAACTACACTGAGATACCACCTCATACCTGTCAGAATGGCTAAAATTAACAACTCAGAAAACAACAGGTGTTGGTGAGGATGTGGAGAAAGGGGAACCCTCTTGCACAGTTAATGCAAACTGGTGCAGCCACTCTGGAAAACAGTGTGGAGGTTCCTCAAAAAATTAAAAATAGAATTACCCTACGACCCAGCAACAGCAATACTAGGAATTTATCCAAAGGATATAGGAGTGCTGATTCATAGGGGCACATGTACCCTAATGTTAATAGCAGCACTATCAACAATAGCCAAATTATGGAAAGAGCCCAAATGCCCACTGCCCATCAACTGATGAATGGATAAAGAAGATGTGGTGTGTGTACACACACACACATGCACACACACACACACACTGGAATACTACTCGGCAATGAAAAAGCATGAAATCTTGCCATTTGCAACAACGAGGATTGAAATGGAGGGTATTATGCTAAGTGAAATAAGTCAGTCAGAGAAAGACAGATACCATATGTTTTTGCTCATATGAAGAAGTTGAGAAACTTAATAGAAGACCATGGGGGAAGGAAAAGAAAAAAAAAGTTACAGAGAGGGAAGCAAACTATGAGAGACTTACTTTTATTTTTTTTAATTTTGTATATGTTTTTATTTATGAGAGAGAGAGACAGAGAGAGAAATTATGAGTTGGGGAGGCGCAGAGAGAGAGGGAGACACAGAATCTGAAGCAGGCTCCAGGCTCTGAGTTGTCAGCACAGAGCTTGACACAGGGCTTGAACTCACGTACCATGAGATCATGACCTGAGCTGAAGTTGGATGCTTAACGAACTGGGCCACCCAGACTTTTAAATACAGAGAATGAACTGAGGGTGGAAGAGGGTCGGGAGGCAGGTTAACATGGGTGATAAGATTGAGGAGGGCACTTGTTAGGATGAGTACTCACTGAGTGTTGCATGTAAGCAATGAATCATGGGAATCTATTCCCGAAGCCAAGAGCACACTGTATATCCTGTATGTTAGCTAACTTGACAATAAATTATATAATAAATAAATAAGAATAATGTAAGTAAATAAAGATGCAAAAGTTAAAAAAACTTTTCCCTAATTGCTTGCTGGAGCAATTTTACAAAAGCAGTTTTAAAACTCTTGCTGATGATTCCAACATCTTTGTTCCTTCAAAGTTGGCATCTTTTGCTGATTATCTTTTCTTCTTACAGTTGAGACTTTCCTGATTTTTTTTATATGACCAGTAAATTTGGTCTGTACACTGGAGATTTTAAGTATTATACTATGACATTCAAATTCCTGTTTAAATCTGCTATTTTAGTAGGTGATCAATCTGCTTAGATTCAGAATGCAATGCTAGGCTCACTTTTGTGGGCTGTAGTTTAAATGTCAATTTAGTATATAAAGCCTTTCCAGTGCTCTTCTGGTTTTCCCCATTTGTGTGTTACTTAGATAGCAGAACTCCACTTCACTTATACTCTGTCCGCATGGATTTGGGTGGGGAGAAGTACTGCCTCATTTCAGCAGGACAAGGATGAAAATTAGGGGATTGTTCACACGGTATACTGGAGAAGGGCGCTATCTCATAATGGAGAGGTGAAAGTCAGTCTTGCCTATAGGCTAAGGTGGGGAGGGACCCACTTATTCTTATAAGGGAAATGGAAATCAAGAACTCCAACCACAGGCTCCTGTGTTGAGGGAAGCTTCTTCCTTACTTCAGAGCATTGAAGGAAATCAGAGTTTTGCCCATAGAACTCTGCAAAATAAGGGTATCACCTTGTTAACACTGGATACTTGTGAAATCCAGAGTCCTACCCACAGGCTCTGCTGTGGAAAGGTTCTACCTTGCAAGTGCTGGTGAAATGAAAGTCAGACTCCTCCCACAGGCTCCAATGAAGAGAGACACTGCCTCAGTACTGTAGTGGGGAGGGGTAGAAGTCAGTGTTTGACCTAAGGCTCCACTGCAGAGAGACATCTTGTTATTGCACATGGGGGAAGAGTGTTACCCATTCCACTACTGAAATGCCTATTTAGATGGGTACAGGGGGAACAGCTGTTCCGGAGAACAGAAAGGATAGATTAAAACGTTTCTGTCTTGCTGGGCCATCCTTTGGCTAAAAAGAAAAAAAAAAAGGATTTCTTTGGTGCTTTTTGTGTGCACCCATTAGTATATCCAGGTTCTCTAGAGCCCAGCCAAAGTATATGGGAGGCAAGAAAAAACAACAATCAGGGAACTCACTCAGTCCTTGAGTCCAAAGGTCCCTAGTCGCTCCACCTTCTTTCCCTTTATTTTCAGAGTTTTCTGGTAAGTGATTTATGGGTTTTCTCCAGGATTTTCATTGTAATTAGTAAGAAGAATATACAGAATGTGTTTATTCCATATTTTTCAGAACCTAAACCTTGTCACTTATTTTTAGCCCAAATTTTGTGTGTCCTATCATTCTGTACTTCTGTTTCCAGAGGATATGGGCTGGGTTTTTTCTTAATCTTTCTATTAATTGTGGGTTTAGCAAAACATGCCATATATGACATAGCCTATAAGCTTAGTAGCTATAAGAAACTGCTAGTACAACTTCTTGGCCTTTATCTACCATTAGGCTCACAATGCAACTCTTAAGTTTGTTCATTCATTCAGTAAATACCTGTTTTACGAAAGCTTCGGGAGCTACGGCAGTGAGTAAGACAGCTAAAATCCCTGGTGTTATGGAACTTACATTCTATTGACTGGGACAGGGTGGAGGGACCGCAGGCATACAAATAATGTGTTCTCCTCAGGTTGAACGACACTCAGTGTACTATGTTGCAGTTAATACTAGGAACATACATTGAAAAGTTGCAAATATTTAGAAATCTAAAAATTTGTAATTGGCATAGGTAAGATAAATTTTTTCACTTGGTATAATGGAACTTTAATGACCTAATAAGCTAGTTATCAACTACTTACCACATAGAGTTGTTTCCACAGACTGGCCCATTCTTGTAGAGTTGCTGTAACTTCAGTCACAATAGAATCTTCCAGTGGAACCACAGTTTCATACTGCCTACAACCAGAGCCACAACAAACAGCCACATTACCTTTGATAAAATACCAGAATGCTATCTAATGACCTTTTCAATGTAATTCAAATTTTAAATTCATGCAAATATAAAGGAGAGATACATCCAACTGATGAAAGACTCTTTTGCAGTAATATAATGCAACAGTGTAAATGGACTGAATTGATGTAAAACACCTGGGTTTTGCTACATAAGTCCTCAATTTTTCTTTTAGAAATAGTTCCTTTAAAACAGACTTTTTTAAGAAAAAATAAAGAGGGCACTTATGGTGAGTACTTATGATGATGTACCGAAGTGTTGAGTCACTATATTGTACACCTGAAACTAGTATTATACTGTATGTTAACTAGAATTTCAATAAAAATACACAAAAAAGAAAAAATAAATACAAAATAAAACAGAATTTTAAAATAATTTTTTAAATGTTTACTTATTTTTCAGAGAAACACAGGGCAAGGAGGGAGAGGCAGAGAGAGAGGGAGACACAGAATCCAAAGAAGACTCCAGGCTCCAAGCTGTCAGCGCAGAGCCCAAAGCAGGGCTGGAACTCATGAACCATGAGATCATGACCTGAGCCACAGTCAGACACTTAACCAACTAAGTCAGCCAGGAGCCCCTAAAACAGTCTTTTTTTAAAGACCATTTTTCAGTGAGTTTGAGCCCCGCATCGGGCTCTGTGCTGACAGCTCAGAGTCTGGAGCCTGCTTTGGGTTCTGTGTCTCCCTCTCTCCCTTCCCCTCCTCCACTCTCACTCTGTCTCTTTCTCTCTCAAAAATAAAATAAAGACTTGAAAAAATTAAAAAAAAAAGACCATTTTTAAGCCTTTTTTCTTAAGGAAAGACCATATACTGCCCAAGTCTTGCTTAAATTAAATTTTTAAATTATTTGTGCCCTTTAACATTTACCAGTAATGCAAAGATCTGATGGAAATGAGGGGAAGAGGACCCAGGCATTGGTCTCTGAAACATTTTATAAACCCTTAATTATACTGGTGTTCTATTTTCTTAGAAAATTGTGTCTGTAGAAGAAGAATTATGGGCCTAGTAGAGGAATTCTGATCCTGGTAAGGATCAGAAAGGTACCGGGTTTCTCCTTCAGTCTATCTTGTAAGCAGCATCCACTGTGGTGCCAGTCCCTATAACTGCCAAGGATTTATCAGTGAACAAAAGTGGACGGGGTTCCCATCTTCAGAGAGCTCTTATTCTTGATAGGGAATCAATAGACAAATAATCACAACATACAGAAATGAACAGTGATGAATTAAGAAGGAAATTAAAGTGTACAATCAGAGATTTTAGCTAGGGGATATTATTTAAAAAGAAAGGATTAGTGAAATCTTCTCTAAAAAAGTGTTAAGGCCCAAAAGATGCAAAGAGGTCATGACAGGAAAAGTATGCGGGGAGGGAGAGAACAAGGTATGTTGCCACCTGAAGAGGAAACAGTATATGAGAAGCCACCGAAATTAGAAAGAATTTCACATAAGCAAGAACTTTAAAAAGGCCAGTAATGCTGAAGCCAGCTCTGACAGGGCCTTCAAATGACACTAAACATTCCAGATCTTAACTCAAGTAAAATGACTGAAAAGTTACTAATAGGTTGTTCAAAATAGGGACATGACTTGGTAATATCTTTATAATGTCTATGCCAATTGTCAAGGATAATGAAATATTTTTTAGTATAAATATTTTATATACTGATATGCTGAGGTGATCGGAATCTGTCATTCTGATTTGTTAGCCACAATCAACCACTTGGAAATAGCAAATTATTATACAAATTATTATCATTATGTATTACGTCTTTACACAGGAAGATAAGTGACAAACCACCACTAAGTTCAAAGATAACTCAGTGCATCAATATTGAGTATCAATGAATATATGTTACTTGATGGTTTTTTGTGGCTTTCTTGTTTTATTTTGTGTGCTTTATTCTAACATATAAAAAGAATCTTCTTGGAATTATGCCAGAGAACTATCCATATTCATCAAATTTATAAGCTGATTAAAATAAACTTTCAAAAATCAACAACTCAGGAAACAACAGATGTTGGCAAGAACACAGAGAAAGGAGAACACTTTTGCACTGTTGGTGGGGTTGCAAACCGGTGCAGCCACTCTGGAAAACAGTATGGAAGTTCCTCAAAAAATTAAAAATAGTGGGACACCTGGGTGGCTCAGTCAGTTAAGTGTCCAACATCAGCTCAGGTCATGACCTCATGGTTCGTGAGTTCGAGCCCCACATCAGGCTCTCTGCTGTCAGCACTGAGCACACTTCAGATGCTCTGGTTCTCTCTCTCTCTTTGCCCCTCCCCCGCTCTCCAGTATGCATGCACACAGGCACTTTATCAAAAAAATTAAAATTATGATCTAGCAATTGCTCTACCAGGTATTTATCCAAAGGATATGAAAATGCTAATTCAAAGGGGCAACACACCCAATGTTTATAGCAATACTATCAACAATAGCCTAATTATGTAAAGAGCCAAATGTCGACCGATGAATGGATCAAGAAGATATGATATATATCTACAACAGAATACTACCCGGCAATCAAAAAGAATGAAATCTTGCCATTTGCAACAACATGGATGGAACTAGAGTGTGTTATGCTAAGCAAAGTAAGTCGCTCAAAGAAAGACATGTATCTTATGATTTCACTCATATGTGGAATTTAAGAAACAAGACAGATGAACAGAGGGGAAGGGAAGGAAAAATAAGATAAAAACAGAGAGAGAAGCAAACCAAAACAGACTCTTAAATACAAAGAACAAACTAGAGGGATGCTAGAGGGGGCATGAGTTAGGGATGGGCTAAATGGGTAAATGGCATTAAAGAGAACACTTGTTGGAATGAGCACTGGGTGTTCTCTGTAAGTGATAAATCACTAGGTTCTACTCCTGAAACCAATAATAAACAGTATGTTAACTAACTTGAATTTAAATAGATAGAAAAAACTTTCATCAAGGGCTTAAGAGTAAAATGTGATACATTTTTTTCCTTGTCACTAACATCCAAAGTAGTGATTCCCAGACTCAACTTTACCAATGTACTACAAGAATTTTAAAATAAATGGTTTAATTTACTTTAACTTTTTTAAATAAGTCATATTGAACTTCTCAGATGAAGGAGAGTAAGCCAATGATAAATGCCAGATCTGAAAAAGAAGTCTTAATGACTTACAACAAAAAATTGAATTCAAGGAGAAGACATCTTTTATTTCTTCAAATTACTGGACAACTGTATATAAACATCAATTTCTGAAATTATTTTTATATTCTATATATTGAGTGCTACAGAGATAATCAGGAGATTTATAGAAACAATCAGGGAGATCACAATCTTAATAACAAAGCTTAAATATAAAGCACAAATAGGTGCTGTGTGACATCAACTGTAAGTTCTTGTGCAGTTCTGAAGGAAAAGATTTACTGTAAACTGATGATCAGATAAACTTCATGAAGGAAGTGAGGTTCCTAAAGAAGGGTTAGCAAGGAGGTGGAGGGAGGGCCCTGTAGGCTGTAATAAAGTACAGAGAAAATAATGAGCAAAACATATTAAAGAGGATTCATGCTGGGGACACATGGGTAACTGAAAAGACATAAAGGTATCATCAGGGCAAGGCTAAGAGATTTAAACATGACCCTAAGGAAACAGACACAGGACATGTTGTAAGAGTGTTGTGTTTTAAAAGAGAGAGGGAAACAGAGGCGCCTGAGTGGGTCAGTTGGTTGAGCATCTGACTTGATTTCATCTCAGGTCATGATCCCAGGGTGTGGGATTGAACCCCATGTAGAGGTTCCTTAGCATGGAACCTGCTTGAGATATTCTTTCTCTTTCTCTCTCTCTCTCTCCACTCTTCCCCTACTCGCACTCCCTCTCTCTAAAAATAAAAGATATATTTTTTAAAAAGAGTGGAGAGGGAAACAAACCATGAAACTCTTAAAGATAGAGAGCCAACTGAGGGTTGATAGAGTGAGGGAGGTGGAGGATCGGCTAGATGGGTAATAGGTATTTAAGGAGGGCACTTGTTATGATGAGCACTGGGTGTTAAATGTAATTGATGAATCGCTGAATTCAACTCCTGAAACCAATACTGCACTGTATGTTAAATAACTATAAATTTTAAAATGTTTTAAAAAGAATGTTGTGTTTTAATAAGATTAATGCAGAAATAATGTATGGAATAAAGTGGAAAATTTCATCTATTACATCCTCAGCTATTTTAACCAGGGATGTCCATGGGAAATTTACATTCCTATTTGAAATTATAAGGCTTTGGACTCACTTCGATTTATACTAATCAAGTTTAAACTAAAACAGATTCATTTATCTTAGATCATAACACACAATCGATATCCTAAAAATTCCTAAAATTCAGATAGACTACTATTACAAACACACTATTCCACAGGCCAAGCAGAAAAAACTGCTACTGAACCTCATTTGGAACTATGGCTTTTAGAGAGTTCTAGAGCTAAACAGATAGGGCCTAAATCAGTTCCCTCCTTCCCTCAGTCTAAGGTCACGATCTGCCATAACCCAAATATAACTATGGGGAGATCTAAAATACTATTGTAGGACTTGGACCTACACTGGGCCTTGGGAGAAAGCAGAGGTAACTGCATAAGCACTAGAAAGATGTGCTCAGAGGGAGAGAAGGAGAGGAAAAACAAAATCTCTCACTTCTAAAAACCAAAATTCTAAAACATATGAAAAATATAATGGTCAAGGTTTAAAAATAATATTAAAAATCTTCTCAGTTTTTTATAAAAGACTGATAAACATTTTTATATGTTTATAATGTTTAGAGAAATTAGTTAACTTCCATTTAAAAAAGAAAAAGAAGCAACACAAGCAAAAACAAATAAAGTAAGAGCCAATGAGTGTACAAAAGAACCAGGAATTTTACAAATGAAAAGTATATGAAGAAAATGTCCACTAATGGCTGAATAGAATAATAAAATGCAATATGTATATATAAGGGAATATTATTCAACATTTAAAATAAATGAATTTTAGATACATGATAATTGGATACACGGATTAGCTTCGAAAACACTATGTTAAGTAAAATAAACCAGGCACAAAAGGACAAATATTGCATGATTCCATTTACATGAGGAGAATTCATAGAGATAGAAAGAAGAGAGGTTCCCAGGGGCTGGAGGAAGTGGGAATGGGAAGTTACCTGTTTAAGAAGTATAGAGTCTCTGTTTGAGATGATGAAAAATTCTAGAGTTGATACTCATGAAGGTTGCACAACATTGTGAATATACTTAATGCCACTGGATTTTGTTCATAAAAATAGTTAAAATGCTAAATTTTATGTTATGAATATTTTATCGCAATTTTTTAAACATCAAAAAGTATTAGCAGTGGGGGGAGAAAATCTCAACAGAAAGGATACGTGCTGGACAGAATTCAAAAGAAAATTAGTATCAAAGGAGTACTGAAGAAATTACTCTAGAATGTAGGTCAGAGCAAAAAGTAACCTAAAGTATGAACAAGTACTTAAGAGACACAAGAGATGAGTAAAAGAATTCCAACCTACTCATAACAGAATTCCCAACAGAAAAGGACGACAGTGTTGCAGAAAACTGTTATTAAACCCCAAATGTAGAGACAGAGTTGCCTTCCACTATCAAGTGGAAAATAATAGACACTTGATTTCTCAGTCTCTCTATTATTATTGTATATGCTCATAACCTGAGCTCAACCTACCCCAAACTTAGAAAGGGAAACCAATTACCCAAAGAAGCAGAGACTAGAAAGAAATCAATTTGGTGGCGGTGACAGTCAGTTTAAAGAAGCAGCAGTCCTGTGGGAGCATTCAGTTTTACACTGGTGGGGGGACAGAATTAAATATGGTAGTCAGGATGTGTCTCATTGAGATTTGAGAAAAGACCCGAAGGAAGTGACAGAATTTTAGCCAGGCATAGTACTCTAAGCATAGGAAACAGCATGAACAAAAAACCTAAGACAGGAGCATACCTAATATGTGCGAATAAAAGCAAGGAAGCCAGTGTAACTGAAGCAGGCTGAGAAATAGGGAGAGTAGAAGGAGCAAAGCCAGGTAATAAAACTTTGTAAGCCTTTGTAAGAACTTGGTTTTTACTTTGAATGAAATAAAGGCCATTGGAAGATTTTATTTATTTCCTTTTAAGTTTTTTTTTTTTTTTGAGAGAGAGAGTGCAAATGAGTGAGCAAGCAGGGGTGAACAAGCGGGAGAGGGGCAGAGAGAGAGGAAGAGAGAATCCCAGGCAAGCCCCGTGCTGTCAACGCAAAGCCTGACACAGGTCTCGATCCCACGAACCATGAGATCATGATCTAAGCTGAAATCAAGAGTCAGATGTTCAATCAACTGAACCATCCAGGCACCCTGCCTTTGGAAGATTTTAAACACAGGTGTAAATGATCTAATTTCTTCTTCTTTTTTTTTTTTAAATAACTCTGGCAGTTGAGAATAAACTGTAGTAGAGCATGAATAGAAGTGGGGAGAGCAGTTAGAAGGCAATGAAGTAAGATTAGCACTTTCAACAATAGCCAAATCATGGAAAGAGACCAAGTGCCCATCAACTGATGAATGGATAAAGATGTGGTACTATATACAATGGACTACTACGTGGCAATGAGAAAAAATGAAATCTGGCCATGTGTAGCACCATGGATGGAACTGGAGGGTATTATGTTAAGTGAAATGAGCAAGAAAGCATAATCGAAGAAAAGTCTCTTCTTTTCATTCCATGTCATGCTGTGACAAGTTAGTTAGACATAAGCTTGTTCCTCTCTAAGTTGTCTAATACTGTACAATGCATAACTCCACCTCATAGCCCTTGAGATGCTCAAGTTATTGTTCTTTGGCAACTGTCAATAATTCTTCCAATATTTCTTACCTGATCACCATTATTGACTCCCTTCCTATTCTCTCTCTCATCTATCCATTTCAAGCCCCCAAATCCCTAATCAGCTGTGGTGACAGTAATGACAAAGTTCCTAGAACATATGCAATAGAAATCCATACAAGTATAAGCACAGTAAGTCTGAGATGAGTGTCAAAGCAGTTTGTTAAGTGTTGGGAGCCCTGAGCCAGGCAGGGGTTAACTGATTGAGCAACGGCTCTCAGACTCCGCCAACCGGGGCTTCCCAACCCTCCCTTGGTTGTTCTCAGGAGCAGTGCCTTAGGGCGCGCCAGGGTTACAGTTGGTACCCTCCAGAGGTCCAGGCTCCCGTGAGCCTGAGTCAATGTCACGTTACATGCCTAACCTGCTTACCCCAGGGGATCGAGGGCTCCCTGCTCCAAGGAGGAACTGACAGCAAGGAACTTAAGTCACGCTTGAGGAACTTGTCCTAAAAATGTATCCTGATGCAATTATGTCATGACCTGCTATACTGTATATAAGCTGAACTTGCAAAATAAAGAACGACACTTTGGTGCAATGGTTCCTGGTGTTCCTCTTGTTCCCCACCTTTGATCTTCTCTCCCCTTTCCCATCTCCTTACCCTCAACCCTGTCGGAGAAATTGTCGCACTGGCCACGACAGTTAAGGGTGCCTGGGTGGCTCAGTCATTAAGCATGTGACCTGGGCTCAGGTCATGACCTCATGGTTCATGAATTCAAGTCTCACATCAGGTGAGCTCAAGCCCCACATCAGGTGAGCTCGAGTCCCATTTTAGGTAAACATGAGCCCCACTTCAGGTGAGCCTCACTTCTCTCTCTCTCTCTCTCTGCCCCTCCTGGGATTCCCTCCCCTTTCTGTCATTCGCTCACTGTGCCCTCTATAAATAAATAAATAATTAAAACCTTTAAAAAAAAATAAAGCCGTTTGTTAAATAGACCAACAATGAGGTCAAAGACAAAAAAAAAAAAAAAAAGACATGTATAAAAGGATAATTTGGCCTACATAATCAAAAGCAAGAAACTTTCCTGATACTGCTGACCTACTGATTCTCCCTTTAACTCTATCCAAAAGCTATAAAGAATTTATCAACCTCAACACCCAAAACACAAAGAACCCAGTTAAGAAATGGGCAGAAGACATAAATAGACATTTTTTCAAAGAAGACATCCAGATAGCTAACAGACACATAAAAAGATGCTCAACATCAATCATCATCAGGGAAATACAAATCGAAAGCACAATGAGATACCGCCTCACACCTGTCAGGAATGGCTAAAATTAACAACACAGGAGACAAGTGTTGGCAAGGATGTGGAGAAAGGGAAATCGTCTTGCACTTTTGGTAGAAATGCAAACTGGTACAGCCACTTTGGAAAACAATATGGAGATTCTTAAAAAAATTAAAAATAGAACTACTCTATGATCTAGTAACTGCACTATTAGGAATTTACCTCAGGGTACAAGAACACAGATTCGATGGGGTGTCTGGTTGACTCAGCTGGTTAAGCATCCAATTTCAGTACAGGTCATGATCTCACAATTCATGAGTTCAAACTCCGCTTCAGGCTCTGTGCTGACAAGCTCAGAGCCTAGAACCTGCTTCAGATTCTGTGTGTGTGTCTCTCTCTCTGGCTCTCCCCTGCTTGCTCTCTGTCTCTCTCTCAAAAATAAACATTAAAAACATTTTTTTAAAGAATTCAAATTCAAAGAGGTACATGCACCCCAATGTTTATAGCAGTACTAACAATAGACAAACTATGGAGAGGGCACAACTGCCCATCAACTGATGAATGGATAAAGAAGATATGGTGTGTGTGTGTATGTTTGTGTGTGTGTGTGTATTATGGAATATTACTCATCCATCAAAAAAATGAAAGCTTGCCATTTGTAATGGTGTGAATGGAGCTAGAATTATTATGCTAAGCAAAATAAGTTAGAGGAAGACAAATACAATATCATTTCACTCATATATGGAATTTAAGTAACAAAACAGATGAATGTATGGAAAGGGGTGGGAAGAAGAAAGAGAAACAAACCACAAGAGACTCTTAAAAATGGAAAACAAACTGGGGGTTGATGGAGGGAGGTGGACAGGAGATGGGCTAGATGGGTGATGGGTATTAAGGCACTTGTTTTAATGAGCACTTGGTGTTGTGTGTAAGTGATAAATCAATGAATTCTACCTCTGAAACCAATATTGCACTCTGTTAATTAAAATATAAAAAATAATAAATCAATAAAATTATTATTAAAAAGTTTTTAAATAAACTAAGAGTTAGATAAATCTAGCAAATGTAGAATGGATGCATGAGACAATATAATATACTCCATAATATCTCATTGGAAGGATCATCTCTGGTCAGAAAACTGGGGCTACAAAAACCTGAATGCTCACTTTACTCATGTTCTGTGTAAGAGTTCATTTATATTAATCTCTTTCATTTTCAGTGCTCACAACTAAAATCCAAACTCTAGTTTTGATCCTGATGTTTGCTGAAATAAAAGTCAGTTGAATTTATGTCTTTCTATCAATATGAAGATAAAAGGCAGGCTACTGACTAGAAAGCACAGTAAAGATAAAAGGATGACATGTGACAACTTAAAAGAGCCCAAGCTCCACCCTTACTATACCTCCCTTTGAGGTAGAAAAAGGCCTTCCTTTTCTACTGATGAGGATGTCCTTGCATTCCTTAAAAACTTCCTTAAAGACTTAAAGAGTTATCTTGCAAAGGAAGCCAATTTTCCCATCACTTCTCCAAGTGTCCCATTAATTCAGTCTCTTTCCTTCCCCAACTATCTCACAATGAATGTGGTAAAAGGCATTACAGCTATTTATAAGCTTGACTGCATGGGCTTTTCCTCTTCAAGGCTGATCTGGTACAAGCGTTGAATGAGAATGGTAAGTAGCAGTGGGTAACCCTGAGACTTTGATATGGTACTATAGTACCATCCTCCAACTGGATTAGCCAACACACTTTGGCAAGTGTACTACACTGGACTCCATTTACCATAAAAGGGATGGGATTTGGACTTATTTCCTCTGCTCCTTTATCTCTGGAAACATGACCTTCAGTAGACTACTCAATATTTTATTTGCTATCATGTTAACGTGTGTAAAACTGAAATACCAAGCAAGGACCTCACTTGTAGAATAATAATAGACTGGTGCCCACTGAATTAACTGATATTACTAATTACTTCACCACCCAGAACACAGGACTGTACAGAACAGAGAGGACTCTAAAATAATCCATTATGCTATCTTTTTAAAGAGGACACTATCGACATGATGTGATAAATGCTCTGAACCAGGAACCAATATAGTCATGTTTTTCCCAAAGACAGAACATGGGTCAAGAAAGAAGTATTAATGGAAGGGGAACTTCTCATTCTCAAACATAATGACTCACTTGCAAAATTTTAGATTCCAATCTCTTGAGGATTTTTACTCCACTGATATAGAATCCAAGTGAAATATGGATATACCAGATAAAAACATGATTCAATTACAATGAATCTGAGATTACCATGAGGTCATTTCAGTTTAAATTTCTTCCTGCCACTGGGCACACAAGGAGGTATAAAGAGGCAGTTTTGGTATTGGCTGTTGTGTTTAATTTTTGCCAGTCCTCAAGAAGAAACGGGTTTACTGCTACATAAGAGAAGTGGGGAAACACATAGATGGAACCAAAGGGATCCACAAGGAACATCCTAATATTGTCATATTCTGTGGTAAAAGTTAATGAAAAAACTGTATCATCGCTTATTATACTGAACTACCGAAGGCTCAAATACCATAGCCAAGGTGCTAGCTAAAGAAAAAAAATCATAAAATGGGGAGTAAAAAAAGGAGTTCATTAATGAAAATACCTGCAATTAGGTAGAGAAACATGTCTATATTATCTACTATATATTATTCCTTGTTATATCACATATATTTATAAATTTTACCTCATTCTTGTCGTCCCTCTTCCTTTCTCACCATTTTTAAAGGGCGTGGTGATAAGATTTAACTTACACTACAGTCCACAAATTACAGAAGAGCAAAATAGAAACTTTATGAAGCTAAAGGAGAATATTCAAGAGATTATCAATTTGGAAACACATAGTAACTATAAAACCTTGTATAACATAACTAAAGTATTACAAAGATGGAATTCCATAATCTTCAGTTCTAGTATTAGAAAAGACTAACTATAAATTCAGAGTATCCAAACTGACAAAGTATTAAAAATTGTTTAATTTTTTTAGTTTTCTTTTTTTAATGTTTATTTAT
This sequence comes from Paguma larvata, assembly GCA_030068075.1. NCBI lineage: Eukaryota > Metazoa > Chordata > Mammalia > Carnivora > Viverridae > Paguma > Paguma larvata. The sequence continues at coordinate 18,768,508 of CM057842.1, read as the reverse complement.
TTTTGAAAGAAAGAGGATGAGTGTGGAAGGGGCAGAGAGAAAGGGAGACACAGAATCCAAAACAGGCTCTAGGATCCAAGCTGTCAGCACAAAGCCAAATGGAGGGCTTAAACTCATGAACTGTGAGATTATGACCTGAGCCAAAGTCAGACACTTAACCGACTGAGCCACACAGGTATCCCTGTTTAAGTTTTTTAAAAACCAGAGGTCCAGGGGCGCCTGGATGGCTCAGTCGGTTAAGCTTAAGTGTCTGACTTCGGCTCAGGTCATGATCTCTCAATTTGTGAGTTTGAGCCCCACATCAGGCTCTGTGCTGACAGCTCAGAGCCTGGAGCCTCCTTCAGATTCTGTGTCTCCCTGTCTCTCTGCCCCTCCCCTGCTCATGCTCTGTCTCTCTCTGTCTCTCAATAATAAATTAAAATGTTAAAAAAAAAACAGAGGTCCAAAAAATTAGAAACTAGAAAATACTACTTATGAAAAATTAAAACACATTCATGAAATAGCAAACAATGAGAGCTAATAGGGAGGACTGGCAATGTAAATTCTTTGCTAAATCGAAACAAACTTCAGAAAGGACTAATCACGTGAAAATAAATTTTCTTTTTATTTATTTTTATTTTTTAATATTTTTTTATAATAATTTATTGTCAAATTGGTTTCCACACAACACCCAGTGCTCAACCCAACGAGTGCCCTCCTCTGTGCCCATCACCCACTCTCCCCCCTCCCACACCATCTCCCCTCAGTTTGTTCTTATTCTTTGAGAGGCTCTGATGTCATGTCTTCCTTCCTCTCTGTGGCTTTTTTTTCCCTTCCTCTCTTCCCCTCCCCCCTGGTTTTCTGCTAGGTCTCCCAAAGCCTTACCTATGCATGGGAATATATGGCATCTGTCTTTCTCTGCCTGACTTATTTCACTCAGCATAATATCCTCCAATTCCATCCATGTTGCCACACATAGCCAGATTTCATTCTTTCTCATTGCTGTGTAGTATTCCATTGTATATATATACCACATCTTCTTATCCATTCATCAGTTGATGGACACTTAGTCTCTTTCCATGATTTGGCTATTGTCAAAAGTGCTGCTATATACATCGGGGTACACGTGCCCCTATGCATCAGCAGTCCTGTATCTCTTGGGTAGATTCCTAACAGTGCTGTTGCTGGGTCATAGGGTAAGTCTATCTTCATTTTTTTGAGGAACCTCCACAAAGTTCTCCAGAGTGGTTGCACCAGTTTGCATTCCCACCAACAGTGCAAGAAGGTGCCTGTTTCTCCACATTCTCTTCAGCATCTATAGTTTCCCGATTTGTTCATTTTAGCCACTCTGACTGGTGTGAGGTGGTATCTCAGTGTGGTTTTGATTTGTATTTCCCTGATGATGAGTGACATTGAGCATCGTTTCATGTGTCTGTTTGCCATTTGAATGTGTTCTTTGGAGAAGTGTCTATTCATATCTTCCGCCCATTTCTTCACTGGATTATTCGTTTTGTGGGTGTGGAGTTTGTTAAGTTCTTTATAGATTTTAGATACTAGTCCTTTATCCACCATGTCATTTGCGATTATCTTTTCCCATTCTGTTGGTTGCCTATCAGTTTTGTTGGTTGTTTCTTTTGCTGTGCAGAAGCTTTTTATCTTGATGAGATCCCAGTAGTTCATTTTTGCTTTTAATTCCCTTACCTTTGGAGACATGTCGAGTAGGAATTTGGTGCGTCTTAGGTCAAAGAGGCTTTTTCCTTTCTCCTCTAGGATTTTGATGGTTTCGTGTCTCACATTCAGGTCCTTCATCCATTTAGAGTTTATTTTTGGGAGTGGTGTAAGAAAGTGGTCTAGTTTCATTCTTTTGCATGTTGTTGTCCAGTTCTCCCAGCACCATTTATTAAAGAGGCTGTCTTTTTTCACTGGGTACTCTTTCCTGCTTTGTCAAAGATTAGTTGGCCATATACTTGTGGGTCCATTTCTGAGTTTTCTATTCTATTCCATTGGTCTATGTGTCTGTTCTTGTGCCAATACCATACTGTCTTGATGACTACTGCTTTGTAGTAGAGGTTAAAGTCTGGGATTGTGATGCCTCCCGCCTTGTTTTTATTCTTCAGTATTTCTTTGGCTATTCGGGGTCTTTTGTGGTTGCATACAAATTTTAGGATTGTTTGCTCTAGCTTTGAGAAGAATGCTGGTGCAATTTTGATTGCGATTGCATTGAATGTGTAGATTGCTTTGGGTAGTATTGCCATTTTGATGATATTTATTCTTCCAATCCATGAGCATGGGATGTTTTTCCATTTCCTTGTGTCTGCCTCAATTTTCTTCTTAAGTTTTTTATAGTTTTCAGCATAGAGGTTTTTTACATCTTTGGTTAGGTTTATTCCTAGGTATTTATTCCTAAATAGTCACACGCTACCAAAACTCAAATGGGAAGAAACAGAAAATTTGAACAGACCCATAACTAGTGAAGAAATTGAATCAGTTATCAAAAATCTCCAATCAAATAAAAGCCCTGGACCAGACGGCTTTCCTGCGGAATTTTACCAGACATTTAAAACAGAGTTAATTCCTAACCTCCTCAAGCTGTTCCAGAAAACTGAAATGGAAGGAAAACTCCCAGACTCATTCTATGAAGCCAGCATCACATTGATTCCCAAGCCAGACAAAGACCCAGCAAAGAAAGAGAATTACAGGCCAATATCCCCGATGAATATGGATGCAAAAATTCTCAACAAGATACTAGCAAATCGAATCCAACAGCATATAAAAAAATTATTCACTATGATCTAGTAGGGTTCATCCCTGGGTTGCAAGGCTGGTTCAATATTCGCAAATCGATCAACGTGATACATCACATTAACAAAAGAAAAGATAAGAACCATATGATCCTGTCAATAGATGCAGAAAAAGCATTTGACAAAATACAGCATCCTTTCCTAATAAAAACTCTCGAGAAAGTCGGGATAGAAGGAACATACTTAAACATCATAAAAGCCATATATGAAAAGCCCACAGCTAATATCATCCTCAACGAGGAAAAACTGAGAGCCTTCCCCCTGAGATCAGGAACACGACAGGGGTGTCCACTATCACCACTGCTATTTAACATAGTGTTGGAAGTCCTAGCATCAGCAATAAGACAACAAAACAGAATAAAAGGCATCAAAATTGGCAAGGAGGAAGTCGAACTCTCACTTTTTGCAGATGACATGATACTTTACATGGAAAACCCGACAGAATCCACCAAAAGCCTACTAGAACTGATCCATGAATTCAGCAAAGTTGCAGGGTACAAAATCAATGTACAGAAATCGGTGGCATTTATATACACCATCAATGAAAATAAATTTTAAAAAGGACCAAAACAATAATAGTAAAAAGGAGGGACATAATCATAAACTGTATCCAAAATTTTAAAATATCCTAAGTAAAGGATAAAAACTGTATGATCATTCCAATACATGCAGAAAAAGCATTTAAGAAAGAACAACATCTATTCATGATAAAATCTCTCAACAAAGCAGATCCACAGCTAACACCATCCCCAGCAAGGAAAAGTGGAGAGCTTTTCCCCTAAGGTCAAGAACAAGAGACAAAGATGTCCACTGTCACTACTTTTATTCAACACAGTACTGAAAGTCCTAGCCACGGCAGTCAGACAACAAAAAGAAATAATGGGAATGAAATTAACAAGGAAGAAGTAAAACTTTCACTATCTGCAGATGACATACTATATATAGAAAACCTGTAAGATACTATCAAAACAGTGCTAGAACTAACGCACATTTTCAGTAAAGTTGAAGGATACGAAATCAATGCACAGAAATTGGTTGTATTCCTATACACCAATAATGAAGCAGCAGAAAGAGAAATTAAGGAATCAACCCCATTTACAATTACACCAAAAACCGTAAGATATCTAGGAATAAACCTAACCAAAGAGGTAAAATGCCTGTACTCTGAAAACTATAAAATACTACTGAAAGAAACTGAAAGGACACAAAGAAATGGAAAGACACTCCATGCTCGTGGACTGAAAAAACAAATATTGTTAAAATGTCTGTACTACCCAAAGTGATCTACACTTTTAATGTAATCCTTAACAAAATGCCAATAGCATTTTTCACAGAGCTAGAACAAACAATCCTAGAACTTGTATGGAACCACAAAAGTCCCTGAATAGCTAAAGCAACTTTATTTTTTTAATATAGTTTATTGTCAAATTGGTTTCCATACAACACTCAGTGCTCATCCCAGCAAGTGCCTTCCTCAATGCTCATCACCAACTTTCCCCTCTCCCCCAACTCCCATCCACCCTCAGTTTGTTCTCAGTATTTAAGAATCTCTCGGGGTGCCTGGGTGGCTCAGTCGGTTGAGCGTCCGACTTTGGCTCAGGTCATGATCTTGCGGTCTGTGAGTTTGAGCCCTGCATCTGTGCTGACAGCTCAGAGCCTGGAGCCTGCTTCGGATTCTGTGTCTCCCTCTCTCTCTGCCCCTCCCCCACTCATGCTCTGTCTCTCTCTGTCTCAAAAATAAATAAACATTAAAAAAATTAAAAAATAAAAAAGAATCTCTCATGATTTGCTTCCCTCCCTCTCTGTAACTTCTTTGTTCCCCTTCCCCTCCCCCATGGTCCTCTGTTAAGTTTCTCAAGATCCACATATGAGTGAAAACATATGGTATCTGACCTTCTCTGACTGACTTATTTCACTTAGCATAATACTCTCTAGTTCTATCCTCGTAGCTGCAAATTGCCAGATTTTATTCTTTCTCATTGCCACGTAGTATTCCATCATATATATATATATACCACATCTTTATCCATTCGTCAGTTGATGGGCATTTAGGCTCTTTCCATTATTTGGCTATTGTTGAAAGTGCTGCTATAAACATTGGGATACATGTGTCCCTATGCATCCGCACTCCTATATCTCTTGGGTAAATTCCTAGCAATGGTATTGCTGGGTCATAGGGTAGTACTATTTTTAATTTTTTGAGGAAACTCTACACTGTTTTCCAGAGCAGCTGCACCAGTTTGTATTCCCACCAGAAGTGTAAGAGGGTGCCTGTTTCTCCACATCCTCGCCAGCATCTATAGTTTCCTGCTTTGTTCATTTTAGCCACTCTGACCAGTGTGAGGTGGTATCTCAGTGTGGTTTCCCCTGATGATGAGTGACATTGAGCATCATTTCATGTGTCTGTTGGCCATCTGGATGTCTTCTTTGGAAAAGTGTCTATTCGTGTCTTCTACCCATTTCTTCACTAGATTATTTGGTTTTTCCGGTATGGAGTTTAGTGAGTTCCTTACAGATTTTGGATACTATCCCTTCATCCGATATGTTGTTTGCAACTATCTTTTCCCATTCCGTCAGTTGCCTTTTAGTTTTGTTGATTGTTTCCTTTGCAGCGCAGAAGGTTTTTATCTTGATGAGGTCCTGATAGTTCATTTTTGCTTCTCTTTCCCTTGCCTTTGGGGATGCATCGAGTAAGAAATTGCTGTGACTAAGGTCAAAAAGGTTTTTTCCTGCTTTCTTCCCCAGGGTTTTGATGGTTTCCCGTCTCACATTCAAGTCCTTCACCCACTTTGAGTATATTTTTGTGTATGGTGTAAGGAAGTGGTCTAGTTTCATTCTTTTGCATGTTGCTGTCCAGCTCTCCCAGCACCATTTGTTAAAGAGGCTGTCTTTTTTCCATTGGATACTCTTTCCTGCTTTGTCAAAGATTAGGTGACCATATATTTATGGGTCCAATTCTGGGTTCTCTATTCTATTCCATTGGTCTATGTGTCTGTTTTTGTGCCAATACCATACTGTCTTGATGATTACAGCTTTGTAATAGAGGCTAAAGTCTGAGATTGTGATGCCTCCAGTTTTGGTTTTCTTCTTCAATATTACTTTGGCTATTGCAAATTGTGGTTGCATACAAATTTTAGGACTGTTTTTTCTAACTTTGAGAAGAATGCTGGTGCAATTTTGATTGGGATTGCATTGAATGTGTAGATTGTTTTGGGTAGTATTGAAATTTTAACAATATTTACTCTTCCAATTAATGAGCATGGAATGTTTTCCATTTCTTTGTGTCTTCTTCAATTTCCTTCATAAGCTTTCTATAGTTTCCAGTATAGAGATCTTTTACATCCTTGGTTAGGTTTATCCCTAGGTATTTATGGTGTTGGTGCAATTATGAATGGAATACATTTCTTTATTCTCTTTCTGTTGCTTCATTATTGGTGTATAAAAATGCAACCGATTTCTGTACATTGATTTGTACCCTGAGACTCTGCTGAATTCACGTATCGGTTCAAGCAGACATTTGGTGGATTCTGTCCGGTTTTCGATGTAGAGTATCATGTCATTTGTGAAAAGTGAAAGTTTGACTTCATCTTTGCCAATTCTGATGCCTTTTATTTCGTTTTGTTTTCTGATTGCTGATGCTACGACCTCCAACACTATATTAAACAACAGCAGTGAGAGTGGAGATTCCTGTCATGCTCCTGATCTCAGGGGGAAAGCTCTCCGTTTTTCTCCATTGAAGATGATATTAGCTGTGGGCTTTTCATAGATGGCTTTTATGATGTTTAAGTATGTCCCTTCTATCCTAACTTCACGAGGGTTTTTATTAAGAAAGGATGATGGATTTTGTCAAATGCTTTTTCTGTATCTACTGACAGGATCATATGGTTATCTTTTTTTTTTTCTATTTATAATAGTTTATTTTCAAATTGGTTTACATAAAACACCCAGTGTTCATCCCAACATGTGCCCTTTTTTAATGCCCATCACCCCCTCTCCCCCCCATCCCCCTCACCCTCAGTTAGTTCTTAGTCTTTGAGAGTCTCTTATGTTTTATCTCCCTCCCTCTCTGTGTCTTTTTTTTCTTTCCCCTCTTCCCCTCCCCCTGGTTTTTGCTTAGTCTCACAAATGTGATGTATCACACTGATTGATTTGCAAATATTGAACCAGCCCTACAACCCAGGAATGAATCCCACTTGATCATGGTGAATAATTCTTTTTATATGCTGTTGAATTCGATTCGCTAGTATCTTGATGAAAATTTCTGCATCCATATTCATCAAGGATATTATATTAGCCCATAGTTTTTTTTGTTTGTTTGTTTTGCTGGCTCTCTGTCTGGTTTGGGAATCAAAGTGATGCTGACTTCATAGAAGGAGTCCAGAAGTTTTCCTTCCATTTCTATTTTTTGGAATAGTCTGAGATGCTTTAAATGCCTGGTAGAATTCTCTGCTTTAAATGTCTGGTAGAATTCCTCAGGGAAGCCATCTGGTCCAGGACTCTTATTTGTTGGGAGATTTTTGATAATTGATTCAATTTCTTCACTAGTTATGGGTCTGTTCAAATTTTCTGTTTCTTCCTGTTTGAGTGTTGGTAGTGTGTGGGTGTTTAGGAATTTGTCCATTTCTTCCCGGATTATCCAGTTTGTTGGCATGTAATTTTTCATAGTATTCCCTGTTAATTGCTTGTATTTCTAAGGGATTGGTTGTAATCAATCCATTTTCATTCGTGATTTTATCTATTTGGGTCCTCTCTCTTTTCTTAGAAGCCTGACCAGAGGTTTATCAATTTTATGTTTTCAAAAAACCAACTTTTGGTTTCATTGCTCTGTTCTGTTCTGGTTTTTTTTTTTGTTTGTTTGTTTTTTTGGATTCTATATTGTTTATCTCTGCCCTGATCTTTATTATTTCTCTTCTTCTGCTGGGTTTGGGGTGTCTTTGCTCTTCTGCTTCTAGTTTCTTTAGGTGTGCTGTTAGATTTTGTATTAGTGATTTTTGTTTCTTGAAATAGGCCTGGATTGCAATGTATTTTCGTCTTAGGACTGCCTTTGCTGCATCCCAAAGAGTTTGGATTGTTGTATTTTCATTTTCATTTGTTTCCATATATTTTTAAATTTTTTCTCTAATTGCCTGGTTGATCCATTTGTTCTTTAGTAGGATGTTCTTTAACCTCCATGCTTTTGGAGGTTTTCCAGACTTTTTCCTGTGGTTGATTTCAAGTTTCATAGCATTGTGATCTGAAAGTGTGCACGGTATGATCTCAGTTCTTTTATATTTATTGAGGGTTGCTTTGTGACCCAGAGTCTTGGAGAACGTACCACGTGCACATGAGAAGAAAGTATATTCCACTGCCAAAGCAACTGTAAAATATAAAAACAAAGCCAGATGCAGCACAATTCCAGACTTCCAGTTATATTACAAAGCTATAGCAATCAAAATACTTTGATATTGGCACAAAAACATACACAGATCAATATAACACAATAGAAAATCCAAACTATTTGGTCAATTAATCTTCTGTCAGTTTTTAATAAGATTATTTAGTTTTTTGGTGTTGAGTTGTATCATTTATTTTACATTCTAATAACCCCCTATTGGATATATATTTGGCAAATATCTTCTCCCATTCAGTGCTGCCTTTTTGTTTTATTGATGGTGTCCTTTGCTGTGCAAGAGCTTTTTATTTTGATATAGTCCCAATAATTTGTTTGCTTTATTTTCCTTTGCCTTAGGAGACATATCTAGAAAACTGTTGCTACAGTTGATGTCAGAGAAATTACTGTCTATGTTCTCTTCTAGGAGTTTCATGGTTTCAGGTCTCACATTTAGGTTTTCAGTCCATTTTTATTTTATTTTTTGTACGGGGTAAGAAAGTGGTCTAGTTCACTCTTAGGCATGTAGCTGTTCAGTTTTGCCAGCATCACTTATTGAACAGATTGTCTTTTCCCCCATTGTATATTCTTTCTTGCCTCTTTGGCATTGATTAATTGACCATATAAGCATAATTTATTTCTGGACTCTCTATTCTGTTCCGTTGATCCACCTATCTATTTTTGTGCTGGTCCCATATTGCTTTGATTTCCACAGCTTTGTAGTATATATCTTTAAGTCTGGACTATGATACCTCCAGCTTTGTTCTTCTTTTTTAAGACTGCTTTGGCTATTCAGGGTGCCATAAATTTCAGTATTATTTGTTCTAGTTCTATGAAAAATAATGTTGGTATTCTGGCTATAATTATTTGTAATACTTTGTCTTTTCATCTTTATACTAGAGTTAAAGGTATTTTATACACCATTACAATATTACAATATTCTAAACTTGACAATATACTTACCTTTACCAGTGTGTTTATACCTATATTCATGTTAGTTAATACCACCCTTCAGCATTGCTTATAAATTTATCTAGTGGAGATTAACCCCTCGCCTTTTATTTTTCCTGGAAAGTCTTTATTTCTCCTTCATATACGAAAGATAACTTTGCCAGATGAAGTATTCCTAGTTGGCAGTTTTTTTCTTTCAGTACTACAAATACATCATCCCATTTACTCCTGGTTTGTTAGGTATCTGCTGTGAAACTGCTGATAGCTTTATGGAGTTTTCTTTGTACATAACTACTCTCCTTATCTTGCTCCTTTCAAAATTTTCTTTGTTTTTAACTCCTAACAGTTTGATATAATGCATCTCGAAGAAGTCTTCTTTAGGTTTAAACTGTTTAGGGAGCTTTGAGCTTCATGGACCTGGATGTCCATATCTCTCCTCAAGTTTGGGAAGTTTTTAGCCATTACTCTAAATTAGCTTTCTACCTCTGTCTCTCTTCTCCTTCTGGGACTATCACAAGGCATTTATTAGTTTAAGAGGATGATTTCATAAACCCCATAGACTGTTTCCTTTTCATTTCTTTTTTTTCCTCTTCTGACTGGATACTTTCAAGTGACTTATTGTTGAGTTCACAGATTTTTTCTTCCGTTTGATCGAGTCTGTTATTGACACTATCAATTACAGTTTTCTTATTTACTGTATTCTTCAGCTCCAGAATTTGGGTTTTTTTGTTTGTTTGTTTGTTTGTTTTTGTTCCATTTTTTGTTGAACTTCCGTTTTGTTCATATGTTCTTTTCCTGATTTCACTACCATCTCTGTTTTCTTGCAGTTGCTGAGCTTTAAAATAATTATGTTTAATTCTTTTTTTAATGATTTATTCTCAATTTTGTTTCCATACAACACCCAGTGCTCATCCCAACAAGTGCACTCCTCTGTGCCCATCACCCACTCTGCCCCCTTTCACCCCCTCTCCCCTCAGTTTGTTCTTAGTCTTTGAGAGTCTCTTATGTTATGTCTTCCTTCCTCTCTGTGGCTTTTTTCTCCCCTTCCTTCCCCTCTTCCCCTCCCTCCTGGTTTTCTGTTAGGTCTCCCAAAGCCTACCTATGCGTGGGAACATATGGCATCTGTTTAATTATTTTTCAAGCAATTTTTAGATCTCCATTTCTTTAAGGATGGTAAATGGAAAACTAATGTGCTTCTTTGGTGGTGCCATATTTCCTTAATTTTTCTTATTCCTTGAAGTTTTACATTGCTGTCTTTTATTCTAAGAACTTACCTTCTCTAGTCTTTACTGAGGGGCTTCAGGAGAGAAATGCCTTTACTAGTCAGTGCAAGAAAAATTCTGAAGCTCTCTTGGACTTTTTCTATGTATGCTTCTGCTCCACGTCTCTTATTCCTGATTTAATGAGAATTCTTAAGATGCCTTCTCTTGATCTCACAAAGCCAGGTCAGGGGATCCCTGGGAAATACCCTGAAACACTCAAGTTGTGTGTCTTCTCCTGATCCTTCAGAGATTATCTGGCTTTCTGCAGAACTGTGAGCCATATGCAAAGGCTTGCAACTCACCATCCATGGGGCACACATGATGCAGTGACAGAAAGAGTGGGTTAGGCATCCAGAACATTTGAGCGGTCCATGGGCCAGTTGGAGGAATCTGTAGGAAGATGTTTCCACTAGTTCATGGGCAGGCTTCTTGGGTGGGAGTCTGCAAAGTGGTTAGTTAGTCAGATCTGTGACGCTTTGATGATTTTTGAGCCCTGGTTGCTGTAAGTCCCCATGTCTCTTACCTGCTCCCAGCCTCTCTCAACCACTTTGCTGTGCAGATTACCTCAGTATGGTAAGAAAAAGCAGCCTACATGGCTGGAAAGCCAAGTACTCACTCACTGTGCTCTCACTTTCCCCCAGTGGAAAATTTTCAGGCTAAATTGAATCCCTTTTGGCATTGAGCTGTGACACCTTTGGGGAGGGATGACATAGGTAAGTAAAGTGAAACTATTCTTACTCTCTTCAATGCATCTATTCCTAGATTTCTGGCTTCAACAGTGTGCTAACATTTCTTCAGTGGAATTCCAGCAATGCAGGAATAGAAAACTTTAAGAATGGCATCCTGAACATAATGTCCATTATGTAAGTCCTACATCCAGATTCCACAAAAATAATCTCGTTCATAGTTGGTTCTGTGAGGAGATGATGGTAGAAAACTCCTATTCTACTGTCTTGCTTACCACTCTCCAAGTCCAGACATTTTTACAAGCAAGTTTTATCAACTCTTTAAAGATTAGTCTCTCGTTAACTTTTTCAAAGTCTAGAAACAGTGTGAAGGTTATCAGATTCATTCTATAAACTAGACTAATCTTTATACCCAAAATAGTCATGGGTATTACAAGAAAATAAAATCACAGACAAATCTCATATGTATACAAAGAAGCAAGAATCCTAAAGATAATATAGGAGAATAAAATGCAGTAGTGTACTAAAAATATTAAGACCATGAAGAGTGTATACTAAGATACAGCAGTTTTAGAGTAGAATTGGTGATATATCCTTAATGTTGCCTCTAAAATTTCAATGTTATTTCCAGAGACTTTTCCCTACTGTCCTAAAAATATGTAGTTTAAACGAATACTTATTTAATCAAATACTTTTTTTGCATCTGTTATATCTATTTAATCTACTGGATGCACACAACCCAACCTCTTCCATTCTGCCACTCTCCTGATAACGTGAGTCTCAAAAGAGCAACAGAGTGATGGAAAACAGTATAAAACTGCAAGAGTAGCACCCTGAAGAGACTATCCATTAAATAAGTCCTACATCCAGAGTTAGAGAACCATTATAGCTTCTATCCTTTCTAAAAATTGCTTTCCTTCAGTGAGTTACCTTAGATCTTTCCAATAACATTTAAGGAAAATTATTTTAATTTATATTTCAAGGTTATCTGGTCTTTTTTACTCAGTATGGCTATGGATAAGGATTATATCCTATGGCTTGCCATCAAAATCTACTATGTTAATAATCAAGTTGTTAAAGTCTCTAGCTTACTGATTTACACATCATGTTTACTAAGTATCTGCTACATGTCAGGCACTGAGATAAAGATGAGGACACACAGGTAGGAATAATCTAGGTATAATGGAACACTGACACAAAGAAAGAAGTGATAAACATTCTTTGACAAATGTTCAACCATCTATAAATGAATTTTGTTAACATCTTGCCTATATACCCATAGGTATGTTATATGAGACTGTCACATGCTTTGCAGAAACCAAAACACATTATATCCAATGCACTGGCATGACTTAGTCATGGTGAATATGTGATTCTTATCACCTACATTCTTTCTTAAATGTTGAAAAGTCATCTGTTCAAATTGAAGCACTTCTCAAACTTTATTAAACTAGCTTTCTTTTTTTTAATTTTTTAAATGTTTATTTATTTTTGAGAGAAAGAGAGAGAGAGAGACAGAGCACGAGCCGGAAAGGGGCAGAGAGAGAGGGAGACACAGAATCCGAAGCAGGCTCCAGGCTCTGAGCTGTCAGCATGGAGCCCGATGCAGGGCTCAAACCCACGAATGTGAGATCATGACCTGAGCTGAAGTTGGACGCTTAACCGACTGAACCACCCAGGTGCCCCTAAACTAACTTTCATAGTTCTGAATATTTTTAAAGTAAAATGTTACTAACAAAGCAAATACTCAAATAGGGACTTAATAATTATCTTAATCTGAGGAAAGAATATGAATTTTGATTCAGAATTTAATATAGCCTTCTAGTGTGTATATACACATACATTTCTCTCTACCTTAAGTATTTAGGAAACATTCATACACAAGTTACGGTTTTCCCATCAGCAAGTTAATTGGCTTTGTATATTTATTCTAGTGGTATAAGTAAGTTTTGTTATAGAATTATATGTTTTTAAAAATAAAAAATATAAAGAAGTGAAAATGAACATAATGTACCAAATAGACTACTTATTCATATTCAATAAGCACTGTTGCATAGCCAACTCTTGAGAAATTTTGCTGTGAAAAAACAAAGTAATGAGTTCAAGAAGTTGTAAGCTGATGAAAAGTATCTAGTAAAGAGGGGAAATGGAACATTTAGAAAAACTGCTGCAAAATGGAATTTCTTTAAAAATCAGTTCTGATGTTCATCTCTAATGAAGACAGAAGTTATTTCAGTAAATATACAAACAAGAATAAAAGTTCCAGAAAAAAGTAATGTTACACATTAGTACTTAAATTGTGCTGTCCTCATGTGTTCCTTACAGCACACATGTATTTTCCTATGTGCATCCTCCCACACACACTGGACTCACTTTGAAACCAAGCTCATTAAACCAGAGTAAAGAAACAAAATCCAAAAAATAATATGAACATGAATAATTTCTTGAACAGCACATAAGAGGAGTATGTCATTGAACTACCTGTAATATCTCATGCCTCTCCCCTAAAATAAATTTAATCCATTATAATTTGACCCTAGATTCACAAGCTTCTTTCCTGGGGTAAAAGATACCTTTTTCAATTAAACTAAAGTTTGGTTAGTAATCAGTAAAACTGACAACTCCTAAAGCCACAGAAGTTGGCTATTCCTAATTCAAATCATGCCACTACTTCCCACAATTTAAAAATAAAAAATATTTATAAGTGTTTCATAATGTAATGGTGTTATATGAATGTGCCAAAGTGACTCTTGCATACTGGGCTCTATGTTATTTACTTCTTCACGGCAAGAGAGCACCATTAGCTCACAGCCCACCAGCGGCAAAATTTTACACATCCAACTGCTTTTAATATAACCCAAATAAGCATATTTTTATCCATTTAGAGCCTGCCATTTTACATTAATGAAGCTGCACTCAATATCTGCTAGCCATAGTTTAGACCCACTCTGGACTATAAAAGATCATAAGTTGCTGCTATTCTACATGCTTTTTGACTCAGAGATTTCCCATCATGCAGCTGAGTAACATAATCTAGACACATAAGTCCCTTCTCTCCCAGGGGTTCCTGTGCCCTCTTCTTTTTATAGGTATGGCCCTGCATTGCTGGGAGGTCTCCAGCTGTTAAGGACTTACCTTTACAATACACCAAAGTTCTGCCTAAATAAAGCTCATAGTATGTTCCTTTCATCTTGTAGCCATATCTTCTCTCTTATCAACTCTGAAATCTTCAAATTTACTACAAATGTATATTTTTTTCAGTGAAACTTTACAAAAACTGGTGAATTACTTTAAAAATGAGAAAACCCAGATGTGAAGAAAAACTTTAAAAGCTAACTGAAAAATATGAAAACTTTAAAGTTCCCACAACCAAATAAAAATCAAAAAGCGATTTTGCGGGGACAACATGGCGGAGGAGTAGGGGGCTCCAGTATTTCGCTTGCCCTCTAAACGGGGACGACTGAAACCATAGTCTCTCTCAACTCCAAGAATCGGGGGGAAAAGGTGCTACAACTAACAAGGAACAAGGCGAAAACAGACACGGCCCAGCTAAACCGTGAGTTTAATCTGGGTCAGATAAAACGAACTCGGGAAGCTGAGCTGAGGGGAGGGTGAGCGTCTTCGGAGATAGCTGGGAAAGTGCCGATCGAACAACATCTGAACCAGAGGGCCAGAGCGGGTGAGACCACGACCATCCAGCCCCTAAATGCAGGGCTTTTGAAGAGAAGTTCAGTGGCAAACAGCAGCACTACCCGCGGGCTGCTGGGACTGCGCCAACCCCACCCCGAGACGCTGGGACGCGCGAGCTGCCGGGACTGACAGCGGGGACTCAGGGGGCGCCGCCTGCGGAGCACCTCTAACCCTGGCACAGTTACAGCGAAATCGGGGGTAGCAAACGGCTGCGTCACCGCGCCACCCTCACCCAGCGCCTCCAGGAAGCGCGCGCCATGGGGACTGGCAGCAGGGACTCAGGCAGCCCCAGGCGGTGGCGCCTGCGGAGCACCTCTAAACCCGGCACAATTACAGTGAAATCGGCGGTAGGAGACGGCCGCGTCACCGTCCAGTGAACCGCACTAGGCCGGCCTCCGCGGTGGAGAGAGAACAGAAATAAAGGGGCGAATAAAGCCTCCAGGACTGGTGGCGAGGGTCTGGAGAGACGCCATTGTTGTCTCACAAGCCAGGAAGTCACCCCAAAAGTCATCCCTGCAGCAGTGGAGGCGGGACCCGCCTACACCAAACCATGCCCCTCCCAACATATTAGCAGGAGGGACTGATGCCAAGTGGAGATTGCTACCTGGGGTAACTCCAGTCATTTTTTTCTTTTTTAAATTTATCCCTCCCTTTCTCATTCCTACTGATCCCCATCCCTGAGCTGGTTATCCAGGGTACTGACTGGCTTACACATTTTTTTTTTTAACCCACTCTTTGAGGATATGTCCTACAACCTCTTCTTTACTTCCCTATCCCTTTTTCTGGAATAACCAGGCCGCATAAGTTCATCTAGACGACATCGATCTTTATTCCTTTTCCCTTGCACCTGTCCTTATTCTGATTTCTATCAGTCTGGATTAAACCCTTTAGTCGCTCTACCTGGGCAAAGTCCATTTCCTTCTTCTCCCTGCACCAGTCATTATTCTGTCTATATATGCTCTGCCACCAGCACACTACATACCCTGTCCTTAATGTGTAGCTGTTACTTCAGGACATCGCCCTCAGAGAGTCACTTGTTACTTTTTTTTCTGTTGTGAACTGCTTGTCTGGACCATTTGCCGGTATGTTTGAGTATTTCTGTTTTCTGTTTGTCTGTCAGTCTGTTTTCCTATCCAGGGCAACTTCAAGAAACAACCCATAACACATCCAGCCAAAATGACGAAATGGAAGAATTCTCCTCAAAAGAATCTACAAGAAGCAGTGACAGCTCAAGAATTAATGAAAACAGATATAAGCAACATAACAGAACATGAATATAGAATGATAATCATAAAACTAATTGCTGGCCTTGAAAAAAGCTTAGATGAATGCAAGGGGTCCCGCGCGGCAGAGTTCAAGGACCTTAAAAACGGTCAGGAAGAATTAAAGAAGACATTGGAAGAAATACAGGGGAAACTGGAAGCAGCCACAGCACGGATTGAAGAGGTAGAGGAAAGAGTTAGTGCATTAGAAGACAAAATCATTGAAAAAGAGGAAGCAGATAAAAAGAGAGAGAAGCTGATCCAGGAACAGGAAAGGAGAAGTCAAGAGCTGAGCGATGCACTCAAAAGAAACAATATCTGTATCATAGGAGTTCCAGAGGAAGAAGAGAGAGAGAAAGGAGTCGAAGGGGTTCTTGAACAAATCATTGCTGAGAACTTCCCCAACATGAGGAAGGAAACGGGCATGGAAATCCAAAGGCACAGAGAACTCCCCTCAGACGTAACCTGAATAGACCTTCTGCACGGCACATCATAGTGAAGCTGGCAAAATACAAAGATAGGGAGAGAATCCTGAAAGCAGCTAGCGACAAAAGAATCTTAACATACAAAGACACACATATAAGGGTAGTAGCAGACTTATCTAGAAACTTGGCAAGCCAGAAAGGAATGGCAGGATATCTTCAATGTGATGAGCAAGAAGGACCTGCAACCAAGAATTCTGTATCTGGCTAGCCTGTCATTCAGAATAGAAGGAGAGATCAAGGTTTTTCCCAACAAACAAAAACTGAAAGAATTTATCACAAATAAGCCAGCACTACAAGAGATCCTGAGGGGCACTCTATGAAGGAAAGGTTGCAAAGAACACAGATTGCCAGAGACAGCCCTACAAACATGAAACTTACAGATAATAGAGTGACTGTAAGCCCATATTTTCCAATATCAACACTGAATGTAAATGGACTAAATGCACCATCAAAAGACACAGGATAACAGAATGGATTAAAAAACAAGACCCATCTATTTGCTGTCTTCAAGAAACTCATCTTAAACCTGAAGATACCTTCAGATTGAAAGTGAGGGGATGGAGAACTATCTACCATCCTACTGGAAGTCAGAAGAAAGCCGGAGTAGCCACACTTATATCAGACAAATTAGACTTTAAAATGAACAACGTAATAAGAGTTGAAGAAGGACATTATATAATAGTCTCGGAGACCATCCAGCAGGAAGAGCTAACAATTGTAAATATCTATGCACCGAATTCGGGGGCACCCAAATTTGTAAAACAACTAATTACAAACATTAGCAACCTCATCGATAAAAATGTCCTAATAGTAGGGGATCTTAACACTCCACTCTCAGCATTGGATAGATCCACAAAACAGAATTTCTCTGCAGAAACAATAGCCCTGAACGACACTTTACAACAGATGGGCCTCACAGACATCTTTAGGGTCCTTCACCCAGAAGCAAAGGAATTTACGTTCTTCTCAACTGCACACGGTACATTTTCCAAGATAGACCATATTCTGGGGCACAGGGACGCTCTGAATAAATATAAAAGAATTGAGATCATACCGTGCACACTGTCAGACCACAATGCTTTGAAACCTGAAATCAACCACAGGAGAAAGCCTGGAAAATATCCAAAAACATGGCGGCTAAGAAATAACCTATTAAAAGATGAGTGGGTCAACCAAGCAGAGAACAAATTAAAAAATACATGGAAACAAATGAAAATGAAAATACAACAATCCAAACGCTCTGGGATGCAGCAAAGGCAGTCCTGAGAGGGAAATATATTGCAATCCAGGCCCATCTCAAGAAACAAGAAAAATCAATAACACAAATTCTAACAGCATGCCTAAAGGAACTAGAAGCAGATCAACTAAAACAACCCAAGTCCAGCAGAAAGAGAGACATAACAAAGATCAGAGCAGAAATTAATCATATGGAAACAGAAAAGGTAGTGGAACAGATCAATGAAACCAAAAGCTGGTTCTTTGAAAAAATAAACAAAATAGACAAACCTCTAGTCAGGCTTCTCAAAAAGAAGAGTGAGAGAACTCAAATAGATAAAATCGTGAATGAAAAGGGAGAAATTACAACCAATCCCTCAGATATACAAGCAATCATCAGAGAATACTATGAAAAATTATATGCCACCAAACTTGGCAATATGGAAGAAATGGACAGCTTCCTAAATAGTCACACGCTACCAAAACGGGAAGAAATAGAAAATTTGAACAGACACATAACTAGTGAAGAAATAGAATCAGTTATCAAAAAGCTCACAGCAAATAAAAGCCCTGGACCAGACGGCTTTCCTGCGGATTTTACCAGATATTTAAAACAGAGTTAATTCCTATCCTTCTCAAGCTGTTCCAAAAAATTGAAACGGAAGGAAAACTCCAAGACTCATTCTATGAAGCCAGCATCACTTTGATTCCCAAAACAGATAGAGACCCAGCAAAGAAAGAGAATTACAGTCCAATATCCCTGATGAATATGGATGCAAAAATTTTCAACAAGATACTAGCAAATCAAATCCAACAGCATATAAAGAGAATTATCCACCATGATCAAGTAGGATTCATCCCTGGGTTGCAGGGCTGGTTCAATATTCACAAATCAATCAACGTGATACATCACATCAACAAAAGAAAAGATAAGAACCATATGATCCTGTCAATAGATGCAGAAAAAGCATTCGAGAAAATACAGCATCCTTTCTTAATAAAAACTCTCGAGAAAGTCGGGATAGAAGGAACATACTTAAACATCATAAAAGCCATATATGAAAAGCCCACAGCTAATAACATCCTCAATGGGGAAAAATTGAGAGCCTTCCCCCTGAGATCAGGAACACGACAGGGGTGTCCACTCTCGCCACTGCTATTTAACATAGTGTTGGAAGTCTTAGCATCAGCAATCAGACAACAAAACAAAATAAAAGGCATCAAGATTGGCAAGGAGGAAGTCAAACTCTCACTTTTTGCAGATGACATGATACTTTACATGGAAAACCCGACAGAATCCACCAAAAGCCTACTAGAACTGATCCATGAATTCAGCAAAGTTGCAGGGTACAAAATCAATGTACAGAAATCGGTGGCATTTCTATACACCAACAATGAAGCAGCAGAAAGAGAAATAAAGAACCTAATCCCTTTCTCAATGGCACCTAAAACCATAAACTACTTAGGAATAAACCTAACCAAAGATGTGAAAGACCTCTACACTGAAAACTATAAAAAACTTATGAAGGAAATTGAGGAAGACACAAGGAAATGGAAAAACATCCCATGCTCATGGATTGGAAGAATAAATATCGTTAAAATGGCAATACTACCCAAAGCAATCTACACATTCAATGCAATCCCAATCAAAATTGCACCAGCATTCTTCTCAAAGCTAGAGCAAACAATCCTAAAATTTGTATGCAACCACAAAAGACCCCGAATAGCCAAAGAAATACTGAAGAATAAAAACAAGGCGGGAGGCATCACAATCCCAGACTTTAACCTCTACTACAAAGCAGTAGTCATCAAGACAGTATGGTATTGGCACAAAAACAGACACATAGACCAATGGAATAGAATGGAAAACTCAGAAATGGACCCGCAAGTATATGGCCAACTAATCTTTGACAAAGCGGGAAAATGTACCCAGTGGAAAAAAGACAGCCTCTTTAATAAATGGTGCTGGGAGAACTGGACAGCAACATGCAAAAGAATGAAACTAGACCACTTTCTTACACCACTCACAAAAATAAATTCTAAATGGATAAAAGGTCTGAATGTGAGACAGGAAACCGTCAAAATCCTAGAGGAGAAAGCAGGAAAAAGCCTCTTTGACCTAAGACGCACCAATTTCTTACTCGACACGTCTCCAAAGTCAAGGGAATTAAAAGCAAAGATGAACTACTGGGACCTCATCAAGATAAAAAGCTTCTGCACAGCAAAAGAAACAACCAACGAAACGAATAGGCAACCAACGGAATGGGAAAAGATCATCGCAAATGACATATCGGAGAAAGGACTAATATCTAAAATCTATAAAGAACTTACCAAACTCCACACTCGAAAAACAAATAACCCAATGAAGAAATGGGCAGAAGATATGAATAGACACTTCTCCAAAGAGGACATTCAGATGGCCAACAGACACATGAAACGATGCTCAATGTCACTCATCATCAGGGAAATACAAATCAAAACCACACTGAGATACCACCTCACACCCGTCAGAGTGGCTAAAATGAACAAATCAGGAAACTATAGATGCTGGCAGGGATGTGGAGAAGTAGGCACCCTCCTACACTGTTGGTGGGAATGCAAACTGAAGCAGCCACTCTGAAAAACGGTGTGGAGGTTCCTCAAAAAAATGAAAATAGAGCTACCCTTTGACCCAGCAACAGCACTGCTAGGAATCTACCCAAGAGATACAGGAATGCTGCTGCATAGGAGCACGTGTACCCCAATGTTCATAGCAGCACTTTGGACGATAGCCAAGTCATGTAAAGAGACCAAGTGCCCATCAACTGACGAATGGATAAAGATGTGGTACATATATACAATGGACTACTACGTGGCAATGAAAAAAATGAAATCTGGCCATGTGTAGCAACATGGATGGAACCGGAGGTTATTATGTTAAGTGAAATAAGTCGGTCAGAAAAAGACAGATACCATATGCTTCCATGAATAGGTGGACTTTGTGAGACTAAGTAAAAACCAGGGGGAGGGGAAGAGGGGAAAGAAAAACAAGACACAGAGAGGGAGGGAGATAAAACATAAGAGACTCTCAAAGACTAAGAACAAACTGAGGGTTAAGGGGTGAGGGAGGGGGGAGAGGGGTGACGGGCATTAAAAACGGCACATGTTGGGATGAACACTGGGTGTTATATGTAAACGAATTTGAAAATAAACTATTATAAAATTTTTTAAAACTTAA
Organism: Paguma larvata; assembly: GCA_030068075.1. Lineage (NCBI taxonomy): Eukaryota > Metazoa > Chordata > Mammalia > Carnivora > Viverridae > Paguma > Paguma larvata. The sequence continues at coordinate 18,747,592 of CM057842.1, read as the reverse complement.
AATTAAATAAAATTGTAAAAAAAAATCAAAAAGCATTTCAGCACAAATGATACAAGTTTTCCAAGAAGCAGATGATATATCCTAAGAAGCATTGAGAGCACAGGGTCATCTTTTCCACAGGTTTGGCAGGATACAATGAAGAAGGCACTTGATAGAAACACAATGCATGTCCTCTGATTAAGGCATTTGCTCTTGGCTAATATTTACTAAGGTAGAGCCCCATGTCCTGGTCTTGCTAATCATATCATGCACTGGGAGGACATGCTGGAAAATATGATTGTTTTAATTCACAACACCACCTATGTAGTATTGCAATCCAAAATACTTAAGCTGACTCTAACCAGGAGAAAACATTTAGGTGAATACAAACTGAGGGACATTTTGCAAAACAACTGACCTGGGCACTTTAACAATGTAATTATCATAAAAGGAAAAAAGAACAGACTTATCAAAAAGAGAAAGGACCCAAATAAATAAAATCACATGTGAGAGAGGAGAAATCACAACTAATACCAGGGAAACACAAACAATTATAAGAGATATTATGAAAAATTATGTGTCAACAAACCAGATAATCTGGGAGAAATGTATATAAATTCTTAGAAACATATAAACTACCAAAACTGAAACAAGAAATAGAAAAATTTAACAGATCAATATCTAGCAAAAAATAAAACTAAATCAGTAACCAAACATCTCCAAATAAACAAAAGTCCAGGGCCAGAAGGCTTCACAGGCGAATTCGACCAACCATTTAAAGAAGAGTTAATACCTATTCCTCTCAAACTGTTCCAAAAAATACAAATGGAAGGAAAACTTCCAATCTCATTCCATGAGGCCAGCATTACCAATTCCAAACCAGATAAAGACAACACTGAAAAAGAGAACTACAGATTGATATCCCTGATGAACACAGATGCAAAAATTTGCAAAAAAATACTAGCAAATTGAATTCAATAGTACATTAAAAGAACTATTCACCAAAATCAAGTGGTATTTATTCCTGGTTTGCAAGAGTGGTTCAATACTCGCAAATCAAGCAACCGGATACAACCTGAGCATTATACACACACTGAGCGTGGAACCTGAATAAGATTCTCTCCCTCTCTTCCCTCTCTCCCTTTCTCTCTTTCTCTTTCTCTCTCCCTCCCTCTTTCTCTCCCCCTCTGTCCCTCTCGCCTGCTAATGTTCTCTCTCTAAAATGAAATGAAATGAAATGAAATAAAATAAAATAGATAAGAACCATATGATCCTCTCAAGAGATGGAGAAAAAGCACTTGACAAAGTACAACATCCACTCATGGTAAAGACCCTCAACAAAGCAGGTTTAGAGGGAACATACCTCAACATAATAAAGGCCATATATGAAAAACCCACAGCTAGTATCATCTTCAATGGGGAAAAACTGAAAGCTTTTCTTCTAGGGTCAGGAACAAGATAGGGATGTCCATTCTCACCACTGTTATTTAACGTAATACTGGAAGTCCTGGCCTCAGCAATGAAACAACAAAAAGAAATAATAGGCATCTAAATTAGCAAAGAGGTCAAACTTTCACTATTTGTACATGATGTGATACTTTATACAGAAAGCTCAGAAGACACCACCAAAAAACTGCTAGAACTGATACATATATCTGGTAAAATCACAGGATACAAAATCAATATACAGAAATCTCTTTCATTTCTATACACCAATTATGAAGATTTAAAGTTTGTTTTTTATTTGAGTATAGTTGACACAGAATGTTACAGTAGTTTCCAGTGAACTACATAGAGATTCAAATTCTCTATATATTATGCTATGCTCACCACAAGTGTAGTTACCATCTGTCACCATACAACGCTATTACAATATCATTGACTATATTCTTTATGCTGTACCTTTTTTCCCCATGACTTAATCATTTCATAACTCAAAGCCTGACAATACTTAATTTTTGATTGGCTCCTAGACCATACCCCTTCCCAAAAAAGCAATCAAACAAAAATGGCTATAAAGGACATTCTTGGGGAAATTAGGGATATTTGAATATGAACTAGATATATTATAGTACAATTTTATCAATGGTAAATTTCTTGACTATATTATAATCATAATTATATTGTGACATATAATCATAATTATATTGTGATTATGTTAAAGAATGTCCTTTTTCTTAGAAGACACATACTCAAATATTTAACAGTGAAGTATTAGAATGTCTAAAACTTACTCTCTCATATTAAAAGCAGGGCTGGGGAGAGAACATGAGCTCAATATGGCAAAATGCTGGTAACTGGTAAATCTAGGGGAAGGGATATAGGTGTTATTTATATTGTTTTTATAACCTGTATATAGATTTGAAATTTTTCAAAATAAAAAATTAGATAAGAAGAGTCCAATGATTTTTTTACAAAAGGATTACATAGAAAATTATGCCAAAACCAAGTATGTTGCCATCTGCCATTCAGTTATGGTCATAAGAGTCTTAAGACTTTACTTTGGCCCCTGAGTCTTTACTGTATTCTACTTCTTCTTCTTTCATTCTCTCTCAAATTTCTTCTTACTGGGTTTTCATTCTTACGAGTCTACCCCAACTGCTCCTAAAAAGATCTTCAATCTTACTCAACTTCAACAACACCAGACATATTTGATTAGTCCATCCTCTAAATATTTTCTTTGCTTGGTCTCCAAGACACTACTGTTTCATTTCTCTACCTACCTCACTAGCCACAACTTTTCAGATTCTTCTGAATGATTCTCCTCTTCATCTTAGCTTTAAACACTACAGTTCCCCAGTATTCTGTCTTCACCTCACTTCTCCATCTATAGAAATTCCTTAACTGTTCTCATCCAGGCCCCATAGTTTTAAATATCATTTGAATGCTTATGACTTCCAAATCTATGTTTGAAGCAGCAAGCTCTCCCCAGAACTCCACATTCATACAGTCAACTGCTTACTTAACATCTCCACTTGAGTCTGAGAGTCATTTCAAACTTAACATGTCCAAAATTGAATCCTTTGATCTCCTCCCCAAAATATATCCCTTCCCAAATGTCCACATTTCAGTGAATGGCAACCACATCTCCATTATTATTAAGACAAAAAAACCCTGAAGTCATCTTCAATTACTCTTTTGTCTATTCTACATGCTCAACAAATACTGTCGGCTCTAAATTCAAAATATAGGGACCTTACCAATTCTCATCACGGCAGGGAACATGTGAATCCAAGCTATCATTCTGTCTCCCATGGACCACTATGATATTCTACCAAGTCTCCCTGCTTCTGACCTTGCCCCACTATAGTTTTAGTCCCAACAAAGCAACCCAGAATAACACTTTTAAAATTAAATAAAAGTATGTCCCTTCTCTTTCTGAAGGTTTTTAGTAGCCTTCTGGATCATTCAATAAAATATAACTTTCCTGACATGGCCTACAAGGTCCTACAATATTTATCCCTTTGCTCTGGACTCATCTCCTTTTATTGACTTCACCTTCACACACTATAGTCAAACAGTCAACCTTACTCTACCTGAAAAAGAAATGCACATTTTGCACATAAAGGATTGGAGCATAGATAAAGTTCATGGATTAATAGATTCAATGGGCTTGAAATAGGAGTCAGAGAAGAATTACGAAGAGAGGCCCAAGAGGAAGAATGGAAACCAGAATAGCCCTAGAAATTAAAGACAAAAAAAGATACAAAAAAGAGATAAATCATCAATGTAATATTTATAATAATGAGGGGGGAGGATAAAGGAGAACTAACTCATAACAGGTAACAGAATAAAAATACCACATATTAAAAAATGGGAAATCACATTAACACATTATAGTGGCTATCTCTGGATAACAATATTCTTCTAACATCGCTTGTTTTCAGAGTTTTATGCTTTGTTAGGACTGGACTATTTTTTGCCCTATATATCTTTGGTTTGGTCCTTTATCCAAGGGCATGGCCCTTACTTATGGGGTATGTTCCTTTAGAAATCTCAACAGAGAAGGCAAAATGGCGGAGGAGTAGGGGGCTCCAGTATTTCGCTTGCCCTTTAAAGGGGGACGACTGAAACCATTGTCTCTCTCAACTCCAAAAATCGGGGGGAAAAGGTGCTACAGCGGACAAGAAACGTAGGCAAAAACAGACACGGCCCAACTAAACCTTTTCCTTTCCAGGGCAACTTCAAGAAACAACCCATAACACATCCAGCCAAAATGACGAGACGGAAGAATTCTCCTCAAAAGAATCTACAAGAAGCAGTGACAGCTCAAGAATTAATGAAAACAGATATAAGCAACATAACAGAACATGAATATAGAATGATAATCATAAAACTAATTGCTGGCCTTGAAAAAAGCTTAGATGAATGCAAGGGGTCCCGCGCAGCAGAGTTCAAGGACCTTAAAAACGGTCAGGAAGAATTAAAGAAGACACTGGAAGAAATACAGGGGAAACTGGAAGCAGCCACAGCACGGATTGAAGAGGTAGAGGAAAGAGTTAGTGCATTAGAAGACAAAATCATTGAAAAAGAGGAAGCAGATAAAAAGAGAGAGAAGCTGATCCAGGAACAGGAAAGGAGAATTCGAGAGCTGAGCGATGCACTCAAACGAAACAATATCCGTATCATAGGAGTTCCAGAGGAAGAAGAGAGAGAGAAAGGAGTTGAAGGGGTCCTTGAACAAATCATTGCTGAGAACTTCCTCAACATGAGGAAGGAAACGGGCATGGAAATCCAAGAGGCACAGAGAACTCCCCTCAGACGTAACTTGAATAGACCTTCTGCACGGCACATCATACTGAAGCTGGCAAAATACAAAGATAGGGAGAGAATCCTGAAAGCAGTTAGGGAACCCTAACATACAAAGGAAGACCTATAAGGGTAGTAGCAGACTTATCTACGGAAACTTGGCAAGCCAGAAAGGAATGGCAGGATATCTTCAATGTGATGAGCAAGAAGGACATGCAACCAAGAATTCTGTATCCGGCTAGCCTGTCGTTCAGAATAGAAGGAGAGATCAAGGTTTTTCCCAACAAACAAAAACTGAAAGAATTTATCACAAATAAGCCAGCACTGCAAGAGATCCTGAGGGGCATTCTATGAAAACAAGGTTGCAAAGAACACAAACTGCCAGGGTCAGCCTTACAAACATGAAACTTACAGATAATACAGTGACTGTAAGCCCATATTTTTCAATATTAACACTGAATGTAAATGGACTAAATGCGCCAATCAAAAGACACAGGATAACAGAATGGATTATTAAAAAACAAGACCCATCTATTTGCTGTCTTCAAGAAACTCATCTTAAACCTGAAATTACCTTCGGATTGAAAGTGAGGGGATGGAGAACTATCTACTATGCTACTGGAAGTCAGAGGAAAGCCGGAGTAGCCACACTTATATCAGACAAATTAGACTTTAAAATGAACGATGTAATAAGAGATGAAGAAGGACATTATATAATAGTCTCAGGGACCATCCAGCAGGAAGAGCTAACAATTGAAAATATCTACGCACCGAATTCGGGGGCAACCAAATTTGTAAAACAACTAATTACGAACATTAGCAACCTCATCGATAAAAATGTCCTAATAGTAGGGGATCTCAACACTCCACTCTCAGCATTGGATAGATCCACAAAACAGAAAATCTCTGCAGAAACAGTAGCCCTGAATGACACATTAGGACAGATGGGCCTCACAGACATCTTTAGGGTCCTTCATCCAGAAGCAAAGGAATTTACATTCTTCTCATCTGCACACGGTACATTTTCCAAGATAGACCATCTTCTGGGGCACAGGGGGGCTCTGAATAAATATAAAAGAATTGAGATCATTCCATGTACACTGTCAGACCACAATGCTTTGAAACTTGAAATCAACCACAGGAGAAAGCCTGGAAAATATCCAAGAACATGGCGGCTAAGAAATAACCTACTAAAAGATGACTGGGTCAACCAAGCCATCAGAGAAGAAATTAAAAAATACATGGAAACAAATGAAAATGAAAATACAACAATCCAAACGCTCTGGGATGCAGCAAAGGCAGTCTTGAGAGGGAAATATATTGCAATCCAGGCCCATCTCAAGAAACAAGAAAAATCAATAACACAAATTCTAACAGCACGCCTAAAGGAACTAGAAGCAGATCAACTAAAACAACCCAAGCCCAGAAGAAAGAGAGACATAACAAAGATCAGAGCACAAATTAACCATATGGAGACAGAAAAGGTAGTGGAACAGATCAATGAAACCAAAAGCTGGTTCTTTGAAAAAATAAACAAAACAGACAAACCTCTAGTCAGGCTTCTCAAAAAGAAAAGAGAGAGAACTCAAATAGATAAAATCGTGAATGAAAAGGGAGAAATTACAACCAATCCCTCAGAGATACAAGCAATCATCAGAGAATACTATGAAAAATTATATGCCACCAAACTTGGCAATATGGAAGAAATGGACAGCTTCCTAAATAGTCACACGCTACCAAAACTCAAACGGGAAGAAATAGAAAATTTGAACAGACCCATAACTAGTGAAGAAATAGAATCAGTTATTAAAAACCTCCCAGCAAATAAAAGCCCTGGACCAGATGGCTTTCCTGCGTAATTTTACCAGACATTTAAAACAGAGTTAATTCCTATCCTCCTCAAGCTGTTCCAAAAAATTGAAACGGAAGGAAAACTCCAAGACTCATTCTATGAAGCCAGCATCACTTTGATTCCCAAAACAGATAGAGACCCAGCAAAGAAAGAGAATTACAGGCCAATATCCCCGATGAATATGGATGCAAAAATTCTCAACAAGATACTAGCAAATCGAATCCAACAGCATATAAAGAGAATTATCCACCATGATCAAGTAGGATTCATCCCTGGGTTGCAGGGCTGGTTCAATATTCGCAAACCAATCAACGTGATACATCACATCAACAAAAGAAAAGATAAGAACCATATGATCCTGTCAATAGATGTAGAAAAAGCATTTGACAAAATACAGCATCCTTTCTTAATAAAAACTGTCGAGAAAGTCAGGATAGAAGGAACATACTTAAACATCATAAAAGCCATATATGAAAAGCCCACAGCTAATATCATCCTCAATGGGGAAAAATTGAAAGCCTTCCCCCTGAGATCAGGAACACGACAGGGGTGTCCACTCTCGCCACTGCTATTTAACATAGTACTGGAAGTCTTAGCATCAGCAATCAGACAACAAAACAAAATAAAAGGCATCAAGATTGGCAAGGAGGAAGTCAAACTCTCATTTTTTGCAGATGACATGATACTTTACATGGAAAACCCGACGGAATCCACCAAAAGCCTACTAGAACTGATTCATGATTTCAGCAAAGTTGCAGGATACAAAATCAATGTACAGAAATCGGTGGCATTTCTATACACCAACAATGAAGCAGCAGAAAGAGAAATAAAGAAGCTAATCCCTTTCACAATTGCACCAAAAAACCATAAAATACTTAGGAATAAACCTAACCAAAGAGGTGAAAGACCTCTACACTGAAAACTATAAAAAACTTATGAAGGAAATTGAGGAAGACACAAGGAAATGGAAAAACATCCCATGCTCATGGATTGGAAGAATAAATATCGTCAAAATGGCAATACTACCCAAAGCAATCTACACATTCAATGCAATCCCAATCAAAATTGCACCAGCATTCTTCTCAAAGCTAGAGCAAACAATCCTAAAATTTGTATGGAACCACAAAAGACCTCGAATAGCCAGAATAATATTGAAGAATAAAACCAAGGCGGGAGGCATCACAATCCCAGACTTTAACCTCTACTACAAAGCGGTGGTCATCAAGACTGTATGGTATTGGCACAAAAACAGACACATAGACCAATGGAATAGAATAGAAAACTCAGAAATGGACCCGCAAGTATATGGCCAACTAATCTTTGACAAAGCGGGAAAATGTATCCAATGGAAAAAAGACAGCCTCTTTAACAAATGGTGCTGGGAGAACTGGACAGCAACATGCAAAAGAATGAAACTAGACCACTTTCTTACACCACTCACAAAAATAAATTCTAAATGGATAAAAGATCTGAATGTGAGACAGGAAACTGTCAAAATCCTAGAGGAGAAAACAGGAAAAAGCCTCTTTGACCTAAGACGCACCAATTTCCTACTCGACACGTCTCCAAAGGCAAGAGAATTAAAAGCAAAGATGAACTATTGGGACCTCATCAAGATAAAAAGCTTCTGCACAGTAAAAGAAACAACCAACAAAACGAATAGGCAACCAACGGAATGGGAAAAGATCATCGCACATGACATATCGGATAAAGGACTAATATCTAAAATTTATAAAGAACTTACCAAACTCCAAACCCGAAAAACAAACAACCCAGTGAAGAAATGGGCGGATGATATGAATAGACACTTCTCCAAAGAGGACATTCAGATGGCCAACAGACACATGAAACAATGCTCAATGTCACTCAGCATCAGGGAAATACAAATCAAAACCACACTGAGATACCACCTCACACCAGTCAGAGTGGCTAAAATGAACAAATCAGGAAACTATAGATGCTGGCGAGGATGTGGAGAAGTAGGCACCCTCCTACACTGTTGGTGGGAATGCAAACTGGTGCAGCCACTCTGGAAAACGGTGTGGAGGTTCCTCAAGAAAATGAAAATAGAGCTACCCTATGATCCAGCAATAGCCCTGCTAGGAATCTACCCAAGAGACACAGGAATGCTGATGCATAGGAGCACGTGTACCCCAATGTTCATAGCAGCACTTTCGACAATAGCCAAATCATGGAAAGAGACCAAGTGCCCATCAACTGACGAATGGATAAAGAAGTTATGGTACTTGTATACAATGGACTACTATGTGGCAATGAGAGAAAATGAAATCTGGCCATGTGTAGCCACATGGATGGAACTGGAGGGTATTATGTTAAGTGAAATAAGTCAGTCAGAAAAAGACAGATACCATATGTTTCCACGAATAGGTGGACTTTGTGAGACTAAGCAAAAACCAGGGGGAGGGGAAGAGGGGAAAGGAAAAAAAGACACAGAGCGGGAGGGAGATAAAACATAAGAGACTCTCAAAGACTAAGAAAAAAACTGAGGGTGAGGGGGATGGGGGAGGGGGGAGAGGGGGTAACGGGCATTAAAGGGGGCACATGTTGGGATGAACACTGGGTGTTATATGTAAACCAATTTGAAAATAAACTATTTTAAAATTAAAAAAAAAAAGAAATCTCAACAGAAAGCCCAAAATATTTTACCAAGGCCCCTATACCTTGCCAGTCCTTGAACTCTAATATTTTTTTCACCAATATTAAGTGGCTGGTAAAGTCTATTCAGTTTGCTAGCTGTACTCTCTAAGATTCCTCAACTCTTACATAGCTCAAAAGAAACTAGAACTAATTCAATTACTTAGGTGGAATTTGTAAATGGATTAAGTAAGAGGTTTTAACCTCTTACTTTCCAATCTCCCCGAGAGTTCCAAACTCCAACCTGTTTCATTATCCCTGAAAGACTACCACTTTCTGTTTGGAATCTGCTCCACCACTTGACAGCAAACTGAAAAATTCTCTGTGAGAAAAAAAGCCAAAATAAACATAAACTCTTCCTGTATGAATTGCTCCAATGATCAAAATTCCTCAAGATCCTCCATACATCTTAAAGAGAGAGAGAGAGAAAGAGAGAGAGAGAGAGAGAGAGAGAGAGAGAGAGAGAGAGAGAATGAGAGAAACCAAGAAACAGACACTAAGCTATAGAGAATTAACTGATGGTTACCTGAGGGGAGGTGGATGGGGGGATCGGTTAAATAGATGATGGGGATTAATGCAGGCACTTGTGATGAATCACTGAATTCTACACCTGCAACTAATATTACACTATATGTTAACTAATAGAGTTTAAATAAAAACTTGAGAAAAAAAAGATCCTCCCTATATTGATTGTTCTTCAGCACCAAAAGAGTATTTTTTAAAACTTTCTTCAGATTTCAGAAATATTATTTAGGACCCCCAAACTGTGGGAGCCTTGCATACTGAATTGATTCTATGTGACTTTCTAAAATTTACATCAAAAAGATGATTTCTCTGCTTCCTTGGAGAAAGTGTGCTTCCAACAAATATGGCTGTTCTGTTTAACTCTTTAAGCCATATCTCCTTTGCCCTCCTGAAACATACTGAATCAAGGTAGGGATTTTTCTGCTAAGAGAGTGGTCCTCAATTTCCTTTATGACTATTATAAATAGGGAACATTGCTCCTGGATTTAAGATGAGTCTCTGGTTATCAAGGACTGTATTATTTTGCTAGCATTTTCTGAGGCACTCTATTTCTAGATCCCTAAATATTCTATCTCCTGGTCTCACCTCACTTCTAGGCAGCTTCTGCCAAATTTCCGCTCTTATGAGTCCCATTACTGAACTAAGTGTTATAAATCGGGGGCATTATTTTTGCATTTTGTATTTTTGCATTATATTTTTCATTTTGAGGTGAGCTATTCACATTCTGAAATTATTATTCACATTATTAGTACTTTCAGAAATATATGCCTTCCTAGACACTCCCTCTTCTTTTTTTCATACAACTTCTATCCAATCTTGATGCTTTTGGCAGTTTATTTATTGCAAACATTCGCTAAAACAGGATTTTCAAGTTTCCTTTCTTTATATCCTTGTATCTTTAATATTTTATAAAAGAAGGAGAATAATAAAAAGTATACTGATCATGCATTCATAATAGACTCTTCTTATAGTCTAACAGTATTTATAATAGTTGTTATTCCTCAATAACAAATTTTATCTTAGAAGGCATACCAGTCACCAACTAATACCTCTCATCTCTAAATACACCCTTCTAAAGCATTGACTCTAAGGCTGGGATTGGCCGACTTTGCCTCACAAGCTCCTGTCTGCTGGGGGCAATTGAAAGATACTGGCGAAAAGGAGATAAGAAGTATTTCCTGGTGTTCTTATACACAGTTCCCCACCAGAGAAAATCAGTTCCAGCCTCCAGTTGCTATTGGCATTCCCCGAAACAGTCTCACTACCCTTCTTCATACATACCAGCAGCAGTCATGTGATATCCTCATCCTCAGATGTTTGAGTTCCAGTGTCTCAAGACCCATCTCCCCAGATCCTGAGTTCTGGTATCCCCAGCCCATTATCTTTTGTTTCCCTGGCCTACAGAGTATAGACTTCTTTCTGCACTTATTATTTTGGGTTACATCAGTATTTCCTCTTTTTTTTTTTCATTTTCAAACATGTATGTAAACAATAACCTGTATTAAATTCTCCCTTGTAAAGTGCCTCATAAGTTTCTCATTTCCTGATTAAGCCCTAACTAAACTCTGATGCTTTCGTGACCTCTGTTCAAAAACATTATTTCTAGTACCAAAAGCTATTACACTTATATAGTACCTTAAATTTTATATTTTAAAATGATAAATTTTAGAAAATAAAATCACGATTTATAGTAACACATATTACTTTTTAAGTTAGAGCATGACAGTAAAGAATTTCTAAAAATTACTCACAATCTGAAGGTGCAAAAATAACAAATGTTAACATTTTGATGTATTTACATCTTGCTCTCTTCTATTCAGAGATTGTACTTGTTATCCTATCAGAAACTATTCTCAAAGTAGTAAATACATTATAAAAAACATACTGCATGCATTACTGGTTTCAGAAAATTCACAACGCAGGTTACATTTCAGATATAGAAGAAAAGATATTAAAGTTGTCAGTATTTTAAGAAATAGTTATGTCTCTCCAAAGGCAAGGGAATTAAAAGCAAAAATGAACTACTGGGACCTCAACAAGATAAAAAGCTTCTGCACAGCAAAAGAAACAACCAATAAAACTAATAGGCAACTGACGGAATGGGAAAAGATAATTGCAAATGACATATCTGACGAAGGATTACTATTCAAAATATATAAAAAACGTACACAGCCCAACACCCAAAAAACAAAGAATCCAATTAAAAAATGGGCAGAAGACATGAACAGACATTTCTCCAAAGAATACATAGAGATGGCTAACAGACACATGAAAATATGCTCAACATCACTTATCATCCGATATGTCATTTGCAATTATCTTTTCCCATTCCATTGGTTGCCTATTAGTTTTATTGGTTATTGGTTGTTTCCTTTGCAGTGCAGAAGCTTTTTATCTTGATGAGGTCCCAATAGTTCATTTTTGCTTTTAATTCCCTTGCCTTTGGAGACGTGTTGAGTAGGAAATTGCTGTGGCTCAGGTCGAAAAGGTTTTTTCCTGCTTTCTCCTCTAGGATTTTGATGGTTTCCTGTCTCACATTCAGGTCCTTCATTCATTTTGAGTTTATTTCTGTGTATGGTGTATCTAAAATCTATAAAGAATTTACCAAACTCCACACCTGAAAAACGAATAATCCAGTGAAGAAATGGGCAGAAGATATGAATAGACACTTCTCCAAAGAAGACATCCAGATGGCAAATAGACAGATGAAACGATGTTCAATGTCACTCATCATCAGGGAAATACAAATCAAAACCACACTGAGATACCACCTCACACCAGTCAGAGTGGCTAAAATGAACAAAGCAGGAAACTATAGATGCTGGCAAGGATGTGGAGAAGCAGGCACTCTCCTACACTGTTGGTGGGAATGCAAACTGGTGCAGCCTCTCTGGAGAACTGTGTGGAGGTTCCTCAAAAAAATGCAAATAGAACTACCCTATGACTCAGCAACAGCACTGCTAGGAATTTACCCAAGAGATACACGCGTGCTGATGCATAGGGGCACGTGTACCCTGATGTTCATAGCAGCACTTTCGGCGATAGCCAAATCATGGAAAGAGACTAAGTGTCCATCAACTGATGAATGGATAAAGAAGATGTGGTATATATACACAATGGAATACTATACAGCTCTCTCTTCAGAAAGAATGAAATCTGGCCATGTGTGGCAACATGGATGGAACTGGAGGATATTAATGCTGAATGAAATAAGTCAGGCAGAGAAAGACAGATGCCATACGTTTCCACGCACAGGTGGTCTTTGTGAGACTTACCAGAAAACCAGGAGGGAGGGGAAGAAGGGAAGGAAGAAAGCCACAGAGAGGAAAGGAGACAAAACATAAGAGACTCTTAAATACTAAGAACAAACTGAGGGTTGAGGGGGATATGGGAGTGGGGAGAGTGGGTGATGGGCACAGAGAGGGCAGTTGTTGGGATGAGCACTGGGTATTGTATGGAAACCAATTTGACAATAAATTGATAAAAAAAAGAAATAGTTATGTCCTCAGAATTATATATGATATTATATATGATAAAGCAGATTTATTTTTTGCAGGAAAACATGTTAATAGCATATTTTATACTATAAACCAAAAAGAAAAAAAGCCTTCCTTCACAATTTGTAAAAATTATGAATAAATTTAGTAAGGCCAACTACTCACCCCCTATTACTGACAATTGCCTTTTTCAAGTGAATGTAATTTGCAGGAAAGATCCCCTGTAAAAGAGAAAAGATTTCCCATTAGAAAAAGCAATTTGTGATTAACATCACATATATACCAAAATAGAAGCCAGATTTCAGCATGAAAATACTCTATCAACAATACAGTAGAGCTCTTAATGTAGCAACCACTTTACATATTAAGAATGCAAAAGTGCACAAACTATACACATTAAATAGGAATTTCATTGTCATTTGCACTTAGAGTCTATCTTCAGGTGAAAACTGTGATCTTAAGCAATAACCAAAAAAGATTCTTTTAAGTTACATATTGGAAATGTTCCACCTAATCACTCTCAGGATATAGACTTATGTACAGAGCTTGGCATGTATCTACAAAACCAATATATCCCCTAACCAACAACTTATGTATTATCCAGCTCGGAGCTAGAGAAACAATTTTCAGACTCTGATAAACATTTATATTCACCAGAATGAAAGAATTTGGAAGTTTCCATAAACATTTCTCTTTTTACTCTTTCCAAATAGTTTCCATTTTGGTACTTGCCATAATTTGATTTTAATTCCTTAGGTATAAAAGATGTATTATCTTAAAAAAAACAAGTAAGTTTTGCAATCAGTGTTTCATTCCTTTTCCCTGATATATGAAACTCCCTTGAAATAAAACACAAACAGCCTAAATTTTTTTGTCCTTTTTGGCCCACATCACTACCAATAATAAATCTATACCACCAAGGCCATCAGCAACTGGACTATATTAATGTGTTTTATAGTTTTCAGTATACAGATATTTTATCTCCTTGGCTAAATTTATTCCTAAGTATCTGCTTTCTTTCAATTCTATTTTGAATAGAACTGTTGCCTTTATTTCTTTTTCAGATATTTAATTGTTAGTGAATAAGAAACATAACTAAATTCTGTGTGTTAATTTTATATCCTGCAATTTTAATGAATTTTCTGTTAGTTATCATATCATCTGCAAACAAATACAATTTTACTTCTTCCTTTCTGATTCGAATGCCTTCTGTATCCTTTTCTCATCTGATTGTTCTGGCTAGGACTTCCAGTGCTATGTTGAATAGGAGTGGTGAGAGTGAGGGCCCCTGTCTTGTTTCTCATCTTAGAGGAAAAGCTTTCAACCATTTACCATTGAGTATGACATTAGCTATGGTTTTGTCCTATGATGGCCTTTATTATGTTGAGGTATGTCCCTTCTAAACCCAATTCGTTGAGAGTTTTATTCATGAAAGGATTTTGTATTTTGTCAAATGCTTTTTCTGCATCTACTATCTTACATTCTATCAATTAGGTATATCACATTAATTAGTTTGATAATGATGAATCCTTTCATCCCTTGGATAAATCCCATTTGATCATGGCATATAAGCCTTTAAATGTGCTGTTAAATTTCGATTGCTAAATTTTTTTGAGAATTTTTACATCTGTACTCATCGGGGATATTGTCTTTGGTTTTCTTTTCCTTTAGCGTTCTTATCTGGCTTGGGTATCGGTATTACTGGCCTTAGGAAAAGAGCCTGAAAGTGTTCCCACCTTTTCAATTTTCTGGAAGAGTTGGAGAAGACTTGGTATTAATTTTTTAAAGCTTGGTAGAATTCACCAGTAAAGTCATCAGGTCCTGAACCTTTCTTTGTTGGAAGAATCTGATTGCTGATGCAATCTCCTTACTCATTACTGGATCGTTAATATTTTTTTTCCTGATCTATCCTTAGTAGGTTATATGTTTCTAGGAATTCGTTCATTTATTCTAGGTTATCCAATTTGTTGGCATACAATTGTTCATAGCATTCTCTTATAATTCCTTGTATTTCTGTGGTATCTTTCTTTTTTTTTTTTGGAGACAAAGAGAGAGAGCAAACAAGGGAGTGGTAGAGGGGTGAGGGAGGAGAGAGAGAGAGAATCTTTAAAGTTTTTTAAAAAAATATTTATTTTGGAGAAAGCGCAAGTCGGGGAGGGGCAAAGAGAGGGGGACAGAGGATCCAAAGCAGGTTCTGCACTGGCAGGCTAACAACAACAAGCCCGATGCAGGACTCGAACTAATGAACCGCAAGATCATGACCTGAGCCGGAGCCAGACACTCAACTGACTGAGCCACCCAAGTGCCCAAAGGGAGAAAGAATTTTTTTTTAATATTTTTTTTTATTTTTTTAATGTTTATTTATGAGAGAGAGAGAGAGAGAGACAGAGTGTGAGTGGGGGGCGGGGGAGGGGGGAGACAGAGGGAGATGCAGAATCCAAAGCAGGCTTCAGGTTCCGAGCTGTCAGCACAGAGCCCGACACGGGGCTCGAACCCACAGACTGTGAGATCATGACCCGAGCCGAAGTCGGACGTTCAACCAACTGAGCCACTCAGGCGCCCCTCATATTTTATTTTTAAGACAGAGACAGAGACAGAGACAGAGAGATGGAGTGTAAGCAAGGGAGGGACGGAGAGAGACACAGAATCCAAAGTAGGCTCCAGGCTTCCCAGCTATTAGTACAAAGCCTGATGCCGGGCTCAAACCAAGAACTGCAAGTTCATGACCTGAACCGAAGTCAGACACTCAACCAACTAAGCCACTCAGGTACCCCCAAGAGAAAATCTTAAGCAGGCTCCATGTCCAGTGTGGAGCCCCATGTGGGTCTCTATCTCAGGACCACATGATCATGACCTGAGCCAAAATTCGAGAGTCATATGCTTAACCAACTAAGCCACCCCTCTGTGGTATCATTTTTAATGCTTCATATTTTATGTCTCATTTTATTTGAGTCTTTCCTTTTTTTCTTTAATCTATCCAAGAGTTTGTCAACTTTATCTTTTAAAAAAAAAACCGCTCTTAGTTTTGTTAATCTTTTTATAGTTTTCTGGTCTCTATTTCACTTTTCCCACTCTGATATTTATTTCCTTCCATCTGCTGAATTTGAGCATAGTTTGTTCTTCTTTTTCTAGTTCACTGAGGTGTAAAGTTGGGTTGTTTATTTGACATTTTCTTTTTACTTACTGTAAGGCATTGATTATTATAAAATTGTCTCTTAACACTGCAGCAACCCACAGGCTTTTGTATGCAGATTTCCATTTTCATCTGTGTCAAAATATTTTTTAATTTCCTTTCTGATTTTCTGATCCACTGGTTGTTCAGAACCATGTTAATTTGCACATATTTGTGAATTTTCCAGTTTTCTTCCCATTATTGATTTCCACTTTCATACCATTATGGTTGGAAAAGATAGATGGTATAATTTCAATCTTCTTAAATTTGCTAATAAGCCTTATTATATGACCTATCATATGATCTATTCTGAAGAATGTTCCATCTTCAACTGAGAGAATGTATATTCTGATGCTGGTGGATGAAGTGTTGTATCTATGTCTGTAAGATACATGTGGTCTAAAGTACAGTTCAAGTCCAATGTTTCCTTGTTGATTTTGTCTGGATAATCTACTGCTGAAAGGGGGTCTACTAAAGTCTCCTATTACTATTGTATTATTATCTAATTCTCCCTTCGAATCTGTGTCTGTTTAATATATTTATTATATACTAATATGTTAGTTTTTGATGCACCTCTAGGTATGATTGTTATATCTTCTTGATGAGTTGATTCCTTTACCATTATACAATGACCTTCTTGGTCTCTAGTTAAGAGTTTTTGTCCTTAAAGTCTATTTTTCCTGGTTTAAGTATAACTACCTATACTCTCTTTTGGTTTCCACTTGCATGAAATATCTTTTTCTATCCCTTTACTTCAACTTATGTATGTCCTTAAAGCTAAAGTAAGTCTTGTATAGGTGGTATGTAATCAGTTGGCCCTTATCTTTTTAATCAATCCAGCCACTTTAACCTGTTGATGAGGGAATTCAATTCAATTACATTTAGAGTAATGCTTGATAGGTAAAGATTTACTATCTTATTGTTTCCAGTTGTTCTATAGCTGCCTTGTTCCTTTTTTTTTTTTATCTCTTAGCTACCTTCTTTTATGAACTGATGATTTTCCATAGTGGTATGCTTTGATTCCCATACCTGTATCTTCTGTGATTCTACTACAGGTTTTTGCTTTGTGGTTACCATGGTATTTATGTAACACAACTTGTAACAGTCTATTTTAAGTAGTTTAAGTATTTTAATAACAACTTAATTTTTATCATATATAAAAAGTCTACTTTTACTCTCCCCTGATTTTATTGATTCTGATGTCACAATTTACCTATATTTTAAATTATTATAGCTATAATTTGTTAAATACTCTCATATTTTAATACTAGAGCTAATATATCACTATATTAAAGTATTAGAGTATTCTGAATTTGACTATATACTTACCTTTACCAGTGTGTTTTATATTTTCATTTTTTCATGTTACTAATTAGGGTCATTTCATTTCAGCTTGGAGAACTCCTTTCAATACTGCTTATAAAGGCAGGTCTAGTGATGATAAATTCCCTTAGCTTTTATTTAGCTGGGAAAGGTTATATCTCTCCTTAATTTCTGAAGGATAGGCTCTGCTAGGTAAAGTATTCTTGGTTGGTGGGTTTTTTTTTTTTCTTTCACCACTTGGAATAATTATCTCACTCTTTTCTGGCCTGCAATATTTCTGCTGAGAAATCCACTGATGTCCTAATCAGGGGTGGGGGGGGGGTACCTTGTTAGTTACAAACTTTGTTTCTCTTGCTGCTTTTAAGATCTCTCATCTGTAACTTTGACAATTTTACTATAACATGTCTTAGAGGAGATTTCTTCATGTTCTGTTCGTCTGGTGGCCTATGAACTTCATGAACTTGGATGTCCAAATTTCTCCCTAGATTTGGGAAGTTCTAAGCCATTATTTTTTAATAGGTTTTCTGCCCCTTTGTCCTCCTTTTCTCCTTTTAGAACTTCAATGCTTCACGAATTGGTCCTATTGATAGCTGCCAACAATTACAAAGGCTCTCTTCACTCTTCCTCATTTTTTTTTCTTCTTTTCCAGTCACTTCTCCTCTGATTGGATAATTTCAAAGTTCCTGTCTTTAATTTCACCTATTTTTTCTTCTACTTGATCAAACCTGCTGTTGATGTACTCTACTGCATTTTTTTTCCATTTCATTCATTGTATACTTCAACCCCAGAATTTCTGTTTGGTTCTTTTTCATTATTTCTATCTCTTTAATAAGTCTTTCATTTTGTTAATGTATTGTTTTCCTGATTCCAATGAACGGTCTCTCTGTGTTTTCTTTAGCTCATCAAATTTCCTTAATACAGCTTTCTGAATTCTTTATCAGAAAAACTGTAGATCTCCATATCTTTGGATTCAGTTACTGAAAAATTATTATGATCCTTTTGTGGTGTTTGTTTCCTTGGTTTTTCATGTTTCTTGGGAGTTTTGTGTTATGGTTTCCACATCTGCAGTAGCAGTCACCTCTTCCAGTCTTTACTAATTGCCATCAAGGTAGAAAAACCTTTCACTATCCCTCCTCGAGATTCTGCAAAATTCTCAGACCTTCCATGAACCTGCTCCACGCTTCTTGCTCACTTTTGTGGCAGAACTCTTCTACATGTATGCCTTCTATTGATCCTACAATGCACCAGGTTGACTGCAGACAGCCCCTCTTGTGTTTTCCCAATGGTGGCACTAAAGTTCAAGTTCGTGGTCTCTGGACTACAGATTCTGCCTGCTTTCTGTGTGTACTCATGAGCAGTCTTCCAAACCTTGCCCTTGCCACCACCTTAAAGAGTATGCACAGTGATCCAGCTTCAGTTTGACGGGGGTGGTGGTGTGTAGGTGAGGCACACAAGAGATGTCTGTGGGCCAGTGGGGGAATCTGGTGGGGGAGGAGGACTTTCCCAGCAGTTAATGGGTAAGTTTCTTGATAGGGTCTGCTGCACAGTAGGTTCTGTGTCTCTTTAATGCCACCCCAAAAATTCTATGTGCCACTTCCCCAAACTCTTTCCACCTCTCAATCATGGAACTCCCAATTTAGGACTCTGAGTAGGGCAAGACAGAAATGAGCCTCTCTGGCAGCATCTACAGAGCTGGAAAGGCTGGATGCTCACTTACATGCTCTCTCTTGCCCTCACAGAGAAATCATGGGTCTAAAAAGATCTCCTTTGGTCTTTATCTATGCTACCTTTTGGTAAAGTTGATACAGGTAAAGTGAAATTATTCCTATTACCCACCGTAATGTCCAAATTCTTATTTTCTGCTCCAAAAGAGTGTTGGGTCTTCACCTATAGAAACCTATATATCCACAAAGGTTCTCTCATCCAAGGATTATCCAAGGGTAACCAAGGGTCTGAAGAACCCAAGGGCCTTCAGAAGCTCCAAGATGATAGCATGGTCACTTCAGGGTACAGAGCTGACTGAGGTCTGTCTGCCTATTACCAGTGCACTGGTGGGTGAGACTTCTCTGGGTCTCCTGTCATATGACACAGGATGCTACAGGTCCCCAGAAACACTTTTGGTTGTGGATGGATACAGAATATTTATTGTTGAGGGTGGACAAAAACTAGGGACATCTTATAGCACCATGATGCTGACATCAAGTCTACCATTAATGCAGGAAGATGGATAAGACATACTTCTCACTATTCCTCTTAAGTACAATGAAAAACTCTGGATATTATAATATATAATAATATATAATAACATAATATAGTACAAGAAATATATGTAATATATATGTAAGTATATAGATATTTCACACATATAAGGTACATAACATATATAAAGCATATGATATATATCATATATAAAAACCACAGATATAAATATATCTTTTAAAAAAAGGAAGAGTCTGAAAGGTAGAGGAGAAAAAGTAGACGAACTAGGGACCTTGAGATGCAAGAAAGAGCACAGTGGTGAATTCCCTGAGTTTTCTTTTCCGTTATACATCTGCTATTTGAAGATTATAAAGCTATAAACCTAGAAACACTAACAGGCACAGACAAAAAAAAAAAATGTTCTCTCTAGTCTTAAGAACCAGGAAAGAGCCTGTCAACAAAGAACACTTTTCAATAATAACTACTACATTGCTTCCAAACATCAACACCCCCCCCCCACCGAAAAAAAAGCTGTGACCCAACTCTCACTCACATAAGCAAGGTCAACTAGAAAGAATCGACTTCCACCTTCATTGGGTTATAATAACACACCTGAACCTTGCAATGGAATAATGTCTGAGAAGGCCAAGTTGGGAGTCAAGGCTTTCTACCCAAGTGGGCAATAACAAACCCCCACCACTCAGTGACAGTGGAGACCACCTTGGGTACCTGAACTTCTGCCCCAATCAGCCTTAATGAGACTCCTCCAACACTCCAGTGTGGTGTCCAAAGAGGCCTAAGACAGACTGGGAGCTTTCCCCACTGCTAAGCAGTAGCGAGGCTACCACCCTCCTCCTGTATCATCAGAGACCACATGGGGAACAGAAGGAACTACCAATGCTTTCCAGCCACTGAATAATCAGTGTAAGACTACTAGGAATGTAGAATTCCTATACCTAATCAACAGTAACAAGGAGTGTGCATCCTTTAGTGTCAACAGAGGCTGAGTGGGTTACATGGACCTCAATCCCCACTTGGCAGTAATGAGGCAAATCCTCTCCTTCCCCTACATCAGCATTGTCAAGAAACGCCAAATAAAACAAAAGGCTTAAATAAGAAGCAGTATCTCATAATATAATACCCAAAGGTCCAGGTCTTGTCATACCAAGAACCAGGAAGATCTTAAATTGAATGGGAAAAAAAGCAATACATGCCAACACAAAGAAAACAAACATGTTAGAATTATCTGAAAATATTTTAAAGGAGCCATCATAAAAATGTTTCAGTGAGTAATGACAAATATGCATGAAACCAATGGGAAAAAAATTAAGAGTCTCAGCAAAGAAACAAAAACATCTCAACAGAGAAACAGAAAATGTTAGATAGGCTCAACAGTAGAACAGAGGAAGCAGGGGAAAGAAGCAGTGAGCCATACGTCAGAAAAAATTGAAAAAACACACTTGGAATGTGATATTATGATATAATAAGAAATATATATTTCTTCATCTGCAGTCCCTAACATAAGAGTTTCTAAAACTCTTGGAAGGATAGGAGTATCTTTTGTTATTCGTGATAAGTCCCTTTCAACCCTACTAAGGTTTATGCTAAAGAGGTGACCCTTGGTGGGCTCTCAGACAGCTTCAGAATGGGAGATGACAGAAGAACCATGTGATTAGAGAGTTGGAACTTTGAACTCCACTCTCCAGCCCACATGGAGGGAAGAGGGGCTGAGTTGACCACCAAGGGCCAGTAATGTCATAAATCATGCCTTCATAATGGAATTCCCATAAAAACAAACAATGGGGTTTGGAGAGCTTCCAGGCTAATGAACACATCAATTTACTATGAGGTTGGCATGCCAACAATGGCATAGAAGCTCCATATCCCAGTCTACATATCTTGCCCTAAGCATCTTTTCTATTTGGCTGTTCCTAAGTTGTATCCTTTATAATAAACTGGTAACAGTAATTGAGTTGTCTTCCTGAGTTCTGTGAGCTGTTCTAGCAAATAATCAAACATGAGAAGGGAATCATGGGAACCCTCAATTTATAACTAGTTGATCAGAAGTATAAGAAGTCCAGGACTTGAGATTGGCCTCTGAAGTGAAGGTGGTCTTGTGGGGCTGAGCACTTAACAGGTGAGATCTGATCCAGAGTTAGTGTCAGAACTGGACTGAATTGTTGGACACCCAGTGGGTATCCAGACATCTGTAGAATTAATTGTTGGTGTGAAAAACCCCACACGATTTATTTCAGAAATGTTGGGAGACTGAACAATAAAGAGAAAACAGACTGAAAAAAAAATGAACAGAGACTCAGGGACCTGTATGACTGTGGCAATGACAAAACAGTATCTAATATTCCTGTCATCAAGTCCTAAGAGGAGGGAAGAAAGAAAAAGGGCAAGATTTAGAATGTACACGAATAGAATAATATCCTAGTGAGAATATGAAGCAACAAGAACTCTCACCCATTGCTGGAGAGAATGCAAAATGGTACAACCACGTTGGAAGACACTCTGGAAGTTTCTTATAAAACTAATATACTGGGACACTTGGGTGGCTCAGTTGGTTAAGCAGCCGACTTCGGCTCAGGTCATGATCTCACAGTCTGTGAGTTCGAGCCCCGCGTCGGGCTCTGTGCTGATGGCTCAGAGCCTGGAGCCTGCTTCAGATTCTGTGTTTCCCTCTCTCTCTGCCCTTCCCTGCTCACACTCTGTCTCTGTGTCTCTCAAAAATAAATAAACGTTAAAAAAAATTAAAAAAAAAAACTAATATACTCTTACCATACAATCTAACAAATGCATTCCTTGGTAATTACCCAGTGAGTTGAAAACTTATGTCCACACAAAAACCTGTACATAAATGTTTATAGGTGCTTTATTTGTAAGTGCCCAAACTTGGAAGCAACCAAGATGTCTTTCAATAGGTGAATGAAGAAACAATCTATACTCTATCCAGACAATAGAATATTACTCAGCAACACAAAGAAATGAGCTACTGGGGTGCCTGGGTAGCTCAGTCAGTGAAGCACGTAACTCATGATCTCAGGGCTGTGGGTTCCAACTCCAAGCGGATGTAGAGATTCCTTAAAAAAAATAAAACCTTTAAAAAAATAAAAAAGAAATGAAAAGAAATGAGCTATCAAGCCATCAAAAGACATGGAGGAATCTTAACTGCATGTTGCACAGTGAAAGAAGCCAATCTGCAAATCTAGTTTACATGATCTCGACTAAGTAACATTCTTTAAGAGGCAAATTATAGAGGCAGTAAAAAGATCAGTGGTTGCCAAAAGTCTTGGAGGATGAGAAAAGGGATGAATAGATGGAGCACCGGATATTTTTAGGGCAATGAAACTATTCTTCTTATGAGACTGTACTAATAGAAACATTATGCATTTATCAAAACCATAAAACACAAAGAGCATAACCTCATGTAAACTATAAATAATATTAATAGTGTATAAATGTTGGTTCATTAAACATAATAAATGTACTACACTAATGCAGAATGTGAATAAGAGGAGAAACTGAAAGAGGAAGGAGGGCTCCATGTACTTTCTGTACAACTTTTCTGTAAACCTAAAACTGTTCTAAAAAATAAAATCTAGGAAGGGTTCAAGATGGCGGAAAAGAAGTAATACCCACTGCTGGTCTCTGGCGACTCAATCTGAGATGGACTGAGACCGAGAAACTCTCAATCGCAGGGATCTGCAGGAAGAGGAGTTGGAACCTACAGGAAAGAGAATGCCAAAACCAGAGCATCTGGGGACACTGACTGAGTGCAATCTGGGAGAAAGAAAGAGAGCGCGGAGGTGCGGACTGCGGGGAGTGGGCCCGGGGCCCTGGGCCCCTTCCTCCGAAAGACAAGGGGAAGAGAAAGAGCAGCGGGGAAAGTACCTCGAACCCGGGCGGAGAGGGAGCTTATCATCCGGTCCCTATCCGCAAGGCTTTTTTGAGAGAGGGTCGTTGCTCACGGTGGAGCTGGCGGAGCTTTCCTCACTCCGGAGCCAGTGACGCTGTCCCATCCCCTGACACGGAGAGGCGCGCGCCATTGCTGGATCGGTGCTGAGTCAGAGGCATAATTCGGGTGGGGAAGGCTGAGCGTGCAGGGTCTCGTGACCACCCAGCGGGTCGTGCTGCCCCTGCACCCTGACCAAGTCGAGGACGGACACAGAGGAGGGTTCGGAGACTCTAGCTCCGTGAAAAGAGGCTACGGATGCCATTGTGGTCGCAGCTGCTGAATCAGAGACTCAATTTACATAAGGCGTGGAGGTCAGAGGGAGTTAAAGGAACTCAGATGAGCTTAGGCGGCGCGACCGCCCAGCAATTTGAACTGTGTTGGTAATCTGGATGGAGTTGAGGACGGAAACTGAGGAGTGATCTGAGACAGTTGGCAGGGAGGGCGCCATTGTGGTCTCGCATTCCCATAAAGCCAGAACCTAGGACTCCACCCTCAGCGGTGGAAGTGGGACCCGCCTACACCAGGCAATGCCCCTCCTCATATGGGAGACGCCCTTCTCCCAGAGTGGTAGCCGCGGAGACACAACTACTGCAGCATTGCCTGGATTAACTCTAGGTCAGTTCTTCGGTTTTAGATATATTCTTCCTCTTCTTCTTCCTATCTCTCCCCACCTCTAAACCTGTCACCAGGGGGTTTTGGCTTGCTTAAACAGACATTTTACCCACTCTCTCAATGCATGTTATACACCTCCCTCTTTAATTTCCTATCTCTCTCTATGGAACAGTCAGACCACATAGTGCACCTGGACAACATCTAACTTCATTTCTCTTTCCTCGCATCCTTCCTTATTCTGATTTCTCTCCTGCTGGATCAAGTCTTCTAATCTCTCTACCTGGTCAAAGTTCAATTTCTTCTTCTGCCCACACCTGTCACTACTCTATGTATGCTCTGCCATCAGCAGAGCACACATCCCATCATTATCGTGTAGCTGGTACATCAGGTTGCATGCCTCCAGAGTGTCATTTGTTAATCTTTTTTATGTTGTGATTTGTTTGTCTGTCTTATTGGTCAGTAAGGTTGTGAGTTTGTGCTTCCTGTTTGTCGGTCTGACCCTTTTCCTTTCCAGGGAGAAATAGGAAATAAACCAATACACACATTGCCAAAATGACCAAACGGAAGAATTCCCCTCAGAAGACTGTACAGGAAATAGTGACAGCACAAGAAATGATGAAAGCAGACATAAGCAACTTAACAGAACAAGAATACAGAACGATAAATATAAAAATACTCGCAGGGCTTGAAAAAAACATAGAAGAAATCAGGGGGACCCTAGAGGCAGAGATCAAGGTCCTAAAAAACTATGTACAGGAACTAAAAAATGATTTAAATGAGGGGCAAAACAAATTGGAGGCGGCCATAGCACGGATTGCAGAGGCAGAAGATAGAATAGGGGAATTAGAAGACAAAATTACAGAAAAGGATGAAGCAGAGAAAAAGAGAGAGAAATTGATTCAGGAACAGGAAAGGAGAATTCGAGAGCTGAGCAATGCAATCAAACGGAATAACATCCGTATTATAGGAATTCCAGAGGAAGAAGAGAGAGAGAAAGGAATTGAAGGGGTATTTGAAAAAATCATCAATGAGAACTTCCCCAACATGAAGAAAGAAATGGGCATTGAAGTCCAAGAGGCACAGAGAACTCCCCTCAGACGTAACCCAAATAGGCCTTCAGCAAGACACATCATAGTGAAGCTGGGAAAATACAAAGATAAAGAGAGAATCTTAAAAGCAGCTAGGGATAAATGGGCCTTGACTTACAAAGGCAGACACATTAGGGTAGTAGTGGACTTATCCACAGAAACTTGGCAAGCCAGAAAGGAATGGCAGGAAATCTTCAATGTGATGAACAGGAAGGACATGCAGCCAAGAATCCTTTATCCAGCCAGCCTGTCATTCAAAATGGATGGAGAAATAAAGGTCTTCCCAAACAAACAAAAACTGAAGGAATACATCACAAATAAACCAATCTTACAAGAGATCCTGAGGGGGACTCTATGAAGGAAAGGTTGCAAGGAACACAGAGCACCAGAGACATCCTTAAAACATGAAACCTACAGACAACACCTTGACTCTAAACCCACATTTTTCAATATTAACACTGAATGTAAACGGACTAAACGCTCCAATTAAAAGACACAGAGTAATGGAATGGATTAGAAAACAAGACCCATTTATCTGCTGTCTTCAAGAGACACATTTTAAACCTGAGGACACCTTCAGACTGAAAGTGAGGGGATGGAGAACTATCTACCATGCTACAGGAACTCAGAAGAAAGCTGGAGTAGCCACACTTATATCAGATAAACTGGACTTTAAAGTAAAAGATGTAATAAGAGATGAAGAAGGGCATTATATAATAATCATAGGGACTATCCAGCAGGAAGAGCTAACAATTATAAATATCTATGCACCAAATTCTGGGGCACCCAAATTTGTAAAGCAACTAATTACAAACGTAAGCCATATTATTGATAAAAATGTGCTAGTTGCAGGAGACCTTAATACCCCACTCACAGCGCTGGATAGATCCACTAAACAGAGAATCAGCATGGAAACAATGGATCTGAACGACACGTTGGAACAGATGGGCCTGACTGACATCTTCAGGGCCCTTCATCCAGAAGCAAAGGAATTTACTTTCTTCTCAAATGCACATGGTACATTTTCCAAGATAGACCACATTTTGGGGCACAAGGAAGCGCTGAATAAGTATAAAAAAATTGAGATCATACCATGCACAATTTCAGACCACAATGCTTTGAAACTTGAAATCAACCACAGGAAAAAGTCTGGGAAGCCCCCACAAACATGGAGGCTAAAGAACAACCTACTAAAAGACGAATGGGTCAACCAAGCAATCAGAGAAGAAATTAAAAAATACATGGAAACAAATGAAAATGAAAATACGACAATCCAAACACTCTGGGATGCAGCAAAGGCAGTCCTGAGAGGGAAATATATTGCAATCCAGGCCCATCTCAAGAAACAAGAAAAATTCCTAACACAAATTCTAACAGCACGCCTAAAGGAATTAGAAGCAGAACAGCTAAGACAGCCCAAACCTAGCAGAAAGAGAGAAATAACAAAGATTAGGGCACAAATTAATCATATGGAAACAGAAAAAGTAGTGGAACAGATCAATGAAACCAAGAGTTGGTTCTTTGAAAAAATAAACAAAATTGATAAACCTCTAGCCAGGCTCCTCAAAAAGAAAAGAGAGAGAAACCAAATCAATAAAATCATGAACGAAAATGGAGTGATTACAACCAATCCCTCAGAAATACAAGCAATCATCAGAGAATATTATGAAAAACTCTATGCCGTCAAATTGAGCAACCTGGAAGAAATGGACAAATTCCTAAACAGCCACATGCTACCAAAACTCAAACGGGAAGAAACAGAAAACTTGAACAGACCCATAACTAGTGAAGAAATTGAATCAGTTATCAAAAATCTCCCAGCAAATAAAAGTCCAGGGCCAGATGGCTTCCCTGCGGAATTTTACCAGACATTTAAAACAGAGTTAATACCTATCCTCCTCAAGCTGTTACAAAAAATTGAGATGGAAAGAAAACTCCTGGACTCATTCTATGAAGCCAGCATCACTTTGATTCCCAAACCAGATAGAGACCCAGCAAAAAAAGAGAACTACAGGCCGATATCCTTGATGAACATGGATGCAAAAATTCTTAACAAGATATTAGCAAATAGAATCCAACAGCATATAAAAAGAATTATCCACCACGATCAAGTAGGATTCATCCCTGGGTTGCAGGGATGGTTCAACATTCGTAAATCAATCAACGTGATACATCACATTAACAAAAGAAAAGATAAGAACCATATGATCCTGTCGATTGATGCAGAAAAAGCATTTGACAAAATACAGCATCCCTTCTTAATAAAATCTCTCGAGAAAGTCGGGATAGAAGGAACATACTTAGACATCATAAAAGTCATTTATGAAAAGCCCACAGCTCATATCATCCTCAATGGGGAAAAACTGAGAGCCTTCCCCCTGAGATCAGGAGCACGACAGGGATGTCCACTCTCACCACTGCTATTTAACATAGTGTTGGAGGTCCTAGCATCAACAATCAGTCAAGAAAGCAAAATAAAAGGCATCAGGATAGGCAAGGACGAAGTCAAACTTTCACTTTTTGCAGACGACATGATACTTTACATGGAAAACCCAAAAGAATCCACCGAAAGCCTACTAGAACTGATCCATGAATTTGGCAAAGTTGCAGGACACAAAATCAACGTACAGAAATCGGTTGCTTTCCTTTACACCAACAATGAAGCAATAGAAAGAGAAATAAAGAAGCAAATCCCATTCACAATTGCACCAAAAACCATCAAATACCTAGGAATAAACCTAACCAAAGATGTAAAAGAACTTTACGTGGAAAACTATAAAAAACTTATGAAGGAAATTGAGGAAGACACAAGGAAATGGAAAAACATCCCATGCTCATGGAACGGAAGAATAAATATCGTTAAAATGGCAATACTACCTAAAGCAATCTACACATTCAATGCAATCCCAATCAAAATTGCACCAGCATACTTCTCAAAGCTAGAGCAAACAGTCCTAAAATTTGTATGGAACCACAAAAGACCCCAAATAGCCAAAGTAATTCTGAAGAATAAAACCAAAGCGGGAGGCATCACAATCCCAGATTTTAACCTCTACTACAAAGCGGTAGTCATCAAGACAGCATGGTATTGGCACAAGAACAGACACATAGACCAATGGAATAGAATACAGAACCCAGAGATGGACCCACAAGCATATGGCCATCTAATCTTTGACCAAGCAGGAAAGAGTATCCAATGGAAAAAAGACAGCCTCTTTAACAAATGGTGCTGGGAGAACTGGACAGCAACATGCAGAAGAATGAAACTAGACTACTTCCTTACACCACTCACAAAAATAAACTCTAAATGGATGAAGGATCTGAATGTGAGACAGGAAACCATCAAAATCCTAGAGGAGAAAGCAGGAAAAAACCTCTTTGACCTGAGCCGCAGCAATTTTCTATGCGACACATCTCCAGAGGCGAGGGAATTGAAAGCAAAAATGAACTATTGGGACCTCATCAAGATAAAAAGCTTCTGCAGGGCAAAGGAAACAACCAACAAAACTAATAGACAACCGACGGAATGGGAAAGGATAATCACAAATGACATATCAGATAAAGGACTAATATCTAAAATCTATAAAGAACTTACCAAACTCCACACCCGAAAAACAAATAATCCAGTGAAAAAGTGGGCGGAAGATATGAATAGACACTTCTCCAAAGAGGACATTCAGATGGCCAACAAACACATGAAACAATGCTCAAAGTCACTCATCATCAGGGAAACACAAATCAAAACCACACTGAGATACCACCTTACACCGGTTCGAGTGGCTAAAATGAATAAATCAGGAAACTATAGATGCTGGCGGGGATGTGGAGAAGCAGGCACCCTCCTACACTGTTGGTGGGAATGCAAACTGGTGCAGCCGCTCTGGGAAATGGTGTGGAGGTTCCTCAAAAAAATGAAAATAGAGCTACCCTATGACCCAGCAATAGCACTGCTAGGAATCTACCCAAGAGACACAGAAATGCTGATGCATAGGGGTACGTGTACCCCAATGTTCACAGCAGCACTTTCGACAATAGCCAAATCATGGAAGCAAACCAAGTGCCCATCAACTGACGAATGGATAAAGAAGTTGTGGCACATATATACAATGGACTACTACATGGCAATGAGAAAAAATGAAATCTGGCCATGTGTAGCAACATGGATGGAACTGGAGGGTATTATGTTAAGTGAAATAAGTCAGTCAGAAAAAGACAGATACCATATGTTTCCACGAATAGGTGGACTTTGTGAGACTAAGCAAAAACCAGGGGGAGGGCTAGAGGGGAAAGGAAAAAAAGACACAGAGAGGGAGGGAGATAAAACATAAGAGACTCTCAAAGACTAAGAACAATCTGAGGGTGAGGGAGGTCAGGGAGGTCAGGGAGGGGGGAGAGGGGGTGACGGATATTAAAGAGGGCACGTGTTGGGATGAACACTGGGTGTTATATGTAAACCAATTTGAAAATAAACTATTATAATAAAAAATAAATAAATAAACTGAAAAATAAAATAAAATAAAATAAAATCTAACAATTTTTTTAATGACAGAAAACTTCCCAAATTTAGCAAAAGAGAAACCTCCATACTGAATAAGAAGAGCAGACCCCAAACAGAATAAACCAAAAGAAACACATACCAAGTCACAACATAGTTACCTTTCTGAATACTATAGGCAAAACAAACAAATAAATACTCACACACACACACACACACACACACACACACACACACACACCTTAAAAGTAGCAAGGGAGAAACAATACCTAACCTCAAGTAGAAAAAAATATTCAAATGACAGTGAATTTTTCACTAAAATGAGAGAGGATGAGCATCACTACTCACAATAGCCAAAGATGGAAACAATTTAAATCACCATCAACTGATAACAGACAAAAATACTGTGGTATATCCATACAACGGAATGTTATTTGGCCATAAAAACAATTAGTATGCATACATGTCACATCAACAATGAATCTTGAAAACATTATATTGAGTAAAAGAAGTCAGACACAAAAGGCCACGAAAGTATCCAGAATAGGCAAACCCACAAAGACAGTAGTTGTCAAGGGCTGGGGGCACAGGGGAATGGATATAAGGGTTCATATTTGCGGTGATAAAAAGATTTTGGAATTAGATAGTGGTAATGGTTGTAAAATACTACAAATGTACTAAATGCCAACATGGAAGATACTGTCTTATGTGCATGTTACCACTATTTTTTAAATTTTATAATATAATTGTAAAATTTAAAATCTTACAATACCAAATATTTTAAAATTTTTAATTAATAAAACATAAGCAACAAAAGGAAGTAGGCACAAAAGTTTTCACTGCTGAAAGAAAATAACTATCAACCTAGAATCCTATACCCACTAGAAATATTCTTTGGGAATGAAACAGAAGTCAGGAGATTTTCAGATGAAGGAAAACTAAAAGAATTTGTTATCAGCAGATCTATCCTAAAATAACAGATGAAGGAAATTCTCTAAACATAAGAAAAATGATAATTTGAAACATCAGGGAGAAAGAAAAAAGAAGATAAGCAAAAATGTGTGGAAACTTGATTGACTTTTATCTTCTTGAATTTTTAAGATTATGTATGATGGTTTAAAAAATTAAAAATTGTAACAGTATCTGTTGTGGTCCTTTATGTATGAGAAAAATATTTAACACACTTGTAAAGAGAAAAGTAAACAAATATAAAGGGAGGGCACCTGGGTGGCTCAGTCACTTAAACGTCCAACACTTGATTTCAGCTCATTTGTGGAATTGAGCCCCATACTTTGAGCTCTGCGCTGTCAGATTCTCTCTCCCCTCCTCTCCATCCCTCCCCCACACATGTGCGCACACACTCTTTCTCTCTCATGCAAAATAAATAAACATTAAAAAAAAAAAAAAAAAGGAAAATGCGCAGGGTGCCTGGCCAGCTCTGTCAGTAGAGCATGAAACTCTTGATCTCAGGGTTGAGTTCAAGCCCATGTTAACCATAGAGCCTATTTTAAAAAAAATAAAAATTTTTAAAATTTTTCAAAAATTAAAATAAAATGGAAAATTGCAAATCAATAACTTAAGTTCTCTCCTCAAGAAATTAGACGGACAGGCACCTCGGTGGCTCAGGAGATTGAGCATCCTACTCATGATTGGCTCAGGTCATGATCCCAGAATTGTGGGATTGAGCCCCTTATTGGGCTCCACACTGAGCACTGAGCCTGCTTAGGAATCTCTCTCTCTCTCTCTCTCTCTCTCTCTCTCTCTTCCCTTCTCCCCCATTCACACTCTGTAAAATAAAAAAAAAATTATAAAAAAGAAATTAGAAGGAAAAGAGCAAAATAAAATGAAAGTAAGCAGAACAAAAGAGTAAAAATCAACAAAATTTAAACGGAAAAACAACAGAGAAAATCAAGAAAATATAAAGCTGGTCTTTGGAAAGATCCACAGAACTAATTTATTTATTTTTACTTTTTAACTTTTATTTATTTTTGAGAGAGAGAGCACGAGCAGGGGAAGGGCAGAGAGAGGCAGACACAGAATCCAAAGTAGGCTCCAGGCTCTGACCTATCAGCACAGAGCCCAGCATGGAGCTCAAATCTACAACTGTGAGGTCATGACCTGAGCTGAAGTTGGATGCTTAACCACTGAGTCACCTAGGTACCCCAGAACTGACTAATTTCTACCAAGACTAACAAAGAAAAAAACATACAAGACACAAGTTATCAATATCAGGAATGAAATGGTATATTATACCTACATTAAAAGGATAATAAAAGAACACTTCAAAAACTCTACATACATAAATAAATGACATACATGAAATGGATCAATTCCTTTTAAAATATAAACTACCATACCTCAATCAATATAAGATATATACAGTTAGTCATTGAAAAACACAGGGTTGGGGCACCAATCCCCCACACAGTCAAAAACCCATATATAACTTTGACCTGTCAAAAACTTAACTACTATTAGCCTACTGCTGACCAGAAGCCTTACTGATAATATGAAGTCAATTAACACATATATTGTATGTTATATGTCTTATAGAGTGTGTTCTTACAATAAAGTAAGATAGAGGAATATATTATTAAGGAAATCAGAAGGAAGAGAAAACAAATTTACAGTACTGTGCTGTATTTATCAAAAATTCACATAGAACCCAGGCAGTTCAAGCCCATGTTATTCAAGGGTCAACATAAAGTGAATAGCTTGAATAGACCTATAACTATTAAGAAAACTGAATTCATATTTTAAAACTCTTAAGAAAAAAAATTTTCAGACCGAGATGGTTTCATTGTTTCATTTTATCAAATGATTGAACAGTGAACACTACGTCTATACAATCACAAAAGAGAAAAATAAAAACATTTCACAATTGATTTTATGAAACCAGTATTACTCTGATACCAAAAGCAAAGATAGTATAAGAAAATAAAACTATAGACCAATATCCCTCATGAATATAGATGAAAAAATCCTTAACAAAATGTTATCAAATAGAATGAGCAATATATAAGAAGAGTTATGCACCATGAGATTTTAGGGATGCAAAGGTATTTTCAATATTCAAAATAAATCAATGTAATCTACCAAATTAAATCTAATGAAGAAAAATCACATAATCATATTATTGTATAAGAAGTATATGACAAACTTCAACACCAATTCATGACAAAAATAAAACTCTCAGGAAAAAAGCAATAAAACCACAGAGGAGTACAATAAGCAAAATGGAGGAATTAGGAGTTTCTCTATCATTTTCCCACCAAAAAAAAAACTGCTTCTAATAATCAAACACAGACAAGAATGACCTTGTGGAAGTTCAGAAGTTCCAGCACACTGTGGGAGAAAAAAAGCAAATCTGAGACTGGATGCACTGAAGAGGGTAAGAAAAACAATTTCACTTTACCTGCATTATCCCTTACAAGGCAGACCAGCTCAGTGCCAAGAGAGACCTTCTAGACCTGTGATTTCTCCCATGGAGAAAGTGAGAGCATCTGACTGAGCACCTGGCTTCCCCAACTTTGTGGGATGCTGCTGAAGAGGCCCACTTCTTTCTCACCCTGTCCAGAATACTGAGGTATACTACACAGCTGTAGGGCAAGGAGGGACTAGGAGAGCAGCCAGTACTCCCAAAAGACATAAAATGATCCTATTAATCACTCTACAGGCTCCATCAGGTAGCCTATCCATGAGCCAATGGGGACACCTCACCTGTAAACCTTCCCGACTGGTCTGCTGGCACCTTCAACATGCTGTGCGTCTCCCAACTCCCCAACTCCATGGCCAGCTCCTTGTGTGTGCCCCCAAAGGCAACAACACATGTAACCCTTAAAAACCCTTTGTGTTGTTTCTGAACACATGCAGAAAGCCACCCAACTCCTTGGGATTGAGGAAAAGCACAGAACTTGAACATTCAGCACCACCTTAGGTAAAACAAACAAGAGACTGTTAGAAACTGGCCTGTTTTGCAGGATTGAGAGAAGGCATACAATCTTAAGAATTTCATTCCAAAAGGAGAATAAAGTGTGCAGCAGGTGCATTCAAAGGAAAGATCTAAGATAGCTTCAGAATACCCAGCCAGGCTGACAGAAGGCATTTCTCTACCAAAGACAGTGACTAAAAGTGGAGGAAGTTACTGCTTATTCAAACGCCAAAAAAAAAAAAAAAAAAAAAAAAAAAAAAAAGCAATGCAAGACTTCAAGGAATTTATGAAAAATAAAAGAACCATGATACCAAAGGAACACATTTTTTCTAGTAACCAAGCCCAAAGAAGCAGATCTGCAATTTTCCCCAAAATATTCAAAGTAGTTGTTTTTAAAAAGCTCAGGGACTTACAAGAAAACACTTCAGAAAGAGCATTAAACAAAATCAGGAAAACAATATACAAACAAAATGAGAAATTTAACAGATACACAGAAATCATAAAAAGAAAACAATTCTGGAGCAGAAGATTACAATGAATTAAATGAAAAATGTAAAAGAGAGTGTCAAAAGCAGACTACCTCAAGCAGAAGAAAGAATTAGCGAGATTAAAGATAGGAAGTCTGAAATTATCTAGCCAGAAGAGAACAAAGAAAAAAGAATAAAAAGGAGTAAAGAAAGTCTATGAATTATGGGATGCCATCAAGGGAAACAATCTATGCATTATTGCAATTCCAGAAAGAAGAAGGAAAAAAAAGGGACAGAAATCTGATTCAAAGAAATAAAGGCTGAGAAGTCCCCGAATCTTGGAAAAGATGTGACTATCCAAGTTCATGAAGCTAAGGCCCCAAAAACATCCAACCCAAAAAAATCAATTCAAAGAAA
This sequence comes from Paguma larvata, assembly GCA_030068075.1. Lineage (NCBI taxonomy): Eukaryota > Metazoa > Chordata > Mammalia > Carnivora > Viverridae > Paguma > Paguma larvata. The sequence goes on along the minus strand of CM057842.1, from coordinate 18,712,670 downwards.
CACACAATAAAACTTACTAAAATAAAAAACAAAGAGAATTTCAAAAGCAGCAAGAGAAAAAAAAGTTTGTAACTTACAAGGTAACCCCCATAAGGCTATCAGCGGAATTCAGCAGAAACCTTGCAGGCCAGTAGAGAGTAGGATGATACATTCAAAGTACTGAAAGAAAAAAATTGCCAGCTAAGAATACTTTACCCGGCAAAGATGTCCTTCAAAAATAAAGGACAGAGAAAGACTTTCCAAGACAAACAAAAACTGAGAGGGTTCATCACAACTAAATCTGCCTTATAAGAAATGCTGAAAGAAGTTCTTGATGCAAAAATGAAAGGACAGAAACTAATTAGTAACATAAAACACACTGGTAAAGGTAAGTTTATAAATTCAGAATTCTCTAGAACTGTTATATAGTGGTATATTAATCCATTAACTCTAGTACAGAATAAAAAACAAAAGTATTAAAAATAACTATAGCTACAGTAATTTGTTAAAGAATACATAATATATGTAGATATAAACTGCAACATCAAAAATATAAAATGTGGATAGGAGTAAAAGGGTATAATTTGTATACAAGATTGAAGTCCAAAATATTATCAGCATAAAACAGACTGTTAAAAGGTGTCTCATGGAAGCCTTATTGCAACCACAAAGAAACACCTACAACATTCTAGCTACTACAAAAAGGTGAGAAAAGTAATTAAAGGCATCCAGATTGGAAAAGAAGAAATAAAATTTTCATTAGTGACAATGACATAATATCTGTGGAGAAAACCCAACAGAATCTTCCTGCCCCAAAAATAATAGACCTAAATGTATTTAGCAAGCTTGCAAGATATAAGATCCATATGCTAAAATAAACTCTATTTCTATATACTAGCCATTAACAGTTGGAAATTATTTTGTTTTTAAAAAATAAAAGAAACTGCTGAAAAAAAAAACCCTAACAGATATTCAAAAGGTAAAGGAGAGGAAATCAAACCATACCATGATGAAAAATCACCAATTCACAAATGAAGACAACAAGAGAAAAAGGAAAGACAAATGAACTAAAAAAAGACAGAAAACAATTAACAAGATAACATTAAGTCCTTACCTACTAATAATTAAATGTAAAATAGGTTAAATTCTCCAATTAAAAGGCATATAGTTGTTAAATGGACTAAAAATATAACCCAACCACATGCTACCTACAAGAAATTCACCTTACCTTTAAGGATAAACAAAGGCTCAAAGGAAATTTAAAAAATATGGTCCATGCAAATGTAAACAAAAAGAGAGCAGAGTTAGCTATACTTATGTCAGACAATTTAATCTCAAGTCAAAAACAAGAGTCAAAGAAGGTGATTGTATAACAACAAAGGGGCTAATTCATCCTGAGGATAAAGCAATTGCAAACATGTATACACCCCAAAAGAACAGAACACCTAAATATAGTAAACAAATACTAACAGATCTGAAGGGAGAAACAGACAACATTATCCAAAAAAGTAAGGAATTTCAATACCCTATTTCGACAATGGATAGATCCAGAAGATTAGTAAGAAATTATTAGACTTAAATTATACTTTGAACCAAATTATACTTTTAACAGACATATAAAGAATATTCCATTCAACAGCAGCATAATACACACTCTTCTCAAACATACACGGACTATTCTCAGGATAGAGAACATGCCAGGCCACAAAACAAGTCTTCAACTCAAGAAGACTAAAATCATACCAATTATCTTTTCTAACCACAATGGTATGAAACTAGAAATCAATAACAAGAAGAAAGTTATAAAATTAACAAATATATGAAAATTAACACACAAATATGTGAAAATTAACACACTCCCAAATAGCCAACTGGCCAAAGAGAAGTCAAAAGAAGTTGAAAAATAACTGAAACAAATAAAAATGGAAACACAAGATACCAAAACTTAAAGGATACAGAAAAAGCAGCTATAAGATGAAAGTTTATAGTGATAAATGCCTAAAATAAGTAAAAAATACTCAAAGAGCAACCTAACTTTATACCTGAAGGAACTACAAAAATAATGAATTAGGGGGCACCTGGGTGACTTGGTCATTTAAGTATCTAACTCTTGATATCATCTCAGGTCATGATCTCATGGTTAGTAAGATCTAGCCCTGCCACGGGCTCTGCGCTGACAGTATGGAGCCTACTTGAGATTCTCTCTCTGCCTCTCTCTCACTTGCACATGCATGTACTCTCTCTCAACATAAATATTTTTTTAAATAATTAAGTAGGCTCAAAATTAGAAGAAAGGTTATATAATGATTAGAGAAGAAATAAATAGACCCTAGTAAACATGAATGAAATTAAGATCTAGCTATTTGAAAAGATTAAAAAATTGAAAAACCTTTAGCCAGACTAACATAGAAAATAAAAGAATCAAATATCAAAAATGAAAGATAATAAACAAATAATCCAGTGAAGAAAAGGGCAGAAGACATGGATACACACTTTTCCAAAGAAGACATCCAGATGGCTAACAGACACACGAAAAGATGCTCAACATCACTCATCATCAGGGAAATACGAATAAAAATCACAATGAGATACCACTTCACACCTATCAGAATGGCTACAATTAACAACTCAGGAAACAACAGATGTTGACTAGGATGTCACTCTGGAAAACAGCATGGAGGTTCCTCAAAAAATAAAAAATAGAGCTACCTTATGACCTAGCAATTGCACTAGTAGGTATTTATCCAAAGGATACAAAAATGCTGAATCTAAAGGGCACACGCACCCCAATGTTAATAGCAGTACTATCAACAATAGCCAAATTATAAAAAGAGCCCAAATGTCCATTGACTGATTAATGGATAAAGAAAATATGGTATATCTGTGGTATATATATATATATACCACTTGGCAATCAAAAAGAATGAAATCTTGCCACTTGCAACAACATGGATGGAACTAGAGTGTACTATGCTAAGCAAAATAAGTCAGAAAAAGACAAATACGTTAATTTCATTTCATATGTGGAACTTAAGAAGCAAAACATATGAACACAGGAGAAGGGAAAGAAAAATAAGATAAAAACAGAGAGGGAGGGAAACCATAAGAGACTCCTAAATATAGAGAACAAACTAAGGGTTGCTGGAGGGGAGGTGGGCAGGAGGCTTGGACTAAATGGGTGATAGGCATTAAGGAGGGCACTTGTTGGGATGAGCACTGGGTGTTATGAGTAAGCAATGAATCACTGAGTTCTACTCCTGAAACCAATACAACACTTTATATTACCTAACTTGAAGTTAAATAAATAAATTTTTTAAAAATGAAAGAAGAGACACCACAACTGATACCATAAAAATACAAGGGATTAAAGAGACTACTATGAACCATTATACACCAACAAATTGGTTAACCTGAAAGAAATGGATAGATTCCTAGAAACATACACCCTGACAAGACTGAATCATAAATAGAAAATCTGAACAGGTGCGCTTGGGTGGCCCAGTCAGTTTAGTGTCCAACTCTTGATTTCGGCTCAGGTCATGATCTCGTGGTCTGTAAGTTCAAGCGCCAGATCAGTCTCTCTGCTGTCAGAGCAGAGCATGCTTCGGATCTTCTGTGTCCCTCTCTCTGTCCCTCCTCTGCTCGTGCTTTCTATCTCTCTCTCTCAAAAATAAAACAAACACTAAAAAAAATAAAATCTGAACAAACCAATTATGACTAAGAAGATTAAATTAGATATTTAAAACCTCTGAACAAAGAAAACTCCAGTAACAGATGGTTTCACTGATGAATTCCACCAAAGATTTAAAGAAAAATCAATATGAATCTTTCTCAGGGTCTTCCAAAAAACCGTAGAAGAAGTAACACTTCAAAGTTCATTTTACAAAGTCTGCATTACATTGATACCAAAGCCAGACACTCTTTGTCAGGTATCAAGGTAATGCTGGCTTAACAAAACAAGAAAATTAAAGGCCAATACCCTGATGAACACAGATACAAAAATATTCTCAACAAAATACTAGCAATCCAAATTCAACAGCACATTAAAGTGGCACCTGGGTGGCTCAGTTGGTTGAGCTTCCAACTTTGGTTCAAGTCATGATCTTGCAGTTCATGGGTCCAAGCCCCATACCGGGCTCATGGCTGTAAGCTCAGAGCTTGCTTTGGATCCTCTCTCTTCTTCTCTCTGCCCCTGCCTTGCTTGCTCTCTCTCTCTCTCTCTCAAAAATAAATACACATTAAAATTTTATTCCAAAAATAGCACATTGAAAGAATCATATACTGTTATTAAGTGAGATTTTTCCATCAAATGCAAGGATAGTTCAACATATGAAAATCAGTAAGTGTGATACATACATTAACAGAATGAAGGATAAAAATATGATCTCAATGAATGCAGAAAAAGCACTTGACAAAATTCAACAGCCTATTATGATAAAAACAGGTATAGATAGAATATACTTCATCATAAGAAAGGCTGCATATGACAAGTTCACAGAAACATCATATTCAATGAAAGCTTTACCTTACAGTCCGTAAGAAGGCAAGGATGCCTACTCTCACCACTCATATTCAACACAGAAGTCCTAGCCAGAGCAACTCGGAAGGAAAGGAATGAAGACAACCAAATTGGAAAGGAAGGATAAGGTGAGGATGTGGAAAAAGTAAACCCCATACACTGTTGGTGGTATGTAAACTGCTATACCCATTATGTAAAACACTATTTAGGTTCCTCAAAAAATTAAAAATAGAACTACCATATGATCGAGGTAGCCCACCTCTGGCTATGTAACTGCAAGATATAATCTTAACTATAAACTAAACCAGGTCTCAAAGAGACAGCTGCACTCCCATATTCATTATAGTATTATTCACAATAGCCAAGATATGGAAACAACCTAAGTGTCTTCCAATGGATGACCAGATAGATGATGGGATACACACACACATACACACAATGGAATATTATTCAGCCAAAGGAAAGAAGTAAATTCTGCATTTGCACCATCAATAGAACTGGAGGACATTATGCTAAGTGAAAATACCCAGACACAGAAAGACAAATACTTTATGCTTTCACTTATGTATGGATTTTATAAATAAATAAGTAAATACTGAACTCATCCAGAGAGTAGAATGGTTGCTACCAGGGGCTAGAGAGTAGGGAAATTGTGAACATGCTGGTCAAAGGGTACGACCTTTCTGCTATAAACTGAATTAATATATTTATATAAGCTAATGAATAAGCTCTGAGGATCTAATATATTACATATTGACTATGACTAATAAAAGTTAGTTCTATACTAGAAATTTGCTATGAGAATAGATCTTATACATTTCTACCAGAAGAATATTATGTGGAGTAACAGATGTGTTAATCAATTTCACAAAGTATACATATATCAAATAATCATGTTATACACATTAGACATATACAACTTCATCAATTATATCTCAATAAAGCTGAAAAATATTAAGTAAAATTAACAGTAGGAATACAGGAGAACCTTCTAATTTGATAAAAAGCACTTACAAAGAAGCATTATACCTAATGGTGAAAGAATAAATATTTTACCCCTAAGATCAGGAGTAAAGTGAAGAAGTCCACTTTCACCATTCATATTCACCATACTGCTCTAGCCAATGTAATAAGATACTAATTTTAAAAGTTTTTAATGTTTATTTATTTTATAGAGAGACAGAGAGACAGAGCATGAGCGGGAGAGGGCCAGAGAGTCAGGGAGGCACAGAATACAAAGCAGGTTCCAGGCTGTGAGATGTCAGCACAGAGCCTAACCTGGGACTTGAATTCACAAACCATGAGATCATGACCTGAGCTGAAGTCAGACGCTTAACCGACTGAGCCATCCAGGCACCCCAATAAGGCACTACTTTTCAGTTCAGAAATGAACTGAAAGGCATACAGTTCAGAAATGAAGAGATAAAAATGACTCTGCTTACAAATGACATGATTGTCTATGTAGAAAATCCCAAGGAAGCTTTAAAAAAAAAACAAATTCCTATAACCAATAAGAGAGTTGAACAAAGGTTATAGGACACAAAAAAACATACACAAATCAACTGTATTTCTAGATACTAGTGAGGAACCTATGCACACTGAAATTTAAAATATAATATCATTTATAATCAGTCAATAATAGAATATAATGAGGTGTAATATAACAAAACATATACATAACTTATATATGAAAAAGTCAAAAATGCTGATAAATCAAAGAGATATACATTGTGCGTGGTCTTAAGACTCAAACATACCGGTTCTCCCCAAACGGACACATGTTTAATATGATTCCTAGAAAATCCTAGCAAGATTTTTTACATATTCTCAAGATTCTTCTAAAGTTTATATGAAAAAGAGAGAAAATAGAATAGCTAAAAGAATTTTTAAATAGAATAAAGTATGAGAATAAAATCAGTCTATCAGATTTCAAGACAGCTACAAAAATCAAGACTTGCAGTATTGGTAGAGGGATAGGCAAATAGACCAATGGAATTTTACAGAGAAACTGTAAATAGACCCACACAATTATACCTAAATATTTTTATAATAGCAATTTAATAGAGGAAAAACAACCTTTTCAACAAATGAAGCTGGACCAACTGGACATGCATATGCAAAACAATATCCCTGATACTATCAACAAATCAGGTATAGATGGAATAAGTCAACTTAACCATCAAACCTGCTCTAAAAATTAACTTCAAATAGATCACAGATTTAAAACATAAAACTTATAGAAAAAAACATAAGAAAATCTTCTACACAGGAAATCTAAGGGTAGGCAAAGAACTCTTCGATTTTACACCAAATGCACAATCCATGAGAGGAAACACTGACAAGTCACACTCCACCAAAATTTAAAACTTCCTCTGTGAAAGACTCTGTCGAGAGGATAAAAGGAAAAGCTACAGACAGAGAGAAATTTTTTCAAACCACACATCTAATATAAAACTAGAATCCAGAATACATAGAAAACTCCAAAACACAATAGTTAAAAACAGAAACACTATTGTGTTTCCTACAATAGTTAGGAAATGGGTAGAAGGCATGAAGAAGATCATATACAGATGGCAAAGAAACATGTGAAGAGACAGGTATTTCCATTAGGGAAATACAAATTAAAATTACAATGAGATACTACTATGTCTATCAGAATGACTAAAATATAAAATAGTGACAAAATCAAATGCTAGCAAGAATGCCAAGAACCTATATCTCCCCTACACTGCAGGTGGAAATTTAAAATGGTACCATCTCTCTAGAAATTGGTTTGACAGTTTCCTTACTTTTTTTTAACATTTTTATTTTGTTTTTGAGAGACATAGAGACAGAGGGTGAGCAAGGGAAGGGCAGAGAGAGAGGGAGACACAGAATCTGAAGTAGGCTCCAGGCTCTGAGCCATCAGCACAGAGCCCGATGCGGGGCTCGAACTCACAGACCATGAGATCATGACCTGAGCCAAAGTCGGCTGCTCAACCGACTAAGCCACCCAGGCACTCCTAACAGTTTCTTTAAAAACTACATCTGGGGCACCTGGGTGGCTAAGTCAGTTGAGCGTACGACTTCGACTCAGGTCATGATCTCACTGTTCTGAGTTCGAGTCCTGCATCAGGCTCTGTTCTGACAGCTCAGAGCCTGGAGCCTGCTTCAGATTCTGTGTCTCCCTCTCTATCTCTGCCCCTCCCCTGCTTGTGCTCTGTCTCTCTCTCTCTCTATCTCAAAAATAAAGAAACATTAAAAAGGAAAAAAAAAAACTACATCTGCAACTACCATATAAGCCAACAAGTGCAAGCCTGGGCATTTACTCCAGATAAATATAAACTTTTGTTCACAAAAACACAAAAACCTGTACATAAATGTTCACATAAACTGTAAGACAGTTCTCTTTTAATAGCAAAAAACTGGAAACTTGAACAACTTTCAAAACAGGAATGGATAAACAAATGGTGGTACATACATGCCATAAAATATAACTAAAAATAAAAAGGAATTCACTACTTTTTAAGTGTATCTGTTTATTTTGAGAGAGACAAGGAGAGCGTGCACAAGAAGGGGGGCAGAGAGAGAGTGACAGAGAGAGACAGACAGAGAGACAGAGAGACAGAGAGAGAGACCCAGGCAGGCTCTGCGCTATCAGTACAGAGCCCAATGTGGGGTTTGAATTCACAAAACATGAGATCACAACCTGAGCCGAAATCAGATGCTAAACCTACAGGGCCATCCAGGTGCCCTAAGGAATGATACATACAACAATATGGACAAGTTTCCCGAGAGTTATGCTGAGTGAAAATTCCCAATTCCAATATTTTGCCATACTGTATGGCTCCACTTACATACATTTTTAAATGATGAAATTCTAAAAAACAGAGAACAGATTACTGGCTGCCAGAAAATACGAGGCAGTAGAGGTGGAGGGAAGTGGGTATGGCTATAAAAAGGCAAAATGAGAGATCCTTGTGGTAATGCAAATGTTCTGCCTCTTGATTATATTAATATCACTATCTTGGTTTTGATACTGCAATGGAAGATGCTACAACCCTTATGTGTCTACCTTTGTATGTCAAGGCCCATTTTTCCCTGGCTGCTTTCAGAATTCTCTCTCTGTCCTTGTATTTTGCCAGTTTCACTATGATGTGTCGTGCAGAAGGTCTATTCAAGTGACATCTGAGGGGAGTTCTCTGTGCCTCTTGGATTTCTATGACCATTTTCTTCCTCATGTTGGGGAAGTTCTCAGCAATGATTTGTTCAAGTACCCCTTCGGCTCCTCTCTCTCTCTCTTCTTCCTCTGGAATTCCTATGATACGGATATTGTTCTGTTTGAATGCATTGCTCAGCGCTCGAATTCTCCTTTCCTGTTCCTGAATCAGCTTCTCTCTCTTTTTCTCTGCTTCCTCTTTTTCCATAATTTTATCTTCTAATTCACCAATTCTTTCTTCTGCCTCTTCAATCTGGGCTGTAGCCACCTCCAATTTGTTTTGCGCCTCATTTAAAGCATTTTTTTAATTCTTCCTGACCATTTTTAAGGTCCTTGATCTCTGCACCGAGGGTTTCGTGTTCTGTTCCTTGTAGACTCTAACACCTTTCCTCCCAGACTCTTGGTGTTGTGAGTCCTTTGGTTTTGGTCCTTCTTAATTTAAAAGACACGGGAATACCGGGTCCCCTTACTCCTCCATGTTGGCCTGATCCGAAAATACCTTTTAAAAGTAAAGGTGAATAAGCTCAAAGTAAATAAAATGACTAGGAGAATAGAAAGCAGAGATTTTGAAATAATGGACCAAAAATATTTGAAGTCCAAAGTTGTTAATTTTGTAAAAATAAAAAAACCAACATAATTCTATGTAGATCTGATGAAGAAAAAGAGAGGGCACGAATTTCTAAAATCTGAAATGAAGTAGGGATTACCACTAAATGTCTTATAGACATTAAAAATAATGAATAGCTTGAATAACTATAACAAAAAATAAAAAATATATATGAAAGACAAATTTTCTACAACTAATCCAACTGACAGAAAATGAATTAGACAAAGATACTGAAGACAGAACATTAGTTCTACCAAAACAAAAATATATTTAAATGACAAATTAGGGGGAGGAGCCAAGATGGCAAAATAGCATGGAAGTCTTTTTTCCATCTCATGCATGTGAAATATACAGCCAGACTAACGCTAAACCATCCTGCATACCTAGAAAACTGAAATGAAGATTAACACAACAATCTGCACGACCTGAACCACAGAACTCAGCAGGTCGTGGCACAAGGAGATGAACTGGGGGAGAGAGAAGCTGCGGAGGGCAGGAAGCTGTTTTCCTTGTGGAGAGAGGACGGATGGGGCAGGGGGAGTATGGGAAAAGCACCTCCCACAAAAGTAGCTGGAGAGAAAGTGGAAAAGTGGAGACAGCCACAGGAACTGTACTAAAAAGGGAGAAATGAGAAAGGAGAGGGTTTATATTCCATTAAGACTCTATAAACAGGGGGAGCACAGAGTTTGAAACTCAATAGCTCAATATTTGGAGGTGTTCTGGTGGAAAGGGCAAATCTCCAGGAGCAGAGTGCGGTCTGGGAGTACTTGGGCCACAAAGGGAGAAAGAGTTCCACTGCTGGAAGGACATTAGGTAGAGGCTGTGAGGCCACCCAGTTCCAGCAGAGCCAGAAGAGCAACTACATTCGCTGGTGCTGTAACAGGGTCGTTAAGGGTGAAGCAGATGTCAGATGTGTATTGTAATTTTCAATAATCACTGAAACGCTGCTGCTACACAATCTCATGAACCTTTTCTGGGGTGGGCTGGCACCCAGCCATAGTTTCTGGACATCTGCAGCAGCATGGTCCTGAAAACTTTCCTGAGTACAGCCAGGACCCAGCCATTACTCAGTGAGACCCTCCTCTAGAGGATCAGAGAAGGTTAAAGCTGCAGTCCCTCAGAAGTAAGGGGTCAGGAAACACAGCCGCATCTGAGATAAAATGCAAAAGGGAGGTGCTGCCTGGCAACCTGACGGCTTGGTCACATACACTGTAATAGTGGAGAATGGATGGAAGCCCAAGACAAAGGACGGGTGCGGGATTGCTGGTCATGGAGAGCACAGAGTTCCAGTACTAGAGACTGGGTAGCTGGGTGACACTATTTTCACCCTGCCGGCACATGTACATACACACGTAAGGGCTCCACAACAATCCAACCCAGTAAACTAAGCAGCACCATCTAGTGGAGAATGGAGCTGTTACACTAAGCCCCACCCAACTGGGCCAATCTTCTTCAGGACCACCACAAATCTCTCTGCCTGCTTAGTTTACAGACTATAAAGTGCTTCATAGTTTGAGTTCCAGGGGAAACCATTATAATATAAATCATATTTCAGTATGTTCGCTGGTCCATCTATTCAATTTTATTTTTTTCTTTTCTTTTGCTTGGATTCAGAAAGAGAAAAAATTAATTTTGATTTTCAATATTTAGTAAAAATATTTTTCTACTAAATTTTTTACTTGTTGGTAAATTTTTCTATTTTACTTCCATCATTTCAATTTATTCTATTTCACTGTATTCACTTCTCAAATTTTTAAACGTTTTCCTTTGTTTCTCCCTTTTTCTCTAATCAATCAATCTCCTTTCAATAACAAGACCAAAACATACCTAGGATCTGGAATCATTTATTTGATTTTTTGTGTGTTTTTGTTATTTTTTAATTAAAATTTTTTATCTTGTTAATTCATTTCTTCCTTCAAAACTATGAAACAAAAGAATTCACTCCAAAAGAAAGAGCAGGAAGAAACAACAGCCAGGGACTTAATCACCACAGATACAAGCAAGATGTCTGAACCAGAATTTAGAATCATGATATTAATAATACTAGGGGCAGTTGAAAATAGATTAGAATCCCTCTCTATGGAGATTAAAGAAGTGAAAGCTAATCAGGATGAAATAATAAATGCTATAACTGAGCTGCAATCTCAAATGGATGCCACAGCGGCAAGGATGGATGAAGCAGAGCAGCGAATCAGTAATATAGAGGACAACCTTATGGAAAATAATAAAGTAGAAAAAAAGAGGGAGACTAAGGCAAAAGAGCATGATTTAAGAATGAGAGAAATTAGTGACATATTAAAAATGAAAAACATCAGAATCATAGAGATCCCAGAAGATGAAAAGAGAGGAAAAGGGGTAGAAGGGTTATGTGAGCAAATCATAGCAGAAAATTTCCTAACCTGGAGAAAGACACAGACATCAAAATCCAGGAAGCACATAGGACTCCCATAAGATTCAATAAAAGCCGAACATCAACAAGGCATATCATAATCAAAGTCACAAAATACTCAGGCAAGGAAAAAAAGTCCTTAACTTACAAGGGAAGACAGGTCAGGTTTGCAGCAGACCTATCCACAGAAACTTGGCAGGCCAGAAAAGAGTAGTAGGATAAATGCAATGTGCTGAATCGGAAAAAAACAGCGAAGAATTCTTTATCCAACAAGGCTGTCATTCAAAATAAAAGGAGAGATAAAAAAGTTTCCCAGACAAACAAAAATTAAAGGAGTTTGTGACCACTAACCCAGCCTTACAAGAAATTTTAAGGGGGACTCTCTGAGGGGAGAAAAGATGGAAAAAAAAAGACCAAAAGCAACAAAGACTAGAAAAGACCAGAGAACACCACCAGAAACTCCAACTCTACAGGCAACATAATGGCAATAAATTCATATCTTTCAGTACTCACTCTAAATGTCAAAGGACTAAGTGCTCCAATCAAAAGACACAGGGTAAAAGAATGGATAAGAAAACAAGATCCATCTATATTCTGTTTACAAGAGACCCAGTTTAGACCTAAACACTCCTGCAGATTGAAAGTAAGAGGATGGAGAACCATCTATCATGCTAATGGTCGATAAAAGAAACCCAGAGTAGCCATACTTATATCAAACAATCTAGACTTTAAAATAAAAACTGTAATAAGAGATGAAGAAGGGCATTATATCATAAATAAGAGATCTATCCACCAAGAAGACATAACGATTGTAAACATTTATGCTCCAAGAATGGAAGCACCCAAATATATAAATCAATTAATCACTAACATAAAGAAACACAATGATAATACCATAATAGCAGGGGACTTCAACACCCCACTTACAGCAAAGGAGAGATCATCTAAACAGAAAATCAACAAGGAAATAATGGCTTTGAATTATACACTGGACCAGATGGACTTAACAGATATATTCAGAATATTTTATCCTAAAGCAGCGGAATATACATTCTTCTCCAGTACACATGGAATGCTCTTCAGAATAGATCACATACTGGGACACAAATCAGCCCTCAACAAGTACAAAAAGATCAAGATCATACCATGCATATTTTCAGACCACAACGCTATGACACTCGAAATCAACCGCAGGAAAAAAATTTCGAAAGATAACAAATATTTGGAGACTAAAGAATATCCTACTAAAGAATGAACGGGCTAACCAAGAAGTTAAAGAGGAAATTAAAAAGTACATGGAAACCAATGAAAATGATAACACCACAGCCCAAAACCTCTGGGACGCAGCAAAGGCAGTCATAAGAGGGAAGTATATAGCAATTCAGGCCTTCCTAAAGATGAAAGACAGGTCTCAGATACACAACTTAACCTTACACCTCAAAGAGCTGGAAAAAGAACAGCAAATAAAACCCAAAACCAGCAGAAGATAGAAAATAATAAAGATTAGAGCAGAAATCAATGCTATTGAAACCAAAAAACAGTACAAAAGATCAATGAAACCAGAAACTGGTTCTCTAAAGAATTAACAAAATTCATAAACCCCTAGCCAGTTCGATCAAAAAGAAAAAGGAAAGGACCCAGATAAAGTCAAGAATGAAAGAGTAGAGATCACAACCAACAGAGCAGAAATACAAGCAATAATAAGAGAATATTATGAGCAATTATATGCCAATAAAATTGGCAATCTGGAAGAAATGGACAAATTCCTAGAAACATATAAACTACCAAAATTGAAACAGGAAGAAATGGAAAATTTGAACAGACCCATAACCAGTAAAGAAATCAGTCATCAAAAATCTCCCAAAAAAACAAGAGTCCAGGGCCAGATGACTTTCCAGGGAAATTCTACTGAACATTTAAGGAAGGTTTAACACCTATTCTCTTGAAGCTGTTCAAAAAAATAGAAATGGAAAGAAAACTTCCAAACTCTTTCTAATAAAGCCAGCATTATCTTGCTTCCAAAACCAGAAAAAGACCCCACTAAGAAGGAGAACTACTGGCCAATTTCTATAATGAACACGGATGCAAAAATCCTCAACAAGGTATTAGCCAACTGGATCCAACAATAAATCAAAAGAATTATTCACCATGACAAAGTCGGATTTATACCTGAGATGCAGGGTTGGTTCAATATCCACAAACAATCAATGGGATTTCATTAAAAGAAAGGAAAAGAACCACATGATCTTCTCAATAGATGCAGGAAGGCATTAGACAAAATACAGCATCCTTTCTTGATAAAAACCCTCAAGAAAGTAGGGGTAGAAAGATCATACCTCGAGATCATAAAAGCTATATAAGAAAGATCCAACGCTAATATTATTCTCAATGGGGAAAAACTGAGAGCTTTCCCCCTAAGGTCAGGAACAAGACAGGGATGTCCACTGTCATCACTATTATTCAACATAGTATTGGAACTCTTAGCCTCAGCAATCAGACAACATAAAGAAATATAAAGCATCCAAATTGGTCAGGAGAGAGTCAAACTTTTACTCTTCACAGACGACATGATACTCTATGTGGAAAACCCAAAAAATTCCACCAAAAACTGCTAGAACTGATCCATGAATTCAGCAAAGTCACAGGATAAAATCAATCCACAGAAATCAGTTGCGTTCCTATACAACAACAATGAAGCAATAGAGAAAGAAATCAAGGAATCGATCCCACTAACAACTGCATCAAAAACCATAAAATCCTGGTAATAAGCCTAGCCAAAGAGGTGAAAAATCTATACACTTTAAACTATAGAAAGCTTATGAAAGAAACTGAAGAAGACACAAAAAAAATGGAAAAATATTTCATGCTCCTGGATAGAAAGAACAAATATTGTTAAAATGTCAATACTATCCAATGCAATCTACATATTCAATGTAATCCCCATCAGAATAACACCAGCATTCTTCACAGAGCTAGAACAAACTCCTAAAATCTTTATGGAACACAAAAGAACCCAAAAAGCCAAAGCAATCCTGAAAAAGAAAACCAAAGCAGGAGGCATCATAACCCTGTACTTCAAGCTGTATTATAAAGCTGTAATCATCAAGACAGTATGGTACTGACAAAAAAACAAGCACTCCAGTCAATGGAACAGAATAGAGAACCCAGAAATGGACCCACAAATGGAGCCAACTAATCTTTGACAAAGCAGGAAAGGATATCCAGTGGAATAAAGACAGTCTCCTCAGCAAGTGGTACTGGGAAAACTGGAGAGCGACATGCAGAAGAATGAACCTGGACCACTTTCTTACACCATACACAAAAATAAACTTAAAATGGATAAAAGACCTAAATGTAAGACAGGAAGCCATCAAAATCCTCAAGGAGAAAGCAGGCAAGAATCTCTTTGACCTTGGCCGCAGCAACTTCTTACTCAACATGTCTCTGGAGGCAAGGGAAACAAAAGCAAAAATGAACTATTGGGACCTCGTCAAAATAAAAAGCTTCTGCACAATGAAGGAAACAATCAGCGAAACTAAAAGGCAACTGATGGAATGGGAAAAGATATTTGCAAACGACATATCAGATAAAGGGTTAGTATCCAAAATCTACAAAGAATTTATCACACTCAACACCCACCAAAGCAAATAAAACAGTGAAGAAATGGGTTAAAGACATGAACAGACACTTCTTCAAAGAAGACATCCAGATGGCCAACGGACACATGAAAAAATGCTCGACATCACTCATCATCAGGGAAATACATCAGGAAATACAAAACCACAATGAGATACCACCTCACACCTGTCAGAAATGCTAACATTAACAGGCAACAACAGAGTTTGGCTGCGGAGGATGCGGAGAAAGAGAATCTCTTTTGCACTGCTGGTGGGAATGCAAACTGGTGCAGCCATTCTGGAAAACAGTATGGAGGTTCCTCAAAAAATTAAAAATAGAACTACAACTCAGTAATTGCACCACTAGGTATTTATCCAAGGGATACAAGTATGCTGTTTCAAAGGGACATGTGCACCCCAATGTTTATAGCAGCACTATCAACAAAAGCCCAAGGTATGGAAAGAATCTAAATGTCCATCAACTGATGAATGGATAAAGAAGATGTGGTATATATATACAATGGAGTATTACTTGGCAATCATAAAGAATGAAATCTTGCCATTTGCAACTACGTGGATGGAATTAGAGGGTAATGCTAAGCAAAATTAGTCAGTCAGAGAAAGACAAATATTATATAACTATACTCCTATGAGGACTTTAAGATACAAAACAGATGAATATAAGGGAAGGGAAGCAAAAATAATATAAACACAGGGAAGGGGACAAAAACATAAGAGACTTTTATGTTTGGATAGCAAACAGAGGGTTACTGAAGGGGTTGTGGGAGGGGGGATGGGCTAAATGGGTAAGGGGCATTAAGGAATCTACTCCTGAAATCACTGTTGCACTATATAATAACTAACGTGGATGTAAATTTTAAAAATAAAATAAAAACTTTTAAAAATAAAAATTAGACAAATTAGGCTTCTTCAAAATTAAAATCTATTCAGAACACAACATTGAGAAAATAAAAAGGCCAGGTGCAACTAGGTGGCTCAGTCAATTAAGTATTTCAGCTCAGATCATGATGTTATGGTTCCCGAGTTCCCTCTCTCTCTCTCTCTCTCTCTGCCCCACCTCTGCTCTCTCTCTCTCTCAAAATAAACAAACATTAAAAAGAAAAGAAAGGGAAAAAAAGGCAAGCCACTAGCTAAAAGAAATATTCATAAGGACTTGTATTCAGAATAAAGAATTCATATAACTCCATAAAAAAAGACTCAGTAAAATATACGTGAAAGACATGAAAAGATACTACAGAAAAATATGAGGTTAATAGGTCAATAAATATTTGAGAAAGTTTTCAATCTCTTCAGTCATTACAGAAATAATTAAATCAGAACTCGATACTCCTGGCCCATCCATTAGAAAGGCTAAAATTTTAAAGACTAAAACTGAAGAGTGTGACTGAAAACATGGACCAACTGAAATTCTCATACTTTTATTTAAACTTAAATTTGTGGAGAGTTCTCACCATTAACTGGTAAGAATTGCTCACTGCCTAAGCTATCTGGCACAAACAATATGGTTTATGCTGAATACCTGCTTTCCTTCTGGGAATATGGAATTTTGTTACATACTAAGTAGAGGCTGCCTATATTACCAGTGACAATAAAAACTCTGGGCGCAGGGTCTCAAACAAGCTTTCCTGACTGTCAGAATTTCATATGTGTTGTTACAGTGTTGTTAGGGGGAATTATATTTGTCCTGTGTGACTCCACTGGGAAAGGACTCTTGGAACCTTGCAGCTGATTTCCCCAGACTTTACTGCATGCATCTTTTTCCCTTTGTTGATTTTGCTTTGTATCTTCATAGAAGAATACAAATAGTAATTCATAGCTTTGAGTGCAACTATATAATGAATCCTGTGCATCTTCGTAGAATCTTCAAACCTAAGGGTGGTCTTGAAGACTTCCAAACACAAGTAAGCGTGGAACAAAATATCACCTAGCCTTCATTCTTTTCATCTTCTACCACTTTCTCCCCACCTACAACAGCACAAACACACTAATAATAAGGCCCATCGATGGAGTATACTTAATATGTGGCTGTTAGATAAACTCCAGATCATCAACACAAAATTCCAATGCTGAGTAACAATAAAGGTCATTTTTAAAAGGTTTAGTTAAAACCCTTAGTGATGACAACTATAGTTTTCCTTCATTAAAAAAAAAATCAGATAAGTTCTCAGTATTACTTCATATTTGACCAAGTCTGTATCAAAATTAACCACCACACATAGAAAGTAAATTGATAAAATGAAAATGATAACTCTCAGAGTGAATGTGAAATCACATCTTCAGAGTCTGATGTAAAAAATCATTTAATTTTTTTAACAACTTTATTGAGGTATAGCTGATATACCACACACTGCTGATATACCATAAACTGCAAGTATGTGTAGAATTTGATGTCTTTGGCATATAGTACATGTACCAGTGAAACCATGGACACAAAATAAAGAAATCTGCATCATCCCCAAAAGTCTTCTCCTATCTTTTTGTAATCCATCCCTCTTTTCAACACTATTAGTAGGCAACCACTGAACTGGTTTAAGGCACTATAAATTTTCATCATTTTCCAGAATTTTACATAAATCAAATTCAAAATGTTCATCAGACTTCTCTACTCCCCAAAACAACAACCTTATATTCTCTAAAATCTACAACTTCCTTCCTTTCACCCATTACTTACTCACTAGACTGTGGCTCTCTGCCACTATCATCCTATTGAATAGGATTCTCTTAAAAATCACCAATGGCCTTCTAATTGCAAAACACAAGAGCCCCTACTCAGTACATTCTACTAGACTACTCCACAGTACTTGATCATTAATTACCCTATTCTAGAAACAAAAAACACACTGCCTTCTCCTTAGCCAATTATAACCTCCATTTCTCAGTCTCTTTGTGCTAGTTCCTCTTTTTCTGTCCTCTAAGGTGTTCTCAAGTCTTCGAAGTCTAATTTGCAGCCCTATGCCATCATAGCAGTAGTTTTTATAGCAACAGAAGCAAACATTTATTGTGCTGTTGTCATGTCCTAATCATTCTGTTAGGAGCTTCATAAAAGAGCTCATTGATTCCTCATAACAATTCTATGAAGTAATAATGTTATCCCCATTTCAAATACACACGAAATTAGACAGAATAACATACTGAACCTCCACAAACCCATGACTCAGCTTTAATAATTATCATCATTTGCCAATCTTGATTCATTGATCCCCATACACACACTTTTACCTAATGCAGTACATTAGAGTGAATTTTAGAATTCATGCATAAATACTTCAATATGTATCTTTAACAGGTGCTTACTGTTTCTCCAATAAACTCTATTTTATAATTATGCTGTGTGGCAATAGTAGATATACTTCTCTGTTAAAGGGCAGATTCCCTGTTGCCAGAGAGACAAAATCCAAATCCTTTAGCATTCCTTATATTCTCTGGCATATAAGAGTCTTCAAAAATGGATCCAACCTACCTTTCCGTCTTTGCCATCCATCATTTTTCTGTACTACACCCTAGCCAGTTTGGAGTATCTAACATTCCTGGAACATGCCTTGCAGTTTCATGCCTCTACACCTCTGCTTTTATGATGTAAAACATTCTATAAGGCCCTGTAGCTATCTGGCAGAATTCTAGGTATCCAGCTGACAGTTATTACCATAAAAGCTAATCCTGAAATTACAAAATGAGAAATATAAACTTTCTACAATTTCATTCTTTTCCTCTTGAGCATATGTTTTATAAAAAGCACAAAATTATCAAATATCTGTTGTCTTTAATTTTATCTTACTCTCTTATTTTTTAATTCTTTATGTATGCTCTTAAGAAAGCTAATACTTTGGCAAGCCTAACAATTACGTAACATTACATTTCACCAAAAGATAATATTGTGTCTCAAAAACTTTTAATATCTAAAATTATAAAGCCAAAATAAGTTTTACCCTGGAATGTATGCTGCAAAAATAAAGCCTTCAAAACATGCAAAAGACAAAAATCTATCATTCTTAATATCACTGAGCATAAAAATTGGTAACTTATTTTTCCTACATAGTATCTTTTTCTTAAACTGTACAATTTTAATATGTAGTCACAAAAATATATAACTGAAAGCATATTTTATAATCATCCCAGTTTTTATTCTCCTTTTTTTAATGTTTATTTATTTTTGAGAGAGAGTATACTCACAAGCATGCAAGCATGCACAAGTTGGGTAGTGGCAGAGAAAGAAGGAGAGAGAGAATCCCAAGGAAGCTCTGAGCTGTCAGCACAGAGTCTGACTTGGGGCTCGATCTCATGAACCACAAGATCATGACCTGGCTAAAATCAAGAGTCAGATGCCTAATAGACTGAGCCACACAGGTGTCCCTCATCCCAGTTTTTCTTTAAGAATGTAGTATCTTACTACACGGTATTCACAAACAATAAAACAATTAAGCTTTGAGACTTTTTAAAACTTTTATAGAAAGAAATGTTTTACCACTTATTAATATTTCTGAATGCTATATTTGCTATCTAGTTGAGATTTTTTTTCGGGCTATTATGAATTTTATTATAAGTCAAACACAACTAAAGAGATCCTAATAAATCACCTTTTAATTTTCTTTAAACATGAACAGCTATAAAAACCCTACTGAAATTTTTACTTATTGTGATTATAATATTAAGACAAATGAAAGATATATAGGAATGCATTTTTTATCACTTTAAGTGTGTGGATTCATTAAATGATCATATTTTACAAATACTGAAGAATTTTTACCATGATTCCACAAAATATTACTGTCACATGAAATGAAATTGTTATCTCCATCTTTATTTCTATTTGTTAAATTGTTAAAGGTTAAGAATACAAACACAAGCTATTCAAAGGCATACAGTTACTTTATTAATAAATGCTGCAATAATTTAAGACTCTGGAATGAAGTTGGTATTATCAACATACACAATCTCAGAAGTCATTAGTCGAAAATAAAAAAATTAAGAGTCTGATGAGACAAAATGAGCTCTAACGCTCAAGATTAGTTTATTTTGGTTTCTTCATTTTGATTAGCTTATGAAATCATTGTTAAGATTAATCACCAAATTGTCTCTCCCACAGTCTCTAAACACCTTATTTGAAAAAGAAAAAGAATTTAGAAAATAGATATGAGATTCTGAGCACCTTTCCTTAACTCTAAAATAGAACTCTGATTATCTGCTAGGGAAGTCATATGGAGAAGCCTTGAGACTATATGGAAAGTCTAGCTATTTCAGTGATCTAGCTGAGGAGAGCCTTCCAGCCATCCTTGCCAGGATGCCGGACATGTGAGTAAACCCTCTTGGAGCCTCCAGCCAGCTAATCCTCCAGATGATTATAGCCACAGGTGACATCGCATATACCAGAGTAACTAACTAAGTGTTCAGGTGGCTCCAGTCAAGGTACAAAATAATGAGAGATAAAATGGTGATTAATTTAACCCACTACATTTTGATGCACTTTGTTATACAGTAGTAGATAATATTTTAAGGGTACTTAGTTCATGTCTCATTCAACAATGTTTTAAAGCCACACACTGTTCATCAATTGTTGTTTTAATTACGAACATACAATAATTTCAATGACTATCATCTCCACAATGATCCTCAAACACTAGTATTGGAAACAAGGTGATGGGGGGTGGCCAAGATCACAATGCTATCTAAAATAAGTAAAAACTATGTAATACCACAAATTACAACTTTCCAATCATTTGTAAGATTTCTCATTTATTCAAATTCTAATTTTTTTAATTTTTTTTAATGTTTATTTATTTTTGAGAGACATAGAGACAGAGGGTGAGCAGGGGAAGGGCAGAGAGAGAGGGAGATACAGAATCTGAAGCAGGCTCCAGGCTCTGAGATGTTAGCACAGAGCCCGACGCGGGGCTCGAACTCACAGACCGTGAGATCATGACCTGAGCTGAAGTCAGCTGCTTAACCAACTGAGCCACCCAGGCGCCACTCAAATTCTAAATTTTTGATCATTTTAAATCAAGACAAAGTACACAAAATACAAACAGAAATTATTTTCACAAAAGCATTACCAATGAGTAGTGGTAGAGAAGGGACTTTGGCAATGTCTACATTTTTCATTGCCACACCTTCATGGGGGGAAATGTTAATGACATTTAGTAACTAGGAGTCATATATGCTGTCAAATATTTTATAATGCACAAGACCGTACCCCACAATGAAGAATTATCTGGCCCAAAATGTGAACAGTGCCAAAGATAAGATGTCCTGGCTGTGAGGAATTAAAATTTGAAGATACTGTCTTCTTATACTCATAACAAAAACTAATGAAATGAATGATCTTACTGGAAAAATTGATGGTTAGAACTCGAACAATTTTCTTTCTTAATAAAAATAGTATATGATAATTTTGATTATTTATCTGTACAAGAAAACAGATTACATTAATTAAGCTACAGAAAAATATAAAAGCTTCTTTTTTAAATATAATTTATTGTTAAATTGGCATCTATACAATATCCAGTGCTCATCCCAACAAGTGCCCTCCTCAATGCCCATCACTCACTTTCCCCTCTCCCCCACCCTTCCATCAACCCTCAGTTTGCTCTCTGTATTTGAGAGTCTCTTATGGTGTGCTTCCTTCCCTCTCTGTTTATAACTTTAAAAGCTTCTAATATTAATGATATGAAAGAGAAAGCAGAAAGAAGTTTATGCAAATGCATTCCTGAAGAACAAAGGTCCTAAATGTATTATAACTGCCAACGAAAATATATTTTGTTTGATCAAATTAATATTAATTGGTAACAGAATAAATACATAAAATCTAGTTCATAAAATGTCTTGCTTAAATTTATATTTTAATAAGAATATCATCATCAACAAAGATATTTAATTGAACATTATTTGAAAGTTTCTTCCATTTTGTATTTTAGAAATAAATTTATCTAAATAATGCCATGGATCCACAGGACTAGGACTATGAATAAGTCCATTTACCTTTTGTCAAATGCCTGAAGGAAAAAAATATTAAATGTTCTAAAGCTTTTTCAAAAGAAGCTTTGCAGCTATGATCATACATGCATCATTTTCTGTCCCTTAAAAAAAACATTTTAAGTCACCTGGATGGCTCAGTTAAACTTCCAACTCTTGATTTCAGCTCAGGTCATGATTTCATGGTTTGTGGGTTCAAGCCCTACATCAGGCTCTGTGCTGACAGTGCAGAGCCTGCTTGGAATTCTCTGTCTCCCTCTCTCTCTGTCCCTCCCCAGCTTGCATGTGTGCTCTCTCACTCTTTCAAAAATAAATAAATAAACATTAAAAAAGAAAGAAAAATTTTAATACTGCTGGTACACAGCAGCGTCTGATACAGTTCTGTAAAGGAAAGGATGAGTGCAGCTACTGTAAAAGATTAAAAGATGGGCAGGTAAGAATTGTTTTTATATCCAACAAACATACTAGGTAAGTTCCTCCATTAGAAAAAGTAACAACAAACTTATCATTACCTTTACATTTGGCTTCTTTGTTGAAACTCCTCTGTACCAACCTAAAACAAAGCATACAAAGGATATTAAAATCATATTGTTGTCATTTCCTATCAGACACATAATATGAGTATTTTTAGGGAAAAGTTAATGCAAAACTTTCCAATATACGCACAAGTAGGGTGCCTTTACTAGGAGTAGTTTACTCTAAAAGGAACAGTCTTACAATAAACACATCTCCAATTTTCTTCAAAAGGTACAACTTTTAACTGAATAAAACATAAAAAATTTAAAAAGACCTCAATTCTGTACTTCACTTCTGTGAACATTCCTTGGTTTTCTAGATGCTGATGTTGACATCGTGCTTCACTGATTCCCTCTCAACATTCATACACAGCAGTAATAATGAAAGTTTCCATTACACAATAAATAGAATTTTCAGAGAAAGGAAATTTTATTACCAATTTTTCTCAATTCTAATCTATTATTTTAAAGTTTTGTTATGGTTTCTCTTCTTGGGTTTAAAAGAGAAAATCTCCAATGAGTGGTATTTAAAGGAGGAAGATGAAGAAAAGGAAATTATTGATAATAGATAATAATAACTGAGAGTTTATTGTTCTCATTTCCATGTGCTGGAATTGAGAGACTGTTCTATGTATTAACCTTTAAATCTCGCAACAAAACTATGAGGAAAGTAATCCACTTTCCTGAAATCTTGACAAACAATAAAAGAAGAAATATCCTTGTTTATGTTTAGTATGACAGCTGAGATAATAAATTGGAGTAACTCAATTTATACCTTGAGAGTTTCAATAACTTCATTTATTAATACATGTTATAATATAATATAAAAAGGTAGTCTTTTCAACAAAGAGTGCTGGGACAACTGGACATCGACATAAAAAAAATGAATTTAGACACAGAACTTACACCCTTCACAAAAATTAAATCAAAATAGATCAGAGATCTAAATGTAAAATACAAAACTGAAAACTCTAGAGGGGCACCCTAGGGAGCTCAGTCATTTGAGTGTCCAATTCTTGATTTTGACTCAGGTCAAGATCTCATGGTTGTGGAATGGAGCCCCATGTCAGGCTCTGTGCTGAATACAGAGCCTGCTTAATAAGATGTTTACTCTCTCTTTCTCTCTGTCTCTCCCCCTCCCCTATTCATGCTCTCTCTCTCTCTCTCAAAATAAAATTTAAAAACTCTACAAGATAACATAAGAGAAAATTTAAATGACCTTGTATATGGCAATGACCTTTTGGATTCTACACCAAATGCATGATCCATGAAAGAAACAATCAATAAGCTAGACTTCATTAAAATAAAATCATTGCTCTGGAAAACAAAAACCAAAAAAAACACAAACAAACAAACAAACAAACAAACAAAAAACACTGCCAAGAGAATTTGAAGACAAGTCACAGACCAGGAGAAAATATTTATAAAAGATATATCAGATATAAAACTGTTACTAAAATATTCAAAGAACTCTTAAAACTTAACAATAAAAAACACTCAATTAAAAAATGGGCAGGGGTGCCTGGATAGCTCAGTCAGTTAAACCTCTGACTCTCAATTTTGGCTCAGGTCATTATCTCACAGTTTGTGAGATCAAGCCCCACATCAGGTTCTATGCTGACAGCATGAAACCTGCTTGGAATTCTCTCTCCCTCTCTCTCTTCTTCCCTCCCTCTCCCTCTGTCTCTCAAAATTAATAAACTTTTTTTTTTTAAGAATTTTTTTTTTAATTTTTTTAATGTTTATTTATTCTTAAGAGATACAGAGACAGAGCGTGAGCAGGAGGAGGGCAGAGAGAGAGGGAGTACAGAATCTGAAGCAGGCTCTAGGCTCTGATGAGCCGTCAGCACAGAGCCTGACGTGGGGCTCGAACTCACAGGCTGTGAGATCATGACCTGAGCTGAAGTCGGCCGCCTAACCGACTGAGCCACCCAGGCGCCCCATAAACTTTTTTTTAAAAATGGTCAAGGGGCGCCTGGGTGGCTCAGTTGGTTGGGAGGTCGACTTCGGCTCATGTCATGATCTTTTGGTCTGTGAGTTCAAGCCCCGCATCAGGCTCTGTGCTGACAGCTCAGAGCCTGGAGCCTGCTTCAGATTCTGTGTCTGCCTCTCTTTCTGCCCTTCCCCTGCTCACGCTCTGTCTCTCTGTCTCTCAAAATTGAATAAACGTTAAAAAAAATTTTTTTTAAATGGTCAAAAGATCTGAACATATACCTCACCAAAGAAGATATACAGATGGCAAAAAAGCATATGAAAAGATGTTCAACATTATATGTGATTTGAGAATTACAAATTAAAGCGAGATACCTCTACACATATATATTATTAATGGCCCAAATCCAAAACATTGACACCACCACATGCTGATAAGGACGTAGAGCAACAGGAACTCTCATTCATTGCTGGTGGAATCCAAAATGGTTCAGCCGTTTTGTAAGGCAGTTTGGCAGTTTCTTAACAAAACTAAATATACTCTTACCATATGATTCATCAGTCTGACTCCATGGTATTTACTCAAATGAGTTGGACATTTACATACACACAAAAAAAAAACCTGCACCAAATGTTTATAGCAGCTTTATTCATAACTGCCAAAATGCAAAAGCAACCAAGTTATTCAGTAGGTGAACAGATAAATAAACTGTGGTACATCCAGATTCTGGTATATTATTCAGCAATAAAAAGAAATGGGATATCAAACCACAAAATGAAATGGAGGAAATTTAAATGTATACTACTAAATGAGAAAAGGCAATCTGAAAAGTTCACATAAGATTCCAAATACATGACATCCTACAAAAAGCAAAACCATGGAGACAGTAAAAAGATCAGTGTTGTCAAGGGTTGGAGGGAAGGAGGGATAAATACGTGGAGAGAATTTTTAGGGTAAACTATTCTGTCTGATACTATAAGGGTGGGTACATATCATTATACATTTATCCAAACCAAGAGAATGAACACCAAGAGTGAACTCTGATGTAAACTATGGATTTGGGGTGATATTGATGTGTCGACGTAGACTCATTGATTGTAACAAATGTACACCACTCTGGTGTGTATGTTGATAGTGTGAGAGGCTGTGCATGTTTAAGGGCAGAGGGTATAAGGGAATCCTCGGTACTTTCTGCTCAGTTTTGTTGAGAGCCTAAAACTACACTAAAAAATAAAGTCTATTTTTTAATGCACTTACTATATGACCCACCAACCCCACCAATATGAAAAAAAGTCCATACTAAAATCTATACACAATGTTTAAAACAACCTTATTCATAACCTTCAAAAATTAAGCAACTCAAATGTCTATTAACTGCTATACAGATAAATAAAATGTGGCTTAAATCTATATAATGAAATACTACTCAGAGAAAACAAGCCACAGATCAACATGAATGAATTTTGAATGCATTATGCTAAGTGAAAAAAAGCCAGAGACAACAGGGATATGTAATGTATGATTCTAGTTATATAACATTCTAGAAAACACAAAACTAGAGGGCCAGAAAATAAATCAGCTGCTGCCAGGACTGGAGGAAGGAGATTGGGAAGAGAGGGTGCCTACAGGGAGCCTGATATTACATTTAGAGGTGACAAAAATATTCTGTATTTTAACTGTGGTGATGGTCTACATTTATCAAAATTCTACATTTATCAAAATTCAGAAATGTACTTGGAAAAGGGTGACATTTACTGTACATAAGTTATACCCTAATAACCTGACTA
This sequence comes from Paguma larvata, assembly GCA_030068075.1. Classification (NCBI taxonomy): domain Eukaryota; kingdom Metazoa; phylum Chordata; class Mammalia; order Carnivora; family Viverridae; genus Paguma; species Paguma larvata. The sequence goes on along the minus strand of CM057842.1, from coordinate 18,686,139 downwards.
AAATGAATATACACACACACAGACACATACACACATACACACACACTCACACATACCAGGATAACATTTCACATCTACCACGTTGGTTAAACTCTTTATCTTAAATTCTAACGCAAGTAGATGTTGGCAAGAGCATGTAGAGAAATCAGATCCTGCTAGTGATAATAAATGGTCCTCACTTTCAAAAACAATGCAGTATTTATTATATGCATATTGTATGACACTGAAATTCTACTTCTGTATATTATCCCTTAAATAGTAGCACTGAAATGAGGATATTACTGCATTTTAGAGAAATTTCTGGAAAATGGCGGGGGGGGGGTCTGAGTTGCCACAGAAGATATTAAAAATATTTATATTTTCCAACTTCAAAGATTCTTAGAAGAAAACACAGATGTAAATCTTCATGAACTTGTGTTAAAACACTGGTTTCATGTACAAGCAACAGAAAACAATAAATGAATTTGACTTCATCAAATTAAAAGCTTTGTTCCTCAAAGGAACAAAAAAATTAAATTAAAAAAAAACGCACAGAATGGGCAAAAATATATATATATATCACATACCTGATAAAACATCAATATCCAGACTATATAAAGAACTCTTGCAACTAAATGAAAAGATAGAGAAACCTGCGTGGCTCAGTTAGTGAAGCATCCAACTCTTGATTTCAGCTCAGGTCATGATCTCACCGTTCAGGAGTCTGGGCCCCACATTAAGCTCTGAGCTGTCAGTGTAGAGCCTCCTCAGGATTCTCTGTCTCCCTCTCTCTCTCTCTGCCCCTCCCCTGCTCACTCTCTATTTCTCTTTCTCTCAAGATAAATAAAGATTTTTTTAATGAAACGGTAAATAATATTTTTCAATAGGCAAAAGGATTTAAATAAACATTTCTCCAAAGAAGATACAAAATGACTAATTAAAAAAAGAAAAAAAAGTTTAACATCATTACTCATTAGGAAATACAAATCAAAACCATAGCAAGATACCATTTCTCCCCCACTAAACTGGCTACAATAACAAATACAGACAATAACAAGTATTGACAAAGATATGGAGATATTGGAACATTCAAACATTACTGATAGGTTGTAAAATGGCACAGCCACTTTAGAAAATAGTTTGCCAGGGGGTGCCTGGGTGGCTCAGTCAGTTAAGTGTTTGACTTTGGCTCAGGTCATGATTCTACAGTGCATGGGTTCAAGCCCCATGTCGGGTTCTGTGCTGACAGCTCGGAGCCTGGAGCCTGCTTCAGATTCTGTCTCCCTCGCTCTCTGCCCCTCCCCCACTCATGCTCTGTCTCTTAAAAATAAATGTTAAGAAAAAAATTTTTTTAAAGAAAACAGTTGCCAGTTCCTCATAATGGTAAAGACAGAACTACCATATGATCCAACAATTCCACTCTTAAGAATATAATCAAATAAATTTTAAATGGGTATTCAAACAACCATCTGCACCAAGTGTTCACAGCAGCAGTATTCACAACAGCCAAAAGGTAAAAATAACTCAATGTCTGTCAACTGATGAATGGATAAATAAAATATGGCATATACATACAACGCACTACTACTTAACCATAGAAAGAAATTAAGTTCTGATACATGCTTCAACATGGATGAACCCTGAACACTGTGCTAACTAAAAGAATCCAGACACAAATTAAATAATTACATTTATATGATATGCCCAGAATAGGCTAATCCACAGACAGAGAAAGTAGATTAGTGGTTCCCAAGGGGTGGAGAAGTATCTGCTAATGGAATTGGGGTTTCTTTCTTGAGTAATAAAAAATATTCTAAAATTAGTCAGTGGTGATAGCTGCACAACTCTGTACCATAAGAACAGTGAACTGTACATTTAAAAATTTTTTATTTTAAAGACAATGGGATCACCAGTAGGAGAGAGAGCCCGAGGGAAGGAGGGAGGCATCATCTTTTCTTAAAACCAAACTCTGCTATAAATTTTGATAAATGTGCCCATTTTATACAAGATTTAGAACTGAAAAGAGCGAAGAAAGCATAAGGACAAAGAAAAGAGAAAAGAAGAAAGAGAACTCAATTTTTCTATGTCTTTTACATATAGAACAAAAAAGTTAATAACTTCTGAAAGAATAAAAAAAAAACAACTCGAATATTTCTAAAACCATTAAGAATCAACAGGAAAGAGATGTTTTTAATTAGCTGGCACAACAAAGCATATTTTAAATGTCTGCTTTTCTACCAAGAAACCCTGGACAATCTAGCTATAAATCCTTCCTTTCATTTTCCTCATTTATCTTCGACTACCAAGATTTCACAATGCTGGGACACAAAATGAACCCTCTCCCTTGGTCATACTGCCTGAGTCCTCATCAATTTCACTGTCATTGTACACATTTAATTGAAGAGTATATCAGAGTCTTTCCCATCTTAAGTCAATGTCTGATGGTTTGATCACTGTTAGGAACTTGAGATTCAAATTCAGACATATTTTTATACTCTTCATAACATTTTCAGGTCTAAATTTTCAAGGAAAACTGAATGAGGAAAGGAAGGCATTATTACAACATTCAATGTTATAATTTACTACAAAGATTGCTCCTTTCAGAGAATCAATTATCACGTATATCTTTGACTTAAGTCATAAGATCATGATTGAATTTTAAGAAATGCTAAACAAGTGTTGCCTTCAGATACCCCCGATCTTCCTTTCCTCAGTAACTGGTTGCAACTCTCTAATTCCTAAGCTAGAGACACGTTATTCACAGAACTACTGTGAGAAACACAGAATTCTTCACTTTACCCAAACGTCTGGAGATGAAACTTTACAATGCATGAACTACTAGGAAAAGTGTGGGTATTCTCTTCAAACTCCAAAAGTAAAGTATAACTCTTTGAGCCTCAGTTATTCCTCTGCCAAACTGGATAATGTCATCCTATCTCAAAGTAAAATTCAAACCCTTACTACAGCCTCTGCTGACTTAATTTCCCACCACTCTCTCTGCTCCTTCCCAACCAACCTCTCTACGACAGCCACACCAGTCTCCCAGCAATTCCTTCAGCTCACTAAGCCAAGTTCCCACACTTCAGGCGTTTATACTTTTGCACATATGCCTGGACTGTTCTTCTCTCAGAAAACCAAAGGATTGCCTCCTCACTTCCATGTATTCTCTGCCCAAATGTTATCTTCTCAGAAAGACCTGTGATTATCCTATATAAATACATAGCAGAAGCCTCCCACCCCACCCCGATATAGTCTTTTTTTTAAATTCCAATGCACACAGTCTATTTCCTTCTTCCTATTTTATCCTTCTTTATACTTCTTGATGAGAACAGAGAGTTTGTCATTCTTTTACAGCTGAACTTCAGGAGCTAAAAGAGTGCTTCACCTCCATTAGGCACTCAAATATTTGGTGACTATAAGAATGAGTGACTCTGTAATATAAGGAGTGATTATACCTTCCTGGCAAGTTTGTTGATAAAAGTAGCACGATACATGTCAAGTGCCTTGCACAATGACTGACACACTGTAATAATTCAGTTGTGGGGTAGGAGCAGGGTGTGACAGAGAAGTAACATACACCAAAAACCTCTGTTTGCTAAGTGCTATCAAGTGGAGACTTTGACTAAGTGCTATCAGGGGAGACTGGGCTTATGAAATAAAATAATTGCAGCCTGAAGTTTCTTAATGCTACTCATTCTAAGAAACACTGGGGGACCAAATATACGAACTCCTAAACAGCTCTCTTAAATCATTTTTGGAAAAGTAGGGATGTAAATTAGAAAAAAAATACTCATACCCATCTAACAAAGGTCAAATTAGTGCACAAGCTAACATCTACATCTTCCTTTCTTACCAGCAAAGTGCTGATATACTCTTACACAGAAGATTTACTACTTGCAATAGAAAGTACAATCACTGAACATAAAACCAGAGTAAATGAGTATAAAGAGCCTCCAAAGCCATGGAACATAACTCTTTCAGCAAAATAAGAATTATTTTTTTAGCATATAATCTATCCATAATTAGTGATCACTGATAGAATCTAAACTATTTGCCTAATAAATATGATTTTAATCACAATTTATTATTAAAAAGCCACCAGTGAGGGGCGCCTGGGTGGCTCAGTCAGTTAAGCATCTGGCTTCAGTTAAGCATCCAACTTCAGCTCAGGTCCTAATCTCAGGGTTCACGAGCTTGAGCCCTGCATCTGGCTCTGCACTGACAGTGTGGAGCCTGCCTAGGATTCTCTCTGCTTCTTCCCCTCTCTCACTGCCCCTCCTCCCCTCTCAAAATAAATAAACTTTTTTAAAAAGCCACCAGTGAATCTCTCGTGATTATAGCTCTGTTTCAACTTTTGCTCATAATTCACATTCCTACAAAATACTATCTAGAGCTTTCCATCTAATGGCAGTTCTGTTTGTGACTTAAAGTAAGACTCTTACCAAAATCCACCAGATGAAGAAAGTACTTCAGGAATATGAGAGTTAAAATAAACCAAAATATCTCTTTTGATTTAATATCCTAAAACATAGACTAGTCTAAGAGAAAAGACTTATTTCTTTGTCTATATAAATTATTATATAGTTCACATACATAATTTATTACTGGGTGTTGTGTAGTTTTCCATGAAAAGCCAAACTAGGTTTCCTCTAAGCTAGATTTAGAAAAAGTTTTTATATCACAATAGCCAAATTATGGAAAGAGCCTAAATGCCCATCAACTGATGAATGGATAAAGAATATGTGGTTTATACATATAATGGAATACTACTTGGCAATGAGAAAGAATGAAATCATGCTATTTGCAGCAACGTGGATGGAATTGGAGGGTTTTATGCTGAGTGAAATAAGTCAGTCAGAGAAGGACAGATATCATATGTTTTCACTCATATGTGGATCTTGAGAAACTGAACAGAAGACCATGGGGAAGGGAAAGGGGAAAAACAGGGAGGGAGGCAAACCACAAGAGACTTTTAAATAACAGAGAACAAACTCAGGGTGGATGGGAGTAGTGGGAGAGAGGTGAAAATGGGTGATGGCCATTGAGGATGGCACTTGTTTAGATGAGCACTGGGTGCTGTATGTAAGCCAGCTTGACAATAAATTATATTTTAAACGAGTTTTTATATTAACCTCATCTACACAAGAAATAAGAGTCACTACTGAGAAAAGTTCTCTGCTGGAAAGAGACAGGAAAAGAACTAGCACCAAGTAAACAAAAGAAAATGCAGGCTATAATCCCACTTAAAAAAACCAAAACATCAATGCAAATCATAATCTCACATTTAAAAAAAACTTACTTGTAAAAGGTCCACAAAATAAGATGGAAAATGACAAGCAATAGAAAAGTAAAGTGGAAAAATAACAATAAAACTAAAGACTCTAGGATATTAATTGGATCCTGAAAAATCAGATTCGATTTTAGTAACCTGGTGAAAGCATGTAGGGACCCTGTGGCACAAATATCTAAAAGAATTATTTGACTATGGAGTTCATATTCCTCCAACTTGGCCACTATGATATAGAAACAGTGCCATGCTGTAAACTTCTTTCACCCAGGTATCATAATCCTAGTGGAGATCACTGAAAAAGTTACATATATGCATTTCGTCACCTTAAACATCACTGATTATATTTACTAAAAATGGAAATATCACCAAAAGTGAATTGTAAAATTATACACTGGTGAAATTAGAAAATTTAATAATGTATATCTAAATTATACATTAAAAATACCATACCATGATATCATTTTGTAAAATGTGACTTAAAAATAAGGTAATAAATGAAACTAAACTTCTAGCAGAGATGTAGTGCTCAATCCTATTTCATACTGAAATCACAAGGGATTTTAGAATTTAAAAGGTATTCAAAGTGTAGTCTACTTAAGCAATTAGTCCACAAAGGAGATGAGAACAAATATAGAAAATGGATTTTTTATAAAATATAACCACATTAGACTGAAGAGCAAGAAGCAAATTATAAACTTTAGAAAGACAGCTAAGGATTCACTATATATTCAAATACAACAGAACTCAGAAAAGCAGTATACTGTTTAAAGGTAACGTACAAACAGAAGAAACTGAGAATACTAAATAATTGTCATAGAAGTAGGAAAGAAGCACAGTAGTGTGTATGTATCCTTATTGCCAATAAGTGCTCAGTAAGTACTTACTGTGTGAATGAAATGAAATAGGTGTGTCAGAATGGCTAAAATTAACAACTCAGGAAACAATAGATGTAGGTAGGTGAAGATGCAGAAAAAGGGGAACCCTTTTGCACTGTTGGTGGGAATGCTAACTGGTACAGCCACTCTGGAGAACAGTGTGGAGGTTCCTCAAAAAATTAAAAATATAACTAACATCCAGCAATTGCACTACTAAATATTTATCCAAAGGATACAAAAATGCTGATTCAAAGGGGCACATTCACCCCACTGTTTATAGCAGCAGAATCAACAACAACCAAATTATAAAAAGGGCCCAAATGTCCATCGTCTGATGAATGGATAAAAAAGATGTGGTATATATATATATATACACAATGGAATACTACTTGGAAATCAAAAAGAATGAAATCTTGCCATTTGCAACAACATGGATGGAACTAGAGTGTATTATACTAAGAGAAACAAGTGAGTCAAAGACAAGTATCATATGATTTCACTCATATGTGGAATTTAAGAAATGCAACAGATGAATATAGGGGAAGGGAAGGAAAAATAATACAAAAACAGAGAGGGAGGTAACCATAAGCGACTCTTAAATACAGAAGAGAAACTTAGGGTTGTTGGAGGGGAGATGGATGGAGGGAAGGGCTAAATGGGTGATGGGCATTAAGGAGGGCACTGGTTAGGATAAGCACTGGGTGTTATATGTAAGTGATGAATCATTGGGTTCTACTCCTGAAATCAATACTACACTGTATGTTAACTAATTTGAATTTAAATAAATAAATTTAAATAATTTTCTTAAAAAAAATGAGATAGTTGTAAAAATTTACATTTGTCGACTTTGGATTACATCCTCCATGATTAGCCATGTTAAACACCCTTTGTGTATATAAAAAAGTCACTTAAACTCTGATTTTTTTAAAAGAAGCTTTTAAAAAATTTAATCCCATCAGGTTAAAAAAGCAATATGTAAAAAGGGAAATACCAATTAATTAATAGGAAAGTCTATTTAGAAAAATATTCTTGGGGTGCCTGGGTGGCTCAGTTGGTTAAGCGTCTAACTCTTGATTTTGGCTCAGGTCCATGATCTCATGATTCATGAGTTCAAAGCCCTGCACACAGAGCCTGCTTGGGATTCTCTGTCTCCCCCTCTCTCTGCTCCTCCCTGCATGTAAGCATGCTCTCTTTCTTTCTCTCTCTCAAAAATAAATAAATAAACATTAAAAAAAAAAAGAAAAATATCTGGGTCTTGGGTGTGAATATATATAAATACATATTTAATTATTTATTTAACATATATAAACATATATATTATTGATTATATATATATATATATTTCTATATATTCATCTGAAAGCTACAATTACTTAAATATATAGACAAAAAGTAGAAGTCAGGGCGCCAGGCTGGCTCAGTCCATAGAGCATGCAACTCTTGATCTCAGGGTTGTGAGTTCAAGCCCACGGTGGGGGAAGAGTTTATATGACAGGGAAATTTTTCCCTTTAAAAAAAAATAATGGTCACCTGTCCCTATGCTATGCTCTGTGCTAGGTGTTTTCACATTTAAAATCTCAGACACTGTTGTCTTTACTGCTTTGTTAAATATGCATTATTATTTAGGTTGTGAATTGTCCCTCCCAGTCACCCAATGTAAGTGAGGTTATACTATCAAAATGAGCCAACAGTACCACTAAAATGGCTACTGACAGAGAGGCTACAGAACAGTGTCAACAGTGTTAATCCAAAAGAATGAAGCCTTTATATAGATCAGGCCATGTGACAGTCAACAACCAGCAGTCCTTTACAAAGATTCTGGGTACAAACCAATTATATCAGAACAAAAGAACCAAATGCAGTTCAGGAAAAAGTACCCTTCAACAAGAAGCTTCAAACTTTTTATTTTAAAGGTGTAACATATTATTCTTTGACAAAAGGAAATAAATGGAAATTTATTTATCCCCACCCACTATCCTGGGATAGTAGTGGCACAAAACTTCTCTTCTATTCCATATCATGATTAAAAATAGTTTAATAAAAAAAATTGTGAAAGGCACGCTTCCATGTATATCTTACTTAAGAAATCACTTAAATAACCAAATATAAAATCAAGAACCAAAACCAAAATCTATAATTATCTAAAAATACTGATATTTTCTTTGGTATATCAAAAAAATATGCACAGTTCACACAATCTTCATCTTTTTTCCAATTATATAACTAACAGGCAAGGAAGAGCCAACCACTTGCATAAACTTATATAAAGAATTCAACCCCAAAATAGGGAAAATAATCCAAAAGGTCTACATTCAAAATGATCTTTCCAGACCAATGGAAACCATCAAAACCCTAAAGTAGAAAGCAGACAACAACCTCTTTGACCTCAGATGCAGTAATTTCTTATTCGACACATCTCTAAAGGCAAGAGAATTAAAAGCAAAAATGAACTATTGGGACCTCATCAAGATAAAAACCTTCTGCACTGCAAAGGAAACAATCAACAAAACTAAAAGGCAATCAACAGAATGGGAAAAGATATTTGCAAATGACATATTGGATAAGGGCTAGTATCCAAAATATATAAACCCAACCAAACTCAACACCCAAAAAAACAAATAATCCAGTAAAGAAATGGGCAGAAGACATAACAGACACTTTTCCAAAGAAGACATCCAGATGGCCAATAGACACATGAAAACATGCTCAACGTAACTCATCATCAGGAAAATACAAATCAAAGCCACATGGAGATACCACCTCACACCAGTCAGAGTGGCTAAAATGAGCAAATCACGAAATTACAGTTGCTGGCGAGGATGTGGAGAAATGGGAACCCTCCTGCACTGATGATGGGAATGCAAACTGGTGCAGCCACTCTGGAAAACAGTGTGGAGGTTCCTCAAAAAATGAAAAATAGAACTACCCTACTACTCAGCAATAGCACTACTAGGAATTTACCCAAGGGATACAGGAGTGCTGATATGTAGGGCCACGTATATACAATGAATACTACTTGGCAATGAGAAAGAATGAAATCACGCCATTTGCAGAAACGTGGATGGAACTGAAAGGTATTACGCTAAGTGAAATAAGTCAGTCGGAGAAGGACAGATATATTTTCACTCATATGTGGATCTTGAGAAACTTCAGAAGACCATAGGGGAAGGGAAGGGGGAAAAATAGTTACAAACAGAGAGAGAGGGCGGCGCCGTGGCTTAGTTGGTTAAAGTGCCTGTCTAGTAAACAGAGAGAGAGAGGGAGGCAAACAAGAGACTCTAAAATACAGAAAACTGAGGTGGATGGGGGCAATGGGGGAGAGGTGAAAATGGGTGATGGGCATTGAGGAGGGCACATTTTGGGATGAACATTGGGTGTTGTATGTAAGCCAATTTGACAATAAATTATATTCATAACAAAAAATGATCTTTCCATTATTTTCACTGAAAACTGTTAAAGAATGATCTAGTGTCATTTGCACTAACTTAATGCTATTTTAAGTCTTCGTTTATCACCAGTAAGTATAAAAGATAACAATGGGCAATAAATCAGTGGCGTATTTAAAACTGAGATCTTTTGGGGTGTCTGGGTGGCTCATTCGGTTGGGTGTCCGACCGGCTCAGGTCATGATCTTGTGGTTCCTGGGCTTGAGCCCTGCATCAGGCTCTGTACTGACAGCTCAGAGTCTGGAGCCTGCTTTGGCTTCTGTGTCTCCCTCTCTGTCTGCCCTCCCCTGCTCATGCTCTGTATCTCTCTCTCTCAAAAATAAATAAACATTAAAAATTTTAAATAAATAAATAAATAAAACTGAGATCTTTTGGGGCACCTGGGTTGCTCAGTTGGTTAAGCATCAGACTCTGTTTCAGCTCACGTCATGATCTCATGGTTTGTGGGTTCAAGCCCCACATCAGGCTCAGTGCTGAGGGCGGAGCCTGCTTGGGATTCTCTCTCTCTACCCCTCCCCCTGCTCCCTTTCTCTCTTTCTCTCTCAAAATAAATAAATAAACTTAAAAAAAACTGACATCTTTTACTTCCAAATGAGTTTTTGTTCCCTTTATTAGGCACTCTGGAGAGCCACAAATTTCAATAATACTGTCATTAAGATGTTTTTAAAACTCTTTTAGAATTGAAAAATATGTAAAATACATGTACAAACTTCTGGGTTTAGCCCTGACAAACCATTTATATTGGACAAATATAAGCCTGAATGATTACAGGAAACAATTGTGTAAACGCATGAGAGTGCAACTATCACGGATAAAACCTAGGGTACTACAATCCTTTAGAAAAGAGAACATTAAAGCGAGACCTTCATTCACTTTTTCCATAAGAGTATGCCAGCAAAAATGACAGTTCCACTGAGATAAGGAGGAAAAGATTACTACTGAGAGCTACCAATAAAACCTCCACTCTTGGGATTGGCCAATTCCTAAACTAGGATGCAGGGAAAGGCTCCAAGAAGCCCAGCAGAAAGCAGTAGCCAGGAAGCTAAAGAGCTGAGCAGAACCACATTACCTTTAAGGAAATAATAAAACATGCATAGTGCCTTTTCAATAGAAGCTATGTAAATCAAAAATTAATGAGTAAAATCTTTAAAATGTTATTAGAACATCTTCATCAACCTTGAATTGTATACCCAGGGGAAACATCTTTCAAAAATGACAACATATTAAAAACATATTCAGGGGCGCCTGAGTGGCTCGTCGGCTGAGCGTCTGACTTCGGCTCAGGTCATGATCTCAGGGTTCCTGAGTTCAAGCCCCGCATCCGGCTCTGTGCTGACAGCTCAGAGCCTGGAGCCTGCTTCTGATTCTGTGTCTCCCTCTCTCTCTACCCCTCCCCTGTTCACGCTCTGTCTCTATGTCTCTCGAAAATAAATAAACATTAAAAAAAATTAAAAAAAACCAAATTCATATAAACAGAAGCTGAATGAACATGCAGCAAACCTGAACTAAAAGATATACCACTAAAAAGAGTACATGAGGTGAAAATAAAACTATCCTAGGTAGAACCATGAAAAATGAGAAAGAAAGGAAAAGCATTAGAAAGGCTAAAAACGTGAGCAAACAAATGAATATAGATAGAAGCAAGATATATGACAACAGTGGTAACAAAAGGCAAGAAGGGGTAAATGCAATTAAATCTCTGCAAAGTTCAAGTGTTGCTGGAAGTAGTAAAAGTACACATTTAAGGTAGACTCTAATAAATCAAGAATGCATGTTTTAAAGTCTAGGGTAACTACCTACAAACAAAATACTTCAAAACCAACAAGTTAACAGAGGAAAATAACTAAAATAATAAAAATGCTAAGTTAATTTAAGGAATGCAGAAAAGGATAAGTGAAGTGATAAAATAAGGCACAAAGACCAAGGTGACAGCCTTAAACCTACCTAAAAAATAATTAAATCACCTGCATATAGACTAAATAATCCAGACCATCGGAATATATAAAAATAAACCCCTATTACATGCTATTTCTCTTTCTCCCTCTCCCCCTCCCTCTCTCTCTCTCTCTCTCTCTCACACACACACACATACACACACACATGCACACACACGCACATACACACACTCAAACATAATACATAAAAGTTGGGTGCCTGGGTGGCTCAGTCGTTAAGCATTGGACTTCGACTCAGGTCATGATCTCACGGTTCATGAGCTTGAGCCCCACTTTGGCTGAGCCCTGCTTCCCTCTCTCTCTCTCTCCTTTCTCTCTCTCTCTCCCCCTCTGCCCCTCCTAGGATTCTTCTCTGCCCTTCTCTCACTTGCACCCTCTCTGAAGAAAAAAATACATAAAAGTTAAAGGAATAGGTGACTTCTACTTGGCCCCAGAATAATGGCAGGAATCAAATCTCTCCAAATAAACTCCAAAAAGACATATTTTTAAAAAGATGGCAAATAAAGCCATATAAAACTGATGCCTTCAACATTACTAAGTGTTGGAGGATACTATGGACTTCAAATTACATTTATGTAGAGAAAAACTCCAAGTTACAACAGAGCTAACTCTAAAGTTCCTGCACTACTGGACTGTTCTTCATTGCCACATCTCCAAAAGGTGCCTCTCTTCTACTCGTCTATTTCTCTTCTAGATTCCCCTTTTCTTCACACAAACTCTTCAGATGACCCCATGCCCTATACCCACAAACTTACAGTGGCAGAATGAGTATTCTCAGCCGTACAGACAGCAGAGTATGGAGCAGAGTAGGAACTGTCTAAACAAGTCAAGTATACATAAAATTCTAGGGCAAGCTCAACTGGTCAATCTTCAAATTTAAAATGTAGGGCACCTCGGTGGTTCAGTGTCCAACTTCAGCTCAGATCACAGTTTGGGAGTCTGAGCCCCACATCAGGCTCTCTGCTATCAGCACAGAGCCCACTTTGGATCCTCTGGCTCCCTCTCTCTGCCCCTCCCCCACTCACACTCTCCCTCTCTCTCTCTTGAAAATAAATAAGCATGAAGGAAGGAAGGAAGGAAGGAAGGAAGGAAGGAAGGAAGGAAGGAAGGAAGGAAGGAAAGAAGGAAGGAAGGAAGGAAGGGAGAAAGGAAGGAAGGAAGGAAGGAAGGGAGGGAGGGAGGGAGGGAGGGAGGGAGGGAGGAAGAAAGAAAGAAAGAAACAGAACTACCTTATGACCTAGCAATTGCACTATTAGGTATTTACCCAAAGGATACAAAAATACAGATTCGAAAGAGTCCATGCACCCTGATGTTTATAGCAGCATTATCAACAATATCCAAACTATGGAAAGAGCCCGAATGTCCATCAACTGATGAATGGATAAAGAAGATGTATGTGGTAGATCTCTACGATGAACTATTAGTCCGCCATCAAAAACAGTGAAATCTTGCCATTTGCAATGATGTGGATGGAGCCAGAGAGTATTATGCTAAGTGAAATAACTCAATCAAAGACAAGTATCACATGATTTCACTCATATATGGAATTTAAGAAACAAAACAGATGAACATATTGTGGGGGGGGAGAGAAGTGAGGGGAACAGACTCTTAATGATCGAGAACAAACTGAAGGTTGACAGAGGGAGATGAGTGGGGGATGGGATGGATGGGTGATGGTTATTAAGGAGGGCACTTGCGATGAGCACTGGTGTTCAAGATTCTCTCCTGTGCTGGGTTCTCTGATTCTTGAATCTCACATCTTTCTATTCTTTAACTTATTAAACACATCTCTTCATAGCTTCTTGAGTAAAGTTATATGGGAGGACAACTGAGACTTTGTATGTCAGAAAATATATATATATATATTTAGTAAAATTCTCATATTCAATTCAATTCAGTTTGGCCAGGTTATAAAATTCTGGGTTATAAATTATTTTCCATCAATGTTTTGAAGACACCACTCCACCATCTTCCATAGTTAAAGTCCAATATTTTGTATGTATCATGCTCTTTTCTATCTTCGAATCCTGGCTGAATCTTCTCAGTACCAATATTCTGAAATTTCACAATGATATGGGTCTATTTTTATTCATTTATGTTAGGTACTTGCTGCATCCTTTCAGTATGGAAAACCATGTCCTTAAACTCCGGAAATTTTTCCTGAATTATTTCATAGCTGATTTCTATCCTTCAGTTTCTTTCCTCTAATTTACTGAATCTCCACAAATGATGCACCTCTTGAAGCTGACCTTGAGTTGTCTTATCTTTTCTAATTTTCTATGACTTGCATTTTTGCTCTACTTTCTGGGGAATTTCCTCAACTTTATCTTCAAACCATTTTACTGAGGTTTTTCATTCCTGCTGTTTTTAATTTCTAAGAGCTCTCTGCTATTGTCTAATGTGCCTTTTTAACAGTATCCTATTCTAGTTTCATAGACGCAATATCTTCCTTTATCTCTGAGGACCTTATTCATAAGTCTTGTTTGTTTGTTTTTTTGTAAGTTTTCTTCACCCTATGTAGACTCTTTCCCATGAGTTTCTTTTTCTTTTCTCTTTTTTGGGGGGATAAGGAGGGGAGCCATCTTTCATATTAGAGGTATCCTCAAATACCTTGTAGCATTAATTGCCTTCTCATATTCAAAAGAAAGGAAATAAAAAGCTAACTGGAAGGTCTTAAATGCATGGGTGACTCTTGCTGACCTTATGATTTACTGTATGGAGATAGGACTACCATTTGTTGTGAAAACCCTGACATGAGGGTATCAACTGGGGTCTAGTCGGAAGACAAAAACCAACCTTTCAAACAGGAAAAATTAAATATTAAAAAAAATCATTGGGGAGCCTGGCTCAGTTGGTTAAATGTCCGACTTTGGCTCAGGTCATGATATCGAGGTCTGTGGGTTCAAGCCCCATGTCAGGATCTGTGCTGACAGCTCAGAGCCTGAAGCCTGCTTCCAATTCTGTGTCTCCCTCTCTTTCTGCTCCTCCCCTATTCACATTCTCTCCCTCTCTCTCACTCTCTCCATCAAAAAACAAACATTAAAATTTTTTTTTAAATTATTAAATAGGTAAAAGATAGTGAGTGACTAAAATGTAAAAGTGAACCCTAAGATATAACCAAGGAGCAACTACAAAAAGATATTGCCACCTTTAAAGCTCAGTTAAAAGTAAACAAGAAAAAAGCTTAGTAACTTACAGAAGGGGTCCCAAAAAGCTAAGAAACTGATCTCTGATGAAATGGGGGCTACTGCAGAAACATGCTATTCACTGCTACAGTGAGAATTGCTGGAGGCCACTAATCAGAACCAAGACCACTGCTTACCACTATGGGGACCAACTGGCTAGAGAGCAGTTTGCTACAGGGAAGGCCCTTCTTCATCCTCCAGCCTAGTAGTCTCCCTATAGTGCCTTCTTATTGACAGAACTTAATAAAGATTCAGCTGGCAAAGAAGAAATGTGGTTTGCTGAGTCTCCAGCTCTAGTATAAAAAAGGGCTAAGAAGGGCAGGTTTGGAACTCAGAGACAGTAATTCAATAACTGGCACAGTCTACATCTTTAAGTCCCTCATCTTGACCTATTTAGATTGTCCCAAAAGAGTCTTCTAATCTCCTGTTTTGGAAGGTAAAGGTCTAGCTGCCAGGATTTTGAGAGCAAGTGGGAGATGAAGGCTAGAAGTTTCTATCTTCAATATTCAGTATGCATGTTGTCATTTAATCCCATTTTCAATACAAAGCCTATTTCCTTTGGAACTGTGCAGGAAGTCTCCCAACCCACAGATGCTCTATCCTCTATCAAAAATAAACCTCAAAACTTCTATCAGAATGAGGGAGAGTGGCCACCAAAGGAGGTGAAGTAAGGGAGAAGACCTATATAATTTCATCTTCATTTCCAAAAGTACCTGATGCTATAATTTCTGTCTTTTAAGGATCTGCAGTGTAAATAAGGTTGGTTCCTAGCTATTCCTACTAAATGCTTGGGACTCAGCTATCTTGGGTGTGTTAAGTCATAATTTCCACTCTTCCAATGCCTTGCCAACTTTGCTTATACTTGTGGGTGTATTGCATTTCTTAAATCCTTATACTTTCATTCTGTAGTGTTTCAGAAAGAAGCAAAATCAAGTACAAATATACAAGACTCCACTGTAACTCAAAAGTTCCCATTATTTTCAACATGATAGCGCATTTTCATCCTTTTAGATAGAAGTTTGTAAGTCTACTTTGAGGGGCATTTCAAATACTTTTTGAAAAAAGTTCAATATTACTATAATGATTATATAATCTGCCAATGTGCCTTCTCTAAGCATAAGATTCATCTACATGTATATGCCATAATTGTTATTAAACTGTTTGTAAATTTATGGTCATAAAAAACAATCAAAAAGAATAAAGACCTGATCCAAAAAAGGATAAAGATCTGATGCAAAAATGCATGATCTTTTTCAGTCCTAGTAGTAGCACCCAAACTGTAATAGAAAAATTGTGAGGAATTTCTGAAAATAAACTGCAATTTTCCTACAAAGGCTCAAACTTCACCTATCTACTTAAAATTCCAATTTAAAAAATAGCTATCTTGCATATTTTATAGAGGGGAACCTGATGCACCACAAGGTCATGCTGTCATAAATCATCCACAACAGAACTAGAAACAGAACACTGATCTCCCAAGATCTACTCCATGTACCTCACCACAAAACCAATGGTGTATCCTGATGAACGCACACTAGGAAACAGCAGTGAATATGTAGGAAAGGAGAATACAAAGAGAGGAGATACAACAGTTTGAAATGCCTGGGCCACTCACTTGTCAAAGATCACATGAGGCTTAGGTTATCAGCATCACTCTGAACCCGACAAACTTGATTTTAAGTATGTACATAAAATTACAGAAATAAATTTACAATCCTCTGCCCACTGCAGACCCGAGAGAGACAAACACATATGTGTTTAAACTTCAGGGGCGCCTGGGTGGCTCAGTCAGTTAAACATCCAACTTTGGCCTAGGTTATGATCTCGCAGTCGTGATTTTGTGCCCTATATCAGGCTCTGTGCTGACAGCTCAGAGCCTGGAGCTTGCTTCAGATTCTGTGTCTCCGTCTCTGCCCCTCTCCTACACACCTTGTCTGTCTGTCTCTCTCTCTCTCAAAAATAAACGTTGAAAAAAAAATTTTTTAAACTTTAAACTTCAAACTTTGAGGCTTCTTTTCTATAGCCCAAAGTGTATCACTCACTTAACAAACTCTCAAATATACTCCATGAATGAAAACCTTCCTAGTGACCAGAAAACGACTGATTTAAAACTCTCTCTATTGCTCAAATGTCCAAATATAAAAAATCTCATAAATACATCTGGTAAGTGTTCATTTGTTCACTTTTTAAGTAACCTATGTGGAGAAACACCAAGCTCCACAAAATTCAATAGACCTTAGAAATGGACCTCAAGGGGCATCTGGGTGACTCCGTCAGTTTAGCATTCGACTTCAGCTCAAGTCATAATCTCACATCTCCTGAGTTCGAGCCCCATATCAGGCTCATTGCTATCAGCACGGAGCCCACTTTAGAACCTCTGTCCCTTAAAAAAAAAGAAAAGAAAAAAAAAAAAACCTCTGTCCCTGTCTTTCTCTGCTCTTCCCCCACTCATGCTCTCTCTTTCTCTCAAAAATAAATAAAACAACAAAAAAATTTTCAAATGGATCTCAAGAAATAGTTTTTCCAAAACTGGAGTCTCAATGAATTCCAAGTAGCTTACTCAGAGCAGACAAGCAGAATCCTCTGGTCTGCCACATACCACCTATGTTCCCTTCACTTTTTTAAGCTTCAGTTCCATCAACTAAACATGGAAGTAGTAATGTTTCAAAGGTCATTTTCAGCATTAACTAAAAAATGAATGTATAATATCTACCACTATTGTCAAAACATGGTAGGTAGAGAGCAAATGATTATTATGAAACTCTTATTTACTTTTATTTTTTTTAAGGTTTATTTATTTTTGAGAGAGCGCACCTATGTCCAGGGGAGGGGCAGAAAGAGAGAGGGGGATGGAGAATTCAAAGCAGGCTCTGTGCTGACAGCAGCGAGCCCAATGTGAGGCTCAAACTCATGAACCATGAGATCATGACCTGAGCTGAAATCGGACGCTCAACTGACTGAGCCACCCAGGCTCCCCTCATCACTTTTAAACATTAACTTAAGTTGTAAACATAATGAAAAATCTGCCAAAGGCATTTAAAACAAGGTTAAGCGTTTAGAACTATATTAATGTACACTAAGTAGTCTGATTTGAAAATCTGTAACAATTTTCATACATAAATCATTTCCTAAAGTGAACAGAGATAAAATCATTATCATTAAAAGGGGACTTTCTTCTTATCAGAAAGATGCAAATTTTTCCTATCCATAAAATCTCATTAAAACTTAAGTTTTAAAAATGCCATTAAATGGGCGTCTGGTTGGGTCAGTCAGTTAAGTGTCCGACTTCAACTCAAGTCATGATTTCGCAGTCCGTGAGTTTGAGTCCTGCGACCAGCTCTGTATTAACAACTCAGAGTTTGCAGCGCGCTTGTGATCCTGTGTCTCCCTCTCTGTCCCTCCCCCACTCATGCTCTGTCTCTCTCTCAAAAATAAACAGTAAAAAAGTTTCATAAGTTCTTTATAGATTTTGGACACTAACCCTTTATCTGATATGTCATTTGCAAATATCTTTTCCCATTCTGTTGGTTGCCTTTTACTTTTGTTGATTGTTTCCTTCACCGTGCAGAAGATTTTTATCTTGATGAGGTCCCAGTAGTACTTTTTTTTTTTAATATTTTTATTTTTTTTTTATTTTTGAGAGACACAGAGACAGAGTGTGAGCAGGGGAAGGTCAGAGAGAGAGGGAGACACAGAATCCGAAGCAGGCTCCAGGCTCTGAGCCATCAGCACAGAGCCCGACGCAGGGCTCGAACTCACAGACTATGAGATCATGACCTGAGCCGAAGTCGGCCGCTTAACCAACTGAGCCACCCAGGCGCCCCTCAGTGGTACATTTTTGCATTTGTTTCCCTTGCCTCCATAGATGTGTTGAGTAAGAAGTTGCTGCTGAGGTCAAAGAGGTTTTTGCTTGCTTTCTCGAGGATTGTGACGGCTTCCTGTCTTACATGTAGACATGAAAGACATTCTTGTCTTTCATCCATTTTGAGTTTATTTTGTGTGTGGTGTAATAGTGGTCCAGGTTCATTGTTCTGCTTGTCGCTCTCCAGTTTTCCCAGTACCACTTGCTGAAGACACTGTCTTTATTCCATTGGATATTCTTTCCTGCTTTGTGAGAGATGAGTTAGCAATATGTTTGTGGGTCCGTTTCTGGGTTCTCTATTCTGTTTCATTGACCTGAGTGTCTGTTCTTGTGCCAGTATCATACTGTCTTGATGATTACAGCTTTGTAATACAGCTTAAAGTCTGGGATTGTGAGGCCTCCTGCTTTGGTTTTCTTTTTCAGGATTGCTTTAGCTATTCGGGGTCTTTTCTGATTCCATACAAATTTTAGGACTGTTTCTTCTAGCTCTGTGAAGAATGCTGGTGTTATTCTGATAGGGATTGCATTGAATGTGTAGATTGCTCTGGGTAGTATTGACATTTTAACAATATTCATTCTTCCTATTCAGGAGCATGGGATATTTTTCCATTTTTTTGTGTGTGTGTCTACTTCAATTTCTTTCATAATCTTTCTATAGTTTTCAGTGTATAGATTTTTCACCTCTTTGGTTAGATTTATTCCTAGGTATTTTATGGTTTTAGGTGCAATTGTAAATAGGATCGATTCCTTGATTTCTCTTTATGTTGCTTCATTATTGGTGGATAGGAATGCAACCGATTTCTGTGAATTGATTTTATATCCTGTGACTTTGCTGAATTCATGGGTCAGTTCTAGCAGGTTTTTGGTGGAATCTTTTGGGTTTTCCATATAGAGTATCATGTCATCTGTGAAAAGTGAAAGTTTGACTTGCTGAGTTGGATGTCTTATATTTCTTTATGTTGTCTGATTGCTGAGACTAGGTTATATATATATATATATATATATATATACATAATTAATATAATTATATATATAATTATATATATTATTATTATTATACCTATAACTCAAGAAAATATCAGATTTACACTCTTCACCTTGATAGTGGAAATGTTCTTATTGTAAAGCCTGCATCAGGACACCTTGTGGCTCAGTTGATTAGGTGTCCAACTCTTGATTTCAACTCAGGTCACGGTTTGTTTGGTTCAGGGGTTCAAGCCCCACGTGACACTCTGCACTGACAATGCAGAGCTTGCTTGGGATTCTCTCTCTCTCTTCTTCTCTCTCTACCCCTCCCCCAGTTACACTCTCTTTTTCTCTCTCAAAATAAATGAATAAACTTAAAAAAAAAAAGAAAAAGAAAAGCAAGCATCAGTTTTAGGGCTAAGGACAGCACAGGAATAGGCAGTTAAGGCAAATCAGACTAAGATAATGAGAAAGGGGATAGAAATGTTCGAAGTAAAGTGGAAGCTGGAATTGAATGAGAAATCTACAGCAGTAGTACCTGCAAGACCCAAAGTCAAAGCAGGTTATGGATCATGAATCTAGATAATAAACAGAGCATGAGTAAGATGTCTTCAGAGAGCTATACAGGCAACAAATCAGGGAACAGACACAATGTGGATAATTGGCATGAGTCTTCCAGCATAAAGCATATGTCATAAGCAACAAACACTGTCTCAATAAGGAAGCCAGAGAATTTTTTTATATACTTTCATTTATAAACATAAGCCCAGCAAGTGAATTTAAGTGTAATTCTTGCTTAGAGGAGATGTAATGAAGACAGAGTACCTACCTGAATTGGCTTGTGAAACAATTAGGTCCTGACATTATTTATTACAGGGAAAGTGATGTTAACTAGCCAACCAAAATCAGCAATAGTCTGAGGTCCCCTGACTGCTGTCACAAAATAATTTCCAAATCAAAACCACGATGAGATGTCACCTCATACCTGTTAGGATGAGTACCATCAAAAATACAAGAGATAACAAATGCTGACAAGGATGTGGAGAAAACGGAACCCTGGTGCACTGTTGATGGGAATGTAAACTAGCACAGCCACTAAGGAAAACAGTATGGAAATTCCTCAAAAACTTAAAAATAGATATCTCTATTCTCAAGTTCATCGCAGCATTATTCACAATAGTCGAAACATGGAAACGATGTAAGTGTCCATGAGTGGATGAATGGATAAAGCAAAGGAGATACATGTATATATAAAGTATATAAATATATATTTTTAAATATATATGTCAAATATTAATTCTAGAGGAACAAAAGGGTAATACAAGATATGACAATATGCTATATAGATCAGCCATGAATTAATTATAGTAATAAAAATACTAATTTAACAAGGATGATAAGTATACTGGAAGAATGTAAGAAGCATGTTTATTTACGTTTGGGATTGGAATGAATAACAGAGCTAAAGTCATGTTCCACTGCAGAGTGAATACATAAGAATAAAATGGAAAAAATTAAGAAAAGGAAATTTAAGCATGTTATTTTTCAGGTTGTTTTCTTTATTAAATTATTTTATTGCTTTTATTTTTAATTTTTTTCCAGCTTTATTGAGCTATAATTGACATATAACATAGTATAAATTTAAGGTGTACAACATGTTGATTTGATACACTTATATACTATAAAATTATTACAACCATAACAGCAAGCTGACATTTCCATCAAGTCACATAATTACCATTTCTTTTTTATGGTAACATTTGAAATCTACTCTTAGCAACTTTCAAGTATAAAATACAGTATTATTAACTATAATCACCATGATCTAAGTTATATCCCATAATTTATTTCTCTAACCTTCTCTTGTTGGTAGACATTTAGGACATTATCAATTTTTTTAATACTACACGCAATGCCGTAAGTGTCTTTATGTGTAATATATAGAAGTTCCTCCAGATCAATACATTCAAATATTTATTACCATGGCCCAGATTTAGAAATATATTTTTTATCACAATCCAATACACATAAAATTGAAGCAAATCTCGGGATGAAAAAAATTTAATGATGTTACATGCAACTGAGCCAGATACCAACTGAATATCCCTAGCACCAAATCTACCTTTCTCTATCCTGCTTTTTGATCCTGGAAGTGATCCCTATGATGTTTAATCCTATGTATCAACTATCTGGGCCACCTGAGTGCCCAGATATTTGCTTAAATATTATTCTGAGTTTGTCTGTGAGACTGTTTCTGGATCATACTGTGACATTTTTTCTTAGCAAACTGAGTAAAGCGTATTGTCTTCCCTAGTGTGGGTGGGCCTCATCCAATTTACTGAAGGCCTGAATACAGCAAATAGGTGGAGTAAGAGAGATTTTACTTTCTCTGCCTGTTTTCAAGCTAGGACTCTGATTTTCTGCATTCAAGCTTGAACTCAGACTGGAACTTAACACCATTAGTTCTCCTGGTTCTCAGGCCTTCTGAATGTGACTAGAACATTGGTTCTCTTGGGTCTCTAGCTTCCCAACTAAAGATCCTGAGACTTCTTAGCCTCCATTACCATGCAAACCAATTCCCTGCAAAATATATATGTATATGTACATATGTATATGTACATATAATGTATATATGTATGTATGCATATGCACGTATATGTGTATTTATACACACACACACACGCACACGCACACACACGCACACCTCCTACTGGTTCTGTTTCTCTGGAAAATCCAGACTAATATAGATATATCACCATTTCTTCTTTGCTAAATCATCCAGCATTTGGTTTGTCAATAGAGGGTACTAATGGGACACTGCAAGGCCAGAGCAAAAAGGAGAAGCTTCCCTTCTTGGTTCTAGTGCACTGTTGTTTTATTGTCAGCAGCCTAGTCAGGTGACTGGCACATTAGGGGCCCAGTAGTGCTTACTTCATCCACCTCCACAGGCAAGCTATGGCTCTTAGGCTCTGGCAAGTCTGAGGAGCTACACCTATGAATCAGCTCTGGCTCACTCATGCCATTCCATAAGTTTTTTTGCTACCCAGCAGATTGTTCCTATAGACCAGCTCGAATCCATGCCCTCTGGAAAGTTTCTTCAACTTTGACAGGCTACTTGTCCCTAAGGTAGCCATGACCTTTCCAAAAATATCTGAATCTTTGCCTTGAGGCAAGGGAGTGTTCTTTTAAATTCTTAGCTCCTTGTTTGCTGGCTCTATGCAGTAGTTGCTGACTTCTGCATTTGCTATTCTATATCCCTTTGAATGTTTTTTACCCCTTTCAGTAAGTAGTTAGCCACTTTTTACTAGTTAACGTTTATATTAAATATTCCCTATTCAAATTATTACTGTAATTGGATTATAACTGATACAGCAATATACTCTTGACACTTTAATCTATTTTTTATTAATGCTGATAGTGAGCACTAAATGAAACTTGTAACCCACTTATGATTTGATGAGGATACCTTAAAAAACACTTCTTTAAGGGGCGCCTGGGTGGCTCAGTTGGTTAAACGTCCAACTTTGGCTCAGGTCATGATCTCACAGTTCATGGGTTCGAGCCCCGCATCAGGCTCTGCAATGAATGGCTCAGAGCCTGGAAACTGCTTTGGATTCTGTGTGTCCCTCTCTCTGCCCCTCCCCTGCTCATGCTCTCTCTCTCTCTCTAAAAAATAAATAAACATTTTTAAAAAACACTTCTTTAAGGTATAAACTTATCAGTTAAACTGCTAAATCACAGGATGTGCACATCTAACATCACAAGATATCCCCAGTGTATAAGCATCCCCACTGAAACATACCTGTGCCAACAACTCAATATATGAGACATTTTAGTCTTCTCAAACTAATGAGTGTGAATTGTTCATTATCCTGACTGTAACTTCCTATTCCTTGACTGATGACAAGACTGCTGTGAAATCATATTTTTGTTCATTTTTCTATTCATCTGTTATTTGTTTTCATTGATTTATAAGAGTTCTTTTATATTCTGTTTATCTTTGTCAGTTATATCACCAAAAAAGTTTTTTCTAGTCTGTAATTGACTTTTGTCCTTTTTTTAACACAAATCCATTTCATTGATGCATAATTTACATACAGTGAAATGCACAGATTGTAAATGTACCATTCTATAAGCTTTGACAAATGTAACACCCATGTAACCCATTATTTCATCAAGACAGAAATTTTCAATCATCCTGAAAGCTCCTTCATGCCTCTTTCCAGTCAATACTCTCCCAGGCAACCACTATTCTGTCTTCTATTATCGCGGATTTGTAGTATTCCTTGTTCTTGAGCTTCATATAAGTGGAATCATATAGAATGTAAACTTTCATAATATGGCTCTTTTGTTCAACATATTTTTTTAGATCCCTCCATGTTGTTACATCTTTACACTTTTATAAAAATTTTTGCCAACTCCTTTTATTTTTTTTAAGTAAATTTTTTATTGAACATTCATACATGTACAAATCATTAGTCTACAACTAAGTAAATATTCAATGAATATACAACTGTATGCCCACCACTCAGATAAGTAAAATGTTAGCAGCATCCCAAATGTCACTCCTGTCTCTTCCAGTCATTGACAAACACACACACACCCTTAAACTGAATGTGATACAGAGTGAAAAATGGATTGTTACTACACACAACAATACCACAGATAAACTCTCAGAAAAAGAAGAGAGATATAAAAGTGGTTATCTAACCACTTTTCTGACAAATATCACCAGCTATTAGTTTTACCTGGTTCCGTACTTTATGTGCACAGAACCATAACATAATGAACTTTCACATCTGACTTCTGTCAAGAATGTATTTGTGATATTTATCTGTATTGTTGTATATAGTAACAATACATCATTTTCCATTCTGTATCACATTCATTGGAAGGAATATACCACAATTTGTTTACCCGTTTTACTGTTGATGAACATGTGGTTTCTTCCTACTTTGCAGCAATTATGAATAAAGCTATTACTAACATCTTATACATGTATTTTGCTCTTGGATTTATACCTATGAAGAGATTTGCTAGATCATCAGTATGGGTCCATTCAACTTTAGTAAATAGTGCCAACTACTTTTCCAATCTTCTCCCACCAGCAGTGTATGAAAGTCAACAGTTGTTAACCCCAACCCCAGTACTTGGTATTGCCAGTGTTTTGAATTTTAGTCATTCCAGTGGCTGTACTGTTGTATCTCACTGTGGTTTTAATTTGTATTTATCTGCTGACTGAAATTAAACACCTTTCCATATGTTTATAAGCCAATGGAATATCTGTTTTGTGAAGAGCCTGGCCTAGTCAAGATTTCTGCTCATTTTTCTATTGGAATGTCTTAATTTTGATTTGTAGTAGTTCTTTATATACTCAAATACAAGTCTTTTATCAAACATCTCTCTCACTCTCTGATCTGCCCTTTTCCTCTCCTTAATGATGTCTTCTGAACAACAGATCTTCATTTGAATAAAGTACAACTTACCAATCTTTTCCTTTATGGTTAATGTTTTTGGATCCTTACCAAAAATCATTGTCTACCCCAAGGCCAAGAAGAATATTTTCCTATACTTTCTTCAAGGTACATTATGGTTTTACATTTCACATTTAGGTCTACCTTCCGTATGGAATTGCATATGGGGCAAATGCTATGAGGTAGAGATAAAGATTCATTGCTTTAAATATTGACACAATACCATTTATTGAAAAGGATACCATTTTTTATTCTAGGTGGCCCAGTATCACCTCTAGTAAAGGACATCATTTCCCCACTGCGCTGCAACTATCACCTTTTTCATATATCAGTGTATAATATACATGATAGTCTGTCTCTGGACCCTCCATTCTGTTTCATTATTCTGTCTTTACCCCAAAACCACAATGTCTTCATTTACAATAAGTCTCGTCATCTGGTAGTATAAATTTTTCAGTTTACTGACTTCTTCATGATTGTCTTGGCTATTTGTAACCTTCTGCATTTTCATTTAAATGATAGAATCAGCTTTTCAATTTCCATGCAAAGAAAGAGAGGGGAGGGAGGGAGGGAGGGAGGGAAGGGGGGGAGGAAGGAAAGAAACCTGATGGATTTTTCTTGGGACTGCATTAAACCAAGATCAATTTGGGAAGAACTAACATCTTTATGACAGTCTGCCTTTAAATCTATAAACGTGGTAAATCTTTCCATTTATTTATATTTTTCTATAATTTCTATCAACAATGTTGTTAGAATGTTTTTGTAGTCTTTAATGTAATGTCTTTCATTTTTTATTAGATTTACTTTTAGGCATTTATTGTTTGTGATACTATATAAGTAGCATTGTTTCTTTAATTCATTTTCTAGTTCTTAGTTGCAAATACATAGAAAGTAATACATATTTAAAATATTGATATTGTAGCCATCATATTTTTAAGTTCCATTATTTATTCCCATAGCTTTTTAAAAGAATCTACTGGATACACAATTATATATGAATGATAGTTTCAATTTTACCTTTCCTTTCTTTATGTATTTTATTTTTCTTACCTTATTACCACACTGGCTAGTACTGCCAGTACAATGTTCGAAAGACATGATGATAGCAAGACTCCTTGTCTCATTTTTATATCTCAGTGGGAAATTTTCAATATTTTACAACTGAATGATATTTGCTATAGGCTTTTTAGTAGATATCTTTTACCAGATTAAGAAAATTCCCTTCTATGGGCACCCAGGTGGCTCAGTCGGTTAAGCATCTGACTTCGGCTCAGATTATGATCTCATGGTTCATGGGTTCGAGCCCCGCGCAGGGCTCTATGCTGACAGCTCAGAGCCTGCTTTAGATTCTGTCTCTGTCTTTCTCTGCCCCTCCCCTGCTTGTCCTCTCTCTCTCAAAAATAATAAACATTAAAAAAAATTTTTTTTAAAGAAAATTCCCTTCTATTATTTTGCTAAGAGTTTTCATCATGAGGGGTACTGATTTATATTTCTTTTTTAAGAAAATTTTAAATGAGTGCTGCAATGGAGCTCCCTTTCCAGAAAAGTGCACTCCAGAATTTACACGATTCCTGGTTTACACTTACTTCCATATCCATCTTAACAGTAGGCAACTGAATCAGAATTCCAGTTTCATCTGCATTGTCTCCATGCCCACATAGGAATATTTCCATTCTGTTACACAATTTGAGATGGCTTCTAGTCCTGCTGAACTGCCAGCACAGGCTGCCCAGATTCTTATCTATGATAACAATTTGTTTCTGTCAATACTCTGATTTTGTGTGATTTCTCCCTAACTTTATTTTTACCATATATCTTGTTGATATGAGTGCATGATTTTGAAAAATGTTACATTTTCAATAATGCATAAATGTTACAGCAGAAATACTCATATATGTCACAGAAGAGGTTAAGTGTCAAGCCAAACTTCATTTGAGCACATTTACTGCCTTGTCTTAATTATAACTGATCATCATGTCCAGCCAATCAAACAGAAACATATAAATGAACTAATTACAATTCAATTCTATCCAAATGCAGCTGAGCATGGGTGGAAAATTATCTATTTGATTATAAAATCAAAATATATCATTTGACATAGTATGTAAAAATTACATACTGAGAGCTAACAATTAGTTATTTAATTGTTGCTATTAGAGCCAAAATAGCTCACACCTTTATGATAAACTTAGATCAGGAAGGATTTTATAACAACATATCACAATGTGGTTAATTACGGTTTCAGAATGATTGTTTATAATCTATTACCACAAAATAAATATATATAAGACCACCCAAAAGTATCACTATTTGTGTGCCGTATACATCCATACTTACCTTCACATTTTTCAAAAATCTGGACCGTTTCTCCTATTTCTAAGACCAACCCTTGAGGGACAGATCCTCGAAAGCTGCATATCACTAGAAAAACAAAGGTAAACACATCAATTAGCATTTAAAAATTTTTTTAATGTTTATTTATTTTTGAGAGAAAGAGAGAGAACGTGAGCAGGGGAGGGGCAGAGAAAGGGAGACAGAAGATCTGAAGCAGGCTCCACGCTGACAGCAGAGAGCCCAATATGGGGCTTGATGTGGGGCACAAACTCACGAACTACGAGATCATAACCTGAGCTAAAGTCTAAGTCACGCAGGCACTCCATCAGTAGCATTTTAAAATATTGAGACAAGGCCAATGTCATTGAATTAGAACACTAAATTTTCTTAAATATATACTCTCCCTCCATTCTTCACTAATTCATCTTTCAAATTTCTAAGCTCCTTCCAACTTAATCTGCATTTTGAGCAGTAATATTAAGTAGCTCAGAATACTGAAGTTTATTTTGGCAAATTTACTATTCCTCAGTGGTACATGCATGGTTCTGTAATCAGAGTGTCTCTCTCCATCAGCATGACTTGTGTTCACCTGTCCTTTTGGGTAAAATATATTTCAATTACTTAAGAAGAAATAAACACTGGAGGCTTATCTAATATAAACATTAGACATTTTTTTGAGAAAAAGAAGGCTTATCTAATATAAACATTAGACATTTTTTTTGAGAAAAAGAGAGTGCATGTATGCAGAGGGGAGGGGTAGGAGAAGAAGGAGAGAGAGAATCTCAAGCAAGCTCCATACTGGGTGTGGATCCCACCCACATGACACGGGGCTCAATCCCACAACCGTAAGGTCAAGACCTGAGCTGAAATCAAGAGTCAGATGCTTAACTAACTGAGCCCCCTAGGCACCCCAAAACAGACAGTTTTATAAAGAATCACCTAATAGGGTCACCTGGGTGGCTCAGTCAGTTAAGTGTCTCACTTTGGCTCAAGTCATGATCTCATGGTTAGTGAGTTCAAGCCCTGATCTGTGCTGACAGCTCAGAGCCTGGAGCCTGCTTTGGATTCTGTGCCTCCCTCCCTCTCTGCCCCTCCCCCACTTACACTCTGTTTTTCTCTCAAAAGTAAACACTGAAGAAAACAGAATCACCAAATAAATATGATTATACTTTGAGAAACAAAGTCCTCATAACAAAAATTTACACAGAAATTAGTGAAATGAAAAGCAAATGTACAACAGACAAAATGTGTCATACTAATCAGAATCCCATATTTATTGCAGCATTATTTACAATATCCAAGATATGGAAGCAACCATCTGTCCATCCACAGATGAATAAAGAAGATGTAATACACACACACACACACACACACACACACACACACACACACACACTAGAATATTACTAAACCATAAAAAATGAAATCTTGCTATTTGCAACAACATGGATAGAGAAGATGTGGGAAATATTACTCGGCCATGGAAACAATGAAATTTTGTCATTTGCAATGATGTGGATGCATGTGTATTATGCCATAAAGTGTATTATGCCAAGCAAAATAAGTCAGTCAGAGAAAGACAAATACCATATGATTTCAAGCATATTTGGAATTTTGGAAACAAAACAGATGAACATATGGGAGGGAGAAAGAAAAAGAGGGAGGGAAGCAACTATAAGAGACTCTTCATGATAGAGAACAAACTAAGGGTTGATGCAGGGAGATGGGTGGGGAATGGGCTAAATGGATGAAAGCTGTTAAGGAGGGCACTTGTTATGGTGAACACTGGGTATTATATGTAAGTGATAAATCATTAAATTCTACTCCTGAATTCAAAAAAAGAGCTAAGTTTTGTTCACAAAAAATAAAAATAAAATAAAATAATTCTTTGAATGGCTACTATCAAAAAGGCAAAAAGTAACAACTGTTGGTGAGGATGTGGAGCAAAGGGAACTCTCATGATGGCAATGTAAAATGATGCAACCATTGTAGAAAATAGTATGGAGGCTCCTCAAAAAATTAAAAACAGAAATGCCATATGACCCAGTAATTCCACTACTAGGTATTTACCCAAAGAAAATGAGAACACTAATTCAAAAAGATATATGCAGCCCTATGTTTACTGTAGCATTATTTATAATAGCCAAGATATGGAAGTAACCTTAAGTGTAGATGAATGGATAAAGATGTGGTATACATACACATGCATATACACAATAGAATATTACTCATAAAAAAGAATGAAATCTTGCCATTCATAACAATATGGATGAACCTAGAGGATATATGCTAAGTGGGATAAGTTAGAAAGAAAAAGAAAAATACTGTATTATTTCACTTATATGCAGAATCTAAAAACAAAGCACAGCAAAAAATGCAAAAAAAAGAGTCATTAATAAATAGAACTACCTGGTAGTTGCCAGAGGGGCAGCATTTGAAGAAATGGACAAATGGACTCATCATCAGGGAAATAAAAATCAAAACCACACTGAGATACCACCTCACACCAGTTAGAGTGGCTAAAATGAAGAAATCAGGAAACTATAGATGCTAGCGAGGATGTGGAGAAGCAGGCACCCTCCTACAATGTTGGTAGGAATGCAAATTGGTGCAGCCACTCTGGAAAACGGTGTGGAGGTTCCTCAAAAAAAATGAAAATAGAGCTATCCTACGACCCAGCAATAGCACTGCTAGGAATCTACCCAAGAGACACAGGAATGCTGATGCACAGGGGCAAGTGTACCCCAATGTTCATAGCAGCACTTTCGACAATAGACAAATCATGGAAAGAGACCAA
Source organism: Paguma larvata (assembly GCA_030068075.1). Taxonomy (NCBI): domain Eukaryota; kingdom Metazoa; phylum Chordata; class Mammalia; order Carnivora; family Viverridae; genus Paguma; species Paguma larvata. The sequence goes on along the minus strand of CM057842.1, from coordinate 18,655,976 downwards.
GTGCCCATCAACTGACGAATGGATAAAGAAGATGTGGCACATATATACAATGGACTACTACGTGGCAATGAGAAAAAAATGAAATCTGACCATGTGTAGCAACATGGATGGAACTGGAGGGTATTATGTTAAGTGAAATAAGTCAGTCAGCAAAAGACAGATACCATAATAGGTGGGCTTTGTGAGACTAAGCAAAAACCAGGGGGAGGGGAAGAGGGGAAAGGAAAAAAAGTCACAGAGAGGGAGGGAGATAAAATATAAGAGACTCTCAAAGACTAAGAACAAACTGAGGGTGAAGGGGGTGAGGGAGGGGGAGAGGGGGTGACAGGCATTAAAGAGGGCACGTGTTGGGATGAACACTGGGTGTTATATGTAAACCAATTTGAAAATAAACTATTACAATAAAAAAAAAGAAATGGACAAATGGGTGAGGAGAGTGGAAAGTACAGGCTTCGAGTCATGGAATGAATGTCACAGGGATGAAAGGTACAGTATGGGGAATATTAATCAATGGTACTATAATAACGTTATATGGTGACAGATGGTAACTATGCTTGTGATGAGCATAGCATAACCTATAGAGTTGTTGAATCACCATGTGTTCACCTAAAATTAATGTATCATTAGGTGTCAACTATAGTTCAGTAAAAAAAATGCAAAAAAATTAATAAACCCCTCACCAGAGTGACTCAAAACAATAACTTCTACAAGAACATTCACAGCAACTTTATTCATAATAGCGCAGAACTGGAAACAACCCAACTATTCATCAAGATAAGAATAGATAAAATATACACTGAAAACTACAGAAAGCTTATGAAAGAAACTGAAGATGACACAAAACAAATGGAAAAATAGTCCATGCTCATGGATTAGAAGAATAAACATTGTTAAAATTTCGATACTACCCATAGCAATCTACATATTCAATGCAATCCCTATCAGAATAACACCAGAATTCTTCACAGAGCTAGAACAAACAATCCTAAAATTTGTATGGAAACAGAAAAGACCCAGAATAGCTAAAGCAATCTTGAAAAATGAAACTTAAGCTGTAGGCATCACAATCCCAGACTTCAAGATGTATTACAAAGCTGTAATCATCAAGACAGTATGGTGCTGGCAAAAAAACACTCAGATTAATGGAACAGAATACAGAACCCAGAAATGGACCTATAAATGTATGGCCAACTAATCTTTGACAAAGCAGGAAAGAATATCCAATGGAATAGACAGTCTCTTCAGCAAGTGGTCCTGGGAAAACTGGAGAGCAACATGCAGAAGAATGAACCTGGACCACTTTCTTACACCATACACAAAAATAAACTCAAAATGGATGAAAGATTTAAATGTAAGACAGGAAGCCATCAAAATCCTCAAGGAGAAAACAAGCAGAAACCTCTTTACCTCAGCCGCAGCAACTTCTTACTCAACATGTCTCTGGAGGCAAGGGAAACAAAAGCAAAAGTGAACTGCTGGGACCTCGTCAAAATAAAAAGCTTCTGTACGGTGAAGGAAACAATCAGCAAAACTAAAAGGCAACTGACAAAATGGGAGAAGATATTTGCAAATGACATATTGGATAAAGGGTTAGTATCTAAAATCTTAAAGAACTTATCAACTCAATACCCAAAAAACAAATTATCCAGTGAAGAAATGGGCCAAATACATGAATAGACACTTCTCCAAAGACATCCAGATGGCTAACAGATACATGAAAAGGTGCTCAACATAATGCATCATCATGGATATACAAGTTAAAATCACAATGAGATACCATCTTAAACCTGTCAGAATGGCTAACATGAACAACTCAGGCAACAACAGATGTCAGCAAGGTCTGTGCAGAGAAAGAGGATCTCTTTTGCACTGCTGGTAGGAACGCAAACTGGTGCAGCCACTTCTGGAAAACAGTATGGAGGTTCCTCAAAAAATTAAAAATAGAACTACCCTATGACCCAGCAATTGCACTACTAGGTATTTACCCAAAGGGGTGTGCTGTTTTGTAGGGGAACATGCACCCCGTTTATAGCAGTGCTGTCGACAATAGCCAAAGTATGGAAAGAGCCCAAATGTCCATCAATGGATGAATGGATAAAGAAAATATGGTGTGTGTGTGTGTATATATATATATACATATATATACACATACATATACATATTTTATACATATGTATATACATACACACATACATATATACATATATATACACACACACAATGGAGTATTACTCAGCAATCAAAAAGAATAAAATCTTGCCATTTGCAACTAAGTGGATGGAACTAGAGGGTATTATTCTAAGTGAAATTAGAGAAAGACAAATATCATATAACTTCACTCATACATGTAATTTAAGATACAAAACAAACAAACATAAAGGAAGGAAAACAAAAATAATACGAAAGAAGGGGGGGACAAAACATAAGACTTTTAAATATCAAAAACAAACTAATGGTTGCTGGAGGGATTATGTGTGGGGGGGGTGGGCTAAATGGGCAAAGGGCATTAAGGAAAACACTTGTTGAGATGAGCACTTGGTGTTGTTATATGTAGGGGATGAATCACTGGATTCTACTACTGAAATCACTATTGCACTATATGCTAACTTGGATGTAAATTAAAAAAAAATTAATAACAATTTAGGGATGTTGGGGCACCTGGGTGACTCAGTCGGTTAAGCGTCTGACTTCGGCTCAGGTCATGATCTCGTCATTCATGAGTTCGAGCCTCACACTGGGCTCTGTGCTGACAGCTCTGCGCTTCAGATTCTGCGTCTCCTCTTTCGGCCCCTCCCCCAATTCTCCCTCTCTCACTCTCTCTCTCTCTCTCTCTCTCTCTCTCTCGAAAATAAATAAACATTTAAAAATGTAGAGATGTATTTGCTGGTAGGAATATAAAATGGTGCAGCTTCTGTAAAAAATAGTTTGGTAGTTCCGCAAAAAGTTAAACACATAATTATCATATCATTCAGAATTTCCATTCCAACGTATCTACCCCAAGAAAACTTGAAAGCATATGCACACACAAAAAGTTAGACACAAAAGTTCATAACACAATTGTAATAACCCAAAAGTGGAAACAATCCATATATTCATCAAATGGATAAAGGAATAAACAAAATGTAGTATATCCAGTCAATGGAATAGTATCATTCATAGAAAGAATGAAGTACTGATACATGCTACTACCATGATGAACTTTTAAAACTTAGGCTAAGTTAAAGAAGCCAGACACAAAAGGCCACAGATTGTATGATTCCATTCATATAAAATGTCCAGAATAGGCAAATCCATGGATACAGGAAGCAGATTAGTAAATGCCGTATCCTTGGAGAGGAGAGAGAAATGTGGAGTGACTGTCATTGGATACAGGGATACTTTAGGGAGATGAAAATTTTCTGGAATTAAATAGCAAAGATGGTTACACAACTTTTTAAATACATTAAAACCACTGAATTACATACCTTTTTTAAAAGGCAAAGAAATGCAAGTGGCTTTCCTTCACTCTTAATAATCAACAGATGTTACTGATACTGCTCAGTTATATTCAAGAAGTCAATTCCAAGTCTGAAGTGACTGAACAAGTTGAGACACTAACTTGGTACCATCTGAAGTGGAAGCTACTAAGATGTGTTATAATTAATGGTAGTAAAAATATACATGGGCAGAAAATAACTTAATTGGACCAATTTCCAAAGCTTATGAAAATATAAGATGTTTAAAGCTTGTGATTATTCATTGTATGATCATCAGCAAGTACTCTGCAGAAATTATATGACTCTCATGTGTTAGTCTGTCATTAGTCAACAATGAACTTCATTTATTCTCATGGACTTGATCATCTTCACTTCTGTGAACTTTTATGAGAAACAGAAACGAAGTATCCTGACTTGCTCAAGTGCCAGCAGCAAAATGCCTTAGTAGTGGTCAAGTTTTACTGCAGTTTTATTGTACTTCAAGCTGTGACTGAAATTTTTCTGAATAAGAACTTCCCTCACCCACTATTATCAAATAATAAATGGTTTTGGAAATTAATTTTTGCTTCAGTCTTGATAATATTTCTTAATAAATCTAACTTGAAATCACACTTATTTGTGAAACCTATACCTATATCAGAGATATTTTGATGCCAATTTGAAACACAACTAATGTTAAGCTGCTTTATAAACTCCTCATACTTTCAAAAATCAAAAAAAGAAACAGTATCTTCTCCATTCTAACCCACATTTGGATCACACACATTTTTGTGCTCAAAATACAGTTCCTGCAGAGCTTTTTTTAAACTTCAAAGCAACTGCAAAGGAAATCTTCATATTTCAAAAATCCGTATAATGTTGCAACTGAGGAACTCCCACCTAACCATCAGTTGGAAGTACTTTAATCTCAAATGTAATGACAGGCTAAATGGCAGATAATAGGAGAAGATGCTAATAAATTTCATAAATGCCTTCCCAATAATGAATATTCTCAAATATGTGTCTACAGATGGACATCAGTATTTGGCAATATCTATCTGTCTTAAAAAGTATTTACAAAGTGAAAAACACAGGGGCATCTGGGTGACTCAGTCAGTTAAACATTAGACTCTTGATTTCAGATCAGCTCATGATCTCACTGTAGGTTCAAAACCTGCCTCAGGCTCTGTGCTGACAACAAGAAGCTTGCTTGAGATTCTCTCTCTCCTTCTTCTCTGCCCATCCCCACTCAGGCTCTCTCTCTCAAAATAAATAAAATTTTTTAAAGATGAAAAATATAAAATCTCATTACAGATCAACATTGACAGATGAAGATTTGCAATTGATTTTGATCATAGGAAACATTAATGTTAAAAGACAATTTAAAGGGTGATTGGGTGGTTCATTAGGTTAAGTTTCTGACTCAGAAATAAATAAACATTAAAAAAATTTTTAATAGTTTTAATACAGACTGTGTACCACATTTTCACCTGAGTACTGGTTAAGAAACCCACAAAAAAATTATCAGTCTCTTACATATTTTGTGATTTTTTTCTTATTTCTAAGTCAAAAAACTACAAAGTAATTTGCATTTCAAGCATTATTGCATTGCCATTTAGTTAATTCTAGGATAATTATTAGATTAAATGAGAACACCAACAACAGTCATTTCTGTATTATCCATACCAATGAAAAGAAAAAGAAAAACATGTGCTTCAAACAAAAATAATTTGTTTGGCTTGGTTTGTAACCATGTAACCATGGTTACATGATTGTAACCATGGCTTGGTTACATGATTTCTTAAAGCAGATATATCCTCTTAACTAAGTTTTGTTTCGGCCCATAATGAAGTTAATTTGCATTCCTTGAGCTGGATTGAGGGAGCAACACGTCCTAGGAGAACATGGATAGCAAAGAAAATCTGACTTAAGGCACACAAAAATTGGCCATGAATAATATCAAAGTAACCCACACCTCTTTCACAACTGATAATTAGCTATTACCTAAGAACTTCCTCATGCAACGCAAGTGAAGCATTGTAATAAAAATAAAAAGTAGACTATACATTTCTTAAGGACTAGCAGGACACTGGGCAAAGTCCAGTGTATATAATAAATTGAAAACAGAGATGGAAAGAAGAGAATTAACTATGGAGCTAGGCTCTAAAAAATAATACTATCAGTTAAATGCCACCTCAGAGCATCTGTAATGATTAAGTTTATAGAAAGGGCTCAAGATTTTTATCTAATCCCTTACTAGAAAGTAAATATAACAACTTAACTGTAATTTGCTTCTAGAGAGATTTCCCTTTATTTCTTTTCAGAATAGTTACTGAGTGATAAGGAGCACCTACAATGGAATTTTTCTATAAGCCATGCTTAATCCATATTGGCAGTCAAACATGATGTCCACTGACAGGACTGAGAAAAATAGGTATGAAAACAAGTTTGGAAAGGGATGGTGACTATAGATTGATTCATGAAAATATCTATCCTTAATAAGCGACTAGGCCTTTAAAACAGATAAACACAGTTACTAATAAGAAAACTGTCTGAAACTATTTAAAAGGACAGATAGAGAAGAAAACCATAGTTTTTACTTTTTTTTCAACTTCCCTTTGCCCTAAATATAATCTTTCCTTCCCTATTCCCATTCTCCTGTGCCATACCATACTAGAAATGTACTTCCAACATAAGTGGCAAAAGAATATCATCTACAACTATGCAAACATTAAATGTTAAATTGTGCTAGGCTGTGGAAATAGAATAAGATGTTAATTAAATATTTAGAGTAAGGGAAGACTATTTAAGCCTATACCTATTAAGGCTATAAGGAAGAAGATGAATGTTGACAGAAATAGACTAACTGATGAAGGCCCACTCCCATTTCTGGCACTTTCCGAGGCATATCACACATATTATCCCATTAATCTAATCTCAAGAGGGAAGAGAAGGGGAGGGGAGGCAAGAGAAAGCAGAGAGGGAAGTTAGTTATCAGCAAGAGAAATCAAGATGACAGTCTTCTAAGAGACCTAAAAGACAGTATTACTTCTTTTTTTTTAATTATAATTTATTGTCAAATTGGTTTCCATATAACACCCAGTGCTCATCCCAACAAGTACCCTCCTCAATGTCCATCACCCACTCTCCCCTCTCCCACATCCCCCATCAACCCTCAGTTTGTTCTTAGTATTTAAAAGTCTCTTATGTTTTGCCTCCATCCCTCTCTATGACTTTTCCCCCCTCTTCCCCTCCCCCATGGTCTTCTGCTAAGTCTCTCAAAATCCATCTATGCGTGAAAACATATGGTAACTGTCTTTCCCTGACTTATTTCACTTAGCATAATACCCTCCAGTTCCATCCACACTGCTGCAAATGGCCAGATTTAATTCTTTCTCATTGCCACGTAGTATTTCATTGTATATATATATATATATATATACCACATCTTCTTTATCCATTCGTCAGCTGACGGACACTTAGTCTCTTTCCATGATTTGGCTATTGTTGAAAGTGCTGCTATAAACATTGGGGCACATGTGCCCCTAAAGACAGCATTACTTGTTACGACAAATGAGAAGGCATTCCAAGAGAGTTCATCTGACTCACAGTAGTCACACCTCAATCTATCCCTCATAATTAATCTCCCCAAATAAGTAATCTAGTAAATAATTAACTTTTTAACATAGAACTTTATTTCCCATCATCCAAGACACTGATGTCTCCTCTTCAAGGCAATACTACTGGTAGGAGAATACACAAGTGTATTAGAAGGCAGTCTGGTAAGCAAGAAACCATTGTAAAAGGGGGTGAAGAGTTTAAATATTTCATCCAAGTCATGAAAAGCCTAAAAGTACCAACCTTATCCCACCATAAAGCACTACCTCCAGAAACTGTACTTTGTTCAAAAAAACTCCTGTCTCTCTTTTCTGAAGAGCACACCAATACTACCAACATCTGGCTCTCTGGAACTCTCTTTTCCACTCTCCTGACTGTCCATGCCCTTTATTCATTCCTTCGCCAGTTATGAACACACTGTAGTCTTTGCTCTCTATAGAGAACATTCCACACTCTTTGGCACCCTACATAATCTTTTGGTTCTCCCCCACAGTGGTTACTGACATCCAGTGTTGTAACTCACTAGTTTAATTTTCAGAAGTCAACTTTATAAGACTGAATCCTTTCTCTCTAAAATCAGAAAAAAGAAAGGATGCCCACTCTCACCACCTTCAATATTGTACTAAAGATTCTAGCCAGCACAATCAGGCAAGCAAAAGACATTAAAACCATTAAAATTGGAATGAAAGAAGTAACACTCTATTTGCAGACAACAGGATTATCTATTATCTACTATCCAGATCACAGAAAGTCAAATGGAATCTACCAAATAACCAGAACTAGCATGTGAGTTTAGTACAGTTACTTATTACAAGATCACTATACAAAATTCAATCACATTTCTCAATAATAGCAGAAAATGGAAAAAGAGATTTTGAAAAATGATATCATTTAAAATAAAAAACATGCAATACATAGGTGTAAATATGACAAAAAATACATGAAAAAAAAACTGTACACAGAAAAATATTCCTGAGAGAAATTAAAGAAAACCCAAGTAAATGGATACATATGCCGTGTTTATTGGTTGAAAGACTTCATACTGTTAAAATGGCAATATTTTGGGAAGGGGCCAACATGGCAGAGGAGTAGGGGGACCCGGTGCTTTCCCGTGTCTTTCAAACTAAGAACTGAAACGAGGGCCTCTCTATCGCAGAGATCTGCAGGAAGAGGAGTTGGAGGCTACAGAGAAGAGAACGTGAAATCAGAAAATCCTGGGAGGCTGAGTGAGTGCCAACTGGGAGAAAGAAAGCGAGCGGCAGAGGTGCAGAGCTGTGGGGAGCAGTCCCGTCCACAGAAAAGCAAGGGGAAGGGAAAGAGCATCAGGGAAAGTACCTTGGGAATGGGGGGGAGCTTATCATCCAGTCCCTAACCACGAGGCTTTTGGAGAAAAGGTCCGTTGCTAGCTGCAGAGCTGGCAGAGCTCCCTTCGTTCCAGAGCCAGCGACGCTGGCCCAGACCTGGACATGGAGAGGCACGGAGCCATCACTGGATCAGCGCTGAGTCAGTGACACAATTTATGTAAGGGAAACTGAGCATAGCAGTTTGAGCGAACTAAGAAAAATCAGATAAGCAAGGGGCAGACGACCGCCCAGCAAATCGCACTTTGCCTGAAACCCAGGCAGAGTGAAGTAGGAAATGGAGGGGTGATTTGAGACTCCGATCTGTGAAGAAGAGGCTGGGGGAACGCCATTGTGGTCGCGCTGGTGCTGAGTCAGAGACACAATTCATATAAGGGACTGGATGTAGTGGTCAGATCTAGTTAAAGTTACTCAGACAAACTTGGAGCGCCCAACCGCCCAGCAAATCATGCTGCCCCTGCAACCCAGACAGAGTTGACGACAGAAATAGAGAGGTGATTTGTGACTCCAGATCTGTGAAGAGGGGGTTGGGGGGAGCCACTGTGATTCGGCATACCCACAAAGCCAAACCCTAGGACTCCACCCCCCTCAGCGGCGGAGGTGGGACCCGCCTACTCCAGGCCACGCTCCTCCTCATAGGAGAGATGCCTTTCTGCAGGAGTGTTAGCCATGGAGACACAAATATGGCAGCAGTGCCTGGATTAATTCCAGGTCAATTCTTCTGTCTTAGATATATTCTCCCTCTTCTCCTTCCTATCTCTCCTCACCTCTAAACCAGTCACCCGGGGGTTTTGGCTTCTTAAACAGACATTTAACCCACTCTCTCAATGCTTGTTCTTCACCCTCCCTCTTTACTTTCCTATCTCTCTCTGGAACAATCAGGCCACATAGTGCATCTGGGTAACATCTAACTTAATTTCTCTTTCCTTGCATCCTTCCTTATTCTGATTTCTTTCATTCTAGATCAATTCTTCTAACTCTCCACCTGGACAAAGTTCAATTTCTTCTTCTCCCCGCACCTGTCACTACTCTCTCTACGTATGCTCTGCCATCAGCAAAGCACACACCTTATCCTTAACGTGTAATTGGTAAGTCAGGTTGCATGCCTCCAGAGTGTCGTTCGTTATTATTTTTTATTTTCTGATTTGTTTGCTTGTTTTATTGGTCGGTATGGTTGTGAGTTTGTGTTTCTTGTTTGTCGGTCTGTCCCTTTTCCTTTCCAGGGAGATCTAGGAAATAAACCAATACACACGTAGCCGAAATGATGAAACGGAAGAACTCCCCTCAAAAGAATGTACAGGAAATAGTGACAGCGCAAGAACTAATGAAAGCAGACATAAGCAAATTAACAGAACAAAAATATAGAATGATAAACATGAAAATACTCGCTGGGCTTGAAAAAAGCATAGAAGAAATAAGGGGGGGTCCCTCTAGGCAGAGATCAAGATCCTAAAAAATGGTCGGGAGTAATTAAAAAACACTTTAAATGAGGTGCAAAACAAATTGGAGGTGGCCACAGCACGGATTGAAGAGGCAGAAGAGGGAATAGGTGAATTAGAAGATAAAATTATGGAAAAAGAGGAAGCAGAGAAAAAGAGAGAGAAACTGATTCAGGAACAGGAAAGGAGAATTCGAGAGCTGAACGTTGCAATCAAAGGGAAAAATATCTGTATTATAGGAATTCCAGAGGAAGAAGAGAAAGAGAAAGGAGTCAAAGAAGTACTTGAACAAATCATTGCTGAAAACTTCCCCAACATGAAGAAGGAAATGGGCACTGAAATCCAAGAGGCACAGAGAACTCCCCTCAGATGTAACCTGAATAAACCCTCAGCACGACACATCATAGTGAAACTGGTAAAATACAAAGACAGAGAGAATTCTGAAAGGAGTTAGGGAAAAACGGGCCTTGACATACAAAGGCAGACACATAAAGGTTGTAGCAGACTTATCTACAGAAACTTGGCAAGCCAGAAAGGAATGGCAGGAAATCTTCAGTGTGATGAACAGGAAGTATATGCAGCCAAGAATCCTTTATCGGACAGCCTGTCATTCAGAATAGAAGGAGAAATAAAGGTTTTCCCAAACAAACAAAAACTGAAGGAATATATCACAAATAAACCGGTCTTATAAGAGATGCTGAGTGGGACTCTATGAAGGAGAGGTCACAAGGAACAGAGTACCAGAGACATACTTACAAGCATGAAACCTACAGATAACACAGTGATTCTAAACCCATATTTTTCAATATTAATGCTGAATGTAAACGGACTAAATGCCCCATTTAAAAAACACAGGGTAACAGAATGGATTAAAAAACAAGACCCATCTATATGCTGTCTTCAAGAGACCCATTTTAGACCTGAGGACACCTTCAGTTTGAAAGTGAGGGGATGGAAAACTATCTACCATGCTATAGGAAGTCAGAAGAAAGCTGTAGTAGCCACACTTCTATGGGACAAACTAGACTTTAAAGTAAAAGATGTAATAAGAGATGAAGAAGAGCATTATATAATAATCACAGGGACTATCCAGCAGGAAGAGCTAACAATTATAAATATCTATGCACCAAATTCTGGGGCACCCAAACTTGTAAAGCAACTAATTACAAACGTAAGCAATCTTATCAATAAAAATGTGCTAATAGCAGGAGCCCTTAACACCCCACTCACAGCACTGGATAGATCCACTAAACAGAGAATCACCATAGAAACAATGGCCCTGAACGACACATTGGAACAGATGGGCCTGACTGACATCTTCAGGGCCCTTCACCCAGAAGCAAAGGAATTTACATTCTTCTCAAATCCACATGGTACATTTTCCAAGACAGACCACATTCTATGGCACAAGGAAGCGCTGAATAAATATAAAAAAATTGAGATCATACCATGCACACTTTCAGACCACAATGCTTTGAAACTTGAAATCAACCACAGGAAAAAGTCCAAAAACATGGAGGCTAAAGAACAACCTACTGAAAGACAAATGGGTCAGTCAAGCAAGCAGAGAAGAACTTAAAAAATACATGGAAACAAATTAAAATGAAAATACAACAATCCAAACACTTTGGGATGCGACAAAGGCAGTCCTGAAAGGGAAATATATTGCAATCCAGGTCCATCTCAAGAAACAAGAAAAATCAATAACACAAATTCTAACAGCATGCCTAAAGGAACTAGAAGGAGAACAGCTAAGACAACCCAAACCCAGCAGAAAGAGAGAAATAACAAAGATCAGGGCACAAATTAATCATATGGAAATAGAAAAAGTAGTGGAACAGATCAATGAAACCAAGAGCTGGTTCTTTGAAAATATAAACAAAATTGATAAACCTCTAGCCAAGCTTCTCAAAAAGAAAAGAGAGAGAGCCCAAACAGATAAAATCATGAATGAAAAGGGAGTGATTACAACCAATCCCTCAGAAATACAAGCAATTGTCAGAGAATACTAGAAAAACATTCACAATTGCACCAAAAACCATAAAATACCTAGGAATAAACCTAACCAAGGATGTAAAAGCTCTCTACGCTGAAAACTATGAAAAACATATAAAGGAAATTGAGGAAGACACAAGGAAACGGAAAAACATCCCATGCTCATGGATCGGAAGAGTAAATACTGTTAAAATTTCAATACTACCCAAAGCAATCTACACATTCAATGCAATCCCAATCTAAATTGCATCAGCATTCTTCTCAAAGCTAGAACAAACAATCCTAAAATTTTTATGGAACCACAAAAGACCCCGAATAGCCAAAGTAATATGAAAAAGAAAACCAAAGCGGGAGGCATCACAATTCCAGACTTCAACCTCTACTACAAAGCGGTAATCATCAAGACAGTATGGTATTGGCACAAGAACAGACACATAGACCAATGGAATAGAATAGAGAACCCAGAAATGGACCCACAAGCATATGGCCAACTAATCTTTGACAAAGCGGGAAAGAGTATCCAATGGAAAAAAGACAGCCTCTTTAACAAATGGTGCTGGGAGAACTGGACAGCAACATGCAAAAGAATGAAACTAGACCACTTCCTTACACCACTCCCAAAAATGAACTCTAAATGGATGAAGGACCTGAATGTGAGACAGGAAACCATCAAAATCCTAGAAGAGAAAGCAGGAAAAAACCTCTTTGACCTGAGCCGCAGCAATTTCCTACACAACACATCTCCAAAGACAAGGGAATTTAAAGCAAAAATGATCTATTGGGACCTCATCAAGATAAAACGCTTCTGCACGGCAAAGGAAACAATCAACAAAACTAATAAGCAACTAACAGAATGGGAAAGGATAATTGCAAATGACATCGGATAAAGGACTAGTATCTAAAATCTATAAAGAACTTACCAAACTCCACACCCAAAAAACGAATAATCCAATGAAGAAATGGGCGGTAGATATGAATAGATACTTCTCCAAAGAGGACATTCAGATGGCCAACAGACACATGAAACGATGCTCAAAGTCACTCATCATCAGGGAAACACAAATCAAAACCACACTGAGATACCACCTCACACCAGTTAGAGTGGCTAAAATGAAGAAATCAGGAGACTATAGATGCTGGCAGGGATGTGGAGAAGAGGCACCCTCCTACACTGTTGGTGGGAATGCAAACTGGTGCAGCCACTCTGGAAAACGGTGTGGAGGTTCCTCAAAAAAATGAAAATAGAGCTACCCTATGACCCAGCAATAGCACTGCTAGGAATCTACCCAAGAGGTACAGGAGTGCTGATGCACAGGGGCACACGTATCCCAATGTTCATAGCAGCACTTTCAACAATAGCCAAATCATGGAAAGAGACCAAGTGCCCATCAACTGACGAATGGATAAAGAAGATGTGGTACATATATACAATGGACTATTACGTGGCAATGAGAAAAAATGAAATCTGGCCATGTGTAGCAACATGGATGGAACTGGAGGGTAATATGTTAAGTGAAATAAGTCAGAAAAAGACAGATACCGTATGTTTCCACGAATAGGTGGATTTTGAGAGACTCAGCAAAAACCAAGGGGGAGGGGAAGAGGGGAAAGGGAAAAAAAGACACAGAGAGGGAGGGAGATAAAACATAAGAGACTCTCGAAGACTAAGAACAAACTGAGGGTAAGGGGGGGTGAGGGCTGGGGGTGAGGGGGTGACAGGCATTAAAGAGGGTACATGTTGGGATGAACACTGGTTGCTATATGTAAACCAATTTGAAAATAACCTATTAAAAAAAAAAAAAAGAAAAAATGCCAATATGGTACTGGCATAAAGACAGACATATAGATTCACTGGAATATAACTAAAAGCCAGGAATGAATCCTGACCCATATAGACAATAGATTTTAACAAGAGTGCCAAGACCATCAAAATGGGGGAAAAAAGACTTCAGGAAATGGGTGCCAGGAAAACTGAATATCCACACGCAAAAAAAATGAAGTTGGATCTTAATCTTATACCATATATAAAAATTAAATCAAAATGGATCAAAGATGTAAATATAAGACTAAAGCTATCAAATTCACAGAAGAAAATGGCAAATTCATGACATTAGATTTGACAATGGTTTCTCAGATAGGCCACCAAAAGCACAACCAAAGAAAATAAATAAATTAAACTTCATCAAAATTAAAAGCTTTTGTCCATCAAGGTACACTACTAAGAGAGTGAAAAGACAGCCCACAGAATGGTAGAAAATATCTGTAACCATGTAAAGACAACCATGTCTTTAATGTACAGAATATATAAAAAGTCCTACAACTTAACAAAAATAAAAATAACAAATAACAAATATACCCAATTCAAAAATAGGCAAAGGACTTAATAGACATTTCACAAATAGCTGTAATAAGCATGTGAAAAGGTGTCCAACATCACTAGTCATTAGAAAAATGCAAATGAAATCCACTTTACACCCACTAGGATGGCTACTGTTTTCTCTTTAAAAACAGAAAATAGTAAGTGTTGGTAAGGATGCGGAGAAATTGGAACCCTTGTACATTGCTGGTGAGAATGTAAAATGGGACAGGTGCTATGAAAAACAGTTTGGTGGTTCCTCAAAAAAGTTAAACATAGAATTACCATATGATCCAAGAATTCCACTCCTACGTATATACTAAAAAGAACTAAAAACAGGGACTCAGTCATATGCTTCAATTTTCACAGCAGTATTAATCACAATAGACAAAAAATGTAAACAATCTAAGTGTCCTTCAACAAATTATTAAATAAATAAAATTTCACACAGACATCACGCATACACATACACACACACACACACACACACACACACACAGAAATACTGTTAGCCAAAAAAAATACTGACAACAATAAAAAGTAATTAAGTTCTAATACCTGATATAAGTGGATGAACCTTGAAAACATTATGCTAAGAGCACAAAGGAAACAAAGTACAAGAGTTACATGATTCATTACATAAAATATCTAGACTAGGGGGAGGACGGAATGAGTAGTTACTGTCTAATGAGTTTAGAAGAGTTTGTGTGTGTGTGTGATTTTTTTTGTTTGTTTAAGTAGGCTCACATGTTCATGAAGCCCAACGCAGGGCTTGAACAACTTATCACGCTAAGATCCAGACCTGAGCTGAGCACAAGAGTTGAATGCTTAACCGACTGAGGCATCCAGGTGGCCCAAGTTTAGAGTTTTTGTTTGGGAAAATGAAAACTTCTGGAAATAGATAATGGTAATGGTTACACAACATTGTGAATGTACTCAAAAATGGTTAAAATGGTAAATTTTATGTTATGTATAGTTGATCACAATTTTTAAAAGCTATTATGATAAAAAGAAAAACTGAGATATGGGGCATGAAATTTTAAGATCATAGAAAGCATGGCTTAAATAAATGATTCCAAAACTTCAAAAACAATGAGAACTAAAAAAGCCCAGCAATAAGAAAACAGTCTAATTTTTAAATAGGCAAAAAGATTTGAAATTCACTCCAAAGTAAACAGATGGTACATAAAAGGATGCTCAACATCATCAGTCACCAGGCAAATGCAAAGTTAAAGTCACAATGAGATATTGTTACACACCTACAGATGGCTAGCTTTAATTAAAAAGACTGACCATACCAAATGTTGGCAAGGATGTGGAAAAACTGGAATTCTCATATGCTGCTGGTGGGATTATAAAATGGTACTATCATTTTGGGAATAAGTGTGGCAGTTTCTAAAAGAAGTTAAACCACAATACCACTTAATCCAGCCATTCCTCTCCTACGTATTTCCCAAAGAGGAAAGGAAAAAGACAACCATTGCAAGACCTATATACATGGGTGCTCATTGTAGCTTTACATGTAATTAGCAAAAAAAATGGAAACAACCCATTAACCTATCAACGAATAAATGGATAAACAACTGTGGTATGTCTGTACAATGGAATACTACTAAACAAGGAATGAACTACTGATACATGCAATAGATAAATAAAGTACAAATCTCAAAATAATTAGGCTAAATGAAAAGAAGCAGGCAAAAGAAGAGTACATGCAGTATGACTGATTTATATAAAATTTTAGAAAATGCAAACTAATGTACAGTGACAGAAAGCAGATCAGTAGTTGTTTGAAGATAAGGAAAGGGGCAAGAAAGGATAAAAGAATGGGATTAAAGAAACTTTTGGGTGTGATTATAGTGATGGATTCAAGGGTGAACACATATGTCAAAATTTACCAAATTGTACAGTTTATTTTTTTAAATGTTTATTTCTTTTTCAGAGACAGAGACAGAGCACAAGTCAGGGAAGGCAGAGAGAGAGGGAGACACAGAATCCAAAGTAGGTTCCAGGCGCGAGCAGGGTAGGGGCAAAGAGAAAGGACACAATCTGAAGCAGGCTCGAGGCTCTGAGCAGCCAGCACAGAGGCCAATGCGGGGCTCAAACTCGACCCATTAAATCACGACCTGAACCAAAGTCAGATGCTTAACCTACTGAGCCACCCAGGCGCCCCCCAAATTATACACTTTAAATAGGTGCAGCTTATTGTATGTCAATTATAATTCGATAAAGTAGTGTTTTTTTTAAAGCAGTCAAGGTGAACTGGGATGGCTCACTTTAAATCCAAGTTTAGTTGCCAAATTTTAACCTTAAATCTTATAGAGAAGGAAAAAGGTAACAAATTGTTCAGTTAGTTAAGGGGTCACAAAACTAGAAAGAAGTCAAACTAGGATTCAAATCTAGGACTGTGATTACTATAGTAATCAAAACCTTTCTCTTTATACTTCTTCTGAAAAAGAGAAGCATATGAATGGGCAGAGATCCATTCAACAAGTATTTATCATATCAGGCACTATTCTAGGCTCTGGAGATACATCGGTCAACAAAAGATACAAAAACCCTTGCAACTGTGAAGCTTAAATATTCTGGAAATAAACAGGTTATATAAAAAAATCAAAAATATATGCTATATCAGATGGTCAAGTATATGCTATAAGGTGAAAAATAAAATGAAGTGCTAAAGAATGGGTAGTTCAATTTTTTTAAAGTAGAAATGTTTGAAGGAAGATATTGCAGAAAAATGCGAAAGATATAGTCACAAAATAACAGCTAGTCTACAAATAAAATAAAAACAATTAAGAAGGGAAAGACACATTGGTGTCACCTAACCTTTCACCTAACAAAAACACTATAATTTAGCGCAATTCACTGATATATCTATCTGTCCTGCCTGAAGGATAATTATACCATTCCCACTATAGGTCAATGAGAAAACAAGACAGCAAAATAATACAAAAAACTACAAAAGATTCTCAAATATTAGAGAAAATTACTGTACTAGAGATATTCTAAAGTATACTACACCTAAATCTAAATAAAACTCTAAAAAACTCAAATGGAAGAACATGACTCCAAAAGTTAGTACAATAATCATAGCACGCAATCTCAACATGCTGTTTATTTAGCTGGAAAACTATCATTATGCACTAGCATAATTATAAAGAATTGTTTCTGCCTAGAAATACAACAAATGATTGTCAAAAAATGATTTAAAAAAATGTAACCATACACTGAAATCTGAAATATCAAAGTTTAGGACTACTGATGCAAAATCATAAACCCAGAAAATACAAATCAGCCTCATTAGACACAGCAGATAAACTGAAAATAAGTAACAAAGTGATTTTTTTTTTAAGGCAGAAAAAACACCCTACAATTTTCTACTGTGATTTGGAAATAGTCCCTCATTATAACTGTCTGCATAAAAGGCCAACACTAGCAAAATGCTGGGATGCAAAGGGTGGATCTAATCTTAACCTATGATAGAAACAGGATAAAACCCATATATCATTTCACTTTAAAACCTAACTTCATGCCTCAAGCAGGGAAACTTGCCTGAGAATTTAATGAAAGCTGTGGTCACTCTTTGAGAAACATGCACCTAAATTTACTGATGGCCCTGGAAAACAGCCATGGATTTCTAAACTTCTTGCAAGCATACAGACCTCAATCTTAAGTTCCTGGATCAAGCATTCAAGAAAACAGAACTTCTCGTTCTTTGTAGGAAAACCCTCTTCAGATCCTCTATTCCACGTATCCTAATACGTGAGAAGTAATTCCTTGATGATTTACTGAGTTTGTTAAGATGTGAAAGTTTAAAAAATCACCATTTTCTGTGTTCCAACAACTACTTAGACCATAAAATTTTTAAATTTAAATTGCAAAGGAAGCTAGCCAAATACATCTAATTTCATTCCCTCCTAAAATCTAACTAAAACCACGGTTAAGAAAAAAATTTATTTTTAATCCTGTAACCCATAGGATGAAGAAAGTGGGAAAGGAAACAAAACCTAAATAATTTTAAAAGCTGAAAAACAGATGGGCCAGTCTGAGAAAACCAAACCCATACCAATAGTAAAAAGAACCAATCCAATTTACACCTCGAAATTCTTAACAAGCTCAAGAACTGGCAGTAACGGGTAACTCTGGAAGTGGTGGGAAGGAGGTAGGGAGGAAGGAGTTCAAGGGAGATGCTAAAATAAGAAAAGATTGATTTAAAATTTCTAGGCAGCATTTAGATCTTTAGATTTACCTCCGGCAATCCATATCTCAGTGTATCTCCCTTTACTCCACTCAGGAAAATGGCTGGAAGCTTATTCTCCAGAAGAGTAAATGCATTTTTATTCTAGATTGAGTGACACCAGGCACATCTTAGGAATAGGGATGAGTACAAAAAATAGGATTATGTGAACATACACAGAAAAAACTCCAGCCCCTTTCCAATACTGAGCTCTCAGAATTCTGGTATCCAAGGCTTTTTACCCTTCAGGCATTCTCATGCTATCCATTTATTTTTGTTTGTTTCAAATTTGTATTTTAAATTCTAGTTAAAATACAGTGCAATACAGGTTTCAGGAGCAGAATTTAGTGATTTATCACTTACATATAACACCCAGTGTTCTCATCACAAATGACCTCCTTAATCCCCATTACTCATTTAGCCCATTCCCTGCCCACCTCCCTCCAGCAACCCTCACTTTGTTCTCTATACTTAAGAGTCTCTTGTGGTTTGCCTCCCTCTTTTTTGTTTTCCATTCCCCTATGTTTATCTGTTTTGTTTCTTAAATTCCACATGAGTGAAGAAACCATATGGTATTTGCATTTCTCTGACTTATTTCACTTATCATGCTATCCATTTAGAGTTAATAAAAAGGGGCCTCAAGGATCCAACATATTAGACAAAAATAAACCCACCACAAAGTACATAAAAGTGAAATTTGTGAACATATTGTGAAATCCCAGAACTCTAGGAGCATAATTATGTTTCTATTAATAAGCTTCCAAATAGGAAAATAGATTCTACCAAAAGATCAGACTCTTTAATACTAACACTGCAAGCCAGAAGACAATGGTTGACAATGCCTTAAATATGCTGAAGGAAAATAATTTCTAATTTAGCATTCTGTATCTACACTATTGATAAAGAGTTAGGATAAAATAAAGACATCTTCAGGGGCACCTGGGTGGCTCAGGCAGTTTAGTGTCTGACTCTGGCTCAGGTCATAATCTCATGGCTCATGGGTTAGAGGCCCCGTGTCAGGCTTTATATATATATGTATACATATATACATATATATACAATTTATTGTCAAGTTAGCTAACATACAATGTATACGGTGTGCTCTTGGTTTTGGGGGTAGATTCCCATGATTCATCACTTACATACAACACCCAATGCTCATCCCAACAAGTGTCCTCCTCAATGCCCATCACCCAGTTTTAAAATCAGGTATTGTGAAGGATGCCTGGTTGGTTCAGTTGGTTGAGTGTCCAACTCAATTTCAGCTCAGGTCTTGATCTCAGGGTTGTGAGTTCAAGACCCATGACAGGCTCCATGGTCAGCATGGAGACTACTAAAAAAAAAAAGAAGAAAGAAAAAGAAAGAGAAGGAAGGAAGGAAGGAAGGAAGGAAGGAAGGAAGGAAGGAAGGAAGGAAGGAAGGAAGGGAGGGAGGGAGGGAGGGAGGGAGGGAGGGAGGGAGGAAGGGAGGAAGGAAGGAAGGAAGATATTGTGAACCATATAATATTATTCTTCTTTTTCAAGATTGTTTTTACTATTGTATGGTGTCTTTGCATATAAATTTTAAAATCAGCCTCTCAACTTCAAGAAAAAGTCTCCCAAGCTTTGACTTTGTAATGAATCTATACATCAGTTTGAAGAGAACTGCCATCTTAAACAACACTGAATCTTCCAATAAACATAATTTGTCTCTGCACATATTAAATTTTCCTTCAATATCGCTTTGCAATATTTTATAGTTTTCACTTTGCAGGTTTTGCAAATCATTCCCTATTTTGTTCCTAAGTATTTTTTTTTAATTTTTAATGTTTATTTATTTTTGAGAGAGAGAGGGAGACAGAGTGTGAGTGGGGGAGGGGCAGAGAGAGAGGGAGACACAGAATCTGAAGCAGGTTCCAGGCTCTGAGCTGTGAGCACAGAGTCCAACATGGGGCTTGAACTCACGAGCTGTGAGCTCATGACTTGAACTGAAGTCCAACGCTTAACCGACTGAGCCACCCAGGCACCATGTTGTTCCTAAGTATTTTTTAATGCTATCGTAAAAGTTGTTTTATAATTCCATTTATAATTGCCCACTGCTAACATAAAAATATTACTGGCTTTGTATATTGACTTTACGGCCTGTGACTTACTAAATTCAATTATTAGTTCTACAGCTTTTTTCTCTAAATTCCTTAGGGAATTCTACATACACAATCATGCATACATTTAAAAGAGTTTTAGGAGTACCTGGGTGGCTCAGTTGGTTAAGCGTCCAACTTTTGATTTCAGCTCAGGTCATGACTGCACGGTTTGTGAGATCAAGCCACACATCGGGCTCCCATGCTCACAGCACAAAGCCTGCATGGGATTCTCTCTCCTCTCTCTCTCTCTCTGCCCCTCCCCCAGTTCACACTCACGGGTGTCTCTCTTTCACTCTCTCTCTCTCTCTCAAAATAAACTTTAAAAAAAAAAAAAAGCGAAAAGAGTTTTAGCTTTCCCTTTCCAATCTTTATAACGTGTGTGTGTGTGCGCGTGTGCATGCGAATGGGCGCGCACGTTTTTACCGTTGTATTGCAATGGTTAGTACCACCATACAATACTGAATAGAAAAAGTGAGAATGGACAGCCCTGCCTTGTTTTTAATCTTAGGAGAAAAAAATGTATGGTTTCATCATTATGTATGTCATCAGCTTTAGACTTCTGTAGATCATGACCTTAGGTGAAAAGCATTGAACCAGTCACAACAGTGTACATTAGCTATAGAATTTTTGTAAATGCCCTTTATTAAGGCTGCAAAGCCATCTTTTATTCTCTTGTCATGAATGTTTAATTTTGTCACTTTATTTTCATTTATGAAAATTACATGATTTTTCCCTATCCTATTAAGACAGCAAATTAAATTGAATAATTTTCTATTAAACAAACCTTAACATTCCCATGATAAACCCTAATTGTTCATGATATATTATCATTTTTATATACCTTTGTACTTAATTTACTAAAATTGTCTTAAAGATTTTTGTGCCATAAAAACAGGGAGGGAACAAAACATAAGAGACTCTTAAATATAGAGAACAAACAGTCGCTGGAGGGGATGTGGGAGGGGGTATGGGCTAAAAGGAAGACACTTGTTGGAATGAGCACTGGGTGTTATACATAGGGGATGAATCACTGAAATCTACTCCTGAAATCATTGTTGCACTGTATCCTAACTAACCTGGATGTAAATTTAAAAAATAAATAAGTAAAAATTTTTAAAAAATATTTTTGTTTCAATGTTTATGATAAACTTTGTTCTGTAGTTGTCTTGTAATATGTTTGTCTGATTTTGGTATTAAGTAATATCAGTTCCAATAATAAATTAGGAACTGTTTACTCCTCCCTTTTCTGAAACAATTTGTTTAGGATTGGTATCATTTCTATCTAAAATGTTTAATATAATTTGTCAGTTGAAGCCATCTGGGCCTGAAGTTTTTTTGTGGAATAGTTTTTAATTACAAATTCCATTTTTTTAGTGAATATAGGACTATTATAGTTTCTTATTATTCCTTGAGTAATTTTTGTTAATTTGTATATCTCAAAGAATCTTCCTTTACATCTAGGGTGCAAAATTCATAAGCATAAAATGTATAATATTCCTTTATTATCCTTTTAATATCTGTAGGGTCTGTAGTGATACACTCTTTTCTTCCTCATATTGGTAATGGGTGTATTCACTCTTTTTTCTATCAGTCTGTAAGCTTAGTGACTTTCTCTTTTCAATGTACGAGCTTTCATTTCCGTTGATATCCTGTATTGTTTTTCTGTTTTCATTTTACTGATTTATGCTCCTAACCTGATTCTTTACTTTTACTTAAATTGACTTAATACACTTTTCCTTTTTCTAATTATCTAAGATAGGAACTGAGATCATTGATTTTTTTTTTTTTAGTAGCTCACTGATTTTAGATCTCTCTTGTTTGCTAATATAGGCATTTAAAGTCATATGTTACCCACTAAGTATGGCTTTGGCTGCAACCCACAAACTTTGATATGTTGTATTAATTATTATTCAATTCCAAATATTCCCTAATTTTACTTGGGATTTCATCTTTTTCTTAATGTTTATTTATTTACTTTTGAGAAAGAGAGAGAGAGACAGGGCGGCGGAAAGGGAGGCAGAGAGAGAATTCCAAGCAGGCTCCGTGCTGCCAGCACAGAGCCCAATGAGGGGCTCAATCTCACAAACTGTGATATCATGACCTGAGCCAAAATCAAGAGTCAGACCTTTAGCCAACTAAACCACCCAGGCACCCCATGATTTCATCTTGGATCATGGATTATTGAGAAGTGTCTTAATTTCCAAATGTTTGAGATTTTCACAGTTGTTACTGATATCTAACTTAATTCTGTTTTCAGAGAACATACTCTGTGATTTCAGTCTTTCTAAATTTGTCATATATTGTTTGAAATCCCACCATAGGATATATCCTGGTATCTGTGCATCTGAATCTGCATTTGTGTTGTTGAGTGTAGTATCCTACAATGTCAAGGTAAGTTGGTAATGTTCAGATCTTTGCTTTTACTGATTTCTTTTTTTGGTTTTATGTCAACCGTAACTGAAAAGAGAAACTGATGGATTGGCTCTTAATTATTATGAAATGTTCCTCATTATTTCCGTTACCTGAAATCATTTCTATGGTTTTAATAGAGTCACTCCATCTCCTTATATTTCCTGCTATCATGGTATATCTTTTTCCATCCATTTGCTTTCAGACCACTTATATATTTATATTTAAAGTGAGTTTCGGGGTGCCTGGGTGGCTCAGTCAGTATGCATCCCACTCTTAATATTGGCTCAGGTCATGATCTCACAGTTCATGAGATCAAGCCTCACGTTGGGCTCTGTGATGACAGTGTGAAACCTGCTTGGGATTCTCTTTCTCCTTCTCTCTCTGCCCCTCCCCCATGTGTGTACTCTCCCTCTCTCAAAATAAATATATTTTTTAAATAAATAAATAAATAAATAAATAGATAAAATGAATTTCATTTATAGGTAGTTTCATAGATAGACAGTTGGGTCTTTTTTTTTTTCAATTAATCCCTCCTTTTAACTGGAATATTTAGTGCATTAACAATATGATATTTTGTATAACTGGGTTTGTGACTGTTATTTTGTTATTTTTCTATTTATCTACCCTGGTTTTTGTTCTTCTGTTTCTCCTTTTCAGCCTTGTTTACGTCAACATATCACAGAACTGCATTTTACCTTTTCTAATCTCTTTTTTCCAGTTTTACTGAGATATAACTATAACGCTGTACTAATTTAAGATGTATGACTTAATGTTTAATATATATATTGCAAAATGATTACCACAATAAATTCAATTAATATTCATCACTTCACACAGTTACAAAGTTTTTTCCTTGTGGTGAGAACTTTTAAGACTTACTCTTAGTAACTTTCAAATGTACAACACAGTATTGTTAACTATAGTTACCATATGGTCCATTACATCCCAGACCTTCTTTTTCTTTTTTTTTTTTTTGTAAGTTAGAATTCTTTTTTTTTCATATAATAGTTTATTTTCAAATTGGTTTACATATAACACCCAGTGTTCATCCCAACATGTGCCCTTTATAATGCCCATCACCCCCTCTCCCCCCTCCTCGTCCCCCTTACCCTCAGTTTTTTCTTAGTCTTTGAGAGTCTCTTATGTTTTATCTCCCTCCCTCTCTGTGTCTTTTTTTTTCTTTCCCCTCTTCCCCTCCCCCTGGTTTTGCTTAGTCTCAGAAAGTCCACCTATTCGTGGAAACATATGGTATCTGTCTTTTTCTGACTGACTTATTTCACTTAACATAATACCCTCAAGTTCCATCCATCTGGCTACACATGGCCAGATTTCATTTTTTCTCATTACCACGTAGTAGTCCATTGTATATAAGTACCATAACTTCTTTATCCATTCGTCAGTTGATGGGCACTTGGTCTCTTTCCATGATTTGGCTATTGTCGAAAGTGCTGCTATGAACATTGGGGTACACGTGCTCCTATGCATCAGCATTTCTGTGTCTCTTGGGTAGATTCCTAGCAGGGCAATTGCTGGATCATAGGGTAGCTCTATTTTCATTTTTTTGAGGAACCTCCATACCGTTTTCCAGAGTGGCTGCACCAGTTTGCATTCCCACCAACAGTGTAGGAGGGTGCCTACTTCTCCACATCCTCGCCAGCATCTATAGTTTCCTGATTTGTTCACTTTAGCCACTCTGACTGGTGTGAGGTGGTATCTCAGTGTGGTTTTGATTTGTATTTCCCTGATGATGAGTGACATTGAGCATTGTTTCATGTGTCTGTTGGCCATCTGAATGTCCTCTTTGGAGAAGTGTCTATTCATATCATCCGCCCATTTCTTCACTGGGTTGTTTGTTTTTCGGGTTTGGAGTTTGGTAAGTTCTTTATAAATTTTAGATATTAGTCCTTTATCCGATATGTCATTTGCGATGATCTTTTCCCATTCTGTTGGTTGCCTATTCGTTTTGTTGGTTGTTTCTTTTGCTGTGCAAAAGCTTTTTATCTTGATGAGGTCCCAGTAGTTCATCTTTGCTTTTAATTCTCTTGCCTTTGGAGACGTGTCGAGTAGGAAATTGGTGCGTCTTAGGTCAAAGAGGCTTTTTCCTGTTTTCTCCTCTAGGATTTTGACGGTTTCCTGTCTCACATTCAGATCTTTTATCCATTTAGAATTTATTTTTGTGAGTGGTGTAAGAAAGTGGTCTAGTTTCATTCTTTTGCATGTTGCTGTCCAATTCTCCCAGCACCATTTGTTAAAGAGGCTGTCTTTTTTCCATTGGATACATTTTCCCGCTTTGTCAAAGATTAGTTGGCCATATACTTGCGGGTCCATTTCTGAGTTTTCTATTCTATTCCATTGGTCTATGTGTCTTTTTTTGTGCCAATACCATACAGTCTTGATGACCACCGCTTTGTAGTAGAGGTGGAAGTCTGGGATTGTGATGCCTCCCGCCTTGGTTTTATTCTTCAGTATTATTTTGGCTCTTCGAGGTCTTTTGTGGTTCCATACAAATTTTAGGATTGTTTGCTCTAGCTTGGAGAAGAATGCTGGTGCAATTTTGATTGGGATTGCATTGAATGTGTAGATTGCTTTGGGTAGTATTGCCATTTTGACGATATTTATTCTTCCAATCCATGAGCATGGGATGTTTTTCCATTTCCTTGTGTCTTCCTCAATTTCCTTCATAGGTTTTTTATAGTTTTCAGTGTAGAGGTCTTTCACCTCTTTGGTTAGGTTTATTCCTAAGTATTTTATGGTTTTTGGTGCAATTGTGAAAGGGATTAGCTTCTTTATTTCTCTTTCTGCTGCTTCATTGTTGGTGTATAGAAATGCCACCGATTTCTGTACATTGATTTTGTATCCTGCAACTTTGCTGAAATCATGAATCAGTTCTAGTAGGCTTTTGGTGGATTCTGTCGGGTTTTCCATGTAAAGTATCATGTCATCTGCAAAAAGTGAAAGTTTGACTTCCTCCTTGCCAATCTTGATGCCTTTTATTTTGTTTTGTTGTCTGATTGCTGATGCTAAGACTTCCAGCACTATGTTAAACAGCAGTGGCGAGAGTGGACACCCCTGTCGTGTTCCTGATCTCAGGGGGAAGGCTTTCAATTTTTCCCCATTGAGGATGATATTAGCTGTGGGCTTTTCATAGATGGCTTTTATGATGTTTAGGTATGTTCCTTCTATCCCGACTTTCTCGAGAGTTTTTATTAAGAAAGGATGCTGTATTTTGTCAAATGCTTTTTCTGCATCTATTGACAGGATCATATGGTTCTTATCATTTCTTTTGTTGATGTGATGTATCACGTTGATTGATTTGCGAATATTGAACCAGCCCTGCAACCCAGGGATGAATCCTACTTGATCATGGTGGATAATTCTCTTTATATGCTGTTGGATTCGATTTGCTAGTATCTTGTTGAGAATTTTTGCATCCATATTCATCAGGGATATTGGCCTGTAATTCTCTTTCTTTGCTGGGTCTCTATCTGGTTTGGGAATCAAAGTGATGCTGGCTTCATAGAATGAGTCCGGGAGTTTTCCTTCCATTTCAATTTTTTGGAACAGCTTGAGGAGGATAGGAATTAACTCTGTTTTAAATGTCTGGTAAAATTCCGCAGGAAAGCCATCTGGCCCAGGGCTTTTATTTGCTGTGAGGTTTTTAATAACTGATTCTATTTCTTCACTAATTATGGGTCTGTTCAAATTTTCTATTTCTTCCCGTTTGAGTTTTGGTAGCGTGTGGCTATTTAGGAAGTTGTCCATTTCTTCCAGATTACCAAATTTGGTGGCATATAATTTTTCATAGTATTCTCTGATGATTGCTTGTATCTCTGAGGGATTGGTTGTAATTTCTCCCTTTTCATTCACGATTTTATTTATTTGAGTTCTCTCTCTTTTCTTTTTGAGAAGCCTGGCTAGAGGTTTGTCTATTTTGTTTATTTTTTCAAAGAACCAGCTTTTAGTTTCATTGATCTGTTCCACTACCTTTTCTGTCTCCATATGGTTAATTTCTGCTCTGATCTTTGTTATTTCTCTCTTTCTGCTGGGCTTGGGTTGTTTTAGTTGATCTGCTTCTAGTTCCTTTAGGCGTGCTGTTAGAATTTGTGTTATTGATTTTTCTTGTTTTTTGAGATGGGCCTGGATTGCAATATATTTCCCTCTCAGGACTGCTTTTGCTGCGTCCCAGAGCGTTTGGATTGTTGTATTTTCATTTTCATTTGTTTCCATGTATTTTTTAATTTCTTCTCTGATGGCTTGGTTGACCCAGTCATCTTTTAGTAGGTTATTTCTTAGCCGCCATGTTTTTGGATATTTTCCAGGCTTTCTCCTGTGGTTGATTTCAAGTTTCAAATCATTGTGGTCTGACAGTGTACATGGTATGATCTCAATTCTTTTATATTTATTCAGAGCTTCCCTGTGCCCCAGAATATGGTCTATCTTGCAAAATGTAGCATGTGCAGATGAGAAGAACGTAAATTCCTTTGCTTCTGGATGAAGGACCCTAAAGATGTCTGTGAGGCCCATCTGTCCTAACGTGTCATTCAGGGCTATTGTTTCTGCGGAGATTTTCTGTTTTGTGGATCTATCCAATGCTGAGAGTGGAGTGTTGAGATCCCCTACTATTAGGACATTTTTATCGATGAGGTTGCTAATGTTTGTAATTAGTTGTTTTACAAATTTGGGTGCCCCCGAATTCGGTGCGTAGATATTTACAATTGTTAGCTCTTCCTGCTGGATGGTCCCCGAGACTATTATATAATGTCCTTCTTCATCTCTTATTACATCGTTCATTTTAAAGTCTAATTTGTCTGATATAAGTGTGGCTACTCCGGCTTTCTTCTGACTTCCAGTAGCATGGTAGATAGTTCTCCATCCCCTCACTTTCAATCTGAAGGTATCTTCAGGTTTAAGATGAGTTTCTTGAAGGCAGTAAATAGATGGGTCTTGTTTTTTAATCCATTCTGTTATCCTGTGTCTTTTGATTAGCGCATTTAGTCCATTTACATTCAGTGTTAATATTGAAAAATATGGGCTTACAGTCACTGTATTATCTGTAAGTTTCATGTTTGTAAGGCTGTCCCTGGCAGTTTGTGTTCTTTGCAACCTTGGCTTCATAGAATGCCCCTCAGGATCTCTTGCAGTGCTGGCTTATTTGTGATAAATTCTTTCAGTTTTTGTTTGTTGGGAAAAACCTTGATCTCTCCTTCTATTCTGAACGACAGGCTAGCCGGATACAGAATTCTTGGTTGCATGTCCTTCTTGCTCATCACATTGAAGATATCCTGCCATTCCTTTCTGGCTTGCCAAGTTACTGTAGATAAGTCTGCTACTACCCTTATATGTCTGCCTTTGTATGTTAGGGTTCTTTTGTCCCTAGCTGCTTTCAGGATTCTCTCCCTATCTTTGTATTTTGCCAGCTTCACTATGATGTGCCGTGCAGAAGGTCTATTCAAGTTACGTCTGAGGGGAGTTCTCTGTGCCTCTTGGATTTCCATGCCTGTTTCCTTCCTCATGCTGAGGAAGTTCTCAGCAATGATTTGTTCAAGAACCCCTTCGACTCCTTTCTCTCTCTCTTCTTCCTCTGGAACTCCTATGATACGGATATTGTTTCGTTTGAGTGCATCGCTCAGCTCTCGAATTCTCCTTTCCTGTTCCTGGATCAGCTTCTCTCTCTTTTTATCTGCTTCCTCTTTTTCAATGATTTTGTCTTCTAATGCGCTAACCCTTTCCTCTACCTCTTCAATCCGTGCTGTGGCTGCTTCCAGTTTCCCCTGTCTTTCTTCCAATGTCTTCTTTAATTCTTCCTGACCGTTTTTAAGGTCCTTGAACTCTGCCGCGCGGGACCCCTTGCATTCATCTAAGCTTTCTTCAAGGCCAGCAATTAGTTTTATGATTATCATTCTATATTCAAGTTCTGTTATGTTGCTTATATCTGTTTTCATTAATTCTTGAGGTGTCACTGCTTCTTGTAGATTCCTTTGAGGAGAATTCTTCCGTCTCGTCATTTTGGCTGGATGTGTTATGGGTTGTTTCTTGAAGTTGCCCTGGAAAGGAAAACTGACAGACACACAGAACACAGAAATACTCAAACGTACCGACAAATGGTCCAGACAAGCAGTTCACAACAGAAAAAAATAACAAGTGACTCTCTGAGGGCAATGTCCTGAAGTAACAGCTACACGTTAAGGACAGGGTATGTAGTGTGCTGGTGGCAGAGCATATATAGACAGAATAATGACTGGTGCAGGGAGAAGAAGGAAATGGACTTTGCCCAGGTAGAGCGACTAAAGGGTTTAATCCAGACTGATAGAAATCAGAATAAGGACAGGTGCGAGGGAAAAGGAATAAAGATCGATGTCGTCTAGATGAATTTAAACGGCCTGGTTATTCCAGAAAAAGGGCTAGGGAAGTAAAGAAGAGGTTGTAGGACATGTCCTCAAAGAGTGGGTTAAAAAAAAAAAACAAAAAAACAAAAAAACAAAAAAATGATTAAGCCAGTCAGTACCCTGGATGACCAGCTCAGGGATGGGGATTGGTAGGAATGAGAAAGGGAGGGATAAATTTAAAAGGAAGAAATGACTGGCGTTACTCCAGGCAGCAATCTCCACTTGGATCAGTCGCTCCTGCTGATAGTTTGGGAGGGGCGTGGTTTAGTGTAGGCGGGTCAGGCCTCCACTGCTGCAGAGATGGCATCTGGGGTGACTTCCTGGCTTGTGAGACAACAATGGCGTCTCTCCAGACACGCGCCACCAGTCCTGGAGGCTTTATACGCCCCTTTATTTCTGTTCTCTCTCCACCGCCAGCGCCGGCCTAGTGTGGTTTACTGGAGCCGCCGCCTGGGGCTGCCTGGGTCCCTCTGCCAGTTCCGGCGGCGGCGGCGGCGGCGGCGGCGGCGGCGGCGTGCGTGCCCGGAGGCGCTGGGCGAGGGTGGCGCGGTGGCGCGGCCGTCTGCTACCCCCCGATTTGGCTGTAACTGTGCGGGGGTTAGAGGTGCTCCGCAGGAGCCGCCGCCTGGGTCCCCGCTGCCTGTCCCGGCAGCGCGCGCCCCGGAGGCCCTGGGCGAGGGTGGCGCGGTGAGGCGGCCGTCTGTCACCCCCGATTTCGTTATAATTGTGCCGGGGTTAGAGGAGCTCGGCTGGTGGCGCCGCCCGCGTCCCCGCTGCCAGTCCCCTCGGCTAGGGACGGGGTTGGCACAGTCCCAACAGCGCGCGATAGTGCTGCTGTTTGCCACTGAACTTCTCTTCAAAGGCCCTGCATTTAGGGGCTGGATGGTAGCGGGCTCACCCGCTCTGGCCCTCTCGTTCAGATGTTGTTCCAACGGCACTTTCCCAGCTATCTCCGAAGACGCTCACCCTCCCCTCAGCTCAACTTCCCGAGTTCGAGTTCGTTTTATTCGACCCAGATTAAACTCATGGTTTAGTTGGGCCGTGTCTGTTTTCGCCTACGTTTCTTGTCAGCTGTAGCACCTTTTCCCCCCGATTTTTGGAGTTGAGAGAGACAATGGTTTCAGTCGTCCCCCTTTAAAGGGCAAGCGAAATACTGGAGCCCCCTACTCCTCCGCCATATTGCCCCTTCTCCCTTATTTTTCTTAAAACAGGAAGTTTGTATCTCTTGACCATCTTCACCCATTTTCCCATTATCCATCCCTTGCCTCTAGCAACCTCCAATGTGTTCTATTCCTATGAATCTGGGACTTTAGATATCATGCAGTATTTTTTTATCTGATTTATTTCACTTAGCATAATGCTCTCAAGGTCCACCTGTGTTACAAATGGCAAGCTTTCCTTATTTTTATGGCTGAATAATATTCCAAGGTACACCACTTATTTTTGTCCATTCGTCAGTGGACCCTTACAATGTTTCCATTTCTTGGCTATTGTAAATAATGCTGTAATGAACATGGAGATGAAGGTACCTCTTCGTTATAGTGATTTCATTTCCTTTATGTATATACCTAGAACTGGAATTGCTGGATAATATTGTAGTTCTATTTTCAATTTTTGGAAAAACTTCCATACTATTTTCCATAGTGGCTGCACCAATTTACACTCCCACTAACAGTGCACCAGAGTTCCCTTTTCCCCACATCCTCATCAACACATGTCTCTTGCCTTTTTGATGATGACCATTCCTTCTGTTTGAGATTTTATTATTTTTTAAGGATTGTATTTTTAAGTAATATCTACCCAACATGGGGCCTGAACTCACAACCACGAGATCAAGAGTCACATGCTCTACTGACTGTACCAGCCAGGGACCCCTGATGATGACCACTCTAACAGGTGTGAAGTGATATTTCACTGTAGTTTTAATTTCATTTCTCTGATAATTAGTGATTTTGAGTATCTTTTTATGTACCTCTTGGTCATTTGTAGATCTTCTTTGGGAAATGTCTATTTAGTTCCTCTGACCATTTTTAAATCAGATTTTTTTTTTGAGTTGTAGGAGTTCTCTACATATTTCAGATATTATCCTTTTATTGTATATATGATTTGAAAATACTTTATGATATCATTTGGGAAATATAAGATTAGGATCTCATTACAAAGAAGAGTTATAGGGCATACTATGAAATAAAGAGCATATGGTCAGTGCAGTAAGTCTTCAAATGAAAACAATGCAAAAGATAACCAACTGAATACCACTGCAATCTGGACACTTTTATAATTATTAAAAATCTGCTACTTAACACTATCAATGATATAATAATTACTGCTACATATACAGTTCTGAGATTTTTAAAACCTTCAAGACTGTCATTAGCTTCCATTTTTGAGTTCTGGAGTAGCCAAGGTAATGGCAGTTACATAAATCCAAATCACAACAAATCCTCCTAAATTTTATAGACCACAAAGGAAAAGAAGTAAAATTACAAATATTCCACATTGTCAACACAACTAAAAGACAGAGAACACTAAAAACTTAAAATTACCTATAAGTAAAATAAATACCAATTTCCAGCAGAAATGTTTTCAGAATCTCCAACCCTTTGTAGAGATCAAATGGATGGTAGGGGTGTACCACAAGGAGAACAAGAGAGGAAAATGGATGAAATAAGACTGAACAAAAATTAGTCCCAAGATAAAGTCCATTCCAAGCGGGAAAATACTGAAAAAGAGCCCTGGTATATCAGTGTAAACTTAGAGAAAGTGCTTAAAAGTGGATATGGAACTCGAAAAAAGCAGTCTTAGGAAGGGATTTATTCAGGGGATAATGGAAAGGCAATCTTTTTTTTTTTAATGTTTTATTTATTTTTGAGAGAGAGAGAGAGAGAGAGCACAAGCAGAGGAGGGGCAGAGAGAGAAGGAGACACAGAATCCAAAGCAGGCTTAAGGCTCTGAGCTGTCTGCACAGAGCCCTTGAACCCATGAACCATAAGATCATGACCTAAGCAAAAGTCAGATACCTAACCGACTGAGCCACCCAGGCACCGGAAGAGGCAATCTTTTTAAATGGTACAATGAAGGGACAAAAAGGAGAGGGAAATTTAGGGTCCTGAAAAAAGAAATTAAAAAAAGAAAGAAAAGTCAAAAGACATATAACCTTCACTACCAACACTCATTCAAAAGAGAACCAGTAAGGAGATCATACTTTGCTACAACAGAAAACATCACTTCTAAACCAGGAATTTTATAAACCATGCCAAAATCCAGCTGTGCTCATGAAATGAAGAAGCAGGAACATTCTTCATCTATATGAAATTACTATAAGGAAAAAAAAAAGGCTCAAATACTTGAACGAATAAAAGTCCTAAGCTCCCCCCTCAACAACCCACCAAAAAATTAACTATGGAGCAGGAAAAAACCTGTGACTTGTAGCATCTAAATATATGGGGATTAAAAAAAAACTTGAATTATAAATTTGAAAAATAAAAACAAAAATAGGCCAGAAATGGAGGTGCCTAGGTAGTTCAGTCAGTTAAGCATCCAATTCTTGGTTTCAGCTCAGGTCATGATCTCACGGTTTGTGAGTTTGAGCCCCACATCGGGCTTCACGCTGACGACGGAACCTGCTTGGGATCTTCTCTCTCCCTATCTCTCTGCTCCCCCTCCCCCCAAAAATAAATAAAATAAAATAAATTTTTAATGCACCAGAAAACAAGAAGGAAAGAAACAAGCTGATTTTTAAAAAATCCATTGAAAACAGAAGAAAAAGTCAAAATCATATCAGAAATGAAGATCGAATTTGAATGTAAGGTTCATACTGTGCATTAAAGAAAAACAAAGAAACAAGAATATGAATGAGATAAAGAAGTGAAAGTGAAAGTAGTTGAAATGGAAAACAGGTGAATGTTTTAAACTTAAAGTTTACATGGAATTCCTAAAAACTAAAAGCAAAACACTGTAAAGTGCCTAATAATTAAAACTGTAATTTGAGAAAAGTTTCTTAAAATAAAAGAAAATCTGAATATACATATAGAAGTCATCCATCAGGCACTTGGGAAACTGACCCATAATGAAAAACTTTGAGACATGCCCTAGAAAAGCTAATAGACTTTAAGAAAAAAATCCTGAAGGCATCGAAAAAAATCAGGAAGACAAGAAAACTACACACTGACATCAGAATTCTCAAAAACAAGGTAATAATAAAGCAGCATTTTCAAGAAACCATAGGAAAGACTGTATGAATCAAGAATTGTCTACCAAACCAAGCTGTCCTTCAAGTACCAAGACTTTTTTTTAGGTTTTGGGCATTAAATAATTCAGGAATTCTATATCCATGTCCATTTCTTGAACCACTAAAGAATGAGACTCATCCAAACAAGAGATTACTGGAGAAAGAACCACAAGGGAAATGACTATGAATCTGATATATTTAATGACAGATCTAATAAAAGATGTAGAGGTGAGGGTTAAAAAAATATATAAATTTTGTATGTTTTGACAACATACAAATAATGCAACTAAATATTAAAGGAGGAAAAGAAAGAAGAAAAGTGAAATTAGCTTACTGTTTGTTGTATAAAGAATGGTAAGAGTCAAAGGCTAACACAAGAAAATGGCAAAAAAAAAAAAAAAAAAACCTAAAACAGGACGTTAAGGGCATTTGAAAAAAAGTGTTGCTAAATATCTACAAGACTGAAAATAAGGCACAGAAAGATGTAGAGAATATTACACTATAAAAAGATAACAAGTATAATTCACATACCAATTATTTTAAAAAAATGTGTCAGGGTCAACACCAAAATTAAGTCATATTTATAAATGTAAATGGACTTTATTCATCCATTAAAAGACATTTTCAGTTTGACACACATAGCCAGACCCAACTACATGCTTTATATCAAAAAAAGACATCTAAAATAAAGAGATTCATAAATGCAAAAAGGGATTTTTCAGCCTATGAATCATTTAAAATTAGTTTTTGTATATGAGTGGAAGTCAAGATTCATTTTTCCATAAGAGTATCAAGTTCTTCTAGCACCATTTGATTAAAAGATTGTTCATTCAGTATTCACTCAATTACATAGCCTTTGTCAAAAATCCCCATATCCATGAGTCCATGTAACACATAAATAAATCAATATATAGGTAAGTCAGTTACATACATATGGACTCTGTTTTGTTCTACTAATCTAAATGTCTATCTTTGTGCCAATACCATACTACCTTGCTCACTGTACCTTCAAAAGAAGTGCGGAAATCAGACTGTATACACTCTCCAACACTATTCTTTTTAAAAACTGTTTTGGCTATGCTAGATCTATATAAGTTTTAGCTTCTCAAATTCTGAAAAATCTGGTAGGATATTGACTGGGATAATAAGTCCTCCAATCCATGAACATGTTATCTCTCAACTTATCTAGATCTTTAATTTCTCAACAATGTTTTGTTATTTTCAAAATAGAGCTCCTATATATCCTACAAATTTCATTTTATTTATCTCTAAATATTCAATGTTTTTGATGTTACTATAAATCATGTTCTTTAATTACACAAATTGCTCATTAGAAAAACAAAAATATGCAACTAATTTCATATATATTGGCCTTGTTCTGAGACCTTGTCAACTACACAATTAATTCCAGTCATTTCTTTTTAGATTCTTTACAATTTTCTATGTACATAATCATGGCCGGCTACAAGTCTGAGGGTTTTCTTTCTTTAATTCCAATCCTCAAGTTTTCTACAGACATACCTCATTTTATTGAACTTTGGCTTTATTGTGGTTCATAGATTTTGAATTTTTTATGACTGAAGGTTTGTGACAACCCTGCCCTGAGCAAGCCTATCACTGTCATTTTTCCAATAGTATTAGTTCAGTTCATGTTTCTATATCACATCTTGGTAATTCTTGCAATATTTTAAACTTTTTCATCAGTATTATATTTGTCATGTTGATGATCTTTGATATTACTATTGTAACTATTTTGGGTACAGTATTATACTGTAACTATATTGGGAGCAATGAACCATGTCCATACAAGACAGGTAAACGTCATCAATAAATATATGTATTCTTTTTTTTAATTTCTTCTTAAGTTCTACTTAGTTAACATACAGTGCAATATTAATTTCAGAAGTAGAATTCAGAGATTCATTACTCACATACAACACCCAGAGAGCATCATACAAGTGCTCCTTAATACCCATCACCCATCTAGCCTATCTCACACCCATTTCCCTCCATCAACCCTCAGTTTGTTCTCTATTGTTAAGAGTCTCTTATAGTTTGCTCCCCTCTCTTTTTGCCCCCTCCCATGTGTTCATCTGTTTTGCTCTTAAAATCCACATAGGACTGAAATAATATGGTATTTGTCTTTCTCTGACTGATTTATTTTGCTTAGCAAAATAACATAGCAGCTTAGCATAAAACACTCTAGCTGTCACAAATGGTGACATGGAAAAGAGTTCATTCTTTTTGATGGCTGAGTAATATTCCATTGTATTGATATACCACATCTTCTTCATCCATTCATTGGTCAATAGACACCTGGGTTCTTTCCATAGTTTGGCTATTGTTGATAATGCTCCTATAAACAGAAAGGTCCATGTACCCCTTCGAATCTGTATTTTTTAATTCTTTGGGTAAACACCTAGTAATGCAATTGCTAGGGCACAGGATAGTCCTATTCTTAACTTTCTGAGGAAGCTCCATACTGTTCTCCAGAGTGGCTGTACCAATTTGCATTCTCACCAACAATGTAAGAGTGTCCCTCTCTTTACACATCCTCGCCAACACCTGCTGTTTCTTTTGTTGTTCATTTTAGCCATTCTGACAGGTGTGGTGGTATCTCGTTGTGGTTTTCATTTATATTTCCCTATGATGAGTGACGTTGAGCATCTTTTCATGTGTCTGTTAGCCATTTGGATGTCTTCTTTGGCAAAGTGTCTATTCATGCCTTCTGCCCATTTCTTAACAGAACTATTTGTTTTTTGGGTGTTGAGTTTAATAAGTTCTTTATAAATTTTTGATATTAATCCTTTATCAGATAATGTCATTTGCAAATATCTTCTCCCATTCTCTAGGCTGCCCTTTAGTTTTGTTGATTGTTTCCTTCATTGGGCAGCAGGTTTTTATCTTTTTTACTTATTTTTGAGAGAGCACAAGTGGAGGAGGGGCAGAGAGAGGTGGGGCAGAGGATCTGAAGTGGACTCTGTGCTGACAGCAGTGAGCCTGATGCAGGGCTTGAACTCACAAACTGTGATAACATGACCTGAACTGAAGTTGGAGGCTCAACAAACCTTGCCACCCAGGGATCCCAAAGCTTTTTATCCTGATTAAGTCCCAACAGTTCATGTTTGCTTTTGTTTCCCTTGCCTCTGGCGATGTGTCTAGTAAGAAGTTGCTCTGGCCAAGGTCAAAGAGGTTGCTGCCTGTGTTCTCCTCTAGATTTTGATAGCTTCCTGTCTCACATTTAAATCTTTCATCCATTTTGAATTTATTTTTGTGTATGCTGTAAGAAAGTGGTCCAGTTTCATTCTTCTGCCATGCTGCTGTCCAATTTTTCCAGCACCATATGTTGAAAAGTCTGTCTTTTTTCCATTGGATATTCTTCCCTGCTTTGTCGAAGATTAGTTGACCATATGATTGTGGGTCCATTCCTGGGTTTTCTATTCTGTTCCATTAATCCTACATGTCTCTTTTGGTGCCAGTACCACACTGTCTTGATGACTACAGCTATAAAGTATAGCTTGAAATCTAGAATTGTGATGCCTCCAGTTTTGTTTTTCTTTTTCAGGATTGCTTTGGTATTCGAAGTCTTTGGTGGTTTCATACACATTTTACGACTGTTTGTTCTAGCTCTGTTAAAAATGCTGTTGGTATGTTGATGGGGATTGCATTAAATGTGTAGACTGTTTTGGGTGGTAAAGACATTTTAACAATGTTTGTTCTTCCCATCTATAAGCGTAGAATGCATTTATTTGTGCCCTCTTCAATTTCTATCATAAGTGTTCTACAGTTTTCAAAATACAGATCTTTTACCTCTTTGGTTAGGTTTATTCCTAGGTATCTAATTGTGTTGGGTGCAATTGCAAATGCGACCAATTCCTTGATTCCTTTTTCTGCTGCTTCATTATTGGTGTATAGAAATGCAACTGATTTCTGTGCATTGATTTTATACTCTGTGACTTTGCTGAATTTATGTATTACTTCTGGCAATTTTTTGGTGGAGTCTTTCAGGTTTTCTACATATATGTCGTCTCCAAATAGTGAAAATTTGTCTTCTTTGCTGATTTGGATGGCTTTTATTTCTTTGTGTTGTCTGATTGCTGAAGCTAAGATATCCTGTTAAATAGTAATAAGAGTGGACATTCCTGTCTTGTTCCTAACTGCAGATGAAAAGCTCTAGGTTTTTCCCCATTGAGAAAGGTAT
The DNA here is from genome assembly GCA_030068075.1 of Paguma larvata. Classification (NCBI taxonomy): domain Eukaryota; kingdom Metazoa; phylum Chordata; class Mammalia; order Carnivora; family Viverridae; genus Paguma; species Paguma larvata. The sequence goes on along the minus strand of CM057842.1, from coordinate 18,618,160 downwards.
TAGCTGTGGGTTTTTCATATATGGCCTTCATATATGTTGAGGTATGTGAGGTTTTATCAACAATGGATGCTGCATTTTGTCAAATGCTTTTTCTGCATCTAATGACAAAATCATATGGTTATCCTTTCTTTTATCAATGTGGTATATCACATTTTTGATACACAGATAATGAACCACTCCTGCAGCCCAGGAATAAATCCTACTTGATCACGATGCATAATTCTTTCAGTGTACTGTTAGATTCAATTTGCTAGTATCTTGTTGAGAATTTTTACATCTGTGTTCATCAGGGATACTGGTCTGTAATTCTCCTTTTTAGTGGGGTCTGTCTGGTTTTGGAACCAAGGTAATGAAGACCTTGTAGAATGAGTTTCGAAGATTTCCTACCATTTCTATTTTGGGGGACAATTTGAGAAGAACAGGTATTAACTCTTACTTAAATGCACGATAGAATTCCTCTGGAGAGCATCTGGCTCTTGACATTTGTTTTTTAGGAGATTTCTTTTTAATATTTTTAATATTTTTTTAATTTTTATTTATTTGAGAGAGAGATGTCAAGAGAGCAAGCGGGGGAAGGAGCAGAGAGAGAAGGAGAGAGAGAATCTGAAGCAGGCTCTGTGCTGTCAACCCGGAACTCAATGCAGGGCTTGATCTCACGAACCCTGAGATCTTGACCAGAGGTGAAATCAAGAATCAGATGCTTAGCTGACTCAGACAATCGGGTGCCCCTGTCAGAAGATTTTTGAATACTGATTAAATTTCTTTGCTGGTTATGGGTCTGCTCAAATTTTTTATTTCCTCCTGTTTCAGTTTTGACAGTTTGTATGTTTCTAGGAATTTGTCCACTTCTTCCAAATCAGCCAGGTTGTTCACATACAGTCTTTCATAATATTCTCTTATAATTGTTTGTATTTCTGTGGTGCTGGTTATGATCTCTCATCTTTCATTCTTGATTTTACTTATTTGGGTCTTTTTTCTTTTTGATAAATCAGGCTAAAGGTTTATCAATTTTATTAATTCTTTCGAAGAACCAGCTCTTAGTTTCATTGATCTGTTCTGTTTTTTTGTTGCTTTGTTGTTTATCTCTCCTCTAATTATTATTTCCCTTCCTCTGCTGGCTTAAGGCCTTATTTTCCATTCCCTTTCTAGCTCCTTTAGGTGTAAGGTTATTTTGTGTATTTGAGACTTTTCTTCCTTCTTGAAATAGGCCTGTATTACAATATACTTCCCTCTTAGGATTGCCTTTGCTGCACCCCAAGGGTTTTGGACTGTCATGTTTTCATTTTCATTTACTTCATTGTACTTTTTATATCTTCTTTAATTTCCTCATTAACCCATTCATTCTTTAGGATGTTCTTTAACCTCCATGTATTTGTGGTCTTTCCAAATTTTTTCTTGTGATTGACTTGAAGTTTTGAAGCATCATGGTCTGAAAATATGCTCCATCTTTTTGTTCCTGTTGAAGGCTTATCTGTGACCCAATATGTGATATATTCTAGAAAATGTTCTGTGTGCACTAGAAAAGAATGTGTATTCAGCTGCTTTATAATGAAATGTCCTAAATATATCTGTTAAGTCCATCCAGTCTGGGTGTCATTCAAAGCCATTGATTACTTGTTGATTTCCTGCTTAGATGATCTGTCTGTTGCTGTAAGTGAGGTGTTAAAGTCCCCTACTATTACGGTATTATTACCAATAAGTTTATGTTTGTGATTAATTGATTTGTATATCTGGCCTCTTTCAAGTTGGGGGCACAAATATTTAAATTGTTAGATCTTCTTGATAGATAAACCCCTTAATTATGATATCATGCCCTTCTTAATCTCTTCTTAAACCTTTGGTCTAAAATCTAGTTTGTCTAAGTATGGCTACTCTTTCTTTTGATGTCCATTAACATGAGAGATGGTTCTCCATCCCCTCACTTTCAATCTGCAGGTGCCTTAGGTCTAATATTAGTCTCTTGTAGGCAGTATATACATGGATCTTACTATTTTTTATCCATTCTGATATCTTATGTCTTTTGATTGGAGCCATTTAGTCCATTTACATTCAAAGTGATTATTGGTAGACATGAATTTAGTGCCATTGTATTACTTATGAAATTGGTTTTCTGGTGATGTTCTCTGTTCCTTTCTAGTCCTTTGTTCCTCTGGGTCTTTTTCTCCCCCAAAGAGTCTCCTTTAATAGAGGCACCTGAGTGGCTCAGTCAGTTAAGCATCTGACTCTTGGTTTCAGCACAGGTCATGATCTCACAGTTTGTGGGTTCAGGCCCATCAGGCTCTGTTCTGGCAGCATGGAGGCTGCTTGGGATTCTCTGTCACCCTCTCTCTGTCCCTCTCCCCTCTCAATGGAAGTAAATAAACATTTAAAAATATATATATTTCCTACAATGCTGATTTAGTGGTCATGGTGAACTGTTTTAGTTTTTGTTTGGTAAACTCTTTACCTCTCCTTCTATTCTAAGTAACAGTCTTGCTAGATAAAGTATTCTTGGATATGTATTTTCCCCATTCAACATATTGAATATATCCTGCTACTCCCTTCTGGCCTACCAAATTTCTGGAACAGATCTACTGAGAACCTGATCTGTCTTTCCTTGTAGGTTAAGGGTTTTTTTTTCCCTTGCTACTTTCAGAATTCCTTCCTTGTCTGTGTATTTTGTGAATTTGACTATGATAGGTCTTGGTGATGTCTGGCTTTTATTAAATTTAATGGGAATTATCTGTGCTTCTTGGAATTTGATATTTGTGTCCTTCCCCAGATTGGGGAAGCTTTCAGCTATAATTTGCTCAAATAAACCTTCTGTCCCTTTTTCTCTCTCTTCATCTTCTGGGACTCCTATGATATGAATGTTATTACACTTTAAGGAGTCATTGAGTTCCCTAAGTATACATTCATGACCCAATACCTTTGCTTCCCTCTTCTTCTCAGCTTTATTATTTTCTAGAATTCTATCTTCTATATCATTGACTTCTCTGCTTCATCCATCCTCATTGTCATGGCATCCATTCTAGTTTGCATTTTGATTATAGTATTTTTAATTTCAGCCTGACCAGTTTTTATTTATTTTATCTCTGCAGTAAAGGATTCTCAAGTGTCTTCTATGCTTTCCCCAAGTCCACTTAGTATCCTCATAATTGTTGTTTTAAATTCTAGTTCAGGCATCTTACTTATCTCTGCATTACTAAATCCCTAGCCATTACTTCCCATTCCTTCTTTTGAGGTGAATTCCTCCATCTTGTCAAATTATCAAGGTCACTGTTCTTTCTGTTAGTAAAGCCGGTTGTATTCCTGCTGCTGAGAGTAATGTCTATATTAAGAAGAGAACAAAAAAATACCAACAAATAAAATTAAAAAGGAAGCTAGTTCTTTTGTATGTTTTGGTCTTTTTGTTAAAAGAAAAATTAGATCCTAGGTATATTTGGGTCTGCTTATGAAAACAAGCTAGATTAAATAAGTAAAATAATAATAATAAATACATTAAAAATTAAAAAAATACTTTTCCTGTATCCCATTAAAAAAAAAAACTCAAGGGCAGCCTGGGTGGCTCAGTCAGTTAAGCGTCTAACTTCGTTCAAGTCATGATCTTGCAGTCCATGAATTCAAGCCCCCATGGTTATGCTGACAGCTTGGAGCCTGGAGCCTGCTCCAGATTCTGTGTCTCCCTCTTTCTGACCCTCTCCCACTCACACTCTGCCTCTCTCTCTCTCTCTCTCAAGAATAAATAAACATTAACAACAACAACAACAACAAAAACCAAGGGACACTAGATCCTGTTTCCCCTATAGCTGGACTATTATAGCACTCAAAGATCAGTAGACTTGGCACAAGCCAGGGGTTTGTCCTGGTCTTCTGGGGATGGGGTCTGCTGTGCTGATTCTCAGGAGGTCTTGTCCTAGTGGAGATGCACCTGCAGAGCACAGGGTGGTGGGGCTTGGTGTAAGCGGCTCCAGCCTCCACTTGGTGTCACTGTTTTGTTCACTGACATGGGTCAGTGCTGATGAATGGGAGAGAAAATGGGAGTTGTACCGCTCTCCCATCTCCAGACAAAAGCTCCCATCTCCCACTACCTAGGAAGCCCTCACAGAAGAGCAAATAATCAACCCTTCTGTGTCTCCAGCTTCTGTCAGATCCCTGTATTCATCTGGCGTGTATACAAGTTGTCTGTCTGCCAGGTGGCACAGCATCCCATGTTTTAGCTCAGATGTAGCTGGGTTTCAAAACTCCAAACTTCAGAGACCCTGTGATACAGATCTGCATTGATCTTCTTGGGGAGGGTCTTGCACTGTAGTCGAATGCTGGTTTGTCCCAGAAAATGATCACACAAGTGCATGGCAGTTAAGAGTTTATGGTAAAGTGCAGCAAAAAGCCAGCACCAAGGCTTGCTGCCCTCAGCTGGAGGCCCTGTTCCTTTGCTGGTCAGTGGGGCAGCATCTGCAGGGTCTTTTGTACCCAGAGAAGCCATGCCACCTCTCCCAAATCTACTCCAAGAAGGGGAACTGCTTCTCTCCATGCAATCCAAGGGATCCTCAAAACATGCTACCTACTCCTGGGTTTCCGCCCTCCTTCCCCACCGGAGCACCACCAAGTCTGCCAGGAGAGACCCTGAAGACAGCACAGACCTCCAAACTTCATACTTTGGGCTCTGTCACTTATAAAAGCTTACAGTGCTTAGTTCCTCTTCCTTTCCCAGTCAATGGTTCTAGGAAAGAGTTTTCTTGTAAAATCCCCTGCATGTGACTTCACTCTTTTTTCATTCTTTCTCTCTCACTCCTCTTTCCATGATCTGGGCATCCTCCCCTCCACAGTGCCCACAAATCAACTCTCCACAGCTCCCACCTCCACGAGAAGGTTGTTTTTCTACTTAGTGATGTGCAGTTTTGTTCTCTCAGTCCTCAGATCGATTTCTTGGGTGTTCAGAATAATTTGATATTGGGGTGTCTGGGTGGCTCAGTCAGTTAAGCATCCAACTTCAGCTCAGGTCATGATCTCAAAGTTCATGGGTTCAAGCCCCACATCGGGCTCTGTGTTGACAGATCAGAGCCTGGAGGCTGCTTCAGATTCTGTATCTCCCTCTCTCTCTTTGCCCCTCTCCCACTCACGCTCTGTCTCTCAAAAATAAACATTTAAAAAAAAGAATAATTTGACATTTATCTAGCTGTGTTCAAGGGACAAGGCAAGCGTAGGGTCTCCCTACTTCTCTGCCATCTTAACTCCTCCAGCAAATACTGTGTGTGTTCTGACTGCTCTAACAACTAGCCATTCCCCTGTATCTCTCCCTCTTCTCAGATCTCCCTATTCCAAGACACAAAAATATTGAAATTAGGCCAATTAATAGCCCTACAATGGCCTCTAAGTATTCAACTGAAAAGAAAAGTTATATGTCTCTCACTTTAAATCAAAAGCTAGAAATAATTAAGCTTAGTGCAGAAGGTATGTCAAAAACCAACAGGCTAAAAGCTAGGCCTCCTGCACCAAACACTTAGCCAAGTTGTGAATGCAAAGGAAATGTTTTTGAAGAAAATTGAAAGCGCTACTCCAGTGAATGCAGAAATTATAAGAAACCAAAACAGTATTACTGACATGGATGACATATGCTGGATAAAAGATCAAACCAGCCACAACATTCCTTTAAGTTCAAAAACTAATCCAATTCTACAAAGACTGGGAAGGATGAGGACACTGCAGAAGAAAAGTCTGAAGCTAGCAGAGGTTGGTTTATGAGGTTTAAGGAAAGAAGACATCTATGGCCCTAATATAAAAGTACAAGATGAAGCAGCAAGTACTGACATAGAAGCTGCAGCAAGTTATCCAGAAGATCTAGCTAAGATAATTAATGAAGGTGGCTACACTAAACAACAGCTTTTCTATGTAGACAAAACAGCCTTATATTGGACGAAGATGCTATCTAGGACTTTCACTAGAAAGCTAGAGAGAAGTTAGTGCCTGGCTTAAAAGTTTCAATAGACAGACTACTCTCCTGTTAGGGACCAATGCAGCTGATGACTTTAAGGTGAAAGCCAAAGTTCACTTAACCATTCTGAAAATTCTAAGGCCTTTAAGAATTATGCTAAATCTACTCTACCTGTGCTCTATAAATGGAATTGTAAAGCCTAAAAGACAGCATATATGTATACGACATGGCTTACTGAATATTTGAAGATCACTGTTTAACACTACTGCTCAGAAAAAAAAAGATTCCTTTCAAAATATTATTCTCATTGACAATGCAGCTGATCACCCACAAGCTCTGATGGAGATATCCAGCAAGATTAATTTTGTTTCCATGCCTGCTAAGACAACATTTGTTTCATTCCATGGTTCATGGAGTAATTTCAACTGTCAGTACTATTATTTAAGAAACACATATTGTCTAGTTTCTAAGGATTATGTTTGCAAGATTGGGATTCCTGATCCAGAGACAATGGCCTGATGGGATAAAGCCTGAAGGGGTCATCAAGAGTAACTGAAATAAGATTGTTGACAGCTTTGATGACATGAACCTCTGTGAGTCCCTTCTCTGTGGCATCTGTGCCTATGTTTTTTTTTAATTTTTTTTAACTTACATCCAAGTTAGTTAGCATATAGTGCAACTATGATTTCAGGAGTAGATTCCTTAATGCCCCTTACCCGTTCAGCCCATCCCCCCTCCCACAACCCCTCCAGCAACCTTCTGTTTGTTCTCCATATTTAAGAGTCTCTTATGTTTTGTCCCCTTCCCTGATTTCCTATTATTTTTGCTTCCCTTCCTTTATGTTCATCTGTTTTGTATCTTAAAGTCCTCATTATGAGTGAAGTCATAAGATATTTGTCTTTCTCTAATTTCGCTTAGCATAATACCCTCTAGTTCCAACCACATAGTTCCAAATGGTAAGATTTCATTCTTTTTTGATTGCTGAGTAATACTCCAGTGTGTGTGTGTGTGTGTACTCTATTGTATATATATATACCACATCTTCTTTATCCATTCATCCATCAATGGACATTTGGGCTCTTTCCATACTTTGGCTATTGGTAATAGTGCTACTATAAACATTGGGGTGCATGGGCCCCTTTGAAGCAGCATACCTGTATCCCTTGGATAAATCCCCAGTAGTGCAATTTCTGGGTTGTAAGATAGTTCTATTTAAATTTTTTGAGGAACCTCTATACTGTTTTCCAGAATGGCTGCACCAGTTTGCATTCCTACCAGCAGTTATGCTTATGTTTTTGAGAAGCCTTCTGCCATCCAGCAACAAGGCATTCTTCCTTGTATCAGGGTTATGATATGATTGCTCAAGCCCAACCTGGGACTAGGAAAACGGCCATTTTTGCCATATTGATTCTGCAGCAGATAGAATTCGATCTATAGGCGACACGGGCTTTAATCCTGGCACCCGCTAGAAAGTTAGCTCAGCAGATACAGAATGGCATTAGGATATTACATGGGTTCTTCCTGCCATGCCTGCATTGAGGGAACCAATGTACATTCTGATGTACAGAAGCTTCAGATGGAAGAGCCCCATATCATCATGGGTACCCCAGGTCATGTGTTTGATATACTTAACCAGAAACCCAAATACATCAAGTAGTTTGTACTGGACAAGCTGATGAAATGTTAAGCTGTGGATTCAAGGACCAGATCTATGACATATTCCAAAATCTCACAGCAACACCCAGGTGATTTTGTTGTCAACTACAATGCCTTCCAACATGCTTGAGGTGACCAAGAAGTTCATGAGGGACCCCATTCAGATTCTGGTCAAGAAGGAGGAGTTGACCCTGAAGGATATCCACCAGTTCTACATCAATGTAGAAGGAGAGAAGTGAAAGCTGGAGACACTGTGTGACTCGTATGAAACCCTGACCATCATGCAGGCAGTCACACTTATCAACACCCAGAGAAAGGTTGATTGACTCATTGAAAAGATGTATACCCAAGACTCCACCATGTCTGCCATGCACAGAGATATGGACCAAAAGGAATGAGATATTACCATGAGGGAGTTCACTCTAGCTCTAGCAGAGTACTGACTACTACTGATTTGCTGGCCAGAGGCATTGATGTGCAGCAGGTTTCTTTAGTCATCAAGTATGACCTTCCCACCAACAGGGAAAATTGGATCAACAGAATCGGTCCTAGTGGACAATTTGGTCATAAGGGTGTGGCTATTCACACAATGACAGACAAGAAGACTCTTCAAGACAGGGAAAACCTCTATGACACCTCCACTGAGGAGATTCCCCTCAAAGTTCCCAAACTCATCTAAGGGGTTGTTCTGCTACCTAGCTCTACTGAGGGTTCAGTCCCTGGGGGGCTGAAAAGGAGCAGGAGAGGGGAGGGAAGGGAACCATGGGATGGATACCTTGTCATTTTTTTGTTTTGTTCTTTGAATATATGTCACTTTTTGGGACAAAAAAAAGAAAGGAAGAATTTTGTAAAGTTACACCTGCCATAGATTATGGTTCCTTTATCTGGACAAAGTAAATTTAAAACCTTCTGGAAGTAATTCACAATTCTAGGTGTCATTAAGAACTTTTGTGATTCACAGGATGAGGTCAAAATATCAATATGAATAGGAGTTTGAAAGCAGCTATTCCAACCCTTATACTTGATCTTGAAGGATTCAAGACTTCTGTGAAGGAAGTAACCACAGATGTGAAGGAAACAGCAAGAGAGCCAAAATTAGTAGTAGAGCCTGAAACTGTGATCAAATTGCTGTAATCTCATTATAAAACTTTTTTTTAATGTTTATTTATTTTTGAGAGACAGACCATGAGTGAGGGAGAGGCAGAGAGAGAGGGAGACACAGAATCCAAAGCAGGTTCCAGCCTCTGAGGTGTCAGCACAGAGCCCAAAACACATCTCAAACCCACAAACCATGAAATCATGACCTGGGTCAAAGTCTGATGCTCAACTAACTAAGCCACCCAGACATCCCTCGTGATAAAACTTTAACATTGGAGAAAGAGCCAAGATGGTAGAACAGCATGGAAGGGTTTTGGGTTTTTTGTTTTTTTTTTTGCATCTCTCATCCATGAAATGCCGGGGACCAAGAAGCCATGGCCCAGGGTGAAGAAGTAAGGCCCAAGGCCCAGGCGGCCTGGAGCCTGGACCCCCGCAAGTATTAGGCCTGAGGTCATAAAAGTTATGGTTTTTGATCTCCTCACTTTGTTTGGCCCTAAGAGGATGGCTGGTTAGCCAGTGACGGGTAAGATCCCTCGGGGGGGGGACAACCTAAGACAGGCACAGTCGCAAAAGGGCCATCAGGAGATAAATTCGTGCCAGGCCTACGATAAGAACATTGGGTCTGTAAGAATCCCTGCACTCAGGGTGATGATGATATTGAAGAAAAGTCCCCGCCAGCAGCAGCTGCAGGGTAAAGTAAAGAGGGTCTTATGGCACCTCCTCCGCTAGCCAATTAATGCTGTTGGTTTTATTCCTCTTAATAGGTTTGGAATATAGAGAGATATAATGTTGATCATCATGAAAATAATAAGAAAATCATTTAGGAGGCTTTAGTTTGCCTCAGGTAATATAGAAATAATTCAAAAATAAAATAAACCTCTAATTGTTCTATTAAACCTAAGAGTGCAGCCCGTCCCTCAGAAATGTGGTAATTGCTGTAGTTTTGGGGTTAAGATATTATTAATGGTCAGTAGATAATAAATAATCTTGGAGCATAGCTTTAAAGAAAAACATGTTTTTCACACAATCCTCTAATTGTAGTTAGAACCTTTAACTGATATCTGTATACTTTGTTCTTATCCTTCTAACCCATAATATTCACCAGAATGTATTCATTAGTTATCCTTTGACTGCAGGTGTGCTGTTTTTTACCCTCATATACTAATTGTTTAAACAATCTATGTTACCTTGAGAAACTAGGGTTCTTTGAAGTAAAGTCTGTTTTAATCAGTTTCTTTTTATTTTACTAAGAACCTTGAGAAATTGGAGTGTTTTCATCCTGCCAATCTTTGCAGGATGTGTGCTCGTTGTGTTTAGAAAAAATGCATAAAAACCCTAAAGAAAAAATTAACTTTGAGAAGTCCGGATAAGAGGCTGTCTCCATGTCGTTTGCCTTGTCTTTGTCTTGTCTTTATGTTTTCTGTCTCAGCCCTTACATAGGGAGCCCTGGACCAGTTCTGATACAAGGCTGACTCCAAGGGACTGACTTCATGTCATCTCTCACGCCTAGACCAACCCTCACTCAGGTGAATCCCTGGACCAGCCAGAAGCCCTGAAGTAGGAGCTGGCCTCCTCTCAGGGCAGACCCCGGCAATGAAATATAGCCAGATCAACACTAAACCATCCTGTACACCTAGGAAACTGATTTGAAGATTAACACAACAATCTGCACAACCTGAACCACAGAACTCAGCAGGTACATGGCACAGAGAGATGAACTGGGGAGAGAGAAGCCCTGGAGGACAGGGAACTATTTTTGCTTATGGAGAGAGGATGGTGACAGGGAGGGAGTATGGGAAAAGCATCCCCCCCGAAAAAAAAAAAACAGCTGGAGAGAAAGTGGAAAAGTGGAAACACCCACAGGGACTGAAAAAAAAGGGAGAAAGGAGAAAGGAGAGGGTTTAAATTCCATTAAGACTCTATAAAAAGGGGTAGCATAGAGTCTGAAACTCCACAGTTCAATACCTCGTGGTGCTCTGGTGGGTAGGGAAAATCCCCAGGAGCAGAGAGTAAGGTCCAAAGGGTCCATGGGCCACACAGGGAGAGGTGGTTCCCCTGATGGAAGGACATTGGGTAGAGGCTCTGTGGCCGCACCACAGGCAAAGGTCTCAGCAGACCCTGGAGAACAACCACATTCGCTGGTGCTGGAACAAGGATGTTAAAGGTGAAGCCTGATGACAGATGTGTGTTGTGATTTATCATAACCCCTGGAATGCTGCTACACGATCACATGAACTTTTTCTGGGGTTGGCTGGCACCCAGACGCAATCTCTGGGCATCAGCAGCAGCATGGGCCTGCGAACATGCCTGGGGGTGGACAGGCACCTGGCCATTGCTCAGTGAGACTCTCCCCAGGAGGGTCAGGATGGGTCAAAACCGCAGTCCTTCAGAAGTGAGGGGTTGGGAAACACAGCCACATCTGAGATAAAACTCATGAGGGAGATGCCACCTGGCAACCTGACAGCTAGGTCATGGACTATAAAAGCAGGGAGTAGAGGGAAGTCAGAGACAAAGGACGGGTGTGCGATTGCTGGTCAGGTAGTACAGAGTTTCAATACTAGAAACTGGGTAGCTGGGTGATGCCATTTTTACCCCACCCATGCATGCGCATACACACCTACAAATGCCACAATTTACCCCAGTAAGCTAAGCAGCACCATCTAGTGGAAAATGGAGTCGTTACACTAAGTTCCGCCCAACTAGGCCAACCTTGCTCTTCAGGAACACCGCAAGTCTCCACCTGCTTAGTTTACAGACTAAAAAGTGCTTCATAGTTTGTCTTCTAGGAGAAACTAATGAAATCTCAACCAGATTTCAGTCTATTTGTGGGTCCATCTTTTCAATTTTTTTCTTTTCTTATTCTTGAATACAAAAGAGAAAACATTTATTATTTTCAATTTTTATACAAATATTTTTCTTTAAATCTTCTACTATATTTTTTGTTTTGTAAATCTTTCAAATTCTATTTTTCTTCCATCATTTCATTTTATTCTATTTCACTGTATTCAATTTTTCAAGTGTTTTAATTTTTTTTCCTACATTATCTTTCACTTTTTCCTCTAATAAATCAAGCTCCTTTCAACAACCAGACCAAAAAACACCTAGGATCTAGCATTATTTATTTGATTTTTTAGGTGCATTGTTTATAATTTTTAATTTTAATTTTTTTTCCTTATAAATTCCTTTTCTTCCTTTGAAACGGTGAAATGAAGGAATTCACTCCAAAAGCAAGAGAAGGACGAAACAACAACCAGTAACTTAATCAACACAGATACAAGCAAGATGTCTGAACCAGAATTCAGAACCACAAAAATAAGAATACTAGCTGGGATTGAAAAGAGATTAGAATTCCTCTTTACAGAGGTAAAAGAAGTAAAAGCTAGTCAGGATGAAATAAAAAATGGTATAACTCAAATTGATGGATGAGGCACAGCAGCGAATCAGCGGTACAGAGGACAAACTTATGGAGAATAATGAAGCAGAAAAAAAGAGGGAGACTAAGGCAAAAAGAGCATGATTTAAGAATGAGAGAAATCTGTGACTCATTAAAAAGGAACAACATCAGAATCATAGGGATCCCAGCTGATGAAGAGAGAAAAAAAGGAGTAGAAGAGTTATGTGAGCAAATCATACTGGAAAACTTTCCTATCCTGGGCAAACACAGAAATCAAAATCCAGGAAGCACAGAGGACTCCAACAAGATTCAACAAAAACCGAACAACAACAAGGCAGATCATAGTCAAATTCTACTCAGGCAAGTATAGAATCATGAAAGCAGCAAGGGAAAAAATAAGTCCTTAAACTACAAAGGAAGACAGGTCAGGTTTGCAGCAGACCTATCGACAGAAACTTGGCAGGCCAGAATAGTGGCAGGATATATCCAATGTGCTGAATCAGAAAAATATGCAGCCAAGAATTCTTTATCCAGCAAGCCTGTCATTCAAAATAGGAGATGTTAAAAGTTTCCCAGACAAACAAAAATTAAAGGAGTTTGTGACCACTAAACCAGCCCTACAAGAAATTTTAAGGGGGACCCTCTGACGGGAGAAAAGATGGAAAAAAAAAAAAAAAGACTGAAAGCAACAAAGACTAGAAAGGACCAGAGAACACCACCAAAAACTCCAACTCTACGGGCAACATAATGGCAATAAATTCGTATCTTTTAGTACTCTCTCTAAATGTCAGTGAACTAAATACTCCAATCAAAAGACATAGGGTAACAGAAGGATAAGAAAATAAGATCCATCTATGTGCTGTTTACAAAAGACCCAGTTTAGACCTGAACACTCCTTCAGATTGAAAGTAAGGGGATGGAGAACCATCTATCATGCTAATGGGCAACAAAAGAAACCCAGAGTAGCCATACTTATCAAACAACCTAGACTTTAAAGTAAACACTGTAATGAGACGAAAAAGGGCATTATATCATAATTCAGGGGTCTATCCACCTAGAATACTTAACAATTATAACATATATGCTTCTAATGTTGGAGCACCCAAATATATAAGTCAATCATAAACATAAAGAAACTCATTGATAATAATATCATAAGAGCAGGGGACTTCAACACCCCACTTACAGCATTGGACAGATCATCTAACCAGAAACTCAACAAGGAAACAATCGCTTTGAATGACACACTGAACCAGCTGGACTTAACTGATATATTCAGAACATTTCATCCTAAAGCAGCAGAATACACATTCTTCTCAAGTGAACAAGAAACATTCTCCAGAATAGATCACATACTGGGACAAAAATTAGCCCTCGGAAAAGTACAAAAAGATCAAGAACATATTGTGCATATTTTCAGACCACAACACTATGAAACTTGAAAGCAATCAAAAGAAAAAATGTGAAAAGATAACAAATACTTAGAGACTAAAGACCATATACTAAATAATGAATAGGCTAACCAATAAGTTAAAGAGAAATTAAAAAGTACATGGAAGTCAACGAAAATGATAACACCACAGCCCAAAACCTCTGGGACGCAGTAAAGACGATCATAAGAGGAAAGTATATAGCAATCAAGGCCTTCCTCAAAAAGGAAGAAAGGTCGCAGATACACTACCTAACCTTATACCTTAAAGATCTGGAAAAAGAAAGTAAAACCCAAAATAATCATAAGACAGGAAATAATAAAGATTAGAGCAGAAATCATTGCTATCGAAACAAAACAAACAAACAAAAAGCAACAGATCAATGAAATCAGAAGCTGGTTCTTTGAAAGAATTAACAAAATTCATAAACCTCTAGTCGGTTTGATCAAAAAGAAAAAGGAAAGGACCCAAATAAATAAAGTCAAGAATGAAAGATAAGAGATCACAACCAACAGAGCAGAAATACAAACAATAGTAAGAGAATATTATGAGCAATTATATGCCCATAAAATGGGCAATTTGGAAGAAACGGAAAAATTCCTAAAAACAGGAAGAAATAGAAAAACTGAAACAGGAAGAAATAGAAAATTTGAACAGACCTATAACCAGTAAAGAAATTGAATCAGTCATCAAAAATCTCCCAAAAAACAGGAGTCCAGTGCCAGATGGCTTCCCAGGGGAATTCTACCAGACATTTAAAAAAAAAGTTAACACCTATTCTCTTGAAGCTGTTCCAAAAAATAGAAATGTAAGGAAAACTTTCAAACTCTTTCTATAAAGCCAGCATTACCTTGCTTCCAAAACCAAAGACCCCATTAAAAAGGAGAACTATAGACCAATTTCCATGATGAACATGGATGCAAAAATCCTCAACAAGATATAGCCACATGGATCAAAAAATACATTAAGAAAATTATTCACCACAGTAAAGTGGGATTTATACCTGGGATGCAAGGTTGGTTCAATATCCGCAAAAACAGTCAATGTGATTCATCATATCAATAAAAGAAAGGACAAGAACCACATGATCCTATCAATAGATGCAGAGAAAGCATTTGATGAAATACAGCATCCTTTCTTGATAAAAACCCTCAAGAAAGTAGGGATAGAAGGATCATAGCTCGAGATCATAAAAGCTATATATGAAAGATCCAATGCTAATATCATTCTCAATGGGGAAAAACTGAGAGCTTTCCCCCTAAGGTCAGGAACAAGACAGGGATGTCCACTCTCACCACCATTATTCAACATAGTATTGGAACTCTTAGCCTCAGTAATTAGACAACATAAAAAAATAAAGGCATCCAAATCGGCCAGGAGATCAAACTTTCATCTTTGCAAATGACATGATACTCTCTATATGGAAAACCCAAAATATTCCACCAAAAAACTGCTAGAATTGATCCATGAATTCAGCAAAGTCACAAGATATAAAATCAATCCACAGAAATAGGTTGCAATCCTATCCACCAATAATGAAGCAACAGAAAGAGAAATCAAGGTATTGATCCCATTAACAATTGCACCAAAAACCATAAAATCCTAGGAATAAACCTAACCAACAAGGTGAAAAATGTATATACTGAAAACTATAGAAAGCTTATGAAAAAAACTGAAGACACAAAAAAATGGAAAAATATTCCATGCTCCTGGATAAGAACAAATATTGTTAAAACGTCAATATTACCCAAAGCAATCTACATATTCAATGCAATTCCTATCTAAATAACACCAGCATTCTTCACAGAGCTTGAACAATCCTAAAATTTCTATGGAACTAGAAAAGACCCTGAAAAGCCAAAGCAATCTTGAAAAAGAAAACCAAAGCTGGAGGCATCACAATTCCAGACTTCAAGCTGTATTACAAAGCTGTAATCATCAAGGCAGCATGGTACTGGCAAAAAAACAGACACTCAGAACAGAATGGAGAACCCAAAACTGGACCCACAAACAAATGGTCAACTAATCTTTGACAAAGCAGGAAAGAATATCCAATGGATAAAGACAGTCTCTTTAGCGTGCTGGGAAAACTGGAGAGCGACATACAGAAAAATGAACCTGGACCACTTTCTTACACCATACACAAAAATAAACTCAAAATGGATGAAAGACCTAAATGTAAGACAGGAAGCCATCAAAATCTTCAAGAAGAAAGTAGGCAAGAACCTCTTTGACCTTGGCCACAGCAACTTCTTACTCAACATGTCTCCAGAGGCAAAAGAAACATAACCAAAACCGAACTATTGAGACCTCGTCAAAATAAAAAGCTTCTGCACAGTGAAGGAAACAATCAGCAAAACTATGAGGCAACTGACAGAATGGGAGAAGATATTTGCAAACAAAATATCTGATAAAGGGCTAGTACCCAAAATCTATAAAGAACTTTCAAACACAACACCCAAAAAACAAATAATCCAGTGAAGAAATGGGCAAAAGACAAGAGTAGACACTTCTCCAAAGAAGACATCCAGATGGCCAACCAACACATGAAAAAATGCTCAACATCACTCATCATCAGGGAAATACAAATCAAAACCACAATGAGATACTACCTCACATCTGTCAGAATGGCTAACATTAACAACTCAGTCGACAACAGATTTTGGCGAGGATGCAGAGAAAGAGGATCTCTTTTGCACTACTGGTGGGAATGCGAACTGATGCAGCCACTCTGGAAAACAGTATGGAGGTTCCTCAAAAAATTAAAAATAGAACTACCCTACTACCCAGCAATTGCACTACTAGGTATTTATCCAAAGGATACATGTATGCTGTTTCAAAGGGGCACATGCACCCCAATGTTAATAGTGGCACTATCGACAACAGCCAAAGTATGAAAAGAGCCCAAATATCAATCGATGGATGAATGGATAAAGAAGATGTGGTATATATATACACAATGGAGCATTACTCGGCCATCAAAAAGAATGAAATCTTGCCATTTGCAACTATGTGGATAGAACTAGAGGGTATTATGCTAAGCGAAATTAAAGAAAGACAAATATCATATGACTTAACTCATATGAGGACTTTAAGATACAGAGCAGATAAACATAAGAGAAGGGAAGCAAAAATAATATAAAAACAGAGGGGATCAAAATGGGAGAATGGGAAGGACAAAATGGGAGAAGGGGAACTCATATGAGGACTTTAAGATACAGAGCAGATAAACATAAGAGAAGGGAAGCAAAAATAATATAAAAACAGAGGGGATCAAAATGGGAGACTTGAAGACGGAGAACAAACGGAGGGTTGCTGGAAGGGTTATGGGAGGGGGGATGGGTTAAATGGGTAATGGTAAAATAATAAATTTTAAAAAATAATAAAATAAAAAAACTTTAACACTGGAATTGTTTCTTATGGATGAACAAAGAAACTGGTTTCTTGAGAAACTGGTTTCTTGAGATGGAATCCTTTCCTGGTGACAATGCTGTGAAGACTGATGAAATGACAACAAAGGATTTAGAATATTACATCTACTTCATTGATAAAGCAGCAACAGAGTTTAAGATGATAACTACAATTTTGGGAGAAGCTTTACTGTGGGTAAAATGCTATCAAATAGCATCCCATATTACAGAGAAAAATTATTTGTAAAAGGAAGAGTCAACTAATGCAGCAAACTTCACTGTTACCTTATTTTAAAAAATTGCCACCGGAACCCCAACCTTCAGCAGCCACCACTCTAATCAGTCAGCAGCTGTCAACATCAAGATAAGACCCTCCACCAGCAAAAATACTATAATTTACTGAAAGCTCAGATGACAGTTAGCATTTTTTTTTAGCAATAAAGTATTTAATTTTTGGAGGGGGACTCTTATTGCTTTTTATTTTTTAAAGTTTTTATTACAATTCCAATTAACATATAGTGCAAAAGTAGTTTCAGGTGTACAATATAGAGGTTCAATACCTCCATACAACACCCAGTGGTCATCACAACAAGTGCACTCCATAATCCCCATCACCTATTTAACCCATCCCCCAACCTACCTATCCTCTGGTAACCATCGGTTTGTCCTCTTTAGTTAAGAATCTGTTTCTTGGTTTGCCTCTTTTTTCGTTGCTCGTTTGTTTCTTAAATTCCACATACAAGTAAAGTCACATGGTATTTGTCTTTCTTTGACTTAACGGATGTCCACTGCGTAATACACATAATGTTACTACACACTTAACAGGCTATAGTGTAAAAATAACTTTTATATTCACTAGGAAACCAAAAACTTCATTTGACTCACTTTATTGTGGTAATCTGTTTATTGCAGTCGTCTGGGAACCAAACCGGCAATATCTCCAAGTATGCTTGTAGTTCTTTTCTTGATTTATGGAACAAAGCTCCCAAAACAATATCGAATAAAAGTTATAAAGGCAGATGTCCTTATTTTGTTCCTGAAGTCTGAAGGGAAACAGTCTATGTTTCATTATTAAGCATAATGTTAGATGTGAGTTCTTCATATGTGTTTTTTATTAGATTGGTAAATCCAGCATTATATAAAATATATAGGTTGTATAAATTTCTATAAATTAAGTATTTGCTTATATTAAGTGTTTTTACGTCTATAATCATAGAGGATATTGGTCTACAATTTTCTTTTAATCTTATTAGGTTTTAAATATAAGTTACACTGGCTTAATAATGAGTTAGCAAATGTTTCATCCTCTTTTGCTTTTGAAAAGCATGTTTCATAGAATTCACACGTGAAACCATTTGGGACTTGAGTATTCTTTGTGAGAAAATTATTTTATTACAAATTGAATTTATTTAATTTAGTATCACTCTATTTCTTCCTCTGTCGATTTCGTTCAAATGTGCCTTTCAAGGAATTTATTAAGTAAAATGATTCATAATATTCCCTAATGGTCCTTTCATTACAAACATGTTTTATTTAATTCGGTCTTACTAAGATTTTATCATTTTTATCAATCCTTTAAAAAAAAACACTTTTAGTTTTCTTAGTTTTCTCTAGTCTCCATCCATTTTCTACTCAATTGATTTCTGCTCTGATTTTTTATTTCATTCTATTTTAATTTGCTATTGTTTTTCTATTTTCTCCAGTAGGTAGTTTGGATTATTCACTTAATTTTTTTAATTTTTTAAATGCTTTTTTAATCAATTTATTGTCAAATTGGTTTCCATACATCACCCAGTGCTCATCCCAATAACTGCCCTCCTCAGTACCTGTCACCCACTCTCCCCTCTCCCATATCCCCCTCAACCCTCAGTTTGTTCTTAGTATTTAAAAGTCTCATGTTTTGTCTCCCTCCCTCTCTGTGGCTTTTTTTCCCTCCTCTTTCCCTCCCCATGGTTTTCAGCCAGGTCTCTCAAAATTCACCATGCATGGAAACATATGGTATCTGTCTTTCTCTGACTAACTTATTTCACTTAGCATAATACCCTCCAGTTCCATCCATGTTGCCACACATGGCCAGATTTCATTCTTTCTCATTGCCGCATAGTACTCCATTGTATATACATACCACATCTTCTTTATCCATTCGTCAGCTGATGGTACTTAGTCTCTTTCCATGACTTGGCTATTGTCAAAAGTGCTGCTATAAACATCGGGGTACACGTGCCCCTATGCATCAGCACTCCTGTACCTCTTGGGTAAATTCCCAGCATGCTATTGCTGGGTCACAGGGTAGTTCTATTTCCATTTTTTTGAGGAACCTCCACACCATTCTCCAGAGAGGCTGCACTAGTTTGCATTCCCACCAACAGTGCAAGAGGGTGCCTATTTCTCCACATCCTCGCCAGCATCTATAGTTTCCTGCTTTTGTTCATTTCAGCCACTCTGACTGGTGTGAGGTGGTATCTCAGTGTGGTTTTGATTTGTATTTTCCTGATGATGAGTGACTTTGAGCATCGTTTCATGTGTCTGTTGGCCATTTGGATGTCTTCTTTGGAGAGGTGTCTATTCATACCTTCTGCCCATTTCTTCACTGGATTATTCGTTTTTTGGGTGTGGAGTTTGTTAAGTTGTTTATAGATTTTGGACACTAGCCCTTATTCGATATGTCATTTGCAATTATCTTTTCCCATTCCGGCGGTTGCCCATTGGTTTTATTGGTTGTTTCCTTTGCAGTGCAGAAGATTTTTATCTTGATGAGGTCCCAATAGTTCATTTTTGCTTTTAATTCCCTTGCCTTTGGAGATGTGTTGCGTAGGAAATTGCTGCAGCTCAGGTCGAAAAGCTTTTTTCCTGCTTTCTCCTCTAGGATTTTGATGGTTTTCTGTCTCACATTCAGGTCCTTCATCCATTTAGAGTTTATTTTTGTGAGTGGTATAAGGAAGTGGTCCAGTTTCATTCTTCTGCATGGTGCTGTCCAGTTCTCCCAGCACCATTTGTAAAAGAGGCTGTCTTTTTTCCATTGGATACTCTTTCCCGCTTTGTCAAAGATTAGTTGTTCATATGCTTGTGGGTCCATTTCTGGGTTCTCTATTCTATTCCATTGGTCTATGTGTCTGTTTTTGTGCCAATACCATACTGTCTTGATAATTACCACTTTGTAGTAGAGGTTAAAGTCTGGGATTGTGATGCCTTCCACCTTGGTTTTCTTCTTCAATATTACTTTGGCTATTCGGGGTCTTTTGTGGTTCTGTACAAATTTTAGGATTATTTGCTCTAGCTTTGAGAAGAATGCTGGTGCAATTTTGATTGAGATTGCATTGAATGTGTAGATTGCTTTGGGTAGTACTGACATTTTAACAATATTTTATAATCTTGGTTCTTTTGGTCCCATATGTTCTCTGTTCCTCCTTTGGTTTTGGTGGGACATCATTTGGTGGGAACCTTAGTTCTGTGCCCATGATTTCCTTTAGTTCTGTAAGTATATTTAAGGCAGCTGATAAAATGTTGTGTGTAGCAAGTTTAGTGTCCAGGCATCCTCAGGGACAGTTTCTGTTAATTTCTTTTTTTCCTATGAATAGGCTATAGATTTTGTTTCTTTACATGTCTTACAATTTTTTCCTTGGAAACTAGACACTTTTATTATAATGTAGTAAGTGACAATTTTGATTCCTCTCACTCCCCAGAGTTTGCTGTTTCTACTTGTGGGTTATAATCGTTTAGTGATTTTCCTAAACTAGCTTTGTAAAGAGTGTATTTTTTGTGGTATGTGACCACTGAAGTCTCTGTTCCATTGGCTTAGTGCTCAGCCTGTGATCTGACAGAGATTTTCTTAAAGACCTGGAGCCAAAATGGGGAAGTGAGGAAAAGTACTCCCCTGGTCTGTGCAGACTGGCCTGAACTAGAGCACTCATTCAATGCTTAGCCGTGCCATTTACAATTCTGCTCTAACCTTCACTTCTGCATAGAGAGAGCCTAAAGAGAAGCCAGAAATGCAAGTTCAAGTCTTCTCAGGTCTTTTTTGAGCATATGTCTAGCCCTTGTCATGCACGTAGACTTTTGATTACCCGGCATACACTGTGTAAAGCCTATTATTGTCCCACTGTATCTCCTTCACCTCCCTGTCCCCTCCTAGGCTTTTCAGGGTCTCTGTTGCTTGTCCCATCTGCTGTCCCTTACCCCAGGTGGCTGCAGGTAGTATATGCCTTTAAGTGATTTAAATGAACATTGCCCAAGAAGGCTATCCAACCCTGACAGAGTTCTGAGGGGGTCATAACAAACTCAAGTCCTTGAGCGGATCATTCATGGCACTACTACTAGACAGGTCAAAGTATACAACCTCAATTCTTTCAGAATAAAGTCCATATTGCCCCACTCTGGCACTAGCAATCCATACCAGGAACATGGGCTGTTGCTCCCACAGCTGCTACCAGCTGGGGAATGCAGGGGATGGGAGGTGGATAAGTAAAAGGACCACAATCCACTTTTACCAAAATTTAGAAGCCTCTTTCTTCAGTAAGCATTCACATGGTTTTATAGTTTTTATTAGATTCCAGGGCTCAAAAAAAAGTTCATTATGACAGTTTTTACTGCCCTAATTGTGCTTCAGTAGAGGGGTGAATCTTTAAACCTCCCTACTCTGTTATTACTGGTGACTTCATGTCCCTTGTTTCTGGTTAATTGAACACATTTTACAATTTCACTTGTTTCTTCTACTGACGTTTTAGATATACACTATTTGGTCTTTTTAGTACTGTAGAGACTATGATATGAATCCTTAATTTACTACAATCTTTCCCTAAGTAGTATTTTTAATACCTCGGAAACAATGTAAGAACTGACTTCGGTATCTTTGTTTTCCTATCATTTGTGCTCCTGTTGTCATATTTTTGCCTCTACATATGTTATAAACTCTATGAGACATTATTATTTATTCCTGTTGTTTCTCCACTAAGATGTCTTTTATTTCTAATTTAAGATTTTCTTTGAATGTAATTTACCTAGGTAATCTTATTTGGGTTTCTGGGAACTTTTTGGATCTGTGCGCTGGTAACTTTCATTAATACTGAAAAATTCTCAGGCATTATTTTCTCAATTATTTTTTATTGTATTTTTTGTCTAGTCTCCTTTTGGGATCCCAAGTACCCTAATGTTAATTTGGTTGTACCATACAGATCTCAAAAGTTCTGTTCAGTTTTATTATCGTCCATCTTTTCCTTTATAGTTTAGTATGGACAATTTCTATGACACCATCTATGAGTTGCCTCATTCTTCCTACTGCTATGTCCGGTCTGCAGCTAAGTCCACCAAATGAATTCTTAATTTCTGATCCTGAACTTTTTGATTCTAAAATTCCATTCTTTTACAGTTTCCATTTCCCTGCTGAAAGTCTGCACCTCTTTGTACATGTATGTCCACCTCTCCCCTACACCCTTTAGCATACTTATTACAGTTACTTTAAAGTCCCTCTCTGTTAATGCCAACATCTGGGTCATCTGTGAGGAGTATTCTATTGACTATTTCTCTTTTGATTATGAGTCACTTTTATCTTCTTTCATTGCATGTCTCACAATTTTTTATTGTATGCCAGACAACAATAGGAGCCACGAGGCTAGGAGACTGAGTCAATCTGGGTACTTAAGCTGGGTCTGGCTTTATTTCACCTTTGATTTATTTCAACTTTATTTTGACTTAGCTCACCACTGTTTCACAAATGTTTAGATACAGAATCATAACTTTTTCTTCAGCAAAGTTAGAGATTTGAGCACCAGCAAGATTTTTTTAAACTTTTTAAAATATTTTTATTTATTATTGAGAGACAGAGAGAGACCGAGCATGAGCATGGGAGGGAAAGAGAAAGGGGGAGACCGAATCTGAAGGAGGTTCCAGGCTCTGAGCTATCAGCACAGAGCCCAATGTGGGGCTCGAACTCACAAACCACGAGATCATGACCTGAGCTGAAGTCGGACGCTTAACTGACTGAGCCACCCAGGTGCCCCAAGATTTTTAAGATTTATGACTTTCCGGCCCAGCTGAACCACAAGAGATTTCTCTGCTTCATATGCCACAGAAGATCTCGCTCTATCTCGTTCAGTCTCTATCTCTCTCTGATTTACAGCCAAGCTACCAGCCTCCTAGGCACCTGGATTTTTATATCTTGGGAAATCACTTTGTACTTGCCTGCCTTCTCCCAGTTTTCAGCAGTTGCTGCTATACTCCAGATGATGCTCATTTATCTCAGGGAGATCTCTCTCAGCTTTCATGCTCTGTTCCCAACCACCGGTATATCACTTCCATGCATTTGGTAAAGACTCCATGAATCTTGGGGGTTTCCTCACAGTCCCCTTGCCCTTTCCTCAGCCTCTGGCACACTCTCATCCCAAACTAAGTGAAGACACAGTGGAAAATGACTAGCAGGTAAGTGCAAATTTGGTCTGTGACTGGAGGTCTTCAAGATTCTGATCAATCATCAAAAGTTCTCTGAAAGTCCAGTTGACTTCTATGTTATGCGCAACAGTTTCTTACCTCCTCCCATCATTCACCCTGGGATAAAAGCAGCCAGTTATGGGTCTATTTGGTCTTAGAAAATATTTGTGCCTCTCTGTAATTTAATATGTTTAGCAGTACTATTCATCAATAAAAAGAAAAAAGCTATTGATATATGCAACATGAGTGAATCCCAAAATAATTATGCTGAGTAAAAGAAGTCAGACTAGGGCAACTGGGTGGCTCAGTCAGTTAAGTGTCGGGCTCTTGATTTCAGCTCAGATCATTATCTCCCATTTCACGAGTTCAAGCTCCAGATCAGCCTCTACATTGACAGTGCAGAGCTTGCTTGGGATTCTCTCTCTCCCCATCTCTCTCCCTCCCACACACTCTTTCTCCCTCTCAAAATAAATAAGCTTACCAAAAAAAAGTCAAACCAAAAATTTAATGCATGCTTTTGATGCCATTTATATAAAATTCTAGAAAATACAAATTAATCTATAATGACATAGAGAAAAGCAGAGTTGCCTAAGAATGGGTGAGAGAAAGACAAGAGAGAGGAATTACAAAAGGAACTAGAAAACTTTTGAGAATAATTGATATGTTCATTATTGTGACTGCAGTGATGGTTTTACAATTATAAATATATATATTATATATAAAAGTATAAACATAATACATAATTACAGTTATGTATTATATATATATATCAAAATATATCACATGGCACACTCTAAACATATACAATTTATTGTGTGTCAATTATACCTCAATAGAGGTGTTTTTAAAAAGCAACCGGAATAGCATTGCCATAAAAATACTAAGTGAAAAATGGTGGACAAGAGCAGCAAAATTTATCAACGGACAAAGAATATCCATCACTTTACCCTGAGACGATAAAAGTTGTGATCAAGCATTTCACCATTAAAAAACATAATAAAGCCTCTATGAACAAGGACCACAAAGCATAAGTACAAGAACTCAAGAAAGAAATGATAGAACAGAGGAAAATGAGACAAAAAATTGACACAACTCAAGAAATGATAAAAGAAAAAAACCTAACAGAAATGCAGACAAAATTAGAAGAAGCACAAGAAAAAATAAGCACCAAAGAATTACAGAATGCATAGTAAAAGGTAGAGGATAGAAATGAGCAAAGTGAACGCAAAATGTAAATTATAATACTTAATTTGTAGTAACATCAGGCTAACATTCCCATGATAATAATTAGAAAAAGCTAAATAAGTCACAAATATCATATTCCCAAAGGCATTAGAGAACTGTGGAAACAACAAACACCAGATGACCTAAAATTCCAAAGAAGAGAGAAACAGTCCAAGATAAGCTGACAAATTCCGGCTGTTTTTCTTCCACTGGAGCACTTGCCAATTTTGTATATAGGTTGAAGTTTGGGTTTATTTCAGACAAAGAGTTGCTACTGAAACAAAACAAAAAAAAACCAGCAAAGCATTTAGTAGTCACACAGGACTGGTGTAATAAATTGGAAACTTGACAGGGATCAAACACATGACCCCATATGATCTGCTGAATTCTGGAGATATGCAGAGAATTAAGAAGTGTTGAAATCTCTCTATGCGAGAATGAAATTTTCTGAAGTTTCACGTGCTTTAGAAATAAACACTTGCCAAAGGAAGGGCATGCTTCGAACAGAAAATCAGTCTTACCCTAAAGGCATTTGCCAAATTTAGTGGTGTGCTAAGACAAAAACCTCTCAATGATATAAATTAAACTTCAGGACTCACAGAAACCATGAACTACCAGTCACTCAAATAAAAGCTCAGGAAGATTTTACCATAATAAAGGCGAGCCAGATCCAACTCTTACTAAAACTACCACTTAAATCCCTGACTAGACTGACAGAAACACTCTCCAGTAGAACATTACATATGGAGTCTATACTATTCTTTTATATATAATGTCCATGATACAATAAAAACTTACTAGACATGGAGTGGGACAGAAAATATGACCAATAATCAAGAGGAAAAACTAGATAATAGAAGATTCATGGATGATCCAGATACTGGAGTAACCAATTAGAATTTTTTTAAAAAAACTATGATTAGTAGACTAAAGAAAATTAAGAAGGGGCCCTGGGTGGCTCAGTGGGTTAAGCGTCTGAGTTTGGCTCAGGTCATGATCTCACGGTTTGTGAGTTCAAGCGCTGCATCAGGCTCTCTGCTGTCAGCACGGAACCCACTTCGGATCTTCTGTCCCCCTCTTTCACTGCCTCTCCCCTGCTTGTGCATTCTTACTCTCTTTCTCAAAAATTAAACATTTTTTTAAAAAGAAAATTCAGAAAATACAGATAAAATAAATAACGGGTTTTGGAATTTCAACGAGGACTAGAATCCATAAAAACTAATCAAATCTGGTTTCTAACAGTGAAAAATTCTGTAACTGAAGTAAAGAACTCAACAGATGTTTATGAGAAGATTGAACACAGGAGTGCCTGGGTGGCTCAGTCAATCAAGCGTCCAGCTTTGGCTCAGGTCATGGTCTCATGGTTTGTGAGTTTGAGTCCCACATCAGGCTCTGTGCTGGCAGTTCAGAGCCTGGAGCCTGATTCATAGTCTGTGTCTCCCTCTCTCTCTGCCTCTCCCCAGCTAGCACTCTCTCTCTCGCTGTCAAAAATAAAATAAAACCTTTTAAAAAAGTTTAAAAAGAAAAAAGATTGAATGCAACAGAACACAGAATTAAACTGAAGAGAAATCAATAGAAAAATACCTAAACTGAAACACAGAGAAGAAAAGAAACAAGAAGTATATAACAGACAAGTGGAACTTACTCAAAAGACCTAAGAAACTGACAACTAGTATCCCTTAAAAGAGAGGGAAAAAATAGGAAATAATATTCAAAAGATAATGCCTGACAGCTTTCTAAAACTGATTAAAAAACGTAAACCCACAAATTTGAAATAGAATTAAAGGGAAAATTACAGCTGGAAAAACAGCAAAAGGAATCCAAAATATGCCTAACTAAAATACCTAAACAAACTAAAAAAAAGTAAGATGTAATTCAGGAAAATAATTATAAAGATATAATTTGAGAAAGTTTTCCCGCGGGAGGGTGAAAATGATTTATTTATTTATGTACTTACTTACTTACTTTTGGGAGGGAGGGAGAGAGAGAGCAGAGGAGGGGCTGAGAGGCAAAGAGGGAGAGAATCTCAAGCAGACTCTGCACTATCGGCACAGACAATGGGGCTAGAACTCACTAACTGTGAGATCATGACTTGAGCCAAAATCAAGAGTTAGATGCTTAACGACTGAATCACCCAGCTGCCCCAATAAAGATTTTTAAGATAAATCTTGAAAGGACACATTTTGTGCCAAGAAACAGTGTTGCAGAATACTCGGCATAAGATGTAGCCTAGAAATTTTACTGGACTTCAAAAACTTTAAAAAGAAAATAAATGGGGTTAAAATCACACTAGTCTCACATTTCTCAATAGTAACAGTCAACACTGAATGATACTAGAAAAACATTTTAAAGAAACTAAAGGAGGGGTGCCTGGGTGGCTCAGTCAGTAAAGCATTCAACTTCAGCTCAGGTCACGATCACATATTTTGTGAGTTCAAGCCCCGAGTCGGGCTCTGTGCTGACAGCTCAGAGCCTGGAGCCTGCTTTGGATTCTGTGTCTCCCTCTCTCTCTGCACCTCCCCCCACTCGCACCCTGTCTCTCTCTCAAAAATAAGCAAACATAAAAAAAATTTTTTTAAATAAACTGAAGGAAAGGAAGTACAAGCAAAGTATGTTCTATCCCACCAAGGTATCCTTAAAGTACAAAGTTAAAGTATAAAAGTTACAAATGTGGTCTAAACGACTAAAAATTCAAGGCATATCTTGTTCATGATTCTTTGCTGAGGAAACTATTAGAGGATGAAATTTTGAGAAAACTTCACAAAAAGAACTGACAATAAACATTAAATAAATTTAATAGCAGAAATATAGACAAAACATGGTGGGCTCTGTGTGGAAAGCATGGAGCCTGCTTGGGATTCTTTATCTGTCCCTTCCCCACTCGCACACTCTCTCTCTCTCAAAACAAATAAACTTTAAAAAAATAAAAATAAAAATAAAATTTGGTGTAAAAAAATCTATTCTGTAAGTGATTTTACATACTCAGAAAACCAATAAACTAAAAATATAAAATAAAAATTAAGAATAAGATTGTTTCCATATGTGTATATATATACAAATACAAATAAACATACAGAATCAACAGAAATACAACAATAGAAAATATCTCATTTACAACAGCAAACAAAAAGATAAATATGAACAAACTTAGAAAATGTGCAAGACCTATATAGAAAAAAACATGTTAACCACAGCTGAAGGGCAAATGCAAATATTCAACACCTCTAACATTTATGATCTAATCTACAGATACACTTGCACAAGTATAAATGAAGGTTGACAAGTACATTCAAGGTCATTCCCTGTAACACAGATTAGAGAAAAATGTAAATAGTTCAAATACCCATTAATAAAGGACTGGTTAATGAATTATGGCACATCCATATACTAGAATACTGTGCACATTTTAAAAATACAAAAGCTTTTGGGACATCTTGGTAGCTCAGTTGACTATTGATTTTGGCTCAGGTCATGATCTCACACTTCATGAATTTGAGCCCCGTGTCAGACTCCACACTGATTTTAGTGCAGAACCTACTTGGAATCCAATCTCTCTCCCTCTCTCTCTGCCCCTCCCCAACTTGCACATTCACTCACTCTCTCTCTCTCTCTCAAAAATAAACTTAAAAAGAAAAAGAGAAAGTTGTCACACATTTAAAAAAATAAAAAGAGGGATACTTGGGTGGTTCAGTTGGTTAAGCGTTCAACTTCGACTCTGATCATGATCTCATGGTTTGTGGCATGGGTTCGAGCCCTGCATCAGGCTCTGTGCTGCTGACAGTTTAAAGCCTGGAGCCTGCTTCAGATTCTGTTTCCCTCTCTCTGCCCTTCCCCTGTGCACACTCATTCTCTCTCTCTCACTCACTCAAAAACAAACATTAATAAAGGAAAGAAAAGAAAGAAAAAAACAAGCAAGCTAGCTAGCTAGCTAGTTAGCTAGCTCTTAGGGTACCTGGGTGGCTCAGTGGGTTAAGCATCTGACTCTTGATTTTGGCTCAGGTCAGGATCTCACAGTCCTGACATCAAGCCCTGTGGCAGGCTTCATACTGACACCGCAGAGCCTGCTTGGGACTCTCTCTCTTCCTCTCTTCTCTCTGCTCCCTCCCCACTCTCTCTCTACCTCAAAATAAATAAATAAGCATTTTTAAACATAAGAAAGCTCTTTATAGACTATTTGGAAGTACCTCCAAGAAATACTAAGTTGAGATAGGAGGGAAGAGTGCTGAATAGTGAGTACAGTAAGTATAACATGTATTTTATGTGCACAAAAAATATTTTTAAAAAATAAGAAGACACATTAATATTTGCTTGCACTGTGTATGCATATAGAAACTCTGAGAGAATACATAAGGAACAACAGTGGAAAGAGTGAAGGACTGGGTGGTAAAGGGAAACCACAAAATTGTATAGCCCTTTATATCTTGAGATTTTTAAGCCATCTATTAGCTATTCTAATATATTAATTAAAAATATCCGGAGTGCTTGGGTGGCTCAGTCAATTGAATATCTGACTCTTGATTTCAGCTCAAGTCATGATCTCACAGTTCTCAGGTTCAAGTCCCACATCCAGCTCTGTGCTGGCAGGGCAGCAACTACTTGGGATTCTCTCTCTCTCTCTCTCTGCCCCTCCTCTTGCTAGTGTGAGCACACACATTCTCTCTCTTTACTCTCTCAAAATAAATACAAAAACATGTATGTATCATATATCCAAAGAGATATGTCAGAATTCAAGGCTAAAACCAACAGAATGAAGTTTAACAGTAATAAAGATGGAAATCCCTAAGAGGAAGAAAGATGGAAATCCCTAATTTATGCTTCAAAACATCACTTAAACAAATACAAAAGATCTTAAAAGTACTTCGGGGCACCTTGCTGGCTCAGTCAATACAGCATGCAACTCTTGATCTTGGGGTCTTGTGTTCAAGTACCATGTTGGATGTAGAGCTTACATTTAAAAAAAAAAAAAAAGTCCTTCATGTGAAAAAGCTTGAAAAAAGCTAGAAAAAAATGTCAACGTCATTGTCAATTTCATCAACAAAGAGCTCAGGGCACAGAACACAGATAATAAAACCTCTATTCTATTGTGAAATAAATGATCACATTACATCTGGTATGCTGTGCTCAGCTGAGAGGCATTTTAAAAGCACTGATAAGATTATACCAAAACCAGAGGAAGAGATAAAACTATTACAAACACTGACCTAAGTTTTCTGTGGAAAAATTATGTGTTAGAGAAGCCTAACATATAAAACCTGTCTTCCAAGAATATGATCCTCCTTAGGATATAATTATAAACACCAAATATGTTGGGATATATAAGATAGCAGCCTTCAGATGAAATAGTCAGATAGTCAGCCCAGATGAAATTTAGTTGTCAGAAAGAAGGCTGTTGTAAACATTAAATAAGATAATACATTTTAAGAAAAATCCTATGACACAATAAGAGTTTAGCAGATGATAAAACTCCCTCCTTAACATGAATGGTTCTCAATACCAACAAATGAATATGGCATATCAGGCCTTCCATGACTTGATTGCTTTGTCTTTCAACAATTCCTCAAATTTGTACCCAACCTTGCTCCTTGAAATGTTACACTGTTGCACTGTTGAAACCATGAGCAATCAGGTCCTTTATGTTACATGCTTTTTTATACCTTTACTCCTTTGTAAATAATGTTCTCCAAAATGCCTTTCCTCTCATCACTCTCTCCAATCGCCTGAAAAGTTCTTTTCATTTTTCAGCCTGAACCCATGCATTTCCTTCTCTTTGAAATATTCCCTAACCTACCCAAGGAAAGTTAATTATGTCATTCACCGGTCAACATTCACAGAGCGTTTTCCATGCATCTGGCAAGATGCCAGGTGCAGAGAATACAGTAGTAAAACAAGAAACACCTCGTTGCCACCCTTTTAGAGCTCACACTTCAGTGTAGAAGAAAAAAAAAGCAATACCAATACAATGTGTTAAGAGCTATGTTCACGTACATAAAAAGCACAATGGGTCCATAGAGCAGAGGAACTGAACCTGGTCTAGGGACAAGGAAGGCCTCCTTGAGGAAACTTAGCTGAAAACTGAAGGATGCATATAAAACAAAAATGGGTGAAAAAAAATAAGTGCTAGAACAGCATGCACAAAGAGCAAAGAAGTACGAGAAAGCATAACTTTCTTAGGAATTAACGGATGTTAGATTGGTTGAATACAGTTGGAGAGAGTGGGGCTTGCATCTAGTTGGAGAAATAAACCAGAGTCAAATCTCCAAGATCCAAAATTTAGAGAGAACATGCAACATTTCAAACAACTTAAAAGTGCAATATATCAGATTAATGACTTGGTGTCAAAGAATGAAGCTAGAGAGGGAATCAGGAGCCAAAGGTCCAAGGGACTGTTAAATCATTTTAAGAAATGTGGACTTTATCAGTGGGAGCCAAGATGGCAGAACAGCATGGAAATCTTTTTTCTGTCTCAGGTACATGAAATACACCCAGATCAACAATAAACCATCCTGCACACCTAGAAAATGGTTGCACAACATGAACCACAGAACTCAGCAGGTATGCAGCGCGGAGCGGTGAACTGGGGGAGAGAGGAGCCGCGGAGGGCAGGGAGCTGTTTTTGCTTGTGGAGAGAGGACAGAGATGGGGTGGGGAGGGTACGAGAAAAGCACACCCCACAAAATCAGCTGGAGAGAAAGTGGAAACGTGAAAACAGCCACAGGGATTGAACTAGAAAGGGAGAAAGGAAGAAAGGAAAGGGTTTAAATTCCATTAAGACTCTATAAACAGGGGGAGCGCGGAGTCTGAAACTCTGCAGTTCAAAATACCTAGCGGTGCTCTGGTGGGAAGGGCGAATTCCCAAGAAAAGTGTGGTCCGGGAGGTCCTCGGGCCATACGTGTTTTTCCATAATCCCAAAAACGCTGCTGCTACACAATAGTGTGAACTTTTTCTGGCATGGGCTTGCACTCTGCTGCAAGTCTCTGGACAATGGCAGCAGCAAGGTTCCACGACCATTTCTGGGTGTGGCCAGCAGCCAGCCATTGCTCAGTGAGACCCTCACCCAGAGGATCTGAGGGTGTCAAAGCCACAGTCCTTAGAAGTGAGGGTTAGGGAAACACAGCTGCATCTCAGATAAAACTCAGCAGGGTGGTGCCACCGGGCAACCTGATGGCATGGACACGGACAGTGAAAGTGGGGAGTGACAGAAACCAGAGATAAAAGACTGGTGTGTGATTCCTGGTCAGGGAGAATACAGAATTCTGACGCAAGACTAGCTAACTGGGTGATGCCATTCTCACCCTGTCCACGCATGCGTACACACACCTATAGGGGGCCACAATGATTCACCACAGTAAGCCAAGCAGCGCCATCTAGTGGAGAACGGAGCCGTTAGACTAAGCCCTGCCCTACTGGGCCAACCTCACTCTTCAGGAACACCACAAATCTCTCCTCCTGATTAGTTTACAGACTATAAAGTGCTTCATAGTTGGACCTCTAGGGGAAAATGATGTAATACAAATCCTATTGCTGACTGTTCACTGGTCCAGCTATTCAATTTTCATTTCTCTTTTTTTTTCTTCTTTTTTATTTTTCTTTTGCTTGATTACAAAAAAAGAAAAAAAATTTTATTTTCAATTTTTATTAAAAATATTTTCCTGTATTCTTTTACTAATAAATTTTTCACTTTTTTGTAAAGTTTTCAAATTCTATTACACTTCCATCATTTATTTGTGTGTGTGTTTAATTTTTTACTTGTAATTTCTTCCCTTTCTTCTCTAATCAATTAAGCTTCTCTTCATTAATCTATTTCATCACATTCATTTTCTCAAATTCTCAAACATTTTTTTATTTTTTCTTCTTTTTCTTCTCTTTTTCTTCTTTTTCTCTAACCAATCAAGCTCCTTTCAATAACCAGACCAAAACACACCTAGGATCTAGCATCATTGATTTGATTTTGTGTGGGTGTGTGTTGTTTTTAATTCTTTAATTTTATTACTTTTTTTCTCCAATTAATCAAGCTCCTTTCAATAACCAAACCAAAACACACCTAGGATCTAGCATCATTTATTTGATTTTTGTGTATGTGTATGTTATTTTTTAATTTTTCAATTTTAATTTTCCCCCCCTTTTTTGCTAATCAATCAAGCTCCTTTCAATAACCAGACCAAAACACACCTAGGATCTAGCATCATTTATGTCATTTTGTGTGTGTGTGTGTGTGTGTGTGTGTGTTGTCATTGTTTTCAATTTTTTTCATTTAAAAAATATTTTTTACCTCATTAATTACTTTTCTTCCTTCGAAATGATGAAATGAAGGAATTCGCCCCAAAAGAAAGAGTAGGAAGAAACAACAGCCAAGGACTTAACCAACACAGATACAAGGCAAGATGTCCGAACCAGAATTCAGAATCACGATAAGAATACCAGCTGGGGTGGAAAATAGATTAGAATCCCTCTTCACGGAGATAAAAGAAGTAAAAGCTAGTCAAGATGAAATAAAAAATGCTATAACTGAGCTGCAATCTCGAATTGATACTATGGTAGCAAGGATAGATGAGGCACAACAGCGAATCAGCGATATAGAAGACTAACTTATGGAGAATAATGAAGCAGGACAAAAGAGGGAGAGTAAAGCAAAAGAGCACAATTTAAGAATAAGAGAAATCAGTGACTCATTAAAAAGGAACAACATCAGAATCATACGGTTCCCAGAAGATGAAGAGAGAAAAAGGGTAGAAGGGTTATGTGAGCAAATCATAGCGGAAAACCTTCCTAACCTGCGTAAAGACATAGACATCAAAATCCAGGAAGCACAGAGGACTGCCACAAGATTCAAGAAAAACGAAACATCAACAAGGCAGATCATAGTCAAATTCACAAAATATTCAAGTAAGGAAAAAATCATGAAAGCAACAAGGGAAAAAAAGTCCTTAACCTACAAAGGAAGACAGATTAGGTTTGCAGCAGACCTATCGAGAGAAACTTGGCAGGCCAGAAAGGAGTGGCAGGATATATCCGATGTGCTGAATCAGAAAAACATGCAGCCAAGAATTCTGTATCCAGCAAGGCTGTCATTCAAAATAGAAGGAAAGATAAAAAGTTTCCCAGACAAACAGAAATTAAAGGAGTTCGTGACCACTACACCAGCCCTGCAAGAAATCTTAAGGGGGACTCTCTGAGGGGAGAAAAGATGGGGAAAAAAAAAACGACCAAAAGCAACAAAGACTAGAAAGGACCAGAGAACACCACCAGAAACTCCAACTCTACAAAAGAAACATAATGGCAATAAACTCATACCTTTCAGTACTCACTCTAAACATCTATGGACTAAATGCTCCAATCAAGAGACATAGGGTAACGGAATGGGTAAGAAAACAAGATCCATTGATGTGCTCTTTACAAGAGACCCACTTTAGACCTAAACACACCTTCATGTTGAAAGTAAGGGGATGGAGAACCATCTATCATGCTAATGGTCACCAAAAGAAAGCCAGATTAGCTACACTTATATCAGACAATCATAGACTTTAAAATAAAAACTGTAACAAGAGATGAAGAAGGGCATTATATGATAATAAAGCGGTCTAGCCACCAAGAGGACATAACAATTATAAACATTTATGCTCCAAATGTGGAAACACCCAAATATATAAATCAATTACTCACAAAATAAAGAAACTCATTGATAATAATACTATAATAGTAGGGAACTCCAACACCCCACTTACAGCAATGGACAGATCATCTAAACAGAAAATCAACAAGGAAACAATGGCTTTGAATTACACACTGGACCAGATGGACTTAACAGATATATTTAGAACATTTCATCCTAAAGCAGCAGAATATACATTATTCTCCAGTGCACATGGAACGTTCTCCAGAACAGACAACATACTGGGACACAAATCAGCCCTCAACAAGTACAAAAAGATCAAGATCATACCATGCATATTTTCAGACCACAACCCTATGACACTCGAAATCAACCACAAGAAAAAAATTTCAAAAGATAACAAATATTTGGAGACTAAAGAACATCCTACTAAAGACCAAACAGGTAACCAAGAAGTTAAGGAGGAAATTAAAAAATACATGGAAACCAATGAAAATGATAACACCACAACCCAAAACCTCTGGGACGCAACAAAGGCAGCCATAAGAGGGAAGTATATAGCAATCCAGGCCTTCCTAAAGAAGGAAGAAAGGTCTCAGATACACAACCTAATCTTACACCTCAAAGAGCTGGAAAATGAACAGTAAATAAAACCCAAAACAAGCAGAAGACAGGAATTAATAAAGATTAAAGCAAAAATCAATGCTATTGAAACCAAAAGAAAACAGTACAACAGATCAATAAAACGAGAAGCTGGTTCTTTGAAAGAATTAATAAAATTGATAAACCACTAGTCAGTTTGATCAAAAAGAAAAAGGAAAGGACTCAAATAAATAAAGTCAAGAATGAAAGAGGAGAGATCACAACCAACACAGCCGAAATACAAACAATAATAAGAGAATATTATGAGCAATTATATGCCAATAAAATCGGCAAAATGGAAGGAATGGAAAAAATTCCTAGAAACATATAAACTACCAAAACTGAAACAGGAAGAAACAGAAAATTTGAACAGATCCACAACCAGTAAAGAAATCGAATAAATCATCAAAAATCTCCCAAAAAACAGGAGTCCAGGGTCAGATGGCTTTCCAGGGGAATTCTACCAAACATTTAAGGAAGAGTTAACATCTATTCTCTTGAAGCTATTCCAAAAAATATAAATAGAAGAAAAACTTTCAAACTCTTTCTATGAAGCAGTACCTTGATTCCAAAACCAGACAAAGACCCCATAAAAAAGAGAAATATAGACCAATCTCCCTGATGAACATGGATGCAAAAATCCTCAACAAGATGTTAGCCAACTAGGTCAAAAAATACATTAAAAAAATTATTCATCACAACAAAGTGGGATTTATACATGGGATGCAGGGCTGGTTCAATATCCACAAAACAATCAGTGTGATACATCACATCAATAAAAGAAAGGACAAGAACCACATGATCCTCTCGATAGATGCAGAGAAAGCATTTGACAAAATACAGAATCCTTTCTTGATAAAAAACCATCAAGAAAATAGGGATAAAAGGATCATATCTTGAGATCATAAAAGCCATATATGAAAGACCCAACGATAATATCATCCTCAATGGGTAAAAACAGAGCTTTCCCCCTAAGGTCAGAAACAAGACAGGGATGTCCACTCTCACCACTGTTATTCGACATACTATTGGAACTCTTAGCCTCAGTAATTAGACAACATAAAGAAATAAAAGGCATCCAAATCGGCCAGGAGGGGGTCAAACTTTCACTCTTCTCAGATGACATGATACTCTATATGGAAAACCCAAAATATTCCACCAAAAACTGCTAGAACTGAACCATGAATTCAGCAAAATCACAGGATATAAAATCAATCCACAGAAATCGGTTGCATTTCTATCCACCAATAATGAAGCAACAGAAAGAGAAATCAAGGAATTGATCCCATTAACAACTCCACCTAAAACCATAAAATCCTAGGAATAAGTTTAACCAAACAAGTGAAAAATCTAGACACTGAAAACTATAGAAAGCTTATGAAAGAAATTGAAGAAGACACAAGAAAATAGAAAAATATTCCATGCTCCTGGATAGGAAAAACTAATATTGTTAAAATGTCAACACTACCCAAAGCAATCTACATATTCAATGCAATCCCTATCAGAATAACACCAGAATTCTTCACAGAGCTAGAACAAACAGTCCTAAAATTTGTATGGAATCAGAAAAGACCCTGAATAGCCAAAGCAATCCTGAAAAAGAAAACCAAAGCAGGAAGCATCACAATCCCAGACTTCAAGCTGCATTACAAAGCTGTAATCATCAAGACAGTATGGCACTGGCACAAGAACAGACACTCAGATTAATGGAACAAAACAGAGAACCCAGAAATGGGCCCACAAACGTACAGCCAACTAATCTTTGACAAAGCGGGAAAGAATATCCAATGGAATAAAGACAGTCTTTTCAGCAAGTGGTACTGGGAAAACTGGAGAGCGACATGCAGAAGAACGAACCTGGACCACTATTACACCATACACAAAAATAAACTCAAAATGGATGAAAAACCTAAACATAAGACAGGAAGCCATCAAAATCTTCAAGGAGAAAGTAGGCAAGAACCTCTTTGACCTTGGGCACAGCAACTTCTTACTCAACACGTCTCCAGAGGCAAGGGATACAAAAGCTAAAATGAACTACTGGCACCTCGTCAAAATAAAAAGCTTCTGCACAGCAAAGGATACAATCAGCAAAACTACGAGGCAACCAACAGAATGGGAGAAGATATTTGCAAACAAAATATCTGATAAAGGGTTAGTATCCAAAATCTATAAAGAACTTTTCAAACACAACACCCAAAAAACAAATAATCCAGTGAAGAAATGGGCCAAAGATATGAACAGACACTTCTCCAAAGAAGACATTCACATGGCCAACAGATACATGAAACGATGCTCATCACTCATCATCAGGGAAATACAAATCAAAACCACAATGAGATACCACCTCACATCTGTCAGAATGGCTAACATTAATAACTCAGGCAACAACAGATGCTGGCGAGAACATGGAGAAAGAGGATCTCTTTTGCACTGCTGGTGGGAATTACAAACTGGTGCAGTCATCCTGGAAAACAGTATGGAGGCTCCTTAAAACATTAAAAATAGAACTACCCTATAACCCAGCAATTGCATGATTAGGTATTTATCCAAGGGATACAGGTTATGCTGTTTCGAAGGGACACATGCACCCCAATGTTTATGGCAGCACTATCAACAATAGCCAAAGTATGGAAAGAGTCCAAATGTCCATCGATGGATGAATGGATAAAGAAGATGTGGTATACATATACAATGGAGTATTACTCAGCAATCAAAAAGAACGAAATCTTGCCATTTGCAACTACGTGGATGGAACTAGGGGGTATCATGCTAAGCAAAATTAGTCAGAGAAAGACAAATATCATATGACTTCACTCATATGAAGACTTTAAGATACAAAGCAGATGAACATAAGGGAAGGGAAATAAAAATAATTTAAAACAAAACATAAGAGACTCTTGAATATAGAAAACAAAAAGAGGGTTATGGGACGGTTTGTGGGAGGAGGGAGAGGCTAAATAGGCAAGGGTAATTAAGGAATCTACTCTTGAAATCATTATCGCACTGTATGCTAACTTGGATGTAAATTTTTAAACATTTAATAATAAAAAAATGAAATGTGGACTGTAAGAGAAGCAATAAAAAAGGTTTTAAGCAAATGAGTAAATGATCAGATTTGTTTTCAGTAAAATCACTAAGCAGCTACAGTGTAGAAAAGGGAGTAGAGAAGAATACTAAAATTGAATGCAGGTAGGCCAATCAAAAAAACTGATCCAGCAAGCCAAAAAGAGATAATGATGGCCTGCTACCCTTACCCCAAGAGATGTTTACAATCGTTAATACTTGGTGACTAACTGAATACAGACTGGAAAAATTCTATCTTCATATGACTGATATCATTTGTTGAGGCAAAAATTGCTAAAACGAGAACAGGCTGAAGACTGTGGAGGATCATGAGTCATCTAGACAAGTAGCTGATGTGCTGGTGAGATATCCAAATGTAGATACCTAAAAAATAATTGGATATCTGCATCTGGAGCTCAAAATACATATTTGAAATAAAGAATATTATTTATCAGGGTGCCTGGATGGCTCAGTCAGTTAAATGTCCAACTCTTGATTTCAGCTCAGGTCATGATCTTGGAATCATGTGATCATGTCCAACACTGGGCCCTCTCCTGGGCATGCAGCCTGCTTAAGATTCTCTCTCTCCCTCTCCTTCTGCCCATCTGCCCTCATGTAAATGCACACTCTCTTTCTCTAAAACTAAAATAAATTTTTTAGATTAAAAGAATACTATTTATCAGAGTAAAGATAGTAACTTTCCTTGTATCAGCCACAATAGATAGGACATACCAGAATTACTGTACTTAAAACGCTAACTGTGGCCATGAATTCTTGAAGAAGAGGAACTCATCCTAACACAAAATAAGTTCTCAATGAGTTTTTCTTTTTTTTTTTTTTAATTTTTTTTAAATGTTTTATTTTTAAGACTGCAAGCGGGGGAAGGACAGAAAGAGGGGAACAGAGGATCTGAAGCAGGCTCTGAGCTGACAGCAGCAAGCTCGATATGGGGCTTGAACTCACGAACCACAAGATCATAACCCAAATCAAAGTTTGACACCCAAACAACTGAATCACCCAGTGATTCCCATGATCAACAAATTTTTCATGAACTGAAAGTGAATTTCTGTATAAACTCAAAATAAGCTCTATAACTCATTTATTATTTCCATTACCCATATTACAATTTAACTTCACTAAAACAACATATTTATTCTCTAAAATTTCAGTAGTTTCCCAAAGAATACAAAATTAAATCATAAATCTTAACTCTTCACCTCAAAATCCTCAACCTCAGGTACACATACTTCTAGAGGCAGATAAAGTCCTACTAAAAGTTATAGACCCACAGATTGTTTTTTAAAATAATCCATTTCTGGGGCACCTGGGTGGTTCAGTCGGTTAAACATCCAACTTCAGCTCAGGTCGTGATCTCATGGTTCGTGAGTTTGAGTCCTGCATCTGGCTCTGTGCTGACAGCTCTGAGCCTGGAGCTGCTTCAGATTCCATGTCTCCCTCTCTCTCTGTACCTCCCCCACTTGCATGTGTGCTCATGCTCTCTCTCTCAAAAATAAACATTAAAAAAAATTTTAATAATCCATTTCCATGGACTTCTGGGGAAGACTGCAGATTAGGAAGAACCTAAACTCACCTTAGGTGATGGATACAACTAGATAACATTCACATCAGTGTAAATAATCCAGAAAACTACATGAAGACCAACCAAAACAAACCCTCCACAGCTAAATATAGAGAAGAGGCTGCATAGAAGAGGGTAGGATGGGCAGATATGCAGTGAGGAACTAAATGGACACATAGGACTGCCCCCCCCCCCCAGGAAGGAAGGACACTGTTGGCACAGAAAGGGAAGAAAATCAGACTCTCATACTGAGAAGCCCACACTGGAAAGATGAATCCCCATAACATCTGGCTTTGAAAACCAGAGGGGCCAAACTTCCCAAGTTCTTATAATCAGCGAGACTTAAAATCCAAAACTTTAAAAATCAGGGGCGCGTGGGTGGCTCAGTCAGTTGAGCGGCCAACTTCGGCTCAGGTCATGATCTCACGGTCTGTGAGTTCAAGTCCCGTGTTGGGCTCTGTGCTGACAGCTCAGAGCCTGGAGCCTGCTTTGGATTCTGTGTCTCCCTCTCTCTCTGCCCTTCCCTTGCTCACACTCTGTCTCTATGTATCTCAAAAATAAAAAATAAAAATAAATAAAAATTAAAAAAAATCAGCAAGGCTTGGGTCTGGGAGACCAAGGAGGACGAGAGGAAATTGTCTCCCTGTCCTTAAAGAGACAACACAACAAACAGCCCCAGAGATACAGCACAGAAGCAGCGGTCTGAAAATCTGCCTGGGGTATATGAGAGGGAGATTTGTTTCTATCCTTATGGCATATGTTAGAGGGGGAGGGATCCCTGAGAAACTTCTCCAGGAACAAAGAAGCTAGCTTGCATCATTTGCCTCCCCCACCCCCTAGCCTAAACACATGTTCACCTGTGGAAACCAGCACAGACACTTGCTACTTAACTTGCCAACAGTGCACCCTGATCAGCTCAAGTTCCCTCCCACAGCAGATCTATGCAAGCCTTGCTAACACCCTGCTTACTGCCCCTATACACTTCTATGTATCCACCCCCTCCAACCCAGCCTGCCTTGGTCCAGTGGCTTCAGATCCCTTCCCAAAGAGGACCAGTACAAACCTTGCTAACACTGCATATCCTGCCTCTGCTCACTTCTGCAGATCCACTCTAATATGCTCTTCTCCAGAGCCCATCCAAAGCAGTGCCATAAGCCTGGCAGTGTGCAAGCAGCCCCAACAGGGGCCAGCACCACTCCAAAGTGACTCCTGCCCCACAGAAAGGGAAAGGTAACCACACACAATAACCAGAATGTGGTCCCAGCAGTAGGCCGAAGGCAGACATCTGGTCTGACTATAGGCCCTGCCCACCAACAAAATCTTCTCAAGGAACAAAACAGGGAAATCACCCTGCAGTGCAGTGCTACTGCATATCTGGCAAATGCACGGTCTGACTCAACTCAGACCTAAGGCAGGCCCAGACTAGCTCACTAACAACACAGAGCTCAAACTTTGCCCACCACAGTAAAAGAGCAGTTGCAGATGACAGAACTGAAGGCAAAGCGGTTCACCCATAATAAAAGGGCATATGCAACACACACAGGAGACAACCCTTAAATTCTAGGTTCTGGAGAACAGGAGACACTGCACTACAAGACATTATATGACCTTCTTCATAAGATCACTACTTTCAAAAGCAGAGGACATAGCTGACATTCCTAACACAAGAAACAGATATAGAGAGTTAGATAAAATTAGGAGACAGAGGAATATGCCCCAAATGAAATAATAAGACAAAATCACAGGAAGAGACCTAAGCAAAACAGAGTTAATACATCTGACAAAGAATTTAAAGTAATGGTCATGAAGATACTTATGGGACTTGAGAAAAGAGAGGATGACCTCAGTAAGACCCTTAACAAAGAGACAAAAAACATAAAAAAACGACAAATCAGAGATGAAGAACTCAATAAATGAAATTAAAAATATACCTGGAAAAATGAACAGTAGACTAAAGGAAGCAGAAGAATAGATCAGTGCCCTGGAGAACAGAGTAGTGGAAGCAATCAAGCTTAACAAGACAGAGAAAAAAAATAATAAATGAAAACAAAATTAGGGAACTCAACAACATCATCAATTGTAGTAACATTTGCATTTATAGGGATCCCAGAAGAAGGAAAGAAAGAGGGCAGAAATTTTATTTGACAAAACAATTGCTGAAAACTTCCTAAATTTGGGTAAGGAAACAAAAATCCAACTCTAGGAGGCACAGAGAGCCCCCCAACAAAATCAACCAAAGGAGTTTTACACAAAGACATGTAATGATTAAAATGGCAAAAAGTAGTTTAAAGATATCATTGTAAAAGCAACAAAAGAAAATAGTTATAATATAAAAGGGAAACCCCATAAGTATATCAGCTGATTTTTTAGCAGAAACTCTGCAAGCCCAAGGGAGTGGCATGATATATTCAAAGTGCTGAAAGGAAAAAACCTCCAGCCAAGAATACTCAATCCAGCAAAGCTATCATTCAGAATAGAAGAAGAGATATAGAGTTTTGACCACTAAACCAACACTACAAGAAACATTAAAGGGAATTCTGGGGGAAAGGAAAGACCATAAGTAAGAGTAAGAAAATTAGAAAGCATAAAAGTAGTAAAAATAAATCTATCTATTAAAAATCATGTTGCTACACATGGCCAGATTTCATTTTTTCTCATTGTCACGTAGTAGTCCATTGTATATATGTGCCACATCTTCTTTATCCATTTGTCAGTTGATGGGCACTTGGTCTCTTTCCATGATTTGGCTGGAGGGTATTATGTTAAGTGAAATAAGTCAGTCAATAAAAAAAAGATACCATATGTTTCCACGAATAGGTGGACTTTGTGAGACTAAGCAAAAACCAGGGGGAGGGGAATAGGAGAAAGGAAAAAAAGACACAGAGAGGGAGGGAGATAAAACATAAGAGACTCTCAAAGACTAAGAACAAACTGAGGGTGGGGGGAGTGGGGGGGGAGAGGAGGTGATGCGCATTAAAGAGGGCACGTGTTGGGATGAACACTGGGTGTTATATGTAAACCAATTTGAAAATAAACTATTATAAAAAAATCAGTCAAGTGACAGACAAAATAAAAGGATATAAAGTATGACACCATATACCTAAAACGTGGGGAGGAGAGGAGTAAAGAATGAGTTGAAACTTAAGCGGCCATTAATTTAATATAGACTGCTGCATACAGAAGATGTTATCCACAAACCAAATGGTGATCACAAAATAAAAATAATTTACATATTTGCATAAAATAAAGAGAAAAAATACAAGTATATCACTAAAGAAAGCCAACTAACTGTGAGAAAAGACAGCAAGAAAAAAGAAAACTATAAAAACAATCATAATTTAATGCAATCCCTATCAAAATACCAATAGCATTTTTCACAGACCTGGAATAAACAATCCTAAAATTTGTGTGGAACCACAAAAGACCCTGAACAGACAAAGCAATCTTGAAAAAGAAAAGCAAGGCTACAGTTACAGCTACATCACAAAGCTGTATTCATCAAGACAGTATGCAACTGGCATGAAAACAGACACAGGGATCAATGGAATAAAATTTAAAAACCTAGAGGAATGCCTGGGTGGCTCAGTTAGTTAAGCGTCCAACTCTTGATTTCAGCTCAGGTCATGATCTCATACTCCATGAGTTGGAGCTCCACATCAGGCTCCACAATGACAGTGCAGAGCCTTCTTGGGATATTCTCTCTCTCTCTCTCTCTCTCTCTCTCTCTCTCTCTCTCTCTCTCTCAAAAATAAACAGAAATGGACTCACAGCTAAATGGTCAACTAATCTGCGACAAAAAAGTAAAGAACATCCAAAGGAAAAAAGGCAGTTTCTTCAACAAATGGTGTTGGGAAAACTGGACAGCAACATGCAGAAGAATTAAACAGGACCACTTTCTCATACCATACACAATATGGATTAAAGACCTAAACATGAGACAGAAAACCATCAAAATCCTAGGGTAGAACATAAGCAGCAACATCTTTTGACATCAGCCTTAGCAACTTCTTTCTAGATATGTCTCCTGAGGCAAAAGAAACAAAAGCAAAAATAAACTATTGGGACTTCATCAAAATTAAAAGCTTCTGCACAGTGAAGGAAACAATCAATCAACAAAACTAAAAGACAACCTACAGAATAGAAGATATTTGCAAATGACATACTTGATAAAGAATATCCAAAATCTATAAAGAACGCATCAAACTCAACACCCAGAAAACAAGTAATCCAATTTAAAACTGGGAGGAAGACAAGAACATACATTTTTCCAAAGAAGACATATGGACAGCCAATAGACACATGAAAAGATCCTCAACATCACTTATCATCAGTGAAATACAAATCAAAATGACAATGGGATATCATCTCACACGTCAGAATAGCTAAAATTAACAACACAAAAAACAACAGGTATTGGTGAGGATGTGGAGAAAAAGGAAACTCTTATACTGTTAGTGGGAATGCAAACTGGTACAGCCACTCTGGAAAACAGTAGGAAGGTTCTTTAAAAATTGAACTACCCTATGCCCCAGATATTGCACTAGTGGGTATTTACCCAAAGAATACAAAAATACTAACTCAAAGGGGCACATGCACCCGATGTTTATAACTGCATTATCCACAACAGCCAGATTATGGAAAGAGTCAAAGTGTCCATACACTGAAGAATGGATAAAGAAATTGTGGTATATCTATACAATGGAATATTACTCAGCCATCAAAAAGAATGAAATCGTGCCATTTGCAATGATGTACAATGGAGATAGAGAGTATTATGCTAGGTAAATAAGTCGGTAAGATAAAAACAAATTCCATAGGATTTCACCCATGTGTGGACTTTAAGAAACAAAACAGATGAACATAAAGAAGGAAGAAAAAAAAGAGAGGAAGGCAAATGGTAACAGACTCTTAACTATAGAGAACAAACTGATAGCTACCAGATGGGAGTAATGTAAGGGGATGGGCTAAAGGTGATGGACATTAAAGAGAACGCTTATTGTGATGAGCACTAAATGTTGTATATAAGTGTTGAATCACTAACTCTACACCTAAAACTAATATTATACTGTATGATAACTAATTGGAATAAAACTTAATTTTAGAAAAAGAGGGTGGGGCAAATGGGGGTGGGGCAACTGGGTGACTCAGCCAGTTAAGCATTCAAATCTTGATTTTTTTTTAATTTTATAATAGTTTATTTTCAAATTGGTTTACATATAACA
Organism: Paguma larvata; assembly: GCA_030068075.1. Taxonomy (NCBI): domain Eukaryota; kingdom Metazoa; phylum Chordata; class Mammalia; order Carnivora; family Viverridae; genus Paguma; species Paguma larvata. Next base: position 18,573,491 of record CM057842.1, on the reverse strand, counting down.
CCCAGTGTTCATCCCAACATGTGCCCTTTTTAATGCCCATCACCCCCTCTCCCGCCTCGTCCCCCTTACCCTCAGTTTTTTCTTAGTCTTTGAGAGTCTCTTATGTTTTATCTCCCTCCCTCTCTGTGTCTTTTTTTCCTTTCCCCTCTTCCCCTCCCCCTGGTGTTTGCTTAGTCTCACAAAGTCCACCTATTCGTGGAAACATATGGTATCTGTCTGTTCCTGACTGACTTATTTCACTTAACATAATACCCTCCAGTTCCATCCATCTGGCTACACATAGCCAGATTTCATTTTTTCTCATTGCCACGTAGTAGTCCATTGTATATAAGTACCATAACTTCTTTATCCATTCGTCAGTTGATGGGCACTTGGTCTCTTTCCATGATTTGGATATTGTCGAAAGTGCTGCAATGAACATTGGGGTACACGTGCTCCTATGCATCAGCATTCCTGTGTCTCTTGGGTAGATTCCTAGCAGGGCTATTGCTGGATCATGGGGTAGCTCTATTTTCATTTTCTTGAGGAACCTCCACACCGTTTTCCAGAGTGGCTGCACCAGTTTGCATTCCCACCAACAGTGTAGGAGCGTGCCTACTTCTCCACATCCTCGCCAGCATCTATAGTTTCCTGATTTGTTCATTTTAGCCACTCTGACTGGTGTGAGGTGGTATCTCAGTGTGGTTTTGATTTGTATTTCCCTGATGCTGAGTGACATTGAGCATCGTTTCATGTGTCTGTTGGCCATCTGAATGTCCTCTTTGGAGAAGTGTCTATTCATATCTTCCGTCCATTTCTTCACTGGGTTGTTTGTTTTTCGGGTGTGGAGTTTTGGTAAGTTCTTTATAAATTTTAGATATTAGTCCTTTATCCGATATGTCATTTGCGATGATCTTTTCCCATTCCGTTGGTTGCCTATTCGTTTTGTTGGTTGTTTCTTTTGCTGTGCAGAAGCTTTTTATCTTGATGAGGTCCCAGTAGTTCATCTTTGCTTTTAATTCTCTTGCCTTGGAGACGTGTCGAGTAGGAAATTGGTGCGTCTTAGGTCAAAGAGGCTTTTTCCTGTTTTCTCCTCTAGGATTTTGACGGTTTCCTGTCTCACATTCAGATCTTTTATCCATTTAGAATTTATTTTTGTGAGTGGTGTAAGAAAGTGGTCTAGTTTCATTCTTTTGCATGTTGCTGTCCAATTCTCCCAGCACCATTTGTTAAAGAGGCTGTCTTTTTTCCATTGGATACATTTTCCCGCTTTGTCAAAGATTAGTTGGCCATATACTTGCGGGTCCATTTCTGAGTTTTCTATTCTATTCCATTGGTCTATGTGTCTTTTTTTGTGCCAATACCATACAGTCTTGACCACCGCTTTGTAGTAGAGGTGGAAGTCTGGGATTGTGATGCCTCCCGCCTTGGTTTTATTCTTCAGTATTATTTTGGCTCTTCGAGGTCTTTTGTGGTTCCATACAAATTTTAGGATTGTTTGCTCTAGCTTGGAGAAGAATGCTGGTGCAATTTTGATTGGGATTGCATTGAATGTGTAGATTGCTTTGGGTAGTATTGCCATTTTGACGATATTTATTCTTCCAATCCATGAGCATGGGATGTTTTTCCATTTCCTTGTGTCTTCCTCAATTTCCTTCATAGGTTTTTTATAGTTTTCAGTGTAGAGGTCTTTCACCTCTTTGGTTAGGTTTATTCCTAAGTATTTTATGGTTTTTGGTGCAATTGTGAAAGGGATTAGCTTCTTTATTTCTCTTTCTGCTGCTTCATTGTTGGTGTATAGAAATGCCACCGATTTCTGTACATTGATTTTGTATCCTGCAACTTTGCTGAAATCATGAATCAGTTCTAGTAGGCTTTTGGTGGATTCTGTCAGGTTTTCCATGTAAAGTATCATGTCATCTGCAAAAAGTGAGAGTTTGACTTCCTCCTTGCCAATCTTGATGCCTTTTATTTTGTTTTGTTGTCTGACTGCTGATGCTAAGACTTCCAGCACTATGTTAAACAGCAGTGGCGAGAGTGGACACCCCTGTCGTGTTCCTGATCTCAGGGGGAAGGCTTTCAATTTTTCCCCATTGAGGATGATATTAGCTGTGGGTTTTTCATAGATGGCTTTTATGATGTTTAAGTATGTTCCTTGTATCCCGACTTTCTCGAGAGTTTTTATTAAGAAAGGATGCTGTATTTTGTCAAATGCTTTTTCTGCATCTATTGACAGGATCATATGGTTCTTATCTTTTCTTTTGTTGATGTGATGTATCACGTTGATTGATTTGCGAATATTGAACCAGCCCTGCAACCCAGGGATGAATCCTACTTGATCATGGTGGATAATTCTCTTTATATGCTGTTGGATTCGATTTGCTAGTATCTTGTTGAGAATTTTTGCATCCATATTCATCAGGGATATTGGCCTGTAATTTTCTTTCTTTGCTGGGTCTCTATCTGGTTTGGGAATCAAAGTGATGCTGGCTTCATAGAATGAGTCCGGGAGTTTTCCTTCCGTTTCAATTTTTTGGAACAGCCTGAGGAGGATAGGAATTAACTCTGTTTTAAATGTCTGGTAAAATTCCGCAGGAAAGCCATCTGGCCCAGGGCTTTTATTTGCTGGGAGGCTTTTAATAACTGATTCTATTTCTTCACTAGTTATGGGTCTGTTCAAATTTTCTATTTCTTCCCGTTTGAGTTTTGGTAGCGTGTGGCTATTTAGGAAGCTGTCCATTTCTTCCAGATTGCCAAGTTTGGTGGCATATAGTTTTTCATAGTATTCTCTGATGATTGCTTGTATCTCTGAGGGATTGGTTGTAATTTCTCCCTTTTCATTCACGATTTTATCTATTTGAGTTCTCTCTCTTTTCTTTTTGAGAAACCTGACTAGAGGTTTGTCTATTTTGTTTATTTTTTCAAAGAACCAGCTTTTGGTTTCATTGATCTGTTCCACTACCTTTTCTGTCTCCATATGGTTAATTTCTGCTCTGATCTTTGTTATTTCTCTCTTTCTGCTGGGCTTGGGTTGTTTTAGTTGATCTGCTTCTAGTTCCTTTAGGCGTGCTTTTAGAATTTGTGTTATTGATTTTTCTTGTTTCTTGAGATGGGCCTGGATTGCAATATATTTCCCTCTCAGGACTGCCTTTGCTGCGTCCCAGAGCGTTTGGATTGTTGTATTTTCATTTTCAATTGTTTCCATGTATTTTTTAATATCTTCTCTGATGGCTTGGTTGACCCAGTCATCTTTTAGTAGGTTATTTCTTAGCCGCCATGTTTTTGGATATTTTCCAGGCTTTCTCCTGTGGTTGATTTCAAGTTTCAAAGCATTGTGGTCTGACAGTGTACACGGTATGATCTCAATTCTTTTATATTTATTCAGAGCTTCCCTGTGCCCCAGAATATGGTCTATCTTGGAAAATGTAGCATGTGCAGATGAGAAGAACGTAAATTCCTTTGCTTCTGGATGAAGGACCCTAAAGATGTCTGTGGGGCCCATCTGTCCTAATGTGTCATTCAGGGCTATTGTTTCTGCGGAGATTTTCTGTTTTGTGGATCTATCCAATGCTGAGAGTGGAGTGTTGAGATCCCCTACTATTAGGACATTTTTATCGATGAGGTTGCTAATGTTTGTAATTAGTTGTTTTACAAATTTGGGTGCCCCCGAATTCGGTGCGTAGATATTTACAGTTGTTAGCTCTTCCTGCTGGATGGTCCCCGAGACTATTATATAATGTCCTTCTTCATCTCTTATTACATCGTTCATTTTAAAGTCTAATTTGTCTGATATAAGTGTGGCTACTCCGGCTTTCTTCTGACTTCCAGTAGCATGGTAGATAGTTCTCCATCCCCTCACTTTCAATCTGAAGGTATCTTCAGGATTAAGATGAGTTTCTTGAAGACAGCAAATAGATGGGTCTTGTTTTTTAATCCATTCTGTTATCCTGTGTCTTTTGATTAGCGCATTTAGTCCATTTACATTCAGTGTTAATATTGAAAAATATGGGCTTACAGTCACTGTATTATCTGTAAGTTTCATGTTTGTAAGGCTGTCCCTGGCAGTTTGTGTTCTTTGCAACCTTGTCTTCATAGAATGCCCCTCAGGATCTCTGCAGTGCTGGCTTATTTGTGATAAATTCTTTCAGTTTTTGTTTGTTGGGAAAAATCTTGATCTCTCCTTCTATTCTGAATGACAGGCTAGCCGGATACAGAATTCTTGGTTGCAGGTCCTTCTTGCTCATCACATTGAAGATATCCTGCCATTCCTTTCTGGCTTGCCAAGTTTCTCTAGATAAGTCTGCTACTACCCTTATAGGTCTCCCTTTGTATGTTAGGGTTCTTTTGTCCCTAGCTGCTTTCAGGATTCTCTCCCTATCTTTGTATTTTGCCATCTTCACTATGATGTGCCGTGCAGAAGGTCTATTCAAGTTATGTCTGAGGGGAGTTCTCTGTGCCTCTTGGATTTCCATGCCTGTTTCCTTCCTCATGTTGAGGAAGTTCTCAGCAATGATTTGTTCAAGAACCCCTTCGACTCCTTTCTCTCTCTCTTCTTCCTCTGGAATTCCTATGATACGGATATTGTTTCGTTTGAGTGCATCGCTCAGCTCTCGAATTCTCCTTTCCTGTTCCTGGATCAGCTTCTCTCTCTTTTTATCTGCTTCCTCTTTTTCAATGATTTTGTCTTCTAATGCACTAACTCTTTCCTCTACCTCTTCAATCCGTGCTGTGGCTGCTTCCAGTTTCCCCTGTCTTTCTTCCAATGTCTTCTTTAATTCTTCCTGACCGTTTTTAAGGTCCTTGAACTCTGCCGCGCGGGACCCCTTGCATTCATCTAAGCTTTTTTCAAGGCCAGCAATTAGTTTTATGATTATCATTCTATATTCAAGTTCTGTTTTGTTGCTTATATCTGTTTTCATTAATTCTTGAGGTGTCACTGCTTCTTGTAGATTCTTTTGAGGAGAATTCTTCCGTCTCGTCATTTTGGCTGGATGTGTTATGGATTGTTTCTTGAAGTTGCCCTGGAAAGGAAAACTGACAGACACACAGAACACAGAAATACTCAAACGTACCGACAAATGGTCCAGACAAGCAGTTCACAACAGAAAAAAATAACAAGTGACTCTCTGAGGGCAATGTCCTGAAGTAACAGCTACACGTTAAGGACAGGGTATGTAGTGTGCTGGTGGCAGAGCATATATAGACAGAATAATGACTGGTGCAGGGAGAAGAAGGAAATGGACTTTGCCCAGGTAGAGCGACTAAAGGGTTTAATCCAGACTGATAGAAATCAGAATAAGGACAGGTGCGAGGGAAAAGGAATAAAGATCGATGTCATCTAGATGAACTTATACGGCCTGGTTATTCCAGAAAAAGGGCTAGGGAAGTAAAGAAGAGGTTGTAGGACATGTCCTCAAAGAGTGGGTTAAAAAAAAAAAACAAAAAACAAAACCAAAAAATGATTAAGCCAGTCAGTACCCTGGATGACCAGCTCAGGGGTGGGGATCGGTAGGAATGAGAAAGGGAGGGATAAATTTAAAAGGAAGAAATGACTGGCGTTACTCCAGGCAGCAATCTCCACTTGGATCAGTCGCTCCTGCTGATAGTTTGGGAGGGGCGTGGTTTAGTGTAGGCGGATCCGGCCTCCACTGCTGCAGAGATGGCTTCTGGGGTGACTTCCTGGCTTGTGAGACAACAATGGCGTCTCTCCAGACCTGCGCCACCAGTCCTGGAGGCTTTATTCGCCCCTTTATTTCTGTTCTCTCTCCACCGCTAACGCCGGCCTAGTGTGGTTTACTGGAAGGTGACCCGGCTGTGTCCCACAGAGCCGCCGCCTGGGGCTGCCTGGGTCCCTGCGGCGTGCGCGCCCGGAGGCGCTGGGCGAGGGTGGCGCGGTGGCGCGGCCGTCTGCTACCCCCCGATTTGGCTGTAACTGTGCGGGGGTTAGAGGTGCTCCGCAGGAGCCGCCGCCTGGGTCCCCGCTGCCTGTCCCGGCAGCGCGCGCGCCCGGAGGCGCTGGGCGAGGGTGGCGCGGTGAGGCGGCCGTCTGCCACCCCTGATTTCGTTATAATTGTGCCGGGGTTAGAGGTGCTCGGCTGGTAGCGCCGCCTGCGTCCCCGCTGCCAGTCCCCCCGGCGCGCGCGTCCCAGTGGCTCAGGACGGGGTTGGTGCGGTCCCAGCACCGCGCGGGGATTGCTGCTGTTTGCTACTGAACTTCTCTTCAAAAGCCCTGCATTTAGGGGCTGGATGGTAGCGGTCTCACCCGCTCTGGCCCTCTCATTCAGATGTTGTTCGATGGGCACTTTCCCAACTATCTCCAAAGACGCTCACCCTCCCCTCAGCTCAACTTCCCGAGTTCGAGTTCGTTTTATCCGACCCAATTTAAACTCACAGTTTAGTTGGGCCCTGTCTGTTTTCGCCTACGTTTCTTGTCAGCTGTAGCACCTTTTCCCCCCGATTTTTGGAGTTGAGAGAGACAATGGTTTCAGTCGTCCCCCTTTAAAGGGCAAGCGAAATACTGGAGCCCCCTACTCCTCCGCCATGTTGCCCCCCCCAAATCTTGATTTTGTCTTGGGTCATGATCTCACAGTCATGGGATTGAGCTCTGCATGGAGCCTGCTTGATTCTCTCTCCCCCTCTGCCCCTCCACCCCTCAAAGAAAAAAAAGAGAGAGAGAGGGACATAACATATACCATAATCTAGTGTAATTTGTTCCAAGGATCCAAGGATGGTTCAACATCCACAAATCAATATAATACACCTTAGCAAAATGAAAGATAAAAATCATATGATTATCTCAATATATGTAGAAAAATCATGTGACAAAATTCAATATCCACACATGACAACATTTTTCAATTAGGCAGATATAGAGGGAATGTAAATGAATATAATAAAGACCATACATAAGAAGCCCACTGCTAACATCATACTCAATGGTGAAAAGCTGAAAAGTTTTCCTCTAAAATCAGGAAAAAGACAAGGATACCCACTCCTGTCACTTTTATTTAGCAAATATTAGAATTCCTGGCCAGAGCAACTAAACAGAAAAAGATATAAAAGGCATCCAGATCTGAAAGTAAAAATTAAAACTGTCCCCATTGACAGATGACATGATATTATATATAGAAAAATCTAAAGCTGCTACCAAAACACCATTAGAACTAATAAACAAATTCAGTAAAGCAGCTGGGTACAAAATCAGTATACAAAAACCAGCTGCATTTCCATATACTAATAACAAACTATCAGAAAGAGAAATTAAGAAAATAATCCCAATGTACACCTAAGACTAACATGTTGTGTGTCGATTACATCCCACACAAAAATGACAAGTTAAATAACCCCATTTACAACTGTATCAGAAAGAACACCTAAGAATAAATTTAACCAAAGACGTAAAAGATATGTACACTGAAAACTAGAAGACACTGATGAAAAAAACTAAAGGCACAAATAAATAAAAAGATATTCCATGACCATGGATTTAAAGAATCACAATTGTTAAAATGTACACACTACCCAAAGCAATCCACACATTCAATGCAATCTCTATCAAAATTCCAATGTCATTTTTCACAGAAAAATAACAAACAATCCTAAATTTTGTAAGGAACCACAAAGACTCAAAGAGCCAAAGCAATCTTGACAAAGAACAAAACAAACAGCATGACATTTCCTGATTTCAAACTATATTACAAAGCTATAATGTCAGCATCCTACTGGCATAAAAAGAGACAAATATAGATCAATGGAACAGAAATAGACCAATACCTACATGGTCAATTAATTTATGACAAAGAGGCCAAGAATATACAGTGAAGGAAATACAGCCTCTTCAACAAATGGTGTTGGGAAACCTGGACAGCCACATGCAAAAGAATAAAACCAACTTCTATCTTACACCATACACAAAAATCAACTCTAAATGGATTAAAAACTTGAACATAATACCTAAAATCATAGAAATTCTAGATGAAAACATAGGGCAAGTTCCTTGACATCAGTCTTGGCAATGATTTTTGCATTTGACACCAAAAGCGAAGGCAACAAAAACAAAAATAAACAAATGGAACTACATCAAAAAAAAAAAAAAAAACTAACTAAAAAGCTTCTGCAGAGCATAGGAAACCATCAACAAAATGAAAAGACCAAGTGGGAGAAAATATTCGCAGTATCATATATCTGATATGGAGTTAGTATCCAAAATATATAAAAAGCGCATATCTCAACAACAAAAAAATACAAGCAATCCTATTACAAAATGGGCACAGGATCTGAACATTTTCCAAAGACATACAAATGGCCAACAGGTACATAAAAAGGTGTTCAACATTACTAATCATCAGGTAAATATAAATCAAAACCATAATGAAATATCTCCTAACACCCCCATGAACTGCCACAAAAAAGACAGAAAATAGGGGCACCGGAGTGGCTATGTTGGTTAAGCAACCAACTCCTAATTTTAGTTCAGGTCATGATCTCACAGTTTGTGAGATGGAGCCCCATGTCAGGCTCTGCACTGACAGCGTGGAGATGCTTGGGATTCTCTCTGCCCTCACTCTGCCCCCCCCCACCACATGCATGCTCTCTCTCTCAAAAATAAAGATTTTTTAAAAAATAAAAACTAAAAAATTTTAAAAGAAAATGACAAGTTTTGACCAAAATGTGGAAGAACTGGAAACACTGTGCATTGATGGTAGACATGTAAAATGGTGCAGATGCTATGGAAAATAGTATGGCAGTTCCTCAAAAAAGTAAAAATTACTATATGATCCAGTGAATCCACTCTGAGTATATGCCCAAAAGAAGTGAAAACAAACATGCATACAAAAACTTGTACATGAATGCTCAGAGCACAATTATTCATAATAGCCAAAAAGTAGAAATAATTGACACACCAACTGATAAATAAACAAAATGTAGTGTATCCATTCATACAATGGAATATTATCAGCCATAAAAAGGAATGAAGTACCGATACACGCTACAACATAGATGAATCTTGATAATATTATACTCAGTGAAAAAGGCTAGACACAAAAGGCCATATATTGTATGATTCCATTTATATGAAATGCACAAAATAGGCAAATTCTTAGAGACAGAAAGTTGATTAATGTTTGCCAGAGGTAGAGGAGAAAGAATGGGGAGTGGCTGCTAATGGGCATCAGGGTTCTTTTTTTATGTTTATTTCTTTACTTTGAGAGAGAGAACACACAGGAGCAAGGTAAGGGCAGAGAGAGAGGGAGAGAGATAATCACAAGCAGGCCCCCATGCTGTCAGTGCAAAGCCCAATGTGGGGCTCAATCTCACAACCATGAGATCATGACCTGAGCCAAAATCAAGGGTCACCAACTGAATCACCCAGGTGCCCCAGGCATCAGGTTTCTTTTTGGGGTGATAAAAATATTCTGGAATTTTTAGACAGTGGTGATGAATGCACAACTCTGCAAATACACTATGAATTGCATACTTTATTACTTTTTTATTTTAGAGAGAGAGGGCATGTGAGTGGGGGAGAAGGGAAGGAGGAGGGAGAGCGGAGGAGGGAGAGCGGAGGAGGGAGAGGGAAGGAGGGAGAGAGAACAAGAGAGAGAATCTAAAGCAGGCTCCACGCTCAGCACAGAGTCCAATGCATGGCTCAATTCCACGACCCTGGGATCATGACCTGAGCCAAAATTGAGAGTCAGATGCTCAACAGACTGAGCCACCCAAGCGCCCCTATGGATTGCATAGTTTAAAAGGGTGAACTATATCCCAATAAGGCTACTTTTTTTAAAAAGACAAGATGGAAAGGAAAATAGCATGCAAAAGATGATAAACATCACGGAAGAAAACTAATGCCAGGAAAGAGACGGAAAAAATTTTTTTATCAGAGTAAGAAGACAATTTTATATAACTGATTTTTACCTCAAAAAAAAAAATAAAAATAGCACAGACTTTAGAACCTAAGACCAAACATAGTCAATAATCAAAACAAAGATGAAAGCAGGTATCTGTACAGTGAGAAGAAATCCTCACAGGAGAACTTTAAAAACATTAGAACAATTTGGGGCACCTGGGTGGCTTGGTCAGTTGGGTACCCAACTTCAGCTCAGGCCATGATCTCACAGTTTGTGAGTTCAACCCCCACATTGGGCTCACTGCTATCAGTGCAAAGCCTGCTTTGGATCCTCTATCCTTTCTCTCTGCCCCTTCCCCACTTGCACTCTCTCAAAAATAAACAAACATTTAAAAAATCATTAGAACAATTTGAGAATTACAATCAAAATTACTGATATCATATGAAATAAATAAAAATCCATGAGTATATAATGATACGAAAATAAGAAGAAAAACAGCAAAATAATAAGTAGAAACAACCCTATAAAGAAGTAAATTAGTAACATAAAGGACAGGCTAAAAATAATGTATACACAATGGAGAGAAAAGACAAATTGAAATGTTTAAAGTAGACGTTCTTCAGCTTAACCCAGATGAGCTTAAAGTCCATAAATACTCTGAAATGCCTAGTAAAATTTTATTTTTGCATATGTGGATATTCCTGAAGAGAGATGGTCCATAACATTTAACAGAGTCTCAAAATGGAATTTGACATTTACCCCACTTCCCCCTCAAAAAAGCACCAGGAGAATACAGGAAAGATGACAGATGTAAAAGACCAATGTACATAGTAAACTTTTACCTAAAAAGTTTTAAAAGCAAAACCAAGATTTGTTTTCTCAGGTCAATGATCTGGGACAAAGATAGGTTAGTTCTGACTTAGTGGCCACAGAGAGATAGGCATCTTCCCACTAAAGCTAGTGCTTGAAGACACAGACTCCAAAATGAGAATGCCTGGGTTTGAATCTTAGCTTTACCACTTACTGGCTGTATAACCTTGAGCAAGGTGCTTAGCATTCCTGTATCTCAGTTTCCTTATCTTTAAAAATAAGGATAATAATAATAATATCTACTTCATGGAATCACAGGATTTAAGAGTTAATAAGTGTAAAATACTTACAATACTACTTAGTACAAAGTAAGTGCTATGTAAATGTTTGAAATTATTATTCCAGTATTTGAAAAAATATGTACATACATACATTTTTATCTACACATAGAGTCTGAAACACCAACCAGAAATAGCAGTTACCTGAGGGGAGAAACAGGGAAACAAACAGGAAGGTGTAGGAGGGGATGAGTTAAAAGGAGGCTCTCACAAGCATTACTTTCATAATTTTTTTCAAGCCATAAGGATTCTTCTGAATTAATAAGTACACTGTATTTGCTTATGCCACGTATAAGCATACTGCATCTACATAAGCATTCCATAGTGTCTCTAAAGTTGTACTCTTTTCAGTATAATTCTAGTAATATAAAAATATCATATAATTCAACAGTAAATCTTACTTTCCTCTATGTGAAATTAAAAAAAAAAAAAAACATCATTGCTAAACCTTTTAAGACAAACACTAGTCCTCAGAATAGAACTCTGAGCCTCAACTCTAAGATGAAAACCAGCTGCTTATAAATTTGAGATACTGGATTATCTTTTTACATTTCTAGGTAAAGCACTTTAAGTTAGAAGCTATCTTTTTAAAATGTTTTTCAAACACACTACAGGCAAAGTGAAATTTTAACGGGGGTGAAAATGCCTTAATGTAAGAGGTATTCTGAGTCCCAAATGAGTTTCAATTAAGAGGTGGGAGGGTGCGCATGTAATGCCTGGTAAGTTAGGAGAACAAAGATTTCAAACAAATGCCTTCAGAGTGGGAAAGGGGGAAGCTAAGAGTATAGGTATGGAGGATAGACAAAGAAGGACAGCAAGGGGGTCTGTCTCCCATCCTGGCCACAGAGACAATGAATTACTAGGGAGAGATGCAGACAGAAGAGTTGGAAGAGCATTGTCTCCAAGAATTTGAGACCCCAGAGCACAAACAGTGCACACGGCAATTCTAGTACTATTTTAAAGGGTACAGGTGTCAAAAATCCCAGTTACAAAGGCAGTTTTGAGAATTCTTACTAATGAAAAAATTAGTAAGACTAAAATAAAAAAGAATATTAACACACAGCACTAAAGTTTAATTTCAAAACTTGTTTCTGTCATTTAACTAGTTGAAATAAAGAGTTTAAGAGAAAATGAAGCCCAAGATATTAATTCCATTTACTTTATGAACAAAACATAACTGTCATTTCCTCAACCAATAATCTATTTCCAACTTATGATCTCCAAATACCATAGAGAAGAACACTCTCTCATATGTATCAAAGTTAATAAAGTCATTTATAAAGCAATAATGCCTACTACCACACAATATTTTCTTACTAAAATTATATATAAACTCTGATCTCAAGTGAGGAAAGATGAATATATTTATTCTACTGAAGAGGCAAATAGAAAGTAGTTAAGTGACTTGTTCACAATTATTATAGGTTTTCCATGTTAGGAAGGTATTGCTTAGTTCCTCTGGAAATAAACTCCATTATTCTTTTATTTAGTTTTTCTGATCTAAAATCACTCTTCTGCTCCTCCACTTATCTTCCCAAAATATCTTTTCTCTTGATCAAAATGTTTCAATGGCTCTCCACTGTCCACAAAAAAAAGAGTCAAATTCTTTACCAGCATTCAAGGCCCCTCACACTCTCAAACAAATGCATCTTCCCGATCTTCTCCAATGTTACAGGAGTTGGGTCTATTCACAGTTCTCCAAAAACACCTTGCACAAGTCTCTAGGTCATATCTCACTGTTTTCTACAGGCTGGATCTCCCCTCATGTCTCCTCTTCACTCACAAAAATCCTATTCACTCATCAAGGCTCAGTTATTTCACACTTAGGAATATTTTCTGGTGTCCCCAGGCTCTCTGAACTCAAGTGGCACATTCTACTTCTACATTTGACATTTACTAAGGTTTTCTGTGCATGGTGTGTATGTGTGTCAAGCAGTCTTCTTACTGTTCTGTGTGCCCAGCATTCCTAACTCTCACCCTTTACAAAAGTTCCCCCACTCTATGTGATTCACTGGGACTGTCAGTCAGACTCCCCTCAACCACAGGTTGGCATGTGTAGTAGACTGGGCCATAACATACATTCCCTGATCTTTCCAATAGGAAATAGCTCTTTCCTATTCCATCACTCACTATAAAGACGTAACCCCAGACCTTCCGGAGCTTTGTTTCCCAATATTGAAAGGAATAAATTTAAAGTTAATAACCTCAAAAAAAGAATCTAACACATAGATATATGCCAAATATAAATGGGAGATAGAGAAGTCCTGATGTCTTGAGACCCTGATCCCAGTCTATCCTGAGGCCAAACTCATTCATGCCTTTTTTGGATACATGAACCAATACCTTTTCCCTTCTGCTTCAATTTGAGATGGATTTCTATTATAATTTTAAAAATCCTTTGAATAAATTCCTCAAGAAAACGAACGTTTGATGCCACATCACAGGCATCTGATAAATATTTCTAGGCTGATTCCTATCTTCTGATGCGGTATCAACACCTGCCCCAACCCACCAAGATTCAATGATACAGGAGAAAAAGGCCTGTACAGAAAATCAGGATCTAAATTCAAGATCTAAGTAGCCAGCCAAACTGGGTGACCATGAGCAAGTCACTATACATCTCTGACCTTGCTGGTCCTATCAGAAAAACATAAAGATTGAGCTACATCATTGTGGTCACCTCTAGACCTAAAATTCCATGAGTATATAATTCTTAGCTAAAAACTGCTGTCTAATGACATTGTTTCAACTATTACCTTCATAAAATATAAATTCCCGAATCTAATTTTCACAATCCTCTAGATTAATGAGTTTTTTTGAATAATTTATTGTCAAATTGGTTTCCATACATCACCCAGTGCTCATCCCAACAAATGCCCTCCTCTGTGCCCGTCACCCACTCTCCCCCCTCTCACACCTCCTCTCCCCTCAGTTTGTTCTTAGTCTTTGAGAGTCTCTTATGTTTTGTCTTCCTCTAACTCTATGGCTTTTTTCCTTCCCCTCTTCCCCTCCCCCCGGTTTTAAGTCTCACAAAGCCCACCTATGCATGGAAACATATGATATCTTTCTCTGCCTGACTTATTTCGCTCAGCATTATACCCTCCAGTTCCATCCACGTTGCCACATATGGCCAGATTTCATTCTTTCTCATTGCTGCATAGTACTCCATTTTATATATACTGCATCCTCTTTATCCATTCATCAGTTGATGGACACTTTCTTTCCATGATTTGGCTACTGTTGAAAGTGCTGCTGTATACATCAGGGTACATATGCCCCTATGCATCAGCAGTCCTGTATCTCTTGGGTAGATTCCTAACAGTACTATTGCTGGGTCATAGGGTAGTTCTATTTGCATTTTTTTGATGAACTTCCACACCATTCTCCAGAGTGGCTGCACCAGTTTGCATTCCCACCAACAGTGTAAGAGGGTGCCTGTTTCTCCACATCCTCGCCAGCATCTATAGTTTCCTAATTTGTTCATTTTACCCACTCTGACTGGTGTGAGATGGTATCTCAGTTTTGATTTGTATTTCCCTGATGATGAGTGACTGAGCATCGTTTCATGTGTCTGTGTGCCATTTGGATATCTTCTTTGGAGAAGTGTCTATTCATACCTTCTGCCCATTTCTTCACTGGATTATTTTTCAGGTGTGGAGTTTGGTAAGATCTTTATAGATTTTAGATACTAGTCCTTTATCCAATATGTCATTTGAGATTTACTTTTCCCATTCTGTTGGTTGCCTATTAGTTTTGTTGGTTGTTTCCTTTGCCGAGCAGAAGCTTTTTATCTTGATGAGGTCCCAATAGTTCATTTTTGCCTTTATATCCCTTGCCTTTGGAGATGTGTTGGGTAAGAAATTGGTGCGTCTTAGGTCAAAGAGGCTTTTTCCTGCTTTCTCCTCTAGGATTTTGATGGTTTCCTGTCTCACATTCAGGTCCTTCATCCATTTAGAGTTTATTTTTGGGAGTGGTATAAGGAAGTGGTGTAGTTTCATTCTTTTGCATGTTGCTGTCCAGTTCTCCCAGGACCATTTGTTAAAGAGGCTGTCTTTTTTCCATTGGATACTCTTTCCCGCTTTGTCAAAGATTAGTTGGCCATATACTTGCGGGTCCATTTCTGAGTTTTCTATTCTATTCCATTGGTCTATGTGTCTTTTTTTGTGCCAATACCATAGTGTCTTGATGATTACCGCTTTGTAGTAGAGGTTGAAGTCTGGGATTGTGATGCCTCCTGCCTTGGTTTTTATTCTTCAGTAGTACTTTGGCTATCCACTTTTGTGGATCCATACAAATTTTAGGATTGTTTGCTCTAGCTTTGAGAAGAATGCTGGTGCAATTTTGATTGGGATTGCATTGAATGTGCACACATTGCATTGAATGTGTAGATTGCTTTGGGTAGTATTGCCATTTTGACGATATTTATTCTTCCAATCCATGAGCATGGGATGTTTTTCCATTTCCTTGTGTCTTCCTCAATTTCCTTCATAAGTTTTTTATAGTTTTCAGCGTAGAGATCTTTTACATCTTTGATTAGGTTTATTTTTAGGTATTTTATGGTTTTTGGTGCAATTGTGAATGGGATTAGCTTCTTTATTTCTCTTTCTATTGCTTCATTGTTGGATTATACGAATGCAACCAATTTCTGTACGTTGATTTTGTATCCTGCAACTTTGCCGAATTCATGGATCAGTTCTAGCAGGCTTTTGGTAGATTCTGTCGGGTTTTCCATGTAAAGTATCATGTCATCTGCAAAAAGTGAAAGTTTGACTTCCTCCTTGCCAATCTTGATGCCTTTTATTTTGTTTTGTTGTCTGACTGCTGATGCTAGGACTTCCAACACTATGTTAAATAGCAGTGGCGAGAGTGGACACCCCTGTCGTGTTCCTTATCTTAGGGGGAAGGCTCTCAATTTTTCCCCATTGAGGATGATATTAGCTG
The DNA here is from genome assembly GCA_030068075.1 of Paguma larvata. NCBI lineage: Eukaryota > Metazoa > Chordata > Mammalia > Carnivora > Viverridae > Paguma > Paguma larvata. The sequence continues at coordinate 18,557,575 of CM057842.1, read as the reverse complement.
TGGACTTTTCATATATGGCTTTTATGATGCTTAAGTCTGTTCCTTCTATCCCGACTTTCTCAACAGTTTTTATTAGGAAAGGATGCTGTATTTTGTCAAATGCTATTTCTGCATCTACTGACAGGATCATATGGTTCTTATCTTTTCTTTTGTTAATGTGATGTATCACATTGATTGATTTGCAAATATTGAACCATCCCTGCAACCCAGGAATGAATCCCACTTGATCATGGTGAATAATTCTTTTTATATGCTGTTGTATTCAATTTGCTAGTATCTTGTTGAGAATTTGTGCATCCATATTCATCAGGGATATTGGCCTGTAATTCTCTTTCTTTGCTGGGTCTCTATCTGGTTTGGGAATCAAAGTGATGCTGGCTTCATAGAATGGGTCTGGGAGTTTTCCTTCCATTTCAATTTTTTGGAACAGCTTGAGGAGGATAGGAATAACTCTGTTTTGAATGTCTGGTAAAATTCCGCAGGAAAGCCATCTGGCCCAGGGCTTTTATTTGCTGGGAGGCTTTTAATAACTGATTCTATTTCTTCACTAGTTATGGGTCTGTTCAAATTTTCTATTTCTTCCTGTTTGAGTTTTGGTAGCATGTGGCTATTTAGGAGTTCTGTCCATTTCTTCCAGGTTGCCGAGTTTGGTGGTATATAATTTTTCATAGTATCCTCTGACAATTGCTTGTATTTCTGAGGGATTGGTTGTAATCACTCCCTTTTCATTCGTGATTTTATCTATTTGGGCTCTCTCTCTTTTCTTTTTGAGAAGCCTGGCTAGAGGTTTGTCTATTTTGTTTATTTTTTCAAAGAACCAGCTCTTGGTTTCACTGATCTGTTCCACTACTTTTTCTGTTTCCATATGATTAATTTGTGCCCTGATCTTTGTTATTTCTCTCTTTCTGCTGGGTTTGGGTTTTCTGCTGAGTTTGGGTTGTCTTAGCTGTTCTGCTTCTAGTTCCTTTAGGCATGCTGTTAGAATTTGTGTTATTGTTTTTTCTTGTTTCTTGAGGTGGGCCTGGATTGCAATATATTTCCCTCTCAGGACTGCCTTTGCCACATCCCAAAGTGTTTGGATTGTTTTATTTTCATTTTAATTTGTTTCCATGTATTTTTAAATATCTCTTCTGCTTGCTTGGTTGACCCACTCGTCTTTTAGTAGGTTGTTCCTTAGCCTCCATGTTTTGGGGGATTTTCCAGACTTTTTCCTGTGGCTGATTTCAAGTTTCAAAGCATTGTGGTCTGAAACTGTGCACGGTATGATCTCAATTCTTTCATATTTATTCAGAGCTTCCCTGTGCCCCAGAATGTGGTCTCTCTTGGAAAATGTACCATGTGCAGTTGAGAAGAATGTAAATTCCTTTGCTTCTGGATGAAGGACCCTGAAGATGTCAGTTAGGCCCATCTGTTCTAAGGTGTCGTTCAGGGCCATTGTTTCTGTGGTGATTTTCTGTTTTGTGGATCTATCCAACGCTGAGAGTGGGGTGTTAAGGTCCCCTACAATTAGGACATTTTTATCGATAAGGTTATGTTTGTAATTGTTTTGCAAATATGGGTACCCCAAATTCGGCGCGTATATATTCATAATTGTTAGCTCTTCCTGCTAGATAGTCCCTGTGCTTATTATATAATGTCCTTCTTCATCTCTTATTACATCGTTCATTTTAAAGTCTAGTTTGTCTGATACAAGTTTGGCTACTCCAGCTTTCTTCTGACTTCCAGTAGCATGGTAGATAGTTCTCCATCCTCTCACTTTCAATCTGAAGGTGTCCTCAGGTCTAAGATGAGTCTCTTGAAGACAGCATATAGATGGGTCTTGTTTTTTAATCCATTCTGTTACCCTATGTCTTTTGATGGACGCATTTAGTCCATTTACATTCAGTGTTAATATTGAAAGATACGGGTTTATAGTCACTGTGTTATCTGTAGGTTTCATGCTTGTAAGGCTGTCTCTGGTAGTTTGTGTTCTTTGCAACCTTTCCTTCAAAGAGTCCCCCGCAGGATCTCTTGTAATGCTAGCTTATTTGTGATGAATTCCTTCAGTTTTTGTTTGTTGGGGAAAACCTTGATCTCTCCCTTCTATTCTGAATGACAGGCTGACCAGATACAGGATTCTTGGTTGCATACCCTTCCTGCTTATCACATTGAAGATATCCTGCCATTCCTTTCTGGCTTGCCAAGTTTTTGTAGATAAGTCTGCTACAACCCTTATGTGTCTGCCTTTGTATGTCAAGGCCCGTTTTTCCCTAGCTGCTTTCAGAATTCTCTGTCTTTATATTTTGCCAGTTTCACTATCACGTGTCATGCAGAAGGTCTATTCAAGTTACGTCTGAGGGGAGTTCTCTGTGCCTTTGGATTTCCATGCCCATTTCCTTCCTCATGTTGGGGAAGTTCTCAGCAATGATTTGTTCAAGTACCCCTTCGATTCCTCTCTCTCTTCTTCCTCTGGAATTCCTATGATACGGATATTGTTTCGTTTGAGTGCATCACTCAGCTCTCAAATTCTCCTTTCCTGTTCCTGAATCAGCTTCTCTCTCTTTTCCTCTGCTTCCTCTTTTTCCATAATTTTATCTTCTAATTCACTTATTTTCTCTTCTGCCTCTTCAAACCACGCTGTGGCCACCTCCAATTTTTTTTTCACCTCATTCAAGGTATTTTTTAATTCTTCCTGACCGTTTTTTAAGGTCTTTGATCTCTGCCGTGAGGGACTCCTTGCATTCATTTATGCTCTCTTCAAGCCCAGGGATTAGTTTATGTTTATCATTCTATATTCATGTTCTGTTATGTTGCTTCTATCTGTTTTCATCAATTCTTGAGCTGTCACTACTTCCTGTAGTTTCTTTTGGGTAGAATTCTTCTGTTTCGTCATTTTGGCTAGGTATGTTTTGGATTGTTTCTTGAGGTCGCCCTGGAAAGGAAAACAGATCCAGGCAGCAGTCTGAACTCTGTGTCTGTAGCTCTCGCTGAAAGGTGTCTCTCCTGTGAGGAGGCCGTGGTTTGGTGTAGGTGGGTCCCGCCTATACTGCAGCAGGGACGGCTTCAGGGGTGACTTCCTGTGGCCGGTGTTTGTGGGCTTGGGAGACAGCAATGGCATCCCCCCAGTCCCTTCTTCCCAGTCCCAGAGTCTCTAATCTCCCCTTTATTTCTGTCCTCACTCTGCAACGGGCACCGGGTAGTGAGGTTTGTTGGATGCACGCCGCACACTCTCCACCTGCTACACCAAGGTTTGCTGTACATTGTGTCCCCGGGTTAGAAGCGATCGGCAGGTGGCTGGCGCCTCTGCATGGTGTGGGATGACTGGGTCACCGCTGCCAGCCCCAGTCCGAGGAGAGTTCTGCTGAGAGTTCTGCTGTTAGCAACAGAACTTCTCTCCAAAAGCCCTGTATTTAGGGACTGGATGGTGGTGGTCTCTCCCTCTCTGTCCATTTTTTCTCTAGTTAGGATGCGGTAGTTAGGATGCGGCCTGCTCCGCACTTTCCCGGATTTTCCGAAGAAGGCTCTCCCTCCCCTCAGCTCAGTACCCGGGGTTTTATCCACTTCAGATTGCACTCACGCTTCCTGGGGCGTTTTCTGGGTTTTGCTTTCTGTTCCTTGTAGACTGCAACACCCTTCATCCCCAACTCTTGGGGTTGAGAGTTCTTTGGTTTCAGTCCTTCTTAGTTTGAAAGACAAGGGGAATATTGGGTCTCCCTACTCCTCCACCATGTTGGCCCCTCGCCCCTAGCTTAACAGTTTTTAGATAGACCTGAGCCTTGTTGTTCCCCAGAGCCTAGGTACCCAACCTTCTACAAATGTCTACTGAATCAATAAAAAAATTCGATGAGGTATTTTGACTTCCCAATTAGACTTATATTTTTAACTTCATGTTACTACCTATGTTCTTCATTACCTCAAAAAAAAAAAAAAAAAACTTCTTCCTCTTTTACTCTTGCCAAGAAACTTTCCTTCTTGACAATAAAGGCTTAATGTAACAACTATAGTTGATACTATCTCGCCAATCTTTGTATCATGCTAATCTCAGTACCATCTTTATCCTCCACCTCCAAATTATAACTAAAATCATTTCAAATTCTACATTTTTGAGGCTGCATTATACTTCAACAATTTCAACAATTCCTATCCACTTATACCTTCATATTAAATCTGTCTGAGATGCTTCCACCAATCTCCAACCATTACAATTATATGAGTTCCTTTCTCTCAACATTGGAATTTAAACCTCATAGTCTCAATGGAATGAAAAATTAGCTAGAATATCCCTAAGTGAAAGTACATGTGAGAACCACTTTTATGTGCTGACTCAAGAAGATTAGACTGACTTTAAATAGCTCATCTTCAAATTCAACTTTTGAATCATTTTCATTTGATTAGAGAAATCTAGGGGGAACCATAAAATAAGTACCTCTGAGTAGTAAGATCTGGGCCAAATAAATTGGGTTTTATTCATCTCTACCTTCTATTTTTTCAACAATAACCACTTGTTAACTTGTGTAGTTTTATTCTTTAAAAAAATAAAGTAAATAAAAATATAAAAAATTATTCTTTAAAATTATATAAGTTTTTAGTATCTTTACCTTGAATATTATCTAATATGGTAAGAAAGAATGAATCAGGATTGAGGAAGGAGACAAAACTACCAGCAAAATGAAACATGAATTCTGAGGAGAAGGAAGATATTAAATGCCCAGATTCACATGATACATACTTTTACAGATACAAACAACATGTAAAACAAGGCCACTAACAAGTAATAGCTAAGACTAAGTGAAATGGAAAATTAACTTAAAGGTAAAGAAAAAAAACAACCAATAAGAAAAATCCACAGCTAGCATCATACTCAATGATGAAAACCAAAAGCTTTTCCCCTAAAATCAGGAACAAGACAAAGATGCCTGATTTCACTTACTCCACATAATGCTAGAAGTTCCAACCACAGCAATTAGGCAAGAAAAAGAAACAAAGACATCCAAATTAGAAAAGAAGAACTAAAATGTCTCTCTTTGCAGATGATATGGTCTTATATGTAGAAAAACTTATAGAATCTATATCCCTCCCCAAAAAAATCAGAGTTAAGAGATGAACTCAGAAGTTCATCAGAAGTTGCAGAATATAAAATTAACATGCAAAAATCAGTTATATTTCCATATACTGACAATGAACAATACAAAAACACAATTAAGAAAAAACTCAATTTGGGGCGCCTGGGTGGCTCAGTCGATTGAGCGTCTGACTTCGGCTCAGGTAATGATCTCACCGTTCCCGAGTTCAAGCCCCACATCAGGCTCTGTGCTGACAGCTCGGAGCCTGGAGCCTGTTTCGGATTCTGTGTCTTCCTCTCTGTCTGTGCCCTTCCCCCGCTCATGTGCGGTCTGTCTCTCTCTCTCTCAAAAATAAAGAACATTTAAAAAATAGAAAAAGCTCAATTTATAATATCATCATTGAAAATAAAATACTTAAGTATAATTTAACCAAAAAGGTGAAAGCCTGGTACACTCAAAATTACTAGATATGTTGAAATTAAAAACAACCAAAATAAACATAAAAACATCCATGGTCATTAATTGGAATATTTAATATTGTTAAGATGACAATACTACTCAAAACAATCTATAAATTCAAGGCAATCTCTATCAAAATCCCAATGGCATTTTTTGCAAAAACAGAAAATTTCATCCTAAGGTTCACACAGAATCTTGAGGGACCCCATATAAAACAATCTTGGGAAAAAACAAAGTTGGAAAACTCAATCCCTGATTTCAAAACCTACTGAACAGCTACAGTAATCCAAACAATGTGGTACTGACATAAAGACAGATAAATACACCCAATAGAATAGAATAGAATAGAGCTCAGAAATAAACACTCACATATACAGTGAAATGATTTTCAAACAAAGATGCTAAAAAGCCATTAGATGGGGAAGGACTCTTCAACAAATGGTGCTGGGAAAACTGGATAGCCACATGCCAAAAAATGAAGCTGGAGCCCTACACTAAACCATATACAAAAATTAACTCAAAATGGATCAAAGATCTGCATTTAAAAGCTAAAATTATAAAACTCTCAAAAGAAAAGCTTCATGATGGATTTGGTCATGATTTTTTTTCTTTTCTTTTTTCTTTTCTTTTTTTTTTGGATATGACACTAAAAGCATAGGTGGCAAAAGAAAGCAGATGAATTAGACTTTGTCAAAATTAAAAACTTTTGTGTTATCAAAGGACAGTATAAAAGACTGAAAAGGCAAACCATGAAATGAGAGAAAACATTTGCAAACCATATACTTGATAAAAGGTTAATATCCAGAATATAAAAAGAAGCACAACAAAAGACCTATTTAAAAATGGGCAAAGTAATAAAAAAAGAATGAAATATTACCATTTGCAATGAACATGGATGGAGCTAGAGAGTACTATGCTAAGCAAAATAAATCAGAGAAATACTATATAATTTCACTCTTATGTGGAATTTAAGAAACAAAATACATGAACAAAGAGAGAAAAAAAGAGAGGCAAACCAGGAAACAGAATTCTTAACTATACAGAACAAATTGAGGGTTACTAGAGGAGAGGTGGGCAGGGGGATAGGTTAATACATGATGGGCATTAAGGAGGGCTCTTGTGATGAGCACTGGGTGTTGTAAGTAAGTGATGAATCGGTAAATTCTACACCCGAACCTATTATTACACTGTGTGTGCTACCTAGCTGTATTTAACAAAAACTTGGAAAAGAGAAAAAATGGGCAAAGTACTTAAATAGACATTTCTCCAAAGAAAGCATAATTGGCCAAAAATCACATTAAAAGATGTTCAACATCATTATTATTAGGGAAATGCAAATCAAAACCACAATGAGATCCCACTCCACACCCATCTGGACAGCTGTCATAAAGATATGTTTTTAAAAACCAGAAAATAACATGAACTGGCAAAGAGCGTAGAGAAATTGGGAATCCTTGCACATGGCTGGTGGGAATGTAAAATAGTGCAGGCACTATGAAAAACAGCATAGTGGTTCCTCAAAAAACTAAACATAGAAATACCATTTGATTAAAAAAATTCTACTTCTAGGTATATACCCAAAAGATTTGGAAATAGGAAGTGAGATATTCATACGACAAATGTTCACTACAGCATTATTTGCAATAGCAAAAAGGTATGAACAACCCAAGTGCCCAAAAACAAAGAATGAATAAGCAAAATGTTATATATACATACAATAAAATATTTCTCCAAAGAAGATCCACAGATGGCCAATAAGCAAATGAAAAGTTTCTCAACATCACTAATCATTAGGGAAATACAAATCAAAACCACAATGAGATACCACTTCATAGTCATTAAGATGGCTATTATCAAAAAAGGAAAAAAATAAGAAATGTTGGTGAAAAGAGGTTAAAGATCTGTATGCTGAAAACTACAGAAAACTTACAAAAGAAACTGAAGAAGATACAAAGAAATGGAAAAACATTCCATACTCATGGATTGGAAGAACAAATATTGTTAAAATGTCTACGCCACCCAAAGCAATCTATGCATTCAATACAATCCCTATCAAAATAACACCAGCATCATTCACAGAGCTAGAACAATCCTAAAATTTGTAGGAATGAGAAAAGACCCCAAAAGCAAATGTAATGTTGAAAAAGAAAACCAAAGCTGGAGGCATCACAATTCTGGACTTTAACCTGTATTACAAAGCTGTAATCATCAAGACAGTATAGTACTAGCACAAAAACAGACACACAGATCAATGAAACAGAATAGAGAACCCACAAATAGACCTACAAATGGACCCACAAATATATGGCCAACTAATCTTCAACAAAGCAGGAAAAGAGTATCCAATGGAAAAAAAGACAGTCTTTTCAGCAAAAGATGCTGGGAAAACTGGATAGCAACAACATACAGAAGAATGAAACTGGACCACTTTCTTACACCACACAAAAAAATAAATTCAAAATGGATTAAAGACCTAAATGTAAAGACAGGAAACCATCAAACAAGCAACAACCTCTTTGACCTTGGCCGCAGCAACTTCTTACTAGATATGTCTCTGGAGGCAAGGGAAATAAAAGCAAAAATGTACTATTGAGACCCCATCAAGATAAAACTTCTGCAGCGCGAAGGAAATAATCCACAGAACTAAAAGGCAGGCTACAGAATGGGAGAAAATATTTACAAATGACATATCAGATAAAGGGTTAGTATCCAAAATCTATAAAGAATTTAGCAAACTCAATATCCAAAAACCAAATAATCCAGTGAAGAAATGGCCAGAAGACATGCATAGATACTTTTCCAAAGAAAACATCCAGATGGCTAACAGATACATAAAAAGATGCTCAACATCACTCATCATCAGGGAAATACACATCAAAACCACAATGAAATACCACCTCACACCTGTCAGAATGGCTAAAATTAACAACTCAGAAAACAACAGATATTGGCAAGGATGCAGAGAAAAGGGAACACTTCTGCACTGTTGGTGGGAATGCAAACTGGTGTGGCCACTCTGGAAAACAGTATGGAGGTTCCTCAAAAAATAAAAAATAGATTTATCTAAAGTATACAAAAATGTTGACTTGAAGGGGTACATGTACCCCAATGTTTACAGCAGCACTATCAACAATAGCCATATTATGGAAAGAGCTCAAATATCCATGGACTGATGAATGGGTAAAGAAGATGTGGTATATATATACAATGGAATACTACTCAGCAATCAAAAAGAATGAAACCCTGCCATTTGCAACAATGTGGATGGAACTAGAGTGCTAAGCTAAATATGTCAGAGAAAGACAAATACCATATGATTCCACTCATATGTGGAATTTAAGAAACACAACAGATAAACATAGGGGAAGGGAAGGAAAAATAAGATAACAGAGAGAAGGAAACCATAACAGACTCTTAACTACAGAGAACAAACTAAGGGTTGCTGGAGGGGAGCTGGATAGAGGGATGGGCTAGATGGGTGATGGGCATTAGGGAGGGCACTTGTTGAGATGAGCACTGGATATTATACGTAAATGATGAATCCCTGGATTCTACTCCTAAAACCAATACTACGCTGTATGTTAATGGACTTGAATTTAAATAAATAACTTTTTTAAAAAAAGAAATGTTGGTAGAGATGTGGAACCCTCATACACTGCTGCTAGTAACATAAAATGGTACAGCTGGGGTAGAAAACAGTTTGGCAATTTCTCAAAAAGTTAAACATGAAATTACTATTTGATCCAGCAATTCCAATCCTAGGTACATACCCAAGGGAATTGAAAATAAGGACTCAAGGGGCGCCTGGGTTAAGTGTCCAACTTTGGCTCAGGTCATGATCTAGCAGTTCATGAGTTTAAGCCCCACATCCTGCTCTCTGCTGTCAGTGCAGAGCCTGCTTCTTCAGATCCTCTGTCTCCCTCCCTGCCCCTCCCCTACTTGTGCACATGCATACGTGTGCTCTCTCACTCTCAAAAATAACTGGAGGAACTGGAGGGTATTATGCTGAGTGAGATAAGTCAGTCAGAGAAAGACAGATATCGTATGTTTCCACGCATAGGTGGACTTTGTGAGACTTAACAGAAAACTAGGGAGGAGGGGAAGAGGGGAAAGAAAAAAAACACAGAGAGGGAGGGAGACCAAACATAAGAGACTCTTGAATACTGAGAACAAACCGACGGTTGAGGGGAGTACGGGAGCGGGGTGAGTGGGTGACGGGCACTGAGCAGGGCATGGGTTGGGATGAGCACTGGGTGCTGTATGGAAACCAATTTGATAATAAATAAATAAATAAACAAATAAATAAAATAAATAAAATAAAATAAAATAAATAAATAAATAAACATTAAAAAAAGACAAGGACTCTTCTTGCACACTAAGTGTTTTTACACACCAGTGTTCACATAGCAGCTTTATTCACAAGAGCCAAATGACGGAAACAACCCAAATGTACATCAACAGATGAATGGATAAACAAACGTCGTATATACGCATAAAAAAAGAATATTATTCAGTCATAAAAAGAAATTCTGAAATATGCTACAATATGAATGAATCTTGAAAACCTTATGTTATAAATAACATAAGCCAGAAGAAAAGGACAAATACTGTATGATTCTATTTATAAGCAGTTTCTAGAATAGTTTAACTCATGAAGACACAATGTAAAATAAAGGTTTCCAAGAGCTGCAAGGAGAGGTATAGACTTTCTGTTTGGGATGATCGAAAAGTTCTGGAAATAAATAGTAGTGATGATTATACAACAACTTAAATGTATTTACTGACAAAATGACAATGAATTTACACTTAAAATCAGTAAAATGTATTCTACCATAATAAAAATAATTTTTAAATATTAAGGTAAAGAATTGACCAATTAAAACAGATCATTACTAACACAGAAACTGCTGGGAGCCGTTTTGGGCTCACAGGTTGAGACCCCTCCATGCATGGGAAAGGTTAAAGCAAAAGCTCCCGCCAGCCAAACTGGCGCCTAGTTTTACCTCCTTCTAAATAAACTTTCAGGCCTGGATTTCTTGAATTGCTTTCGTTGGCCTAAGGGACATAATGCTCTTTGGTTTTATGGCACATGGAAAAGGGGACTTGGTCTTGATGGATAAAATCTGTGTGAGAATAACCTGGCCAGAAGTAACCTCAAGGTTGCCTCTTGGGGATAGGTTACACAAATTGAGGTGGAGGCCCCAAGACTCCTTGAACCAAATTAGATTTTCCCTGCAGCCCCACCATAAAACCTCAAGGCACATCTCCGTAAAGCTTCTCTCAGAATTAACACACTGATGGGAAAGATTGTAAAGAGACTTAGGCCCTTCCCCAAGGTTAGCCTCACCCAAAAGTCAGAAGCACTGTTTATCAGCAGCAAATATTGAGCACCTCCCTGAGGTCAACATTTCGCAAATCATTTTGTAATTCTCATCCCCACGCTCCCTTATGCCATAAACCTATAGATGACTACATGGGTCTTGTGACAACAATGTATGTTATAAAGAATGCCTTGTCACTGATGTAATGTCACTCGCTACCTTTAAAAATAAAGACACTGAGACCAGCAAAGCGGAGATGCCAGAATTGCCAGGGCTGCCTGCTTGGTCATCAGATTCCATCTCACTTGTGGCTCTCTCACTTCATTTCGCCTGACCATCCGTCCTTCGTGGACCCCGAGATTCGCCGGAACAAGGACTGACCCCGGCAAGAAACCTGCTACAGCATCTGAGAAAGCAAATCAATAAAAACAGTAAGTGCTCTGAGGGACAAACACAGTATGATTACTTATAGCCATATACCACTGTCTCTTTAGAGCTTAAATATTTCAACATGCTTGATATGCGCCTGGATGGCTCAGTCGGTTGAGCGTCCAACTTCAGCTCAGGTCATGATCTCATGGTTCATGAGTTTGAGCCCTGCGTTGGGCTCTATGCTGACAGCTCAGAGCCTGGAGCCTGTTTTGAATTCTGTGTCTCCCTCCCTCTCTGCCCTCCCCAGCTCATGCTGTCTCTCTCTCTCTCTCTCTCTCAAAAACAAACATTAAAAAAATTTTTTTAATATTCAACATGTTTAAATGTATCAAAAGATTTTCTTTTCAAAGTTTCCTTCCATCAAATCACAGTGCTCTAATCCCTTTCCCATACCTAAAAGTAAAACTAAAACCCCCTCCTTCCTGGCTCTCCTCATGACAATAAAATGGCTGCAGCACTACCAGGTCATGTCATGTCTACAACACCCTTCCACAGGGAAAGTGCCCTCTGCAAAGACCAAATATGCATCAGGTTCTATCACTCTCAAGCACTGCCTCTGTTCCAAAGATGGGCCTTCCTATAGAGCCCCACCTTGACCATGAGTCAGAAAGTTCTTTTAGCAGGACTGAATCTATCATAAAGGAACTAAGTCTCACTCCAAAAGAGAGGAAAGGGGCCACTTTAGTTCATCACACAGTTGATTACCCAATTTCCCTTGAACAAGTTCAATTCAGTTCTAGCTTGCAAGCGTACGGCTGGGGACAGAAGCAAAACAGCAATCAGTTGCTAGCAAGTAAGAAAAAGAAAAGGATAAAACTCAAAGTATCTATGAAGAAAAGAAATTTACAGAGATATAAAAAAAATTTAAATACTTATTTCAAGTCATTGACAGTGAGTCAGAGTCCCACATAACCCCCCAAATTCCCTGACAGCATCACAACCAGATGAGAAAAGGAGCAAACAGGAGTATCACTAAGTGGAATTAGGGATTTCAGCGAGGAAGTAAACACTGTATTAATATTATCACTTGTTTCTATTAATAATATCGAATAATCAAAAAGTTCAGTTAAACAATTGATGCGCAAGAAGTTGAACTGACAATAGGGAACATTTTATTTTTGTAATGCTTAAGGATTTATTCCTTTCAAGCAGGTATCAATTTTGAATTTTTGAAAAATGCAAATCTGTGGAGGAAATAATGTCCTAAGCTGACAAGGATGCAGAGAAATAAGAACCCTCACTGTCCTGGCAATAGTTAATTTCAAACAACCAACTGTTTAGAAGTAAGAGGTTAGGTAAATTATACAGTATATTCATATTATGGAACAGCAGTCATTAAAACAATGAACATTCCAGACATAAGAAAAGATTCCTAGTATAATAGACTTAAAGTAAGAGATTATAGGACAATACATACAGTATGACCTTAAATTTATTTAAAAATGTCTACTTAAACTTTTATAGAAAAAGACTAGAAAGATATACTAATATGCTGAGAGGGGTTATGTGCAGGTACCAAAAGTAAGATATCCTCCTTATTTTCTTTTTGTGTGTATTTAATATTAAATAAATTTAAATAAATTTAAACAAATTTAAATAAATATTAAATAAATTTAATATTTACTGATATTTCTCTGATGAATGTACATATATAATGTACTCAAAAGAAAAATGTTACACAGAAAAAAAGAAAGCTTGAATGTATTCCACATACTGAATTCACAATACAAGGAAGAATACATTATATTTTAGAAAAAATTCCAACAACAACAACAAAAAAGACAAAATCTTTTCTTGGCGTTTTTAAAGGTTTAACCTTGAGTTCTCTGGAAAAGTCATTTATCCAAAACACAGCTTCCCCAAAGATGTCAAATGAAAGAGAATTGTTGGGGTAATTTCAAACTACACCCGATTACCTGCTACAAGACTTCTGAATCATTGTTGTGATAACTGTGAAACTCTAAGTGAAACCGATTCATTCCGGAATTCTAAGGCTGCCACCCAAAGTCAGTCATTTGAACTCAGCAGTAAACCTTCTTAATAGGCTCAAGAAATAGAAAGGTTAAGGGGAGGAAAAAAGTATATTCATGACAGCACAAAATTCTAACAACAAAATATTATTGGATTTATAGCCAATACTATCAGGATTGACAAAGCAAGATAAAATTCTTCACTGCAAAATAAAATTCTTCACTAGATTGGGCTCCTAAATAAGCATTTATTGATCACTCACTATGTGCTAGGTCCTGGGGTTACAAACATGAAGATAAAGTTCCTTGTCCTAGAGAAGCTTAACTCCCTGAGGCAAAGAGATATAATTAAGCATCTAAAGGGATAAGTGCCATTCCAGAGGTTGGTACCAACTGCTGTAGGAGCAAGCAGCAGTACTTATTTATACCCAGGAAAGCTGGGGAAGGCATCAAAGGGATGATATTTGAGTTTTTTAAGTTGGCATTCCCCAAGCAGAGAAAGGTAATCATTGCATTCCTGTCATATTATAAGAATCTAAGCAAAGTGACAAAGGGAGGACAGTTATAAGCCTGTCTGGAAAAGTGTGAGTTGTCCAGCATATCTAGAGTGTAGGGAATGTGAAGAGAATGTCAGAAACAAAACTCAAGAAAAGTTTGGTGCCGCCCTTCCTCCTGTTCATGGAATGTACATGAAATTTCATACAGAAGATGAAAATGGACTTAACATCTTTCTAATGCTACAATTTCTTTGTCCTTCACACTAAAATATAAGGCCACAAGACCTCTTAGCAACACCTTTCCTTCTTGGTTATAGACCACAGTCTGGCTATGAGCCCACCCTAATCCCAAACACGAACAAGTTCACAAAAGTGGCACAGCTGGCAATTGCATAAAATGTTCAATAAGTCATTCAGATTATGTGTGTTCAAAATAGCAAAATCTATTTGTCTATAAACTAGACATTTCCAACGAGATAAATTTTTTTTCTGATTGTGTTCAACACTTTTACTAACCACTTGAAAAAAGAAAACAAGTTTATCAATTGTGTAGATAAAGGTTCAAAGAAAAGATAATACGTGAGACTGAAAACGCAAGCTTCAAAGAGACCTGACAGGTTGTACTGCTGAGCCAAATACATTTAGCCCCCCACTAACTTAGGACCAACAGGGGCAAATCGAATATGCTACCCTTTGATGAAATGTAATGGAAATAAATATAAAATCTTTTTTAAATAAAACTAAAATTTTACATTTATGTTTATTATTAATCATACAAGTTCAGGATGGAAGAGATGTAGCTTGACTTCAGTTCATGTAAAATAAAACCTAGAGTTTAATTGCTATAACTTCAATATAAGTAATTAGTGTGAAATGGTAGCTCAAAAGTCCAAAAATCAAGTTTTAAAAATCTTCTCCATGCCTGGCACTGAGTTATGTCTGCCAAGAATACAAAAATAAATATGGCACAATCCCTACTTCTAAGATTTTATAGCCTGAAGCAGTGTTTTTCTTAACCATAGATCACAAAATCCATTGACTAAGCTGCTACCAATACTTTTCAATTAATAGAAAATATCAGAGTACACTGTAAAAAGTACACAGTACTATATCATAAAACTTTTAACTTTTTCATTTATATGCATATAAGTGTGTGTGTGTGTGTGTGTGTGTGTGTGTGTGTGTAGATACACACAAAAGAGATAGCAATTTTGTTTTTAATGTTTATTTATTTTTGAGAGAGGGAGAGAGAGTATAAGTGGGGGAGAAAGAGAGGGAGACACAGAATCCAAAGCAGGCTGTCAGCACAGAGCCTGATGTTGGGCTCAAACCCATGAGCAGCAAGATCACGACCTGAACCAAAGTCTGACGCTTAACCGACTGAGCCATCTGGGCACCCCAGAGATACCAATTTTAAATGTATTTCTTATTGTAGGGCATAGTCAAAAACTGGAAACACATTAGTCTAGTGGAAGAGGACAAAATGAATATGCCACTATAAAGTACAAAGTTTTATTAGCTTAAAAGAAAATCTATCTGGTTGGAGAAACAGAGTCAGAGCCTTTAGGAAGGGTCTAAAAAGATTTACAAAGACAACAATCTATGAAAGAAGCCTGGCCAGGCAGGACAAGATTTGAGAGATGGAGGAGGAAAAGGACCCCACATAAAAGGAATAATATGAACAAGACACGATGCAGTAAATAACAAGTATTTAATAGGTGACAAATAGTCCTGGCACATGACAGTACTGGTATAATTAAGTTGAGACTGAAAGACTTGGGGAAAGTTCAGTTTCACTTAATTGTAAAGTAGCAGTAGGTCAGCAGATGAGGCTAAAAAAGCAAATTTGAGCCATAATATGAAAGTGCTAGGCATGTGGTAAACACTTAATGAATGTTAGCTATTTCGACTAGACTTACTTAGTTCTAGAGCCTGAAACCATATATCTCTAAGATCCCTTACAATTCTAAAATGTTATAAATTACTGAAGGGCTATGATGCAAATTATTTAAATATAGGCAATAGACTTAACACAGACTTATAAGAAATTACATGGAGTCTATTCAGTAAGGAAGAATGCTCGAATCATAGCTGTCTAAACAATAAAATGGGGTGATCCCAAAAAGTGGTCAGGGCACTGTCACTAGATGAATCTGAAAAAGGCCAAATGCACATCTATCTGAGGTATGTTACTAAGTCTATAATACAAAGTTCTGCATTCAACACACACCAATTCTTCCATCAGTTTTCGTTCTCACTCACCAATGAGTAAGAGCTCATGAATGAGTTTTGAAGAGAGAAGGAGAAACAGATGGAAGCAGGAGGTTGAGATTTTATTCCACTGCAGAAAAGTAAGAAAACAGGAAGCTTCTGAATGACATTTCCCAACATAGTGATTATCTCTACTAGAGTATCCTACTGTGTGATATAGCAAATCAACTGCAAGTACCTGGACAACAGCTAAAATAATATGGCAATGTATTTTTGAAGACTTTTTTAAGTTTATGGAGGCTTTATGTGAAAAAAAAAGTCTTGCTTTTCCATACAAAATGTGTCAAAAGGGATTATGCAACAGTCGAGAGCAAATTCATAAACAGGTTTGTTCATTAGAGTAAAAGCACAACATTGGAATTAAAACTCTAATATAGCATATCCAATAATGCCTACTTACACATTGGGAATAATTTCAGATCATTCTTATCATCAAGAATAGAGACAGATTTTTAAAAAAAGATTCAAAATACAAACTATTAAAAATTAAAATTCAGCACCAATGTAAAAATATGATAAAAATATATATAAAGTATTTTCAACCTCAATCTTCAATGACCATTATTCTGAGACTGTTACACTTCCAAATGTGTCTAAAAGTCTTAGACAGAAAAAGGTGTCATGTTTACAATTTAGCTTAATGTTTCTAAAGCACATTCTCTTTTAACACTGCATGATAAAATGAACTGTAAATCTGAATAGACTACAGAATACTGTTGCATAATGACTTTTCAATTAAGCAGCGGGGCACCTGGGTGGCTCAGTTGGTTAAGCATCCAACTTCAGTTCATGTCATGATCACGCGTTTCAAGAGTTTGAGCCCTTTGTCAGGTTCTGTGCTGACGGACAGAGCCTGGAGCCTGCTTGAGATTCTGTGTCTCTGTCTATCTCTGTCCCTCTCCCATTTGTATGCACTCGGGTGCTCTCTCCCTCTCTTGCTCGCGCTCTCTCTCGCGCTCTCTCTCTCTCAAAAATAAAACATTTAAAAAAATGTTGACAATTTCCTGTTGGTTATTTCCTGTTTGCTTTATAGAATTACAGATCAAAACAAACACCTCTTGGTTTGAGAAGGCACTCAATAAATATTTGCCAAATTCAACTTCTTTCCTCTCAACTAATGGCGTCTTTAAAAAAGCCAAATATCCTTCAGGGCTGTTTAAAAACATGCCTTCTGACTTGTCCTGAATGTGTATACACTTTAAACATTAAAAAAATTTTAATATACAGAAATAAAATTCCTTAAGTATAATTACCCTATTTAAATTGGAAAGTCTGTAGAGAATGCCGTCACTCTTTTTTTAATTTTTTTAACGTTTATTTTTTTGAGAGAGAAAGAGACAGAGCATGAGCAGGGGAGGGTCAAAGAGACAGGGAGACACAGAATCCAAAGCAGGCTCCAGGCTCTGAGCTGTCAGCACAGAGCCAACGCAGGGTTCAAACCCATGAACCAGGAGATCATGAACTGAGCCAAAGTCAGATGCCCCAAGAATGCCTTATCTTTTAAGCTACAGACATACACTACTAACAAAGTCCTTTCAGAAGCAACGTGATGTAATAAAAAGAAGCTATGGCTTAGAATCTCAAAGTTCTACATTCAAATCTCAACTCAGCACTTACTGACTTAAGTTCCCTAGATCAGTCACCTAACTTTTCTCAGCTAAAGTTCCTTTCTCACCTGTTTTAAAAACAGGGGAGAAGAGATACTATGGTGTAAGGCTCAAGTAGAATCATAATGTGGAAGTTCCCTGTAAACAACCCTAATCATAAAACATCAAGCACATCCTCATTTTTTAGAACAAAATAAAGTCCTAGGTATATGACATTCTCTACCTCTAGTGGATGCCTTTACCTCTGAGAGGTATGGGGTCCTTGCAGAGGCTTCAAACACTGGGATTCCCTCATGGAACAAGTAACTAAAAAGCCCACTGCCTTCACACTACTTCGCTGAATTGTAGACTATTTTAGCCTATTTACCAATAGATTTAGTGAAATTTTGTGATCACTGGTTCTTTTCACTCTGGTTTCATCAACCTATTCCCTCCCTGCCTTCAAATGCCTCTGCACCACAGGATCTTTACAAAGTAAATTTCTTTTAAGGACTCAGGCTTTTTTTCTTTTAAGTCCTTTTTTTTCAACCTGGGAAAAATCAAGCAAAAGGAAATCTGGTAAAAGTAAGGCAGAAAATATGAATTACATTTTATAATAGATAAAAATAAATACAACACTGCAAAACTAAAATATAAGGTATTCTGGTTGGTAATGAGGAAAAACTGTCATGGTTTACTAAGTGTGGATTAGGAAATAAACAACAAATTCCCTGAGTTATTTTTTTAAAAAATGCACTTTATGACAGCAGAATAAATAAGATGACGACTGGAGGCAAGCTTCCACTCCTAAGTTGACAAACTAGTACATATGTATTCAAACTTCTGCTGCTATTCCATTTTAGAAGTTAATTATAAACATTCTTGTTTTATTATCAGTTTTTGCTGATGCTGCTATCAGGATGAGAAAAATATTTTCTTAATCTTTGGTTTCTATACTTGGTAGCCATCGATATGGGAAAAGGCAAGTGTTTGACAAAAATAGTTGATTGTTCTCACCTAATGCATTTTAGAACAGGAAGCTTCTTGGAAAGGTAAAATAAAGAATGGAAAGATACAGGGCTTTCCAAGCATTCATGGCAACAGAAAGGAGAGAATCTCAGAGGGAAAGAGACATAAGGAGTCAAAATATGGCTAATGGTGGGGCGCCTGGGTGGCTCAGTCGGTTAAGGGGTCGACTTCGGCTCAGGTCATGATCTCGCGGTCTGTGAGCTCGAGCCCCACATCAGGCTCTGTGCTGCCGGCTCAGAGCCTGGAGCCTGCTTCTGATTCTGTGTCTTCCTCTCTCTCTCTGCCCTTCCCCTGCTCACGCTCTGTCTCTATGTCTCTCAAAAATAAATAAACATTAAAAAAAAAAGCTTAAAAAAAAAAAACATGGCTAATGGGCTCAGTAAAAAAACAGCCCCTTTAATACTAGAGAAAGATAGCCAGAAAGCCAAGTATATCACAAAATATTGCCCATTTCCAAGAAGAAAATTAAGAGGAATATTCAATTGTTGAAGGACAAAGGACTAAAGACCTCTGAGATCCAGTTTCTTCATCTATATGATGAAGATAACATTAGAATTGCTTTGGGAAACTACATGGTGTGACATTAAGTAAGAATCCCTAGCAGCACGCTGACTACTAGCCTAAGACTAAACCTCAAAAAAGAAGTTTCCTCCCCTTCCTCTCAAATCAACCACAGAATATTACAATGAAAATAGAAGCTCAGATATCACCTAGTTCTAGGTGGATAAATCAAATAACTTGAAAATGTTGTAACCTATATAGAATTCCCGTATTTAAAAAAATCAAAAGCTAAAGTATTTCTACAGAATCTCGAACACCTTACCAATGTCAAATACAGATGAATAGCTGCAGTGGAAAAAAAAAATCCTTTGCAATGCTTGCACTAACATCCAAGCAGTTTCTCCAAATTGATAGGAAGGAGGTACCAGTTTTCCCTCCTTGCTGTAAGGATTATGGATTAGCAAAGCAGGTAGAAATAGAAACCTGTGCTCCAAGTTGGTCATAAAAATCAAAGCTGAAAGTCAAAATATTTTCTCATAGGAATGATAATAGATTTTCGTTTGCAATTAAATAATGCACCTACTATTTTTGATCGACTATTTTTCTTATTGTAAGTATAATATTTAAGCTACTTTATAGGCTGAACTGGATTTTACTAAATAAAAAGCCTACGAATGTAGCCCTAACATGCTTATGGAAAGAGATGTACCCTGAGTTTTGAACAATTTATACAAGAACTTTCAGATCATAACTGAGGAAGGGACAGTAGAACAAAAGCTGTGAGAGAAACAGAAAGAGAGATGCCTTGTTTGGCAGGAAAGGCATCTAAATTACACTAAATCACAACTGTTAACATCTTCAGAATAACAGCATCTCTCATTTACAAAGCATTTAGGTCCTGCCCTGTGCCCAATGCTACACCCCCTCTACAGGAAATAACTATTTTTCTAAAGCTAAACCCGCAGTTCTAAGAATGCGAGAATTTCATTCCATCTTCCTCATTAAATCACACACCAAACCTAGTGCTTGGATATTCACATATGCCTATCTTGATTACCCTGCCCTGCCTCCTTCTAAGAACTAACACATCAGAGGAAATACCTAGTATTATTATTACTCTGAGTACTAAATGGAAAAGAACAAATTAACATTTATTAAGCACTTGGTATGCTCTCATTTGATTTTCACAACCCTGTAGGTAAATATTATCCCCAATTTACACATTAAGAAAATGATGTTAAATAACTTGCCCACAACACCAGTGAAGAGAAGCCAGGACTCAGAAATCTGCTAACTCCCCTACTCAAGGATTCTTTCCCAAAAGCAATTATCACTTAGGTGCCACTTTCACATCAATTATTTGTTATTCTAGCCCAGCAGCTCTGAAAGCAAGTTATGAAGAAGGTAAACCATCAGCTCTTCATTTCATGGAATGTATATATAGTATTTAGATAATGCTCTAAGAGAAAAGGTAAAATGTCCCCAGAGGTGAATCCCAGCTTATTGCATCATTTCCCAATTCCTTCTCAACAGAGACTCAAGCACTAGGGCTTCTTTTATCACTTCCACCCTAGCATACTATCACGCCATTGTAGCACAGCTAATTAAAAACTTTAGAAAGTTACCTTTCAAAACAGGATTTTCTATTGACATAGAAGAAGATCTCTCTGCAGGTCCTTAAATTTCAATAAATTTAATTTTCACATAACTTGCCTGATTGTATTCCTAAATGTTTATTACTACTGCCAATTTAAAAAGATATTTCGTAGTGAACTGGGAGCTAAATCCCGATTGAATTGAGGTGGGGAAAAAATGAGAAATAAAAATCTATGTTTAGACAAATTCCCCATCCACAGTTTTCCATTACAAATTGGGAGGGAGGGTAACCTGTACACTCAACCTTTTAAATCTGTTTTTAACCCAATAAGATGACAGTTTACAATAATGCATTGTGGCTGAACTCTATCATGTTATTGCCACAAAACACTAGCATTATAAAATGAATACTAACATTCGGTCCCTTGTATTACTGAACATTCATTCTTTTTAAAGAAGTTTAATGTTACAAGAATCATTTAGCTTCTGAGCACTTGTAACAATATAAAGAGGATTCTAAGAGGAATAACAGTCTCACCTGAAAACAGGTTTGTTGGGTGTTTTTGTTTTTAACAAAACTGTGTATATATACACTCTAAACTTAACATTGAGACATGTCCAAAAACACTTCCCAGTGTAAAGTAATTACTTCTAATACTGAAGGCAAAACAAATTAAAACAGATCAAACACCCGCAGTGAAATGTCTACAAAATTTTGAACTGGAAAAATGATGTCAACGTCTGTTATCCATTTGAAAGATTCCAGTCCAAAAATAACCAGTCATTGGGCTCACCAACTCAGGTGCGGAAACTCGCTAAAACTGAGACTGGATGCGGAGAAAACAAGACTCTCAGGATTTGGCTTTTTGGGTGAAACTGCCCTGTGCCCCACACCGTAAACCTCGCGCCGCCACAGGGGCCCAGCCCACCCTGCCCGCCCCTCCCGCCCGCCGCACCTGCCGAGGCCGCACCGCCAGCGCCCCCTGCCGCCCTCCCCACTCCCCGAGGCCCGCTCCCACCCCCGCGCCACACGCCCCGCCGCCCCCGCCGCGCCCGCCCCGCGCCCGCCCCGCGCCGAGGCCGCGCAGCCTGCGGGCAGGGCCGGGGGCGCGCGGGCGCGAATCGAGGCGGGGCCGCTACCCGGCCCAGAGCTAGGGCGCGTCCCTCAGACCCCCGCTGCAGCCAGGCCAGCGCCTCACCTACCTACGCCGTATTTCTCCTCCTCCGTGGGGGTCCACATGGCCAGGCCGGGCGCGGCCCCGCGGGCGCGGCGGCCGGGCGACAGCGCGGCGGGGACGGCCGCGGGCCCGGCTGTGGCGCACCGCAAGCCGAAGCGGGGGCGGTCAGGCGGCGCGGGGCAGTGGGCGGCGCATCCCTCACAGGCCGTCCGGGATGCCGCCGCCGCCGCCAAGCCCGGACCGCGTGGCTCCCGCGAGCGGCCAGCAGTCCCGAGAGGCGCGGCCGAGGTCTCTCCACCTGTCCGTCGCCGCTGCTCCCGCGCCGCTGCTCGGTCCCTCACGGCTCCGCTGTTCGGCTCCCAGCGCCGCCGCGGTTCGGCTCGCCTCAGCGGGCTCGCAGGACGGCCGCGCATGCGCCACTCACGGCGCGCGGGGTCTCGCGCTGCCCGGGCTCGCGCCGCCCGAGCCCGCGCGCGAGCCCACGCGCCGCCGCCGCCGCCGCCGCCGCCGCGCGCCAGCAGAGGGAAATCCGCGAGAGGCGATTGGGCTGCCCTGCGGGGGTCAGACCTAGCTCCTCCGTGGACCCCCGCCCTCGGCGGTAGCAAGTGCGGGCAGTGGCGGGCTGGGCAGGTGGGAGGCCCTAGGCGTCTAGAGGCTTGCGCGTCGGCTGATTCCTGCCTGGCACAGCGAGATTGCTGCGGGACCCTGTCCGAGAGGGAGGACCGAGAAGGGAGGAAAAGATACTGTTTTCAGATCCATCCCAGTGTCACCCACAGCATGGACACTGCCCATCCCGGAAAGGTCCTTGGAGTCACCCTGCGTATCGCCGAACCCGAAGGTGGGGTCGGCGCGTGAGAACAAAGTGGGGCATGCTGTTGCGCCTCGCTCTTCATCTTTGGGATACCTTCTAGGCCGAAGCCCTGCCGCCTCCTTGGTTCTTGTTTCGCCGAGTTGTCCTATGCAGTAAATGCTTGGGATCTGAATAATCACAGTAGCCTTCCTAGTAGGAAGCCCTTCATTGTTGGGATCTGGGATCCTTCCCTGGGCACCGCCTCTGCTCCTCCTAGGTCTCTGCCTTACAGGCTATTCCGAGTTTTGACTCGGTCCCAAAACTTTCCTCCTTTGTTTCCTCCCCCAAAAAATCTGTTCTCTCCTTCTTCTATGGATATCATCTTGTGACCCTATGTCAACCATTCGCCAAAGATCAGGATACTCCTGGCAACTGCAGGGCTTCTTTAACCTGCACTGGACCACATTGTGTTCCCAGCCCTAACCGCAGCATATCTATCCATCTCCGTCGCCAGCATTACCCAGACAAAACCCTGGTGTCACTCCTCACTTGATTGAACAACCTTGAACACTCTTCCAAGCCCAGATCAGTACATCACTTCCAGGAAAGCTTCCCGGATCCTACAGCTAGCAGACTGGATCCTCCCCTATTTTTGCCTAGGATTCCGACTGTGTGCATTTATACCTTATTTCTCCCATTAAGACTGTCTGCTACCAAAAGGCAAGCTCCAGGCTAAAGTCACCCTCAGCACCTAGCCTAACACCTGACACACTCCTGTTGAGTAGGAAGCAAGACTAATACAAGAATATCTTGGTAATCGACAGATCTTGTTGATTCTTTCTTCATAATGCCTTTTTATGATTGGTTACTCATTTCAGGCCTGACTAAGCTCACCTGGATTATTGCCACAGATCCCCAACTCCTGACCTCTAGATTCACTCCTCCCACCGATGAAGGCTGCACACACCTGTCCTGGGAAAATATTCTGTAAACGATTGAGTTTCTCAAAAGCTAGATACACTGAGGGGTTGGGGGAGACCAAGAATATAATAAAAGAGTTATCTTTATTTATATAGCTAACTGTTCCAGGAAGACCCCTGCCCAATGACCACCACGGAATGTCATATAATGAAGCCACATTCCCAGAAAGGAAGCTATCTATCAAGTGGGCCAAGTTATACAGACCTTCTGAATAACCTTAAAGCTCTTATTTCATCTCCTAGTTCCACTCCATTGATGTACATGATCACAGACTCAGAGCCTAATGACTCGTTTTCCCAAAGTTTACTCTCTTGTTCCCAGTCTGGATTCATCTTAGATGACAGCTTCCCCAGACAAAGACACCCCCAATCAACAACTCTACACCTCAGCTCAGGGATGAGAATGCGTTAATCCCAACTGGTAAAGAGAAAAGAAAATGGGCCAAGGTGAGAAGGGGGACATCTTATAAGTCCCAGAATCCTACAGTCTTGCTCTTTGTACTAAATTTAGATTGTTTTCTTGAAGCAAAAGAGCATAGAGCACGTCATGGAGAATCGGGCTTCAGCAGGGATATACACCTGCTCTCGTATGCCCACAGCATCTGTTCTGAGCCCTTCCTCATGCTGTCAGTCCACTCTCAACCCCCTCCCCAAACACACACCCCTCCCAGCATGTGAGCAAACCTTCAGCTTGCCTCTGAAAATCAGAACACCTGGCACCCTGCCTTCCCCTCCTCTCCGTTCACTTATTATGTTTTCACCACCACCCAGCTTCGCTGCCTGCTCCTTCTCAGGATCCCCAAGAACTGCACCATCGTTGCTCTCCACCCTCCATTTTCATCCAGTTCTGCTCCAAAGCCTCCTTCTGTGGTCCCCAAGACATCTGCCCTGTTAGTACCCTCAGCTGCCATTCCTTCTTTCTTCCTCCTCTATATGACTTTGAAGGATAATCAACCACTCCAAGTCCCTTTATTTCAATGCAGTTCATTTGACTCTCAGAAGATCTGGTTTATGACCCTGTCACCTCCAGAAACTGCTCTCCCAGAAGTCCCCAGGGTCATCCCAACTTCAGATACAAGCAGCTGCTCTTTCCTGGCTCTGGCTGGGCCTTTGCATACAGTATCACTCAACCCATGTATTCTCTTCTCTTGAAACATGGATCCTCCTCACCCTCCAAGTGCTGTTCTCCCCTTAAAACTTACCCAACTGCCCTTGGCTAAAGGAGATTTTGCCCTCCCATGAGGGCCTTTCCTGTAGCACCTACTCATCCCATCTTCCTCCAAGAGATCAAATGTTTCTGCTTTGCACATTGACAAGCATCTGTTTCCTTTTTCAGTGGCAAAGAGTGCTCTTCATCTATTTTTACCCCACACAGAGACTATCATAATGCCTACCATCTAACAGGAATCCAGCATATACTCTTGGGTGAATGATCTACCTGTATGTTACCTGAGATCACAATGCAATAGGTTGGAAAAGAGAACTGAGAAATTTACTTCAGCAAGTCACAAGTCTCCCAATTGAGAAACTTAAGTTAATAAGAGTAAATTTCCTTGATATAGGCACATTGGCTTTAATTTAAAAGTCATTGATGGGGCACCTGGGTGGCTCAGTTGGTTGAGCATCTGACTCTTGATTCTGGCCTAGGTCATGAAGGGTCACGGGCTCAGGCCCGTGTTGGGCTCTGAGCTGAACATGGACACTGATTAAGATTCTCTCTCTCCCTCTGTCCCTCTCCCTTCTCTCTCTCTCTCTCTCACTCTCACTCTCTCTAAAACTAAAAAAAATTCATTGAGACATCTTATTGAGTAGCTATGTAAAATATAAACATGGTTTCCTATTTAAGAAACAAGTGTGCAAACAATTTGACTTAACATTTCACTATTACTTTTGGATTGAAGTCATTACCTCAGATGATAAATTGCAACTTGCTGACTGAAGAAGGAATCAAGTCTTCAGCAGGAAGTTCTTCAAGATAGGCGGCTATTAAAAATAGCCCGTAACCAAACATTTTGTATGTAACATACAAGAAATGCAGACAGCATCATCTTTTTCACTTAAATAGAACTTAAGTTAATCAATTTTTAACATAAGCAAACTCCATAATGATAAATCCCCCCATCACTTTCGGACAATGAGACTGGCACTTTCCACAAAGCTCAATGAGCTACACTTCACATCTTCTCCCCTTTTTTTCTGCTGCTTGGAGAATCAGATAGCAGCATTTAAGGAGCCAGCCAGTCTGATGACTCAGCTCATAAAACAATGTGTGACCACAAAGATAATGTTTATCCAGGAGCATCCTGGAGGCTCTTGCTACTGAAGTCCGTGAGCAGTAGGCAAGTGGTACACGATGCTCAGTCTCCCAGGAGTTTCTGGCCATGGTGCCAGAGCAGCACTCACTTCCTTCTCTTGTGGTTGATCACATTTGATATTCTGTCCAAGAAGAATGGTGGGAAATTTTCAGAGAAATGCAGTGGTGATAGAGGCAAATCTAAGCAGAGTACAAGTGATGGTGGACTTAACTCTGCCTTCCCTTGATTAGGCAGTGCCTGCAGCTAGGGCTTATGCCCTAAAGCAGCCCAAGGGCAGGTGGATAGGAGACTCAGAAACACTTGTTACCCAACTCACCTCTGCCCCACTGGGGTCCTTTAGGAGTGAATCTGCCCTGGTTAATAAAGCATCTACAAAGCTACTTTTCCTCATGGCAGAGAGATGCATGAGCTAGTCTCAGTTCACTTCCCACACCCCCAAACCCCTCCCCCGCCCTGTAAAGCAACACCTTCTTGGAAGCATCCTCTCAGGAGACAACATTGGAGTAAAGGGCTAACAAAATAGGTTAACACAGAACTGGCTAACAAAGTTGGGGTCCTTTCAGGTAAGAGACCTAAGTGACTAAGAAGATATTATTAGTATTTTGCTTTAAATTTTGCTGCATCTGAATATCTTCGCAGTGGGGAGGGGATAGGGAAGAGTGTGAAAAAGAGACAGATTAAGCAGTGCAATGTTTCATTATTTTCCCTAAAACGACAAACTTTAACCATCTGTTCCTATTTTATCAACCCATTCAAAATATTATTAAAATGCAGATTCCTTGCAATTAGCCACGGTTTTTCAAATGAGAAATGGCCAAAACCTCCCAGATTTCAACCACCAGGACTGATGTGGTGCTCCTGGATGGGCTGTGGCTATCAAGCTCTACCATGAGAAGCACCCCCCAGATATGTCACAGGCTCTTCAGGACTCCCTGCTCACTTAAGACTTTGAGTTACCCCGAGACAGTGCCAGGCTATATTATTTTTGGTGTTCTTAGTGCCTAGCACATAGGATTTGACACACAGTAGGTGCTCAGTAATCATTGCTTGAATGAGTACCTTAGCAAATGAGTGCTTTTATTTTTCCAGGAATGTATATCATTATTCCGAAATGGGTTTGGTTTGTTGTTTGTTTCTGGCCAGGAAAAGGGGAGGAGAAAGCATGAAAAACAAATACCCCCGAGGAAGAAAGGGCAAGTAGATAGAAACTTGGCATTACTTAGTTCTCCTTTCCCTTTGGGGGAAATAACTGTGCCCTTGAATTTCTGCACTAAGTCACCAAGGAGGAATTGAAATTAAAAACCTTAGAGAGTAATTAGCAACAAAACGTTCTAATGTCAAGAAGTGAATTTTATGGGACCATATTTGTAATATTAATTGGGCCTCTGCATAGCCAAATGGTGAAATTACTGCTCCAATACAAATAGGCCCAAAAGAGAAAAACAGCCCAAAATAGCACAGATACTGCAAATCAGGACAGAGGTAATTTCTCTACACATAAAAAGCAACCAATTGCAATGTCTTCACTAATTCACTTGACTTAAGTGCAAAACAAAGCCTGTTTATTTGGTGTAGCACCACCTACCTTATCTCTGAATTGCTATGTGGCTAGGGCTAGAAAGGGAACCTTCATCCCCACCAGCTCTTTACGCTTTTCACCTTGAAATGTGGAAAATCTTAATCATTCATTCACCAGATATTTATTGATGCCTGTTACAGACAAAGTCCAGAGCAGAAGTTGTTCATAGTTTTTCCCATTACAGAGTTTATCATCTTGTTGGGGGGAAGAAGAATTGAACCAATTATCACACAAGCAAATCTCTAATTAAGAGACATAAGTACTAGGACAGAAGAGTACAGTGTACAAAGGAAGCATCCACCTAGGGGCCTGACCTAATTTGGTAAATCAGGGAAGACTTCCTGGAGGAAATGGTGTTTAAACTGGAAACTGACAATGCAGACAAAATCAGCCAAGTAAATAAGGAAAGTGCTCTAGGCAGAGGGAGCAGCATTTGGGGAGAGAGGTCTGGTGAAGAAGGAGCTTGATGTATCTGGGGAATGGAAGGCAAGTATGACCAGGATGATATTATTAGTGCAAGCAAGAGAAGAGTGAGGAGAGATGTGGCTGGTGTGAGAAGCAAGCCAGGTTCTGGGTCCCATGATACTGGGGCACCAACCATTGCCAGGCCTTGGATCAGAAGCAGAAGTGAGAGACATGAGTAAGAACAGGCCCTAAGACTAGACTCCTCAAGGAGATCCTCGGCTTATTGGGAGAACAACCAAGGCAAAGCCCCATCCCCTTAAGTGCTGGGCTTAGAGCCACCAGTGCACACTCCCCAATTCTCAGATCCCCCAACAGAGGCTATGCAGAACCGCTCTTCACCCAGGACCATACGGGGCTTCCTTCTGCTGTTCAAGCCAATCCTTACTTGATTCTTATGATGGCACAACCGAACCTAGGCTCAGCCCTCATTTCTCAGGCTCAGAGAGGAAGAGCAGCTTGCCTCCTGTCAGAACCAACTCTCCAAAGTCCAGGAGGGTCTCTGCCCACCTTCTTCAACTTCGATCTCAACACCTCGCTCGTCACCCCCGGTGCTGCCCATGCTAAACTTTTTTAGAGAAAGAATATCACCAAGAACCCCAAGAAAAAATTGACCCTGAATCTCTTCAGGGACCATTGCTAATCTCTTCCTTCAGGAACATGTATATAGTAGAGGAAGAAAAAAGAAAAAAGTCTTTGAGGAACTCTTTCCTGAGAACACACCTTGGATGTGTACTTGGAACGTGCAGGACCCTGACCTGCCAGACCAGTACTCACTCTCTTGTCACTAAGGAAGAGCAACTCTAAGAGATGGAGACTATTTTCTTCTCCAATTAGCAATGAGGTTGATGGATCAGAATTTATAAAATGCAGTCATGAATTACGGAAAGATCAGGATAATGATCACAACCCAGAAACCTGTCATGCCAGGATCCATGGCAATTTTCCATGAGAACTCGTCACCATGTAGTCCTGCTGAAACAACGCACACTCAGTATGCCCCAACCCCAACCTATCACTCTTGGGCTTTTTCAAGTTGAAGTGACCTAG
This sequence comes from Paguma larvata, assembly GCA_030068075.1. Classification (NCBI taxonomy): domain Eukaryota; kingdom Metazoa; phylum Chordata; class Mammalia; order Carnivora; family Viverridae; genus Paguma; species Paguma larvata. Next base: position 18,528,517 of record CM057842.1, on the reverse strand, counting down.
TAGCAGCAAATAGAGCTTGAAGGTCCTGGGTTCACATCCAGCTCCGACACTTCCCAATTGGGCGATCCCAGGCAAGTAGCTTAACCTCTCTGACCCCAGTTTCTTCCTCTGTCAAGTGGGAATAATAACAGCTTCAGTGTCAGGATGATTAGAAGGATTATGCCTATGAAGCTCTCAACACAGAGCATAGCACAGGGTACGTGTTTGCTCAACATTGGAACCTCACTCCCTGCCCCACCAGCTCCAATTGCTGCCCGGAAATACTGGGTCTCTTGTATTTGTGGAATCTGCTTCTCCTTAGAGCCAGCCTGTGATTCAGTCACCCCCATCCAGCTGGGCTGGACCCCCACGTCCGCCTCTCACCAGCCAGCACTTAGCTCAGCACCACCTTCTCTCTATCTAACGCCAAAAGGTATTGATTTCCCTGATCTATTTCCATGATGCAACACCCTTGAAAGCCACATATTCTCCTCACTTTTCCTCTATGACCACCCCATTCTCTGCTCATAGCCAGTTTTCCTAAAGCCACAGGGTCTTCAGCTGCCAAGGCTTAGATCGGTTTCATTTTGCACTGGTTTAAAGGTCAAACATGATTTTTTCCCCATTATTGTACTGTGTCTTGTCACACAGACTCTCTCTGTTTCATGCATTAGTCACAGTCTTGCTATCAAATTAAATATTCCTCGGTGGTTATTTTTAGAGAAATCTTTTTCTAACTCTACGTGGTGCATTGATGTGTGTGCACCCACAGCTCTGGGATCCAGGCATTATCAGGTAGTCTCCAAATTGTGTGAGGGCTCAGATTCCTCTAGAAAGCAGCAGCCAGTGGAGCAGCAGAGTTTGTGACCTGGCTCTGTCCATGGAATCCCCTGCCCAGCAGAAAATAATTAATCCCCTAGGCCTTCAATGATCCAATCATCCATCAGTCCATCCGGTAAGGGTCCAAAGTAGGCTCTTAGCACAATTGTGGGTTGAGCAAAGCATGTCTGTAGCACCCCAACTGCTTGTTTGTTTCTCTTCTCATTCCTAGTACAAGGGCACCAGGAGTAATTGAGTCCCCACACTCTGCACCCCCATGGAAGCCTGCTCTGAGGAAATGCAGCCTGAATGAATGATGGTGGTTACCTCCCTGCCTACACCTGTAGGGCCTGCACCTACTCAGACCAGCACTGATGGAAAAACGAAGCCCTCAGAACAGAACTGAAGACCTCATGGGGGTGGGTGTGCATGAAAAGGAGGGACTTTCTGAGAGCCAGTTCTCTTTACCCACTTGAAGGCACTGTGAGGATCAGAAGCTGTGCACATTTCACCTTAAGGAGCTCACAGTGGAGTAGAAGCAACCAGACCCACAGAAAGTGATTAGATAATTCAAGACAGTATTTACTACTTCTCCCTGGGGTATGGACTGTGGGGAATGAGGTGGGTTTCTCATTACTGAGGCTCATTTCCATGTGCTGGTCCCCACTGGCTGTGATCCCTGGGCCTCACTTGCCCAGAGCAGTGACACTAGAGGGATGGGAAGAAGGAGGAGGTTGGCTTAGTCTTGGGTGTGGTTCACAGGTCCAACTGGTCTTGCAATAAGCTGCTTCCTGCCCCCCACCACCAGCCTTCATCAATGAAGAAGATGATGCTTTACCCTCCATCTGGGTTTTATTTCTCAACTCCTTCAGAAATGGGATGGGGGGAAGGAGGCCACTTATTGTAATCTACAGAGAAGCCCTGTAGATTACAAATGCTACAGATGTTCAAAGTCTGGGAGGCCAAGTAGACTGGAAAAATCCAGGAAGGCTTGACTAAGGAGGCAAGGGCTCCGAGGATGAGTCTAGTTGAACATGGCTCTGGAGTAAAGGTGGCACTCTCGCTGGAGGTCTCATGAACTAAGGCAGAGAGAGAAGAAGTAGCAAAGATGTAGGGAAGCAGCAACAAAGCTGTGCGACCAGAGTTTGAGACTTCCTTGGGAGACGTGGTAGGTGGATGGAGGCAGATGACAGAGAATTCCTAGCAGTCAGTAGACACTAGATTGGTCAGTCAGTCAAAGCATCTTGCCCAAAGGCTCCGCCAGGTCCAGGGAAGGTGGCAGAGTTGAGGATGGCTGAAAGGCTGCTGTGACTGTTCCACAATTCCCTGATATTAGGATGTGGGTTTAACCTGGGGAACTGGCACTCTAAACTGGGCAGCTGGGACCTCATGAGGCCTTCAGGAGAAAGAACGTGACCACAAAAACTGGCTATTGAGTGAGGGGGAGACAATCTCAACAGACACAAAACTTTGTGTCTACAAAATTTTGACCTTAGATCACTGCAGCAGGTGAGGAAAGCCCTGGCAGGGCCTGTTGAGCCACTGGGAAAGACATACTGGGAAAAGTACAGATGTTGGTCACTTTGATAGGATCTGCTCTCCCAATGACGGAAAATAGAACTGGTAAATGAAAATGAGCAAATAGAACTGGTAAATGAAAATGGAAAAATGAGGATCTTCTCTAACCATTAAAGAAAGACAGATTGAAACTACAAGCCCCCTTCCTTGGTCCATGAAATAACAAGAAAAAAAATCAAATGACAGTGTGCAGGCAGTCAGGTATGTGAGAGCAGGCCGCCTCATGTAGTGTTTCTTAGTCAGGTGGATCTACTTGACTCCTTACCAGCAATAAGGCAAGAGGGTATCACAAACCCCCAAATATTAATTCTGTGAAAATGGATCAAGGAAAAGCTCCATCCACATAGATATTCACTGCAATACTGTCTGTATATATTGGAAGCAACCCAAATGACCACTGGTAGGGCATGAATTCACTGAACATCAGGCATTACCCCCTTGGAATTTTATGCAACCAATAACAATAATGAAAGCCATATATCCACGTGGAGAATGTCTGTTATGTAACATTCAGTGAGAAATAATCAGGCCCCAAACTCTGTTCACAGCATAGTTATAATTATGCAAGAACAACTGCACGTAGAAACAAACCAGAGTAAGATATACCCAAAAGTAAACCTTTCCCTCTTTTCTGCAATTCCCCAAAGAGTATACATTGCTTTTAGGACAAACTTACCCGCACAAAGCAGTGCAGCTTTCTCAGGAAAGAGCGCACACAGGCAGCACACGGAACTGGGCCACACTGCTGCCCTGCACCCCAGGGTCCACTTCTCACCCTCCTTGGAGCTCATCTCTCCTGGTGATGAACATGGAGGAGTTCTTGAAGCTGGGCTTTCATGACAGAGAGCCGGGGACAGGACTGGGCATGGATTCCTATGTTTGCTTCATCGTCTCCTCCCTCCCCAGGGTGTCTTGTCCATCCTGGCTTGCCCGGTCCCTGACTTCCATAGCACAGAGCCCCCACTCCCCCCACTCCGGACACCTAGAGCCCTGCAAGACTCCTTACTGGCTGCTTGGAGAAAGACTACCACCCCCTTCACTACACTCACCACTTCCATTTCCCCTGTCTACAGCCCCCACCTCTCCAGCTGGGCTTCAGGCTATATCACCCCACTGAGGTGCCCATGTGAAGGCCAGCAAAGATGTCTGTGGTGGAAACTGTGATACTCTTTCTCTGTCCGTCCTCCAACTTTTCCTGTTTAGGAGCACCCAACACAGTAATCACCCCTTTCTTAGAACACTTGTTTCAAGAGACTTCCAAAAAACTTACTCTTGGTTTTTCTCCTACCTTACTGCTTTCCCAGCTCTTTCAAGTATCCTGGGCCTGGCCCAGGATTAGGTCTCCTTTTCATCCCCCTCCACAATCTCCCCTTTCTTGTCTAGTCTTGTGGCTTTGGATCCCATCTTAAGTCTAATGTCTCCCAAAAGCTGTGCCCCAAGCTCCATCAGTCAGGTGGCCCTCCTGACACCTTGGATGTCTTAATAGTATGTTGAGATGACAGTGGCCAGAGCTGCACATCCCAATCTCCCCATCTCAAGAGACAGCAGATCCCTCACCCCAACAGCTCATGACAACGCTAGCTGTCATCCTTGGTGTGCCTCTCCTTCCCCTATGTCCATTCTACAGTGAGTTCTATGACTCTAACTCCAAATATATCCTAAATCTCCCATCATCCCAGGCCAAACCTCTCCCTTTATCACTCAGAATTCTACAGCCTTTTGTTGGTCTCCCTGCTTCCACTTTTGCCCCTACAATTCTTTCCAGGCAGCCAGAGGATTTTTTTCAAGTGTATATCACAGCATGTCATTCCTCCAGTCAAAAGAATAGCCAGCCTCCAGAGAAACAAAGCCTCTACTCTGCTCTTGCTACTGCTATTCTACATTGTATTAGAAGTCCCAGGCAGTGTACAGGCAAGAAATATAAAGGTGTAAAGATTGGAAAGGAAGAAGTAAAGCTGTATTTATTCACAGATAACATTGTGAATGTAGAAACCTACTAGAGCTAATAAGTAAATTTAGCAATGCCACAGAATATAAGATTAATACATAAAAAATCAATTGTGTTTTCATAAACTGGTAACAAACTATTGGGAAATTAAAAAAATGTTTAACTTGACTTATCATAACATCCAAACTCTAAAAATACTAGCAGTTAATGTAATGCAAGATGTACAAGACTATAAAATATTGCTGAGAAGAAAATGTAAAAGATTTAAATAGAAAAATATGCCATGTTCGTGGATTGAATGTAATCAAAGCAATATGGTATTGGCCAATACGTAGACAATCAGGTGATTGATAGAAGGGATTTGAGTCCAGAACTAGACCCACACATGTGGCTGTTCATAGCAGCTTTTTTCCATAATAGCCAATAACTGGAAGAGCCCAATAACCATCCAATTGTGGTATATTCATAAAATGGAATATTACTCAACAATAAAAAGCAAAGAACTACTACAACAATATGGATAAATCTCGAAAAGAAGCAGAAGCTGCCAGACACAAAAAGCTACATGCTTGCATACTTGTATAATCCCGCTTAAATGAATTTCTAGAATAGGCAAAACTTACCTATCATGATAGAAATCAGATCACCATCTGTGATGGGGGACTATTAGGCACTTTCTGAGGTGATGGAAATGTTCTATATCCTGACTGGAACCCTGGTTACAAGAGTATATACATTAATTTAAAATCATCTAATTTAGCGGGATCAGACCTACAAATACAGACAACAAACTGATGGTTGCCAGAAGGAAGAGGGTAGGGGCCAGGCAAAATGGGTGAAGGGGAGTGGGAGATACAGGCTTCCAGTTATGGAATGAATAAGTCACAAGAATAAAAGTCATAGCATAGGGAATATAGTCTATGGTACTGTACTAACATGTCTGATGACAGATGGTAACTATGTTGGTGGTGAGGGTAGCATAACGTATACAGAAGTTGAATCACTATGTTGTACACCTGAAAATAATGTGACATTGTATGTAACAAAACTATACTCAAATATTTAGAAATTCTTTTTAAGAAATTACGCCTCGTGGGGTGTGTGGGTGGCTCAGCTGTTTAAGCATCCAACTCTTGATTTCAGCTCAGGTCATGATCTCACAGTTGGTGAGATCGAGCCCCACTTCGGGCTCTGCACTGACGGCAAAGAGCCTGCTGGGGATTCTCTCTCTTCCTCTCTCTCTCTGCCCCTCCCCGGACTCCTCCCCCTCAAAATAAATAAATAAACATTTTTTTAAAAAAGTAAACCTATTGAAAAAATTGAAAAAAATGTGTATGTCCTTAAATGTATTATTAAAATTAATATAATAAATATTTAAAGAAATATTTTAAAAATAAAATAAAATGACTTAGCTTTACACTTAAGATTTCACTTTACATAAACTGTAAGCAGAAACAAACTTTGGAAGCTACTTGCTTGACCAGAACAGTAGCCAAATGACAAATCTATGGACTGTTTACTTAGAGTCCGTCACAGACCAGTACTACTCCTTGTTCCACCAGACGTTTTCATGGCTCCTTCTCATGCTCTGGAAGGTTAGATAAATCAGGCCTGGGAGCACACAGCATGTATTTGACCTGCTTCATCCATCAAGGCCAGGTCTTAACTTCTAGGCTCAGAAATCTGGCCTTAGAGAGCAGGAGTGGGTATGGATTTGTGCTCAGGGAGCTGGACCAAGACTGCCAGGGAATGGGCTGGAGCAGGGGGCTGAATGCTTTCCCTCCTTGGGCCTGGAACCAGGTGATAACCTCAGGGTTTGTCTTGTGCTTGGGAGGTGGTCCTTGGCCCTCACCAGTCTGAAGCTCTCTCATTCCTGTCAACTGGTCCTAAGGGAAGGAGGTGGGAGAAGGCAACACCCAAGGAATGAGGGAAGACTTAAGTTCATGTATAGCCTTTGGAGAAGAGAAATCCAACTCCTTCTCCCTCCCTCTACTCTTTCCTTCTTCCAGTCTGGATCCCGACATTATTTTCCCCTGGCTCCCTGCACCCCAAGCTATTAGAAACACTTTTGGGTAAATGGTACACCACCCTCAGTGTCTGTACTGCAGAGGTCTTGGCAAGGCATGGAAGCCTCTGGATTCCCAGCTGCCCTGGCCCTCTTCTCAGAGAAGATGCCACCTCCTCTCCAGACCCTTGTCCCCTTCCCACACTAGAAATAGTCCAGAGCCCCCACCCACTCCCTCCAGTTGAGTTGGACTATCTCAACTTTGGAGAAGCAGACTCTCTGGTTATGTTTTCTCCTATGTTCTCACATTGAGTCCTCTCGAGAACCTTGTGAACAACCTTGTGGTTGCTTTATGGGCAAGAAAACTAAGATTCCAAATTGGAGAAGAGCGTTGTCCAAGATCACATACAGCAGGCAGCCCTAGAGCTCCAGACGTTTCCTGACACAAAAACTCCTTCTCTATACCAGGAAAGAGCAGCACCCAGTCTTCAAGGGGCTGGCCTTGAACCTACTGTAGAACCTGGAATAGGCAGTGCTGGACCTAGTACTGTGACATCCATGGGGAGAAGTCTGAGGCTGTGGAAGATACTTTGGGGGAGAAAGCAGGAGGGGAGGCTTTCCCCTCTCTCCCACCTCCATCCAGGCCAAGGATGTGTCCCACATTTTAGGGCTCTTGTTTAAATGCAGAGAGAATCCCAGGAAGGGAGAGTGATAGTGGCCCTTGGTGTTGACAACCACTGGCCAGTGAGAGAGTGCTAGGGGTGGCCAGCTGGGGCCAAGACCCCCAAACCAAGCTGAGCAGTGGAATCACTCAAGGAGCTGGTAGTAAATGTAGGTGCCATCCAGGCTGAGGCAGCTTCTCTTCTCTGGAGCTTCCACCTTGAAGGAGGCTGCAGGGAGCAGTCATGCCTTCAGCTGGAGAGCAAGGACTCCAGATCAAATGGGCATGGCTTCCAACATTTCCACAGCTGCAGCCCCCTCTGTCCTCAAGGCACAGCCAGGAAATCCCTATGTGTCCAGCCTGCAAGCAGTCCCAGTCCTGGGAGTGGCAGAGAGAGGGACATCAGCAGCCAGCCCAGGAGCCGGAGGTCTCCGACTCAAAGAAGCCCCCTTCACAGGGAAACCCCGACCTTCAGGCCTCCAGGCTTAGGCTGCTGCCTCCCAGTATGCCTAGGACCAGCCTCCCTGCACACCTGCTCTTCTCTGCGTGCCCCTAGCAGAGCCCCTTACTCCTTGCTCCCAGTGCCCAGCACTGATACTCCTCTCATGTGAAGGCCTCAGGAGAGGAAGCCTAAATAAGAGTCATGAGGCCCCAGACAAGTCACCAACAAAGTCCTATTTATGAGCAAGCAAAAAGAGAAAACAGCTCTGCAGAAGGTGGCTGCCAGGAGGACCTGAGAGAGAACTCTAAGGCCAAAGAAGGGAACCTGGCAAACCAGCGGACAGGGAGGCTGCACATGTGGGAGCAGGTAGTCTAAGCTAAGAGGCTGGCTTGGGAGCCTCAACTTTCTCATTCATAAAATGGGAATGAAATACAATAAGCACTTTCCAGCCCTGACCGTCTCAGATCCTATCTAGAACTGCTCCCAAAACCGTGTCCAAAACACACATGTATGGACTTTCACTGTTCCTGGATCCACTCCCGTTCCTTGGAGGGTGGCTAGGTTTGGCCAATCCAGGAGAGCACACATGGAACAAGAAAGTACAGGGGCCCAACAGGCACCACTGCCCTCCAGGTAATGGGACTCTGAGGAGAAAACATCAGAAGCCCTGAAGCTGGAACCCATAAGCTCTTCTAGGCCCCTCCCGTCCTGATGCCCTCCTCCCCACACGCAACTTTATGGCCATCTCCAGGGAGCCTTCCTTTGTCAACGGCTTCACTACTAACCTTCTGTGTAGCTTTGGATGAGTCCCCTGACCTCTGACCTCCTTCTTCCCAGAGCACAGAACCTGGCTGCCTGTCCTTCTCCTAAACCTCTTCCCACCCACTGCATCTTTGCCTCCTCCAGGCAGCCCTCCCTGCTTCATTTGGGCAGGATTTAATCCACAGAATTAGCTGAGAAAACCCACCTGACCTCAAGAGTCATAGAAAGAAGAAAATATTCCAGGGTCAGGCATGGGAGATGGGGTGCCTGTCCCGAGAAGAATACCTTGGGGTTCCTTCATTCCTTGGCAGTGTTTCCAGCCCGGGCCGGTGGCCTGCATTGACTCAGGGGCTGGAGAGAGGGGGGGCTTCTCTTCTCCTGGTTGAGATTATGAGTGTGACTGTCGCTGCGAATCTCTGCACACACCCCCGCTCCAGGATCTCCCATCTGAGCAGTCACATAACTCTAATAAGAGTGAACCCCGAGTTACAGGAGCTCACAAATTGGAAGCGAGCCCCTCTCTCCTGGGCCCAGAGGGCAGCATCCCATCTCTACAGAATCTGCCTCCAGAGATAAGTGCTGTCTTACTGCTTTTTCTCTGTGTGGAAACAGACATGGGCACTGGCTTTGCTGATGTTAACAACCCCAGCAAGGTTTATATCCACAGTTTAGCGGGTTCAAATTATTGCCAACAATTAGATATTAACTTGGGGCACCTGGGTGGCTCAGTCGGTTAAGCGTCCGACTTCAGATCAGGGCATGATCTTGCAGTCCGTGAGTTTGAGCCCCACGTTCAGGCTCTGTGCTGACAGCTCAGAGCCTGGAGCCTGCTTCAGATTCTGTGTCTCCCTCTCTCTCTGCCCCTCCCCTGCGTGTGCTCTCTCTCTCTCTCTCCTTCTCTCTCTCTCTCTCTCTCTCTCTTTCTCTCTCTCAAAGATAAATAAAGATTTTCTTTTATTTTTTTAAATTACATATTAACTCTGTCTCAGGAGCTTATGTTCTGGTAAGGGCTGTCCTGAGCCCTGAGCCAGACCCTATTCTGGATGGTCAGTGGCAGAGCCTAGAGAAAGACACCTCCAAAATTCCAATTTCCTGGTGCTCCATAAGGCTGCCCACACAGTCACTTCTGTCCAAGGGAGGCTGAACTAGAACAGTACTCTCCAGGCACATTATGCTAATTTTTCCTTCTCAGATACTTGAAGATCTTTTCAGTCCCAGGGCCTTTGCACTTGCTATTCTCCCTTTTTGGGATGCTTTTCTTCCTGCTCTTCTTCTTCTTTTTTTTTTTTTTTAATTCTTTTCTGTCACTTATTTTTGAGAGAGACAGAGCACAAGAAGGGGAGGGGCAGAGAGAGAGGGAGACATAGAATCCAAAGTAGACTCCAGGCTCTGAGCTATCAGCACAGAGCCCAACATGGGGCTCGAACTCACAAGCCATGAGATCATGACCTGAGTCGAAGTTGGTTGTTTAACCAGCTGAGCCACTCAGGCGCCCCTCCTCCAGCTCTTGTTATAGCCAACTTCTTGTATTCATCCTTAGCTGAGTGTGCCCTTCTCAGAGATCTTGCCTGACTCCCCTATCCCTGTCACCCCACTTTGGCTATGACCTCTGTCATTAAAGAAGGAGTTCCACCTGCTTAGCTCGCTCCTGCCAATAGCCCAGAGAGGCTTGCCCACATTAGGCACTCTGGGTCAGATCATCCCCTCATCTGGCTGGTGCGGTGACCAGACTTGTGCCCCTCCAGGACTCCTTAATGACCCTACGAGAAGGAGTTCTCTGGACCTGCCTGGTTGCCATTGCACAGAGCCTCCTCTGCCTCACGTGTCTCCCCCCACAGCCCCTGCAGCCCCTCTGCACAACTCTGGCCTGACAGAAATGTTCAGAGACAGAAAGAGGCCCCAAGGGCAGGTAGGCAACTCAGACAGGAGCTCTGACTGCAGCTTTTCCCAGGAAGACAGCCTCCTTTCCAAAGGCTTTTAGCTCGAAACTCAATACTTTCCTGCACACCATCATACCTCACAGTCTCTTGAGTGAGGTGACATTTCTCAGGACCTATAGCATGCTGAGAGCTCTATAGGGCTCTGTGCCTTCCCCTTCGCGGCCGTCTAGTCTAGGGGACAGGTGTCACTTGTCCACATGTTCTAATGAGGAGATAGGTTCAGAGAAGTTAAGAGAGTTGTCCAAGGTCACAGAGCAGAGCTTGGAGGATACTCCAGGCTGTGAGACTGGGCTCAACTTCCATTTCATCCTCAGGAAGTGCCCAGGCCTTAAGCCACCCTGAGAGGGGAACGGCACTCCCTTCCCAGGTTAGAGGGCATGGGAAGTGACCCCCAAGAGCCCTTCCTCTGGCAGCCAGGGGCAGAGAAGACCAGAAGAAGGAAAGGGCAGGCTTGTGACACCTCTAGCCAGGCCAGGAAGGAATCAGCCAAGGTTGGGATTCTTTGGACAAGGACAGCTTTCCTCTTAGGGAGGGGATTATAGAGCCCCATACCTCCAGGTTCTGACCTGGCCCTGCCACACACCACATATAAGAGGCTGGTGCTGCTTAAACCTCAGTGACTTTGCCTGCAAGATGGGCATAACCTCTGCCTAAGAGGGCTAATGGAGAGACAGAAATTAAAGATCTTGTTTGAGACATTCCTGGCACACTCTAGGTGCTCAAAACATGGGCCCAAAGTGGGAATGGAAGGCTAAACCCAGAGCTAGGAAGCCTAGCCCCCTCGCTCACCTGGCCTTTCCACGGCAGACTCTGAGACCTTCCATGCACCCCCAGCAGCCCGGATTGGGAGACAAGGGCCCATCACCTGGAAATGAAGGTGTACTGGGGAGCATCATGACACTGGGTAGCTGCTCCAGCGGGGAGCCGAAGGAATCGCCAGGTTCCTAACAGAGACTCCTGGACAGGTCTGAGGCTGATTGGCTTGCTGTGAACACAGATGAAGCCTGCAGGTGGGGATGGGGGTATAATCTGCTTTATCTATACTGTCCCTGCAACAGGAACAGGTTTTTGGGGATAAGGAAGGCTCCCCAATGCCTCCTCATCCCCATCACCTCCTCTTTGTCCTCACTTTCTCTGAAGTCCCCACAAGAAAGAGGAAAGTAAGCCTGCCTACAAGAGCATGATCACAAGTCACCTCTGCTCCCCCTTAGCACTTGGTTGCAGCCCGCCAGACAGTGCAGGCAGCTGCTTCCTGCCGGTCCTTATGGAGTCTGGCCTCTCTGAGGACAGGGATAGTGGAAAAAGGACAATCTTGAAGACAGTTTGCCATGTCACAGCCCAGTCATATACTTTGGCAAGCTACTTAGCCACTCTAAGCCTCGGTTTCCCATCTATAAAATGGGATTGCAATGCCTACCTGGAGGATTTGAGATAAATTTTATTTATGTGTCTGGTTCAATAATTCATAAAAATTTTTTAGGCATGTAAACTCTTGTTCAGATTACATCTCAGGGAAACTCCAGGGCACAAAACAGCTCTGTTGGAAGCAGGGGTGGAGGGCCCTAGGATCCCTTTACCACATCCTGAAGACCCAGGGAGTCAGGGGTGAAAAGACCTACCCCTGACAAGCAACACAGGAGCCACCTGAAAATGCCACAGCAGAAAGAGGAGGTGGACAGGTTGTTTGATAAACTAGGATTAAAAGCCGGGTGTATCTCTAGGGGAGGTACATGCGGATGTGGGGAGGGGGGAATACATAAAATTGCCCTGAGCGTGCTAAGAGGGGGAGGCTGCTACCAGGTGCCCACTGTCTCACCCCTGAGGTCCCCATTCTCCCTTCCTGTAGCAGATGCGATAAATTAATAATAATAATAATAATAATAATAATAATAATAGATCTCCTTGCCATGGTTGTCTCTCACCCATTAAACCTACTTGTTCTCCACTCTTCACACAAGTACATCCCATTCCTGCCTCCTCACCTTGCCTCCTCCCTCTACCTGCCAGCTGGAATGCTCTTTTCCCAAATCTTTGTCTCTCTAAATTCACATGTCACCACGTCTGGGAATCCTTCCATGCTTGTCCCCAGCCAAAAGTAGTATTCCTTCCTTTGACCTTCTCCAGTAGAGAGGGCAGTGGCTGAGAGCTTGGGGCTCCGTTTCTCCATCTGTAAGATGGGAAAGTGAGGACTGAGATGGTCCATGTAAAGTCCCAGCACCGTCCTGGCACACAGTAGGTACTCAATAAACAGCAGCTGTTCATCATGATGTTGTAGCCTCCCCCTCCACCTGGGCAGGACCACAGCTCCCTCAGGCTCTGGCACACAGTAGGCATCTACTGAATGCTCACTCGGGTGACCAGCAGGTGGCTCCACATCCCAATTAACCTGCCCTGATCGACTACTCTGAGCCCTAGCAAACTGGTTCCCCTGAGTTTCCAACTTTCTGACTCTCCGGCTGCTTTCTCCTGGCCATGGGAAACAGAAAAAGGGCAGAACTGGCAGAATCCTGGCACTTTGACATGTCACCTAGCAGACACTTGGGAAACATTGGTGACCAAGGCCTTAGGACTTGGCTCTCCCTCTCCCCTTTTCCCATGTGAGGATTACTCCCATTTAAGAGATAAGAAAAACGAGGCCCAGCAAAGTGTGTGATCTGCCATCAACGGGTGGCAGCATGTCTGCCAAGGGTGCAGAAAGGATCCGGCCCTGCTTAATCAATGTCTCATTTTACTAATGAGGATGGGGAACCTCAAAACTGGAACAGCCTTGCCCAAGGCTACATGTAAACCAAAGCTCAGGTGTCCTGGCTCTAAACTAAGTAACCCAACCCCACTGTATCCCACTCACAAGGAAGGAGGTGGACTTCCCAGACACTTCTCTGGCTGCTGGCTTCCATTCTAAGGGGTGAACATGCTGGGTGCTCAGTGGGCCAAAGGGAAGAATTTTACCCTGCTGGGTTTGAGGGCAGCTGTGACGACTCACTAGAGATGCAAAGGCTCAGCCCAAGGCAGTCAGGTCTGGAGATAGCTACCCAGGACCTATGCTTCCTCCTCATGCCTGCCAGAGAGAGTTTCGACCAGGCTTGGGAGCACTGAGCCCCCTGCAGAGGTTGCGGCTGGCTGCAATTTGAGGCTCAATTCTGATGCTGCAGTGGAGGGGCTGAATCGAGGGTGGAGAGGGGCTGGTGTGGAATAGCAATGAGCCAGGCTCCTGGAAGCCAGCCAGCACCAGGTTTGCAAGACAGAGAACTCTGCTGTCAGCTGGGTCAGGGGAAGCATCACTGGGAAGCAATGTCACACACACACACACACACACACACACACACACACACACATGCATTCACTCATGCACACATGCAAATACACCTCTACGGATTCTTTATTGAAAGCTCCCAGGATAGCCACCACACAGGCCAACCAAATGCCCATATCTGAACGGGCTGATGAGAACATGTGGCCACTTAGCTTTTTAGTTCACCTAATTCTAGCTGATTGTCAGAGATTTGCTCCCATTTCACAGAGAGCCGCACTGAGGCCCAAAGAGAGTGACTTAGCTAGGCATCTGGCCTCCTAGCCCTGGCTTGTGAGAGCTGTACCTGATACCAAAGATCAAGGGGCCATGCTTCTCTTGGGCTCTTGGAAGTGGCCAAGCAGACATGGGCAATCATTCCACCCTCTCCTTTGCTAACTACCTCTGCTGCACCCCACTGACCTAGTCACCCCCCACCATCACTTCCCCACAACAGTGATGGGTGACATATGGCCAATAAGAATCCTTCCCTGGGTCTGGAGTGTAGGCACCTGGCAGATGCCTCCCCGCTGGGACTGCTAAAGCCATGGTCTTGGCTGCTGAGAAGGCTATGCCGGCTGAAGATCAAGGCCAGCCCAAGGGAGAAGCACAGACAAACAGAGTCCTTCTGTCCCCAAAGCCCTGGTCCCTGCAATTCTGACTTCAGTCCTATAAACTATCAGGCACCCTCCTCAGCCACTGGGGTGCATCGATTCCCTCTTTGGCTTAAAAGGCCCTATGACATCTCCTTCTCAAGCCATGTCCTTCCTTCACAGATCATACCAAGTCTGTGATTCAGCACATATGTGAGATAGTTTATCCTTCTTCCTGATGAGTGTAAATTTCCTGAGAGCCCTCTGTGCAGCTTTCACTGCAGCTTCCCTTGCACCCAGCATGGGTGCTCAGGCACAGTGCGTGCTCAGCAGCCGAGTGAAGGAGTCTGTCTGCAGCTCTTCAGCTTTGTGACTTCCCCTTTGCATCTGGACAGCATTTCACTGGGCAGAGTACATGAGGAGGGTCGGTCTGAACCACAGGCTCTGTGAGGCCCCCAGAATTCATCTGGGGAGCCCAGGAGCACTTCGGGAGGGTGGGTCGCCCTCCTTGAAGTCCAGGACTGGAACTGCAGTTCAGGAAGCCCATATGACACTTCTCTGGAGAGCAGGCCCTTGGAAGTGAAACCCCATGGGTAGCAAAAGCCTGATTTTCTGGGTGGGAAATCACAGAGGTAGATTTGGGGCTGGGTTCTTTTTCCCTCTGGCAACTTCAAGTACTTCTCTCCTTCCTGATGGCTAAAGATGCCGGGGTGGCACATGGGTGCTGGACACTAGTCATGCACCACGCAACTTGCTAAGCACTTCACACACATCGTTGGCCTAGATCCCCCAGATGACTCCCCAGGGTGGGTGCTACCTCCCCACTACAGTTGAGGAAAGTAAGGTGGGAAAGCTTGGGGACTTGTCCAAAGTCATCAAGCTAGGAAGGAGTCTATATCTCAGGAGTGCTGGCTTCTCCCTGCCTTCTACCATCTTGCCCCCCTCTCCCATACCCTGAGGGGACAGGAGGTGGAGGAGGGAGAGCTATGGGTGCCAGATGAGCTCTTGGAAAACTCGGAGGTTTCAAGATAGGAGCTGAGAGAATATGCCACAGTCAGGCCCCCCCGCCCCCAGGCTGCCCGCAAGGGCTCCCGAGGGCTGAGGGTGCTCTGCTGCCGGAATAGTCAAAAGACAGTCTCCAGCGTCCCGCCCCCTTCCCTCCCCGACATTCTCACTGCCAAATGAAATCTGGCAGCTTCTGAAAATAGCTCAGCGCTGCAGCAGGCTCTCTGCCCGCCCTTCAGCAGGCTGGCATGCAGCTGGGGGTGGCCACTGTGGGCAGGCGCTGATGCACACAGGGCCCGGGGGTGGGTGTCACACACAGTGCATTGGGCACCCCAGAGCTGGTGTCATGAGACAGCTGCCATTCCTCCACTCCTCTGACCTTTCCACGCCTGGCAAGGCCACAGTGGCCCTGGAGCCAGCCTGGCATGATTACCAGGCCTGAAGGGGGTGAAATCACTAGTAGGTGTGAGCAGCTGCCCTTGGGCCACTTTTGTCCACTCACGTAGACAGAGAAACCTAGGAACCAGGAGAAAATGCCAAAATGGTGTTTATTAATATCTAGATGTAAACCCCAGTGGTATTTTCCTATCTGATGTGGTCTAGGGCTTCCGAGCCAGTGAGAGGGGTCAGGAACCAGGCTGAGTCTCAGGCACCTGTCAGGCCCATATCAGGCACTGAGAACCCTGAGGGTGCCCTGGGCAGTGCGGGCCTGGGTAAACCCGCACCAGCAAGGAAGGGAACCTCTCTTTTTCCACTCAGGCCGAAGCCAGGACCCAGAACTAGACCTTCTAAGCATCACTCAGCAGCCCTCCACTGCCTCGGTCTGACCCGGAGTGTAGAAAGAGACCCCTGATTAACAGGGAGCCTCTTCGTCCTGTCCTCACCCATCCACTCTCACAAAAATACACCAAGAGACAGCCCATTCTATCAACAGGACAACGTGGAGGATGAACCATTACAGAGAGAAGCTTTCCTGCCTGGGATCCAGTGAGCGGGTGGGGACAGGAGAACTGTACCAGCTTTTGTCACAGTGACAGTTTCCAAAGTAGAAAAGGGTTAAAAATACCTCCCACCCTCCCCTGAGATGAGAGGCCACTCTTTGGGTAAGGGATAGTAACAGGATCACTAGGCCCAGGGACTCTGTGGAAAGAGAGCTCCAAGGGGCCTGTGGGATAGGATTGCAGCAAGATAGGGCTGGACCCACCAGTGAGACAGGCAGACTGACCCTGTGGCCTCGAGGAGACAAAAGGGAGGAATCCTGAGAGGGGCAAGTAGTGTGTGGGAGATAAGCCTCTCCAAGGAGGCAGAGGTGGACCCTCAATTGCCCCTTCTCCCTCCCTTGCTCTCTTAGCATTCACAGACAGCAGCTCAGTCCCTAGTCACCATGGCAACCAATGGCCAGATGCCTTTCCCAAGGCCAGGCCCATCTGTCCACCCTACAGAGGGGTGTCACCATGGGAGGAGGGAAGCCTGCCACAACCCTCAGTGGCCTAGAAGTCTAAGGCCATGCCCAGCGCAGAACAGACCTAAGTCTCACTAGGGCCACTCTGGCCGAAGGCACTGCAGCTGTAGCAGTGCTCTGGGCCCTCTCTAATGAGGTTTGGAGTCACGGTCTCCCATCCTGATATTCAAAGTGACAAATTAAAACACAACAAAAATGATCCTTTTGTTAAAAATAATGACCCCAGGCCCTCTGGGTCAGGGCCTCAGCACACTCTGGTCTGTGCCCCACGTTGAGAGGCCCAGCTCATCCAAGGCCCCATGAGCTACTGGTTGTTGCAGCCCTGTGAGGCTGAGGAGCCGCCTGCCTGCTTCTTTCTCCGCTTGTTGAGAAGTCGGTTGTTAGAAGTCTTCAGGTCCTTGATCTGCACCTGGTCATAGTCCACACGCATGGTTGCCAGGGCACTGGTCATCTCCTCCTGGGGACAGATATCCGTGGAGGTCAGGATATACTGGCCTCAAGAGCCATCACCCTCCTGCCTTCGGCCCCTTACTAATGGTCAGTGAGGGCAGTGATAGCCTTTATTGCCCAAGCGCCCAGCACTGGGCCATCCCCTTGTGTCACATAATCCTCACTACAGTTCTTTTTGGTGGACACTGAGCTTATCCACTAAAACACAGAAAGTATAGTGACTCCCCGGGACCACACAAGTGTAAGTTGGAGAGGGACCTTGGCCAATGTCACCTGCTAAGAACCACAGGCCTGCAGGGGACATCATCTTGAAAGGCATCCAGGACACTGAAGCCTGAAGATTGTCCAGGGTATTCTGGGACTTTGAGCTGCTGTCCCATATGCTCAAACCTAGCTTCCACTGAGTCTAAAACCAGGCTAACCACCCTCCCAAATAAAAACTGTAGGGGGGTTTTGGCCAAAGCCCCTTCACTAAGCCCCTGGCCCAAAGTCCCCATGAGCCAGGAGCACCACCCTGAATGCAGTAGTAGCACAGCTCAATGCTCTGAGGGCCACAGTTGGACACAGGTGCAGTCATTGACACCCTGTGATCTAGGCATGGTGGAGGGGCTGATGACCCAGGCTCTTGGTAGCCACCACCCTGGAGTCCCTTTTTCCAAAGCCCTGGAAAAGCTGTAAGGAGACTGAGGCAGTGTCCACGTACCTTGACTTCATCCCAGTGGTCTCTATCCTCCTGCAGCACTCGGGCTGTGTGGAGCGGGGTCTGTGGCACCACCATCGATTGCTGGAAGGAGCCCCAAGCCCATGGATTAGAACCTGCAGGCACCAGTGACCGCACTGGCTTCCCACCCCCACTCCCTTTCTTTCTGTCTCAATGGGACACCCAAGGCTCGGGGAGGCGAAGGAGCCTGACTGGAGCAATGGCAAAGTCAGGTTATGGGTGGGGTCCTATCAGACATCTGTGGCCCGCACCAGGGCCTCTAGAGCCATCACCCTCCTGCCTGCAGTCCCCCTCCAGCTTGCTACCCTGCCCACTACAGGGTACGTAGGCACTCACATTGATCCAGGGATGGTTCATGAACTGCGTGATGGTCAGCCTCTCTGTGGGGTCTGTCTTCAGCAGGAGGCGGATCAGCTGCTTGGCTAGGGAAGAATGGGGAGTGGGGAGGTTACAGAGTTCCTCAGAGCCAGTCCCCCCGACTCTGTGTGTGCCCCTAAATTCCTAACCCATAGAAACAGTGAGCTAATAACTGTTTCTTGTTTTAAGCCACTAAGTGTTGGGGGGAAATCATTAAGCAGCCATAGGGAATGGATACAGGGTCCCCAAAGGGAAAATATTAATAAGGGACAGGAGTTAGAGGAAGTTTTGAGGAGGCAAGTTTTGAGCCCATTTGGCAGATATAGAAACTGAGGCTCAGAAAGTTTGGGTAACTTGGCTAGGGTCACACAACTGGGATATGGGATATGGATGTCACACACACAGGATTTGAACATAGGTTGCTTTGACACCAAAGTGGTATCTCCCAGAATGAAGGCTGATGGGGTCCAGTGGAGCAAGCTCACCATCCTCAGAAACCTCCGACCACTCAGGATTGGGGAAGCCATACTGGCCCAGGCGGATCCTCCTCTTCATCCCTGGGGAGATGGCCTGGCCCGTGTTGGAGTAGAAGGGCGGGAAGCCGCACAGGCTGCAGGAGAGTGGAGGTCATTCGGCGCAGGTATGAGGGCAGCACCAGGGTGGACCCATTCTCCTCCCCAAATCCCTGACTGGGAAGACAGGCAGCCACCATGGCAGCCACCTCAGCAAGAATACCAGCCCTCTGGACTCTGGGCTCATCCTAGGAATGCCATCTGCCCTTGGCATGGAGAGACCTTCAGGCAGCCTGAAGGAGGGGTGTCCCCTGACCACAAGGGAAGGGCAGCCTGCATGGAGAGTGACCCACTCAAGCCCTTCACCAAAGGTGTGGGGGCGGGGGAGAGGTGGGCAGAAGTGGTTCTGAGGATATGAGGGGGTAGTGTAGGAGTGAAGGTGGTGGTACTCACAGGATGTACATGATGACGCCCAGGGACCACATGTCGCATGACTTGTCATACTTCTCCGGACCCAAGACCTCAGGAGCTAGCAGGGCAGAGGGCACAGGAGGGCTCAACCTCAAGGGTCTTGGAGCCCAGACAGAGCCTGAGCAAGGTGGGGAGCAGGTGCCTGGGCTGGGGGGTGGGGCAGAGCAGACTTGTGTCTGGCACTTTCTGGGAAGGCAGCCTGTGTGTGAAGTTGGGGGAGGAAAAACGGATCCCAGAAAAAACAAACCCGCTTTTAGGCTGGGCTGTAAAGAATGATAGCCTCCTAGCTTCTTTGGGCCAATATCGGTCTTGGTGAGGGAGGAGAGGGAGAGAAGGCCAGTCTGGGATTTGGTGGGGTCCTGCCACAGGTGAGAGGGCCTCAGCCCACCAGCTGCCCTGTGTCCCTTGTCTCCCTGAATGTACAGCCTAGATCACGGGCAAGGAGGGGCCAGGGGTAGGGCTCTGGTTTCCACTTTCAGCTTGGCCACCATCCCATGGGGACTTGTTCTTCCCACCTGTGCAATGAGATGGGTAGGCCAGAAGATTTCCAAGCCAAAATACTGCAAAACACATCCTGGTAAACAGGATACCGTTTCTGCTGTCTCAAGGGCTCCCCACCCTTCAGCAGCTTTCTTGGAAGGCCTCCCTGAGGGAAAAGAGCCCTCTGTAAAACGAGTCATCACCCCTCTCTCATGGTAGGGGCACTTTCAGCAGGGGCCTTTCCAGATCTGGGCTGCCCACTCACAAGGGAGCAGGGAGCTTCTCTGGGAAGCATGAGTATGTGACACCCCCAAGTCCCATCCATGCCCTGGTCTAAGGGACCCTCTCCCTCAAGACAAGTGGCTGGGGCCCTATTATCCTTCTAATGTAATAGGAAAGGCCTGCCTACTTTCTGAATATGAATTCCAAGAAGATAAAAACGAGAAAAACAACCGTGGTTGGGCTCCGTCCCGAGCTGATGGCAGCCTTTTATCACGTATATATTTAGAGCTGCTGTGATGTCATTCAGCTCACAGGCCACAGCCAGAATTTTCCTGGATCTATTTTCAAAAGCAGAAGCTGAAGTTTGGGAGAATATTTTTGCAGCCTCCGGCCCCCCACGTCACCGCCTCCATAGAATCCTTTCCTCCCTCCTTAACTGGGCTTTAACCCTTTGGCTTCTGCAACCCATGGACTGCCCCACACCGCAGCAGGGTCCAGTGGGAGTAGGGACATACAAACCATATCCCAAGGACTCACCCACATAATAGGGAGTGTAGCAGGGTGTCTGCAGGGCATTTTGGGTGGTCTCCTTGGCAAAGCCGAAGTCAGTGAGCTTGAGTACTGCATCTTTCTCCTTGGATGTGTAGAGCAGGTTTTCAGGCTGGGCCAGGAAGATAAAACATGGGTCTGGAGTTAGGCACCAAGCAGGGGCAGAGTCCCAAGATGATCTTCAGGCAGACTTCCTTCACCCTGATCCATTCAGGGGGAACCAATTCCATCTCACTAAAAAGACCTAGGCCCTGGTAACCGACAACATGGGACAAATATGGAGAAGACCAAGGTGGCTGGGAAGTGACGCCTCCTTTCGCAGGAGGGAAACAGAGGCAGGTGTTCAGCCAAAGCTGTGAAAAGCCAAGTGCTACAAAGAGCCCAGGGGCAGGAACTTTGGAGCCTGTGTTGGTAATGCTGCCATGAAATACCAAAATGAGGGTTCTGGGGCAAGATAGGCTATCATGTTGCCAAGCCCATATCCTGTGCCCAACCCAGAACAAGTCAGCAGGGAAGCCCTGCCTGAGGTTGTCAGGGAGAAGGCCCCCACCACTTAGGCCCCAGGAGCTGCACAGAGGCTGTTCTTCCTGGTCGCAAAGCACAGAGAAGCCTGAGGAAAAGAGCAGTGGGGGGTCTGCATAGAGGAGGCAGCCCTGAAGCTGGTTTTTAATGAATGGGTAGGACCTCGGGCCCTGGAGAAAAGGAAGGACCCTCAAGCAGACCTGAGGTAAAAGGACAGGGTATTGGATGGAGTTCCAGTTTGGAACCAGTGAAAGATTTTTTTCTCCAGTTCTATTTGAGATGATCTGACCTTGGACTGGGATGAAAACAGGAAAGCATGTTTCGTTTATTCAAGGGAGTCACCTCTACAGAAGGCTTTTCTCTCCTTGGGAAAAAAAGGAAGCCAGGGCCAAAATACAGCAAGGGTTCAGAAGGTGAGTCTGTCCTGGCTCCACGTGTATCCAGAATCAAAAGATAGATGGACTGGCAGTACTCGGCCAGAGGAGGAGCCCAATGCTGCAGCTGGGCGCTCTGCCCCTCTCCACCCAGTCTCAGGAAGAAATAAGCCTCAGGGCGATGCTCTAAGCCTGGGGCAGAGGGCTCAGGACTACAGATTCTGCCCTGATGGTGGCTGACACATATATGCATGTGTGTGCGGGACTGCCTCACGTGGTTTGCATTTTACCCATTCGATCCTAAAGACCTATAGGACCCAGTCCTCCCTAGATAGAACGTTTGGAGAGCTGAGCCTCTAGAAAGCGTCTGAAGCCTACCCACTAAAAGGGCAAACAGATCCAGGAGCTGGGACTACCTCAGTTTGTTCCTCCTTGCCTCCCAGCAAATGGCTTCTTTCCCTTAAAATGCTGACATTAGAGGGCCTAATCTACCAAAACTATGGTTGTTACTTCACAGAAACCCCAACAGTGTCAGGCAGTCCCTGCCTGAGACCTGGCACATCGCATGTTCACAAAAATCCTTTCTGAAAGAATGTATTGAGCGAATCTCAGTGAGGCATCTGTGCAGGCTTAGGCAAGGCACAATCTCTCTGAGACTTGTCTTCCTCATCTGTAAAATGGGTAATGGCTCCTATCACAGTGTTATATGAGGATTAAACAAGATGCTTGTCAGTGTCTACTGGCTTGAGGCAGGCACTCAATTATGCTTCAGCCTACTGGGATTAAACAGTGTTTAAAAGAAACAAGGAGATCCATCTGGCTAGAGCAGAAGGAGTTTGCTGAAACATGGCAGAAGTGGCTGAGAAGAGCAGTCTGGGCCAGGGAGCAGAGGCCTTGAATGCCAATCAAGGAAACTTGCTTCCATCTAGCAAGTGGTTTCCATCTACAGGGGTTCTGGGAGCCTTTCAGGGTTGTGTACTCCCTTCTCTGACCCCCACAACCTGGGTCCTCGACCCTCACCTTGACGTCTCGGTGGGCGATATTCTGGCTGTGCAGGAACTGGATGGCGGTACCAATATCCCGCATGATTCCTGCAGCTTCTGCAGACACAGAGGAGAGGGCAGTGACGCCAGTCAAAAGCCGAGCAGCCTGGGGTCCCCACCCATCACTTCCCTGGAATAGCACAAGATGGTGATAGCAGGCCCACCCCGAGAACACCCATTCTATACCCTCACCCCCCAGTCATCCTAATTCCTCTGGGGGTAGAAAGCATAGCTCCCCTCTACCTCCTTCCTCAGGCCTGGGCTACCTCTTCCTAGCTCAGATGCTGGTTGGCACCAAGAGACTTTGGGGCCTCCATCCCAAAGCCATGAAGAGTCCATCTCTGACAAGGTATTATGAACTTATGAACTCTTTGGTGATGGACACTCTATCCTACCATCTCTTGTTCAGCTGGGGAGACTGAGCCACAGAAAGGAGTAGGGCCTTGCCCAGCATCACACAGCAATTCTGCATGACTCATCTTAGTCAGAATACCTCCTCTGGTCCAGCTGCACACACATACCTCTCTCAGTGAAAGCCTGGTCGCCACGCTCCTGAATTCGGCTGAATAGCTCACCACCTTCCATGCTAGAAGAGAAAAGTGACTGTAAGCAGGGAGAGGGCTAATCAGGTGTCAGCCTGCCCCTGCTCTGAATCAGGGCCCAGACCTCAGGCCCTGCCCTCTGCCCCTAGGGAAGAGTCACTATCAGCGTCCTTGTGCCTTGCAGAACCTGGTGCATAGTGAGCTGTCAGCTTGGGTGGGTTGAACTGGACTCTTAGAAACAGGGTGGGCTCAGATCCTCACCAGGGAGCCCTTGTATTCCCACCTGACTGAGGCTCGGGCAGCCCAACCCTCATCCAAGCCTCAGTTTCCTCAAATAAGGGAGGAAATGTCCATTGTCATCATCATGACAACTGCTTTCTGAACACCTACAGGGTGTTGTACCCTGGGCAAACCCTTCATGGACACTGCTATGTGACCCAGGGCTGGTCCCTTTGCCTCTCTGTGCCTCAGCTTCCTCTTTTTGTAAAATAGGATTTATAGCACCAATGTCACAGAGTTGTGCAGATTGAAAAAGGCAATATACATGGAGCACTTAGAATGAAGTAAGATACAGGGTGAATACTACATTAAGATCTTCCTCTGTGTTTTACATGGCAGTTACAGAAATTCAGAGAGGTTAAGGGCTACCTAAAATCACACAGCCAATGGGTGGTAAAGCTAGGATCTGAACCCCAAATCTGACTTAAGAGTTGCTAACCTATAGGATGAGGAAGAACTTAAAGGTAGGTGGGGAAGAGCTTGAGGTCCAGACACGGGGCCCAGGGTCTGAGGAAGGCTAGGCTGAGCCACAGTGCTACTGGAAGAAGCCCAAGGTAGAAAAGGCCACTGGCTCCCAGTATCTCAAGGGACCATAGGAACACAAACCCGGGAGGTGACTGTGTGTGTCCTGCTTCCCCCACAAATCTCCCCCAACTCACAATCAGGACTTGGCTAATTTCTCTGACAACTCTTCCAGCCCCTCCTCACAAAGTGAAATCACGCTCAGGGAAGCCAAATTGGAGCCCCCAAGTTTCCCTTCCCATCCTTGTCGGAATGGCCTGTGGCTAGCAGCTACACAGCTCCCTGGGCAAGGCCTGAAGCTGCCCCTCCATTACTCCTCAAGGGCTGGGGTGCCTCCCAGAAATGCTATCTGAAGAGCAGAGAGGGCCCCTAGAAGAATGGTAAGAGCCTGGGGGCCACAGGAGTACCAATGAGGCCAGCATACCATTCCATGACGATGAGGAGACAGCGCTTGCTGTGATGCATGTTCTCATACACGTCCAGGATGCGCACAATGTGGGGGCCTCCTGAGGCCTGCCAGTGGTGGTCCACCTCCTGCCGGGCCTTCGGGCTGTCGTACAGGAGCTGAGGGCAGGTAGGCACAGAAAGTGTCAGGCTCACAGCCTACTTCTCCAGCAGCCACCCAGATAGTGCCACTGCCCTCACTTTGCAGACAAGAATACATATGCTCAGAGAGCCTGTGATCTGGCCAAAGTCACCCAGCTTATAAAGGGTAGAATGAGGATTTGAATCCAGGTTTCTCTGATTTGTGGTCCAGTGACCACAGGAAGGCCCTGGGGGTAGCTGACAGCTCAGAAAGGCTCAGAGGCTAGAGAAGCCCTGCCTCCCTTCTCCAGGGCAGCCAGGGAAGTGGAAGTTGGGTGGGCTTTGTAGGCAAATCACACATCAGGTGTGAGACTCCAGGCCAGAGGCCACACATCCCTTGAGCAGCATTTTTGCAATGTTATGGCACAAGATTTGTAGACCCAGAGGTAGTGTCTGGGGGCAGGGGGGCCTTAGTGGAAGGAAGTAACAATCTGGTCAGATGAGACCTGGTTTGGGGGCTGAATTCCCCCAGTGACTCAATGTGACCTCAGGCAAACATTCACAGCTCCAGGCCACAGCCCACGACTTGGTAAAATGGAGTAATAACAGAGTCATCCCTACAGGATGCATCACAGCAAGGCAGGTGGTGGGTGGGCGGGTATCAGGATACTCACTCAGGTTAACTCAGCCCTAGGTGATGGCTGCCAACCATAATGCTAATCGCTGGAAATGAGCAAGGCCCCCAGAGTGGTCTTGCTCAGAGGAGGTGTAGGGGAGGAGGAGAATTCAGCGTGTGGGGTGAGGTGGTCCAGAATGTGGAGAACAGGGACAAGCCATCTCCCCACAGGCCTGCTCACCTAAATCCCAGCCCCGTTTGTTTCCTAGTTGATCAGGATTGAGGACCAGGATCGGAATTCAAGCCTATGGCTCAGAGCAGTTTAATCTTGCTCAGTACCTGCAGGACCCTGCACCATCCCTGGCCTTGGTTTCCCCTCTGTAGGGCACATGTGAAACAGGCCCTGGGACCAAGCTCTCTAGACTAAGGTAGACAGGAGCACGGAGGAAGGCAGTGGGCTCTCACACCTGCTGCCCCATAGCTGTTCCTCAGTCTCTGCAGCTGCTAACGATGACCCTAGCCTGGGGGTGCAGGGAGCTGGGCAAGCCTCTCCACCAGTTTTGGGGCCCCTGCTCTATTAACCAGTCCAGGCTAGGGGTATGCATGGAGGCTGCTGTGGACTGACTCCCAGCCTGGAAACCATGGGTCCCTTGCTCATGCTGCCTCTGCCTCCCAGAACATCCCTCGGTTCCGTGCCCACACAGCTCCTGAATACCAGACTCTTGCTCACCGTGCTGGGGGCAGGCGCTTAGTCACCCCCACTCACCACACTAGCTTGCCCCCACTATATTCTGAGGTCGCTGTAGCCAGGGGTACCCCAGTTTTAGCCACAGGACCCAAGATGCCCCATCCTCCCTCCCTGCTCTGTCTCCTCTGCACCTCTTTTCTGCGTGGCCTCCTTACACTTCTTCCTACCTCTTGCTATCTCTTGCCCAGTCTGGCCCAACTTGACCGTGTCCTGGCAGGGTCTCCAGGCTGGCTCCAGTACCCCCTCTTCACTCTGCCCTGCTTCTGGCATCTCACTCCTATACCAGAGTCCTCTCTCTTCTCTCATAAAATCCCAAGCACACAGCTGGAACACTCCTAGTGGGGTCCTCAGCCCTACCTATCTTTGCCCCCACTCTTTATTTTATTATTTTTTTAATGTTTACTGATTTTTGAGAGACAGAGACAGAGCAAGAGGGGGTGGGGCAGAGAAAGAGGGAGACACAGAATCTGAAGCAGGCTTCAGGCTCTGAGCTGTCAGCACAGAGCCCGACACGGGGCTCAAACCCACAAACCGTGAGATCATGACCTAAGTCGAAGTCAGATGCCTAACTGACTGCACCATCCTGGCGCCCCTTGCCCCCACTCTTTAAACCCCCACCCCCATGGTTCCAAATAACTGCCATCACCTCCCCTGCCATTCAGGGCTTGCCTTCCTCTCATTGCCTGCTACCCTTGGCCCCCAACCCTTTCTGTTCTGGTCAGAATAATGTACTTGCCAGGCCCAAACAGCCCTCCCTCTATGCTTATGCCACATGCACTGTTGCCTTTCTCCTTTTCCATTGGATCAACTCCCTCTTTTTGAGGAAACTTCTGGGCTCAGTTCAGATGTCTCCTCATCTGGAAAGACCTCCCAGCACCTCCCCCTATGGCTTTTGCCTCTGTACTTCCAACCAGGCTGAAAGCAGCTTTAGGGAAGAGTCAGGGCAGGTCCTGCTGCAGGTCTCTGGCTAGGGCCAACAGAAAACACTGGGCTCCTGAACAAACAAAAGATGGGCAAGTGGGCATAATGCTAGAAGGAAGGTGTGGGAGGGAGACGGGGAAGGGAGTGGATGGCCAAGGAGGGGCCAGAGGGCCTCATGGCCTGCGCCTGTACCCTGTGCTTTGCTGAGGTGGAGGAGCAGGTGGAGCTGCCCTGAGTTGGAGCCTCTGAATGGCTCCTACCCTACTTGGTCCATATTTAGGAACTCATTTCCCACACGGATTAAAATAGTCCTTTTCTGAGTGCCAAGGCCCTGAGAACAGGCACAAGGGTGGGGAGACGGCTGCCCCTAGAAGACACAATAAATGCCTCCACTGGCCTCTCTGCAGGGGAGATCACAGGGGCCAGAGCCCTCGACCTGGCCCCACCCAGGCCCAGCTGCCAAGAATTCTCCTGGGCTGTCACTCTTGATCCCTTGGGTTGGCTTTGAGTGTGGCCCCAAACCTCTTAGATCCTCAGTTTCCTCATCTTTCTTCTCCATAGCCAGAGCCTTCTCCTCTTCCAGGAGTCCCCGTAATGTCACCTCTTCTCAGAAGCCCTCCCTGACCACCCTGACTAAAGAGGACCTCAAGAGTTCCTCATTCTCCCTTCACCCTTTTTCTTCTTTTATACATGTGGTTAGTTCATTGAGGTATACGTCACATACAGTAAAATGCACAGGTCTCAAGAACCCAGCTCAATGAGTTTTGACAGTTGCACACCCCCATGACCCACACCCCCATCAAGATAGAAACACTTCCAGCTCCCCAGTGAGCTCCCACGTCATCACCCTTTTTACCTCCCTCCTGTGCAGCACTGCCTCACAACCTACAATTAGCTTGTTCCTTTGATAACTCTTTAAACAAACACACGCATATAGATATTGCACTTGCAATGTGCCTGGCTTTGTTCTGAGCACTTTATAGATATTAGGAGCAAGGGGCTTTGTTACCACCATTCTTTAGCTGAGAAATGGAGGCACAGAGAGGGAAAGTAACTGGTCCCAGTCCACATGGCTGATTCCCCAGCCAGTCTGGCACCATGCTGCCTCCCTCATGAGACTGTGGGCCCACAAGGGCATGGCCAGTCTTCCTTGTCACTTCTGGGTCCCAGTTTCTGGGCCTGGCACAGAGCACTAGCTAATATTGTAGATTTATTGAACAAATAAATCTATAAAGTGAGGATAAGAGGATGAAATCCCTCGCAACCCATCATGAGGACAGAATAAGATCAAATTGAGGAGGACCCAGAAAGGCTCAACAAATGAGAGACATGACAACCTGGCTAAACTTGCTCCTCACTGTACCTCACCCATCCTCTCTGGTGAACCAGATTTTACCATCTCTTCCAAGGAGCCCATCCTGACTGCTCCAGCCCACAGGCTATTGCTATAAACTAGGTTCAGTCATGCAGGTATATGAGCCCATAAAATCCTTCATAAAAGATGTCCCCAAGCAAGAGTCCCATTTTCCCAGGCATAGAAATGAGCACAGGGCTAAGATATAGGAGACTCAGGTTCTATTCTTATTCTCAGTGTGACCTTGGGTGGTTCCTTTGCATCTCTGGGCCTGTTTCCCACAGAGGAAAACCATGGGGTTTGGGCTAGATTAGGGGAAGGAAAACCTCTGGTCAGGGGCTCCTTGCAAAGTAACTACCATAGCCCCACTCCCATATCACTGCCTTCACAGAGCAGTCCCTGAGTCCCCATGGACCCCTATCCAAATATCTGAACCTCACGGGAGCCACCAGTCACAGCCAGGAAGAAAAGAAGGTGGGGTAGTCTTCTGACAAGCCAACTCAGCAGATCCCCACCTTTGCCTCACTCCCATCCCATGTCCCCTCGGCCCCCAGGGGTCCACCAAAGTTGAGTGTCAGTGATAGTTCCTGGGCAGCTCCAGCCAGCGCCCAGCAGGCAACCACATATCTGTGAGATGGTACCCCAGCTTTCTCCTAAGGGTGGGGCTCCTGGCTGTACTGAGGTGAAGGCCCCCACCACAGGTGGATGAGCATCAAATCTGAGATGACATATCCTTAAACAAATGATACTGCTCTAGCCTCAGGCTTTGATGAAGCAGTTTCCACCTCTCCCGTCTCCCTCACTCTCCACTGCCAAAGTCTCCAAATTGTCCCAGAGTCTACAGCCAAATGGCCAAGACCCCTGCCAACCCCAGCAGACAGTAGACCTCAACAAAGGTTGAGGCAGAGGGGCCCATACCCCTCTAGCAGCACCGGGTGGAATGGAGCCTTGGGACTGGCCAGGTCCCCTCTCTCCCTCCCTGCTGTGTCCTGTCCCACCCAAGGACAGGCTTCACGTGTAGGTGGAAGAGCTCCTGAGTTCAGGAGCTGGGAAAGCGAGAGCAGCATTTGACTGTTTGGAAAACAATTTGCAGTTTACAAAACGCTCTCTTTCCCCTTATCTCATGGGAATGCTGGTGCCGCCCTATGAGGCGAGCAGGGTGGGACCAGCAATCCCAATTTATAGACTGAGGAAAGAGAGGTTCAGGAGGATGAAGTCACTGCCCTGGGGCCACCAAGCTGGAGTGTGGCAAGGCTGAACAGGAAGGAGAAGGGACTTTTGAGTGTCCAGGCAACCCATCCCTGAGGGGAAATGAGAGGAAGAGGTGGCACCAAGTTGAAGAGGCACTGGCCAAAGCTACGCTTACAAGACTTGGGAAACTTGTTCTGAAATAAATGTGTGCATAGGTGTGTGCAAGAGCGGGGGTGTGTGTAGGGGTGTGCACGGGAACACGGGTACATGCATGTATATATATATGTCCCTGGGAATGTATAGGTATAGGGAGTGTGGGGGTGGAGGATGTGTGCAAGTGAGGGGCCATGGGTATGCATGTGTCTCCAGCCCCTGCAACAATGACTCTAAACCCCCAGAGAGTGGGAACCACCCATCTGTCCGTTTATTCATCCAACATTTTCTATCTCTCTGAAGTGCCTACCAGAGTACTGGGCACAGAGAGGTGCCCAAGAAAGACTGGAGGTCCTGCTGCCACGACTCAACCTATGACAGCCTCGCCCAAGCAGGTGACCAAGCTCAGACCCCTCTGCTCAGACCTCCTCTCTCACTGAGGTCCTGTCTTCTGCCTCACCTCACACTGCCCAGAGCTGTAAAAGTACTCAGTCTGCTTTCCTAGAACACCAAACAGAGCTGGAATGTCTGTAGCAGCTCTGTGAAGACACAGCTTTGGGACAAGCCCCCAACCCTACTACAGCCACCTCCCAGCCCCAGAAAGGCCCCCTACCCAGGCCATATGCTCACCCACATATCTAGTGGCCACATCCAGGTAACCCCAGGGCTGGGCTCTTCTCAAGTAAAAGTGTTCACAGCATCTCCATCTGTCTCACACACAGGAAGTCCCAAGGCCACCAGCCTAGACAGGCAGCCTCCCCCACCCCAACCCCCACACTCTCAGCCAATTAACCGGCAGCCTGGGCCAAGCTGCTGTGTGGCCTCTAGGGGAACACCCACCCTTTCCGGGGGAAGAGAGCTGGCTTGCAATCTCTCCCATCAGTGAGGCACTGACAAATTAAGAAATATTAACTCTGGAAATCTTGACAACCCACGGCTTGAGAGACATCATCCTTACAACAAAGGGAATCTCCTGGAGGCCAGGTATCCAGTAGTTTTCACTGTTTGTGAGCCACTAGAAGTCTGTTATTTCCACTCCTCTACTCATTGACAACATGGTTTCAGGCATTTTATTATCCTAAAGCATGACAAATAAAACAAAAAACATTGGATTCTCTTTAGAATGAAGAGAAAAATAAAATGTACCAGACACCCATGTAACTCATAACTATAACTGAACATACAATTTAATTCTGAGCTTCCTGGGCATCTTGGCAAAGAAGGAAATAGGTTCTGCTGCTTTATCACCCCATGAAGAGAACCACAGACATTCACTGAACTTTTTCCAAGACCAAATTCCTTTTTTTTTTTTAAGATTTTTATTATTTTTTTAAATTTTTTTCAATGTTTATTTTTGAGAGAGAGAGAGAGAGAGAGCATGAGTGGTGGAGGGGTAGAGATAGAGAGAGAGAGACACAGAATCTGAAACAGGCTCCAGGCTCTGAGCTGTCAGCACAGAGCCCAACGTGAGGCTCGAACTCAGGAACTGTGAGATCACGACCTGAGCCAAAGTCAGACACGAAACCGACTGAGCCACCCAGGCACCCTTCCAAGACCAAATTCTTAAAGGGATTCTGCATCAGACCTTACATGAGGGAAAAGTATAACATTCTGACAATGCCCTCGACAATAACTTTCCAGGATACAGAAAGATTCGCATGAACCTATCTGATAATAAACTCCCTCCTAAAGACTAAGGCTAGCACGTGGCATTGTAGCCTGGCACATCTGCCAGGAGGCTGAAATAACATTACCAGACCCTTTATTTTCTGGAGATCCCAGCTTTGTTCCGTACCAGAGTATGGAAAAGAGAGAGGTAAAAGGACTAGTATGTCCCCAACCCCCATCACCTCTTCTTCCACTTGGGGGTCTAATCCCAGTCTCAGGCAAGGGCAGACCAGAATGCTGAAGAGCTGCATTTCTGGGCTATTGATTACATCATGGTGTACACGTTCAACGCCCAATACTCGGGCAGGAGAACTAGACAGAATGTTATAGGAAAATATAGATTTTCAACTCACATTTTGTTCACTGTGGGGAAACCTCTATTCTCTACAGAGAGAGGTTATGGATAAGAAAAAGCCCTTTGAACTTAACCACATTCCCTCCTTGACAAGAATGTTCAACTCAGCCATATCTAAGGTCCCTTCTGGCTCCCAGTTCTGATTATTTGGTATTATTTTTTTCCCACGGGGACAGATCTCTAATTTTATGAGAAACACACACCACTGGAATTGCAAGATTCATTTTATAGACAGCTGTTGAGACCACTCCTGCCTTGTGCTGCTAACACCAGTGAGGGTTATTAACATACTTCACCCTGACCCCTGGCCAGCCCCTGACCCTTGCTGGCTGCCCTGCCCTCTCAGAGCAGTAGCCATAGCCTCAGGGATGGGGTGGTATGGATTGATTTCAAGTTCAGAATTCAGAAGCAGGAATTTCCTTCTTAAGGCCTCAGTATCTTCTTATAAAGACAGAGCCATGCCCCCCCACCCCCACTCACTGCCTCCACTCCCCCAACCCATCCCCATCCAAAGACACTAGTGCTGTTTGGAGAGCTGCTGGCAGTGTCAAATCTAACTTTTTAGCCACAGCTTCGAATTAGAGCACAGACATGTGCCATTATTCTCTCACACACTCATTTCCCCAGCTTTTGTAGCTTATTAAAGGAGCTAATGGAACCAATTTTGCAACTATGCATTAGTTGGCCTCATGCCAGATCAGACCTCACTTCATTAAGTTCTGACCATATCCTGTCCTCCGCTTGCCCTGTCCATTTGCCTCTCTTCCTCAGAGGCTAAGTTCCAGCAAGGTCAGCTCTCATGACACCACTGACCCCAAATGCCCAGGCCCCAGCTGGATGCTCAGGGACTGATAGAGTCAGATCAGTTTTAGCAACCCCTTCATGACAACTGTCTCTCTGGTGCTCAGCCAGCAGTGTGTTGGCCACAGCGTTTGGTCACAGACATCACCTCATTCCGTGCTCACTATATCCTGAGAAGAACCAGTATCAGCCTTTTAACTGTGTAGAAACTGTGACTCTGAGAGGTTAAGCAACTTGCCCAAAGTCACACAGCTGGGCAGTAAGAGTCAGGACTTGAACCTGCCTGTTGGCTTGTAGGCAGTGGGGACCATGCAGACAGCTGCTTTGCTCCTTTCATATGTGGGGTTTGGCCCCACACCCCAGGGTCTAGACTAGGCTCTGCCACTTGGTGGTTATTCTAATAGTGGCCAAGGAGACTCAGGCTCAGGGAGGTTTGGGGGCTTCTCAGGGTTGCATGGCTTACACATGGCCACCTCTGGCATTCAGGAGTCTTTTGGGAACCAAGATTCAATCCTCATGCTCAGGGAGTCCTGCCCATTTTACAGATCCCTTCCCCACTTCTGAAAACATTTACTGGCCCTGCCTGAGGGCTAGGCCCAGAGCTAGGGGTGGGAATGCAGCCACAGGCACTCTGTCCTCAAGGATTTGGGGGTTTATGGATGAATTACTACAAATCAGAGTGCTTGGTGAGGATGTGAGCCCTAGGGAACTAGTCCTGGCTCCTCTCCCTTTTCTTTTCTTTCTAGATCCAGAACCTGGCAGAGCAGGCAAGATGGGGAAGTCTAGCCAAGGGAGCCTAAGAATAAAGGGAGCCCTCAAATAGCCCCCTTCCAGGCCAAGGCCAGAGCACCTGATGGCAGGGGGTGAAGCATGGGGATGAGGGTAGGACAGCTGATAAGCTGGGAGCCTCCCTGACCATCTCCCACCACAGTTCTGGGAGGGGAGAGGGTGGCTGAGGCTCCAAGCTGGCTGTCTTCCCAGGAACCTCTGCTGACAGGAGACCTGACACACATTTGTAAATTGTTGAGTCTCAGGAACACAAGACTCTCTCAATTTGGTAAATTTTGATGGCCTCAGTTTATCTGTTTTCCATCAGCCACAGACAACCTGGAAACAAAGGCAGAAGTGCCAGGTCTGGAGGCAAGTGGAGATGGGTGGGAGAGAGGAAGAATGCTTCCAAATAGAGGTACCTGAGCTGGGCTCCAAGGCAGGAAGGGACAGAGACAGCAGGAACATAAGTGTGGGCTTGGACAAGCCCAGAGATCCCAATGCCCAAAGCTGGGGGCCATGTAGTATGAAGGACTAGCTGTGGGCATGGGACTCCAGGTCAGACAGACCCGGGTGCCAGATGCAGAGGTCGCTTTCATCCTCCACTTGCCTATAAGCTTGGGAAGGCCATTTAACCTCTCTGAGCCTCACTGGTCCAATCTGGAAAATGGGAACAGTGACAGTATCCAAGTTCCCAGATGGCCATGAAAATGGAATGAGAACACACAAAGAGCTCAGATTAGCACAGTGCCAAGTGTATACTGTGTAGACATGGGCTTTGAAGTTTGCTTGGCTTCAGGATTCCCCTGGGTCTGCCCTGAGGTGGCCCCACACTCTTCATGTCCCTGTTCTTCAAAACTTGGGGAAATCCAAATGCAGCCTCTAGCACCCAGAGGGATCCCAGCCTCTGGGATCCAGCAGGTCAGAGGAAATGGTCTCAAATCCCGAGAGGAGCAGGATTAGACCTGGCTTTGCAAAAATTAATGAAGAATCAAAAGTCTATGGATCCTGTTTTGCCTCGAAAGGCTCAGTGAGGAGGGGACAGACGCTTCCTGGTGGTGAGGAAAATTTACCAAATTGAGGGTGAAAAGGCTAATCTCAGGGAAGAGACCCTGGGAGGTAGGTGGAGAAGCAAGGTGAAGAGCTGGGGACCCAAGCCAGGAAACTCACCCAGCTCTCAGCTTTGGCAGACTAGAGGAGAGGCACATCTCCACTTTCTCAAGTGGAAGCCACCTTCACACCCTCAACTCCTGCATGCATCCTTTTGAGCAAAGTCTTCTTCTGCAAAACGTGCAGAGACACTGGGGCCTATCCCTTAACTTCTCTGAGCCCC
Organism: Paguma larvata; assembly: GCA_030068075.1. NCBI lineage: Eukaryota > Metazoa > Chordata > Mammalia > Carnivora > Viverridae > Paguma > Paguma larvata. The sequence goes on along the minus strand of CM057842.1, from coordinate 18,494,557 downwards.
AGTTCCCCACCTGTGGTGTGCAGGCTCCTCACACATGGCAATGGGGACAGGAGGACAGGCTGGTCTGGGATTACCAACATCTACTTCACAGGTGGAAAAAGGGGCGCAGAGAGAGCTACAATCCCCACACAAACACACCCAGCTCAGAGATTACACATGAAGTGGCAGGACCAGAACTCCCTTTGCCCATGGCAGGTAGGAGATCCCAGCATTCTGCCCACAGCCTTCTGACAGGGGGGCTGAGGAAAAGCCACTCAGGTGCCTTGTGAGGCCCCTGAGTATATACTCAGAGGGTCCAGGTTCTATTATCCTCCTTTAACTTCTAAGAGGAAAAAGGCATTTTTTCTGTCAAAATCAGCTACATAATTAGTGAAACATTACCCTGGTTCTATTTCTCCTATGACGGTGTAAAAATAGGACATTTTCATCCTAAGACTGGAAGATTTCAGCAAACATAAATGTTTTATTCTAACCTCAGAAGCAATGTTCCTTCAATGGTCCCTCCTTGTGAAGAGACCCCCACCCCAGCCAGTCTGTGACCCACATTGTGTCACAGAGATGCCTACATAGCCGCTGGGGCTACAGAGCGCAGTGGCCACCTTCCCGAAGCAGAAGATGACCAGGGCAAGTGAGACTATGCCCAGGGCACCCAGCAGGCCATGCCCCTGGCCAGCCTTAGATATAGGAGGTCCAGCACCCGCTAATAAGAGTGACTGCTGGTCTCTGTCCCCCTGGAGATGTCATGAAGATAACAAAGGAATAAATGTGTGTGGGAGATGGGGGGGGAGGCATGTATCGGACCACTCGGAGAGGCACAGTGCAGAGACCCTAGGGAACCTTCTAACTCCACCCCCCAGATCTGCTCTTCCTGAAGCCAACAGCCAACATCGTATCTGCTGGCATCGCTCTCAATTCACTCAGCTTCATCCATGTCCCTGCAGCTCCCCACACAGGCTTGGGTGAGCACAGGCAGTCATTGCCTTACTCAGGCTCCTCCCTGGAGAGGCAGGGGCAAGTGGCTTCGAACCTCCATTGGTGCCCTCTCACCCCCAAGCCCCTCTCTCTTCTGCTCCTGTTCAGCTAGAGGGCTCTGAGGGTTCCAACACCCAGCCAGCTCCTGGGAAATTTTCCTGGTCTCTGACCATGCCACGGAGCCATAGCCATGAGGAAGAGGAAGTTCTCTGAGAGATGAGGGTAGTGGCCTGGCAGCACTGAGGGACACTTCTGCCACAGGAATGGGCAGTGATTCATCCCCATTCTCTCAGGCCTCCCTAGGGTAAAGATGCACCCTGGTACAGGTTCAGCCTGACTAACTAAAGGCTTGAACTGGGCAATGGAGTACAGTGGAAAGAGGTCTTCAAACCTAAGTCCTAACCCCAGAGCTCCTGGCCCGAATAGAACACAGACCCTGCTGGTGGAGTCACACAGCTGACTGTTCCCCTGGAAACATTTACTAGCTAGCTCTGGAGAGGCATCTTGGGGATCCCTCTACCCAATCTCCACGCTGCCCATCTATTCATGCCACTGCCTACCTGCCTGCTTCCCTGCCACCGCCCACAATCACTGCCCACCAAAAAAGTCTTCACTGCTAGAAGGGGAGACCTTGTCAAGCAAAGCTGCCAGCTCCTCATCTTATTGATGGGTAGACCGTGGCCTGGGAGAGAGGTCTAGCTCCTGTTCCCCAGGAATAGCTTCAAGCCACAACTTGGTCATGCCCCTGCTCTGTAGCTCTGAGTGAGTTACTTTGCCTTTCTGAGTCTCAGTCTCTGCATCCACGACACGGGAATGATAAAACCCATTCTTCGATTTTTCTGTGTTTCTGTTTAGCATGTAGAAAGCACTCAAGGGTTAATTGGGTGCTCTTATCCCATTCCCCACTTCTAATTCCTACCCTGTGTGCCACTGCCTGCCAGAGAGCATGGAGAGTACCTGCCAGTCCCTCTGCCACACCCTGAGAAGGGGGATTGTTGATCTTGGGGGAAACACCTACAGAACAAGTTGTGAGGCCCTTTTTGGAGGCTGAACCCTTAGGAATGGGGCGATGAGTGTGGCAGTTCCAGGCCCTGGCCCATCGCACCCCTGAAAATAGCCTCTGAGTGTCAGTGAGGTGAGGGGGTCAGGTTCGGAGTGCAAGCTAGAGAGTCAGATGTTCTGGGGTGCTCATTCCAGCTAGTGCGGGGGAGCCCATAAGCAGTATTGGCCTCTAGAGTAGAGGAAGGTTGCACCTAATATTCAAGCCCTCCCAGCCTCTCCACTAGTTCCTCCCACTGGCTCTGAGGCCCTGACTCAGACCCCAGCTCCTTCCCTCCTCAGCCTTAGTCAGAGAATCCTTGGGAGTCACAGTGCTCCTGGTCTCACCCTGTTGTCCTGAGCAAAAGTCTCAGACCATTGAGCCATAAAAGGAGACTTAACAGCGGAGGCCACAGCTGAAACTGACTTCCCACACTCCTCAGGAGACACCTCGGGTTACAAGCTTGGCCCAAATGTTCCTGGCTCCACTGTTCTGGCTGCCAAGGCCACCAGCACCTGGTCAAGGGCAGCAGCAGGACGGGACATTGTGAGTGGCATGGGCACCGCCAGATGCTCCTCCTACCTGTCCTACACCTACCCTACGCTGTTGGGGGGAGACTTTCAGGGCGACTAGTATGAATTTCCAGCACCTGACCAGCCCACATCTGTCCTATGCCTGCCCTCAGCCTGTGGGATGCAGAGAAGAGGCCCAGCTAAGCCTGAAACTCCTGAGACAGAAAGTGGCAAGCCCAGAGAGAGGAAGGACTAAGTGACAGCAAGAGAAGCAGAGAGGGGAAAGAATGGGACAGAACAGAAAGTGCCATAAAGAGAAAGCAGCAAGGACAAAGCCCTAGCCTTAAAAAAAAAAAAAAAAAAGCCAACCCTAATATCAAACCCACAAAAAAACCCCAAAATCAATATTCTCAGCATCTCTGGCCTGTCCAGGGCTGAAAAGGCCTCCTGAGGCTCCTTGTTCCCCCAAACAGCAGCCTCCTCTCATACTCCCTCTCTAAGCAAAACCCCCACAGTTCCCAGCAGCAGGATTTTATTCACAATCACCCAGGGCCTAATCCACTTAGTTCCAAAGGGGTGGGAGGGTAGGGGGGGAAGTCCAGGATACAAAGTTTCTTTCACACTATTCTTTCTTGCTCCACAAAGGGCTAGCTTCCCCAGGTGCATGATGAGCCCAAGGGAGTCCTCATAAAGGCCGAGAGCATGCCACCAAAAATTGCACCCAAGCAGCCCCAAATGAGAGCTCTGCCCTCTGAGAGTGTCCGCTGGCCTGTGCTGTATCATAGCAGGAACACAGGGATAGTTACGGCCACCAAGACTGAATCCTCCTTCTGGCCACGTGTTCAAACCCAGGGTTCAAGTACACCACAGAGATGAGGATTTTGCAAAAGATTCCAAAAATGCCTTTTTGTCCACATAAGGTAGCAGGAAGGATTTCAAGCCCAGGGCCCTGTTCTCTCTCACCTCCAGGGAGCCTCTCATATGGGAACACATAAGATCTTGAACAGACAGGAGCAATGCCAGCAGAACCAAAATCCTCCTAGAAAATCACAGGAGCCAGTGAAAGCCATGTTCTTATTATCCTAAGAGCAGCAGACCCACCCATGCAGGAAGGCTTGGGGCACACTCTTACCACACCTAGGGCTGACTGCGGTCTTTTTGGACACACAGCAGCCAGTCACCAGGCTAGAACCAAAGGAGATGGGGGGACTGCAAAGCCAGATGCTCCACCTGCTGCCCACTCACGGGAGTGTCCCACGATGACATTCCAAGGAGGCCCTTGGAGAGAAAGATGAGGGATCTACACAGGGAAATAGCTTCCCCAGGTACAAACCTCAGCAGAGACATGACAGACTTCTGTTGTCACAGAGACTGGGCCCTTCTCACACAGCCTGAACTGAATGACAGTCCAGGTAACCCGGAAGCTCCTCGAGCACCCTAAGCCACAGGGCTCTACAATGATTCTGATGATGCTATGAAAGAAAGATCTGGGGGAAAGAGGGAGGATTTTTGCCCACTTTGTGAGGGAGGATACCAAAGACAGACAGAGGTCCCTAGAGGTGAGGTATGAATCTGAGTTGTGGGAAAATGGAGAGGGAAATTGGTTGACCTTTTTTCAATGTCCTTCTTCCACAGAGCCCTCATAGTCCCTCTACAGCTCCCCAGGGTTTATCGGGGTCTGGACACCTGTCCTGCTGAGATCAGTCACGTCCTCCCAGGACACACAACTGTGAGTAGTGAAGTGGTACTCCATATCGGGTGCTGAGCTGTCCAAACCAGGCATGCTGTCACACACACCCTGTGCCCTCCTCTGTCATCCACATCCTTCTCAGACCAGAGGCCTGGATTACAGTTGGTGGTCTCTTTCAGGAAGTCTCCCCTGGCTGGCCCAGCCCTGACACAGTTTCCTCTCGCCCACTCACCAACCTGACTTCCTGCCTGTGGCAGTCTGGACTCTGCTGGGCTGGGCTGGGCTTGTCTGAGACTCAAAAGGCTTGAGACAAACCACATAACCTTTCTGAGGCAGTACCACAGCCGTCATGGCCATTGTGTGCTAGCCTGCAGGACCACTTGTCTGCTCACAAGCAGACAATCCTACAGTGAGGAGAGCTGGGCAGATATAGACAAATACCAGCATCACTTGGGACCCAGCTGGGGCTATCAGGGCTCCCAGTGGAGCCACGGAAGATGATGATAGCACCCTTCCAGGGGCCAAGTCTTAGAGACCCTCCCGTGTCCCCATAAACTAGCATGAGGCAGGGGTGACTTAAATGCTAAGACTCTGGCATCGAACTGCCTAGACTCACATCACAGCCCTGCCATTCATCAGCTATGCACCTTGGGCAAGTCTTTCACCTTGCTGAATAGCAACGACTTTATCCATAAAATGTGAATGACAAGAATTAGGTAAGATAACCCATCTCATGCATTGGGGATAGGACCTATCAAACAGAACAGTCTGGAAAACTGTTGGCCATTTATGAGAATATTAGAATCTGCAGCACCAAAGTCTGAAGACTATGTCAGCTCCTGGATAGGGTGGGAAGACCCCGGCAGTCCCAGCAGCAGTTTAGGCTTTGAGCACAGCTTCTAAATGCGTGAGCAGGTACAAAGTAGCTCAAACAATCAATCTCTGCCCCAAACTCCACTATTTGCAGGTTTAAGGGTTTGATGCCCTTCCTAGGATCTTCGTTTAAACAGCAAATTGCCCACCCCTGGCAGTTCAGAAGGTTCCACCAGCCTGGTAGCATATGAGCTCCTCAGATTCTTTCCTTCCAGGAAAGGGACAGCCTGGGGGGAGGGGAAGGGAGGTTGGGTACAGTGAAAGCCCTACCAGGGATTCCGTTGGACAGGGCTGCCAGGCCCTCCGCAAGCTTCCTGACTTGTTGACTCGGTAACAAATGTAACAAACAGCCCCGCCAAGGCTGATCCGACCGGTCTAGAGTTGGTAGGTGAGGGGGTGGCCGCTGCCAAATGAGAAAGTACCTGGCCCGCCCGGCAGCCCCACCCAGCCTCAAATCCAGCTCTACAGCACCAGCTTCAACAGGCCAGCCCCACCCATGGAGCAATGTGGGGAACTCCCCGGCATGGGGATCCAGCATCCCACCACTCCACTCTATTTGAAGAAGTGAAGAAGAGGGCACTGGGAGCTCTGGGGCCTCCAACATACTCAGTGGTCAGAGAAGAGGGCCTCTAGACCTACAGCCCAGAGAGCAGCGGCAGGAAAGAAGACTCTACTTCTCCCACATGCAGAACCCCTCTGTCTTCTCAAAGTTTTTTATTGCTTTTATTTATCTAAGTGCCATGGTCACTTCTGCCTGCCATGAGGCAGAGGACCACAAGCGGGCTGGGCAGGAAGTCAGGAGGGGAGGAGATTCTGGCCTCTGCTACAATCTCTCATCTCAATCCAGCTACATGATTTCTGACCACAGACTCCAGGTTACAATTTTCACATATGTGATAAGGATTGAGGGGTTGTGTCTCAGATGTGGTGGGGTGACTAATGGGGGACAGATATATAGGGCTGCGCCCTGTTAGGAGTAAAACTGAGGCATACCAGCTCATCAGGTAGGCCTAGAGGGAGGCACAAGCAGGAGGTCAGTAGAAGGCAGTCCGCTGCCCCATGCTTGGTGGGCAGTCCTCTAGGTCCTGCCAGTGGGACTGCAGCAAGTGCTTAGGGGGGACTGGAGAGTGGAAAAACTTGCCAGCAGGGGAAGCTGGCCTGGAAAGGGAACCGCAGAATGTGAGTGAAGCCAAAATGGCATGGCAATGGTCAGGAGCTGAAGGAAAGGGGAAGAGGCCCAGCTCCCCGGGGAGGAGCCTGCTCCTCCAGGGCCGCCAGAGAATAGTAACAGCTACAGGGACTTTGACCACAATTCTTCCTGTTTGATGAGGGCCTGCTACATTCCAGGCTTCAGGGTAAGAACTATCTGCCATCTTGGACAAATAGGGCCAAGAAGACAGGCATGGAAAGAGGCCAGAGCACTAGGCTTGGACCACCAAGAAGGGCAGAGAAGGCAGAGGGCAAAGGCTAAGCAGAAAAATTCCACCCTCTTCTTCAAAAGAGCCACCACTCACAGTACAAGTACAATGTGCCAGAAGTTGTACTAGTGCCATTTTGGAAGATGGTAAAGACCTGCCAGATGGTAGAAACTCAGACTTGGTCACTGAAGGGGGACTGGGGGCAAGAAAAGGAAGATGTTGAAGTGGGGCCCACAACTTAGGGCCAGGTCCTGAAGGTTCCAAGGCAGTAGCCCTAACCATACTCACCCATAAAGCCTAAAGGGGTACAGCAGGGGAATTTATTCCAGGCCTGTCCTACTTCCCAGTCCAGAACAGAGAAAGTATTGAGGCCCTAGATTCAAGAAGAGGAGCTTTGGAAACTGCTGCAGTCAGAAGTTCCCCCAGGTCACTTGTCAAACACAGCACCTATGGAGAAGGGCCTAGACCCGGCCCTGATTAAAGCTGGTGCTGCCTGGGCCCACAATCTCAGGTCTCCCCCTCTATCCCTGCCTCGCTCACAGCATCTGGAACACCATAAGGGCTGGTCAGAGCTCAGTCTTGGCTCACAGAGCCAAAGCCTTGGTGTTAAGAAGAGGTTCTCTGGCCTCAGTTGGTCCCTTGCCTACCCAAATTGCCTCTGACCCTAGCAGAGGTGAGAGAGCTAAAATGGTGCTGAGGGAAGTGGTAGAAACTCCCCAATGAGAAGAGTCACTTCCCCCTCAACGGACTCAGAGGAAAGCCTACCAACCCCACTTCGCTGCTGGGTTAGTAGGTAAAGAAGCTGTGCCTGAGACTCAGCCTTGCCAGCCTAGCCCAGAGGTCCTCCAGACCCATCCTATCATCCCCAGTGCCCCTAAGAGAGACACAGGGAGCTGGGCCCAGGTCCCTGCTCAGTTACTTGCAGACACTGTACCCTAAATAAGTCCTGTAGCCTCTCCAGGCCTGCACCAGGTCCAAGACCAATTACTCTACAGGCATCATCACACTACCAGCTCAGATCAACCCCTTATCTTCTCCCCCTGAACAGAGGCAGAAACCTGGTTTCCAGAGTCCAGGACCTAGTCCAAGATCACGGAGCTGGCAAATGCAGGCCAGAGATTAAAGCTATGTCTGCAGAACTCTGCACTCAAGCTCATAATTGCAATGTCTGTAAAATGAGAAGATTCTTTGCTGTATTCTAACCTCCAGGAGCTGCTTTCCTTGCCATGATCTACCCGTCCAGGTGGCCACTGGCACAAACCACAATGGAGTGAAGTTCCCGGTGACGACAGATTCAAGGCATTCTGGGTATGGGGCAAGGTCCTGGGCCCGGAACTAAGTGACTTAAGCCAGAACTATGTGGCTAGATCAGCCACCTCCAGAACTCCCTGGGCTCCATCTGTATCAGTGAGTTCTTAGCCAGGCCTCCAGGGAGGCTATGGTGTGACATGGATAGATGGCTGGCCCACCCTCTGCCCAAGAACTAGGGCAGGTTTGGAGCAGGGCCTGCCCCTTTCAACATGGGGCCCTTGACTCGGCTGGAGCCCATCAGCAGCCTCCTGCTCACAGGTGTGATGGGCACCATCCTTGCCCACCAGCCAGCCCTAGGAAACTTCCACCACTCCAGCACAGGCAGGCAGGGGCCACAGGAGAAAGCGCCCCCACCCCAAGCCTTGGTGGGGACTCAGTCTCAAGCAGAGGGAAACTCGGACCCATTCCAGTCAGAAGAGCTTCTCATGAAAAAGAAGAGGAGGAGGAGAGGGGGGGTAGGAAGCAGTGGGAGGACAAGAAAGAGAAGAAGAGCTTCTGGTGGAAGAAACAACCAAGCTGAGTAAGCCCTGGCCCCTCCCCGCCAGAACACAGAGGCCCAGCCATAACTCCAGAGTCAGGAACCACTCCTTCCAGGCTTCCGGGTAGAGCAGACTCTACTCATACTGACTCCACCCCTCGCTCTCTGGGACATCCTGAGTTTAGCTAGGCTGAGCCTCGACTTCCCCACCCGAAAAGCAAGGAGGACCAGGAGCCTGATCTTACAGGGTAGTGTAAGGATGAAAGGAGATACTGATCATAAGAAGCTTAGCAGGGGTCCTGGACATATGTGCACCCACAAGCCGCTGCTGTTGGGCCCTCCGGGTCACCCACGAGGGGTCACTGACCTTCAGGGCACACTTCTGCCCAGTACGCCTGTGGAAGCACTCCAGCACCTTGCCGTTCACACCCAGGCCCAGCACCTGCTTGGACAACTGGTAATCATCGGTCACTGCATACTTCTTGGGCTCCCTCCGCCCCCCGAGGGCAGGAGCGCCAGTTGAGCCGTGTCCGCAGGGTGCACCCTGCGGGGGCGCGGGGCCCCCCTGCTCCTCTGCTGTCTCGTCTTCCATGGCCCCTGCGGGGCGCTCAGAGGCGACCCCAGACTGGCGCGTCCAGGGTCACCTGAGGGAGAAAGGAAGAATGAGTTCCTCTCAGACTCCTCCAATACACCCCAGCTTTGGAGCCCTAGAGCCTGTCTGGGCTGCGGGCCGTGGACGCGGCCGGGATTTTGGGAAGAACTACCCGAGAGTAAGGACGCGAGGCAGGGAGGGTGGTCTCACAACCAGGCACTAGGGAGTCCGGCCTGACACCTGTCTAGAGGGTAAAGGGTCGGGCGCCGAGTGGCCGCGAGGTTCTGGGAGCGGGAGGTGGAGGGGGCCCTTTGAGGGCGTACCTGGCGAGGGCGTATCTGACAGCAGAGTACCTGGCGGCGGCGCGGGAGAGGGGCAGGGACGGCGGTCTCGGGAGCTCTCGGCCGCGAGCGCCTAGAGCCTAGTCGCGCCGCCGGCGTCCCACGTGACCGTCCCCCTTCTTTCCCCTCCCCTCCCCCCTGCCCCGCGAGTCCCCGACTTGAGGCCGGGCTTGGTCAGCCTTAAAGGGCCAGGCGGGCCCTGGCAGGACTGGGTGTGGAGGGAGCCTCTGGCGGGCCCCGCCCCGGAGCCCCGACGGAAATAGGGGGCGTGGCTTCTCGACCGAGAGCGGAAACCTCCTAGGCTCCCGGAGCCCCGGATCCCCGGGGCCCGCGAGTGCTGTGGGAGCCCCGGAGTTTACCAGCGAACTACGAAGTGACAGCGCAGGAAGTCTTGTTTCTCTTGGAACCTCAGGAAGCCACTTTGAGTCGGGCGTTTTCTCTGTCTGCATTTTGCCAGACGGCCCTCCAGGAAGGCTTGCGACTTCTGTAGTGGTGGCCCATCGCCAGCGTACCTAAAGTCTTAATTTTTGCCATCAGGCCATGTGAACTGGCATTTCGTTATGATTCGCGTTTTTCCAATTCTTGGGGGCTCTGGGTGTCTCTCGCCTTCTGTGCATCTCCTGGTCATATCCGTGGCTAATTTTTTTCCTTTGGGATAAAGCATCCTTAGATCAGATATCCTAAATTCCCATTTGTTAGATCCATCAACTTTTCACCTTCTGGTTTGGGCTTTTGGTATCGTGTTTAAAAAGCCTCCTCCTCCCATCCCAGATACTCTTTAGCTTTGTGATGTTCCCTTCCACATTTAGGTCTCTTATTCTGAACCCATGTTAGACAACCTTAGGTATTTTGATAGTTTTCCCGTCACAGGCTATTAAACAACTCATATCACAGATGAGGAAACTGAGGACCCCTAAGAAGAAACAACTTGTCTAGAGTCGCAGGGGGTGTTGTTCTCTCCTGGGACAAATCTGCACTACTCCGGCACACCCCTCTCACTCCCCAACCCTCAGACTGAGGAACTGGAAAGAGGTGGTTCTCACTTGGTACGGGAAAGTGAAGCTTGGGTCATGATCTCTGTGCGGGCCTCTGCTGCCATCTACAGGCCACTTGCAGGACTGCAGGCATTGTGGCCTAGGTCCTACCTGTAGGTGTCTCAGAGCCCTTCTTCTGGGTTTGGGATTGGGCCGGGCCAGCGCTCTCACCCACCTTCCCATGCCCCAGCACAAATACACCCACGTAGATGCATGTGGACTCCTGGGGTCCTGTAGGTCCAAGGATCTTCAGAGAAGTTCCTGGAAAGCTGGCACCTGCTGTGTGCAGGCATTGAGCTCAAGGAAAGTGCCCAGGGCTCTGCCCTGTCTCCTTGAGACAACCTTCAAGCTAGCAGAGTTCAGTGAAGCAGAGGCCCTGATGATGACTGTACTGAACCCTTCTTTTGGACTAGACACTGCGTGGGTATTCTACCTGGGCACTCCATGACCTCAATGGGACCAGAGTAGGCAGGACTAAACACATCCCACACAACAGCCTACACAAGACACACAAACCCTAGATATCAAACAACCTGCCTGAGATCAGTAGGTTTCATGGCAGAGTCTCCATCCCAACTGCCAAAAAACAACTCCAGGGTCCAGGTCTCACCCTCAAATAATGCTCTCCTCCTCTGTGCCTCCCTGCCCCCTTCCCATATACTCTCACATATGTTCACATACACACGCAAATGCACAGATTTACACGTGTACACAGACACATGGGCATGCACATGCACACCAAACACATACACACATTTATGCCTAGCTGGACCCAGAACCTCTCTCCTTGAGCCCCACCTAAGGATCTGATCCAAGATCTCAGAGCCTTGGAGGAAGCCCTGTGATCTGGAAACTTCTGCAGCTTGGAATCTGGAGAAGGATCCTCCTTCTGGAGATCTGACTGGTTTGGGCCAGGTGAGCCCAAAGCTGAGCAAGCTGTCTCATTCTGGACAAGCAGGGTCCCACTCAAAAGCAGAGTGCTGGGCAGCTGAGGGTGGCTCCTTGTCTCAGCCAAACTTATCTCAGTGTATGCTGTGGTTGCTGAGATATCTTATTATCTAAAAATGGAATTCGATTACAATTGTTGTAGACATTTTATAATTGTATTTTTAACTGATCTCTTTTTAATTAAAATTTTAATTGCATAAGTAAAACTTTCTTGTTATAATACATTTGAACTATAGGGAAATGTAAAAAGTAAGCACTGGTGATGCTTCTCCCTTTGCAGTCTCCATAACCATTGCCAATGCTTACGCAAGCACACACATTTCCCATGTAGGTCCATCATAGACAGATGTTTTGCAACTGCTCATTTAACCCAAGAGAGTCAGAACATGTGGTTTCCCTTAGCTGCTCATTTTCCTGCAACCACCTGCACACTGATGGGAGAATTCAGTATTTGGGATGGCTGGGCGAGGGCAGGGGTGGGCTCATGGTGGCAGACTTTGCCACACAGCCCTCCATGATAGCTGTATGTCCAAGGGGTTTAGGGCCAAGGCCTTGGAATAGCTTACAGTGGCAAAGGGGTCCACTGAGTGTGGGGAGAGAGGGAGAGGGCTAAATATACCCACTACACACATACACACATACACGTGTGAACTGTCTTTCAGGGGGAGGAGAGGCTGCAAATGATGGAGAGTAGAGAGACCAAATAAGCCAGACTTTGAGGAAGGCACTGCTGTGTATTATTGTGACTGACCCATCTTGACTATTCTGGGTGCGAAGAAGCAGGGAGATCCTGTAGCAAGGCCAGTCTCTAGGGCGGGGAGGGTTATCCTGGAATATGGAAATTTGTCATGAAACCATGAGAGGACTCGCCACTAGGTGGCGATGTGGGTCTAGCAGTCAGAGCAGGAGTGTGCAGGGAGCAGACAGAGCAGGAGAGGTGATAATGAGTTGGCCAGGGGGACCCACAAACCTGGGGCACAACAGGGGCACACCACATACAGTACACACAGGTGAGGTGCATAACTCTGCCAAATTCACAAAATGTGACTGGAGGGCAAAACCCTTGGGGCCCTGTAATTTAACATATAGAACTGCATAATCACGGACATCTGTAAGGGAGCTTTCAAGAGGACCCCCTTGGTGCTCTGACATTGACTGGCCTGGAGGCAGGGAAGCTTCACTGAGGACCTTAAAGCTGGATCTTGAAGGATGCCCAGGGGTTGTTAGGTCAAAACACCTAGAGAGGATGGGAATGGAGGGAACCGGGCTCCAAGCTCCAACTTACCACTTGCCAGCTGTGAGATCTAGGATGCATTTTAACTTCTCTGTGCATCAATCTCCTCAACTGTGAAGAGGGCACAATATATAGTGGTTAGACAATGAAGTGAGGCTGGAATCGCTGAGAGCACCTGGCACATACTAAGTGTTCAGTAAAGTACTCACGGTTAGAGGGAAGACAGAGTCTTGAGGTAGAGAACTTGGGATTTGACCCCATAGAGACCCAAGTACCCAGGTTCGAATCCTAGTTCTGTTGCTTGGCAGCTTGAAGCCTCTTTGTCTTCATAATAATAGAGCGGTAGACAGTTTCTACTGAAGAGACTGCACCCTACCCTATGCTGTGGTCTCCCAGTGCCCGAGCCATCAAGTGAGTAATGAGGTCTCCTCACCTGCCCCCATCCCAAGATTGGGATGTGCTTTCTTCCCCAACTCTTTCAGAGAAAACATTCTCGCCTGGATCCTTTTGGCTGTGATGGATCCTTGACCCCCGCGGACCTGCTCGGATCTCAGGCCCCACTCTGTGCCCCTCCCCTCCTGTCAGGTCCACCCCTTGCCACCAGTTTCCCCACCACCGCACAGAGTCCGGGGATCGAAGTGCGGCCCACAGGGGGCGCTTGTACACCAGACAGACGGCCTTGAGGGAGCCGCTAGCTGAGAGGACAGGCCCAAGACCCTGCCCTCGCGCTGCCACCAATTCTACAGAGAAATACAGGGTCCTGTCCAGAATGAACTGGAATGCCCGAAAGCTGTCTGGGCTCGGGTGGGGTTAACCCCCGCGCCGCCCTGGCCTACTCCAACCCGATTTTTCCCTAGTGGTCTCTAGACCACGCTCTACTCTGCCCGTTTGTCTGCCTCGAATCTCAAAACTGTAATTGGCCCGCCCCGGCCATTCGGCTCCGCCTCCCAAACTGCGATTGGTCGGCCCTTGGGACCCCGCCCCATTTTCCTGGAAAGTTCTTGGAAATCTGTCAAAGGTGTTTCCTTTAGGGGCCTCAGCGTACACTAGGAGCCGGCTCCCCCGCCCGCGCTCCTCCCCGGCCCGGCAGCACTGCCGGCGGTTCTAGGAAGACGTCGCTTCCGGGAAGGGCTGGGACACAGAGGACAAAAGATTAGGCAGCTCGCCCCGCCCCACCCTCCCGGCCCGCCCCCGGCGCCCTCCCGGCCCGCCAGCGCCTTGGCCTCTCAGTCCCAGCCTGCCGCCGGTGCGCCCGGGGAGCCTGCCTTACGCGCGAGACCTGCGCCCACTGGCTCCCTCCAGCCGCCGCCGTCTGGCTGAGCCCCAGCTCCGGAGCTGCCGCTGCCGCTGCCGGGACATGGTCCTCTGCGTTCAAGGGTAAGCGAGGCTCGCCGTCCCCGCCTGGCTACGGCGCCCGGCATTTGGGAGAGTACCGCCTCGTGCTAGCTGCCGGCTATTGAGAGGGCTTGACGGGTCAGAGATGACCGAGTGCGGAGAGACCTCAGGGTAACAACAGGGAATGGTGACAACACCGTCACCATCCCTATTCGCACTGTGAGTAGTGAAACTGGGGGTCAGCTGGCGACGGGAGGAGCACCAGGTAGCCTGAGACTGGGTTCTGGCGGGAGCAACTGAACGCCAGCGGAGTTCGTACTCCAAGACGTGGCTCACCTCCCCAGACCCCCTTCTGGGCCCAGAGTGCTCTACTCTAGCCTGCAGGCCGCAGGGCCTACTGCTGACCTTAGGTTAGCCCCTGCCCCTCTCTGTCCTCACTGTTCTGTCATGGGCTAGCAATTAGGCTTTTCTTGGGAAGTCAGTCTGAGATTCTTGCCTCCTCCCAGGATGGCACCCGCTAACCAGCAGATCTTGGAAGAGCCTGAATTTGGCCTGATTTTGCCTGTGGCACCTCCTCATCCCAGTCTGAGATCCCAATGTGAGGACTTGGCTTCTGCCTCCCTTCTCCAACTTTCCTCAAACACCAGGATGGTGTGGAGGCTGATAAGACAGAGTCTTGGCCTCAACTGAACATTCTTAGTGCATTCCTTCCGCCTCAGCATCCCCTTCAACAATGGCTCTGATACTCTCCAGACTGATCTAACAGGAGCTCAGAAAGCTCCAGGGAGCAAGAAAGAAGATATGAGTAAGCGCTCCACACCCAGGGAGAGTTGGGTGGCCCAGTGGCTGTTGTTATCAGAAATGACATAGTACCAAGTAAAGAAGGGCGGAAGGTGGGGCAAGGCTGAAGTGCCCCTTGCTCTGAGCAGTTCTGCTTCCAGGGAGGAAACCTGGAGGTGCCAGGAAGACAGTACTACTATACTTCTCCCTGGCTGTCTCCAGCATCTCCCTCTGAATTCTGGGACTCCTGAACACCCCCATACCCTGTCCTCCAGATCCCCTCAGTTCTGAAGTCCCACATTCTCTTTTTACTTTGTTCCAGCTAAAGGCCCCTTGGAACCTCTGGGCCAGTGTTGGGGTGTCAGGGAGCAAGATTTTTAAGACCTCCACACACATAGCCACAAACCAGCTGGTGCCCTCCTGGGGTGGGGGCAGAGATTCCCAAATGTAGGTTTGGGCTGCCAGCTTTGCTTGAGAGGGTCCACCCTCAGGGCTGAGATTGCCCCACTGGCATGCATCCCTAGGCGGGACTCACAGGCTGGGTTCCACAACAGGCACACACAGGTACAGGCCACCCACACCTGGAACACACATGCCATCGCCCCTGCCGTGATGACAGCTGTGGACACACCTCTCCTCAGATACATAGTCACTCACCAGGACCTTCGGGGACCAATTACAGCTGCTTACACACCCAGATACCATGTCGACCCTAGAGGTGCCCACTCCCACAAGTGCCCTGCTAAGCTGTCTGGACATGGCCACCCCCAGACGTTCTGGCCTGACAGGCTAGCCTGAGCTGAGCTTTGAGCCCCAGCAGGCAGACCACCAGCTAATTCCTTGGAACTTGGCCTCTAGCTCCCCCAGTAGGATTCTAGAGCTCCCACAGTATACCCAGAGTGGGTATGGAAGGTATGCCAGGGTCTTATGGCCTTTTCTCCCAATTTGTTAAACTCTTCTAATTCTCACCTATAACATACACTGTCAGATCTGGCTCTTCTGCCTGCGTCCTGCCAAGTCTTCTGCCTACCTCATCCTGCTTCATAAGCAATCTCTGGCACAGTTTACCCATGCTCTCATCTCTGCCTGGAGTGCCTTCCCCCTACTCCTTCCTTTGGCCTGGCAGACTCAGCTCAGGAACAGGCAGACCTTGTCTTCCTTGTGACTCCCTTTGCGTTTATGACTTTGGGTTATAAGTTCTCCTAGAAGGGAAAGCCCATGGTTTTATTATCTTGGTGTCCTGAGGCCCAATAGGGGACCAGACCCAGAACTGAGGCCTAAGGATGTATTTTCTGAGGAGTGAGAAAGGATCAGCAGTCTCTTTCTGGGAGCCAGGGCCATGACCCTCACTCCCTGGAAGTCCCAGGATCACCATGCTGGGTGGCCTTCCCCTAGAGAAAAGCTACTGCTCAGATCAGGGCTGCCTCAGCAACCCAGCAGTAGTCACCTGACAAGGTGGTGTAGCCAACCCCCTTAGGATCTGGGCTGGTAGCATCCCTCATTAGGGGGTAGAGAAGCTGAACCGTCCTAGTGAACAGCAAGGTTTGCATAAGATCATAGAGCCTTGTAGGACTGACTTCGCAGGGTGGGATCTGGAATGTCAGAATGAGTACCCGCCTTTGGTGGGAGCTCCTGTTTATGGGAGGTGGGACTTGTCAGCGCCTTTAGAGGCCACTGTCCACCCCAGACCCTCGGCTGGGAGAAGCAGAAAACAGGATGGGAGTCTGACCTGTTTGGGGAGATTGCTCCAGCCTCTAAGCCCTGGCCAGTGTGGACCTCAGTCCCTCCAACAAATACTCCTATCCATGGGGAGATAGCATATGACCTTAGGCATCCTATCATAATTTTGGGGCCTCTCTGGAGCACCCCATGAAGGCCCAGGCCAGGATTGAAGCAGAACTAGCACCATTTAATCTAATCAGCCCACCGCAACCAACAAGACTCCAATGTGAGGCTTCTTTGCACTGGATCCTACCATCGGCAGGGACATCAGTTGTCCGTTGTGAGCTAGAAATTCTATAGGGCATGATCTGTGTTGTCAATTGGTGCAAAACGGAGAGGCTAATTAATGTGCATTAACTGCAGGAGGGTGGAGAAGTCTCTTTCAAAAGAGAATCAACATGTAGGAGAAGCTATCAAGGGGCCTTTTGTGATGACAATTGGGAGGTGGGGGTACTGATCTCATTGAGCCCATGAGTGGACAGAGGGGGAACTGAGGCTCGTGAGAGGTGAGAAGGACTGGCTAGAGTTCATATAGGGGGTCTCTGGTAACAGGGAGAGCATAGGGCCTCCACTCACTGCCCATCCACCCCCTTCTAGACCTTGTTCTTTGCTGGCTGTGGAGCAGATCGGGCAGCAGCCCCTGTGGACCCAGTCCCTGGAGCTGCCCGAACCAGCTATGCAGCCTTTGCCTGCCGGGTCCTTCCTGGAGGAGGTAGCAGAGGAGACCCCAGCCCAGCCAGAGAGTGAACCCAAGGTGCTGGACCCTGAGGAGGATCTGCTATGCATAGCCAAGACCTTTTCTTACCTTCGGGAATCTGGTGAGTTTGAGGAGGGAAGCAGGCCTTATCTTGGGAAGTCCAATGGGGAAAGCTTAGCTCTGTTGAATCTGGTTTGAGACATGGCCCTGCCCAGGAAAGTCTGAGAGGGGGGTACAGTCCTCCCATGGAAGTGTAAAGGAGGAGGCAGAGTCCTGCCCTGCCCTGTGTTGGTGCCCCCAACTAAATTCCATTATGACTAGTCTCTTGGCTCCCTCTCCACTTGCCTAGGCTGGTATTGGGGTTCCATTACGGCCAGCGAGGCCCGACAACACCTGCAGAAGATGCCAGAGGGCACGTTCCTAGTACGTGACAGCACCCACCCCAGCTACCTATTCACTCTGTCGGTCAAAACCACCCGAGGCCCCACCAACGTGCGCATTGAGTACGCCGACTCCAGCTTCCGCCTGGACTCCAACTGCCTGTCCAGGCCACGCATCCTGGCCTTCCCAGACGTGGTCAGCCTCGTGCAGCACTATGTGGCCTCCTGTGCTGCTGACACCCGAAGTGACAGCCCCGACCCTGCACCCACCCCGGCCCTGCCTACCACTAAGGAAGATGTGCCTGGTGACCCAGCACTACCTGCCCCTGCAGTCACCGCCGTGCACCTAAAACTGGTGCAGCCCTTTGTGCGCAGAAGCAGTGCCCGCAGCCTGCAGCACCTGTGCCGCCTTGTCATCAACCGTCTGGTGGCTGATGTAGACTGTCTGCCACTGCCCCGACGCATGGCCGACTACCTCCGACAGTACCCCTTCCAGCTCTGACCCAGCTGAGCATCCACGTAACCTCACCCAGCCATACCCTGGAGGAGACAAAGGCCCCAGCTGGACTCGGGCTCCCATCGTCCCTCCTCCAGTTATCCTGGTGACTGCAAGCACCTGATAGCTGGACCAGGAAGAGTCAGCAGGAGCAAGGCTGGGAGTGAGGGGGAGAGAAAAGTGTCACACAACTTGAAGATCAACACCCCCAGCTCCTATGTGGCTCCATTGTGGTGAGCCATGTGTCAGGAGAGAGGGAGACAGGCGGGACCTTGTCTCACTTTGTGCGTGAGGCCCAGGCTCCCACTTGCCTGCTGTGGGCTCCTGAACTGTGTAGACTTTCCTGGCCCTGGTTTCTCAGTCCACAGGGTGGGGCAGGCCCCCTCCTGCCAGCCAGCCTGTCTCAGGGAGGATGGCGGCAAGAGGAACTGAGGTTGACAGTGACAGTCCCTTAATGGGGGAACAGGCCAGGCTGAGGGACTGCAATATTATACAGTATTTATTTATTTATTCTCCTTGGGTTGGTCTCAAGGTGAGCCAATCCCACCTCTCTGCCCTGAGCCCTGAGTGCCCTGGAGACTCCAGCTCTGCCCCAACTTCTCTGGTTCCTCCTGGTGGAGAGCCCTATCCTGAGACATGTTGCTGGACCCAAGGCAGTTCTGGATATCCTGGCGCTGACCCACCCACCTGTGAATGTGTGCACCCTCTTCTGCCCCCAGCCCTGTTTTGGGAGGGTGGGTAAATAGACAAGAAATGAAGCCAAAGTGTCAGTACCCAGCAGGGCCTGCAACTCACCCCCTCACAAGGCAGAGCCCTGTCTGTACAGAGCCGGTCTCGGCGGGGCGTCGGCCTGCGGGAGCATGTGTGCGGTGTCAAGAATCGGCGTGCTGGCTCAAGGGCTGCGGCTCCAGCTCTGCTGGGTCGGCTCCCTGCCCAGGAAGGTGCCTGCACACGAGAGGGAAAGAAATATCTATCCGATAAGACTTTATAACATAAGTATTAATAACAAGCAAACCCAGTTTGATAGTCTTTTTTTCTTCCACTGATTTTTCTGTATTGACAATAAAATTGTACTTTTCATTTAAGGAGACCTCAGTGAGACCTCTTTTGAGTTCTTACACAATTTGTCCCCTTTGATATTGTTTTCCCCTACTTTGTATCTGGCCCAGCCGGAGCCCAGGCCCTGCAAGGGGACCCATCGAAGAGTCGGGGGATGGGGGAGTACAGAGAGCAGTCTTCCTCTCTCGTTACCTCTTGCTCCCCTTGGAGGTTGGGAGGCAGGAGGTGAAGGCCAGCTAGACTGCCTGCAGGGTCATTGACCAGTCACCGCCAGGTGGGGGATGGTGGCAGAGGAGTGCCAGACTGGAGAGATGTGTAAACAGGAGATGTCAATTAAAGACTGGAAGTGGAGAATGCTGGGAGATGGGTGCTGGGGGACACCCATTCCTAAGGGCAGTGTCTTTTAAGAGGAGAAGGCCAACCGAGAAGTCAGGGCCAGTCATTCCAGTAAGAAGGTACAGGGAGTGCAAGGGCACCAGGGCGTGACCGGGAAGCTCATATTCCCTACCAACCGCAAGGAGGCCTGGGGGAGAGTCACTCTGCTCAATGGGGCAGAACAGTGGAGTTGGGGATGGTGACCAGGAAGCTGGCAGGGTCTGGTCTGAGGAGGGACCTGGTGAGGTTCTGCACAGGCCAGTTGGGGTTGGAGTACCCTCTCCCCTCACTCAGGGCCCTATATACAAGAAGTAGATGGAAGAGCAATTAAAATGAAAACTCTCCAGTATCTGATGGTGTGACTTTGTAATATAAATTCTACTGTGTCCTGAAATTTTCTGTACCTTCCCTTGAATAACTCATAGGAAAGCTCCTCCGAAACTCATTCATAGCCTTCTAACCCTTATTTTAGTAATAGTCCTAACCTTCCTGTTTTCCTGAGCCTGAGATGATTAGAAGAGACAAATGCTGGCAGATTGAGAGCAGAAAGGTGTTAGGACTGGCATGTCGATGACAAGGAGGAGGCAGGAAGGGATAAAAAGCCAGAAAGAACATTATGGGCATGGAGATAGTTATGGCAAAGAATAGAGCTGATACTGGGTACAAGTGAATAAGAGGTGAGCAAAGGCTGACTTTACTGGGACTAGTGCCCAGGCCCAGGTGCCCAGCCTGGCACCTTCTCTGTTGCTGGCTGCAGGGTCTGACAGCACGCCTTCCAGGTCACCATGACCCTGCCAGGGATGTCTGCTGTTCCTCATTGCTTCAGCCTGGATCTTTGTGACTCCTAAAGGGCCTGAGGCGACCCCTCTGTCTGCTACACCCACAAATCTGAGTCACCCAATCGGTGAGTAGTAGACACAGAGGGGCCGAAGACAGAGTGTTTCCCATTTGGTGCCATGGCCTGGACAGAAAACTGCTGTAGCCAGAGGAAGCCCACAAACTTTTCAGAGGGGGAGGTGTCTCAGGGTGCCTGCCAGTTGCTGGCAGTGGACAAGGGCTTTGCACCTCATGTAGTGCTCACCACAACTGTACGAATGGGTCTAAATATGACCCATACTCCACAGATGAGAAAACTGAGGCCCAGTGGGGTCAAGGCACTAGCTGAGGAAGTGAGGTACAGAGCAGAGCTTACCTTGAGGGGTCCTGCCTGCCCGTCTGTCCCTGGGCTGCTACATGAGATGGCAAGGACAGACATCTGAGGTTGGCAACTTGCAGGCAAGTTGATCTCAGATGCCGGTTTTATCCCCCTGTGTCCCTGGCTGCTAAGGTCTCTGGACCAGACACTGGTCTGGTCAACAGGGCCCTGTCCCCCTCACCTTTGCTTCAGCTCAAGCCAGGGTCCAGCTCTTGCCTGGGGAGGGGCTGCCAGATACTTCGGACACCTGATATTTTTCTGCTTCAATCTTTTCTTATCTCCTGATCAGGGTAGTAAGTGGTGCCTTCCCAGAATAGGGACAGTAGAGAGCATGTCATCAGGCCCGAACCCAAGTCAGAGACCCAACCTAACACATGCTGAAAACCCTCTGATCAGTGCAATCACTGCCGGGTGGTTCTGGGCTAGTAAGGGGAGCATGCCCTGCCAGCACTGGCCAGGGAGAAATAGAAGAGCCATCTGGTTGGGTGTGTAGGTCCTTGCACAATATACAAACAATAACTGATAGTAACCCTCCATTGGCTACGTCCTTTGCTAGCACACATGCTCCTCAGGCACCAACTGGGCCAGACCCCGTCTGGGTCTTGGGGACATAAGAGGGACACAGTGCTCCTCTTCGTGGGGCTCCTGGCCTGGTAAGCAAGAGACAATAAACGAATGAGCAAATGGGTACTCAGAACAAGTTTTAAGAGTGTAAAGAAAGCAAAGCAGGGGACAGAGCAGAGAGGGGGTTTGGGTGTGGGGACCCTGCTGCAGATGAGAGGGTCAGGAAAGCTCTGAGGCCACTGAGCCTGGAAACATGAGGAAAGAGCAGCAATTGGGCATGTAGACAACGTCGGAAAGAAACATCCAGGGAGAAGGAACCACCAGTACAAGGCCCTAAGGTGAGAACAAACCTGGTATGACCAGGAGAAAGAAGTCCAGAATGGCTGTCCAGGAGGGCTGAGGAGACAGAGGAAGGGTGGAGGGAGCAGAAGGGCGTGTGAATTTTATTCTACTGTGGTGGAGGGCCTCCTCAGAGTTTAGCAGGGAAATGCTATGATCTAATGTTCATTTCTCAGGGGCGAATGTGTCAGCTAGGTGGGGGATGGCCTCCGACATGGCCTGGGGACAAGAAGCTGGAAAGGGGGCTGAGAGGCAAAGGCTATGGCAGGAGAGGTTGTGGGAGAGCAGGAGGCGAGGACAGCAGCCTGGGGATTCTGGGTGGAGTTTGTGCCCCAGGACTTCATGGTGCAGCCTTGAACACCAGCAGAGATTGTCCCCGTTTACAGCAGAAGAAATAAGGCTCAGAGAGAGGTGGTGTTTTTTTCTCAGGGTCACACAGCTTGTGAGGGGCAGAGCCACAGTTCAAACCTTCATTCGAGAGCTTGTTGGTATGGTCACGGTTCTGCTCTGCCACCCAGAGGCTGACATACTAAAGTCTTGGAAATTGCAGGGTGCTGAGGGTACATAGAAAGGAAGTAAGGGGTCAGGAGCACTTTCTGGAGGAGGCGGCAGAGGCAGTGGGTGGAGGCTGTGCCCCAGAGGATTCCGCCAGGCCTTGAGGACGTGGGTTTGGAGGATGATTCCATACGGTCCCCTCACTAGACTCAGCCTTCTGGAATGACTTTGGAACAGAGATACCACTAGGTCATTCAGGTTCCTCTTGTCAGTGAGGTCTTGCTGGTATGTTTCTCTCATGATCACCAAGTGTCTAGCACCCCCTGGACCATCGGTGCCCCCGAACCCGGGCTCAGCTTTTAATCTGCCAACCAAGCAAATCTTGCCAGGCCGAAGCTGAACGCCAGTCTGAACAGGGCTGAGGGCAGGGCCGACCTGCTTGCTCTCTCAGAGGGGGACGCTCCCACCTTGTAGAGCTGCCCGCAGTAGAGTGCAGGGGCAGGCACTTGAAATAAGTCCTGACCAAGAAACCAGGAGAGGACTCTGGGGACCTCGCAGAGGCCCTCTTCCTCCAGGAGAAGTAGAGCCTGTGCAGGCCTGGGCAGTCCCCTCATACCAACTTGTTAGACCAGTTTTAATATAAAGCAGGCTCAAGCTTTGCCAGAAACTCTACAGCCTCTCATGGTGAGTGAGTTCTCACCACCCCGACTGCACGGTGTGGGCCTTCCTCCCCAGCTTAGGCCACACGGCCAGCCGTCCAAGGGGTAATTGCAATGGTCACCTTTGGGTGGCATGCTGAGCCTCCCACATCTGAGACTCAAGAAGAAGAGACCCCTGGAGCTTTAATCATGGCTAGCACAACCCCCATACTCTGGTTTTACCCCAACCTCCCCTCCAGTCTGGATTGTGTGCTGTGCACTTGGTTCTGGGGAATTTCCCTTAACTTCACAGACCCTGAGAGGATTCCTGGCTGCGAAGTGAAGAGAGTGACAGCACTTCCCTCAGAGGGGACATGGGGAGCCCGGGGGAATTAACAAGGTGATGCCGAGGAGAGCCTGATAGGATTCAATCTGGCAGCTGCTGGAGCTGTCATTGTAACTGTTTCTGGTTATTGTTTTCATCTTTTCTGAGAGGTGGGCTGGGCAGGTGTCGATGTTTGCTGAAGTCCCCATCAGGGCTGGAGGTGGGCTGCAACCACCTAGAGCTGTAAGGGGGCTCCTCTCCCCATCAGCTCTGCCCTCCAAGCCCAGCCCTCCACCCTCATGTATTATTTACCAAAGACCTTGGATTCTGGTCCCAGTGAACAGACCTTTTGGTCCGGTCTCTGCATAGGCTGGGATGGAGTCGAAGCCAGCCCAGCCTTCTAGCAACTTCTCTCCCAGAGACAATAAAGATTAGGCCATCTGCCACCCCTGCCCCACACCCAGGGGGTGGTCTCCCTCAGGCCTGTTCCTCTCCCAGCCTTCAGTGGTCTGTGCCCTCAGAGGTGAGCTACAGGTGATGGAGGTGAGTGGGGGAAGTGCTTCAAAGATGCAAGCATGAAACCTAGAGAAACAAAGTAGCTTGTCCATAGTCACTAAGACAGGAGGAGATGAAACAGGCCCAGAGCACGAGGAGCCTTTTTGGGGTGGCCAAAGCTTTATGCTTAATGGAAAGATAGGTGTTTCATGACCCTGGCCTGGCTAAAGCAGGCAGGGCCCAGAGCACTAGAAGTGGTCTCTGAGGCCTGAGGGAATTTGGGACTGCCATGACTCCTCCAGGCAGTCCTCTAGGACAATTCCACACCTAGTCCCCACTAGCAAGACCCACACTGGGATGGTATTGCTGGTATTGGTGCCCAGCAAATGCTCCCCAGGCAGAGCCCTGTTCCAAGGACTCTCCCTTCATCCAGTATCAGATGAGCCAGACAGGGCTCTTCTTGTCACCAGAGCTGGGCTCCTTCTCCATCAGAGGTGAGAATTTTACTTGTAGTCTGAGTTGGGCCAAAACTTTGTTCTCAAAAGTGCCTCTAGGCCCTCAGCCTCCTCCCGAAGAGTATTTCACTGCTCCCTACCCCCACCAGTCCCACTTCTGAGCAACATCACGATAAGTGTGTATGTGTGTGTGTATGTGTGCTTGTGCGTGTGTGCGTGTTTGTTGACCTTTCCACTTGGCCAACATTCCTTTGTTTTTCTCAGCTCTTTTGGGTAGATGGCCATGGCAGGAAGTGCTGTTAGGAGAGCAGGTTCTCAGGAAACCTTTTTTTCCAAAGCCCCAGAGACATGGAACTCAAGGAGACACTGGAAGATGAAGGCCTATCGAGAAGAAAATGGGTTCCCAGGGCAGTTAGAGGAGTGTGGGTGAGAGACAAGGGTCTCCCCACAGACAGCACTCTAACCCCAATGCAGATACTTGTGGGGCCTGCCCCTAGGCATTATTGCCATTGCCTGGTCAGTGTTGCCAGCCTGGCCAGCAAAGCCGGGTGATCCTTTGCAGGTTGCTTTATCTCTCTGAGCCATATATGTCTCAAAGAAGCCAAAGTCCTGGGTTTGCTGCCAGCGTGTGTGATCTCCCTACCCCAGAAGTGCTCAGGCTGTGTCTCTATAGCCCTTTACCTCTATGCTTAGAGCCAGCACAGCACGTCCCTGATTGGGGGCTGTGGGCTCTGGGGGCAGTAATACCCTATCGGTACCTTGACTATCACCCCCTTTCTCCTCTAGGTCTCAGTGGGCAAACCAGGGATCCTCCTGGAGCCTTTTAGAGTTCAGAGAAGGCGTGGTGCGGGCACCTCCCCACCCCCACCGCGGGTGAGGTGTTTTCACTAGAATCGCAGCATAGCTGCGGCTGGAGGCCTCTTCCCAGGAAGAAAGAGCAGAGCGCCTCTTCCAAGAACTCAGAGGAGGCCCACAGGCAGGGGAGGGAGGAGCGGGGGAGTTAATTTTAAACCAAACAGCCTTCAACGCTTCTCAGGAACTGGTTGCTCAACGTGATCTGGCAGGTCCCAGGCGGGCAGGCAGGCCTGCTGCCAGCTCAGAGATGGTGGGGGTGGAGGACTCACCCCAGAGGAGAGGCCCAGTGACCTTGAGGGAAGTTGGGCCCTGTCCTTGTCCATGAATCCGGGCCTGTCACCCCAGATCCCCACCTACCTGACCTGATTTGCTGGGCTTTGGGGTGGGGTGACTTCCTCTGTCCTAACCAGGTTAGGTGTAATTATAACAGGATTAATAATATAGATGTCATGTCCTTCCAAGGGACCTAAGACTGTCCCATCCCTCACTCTTTGCTTAGAACCTGACACTTCTGTCTCATGGTCTGTCCCTCTGGAGATTATCTGATGAAAGCCTACTATGGGGTCAGAGTAAGGCCTGTGCCATTCACCCATAGGATAGGACCCTGGAATGCCCGGCTGGTGATGGACAGAGGGATATGGAGGGTGAAGTTGCAGCAGCCAGCAGAATTTCTGGGTCCAAGGAGCAAGCCTCCTGTATGTACAGGAAGGCTCTGAACTGAATTCACTGGGTTCACCCCTCCCCACCACACTCCCCACAGCCAACAAACGAAAGGGGGAGAGAGTCAAAGCGCCTTCACACTCACTGACCTCCCGGTCCCCTCTGGGCTGACAGTCTGGGCCCCCCTCCCAGTGTCTGGTTCCTACAGAGGCTCCTCCCAGGGCACCCTCTCCTGCATTACCTCCACCAGCTGCCCAATGAGACTCCAGCAGCCTGGGCGGGGTGAGGCCTGTGTTCTAGGAAAAGATCCTGAGCTACCGCTGCCAGGAGCTGCAGTTCTTGGAATCAGCACTGCAGGGTGAGGGGAAGCTTCCTGGAACCTGCTGGCCAGTCCAGGGAGAGAGGCTCAGAGGACGGGCAGTGACCTCAGTGAGGGGGAGGGGGTGCTGAGGCCTCAGCTTTTGTCCTGGCTTCCAGGAAGCCCTACCTGACTGCAGGTGCCTCCATCTTAGCACTAAGTCTGGTAGGCCCCAGGAGAAGCCCAGATCTGGGACAGCCTCTGTAGTACCCAGCATCTAGCCTAGGAATAGGCACAGAGTGGACAACCAGAAACAATAGGGAAAGGAGAGAGGGTGGGGGGGGGGGGGGTAGGGGGGCAGCGTGCAGGTATGGGCAAACAGGTGAAGGTGGGATATTGGGCATGAGTGTATTGCCCAGACCAGTGAGCAGCCAGGGCATGAAGGGCTCAGGAGAGTAGGAGGGAGAGCAAGGTGGGGTCAGCAATGCCAGGCCTGACTCACAGAGATCCCTTCCTGATCGACAGGCAGCCTCTGGCCAAATCTCCTATCACTTCTACAGGCCAGTCTTTTCCTACATGGCCTTTCCCTCAGATCCCTGTCCCACGGTTGGGGTACAGGCCCCAGCTTCAGAGTCAGGCCACGTAGAATAGTCCTGGCCCAATGCCCAGCTGTGCAGCCTTAAGCACACATCTGGCCGGTTGGAGTTTCAGCTCCCCTGCCTGGATAATTGAGGGGAGATGCTACAGGGCACCCAGGAAGCGGTGAGGTCTATGTCCTGAGTCTGGGACAGGGTTGGAGTGTAGCTACACTTCAAGGTTATGGTTCAGTGTTCCCATTACAGGGTCCCAGGGTCAGCACCATCAGGGGAGGAGTCTGGAAGTCTGGCTGAGGGGGCTGGAGGGTAGGTCAGGATCACCACAGAGAGCAACTAAGGGCCTCCCTCTCTGACTAGGTGAACTTGGGGCAGCCTTCTAACCCCTCAGGACATGTTTGCCTTCGGAAGAACGGAGAACCCTCCCTAACCAGGGCTGGACAGCAGTGTGGACAAGGACTTGCCTCTCCCCTCATGCCCTCAGGTCACTCCTTGCCTCTCACTGAACACAGCCCCAAGCCTGCTACCACCCAGCCCCAGCACATCCCAGAGAATGGGGCCCCCAACCCATCCTCCAGGTCCAGTCCTAGGATTGAGAAGGGCTGAGGCTCAGTGCCCAAATAGAGCCATGAGGCAGGCCTGTAACAGAGAGGTCCTTTGACCCCTGTAGGAGGATGGTGGGGCAGCCTAGGGACACAGTTCATCACTGTGCCTGCGCTTGGGAGTGCTGGTTCTCAGAGGCTACTGGGGTAGCTGGCAGTGCGAGGGAGGCTGAGTCCTCCACCACCTAGAGGCCCAGGGACCTGCACCCAGGTCAAGCTGGCTCGGAAAGAACCCACCATGGAAGAACTGTACCCAGAGCCCACCCAACCGGAACGGGAAGAGCTGCCAGGTGGCATCTACTGGGTTTGCAGAGGATACTGGAGCCCTGCTGCAGGTGGTTTCAGAGCCAGGCAACCTGCCCGAATTGAGCCAGTCACGAATAGTCTGTGAGCCATTGTCTGTAAAACGGAGACGATGTTATCACTTACCTTTATCGTGGCAAGGAGTATATGTGTAGCTTTCTTTTTCTTTGGGGTTTCCTCCCTAGTCCCACCCCACCCCTCTGCTTCCCCTTAACATGAGCCATGTAGACAGACATGAGCCCCAGCAGTGCTCTTTCTCTGGCCCTTGTTGCAGCAAGAGGGACCCGCAGACACATTTGCTTTCCCCACTGGAGCACAGGGCCTTACGCTTGCAGTGCTCTGGGCAAAAGGACAAATGGAGGCCCATGTTACAGAGTCTAAATACTTAAAAATCATAAATCAAGCTATAAACTGCTAATAAAATGTGTTCCATCCTTCTACTTAACAAAGAAACTTTCATAACAATAAAAAATCTGCAAATCTGTAGTTTTTCTATGTCTGGAAGTCACATAAAAACATCAGAAAGTCAGGGGCACCTGGGAGGCTCAGTCGGTTGAGCATCTGACTTCGGCTCAGGTCATAATCTCACGGTTCATGAGTTTGAGCCCTGCATTGAGCTCTGTGCTGACAGCTCAGAGCCTGGAACCTGCTTCAGATTCTGTGTCTCCCTTTCTTTCTCTGACCCTCCCCCACTCACACACTCTCTGTCTCTCAAAAATAAACAAACATTACAAAAACTTTTTTTTTAAATATCGGAAAGTCAGATATCAAAGGTGATTGAGTCTCATGATTATTGCTCTCATCCAGGTGTTCCGTGGTGTTAGACGAAAATAAACAAAGACATTCTTAATTCATAGAGTGTTATATATTTATTCTGTAACATTCACTGTTCTTGTTTTATTCCAGTAAAACTATTGGTTATGTTATTATAATAAAGATTTTTCATATAATTTCTATCATCTTGGCAGTAATGCTTTGAAAGATTAAAGTGATATATTCAAAGAATATAAATTAAATATAAATTAAACTAAATATATTAAAAAATTGAAAAGTATTTAAAATGTTTCAAAAAGCTATTTTAAAAATAATCAAAATTAGTAAAAGTAAAAAGCAAAATATACCTTATCATTGTAAGTTATGATGAACCGATGTCAACATTTAAATAAAAAAGATTTTAAACTAAAACTTTAACTTTTTGAAATTTTTATTCACTGTTAAATACTTATGTAGAAATAAACCTTCCCAATTCATCTTCAAATCCTCTGTAAACTCTGAGGCAGGGTCACAACCACCCTGCATTTCCCTGGAGGCTGAATGGTGTCATCATGAGTGCGTGTTTGAGTCTGTCTCACACCGTGCCAGCGCTGTGTCAAATCCCCAGTGATGGTGATGCTCACATGCTTTTTTAGTCCATTTATTGTGAATTGATTGTTTTTGTTTTTGTGATATGTTCTAAATAGCAGGCCCCAGGCAGATGAGAAGAGAGTGGTAACAGATGAGGCACCACTCCCAGTAGATGATATGGGAAAGCTTTGGGGAAAAAAGGAAGTCCAATGTCTCCCTCACACAAGCAACCACCATAAATGTTAAATATTTAAACATGAAAGAGGAAACCCTACAAGCCCTTTAGAGCACCTCTCTAGGGGTTACAACAATATCGATTCTGGGTAAGGAAACTTCTTCCTTCATGTGCTCCCCTGCATCATTTGCAGGGTAGGTGGGTCTGGGGAAAGGAGAGTCATGCCATTAATGCCTATTTAGTGTCATCTCCCTGTCTCAGGGGTGAGGGTGAGGTCCTCCTAGAAGTAGGCCCTAAGACAAGGACCCAAATACAAATAGTTTATTTGGGAGGTGATGCTGAGAATCACCAGTAGGGTGTTGGGAGACAATTCTCCATGGTTCTCTGAAAGTATATTTCTGTACACTTGCCTGTAGGCTCAATGACTCCCTTGTTCCAAGCAATCCTTTCAAGGGTGATTATTATACCAAACAGCCTCAGAAAACAGAGATAGTATTTCCTCTAGGGGAAAAAGGCAGATTTGTTTATTGTCCAGCATAAGAAAGATAGTATCTTCCTTGGAGGCAAAGGTTGGCAGGTTTGCTTGCAGCCTATTATAAAAGATTTGGGGCCCCTGTCCCCAGGGTTCCTCTCCTGTAATGCAAACCACTGCATGTGCAGGCACCATCTGGTGCTTACTGGGTCACCCTGTGGGAACTGGGCTTCAGGGAAGTGGTACAAGAAAATGCTGATCCTGGGTCTACCGCTGCTACTGTATAACAAACTGATCTTTATTTCTGAACCACGAGTCTTGTGCCTTCTGCCAGCATCCTTGGGAATATAAGGGGTGAACTTGTTAGCTTGCAAGTTGGACAAAATCTCAGAGCCTTCCTAGTTTCTGACATAGAGGAGAAGGGAAGTGAGACAGAGAAAGAAAGGAAAGTTAGGCAGGTGTGTTAATGAGTAGGCTCCCTCTGTAGGCAACCGAGGCTCAGTCCTCAGCTGAGAGATGGAATAGAACACACCTCATGGTTGTCCCATCCAAGGAGTGAGAAAGCTGGGATGTGTATCCACCAACTCCTACCTTCACTGGCTTATGGCGGCTCCAGGGGATGACCTTTCAGTCACTTACCAAGCTGGCCTGTGCATCAGAGAAAGCCTCAGGTTGAGTATTGCAACTGCCATGTGTGAACTTCACCTGGAGAGGATATGACCCCACCAGCGGCTCCGAGTGAGCAGGGCCTTATCTGAATGCTGCCCATCCCCAGTACCCCGCACAGTGCCGAGCAGACTGCCATCAAGCACATGCCATGTGGCCCAAGGATAAAGGCCTGTTTGTTTACTTCCCTATATCCTCCATTAGGGCCATGAACTCCTTATGGGCAGCATCTGTATTAATTTTTCCTTCATACTCTGGTACCAAGGCCTGACAATCAGCAAACACTCGCTGAAGGTTTATTACATGAATAATGCAAGTAAATAAGCTTCTAAAATAAATGAACAAAACAGAGTCAGCCAGGATGAGACTGAGCCATCCTTAACTAGAGAAAGGATGTCTATCCAAAATCAAAGCAAGTGCACTTGACAGGGAGGCACCAGAGGCGTCACTACGTGTGTGGGAAACAAGATATAAGTGCTTTAGCCATCACTATTTTTCAATATTATATTGAAGGTCTCAGCCAAGCTATGAGACAAGGAAAATAAAAATAAGAGCTAAAAATATTAGCAAGGAAAAAACAAATTTATCGTTATTTTCAGTGGTAAAACATCAGCATAGAAAATCCAAGAGAAGCAACGACCAACAGATCTAAGAGAAACCCAAGAAATGGCCAGTTACAGGATAAACCACATAAATTAACAGCTTCCCAGTGCACCAGCAAGAACCAGCTAGGCCATCACCCTATATAATAATCAACAACAACAAACACCGTATAACTGTATAGTAGATAAACAGCAAAGCTGACTTTTCTTTAGGGGCATGGGCCTGGGATAGCCAGGGGAGGAAATGAGGCATGAGGAACTGAAAACCACCTTCCCCTCGGCTGTAAGCTTTACCCTCCTACCCCCCATAACCCACCAAACTTTCTCCAGGGCCCCGAGCCAGAGGCACGGGTTAGATCCCAATGGCCTTCCCTGAGCTGGCCCCTCTGCACTAGAGGCTGCACACAAGTTGGCCGTTCCAGAGGGCAGGTCAGTTGTGTCCATTCCCTGAGACACAGCAAAGCCAAGAGCTGAAGCCCTGGGCAGAGTTCTTAGTTGTTAGGGGTGAGGGCATAGCCAGGTAGTAATGGGGCTTAAAGCCTCGTGGGGCAAAGGCAGCTCCCAAGCCCCTTTCCCGAGACTAGGTGGAAGAGAAGAGAGAACCCAGTCTGGGGCCATTTAATGAGAGAGCAACACCCAACAAACCTGAGGGTTCTCTACATTTTGTCCAGCCCTCACCCTTTATCCCACCAAACACAGGCACAGGCCTGGCACACAGTTGAGGGATCCTTGGCGTGTGGAGAAATAAACACAATCTGGAATGGCAAACTCCGAGAGACCAATCTTGCCTAGAGTGCAGTGCTCCAGGGCTTCTCTGTCAGCTGCAGTCTCCTCCACCCTCAGAGGACATAGCAGGACTTTGCTGCCCCTTCAGAGAAGGGGCAGACCTGGGGGCAGGTGGCAACATCCGGTAGAAGTGCTGTCCCCTGTCCTAGCTCCAGGCCCACCCTCGTGACTGGCAGTCTGAAAGGCTGAGCTGGCCTCAGTGTGGTTCCTACTGTCTCTGCCTCAAGGCACTGTCCACTGCCAGCCTTGGCCTCTAGAGATTGATTTTACATTTAGTAGGTGGATGAGCAGTGGGTGGAAGTGGGAGAGACACTCAGGGGAGGCCAGAGACAGGGAAAGTTCCAGAGGGTCAGAAAAGGTAGAGGAAGCATTTAAATAGAATGTGGAAGTCTGGATTTCATTTGAGTAATAGAGAGGGAGAGTGAAAGGAAGACTAAGAGTGAGAGCGAGAGAGAGCATTCCAAGCATCTAGGTCAGCCCAACCAAAGATGTGGCATATGGGAAATCCCTGGGAATGATCCATAAAGCTTGGGAAGACCCTGTGGTTGGTCCTCAGGAGAGTTTGCTGGGAGAATCCCCAATCTTATCTCCCAGAGTTTAATGCAGTGTGGTCATCAGGGGGTGTCAAGTCCCAAGTGCCAGGTCAAAGAGGTCAGGGATGTGGGCAAGGCACCCAGATCGGGCTCACTCCCCTCCCAGATCTCCCCTAACTTGCTGTTTGAGCCTGGCTGAGGTGTGGGGCCTCTCTGGACTTCAGCTTTTCCCCCCATAGAATGGGGGCATAGTACTCAAGCTCCCATGGGCTCCCATGACTCAGAGACAGTGGTTGGGCCTAAGATGGGGTGATACCCCCCCCAACACACACAAGGTCCTGACCTAGCTCCCTCAACCATGGGAGACCACCTGTGATCATGGACATTGGACCCAAGTGCTCAAGTCCCACACCTATGCACGTGCCTGTACACATGGGCACCTGTATAGGGGTGTGCAGGTCTCTATCAGGTGCGTGTGTGATGTGGCCTGGTTCCCCTGGAGCCTAAGGCCTCCCATGGTTCCTCATTGCTGACCAGAGCAAGCCTAAGGACACATCCACTCACTGGGGGCCTGTCAGGAGGAGTCCCTGTCCAAGTCCACAAGTTCCTCAATGACAAGGCCCCCCCACTTGAACCACCCCAACCCTGGCTTGATTTACATACAGTTGGTGCTCAACGCTTGTGGGTGAGCAATGGGCCTGACAATGGGAGGGGGGACAGGACAGGTAAGGACCTCAGTCACCCCTTCCCCAAGCTTGGGAAGTAGCCTCAGCCCTCAGTAACTTCACAGAGGATGTTGGCAGGAAAAGAAGACTTGTCCCAGATGCTGCATCCTCACATGACCCTGAATTCCACCCCACCCAAGTGGCCCCAAGAGGAGGCTGAGGTACTGAGCTCTTGGCTGTGACTCAGCGGAAGGCAGGCAGGAAGAGGGGGGTGGTGCTGGGCCCTAGGGTTTTGCTTCTCATTTCTCTCTTTCCAAAGCAAGTTCTCAGAAATGAAGGTACCCAGAACTACAGAAACCCCAGGCTTTCAGAGGCACTGGGTTCCCCTGTCCTCCCACCCCTGGAGGCACCACCATTGGGCCCGGGGAAGCCCCTAGTCCCTGTTCCCTGCTTGGTGCCTTCTTCCATGCCCCAGAATCAGGGATTGAGTACCTGGAAGGTCCATATTGGAGTCGAGAGGGGATTGTGGACTCCTGAGGCTTTTCAGAAGCACATGGCCCAGAATCACTTGCTGAGACAGACACTAGATGAAAGGAGGCACTGGGAATCTCCAGGTTGTGGGGGTAGAGCAGCCCAGGGCGGGCTTCCCGGAAGAGGCGGGGACACCAAGAACCCAAAGGAGCCGCACTTGAGTTTCCTCCCCCTTCCCTTCCCTTTCCTCATTCTCTTCTCCTCCCTTCCTCCTTTCCTTTCCTTCCTCTCGCTTTCCCTCTCTGTTCTTTTCATATTTTTCAGCTATTGTAAGGAGCCCAATTTAAAAAACCATGCGCAGACTCAAATGGGCACACCACCAAATTATGACACATTAGAATCCTCCCTGTGTGTCCAGAGAACTGGGTTTGTACTGAGCTTGAAATAAAGCTTCTCCTGCTGTCCCTGTGAATGAAAGAAACTCCGAGGTGGCCTTCAGAAACACTGCCACCACTTGTAACCAATTATCTGTGGGTGTCAGGGGTCACTTAGGTCCTGTGCCACTGAAATCAAACCCTGAAAGAAGCTGGACACTGAGGCTGACCTAGGACTGCGACTCCTATCCCAGCCCCCAGTTCAAACGTGTGTTCACTGCTGTCCTTCTCGATGGACTTAACGCTAAGAAAATGTTGATAATTTGAATTTTAAAAATACATTTATGTTTAAGGTATTGCTTTTATCTTTGTAAAAATACATATTTGAGGTTCACCTGAAGCTTACTTTGAAAAAACAAACTCCACAGCTCTAAAGGGCAGGGCGGAATGGGGAAGACATGGTGGACTTCTGTGCAGGCAGAGAGAGGGAGCTGTAGTTAGTTCTTGAGCTGTGGAATGCCTTCAAGAGGGGCTTTAGGCACATCCACCTGGTGCCTCCTCCCAGGATCTCCCAGGCCTGGGGACCTAAAATGCCTCCCCCACCAGGCAGGCTTCATACCACTTATGCTGAGATGGGACTCACCTTCCCATCCACTTGTTAGCTGAGAAGTAGAGTCTGATGTCTGTCTGTCCCACTGCACGTCCAGAGGACATCAGTCTCCTTTCGGTAGCAGCCACTCTCACTGCCCTCCCCTCCCCCACACGTGGGGGCTCTGCATCTGGTTCCTCTGCTGCCGAGTGTGAAAGCCAGGCACCTGGGAGGGAAGGAAGTTTGCTCCACATCTGGTGCTTCTGTTTGACTTGCCACTTTCCCCTTCGTCTGGAAGCCCAGGTCAGCCCTGCCGCTTCTCCCACCCCCAGGTATCTGAGCTTCTCTGGGAATTGAGGTCTTGGGCTGCAGTCAGCCTCCCAGGGGCCTGCTCACAGTCCCTGTCCCCCAGCTGGGACATCAGAGGACTGAGTTCATAACCCAGCATGGCCACTTCCTGGTTGTGTGATGTTGGGCAACTTAAGCCTTAGTCTCTTCACCTGTCTGGTGGCCAAAGAAGCCATCCCTGATGTGCAGACAGAATTTATGTCAGTGTGTGCAGCACCTGGCACCAGGTGGCACATGGAGATGCCTGGTTACTGTTGTTGGCAGTGTTAGGGCCTGGGAGGGTGGTCTTCCCAATTTTACCTCAAGGGCTGCCTCTGACCTATGCCCCTACTGGTTACATCTGGATCTCTTGACGCTCTTGTCCATTGTCTGACACGGCCTCTGGCATGTCCTGATGGCATCCCACACTCTCAAGCTGACTATCCTTACCATCCCACTCTCCAACTCAGGGTGGCCCTGGGCTCTAGTCAGAGTCATGGGCCCCATGGTGGTCCTAGACACCTCCTCCTCCACCCAACCCCTCAGCAATGGTTGAGTCAATTCTGTTTCGGAGCTACCTGAAGAGCCATATGAAAGAGCCATGCCATCCAAGTAAATGACCACAGGCCCTTGGCAGCAATGGAGGTGGGCAGTACTGAACCATGAGTCAGAAGGCGAGTGCTATGTGACCCTTAATGAATACCTTCCTTGGAACTGTTTGGAAAGAGGGAGATCAAGAAGTAGACATGAGTCTTGCTAAAATCCACACCTTCCAATATGATCAGGCTCTCTTGGCTTCGTAAAAAACATATTAGAAGAATCCAGGTTCTCAGACCCATTATGAGGCATATCAGCCCACACCTGGCCTCCCGGTAGCTCTCCCTATGGCTCCTGAGGTGGGACCGTGGCTTCAAGAGCCCCAGGACTTGGCCAGCCTGAACAGGGACAGGATGAAGGACTCTAGTTGGCCACTTCAGGTTTGGTAACCACAAGGCTGAGAATCCCAGGAATGAATCAATTCTATCTGAGCCACAAAGCCCAGTCCAGGTCTGTATCAGGAGATGGGCACTGGCTGGTGGCTGGAAGGAGACAAACCCTCCACAACTTCCATCAGCTTGAAGTGAGGGACTACTGTGCCCATTTAACAGATGTGGTACCGGCAACCCAGAGAGTGCAGGGCCCCTGTTCATCCTCACATACTCAAGAGGTGCTGGATCTAGTCCCTAACATCCTGTCTGAAATCCTGGGTGGTCCCAATACCACAGAGATGGGCCATAGAAGCCAACCTTGCCTTCTTTCTCCTGATCGCAGTCCCATTTCCTAGCTGCCCCTGGTGCCAGGCCAGCCTCTCCAGGGCCCACCCTGAGCAGTCTTCCAGTCTTCTCTATCACATCAGACCTGGGGATAGGGAGCCTGGGCAGCTCAGGTCTCCAGATGGTGGGGGGTTCCCCACTCCCCACCCCAGCCACCCCACCTCTCAGAGCAGAAGTATTCAAAGCAATCTATCATGTACCTCAAATTTCCTCCAGCTCCTGCCCATTTCTGAAGCCACTTCCATTTTTAGGTATTTGTGACAGCAGTACTTCACTTCAAGTACCAAAACCTGTACTAGTTTCCTATTGCTGCTGTAACTTATTACCACAAATCTGGTGGCTTAAAACAACACAAATTTATCATTTTATAGCTTCGGAGGTCAGAAATCCAAAATTAGTTCTACTAGGCGAAAATCAAGGTGTTGGCAGGATTCTCTTCTTTCTTGAGGCTCTAGGGAGGAATCCATTTCCTCGTCCTTGCCAGCGTCTAGAGGCTGTCTGCATTCCTTGGCTCGCGGCCCTTTTCTCCAGCACACTGCTGGTGACCTCTGCTTCCCTCACATCTCCTCCCCCACCCCTGTCTTATAAGGACCCTTGTTGATTACACTGAGCCCATCTGAATAATCCAGGATAATCCTTCCATCTCAAGATCCTTAACTTAATCACATCTGCAGTTCCTTTTGCCATGTGAGGTAACACATTCAAGGGTTTGGGGGATTAGAATGCAGTATCTTAGGGGCCATTTTTCAATCTGCCACAGGAGGGGTAGGCTTGCTTTGCCAATCCCAAGCCCCATCCAGAGGCCTGGTCCAGGATAGAGGAGTCCTGACAGGGGATCAGGCCGCTGTTCTGGCCAAGACTCTGGGTGGGGGCTGGCCACGGCCCAGAGCTCCAGGAAACCTGGCGCCTGCCCCTGTTGCCGCCAAGGACAGCCTGTACTCCTGGCGCAGCCGCTGTGCACAGATCAGGTGCACTTGAGCCCATTAGCAACCATGGCTCAACTCAGACAGCTGCCTAGCTCGAGTAGGAG
The DNA here is from genome assembly GCA_030068075.1 of Paguma larvata. Lineage (NCBI taxonomy): Eukaryota > Metazoa > Chordata > Mammalia > Carnivora > Viverridae > Paguma > Paguma larvata. Next base: position 18,458,107 of record CM057842.1, on the reverse strand, counting down.
GCCGGGCCCTCATAGTTTCTTCTCTCCCTACTGAACAGAATATGCAAAAGCTGCTGTCAGATCAGACAAGAGCCACACAGGAAGTTCTGGCTCCATTCTAGAAAATACACACATTGTTGGTTTATGAGTGGACATTACTGACCCTAGGGTATGTCAGACCCACATGGGGCCCCAGAGAGATGAGGGAGACAGGAAGGTTTCCAAATGCATGGGGCAGAATGTCATTGGTGCTGGCAGAAGTTCGGGCTAGGAGCATGGCATGTAGGAGGGAGGGAGGACAGAGGGATCAGGGCGGGTGTTCTGGAGGAGGCAGCATTTATGTTGGAGCTTGAAGAAGGGATCGTTTGGACTGGCACTGATGGGCAAGGCATTCCGGATGGGAGACACTGCCTGGGCGAAGGGAAGGAGGTATGTTTAGGGAATGGAAAGTTCCGTGAGGAAGAACTGCCCTTTTACCCACTGCCCTTCTGCAGTCCAGGGCAGTGGATAAAAGAATCCGAAGGTTGACAAGGAAGGACATGCAGCCTGAAAAGGTTAAAGCAGTCCTCAAAGTCTGTCAGCAGTGGGACACGTTGTTCTGACGGAAGCTTACTCAGAGCACTGATGGGGCTTTGAAAGGGGTCCACACGGGGTCTTTCCCACAGCCATCACCCTCCCCCCCCACCTCTTCGGACCTGGATTCTGCAGGACACAGTGACCACACTCAAGTCACGGGGAGACAGCCAAGGGTTTAGGGCAGGAATTGGCAACGGTCAATGACCCAGGGTCCAGGTACAGGGTGGTGGCAGAAAAGGGTTTAGGGGTGAGGCACCTGGGTGGCTCAGTTAAGCATCTGACTTTGGCTCAGGTCATGATCTTACAGTTCACGAGTTTGAGCCCTATGTTGGGCTCTGTGCTGAGAGCTCAGAGCCTGGAGCCTCCTTCAGATTCTGTCTCCCTCTCTCTCTGCCCCTCCCCACTTGCTCTCTTGTTCTCTCTCTCTCAAAAATAAACATTAAAAAGAAAAAAACTTTTAAAAAATAAAAAAAAAAAGCTTTATGGGTTTAGGGGTACATTTCAATAGGGCAACTAGAGGGGCCCATGGAAAAACGCAAGGACAGCTGGGACAAGCACCCAACTGTGAGACAAAGTTTCAGTTTCCTCAACTATCAGCAGACGGAATGGAATTACTTTCTGAGTACATCAGTCAAAGACTCCTACATCCCCTGCCCATGCTCAGGGTTCAGCTGAAAGAGGCTGGGAGGGCAGTAGACACATCCCTCAAGACCTCAGGAGTCTGAAGAGCCTGGTCTCTACCACCAGTCCCATAATACATGCTGCGGGTGGGGAGCAACTCATCTCTCACTCTGGCCCCAGGAAGGAGGGAGGAGATAGGGCAGGTGAGCCTGGCTTTCTTGGGCAGAGCCACTGGCTGTTGTGGCCTGGACTTCAGGGCATTCAAGCCCTAGGGAGGAGAGGAGGTGCTGAGGGAAATGTGGGCAGCCAGGCTACCAGCCTCTTGCGGGCTCCATCTCTAGAAAGCAGGCAGATGTGAAGAGCCCAAGAGTGAAATCCCTGCCTTCCCTCCTTTCCAAACTGCCATGTCTCTGCCTGCTTTGTTTTGGTGTCAAGCACAAGACAGATGCATAAGGGTACAGACCCTCCCTGTGTCTCCCTGCATGTCTGCTCTCTGGAGCAAGTGGTGAAAACACAATGCCCCATGAAAGGTACATCCCATGGACTCCTCAGAACCATCCTACGAGATAAAGCACAGGGTCCCATTTATCAGGTATGAAAGCCAAGGCTGAGGGAGGTGAAGTCATCTGCCCAAGGTCACATTCTGGTGACGGGCAGATGCCAAAATCTGAACTCAGATCTCAGGCATCTCAGGCTGGTGTGGCTCCAACATCAGAGCTCAATGTCCAATGCCCAATCAAGCCAGTAGCTGCAGGCTTGAGGCCCGGTCTGCCAGTCCACTTGGCCTGCATCTATTTATCAGAGGAGTCGAGCCTCATGGTTTTCTAGGAAAGGTTGTCCCCAAACGTTGCTCCTGCTTCTGTGACCGCAGCTGCCCCTACACTGTCACTCCCGTCATTATGTTCTCTTGGGGTGCCATATCCACATGCTTGCCAAGACCTTTCCTCAGTGATGGGTCCAAGGCCAAAAGGGTAAAACCATCAGGGAAGCCAGTACTGGCTGAGGTGTGGCCCAAACTGTGGGACAAGGGGGCGAGTTGCCCTGGGATGCTGCTGAAGATAGCAGGAGCTGAAGGGCACGGGCAGGAGTAGATGGGCAATACTGGTAAGGACCTATGCAGGCACAGGTTGGAGAGCACAAGGGGGCTCAGAAAGCCAGGGGCCTCTCTCTGGCTGTGCCCTACGGCACCTTCCCAGGTTCCTTCCAGACAGCCATGATGGCGAGTCCCTGATCCTCCTCAAAGGAAGTCAGGAGCAGCGTGGAGTCCATGCAGCTGGCGTTGGGCAAGAAGTGGGACACAGGAGCCCTAGGAGCTGCAATGTGGCCCCTGCTAAGGCAGATGTGACCCTCAGCCACAGCAGGGGAAGGAGTGGGTCACTCAAGCCAAGTATGAGCCCAGCAATAGACTCCACAAAAGCGGGACCTAACTTCGCAACTCCACTTGGCTACCTCCCACCATGGGATGTTAGGCAGGCCACATTTTTCTCTTGGGGAGTCCCTGCTGGAGGAGTAAGCATTCAGATGCCAGCTCACACCTGACCTGGCTGACTGGGAATAAAATGAGGCTGCCACTTTACACTGTCCTTGGAGCCAGAAGAGCCAGCTTTTTGTGGGGAAAGGAGCTGCCCGAGGTTCCGGTGCAAGACACAGCCTTAGAACCCAGCATCCTAGCTCTTGCAGAGGATGCTGCCCACCAGACCATACTGCCTCTGGCCACCGCACCACCAGGTCAGGCCCTTGAAAGTGCCAGTGGGATGAGCCAGCCTGGTCTGGCATGTTCCTCAGGACCCACTCTGAATGCAGATTCACCCTGGCACCTGCCAATCTGGAGGTTTCCTGTTGCTGTGGATAGAAGGACTGGGCTTTCAGCCCTCCTGGTGGCCACAGGTCTGCACAGACCAGAGCTCAGGTGGAGGTCACAACTTGCTACCTGCTCTGTCTGGGCTTCTCACTCTCCCCAGCTCCAACCAGGGACAGATGGGTTACCTGAAGTGCAAAGTCAACTTGGAAGGAATGTTTTAACCAAAAGCTATGAGAATAAAAAGTAAACATAAACGTTGCTTACTCTTTACTGGCTCAAGTCTTCTGTGAAATAAATGTGGACTGGTGACACCAGAACCGTGCACCAAAGACCCTCAGCCCGATCCCCTCCAGCAAGCAGGTGGCCAGGTCTGAGCTGAAGTTCAGATGACGCTCCTGTGCTCAGAGGCTAGACCCAGTCAGGGTGTGTGGGAGTATACCTAGGGCAGTTGAGGGCTTGGTCAAACCCTAGGAGTGAGCTGATCAGTCCCAAGCCCCTGGCATCCAAGGCCAAGAGGAGCACCCATGTGCCATTCTCCACACTGCACTCTCACACTCCCACCAGGGGGAGACTGGTGGCTAGTCCTGCTAGGGGAAGCCAGCACTGCCTGGGGACAAGGGGGTAGGGGACCCACAAATCACAGTAACAAAACATTAGATGACTACTTGTTGGTCTCTCGACACTTTATTGGCCATATCTCCCAACATCCCAAGGTAATTCTACCCACAGAAACATTGAGCAACCTACCCTTGGCCACACTGATGTGATGGAGCCAGAATGGGAACCTAGGTCTGCTCAGCTCTGAGCCAAACTATGGATGCCCTTGTTCTTTGCCACCCCAAGAAGGACATCCCCACACTTGCTTCTACTCCCGAGTCTCCTAGAAATGTGGAGCATGGGGAATCACAGAGTCGTGGGAAATGTCATAAGCATCTGGGTTCTAGAAGGTGCCATCACCTCCCTCCAAGTAGCATTCCAAGAAGGATTAGCCAGGCATTCCGGCAGGCTGCGGCCCTGGCCAGGCTTCCGCAGGGCAGCCATGCTGTGGCCTAGACCTCCGGATATGCAGGAACCTGGGCCTAAGGAGACAGGGACAAGAGGCCAATTACTGCCTGTATGCCAGGGGATGGGCAGAGTGTGGGAACAGCACACTCTCCCTACAGCCAGAGCTGTGGATGGCTTGAGTGGAAGGACCAGTGTGGCTATGGAGGTGGGGGTGAGGTAGGTAGAGCTCACCTCCCACAGAAGTCCTTGCGCACAGCCACGAGATTAAGGGACAGGTCAGGCCGGCTCTGAAGCCAGCTGCCAACAAGCTCTGGATGTCTTGGGTCCACTTCTAAGAAGATGCTCCTACATGGAGAAGAAATGGGTCAGTTCAACCAGGCAGGGCTAAGACCTGCACTTCTGGACTGGGAGGGGTGGGGGCAGAATGACTGTCAGGACAGGCCTAGTACACACTGGGACAGGATTCAGGAGACCTGCCCTATCCATACCCAGAGTCCTTCAGGAGCCAAGGTGCCAGGGCCAAGATGTGGGTAATGATGTCCATGCCTTCCTCCCCACCATCCAGGGCTACTGGGTCTTCATAGCTGAAGGGAAAACAGGGGGAGGTGAGAGCCTGGGACGGGGGTATCTTAAGCTGAGCAGGGCCTTCCACACAGGGGCCCCATGGAATTTACACTCTGGACTGAGAGGAAAATCTGAGGACACAGAGGAGGGAGACCCCAAATGGGAGCTCTGATTCCTCTACCTCCTATAGGCAGCAGCTCACCAGGCAGTGCTGGGCGTGTTAAGCAAATCCCACTGACTGATAGTGAGGCGAGGCTGTTCCTATGCTTGGTCCACGGGAGACTAGAGCTGGCAAGACCATTTCTGAGAATCTGGAAAGGGGGACCCAGCACCCTGACCCACATTACCACTGCCTCATCCAAGGGGTCCTGGGCTACCCCTAGTTCTCAGCCCTTGTTTGAGAACAGAATGGCTCAGTGCAAAGCCTGGAGTAGGGTCTTAGTACCAGCCTTCCTGCTAAGCCCCACATGATCTTGGATCAGGCACCTTCCCTCTCCGGGCCTCAGTCTTCTATAAAATGATGTACCCATTTGAGCACCTTCTACGTATTCTACACCACGTCTGATATGTTAGTCGTTGCTAAGTCCTCCTCATGGCCCTGCAAAGATCTACCACTCCCCTTTCAAAGGCAGGAAATGAGGCTCAGAGTTCAGTGGTTATCCAGTGGTCTTTAGTGGGAAGACAGAAGCTGAACCAAGTAGGTCTGTGGGCTCCTGAGTGAGCCTCTCTTTCAACATCACTGCACCTTTTAGTCCCCTCTCCCTCCCTGGCCCTCCCAATGGTTTAGTTTCCCCAGGGCAGACACATTCCCCCAAAGCCTTCTCACGCCTGGCCTCCCTCCTACCACACCCTGCACCTGCGAATCTCAGGGGCTAGCTGCTCCATGTCTTGGTGGAAGATGTAGGGAGGGTTGCTGACGACCAGGTCCATGGGGCCCCAGGGCAGGAGGTGTGCCCAGCTCCCCTCTATGGTCAAAGGGAACACACAGCAGAGACTAGGTGGCAGCTCTACCTGCCAACATGTCCCTTGGTTAGTTCCTCTCCCCAAGCCACGCCATGGGCCCATCTCTAGACCTGATAACCCAGACTTGCAGATTAGTGCCCAGGGTCCCCAGCCAGCAGCCTGGCCAGGAGTGTGTTGTGTATACTCTGAGATGGCAACTCTTCACCTGGAATATCCTTGCCCTCTCCCTTCCTGTCAAATCTCAGATCAGGTGCCACCTTCAGGAAGACCTCTCTGACTGCTTGGTCAATCCAAGAGCCTCTGTCCTCTGCAGTGCTACTGGCCCTGCCATATGCTGCCCCATAGCCAACATGGACTCAGTGTGTGGAGGGCATGCCTGGTTTTAGTCAGTCAATTCCTGGCAACTCTGCTTATCAGTTCCATCCAGGTGCCAGGTGCTACACCAGGTGTATCACACTTTATGGAGGGTGCATATGAGGGTCAAAGATCTTGTGGATACGTAATGAAGCCAGAACTGCAGCCAGAACCCGAGGATACTCTGCAAAGGTGTGGCTGAGCTGTGCTGTGCCTGGGCCAGGCAGGGGCAGGGCGGGCAGGCACTAAAGTATTAATGTATTCTGGTCCTAAAGCTTTTCTCTTGAGCTTCCTCTTATATCCTGACAACAAACAAGCCCTAGTTAAACTCACTAGTTATAGGGGTTGAGAAAGTAAGAAAAACCCTGTGGCTGGTTCCCGCATGGGTTAGGTCAGCCCAGGAGGCAGCAGGAACGCAGCGACTTGTCTGTCCTCAGCAAGGATTGGTCTAAGATACCCCGTGTGTGTGTGTGTGTGTGTGTGTGTGTGCGCGCGCGCTCGCGCGCGCGCGCGTGTGTAGAAGCCCCCCATCCATCTCTGCAGAGTGCCTCATCCACCACTCAGCACCTGTACCCAGGATCTCCACCCCCAGGGAAGATGGGCAGGGAAGATACCTAAAGTCACATCCAGGGGAACGATCTGAATTCTGTCCAGCAACCGAAGCCTGGAGAGATGGGAAGTGAGGGTGAGCACAGGGGAGGCTCCTACTTGTGGCTACCAGGACTATGAGAATAAACGCTTCTTGCACTGGCAGTCATCTGGCGCCCACTGTCCCTCATAATCCTGTGGGACCCATGTCAGGCCACTCCGTCCCGCCTTTCTTAGGAGTAGAAGGCAGACATCAGTGAGTTTGATATCTGAATAAGGATTGAGATCAGATCCCAAAGTCAGACCTCCCCAACCCTGACCCTCTGTCCCCCAAGCCCACCTACCTCTGAGCATTCTCCTGGGTCAGGCAGATGGCAGCTTCTCCTTTATCCACAGCAATGACTCGGCTCTGTCCCAAGAATAAATGGTGGGTACATATGGGACAGGGTGCCTGGAGAGGCCAGGGCAGGGGACCAGAGCTCTCCTTCAACCCCCTACCAGAGAGGAGGAAAATACCCAACAGCCATTCCCCTCTCTGTAGCCAGGGTCTGGCCAGAGAAAGGGACAGGAGTTAGAGGCTATGACCATGATGGGCCCTGTCTTCCCATGTCTGCCACCTCCTCTCAAGTGCTTCTAGCAGAAATAGGTGGAGAAAGGATCTGTGGACAGTGAGCGGCTGTCCCAGTCTACTCAGGGTGGGGCACAGGGATGCAGAAGGGGCTCACCTGGGGAAGCTGACTCAGCAGGCTGAGGGAGATGGCTCCCGATCCGCAGCCCACCTCCAGGATGAGCGGACTACCTTGGGCTCCCAGTGCACAGGAACTCTGGGCCACTTCCTCCAGCACCCATTCAACCAGCTCCTGTGAGACAAAGGGGTCGGATCAGAGTTAGTGCCAACCTGGCCATCCGAGGGGTCTTGGCACGGAGGCCCAAGCATGGTTAGCTCCTGTGTGAATGTAGAGGGATGTCAAAAGCTAGACTGAACTTTATGTCAGGCCACGGGCAGGTCACTCTGCCTCTCCATGCCTCAGATTCCCTATCTGTAAAACCGGGCAGTTGAGGATAACCCACCTCATCACGGTGTTGGGGAGATTAAACAGAAACACATTCGTTAAGACATGGGTCCCATTCCTGGTACATGGTAAGTGTTCAATAAACCCCAGCTAGACCTTTTACAGATAGCCTCCTGTTTTATGTAATGGCAATGCTAAGAACCATGCATGATGGTCTTTGGCCACTTCCTTTGTGACTGGCCCTGCTTCCAGAGCTTTTCCTCCATTAATCTGTTGGATCCTCACAACTTGCCCATGAGGAAGCTGAGGCCCAGGGGTCAAGGCCCTTCCTGGAGCCTGGTTTACAGCTCATGATGGCCAATTATCAGGGGCCGGAGTGTCCCAGCTTCTTCAGAGAGCTGAACTTAGGAGGCCTCCAGGGAGGGACAGGGAATTGCCTTCAAGGAGATAGGGCATAGTTGGAAGAACACAGTCCCGCCTAAGCCCCATAACCAAAGGGGGCTGTGGCATGCATACGTAAGGCATGGGGATAAGTGGGCATGGTGTAGTGGGAGGTGCCTGATTGCACCACACCTGCCTTGGGGGCCAAGGAACACTTTCAGACACTCACTTTGGAAACAATAGGCTTTCAAGTTTTGTCCACCCATCTGCCACCTGCAGGGACTGTGCATGGAAACCAATACAGGGTAGAGGTGAGGGTGGAGGGCTGCTGCTGCCCAGTAGCTAACTGTTTCTAATGAGCACTGGAGTGAGGGCCCAAGCAGCCAGGCATGGAGCTGGGAAAGGGCAATGTGCTTCCTTCTCAAAGGCAGCCCTTAGGAGAAGTCCCCTTCTTGGACTCCTGGGATCCCAGGAAGGGCTGGCTAAGGGAATGGGCAAAGGGGTCAGCAAGTGGGTGCTCCCTTCATCTATAAAGAGGTCCACCTCTCCAGAAAGACTTCCTCACCCCTGCTGCCAGGCTCTGTCTACCATGGCTCCTCACAATGAGTCTAAAGTCCACGATGCGGTTTGCCTCTCCCACCAGACTATAGGTTCCATGATGGGAAGACCAGGAATCCAATCTATCACAGTGTGTCCCACAGGCAAAGCCTGATCCTCAGAAGGGCCTTCTGGCTACTTCCCAAGTACTGGAACAAGCTCTCAGTGGTCAAGGGAAACTACCCTCTAAGTCTCAGACACCCCCCCCCCAAGTACCCCCTAACCGCCAATATCAACAGTCAAGCTCATTGGCTCCAGATCACTCAGACCCATTTGTCATATAAGCTCCTCAGTGCTGAGTTCCAAAAGGCATTTTATCCTTCCAGGCCCCTCAATCCCAGGAGCAAAGCTCACCTGTGCCCAGGGTAGCAAGTCCAAGGCAGGTAGGATTTGGCCAATGGGCCCAACCCTTCCTGTTTCCCTCATTCACTCCCATCAGTCCTGTACCAGGCACTACTGGAGACTATAGGGGTGCTCGCAGCAACCTGGGCCCACAGCACTGGGAATGTCATAGCATGAACAATCTACGGCTGTGATGGAGAGACTACAGACTCAGCACTGAGGCCCCAACTGAGCAACTGGTAGGACAGCTGAGGCTTGTCAGGGGTGTGAACTTCTCTTGGTTTCCTGGCCACAGACAGACCTACTCTGGTTGGAGAATGACCCCTTGGCCAGCCACAGTGGCCACCCACCTCACAGAGACACCCCTGACCTCAGAGAGACATACCACATATATGAATGACCACCCCAGGCAGTATGTGAAGCTGAGACACTGGGCCCCACTGTCACCAGTGTCCCATGGACCCTCTATTACACTCCAGACCACTTGAGGATCAACTTGGCTATGGGACCACGATAGGGGTAGAAACAACCTGCAAGAAGTCCAGAAACTTTCCTCCTCACCGAGTGAAGAGCCTCCAGCCTCCATCGGCCTGAAACTGACAGCTCCTTGAAGGAGGCTGAAAGCTGAGCTGATCTCAGACCCAGGGCACCTCTTCCAGGTGAATAAGGGAAGAATCCAAAACCATGATAGTGTGGGGATAGAAGGGAATGTGGAGAACTGGCAGCTTCCCTCAAGAGGCCAGCCCAAGGTCTCGGTAGGACCTAAGTGCTGTGAGTACCCTCCATTCGGATGCTCTGAAACAGCAGCCTCATGAAGGTGGCACTGCCTCTCTCAAGCCAATCACAGACAAGGCACGGAGCCTCTCACACCCCACAGAGCCTCGCCTTGCCAGGTTGGACACGAATGGCTCACACTCTCAGCCTTGGGTTTCCCACTGTACACACTGCCAGCCTGGGGACTGAGCCACCTTCCCACCCACAGGAAAAGCCCAACTCATCGAGCCACATGCCACCTACAACTTCTCATTTCTGACTTCTGCCCCCATCATCAGAAACTGCCCTTTAGTAGATAAAAAGAACACAGGCACCACGAACTCTTCCCTGCACCCGTTCTCCCTACTCCCTGCCACAGGCCACGTCCTCTCAAGTTCTTGGTAAAGCACCCCCAATGTGGCTTCACATTGGGGCAAACCTGGCAAGTTCTCAGAAATGTCTGCACAGTGAGGTGAGGACCTGGCCTCGTGACCACAGCCTCCCCCTCTGTTCTCCCCTCCCCACTCCCTTTGCAACAGAGCTGCTCTCTGGCCCAGACCCACACAGGAATGGGGGGCCCCTATGTGAGTCGGAAGTCCACATCCCACATTCAGAACCCTGGAGCATATGGCTGGTGCCAGGTCAGCTCTGAGGGGACTCAAAGGTCATCATGGTAGCTTCCCTCCCATGTTCTGACCCTTAGTAGCCTCAGGAGATAGCAAGTAACCTCCCAACCAGAGGTCACATGCTTGGGAAAGACACAGGGTAATCTCCCAAGAGCCTACAGGTGGCAGATCACCACTTCCTGCTCCAGATCTCTGCACCCCATCTCAGCTCATCCAATCCCAGATAGAGACAGCCCTATGGGAGATGGGGCCCTGACCCAGAGTCAGGAAGTCCGAGTGCTGCCCCATACTCTTCTCCCTGGCACCCCTGTGACATTAGGTAGTTCTCAGATTCCCTACTGTCCCTCTAAGCACCGGGCTGTAAGGTGAGGACCTGGCCTCCGAACCACATGATGTGGAAGTGAATAGGGTCAGAGGGTTTCTTGGCCAGGGGAGAGAGGCTAGGAAAGTGAGGTGGAACTCTGGGTCTCCATCTGGGCAGGTGAATGGGGACTGAACTTTCCTTAGAATACTATATACCTGGGTGCCTTTTGAAAATACTCCTCTCAGAACCTGGTGCCCTCCAGCTTGCCTGTCAGCCCACACATAGCCCCATCCATCTGCTCCGCTCTCTCTGGCTCCCTACAAAGTCAAGGGGAAGCCCAAGAAGGGCTACAGAAAGCATCTCTCCCAGAATAAGGGTGCCTCACCAAGGGACGGTATCTGGCACCATACAATCCCTAGTCCTAGTAATTTGAGGGGCATGGGTGATTACCTGATCAGACAGTGGATCTAAGAGAACCACCAAGTCACAGATTCCCTGGCCCAACCCTCTTATCATCTGGGCCCAGAGGGATCAATGACTTGTCTGAGGTGACATAGCTGTACCAGATCTCCAGGTGTCCAGCTGGAGCCCTATCCACTTCACCCATGCCTTCTGAGAAGGAGGAGGGCATTTTCCCCCCATGGATTGGGTAGGCCAGGCTGGGAGCTGGGGCAGTGGTCTGGGATGTGAAGACAGTAAGGAGGCCAGCTCTGCACTCTTGGCCCCACCTACTGAGCCAGACAGGAGACACCAGTATGGAAGAGAAAGGCTTCTGAAGACAATAATCATGGAGTCCCAGCGCCCCCTGGAGGAAGTCTGGGGCAAGATAGGTGCCCTAAACCCCACCCTCATCCCTACCCTGCCCTGTCCTGGTGGCACACTTACCTCGGTTTCCGGGCGAGGGATGAACACTGGGGGGGCCATCTTCAGACTGAGCCCTTGAAAGTCCCACTCCCCGAGGATGTACTGCACAGGCATCCTGCAGAGGAGGCAGCTGGGTGACATCAGTGCCAGAGCTCTGACCAACAGGACCATGACTGATTTGAGAGATATCACTTGTGGGATACCAAAAGTGTTAGGGTGGTGCCTCCTGTGCCCCAGGACACTGAGCCAAGGCCTTCCCTCTCTCCCTTCTTCCTTTCTACTTGCCTGATTCCCCTCTCATCAATCCCTCAGACCAACACCTTCCTAGTCCTTGGACACTTTCCTCTTCTCTGACAACGAACTAGTTGGACTGGAGGAAACCAGACACTTGTTCCCCACACAGAGCCCTCAGGTCTGGGCCATGGGTGCTCACCTTTGCAATCGACAGCTACTCAGCTTCTGGACATGCTGTAGCTGCCAAGGGGTCAGGGGCTGGGTCCGAAGTACCGGCCTCAGGCTCTGAAACTGCCCCACAGAGAATGTGAGTGGCTGCCTAGCCTGATCCAGGGGTCTGACCCAAGTTTAGGTGGATAATGTTTGTGGGCCCAACACTGACCACCTTGGTAGTCCCTGGATCCCTACTGCCTGGCACACACTGTAATAGTTAGTTGGATGAATGAATAAGTATCTATCTAAGACATCTCTTCAGAAAAACCCCATTACTCTTAGCTTAGCATTCTCAGTGGGGCAGAAAAGCCTGGATGTTCTTCCCTAAGGTTCTCCCTCCCCCATGTTCTGCCCTCTTAACAATACTGCACTTAACTGTTTTAGCTCCAAGGACATGAGCCACGATGTACTCACTGGACGCCTGAGCCTCAGGAATGCCCCTCTTCTCAAAGACTGCAGTCCAGTGGCTGACCAGCTCTGTGGCACTCAACAACCCAGCCAGGGGCAGACAGGGTTGCCATGAGCTAAAGGCCCAGCCCCTGGTGCCTCCCCTCCTCCCCGGGCCAGACAGGAGGGCCCAGAGCATTCGGCCCCCAAGCTCCATGTCTCAGGGAAAGGCTCTCCTGAGTGCTCCTAGGTCCCTAAGTCTTCCTGTGAAGTCAGCCGCCGAAGATGGTCACTGGCTCCAACCAGGTAGAGATGGTCACAGGCTCTGCCTCCTCAAGGTGGCTCTGATCCAGATGCAACCTGGGAGAGAGGAGAATGAGGAGAGCAGCTGAGTCTTGTGTGCCCCACTCTCCCCTGACTCGCTGCCTGAGAGAGGGCATGCTCTTGCTCTGCTTCCTCCTTGACTCCATTTTAGACCCTCACCCACCTATTTGATTCTTCTTGTCTTAGCCAATTATGTTTTCGTCATGTTTTTAGCCAAAGTGGGCTAAACCCAGAGCTCAGTCCCTGATGATGGGTCAGGGCTCAGGTTTGAGGTTTGAACAGATCTGTTCCATCTAGTGTGTATGCCTTGGGAAAGTCATTATTTCTGAGTTCCAGTGTCCTCCTCCATAAAATGGGGAGAATAACATCAACTCCACGCAAGCAGTGCAGCAGACAATGAACGTCAAGGGCCTGAGAGTCAGCTCTATACACAAGAGGGACCCAATGTTACATGCGCTTAACTAATATTGCAAGAGAGAGGAGACTGCCTTTGCTTGGGAGCTTTGCTTTGCTTTTGACGTTTTGCATGTACTTGACTGATTTGCATGCTAAAATTCTCCCTCCCTCCCAGCCCCATTGAACCCCTAATCCTAAACATCAGCATAAATTCCCAGCTAAAAAAAATCGACAATTATTTGTTAACTTTATACTTATGTTATCACAAACAAGATTTAACAGAAGGTTTAAAATTAGTGGTCTCCTTTCCCGTCGCACGGACTAAGATCCAAACTAGCATGTACTGAGTACCTGCTAAGTGTCACACCTTCAGGGACGGGCTGGGAGGGAAAGCGACTTGTCTAAAATCGCCTCGCTAGCACTGTCCCAGGCAGGACACAAAGCCACGTCCTCCGGACTCCAGAGGCAGCTCTGTGCACCTAAGCGTTGCCCCAGGAGGAGCCAAGGCCTGAAGTCCGGGACGGAGCTTCCCTCTCAGCTCTGCAAGGTATCGTTAATGACACAGGCGAGGTCGCCTCTCCCCAAGCCTGTTTCCTCATCTATATAACGCGGGGTGAGGGGTCTCGAGAATGCTGCAGTCCAAGGGCACCCGTCCCGGTTCTCATTTCTAGCACATACCGGCCTGAAGAATTACCCCGCCCGCCCGCCGGGACGCAGAAACTGCCGGGGCACTGCCCCCGGATATGCAAGACCGCGGTGACAGCCCTCGAACAACCTGCTTCCGGGTCGGTGCATCTGAGAAAGGACTCGGGCGGACCCAGTCGCCCAGTTCCAGGGTTCCTTAGTGCTACTGGGTTCCACCCGAGAAACCCCTACGGGCTGTTGAAGAGGCTGTGAAAGCCATGCGGGTTACGCCCGTAGCCCACGGGCGGAAGAGTGCGTGGATGTGTGGGAGGTTGCCTTCTGGGAGCCAGGTCCCACCATTCTTCCTGAAAGTCACGGAGGGGACATGACCCCAGCCCGCGGGGACTACTATGAGCTGGTGTTTGGGTACCCAACCGCGGTATTTTGTTGTCAGCCCAAAAGGGGGCGTGTCAACAGCCAGCCTAGGGGTTGAGAATTGGAGCGCGAAATCCAGGGGCGTGGTCTAGCGTAGTCTCTGCGCAGACCAGGCAACACTTGGACGGATTCCAGGATTTGGGGCGGTAGCAATTTGAGGGCGGGTCCCGGTGTTCAGGACCTGGCTGAGAAAGTGGTCCGAACCGCTCTGGGGGCCAGAGGCCACTAGACCGCAGGGCATCTTTTGACCCTCTTGCTCCCAGATTTTAGGTTTTGGACGCTGGAGACCTGGGTTCGAATTCTGGCTGTTGCCAGCTCACTCTGGGCCTCAGTTGCTCTTCTATAAGACTCATGCCATTATCCCACAAAGTGTGACCTGCCGACGTCCTCCCACCACTAGGATATATTGTTAACTAGGTCACTGTTAACGACTATTAAACATGCAGTTTCCTGGGCTCGGTCCCAGACCCATGATCTCATAAACTCCCTTGAAAACCCGAAGATTAGAAGGTATCCGAGCGTACCTCCCCTGAGATGATCGCGCTGTGGATGGAGGCTATTGTGAGGAGTATACGTAGGATTGTTTCACGCTCCCCAATAATGATACCAATCCAATAATAGTACCATCCTGCTCCTAACTTCCTGAACTAAGCTACCCTATTTCTAGCCTGGGGTGGGTGTTTACCCAAGAGCCCTCTCAGTAGAGCCCATTTGAGCAGGAAGCCGAGCCCTAGGGAGGGGAACCATCTTGCTCTAGGTCACAAAGCTTTAGAGGGGCGAGCCAGAGTTCAATGGAGATCCAAGGACTCCCAATCCAGTGCTCTCCCTGAGCCTCCAGTGTTCGCCTGCGTTTTGGGCGCACGCGTCTATCTCGGAGGAGATGGAGCTCGGCCCGAGTTCTAGTGCAAGAAGGGCTTGGCCATCCAAGGTCCCCTACCCTAATTCAGCAAAGGCCACCGGGAGCGAGGGGTGGTCTGCAAGAATCGACACCCAGTGTCCGGCTCCCGCTGGGGGCGGAGCTAGATCCGAGCGACAGGCGATCAGGCCAGTGCCGGGCGGGCTCCAGACCTGACAGCCAATCGGGAACCAGGGGCGCGGAGCGGGCAGGGAGGCGAGGCACTGGAGTGCGGGGGACCCGTGGGGCTACTCGCCTCGGCCCCACCCCCGCGGTGGGTCCAGGCCCTGCCTGTCCCAGCCCAATCTGCCTGAGCCGGCACTCGCGGCTGCCGGCGGTGCGCTGTAGCGGGCCAGCCCGCGGCTCGGATCGCACTGGGAGGGCGTACCTGGGGTCGGACCCGCAGCCCCCGGCCCTGGCCTCCTGCGGATCGCCACCACCCCTAGCCTCTCCGGCTGAGCTCGGCGTCCCAGAGAGGATTAAGTAAGTGCTGAGGTCGCAGCTTCTGTGCAAGAATGGAGGAATCACAGAGTCGCAGAGCGGGGATGGGAATTGGAGCAGGGAGGACTGAGGAACCTAGTAGAGAACGGTATGCAGGTTCTCGGAGGTCGCGGTGCCAACCCATTTCACCCGTTTCCTTCTCTTGCCCTTTGGACCTTCAGGCAGTCCCAGACAGTGATGGGCAGGGCCTTTTTTTCTGCTTTGGATCGAGGAGTAAACAGAGCTCAGAGCAAGAGTTAAGGGTCTGGCCCAAGGTCATGTCTGGGGTCAGAGGCAGAGCCAAGAAAGAACCCGGGACTGCTGACGCGTTCAGTCTAGCTGGAGGGAGAGGATGGAGAGGGATGAGCCCCCATATCTCTCTGCCAACCATGCCCCTTCCTAAGAAGCCATGATTACTGTGTACACTCCTCACACACACACCCATGCACCTGCACAGGGAGGCACCCCACATACACCCAGGGGCTAGGACAGGGAGGTATGTGTGCAGCCACGAGCTGTGTATCTCCCTCCTTCTCCCTAGGCCTACCCTTCTGCAGCTTGGCTGGGACCCCTTCCCATCTTGCCTTACCCAGCGCCCTCTGGCCTGGGAAGACCTAAGCCACACCCTGGCCTGGGCACATCTCCCACTTTCACCTCCCAAGGGAAGAGGGAGGGGAGAAGAAGCACCTCAGAGTGGGAGCTCCATCCCTGCATCTGAAGATGCACTCCCTGCTCGCCTTGTTTTTCCTTGTCCCTGGCAGCCCCTAGCTCCCCTATGGAGGTCCAGTGACCCTTAGAACCTGCAGAGAAGTGGTGCCAGAGGACCTGACCTTAGTCTCTCTCCTTTCCTGCCTTCTGGATTCTCCACACCTGCCCTCCTCCACTGCAAACACAGCCTGGATCACACAATGGGCTGGTCCAGGGGCTTCTGTGGCTCCCCTTTCCCAAGTGGGCTGGCCAGTGGGGAAGGTCTATATACTGGGTACTTACTGTGGGCAGGGGTTGCGCTGAGCTAAGTCTTTGCTAGGGACCAGTTCGTGCTGCCATTTTAACGACCCTGTGAAAGAGGAGGGGTTTTGTTTTTGTTTTTGTTTTATCTCAGACTCAGGAGAACTGAGACACAGAAGTGGAGTGACGTGCCTAGGGTCATCTGACTTTTGGGCAAGTGTTTCCCTCCAGGAAAGGAGAAAGCTGAAGTATTTTTTTTTCTCCAAGCAGGAGGTGAGGGATATGGGGGGCAGAGAGTGAGGAGATGGGAAATGCAGGGAGTAGGGGTGGGAAAGTGGCTATCATGCAGGGAAGAGACTTTTTCTTTCAAACCTCCCCACCACCTTTCACATCTTCCAAGTATGATCACTATGGTTATCATACCCTTAAAGAAGGGGCAGGGCTTTATTTTCACCTTCCTAAACCCACATGGGAACTGTAAATAAGCACATGTCCTTATGTCCCCTGAACTTGCATTTGCCCTCAAGCTTTTATTTCCCCACTACCTTCAGAACTTAGGGTACTTGATGTCACCACTGAACCCTGTCCTAAGCCTCATGTTTTTTATTCTTTCTTTTCCAGCACCCAAGGATCCAGAGAGCTCCCTTTATCCAAGGAGGTGGCAACCTGCAAGTATAGTGGGGGGGGCCACAGCCTGGGACACTACTGATGTCAGAATCAAGTTGACAGGTTGACTGACCACAGGCAGTCTCTCAGCCAGGGCCCTCTCACCATCAGCATGAACTCCAGGATCCCATCTGCTAGGGGCTGGTTCAGCAGCCGCCCACCCTCCTCTGAGCCTGACCTGGAGCCTGCCACAGATGGGCCAGCTTCTGAGACCACTACCCTCAGCACAGAAGCTACCAGCTTTAATGACACCAGAATCCCTGATGTGGCTGGTGGCACAGCTGGTGTGGGCACAATGCTTCTGTCCTTTGGGATCATCACAGTGATTGGCCTGGCTGTGGCCATGGTAAGAGCTGGCAGGCTGGGGCTGACCGAAGTGGCCGTCAGTTGGAGTAAAGTGGTCAGTGTTAGATTTTAGAGAATCTAATCAGAAGAAAGTTGTCTGTTAGCAATAGCACGATCTTTCCCTTCTCCAGGGATTTGTCCACTGGGGACCCAGAGACCAGAGAGACTGCCTCCAGTTGGAAGAACTAGGGAAGGTTCTCAGGATACATGGTATCTTGAGCTGGGCCATGGGGGCCACGTAGGAGTTGGAGAGGAGGTTGTTCCAGGTGGAGGGTCCTGATGGGCAAAAGTTTGGAGGCAGGCAAAGGGTTTTGTGAGCAGCAATCAGGACCTGGAGGCAAGTGGAGGGAGGGGTGCAATAGGAGTAGAGGCCAGAAGGCGAGGGGAATAGGTCCTGGGCTGCAGAGTAGGGGTGGGATGCTCCCGGCATGGCAGGCTGCTGGCAGCGTTCATTCGCTTGGCAGTTATTTCCTGGGCATCTGCCCTAGACCAAGCCTTCAGGTCCCAAGGGACTAGGGAAACAAGGTCCTGCCCTATAGTTCTTCAGGGAACTAGGAGACAGGTAAATCAAGGATGCCAAAGGCAGCCCAGAGGGACTGAGTTGGGGAGTTGGGCAGGAAGACTTTCTAGGCTGGGTAGTCAGGGACAACTGAGGAGGCAACATTACAGCTGAGACCCCAAGGTGGAGGCCTGGCCCCAGTATCACAAGAAGAGGCAGTACTGGGCAGTGATCAGGACTAAGGTGAACTGGGGTGAGGACTGAAGGTGTTCCGTGATAGTGGATATGATGTTTCTGGATCTGGTGTCTATCCCTGCAGATATGGGCCCTCCCCCTGATATGCTACATGGACCCTCAGAATGTCACTGCTGGAGACTGTGTTGGCTAAGACCAGGAAGAGTGGGGGTGCATCTGTGGTCCCGCAGGTGGGCTGACAATGGTGGCATCCTGGCCGCTGCCCCTCGCAGGCTCTGATGGCTAGCCTTAGGCTCAGAACCATGTTGCTCTGGCAAATAGGGCTGTGGATGGTCCATCCATGACCTGGCTGGAGCTGCTGTTAAACCAAGGTTGCCATATGGGCCCTGTAGGCTCCGGATCGCTGCCAGGGAACAATTGCTGGCCAGCAAGCAGGGCCAGGATGCAACACACAGAGTGAGCGGGCTCCTGGGGCAGGGGCGAGGCAGAGCGCCAGGGTTTCCCCATGGCACCCATGTGGCAGTTAAGTAAACTGAAGCAATCTTACCTCAGGGAAAATATAGGGTCTAGAATCTGCCCTTGTGACTCTAGGCAAAAGATTTTGTCCCAGGAATTTTGGAGGACTCCCTTACACTTCATTCTGGAAGAACGTTCAGAGGGCCAGGATAGAGGGCCTTCTTGCCCAAACCAGAGAGGTAGGAAGATTGTGGGACAAAGGCAGTGGAGGGCAGGAAACAGCTCTTGGGCACTAGAGAACAGGTTCAGAGATGCTCCCTGAGTGCTGCTTCCTCTCCTCTCATGCCAGCCCCCAGCAGGGCCATGCTGGGTATGAGGAGGAGCAAATCAGTGCCAGGTTGTGTGCCTCACACAGACAGAGTGGTATGGGCGGGCTTCCTAGAGGAGGCAGCACTGCAAGTGAATGGTGAGGGGTGGGGAAGATTTGAAAACGAAAGTATGTGGGAGGGTGGTGTCAGTAGTTGGGGCAGAGGGAACAGCAGGGCCAAGGCATGGAGATTGGATAAAGGTTCTGGCCTCTCGTGAAGACCCGTCAGAAGGACAGGGCCACAGGGCAGCGAGGAGAGTTTGGGGCAGGGCCAGAACAGAGGGAGTAGAGGGTGCTAGGGCTGAAGCTGCTGGTTTTCGGGGCAGATAGGGGGCTGGGCCTGAGACCTGGAGCTCCCCTGGCATCTTTCCCACAGGACAGCAAGGGTATCATCCGCGTGCGACTGCTGGAGGGGATGGGAAGCAAGGGGCATAGCAGTTTCTTTTCAGACCTTTGGGGTTTCCGAGGAAACAAGCAGCAAGAGGAACTCTGGGCCAGTCTGGAAACCAAACCAGATTCAAGCTGTGAATGAGGCACAAAGGATATGAGAGCCACAGAAGGTTTGGGACAGACTCTAGGGACATGGCTTTCCCCCAGGCAGAAGTGGTCATTCTCTTGGCAACCAGAAACCACCAGTTTAGGGAACAGCCAGGTAGTGGCAGAGGTCCCTGGAGTCCCTGCCCTGGTGGCCAGCCCTTCTTCTGCTGCCTCTCAGTGCTTTGTATCAGGGTGTTCTGCTCCCACCTGGAGCTCTGAGCTCTTGCATGTTTCCTCAGGCTACCTAGGCCTTTATCTTCAAGTATGTACATGCGGGTTAGGACCCAAGGGCTTTCCTACATTCCTCCAGCATCTGAGCTCTGGCGTTTAGTCTGGGCTGCTATTCAGGGGTTCACGCTCTCCTCCCCAGGCCCTGTCCACTGAAGGCCATCAGCCTCCCATGGAAACCTCAGAAGCCCAGCCCTGAGCCTTGCCTAGAGCCACTACCCTGCAGAGTCTGGCCACTACCTGTCTGTCTCGTGTTCTTCTTGCCCATCCATGGCTCCGGGGGAGCCATGCACTCCCTGGGGGGAGTTGAGAGGAGAGGGTGTGCTGAAATCTTCCCTCCGCCTTCAACCCTGAGGAGTCCGAGGCAGGTGCTGAGTGGCTGGAACCGCAGTCTGTATTGGCAGAGATAGAGTCCTCCTGTCTGCAGGCGAGGCCTGACCGTGTGGTTTTCCCAGGCTGGGCTCCTCGAGCACGGGCCTGCTCCCCACCTTGAAGCCCAGGCACTGTCAGCAGCTGATAAATGTCAAAAGGAGGCACAAATGCAGGATGCGTGTTCCTGGGAGGGAATCCCCTGAGGACATGGGGATCGTCAGCCTCAGGATGTCCCCTGTCTTGCTGGCTAATCAGGGACTCCGTTCCCAGCCATTTGATGCTGCTCTTTCTCTTGCAGGTTTTATACATCAGGAAGAAGAAGAGGTAACTCCCCAGTTGCCACCCAAAACTCCAGCCTGTTGGCAGTGTTGGGCTGGACTCCAGGAGACGTGGGTGGGAAAAGAGAGTCCTGCCAACACTGGGACCCCTCTCCCTGGTCAGGGAGTCAGGTCCCCTTCTGCCCATTCACGGCCAGAGATGAATACTTTCCCTCCAGGAGCGCTGAACCACTCTTGTCCCAATGCCCTGAGCTCCAGGTCACTGACTCCCCTACACTGCCTGAGGCTGTGGATCACACAAGGCCCTGGCCTAGGCAGTCCCCATGGACCCCACAGACCATGCCTCCACGGACCACAGCCCCATCTGTTCCCAGGAGTGAGTAACTATCTGAGAGGTGGAGGTGGTACTGAAGGTACAAAAATAGCTTTCATTTAATCCCAGAGGAAATCTCAGGCCCCCTAAACATAGTTGTGTGCTATGGCTCAGCCGGGCATCGGGCAGGCCCCGGAGGGCTGGAGGGAGGGGAAGGGCCTGCCATGCCCCCAGCAGCCTCCCCCCCCCCACCGCCAGGCTGGAGAAACTCCGCCACCAGCTCATGCCCATGTACAACTTCGACCCTACGGAGGAACAAGATGAACTGGAGCAGGAGCTGCTGGAGCACGGGCGGGACGCTGCCTCCATGCAGGCTGCTGCCTCTACGCAGGCCACGCAGGGCAAGGTGGGCACTAACCAGGCTCCCCACCCAGCCTGCAGGCTGCTCAGGAGTCTTCCGCCCCTACCCTCCCTCCTTTCTCATGCAGGTTTCCGGCACCTGCCATGTGGTCAGGTGGCAGCTATCGGGTATGGTTTTGTCAGGTTTGTTTAGAAACTGGTAGAGTTTCCCTGCGGCCACCTATCAACTGAGTGCACAAGGCCAGGGCAGCCCTAAGATCCAGCCTGGCTCTGCCCTGCTAGCTTAGTGACCTTGGCAGCCCCCTTGGCCTCTCTGAGCCTCTTGTCTGAAAATGAAAGTCCTAATTTTTGCTCTCTGTGCCCCCATGTCTTGGCTAGGAAAGCAGGAGGGGACTGATGGGAGAGATTGTTGGGAACTGTGAGGCTGGTGCCTCTGCCCCCTGAGGGCCCCGGTGCTGAGCGGGTCATGGTTGGGGTCAGATTCTGGAACAGGGGCACCTCTGAGTATACTAGGGGGTTCCTAGTAACTGACAAACTCCGGGTGGGTGGAGACCCCAGCCAAACTTGCTTCCTGCATTCAAAGGGTTAAGTACCTGTGTGGTCACCCTGTCAGAGTCACTTGGCTGCCTGGCCACTTGCCACCAGTCCCTAAAATCCCCAAGGGCCAGAGCAATACGAGGAGGCCTGGTCTCTCCCTGACCCATGAACCCCCTTTGCATTTCTCCTTGCCTTGACTCCACAAGGTGCTGGGGGAGGCGCTGGCCTTGCCAGAGGCAGAATTAAGAGACTGACTCAGGAAGAGTCCAGACTGGGAGTCCAGAGACTTCCTGGTTTTGCTACCAGTTCTGTGGCAACTGATCAGGACACATTCCCCACTTGGGATATTTGGGAAATCAGGCTGAGAACCTTGGTCCACCATGGGGCTACTGACAATTTGACAGTTTCCTGTGTGCCTCCCTGCCTCCTCTGGTCCAGCCCCTGTGCTAGGGCTAGGGGATACAGAGGTGAGCCCCCTTCTGCTGGGAGAGAGTGGTGCATGCATAATTAATCCAGCCTCTAAGCCCACCGGGGAAGTGCACGCTGGCCAGCTGGTGATGGCTGTGGGGGGAGGGGTCATCAGAGCCAGATGGTATATCCAGGCTGAACCTGCAAGGAGAGCATTTCAAATGGAAGGCATAGCTGGTGCCAAGTGAAAACAGGCAAACCCAGAAGCAAGGGTGGAGGTGACTGGGCTAGAGAGTGAATGGCCTTGGTCAAGGTCCCTAATGCCCCTGTCTCTCTGCAGACCACTCTCCCCTCTCAGGGCCCACTGCAGAGGCCCAGCCGGCTGGTGTTCACCGACGTAGCCAATGCCATCCATGCATGAGTGGCCGGGGGACAGGACTGAACTTCTGATGAAGACAACCTGCCACAATGCCCACTGAGCTGCCTACTCCGTGATTGTTAAGACCTACTCTCAGGACCTGCCCTGCCAAGGCCCACCTATTCCCAGGACCCACCTGCTGACTCTCCAGGCTCTAAGAGAGGCCCTGGCCAGGCTGGACATCTGGCTACTGATGTCCCCTGATCTGAGGGCCCTGGCGTGGAGGGCATCCTTCATGTCAGGAAGGTTGAGAGCCATGCTAGCTTCCTTGTGTCCTCCCCAGACCCCTCACAACAAGGTCTACTCCTCTAATGTGGAGGAAAGGGGAGGAGACATGGGATGGGGGCGGGGGAAAGGGAGGAGAGTCAGAGAGAGAGACCTGTCTTTGGAATCTGGAGCCTCCTCTGG
Source organism: Paguma larvata (assembly GCA_030068075.1). Classification (NCBI taxonomy): domain Eukaryota; kingdom Metazoa; phylum Chordata; class Mammalia; order Carnivora; family Viverridae; genus Paguma; species Paguma larvata. The sequence continues at coordinate 18,435,453 of CM057842.1, read as the reverse complement.
AGTGGGGAGAGGCAACGACCAGGTCGCCCCGGGAGAAGCCCATGGACAAAGCAAAGAACCGCTGGGTGGGCAAGGATGCAGGAGGAGGGCTGCTCCTACCCAAGGCCCATCTGTATTTTGGAGGGTCCGTGAGGCCTCCCAGTCACCCTCCCTCGCAGCTAGCTGTTGGCTGGAAAAGAGGAAAGGAGGTAGGGGAACGGGTGTGGAGGGACACAGTACCCAGATCTGCTGAAAGGCCTCAGGCATGTGTGTGAATGTGCCCATGTGCAGGCATGTGCGTGTCCCAGCACAGGGTAGGATGGCAACCTTCTGCATGGGCCCCACCCTCCAAGTCTACCCCACCCTTGATGTGTGTGAGAGCATCAGGATAAGCCACCTTCACTGCCTTCGGGACTGAAGGGAGAGGAAAGCCAAGGTGAAGGTCCTGCTGCCCATCTCATCTCTTCACTGGGCTCTACGAGCCAGGTAACCTACTTTCGAAAACGGTTCTCTGTCCTGGCATATATTGGGGATCTAGGGTTGTGGGAAAGGCTACTGGTCTGAGGGCAGTGGTCACAGGCTGTGGGCTATCTGGGGACATTCTGACTGCCTGAAACGGGGTGGGGATAGCCCTATGGGAAACAGACCTATTTTTTGATAGTATAGCCCACCCACCCATTGTCCACCCACCGCACACCCCTCAGGAATTCTTCTACCAGTCTGGGGCATGTGGGCAAGGCATGGGGCCAAGCCAGACCCCAGGAGCTGGGCATGCATACGCACACAAGCATGCACAGAAGCATGCCCCCATGCCCAGCCTCGCCACCATTGCTGTCCTCTGCTGGCTGGAGGGGATGTGGGGGCAGCAGCACAGAACTTCTGTAGGGCAAATACCACGTGTCAGAATATGAGGGCCAAGGAGGCCCGTGTGGGGAAGATTTGGGATGTGTTCCCTCCTCTAGATGCTATAAATACATCAGCACTTGAACCAACTGGAGGGCTGTGGGTAATTTAGGATGCACAGACGCTGTAATTTAACTCACAGCATCTCCATGTGAGAGCATTAAAGATGTAATTAAGATGTTTACACAAAAAGAGTGTGAGTCTGTGACACTTGGGGTGTGAAGCTCCAGGAGGGACAGGATGGGTGAGGGGCTGTGTGGGGGCCTGGCATAGTCACTTGGGTCCCAGCTATGAGCTGACAGCCCCTTTGGTTTTCCTCGAACTATCTGATGCAATGCCTCTGGCCCTGAGTTCAGGCTGCTGTGGGGCCTCGTGTCTCAACTGTGGGATGGAGTCACAATGCCTAGCGTCCCCTTGGGTGGAGAATCGAAGTGGACAGGACTTTGTGGGACCCAAGGAAGGAGGGGGCTTGAGCCCTGAGGGCTAGGGGGCAGTGTGGTGCCTCAGGATTCATAGGAGCTGGGTCTGAAACGCAAAAGGGAACACAATAGTGTGGTCTTTCCCAGATCACAAGGGTGCAGGGAGTGGGTGGGATTGAGAAGTCTTAAGGTCATTTGTGTGGAAACCACCTACAGGGTTCAGAAGGGTTTGAGGAGAATGACACCAGGGTAACCAACTGTCCTGGTTTTCTCAGGACTGCCCAGTTTTAGCCCTGAAAATCCCACAAACCAGGCCTCTAAGTGACATCCAGATCCTCCCCTGAAGAGCTGAGCCTGGAGGTCAGCATAGGAAACGAGGACAGGGTGAGGACCAGTTGCACAGTGGAGGGCTGGGCTGGAAGCCGGGGTGGCAGGGCAAGGCCCTGGGTAAAGGTGATGCCCCAAGCATTCCACAGGCCACCCTCACTGGGGTCACACCGACGGGCCTGTCAGTGATGACCCTGGTCTTGCGGACTAGCAGAAGGATTCCTAAGGGTCATGGGGTGAGAGGAAAGGCGTGGATGGGCTGTGTGCCCCTATCCCTCAATCCAAATATGTGGGAGCTACAGAAGACTCGGTGTCTGAGTGACCCTAAAAGAATGAGGCCTATGGAGTAAGGCTAGCACCTAGGGACTAGGGCCAGGATGGAGGCTCCCGGAGGACCCAGTTCCCATTCTCCCCTGCTGCCTGCCCCATGCCCTTTCCCATGGGTGGGGCCAGGTAGGTGGGCAGTGCAACTTTTTGTGGGTGACAGGGCCACTGCCTCATCCCTGTCCCTTTGCAGATACCTCCTACCCACCTTCTATTTGCTAGCTCTCTCAATCCTGGAGAAGACCCAAACTCCTCGCACGTTCCCAGGTCTTCCATGGAGCACGGGATCAATAAATAAATATTGAGGAGAAAGGATTCAGTTGATGTGTCCTTGTGACCATGGCCCTGGTGGGGTGACCAGAACACTCCTCACTGCTCTCAGCCAGGCCGACGGGCTGAGAAAGTCACCTGCCTGCCCTTACTCCTCCTGAAATTGTCTGTTAAGGGAGGCCCTTGGGAAATGCCCCTGCCAGACACACACACGTCGATAAGCAAAACCTCTCTAAAGGAATAGCAACCAGGGCTTCAGGGCGAAAGTTGCACAGTTTGCAGTGGGTGCTATCAGTGTGGACGTGGATCAGCACCTTCAGAGGAAGCCGTCTTGTTTAATGAAGTGATGTGTCACCTTCCAGCCAAAGTGTACACAGGAACCCCATTGCCTGGCAGACATCAGGGACACCTTCAGAATGTATAGGTGGTTCTTGTGGAGGTGAGCCTGGAAACCAGTAGAGCAGTCTAACCTTGCTATGGATTCCTTCCAGAAACATTACTGAGCCCAGCACTGTGGTCCTGTCAGTGAACCAGCTCCATTGGCTGGTGTCCTGCACCTCCATTTGAGATGGGAGGAGGCAGGAGTCATAGAGGATAAAAGGATGGTTGTGTGTGTATGATGTGTATACATACACACGCTATGTCTATGTATCTTTGTATCTGCATCTATATGCAAAAGAACGCAGGAATAGGGTCCAGGTATGCCTCAGAGGCTGAGGGCAGATAACCCCACCCTATCCTGTCCAGCTGCACCCCTCAGCAGTCCTCAGTGTGGAACGTCTTGGCTAAGGGTATCCGAGGGAACCCCAAGAGCCACTGGTCTGGCACCCCATCCAACCTGGCCTCTGTGGGCTCAGGACAGGGGGGACTGCAGGCAGAGGTATCTATGGTTGTACGGAAGCCTCTTTTGAAAGGCCAGTGAGGCTGAGAAATAAACAAGAAGTGTGTAAGCAGAAGGTGCAGGGAGAGGAGGAGGAGGAGGGGAATGAGGAGAGCATGGAGACGCTCAGGTACAGTGGAGAGGGGTGAGGCTGGGATGCTGTACCACCTGCGCCTGGGCCTGCCCTCTCTCACCCCTACCTCAGAGCCCCTTGGCAGTGGTCCTCACCCCCACTTGTCACCCTGGCCTCTTGGATTCTGCAAGTGGAAGATTAGGGTAAGGTGTCTGTTCTCCCCAGGGGGAGACCACCTCCACACACCTGTGAGACCAAGAGGAAAGTCAGCAGGCATGGTGGGAAGGAACAAGAAGTAGGGGTGGTTTCCTCCACCACAGAGGAAACTCCGGGTCTAGAGGCTCAGCCCAGGAGGGTACTTGTGTGGGGAGCAGAGAGGTAGGTGGGGCTGAGACCTGTCTGGGAAGGGGTTCCTTTTCCCAGCCTCTGGCTGGAAGAATGCAGTGTGGGTCAGAGAGCTCCCCACCACCCGAAGCAGGAGTTCCCCTCAGCTTTGGAGGGTCCCTTTCTTTCTCACAGCTCAGCTTGAAAGGTAACTCTCTGGGTGCCTGGGTGGATCTATGAATGTGGGAGGGCCTGGGATTCCCATGTGGGCTGGGGGTCAGGAGAGGGAGGGAGGACCAAAGTGTCTCTCACTGGGGACCAACATTCATCATGTCTGATGCCCACAAATGGCTGGGGAAGGAGGGTTTTCCCACTCCCATTTCATAAATGAGGACCTTGCAACTAAGCAGTCAGAGGCAAGCAGCCCAGGGCTCCGTGTACAGCCGGTGGGCACATCAGAGCCTAGATTCAAACTTGGTACAGCCTGGCCTCAGGACCCACAACCCATGTGGCCCAGGCAGGCCTTGACATGGAGTCTCTCAGGACACAAATCTGCCTGTACCCACCAGGGTGGCCCACGGGGCTCCAAGCCCCCATCTTTCTGGCCTCTTTAGCCTGGCAGGAGTCTGGGGATGTCCCCAGATCTCTTACACATAGGCGGCTCAGGAGAAAGGGCCACAGATTCAGCTCAGCTTTTGTAGGCGAGGGCTAGGAGTGGGTTACTTCCAAGGCTTCGTGGCAGCCTGGATCCTAGCCCCATATCATCCAGGAGTACATGCGTGGTATTGCATGGGAGGATCTATGGCCTTGTCCGCTAGCCCTCTGTTCTGATACATTGTCTCTTGGTGCCAGCTCTCCCACCTGGGGCTGCCCAGCCCCACAGGTGACTGTCAAGGAGCACCCAGTCTCCCAGTCTCTCACACTAGTCCAGCTCTGACCTTCCTGGATGGCAGCTTCCTGGATGAAAGTGCCCACTTGCTGGGGCTTCCCCAGGGTCTCCTGGCTAAGGCCCAGCCAGTCCCTTCAGCTTCTCCGGGTACAAACTGTGGTCTGTCCTGGGAGAATGTAGGAGGGGGAAAATGGCAGACGTACCAGCCATTGGGGCCTGTGGGCCTCCTGTCCTCTGGTCACTGGTTGAACAGGAGAGAAAGGATATGTTCACGCTGGCCATTCCCATTCGCCCAGCTCCTGGTACACTTCCTTTGGAGGCCTGAAGGCCTGGGTTAGGAGGGGCAGTCAGCTCTACTTCCTGAAGTGTGACAGGAGATAAAAGGCTTCAGGGTAATAACAATGCCAATAATAATAATAATAGCAATAATAAACCGTAATGATGTGTGATTTATTGAGCTCATGCCATGCGCCAGGCCCAGTGGATCACTCGTGGAGCGAGGGTCAGGTCAGTGCCAGCGAGGGTTCCCCACTGCCAGCAGAAGCGCCATTCAGCTCACAGGTATCCATGGCTGGACAATGGCTAAAATCTGGTCCTAGTAACAGTTACCCTTGATTGGCACCATCCCACACAATCTCACTTTATTCCGTGTCCATCGTGAGGGCCTACCGTCATTCATCTTACAAGGGAAGAGATCAGCGCCCAGAGACTGAGGCCATCAGGCTCAGAGCCAGGCACTCGGCTTTTCTTCTACACCATTCCAGAAAAGAGTCTCAGACAAAACAGGGAGGTAATGGGGCTTGACAGGGCACCCAGAAGGCACTGCCTACTTGGGCCCCCAATCTGCCTCCCAGCCTCCAATGCCAGCCTGTGCTGCTACCTGCTGGTAGCTGCAGGCACTGCGAGGGATTTCCTGCCCCTAGCCTCAGCCAGGTCACTTGTCTGGAGCTCGCCACCTTCCCCTCCACCCTCCATTCTCCTCAGGACCCATCCTTGAATCCCTCCCTGCACTCAGCCTCTCCTCCATCTGGCGGGGAGAGCAGCCCTTGAAGCCCTCATACTGCAGGTCCCACATCAGGGGTTCATCTGGCGGTGCCAAGACCAGCGTGAGGTGAATGGGGGCCTAGGGTTCCAAATGTAAGGAATCATTCGCTCGGGTGGCGCAAGCACCAATCTGAGCGCGAGTGCCTCCTTAAATTTGTGCCCTGGGTGCCTCACTTGCCCCATCCTAGTGCTGGTCCTGCTGCTGAGGTCCCTCTTGGTCAGTGCCCAGTGGGCAGACGCTGACCCCCATCTCACCCCCACTCCCATGCCAGCAGGTCGGAGGCCCCAGGAGTCCGCACAGCGAGAGGGAAGGCCCCTGCGCCGGCTGGAGCTCTGGGAGATGCTCTTCACCGGGAGACGGCTGAGAACACCAGATTATGACAGACTTAAGGGACTTAGCAGCAGCTCGATAACGGGTCAATAAGGTGACACTCAATAAGATGAAGCCTGGGGCGAAGGAGGAGGGCAGAGCTCCTGCGGTTAAGTCCCTGCAGGTGGGTCCGACCCAGAATCTGTGTGTGGGAAACTCCTGGGACACTCAAAGGCAGAACCAGAACCCACATAATCCCCCAGTAGCCCCAAAGTGTGCGTTCGTATTACAGATGGGGAAAATGAGACACAGAGGGTTGCTCAGCATGAGGCAGGGCCCGGATTTGACCCCAGACAGCCAACCCTGGAGCTCATATCCAACACTCCCAAAGAAGGAAAATATGTTCTCTGAAGAACAGAGCTGCCCCCTCCTCTTGCCCCTCACTCATTCCCTTCAAAACGTCCCAACTCCCACTCCAGGCCCTCTGCTGGATTCCAGAGCTGAGGGGGCATCCAGAAGGGGCTGGCTGTGGGAGAGTCTCACCTGGTGTGCAAGCCAGAACAGTGACACTGACAGCAACACCACACCCCTCCCCAGGAAGTGACAAAGATGCAGGTCAGGGGACAGGAGAATTCGAAAGAGGTCATCACTTCTGGCTGGGGGCCAGGCAAGGCTTTCACTGTGCTGGACCTTGCACCGGGTTTGGACACAAGGTGGTGGGAGATGTTTCAGGCTGGGCAAAGTGTAAGGAATGATGGGATTTCTCACAGCCAGGGCACTGGGGATGGGGATCTCACGTGGCGACCCCAGACGCATGGAAGGCCTACATTGTGCAGGGCCAGCCCTACGTGACATGACTACATTGCCTCTCTGCAAAGTAACCCCCCCATGTCTTCCACACTAGTGCAGGTAGGAGCGGGGATGAGTCAGACACAGCTCTGCAAGAATCGCCTGGATATTGGTGCTGCTGAAAGACTCCCCCAGACAGATCACACCCATCTCCACTCCCCCCAGAGGGCCCCAGGAGGCCCAAGTGCAAACCTCCCTGAGCTTGAGTGGGTGGAGCCAGCACTGTTTCCTTCCTGAAGACAAGAGCGCTCAGTTCGGAGCCCTTTCCCAATGTGACCACCAGGTGGCGGTGCACACCCAGATTATGGGGTTGATGAAGCGCGGGGCGGGGGACAGGTGGAGGTCGGAGGAGCATCGGGGGCGAGTGAAATTTAGCCTTGAGGCGTTTTTCAGGACTCTTGGATGGCTGGTGCAATGAAGCTGTTCGCTTCCTCCCCGCCAGGAACAGGTCTGTACTGGGGCTGGGCCAGGGAAACTTCTTGGCTGTGGCCTGAACCTCCAGAACGGAGCCCTGTGCATAGTAGCTACTCAGGGCTATTTACAGATTGGAGGATTGATAAGTGGTTCTTGCGTCATTGAAATTAAATGAGTTAATATATAAAAAGCACATGGAGAGTCTTCAATAAATATATTTAGTTATTTGTACTTTTCCCATGAAAGATGGCTCTTGCAGAGCACAGGCCCCAGAGACCCCACCCATCTTAAGCCTAGGGGATCCAAGCTGTGGGCCTCACCCCAGGATCTAATTAGCCTTGCCCAGCAGGGGATAAAAACTGAACCCTAAGATGCTTCACCATTCAGCAGCAGCCCTATGGATATTTGGGGCCAGTAGGAGTCTGTGCCAAGCACCGAGGGTGGCAGAGGGCCTGGGCCCCCCTCATCTTCACCAGGAGTCTTCCATAGAGAGGAGAGATGGCCAACCCTCTCCTGCCCCTGACAGGGCTGGCCCACTGGCAGGTTCAGCTGGCTAGAGGTTGGGCAGGGGTGAAGCTGGGGAACATGCCCTTTGGTGGTCATGGCCCAAGCTCACAGATCAGCAGATCACTCCTTCCTGGAACTTTCTCACTGCCACCTGTCTATCCTGACCTCCACTGTAAATGCCTGTCCCGTCTTTACCTCAAATCCTCGCTCCTTGCAGTGCCCAGCAGGGCATCACACAGAAAGACAATAAATGTCTCTCCCCTCCCGGGACCATGGAGACTCCCCCTCCCTCCTGCTGAAGTCTTCTGGGATCAATCAGCTATCCCACTTGCACCTGAGTTTCAGTAAGGTTGCGGACTTATCTTAGATCACACAGGGTTTGAACCCAGTTCCGTGGCCAGCTTCTGAATGGATCTGGTTCATTCCTGCATCCCTCATAGCAGGTCCCATTCTGGTCCTGGGCCAAGGCTGGTTCCTGGGTATATCTCCAAGAGGCCCCCTCCTTTTAGTTCCAGTATCCCCATGAGAGAACACATGAGATGGAGCGTTTGCTGCCTGCAGCAGCCAAGCTGTGTGCCTGGGGAGGGCCGCCGCTGCACCATCTCCTCCCCATACATCATCTCCAACAAGGCAGATAGCAGGAAATATGCAGTTCCTGCAATGTGATTACTGGTGGTCAAGTGCAGCAGGCAGACTAACTCCAAGGAGGAGGTGGTGCTACAACTGGCCTGGGACCCTCTTCCAGCTGTCGGGAGGAGGTATGACTCATGGTGAGTCAGCTCTGCCTTCTACCATGGGCATCAGTGACAGGGGTCCCTGGGACAACTGGACTCATCTTAATGCCCATTGCTGCATGAATGAGCCGGTCTGAATCCCAGCTCAACCACTATACAACCCCAGACAAGCCTCTGCACCTCTTGCCTCAGTTTCCTCACCTGTAAATTGAGACAGGTCCTCTCTACTTGATGAAATTAAGAGTTCATATTCGTAGAGGGCCTCAAACAGTGCCTGACACATAGGGCACACCAGGTAAATAAATAACACACGAAAGATCTAAAGGGTGGCCCAGAGGAGTACAGGGCCTTTGCGGGAGTGAAAGGAGTCACATATAGGCCTCAGCCCTCCAACAGCCCTGGGGTCCACAAGGACTGCAGGTCCCCCTGGTGCAGGTCACACCTCCTAAGGTCTTGCCCTCCAAACCCTCCTTAGTGGCCCAAGTCCTAACATTGCCTCTTCCTGCAGTACAAATGGCCCCACCAGGCCCCCCCACTGCCAGTGGGGACAGGATTATGGGGCAGTTCCTTCCTCCAAACCTAACCTGACTTGGAGCCTCCTGGGAACTCAGCTCAGCCTCTGGAATCTGGCCTGGGAGGACCAAGGGGTAGCAGGTAGGGCAAGCAAGAAGGATAGAGCAGAGCCTGAGCTGTGGGACCAGAGGGCCCTCTGCCCTGATTCTAAGCAGGCCGCCTTGAGTATTTTTCCACTGGGACAGATGGGGTCCCTCTGGTTCCTGACAGTTCCTGAAAACCAGAGGATGGCAGCGGCTGCTTTGCCACTCCACAGTCACTCCTAATATAAGAGCCACAGAGGGGCTCAGGGCCCAGGAGGCCTGGGGGTCCACATGCTGCAGGGGAGGGGCTGGCCCCTTGTCCCACCATGTTCTCTGTCCAGCTCAGAGAACCAGGTATTTCCCTCCCCCCACGTCTTACAGTACCCCCATGCAGAGCACCTGGTCATCTTCCCTGGGCCTCCCAGCCACCTTAACCAGGCTCCCAGCCTGCCTACTTGCCACACTGCCCCCATGGCCCCTCCATCCTCCACTCATAGGCCAGCAAGGCTTCCACTGAACTCTGGAGCCCTCTAGTCTGGCCCCCAAGGCCTTCAGCCTGCTGCCTCCTCTGCAGCCAGCCCTCAGCCCTCCAGCCCCATGCATGGGCTGGGGTCACGCCCCACCCTGCCCCTGGCTGGACCTTGCCCCTGGTAGGCAGCAACCTCTCTCCCTGCCCTCCTCCCGGCTCTCTGGCAATTACCCGAGTGATTAATTTGGTAATTAATTTGGTAATTAATCATGCTCTGGCTGCTCAAGACGCTTCTCTTCCGCTGGCCTGGCCTGGAATATAGATCTGCTTGGCTTTACTTTACTGGGAAGGGGGGCCGATCCCTGAAGGCAGGAGGGATGGAATTCACTTTGAATCCATTGCCTGCCCTCCCTGGGCACTGCCAGGCACACATGGGCTGCTTGTAAGGGTAACCAAGATGAGATTTAGCTGAGAGAGGGAGAGAGACAGAGAGAGAAAGAGGCACCGATTCTGCCTCTCAGAGGCCCTGAGGGTGCCCTAGGATGCTCTTTAGCCCTCTTCTTGGCCTTTCTCCAGCCACAGGGAGCTCCCTACCCCAGCGGCAGCTCCTCCCCCAGCTCAGCCTTCACTCAGCCTCCTCCTCTGGGTTCCTGGGGGAGCCGAGTAAGGGACACAGAGGTTCTGTGAGCTGGGCACTGGTGGACAGCCACGGTCCTAGTCCTCAGTGAGCTCCCAGCCTCGAAGCCTCCAGACGAACCAAATCTCCCCCTACCCCCATCTGGCTGGAGGAACAAGGTGGCCTCCTGACAAAGGCACCGGTTCAGGTGGGCTTTAATCAGCAGCAGGATTTGGTGGTTGGGAAGAAACTGAGTCCTGATGCTTGGTGGGGTTTAGGACAGGTCCAACCCAGGTGGCCTTGACCTTGCTGTGGGCTCCAGTGAGGCTAGCCACCAGATGTGTGGCCCTTCAGGTAGAACTACCAGATGCACCACCAGGATGGGGTCCCTATGGAGCCAGCCCTGTGGCATTGATTGAAATGGCCCCCTGCCAATTAGGATTTTTTAAAGAAATGTATAATGATTCCTAATTGGCACCCTCATTAGGTGCCAATTAAACACTTAAGCATTTCTTACAAGTTTAACACATTAATAAGGCAGCTCATTACATGTTAACGAGATTTATTTCTCATATTTATTATATTGTTTCACTACAGCTGACAGCAAAGTTATTTTTAAAAACATGGCTTCTGGTTGCACACAGACCCTTTCCGACCCCGTCTTGACGGACGGCCTGTTCTACCAGGGCTCTGGCCTGAGTCTTGGTCTCCAGTCCCCTGGGTCCTCCCTCGCCTCTTTTGGTCCAGTCTCCCGTAGGTGAATCAAGCAAGGCATCTTCTCTCCAAAGTCTAGAAGGACCAGAGCTGGGCCCTGCAGCAGAATTTTGACTCGGAAGGGTTTCGGAGGCCAAGAGCCTCACAGAACCTCTGTCCATTTGGCCAGACTCTGCATTCCAGGAGCACTGGTGGGGGCAGGGAAGAACACCCCTGCTTTCAGCCTCCTGGCAGAGCCCAGCCCAGCAACAGGCACTACAATGGGGACTGACGTTGTGAGGGCAGGAGCACAGCAGCCAGGAGAGGACAAGGAGTTCCTTTGAGGCTGTTCCCTCAGGTAAGAGAAGTGTTGCAGGCAGCAAGAAGAGGCCAGGAGCCTGGGAGAGATTTGGAGGCACAGAGAACGGGCAGCCAGGCAGCTGGCAGGAACAGACCCTCAAAAGCCATGGTGGGGCCCCATGGTCAGAGGTGGGGATTGGCTTCTATCCAGAGAGCAAAGGGGAGCCACAGGGTGTGAACAGGGAGGGACATGACAGGATTTCTGTTTAGAAAAACCAAAAGGAGGATGGACTGGGAGGGACCAAGGGAATAAACACGACCTTCTCCTCCCACCTGCTAAATTTCTGATGGGCTCCCAGTGGTCAGACCCAACACCAGTGGGCAGAGCCAGAGAGATGCCCCCCACACAACTCAAATTTGCTGGACAGAGCAGGGAAGATAGGGGCTGAGAGGTCTGGAAGGCACCAGTGTTCCAGAACACTTATCCTTCTTTTAAAAAACACGAGGTTAACATCCTGAACATATACTACACTTGTTCTTACACCCCTACATGTGGCACTGCCCCACCCTCCTCTGTTCTATTAGCTGCACAGTCTGTACAACGAAGCAGCTCCAGATTCACTCAGCCAGGCTCCTCCTTGGGGTGGGCTGTTTCCAACCGATTACTCTCAGAAACATCACACAGTGAATGCCCTGGGGTATAATTTCACATGCATGTGAGTGTATCTATAGGATAAATTCCCAGAAGTGAGCAGTGCTAGGTCAAAGGATCTGTGCATTTTTTAAATGTTTATTTATTTTCGAGGGGGGGAGGCAGAGAGAGAGGAAGAGGGAGGATCCAAAGCAGGGCCTGAACTCTTAAGGCAGAGCCCAACTTCGGGTTCAAACTCAAACTGTCAGATCATGACCTGAGCCAAAGCTGGATGCTTAATTAACTGAGCCACACAGGCGCCCAAGGATCTGTGCATTTAAAATTTTGATAGATATTGCCTAGTTGCTTTCATGGAGGTTACACAATTTCCACTCTACTAAGCAGCTACAAGTTTCTGCTACTCCCTTGCTCTCTGAGAAATGTGCATTGACCTTTCACAAGTTTGCCTATTGAATTGGCATTTCTCTCCGAGGAATGGTTTCTTCTGTGGCTGGTCTTTCGGATTCCCTTTTGTGTGAACTGTATGTATATCACCTTTGCCCATTTCGCAATGGGATTGCTGGTCTTTTCCTTCTAGAATATAGGAGCCCTTCATATATTATTGAAGTTCGTGACTTTTTCCCTCAGTTTGTTGTTGATATTTAAACTTGTATTTTTTTCATATAGAAATGTTTGATTTATATGCAGCCAAATATATCTGTGTTTTTCTCTTGTGGCTTTTCTTCTTCTTGTTTTGTTGTGTTGTTTCTGTTGTTGTTGTTGTTGTTGTTGTTATCATTAGAAAAGGTCATATGAGATTAAAACTATCTGAAAACCCCTTGTTTTTTCCTGGAAATGTGTTCTTCATTCTTTGGTTCCTCTAGCTTTGATCCAACTAGAATTGGTGTTTGTTTTAAGGTGTGAGGTAGGGATCCAAGTTGATTTTTCCCCTCAGGTTATCATCTAGTGATTTCACACCATCTTTTCCTGGAGGTTATTCTTGATGAGTTATTGAGACTTGGGAAACAGCATGTCCTGTGGCCTGGTGAGTGGACAGGGGCAAACAATGTCAGGAGACCAGCCCCACTAGTACAGGGCGGCAAGGTTAGATATGTCCGTTGGACGTTAAGAAAAGGGAGAGGGAAGCCCACATTAGGTGCTGGAAACAGTCATTTCTGGTACCCAGTTTTAACTTCGCCTACCGCACCATAATTCCTTCAGTCAGTTTTGTGACCTTGACATAACCTTGACGCAAGCAGAGTGGTGGGGAATTAAGGGACCCCAGGAAGGGAAATCTGTTCCTTCCTAAGGACTCTTTGAAGGGCCAGATGGCCAAGGCCTAAGGGTACTGAGCAAGCCTCCCCAATTCTGGAGCAGGGAGAGGGACTATTACAACACATGTGAGAAGCTGCAGGGTGCTGAGGAGAGCTTCATGGGACTCATCTCAGGTCCTGCAAAGAGAGAACCAGCTACATTGGAGAGTAAGGCAAGGAAGAGCAGGGCTTGGCTGGGCTACACCCACCTCTCTGCTCCCCCTTCTCTCTGCTCCTCCTTCTCCCTCCTCCGCCTAGACTCCTGTTCCTCCCTCTCTTCTCTGCCACCAAGATCCATTAGCTGTGATCTTGGATATCATTCTGGCCTCCAATCCTCCCTTAATATAGTAGAGGCCAGATGGGTCATCTCTGAAGACAGATCTGCTTTAAAGGCAATTCTAGTTGTACATGCCTGATGGCACCCAGGGTTGCTCTGAACCAAGGCAAGTGAAGGCCCACATTTCAGGACAGAATACTAGTGGAGAGTGAGAGGAGGAGTGCATATCCTACCCCTCTGTGCCTCTGCCCCCAACCCTGAGGAGTGTCCTCCCTCCACCTCCTTCTGGAAATTGGAATAGCAGGTGTTTTGCCTCTTTCAGCCACCAGGTGGTAGCAGTGGAAGCCACAGTGTGCCTTGTTCCGTCCTTTCTCTTGGGAGCTGTAGACTTGACCTCCAAAAGGACTCTGAGTTATCTGGTGGCCCTGGACCTCCAAGCTGAGGCAAGATGGGGCCATAGTTCCTTCAAGGTACAGGACTTCCTTCCATCTCAGGGGAATGAGGGGGACCTTTGCCCTTATTCCTCCCTTAGCACCGCATTTGTAGGAGCTGCTGGGGCAGTAGCTGGGTGGGAGAAACAGAGACTGGGAGTTCCTGGGGTGGGTCTCAGGAGCTTGGCTACCTGAAACACCCACAGCCACGCCCTGACCATGCCCACTGATTCCCAGCTGGTAACCAGAGAAGACCCTTCCAGAAGACTGAGGACCATGGAAAGGCGGATGGAGAAGGAAGAGGGTAGGAGTAGATGAGGAGAAGAGCCAGGACTGTTGGGTAGGTCCCACTGCCCCCTACTTGGTCCCCCATCCAAAACTCAGCCCCAAGGTGGCATTAAAGACTCTGTCACTGTCCATCATGGGTTGAGGTTGAACTGGGCCCAGGAGCCACCCCCTCCACCTCACTCCCCAGCACATTCTCTTCTTTACCATGGAGGGATGGTATCCTGGAGGGTTTATGGATTCTTCCATGGAGGGATGGTATCCTGGAGGGTTTATGGATTCTTCCAGCATTTCACCCCCCACTGCCTTGTCCCCCTCCCCAAGCCCTGCATTAATCAGGCTGCACCAGCCTCCTTGTTACCCACTCCAGCCCCAGACGCCTCTCATTTATCTCTGTCATACTGGATAAGGAGGTGCCCAGACTTGGTGGCAATCTCCGCATTCACCCTCTCTGCATCCCAGCCACAGGGCTTAACCCCGGCAGGGCCTGGGGAACCTGCTTTCTGGGTATATACGGTCCCTGGAGTCATGGCCATCTGCGCCCCCTCTGACAGGCTGGATCAAAGCCTTAAGCCTTTATGTGAGATCCTCAGAGATGGGCAGCCAATTGCCCTGAGAGTCATCCTCTTGTTACTGGTCCATGAACAGGGCCTACCTTATGCTGACCTGAGTGCTCCCCTACCCCCGGGGCCCTGGGCACTCATGGACCAGTAGGGAAAGCAGTTGAGATCTTGGCTCCTAGGAAGGGGTTGGTGAGGTGATGGCTCCTTTGGGCTCCCTGATGCCTGGGAAAGACAGGTGGTAAACAAAGAACCAATAAACAAAGTATTTTTAGACTCTGAAGGAGACAAAACAAGACTGTGTGGGAATAAAAAGTGGAGGGGGAGCTTCAGATGGGCACTCAAGGAGGGGAAGCTCCTGGAGCACCCGGCTGACATCCGAATGTCAAGAGTTGCTAGCCATGCATGCACCTGGGGCAGGAGGGTTCCAGATGGGAACAAACAACAGCAGCAGAAACAAAGGTCTAAAAATTTCTTAGAGAAACAGCCAAGAGGCCAGTGAGGCAGAAGGAGAGTGGCACGGGCAAGGAGAGGCCAGGGTGGGGAGGGCCTGGCCTCACTGGGTGGAGAAGGGTTTATAGCAGGCCAGAAAGGACACCAGGGGCACACGTGGGAATAAATGAATGGATGAATGAACAAACAAATGAGGCCTGGGACTAGGCCCTCCAGCAGCCTAGCACTTGCCCTGAGGTCTTTGTGAGGACCTTGGTCTACTTGACAAATATATACCCAGGAAAACCCATCACTTCCTGCCTGGACAGAGGATTGGCCCACTGGGCAGTTGTGGGTCCAGCAGGACCTCAGCTTCCACACCCTTGACAGGGTGGGGCAAGCCTCTCTCCTTCCCCAGACTCTCAGCCCTCCCACAGAGGTGGCCTGGGCTGGCTACAGGCAGCTGGGTCCTTGCTACATGGGCGGATCCACTGCAGGAGGCCTTCCCGACTTCCTGGCCCAGCCCTGAGTCATCTGTCAGTCCCAAGGCACCTTACCCAGCCCTGACCCCCACCCGGACAGAGACCATTTGTCTCCATCAGCTGCTCCCAGCATCCAGGCACTTGGCCAACAGGTCCTATCTCTGTTCCATGGGGCTGATACTGAGTAGCCCTTCCCTAACTCTCAGTCTCATCAGCTGGACTCCCCCAAGGAGGAGACTACCACATGTAGGGTCCCTGCAAAGTTCTGCAGGGGTCTGGAGAAGTGACCCTTTCCCACCAAACCCCTGGGAAACCCAGCTTCTAAGAGCCCAAGATTCATCCACTCCAGACATCTATGAGTGCCCACAACATGCCCACATGTGTTAGGTACTGGGCACAGCATGGTGAGCAAGGTGGGGGTCCCACCCTCACCCGCAGTGAGCCGTGTTCCTCTGGCCAGGAAGGACTTGGTTCCCAGGCCCAGCCTTATGACTGGCGCAAACTCAGGAAGCCTCAGGCCTGGGATCCTCCAACTTGGAGCCCAGAGGGCCTCCACAAGGGGCCTGCCTCATCCTGCCTCAGGAGGCGAGAAGGAATGTCCTCAGAAAGACAACATGCCATTCAGGGCCTTTACCCCTGGTACTGGGACCCAACCCAACTGGCATGGGCATGTCTCCTTCTGCCCCAGGTGAAAGGCCACAGGCACCAACCAGAGTATGGGAATCCAAGAGACTGTGCATGGCCATCGGTAAGAACACAGCTGTATAGGACACACGTGTGAAGGGTAGCCAAGCTCCTCCAGGGTAGGGACAGTCCCTGTTGCCTCCATGGCTGAGCAGGCAAGGTCGGCTTGTGGTGGATAGGCCATAGCCGTGAGTTGACTTCTTTGATTGGAGGTGATAGGGTTCAGGGCAGGCCATGCCAAAACACGCCGTTTTGGCATACTGATATTTTGGAATTAAAGTTACTTAAGATGTAGCTGGTGCCAGAAGGACACTCTGACCCTTCCCTGTCCCCCTGAAAACAGGAAATACATCTTCCAGGTGAAAGGTACGCTCCCTGTACCAGGAGGTGGAGAGACACCCTTATCACCAGAGACTGGAATTCTGGACCGAGAAGGCTGCATAAACAACCCTCGTCACTTCTTCACCCATTTCCTACCCCTGCCCCAAACTTTGCTTTGTCAGTTCTTCACAAATTTATTATTTCTTAGTCTGAAAGGTATAAAAGCTGCCTGCTTTCATCACTTCTTTGAGTCTCAGATTTTACAAGCTCCTGTATATATGAAATTAAATATTTTTCTCCTGTTAATCTGTCTTATGTCAATTTAATTATTAGGCCAACCAAAGAACCCAGAGGGGAAGAAGTAGGAAGTTTCCCACCCCTACAGGGGAGAGCGCTGAGCTCAGGGTGTCTTCCACATTGCCCTGTCCTTCTGGCTGGGCCCAGGTCCAGAGACCAGAGCCTGCTTGGGTAGCTCACTGGGCAGCAGAGATGAATGGGGGTAGTGCTTTTCTCATTGCCAAGGGGCACAAGGGTCCCTTGGAGTGGGATCTCTCTTCTCTCTCATCCTTTCTCATAGGGCGGCCTCCCTTCTTCCTGAGTTTCCACCCACAGGCCCAGGACAGACCGTTGGAGCCTCTAATCCCTGCGCTCCCATCAGCCACGTCTTTCTCCCCAACCTTATCTGTCTCCTGCAGCCACCGCTGCGTCCCCTGCGGCCAGCCTTCCCCTCCCTCCAGCCTCACTGCAGGTCAGATGGTGCCTCCTCCTCCCCTCCCCTCCTTTTTCCTCTCCTCTCCTCCCTCTCCCTCTCCTCCCTTCACCTTCCTCCTCCCTCCCTCCCTTCCCCCTCACTCTCCCTCCCGGTCAGTCTCCTCACCCTCCTCCTCCCTTTCTCCCCTCCCTTCTCCCTCTCCTTTTCCTCCACCACTCCCCCCCCTCCTCCTCCACTCCCTAACCACCATCATGCCCTCTCCCTTGGGGAGATAAAGGAGTTGAGGGGGGCTACAGACAGTGGTCACTGTACTCACTCATCCAAGGTCAGTCTTCCCCAGGCTGGCGCTGGACAAAGACCCCTTTGACCACTTCCCTTCAAAAGGGAGGAACAGCTAATGGCACCCCACAAAGAGAGGCCCCTGGGGCTGTGGAGATAAGAGGGTCTAGTAATGGGCATAGGATGCAAATGTGAGCTGTGGCCTGGGAGGGTTTGCATACCATCTCCAAGCAGCCTAGACGTGCTCCCTGTAATCTGGAGTCCAATCCACAGGAAATCCTCAGGAGGAAGCTTTGTCCTCCGGAAAGACTACCACGCACTGAATATCAGCAGGCTGCTGTGCTTGGGACTGCCATGCACCTTTCTTTCTTGGCCTCAGGGCTTCGATCTTCCTATCTGCCTGGAAGATGTGCAAAAGAGTTGGATATCAGCCAGCCCAAGGATGATGGTGCCTCCTCCTCCCCTCCCAGGGAGGGTCAGTTCCTTTCCTGTCTTTGCCACTTGCTACCTGTGAGCTCCCCAGCAAGTCGCTTAAATTCTCAATGTCTCACTTTCCCCATCTATACAATGGGATCAAGAGGCACACCTCTGCCACAGTCCCCTGAGGATTTCAGGGGTTGCCTTGTACATGAACATTGTCCAGAGGAGGCAAGACCAGAGAGTATCATGGTGGAATGTGGCAAGATGGCCCCAGGTTAGCAGTGTGCATAAGGGACAATAGAGCCCACCCCAGAGTTCTCACTTGGCCCAGAGAGGAGATGCAACTGGGATTTATCCTTGGCCTTGCAAAAATAGCCAAGGAATGCTAGAGAGGGTCAAGCAGGGGAATGTGACTTGAGAAGGGCACTCCCTGAGGAGCCCGTTGCTTGTTGGAAGGGGAGGGGGACATGGAGGTGTGCAAGCAGAGGACAGGAAGGCTAGGATTGTGATAAGAACCAAACGCAATAGCAACAGTGGTGTGAGAGCTCCTCACAAGGTAGGTGCTCAGTGAAGGCTCATCATCTGACTTCTACCTCCTCCAGGAGTGTCTTCTTTGCCACCACTCCTCCTTGCCTAGTGCCTGGGGTCAGCTCGGGGCTGGCCAGAGTTCAGGTTCTGCCCAGTGCAGATTTGAGGGATGAAGGCAGATAGCGTGAGAGTGGGAGGCCTGGCCTACCCTTGCCACCCTGTCAGACTCGGAGAGAGTGCCCGTAGAGGGGAGTCCCAGAGTGACTCATGCCTCCACAGACACACAGACAGACTGATGGACAAAAATAGAATGCCTCCTCCTCTGGTCAGCTCCCAGTGTGTCCAGGGATACCTTGAGGAGGTGTGGCTGGCGTGGTCTGTTGAGGTTTGATCATGGAGGCCTTGAATGCCAGTTCCAGGAGAGACAGTGGTAACAGCTGTTGGCTGCAGCTGAAAGCACAGTCTACCAGTGTGTGTGTTGTGTGTGGCTGAATGCATGTGTGCGTGGGCACTCCTCTCCTGCTGCCCTGGCCTCTCTGGGAAGCATATCTGTACTGCCGTGCTCCCAGGTGGGCAGGCAGGTACCCACTTAGGCATTGAGACATCCCAGCTCTCTGCCTGCCCACCACCTCAGCCACCTCTGCCAATGGGCCACGTGGGCAATGAACACATCAGGCAATTAAACAGCAGATCAATTCAACTTAACTTCTTAGAGGAAAGCAGCTGTACTCAGTTGAGGGAGGGCAGGCCTTCAGGAGACAGAAGTTGCACAGGGACAGGATGGGGGAGCTGGCAGGGCAAGGTATGGGGGGGGCGGGGCAGGAGGCTGCCAGAGACAGCTACTGAACTCACCCCAGGGAGGAGAGTAGAAACCAAGTGGAAGGGAAAGGAACTATGACCAAGGTCACTGGCCAAAGGGACCAGGACAGGACTTGGTGGTGCCAGAGAGAATAAGAAGGATGGAAAGGAGATCCAAGGTGGGCAGAGAATGAGCTCATGTCCTCTCAGCTTCCCAAGGGTCCTCTCCTGGTAGGCAGGGGCCAGTGGTAAGAATACAGACATATTACCCACTTTTCAGGATGCTTTAGGACCTGTTCAATTGGCAATGCCGGTCTTGGACTCTGCCAAGAGTGCCCTGGGAGGTCTTTTTGACTGACCACCTCCTGCACATGAAAGAACTGGTCCAATGTGTGAAGGTCCCTAGCACTGGAAAGTCATTCATTCATTCATTCATTCATTCATTCATTCATTCAGTGATGCACACTGAGCACCCACCAATCATCAGGCTCAGGGTTTGACACAGGCAGACACTGAGAGGAATCAGTGCACACATGGATAAACATCCTACAGCAGAGGAGGAGACAGGGACAAGAGTCTGGCTCAGGGAGGAGGGCACGGAAGGCTCCCTAGAGTGGATGATCTCTGAGCTAAGGCAGAAGAATAGGAGCAGTTAGCCAGGGAAAGGAATGGGTGTAGGGAGAAGACAAGGAAGGCATTTAGGCACTGGGGACAGCAGGGTCGTGGTCAGAGCGCCAATGAGAACACCCTCCAGAGATGGAACTTTATCTCTCTGTGGGGACCAGGGGCCGGGGGCAGGGCATGGGGGTGGGTTGGAGCAGTCAGTGTGGTGGGTGTGGAGGGAGGAGCTTAGGCTGATCATGAGGACAATAGGGAGTCAGGGATGGTTTTGAGCAGAGGTGGGATGGGAGGGCCCATCTGGAATTTGGATTGTCCAAGCCAGAGTGTGGTAGCCTGTGCTCTGTAGGGGGTGCAGGACTGGGAGGAGGGATGGATTGGTTGTGGGTGGGAGCAGCACATCTGGGGATAGATCCTAAGTTCAGCGTGGGAGGTGTCTCATGAGGTGACTCGAGTCAGAGGTCAGGATCCAGGAGAAAAACGTACACACTATGGCCCAAAGGTGAGAATGAGGCCACAAGCAAGCATGGACTCGGAGAGAAGGTAGGAGACCATCAGTGGGGACAGAGCCCTGGGGCAGGCATGATCCAGGGACAACTGGAAGAAGACATGTCTGAAGGGACTGAGACAGTGTAGCCAAGGGGCAGGAAGGGAGGCAGGTGTGTGGTGTGGAAAGCAGTTGCTAACAAGCCAACAAGCCACATGCTGGTGAGGGGCTGCTGTGTGCATGTCAGAATCAGTGGGGGGCCACCAAGGCCTTGGAGCTGCATATGGCAGCTTTGGGACTGAGGAAATAGAGATCAGAATGTGGACACCATGAGAAGAGTGTAGGAGAGATGAGTAGACAGGCAGACAGTTGGAGGCATGTTTAGGGTGATTTGGGAGGGGGGAGATGGCTGTGGGAGCACTGGGAGGAGGGGGGAGGGGCTGGTGGGAGGGTACTGGAGATGTCATGAGGAGCAGAGCATAGGGCACCTTAGCATGAACATAGATGTGTGATCTTAGAAAAGCCCCTGTCTCAGTTTCCCCATCTGTAACATGAGGGGGCTCCCCGTAACTCATAGGCACTGGGGATCCTGTGGTGAACAAGACATCCTGGTCCCTGCCTCTGGGCTCACAGCCTGGAGGTAACCAGACAAGAAGAGAATCACTCCACTCCCCCCACCCCCTCCCAGGAATGGATCAAGGAAAGGGGAGTTAAAGCAGCAGGTAGGCCCCGCAGTGGCTGGGCCCGCTCACGTGCTCACTCCCAGTTGTTCCTGGGGAATCCATGACTCCATGGGTTGGAGACAAGCACACGTCCTCCCCCTGTCTCCCTGCCTTGGTGCAGGCCTGGCCAATTAGCTTCCTCCAGCTTCAGGATCATAGTGACTTTCTGGGATGGGCATGTGACCGATTCAATGCTGAGACTTCTGTCGGGGGTACAGGAATGAGGTATTCTGAGGGGTCCTGGAGGGACATGGAGTTCACACAGAGAAGTATAAGATAGAGAGTCTGTGTTCTGGTAATAATGTTTGAGCACTTGTATACAGCTATGCCTGAAACTCGTAGATCTGGACTTTTCAGTTACTTGTGCCAGTAAATTCTGTTTTGTTACTGCAGTAAGATGAATCATGTTTCTGCCTCCCAATTCATGACCTAAGGGATGAAAGTGCCCCCCTGTGCCTGGGCAAAGCCAAGTGAGGGGAGGGAGGTTCTCAGCAGAGAGAATAACATGAGCAAAGGCCCTGGGGTTGAAAAAAGCTTGACACTATTGAGGAATTGAAAAAAGCTGTCAGGGCAGGGAGCCCAAGAGTGGAGGCAGGAGACCAAGGAGCTGCTGGAACTGCCAGGTTGGTGAGAGCTGAGGGAGTCTGTGGAATAAACCGATCAGGCATTGAACTGAACAAGAAGTGTTGGTGGATCCAGTGAAGAGTGAAGAAGACTAGCCAGCAAGGCTTTCCATCTGAGGCTCAGGAGAGAATCTGGAGATCCTAGGAAGACTGGAGCCTTGGAGAGACCAATCCCGAAAACAGAAAAGGGAGTACTGGAGGAGGCCCAAGATGGAACCCCAAGTAACAGCCAGACATGGGGTGGAGGAGGGCAGTGGAGTCTGGAGAGGCAGGTCACCTCGTCAACTGTGTGTGATCTGCCTGGTGGGGTCTTTGGTGGCCTTGGCCTGAGCCATTTCCAGGATGTAGAAGGGTTCCAGCCAGAGCTGGGACAGGGGAGCGAATGAGGATGAGAAGTGTGGATGAGGCTAGGCAGAGGGCATCAGAGAAGCTCAACAAGCACTTTCTGGGCATCGGGTCCAAAGACTGAGGAATCCCTCCCTACCCCTCCATCAGGGATGGAGCAGATGAGTCCCTCAACGAGGACGGGGGACAGGAGACACAGGACCAGTCAGGAAGAGACAGGAAGTTAAAAGCGGAGCATCCAGGGACTGAGCCTAGAGAGGAGCCCTGGGGGAGGTCTCCCGCTCATCCCAGACTGTGTGGCAACAGCTGTGACGGCGCAGGGGGGCGTTCCAACACAGTCAGGAGACGGACAAAAGAGGGGGTGAAGCGGCCAGCCTGATGGCAGGACCCAAGACACACCGTGAGGCGAGGCACGATCCAGAAGGAGCCTTGGCCGCCTTCTCTCTTGGGGAGATGGATGGGCTGCCCCCGGGGCTCCTCGTAGAGGGGCAGGAGACCCAAGCCCCGCCCCGAATCAAAGCTCTCCCAGGCCCCGCCCTACCCCACCGGGTGGCTAAAAATAAAAGCAACGATAATTTCCCTAAATGAAACCTCCACTTAAACACTTAAAAAGCAATAAAAACTCAATTTTCTTTCTCTCAATTATTTTACTTATTCCATTTTCCAAAAGGTTCACCCTGTTATGAAGATGTATTTTTCCCCATCAGCGGCGGCGTTCTCCGCCATTACTCAAACTGACTCAGCCTCCCTCTGCCGGGAGGGTCCCCTGGTCTCCGCGGCAACCGGGTGCGCGCTGGGGAGGACTGTGACTTCACCACCGCTGCCTCTTCGGCGGCGACGCTGAGGGGGTGATATCTAGCCCCCTCGACTCGTGTCTCGGTTTCCCAGACTCACGGCCCTGTCCTTGCCCCCACCCTCACCCCCACCACTGAACCTAGGCCTCTCCCCACCAGCTTCCCCACCAGCAGGGGCCCTCTGCCCCCTGGCCTCGGCGTTCAGGCCCCTCTGCGGTGCGCGGAGGGAGACCAAGTGCCACAGACCTCAGACAGCATGAGGCTGGTTCAGGCGAGCAGGCCCAGCGCTTCATCACGCAGTCCTGACACCGTAAAAATTAGGTTTCCCAATGTCATTAGTGCTTTGTGATCAGCTCCATTTGTATCATGCCTGCCCTGTTGCCTCATCTTTGCTAATTGTTTTACTCACTCCTTCCATTTTTAAACTGCTGTCTTGTTGGCTTTTAATTTTTAATTATTGCTGCCTCCCCTTCCTTCCTAATTGGTCCAGGCCCCTACTGAGGCTCCCTGTGCTTCGGCTGCAGCTGGCTCCCTCAGGGTGGCTGTCACTTGTCCACCACCTGCCCCAGGTGGCCCTGGGTGGTCACAGCCTTGCTCCAGAGGCCAGCCTCACATCTGGCTCCTGAGGCAGTGAAGCCATCTCCATCCGAGTCCTTTCTCCAAATACACATTGGGCACCAACTGTACGGGGCTATGGGTATAGTGATCCTTAGAGGATGTGAATGACCCAACCCACCCTAGAACCGCCTTTGTTCTGTTGTGGGCTTGCCAAGGGCTTGCCTGGGGTTGACAGGGGTCTGGAGGGGGATGTAATCACCTCCTCTCCCACCTCCCAACCACTTGCCACCCCAGCCCTGCTTTCCTCATGGCCCTGGGCCTCTGGGGTTTACTGTAATGGACCCCAGCCTCCTCCCCAACTGCCCAAAGCCCTGGGATCATTCTCAGCCTCACCTTGGAGCCTTTGCTCACACAGGTACTCCTGCCTAGGATACAGGGATATCCTTCCTCCTCTTGGCTCTGCTGGATCCTGCTCAGTGCTCTCAGGGATCCTGTTCATTGGTCTGTCCATTTGTCTATCCATCTACCCATTGTCAACCCATCTATCTGTGCATCCCTCTATCTCTCCATCCCTCTGCCTGTATCCCTGTCTGATTTTTTCCCCTTCAGTCTCCCCAAGCCCCTCTTTGCACCTACCCTAGCCTTGTTCCCTTGGTATTTGTCCTCTAAGATTTCTGGTTTTTGGCTCCATGAAACACAAGTCCATGGAGGCTCTTCCTACATTTCACTTGGTCACAAGCAAGCCAGAGTCAAATTCCTGGGAAGTTTAAAAATTGACCCTGACCTTCCATTTCCCCCAGCCTGCATCATACATATTCTTACCTCTAGATCTTTGCTCCCATCAGGCATCCCTGCCAGATGTGCCCTCTCTTCCTCTTGACACGTCCAATGACTACAGACTACCCCAACCTAGAGTCAGTAGGCCTGGGCCTCTTTGGGGTCTGCCTTTCTCTTGCTGTGTGACGTCAGCAAGATCCTTCCCTTCTCTGAGTTCCGGTTGTTCTCATCTGTAAAATCGGAACAAACCACAGTTTCTGCAAGGCCCCTCACAGAGCTGTTGGGAAGCTCATAGGGGTTCTGGATGGACATCTAACCACCTAACCAGTGGGCAGGGAGGCCAGAGGCCTTGTTTTTAACTTCTACTTTGGGGCATCTCGCCTAGGCCCACCCTTTGTTTCTCTGAGCCCCTCTACCCTCTCCACGAATGGAGTCTTTACTGGGTTTCAAGAGCTGGACTATCTCATGCCGTTTGATCCCCCGCACGACCCTATGAAGTAGGGGCCTTCAGCCGGCCCAAAGAGGGAAGGGATATGCCTGAGCTCCCACAGTGAATAACAGCAGAGTAGAATTTGAACCCAGAGCTGTGGCAGCTGATCTTGGGGTGGGTTAGGGGGTGCTGGTGAGCCTGGGTGCTCCTGAGGGTCAGGATGGGCAGCACCAGCCTTGGTCAGCAGTTCTAGCCTGACGTGCACCAGACTCATGTTCCAGATAGAGACACCAGGGTCCAGAGAGGGAAAACGCTTGCCCAAGTCACATGTGAATCCTGGTCTAGCAGGGGCTCCATCTGCCAAGCTCCTGGTGGTGAGGGCGCTGAGTCCCCACTCTGCAGGAGGAGGGCTAGCATGACTGGCTGGTCTGGGGAACACCGTGGCCACAGGTGACTGAGGTCTTCTCACACTCAGTTCTCTTTCCTCCCTGCCCTGGTTTGTTTGCTTCTTCAGTGGGCTGGGGCCAAGGGGGAGGGGGGAGGGAGGACAAGGCCAGGATGGAAAGGAACCTTTCTTGAGCAGCTACACCGTGCCAGGCACAATGCTGGGCAACACTTCATTCCTGAAGCCACTCTGTTCAGGGAGCTATTATAGTCCTGGTTTTCAGATGCACAGTCTGATACTCAGGGAGCAGTGACCTGTCCAGGGCCTACATCTGGGAATCTGATGTGCCTTACTCCCCTGCCAGAGCTGCCTCAGTCTAAGGGTTATCTCTGCTCCACCCCCTTCTGAGGAGAAAGCACTGGGGGGCCTGTAGTTAGAGCGCATGGAGCAGGGACCTCAGCCTCCTCCATGCCAAGGCCCCAGCACAGGCCTGGCTCAGAGCAGGTGTTCTGACATGTCTGGTGACTGAATGCAAGAAGAAAAGAATGTCCCAGCCTCCCTTGGCCTCTACTGAATGCAGCCCCAGGCACTAAATGGACCCTCATCCAGAAGGACCTTGACTTCAAAGGAGGATCTGGAGGTAAGGCACTGCTAATGGAATTGCCTGCGGGAAAGTTAGGAAACGACTGGAACAGGTTGCCTTCCCGGCACCGTTGCCACCACTCCCCGCAGGAGCCCAGAGGATTGGGTATGCCGGCACCCATCTTGGTGTCCCAGACATTGGACTCCTGCGGGCTCTGGGCAGCCCTGCTGGGGCCTGGGTGGCTCAGTGGAGGGCACTGGCTCCTGAACCGATGCACTTGCGCGCAGCTGCCGCCTGGCCCTGCCGCCTGGCCCCGCCGCCTCCGCAGCGCCCCCCGCCGCCGCCCGCGCCCCAAACGCGCGAGAAAAGCAAACAAAGACGTATTGGTTTCTGCTCTATTAGAGGCGCAGGAGGGGGGAAATCAATGTTTAGTAAATGGGAAAAGAGAAAATCGTTCAGGAAAGACAGTCTATTTCCAAGCCAGAGAGGGGTTCGTAAACAGCACAGGCCATTGCGGAGGAAGCCCCGCGGGCCATCAAACTCTCCGAGCGGAGGAATGTGCACTTAGCGAGCTCCACCAGGCCAGCGCTAACTGGGAGCCGAGCCCTCCAACGGCCAGCCCGCGCTGGGGCTCCTCAGCCAGGCTTACCGTGAGGAAAGGACCACACCCAGGAGCTTCAGTTGGCCATGCTGTTTCCCCTTATCCCTTGCATGGATCCCCATTGCCTGGGTTGCATCTAAGCCACTTCCTTGGCTTGCGTGGTAGGGCCCCAGACAGATGCTCTGTGCTCCCTCACTGTGTCCAGCCACATGGCCCTTATCACCTTGACTGGCTGGGACTCGTTTGTTTCCAGGAGGGTCAGCGCTGGTTTCCTGGAAGAAGGGCATTTGAACTGGTTGAATGGTGCAGACAAGTTTTCCAGGGAAGAATGGTGATCTAGGGTGGGGAACATCTTATGCAGAGACTAGGGGTACTTGAGAAGTGGCGGCAGGCTCTAAGAGAGTGGAGTACAGGCAGGAATAGTGGAACTTGTTTCAGAGGGGGGAGCCGAGGGAGTGAAGAGGCTGGGGACAGAGAAGTGGAATTGAGTGGGGACTGGCATCCAGGTAGTTGGAGAGGCTCAGGCCATCCCCTGGTCAGGCGTTTAGATGTGCAGGAGACCAGGGAGTGTGGGTCGGAGCCTTCATCCTCTCCATTTATCAAGACCCAGAGGGCTGCCCCGGGAAATATTGAATTTTAGCTTAAGATGGATGGCACGACTGAAGTCTCCTTTACAAATGAATTATATTCTGTTTATTTGTGCACGTGTGTGAGCATGTGTGAGTACTAGATATGAATGTGAATCTGGGGGGCACACCTCCATGGGTGGACGCACAAGCGTAGGAGTATGTGCGTAGAGAAGAAGCGGTGGCTGGGGTGCAGGCAACTCTTGCAAGAAGTTTGATACAGAAGTTCGATATCCTTAAGAGTGGGGCCAGGGATGGGGATGCAGGAAGGGCAGCAGCTTTATTATTTCCATTGCTGTTACTATTGTATCGGTATAATATAATATACCTCTTCCCTGTACTAAGTCCTTTCCAGGTAAATCTTTCAGCTTCATAAGATCACATGAGGTTGTGAGGTCAGCTCTGTTATCATCCCCATTTGTGAAGAAATGGAGACTCAGAGAGGTGACACGACCTGCCTGGAGTTGGGACTCCAGACCATTTGGGACTCCAGACCATGGCTGGGGTCTGAGATGATTTTCTTGATGGAGAGGTGGCCCTAAGAGAAAGCCAGGGATAGAGAGAAAAGGGTGGATGGTAGGGGTTGAGGGACATGGGGGACGGGAGCACCCCAGGGCAGAGCACTGAGATCTTGATTGCTCTGGGGAGGAATAAAGGCTGGAGAGAGAATGTGCCCAGGTGAATAGCCCAGCAGAGAGGCCTGTCTTGAAGGCAATAGGGAAACCAGGTGGACTCCTAACGCTAACCTCTCCTTGGTACTTTGAATCCCCACCTCCACCCAGGTTGCCTGTTTCCATTTCACCCTTCTAGGCCTCTGCTTACCCATTTGTACAACAGGGTGTCTTGACTGGGTCAAGAAAGTGGAAGACTTTCTCTGGGCTCTGGTCTTCTGGAGCTCTCTGTTAGGCATATATGCACCCATACGCATACATGTTTGGGGGGAGGAGTGTGTGCATGCCTAGAGGGGAGCACAAGTGCAAAATGGGAGTCCAAAGAAATGTGAGCATGTGCTTGTGTTCATTCTAGGCCATGGAGTGGGGGGAGCATGTTCACACAGGGGAGGGGCAATCCAAGTGTCTGCTAAGTCAGCTCAGCCCAGGATGAAAGGAGTGAGTGAGTGTGGACATGAACAGCAAATTAGGATGAGCCAGGCCTGTGCTTGGCCCAGGAGGTGGGGAATAGGGACAGGGTTCATGTGCCAGAAGAGGGGGAAGAGGAGACCCTTGGATCTTAGGACTTGAATTTCCACCCACCATAGTCCAGCCCATCCCTGTACTCGCTCTGGCCCCACTGCTCAGGGCAAGCACAAAGAAAACAATTTTGCTCCAGCTAAGGCCTAGCAGGAGATGGAGACTGTGATAAGGGAGCTTCAAGGTGAAATCAGCCAGCATGGCCCCTAGGCTGGGCAGGGGAGGGGTTCAGAGTGGAGAGGAGGTTAAGAGGGTGGGATTCAGAGAGGCGCTGGAGTGAGTGAACCTGAGGAAAGAGGGATGATGGGAAAGGCTGCCCTGGGGGCCAAACTATGGGGAGGGGAGGATAGGCTCAAGGACACCAGAGGTGGATGGATGTGTCAAGGGGGATGTAGGTACTGAGGAGAGGGCTTTTAGGTCAGATCCCTGTGGGGCTCTCAGAGAGTCACCCATCTCAGGTACCTCCTGAATCCTACGGCTGTCATCTATGTGGGCATCTGGGGCAGCTGTACATGGGCTGCAGGGTCAGGGAGCCCAAGTGGCAAAAGGAAACCAGGATCAGACTTTGGCCTTGAGTGCCAGTGGAGAATTAAACATGACCAGCTTCAGGGTTATTGAGCAGGAAGGTGAGTAGAGGTTCCTGGCACCAAAGGTTGCTTCCCTCCCCACTTCAGGAAGGCAGGCATCTTTCATACAGATGCCTGGCATCATGTGGGCATCTTCATCACAGAGGGTGTTCCCAAGCAGGGACCCACTTGCTGATGAGGGCAGGCACTACACTGCAGGCCTTTCCAGGACCTATCCAGCCAACCTGTTCTGGTGCCCCATCCTGCCACGCTTTGAGGGCAGTAAGCTTGAGAAGTGGAAACAGCTAAGTGGGTAGGGCCAGAGCCTGTAGGTGAAGGAAAGGGGAGAGGTTCAGGCAGGTGCCTCTGGTGACAAGGTGTCTCACCCCCAGGAATTCCTCCCCCATCTCTGGCAGGAGACAGCTCAGGCCTTGTCCAGCTACACAGCCCTTGCTGTGCCCAGTTCATTGTTACTTCATAGCAAGCACCTTACAGATGCCCCTGCTGTGATCTCTTTCTAGAACAGGAAAAGGAGCCTGGCATGGCTAGCTTAGAGCTTCCCTCCTCCCATGGCTATGGGGAGTGAGTGAAGGACCCAGAGGCTATTGCTGGGAGTGGAGTGTCCTTTTAATGCATTTTGCTTATTGAAGAAATAAATGGGTCCCCCAACATGAGGCCCAGGAGCCTCTAGAAAAATAGCTGCAGCCTCAGAATTCTCCTGGTCCCTTCAAAGTGTCCCCCTAGAGGTACAGGCAACCTGTAGGGGGTGAGGGACACTTTCTAGCACTTCAGCCCTTGTCAGTCAACACTTCTAGGGGCTCCTGTCTGTCCCTTTGGGCCTGACACCCTCCATGCTCTGAGTGTCCTCCCTGCCTCAGCCTAACCCCACAGGCCCAGGAATGCAGGCATGCTGAATACCTGGCCTTGGCCTCAAGGTGCTGTAGGTCTGGTATCTGTATCAGACCCCAATGGGAAATGCCACCTGTATGGAAATATCATTGTGAATATGGTCCATCTGTCCCAGGCAGTGAGGGCCATTGTCAGTCCTTCAGTCTATCTTTCCATTGTTTCTGCTCCTACTGAGTTAGGCTTGGGAAAGATGGTTAGGCTCCCCATCTTTCTCAGTGGGAGAGGAAAGGAAGACGGACCAGAAGATGAGTGTTTGTGGAGGGGAAATGGATGGGTGGGACAAACTGGGCTCTAATGTGGGCCCCCCTCTGGGCCCCAGACTCAGGCAGAGAAGGAAGATGTGCAGAATTCTCCCTGGGCTGGGAGGGCAGAATCAAGGAGTCCTCTCACCTAGCATATGGGCATTGGCACCATGGAGAGCTCCCACAACCCACCCAGGCCCAGCCAGAGCCAAACCACAGCCTGTCCGGGGTCCCTCTTGGTGAGTCTCATGGGTCTGTTTTCTCCTGGGTGAGTGGTATCACATCCTTCCTGTGTTTCCTCCACATTGGCCTGGACAGGCCAGGATTTCAGGACCAGTGTGTTTGTCGACCAACTGAACCATGGTCTGCCTGGCTACCTCCACCACACCCCAGGCTGCTCTCCAGTCCTGGGGACCATCTTCCCACACTTTCCTTTCTCTCAAAGTTTTAATTTAACCAAGCCATATTTTCTTCTCCCTGAAGAATCAATATTTTCTCTGTCTTTTGACACTTATTTTATTTTATTTTTACATGCGGCCTCCCAAAGGCTGTAATTTACGGCTAATACCATGCAATCAGGGACAATGGCTGGGCGCCTGTGAGCAGGAACAGGCAGGCTCCCTGCCAGGTGCCCCCAGCCCCCCTCCTGCCCTCACCCACTCACAGGGGTGCCCATGGCTGTGGATGCAAGGTCCATGGAGAATCTGGGAGAGACATGAGCCATGGCCTCAGCCGTTATCTGCAGGGCACAAAGAATGGATCTTCCAGCTGGGGAGGGGACCTAGAGCAGCCCAGAGGTATGGAGGCTTCTGTGGGAGGCTAGTCTGAGTGGAAGAGCAGGCCACCTCTGCTGTAGAGAGCCCCCCTCCACCACTGAGGTGCAAGAGCTATGCCTCTCTTGGCCTGTACTTCCTTACTCCCCTCTCACCCCTCCTCTGCCTCTGCCGTGCTGTGCCCGCGTGGCTCACGTGCTGTAATCTACAGCGCTGTTACTCTGTGTCAGTGATTTAAATCCTCTGATGGAGCTAGTGACAGCTTAAATGGCTGCCATCCCCTCCCCATACTTGCCGGGCCCTGACAAGGCCCCATAGAGGGAAGGGGGGGTGCTGAGGTGGGATTCAGACAGTATTTTCCAAGCTTGAGTGTGGCCAGGCTGCTGTTCTTTGCCCCTCTGGAGAGGAGGGAGCCAAGCGTGCCCTCTCCTTCCCCTCACCGGTGATCAAAGAGGGAAGATAAAATCCTCCATAAATTCCCAGGAAATGGAGTGTCTGGAACACGCTCAATTCCACCTGCCCGCAGGTGAGAGGTGTAGGGAGGGGGACAGGGTGCCCCACACCAGAGATCCTTCTTTGTGGCTTTGTGAGCTTTGACAGTGGGAGCCAGACAGACCTGGAACCCAACCCTGTGCCTCAGGCCCAGCCTCAATCTTACCAGTCACCCCCAATTATGCTGATGCTCAACCCCCAGCCCTTGCTCCCAGGTACTTGCTATCCTGGAATTTCCATCCATTCAGATATTTAATTCCCAGTTCCACCTCTGTTTAGCTAACAGGGTGGGGGGACATACATATGGGGGAAACTGAGGCACATAGAGACAGAGCTAATCAAGGTAACCCAGAAGTTGGTGGCAATGCAAGTCCTGGCCCTAGCCCCTGCCTCGTCCTGGATTTCTTGGTAGGTGTGGGGCAGTCTTCCTTCTTCTTTCCCTGGCAAACACATCCAGAGCAGAGCACTGGGGTGGGATAGGGGACAGAGCTGAAAGGTCTTGCTGCTGGGTAGGGTCTCTCAGGACTGGATCAAGAGAGCATATGAGGGCCCAGCACTGTCTGATCCTCTGGCTCTGGGTCTAGGACCCTCCCAATACAGCCCCAGATAGACTAGCCGGCTCAGTCCAGCAAGGTCTCAGGCCAGATTAGGGTCGGTCTCATGTGGAGAGAGGGCATGAGGTCTTTGCTGGTGGAGGTCATGGACAGGATTTGACTCTTCAAGGGGCCATGCCTAATGGGGACAGATGAGACTCTGGTCAGACACTGTGTGATAAAAGGGAATGGCCCAGGGGCCATGGGAACATCCATAGGGACCATTCAGATTTAGGGAAGATTTTTAAAGCAGAGGCTTGAAAGAGGAGTGGGTGGAATTCTCTAGAAGAAAGACCCATGGGAGAGGATAGAGATTCTAGTCAGAAGAAACAACATGGGCGAAGTGGCCCCTGAGGGAGTAGCCAGGACTTTGCCTTGATGGCAGAGGAGCAGGGAAGTGACATGACAGAGTTCTAGGCCAGGAGAGACAGACAGATCCTGTGACTAGCCTTTCCCTGTGTGAGGAGACAGGCAGAAGCACCTCCTTTCTCCAAGAGTGGAAACTGTGTGCAGCAAGGTTAACTGACTTGTCCACGGTCAACAGTTTTCAAGTGGTTGAGCCATGACTTGATCATAGGTCCTGTTACTGCCCCTCAGCTTCCGTCCCAGCCAGGACACGGGCTAAGCTGGGCTTGTAGCTTGCCAGCCTCCTAAACCCCTGCAAATCCCTCGTGGGAGTAGGAAGTGTCAGAGGAGTAATTAAATGATTGAGTGAGCAGGGCCAGCGACTGGAACAAGGCACCCGGCCACACCAGGTGTCCTTCCAAATAGCCACATGTCCTCAGCTAGGGGCTCTGAGAGCCTGAGCTGGGAGGAGGGGCTGATCTCCCTGCCAGAGGTGGGAGAGAGTCAGTCAGACTCTCAGTTGTTTGTGCAGGACCACTGCAAAGTGGGCTCAGAGGTGAGTATACCAAATTGTCCCCAGAGGGACCTTTTACTCCCACTGCTCTGTCCTTTGGAGCTCAGTCTGGATGGGGCAGACTCTGGACAGTTGGATAGGCATAGGGTGGGGTTGCTGGGGTGGGGGCAAGAGCTGACTTTTAAGGTCTCATTTCAACTCTTCTTGGATAGAGTTGGGCTTAAGAGTGAGACAGACCTGGGGTCTTCTCCTGCTTGCAGAGGTTCCCTTGCCTACCGCCACCCCCAGATCCACAACCCTGACTCAGCAGCTTAGCCCAACTCCCTGCACCTCCCACCTCC
This sequence comes from Paguma larvata, assembly GCA_030068075.1. Lineage (NCBI taxonomy): Eukaryota > Metazoa > Chordata > Mammalia > Carnivora > Viverridae > Paguma > Paguma larvata. Next base: position 18,402,866 of record CM057842.1, on the reverse strand, counting down.
ACTGCCTTAATGACTTTTTAATAAATTGAAAAATTGTTTCAATACCAAATGCGATCCTGGGACATTGTTCGTGACTGTATTGAGCTTAAGTCAAACGCTTTGCATCCTCAAATCCGACTGATTAATAATTACAAGGAGCAAGTCTGTCTTTACTGTAATGTGTTTAGGAAAACTGATGGATTTAATTTTTTTATCGGCCAAAGTAAGAAAATGTAATCTTTCTGAAAGTATCTAATACAACAATGCACCATAATTAGTTTCTCTGGAAACAGGCATAATGGAATAGAATAATAAATCACTTCTCCTTTCGTCCCTTTCCTCTGATGGAGAGAGATTTCCCCACCGTGGGACTGGAATAGGACAGGGAACAAAACTGGGGGATTGAGGTGGCTGTGGCTCTGCAGCCCCGGCTCCTCTCTGCTGACTCAGCAGGCCTTGGGCTGGTCCCACCCTCCAAGAGGCTTGGAGAGCAGGTCCTCCATTCCCAGGCCAGAAGCTGAGCAGCTCTCCAGAACTGGGACCCAGGTTCCAGAGTGGCGGTTGCTCCCTACCCCTGCCCACCTCCCCAGCTGGACCAGCATCCACTGCCTTAGACACTTCCCTGTCTGGGAAACCAAGACAACATGCCTCTGGGGCAATGGTGACAAGATTATTTTGTCTGAGTGTTTGGGGATCCTGAGATATGGGAGGTGGGATACGTAGGCAGAGGATGGGATTAATTTGTGGCTGGGATTGCTCATAATTACTATGTTCCCTGATGTGTCCCCTTCCCCAAGTTTAGGCTGCTGGGGTGGGGAGAAATACCAGTAGGAGGGGAGTGGGTAAGAGGGTAGGGCCAGCCAGCCCTCTCAGAGCGGCCTCCTCCCCCAGCTGGGTGGGGACTGGCCTGCCTCCCACCTCCTTCAGACAGAGCCTAGTCCTCCTGCTTTGCTGGCTCTGGCCCCTGCCCCCTACTCCTGGGCAGCATTGCCTGGGTAGCCTCTACAGTTTTCATCTGCGGCAGCCCCCAACCTTGGCCAACACCCCAGGTGTGGGCTGTCCTCATCAGGAGCTCCCCCACGCCCCAAGTGCTCCCCCCTCAGCTGCTGCTTCTGCCCCAGGCTCACAATCAGTAATGACAGGATAATTGTTTGTTTTATTGATCATGACTAGCCTTCTGTGGCCCAGTGATGGATGACGTGGGAAGAGCCACATTTGCCCTGGCACAGGCACCCCGGCACCGGGAGAATCAGATGCGGCCTCACCTGCATGCAGACTTTCCCCATCCTGCCACGTCATCACCCACCTCTGACCTTGGCCCATGGTAGTGGAGCAAAATGAACACTAAACTGGGAATGTGGGGCCCTGGGGCTGCATCCCAGAATTCCAGAGCCCCCAAGCAGCCCCTTTCCCCTCCAATCTCTAACCTCAGATTATCTCCCAAGAGACCAGGCTGCAGGTTAGAGGTTTGGAGGAGCACTGTGTATAACTGGGGTGCCCCAGATGGTGCCTTATAAATGCCTGCATAGACTATGAGGCTCACAGCCCAGAACTAACCAACCAGCTGGTCACCCACAGCTGCTGGACACCTCTCTGAGACCTCATTCATCATTCTCTTCTGTCATGGCCTCTGTACTGAGGATCCCTCACCCATGTCTGCCCATCCTCTCCCTTTTGGAATCCCCACGAGACTTCCGTTGACTGATCTCTGCCTCAGCCTCTTCCATCCCAACCGTCACCACACCTATGGCCAGTCACAGCCTGAAGCCCAGCACAGACCCTCCCCACCTTTCCACAAGGCTCCACCAAGACAGGACAGGCTCCCAGGACCTCATGGCTCACCCAGCCTTATCCCCTAGAGGGGCTTCTTCTCCTGAAACATGAAGCCCAACTCGGGATCCCAGGGGAACTGAGGAAGCCGCATCTCAACCCTCGAAGTCCTGCTGGACCAGTAGCCAGAGAATGCGAGTGCATGGGCCTGGGAGGTGAAGGGAGAGAGAAAAGGGAGAGGGAATCAAATCTCATGGCCACTGTTGGCAGTCGCCCAATTCCGGTTTCCCTGCTTCCAAGCTAAAGGTAGAGTTACCCCTCCCTACCCCCTGGTGGCCAAGTGGGGCTGAGTGTCTGGTTCTGGCTAATGAGTGATGAACAGAAGCCACACTTCCAGGCCAGAGCAGTTAATTGCTGGTGTGAGACCTTTCAGGGCCCTCTTCCCCTTTCCCATGACAGGGTCCCAAACTTTGGCTGTTTGGTCAGCCTGATCTCAGTGTGAAGATGACATAGGGCAGGGCCTTGGTTACCTGTGAAGGACACATAGCAGCACAAAGAAAGAAACCATTATTTGAAGCCGCTAAGATTTTAGAGTTGTTACTGCAGCCTCACTGAGCCTATTCTGACTAGTATAGGGAGAAGGGATATGCTCTGAGAGCAGGTGGAACTGGGAGAGGAGAGGAGAGGGATGGCAGCGATGGTAGGCTGTATGCCCGGAGGCCAGGTTCCCATCCTGGCCCTTCACTTCTCTATGCCTCAGTCGCCCCACCAGCGAGCCACCTGTGTATCTTTTGGGACTGGTGAGAAGCAAATGAAGGGGCAGTGTGAAAGCATCTTGAGCCTAGAAGAGTAAGCACTGTGAGTATGGATGGGGATGGGAACAGCGAGTCCCTGGCTGGCTATTGATGCTACGGTGAGGGCAAGAGCAACACTGAGCTGCTGGAGGCAGTGTTGGTGACGGTGTTTGTGCTGGCAATGGGGGTGCTGACAGCAGTGGAGTCCAGCCCTGTCGGCCTAGCCCAGGCCCCAATTTCCACCAGGGCACCAGCTCGGTAGAGATCACAGCAGACCCAGATGGAAGGCTTCGGACGTTGATTAATTACCTCCACTGGGACTGGCTAATTGTCTGCTGATCTCTGCTCATCAAGTGCCCTGCCTGCCTGACCTGCGCGAGCCTTCCAGAGCAGTACTGCATGGTGTTAGGGCAGAGGTTTCCCAGATATGCCAGCCCCAAAGACCTCTTCATTTGCTCTAGCTGAGCACTCCCCCACTGGGCACAGCAGAGGCTCCTCCTGGGGAGCTGGGTGCTGGGCTGGGCAGCTGTACAAAGCATCAGATGGTGTTTTCCTGACTCTTGATGAGTACAATATGGAGTTGCCATGTGTTGAAGAAATGTGCGAGGTACACGGCTGGGAGGGACTCTCAGGGACTTGGCTAAGGGAGTCTTCTCTTGGACACTCCTTGCAGTTGTTAGGGAAGTAGCCTTGGCTCTGGCAGCAAACATCTGTGTCCCTTCCATGCAGAGCCTTGTATTGGCCACTGGGGGCACCACTGACTCAGTGATAACTCCACCCTGACTTGCCCTCTGGTAGTCCATCTGATGGAATAGGCAGTTCTGGACCCAGACACACCCAGCATGATGAATATGACTTGGTTCCCTGGGTGAGGGTCAGGGGAAAGCAGCTCTCTGGCTGTAAGCACCTCGGCTCCAGCCCTACCTCTTTCCTGGTACCAGTGGGCAAACTGAGGTCAGGAATGGGTGAGATAGGTAGGTCCCAGGTCACACTGGGACTTGGGGGTAAGCTGGGCCAGAGTCACGTTCCTGTCTCCAGGTCAGGACTCCTCACACCCACCCCAGCTCCTCATTCTGAGCTTATTTTTGCTGGAAGGCACAGATGAAGATTAAAAAAAAAAATTCCTCCATTTTGTTTTTGCTGAATCGGCACTTCTGTCATCCCAATCTAAGGGGCTTGGCTTGTCTGCTATGAGGGGGGAAAATGCCTCCATTTAAAAGCAGAACTAAAAGAAAAACATCCACAGGCCCCATTTCACTGCGGCAGACATGATGAGCAAACCATGGTCGTTAACATGATAAAAGTCACTTTGTCTGGGTGTAAAATTCATTTTTCCCCATTTAGCACATGGTGCATTTGCATCGTGCTGCAGTTCCTGGGCTGCGGTCTCCTCCCAAGGATGCCCTGAAATTGTTCCCATTCCCCAGGCAGTGTCCCTGAGACTCGTGCCAATGAGGCCAAGGCCACAGTGCTGGGAGGGGCCCATTGTTTGGGTGGTCCCTTGGCCGTGGAGCTGCTCCCCCCAGTAGCCTCAAGGGGGGCTCGAGGCCCCACACCCTCTGGCCAGGCCTGGAGGAGACCTGATTCTGAAGAGCCCCCCTCTGGCCCAGTCCTTGCCCTGGCTCTGACAGAGTACCCACAGAAGGCCATCCTGCTCGGCAGCTTGCCCCAGTGTCTCATCACCCACCTCAGCCCCGGGAGTCCTGCCCTCAGAGGCAGGGCCTCACAGGGCTCCTGACTCAGAGAGGGGAGGGAGTTACCTAGGGTCACCTGAGCAACTGAGGCAGAGCTCATTGCACCCCACCACACCAGGACTGAGAGTTCAAATCCCACCACCTGTGCTCACACCCACAAGGGTTAAATGCCAGAACTGGCACAGACAGCCTGAGTCCTGCCTCTCATCCTCTCTTAGAAATATAGCCTTGGAGCTCCCTCTCACTTGGACTCAGTTATCCAACCATACAATGACAGGATCTATGATCCAGACTCTGAGGCCCATTCCAAGTCTATCCTTCCCTGAAGCGTGTTCAAATATTGTCTGCTGTTCAGTCTGAATCTTGGGGGGACCCGGCACCATAGGGTGTCACCCCTGTGGGCTGAGGGGCAAGTGGACAGAGGGAGTGGGAAGGCAGATCTCTCTGCCCCTCTGCCCAGCAGGCCAAACAGGACCCACAACCTTCCCAAAGCCCCTGCCCCCCAGCATCTCTTCACAGAGGCTGGGCTGGCTCCAGGGAGGAGGCATGGGACTACTGCCCAAAGTGGCCTGGGTGAAGCTGGCTGCCACCAGAGGGGCTAAGGATGAGATACAGCCTGAGTTTTGGGAGCTGGGAGCTAAGAACCCTTCTGCAGAGCTCTACCAGCAGATATAGGAAGAGAGACAAAGGACAGGGCCCCCACAACCTTGACTTTGGATACAGTTGCAACAAAGCCACTAACTGTGGTGGGCAGGCAACAGAGAGAAGATTCCTTCTGGACAGGGCTGTGGGTGGAAGTAGAGGAGGCTCCAAAGAGGGGTTGGCCATTGGCCCCGAGAAAGAGGGACGGGGAGCCCTGAGGTAAAATGCTCCCCAGGCTCTGGGGCAGGTGTGGGCAGAGTCGACTCAGAACATGCACGGTAACCATAACGAAGTTACTGGGTAACCCTGCTCTGCCCCCTTGATTGGAGAGATAGAAAGGCCAGGGAGGCCTGAGCAGTGGATAGGAGTCCTGTCACAGTGGAGGATATGTCCAGGTCACAGGGCAATAGGGTGGGCTGGAAGCCCTTTAGAGATGATGTTGGGGTGCCCACATAGGCTTTCCTTGAGAAGGCAGGACTCAGAAGGCCATGGTCCCACCTCACGGGGGCGGAGGTCCAAACTGCCCCTCTCCTCCAGCCCAGGACAAGGGGGCGTCATGCCCCACACCCCACAGCTTACACGCTGCAGCAGGTAGAGGGGTCCCTGACTGCCAACCAGAGTAGAGTTCTTGGGGACTCTGGGCTGCCTGGAGAGGGGAGAGAGGCTTCCCGCCTGGTGAGAGGGTGCGGGAGGAGCATTGTGCATGGCGGGCGGGGCCCAGCAACAGCTGTTCACTTACTGAAGCTATTTTATAATATTGCTGGAGCTTTTAAAATAATCCCATTTCTGCAGAATATTCCCAGCTAATTGGAGCTGTCTCTTTCTTATTAAACAGAAAGGTTATAAAAATGTGTGTTGAGGGTTTAAGAGCAATACCTCTCGGCTGTTCTGATTGTTATGACAAGGATAACGTACCGGAAGCCCGTGCTTGGCGGGCTAGGCGGGGCAGGCTCCGGTGGCTGGGCAGGGGCAAGCGGAGCAGGGGAGCAGGGGCTGGGGTCTGGGCAGGGCCAGGCTGGCTCTCCCCGTAGAGCCTTGCACAGCACAGGCTTGAGGAATGGCAGCCTTCCCCAGAACAATTGCTCTCTAAACACTTAGGCTGCTGTGACAGGGCTGTCCATCACCCAGGCCTCTGACTGGGGGAATTCGCATAATTTACTGAGAGGTAGGGGAGAGGGGGGAAGCAATTCCAATTAGCTGAGCCAGGAGGCAGATGAGTTCCCCAAGACCTCAGTGCTTCGGGAAGATGAGTAAATAACCCCTCTCCGTGTTGCGGGGAGAAGTCCCTGTTTTAGCAACCGAGGACAAAGGTACTAAGACGGTCCCATTCTGCAGATAGGAAAATGAGGCTCATGGCTGTAAAAGGCCTTTCCCAAGGTCATTCAAGGAGGGTTGAAACAAATCCAGAACTGTTTGGAGCCAAAGCCTCTGCCCAGCACCCATCCCTCCCTGTGCCCACTTTTGGTGTGGGGTGTACCCCCTAACTTTGTTCTGAAAGCCTCTGGGCATCCTCCCCCCTGCCATCCTCCATCAGAGCAGCCCCACTTTAATCTGTCATATATGGGGGATCTGCCTCAAATTTAGTTTAAAATGAATTCCGTGTTGCTTAAAAAGACAGTTGGAAATCCGGTGTCCTAGCAGAGGCTGACAAGACTTCCATAGACCCCACCCTGCTTAACAGCTGCCGCCCCCCCCCCCCCGCCCCCGTCTGACCCATTTAACGGACAAATCTGTATATTCCCTGGGATCCTTCCCTGGGATGCTTCTCTGGCTCTCTCTAACACAAGTAAGCGTCCAGGCTGACCCGGGCCACCCATCTTCTGTTCCTGTTTGTCACATTTCTCCACAGGCCATTCTACTCTCTTTGTGTGCCTCAGTGGCTGCAGGAAGGTCTCTGCATGTTGCCCCAACCTCACTGACTCGTCACTGTGAAATGTGCTCCTAGTCCTGCCCCTGGCTTGTGCCTCAGTTCCAAGCTGTCTGGAGAGTCTCAGTGTGTGCTGGGCCTGGAGGGCACCCCGGGTGCATCCTTTCCATGCCTGCTAATGATTCAGCAATGGATCAAGCCCCCAAATGTTTCCCCGAAGCTCTGAGATGAAGATGAGGAGGTTTATTGAACCCATTTTACCTTCAAGGAGACTGAGGCACAGTGACATTAGGTAATGAGCTCAAGGTCACCTGGGCCCGGTGAATGTCTGCTGCCTCCCCAGCCATGAATCAGGCTAAGCAGGGGGATGATTGTCCTTTCCACCCTGTGCTCATGGGACATTTCTCCTATGATTTGCAGCCACAGCTGATATCCAGCTCTGCCCCCCGCCTCCCGGCCTCCTGGCTTGCCCGCTTCAGTGCAATGGGCTCTTTCATCATGGAGAACTCACTTCTCGAAACAGAGCAGACCTTAAATGCTTCACTGGCTTTCCCTGGAGCAGATCTTACTTTCACACCTTTTACTAGTTCTCCAATGTTCCCTTCATCTGGAATGCCTCTCCTCTCCTTCCAGAAAGCCTTCCCATATTCCCCAGCAGAAAGCAGTCACTGTCCTCACGCACCCCAAAGTGCAGGTATTCAATTCCGCTGGTCCAGGGGCTCCATGGATGGTAAAGGGAGGAGGTGGGGCAGAGGCACTTGCCTCACTAGTGGAATTCGAGGCCTGCTCACTGGCCTTGTGGGAATGGATCCCCAACAGCTTCCTGTGAAGCTCTGCCTGGAGGTGCCTTGGATGGGGCAAACAGAGCAGAGAAGTTCAGCCCAAGCAAGAGAGACGAGGCCTGGTAGATGTTGGTCAAACCTGAAGGCTGCACTGCCACCCTGGGAGCAGGCACAAAGTGCTAATTTGCATGCATGTGCATAGCTTTGCATATTGAGATAAGATGGGCTTATTAAACTTTTTTTTTAGAGATCACAATGTACTCCTCATGACTCAACCCAGGAGGAGCAAGATTGGGAGTCAATCCCATCTCTACTGTTTCTGGACCAGATCGAACAACTCACTCAGGACCCTCAGTTTCCTCCTCCACTTAGTGGGGCTAGTGCTATCAACTTGGAATGTTATTAGAGGAATGAGGCAGGCTTTCAGCCTGGTATGTAGTGGAGAAGGAGGGACAGAAGCGGGGAGAATGATGATAGGGGTTATGGTCCTCATTCACTTTCAAGTGGAAACATCAAGAATTCTCCCTTGAAAAATCACAGGAAAGCCAGAGTGACCCAGGACAAGCCCTTTTCCTCTGTACAGGGAATATAAGGTTCTCAGTCCCCAGGGAAATTTGGGAGTAGGGGTACTCCAATTATAGGTTGAGTTCCCTCAGTGCCTCTTTACCTGGAAGATGCAGCAAGAGTCTTAGTGAGGTCAAAGTATGGTCCCCAAGCTCTGCCAAGAGCAGGTCTGGAGGGCTAAGGGATCAGCAGAGCCTGGGGTTAGGAGATTCCAGACTTGCCCAGCTTTCTTTTTTTTCTTTTTTTTTTTTTTTAAATTTTTAATGTTTATATTTATTTTTGAGAGACATAGAGGCACAGCATGAACAGGGGAAGGGTAGAGAGAGAGGGAGACACAGAATCGGAAGCAGGCTCCAGGCTCTGAGCCGGCACCACAGAACCCGATGCGGGGCTCGAACTCACAGACCGCGAGATCATGACCCAAGCTGAAGTCGGCCGCCCAACCGACTGAGCCACCCAGGCGCCCCCAGCTTTCTTTAAGAACAGTTAGGCCAGAGTTCTGAGACCAGCCCGAATAGACAGCAACTGCCCCGGAGTGTCCAGCAGAATTGCTACAGTGTGAGTATGGGGGGACACTGAGTGGCTGGGGCTTATGGGAAGCCCTCAGTCCAATCAGAGACATGTAGCTGGTAGAGAACAACACGGGAACTTGGGAGGAGGTTATATGGGGTTCTGTGGGTAGGGTCCATCTCACTTCCAAAGATCTGACTGACAGGACTGGCAGGGGTCACATGGCAAGCCTGACTCCAGACCCCAGCACAATGGAGGTGATGTATTATTATATAGGCATTTAGTCATTCATCAGCACTTGATAGTTCCCTTCCCTTTAAGGGGCCTGAGCATGCCCAGATACCTACTACTCCTAGGTTCGAGCACCATCCCCCACTCCTGCCCCATGCCTGACTCATCTCCAGTCTTTCCTGTCCATGGCCTGCTCCCAGCCACCCAAAGGCAGCTGGCTTGGCTCTTCAGGCAAGACCTGAGTGGCTTGTTGCAAAATGCTGAGTCCACATCCTGATCCTCCCCAAGGTCTCTCTCTGTCTCTCTCAGCGTGTCTCTCCATCCGCCTCTGCCTCTCCAAAACTCCTCCTCACTCATTTAGAAATTAAGACCTCAGCAAGATGGTGCTCTGGAGCTGCCAGATTGGGCTCAGGGAGGCCACGGCAGTAGGTGGGGGGAGGGAGAGGAAGGGGGAGAGGGGGGAGGAGCAGGGGAGAGTCCTTCCAGCTGGAGGGAATACAAACAGGCAGAAGCCTCCTTGCCCTCTCACCAACTCTCACTGGCCTACCTGGGTGCAACTTCCCAAGCATCCCCTCCTGCCTGCCTGGAGCCCAGCGAAGCTCTCTGACACCCTTATTCTATAGAGACAGAGCTCGGCTCTGCCTTGAGGGTTCCCAGACCTCCAGGATCTGTCTCTAGGCCACTGAGGAACCCTCTGCTTGTCTGCATCTGTCCTGGAACCTGTCCTGCTCTGATGTCTGGCACCCTAATCAGCAAGTGGAAAACAGACACCCAAGATGGGAACATGGGCCAGCTCTGACTACAAAGGAGTGCCATGGATGGCCCCAAATAAGGACACAGAGGTCTGGGTTCTCATCTCAGAGGTGCCATTGTTCAGTAGGTGACTTTGGTCCCAGTCCACGCCATCTCTGAGACTTGATTTGCCCATTTATGAAATAGAGTAAAGGGTCCACAGAGGTTCTATTGTCCCTTGAAATAGATTCTGAGACTCAGTCATCTCCAGAACAGCCAGGTTGTTTCCTACCTGTCTAGACTCTGGGCCCAGCTGGGAAGGGATCCAGAATCCTTGCAAGCCATGTGCTGCTGTGGCACTTGCGCCCTGGACGACCTCCCCTTCTCCACCTCTCACCTTCTGGACTGTGATGCCTCTCCCTCAGCTAGTCCCCCTGGGGCACAATGATTGCAAGGTAGCCTCTGCCCTGCCTGTCCGGTCGACTCCCATCCCTGCCCCTGTTTCCCCGCCACATGGCACAAGCTGTGCCTTCCATCAAGACCAGGTGCCCCCTTCATTTGCCTAACTCAGTACTACTTCATGCGGAGGAAAGAGAGGAGAGTGTTTCCATCCAGTCTGGGAAGAGGGACACCCCTGCCTGTTTGCCCCTTTGTGTGGGCTGAGGAGCTGGAGCTTCTGGCCCTGCTGCCTTCCCAGCCTGGGCCCATCTGTCTTCAGGGCCCCCAGTCTCCACTGCACCCCGTTGACAGCAGAGTGGACCTCCAGTCCACACAACAGTCCTCACAAGATCCTAATAGCTTGTCCATTCCCCCTGGGGTGAGTGCCACTGAAGATTTCATAGGGGACTGGGTTGGAAAATACCCTCCTTTAGGGCCTAGGTAGTTACTGAATCCTAAGTGCATCTGAATTATGCTTGACGCTAATTCCTGGCTTCTGCAACAACAGATCCAGGCTGAGAAGGGCTTCTCTGCAATCTACATCCCCAGGCTGTTCCCACCAGTGGGGGAGAGAAGTACTTGCCTTCTTCCTCTCTGCTCTCTGCTCCACCTCACCTCAGACCCTGGAATAGGCAGTGGTCCTGAAGGATCTAGCCCAGAAACAATGGCCAGGGCTGCAGATGGCGCCGTGCTTCTTGAGAGTGGAGAGACCCAAACCCAGTGCTAATGGAAAGGCTGGACTGGTTCTTGGCAGAAAGCCTCCCTCTCCTCTCTGCCTGGTGTCCAAGGAACTCAAGGGGAGCGTCCTGAGTGCCAGCACCAACTCCAGGAGGCAGGGACCTCATGAAATGGGACAAAGCAGCCTCTCTGGGGCCTTCCAGCCTCTCGCAACACGCTGCTCCTACTGGCCATGCTGCCACCTCCCACAGTGTCAACCTCTTTCAGTAAACCTAGCCTCATCTGTCTTCCAGGCTCAACAAATGAAGTGCTAAGTGCCCCTCGCAGGAACAGCAGCCATGAGTTAAATTAAGTGATGGTGGAGCTATGTCCTGCCCTCCCCTCAACCACCTAGCAGAGGCTAATCCACTAAAAGGTTGAAGGGCAAAAACCAAAGGATGCTTTTAGCAGATGAAGCAAAAGGACTTTCCTCAGGGAGTTTCCGTAGCCCATTGCTCCAAGAGTTACTTCCTGGGGTCTAGCCTTGATCTCTCCTGCCAATTCATGTACCCTCAGTACGTATTGCCCTCATTCAAGTGCCTTCTGCTGTTGGGGAGGGGAAGGTGGGTGGCATGAGGCATGGACCTGCCCTCAGAGAGCCCCCAGTTAGGAAACAGACTTCTCACTGTGCTCACATTGAGCACAGCTAACTCATTCAGGAGACACATCCTGGCCTGCTAGTTTCATTCATCAAGTTGCCAAAGCCCTCCGTGCCTCAGTTCCCTCATTTGCAAAATGAGCAAGTTAGGGACAGGTTGTTTCTCTTTCCCAGTCTTGGTGGGGGAGGCCAGCACCCGCTCGTCTCCGCTCTCCGAGGGCCTGGAGGGGCGGCTATCAGAGGAGGCAATTTGCCGTGGCCATTCTGCTGATGGGGCGTTAGGCGGTGATGGAAGGCAGCCTCCGTCAGAGCCTGCCTTAGCCCGCCACTGACACTCTTCACTTCCACCTGGAGGCAGAAAAACATGTCTCGTGGAGAGTTAGAGCCACTGTCAGTGCTGGCCAGGGGCTCTGAGGAGACTTTTATTTATTTGGAAGCCGTTCAGACACCTAATTCTCTTCCGATGAGAGGATTTCTCTCTTTTATTTGTCCTCGGTGGGATGAAGGCCCCAGGAGAGGGGGCGAACCCAGCATCTGGGCCTACGTGCCACACACTCCGCTGCACGTGGGATACAGGGGCGGCGCCAGGGACCTTCTATTCCCCCGGGGGCAGATGTTTGGGTCAGGGTCCTCCCAAGACAGGTTCTGAGAAGGCCCCAGGGCCTGGGAGGGGCACAGAGGACAGAACCTAGACCTTAGCCTGAAGCCGGAGTCTCTTTACCCACCACAACCCTAAGACAAGTCCTGCCCCTTCCTGTGACTCAACTTCCTCATCTGTAAGAGGAACAGGTTGAACCAAATCTCTCTGAGGAAAACTGCAGACTGCTCAGAACAGCTGCTGGTGGGAATGGGGACCACCAAGACAGGGGTTCTGGTGGCAGCAGGCCCTCCGGCTGGGCAGTCATATCCATCACCATCCTGCCTAAGTGCGGAGGACTTGAGCTTTGTGAGGGGAGTTGGGCAGTGAAGGTGACACTGTGCTTCTCTGTACTCACACAACCAAAGGTCCTTCTCTAAGGATGAGGCTACCTTGGCTGCTGGAATCTCGGTGTAGGGGCAAACAGGCTGTCCTGACATCCTGGCTCATCGTCACCTCTGAGCCGAGGCTTGCCCCAGGCCTGTGAGGGCATGCCATTCTGCCTTCCGCCTCACTGCCTCTGCCAGGAGCTCCCCCTGGAGGTTGCGTTCCTGCCTCTCCCTAGTGAAGAGGGCCAGCGAGAAAGAAGCTGGAGCCTGGGCAGACCATCTACTCATGGCAACATGTAAAAGTCTGGCCCCATCCTGCCTCAACCCTCTGCTTAGATGCTCTGCCAGGGATGCTCTTCCCTCCACCTCCAGCTACTCATCCATCCAAGCCCTCCCAGTTCTTCTGTGCCAGTTTCAAGACCCCTTCCTCCAGCAAGCCTTCCCTGACTACCCAAGCCTCACATTGCTGAGTGACCACATGCTCCGTTTCATCCACAGGACATAATTCATGGTTTGAGGTATTCTTTGTGTTTTTCCTGTGTCATATTTCCCCACTAAGTGGAGAGTTCCCATGGGCCGAGAATCAAGCCTCCACACCTGCCAGAACCTATCCATTTAACTAGTGTCGCCTTTCAGTCAAGTAATCTGAGTTCGGTGTCCCTCATGATGATGGAGGTCTTTCAGGAGCACCCACTACAGAATCAGGAGGCCTGGATTCCCCAGGAGCACTGTGCTGCGTTCTTGATATTGGAGGCCATAATGAGGACACCAAGGCCCAGCTGACTAGTGTCACTCTTGGTCATGGGGAGACAGATCTGGGATGACAACCTAGGTCTCCAGACTTGAAGCTCCATGCCCGATCTGCACTGATCATTGGGTGGCCTCTGGCAAATCTCCTCCCAACCCTGGGTCTCCGTTTCCCCTTCTGTCTACAAGGGGGGTCCTACAGCCTCCAACAGTCTGTAGCCTAGGACTTGACCCTGACATTGGTGTGCAGGCAGTGATGGCCTACACTGCCTGAAAGGATTAAACCCCAGCCCCTTCCATTTATTACAATAAATGGCACTAAACAGACTGGGGGTCATTATTGTGCAGAGGATCCTTGAAGGATTCTTAATGCCTTTGGAAGTGGGATCCCTGTCTGATTGCACCTGGAGGCCAAGTTGCATCTGCCCCATATTCAGGCAGAGGCATTTGTGGGACCATCACATCCCTAGATGTCCCCAAGGAGCTAGTGAGTGAGCCAAAGTAGCCACTGGCAGGTGCAAGCACTGGCAGTCAGCCCATACATGGAGTGTGTCCTGGCTGGGGGCCCTTAGGGACCTGTGACTCCAGCCTAAAGGGGGCAAAGAATAGGCACATCGGAGGGGGCTAAATGAGGCGGGAACAACCCCCTGTTATAGAAGGACACTTGCCAGGACAAGCAGAGGAAGAGCTGGGTCAACGGGGCTCAGAAGGGTGGGTCCTGGTTCAGGTCATGCTCAGCTCTGGGAAGTCTCCCTTCCTTCCCTCTCTAATATGCCCACCCCATTCTTGCTCATCTTGTGAGGCCAAGCTGGAATCCCTCTTCCTTTTCTAGGAAGTCTTCCCTGCCTGCCAGCAAGGAGGACTTGCTCTTCCTGGGAACGCCTGAGTCTCTCTGTGTTTTCCCTTCATTAAGCCTTTGCTGAGTGCCAAGTCCTACCATCGGGGTGCTACATGCTTTGGGTCTTCAGACTGTCCCTGCCAGGTGGGTACCATGTCTCCCATTATATAGACAAAGAAACAGAAGAGGCAAAGTGACTTATCTATATCACTTGTGATATCTGATGCCAAAGCTTTCACTTCTCATGCTCAGACTAGACCACTCTACCTGGGCTACCCCCACGCTCTTGGATACGCCACCCAGAGGTCTTTATGTCAACAATTCCTTGTGTTCTCCCAATGGCCGGGCTCTGTATGGGGCCCTGAGGAAGTGACAGGGATGAGGGAGACTCAGGTCCCAACTTGACAAGAGTCTGGAGTGCAAGCATTTTCCTGAATCCAAGGCGGAGGCTGTGGGCTGTGTGTGTGTGTGTGTGTGTGTGTGTGTGTGTGCGCGCGCATGTGTTAGGAAGTGGTGATAGGAGAGTGGGTACTGGAATTGGGAGGCCTGTCTAGTTGAGGTGGGGCCCAGGAGGGCTTTTTGGCATAAGTGGCATTTATGAGTGCATAAATATCCTGGGTTCAAGTGGTAGGGATGAGGGAGTATGTTCCTAGTGCAAGGAACCATAGGAGGAAAGCCCTAAGAAAACAGAGCGCTATCTAGCCCACCGGCTAATGGAGTGGCAAAGGGTGGTGAGAGGGAGGCTGGAGGCGAGCATGCTAGAGTGAGGATCTTGCTGCTCCAAGTATCCTGGACAGACATTCCTAACAGGCTTCCTCCTCCCTTATGTGGCATAACCAGGCCTAGACTTGCTTGGCACATAGGAGAGTTTCCATAAAGACCTCTCAGTTTCTTCTGGTCTGCTGAGCTCACCTCCCCTCAGCCCGCATGCAGAACTGGCACCTGCCAGGTCCCCTGCCATGGGCGGCCCCACTCTGCAGGCTACAGTTTTACCTGCCCCTGCCACCCTATGTCTTCCAGCACAGGCACCTCTGTCCAGGTGGGTAGCCCCAGGCCTTTGCTGCCAAACATATCAATGTGCCTGCCCTGGAAGTCTCCCTATTCCTGGGAAGACTTGATTTTTACTCCCATGATTTTAACTGTGGCTGAAGCCAGCCTCCAGGAGACTGAAGATGTTGTGAGCCTCAGAAGTTGGAATGTGTAAACTCTTACTATCCGTGTCCTCTTAATTACCTCCCCTCCTTATTTGTCTTCTTTAACAGCCTGTCAACCAAAATCTCCCGCCTTTCCCTCTGTGCCAGCAGCCTCAATTAGGTGCACATCTGTGGCGGCTGGAACTGAAATGCCCACTCACAGCACCCAGCCTGGGTACAGGTGCCTGATGGCTTGGACACTCTTCAGGTACAGTACCGCCATGCTGGTGTCGAAGGGCAGAGAGGCTGCCCCTGAAATTTCCTGTCCTGCCACTGCAGAGTCTGCCTTGGGAAGGTTCCCACCTAACCCCACAGGGCACCCAGGAGGCTAATGCCCTTTGTGCTGGTTCCCTGGAGCCATGCACAGACATTTATCCATCAAATAGATGGGGAAAGACACCATGGGCCCATCCTGCCCTGGACATGGGGGGAAACAGAGATGCCAGAGACAAGTATCAGCGGGAAGGACTGGGAGGGGGCTGGTTAGCTCAGGGCTTTGTTGACTCTTCTATGTGGGACTCCCCCACCTCCCACCCTATTCTGTCTAGCCTAGAGGGACTGCCCTATCCAGAGGTGGGGGCAGTGACATCTGACACAATCAAGCATCTTGTTCGGCGAGAGCTCTGCTTGTCCCTGTAGAGCTGGCCTAGCCTGGCTTCCCAGAGTCCACCACACCCCTTCTGCTCACCAGGCCCTAGGCCTGTCAGGGATTTGGGGCCTAGCATACTGCCTTCCCCTGATAACATTTTTGGGGCCTCGGAGTTTGGAGCCTGTTGGCAAATCTCACTCAGGTCAGGGGAGTGGGAAATTTCAAAGCTGTCTCTTGTCAAGCCCTGACTTGTGAGGGTGGGACAGGTGTGGGACAGCCCAGGCAGGAGTGGGGAGCTAGTAAATGTTGTCCTGAGCCTTATTTCCAGTCCCTGACCTCTGCCCTCGTTAGTCCAGGGGCCACTATTCTTCCCTCCTCAACATTAAGTCTCCTCAGGCTGACTTGTGAATGGGTGATAGGAGGCTCACCCAGATATCATGAAGTGGGGGCTCTTGCCCAGGTGGCTACTCTTCCCCATTCCTCATCTTAAGCACAGAATCTGTGGGCAATTACTGCTAAAGGGACTTGCCCCAAAGCCTGGCTGGCAGGAAGCATTCTCCCATCCTATGTGCAGGGGGAGGAGCAGGGTTTCAGAGGCAACTTCAGGGGAAGCTCTCAGATGCTCTCTCCCAACCAAGAGTGTTTCAATTTGCCAAGTAATTCACTCCCATTCTCACTTCATTCTAGAAATGGGGTTAAACATCCACACAAGCATCCACAAGGGAGGAAACTGAGGCTTTGAGAGGCCCGCAAGCTGCAGAGTCAGAAGCCACACCAGTCCCAGCCTTCTCCCTGCAGCAGGGAGGAGCCAGGCACCTAAGGACAAAAAATGATTGGATTGTGCAGGAGAGAGCTTCCCAGCACCGGAGGAATCTAAATAGAGGCTCTGGAAGCCTTGGGGGCTGGGGCTTGGGGCTGGTCTGCACACTGTGCCTGCTTAGGCCAGAGAAGTAAATGAGTAGTTTTAGAGGGCTGCACCCTGACATTCTAGGTGCCTCACAACTGTGCAACTGGACCTGGGTTCGAACTCAGGGATCCAGGAGACCCAGGCCTTTTCTTTCTCTCAGAGCATGGGGACCCAAGTCCCCTGAGAGAGGATTCTTGCAGGTAGCAGGAGCCAATAGGGGTGTGAGTTCAGCACCGCTGCCCTTGTCTCTGGACTGGCTGAAGTCTGCCATTCCACCATTAAACCTGTGACTCCAGGCCTTAAGCCTGTTGAAGGTCGAGCCCCCAAGAAGGGTCACAAATGCACCTGCCCAGGGGTCGAGGGTCCGGGGACTCCCGCGGGTGCCGCAGAGAGCGGCGCGGGGTCCGAGGCTGAGGGACGCAGAGGTGCGCACCGGGAGGTCGGCCCAAGGCTGGGGCGCAGGACGCGCGCGCACGGGCTCCGCTCCGCCACGCGGGCCAACACAGCGGGCTCGGGGCCGCGCGGGGACGAGGGGCGCGCGGGTACGGGCGGGCGCGCGGCCGCGGCGGGGGCGCGCGGGGGCGGGCCGGCCGGGGAGGGAGGGGGGGGAGGGCGGCGCCGGCAGGTTGGCGGCGGCCGCTATTTGAGCGCCGGTCCCGGGCCGGGCACTCAGAGCGCTTCGAGTCAGCGCGGCGGAGAGATCGCGGCGCGCAGCCCGCAGAGGCGCTGCGGCCGGTGCAGCCCCGGAGGCCCCGCGCGACGAAGGCGGAGGAGGCGGAGAGGCCGGATTGCCGCCCGCCGCCCGCGCCCCCCCATCTCCCCGCCGCCGCCCCCCCTCCCCGCGGCGCCGCATCTTGAATGGAAACATGGCGGTGCCGGCTCGGACCTGCGGCGCCTCTCGGCCCGGCCCGGCGCGGACTGCGCTCCCCTGGCCCGGCCCTGGCCCCCGGCCGGGCCCCGGCGCCCGGCGCCCGCCGTCCGGGCCCCCGCGCCCGCTGTTGCTGCTATTGCCGCTGCTGCTGCTGCTACCGCTGCTCGCCGCCCCCGGCGCCTCAGCCTACAGCTTCCCCCAGCAGCACACGTAAGTGGCCTCCTTGGCCCGCCGCGGGACCCCGGCCGAGCCCTGCGCGCCCCTCCGACCCCCGGCCCGCGTCAGTCCCTCCCCGCGCCGGGGCGGGGGCTCTGGGTCCAGCTGCCGGCTGCACCGGGGGTGACGGCCCCAAAACCAGAGGGCGGGCAGCCGTGGTCCCGGTGCTTCTGGCTGCGTCGCGAAACTTCCCCGCTGTGCCCCTTTTCCCCCCAACCCCAAAAAGGGGCAGAACAAGATCTGCAAGCCTTGGGATAGGGTGAGGGGTTCCGAGTTTGCCAGCGGATTCCCCTGCGCTGTCCCGGTGAGAGGGAAACCTGAGGTTCGGTGAGGGGGCGGCCAGCGACCCCTGCCCGGCAGAGTTAGAGCCGCGCGTCTGCTCCATGTTTCCTCCCCAGTGGGAGCCTGACGCTTTAGAACCAGAGGTGGGGGGCACCTCCACACCTGTCTTCATTGGCCTTTTCCTTTGACGGGAAGGGCTCGATGCAGAGGATGCAGGCACCTTCTTGTTGTGGCCGGTGCCACAGAGGGGGTTGGTGTCCCTTGTTCTTGCTCCCCCACTCTACCTGAGGAGAGGGTCCCCTGGAGAGCCTAACTGGGAGGTGAAGGTGCTACGGTGGGAGCAGAAAGTGAATGGCAGGGAGGACCCCTGCCTGCCCCTGCTGCTGCTACCAACAAGGGAACAGCATCTCCTGGCCCTGTCAGCTTGTTCTGATGGTCCTTCTGAGCCTTCTCTCCCTCCCCAAGAGCCCGCAAACTTGGGCATCCTCCTCTGGTGAGCTTGGCCAGATGTGTCTGGGGCTGGGAGTGGATATTCAGTGCATGTGTCCTTTAGGACAGCAGC
The DNA here is from genome assembly GCA_030068075.1 of Paguma larvata. Classification (NCBI taxonomy): domain Eukaryota; kingdom Metazoa; phylum Chordata; class Mammalia; order Carnivora; family Viverridae; genus Paguma; species Paguma larvata. The sequence continues at coordinate 18,384,377 of CM057842.1, read as the reverse complement.
TAGCTCTGTGGGCACCATGCCCCAGACTTATGTCAGTGCCCAGACTCCTCTTCCCCCTGTGGCTTTGGGCCATGGTGACCACCTTGTTGTCTGTTATCTGTCTCCAGGTCCGTGGAGCCACCTGTCCCTGGACTCTTTACCAGTAGCCAGGCCTGGGGTTTAGGAAATAAGTAGCTGGGCTGCTAGTGGCCAAGGGGAAGGTGCTGGCCTCAGGGACAGGGAGAGGCTGACTCTGCGTCATTAGACCGTTTCTGCCCAAGGGTAGGAGCCCCTGGTTTTGCCGACTCCAGCTCGTAGGTTCTCCCGGATGAGGGAAAAACAAACTCGGGAAAGGCACTGCTCTGAGTGTCTCTTCGTCTTGTCATTTCTCTCCTCACACAGCCTGGCTGTGCTCAGACGGGTGATCAGTTGGCAAATTACAGGTGCCGCACGGACGTGTCCTCTGTCAACCGTCTGGATTTTGTGTGTGTGTGTTGGGGGGTGCGCAGGGAGAGGAGAATCATACGGAAGTTCAGGGCTTGCGGGTGCGTTATTGTCTTTCATTTGCCGTGATGAAAACAGACTTAAACCACAATATTTAAAAAGAGCAGAAGCATTATTTTTTTGTTATTCTTTTTTCCTTAAAGCCAAGCCACAATATGTTTTCCCTAGCCATTTCGTAGCTCCTTGAATGAAGGTTTAAATAGATGTCTCTTTTCACCTCTTCCCACCTTGCCCCTTCTCCTTGCAACCTGCGGTGGGTCAGATTGCTGCTGGGCTTGCATGGGTCTCCGTTGGAAGGACAGTGTGAGACCCTGACCTGAGTGGACACCTGTCACTTTGTCCCCAGCAAGAAGACGATGAGGCGGGTGTGATGGCAGCGGCACATTTCCAGCTGGACACTCTTCTGTTGTCGATAGAGTTGGAGCTAATTTGAGGGTTTGGGACATGTCTCGCAAACCGTAATTAGAGAATGGGGGGGGGTGGAGTGGGGGCTGTGCAGCTCTGAGGGTCCAGAGGGAAGTGACTAATGTGACGACGACACACAGGATTTACCGTGACAGCCAGCGCCCTTCAGCTGCCCTGGTCCCGCAGATGCGGATGCCCATTGATCCTTGGAGGGAGGGGAGGGGAGGGAATCGAGTGAGGGGCCCTGCATGGCCATGGCTAGCTGGTGGGGGCTTTTGTTGAACTGACATGAAAGGCTGAGGCGGCTGCTGTGGGGGTGCTTGGGGGCGGATGGCCTCCCTGAACTCTCCTGGGTCAGCGCGGCCAGGCTAGGATGAGACTTTGATACAGGTGGCTTTCTGAGATGGGAAGTGGGGGCCTCGGTGTCATGGCACTGGGATGATGACCCCTCAGTGGAGAAGGCCCTAGGCGGGAAAGTCATTTCCTCATGAGGGTCTGCCAGAGCAATGGGGCTCAGGTCCTCAAGCCTCTGGGTTTTAAGCCAGTGTGGGTTTAGGGTCCAGTGGCCATTATTTCTGTAATTGCTGTGGAAGTGTGGCCCTCTGCCCATCAGGCGAAGTGGACCAAGGCTGCTGCTGTCAAAGAGGACAGAGGAGTTGTGGCTGGAGCGGGGACAGGGCTTTGGTTTTGGTCGCAGAGATGGGGGCGGGGACCTCCCTCACCCCACCTAGAGGAGGCCACACATATGAGAACATGTGTGTGCACACGTGCACTTATGTGTTTGGAGGTGAAGTTGGGGGAGAAGGAGTCAGAGCACTCTCCCTTTCACCTGCTGCCCTGTTTCCAATTCCGCTCACCCATGGCCAGGAATGGTGAGTGGCGAATGGCCACTGCTGCGCAGGGCAGCTGCTTTGCCTCTCCCCGTGTCTCTCTCTCGCTATCTCTCGGCCCCTCCCCGGCCACCTTCTTGGATCTCCCCAACCCCCACTCCTTCTCTGCTTCCTTGCCCATCCCTCTCATTGCTCGGTGCCCACCCTGCCCTGCCTGCCTCTTTTGTGGGATGTCTGTCCCCTGTTCTCCAGCATCCCTGGGTTTCTCTGTCCCCTGCTCTGTGGGGCCCTGGCTGAGTGATGGGTGGAGCGCCAGGCTGAGCTGCTTGGCTGGCGGCACTCTCTTAGCCCCACTCTGCCCCAGTGATGATGCTGACCAGCACCTCCCTTCCTCTGGCAGTGGGTGGGTGGGGAACTGAGAGTGGCCTGAGGGGTCCGGACCCACCCAGCAGATTAATGACAGCTGGAGTACGTGCTCCTTTTCCTGAGTGCCCACGATGGGGCATGCGTCAGTCTAGCTACGGTTAATGGTGGGTGACGTGTGTCTGTCTGGGCCTCTGAGCCCGCGCCTTCACCTCCCTGTGACTCTCCCTATTAGAGGGAGGCAACATCACACATCTGGGTCCCCCATCTCCCCAACGACCTGCCGCAGCTTTTGCGGGAGGGAGGGGATGAGGCTTCACAGCCTGCTGCCACCACCACTGGCATGCAGAACTGCCAAGTGCTCACATCCCTCCTGGTGTGGAGGATTTGGGGAGAGAGAGACCCTTGGCTGCTGTCTCCCCTGTGTCCCACCCTTATTGGGCACCTCCTCCTAGCCAGTTATGTCAGACTCACCCCTGAGAAGATGGGGGAGCTAAGATGAGTCCCCTTATAATACGTGGGCGAGTCTCACTCTGGATTCTCAGTCACACCGGTGTCCCCAAGGAGAGACTGATTCACAAGTGGAGTGAGCACTTCTACACTCGGTGCCTCCTTTTCCCTTCTGACTGTGTGCAGGTGGGCACTGCCAGCTTTTGGCACCTCAGATGTGTATGGGTGGGCCCGCCAGCTCCTGGGAGGAGGCAGTTTGGGGACTTGCTGGATATTAGGTGTAGCCAGCAAACTCAAGCATTGGCCTTTAGAGCTGACACTCTGATTGGGATGACCTTGCCTCAGTTTCCCCGGCTGAGATAATAGATCTGCTTAAGAGGCTGGTGGTGAGAATTCATGTGAGAGGCTGTAGCCTCCGGTGAGCAGGGAGGGTTCTTCGGGTGGGCACCACGGCAGCTATTGTAAACGTTAGCATCAGGCCCCAATGCTGCAGGCTGATGGGCCCCTACCTGCCCCCTATCTTTTCATATTGCTCCTACAGGCTGAGAGTCTTCCCACCTGCTTTGCTCATGTGTCCCCTCATCAGTGGATGCTTTCCTTAGGGGTTTCCACAGCTTCTGGAGGCCTCTGGGTTGTGCTACTAGCTTAGACTGTACCCACCCACATGTGATATCAGCTCCTTGAGGACAGACACTGGGCCACCCCTCTCCCTCACTCCCTGAAGTCCAACTTAACTGTGATGCAGGACACCACCAGGCTCATGGTGGGTCTCCCCTCAGTGAGCCCAGGCCAACCCTTTATCCACATTACTGCCTTGATCTCAGAACCTGTGCTCATGCCCATCCCACAGATGAGGAGACTGAGACTCAGAAAGATGAGGGTCCTGCCCAAAGCCCCACAACTTCTGGAGGCAGGACTGGGAGAGGACTAATCCCGTTGGATGCTTAGCTGCCCTGCCAGGGACCTGGGCACATCTGAGCAGTGGGCCCAGGAAGCTGGGGGTGGGGACCCAAAACCCATGCTTTGAATGAAGCATGCCTAGGCCTTCCAGCTGTAACTTTTCCCACACCATCCCTCTGCTCTTCTGGCAACCTTGAGGGGGCTTTCCTTGGCCCAAGGCTTCCCTGCCAGCCTACTTCCACCCCCTGCCACATATACACAGGTGATCATGGGGGCCCCCCACTCAGATTTTCCTCTTCTCCGAAGCTTTGAGTCATAGGCCAGGCCTGCCTGGCATGGCAGGGTGGTAGGAGGGAGTCCCATCTCGAGATGCCAAGGTGCCATCATCCCCTCCAGATTCTGGTATGATTTCGGAGAGAAGGGGCATGAGCGTGGTTAATGGAAACCTGAGGCTGGATCCTCTAGTCCCTTGGCAGTTTTGTCAGCACTGAGGGGACTTCAGAGGACTCGGATCTTATAGATCTTATAGGTTTTCATGCTGTAAGGACAGATGGAGTCTGGGGGGCTAGGGAACTAGTCAAGGGGCAGGTGGAGGTTTGGGAGTCAAAGTAGGTAGGCCTGTTGCCCGGGTCCACTTCCGGCGAATCAAGGGCATGGGCCGTGTCTGGCAGGTGGTGTTGTCTGTGGGTAGGGGGCTAGTCTCTTTCTCCTTCCCCTTCCTGCATGCCCCTCCCTGCTGCTGTCCTTGCAGGCTTCTAGATTTGAGATCTGCCTCAGGAACTGGTGACCTGTGCCTTTAAGTGAGAGTGCTCAGGGCCTCAGGCAGGAGGAAACACCAAGGTCTAGGCTACCATAAAGGCAAGGGTGGGGGGCTTTCCCACTGCTGGCTACATTCCTCCAGCCAACTGGGGAGCTTCTGTTCTTGTCAGGTTGGGTTTTTTTTTTTCCTCTGGTGCCTACTGTCTAAACAAGAAGCTACAGAATCAATATTCGTATTCCCAGAGGGAGGCGTATGTGTGGTTTTTGCTTTTTTTCTTTTCCCTTCCTCTCTTGTCCTGTGTAACCTGAAGAGCCTTCTGAGCTGCCTGTGGCTAAGGTTGGTTGGGGGGAGTTGGCCCTGCAGGTGACCACCAATGGATTGGGATGCCCTTGGGGGGCTTGCAAATTCCCCAAGGGGATATCTTGAAGCTACTGAAAAGGAGTCAAAGATGCTGTCATTCAGGCCCACAAGATCTGAGCCTGACCTTTTGAGGGCAGGTCCTGGGGGCAGGGCTCAGCCCTGCCCTGCCCTGCCACTGTGGGACTTAGGCTGCAGGTTTGGTTTCCTTGGGCCTGATCTTGCTCATGGACCATCTTGTTCCTCTCTCACCTGAGCTAGGTCCTCTCCTTCTGGGGCTGGTCTGGCCCACTGGACTCCAGGCGGCTGCTGGTGTTGGTGCCTGAGCCTGTGGGGGATGGGACTTCACAGAGTAGGAGACCCTGTCTAGCCGGGGTTAGGTGAAGGGAATCTTCACATGGGGGACCTGAGGGTCCTTGCCTCAGGTTAGCCTGGTCCTGGGGGGACCTCCGTCAAAAGCAATTCCAGCCCAATCCTCTCAGCTGGGTAGCTTGCATGGCGGTGACCTTGGACAAGGCCCTTCCTCCCCCTGGGCCTCAGTTTCCTCTCTTCCAGGGCTCTTCTGACTCTGACATCTGTGTCCTCAGAAGATAGGTTCAGAGTCTTCCCACTCCTCTTCACACTGTGCTCTAGTCACAGAGTGAGGCCTCACCCCCCAGCCCAGCTAGACCTCACCTCCTCCAGTGTGAGGAGCCTGCACCTCCCATACTGGCCTCTGACCACACCTTGGGTGTCTTGAAGCTGCTTCTCCGACTGACCCACTTTGAGCTCTAATCAACCTAATTGTTTAGCAGAGAGGGAGGGGCATGGGAAGTCTTTCCTGCTGATCATTATCCAGCTCTCCCCACCTTGGTAAGGACTGTTAAACGAACGAGAATGGAGTGGCGACCAGAGGAAGGAGCTGCCCCTCTGCCTCTCTTCCCTGCCCTCCTGAGACCATGGGTCCCTGGCTCCTACCTCCATGCCTTCCTTCCCTGCCGGGCACATCTTTCTGAATGAGTCCCCTGCTTGGTGCTACTAAGGCTCTGCCACACATCTCACCAGCTGTGTGACCTTGGGAACTTCCTCAGCCTCTCTGGGTGTTAGGGCCTATCTGTAAAATAGAGTTCCCTTGATTGTGGTACCTCATACGACTGGGATAGGAAAGGTGCTGAGGGATGGGCCTGACCCCAGGGAGTGCATGATGAGGGCATGTGGACCCTGACCTGTGAGGGTCCTCAGTCCAGCTAGGCCTGCACTCCAAGTGCCAGGAACCTCTCCCATCACCTGTGACCCCCACTGCATAGCCGGGCCCTACCAGCACTGGAGACTCACTTGTGGCTTCTGGGTCTTTCCTCCTGTGCTTGGCCCTTGCCTTGGCCTATGTGCACATGTAAGCTTGTAAATGGAAGTGTCTAAGAGTGTACTCTTGTATGTGTTTGCACACATGTGTTAGCTGTGTTCATATGAATGCACACTTGTGTAAATGTCCATTTGTATGTGAAGGCATGTTTGTGTGTGTGTGCATGTGTGTGAATGTGTGTGCCCCTGTGTGCACATGCCTGCATGTTGTTTGTGTGCATATGCTCAGGTGTGTGTGCATGCACACACGTTCATGTGTGTACATAGGTGTTGGTGTGTGTGTGCATGTGAATGCGAAGTTGAGTGTGTGCTTCTGCGTGTGTGCACATATGTACATGCAGGCATATGGATGGTTTATCTCTCTGTACCCAGAATGTACTTCCGGTACCCCCTCCCGCACCTGCCTTTGAAGTCAATGCCAGAGCTGGGCAAATGCTGGCAGTGGGAAATAAAGCAGCCTGGTTGTTAGGACCAGTGTTTTGCAAACTTTTATGTCAGGAACAGCCTGAGTTAAGGCTGATCTGGAAAGTTTGATCATCTACCAACTGGCGCAATGACAGTCTGCGAAGGAAACACACAGGCTGTGTCCTTGTAATTCAAATTTTTGCAAATTGAATGGTATTTAGATGCACTGGAGGACTTGGGACTCAGAGAAGCTTGGTGAGTCCTTTGTGAAGTGAAGCATCTTTGTAAACAGCCCTCGGCTTGTGGGGAATATGGAGGTTGGGGTGCAGGGAGAGTGGAAACCCTTGCTGTGTGACCTTGGGCTGGCGTTTTTCCTCTCTTGTAGCGGGTGCTCTCATTTGCACATGGAAAGGAGGGAGACTGGCATCCCTTGGAGCATTTGCTGTAGGTTTGGGGTTCTCACCCTCAGGAAAATATTTGTGCAGTCAGTCGCAGGCATGATTTGGGGTACAAGAGCTTCAGATTGTTGATCCCCACATGTTCCTCTATTTGGAGCATCTGCATCCAAGTCTCTTCCTTTCAAAGATGAATTTTTGTCTACCGAATCTTCATGAACAAGCTGTCTGGGTGCTGTGTGCCGAGCGCTGGCCCTTGGGGCTGCTGTGTGCCCAGCTCAGCTCTGGCCCTGATCTCATGGGTTCTGATGTCTGAGAGAACTATAAGTTTTGCTTTCCTGGCATTCTCAGGGCCTGTGTTTTGAGTGCTGGGACAGCTAAGTGTCCTCGGCATTTCAGGAGGAGCCTTTTGCAAAGAGCAGAAGTGGCTGAGAAGGGGTCTGGAGCCTGCAGGCTAGTGAGGGTTCCTGTGGGGTCAGCGTGCCTGGGCAGGACTATCTCCTTGAGCAGTATGGGCCTTGCATGGTTCCCTTTCTTGGGAAGGACATATCCCAGTCACAGAAGGCCCTGGGGACCCAGACATCTCCATTATAAGATCAGGAAGCTGCTGTCTGAGGCTACAGAGAGGCGCCTTCCAACCCCACGTGTCTTCTGGATGCACACACCCTGTGGGCAGGACCCAGTCCCCAGTACTGCTTAAAGAATGATCCCCACTTAGCTGTCCTTGCACTATGACATACAACTGGTTCTCTTAATAAAAACATCCCTGACATGGGATGCAGGAGCAATTTGAGGCCTCTTTGGGCAAGTCCTACAGAGCAAGGTGCCTGATCTTTCTCTGGGACACACCTTGGTGCCCCCATGCCTTTTAGAGTCAGTGGGGCTTTCCGGGTACCCTCAGGAAGGACAGCTTTGTCACCAGGAGGGCAAGAATGGGCTGGGTGTTCCTGAGATGGGCAGAGGCCCCTGCTGCTGCGAGTTTCCAGCCTGACGTGGCATTTTAGCCTCGATAACTTCCCTCTGCAGCCCGTGTTCTTCGCCTCCCGGCACCGCCTGAAATGCTGCATTTGAAGCCTTAAAGGTCAGGCCTGGTGCTGCCACCAGTTCCTACAAATAAACAACAAAACAACCTACCTCAGCCCTGCCCCCAGCTTCATTTATTAGAAAAGAGAAATGAGCTGGCGAAACAGGCTTCTGTGCTAAGGGCTCTCACAGATGGACATTTCCTCCTCCCCTCTGCGAGCTACGGCCGAGGTGGGCATGGTGAGAACCTGGGAGTCTTCCCTTCCTTTCCTGGAGCCCCTAGGCATGCGGCAGTGCCTCCTAATGAGGGCTAGCTATGACCTTGCACCCAGAAGCCTGCCATGGGCAAAGCCTCACTTTCCAACTTAGCATTTGAGGAACTGCCTGGGCTGGTTCCTGTCTCTGGCCACTAGCCCTGTGAATATCCAGGCTCCAACCAGGCCGAGCCACTTGCAGGTCCTAGTAGAAGCTCTGACCTTTGCACCTTCTTGCCTTTGCTCACCGTATCCCTCTATCAGACTGGTCTGCTCAGCCCAACTACTGAGGCCAAGAGCCCTTCTGACTGATGCCCTCCTCTGGCTCCCTACCCCTTGTGGGCCTCTCTGACAACCTTAAGCCCCAGTACACAGGGGCCTTCCAGGAGTAAGTGTTGAGCTGACCACTACCCCTTCAAAAGGCAAGTCTAAAGAGTGTGTTTGGCTGCAAGGAAAAGAGGCAGCTTTTGTGTCCACTGTGGCACCCAGAGGATGATGATTTTTTCATCATGGTTAGTCCCTTTATCCTCTGTCAGGGAGCCCAGAGGTGGCTCTTTATCCTGTCATTGAGGACCAAGTCTTCACCTTCACTCTGCCTGGCTGGCCTCACTTTTAGTAGGGCTGTCTGTTCTTGGCTGACTCCCCTCATGACAACAAGATGGCCACCATAGCTCCAGGGATTAGGGGTACCAGACAATAGGAGTAAAGGGGATATTGGGTTCCTCTTAAGAAGCTAGAACACCTGGCCCAGAAGCCCCTAGCCAACTTCCCCTTACACCTCATTGGTTAGCGCTAGGTCACATGTCTAGTGTAAACCAATCACTGGCAATAGGGAAGGTGCATTGTGATTGGCTTCAGCTAATCAGGATTTACCCTTGAGCAAAGGACGGGGTCACCTTGGGCCTGGAGGTGGGAAAGATTCTTACAGACTTGGGTTTTGTTAGCAAGAAGGGGGGAGTGATGGAGAATAGGAAAGCAATTTCTGCTTCAGGATCAGACCAGAGGCCTGAACATGGAGTAGGCGTGAGGAAGAAGGTGGGAGGGAAAGGGAAGGGGGGGTGTCCATACTCAAGGAAGCATTTATTAGGGAAGTAGTTATTTTAACTACATCATCAGTCACTATGAACTGGACCTTGGGTGATGTATTTCCTGGATCCTATCCAATGAGACTAGTCCATTTTTATTCCCATTTCACGGACAAGAAAAATTGAGGCTTAGCAGGGCTGAGTGATGCTGAAATCACACAGGTAGTGAGTGGTGGAAGCAGGATTCACACCCCAGTACTAGGGTCAGAACACCCAGCCACAGCCTCACACAGCCCTTCTGTAGTACACCTCTTCCAGGCAGTCCCCTGACCACAGGACCCTCGGGGTGCCCCCACGCTCCTGCAGTCTTCACAACTGTTCCTCTGCAAGGGCTGCCTCTTTTATCACACTGAGTTCCTTGGGGCATGGTTTCACAGGTGCTGGCTGTCCCACTGGGCCTCAGTACCCCGTGAGTCCTTGGAGGCTGTGGGTGTACTGAGAAGATGCAGTCAGAGGGCAGGTCCTACTGCTGCAGAGCTGAGGAAGTAACCCATGGATGTGGCCAAGGGGAGGACCCAAACTTGGCTGGGTGCTGCCTGTGAGACTTGATTCTCGTTTGGGCAGGGGACAGCTGCGGGGTGGGTGTACTTAATGCCTGCTAACTACAGAGGGGACTGGGGTGTCATTGGCTGGCTCCCTTGATGGATATGACAAGATCCAGGCTCCAATAAGACTGCGTTCTCATGACCTTGCCCCTGGCCCTTCCTGCTATCTTTGGGCTCTGTTCTCTGCACCAGTTGTGAGTCCAGACTGGCCACGGTGTCCAGGAGTCAGTCAACCAAGGGCACAAGTCTTGGGAGAAGCTCTGGGTTCTGTCTTGCTCCTAGACTGGGCACTCCTCTGGTCACTGTTCTCCACCTGTCAAGGGAAGAGGATTCTCTGGGGCTGGCCTTTAGTGGCACAGCTGTGTGTCCTCCGGACCAAGACAGGCCTCCTCTGATCTGAATCTCCTTCTGAGGCCTTCTCCCATTCACCGACTGGGAGCTGATGGTACTGTGATCCACTGTGCATACATAGAATGGGAGAGCAGGGCAGCCTAGGTTCATTCCCACCCTCACCCTCCATCCTCCTACCTGCTCCATCTTCCATCTCCAGCCCTGGTGGTGCCTAGATTTACCCATGGAAGACTCAGAGGGAGGGAGGCAGGCAGGCAGCAAGGTCAAGTATTTAAGGCAGACCTTGGCTGCTGTAGGCCCAGAAACTCAGGGGCTTGTGCTGTAGGGTATGTACCTCCTTCCTCCCTCTGCCAGTGTCCTCCTACCCCGTTCTAGCTTTGGTCTGTGTCCAGTTCGCTGTGGGAGTCTACGCAAGCCACCTGCCTTCCTCCTCTGAGTCTCTATATTATCGTCATTCTCGGGACCCTCCAGATTGATGGATCCTTCCACAGCTGAGGACGATGCTCTCCTGCCACCCCATCAGTGTAGCTCTCATCTCTGTCCTACTCTGTAAGCTGCTGCTATGGAGAACACCGCCAAGGGGGCTGCCTCCGATGGGCACAGGAATGGACACAGGAAGGGATCTCTGCCCTCAGGACTAAGTACCCACCAGGACAGTGGCCATGATCTTCCATGGGAGCTTAATAAGCACCTACTATGCACAGAGCATGGAGTAAGCCAGGGAGCAGTCAGATGGACTGCAAAGGGCCTTGCCAGCTCCAAGCAGGACCCGCCTGTGGTCCAGCTGACCTCCACCTGTCCCTTAGTGCTTGACTGGGAGTCACTATTCCATGAAGCCTCCCCTGACTTCCCCTGTGGGTCAGGGCCTTCCTAGCCTACCTGAAGGCTCCCCCATTCTTGTCTTGCAATAGACCTGCTGCCTAGCCTTCAAGGTTGTGTACCTGGGAGTGTCAGGGGCAGTAGCCACATGTCCTTGGCTGGAGCTCCAGGCTAGCACATACCAATAAATGTTTGCTACACAGGTGTCAGCAGGCAAAGCTGGTTGTCTTTGGAAGCCAAAATAGCTTTTACATTGTCTGAGACAGGGCCACCATATGGGCCTAGCTTTGCTGGTGCCATGAGGCAAAGGCCACTCCACATACCCTCCTGTAGTTCTTTCACAAGGAGATGTCCCAGCCCAGGGGCCACCTCCAAGGTCTGCCTTAGGGGAGAGGGGGAGGTGGGTCCAGGAGCCCATGGGCTATGTTATTTAATTGGGTGGGGGCAGGGCCTAGGCATCAATATTTTTCCAGAGCCACCAGGTAAGGCCAGGTAGAGAACCGTGGCTATAGGGGACAGGAAAGTAAATGCAGGATTACCCCTCCCCCTCACCCCCACCTAGCATGGGGTACTGAGGCTTCCAGGGAAGAGGGTGGGGTAGGGGCTGGCACACTGGTTCTGGGGAGTCTTCTGATTGTGGTACCTATGGAAGCCAGTTGTTCCTAGATGCCTATGCATGTGGCCAGTGGCCAGAGTCTATGACCTGTCGCAGGGAGATCACTGGGCCTCCTCAGCTGGCTGTCCCACTCCTTCCTGACTGCTCTTCTGTGTTGTCACTTGCTCCTGCCTCAACCACCCTGCTGACTACCCCACTGCCTGCCCACGTCTCAGGACCCACCTCCTGATTGCCCTTTCCCCCAAGTCCACTTAGCTGTGTGCCGGGTCTGTTTTCCGGGAGCTCACAGTCTGTGGGGAGACTGTCAGTGAAGAAGAAATGGAAGCAAGGCTGAGTAAATGATAACTATGCATGACTGGCACTCCAAGCAGCATCCAAGGGGTGAGAAGACACTGCCTCTGGTAGTGGTGGGGGAGGTGGGGCAGGGCTCATTCTCCAGATGGAGTTCTGACAGGCCTTCTTAGAGTCCCTGCCATTCCCATGGTCCTGGGCCTCCCCCAGTCAGGGCTGTGGAGGCCCTGGGGAAAGCACTTTGACCCACTTTGCTCTGAGAGAAAGCCACTGATGGGGGGGGGCAAGAACAAGGGGCAGGGACACCCATATCATCTAGCCCCAGTTTCCAAAGCTCCAGGTGGCGTCCACCTCTGTGCTGCTGACATGTTCTCCAGGCTGCTGCACCCCTGAACGGTGCCTCCTAGGACCCAGGATGCCTTGGGCTGTGCACGGCTCCTGACTTGGGCCCCGGAGCCCTACCTAACCCATAACAGGGCAGTTGGAGAGGGGTGGCAGGGAACAAGCCCAGAGGCCGGTAAGTGGGGTGATTTACATGGTTCCTGAGCCAGTGCCAGGGGAAATAAACTTCATAGGGTATTTCCAGATTGGTGGTGTCTGGAGGCCATTACTCCAACATGGAGAAGGGCAGAGACTTCATGGGGCTGTCCAGAGGGATGGACCCAGATCCATGGATTCTGCTGTTCTTGCTGCACCTACCTGCTGCCTGCTGAATAGCCTGGTCCAGGGGACCAGAATCGAGGAGGGGAGAAGCTATGAGTCACAAAGAGAGCCCCCTATATGACCTTGTTTGAGTCATTTTGTGCCTCAGTTTCCTAATCTCTAAAATAGGATCATATTGCCTGTATGTTGTAGTTGTGAGGATGGAGTATCCAGTCTTTTAGCTGACACTTTTTGAGAACCTGCCCCCATACTCAAGAGATGGTATTTTAGTGACAATATCTGTGTCCAAAAGACCAGGAACCTTATGAGTATTTTGCACCTGTGGGCGCCTCTGGCTGAAGTGGCAGCAGGAGGGTCTTACTGCTGGGGCCCCCATCTAGGCCATAGAGATAATAATACTATCCCCCACCTCTAATATGTCCCCAGCCAGGGGGCTCAGAGGGTGGGGGTGGAGGTCACAGGTTACAAAGTACCAGGCAGTGTTGGGACCCCCAGGGCAGGAGGCTCTGCACCAGTGCAGTTGTAATGGGCACTGAGTATTCTGTGGAGTATTACATGGAGTTAGTTCCCAGGAGACCGAGCAGTCTGCTCCCCTTTCTTCCCTGCCGAGAGGGCTCACCTTCCCTGGGTCCTTCCACACCCAGGCAGCCCAGGACCTACTCTCCCCTGTGGAGAGCTCCCAAAGGTTGGGGGCCGCTTGGTAAGCACCTCTCCCAGCAGGGCAAGTAGTAGGAAACCTTGTGTTAAATAAAATTTACAAAGTTGACGGGCAGCACTCTTAACCCTGCTTTTCTCATCAGAGAAATGAGGGGAGGCAGCCTGCCCCTTTCTCACAGATGGGCCTTGGGTACATGGAACTGGACCAGTAAGCATAGGTCAGATGCCACGGCAGGGGTGGCCCACGAGTCAGCACAAGGGGGACACAAGGGCCTGCTCCCCTCATCTCCCCGCTGTCGGGAGCCCAGCATCCTTTACCCTCCGGAACATGGAGGTGCTCCCCGCATACCTGAGGTTGGAAGTCTGCAGGACTCCATGTGGGAGAGCAGCCTGCCTCAGTGCCCGTGGCTGGTCTGGGTGTGTCCACAGGACTTCACCGTGGGGAGAGCTCACCTCGCACCTGGGCTTTGTGTATGCTGCATTGTCTGTCTGGACTGCCCACCAGCTCTGCAGCCATCTTCACCTGGCCAGACCTCAGGCTGGGTCAGGTTCCTTGGCAGGCATCCCACCCTGGAGGGTCACTAGACTCCTCTTCCGTCCGCTCATCGGGTCTGGATCAGATCCGATGTCTGTTCTCCTTGAATTCCAAGCTCCTGAGGGCAAGGCTCGCACCTGCCCTGATCACCACTGTTTCCCTTCCCAGTGCCCAGCCTGCAGCCTGGCCCAGTAACCATCTGAACGAATGAATGGAGAGTGCATGAGCTAGCGGGGAATTTGCAGAAGGCTGGAAACAACCTGCAGAGTATTTTGTCAGGGATAAGCCCTACTCTCCTTAAGCCAGCCCCAAGGACAACTCAGACTCACCAGGCAGAGTGGCTCCTCTTGGCCTGGCCACCTCCCTGGGGCTCCTGAGGCGTGCTTGCCGAGGTGGCACCCGAATCCCCCTCCTTACTGCAGCTCTGGATCCCGAGCAGCCCGCAGAGGGGATTTGCATTGCTAAAGGATTCACCACAGAGCACCTGAGAGTAACCAGCCCAAAGCGTGTCAAGGCGGGTTGAGCACTCACATTCGATTTACATGCGGCTTCCAGGCTCTGAGAAGCTAGGCGCTAGCGAGAAGCAAATCCCAGAGGAAGTGAGCATCCCTCCATCCAACCTAGTCTAGGCTCCTGAGGGGGTAATCGGAGGGGGCTTGGGCTCCACAGTGCTGAGACAATGTGCCTGTAGGACAGCCCTGGTGGGGTATTAAGGAAGAACTTCCCAATTCCTAGGGAGGCAGTAGGGGCTCCAGTGTAAGGGTAGTCCGCTTCTCAAAGCTCAAAAAGGTCATAAATGAGGGGTGGCCCTTATTTGCACCCTATTTCCTACTTTAAATCTTGGCCATTGCCATCCACCTTGAAATTAGGGAGGCCCTAAAAGACACAGCCTGGACTCTGGAGCCATCCTTTCCTGGGTTCAAATTCCAGTTCAGCACAGACTAGCCATGTGGCCTTTGGTGTGTTGCTTCACCTCGTGGGTCTGAGTCTTCATCCATGAAGTGGGCCTGGATTGATCTGCACCTAACCGAGGGTGCTGTGTGACGTCAGTGGGAACCACACACAGAGCATCCAGCATACAGTGGATGCTCCACATTATTGGTCCTGTCCTTGGTGTTATGCCCTGTTGAAGTTGGAGGCCCTTTCCCAGCCCCGCCCTGCAACCTCTCTCCCACTGCTGAGGGAGGTGAACAAGGCAAACACCAGTCTGGTGAAGGCAAGATGTTTGGGTAAATCTATCCTGAGGCATTTCCAGAAGATTCTTCTTTGCCATACTGCAAGCTAAGCTCTGAAGTGAGCTTGACGATGGGACCAGGCTACAGCCCCAACTTAAGGCAAGGGTCAGTAAAGTGAGGTGAGGACTATGGGTTGGGGAGGGGGTAGAGGAAATCCAGGAAGACTTCCTAGTGGAGATAACTTGGTGGAAGGGACGTAAGGCCAGAGAACAAAGCTGGGCCTGATAGGTTGAGTTCTGATCTTTGCTCCACCTTGTCTCTGTACCTGGATGTCCTCCGGGGGCCTGCCAGCTTCCACAGGGGGATCTCTGTCCTGCGGAAGAACAGAGGACCCTGAGTGGGGGGTCTCTGTTCTCCTCAAGGCAGGAGGCCATGTCAAGGATGCATGCAGAGGACAGCTATTTGAGGCTCATCAAGGATTTGACTCATGTTGGGGGTGGAGAGGATGTGCAGGAGGGGAGATGGGGACGAGTGAATCACAGAATCTGACTGGAGTAGTTGGTGACACATGGATGGAGCCTATGTTCCCACTTCCAATCAGCCTTCAGCTATTGGTGTGGGGCAGAAACAGGTGGCTGGAGCTCCTGGGTTCCTCCCTGACCCACCTGGTGACCTCTCCAGGTGCCTCAACCCTACTGTGCACGTCTTGAGACCAGGCTTGGGTGTGCCTCCCCCATCACAGCACAGGGCTGGGCATACAGGGGCTGTGTCAATATATCCCCTTCCTAAGAGTCAGCTTTGTTAACCTCGGTTTATCCATTTGCTAAATGGACCCAAGTGGGGGTTACCTTCCCATTGTGCCGACTCCCTGGGGAGTATGCTGGGGAGAGAAGCAGTGCTACAGACCCAAAAATGCCCATGATCTGTGCCAGTGACTAGGGCAGGTGGCTCCCGGCCTGGGGAGCAGACGGTGGATTCTGGGCAGTGTGGCTGGCAGATACCCTGTGTCCTTGGCCGGCACCCTTTGCTTTACTCTGGAGAGGCCTCGGCTGGTTCTTAAACTCTTGTTCATTGCTAAGTCCCAGCTCTAGACTTCTGAAAAATTCACAAACGATGACACCTGAGTGTTGGACCCATGATCCTCGCCTACCAAGGGAGCTGAGGTAGATGATTCTGCTGCCACTGCAGCTTGAAAACCATAAACCCATCTGTGCACAGATGGGAAACTGAGGCACAGAGATGGGTGGGTGAGCCTGCACAGAGCCCATGGACTCAGGCCCTAGGAACCAGAATCCAAGTGTGCAGGAGAAGGCACCATGGGGCAGGGGTGGGTAGAGGTGCTGGGCTGCCCCAGATGGGACAAAAAACCAGAGATATGGAGAAGACAGCCGAGGTCTGGGCTACTCCTGCCCCACACTTTCTTTTTACGTCCTGGAAAAATTGGCTGCTCCAGCACCCAGCTCTTCTGGGAGAGCCATGAATTATGCACAGAAGCCACAGGCCTGGGCAGGCCCATCATAAATGAGCTTTAATAATTCATACGGAGAGGAGCCAGGGAAAGGGAGGGCCTCCTGGGCCAGCCCTGGGGCAGCCACTAGGCTTCCAGCCCCTCTGCAGGCTTCTCCTTCCCAGCCCACCTGCCTGCTCCTGTGGCACGCAAGGTAGGGCAGGGTAATGGGGAGGTCACCGACTCTGGGGAGGTGCGACCACTTAGCAAATGGCCTGTTCTTCCAGGCTGAAGAGAGGAGCCTCCTCCCTCAGGGCTCATAGCTCCAGGCAGAGGTGGACTGTAGACAAAAGAGGAGGTCTGGTGGAATGCTAGCTAAAACAGTAGCCCCAGGAGGCATGTAGAGATCAGTTCCTGTTGGGGGGCCCACTTAGAGTGGGGTGGGGAAGTGGACTTCACCAAGTGGTTGATGTGTGTGCAGTGACCTGAAGGCAGTGGGAACAGCAGATCCAGGCAGGGGGAACAGCATGTGCAAAGGCCTGTGCACAGAGTACAGGAATCTATTCAACCCCAGTGAGGAGGCCAGTGTGGCCTGAGGAGCAAGGGCAAGGATGCCACTGGGCGGATGGCTGCTGGACAGACTTTGCCCCTCCTGTGGTGGCACAGAGCTGCAGCATGGTGCTGACAGAGGAAGGACATAATTCCAACAGGATACTCTGGCTGCTCATAGAAGTGAACAGACCAGGGGAGGTGGGAGTGGGGGCAGAAGCCGAAGACCAGTGAGCTGACGACTGTGCGTGTCCTAGAGAGAGGTGGTGGCAGCCCGGGGCAGGCTGTGGGCCAGGTAGGTGGTAGGCAGCGGGCAGATTTGGATACTTTGTACAGGTGGAGTGAACAGGACTTGCTGATAGAGGGAAAGCGGGTTCCAGGTCACCCTGAGGCTTTGGGCCTGAACAGAGGGAGCTGCCATCAGCCGAGCCAAAGGAAGTAGACGGTGAGGGAGAGAAGGGAGAGTGAGGATTCAGAGGGAGGTCAGGGAACTGGTTTTGGACCCATTCAGTTTGAGAGGACTGTTAGACATCCAGGTGGCCACGGCATGCCAGCAGCTGGACATTTGTGAGCTGGGGTCCCCAGGAGAGGTGTGTGTCATCCTGATTGGCATTCATGAGCTGTGTGACCTTGGGCACATCACTCGGTTGCTCTGTGCCTCAGTTTTCCCCTCTGGGGAGTGGGGTTGAACGACCACCTTGAAGATGAATTGAGGCGGTGCAGCGAGAGCCCTGGTCTGTCACCACTGTGATGCCTTACTCACAGGCACAGGCCCCAAGAAAGAAAACCCCAATTATAGCCCTTGGGAAATGAATCCCCAGATGGCCTGTGGAGACCTCAGGCCATTCCTCCTTGGGCAAAGAGAGAGAAACGGAGATCTGGAGAGGCTAAGCACACCGGTGGATGTGGGCCACAGAGCAGGGCCTGGTACACAGCAGGGGCTGGGGGAAAGACGGCCCCAGAGCTCCTTCCCTCCCAGGCCATCGCCAAAGCTCTCCGATCTGAACTCTGGCCTGGGTCTCCATGCCTCCCTTGCCCCTTGGTGCCTTCCCCAGTCACTCTGCTAGTACTACAAGGGCTGCTCCCATGGAAGCTGGAGCCGTCCTCCATAGGGGCTTCTCCCTACTGCCTGAAAACTCCAGACCAGGCATGGTGAGGAGGGTCCTGCTCACCCTGTGACTGTGGGTGTGAAAACCACCTCACTCCCAGAGAGATGAAAGGATGTTGCCAAGGTCACACAGCTAGACATGGCAGAAACCGAAGTCAGGCTCAGATGACCCTCCATGCTTTCCTAACCACTGCTGGGGAACCTCTTTCCCTTTCTCAGCCAGCACAACCCTGGCTGAGGCCTGCCTCATCTATGGGCGCTTCCTGACTGCTGCTGCCCCTGTAGGCCTTAATCCTGCACTAATGGGGAGTGGGGAGTGAGGCCAAGGTCTGTGACCATTTGCTGTGTGAGCCTGGACACTCTCCATCCCTCTCTGGGCTAAGTGGGCTGCCTGGCTCTCCCAGCTCGAGGCCATGCTGCTCCCTGGCTCCAGGTCTTCTCCTGCCCTCCCCCAACCCAGGCTGTTAGGAGTAAATACTCGGCTGGACCCAGCGCCCTAATTAAAGCTGGATGATCGTTCACTGGTTTGTCTGAGGGGGGAGGCAGTGTCTCGCTGCCTCCTAGCTGAGAGCCAACTAGAAGGAAAAGCTTTTTCCCCAGGAAAGATAGGGAAGGGACAGCCCGTAATTAATAACCTCATTAAGGAGCAGTATTTGGGCAGGGTCCCAAGACACACATAGTCGAGGCCGATGGATTTGGACTAATTCGAGCTTCGGCAGCACCAGCCCCTCCCCAGCTCCCCTGGGTCTCTGAGAATCACTTGTGATAAGTGGGCTGCCTTTGTTCCTGTGTGCTTGGGGATGGGAGGGATGGGGATGGCATGGCGGGGGTGGGGGGGGCGGCGGGTACTATGTTGCTCACACTATAGGGGTTTCTTTAGCTGAATCACATATCAGTTGAAGATGGGCCAGTTTCTTTGAGTCCTTTGCCTCAGTTTACCTATTGAATGGGTGGGTGGCTAGCTGGGGAGCCTCATTCCACCATGAATCAGCTGATCAGCATGTTCCCCACTCACCCTGTGCTGACTGGCCTCCACATCTGTAGGCACTCTCATGTCCTTGACCAGGAGTAGCTGGACCCAATTCTCTCAGGAGCAAATGACCTTGGCTAGACTTTTGCCCTCTGCCATCCTTGGGAGCCTGTGTGCAAATCAGGGTCAGGGGTAATACACTGGGCTTTGAGCCCTGAAAAAGGCCTTCGAGGCCCAAACATCTTCTCTCCTGAGTAGACAAAGGGAAGGTTGCTCTGATCACAGGAGGCCCTGCCCTTCCCAAGGGGTTAGGCCTGTGTCAAGTTCTCTAGGGCAGTGCAGGGAGGGGCTGCAGCCCACTTGGAGGCCTCAGTCTAAGGAAGAGGCAGAGCCGTCCCATGCTTAGTGAGTTGCAGGTCTGAGGAAGAAGACTGGACTCTGGGCCTGTGCACATGAGTGTATGGTGCAGTCATCATTGCCGACATTCCTTCCATGGGGCCCTGCTTTCCACCTGCCTCTTCTTTGGGTCTTGAGAATAGACAGGTGGTAAGCTTTATCTCCATTTTCCAGATGGGAAAACAGAGACCTAAAAGGACTGGCACTCAGTCTAGGTGGAGAGGGATATTCACCCAAGTGGTCAGGGAGGACTCCCTGGTGGAGATGGCCCTGGGGATGCCACAATCCTGAGGTGCAGTCTTGAGCTTTCTGCTATTTACAGCAAGGCTGTGATCTGGGGGGAGGGCTAGCCAAGGCTGGTGCTCTGCTTCAGCAGGGGTCCACAGCTGCTCTCTGAGCTTTGGGTGGCTGTTGGGGGACTGACACCCTTCTAGGCCTGAATGGGGGAGTGGCCCCCTTGTGCCCACTCACCAGTTATCTTCCCCTGGGCCAGGGTCAGCCTGACACAGGCCCTGTAGCCCACCTCTCTTGGGCTCTGTTCATGTCTGTATCTCTCTGTCTGTCTTTCTCTTACTACCCTTCTCCTGCCCTATCTTTTCTTCCTTTCCCTTCAGAAGACTATGAAGGCACCAAGGTGGGAGGTGGCAGGCCAGCTGAAATATAATCAGAATAATTAAATAGCAATTTATTTTAAATCATCGCCTCCCCCAGAGCTGGGAGAATAATTGGCCAGCCTGTCATGAGAGAAGCAGGAGACCTGTGGGCTGCCACCACTGCCAAGTTTGGTTCACATGCCCTTAGCAGCAAGTGGCCTCCACTGTGCCTGCTCCCCTACACCCCTCACCTGCCCCAGCCTGCTCCTCTGCTTTGCCATCTGCCCCTCCCACTTCACCTACAGTTCCACCCTTGGCACCCCCCACGCCCCTCAATCCCAACATGATGGCTGCTCTGCTGAGCTAGTGGGGGGACAGTAGATTGCTCATAGGTCTCCAGTGGAACCAGGTTTATCCAGGCAGTCTGCCTGGTGGAGGCAGCTTACAGCTGGGCTTTGATGGCAAAATCCCTCCATAGCAGTGGTAAGAGTGCCTGCCAAGGCAGAGGTTGGGAGTCCTGAGGCCCCTACTAGGCCTTGGGCTCCCTGGACCTGCTCCTGTCTGCTCTGGAACAAATCCTGCCTCCTTCCCTCCTTGCCCTTCTGCAGGGTCCAGCCGCCCACACCCACCCATGCCCTTCGAGGGTAAACCTGCAGTGTCACCTGTCTCTGGTTTTTTGATTTGTTTAATTATAGATGAGTTTTCTGCATAATTTATTCCAAAAGCCTGGATTATACTGTACAATTAAATCACATTCTGATCAACAACTTTGCGTATAAAATTAACAACTGGCAACAGTTTAATCTGTGCTGCTGCATCTGCACATAGGCTCTTTCCCTTTCTCCCCTCGTGCCTCTCCCCCTCTCCCATTCTCTGGGCTTCTCCTACCCCCTCCCCCTGTGCTGCCCCTCCCCTCTGGGGGAGTCTGGGCAGTTCAGGAGCTGGAGGCCCCTAGGGCAGGCTCTGTAATTTGACCAGGCTTGCCCAGGCTCTAGCTGGAGTCTCGGTGGTTCTGCCTGCTGAAAGGGGTCTTCAGCTCCAGCTCCCCATCCCACATGTGGATGACCTTGCTCCCTTGCCTGATAGTGACAAGGCCTCTTCTTTCACTTACTCCTCTTAGTTCTGAAGCATCCCCTGGAGATCTCGGGTCTTCTTCCTGCTGGGCTGCCCTCAGCCCACTGGGGCTGGGACGAGTGTACTTCTGCCCTTTGCCCACTCCCGGCCTCTCTCAGCCATTAGGAGAATCCTTTCCACATTCCCTCCCTCCACATCCCTCTCCCTAAGGGCGGGCATTTCTAGTAGGTGTCTCGAACACTGGAGCTATATTGGATGGTCTTCTAGCCCCCAGGAGTGCCTGGTAAGTATAGCAGACATCAAGGCTGCCATGCGGATTTGGCCATTGACACTATTCAACCAGTTATTTCCCCTATTTACAAACTGGAATGCTGAGATTTGAAAGGAGCTCAATCCTCCCCCTCCCCCAGGTCACACAGCCAGCCACTGGTGCATGAGGCTGCCCAGAAGCTGCCTTGTCCTGGAAGGGTGGGATCAGGACGCTGATGGAGCCAGGAGGACAGGTCTGGCTTCTCTCTAAGTATGTGGCCCCGCACCCATCCTTCCCAAGGGCCTCAGTTTTTTAGCTTATGGAATTGGGGCCCAGTGCCTGCACCTCCCTGGGTTCAGGCACATGGAGGTTACAGGGATACAAAGCTCTGTCCTCAGCCTCTCCCTCTCCTGCCCACGCCAGTCATCCTGAGGGCTGCAGCCCCTGGCTACACGTGCCTCCTCCCAGACGCTCTCTCCTCCCTGTCTTGCTAATTTGGCACTTAGAGACACTTGGAGATAAGCAGTGTCATCTCGATGAAGAGCATGGAAAATCACAGGGATGTAGGGAGCCAGCAGGTGGGTCTACCCTGTTGGGAGGGTGACCCATGGGCAACAATGTCTGACCAGGGAGGCATTGCAGAGCTAGGCACCTGGACCCAGGCTGACGGGAGCCCAGACAAGATTTGGTCAGCTTGCCTTTGACCCAGTGGGTCCATGGGTCCTGATATATCCCTCATACTTCCAAAGCCCCCATGCCATTCTGCCAGAAGGAGTACGACTGTGTCTGGCCAGGGTTAGCCTCTGCTTGGTGGGTGGTTCCTCCAGCCTTCAGACAGGAACTCTGTAGGTGCATAGTTGACTCCTGGCCTCCTTAGTCCCACGCGTCACCCTTTGGAGCCATCACTGGTACCCCAGCCAAACCCTGGAACCCACAGAAGCTCATCTCTGTGACAGTGAAATGATTTATCTATCATGTTCTTTTTAATACTGAGACACACATATTGCCTTCCTAATTGGGTTTGGTTTAGGTGAATAATTAGAGTAACTTGTTTTCTCTGGCATTGTGCAGTTGGGGCCTGGGGTCTGTCCATCCAGTCCAGGGTGCCAGACCAAGGGCTAGACCCACCCCTAGATCCCAGGAGGATGTGGGTGTCCTGATGTGTCCTGGGTGGACCAGTCTCTGTGGCCTAGAGCAGAGCCTAGAGCTGTTTAGCCTGGGAGTGGAAGTGGGAAGATTGTGTGTATGTGCCTGTGAGCGGGCGTGTGTGCGTGCGTGTATGAGTGCGAATGAGAGAGTGGGAGGGAGGAAGGGAAGGAAAGAGTGTGTGTGTTTTGGGAGGAATTGGACTTTATCCTGAGATTTGGCTCTTCTAAAATTCTTTTAGTGTTGAAATAGTCTTTTTAGATGAAATGATGGTGATTATAATAATAATGATGTGTTGTCTGAACGGAATAAAAACTTGGCATCCCTGTCCTGTTCTTCCAATTAATTTTCTTTTACTTGTCTGTGAAATCCTAGAATGAGAGACCTATAGATACAGTAGGAAAGAGTCAACAGCCTGGGGCCGAATCAGTGGTGTGCTAGTAAATGTTTACAAGTCACTTTCCAGGGGGAAAAAACTGCAATTCGTAGCATTTGCCGATTTCTACGGTATAAATATTCCCACTATGGCCAATTTCAAGTTCTCAAAGTGACAATACTGAAAGCAGAGCTGGGAGGAGGTGCATACTCTTGGCCCTTGGTGACTCTAGTGCATCTGTGCGTCAAGTTCTGTGTTCACCACTTCTTGGGTAGGTGACCTTGGGCTGGTCACATAAAGCCCCCGTGCCTCAGTTTCCTCATCTGTAAATAGGGGATGATAATGTTTGCATCTTTGTGAGGACTGAAGCGAGAGAGCAGGTGGCATGTTGGCACCACTCCACGTGCATAACGGGTGCCCTTATACATATTAGTCCCAGGAAGGATTATGATTGGCATTTGTCCCCCAGACCAATGAATGGCTGAGGTCAGGGCCAGGGCAGAGCTAATGGTTCCCTTTGGAGAGCAGCTCCTTGACCTCACCCATTTTTGTACCTAGCTGACACAGGACTGTGCCGCAACCCATCTCAACATTAGCCCCCCACCGCCGGGCTCCATCTCAGGAGCACAAAACAGCCACCTGCCCCACTGTCCACCCACAGCCAGGGCCAGGCAATCAGCACCTGGTACACAGGCGCAGGGGCCAAGCAGGCTCTCCATTCTCTGCTGGGCTTTGCCCTCCTCCTGGCTAGCAGCTGATGCCTGATTGCCCTTTGTAGCCTGGTCTGCAGCCTGGCCTCCTCCTGGGCATGGGGTTAGCTTTTTCCCTATGGTGGGGAGTGGAGGTGGGCATCAGGCTGTGGCTCAGTCAGCAACAAGCTGAAGCTAATACCTATTTCTTTTGATGTTGATTTTTTTTCCATCACGGTCCTGACATTCAGCTTGGCGAATTGCAATTAGTGATCGGCCCGCCTCCTGCTCCAAGTTCCCATGCCAACCGACCCGGGCACACACAATGGCACAGGCCCAGCCCCCCAGCGACAGGCCTTGAAGATGGATGTGGGGCAGGGGGCTGGGGTGGCGGCTCAAGCTCTTCTGACCCAGAGAGCTAGCAGAGTCCTGGTCCTGTGTGGCACTGGGGAATATAAAGGAGGTAGCAGGCTCAGGGCCAGATGCAATCTCCTGGATCCTATGGCTTCTGGGGTCCTCCTTCAGAGGCTGGGAGGGCTGGTATCACCCCACACCTATCTTTCCCTGTGGGCTGTGCTTAACCCATGGTGTATTTAAATCTCTGTGGTAACCCTCCGATGAGCCCTCCCTGAAACGCCCTTATTCTGCATCTGGTGGGCTGAGGAAGTTGGGAGGCCTTTTCAGACACATTAGTGCAGAGGCCCATTGTCACAGCAGAGAACACCTTTGGAAGTGTGGAGAACATCTCTCTGGCTGGCTCTTGTCAAGGACTGGTATGATTTTGCTCACCTGATCTGGTACTGCCTGAAGGAAGGGTCACAGGTTAGAACCTGGGCCAAGCCTCTCCCCACATACCATTCCTGTTCATGCGTGTGGGCTGAGAATGTGAGGCCGTGCAGCCACCTGTCCATCCTGTCCGCTCACAAATATCCCTGTGCAACACCTTTCACCACCTGTTCTCATATGTGCTTCTCATACCCTATCAGGCGGCCCTAAATTATCCCAATTTCTGGAGGAGGAAACTGAGACACAGACAGGGTTAGTATGAGTTCACAGTAACACCAGTGTGAAGGAGACCTGCTCAGGCAGGGGCTCAGGTGAAAGACTCAGGAGGCTTGCTAGGGCCCCAGAAAGGGTGGGACAGTCTGAACCAGACGTGTGGGTGGGCAGTTCATGCAGGGTGTGTACCTATGAGCTTCAGATAGCTTTTGTCCGCCACAAGTTCTCCATATCTACTTCTCAGATGAGGCCTACAGGGGGCCGAGGGCGGGGGACGGACAGGGATCTGCCCCCAGCTACACAATGACTTGGTGGTGACAGCAGTGACTCTGGTTCCCTCCCCTTCCAAAGACCCCACCCAGCCTTGGGGACAGGAGGCTGAGATCCAGCAGCCCCCATGTGGTTCTCTCATGTCCCCCTCTTCCCTGGTGTCCAGAGTCCCCATGTTCAGAGCAGCAACATCAAGGGCTAGCTCTTCACAGTGAAAAATAGTCTCCCTGCAGGCTTCTTGGAGCTGCTGGACTCCCTCGGTGCATTTAAACTACAACTGCTCTCCTCCCCGGCTGTCCAACAGTACGTGAGGAGAGCCTGGGCCACCAGGTCTAGGCTTCAAAAAGAATCACAGGCTCACTGTGCTTCCTAGCCTCTGTTTCTCCTCTAATGAACATTGGGTTCTGAAGGAGTGGCTGCCCCAGGTCACTCGGCGCTGGGCTGTCCCAGCACTGTGAGGGGGGGCCCTCCTGACACCTTTCTCTTCTCTGCACACAGGATGCAGCACTGGGCCCGGCGCCTGGAGCAAGAGATTGATGGCGTGATGCGGATTTTTGGGGGCGTCCAGCAGCTCCGTGAGGTAAGTCTGGTGCCCTTTGCTTTCTGCTCAGAGACCCTTTTCTGAGTGGGAATGGGAGAAAGGCTTCAGAGATAAGGAGTGAGGAAGCTTCGGCATGGTGGGACACTGCTGGGCCCATGGGGGCAGGCAGGGAAATAACTAGAAAAGCAGTGGCTCCTCCGGGTCTTGGCCTGCTCTTCCCGGTACTGAGCAGTCTCCAGTGAGCTCTGATGTTGGGGTGTTGGGCTTTCGGGTTTTTAAGTGGGTGAGGTCTGTGTTTGAGGCGGCGCCCGAGGCAGGAGGCCAGGCCCTGGAGGGTGCAGGATGCAGTTGTGCACGGAGGCTGAGGACTGTCCATGCAATGAGTGGGGTGGCCAGGCCGAACAACAGTGAAGAGCGGTGCCGGCTGCTCAAGGCACTGTAGCAGGAGATGCCTGTGCTTGGCAAGTTGAGGGATCAGGGCAGGAGGGGTGATTGATTAGGTGCGAGCGACCACATTCATCCTCGGAGATTATGTTAATGTTTGAAATAGTGATGTGAAGAGCAGGCCATCCGTCACCCCCGGAAGGCTGCAAAATGTGTCGCTGTCAGGTTCCTGAGCCGTCGCTCTTTATATGGAGATGCAGAGGCTCGGAGAGCTCTTGGAGTGCTTGGGGGGCACTCCCAGGGACCTGTGGGACTTTAGGAGCTCGTTGCTGGAGGCTTGGGCCAGGACACCTGACCAGAGCCGAGCAGGGGATTAACAGGGTTCTCTTGCCGATGGTTGTCTGGGGAACAGCAGAGTAAACAGAATTACTGTAGGTGCTTTAGCCAAGAGTCCAGATCTTGGCCCAGTGATTAGATATGCCACTGTTCGTGTCATATCTTTTGGTCAGGACTGGGATCAGCAGGTGTAACCTCTATGGGGAAGCTACCATGGGGTTTTGTCCTTCGTCCTTTCCCCCCTGCTTGGCTTATAGCAGATACTCAGGAAATAGGGGTGGCAATAAGTATGTTGACACTGACTGTGGGACGTAGGACCTCTGGCACAGCTGGGCCGATCAGGGGTGGCTAACAAGGCGGTAGCATGACAGGGAGAGGGAGTCCAGGTCTGAAGATCTCAGCCCCCAATTTGCTGGGTGTCCTCCTAACTGGCCCAACCCCTCTGAACCTCCCAGCCCTGAATGCTGGGCTTGAATTGCAGTAACCCTCATCCCACTCTTCCTGTGAACTCTTAGTGACTCAGCCGTATTTGGAGGCCAGCAGAGCTTTCCAGAGAAGGCACTGTAGGAAAAGCTGTTCCGGAACAGAAGTCAATTTATGCTCAGGAATAGCACCCGGCACTAACTAGGTTCTAAGTGGGCACTGCCAAGTGTAGCCGTGTAAGTTAATGAAGAAATGATAGTTCCCTGGAATGTGTGTAAAGTGCCTTTCCAAGTTTCGTATCGTAACCTGATGTATCCCACATAAGGAGTACATCCCCAGTCAAGAATCTTCCATGCTTTGAATTCTCAGTGTGAGTACATTGTTTATGTTATAGTCATGGGCAACTCAGGCCCTGAAAGTTTGCCAGCGAGAAAATAATGCACACATTTCGTGCATGAGATTCGGTTCTGTCTAAACCATTGAGCTCTCTGGCTGGTGAGAACCAGAGTTAGAAGCCTAGCTCAGCACCCCTACCGTGAGCTCCTGGGCGAGTCTTGGACCCTCTCTGATCCTCATTCTTGGTCCATGGTGTAGCGGGGAGGTCTGGCTGGAGGATGAGGTGGTGAGAATGGCAGTGGATAGGCTGACACAGACATACCCCCTTTTCTAGAAATTCGAATTTCCCTTACTGATCATTTTTACTCCTAGCACGTGTTGGTCATTTCCTTCCTCATGGGAGTTGAGTGATTCCAGACACTTTCATCAATGAACACATCTTGCCCCACCCCACCCGGCCAGCAGTCAGAGTCATGCAGCCGGCTGTGGCAGACCTGAGGCTTGGGCTGGGGCTCCTGACTCCTGTCCCAGGGTGCTGCTCCCCCTCTGGTTGCACCTCTTGGAAGGGTGAGCCTGGGGAGGTGGGGAGCCGGGCTAGAGCAGGGGCCATGGTTGGTGTAGCTGTGGCCAGCCTGGCCGCAGGCAGAGAAGTGCTGACCTGGCGTTCCTCGCTGGCTCCTCCTGGCATCCCTCTGCCTACCGATGGCTGCCAGCTCTCCAGTGGCTCTCTGTCCTGCTCCAGTTTTTCTCACCGCTACCTCAGCCTCTTACTTCCCTCTGACAGCTCTGGGGCTGCTTCTTGGCACTGGACACTCTGGTGAGGTGGGTGGCAGGGAAGCAGGTGAAGAATTCTAGAGGAAAAGGACAATCCCATGGGAGTGGGAGCCAGCCCGCCTCCCCACCCCCTACAACCTGCCCTAAATCTGACTGAGTCACCATGGCTCGCCTTCAAATGCATATGAGAGGGCCCATGTGCCCAGCCCGTGCCCAGCTCTGACGGGTCAGGAGGATGCTTGCAGCAGAGCCCTGACCCAACTGCAGATGCTCCCGGGGATCCTGGCACCAGCTCTGCCAAACTGACAGCCTCATTCCCCAGTGGCCTCCCCAGGCCTCCCTGAGCTGATTCTGTGCTACCCCGAAACACCCTGTAGCTGGGGTGTCCTGGCACCTGGCCCCCCTTGGCCTTCTTCCCCTGCATGGCTGCCCTCTCCCCTTATCCCAGTCCTAGAGGCTCCCACTCCCAGAAGCTGGGCGCCGCAAGAGCTGGCAGCTGCAAGAGTCCAGAAACTGCAGACAGTGGCATTTGGGAGCATTTTCCTTGACTTGGCACTTTCTTCCTCCTGACCTCACCACAACCTCATGGGGGCATGGCTAGGTGCAAACCGGGGCTCACTTACAGGTTAGAAACCATGGCACACCTAGGTGGGTTGTGGGGGCTATCTGCAAAGACCCCATCATATTTCCTCATCTAAGCCCAGGTCCAGCACACAGTGGGAGCTCCTGCTGTGGCCTGGTGTTCACGTGTTATCCCCACCCCCATGCTTAGCCAGACACTCCTAAGCCATGCCCCCCTGGGTACCCCAGCCCCATCTCCCCCCAAGCCCTGGCCTATTTCCAATGTGAACAGGCCACAAAAATGTGGACTCTGCTGGACTCTGCCCCCTCCAGAACCCCTGGAGGCTGATCAAGGTCTCCCAAGCTCCTACTCTGCCCTCCCCCATCAGTACCATATTGTCCCCATCCTGGGGGAGGGGTGTGGGGAAGAGCAGAGAGCATATGCTTGGGCTCTGAACTCATTTACATAATGAGGCTGATCAGGATGAATAATTCATCAGGTGCCTGGGGGTGCACGGGGGAGGATGTGGAGATGGCTGGTCTCCCCACTCTGCAGCCCAGGTCACTCTGACGGGTACAGCCAGGGACATACTCATTTCTGACTGGGTGTCCAGGTAGAAGGGGAAAAACTCCGGGAACCTTGTGGAAAAGCAAAGCTGGAGAAATTATAGTTAGACATGAGGAAGAATCAGTGGCTCATCAGGTGCGTCATCCTGAGATGGGTTTCTGACCTGCGTGAGACACCTTACTTGGAGAGTTTCTAAAGAAGGAAGTAAGAAGATCCTCTCTCTGGGGTGAGGGAAGGCTTCCTGACCAGAGCTGGGCTGGGAACAGAGACCTGGGATGACCATGTCTGGGTCCACAGGTCATCCTCTGAGAAGTGTCAAGCCAAGTCTAGACCTATGAGGGCCTTTCTCAATCCAAATGGGCCCCTCTTGCCTCACCTCCTGATTGGGGCAGGAATGGCTTTGCGCCCTGTCAACAGCCCTGGCTGCTGCAGTTCCACGATGGCCTCAGCCTAGCTGCATGCTGCTGATTATTCCTGTGGTCTTTTCATACAAATGGGGAAACCAAGGTCCTGAGTGACTGTCTGCTCTAGCCAGTCCCATCCTGGAGCCCCGACAGGCCAATCTTAAGTAGTAGCTGGGATGGGGGAGAAGTACCAAGCTTGAGGTGCAGGCCTGGGGCCTGCCTGGAGGAGCTACCCTGAGGCAGCCTCTCCCCTCAGCTGTGGAGCTACATCCACAGAGAATTGGACCCTAGGACTCAGATCCCTAACCCCAAACCTCCTGCTCCCCTCCCCACTGCTGTGCTTCTCTGGACAGTTATGGTGATTTAGACCGATGGCATCCATGTGTCCTCACTTCTCTGGGTAGCCAGGAATGGCATTTCTGAACCAGCGATGGTGCCATAGTCCCTGCCCATCTTGTCTGCCCCTGGCCATCCCTGCACCCCGTCTGCTCAGTGCTCCCTGGGAATGTGTAATTAATATTTGTGGAGTGCCACATCTGGAGCTGGCTCCTGGCAAGGACCGAAGTCTGGCCACATCAAGGGCCCCTTTCCTGAGGGGCTTAGCAAAGTGGAAACAGGGCCCCTTCTTAGGTGCCTTTGAGACACGCCTCCTGCTGTTTCTCCAACTCTCCCCACTGGCTGGTACCACCAATTCCTAAAACTTGTGCATACTTACACACTGGTTTGGAGCTGCTGGCCAAGGCTGCTGTTGGCCTCCACTGGGGAGGGTCCTCTCTGGCCATCTGGGCATTCAGGTGGGGTTAGCAGTGTCCAAAAGCACCAGGGAAGCTCAGAGCCCTAGAGGGAGCTGGGGCAGATGAGAAAGAAGGAAGCTGGGGTGGGGGGAGGTGCCTGAGAACAGAACAGCCCCAGGAGGGTCAGGAAAGGGGAACTCAAGTGATTGTGACCCCCAGACCCTATAGTTGGTCCTTCTATCAGAGCACTGTGGTTCACATGTGCCCCGGGAGGCAGGCCTGCAGCTCCTTGGCTAGGCGGACCCCCCACCCCCAACCCCTTCCCTCACCTTGGGGACCACCATAGGTCAGTGTCAAGTGACGGGTGGTGAAGGAACGCCCCCAGGCCCGTCTTAGCCTCTCCTCAAGGTTTTCAGAAGCTCCAGAACCTTAGTCCTAGGGGCTCTGCTCTTGCTCCTCACGAAGCTGCCATCCATCCTCCAGCCACCTCCCAGTGAAGCCCAATGGAGCCCTCCTCTCTCCTGGTGAAGATGATCAGGATGTGGGGTGCGTCCGGATGGAGGGGGGGGCACGAGTGTGAAATATGCCGCTGGGTAGGGATTGCTGCCGCTTGCCTCCCTAAAAACCCACATATATTATTCTTTAATGGAAAGTTAATTGTCTTATTATTCCCTCCATATGGTCCTCTTGCTCGGCACCCAGCGGGGATGCATGGGGCTGAGGAGGGGCTCCTGGGAGGGCGTCTGAAACATGGCGAGGCTGCCACTTGAGCATAATTGGATACACAGAGGCAGATGCATGGAAGCCTGGCCGAAGCCTGCCTGGACCCCCTCGCTGCACCCCCAGCACAGGCTCCCCACTTCTTTCCCTTCCAGGCCTGCCCTGGGGAGGGGGGGTGCCTCTTCTGCCCCTCCCCCCACTTAAGGTCTGGGATACTCTTTCCTGAGCACTGTGTGGGGAGACAGGGAGTCTGTGTATCCTCCTGCCTGCCCCCTCCCCACTCACTCCTTTGTTGCCTACAGGAGAAAATTCCATTTTTGAAGCTTTTCAAAAGCCGTTTCATCTGTAGCAAGAACTCCTGCCTGAGGGCCAGCTGACTGGCTTGTGTCTCCGGCACCCCTTCCACATACCCTCCCATCAGAGAAGGGGTGCAGGGAGGTCAGTGTGGGGGGAAGGGCTGCCCTGAGACACTTTGCCCAGGGGCCCTGGCTTATGTTGGCCATCCCTTCCTTGGGTACCAGCTGCTAGAGCCTCTTCCGCCCCAAGGGCTCTTCCAGGGCTGCTAAGGCTGGGCCAGTACCTTCTCAGCCCCTATCTCCTTCCAGACCTCTCCTCTTCCCACTCCCCACAGAGTGTGAGAATGTTAGGTCAGAAAGGCCTCCCAGCAGGTGGAGGATGCTGTGACAGGAAGGCCCCCAGAAGGGCACGAGTGGGTGGTTGCCTCCGTGGTCAGTTCAGAGCCTCTTGCTCCTGGAGTCTTGCAGGGAGGGGCTGGAGCAGGGAGCCCTGTTAGGAGGCTTCTGGAGTTCTGGGACAATCTCAGTGAGGAGCTGCTGCCCAGGTGCCTGTGGAGGTCATGGGTGTGGTGGGGACAGGTGTGTGGGAGAGGCCTCTCTGGGTGGGATCAGCAGACCCATGGCTGGTGGTACAGGCATGGGAGAGTGACGGTCAGCTTCCAGCCTGTGTTAAGAGGTCATGGTGGGGCCGTATCCAAGGTCAGCTCCAGAGGATAGGGACCGCCTCAGATCTGGAGAAGAGAGTTGTGCATTCCTAAGGTGAGACCTGCCTGAGGTCCCACAGCTGGTAAGTGGCAGAACTGGAACTTGAACCTGGAACCTGTGCCACAGGCAGTAACCCCATGGTGGGTGGTGGTGGAGAGTGGAGGGGGCAGGAATGGTGGGGCTAGGTCTTCCCACACTGAGGGACCCGGGGCTGTTCTCCTGCCCCTCTAAATCTTGCTTCCCCCATATGTGAAATAGGGGTCTGAGCCCCTCTGTTCTCATGGGAGATGGGAGGATCTTAAGGGACCAAGGACAGGGAAAGGCTGCAGACAGAGCCTTGCAAATGTGGGGGTACCTTTATGCCTCCCCCATCTATCAGTTGCTTCTGCTTCCAGGAATTGGTCATAGTTTGGGGATGTTCAAATACCCAAAGTGTCCCCTTTGCTTGTCTCAGCCCAGGAATTTGTAAATCTGTTTCTCATCCCTGCTGCGAGTCCATTCTAGCTGCTGTAACAGAATACCATAGACGGGTGGCTTATAAACAACAAACTTTATTTCTAATGATTCTGGAGGCTGGGAAGTCCAATATCAAGGTGTCAACAGATTTGGTGTCTGGTGAAGGCCCGCTTCATGGTTCGTAGACAGCTGTCTTCCTGCCATGTCCTCACATGGTGGAAGGGCGAAGGATCTCTCTGGGGTTGGTAATAAGGACACTAATCTCATTTACAAGGGCTCTGCCCTCATGACCGAATCACCTCCCATAGAGCCCACCTCCAGATACCATCATGTTGGGATTAGGTTGCAACATATGAATTTTGGGACAACACAAATATTCAGTCTCTAGCACTGGCTGACTATGACATCTTTTGGGAACCTAATAGGGAGAGGCACAAAAGCCACCAGGGCTTGAAGAAACAGGGCCTATGGGCCAGGGAAAGGTGAGTGGCTTCTTGGGCCAGGAACCTAGGGAGGCAGCTGCAGAGGCATCCCTAGGGAGGAGGCCGGCAGAAGTGAAGGAAAGGTCCCCTACACCCTAGAAGAGGCCTGTGTGTTGGTTTCTCAATCAGTTGGCCAGTTGGCAGCTTGTCTCCAGGCCTGGTGGACTGGGCATGGGGCTTGGCTGGCAGTAGAGTAGAGGTAATAGGTAGGAAACCACTGGTCTCTGGGCCGGCCCCAGGCACTGACACTGGGGATACGTTCATGGGTCAGAAAATGGTGTGGCCGAGGCCAGGGCTGAGGGTCATAGGTTCTTGATCCTCAGCTCCATGGATGTGTGGAAGATTCTGTGACTGGGGTCCCTCAGCTTTTTTTTTTTAACTTAATTTTTAAGCCATCTCTACAGCCAACATGGGTCCCAAACCCACATCTCTGGTTGCATGCCCCTCCAGCTGAGCCAGCCAGGCATGAGGTTCCTCAGTTTAAAGAAGAGACAATCTCAGAGGCATGGTCAGAGCCTCACCAGGCAGACAGCGTGTCTCTCTCTGGAAGTTTTGGTTGAGAACCTATGGCTTTGCAGCACACTCTTTTCCTGAAGTGGATACCCCACCATCCTTCCATCTTGGGAGTCTAAGACATTTGCCTGCTAGACTTTCCTAATGCAAGACACCCTCATTCCTCACCCCCCAACACAGAGTAAGACTGTTCTGGTGAATACCCGGGCTTTCCCCTGGGGTCTTCAACATGCTGGCCTTGTAGTCAGGACAGTTAGGGGGGTTCAGCTCTGATGGGGGCCCAATATTTGCAGATTGTTGAGAAAAGGCCAGGATCTGCTCCCTTCCCTGCTGGCCTCTGCAGCCACCTCTGGGGAGCAATAGGGCTGCATCTCCAGAGCCAGGAGCTGGTCTGGATGATCAAGGGTGGGAGATGGGGGTTGGGGGTAGAGGGCCGAATGGGTTTCCATGCTGGGCCCCAGGGGATGGCTGACCCGATCTGCATTCCTCCCTGCTCCTCTACCTCCATGCATTGCTGGATCTGTGGCAGCCACGGGGACACTTGCCTGAGATTTGTGGAGCCCCAAGCATTTGGCAGAGGCAGAGAAGTAATTGGTTCTGACAATCCACAGCCGGCCCCAGGGGCAGCATGAGCAGCATTTACCAAGATGAGGCAGGAGACCCAGGCTCAGCCTGGCCTCCCTCCACCTTCTCTGAGCATGGGTCTCCTCTCCTTGCGAGCAAAGATCTAGAGTTTGGAGAAGGTTACAGAGCCTTAAACCTCCTGTCTTTCACATACCTCTCTCCTGGCCCTAGGACCTGGTGGCTCTGCAGGGCGGCTGGCTGGCTACTTGTGTGTGTGGGCAGAGGCAAGGGGTAGATCCTGGACAAACTCCTCAGCCTCCTCCTTGTCCATCCTTGGGTTCTCATGAATCAGGGAATTTCAAGGCTTGAGCATCCTGGGGTCAGGGTATGGGGTTGGTGGCTGGGCTGGGCTGATCCCCACCTAAGAGGATGTACAGTCTGAGTGGAGAAGCAGGCTGCACACACATGGGGTGCGCATATACACACATGCCTGCGGTGTACAGATATGCATCTGTGTGCCCACAGACTGGCATGGAGTCGGTGTTAGCTAGTAACTGTTCAATGGATAAAGAAGGTGGCAGGCATCTGAGGACTGAGAGGGGAAAGTCCAGGGCCCTGACTGTCCCACAGGACCGTGGGAACCATCCAGCCCCACATAGGGAAACAGACCCTGCATCAAGGTAGACCTTCAGTGCCAGAAGCCCCCAGAGAGGTAGGCTGGCATGGGGTCTGCCAGGCTTGGTCCCCCTATGTGAGAGAATGGAGGGTGTGGGGACCGTGAAAAAGGGCCCAAGAGAAGAGCCAGCTGCAAGGTGTGTTGGCACCCAGATGTCAGGCTGGGGTGGGGGATGATGAGCTGTGTTCCCAGAGTGACTTAAAGGCCTGGCCCAAGGCGTGTGGCCTGGGCAGGGAGAGCAGGGAGCCTTTGGGCCGCCCAGGCATCCCTGTGCTTGCCCCATTCCCACTAGATATCCCAGCTTCTCTCTCTAATCCACTTACCCCTCTCCTCACTTACCCCCATTCCCTCTGGGTCTCACCCCAGGAAGCCCTCCAGGTCAGGGCTGAGGCCAGTGGTGTCTGGTGTCCCCACTCCCTTCTGCTTTTGCATCCTTTGGGTACACAGAGAAGACAGGAGGTGCCAGGAGCCTCTGGTGGGCGTAATATGGGGTAGGGAGATCATGACAAGAAGGCAGAGTCATGCCCAGGCCTCCCCAGAGTCCACCTTGCACGAGGCAGTCAGACCTAGAAGGCAAGCAGCCCCCTGTGATTCTTGGTTCCTTGACTCACTGGGAGACACCTCTCTGACCTGTAGAGGTGTGTGTAAGGTGGAGTGTGGCTGCCTACGTGTGGGAGAGGACAGGAGCATGATGCTGTGTGTGGGATGTGAGTATGTATGCACACAGAAGAGAACCCGCAAACCTGCGTATGTGCTGTGTGTAGGGGCACGAGCAGGCATGCGTGCACATGTGCTCAGGAAAACATGTGTGCTTCATGGGGGGTGTGACCAGGCAAGTGTGCACACACAAATGTGTATGTGGCTGCACTCTGTGGAGGTGGGAGCAGGCATGCTTACAGAGCAGGGTGGGCCTGCGAGGAGGCAGGCACCAGGAGCTCTTTGTCACCCGAGCAGGTAAGAACTACTTAACTGGTTAATTAGTAAAGCTGAGAAATCTCAACTCTGGGTGAGGAGCTCACATTCATGTACACACACCTCGTTCCCATGCATGGGACACATCCCCCCAAGTTACTCTGGCTGCTGCTTTGCTCAGCAGCCCTGCAGCGGGGACGAGGTGCCAGTCGGCTGTGGATCTGTGTCCTCACACCCATGTATGTCCGCATCCTGGGATGGGTGTTGAACCAAGTGGTCCCACTTTGGAGGGCACAGGCCTGTGCAGGCAGTCCTCGTTTTCCCCAGTCCAGTGCTCAGAGAGGCTGGGTGGTGAGGCCGCCGGGACATCGTTCCCATTTCACAGATGAAGAGCTGTGGCTGTTAAGGGGCATGTGCAAGAGCCTCCTTCCCAGGTCTTGGGCATCCTGGTGAGGGAGAGTAGCCCTTCCCGCCCTGGACTGAAGTGTTACTTTCTGGAGGTTGGCTGAACGGTTTGGGTGTCCCGCAGCCCAGGACAGACCTCTCCCACTTACACCCCCCAGGTGCTTTGTCACCAGCCAGCTTCCTGCATATGCCCCGCAGGCAGGCCCTGGGCCTGACCCCCCCCCAGAAGCCTGCTGAACACCTCCCCTCTCCTGGTCCCCCCCCATGCACCCCAGCTCCCACAGCCCTGTGTATCTCCTTCCTGTGCATGATGGTGGCTGCCCCTGTTCTGAATGCTCCACTCAAGTGCAGCTCCTGAGGCACTAATGCGGTTTGTTGGGCTTGCCCCTGAGGCCCAGAGTCTCCTGGATGCCAATTCCCCACTTTCCTGCTGCCCCCAGACTCCCAGGCCCCGCTGCTGCCTGCCTCGTCTTCGCACAGGAAGACCCGGAAGCTGGGTCAAGTGGCAGCCACTTGCCTCTTGATCAGGTGTTGACGGAGGAGCCTTCATTATACTCCATCTACAGGCACAGAATAAATTGGTGTGCAGTGAATTTATTCTTTTTAAAGAGGGACTTTCACACTAGGGAAAACTTTTTAAAAGAACATTTATATAAAAAGCAATTACCATGCCAGTAATTTTTATGTATTCTCCCCTTTCCATCTTTGCCTTTGTGTTTGAACGTGACCGCCTCCTGGGCAGCTGCAGCCTAGCTCCCTGGCCTCCGGCTACAGCTTCCCGCCTGCTGGAGTACCTCCTCCTCCGGGAAGGCTCCGGATGCAGGGCCCAGGCCCAGCAGGGGTGCAGGCTCCAGAGCATGGCTGGGTGGATTTATGTTCAAAACTCGGGTGCTTTGGAAATTTCCTCTCGCATGCATCTCTGTCCCAAGGTTGCTCCATTTCCAGGGCTGGGGTGGCCCTTCCCTCTTGGCAGCACTGAGCACTTAAAAGTACCTGCTTTCCAGCAGCCTCACGGCCGGTCCATGATGGGGGAGGTGGTGGTTTGGGAACAGGTATTTTCCCTCCCGAGGAGCCACTAACGGGCACCCTGCTTCCCCAGCCATTATTGCTCTCACACTCGATGCATTATGTAAATTGTCTCCGTTGCTAAGTGGTGGAGGAGCTGCTCAGGGGGAACGGAGGTCTGGAGCCTTCTGGGGGGAAGGCAGGAGACTGGCCCTGAAAACTCACTGCTCCACATTGGTGCAGGTCTGATAGCCTCCCAGCTCAGAATAGGACCCCCAGGGCTTGCACACTGTCTCCCCCTCAGATCACGGCTTTGTGAGGGCTGTGGCTGCACCCATAGCAGATTGGGGCTCTCAGGCCAGGGGGCTTTCTCATTGGACAGGGCTGTCAGACTGGGTCTTTGCATCTCACCTCAAACTGGCTCCCTGGGCAGGTGCTTTGCCCCCTGCCCGAATCTCACCAACAGCATATATGCCCACAGAGCCTCCTTAGAAACCCTGGGCAGAGGGGCGCCTGGGTGGCTCTGTCAGTTAAGCATCCAACTTCGGCTCAGGACATGATCTTATGGTTTGTGAGTTCCAGCCCTACATTGGGCTTCGTGTTGATAGTGCAGAACCTGCTTGGGATTCTCTCTCTCCCTCTCTTTCTGCCCCTCCAAAAATAAATAAACTTAAAAAAAAAAAAAAAAAGATGGGGCACCTGAGTGTCTCAGTCAGTTAAGCATCTGACTTGTTTTTGGCTCAAGTCAAGATCTCATGGGTTCGTGAGTTTAAGCCCCACATTGGGTTCTATGCTGACAGTGCAGGGATTCTGTCTCTCTCTCTCTCTCTCTGCTCCTCACCTGCTTGTTTTCTCTCTCTCTCTCTCTAAATAAATAAACTGAAAGAAAGGAAGGAAGGAAGGAAGGAAGGAAGGAAGGAAGGAAGGAAGGAAGGAAGGAAGAAAAGGAAAGAAAGAAAGAAAGAAAAAGAAAGAAAGAAAGAAAGAAAGAAAGAAAGAAAGAAAGAAAGAAAGAAAGAAAGAAAGAAAGAGAAAGAAAGAAACACTTGGCAGAGCTGGAAAAGGTCTTGTCTATCCATGGGGCTGAGTGAGCCGCCATCTGTCCCCTGGGGACCCTGGAGCTCCTTTTGCATGCAGTGAGGCACGATGAGACACGTAAGGGGCTTGAAGGTTACTGGGTGGGACAAGGCCTGGGTGACAAAGGGTCTCTCCCATGGTGCTCGCCTGGCTTACAGTCTTCCTTTTTCAGACACAGACCAGGGGTCTGGGTCCAATGTCTGGTTTTCTGTTCTCAGAGGGCTCCAGGTTTCCTCCAGCTGAGCCCAATTCTCATCTGAGCTTGTACTTTGTATGCAGCTCCTTTGTGCAGGTCTCACACCTGTCCCCCCTCCCTCCCTGGGATCGAGGTGCCCCTGGGGTGGATGTTTGTCCAGTGCTAGGAGGCCACTGGGTTGAATGGTTGCAGGTTTTTGCATTTTCCAGGAAATTACATGAGGAGTTGGGATTCGGGGGAGGGGGTGAGAGTTTGCACAGACATTTGTAGCTCACCCAGCCCCACTTCTCAGGCAGTCCCTTCCCTCCTCAGCCCTCCCCAAGCATGGCTGCCTGTGGGTCTGGGTGATTCACCTAGGCACAGGTTTAAACAGAGGTTGGTACAGGGGTGATGAGTACACTCATGGCTACACCTTGTGGAAGACGTGAACCTTCCTCCTCCCCTCCTGGTGCTGTCCCCCACTGTGGGCTGCTGTCCCTCAGCTTCTGATTACCCCCAACTTTGGGGAAATGTGGAAGTGGGGGTGAAGGGTCACCCAGACCAAGGTCACAACTACAAAGTTGGTGTTTTGGCCTAAGGAGCCAGGTCTGTGTACTTAGCTGATCAGGGAACTGAAACCTCAAACCCCCTTCATGTGCAGTAAGAGTAAACAGAGGTGGTGGTGATATCAACAGAGCGCAACATCGGCTCTGCCCTTTGGGGGGGGGTCCCTGGCTGCAGGCCAGAGGCGGGAGTGAAAGCAGTCAGTCTCCTGCCCCTGACTCCTCTGCCTACATTATTCTTTCTCCTTTCTTCCTTCTCCCACATCCCCCTCCATTCTCCCTTTCTTAATATTTTTTTTCTTATTCTTACATTTCCAGATGGATTTTTAAAGTCAGGGTTTTTAAAATCAATGTCATATACGCACATAGTGTAAAGCCATAGTTTTAACAGGCGTGTTGTGTTAGGAGAACAGCAGCCCCCTCCTCTCCATTTCCAACTCCCCAGAGGCTGTCACTTCCTAATCTCAGAGCTCTGTATCTCTAAATGACATACTTATGTCACTACTTCATGATTTCTCAGTTTTAGGCATTATCCATGGACATGCACTCTCCTACGAGCTACGTCCTCCTCTCCCCCTCTTCCCCCTGCGCAGTCCTATCCCTCACCCTCCCAACACCATCACACTGTGATGTGGGTGGGTTTGGACTCAGTGTTGACATTGCCCTGACTTGGGCAAACGCTATTCAGAACTGTAACTCATAGTACACACTTTTGGGTACAGTTTTTACTTTTTTTTTCTGCAGGTAACAACTGTCTGGTGTCTGCTTAGTTTTCTGTGAACCTTTGTTCCTGCTGTGCCAAACCCCCTGCTCTTCTCTCTGACCTCCTATCATACATGCAGATGCATCTGGGATTCTGTCCAGTAAACTTCCCCAGGAAGTCTTACCTGGAGCCTCCCTACTTGCTCCTGCGAGCACAGCCTGCACCTCAGACTGTGCCTGGGTTTTTCCTCCCCTCTCATCTGGGTTGGAATCCCTGTTTCCTGGATACCATGGGCTCCACTTCCTTGGTTTCTGATTTTCTCTCTTGTTTGGGTGGGGGACATTTTCAGTTGATTTCTTGAGGGAAGGTCCAAAGGAGCTAGACTTTTGAGACTTCCATGTCTCAGAAAGCCTGCCCTCTCCCCGACACTTGGCAGATGGTTTAGTTGGGTGTGTAAGTCCAGTGTGGAGACTGCCTCAGAATTCTAAGGCAGTGCTCCATTCCTTCCAGCTTCTTGAGTTGCTGTGGAGAGGTCCAAAGTTCATTCGGATTCTCAGTCCATTGTACATGGCCTGATATTTATCTCTAGAAACTTTCTCCCTGTGCTCAGCGTTCAGAAATTCCACATTGATATGACTTAGTGGGGTTTATTTTCATTCCTTACCGTTTGGTGGACACTTCGAGCTTGACATTCGTGTCCTTCAGTTCTGGGAAGTTTTCTTGAATGATTTCTTTGACTATTTCCTCCCTAATATTTTCTCTGTTCTCTTTCTAGAAGCTTTAACTCAGACCTTTTTCTTTTTTTCTCTTTTCTTTCCAATCTTCCATTGTGGTTTTTTTATCAAGAGATTCTTAATTTTATTTTCCAGCCTTTCTATCAAGTTTTACATTTTGTTACATGTTTTTAATTTCCAGGATCTCTCTTTGATCCCTTGAAAAAATAACATCTAGCTCTTGTTTCTTTGTTGCCACAATGCCTGTTAGTTCTCTGAGGATGACAGTACTATAGCTAAAACAAACAAACAAACAAAAACCAATCATACAAAAAAAAAAAAAAAAAGCTCCTTTAGGAGACCTTGGCTGGCTCAGTTGGTATACTATGCAACTCTTGATCTCAGGGCCATGAGTTCAAGCCCTATATTGGGCATGGAGCCTACTTAAAAAACAAAACAAGAAACCAACTCCTTTGTTTTGGGATAACTTTAGACTTACAAAGAGGTTGACAAAATAGTATAAAATTTCCTAACCCTTCACGCAATTTCCTCATCTTGTATAACCATAGTGCAAGTACCAAAGCTAATGAGAAATTGCCACTGGTACATTATTAGTAACCAAAGCAAAGACTGTATTTGAATTTCGCCAGGTTTTTTAAATGTTTTTTTTTTAACATTTTTATTCATTTTTTGAGAGACAAAGAGAAACAGAGCATGCGCGGAGGAGGGGCAGAGAGAGAGGGAGACAGAGAATCTGTAGGCTCCAGGCTCTAGGCTGTCAGCACAGAGCCCAATGCAGGGCTCGAACTCATAAACCGCAAGATCATGAGCTGAAGTCGGAGCTTAATTGACTGAGCCACCCAGGCACCCTGAATTTCACCAGTTTTTATACTGTCTCTTCTGTACTAGGATTCCACCTTGCATTTAGTTGCTCCTCCAGTCTGTGACAGTTTCTGTGTCTCGGTCTTTCATGATCTTGACACTTTTTAAAAAGTACTGGTCAGGGGCGCCTGGGTGGCTCAGTCGGTTAAGCAGCCGACTTCGGCTCAGGTCACGATCTCACAGTCTGTGAGTTCGAGCCCCACATCGGGCTCTGTGCTGATGGCTCATCAGAGCCTGGAGCCTGCTTCAGATTCTGTGTCTCCCTCTCTCTCTGCCCTTCCCCTGCTCATGCTGTATCTCTATGTCTCTCAAAAATAAATAAACGTTAAAAAAAATAAATAAAAAAAATAAAAAATAAAATAAAAAGTACTGGTCAGTGATTTTGTTTAATATCCCTCAATCTGTGTTTGATGTTTTCCTGTGAGCAGACTGAGGTTGTGCATTTTTAGGAGAACACCACAGAAATGATGATTTCTCAGCGTATCCTATCGGGGAGTACATGATGTCAGTATGCCTTATTATTGGTGATATTAATTTTGATTACTTGGTTAAGGTGGTGTCTGCTTGCTTCCCCCACTGTAAAGTTGCTATTTTCCCTTTGTAATTAATAAATTTCTTAGGAGATGCTTTGAGGTTATATAAATATCTTGCTTCTCTCAAACTTTTGTCCATTAATTTTAGCATCCTTTGGTGGATCTTGCCTGCAGCAGTTATTACTGTGGTGTTCTAATGGTGCTTTCCTATTCTCTCATTTCTCCTACATTTATTAATTGGAATTCTTCCATAAGGAAAAACTGTCCCTTCTCCCCTGTTTTACTTATTTATTCAATTATTTATTTATATCACTGTCAACACACGAATCTTTATTCTGTAGGTTATATTCACTATTGTCATTATTTTTTTTCTTGCTCAAATTATTCCAGCTTTGGCCATTTGAGCTCTTCTAGGTTGGCTCCTTTGCCCTTCTGACATACTCCTATCCTTATTTGAATACTTCCTTACTTTCTGTTACCACAAGATCTCAAAGCTCATCTTGTATTTTCCCTGGAATCAGCCACTTCTCCAAGGAGTTCTGGTTCTGTTCATTGGCAAATGGTATATAGAAATTAAGATCTGTGTGCCAAGTGTGTTCATTGCTACTGGGGTGTTACTGCTTCTAGGCCCTCTCATGATCAGAACTGGGGAAATATATGTGTGCCTGCTACCCATGTGTACACATGTACCTGTGATTACATCTAATCTATCTGTATTTATATTCAGAACTATGAGTCTATACCAAAACTTCTGACTCCAGTCCAGTGCAACGAGGTTCATTCGAGTCTTCCTCCTTTCCTCTTTGTGACTTCCATCTCCAACAGTGAGAAACCAAGTTCTTGTTCTCAATAATATATTTACTTATTTCTTCAACCTTAATATACACACTAATGGCATTTTTTACACTTCCATGTCCTTCTGTAGCCCAGGTTCCTTCGGGAGCTTTTTGTTTGTTTTGGTCTCCGCCGCCTATGTGCCTGTTTCTCTTCCATGTTTGGGGTTTCACGTGGTCTACTTGTATTTAAGCAAACAGATAAGTTTATGTGATAGGAGCTGAGAAGTGGGGCTCACAGCCCTCTGAACTTCAAGTCACAACTCCACCAGAGAGTGAGAGCACTGAACGTGGGGGTGACACTCCAGGCACAGGGGGGTGGGGTGGGGCTTCATGGGATTTGCTTTCATTGTGGGTGATCTGGCCAAATGGCCCTTCTGGGCTGTAGGTTCCCAGGGAAGTTTCTTTCAGCCTCCCATTTGGGGTTTCAGGACTTGTTCTTTGGGGTTCTTCAACATTAACCTACTGCCAGCACAGGAGAGCTTCTCAGGCCTGGTGAGTCCGTCACCATGCCCCATGGTCCATCCACTTCCAGATCCCAAGTGTTGTTTCTGCCACCTACTGCGTATTTTCTTTGACCTGTGGGTTTTTGCCTTTTCGAATAGCCCTTTCCTGTGGTTTTGGGAAGTTTTGAGAAAGAATAGAAGTTCAGTCCCCTAGGCACCACTTGCTGTCCTGCTCTTATAGCAGCTGAGGCCGTAATTACCATTTGTTTAGTGAAATCCATGCAGGGCCCTGACCAGTGAATGGATAAGCAGGAGGTTTTCTGTGGCTGAGGGAGGCGGCAGGCAGGCTGACCTCTTGACCTCCCTCTCACTATCCCTTATCCTCCATATGAGCCCTGTTTCCTGTTCTGGGCTCCAGAGAACACAGTTTGAGAGCTGCTGCCCTGTGCCTGGGAGTGCATTGGGCCCAGGGCTTGGCTTGGGGTTAGCATCAGGGAACAGAGGAGGGGATTTAGGGAGAAGGCAGGGAGGCAAGGGGCTCAACAGGGAACCTAAGCAGCCTGGTTCTCTCCTTATGACCAGGTGCCCCGCATCCCAAGCCTCAGTTTCCCCATCTGTGCAGTAGGAAGCCCCAGCTTACACAGTCAGCAGTGGGGAAGAGCTGTGGTGCAGCTCCCAAAGATTCAGGCTGTTCTAAGTGAGTCAGGGTCTTTTCTTCAGCTCGGCCCCATGTCTCCAAGCCTCCCCAGGGCCATGCCCTTGCCCTGCTTGTTCCATCTGCCTGTGGTGCCTTCCTCAGTCCCCACTGGCAC
The DNA here is from genome assembly GCA_030068075.1 of Paguma larvata. NCBI lineage: Eukaryota > Metazoa > Chordata > Mammalia > Carnivora > Viverridae > Paguma > Paguma larvata. The sequence goes on along the minus strand of CM057842.1, from coordinate 18,341,275 downwards.
CTGTTGAAATCCAGCTTCTCTTGAAGCTGGGTGAGTGATCCAGCTCGAAGGTGATCAGATCCGAAGAAGCCCTTCACAATCAGGTGACCTGAGCCCGAGCTTCCTCATCTGTGAAAGAGAGAGCATTGTCTCTGCCCTCTGGGTCATGTTGAGATGATGGAAGATGCAGAATTGCTGCAGGTGACAGAACCAAACCCCATGTGCTGAGGTAGCAACAGAGGGACATGGAGCTGCGGGGGCAAGAGCTGGACTAGGGACCAAAGGCTGGACAGGGAGAGGCAAAGACTAGACTGGGCTGGAGGCAAGGGATTAGACCCAGGCCAACAGCTGGAGCAGGAAACAAGGACTGGATGTGAGGACAGCTGGCCAGTTTACCAGGGGGCCAAGGGATGGACTGGGAAGCTAGGGCAGCAGGGAGACGGAGCCACCTTCCTCCACCCTACGGATAGGGCTGGGCAGTGCAGCGCCTTCTAGAAGCAGGCCTGCAGGCTATTTTTGAAAAGCTCAGAGTGAGGTTATGGAGTAATTTTTTGCAGCTGCTGGTTACCAGGAAAGATCTTAGTATGAAAGGAGGTCTCAGTTCCAACTTCCCTGATGGCATTTCGGGAGCTTGGGCAAGCTGGACCACCCGCCAGAGCCCAATGTATCGCTTTATGTCCTGGCTTCAGTCTCTGAAGGGTGGGGGAAAGGGGACAGAAGGCATTTCTGAACTCTGAGGAGACTGCAGCATTCTTGGGAAGCCCGTGAAGAGCATCACGAAGGGCATGGGACTGGACTGGAGACCAGGTCCTGGCAAGGGCAAGTGGACAAAGTGGAGAGGTAGGGCTGAGTAAGGAGGGGCAAGAGAGTGTGCCAGGCAGGCCTGGGGGGACACAGAGTTGCTGCTGGGCTCTGAGTCCCTCAGATCATCTTGGCCCATCTCTGAGGAAACCAAGGCCCAGAGAGGACAGGGATAGGCTCTCCACCACACAGCAGGGTGGTGGCAGAACTGGGGCCATAACACAGGTGTGCAGACCCTGTCCTTGGCCAATGAGTAAAAATGGTGAAATTACAATGTCATTCCAACCACACTAGGCAAGACACATCTGTGTGACAAACCCATACCGACAGACTTGTGCCCCTGAATGTGTGAGACTCTCCCATTCCCCACCCTACCAGCCTTTGCCCCTTCTTGCCCTGGGCAGCTTTTGTGTCTCAGGAACCATCAATGGAGACTCAGACTTGATGCTAAGTAAAAGCCACCAGCCTCCTTTCTGCAGAGACTGAGCCCCTCCTCCCTTAGCACACAGCCCAGGCTGGCTAGTGGCAAGACCTGAGTTCTCCTCCATCATTTCCAGCCTTGGGCAAGTGACTCCACCTCTCTGTGCCTCAGTTTCCTCATCTGTAAAGCAAGGATCACTCCCTGTCCTGCCTCCTGGGGTGTCACAAGGTTTAAAGGACACAAATCATACATATAACTTGGTCCCGGGCTGCAGACGCTAGGAGCCTTGAATGATGGGCAAGAGCCGCCTCCCTCAGATTGGGGGAGGGGGATCACAGGATGCTGCCCAGGGGTCGGGCAGAAGTTGATGATGCTTGGCAGTGGGGACAGGCCCGGACAGAGGGGGGCAGAGCATGGTGAGGATCAGCGGGGGGAGCATGCAGGCCCGAGTGTCTGTTTTGCTGATTGCTCCTTTTGCTTTCAAGGAGATTAAACTATTTTTAGTCTGCGCCACTGCTGGTGAGACGCCGGAGGAAGCCTTTCCATCGCCGAGATTTTCTAGAAGCTGCCAAGTGTGGTCTTCAATTCGATTCTGGGAGCCTCCTCAAGCAGACGGGAGGGGACGTCACCGTCTAGGGGCAGTGGGGACAGGCTGGTGTGTGGTTGCTCCTGAGGTCCTTGCCGGGCTGGCCTCTGGAGCTGCGCAGCCCTGGACTGCGGAGAGGAGTAATCTGATGCGCCCGATGTTTGTAACGCTGTGTTTAAAAAAAGTAATTTATTTTCTAATTATTCCTTGTCTTGCATAACCGTGCATCGCCAAAGTGTCGCTATTTAAAATATTTATCTCTCCACGCCGCAGGAGCAGCTCTGGAGCGTGGAGGGGGAAGAAATAAAAGTCCGCGTGCTGGTCGCAGGCATATTACTTTGACTCGTCCTGGCGGCTTTGACGTCTCCCTGTAAATACATTTATTTTTCATTAGGATGTTTCTGAGCTTGTGGCCCCCAGAGAGCCAGAGTGATTACGCTCTTCATCTGCGAGAGATGCAATAGCGAGGTGCTCATGGAATGAGCTCCACCAAACACATCCTGCACTTGCTCGTCGGTGCCAGGGCAGGGGTCCGAGTGTGTGTGGCCTGGGGTGTACATGTGCAGTGGGTGTGCAGGGATCGGCTTCACGGCACTGGGTGGGCCACATGGCCAGGGACTTCGGCTGTTAGGTTAGATGGGAAACTGAGGCCCCGAGAGAGTCTGCTTCGGAATGGAATCAGCCTCACTGGCAAAGTGGGTGGCACGCCTGAGGCCTGAAGCCTTCTCTACAGCTCGTCAGGCTTTGAAGTTGGGATAGGGGAGATCCTGGATAGCTTCAAGAGGTACGCACTTCCCAGAGGGTCGAGCGGAGGGCCCATGCGTTCCCAGCACACAGGACGGAGCCTGGCTTTTCCCTCCTCTGCCCCTCCCTAGGCTGTGGGTTCCAGCCGTGTTGCAGAGGCTGTAGGCATCTGGGGGCTGGAAAGGCAGCGCCCCTCCTCTGGTCACCCGGTGGAGCAGGGACCAGACCTGGTTCCTCCTTCACTAACAGGCTCTTTTCCAATCAAAAAAAAATTTTTTTAAGCTCACTGAATCTAAGAGAGGGTTTTATGCTGAATTTTAAAATACCTTATTTTTTCCAGTCTCTAAACTACTAATCTCCCGGGCTGAGGGATTCTGGGACAAAGGCAAGGCCTCGAAGTGGAAATCTATAAAATTAGCTTCGGCAGTATTAGTGTTTGCAGTTGGAGATTGAAAAATTGCTTTCCCAGGGTCTGATTGGAGGCTGCACTCTCCTCAGGGAAGAGGCAAGAACTCAGCACAGAGACACCCAGGAGGGCAGGCTGGGGGCGGCCAAGGGACAAATGCTAGGAGGCTGTTGTGGAGTTCAGAACAGCTTCTCCTAAGGAGCCCCCCCGCCCAGAGGCCTGTGAGCTGGGCCTGTTCTGCAGAGCATATGCTGGGGTGAGTGTGTCCTCTACCTGAGTCTTTCTTATCAGAGCACAGCTTCTCCAGAGATCTGGGTACACAGCAGGTGCCAAGTAAATGCTATGGAGCCCAGCTGGGTCCCTTCCCCTTTTCTTCCTGATACCCCCCCTCTTTGTTCCCCCTACCTCCACTCCAGTTCTCTCACACAAGATAGGGGAGGGAGGGAGGCTTCCGGAACCTGACTGAGGGGCCAGCTCTGGTGCCTGTGGGTGCACCCGCCTGTGTGGCCCATCAGGCCTCTTGTGTGCTTGATTGCCTCTGATTGGCTGCAGCTGAATTCAGCAAAAGCTATTATTTGCCCTTGATGAGCCAATCAGATGGCCTCATTGGCCATTCAGAGCAGGCACCGGAACCTGGGGGGAGATGGGACACAGGGAGGTGGGGGCAGGGCAAAACAGATGCAGGACCTGAGCCTGATCTGTCCACCATCTGTGACCTTCACACAGATCACACCTCCCTTCCCTGACTCGTCACCCCAAACCAGAGCTCCCCGCATTAGGCTTACCTCCCAGCCTTTGCCCTCACTGTTCCCTCTTCCTGCAGTATCTGCCTGCCTGAAAAGCACATCTCCTCCTTGGGGTTCCTTTCCACCTCTCCTGACCAAGATGAGCTATCTCCTCCAAGCCCCCAGAGCCTGCTGCCTGCCCCTCTCTCTTGCTATGGCAGGAGTTATGGAAGTCATGGGGATCGTGGTCAAGGAGACTCAGACAAACGGGTGCTCAAACTCTGATTAGCCCCTTTCTAGCTCTGGGACCTTGGACAAGCTAGTTCCCCTTTAGAGCTTTGGTTTCTTTGGCTATAAAAGGGCCTCATGATCATACCTCCCTGAAGGGGGTGGGGCCTCAACATGGGCTCGGGGGTGTGAAGGCAGGCCTGGGGACTGGAGGTCCAGCCATGGCAGGGGTTTCTTGAGCCTCTGCAGGCTTGACACTGATGGGGGCAGGCACCCTGGGCTCTCTGTCTTGGGTCATGTTCCTGGGAAACAGGCTCTGAGACACTAAGATTTGCAAACAAAAGATTAATTTGGGGGTTGGGGGGTGCCCTGAGGAACCACACTTGTAAGGGGATATATGGAGCAGAACTGGGCAGGTAGAGAAGCTGACCACATGCAGTTGAATGGAGGTCTCAGCCTGCTCCATGGGGAGCTCTGGGGCTGGGATGGCTCTTTCAAGATACCTTAAATCAAGGCCAGGGGTCCTAACCTTTGTACTCTGCACAACCCCACCACTGGATGCAGGCTGCTACTGGGGAGGGGGTGTGACCATGGGTGAGGTGGCTTCCTTCAGTCAGAGGAGAGTCCCACGTAGACTCAGCTGCGGGCCCTTCGGCATCTGGCAATTGGGGAGTGAGAGCTCATCCTGATAGGGGACCTTCAGCAGTATCCACAACAGCCTACCTCTTGAGTCACTTGGACACCTTGCTTTATATAGTAAGTTTTCCCCATGTGGGAACTCAGCTGTTCCAGAATGCTGGTTGGTCCCTTTCCTTGGGAAACTTAGAAGAGGAAAAATAGCAAGATGAGCTCTGCCTTCCAACATAAAAGTCACAGTTGGTATGCAGCCTCTCTCTCCCTCCCCACTCACCCTAGATTCCCCTCACCCTGGCCCAGAACCTCATTCCTGCTGCGTCGGAGCCCCACCCACTATGCCCTTCTCAGGCCATGGCTTATGCACTTGTTCATCCTTCATTACAGTTAGGCAGGAGTACAAAGAGGCCACAGCACTGGGTGTCGGACATATTTTTCCCTGCCCTAGCGTCTCCTGATAATGAGAATCAATTACCTTTCTGTGACTGCTGCTCTCCTGGCCTTAGGGGCCTGAAGTGACGGGGTAGCAGCTGAAACTCAAAACAAGACTCTCACTGTGTCACTTGTGAAAACATTCCCTGTCCGGGAACCAGGACTTGAAGAATCACAGAGTCTAAAATGCAAGTGATTGGAACCCAGAATTACCTCAAGTGGAGACTGGGTGTGAGGGGAGCACTTGGCACTTATAATGCTCATAGATTTAGGGTGGGTACTGTGTCCTAGAGGATGGTTCCTCATTCTTTTCTTTTTTTAATGTTTATTTATATTTGAGAGAGAGAGAGAGCGAGAGCATGAATGGGGGAAGGGCAAAGAGAGAGACAGATTCCAAAGCAGGCTCCAGGCTCCAAGCTGTCAGCACAGAGCCTGATGCAGGGCTCAGATTTGCAAACAGTGAGATCATGACCTGAGCGAAGTTGGACGCTTAACTGACTGAACCACCCAGGCGCCCGTCCTCATTGTTGCTGGATATCATCTCCAACCTGGTGGCTTTGCCATGTTTCAAAAGAACATTCCACCTAAGAGAATTTTAAACATGTCCACACAGAACCTGTACACAAATGTTCATAGCAATGTTATTTGTAAGATTTTTTTAAGTGGAAACAACCCAGATGTCCATCAATTGATGCATGAATAAAACAAAGTGTGGTACGTAGCCATGTAATGGAATATTAGTCAGCAGTAAAAAGGAATGGAGTTCTGATACACTCTACACTGTGGACAAACCTTGAGAACAGTATGATAAGTGGAAGAAGCCAGTCACAAAAGGGCATATATTGTATCTTTCAGTTTATATGAAATGTCCAGAATAGACAAATCTATAGAAACAGCAAGTAGATTAGCAATTGCCAGAGACTTGAGGGAGGCAGGAAAGGGGTACGGGGTTTCTTTTGGAAATTATGAAAGTGTTCTAAAATTAAGAGTCTTGATGCTTGCACAGTTTTGTGAATAGAAGAAAAATCACTGAATTGTAGACTTTGAAAAGGCGAATTTTATGGTACATGAATTATATCTCAGTAAACCTATTATTAAGGAAAAATGCCATTCCAATACCCTGTCCGGCTGGTGGCTTCCAGGTGGTCAAGTGAGTGATAGGACCAGTGGATCCTGTGTTCATGTGCCCACTGAAGCACTTCTTTTGCTATAAAGTGGGTTCCTTAATCCCATAAACCCATGGGACCCCATGTCAGTGGATCAAGCACTTGGTGAGCTTTTGAATAGCCAGTGCCCTGAAGGAAAGAGAAACTGACCTGATATGTAACAGTATTGTGCCAGTCTCAGTCAAGATGAATCATTGTGCCTTCTAAGATTAGAGAGGTCCAGGGTAATCAATTTCCTACCAAATGGGGTGGTTGATCACCTTGAGAAATAGTGCCGGGCACCTGGGTGGCTCAGTCGGCTGAGTATCTGACTCTTGATTTTTGGCTCAGGTCATGATCCTGGGGTCACAGGATTGAGGCTCAGCATGGAGCCTGCTTGGGATTCTCTCTTTCTTTCTCTCTCTCTTTCTCTCCCTCTGCCCCGTCCCCCACTTGCTCTCTCTCTCTCTCTCTCTAAAATAAAATAAAAATGCATTTAAAAGAAATAGTTCCACAGTGAGGGCTCAGGATTTGGTCTCTGTTGCTAGCAGGTTGGGCATTCAGCAGCAGCAGCAATAGCTAGATCAAGCTTGTCTTGGGCCCATGCATAGTCTCCACCCCAAACATCATGGCTACTCTGTTCATGCACCCATCGTACCAGCCCTGGAGTGGCTGATGACAGAGGCTGACCGATGGCAACTGGCTGAGTCATTTTGTCCAGTTATTTGGTGCCTCTTTCCTGGTAGTGCTGATAGTCATTAACGTGCACACGTCTTCACATCTTGTGCCCATGCCCATAGATCCATCCACATGCCTCTTTACCAGGCTTCCTTATCCCTGATCTTCCAGACTTTCTTCATCTTGACAATCAGCCAAGCCATTTGTCACTTTCCATGAATCTGTATATATTCTTCCCATCTTTCCTTTTTATACGAAGTGGATGACCAGGTGTGCTGCCATTACATAATCAGAGCCATCTCTGAGCGGGACTGTAATATAGCTGCTGTCTGTTTTCAGCTCACATCAGCATACCAAGCTGACCCATCTGAGAATAACCTCAGTCTTCTTCCTTCTCCATCTATTGGTCATGAGGGACCTCCCCCCACCCCCCAATCCAACTTTCATGCAGTCTTAGTTGAGAAAGGAGCACTCATGCAAAGGTAGTGAATTGAATGAGGTCTGGACCACATGCTTATGCAACTTTCTTGTGCCCTCTGACCACGCTCATACATGACCAAAAGTGCATCCCTTCCTTCTTAGGTGGGTTGCTCTTGGTCTCAAAAGACCTCATGACTTCATGGGTCTGACGGAAGCCAGGTAATTTAATATGCTTTGGTCATTTAATCATGTGCCATGTGCAGTCTCTGCCAAGGCCCAGTAATAATCCAGGAGCTGCTTCCAGAATGGTACGTTGTTTTCTGTTGAAGATGGTCTGAACCCTACAACCATACTGTGATTCTCCTATTAGAATCTGCCATAAGCTCCACACAGCATCCTTTCTCTAAACAGATACGTCTAGTTATCATGGGACCAGCTAGGTCACATGGCCCAAGCTGCAGGGCTACGTTCACCTCATCCTGAACCTGCCACAGAACTCTTTCTCTCTCTGGGTCTCCCTCAGAGCTGAGATCCTTCCATGTCACCTGGTATATGAGATGGTATATTCCTAGTTGGGCTGGTCTAAGAGGACAACCACATTGAGTTCCTCTCTATGATTGTGTCTTTCTCACATTGGTGAACAGCCTTCCCATGGAACATAGTCGTGGTAGGTTTCCTGGCCTTTTAGGGTAGAACCACTGTGGTACGTTCACTTGTCTGAGCCTTTGATCCCTCTGTCAATTATTTTTTATGGGAGATCTAGCATTTCTACTTCCCGTGGTGTAGGGTACTTTGCCAGGCTTCCCACACCTCCTGGGGGCCTTGCTGGGGTGTTAGATCCTATATCATGGGAGAGTGCTCCCACATCAGTAACCTCTCCCATATCCAACCTATCTTCTGCCATCCTTGATCCAGCACTCTCAGGATCCAGTCCCAACCGTCAGAAAGATTGTAGAGCACCTTCAGATATAGTCCTCTCTTCTCCCATACCAGGCCCAGCACTTCCGGGATTGGTCATGTTGTGACTTGACCCCAGTTTTTGGTCTGGTGGTTAGGAAGGAAGAGTGTAGATCCTGAGGGAAATGGGTTGTTTTGTAACATGGAGGCCTCTTAATCATATTTAAGGAAGGGGAGTGGGTCCTAGCATTTAACAAGGCAGAGTGGCCACTGCTATAGGCTCAGAGAGTTTAGGGGAGTCTGAGGTTTCAAGGTTCTCAAGTACAGTGACCCAGATGTCCCCATCCCACAACTCAGGGACCCACTTCTTCCCAAATAGGGTCCTGACCTTGGGTAGCCAACCTGCTAGGATTGAGACTGTAACTCCCTCTGGATCATTGCCACTCTTCTAATTAAGTCTTGTGCCTGACCCTCAGCTTTTTCTGCCTCTGGCTGCAGGAGATGAGAGTCTTTTTATATCCTGCCAAGGGGGCTTCTGACTTTCACACTTCACCTTAAATTCGTGATTAATCACCCTCAGCCTTTCATTGTCTCCATCCAAAGCATTGATAGCCCTCAGCAACAGCCATCCCATTCCATAGTCCTTATAATTACACTTCCCCGAAAGTCTCAGACACCTGAAATATTGCACCCATCCCCAGTTATCCCGTGTCAGTTCACAATGGGTGAACATTTGAACAATTGCACCTTATCACAGGCTTCACCTACCACTACAGTGAGGCACTTCATGCCGGCAGGACAGCGACAGAACCCACTTTAGAGCTGGCTTTTGGGGACCACTCCCAGCACTCAGCTGTGGTAGAATCAGTTCCCTGAAATCAGATGCTGAATTTGTGCAGGTATTTACTGGGGGAGTACTCTCTGGGGCCACACCTGTGAGGGGCAAAGGAAGCCGGATCGGGCAGCAGAAGTTTGGCTATGATGCACTTGAAACAGAAGCCTCAGCCAATTCTGCAGAGAGTGCTGGAGCCGGCCTCACCCCTCAGAGGTGCCCCCATCTGAGATCAGCCCTTTCTATTTCTCGCTCTGACCTATGTGTCAACCAGAGCATGCATGAGGCGCTCCCTTCTTCTCAGGCCATAGCCCGGGCAGGGACTCAGTGGAGAGCAAGCAGCATCCTGCAGCTGGGAGGATGAGGGCCTGTCCAGGCAGCAAACAGCATCCACATTGTGGTGCCACATAACTCAGATCCAGGTTCTGGTTGTGCCTCTTCCAGCTGAGACCTTGGGTCAGTCCCAGGAGCTCCCTGAGCCTAGTGTCCCAACTGTAAAATGGAGTATTGCTAAGCCCCCGCTTCCCCAGGCATGGGACCTGGGGGCAACTCAGACTGGGGAGAGCTCAAGGCCGCAACATGTGTAGGACAGGGCCAGGTTCCAGTCACCATCCAGGTGGGGGCTCAGGGCTTAGGAGCTTCCAACCGCCAAAGCCAGCAGGAAACCAAGGTCTGGGGCAACTCTGGTCAGAAGAAATGGGAAACGTGAGCCAAGTCTGCGTTGTCGACAAAATCCCATCACGTTTGACTCCTGGTGATGAGCGAGATGACCCAGCACTTGGTCAAGGGGTCAGGAGTGAAAACAGTGTTCCCTCTGGAGGAGCAAGCAGAGGGTGCTTTTACTTAGCCTGTCCCGTGGGTTAATAACTTAGTGGCCATGGAGGCAGGCTGGGTTCCGAGGGCTGGACTCCAGGACGACTGGTGTTGTGGTATCATTTGTTCAACAAAGTGACCAGAGTGGAGGTCATCAGGCATCTAGCTCCTAGTGGAGGGGGCTGGTGATGATGGCTGTCCACAGTGGGGAGCATTGAGGGCCATGAGGAGGTGGATAAGGACCCCTTGTGGAAGCCATGGGCTGGTCACTTTTGTTGAGGCCTCTGTAGGCCAGGTGGTTCTGGACATGCCACAAAGGATCCTTCATGGCGAAGGCTCCACGCAGTGGGGAGGTGGCTCAGAGGCAGGTGCCATGTCCAGGACTGGCACAGGGTCAGACTCTGGGTCATACTGGCCAAGAACACCTACGATGTCAGCGCTGGTGGCTGGTGCGGTAGGGCCTGACCATGGGGGCAGGTGCCCTGTGGGTGTGGCTGTGGGCAGGAAGGAGAAGGAGACAGCAAGCTGGGAGGAAGGGGAGGCTCTAAGATGGGCATGCGCATGGCGGGCATGCCTTTTAAAACTATCATCAGCCTTAGTGTTCCAACAGCCTCTTTCACTTTGTAAAAGCCTTTTCTTTTGAAAAATAAAAGAAGATTGGAGGCAAGTACAATATTTGGCTGTGGCGGCTGCTAATTTGGCACCGAATGTCACCTCCGCCTTTCTCTTCTCTGATGCCAAGTGCTCCTTCCCTGGCTCTTGGTGGGCGGGCGGGGTGATGGGGGTGCAGGGCGGGCTTCCCGAGCCTCTTAAGATGCGAGATTCATTTCCTTAAACACACATTGTCTCACTGCAATTTCACGTCCGAGCAGTTCTGGCGAGGAATTAGCAGCCCCTGGGAGAGAGCGGGCGGGTTCTGTTTACACGGGGCGGGGGCGGGGTGGGGGCTGGGGGGTGGCAGTACAAGCAGGGGGCTTGGGGCTGTTCGGACAGGGAGCACACAGAAGACCTGGGTCAGGGGCTGCCTTGCCTGGCCAGACAGCTTTCTAAACGAGCCAGACCAACCTCTGTCAAAAGAATGTGTAAATCCTGCCCCATTTTAGATGTTCTGAGTACATAGAGGAGGGGGACCATATAATGATTTGGGGACCAAATCAAGGGTATTGGGCTCTCAGGTCAGAGGACAGTTAAGACCGTTGATCCAACCCCTTGCCAGAGAGAACTGGCTGAGGTTGACCCCCTTTCTGATGGGGGCTCACTAACTCTGGAGGCTGCACTTTGCTTTTGACTCAGGCTCCCTGGACCTCTCCCCACGTGGCACCTCACCTCTGCCTACATGTCTCCTCCACAGCCCTTGTCAGCCTAGGAGGCTGCCCTCCTATAGTTCTGTGGGAGATGCAGCTCCACCCCACGGGTGGCTCAGGTCTCTCCCCATCCCCATCAGTCGTCAGGGCACAGGCTCCCACACTGCAGGCCTGCCCGTGGACCAGCTGCCTCTCTCTTCAAGGCACTCAGGCAGTTGTGTGTGTGGTGACGGTGGTCTTGAAGAGGAGGCTGAAAAAGGGCAGCACTTTAACCACCTCCTCAGTAATGCCCTTCACACAGCATGACAGCAGCCTAGGTAATTCAGGCCTCCCTGGCTTGGGCACATTTGGGGACATCCTCCAAGGCTGCAGTTACCCTGTTGTGCCCTCTCTATCTTCCCCCTGCCCATACCCACAATCCCCCCCCATCCCCAACCCTCACCACTGAAGGGTCTTGGTTCTGCCCTGGGCACCCCATAGATGCCAAGTCAGGGCTGAGCCAGAGGAGTACCGTGGGGGAGGTGGCCCATCCTCCAGCTCTCCTGGGCAGCTGCTCATTCATCACCTCTTAGAGGGGAGACCTGCTAATTTGTCAGCCCATTAGCTGGGCACGAGCAGCATATGGACCCAGTTCCTGCTGCCCTCTTCCCGCCTGCCTGGGATAGCAACATCTGGGCTCACTGCGTGGCCGAGGTCTGGGCTTGGATCCTGGGGGGCACCATCTTGCCCCAAGGCTGAGCCCCTCAGTGAGGCAGCCAAGGGTTAGCACCCAGCTTCTGCAACAAATCCACATTTGGAATTAGCAACAAACTCAATAAGCCCCGGGCTGAGGCGAGCCCTGTTTTTAGGAAACTGGGTTTTATTTTTAGTGTTTAGAGAAAGGTAATTTTTTTCTCACCCACTATCAGCAAGGAGATCAATTGTTTTCATGGTGTTTCTAGATCCTCTTGTCTGGGAGTGGGGGTGGGCAGGAAGGATTTTCTAGTCCCAGTCCCATGGCTCCATTGTTGCTCCTCACCACGTGGACACAGGAGGGAATTTGTGCCCTGGGGACTCTTTCAGTGCAGCCTGGTGCATCAGGCAAAGGGGCTTTTGTGTCTGTGAGGTCAGTGGTTGGAAGGAAGCTCCAGCCCAGTGGGAATATGTAACCAGGTCCGGACTCTAGTCCCTCTGAGATGACAGGCAGGAAGACAAAGGACTGGGGGGCTCAAGGACTCTCTGGATCTGTCATATGCACAGTATGCACACAGATGCTCCTTGAGGCCTACTGTGTGCTTACTTGAGCAGAGGGACAGGGAACTCGGGCCTGCACTCGGGGAAGGATGCACCCCACTTCATTCGTGGTGAGACTTCTCCCCCACATGCATATGCGAGCTGGAAGAATGCACACCAGGATGTGTGCTCCCGGACACACCCATGTACCCAGGGACACACACGCTGGAACATGTCCTTGGGCATACATTGCACACTCACAGGAACACCATCCTCCTTTTGTGTACACACACTCTGCTGTACACTACACATGATGCCTTCCAACGTGCATGTACAGACACACACTCAGCACATACAGTGGCTCCTGGCTCCTGCGTTGCCTGCATTTATGGCAGGAGATAAATTTGCAGTTTAGCAAGCTTAACCTGCTAGCACTGTAAACTCAGAGAGCCTGATAGCCGGGCTTCACGGCATGTTGGCAACCCAGCAAAGCATGGTGCCTTATAGGAGGGGTTTCCCAGTCAGCTCCGGGCCAGAGCACATCGGGTTCCTAGCTGGAAGAGGGGCCTGTGCAAAGACTAACTGTGCCCAGTCAGAGCTGAGAAGCAGGGCACTACCTCAGGGCCTTGGCCTGGGGCATCTCTAGTGCTTCCCGGGGCACTCTCCCAGGATGGAGAGAGACAGCAACTCAGAGGGGTTCAGGCCCTGGGGTTGGAGTGGAGGCTAGACTGCGTTCATGGCAGGGGCAATCTGGAGGCCATGCTGGGGACGTGGCTGTCTGGCATCTTAGCCTGGTTCTGGAGGCTGGAGGAAGGGGCTTCCTACTTGGACCCCTGTGGGGCACTAAGAACAGACCTGAGCATGTCCCAGTGGGGGTATGGTAGGGCAGGGACCACAGCTGGATTCTGGAAAGGCTCAGAGTTCCCCAGGGCTCCATGGTGGCCAGGGAAGGGGAGAAACCTGGGGCATGGACTGCCCATCCTAGTGTACAGGCAAGAAAACCGGAGGGGCTAGGGTACACTCAGCGATACTCAAGGAACAATGACTGAACAGGGCAGACCCATGCCTCTTGCCCCGATCCCATCCTGCAGGCCCCAGGAAAGGGCCCATGGAGTCCTTCCCCAAGATCCTTCCCCAGCACCTGCAGTGACCTGGGCTTATAGACCCTGCTCAGGGGACCTGTGAGTGGGCTTCCCGTGAGGGGTCTCCCAGCAGGCCTGGTGGCATGGGTGGGGGTGGGGTAGAGAGGGACATAGCTTCCCCGGTCTCCTCTCCCTGCTAAGGAGGAAACAGGGCTGCCTTACATAATTGGGGCAATTTGTTCCGCTCTTGTCCTGCTGGCATCATTGCCCTCGTCGCCTCCTTGCTCAGGGAGCCCTTGACAGAGCTAGAAGCTCAGGCATCCCTCCCTCCCTCCTGGAGGTCGCCGAACAGAGGACGCAGGAGCCCTGAGCATCGTCACCACTAAGACATGGAGGGCACCTAGGCCTGGGGGAAGTGGGGGGAGGAAGGGACAGAGATGCAGGCCTCCCACCCCTAGTCCGCCAGGTGACCCCGCAGTTCTCAGAGTTTATGCCAGCAGACTGGCCCCCAAGGCTGCAGGGAGGGGACAAAGCTGCCTCTGCTCTGGCACTAGACACTCCGGCCCAGCAGCTTCCTTCACAGCTTCATGGCTAGCTGCTCAATCTTCTCTACCTTTGTTTGCCATTCCCTGCCAGGTGGGCACTCTCTCTTGCCTATCCATTCCCATTCCTCTTCTGGAAAGTCTTCCCTGACCTCCCTAGCACAGAAGGAGGTGCCAGCAGCTGGAACCTGGGTCTTCCTGGCCCTGCCCTGCTGCTCACTCCTCCCTCTTGGACCTCAGTTTACCCATCTATATCCTGAGGTCCTAGACTTCCATACCTGCAAGGCCAGAATGGTTTCCTGCAGGTAGAACCACCTCCTTGGGGCAGTGCCCACTACTGGGCCCAGTGCAGATCTGTGCTTGTCCTCCCCACAATCCCACTGTGCAGACAGGCTGGGCAAATGACAGGCCTCAGGGCCTGATGGTTTCTTTGGGTGCTGGTGGGGCCACTGAGGATTCAATTGGCACCATGCCTCGATCTGAGTGGATGATCCTGGGCAGATGAATTAGGGACTTGTCCTGAAGGAGCTGCATTTCCTGCGAGGGTTCACCTTTGAGAGATGAGCTCTCCAGGAACATTTAAAACAGGGCAAAGTTTGCAAACACCTGACTTAGCTGACCCCCACTGACTTTCATAGCTCCCAGGCAAGAGGTCCCACGGGCCTAGCTGAGGGGGAATTCAAAGCAGCTTCCCAGAGAGGGGAGCTGGGGGTCGGGGTTAGAGCTATGGAGGATCACAGGCTCCCATGGAATGGAGACCACCTGCTGGGAGGTGGAGGGGGGGCTCTGGAACACAGTCTGTGCTCCAGTGTGTGGTTAGTCTGTGTAGTCACCGAATCCCAGCTCTAATTACTCTGTGCCTTAGTGGCCTTGTCTGTGAAATGGGGACAATGACTAGGGCTTGTGAGAGTTTGATACAATGGATGGCCAGCATAGACACTCTCATGGGCCCCACTAGTGTTGGCACATTTCCTGTGGCAATCTTTACCCCACTGAGGAGGTGGCCCACCTAGACTGGGAGCCCAAGACACAGCATCTGCCTCCCCTGAACACAGTACACTTCACTTCGAAGTTCATGGCTATTCAGACCAAGGGCCCTCACAGTGTTTACCGGCGTGGCTAGGCACTGGGTCCTATTTGCACAGTTCGTTTGCATGGCAAACAGTGTGCACAGGCACAGTAAAGACAAACGTTGGCCCCAACGGCCACTGGGGTTCTTATGGAGAGAGAACCTGGAGCTGGGGGCACCGAGGATGGTCCCTCCCTCCCCACAGTGCAGTGAGAGGAGACTGAGGTGCAGAGAGGGGCCAGAGCCTGCTCAGGAGCACCCAGCTGGGAGTGGGTGTGGAGATCACTGACTCCCCCCCAGCTCTGAGAAACCCTTATGTGGTGGCCACTCTGAATTTTTCCTGTCCACATGTGGGAACTTTCCTATGAGGGCTCAGGAGAGCCTGTGAATGATGGGAGACAATGGGTCCCCTCTGGTGTATGTCCCCAGCACGTCCCTGATGTGTGCCCATCCTGTGTGGCTTCGCATGTACAAGGCTTCCGTGTCTAAGTACTGTTTGTTTGTTTATGTATGCTTCCAGTGTATTCTACAGAAGATTTAAGGGCACTTACAGGGATACATAAAATTCAAGAAGAGCCTATAAATCGGAAGTAGGAGAAAAATAAAAGAAAAATGAAGGAAAGGACAAAGATGGGGTTGGGAGGTGCTGGCGCAGGATGTGGATGAGAGAGCCCGGCATGGCTGTGCTCTCTGGTACGCTCACTTGCACACTCACCATGGGCAAGCAACCCCTTGGCTCTGGTACCCATTGCTTTATCAGTGCCTGACACTTGAGCACTGTGACCCTCCTGGGGACCTGATCCAGAAGCAACTGTCAGTCAGGCGTGCCCTTGCCCCCACCAGGCCCAGGACCCTTGCAGTTAGGAGACTCTCCAGTGCTGTGTCCAGCAGGAGGATTTAGGGCCATGACCTTCAGGTAACCCCAACCATCTGGGGCCGGAGAAGTTCCACTGCTTAAAACATTTCAGATGGCTGTAGACCACCTTTTGAAGTATGAATGGAAACCCACAGAGCTTCACCTAGATGACATTCAGTGACAGCCAATGGGTCGGTCCAGGCTTCAGTGCTTTGTCTGTGAGCCTAACTGTGAGGACTGGCAGTGTCCGGAGCAGCTTCCTGGCCCGGGGCATGAATGTGGTGAGGTCGGCATGTGCGAGCTGGTCTGCAAGATGTGGTGGGTGTGCCTGGACTTACAGTGTGTGCCTGACGGGCAGGACCCTTCAATGACCTTGCCCCCTTGATATTATGGGAGGCCACAGCCACCTTCCGGTCTCACCTCTGTCTCTCTCTTTCACCCCCATACCTGATACGTGAAGATCTCGTGTTTTCACAAAAGCAGCTGGCCTGAGGGCCTCTCTCTGTGATTGGTGCTGTCATTATTTGGCAACATCTTCAGCAGCAAAGGGCAGACTTCTAGCCTGCAAGGCCTGGAAAGGCTGGCCCTGCAGGACCAGGGAAAGCTCTCAGGGCCTCAGGAGCAGCCCTGGAAGGAGGCCCCACGAGAAGCCAGCAGCACCTTGCATTTGACCTTTCATTGCTGAGGAACACCCCACAAAGCCTGGCTGAGGCAGCTCACGGCTGTGCGGATGCTGAGGGTGAAGGCTTGTGCCAAGCCACACCGCTCATGAAGAGCAGAGCCAGGATTCGGGCCATGGCTTTTTAGCCATTCTTGGCTGCAAGTGCAGGGGACTCGGGGGCAGGAAGTGCTCCCCTTTGGACAGATTCTGACCCTTCTGCCACTTCAGTGGCCCCGTCTTTGAGATAAGCCATCCAGCGGCTGAGCACCTCCCCATGCCCTTGCCACAGGTCAGAGAAGGGCATGGATAAAGAAAAACCAAGTGAACCCACATTCTCCCAGGAAGCTTGCCTGGGGGCTTCAGGGCAAGGTCGGTTTCTGGCCATTCTGGGGTTCCCTGAGAGACCTTTCCCAGCCCCTGAAGAGGGTTGCCCACCCTGCTAGGAGGGTGGAATGGAGGTGATGTGGGCAAAGGAAGCAGCCTTTGTCCTTCGCTCCCTGGCCTTCAGAACTGTGCCTCGGGCCCAGCCTCAAACCCATCTCATGAGGGTGTTTATGGGGATAAGTTTCTGCTGCTCTGGGATGAGGGACAGTCATTTAGATAGGACCTCCATAGCAGCTAGAGCTGTAAAAATGATTAGGAGCCCGAGGCCACCAACCGTCCACTGGAGCCCCTGTGCACACTGACTCCCACAACCCTTCACCCTGCCCTGCCAGGACTCTGGCCCAGAGAGGCAGGAGGAGGGCCTCATAGGAACCAAGATAGGCTCAGAGGGGGAAGGGATTTAAGAGGCCAGATGGTAGGCCAGTGACCAGGCCCTGGGGTCTTTCTCCTTGGGCTGTTGTATAGGAGGGAAGGGCCGTGGGCCCTGCTCTTGAGGGCAGGGTCCGCATCCAAGGCCATGCTGAGCCAGGACTCCTCAAGGTGGTGAGCCAGGTAGAGGGCAAACCAGACTTGCCAGGGGATGGGGGACTCTGTGGCCCCGAGACCTGGAACTGATGACTGGAGCCTAAGAAGCCCAGTGTCATGGGCTCCTCTACTTACTGCCTAGTCGCCAGCCCATTTCTCTAGCTGCCAGAGCCTTGGTGTATTTAGCTATAAAATGGGAACAACAACCATACCTGCCTCTGGGGATTATTCTGACTCATTGGGTTAAGTGCTGAGCCCTGTCTCACCTCCTGGAGGGGAGGGCCTATCCTCACCATTGTCCCTCCAAAGCTGAGAGGCTGAGGGGTCCTGGGGTAAGGAAGGCAGGGCCCCCTGGGTAGGGAGACAGCGGGAGAGAGCTGAGCCAGGGTGGGTAGCAAAGGGGCCCAGACGCTGGCACAGATAACCTGTTTCCCATAAACACGGGCGCCCACACCAGCCACACGAGTTGGGAAGCGCGGGTGTGTTTACTCGCACTCCCCCGTGCCGGCTGGTGTGCTGGGCACAGCTTCCCTCCCAGCTGCCTTGACAGCCGGTGGCTCCCTACTCAGGGCAGGGAGCCAGCAGGGGC
Organism: Paguma larvata; assembly: GCA_030068075.1. Lineage (NCBI taxonomy): Eukaryota > Metazoa > Chordata > Mammalia > Carnivora > Viverridae > Paguma > Paguma larvata. The sequence goes on along the minus strand of CM057842.1, from coordinate 18,323,311 downwards.
CCCGGATCTGCCTGCAATTCCATTCACCTCAGGCTCAAGTACCCCACTCCTGATGCTATCCTGGACCAAATCAGGAGGACAGGGGCCCTGAGAGTCTCCTTCGGTGTCCATGTGGTTGGGCTGTGGTATGCTCCCTGGCTCTTTAAGAGCACCTGAGTAGACAAAGGCCCAGAGGCTGGAACTGTCAGGGACCCATGCCTCGCGTTTAGGCAACAGGTGTCCCTCTAGTGAGTTCCAGGCCCCCTCTTTCCCCACAATCCAGCTGACTTCTCAGTGAGTGCTTCCCACTGGGGTGTGGACAGCACCCAGAACTAGTGGGTACATATTACAAGTGGGTGCCGTTACAGGGGCCCTGGTGCCCCATGGACCCTAGGATGCTGGGGCTCCATGTTCCCGGTTCTCTGCTCTGTGAGCACCTTATCTGAGCTCAGCAGGGCTGTGCATCATCTCCATGAAGCCAGGGCAAATTCTTGGCTAGGCGGGAGTCTCCATGACACTGTATCACCCTTTTGAGACACACAGGTGCCCAGTGCTGACATGGCGGTCAGGGACATTAGAATGTGTCCTCCCAGCCCCCACGGACCTGGCCATTTGACACTGTCACCTGCTTGGTAGTGAGACACCCCCGCCCACTGTCAGATTCTTTCTCACCTCCCACCTGTCCACAGACTATCTGCTTGACCACCAAGGGAGCCAGAACCTAGGGAAGAGGGTCAGACTGCAAGCTTCACATAGGCACACAACCTTGGGGAATCTGTCTGATGATGACAGCCTAGAGTCCAGTCCCCTGTGCAGGGTGACTGTGAGTGAATTCCCTCTCAACACCCCTGATGGCCGGACTTGCATGCTTCCTGTGACAGGGAGCTCCCTATCTATACAGGCAATGTTCCCAGGGTTTGGGAGCCTTGAGTGTGGGAAAGTTCCTCCAGTTTCCCCTGAGCTGAAATTTGACCCTCTCCTCACAGGCGCCATTAGGGTCCTCAGAGTTGTGCCCTCAGGAACTTTGGAGAAGAGACTTCTGCTTGGAGCTGGGTGGTTCCACCCCCCCACCCCCCCACCCCCGCCACCTAGGACTGCTCTCATCTGAAATACATAGGCCTTAATGAAGGAGACCTTGTTCCAAGTCAAGTCTGGAATAATGGATGGATAATCAGGATTACCACGGTTTTAAAGTCAGCTTAGAAATTCACATCTGTTTCAGAGGAGCAAAGATGGGCCACACCCAGGAACGGCCACGCAAACAGCTTGTGTGTGTGGCTGGTCATGCCACATGTGTGCGGGGCAGGCCTCGAAGAGGTGGGGGTCTGCATGGGGGCAAGTGCAGGGAGAGCTACACAGACTGGCCCTAGCTCAACTGGGAGGATTTGGTTTATTGTTTTGTGTTGGGTTTTGTGTCTTTTGAAAAACAAGAGATTGAGCCTTTTTATGACATGGATTTTACAGCGTAACGAGGCAGCGTAATTTCCCATTCTCAGCAGCAAGTGCACTTTTTACACTAATTGCATAATTAGACATAATGTACTAATTGCGGTAATGGATGACAGTCAACGAAACTTTAACTTTAAAAACAGGGAGGCGTTGCTGGGGGTGGGTGGCGGGGGCTTTGTGCCCCTGTGAGTTTTTCTAAGGGAAATCTGCTGGTGAGGGCTCCTACTGGCTGCCTCTTGGGGGCCCAGGGGCCGCTGAGCCACCAGGGCCTTCTCACCTTGTGATCTAGGCCCCAACTCCCTCCTCCCCTGAGCTGCCTGGCTATGTACCTCCCTTTCTGCTCAGTCTGTCCCCCAGCCTCCCTTCTGCCCTCCACAAGCCCCTGTTCCCCTGCTACTGAGCAGTCAGTCCACTGATGTTCCCGCCTCCCAGCCTCTGCACCCACCATTACTCCTGCCCAGTCCACTATCCCCTGGCCACCCCCAAGTCTGGTGGACTCCCACCCAGCCTTTCAGATTCTCCCCTGTTAAACCATCCCCATCTTTTCCTTGACGGCCCCCTCCTGGGTAGCTGTACCCAAGCAGGTGAGCCCCATTCCCAGTGTCTCCTGCATATCTCTTCCTGCTGCCACCCCTCTGTCCTCGGCAGTCTAAAGGGACATCTGTCCCCTCTGGATGGTGAGTCCTAGGAAGGCAAGGACAAGATCTGGTCCATCTCTGCTGCCCCAGGCTCAAGAGGGCCCCAGAGCCAGTGGCTTGAATGTGGAGTGCCCCAGGGGAAATGTAAGGACATGGGGGTGGGGTGGGGAGTAAAGGGAGCAAATAATGGGCCACTGACCCAGGAGGGCCACATCCTGACCTGCTTCTCGAAGCCAGGCCAAGAGCCTTCCTCCCTGCTCCCACACTGCCCTTCGTGTTCTCCGTTGCAGCTCCCATAGGACCACAATGTAATGGCCTGTGTGGTGTCCATGACTTCCTCTAAACAGAGGGTTCATTCCAGGAAATCCCTATTCAGTATGAAGGTTGGTAATGGGACAACCAGCATGACCATGTACAAACCCTGCTTGTGACATAACACCACATATAGCTAACTATGGAGCCAACCCACCACAGGATGATGGCAGTGTGGCATGACCACATGAGAACTACCGTGGCAGCTGGCAAATGTCAGCGGCTGATGAACATGTGACCAAGTGGCACATAATCCCTTGCCTGTGCACCAGCTGTGTGTTCTGAGGGTCCCTTGCCCTTGCTTTACTGTAAGTCCCACACTAGGTAGAGAAGGGCTACACCCTGGCCGCAGGGAGCTGTCAGCCACACACGTACTCCCGGGGCCTGCACTGTCTCCAAAGCAGCTGGGTTAGGGTTTTTATGCACCCACTATGGGGCAGCCCCCTTGTCCCATCAGGAGCTGAGCTGTGGAGCCCAGGAGCTACAGCCTGTCCTGGATCTGTCCTAGATCTCTCCTGAGTCCTGAGTGCTCTCAGCGGAAGGGGACACAGGTACCTGGCTACTCCATTGAGCCTACGGTCCTCAAGGACGATTAGCAGCTATGTCAGTAGCCTCAATTTTCCCTGCAAAGGCAGGAGACGGGCAGCAGCACTCCCTCCTAGAAGCGAGGTCAGAGGCCTGAGATCCAGCTTTGCCCTGACTGGTTGGGTTCCCTGAGCTAATCACTACTAGTTTCCCCCACCTCTTGGCCCAGCTCAGGGTCCCTAAGCCACCAGGAGTCCCCTCTCCTCCTACCCCAGGCTCTCCTGATCCCTGGCACAAGGGTGTCCCATTCCAGTCCCTGTGGCCCTGTGGCCTTTTCAGTGCTTGCCCCTGTGGGCCGGCCTGGGGGGCCAAGACCACCATCTCTAGTCCTCTTGCTGCTCTCTGAGCTCTCTCTAGCTCTCAGCCTGTTGGGATGAGGGCTAGGCAGTTAGGACCCTCACCAGCTGCTCCTTGCAAGACTAGGGACCAGATAACAAGACAGACTGGAGGGGGTTGGAGAACAGCAAATCCCCCAGGGGGTCATGTTGTGGGGGCTCCACTCCCTGCACCCTGCCTGTGCCCTGCCCAGTAACCTGGGTGGGAGGGAGCCAGGATGCTGGAGCACCCGTGTAGCTGAACACCCAGATGAGCCTGGGCCTGTGAGGAAACAGCCAGCAGCAGGGCCCAGCCTGTGTCAAATCTTTCTCCTTCCATTTTCTTTCTGATTTAATTTCCCAGAGATTAGGGCCCGTTCACCTTCGCTGCAGAGAGGAGCCTCATATGCGCCTGTTTCTACTCCCAGGGTTGGGTAGTTGTATAGTCGATCAGGCTGGTCCTGCCAGTCTGCCCCTCCTTCCCTCCTGAATGGAGGCCTTCAGTGTGACCCTGGTCTGCCCACCAGACAGACCCCCAGCTTATTCCTTGTGCCCCGTTTACCTTATCTTGTGCCTCACCTTCAAGTATAGGAGTAAGTGCAGGGAACCAAAGTGCACAGCGTGTGACCCGAAGCAAGGGTTTGGGGTCAGACAGATCTGGTTTGAATCTGAGCTCTACTGTATAACTTAAGCTCTCTGACCCTCAGTGCCCTGTCTCCTAAATGGACATGATCAGAAGTGACCCTCCTCCGGTTGTCCAGATCAGTGAGGTCAGGTGTGAAAACATCGGCCCCAGGGTGGCCAGAGCAAGCACTCAGTGAACAGTGTCCTTCCTGGGGCCTCCATTGTCCCTCTTTACCCTTTACCCTCCTCCTCTTCCCCTCCTTGCCTTCCTTTTCCTCTCCTTTCCCCCCACCTTCCTCCTCTCCCTGGGCAAATTGGGTGCACTGGCTCAGGGCCAGGCCCCACTGCCGCCAATTCTGGGACTTTGCAAAGAGCCTCTCCAGTATAACTGGGGGTGTCCAGGTCTCCAGTCTTGGGGTCTTTTGTCTCCTGTGATGGCTATCTCTGTTTCCAGGTACCTCAGAACTCGACCCCACTCCTAGTCAGGACTATTGGGAGCTGTGGGTACGAGGCCGGCTCTGTCTGCTCCTGTGTGCGTCCAGGCTTCCTGTCCAAGGTTGTCATACCTACAGATGTCCTCTAGGCTCTTCTTTATGTGGACCCACCCAGGGAGCCACGGGGCTGGGCATAGGTTCTGGGGCCTCTGAGGAGGCCTTGGCCTCCACAAGCCCTTGAAATCCTAGCCCAAAAGGCTGGCCAGACATGCTACTTAAATATAGAATCACTAGAGCTGAGAGATTGTTGGGGTTGGGGCCAACACTGGGGGGCACAGGGAGGGAGGTGAGGAGATGAGGGGAGAGATATAGGGACAGGTCTCCTTAACTGATGGGGGGAGATGCCCTCAGGGGAGGAGACCATGGGTATCTGGTACAAGGGAGGAAGCCAGGGACTCCTGAGAACAAAGGGCTGCAGGCTGCCTCTGAATTGTCATCCCTTGGGGTCTCAGCCACCCCTGCTTTCCCTGTTGCCCCCACCCCACCTCCATATGCTCACCTGGCTCCAGCCAGCCTGTCTTTCAGTCTGCCACCCTGACCCACTACTGTTCACCATCTCTGGGGGATGGAGCCCTGCCTCTTCCTCCCCCATCACGGCTGATGCCGAGCTGCAACAACCTATAGACCTGTGGGTCCCCATATCTTTCCTCAGTCCAGCTGCCTGTGCAGAAGTGGGGGCCTTGGAGGCTGCACTGCTGTGGGAGCTGTTGGGTTTTTCCAATTAGCTTGCTGGGCCAAGGACACCAGCGGGCGTGCAGTCCTGCTGTGGTTGTTGAGGGCCTGCACCCAGTGCACCCTGGCATGTCTGTTGCTTTTAAGCTGGCCCCAGAAACCAGGGCTAGAGGCTGGGGCTCGAGGGGAGCCAGTCCTGGTGTGCTTTCTGCCCTGGGGTCTCCCAGGCCATGTGCTGGGCCTGTAGGTAAAAAGCACCTCCTCAGACAGCATCAATGGAGAGATGACCTATCTCCCAGGGTGGGACCATCTGCTGCACTGTATCACTCTGATCTCCCTGGGACACAGGGGTCAGCTCAGGGCTCACCCCCAGGGGACAGGGGTACCTGGAACAGGTCCAGGAGAATGTTTAGAGGGATGAAGCACTTGGGATAGAAGGAACAAGGGCTACTGTGTCTCAGGGGTTCTTTTGGGATTGGGGCACAGGCTTGGCTGGTAGTTTGACCAGCCCCTGCAGTTCTAGGATTCAGCACTCATCTCTCCAGAAACTCCTTCTAGCCCATTTTACCACCTTTGCCCTAGAAAGGATTTAGAAAGGCAAGGAAGGCAGAAGGGAAGGAGGGACAGCATGAGCAAAGGTGTGGTAGTGGGCATCAGCATGGGCTGGGGACCCAGAAGCCTGGAGGGGCACCCCAGGTCAATGAGCTGGAGAGGCCACCAATGCTGGCACCAGGGGCCAACAGAAAGGTGTCAAGAAGAAAGCGTGGCAGATGCAGCCCCAGGCTCCAAAGGGTAGCACAGCTGCAAGCAGGAATATAAGAGCCAGACCGAGGTCTAGCTGGTCGCAGAGCTCTGCTCTTGAGCAGGGAATTGGGTATATGCATTTGCCAAGGGTCCATTACACACAGGCTCAGTGCCTGGGGGGAGTTGGAAGGGAGCTGGCCTTGGCCGTGCTGTATCAGTGGCGTCCCTGTGTCTAGGCTCCCCTGTTGTCACCTCCAGGGCCCCGGCTGAGGTGTTGGAGACAAGAACAGGATAGCTGGAGAGGGACTGCCCAGGAAGGCCTGGGAGGAGGGTGGGGCTGGAGGCAGGCCAACCCCAGGCGACCACGGCTGTCTGCCCAGGAATGGGAGCCAATGGCTTCAGATCCTTAGTGTGCAGATCTAGCGGAAAGAATGGAGGCAGGGAGGGACTGTGATTCCTTCTGCAGAATTCTGGTGATCCTCAACAATAGCAGTAGCGACAATAGTGTAGGCTCTTTGCAGTCCTCCATCAGCCTGCAGAGAGGGGACTGCTGTTCTCTCGTTTAATAAATCGGACACCGAGGTTCAGACGTGAGGTGACTCTTAGCAGGGTTTCTGCTTTCAAGCCCTTATGCCACTTTTCAGGGCCCTGGGGTGTGACCCTGTGACCGGGAGACCCACTCCCTCTGTGGCTCCTGAACCCTGTCCCAGTCACTGTGCCACGCTGCAAGGGGCACCCTGGATCTGGTGGGGAGGAACTCCTGGCCTCCCAGAGGACAGTTGTCAGGAGGCTGCTTGGTCCAGCCTCTGATCCTGGACTGCCACAGCTATGGACAACCCTGTTTGGGACACCTGGGAATGACCTTGACAGGGGAGTCAGGTGTCGGAACTTCATCCCCTGCCCAGAGAAGCCAGGCAGCTGCGCCCCCTGCTGGCACAAGTGGGCCAGGGTCCATACGGCCGAGGCTTCAGCCAGTGTAGCTGGCCTCAACACGCCCAGGGCAGCGGCTCCAGGCCAGCAGCTCATGCTTGGGTAAGGGTGTATTTTTAAAGTCCTGGAATCTGGGAAGGAGAGGTCCAGGAGGACCTGCCTTTGCCACTCAGAGTCATGGGGCCTTGACCTGTCCATTCTTGTTTCTGAGCCTCAATTTCTCCCAACCAATGGGCACTGCACTCCAGGCTCCCCACATTTCCGTGACCCCAGCCTCAGACCCCTCCTTGATCTCTGTCTCCATCACCATCTTCCATCTGGGGGCCTCTGCCCCGAGGAACAGCACAAGGAGCCCAGGGAATAGCCTGGCCCGATGCCCACTTGGGGCCTCCATCCTCCCTGGCCCCGTGTCCAGGCCTCACGCCTCGCCCTCTAATCGCCACTGCTCTGTGGGAAGGAGCGAATTCGCCACAAATTATTTTGTTCTTAGAGAAGGACAAAAAGAAAAGGGAAGACGGGAGGGATGGGGGGCGGCAGGAGGAGGAGACTGCCTGAGCGGGCTTTGTGTGGTACTTTAACCCTTGGACTGCTGGGTGCTGAGTGGGCGGCGGGGCAAGGGCTCTGGCGCCTGATTCCCCACCTCCTCCCCCATCAGCTGCTGGAGACCTTATCTCCCCCACGGCTGGCTGTCACTCTCCTGACCTTATCTCGCCTGCCTGTCTGTCTCTCATCAGCTGCCTCTCCCACCTCCTTATCTCCTCCTCATCACCTCTTCTCTCTCTGCATCCCTCTGGTTCTGCACTGCCCAATGGCATGGCCCGGTGGTGGCAGTTCAGTAGTGGCATGTGACCTCTGTGAAGGAGTCAGCTTTGGGAGCAGACCTCCTGGGGTCATCTGGATGTATACACGTGAAGGTGTAAAATGTACATACACATACTCACGCGCATGCACACACTCGCGCATGTGCACACACCCAAGAGCCCAGCCTGGAACAAAGAGGCCCGCTGAATTCATTCTATGACTCACATATAAGCCCCCAGCTTCATCTAGAGGCCCTAACCCCATCTTACCTCCAACACGCAGGCACACGCACACAGATGGATGTGTGTTGAGCCATAACACACACACTCACGCATGCAGATGGAGACTGTCAGCTTTATACCCCCACGCGTGTGCACAGACCCAGTCCTCAAGGAGAGAGGGGCAGATTTATCCTCCCCACATGTCTCCTTTTCCCTGGTTCCTGCCCCCATGAGAGAGGAGCCCAGAATTCCCACTACAGTTTCTGTAAATGCCCTGGGGCAGCACCAGCGAAAAAGGGTATCGATGCCTGAGCCCTTGGGGAGGGGTGGCTATATGTTTGTAATGCATGTGTGGGTGTGTAGATGTGTGTAGTGAGTGTGACAGTCTTTGTGGTATGCAGGCATGTGATATGCAGTGTGTGTGTATCGGTTCCGTCTCCCTCGCCACACACACACCCACCCTGCCTCCTATGGAGCCCACCCTTCCCCCTCTGCTGCTCTCAGCCACTCTGAACTAGTCATGAGAGTGTTGCTCTTGGCCCCTGGAGGAGGAACCCTGAGTCCCAGAGAAGGCAGTGACAACCTGGTCCCACCAGCCACAACCAGGGCAAGCTGTGGAATCCAGCCTTTCTTCGAGTTCAGGAGGGCACTGGGCCCAACCCTCAGTCATCCATGCTCTCCGAGTGGTCAGCGTCAGAGTTGGGGCTGGACCAAGGGCTGGACTGTACTGTGCAGAGGGGATATGAAGAGGCTGTGGCATTTGAATGTGGGACTACCCTGGCCTCACCCCTGGCTCCTGCTTCCTTCTAGATCTACAAGGACAACCGGAATCTGTTTGAGGTGCAAGAGAACGAGCCTCAGAAGTTGGTGGAGAAGGTGGCAGGAGACATCGAGAGCCTGCTGGACAGGAAGGTGCAGGCCCTGAAGGTAGGTGCAGTTGTGCGGGTTGAGGGAGGGCCAGGCGAGTGGCCCTGCACTCTGTGGGCAGTGTCCCTACCCAGCGTGAGCACGTGGCCCTCCTGGCCCTCTGAATCAGGCTGAATTCACTGGCAGGGCTGTGCCCCCCTGGACTGTGGGCAGCAATGGCAGGAACAGATCGTTTTATCTGGAGGAGGCTGCATGAGGGTGACCTGGGGTCTTGGGGCTCTTGTGCGGGCTTGAAGGTGGGGCCCAGGCAGGCTTGGAGTTCTCAGATTCCTCTGCTCCATGAATGTGCCCTGGGGGAGCACCTGCTGATGGCTGGGAGGGTGGGCTGCAGCTCTGATGGGGAGGGAGTACGGAGTGGCCCCAAATGCCCCACAGAGCATGCAGGAGTCATGTAATGCTAGGGATTGGAGCCCCTGCTCTGCCCATGACCTTGAATGTTTCTCTGCCTCCCTCTGAACCTCATTCTCCCCCTCTAATCTTAGAGAGGTTGTGCCTGTCAGCTCCAAGGTGCTGCCATTCTGCGAGCTGACAGACCCTGCTCAGCTGCCCTGACCACTTGTACAAAGCCAGCAGGCCCCTCGAACATCTGTACCAAAGGAGTACAGATGGGGAGGGGCTTCTAGAGCTGCGAGGTTGTGCAATAAATGGAGAGTGTCCAAGCTACCCCCAGATCAGAGGCACAGCTGCCACTGCCCCAGCGTCAGCCTCAGCCTCAGCCCGTGTCAAAAAGAAGAGTCCAATAAAACTGAATGGAGTACTGATGATACACATGACAACATGCATGAACTTGAAAACATTCTACTAAGTGAAAGAAGCTCGCCACAAAAGACCACCTATTGTGTGATCCCATTTCTATGAAATGTCCAGAATAGGCAAATCCACAGAAATGGAAAGTACATTAGTGGTTGCCTAGGGCTGGAAGGGAGGGGGAATAAGGAGGGACTGCTAATGGGTACAGGGTTTCTTTTTGGGGTGATGAAAATACTCTAAAATTAGATGTGGTGATGGTTGCACAACTCTGAATATGCTAAAAAAAAAACACAACAACACTGAATTATATACTTTATGTGGGTAAATTTTATAGTATGTGAATTGTATCTCAGTAAAACTATTTTTTAAAAAAACGACGAGCAAGTCCATACAAGCCGTACCCAAGCTCAGGCCAGGGGTCTGGCAGGGTTAAATCAGGTCAGTCACCAAGTGCAAGCCCCCACCACATCCGGGCCCCAAGGAGAGAACCCAGGCTGGGCCCTGCCAATCCCCCGGGGTCTCCTGCCTGTCCTGTGTGACCTAGAATCATAGGATAGGGAGAGGCTGGCATGCCGGGGCCAGAGGCCCAGAGGTGATAGACCCAGAAGGCCTCCCACCCAGGGTGGATCCAGATGAGATATGGGCCCAGCCCAGTCCAGCCTGACCTTCAGGAGCTCCTGGTCACAGGTGGGGAGACTATTGGAGAAATGAAATGCCCCGAGGAGGAGGCAGAGTCCAGCCTTCAGCTGGGACAGCAGTCCCTGAGGCTGGAGGAGGGTGGGGAGAGTCCAAGAGTGTCTCCCCTGACTGTGAGAAACATTCTGCTGTCCTATCCATCCAGCATATCATGTCCCCTCCCTTGCTTTTCCTAGAACTGGGTCTCACCTGGATCCTGTCCCCTCCTTTCTTGTCTCTCTTTCTCCCTCTCTCTTCCATTCATTCCAGACTTCTCATTTGCCCACCACTCCCGTGCTTTTACATTACTCCATTTTACAAAGTGTGGGCCAGCAGCCCTGAACTTGTATTGAAACTTTCTGATAAATTTGAGAAGAGGCATCCTCTAGGCCTTTAGACCTGCTGCCCACCCTGGCTTTAGGACCAGTCACCTCAGTGAGAAGTGCTGAGTGGTGACAACGACAGATGCCTGACCTGCCCTCCACAAATGGAATCCAGGGCCCAGCCCCCTGCCCACCCTCTCCCTGGGCATTGCATGGCTGGGATCCCTCCCCAAGCTCCTTTCCCCACTCCTAGACAAACTATCAATCTTGATAGCTTGGCAGGGAGGGCCCTGATCCCAGCTCTCTCCCTGTACTCCACCCACATGCTGGACCCTGCCCCTCAAGGCAGGGCGGAGGTCTCTTTCCTTCCCACTGCATCTGCAGCCTAGCCCATGGCCTAGTACATAGTTGGTGCCAAATACAAATTCTTTTCTTTTTAATTTATTTAAGTAGTCTCTACACCCAACGTGCATCTCAAACTCACAACTCCAACATCAAGAGTCACAACTGAGCCAGCCAGGCACGCCACAAATTATTTTCAATAGAAGAATGATGGGGGAGAGCCTGAGGGGCTCAGTCGGTTGAGCATCCGACTCTTGATTTTGGCTCAGATCATGATCCCAGGGCCATGAAATCGAGCCCCACATCAGGCTCCACCCTGAGCATGGATCCTGCTTAGGATTCTCTCCCTCTCTCTCTCTCTCTGTGTGTGTGTGTATGTGTGTGTGTGTGTGTGTGTGTGTCTCCCTTTCTCCCTCCCTCCTTCCCTCTGCCCCTCTCCCCTGCTCACACATGTTCTCTCTCTCTCTCTCTCAAATAAAAAAAAAAAAAAAAGAATGATGGTAAAGGGCACTCACTTTGGGCACTCACCATGTCTTGTCTGTCACAGGTCACTCTCACTGCAACCCTGTGAGGGAGGCCCACTTCACAGGCACTGAGGGGACACTGAGACACAGATATGCCATGCATCAGGCCAGGATGTGAACCCAGGTCACTCTGATGCTAAGCTAGGCCCTTGACTCCTCACATGATTCCAAGGTATGCACAGAGCCTGCCACTCTTACCTTCCCAGCACTCTGCTGGCCCTTCCTGAGCCCCCCTGCTGCAGAGCCTCTGGCTCTAGGCCCACAAGATGCTTCTGTCCATATCCCCAGAGGACGCAGAGGACAACCATCCTTCCCCTGCCTTGATTCTAATTGTTCGGGATGAGCTTTGGTCTTAATTATGTTTTAAATTTGCTTTTAATCAGGTTCTGGCCCTTCTCTCCTTTCCCACATTTGTTTGCTGCCTGGGTGCATATAGAGGCAGGGATGTGGGGAGCTGGACCCCTCATTCCCCCCTCCATTGTTCCTCTCTCCCTGGACCCCATCCAGTAATCCAATTTAAATCCTCTTGCTCTGGTCTGGAATTTTAATTTGGGGCTTGCAAAGAGGGATCTGAGCAACGCAAAACGAAAGTTCATTGGCTCATCTAATCAGGGACAATCAGACGTTTGTAACGAGTTTCTCCAAGCTGCACAAGGTGATTTATGGGGCCAAGAGTCAGGAAGGAGCAGGGCCAGGTCAGGAGCCTTGCAACACAAGCAACTAGCATTCCCAAGTCTGGGAAACCTGCTAGGGCCTCAGCTTTGGAGACATGGACGGGTGCTGTCTTGTGAATTCTGCTACCCAGGAAGATGGGTCCTCTGAGCCAGGGCCCACTCCCTAAGGGTCTTGAGTCTCAAGAGACAGAGGGAGGTGCCCAAGTTCTTACAACACATTGGAGGCAGAGTCGGGCCCAAATCGGGACTCTGCTGTCCTCCCTGCTGGGGCCTTAACACACAGCCCCTCTCAGAAAGGTCATTACATCATGGTTGTAATTTTTCCTCCATTGAGTCATCAACATTCTCTAATGGCCTACTGTGTGCCAGGTTGGTGCTGGGTGGGCAGGGGGAGGACAGGCCCTGCTCCTGCCCTCAGAGAGCACTAGGTCTAATCGTATCCCAGGCCTCAGACCCTCCTGTAAAATAGGGACATGAGACCATCCCTGCCCAGGACTTCTGGTCTCAGTCTCACACCTCCAGGACCCATCATTTGTAAAGACCACAAAGAAAACAGTGTCCCCAAAGGTTGTGCCACCTTCAGCACCATCCCTGGTACCTCTACTCTGTGGCTTAGAGGAGCGGCTGCAGGAGGATACACAGCCTTGATAAGGTCAGGAATGACCCCAGTGCAGGGGGTTCCAGCCTCCTGTCAAAGGTGGGGCCATAGACATTGTGGTTCAGTTGTCTCGGTTCTCAGAGAACAGGAAGCCCAAGGCCAGAGCACTCAGGGACATCAGTGTGGCTAGAGTCTGCTCTTGTGGAGACCCTCTTCCCTCCAACTTCAAACAAGCCAGAGGCAGTGGAAAGCCTTGGCTGAGGTCTCTGGGTCCTGGATACCCAGTCCTTAAGCTCTCCCCTTCTACCATGCCCATGTTCTGCATTCTCCACCTCAGGTACCTCCTGCTATTCCCAGGGCTGTGACCTTTCCAGATGTTGTGACTTTGTACCTTCATCTTCCTGCAGTGTTTTTCAAACTTTTTTACTTTAAGTAGGCTCCGCGCCCAATGCAGGGCTGGAACTCATGACCCTGAGATCAAGACCTGAGCTGAGATCAAGAGTCGGATACTCAGCCAGCTGAGCCACCTAGGCACCCCTTGTCTTCCTGCAGTGTTTTTAAACCTGCTTAAACATTGGGGTCACTTGAGAAGCTTTTAAATGGTGATGCCCAGGCCTCACCCCAAACCAAACACATCAGAGTCTCCAGGGGTGGGGCTGGGCTTCAGTATTTCTCAGTGCTCCAGATGATTCATGGAGATTTAGAAGTCAGACGTTTCCCCTAAAATGGGCAGAAATAATTCCCTCCCACGATCATTGGCCTCTTTCTTAGTGCCTGTCAAGTGCCCAGCCTAAGATGAACCAGAACACTCCAGATCTCTCCAAATCCTCTTTACAAGCCAAGAGTATCTTAGCCCCATTTTATATTTGAGGAAATTGAGCCCCAGAGAGTTTAAGCCACTGGCCCTAAGTCTCACACCAAATTCAGGCTTTAGATCTGGCAGCTGGGCTTCAGACCCCACAAACTGCCCCCCAACACTGGCCTCCTCTGGGCTACCTCTTGTGGCCACATGGCATTTGCTATCTGCAGGGCGTGGGCAGGGCTGAGGGAAGAAGAGATGGGCTCTGGCCTCCTCTAATAGGGGCTTGCTCTGGGATGACTTAGTGACCTTGGGCAAGTGCCTGACCCTACAGGTGCTTCCTTGGGCAGTGCAGACAGACACAATGCACCCCTCCCAGCCCAGCCTCGTGAGGCCCAGATGGATGGGACAGGGGGTGGCACAGCTGCAGCCCTGGATCTGGGGGCTCCAATGGGCAGTGTTCCCACCCTCAGTCACCTCTCTGGGGAGCAAGCATCATTTAAAGAGCAAAATTAAAAACCTTCTGTACATAGCCGCCCTGCTTTTGCCGCTAATGGCCACTTAACCCAATTAAACTGATGCATTGTTGGCAGTGTGGCCAGGTCTGTTCAGGAACTGGGCTCTGGGTTGGGTGCTCAGAGGACTAGAAGGAATGAGCCAGGGAGGGGGCCTGGGAGCCTCCCCTCCCCACCCCCTGAGCTGTAGAGCAGACCACTCATGTCAAGAGGGAGGACATTCCACCTAGCTCCCGCTTACTTGCTGCTTTTCTTTCCAAGGCTTCATCCAAGGCAGGGTTTCTCAGCGTCAGCACTACTGACATTTTGAGCAGGATAATTCTTGGTTGTGGGGGCTGCTCTGTGCATTGTAGGATGCTCAGCAGCATCCTTGCCCTCTACCCACTAGATGCCAGTAGTACACCACTCCCCCAGCTGTAACAACCAAAGATGTCCCCAAATCTTGTCAAATGTCACCTGGGGGCAAAGCTCTCTCCCCCCGAACCTTGGCTGAGAACCACTGGTCTAATGGGACAGAGAGATGCAGCCATGATGAATAAGAGCCCCATAATCAGGGGACATGGGGACCTCAGAGAGGTGCAGATAGAATGGGACAGCCACAGCAGGAAGAAGATCCCTTCAGTTTAAGAGGGTAAAAGTGAGCTCGAGGCTGCCTGGAGGAGGCAGCAAGGATTTGGGGGGAAGAGTTTGGCACTGAGACAGCCAGAGACTGGTTCAGAGCTAGGCCCTCCGATGCACTGGTTGATGGGGGTTGGATGAGCAGATCAGCCCTGAAAGGACAGGGCGTGGAGGAGGCCTGGCCCGGAATAGGAGTCTCAGGAATATTTGTACAACAGGTGCAAGGGCTGTGGCTCTGTGCTCTGGCTGGAGGTCAGCCTCTGGGATCTGACTGCAGACTGGGGAAGCTCTAAAACACACAGTTATAGGGGACAGACAGGCAGGGGATGCTGTAGCATGGGCTGCCCCCGCCCACCCTTCTCTGTGCAATTAAAAGGTGTTTACGTGGGGCCGGCAGTGGCTTCTGCCTCCCCTTCATTACAAACATTAAGAGATCTTGACCCTTCCACTTTCCCGCTCTTGAAAGGAGCTGCAGGCACGTGGAGCCAATTAGGCGCACGCGTGGGCGCCAGGGGCCTGAGCAGCCTGTTCTCCCTGATTGCGACGTTTAAGGCTGATTATTCTCCCCTCACCCAAACAGCGCTGCTGCTTCCTGGCAAGGTGCCAGTGCCACCCAGAGGAGCCACCTGGGGCCCCCAGGGATGGGGGGAGCGCAGAATGAGTGAATGGGCATCTGTTGAATACTCCTCGTGTGGGAACTCTTGGGGACCCCCACCTAACAGAGGGAGGCAGCGAGAGAGCCGGCCAGCAAGGAAACCAGGACGGGGACCTGGGCAGTGGTGAGCAGTCAGGAGAGACGAGGCAGCGTGTGGTGGCAGAGAATGACCACTCAGGAACAGGACTAAGAGGGAGCTCCTCATCCGAG
Source organism: Paguma larvata (assembly GCA_030068075.1). Taxonomy (NCBI): domain Eukaryota; kingdom Metazoa; phylum Chordata; class Mammalia; order Carnivora; family Viverridae; genus Paguma; species Paguma larvata. The sequence goes on along the minus strand of CM057842.1, from coordinate 18,307,938 downwards.
GTGGCCCGAATGCATAGGGGAGGGAAGGTGAGGTGTTGTGCACTCCCCACACACCCATGGGCCTCGGGAGTCAGCATGGGCCTTGGGCAAAGACCTGCCACTCCCAGCAACTGATGGAGATGCACATGGAGATGGCCTCCCCTTTGGACACACAGTGTGGCCAGAGACCCCTCGGAGGCCAGCAGCCTCAGCCAGCCTCCCTGGAAACAAAGAAGGAGGCCACGCAGGTGGGATGTGTCCCCAGGATTCTCAGGGGAAACATCATGCATCCTCTTCTCCTACTCACCCTAGCCAGTGGTGGTCAAATGAGGCCCTCTCTTGGCTAAGGAAAGGACAAGCTGTGTGATGGACCCGGGCTTCCCTAGTCCCTGGGATTGCCTCTGTAGAGCAGGCTCCTCCTCTCTTGGCTCCTCCTCCACAGTACAGGGGTTTCAAGAAGGGCCAGAAGAGCCGTGGTCATTCCCCAGCATCTGCTAGCCAAAGGATCCAGGGGCCTGGGGTGCAACACCCCTGAGGTCCACAGAGCCTGGTGAATCAGCCTTACACCCACCACCCTGCTGCCGAGCTCTCCCTAGTGGCCGAAGGTCAGAGGAAACTAAAGGGCCATGTGTCAAACCAGGAAGCTCAACATCCTGTTCGCCCTGACCAGCATTGACCACCTCCTGTGGAGATACCTTAGCCAAGGCATCCTAGGCCCAGAACTCACACCAAGAAGGAGTGTCAGCCTCACCTGCCCAGTGGCCCTGCTCATGATGCCAGGTGCCTCCCCCATAGCACTGTTCAGTTTCCCTGTCATTTGTTTGCTCAGTCATTCAGCAAACCTTCCTGCTGCCTCCAGCCTGACCCTAGGTGTGGAGCCAGTCTCTGCTTACCGTAGACCAGAATTACCATTTTACAGATGAGAAAACAGAGGTGCAGAGCCCTGGGTGTTGGCTGGCTAAAACAGGGTCACAATTCCCCCTGCTCACCCTGGCTCCTGAGCCTGTGTGCCTGCTCTTCCCAGAGCTCCTGAGGATTGGGAGGAAGCAGAGCCATGCAGACTGGAGCAAAGAGGAAGCCCCAGGGTGGGGAAGGAAAAGTTGAGGGTCTGCCAGGCAGAGGGCAGGGCACAAACAAGGGCCTAGGGGCAAGACCTTAGTTGGGGAACACAGGACAGCCAGAGAGCATAGCTGAGTTGAAGAGGCCTACAAATACAGGCTGGGAGCCATTGCCCTAAGTTCCCTATTCAACCTGTACATCCTGACCACCACAGGAAGGGGAATCTAGGGCATGGGGGTGGGGGGTCAGCCAAATGATAAAACGGCCTTGGGCTCCCAGTGGAGATACACTGGATTCCACTCCCCAGAGAAGCCTGCACTGAGGGAAGATCCTCTCCTGCTGCTGCTCCCCCTCCTTGGAGGTCCTAGCTGGACACATGGGGCAGATGCTGGGATGTGGAAGAAAAGGGCCTGCAGGTGCCACAGGGACAAGCCAGTCTAATTCAGGATCAGAGAAGTGAGAAATTTAATTGAGTTTTAATAGCTTCTGGCCCTTTGTTCTGAAATCCTCATGTACAAGGGCTGGGGGAGGGAGGGTGCATATAAGGCAGGGTGAGCCAGTGGCCCAGCTAGTCCCCATCCTCCAGGACCCCAGACTTTGAGGAGACAAACTCCGAGGTCTTCATGTAGAGAACAGCTGATCTGGGAGGGGCAAGTCTAAGGAGACAGCTTGGAGGTGGTGGCACTTGAGCTGGTAGAATTTCCAAAGGTGGAAGAAGGGAAGAAGGAAGGCACCAGGCCCTGGCCTGGCAGTGAGCATGAGCAGAAGTGAGTTAGGCTGTGTCTGCCCAGACAGGTGTTGGGAAGGGAAGGGAGCCCAGCAGGTACAGCCCGTGCATCATTTTCTACTGGAGGGGAGGTGGGTGAAGAGGTGACAGAGGCAGGGGGGCCGGGCTCACCACCTGAGTTATGGGGTGGTAGCTGCACATTGGTAAGCATGGTCCCTTCAGGGTGCGGCAGCCTCAGGAGCAGCCAGTCACCTCTGTTATCCCCATTTTTCATGGCTTAACATACATAGGGACCAATGTCTCTGCTTTGATAGTGGGTATCTATGGGAGAAGTGAGTGGGCTCGCAGGGCTGCTGGCAGGGAGGGCCTGGTGCCTTGCACCCAGCACAGGCATGGTGAGAAGGCCCTCTGAGGTCCCTCATTAGTCTTCCCAAACCCACACCTGAAGGCTGGACCAGCCCCTGGTGCCATAGTGACCCTGGGTGGGATTCCCCCAAGGTTTTCCTGGAGATTAGTTGATCCTGGATCACTGTGTCATGGGATACCAGGTACCTTGGGTGCCCTTTGCTTCCTTCAACCTGTTTACTGAGTGCTGAGCAACTGCTATGTACAAGCACCATACTAGATTACCAGTTACAGAGATGGGGGAAGAGACCTATGGGACCCCTCAAAGAATGCAGTATGCTTAAGGTGACAGTGATGTGACCCATGCTACAAACTGTGGGCCAGGATGGTAAGCCCATGGATACTGATCAGGCCTAGGGGATCAGGGGTGGGGGTGGGGGGACTGCTGGAGATGTAGCCAGGCAGAGGAAGAGGGTCCAAGGCAGAGGACACAGCAAAGTACAGACCAGAGGTACAGAGAGCACATACATGTCTTCATGGTGGGGCATATGGTGATGGAGGGTCTTGCCCGATGGCCTGGCTGTGAAGAGCACGTGCACCAACACACTGTGAGGTAGGTCTTCGGCAGAGGCGTGCAGGGCAATGCCCAGTGCAGACATCATTTCTTGGAGTCTAGTGAAAACCTCACCTAGTGACCACAGCCTGCATAGTCCTAATCTTGCACTGCTCCAAAAAGAATCTCTGGCCATGAGTCCCCCAGAAAGATGCGGCATGGCCCATGATACACGTGACCAGCCCCAGAGCAGAAGGTGGCCAAGAATCAGGGGCCTTAACCACTGCTGTGCTGCAGCCCCCACTCTGCACTTGAGTAGTGCAGTGAACCCTTGGCAGATCTCACCTTCTCTGGGCCTCAGTTTCCCTGCCTGGACAGTAGGAGCAATGAGCATGGCCTCACAGATCTGCCATCAGAGTTTAGGCCCAGGCCTTGGTGACACCAATTCAAGAAGGAACGCACATGGGACAGGTGCACATGAGACTGGTCTGTGCCTAGCACAGGACCGACCCCAGGCCATCAGTCTTTAGGCCAGCTTCCCCTACTCTGGATGCCTCGTCAAGGGCCTGTCCCTAGCTTCCACTCCTGTGAGCCACACTGTCTAGGCTGTTTAATGCTTCCTGCCTCCTGGCACAGGGCTTGGGTCCCTTGTTTGAGAGGCTGGTCACGGTTGTCAGGCCCTTTGTTCCAGACTTCCTGTGTTTGCCCACTCTGTGCCTTGGCGAATGGGAGTCGCGGCATGTTTGCTGTGTCAACACCAGCTGGAGCCGAGGGTGTGAGGCCCTATCTGCCAGCTGCCCAGGTGCCTTGGGTCTAGCCCCTCCCTGGATGGTTGGGGTTGGTGGGCAAGCAGGCAGCTCCCCACCTATGACCCACCAATTCACCCACATGACTGCCGGGCCCGGACTGGGCAGGTAGGGGGAACCAGCAAGGGCATCCCCAGGCCAGGAGCAGGACTAGGAGGAACCGGTGCAGTCTCCCCTTGGCACAACTCAGGAACTTCCTGGCAGAGATGGCCTTCAGGCCTCTGAAGGCCAAGTTTGGGGCTTCCCCACTCCCTATGCAGAATCCCTCCCCAGGCCCAGCTCCACCCCTCACCTCTCCTGTGTTCCTAGTCATCAGATCCAGCAGCATCCGAGAAGAGGCCTGAGCATCAGGCAGATGGACAGATGGATAGACAGCTACTGAGACAGGGTCAGGGCAGGGGATCAGAGAAGAGTCCACCTGACAGGATTGTCGAGGGTTTTGTCCGAGCTGAGACCTGACTGGCTCTTAGACATTTGTGTGCTCTGTGGTTATCACTGTTACGAGGCAGGGACTTGGGCCACGGGGAAGATCCCCATCACCTGACCTCACTTTGGGCTTTCATGAAAAAGTCCTGGTTACCTGGAAGCACAGAGAAGTAACACTGAGGCTGAGGCTGAGGCTGGGGGGAAGGAGGGGTTTTGCCTCCCAGAGGGTGGGGAAGAACCTTCTGAGAAAGAGAACAGCATGGAGGGGCCCTGTGGGTAGGAGTGTGACCTACCTGTCAGAGTGGACTCTGTCAGGCAGAGTCCAGTGTAGCTTAGAGGTTAGAATGGGAGGGGGAGCAGGCTAAACCCTCCAAGTTCTAGGTTGGGTGGGGGGTGGATGAAGGTGGCACTTATGGGGACAGGGGGTCTTGGACAGATGGGAGAAGGCTGTGGAGTGAGAAGGCTGAACCCCCAGGAACCAATAGGGGGCAGTCAGCAAGTAGACAACACTTCCTGCCTGCCCCCACCTTCCTTCCTTCCCCGGGTGTTTGCTGACCCCTCCCCAGAGGGAAGCCCAGTGAGGTTGGTGTGCAGCAGTGGTGTGTGGTGCTCACGTCTCAGGGAGGGAGAGCTGTGGCCTTCTACCCAGACCCACTCACATTTTCGTGTCCCTGTGCAAGTTTAGCACCAGTACACACTCTTGCCCAGAGTTCTGAGGGGCTCGAAGCTCTTCTGAGTTTACATTTGGGACCTTCGGCTCTGGTCACTGGGGGCCTCAGAGCCCTGCTGGGGGCTGGTTTTTAGACACGGGCTTGGGGAGTCCGAGAGCATCTTCCTATGCACCCATAGTACCAAGGGCTTAAGAATTGGGGAGTAGTCACCATGGGGTGGGAGGAGCAGTCTGGGCTGATGTGCCCCCACATCTCTCAGGTGGGAGGGGCCTGACCCCAGGGGCCAGCAGATGAGTAGGCATTTAAACAGAGAAAGTGAACCTATCCGTGCTCAGTCAGCAGTGGTGACAACGCAGTTAATGACAGCTACAGCTACACTGTCCTCTGTCTTGGATGTTCATGCACGGGACCCCCACCACAAGCACAGACCTAACCCCAAGACACAAGGTTGCAAGTGAGCAAGTGTAGGGAAGGTGGGGGAGAGTGTGGCTGTTCTTCTTTCTCCCAGGCATATGTGTGTATGTATCCCATGGCGGTTGTCTAGACGTGAGCATGTGTGTCCTTGTGTACATGCACACACCGACTTGTTTCCCTGAGGTCGCAGCTTTCACATGGCCCAGGACCAAGCTGTGTGACTGTGGCCTGAGTGACAGGGCTGCAGCCCCCACTCCCTATGGCCCGGGCAGAAGCACCAGGCCCTACAGTCTCCCAGGGATAACAGTGACCTTTCTCTCCCACCCACATGCATACCTGTGTCTCCTTTTATCAAATTTTCTGCTAATCTCATCTCCTTGTATGACTGCCATGTAATTAGCTCATTTTGCAAAATATTGCATCTGTCTTATTTTCCCTTTGCCTTTGCCTTTTCCCAGGAAGGGGTGGGCAGGGTTGGAGTTGAGGAAGATTACTGAGGATGAGTCCACCTTGCAGGTCAGCTCTGGCCACCCCTGTGCACAAGCCCTCCCACCCCATGCACTGGCCCCCTTAACACACATGCTGGACCCAGGGCCTGGTGAGCAGATGGAGGTCAGTGGGCTGAGGGTGTCCGTGCCCTCCCTGTGGCAGGAGGAAGGGATGGCATAGGGCTGACCAAGCCCTGCTCTGGGAGCACCTATGCGTACCTGCTCACACTCAGGGACTGATCAGGCTAAGCTGGGCTCAGACTAATGAGTCACTAAGTGGAGTTGCCCTGGTAGGCATGTGTATGGCAGGCAGGCTGGGAGTGAGGGGGCAGAATGCCGAATGCCGAATGCTTCTGCTCAGTATGCATGGCCGTGCATGGATGAGCTGAGCCAGGTGTGCAGCCAATACTTGGTTTATAGGAATCCCAATGATCCTCATTATCATCTGTCTGCCACCCCCACACGTTCTACAGCAATCGGGCTGCCCTGAACCCCCCAGACCCTCTAATCCACCCACCCCAACCAGGGTGTGGTCTAGCCATGAGATGGGGGCTTCTTGGAACAATGGACTGTGGACAGGACACATATGGAGCCTCCCAGCAGGTGGTCCAGGCCTTGGCCCTGACCAAGCATGCCAGCCGCATCCAGGGGGCACCAGAAACATCTGCCTCCAGTGGTAGGGCCAGGAGAAGGAGCAGTGCAGGAATTTAAGCTGTTTTAGCCTCAGCAATTGGTGCTGCTCTGGTCCAGCCATCACTGCTGAGCTCCCTGCCCCCACCCTCACCCCACCCCCATTCTTCAGATGGGAAACCAGAGGCTGCCAAGGCCTCATCTGCACAGAAAGCCCTTGGTGGCTCAGAGCCTGCTGCAGCGGTGGACCCTGGGCGGCTGGAAGGATTGGGCTTGAGCCCTCAGCTGGTATGGCCTACTTTCCCGCGACCCCCCCTACTGTTCCCACTGTCTCCCCGCCTTCTCTTGCTTCGACTCCCTCAGGACGTGAATTCTCTTAAACTTTTAATTAAAAACATTCTCCTTTATGCCCCCCCAAGGTTTGCTTCCCTGTGATTTTCCTCTTAGAAGGAGAGATGGGGGGAAGGGGACAGCGGGCAAAGAGTGGAGGTCAGGCCTTCCTGAGTCTCCGTAGGGGACCCAAGAGAGCCTGGGCCTGGCCTGGAGGAGGCTGCCGGCTGCCCCCTGCACCGTGTCACCCTCCCTGGCTTCCAGGCTGTTGAGAGCAGCATTTCTAAGGGCTCCAGCCCTGGGTGCCACTGCCAGATTTAAGGAATGGTGCCAGCCCTTGAGGGCCTGTGTGCACTCCCACCGCGCCCCACGTCATCACTCAAGACTGCCACGGCACATGCCCATTTCTACCAAGCTTTCCCGTGAGAGTGCTGTCTGCTCCAGCGGCTTCAGGGTCACTCCTGAGTCTGTTGATCACAGATTGAAGAAACGTTCCCAGGGTTATTTGTCAGGTGAGATGCAGCCCAGGGTTGGTGTCCTGGGCCTCAAGGTCACCAACTAGGTCACTGATGCTTCACATGTAAAATTCCCAACTCAGCTCAAGGGGACAAGGTCAGGTCCTGGCTCACAAGAGTGTGGTCCCAGGAATGCTGGGGACACAGGTCCTTGATGCCAGGAAACCAGAACAGCTTCCCTAATTATGGGGCTGCAGGAGGGCTGGCCCACTCCCCGTTCCCCAGGCAGCAGCATGTTAGCCTATCCCTGACTCGGGAAGGACATGCCACCATGTCCTCAGGTTCCCATTCCAGAATTGGAGCCCACCAAATGTCTGGAAGTTCTTCCTTATGTCAGATCATGATCCCCCTTGCTGAAGCCTAAGCCTTGGTTCCACCTCTGGAGAATTTTGGCTTAGACTTCCTTGCCCATAAGCCGTCCCTGGCCCAGGTAACAGGGACTGAGTTACCACCTCCTCATGTTCCTGTCCCTTCCTCCATTCCTCTGGAGGCGAGTGCCTCCATTTGAAGACTTCTAGGCACAGCCCAGGAAACCCCCAGAAACTCAGACTCATCCAGACACATCCTCACATCACATTCTAAGATGTCCCCACTACAGGTTGTACCTCTCCCATCTCCAAGGGCAACTCCCTTCCCCCATCCCCACCAAGTCCCCAAAGGCTTAGGACTCAAGACTCCAGCCCGGCCTGAGCCCAGGGAAAGAACAGAGACATCACCAGCAGAGCCCACGGCCCCACGGGCCCAGCCCCTCACCCCTTGCTTTGTTACACCTGTCCAGCCAGCAGCAATGGACAGGGGACACAGCTGGCCCTCATGGGAGCATCAGGATGCCCCAGAGAAGGGGCTGCAATGGGGACAATGGCCCTGAGGGGCTAGAACCAAGGTTCTTCTACCACTCACCTCCTGGGCTGCCCTTAGCACCCCTTCTGACACATTGTATGTGTGTCCCAGACTGGCCCTGTGAGCACTCAGGGAGACACACAAGCCAGTGGGCTGTGACAGGATTTGGCCAGGAGGAGGGGCAGGCCAGATGGGACCACAGCACAAAAAAAGGGATGAAGTGGCCGTGGGCAGGGGCAGGCTTGAGGAAGAGGCAGTACACAACCAACAAGGTAGAAATGACAGTGAGAGGCCTTGAACACCAGGCCTCAGAAGCCCTGGCAGCCTTTTGAGTAAGGCAGGGCTTACAGCATTTACAGCATATATTGAGCACCTACTGCATGCCAGTGCCTGCGTTGTGGCCTGGCCCAGCCCCCAGACAGTGCCCACTTCTACTGCAGATGCTTTGTGGCTCTGGGGATGTCAGAGTGGACGTGATCTTAGGGGAGGAGCCTATGCAGCCCCCAGAAGTTAGGGGGGTGCAGCCTCTTCTGGCTAATAGGAGCAGAAGTATGGTCCTGCTTCTCACGGCACTGCCCTCTCCTCCTGGCTCACTCCTCCATGGGGCCCATTGATTTCCGAAGCTGATATGGGCAGGGGTGGCAGGCTCTTCCTCCCACTGCAGCTCATCTCAGTGCTCCCTGAACCCCATCACGTCAGCTTCCACCTGTCTATTCATTTCCCAAGTCCACCCCGAATGTCTTCTGTTTGCCAGGCCCTGTGCTGGTTGCTGAGGACTCCACAGTGACAGAAGCAGACCCGGTCATGCCTTCTGGGACCTTGCAGTCCAGATGGGAGGCAGAGGGTTGACAAATAATGTGAGGATGTGTAATGGAGTGTCAGAGGGGTGTCAGAAGACAATCACATCAGGGAGGCAAGGAGCCGGTGTCAGCACCCACACAGATACATCCATAAGCGCAAACCCAGAGCCTGAGCAGGGCTGAAGGCAGTGATAAGGAGGCAGCTCAGGGTCAAGCCCCATCTCCTGACCAGGGACACAGCTTCCTGAGGATCTGTGGGGTCTCCCTCCCACAACCCACCCTTGCTTCTTCCAGGAATCTGAGTAAACAGGAGCTTCCACTAGGCTGCAGACACTCGCCTGTGCCCAGAGTGCTGCCTCTAAGCAGGCAGTGAGAGATGCAAGGTAGCCATAGCAGACAGTGCTGGATTTTCCTGGGTTGCCCAGTGCTAGGCCATCCTGAGCAGCTGTCTGTGTCAGCACCCCAAGTGCCCTTTAGAGTTCACAGCATTGGTGATGGGGCCCACCTAAGGCCAAAAAACAAGCAGAGCATGTGTCTGCTCATGGGAAGCTGTCAGTACGGCTGGGACGTGCCCCAAGTGCATGTCAGGGATGGTGCTAGATATATATGCATGCCTGTATGTATGGCTAAGGGGCAGGCAGGGCTTTCCATGATAGGGCCTGCATGCATGGGTGTATGCGTAAGATATGCTGGGTGTGTGCTGGAAGAGTCTGAAGAGCTGGGGTTGGGAAGGCAGGGGAGAGCTCTACTACATCAAGGTTCCTGCTGCCCAATATGGTCCATCTCACAGGCACTCATGTGTGCATGCTTCAGGTACCTACAGACAAGTATGTGTATAAAACCTGCGTGCTCCCATCCCATTTCCCACTCCGCAACCCCAGCAGTACACCCAAGCCCCATGCACTCACGTGAATGGCTACAGATAGACGTGCACACATACCTGCAGTTAATTCCCGTGCATGTGTGCAGCCTGGCCCATGTGTGCCCACATGTGTGCATCTGTGTGTCCCAAGTCAACACCCTTGCACATGCTCATTGCTGCCTGGAAACCCCTTGCCACAGATGTCTCATCATCCCTCCCTCCATTTACTGCCCCACTGCATCTGTAGGCAGACAGGTCCAGGAGGGATATCTCTGTTTTATAGATTGGCAAATTGAGGTGCAGAAAGGAAAAGGGCCAAGACTACTGGATAGCTCCAGCTGGGGCCTAAGTCTCCCAGGATCCCATCTAAGCCTGATGCAGCCCCACAGCTGGTATAGTGGTCTCCCCGATGCTCCTCTGCAGAGCCAGTGGGGTCCGGGACAGAGGCATGGCATTTTCAGAGCACCCCATTCCTGTCTGCTCTCCCCTTGGCAGGGGCTCCCTGAAGCCCACAGTGGGGAACACTGAATCAACAGGCATATCAAGGGTCTCCCCACAGTGGAGCATCTGAGCTTACAGTCATAGTCGGAGGCGAAGAAACATTTCCCTGAGCCTCATGCAGGAAAGTGGCCTGCAGGAGCAACAGAGGCCTGGTGGAGGCCACCAGTGTTGCCACCTCAACACTCCCGTCTCTGGGAATCTGTCCTCTCTTGCCATCCCTTTGGCCCTGTTTCCTGTCTTATCACCCCTCCACAACCCCCTCTACTCTCCAAGGGTATTCCTCAGTTTATTGCAGCAGCTCCTGACATTCCCAACTGGAAAGCTCTTAGAGGTAGGTAGAGCATGCCCTCAGCCCCCACCTCAGATCAGCCCTGGCCCCAGAGGGGACATAGGAGGAATCAGGCCCCACTGTGACCTCAACAGAACCCAGCCCAGTGTGGCCAGCCTTGTAAATCAGCCTGATGCCACAGCTATTAGAGGCTAAGCAAGAGGAAACCCAGCACAGAGTACAACTGAGCTGGACATTAAGAAGCAGGAAATAATTGCGCAAGAAGACCAGGGAGGAGAATGGCATTCCAGGCAGAGGGAATGTTCTGTGCAAAAGCAGGGAGGTATGAGATTGTGTGATGAATATCAGACACTTAATCGAGCCCCTGTCTCATGCATTCAAGTGTCTGTGCAGCCAGACATTCATTCATTCATTTGTTTATTCAGCAAATAGTTACCAAGAGCTGGGCACTAGGACCACTGGGGTGGAAAAAAACAGCACTGTCGCTGCCTCAGAGAGTGCACAGTCTGCTGGGAAATTAAGTGACAGAGCAGTGAAGTCTTTGATGAGGGCACATAGGTCCTAGGGGAACTCTGAGGAGGGGTATGATGGAAGACACATGGGAATTTTGGGAACCCTAAAAAGGGGACCTTATGAAGGCACACAGGGCACTGTCAGAACCCCAAGGAGAGGCCTGGCCAGGATTGGAGCTCATTTGTTAACTTTTTTTTTTTTTTTTCCATTTATCAGTACCTAGTCTTCAGAGGCCTTCATAGCTGGGAAGGCCCTTGGCAATCTAAGTCTACATTTTTCCTTATATAGACAGTAAATCTGAGACCCTGGGCCCAGAACTCAAGTCTCTAGGGCTCCTGTTTCAAGAATGTCATTGAGAAAAAAAAAAAAGAGTTTAGTTGTATTGGATAAGCCAGGATTGCCCATAGCCAGACCCAACCCTGGACTCACACAGGACTCAGTCCTCTCTGCACAGCACCTCCAGCAGCCCAGAGGTGGAATTGCAGGTGCAGGAAGCTGTCTTTTGGGTAGAGCACGCTCTGCCTGGGGTCCTTCAAAGGGGGGCCTATATCCTTCTCAGGCCAGCAGGAATAACTGGGGTCTTAGGCATTTCACTGAGCCTCAATTTCCCACTACATAATAGCAACGTGATTCCAGGCCTGTCACCACACTGGGTGGTTGTGAAGATGGGGGAGCGCTTGCTCCTGTGACTGGAGCTCTCAGGGAGGCCTTCTTCCAGGGGCCAGAAGGGGTGCTGGGGACCATCGGGCTGCCCGCTAGTGCAGCAGCAGGGCTGATGGCTGGCTTCCTCTCCTCCTCAGTGGCTCTCAAGCCATCCGTCACTTACAAATTCTCTTCATTTCTAAATAAAATGATTTGTTAATTTGAGTGAGTGATCACCACTCGTCCGAGCCTCTTTGCAGGCCCGGGAACAGCTTGTGGGCTCCCGGAGCCCCGTGCCGCCGGCCTGGCGCAGACTTGGAGGGGTTGTTTTCGATTTAAATGTGAATTGAATGAGGAGAAAAATGTTTCTCTTGGCAATTCCATAGGAGCTCGCTCTTCTGACAGATGTTGGAGTTTATTATCCCATCGGGCCAGCGTTTTGTCGAGCAGAATTGCTAATTATTTCAGAGGCCCGGCCACAGCCGAGGAGAGGAGGGAAGTGGCGGGCGCGGTTTTGGGCGGCATCTGTCGATGCTAGGCCCAGCCCACCGCCTCCCCACTTGTCTCCTAGAATCTGCAGATATTTGGGGGCAGGGGGTGCCATGGAGGAGACAGTAGGGCCTGTTCTTGCCAGTGTTGTTTTGGCCTCCTAATGAGGACTCTGGAAGGGTCTGGGATTGCTTGTGTGTGTAGTGGGCCCATGGGTGGTGGATGGAAAAAGGCTCCAGAGAGGCCAGCGTTTTTCTCGCTGTGTGTAGCCAAAGTCACTGATTGTAACAACCACACCTAGGCAGGGGCCGTGCTCGCAAGGGCACGTGACTGGGTGTCTCCATAACTGTGGGCTCTGTACAGGTGCATGGGAGCATGTGGGATTTGGTGTGCTGTGTGCTATGTTTGCGGGTCACAAGCTGCCTGGGGTGACTGCACATGTCTGCGAATGAGATGCCTGCTGCTGAGCAGCTCAGTCCTTCAAGGTATGGCTCTAATTCATTTCTGTCCCCAGTCCCTGCACTGCAAGGTGAAGGAGGCCTTGGAAGACAGATGGCCAGAGGGAACTAGACCTCAGGAAGGGTGGGCCAAGGCTGGCCGGGGTACCACTCAGCTGCTCCAGGGGTGCCCCAGGCTTTCAGGGGCACCATGGTTAATGGGTGGGTTTCTTGGTGAAGACGGAGCCCTGGCAGCCAGACCCCTGGCCTCCCAGTCCATCTAGCCCAAGGATCTTAACCTCACCTGGGGCAACTTAGAGCAGCAGGGCAGGGCCAGTCCTCTTGAAATCGGCCAGGGTCCCAAGATTCCTGCAGGACTGGGTCCGAAGGCCTCCTGACTCACTCAGCCCAGGTCTAACTCCAGTTTGTCTCTGACGCAGGGGCTGGGATTGGAGACACATAATTCCTCCTGCAGTATCCCTGAGAAACTCCCCAACCAGTGCCCCCCTCATCACCCCATCTCTCCTTCCTGAGTCCCAAGATAAGGGGCTGGATGCCTGATCCGAGTCCTGGCCATCAAGGATTCAGCACTTCACTCTCTTATCCTGGGGTGTCCTGTCCCCTCCCCCATCAACCTCCACCACCGTTCTTCACCCTCACCAGCTCCAGGCCAACCAGAGCTCAGCTCCCTAGGTTTAACACAAAGGCAGCAGCAGCAGCTGGACAGGATTTTATAACCCTAATTAACACTGGATTCCCGGGGTTCCAGCTCTAGAATCCTGATGCAGGCCGACACCAGCAGAGCGCAAGATGGGGAGGGTCCACCCTGGTGCCAGGTGAGAGGAGACGGAATCTCGGTTCACAGTAGCTGGGCCCCAGAAGGTGATGTGGAGCCCTACGGCCTCAGTCTCTCATCTCCCCAAGTCCTGGGCCCTGGTCGACATCCTGATGGGGGGCACTGAGAAGCTGGGGAGGGGACGTCCAGCCATCCCCAGGGTGAGATCCTGCCAGGCATCTCTGATTGACCATGTGTCCCTAGGAACCAGGCCCTCTCTCTCCTCTGGATAAAACCATCGTGACATCCTTCCATTAAATAGGGCATGTTCAGAAGAGAAAATTGCTACTATTTTCCCCTTTTACTTCACTGTCATCAAAAATTGATCCCATATTGCATCCTTATTTCAAAGAATGAGCTAAAAAAATAAAATAAAAATTCTCACTCCTCAGAGCAGCAGCTGCATCAAGCTTCCCATTCCCCCTACTCCCACCCCACCCCCTGAAAGAAAGAAAAGAAAGAAAGAAAAGAAAATCATGGTCACAGTGTGGGGGAGGGTGTGACTGCTGGCCCCTCTGAGGCTGTTGAAAGGAATAAGGCCAGGCCTTGGCTTTGGGAATGAAGAGAGGTGAGGCACAGGACTTTGCGGGCAGAAGTGGATTTCGATCTGGTGAAATGTGGTAGAAAATGGGGTAATTGGGGGAGGTTAATTTGGATCTAAATGAAGCCATTCGTTATCTCAATAAGAAGCGTCTCGTTTTCCAGGGAGATGGCTGTGCCTGCCAGATGCCAGCCTGCACGTTGGTGGGGCGGTGGCTCTGAGCAGGGCCCCCTGCCCACCCCCAGTCAGTCTAGCCTCCCAGAGCAGCAAGCCTGCCCTGCCCGACTTGGTGGTGGGGGGTGTGAAAACAGGGGTACAGGAAAGGGGAAACTAAAACTGGGGAGAGCAACTGGCCTGACACCCGACAGAGCACTGGGGCCTTCTGACTGACTCCTGTCTACTGTTCCTTCCCATGGGTCTAGCTGCCTCTTAGAGAAGGGGAGCATGGGCAGGATGGGGAGCACAGTTTAATTTGGTTTATTCACTAGTTCATTCAGCAAGTTTTGAGCATCTCCTCACAAAATCATACATAGTAAAATATAGACTATGAGTAACAAGGATGAGACAAAAGAGCCATGGGGGCGCCTGGGTGGCTCAGTCGGTTAAGCAGCTCAGGTCATGATCTTGCAGTTCACAAGTTCGAACCCCACATCGGGCTCTGTGCTGACAGCTCAGAGCCTGGAGCTTGCTTCTGATTCTCTCTCTCTCTCTCTCTCTCTCTCTGCCCCTCTCCTGCTCACAATCTGTCTCTTTCTCTCAAATATAAATAAACGTTAAAAGAAAAATTAAAAAAAAAAAAAGAGCCATGGTAAGCAGCCCCTGGTGGACCAGGCATTTGGTCTAGTTGAGTCTTTAGGTTGACTCTGAGCATCTTGGTAGCCAAAGGAAAAAGGGAGACCCAGTGCTTTGTGTTCTGATTAGAGAAGATGAGACATTTAGATCAAATCCCCATGGAAGCCAAGTCCCGCTTCCTATGGAATGGTGTTTTGAGGCGGGGGGGTGGGGGGGACTTGCATGATGGTGCCCCTCAGCCCTTCCCACCTTTACTAGAAGCAGAGTTTGGGATGTGGCAGCTAAGCTGTGGTATGATCCTGAGGATGTCCCACCTCCCCAGCCCATAGGCAAGGGTTGCTGGCAGTGCTAGGATTGCTGGTCATGCAGGTACGGCCGATGCAGGCTACAGTGCTGCAGGCCTGGGCTCAGCAGCTAACAGACTTAGGTTGGGGTCCAGATCCTCCTCCTTTTGCCTGCTTTTCTTCTGGAAAATGGACCAGTAGCATCAGCCTTGACCCCGTGGTTGTGTTGGTCACATGTTGACAGTAGGCCCCATGAATGAAACTGTAATCCCAAATGCACCCGGCAGGAAGTTAGTGTGAGACTGTGCACAAGATCTAGCCTGGTGCTAGCCTGGTATTGGCTATGCCATGACTGTGGGGTTGGGGGGGGGGGTGAGTATGGAGACAAGTGGAAGCCCCCTCCCTCCGCTAGGCACTCTGTGATGGTGGGGCCGGGTCTGACTCATCCTGTGTCTCCAGCATGCAGACAGGCCACAAACATGCTTGTTGAAAGAAGAGAGGTCCTGGGGTCACGTTTTCATTTATTCCATACTATGGTGTTAGTTGGGATAAGATAACACAAAACAAAGTGATCACAGGCTGGAATGAGTGCTAGGAGGAAGGTAAACCGATGAATAAACTGAGGGTAGACTTAAGGAGAGACCAGTCAGCAGGAACAAGGCAGGCGGTAGCCAGAAGGTTCTATTTAGGCAGGCATGAGTGGGCAGGAACCATGAGTTCAGTGATCTACCCCACACCTAGCCACAGCAGGGAGCAGCCCAACCCCACTTGTGCCTTGGGAAGGGAGTCCAGAACATGAAGGTGTGGACTCACCTGCCTTTTGTGAATGTGCCTGAGCACATGTTGGCATGCATGCATGTATATACATGTTCCCATACTCACATGTACATGTGTTCACATACATATGATTTCTTATGCCTGCACCTGTGTTCCCATGCTCACATGCACGTACACATGTATATATATTGGAATGCACTTGGACACACATCCTCCTCCAACTCCAAACCTTCCACCCCCAGTTGCAAAGCTGTTGACTACAAAATCAGCTGGAAGAGGCCTCATTGCCTACCCCATACTAAAGACAGAACCTCCCTACCATGCTCCTCCTTGGCAGACTTCCTTCAGTGAAGGCTCAAGAAGACCTTGTCACAGGAGTCCCACTTACTCCCCTTTCCTGTGAAGGAGTTCCATGGAGGCAGGGCCTCTGGAGGCAGGGGAGCAACATAAGACTCCAGAGTGCTTGGGGAGGGAAAGCCCTCAAGGCCAGGGCCCAACCCTTCGGATGAGCAGTGAGCTGGGAATCTGGCAGACAGAGTCCTTGAAACCTTGGTGGGCTGAGACTAGATTGGCACTAGGGCACGAAGACCCTCCCTGCTCCAAAGACACCCACCACTGTGAGTTTAGGAAAGGGAAGCAGATTCAAGGGCAGTGAGCAAGTACTATGCTTATCCTGCCTGGGGGAAGCCCACCTCTTGATGAGTTTTGGTTTTTCCACCTATGAAATGGGGTAAGGATAGCTCATGGAGGGTTCTGCCTTGATGAGTGTGGAAGAATGACCTTGGGGCCTAGCTAGCCAGTGTCAATAGACTTGAGGTCTATTTCTCTAGGGGCTGGGCCTGGCCCTGGCCTTCTATCCCTTATCTCAGGCATAATCTCCAATCTAGGCAGAGCCAAGCACAGCTGCCCACAGAGGGTCACTAGGCTCAATGCTGATGAACAAAACCCACAGCAGCACCCCAGCCCCAGCCCTGATGCTGTGAAGGTTCCAGGCTGAGGGTGGCAGCAGTGCTGGAGGCTGACCACAGGAGGAGGGCTCCTGGGGGCCGGAGCTCACTGGGTGACCTTAGGAAGGGTACATAATTTCCTACCTTTTTTTTTTTTAAGTTTATTTTGAGAGACAGAGCAGAGGAGGGGAAGAGAGGGAGAGAGAGAATCCCAGGCAGGCTCCACACTGTCAGCATAGAGCCTAATGCAGGGCTCAAACCCACGAACCACGAGATCATGACCCGAGCTGAAACCAAGAGTCAGACACTCAACCAGCTGAGCCACCCAGGAGCCCCCACAACTCCCCACCTTCTTAAGGGACTCCTCTTGCCTCCTCCAGCTTTAACCAGGGTCGGGGCGCAGGGTGGGCAAGAACCTGAGGCCACCCAGGATGACAAGTAAAGCTGAGGCTGAGCTCAGGCCCATCCAGGTCTACTGAAGCCCAGATCCCTCTCCCAGCCCCCTGGTGTTCCCCTATCCCATGCTTTCTGATTCATAGCCAGCCAAAGACCCGCCTCCTCCTCAGAGGGGACTCAGGATCTCAGAGGGGGCTCAGGGTGTCTCATGGATGAATCAGTAAGTGGAGGAGGGGATTTAATTACATGGCCCCAGGAACAAACCCCACCCTGCTCTCAGAAGGCTACGACTGCAGACAAACTAAGCAATCACAAGTCAGCCTCAGTTTTCTCATCTGCAGAATGGGGTAGGAATGGGACCTGCTTTGTAGGGGCTGCTCTAGGGAATAAGGGACAGCTCCAGGGAACAAGGAGTGATCAGTCTGTGTGAAACACAGACAGTGCTTGAACCAAGTCCTGCACATGCACTTCCAGGCACAGGAATTCCTTGCTGGACCTGTGTATTTCAGGAACATTTTTTTTTACTCAGAGCCCCCCCTGATCACCTGGCCATAGGTTTCTCCTCCCTGGAAAACCCCTGGCCATTCTCTGCAGTTGGCTCTGGCCCTTCCTCCAAGGGCTGTCCTGTTCTTCAGGCAGCCCTGGGGGCCACACTCCCCAATTCCAAGGTGACATCTCACTGAGAGATCAGCCCTTCCTAATAAGCCCAAGTGCCATTGGGTCCCATGTAACCAGCACTTCATCATTCCCCTGTTTTCTCACTAATGCAGGCTCCCTGGGTGGATGCTGCCATTTTCCCATTTCACAAGAAGGAGAACTGGAGCCAGAAGAGCTGAAATCACCCAGTCGGGATGGATCTGAGTCCACCGTGGGTCCATCACTAGAGGTGTCCCTCCCACACAAAGTCCAGCCCAAAGTGCTGAGGAGATCAGGGGCTGAGTGGCCTTAGCCAGCTGGGATTGAGGGTCCCTTGCCTGGAGAAGGCATGGTAGAGAACAGACTCCCAGACCCTCATCCCAGGAGAGAGAGGCTACAGCCTGAATGGAGGTGAGAAAGATAACCTCCCAAACATGCAGGCAAGTGCTGCACGGCTGCCGGCCCCACCCTCCCCAGCTGGTGCCGTGGCTCTGCGGCCGTTGCTAGGCATCCAGAAGGCCCAGGTGGGCCCTACCTGTCGTGGAGCAGCCGCATAGCATGAGGTGGGCATGGGGCCCGGGCAGGAGCAAGGCCGCCTCCGCCTGCCCGCCCTCCTCTCACTTGGCAGCAGCGAGCAGAAGCCATTAGCGCCTGGCAGCCCGTGTCCCATGGCTCTGACAAACGCCTTAAATGTTGTCGCCAAGGCTCCAGCTGTCCCGCCGGCCGCCTTTACTCCTCGTAATAACCAAGTGTCGAGGCTGATTGCAGCAGCAGGATGCAGCCAGTATTCAGAGCCGCTTTTACCCTGGGCGTTTCCACCTGGCAGCCAGGCTGTGCGCGCCACCCCACCCTCCACCTCCAGGCCTTTGTCTGCCTGTCAGCTCTTCCTAGGCCCCCAGCGTTGCCCCTAGGCCAGCCAGGGCCCAGCTTTGTGTCCCAGGTGGAACCCATGCTGCTGCCACCGAAGCTAGTGGGCAGTGATGAGGTCGGGTCTCAGGCATCCACATCCAGCAGAGTGATGGCCAGAGTAGAAAGATCTGCCTCCAATTCCCACTCTTCTGGGTCGACTCTGCAGGGAAGCCCCTATTTTGTCTTGGTTTAGGCTCATCTCTCCATCTTAGCACCCTTGTCAGTGGAATGGGAATGATGATTGGGCTCCATGGGGCTTAGAGGGAATGTGTATGAAGCAAGGTCCCAATCATGGTGTCCTAGGAGAGAAGCTCAGCTGCACTGTGAGCACAAACACCCGTGGATGGAAGGAGGCTCAGGAGGAGCAAAGGGCTGCATCAGCTGCCCTGGTCTTAACTGTCCTCTCCCCACAGAGAAGCCCACTCATTCTCACCTCCACAACTTGGCCCTGCTCTGGCTCCCCTCTTCTTCCGTCCATCTGACCTTGTCTCAGGTTTGGTCTGCTGTTCCCTCTTCCCAGAAGCCCTCCCAACCTGATCTAACCACACCCCTTGCCCACAGGTTTTATGTGACCTTCCAGTGGGTCCTGTATGCTCAATATTCTCCTTCATGGTCTGCCCTCATCCTCACAAAGCCTTATGAGGTCGAGACTATTAGAAGCCCCATTTTAGAGATGAGGCAACCAAGGTTCAGAGAGGGCGTCAGTCACCATGTCACACATGCAGCTCCTGGCTCTTCCCCTCAGGATGCAGTGGCCACTAATCAGGGGAGTGAACAAGGCCCAATCTCCCAGGGGCTCTGTCAGAGAAGCAGGCATCGTTACCCTGCCCCCTGGCCTTGCGGGCTTCCTTTCCATGACACCCAGTTACAAGCACCAGAGTTCAGGTGGTTGATTTATGAGGTCTCTGATACCTGGATCATTTGTTTACAGGTTCTCTAACTTTCCCATGATGCTAGAGGGTGATGGGCAGATAAAGGTAAAGAGTCAGTGGTCTCTGCCTGTTCACCAAACTTCCCTGAGGGATGTAGAGGTGGTGGGGCAGGTGGTGATCATGAGGCAACGTGAGGTGCTAGGAGAAGTGCTACAGTGGGGCGGATGGTTACACTGGTGAAGGTGGTGATGGTGGTAGTGGTGATGGAGGTAATGGTGGAGGTGACAGTGACGGTGTTGGTGCCTATGATGATGGAGGTGAAGGTCGTGATGGTGGTGGTGATTGGTGATGGGAAGAACTTCGGCAGTGATGACGGGAGTCACAGTGGTGATGGTGCCAACTAAGGAGAACACTGGCAGTAGAGATGGGGTAACAGTGGTAGGAGTGATGGAACAATGTTGCCAGGGGTTAAGTGGGGATCAGTGGTGATGATGGAGGTAGCAGTGATGGTGGTGATGGGAGTATCACTCCGGTGGCAGCAGGGGTAATTGTGGTGGTGATGGGGGTTGTAGGGCTGGCAGGCTCCCTGTAGAGTGTACCTCATGGGGCAGTCCACCAGGCAGCCCTGTCCCACATGTAGACTGTGCCCTAGCTGGAGGCAGGATGCAGTGGGGCTTGATTCTCTTTTTCTTTTAACCTCTATCGAGCACAGCCTTCTGGGTAATGAGATGCAAATTGACAGAAAAGACAATGAGCCAGCCTGCGGCCGGTGGGGCAGCTTGTAGAGTCAGGCTGATTGCCTCCGTGCCAATTTGCATGGCATTAGCTGTACATGGCTTCTTCAACGGGGCTCATGCATTTCATCAGAGGTCACCTGGATGGTTGTGTCCAACAAGAGGTGATCCAGACCAGGGACAAGGGTAGGGCCACTCTGACTGTGACCTGACCAGGGCTCCAGGATGTGGCTCAGAAGAGTCTGGGCCTATCAGGAAGGCCAGTAGATGGTGGTGGTTGAGGGGTGGGGGTTGGCCTTCATCGTCAGCCAAGACCAGGGACAGGCCAGAGGTCCAGTTCCATTTAGGTCTAGGAGGTCTGGTTTAGCCAGCACCATGGTTCCATCCAGTGCATGTGGTGTGAAGGTGACAAACAGATCTCAGGCAGAAGGAAGGACTGGCTGACCAGGGATGCCTCAGTACACATTCCAGGCTTGGCCCCCATTATAGGTGGTCCCTCCAGGCCTTGGCTCCCCCACTGTACAGTGAGACCCTCAGCCTCAGTGTCTTTACATTGAAGGTGATGATCATCAAGCTATACCTATGGTGTGCTCAGCAACAATGGCCAGGGCCAGTTCTCCATGTGAAGGTCACACATTGCAGCCCTCTGAGCAGGCCCATCACTGTTGCTGTCACCATCATTCAGGGCAACTCTTGAGATTATTACTGGGATGTAACCCCAGGGGACCCTAGGTAGGGTAGGACCCATATAGATGCCCAAACCCAGCCCTTTGGGCCACCCTGCCAATCCCACCTACCTCTGTCCATGGTTCTGAAAGTCCAGGCCCAACTTTCCCTGGGGTCCCTGCTGCAAGGTGGGCCAGGGGCCCCTTTGCTAATGCCCTGCTCTCTGATGCCTGCAACCTTTCTGACCCAGTGCAACCCAAGATTCTACCATATACCCTCTGCCAGGACAAAGGACAGTGGGGCAAGAGGCTCTTTCCCTCTGCCCTCCACCCTAGCCTAGCCAGTGCCCCCTCAGGCATATTCTGGTGCCCCACTGGCCCCACCTCCCTTCTTACTGTCCCACTCCCTCTCCTCCCCCCCCCCCGAGGTTGGGCCTAATCAGAGCTAATCAGAAAATTATGAGCTGCCTGATTACTGATTAGATTCCTAATGTTAATAGAGTCGAGAAGGGCCTGCTCAGGCTGTGTTTTAGGAAAAAGTATAAAAATAACATCATGGGAAGGGAGCATGGTGGCTGGGTGGGGGCTTGGGCTCTGCTGTCCTCACGGGCAGGGGCTCAGGCTCCTCTGTTCTTGTTGGGGGGGCACTCAGACTCAGCCTTTACATGGAAATACATTTCATAAGAGAGAGGTCTCCTAGCACCCCTGAATTCTGCCAGTGAAGTTGCTAGCCCATGCAACTACCTCTACCGTAGAGGCTCTACCAAGTTCTGTCTTCAGGACAGTGGGACTGAATTACAGTGGGAAGATAGGTGGGATACAAAGAAGAACTTACGAATGGAACACTGCATGAGAGCAGGGCCACATCTGTACTGCCCACTGACCTAGGCTAGCACAGGTCAGGCGCACAGTAGGTGCTTAGTAAACATTTATTGACATGAAAGAGGGAAGGTCATATCAACCTCTTCCCACTGGAACCACTATCCTCCCGTGTCCTGTCCCTGAGCCATGGGGGGGTGTAAAGGCATCTGAGAAGGCTTCTTGGAGGAGGGTGTTGGAGCATGTCAGGAGAATGCACTGTTCTGGGACCAGAACAGGGGGACCAAACTCCTGGCTGACCTGGCCAGATGAGGAGCCTGTCACCACCACCCCCCAGCTTCTCACTCTGGCAAGGCCTCAGTGGCTTTTGCTTCCAAACCATTCCATCACTGACTTGGTACCAGCTGGATGGGAATGGTGGATGACATTTTCACGAGTTTCAGAGTGAGGCTGGGGTCCTGGAAAGCAGACATCTTCAGTTCATAACCCTGAGGCAACCCCTTGACCCCTCTGCATGGGGTGCCCAGTGGGGCCTGTATTCAGCCTCATTCTACCCATGCCTTTACCTCTGCCCCATCAGGAATCCCTGTGCTCTGTCATCAGTGCTGCTTCTGGCCTGGTCTCTGCTATCCCCACCCCAGGAAAACCCATGGCCTCTAAGACAGCAGGTCTCTAAGGGCACTCCTGATCTACCCCTAACCCCACTGACCAAGGTGGAAGCCTGCCCCAGCACTGAGACCACACGCATCCATGAATCAAGTGCCTGCCCTTAAGAGACCACATTCCAGAGGCGGGGAGGATCAGACAAAAGAGTGATGGAAGTACCACAGGGAATTCTGGAAACCAGCCTGGCAGGAGCACGGAGCTTCCTGGGGGAGGTGAATGAGCAGTGACCCCTGAAGGATGAGAAGCAGCAGGTGAAAGGAGACAGGGAGGGAAAGGCAGTCCAGGCCTAAGGTACAACACAAACAAGGATAGGGAACCTAAGCATGGCAAGAGGGCAGAGCTCAAGGTCATCGTGGTGGGAGAGTGACAAGGTTGGCAAGGCCAGACCACATAGGTCCCTGTAAAGGGTGACAACAGGAAGGGCAGGGGGCATTGGGAGACCTAAAGATATGGGGGCCTGGGGAGGATGAGCTTATGCTAAGCAGCTTGGGTAGCAGTCTGAAGTTGGGCTGGGGGTGGTTCTGGAAGGTCTGGCCAGAAGGAAAGGGAGATAATGGGAGCAGGGGGCTTTGGAGAGGAGCAGCTTCCAAGGGATGACCTTGAAGAAGTGATGGCTCCGCTTGGGTAGAGTTTGTTGAGTAGGACATGAAAATGGGCCTTCAGCTCCTGCCTGGGATGGAGTTGCGCTAGAGGCCAGGCAGGGTGCTGGTGGCCAGTGGACAAAGGCGGTGCTGAGGAAAGGGACAGTCCATTGGCATGAGCTTCAAATGAAGCCAGGTCAAGCCAAGGTCAGAAGGCCCAAGAGAAAATCCAGGTTTGCGGAGGTCCCTGTGATTAGCTGAGGGAAGGGGCAATCTAGGAGTTGGGGCTGTATCTCTAATACCCAGAGTGAGTCTGCATCCTGCTCAGAGTCCTGCTGTCTGTCCATACTTTGTTCTCCATCCCCATTCCCAAGGCCTTGGGAGGGTCCAGGCAGGATTCTGGTCCACATTATACAGGTGAGAAATAGGTCCCAAGAGATGAAGCTTCTGCTTCCCAAATAACACACTGGGCCAGCCACCAAGCCTTAGGAGCTCCAGCCTCCCAGCGTCTGTGACAGGGCCATTGTTACACCCAGGCATGCACACACACCCATGCCCATACATGCTTGTCTCCAGAACGTGGCCTGATGAGGGAAAGGAGTCAGCGATATGTCTTATGGTGCACATTGATAAAATAGCATGTCGCCCATCTCCTCTAATGGAGAGTAGCCAACAGCCCTGGGCCTGACATCCTCACCTGGTGCTCTCTGCATGTGTTTGTGAAGGCATAAAAAAAAGTTGGTGAATTACACTGGACCATCATTCAGAGAGAGGAAACCTGACAAAACTGGAAAATTTATGAGAAATTCCACCTGGCTCCCCAGGGACTGATTTACCTGTGGAGATATGCAGGTTTCATGCTGGAGGCTAAAGGGGTGCCAGCTAGGTTGGTGGCTTCTCACCCATGTGAGCCCCATGAGGGATTGCGCTGAGTGGGGCAGTAAAGGATCCCCTTCAGCCTTGGAGTCCACATGGCCCATCCCTCAGCTCAAGCTCCTTGGGGGCAAGGTGCTTGCTCATGGCTAGGCTGTGGGGCCACAGCTCAAATTCTGACCTGTGGGTTGAATCTTTTGGCTTATTCCTTATTAGGGGAACTCTCACAGGTGCCTGTCAGGGGACCCAAGAGTAGCAACAGTGACTGAGCAGGGCAGGGCAGGGCCCCAAGAACTGGGCCCATCTCAGCACAAGGCTATCTGGGGCCACACTCATCCCCTCTTGGAGCAGCCCACCACCAGAGCTGAAATTTCCTGAGGATGGGCTTCATCCACAGTTCCTGACAGCTGCTCTGTACATTCAAGCTGGCCCCTGTGAGTGTTCTGTCCAGCCAGAGAGGCCCCTTTCCCTGTTCACAGTGGACACATTTGGATCCTGCCCTGTGATACATTGGACCCAACTCTTTCTATACTGAATTTAGTTCCCTTTGAAAGCTAAAGCAGTGAAGCCAGCAGAATTTATGCCCTCACCAGTGTGCCACATCACATCCTTTCCTTCATACTCTTCCTACATGGCCTCTTACTCTCGATGTTAAAATGACCAGTATAGGGGCCACCTGGGTGGCTCAGTCAGTTAAGCATCCAACTCTTGATTTTGTCTCAGGTTGTGATCTCATGGTCGTGAGATTGAGCCCTGTGTCAGGCTCCACGCTGAGCATGGGGCCTCCTTGGGATTTTCTCTCTACTTCTCTCTCTGCCCCCGCTCCTCAAAATAAATAAACATTTACTTTTTTTTTTTTTTTTAATGTCCAGTTTCTAAAAGTCCTCCCAGGCAAAATACAACACAGCAACCTTCCCTGGGTACCCACGATGTGCTGGAAAATCTTGTCTGGTCTGAAATTCAGGCCTCTGGGACACCAGGTTCTCCAACCCCATCTCCTCACTTCTTCCTGTTTTTCCTAGGAAATTAAAACACATGCTGCCCTTGCAGGCAGGACCATGGAGGCATGGGAATCGATAACCAAGCCCGAGAGGCCCACAGAGAGCAAGCAAGCCCAGGCCTGGGGGTAGAGAGGCAGGTGCCCCTCCACAGAGGAACCACATACAACTTGAATGAGTTTTTTCCTAGTACATGTATTCTGACCTTTTTTTTTTTTTTTTAAAGAAAAAAAGTCCATTTTACTAATTTTTTTTATCAACTCGTGGAAAACGTGTGCAGCTGGTGAGGGAAAAGGTCAGGGGGCCTGTTGCTGCCAACAACAGCGCAGGCCTCACATGACAGCTTTCCCCCGAGGCGTCCTGCGCTTCGAGGAGTGTTTGTCATTTTCCCTGCAGTTTTGGTCGCTGGAGTTTTGGTCTGAGATTTGAGTGTTTGTTTGTTTGTTTTTCATTATTTTGGTGTTGTTTTTATCTTTCAGCTGAAAGTCTGGTTAATACAGAAAGCGTGGGTCAGATGTGTCATGGGAGAGGAGCCAGGTGTGTCCAGTGTGGACAGATGCATGAGGAGCAGAAGGAGGGACTCGGAGGGAAGGGGGTAGAGAGGATGGGAAGTCAAGGCCAAGTGTGGTCCTGCCCAGGAAGCACTGGTGTCAATGGTACACCTGACAGGAAGGCAAAGCCACGGGCATCTCCATCGACTGCCATCTGTTAAGTCATAGGCCCTGAGCAGCCCGCTCTGCCCAGGCTGGTGTGCTTCCTCCACCCCTCAGAACCCAGAAAAATGAGGGATCAGAACAGAACCTGCACTTGGGAGGTCGTTGTGAGTGAGGCTGTGCCTATAAAGCCCTAAGCACATCATGTACTGCATATGGTGGCAGTCAAAGAGTCACTCAGGCAGCTGTCACTCAGGCAACAGGCACTGTCTGTCCACACGTGTGGCTCCCCCAAGCCACAGGTTGTGCAAGAATGGGGCCAAGTTGGGGGTCTCCTGGTTCCTGACTGTGGATGTGCCCAATTGGAGCAGATGGTAGCCAGAAAGACAAATGCCCACTCAGGCCAAGGTAGCAGGAAGGAAGAGACCCACCTGCACATCTAGCCCTATTGTCAGCCCTGGGGCTCAGGCACCTCCTTGCTAGGCTGCATCTTGCTTCATTATTATGCAGATATTTTAATTATGCAGATATGTTTTTAGACAGTTTTAAATATGTATATTATTTACTCATTAGACCATAACAGCTCTGGAAATTGGAAATCTGTATTTAGTATCTATCAGTGCACAATACAGAGCTAATATAGGGCCCGCAGGCAGGGAGGGAAGCAGGGTGGCAGCGATGGCAGTGCTGGGCTGAGCAGGGGCTGTTGGATACCCTGGTCCTTATCCCCTCCCAGGGTCTGGGCCTAGCAACCCCAAGGTTGGGGGGTGGGCTCAGAGCAGCATCTGGGAGGCCAGTTACTGATCCACTCTCCTGAGGAAAGGACAAAGGAATCGCTCTTGGAGGCAAGTGGCGGGGGTGGGGGGGTCTGAGCCCAAAAAACAGGCTTCATGTGGCCATACCTCTTCCTTGCCTGAGATGCTCACCGTTCAACGCTGCTGATAGACCTGGGTTGACACCCCCTCTACCACTTCCCCACCAGGGGTCTGGGGTAGTGGCACTAATGCTCTGAGCCTCAGTGCCCTCACCTATAAAAGGCAGGCGAACAGAAGAATCCACCTCTCCAGTGTCTTGCCAGGGATGGAATGGGGAGGGTGAAGAAGAGGCCCAGTCATTGGACTAACTGCACCAGTCAGTGAAGCCCGGGCCCCAGGTAGGTGCCAGGGGTCATGTCTGGTGTCATCTATCACCGTTACCTTCCTGGTCAGTGTTTCCATGGCATCTACTTGGTGCTAGGATTTTGCTGCCCCCAGCCTCCATCTCAGAGTGCCCCCCCACCCTCACAGCTTCTGCTGGGCTCGGCCTTAGTGGCCCAGATCTCAATATCCTGCTCCCCATGGGTTCAGGGCCTCTTATCCTAAGCCTCTCGTATCCTCTTGGAAGAGGGAGTAGCTATAACTAATTAAGACCAAACACCTCATACAATCTTTCCCTCTGGGCTGCACGAAACAAATCCTGTTTGATAGGCAGTGGCTCCCCAGACCCTTTCAGGATAGGCCAGCACTGGGGTGAGAGAAAAGCCCTGGAGAAGTGGGGGGGGCACCCAGTTTGGGGGAGGAGTGCACCCTCAAAGAGGAGGGAGAAGCCTGATGCACTAGCTCGGTCTCGCCCAAGCCCCGCCCCTCCCAGCATGCAGTGGGGTGGACCCTCCAGCTGTTGGCCTCCCAGGGACGCCCACCATGGCTCCAGCCCCTTCATCTGTGGCCATTGGCTCTGCAGCAACAGAAAGACGTTTAACTTAATGAAATTTCTAGGTGTCTCCTCAGGTGAGCTTCATCCCCAGCCCGGCACACCACCAGTCTTCCTCTTTCTTGACTTTTCCTGTAAGAACAGTTTCCGGAGTTGAGGGAAATTGATTGTTAAGTGAAACTCTCTGCTAATTGCCTCTGAAATGCCTGCTGTTATTGTGATGGACTTGGCTGTGAGCAGCCCTGCTCAGCAGTCCCACCATGGTTCCTTCCAATGCCTTGGCCACAATGGGGACATCTCGGGCCAGGCAAGCCACCATCAGCAACTTTGCAACAGCATTACCCTCAATAGCAGCCCTAACCCTCCACAATGTGATGAGGAAAAGTAGCTCAGAGAGGCTGAATCACACACCCAGGGTCACACATCTGGCTGGCGGAGCCAGGCTCAAGCCCAGGTCTCTAGCCAGGTTCAGAGATACTCTGGTCTTGAGTTAGCAGACATTCATTGTACACCTACCATGTGCAAGGGGATGAGTTTTTGTAAACTTAACAGCTGCCAGATGCAGCCCTCACCAAGCTCAGAGCTCAAGGAAGAAAGCAGATGAGATGTGATGGGGACAGATGGGGGCTTGGCAGGGTCGGGGAATGGTTAGGAGAATGAGGTCTAAGCTAACATCTCAAGGGTGAGGGAGTGAACCCCCCGAGAAGTCTGCACGATGTTGCACAAGGTGGAAGTAGAATGTGCAAGGGCCTAGTGGCAGAAGACCAAAGGCTGCAGGTGGCTGAGGGAGAGAACGGAGCATATCTCCCTCAGACAGGCAGTAGCCTGGACATGGGACCAAGCTATGGGCCCACCTCTGCCCCTGCCCTGCAGGGAGTCTTGGTAGCTTCTGTCTTCACCTCTGGGCCTCAGTTTCCTTCCCCACCCTGCCTGCTCAGAGATCTTTGTCATAAGGACCCAAGAGAGGTGGGAAGGATGCACTGGGAGAATGAGCCTTAGGACAGGGTGGGGCTGGGCTGCAGGTATATCTCCCAGACAGCCTTGAGCTGGGATGAGTCCTATGGGCTCTGTGGAGATGGGAGCCCAGGCTCTGCGTGCCTGACAGGGGAGGGGAGCCCAGGGACTGGGCAAAGGCAAATGGAGGCTTCCAGGAGAGGTGACACAGTCTGATAGGGCTGACGGAGATGATGTAGAGCATGTCTCACGCAATAAGAGTGGTAACAGAGGAAGACCCAGAAGTGGGCAAGAGCCTTGCATGCTTGGAACCAGCAAGAGAAACCCCCAGGGGACTAGACCCTCTGAGCAGCTTCTAGGGGTTGTAACAAGGGGGCTGCCAAGAACCTACCCACCCTCTGAGTTGATACGGTTCCTGCCTCCAGTTTACAGACAAGAAATTGAGGGCCAGCCAGGGAAGCCACTTACTCAAGGAAGCCAGGATTTGAACCTAGGCCAGGGCTCTAAGGCTGTGGGAGTCAGGTTCTGATGGTTGCTTGGAGCCCCACAGGTATGCCAGTAGGTGGGCCCAGCCCTCTCCCCTCTCTCCTCTCCCCCCAGACCTGATGGGACCTCCAGCAGCCAGAGCTTGCCCACTCCACCCCCCGTTCTGCTGCTTCAGCCCTTCCTCCTGAGCCACCGGGCCTGTGTGTTTAGCAGTTTCCACACGTCCAGCGCCCGGGGATGGACTGATTGATCTGTAACACCGAAAAAATAATAATGGCTTGATCGTTACTGAGGATTAAAAGTAATCCTTTCGCCGTGGCTATTGCAACTCCGTTATTCACGAGTCAGCGGGCTGACCCAGGCCTTTGAGCCCATGGGACTCCATGAATTCAAGGAGGCTAGGGGCTAGGCACCCCCCCACATACTGCGTCTCCCTCACCAGGTCCCCTCACCTTGGCTGCTCAGCTAGGGAGCCAGAGGGCCTGCAGCCCCTCAGGCCTGTGAAACCCAGGGACAGAGCTGAGCCCTGTCTGGTACCTGTCTGAGCCCTGGCTGGTAGGGAAGGTGGGTGCTGGAGAGGGCAGCTCCTCAAGGCTGCGGCCCAGTTGGAGACTTCAACTGGCGCAGTTTGGTGTTTGCAGCCCCATCAACCCTGTGGCTTTTCTGAGGCAAGAGGCCTGATTCTAGTTATTCCCATACCCTGCCCTCACCTCATCCCCCATGAAGGGCAGTGGCCTCAGTGGAGCCCCACATGCACTTCGGGCCCACTCTGAGAAAGGTCTGGGGTCCCTGGGAAGGTCGTACGCCACAGGGTAAGGACAAAGCCATGAAGTGATTGCCCAAGGCTCACACTCAAGGTGCGGCCCCAGGGGCTGTCCCTAGGCCTCACACCCTCTCATCCAGGCCAGGTGCTAAGCTTGCACCTTAATAGATGCTCAGCTAACAGTAATAAGTGTGGTGTCATGTGTGTCACATAGTAATGTCCTCTGCAAAAGAACACAGAAGACTTGTGAATCAGGGACCTCACCCATCCTGGGAGTTGGGGTCAGGGTAGAGGCGTTTGTTGTTCAGGCTGAGAAGAGGCCCCAGGATGGAAGTGAGTGCAAGTGAACCCCTCAGGACCGCAAGAAAGCTTGACCTTTTATATGCAGAGCCATGGGAAGCTGCTGAAGGGCTTAGGGGCAGGAGGTAGCCACAAGATCAGATCCACATTTGGAGAATAGATGACAGAGGGCGAGAGAGGACACAGGAGCCTGAGGGAAGACAGAGCCTGGGCTGGGGATGAACAGTAGGTGGTTTGAGTGATAGCACGGATGAGATATAGGCGGCAGAGCTTCCAAGACAGATGGGCTCATTCCAAGAGGGGATGGTATGGGTCATCCTAGGAAGGTGTCCAGGACCTCAGAGGGGGCCAGGATTGGAAGCAAGATACGGGATGTATCTAGGAGTAGAGAGACCTGTGGTCCCTGAAGCTGGGTAAGGGGGGTAGGGGCCCTCCAAGCAGGCACTGCAGAGCAGGTGGGCAGAGGATGGAGCCTACAGAGAAGATAGGCTGGGTAGTAAGAGAGGGAATCAGAGTCCAGGAGGGGCTCAGCATTGTGAAGTGAGGCGGTTTGACTTCAAGAGGGACTTTCCTACCCTGTCCCCAAGACCCCCAGCCTAATAGTC
This sequence comes from Paguma larvata, assembly GCA_030068075.1. Taxonomy (NCBI): domain Eukaryota; kingdom Metazoa; phylum Chordata; class Mammalia; order Carnivora; family Viverridae; genus Paguma; species Paguma larvata. The sequence continues at coordinate 18,277,847 of CM057842.1, read as the reverse complement.
TTCCCAGCATCCAGTGCTCTTGGTCTGAGGAAGAGGGAGAGCTAGGTCCAGTGGGAGTGAGGATGGCCCTGGTCAGCCCAGCCTGCCAGAGGTGGTGTCCTGCCCCAGAGAATGGAGGCCATAGCTCTGTAGGCTGTACCTCACCACCACAACTGTTACATGCTGGGAGAGAGGGTCCTGATCCCCATTTCCCCCTCATGGGCAGCTGGCAGGCTTTGTTAGACTCTCCCCACTGAGGCCCACGTGCCATACCAGGCCTGGACCGATGGATGGGGGCGTGTGTCCTAAATACCAAGAGGCCAGGGCCTTCTGAGTAAGGGCTGGAGGCCAGGAGGCAGGACCCCACTGCTCCACCCATGGGATGGAATGGGGCAGGGATGGGAGACCACAGCCCCTACCCTACAAGAGTTGCCCTGTCCCTCACTGGGCATGGTGGACCTGTGGAATGTACCTTCAGACCTTGGTCATGGGCTGGGCAAGACAAATGTGGTTGAGGGGCGCCTGGGTGGCTCCGTTGGTTAAGAGTCCAACTTCAGCTCAGGTCACAATCTCACAGTTCGTGAGTTCGAGTCCCGTGTTGGGCTCTGTGCTGACAACTCAGAGCCTGGAGCCAGCTTCAGATTCTATGTCTCCCTCTCTCTCTGCCCCTCCCCAGCTCATACTGTCTCTGTCTTTCTCTCAAAAATAAACATTTTTAGGAGCACCTGTGTGGCTCAGTCAGTTAAGCGTCCAACTTCGGCTGAGATCATGATCTCACTGTTTATGATTTCGAATCCTGCATCGGGCTCTGTGCTGACAGCTCAGAGCCTGAAACCTGCTTTGGATTCTGTATCTCCCTCTCTCTGTGTCCCTTACCCACTCATGCTCTGTCTCTCTCTATCTCAAATAAATAAACATTACAAAATTTTTTGATAAATAAATATTAAATAAATAAACATTTTTTAAGTAAAAAAAAGACAAACGTGGTTGTGAAGGCAGACCCAGAGACCCAGCCTGACCCAGACTATGTGACCTTGGGGAAGCTGCTCATTGTCTCCCTGCTCGGATATCCTCATCTGAGGAAGACATAAATGGTGACAGGTACACATGATGTGTCACCGGCCTGGTGGCAGGCTTGGCATGCAGTAAGTGACCAGTTCATGGTAACAGTCGTCAGTATGATTAATAGAACTTCACTGCACTCAGCTCCGCAAGAGGCCCCAGAGGGCCATCTTCAGGAGCTCCAAGAGTTCCTGGAGGGACAGGATCCATGGAGGTGGAAAATAAGAACCTCTCGGCAGCCAGGGTTCAGGCCCTGAGGGGGACAGAGTACCAATGCCTCTTCCAGGAACCTTCCATGACGTCCCAAGTTCTCACAGACTAAGCTTCCTAGAAGCACATCAGCTACACCCGCCCTGGTTGTTCTACCCAGTTTTGTGCCTGTTTCCTCCTCCAGATTGTGAGAGGACAGGGCTGGCTGGCCTGCCACATCTCCACGTATCAGCATGGTCTGGTGCCAGGCGTGGTGGGTAACAGGGTGTGGGACAGAAGGACACAGAGCTGTGCTCACAGGCACGGGGGCCATGATGGAGGAGAGTACAGGAACCAGCCCCAAAGGGTGGGCCAGACTTGTGTAAACAGAAGGCTTAGAGACCCATGCTGGGAAGGGGCTCAAGAAACCAGGACAGGGACAGTGGTAGGGGGCTTGGGTGGGCAGAGGTGTGCTAGGGGTACCTCCTGTTGGGCCCTGAGCAAGCTAGGGGCAAAGACACATCGGCAAGGCACTCTGTCGCTTGTGGCAGATCTCCCTTGACTAGAGAGGGCCTTCACTTGGCACCGGAGTGTCACTGGTTTCTTGGAGGTAGAGTGGCAATGGGGCTGGACTCCAGGGCCTGGGTCCTACTATGTCCCGGGGTCCCCCTGCCATTTTGTGGGCAGGAGATGTGGCTGAGCTAAAGTACAAGGAGTCACATGGAGATGTCATATGGAGATACCACTCAGGTGACTGTGCAGGCTTCACCTGTCCTATGTGAACCCAGCCGTGGGTGGGGGAAGGGCCCACACAGCAAGCTGGAGCATGTCTGGGGGCAAGGAATCTCTGAGGGTCTGGCAGGATGGGACAAGGGAGTCCCTGAGCCAGCCTGGCCCCAGGGAGTACTAGGGATGTAGAAGGCTTTGACTGGGCATGAGTCTTCCTCAGCCTCTGACCTCCCTGTGCTTTGTTTCTCAGAGATTGGCTGACGCTGCAGAGAACTTCCAGAAAGCCCACCGCTGGCAGGACAACATCAAGGTAAGAGCTACAGTCCCCTCCCCAGCCCCTATGACCTGCCCATCCCCAGCCAGGATAGATGTGAATTTGGGGGAAGAGACGCTGCTCAGACACACTGGAGGGGCACCGAGGGCTCTGTGGAGTAGAGCCTGGAAACTTTGTCCAGCATTCAGCAAACATTTGAGGCTCCCCTTGGTGCTGGGACAGAGGGTGCAGATACAAACCTCTCACTCCACCCCAGAGGAGCTGTGGAGTCCCCCACAGGCAGACAGGCTGCTCTAAAGTGATGCCCCCCAAAGTTGGTGTTGCCTTGGTGGTTAAGGATGTGCCCAGACTCTGGAGAGACCCTGGGGCAAAGAAGTCCCTTGACTCCAGGACTTCTTAGGCTTTAATACACTGACCTGGAAGAGTCACTGCAAGAAAGGGACTCTGTCCCCTTCCTGGGAGTTCCCTGTCTTCCAGGAGGCAATCAGCCCAGGAGAGGGGACTAGGCTGTCACAGCCACAAAAGCCCTTTCTTCCACCCGGAGAGCTCAGAGGTAGCCCAGGTGCCAAGGGAGTGGAGGGGTGGGAAGCTGGGAGCAGGTCTCTTCTTGAGGGTGGAAGGGCCCAGAATATGGGTGAGGGAAGGGAAGCCTCACTGCCCTGTTTCAAACCCATGTAACCCTCACAAATTCAGGCAGCTGTTTTCGATTTGGACTGAGGCTGGATATACTTGCACCATTACTGTCAGGCCAGTATCTCAGAAGGTCACAGTAAGCCAGAAGGTAGACTGAGGCAGGGTTCCTCCCAAACTCAGGGAACTTCCAATTCCAGGGACGATGGAACACTCAGGGACCAAACCAGTTGGCAGTGCTCATGTGTCCTCCGCAGCTGCTCAGGCATCTGAGCTATGCCTCCTGGTTGTCTCTGCTAAACACAGGAAGAGGCACCAAGAGCTGCCTCCTGGGACCCAGGGACTAATAAGGGGCAGGTAGGCCCTTGCCACTCCAGCTCTGGGCCTGGCACATCTGGGGGACAGGTGGATTACTTAAACTGATGAGAACACTGAGGCACAGGGTGGTTAGACCAACCTGACATACCTGTTGATGGCAGAGATTCACAGCCAGGCTGCCAGGTACCAGGGGGTTCGTGCCTATAATCCAGGCCCCCTGAATCTGTCTGTCCTCCTCCCTGGTCCCCATCCCTCCAGGCCACCCTGAGCCCTGCCCTGCCTTGTCCACACCATGACATTCTTCCTTTGCTGCCTGGTGGGTGCTGGCTGCTACCCTTAGGGAGCTCATGTGGGTTGGAAGTAACGGATGATTTTTTACAGTGAACACATAAATGAGCTGATGACTCCTTGAACTGATCCCACCTCCCCAGGAGCTCAGGACTGGCCCTTCTTTTCCTCCCTTTCCAACACCACCACCCATCACTGGGTTCCCATGCCTCCTCTCAGCCCCTTGATCAGAAATACACATGGTGGTGGCCATTGGCAGCTACCACTCAGAGACCATGCCCTCACCTGCAAACAGCCTCCCCTCCCCGGCAACTCCTCTGCAGGATCCAGCCCTAAGCCTACACTCAGGGCCCCAGGATCTGGCTGTTCCTGCCCCCTTGTCAACCTCATTCATCACTCAGCTCCTCCTGTGCCCCAGCCACACTGAACACTTCACTCCAGGCCCATTCCCCATCTCAGCCCGATGCCTTCTGTTCCTCTTGGAGGCCTGACCTGTCTGTCCCTTCCTAGTGAGGCCTCTCCCATGCCCCAGTTCATCACTTTCTGGGCATCCAGGACCCTCAGCTCTTGCTCTGGCTCTTCCTTTGTTCCTGACATATCTGCATCCTCCCTCCCCGCCCAGGACTATATGCAGCGCAGACAGGACTGGGAGTGAAGGAATAGGGAATGAAGGAATGAAAAGACCCACCCTCAGCCTCCCAGTCCAGGCCCCAAACAAGAAGACAAAGAGACTTCCTCAGCCCCAAACCTATTTCTTTTCCTGACTCTGCAGAAGACCCCAAATTTCCAAGGATCATCCTGCCGGACTCCTGACCCCTGATTTTCAGCTACTCCCAGAGGCAGGCACAGCTTATCCCAAGCCAGAGTGGGTACCACAGGGGCCTACTAGGAAGGAAGGCCAAGGTCTGAGGGGCATCCAGGAGGTGCTGAGACCAGTGCTGCTTAAGACACTAGTGTCCATGGGACCCAGTAAGGGTTTGCCCATCTCTGGGCTCCAGTTTCCCCATCTGGCAAAGGACTGGCTGGTCTTCGGTGCTGCCTGCTGGCCCAGGCATGGTGTGTGAAACGGTAGGTCCACACATCAGGCCACAGAGATGCCAAGTTGGTGACAGTGTAGGTGCATTTCTGGCCCTCGGTACTCTTGTCCTAGATGAGGTAAGAGTGAGCTCTGGCCTGCCCCCTCCCCTCGGCTTGACCTGGGGTTACCCCAGCTGCGGAAGTGACCACAGGGCCAGCTGGTGTTTACCACCGCCTCCCCCTCAGTCCATCTAGTCTGCCTGTCTGTCTAGATCTTGAGCAGGGTGGAGCTGTAATCACCCCCTGCTTCCCAGCTGCTGGGTCAGGGCCCTGCTCTTCACCAGAAGCATTGCACTTGCCCCAGCTGCCAGGATGAAAGGCATAAGTGCTAATGGTGAGCCCCTTAGCTGGCACCAGCCATGCCTGCCTGGGCTGCCAGAGAGAGCTGGCAGCAGCTGCAGGTGGGGACTGTCCATGCCAGGGGGACACGGGGACTTGAGGCTGGGAAAGGGATGGTGTTTTTGTCCCTTGCAGGCACACCACCCACCCTTGAAACCATGTCCTTCCCAGTGACCTTCAGGAGGTACAGACAAGGAGCCATGTTCCTCCCAGCACTCTAGTAGAGCTACAACCCCAGTGTCAAACTCAGGCCCTTTACACAAGCCGGGCCATCTCCCCAGAACATCCTCCCTTCCTCCTTCAAAAGAGCAATGCCCTACCTCTCCAATTAACTCCCTAGGGCTCCTCTTTCTGGTCTCTAAGCCTAGGATTGGCACCTGCTGCCCCAGGCCAATATCCCAGTGGGCTCATCTGTCTGCCCCACTCAAGGCTCTTCTAGACCAGAAGCAGTTGGACCTGATTCAGTGTTGCCCACCAGCTGTCCCTGTGCCCAGCCGAGTGCCCTGTGGACAAGTTAGCCGAGAGCAGCTGGGCCTTAGTCTTCTCACCTGTGAGATGGGGAGAATGGCACCCGGCAGTTCTGGGCACAGAGGAGATGCTTGGCACATGGAATCCACTTCATGATCAGTGGGATGTTGCCCTCCCTGTGTCAACAGCACACAGTAGGTCTATATGCAGACCTCTGAGAAATGGACAGTGGTATAGCCACATCTGTACACACACACTATTGACACCAGCCCAGGGACTTGGGGGATCCTGGGGTCTGCAGGGTCAGAGCTGGGACAAGAGAGGAAGGGAGACATGTCTGCACGTGAAGGCCCCTGGTTCCCCTCTTAGTCTCAGGCCATGACCCCACACACTGGCTGCGGCAGAGGCAGGGAATCTATAGCCACAGCCCTGGCCACAGCCCTTGGACACCAGGAAAACCATGGTCCTTGTTAGCAAGCAGCACCTCCCATGACCCTGCAGACAGGTAGCAGGTGCTCTGGTGCCTATAACACTTAGGGTAGATGAAGATGGCCTGCCTGCTAGACACTGTGCCTGGCACCAGCATCACACTGTCCCAGCATTATCTGCCATCTAAACTGCCACCAGGGAGGAGCTGGGCCAGGGCATGGGTGGAGGAGGCAGGAGAGGCCATTAGCCCCAAGGCCTCAATGCCAACATCAGGGCCTGCAGGGGTACAAATTCCTGCCCTGGGAGTCTAATGGAGGAAGCAGTCCTACCCTGGGGAGTCTGGGAGGGGGGACACAGCCCTACCCTGAGGGGTCTGATGGGAGAGGTAGCTCTGTCTGGGAACCTAAAAGGAAGATCGTGAAGGCTGGGCCAGGCCAGAGGAGCCGGCTGGACAGGACAGGTGGCCTCCCTGGCCTGAGGTCTGCCCTAGCCATCAGGCCTGCTGCCTGCCTCTCTGCCAAGCAGGCGACAGACGGCTCTCTCAGAAAACAGTCCTTTTGGCTGAGCTGAGCTGGCAATGAGCCAGGGCAGGAAGGCCAAGCATCCTCACTGTACCCCATGGTACCAAACATAGACACCAACTGCTGTTCCCCATGCTCACTTCCTCACCCTGTTTCCACCTGCCTGCACCCCTCGTGTTCTCTCTTGGGCTCAGCTCCAGCTAAGGAAAGTGTATGTGTCATCTATACAAGGGCCACGTGGGCCCCTGCCCCACCCTTCATGTGTCATCTGTGTACAGAAATCCACACGGGGGAGAAATGTGAGTTCAGAAGGGGCGATTCCCTCTACCCCTGCCCAGTTTGAGCAAAATGGCCCCTAAAATACCAGGCAATAGAAAGGGGTGGTGGGTAGACCCCAGACATTAAGGGTGTCCATTTCTCCCCAAGCAGAGGGTTTCTTCCACGTTCAGGCCCCTCCCAGGGCTGTGGAGTTGCAAACATAAGGACTGCCCATGCTCAGGGTGGCCCTAATGCCTGGAGAGGCCCTGTTCCCTGTCCTCCTAATGCCCCCATCATCACCCCGATTTTATAAGTGGGAAATCAAGACCCTGAAGCAAAGCCTCACTGAGGCTGCAGGATTTAACAGGCACCCATACCTCATTGATGAGATGGCGGTGACCCCGGGGGATGGTCATGGTGCTGCCAGGGAATTTGAGACTTCAGGCTCAGTCTTCACTCACTGTTCCAGATCCCAGAGCTCACGTGTTCAGGTCAGGATTTGAGGCCAGGACTCTTTGCCAAGGCCGCTGCATGTAATCACTAGGTACCTCCTCCTCGTGGTCTAACCAAGGCGGGGCAGTAATGGCGGACACCGGGGCACTGCGCAGGCCAATGCAGACACAGAGGCCTTTCCAGGGACCCTCCCACCCCAACCCTGATGGCCACACCCCCAGCTTCACATCACATCAAGCATAGAGACCACAGCTGTGTCTACAGTGTATTTTCACACATGTGACCTAGCCTGCCACCACCCCATGCTAATGCTACTCTCTCCCAAGGAAGGGGTATGGCCTGGCCTCTCAAGGTGGGAGACGTAGGAAGGGGTACCAGTCTCCTGGGGGACAAGGGCCGCATACAGATTCCCGAGCCTTGCACATGGTCTGCAGGGGACCATAACCCTCCCGTATGACATGCTCCCCCTGTGTCACTGATGCCACCAACATCTGATTCTCTGCTGAGACCATGAAACAGGACAAAAAGACAAAGGGAGCCATTGGAGCAGCTAGAAGGGTGGCCCAGAGGTGGTCCAAGTGCAGGCAGGACCCAGCCCAGCCTGTGAAAGGAGCATAGGTCTCCTGGGGGCCCCAGAGTTGCCGGCCCCCGCCCATGCCCTCTCCCGTCCTTGCTGGAGGTTTGCTTAAAAAGTTGGTGAGTGAAGCCCCATGTTCTAATCTGCAGTCCTCCCACTGCGCCCGCCTGTTTTCATTACGGAGGGAAAGAGCATCAGAGCCGTGTTTATAACCCCCTTTTAGATAACAAATCACATTTTCTTTTTGCCAGCGAGTGTGTTGAATTGATATTTTTTCCCCTCGGTTTAATGGGTTTGTGTGTTCAGGAATGATCTTCATCAACCGAAACTCCTTATTGTGTTTGATGTAATGTCAGCTTTCATTATGTGCTTCGGTCGGAGCCGGGCGCAAGGAAAGGCCGAGCACCCTGGAGCCTGGGCCCTGGCCCTCACCCCCACCGCAGGCCCACCTGGGCTTCAATCTTCCTGGACTGGTGGGTGGGTGGGTGTAGGAAGGGTTGGAAATGCAATGAGAAGGTGAGTTGGAGCCTTTCTAACCCCTGCTGTGTCCTTATCTGTATGTTGGGGGGTCTCGAGCCCTGGATCACCATATGTGCAAAGTGCTGGACACAGCAGATGCCTCCGGTGATGGAAGCAATCAAGTCACCTCCGGTCTTACATTCATCAAGCTGTTGTGGTCTTGCCCAAGCATGGTGGCAGGCATGTAGTCAGTGTTGCAGAATGTTTAGACTATGCTTACGGGTATAGCTAGTGGCTTGTACCCCCCAGACCTCTGGTGAGACAACTCACCACTGTCCACACAACAGGCCCTCATACTGACCACATTGAACCATGGCCTCAGACCCTGCACCTAGGCAATCACCAAGGCCAAACCTCACCTTGAAGCATGAGGAGCCTGAGCTGGGAGGGAACAGTGCAGCCCTGAGGTCACGCAGCAAAGAAGTGGCCAAGGTGATTTCTGCCCACCAAAGAGTAATCGCTGGCTCTGTGCTTGCTGTATTATAGCCAGACCGTTGGGAGCACCATTGGGACCAAACTTCTTGGTCAACACCCCTATTTTCAGACCACAAAGAAGCAGGCTGCCAGGGCCATGCACCAGGATTTTGTTCTACAAAACAGCAGAGGAGCACTCAAAGAGGGTGACTCAGACAGTGGCCTTATCCTGTGTCCTGACCCTAGAGCCCACAGGGGCAGGAGTGGAATGGCCCCTCCTAAGCCGGTGGCACTCGATGGCACCAGATTCACCTTCTGGCGGCCTCTGTCAGCCATGCTCAGTTCTGATTAAAGATCATTAAACATGAAATTAGCCCGTTTGTGTTACGGGTCCCCGGGGTGGCCGGTGATTATGACGCGCAGATGGCCAAGAACCCAGGCGTCGGGCAGGCGGGTGAGGCTGGGATGCGTGGGGCTAGCACCGTAGGCACAGGCAGCCGGGAGGCAGGCGCGGGGGCTGGGCTTTGTTTTCTCCTGCTCCTGTTGTGTAAACCCCCTTGCATTTCACAACAAATCACAGATAATTAATAAGTACATGCCCGTAATGAGCAGGCTTTTTAATAGAAGAAATTGGAAGATGCGGTGTCGAGTCATTATTTCACTCTGGCCCAGACTCGGCTCTATTTTCCCATCTTCCTCACTCCCCCCTCCACCCCCTGGTACTGCCTCACTCAGAGTCTCTGCGGACAGGCTGGCTCTGACCACACCTCTCAGCCGGGCTGAAGTGCTAAGACCCTGGTCCTGGAGTCGGGGAACCCTGGGGAACCCCCACCCAACCTGGAGCACCATATCCCTCTGGAGCCTGTGAGGGCCCCTGAGGGGGGTCTGTAGGGGGGTGGGGGTAGGCATGCCCTGCCTGACTCCGACAGCCCTCCCCCTGGCTGCTCCGGATGAGGATTAGTGAGGGGACTGTTGCTGGCCTCAGGGCAGGCATCCTGGCTGCACCTCAGGCGACCTTGTAAGAAGCTGTGGGGGTCAAGGCGTCTCTCTCCCACCAGGAGGAAGACATCCTGTACTATGACGCCAAGGCTGACGCTGAGCTGGTGAGTGCCCCACCTGCACTGGGGGAGGGAGAGCTGCCAGAGCCCCACACCCTCCCTGGGCTAGTGGCCTCAGCCTTAAAATGTTAGGTCTCAGCCTCTTCCACATTCCGAGGTCACCTTGCAAAGTACGGGTGGCACAGGCCCTGTGCCCAGCCCTAGACAGGTAGTGAGGCTCTTAGACCTCATACGGTGGGTCAGTCCAGGTGCCAGCGTGGAGGGGGCTAAGTGCTATGGGAGCAGGGAAGAAGGAGCAGTTGGGAGGGCTTCCTGGAGGTGTGCGGGCAGGGCCCGGCTGTGGCTGTGGGCCATCGGGTGTGTTTCAGGTGGTGCAGGTACCTTGCCTGGTGGTGAGGGGAGCAGCAGCGTAAGTCTGCTGAGCACTCCATGGTGGTCCCCTCTGTGCTCACCCGAAGCTCAGTCAGTCTTGCCCCAGCTGCAGAGGCAACCCAGCCCTGTGCCTGTTCTCCAGACGAAGGACAGGACTCAGGCTCTGCTGGGGTCACCGCTTCAGAAGCGGCGGCACTAGGGATGACCAGAGGACCCAGACCTACACTGCTTTTCTGCCTCTGTGTCACTGACTAGCTCATGTCTGCCTGGGCAGCCCCATCACCAGAGGCCTCACATGAAAGACAGAGGACCATTTTGGTAGCAAGGGACCTACTGAGGAGGGAGTAGTGTCCGAGGGTGCAAGGCACTCAGAGTAGACAGTGTTTGGTGACTCTGTCAAGGCCCAAGCCCATCTGCCTGCCTTTGAGGCAAAAGCAGTTGAACCTCTCTCCTCTGTAAACAGGGGTGTCATAAGAGCTCACTCTCTGGGGTCCCATCTGCACTGGCTGGGGCAGGAACCCCCAAATCCAGTGTTCCTCTGCCAGACTTATCGGCCAGGGGCATTTCCTGGGGCAAGCAGGAGGTAGACAATGACACCATGAGGTGGGCAGGCAGGCAGGGATCCCTGCAGAGGGTCCGTGGTGCCAGGCTGGCCTGGGTAAGCCTTCAGGAGGGCAGGCGGGCAGGGGGCCCGAGAAGGAGGGGTGGGTGGGCTAAAGCAGGTGTGCTTCCCCCTTGGCTGAGCCTCCGTGGCTCCCAGAGAAGTTGCTAAAATTAAAGCTGGAATCTGAAATTCAAATGAAGAGCGAACCTTTAATTAGACCCTGAATCTAATTCCTTACCCCCCTCAGCAGCGGGCTGTAATTTTAGCAATCAGTGCATTAAATATAAACCAGGAGACTGCAGTTGCCCACCATACAAACCCCCTGGCATGGGGGTAGCACTGAGGGGGCTTCTTAGCCTTTCTGCTACCCAGGCCCTTACCAGGATCCCCTGAACTCCGTATGTCCAGGACTCCCAACCCCTGGCCCTAAATCACGGATTCCCTGACCCTAGACCCTCAAGGGGCCAGGGACAGCCTCATCAGGGAGAGTGAGTCATTGCGGGTGGGGCTGGGCTAAGGTCAGGCCAAAAGCTGGGCCTGGCCTGGCCCTCTATAAATACCAACACGCACATATTTGCCGACTCCCCTGCTTGTTGTGTTGTTTTGTTTTTTTAATCTTTGCCAGAGGTACAGTTAGAGATCTTTCTAGACCATTTACTTTTAAATTACCAACCAGAAGGTGGGGGTGGGGGAAAGAGAAGGAAGGAAAAAGTTCGCCAGCTGATAGCTTATCAGAACGGAATCCAAATGTCACATTAGTTGGGAAAGTTAGGAGATTAAATTTTCTAGCGCCCTTCATCTGCCGCTGACATTTCGGGGGCTTTCTTCTCCTGCACCTCCCCCTCCTCCAAGCAGAACGTGAGTGGCTCACGCCTCAGAGGCGGCAGGCTTGGCAGCTGCCTGCCCCGGCTTTACCCAGCATCCAGGAGCTTCTGAGGGTCCTCCGAGGGTGTGCCGAGGTGGGCAGAGGGTGGCACACGTGGTGAGGGGCGAGGGGGGGGCAACAGACGGCTTGGATTTTGCCATTCAAAATCCACCCTTGAAGAGATGCTGCACACTCTTCTGAGCCACGCCAACCCCCACTCAGGCCAGCCTGCTGCACTCCCCATCTAAGCAGTAATTCATTCCCCAGGCTGGAGGATGGACCCAGAGCCCTCCTGGGCTGGGGAGAGCACACCTGGGTGGGTAGGGAGGCACAATCACCCTTTCCCCAGACAAGATCCAGCGGGAGGCAGGAACACTGTGCGTGTGCCTAGGACCCAGTGAGCGGTCGGCAGAGCCACAAGGGGGTGGAAGTGAGCTGAGCCTGGTGTTGAGGGTGGTCACAGGGGATGAGGGGCACTGAGGGGGTACGTAAATGGTCCAGCTACTTACACCCCTTCCTCCCAGGGCCAAGGCGCACCCCCCCCCGCCCCCGCCCTGCCTTGATCTCCGTCCCTCCTTGCCTCCCTGTCTGGCTCTTTCCTGTCTTCCCCTTCGCTCTCTGCCACCATCTTCCCTTCCCCCTTGCACACCTGCACCCGTGTCGGCCCCCACCCCCACTCGGCTGCAGCATCAACACTGTGGCTGCAGCATCAACACTGTAGCCGCAGACCCATTCCTGCCAGCCTGAGGTGGTGGGCGGGGGTGCACGGCGCATGCCCAGCCTGCTCGGCCGAGAGATGCCATAATTGGCACCTGTCAGGCGGTTGCAGCTCATTTTAGAAAGTCAACGGGGGCCTTTGCAGCCCTGCTGCTAGTGGGCGCTGAGGACCCTCCCTCCGGAAGTCACCAGGTCTCAATGCTAGCCTCCAACCCAGCCTAGCTCTCCCCCCAAACTCAGCCCCTACACCCATCAGCTGTACGGCCGTCCCCTCGATGGGGCAAGGGCCCTCTCCCTGGTGCCAAAAGAACTCCATGCAGGGAATGAGTGGGGCCCAATAGGGGGGGTGGGTTCCAAGGCTCCTGGGACGGGCTGCCTAGGCTTCCTCGTGATTGCACAAGCCTGTCCTTAAAGCAGAATGCTGCAGCCCGCTCTTTCTCAGTGGCTCTGAGATTTGTCTCCTTCACTGATAATTGGTTTTCGAGAATGTGGGGAAGGGTCAGTTTGGCATTTGGAATTTGGGTTTACCAAATGTAGGGATGGTGGGTAGGGTGGGCAGGGGCAAGTGGGAGTCACAGGCCTCCTGGGTGAGGGGTCCATACCCCCTATCCATCTCTCCTGTGTCTCTCCATCCCTCTCCATTTCTGACTGCAATAGTCACTGGTTCTGATCACCTAGGCCATGGCCCTCTCCTGCCTGCAGAGCTGTCCGGCCCCACTCCCCATTTTCCAGCCCTGACACTACTGTGGGGAGTACAGGGGAGTACAGCCCTGACACTACTTTCTGCAGGACGACCCTGAGAGTGAGGATGTGGAGAGGGGGTCCAAGGCCAGCACCCTAAGGTTGGACTTCGTTGAGGACTCAAACTTCAAGAACAAGGTCAACTACTCGTACACGGCTGTGCAGATCCCCACGGACATCTACAAAGGCTGTGAGTGTGCAGAGTGATCAGAAACAGCCCTCCCCCACCACCACGGGGGCAAGGCCCACTGCCTGGGCACTGCCAGGTCCCAGGTGCTCAACCAGTGCCGTCCGCCTTCAGCTCCTTCTACCCAAAGTCACACATGCTCGCCCACACACAGGCGTCAAATCGTTCTCAGGCATGGCCTCGCACTAACTCTCAGCAAACTACAAAGCACTCAGCCTCTCCCCACTGTGCCTGTGCATCTCCTGCCCATGTGTAGACACATGCCCACATGAATGCTTGCACACAGCTTGTTCCCCTACATGCAGGACCAAGTCCCCACAGGCCCCCAAAGCAGCTCCTCCCCACCATCCCCCATTCCCTGGCCCCATGCAAGAATGGTCGAGGAGCTGCCACGTCAAATGGACACAAGTGCTGGAGGAACAGGGAGCTCCTCACTCGGAGACAACAACCTGGAACGTCTCCCTCCTTGTCCAGGGACAGGGTAGCTTTGCATAATGGGGAAACCAAGTCACTACGGTTAGAAGGATTCAAGTCAGACATGAGGAAGAACTTCCTAAAGATCTTGAGAGGTGTAGGGGGAAGAGACCAAGAGTCAGGCACTAGAGAGAGAGCAGGCGTTAGGGACCTGGGGTCTGTTGAGCATAATTCTGTGAGCACCTACAAGGCAGCCTCAGAATCCAAGGGTCCCACCAGGTGGAGGGTCTTGGAACACAGGTCCCAGAGCTTCTGGATAGTCTCCAGAATGCAAGGAATCCTCAAGGGTCCTCCGGGAGGCCCCCCTCCACCCGTCGGGTCAGCCAGCCCTTCTAGGCAGCCTCAGGCAGGGGTGAGGACAGATGCTCCCCCCCACACCGTCCCATCCCTGCCACAGGCCGCCTGCAGGCCACCTGCCCGAGCCAGCCGAGGAGCACTATCACAGGCAGGCACACTAATTAAAACAGGAGCCATACCGCCCTCCCCAGTCACCCCTCGCTACCCACACAAATTACATTTTATATGTTTTTTATTTACTGTGTCACTTTTAATTAAATCTGTAATCGCCTGCCTGAGGGGGCATGGTCCCCGTTTCCCAACTCAGCGTGATCTGAGAGTGTGTGCACGTGGGTGCGGGCGTGTGCACGTGGGGCTGAGTAGCAGGCCCTTTCCAGGCAGGGAGGCTGGAGTGCTTGCACCAGTGTGTCTTCTAGTGAATGCATGTGTGTGCACGTGGTCATGGATACCTGCAAGTACAGCCCAGCCGAGGTGCGGGTCTACTCGTGGCTCTTGACCTGAGCCAGTAACACCCCTCTGGCAGCAGCCGGACGGCCTTCCAGGACAGTCTGCTCTAAGTCTCTCACTAGGAAGATGGGGAAACCGAGGTCCAGTGAAGGTTGGGACTTGCCAGGCAGACTCTCCCAGGACAGGCAGGACTGTATGAAACTTTTGAGAACCTGGCTTTATTTTTTTGTTAAAGAGAAAAATAGAAATTGTTCGACTCACTAAGTTTCTAAATTAGGAACAGGACCGTAACATACTGTTCAATAGGCACAGCCAATGCTAGAAATGTATTTTGTTTTCACATTATGGTCAGTTAACGGAAGCTACAAGGACAGAGAGAAGGGAGAGGGAGCAGAAGGAGAGGGATTAGGCAGCACACGAGATGCAGCAGAGGCCACACACTGGAGGGAGAGAACAGAGGGATCATGCCCTGGAATGTGTGAGCGCCCCCTAGGCTGTGGGCAGAGCCTTGAGCATTTGTATCTTTTTTTTTTTTTTAAGTTTATATATTTATCTTGAGAGAGAGCGCAAGTCAGACGGGCAGAGAGAGACAGGGAAAATTGCAAGCAGGCTCCGCACTGTCAGTGCAGAGCCCAACACGGGGCTCGAACCCACGAACCGTGAGATCGTGACCTGATGCTTAACCCACTGAGCCACCCAGGTGGCCCGGCCTGAGCATCTTCTCTGAAGAGAAGAGCAGAGCCTTTGGAAGGCATTCTCAGGTTCTCATTTGGGGTGGCTCTTTGATAAGGATCTCAGGGGACAAGTGGAATAATGGTGTATGAAAGGAAGTGGAAGAAACTGGAGGACAAAACCAACCCCTAGGGTAGGGGGTCCAGTACAGAGGCCTGGCAGTAGCAGATGTCCAGCTCCTGGTGGGTTTTTTTTGAGTGTCCTACATGCAGGGACAGATACAGTGCACATAAGAGAACATGTGCCATACCCATACGTCAGCTGGATTTAGGGTCATCCTGAGTCGGGGGCGAGGAAGCTGCTCAAGCCATCCTGAGTCACCGCCCTGGCTGAGGGATCTATAGGACCGAGCCCATTCATCTGACAGGAGCCTTGATCTATGAGTGTGCGTAAGGGTGGGTCTGGCCAAGGAATCACATGTGTGCAGCCACAGAGGTCAGGGGCAAGGGAGGGTGAGAGTAACTGGTCATGGGGGACTCGTGAGAGCAAAACCCACTGGTATCCTCCTACGGGTGCAGAGTGCTGTGTGCCTTTGTGCCCATGGCAGCAGTCGGGCTGCTGGCCAGGGAGGTTGAAGGGTGAGGGACTCACACATCTGGCTGGAAACACAGAGGTTCAACACCGATGTACCTGTTAGGGAGTGCAGGCTGTATGCATGTGTGTGTGTGTGTGTGTGTGTGTGCAAGCATGCGTGCAAGTGTTAGAGCAAGATCATGGCATAGCCCCTGCCCCTCCAAGAGCCCCCGCCCCTGCCCCTGCCTGCTCCTGGCCCCAGTTGATTAATCATGGAGCTGAGTGGCTTCCAGCTTATCAGGTACCTTAATAGCTGAATAATTCCAGCCCCATCATCGGCCCTTAATTGCTTTCTTGTGGCTGCGGCCTGGAGTGCATGCTGAGTGGGTGAGCTCCCAAGGGACCAGCTGCAAGCTTCAGGCAGCATGCTGGATGGGCATCCCAACGTACAACTCCCTGCCACTTGGGCAGCCCCTCTCCAGGGGGCACAGGCCATAGCTGCCCTGTCCGATCATGTGGGGCCTGGCTGAAGGGTAGGCTAAGCTGACTCAGGATGGGGTGAGGACCTGGAAGTCTTCCTGGAGGAGCTGGGGCAGCCCCAGCTGAGCCCTGGGGAATGAGAGCCTGGCTAGGCAGAGAACAGGTGAGGCTTTCTAAGGGGGGCATTTGCGGTTCTGATGAGGTTCCACAGGGGGACCGCCCAGGCGCTTTTCACCTCAGCCCACTATTTTCCCCACAGCCACTGTCATCCTTAATGAACTCAACTGGACAGAGGCCCTGGAGAATGTGTTTATCGAGAACCGCAGGCAGGACCCCACACTGCTGTGGCAGGTCTTCGGCAGTGCCACAGGAGTCACTCGCTACTATCCAGGTGAGTGTCAGCCCATCTCTCCTGTCCACTCAGCACCCACCCTCCTCCATCACCCAGCCCACTTATCCTGAGGTGTGTGGGGTGGATGGTCAGCCCTGTGGGCCGTGGAGAAG
The DNA here is from genome assembly GCA_030068075.1 of Paguma larvata. Classification (NCBI taxonomy): domain Eukaryota; kingdom Metazoa; phylum Chordata; class Mammalia; order Carnivora; family Viverridae; genus Paguma; species Paguma larvata. The sequence goes on along the minus strand of CM057842.1, from coordinate 18,261,332 downwards.
CCGCTCCTGCAAAGCCTGCCTACCCTGGCCGGGCCCTTCCCTGCCAGACCCCCTCACCTCCTCTCCTCCCACAGCCACCCCATGGCGCGCCCCTAAGAAAATCGACCTGTACGATGTCCGAAGGAGACCCTGGTGAGTGAGCAAGGAGGAGCTGGGTAGGGACACCCTCTCAGTTCCCCCACCTCTGCCGCCTGCTCCCCTCCCTCCTGATATCCAGGCCTCGGAGCAGGGCGCAGCCAGCTCTATCCAATTTTCATTTCACACATCGTTGCCACTGGAAAATGGATCCCATCACCCAGGCAGGCCTCCCAGCTGCCTCTGCCCCCCGTCCACTGCCCGGCACTCCACCCCCTTGGGACTGAGGGGTTGGGCCAGTGGGGGTTCCCAAGAGTGGATTTCGGTTGGCCAGCCCCCACACCACCCACCTGAGCCCTGGACACCTCACCCTCTGCTCTGCCTCTCCTGTAGTACCTACCCCATGACATCTTCCTTCCCTGCCACCTGTTCACTTCCTGCACACAGCTGGGACTCAGCCCTTGGAGCCTCATCCTGGGCCAGGGGACATACCTCTTACCCCCTCTCTGGATCACCTGCTCACCCCTCCTTTGGCTCAAGGTCACTCATGTCGTAGGCAAGGACTGTTTTTTTAAATGTGATATCCTCAGTGCCTAGAACCCTTTCTGGCCCATGCAGTGGATGCTTAGTAGAAATATGTTGAATTAATATGTGGATGAAGAAGAAAGGCCCCACAAGGTCCCAGGGAGGCTGCCCCTAATTGAAGCTTCTCCTGGGCAGGTATATCCAGGGGGCCTCGTCACCCAAGGACATGGTCATCATCGTGGATGTGTGAGTGAGCAATGCTGGCAGAAGGGGTTGGGGGGAGCAAGGGATGAGGATCTGCTGCCTGGGAATACCCATCGGGGAAAGGCAGGAGAATGCCTAAGGTCTACCTGGCACCTCCATGACCTTACCAGGAGCGGCAGCGTGAGTGGCCTGACACTGAAGCTGATGAAAACGTCTGTCTGTGAGATGCTGGACACGCTCTCTGATGATGACTATGTGAACGTGGCCTCGGTGAGTGCCAAGGTGGTAGGCGGGTGAGGAATGGGTCATACACACACCACCCCTGCACCGTGGAACAGCTGACTGCCCTGGCCAGCCTGAGGCCACTCACCACCCTCACTGTCCCTGCAGTTCAATGAAAAGGCACAGCCTGTGTCATGCTTCACACACCTGGTGCAGGCCAATGTGCGTAACAAGAAGGTGTTCAAGGAAGCTGTGCAGGGCATGGTGGCCAAGGGCACCACAGGCTACAAGGCCGGCTTTGAGTATGCCTTCGACCAGCTGCAGAACGTGAGCCCCGTGGGTGGGTGAGCGGGTGGCTGGGGACGTGCAAAGGCCCGGGCTTGGTGACACCGGGGAAATCAAGATGAATGGCCTTGTTAGCGCCCAACAGGCAGCTCTGGCAGATAGCACCATCTGCTGTGGGGAGGAGGGCCTGAGGGCCAGGCCTTCCAGGGGGAGGGAGACCCACCCCTGGACCGGGGAGGGGCTGAGAGCTGCCTGACCCAAACCTACTCCTGACCAGTCCAACATCACTCGTGCCAACTGCAATAAGATGATCATGATGTTCACGGATGGTGGTGAGGACCGCGTGCAGGATGTCTTTGAGAAGTACAATTGGCCCAACCGGACGGTGAGGCTCAGCCCAGGTGGGGGCCACCCTGACCTGGGCCCGGTTCAGGGGAGGGCTGTCATCTGGTGGCCACAGCAGTAACCTAAAGCCCCAAACAGGTGCGTGTGTTCACTTTCTCCGTGGGGCAACACAACTACGACGTCACACCCCTGCAGTGGATGGCCTGCGCCAACAAAGGTACAGCGTCCAGCATCACTGCCTCAGGGCCTGCCTGCCATGCCCTGCTGTCCATCGGGTTGGTTGTCCACCTGTCCACCCATACGTGCAGCTTTCCAGCTGCCTGTTTACCCACTGTCCATCTTTCTGTGCATGTGACTGTCCATCTGTCTGGCCGCATAACCTGTCCATATGACTGAGCATCTTTCTGACCATCTTTCCATTGTCCACCCATCTCCTGCCTGATCTGCTCCTGTATCTGTTTGCTGGTCAGTCTACCTCTCCATGCATTTGGGTCTGGCCCCTGGGTGGACTCTGAATGTCACTACAATCCTAGCAAGAGGGACCTCACCCTGCCTCTGCTTCCTTACACCCTTATATTCACGGCCCCTTCCCTAGCATCAGTCCCATTGACAGGGCAGTGGAAGGGAGCACTAAAGGGATAGCAGTTTGGGGGGAGTGACACCAGAACGAGAGGAGACCTGAAGGACAAGTCCAGGGCTGCTAACACACCCCAGGGTATAGAAGCCCCTGTGCCATGGATCCCAAGTACTACCCAGACCCACCTCTGCCTCCCGTTCCCCCACAGGTTACTATTTTGAGATCCCTTCCATTGGAGCCATCCGCATTAACACGCAGGTGAGACTGTAGAGCACCTCTCCCCCTCCTCCTCCCAGTGCCTTGCCTCCTGGGCACTGCATGAACAGTGGGCTGCTGCGGTGTGAGAGCGCCCCCTGGTGACGTGCTGATATGCTGGGAGGCAGAACAGGGAAGGTGCAGTGGGCATGTGAACTTGTGACCCGTCGCCTTTTCCCCAGGAATATCTAGACGTATTGGGCAGGCCCATGGTACTGGCGGGCAAGGAGGCCAAGCAGGTGCAGTGGACCAACGTATATGAGGATGCACTGGTAAGGCCTCTGGGCCCCCACAGATGTGTCTACAAGGTCAAGTTCCTTAAGGGCCCCCATATGGGAGTAAACCAAACAGAAGAAAAAAAAGGGACCTGTGCCTGAGCCCATCCTCTGAACACTCAGGGTAGGGCATGGCTGGCCACAGGAGACTAACCCATCCTCTTCCTCTCCCTTCAGGGGCTGGGGTTGGTGGTGACAGGGACTCTCCCTGTTTTCAACCTGACACAAGATGGCCCTGGGGAAAAGAAGGTAAGGTTCCCCACTCAGGAACAGCTAGGCATACCCTAGCAGGTTTGGGATGGAAGAGGGACAGACAGGCCTTCAGACTGGATGGGGGCAACTGTCTGTGAACTGCTTGAGGCCTTGGGCATGAGGTTTGGACAGTGGGGCTTCCCCGTGGAATTGAACCCATTTCAGACCCCATGCCTCTGCTCCCAGAACCAGCTGATCCTGGGTGTGATGGGCATCGACGTGGCTCTGAATGACATCAAGAGGCTGACTCCAAACTACACGGTAAGTATCCAGCTGCCCATCCACCCTGCTCTGCCTCCCACAGGGACAGAAGTCAGGCTCAGCAGAGGAGTCTAATGGGACTGCAGCACCTCCATGGACACCTCTGAATTCAGGCAGTCAGGAGAGGCTTTCAGAAAAGGTGACCTTGGGCCTAGAGCTGGGATCGGCAAACTTTCTGTGAAGGACCAGACTATGAATATTATAGGCTCTGCCAGTGTAAATATTCATCCTCGGTTCTGCTGTTGTACTGTGAAAATGGCCACAGACAAAACAGAGAAATAGGCATAGCTGTGTTTGAATACAATTTTGTTTGTGGATCCTGAAATTTAAATTTCACATAATTTTCACATGTCATGAAATAAAATTCCCTTTTCAGTCTTTTTCAACCACTTAAAAATGCAAAAAAACATTCTTAGCCATACGGTTACAGGTGGCGGGCCAGGTTTAGCCCACGGTCCATAGTTTGCTGACCCCTGGACTGTCGAATAGACAGGAGGCGTACCTTGGAGTTACAGGAAACTCTCTGGACAAAGGACTGAAGATGAAAACCAAAATCATAAACCAGGGAGAGGGCAAGATCAGTGTGGCTGGCCCAGCACCTGCGCTGAAGGCAGTTTCAGTCTTGCTTGTGAAAGGAGTAGGGGTGGGATGTGTGTGACAGCATGTCTACACCTGAGCCACGTGAAGGCCCCATGTCATTGGCCTCCATGTGCAGTGAGAAAATAGTCTAGAGGGCTAAGGGTGAGTCCAGGGTCCCATTCACTCCTCCTTCACTTCCACCTGGAAGGGGTACCCAGGGATTCCAAAAGCGCCCTCTTTTCTATGCGCTCTACTGAGATGGGGACCAGGAGGAGGCAGTAGTGGGAAGGGGAGGAGAGGGTGACAGCAGCCTTGAGGGGCCAGTGGAGGCAGAGCAGTCTGGCTGACTGACAGCTTCATGACGATTAGGGGTAGTTAGGGCAGAAGGCCAAATCAAATTGTGGTCCCATGTTGCCAGCCAGCCTCAGCAAGGGCTGGTGCATTTGGGATACCAGCCTGCTGGACTTGAGTTTGAGAAACAGCTTGAGAAACAGGCTCGAGGTCACATGGCATGTGGGGGCCCCTGGCCCAGGCAGGCAGATGCCTCAGTGGTACGGAAAGCAGGCTAAGGAAGAGCTCCAGAGTCTGGGGAATCCCTGCCCAGCCCCCCAGGCCCTGAGCCCCCAATCTACACCTGCAGCTTGGAGCTAATGGCTATGTGTTTGCCATTGACCTGAATGGCTACGTGTTGCTGCACCCCAACCTCAAGCCCCAGGTGAGCCAGGGGGGTGGCCGGGTGGAGGGTAAACTCTACAGGATGGGGACCCCTAACTTCCTGCCCTGCCTCCCACAGACCACCAACTTCCGGGAGCCTGTGACTCTGGACTTCCTGGATGCTGAGCTGGAGGATGAGAACAAGGAGGAGGTAAGGAAAAGGAGAGGAGTAGGGATGGGGGCACCCAGAGCAGCAGAGAGTAGGGGCTCCACCCCTCACATCTCTGGCCCTTCCAGATCCGTCGGAGCATGATCGATGGCAACAAGGGCCACAAGCAGATCAGAACACTAGTCAAGTCCCTGGACGAGGTGAGAAGATGGTATGGGGGACAGAGTCAGGGTGGGCATCCTCCCGTACTCCACCCCACCCCTGCCTACTGGCCCAAGTACTTGACGCAGCCTCTTCTCCCAGAGGTACGTAGATGAGGTGATGCGGAACTACACCTGGGTGCCTATAAGGAGCACGAACTACAGGTGAGTGGGGCAGGACTGGGTACGTAGGGAGGGGTGGGGGCAGCCCCGGACCCCAGAGTCGGAGCCCTCTCCTTGCCCAGTCTGCAGGTTCTCAACGACTGCAGCCACAATCCCAGTGGGGCACCAGCAGCCAGGGCTGCTCACTACTCGCCCCAGGACTCTCGGCCCGGGCCTTTCGTGGGCCCTTCAGGAACACTGGTTAGAGACAAGACAGTACATCTGATGTCTCCCCACGCCACACCACCCTCTCATGTCACCCCTGCCTGGACTGTATCCCTGGGTATCCGCACCCAGGATGTCACCCTTAGTATATCCCCAGGCCTGCTCTCAACAGGAACCACAGCCTTGGAGCAGGTCCCCTTGCGGGTCAGGCCTGGGCAGTGCAGCCTGTCTTCTTGTGCCCCCCAGGTCTGGTCTCCTTCATACTCCAATCCCAGCTCATGACCGCTCCTCATGGTGTTAGCACCAGCCCTGCTTTTCGATGGCTCTCACATGGCCTAAGCCTCTGGGGACTGAGGGACCCCACTCCCATGGCTGTGCACCCAACAGCCTAGCTCACTGACAGTGTTCTGTCCCCTTTGAGTTTGCCACTGGCCAGATGGAGGAGGCCAGCGGGCACAGGGTGTGTTGGGGGAGGCTGCTGGGGGTGGGGTGGGGGGAGTTGCTTTAGGGCTGGGAATTCTGAGGCCTACAGAAGAGTTTGGGGAGTGAATCTCGCATGGCTAACAGGGAAAGGTGGCCCTGGTGGTCAGGAGAGGAGACTTCACAGCCTGGGCACTCTGCCCAGCTCCAAGGTCAGGGGCTGAATGCCAGTGTGGCCCACCTCTCCCCAGCAGTGACAAATGCTCCTCCCCTTCCCTCCTCCCCAGCCTAGGGCTTGTGCTCCCGCCCTACAGCACCTTCTACCTCCAAGCCAACCTCAGCGACCAGATCCTGCAGGTCAAGTGTAAGTGGCCCGGCCCCTGCCTGTGCCCTGCACCCCTGCCTCTGCCCCGCACCCTGGCCGCCGGCCCCAGGCAGCATAGCCAGCCGCTGGCGGCAAGGCAGCCCCTCCTGCCCAGTCTGCCCACCCCCAGGCCGCCCGCAGGCTGGGGCACCAGCCATCGGAAAGTCTGTGGAAATCTGCATGCCTGCCTTTTCTCAGATTTGGTTCCAGACCATTCTCTCATGATTTCTGTTGAGGTTTTTGGTTTTAGTTTTTCCTACTGCGTGTCTTCCCTCCTTAGCTTGCCTCCCCCGCACACCTCTGGGGGCTGCATTCTTGGAAGACACCCCCTCCTCTCATCTCTCCTCCCACCTGCACCCTGCAGCTCTCCCCCCCTGTGGTACCACCCCCCAGGGTCTCTCTCTCCCCCTCCTCTGACCCCCTCATTCATCTTCCCACATTTTTCTCCCCTCTCATCTGCCCCTTTCACCTTCCTCCAACCCCCACTGCCTTCCTCTCTCTGCCCTTCCTTTTCTCTTGCCGCCTCCTATCCCTTCTCCTCTTCTCCCCCTCCCTTCCCTCTCCCTCCTTCCTTCTCTTTCCCTTCCCTGCACCTCCACCTTCTCTGTCTCCCCATTTCCCTCTCCCTTTTGCTCCTTCCCTGCCCCGGCACCTTTACTTTCTCTCTCTTCCTCCCTTCTTCCCTCCCTCTGCTCTTTCCCCCCCTTCATCCCTGCATCTCCTACCCTCCCTGCCTCTTCCTCCCCCTCAGACTCCCCCTCTTTTCCTCTCTGGACCTCTCTCCTTCCTTCCCTCCCTGGCCCATTCCTCTGCCTGTGGCTCATTCCTGCATGTCCTGCTCACCCTGGGCCTCCCCCAAGAGGCCTCTGGAGCCTGTGGCCCCCGCCTGCCCACCGCCCGAGGTCACTGGGAGGGAGGCTGGGGCTCCGGCCCCACCGGGCGCCCCCCCACCTGCCTGGCCGACTGGGGCTCATCTCCTTTGAGTTTTCTCGCTCTCTCTTTCTCTCTCATGTCGTTTTTTTGCAAGAAGTTTCCTTTCGGTATGATGATGAGACACAATATTTTCATTCAAACAGCCATTGAATAAAATATTGTTTGTGCCCCTCCCCTTCCCCTCCCCCTTTTCGTTTGTTTTTGTGTTTGTGTTGTTTTTGTTTTCCTCGCTTTCTCTCTTGGTGGACTGTCCCAGTGCCAATCAGCAAACTGAAGGGCAAGTATATTCAGAACCAGTGCACCCTCCTCTCCCCACCCCACCCACCCTCACACCCCTGCTTGCCCCCCTCCCTGCCCAGGACCAGCCAAACCCCTGCTCTCCAGGGCTCCCTCCCAGCATCCCATTGGCTCCTCTAGTTCTTGCCTTTTCCCTCATCCCTAAACCCCGATTACAGCCAGGGGCCCTTCTCCTGGCCCAGCCTGCAGGGTGGTCTCCGGTGTGTTCTGAGAGCTCAGGCCCCTTCCTCATCCTCCTCTCTCCCTCTGGGCAGGCCCCTGCCCACCCCCACCTTCTCTGTCCCTCCAAGACAACTCAACAGTGGGGACAGGGCTGGATGCCTCTCCACCACCTTCCACCCAGCAGGGCAGGGGGCCTGATAGGCAGGGCTAGACCAGTGTTCAGTGGGGCTTATGTGAGGCTTATGGGAAAGGAAAGTGCCAGCCACATGAGGCTTCCTCTGGGATAGTTCTCCCTCCTGCAGCCTCTGACAGTTGGTCCAGAAACTGACAGCCCCCCGAAGGGTGACGGAAGGCTTTGGAAGCCCTACACCCTGATTCTGGGATGGGCAGGATAGGGCAGCAGCCATGCCACTGGGAGAGCCAGGCAGACCCAGCCATCCTGGCCACCGGCCTAGGTCCTGCAGCCCCTGTCCCCTCCTGCCCTCACTGCTTCCAGAGACTTTGCTAAGGCCCACTGGCCCAGCCAACCCTGGTACTTGCTGCCCCTGGCGCAGAGGGTCAGGTATGGAGAAGGTGTTCCTCTGGGAAATAAAAGCAGACTCAGGGACAGTGAGCCTCGCAGGAATGGAAGGAAATATGTCTGGATCCCAAGAGCCAGCAAAAGAGCTTGAAGAGAATCAGTCTGGGCGTGAACAAAAAGGTTCTGGTGGTTCTGGCACTTAGGGGTACCCAGCCTAACCCTTCCCCAAAAAGGTAGGCAGTGAACTCACAGACTCTGGTGGAGAACAAGGAGGGCGAGAGAGGGCAGCACATGAGGGTCTCTGCCACTGGTGCACAGACACCCCTGCCTGGACAGATAAGCATGGAGAGCCATAAGAAGAGGTCCTGTCCCTAGTGCCCATGGCCTGGAAGCCAGGGCTCCCCAAGAAGTCCTAGGGGATACAGCCGGCCCCACTGGCCCGGGTGGGGGTGGGGGACAGGCCCTACTCCCACTGGCTTGAGTTGTCTTTTCTCCCCCTTCCACATCCCTCCCAATGACCCCAGAAATGCAGGGCCCTGGTAACAATGACAATTCTAGCCTAGTCTCCCTTCCTGCTTCCCTACCTCCTTTTTCTTTCTCCTCCTTCCCCTCCCCAACACCCGTTCCCTGTCGGCTTGTGTCCAAACCCTGCCTTATAGTCCCATCAGAAAGCAACAGTCCAACCAGTGACTGCCCAGCCCCTGCAGGCACCCCAAGCCCACCTCCCTGAATCTTGCAGTGCATTGTGGGAGTATCTGGGAACAGAGGAGACCCCTCTTCTGCAAAAATAAGCCTTGGGGTGACAGGTCAAAACCTTGGTGAAGGAAGGTGGGCTGCCCAAAGTGCAACAGGCCAAGCGGCAGGGGGATGCCTCCAAGATGCAGACCAGCCAGGTGACTGACCCAGCTGGGCAGAGAGAGGCCACAGAGAACCCCAGATTCACTCACAAACCCACGCAAAGACACTTGTACACATGCACATGTATGCAAACACACATGCTCTCCCACGTACATATGTGCTCACCCTCACACATGTGCACAGGCCCAATTGATAGGTCCCTCAAGAGCACCCCACACCTTCTCTGGAGCCCCAGCATTCCTCTTTGGCTGCTCTGAACCCAGACAAGTCCTAGGAAGGGTCAAGACCCATCCTACTTCACCACCTGGCCTCATGCTCCCATCCCAAGAGGGCAGGTGTACAGGTTTGTGCAGCATTCCTGTGTCCTCCCGGCTCCCACACTTTCCTCCCACAGTGTGGGAACATTCCCAGGCAGGATTCCCCCCTCACCCAGCTCCCCAGCCCAGGAAAGACCACTGGACCCCCACAATGCACTGCAGCCCAGTCCCACCTGCCCACACCGTCTCTGGTTGGACTGTCTGTGCCCATGAGAAACTCCCTCGGTTTGGCCATGTTGATGCCTGACACAGAACAAAAGCAAGACCTACCAAAATGCAAACAGCTGCAGCAAAGAAAGAGAGATAAAAATCCGCAGCCAAAAGCCAATTCCCTTCCTCAAAGTCTCTTTGGAGGCAAAGGAAGCTCAGCATGCGGTTTTTTCCATTACGGATGTGATAAGAGTAAGACCGGCGCCTCCCCCAGACCATGCATATATATAGCAGTGTGTGTATATATATGTGTGTGTGTGTGTCCGTGTATATGTGCTATACAGCCGTATGGAAGCATATACAGCCACGCCACGGGACTCACTGCCGACAGAGGACCAGGCCTGGGCAACATATTGGCTATAACTGCCCTCCTCCTGCGATGCTGTAGTCTCCACAGGCCCTCCACCCCTCCCCGCCCGCCCCTTCTCTCTGCCCGCCCCTTCTCTCTGGCTCGAACTTGAACGTGGAAGTGGCGGGTTCCCTCTTTGCTGGTGTCTCCCCCTCCCTCAAGCCACCCTCTGCCCTGTCCCTCCAGCCCCGTCAGCTCTGAGCCCCCTGGCCTCCTGCCTCCCCAGCCCCCGCCGGATAACCCCCCGTTTCTGTTGCAGATTTTGAGTTCCTGCTCCCCAGCAGCTTTGAGTCTGAAGGACATGTTTTCATTGCTCCCAGGTAGCTTGCGTGTGGCCTTGCTGAGGTGTCCTCCCCAATCCCAACCGCCCCGGCCCCGCCTCCTGCACTGCTGCCTGGAGCTCTGTGTGTGTGTGTCCTGTGCAGTGTTGCCCCCTGCCCCATGCATAGCCCCGTATGTGCGGCCATGTGCATACCTGGGCCATGCAGCCGCACCAGGCAGCAGTGGCCAGCTGCCCACAGCTCCAGCCCCCAGCAGGCCTGGGGCAGGAGGGCTCTGGACTCTGCTAATATTCCCTGCCCTCCCGGGCCACCAGGAAGGACCCCTTTCTGCCCTGGGTGGGCTGTTCACAGCACACTCCTTACTGGGCAGCTGCTGCTCTGGTTTGTGGTACCCTCCCCAACCCCCACCCTGCACCCCATCCTTGTCCTGTGTCAGTCAGTGTTTGTGTGGGTCTGGGGATGAGCCAGCCAGAGCCCCTGTCGGCAGTGCTGAGTTTAGGTGTGATGGCTCAAAGAGGACTGGGGGAGGTGGAGGGTACAAGGGCTTTGAAGAGGTTCTCTGGCAAGAGAAGGGTCAGGGCCCAGTGCAGGCCAGGCCTGGACCATCCCTGAAGTGCACACTCAGCATGCACACACACATCCTTGAGTACACACGCTCTGCCTGTTGGCCCAAAGCGAGGAGGCCAGCAGCACCCCCCCACCCCCAGTGATGAAGCCCTCCCCTATGACCTGGCTTTGGATGAGGGCAGGTGGGTGCAGCTGACAGAGACCCATGGGCACTCTCAGGCACCACACGGGGGCTCTGGACATTCCTAACCTCCATGTGTGTGCACGTGTGTGCACGTGTGTGCATGCACCCACAAATTTTTCTGACTGTAGACGTGTGTTTGTATTTGTGAGTAACTGTGTATGTTAGTAAGAGTCTGAGTGTAAATATGGAGTGGTCTGGGTGCATTAGTGACTGTGGGAATGAGTGAAAAGGCCTGTGTGGCCCACATGACCCTGAGAGAGGGGACTGTGTGTGTTTTTGTCACTTCTGTATCTTTGGCTTGGGAGAGCTCAATAAATATGTGTTGGGTGAGTGAATGAAGTAACTCACAAGTGTACATGTACATACTGCTGGGGGGCACTGTGGGGGAGTTGTATCTGAAGCACAACTATGTGGGTGTCACTCTGGATGTGTCAGGTGTGCCCCCAACACAGAAGTACAGGTTGTGCACTATACAAAGGCCATAGGGGGACAGAGAGCAAGTCAGGGCTGAAACCCAGTCCCAGATGCCCTTACCAAACTGTACGCCCTAGCACAACCTAGGGAAGCAGTGCATTTTGAAAATTTCCACAAAGTTGCTGCATTCAGGCCAGCGGGGAGGTCTCTAGTGACAGCCGTGTGAATGAGGGATTGGACAGGAGAGATAGCTCCATCTACCAGGGTGGAAGGACTGCCCACCAAGACTTCCTGGGGAACAGAGCTCCCATGCCCCAGAACTCCCATGTTATGTTCTCTGGACCCAGAGCCTGAGCCCAGTGAGGGCCTTGAGGAGGTGAGGGATTTGGACTGTCCACCTCTTAGGGGAAGAGCATTCCAGGCAGAAGGAGCTGCCAGTCTAAGGACCCACGTGTTCCCACTGACTTCCTGGCACCCTCTGTGGTATGATGGAAAAAACTGAGGCTTGGGGAGCTTAAGTGAGTCATCCAAAGGTGCAAAGCTAGGAAGCATCAGGTTGAGGTCTTACATGCAGGCTGACTAAGCCAGCGCCAGTACTTCGCTCACCTTGTTCCCATGGGAACGCCACAGCATACAGGTGGACGGGCCAGCCACGAGGCATCTCCTGGGGCTTCCCAGGTGTGCCATCGGGGTCCAGCTACATGAGAGATGTGGGAGGCTCTGCAGGGCTATGCCCTGGAGGGAGAACCTGCCAGGTTGGAGAAAGCAGACCATCACTCTTGTGTCAGCTCTGCCCCTGTTTAGAGGTGGCAGCCTGCCGGTCAGGTCACAGGTAGTGGCTGCAGCCTGTAAGAACACACACCCCCTATCAAAGGCCCAGGCTTCTCAGACAATGGCCGGGCAGGCCTGTTGGGAAACCTCAACCCTACTGCTCTGTCCAGCCCCCCAAGCCCACTCTTCTTGCCCCTCCCCACCCCCAGAGAGTATTGCAAGGACCTGAATGCCTCAGACAACAACACCGAGTTCCTGAAAAACTTCATTGAGCTCATGGAGAAAGTGACTCCAGACTCCAAGCAGTGTGAGTGCCTGGTGGGGCAGCCGGGTCTGGGCAGTGCCCAGGCCACAAGGGGGCAGCCCAAAAGAAACCAGAGACCGGGCAGGTGTGATGCAGACCCAAGCCCAGGGCAGGGCCTGGGCCAGGTAGTGGGGAAGGCTCCTATTGGAGCCTTGGGTGTATGGGGGAGAGTGGGCAGGGAGCCACAAGAAGACGTCCCCTCCAGCCCTAACCTCCCATTCTAGGCAACAACTTCCTTCTGCACAACCTGATCTTGGACACAGGCATCACACAGCAGCTGGTGGAGCGTGTGTGGCGGGACCAGGATCTCAACACGTAGGCACCACCCAGCCTATGGGGGCAGGAGGTTGGGATGGGCCCAGAGGCCCTGGCCCTGCCCTGCAGAAGGCAGGCCTATGACTCACCTCCCTGCTGCCCCCCAGGTACAGCCTTCTGGCCGTGTTCGCTGCCACCGATGGTGGCATCACTCGCGTATTCCCCAACAAGTAAGTGACCTACCCTGCCACCCAACACCCTGCCCCTGCCTGGGACCCTTCCTCTGTCCTGCTGCCCGTAGGCCTCCTTGCACCTAGCTGAGACACTGTCCCCCACACACCACCCCTTCTACCGATCTCTGTCTTTCTCGGATAACCAGAGCAGCGGAGGACTGGACGGAGAATCCGGAGCCCTTCAATGCCAGCTTCTACCGCCGTAGCCTGGACAACCATGGCTATGTCTTCAAGCCCCCACACCAGGATGGTGAGTGTCCACCAAGGTGCCCAGCAGCAGGTGGGAAGTTGAGGCTTCCCTGTCTGCTCACCCAGGGCTAGGCTCTGCACTCTGAGGCCCCTCTCAACATGAGGCTGGCTGAGACTGGGACAGATGAGGAGAGAGAACCAGGCTGTGCCAAACACTATACTGGGTACTGGGTACTAGGCTTGGGTCCCTGGGTCCACAGGCCTACCACAGAGTGGTCAGTGTGACCACCAGCCCCTACCCCTGACACCCCACCGTACCTCCAGCCCTGTTAAGGCCACTGGAGCTGGAGAATGACACGGTGGGCATCCTCGTCAGCACAGCTGTGGAGCTCAGCCTGGGTGGACGCACACTGAGGCCAGCAGGTGAATGGCTGGGGTGGAGGTGGGGAAAGAGACGATGGGCAGGGTGCTGCCCAAGAAGGCAGGCATTGATGGCCCCTTGCTCTCCCCTATAGTGGTAGGTGTTAAGCTGGACCTAGAGGCCTGGGCTGAGAAGTTCAAGGTGCTAGCCAGCAACCGTACCCACCAGGACCAGCCTCAGAAGGTACTTGGGCAGGTGTGGGGGCAGTAAGCCCAGCAGAACCCATTCCGGAGTCTCCCAGGAACCTTTACCACTCAGAATGGTCCTGCGCCTATGGGGAGGCAGTGGTTGTTGCAGACGGCCTGGGGGGCCTGGGGATCCTGATGTACGATGGGAGATGGGAGGGGGAAAACTGGCAGGCACCTTACGGTCCTTGCTCTCTGCCCAGCAGTGTGGTCCCAGCAGCCACTGTGAGATGGACTGCGAGGTTAACAATGAGGTGCGTGTGTCCCGAACCCTAGCTTACCCTGATCCCAGATTTCTTAATCCCAACTGCAACTCCTAGCCCATCATTTGGCCTGGGGGTCTCAACATCCCACCCTGACTTTACAGCTTTACCAGAACTGGGGGAGTGGTGCCCCTTCTATCCAACCACCCGACCCCCAGGGTCTGGGGAGGAAGGTCTGGGCCTGAGCCCCTCTCCATCTCCCTCCCCCTTCCCCACCTCTCAGGACCTGCTCTGTGTCCTCATTGATGATGGGGGATTCCTGGTGCTGTCAAACCAGAATCATCAGTGGGACCAGGTGAGGGTCAGGGAGAGAGTAGAAGGAGGGGGCCGGGCTTTGAGCTTTCTGAGGATGTGGCACTGCCACCCCTGTGACTACCACCCCCTCCTGGCATTCCCAGGTGGGCAGGTTCTTCAGTGAAGTTGATGCCAACCTGATGCTGGCTCTCTACAATAACTCCTTCTACACCCGAAAAGAGTCCTACGACTATCAGGCAGCCTGCGCCCCCCAACCTCCAGGCAACCTGGGTGCTGCACCACGGGGGGTCTTTGTGGTGAGCCCCAGCGATGCCTGGCCTGGAGATGGGGGGAGGGGGCTGGGAGACCTGCCCACAGATGACCCTCCACCTCTGACGCGAGAGCTGGGGGTGTCCCGGGTTCAGAGACAGCAGTAGTAGCCCATGCCCCTCTCTCCATTACAGCCCACCATCGCAGACTTCCTTAACCTGGCCTGGTGGACCTCGGCTGCAGCCTGGTGAGTCCGAAGGGGAAGGGAGCGGGGTAGGGTGCTCCCTGACCAGATGGGCTCAAGAGAAGTGGTGGGGCTGGGCACTGGCTTCTGCTGACCACTCCCACTCAGTGACCCCTGCCCTGCAGGTCCTTGTTCCAGCAGCTTCTCTATGGCCTCATCTATCACAGCTGGTTCCAGGCAGGTAGGTGGGGCTTTAGAGGCCCCTCCTCGAAACCCCCTCCCCAATCTAAGCCCAAACCCATCCCAAAGGGAGGTCGGGGCTTAAGGCTGATCGAGGCTGAGACCCTAGACCTTGCCAGGATGAATGGGTGGGGCTGAGGCGCTCTGGGCCCTCGCAGACCCCGCGGAGGCTGAGGGGAACCCCGAGGCGCGCGAGAGCAGCTGCGTCATGAAACAGACCCAGTACTACTTCGGGTCGGTGAACGCCTCCTACAACGCCATCATCGACTGCGGAAACTGCTCCAGGTGCCCGCGGGGAGCGGGACCGGAGGGCTGGCTGCGGCCTGGCGGGGCCCATGGGCGGGGCCTTCCGGGTGGGCGCGGCCCGGGGCGGGACGGGGCTGCAGAGCGGAGGGGCGGGGCGAGTCTCAACGCCCCGCCTTTCCGTACTGCCTCCAGGCTGTTCCACGCGCAAAGACTGACCAACACCAACCTTCTCTTCGTGGTGGCCGAGAAGCCGCTGTGCAGCCAGTGTGAGGCTGGCAGGCTGCTGCAGAAGGAGACACACTGTATCCTGCCCCCGCCGCTCCCCGCCGCCCGCGCCCCCTCCTGCCCCGCGTGTCCCCTCCGTGCCCTGTCGCCTCCTTGACTCCCCACCCATGCCCAGCGGACGGCCCGGAGCAGTGCGAACTGGTGCAGAGACCGCGATACCGGAGAGGCCCGCACATCTGCTTTGACTACAACGCGACGGTGAGGAGGGGGCGGCGCACTTAACATCCCGCTCCCCTCCCCTCCCCGGGCCGCCGGCCGACCTGCACCTTGCCTCTTCCCGCAGGAAGATACCTCAGACTGTGGCCGCGGAGCTTCCTTCCCGCCGTCGCTGGGCGTCCTGGTCTCCCTGCAGCTGCTGCTCCTCCTGGGCTTGCCTCCCCGGCCGCAGCCCCAAGTCCACGCCCACGCCTCGCGCCGCGTCTGAGCGCCCCCTCCTGCCCCTCCCCAGGCCTCCCCGCCTCTCCCCTGCCCCACACACCCCGCCTTAGAGCCTCACCTCCTCCCTCACCGAAAGACCTGAGCGGCCAGGCCCAAAAGTCTGAGGCTTGGAGTGGGGGGGCGGGAGGGTCCCAAAGGCGGGTGCCGCAGGTCTTGGCCCCCAAGCCACAACTCGCCGCAGAACCGTCAAAGTGACCCCAGACACTGGACTCACCCACCCCTGAGGGCTGGGACAGGGAAGCCACAGTACTGGTGCCAAACCAGGCCTCCACTGCCCACCCTGCCCCAAGGCTCCCTTTGTGCGGGAGACCTAGGCCCTGCCCCAGCTGGACTTCTCTAACCTGGCCCTTATGTCCCACCCAGGACCAAATCCGGATTCCTGGGAATAATGAAGTTGAGATGGGCAGTTTGAGGCTTGTGCATCACAGCTTAAGTCCTGGAAGGAGAGAGGTCCTGAGGCAGCGGCCCCTTTCAGGCCTATGGCCACCTCCCACCTTCCAGCCCTGCAGGTGACAGACCAGTGACAGTGACACTGGCTCAGACACAACCCCATACACACCTGGAGCCCTGAGGGCAGAAACTGGACTCACATTAGACTTACCTAGGAGGACGAACACACACGAACACGTGCGCGCACGCGCGCGCACACACACACACACACACACACACACCCATGGGGTGGGGTGGGGTGGGGGCTCACAAAGCCTTACACAGGGCAGGGGGTTGGTGGGAGGGTTAGCACATGCGCACTTCATCTGCTCACCGCCCACCTCTAATCTGACTTGCAGCCCAGCTGGTCCTCTGTCTCTAATGCTGAATGTCAAACAGTGCCAAATGCTGAGGCAGGGGGTTCACCTCTGTCCCACCCTAGCCGCCAGTGTCCCGGAAATGTCCCTCACCCCACCAGGTGCTCATTGTAACCATTTCGCACTAGTGTCAACCCCCCAGGGGGACCACATGCCACTGCCTGCACCTCTTGGCAGAGGAATCTTCACCAGACATTGCCCTTTGCCTTAGCCAGAGTGATGTGATCACTCCTGGCTGGGCTATCCCACCCGCAACGTGGCCCTTACACACTCAGGCCTGTGCCCCACTCCCTGTTTCTTCACACTCACACAGTGGGGGAGGGGACTGCTCTCCCCTGCTGAACACACATGTGCAAGCATCCATACATGCACACACTCTGTGCACACACAGAGGCTGGGCCCAGGCACATGTCTTCACACTATTCATTCTGATCATTTCCCCCATAGGCATCCCAGCCTGGGGGCAAATGGGGGACGGAGAGCAGGGGGATGTGGCCAAGAGGCTCAGATGGACTGGGAGGAGGGGGGAGGGTGATGCATTAATTAATGGCTCCGTTAATTAATGTCATGTTGCTTGTTGCTTTCTCAGTGTGTGTGTATGGTCTCTGCCCGTTGCTGGTGCCAGGGTGGGCACCCATGCTGTACACCCAGCCTAGATGCCAGCCATGTCTTGCGGGGGCGTGTGTGTAACTGTAGTGTAGTCAGGTGCTCAATGGAGAATATAAAAATAAAAAAGAATCAAACATATACAGAAAAATAAATATATATTTTAAGTTTAAAAAACAGGAAAACAGACAAACAATCCCCATCAGGTAGTTGTCCAACCCCCAGCTGGGTCTAATCCTTCTCATCACCCACCCGACCTGGCTGCCCCCTCACCTCGGGCTCGGGGGATCTGTGGGGGACTGGGGGGCCATTTCCTTTTCCCTTTTTTTTGGTTGTTGTTCTATTTTGTACAGACAAGTCAGAAAAACAACAGTGACAAAAAGTCAAGAAACTTTGTAAAATATCGTGTGTGTGATTCCTTGTAAAATATTTTCAAATGGTTTATTACAGAAGATCAGTTATTAAATAATGTTCATATTTTCACTTCAAATGGTTCCCATCCACTGTGTCTGCCTCAGGGTGGGGTTTGGGTAGCTTGAAGACAGGAGGCCATGACCTCAAAGTCCCACCTAACACTCAACTGGGAATGAAGGCCATTGCAACTCAGGTACCCAGTGGGTGTAGGGCATGACACTTCCCGGGCTTCCTAAGTACCAGATCCTTGACATCCTTCATCTCATATAATCTCAAAAGCCTCTAAGAAAAGCTGTCCTTAAAGGCCAGGATGATGGGAGAAAGAAGACAGATGAAATTTGAGTTTAGGCAGGCATCCAGCCATCAGGTGAGACCACCAGGGCCTAGCGGGCAGGCCTTCCACTTGGAGCGATGAGTTAGTACCTAGCCCACGTCCATGACCTGGTGTTTGAGGGCCACCCTGCTGTCCAGAGGAGGCCAAGGTCTGGCCCACCCATAAGCATGACCACGGCTCCTTTTCAGCCAAGGGGAGGCCCAAGACCCAATGCTCTCCCTGACTGCTACTGCTCATGCTGGAACCCAAAACTGAGTCAGTTTCTGTGAATCCTCTGGGACCTCCCTCTGGCCTGCCCTACGCCCTTGTTCATTTTAATCCCAACTCTCTTAATAGTCAACCCTACTCCATGTGACCCTTCACACTGTTTTCAAGGGGAGAAACTAGTAACCACCAGCACAGAGGTTTCCTTCCCCCTCCCCGCCGACCGAGGTTTCCTAATACTGCTGATGCTCATTCTCTTACAATACACACTTTGCACTCACCTGGTGGGCAGCCGGCTTACACCTTAGACTTGGGTACTAGTTTATCCCCATAGCACAGATAAACAAATGGAGACAAGTCTCCTCTCTTGCTTGGTGAGGAAGGCAAGAAATCAGCAAAGGCTTCAGCTAGAAACCTGAAGTGACCTGGCTGGGGGGGCACTGGATACTAAATAAATGCAAAGACACTCTTCGCAAAGACACTCTTCCTCACTCCTCCTGCAGTGGTTGACCACAGAGCAATGCCTAACTAGTAACCCCTGAGAGAGCTCCCATGCCCTCCAACAGCCCCTTGGTCCCGCAATACTAAAACAACTGGGACTGGGGACATGCTTGCACTAAAAATTATTCATTTATCTGAAATTCAAATTTGGCTGAACACCCTGTATTTTGATTTGCTAAAGCTGGTAACCCTACCCTGACATCCAATGAAAACCCAGGCCCTAGACAAAGTAATGAGTGTCAACACCCTCTGTAACCTAGAAGGCTAAGCACACGTCAGAAGTTGTACTGAGATCAGTGGCTGAAAGGAAGGGATTCTGCACTTTATACATGTGCTCTGTCATATATAATTATTATTAACTATATACACATTTTTTAAAAGTTAACTTAATACACCAAAAAATCAGTTTGCACAGGACACAAACTGCCAGAAGCTGCCATTGCAGTAAGGTGGGGCCCCTGGGCCACCCTGGCCCAAGTCTGTGGAGGAGGCCTCTCTTCCTCAGGGTCAGAGATAAGAAATCTGTGATGGGGAAGAGAGTCACTCAAAGCAGCCCAGCCTTGCCCTTTTGGGGGCAGGAAACCTGAGTTCAAGTCGCAGCCCCACCACACTTGTAACAAGGGCAGCCTGGGCAACACACTCACTGAGCCCCCAGAGTGTACTGGCATTTTACACCACAGTCCCCTTGAACCCTCGCCGTAAAATTATCTCCATTTTACGGTCCATGAAATTGAGGAAACTTAGCCAGTGTCGCACAGCCGCCAAATGGCAGAGCAAGAATTCCAGTCTGGGTTATGTCCCATACACCCATACAACCTGGGTCAGAGACACACCAGGATGCGGAAGTTACGGGAGTTCCCGCACACTGGTGCGCACACCAAGACCATCAACATTCTTTCTTATCCACACACCTGTCCACAAAGACACACTCAGATGTACTCAGCTGTACACGGACGGGGCTACTGTTCCCAGGAAATTCAGCAAGCGCGGGTCTGCAGTTTTGCTGCTGCGCAGGTACCCGCAGCTTTCTCCAGGTTAGCGAAGCTATTGACTCTTCCCCACTTCCCAACAACCAGCAGAAACGGTCCTAAACACTACAACTCCCAAGCACACCCTCCTTTCACCAAACGGAATGGCCCGGGAGCATAGCTTCCTGGAACTTGTAGTTTTTGCCCAGAAACATGATTTCCGCTCGTCCCCGGCTTCGGCCGAGGACTCCATGTCCCAGCATGCCGCGGAGCCGGAAGGGCATCCCACCGCCGCCGGGAGCGCGCAAGCGCAGCACCCCTGTTTGTCGGTGCCTGGGAAGGGAGGAGGTACGGTCGTAGCCAAGACCGAGGCCGAGCCGGAGCTGACGAGACTTGACTGGAGCCCAGAACTAGGCTCCAGCCCCACGCAGATCGTAGGGCCCTCGAGTAGATGGAATAGGCCGAGTCCTGAGATCAACGCCAGCCCGGTCAGCTCGGCGCGGGGCCCACAGGGCAGGCAGGCAAGCAAGCAGACGTGCCGAAGCCTCCAGGGCCTTTCCTCAGGTTCCCGGCGAGGGGCCTAGGCCCCGGCCCCGCGACCAGGCCCAAATTGGCTCTTTGGGACCGAAGCCGACCCGACCAGAAGTGGAGTCTTCACCGGGGCCATAGGCCAGTGACTAGGCCGAGCCCGGGCCTCCCGTCGGGGCCGGACTGGGGCGAGGCCCCGGGGAGGCCCCTAACACACTAGACCCTTCCCTCAGGCCGACGCCCTTCGGGAAGATGCAGCGCGCCCTACCGGGCGCCCGCCAGCACTTGGGGGCCATCCTGGCCAGCGCCAGCGTGGTGGTGAAGGCCCTGTGCGCGGCAGTACTCTTCCTCTACCTGCTGTCCTTCGCCGTGGACACGGGCTGCCTGGCGGTTACCCCAGGCTACCTCTTTCCGCCCAACTTCTGGATCTGGACCCTGGCCACCCATGGGCTCATGGAACAGCACGTGTGGGATGTGGCCATCAGCCTTGCCACAGTGGTGGTGGCTGGACGTTTGCTGGAGCCCCTCTGGGGGGCCTTGGAGCTGCTCATCTTCTTCTCAGTGGTGAACGTGTCAGTTGGGCTGTTGGGGGCCTTCGCCTACCTCCTCACCTACATGGCTTCCTTCAACTTGGTCTACCTTTTCACTATCCGCATTCACGGAGCCCTGGGCTTCCTAGGTGGTGTCCTGGTGGCACTCAAGCAAACCATGGGGGACTGTGTGGTTCTGCGTGTGCCCCAGGTGCGCGTCAGCGTGGTGCCTATGCTGCTCTTGGGGCTGCTGCTGCTGTTGCGGCTGGCCACGCTGCTCCAGAGCCCAGCACTGGCCTCCTATGGCTTTGGCCTGCTCTCCAGTTGGGTGTATCTTCGCTTCTACCAGCGCCATAGCCGAGGCCGAGGGGACATGGCTGACCACTTTGCTTTTGCCACCTTCTTCCCTGAGATCCTGCAGCCCGTGGTGGGGCTGTTGGCGAACTTGGTGCACGGCCTGCTGGTGAAGGTAAAGATATGCCAGAAGACGGTGAAGCGCTATGATGTAGGTGCCCCGTCTTCCATCACCATCAGCCTCCCAGGCACAGACCCTCAAGACGCAGAACGGAGAAGGTACTGTGGAGTATTCCAAAACTTTGTTGAACTAGGAGAATATTTATTGATCAAGTCCCATATCGTCTGTTATACTTGCTGTATGTTGGCTGGCAGCCAAGGGTCAGGTGTTGGGGCAGACTCAGAGATAAAATCCAGTGTGTGGTCTTGAGAAACAGCGTTTAGGAGTCGGGGCTCCGGTAGGTGCTTTCCAACATGAAGGAGTGAAAGTTGCCTCAGGCCACTTAACAAGTCTCAAGAGATGCCCAGTGTCCTTTGATACTGTGTGCGGGGTTAATGGAAGGCCAGATACACATAATCCTGATCATCTCAGAAACTTGGAATCCTAGACACTGGTCCTATGGAAGCCAGAAACAACTTACAGGTCCTATTTCCCCTGTGAAGGAGGAACAGAAAAGAGACCTGGGATTCTTAGGAGGCAGTCTGGGCCACCCCAATTCAAAACGCTGAGCCATGTCCTCTTCCTGGATCTTAAAAATTCATATGCCGTGCTTCTCTGCCACTTACTTATCGAGAGGGAATCTTGGGGTCCTACACCCCGTCCCTCTAGCATGTATGTGCCACCAACCCCAGGGGACAGGCCATGTGACCCACTGCAGAGCCTGCTGACCACACAGAGAGTGGAGACGACGTTTTTCACTCTCTGTAAACCAAGCCATCTGCACTACCTGGAGTCCCAGATGAATTATTCACTGAATGCACCTTAGCCAGGGCAGGGCAGATCTTTTTTTAATCCAGCTTTCTGGCTCGCTTTCGCTCGCTCTCTTCCAGGTCTGTAGACTCACTAGAGTGGTAACAGTTCCATTCCCAACAGTATCGTTGAGGGGTTTATTTTTGTTTTTGTTTTTGTTTTGAGGCAGTTACTTTAGTAGTGAAACCTGGAGCAGGCTCTTCCTCCTCTAGGCTTCTGCTTTTGCTCACCTGTGAAATGGATTCTTGGCAGGCAGTTTTATGAATTCGGCTGAAAAGTTATCCCTGTACTTACTCGTCACTCAGGCTGTGGATCTGAGCGTGGGACACACCCCTTTCTCAAAGGGGTTTCCAGCTGGGGAAGGGCCACAGATGATTATGGCCTAATGTAGTAGATGTTGAAAAGTACACAAGGCATGCTGCAGGGCATAACCGTGGGCCCTGCGGTTTTGTCTCCATGGCTGATGAATTCTAAAGACTTGAGGTCTGTCTTCACTTTATGCAGTGGAGGAGATGGGACCGAGAGGGCTAAGCCTGGTAGAAACTGAGTGATCCTCAGCTCCGCAGGTGGGGCCAAGACACAGGGGTGACTCCTCCTTTAGTGAGAAGTCTTGGATTGTTAGGGTTGGCTGGTGTTTCAAACACCTCTGCTCAGGCCCAAGAAAATGGCAGGTTAGGATAGGGAAGGTTGTCAGGATGTGAGTTCTTGGCCTGGCCTTATGGTTGTTACTCCTCCAACCAGTTGGACATTTGGCAGCATGCCACTCCTAAACCCAAACAGCTACTAGTAGTGGGAAGACAGGGTTTCCTATCTTTGATCCTTGTGAGGAAGTGCCTAGCATGCCACTATCTCTGTACGTCGGCAGGCTTTAGACAGAATTGACAAGGCAGTCTCCAGGATGGAAGCCTGGGTAGCACAGGGAAGGACTGTCCTGTGTATGCCAGTTTGCATGTGTCAGGCTGGAGGACAGGGTGGAATTGTGCTAGGGTTTTCTGTGCCCGTGTTCTTGTTGCCTTTCCTGTCGTGTTCCCTGGCATGGTGGAGGTTTTGGTTCTCTGCTGGAACTTGGAAGGCTATTGCAGGCTGTCTCCCATGCTTGTAGCACAGACAGGTAGAGGCATCAGGGTTTCATAGTGACCACTAGTGAAAGTATCAGCTGGCAGCATGGGCATTCCACCTCTTGGTAGACTAGGGTCCCAAGTCCACGTTTATACCTTCTAGTCAACTCTCCTGGCTCCCCCCGAATGGGGTCCAAAACAGTTTGTCCAGTGGAACCAGTAGGCTTTGGCCTGTGTCCCTCCAAATGGGCTGTTCCTCCTCCTCTTTTTGCAAGGACTTGGTGTGTCCCTGCTCTAACACAGGTACTGATGGCTTTGGGGATTCTTCTGGAAATGAGAACATTAGTCAGGAGGGATGGGCTGACCCAAGTTGGCCCTGCTTCCCAGGTTGAGATCCAGGGTAGGTGCTCGCGTTCCAACATTCCCCACAGACCCTTTCCAGGAGACTCAAAACAGCCCTAATGAGGACAGAGGAAGAAGTAATAACCCTCTCCTTGGATGTGATACCAGTGCCCAGGCAGAAACTCCCATGTTCAGGGACTCCTTCAACCCATCTTTCTTGGGGTACCAGCCCTGCCCATGCTTAGGCACCACCCTCAGAATCATTCGTGGGACTGGCCTCATGGGCAGTCTGGCAGACACTCTGCTGGCCTACTCAGCCTGAAGGTGCCCTGGCTATGAAGGGAAGGCTCTGCAGCCTTTGGGTCCTTCTTCTGATGGCGGTGGGGGGGAGGACACGACTATCCAGTCCCTGGGGAACCCTGGGCCCTGCATGGTGAAGGGGTATTAATATATAGAATTCTGAGAGAAGTCTGGGTGGTAGGGGGAGTCAGCTTCATGGGGGAAGAGTACAGGACATGAGCCAAGTGACTTGTCATCTTTCCTCTGGCTCCAGGCAACTGGCCTTGAAGGCCCTCAATGAGCGGCTGAAGAGAGTGGAGGACCAGTCCGTCTGGCCAAACATGGACGACGATGAAGAGGAGGCAGGAGCCAAGGTGGATAGCCCCCTACCCTCAGACCCCCAGAATCCAGGGAAGGGGGCTGCCCCAGAATCCAGCCTGATCACCTTCGAGGCAGCTCCCCCGAAGCTGTAACTCCAGACCACCTTGAGTGTAGGCGCCTCCTCTCCCAAGCCCCCCCTTGACACCTCTCAGCTACTCCAGGGCAATGACTGCTCTGAGAAGGAAGAAGGCCTGCTGGGGGTTTCCACAGCCTTCTGCTGTTTCTCGCCAACACTACCCAGGACTCTTGCTACCTGGTTCCAACTCCAGACAACCACTATGCCAGGCATGGGGCCTCTGAAGCATCAGCCTGTCCGGGCCATCTGAGGTAAGACTGTACCTCAGCAGACAGTCCCAAGCAAGTGGCTGCAGGGACAATGGTGCCACAACTCCTGGGTCAACCCTCATGCCTGATACTGGTTGCCAAGAGCCCTGAGCCAAGGCAAGGATTTGCCAAAACCGTTCTGGGGGTCCAGCCAGTGCAGGGCTGCACATTCCTGCCCACCCACAGAAAGACTATGTTCATGTGAAAATTTCTGATTCCCTCTGCTGTGGCTAAGGCTGCTTCTTGGCCAGAAGAGCCACGGCTCCCAAGTATTTTCTACAGGACCACTTACGTGGGCAGCGAAGCCCAGCCTCGCAGTATCAATAAAGCAGTTCTTTGAGGTACGGCTCCTGGGCTCTATCAGACCACCTTGTGTAGTCCCCTCATCAAGTTCAACTGCAAAGTTAGGGACTTTACTCTAGGTTCAAGAGTGTGGTCTCCTTGGCAACTCCAGCTGAATAAGAAGCCTGTTGCCCCCACTCCTCCACCACCACTGTTAAAAAACCTTCCCAGAGCCATCGCTTCAGATCCTTACTCATTTTCCTCCCTCTGATTCCCCGTCAGGGACGCCCTGCCCAGAGGATCTGATGGTTGAGGGCCTCTCTATCATAAAGAGCGTTCTTATCAATGTCTCACCCTTAAGAAAGTGGTCAGTGCTTGACACCTCTGGAAACAGCCCATCCCCAGCTCCCACCACATCACTGTCCACATCTAACTACCAGTTTGGCGACGCCAGCACAGTATGCAGCCAGGAGAATAAAAGGACACACAGCTGTACCATTCGCAGCTATAGCTCTAGGGCCCTGGGTGGCACAGGACGCTCAGCGGCCAGACCCTCCGAGCTCATGTGCTGGGAGAGCTTCAGCCCCTCAGTGAGCAGCCAGGGACAGGGGTCCCCATCTTGCCCAGCTGCCTGTTTCTTCATGCTGACAGCATTAGCGAGAACTATCCCCAACTCTAAGCTATTTCTCCCATCAGGTCTTTTCAGTCATTCTTCTTTATTTTGCTTTTTTCTCTCCTGTAATTTCTAGACATACCAGTACAAGTATAAGTTGAGTTGCCAGGGAAGTAGGTTTGCAACCCCAACTTCATCCAGACATCATCCATAAGCTCCTCTGGGACAGTACAGAAGAAAAGGGGAAGCACTCCACCATAAGGAGCAAGCAAAAATGTCACACACAAGACTCCTGCTCTAGACTGCCCCGGTGCTTGAAGTGTCCTCATGACATGGTCAGCTGAGGGAGTCCAGGAGGTCCCAGCCCCCACTACTGCACTGAGGGGAAAATCCAGGCTTCTAGGCTCAGAAGAGCTCATGGCTGGATTCTTTTGCGGTACAGGTAGGCGTTGCTCACCTGACTCATGATGACCAAACTGGTAATGACAGGGCATAGCACAGCGAGGTACCAGACCCCACCAGTGACTGTGGCGGTGAACCAGAGTGAGCACATGCCCAAGAAGAGGCTGGCGCTACCCAGAAGGTAGCCCACTAGCCCAGAGGTGGCATGGTATAGCTTGAGCTTAGCCAGGGGCCAGCGGGGCAGCAGTTTAGGGTAGAGCAGCCCCACCCCACCGGAGCACTGCAACCCCGCCCACAGCACAGCTATCAGCCCCGCCCGCCCATGCCATGTGGCCAGGTGGGCTTTGCCAAGGTGTTCCTTATGGAGGATGACAAGACCTAGGCCCAGCAGTGCACACAGCAGGGCCAGCAGCTGCAGTACCCAGTGGCAGCGTGCTCGGCCCTTCCGTGAGAGGGAGCGCAGCAGCGAACTCTCAGGAGAGAACACCAGCAGTGCCTCGGTCATCAGGAAAGAGAACTGGGGAAACAGGGATGGGAAACTAAGTCAGGGTGCTGCCCAGCAAAAGGAAAAAGAGCTTTAGATAACTTTCTAAGCTGCCAGTCCCTGTGGGCAGATTTCCCCCTTTCCCTTCTCTACCCAATGACAAGAGTATCCATTTGGCAGGGCAAGAGCGGGGAGCTCTATCAGGGACAGAATATCTGCCCCAAGTAGCTGGCAAGAGGTATATACCTCTCCATGTTTCTTCCTAGGTGCTATTTTGAAATATCATGTCTGCCATATTACCCCGCAAACACAAGGTTTGAGATGTGGCAGTTATAAATGATTCACAAGCTTTGTTTCCCTGACACAGGGCTGGATACAATTTCTTGGCAAGAGCTGGCCACATGGGTGCACTATTTCAGGGAAAATTAGATGCATCACAATAAGGTAAAAAAAGACACAGGTACACCCAAAAATCATTTTCCAAGCTTCGGAACTGGAGGTGGATGAAGCCTCATTTTGTGCTTAGACAGATTTGCCCGGGTTTTGAACACTATGGTTCAAGTCTGGTATATATACTACAGGCAGGTGTTGAAGCATGCAGCTCCTTCAGTCCCACATTCCATCCCTCCAAAGAGATATTAAGCATCCATAAGGATTCAGAGGCTGCCAGGGCTACCACCCGTACCTATGCTCCCTCCCACCTCTAAGAGCTGGCCAGGCCCACTACTTACAGCCAGAGACATAAGCGTGGGGTGCCAGGAGAACAGACCTGCAATGAAGAGGAGGCTTTGTGAGGCTGAAGCAAGAAGAACCCAGCCACACTGATTCCTACAGTCTGAGGGAAATGGGCAGCGCGTCGCCCAAGGAAGTGCTGCCAAAATACTAAGACCCCTCTTACTGCAACAAGCTCACCCCATACCTATTCTTGCTTCCTGGTCCCTCCCTGGAGCAGAGGCCATGCTTTGCCACTCCTCTGGCAGGGCTCCCTCCTTCTCCCAGCACTTCACACAAGGCAAGTGGAGCACCAAGAGAAGGAAAGAAAAGCCAGGTACTCTCGCCAAACTGACAGAGCCCCCACACTCCCCTCCTCCCCGCTTATTCCTCTAGCATAGGGTGTGCCCCAGCCAACCAAGCCTTTCCCAGGAGTCAGGCGCAAGGATTCCTATTGCTCCTGCTCCCCAGGAGAAGGGGCACTTTCCTTCCCAGTCGACTATGAATTCTACTTACTGGAGCCAGGCCTGGCAAGCACAGCCACAAAGACGGTAAAGCCCAGGGCCACAAGGTGGGCAGCAGCCCCAGAGGCAGTGCGCAGAGCTCGGTAGATGTGCGACTCGGTCTCCACAGAAAGAGCCATGGTCACCCAGGCCAGTGGCTGGAGCCTGAAAGCATAGTAGAATGAGCAAGGGTCTCAGGTGCCTGCTGTCCACTCCACACTGGAGCAAGGGTTGCAGGGCAGGAACGCCACTCTCTTCCAAGAAGTTAAGGTAGGAAGGGACAGTACCAAGACAGGTACCAGTAACAGTCGAGGGCTAGCGACCTGTCAGCGTGTACCCAGCATCTGAACTGGCACTGATCACTGGCCCACCTTCCAGGTAGGATGCGCAAGGCCGTGTAATATACTACAAATCCCAGCGTGCATCCCGCCGTCGCCGGACGGGAGCGCTAGCAGGAAGCGCGTGAAGCACTACGGGTATTGTAGTTCCCATCTGCGCACCAACTTACAGCCTGAATCCCTTTGCGCACAGTCTCCCCACGTGCCGCTGGCATGCTGCCCCTACACGCTAGGGACTCGCCTGCCTCACCCGCAGCGCTGACCCGACGCGGTGGTTTCTTCCCGGGAAAGCGGGACACTAAAGCCCCTGCCGCGCGCACTGCCGCTCCGTCGCGGAGCCGCTTCACTTCCGGGTGCGACGTCTACCTACCCCGGGACTTCCTGGGACAAGCTCCCCCACCCCCCACCCCTACCCCCACCCCCACCCCCGCCACACCTCTCCGTCGTACTGCGCAGGCGCTGTTGAGCAGACAGCTTGACGGGTGTGTGAGTGCGCAGGCGTGCCTGATCCGACCATCCAGGCCTTCGGGTTGTTCCCGACGGGTGTTCGCCGGTCTAGGTGCTGGAGACTATAGACCTGGGCTCTGCTGGCGCCATGGGCAGCGGCTGCCGTATAGAATGCATATTCTTCAGCGAGTTCCACCCCACGCTGGGACCCAAGATCACCTATCAGGTGCCATCCGGGCTCGCGGGGCGGGGAGCAGAGGGGGACGGGGAGCAGAGGGGGACGGGGAGAAGGACGCTCTCGGGAGCTCAAGCAGGCTGCCTGAAAGCGGTGGATTCCCGCGCCCCGTACTGCACGCAGGCACACCACTCCTTCATTCGTGGAGAATCGTGAACCGAGAGAATACTCGGACCCAGGTCCCAGGCTCCCAGTGTGGTGGAGCAAACAAACATCCCATAGACAGTGATTGTGGGAAATCAGGTTGTGAAGACCCAGAGGAGCTTCCAGTTCCCAAGAGAGGCCGGGGTGCGTGGTCCAATAGTATTTCTGGATGCTTAGGAATTTAGATAAAGGAGGAGAGAGTGTGCCAGGTAGGGGAAACAGCATATACAAAAGCCAGGAGGCAGGTGAGAACCTGGCGTGTGTTTGGAAACACAAAGGAGTAGTAGACCTGGTTGCATGGGGGAGAGGTGAAACCCTGGATAAGAGGGCTTAGGCCTTGGTGGTCCCCCAAGTTACTCTGCCTAGTCCCAGGGTCCACTAAGGGGCCTCTTGCCACTCCACTCCCCAGGTCCCTGAAGACTTCATCTCCCGGGAGCTGTTTGACACAGTCCAAGTGTACATCATCACCAAACCAGAGCTGCAGAACAAGCTTATCACTGTGTGAGGCCCTAGTGGGGAAGGAGGGGGATGTCCCAGGAGAAGTGGACAAGTTTGGGGGCAGGAAGAGCCTGACTCTGTTCCCACCTGTTCCCCCCATCTAGCACAGCCATGGAGAAGAAACTCATCGGCTGTCCTGTATGCATCGAACACAAGAAGTACAGCCGCAATGCCCTGCTCTTCAACCTAGGCTTTGTGTGTGACGCCCAGGCCAAGACCTGTGCCCTTGAGCCCATCGTCAAAAAGCTGGCTGGCTACCTGACCACACTGGAGGTCTGCAACACAATGGGCTTGAATGGATGGGCAGGCAGACAAATGTTTCCAAAGCCCTCTAGACCTGGGAATCTGCCAGGGCAGGATGCTGGCCAGGGGTCCCAGGGTGTGCCCACCATGTTGTCCATGCTTCATCCAGCTAGAGAGCAGCTTCGTGTCAACAGAGGAGAGCAAGCAGAAGTTGGTGCCCATCATGACCATCTTGCTGGAGGAGCTAAATGCCTCAGGCCGGTGCACTCTGCCCATTGGTATGGCCCAGCCTTTGCAAGCACAGCAGAAGGGTAGAGGAGGAACAGGAACATGGCAGGGGAAGGCAAGCCCAGCCGTGGACAAGACTCATGAACAAATTGGTGGCCAATAAATAGCCATGAGCTGGGTTGATGATGTTCAAGGTCCAATGCATGTTGGGAGTTGGGATGTGGAGGCCATGCTCCATGCTCCTTGGGCATGTTCCCTTCCCTCTCTGGACCTATCTCTTCTTCCATGAAAGGGGAAGATTGGGGGGCGCCTAACTGGGTCAGTCAGTAGAGCATGTGAGTCTTGATCTGAGGGTCGTGAGTTCAAGCCCCACAGTGGGCATAGAGTTTACTTTTAAAATGGCAGGGTGTGGGGGTGGCCCTACCCAGAGCCACCCATCTGCATCAAGGGCTTCTGGGAGGACTGGAGGGTAATTGAGGGCCTCTGAAAGGAGATAACATTAAAGATATGGGTGGGTCCCCCGCAGATGAGTCCAACACCATCCACTTGAAGGTGATTGAGCAGCGGCCTGACCCTCCTGTGGCCCAGGAGTATGATGTGCCTGTCTTTACCAAAGACAAGGAGGATTTCTTCAACTCACAGTGGGACCTCACCACACAACAGGTGTGCTAGCCCTCCCTGGGTATCATCACATAGGGCTGGCCACAGCCCTGGCCTCATCCCACCCCTACTGACCCTGCCCTGCCCTGCCCAGATCCTGCCCTACATTGACGGCTTCCGCCATGTCCAGAAGATCTCAGCAGAGGCAGACGTGGAGTTAAACCTGGTGCGCATCGCCATCCAGAACTTGCTGTAAGTGGGGCAACAGTCACACTCAGGACAGGATTGCTAGCCAGGAAAGAGCCCTAGGACCCTGAGTGTGGGGGCTGGGAAGGCATGGTCCTCAGAAGCTGAGCACAACTATCTCCCCCAGGTATTATGGTGTCGTGACACTGGTGTCCATCCTCCAGGTAGGTGAGTCTGAAGTCTGGTTAAGCAGAGAGTGGATCGTGTGGCTTGGCCAGACTGGGGCTGTGTCAGACTTCCAAGCCTCTCACTCAGCCCCCTGTGCCTCCTGCTACCCTCCAGTATTCCAATGTGTACTGCCCGACACCCAAGGTCCAGGACCTGGTAGATGACAAGTCCCTGCAGGAGGCGTGTTTATCCTATGTGACCAAGCAAGGTAGTGGCGGGCTCTGGGGGAGGCCATCTTGTGGAGGGCAGAGCTACAAGCAGATCTGACCCCTGGTGCCCACAGGGCACAAGAGGGCCAGTCTCCGGGATGTGTTCCAGCTGTATTGCAGCCTGAGCCCTGGCACTACTGTGAGAGACCTCATTGGCCGCCACCCCCAGCAGCTGCAACGCGTTGATGAACGGTCAGAAGGGGATTCCCAGGGGCACGAGGGGTTTGCCTGAAGGCAGATACTCTATATCTCTCTGGAGCCCTGGGTTAGAGAGGAATCAGGAGATTCCCAATGAGCAGAATCATGTGGCACTGCTAGTCCAGGCAGGCTTTCTGGAGATGCTGCATTTGGAGGCCAGTCTGTCACTGAGACAAAATCAGAAGGGAGACTGCAGGAAAGAGTTGGCCTGGCTGGAGGGAGTCCTGGCCAGGGCATCACCCCTCTCTCCCTCAACCCCACCCCAGGAAGCTTATCCAGTTCGGGCTTATGAAGAACCTCATCCGGCGACTACAGAAGTATCCCGTGCGGGTGTCTCGGGAGGAACGGAGCCACCCTGCCCGGCTTTACACAGGCTGCCACAGCTACGATGAAATCTGTTGCAAGACAGGTGGGGGCAGGCAGCACAGCTGAGGTGGGGTCAGGGCAGGGTGGTCAAGCCAAGATTACTCATCTCACCTGCACTGTCCCAAACAGGCATGAGCTACCACGAGCTTGATGAACGGCTGGAAAATGACCCCAACATCATCATCTGCTGGAAGTGAGACTGGGGTGGGGTAGGCTGGTCTAGGCACATGGCTGTGGCTACTCTCTCCTGCTAAGCCTTGCTTGGTGCATCAGGGCTAGGCCAGTAGACTAGTCCATATTGTCTCAAGGTTGACCCTCACTTCTGTGAATGAAATCATCCATTTCAACCTGCCTTTACTGAGTGCCACCTCTGAACCAGCCATCAGAGAATGGCAGTGAAATAGCTGAGGTCCTGGCACCCTGGTGCGCCATCTGGTGGACAGGACCGACTATGGACAAGTAAATGTGCCTGGTAATTATAAACTGAAATAAACAGCCAGAAAGAAACAATCAGGAAGCTGTGATGAAGAATGACTTGGGGTGGGAGCTGGGTCTGTTCTGGGTTAAAAGGGCAAGGAAGGCCTCGCTGAGATGACGTGAACTGAGGCCTGGAGGAGTAAGAGTATTCCAGGCAGAGGGAAGGTGTGAAGCCCAGAAGCAAAAGCAACTTTAGGATGTATGAGGAATGTGGGGCACCTGGGTGGCTCAGTTTGTGGTGGGTCAGTCAGTTAAGCTTCCGACTTCAGCTCAGGTCATGATCTCACAGTTGGTGGGTTGGAGCCCTGCATCACGCTTTCTGTTGTCAGCTGGAGCCTGCTTCAGATCATCTGTCTCCCTCTCTCTCTGCCCCTCCCCCTCTCTCTTGCCCCTCCCCCCTCAAAAATAAACAAACATTAAAAAAAAAAAAAGGATGTGTAAGGAACCCAAGAGAAGCCCACGGGGCTGGAACATGGGAGGCAATGGGGAGAGGGACAACAAATGGAAGTACCGAGGTAAGGGGGGCGGGCAAGACCATAATTCTGCAGAATTGCTGGTAAGCTGCTTTGGACATATTTCGAGGACTAGAGGCGGCCACAGAGTCACCCAGAAAAGGACTACAGCAGTTATTTCATGACATGTGATGGTAGCCCGCTAGGCTAGGATGGAGAGACGTGGGCACTGCGCAGTACTTTAGGGAGTAGAGTCAACAGGTGGAGGTGGGCACGAGACCTGCAAGAGCCAGAAAGCCACGGAGAGACGGTACGGCTGAGATGGAGCCGCTGCAGTAAGAGCTGGTGGGGGCGAGGTGACCCCATCCCTGTGCGGGTCGACTTGACGTCCGCGGAGACAGCCTAGGCCACCCAAATCTGGCATTCGGGGCAGACCCGTGAGCCGCAGGCAGAGGTGAAGGAGAAAGCTCTGGGAGTCCAAAGAGGACTGCTAACTGCAGCCAGGAAAGCGAGGGGGGCGGGGGCGGGGCCTGGGCCCGCGCGCAGGCGCTGGACTAACCGTTTCCATGGCGGCGAGGAGCCACGAGCCACAACAGCTCCGCAACGGCCGGATCCGAGACCTCGACCCTGCGGAAGACGGTCGTCCTCCAGAGTTTCAGCACCCTCACTTCAGCGTCGGCTGCTTCCCGCGGTCAGCTGAACCCTGCCTTCCCGCTCTCTGTCCCCAGCCACAACATGGGCGACCTGGAGCTACTACTGCCGGGGGAGGCTGACGTGCTGGTGCGGGGGTTGCGCAGCTTCTCGCTGCGCGAGATGGGCTCCGGAGGGTGAGGCAGCTGGATCAGGGTCAGGCGGAATCGTGGGGTCAGAACCCTTGAATGGGGGAGGATGGGCCTGACACTGGGGGAAAGGGTCCCTGGTTGTGGAGGAGCCTCCAGGTGAGAAGACAAAGGTCAAGTTAGGGGACGTATGGTCCTGAGCGCCCTCTGGACCCTCGGGAACAGTTTAGGCTTCAATAGGACGTGGCCCTCACCCCACTCCTACTGCACACATGTGCACTCAAATGCACATACACCCCTGCTCTCTGGGGCAGGTGGAACCAGCAGCATGAGAACTTGGAGAAGCTGAACATGCAGGCCATCCTTGATGCTACAGCCAGCCAGGGCGAGCCCATCCAGGAGCTGCTGGTCACCCATGGAAAGGTATGCTGGGGCCACAGGCAGGGTTCCTGCCTTCCCACCACCTCCCACACCACCCACTCTACTAGTCAGGAGCACCCTGGGTGCCTGCACTTCCCTCTGGCTGGTACACTTGTCTTCCCCAAGCGAACAGAGAGAAGTGTGTTGCACATGTGATTTTCCATTCCTTTTGGACAAGACCCTGGCACACCAGGCCAAGTGTGAGGCGTAGGTTGATTTGGAAGATAATCATGGATCATACAACAGCCTAGGCTGTGGGGGGAGGGCCTAAGTTCTAAAGACATCCTTGAATAGACTGTCAGGCCAGAGGGGGCCCTCGTTGAAATGGGAGTGGGACTTTGGCATGGAAGGAGGCACCCTTCCTAACTTGAGAGAGGAGTTGGAAATCAGGGATCAACCTGGCTGGAACATGAGCCAGGAGGTGGCTGGAAAAAGTGACTTGAGATATCACTTGACAGAAGGGTTCCTTTGCAAAGAAAAGGTGGAGCCCCCTAATGGGGGTGAGGGGAAAAGACTAGAAAACTGTGCAGGGCCCTGAGTAAGGGTGCGGTCAAGACACATCAGAACTTTGGAAGGCCAGAGGACAGAGACAAGAGAAAGGGCATGAGCAGGAGAGCCAGCCTAAGGGAATGCCTAGATAGGGGCAGAGGGGACAAGGCTGTAGGTGCAGGGTGGAGGAAGGCAGCTAGGGACAAGGCAAGACCCAGTTACAGGAAGCATGGAGGACGTCCCCACAGAGATGTTGAGGGCAGCTAGAAATGAAGGTCTAAGGTGCGGAGAGAGGCTGGGAAGGTGCCTATGGGGAGAATCTAGGAGCCCAGGAGAGTTTGAGAAGAGTCAGGCTGGGCTGAGTCAGAGATGGGAGGGTTGAGGGGCCAAGGTTGGCCTACTTCATCCATCCTTTCCCCTCCCCCTCGAAGATCCCGACGCTAGTGGAGGAGCTGATTGCCGTGGAGATGTGGAAGCAGAAGGTGTTCCCTGTGCTGTGCAGGCTGGAAGACTTCAAGCCCCAGAACACTTTTCCCATATACATGGTGGTGAGCTGGGCTCCTGGATCATATCCTGCCCACGCCTCTAGAGGGCCCTGGACTCGAGAAGAGAGCTGGTAATAGCATCCTTCCTTTAGTATCCCCAGGCTGTGTCCTCTTTATCTGACAGGTACACCACGAGGCCTCCATCATCAACCTTCTGGAGACAGTATTCTTCCACAAGGTGAGCCATCAGCCCTGCCCACCGGCTACTGCTCCCAGCAAGAACCTAACAGGGAGGGAGGTTGTGTCTATGTGGGAAGAGCATCAGAGACAGAATGTTCCCCTCTGCCTGCCTCTCAGGAGGTGTGTGAGTCAGCAGAGGAC
This sequence comes from Paguma larvata, assembly GCA_030068075.1. Taxonomy (NCBI): domain Eukaryota; kingdom Metazoa; phylum Chordata; class Mammalia; order Carnivora; family Viverridae; genus Paguma; species Paguma larvata. The sequence continues at coordinate 18,226,796 of CM057842.1, read as the reverse complement.
ACTGTCTTGGACCTGATAGACTACTGCCACCGAAAACTGACTCTATTGGTGGCCCGGAGTAGCCATGGTGGCTCACCTGAGGAGGAGGGGTCCCAGTACAGCACCCCCATGCAGGTAGGCTGAGGTTCCCTGGGGGTGCCAATGGCTAGACCAGGCTCTTTTGAGGACTGAGCAGGTAGGGGGTGCCCCATCTTGAGCACCACGTTGCCCCCCACCCAGGAGCTGCAGAAGCAGGCAGAGCTGATGGAGTTTGAGATCGCATTGAAGGCCCTCTCGGTGCTGCGCTACATTACAGACTGTGTGGACAGGTGGGCACCCCTGCCAGGGCTGGGACCTTCAGTGGAAGGCTGGGAGCCCGATCCTGCAGCTTCTGCTTACTTCTCTCCACCACCACCCCTAGCCTTTCCTTGAGCACCTTGAACCGCATGCTCAGTACCCACAACTTGCCCTGCCTCCTGGTTGAACTGCTGGAGCACAGTCCCTGGAGCCGGCGGGAAGGAGGTAAATCCTCCCTGACCTGCCTAAGCCCCAGCTCACTGCTTCCAGAACATCCTCCAGGATTTATGGGGATGGGCAGCTTGCACACACAGGCAGACAAACTCTGCCCATTAGCCCATAGAGGATACCAGGATGCCTCACCCAAGATGGGCTTAGACCTGGGCTCTGCAGCAGGCAGAGTGTGTCCACCACCAAGGACCCCCCTGCTCTGGAGCAAGCAGTACCCCTGCCTGGGCAAGTCATACACTTGGGCAGCACCCTAGCCCATGCAGCTGTCTGACTCAGAGTGTGCAATACCTGCTCCCAGTGCACTGGTTCTTCTCCCCAGGTAAGCTGCAGCAATTTGAGGGTGGCCGTTGGCAGACATTAGCCCCCTCAGAGCAGCAAAAGCTGAGCAAGTTGGATGGGCAAGTGTGGATTGCCCTGTACAACCTGCTACTAAGCCACGAAGCCCGGGCCCGCTACTGCCTCACCAGCTTTGCCAAGGGACAGCTCCTCAAGGTGGGGAACTCCTCCTGCATTGGTACCACCTCGTCCCATCCCACCCTACCCCTGCTGTTTATCACTGCCCACCTACATCAGCCCCAGCCCTCTTTCCAGACCTTGGATCTCAGGTGACGAAGCAGCTAGTGGCACAAGGTCCCCACATGCACCTCAGTCCAGCCCAGCCCAGGCCCTCTCTGGTCAGCACCACTTCACATTGGCCTCCCCCGGATTCCCTTGCAGCTTCGGGCCTTCCTCACAGACACACTGCTCGACCAGCTGCCCAACCTGGCAGACCTGCAGGGCTTCCTGGCCCACCTGGCAGTGACCGAAACCCAGCCCCCTAAGAAGGACTTGGTGTTGGAACAGGTAGGGACTAGGAAGTTAGTTGCTCAGGACCACTGTCCACTTTGCCAGCTCCTCTCTGACACTTTCCACTTCTCTCCCTCAGATCCCAGAAATCTGGGAGCGGCTAGAAAGAGAAAACAGAGGCAAGTGGCAGGCTATTGCCAAACACCAGCTGCGGCATGTATTCAGCCCCTCAGAGCAAGACCTGCAGCTGCAGGCACGAAGGTGGGGCCTGCTGAGTGGGCAGAAGGGGTGGGAGGCATGAAGAAGGCATGGACAGCAGTGCTCTAGTGCCCCCACTGGCCAGGCCCAGCCAGGCTTTCCTGACCCCTTTCCTAGATGGGCTGAGACCTACAGACTGGACGTGCTAGAGGCAGTAGCTCCAGAGAGGCCCCGCTGTGCCTATTGCAGTGCAGAGGCCTCCAAACGCTGCTCACGATGCCAGAATGAATGGTATTGCTGCAGGTGAGGGTATCCTAGGACCTTGGACTCCTAAGCCCCATTTCCACACCCCCCACAAGTGCTGCGTGCTCAACGATCCACCTGTCTGCAGGGAGTGCCAAGTCAAGCACTGGGAGAAGCATGGAAAGGCTTGCGTCTTGGCAGCCCAAGGTGACAGAGCCAAGTGAAGGCTAGAGCTGCTGAGGGCCAACCACCCATGCGGTACCACCCACTCAGAATGTGCCCTGAACCTCAGGATCTCAGCCTAGCCTCTGACAGAGCCCTAGCTTCCCCGGTGGTGAGCACAGCTGGGAAGGGTAGAGCTGCTGACCCATCTCCCCCAGCAAAGCGCTCCCCACCCACTTCCTGCCCTACCCAGCGGGTAGGCTGAGGGCGCTGCCTCAGCAAGCAGGAGGCCTGGGCGGGGGCAAAGGCAAGGGCCGGATGTGGGGACCCTGTTGGTCTAGCACAGTAAAGCTGGCCTCTAGAAACGGTCTGTCTCCGAGTGGCCTTTTGCGGTGGTCGTCGTCGTCGTCAACAGGACGGGTGTTGTTCCCGGGATGTGAGGAGAAAAGGAAAAGGAGGGCGGGGAGTTTTCGAGAGCGCGCCCAACCCCGCGCCCTCGCCGCCCCGCTCGGCCTGTGGTCCGACACCGCCTGAGCGCCCAGGTTTCCATTGCGCCGCTCGCCCGGGTTCTCGCCCGCCGCCCTGCCCGGATCCCGGGGGCGGCGCCGCATCGGGGTCCGCCCCGCCGCCCCGCCCGCCCCGCGCTCGCTCGCGCCGACAGCCGGCGGGAGTCCGGGCGCGACCCGGCCATGTCCACGAAACCTGAGCTCATTGAACTGAGGGAACTGGAACCCGCTCGGCGCGCGGGCCCGGGTCGCACCCGGCTGGAGCGCGCCAACGCGCTGCGCATCGCGCCCGGCACCGCGCGTAATCCGGCACGGCAGCTGGTCGCCGGCCGCGGCCACCACTTCCAGCCCGCGGGGCCTGCCACGCACACGTGGTGCGACCTCTGCGGCGACTTCATCTTGGGCGTCGTGCGCAAGGGCCTGCAGTGCGCGCGTGAGTAGCAGCCCCGCGCGCTGGCAAGAGCGAAAAGGGCGGCCAAAAGGCAGCGCCGTCGCTGTGTGTCAAGTCGCAAAGGAGGGGGTCGGAAGGGTTGGTTCCGGCGGGCCGGGTCCGTTACGTTTGCCCCGTCGTGTAAGAGTGCAAGCAGATAGATGGTTTATATCCTTGTCTTATTCCACCTGCAACATGGGCACATTTGGGCAGAGGCGGCTGCCTGTGAATAACGGTTCTGATATCAAGCTTTTTATCTAATTTTTTAATGTTTTATTTTTGAGAGACAGCACGAGCAGGGAAAGTGCGGGGTGGGGGGGTGGGTGGACAGAGATCCGAAGCAGGTTCTGCGCTGACAGCAGAGAGCAGGTCGTCAGGCTGCAACTCTCAGTGAGATCATGGCCATAGGCGAAGTCAGAAGCTCAACCGGGCCACGCAGACACCCTCAAACTCTTTTTCTCTAAAGTGTCTTGGTTCTTCTTAAGGCTTTGTGCTGACCAACTCGAAGTCCATGTTCCTAGGCCTGCCCTTTCCCAAAGATTCACTCACCACATCCCCCTCCAAAATCTCTGGGATGAGGGGAATTTACCCACCTATGGGATGGGGATCGGGAAAAGGTAACTTGGGTGGGCCCTCTGCAAGCAGGAATTTTGTTGAGCAATACCTATTGCAGGCCCAGTCAACCCGGTGCTAAAACCTGAAACACAACCACATACCAGCGGTCCTTCTGCACCGCCCCCCCACCCCCCCACCCCCGCCAGGAATCACAAGCAAGCAGAGGTTGCTGCCCCACTGGCTATAAGCCAGCTAGAATCGGTTGGGATTTTACAGCCCTCCAAACCCCTATGCCTGCCTCAAATCTGTTGAATCGGTCACTGGGAGTGTATCAGCGATTTTAAAACAAAACAAAACAGATCATTCCAGTAGGCAGCCTGGGTTGAGAATTACTGCTCTGGCCCATTTAGGGACTTAGAGAAGGTGTCCCAGGCCTGTGTAGGCACGGAGACCCTCTCATCCAGTACAAGTGTCTGTCCTGAACACCAGAGTTGTGACAGAATACCAAGCGTGAGCAAGGACTGAGATATTGCAATGTTCCCAAGGAGAAATGAAGTGAGAGCGATTTTTGCTGAGATGAGGAGCTCTGGCGAGGTGGGGGGTGGAGGGGGGCTGGGGGGGGAGGGAGTGGAAGAAGAGTTGTTTTGGCCATGTTGGGTTGACACAGGGTTTGATCTGAGGAGGGAGGTCAGCAGTGGGAGCCTTGGATCTGGGTCGGTGAGTGTACATAGAGCAGGACAGTGATCAGGACTGAACCGAACCTCAGACACGCTGCCCATTAGATCTAGGAGTTGAGACAGAACCAAAGGAGCTGAGCAGGAGCTGCAGAAAAATGGGAGGAAAACCTGAATAGTGGGAAGCCCAAGGGGAGCAAACATCAAATGATGCCGAGGAGATGAGGATGGAGAAGGGACCTGGCATTCGACTGTGTTCAGGTTGCCGAGTACCCTAACCAGGGCAGTTTCCTGGAGGGAGAGGCAAGCCTCACAGGAATGGATACAGGAGTGAAGGTGAGGAATTAGAGTGTATGCAGACTAATGTTAGTAAGATTTGGTGTGAGGGGTGTAGAGACAGGTGACAGAGGGGAACAAGAGTTAAAAGATTTTGGTTTTTTCCCTTCAAGTAACTGGGCAGAGGTAGGGCGATTGACAATGCGGAAGGGGTAAGTTCTGCCCTAGGGGCTAGAGATACAACTGTTTAGCAGGCCTGGATCTGTAACCGCCGGAGGCCTTCCCACCAATTTCCAGACACCCGGGGACCAACACTGGAATCTGTGTAGCAGCGGGGAGTAAAGGGACCTAAGATAAGGCCGGTCATGTAGAGCCTGGCGGGCGACGGCCTTCATCCTGGGGTTTCTCTTCTGTCCCCTGGAAAGTTTCTCTGAACTGGAGCTGGGGCTCCGCCGCCTCACAGCCAGGCCTCTCTGCAGATTGCAAGTTCACCTGCCACTACCGCTGCCGCGCGCTCATCTGCCTGGACTGCTGCGGGCCCCGGGACCTGGGCTGGGAACCTGCGCTGGAGCGGGACACCAACGTGGTGAGCGCGGGGCAGGGGGGTGTACGGGAAAGGCGCGAAGACCAGCGGGCCGCATTGCAAGAGCTGCCTAGGACCGCCCGCCGTGACGTCCAATGAGTGGTCTAACGGCGGGTTTTCCCGAGACAGAGTGGCTAATTCTGCGCGCGGGCGCCAAGGGGTTGCGGGGAAGCTGACTCCGAGCGAACTACCCGGAATCGCCCGGGGTCTGCGCCCACTCAATTTCCGCACCTTCCGGCATCCGCATCCGGTCTTGAGGCCATGCTGGTGCACATGCGCATACACGCCGACTTGTTCCCCAAGAGAGGTGGGGTCTGCGCGGCGGAGCTGAGCTGAGCTGCCTGGGCTATGAGGTCATTCCTGGAGGCGTGGCGTGTATGACCCCGCCCTTCAATGTTACTTCCCCAATGAGACGAGAGCCAGATGCTGGCTGTCTACGTTTCAGTGTTAACGGTTGCGGCGCGAACCCAGATCCCGGCGCACGCGCACACGCGCTTGGGGCGGTGGTTGAAGGCTACGGGCGCACTGGGTTCAGGGAGCTGGCTGGCGGGCACGGCGATGGGCGAGGCGGATGCGGGGACGCCTTCTTTCGAGATGACCTGGAGCAGCACGACAAGCAGTGGCTACTGCAGCCAGGAGGACTCGGACTCGGAGCTCGAGCAGTACTTCACGGCGCGTACCTCGCTGGCACGCAGGCCGCGTCGGGACCAGGTGGGGGCCGGGGTTGCGGGCGGCGGGCTGTTGATCTCTGGGACCCTGCCCCTCCCCACTAAGTTGCCGGCTCGAGTTTATGGGCGGGGACTCCAGACCGCCCCGGGCCAGCCCTCGGAGTCTTGTGCGGGGCTCTCGGTGCCGGGTGCCGAGGCCTTGCTGTCCCTGTCACAGACCGGTTGAACCAGGGGAAGCAGCTACATGGCTTGGGGTAGACCCGGGACGGGCATTATTCACCTATGACTAAAGCCGACTGCGCAGTCCGGACTAGCGCTTCGATTTCCGCGTTGGGACGCCCCCACCTCCTCTCTGGGAGATGGGCGGCGGGGGTGGGAGGAAGTGGAAGGGGAGGTGTCCTTGCCTGGAACTGGGAAGTGTGTTTAGGAGAGGGAGGCAAAGAAAGTTTCGGGCCTCTCCATTTGCAATACTGGACCTCTTACCAGTCTGGACTGTCACCAGTTGCTGGAACGCGGAGAATTCTGGAGTGGACCTGACTGGAGTGCTCATTTCGGCAGCACATATACTAAAATTGGTGTGGACCCGGAGGAAGGGCATTTGGGAATGGATGGGAAAGAAGCCTAGTTCTGGACTGGACTGTAAGCAGACAGCATTGTATTCACACAAGGTGGGGCAGGCTAGACTGACAAAGGCCCAGAGAAGGGGTTACTAATCCAGGACTGTCAGATGTGCTGGAGCAGCTGTACCTCTCCAAGCCTCCTAGGTGTTCCCATTATCAGAAACCTCTGTGCTGTGTGCCCTGAGTGTGACTGCCAAACTCAGATAACTATTCTGGAGCGAGTACACCTCAGGGAGCACGCTGGACAGAGCGTCAGGAAAGAGAGATGGGGAATACCTAGCAGCATACCTAGCAGCAACAGGGGGGGGGGCGGGGGGGGGGATTCCTTACATGAGCCACAAAAAGAGACTCGTGGGTGATCCTTTAGATGAAAATTGTATACTCTTTAGATTAAATTTTACTCAAAAGTTCAGCCCAGACTTGGGTGCAAGGTTTGAGTGTGGATCCTGTCTGTCACTCAGGCTTGAGGCATTTTCCATTGTGGAATAGTGAGAAAACTACAAGACACCAATTGGAAAGGAGACTGGGGAGTCCCAAATTGTATGTAAAATAAAAACCATCAGTCACTATGGACAGCGGCAGAGCGGAGGGTGGGTCACTGTAGTACAGGAGAAGGGAAACTCCATGGTCCTGCGGTGCACACCTCTGGGATGGCTATTAGAATCCTCCAGCTGGGGCCCCTGGGTGGCTCAGTTGGTTGAGCATTGGACTCTTGATTTTGGCTCAGGTTGTGATCATGATCCCAGGGTTGTGGGATCAAGCCCCACAGGATCCACGTTGAGCATGAAGCCTGCTTAAGATTCTCTCTCTTCTCTCCCTCTGCCCTTCTCCCCTACTCACTCTCTCTCTCCCTTTCTCTCTCTCTCTTAAACAAAAAAAAATCCTCCAGTGGGAAGCTTTGAAAGAGGAAAAAGAAACTTCTCTTCCTCTAGAATCCTGGTAGGACAGTGCAGTGCCTTCAGTCCAAGTCCCTTGTTTTATGAGTAAAGATACTAAGGGAGGCTGGGGGGGGGGCGGTGGGAATACTAAGGGAGGTTCACTTGGAGAGGGGAAGGAGCTAGAACATACGTCACTGCACCCCCATCCAGGGCTCCTGGATAACTGGGGAAGAGAAGAGGAGGGAGCAAGTGTTCTTATCCTCAGGCTGGAGCTCAGAGCCATCACAAGCAAGGGAAATAAGTTGGTGCCATCTCCGTGCCCACCATTCTGTAAACGGAATTCTCTTCCTTCTTGGCCTGGTACTGGAGTCTGCTCAGCCTTCCTCCTGCCCTCAGCACCCTCCCATCCGGCTACTCCTTCCTATTGGGTCACTCTTTCCTGTCCCAAGCCCACTCCTTGGGCCTGAACAAACACATCCACCCTTTATTCCCAGACTCTAGCCTTCATTTTGCCCCCCAGATCTCCCTTCTCCCAGAGCCCACACCATTTGTTCTTTACCAGTCTTAGAGGGTTTCTCCTTGTTTCCAGTAAGATATCTGTTAGAATTTTCCCTTCTTAGTGCTTTCCTCCATCCAGGAGATTTTTTGAAACTTGGGGGAGCAAATAGGCTTCGGTTCCCACCCCTCCCCCAGTACCTTCTTGGTATTGAGCCTCAGTCCTCAATGCCACATACTTACTGGTAGGTTCTAGGTGAAGAGCATACTGCTAAAAAACTTCTAAGTGAAGAGCCTGCTACCCTCTGATCTGTCCCCATGAGATGGTTTAAGCTTCGGGCCTCCAAGGCAGCAGTCAGGGAGAAGCCTGCCTCTCCTGGGCAGAGCTGGGTACAAGGTTATTCTGCTGGAGACCAGCTGTTAGAACTCCCCTGGGAAAAAGCGTTGGTCAGCAATGATCTCAGCTGTGTCTGTGACACTTCCATTCCAACCAGGACCTGACGTCAACAGGAAGTAAGGCTGATGCAATGGAACCAGGGAGTTTGGTAGAAAAAAGTTAATTCAGAGCTCTGGCTCCTCTGGTCCATACTCCACCCTTCTGACAAGAATCCAGCCCCTGGAGGAGTGGGGGAAGGACTGAATGGTAGAGCTAAAAATCTTTGGGCTAAACCTCCAAATAGGAGGGAGGAGTTGCAAAAGCCTACCTGCTTGGCACTTGTGGGACAGGCTTTACTAGGAGGCAGATGGGAGGCTGGCCTGAAGCTGCCTTTTGTGCAGCTTGGGTCAAGATCAAATCACTGGTTTCCTCACTACGTGTGAGACATGCAGCGCTGGCCCCAAGTCCCCCACCAGGGGGTGTTAACATTGTAGAAGTTGCCCTTACCGTCGTACCCACAGCTGGCTGGACTATGCACTAGTCCCCATACTGCTCGCCCCGTGGTCATGGCCCTTTGCCAGGGCAAAGTGGTTTCCTTTCTCCAGGGCACCCTTGACCCCACCTAAATAAGGTGCTGGAATCAGGCCCTGCAGTTTAAAGGTGGTTTTACTGTCAACAAGAATCGCACATCTTTTCCTGGCCCCTGGCCTTTTATCTTCAGTTGTCTTGGTCTTAAGGTATTCTCAGGGCCTCACTCAGTGCTGAAGGGGCCCCATATAGGCGGCATAAAGAAGCCAAATGACTCTGCCTTTGCTGTGTCCATCCGTAGTATGAAAACCAGGAGCAGTCATGGGTTCTTCTCATTAGGACTCAAGCTTTGTAGTCAGTTTTCAAAGGCTGCCCCAGAGGCTATTTTTCAAGGCAGCCAACCTGGATTCACCTCCCTGTCTGTGACACGCATTGCAGTGGGATGGGTTCTTTTAGGGCTCTATGTCCACCGTGGCCCATCTTTCAGGACGAGCCTGTGGAGTGGGAGACACCTGACCTTTCTCAGGCTGAGACTGAGCAGAAGATCAAGGAGTACAATAGCCAGATCAACAGCAACCTCTTCATGAGCCTGGTGAGTTGACAGCCAGGGGAAGGGGATGTGGGGAGAGGCAGGAACCCAACTATGTGCCTGATTCCCAAAAGGTCACAGCTAAGATATTCTCGGGTGGACCTAACCAGTGATTTATTCGCACCCAGCCTAGCCCCAAGTGGGCTGGCGGTGCCCATATCTGTTCCATCTCACCTGGAACCTAGCCATGGTTCAATTTCTCCTCTTCAGAACAAGGATGGCTCCTACACAGGCTTCATCAAGGTTCAACTGAAGCTGGTGCGCCCTGTCTCGGTGCCCTCCAGCAAGAAGCCACCCTCCTTGCAGGATGCCCAGCGGGGCCCGGGACGGGGCACAGCTGTGAAGCGCCGCACCTCCTTCTACCTGCCCAAGGATGCTGTCAAGCACCTGCATGTGTTGTCACGCACACGGGCCCGCGAGGTCATTGAGGCCCTACTGCGCAAGTTCTTAGTGGTGGATGACCCCCGCAAGTTTGCACTCTTTGAGCGGGCTGAGCGCCATGGCCAAGGTGGGCTTCCCACCCCACCCCGCTGTACGAGGGTATACATTCATGCATCATGTGTGAGGGGGTGAGTGGACTGGGCCTGACTCTAATCAAATACTCTTTTCTCCCTGCCCGGCCCTCAGTGTACCTCCGGAAGCTGTCAGATGATGAGCAACCATTGCGGCTGCGGCTCCTTGCGGGACCCAGCGAGAAGGCCCTAAGCTTTGTCCTCAAGGAGAATGACTCCGGGGAGGTAAATGTGAGTATACAGCCCTCTTTGGTTCTTGGTCGTCACTGGGTAGGGCTAGTGGGTTGCAGCAGCAGTAAGGTTGGAAGGAGGAATAGGGCTGGAGAAAAAGTCCTGCATACCTTTCCAGGAGTATGTGAGCCTTGTAGCTAAACTGAAGCCTGCCAGGCCATTCAAGCCAAGGTCACGAGCCTGTCCCAAGAGGCCAGGAAGAATTGTCTTGGTGGTCTGCTTTTCTCTGTTGTGGAAAGTCTTCAGGAGATGCAGGACTCCATGATAGTATGGTGATCCCAAGCGAGATCAAAGCCATACAGATGGGCCCAGGATGTCATGGAGGCTCCCTGTTCAGGCATTAGGACTTTTTACTTGGAAGCTTTCTGGCTTCAAAGCATTGGGTCTGTGGAGTAGTATTAGAGTCAGAGTGTAGGCATGACCTGTCTACAGGTAACTGGGGAACATCTAATTTGGTTGCCTGTCTTCGAGGTGTCTTTGACTGCCCTACTTTGTGGGGCCCATCTTCTATACAGATTATTGTCAAGAATTCTAGCACAGATCATTCAGGCAAGAACCTAACATTAGAAAGCCCCATCCTAGCTGTGTGACGTGATTGCTGCTCTTCTCTGGGGAGGGTCTGCTGATTTGGCCATGCCTGCTACATCCTATGTCCCCCCTCTTCACCTGCAGTGGGATGCCTTTAGCATGCCGGAGCTACACAACTTCCTGCGCATTCTGCAGCGGGAGGAAGAGGAACACCTCCGCCAAATCCTGCAAAAGTACTCCTATTGCCGTCAGAAGATCCAGGAAGCCCTGCACGCCTGCCCCCTGGGGTGACCTCTTGTACTCCTGGGTGAAAGGAGGAGAGTAGGCAGCGCCGAGGGCGTGCCGTGTGAGTGTGACAGGGCCCGTGTGGCCTTAAGAATGAGTGTGCATGGAGGCCCTCTCTTACTGGGGGAATGAGCCCAGAGAACGGCAAAGGAGCTGGCCCCCTATGTCCACCCACAGGTATAGCTGAGCACGGCTCTGCATTCTTCTGCCCTTTGTGTACTGGGCCACGGTGGGCCAGGGTTGCCTCGGGAAGCTGCTCCAGGCTTGCAGCAGGGATAGAGCAGACAGAAGTCTCCTTAATTCGTGTCTCAGATACTAGAATCTTGGAGACCCTACAAACAGAATAGGGTCATATTTTCAGGGATGAGGGCCTTCATCTATGGGGAAAAGTCGTATGTTTTGGGTCTTGGATGGGGTGCCAGGGCAGCCCTATTGGAGCCAAGGGCAGGTGTTCGAGGTAAGGCAGGCATCGGGAAAGAGCCTAGGTTTCCCTCTACAGTGGCCTCTGTCTCCTTACACACACTGGGATCAGGAAATGCTGGCTCATGGTGCAGCAACAGTGCCTCAGTGCCTCCAAAGGAGGATATCCCTAGGCCAGGGTCTGTGTGAGCGTGGGCACTGGTCCAGGTCCGTGCCTTGTTTGCCAGTCAGAGCGAGGGTCTTTCCCTCAGTTATTTTTGATGATGTGTGTGAATGTATGTAATACTTTGTGGCCTCAGCTGCATGCCTCTTGTGGGGAAGGGGGTGGGGGTGACAGTCATCATCAGGGCCTGAGAGAAGTGGCTGAATAAAGATTTAAGAATTCTGCTTTTGAACTTTTTATTATGGGTCCTCAACTGCAGTTGCCCCTCAGGCCAGTGGCTGCCAAGGGTGAAGGACAGACTCACGGACACCTTTTCAAAGTCACCATATGACCAATTTGTGAAGGGTGTGATGTGGGGTAGGAATATTTACTGTTGTCACTCACCACCCTGGGGCTCAAGTTGTGGTAGGGGCAACAATATGAGCTAGAATTTAGGGAACCTACACGCCTCCCAACACACACACACACACACACACAAACACACACCCACCCACCCTCCCCTGCTGGGAGCGTTTTCACCAAGTGTTTACTGAGCTACTGCTGTGGACCAAACACTTCTCACTGTACGGAAGATCCAGCTGTTAATTCTTGCCTTCATGGAGGAGCATGCCTTCTAGTGGGTTTGGAAAGAACACTGAATTAGAAGTTCTTCAGACCTGAATAAACTTTGGTTTCTTCTCCAAATCACAGAAACAGTGTGGGAATAAAATGAGGCCTGATGGGCCTGGAGCAGTCCTAAAGCGCTGGTTGCGGGGAAGCTGGTGGTTGGGCAGGCCCGCTGGACCTGATCTCTGGGAGTCGGGAACGTCGGAGCCGCCATACAAGCAACAACCCAGGAGTACCTAGAGCCTCCACATTACTGGGTGGGAGCTGTCCCTGCTGGAGAGAGCGTAGCCTGCTGGGACCTGACGTCTCGCGGTGCCTACTGGGATGCTTAGCTTCTGAGAGCGGTTATTGGCCCCGTCCTGCGGACGGATGAGAGAAGCAGCCAATCAGAGGAGGCAGGGTGCGGGGCGTGCGGAAGCGGAAGTGAGGTTTCCGTGGAGACAGCGGAGCCTGCGGAAGGCGGCGGCGGAAGCACCTGCGAGCGGAGGCCGAGGCAGGGTATGGTGGCGCCTACGGCCGTGTGAGAGCGAAGCGGCCGCGGGGCTCGCCATGCGCCGGCGGCCCTGACATGGGCGCCAGTGGCTCCAAAGCTCGGGGCCTGTGGCCCTTCGCCTCGGCGGCGGGGGGCGGCGGCCCGGAGTCAGCAGTCGCTGAGCAAGCTTTGGTGCGGCCGCGAGGCCGAGTCGTGCCCCCCTTCGTATTCACGCGCCGCGGGTAAGGGCGCGGGTTCCGCCCCGGGGAGGACAGGCGGGCGGCGGGGCCCTCCGCGTCACAGGGAGCTCCAGCCGGAGCCAGGAGGAGTCCCATGTTTCGGATCCCCGTGGGAGCAAGGGGTGGGGAAAGCAGGGCAATCAGCTCCTGGAGACCTGGCTGCTCTGAAGGTCTCCCTGAGGAAAGAGGGCCTGAGGCTTGTCGGTGGGTAGGCCCTCTGTACTGTTAAACTGAGATAGGGCCTCTCGGAGACTGGAGGATTTCTTTTCATCCCTTCCAGCCCAGCCTCAAGTTGAAGGCTCCTAGGCTCCCTCTCGCCCAGTTCTGAGGGAAGACTAACCCTCTGATTTGGCTGTTTCTGTTACCTACCATGGTGACATTGGACCTCTGAGAGTAGTAGCAGGAAAGTAGGACTGGGTCCTCGTGTTGTGAATGGAGCCTGGGAAAAAAGGCCCTCACCCAGGTATGTTCTTCAGATCTAGAGCACTGACCTTCCCTCTCTTTTCCATGGATCCAGACAGGAGCGCTAGATTGGCCTGGCCCTGGTGGGTCTGGGGAAATGGTACTCAGGTCATGCTGGAGATTTGGCTGTAGATACTAGGGAAACCCAACAGTGGGAGCTTGGGCTAGACCAGCACCTGGGGGTGGTGGGGAGGATTCAAACTTTTTCCCTTTACTGTTCCCACCTAGCTCAGGCATCTGCCATCTCAGGTTGGCCCAGGGCCAGTAGTATTTTCTGGAGCGAGACAACATGCCCAGACCGTCATGCTTCACCCACTCTGGGTGAAGGCAAGGGCCTGATGTTGGAATGGCTACTTTTGCTGAATAAACCAGTGATGAGAACTGGCCTTGGCTGCCCTGACAGTGTGCTCTGATATGATTTCTCTTCCTGAGGCCTGACAGAGTATCACTGGCTACCACCCCACTCCCCAGTCCCCACTTGCTTCTAGTAGCCCTCATACCCTAAACAAGGGATTTTTCAGGTACATTATCCTCTCTTCCTCCCATCAAGGTTGTTCCTCCCCATTTGGAGGTGGGTACACTTCCTTTGCCATGACTGGGTGTGGGGCTTCAGCCCAGCCTGTTCCCTCTCTCTCTACCCAGCTCCATGTTCTATGATGAGGATGGGGATCTGGCTCACGAGTTCTACGAGGAGACAATCGTCACCAAGAATGGGCAGAAGCGGGCCAAGCTGAGGCGGGTACATAAGAACCTGATTCCTCAGGTGAGACGCTGGGGTAGTGGTCATTGAGCCTATGATGAGTGTGTGGAGGTAGACCTAGATGGGGTCTGCTGTCACGGTGGGAGCTCTTGAGGAAGGAGCCCTCACTAGCCTCTGTTTCCATGGCAGGGCATCGTGAAGCTGGATCCTCCCCGCATCCACGTGGATTTTCCTGTGATCCTCTATGAGGTGTGAGCCTGGGGAGTGGCAGGCATAAGCACTCCCTACCCCAGCAAGAAACCCCCAGGCTCAAGGTGTGGCTTCCATTAAGGAACCTAAGCTGGGGCCACAACTCTGAATAAACTGCATTGGCCTGGAACCTTCAGCTGTGAGTGGGGCAGTCCTGCAGTGTTGGTCGGGTGTTGGTTTGTATGTGGACAAGAGGTGGCTGGCGGCTGGCAAGGGCTAATGGCAGAGTTACCAGCCCACCTTCCCCAGCAATCCCTACAAAGAGCATGGCAGGGCATATGCTGGTCAGGAATGCCTGGTTCCTGCACCCTTGCCTGGCCTGCTTTCTTCCAAGCTTGCCTAGGGCCCAGCCCTGCTAGGGGCTACAGCACTTTACAAGCAAGGTCTGCCTTCTTCCAGCCCCTGGGCTGCAAGAGCTGTTCGCAAGCGGGAACTTCCTTTCCCTTATTTCCTGTACCCCTTTGTTGGAGCATTTCAGCCGTTTGCTACCTCGATTCCTCCTGTGTTGGACAGAGGCTGGGGGCAGTGCAAGCCTGATTCTTCCTGTCTACCTGCTCATCTGTTCCTACTCCCAGACAGATGGACAGTTTGCCAGCTGTTAATAGGAGATGGGACTGGTATAGGAGGATTCTCCCTCCACCCAGGGCTGGGCTGATCCCTCCCCGCTGCAACTACTTGTTGCCCCCACACACACCCCAACTTGAGAGGGCCTAAGACGGAATCAGGAAGGGCTATGGGTGCCTGAGCCTATGGGGAGTTGTACCAACCCACCTACTGTGTCTAATCCTCCTTGCCTTTGTACCAGCCCCACACACACCCCTGCCATTGGGAGACCATCCACCACCCATTGGTGAGGGACAGCACCCTAGGGCTGGTGCCAATAGCTATAAGGAGCCCACCACCCCTTTCCCTAAGTCTACCCATCCCTCAGGATCAGTCAAGGGAAGGTACTGGAGCCCCTGAGTAGGGACAGGAAGGAGAGATCAACCATAAAGGAATACTTAAAATGTGAAAGTTTGTAAATAGTCTAGTCCATGATGTTGGGGCAGAGTCTGGTTTCTACATTGAAATGTGTTTTGTTTTTTTTAATTTCTTACTGTGCAAGCTCTGTGCTTTTAAGAGTGTGGAAAATGGCTTGGGAAGGGTGGCCCCTAATCTAAGAAGACTGTTGTGTTATTTGTTTAGTTTCAATAAAATTATTTGTAGACCCTGCATACAAGAGTGGTATCCGCTGTGACATCCAGTGTCTAGTCCACCACCTGGGCTCTGTAGGTAGGCCTGGGCCACTCTGGTGGCCCCCATCTTTATCAAGTCTCAAGGTAAGCCTGAGCCCAGCCTGTGGCCATCCCAGCTGTGACCAGCAGGTGGCAGTGTCTTCACACAGACCTCACTGCAGGCCCCCTCAGAATGGAGGGACACTCATCTATTGTGTTTAATAGGTAGGGACCCCTGGAATTGGAAGGCTTCAGGGTGCTTCACTAGGGATTGGCCCTACCTGCTTGATCTGAGGTAAGAGCGTGACCCCCAGGTAGTTCTGGAACAGCTGTCCTTCCCCCAGCCATGTGAGCTGACCTCACATGAAGTCATAGCATGAGCCATCTTAGGTCCACCCATCCTAGGTAGACAGCAATCAGATGGGTGCCACCATGCCCTTGGCCTACTGCCAGGCTCTGTAGCGCAAACCTACCTGCTTCCTCCCAGGACGGCCTGTGGATACCACCAAGAGAGAGGGCTTGGGGCTTCTGTTCCAGCAGGCAGAACTCTGCCACCTGGTAATTTCTCGGTTTCCTGCTGACCCTGTGTTCTCACCTGCAGCTGTCCCCGTGGACATTCAGCCTGCACTTCTCAGGCCCTGCTATAAGGCTGGTTCTCCGCTAAGTTTAGCCCTTGACCATCAGCCCAACTCCAGCTAGGGAGGAGGGAGATCAAGGACACAGGCTTCTGGGTCTGGGGAGTTGGCCTGCCAGTCTTTTGGAGGCTTAAAGTTGTCAAGTCTGGAGCAGGATCATCCTGTGCAGCCTGGACTTTGTAGTGCTTCTTTGGGCACCTTCCCACTTCCCCGATAAGATGCCAGACATAAGGCCCTGTCATCCTCCATTGTCCCCCTTACTGCCCCAGGGCCAGGGTTCTGCCATGCCAGATGGCATCCCATCACCCATCACCACTGTCCCAGTGTGGGGGAACTCCCTGTGTTGGGCCTGCCCCAGCTGACCCCAAAGCTAGAAACAATGGGGGTCAGGGCAGTGCTTCTCCACTCCCTTCCACTGGGCTGTGCTCACTTCCTTCCTGCTGGCTGCCTGAGGAAGTGTCCCTGCCCTGGGACAGTCTGGTTTGGCCTTTGTTTCCCCAGGGGCCTCCACCATTGCAGCTTCCAAGGCTTGTGTCCCTTGTGGAGCCAGCACAATGGTACAGGGACACACCCTCCCCTGCCCAGTCATGGACTCCTTGGTCCTCCGGCAGACTCCAGGGTGTATACCCAATTCCCCCAGTGGCCCAGGCTTACACAGCCTTCTATTAGGAGAGAGGCCCAGGCATCAGGGAGGTGGGCCAGTAAGGTGAGTGGGGGTAGGCTCAGGGGGATTTGAGGGTATGCAGACTTGTCCAGCCCTCTGAAACAGGTGTGCTGGGACTCTGCTGTAGCCCTCCCTGGGGCTACAGCCCTGTAATGGGCACCCCCTTCCCATGGAAATACAGCTCTTTTCTCACCCCAATTATAAGAGCTCCCTACCCCGCAGTGTCTCGGTGAAGTCCACCCAGGAATGTCCTCCAGCAGGAGAGCACTCTGTAGACCCTTCCCAGTTCCTGTCCCTCCCCCCACCCCCCAGTCACACACACAACACATGTCCACTCTGTCACACTTGGGATTCTAACGCTCTCAGTGGAAAAAAATTGACAGCTCTCGGAAGTTCCCCCAAACCCCCTTAGGGCTGGTTGCCTTGTTCACCACCTACCTACTTTGGGCGACCATCAGCCAAACATCCCCCAAATAGTTTGACTCCCCAAAGCACCACCACTGTGGCCCCTCCATCCCCAGGCTACTTGATTTGAGGATGGGCTTCAACCCCACCCCAAGGGAAGGTTGGGAAGAAGAGCTTTCAGGGTTGGGAAGCTGCCGGCAGGGCGGAGGCTGTCACCTGAGCCAGGTCCCACAGCCTTCCTGTCACGGAGTGCAGTTCACAGGGCCAGGGTATATTCGGGGGAGGAGGGAAGGGAGGAGGGCAGCCAGCCAGCGGGCTTGTCGGAGGGAAACAGGGTCAAGCGGTCCCATCCCCCCTCATCCCCCCCACCCCCGCCTGTTCCTGGCCCTTTCCTCTCAGAGGGGCAGCAGGAAGTGAGGAAAAAAGGCTGGGGTGGGAGGCGGGAGCGGGTGGGAGGGGATGGGGTTTATCAAGTCGCCGGCGGGTTGCCCGGCGGGCAGCAGCTGGTGCGAGTAGCTTAGCTGGAGAGGCTCGCCGGGGGAAGGAGGGAGGCTGCGGACATACTGGGCCCACGGGCTCCCACACAGGTGAGCCCAGTGCAGGCGACTGATCTGCACCCCCATAGATCCGCTCACAGGAGCTCTCCCTCCCTCTCCTCCCCAGCGCTCGGAATGGGCTGGCGGTGCAGACCGCGGCCCTTTGGGGAGCTGAGCCCTCCACGGAAGAGTGGATCTAGGAAGAGGCAGGGAGGTCTCTTCCAGGTCCAGCTCCAAGCCTGCTCCCCAGAGGGAGGGGGTGGCGGGGCGAAAGGGCTCAGGATACCGGTGGAGGCCCGGAGGAGCCCCCAGGCCAGGCCGGCTTTTCTTCGCAGTCGGGCCGGGTACTTTTCTCCTAGGGTAGCCGACTCCTAGAAGTTTAAATAAAGCGGGGCAGGGGGTGTTTCTACAAGCCTCCACGGAGACTGAGCAGGAGAGAACCCGAGGCCTTGGCCTGTCCCTAATGCAAGTCGGGGGCAGGGGGTCCAACCCCCAGGGCTAGCTGGCCTTACCGGCCCCGCCACGCTGCGACCCACGGCTTGTGTTGCCAAGACAACCACTGCCTCTGCCCTGCCTAGAAAGGGCTAAGAGGAGGGTGTTTGGCCCCCTCCCACCCTCTGATAGGGGGCGGGGCTTCCCTTCGGACCTGGGACGGGGGTCGGGAAGCACCCTGATCCTTAAGGGACTGGGCGTTACTGCCCTGGGAGACCCGAGATCGGCTCTGGTCACCGTCCCTCTTTCCAAACTAATGGCCCCACGGCTGAGAACTACGATCGCGGGTGCCAAGCCAGATGCTCTGCTGCCCCCAGCCAAGGCCCCGGGCCCGCAGCACCACCTTATGGACAGGCGGAGGAACACCTTCTTTATTCCCTCCGCGATTCCAGACTCTTACGCTGTCCTTTAAGCGGCTGGTCTCGCGGCAGGCGGGGAGGACTGTACCACCGACAGCGAGCTGGTGGGGGAGGAAACCTTGGGTCGACTGGCACTCGCGCCTAAGATTCCAGAAGAAAGCCCTGTTCGGGGGGGCCTCACGGCCCCAGATGGGTGGCCACGTTCCTCGACGGAGAATCAGGGGGCCTTGAAGCCCGAAACGTGGCACTGGCTGCGCGAAAGTTGGGAATACCTTCCCGCCCCGGCCGCAAGTCCTGCCCCAGGCCCACCTCCGCGCTGGATTCTTAAAGGGCCCGCGGGCCGGGGTGGGGGGGGGCGGAGCAGCAGAGGCGCGGAGCCGGGGCTGCGCCTGGGCAAGCGGCCGGAGCGGGCCGGGCTGGGCCGGGGATGGCAGTGGCCATGGCGTGGGTCCCGGCAGCGCCCCGCGCGAGGTGAGGGCGGGCAGTGCAAGCCTAGCGGCTTTCTCCTTGAAGGTTGGGTTCGGAACTCCGGGGGGTGCGCCCAGCGGGGCGGCCCAGGGACCCAACCCCCCACCCGGCCGGGCACTGGCCCCACGTGCGGGGCGGGGGCGGGGTCCCGCACAAAGGCCAGGCGGACTGAGCTCCTCCCTGGACCAGTGTAGCGGTGGGGGGCGCATTCCCGTTGGCTGCGAAGTGAAGGGCCCCTCCGCAGGGGCAGCCGAGGGAGGTCCGCCGCCCCTTTGTCCCAGTGGGGCCTCCACCAAGCTTGGGAGAGTGAGCTAGAGACAAAGTCCTGACGTTCTCACTCTTCTGCCCGGCGGGTGGTACAGAGATAATAGCTCCACGGCTGTATTCCAGCTTCCTTGTGGCTGTATGAACTGTGCCCTGCCATATCCAAATGCGATCGTTTCCCTGGACCAGGAGTTCTTCACGGAGTACAGAGTGGGCCGCGGGTTCGAGGCTCTCTGAAACCATGTTTTGGGTGGTACACAGGCATCTGTATCTCTGGGCAGCGAGGCCATAGTGCAGCCGGCCAGTTCTCAGCGACACACAGACCAGAGGTCTCTGCCCAGCCATAAACCACCTGCTCCAGGAAGGAGTCCTATGCTCCTGGCAGTGAGTTCCCAGGGTGTGTCTTTCCTTCCCTCCAGTGGTCTTTCAAACCTGTTACTGTCGCGTAATAGGGTCTGAACAGCCTTGGGCACAGTGCCCCACGCAGCATGGACTTGGGGAGTGTGAATGGGTTTGGGGTGGGCACCTCTGTGACTCTAGACTGACTTGATCTCTCCCATCTTTCCCCTAGTTCCTGAGCTGGTGCCAGGCAGGTGACACCGTTTTCCTGCAGCCCCCAGCATGTGGGCAGGCCTGGGCCCTGCCATCACACTGGCTGTGGTGTTGGCGGTGGCATGGGCCACCCAGCTCAAGCCCACGGCGCCACCCATCTTTACAGGCCGGCCCTTTGTGGTAGCATGGGACGTGCCCACACAAGATTGTGGCCCTCGCCTCAAGGTGCCACTGGACTTGAAGGCCTTTGATGTGCAGGCCTCACCTAACGAGGGTTTTGTGAACCAGAACATCACCATTTTCTACCATGACCGGCTGGGCCTGTATCCCCACTTCAGTTCAGTGGGAAGGTCAGTGCACGGTGGCGTGCCACAGAATGGCAGCCTCTGGGCACATCTGAAGATGCTGCAGGAACATGTCGAGCACTACATTCGTACACAGGAGCCTGCAGGGCTGGCTGTTATCGACTGGGAGGACTGGCGGCCTGTGTGGGTGCGCAACTGGCAGGACAAGGACATATACCGCCAATCATCACGCCAGTTGGTGGCTGTTCTCCACCCTGACTGGCCATCAGATCGTGTGGTCAAGCAGGCACAATATGAGTTTGAATTCGCTGCACGGCAGTTCATGCTGGAGACACTGCGCTTTGTCAAGGCAGTTCGGCCTCGGCACCTCTGGGGCTTCTACCTCTTCCCCGACTGTTATAACCATGACTATGTGCAAAACTGGGAGACATATACAGGCCGCTGCCCTGATGTCGAGGTCTCCCGAAACGACCAGCTGGCCTGGCTGTGGGCAGAGAGCACAGCGCTCTTCCCCTCTGTCTACCTGGACGAGACCCTCGCGTCCTCCACCCACGGCCGCAACTTTGTCAGCTTCCGTGTTCAGGAGGCCCTTCGTGTGGCTCACACCCACCACCCCAACCACGCACTCCCAGTCTATGTCTTCACGCGACCCACCTATAGCCGCAAGCTCACGGGGCTTAGCGAGGTATGTACCTCCCAGGACCCTGCCTTCTTCCCCAGGGAACCACTGCAGGTTTGGGTTACCAGGGGGCCTCCTGCCCTGCCGTTTTCTAGCTACATTCCCTCCTGTCCTTCTCTCTGTAACCTTGTGAAAGGGTGGCATTATCGTCTCCACTTACAAATTAAGAAAATTGAGTTCCAGAAATGCTGAGAAACTCCCCCAAAGCTTCCCAGCACATCCAGGGCAAAGCAGGGTCTTGGGACTAGGCATTCTGACCTTGGGGATCATCCTGATAGATACATCTTCGGCTCAAGTGGGTCGTTAGCTTAGGAAACAGAGGCCAAGGTAGGCGTGCACACATGTAATGAGAAAGCGAAACAGCCTCTGCCTGGGGGTTGGAAGGGGGACTGGGCTGAGGGAATCAGCAGGTCAGAACAGGGTGGGGGCCTGTCCAGCAGGCTGCCTGGTCCTCACCTAGTGACCATCTCCCTCCCACACAGATGGATCTCATCTCCACCATTGGTGAGAGTGCAGCCCTGGGCGCGGCTGGTGTCATCCTCTGGGGCGACGCAGGCTACACCACCAGCACGGTAAGTAAGGCTCCCCCGCAGCCTACCAGAGTGGAGTCTGCAGGGGCCAGGCAGAGAGTTGGGGCTTTGGGCTGCTGACCCTCAAGGTGGGCAAACCTGGTTTGTCTCCCACCCAAGGCATCCCTGGTCCCAACAAAGAAGGCAGGGTTCCTTCCCTACTCCTAGGAAAGGGGTCATGCTGTCCTGAACCGCTGAGTTCCACCCTTCCCCACCTGCCCTGCTGGGCTCATCTCTGTCCCCACTTCCCTTCTCAGCAGGAACAGGGACAGTAAGGGCTCAAGCGCTCATGTACAGATACACATCTGTATCACGGCCCAGGCTGTGGGCTGAGGCAGCTGACCCTGATCCCTGGCCTCTTCCCCTAGGAGACCTGCCAGTACCTCAAGGATTATCTGACGCGGCTGCTGGTCCCCTACGTGGTCAACGTGTCCTGGGCCGCCCAGTATTGCAGCCGGGCCCAGTGCCATGGCCATGGGCGCTGTGTGCGTCGCGACCCCAGCGCCAATACCTTCCTGCACCTCAGTGCCAGCAGCTTCCGCTTGGTGCCTAGCCATGTACCTGGTGAGCCACAGCTGCGACCAGAGGGGGAGCTCAGCTGGGCTGATCTCAACCACCTGCAGACGCACTTTCGCTGCCAGTGCTACTTAGGCTGGGGCGGTGAGCAATGCCAGTGGGACCACACGCGGGCAGCTGGGGGTGCCAGTGGGGCCTGGGCTGGGTCCCACCTCACTGGCCCACTGGCTGTGGCAGCCCTGGCCCTCACCTGGACTTTATAGGGGTCTCTCACCCGGCTGCCAAACAAGCTGGCCTCTGCCACGATGGCTCTGCCAGGCCCATAGGAGCCTGCAAGGGATGGACAAACTGGAGTCTGGAGGGGGCAGAGCCCCTGGGATGCCCAGTAGAGCATCCATACCAGCTCTCACCCCCCTGTTCTAAGGGGGAGGGGCAGTTCCCCGAAAGGTCCCTTCCCTCCCTGCCAGAGAGGAAGAGGGGCACAGCCGGGCCAGAGAGGACCTGACCCTACTCTCCTGTCCCTGGATAGTTTATTATTATTATTTCGGGGTCTCTTTTGTAAATTAAATATAAAACAACGCCTTCTGTGCTTGGACTGTCTGCAACTAGGCCAGGACATGTGAGAGTCCAGCGTCTCTCGGACTCTCTTTTGGGGACTTCTTATCTGTCAAATGTCATCCGTGGGACCTGGAGGCCCAGAGCTACCCATTCCGCTGCCACCTGATGGGGCAGGGGCCACTGGGACTGGAGAGACTCACATTCCACGCCAACACCAAGGACCTTGCTTTCTCCATATTGATTGGAAAGTGGTTGGGCCTAACTTTCTGTGGGGGACCGGGCTCATTTCATTTCTCCTACTTGCCCCTGGATCCCCAGCTGGGCCATTGCCGTCACCTCGCCTCGCCCACCCAGGGAGAAAGGGGAAGTGGATGTTTGATCTTCCCAGGCTGGGCAAGTAGCCAGACCACCCCTCCCTGCTTTTCCCACAGGCAAGGGCGTCTCCTCCACTCCCTGCTCCCAAGGGCAGTGGAATCCAGCCACACAGCCCTCTCCACAGCTGGGTCAGAGTCCTCCTCTGGGGTTTGGGATCTGAAAGCCGAGGTCTCGTCCCTGTCCCACTCTAAAGATGCATGATGAGGTGAGATGGAGGCGTCTTGAGCCTGGGAGCAGGGACAACCTCAAAGATCACTTCTCTCCACCCCCGTGGGAGAGTATAGCCTATCCCCAGCTGTCCCAGCAGAGACAAGTAGCAGGTGAAGCAGTCAGTCTAGCTCTGGCCTGCTTTACTACCCTGCTTCTGAAAGAAGGTACCTGGTGGGTCTCTGCCCCTCTCCTCAGCCATCAAACCCACACCTGAAGGTCCCCTTGTCCATGTCAGTGATGACACAGGCCCTGTCCTCAGCAAACACTGGCTGAGGAGAGACAGACTCAAGAAACAGCCAAGTGGTGAAGGGGAGGGAAGCAGCCCAGCCACAAGGGAGGTATCCTTGAGGAAGTGCTTTCAACACTGAGTTGAAAGGGGAAGGGGAAGCTCGATACGAGAGACAAAGCATGGGCAAAATCTGGAGGAAGTCAGAACACAGCTGGGACTCAGTTTGAGGCTAGAGGGTGAGCAGGGGCTACAGCAGGCAGGGCAGAAGGGGCAGCCCAAGAGCAGCACTAAGCCTGACTTTGCCTGACGATGGTGACTCTCTTACCCCTTCGGTAAACAGTGCACACATGTGCCGGTGCTGGGCTGGGCTGCATCTGTGAGCCACACCAGCAAAGAGTCCTGTCTCCGTGGAATGCACGCTAGATGCAAAGGCTGAGTCAGAAGTGGTCAGGGGAGCAGAGCCTGGAGAAGCGAGCCTCACCAAATTGATGTCAGCTCAGATTGTGAAGTGATCCCTTATCCCTCTGGCTGGTGATGGCAGAGAATGGAGGGAGGCGGGTTGGGTGGTAGTTCAGGGAAGGCAATGTCAGTTCACACGGCGGAGGAGAATGCTGGGGTGGAAGGGTGCCCAGATGCTCATGGCCACGGTGGGGAGAGGCCTGCTGGACAGAAGACGAAGGTATGTCAATAAGGTCGTGAGATAATGGAGCCAGCAGAAAGAAGGCAAGGAAAGAGAAACTGGAACTTGTTTCCCTCACACCTCTGACTTCCCGTACCCAGCTGGGACCCTCAAACACACCTTCGAGCTTTCGTACTCACATCTGTAACCACCATCTTTCCCACCGAGCTAGGACCCCTACACACCTGTGCAAAGCTGTGATTTCCTTCACATGTATGACTTTACACAACTGTTACCTTCCCCAAACAGCTGTGACCTGTACCCACCCAGCCGTGACCCCTCCATGCAAACCTGTGATCACCTCACATCACTTTCCAGGAGGACCTGGAAAGATAGCCTTGTGCAACTCAGGGACAGCCAGATCTGTGGGTGGGCAGGTGGGCGTAATGGGGAGTGAGATGGCCTAGGCCCAGGGTATGAGAGCAGAGAGGGCAGGCAGGGCCTGGACCACGAAGCTGGGGTGACCCCAGACACACACAGAACTTGGACCCATCTGGCCAGACCAACTCAGCAAGAGCAGGTCTGTAGGCAGGGCCTCAGGGTCAGGGAGGGCTTTGGGTGCTCCACCATCTTCCCGCCGTTCCACCATTAGAACTTCTCCCCTAGACTGAGGTCAGGGAGGATGCTGGCCTGATTGTTGGCTGGATTGTGCCAATTGCAGCACTAGGTTTCTGGGGGCACCAGAAGGTAGCACAAAGCCTCAGGGAGAAGGAGTCAGGGCTGCCTTGATGTTCTCCTGGCCCCTCAGCCTTTGAGAGTTGTGCCAGTCTCTCTGAGCCTGGTGGCCATCACTCTGGGACCCTGCTTCCACCAGGATCAGCAGCCACCCTCTCTGTGGTTAGATGCTGTGCTTGGGTCCTGGCTGATGTACCCATAGCGCCCACGCACCCTGGGCTCACTGTCAGCTTCTCCATCCTTGCCTGCAGGACCAGGTCCAGGTGATAGCCAGCTGGGTCATGGCTTCATTGACCACGGTGGGGGGGGTGGGGAGCGGGGGGGAGTGTGGGGGTGTTACCAGCTCAGGCTCAGACTGGGCGACAGACTCAAGTGGCACTTTCTCCTGGGCCAGGGACATGATATTCCCTTCACCCCACCCTGGCAGGCAAGCCTGGGCCTGGGCACCTAGCAGGTCTCAATAATCAGCTTCTGAATCAGCAAACAAATGAAATCACAAGGGAATGAACAAACATGTGGTCACTGACACACCCGTGGTCAAACATGGGATCTCACAGTCACAGGACGCAGAGTCTCACACCCAGTCCAGGCACTGGGTCCCACGTTTGCACATACTCTACTGGAGCTTGCACAGAGGCCTAGATAGTAGCTGACCTGGGCTTCACAAAGACACACTCACTGACCAGCCCTTACTTCACAGACACAGTGCCTTTGCCTTTCAGACTCAAGGCCTGATTTACCCCCCTTGGCCTAGTCAGTATAGGGTCTGAGGCCACAATACTTCTAGGGACCCCAAAAATGTTAATTTTTTTAATCAGAAGAAAATATATATTAATAATGAATATATAATAATGACTGGGGTTGGGATTATATTTGTCTTTATACCAACACAGTTGTAAAATGTGTTTTTTAATGTTTTGAGAAAGGGGCCCAAAAAGGCAAAATGCTTAGGGCCCACAGATGTCACAGTGCAGCCGTGCCGGAAAGTATGCTCCCTTGGTATACAGTACTGAGGCACCCAGACTCCAGTACCGCAAACAGACCTGCTGGCTGGGCCGGCCACCCAAACAGCAGCCTTCCCCCTCCTCCCGCACTGCCGCCGCCCCCACCCTAACAGAAATCAAGCCACGAAGCCCTGCCCTAGTGCTGACCCAGTGGGCGGGGCTGCTTCCGGCCTAGCCCTACCTCCTACCAAGAGCACTTTTGTTAGAGGTGCTGAGGTGGCTCAGCTGCCTGGCCCAGCCCTCCAACCCTGGGCCTGCCCCTCGGCCCGCCCCCAGACTGGGTGGGGTGACCCCCTACAAAAGCTCAGAGTTTCCAGCAGCAGCTTCCTCCACGATTCTGGTGCAGCTGGGGGCAGAGTTGAGGAACAGAATCTTGCTGAGCCCTGCCTAGGCCCTCACCCTGGGGTCAGGAAGTTTGGAGGATAAGGCCCTTCGGCCTTGAGGTCAGCAGGGACATGTGGGCAGGCTGGTGGGTATACAAGGAGGGTTGGGCCGACCTGTCTTTGGTCACTGAGCATCTCCTCCAATAGCTGACCAGGATTCCTGCGGAGACAGGAAAGGACCCCACCACCACCACCGCACAGGTCAGCCTGGGGGCTGAGGGCCTGGCTCTCAGGCGGTTCTTCTCAAAACCGATGTCATGGCTTCTGTGGCTCTTGGGGAAGGGGATTGGTTAGCTTAGGCCCGGGCAAAGTCTGTGGGAGACAGAGGGCAGAGGCCCCTCCAGTGTCAGTGCTACCCCCTCCAAACCTCTCCTTTGCCCTCTGACCTCCGTGAGCCCTGCAGGTCAGTGTTTACCTAAAGCCAGAGCAGGGGTGGATTAATGAGCAAGGGGTTTGGCCAGCCTTCCCTGAGCAGGGGTCAGAGAGTTCAGGGCCTACTCTCAGCTTTGCCTCCCCTGGCCAGGTTTCCCTAGAACCACCCTGTACCATGGCAGTCCACCTGCTTCCCATCTACACCCTCTTCCTGACCTTGCTCGACAAAACCCAAGGCTCCAGGAGCCCCGTGGTACCCAACCAGCCCTTCACCACCATCTGGAACGCAAACACCCAGTGGTGCCTGGAGAAATACGGCGTGGATGTGGATGTCAGTGTCTTTGATGTGGTGGCCAACCCGGGGCAGACTTTCCGCGGCCCTGACATGACCATTTTCTACAGCTACCAGCTGGGCACCTACCCCTACTACACGTCCGCTGGGGAGCCTGTGTTTGGTGGCCTGCCCCAGAATGCCAGCCTGGGCACCCACCTGGCCCGCTCATTTCAGGACATCCTGGCTGCCATGCCTGCGTCTGACTTCTCAGGCCTGGCAGTCATCGATTGGGAGGCATGGCGCCCACGCTGGGCCTTCAACTGGGACGCGAAGGACATTTATCGGCAGCGCTCACGATCACTGGTGCAAGGGCGGCATCCTGACTGGCCAGCTCCCTGGGTGGAGGCCGCAGCTCGGGACGAGTTCCAGGAGGCTGCGCAGGCGTGGATGGCAGGCACCCTCAAGCTGGGGCAAGCACTGAGGCCTCGTGGCCTCTGGGGCTTCTATGGCTTCCCTGACTGCTATAACTATGACTTTCTAAGCCCCAACTATACAGGCCAGTGCCCCCCGGGTATCTGTGCCCAGAATGACCAGCTGGGGTGGCTGTGGGGTCAGAGCCGTGCCCTCTACCCCAGCATCTACATGCCTGCAGAGCTAGAGGGCACAGGGAAGGGACAGGTGTATGTGCGGCACCGTGTAGGTGAGGCATTCCGTATGGCTATGGGTGCTGGGGACCCCGATCTGCCAGTGCTGCCCTATGCCCAGATCTTCTACGACAGGACGAACCGCTCTCTGCCCTTGGTGAGTCTCCCTCTGTGACCCCACCCACCTTGTAGCCTACCTCATCAGGCATCAGGTCCAGTAAATGAGGCCATATGGCCTTGGGGCACTTTCATCCATTCTCCATTCCTCGAACTCCTACTGTGCTGCCATGCTCTGTGCTCGGGCACAGGTGATTCTGCATTCATCGGAAAGACATAGTGCCTGCTGCATGGCCCTCACGGACTAGAGTGAGGACAGGCTTGCCTCTCACCACCAGGGCCAGAGCAGCTCAGGTGGGGGTTATGAATTATTTGTCCCATCCAGTGTCGTTACAGCAATCTGCTGTGGGGAGGGAGGAAGGCCCCTCAGAGCTATGTCCCTTTCCTCAGGATGAGCTGGAGCACAGCCTGGGGGAAAGTGCAGCCCAGGGGGCAGCAGGAGTGGTACTCTGGGTGAGCTCGGAGAACACAAGAACCAAGGTGAGCTCAGGCCCAGGAGGGGGCTTAGGGTGGGGGCAGGGGTGGAGCTGCCAGGCTGACTGGCAAGACCCTGGCCCACCCTTTCTATCCCTTCGGTCCTAGCTGGCCAGCAGGTAAGTGCCTCGGTGCCCTAGGTTGGCTCATGCATGGCCATGGTGTCCCTGTTGCTCCCCTTCCCACTCAGGAATCATGCCAGGCCATCAAGGAGTATGTGGACACCACCCTGGGGCCCTTTATCCTCAACGTGACCAGCGGGGCCCTTCTGTGCAGTCAAGCCCTGTGCTCAGGCCATGGTCGCTGCGCCAGGCGCCCCAGCCACCCTGAGGCCCTCCTCATCCTCAACCCCACCAGTTTCTCCATCCAGCCCACACCCGGTGGCGGGCCCCTGACCCTACAAGGTGCCCTCTCGCTTGAAGATCGGATGCGGATGGCTGTGGAGTTCAAATGTCGCTGCTACCGTGGCTGGAAGGGAGCATGGTGTGAGAAGCAGGGCCTGTGGTAATTGGCCACACACTAAGAGACATACATTAAACATCTTGTTGATGTTAAAAATAAAACTTATTTTACCATCAAAAATGGGTTTAATCAGGACCAGCAGAGAATTGCAACTTGAGACATGTGAGCTGTTGCAAAACCAAACAAGAGGAGCACTCTTTTACAGAGGAAAGGGGGGGGGGTTTGAAGGGCCTATTATAAACAGAAAGTCCATTGGAGTAAACCTGGAGTTCAAAGTGTGGTGGCTTTTCATTGAGTTATGACAGTCTCTCATTGGCTGGGCAGTTGTCAGGCGATGAGAAAATCTTTCCTCCTGCTGGGGTAGTAAAGTAGATTTCTTCCTGTTGGGTCTGAAAAGGGCTGCAAGGAGTGGCATGTGTGTGAGTTCTCCCTTCTAGCCTCCCGACTCCATTTTAAATGAGGTTTCCTTTATTCAGTTTCACAACCTAATGCCCTCTGAGCCTGGCCACAGCTTTCTCAAGTACAAGCAGCCACACAAGTCATGGTCACAGTCACAGTACATTCAGCCATGGTCATGAGCATGTGCCTGCACATGCTTACAGACCAGAGGGTTAGAGCCTCCAGCACCCACCCAGCAGGGTCATAAACATCTCCAGAGACACTAAGCCAGTCTTTAAACTGTAGCAATCACAAGAACTGACATTCACTGAATACCTACGCTTCCTCAAGTCCTGTGTTAAGCATTTTAAGTAGATTAACTTATTCAATCCTAACACGACGTTATGAGGAAACTGAGGCACACACTGGGAGGGAAAACACTTTGCCCAAGGCTGCACAGCCAGAAAATAGAGAAACCGAGATTCGACCCCAGGCTGTCTAGCTATAGAGGTAAAGCAGTTTGGCTTCTACTGTGTCTTGATAGTAACCAGCCCTGCTCACAACCTGCCTCAGAGGCACCAGGCTCGCAAATAAAGCAAACAAGATTCTTACTTCAGGAGCTATTAATGGAGTGCCTAAAACGTGCAGGCGCAGGGATCCAGAGGGCACAGAAAAGGCTAATCTCTCTCACTCAGACCCACATCTGTCCGAGGGCGGCTGCTTCCGAGGATGGGGCCCAAATTTCAAGAGGAAGCGCTGCCCGATGGTTTCCACCATGGACCCCTTTCCTGATGGGGGCCAGCAGGAGCCGAGACCTGCCTGAGCCTGGGGTGGGGCGAGGTGAGGTGAGGCGGAAGTAGAGCCAGGGGGAGGAGGGGGCTGTACTGAGCCAAGGTTTTGACGCGTAGGGCCTCGGTAGAGCGGTATCCGGAAGGATCTAAGCGGTGCCCAGGAACCAGAAACTGTGCCTGCATCCGACGGGAAGGAGGTGGAGCCTACGGACGGTCCCAGCGGGGATGCGTAGGGAGCAAGGAGCTATGGCTCAGGAGGGGCTGGAAGAGTAGAGGCGGGGCCAGGGCAGAGACCAGGTCTGCGTCGGCTGAGTTATGACGCGCCGAACCGGGGGCGGAGCCTAAGCGGGGTCGCACGCGCAGACGGGGTAGGGGCCTGGCTGCCTAGGGAGAGTCTAGACCAGGTCGGGCGCTGCGAGAAAGAACGGCTGTAGTGCATCCGCCGCACCGCTAGGGGCCAGCGCGGGCGGTCAGAAGAGTCCAAACCACAGTCAGAGCGAGAAACCGACCTGAGCGGAGCGAGCACGCGGAGCGTCCCGGAGCTTGGCTTCAGCATGTCAGTACCTCCACCTTCCCACGCGCCGTATGTTCGTCCTCACTCTCCCCCGTCTGCCCCATGCTTGCGGTCCTCAAGTAGCTATTCCGTCCCGGACGCCCTCCCTGCATCTGTCGTTCTCTCCCAGAGCATGCCGAGCCACACCCACCCAGAGTCAAGCTGCCGAAACAACCTCCCCCCCCCCAAAATTCCACGATTTGTTACCCACTAGGAAGGAGGGGAAAACCGAGGCACAAAAGACACTGCCGCCTCTCCCTGAGGACACAGGAGCCCCGCCCATAGTGGGCGGGGTCGGCACCGAAGGGGTTAAGCCCGTGGGGAAGTCTGGGGCTCCAGGCCTAGGGGCGGATCCTGGGGCTTCCTCCCTCTTGGTCCAGAGCTGTAGCTGCTGCGGAGGTGGCTGATGCAGGTGAGGTGCTTATAGTCCTCTGGGCGGGGTGTGGGGGTTGTGGGGGTTACCTGTGCCTGACCAGTGTGGAATTGGCCTCAAGCTCAGGAGGCCTCTTGGGGAGGTGGGGAAGGAGAACCAGGACGTCCTCTCTGGAGCAGGTGAGTAGAAGAGTGGGGCCCAGTGGATCTCCCCCTGCCAGGAATCTCCCCAGCATAGACCCTCCTGGCAGAAGGGCCTGGGGTAGTAGGTTTGGCAAACAATGGAGTTTAGGCGCAGGAGGTCTGAGCCCCCAACCTGGTGGCCGTTGGACACTCTCGTGGATTTAGGAAGGAAGCTGTGGTCCTTATCTAGGGCAACTACGAAACTCAGACCAGTGGGGAACCAAGCCTGCAAGAGCCACATTGCTGTGTGACTGTGAGCTAGGCCCCTTGCTAGTGCTGCTGAAGCCCCATCTGAGGGGACACTTGGGTCCATGCCTAAGCAGAGTGTCCTGAGCTGCACAGTGCTGGGGAGGGGACCATAGGCTCTGTGTTCCAGGCAGGAAAGGCAGTTCAGGGAGGGGAAAACTGATCCTAATGGGTGGGTAAGTGGTGCCCCAGGATTGGTCAGGTGGCAGGCATGGCCCAAGTGGTCAGAAAGCCTGGGACCTAGAATGTAGGGAGAAGGAAAGGGCAGGGGAGTTCCTGAGGACAGCCAGAGGGAGTCTTGGGCAGGTTTAAGTAGGGGATCATGCTGTCTAGTCTGCACGTTCTATCTAATGGCCAGCCAGCCATGGTGGTGTAGGCTAGATCCCCTGTTCTGGGGAGGACAAAGTTGTAGCCACAGAAAGCTGGGGCAGGACTCTTGGGTTCTGCCCCAGCCTTTAGCCTTCAGCTTCCCTCCAATGTGGGGCAGGACACCCTGGACCCATTACCTCTGCTGTCACCTGAGTGAGTCACCTGAGTCAGGTATAGGGGATGGTCTCCAGGTCACCTGTGCCATCAGGTGAGTATGGGACAGAGACAAGGTGTAGCTTACCAATTCCAGGATGCATGGCTCCCCTAGCACTCTGTCAGCCCCTCCCTGCCCCAACACTGTCCTCCTTCCTGGCACAGCCTAGCATGGCTGTTGTCTATAGGAGGAGCATCCTTGTGGTCTGAGGAGATACCACTGTCTAGAGACTGTGCTCCCCAGCCCGGCACTGAGCCACCTGCAACCCAGCAGGAGATGACCTTGGCTCCCAGCCTGACTCAGCTGAGCCTGGATCCTACATGCAGGCAAGAGCTGACTCTGAGTCCTGGCTCACCAAAGCTGACCCCTACCCTAGACCCTACACACCAGATAGAGCTGATCCTGAGTACCAGCCCAACCAAGCTGACTCTGGATCCTGCATGCCAGTCAGAGTTGACCCTGAGATCCAACCTGGCCACGCTGACCCTGGATCCTGCACACCAGCCAGAGCTGACCCTGAGCCCCAGGCTAGCTGAGCTGACCCTGGGTTCTGCGTGCCATCCAGAGATGACCCTCAGTCCTGGCTCGACTGAGCTGACCCTGGATCCCGCACACCAGCCAGAGGAGACCCCAGGCCCCAACCTGGCTGAACTGACCCTGGAGCCTGTGCACTGCCGACCTGAGCTCCTGGATGCCTGTGCCGACCTCATCAATGAGCAGTGGCCCCGCAGCCGTGCCTCCCGCCTGCACTCCTTGGGCCAGTCCTCAGACGCCTTCCCCCTCTGCCTGATGCTGCTGAGCCCCAGCCCCACACCTGAGGCAGCCCCCATTGTGGTGGGCCATGCCCGCTTGTCACGGGTGCTGGACCGGCCCCAGAGCCTCCTAGTGGAGACAGTGGTTGTGGCCCGGGCTCTCAGGGGCCGTGGCTTTGGCCGCCGCCTTATGGAGGGCCTGGAAGTTTTTGCTCAGGCCCGGGGCTTCCGCCGACTACACCTCACCACCCATGACCAGCTGCAGTTCTATGCCCACCTGGGCTACCAGCTGGGTGAGCCTGTGCAGGGCCTGGTCTTCACCAGCCGACAGCTGCCTGCCACCCTGCTCAGGGCCTTCCCCAGAGCCCCCTCTCCCCGGCCACCCTACAAGGCTTCTAGTCTGACTGCCCAAACTGCCCCAAGAGCCTCCAAGGGGCCATCATTGCCACCACCTCCTCCCCTGCCTAAGCCCTTGACCACCTCACCCCCACCTCCTGCAGGGCACCCTCCACAAAGCCTGCTGGAGACACAATACCAAGACCTGAGAGGATGTCCCATATTCTGGATGGAAAAAGACATCTGAGGGCTACCCAGGACAAGGCACTGTCCTTCAGGATTAATGGACTGCCTAAGACAGTACAAGCCTCAGCCCATTGGCCATATCTCAGTCCCTAGACCCCGGGGGCAGCTTTAGCCTGGCCATGTTTCCTGAGTACCAGTGGGGCCAAGAGATGGCTTCATGGCTGTGGCTCAGAGCCGTCAGTGTGGCTGAATAAAGGCTTCTGTTGGATGTGGCTGTGACAGTTTATTTGTTGCCCTCACCCTCACCTCCCAGTTTCATCTTAGATCCCCTATCTCTGCAAGAGCCCCCAGATCCACCTTGGCCCTTGGGCCATGGATGAAGGGATACCTGCCCTTTGCCCCTCCCACTCTGCCAAGCCCAGGTGACAAGGTGTCTGTTCCCTTCCACACTCACTCATCACCATTCACTCAGGACCTACTATTTGTCAGCTCTGGACTGGGCACAGGCAATGGAGAACTAGACAGCATCTCGACCCAGAGGACAGGGGAGACAGGCAGGCATACAGTGGCAGGACCCATGCTGGGACAGTGGGATCCCAAGTGCCCTCAGTCCATTTGTAGACCCGGGAGGCCTCCCAGGGGAGGTGAAGTCACAGCAGAGACCTGAGAGCAAAGTAGGAATTAAGCCAGGCAAAGAGGAGGATGTTAAGTGTTCTTGGGACAAGATCCAAGAAGGAGAGGACAGAAGGGGACTGGTGAGAAGTGAGTGAGCTAGGTATCAGAGGGCACAGTTGTGCCATGACAGAGATGGACAACATGGAGCTACCTGGGCCAACTTAGGGTGTGACTGGTCTGAGAGGCCTAGAGGACCGCATGGCGACCATCTTTTCCCCAACCCCCATCCTTGTGGGGAGTGGTTGAGGGAGTGTTCCCAGCTTTCCCTGCTCTATAGAACGTGTGGCCATGGCCATGGATTCTAAGCTCACACCCCTTCTCTCCTGCAGGTTTCTGTCCCTGGGGCATGATCATGCAGCTGGGCCTGGCCCTGGTGCTAGGAGTGGCCCTGTGCCTGGGGTGTGGCCAGCCCCTCCTGTGGGCTCCTGAACGCCCCTTCTCTGTGCTATGGAACGTACCCTCTGCACGCTGTAAGACTCACTTTGGCGTGCACCTGCCACTAGAGGCTCTGGGCATCACAGCCAACCGCGGCCAGTGTTTCCATGGCCAGAACATCACCATCTTCTACAAAAACCAGCTCGGCCTCTATCCCTACCTTGGGCCCAGGGGCACAGCTTATAATGGGGGCATCCCCCAGGTTGTCCCTCTTTACCGTCACCTGGCACTGGCTACCTACCAGATCCACCTAAGCCTAGAACGCGGCTTCTCTGGCCTGGCAGTGCTAGACTGGGAAGAGTGGTGCCCACTCTGGGCCGGGAACTGGGGCCGCCGCCGAGCCTACCAGGCAGCCTCATGGGCTTGGGCACAGCGGGTATTCCCCCACCTGAACCCCCAGGAGCAGCTCCACAAGGCCCGTGCTGGCTTTGAAAAGGCAGCCCGTGCCCTGATGGAGGACACACTGCGGCTGGGCCAGGCGCTGAAGCCCCATGGGTTCTGGGGCTTCTATCGCTTCCCAGCCTGTGGCAATGGCTGGCATGGTACAGCTTCCAATTACACAGGCCACTGCCACCCAGCCACTCTGGCCCGCAACACCCAACTGCATTGGCTCTGGGCTGCCTCCAGCGCCCTTTTCCCCAGCATCTACCTCCCACCCAAGCTGCCACCTATTCACCATCAGGCATTTGTCCGATACCGCCTGGAGGAAGCCTTCCGTGTGGCCGTTGTTGGGCACCCACATCCCCTACCTGTCCTGGCCTATGCCCGCCTCACACACCGACGTTCTGGGAGGTTCCTGTCCCAGGTGAGTGAAAATTGAGATCTAGGGGTCTGAGTGGGGAATCATGGTCCCATCCTAGGAAGGTCTGAAGAGAAGACTTTGCCTAGGGGAATTTGATGGGGAGACCCTGATCTAGTTCTGAGTGGGGAGGTCCTATCCTGGAGCATCTGAAAAGGAAGTATGGCTCTGCCTTGGAAAATCTTGAGGGGGAAGCCAAGGCCCAGCCTTTGAAGCTCTGGTCTGAGGGGAGACATTTTCTGAGTGGAGGACCCGAGAAGCCACTCAGAGGTTCAGTGCCAAGTAACCTTACTCTAGAGGTAGAATTAGATCATGGTAATGAGCCAGAAAGGTTTCTTGAAGGTAGAGGTAGGCCCATATGGATCTGGCCAGCCCAGCCCTGGCTTAGCAGATTTTTGCTTCCAGGATGACCTCGTGCAGACCATTGGTGTGAGCGCAGCGCTAGGGGCAGCCGGCGTGGTGCTCTGGGGGGACCTGAGCCTCTCCAGCTCTGAGGTGATCATTGCCCCTCCACCCTGCCATGCAGCCCATCCTGGGATCCCAGAGTTGGGGGGGAGAGATCATGTCAGAGCCATGGAGCAGGAGCATTGATACATCCTTCCCCTCTCCTCAGGAGAAGTGCTGGCATCTCCGTGACTACCTAGTGGGCACCCTAGGCCCCTATGTAATCAATGTGACCAGGGCAGCCATAGCCTGCAGTCACCAGCGGTGCCATGGCCATGGGCGCTGTGCCCGCCAAGATGGAGGACAGCTGGAAGCCTTTCTGCACCTGCAGCCAGATGGCAGCCCTGGAGCATGGGAGTCCTTTAGCTGCCGTTGTTACCTGGGCTGGGCTGGCCTTACCTGCCAGGAGCCTAGACCTGAATCTAGGCCTGAAGAAGCAGCATAAAACCAGAGGTTACCTGCCCCTGACTCTCTTGTCCCTGCTGCCATTTTTCCAGTCCCGGAGGGACGGCTCTGCCCCACTCTTGTTCTATTCAGTTTAGAGTCAGTCCTCCCATACACACGCCTCCTTCCCACGGGATACCTGGGGAGTGGAAGGGGCGAGGGGAAAAAATGTTGACACATTTTTGTTTACACCATTTTAAAACCAAAGGCCCTCTGAGGTCACTTGATCCTTCCTGATAAGCAGCCCCAGGGAAAGTCAGAGTTCCAGATGGTTAGAGTTGCCCGCTCAGAGCTCTGTTCCTGCTCCTCACTGGGTCCATGGAGAGGTCACAGGAGACCCATCCAGGGTCAGGTGGGCTCCAAGATCTTGGTTAAGGCCTGTAAGTGTTAAGCTGTTATTTGTCCTCTGCTTCAGCATAAAGTCCCTTTTTCTTTCATCACCTAAGGTTTGTTTGCCAAGTTCCATTAAACCCCAAGTTCTTCCTGTCGCGAGTGTCCGTCCACAAGTGCCCAGAAACGCTGGTCCTGCCTGACGTGGTAGGCTGCTCCAAAGGGACAGCTTCAGCGTTAATAAGTGTGCATGCATGCATGTGGGCGCGCAGGGGGGGCGGGGGGTGTACACAGGGCATTGTGGGTGCATAGTTCAGCTAGAGCGTCGTGGGCTTATGGGTCTCAGGAGTAGACTACAATTCCCGAGGTGCTCTGCGCCTCGCCTGCTGGCGGTCATCTGCGCGCGCAGCCCCCTGGGACTAGTAGTTTCGGCCGCGTGCATGTAGTCCTGAACCCAATGGCCAAGAACTCGCCTTCCCGGCCACCCGTTTAATAGGGCGGGGCGCAGCGACTCGTTTGGCAGGGCGGGGCGCCTGGCGAAGATGGTGTCGCGTGCGGCGTGTGGCTCCCGTCGTCTGACCAAGTCTCGGCTTAGCCCACCGGCCGGTGTCTCGCCGGTCTGGAGCCCCCGCCCTCCAGGTCCCTGACCCTGAGCCTTCTGCGCTCCCGCGCCCCTGATTCCCGGCATGCCCCGCGCCCGTAAGGGCAGCGCGCCGCGCAAGGGCGGCCGGCGCCGCGGAGCGGGTAAGTGGGGAGCTACTGTGATGAACAGCGAGCGGGGGTCCTGCGTCGCTTACCTGTCGGTGTTCCCGGGGGTCCTGGGCGGAGACTCTTGTGTCCTCCGACCTGGCGCTGCATCCCGCAACTCTCCCGCGGCCGGCACGTGCCCCAGGAGGCAGCGGCCACGTGTGCGCCCAACTCGAGCGCGCAGCTTGCTGCTCAGGAACCCACGCTACCGCGCGTAACCTGGTCGGTGCCTCCCGGCCTCAGTTTCTCGACTGTCGATCCACCCCAGTTACCTGCTGTGATAGACAAACCTGCCAGACAGCAGGAAGCCTACCCCCTCGCTAATTCCTGCTCTTTTACTGGACTGGACTAGGAAGCTGGTGGGAGGGCTAGCCTGACGGAGATTCCTGAGGTAGGGGGCAAACTGGCGGAGGGGTGGGGGGCGATGGGAACGTTGCAGGACTCCGGCCTTGGTGGACCTGGCTCCGGAGGGTTGGGGAGTGCCCTTGAGCCTGAGGCAGTCTGAGACTTATCAGCTTTGAACAGGAGTGTGTCTTGGTGCAGTAAACACATATGTTTACGCTGCAGGAATGGGGTGCCTAACTAGGCACAGCTTAGACCTGGCCACCACCCTTATGGGACTTGGGTGTGGGGATAGCTGAGAGGGTAGCAACATGACAGAAGGACTGGTGCTGGGGGACAAGTTCACTGAATGGTGTCAGCCCCGGACTTAAGAAGCAAGGAATCCTTGAGGGGCTTCTGGGTGAATCCTGAGGAGGTGGAGAAGAGAACACTAGCAGAGGGAATAATTTGTGCAAAGGCCTGGCTTCTCGAGGGAGCAAATTAGGGAGGCTGGGCTGCTTTGGCTAGTTAGGGTAGTAAGAAAGGAGGTGAGCAGAGGCCTGCATGCGTGCTGGATTTTGTCCAGCAGGTATGTGTAGTATGTAGTTCCTGAGAAGTAGGACCAGCCTGGTGACCAGAACCCATGTGGGGCTCTGCTGCAGGAGCTACCCTTGCCAAAGTCAGCCCCTGGCCCTGGGCAGAACCCACACACAGGAGCATTCTAGTTCTGCTGACCCTGACATTCTCCTGTGTTTACCTATTTTCAGGGACTCATGTGGTCAGGGGTCACTCCACTCTGCATTTCCCGAGGTCAGAAGAAGCCTGTGTGTCCATCCACTGAGGGCTGAAGGCCTGGGATGGTCCAGGGGGAGCTCAAAAGACAGTATGCTTGAAGCCTGGGGCACCCAGCCATGTCCACTAGGAGCTGGGCTTCTGCCCCAAGGCAGATGGGTGGTTGTGGGCCCACAGGGAGCCTAAACTAGTTGTTTATTTAGTCATTGTGTTCACTTGTTGTACTAAAGGAGGTGCTTTAGCATCTCTGTTTTGCAGATGAAGAAATTAAGGCATTGGGGGTGCCTGCGTGCCTCAGTCAGTTAAGCCTCTGACTTCTTGCTTGGGTCATGATCTCATGGTTCAGGAGTTCCTCAGGCTCTGTGCTGACAGCTCAGAACCTGGAGCCTGCTTCAGATTCTGTGTCTCCCTCTCTCTCTACCCGTCCCCTGCTCGCACTCGCACTCGCACTTGCTCGCTCTCTCAACAATAAATATTTAAAAAAAAATTAAGGCGTTGAAGGCTAGGCACTTGACCTGGTTACACTCTTTTTAAGATGTGGAGCTGGGGGGTGCTTGGGGGGCTCAGTCAGTTGGGCGTCCGACTTCAGCTCAGGTCATGATCTCACAGTTTGTGGGTTCAGGCCCCGCGTCGGGCTCTGTGCAGACGGCTCAGAGCCTGGAGCCTGCTTCGGATTCTGTCTCCCTCTCTCTCTGCTCCTCCCCCGCTCATGCTCTGTCTCTCAAAAATTAAATAAACATTAAAAAAATTTTTTAAGATGTGGAGCTGGAATTTGAATGCTGTGTCTGTCTGTATATGTTCTATATATATATATACACAGATTCAATAATCTAAGCCCCTGACTTACCCATTTTTAGGCATAATCTGGGCTGGTGGCTAAACTCCCCCAGGATTTGCCTAGCTATGTCCCCACTCCAAGTGGGGCCTCTGCAGCCCCTCTGCCTCTACCAGGCTCTCAGTCTCCTTCTTTTTTATTTTTTTTATTTTTATTTTATTTTTGAGAGACATAGAGACAGAGCGTGAGCAAGGGAAGGGCAGAGAGAGAGGGAGATACAGAATCCGAAGCAGGCTCCAGGCTCTGAGCCGTCAGCACAGAGCCCGATGCGGGGCTCGAACTCACACACCGTGAGATCATGACCTGAGCTGAAGTCGGCCATCCAACCGACTGAGCCACCCAGGCGCCCCTCAGTCTCCTTCTTAAAGCAGGCTCTGGTCTCAGGGAGGCTCTACTCACCAAGCCTGCCAGGTTTTCCTAGGCTGAGCCTAGGAAATGTTCTCCAATTGATAGACCTCACTCCCTTTCTCTTTTTTCCTGGCTCAGCGCCCCCTGTGCCCTGGCATGAGTCCCTGAGCCTACCACTTTAGCCTCCCATTTTCTCATCTCTGAGAGGGGCAAGACTCTATTCTTAGGGGGATATGAGGCCAGGTGAGGTACCCCCAGCGATCATCAGTAGAGTCAGGCCAAGTGCTGTGTTCTACCCTCCCCAGGTGCCCGGAGCAGTACCCAAGCTGACTCAGCTTCCAGTGAGGATGAGGCAGTCAGCGAAGCCCGCAGCACCACCAGTGAATGCCCCAGCCTTCTTAGCACCACAGCAGAGGACAGCCTTGGTGAGAGTGAGTGGGAGTTTGGCAGGGACTCTGTGGGGATTCCCTGGGGTGAAGCAAGACACAGGGCTGACCAGCTGGCCTTGCAGGGGGGGATGCCGTGGATGAGCAGGGCCAGCAGGAAGACCTTGAGGAGAAGTTGAAGGAGTATGTGGACTGCCTCACAGACAAGAGGTACCCCTCACTGCCAGCCAGCCCCTACACCCATGTCCCTGCTTAGCCCATGCCAAGTGTGACCCAGTAGGGCTGGCACACAAGGTCCCCTTTCTTCATTCCTCAGTGCCAAGACCCGGCAGGGTGCTCTTGAGAGCCTTCGCCTGGCCCTGGCATCCCGCTTACTCCCTGACTTCTTGCTGGAGCGCCGCCTCACACTGGCTGATGCCTTGGAAAAGTGCCTCAAGAAAGGTTGGGCCCCAGGGGCACACGGGAGACCTGAATTGGCTGGGTTCTGACCCTTGCTGCATGGACTGACTTGGAAAACATTCCTGCAGGGAAGGGCGAGGAACAGGCCCTGGCCGCCGCCGTGCTAGGCCTGCTCTGTGTGCAGCTGGGCCCTGGACCCAAGGGCGAGGAGCTATTTCACAGCCTACAGCCCCTCCTGGTCTCTGTGCTCAGCGATGGCACAGCTAGTCCTGCTGCTCGGCTCCACGTGAGTGTTCTGTGCTCTGTGACACCCTTCCTTCCCCTAATCCCTAAGGAGAGCTGGGTTCCACCTGCTTTCAGGCTCCTTTACTCCGAGACTGAACCCTGTGGCTGGGAACCCAGGCTCACTCTCTAACCATGGCGTGGCTTTGCCCTCCTCCCAACAGTGTGCCTCTGCTCTTGGCTTGGGGTGCTATGTGGCTGCTGCCGATGTCCAGGTAAGTGGCCTTTGGGCACAGGTAATAGAGCACGTAGGCCCTGGCTCTGCCCCTGAGCTGCTCCCACTGCCTCCCTGTGTCCCTAGGACCTGGTCTCTTGCCTCAACTGCTTGGAAGGTGTTTTCAGCCGGTCCTGTGGTATGGGTGGCTCCACAGCCCCTGTGGTCCCTGCCAGCCTGCATGGCCTGCTCTGTGCTGCACTGCAGGCTTGGGCATTGCTACTCACCATCTGCCCTAGCACCCATATCAGCCACATCTTGGACAGGTAAGAGTGACTGCCTACTGTGAGTGGGAGGGGAAAGGTGAGGCCCCCCCCACAACCCACATGTAGCTCAGCCTGCCCCTTCCCCAGGCAGCTGCCCCGGCTGCCCCAGCTCTTGTCCAGCGAAAGTGTGAACCTGCGAATCGCTGCCGGCGAGACCATCGCACTGCTCTTTGAGCTTGCCCGGGACCTTGAGGTGTGAGAGAGGGGCGAGGGGAAGGGAGGGGGCCTGCTGACACCACCTGCCCATCCTAGGCTGGATGCAGGGGACACCACAGAAAAAGCAGGACAGCCTTAGGTCCTTATGGAGGGGAGGTAGCCCTAACACAGACTCAGATGCCAGGTGCCATGGTGAGGGCCCTGAGCAGGGGTGTCTGGCCCAGGCAGGGGCCAAGAAAGAATCCAAGGAAGCCAGACAGAGAAGAAAACCACTTCTTCCGAGACAGGAAGGGTTTGGGCAACCCCATGTTGAGAGCCAGCAGAGCCCAGGCTTCTGTTCACACGCCCTCCATTGCTCCCATTGTAGGAGGATTTTATTTACGAGGACATGGAGGCCCTCTGCAGTGCCCTGCGAACCCTGGCCACCGACAGCAACAAGTATCGTGCCAAGGCTGACCGCCGGCGTCAGCGCTCTACTTTCCGCGCTGTGCTGCACTTTGTTGAGGTGCGTGCAAGAACATGTGTCCTCGTGAGAGTGCATCCCCAGGCACAGCCGCCAAGCCCTGTTCTGCGGGTCCCTCTACTCTGCAGGGCGGTGAGTGTGAGGAAGAGTCCGTCCGCTTCGGGCTTGAGGTGCTCTATGTGGACAGCTGGGCTCGGCGCCGCATCTATGCTGCCTTCAAGGACGTGCTAGGATCGGGCATGCACCACCATCTCCAGGTGGGAAGGCGGACAGGGAGGGGGTGCCCAGCTGGGCTGTTATGGACCAGCTTGAGCTCACTGCCCTCTTCGCCCCCAGAGCAACGAGCTACTCCGTGACATCTTTGGCCTGGGTCCTGTGCTGGTGCTGGATGCCACCGCCCTGAAGGCCTGCAAGATCTCACGTTTTGAGAAGGTTTGCACCCTTGCACCTTTTTCTTCCCTCCATTCCCACGGCCTGGTGGACTGGAGCTCTGCAGGGGCTAGAGGAAAAGCCCTGGGCCTCCCCTTCCCTAGCTCACCAGATCATCACTCTCTGCCCCCGCCTCCAGCACCTGTACAATGCCGCTGCCTTCAAAGCCCGGACCAAGGCACGCAGCCGT
This sequence comes from Paguma larvata, assembly GCA_030068075.1. NCBI lineage: Eukaryota > Metazoa > Chordata > Mammalia > Carnivora > Viverridae > Paguma > Paguma larvata. Next base: position 18,185,466 of record CM057842.1, on the reverse strand, counting down.
GTGCGAGACAAGCGGGCAGACATCCTGTGAGGTGGGGCCAGCTGACGAGGAGACTGTCCATACTCGTGCCTGTGTTTTTAACAGAAGATACTGCAACAACTGGTTGTTCCTGCCAGGAATTGTGGCTTTATTTTTTTAATGACAAAACCAAAAACAGATGAGGGTGGTGGCTGGAGGCCAGGGCACTTGGTATCCTGGCCCCTTGCCTCTGCACGGCCCTGTGGCTTCTCTCTGCCCTGTCTCAGGCCACGCCAGATGTGTGCTTGTCCCAGGGCTGTGGGGCAGGCAGTAGGAGGGCTGTCCCTTTCTCTCCTTTCTCGGGCCCTGCCCCTGGGATGACCCACTTCCTTGAGGGGAATGGCATCTGGATAAATGCTACCAAAACAGGTGGGGAGGCCAGGCTACCTGGAATGGATCTATATGCTGATTTTTAAAGATTATTAGAGGTAATTAAATTGAATGCTCAGCCATCTGTGGCCCTTAGTTCCTGAGTGTTTCTGCCTACCCTCCCATTCACCACCGCACTGGGTCTCCCCCATCTCCATCTCACCTTTGACCTCCAAAGCCTTGAGGCTCCTCGAGTGGCCCTCCTCCCCATACTCAGCTCTGCCTGTTTGAAGCGCTGAGGCTGGACCCCCACTGGGAGGCCTGGCAGAGTTTGGGCAACTGGGGGTGGGGGGCAGCTATTTCTAGACTCTGAACCTATCTGGAGGAAGCCAGAGACTGCTGACAGGCCACAGAAGGAGCCAAGAGGCTGGTGTCCCTTCCTCTGACCTTGGGCCACCCAAAGCAGAACCTTGGCACCCGAAAACTTGGCTAGGCCTGGCTTGGAGACAGGAGAGGCAGGTAGCTGTGGGGTCAGGTTAGACTCTTGTACAAAAAATCTCACTAAGGAAGTAGTGTGGAGCAATGGGTGGGGGGAAACCTGCCAATGGGGACTTTATTCCCCGCCCACACGCACGCACCCAAGCCCCAGGTCCAAGGGGTATCTCAACTGGGAGCTTGGGCCTCACTGGAGTTGAGCCTCCGCAGCTGGCTCAGGCTGGCAAGCCGGAGTTTGAGCAGCGTCTCCTCCTGTGTGCGCAGCGTGTGCGCCAGCATGCGGAGGGATTCACTCTGCAGCACTGTGGACAGGCAGACGGGAATGGGGGGGCTGTCAGACCACGTGCCACCCCACAACTCCCCACCTCACTGCCTCGGCCTCTGCAGCTGTTCGCAGCTGTGCAGAAAGACCTTGCAGTCCCAGTTACTCCCCCTCAGTTCCCACTGCCTTCCTGCACCGTCCAACCATACCGCTCAGGTAGACGGCCAGGATGGCAAGCGCCAGGCAGGTGAACACCAGCAACGCAAGCAGCAGGAAGCCGCCTCTGCCGTGCACAGGGCTGCAGCCAGCCTGGGCACACAGCGACGGTGGCAAGATGCCCAGTAGCTCGTCCCATGGCTGCGCCTCCTCAGCCAGGTAGGGGCGCAGTGAACCTGCAGGGCAAATGGGGCAGCAGGAGGGTAGGGGTTGTGCCTGCTTTCCTCCCCTCTCCCAGCACATCAGTCCCCTGCCCTGTGCCCCTCACCTCCACTGTGTAGGTCGCTGATGGACTCCACCTGGTGCAGGCGCACCTCCTGTATGTGGTTGGGGGCCAGTGGTGCCCTGCTCCTCGGGCTCGGTGTTAGTGCCAAGGTGTCTGCTGGGACAGTGCAGGGCTGGTTCAGCCAGCAGGTCACCCCTCCCTTCTTTAAGGTGGCTTCATGCGGCAGCAGCAGCTCAGAGAAGATGCAACAGGACAAAGGGACATTGGCTCCTAATGCCCTAAAACCAGCTCAGGAATGACACGATTCAGAGCCAGAATGACCCCCAGAACTCCGTAGGCCTGTTAATGCCCCCAGTAGCAGGTGGTGCGTTTGACCTGTTCACTTTTGTTTTCTTCCAAGCACCTTAAGGACTTTCAGGCATTCCTCTGCCTGCTCATTTCTAGAAAAGAATTTGTCAGCTTTGAAAGACTAACCCCGCAGTGCATGAAATTCATTCCTGCCTCTTCTGCGATCAGTTTTCCCTGCAGACCCTGTGAGCTGGCCATCAGGCCAGACCCGGTGCCTGGCACCTCCGCATCCCATCCTAGCTGGGTGGTGCTTGTGCCTTGTGGCCTTGGCTCTGCTTTAACGTACTCAGCGTGATTCTGCTGTACTTCTGTGAACCCTGCTGTTTTCACTCAACATGTGACACGCCTTTGTTATCAAGCTGTTCTACATGCTTCTGAGGTCTCCCTTGAGGCATCCCTGTGAGGCTGCCTGGGCATTTAGGTTGTTTCCAGCTCCCTTTGAATAACTCCTAGGAAAGGACATGCATCATTGAATATGAAGGTTTTTCCCAATTTCCTAGTTGTTAATAAGGACAAATTCCCAGAAGCAAAATTGCTGGCTTAAAGAGCAGGGACTTTTTCTTTAAGCCATTATTAAACTGTCCTCCAGAATGATCATCCACAACCCCAAAAAGGGCACAACATCGCCACCTTTAGGCATTTTCTCTGAAAAATTTATATACGTACATGTGTACACATGTTTGCCAGTTGGGAGATGGGAAGAAAAGACTTCTTGACCTGTTTAGGTTTCTTTGCCTGGAGGGCCTGACAAGTGTGTGTGTGGCTTCCTAGTTATCCATTCACGGCCTCTGCGCCTTTAGTCACCGGGACCCTCTGTACTTTTCCTGTGATCTTACTTATTCTTGGACCCATCAAAAGTTTGTGATTTCTAAAAAATTATATTTTTTACTTCTTTGACTTTGATTTTTTTTTTTTTTTTTTTTTTTTAGTAAAAGGCGAAAGATTTATTCGATCTTGATTATTTTTTTTAATCTTGGCCCCTGAAACCTCCAGATACCCAGCTGGCTGCTGGGTAACAGTAGGGGGTATTGAGGAACACCTGATAGGGGCAAAGGTGATTGGACTCTATCACTTTCAGAACAATAACTCAGCTTCATGATTTGCTTGAAACTAGCCCTTGAAATGCTCTAAAGTGAAACAAGATGCTGCCAGTCCTTATGTTTGGGTGATAGGGGTCATACTAAATTCCTCTGCACTTGGCTCTGCTTTCCCAACACTTTTTTTTGTAGTGTTTATTTGTTTTGAGAGAGAGCAAGCTTGCCCGCTTGGGAGTTGGGGAGAGGCAGAGAGAGAGAGAATCCCAATCAGCCTCCACTAGTGCTGTCAGAGCAGAGTCCCGTGTGGGGCTTGAACTCACAAACGGTGAGATCATGACCTGAGCCGAAATCAAGAGTTGACCGTTTAACCGACTGAGCCACCCAGGTGCCCCTCCCCACACTTTCTAAATTGAACTCAGTCTGAACTTATTACCAGGAAAATCGTGGCAAACATCATTGTTATGACCCCAAAAGGAGGCAAACATCCTCCACCACTACTGGGGGCTGGGCCCCTCCCATCCAGTTGAGATGTTGAAAATGTGACAAGAGAGTTGACCAGCTAGGCCTTGCTGGAGCAGTGATGCAGCCGGCTAGCCACCCCTGCTGTGGCCTCTCTGAACCTCTGTACTTCTTGCATGCAGTAGGGTAGTCAGGTGAGTCAGTCAATACCATCAAAGTCTTAACTAGCTGTCTGACCAGGCCAAAGGATCCTAATTGGCTAACAGTTGGATCCACTTAGGCCCAGGTTGGAGGAGACCAGCGATCTCTCCACTCCCAGTCCCTGGGCTGCATGCCCAAATGCTTCCTGGAACCACTGCTCGCCCCCAATCCCAGGTTCCTCCCTGAACGAAGAGCCGACCTGGCCAGCCGCCTACCCAGCCCACACCCACTTGGGCACAGCCTATAGTTGACTATCCCCCAAGCGAGTAGCTTCCCCCAATCCCTCCCTGCTGTCCCTAGCAGGGGAAATAGGCAGGGCCTAAGGGGAGGTGGGGTTCTGAATATAGCCCATTCTCCATGCACAGGGGGCAGGTCCCCTTACTCAGTCTAGGTATGGTGATCGATGACTAGTTAAGGAAGTGAGGTTAGTGAGACAGAGTGAGTCTGCTCTGTGGTTCACAGGGAGCTTGCCCTCCCCCATAGTCATCTCCTACCTTCTTGGGTGTCCTCAGGCATGGTGGGTGGTGGGCAGTTCGGGGGCTGATAACAGCACCCAGTAGCGGGACAGGATGGGAGCAGCAGCGGCTCCTCAGAGCCTAGGGAAGGCTGGCCACCTCCCAGCCTGGGCCTAAAATAGGCCTGAGCACAGCCCACTGGGCTATATTTAGAGGGGGCAACTCTCAGCCATGGAAAGGGGTGGAGTGACCCACATGGGCCAGCCTAGACTGTCTAGCTGGTGATGGAGCCCAGACAACAGCACACCCACTAATACATATGCTCAGGGTCTTCCCTGGGGAACCCTACCACCTGCATATATGCACAGGCCTTGGTGCCTTTATCCAGACAAGCTGCCTCACTCTCACCTCCAGCAATGCCCCACATGGCAGCCAAGACATGTAAGGGAGCCCTGTGCCTCTACCCACAAAGATCCCGACCCGAGGTTGGGTCATCTCTTCTCCAAGCACATGGACAAGCACCTACCCTTGTGTGACCTGCTGACACCAGGGACTGGGGTGATGGACAGCTTGAGCGCATTGCAATGAGGGCTCTGAGAGCCCCTAAAGGGGGCAGAGACACACCTATAAAGGTAGGCACTCATGTTGGTCAGGGGGCAAACTGAGGCTGAAGATCGGTATTTCCGTTAATAAGCTTACGACCTTGGTTAACGGATTGCCTGCTCTCTGACCTCCATTTTCTCAGTTGTAAAACAGGAAGGACAATGGTTCCTCCCTGGCACAGGACACGTGAGAATGGAATACAGCTACATGTCTGCAGTTTAGATCCTCCTTCCTCTCTCCATACAAGTCACACCATGTTGTGGGAGGAGGCAGAGTACCACTTCCCTTGAAGGGAGGAAGTGGCCAGGCTTACGGCCCACCCTCTGCTTGTTGGACCGCTGTGGTCCTTCTCCCTAACTGGGACGAAGCAAGACAGTGAGGCTCCACCTCCTAAAACATCCCAAATCCATCACTCCACTGCATCACACTGGCTTCCTTGATGTTCCTCACAGCAACCTTGTTTCCACCTCAGGACCTTTGCACTAGCTGTTGCCTCCTGGAACACGCCGCCTCCAGATACTTCCATGACTGACTCCTTGTTGTTTAGCTCAAATATCACCCCCTCAGTGGTGCTTTCTCACATTATTTTCCATATCACCAAATTTCGTTTTCTTCATAGCACTCAGCCAAGAAATCATATTATTCAGAATATACTGTGCAGACCAGTAGGGACCCAAAGGCCCCACAGAATCCACCCATCACATGGAAACTGCCTTTAATCCTCACCGCAGCATCCTTTCCAGAACTGAGATCCTAAGACTGCTAGGAAGTTGCCCAAGGCCACACAGCAAGACCTAGCATCAGTGGACATCCGCTGGGGCCATTTCAGCTTCGGCTCATAATGTGTTTATTGCATTAGTACAGTCGGCCTGTCCCACTCCCGCCCCCACCAGCTCACCCGGTTCACAGCTTTCTGCTCCTTGCCCAGGGAGGAGGCCTTTATGCCGGGGTGGGCACTCCGGGCACCTCCTCCGACCCGGTCGTTGCTCTGGAGCCCTGCTTATCTGCCTCCTCCCGACCAGCCGGACCCTGTGCCTGGCCTGGGCCGTCCCTCCCAGGGCTACATTCAAGGGTTATCCTCTGTTAATAAATAAGCCGGCGAGGCTGCCCCTCAGCCAGGGCCTGTCGGTCGGTGTCTCCATCAACCAGGGACCAATGTGCCAGGCCCCCTAGCTGTGCGTCCTCCAGGGTCTGTCCTCCCCCTCTCCTGCCTGTAGCCTCCTTCCCTGTACCCGGCGCGGACTGCCGAATCACCAGTGCGCTGCGCTGCGTGGCCCCCGCTCGGCGCGCGGCTCCGGGGCATGCCTTCGCCGGTTTCGGCCCTTCCTCCGTGACTCGGGAGGCGGTGGGCGCGACTCAGGCTGCAGACGACACATTCGCAGGGAACTCGCGCCACCGCCGCCCGGCTCCACCAGCTGCAGGAAGTCCCGGTACCAGAGCTTGGGGCCTGGAGGGGCGACGGGCACAGCCTCCTCGGTCCGAGCCAGCCTTTCTGCCTGCGCCGCACTCAGCACGTGTAGCACCAGGCGACGCAGCGGCTGCGAAAAGCCCTGCTCCACGGCTGCGCACAGGTACACGCCAGAGTCCCCGCGCCGCAGCCCGCGCAGCAGCAATCCCCGCGTCAGGCGTTCCGCGCGCTCCTCCACAGCTACCTGTAGGCGGGCCCAGTGGCAGGCATGGGCGTCGGGGTCAGGAACAGGGAAACCCGGCTCCAGGTCGGGCCAGGAGAGGCAGAGGGTCAAGCAGCAGCACGTAGGGGGCTCCGCCAGGTGTACATTTGAAGGCTGGGTGCACTGGGACCTGTGGTCTAAAAGCGGAAACACTCCCGGGACGGGGTTTACCTGGACATGGGGGCGGGGCAGGGGCCTCAATGGGCGGGGCGAGGGCGGGGCTCCTCTCGGATCGGGGAGAGGGGTATCTGGAGTCTATTTGGGAATGGAATGGGACCTGGAGTTCGGGTAAGGGACCAAACTGGACATAAGGCGTCTAGTTGGACCGAGTCTCATTGGGCGGGATCGGACCTAGTCTAGCGGCGGGGGCAGGCCAAGGGCCCCACTGACTACTGCAGGGCGCTCCTGGATGTAGGGGGCGGGACAAGGGCCTGTTTGCGAAGGGAGAGGCATGAGGCTCACCTGGGTGTGGGCCGCCTCCCCTGCGCGCTGGAAGGTCCATTCCACGCGCGCCTGCAGCGAGCGGGGCTCACACTCCAGGAAGGCACTCCCGCCCTCCACACCGAACACCTTCCGCTCCAACAGTGAGGGATGAGAGGAGTCTGGGGAGGGCAAAGGAATGTCAGATTCAGGGAGGGCAGGGTGGAGCGTCTTCAAAGGCTCAGAAGTGGGGTCAGCTGGGTCACCCACCCCCGGAGCACAGCGTGCTTGGGTCACCGTTCCTCACGTCTTGCCGCCGGAACCGCCTGTAGAATGGGGGGTGCATTGGTACATTAGAGCCTCCGTGAGCCCTTCTTCATTTAGCCAGGTTCTACAAATGACTCCAGGTGGCCCGCCCCCGCCCCTGCCCACCTTTTAGCGCTGGGCTGGAAGCGCGTGCACGCGGCCCCGTCCCAGGCGCAGTAAGGGTCACGCGCGAGGCAGCATTCCGCACAGGCGCGGCCGTGGGCGGCACAGAGGTGCAACGGGATCTGGGCGACCGCGCTCCGCGAGGCTATGTACAGCTGGTGCTAGGGGGCACGAGGGGCTCCGGGCTGACCGAAGGCAGCCCTGTGCCTGCCTCCCATTGGTCAGGGATCCCTCACCCCACTTGACAGATAAGAACACTGAGGTCTCAGGTCACGCAGTCTAGCGAAGGCAGAACCTATACTCAAACCCGGCGCTTCGTACTATCAAGGGAGGTGTGGGGGTAGGGGTGCCCGGGGAATACACTGGGTCCCTTCTTCTCCCAAGCCTTCTGGTCACTTACCCTCTTGGAAGAGATTTGCATGCTGGTGATAGCAGATGAGTCCTGAGAGGAGGAGGAGGAGCACTGGGATCAGAGATCAATGGGGTGGGGTTCCTCCAGGAGAAGGGGGCTAAGCCTCACCTCAAACACGTGCAGCTCCTCCAAGAGCAGCCCCTCGCCGTTAGGCTGGCTGCCCTTGGGGACCGAGATCACCTTCAGCACTGTGCCAGCGTCTGCAGGGATGAGGAATGAGTGATTCCTTGTATTTCCTGACAGCTAGGGCCAGCAGGGGGTCTCCTCACTTCTGAGGCCTTTACCCTCAGCATGGTTGGGTAGGTGAAGAATGTGCGTTGGAACAATCAGAGCAGCATCCAGAAGGAGTTGAGGGCACAACCCAGGCAAAGATGTGGAGATGGGGTTGGGCAGGGGCAACTTCTGCTAAGAGGCAGAACAGAGTCTAGACAGAGTTTTATGGGTGGTCATGGCAGGACACTGACCTGTGCCAATGAAGAGGACGTCGTAGTGTCCGTCAGCAGCTGCTACACGGTCTGCAGTGATCTGGGTGAAGGTGTACCCGGCATCCACTTGTATGAAGAGAGGGCGACCACCCATGGGCAGGACTGAATTGTACATGAGGGGGTGGTTCCGGGCAAATTGAATGACATCATCAGGAAAGTCCTTGGTAGAACTGAAGGTGCCAAAGGTCTTGCTGGGGCACTGGGCAGGTGGGGAGGAGGCACAACAGGGATGTGGGTATGAGGGCCTGGTGGGTCCACAAGAGACCTCCAGGAACCTGGAGTGTAGGGGAGTGCTAATGGACAGAGCCCTGCCCTGAGAATCTGAAGAGAGAAGACCCAACCTTGCCCTTGGGAGTCTTAGGGGGAAATACGCCCTTCCTCTGAGGAGCCCTGTCTGAGGAAGGTGATATTTTCCCACCCACAACAAAAGGAAAAAACTACATTCGCCAAGAAGATCCCAGGCCGAGTTTTCCACCCCTGAGACTTTAAGTGGGTTGTGGTGGGAATCCTGGGGCTACGCACCATGCCAGGCCGGGGGTAGGGGACACGGCCCTGGTAGGACACCCACTGGTGCATGGGCCCTTCCTTGTGTGCAAAAGGCCCCAGGAAGGCCCGGCGCACATCGTTCATGCTGTACACACACACTGCAGAGCCCTGGAAGACGGTGCTGCAAGCAAAGACATGAGCAGAGCGAGGGGCCCAGCAGAGCCCGGTGGGCCCTGCCCACTACCTCCTGCCCCTTACCTCGATGTGGAGAAGACAGCGTAGAGCAGTGGGCTCCAGCGGTCCCTCAAGGACAGCAGGAACACATCCTCTGTGGGGAAGAAGCCTAGTTGGGGGAGGGCACACAGCCCTCTGGGCAGCCCGGCTCCTGGGTCTGGGCCCCTGCACTCCCTCTCTCCAACCCCACCCTCCACTCCTGGCACTCACGGAGGTGGTCAAAGTGCGTGTCACCCTCGACACCTGGTACCGCGCACACCAGACGCGCCTTCAGGAACGTGGTCCACTTGTTGACCAGGCTTCGCTGGCCTCCCACATCATTCTGCGGGGTCAATCAGCAGGGATGAGGGAGAGGCCCAAACAGGCAAAAGGGCAGGGATGTGGTTACCAGATGTGGCCCAGGGACTCCTCACCCGACAGATCTGGCCAACCCGGGACACAGTCTGGCGTCCCAGTGATGGTGAAGCCTCCACTGCCGACTCACGGAAGAAGAAGTAGATCTTGTCATCGTCAGGATTCTCGCTCTCTGGGATCCAAAAGACCTTGACAAACTTGGGCTCTAGCAGCAGGAGGCGTGGGGTCAGAAAGGTCCTGGCCCTGCCACTCATGAGACCCGCACGCTCCCTCTCCCTCCTCTGGTGCCCCCAGAAGCCCGTGGGGCAGCATCTGACCACCCAATCTCCAGATAGGATGGCGCTCTAAGGGGACAGCAGCCAGAGGATCAGGGCCTGTGAGTCAAGAAGAAACCGCAAGAGGGCAGCAGAGACCAAGACTACCTAGACACACAGGCCTTTCCCCTCCCCGCTGACAGTTCCCCAGGCCAGTGGGTCAGAAAGGAGGGAGATGGGATATTGGGGTTTCACCTTCACTCATGAACCTTCCTCTTGAGCAGAAAGCAGATGCCCCCTGTTACTGCTGTGAATACTCTGCTGGGTCCCCTCACTCTTAGAACAAATGACCCTGGCCTCTGACAACGCAGACCCCTTAACCTTTCTCCTTTCACGCGTCTGTTCCTTGGCTTGTTCCTGCCCGGGAGCCTTTGCACTAGTTGTTCTCTTTGCCTGGAATGCTCTTCCCTCAGTCCTGCTGTACTTTGGGAATTAGCCCCCGCCCCCCCTCCCCCACCCCCCGTCCTCAGCAGAATGGCTTCCTTTCTCCAGTTCTCTTACTACCTGGTCTCCTTTTCTCTTTCTGTCTGTTCACTCACTGGTCTCATTGCCATTGGAACCGTCTTATTATGTATCTGTTCTGAGGTCTGTGAACTCAGCAAGGGCGTGGCCCACACAGGTCTTGTGTGCCCTGTAGCCCCAGTACCCAACGCAGGGCTTGACACATGGTGGGTACATGGTGAGACCTGGCTGCACCCACTGCTCACTTCTTTTATGGGTCTTACGAGGCACCTACCCTGCTGGGGATGAGAGCCCCCTCCCGATAGCCCCACCAGCCTTTCACCGTTGAGCCAGCGAGAGTCGTGTGGTTCTGTTCGGAGACTTGGACGCTGGCCCAGGCTGCGGAAGATGGTGAAGTCCCGGCCCATGAGGTCTGCGGCCACCCCTGAGTACAGTTCTTTCTCTGCAGATAGGGCAAGGGCTGCTTAGCCAATCTGAAGTCTCTCTGTGGGAGCGCTCGTGGAGCTCTGGTAGCTCTTAAGGAGTCAGCGACGCCATGGGGGATCTCAGGGGCTCTCAGGAGGGTCTAAGAGTCTCTGAGGGGCCCTAGCCATTGGACTCACCCACCAACACGGAGGCTGCCCGATGCCTGGGGTCATAAGGACTCTTGCCCTTGCCGTCCTCCAACTTTCGAAGGTCCAGCCGGAGCGTGGGCTCCTGGGAGGCAGGGGGCAGTTGTTACTTCCAGGCCCTTCTTTACCTCCCAATCGCCCTCTCTGCCTGGATCTGGCCTTACCTCCAGCCGGTGGCCGACCTCCACAAATGCACAGGTTGGGTGGAAGGCCCCTGTGCCACAGGCCAGCAAATGGGTGCGGTTGTAGGCATGCAGCAACTTCACGAAGTTCATGCACTCAGTCTAGTGGGCGGGCAGGGGCAGGGACGATGAGGCCTTAAGGGGTCCCACCTCCCTCGTGGTACCTCACCCCTTCCTCTCCTCTGCATCAGTCCAGGGCAGTACCACCATGGGATGCAGGGACCTGGGTGCCCTCCTCTCACAGAAGGGGCACATGGAGAAGCATAGGCCTGTGAGGCCCCCTGTGACTCAGAGGCCCCCAAGAAGAATCACATGAGCCTCCACCCTGACTCACTACCTCTAAACTTCAGCCACCTCGACCCGCCGCCCCCATCCCAGCCAGAACAGGCAGGCCTCTGTCCTAGCACTGCTGTCTGTGGAGCAAGGGGCCGGGCCTCCCCACTCCCGCCCCGGGCGGCCGACACTCACACCAATGTCCTTCCCTGCCCAGTTGCACTCCTCTCGCCATTCCACGGGGGCCGGCCAGGCCAGCTGCGAGGGGTCGGGGAAGGGGGACACAGGTCAAGGGCCTTTGCCTGGTCTCTGTGAAGAGGGTGTCTGCTCAGGGGACCCATCCCCCTGGGCAGCATGGAGGCTGGGGGTCCCTGGCACCTTCTTGGCCCGCTTGCTGATGTCGTCCAGGCTGAGGGAGGCCACGCGGTTCTCGGCACCCACAAACAGGCGTCCTCTCTCCTCATCCACCAGCAGAGCTTCGTAGCAGCAGGTCCTCTCCAGCCTGAAGGTCCGGAGGCCGTGCCGGGCCTGGAGCTCTGCAGGGTAGGGGCATCACCGAGGGTTTGCCAGCCGTGCTGGAAGCTTCCCCCATTCCCTGCCTGTCATCTCACAGGTCATGGCTGTACATGTGACCGGGCCCACACATGTGAGTTTACCCATGTGTGAGTTTACATTCGTGAAGACAGGCCCACCCATGTGAAAAGCTTCCAGGGTGGGCAATGCAGCACCCCGCCCCCCGTCCCCCCCCATCAAGGGAAAAGCAGGTAGAACTCCTCGGGCATGCTTGGACAGGCAGTGTCTGCAGGCGGGCGCGCTGGGAGGCCAGGGTGCTGGGGGAGGCTGGGTATGTAGGGAAAGCCAAGACCCCAACCCCAAAGTCAGGCTAAGGATTTGCTCCCACGCTGCTGCCAGCCTAAGCTCAGTGCGAGGCCTAGTGACCACCCTCCTGTGTGAGGGGTGTGGGGGTGGTGGATGGGACACAGGCAGGATCTGTTGCCATGGGAACAGAAGGGGTCTTCCTGGGAAAGCTAGAGGAGAATATGTGCAGAAAGGTTGGGGGCTGAGGCCAGGACACGGTTAACTGGAGATGGCCTGAGAGTGCCCCCAGTCAAACCTGGGCCAGTGGCACAGGGCAACAGCAAACTTAGTGCCCCCTACCCACACTGGGTCTCTCTCCTGCCCACCCTGAGCCGAGCCCTCTTGCCTGCCAGGTGCACCTACCTTGGAAGGAGAGCCGAAGACGGGGAGGGCTGGGGGCAGCACCCCCCAGCACTGCTGCCCAGAGCAGGGCCAGGCCCGGGATCATGGCGGCGGCCCCAGCCGGCCCCATCCGGGCAGCTCAGGGTGCTCAGGGTTCAGCGGGCGTGTGTGGAGGAGCCTTGAGCCGCCCTGGACTCTGCCCCAGGATCTGGAAGAGAAGGAGCTGCAGCAAGGACGAGGGCGGGCGCGGGCGGGAGGCTGGGGGGAGTCCCCAGGGATCAGATTACAGCCCCTAGGGAAAAGAGGCTGGGGGGTCGCATTCCACTTCCGAGCTCTCCCCTCCCTCCAAGTGTGCCCTGCCTGGCCACAATCACAGACACACCCACGCTGGGCACACCCTTGGGGTCACCCCTACGCGGGCAAGCGCCCGCCCCACCACGTCACCCTCCCTAGTAACCCCCCTCCCATAGACACACTCACAGGCACTAATTCACAAACTCTGTGTGCCTACTTCATGCCAGCCTGGGACATTGGGGGACACAGACAAAGTCCCCATGCAGGAGGCGGCAGAGTGCCAACAAGGACTCAGATCAGTGCAGTCATTTCAGAGGGCGCCAAGAGTAATGAGCAAAACAAACCAGTCATGGGAGTGAGAGCCACAGGAGGGTGAGGCCTCTGGAGGGGGCTGTGCACCCACAGGCCTACAGAGAGAGGAACTGAGGCACCCTTGGGGCTGGAGCCAATGGTGTGGGCGTCTGTGAGTTTGACTGTTTTTGAGGGTCCCTTTGTGTTATCTGTATCACGTACGTGTGTCGTGTGTATGCAGGCAGATGTGTACATGTCTGTGACAGCGTGTGGCATGAGAGTTGTATTACACATGTAGATATATGACACATGTGTGTCACAGATGTGTGCGTGTGCAAATGTGTGTGGAGAGACAAGTGTATGTGTGTTTCTCTGGACATGCAGATGAGAAAATACAACTGCAGAGACAATCACAGCCTTCAACTCTGAAACACGCCTGAAACCCGTTCCGCTGAGGAAGAAGTGCTGCCCAGGAGCCCCAGCACCTGCACCGCTGGGGCTGGGCAGAAGCCTCAGCTTCTGACTTAGAGGTGGCTGCCACTTGCAAATAGCGGCCCCAGCTTCGTGCCTGACCTCTCTCTCCCCACATGAGGGTGGAAGGAGCTAGTTTCACAGAAATTCTGTGAGCTCAGACTTCAGACCCAAGAGGAATCAAGTCGGGGGAGAGCCAAGGGCCTCAGGCAGCCTCTCACCCCTGCTTCGGGTGAGCTGCCCTTCCCTCTGAGCCTCCGTGCCTCTCCCTCCCCTGCCTTCGCCCTCAGGGTTCACCATCTTTGAGCCACTCCACCTCTGAGCCAGAGCCCTTCCCTGGACCCCTTACAAGGGGCCAGCCTCTAGCCGCAATGCCCGTTGTCCTCCCCAGATCTGGCCCGGCACGTGCCGGGCGCAGGAGCCCTGGTGTGGGGCAGGGTCCTGGGGTGCACAACTGCCAAGGGCCATTCCACATCGCTCCCGGCAAACCCCTGCCCAGTCCCGCAGTGCCCGGACCCCTCCCGTGCCAGGGCCCCCACCTCCCGCCTTCCCTCTACTGACACCTGCCACCGCCTCTTCCAAGCCCAAGCCCGTGAGGTCTGCGATGCCACGGAACACCGGGCAGCCCTCCCTGGAGAAGGGGAGAAGCTGCGGGGCCGCAGGGCACCCTCTGACGGCTCCTTTAAGGAGCAGCCCCCGCCTCCACCAAGCCAGCCGCCGCCCCACACGCGCCGTCAAGTTTACGGGGCGGATCGGGTGACCGGGCAGGCAGCCGGGGCCAGCCGGAGTCGGTGGCCAGGCCAGAGTGGAGCGGGCACAAGGGAGGGATGGGGAGGAGCGACCCCTCCCCTGTCGGGCCGCAGGGCAATAGGGTGCGCCCAAGAGCCATCCGGAAGTGGGGCAGCCAGTCCAGGCAAAGGAGGAAGCAGTAGGGCCCCCTCCCCAGTCCCAGAAGGCTCTGTGAAGCAGGCAGAGGGAACAGTAGGTCCAGGGGACTCGAATTCCTCACCTGTCCTACACAGCTGGGGAGGCGGAGGTGGGTAATGAGGGGCTCAGCTGCCACCTCAGTTCCCAGGAGCCAGCTGGCATGGGAGGGTTGCAGGTCTGGGGAAGGAGTTCACAACTAGCAGTCTGATGGGCCCCAGCCCAGCCCCAGCCCTTCCTCACCACTCAGGGCCACTTAGTGCTTCTGCCACCTGTGAGGACAGCAGAGGGGCAGGAGAGGAGGGCCCTAGAGGGCCAAGCAGGGTGGTCAGAGGTGCCAGAGGCTTTCAAGTTTCGCTTCTGCACTGTGGGGTGTAGGCCCATCCAGAGACCCCTCCTAATGGGTGGTCCCGCATCTCTGCAGAGGGGTGAGGGGCATTCTGTGTGACCTCTGTGATTCAGGACAGGGGTCTGAAACCTCAGTGGCTCAGTTGGGAAGGGTCTGGGATCTTGGCCTGAAGCTGAGCCTGATGGATGACCGTTAGTACTGCCAGGGGTCTGTCTACTTGGAAGGGCTGAATGTTGACAATGGCCGAATGGGCCCTCGGGTCTACCCGGGTGAACGTGACAGGGCTTGAGGATGGGTTTTCACCCCTCAATTCCCATAAAAGGCATCTTCCTACAACCTTCCCAAGGCTGCTCAGCAGCTCGGCAATTGGTCAGTGAGGGAGGCTGTGTGGGCTTCAAGTTCTGTGGCTCATCTCCTGCCAACTCCCCTGGAGTAGCGGTGTCTGTGCCCAGCCAGGGTGGGGCCATGCCCTTCTTTCCTGAGCCTCGGGACCTAGTTTTCCTGGATTGGCCTGGCTGGCTGGCAGCGGAAGGATGGGGGTCAGTGGGAGGACCAGGGGCCTTCAGTAGGAGGAGTGGAGGGATGCACCCTAGCCCGAGCTCTTGGGCTTCCGGAAAGCAGGCTCTCTCTCCTCCCAGCTTCTGCCTTGGACCTGGGCAGCCTCCTCTGGCCCCATGCAAGCAAACAAAATTCTTTGGCTGTTTACAATTTTCCACCCTAGCAGCCAAGTCAGCAAGTGCCTTTGAGGTCCCCACCCACCCCTACTGTGCCCCCTTCCTGCCCCCAGTGCTTCAGGCTCAGGGTCCCAGTCTCTGTTTCATTCCCTCCCAGTCCTGTGTCCACACTGAAAAGTGGAACCAGGACCCCCACCATCTTTCCAACATCTTGGGGCTGTCCCTTGCCCACTTGAGCCCTTTGCAATGTTTTCCTTGCTCCCTGGAGCAGGAAGGGAGATCTGCAGGGGTAGGAGCTCAAGTTGTCCCTGTCCCCACAAGGTCTGCTTTTGCTCTCAGCCTCAGGTCCAAGTGTATGTATGCCAGACCCTGGGCAGGGACCTCATGGAGGCAGCACTCTAGGAGCAGGGTCATTGTCTGTGAGCTACTCTGGACTCTGGGAGTCTCTAAGGATTCTGGAATCAGGCAGCCCGAGCCTGAGTCTTGACAGAATGGAACAAACTAGGGAGGTAGCTGTATGGCTACTTGCATCACCGCCCAAGGGCCACCTCAGCCTCCTGACCGCTACCCTTTGCCAGGGTACCCATGGGCAAAGGCGTGCGTGGATTCTTGCCCTGATACTGCCTGTTAGTGGCACAGCCCACCAAGACTTTGGTTTTTTCCTTCTGGAAATAACTGGATGGTCGTGCCAAGTCCTACCACCTGCCTCCTCACCACCCCCATCACCCACTGGAACAGTCCCCTGCCTGCACTCTGGGTGGTGCGCCCAGGGTAGGACATCCATCTGAGGAAGGCCAGAGCCAACCCTCCCAGTACCCGGCCTGGGCTGGGTCAGGTCTTGGCTTCCCACTCACACCTGCTTTAGCCATCAAGGCTGGTGGCTCCAGCGTCACAACCTTTCCCAGTTCTGGCCACGTGGGTACTAGGTCACGCTACCCTGAGGACTTAAGCATTGGGTGGGGGTGGGATGGGGGGTAGGAATGGGCCCAGAGAAGCCTGACTGAGAGGCCTGACTTCGCTGACAATCTACTCCCACCCAGGGGAGATCTCCTGGGAGAAGGTGTTGGGGCCCTTCCCCAACCCCCTCCTCCCTCCCCTCCCCCCCCCCCCCCCCCGCCTAGTATCCATGCTCCCAAGTACCCTGGCCCACCTTTTTGGAAAGATCAGCTCTTCCCCTCCTTGCCTGTTCCCCTTCCCTTCTGAGAGCCATGTCAGTGCTGAGGTGGAGGGGCCGAGGGAGGGGCCGCCAGGAACCCTGGGCCTCTGGCTGTGGCCCTGCCCCCACCCGCTCCGCCCCTGCCCTCCGCCTCCTGCACATTCCTCCTGGGCTGAGGTCAGCCCCTCAGGGATGGGGTAGCCCCCCCCATCAGCCACATCACAGCTCTCCTCTCCCTCCTGTTTTCTACATTGCCCAGCAGGAGGGGGGAGGGGCAAGGCAGGGACGGGTGGAGCCTCCCTCTCCCCTCCTCCAGAGTTTAGGGGGGTGTGGGATGGGGTGCCAGGAATGCAGCCAAAGTAGACTAGGGTGGCACTCCATGCTTATTAACATGTATTAACATAAATACTACCTTCCCTTAATTGGTTCGTGTATAGCTGCCCAGTAGTGCAGGCTGCAGGGCTCTGGATGCTGGGGCGGGGGTGAACCTGCCTCAGGGATCAACCCCCTTAAGTAGGCTGGAAGGGGAGGGGTTGAATCCTGACTGCCACTCGCCAGCTGTGTGTCCCTACGGAGACACTGCGCCTCTCAGATCTCTCTCCTTACTCGCCCTGCGGTTGCAGCTGGCAGGCCAGGCAGGTTTGGCCACGGTGGCAGAACACAGGTGTGTGCTCTTGCTGCCACCTCAGCACTGGGCATCCTGGGCATCCAGCCTGAGGGCCTCGAAGCAGACCCTTCACTGCCGCCTCTTTCCACCCTGCTCCACTAGGGCCCCTTCCTGGGCTTGGCTCCTCTCCTGTCCCCACCTTTCCCCAAACCTCCTGCCACAGTCCCCAGCACAATGGTGCCTCCACCCTCCACTTGAACCTCCGTCCCTCCCCATGCCCTGAGGACTCAGTCTTCTTCCTCCAAATCTCTATCCCAGCCCTGGCAGGGTCCAAGCTCATATCCCTTCTCCCAGAGCCCCTATCTCAGGGAGACCTTCCTGCCTGGTTAACCTGAGAAGGTCCCGCCTCCTCCCCCAGCAGCCTCCTCCCCCAGCAGCCTCCTCCCCCAGCAGCGTGCAGCTGACCCCTTCACCCTACCCCCAGGCTGTGCCCCTCCACCCCTTGGTCCTTCTGCCACTCCTCCTCCCCAGTGTAGTATCCCGCCCCCCACCTCAGAGAACTTCCTGAGCTTGGGGGTTCCCAGGCTTAGCCTTAGCCAACCCTACCCAGGGCTCTGGCCACCCAATTTCTGGGAGGCAGCAGCACTTTCTTTACCAGGACTTTGCTTGGCCTGTGCCCTCCAGGCTTTTAAGCCATCCTCTTTGTCACCTTCTGGACTCTTCTTCGCCACTCAGTATCCAACTCTCTGGTGTCGCTTCCTCTGTGAAGTCCCAGATGACTGTAACACCCAGGTTCAAGCCTCTCTGGGGGCTCTGAGTTCCCCAGGAGCTATCACGACTGGGAGCCCCAGGACCCAGCAGAGGACAGACCCAGGGAGGTAGGAGATCGAATGCCTGTGGAAAACACTTCCACCTTCCTGGGCCTGCGGAGCCTATAGGGGAGAGGGATGGGAGACTTATCTACAAGGGACACCTCAGGTCCCTCCTCGACTCTGCACCAGCTCCACTGAGAGGCCTTGACGCTGTCTACCCACAATGAAGTCAGAAAGCAGAATCAATAAGAAGGGATATCAAGCCAGTTTTTCTCTTAAATAAGATCACCTGTGGGGCTTATCTCATGCAAGGGGAAAACCAAGACAGGAAGGAGAAAGGGATCCATAGTGTTGAGCCCTGCCCGCTTGGACACTGGCCTCCATCACTGTTATTAACCACGGACTTGAGCGGCCTGGAGAGTATGGACACACTCACTGCCACACAGCTTCTGGATGTGTGATGGGGGCTGGCTTTCCCTCTGGTGTCCAGGAAAGGTTAGGGGAATGCTTAGCCCCGTGGCAGAGATGCGGGCCCCCAGGACCTCTTATAGGGCAACAGACACAAAGATTAGGCTGTTGTTTGGGAGTGAGCCTGAAATCAGAACTCAGTCAAGAGAAACTAGTCTTGTCCTGCCCTCTCCGATTCCCAGGGCAGCTAGGACCTGGCCAGCTAGACCACAGGCCAGGTGGATGGGGTCAGGGCTTGTGTCCTCCAGCATGGTGGCTGACTTGGCACTCTGGGTCTGGGATGGGAGCTTGGAGGGATGATTTGAGGGGCTCTGGGTGGGTAGGGAGTAGGAAGTCTTCCTGACATCAGAAGCCATGGGGCTGCCTCAGGAACGTGGTGAGGTGTTCCTCCAGGCCTTGGCAGGCCCAGCAGCCTCAGAGGTCCCATATCTAATGGGGCCCCCTCCCCATTCTGCACCTGGCCTCTTGGCCTCCACCCACCTGTTGTGGGGGGCCAGGGCCTGAGCTGGGGAGTGGCTGCTGGCCTGGCTCCTCTCCAGAGTCTCCCTCAATCCTCCCTTCTAAGTCCTCTGGCTCTCAGAACTTGTCTCTTTCCCTCTTCCCCAGCTGTTTCCGCACCCTGCAAATGGGTTAAAAATACCAAGGCGGCCACCACATCAGTAGCCTGAGCAACTATTTGGAGTGGGGTGGGCCCTCTGGGAGATGCATCAGCCTCATGGATGTCTCCACTGGCTGGAGACGGCCCACTTCATACCGGGACCCAAGCCTGGAACCAGGAGCCTGGGTCCCTTCCCTAGCTCTGCCAGTCCAAGGGTCCCAGACCTCTTAGCTGCAGCTGCCCATGGATGGAGGCAAAGCACTCTTAAGCTAGGAGTGCTCTGGGGTATACAGGGCCAGGGAGCACTGAATCTGCCTGCCCTGACCCAGCTGCTCCCAGGCATGAAGGAGGCTAAGGTTCAGCCCTGGAAACCTCCAGGCAGTAGGGGATCCCCAGGAGTCAACCTCAAGGAGTCCCTCCCGTTAGGGTGCAAGACACCTGGGATGCCATTCTCCTCCCCCAGCCTCCCCCAGCTGCCCCCCATGGCTGGGAATTTCCCAACTGCCAAAGACAAGGAAGGACTGAAAGGCCGCCCCCGAGCCAGGACAATGGAGCCTTATGCCCTCCAAATCAGAGCAGGGGTAGGAAGGCCAACGGCAGGTGGGGGCCTAGCTGTCTGCACCCAGGGAAACTTTGGTTGCCAGGACCCCACCCAGACCTACGGCAAGCTGGGTACAAGGGGATCCTGGCCAGAATCCTGCAGGGCCCACCCAGGGAGAGAGGCACTGGGTGCATCTGGCAGACAATGCTGGCCCCTCAATGGGCCCTCTGTGCAGGGTTCCCCTCAGGAGGGAAGGAAGGAACCATCTCCGGCGCGGCTTCCTGCTGGGCGGGCATCACCGCACCCGAGCCCCCGCCCCGCCCGCCCGCGTATCTGGGGCTTAGCGGGGTCCAGGCCTGGAAGGAAGGCAGGGATCCTGGGTTGGGCGCGGGATCCTGTTCTTGTCAGCCGGCCCTCAGCCCTCAGTCTCGGAGGCAGCGGTAGCAGGAAAAGGCCCGAGGAACTGGGGCGGGAACGGAGGCTGGGGGGTGTTGATCTCCTTCCGATCCGGCGGCCGCAGCCTCTCATCTCTTGCCAGCACTCTGGGCCCTGAGGCCGTGCGGGGACTGGCAGGTGTGCAGAGGCGGGGTCCTGGGTCACGGCCCCACCCCCCTACCCCCCCCCCTCTCTTTTCCCGCCTCTGCGGCGCCGACCCCGGCCCCGGCCGCTTTGTCCCGCCGCAGCGCGGAGCCGCCGCTGCCCAACAAAGCTGCCTTTGTGCCCCACGGCCTCCGCGGGACCCGCTGACGTCAGCCTCCGCGACAAGCCCGGCCGGCCCTGGCACGGAGTACAGCGCCCCCTGGCGTCTGCGGAGGAGCTCGCCTCCGAGCCCCGCCCCGTCGAGCCCTTTCCTTAGGCTCCAGCCGCCTGCAGTCCAGCGCCCCGGGGCGCGGAACAAAGTCCAGGCGCTTGCCTGGCGATCAGAGCACACCCAAGCCGTTGTCTTCTGCAGCGACGTACGACGTATGTGCACTTCCCATAGCCTCATAGAAGCCTCCGCATTTTTAGGGCCCTAGCCCATGGTTACCGACACACTGAACCGTGGCCACCTGGCTGTTCCTCTCCCCCAGGTTTGGAGGGGGACCTACAGGGCAGAGACCTTTCTGAACATGCCTCAGGCCCCTACTGCCCCTGCCTTTCTGTTTAGTCAACCCCGAGAAGCCCAGCCTTGAGGAGGGATCTGGGCAAACACCTCAGGTTGGGAGAAGGAAGGGTGTGCAAGGGGCTCCAAAACTCATGGTCTCCCAGCCTTGGGTCTGGGAGATCAGAAGTCACATTTTCCTTCTGCACCAGTCACCGGACACCTCTCTTGCTCCCAGTATAGAAGAATCCCTTAGAGAAGCAGCTCCTGAAGAAATCTGTCCTGCTGCTCAAGGAAGGCTTGAAGACTGCTGCAAACCCAAGGCCGCGGAGGGGTTGGGAGGAGAGGGGGGTGAGTACAGGCCCCGGTAGGTGAAATGATTACAGACTGGGAACACCGAGGTGCTGAGTACTGGGCCTGAGGATGACCGGAGGGCAGAGCATCTGGGGCCCTGCCACAAATGAGGATTCAGGTTTAGGTCACTATCACCTTGGCACAGCTTAGTCTGGGTCTCTGGCCCTGGGACAGAAGAGTACTGAGCAGTACTTGGTATTTTTTCTTTCTACATTTTATTATTTCAAACCAGGTGAACAATTCCATAAAACATGTGAAAAAAGCAAGGAAGTGTTCAACGCTGAAGGACCCGGGCCTGGGGCAAGGGCATGAGGGGCATGGCCCTCAGCAGGCAGCGGCGGTTCCTAGGTTAGCGCTAAGGAGCTACATTTAGGTTAATGGAGCCAGGGCCCAGGGCCACTGGGACGGGGCCCTCGGTGATGTTGGCAGTTGTCTGGAACAGCCCTTGGAACCCAGTTCTGTGGAGGGCAGGGCAGGTGTGCCGCCCGCACGGGTGGGGGAGGGGCAGCCAGCAGAAGGATGGGTGTAAACACGCAGACACACTCAAGGCACGGAATCACTGGAAGGGGGCTGGGTGGGCGCTGGTCAGGATCTGACAGTTTTAAATAGTTTTTCTCTAAAAAGTTTTCTAGGTCTGCAGTTTTTTTTTTTTTTCCTTTACTTTCATTTTTTTTTAAAAAGCTACGAGAATGAGCAGGTGGACTGTAGTCTCCAGGAATGGTGGCGTCTCACGCTTCTTGTGCTTTTTCCTTTGGGGCCTCCGAGCGGCTGGAGGGGTGGGAAGGGCAGGAGGCTCCCTGTAAACATTTGGACTTGGGCTGGGTCAGGGGCTGGTGTTGAGCGAAGCCAGGGGTCTCAGGCTGGAGAAGTGAGTGCCCCTCCAGACACAGGCCTTGGGAGACTCAGCATGTGCTCCCCTCCCCCATCACAGAACAAGACAATGGTTAAAACCAGAAGAGATGGCCAGGAAGGGGGTACCACGGCCATTCCCGGCACCTAGGACAAGGGCCGGTTTCAAATAGGGGGGCCTGTGGCGGTTCCTCCCCCCGAGTCTCTGGAGCTGATGGAGGGAACAGGGGAGCCAAGAACAGAGAGAGGAAAGAGGGGGAAAGCAGCTGGGGAGAGAAGGGGAGCGGGCAGGCAGGGAGCGTGGTCCTCTTGCCCCCATCTTCCTCAGGAGCAGGGGGGAGCAGAGTCGGCGGTGGCCCTGGAGGTAGGGGACAGTCAGGGCATGGGTTGGGAGGTAGCCAGGGTGTGCCTTTCCTCCCACCTCCCTAGACAATGACCCTCTCTTTCTCCTCATCCACCTGTTACCAGGGACACAGTGGCTGCCCAGGAGCCAGTGTCTGTTGCTGGAGGGAGGGGAGTCTGTAGCGCTGGCCGAGTCCTCCCCATCTGCCCCAAGGCCAGTGGGGCCAGCATCAGCCCAGGACCCTCAGACAGGTCTCAAGGAAAGAGCTGAGTGCAGAGCTGGTCACACTGAGTGGCAGGTGGCTGGGCCCTCTGTCATCTAGCCTCCTTCAGGCCAGGCCAGTGGCTTGGTGGGTGACTAAGTTTTCTCCAAGGGAGGTTGGGACAGTCCTCTAGTTCTCTCCTAGCACATGGTCAGGTGTTTCTGCTGTCTGGACCACTGGACCACTGGACCACTGACCAGCCTGGCTGTGTGCCCTGAACTCAGCAGCCCACCTGACATGCCACCCTGTGCTCCCAGGCAACCCCCCCAACCCAGGCCCTCCCCAGCCCCAACCCTATCCCTTCTCTGGGCTCAACGGCTCCTCCTTGTTCCACCCCAGCTCCCTGCCAGCCTACCCACCCCACCACGGCCCCAGCTCACCATCCTGCCAGGCCCCGCCCCCTCAGAAGAGGCCGCAGTCTTTCAGGTTGTTCTTGATGATGACGTCAGTGACGGCATCAAACACAAACTGCACGTTCTTGGTGTCGGTGGCACACGTGAAGTGCGTGTAGATCTCCTTGGTGTCCTTGCGCTTGTTCAGGTCCTCGAACTTACTCTGGATGTAGCTGGCTGCCTCGTCGTACTTGTTGGCCCCTGTGGGAGACAAAATGGTGAGGACTTGTGCCACCTGTAGCGCAGGCAGGCCTGTCCCACATGAACAAGGTCCTGTACATGTGAACAGACAAGCATATAACATATGCACACATGTGCAAAGGGTGATGGTGTATGTGAGTGTACATGCATGTCCGAAGTGTGTAAAGAGGGGCTGCTGATTGTGCACATGTAAGGAGTACATGCCCTGTGTGCAGGTACAAGTACATAGGCCTAAGTGAGGCACAGGCTCCTGCATGAGTGTCCCGCAGTTACCCTTCTGTCCAGCGGGGGGCGCCTGTGCACCACCTGGTCACCACCAGCTCCGCCCCAGAGGCCCAGTCCCCACACCTGTGTACTCAGGGAAGCAGATGGTCAGGGGGCTGTGTGTGATCTTCTCCTCAAACAGGTCCTTCTTGTTGAGGAAGAGGATGATGGACGTGTCTGTGAACCACTTGTTGTTGCAGATACTGTCAAACAGCTTCATGCTCTCGTGCATGCGGTTCTGGGGGCAGGACAGCGCGGTCAGCACCGGCCGCTGCTCCCCACCCCCACGCTCCCCTCAGCGGCCTCTGGGCCTCTCACCATCTCCTCGTCCTCAGCTAGCACCAGGTCATAGGCGCTCAAGGCTACGCAGAAGATGATGGCTGTGACACCCTCAAAGCAGTGGATCCACTTCTTCCGCTCAGACCGCTGACCGCCCACATCAAACATCCTGCAGACATAGGGTCACCTTAGCTCCAGAAAAGGCAGTTCCGAGAGAGGGTCCCCATTTCACAACTTGGCTGACTGAGGACAGAGGGGGGCAGCTGTCTTCATGGAATCATCCACACTTGTCCACCTTCCTCGAGGTTCTGGGTCAGAGCATGTCTGCACAGGTGGGGTCAGGGCTGGTGAGCCACATGCGGGGGGGCTGCAGCCACATGGGGGGGGCAGCAGAGGATGTGAGCTGCTGGCAACCAAACAGCCTTGAGAAACCTCAGAGCAGGGCTGGGAAACCCCGGACCGGCCCCTTCCTCCCAACACAGCCATTAGCAGGCCTCGGAGTGAGGGTCCCTCCATCTGTTGCCCCAAAGACTAGCAAGTCCTGCCCTTCCACCCCGCCCATACGCTGGCTCACTTGAAGTGTAGGTCCTTGAAGGTGAAGTGCGTCTCCACGATGCCCGTGGTCTTCACACGGGTCCGTAGCACGTCCTGCTGTGTGGGGATGTAGTCACTCTGCGCGATGCGCTCCAGGTCGTTCAGGTAGCTAGACATGGGGGCAGGTAGGTCAGTGGGGGCCAGCCGACCCAGACCCCCATTCCTCCCATCCTCTCATTTCTCAAAGCGCTGGCCTCTTCAACCCTTGCCTTCCTGACATTCATTGCTCAGATGAGAAAAACTGGACCAGAAGCCCTCGCCTCCTGCCTGTGGAATGGGCCCGGAGGAGGTGCAGCTCTGGGACTGGCCAGCCAAGCCCCAGCACCCAGGTCCGAGCCAGGCCTGCCTCAGACAGGATCCGGGCTGGTGGAACTGCAAACTGAGGAGGGGGAGGGGGCGGCAAATTAGTCCTTCGGTGAGGGATTCAGGATGCTAATCGGCACAATTATGGCACCCACTACAGAGCAGCATGGCGTGTCCCTCAACACGGGGTTGGACAGGTTGGGGCCTGTCAGGCTCAATGGGCTCTTTGCCCAGCAGCCAATAAAATTTGGACTCCTTCGGGGAGAGCATGGACACCTGTTTGGCAGGAGTCCCAGGGGCTCCTCATAACCAGCTCCCTTGATTAGTATCAACACTGCTCCTGCCAGGTCCTGGGACCAGCTCTGTCTGCCTCAATATCCTTGCTGTGCCCGGGGGACTGGGTCCAGGCCTCTGAGCCGCTGCCCAGTGCCGATGTCTCACTTCGCTCCTGGCGCAGGGCTGCTGGGGCCAGCGGGAAATGACCTCAGAGACGCAGGGACAGAACAGAAAAACAGGAAGGACCATGAGGGCCCATGACGCATGTGCTGTGACCTGCTTACGGCACCCCGCCACCTACTGAGAACCTCCTGCCCAGAGGCCTCCTGGTGGCTTCCAGGCCAGCCTCTCCCTTCTCCCCAACAGGGTTCACCCCAGGGACCCACTGCCCCACAGCAGCCCTGAAGGACTGCTGTGAAGAGGGGTTGGGGTGCTCCTGTTCCCTGTAGTGTTCTAATCTACTCCCCACCCCTAGGTGATCTGGTCAGGCGTAAACCTGCCTGGGAGAACGAGACCTGAGTGACTGCTGGATCCCCACACCCAGAACAGAGCTGGGCACACAGTGGGTGCTTAATGCCTAGGGAATTAAGAACAGCACGATGAAGGAATGGGGAGTTGCCTGGAAGGTGACCCCATACCTACCCTCCTTGAGTATCCTGGACATTGAGGCGGTAACGGTTGATAGGACCCACCCCTGCCTGCCTCTAGGACCCATAAGATCTGCTGGTGCTGAGCCTCTGTGACTTCTGAGAGAGACACTGTTGAGGTCTGGAGGTCCCCACTATGTTTGGCTGTGATTCTGTAACTCCTCTGAGGGGCACTCACAAGGGCATTCAGGTCACTGCAAGGAGAGGGAGGCGCTCCCTGTGACTGGGGCAGGGCTCAGGGCTCAGGGCCAGGCAGGGCCCGCCTCCTATCCACCCTCCCCCTGGACCAGCCCCTCTCTGGGCAGGCTCATGACTGGAAGGGCAACGCAGCGGGAGAGAAAGGTGCTGTAAACAGGGGCTGGCTTAAGCAGAGGTGGGAGAAGTGAGGTATGAGCCGCCTATCTGCCTATTTGGCACAGTCCAAAAAGCCTGTGCACGTCTCCCACAGCCATCAGCACTGGCCACCAACCTGTCCTGTTCTCCATGGGTGCTCGGCCCCCCTGCGCCAGGCCTGGCATATGGTAGGTAGTTCAGAGAATGACCCTGTAGGCTGGGCCTCTGGAACTCCCAGAAGCCCCTGTGATTCCCCAACCGAGTCTTGGGCTCTCACTTACACACCCATCTGTCACCTCCTGGTGTCTTCCCCCTGTGTCTTCCTCTCCAGCCAGTCTGAACATCTTCTGCGACCTCGGGCACAGCCAGCACTACTCCCTTCCAGGCCTGTGCTCATGTGCCCCTGCCTAGGAACTTTTCCTGTCCCTCCTCTGCCTATCTCTTGTTCAGAACTCAGCTGAAGCAGTCCCTCCTCTGGACCAACCCCCACTGCCACCACAACACTGACACTAGGTGGTCACTGCTTGGGGGCGTGTCTACTCCATCATCGCTGGGTCCCTCAAGCTTCGCACAGGGCCTGGCACAATGCAACAAATTAAAGGCAACAAATGCTCTTTAGAATGATTGCATCTAGGGGCGCCTGGATGGCTCAGTAAGTGTCCGACTCTTGGTTTCTGCTCAGGTCATGACCTCACGGTTCATGAGTTCAAGTTCTGCATTGGGCTCCACACAGACAGTACGAAGCCTGCTTGGGATTCTCTCTCTCTCTCTCTCTCTCTCTCCCCTGACTCTGCCCCTTCCCTGCTCCTGCATGTTCCCTCTAAATAAACAAACTTTTAAAAAGTTTTTTTAAATAGAATGATTGTGGGGCGCCTGGGTGGCTCAGTCGGTTGAGCGGTCGACTTCGGCTCAGGTCATGACCTCATGGTCTGTGAGTTCGAGCCCCACGTCGGGCTCTGTGCTGACGGCTCAGAGCCTGGAGCCTGCTTCAGATTCTGTATCTCTCTCTCTGCCCTTCCCTTGCTCAGGCTCTGTCCCTATGTCTCTCAAAAATAAAATAAAAACGTTAAAAAATATATATATTTAAATAGAATGATTGTGTCTAAGGACAGATTAGACTCCACTGGCCCTGGAGGGACGGCAGCCCCGCCTGTGCCTCCTCCTGGCTTTCAATACCATGCCCCCCACCTCAATCACAGCAAAAATCACCAAGGCCTTGGTTGACAGTCATCAGCTTCATAAGCAGAGACTGGCAGTGTCATTCTGAGAGTGCTCAGGCCCTCCACTCTAGCCTGTGGTCCAGAGCGCCCCCCCCACCCCGGCCTCTTGGGGTACTCACTAGGCAGCGGAGTCGTTGAGCTGATACTCCCGAGAGCGGCCAAAGCAAGCCTGCACGCCGTGGTCGGCCCAGAGCCTCCGGATGACACCGGACAGATCCTCAGGAAGCACACCTTGCTCCTCAGCAGTGCAGGACAGTGCAAACAGCTGCCTGGCATCATCCTGGGTGCAGTGTTGAGGTGTCAGCCAGTCACAGGAGGCTACCCCCACCCTACCTGCCAGCGGCTCCAGGATGGGGCCCAGGCTTGGGTAGTTCTAGGTTCCCCAGGACAAGGCTTGCCCTGAAGCCTTTAGGGAAGCAGGCACAGGTTGAGGAGAGGACATACCGCTCGGGAGGGATCGGCAAAATCAATCTGCAGATTGCCCATGGCTTTGACAATGGCCATGATGGACTGGATGGTGTTGCTGTAGACGACTGCCCGGTACTGCCGGCACTCCTCCTCGGAATAGCCATCCTCGTGGATGATCCTGGCAGCCAGGGGACAGGAGTTAGGGCCCGTAGGGCACGAGGACCACACATGGCCTCCTGGGGCTGCTGGGGCCTGCAGGGACCTACTATAGAGAGAAGGAAACTTCCCCCGACCCCCTGGGACCTGAGGATGGGTGACTGCCTCCGACAAGGTCCTGGGCTTGGCTAAGACTGGCTGGGCCATTACTCAAGGTGGGGGGGAGGGGGAGGGTGCAACGCAGACCCAGAGAAAGAAGAGGGGAAATCAAGGTTTGGTGGCTGTCTCCCACACGCAGCACTTACTTCATCTGCTTGACAATGGTGCTCTTTCCTGACTCCCCAGCACCTGGAACAGAGGGTACACAGTGGGGCTACACAGACAAGCAACTAGTGGCCCAGTCATCAGCAGCCCCAGAGGCAGAACTCACCCTCCCCTAACAACTGCACAGGGAGATGGAGGCAGTTGGGACTGGTGGGTAGCGAAGCTACCAAGGGTGCAGCTGGCAGGGCCGCTGTGGTCAAGACCCAAGGCCTTTGCTTCTCCCAAGCTTCACTGCCCATCACATCACCCCCCTCCACAGGAGAATGAGCTCAGAGGCTTTGGTCGGAGACAAGCCCTCAGGAGGCTCCCTGTCATTCTCACGCATGCAGGCTTGCCAACATGGCGCCCAGGCACAGCTGGCAGGAAGGAGCCCTGCACACTCCAGCAGGGAGCAGTCCCTCTTCTCCCCACACGCTGAGCCACCAAGGGGCCTGGGCTAGGGCACAGCGTCACAGTCCTGCCTCTTAGGCACAGCCCAAGTCTACCCTGAGCAGATGGAGACCAGGACTTGGGAGACACACAGCACAACTGACACACACACTCACACACACACACCCTTGGACTGACTCAAGATGCTTCCGAGCCTGGCAGAGGCCCATTCTGTATTCTCCTTGGCCAATACTCTTCCCACGGCTGTCACAGTAGCCCTGCAAACATACTACTTCCGCTCCCATTTTACAGACAAGGACACCGAGGCTCACAAAGGTAGTAGTCTTGGCCCAAGATTGTGAGGCCAGGGGGTGCTTGGGTGATTCAGTTGGTTAAGCTTCCAACTTCGGCTCAGGTCATGATCCCATGGTTTGTGGGTTCAAGCTCCCCATTGGGCTCTCTGCTGTCAGCACAGAGCCCACTTTGGATCCTCTGTCTCCCTCTCTCTCTGCCCGTCCCTTACTTGTGTTCTCTCCCAAAACTAAATGAATATTAAAAAAAGAAAAAGAAAAAGAGTGTGCAGCCAGGATTCAGATGGGCAGGGAGACACACAGGACCAAGATTGCCTGGCCTGCCCAGCCTTTTCAAATGTGGCTTAGGTTATGCAAGAGGCTCTGGAAGGGTAGTTTTAAAAGGGGAAAAAAAAAAAAAAAGCAGATCCCCAGGTCCCATCCTAAACACACAAACGCAGAGCCAGACCTAGAGGGGTGTAGCCCAGAAACCTTCCTGTAGACCAGGAGGGCTACCCTACCTCCCTGGCTGGGGGGTGGTAGGAGTAGGGGCAGGACCTCACCTCCTCCTTTCACCCTCCTTTTTTTTTTTAATAGTTTTTTTTTTTTTAATGTTTACTTATTTTGAGAGAGAGAGCGAGAGAGAGAGAGAGCATGGAGGAGGGGCAGAGAGAGAGGGAGAGAGAGAATCCCAAGCAGGCTCCGATCTGTCAGTGCAGAGCCCCATGTGGGACTCAATCTCAGGAACAGTGAGATCATGACCTGAGCCAAATTAAGAGTCAGACGTTTAACCGACTGAGCCACGCAGGCGCCCGTCCTTCACTGTCGCAGACTCCAAGCAGAACCCGCCGCGGTTGGGCCCAGCCTTCCCTCCTGACACTTCAGCAGACTCTTCCCTCTGCTCCTTCGCCGCCATCACCGGCAGCCATACCTGCACCTGCCAGGTCCTGCCTCTTGCCGAAGCCAGGCACTTGCCCATGCGGCTTTCTTTGCTGGGCATACGTGTGCCATGCCCCATTGACATGCGTCCCAACCCTCTCGATCAATGTGGTGGGTCTGTCCCTCTGAGCAGCTCAGGAGAATGGCTGGCGGGGTCTGTGGGGAGGTCACACTTGGGGACTCTGGCTCTCATATCCCTCAGGGTAGGTCAGGACAACCTCAGAGGATGAAGGGGCAAACACACACACTCACGTGAGCAGCGAGAATAATGTCAGCAATAATGACCACGGCAAAGCCGTGAACAGCACCCACTATGTGTCAGATGCTATTCTACGCCTCCCATGGCAACTAAGAAATTTAATCTCACAGCAATCCCACCTAACAAGTGGAGGAAACAGAGAGAGAGGCTACAGTCCCATGGTCCCAATCCCCTCTATGGGTGGCCCACCTTGCCAGCCATTCGGTGCCTCCCAGAGCTGTCCTAAGAGCCCTGTATTGCACCTGGGCCACACTGTCCTGGGTTTGCTCCCTGCCTTCCTAGGCAGACACTGGTCTGAGTCTCTACAGACTGTCCCTGTGCCCGCCAAGGTCCCTGCCCACCTCCATCTACCCTACCTCTCACCCTAGATCCACATTTTACCAGGAGAAACTGAGGCACAACGGAGGCCCTAACAGAGGCAGGCCTGGTATGTGCCCAACCTGGCGGCCTCCCTGAGAAGGGTCTGGGCTCTCCTCACAAATGCTACAGCTGCCGGGTATCACTGGGCTTCTGACTGTCCCAGGCCTGCTTCCCAGGATAGGTGAGTGAGTAATGGGGTGGGGGTGGGGAGTTAGGGGGACACAACTGTGCTGGCCCTGGGCAGGCTCGGGGGGTGGCTCTGAAGCAGCGACCCCCTCTATCAGTTCAGTCCCTGGGCACTAGAAGCACCTGTTCCAATACATTCCTTTGGACGTGGGCTTGGGTCAGATGGCAGTACTCCTGCTTCTTCACTGGGCTGTGCGTGGCAGAGGAACAGCCAGGGTCCCCCGCACTGATGCTCCATACCTACCGGTGAAAGATGGGGTGAGGGCCTAGGAAGGCCCGAGAGTGATGCCCGGTTATGGAGGCCGATCCTCCAGGACCCAAATATCTAAGAATAGGCAGGGCAGCACAGGACTGGCTCGCCACAGGAGTCAGGTGACCTCCTGGCTGTCCTGCCCACCTAGGCACTTGCTCCCACAGAGCAGGAGGCGGGTAGCACATCCTGGGGCAGAGGGAGACTCGGGAACCAGGGGTCTCAGTCAGGACTGGGGGCTCAGTGGGGGAGCAGAAGCCAAGGAAGAGAAGTGATGGGTCAGATCAATCATGCCAGCCCTAGCCAGGCAAACCAAGACGCAGAGTGGGCAACTGTCCAGGGCGCATGAGACCTGAGGTTTTGGTGAGGGTTTTGTCTCTTGTGTGACTTTGGGAGCATGTCCACCTGAGGTACCAGTTTCCCTGTCTGGCCTTTTAACCTCTCCTAGTAAAGTAGTATGGCACCCTGTGACCCTGCCCAGAGACAGGGATGACAGCACAAACTAGCTTTGCATCTGATTTTCCTAGCAGCGGCAGACCTGGCAGACACAGAGATGGGCAGTACCTGGGTGACCAGGCTGGAACCAGGACACTTGCTCCCTGACCCAGCCAACTGAGGGTCCATTTCCCTGTCCCCTTTGAGCCTCAGCCCCCCTTCCTGTCACGTTCTGAGGGTTAGGAGGACATTCTCTGCCCCCATTTGACAGGTGGACAAACCAAAATCGGGGAGCCTCCATCCCTGGACTAAGGGCGGTCCCTTTGTCCTCCCAGCAGCTGTGACTCAAGCAGGAAGGAGTGAGTGGCAGGACAAGGGTGTGGTGCTGTGGCTGGGCAGGAAGCAGGGGGGAACACAGGGACAGAAGGAGATGGAAGGCCCAGGAGCAGCTACAACAAGCAGACCAGGAGGCAGGGGCAGAGGTGGGTGGGATGGTAGAACAGGTGGGGCCGGATGTCCCAGGAGCTGTGGGCTCAGCCCCACTCTTCACCCCCTCCCTGGGCCCTTTTCCATCAGAGCTTGACAGTGCTCCCCTGTCAGATAAGCTAGTACGTGGCTGGGAGTTTGCTTGTACCCTGCTGGTCCTGGGTGCCTAGTTCTTCCCACCCAGCCCCGCACCCTCCTTCAGAGGAGGAGGCTTCACTAGCTGGTTCCGGACTGAAGGTGGCAGGAGTCTCCTGCCCACAGAGGAGTGCCACTGGGCACTACTTCTCCAGCTGGGTGACATCAGAGGGGCCCACAGAGGCTCCCTAGGATGAATTCAGTGTTCCCATTGGGCCACACCTCTTCCCACCGAGAAGAAACCTCTGCAGCCTTTGTCCCAGGGCGCAGCTGCTGGGCCCCCAGCAGGCAGGCAGTAATTGCCATGATGTGCTGGCGACAGCGGCTGCTCTGCGTTAGAACATCTGCTTCCACTCTGGGAGCGCTGGGCCCCAACAGAGGAGGGAACAGATGGGGGAAGGGAGACAGCACAGCTCCACCTGCCCGAACAAGGCCGGCAGGGCCTCTGGAGCAGCAGAGACGGGGCCGCTGCTCCTGGGGCCTGATGCTGACTTCCAGCCTCGGCTCACTGCTGTAGGTCAATCTCGGACCCTCTATGTCTCAGACAAGGCTTTGTCCTGCTGGGAGGCCCTGAATGCCGCTGTCCCCTCTGACCTCAGTTTCCCTTCTGCAGACGCTGCCAAGCCTCAAGTGGCCAGCTGGCCCATCGCTCACTGTCAGACCTCCCTCTCAGAGAGAGGTCCGGACCTACCACAGCCCTGGTGCCCACTCTGATCCTGATGTTCTCAAGAGCCTCACCCCCTTCCTGCCCTTGCTCTGGCACCTCATCTGTGAAACAGGACACCACCACTATCTCCTCCGAGAGGGAGGGGAGGGTTAAACACAAAGCTCTTCTCAGAGTGCCCAGCACACGGCGAACATTCAGATAAAAGTTATCACTATGTTTCTACTCTACGGAAGATCACAGATGTCCCCAAACCTTTCATTTCCTGCAGCCTACAATGACCATACTGCATAGGTCACTGCAACCACAACCTACAGAGTGGCCTGCTGTGGCCATCTCATCTGAAGGAGTTTCTGAGGCTTCCAGACGAGGCGTGGTGGAGGGCAATGACCAGTGGCTAACCGGCTGGCTCAGCACTGGCGGTTCCTGCTGGGACTTGCGTACTGTAGGACAGCAGTCAGAACCACTCAGTTCTTTTCGGGCTTCTGGCTCTGAGTTTGTCACTTCCCTTCCACAAGCCAGTACTCCTACATAGCTGGGGCCTCCTTCCCGTCCCGGAGCGTTGCCGCAGACACTGCGCACTGACTCCATACGCTCAGAAGGCTGGGCAGAGGCTCCTGCACTGGTGGGCTCCCCTGGAACACATGGGCCTAGGGAGAGCGGCCAGCTGACGTGGCGGCCCGAGGGCAGAGATTCTCATAAGCAGCAGGGCTGGGACCACAGGGTAGACTTGGGCTGCAGCCCAGCTCAAACCCACAGTACCAGGCCCGCCCCCACTGCCACCCCCCAGCCTGCCCCAGTGGGGCACGGGGGAAAGTGGGGGTGAACCTTGGGAAGCCTACCCCAAAGGCAGCCTGGGCACTACCTCCCACTCTCATCCCAGGAAGGTGCCACGTCTCTGGCCCAGCCTATGGTTCCAGGCCCCTTAGCTCTGGCCCCTCCCCTGCAGCCTCAGGGTCCCAGGTCCCGCCGCCACCACCAGGGGGAGCCCAGCAGCCAGAGATGATGGAGGTGGGGGTTGGGCAGTACTGGGGAGCATTTGCTTCTGAAAAGCACAGCTGGGGGAGGTGCCTGGAGAGTGCACCTCCCAGCCTGTGGAGACCCCCGCACACAGGGGAACAATGGGAATGGGAGAGGGGAGGAGGAGGAGGCCCACCAGACAAAGGCCTTCCAAGCCCCGCCCCTGGCGTCTCTTCCTTCCTCCAGGTGCTATTCTTTGGTCCCCACTCTCTCCCAGGCCCCACTCCCTCCAAGGCGGCTCAGTAAGGGTCTGGCACTGTGGCAGGCAAGGACATGGGCCTTAGATGGAGGCTACAACACCCCCACCATAAATGTGGCCTTGCCTCCCCCAGGTGCCCTAACAAACCTGGAACCTCCCTCTCTCCAGTCTGCCACTTGGGTGGCCACCAGTGGCTTCCAGGGATTCGTGATGCCCACCAGGAAAGCACTAGCAACCAGGGCCTGGCCTGCTACTGCCAAGTTAGAGCTTTCCGTGTAAGGAAGAGAGGCCTTGGCACCTGCCAGACATGGAAAGGACTTTCTGGGACAGGACTGTATCCCCTGAAGTGGGGCTCTACCCACTAGACAGGGGGAAACTGAGGCAGTGGGTAAGGAAGGCCAGTTGGAGGAGAGGAGGCCCTGAGACCTGCTCATTGTTGGCCCTCAGGCTACAGGTCTCCCCCTCTATAGGAGCCGGGAGATGCTGGACAGGCCCCAGACCATTTGACGCACTCCTCCCTCCTGGATGCGTCTTCATTTAAGGAATCTCTTTGCTGTTTTCAAAGAATCAGAATAACCCCCACATCTCTTCTGATTCATTGGGATGGTCCCTGGGTGAGATACCCAACCCCAGGCCTCAGTGTTCCCATCTATGAAATGTACCCCTCAAGGGAGTGTGCCAAACTCAAGGCCTGCCCTGAGCAGCCTCCCTTGAATCCTCACACTCACCCCACACTGCCCCAGGGTCCAGCCCAAGCGTACAGCTGGTCTCTGAGCCCACAAGCCATGGGACCATGCTGAGAATCATGATATCACAGGTCCCAGCACTGGGCACAGAGAGGGAAGGGGACAGCCCGCGGTCACGCAGTGAAGAAGGTGGGGGGAGTGGGCTTTCTGGGACCCAAGGTCTTGAGTGGCCATGATGATGCATGTTCTCCTCTTTGTGCGTGGGCTCATGGCCCAGCGAGCCCTTGAAGCAGCACCTCTCACTGTCCTAAGTCTCTCTCAGGCTCCTCAGCCCCCTAGGGCCTGGCCCGATAACACAGAACAGAACCCTAAGGAACCTCTGTGGGGGAAGGCAAGGCCACAAAACTCAGATTCAGAGGCTAAGAAGCATGAGGACTGCCCTCCTCACCTATTACGCTGGTGCCAGCCCACACCACGGACACATTCAGCTGCCACGCAGCACCGCAGGCAGCCCACCACAGCCCTGCTCCTAGTGGGAGCCCCTTGCAGGAAAGCTCTTCCCTTCCCCTCATCTGGACAACTCCTGGGCTCAGGGGCCCCCCACCCTGGACAGCCTCTGACCCTTTCTCAGGCCTAGTCTCCATTCTCCTGAGCCTGTGGGTTGTGAGAGGAACGAGCACAATGTTAGGAGGCCAGTGAAGTACTCAGTGGCCTAATCTTTCTGTGAGAGAACACAGGCTGGCAGGGAAGATGGGCAGTTGCGCTGTGATGAAGTCACCCATGGCTACACAGCAGACTTCTGGCTTTGAACAGGAAAACAATTCATGAACAGACTATTGGGTCCCCAACCTCCAGGGCGGATAGCCCCTTTTCAATCTCCTGAAAGAGGAATTGAGACCTCCCCCCAGAGATAGGTCCCCAAGCATAAGTGGAAAATACGTGGACCCACAGCATGTGCCTCTCATCCTGACTGACCAGTTCTTGCCAGTTGGGCATAGACTCCTGACGGACAAAGGTAGTTATGGACAGGTGCTCAGTCACTACCTGATCACACCTTGGTGTCTCTACTTACTGGGTAAGTCATATAATGTCTCTGAGCCTCAGTTTCCCCATCAGTGAAATGAATATAATGTCAGTCTCAGCCTCATAGGGTTAAATACAATGAGACCATGAAGAGTCCAGCCTTACATATTAGTCATAGCTGTTATCACCGAAAGGGAAACTGAGGCCCAGTGACGGTACCTTCATCCCCAATGGATAGTAGTAACAGCGGGGAATCCTTACGCTGGACGAAGGGCCCCTCTGTCCACTCCCAGGCAGGGGAAACCCAGAGTGAGCTAATCCCAGGACTACTGCTCCATTTCCGGGCATTCATCTCGGCCTGTAGCCGGCCTTCCGGCTTTGCAGGGCAATGGCCGCTCGGGAATATAAGAGCAGCCCTTTGCTTTCCTGCTAGCCGCCCCCCCCCACCCTGCCGCCGTCCCTCTCCCAGCCACCACTTCCTGTGGTCGAAGGAGGGGCCTGGAATCCTTCTCAAAGGCGCCACCTTTTCTGGGATCCTGAGCCCAGTGGTTGCTGAGGTAGGGACAAGGGACAGAGTTGCCTGGAATGACAGCAACTCAGTGACTACCAGTGGTGGCCCAGGAGGTATACAGATGAGCCTCTGCAGGTAAGATTCACCTTCCAGATCCCCCAGAGTTGAGAGGGTTCACACCCCCACCCCAGCACAGAGCAGGAGCGGCCCTCTGGCCTCTTCCTCTTTTGGGCTCCTCCTCCTCCAGCTGCTTCCTCCTTTTCCTCCGGTGTGGACACCACTTCCCTGAGAGGCCCAGCCCTGCCATGCAGACTTCACTGCCCCTCCTCCCGTCCGGGGCACAGTGGGTGCTGCCATTGACATCCCCCTGCACATTTTGAGGCTTACCAGCCTTGAACCCCAGAATCCTCTGAGCCACGAGGACACCTTCTCAATAAGCTTTAGAAGATCCCACCGTCAGGCTTTGGTTCAAACAGACCTGGCACTCACCAAGCCTTGGAAGCATGCACAGAAGGCCAACACTGAGACCCTGTCCAACCCAGCAACTGTTCAGTTGTTCCAGGGAGATTATTTCTCCCAAATCACTGAGATGGACACAGCTCCAGGAGACAGCATTGGGGTGAGGGTGAGGATGGGGTTTAGTAAGAACAAGAGCTCCAGGCTAGAGGGGCTGCATGGAGCTGGGCAGAGGGGTCCCACCCTGCACTTGTGGCTGAGAGAGGGGCTGCCTGAGAGTAGCAGGTACCTGGGCCACCGTCAAAGGGCCCAGTCCTCTGCCCTCCTCAGGGAACCCTGAAATGCATTCTTAGGCAGAGCCCATGAGTTGCGGTCTGGCCAGAACCTGTTGACCCCTTCCTCCTCAATGAACTCCTAGATTAGGACTCCTGTCCCAAGATGTTGGGAAGACGGGACAGATGGCCCTGCTCCCATCTGCCCAGTCCTGCCTCCCAAAGCACAAAGGGGTGTTGGGGAGGCAGCACTCAGCCTCCAGGTCAGAACGTCTCATCCTCTGCTGAGACCCTGGTCTCTCAGGGGCTAAGAGCTTATGTGGACAAAGCTTCTTCCATCCTATTCCTGCCAAAAGAATGGTTGGCTTTTAGAGACAGAGACCAAGAGAGACTGCTGTGCCCACCAGTGGCCCAAGCCACCCCAAGTGCCAGCCCCTGCAGTGCTGCAGGCTTAGGGACTTCCCTGGGATCTAACTGGGACCCAACCCCACCTGCTGTCACTTGCTGGGCAATGTCTGCAGGCCTAGGACACCAATAATGCTACCCAGTGACCCTGCACCTCAGGCCAGCCCAGGGCCAACCCCTGACAGGATGCCCAGGCCTGAAGGGGTCCCTGACCATGCCAGCCCCCATCTGGCAGCCTAGGCTCCAACTCAGCACAGCGGGTGGCTCGATGCTGCCTCAGGGCCTGGCGAGGGAGCCTGTGCTCCCCAGCTGGCATAACTTCCACCTCCAACTATGGCGGTGGCTCATTCCCTCTATCCTTGCCACCTGCTCTGCCCTGTCTGGGGTTCTCCGCCCCCCTCTCTTGGGATGCCCGCAGCTGAGTTCCAGCATCAATTCCTTTGCAAAGCCTCCCTGATACACCCAGTCTCCTGGCTTGGGGTATCCCCTGAAGGACCCAGTTCCACTCCTTATCCTAGAGGTCTGACTTCTCCTGTTGTCTGCACCAACATTAGGGTCATGGGCAGGAGATGAGCCCAGCAGGACTGGGCAGGACACAGGCACAGGGGGTCAGAAATGGTTTAGACCCTTGCTCGCTTCCCAGCGTGGGAGCTCCAGGGCCGGGCTCGGGAAGACAAAGCCTCGCCCAGCCTGGGGGAGGGGTGGGAAGAAGAGACTGGAGGCCCGAGCTACCCCACCCCCATTCAATTGCTAATGAGCTCCAGCCGGGACCTCAAAAGCTGTGGGAAGAACAGGCAGGCTAGAGGCTGGAGGGCGGCCTGGGTACCAGCCCACCTGGTGCCTAGAGCCCAGCCACATCCCCAACCTTAGGCAGCCAGGAAGGCAGCTCAGCCCTGAGAAGTTGGGTTTAAGATCCCCAGGACAGTCTATCACTCCAGCTGGCAGCAATTGTCTACACACCTCGGTCTCCCCACTTGCTGTGAACCGCTGCCTGAAGGCAAGGGGTGGGAGGCGGGGGGGGGGGGGGGGGGGGGGGGGGGTGTCCCCCAGGGCCTCCTTACTGGGGCCAGTCCACCTGTAGGCTGGGGAGAGTCCTCCCCACTAAACTCTCAATTCTGTAGGAGTCATTAGAGGCTCTCTCACTTGTTCTCACACCCCCAGGCTTTGGCCCAAGGTCCCTACAACACCTGTGGCTGCAGGCAGGCACCCTGCTCCCAAGTTATCAATGGGGAACAGGACACCTAGCAGGATTTCACCTGTCGCTGGGTTTCTCAGCAAGTGCACTAGGTGGAGCTGGGTATTGAACCTGTCTGGGTGACCCCCAAGAGCTAGTCTAAAGAGGTGAGCCCTCCTCCTCCAGGCCAGGCCTTTGCTGAGTAGGTCCTCCTGCCCCAATACCTGCCCCTGGCAAATGTTGCTCATTTTGCAAAGCCACCCAGAGGAACCTCCCGCGTTCCATTCACAGGCACCACTGGACTCTTCCCAACCAAGATCCCAGTCTACCCCTTCTCCAGTTAGACCGAGCCTCAGGCAACAGCCCTGGAATTACTTATCCCTGTTCATGGATGTGCTCTATAGCTTCATTCTTTCCATACACGCTTAATAGGCACCTACTGTTTGCCAGGCCATTTGTTGGAGACACCGATGGGACTGAGACCACAAAACTCCTTTCCTTTTCTTTGGGTAAACCTAACTGGGCCCTTGTATGTGCAGTCTCTGCACTGGCCAGGCTGAGATCTCCTGCAGCAGTGCTCTGGCCTGAGCCCCAGGGTTGGGGGGCAGCCCAGCCCTGAGAGCTAAACAGGCTCTACTGGAAGAGCAGAGACAGCAGGCCCGCAGCAGGCCCCAAACAGCCTGAGCCGAAAAGAAGCATGCAAAGCCACTCTCATATGAATGGGTGGAATCCCCACTGCAGGTTCTGCCCTGTGACAGGCTACAGACTCAGCAGCAAGAGCTCTGCACAGGGTGGGCTAAGGGCTGTCTCTGAGGAGCCAGTCAAGCAGGTGGGGAGTTCAGGAAGAAACAGCCTGAAGAACTTCTCTCTCAGTGTCTGCCCCCCATCCCTGTCATCAGCCCCGACACTGAGCCCTTGCCACCTGCCCACAATATATCAGATTTAGTGACCATCATCTTACTCCTCCATCTACCCACCTACCCCCAAGACTGAGTTCAGACTAGTGGTACTTCCTTCATTCAACAAACAGACAAGAAGCACTCAATAGATGCCAGGCTCCATGCTTGGCAATGAAGGCACAGAAATGAACAGGACACAGCCCTGCCCCTGTAGTCTCAAGGAAGGACAGCTGTCACCCAGGCAAATGCCACTCTCTGATGGGGGAAAGAAGCAGTAGCACCAGGAGCCAGAGGAGGTGCTTCAGCAGCCTCCATCAAGGACCGGTCCTGGGAGGTGGTCCTGGAGCAGAATCTTGAAGAACAATCAAGTAGGAGTGAGTTAGATGGAAAGAAGGGAAACCATGCCAAGCTAGGGGAGCAGATGCAAAGTCCCAGGGCAAGACAGAGGACTGTCTTTATACACTGAAGCCTTCATGGAGCCCATGAGGGACAGTCTCTCCTTTCTCTGTAGGCTGCCCACACAAGCCCATCCCAAATCAGAGACACCCCCAAACACACACTCTGGCTTCCTTTTTCTTAAGTGTCCAGCCCAAGGCCCCAAATTCCACCTGGGGATAGTTGGTCAGTCAAGTTGAACTGGGGGGCAAAAGGAAGTGTCCCTGAAGTGGGGCTGGTATCAGTAGCTCTGCCCCCCGTCCCCCCTTACAACAAGCTGCTAGGAAAAACGCTCTCACTAGTGTGTACCACATCTGCCTCTGCCCCTGGTGCCCATCCGTCGGCAGGGCTACCCAGGAGGGCAAGGAGCCAGTATGCGGGTGGGGCAGCAGGCGTGGTTCTGGCTGAAAGGGAAGGCTGGCAATTGCCCAACCTGAGTCCCGTTGCCTGGACAGAGTTCTTCCCGCTACGTGGGACAGGCGCCCAGCACTCTGAAGCTTCCCCGGCTGGGCTCCCATCACTTCCCTGTACCTGGACAGGAAAGGGATGGCCAGCCAGTTCCCCTACCCAGGCAGCCATGGCAGATTGGGTCCCCAGTTTTAGGCAGATCTAGGTCTCCCAGACCCTTGCAGTACACCCTCTGCAGGGTCTTAGCTCCAATCCCCCACCCCCAACAGGAACCTCCATGAGGCCCCTATTTTCCCCATCCTGGGCGCAGTACTCCTTTGGCCCAAACCCAGGAAGCGCATTCAACAGAGGAAGCAAAGGCCAGAGGAGCAAGATGTTGAGATGGACTCCCCAGCCTAGAAAATGCTGAGCCAGACCCTGCACCCCTGGTTGCTGCCAGCCTAGTGTGGGAGGGGCTGCCAGGCCCAAAATCTGAGCCGAGCTCCACGGAGCAAGACTAGTGTAATGGGGCTGGGACACAGAGGCACCGTGTACCCCGGCCCTATGGCCCAGTCCTACATCTCCTCAGCTGATCGGCCTGGGAAGGGGCTGCCCAGCGGCCCCGGGGTGGGCACCAGGAGACAGCAGTACCGAAAGCACCCTACCCAGGCCCAACGGGCAGCAGCGACGTGCCCTCCACCGTGGCGACACCCACTCAACTGGTGCTGCCGCACTCGCAGCAAAGACAGGAAGAGGCAAGCGCCCAACGCAAAACAGCCCAGGAGGCTGGGCCGCCGCCCCTTCCCGCCCCTTCTCTTCCTACCCGCAGCGGCGGAGGAGCGGATGCCATTTTGAAACCTCTGGGCTGTGCCCCTGAGGCCAGGCCCCCAGGGACAGTCAACAGATGGGCTCAGGATGGAAGACACACTGTCCCTTCCTCGGCCAGACATCCAGCAAGGAAAGCTCCGCTTTTCACAACCTGAGGACCCCACAGCGACTCCGAGGCTGAGGGGCCACACCCCCCCACATACACTGTCCAGCCTCCAACACTGCTGCGAGGGCCTGTCTCCCCGGAGCACCGAAACCCCCAAATCAGGCTGCTACCCGGCATCACACCTGCTCCCAGTGGAAGGCCGGATGGGGAGCATGGTCTTTGCAAAAGTCCACCTCAGATGCCCCCCAACTCCAGCTGGCCCCCAACTCCTCATCCAGCTGGCCCACCACTTCCCCCTCAGAGGGCCTCAAGATGTGACAGGCCCACCCACTCCCAGAGGCCAAGTCCTTGGCCTTTCGGCACAGAAAGGATGCAGGAAGCCCAGTACCCGTCAGCACATCTCCTCGGCCCGCCCGGCAGGGCAGCAATATGTCGGCTGTCTCACCACTTCCACTTCCCCCCACCCCTCAAGCAGCCACCATCTTCCCTGGCCTTGGAGGCGCCGCAACCCAAACTCCTCCACACTCACATTCCCTCCTACTCCCCAGACGCCCCCCTCATGGGCCCAGATGGGGCTTAAAACTGGGAAACAGCCAGCCCGCGGAATCTCCCTGGGAAGCTTGAGGCCTGGCTCCCTCCCCCAGTGCGACCAGTGGAACCTCAGTCCAGCTCCTTAGTCTGGGCCCCCTCCTGCCAGTCGGCCCCATCCACCCAGTGGAGAAGGGGTAGGGGAATCAGAGGTAGACCAAAGTGTGGGAGAGGACTCAGGGAGGAGGAGCAGGGGGTTTGAGGAATAATGTATGCAGAGAGGGACCTGGTGGGCCAGATGCAGGGAGCAAAGATCTCTAAAGGTTTGGGGGTTCCAGCTAGAGAGAGGGCTCATGAGCAATCAATGGTTTCCACTTGTGAGGTCCCTTGATGTCAGGGTGCACAGGTGATAGGGTTCAGAGTAGGGATGGGGCAAGAGGGGGAAGGAAGGTGCCAGTGGAGGCCTGGCAGGGACCCTAGGGATATTCATGCCCAATAGGAACAAGGGGAGCAGGTGAGGGAAACAGGTGGTGCCTAAGGGTGGGGGCCATGGGGGGAGTTCTGGGGATTTGAGTGAAGTCTAGGGAAGGATGGAGGACAAGGCAGGGACTCTGAGGGTCTGTGAAGTTGGTCAGCAAGGGTGGAAGGTCAAGCAGTGTTCTGAGTCTGAGGGTTTGGGGTCTGGAGGAGTTGAGGGTCTGATCTAGAGTCTGGGCTACGGATCAGCGGTCTAGGCCAACCTAGAGTTTTGAACCATTTGGGTGTCCTGGCCAGGCCGGGTCTGGGAGTTCAAGTCCAGGTGTGGGGGTCCAGTCTGAGTCTGAGGGTTCAAGGCCCTAGTCTGGAGGTCAAAGTTCTTGTCTGGGGATTCGGACGGGGAATCGAGGGTTCCAGCGCAGGGCGCGGCCTCACCCAAAAGCAGCAACTTCACCTCCCGCGCCGCCTTCTCGCCGTCTTCCCGCAGGTTCTTGTCGATCATCTTAGAGCGCTCGGCCGCCGCCTTGTCCTCGGCACTCACGGTGCAGCCCATCCCGCCGTCCGCCGGCCCGGCCGCCGCCCGGCCCCCACACGGCCCCCGGCCCGGCTCGGCCCCGTCCGACCCACTCCGCTCCCGCCGCCAGCCCTCTACGGGTGGCTCTCGGGTCGGCAGTTCCGAGCGTCTGCGGGCGGTGCCTTCCCGGCCGCCGCGCACCGACGGCGAGGCGGGCCGAGGGTGGGGCCGGAGCAGGCCAGGCCCGGGACTGGGCCGGGGCGGGCCCGAAGGCGGGGCCACAGGAGATCCGGCGCCGGCGATTGGCTTGAGGGCGGAGAGAAATAGAAGTTAGGCTCAGCCCAGACTCGGGCCCGAGCTGGAGGCGGAGCTACGCTGAGGAATAGCTGCAGGAGTAGAGCCAAGCTCAGAGGGATTGGGCTCCAGGAGAGCTGCAGGCGGGGCTGGGCTCCGATTGGATGCGGAACTCCCGGAGCTCCGCGGCCCAACGGCGGAGGCGGGCGGATCTTGTACCCCGAGGGTGGGGATCCGGTGCACCTCTTAGGCGAGCAGAAACCAGCCCTCGAGCTTAAGCGAGTTGAGCTAGCTGGGTGGAGGAGGCGTGTCTTCGTCTCTTGTTAAAGTTAATGAACCCAATAAACTTGTTTCGGGATCTACGGAGCTCTGGAGCCTCTCTAAACTTCGGTTTTCTCTGTCTTAAGGCGAGTTTGGCACCTTCTCTCTCGAGTTGCAGTTTAAAAAAATGTCTACTACCATCTCTACACCTTTGCCCAAGCCATCTCCCTCAGCCAGGGTGCCTCCTCTTGTCACACAAGGCTTTATCCATTCTTCTCGGATCTAGGAGGCATTCTCCTGCACGTAAGCTTCCTGGACTTCAGCCTGGGACATGGCAACCAGGCTAAGAGAGAACTGGGGAGCGGGGGGGGGGCGGGGGGGGCAGGAAGGAGAGGTCCGCCTGACTTCTGGAAAGTAAGTGGCCATGATCCTATGGCCTGTCCCCA
The DNA here is from genome assembly GCA_030068075.1 of Paguma larvata. Classification (NCBI taxonomy): domain Eukaryota; kingdom Metazoa; phylum Chordata; class Mammalia; order Carnivora; family Viverridae; genus Paguma; species Paguma larvata. The sequence continues at coordinate 18,142,540 of CM057842.1, read as the reverse complement.
CTGGACAGTGGCTGCAACCCTATGGCTGGGCAAAGATGGAGTGGAGGCAGCATCGTTTCTAACAGAACATTGCAGTCTTTCTGATACTGTTCCAGAAAAGCCCACAGTGCCGACCTCCAATGGACCTCCAGTGAAAGACTGCCAAGGATTACCCAGGAAGATTCTTGTGTGGCCCCAATGCCATGAGCCGAGGAGGACCCAGCCCAAAGACAAGGAAGGTCCACAAAGCCAGGAAGGGATCTGGCCACCCACAGACCCCTGTTTACCATAGACTCCTTCCTTACCACCCTGCCACACATCTTGTTTCAGCTCCAAATCCTCAGGCTGTTTGCTCTCCCCGGACTATCTGTAGATCTATCTGGATGGCTCCCTTGTTGAGGAGCAATCATTGGCCTGTAAGTCCTCCAGTGGTTCTCCAACGGTCCTCTCCTGCCTGGAGCCAAAGCTCAGGCAGGTCTGTCACAAACATGTAGCAAACATGGTGAAAACATATAATGGCCATCCAAGGACACAGACACTCAGAGATATGCACTATTCGTTCAGATATAAGACCAACCTACGACATGCCTCAAATCCACAGAACACACTATAAAATGGGTGCACACAGACAAAACCATAGCTTGTCCACACATAGGCTACAAAGCCAGCTCCAAGGCGGGCCTCTTTCCTCCATCAGCCCCGCCCCACATTTGAGAGCTGATCCTACCTCCCTGGGCCTCCCCAGCTGGCTCCTAGCAACAGCCAACAGCTCTTGCAGTTGCTGAGCAACGGGGAGAACCTGTCAGCCCCTTGGAGGCCAGGCTCACCAGAGGTGGGCAGACACAGACCCCAATCAATGGAGGCAGAGCAGGACAGGGCCACAGGGAGGCATGTCCTCCTCCAGCCCCAGGCCAGGCTGTGTGGTCCTCGCGCACTTCCACCAGATAGACACTCCCTCCAATTATTTGTTCCTCCTAAAGTGTCCAGCAACCCTGCTCCACCCCTCCCGGCTGCACCCTCTCTGTCTCCATGGGGGCTCCAAGGCTAGGGCTAGGCCTCTGCTTGCCACTCTGTTCACATGCCTCCTTCCATTCCCGGGGCTCTGAACCCTATTCTGTCATCTCCAGCCCAGCTTCTCCCCTAATCACCTGCCCCATGTCCACCACTGCTCTGAAACCTTCCCCAGACACTTTAGGCACCTCCAATGGCCCCTGCTCCTAGTCTCTCCACTTTTGGTCTCTCACCAGCCAGAGCCACCCTCCTGTCCCTACACCCTGTCAGTTTCTTCCCCTCCTCAACTCCCCCCTCAAATGTGTCCCTGTTCTCTGTCTCTTATCGTGGGCCTCCAGCCTCCTCCCCGGCTCTCTTCTTTCCCCTACAATCCATCCTCTACATGGCAGCCAAGGGATCCTGCTGAAACAAATCACATCACTCTCTTGCTCACAAACCTTCTGTGGCTCCCCAGTGCCCTGAGGATAAAACCTAGACATACTGCTTTGGATCATGCAGGAGGTAGAGGTGGTAGCGTGGCAACTGACAGCAAGAAAAGAACTCTGGGGAGCAGTCTACGAACTTGCCGGCTGCATATTACTTTGGAGAAATACCAGAAGCTCCCTGTGCCTCAGTTTTCTTATCAGTAAAATGAGCCTAACAGTAACATCTACCCACTGCAGTGGCTGAGATCAGGACTAAGGGAGGAAATGAAAGTAAAATGTAAAATGTTTCCATGTGCATGTCACATGGAAAACTCTAAGTAGGGGTAAGTTGTACAACAATAATCTCTACAGGGCCCTGTCCCCACCCAAGGTCCACCTGATCTCCCCCCACTTAACACATCCACGCTCATGCCACCTGACTGACCTTGCTCACCCCATCCTCTCGCTTGATCCCTCTCCACTCATGCCTCATCCCTGTCTCTCATTCCATGGCTGCAAGTGAGCTGGGCCTCTAGGACTCCACTGTCCTGGAGGTTCCCCCTTCCGGGGCCCAGATCCCACTGAATTGGTGGCCAGTCTCTCCCATCTGGGTCTCTGTTTCCAGACCCAGAATAATCCTTGAGGATGCAGGTAAATATCCGTCAAATGAAATGAATGAATCACACAAACTACTCCCCCCAACCTTTCCAGGGGTCGTCCCCCCCCCCAACTTCCTGGAGCTGGGAAAGCTGTAAACGAATAATCCTGCTGCCACTATCACAGTATCTGCCATAGTTGTGTGTGCAGAGAAAGCAGGAACTAATGGTGCCTGGGAACGAGGCTTCTTAGTGGAAGTGATGTGGGGAGTGGTAGAGGGAGGAGAGAGCTGAAGAAGAATGTGGCAGGGACAGGGAATCTGGAGGTGGAACTGTGAGGCCAGGTTTGGGGAGGGGCCAGAGAGACAATCAAGGGTCAGAACTGGAGAAACCCGTTGCTTTACAGCTGAGGCAACTGAAGATCAGAAGGGGCCGGGACCCATCCATGGTCATCCAGAGACAACACAGGCAGTCAGATTCCCTCCCACTTGCAAACCCAGGAGTCCTTTTGAGAGATGTTGTTTTGGGAGCAGAGAATACCTGCCTAGCCAGGGCCTCATGGGCTCCAGAGGAGGCAGGACTTGTCTCTGTGCATGCTGGTCCAGCACCACCTGGACTAGACCATAAGACAGTGAAATGACAGCCGGCCGAACTGAGGGTGGCACTCTGGTCAGAATGGAGAAGTGGCAGCTGTCGGCTCACTCAGCTCCCTTGCTCACTCGGACAGCTAAAGTAGCCCTGGGGCTCACCACAGGTCACAGAGCAGGTGCAGCTTGTACTGAGTTCCAACCATGCACCAGGCTGAGCAGGGTGAGGAATGAAGACCCCCTCAGTGGGCTGTGACGCCCCAGCCCACAGGCTCCAGGAAGGGGAAGCTACCAGCACTTCCTCAAAGACGGTTTCGGGGTGGGTGTGTCTGCCCTCATTCAGAGTCCAGGAACAGGCAGGACCCTACAGGGATACCCAGAGTCCAGGGCCCTGACCACCCCACTGCCATAGCTCCCAGGTGACAAGGAGTCCCCAGTGACTCTGATCACCAAATCACAGGCCTTGCAGATAAGGCTTCAGCAGCTTCTGCTGATAGATCTCAATGGCCAGAGCTGGCTCCCTCCCTGCAGCCCTGAGCCAGGCTCCACCTCTTGGGTACATCCCCTGCACTTCCCTATTCCTGCTTCTTAGCCCAGAAGCGGTTTTGAGATTGGAGTCAGGTACCCTGCTCTCTCTGCCCCTTCCTTTCAAACCTCTCTTCCCAAGCTTCTCTTCCCCCCAGAGAAACAGTTCCAAGCCTGGGAGGCCTTGGGGTCCAGGGTCCCCCTTCCTGGTCATCCACCTCCTTCAGAGATAATTGGCTTTGGCATGGAAAAGTCAGGGCAGAAGTTTCTGGATGGGTTCCACCTGACATGGGGACAGGAAGGTCTGAGAAGAGGAGTCATCTATTCAACTACTGTCTACTGTGAGCCCACGCGTGCCACTGTGCTGAGAACCCTGAGGAGAGAGAGGCAGCTGGGACCCTGTCCTTTAGGAGCACATACCAAAAGAGAAAACAGGGAAACTAACACCACAGTTTCAGAGGATATCAACAGGGTGACAAGAGAGCCACTGGGAGTGTACGCAGGAGCAACAGTCTGAGAAGAAGATCTTCAAATGATAAGAGACCAACCATGTGATAAGCCAAGAGAGTAATAGGTGGTGGTAACAGCAAGTGCAAAGACTCTGGGGTAGAAAGACACGGGGTGTTTCTAGAACATAAAGGAGGTCAGCCTGGCCAGAAGACCAAGAGGTACTTATGGTGATACAAGAGAAGACTGCCATGAGGCTTCACTGAGGAAGGAGTAGGGCAGTCAAGGAGTTCTCAAGTCCCCAAGAGATGCTGAGGTAGAGGCACAGCTGAGCCTGCAGCAGGCATCAGCACCTCCAGGCCAGTGACCCATGCCTGGCCCTGCAAATCCTCTTGTCCCGGCAACCCAGGCTGCTACCGAGTAGGGGAGAACTGCCCCGGGAGCCCTTGGGGCTTGGTGGCCAAGTCCGAGTTCAGCCCCTCTCCTTCTCCTTGAAGAGCTCATGGTCCAACTTGCCGCTGTGTCTGCCACATACACAGCCTCTATAGGCCAGCTCCCCGAGCAACCCAGGGTCCTCAGAGGGCCTGGGAAATGATAATCAGCCTATCCCAGGAGCCACTCTTCTGCTCACTCGTTGCAGGCCTCCCTGTGATGCTGTCCAAAGGCTGAGGCTGGTAGCCTCTCCCGCGACTCGTTAGGGCCTTCATTAGCAATGCTTCCTGGAATTTAATTTAATGAAGGAGCAAAAACAGCCCTAATGAGGTGATGCAAGAGCAAGCAGCCCATGAGGTGCCTCCAAGGCCCAGCCACCTGGGCTCAGGGGCTTCCTGTAGATAGTAACTGGGAGAAGAGGGGCAAGAGAAAGGGGACTTGTCTTGGGAGGGATGCTGGTCACTGAGTCCAGGGAGCAGAGGACATTGCTCTGCCACACTGTACCGAGCAGATGCTGTGCCTGAAGCCAACTACACAGAGGAATGGGCCTGGCTGGGGCCTGCTTCAGGCTGCTGGAGAAAAACTTTTCGGATGCTATCAACCCGAGCAAAGGTTCTAGGCCAGCCATCGGAGGTCAGATGTCCAGGCTGTGGGCTAGCACCAGGGGGCGGTCAGCAGGGGCTGGATCATCAGGGCTGAGTTTAGATTTTATTCCAAATTTAATTGTGATGGAAACAACTAAAGTTTTGTTTTTATAACAACTAGGTTTTTTTTTTTTAAGTTTATTTTGAGAGAGAGCTCGAGCGAGCAGGGGAGGAGCAGAGAAAGAGGGAGAAAGAGAATCCCAAGCAAACTCCCCACTGTCGGTGCAGAGCCTAATGCAGGGCTCAAACTCACAAACCATGAGATCGCACTCTGAGCCTAAGTTAAATGCTTAGCCTAGCTGACTGAGCCACCCAGGCACCCCATGACTAGGGGGTTTTAAGGGAGAGTGACATGATCTGCTAAAGTTCCCTCTGGCAGCTATGAGGAGTAATGCCCTGGGGGGGGGGGGAGAAGGTAGGGAGAGAGACAGAGGGGAACCACTATATGGTGCAGAGGGTTAAGGTGATGGAGGAAAGCTTAGAGAGACACAGCTGTCCCTTGTCACCTAGAAGGTAGCTCCGGGAACATGAAGTGGGGTGCATATATACCTGGGCTGAACTGTTTCCTCTAGCAGGTTTGGGCTGGCTGTCTCCCTTTCAGCCTTCTCCACAGACTGGGCCTCTCCTCCGAACGGACATTTAAAGAATATCAGTTTAAAAGGTTCTTCGCGGGGCGCCTGGGTGGCTCAGTCGGTTAAGCGGCCAACTTCGGCTCAAATCTCACCGTCTGTGAGTTCGAGCCCCGTGTCGGACTCTGTGCTGACGGCTCAGAGCCTGGAACCTGCTTTGGATTCTGTGTCTCCCTCTCTCTCTGCCCTTCCCCTGCTCATGCTCTGTCTCTATGTCTCTCAAAACTAAATAAAAATGTCAAAAAAAATTTTTAAAAGGTTCTTCGCGCCCCATACCTGCTTTCCCCACTTTTGTGGGGAAAAGCACTGCCCACTTCCCCTGCTGGAGTTTCCTTCGCATCTCTGCATGTCTCAAAGCACTCTATGCCCTGCCCCCCGGGCTTGCGCAGCGCTAAGGCTCCCCGGGAGCCCCAGTACTATATTTCACAACGGAAAAGGCCCAGAGCTCAGGCACAGGGCAGAGAGCCGCGAGGGCGCAGCCTCGCAGACCAGCGCCTGTCCCGCCCTCTGCGGCCTCCGGCCCCCCTGCGCCCCGCTGCCCATCGCAGCCCCCTCGCACCTCCCCATTCCTAAACCCCGCTCCTCAAGTTCTCGGACCCACGCCCCGCCCACAGCGCCCCCTGCCTCCCAGGCCGGCCTGAAGCCGGAAGCCGTCTCTGAGCTCGCGCCCCGCCTCTTCCGGGTCCTCTCTAGGCGGGAATGCGGGACTTCGGTGGCCACGGAGGCCCGGCAAGGCTTCGCGGGGCAGCGGCGCCCTCTGGCGTGCCTTGGACGCAGCGCGGGAGCCGAGGCCGACCCAGCTCCTCCTCCGCTGCCGCGCGGTCTTTGCCTCTCCTTCCGCTGCTCTCCTCCGGCTGCCACTTGACGTTATCCCCACCAGGCCTGCCTTCTCGCCTGGTTTAGTCTCCGACCCTGGCCCCGGCCTCCGCCGATCTGCCTGCCACTCGGAGTGCCCGGTGGCCCTTGCCCGCGCCTGATGCCTGCCTGCCAGGCCTTCCCAGCCGTAGAGGAAGACCGTTCTCTCGACCCATCCTCAGGACGTGCCCTAACAGCCGCCTGCTACTCCCTTTGGTCCTGGCACCTTCACACCCTCCGTTCCAGGATGCTCTCCCGCCTCTGCCTCCCTAAATTCACAGCGGAGATGAGGCGCCGATTTGGGGGACCATCCCGGGCAGCCACTTCGTGGCTTCCTCGAGGTCGGGGTCGGATGGCCACGTGTCTTTCCCCCGCGCCCAGCCTGGGGCCGATTGCGCAATGGGGCTGCTGTGAGACCCTAGGGTAGACTTGGTCAAGATAAGGAGAGGGATTCTGTCATGTGGGGAGGGGCTCTCAGAAGGCTAGGTCAAGAGTGGCTCTGGGAGTCCAGCCCCTTCCTTCCTTCCAGATCAGGTAACCCTGTAGAGGTCTGGGCCTGGCCTCCTGAGGACCTGTGTGAGACTGGCAGCTCCTCGCTCACCTGCCCAGGATGTCAAGCGTTGAGGTCCCGGCCCCTCCTTAACCACCTTTCCCTTCCCGTCCAGCCTGGAGCCTTCCTGCTTGTCTTCCTCCCACGCACCGGGCCGGAGGCCTTTTTGGACTGCCTTGGAGCCTCAGGGCCTGGCTGCGCAGCCATAGCTGATCATCCCAACCCACAAGGTGTCTGGCGGGTCACCGCACAGCCCAGACTCTCGCCATTGGCCGCCAGGGGACAGCAGAGGCTGCCTTCTATAGCTCTCCTGTTGCGGGGAGCCGGGGTGGGGGTGGGGCGGGGATCAAGTCGCGGTCTAATCCTGTCCAGGTCCCGCTGTGCGTGGCAGGGCAGGTTTGCAGCCTTCTGTGGTTTGAAAGCAGTTTTATTCGCCCAGAGTTCTTCCAGGGCTGCTCTTTCTAAGTAACTTCCTGTCAATTATTCCTGTTCCAACTTGTTTGAAAGTCAGTTTCTGGATGACTTTAAACTGAGGTCAAGGCGGACCTCTGAATGAATCCTCTGGGTTCCTCCATGTGCTCCTCCATGTCCCTGGCTACCAGGGCTTGCCAGACCGGGCAGTGTCCACCCTGTATACCTTGATGCCAACTGTGCAACCTTCAGCTTCTGTCGTCTAGCCCAGTATCTCTAGAGCCCTGGCCTTCACCTACCTCCCACCCATGGTCCAATCTCTTCTCCTCAGTAGCCTCTTCCCAGTGTTCCTAAAAGCCTCTGTTGGCCCTGCTCCTCTCACTTCTCACAGGTCTTACCAGTCTGTAGTCTTACCAGTCCTGAGTGCCTGGGTGGCTCAGTCTAAGTGCCCAACTTTGGCTCAGGTCATGATCTCGGGACTCGTGAGTTGGAGCCCCACATCAGGCTTGCTGCTGTCAGCCTGTCAGCAGAAATCGCACTTTGGATCCTCTGTCCCCCTCTCTCTCTGCCCCCTCCCCCACTCATTCCCTCTTTCTCTCTCTCTCTCAAAAACCAAAACCAAAACATTATAGGTCTTACCAGTCCTACCTCTCCCTCCTCTACCCACGCCAGTCAGGCTTGCCCTTCCCTCCACAAAACAGCCGTGATCCACACATCGCTGAACCCAGCTGAAGCTCCACGCTCACCTCCTTGAGCATTTGACCCCCGCCTAGCTCCCACATGCCCTCTTCCTCCTTTGTTTCTTCCCATCTTCTGGCTCCCCGTGCTTAGCTCCTTCCCCGATTCCTCACCTCTCCTGTCTCCTAACAGGAGTGTTTCAGGGCTCCGTCCTCACTGCTGCCCTTCCGTCTCCACTCACCACCCGCATCTCATCCAGGCCCCTGGCCTTAAGTATCATCCACTGGCTTTGCCTCCCAGACCCTGGCTCCAGTTCTGGCCACTCTACTGAGCTTGAGTCACATACCCAGTGGCCGACGTGGCATCCCCACTTTAATGTCTGGTCAATGTTTAAGGCTTTTCATGGGCAAAGCTGATCTCCCTCCCAAGAACTGCCTCCCTCAGCAGATGCAGTGGCAGTTTGCTCCCCAGACAGCCTTGGAGTCACCCAGACTTGTTTCTGCCCCACTCCCCCCCGCCCCCATGCCCAAATAATCAGGGAACTTTGCTGCCTTTACCTCCAGCACATGCCCAGCATCTCACCCCAACTGGGCCACTACCTGGGCTGAGCTACCTGATACGTCTGTGTGAAACTGCAGTAGCCCTTGCGTCAGTCAGTGTCACCCTTGGCTCCCCATCCCACACCCCAGAGTCTAAGCTCAGTGTAGCAGCTAGAATAATCCAGAGTTGCTGCTGAATCAGATCCCAGCCCCTTCCCTGTTCAAGAATTGGCATTGGGTCTCACGTTTCCCAGAGAAAACTCCAAAGCCCTTATGGGGGCTGACAAGGCCCCACAACATCTTCCCCCCTCAAAAGTCCCCACTTGCCCCTTCTCCCCTCTACCGCCTCACTCACTGCTGGCTGGAATGTTCCCTGCAGGCATCTACATGACTTCCTCCCTCTCCAAATCTCTGACCAAATATCTTTTTCTCAGCAAAGCCCACTTTGACCCACCTCCAGACCCCCTGTTCTCTATTGCTCCTATCTTGCCAGTTTTAGTCCCTATGGTATGACCATTTTCTAACAAATGGTGAAACTTACTAATTACGTGTCATGTTTCTGGTCTGAATTCAACCCCCCACCTAGAATATAAGCTCAAGGAAGGCAAGGTCTTTCACTTTGTTCACTGCTATGTGTACAGGTGCTGGAAGGGTGCCTAGCACATCGGAAATCTTAATACATGTTTGTCGAATGAATGAATCCCTCTTCCATCATTAGGTGGATGTATGCATGTGCACACAGGTGAGGAGGGTGTGGACAGGGGAAGCTGCTGGTCAGAGGAGACCAAGGCCCAGGCTTCGGCTCCTTTTCCTAGTCTCTATTATCTTGTTTTGCTGTTACAAGTGATCATAAGAAAAGCAGTGAAAATAAATATAGAAGAACTTTGTGCTCGAGTTTCTGGCTGCTTTCACTTGTTCATATTCCAAACAGAGAAAATTTTAAAAAGAAAAAAAAAAGACCTAGGAAATTCTTCAAAACATACAAAAATTCTTAACTATGACCAATGGCCTGCAGACCCATCCTTATGGAGGCTGAGTGGCTGGACAAGCCTCAGCCAGGAACAAGGGATATTCATTCTCAAACAGTCATATGGACACTTGGCTTTTGGGTATAGTCTAGTGGCCACATTGCCTGTGCCTTCCCCCTAGAGAATGCTGCTCATGGTCCATGTTGGGGGAGACCTTGCTGGGCAAGCAGAGAAGACCTCTGGGGAGCCAGAATCCTTCCTCCACCCCACCTGTGTGTGTGTGTGTGTGTGTGTGCGCGTGTGTGTGTAGCAGGTGGACCTACTGTCAGCACAACCTCTTTGTCTGAAAGGCCTAAAGCCAGGACTGGGTTTTTAGGGAATCCAGGCAGTCTTGCTGCTGCTCTGACCTGCAGCCTTCTTCAGACAGACAGAGTATGACAAAAGACCTGCAAGGTCTGTCAACAGGATGGACCCTGTCCTCTACTGCCTCCCACTCTCTAGGAGCCAAAGGTTCATGCAGAGCTATGACCTAATCTGATGAGGAGGAAGCCAGAGACCCCCAGAAGGCAGCCCCTCACATCAGGACAGTCTGGGCTGCAGCCACCTCCCGGCCAGTTTCCAGCTCTTTTCTGGGGCTGCAGGGCTCCTTGGTAAGTCCCCAAGCTGGAGTCAGGCGCCTGGGGCTGAAGGAAACTAGACTCAGGAAGCCCCCCTCTGATCAGCTGGCACAGCCATGGGCCTAGCAGCCACCAGCCTGAGGAAATTCTTTCTTCAGGGGTTTCCCAAGCTGGCAGCTGCCTTGCCAGTTCAAACTGGATTTTTCCTGCTGCCCTTTCCCCAGTCGCCTAGCCGGGTGCAGGGTCTCTCCTAATGAGGGTTTGGTGCCAAGGCCCAGGGAGCTCTGTCTTGCCGGGTCGCAGCTGGTTGAGGCCTGCCCCAGGAAATGGGCAGCTTCCTAGTTCCATTGGGGCCAGGGCACCTGAGGCTACCCTGCATCCTTAGGCCAGTCCTGCCCTGCCTTGGACCCCCTACTCAAAACTCAGGGCTCCAGACACAGGAACTCACTGACCCACCTTTATTCACAGTGGATTTTACTATTAATAGAAGATCAGCCTGACAAACCACAGAATTCCTGGATTTTTGTCCCCAGACTCAAGGCATTAGCAGAGGGTTGACATGGCAGCCAAGGAGGGCAGGGGGCCCTTCGGCAGGGTTTCTGTAGGGCTCGGCTGCCCCCTCACTCAGACCCTCCCCGGAGCTACTGGGGATGCACCTCACGTTGCCTCCTTCCGGAGGCCTCTCTCTGTCCCATTTCCTGGGGCCTCATTAATTCCTCCCCACCTCACCCCGTGAGAAAGCAGGTCTGTGCTGAGCCTGGCCCAGGTCCAGAGCTGGGTCTGAGCATGCCACTGGCTGGTTTGGAAGGGGGCCTCTCCCCACCCTCATCCCAGGGTAGGAGGCAGGAGAGGCTCCCATTATCATCCATGTCCCCGCTTCTACCCACTTTCCAGGAGCACAGGGACCACAGGGATCAAGAATACACAACATAGCCAGTCTTATGTATAATATTTATAAAAGGGAGCTGACGGCCTCTCCACTCCTACCCCGGACTAGCCCCTGGGGTCTTTGGCTCCCAGGGGCAGAGACGGTCTGGGCCCCAGCCTCTTTTTTCTCCCAGAAATGGAATGTGATCCACAGCCCAGACGTGGGGTGGGGGGAGTCCCAGCCTCCCCAGGACTGGTGAAGGGGCAGGGTAGGGGTCCCTGGGGTGCCCACACCAGCCTCACATTCGAAAGAATCTCCTGGCTCCAGGTATGGGGGTGGTCTGCTTCTGGTGGTGGGGATGGGAAGGAGACGAGAGTATCCAAGGGCTTGAGTCCAAGTGACTGAAAGGGGCCTCAGGGACAGAACTGGGGGAAGGCAAGTGTGCTGAGGGAGATGAGGCCTCAGAGTACAGACCAAGGTCCAGCAGCAAGGTGGGGAGATGGCTGCAGGCCTAGGTTCCAACTCTCTGTGCCCTACAGGCTGCGTAGGCAACCGCTGGGTCTCAGTGTATGCATCTGTGCAAGGAGGGCAGGGGCTTGAGAGGGATCTGAGGCAGCAGGAGGGGAGCAAGCATACAGCCCCACCCTGCTCCCAACTCAGGAAGCCCCTGTAGCCCGGGAGCCCAGCAAGGTAGTGGCCCAAGGGCCTTGGTCCTGGCTGTTGCAAAAACCTTCCACAGAGAGGACAAGAGGCAGGGCCAAATGCCATAGTGTTAACCACGTCTTTCTCCTCCCCCCTGACTGGCCACTGGATGGGAGCAGGGGCTGAGGACTCTGGGCAGGGGTACTTAGATGAGTAGACAGAACAGGCCGGGGATCTCCCTAGTGGCTTCCTCCATGCTGGCCGGTCCCTGACACCCAGTCAATGATGATGAAGCTCAAGCTCATGGTCATCAGCAAGAGGCCAAGCACAGCAAAACAAAGGGCCTATGGGGTCAGGAGTCAAGAGTCAGGTGTGAGGTGAGGGCAGCTCCCTCAGGCCCACACCAGCCCACCAACCTCCAGGATCCTCGCACCAAGATTTTGGGGGTAGACTTTGCGGGTTCCTTCTCGGTGGGTATGATGCGAAAGTAGAAGATGGCGGGGAAGATGAAGATGAGGCATGGGGCAGATGTGGCACCTGCAAAGAATGAGATAGGTCCAGCTATTGGCTAAGGTCCAGGGGCGGACCCTTCAGTGAGATCGGAGATTCCTGGTTGGGGGAGTCTCATCTTGAGACTCTACCTGAGAGCTCTACCTGATTCCGGAGAGCCCACCAGTCCCTCCCCTTGTTCTCTGTCCACCTGGATGGAAAGCTAGTGCTGTTGGCAGTAGAAGAATCTGTCAGCAAATGAAACTGGCAAAGAGAAAAGGTAAGCCAAGAGATAGAGACAAAGCCTTGAAGATATTGGGATCCTAGATATAGCTACTCCTGAAGCCTTTTTCATTATTTAAGCCAATACATTCCTTTTTGCTTAAATCACTTTGAGTCAGATTTTGGATATAGAGAACCTATAGTCATGTCTATGATTTCCATGACAATCAGCCCCCAGGTCTGTGTGTTGGTCCCTGCAGAGTTGGGCTGGGGAATCAGTCTCCTGAATTGGGTCACCCCAAAGATGTCTCAGAATTGTCTGATTTTCTACCTTAGAGCCCCAACTGGGATGAGACAGTGGACAGAGCACCGTACTTATAGTCCCATGATCCTAGAGCTAAATCAAAGCCCCCCACTTACCAGCTGTATGGCTCTGCTACTCCCTTAATCACTATGGAGTTCAGTTTCCTCATATGTGAAATGGGGACCAGACCCAATGAGATCCTTTGTGGAGGTCCATGGCACCTGGGCTCCACCCCATCCCCCAGCAAGGGGAACTGACTCTGGTTTTGAGACCTCAGAAGGGATTAGAATAGCCTTAAGGACAAAATCTCAGACAGGAAGCCAAGCTGTGCACATGGCCAGCAGCCATCACTAAAAGTAGGGTATGATCTCAGGAATCTGCCAGGATTTGCAGCTAGGAAATCCTCTGGTCAATGTGCTGCCTCTATACACAGCTGGGGCCGACCCTCACCAATGATCCCGAAGATGCCCAGGATGTTGGGAGCGAAGATAACCAGCAGGTTGATACAAGTGAGCAGGCCGATGGCAATGAGCGTGTGCCGCAGCCAGCTGAACTCCTGGTTCTTAAACAGCATCTGCTGGATGGCACGGCGCACCTGGGGTATAGGGGTGGGAAGAGTCATCATTCTGTCAGCTCCATCAGTCCCACCCTGCATTGGTCCACCTGCCCACCGGCTCACCGGAAACAGAACGATTGGCACTGTGAGTGTGACTGCCGTCAGCACGGCCACACGCACGCAGAGGATCAGCACGTCAAATGGGTCCACCTTGCTGTAGGTGTGCAGTAGCTCCGACTCCACCCCGTCTGTGGCAGGCAGGGAGGATGGTCAGCTGGTGGCCCAGGGAGGGGGATGGGCTCTGAGCCTGGGTTGACCCTGACACTGTGGGAAGTGGCAACAGACTCACCTCCACAGCTGTAGGGCACAGTTAGGCATCACACACCTAATTAGCACCTCCAGTATGCAGGGTGCCATGGCCGCTGGCCAGCCCCTTGCCCCCCAGCCTGGCCTCTGCCTCTGCCCCCACAGTCCAGCCATACCGTAGAAGGTGAGGTAGCCGAAGAGGGCAGCCAGGAAGTACATGACATACATGACGGCGATGGACAGGTTGGAGATGTGCTGCATCTTCCTCTTGGAGGGGCTTTGGGGAAGCAGGGGAAGGGATGGGTTCCAAGCTGGGCCATGCCAGAGATCCCCATATGCCCTGGGGTCTCTCTGGCACCACACCCTCACCATTTGGCAGCTGAGGAAGTCTCTTCCTTGCTCCCGGTCGCCCCTCATGGAAGCCATGGAGATCTTTGATAAAGTGACTTGGCTCCTGTCACTCCCCACCCCACCCCCGCCCCCACCCTGTCAGGACCACATTCCTTCTCTCCAAACCAGTCTAAGGCAACCATAGACACCTACTCTTTGAGCTCTGTATAGATGGGCAGCACCTCGGGATGGCAGACGAAGGCAAAGGCCATGATGGGGATGGTATATGCTGTCTGGACAGACATGGTGACCGCGTTAGGGCAGCCCCACACTCTCACCCAGCCCTTAACCCCTGCCCGGGCCTGTTGGAACCTGTGAGTTGAGTGTGAAGTAACTTGGGGTGCAGAAGGCTGCGGCCTCTGTTTCAGCCTGCAGCTGAGCCTCCTCCTTAGTGACCTCCACGAGGCTGACATTGCCTGTGATGTTGGCGAAGTTGAGGGGCAGCGGGCAAGGCACATGGAACTTTTTGTAGATGACCTGAATTGCAGGGAGGATGGGGGTATCAGGGCCAGACTAGGCTTGCCTGGGAGTCACTATGAAGCCACATCTAGATCAGGCTGGAAGGAGCTGCCTTCTGACCCAGGCTTCCCAGAAAGACCTGCCCCCCTGCCCCTGACAGAGAAGCCCCCCAAGAGACCTGTCCCCTCACTCCACCAGCATGGAGAGTGACTCACTGCAATTAGGAAGAATACCATGCAGCTGAGAGAGAAGCCGCTGGAATAACCCAGGTAGCCTGCAAAGTGGGGAAAAGGCTGTGAGACTGGGGTCCCCTCCCAGGCATTTCTCCAACATTCCCCTCCAAGGCTCTGGCCCTGCCACACTCACCAAGCTGCCGCATCAGGGCCAGGGGCAGAATGACGATGACAGAAACTAGGATCACCAAGTAGTTCCCATTCATGTACCAGTCCCTGCAGGGGCAGGAGTGGGGAGCTAACATCAGAGTCCACTCAGCCTTGGGTGGGGTTGCCTGCCTTCGTACCTAATCGGGGCCACCTGAAAAATACTTGTTCATGGCTCTGAGTCTCTCCTTCTGCGTCTGCGAAGTGGACATTCTCTCAGCACTCTCCTAGGTGAGGTGAGAACTAAGGAGCTCAGCTCCTGCGTGGTAACCATTAGGGTTACAGTCACTGCTGTTGTGGGTCCAGCTTTCCGAGGGAGTGGCCCCACGGTGCCCAGGGAGGTAGGTGGGATGACAGAACCTGGCTCTGGGAGGTGGAGCATTTTCCATGGGGGTGTCAGGGACTTTCCAACATCCTGTGCCCCCTGTGGTCCCTCCTGGCATCTGTATCCTGCACCGCCCCCCACCCCCCACGGGACAGGGGGTGCGGAGAACTAAAGGGATAAGGAATGACTCCCTCCTTCTCCGGGAAGCCCAAAGGCCAACTCCTTGGGAAAGGTCCCCCGGGACGGGAGCGGGGGAAGAATCCTGGCTGTTTCCCTCCTCCCAGAGCTGCTCTCAACTTCAAACCCCCTCTGCTTGCCTGGGCTGTGTGGCTAAGGGCAGGGCCTGGCTGTCTTCTCTGTCCCCACCCACTAAACATGGTTGATTCCATCAGTGCTGGCTAAACTGATGATGGGCAACTGGGACACCATGGGCTTAATTTCTTGGGGGTGGGGGGTGGCTAAAACCCAAGCCATGGTCAGGAATAGCAGGCGCTTAGAGCTAAGCCTGAGGCTCTCAGGTCCTCCCGTTCTCATAGGCTGGGTCCTGGCCCAGGTGGGGCCCAGCTTCCTCAGCCTCACCGCACCTCTTGCCCCATCTGCCCTGCTGGGGGGGGGTTCCCCTAGGTGCTTCCTAAACGAGTGTAGACTGAATGTTAACTCTGCTGTCAACTCTCTGTCCCTCGACCAGTCACTCGCAGGCACTGTCTCATCTCTCCCACTAGTCCAGCCTGGGTTCCCAGGGCGAGTGGCACACATGAAGGGGTAGACCAAGGCCTCCCTCCCACCCTCACCCAGCCCCGCCCCACCCTGGGGCTCACGAAGTTTGCTCCTCCAGGTTCAGGAAGGTCTGTATGACAAGGGGCAGCTCGGATTTGATGATGTACAGGTAGCTGGACATGGCTGGGGGGAGAGGGGTGGGCAGGCGCTAGAGTCAGCCAAACCAGCCAGTCTTCAGACTGCCCACCTGCCCACCGCCTGCCTGGGTCTGCCTGCCAGCCTCACCTCCAATATTCTGCAGTGTGATGGCCAGGGCCGCTGCCAGCTTTCCCGGGGTCCCAAAGGCACGGTAGCCTAGCTGCTCATAGGCACGGATACCTGTGGGGACAGGTCAAAATAGTCAGAAGTGCTCACCCCAGCCCAGCCCTCCCCTGCTTCAAGCTGGGTTGGGGGCTCACCCACGATCCCTGAGGACTTGAGTAGCAGGTGGATGGAGTAGCTGGAGAGCAGGGCGACGGCTGTCAACAGGAACCTGGGGAAGATGGATGAAAAGAAGCCACTGGGGACTTCCCTGGCTGGCAAGGGGTGATGAGCTCTGGGAGGCCTGAGTGTGTGGGTCTGTGACCCAGGTGTCTGGACCCCCAACAGGTGTGGATGCAAGCTCAACTGGCCCTGGCAGCGGCTAACACTGCCCAGTTTGACCCAGGGTAAGCCGTGACCCAGAAGAGGCCCTCTGAGCACTACCTCCTTGAGTTCTTGGAACAAACATGTTTTCCATTTAGACTGCAGGGCAGAGCTCCCAGGTAAGGACACGTGTGTCCACACAAGGCCTGGCCATGGGGCTTCGTTCATCACGTGTAAAGGGTGGTAGAAGTATAGATTCAGGTCTGTTAGGCTTGCCTGTGTCGTAATCTCTGCGGGTTTACTGGGAAATGAGGGATATTTGTCTAGCCATGGCTGGTTTTTTTAGCCATGGTTTGGGTTGCGCCCACCCACCGCAGCCTGGGTCCTGGGAGGTCATGGTTGGTGGACTGTTTAGGGCTCCTGTCTTTAGAGGGTTCACTGAGGACACTTACAGGAAAAGGATGATGCCCGTGTTGGCCATGGCATAGGCGAGCCCCAGGATGCCACTGCCCATGATGGCGTTGCTGAGGTTGAACACTGACATCCCAAATGAAGTCTTCCCCACAAACTGCAGGCACCAGAGTGATATGGGAGGGGCGGGGAGGGGGAGTCAGCGAAGCATGGAGGGCATCCCAGCATTCCCCCTCACTGTCCCTTAACCTCCCGTCGCTGCTCTAGAGCACTTCGTTACTGCATGAAATCTCCCAAGCCCCCTGCCCCAACCAATTGCTCCCCCAGCTCACGTCTGTGAAGTGCGGCTCCTTGCTGGGGTTTTTCTGTAGGAAGCCCTCGCCCTCAACACAGCTCCGTCTGGGGCCCTCGACCCTGCAGGCACAGGCCAGAGCAGGCAGCTCAGCTCCAGCCCTTGCTCTGCACCCTGCCCTGCCCTGAGCTACGACTGGGTCCCTCCTCTGCTCACCTCTGGTTGATAGTCGTGGGAGTGGTGACCGGGAGCAGCCCCTCCGAGTGTTTGCCATTGGGCACCAGCTCCACCATTTCCGTCTGTAGAGGTGCCTCCATGGTCAGGGTCCACCACCTGGAGCACTGGCTCTCACACCAACACAGTCAAAGGTCTGCAGAGCAACGGTCCCTCTGGTTATCCCTTCTCCCAGGACCCAGGGCCCAGCCTCCCACAGGGAGTCTACGGTCTATTGCACCTCCCGGAAGCTCACTCAGGACTTATTGCACATACAGCCGTGCCTGCTGCCTCTTTCGGACCTGCTTTTGGGGAAGTAGAGCTCAGATACCTGAGGTCTCCAAGACATCCTGAGGGGACACCTTGGCCAGTACGTAGCACTCCCCCCGCCACTCATATACCAGCCCAGGCAAGCCCTTGGGGCCTCAGTTTCTCCATCTGCGAAGTGAGGATCAGGTGGACGACCTGAGTTCAGAGCCCAGTGGTGCCTGGACCCCAGGATGCTGAGTCCCAGGCGTCCAGACTCCGCACCAGCGGTGGGCCTTGGACTGACACCACCTCCCTGACATTAACACCAGGAGACAGTTTCCTGTGCTGGCCCTGTGTGCCAGGGGCCTCCTAGCCAACCTAGAATGGCACTGCCCGACGGCTGGAGGCCTCGGGAGAGGGTGAGGGCTGTGGGCCCTGTTCCCAGCCGCCCGGCGGGCACTGCTGGCAGCCAAAACAAAGGGCCTTCTGTGGTCTGAGAGCTGGCGCTGGGAACGGCAGGCGCAAAGGCTACCCCCCCGGAGCCAGGAGGCCTGAGGCGGTGCTGGGTGGCTGGACACCTGGGCCCTGCCCGCCTGGCTGCAAAGGGCCCTCAGGGGGCCTTCCAGGAAATGAGTGTCCCAGGGCCGAATTCTTCGGGCCACACAGGCCTTACTCTCCACACAGCCATGGCCTCGGGGCCATGTTCTCCTTTAAGCCTCTCCTCCCCTGCTAGGCGAATACCCCTACCCCTGAGGTGACCACCCTCCAGTAGTGGACGCTTTGAGCAGATTCCCCATTTCCTAGAACCCCAGGCCAGGAACTCGGGGTCTCAGGCAGCTATAGAGGGGCCTGGGCCACCGGATCAGTCCTCCCTTCCCTGCCCTCAGGGCATGGCTCTGCTGGGCCTCTAGGGAGCCAGCTCCCCTCCTTGCTCCCCACCATCAGTGGGGCTGGGAGCCACCTACCCCATGCCCAGAAGGTACCTGGGCACAGTGTCCCAGGATCTGTAAGGACATCCTGAAGGCCAGATAGGCCATAAGGAGAGGTAAGGCCCTAGTGGAGATCAGAGAGGGGCAGCACTGCCACTCAGGTCACCCAGAGCCCAGCCTTTTTTTTTTTTAATTTAATTTTTAAGCAATCACCATACCCAACATGGAGCTCAAACATACAACTCTGAAATCAAGAGTGACATGCTCTACTAACTGAGCCAGCCAGGTGTCCCTATCAGAACCTAGTCTTGATGCCATGGCACCCCCTCTGCTTGGGAATCCTGAGTCCCGCCCTGAATCCCCCATCCCCACCCTGGATCCTGATGGTCTCCGGTCTGTGCAGAACCCATAACACCAGGGGTCTTAGTACTTGGGGCCATGTGTGGGGCCAGGAGGCTGGGTTCCGGCCTTAGGCCTCAGTGTCTTGGAGGCAGCAGCCACACAGAACTGACCAGGGGACCAGCCCACCATTGCCCCAGGCAGCCCCAGGCCAGAATTCAGATCCCAGGCACCTCGGTCCTGGGGACCCCACACTTGGAACCCTTGGGCCCCCTCGGCCTGCCTCTCGTTCTGATGCTGGCATCTGAACCTATCTCACCTCCAGCCCTGTCCATTCAGGATCATGACAATGTAAACATCTCTCGTGCCCTCTTCCCCTGGATGAGAGTCCCTGAAGCCAGCCTGTCTTTATGCCCCTGCCCTAAGCCTCACCGTCAGCATCTCTCCAAGGATCCCAGCTGGATGTGGAGATGCCAGCACCTCATTTTCAGAGTCACTCCAGAGTGGCCCCTCGCTCTCAGCTAGGGTTGCCCTTTTTTGGGCCTCCCACCCTGGGCAGGCTGGGACAGGCCCACAGAGTGTGCTGAGTTGGCAGCCTGGACAAAGCACCCTTCTCTGCCTTAATATCCTTCCATAGCAGCCAGCACAACCTCCAGGGAGACCATAGCCCATCGCATGGTCATGGCCAAAGTGCCTGAGTTCCTGTCTCCAGGTTCCCCATCCCCCCAGCAGGACCTAAGCCTAGACCTTCACAGCCTGTCTGATACTCACAACCAGTCACTGCTGGGTCTTGGGCCAGTTTGGGATTCCAGAGAGAACATGGAATATCCTTCCCTAAATGGCTTCTTGTCTAGAAGGGACAAATTCCCCAAGCACAGCCCCCACCCCAATAGCTCCTGCAGCAACTAAATATGAGGCACATTGTGCTGGGACTCAGAAAAGGGGGGAGACATCAAGGAAGGCTTTCTGACAGAGGAAGTGAGGAAGCCAGTTCTGAACTTCCAGGAGGAGTTCCAAAAGTGTGGAATAGCAAAGAGTGCCTTAAACAGAGGGCACAGCATGGGCAAAGGCTCTAAGGTGTGGTGTGAGGCAGAATGAAGGTTCCATGGCTATAGACAAAACTGACAAAGCCTTGAAGGCCGGGTCAAGGAGTCTGTACTTCAGTGTGGGGCAGGGCTAAGGGCTAAGAGGCCAGAATGGAGTGCTAGCCTGGCATGTGGGCCCCCAGCCATTCCCTGAGGCTCGCAGCCCATTTCTGACAGCTCCCATACCTCAGGCCTACCACCTCCCAATCTCCTTTGTATCAAAGAGTCAGGGTGGACTCAGGGATAGTCTCTGCCTAAATAAAGCTGCCAGAAGAAGCTGACCCACCGTTGAGAAAGTCCACAGTGGACATTCGGAGTCTGAGTCCTGGCCTGGCCCTGCCTTACCGTGTGACCATGGGCAGAAGATTCCCCACTCAGGACATCAGTGTCCTCCTGTCCTCCAGGGGGTCCCACGAAGTTTGGGAAGGCTGGGGACAGAGTGAGGATCCTCCCCAAGGCCTTTGTCCCAGACCATGCCATGGGCTCCCAGAGAGGGGTTAGGTTCTAGAGTGGGGATATCACTGTGACCTTGGGCAGATCATCAGAATGGCATCTGTCATGGGTGCAGCATGGACTTGGGCAGGAAATCAATGGCCTAGGCCACTGCCCTGGGCCCTGTTTGCTCTGCTGGGAGATAAGGGCCAGGACAGGCCAGGAGCCACAGGGATAGTGCAGCAGGTAATGCTCGCCCACGCGGACATCACAGGGTGAGAACTTGTCAGGCACACCTTGGCAGGTGTTGAGTTCGGCTAATTAAAGATTTCGAGGCCCAGGAATCCAGGCCACCACAGGGCCACTGCTTGCATCAGCTGCAGTGGGACACATATCTCTCTGTCCCAGGACTGAGGTCCTTGGAACCACCGGGGACTTGAGCCCTGCTTTCCTCCCTAATGCTCAGGGACATAAATGGGTCTGCACCAGCAGGCTGGCTACAGGGAGGCATCCGCACTGTTCTTCTCTCAGTCCTATGGCCACCTGTGCCGATGGAGGCACAGACCCCATAGAACTTGTTCCCATGGTCCCCAGGCTTCTGGTGCATGAGCAGTCCTAGCCGCAGCCCAGATCCCAGGGGAGAGGCAGCTGGCCTGGCCTGAGGGTCCATTGCGGTTATCCCTGGAGGCTCAGGGATGAAGGCCACCCTCAGTTCCAGCTCAGCCATCCTTAATCCCCACCTTGGTGGAGACAAGGTGCCCCTCCTATCCTGGCACTCCCTGCCCACCTGCTTCTCTGGGTTTCAGAGGGAGAACACCATCTTAGGACAAGTTATCAGTCAAAAAGGAAACTAGATTCAATGGACATGTCTGAATTATATGTTTTCAAGGCACAGCCCCAGGGATTGGTGAGGAGATGATTGCTGAGGTCAGGGGACTAGGGATAGGGCATGTGGGAGGGTGTTCTGAACAGGGGACAATACTACAGCCCTGTGTACCCTAGCCCTTCCTCTAGACCTGCAACTCCAGATTTTGACCTCAGTAGATCCAGTCCCCCATCCACTACTCCTTCATCATCAACAACACTGAGCAAATGGCCACTGCATGGTCAACACCTGGCTGGTACTGAGGGGGGTGGTATGGAGGAGAGGGCACATCCAGCGAAAGGAAGATGGCCCAGAACATTGACGTATCGGCAACGCCAATCCGTCATAGTCTAGCTCCCTGGCCCTGGTGTGTGAGGTCTGTGCTTCTGCGCTCTGGGCATCCGGAAGTGTCTAGGAGGATCTGAGGGATCCCGCTGGGGCCGGAAGTTGGACTTTCCTGTGACAGGGTACATTTGCTAGACACCCAACAGATGCTTAGAGTTGGGCCTAGCCCCAGACCCCTAGGCCTCCCCTCCCAGCCCAGCCCAGGACCCTCCTTGCTCCCCCAGTGGAGGCTGCAGCTGGAACCTCCTGGCTCAAGACTGGGCCAGAGCCAGCAGCAGCCCCCTCCCCCCATTGCCAGCCTGCTGAGAAGGACGTGCAGCCCAGCCGAGGCAAAGGACAGGACATCACGTGCCTGTGGCCCCCCAGGGGCAGGGGAGACCCCGAGCCAGCCAGCCCATCCTCCTCCCTGCTGACCCGGAATCCCCTGGAGGCGGCCAAATATTTGGACAGCCGGACTTCTGGCCCCAAGGAAAGCTGGAGCAGGGGCCTGGGGCAGCTCGGGACTCATCGGAGACCCCAGTGGAAGGGGGAGGGGCTAAAGGCAAGGTTCGCCTGGAGGAGAGGCATCATCCTATGTCAGGCAGAAGCAGAGAGGCAGAGGGAGGAAAGAGAGAGACAGGGAAAGAGGAAGGACAGAAAATATATACACATAGTGCATGTGTCCATGCATACTGATCTGGACAGAAAGAGACAGAGAGGCACAGGGAAATAGAGAAATGCAGACGGATATAGAGGCACACAAACAGGAAAATATGCAAAGAGAGAGGTGGACAGACATTCAGACAAGGAGACAGAGCCGAGAGACAGAGATGGCCAACCAGCCAGAGACAGCTAAATGGAAAAAGAGGCAGAGAGACAGGGAGACAGCCAATGAAAGACAGAGAGAGCCCCAGAAGGAGTGAGAAGGGAAGAGGGAGACAGAGGCCCAGGTGAGTGGGCAGCAGGCCCAGCGGGCACTGTGGGGATGGCCAGACAGAACCCTGGAGGACCCCACAAGAAGGCCGCCACAGCATTTGCAGATTCCTTCAAGGGCAGGTTATGCCTCTGTTAGCTAGGTGCAGGGACATCCAGGTGCAGGGTCGGAGCCCACTAGGGCCACATGGCCAGGCCCAGCTGGAAAGCCCGCCGCTCCCCAGTCCAGCACCATCTACCCACACAATGGAAAAGATACACAGAGGTGATGGTCAGTTGAAGTGACCCCCATTCTCAGCAGTCCTGCACGTGTGCAGACGTGCCGGCTGAGAGGCTGTGTACAGGACGTGGCCCGCAGAGCGGAAATTCAAAACCAAGCCACCCCAGGCTGCTGACCGGAAAGCCCCTCCTGCCCCAGCAGCTGGTCCTTCCCTTTGGCCCCCAGAAGCCCCGCCTGGTCCTCCAGAGTGCCCCCCACCCCCCACATCTGTCTTCTTATACAGAGTCAAAGGCCAGCCCTCCACCCACCAGACTGAATGTTTACAGGGCACATAGTAGGTGCTCAGTAAATGTTGTAAAATGAATAGAATAGGTTCAAGGGCCCTTGGCCACCCCCCAGCCCATCTCAGCCCAGCTCCAAGTGGCCCCTGGCCCCTGGCCATGTCTGAACTAGACCATGTGCCTGCAGGGCTCCTATCTTACTACAGCACAGTATACACATCCCACCAGGGCTTTCTGTGCACACAGATACCAAACTGTACCTCCCTTGCAGCCAATCACTCCCCTAAAACATGCTATCCCCTCAGAATGAGTGTCTGGTTTTTTCCACACCCAGCCTGGACTTTCAGGGTGCACTCAGTTTAGCTCAAAAACCTTCCCTGACACTACTCGGAGTCCGTGAACCACTCAGTCTGTCCTGTTGGGCCGCAGTTTCTCTATTTTCCCAAGGCTCCATTGCTACTTGCTAGGGCAGCAAGCACCAGGACAGGAGCAACCAATTCTCATGGTGTGGCGACCTGGAGCCCTGGACTGGGGTGTATGTGAGGGTGTTGTGATGAGGGCCAAGAGAACCAGTACTGAAGAAAGAGTGGTTTGAGAAGCCAGTGAGGACATGGGCTCTATGAGCCCAAACAGAGTGAGGTTCTGAGACATATACCCCTCCCCTCCCCAGAGAACCAGCCCCTGTCCCCAACTCCAAGAGGTCAAAGACTCTCATGGAACGATTCCAGCCCTCTTGGAGATGTGCCAGGCCTGGCCTCACCCACCCTGATTCCTCCTACATCTTGTGCTTCCTGCAGGAAGACTTCCATGGTTGTGCAGAACTTCCCCATCTCAAAATGGAACTGTCCCTAAATCTCTTCAGCTTTCTATGCTCCAGACTGAGAAGCTCTGACGAGTTTTCTTCCTTTCTGGAAGGAACTGAACTCCCATGCCAGACTGTTTACTGAAGAGGAAGGGGTGGAAGGTCCAAAGGCCTCTGCCAGGGACAGGACAGTGGCCCAAGGCAGTCATGGAAGAAAGGACAGGACTGGGCGACTGAAGGAAGGATGGACCTGGGTCGAGGAGTCCCCCAGGGTGCAAGGTGCAAGGACCTTTAACTTAGTCACTTTTAGACTTGTCCTAGAGCCTACACCTGGGCTCAGGCTCAGGTCACCGCGGGGGAGAGGGCGGATTCTCGCAGGCCCCGCCCCTGGCTTCCCCCTCCCCGGGTGTAAACAAACGCACGCATTCGCTGTGGCCAATCCAAGGGGCCAGTGGAGTGGGGGCGGGCTCCAGCAAACCCGGTTTTGGTCCTTTCCCTCCGCCCGCGTGCGCGGCGCCAGCTCTCATACCCCCACCGGGGAATGAAGCAGCTAGGAGAGCACACAGAGCCCCGCCCTCAGGCCAGAGAGCCACACGCGCCCTGTGCCTGCCGTGCCCGCTGGCCCGGCTGCAAATGGCATGGGCTCTGGGACCAACATGTGCCCCGCGGCCCCTCAGGCAGCCTGGCCCGATCTGCCCTCAAGCCCCTGCCCAACGCAGCCGGGATAAATATACCCAGACTCCCGGTGTGCCAGCCGGGCAGATTTGCCTGTCAGGCGCCCGTCGGGGCAGCGCTCCAGAGCCCGCTCCCGGGCCCTCTTAGGCCCCCCCTCCGGGACCCTCTCCAGCTAGTCCCCGTGGGCCCTGCCCCGGGAAGCCCATCGCTCACCGCCCGAGCCCACAACAAGGCGTCCTGTGGCCCCAGCCCCAAGTGGTGCTAACCTCCTGCTGTCCCTCCCGGCCCTGCCGACAGGCCCCGAGGCGGCGAAATGCCTTTCCCAGGATACCAGTTCAAGCTCAGAGCTGAGCCCTGAGTGGCCGGTCCCGGACCTGAGCCCAGAGCGCTCGGGGTTCTGGCTCGCTGGAGGTTGGGGCGTCTGCCCGGGACGGGACGGGTGAGAGGAGCTGCCCGGAGCCCGGTTACGGACGGGAGGGTGCACAGTAGAGCTCTGCCCGCCCGGTGCCCCGGACTGGGGGTCGGCGCCCCCAGCGGTACCTGGCCCGGCGGGTGGGGACGCACGGTGCTCCGCTCAGGCTGGCGCTGTCCGCTCTGCTCGCGGCTGAGCACGGCGGCCGGGGATGAAGGGCGCCCGGCCCCGCCCCCGGCCCGCCCCCGGCCCGCCAATCCCAGGCGGCGGGCGGGAGGAGGGGCTGGTCTGGGGAGAGGCGGGGGCCCTGGCCCGCCTGGAGCAAAGGGGCAGCCCGGGCGCTAAAGAGCCCGTAGGTAGGAAGGCAGCTGCTCCACGAGCGGCTCAGTTGAGTCCTGTGGGAAGAACGCTTCGGTCTAGAGCAGATTCTCTCTGAGGTCTCCGAGTGCCCCCTTAACCCCTGAAATGCTCTGCGCTCACCTCCCTGAGGCCAGAAGGGAACAAAGCTGTGCTTAACCTCGGTGAAGGGTGCTTTCAGTGGGGAACTTTCAGACGTCAGTCAGACACAAAATGTCTTTCTGCTAGCCTCACTCTTCCGAAGCAGAGGTGGGATAGGGGTGAGAATGGGGGCTTTCTGCATCAATTCTTCTATCTTCAAATATTCAGAAGAGGTTGAGGCTGGAACAGACAGGGGTAGGGTCAATGAGGACAGGAGGGGAGCATCGCTGGGTTTGTGCTTCACCTTGCTGGGCTCTCCCTTGGCCATGCCTCCCATTTCCTTCTTTCTTTTTTTTTTTTTTAATTTTTTAATGTTTTATTTATTTTTGAGAGAGAGAGAGAGAGAGAGACAGAGCATGAGTGGGGAAGGGGCAGAGAGAGAGGGAGACAGAATTCGAAGCAGGCTCCAGGCTCTGAGCTGTCAGCACAGAGCCCGATGCGGGGCTTGAACTCACAGACTGTGAGATCATGACCTGAGTCGAAGTCGGGTGCTTAACCAACTGAGCCACCCAGGTGCCCCCCATTTCCTTATTTCTAAGGAGTAACTGACAGCTGTGTCTACCCATGGGAAATGGGACCTGGGACTTAGTGCCCTGGAAGGAGGGGTTTTAGGGTGTCCTGTTATTGGCTAGGGGCTCCTATCCCACCCCTGCCTGCTTCCCACCCAAGACCTTGGTGCTCAGAGGCGGGTGGTAGGTGTTAAGGGCTTCCAGGCCTAGCCAGCAGGGAGCTGGGAGAGGCCTGACCTTGGGGGTGAGCTGGGGGGGGGTTCCCAGAACAGCTGTGTCCCTTGCTTCTCAGCCACTGGCTCTGATCCGATTAATCCCACGGCCTCTGCTGGCCTAGCCAAGCTGGATGTCTCTGTGTCATGTCTGCCCCCCTCCTGGTAGGGGGGAATGCCCTCAGGGGACAGACCTAACCTCTTCCCTGCCCTGGGCTGGGAGTCAGGACTCCTGGATTCTCTTCTTACTGACTCACAGCACCACCGCAGCCAAGCCCTAGCCTATCTCAGTTTCCCTCTGTGTCACAGGGAGATGGCTCTGTCCTCTCCTCTGGCCTGAGGGAAGTGGATGAAGGGGAGGCTGTGAGCTGAAGGCAGGGGGCTCCTGCACTTCTGATGGCTGAAAAATAGGAATGCACTGGCTTCCCCTCCAATCTGGGGCTGGTGTCATTCCCAGATGAGGGCTACCTTGGTCATGAGGGTCCCTAAGTCTCTCTTCCTCCAAAGGGGCTTGAGGACTGCCCATTGGACAGTCAGTAGGAGAGGTACTGACCAGGGTCTGCCTCCCCCACATTCCAGCCACATACATCCTGGATGCTCACGGAAACCATTTGCAAAGGGCTGAATGCTCCCATTGGCAGTTCCTGAGGGGTCAGGCCTGGCATCAAGGTCACCCAGCATGTGGGTGTTGGGGTCCTCCATCCTAACTGGAGGGAGCAGGGGCCGGCTGGGCTGGGTTGCTGTGGGTGGCCTGAAGGCAGCATGATGTGGGGTCCCTGGGCCAGACCAGTTGTGGCCAGGAGGGGGGAGGGGCTGCCTGTTTGTTGATGCTAGGTCTGGGCCCCGGCCAGCGCAAACACAGCCCTGAGGCCTTTCCCGCCACCTGCCGAATCTCCCAGCCCAGCCTGTGGTGGCAGGACAGCTGGCAGCCAGGATGGGACTCTGAGAGCTGCCGGGTGCCTATTTCCGGAGACCAGAGGGAATGTCCATCCGTGCAGTGCAGTGTGGTGGGGACAGCCACCTCGAGTGGACGGTCAGGGGGAGCTTTACCTCAGCTCTCAGCTCAGCCCCCACCTCTACTCCCCTATCTCCAGAAACTGAGACACAGACCCAAAAGACTGCCAGACACATGACACAGAACTTTGGGGCCCAGGATGGCTCCAACTCTCCTTCCAGGGTGCTGGCAGCCCTTTGCTCTCCTCCTCCCTCTTCAGTCATGTCCTCTCAGCCGCCAGCCAGGTCGCCTCCTCTCACCATGTCACCACCCCCCCTGACACATCATTCACATGGTGCCCCAAGACCCCTTTCCAACAATGAGGCCCCATCTTCACCTCCAACCCAGTCCTCCCCAGAGCCCAGCATCTCTACCCACTGACTCCTCAGATGCTCTGCGGGGTCCTCTCTCGCACACCCGTCTGGCCTCCCTGACATCTTCCCCATGTGATCCTTGTCCCAATTGCCACCCCCCACCCCCAGCCAAACACCTGGCTCCATGTGTTTCATGAACATATCAGCCTTCCCCTCCCTAGCCTTCTGCCCTCCTGGTTCCTGACCCTGTCCCACCTTCCCCGCGGGCTTTTACTTCTTCAACACCCGAATAGAAGATGGCCACCGAGGGGCGCCTGGGTGGCTCAGTTGGTTAAGTGTCTGACTTTGGATCAGGCCATGATCTCACGGTTCATGAGTTTGACCCTAGTGTTGGAGTCTGCTTCGGATTCTGTGTCTCCCTCTCTCTCTGTCCCTCCCCCACTTAAGCTCTCTCTCTTTTTCAAAAGTAAATGGATAAACAATTAAAAAAAAAAAAAGAAGAAGAAGAAGAAGAAGATGGCCTCTGAACACCCCGGCCAGCTCTTCCTGTACTTAGTGTGGCTGCTCTTGCTACCCCACCACACTGCCTCAGTGTCTCTAAGTGCTCTCTGTGAGTTGTCTAGACAGGAAAGCTCCAGCCAGGTTGGAGGGCATGAATCAGGAAAAGCCTGATGGAGAAGCAACTGGTGGGCTTGGCTCTGCCAAGGGGAAGAGGCACATGCCAGGGTGGGGAAGGCAAAGGGCATCTGGATGGAGGAAACAGCCTGGCGACAGGGAAAAGCAAGTATGTGTGTGGGATTAGCACCAACAGGTGAAGGGCTGTGTGTAGGGACAGAGTACTTGGCCTGGGGTCCTGGCGGGGGCTTCAAGGCCTCATCGGGGAGGGTGGTTCTCACCTCCACAACCCAGGATTGAGGAACCACACCCATAACTCCTCACTGCCCAGTTTGGTGTCTGGGAGGTTCCTCTTTGGGCACAAGCAGTGGTTTAGTTGGTATAATACAGGCTGCGGAAGTATAGAGGGACCCACAGGCAGACAGTCCTGTCTGTCCCTCCCCTGACCTGGGTCCCCAGAGCCGATGACCTCTTGGCTGAGGCCTGCTCCCAGAGTCCTGCTGTGCCCTCCCTCTTTCCCCTGAGCTCTGGCCCCCAGCTTCTCTGGCCACTGAAGCGGCTTAATGAGGCCGGGTCACATGGGCTATGCTGCTGCTCGTGGGGAGGGCCCAAGCCCCCAGTGGCCACCCGACCAGGCCCTGACGTCAGCGGCATTAACCGTGCACTAGGCTTGTCTAATCTCTGGTCAGTGGACGGGCCAGGTTAGTCCCGCCAGAGCCAGAGCTGAAGAGCGTGAGGGCCCTCAGGGGCACCTTGAGGTTGCAGGTCAGGCAGGGATGATGGTGACTGGAGGTGCCCAGGGTAAATGACCCCTACCGACAAGACTAGGGTGTGGCCACTGTGCTGGCTTTGGGCCAGCTCTGATCCTCTGCCCTCAGCTGTGAATCAGGCATTGGGCCCCCATTGATCCTGCTCCGTAGGGTGTAATTACACTGGTGTGGCGAGTGGGGCTGAGGAGGCTTTGAGCTGAGAGACTCAGCTCCCCCTTCCCCCAGCATACTTGTGGCCATGGGTGGGGCAGCTTGAGGCCAGGCAGCATCCCCAGTCCACGGGATCCAGGAATGCCAGCCCTGAATTCCAGACCCTGGGGTCAGAACTGTATGTGGAGGGGACCCCCCAGAAGGTGGGGTCCAGCGCCTGCCTGGTGTTTGGGCTTCTCTCTGCCCCTTGCCCAAGAAGGCTGGGAGCTCATTACTTTTCTTCCGAGACGAGGTAACCATGTGGAAGACCCCATTAGCCCACCTCTCCTGATAGCTTCCTCGCTCCCAAGCCTGCCACTTCTACTTCCAACTCCTCAAAGCCTCCTGTCTTCTGCCTTGCCTCTCCCCACTAAATCCCAAGGTTACTCCCCTGCCCCACCTCGTTGTATTAAACTGCTCAATCAAAGGGTCTTAGTGGAAATGAGCAGCCCTGGCTCATCCAGGCCCAAGACTGCCCAGTGAGGGCCGTAAACCACCAGCCCAAGCCCCATCCTCCCCTCAGGCCTCCAAGCAGCACCAGCATGGCTGAGCTCCTTAATCCATCCAGTGTCCCCCCCCGCCCCCAACTCTGTGCTCAGGCCTGGGCATCCTCGCCTCCCCCCTCTCAGCTCACTTCCGGCTCACAACTGCATCTTCCACTTGGGCATTGAAGATGCTGCCCACACGCTGCCTTCTGCCCAGCCGCAGGTATCTGTCTGCCTCCTGGACATCTCTTCCCGCAGGCGGCCGCAGGTCTGGAAAACTCAGTCCCCTCAACACTCCTGCAGTCCCAGCTTGCTGGGGGTCACATGCACTTGGTCAAATAGCACAGATCCAGACCACTGTGGCTAAGCCCCAACTGCAGATCCCGGCCCCATGGGGTAACGAGGACATGTCTCTTCCTCCTGGGTCCTCCAGTCCCACGGCTCATACTTGCCTCCAGGAAAAATGTGTGCCCCTATATACCTGCTTTCACGAAAAATTTTAATGATTATTTTTTCCGGAAGCAGAGTTGTAAACTATTATTGATGATTTATTTCCATTAAATCCAGGAAAATAAGATTATAAATTGTCTCAGATATAGATAAAATAGTTAAGCTTAAAGTAATGTTGAGTTTTAATATACCTACTTTCAATTTTTTTCAACTATTTTAATGTTCTATAAAAATTTTACCATTAAAAACACAAAAAAATACATAGGAGTGGACATTTTCCTTTTGCTTCAGGCTCTAATATGGCCCAGCAGAGGTCTCTTATTTCTTGTCTTTATTTAAAATTTTGATATTTTGTTTATCATGAAGGGCTTTTTTTTGCAGTAATTTTGAATTTAAAAAGTATTGCATTAAAATATTACCTATCTTGATTACCGAACTTTTTGGCACCACCTTAAATTTTGCACCCAAAGGTGAGTGCCTCTTTTGCCTCACCCTAGTCCCAGCCCAGTTATTATGTCCTAGCTTCAAGGGCTTCCAAGACCCATTATCTTCTGGAGGAAGCCCAGGCCCTCAGGCTGGCACTTGGCACCTGCCCATTGTCTCCCCACCCCATGTCCCCTTTGCCTGTTCCTGCCTATTGAACTATGGCCCACAAGCCCCTCTTTCTGGGCCTTATACACCCTACTCTCCCTGCCAGGATAAGCTTCTACGTCAGAACTTCTTGATCTAAGATTGTCCCTGGGAACATTTCCCAGGGCTCCTTTCCCCTTTGACCCCTCTCAAGAGGCACAGGTTGGTGCCATGCCCCCAAGAGTGTTCCTGCCACATCCGACCAGGTGCTTCTCCATGGAAGGGACGATCTTCTCATTCATGTCCAGCCCAACACTGGACACTTAATAAGTGCCCATAACTCGTGATAATTAACGCTCTTCCCTTCCCCACAAGAAAGGACAGCTGGGGCCTGATGCAAAGGTTTATTGCTGAGTCTGTGCATCTATCTGAGGGGAGTGTGGATCGTGCTCTGGCCTTGTGAGACAGAACCCGGCCCCCCCCACCCCCGTCCTTCACTGCAGCACAGGTCCTGGCCCACAGGCATCAGCAAGGACTCGAGGCTTGATGAGGATGTAGGGAGCAGGGATATAGGGACATGGGCCTTTGTCCCTGACAAAATTCGGGCATGGTCCTCAGTTTTAACTGCCAGGGAATGGCCCCTGAATGGAAAGGGTGAGAGAGACAAGAGGGTTACCTGGGTTTACTTATGACCTCACCTGAGGTAGACCCCTCTGGGCCAAACCTGGGCCTCAGTCAAATCCTCTGACTGGGGCTGATCGATGGGAGCTGGACTCTGCCCCCAGCCACCCCTCAGGACAGTCTGACCATTGGCCACAGCTGGTGTCAACAGTACCCTCCCTCAAAACATTATCCCCTTGGTCGACTGGCCTGGAGTACTGTAGGGGGGTGGGGTGAGGTAGGACATGGATCTTGTGTCCAAGGACAAGGACGGAGTGGGCAGAACCTGTGGGCGGAGGGTCTGGGGGGCACTCTGAGCCTGCTATATGGGGAACGGTCCAGCTTGAGCCTCTTCCTGGCACCTATGGTCTCCCAGGCCTGCCCCCCACTCACTAATTCATCTATGAATTAGCCTGGGGCTTCACAGGCCAGACTGGCTTGGACTTTGGACTTCTGAAGCTAGTGAGAGGGACAGTCACTGGCCACTGGGTAGACAGGTGTCAGACTTGTCACATGGAGGTGGTAAGGCTGGAACGGGCTGATGGTCAGCAGCAGTCCTGCCTGGAGGAGGGATCCCTGCCTGCCCCCCTGCTCTTCAGGAACCTGGGAGGGAGGGCTGTTTGCTGAGCCCAGACCCACCAGGTGAGTCATGGGTCCCCTGCAGAGAGAGACCTGCAGGAGATTGGTCAGTTGGGCACTGCTGAGTCACCGTGAGCTCTAGCTGCCCCAAGTCCTGCCTGCTCCTAGCTGGGGCTGGCTGGGGTGGGTCCTGGAGGCCAGTGCAGCCAGGCCGTGAAG
This sequence comes from Paguma larvata, assembly GCA_030068075.1. NCBI lineage: Eukaryota > Metazoa > Chordata > Mammalia > Carnivora > Viverridae > Paguma > Paguma larvata. The sequence continues at coordinate 18,110,860 of CM057842.1, read as the reverse complement.
GGCAGCAGTGGGGTTGAGGGAACCGGGCTCTGGGAGACCTGGGAACCACGGGGGAGGGTTGGGGCCTCAAGGCTAATGGGGCTCAGGGCTTTGGGTCTGTGGCTGGTAGGGCCACAGGCTGGGGCCCAGGAGTCCTGGCGGGCTAATAGGCTCCTGTGGGCTAGGGCTACAAGGCGGCTAGGGCTACAGCGTGTCCAGGGACGCGTATGAGTTCGAGCACCTGTGAACGGGAGAAGGAGGGGAGTCAACATGCCAGAGCTGAGACATAATTGGTCTTAGGCTGAGAGGCACTGTGGAGGTGGGCTTGTAAGCAGTGACACTGGGGGATTGGGGCCTGATCAAAAGAGATTAGGTGGGTGGGACTTATGCACCAGGGGCGGGAGCTGTGGGCAGTGGGGTGGAACTTGAGGGGCCAGGATGGGACCTGGGAATTGAGGGCCGGAAGCAGGCAGCAGAATGGGCCTGGAGAGCTGGGGCAGGACCTGATGACCTGCAGTGGGATCTGCTGTAGTGTGTGGCGGGGTGAGGGGGAGCTGGGGAGGCGGTATAATAAGGTATTGAGACCAAGAGGCAAGACAGAGGAGCATCCCAGACTTCGAGGAGCTCACCTCAAAAGAGGCCGCAATCTTTGAGGTTCTCCTTGATGATGATATCGGTGACAGCATCGAAGACAAACTTGACGTTCTGTGTGTCGGTAGCGCAAGTCATATGGGAATAGATCTCCTTCACGTCGCGTCGCATGTTGAGCTCGAGGAACTGCACCTTGATGTAGTTGCCCGCGTCCTCGTACGTGTTGGGCCCTGGCAGGGATGGGGGATGTGCTCACTCCGTGTCCGCAGTCTTACTGCGGCGGGAGAAGAGCAGGCCCAGATCGTGTGGTTGGGGCGCCGCCTGGTGGCCAGGCGAGAGGGGGCGGTTCTCACCGTCATAATCCGGGAAGCAGATGCTGAGATGCGCCTTTTTGATCTTCTCGGAGAAAACGTCCTTCTTGTTGAGGAAGAGCACAATGGACGTGGTTGCGAAGTAGCGGTGGTTGCAGATGCTGTTGAACAGGTGCAAGCTCTCGTGCATGCGGTTCTGAGGAGGACAGAAGCTGTCGGGCACAGGTGGCGGGGCACGGGCAGCCGCCCCTGCGTGGCCGCGGCCCACAGGCTCCGGGGCACCCGGGGCCATCCAGCTCAGACAGCTCCAAGTCAGCCTCCCCCACTACCCCCCTCAGCGGGGGCCGCTGGCTGTCCGGAGTCCTCATTCAGACTGTTCTGGAACGAATGTCCCCTCTCAGACGCTCCCCGCTCCAGCAGCACTGTCTCTGGCTTTCTGTCTCAGGCCCTGCTTGGCACTCACCACTTCGTCGTCCTCCACCAGCACCATGTCGTAGGCGCTCAGTGCCGCGATGAAGATGATGCAGGTCACACCCTCGAAGCAGTGGATCCACTTCTTGCGCTCGGAGCGCTGCCCGCCCACATCGAACATCCTGTGGGACAAGAGGGGCCTGAACCCGTGCGCATCAAGCCCCCTGAACGCGCCCATAGGCATCCCCTGTCCTCCTAATGCTGGTTGGGGAACATTCGGATGGGACTGGCATGTGGAGGGGCTGGGCCTTTCTGCGGGCGGGGTATCAGAGAAGGAACAGGGGCTCTCGTAGGGATGGGGTCTCCGGGACATGTTGGGACCTCGGGGAGCTGCACTTGGGGCCAGACCCCCAGAGGGAGAGCAAGGGTGAAGGCTCGTGGGGTCGTACCGGAAGTTGAGGTCCTTGAAGGAGAACTGAGTTTCAATGATACCCGTGGTCTTGACACGCGAGCGCAGCACGTCCTGCTCAGTGGGCACGTAGCCCGGGGTTACCAGGCGCTCCAGGTCGGAGAGGTAGCTGTGGGAGACGGCGGAGTGAGGGTGGGTTGGGTGGAGGGGCGTGGTAGGGCCCCGCCCACACCCCCAGCGCCCCGTCTGCGCTCTCACTAGCCCGCGGAGTCGTTGAGCTGGTACTCAGAGGCGCGTTCGAAACAGGCCTGGATGCCCGAGTCCTTCCACAGCCGCTGGATGATGTCCGACATCTCCTTGGGCATCGTGCCCTCCTCGATGGTGTCCGCCATGTGCATCAGCTTCCGGGCGTCATCCTGAGGGCAGGGTGGGAGCGGTTGGAGGTGACCGTGGGCTTGAGCTCAGTCTTGAGCCCCCGGAGGCCCCCCTCAGCCAGTCTCCCTGCACACCTGGCGCGCAGAGTCTCCATACTGGATGTTAAGCGTGGTCATGGCACGCACGATAGCGAGGATGGACTGCAGCGTGTTGCCGTAGATGATGGCAATGAACTCGAGGCACTCTTCCAGAGAGTACCCGTCCTGGTGGATGATCCTATAGCCAGGGCGAGCCAAGTCAGGGCCAAGTGGATTGGTGGGAAAGGACAGGCCCCGTGGAGGCACCCACCCCCAGAGGCCTCAGAAAGCGCAAGGGCACTCACTTCATCTGCTTGACAATGGTGCTCTTCCCGGACTCACCGGCACCTGGAAGGGAAGCTCCGCCTCAGAGCTGCACTGACTGCACCTCCCCACATCGCCCCGCTGGCAACCGGGCGCAGGAGGTGGGGCCAGGCATACTCAAGGCCCCAGTCCAATCCCCACTTCTACCTGTTTCTCCCCCACCCCCCAAAGTAAGGTCCTGACACCCTTGAGGAAAAACATTTGTAAACGTCATGAGTGACAGACGGGCAATCAAAGGCCTTAATTGTGCTGCGGAGCCTCCAAGACACCTGGTATTGGCAATCTTGATCAGCCTGAGACCAAAATAAAGAAAACCTGGAGCGCCACTTTGTGGAGAGTTCTGGTACTGTATGCAAGGGATTATTTGAGCACGGTCAACCCCTGCTTTTCACCTGGTGTGGGGAGGGGAGTGTCTCCAGAGGCTCAGAGAGAATTAGCGCCTTTGGGGGAGAAGACAGAGCTGACAGCCTCTCTGAGCCTGCTTTCGCCAGAGCTTTGGGCACAGTTGATGAGATTTCTGGCTTATCCTCTATGTCTTCCCTGGGGTTCTCTGGCCTGGTCCCTCTGTCCACGTCCAGCTGCCTGACAGGACCCTAGAGAGCCTGGGGGGAACGTACGCTGCCCTTTCAAAGCAGATCCTTCTTCCACTTCTGAGGACGTAGTGGCCTGGAGGCACTGCATCAGCCCCACCTCTCCTTGCCACCCAGGAAACCATGGACATGGCTTTATCATTCTCCACTGGGCCTTAGGACCTTTGCACCCTCTTTAGGTCTGCCAACAACAAAGCTCTGGAATCTGAGGGCTGTTGTCTGTGGACTTGGGCAGTCCTAGAAGATGCCCACTCCCAGGAGGACTGTTACTGTCTTCCCAAGAGAGCAGCCCTCTTTCGGGGCTCCCAAGGAAGCCCCTGATTTCTGACCCCTGCCTAACAGGACTTCTCCAGAGGGGACGGTGCCTGAGGGAGGGCCCTCTGGAGAGGGGTTCCATGGGATTCCCAGCCCTGGGGAGTTGGGGTATCACCTATTAGACCCAGCCTTGCCTGGCCAGGGCTCCCACTCTGTTCCCTGACCTGTCTCAAGGTCACTCTGCTTCCCAAGTCACCCCTGTTTCACAGAAGGGCTACCTGCTGGCCCCCCGGGCCTCTGACCTGGTGGCAGTGGCCCCACCTGGGCCCACACCCGTACCCAGAAGCAGCAGTTTCACGGTTCGAGCATCCTTCTCAGCATCTTCTTTTAGCTTCTTTTCCAGCTCCCTTGAGTGCTTCTCCTCGGCGCTGGCCCCAGCCCCCATGGTCCCCGCAGCCGGTGAACAGGGTGGTTAGTTGGTTCCTCTAGATGGAGGGGATCCCCAGAGCCAGGCTCAGGCAGGCCTCAGGCCTCCGCAGACACCCTTCTGGCCCCAAGACTGGCAATCAACTGGCTCCCCACAGACCTGTGCAGGCCCTGGTGGGGCTGCTTAGTAGGATTTGGGGGCCAGGGGTTCCCAAGAGCCAATGAGAGACAAGGACAGGTGAATCCAGCTCAGCCCCCAGTCCTTCTAATCGGGCTGGCATGGCCCCAATCCCTCAACTGCTGACTCTGCACCCCTCTTTTCCTGCCCCAACCCATGACGAGAAATTCTGGGGACAGTCCAGCCCCTGTGCCAGAGCAGGGAGATGTGTTCCATAGGGTCCAAGCTTAGAAGGGGGAGAATAAGACCTTGAGTCCTTAGGGTGGGGCCAGTTGGGGTGGGACTGGCAACACGGAGTATAGGGAGAAGCGAGTGTGGAGCACCTGCCCCTGCTCAGCCCTGGATTCAGTGCTGTTCCTTATTTTGGAAGCTCACACGGGCCCTGGTGGATGGGTGCCTACATCATCAGCCCCCTTTTACTGATGAGGAAGTAGAGGCTCAGAGGGTCACATAGAAGGAAGTGGTTGAGAAGGGTTGGGTGACTCAGGACCAGTGTTCCATGCTCTGCAGAGGGTCAAGAAGGAAAGCAGGACATTGCACTTGCCTGGTACTGAGGGCTGGGTCTGACCCGGCCAGGGCCTCTACATAACTCCACGATTCCGACAGACTTGGGGTGGAGGCCTACATGTCTGCTATGTGTGCCTGGCTGTGTGTGCGGTTATCCTTTGCTGGCACCAACAATGACAGGACACATTCGTGCGTATGTATACTTGTGTGTACACATGCGCCTCTTTGTGCCATTGAATACATGTGTGCCGCTACATGCCCGTGTACATGTGTGCATGTGTGCATACATGCTTTTATTCATTTTTCCTTATGTGCACATGTGCTTCTGTGCGTACCTTGCTGTGCTATGTGGATTAACATGTGCATCTATGTATTTGCGTGTGGCTGTATAAATGCTTGCACATGAGCAGTGCATGCATATGCCTATTTTTGCCTGTGCTTATGTGAGCATGTGCTTTCCTGCATGTGTATGCCTGTATGTGTGCATACTTGCATGGGCCTGTACCTATGTGTACATGTGGACTTGACTGCAACAAGGTCTCTGACCTGCAGAGATGGCCAGGCTCTTCCAGAGAATGTTTTGCAGGCCTGTTGTCACATGTCTGTGAGTCCCAGAGCAGGTCTGGTGCTCCCAGGGACACAGAGGACTGGAACTCCTCTCCCATCCTTCTCCTGACCTGTTCCCCGTGGGTGCTCTGGGACTTGCCTAAGGGCATCTGTAGGGCATGCCTGCCTCGCTTAGGGGGCCCAGGGTCTGTATACCGGTTCAGATGGGACAAGAAGTACTGCTGGGTGGAAGAGGTTCAACTGAGCCTAACGCGTTGAGTTCCCAGGCTCTGGAGATTTCCCACTTCTTATATAAAGACCCAAACCCTGGGCTCTCAAGGCTCCCTCCAGAGACCCTGAGCCTCCTGGCTGGACTCCTCCAGGCAACCTGGCTGCCTTTCAGTACTCAACTCTGCTGCAGACCCAAGAGACCACGAGGGGGTGCCAGGGCCTCAGATGCTGAGTATTAGAGACTGTCCCTAAACACATGGGAAATGGATACTGGCTCCTACCAGAGGCTGGTTGCTTCACATCTACCCTGTTGGGTGGGTGGGTGGGGTCTGTCCAGGAACAACAGATTATCTGTGCCACTTTCAGCTTCCAGGGTCTACCCATCCTCTACCCACCACATTGTAAGTGGGCCCTGGCAGGGATTTGGGGCCGTGCAGGAGCCCAGATTTGTTGAACCAATGCGGTTCTGGTTCTGATTTATTTAAAGTGGGGCCATCCACTGCCTCCCGGTCCCCACCTGGCTCCCCTTGCCTGCCAGGTATGGCTGTAAGCCCTGCTGGACCCACGGGCCTCCCCAGCACTTAGCTTCCCCTGCCAGGGCTTGACTCATTCAGTTTGGCCCAGGGCCCCCGGCCCCACTTCCTCCTCTCCAGCGGCACCCCACCTGTCCTGGTCTTCACCACCTCTGGACATTTGCTCATGCCAGTTCCTCTGCTGAGAGCTGGCTGGAAGGAAGCAGGAAGGATGGGAATTTTGTCAATTCTCAGGGCAGGGGCAGCCAGACTGTGAGGGCTGTGGCTTTGTCTTTCCAATTCTGAGCTCTTAGAGCCTGGCGCAAAGCCCACCACAAAGCCAGGTGAGAAAGCAGTGTTGAACAAATGGTCAAACCTGTGAACGAGCGAATGGAAGCTGGGCTTGCAAGAGAGGTGTGGGAATGATGGTCAGGCCACATAAAGGGGGGCAGGAAGGACAGAATCTGGGCATGGACTGCACCCCCATCCTCCCTCCCCTGTCAAGGAGAAAAGCCGAAGTCCAGTCCCAGAGCCAGTGTTTATTAGCAAGATGGAACCCAAGGGCGGCTGTGGCCTGGGCAGCCGAGGGCCACCAGGAGCCCCTACCCACCTACCCAAAAGCCCCCCAGAGCTATTTACACCCATCATCTTAAGTGGTGGGCAGAAGGGAGCCCTGGGGAGCCCCTGAAGGCCCCAGGCCTCCACCATGGCCCCCTCTCCCCTCGGCCCTACCTGTACCTGCCCCTCTGCTATTCTCCCAGCCCCCAAGTCACAGTGGCCCAGAAAAAGCGAAGAGGAGGTAGAGTGGCCAGGCAGGGAGGGAAGGAGGGGCTGGAAGTGCACCCCACCCAGGCAGGGCTCCTCTGCTCCTGTCCCCAATAAATAGAGAATAAATACCTGGGAAGGGGCTGGCCTTGACTGAGTGCCCCCTCCCAGGCAGGGGCCGGCTTCCTGTGACGGCCCCTTCTTCCCTTCTCTGAGGGCATCTGAGCCCCCCACCCCCACTCCCAGTCTCCAAAGCAGTCCTCGAATCCGCGTCTATGCCGGTGGCACAGGCTGATAGCACACGCTGGCAAAGGTGTGCAGTCCGTTCCCTGTCCGGGTAGAGCTTGCTCCCTCCCTGTGTCCTGTAGATCCCGGCGATGGCTGTCGAGCAGGTAGACTCCCAGCTGAGTCTGGGACTGTGTGGTCCTGGCCTGGCCCTGCCAGCTGGCTGGGCCTAGTTAAGTGGGCTGTTTCCTGCCGTCTCTGACCAGCATGGGTCTAAGTTTTGGACGGTGCTGCCGCTGAGGCAGGCTATATACAACCCACCAATAAATACTGTCTTTGCAGGGGCAGGGTGTGTATAGAATATAGATATTTTATATATATATATATATATATCTTTTATATTAAAAGGGACAAGGCCTAGGCTGGCCCATTTCAGGGCTCAGGCAGCTGGCCTCATGTGTCTGGTGGGTGGTGACGGCGGTTCCGGGGCTTTTTCTGGTCCTGGGGTTCAGGAGGCCTGGGTGCCCCTGGGGCCTCCCTGGGGCTTGGGGGCACGTGGCGCCAGTAGCCCTGGCAGTACTGGTGGATGAGACCCACTTCTGGCTGTGCCAGCAGCTGGGCCAGCTCCTGGTAAGGGGGCGTGGGGGGGCCGGCGCCTGGAGGTGGCGGGGCGCTCACAGCTGTCGGTGGGAAGAGGGCAGCGTGGACGGCATCCCGACCCAGTACGTGCAGTTGTACCCGCGTGACGACATGCTTGAAGTTGTTCTCGGTGGCCGTGCAGGAGTAGAGGCCGCGGTCGCTGAGCTGCAGGGCGCGAAGCAGCAAGCCCTGCTCTGTGCGCAGGAAGCGGTCCTCCGCACGAATCTGCAGGGGCAGGGAGTGGGGCCTCAGGGGTCGTGTGACCACCCTGCTGCCTAGCCTTCTGTACCCATTCCACGGAGGGGCTCCCATGTGGGGAAAACCCATAGTAGTTTTCCACGTAACATCCGAATAAGGCATCCACACACTTTGCCATTTCAGGATCATAAGGGGATTTCTGTACGATAAGAGAATTTTGGAGCAATCACATAGAATTTCTTTTTAATGGGAACACTCAACTGGGGTATCCTTATAGAATTTCCATGTAAGGAGAGACGCATGGAAGGCATTTCCATAAAATGAGGGCTACCCCACAGAATTTCCATATACTGGATTTCAACTACATGACGTTTCCATACAGTGACGTATACCTCCAATGGAGCACATGTATGGGTTTTCATGTAAACAGGCATGCTTATAAGTGGTTTCCATATAATGCGGAAATCCCAGAGTTTCCATATAACTAGATTCACCTGAACGATTTCCACATCGGGAAGGGAACTTGGAAGGGCTTTCTTAGAACGGGGGCTGCCCCAGATCACCTCCTATATCACCATTTCACCCACAGGAAATTTCTACTGCACGGGGGACTCCCACATCCATGGTGGGGGCTGTGGGGTATAAGAAGTCACCTCACGGCGTCGGTCACTGGGATCTCGCTGGAACAGCCACTTAACAGTGGCCTGGGGCGAGCGAGGCTGGCACTCGAGGAAGGCCGCGCTCCCTGCCACACCATACTGCACGGACTCCACGGTATTCTTGTTGGCTGTAGAACAAGGGGGCGCTGCATGAAAGCAGCATTGCCTCTGGGCAGACTGCAGGCTGCCAAGGGGCAGGTGCCAAGGGGCACATATAGGGACATCCACCCTGTATAAAGGCAGGGCTGCACTATCGGGCACCCACGCCTTGAGGGGGTGGCTAGGGAGATCCCATCTCCAAAATCCCAAGCCCTGTTAAGCCCATGGACCACGTGAGAATCCTTCCAGTGGGGGACCCTGGGAGCAGTTCCATGGGCCTCATAGGGTTCCACACTGTGAGGAGCGCCCAGTGGTGAGTCACAGCACACTCACCGTTGGAGTTGAACCCGCGACACTGCCTGATGGGGTTCCCATGCCGGACATCCTGCCGGCGGCTCCGCCTAGATGAGGATAGCTCCTCAACAAGTCTTCTCAAGCAAGTTGGCCTCCCCCCCGGCCCCTGTACCCCCAAGACTCCAGGTAGGAGTCCCATCCTCCCCCAGGGTAATATATCCACCGCCAAACCCCCAGGACAGGGCCCTGGGTCTGGTGGCTAAAATTCCATGGGCCTGGGGGCCACACCTTTTGGAAGACGCTGTGTAGCGGGAACAGGCCTGGCCATCCCAGGCACAGTAGGGGTCCCGGGCGAGGCAGCAGTCAGCACAGGCAGCCCCATATGCCTGGCAGCGGTGCAGGCTCAGGTGTGTGACACCCACAGCTGAGGCCACGTACAGTTGTTGCTGAGGGCAGGGGTAGGGGCTTGTCAGTTGCCTTCCCACAGCCAGCCCCCATCATGTTCCATGCCTTGGTTTCCCCATCCCTATGCCAAAGGCATGACCCCAAGGGAGAACAGGCTCCATCCCTACTCCCGGCCCACCTCACCAAAACTCACCCTCTTGGAAGAGATGGTCATGGTCTTAACAGGTGCTGGGTCCTGGAAGAAGACAGGGATCAGCTTGGGGCCCTGGGGACCCCCTCCTTGCCCTGACCTAGAGGTCTGAAGTCTAAGGTCAGAAGCTGATACCAAGGAGGGCCAGGGTGAGACGAATAGGACTCGGTGTCACACCCACCTTAAAGACCTCCACCTCCTCCAGCATGAGCTCCTCCATCTCCTGGTCATCCTTGGGCAACACGATGACCTTCTGCACTGTCCCGCGGTCTGGAACGGGCCGGGCAGGGCCTCAGTGGGGCTGAGGACACTGGGGAAGGGGTACCAGCCTCAGCCCCTTCCCCCACCAGGGCCCCAACCCCCCAAGGGCAGTGGAGCAGGAGCTCTGTGCCAAGGTTGACGAAGTTCCCCTGGATGTGGGGGCCCAATATAAGCGGGGGGGGGGGGGGTCACAGGGTCCCTCCCACCCCAGACTCTCATTTTGGGCACTACTGAGAATAGGATGCTGGAGGCATTTCCATGTTGAGGGACTGGAACTGTGGTGGGCACACCTGCGCACGTGCACACGAGAGCATGTATGTCAGTATCTGTCCCTTCTTTTCTGACCATTTATGAGTCCCCAGATGCCCAGTTTCCCTGCTCTCCCAGCCCCCGGGGATTGAGGATGGTGATGGAGTTTCCCCACCCCTTGTCTCAGTTATCTAGGCTCCAAAGGATGAAGGTAGCAGAGTTGACCTTGGTAAGCTTGTGGCAACCCTAGCAGGGTAGGTCCCAGCCCTGTGGATCAGCACCCTCCACCCAGTGGGCCCAGCGTGGGAGGGACCGGGAGCAGCAGTGGGTACCTGTGCCCAGGAAAAGCACCTCATAGCGCCCATCGGCTGCATCCACCTGGTCCACGGCGACAGTGGTGAGCCGATAGGGAGCGCCTGTGCGGACGACCAGGGGCCGCCGCTGCAGAGGGTACACAGCCTGGTACATGAGCGGGTGGCTGCGCATGAAGTTAATTACTTCGTCAGGGTAGTCCTTGGTGGACTTCATGGATGGTGTGAAGGTTCCGCCAGGGCACTGCAGGCAGGTGATGAGCGTCAGGCCCAGGTGGGACTTACTGGAGCCCTTAACTTCAGGAGAGGCCTCTCCTTTGTCCCCATCACATCCACCTGCTCTGCTCCTCAGAACCCCCATCCAGGCTTTTCCCCCTCACCCAACCCCTCATCCAACCCCTCTGCAGGTCCTGCTCTAGCAGAGGTCCCAAGGTCCCACACAACCAAATCCCACAGCCACCTCCTTGGCCTCATGCACCAGGACCTTGTGGCATTAGGCAGAGCTGACCACTCCTTCTCCATGTCCTCACCCCACCACTCTGTTGATTCCTTCCCCCAATCTGCCCCCCCCAACCCCTCCTCGAGGGACTACAGTTCCTTTAACACCCTAAGCATGCTCTGCCCTTCGCTGGTGCTTTTCCTTGGCCTGCCCTGTACCCCTGCTCAACTCCAGCCCATCCTTCTGGCCTCCAGGTTCACCCTTGGGGGAAGCCTTCCCTGGCCTCTGCTCAGACCAGCTCCCCCATCCCAGCCCTGCCCACACAGAGCTGAAACAGATCATGCAGTTCTCCTGCTTAGACTCCCGCAGAGGCCCACATCACACACCAAGATTAAGTGAGTCACCTCCCACCACCTCAGAGGCCCTGCAGGCTGAACCTCGCCCGCCCTCATCTCCCTGGCTACAATTAGCCAGCTACGCCAACTCCAGCCTGCCTTCCAACTTTGTGTCGGCTCCCAAACAGCACCCCCTCCAAGCAGGCTGCCACACCCAGCTGCCATCTTTGTTTCAGGGTCCTGGCTGAGTTCCTCACAGCCTGATGCTGTGTGAGTGGTGTTTCGTTTCATTTTGGTTTTTTTTATTTATTTTTTTTTAAGTAAGCTCTATGCCCAACGTGAGGCTCAATCTCATGACCTTGAGATTAAGAGTTGCATGCTCTACTAACTAAGCTAGCCAGGCGCTTGTTTTGTTTTGTTTTAAATGTCAGCTTTATTTGAATGGATACGTGGATAGGTTTATTTGTGTGTATGCTCTGCCTCCCCCACCCAGCGATGAGCTCTGTACAAAGGGGCTCACCGAGAGCAGGCCTCATAGAAAGAAAAGGGAAAGCTGGAATGACAGGGGTCCTCACCGTGCCAGGCCGTGGGTAGGGCATCTTCCCCGAGAATGGCATCCACTGGTAGTTGGGGCCCTCTTTGTGGGCAAACGGCCCGTTGAAGACCATGCGGATATCAGCCATGGAGTAGACACACACGGCAGAGCCTCGGAACACGGAGCTGCAGGCAGGGCAGGCTGCTGCTGTGGGCAGGGCAGACCCTCGGCCCAGGGCCCCTTCCCAGGCTGCCCCCACCCCATGGCCTGCCACCAGGCTGGGGTCCTCCACAAGTCATAGTCCCCCAACGAAGCCACACCCTGCCACAGCCAGCTCCGGCCCCAGCCTCACCCCGAGGAAGTAAAGACAGCATAAATGACTGGGTTCCTCACATCCTGTGTCTGCTGGACAAACACATCCTCTGGGGGCAGAGGGAGAAGACACCAGGAGGGTGCATTAGCCAGGAGTCCCAGGGCCTTGCCCACTCCTGCCCAGGGGGGGGGCCCGCCAAAGGTGCCCTGACCACCCATCCAGGCCCCCACCGCTCCCATAGCAGCCACAGGACCCAGCGGGCCTGCCAGGGACTCACGGAGCTCATCGAAGTGAGTCTCAATGCCGTCCTCGCCGGGCACGGAGCACACCAGTCGCGCCTTCAGGAACGTGCTCCACTTATTGACCAGGCAGCAGTGGCCACCATCGTCATTCTGGGGACAGGGAGCGGGGTCAGATCAGCTCTCGCCCCCGAGGCCCTGCAGGAGCAGGGCAGCCGGAGCCAGCACCGGGTCGGGAGACAGGCAGCATGGGGCCCTGCCAAATGCGTACCAGGCAGATGCGCCCAATGCGGGCATACACGGCGGGGCTCTGCGGCGCCTCTGCTGACCGCTCGCGGAAGAAGAAGTAGAGCTTGTCGTCATTGCGCTCGGCGCTGTCGGGGATGAGCTCGGCGTGGATGAACGAAGGGTCTATAGGTAGGCCGTGGTCAGCTGGGCAAGTGCTCCTCCAACAAGGCCTTTCCCCAACAGAATCCCAAGCCGAGGACAGGAACAGCCCCGCTCTTGCCCAGACAAGAAAGTTTCCCCACCCCAGGCAGTCACGGGGCCCAACCTGCCATGAATGCCTCTTGAAGATCTTGCCCCATCCTAGATGTGCTGCCCCCCCCAGGGTCTTGCAAGCTGCCCTCACCGTTCAGCCACCGAGAGTTGTACTGATCTGTGCGCATGGCCGTCTGTTTTCCCAGCGTGCGGAAGATGGCTGCATCGGTGCCCATGAAGTCGATGTACACACCAGCATAGAGCTCCTCATCTGTGGGCGGGCAGGCGGGCCAGTCAGGGGACCCCTTTGTTAGGACCAGGCTACAGCGCAAATGACCTTCAGAGCAGGGTCCGATCTCTCCCTCAGGCTCCCCTGGGCATGACTCTCTCATCAGTGGGGTGCTGGTAATGAACAACTGGCTCTGTGGGGTGCCTGGGTGGCTCAGTCAGTTGAGGGACTGAGCAATTAAGCATCCAGCTTTGGCTCAGGTCATATCTCACTGTGAGTTCGAGCCCCTGCTTCGGGATCACTGCTGTCAGCACAGAGCTGGCCTCAGGTCCTCTGTCCCCACCTCTCTCTGCCCTCCCCTGCTCACACCCTCTCTCTCAAAAATAAAGATACATTTATTTATTTATTTAAAAAATTGTTTATTTATTTTTGAGAGAGAGAGAGAGAGTACGAGCTGAGAAGCGGCAGAGAGAGGGAGACAGAGGATCCAAAGCCGGTTCCTCACTGACAGCAGAGAGCCCAACGTGGGGCTTGAACTCATGAACTGGGAGATCATGACTTGAGCTGAAGTCGGACGCTTAACTGACTGAGCCACCCAGGAGCCCTCAAAATAAACAAACCTTAAAAACAAAACAAAACAAAACAAAACTCTGAGAGGTTGGGACTAGCAGCAATTAGCTCTGATTTAGTAGCGAGAGCCAATTTCTGTAGTGTAAATACTCCCACCATGGCTGACTTCAAGCTACTAACTTGGGGTCACAGACGGTGGAGCCGGGGAGAGCTGCCAACACTATGATATAGTATTTCTACCCCACAAATACAACAGATGCAAATAACCTCAAGAACAAAGATAATGATAAAATGTAGTAAAATAATTTGGAAGTAATGAGTTTTCAGTATTTTTACCTTTGTTTTTAAAGTAATTTATTTGTAAATTATATAATTTAATTTTTAATAATAGCTGTGTTTAGTAAGAGCTGGCTCACAAAATACCTGAAAATTTGCAGATTTAGCAACCATGCTGGCTCTCGCATACCACTCTACATCTTCCCTCTAGACTTAGAGGGCAGGCCCTGCCTTCCCCCATCAGACTCCCTGGTCGGAGCTCTGCCATCAGGCTAAGACCTTTTCACTCACCAAGACGGGGAAGATAATGTCTCCCACCCCAAGATCTTTCCCAGGCTTGGAGGTGGCACAGTGCTCAGCAGTTGCTCTGAGAGGCAGACTGGGTCGGGCAGCCAGAAAACAGGCAGAGCACAGGGACCAGGGGCGTGGTGGGCTCACCCAACCTGGGGGTAGGGGCAGCAGCTGCTCCTGAGGCCCCAGGCAGGACCCCCCACCTCAGAGAACATTCTCCCAACTCTCCAGGACACCTAGCCAGACCAGACACAAACCTGGCCCCCCAGCTGGTCAGAGGGCCATGACTCTCCATCCGTGCTTCCTTGTAGGCCTCTCTCTCCCAGCCTCCCAGACAAACCAAGAACATATAGGGAACCACTCTCCTCATACCTCTCTCAGTACAGACCAAGCCTCTCTTCTCTCTTAGGTGGTCGGTGGCTGGGAAGGGTCTGGCCTTTGGATGGACACTATTTTAGGGTAGGACCTGGCCCCCCTGGCAATCCCATCTGGGGGGCTGGAGAGAGGCTCACACCACTAGTCTGTGCCCCTCAGTTCACACTGGAGTCTGGCCTATAACCTTCTCCCTGACAGGTGGGGCCCCAAGGGAGGGTTCAGGGATGGTCTCTGCCCTGAGGTAAGTGCTAGTGCCATGACCCCCATTCCAGAGGCAGAGACCACACACTTAGGCTGTAGAACCAGGGTGGGGTGGAGTCACTCACTGATGAGGGCTGAGGCCGTGTCCAGCTTGGGGTCGTACGGACACTTGCCCTTCCCTGACTCGAGTCTCTCGGGCTCCAGGTAGAAGATGTAATCCTGCAGAGCAGAGGGGAGCTCAGCATCGTCCAACCTGGTCCCACGGCCGGATGGGCAAGGGTCATCAGGCTCCCAGGGTGAGAGCAGGCTCCGAGGGACACCCTGAAGCCACACCCTTTCACTCCCCAGACATCCTTGTGTTTTAACTCTGTCCAGCCAGGTCTCCCAGGGCAGGGCTATGCTGCAGGTTCCAAGGGAGATACCTCCTGCTCCCAGGTATCAGATAAGACCTGGGAATCAGGGGCTGAAGGCCCTCCATGCCAACTGGTTCAGGATGACTCTGGTCGGGGCCCTCCTGGGCTTGACCTGAGCTGTGGTTGCCTGTGCTCAGCCAAGATGGGGCTGACCACCTGACCAGGGCAGGAGGAACTGGCCAAGGGCCTTTAGTTCTGACCTTTGTTGCCAGGTTCCACCAGGCCAGAGGGCTCTGAGGGTTCTGTGTCCCCAGGTTTTATGTCCTACCTGTGGTCCTCAGGACAGAATAATAGGCCATAGCCTTTCCTTAGCCCCTCAGCAGAGCCCCCAGTTCCCCATGTCTCCACAGTGGGCCAGGAGTTGAGAGGTCCAGCCTAGTCCACATGGGATTCACAAAGCCCCCATGCCTCCCAGCCCAGCCCTGAAGATGCTAGGAGAAAGGCTGATGAAGGCACTGGAACCAGGATGAGCTCGTGGGGCAAAGGGAGGGAAAAGAGAGGCACAGAGGCAGGCAGGAGGTGGTAGCAGGCGGCAGGGATGGTGATGGGAAGGTGTACACAGGCCCGCTTCCAGTTACACTCTGCACACGTGACTTTCTGCACACATGGGGCTGCACACACAGCTTGGCACGCATCGCTGGCAGCACATGGAACCCACCATTCACACCCTGGGCACACATGCAGTCTGAACGGTCCCACTTTTCAGCACTCCCCGTCACAGACACACCTACTCAAGTGACCACTTGCTCTATCATTCACTGGCAGCCCCTGCCCCCCTGCCCGCCCCTGCCCAGCCCCAGGCCCCCCAGCCCAGTCCTGAGTTGTGACTAGTGGACAGACAGTTCTGCCCCTTCCACCCCAGAGGAGCACAGTTCCAAGCACGTGAGTATGCGGGACACCTGTGTCAACCTATGACCCACAGAGGCATGGGGCATGGACTCCTGAGAGTAATATGTCAGATTGCATACATGTGCCATGTTCTGACTCTGGATGCTACCTAAGGTGTGGGTTTGAGAGTGCACAACACGTGCCCAAGTGTATGTTGGTATATGCTCATGCTTGTCAACACGCATATGTTGAGGGCCGAGGCACCGCTGTCCTCGGGCTGTCTTCCCTACCTGCTGGCTTCATGATCTCTTGCCTGTAGGGGCTCACTGAGGCTGACACGAATCCAGCTGGGAACGCCTTCGGAGCCCAAGGGTACTGCCACGGAAGGAGTGGGATGGGGCCCAGAGTACAGGGAAGACCCTGGGGAGACTGGCCTAGGGAGCAGGTTCCTGGCTGGAAGGCCAGGCCCAAGGTGAGTTTAGTTCAGAGGCAGTGCTGCCTGGCGAGGGCCTGGAGGGATGAGTCCCACCTGGCGTGGGGCTGTGGGCGTCGGGTGGAGGGCACCATCCGTGGCTCTGCTGCCTCGGCCTCTGACCACCTGCATCTGGGTCCAGGGTGTGGCCTGAGAAGACGAGGAACAGGGGTTAGAGCCAGGGGTGGCAGGGGCTGGGGGAGCGGGCTCGGGCTGCCAGCCTCTCACACCACACACGCCAGGAACACACACGAGCACCCGGACCCCCAGAGTACACATATGTGCCTGTGCGTGCACACATACACACAGCTTGGCGAGCGCCTGCACACACATGTGTCCCTAAGTCCAATCACTCTCACACATGTCCTATAAGGTCACACCAGCTCGCATACATGCCCACATGGAAATGGAAAAAGGCAGAAGCAGGCAGGGTGGGGCAGAGCTGGGGAAGGGGCAGCTCTCCCCCGGGCCATGTGGCAGAAGCTGACCCAGGTGTCCAGCCTCCTGGCGCCGAGGCCCCTGCCAGGCCCTCTGGGTTGGCTGCAGGGGCACAGTCCACAGGCACGGCCAGGAGAACTGTTGCATGTTTGGAGCGAGCGCTTACTACATGCCAGGCACAGTGCTAAGAGCCTTAGGAGCATTAGCTCACTGCCTCCTCCCACTGCCTCCTCCTCACACCGACCTGCGAGAAAGGCAGCTATTAGCCCCATCGTCGGATGAGGAAACCGAGGCTCTGAGAAGTGAAAGAAGTCACTCACCCAAGGTCACAGGGCTGGAAAGTAGTAGGGCTAGGGCTCAAGCTCATCCTCCCATCAGAACCCTGGCACGTGGCCACTAATGGGGCAGCACAGGGCCAGGGTGGGCACAGCTTACCTGGGCACGGCGGCCGCGGTTTACATAGGTGCACATGGGGTTGTAGGCGCCGGTCCCACACACATACAGGTGTGTTCGGTTCCAGGGCTGGATGAGCCTGACGAAGTTCCCGCACTCACCCTGGGGCCAGAGGGAAAGCCAAGGAGGTGCCCAGATGCCTGCCTGGCCCCACCGCCTCCCTGAGGTCACCTGCCCCCATGCCTCCCCCATTCCACCTGTAGACCTCTC
The DNA here is from genome assembly GCA_030068075.1 of Paguma larvata. Classification (NCBI taxonomy): domain Eukaryota; kingdom Metazoa; phylum Chordata; class Mammalia; order Carnivora; family Viverridae; genus Paguma; species Paguma larvata. The sequence goes on along the minus strand of CM057842.1, from coordinate 18,093,746 downwards.
TGCACTCACATTGCCATCCTTGCCTGAGAGCACGCACTCCTCAATGCGCTGTGGGGAAGCCGCCCAGTGGATCTGCCAGAGACAGGGGTCAGAGGGTGCAGCCGTAGGGCCCCATCTTCCTCATCCCCCACCCCGGGACCTGGGCTGGCCCTTACAATGAGGGGCTCACGGTTGATGTCATGCAGGTCCAGGGACAGCACATAGTCCTTGCTGCCCACGTACATGCGGTCGTGGTCCTCGTCTTTGAGCAGGATTCGGTAGTCAGTTGTGTTGAGCAGGAAGTTGAAGAAGTGGGCAGTGCCTGTGGCCTTAAGTTCTGTGGGTGGAAGGCACGGCAGCAGTTAGGATCCTTGGGGACCATCCAGACATGTCCCCTTTGACGGGGGGGGGGAACCCTACTTTGCGATCGTCTTAAACCCCCAGCTTCCCCTCTAGAGCCTACTGAGCTCCCTCTCTAGTCCCTGAGATGCTGAGAGGAGAAAGTACCTGCCCACCTGGGTACACCCAGAGCTAAAGCCCTGATTCATGGGCAGCCCAGTCAGTCTCTGAGTCCCAATGAAAGCCAGTGGGCGCAGGCCAGGGCACGTGATGTCATCAAAGAGTCTTTGCTCAGATGAGAGTTAATGCTCCCACGCTCAGGGTGGGGCCTGCTTTCCACAGGGACCTAAAAGGGTTAATGAGCTGGGAGGGGGGCAGGTACATCCAGGACAGCCTACAGATACTGGCACAGAGCAGGGATGCCCTGTCCTCACCCCAGCTGCCCACCGGACAGAAGGCGAAGCTGGCACACACCATGGTTCCCACCTTGTCTGAAGCTGCTTAGCCAGGACACTGGAAAGCCCTGCTGGAGCTATAATGCCCAACAGAACTTGGGCTTCCCCCAGATCCCACTGGGCTGCTGCAAGTGGCATTTTCAGGCCACTTTGAACCAGCCAGGAATAGTCTTTCCTGGAGAAGAAGCTCTCCCCCTAGCGCTAGTGTCCCAAGGCTGGGGGCAGGGTCCCATCGAGTCCCTCATTTCTCTTCTGCATGAGTCTGGCAGCCCTGGCCCTCCCATCCCCAGACTGCTAGGGGCAAGTCCTCATTCCTGGGGATGAAGGACAGGAAGGAACTTGGCCAGTGACAGGTCAATGACAAATACAGGACTCCAGAAAACTTGGGAACCTTCCTCTGTGAGGGGGAGAGCCAAGGGGTCTTCCTGGCAGGCCCCTCCTCCACCCCCAGCTATTTTTAGTTCAGCAGGAAAGGGAAGATTGTAGTGAAGGTGACGAATATTCATCAGCACAGCAGGCTTGAGATGGCGGCACACAGAAGAGCACACGCATGTGTGCACGTGGCCCAGGCACGCACATGTGCACACACATGTCCTACACCAGAAGAGGCACTCATGAAGGTGATCATACATATCCCATCTTCCCACACCACAGCTAGTAACCCATTTCCCAGGTGAGGCAATCAAGGGGGAGGTCTGGAAAGGGAGAACAGCTGGGATCCAAGGCCCTGGATACTGCCTGAAGATGGGACCAGCAGGTGGCCCCATCCTATCAGTCAAAGTCGACCTAGACTCAGGCAGCTGTCTCTGGCCTGGCTGACCCTGACCCCTGCTGTGTGCTAGGACCCTGAAGTGGAGCCGGAGGGGCTGTGCCTGAGAGCAGCTTCAGATGGGAGCTCCAGGATGTGCTGAGATGGGCGTGGGAAGTGGGCTGGGAGCCAGGGGACTCCCACAGCAGACCCAGATCCTGATCAGGAGATCTGAGGGGCTGGGGGGCAAGCAAAGGCCTTGCCCTGCCTGGCCCTATGTGGCGATGAGAGAATACAGGTGGTGACCTTGGCCAACCGCTGGGACGCAGGGACGCCAAGGGATCAAAGGGCCGATCCCTGCCTGGCTACGGCTTCGCCCGCCTGTCCGGCGGTGCCTCTGAAGTCCTAGGCAGGGCAGCCTGGGCACCTGTCCTGCACCTGTTGTTGGGCCACTTGGAGTCCCCTGCCTGGCCACCCAGCCATAGTGACAACAGGAAAGTAAACACTCCCCCACCCCCAGGGCCAGGAAGCAGCCAGAGAGGAAGTGGGGCTGCCAGAGGAGCCCCCCCAGGCTGGGACAGCCCGCCAGGGGTTATTTATACCCAGGCTGGGGGCATGGCCTTGGTTGTACCCTTACCAGTTCTACTGGGTTAGGGAGCATTTGGGGGGCAATGGAGGGGAGGGAGGCAGGGGTTCAAGTGGGTACCTACTTTCCCCTACATAGAGGAGAGTAAGCTCCAAATACCTAGCCCCAGGGACATCTACCCTCCATCCCTGCCCAGCCTTGGGCCTCTGTAATCTGGACCCTCCTCCTCTGCGAACCAGTGCCCAAGTCTCAAGTCCAAGTACCCCTCCACAGCTCAGAGCCCCAGCACTCCAGGCTCCATCTCCCTCTGTGAAAAAGGCAGGGGAGAGACCATTCATTCAGCAGACCTACATGGAGAGCAGGAGACTAGCCTTCATCTGACATCCTACCCACTAAACCTGCGCTCCCTGCTCCCTAACACCTGGGTGGAGGTGGGGATGGAGGGAGCCTCCCATTTACTCATCAAGCACCTATTGTGTGCAAAACCCTGAGCTTACAATATCTGATGCACAGATGAGGACAGCAAGGCCCTGAGAAGGGAAATGACAGGCCCAAGAACATGGGGGGAGGATTCCCACCCAGGTCCATGACCCTTGGGGCTAAAGGAGATGCAGGCCCAGGCCAAGCCTGTCCTGGTGGTGAGAACTACCTACTACTGGGAGGGCAAGGGCCTGAAAGTGACCCCCCCTCCATCAACAGGGCACATGACTCAGGACCCTGGGGACCCCTCCCAGTGGCCATGGGATATGGCGTCAATGGCTCTGTTGTCACAGGACATGTTTTGGTCACTGTGGAAACTTTGAAGGGGAGCCCCCATGAGGCCACGTGGGGTGGGAAAGGGGTGGGACCAAAGGTCAGGAATCTTTGGCTCTGGCGTGGGCTTCATGACACCAGTCGGGGCACTCTGTCCTCATTTTCCTATCTAGACCATCTCTTGAGTCCTCCTAGTACTGACATTCAAGGTGATCCTTGAAGGGAAGGGTCTTGCTTTGAACTCCGGGGAACGCTGACAGTGGAGTTTTCCTTGGGACTTCCCACCCACCACCCTCCATGGGCTGTCACTGCTTTGGTGGGGAGAGGAGAATGGGATGTGGTCCCAAGTTCTTTCCCCATGCAAGCTGGCTCCCAGATGTCACCATCTCTTGGAGGACATCCCTGCTATACCATTTCCTAGTGCTGGGGTGAGGAGCAGAGAGGGTAACGGGGCAGGAAGGGGCTTCCTGTTGACTCAGCCCCAGCCCTCCTCTAACTCCAGCCTGTCTCCACCCCACCCCCAATTCAGGAGCAGAGCTAAACCCTGAATCATCCATCGAAACCCAGCCTACAGAAAGGAAAACTGAGGTGGAGAAGGATGGCTTTTCCGGGTCCCCAGAGTAAACTGGATATAGGGCTGTGGACTTAGCAACCCGTGGCTGGAGTGCTCATCTCACTCATGTCAGATTGTAGGAAAGAATTAAAACAAGAGGCCCCATGACAGGCCTGTACCCCAACTCCAGATGGGAAGACTGAGGTCCAGAGGAGAGTGGTGCTCACCTCAAGACACAGGGTGAGAAGTGAAACTAGCATTCTGTCCTCCCTCCCCACCCTGCCATAGGGCAAATGAGCCAGAGGCCTTCATTCTTCCAAGAAGCCTGGGTCAGGGCAGGACATGGGCCAGTGGTCCTGCGTTTCCTGCTCTGACACCTGCAGCATCAGCAGGGCTAGATCCTCCCAGCCCCCAGCCCCACGGAGGATCAGGGACTTGGGCCAAGGGGACCTGGGGGTCCAAGGGGGCATCCGTTGTGGGGGTCGTGGTTGACCTGGCCTGGCCATGTCCTCAGGCCTGTCCTCTCTTCTGCTCCACTTATCCCAGGCCCAGCTCCGACAGCAGGAGTGTCACCCCTCCCCCGCCCCCACGGCATTACTGAGAGAGGGCTGGGGCACAATCGAAGATTCCGTGGATGTCAGAACCCGGATAATGCCTCATGGAAAGGGCTCCCCGCCCCCACACCCTCACCCAGGCTGGGCACAGGTTGGGTGGGGTGACATCCGGGAAGGCTTTTCCCGTCATTGGGAAGGAAGAGCCTTTTCTGGCATCAGACACCTCATTTCCGCAGCCGTTCCCAGCCTCTAGAACTTCCCCATGGCCATTAGACACTCAGGGTCCCGGCCCAGAATGGCCTGGCAAAGGTCCAGAGGCAAGAACATTCTCAGTCCATAGGGGTTTAGCCTTGGGGGTCTCTGTTTCCTCCCCTCTGGAAGTAGTCGATGCTTCACGTTAAAGGATGTGGTGGGTGTGGACGGCACTGAGGAGGTGTGTCCAAAGCCCTCACCCGCAGACCCCAAGTGGGCGGCCCTGACCCCTGCTGCCGACCCCTGCTGCCCGTCTCTAGGACACAGGCTCTGTTGCCAGTGAGGAAGGGACTGCTGTAAAAAGGGGGTCCTGGAGCGGAGGTGGTACCCCGCCCCCTTGGTTACAGCCCCACAAAGCAGCAGGCCCTGACTGACAGTGTCACCTCCCCTGGCTGTGCTTGGGTACTGGGGGTGATAGACGGGTTCCTGAAGCCCAGCCCTGACCTCTGACCTCATGTGGGCCAGAGCAGCCCTAATTCCTGAGCTAAAGAGAAATGAGGTTGGGGGTGAGAGATGAGAGTGCTAGCCAGGGTCTCTGTCAGTGCTTTATCCTCCTGCCCTTCCGAGGAAGGAAACTGAGGTGGATGACGAGATGTCAGCAGTAGTGGCAGCAGGACTGGCAGGGCCTAGACAGTCCCTAGTGGATGCCCCAGGGGGCTCTAGGGAGGGGTAGCCCCCAGCCCCTTATCACTCCCACAAAGCTGTGAGGGGCCCCAGAGGAAGGCCTGGGGGCTGGGCTGGCCCCCTGGCTCCCGGCCTAATCCTCTTTTAATGAGCGGCCAGCCGGAAGGCCTCAGTCCCTGGCCACAGCCTTACAACCCTGGGAGCCCCAGCCAGACTGAGCTGGGGGCAGGGCAGCCCCTGAAGCCTTTCCATGCACCTTCCCTCCTCGCCACTTCCCCCACTCAGCACACCCACCTCATTCATACCCCAACGCTAAAACCTCAACACTGTCCAGGCCAACCCAGGGCCCCAGCATCTGCAGGGATATACCAGAGTGACATCTGTCTTGTGCTCTCATGGACTTTCTCTTGGGCATTTACCATCAGTTCAGGGCCAGGTCCCACATGGAGCTGGACAGGGGAGACTGTCACCGCTGATCCAGGGGCTTGCTCTCCCAGTCCCTTTTCTATCCAAGCAATGTTCTGGATGGGAACCTCTAGAAACCAGACCTAGGGTTTTACTTAAGGCTTAAGCTGCCTCCTCTTTAAGGGGGTAGGTTCCAGTTCCTCTGGCCCCAAACCCCTTAATATCTGTCCCCTCCAATCCCATCCCTGGGCCAGGCTTTCCAGATTGGAGACCCAGAGGCTTCCCCAGGAGTCATCCATACTTGCCCCCCTTCCCCCCAGGCAGGTGAGCCAGGTCGGTGCCAACAAAACCAATTACAGCCGCTCTCACCCAATTAGCAACTAATTATGGCCTCGTAGTCCATTCAACATAATTAACATGTAAATGACTCGGCGTGTTTATATTCAATAACCGCTCTGATTGAATTTAATTTAAAAGTCTGAACTGGGGACCCAGTTACCGTATTTCACCATCTAGAGCAGCCACTTCCTGGGAATGTCGGCTCCAATGGGAGAGAGACACAAGACCAGGGTGGAGGGCAGAGGGACAGGTGCTGTGCACTGGCCCAGTCCTGGTAAAGGCAAGGATGGCTGCAGTCCCTACATCCATGAAATGCTATCCCAGGGGTGTTGGAAGGTGGTGAAGTCTGAAGAGCCCCGGTGGGACCCTCAAGTTGGGAAATCCTCTGGAACTAGGGGGCCCTTCTTAAGGGCTACTGTAAACATCCCAGCTGTTCAGTAAACACCAAGCCGGAGCTGAGCTGGAGCCACCCAGCTGGGCTAAAGCTCCACTGTAGGCTTCCCTCCCATTTGGGGGGCTGGGGGCTGAGGGCTAGAGCCTGGGGCTGGCCAGCAGGCTCAGCCATGCTATTCCCACGCCCGTTCCGCCCCAGTGCCCGCCTGCTCCGCCCAGGAGAGGACAGGCTGGGGGCACAGCTCAACCTGACCCAGGAAAAGCCAGAAGGGAAGACGTAGCAGGGTCATACCCTGGCACACATGCCAGCCAGAAACCCAGGGTTCTAGACCTCTCCTCGTGGATGTCGGATAACTTTCAACTGCTTTGTCCCAGCAGGTAGGGGCTCTCTAGCCTAGGTGCTCCAGTGACCCCTCCCCACCCCCATGGCACCTGATCATTCTGGGTCTGGGCTGGTGACTCAGGGAGCCAGGAGGACCCTTGTAGGCCCATGTAGGACCCTTAACAGTGTGCGCAGATGCCTACAAGGACACCTTTGGGCATTCGCCAGCCAGGCAGAGCTCAGAGCTCAGAGCTCTATCCAAGTTTGGAAAGGACACAGTGCAGGGGCAAAGCTGTGTCCCGGCAGCCCCTGTGCATGGGGTAGGAGGCAGCAGCCTGGGCCAGGCAAGCCGCTCACACAGGAATGTGCCCCAAGGAGCACAAAGGGGGTGGGAAGATGGTTCTCCTTGAGGGGAGGGTCGCACTGATCCATTTCTCAGGTGAGGAGAGTGGATTGTGCCTCCAGTTCCACTGGCCTCAGGGGCCCACCCCGCCTCCCACATTCCAGACCTAGCCCGGAAACCCCTCACTCCTCCCCCCCCCCCCGACCCGCCACCTCCTCCTCCCCGGGACTGCAAAAGACAACAAACTCTCCATGGCTCATTTACTCCGATAAATCAACCAGACGGACAGGCCAGGATGGGACTGACAGGCTAGTGGGTGTCGAGACCTTCCCCCTACCCTGCACCCAGCCCCCATCTCTGCTGCCCTCCTTGGACTCCTGGGGTCCCTGCAAGCCCTTCATGTCACCCACCCAGAGACTCCCTGGATGTCCTGGACAGTCTTAGTCTCCTCCCCAACATTCAGATGGGGAAACTGAGGCATCGAACAGACAGATGTGTACTCAGGGTCAGCCTTAAGGGGTGCAGTAGGACAGAGCTGGGATACCAAACAGGACTCAGCCCATCACCAGTCCAGGAAGGCAGTGAGTTCTCCACACAAGCCTGGTGCTGGGACAGGAGGGTGTTAAAACAAAGAGCGACAGCGCAGGCAGCCGTGGGCAGAGGCCCCTGGGGTGTTGCTGGAGCCCACAGGGCCCCTGAGTTCTAGTCGCTCTCTGTCAGTTGTAGTGTCTGACCCACAGGGGCCCACTGTGCTGGCTGACCGGCAAGTACACAGGCAGTGGACGCTGCCCTTGGAGGGAAATGAGAGCATCAGCACCGAGCCCTAAGTGGAAAGAAACATGGCTCTTGGCTGGGTGCAGAGATCTCAGAGGAAAGAGCATGTCCGGGTAGGAAGCCAAGGAGGGGTCATGGTGGGGATGGGAGGCGGTGGAGGCAAGGGGGGGTGAGGGGGAGGAAGGAAGGAAGAAGAGTGGGGGAAGGGGGGTCTGGAGCTCAGGCCTCACACCCCAAAGACTTCCTGGTCCCTGGAGGGGCCTGTTGCTTTGGGGCTGTCCCTGCCCTACAGAGATGCAGCAGATACCCGTACTTGCCAGCAGCCCCAGTGAGAACACCACAAGTCAGCCTAGCTGAGGCCTCCCTCCCCCACAGACAGGCCTCCTGGATCCTAGGCCAGCGGCCACCACCCAGGCCCATTCTTTGCTGGGTCAGGACCAGTGGTCAGGGTCTGGAGCCCAGGAGGCCTCCACCCTCTCCCTGAGACTGCTCAGCAGCCTGGGGTATGTTGAGGGAGGTGGGGAGCAGTGGTGGTGGGGAGGGGAACGGTGTGGGGGGGGGGGAGCGGTGGCTACAGGCCTGCCAAGCTCAGGCACCCACGTGAGCTGAGCTTTGGATTCAGACTGGAGCCTTCTGGCATCCAGGCCTCTGGCAAAGGCCCTCTTGCTATTTCTAAGAAAAATGCAGCAGGAATCTTCTCTGCTTCTCCAAAACTCCAAGGGCTCCCTTGAGACGGGGCTCAGATTCCCAGGACAGCACCAGGCCAGACCAGGAAACCATGCTCTCAGCCCAATGGTATAGATGCCCAAGTGAGCATCCCAGGTCCAGTCACCCCTCGCACAAGCTGCAGGAGCCAGAACATTGCTCAGAGAGGGGTCACCACGGCTGCTCACGGGCCCCAAACAAAGTGGGGCGCTTGTCTCGGTGTGGGGAGCTCCCTCCGAGGCATGCCCTCCCCAGTGCATCTCTCTTATTGGATTTTCCTCACCATACGTATTGGTGCCTTTGCCACTAGGAACAAAGAGCTTCAAAACCACACGGAACAAGTATAAACGCTACGTCAAAGCAGCAAGAGCAGGACTCCATCCGGTATCTTGCCCTGTCCCCAGGTGTTATGGCACACGCATCTCACCTCTGCTTCCTGCTCTTCCCTTCCACAGTCTCCTGCCCCTGTTTGAGATGCAGCCTCCTCCAGGAAGCCTGACCGGATGCCCATGATAGGGGCACCCTCCTTCTGTCTGACCCCACTCCCAGAACAGGGCTCGGGGTACCTCCAGCCATCCTTTCTGAACACTGTCACCTTCACCAAAGGTTAGAAATCTACAGGGAGGGGCGCCTGGGTGGCTCAGTCGGTTGGGCGGCCGACTTCAGCTCGGGTCGTGATCTCACGGTCTGTGAGTTCGAGCCCCGCGTCGGGCTCTGTGCTGACGGCTCGGAGCCTGGAGCCTGCTTCCGATTCTGTGTCTCCTTCTCTCTCTGCCTTTCCCCTGTTCATGCTGTGCCTTTGTGTCTCTCGGAAATAAACATTTAAAAAATAAATAAATAAATAAATAAATAAATAAATAAAAAAGAAATCTACAGGGAGGGGTGAAGTAGTGCAGAACTCCTTGGGCCTCCCCCGGGACCAGCCCTCACCCCTCTGCCACCCTGAGCACAGCTCCTAGTTAGGAAGTCCGGAGTCTTCCTTACGGGAGGCATAATAGCTGCAGTCACAAAGTTAATGCTCCCACAGCACAGTGAGGCCAGCGCCGTTCTTATCCCCGCTTTACAGACAATGCAGCAGGGACACAGAGAGGCTCGCTACTCAAGATCTATCCACGGCCAGTATGCAAGCAAGGCAGCCTAAGCCCTCAGGACGCTGCCAGCACTGAGCCACCGAGGTCCCCACCTTACCCAGGGGGAGCCGGGTCCTGGAGAGGCTGAGCCACTTGCCAAGGTCACACAGCCGACGAGGATAGAATGGAGGCTTGTCTGCCTTCAGGGACACCCCTCTCAACCATCACCACCTTCACATTCTACCAAATTTAAGTCCTGGGGAAGGAACTGGAGGTCTCCCAGGGGTATTAAGTACCCATGGTTCTGAAGACACCCTCTGGGCCCCCTGCCACCCCTGGAGGGGTCACAGGGTTGGAGGTGCACACACACAGGTGCAGACAGCCAGGAGCCCACTCTGAGGCCGCTGCCTCCAAAGCCACAGAGTGAAAGATACCTTTATGGGCCAGGATGAGATTTTTATCTTGGCGGTTTCTCTTTAAATTCTTTACGATTACGAAGCAGCGGGGGCTGCCAAGGAACATGATTTACTCCTTGAGCATGCACCAGCTCCTCGCTCAGTGCCAAGGGAAGCTGGAGCCAGAGAGGGAGGGGCGGGCGTCATGCCAAGGAACCAGAGACAAGGCCTGTGCTGCTGAGGCCCAGCTAGTGACGGTCCCGTTTGAGGCTTGGCTGGACCTGGAAGGACCACAGCTGAAGGCCCCCAGCCCTGACCTGGCTGACTCAGGCTGGGCCTCAGATAGGTTCTCGGCAAGTACCAGGACCTGCTCCATTCTCTCTGTGCGCCAGGTGCTGGCCAGCTGAAGGGCAGCCGGCCAGCCTCCAGGACCTCCCAACACCCGAAGTGGCCACTTCCAAGTCCCCTCTCAGGAGTAAGACAGTTCCCATTTCCTGGAAAACAGAGATCCTTGAGCAGGAATCTGGGCTCAAGTTCACGCTTTGGGTCTTCCTACCTGCCTCCTCCTGGCTCGTCTGGAATACTGGCCCCTCCCCAGTTTGCTAGCCCCAAATCCACTGTAGCTATCAGAAACACCTGACCTCTCCCCAGCTCCCTGGTGCCACCTCTGGCCTCTAAGCTTCTGGGCCTCTCCTCTCCTCTTCTGCATTCTGAATCTCCTAGCCTCCTCTGGCTGGCCAGGGAGCCCCCGAGGAGGCAAGGGCACATCCCCCATTCCTCACTGTGCAGTCAGGCCTGGGGGCTCCATCAGGGCTAAAGGCGCTTCCGCCTGAATCCATCTTCGTCCACTCTTCGTCCCCCCCTTGGGTGAAGTAAACGGGCTATGACCTCTCCTAACCTCCAACCTCATCATTTCCTAACAAGGAGACCTGGCCACTCTGGTTCTCTGATGCCACATGCAGATGACGTAAGTAGTGGCACTATTCTGGGCCATCAGCCCCAGAGGCTCAGAGGCTCAGAGGCTGGGCTGGAGTGGGTGCATAGGCAGTGACCAGCACCTACCCGCTCGCCCTCCACCTCCTGAGTGTCCTTCCCCACAGAGCAAGCCAGTCACGTCTGGAATTAGAGAAGATCCAAACCCCAGGGTTACTCTGGACACAGGAGCCCTTTCCTCTCCTGTACGTTGGTTTTCCTTCTCTGAAAGGAGAGAGCTTCCTGGGGACTCTAGATTAGTAGTGGACTGGGGTGATGGAAGGCTGGATATGCAGGAAATAAGCAAACCCAAGTGCTGTTGCTTCTGTAAGCAGAGAGTATGAGAAGCCTGCCCTGTGCAACCTCAGCCCTCTCCTTAGGAAACGAGGCTGGGACAGCTAAGGCCAGCACTGCAGGATCCTGGAACCCTGTCCCCAGCTCATGGAAGAGGGCTGTGCCTGCTTCCCCCAATCCACCCTTCACTCTCTCGGTCCTGAGACAGGCTCAGACGTCAGGCAGAGCCAGGCTCCAGCTTCGTCCTGTTGCCGAAGAAACCTGTGAGGGAAACCTCACAGAAAACCCATGGAGACCCCCCTCAGGCCTTGGAGAGACCACCACATGGTTATCATCATGGTACCTACTGTTATTTCTTTTATTTTCATCTTTCCTGACTCTTCTGCTCCATCTCCCTACTCCTGCCTCAGTTTCCCTAGTAGCCCAGCCACCTCGTGTCATTACAGGACCCTTTTCCTCCACCAAACACCTCTTGGCCCATGGCCTGGCCAAAGCCAGCCCAGGCGGCAGGCAGCCGCGTATTGTGGGGGTGGCTTCCTGGGATAAAGTAAACATTCCCCAAGCTGAACAAAGGACCTGGCAGGGCACTCACACCTCCCTGCTGCAGAGGGAGGTGGTGCCCCCTGGCTTGGTCATCTCAGGGTGGGGGAAGGGAGAGCTTTTTCTCCTAGGCTTGGCCAGGGACTCTGGAGTTAAGGTGACTCCAGACAAGGATGGGTGGAGGAAAGGGTTCTGCTGTCCAGGCTCTCTGCTCCCAAGCACCCATGAGCTCTCAGAGGAGACCTCATCTCCCCTGGAAATCTTCCCCACTTGACCCCTCACTTCTGCCTGACCTTGGCTGTGTTGCTAATGGAAGCTCAGGAGACGGGCCATAGGAGCCCCCCCACCTCGACTCTAACTGAACCCTGGGCCCCTTCTCCCTTACACTTTCTCAGCTTTTGGCCTGGCTGGGGTGCCCGGGCAAATGCGCAGGCAGCAAGCCCAAGCCTGAACCAGTTCCTGCCTTTGTTCCTTTAGCTGCCCTGGGCAGTGTGGCCCCTCATGCCAGCACCTCTGGCTTGGGAGGGTCTGGCCCAACCAGGCTGGAACTAGCACCTCCCAATGGCAGCAAAACCAAAGGCGAGGGAGGGGAAGGGCCTAGGTTGAATCCCTGGGACCTGGTATGCCAGATGCTATATCCAGGCAAGGCACAGAAGAAGAAACTGAGGCATAGAACCAAAGTGACCACCAGTGCTTCTGAGAGCAACCCTCTCCATGCCTCTCAGGTGTGCCCAGGAGAAGAAGCCCCCATCCCTTTCCCAGTCCCTGGCCTGGCTGTGAGATCCCAGTTCCTATGGATGCTGGTCTCCATTCTCACTCTGCAAATGCTTAGTGAGGACCTACTCCTTACCGAGGGCCACTTCGTGTACACGACCGTGCTGAGACGATCCAGCCTGGGGGGGATACACAGGGCGTGCTACACGGTAAGCACTGGGCTCCCAGGTGGCACTGACCAACTGGATGTCCATTATCTTTTGAGCCAGGCTGACTGAGACTTGTTCACTGCAGACCCTCTGGTACTCAGCACGGGGCCTGGTGCAGAGTAGGGACTCAAGTATCTGCTAAATTAAGTGATATCTAAGCATACAACTAGGACAGGAGATAAGTGGGGAATGGGAAAGGTCATTCAGGGCAGGGAAGCCAGTGTATGTGAGGGTACAGAGGCCTGGGATGGGGTGGCCCCAGGCACCCTATGGCCCCACCCCAGGCTGCCACAGCAGTCAGCACCATAGGCTGGCTGCCAGCAAGCTGGGCTTTTAGTCACTGCGGGTGTCGGCTTCAGAGCTAATTGAGAAGGAATCGACCTAACCAATGTGGGCGTCAGCAAGGCCAGGACACCAGGGTTCTATTTCTGGCCTTCTCTCTGCCTCCTGTCTGACCTTGGCCCTGCCCTTGCCTGAGCCTCGGTTTCTCTCTCTGGAAAACAGGAACAAAAGTCTTTGGCCTTTTGTCTCTGGAGGTCTAAGAAGGTTTTTAAAAGGCACACACTGAGGACCTCTCTAAACCTTATCCCTCTTGCTTTCCCTCATGGGTCTCCAGAGCGATGACAAAAATAATATCCAGAGTGGCTGTCTGGATTCTAGGTTCCAAGAGGTATGGAGAAAAGCCCCCACTCCCCTTCCCCTGGGGGGTGGGGGGGTGCTCTGCTCCTCTTGCCGGCACCTTGGGCTGGGAAGGGAGTGAGGGGGCACCAGGCCCTTCAAGATTGATTAATCTGCTCTGGGGAAATCCACCAGGGAAGGGTGGAGGTAACAGCAGAATAAATCTCTCCCCTTCCCAGGCCTGGGGTTGAGGGGTGCTCTTATAACCAAGGGCATCACCCTTCCGCCCATTCCACAGGCCCCACACTGGACTTCTTCCAGGCACATCTTCAGAAATGCACTCCTCACTCCCCCCATCAACTCACATGGTAGGATGAGGACAGGGGAGGGGCTCTGCTGGGGACATGGGGACATGGGAACATGGTGAGGTGGAGGCTGGATCTCAGCCAAACCTGAGGAAGGAAAAGTCAGCCCAGCCTTTCACCCCAATATGTGTGCCCGGAAATCTGCCCAGCCAGGGCTGAGTGGGCCCCACCCAAGGCAGGCCGCTGGACAAAGTGACCTTGGGCCAGAGAACTCAGCAGTGACCCCAGATCCCCCAGATCCCGGCAAGGTTGCCACCCCTTTTCCCAGGCGGAGGAGACAATATTCTGATCACACAGACCTTTGAGGAAGTGGCTCGTGAGTGAGCCATTCAGACACCTGAGTGTGTGCCATGCGTATTCACCTGCCAGTGGGTGAGATACAAAGGCGATGGAGTTGGGGGATCCTATCATTAAAACCTTCCAGTGACTTCCAAAGCAAAGTGCTCATTGGGGATCTCGGGAGCTCAGACCTGTCACATAGCATGTGCTCTCCCTGAACTCACTAAGCGGCCTGCCCTCCCCTCAGCCAACAGCACCCTCCCTGATTCCTGGGAACCCCTCCCACCTAGAGACCCACACCCCAGCAGAGCAGGTCCGGTTCTTCCAGCTTCCTGAGGCCTCAGTGTCGGCCTGACTGTCTGCCCTTCCACCCCAGGGCCCATCCAGGGCAGGACCAGACACTGAGCTGTGGCAAAGGCTTCCACAAACCCAAGTTTGGAAGAAGCAGCATCTCTCTCTCCCTAGTTATCTATCACACAGAGGGAGGCGCTCTGCAGACCCTAGGCCACCCAGCCTGAGACCCCACACCCTGCCTCGAGAAGGGGCCCAGGCTTGGGAGACTTCTCTGAAATGTCCACGTGGCCCGTTCTCCAGCCTTTCCTGGCAAGATACCATTGTCCCTCTCCTCCCCACCCACACACCCAGGGTGACCCATGTGGCTGCACAGTATGTCTTTTTTTGCCTTGTCTCTCCCTGTCTCCTCGGCATCGGGCCAAGCGCTGTGGACAGAGGATGAAGATGCCGGCACAAGGCAGCCTCTTACCTTTGAATGACAGCCGGACCCGGGGCGTGGCTGGGAGGTGGTCCTGGGTGGGGGTGGCTGGCCAGGCCCCAGTCAGTAGGGAAGCCCAAAGGAGAAGACCAGCGACAGGCATTGTGGGAGGGGCCTAGGGCCCAGGAAGCAGGCTGGGCTGTCTGGACACCTGGAAAAGGGGAACCAAGATCAGAATGTGTAAGGCAGATAGGGGTGTCCTGCCCTACCAACTCTCTTTGCTCACACCCTCAGCCTGGGTACATGAATGCCCCAGTATGCAAACTTTATATACCTTTTTGTCCCTGCCTTTGCCTGGGAAGGCATAGCCAATGGGCCTGAAGACCAAGCAACCAGGTGCAGCCTGGGGTCACCAGAGCTAATAGAGGCCACTGGAGACTCAAACAATGCCCCCCACCCCAGCATCCTGAATTCCATTCACAGGGTCCTGCTGAAGCAGGCGATCTGACAGCCCCCCTCCGGTTCCCAGCAGGCTCTCTCTTTTGTGTCCACCCCCAACCAAATGGGCTGCTCCTTCCCTCGCGCACCTCAAGGAATGGAGGAAGAGACGGAGCCAGTCCTGCCTGCTCCAGCCAAGCCAACCCTCCCAGCACAGAGAAATCTGGACCTGATTACTGGGGCAGGGGCATGCGAGAAAGTGGAGGATAAGTGAGACACACGCAGACAGCCCAGAGTGGGAGAGACAGCAGCTAGAAAAGGAGAGGCAAAGAATAGCAGGGTCTACTTTTACTGAAATCGCAGCAGGAGGGATCCAGGTCAGATGTACAGAAGGACTTGCTGCCAGGTAAGTTCCAGCTCTGCCTCTTAGAGGGCAAAGAAAGTGGAGCTGGGATGGCCAGCAGGCCTGGGGCAGGGTCTGAGCCAACCTCAGTGTTCCCAGCAGAACCCCCATACCCCCAGCAGGTCCAAGTTTGGATACTATGTTTTTCAAATATTGTCTCCCCAGGCAGGCTGGCTGTTGGGTAAACGCAGCCCGGCACCAGTTGTCAGAACATATTGCTCCCTCCCGGCAAAACCCAGCGCCAATTCCCAACCACCCCCCACCCAGATACACTGGGGGTGGGGGCACCGAGAATGACAGTGTGAGCCCCATCCTCCAGGTCTGCCCTGTCTATTCCCTTTTCCCACGGGAGACAGACCCTAGGCCCATTTCTAGGACCCTGCAGCAGGGTGAGAGGTATTGTGGCCTGTCAATCCCCTGTGCTGGCTGACATATGCTGAGGCGAGGCCCGGGCTTCACATCTGTCAGGCCCCACTCAACAGACCCTGAGGCCTCCCTAGATGCACCTCCCGTGGAGCCCTTGCCTCTCCTACCAGGGCAAACCACTGGCGGTTCTTCAGACAGGAAGTGCAGCTTCAGGCCTCCTGGCCCATTCCCCAGGTGTTGCCCTCCGTGAGAACACCCTCTCCAGAGTGCCTGACACACCTCTCAAGTTGCTTCAAGATCCCCCACTCATCACAGAAGCTCCCACCTAAGGAGGCTGGCTGGGGGAGGGGAGAACAGAACCAGTCCCTCCCCGAGCCTGTTGGGGCACAAAGCTGGTGCTGACTGACTAGCAGTCTCTGGTGAGAGACGGCAGGTAGGAGAAAGGGCTGTGCAGCCACCATCATCCTCAGGTACACCTGGGAGGCCCCCACTAACAGTTGTAGATATACACACGTCCACACTTGCATGCCCACACACGTCCTCACAAGCATGTGTTTGCTCAAGAACTTGACCTGCTAGTGGGGTGGGGCTCAAGGAAGCTGGGGAACACTATCCTGGCTTAGGGAGGGCAAGATACAGTCTGGGTCCCTCAGAGACCTTTGGTCCTATGTATCAGGGGGCTCAGGTTGACCCACATTCCCCCTTCCACCCTGCCATGACCTCATTTCTTCTGCATCCGTTGTGGTAGTAACAAGGGCAGGGTCACCAAAGACGGCATTAGAGTCCCCCAAGGTATCCAGGAAGGTGGAGGGTTCTGCCCCAGCGGGCCCCTACAGGGACCTCTCACAATGCCCTGGCCCTTTAAAGGAGTGAACGGGGGATGTTCAAGTCTGCTGGGGCTTCAGACCCAGGTCCAGGCTGTCTCTGTGGCAGCATGGGGATGGAAAAGAGGAGAGAAGAGGGAAGGAAGAAGAGGAAGAGAGGGACAGAGAGAAGGAAGGGGAGGGCACTTCCACAGTTGCTTCCCCTCTGCCAGCCCCTAGATGCATTCCACTTAGCCCCAGCCTCAGAGAAGCCCCCAGTCAGGGGAACCAGGTGGGTGGACAGAGAAGGAACAGCCACCGCCACCTGGGAGCCCACCAGGAGGAGAGCAGAGAAAGAAGGAAAGAAGCCTGGCGGGAGGGAGCAAGGGAGGGAGGCAGGCGGGAGGGAGGAGGAGAGAGGGAGGAGAGAGGGAGGGACGGAGGAGAGACGTTCGAACAAAGAACCGAGGAGCTGGGGCTGGCAAGGGGTGCAGAGAAGGGGCGGCCAGACAAGGGGGTCCGGAGACAACTGGGGGTAGGGCAGGGGGCTAGGTGGTCGAATTGTCTGGCCTGATCCAGACCTCCCAGGCTTGGAGTGAGGTGGGGGGGGGGGGGGGCTGGCGTGAGCAGCCTGCCTCAGAGAAGGGAGGTTAGCTCCTCAGAGCTGAGAACTGCCTGGATGGAAGGGAGGCAGGAGCAGGGGCTGCGGGGGAATACGGGGATGGAATTATTAACAGCACCCCAGTCTGTCCCCTCCACCCCCACACAGGCCAGAGCTCCTTTCTGGCTCCTTGGCTTCCCCCTCCCCCAACACCCCATGGACCAGGAAGCAGAGCCACACCACCATAGCTGGGATTGAAACCCCCCTTTCATGGTCAGGGGTTTCCCAGTCAAGGTCACCTGGGCTCGGCTTCATCCTCCCCCTCAAGGTATGCCTGGCAGGGCATGGGGGGCACTGAGTCTAGGCTGCTGGCCTTCTCTCCCCCAAGCCCAGTACTTCCGGGCTTGGCTCCTTCAGGATTGAGGGGCAGCAGCGGGGTCGGCTTGCTTGATGCACTCGCCTTCCAGCACACCTTACCCTATGGGTCCAGGCACACTTCCTGTGCAGCCTCAGAAAAGGCCCCAGCTCCTTCCAACCCCCTGGTCTGCGATGAGCCTCCCAACCCCTGGATACCGTTTCCCCGATCTCTGCAACTAGGACAGGGGCTTCTGGGAGACAACCTGGGTGAATTCAGGAGAACAGGAATCCCCAACCTGGCCCAGCTCCAGGGTGGACACACCAGTGCCTTCAGGGCATCCCCCTTCCCCAGGTGTTCATGGGCTGGTGTTCTCAACGCAGTAATCTCAAGAACTGTAAGTTATTTGAGCAGCCAGCCCCTCAGCCTTAGCTCCAGCTGACCCATCCTGCCAGCCCTGCCTCATTCCTGCGCCACCTTGACACTCCCTGGTCCCACCAAGCTCCTAGTGTCCCCTGCCCATTTGGGGCCCCAGCCTGCCCAAATGGGGGGTTTAATTGCAGGCTCTCCTACCTCACCTAGAGCCCACGGCCAAGTCCCTAATCCAAGCAAGACTCTCTGCTGGAAAAGCAAACCCAAACTGGCAGCTGGGGGTCAAGGGGCTAGCACAGAGTTGGGAGAAAAGCTTCAGGGCTGGAGGTCCTCCTGCCTTGCTGATCTGGAGGACCCTCCACGTGGGATCTGCCAGTATAGCGCGTTTCCCTTACAGGAGATGATCTGGATCGGGACACTGAGGCAGAACAGGCGCACCTAAGGGGAAGAACGCTACCTGAGGCGTTAGTGAGACAGAGCTGACCCAGGAGAAGGAGTATCTGTACTCCCGCTTCAGGAACGTGGGGGTGGGGGTGTTTGGGAGCAACCACCCACTCAGAATCTTATGAGAAAAAGTTGCTTTGCACACTGGTGACCCCGCAGGACACACCAACCACACATCTCCACGTCGCACCGATGATAAGGGAACAGGCAGCTCAGACAGGTACGGCGTCCACTCCAGTCCTATCTCCCCTTCATCCTCGTTAAGCCCACAGCCTCTCCGATCCCCGCGCCCCGGACACTTCCGCAGAGTTGCAGTGCCCCAGGTCCCAGAGGGATCGCGGGGCGGCCCGGCCCCCTGCCCGCTCCCTCCCGGTTCCCGCCGCACTCACCTCCTCCGCGGCGGCGGGGCCTGGGCTCCCGGGTGGCGGGGGCGGCGACGGCGGCGGCGGCGGCGGCGGCAGAGCGGCTCCCGGTTGCGCCGGCCGGCGCTAGCGGCCCCCCGGGGCCATGGCCCTGCCCGCGCCCTCTCGCCGCTGTGCCTGAGCCGGGGTCGAAGCCGCGGCCCGGGTTTTAACCGGTTCTGCGGGCTTCGGGCGCGTCAGCAGCCGAGGCCCCGGGCCCCAGCCCGGGCCATGGGAAGGCTCAGGGGCGCTCGGGGCCGCCTCCCCCCGGGTGGGCTGCGGGCGCCCCCTGGCCGGCGCGCCGAGGGCGCATTCCCCGGCGCGGGGCGCGGGCGACGACGCGCGCTCGGCTTCGGGGAGCTGCGCTTGGCTCGGCCCGGTGGTGCTCGCCTGCTTGCTGGACTGGGGCCGGGCGGCCGCGCTGGGCTGCGCCGCTCCTCGCGGCGCGCCCTGGCCCTGTGCTGCACTCGGGGCTCGCCGGACCGCGGCCGTTCGCTGGCTCGCTCGCTCTGGTCTCGCGGCCGCCGGCGGGACGGGGCGCTCGGAGCCGCGCGGGGAGCGCCGGCAATTGGCCGCCCGTGGGCGACATTTGCATAGCGCGGCCCCGCCCCGCCCGCCCCGCCCGGCCCCACCCCCGGGGCGGGACCCGCCCGGCCGCCGTCCCGCCCCCGCTCCACCTGTCCACGGGCTGGGCGGGGGGCTCCCCGGCTGTGGGGGCAGCCCGCACCAGGGGAGACTAATCTGCACCCCGCGCCCCCGCCCTGGCTTCGCGGGCGGCGCCCCCGCCCCGCCCTGGCTTTGTCTCTCCGTGGATACACCGTGCACACCGCGCCTGGTGTTTACTCGGGCACTCAACTCCCTGGCGGGAAGGGCGGGCGCGCCGGGGAGCAAGGAGCCTGAGCTCACCTGCGCACCCCCTGCCGTGTCACTCCTTCCCACTTGCTGCGGGCTGCGCCTGGCCCCGCGCGTGAGTCCCGCAGTGTAGGACCCAGGACTGCCCCAGCCGCTCAGCAGGTGGCGGTGCAGCCCCTGGGACGACTGGCACCGCTGGACCTGCTTGCTGCCTCCAGCCCAGGCCAGGTCAGCAGCCCGGCCTCACTGCTCTGTCCACTCACTCAAGGGCTCCCTGTGATTCCCCAACGTCCAGCCCTATTTCAAGCCAACAGCCCCACGCATCCATCCCTTATAGTTCCACATACCCCCAGAGAAGCCAGATAGGCTGGGTGGGCCTCCTCTCCTAAAAGGGACATTTGCTTTCAAATGGCCTCATGATGACCCCAGGACCCAGCAACTGAACCAGACGCCTACCCTGATCCCAGGAAGGTACCGGACACCCAACCCAACCCCCAAGGCCATGGCCTGACCAGCGAGGACTACAGTCTCAGCCCTGCCCCATGCACTTTGCTGAGGTGCCAAGGGGCATGGACCCTCTTTGTCCTCTTCTTTCTGTCCCTCCTCCTTCTTCTATTCCCTCCCCTTCTTCCTCTCTCCTCTTTTCTCCCCTCTTCCCTCTCTGGTCCATTCCCTTGTACCCCTTCCTTTCCCTTCTCTTCCCTTCTCTCCTATCTCTCTCTCTGCCTTCCCCTCCTCTTCACCCTCTTCCCTTCCCCCCATTTTTCCTTCTTTTCTTCCTCTTTTCTCTCCCTCTCCTTCTTCCACTTCTTCTCCCTGTTCCTCCTCCCCCTTCTCTTCCTGCTTAATAAGACTCCTTGGAGAAGGCATCTCTCCCTCTGATCTCCTGACTGGTTGACTGTGAATGCAGGGTGGGGTGGGATGGTGAGAACCCAGGTGAGGATCTCCTGCCCCTGATTTGGAGTGCTGGCCCACATGTTTCAGGCAGAGACCATTTGAAGCAAGGAAACACCAGCCTGGAGTTATCGTGGCTGCAGTGACAGTGCCTGCACCCCTCCTCTCTGTTATGTTTCACTTAAAATACTGTGATAATTGTCCCTCCTCACCCCTACTCCTCTGTACCAGGGTCACCCCTGAGGCCACCACCACTATGCACCACCATCACTGTGATTTCCAATACCATCCCTTACACACTCCCCCGCCCCCACCCCCCGCCTCCAGCTTCCAGCTTAGTTTTCTCATAGCCTGACCATTGCTGTCACCACCCCCAGCATGATCATCATCATGGTCACTAAAGCAGAACTGTTAGGACTTGCCAAAGATTCCAGAGTGCTGGGTTGGGAAGAAAAGAGACTCAATTGATTTTGATTTGTCCACAGAGCTCCTCTCAGACACACAGAATGGACACAGTACGTGGAGGCCTTCTAGGAGGGTGCGGGGTCACACAGGGAGAGGGAAGAGACCTATAGCTGAGCCCACCTCACACAATGGAATGCCAGTTCTCTCCTAACAATCTGAGAAGGCTGAGTAACAGATATAAATAAAAGCAATCATCGCAGCAGTGAATCCACACCGCACCCTTGACCAGTGTCCATGCTGGGTTGGCCATGTTGCATCATGATACATGTTATTATACATATAAAATATGCATTATTGGGAGGAACACAGTAGACCCTCCCACAATTTGCCTTCAATTTAGGGCGTCTAAAGACTCCTTGAGCCCAGCCCCAGATGCCAGGTTGGGAGGCCCTGCATGCCGCCAGCAGCCAAGCAGAGTTTATGTTTATTTACCCTCAGGTACTTCACAGTCCCTCAGAGAAGCAGGTTCTGCTGTCCCCATTGTAGAGATGAGGAAGAGGACACTGGGAGAAGCAGGGTAAGGCCTGTAACCACTAGGCTGTGGTGTCAGAAAAAGGTGTCCTTTTCAGAAGTTATTGGAAGGTTCCAGGAGCCAGGACCAGGCCATGGGGCCCACATGGAGCCAAGGACCTGCAACCCAGGCAAGCGCTCGGGGGCTGGCAATAAGCGCTGGAGCCTGGCGCAACACTTACGGAGTTCAATAAATCTTTATTGAATGAATAAGAGAGCAAATCCCTGCAGCACCAGATCCAAGAGGGAACATGAGCCAAGAGTCAAGAGGCCAGGAGCCAATTCCGGGTCCTACCACCTAGCTCCTCTAGCCTAGCGGCCCCCACCGAACACTTCCCTGCCACTCAGAGTCCTTCTATCTTCCTCTCCAAAAGGCACTCAGCTTCTAGCTCTATCCAAGGGCCACCTCGGATGCCCTTGGGGTCACCTGAAATAAGACAGCCAGGCCAGGCTAACTTCCCCCTGCTGGGCCTTCCTCCTTCTTCTGTAGGACACTCAGATCTCAGTTATGCTTCTTCTCCAGCTCCCCCATGGCCCATCCTCGTTCCAGTCTGGATACACAAGGTAAGGGTAGACATAGAGGTCGTTAGGCCAGGTCTAGTTCCTCCTCTGACTCAGACTCTAGGGTCCCCCTTTCAAATGGGTTCTGAGTACCTACAAGATAGATCCTTGGGGTGACATCCTGACTGCGTAGCCTTGGGCTCATGGCTCAGTCTCTCAGGGCTTCTGAGATACTCCAGAGCCCACCAACAGGGGTTACAACTGGGAAGGAATTGGCCCCCTTTGTTCCAGTCCCCACCCGGAGTGATGGTGCTGGCAGCAGGCAGGAGCACTTTGGAGTTCTTCCCCAAAACACTCCCAGGCCTTTCAACCTGGCCCAGCCTTTGTTTCTGCCTGCACTCACGCCTGTTTCTTTTCCTTCTGTCTCTTCCAGGCTGTGCTGTGGGGGGACGGAAGGGCAGCCCTGGGTCTCCCGCTGCCTGTCCCTCCTCTATCTGTCTACCCTGTCTGCCTTTGTCCGATCTACCTTGAGTGGGGATGAGAGAAGCCTGCTAAACTGGGTAACCTTGAGAGAGAATCTGCCCTTCCAGCCTCAGCATCTAGAAGAGGAGACGTGGGAGGCCTGGGCTTCAGGGACCCACTATGCCCCCGGATGAAGGTGGCAACTAACCCAGCACCCCCTCCTCTGGCCCAGTCTCCGGGGAACCTGTTTCCCGGGCCTAGCAGGCTGAGCAAGCCCTGGCCCGCCCAGCCCCAGCGTTGCTGGCTCAGGTTTCCCCACTTTCTGGTTTTCTCATCTCCCCTGCCCCAGGCGCAGCCTGATCTCTGGCCCAGCCCTCACCCGCCTCCCGGAACTGGATCCCAGAGACGGGGAGTGTTGGAAAGGGGGCCCCGGGAGGGGGGTACAGGGCGTTGCTCAGGCAGCACCAGGAGGGGGGGCAGTGAGGAGTCCCTGCAGCCCAGGCTCAGGATGGGGTTCAGCTCAGCCTCCTCCTGCCCAGCCTGTCCCAGGGGCTGGCTCCGAGCCCATCAAAAGCTGGAACAACCACCTCCCTGGCAGCTTCCCAAAGCCTCCTCTAGGCCTTTTCTGCTGCTGTCCCCTCTACCAGGAATGCTCTTCCCAGACTTCAGCGCCACTGTCGACTGAGTTTCCTCTAGAACCAGAGCCCTTGGCCACCTCCTTCACCCTCAAACACTGTCCCCTTCTGCACGAGGAGCCATCCTCCCTTCTGGAGGCTGCTTCATCCTCCCCTGCCCTGCAGGCAGGAGCTTTACACTGTCTCATCTCTAGGTCTTTGCACATGCTGTTCCCCCGTACCTGGCAATCCTTTCCTATTTCCTTCTAGATCCTTCAGGCCTCCCAGGAAGTCAATCCCAATGGCTGAGTCAAGAATTTCCTTGGGCCTCTGCGGGTACTGCATCCCCAGCCAGCCCCTAGGAGATGCTGCCTGGGACCCAGAGTGAACAAGAGTTCAGAGTGAACAAGAGAGGGGGACACAGGGCTCCAAGATCCTCACATGTTACCCTACTACCTTCATCCAGTGTGTGTGTGTGTGTGTGTGTGTGTGTGTGTGTGTGTGTGGTGAGGGAGGTGGGGGTTGGGTGGGCCCAGGCTCGGCTGGCTGCCAAGTGACCCGTGACCATCGGTCAGCCTGAGCATATCCTGTTTAGACAGAAGCCAGACAGCCATCCCTCACCCACTCGGGCCTGCCCAGCCCCTGCTGGAGAGTCCAGGTCTTGGGCCTAGAGCTCAATCCTTATCCAGCTCCAGAGAGGCCTCCTCACTAAGAATTGGGAATGGGAATTCAGTGTTTCCTCTGCCCTCCTAGCAGAAGCCTTTACTGAGGGTGCTGAACCCTGGGTCAGTAACGGTCGGGTAGCCCCAGCCACTGGGTGGGGATGGGGGGTGGGGAGCTTGGCTTAAGAGACGGGGTCTGTGTGGAAAAGACCTTGGATCTGGAGTCCACCTGCGAGCACCCACCAGCCGCCCCTTGGCTTTGCCCAACTCATTTGGCGCAGCTCCGTCTTTCCAGCTGCACAGGCCAAGAAACCATAGACCCAGCCTGGATTCTCTTTCACATCCACATGCAAACCACCGGCAAATACTTGCAACCTCACCTTAAAATATCAGGTGAACACTGTCCACCTTCTCCCTGGTCACCAGCTCTGCTGCCGTCGCCTCTGCAGCCACCACCTCCGTGACCAACCTTGTCTCTTTCCTGACAAGGACACGTGTCTCCTTCCTGGGCCCCCAGCTTCTGCCCTTGTCTCCTACAATCTAGCCAACCAGGATCCACAGAGACCCTGTTAAAATGGAAGCCGGGTCAGGTCTGTCTTTTCCCCAAAGCTCTCAAAGGCTCCTACTTTGTCAAGAGTCGAAGCCATGTCCTTACGGTGGCCAGCCCCTGCAGCCCCCTCCCTGCTTCTGACTCCTGTCCCCCTGCTCTTGGCCACAGTCTCTTCATGCCTCCTCTCACACACTCCAGCTTCAGGGCTCCAGCAGTGACTGGGCGCCCTTTGCCTGGGGTCCATGGCTTACCTCCTTCGGGTCTCTGCTCAGATAATATCTGACCACTGACCAGTGGGAGGGGACTGAGCCCAGGACCCTCTGATCAGAGACTGGGAGCTGCTTTCTACCCTCATCTGGGGCCCTCTGCTCACCCTCACCTGGAGCTGAGGATGGGGCAGGGATGGGTGCCCATTTGCTGTTTCCTCGTTTACTTAAGAGCTGAGCTGAGGAGAGAGTGTCTCAGGCAGCAGCAGCAGGGACTCAAGGTAGACTCTGCCTCGACTTAAAAGTCAGTGAGGTCCCAGCTGTGAGACCCCCGAGGGTCACGTATAGTCCCTTAGGCAGAATTATGCCTCAGAGCTAGGGGGGGACCCGGGCAGCCTCCGACAAAGCTGATGGTGACAGGCTCTGATCAGTGGGGTTTCTGGCTGCCTCTCAGGCTCACATCTGCTGCACACACCCCGTCCATGTGTCTGTGTGGCCACAGTCCTGGGGGAGGGGGGCCCAAGGAGGGTCCTGCAGCAAGGCCTGCAAGCTGGGATCTGGACTTACTTAGTTCCAAATGACTGGGGAATGTCCCTTCCGTGACAGTCACCGTGTGGCCTCCCCTAGTCCCTCACTCCCTGCAGGGAAGTGGGGCCCAGATGAAGGCAGCCCCCCCTGGAAGGGGGAGGGGTTGGTGGGCAGACACTGGGCTCCAAGTTTTCCCTGAGGAAGGGCTGCAATATGAGGTCACTGTCCGGACCCTCAGACCAGGGCTCTAAGGCCAGAATGCCAGGAAATGGGGTACCTTGACCAGCACCGTCCTGCACCGCAAGGTCTCTGTGGCACAGCAGCGTTCGGACGGGCCAAGAATTTTACTACCTGTGGACAGTCTCCCTTTCACAGCACATGGCCTCTGTGCCTTGGAGGAGGGTCGGGCAGCAGGGCTAACGTAGAGAGGAGCTGGGTCTTCCCTGGCCAACCCGGTGCTTGCTAAGTACCCCATCCACAGGGATGAGCTGTTTTGCTCTCTGTGTGTGGTTGGCAGGGTGACAAAGCTGAGCTCATGCTCCCTACCCCAGGACAGAGAGCCTTCCTGTCCTGCGAGGGTTTGATTTCCTAACATAATTAGACAGAGTGGACACCTTGGTGATACCTGACCTCTGGACCTGCACCTAAACACTGGAGGCTCCACCTGCGCTACCCGCGAAGTCCTAGGAAGGATTAGACCCCTGACTCGCCTTGGCCAGAACATTACTGTGTACCCATTTAATAGAAGAGAATACTGAGACTTTGAGGAGTGGGGGGCCAGGGCAAGTTTGTCTGGGGATTCCAAACTAGTGCTCCCTTGAATGTTGAGGTGCAGTCTCAGACTGAGGAAAGGGCAGGACTGGCCTGAGGGTGATGAGGCATGGCATAGTCTGATTTAAAATTTTAAAGGATTCCTTCAGCTCCTGGGAAGCCAAAAAAAGCAGGCTGAGGGCATCCCGGAGAGGGAGGGCAGGAGGCTGGCCGGATCACTGGGGTGCCACTGCCTATTCTCAAAGTCAACCAGGGTCCCCTCATTTTTGCCTTGGAGCTCATTCATAGGGTATGACCTGGGATTTTGAGGTGGGGAGCCCTGTCTGTATACTCTCTACAGGTGGCCTGGCTGGCCAGCCTCCCTGCACCCCTCTCCTGAGAAGGTGGTTGAAGCTTTAATCCGAGGACAAGTTTCTGCAAAGCTCATGTTTGCTGCCGGAAGAGGCAGGCACCAGCCTAGATGGAGGGATAAAGGGGGTGGTATATGGAGGAAGGGAGGGGGCAGGGCCTGTGTAAGGAGAAATCAGAAACCCACACTCCACCCTCTGCCCTGCCTGTCTCCAAGCACCTCCAGACTAGCTTCAGGGACAGTGTTCCTGCTTCCTGGAAGGATGCATTCTTCTGTCCACAGCCTGTCTGAGCACCTACTGTGTGCCCCTCTATGTCAGTCATGGCCTCAGGGCTCACAGGGAAGTCTCTGGGGCTTAAGCCACATCTCCGGTCGCCCTAGCCCCGGACAGGCTCTGACTTCTGTGGATGTTGGTCAGGGGCACAGAGGGACAATGCCTTCCCAAAAGGAGGCAATTGGCCTCCCCGTCCCTACCGATTGCTAGGCACCTTGCAATCCCGGAGAGGAAACTGAGGCTTGCGGCATTCCCATGCCCTTGTCCTCTCCTGAAGTGCCCCCATTCCTGTCTTCTAGCCTAAGGTACCCCAACTTCTTTAAAAAAATTTTTTTTTAATGTTTATTTATTTTTGAGAGAGTGAGCGAGCATGAGTGGGGGAGGGGCAGTGAGAGAGAGAGAGACACAGAATCCAAAGCAGGCTCCAGGCTCTGAGCTGTCAGCACAGAGCCCGACGTGGGGCTTGAACTCACAAGTTGTGAAATCATGCCCTGAGCCAAGTCGCACACTCAACTGACTGAGCCACCCAGCCACCCCTAAGTTACCCCAACTTCTTCCACCAACCCTTCACTGTGGTTTTTCCACACCACCCTCAGCCACAGGCTGCCTTCTCCCCACTCTTCCCTCGGTGCACCCAACCTCTGCCTATGGGGAGAGGAGGCACCTAGAGAGCTGGGCGGCTGGGGCCAAAAGGAAACTCCAAGTCCTCTATGCTAGCTCCTCCTGCCTCAGGGCACCCATTCTGGGGGCAGAGCCAGGCATGTGGGGAGGGCAGGTCTACAGCTCCCAGAAGCAGCCTGCATCCGATTCCCCTGAGGGCCACGTTCCACAGACCATCCGTTCTCACTTCCCTCCCTGAAGTGAGGGCTGTCTCAAGTATCCCCCTGCCCTCTCTGCAGCTGCCACGCCACTTGAGTACTCCCCCAAATTGGTGCCTCCCAGCCAAGAACATCTGTACCCCAGCCTTAGAAGGGTCTTGTCACTTGGGGTGGCCCAAAGATGGGATCTTAGGCAACAACCCAAAACCCTGGGTCAACACAGTGTTTCCCAGTCACGAGTCTGGTTGGACCCAGGCTAGGCTATGAGGGGCCCTCTTCCTCGGGCTGGTCAAGCAGGGTTGGCTGGGGCCCATTCTCTGGATAACACTGGTGTTTTCTTTTTCTTTCTTTCTTTTTTAAGCTTATTTATTTACTTTGAGAAAGAGAGAGAGAAAAAGAGTAGGAGAGTGTGCACATGAGTAGGAGAGAGGCAGAGAGAGAGGGAGAGAGAGAATCCCAGGCAGGCTTCATGTTGTCAGCGCAGAGCCCAAGACAGGGCTTAATCCCATGAACTGTGAGATCATGACCTGAGTGGAAATCAAGAGTTGCTTAATCAACTGGGCCACCCAGCCGCCCCAACGCTAGTGTTTCTTGCTGCTATTTTAGTCACCCAGAGAGTGGACCCAGTCCTGGACTCTTGGCTTGCTCAGATGTCAAGCTCTGCAGCCTTGTGGACACAAGGTGGTCCAGGCTAAGCCCCTATCATCCTGGGGCCTTCAGGTGGGGAAGGAGCCCTGGAGGAGGAGATAAGGGCCGAGCTTGTGGGGGTACAAGGCACAAGAGCCCCCCATCGAGATGTGGGAGAAATTCTGATTGCTGGGATGCCTGGCTGGCTCGGTTGGTAGAGTGTGCATCTCAGGGCCATGAGTTTGAGCCCCATGTTGGGGCTGCAGTTTACTTAAACATAAATAAATAAATAAATAAGACATTCTGATTGCTGAATGCTCCTGAGTACCATTCCCTCCTCATATGCTCCCCTGGACCCAGAGTTTTCTCATGAGGGGAGGTGTTGTGGGGGACTCCCAACTCTCCCGGAAAGTACCAGTGCCTACCCTCTCTGTCACTTGTTGACCAAGGGCACTGCCTCCCACACTGTAGGTCTCGGGCTCTAGAAAACACATCTGTAGCCCTATATTCTCCCCACAGGGCTCCAGGATGGTGGCTTTAAACCTTCCCATGCCAGGGACCCCTCACCCTCTACCAGGCCAGACCTCAGGCAAAGGCATCACTTGACAAATGGGGAGAATGAGGGCCCTGAAGTGTCCCGTGGAAAGTCTGAGGCAGAACCAGCAGAGCCCAGTTTGCCTGTCGTGGGGCCCAGGCAGTTGGTTAGAGAGGTCTCCCTCTTAGTGCCTGGAAGCCAGGTCCCCATGGGCCATGCTGTTCCTCCGGTCACTGCAGGGTTCCTGGAGGGCCATCAGCTCATCACACTTAGTACCGTGTTGCTCTCGAGCCCTCGCCCAGCCTACTCTCCCATGAGGTATGTCTTTTCTGTCTCCCTGGGGAGGCTCTCCTGGTTCTTCTGGCCTGGTTCAAATGCTGTCTCTCCAAAAAAGCCTCCCCTTTTTGCCCAGCGAGTCTCTCTTCTGAGCTTCTAGGGGAGAGCCTCTCGCTCTGCTTGTGTCTTGGTCAAATGTTATTCACTCTCTCACTCATTCATTCATTCATTCTGCAGACATCATGTGTGCCCAAGCCTGTGCCAAGTACTAGGCCACAGAGGCTGACATCTCTACACATCTCGCTCTCGTTCTGGGCCATGAACTCCAGAGGGTCTGGTGGAGTCTTCACTGGGCTAAAGGTGCAGGGCTGGTTCTGAGAAGATGGCAAAATGGGCCAGATTGCCACTGAGCTCCTGCTCAGTGGGTGAGGAAGCCACCAAATTCCCATCCCCTACTGCTGATGCTCTCCTCCAACGTGGCCTGAAACTTCAACAAAAGTGTCTCCAAGGGCCTGGGACTGAGGGGTGGGGGCTGCCTGGGGAGACCTTGATAGTGGCTGCCACAGCGTTGGGGGTGGGGGTTCGAGTTCCTGCAGGGCCCAGGCGCCACCCAGGGCCCAGGCCCCTTTCCTACATCTTGGAAAGGCCCCATGAGGGCTGGGAGATGGACTCCAGGGGGGAAAGGGCCTGTCACCTAGACAAGCGTGAGTCCCACCAAAGCATGGAGACCAGGGTGCAGCCTGGGCTGCGGCAGAAGCCGTGCAGCTCCGGCCTTGCTGTCTGTGCAGCCCCTGGGGCTTCTGCGGAGGTGGGAATGTGGGCAGACGCAGTCAGGACCACTGAGCTCTGATTTCGCTGTGCCTCCTCCTACCTACTCAAACATCAGGGCAGCAAGTCTGGGGTGCGATATGTGTGCACACACGTGCATGCGTGGGAAAGGGCCCCCTGGCCCCACCAAGGACCCCTCGAGTCCAAGCCTGGCTGCACACGCGCGGCTCTCACTTGCCCACGTGCATTTACCCACCCGTTCTCTGAGACCAAGTTTCCTCATCTGGGACATGAGAGCAAGCCTCCCCGCCTGCCACCCCCTCAACCCCACCTGGGTACACCTACCAAGAGCAGATCGCTGGGAACAGTATTTAATATGCAGGACGCACTCCGCTCATGCCATCTTTTGTTATGACTCCTTGTCTCTCCCCAGCGGATGACAGAGAGACCCAGGCGCCATCACCAGGGGCACGAGGGCTCACCTGAATTGCTCTGCATGGGAGAGAGTGGGGGGGTGTTTGCTTTTTCAGCCAGCATAAGGGTCTGCTCAGGATGGGGCACCTTGACCCCATATCCTTCCACTGCCCCTGCTTGTCAGACACCAAGGACTCACAGGGTGGCACCCCCAGGGTGACCCCCACTGGAACCTTCACCACAAAGATGACCTCACTGTCCTCCCTGGAAGAGGACCTATGTGCAGGTTGCCATGGGAATGTGGTGCTGGCAGAGCAACCACCTGGAACTCCCGGGCCACACACCTGCCTCCTCCTTAAACAGGCCTGCCCCACCTTAGCCACGACCCCAGCATCCAGCCCACAATTCCTGGAAAACATTTATGAACTAGAATTGGCGTGGTCCTGAGGCCCCAGGTCAGCGGGTGTCTCCTGGTGGGTGTGTGTAGGGTACCCAGAGGGCTAGGAGGGCGACTCAAGGAAGGCTGTGTAGAGGAGGTGAGGCTGCCACTGACCTTCAGAGGACCCATTAGAAATCTCCCAGCTTGAAGCATGAAAGAACAACCTGGGCAAGAGCCTGGAGGTGTGACCTGCCGGGCTGCCTGCCCTAGAGGCCAGGTCGTGGAGCTGTCTGGAGCGGGACTAGCACAGCGTCAGAATCCACTAGAGATGGGCATGGGGCCGGGGCGGGGCAGGGGGAGGAGCCGTGGCCCAGGAGTGCCCTTTTGACCAATGCTTACGAGAGAGCCGAGAGCCGAGAGAGCCGGGAGGGGCTGGGGCTGAGATCTGCAAAGACGCAGAGGGAGGGGAGATGTGGGTCCTGGAACAGTCCTTGGGGAGGCCTCGGCCAGATGAAAAGGGTGAGTGAAAGCTGGTCCCAGGGAACTGGCAAGCTAGTCAGAAGGGGAAGTAAGGGAGCAAGAGGCTAAGGCAACCCTATGCAAGGGGCTGGGGCAGGGGGCTCCTAGAGACCCCCAGCCTGTGGGGCCTTTGCTGCCTCTGAGCACCGTCTATTGGCAGATTGTGAGGTATCTTCCCCAAAGGGATAGGACGCCTCCTCTGGAGAACATGCTGCCGTCATGAGGGTTGGGGGGGGAGGGTCAGGAGGGCCTTGAGGCTTCCAGGAGGGCACAAGGCCATAGGACGTGTCCCTCACATGCCTCTACCCGCCCCAGCTTCCTGGTGTCCTTCTCTAGCCACCTGGACCTGGCTGCCATTCGAGCACACCCACAGTGAAGGCCGGGGAGAGGCCCACCTGCCCCCCAGGAGCCATGCGCTACCCCTCAGAGACCCTATCCCAGCACCCTTGTTCAAAACTGGTGAAATCGAGGCCCAAAAGAAGAAGGCTTCAGCGCTCCGTTGTTTCCACAGGCCTTCCTCCCAGGCCCCCATAAATGAGAAGTCCCAGCACAAAGAGTGGGCTCGGACTGCAGGGTGGCTTTGAGGCGCCTCTGGCAATCTCGGCCCTGCCTTCTGGAGCACCGGAACCTTCTCCATCCTCCTAGTTAGGCTGCTCCCCAAGGGCCCTTAGAGCTTCCGCATGTGGGCCACTGTACCCAGAGGATGCCAGGGACCTCCTCTTCCCTGAGAGGACCCTCTACCTGTCCCCTTGCCTGCTTCCTCTGGGCTGAGGAAGGGTCCTGTGCTAATCCCTGCCCCCAACCTCTGCCAGCCCTGCCTGGGGACTCCCTGTCTGATGGGTTGTAACTCCTCCAAGGGCTTCTCCAGGAAGGAGATCTGCTGAACCTGGTCAGGGAGCAATGGAGAGGGGTGGGGAGAGGGGACCAAATGGGGTTGCAGGGCAGGGGCGGTCAGAAGACGCTCTCTCCCCAGAGTTGTCTGTTCTGAGTGTTAGGCAGGCCTCTCTTGGCTGCCCTGCCCCCACCAGGTGTGGGGCTTCCGGCAGCTGAGAGGCCCCTTTGTCCCTTATCTTCTCTGCCTTGGTGGTGGCTGTGTCCAGATAAGCATCCTATTCGGGACTGAAATTCCAGACCGGCTGCCCACTCCCCCACCTGGGGGTCTGGGACCTGCCAGCTGCAGTTTCCACAGGACCCAACCAGAGTGTACGATCCACTTAGACTTCCCCCCAGCTGCACATTTTCCCCGGGACCCCCTCTCCCATCTGCATACTTGGACCTGCACCTCCACCACCCCATTGGCCCAGCAGATACGCGCCTCATGAACTGTGTGTGTGTGTGTGTGTGTGTGTGTGTGTGTACACACCCCTGACCCTCCCCATTTTGTTGACAGTGGGCCACTTTGAGGCCCCTCCCCTCCCCCCATTTCCACCCCACCTAGCCGGGGGGTGGGGAGGTTTACGAAGAGGCCTCTGACCTATCAGTGGGAGCCTGAAGCTGAAGAGCTGACCCCTGTGTGATCCCAAAGATGCCCCCAGGCAACCCCCATCCCGCCCCACCCCCCTCCCACCCTGACACACACATCCCCAGGCTTCCTGGACCACCCCTCTCAGGGACTCCGTCTCCATCTCCTAGCCCAGCTCAGCCTCCTTCTTCCCCGTCTCCCCCCTCCCCCCTCATTAAGCCTCCTAAACCCGCCAGCTCCCTGAAGCAGGAAATTGCATTCTGCCAAGATTAAATGGACTTGAACGCCCTGCCTCTGCCCGCGAGGGAGGGGAGCTGAAAGGAGCCAAGTTTGCTGAGGGTGGGGGTCTGGGACACCGAATCCCAGGTTGGGGAGGGGGGATCCAGAAGGGTGGGGTATTTCAGGATGGGGTGGGGGCTTCCTGAAGGGTGGAGGGGAGAGAGGACAGGACAGGGGCTGTGGGGAGGCAGGGGGCAGGGGTGATGGCCTCCCCTTCTCGCTGCTGCGGTGGAAATGAGACACAGTGAGGGGAAGCCAATCTGTGGGGGTGGGGGCATTCTGATTAGGGAGGGGAGAGGGGTGGGGAATAGAAAGTGGGGGAAAGGGGAGGGGAAGGGGCGGGAGGAGCGGTGATTGGGAGGTGAGAGGGGACGCCTGTCAGGTTGAGAGCCGACCTACAGGAAATGGGAAATGAACTTTGGGGGGATGCACTTACTGCTTTTTTGGAGTCCCCAGAGGAAGGGGCTGGCACACCTCACGCTCCCCACTGGCTCAAGGTCTCATCACAAGGGTACAGTCAGGCCGTCGGGAACTCCTGTGGGCCCTTGGGTCCTTGCAGAGCCCAGGACCCCCAGCCCCCAGCCCTGCACTATCTGGAAGTCCCCATCAGGAGACAGAGAGCACAACGGTCCCTCTGGGGAGAAAGATGCATTAAAGGTCGATACATACCCCCACCCCCACCCCCAGCCCCAGCCCCAGGCAGCAGGCGAAGTGGAGGCTGAGGTCTTCTGAGGTGTGCCCTTCGCCCAGATCCTATGTCCACAGCAGCCCCACACCTCACAAATGGGGGGATTATCATCTGCTGGACTCTGCAGCCCAGAGAGGTTGCTCCTTCTCCAGAGAGGCTGCTCCTGGGGAGGGGTTATACCAGTTCCTCCTTTCCCGGGGTGGGTAGGGACAACGACAGCTAGGCTGAGTGTGGACCCCAGAGGGGCAATTCCTGTCCAGGGGCCCAGCTCTGAGTCCAGGCCAACCCTCCAAGGCCTGGTAAAGCCACATGGGCTGGAGGAACAGGAAGAACAGTTAGTCCAAATTGGTCAGGGATCACCCCTGGGAGTACCCACTCGAGAGGCCTGACTATGGGGCAACAGTGCTCCCCAAGCACCCACTGTGTGTCAGCCTGTCCTTGGCCTCGGGGCAGTGGTGGGAGCTGGGAAGGACAGCCCAGTTCTATTGGCATGGTGGTCGGGAGTGGAGGATTATGGGAGGAGTTCCCAGGAGGGAAGCAGAGGCCACTCCTGGGCCAGGAAGAGAAGACAGGTTGTCTGGGAATGGTCTGAGAGAGCTCAGCCTGGCGGAATATGGGCAAGCAGTGGCAGCCTCATGGGGCTGAGGTGTTGGAGGTCCCTGTGGCCATCAGGCAAGCTTGGGGCAATGGACAGTGGTGGGAATTCGTGTAAGCTCCAGAGCTGGGCTGGGTGGGCTGCCTCCCTCCTACCACCCGCCCACCCCACCAAACCTGCTTCCAGGGCTGTTTGTTCAGATGCTGATGCCCATTTCAGGCGACTTGAGCTGGACAGATGGTTTCCGGGGAAGAAGGCTAGCTCTGTTCTGGAGGCTGGTGAAAATCAGCTTCACCTGTCCAGATGTGGCAAAACCAACCCCTTTGTCTGTGGGAGGGGGGCAGGTGTGCCTGGCTAGTGCCCCAGGGGTCATTCTGGCAGGCCCTGGGGGAGACAAACCCATCCCTGGGGAATGAGGTGCCAGCTACAATAACTGTGCTGTGCCTGCTGGGAAGGAACACAGCTGAGTCCAGACAAAGCCAAGGTTGCAAGTACCCCCCACCGTCTGCTCCCCAGTGTTCCGGGCCTGAATGTTCCCTGGTCACTTCCTGGTTAGGCTCTCAGTCTCTAGTCTGATCAGTGGAGCTGGCTGCCGGGAGATCTGAGTTGGCCTGTCCTTCAGGTAACTGAAAGGCAGTGACTCAAGGCCCTACAGGAGTGGCCTCCCTGTAGAGCCTTGAGTCACTGCCTTGTCCTGGCTCCATGTCCCCCAGGCTATCCACGTGGACAAGAGATGCTCCCTGTACTCCCTTCTGACCTCCCCTCCCACAACCCTCCCCTGAGACCTATCTCATGCCTTCTGCTTTGGGCTGTAGGCTGGAGAGAGACCTTGGGCGTGGCCACCTCAGCTCAGGTACTTCTCCTCCAAGAAGATACCCGAGTCCCTCTTCCTTGGCATCCCATGTGTCCCGTGGCTGTCATCACAGGCTGAACCACTCTGCTTTGTCCTCCTTACCCATGAGACTTTGAGCTCTGGGAGGATGGAGACCACATTTGTCTCAATCACACATGGTCCCCGGTTCCTGGCAGCACTGGGTAACAGCTCAGTCAACTGACTGACTCCACATGGTACAGTACATTTCTAAGACTTTAAGGCAAAATCATTCATTGCCTTGGGGCCCTGGGTGGCTCAGTCAGTTACGGGTCCAACTCTTGGTTTCGGCTCAGGTCATGATCTCATGCTGACAGCTGACAGCACAGAGCTTACCTGGGTTTCTCTCTCTCCCTCTCTCTCTGCCTCTCCTGTGTTCTCTCTGTCTCTCAAAATAAATAAACTTAAAAAAAAAAATCTTTTTTTTTAAACCATTCATTGCCTCCAGCATGGAACCGCCTGTGTGCCCCTCTCTTTCTCAGCCCCTGGTGGTGGGTGGGGAAGGGTATGGACATTAGCCAGACATGGTTTCTGCCTGCCCAAAGCTCGGAATCTTTCTAGAGGAAGATAGGTCTGGGGTGAAGGAAGTAAGTGCCATGCCCCTGGGCCCCAGAGTAGCCAATGATGGCTCTCACAGCATCAGGAGACGGTGGGCTGTTGGGGTCAAGGGTCAAGGGAGCTTCCTGAAGGGACTCCATGGAGAGTACTGTCATCAGGTGGGTGGGAGGGCTTCTTTTTT
Source organism: Paguma larvata (assembly GCA_030068075.1). Taxonomy (NCBI): domain Eukaryota; kingdom Metazoa; phylum Chordata; class Mammalia; order Carnivora; family Viverridae; genus Paguma; species Paguma larvata. Next base: position 18,058,663 of record CM057842.1, on the reverse strand, counting down.
TTTTTTTTTTTTTTTAAATTTTTTAATGTTTATTTATTTTTGAGACAGAGACAGAGCATGAGTGGGGGAGGGGCAGAGAGAGAGGGAGGCACAGAATCCGAAGCAGGCTCCAGGCTCTGAACTGTCAGCACAGAGCCCGATGCGGGGCTCGAACTCACAGACCGTGAGATCATGACCTGAGCCGAAGTCGGACGCTCAACCGACTGAGCCACCCAGGCGCCCCATTTTTAATAATTTTTTTTAATGTTTAGTTTTGAGAGAGAGAGAGAGAGAGACAGTGTAAGCGGGTGGTGGAACAAAGAGAGAGGGAGACACAATCTGAAACAGGCTCCAGGCTCCAGGCTCTGAGCTGTCAGCACAAAGCATGACATGGGGCTTGAATTCACAAACTATAAGATCATGACCTGAGTTGAGGTTGGACACTCAAGCAACTGAGCCACCCAGGCACCCCGGATGGGAGGGCTTCTTAAGCTTCCAATCTCCAGTCTCCTTAACCAGCTGTGGAGATGAGCCTCAGTGATAGCCCAGTGCCCCCCATACTCCCGGCTCTAATCTGCTCCCTGCCCCATGGATGAGTCGCCTAAACAGCTGACAAGACAATTTGTTTCCTCTACTCCTTAGCAACCACCCTTACACCCACCCCTACAGACCATCAGGCACCTGAGCTCCATGCAGGGGAGCTGGTCTCTTCACTACCCTACCAGGAGGCCTGTTTAACCACCCTTTCCCGTTGACCAGGCCTGCCCACCCTTGTCCCGGGCTGAGAGCCCTGCTCTGGTGACCTGAGAAGTGTCCCCATCCCACTGGCCCTGTGCCCTGGGTTAGGAGATATTGTCCCTTCCCCCACCATCTGGCTTCCAGGGCTGTGTGACTCATGAGCTGTGGGACTTCAGACAAGTCTCCTGCTTTCTCTGTATCTTTGGGGTCTCCCAGCTCAAGAGCAGGATGCCTACCCTTTGACTGGCAGGTGGCTGGCAGGAGAATGAGGGCGTGCCTTCTGGGTTCGGGCTGGGATATCACACAGGCTATAAACAGTTGCTGGCATTTCCCCAGCTTCTCTTTTAAATGCCCTCTGGGGAGGCAGGCTTCTGGGCCCTGATTCCTGGTCCTGGAGCCCCAGGGACCCCCTCTCCACTGAGGCAGAGCAATTCAGTGTTTCTTGATGTTCAAGTATCAGGCTGGTCCGGGGATACCGGCAGTGCAATAGGAGGCCTGTTCCCTGCATGACGTGTGCGTACGGGGTGTGGAAGAGAGGGTGCTGGCTCTGACCCTAGAGGAGAGAAGGTGCCAGGAGTCTCCATGGTGCCCAGAATCTAGGCTCGCAGGTGTCCCAGGATGAGGTGGTCTCTGTTCCCATCCTGCTGACACTGGGCCTGCCCCTGCCGAAGGCTTGCATCAGCTTTGCATTGTCCTGCTGGTCCCCCTCTATCCTTCACCCTCCTGACTCCGGATGGGACTCCAGTGCTACCCAAGCCCGCCAGGGCCAGCAGATCTTCCTGGAGGATCTACCCAGCTGGAGAGTGCCCGGATCCCAAGCCCCCATCAGTGATGCCTGCCAGCCAGCCACCTGCTGCTCACATGAGTAACCTCCGGCAGCCCTGATCCCCAGTAGTTCAGCCTCGGGGTCTCAAGTGTGGAGGCCCCGGCGGCTGACGTATGGTTCAGAGCCACAGATTGCTAGGGGGAGAGGTGGGGTCTGTCCTTCCCTGGGTTCCATAACCCTGGGAAGGGTTGTGCCTGTAGAGAGAGGTGACCGGGAGATTAACAGGAAGACGCACAGGTGCCTCCCAGCTGAGCATGGGGGAGGCCCAGGGAGCAGGGCGTTCCCACCTAGACATCCCTGCTCTCACCTAGGGCTTGGTCTGGTCTCCCTCTTTCCCAGCCTGGCCTGGGGCTTCCCTGGTCTGGGAGCCTGGGAGGAGTAGGGGTTAAAGAAACTTTGGGCAGCTGTGTGTGGGGGGGTGGCCACAACCCCTTCCCAGAAGTCTCTGGTTTAACCTCTCCTCCCCCAGCCCTCCCACCAGCTGGCAGGACAGAAAAGAGGTAACCATGCCTGTCATGGAGAACCCCGTGGCTTTGTCCCGGCTAGTGGAGCCTACAGGACTGGTGGGAATAATAACTCAAAAAAGTTTCAAATACAGACTTTATTATCCTGCACATGGGGGACCACAGACCCAGGTGTTCAGGTACTTGTGGACTCTGTGAGCATCTTGTGGGTCCTTGGTGGGAAGGGCAGCAGGAGCCCATCCCTCAGGTGGAGTGGACTCAGGCTGGGACGGTTATTTTTAAAAAAAAAAATTTTTTTTAAACAATCTCTACACCCAACATGGGGCTCAAACTCACTACCCTGAGAGCAAAAGTCACAAGTTGTACAGACTGAGCCAGCCAGGTACCCCTGCGACTGCTATTTATTAAAGGAAATTGCTGAGTGGGGCACCCGGGTGGCTAAGTCAGTTTAGCGTCTGGCTCTTGTTTTCAGCTCAAGTCATGATCTCATGGTTCGTGAGTTCAATCCCCACATCGGCTCAGTGCTGACAGTGCGGGGCCTGCTTGGGATTCTCTCTTTCCCTCTCTCTTTGCCCATCCCCTGCTCGCTTGCTCTCTCTCAAAATAAATAAACTTAGAAAAATTAAAAAAAAAAAAAAAAAGGAAATTGGTGAGGTCAATGCTTACCCAAACAAATCTTGTCTCTGGGAGTTTCCAGCCTTGAGTGAGGAAGGAGCAGGAGCGGGCAAGGCCTCAGACAGCCTAGGCCTCAATCTGGGGGTTCTTTGTAACCCTCCTAAGGTCAGCTTACCCATTTGTGTCCCCAGGAGGGCTGCTGCTATGGGGTCTTGGCCCTTGAGCCCAAGGGACAGTGAAACCAGAAGTGACTTCCCTTCTGCCTTAGCACCCACCTGATGGCCCTGAAGTCCCTTTGAGAACCAAGCCCCAGGCTGATGGAGTTATGGTGTTGCTTTCCATCCATCCTGCGGGGGCGGGAAGGCTCTCCCAAAGTGACTGATGGAGTGGGGGAACAGGCCTAGGGCGAGAACAGGGGAGGCAAGGGTACCCCTGCTACAGGGCTCTCCCGGACTTCTTCCTCCTTGAAAACTCTTCTTTTTGGGGGCCTGCCTGTGGGAGCATGAGCCTGCTACAGACACAAGTCAAGGTGTGAAAGAGTTACATGCAGATGAGGCAAGGTCACACAGTGCATGGGACTTGGAGCCCCATTATCCCCTAGACCCAGTCTACTCTGCTCAGTCCATCCTGGACTGTCAGCGGCTCTTCTCCCAGCCAGGAGACAGGTGGGGACAGGAAGGGTATGTTGGGCCTCATGGATTACAAGGACCAGACTAATGAAGCAGGTGCCTAGAGAGACAGGACCCTAGCAGGGAGGGGGAGAGGCAGGTACTGGACAGTATCTGCATCCACTTCGTTCCGTCCTTCTCAGATGCCCTCTGCCCAAATCTGGCCCAGGATCCCACTAAGCTAAGCTCTTTAGCACCAGGACACAGTAAAAACAACATCTGTCCCCTATTGTCCCGGCGCTTTGAGATCCTCAGATGAGCCTTAGGGACACAGGTCTGGGAGGGTCTCTGCTGACTCTCCCTGCTCCTGCACAGACACTCGGCCACACAGGCTGCACCCTCACCCAGGCTTTCTGGATGAGCTGGCCTTTGCCTGCCCAGCCATGCAAAGCCCTCTTCTTCACACCACAGACCTAGGCCTGGAGAGGGAGTGGGGAAGAGACTGCCCTGTTCTCTGGGGTCTAGTCTGGGTGTAGTAGTCAGGGAGGAATGGGGCCTGGGTCTTCCCCCAGGCCCTCTAACCCTCCACCTCTGGCTGGTAGCTGTGCCCCCGCTCATGCACAACCTTCTAAGATTCAGAGAAGAAAAAAGAAGAATGAGGTGTCTGAAGATGAGGATTGAGGGGTGGAAATTACCTCAACTGAATTTTAAAAACCCCTGGCTGGTTGCCATGGTAACAGAAAGGTGCATCCCATTGCCATAGCAACAGGCAAACACCAAGGTCTGCTGCTGGGATTGGGGATTTGGGATGTGACCGGAGGGGGTAGGCAAAGGAGGCTGGGCCTGAGCTAGAGCAGTTGGGGGCGCTATCCAGCCTGGGGTCACCCAGCCCCCAATCCAGAGGCCAGAAAGCTAGTCTTAGGGTCAGAGATTGTTGGCAGAAATCCCCTGGCCCCTACCACCCACCCCTATCTCACGCGGCTCCAGCCTAGGAGCCCCCAATGGGACCCTGAGTCCGCTTAATTGGGCTCCAAACTGGGCAGGACCTGGGGCTTGGAGACCATCCAAGTCAGTGCCTAACCTCAGGAAGCAGAAGTCTGAGAGTCACCATTATAGTCACTGGTCCCAAGAAAGAGAAGTGCACAGCCAGGAATCAGCTCTGTGAGGCCTGAAGGACAACTATGTAACACCCCGAGGACAGTTACACACACCTGGGTGGTTGTTGCTACACACACGTGGAATATGACCACACACACCTGGATGACGGCTCAAGGTGGCAGTCCTGTCCTCCAGGAACCGACAGCCTCTGGGCCTCTAGACTTATCACTGGGATCCTGGTTGAGTACGAAGGTCCAGGGAGGGACAGAAAGACTCCTGTTCTGTCACCACTGAGGACACTGTCAGGAGGCCCAGGACAGCCTGGCAGCCAGAAGCACAGGTCACATTCAGCAGGTCCTGGTAAAGACTCAGGACTGACTTGTGCAGCCACTGGGCCCCCTAACTGACCCTCTCACATCGCAGGCTCCATGCAAGGGGCTGGACATTCAGGCTCATGGGCCCCTGGCCTGATATCCTACCATCAGAGTCAGTCTCTGGGGATCCCAGTGACGCCATAAGATGCATGTTAGACACACCTGAGAGCATCTCAGCTCCTGGAGTCTCAGGCTTTTCCATTAATGCATTAGTGCAGCCAAGGTTCAGAGATGATGTGAGCTGCTGTGGCCTTGGAGACGTGGCCCTGTGCGCAGGCGTGTCTGTGTGTGTGCGCACACGTGCTGGACAGTTGGCAAAGGAGGTGGGGGGGGGGAATCTACCTTTCCAGCCTGCTAGCCTCAAGCAGGCTTGTCACAAGCTAGATATCCAGACCCTTCCTCGAGAGCATGGCCTGGACATAAGAGTTCCGAGGAGACACTGGAACATTGAGGAGGCCGCAGCACCCTGGGACTCCCTGGGGTGGGTGGAGAATGTTGGGGAAAGCGGCCCTCGAGCAGGTAAGAGATACCTCCTGACTCTGGAGAAGTAGGAAAGAACCCAGGGCACTCTGAGGCCTCCTGCTCTCCCTCAAGGCTGTCCTTGCCTGCTCTTCTGGGTGACCGCTCAGCAGCAGTGAAAGGGAAATATTCCTTCCCCGGCTCTGCCAGGGCAAAGGCAAGTTAGTGCTTCAGACAGGGACCCCAACCCCACTGCCCCTCTCACAGGGAGGAGAGCTGAGCCCAGAGGGGCCTCTACGGAGCCCTGGGAGGGGAGATCCAGCCCTGGGCGGCCCCCTCAGGATCCTGCCTTCCCACTAGCCCAAATTATTCTAGGTTAACAAATTTTGAGGTGCGGCAATAGCAATCCTGCTAAACACAGGGGTAAAGGCCCCGTGCACCCCAACTTGTCCAGGCTATGGGGAGGAAGTGCCTGATTCCGGTCAGATGGGGCATTCAGCTCTGATGCTTAGCTGGAGTGATGGCTGGCAGGGTGGGGGCACGGACCCTGACGGAGGTGGGGGTGCCCCCAGGCCACACCTCTCACTCGTACACACGGGCACACACAGGGACCGACAGCACAGTGGCACTGGCCCATGGGGAGTCAGGACCTCTGGCCACTTGGGACTTGTCCCAAAGTGGCTGAGCCCTCTTCAGAGCAGGCACCCTCAACTGCCTCCTGGCCAAGTTTGCATCAGGCTCCATCCCCACCCTCACCCTGGGCCATGCCAAATAGGGCGCAGTCGCCATTGCCTGAGGCATCTTGGCTAAGTGCAAGAGGCCAGCCCAGGAGCTGAGGATCCCAGCCTGGGCCAGTCCACCTTGGCCTCTGCCTCACAGCAAAAGGAACCTGGCCTTCTCTCAGAGGGCTCACCCGGTGGCAGCTAGGCTCCCAGCACCGGTGAGCCAGAAGGAAATGATCTGGGGCCCACTGGGCAGGACCCAGAGAATGAGAGACATGGGGACTGCTATCCCAGGCCCCTCACCGCTTCATCACCAGGGCTGAGCTCAGCTTGGCAGAACTGAGTGTGGGACTGCACCCCATGGGCAGGTTTGGAATCCATGGATGACCCCATGGATCACCTGGGCCCCACTTCCTGGGCCAGAGCCTCACTGGACTCACCATTATTGACGTCCCCTTATTATTATTACTAAGTTTATTTTTTGAGAGAGAGAGAACCAGCTGAGGAGGGCCAGAGAGAGAGGGAGAGAGAGGATCCAAGAGCCTGATGTGGGGCTCAAACTCACGAACAGTGAGATCATGACCTGAGCCAAAGTTGGATGCCTAACTGATTGAGTCACCCAGCCACCCCTGAAGTTTCCTGTTGTTTTTTTTTTAAGGGGTGCCTGGCTGTCTCAGTTGGTTGGGCATCTGACTTTGGCTCAGGTCAGGATCTTACAGCTTATGAGTTTGAGCCCTGTGCTGACAGCTCAGAGCCTGGAGCCTGCTTTGGATTCTGTCTCCCCCTCTCTCTGCCCCTCCCTCCCTCACTCTCTCTCTCTCAAAAATAAACACTAAAAAAATTATTTAGAGAGAGAGTGTGCACACAAAAGAAGGGCAGAGAGAGAGAGGGATGAAGAGAGAATTCCAAACAGGCTCCTCACTGTAGATGTGGGGCTCGAACCCACAAAACATGAGATCAAGACCTGAGCTGAAATCAGGAATCAAACACCCGGCCAACTGAGCCTCCCGAGTGCCCTGACATTTCCTTTTTAATTTCAGGATTGCTTTGAATACCTGAGCTAAGGACTGACCCTAAATATGGGTTCAACCCCACCCTGGGTACAGCGGTGGACAGAGAACCATCCTGTTCACTCTAGAGCAGGAATTCAGTGTGTCTCAAGTATGTATGTACCCATGCCCTCATTACAAGACCTGCCAGGGTTGGGGGGACCATCCTTGGCCAGTGTGGCACCTTGGAAGAAGCTTCCACGCTCACCTCTGAATTCCGAACAAGGTCTCATCCCAGGCCCCTTACTGGTATAAGGGCCTGGGAGGCTACCCTTCAGGCCTGCCCCTACTCAGAACCTGGAGACCCAGCTCTGCTCCCAGAAACTCAAGTTTTGACCCTGCCTCCCCTCTCTGGTCCCCAGGACAATGGTTTGGGCTGGGACCTGGCAGATCCTGCTTATCTTGTCATAAATATTTATCAGGCTCTAGGGGCCAGAGCCTGCAGCTGGCTTGGAAGGGGGGTGAGGGGCAGATGCTTCAGAAGGATCTCAAAGCCCTTTCCTAATGAGGGTGCCATGAGGGGAGTGTGCCACCTGGGCCTTGGAATCCTTGGGGAGGGGAGGACAGATGGACAGCGGAACGGAGTCAGGGGGAGCCTGGGGGGACTTGGGCATGCTCCAGCAGCCAGACCTCCCCATGCACCCCAGGAATGTGGGGGAGGAGTCAAGAGGCCAAGGCCAGGGGAGACCTGGCAGCCTCTGCCCTGGACTGTCCTCTCAGAGTGTTCTTGAGAACTGTGCTCCCCACCCCCCACATTAGTCCTGACTATGCTCTTACTCTCTGAATTCTCCCCACAATCCTCCCAGAGCTGTTTTTGAACCACATCCTTTGAAGCGGTGCTCCCACCAACATCATCCTCCCAGATTTGTGCTCCTACACATTCTCACACCTGCAGAGCTGTGCTCCCTGTATACTGTCCATATGCACGGAGTCGTGCCCCATACAGACCTCTCCCCACCATGTCTCCTGACCCCACACCTGCCTCCTGGAACCGAGTCTTCCCAGAACTGTGACCCCAAAAGGCTCCTCCCACCTCTCCATCCTCCAGAGCTGTTGCCTCTCCACATTCAGAGCCCCCATGCCCCCATTATGAGCCCCTCTCCTTGCCAAGTGGGATTCTGACCACGGGGGCTCTGGTGAGCAGAGCAGCCTCCCCATCCCAGGGGTGGAGCCCTCACTCAGTCCCTGATCGCCTGTGCGCAGCGCAGCCACCCCCCTGCCTCCCTCATTGGCATGCTAGTGGGACCCACAGGTGGAATCAAAGCCCTGCGCTCGGAGCTGGAGCCGAGCTGCACAGCAGGGAGCTTGGGAGCCTTTGTCTCCCCAGCCCTGGGGGTGTAGGGAGCCAGGGGCAGAAAGGGCACATTTTGGGGCCCTGAGTCTTCTCCTCACTGCTGCAGGCAGACACAGCTTGCAGATAAGGGGGGCAGCCTGAACCGGTGAGCACCCCGGTAGATAATGAGGGGCTGTGGGGGAAGGGACAGCCTCAGGCAGAGCCCTGGGGGGGGGGGAAGGCTGCCTCCCAAAGCCCAGAGCGCTCATTAGTGGAAGCCTGGGAGGGGAGGCAGCTAAGTGGGTCAGTCTCCCTCCCCCAGCCTGCCTGACAGGTGTGGGTGGGAGGGAGGATTGCCAGCCTATTGTCCCCCGTTGAAGTCGGTCCCACTCTGAATCCCCCCCCACCTCTCCAACCCGCTCCCCCTAGGAGCCCCCATTCCCTCTCTGAGACCCCCTCCCCTTCCAGAAACCTTTCCTGAGCCCCTCCCCCCAGCCACCATCCCCTCCCCCAGGTGCTGGCCCCTCAGCCAGCCTCCCCAAGGCATCCTCCAGACTGAGCCACACCTGGGAGAAATTGAAATCTTAGACTCTTCCCCTACCCCCGCCAATGAAGCAGACATCCCTGTCCTGGCCATGAAAGGCAGTAAAACACAGCTCCACTGGGGCCGGCTGAGGGTTGTGCCAGAACAAGCATCCAGATTTGGGGGCGGCAGCCAGGCAGGGCGCGTTGTGGGCTCCAGGCCAGGGCTTCTCTGTGCCCCCAACCTCACAGGCAACCGTCTCTGGGTGCCCGCTCTGAGGTCTCCAGCTCCCCTTTGTCCCCCACTCCCAGTTGAGAAGATGATTGCCTTGGTATATGTAGCTGAGGAGTAAGAGGCGGAGAAGCGATTGGGGGCAGCACAGAGGGGAAGTCTCCCTGCAGGGCGGGAAGGTTCAAAGAGAATGGGTCTTGCTGCCTGGGTCCACCCTCCCAATTCAGGAGAGAGCCAGATGAGGGCAGGATGGGCCGTGGAAAAGTCAGCCGCCCACCTCCTCAGCCTCCTTTCCCCTCCAGTCTTTTTGGCTGGGCCCCTCCCTGATCAAAGACTCCCATTTCCTGTCAAGGCCACCTTCCTCAGGCTCTGAGAACCCTCTGGACCAGCCCAGCTGGTCCCAGGGCTAGGGCCGAGGGTAGAATATGTAAGGTGCTCTGCCACCCTTGATGTTGTGGGGACATAGTTCTGGGAAGAACTGAGTGACTAATCCCAGTAACCCCAAGCCCCACCGCGGCCTAGGCCAGAGGGTCACCGCAGCCTGACTCGCGTCTCCGTCCGGCTGCACAAGAGTTAATCTCAGGGTGCCCCCCCTCCACCACGTGTGCACAAATTCCAGGAACGCTTTCCATTAAGGACGCTTGCTCGGAGCAGATTTCATTTACATTAATAAGAACCAGAAAAATCTGGGTGGGGGGGCAACAGCGGCATGTGGTAGCTACTCACGTTTTGTGTTTTGCATCGGAGTCTGGTAGAGCCCGAGGGGCTCAGGCTGGGGCTCCTAGTTTTAGAGGAAAGGCCTCATCAAGCTATTGCTGGGGTGCCTAGTCCAAGGGGAAAAGGCAGAGTCCATCCAGCCCTCAGAGATCCTTGTCTGAGGAAGGAGGCAGAGCCCAGTGGATTCTGGCGACCCAAACCCTGGAGGGATGGTGGTGGGGAGTACCAGAGCCAACCTGGTCCTAGGGTCTCCCAGAGCCCAGTGTTGGGTGGGATAGGACACCAAATCATGGGAATGACTAGCAGCAGGGACAGCAGCCCTGGGCTTCCATAGGCTGTTAATGAACTCTGTGAGCCAGGGTTTGCTGCTGCCCATATCTGAGCCTCAGTTTATCAGTTTAAGAAGGCTGCTTCCTCCCCTCCCCACTAGGTGTGGCTGCCGGTATGAGGAGGGAAGGTTCTGAGCTTTGAGCCAATCTATTTCAGGAGCACTATGCCACCTTCCTCAGCCTCTCTTTCCACTTCAGTGCTACCTCTCAACCTTAGAGCTGAGCAGTGGACTCTGTTAAGTGAACACAAGAGCTTGTTGGGGTAAGAACCCCCAAATCCTCCCACCTGGGGAGGAGGGAGCCAGGGCAGGTTGTAAGGGTGTGTGGGAGTGTTTCACTGGACCTGGCCTGCCCATGTACGGGTGGTCAGGGAGAGGTACGTGTGAGCTCGTACGCTTCACACACGTGTGTGGGGGTGTTGGGGTCTGCAGGCAGCTGAGTGTCCTACCCCATGCATGTCATCGAGGCTGCTGAAGAATGCCTGCTGCCGGATGACTATCTGGGCCTGTGCGTGCACGTGCGTGTGCACTCTTTCTGAATGCTTGTCAGTACAGAGGGCTGACCCTCAGCCCAAGGAGTCAAGCAGAAAGAAAAAGAGGAAGCCCCCCCCCCCCCCAGGCTTTGGGCCCAGCGCTACCTTGCTCTAGGCTCCACAGATGGGCATTCTGGGGCACTCTGCACTGAACCCTACACTTACACAGCAGGCTAGGCTCCCACATCTGCAACATTCCCGTCAGGGCCCAAGCTGGGGGATTGTGGGGGGACACTTAATTATGTCCATGAATCATTCTCAAATAGCTCCTGTCCAGCCAGACTCAGGGGTGGTGCTGCCTGCTCAGAGCTGGGAGCCGGCCTGGGTGCGCCAGGCTCTTGGGGGCCTTTCAGTCTGGCAGGAGAGTAGGGGTCTGGGCCAGGCCTGCAGGCCCCTCCTCTCTCCCTGCCTTCTGTGGCCTCACCTCCCCCATGCAGTGTAGAATTCACCACTGCTGCTCAGCTGTCTTATCTGGGCGGCTGAGGCCAGGGGGTGGAGCGGAACTGACTCCCCCAGACCCAGCCGCCCCTACCCCACGTTATCTTGCCCCCGCAGGCTCCTCCCACCCCTTGCAGCAGCACAGACCTTTCCTGCTTTTCTTCCCAGCATCCTCTAGGCCTTGCTTTGTCTGCAGTTGTCTTTTTTCTCTGCATCTCCCCGTCTTCCCTCTCTCCCCAGGGCGATGTGGTGGTGGTGGGGCGTCCCAAGACACAGCTCTCTCCACCCCTAGCTCCTTAGCTGGAGATAGTCCTGCCCAAACCTGAGCCTGACCCTGTGCCTGCAGCCAAGGACCCATCTTTGCTGATTTCCTTTTGCCCAGGGGCCAGCTAAGCAGGGGCACCTGGGTTAGAACCCAGGCTCAGCACTTGCCGACTTGGTAACCTCCAGCAACTGTTCTGCTTTGAGCTTGTTTTCTCTTTAAACCAGATGAAAGCAGTGCAGGGACTAAGTGGGACAGGAGGGCCCTGCCCTTGATTTGTGCCTCCTGCTGGAAAGCTCCCCTCCTTTCATCTTTGGGAAGCTGGGTGAGGGCACGTGGGTATCCCCCACCTGGGCAAACTTGCCCCAATTCCCCTTGGCTGTAGATCTGTTTTGGGTTCTGCCAAGAGTGTGTTTCTGTGAGTCAATAGGCAGGCTGATGGGTAAAGGGAGTGTGAAAGGCAGAAATGCATTTTATCGACCGCAGAAATTATTTACCTGGACTGGAAAGAACTGCTGAGACTGAAGCACTCACTGTGCATGGCACCAGCCTGGCCCGTTTCCCACATCTGGGCAACAATCCCCCTTCTAGCTGGTGGGAATCCTGGGGGAAGAAGCGGGGTAGGAGGACCTTCAAGAACTTGCAGGGTCTGAAAACTTGTTGCCTGCCTGGCTCCACACAGAGTTTTAAGGTCAGAGTTCTGGTCAGGTCTTCCCTGAATCTCAAAGACCTGGATGAGGGCTAGGACCCTCCAGCACCTCAGAACTTGGTGAGAACCCCCACCCCCTACCGCCTAAACCAGTCTGGACCGATAGATGATGGGGTGCTGCCACCTGGTGGCCGCCAGCAGCAAAGTATCCTCCTCCAGGGCCATCTCCCCCTCATACCCCACCTGTCCCTGAAAACATTCATTCCCTCTGAATCAGGTTGATGAGTGGCTGGGCTCTGGGTGCCCTTGAGACCCCCCAGCCAGACTGTGCATGCCTGGGGAGCTTAGCTCAGGCCTGGCTGCTCATCTGGGCTTTGAAACTTGTTTGATGCATGGCCACGACAGCTGCTCCTGGATGGCCCTCAAAGCCTGAATATTGCAGCAGTTGTCCCAGCCAAGGGTAGGCTGGACTTGGGATCCCTGGAGGATCCCTCTAGTTCAGCAAGAGACCCTGCCAAATTCGGAATTTGGGTTTCCCTGATTAGGATGTTTGCACCGCCCTCACAGCACCCCATCAGACATGGAGAGGGGCAGTAACTCTGTGGGCTGGGCAGGGCAGGGCAAGGCAGCCCAGCACACTGATCCCTTGGCTTAGCATTGGAGCAGACCATGATGGGCAAGTGGGGAGATACCCGGGCCCTTGGGGGTTCGGCCTCAGGTCCCAAGGGATGAGAGCCATTCAGTACCGAGGCAGCTCTCAAATTTGACCTTGCAGGAGACCAGAGCCAAAGGTAGTTTGTCAAACTTCAAGAAATGGGCTCATGGGTTCGGAAACAAGGTGAAGGCTGTAGTCACCTGGATGGGTATGCTGGTGACAGGTATGACTGTACAGCAGGTTAGAAGTGGGAGAGCGGGCCTCCAGCTTTTCTGAGGGGTTGGCTCAGGCAGCTAAGAACAGACACAAACTTCACGTTTGTAGGAATGCCCACTCCAAGCTGAAAGATGCTATGGTCCAGGGCAGTCTTGTGGGAACTCTGAGCAGCTGAAAATGGTGTCTGCACCAAGCAGCATGGGACAGTTCCAACCACCCTTTCTGAGGTGGAGCAGCCAATACGGGCTCAACATGGCTCCCCCAGGGAAGAGGCTTCCACTCATACTTCGAGGAGCTGAGTGCGTGTAATTAACAGCTTCCCAGATCTCAGGATGTGTGTCTTCACCTGGAAGAAACTTCTAGGCTGGCTGTCAAGATGTGCTTAACTAGGTTGCTTGTGACTGCTGCTCAGGTGCAAAGAGCAGTGAGCATGTCCGTGATGCATGGGGGCTCTAAAGGTGGGGCTGGTCTGCACTCCCCAGGGCTCACCCTGGAAGGCAAGAATCTGTCAGCTGGACCCATTTTTGTGAGGTTCCCAAGTGCAACCATACAGCAGTACAGGCGTGGGGCTTCTGCATTTGCCTCAACATCTTCCAAGGCATTCCTGGGGAAGCTGGGCTGAGGGCCCATATGTCTTGCAAGTGCCTCCTGAAGAGAAAATGTGACTACCCACAAAAGCTATGGCACTCTAGCTTTGAGAAGAAGTCCTCCCCCAACAACATGCAAAACATGGAGCCCAAGTGCTCAGTTAAGCCAGCCTGGCAGCATGGATCCCCCATCACCACATCGGGTCCCGGAGCAGCCTCAGACACACTTCCTGCCCTCGTCAAGTGCGGTCTTTGCTGGGCAAGAAGACGACAAGGATGGGATGATCCATTTAGATGATGGTAAACCCTGCAACACACTGAAACAGCTCCTCGGCGGCCGACGTGAGAGGACAGGAGGCAAGTGGAGTGCTGTGGGGGGGCGGGGGACAGGGCCTCCTCAGCCCCTGCACCCCAGCGGAGCAGTGACAGCCCGACGCTGCATGCTGGAATAGTCTGTGGCAACTGGAGAAACACGAGTGCTCATATTCACTTTCGTCTTTAGAAACTGCAAGTGGAAAAGCTGACTCAGATATGACCGAGTTTCCATGAAGAATTTTAAAACATGTTAACAAACTCTTGAACTTAAGAATCTGAGCATGATTTGGGTAAGGAAAATAGCATAAAATACTACTTATAAATAACTTTTAACACACTTACCTCACCAACAGGCTCGACTGGCTCAGACATGCTCTACACACCTGGTCACCCAAGAATAAAGAGACGCAGACACTCATTTTTCAAGGTATTTCTTTTGTAAAGGAGCCAGATTTGGCAACTAGACTGAAAATCTTCCAAAATTCTGTACAAATGTGTAATATACAAATATACACAAGGCTTTTGCCAAGAAAAGACAGCACAACAAATGACAGAGGCGGCTTTGGTGTCGCATACCACCTAGGGCATCTCAACACCCCCTAGCAATGAGAGGGGTTGATGGACCACGACATGGGCTACACATGTAAAACACACTACATTACACTATGTACACTGAAGTATAAAAGACTCACTGTCCCCTTGGCCAGCTCACAAGCCCTCTGGCAGGAAGGAAGGCCATTCACCAGACAGCCCATATAAGGGGAACTCCTTAAGTGGGAGAACCTTGTAGAATGGAGTGGTTCCCCCTAAAAACTATTAACAGCACAAGGCCCTTAAAGAGACAGGCGCTAAGAGTGAATTCAGGAGGTGGACCACTCCTTGTGCTCCTAGGAGCTCATCATCTTTCCCGCCCTCCCTCTTTCTGAGCCTCACTCCATTTCCGTGAACCGAGCAAACATAGCCTTCCGGACGGCATCTTTGTAGGAATCCGCACCCGACAGTCCGTATGCACTGCCTTTGGCTCCTAGGCCAGCTCCTTTTAGCCGGACTTGAGCCTGGGGGAACAGAATTTCTGTCAGTAGCTGGCAGGTAGGGTGTGGACCGCTCCAACCCTTGGTCTTCCAGGCGCCTCCCAACCAAACAGGACCACCCACCAGGGGACAGAAAAGAGGAAGTTTTGGAGACCTGGAATAGGGTTAAGGACTGAAGGAATACAATGGGCTAAGGAAGATAGGCAGTGAGAGACACATCCCCCAACCCTGTCCCCCACTGCCTGCTCAGCAAGCTTCTGTGCCTATTTAAAGGGCCCCAAAACGCTCCACTGAAGCCTAGGAAGGCCTGATAATCATGGGCAGATTGTAGCAGGACACCCCGATGGTAGGAGAACTCGTCTGCACGAGATAAACATGGTCTATAAGAGTCCGACCTAAGCTGCACTGCCAGGTCGGTGAAGGAACGGTCCCTGGTGGTGCTCTTATCTAGAAGGTCAGTGCTGGGGGACTTCTGATCCTGAGACTATTATCTCAATCTGAGCTCTGAGCAACTAAAGGAATTTCTTATCATAGAAAAAAATCCTACTAAATTGTAACTTGTTTTATGCATAACCAAGATCACCTACATGGTGATTTAGAAATTAAAGCACAGTATACCTTAAAAAAAATCTAATTTAAGCTACCCAGATGAGTTAGCGTTAAGGGATTGTTTCTAACAGGACATAGAAAAACACAGTTCTCAAAAGACAGCTTTTACCCAAAAATACCAAAAAACCGGAAAAATCAAGTAGGGTACCACACCAATTCCTCCTAAGTGGCATTTTAAAAGGAGAGTGAAATGAAGGGAGGCGGCCGGGAATCAGACTCCCACTGGGTGGTAGTGCTTGCCAGAAGAGACCTTTGTGGTAAAGGTAAAGCTGCCCCTGGGTCCCAGGCTGTCTGGGGGCTTTGACCTCATCTCATTACCAGAATAAGCCTGCAAACCACTGAAGCCCAATGTCACTGCTTACCTCGATGGGAGCTGTGATGCCTTGACACTTTCTTCCCAAACCGGAGCCTTCCCGCCAACCCATGGCCTGCAGCATCTTGTTGCCAATGTTACTGTGGTCAATGCCATCTTTGGTGGGCTGCTCGTAGTTCCTGCCAGTGGCAAACACACAGTTACTTAAAAAAGCCACAGCCCTTGCTAATGAAGTGGAAAAGGTGCACAACACATACACAGTGCCAGCATCAAACTGCTTCTTGCGCTTGGGCTCCGGAGGTTCTGGAATGCCGTATTTCTCTCGTCTTTCTGCAGCTCGATCTCGGTATTTCATCTACATGGGAGGAAAAATGCTGCTAGAGACATTCAGACTTGAAGCTGCAACAACCTAATGCACCTAGACTTCGCCATTACCACCCTTGAACACTTCCCTAGTCTGGAGTTTGGCCTTTTTGAGTTGTCTGAAATACCAAACACCCTTGTTTCCCTCACTGCACTCAGCCATATCGAAAATGGCATGTTTGGGGGTGCCTGGGTGGCTCAGTTGGTTGAGGGTCCAACTCTTGATTTTGGCTGTCAAGATCTCATCGGTTCATGGGATCAAGCCTGGTGTAGCGCTTTGCGCTGAAGGGGTGGCGCCATGGAGCCTACTTGGGATTCTCACAAAGCACCTATAACCTGACACGAGCTACAAATAAACGCTAAAAGCAAATACAAGATACTCCTTTTAGTGGCACAGTGACCCTCATTCACCTCTCTCTCCCTTAGCTCCAAGGCTTCCAGCTCCTGCTCACTCAGCCTGGATCGTCGGTAGATATCCATGTTTTGCTGTACAAGAGATTTGACAGACGTAGTAAGAATTCAGACCATTCTAATTAGAAACGTCATAACATGATCAATACCTATTTATTCTAAGAGTCAAAGCCCAATCAATATACTTCGGCATGAAAACCAGAGCCTGGTGTATATGGAGCTGCCACGCTCTTTGCCACTCTATGTTCTGGAACACACTACAATCAGAACAGTCTTCTGAAAGGCATTCACTCAATGTCAGGGCACCCGTATTGCCTCCCTGCCTCCCCTCCCTGCCTCTGATCAGCTCAGAGAAGCATGGCCACCTTGTGAAGGTCTGAGAGCTGCTGGTGCCTGACCAGGGCATCTCTATTGGGGAACTGGCGCCGGCAAAGCAGGCAGGCCATCTTCTTCCAGTCAGCCAGCTTTTCTTCCTCACTCTCAAGTCTCTCCACCAGCTCCTCTTCATTGTCACTGTCACCACTGTAAGCAGCAACGAGACCCCTCTGGGGACAAAAGGGTGGGTCACTGGAAATGTACAGCAGGAAGCAGTGATGACTATGTATCTGGATAAAGCAACGTGTAATCCAAGAAGTGTGAGAACTCCCATTACCCCATGCCATACTCAACAGTGAATCGCATTTTATCAGGCTATAGAGAACAGTCAGGTCCTCAAGCGCTGGGCCTGACAGCCTCCTGGTACCAAATCTCCTAGGGTCCAGGAAAAGTTCCTGGATGACTGTTTTCGAAACTACCCACCATAGACGGAAACCCCAAATATGACAGATCAGGGTAATGGCCCACCCAGACCAGTATCTATCGAGTAAAACACGTTTTGTTGTCTTAATGTTCTCTTTCCAAACCATTAAATCCCTCTATTTACAAACGCAATAAAACTCAACCGAGCTTAGGAATTCAAGCTTCATTCACTGCTCCATCTCACCGGCCCTCACCCAGAAAACAGCCCCAGACATGGATTCTATGTGCAGAAGCTTCTCTAAATACCCACCAACAGTGACCACATCCAATTTTAAGTAGGAATCACACTAGTCAAGATGAAGCTGAGATTCACAGTGAGACACAAACCACAAAAATGGCCTTAAAACACTGCTGGCCCTTCCTTACTTTGAGGGGATTCTCCTCATCTCCATTTCGCACCAATTCTGGAATGAGCTGCTGCCTTTCAGCTAAGGCTCCCTGGGAAACAGAGAAACAAGTCATAAGCCTCAAGTTTTACTTAAGTTCCCATGATGAAGTATGGCCATTCCTGCTGTTACCTTTTTCTCAAAGAGAGCAAAGCCAGCATCTGCTGCAGCAGACTCTCTCCTCTCTTCTTCCCTCAAGGAATTAACAGGTTGAAAACTGTTTTTAAAATTTTCTTTCTGCTTGTTTAAACTCTTAGCCCAGCGTTCCATGTCTTTAGCGATCTAATGCCAAACAACCATGAAAAAAAACCATTTAGATACAGGAGTTTAGACAAGTCATCTCCTCTGCCGCAATAAGAAACCATTAAGGATCTCACCTCAATCACATGCTCTGGGACAAAACCCCCTTTGCCCTTACTTCTACCTACAAATATCTGCATGACATGCTATTGCATACAATCAAAATCATTAACGAGTACTGCTTGAAAGCCTGTGAGTCTGCCAGGATATACTTCCCTCCAAGTATGTATACAGGCGACTGACAGACAACTATGGTAACATTAAAAAATTACAAAATGGGTTATGAACTTAATGTAAATTAAACGTGTGGCCCAGCTCTTAAGAATCCAAATAAAGCTGATAGGGAGGCCACAACTAAAAAAAAAAAAAAAAAAAATTAAGCCCAACCCCCAGGGAGAATTATGAGTCCCCTGGCTGGGTCATGGTTTCACCTGCTGGGCTGTTTTGCTCTTGGGTTTCTCCTTCTTTTCCTTCCCTTCTTTTGCAGGAGGTAGGCCCGTCTGCTGGTGGGAGGTAGACTCCGCGGCTGGCACATATGTCTCTTTCTCTCCATCCCAGTAAAGGTACTGCTGGGTCAAGGAGTTGTAGTAGTACTAGAAACAAAACACAATTAATGCAGACCTTCTCTTTTGTCAAACCATTAAAGGATTATTTTGTCAAAAAGGCATGCAAAATTATTTTGTCAAAAAAAAAAAAAAAAACCTCTAAACATACAAACTTTATAAAATATTTTGCAGAGCAGTAATATCTCCTGCTCAGAGGGAAGCTGCTGTACGTGCTAGTGTGGTGAGGATGAAGAATCAGCCAGTGAAGAGGTAAGAAACTTCTTAGACAAAAGTAGAATGTGCTTTCTCAACCGTGTAATACCATTATCTAATCCCTGGGCCTGGAGGGCACCCAAAGAGCAATGTGTCTCACTCCTTTCCATAGACTGTTTATACAAACCAGGAGACCAGAACAGGTGGTTCGGCAGGAGTTGGTTTTGTTTTGTCTTGTTTTAGGATTTTATTTCTCAGGTAATCTCTACACCCAACGTGAGGCTCAAACTCACAACCCTGAGATCAAGAGTCGCATGCTCTAGTGAAAGAGGCAGCCAGACTCCAGACTCCTCTTGTTCAGAAGGAGCTCTTAATCACACATCCTCCATGACAACCAGTTAACAGCTCATCACTGGGTTCAACCATCAAAACCCTTTTGGAAACCCAGGCAACCAAACATAAGGTTGTAAAAAGCCAGCTCGGGAGCCTGGAAGACCAGATCTGACGTATGTAGGAAGAACTGCAATGGCAGTAGTAGCACCACTTCTTTATTCCTTAGTCATTTCCTCCACTTGCTCAGCAGGAACCCAGGAGAGACATCTGTCAGGTCTCTTCTGGGGAAGGTGGTATGGGTCAGATATAGAAGTCACAACAAAAACACGGCCACTAAGAAGAACTGCCTGGGGGGGTGCCTGGGTGGCTCAGTCCGTTGAGTGTCCAACTTCGGCTCCGGCCATGATCTCACCGTTCCCGAGTTCGAGCCCCGCTCTGTGCTGACAGCTCAGAGTCTAGAGCCTGTTTCAGATCCTGTGTCTCCCTCTCTGTCTGTGCCCCTCCCCTGCTCATGCTCTGTCTCTCAAAAACAAATAAACATCAAAAAAAATTTTTTTAATAAAAAAAAAAAAGAAGAACTGCTTGGGTAATGGTCAGACTTCACAAGCAAGAGGAGCTGCTTCACACCTCTTTCTCAGAAACCACAAGCTCTCAATACCAAGTACCTGTTAAAAGCACTTATTTTCCTATTCTATATATACAGCTCCTGGTCATAAGTAATTATTTATGGAGTGTCAAAGTTACCTTTCCTCTTTAAAATCATCTACCACTACCAAAAATAAAACATCACCCCACAGATCTGCTAATTTCTACCCTCAAGAATATATCAGGATGTTAAGAGGCTGGACACCAAGAGGTCACATGTTATCTGACTTCATCTATATGAAATGCCTAGAAGAGGCAAATTTGTAGAGAAAGAAAGCAAACAGTGGTCACTAGGGTAAGGAGGGACAAAGGAATGACTCCTAATAGGAACATGGTTTCTTTCTGGGGCAATGAAAATATTTTGGATTACTAAAATAAAATAAATAAATAAACTTTAAGGGGTGCCGGGCTGTTGGTAGCAGCATGCAACTCTTGATCTCAAGGTCGTGAGTTTGAGGCCCATGTTGGGTACAGAGATTACTAAAAATAAGTTTTAAAAATGTTTTGGAGTTAGTGGTGATGCACAACATGGCTAGTATATTCAAATTAGCATACTCAAATCCTACATTCTAAATGGTTAAAATGGGTGAATTTTAAGGGTGTTTAGCTAGCTCAGTCAGTAGAGCATGTGATTCTTGATCTCGGGGTTGTGAATTCGAGTCCCACACTGGGTTTATGCAAAAATAAAATCTTTTTTTAAACTATTTTTTAATGCTTATTTTTGAGAGAGAGAGACAGAGTGCAATTGAGGGAGGGGAAGAGACACAGAATCCCAAGCAGACTCCAGGCTCCAAGCTGTTCAGCACAGAGCCTGATGCGGGGCTCAAACTCACAAACTGTGAGATCATGACCTGAGCCAAAGTTGGATGCTTACAGACTGAACCACCCAGGCGCCCCTATGCAAAAATAAAATCTTTAAAAAAAAGTGAATTTTATGTCATGTGAATTTCATCTCAATTTTAAAAAATACATAGAGAAACCACGATTTAAAACTTCGATCTAGGTCTTTACATAATGACTAACAGCCATTAGTAATAACTTAACAAAATAATCCATGGTACTAGAAGTCAGACTAGTGGTTACTGAAGGGGGTGGGTACTGACTGACAAAAGGCATAAGGGAACTTTCAGCATGCCAGGAATGTTCTCTCCTCTCTGTGCTGATATACATATGAATGTATATACATACAAACATTCAAAGAAATGTACACTTCATGTCTGTATTATTTTTATTTTTTGAAGTTCATTTACTTTTGACAGAGAGAGAGGGAGGGAGGGAGGGAGGGAGAAAGAATGTGCACATGAGTTGGGGAGGGGCAGAGAGAGGGAGAGGATCCCAAGCAGGCTCTGCATTGTAGCGTAGAGCCCAACATGGGGCTCAAACTCACGAACCGTGAAGTCATGAGCTGAAATCAAGAACTGGATGCTTAATTGACTGAACCACCCAGGCGTCGCTCTGTTTATTTTTCTGTATGTACACTGTACCTCAAAACATTTTTTTTAACTTTTAAAAATTAAAATCTTAAAACAGGAATTACATCTTGGTGGTTCTGAAGAACTTAAACTAATCTGGGTCACTTGTTCCTTTGCAAGAGGTATTTCATTTCGTGCCTCACAGACAGACTAAGTGAAACAAAGATATTTCTAGTGACACTGAGGAGGAAAACAGTGCATTTACCTGTGAATTGGGGTCATAGTACAGCCCTGTTGTTGGATCATAATAATATCCTGAAGATTCATCATACTGGTAAGTGGATGTGTCAGGCACTGCTGCAAAAACAAAATCCAGCATACAGTCATTCCAGATGAAAAAACTGGCTTTACTTCAAATTCTAAGCCACGGAGATGCAGCAGGCCTTAACGGTCGTCTTCTCTCATATCCCCAAGTGTCCCTCTGACACCCACAAAGGCAGAGTAACTCTTACTAGACACAGACAACAACTAGGACCTTCCAACTGTCAACAGCCCCATGAGGTTTGGCTTACCATATTTGGTACCAGGAACTACACCAGTGGGGGAAGCGGCTGGGGCCTGTGTACTTGTGCTAGTGCTAGGCTGTGCTTCCTCAGTCTGGAAAGAACAGCAGCTTCAATATAATTTCAACTGTAAAGCCTCTTAAGAGAACTAAATCACTGCAATCATCCAGGAGGAAGGGCTCCCCTGACAGACACACTGTAGCAATGATCTAAGGCAATCCTTGAGCAAAACACATGCTGACAACTTTCTTCCTAAAAGTCAGGTCGAAGCATGCAGAAAGTATATAAATACACACCTTGTTTACCTTGTTTGGAATCTTAGGTTTTAAATACATACCCCAAATTATTTCATTATCTAATACTATCAGAGAGAAGTAACGTTGGAATGTCTGTGTATTATTCAATCCTGGCTCATACAGCAGGAAAAGATAATACTTTTACAGCAAAACGAAGTTTCCCCAACAGTCACCAGTTCTGTATTTAGGACGACAGGATTACCGGAGAGCCAGGTGGATTGGAGGTCTGATTATATAGCTGGGGACTCTGGGACACTACAGCCGCTGAGGTGGTGGTCACTGCTGTGCCTGATGATAAATGATATACATAGGGTTATGAAGGGCCAAGGCACTGAACTCCAAGCCAAACACCTTTATCTGTAATACCCAAACTAGCCTTTTGTCTTTGTGAGGTCAGTTATTTTTATTTTTTAACTTTAATTTGTTATTATTAGTATTTATTTCTTTTTTTGGAGAAATCCCGAATCCAAAGCAGGCTCCAGGCTCTGAGCTGTCAGCACAGAGCCCGATGTGGGGCTCAAATCCATGAACCATGAGACTATGACCTGAGCCAGAGGTGGACGGTTAAATGACCCAGCCACCCAGGCACCCCTATTTTTTTAATTTTTAGAGAGAGCAAGTGAGAATGTATGTATGCGTGTGAGCGAGGGGGGGGAGGAGGGAGAGAGAATCTTAAGCAGATTCCATGCTCAGTGCAGAGCCTGATGTAGGCTTGATCCCAAGACCCAGGGATCACGACCTGAGCCAAAATGAAGAGTCTGATGCTCAAACTGAGCTACTCAGGTGCCTTGAATGTCAGTTCTTAATAATCTAATTCCTACTAAACATCCTGGAACCTGTGACATTTTCATTTTTACAATCCTACTAGAATGTCACATAGTTAGATCTCCTGTATGACAGCTAACAAGAAAGAAGAGCAGAATCCATATCTGGTCTGGGGTTGAAAAAGATTTAACCATAAGGCTTTTATAATTCTACAACAAAGAAAACAAAGGCTTCTTATAATGACCTTTGTGATTGATTTCTGGTCACCAGACTCTAGGGCCACACCCAATCTGGTCATCTGAACCTATATGGGCAACCACGATTCCAAACAACACAGAGAGGGGATATATAAAGCTGAATTCCAAGAATGAATAATCATCACAACATGGGTCTCTAGTGAACACCAAGTACTCCTAATCTTCCCCAGAACCTTAGGCATATGGAGACAATGCTGAACGTGCACCCCCCACCACTGTTCCCGCATTGCAGGGAAATGGACTCCTGGTTTGGCGTCTAGTTAGAACATCTAGCTCTTTTTTCGTTTCGTTTCGTTTTGTTTTGAGAGAGAGAGAGAGAGAGAGAGAGCGAGCAAGTGGACGCAAGCACACACAAGGGAGGGACAAAGAGAATCCAAGCACGCTCTGGGCTAACAGCACAGAACCCAACGCACAGCTCAATCTAATGACCAGGAAATCAAGGGTCAGATGCTTAACCAACTGAGCCATCCAAGCACCAAGGACATCTAGATCTATCTCTTCAACCACAGCTACTTAAACAAAAGGTATAACAGATGAAGTTTACTACCTGAGGCAGATGACGCGTCAGATTCCAATCCTCCAGTTTGTTGCTGATAAAACTGTTGGTAATCCTGTGAGTACTGAAGAAAAGTCCACTGTTAAAAGCTGCTATTCTCAGATATGCTCTGGAAAGAAGTTGGATATTGGTCAAATCTACCTACCTGAGCATACTGGGCATAGCCATCTTGGCCTGGCTGCAGGTAACTGTAGTCAACACTGCCTCCTTCACCACTCTGAGACTACGGCATGTCAAAAGAAGGGGACACACAGGCAAGTTTAGTAGACATCAAGGAAAGAAGCCAGGAAGTACTCCTTAAAACTGTCCTTAGAGACCTTCTAAGGCACTACTTCTGTGAATCTGGGCACCACCGACACACTAGTCTGACAAAACATATCCATCTTACCTGGGTGGATGACCACTGAGCTGCAGCAATGGCTGTACTAGCCACAGAGAAGGCGCTGACCCGGTTACCATCTGGAAGGACCAAGTCTCTGAAACCACAAAAATTCAATCATGTGATTCTATCTTAGTATGCTCCCAATCCATGCCCCCATACTGTCAAGGAAACAGCAATTCACTCTAGCCTTTGTTGGGAACTCTCAAACGCTAGCAAGGCCTCATTTCAGAGCAGTAAGGGGTCTCCACCGGCCAATTCCTCAGTGGTCAAACTTCTCTGTAGGATCACTGTTTTACTCTGTATCCTGCCATCTAGTAAGGTGTCTGATGGATGAGTAATGATACTATAAATGGGACACTGACGTCTCTAGACTGAAGCTCTCTCTGTATGAAGCTAGTAGCATGCTATTCTGGAAGGAAAAGATTATTTCCAGATGGGTTTGTACTATCTTAAAGTTGTTTGCATAGCACATATTCTCAACCCATCTGCCATGTCTGCCTTTGTCCTGCTTTGTAGTTTTCTGGCAACTGGTTCCTAAGGACAGGAAAGAATATGCTGTTAAGAGAAGAAAGACAACTGACTGCCTTCTGACCTTGGCAACCAGGGAGGAAAGTGTCTCAGTGTGAAGAACATGGGCTTACGGTACAGTCAGCAAAGCATCCCTGGGCAAGTGTGCAAGTACAGCGGTTTGAAATAAGGACAATGAAGCTACTCACTTTCTGGCACTTTTCGCAAAATCAACCCCAATAGTTTTGCCATCAATTTTCAAAGGAGGATGGAGACTCTGCAATATCTGAAGAAGCTGAGAGGCATCCTGAAGGAGAATGTCAAGAAAGACCATTTTGTCTTATCATTAAAAATCTCTCCCTAACACCTACCCCATTCAAAAAAATACAGCTTTCTATTAAAAAAGAACAGTAATTCATAATTGTGCACATGAAACCTCAAAGAAAAAACACAGCTCTCCTTCCTCCAGCACATGAAGGCATTCCATATTACTAAAGGAGTAAATACTAAATCAATCTAAAACAAAGCAAGAAGGGAAACTTAAAAGTGTGGCTCAAAATTTCAGTTCTGCCAATTATTCACAGGTATACACATTATTTTTACCACTTATCAAAGTAACTGGTCCTCTAATTTAGCACTACAATACTATCATCACGTAGTGTTGAACTTTGGGCTCCATGAGCCTTACACAGGGTACTACAAGATTAAATTAGATGAACCACGTTTGTCTCTTTTATTTTATTTGAGAGAGAGAGAGAGAGAACATGAGCAGGGGAGAGGGGCAGAGGGAGAAAGTCACCAGCAGGTTCCACGCTCCATGTCGGCTGCTTAACTGACTGAGCCGCCCAGGTGCTCCAAGCCCAGTTTCTTTTAAAAGAAAAGGTTCAGTGAGCTCACCATTGCAGAAGACAGCTGCACAAATGCAAAGCCTCTGTTCTGCTGGGTCTGTTTATCTTTTATGAGGCGAATGTTATTGACAGCTAAGGATGCATAGGGAGACAGCGCTGTCATGATGGAATCCACCACAGTGTGTGGAGCGATGTTTCGAAGTATGATTGCTGGGGGTGAAAAAGACAAACATATATCATTCTCATCACCAATGCTTCTGAAGGCAGGCTCAAGTACAAACACATAAATCCATTTTGGGAGGTTCCTAGTATATCTTGCACTTTGACATGGAGAAGATTCTAAAAACCAATCTTTCATGGGACACACTGAAGCTAATGTTGTTCTTTCAAAAAGTGTAAGAGCACAAAAACTCCCAACTGAGGTCAACTACTACCATAAAAGCCAAAAGAGTATACTAGAACTTACTATCACAGTAGTAATCCACAGACTGAACAGATTCTGTGGTTCCAGGGGGCACTTCCTGTTCAGAGTCTACAAGAAAGGAAGGAGACAGGGGGACTCAGTTACTGAAGACAAACAAATAATAAACCAGTGTATTTTTAGTAAAGAAATACATTCAAACCCGCAAGTTTTAATTTTAAGTAAATGCAGCAGCCATTTTTTTCTTTTTAAACCATCTGTGGCTATAATAAAACATTATTAATGTTGACGTGATACATGTGAAATGCACAAATTGGGCCAGAGGAGAACTGACATTACCTCAGTACTAAAGAAAAGCAGATGGAGAATGCAAACCAGGTGAGCAGGCTTAATTTTGGAAAATAAAAGAACTTTCTGCACCCACAATCATCAGAAGCATCTACCTAATTAATGCAAGGTAAGCAAGTTTACAGAAAATACACAAATTACTCATTGAAATGCTTTACAAACTATACTTTTCCTCAGGTTCGCAGACAACCTAATTAGTCGGGTTTTTTGTTTATTTAATTTTGTAAGTTTATTTATTTCTGAGAGAGAGTGTGTGTGCAGGGGTGTGCTATCAGCATGGAGCCCAACTTGGGGCTCAAACCCACAATCTATCAGATCGTGACCTAAGCCAAACCCAAGAGTTGGACACTCAGCCAACTAAGCCACCCAGGCGCCCCTAATTAGTCAAGTTTTTAATGTATATTCCAAATAACTGAGTTTGGGCTTACCAAACTTGTCCGCTCCACATCGGAAGCATTTTAGTCTTTTCCTGAAATTGTTAAGGCAGCACTGGAAGAAAAAAGTTTTCTCTGTAATTATTTCTCACAGTAGGCCAGGCTTACTAGTAACAAGGTAAGTTAGGGCTATAAGGCCATGGACGAGTCCCAGTAAGCAAGTAAAAAAGCAGAGTAATAACATGTAACCAAGACCTAAAAATTTAAAACATAAAATGTTTTTACTATGTGAATTCTAACAAGAAAAACAAATCTTGACATAGCTTGAAGTAGTAGAATTTCCTTCTTATCAAGTTGGGAGAAAGTTAAAATTCACCTAAAAACCCTATAGTCAACAGTGGTGAAGTTTGTTCTTCTATCAGAAGAGCACTCACTATTATGGACCACTCTATACACACAAGCACGATGTGAATGGAATACTGTCAGTCCCCTTCTGGAAACAGGACACATGAAGAACAAAGAATT
Organism: Paguma larvata; assembly: GCA_030068075.1. Taxonomy (NCBI): domain Eukaryota; kingdom Metazoa; phylum Chordata; class Mammalia; order Carnivora; family Viverridae; genus Paguma; species Paguma larvata. The sequence continues at coordinate 18,031,803 of CM057842.1, read as the reverse complement.
GGAAGTACTCTCAGAATGGTAAGCTCAAAAATGGTACAATGCTGACAAGACTGTAATACTTTTGTTTTTAAATTTCTTTTAATTATTATTATTTCTTTAAGTAAGTTCTATGCCCAATGTGGGACTTGAACTTATGACCCCAAGGTCAGGAGTTGGATGCTCTACCAAATGAGCCAGCCAGGTGCCCTGACAGGACTGTAACGGATCTTACATAACTTGAGCAGGGTCAGAAGGATTTTGTTAATGTAATTAAGAGACTATGCCATAAATTAAGAGCTCTAAAAATCAAGAAACGGTAAGGTGGAACAAACCTAAAATCTTAGTTGAAACACTAGGCTTAGAACCTGGATCTTTTTTTTTTTTTCCAAAATGTTTATTTACTTATTTTGAAGTCAGAGCAAGTGAGCATGAGCGGAGGAGGAACAGAGTTAGGAGGAAAGAGAGGATCCCAAGCAGGCTCCATGCTGTCAGCTCATAGGCTGATGCCGGGCTTTGACCCATGAACTGTGAGATCATAACCTGGGCTGAAATCAAGAGCCGGATGCTCAACCAACTGAGCCACCCAAGCAACCCCAAAACTGGATCTTTTTCTTTTTATGTTTATTTCTGAGAGACAGCGAGAGCGAGCACGCGCGAGCAGGGGAGGGGCAAAGAGAGAGAGAGAGACACAGAATCTGAACTGTCAGCACAGAGCCCAAAGTGGGGCTCAAACTCGTGAACCTTGAGATCATGACCTGAGCCAAAGCTGGAGGCTTAACCGACTGAGCCACACAGGGGTCCCAGAACCTGGATCTTAATAAAATCTCTAGTGTTCTAGGGATTCTAGTACGAAAAGAAAGTCACAAACCAGAAAAATCACCGTATGATAAAAGCTGGTGATTGTATACCTTCTAGTTTCCTCGTTCAGACAGACAGACAGACAGACAAAGAGAAAACAAAACTCGAAGGAGTCTGACCTATTTGGCAAGAACACATGCTTACCTTGTTACAAAGCCAATCTTCAAACTTAGGCCTGGGATTGCTATAATGCATCGCAATGTGCTTTCCTTGAATCACCAGCTTTTTCTGTAAAAAAAAGAAGTAATTAGTTATTCCCATTGTGAGGAACATGTGTCCATTTTCCCAGGGCAGAGCACACTTCGGAAAAATCAGTGCTCTGGAATTAAATGGACAACATACGGGGAGGACCAACCACCGCCACCTATACTCTGCCCATCCAATCCTTCAGATAGGCAGTAAGAGAATGGGATGCGGAGTAAAGGTAAACGGAGTCAGGGAGTGCTGAGAAAGCTGCCAAACTCTAACCGCTGACATGCACCAGGCCGTGTCTCCAGCAGAGACAGAAGTCCTAACATTCAGCATTGCCAGGCTGCCCGAGAGTGACAGTCTATTTCAAAAAGCAGAAGACACAACTCTCCCAGTTCTGAGATTGCCTCCTACTTTAGCCTCAGCACGGTGTCCTTGGGCTTCGCTTCACTTTTTCCCCAGTCCCCTGTCCTTACATAAAGTAAAAGCCTATTTCCCCTTTCCCCAAACTCCTGCTTCAGCATGTGTCCTCTGGGGAACAAGGGGAGGGGAACTCATTTTTAAAGGGAATCTGGTTACAACTCTTTCTTAGGAGGGCCTATTCTGAATGCCATCCACTCTAAAGCAGCTAAATGAGATTTCTTCCTGCAACTGAAACCATGTCATGTCCTAGGCGATAGATGTGTTTTTCACTGAAATACATGGTACTCTCTTCAAGATGAGTAACCAGGAGGCCAATGAAGTTTCTTCAGGGGGGTCGGAAGAGTTTGTAAATGCATACACCACCTTACCCTTCAAGTCAACCATGTGACTAAAATGAAATCAACTTTGAAGATCAAAACTCCAAGCTCAATCAGTCTAGCCAAGAGTATATCCAGCACCTGCCCCCAAAGAGCCTTCATTTAATAGGAGCATCTTTTCTTTTGCTTTTTATGGGGGTCAGGAGGGGAGGGAATGGGATGTTCTGACACTATCAGAACAGATTTAGGAGGAGGTTAGATATCCAGATTTTTAAAAGGAGTCTAACCCCTCTAAATATACATACTGTTGAGCAATTTGGGTCTTGCAAATCCTGGAAGAGTTAAGACATGCTGTGAATGTTGTCTCTGCAATATCTAAAGGCAAGACTGCATGTCTGGCCAAGAAGGAAAGAGCTGAAGGGCCATCCACTCACTGTGTTGTACAGAAACAAAAATGAAGCTGGGAGATATGTCAACAGATCATCCCAGTAGGAGGGGTGTGTGCTGGGGGAGACTCCAAACTATCACTGAGTTCCTAATCCTATGAGCCTTTTATTTCTGGAGTGAATTTGAACTGTAATGAAATATTACACAGTAACTTAGCTTTGTATACATTAAAATTGTAGAGATTTTTAAAATGTCTTGTGGGTTTTAATTTCTTTGGAGTTTTAAACTCCCAGGCAAGTCATTCTGATACCTCCACTGCATCAAAAGATGCTGTCACATCAAGAAAGCAGACTCACATGAAGCTCGTATATTATTTATATTCTGTATTCACTAGGATGGTGTTCATGGTATGAAATAAATGAAGCTTCACTTTTGTTAAGAGGCTGTCACCTCTGGGTTAAGAAAATGAGAGGCTTAAAAATCTAACAGATCAATCAAAATGATACCCTCATTAGTGAGTCTTGTTGTATTACTAAAGAATATAACTCTTATTTATGCATGACAAATAAAATGCTGCAGAAAAGCAACATAATGAGTTATGCAAACTTCCCAGAACGCATTTGGCTAAGGCATTCAATGCTGTGCTTTGGAGTTTTGGCAAAAGATGTTATTTAAGTGCCAAGTACTGAACATTTTCTTGACAAACTGTAGAACACTGCAGTTAATGCTACATCAAAGAATCATCAATGATTTGCTTTGAATGGACTTTGAAAGGCATTCTCAGGGAGATTAGACTGTTAATGCCAGTTTAACTAGATTAGACAGCAGCAGGACACTAGCTTCCAGGCTAATCTCATCAGACTTATTGTTCATAAATTCCATGAGGTCCTTAAATAGTCCTGAAGACCCATATGAAGTTATGCCTCCAGGAGGCTTGTGGTCTCCAAGCAGAAATAAAGAATTACTTAGAAAATGCCAGCAGCAGACTTCTACTATGTTCTCTTCACTGTCAAATCGAGAGTTGGGTATTTTTAAGATTACTCTCAACAGACGTAATAAATAGGAATATAACCAGTAGGGGAAAAGGGAACATTAAGAGGTTTTGGGAATCACCAGACAGGTATTCAGTGATTAACAAAGCCCTGCCAGGCAGCCATGTTTAAAGGCAGAGCAAACTCTGCAGTGCAGTCCTTGCTGCTGTATTTCTTCTAATAATATCAATTTTAATATATACAAAGCTTTTATTTAAAAAAAAAATCACTCCTTTGGAACAAACCACTCCTTCAACCTTTTTGTTTGTTTGTTTTTAAATTGTACAGACTTGTTCCATTTTCATGAATATCTAGACTTGGTGAGTGAAGCAACCTGATTGGCTTCCATCCAGCTGGTAGCATCTTGCAAGTGATAAAACTCCACGAAGGCGAAACCACGGCTTACACCTAGAGACAGCATTCAGATATAGACGGGATACTCGTGTTAGTCAGTTCCTTTATAACAGGTGAATCTCTCTCCCACTGCTTCAACACTGCGTGACAAAGCCAATTGGGAAGCAGCTTTACAAATGTGACTTGACTTGGGGATCTTCTTGATACTTTGCCATGGCAAGGAACCAAGCCGCCTGAACTAAGTGCCACTCGATTTGATTCCACGCTTAAAAAGTAACCATGCAACCGACTACAAACAGTCAAACAAGGAGTTTATAAATCACTACTTACCGAAGGAAAAAAAAAGTCCCTAAAAACAAAGGTTTTAAAAAAGTCCTCAGGTGCTCTCTAATATCGTTTTCAAAGAGTCACATTCCTTAGCCATGGCAAACCTTTCATTCTGAATTCATGTGCTTGAAGACTGGGGGAATCAGGATGGTCTTTAGGGGCTGAGGTGGGAATGGGGAAGAGAGCCAGAACCGCCGGAACTATGCAAGCTCTCACCTGTTTTCCTCTTCATCAGCCTCACATCCGCAGGCTGTGGGCCTTCAAAGGACTCCATCATTTCTCGAATCTGCAGAGTTTTACATGTTTACAGTTAAAGCTTCAGCCACAAACTATTCCACACCAATGAAAATTCAAGGACCAGGAACGGCATCAACTGCTTTAATCAGCCAAGTTTTTAATTTCTATCACCAAAATGCAATTATTCTAAAAACAGAATAAAAAAGGGAATGCTTCTCATAAAAATGAAATGTATTCTAACAGCCTCAAAGGCATTCTTTATATGCTGCCTGGGAATTTCCCTCAGCTACAAGTATTCATGTTATGATAAACAGTCTGGCCCACAGCATGCTGTCCTGCAAGCTTCTCTCCTTTAGTCTCACTTTGCTGACCTTTGTTTAAAGGACCAGAAAGAAAATGAAATTTAGAAAAGGCAAAGGATATGCTACTGTCCTCTGAAGTATATGATCAGGAATCAATAGCCTTTTGGAACTCTCAGATTTTTTGCACAATCTGAAAAAAATAATTTTCTTCTGTTTATATTAGTGGTGAAAACGAATAAAGCTCCTAACATTCCTAGGCTCCCAATAAGTCAAAATAAACAATAATGGGCCCTAGAAGAATGAATTTTGGCTGGAAGGTTGGTTACTGATGTTAGGCCAAGCCCTTAATACAAAGGGCAATGAAATACACTAATCTCTTTATCAATCATGCCAGGTGGCAATACTCTTAGGAAAAAAGGAAAAACAGAGACAAATTTGTGAAACAAAGTCTCCAACTTTCCACAAAGTGGAAAGGCTTTGGGATTATAGACTATCAATCCTCATTATTTATGCATTCCATATTTGCAAATTTGCAAAAAAATTTGCCCATTCACTAAAATTTATAACTCCAAATCAATACTTTTGGCACTTCCAAGTCATCTGTGGACATACGCAGAGGAAGGAAAAAGATTTGAGTCACTTGATGCATGTGTCCTAGGCCAGGGTGATGCTTTGCCTTGTTTCAGCTTTCATGATGTTAAGTGTCTTTTTCACAGTCTATTTAGTGCCAAGTGTGTCACATTTTCGTACTTTCTGTTGATTTCACCATCTATATATCTATGTAGTTGTTTTAAGTAATCTCTATGACCAACATGGGGATTGAACTCACAACCCCTGAGATTAAGAGTCGCATGTTCTACCAACTGAGCCAGGCAGGCGCCCTGGTGATTTCACTCTCCAGGGGTGCCTGGGGGACTCAGTTAGTTGAGCATCAACTCTTGATTTTGGCTCAGGTCATGATCTCAGGGTCATGGGATCAAGTTCTGCATTGGGCTCTGAGCCAGGAGTAGAGCCTGCTTAAAATTTTCTGTCTTGCTCTGCCCGTCTACCCCACTTGTGCTCTAAAATAAAAAATTTTAAAAATTTAAAATAAATAAAATGGCTTTCCAAATGTAGTGCTAAAGTTCTGTCTAGTGTTCCTAAATGCTAAAAGGGTGTGATGTCCCTTATAGAAAAAACATGTAAGATAAGCCTCATTCAGGCACAAGTTAGTGTTGCTGGATAGGAGTTCAAGGTTTATGAATCAACAATATATATTAAATAAGGTCTCTCTAAACCGAAATGCACCTAAAACAAGGTTATGTATTGATCTGTTGATGAAAACGTTGTGACTGGAGGCTCACAGGAACCTAATTTCCTATTTTCTTTAGGAGGGATGGCTCAGTATTCAGTAATCTCTTCGCAGTGACTTTATAAACCCCAAATAAGAGAATCGACTATGTCTACTTTTCCCACAGAATAGTTCTACACAGAGCCAGACGCCACCACGTGACTCAGGTCCATGCTTAGTAACATAGTAACTAAAAAGTTAGTCATCAGAATAACTAAAGATAGTTACTATAAAAGTAGTGATAATAGTAACATATAATAACATAGTAACTAAAGATAGTTACTATAAGAGTTCACATCAGTCAGAGGGAGGGAGGACGGGCTAAACTAAGAAGACAAACAAATGATAACGAAAATGATAAACTGAAGTCCAGGAGATTAAATACTATAATTTAAAAATGTTTTAGGGCCGCCTGGGTGGCTCAGTTGGTTAAGCGGCCGACTTCGGCTCAGGTCATGATCTCATGGTCTGTGAGTTCGGGCCCCGCGTCGGGCTCTGTGCTGACAGCTCATCAGAGCCTGGAGCCTGCTTCGGATTATGTATCTCCCTCTCTCTCTCTCTGCCCTTCTCCTGCTCACACTCTGTCTCTATGTCTCTTAAGAATAAATAAACATTAAAAGAAAAAAATTTAAAAAAAAAATAATAAATAAATAAATAAAAATGTTTTAAAGACCTCGACAAGTGAATGAATCTGCTAAGAATACAGTATTATTTGGGGACCTGAGAAATTCTACTTTGAAAACTAGCCTTCTTATGGTAGGCAATTCTACTTCCCTGAAGAAGCCTGAAATACAAAAGCATTACAATCTTGTTTCACTGCCAGCAGGAAGGTCCCCAAAAGTCAGCTAGAGCACTGCTTCCCCATGCTACTCACTTCCTCTGCAGACGCCCAGGATCACAGGAGTGATCTAGCAGACTACTCAAGGGAATAACCTGCTTAACAAGCAAACTTTCCTAAATTGACTCCTCCTGCAGGATTTCCTGCATCTATTACTCTACATGCCCACAGCTGCCCCTACCTGTGCTCAGCTCTGCCTTCCTGTCTACCCGCTACTATTCTTTCCTCCAACATTCTAACTTGCACAGCTTTTGCTCTACCAGGCAAAGCCCTTAGTACCTTTTTTTTTTAATTTTTAAAATTTTGAGAGAGAGAAAGAACGCGCGTGAGCATGCAAGACCGTGCATGCACAAGCGGGAGAGAGGGACAGAGGGAGAGAGACACTCAAACAGGCTCCATGCTCAGCATGGAGCCCAACATGGGGGTCAATCTCACAACCCTGGGATCATGACCTGAGCTGAAATCAAGAGTCAGATGCTCTCGTGTTTACACTGACTGAGCTACCCAGATGCCCCAGTAACTTTATACTTAGCTGGGCTTTTAAAGACTCTAGAATCTGGCCTCAACAGCACCTTCCCACCTCCCTCTCCCTTGCCAAAAGCCTTTAACCTCAGCCCAAATTATCCTGGTTCACGGCCTTGACTAGATTCAGAATCTTTCTATTCCCAGGTATGCTTATGTCACCCTACTGCCTGGAAGTGCAATCTATTACACGTTTCTCTACCAGACCCAAACATTTCTATCCCTCAAGAATCAGTTCAACTATGATCTCCCTGGAGCCCTTCTTTACCCTCTACTAGTAAAATCTCTGGAGACATGAGGAAAAAAAAGGGGGTGGGGGTGCCTTAGTAGGTCAATTGGTTAAACGTCTAACTTTGGCTCAGGTCATGATCTCACGGTTCATGGATTCAAGACCCACATCGGGCTTGGTGCCAACAGCTCGGAGCCTGGAGCCTGGAGCCTGCTTTGGATTCTGTCTCTCTCTCTCTGTCCCCCGTGGCTCACACTCGGTCTCTGTCTCAAAAGTTAATAAACATTAAAGAAATTTAAAAAACATGTATCTACTCCAGGGGCACCTGGGTGGCTCAACTGGTTGAGTCCAACTCTTGGTTTCAGCTCATATCATGATCTCAGAGTCATGAGTTTCAGCCCCGAGTCAGGCTCCAAGGTGACAGTACAGAGAGTCTGCTTAGGATTCTTTCTCTGCCCCTCCCCTGCTTGTGCTCGTTTGCTCTCTCAAAATAAGTAAGTAAACTTTAAATACCAATAATCTCTACTCCCAACATGGGATTTCAACTCACAACCCCAAGATCAAGAGTAGCATGCTCTACCAACTGAGCCAGACAGGCAACCCCCTTTTTCATTTTTCCCCCCAGAGACATTCTGCAGAACCTCTCTCAACAGGACCTCTTCCGACACCAGTCTGCCTAGTAGATCAGGGAAGGTTTCACATAATGGAGACTTCAAGCAGAAAAAGGCACACTGGTAGAACAATGAATATATTTGAAGCAGCCTGCAAGGGGAGGCAGGAGGTGGATGTGGCTAAAAGAAATAGGTGAGGGCCAGAGATGCCAGTGGAAATCAGGTAATGCCCAGTATACCGTTGGCCACTCTGAGGAGCGGGGAGTCAGGGAATGGCCTTCCTTTTCGACAGCGTTCTCAGGTCTCAAATGGATAGTACAATTTTCATCAAATCAAAGGTGGCCAGATTATGAAGAAAATGTTTTGCCGATACATCCTCACTGAGTAAGTAACCAAGTCAATAAAAATGTACTGACTACCTTCTAAGGGCTATTTTAGGAATAAGACATCCTCTACATTGAGCTTCAAAGTCTAAATATAAATGGTAATTAACTTCTGAACCAAGCTGAAAGAACTCCATCCTAAAGACAGAAATATACTTCAATAGCTGACATGTTAGTCTGAGATAAAACACTAGCACGAAAAAATGGGAGAAGCTCCAAATCATCTGTGCCTACTGGACTGCTCATTTTAACTGGTATCTCCCTTACATCGCTCTCTGTGATGGTGATGGGAAGGCCGCGCAGCATGATGGTTTTGCTCTCCCTCTCATCACTGATGTCATGCCTGTAGTCATGTTCGCCATAGTCACCATCTGAATGGTAGCCATCTTCGGATCGGTCACTGTTCCTTCTTTCGCGTTCTCTCTGATTTACAATAAATAAAATTACAATTAAAATCACACTGAGTTTATACTCTTTGATCCAGGCCCTCCGCTCCTAGGAATTTATCTTTAGGAACAGAGAGGATATTCAAACTCTATGATGATGTTCATTGTAGTGTTTCTAAAACAGGAAAAAAAAAAAAAAAAAAAGATTGTATGCATGAAAAAAAACCCTGCAAAATTATATGGACAGCACAATTATTTCTAAACAAAGCTATGTTTACATATAGAAAAGGAATGAGAAAAAAACTATGCTGACTGAAACTACAACTTTTAGAAGTAGCATCTGAGGCACAGTGTTGGTATATTATTATGCTCCAGTTGCCTCATCTTTAAAATGGGAAGACATGTACCATAAGTTGTAGTGAGATATATACGAGTTCACGTAAATCAAGTGCTCAAAAGAGTGCCTGGTGCATGGTGAGCCCTACATAAATCCTGGCCAGTATTTCTATTACCAGAGGCTCAGTTGTCTTTAAGTTGAAAATAATACTCAAGAGAGAGTTCTACACTTGGTATACTTCTTTCACTTCCAGAATTTTAAAGGCTTTGTGCATGCAATTCATAATCTAACTACTTTATACCAACTACTGACCACTCACCTCTGGGCTATCATAGTCTCGGTAGTCGTCGTATCTGTCGCCCCTTCGATCATCACTAGATCTTTTGTAATCTGAGTCCCTCCGCCTGCTTCTGGATTCACGCTCATCCCGGTCATCCCTGTCTATGATGGAACCGTACCTTCCACTACGCTCTGTTCTACTCACTCTGCCAGGGAAAATAATTTTCATTTATTCTAAAGTAAATCACATTTTATACCTTTAGAAAACATGATTGAAAACACACACCCCTACAGCTCAGTTTGTAAGATACCGAAATAGTTTAAAGTAGCCCTTAATGTACCATCAAATTCTAGTTAGGAAAACATCTACATCCATTAAAGGGAAGTACCTTTCAGGAAATCACGTTAAATCTAAAAATATGGGTATCAAATGTCTGGGTTTAATATTTTCTTAAAAAGGTCAGGTTGTCCAAGTTTATCTTGTGTATTCCCAAGCCTACAGTCTATACACACATCACCCCCTTCATCCCTGATTCAGATCTTAGTGATCAAAAATAGGAAGAAAGCAATTTTTAGCATTTCACCCAATTTCAAAGGAGAGCGTGTTCTGACTCATCCACTCTCCAGGGTATCACACTACTGGGAAATGGACCAACAACCTGGATGAGTTAAATTAGTTTTTTTTCCTTATCAGGCAGTTAACAGAGTTGTTAGACATACCTAGCACCATCAGAGAACATTATTTCCTAGAACATCTGGTTTATTTTTGGTTACTGGGCAGCATTAGGTCTCACAGGAAAATCTGGTAACAAAAACCCATTTGACCACAGATCTAGTTCTTTCACAAAATGTTTATCGGATTCACAAAACTACTGTGTAAGGATAAGACAAAAGAAAGGCTTAGAAGTGCCTCATTTAGAATACACAAATTTAATAAAAAGAAACCAATGGAACAAGTAATCTAGGACTACTTCATGATGTGAACTATGGGGGATTAAAAACCCTATAAAGGTAAATGTTAATTTAGTAAGTTATTTGGAACCACAGACTGCTGACACAGCATTAAAACAATGACATCCCGTGACGAGAACTTTTCCTGAATCTCTCTGGGCCATTAATTTGATTTAATCTACCACTGGGACCAGCCTGAATACTGAGGAGGAATGAATAAGTAAAGGTCATGTATCTAAATCAAATGGTCCAAGTGGGAGAACCCCTAGATGACAGGGCAGTCAAATGCTCTCATCTTAATTTTCTACTAATTCTTTAAGCAATTTTTCAATTCACTTATTTTTCATGTAACCCATGGTCCAGAGCTTCTATAAATCTGGATCATCTTGCTATGGAGCAGACAATAACAAGAACTGGCATTCACTGATTGCTTGCTACAGCCGGGTGCTGTGTAAAGTGGCAGACTGTAGGATCTCCTGGCTTCTGCACAGGCTGTTTTCCACACTGGGAACCCTCAGTGAAACACTCCGCCCTACCCTCCTTTGCTAATTTTTACTTATCTTCAGGTTTCACCTTAGAGAATACTTTCTCCAGGAAGTTTTCCTAGATGTCTCCAGGAAAACGCATGCTTCCTATGTGTTCTAGCAGCACCCTCGACTTCTTTTTTATAGCAGAGTTCACACAGTACTTCAGTTCTCTCACTAAACCACCTGCTTGTGAGACCAAGACTCATGAAGGCGCTACCAGCAATGCCCAGCACAAAATAGACACTTAAATCTATTTGTTTGATAAACAATTTTTAACAGTTCAGTTCCCCAACGAAATGTTGTGAACAAAAGACATGTACTCTAGTAACTTACCGTTTGTCTGAACCCATTGTCCTACTAAAGATGTAGCACACTGCTCCAAAAGGTTCAAATTTTGCTTTTTCTAGGAAACAAGAGAGATTGGTCGCTGAAAATTTGAGAGATCACTACTAAGGTTGGCATTTCGTCAAACTATTAACAGTGATTATCCAAGGTGGGGGCAGGGAGGTGGAAGAGGAGGGAGGTGGAGATCACTGTCAATATTAAAATCGCACTAAGGTTTTGTTGAAATAAGCATAGCAGGAAGATAAAGCATATTTTAAAATACTAGATTTTCTATTCGATAACAAACTCATAAAAGGATACACGCAAAAAGCCCCTTCCCTTCTCCTACTTTAGGATTACGAAGCAAAAAAGGCAGAGATGCAATCAGCTCCCTGTGACTCTAATGGGGTAGTTGACCGTTACAACATGAATCAAAGTGTCTTTATTAATACAATGAGCAACATGAAATTCAAATTTTTCTGATGAAAACTTCAAACATTTTAGAGGCCAGGACGCTGTGCTGACTTTAATCTACTACATTTATAATGCAACGGCTGACCCAAAGCTATTTCATTAAGACATGAACGAACCTCGACACTACTTAATTCCTCAGTAACAATAACCACCACAGGCTCTTGAAGCGACCAGCTAGGCCCCGCAGCGCCCCACGGTGATAAAACATCACACTGACCGCGTTCGATCCGTGCGAGGTCTGAGAAACTAGTTACAGCCGTCCCTGGCGCCTGGTCCAGAGCAGGCGCTCAACGAACATTTGCTGAATTAATAAATGGAAGAGAATCACCTGGGAGGAATAAAGCCCTGGGCTGAATCTCAGATGCCGCCCCTCATTTCCCGGGCAGTGCCTGGACCCACCTCCGTGGGGTGTTGCAGCCGAGATGGCGGCGCCACAGCCTGCGCGACCCACTCCGGCGTCCGTCTTTCCCTTTCTGTCTGCACATGTCCCCTCCCGAACCCCAAGAGGCTCCCAGCCCACAGATCAGCCTTCACGGAACAACCTCCCGGAGAGGGCGGATTCAGGTGCAGCTGCGGGGCGATGGCGGCTAAAAACTGCCGGACGCCCCCGAGGAGTACCCGAGGGACAGGCGACGGCTCCACGTTCAGTTGGGTTGGGGAGTTGGAAATGCGTTCCGGCAGGGGTACAGTCAAGCGCCCGAAAAAAGAGGACCTCAAGTTGCGCTGGAGGACGCCCTCGGAGGGCTGACGAGGAGGGGCGCGGCCCTCTAATGCTTCGGGTAGCTACTCGAGAGATGCGGCTGGGACTGATCGGCCGCCTCCCGCGGCTGTCAGGGGGACTGTACGAGGCTTGCCTCAAAAGCAAGAAACGCTGGTCGTTACGGGCGGCTGCCGCACTTACCCCCAGGAGAGACGGAAATGACAGAAGTAGCGGTTTTGTGCCCCAGAATCTCCAACAAGGTACGGCTGCCTCACAAAATGGCGCCTCGGTCGACGGCCGTCTCCTACCCACAGTACCTCGCGCCTGTCCCCTCCCCCACATCACCCGCCTCCTGAGGAGGTGTCCAATCCGCGAAGGTGTCTGACTGCGCGTGGGCTGCTGGGAAGTGTGGTCGCTAAGGCATCCTGTCACTCATGCCCTGTGTTAATTTCCTGCGTATTTCGTTGTTGTTGTTTTCGTTTTTCAAAACCGAGGGCGGAGTTGCCAATCTGCCATTTGCAGATCCAGATTAGAACTCTTGCGTTTATTGGCAATTCTTTGCCTTTGCTACAAAGGCCTTAAGAGAATACAATTTGTTTTCACCGACAGGATGTAGAACGTCATGTTTAACCCAGTTTTAAGAGAACTAAGGTTAGTTGACCGACTATTGCATTATTGGACTCTAGATGAGATTGTTGGGCCGGATGTTTTACAAATGTCTATTTTCATTTTCATACTCTATGAGATGGTTATTAAACCCATTCTGCAGGTGAAGAAAATGAGGTTTATGGAAGCTAAAATCCTTTAAAAACCTTTTTTTTCCCTTTAAAAGTAATCTCTATACCCAACATGGGGCTGGAACTCACAATCCTGAGATCAAGAGTCATATACTCTTCTGACTGAGCCAGCCAAGTACTGTGAAATTAAGAGAATTCTTGAAGGCAGGTCTTCAGAGTGTCAATTTGATTGATATTCTCCAATCTAAGGCAAAGACTCAGGAAAGTCATTTTCCAGGGTTAATTTAACAGTTAGTACTTGGACGTCTAATAGCATTGCAAAGTTTCAGCCAAAACTCAACCATCTTCTCCTTCACAGCCTTCCTCAGCTCATAAATGGCAACTCCCTACTTCCAGTTCCTCAGAGTAGGACAAAAACCCTGGAGTCAGTCATCCATGACTTTTTTTTTTTACCTTGCACCCAATTTGTTAGTAAATCCTGCTATCTTCAAAATATAAATTTAAGATCTGACCACTTCTAGACTGCGTCAATTGCTGTTCACCTAGTCAAAGCCATCATCAGTGACCTTGTTTGAGAGACAGTAGGTCACACAGAGTTAATAGTGGAACTTGGATTTGGACTAACGAAGTTGATTTCAGAGTACATGCCCTTAGCTACTACAGTGTAAGCTCTAGAAAGCAGGGACTTGTGTCTGTTTACTTCACTCCCTTATCTCCAGTATCTCTACTGGTACCCGGTACGTGGTATGTACACAATAGATATTTGTTGAGTGAACAAATGAATCCAATACCAAAGCTAAATGTGTAATGTTTCGGGTGGAATAAGGCAAGGGTTCTTGGGTAATTAAAAGAAGTATTTTGAACTGGGACTAGTCAGTGAGATGATGATATTCCAGTGCCATTTAGTTAGCATAATTTGCCCTTTGGCATTATTTTAGAGATATTTTAGTGGAACTGTTTTTTTGGGTCACATGTACAGACATGAAAAATTAGGGGCACCTGGTTGGCTCAGTCAGTGGAGCATGTGATCTTGATTTCAGGTTTATAGGTTTGAGTCCCACATTGGGCATAGAGATTACTTTTAAAAAGTATTAGAAATTAGACCATAACAAGGCAGAGGAAGATATCAGTTATAGAAAACTGCATCCATATTCTTTTCTGGGTAAGAGATCTTTGAGGAATATGTGGAAGGATGTCAATGAGTAGATTCCAAAGCAGAAGCTTCAAATATACTGGAAAACCTTTTTCTTGGAAAAGCATCCAGGAAACATGTTCTTTAAACATGTTTTAATTATGGCTTATGTTTTACATTAAGGGCGTTAAGGGACAGACACTGGAAACTCTTTGGGTAATGAAAAAACCTAACAATAGATGGAAAGGTAGTAATTTCTGATTTTGGAACAATAGGTAACATAGTTTTCTTCTTCCTCTCTCCTGCTCTATAACATTTATAGATGTTTCTATCTATCTATCTATCTATCTATCTATCTATCTATCTATCTGTCTTGGTTCAGGCTGCTATAAATACCACAGACTGGGTAGGTTATAAACAACAAAAAATTATTTCTCACAGTTCTGGAGGCTGAGAAGTCCAAGATCAAGGCGCCAGCATGGTCAAATGAAGGTCCTCTTCTGGATCGCAGATTTCTTGTTGTATCCTCACATGTTACAAGGGTCTAGGAAGCTCTCTGCGATCTCTTTTACAAGAGCACTTTCCTATTTATGATGACTCCATCTTCATGAACTTAATCATTTTTCCAAATCCCTCACCTACTCATACCATTACCTTTGGGGGTTAGGATTTCAATATATGAATTTGGTGAGGGGAGGGGACACATGCAAATCCTCACAGTATCCACACACACACACACACACACTTTTTCATATGTATGTATGCATTTATATATAGTATCAAACTTATGGGGGAAGAGTAGATATATGGAAAACTTCCATCACCAGAAAAAAGTTTAAGTATGTGACCACAGGACTCAAATACGTGTTCAATGAAATTTAAAAGTTAAACATAGGGGCACTGGGGTGGCTCATTACGTTAAGCGGCAGACTTTTGATCTTAGCTCAGGTCTTGATCTCAGGGTCATGGGTTCAGGCCCCGCATTGGGCTCCACGCTGGGTATGGGTATGTCTCTCAAAATTAAATAAACGTTAAAAAAAAAAAGTGAGATGTTTAATTAAAAAAAATAAATAACCCCTGAAATGGATGATGTAGATGCCAAGAATCCAGAACCTGCTAGACTTAATGGCCATCAGCAGCTGCCTCATTCCCAAAGCAGTACAACAAGCACTTCTGTCTGAGTATCCCTGAGGTGCTTGCTGGTTTGGGCTCATCACTTGCCATAAAAGCTGTATGACTGTTCATAAATGGTACAAAATCATCCTTAAACTTGAAGGAGTTGCCTAGAAAAAAAAAAAAAAAAGATCTACTCCATCCAGAAGGAAGCACCACTCTCCCAAATTCTCTGGTAGCTGATCTTTTTTGCGGGCACTGCCCAGTTAAGCTGCAGAGCAGTGCCCCCAAGGGCCTGTCTGGCAGCTGATGTTGGTCTGGAAAAGTTGAACAAGTTCCCAGCTAATAAAGAAAACAAAGACAATAGTTATTGTTTGTTTAAGATTTTATCCTTAAATAATCTCCACACCCAACATGGGGCTTGAACCCACAACCCTGAGATTGAGTTGTGTGCTCTGACTGAGCCAACCAGGCATCCCTGTTTCTTATTTTAAATAAAGCCACATTCAATATACAGCAAAGTCCTTTAAGATTGCTTTCCCTAATGTTCTGAAGTAAAAACAAAACAAAACAAAACAAAAGTTCTTGGGGTACTGGGTGGCTCAGTCAGTTAAGCATCTGACTCTTGATTTCGGCTCAAGTCATGATCTCACAGTTCGTGGGATTGAGCCCTACGTCAGGCTCCCTGCTGACAACCTGGAGCCGCTTGGGATTCTCTCTCTATCACTCTCTCTCTCTGCTCCCCTATTCAAACACGTGCATGCTCTCTCCTCTGAACATAATATGAAAAATAAGTTATCTTAGTGAAATGATGATTGTTGGGAGCCGTTTTGGGTTCACAGGTTGAGACCCTTCCCTGTGTAGAAAAGTGGTTAAAGCAAAGCTCCAGCTAGCCAAAATGGTGGGCTTGGATTTCTTGAGCTACTCTCCTTGGCCCCAAGGAATGTAAAGGGGAAGGACCTGGAGCAGGATGCCTTGATGGATTTATAAGACCTTAAGGAAACACCCTCCTCTCTCCCCAACCCTAAATTTATCCTAAAACCAACATACAGGATTAAGGAGGTTTGCCACCCTGCTGGTAAAAATGGATTATTGTTAAAGAGATCAAACTACCTTTTAAATAAAGACACAGACCAGCAGGGCGTGAACGGCAGAATTGAGGACGCCAGAATCGAGAAGATGCCAGATTGCTTGGTCTTTAGACTACACTTTTCCTGTGACTCTCTCACTTCCTTTCGCCTGACTGTCCAAGTCCTTCGTGGACCCCCAGATTCGCCAGAACAAGGACCCCAGGCAGATGATCTTATCTTTTTCTCCTTGATTTTCCACAATTTGGCAAAAGAAAAAAATCTAGTTGACATATTTTGATCTCAGGCTGCTCCAGAATAAGTAAAGACTTATATGAGAACTCTTGCCTATACCAAGAAACTGATTTCTTTTGTCAGAGATGGGCTTTGATGAACTGACAGAGATATGCAATCAAAATTGAATTTGACTAGTATTATTCATGAGGCATTATTCTCATTTATTGGGTGCCTACCATGTTAGACCCTAGGGATAGAATAGTAAAGAAAATTACTCAAGATCCCTGCCCTTATGTGGCTGGCATCCTGATCAAAGGCTCAGGGAAATGCCCAGGGACATTGTAGGGTGCCACACCTTTCAAATCCACTCCTACTTTTTAATCAATACCCAAAGAACTGCCTTAAAAATATATGGAATACTTTACACCTTATTTCCAGTAGCAAAATTTCCCTTAAAGTGGCAAACTAAAGCTAGAAAACAAGGCAAACTAGTCTGAGGTCTGAGCTTAAACACTTTCTTCAGGGAAGATGCTACCAATACCTTGCTGTATTTATTCTCTCATTTCAGTAATTGCTCAGTGTCCATCTTCCTCAGTAGACTGATTCCCATAGCCACAGAGACCAACACTGACCTTGCTATGAGCCCCAGTGACAAGTTGAGTAGGCTCTTAAAACATTCTTAGGGGGCGCCTGGGTGGCTCAGTTGGTTGAGCGTCCGACTTCGGCTCAGGTCATGATCTCATGGTTTATGAGTTTGAGCCCTGTATCGGGCTCTGTCCTGACAGCTCAGTCTGGAGCCTGCTTCGGATTCTGTGTCTCCCTCTCTCTCTGCCCCTCATGAGCTTGGGCTCTGTCTCTCTCTCAAAAATAAATAAACCTTAAAAAACAATTAAAAAAAATTCATAGAATGACCACTTAATAACTTGATGATGCTTTTGCTGGGCAGCCAATAATTGGTGTCAGTGAAGTAGCCCATAAAGGAGTTTTCAGTAGTGAAGCATTTTATGTGTTCCACAGTTCACTCTAAGCTCAACGGGATAACATGAAGTTACACAGAAAACCTGGTCTTGCCAGTTTAGGACAAACGGGCCAGCTTTCCAAAAGTATTTTGACACCCTCATTGATGTACTCAGAAAGAAATGAGATGCAACACAGATGTATCATAGACCGTCAGACCAGAAAGTTACTTGGAATGCATTTGACTGGGGCTGAGTCAAATGGCCCATCTACTTTAATGCTGCACTAGTGGTAGCAAGGCCCAGAAACCTGGGGCTCTTGATCCCTAAGCCAATGTGCTCCTGATTTTGTTTTTCCTTTAGGAGGGGTAAAAAAAAGTCTTATTAAAGATTAAGAAAAAGGGATTATATCGGAGTACCTGGGTGGCACAGTTGGTTAAGTGTCCAACTCTTGATTTCGGCTCAGGTCATGATCCCAGGGTTGTGGGATGGAGCCCCACTTTGGGCTCTAAGCTGAGTGTGGAGCCTGCTACGATTCCCTCTCTCTCCCCTCAAAATTAAAAAAAAAAGAAAGAAAGAAAGAAAAAAGAAAAAGGGATTATATCTGGACACAGCCTGGCAAATGATTTAACTTCACATTTATCATTCCTGTTGGCAGAAATGTTTTCTCCTCAGCATACATCTACTTCCTCTTACATCTCCCACCCCTCACTGCCCATCCCCTCCAAAACACAAACACCTCCAAACCCTGTTTTTACATAGCTATTCTTGGTTCTTCCTTATGTAACCAGACTATGCCCCTGGACCAGAGGTTGGTAACCCACAACCTGTGGGCCAATTCTGGACTGCAACCGGTTTCTGTAAATAAAGTTTTATTGGAACTCAGTCACAATCACTTGTTTTATGTATTGCCTATGGCTGCTCTCTGGCTACAATAACAGGGCTGAACAGTTTCAACAGAGATCTGACCTATAAAGCCTAAAATATGGACTTTCTGGCCCTTGAAGGGTTGTTTACAAACTCCCACCTTACATCATCAACATGCTCTTCTACACCTGTAGTTCTCTTCCTAAGAAATATTCCTCCGGGGCACCTGAGTGGCTCAGTCGGTTGAGCATCCGACTCTTGATTTTGGCTCAGGTCATGATCTCAGAGTTTGTGAGTTTAAGCCCTGCATCCGGCTCTGTGCTGACCATGCAGAGTCTGCTTGGGATTTTCTTCTTTTTCTCCAGATAAATAAACAAACTTAAAAAAAAAAAAAATCCTCCCAAGATATCTGAAAAGTGCAATTCTTAGTACAATGTTACCTGGAGGAATTTTTTAGGTTGTAAAAAGTTTATAAGATACAATCCCCTTAACTGCAAATAATTAAAAAAAAAAAACAAAAAACCTTTACTTTTGAAGCAAATCCTGTGAAATGGTATGAATGATATGGTAAAAAATTAAGAAATATTTGAAAGAGGATGTCCAAAGATACTTCTTCGGAGTTTTAGCCACGGAGGGGAAAAAAAATCTGGGGTAGTGGCTGGAGGGCAGTGATTTTTTTTTTTTAAGGTGTATAAACTCTTTATTAACAGACAAGGCCTACAGATTTATGTTTTCTTGGACATGCCCACAGTGCAGCCACAGTGGCCTGTGGTCTTAGTGTGCTAGCCTCGGACACAAAGTCTCCAGAAGTGGCGCAGCTCTCTGTGGGTCCCAATCTGCTTCAGTTGTTCCAGGACTTCACGAAGTTTGTTGTCCAGACCGTTGGCAAGACCTGGCCATATTTCCCATCCTCCACATCCTTCTGTCTGTTCAAAAACCAGTCTGGGATCTTATACTGGCGTGGATTCTGCATAACGGTGATCACACGTTCCACTCCTCTTCAGTGAGCTCTCCAGCCTTCTCGGTGAGATCGATAGCTGCTTTCCTCAACACCACATGAGACTATCTATGCCCCACACCCTTAACTGCAGCGATGGCAAAGGCTATTTTCTGCCACCCATCACTTTGTGTTGAGTACTCCCAAAATGTCCTGAAACTTCTCAGGGATCACTAGAGATAGGGCGGCGGCTCCAGCAGCACCAGGTAGGCCTCCGTAGAAGAGCTCTTTTCTTTTTTTTTTTTTCTTTTTTTAAGTTTATTTATTTTCAGAGAGAGAGAGTGAGCAGGGGAAGGGTAGAGAGAAAGAGCGAGAAACTCCCAGCATAGAGCCAGATGTAGGGCTCGATCTCAGGAACTATGATATCGTGACCTGAGCTGAAATCAAGCCTCTGAAATCAGAGGCTTAACCGACTGAGCCACCCAGGCACCCCACTGATAATTCTTACTATGCCAGCTCATTGTGGTGATCGTAACCTGTGGTGCACTGAGCACCCAGCAGGTCCCCAGAAAAAGAGCTGTCACACTGCAACTATCCCCAAAATGGGGAAGTCAGAAGAGGACTTAATGAGGTACTATTTCCAATGAATAGATAAAGAAAGTAACTTTAAAAACCTCAGAGTACTCACACAAGTTAGAGTTCAAAGGTCACAGCAACACATCCACTCACACTGATAGCAGGTGTGTCCCAGGACTCACGGTAACACTTGCTGCCATTTTAAGGTCACCTCAAATGGGCTGCACCAAGGCACACTGTCTCTCCTACCATAAGCCTCACCCCCACCCATCTATGGGAGAAAAACATAATAACCAAAAAAATCACATTGAAAAAAAGTTTATTTAAAAAAGTTCTAGCAGCAAGAACAGTAACAAAACAAAAGGAGACGGACAAACAAAACAAGAAGGAGGTTGTGTCCTATGGGACGTGTCTCTCCATCTTTTAATCTAGTTCTTTATACCGAGCAAACATGACTCTTCGCACAGCGTCTCGGTAAGTCTCGTTGGACTGTCTCTTGCTGGTTCTTCCTGGAGCCCCCACACTGGGCCCCCTCATCCGGCCTTCAGTCTGTAACACAAAGACAAACAATGAAGTGAGCTCTATGAATTAATTAGCCTCAGGGCTGGCCTTTGATCACAAGCATTTCTGGACCAGTAAGGAGCAGGATATAGGAGAATTTTTAAGAATGTTTAATTAATTAAAAAAAAAACTAAGATGAATGAGGAAGGCAGTGGCATTATGGCTTCAGGATACAGGATTCAATAGCAGACACAGGAGAAGCCAGTCTCCTATCTCCTATAGTTGGCATTTTCAGAGGGGAACCAAACCAACGCAAAATGGGCAATGTTCCTTCCTATCACTTTTTCTCTCTTTTCTTCATGAAATATGAGGGGCAAAGCCCTTCATGGGAACAGAACTAACTTCATGCTCCTCAGACTTTAGCCATTTTAGCTCCTCTGATGACAATGCCTCTCAGAGATGCTTCTGTACTTTTTATCATGGGTTCCCTGGTTCTTTTCACCACACGATTCATCAGTCTCAAACTGTCTGATTCCCATACTTCCCACCTTACTCCAAGTAAGAGTAAGATGAGCCCCATTCCCACTCCCAATCAAACTACAAAGGGCCCAGAATGCCTAGCTAGAATCCAGTAATCAAGACTGATGGGCTCCTTCAGCTTTTGTGTCCTTCATCAGCAGTGGAGAAAGCCTACCTAAAACACAAAGACACAGCTCTGAGCCAGAGTGAAAGTATATTCCAGGGTTATGGCACCCCCAACAAGACGGAAACCATTTCACCTCCTCTGCTGAAGCCAATCCAGGATGGCCATATCCAAGGCCTGCCCCCTTCCTCCAGCCAGTGGTCTGTTGGACACAGCCTCCTTTGTTGCTACTGTCAATACCTTCCTTACCAACAGGTTTACGATCACTGCAAAAGAAGCAAAAATATTTAGACATCAACACTTTCAAAGTGACCATTTGTGAGCCTAATAGAAACCTCTGTCCTTTTGATTCAGATTTGCTTCCTCTTAAGTATATTAAACAATATTTTTGACTGTCTACTGGCTACGCAACAAGGTTCGTCCTGGGGATGTACAGAGATGACTAAGACCTGACCCGGTTCACAGGGAAGGACATGAGGAGGATAATTTGTCCACAGATGCTTATAACACACTGAAGAGATCAGCCATGGATGTGGCACCAGGAGATAACTCCTGTGGAAACACGGCAGGGAAAACACAAACTCTGAAGGCGCAAGACCAAAAATGATGACTTCCAGCAAGACGGCACATCGGAACTGACCAAAAGCATGAGAGGAAAGGAGGCCACAAATAAGAAGTGAAAGAATATAATTTGTCCTGGAGAGGAGTGGTAGCCTTGAACATCATGCTAAATCATGACTCTGGACTGCATCCTTCAGGCAAAAACCAAACCAAGCCAAACGAAACCAAACGAAACCAAACGAAACCAAACCACCCCTGGACTCTAGTCCTCCCTCTAAGCAAGGTTTACTTTCACAAAAAAAAAAAAAAAAAAAACAAGTTTCAGAGATTTCTGTTCATAAAGATGGTTTTAGTGGCAGGGTAGAGAGTACACTGAGGATTTAAGAACAGAGATCAAGAGGAAGGAGTCAAGTTTGGAGGTGAGCTAGAAAGGGGGACAAAACTTAATTAGGGATGTGGCCTGTAACAACATAGGGGATAAAAGAGGAAGACTGGATCAGACCAGACAAACCAGGATGCAGTGACATTACTACTCTGCAAAAAGGAACACAGCAGGTTTAGCAGGACTGAAGTATGATATATAATACTGAGTAATCGTTTAATGTGAGAAGCCTAAGAGGTCTCCAAAAGAACATGCTCAGGAGGTAAATGGAAATAGTGATTTTGCACCCAGAAAACTGAACTGCCTTGGGATGGAGTCACGGGACCTGTTAGCCTGTTAGTGATGGCTTAGGTCTTGGGTACCTCAGACAGTCCAGGTCAAAAGGGTGGAGCAGCAAGAATAAAAGCATTGAGGGTAGAGTCTTGGAGAAGATCTGAATTTCCCAGAAAAACAAGAGAAGAAGGAGAGGAGAGATCTGTAGAATGTGGTGTGATTGGTGCCAAGAATACAGAAGGGTGTCCTCCTGCATCCAGCCCAACTGACTCAGAGCGAAGGTGCTCTTTGTTTCTCCTGACGGACTCCTTCACCATTGCCTTAGCCTAGTATATTTCGAATTGCGGAGAATGACCTAATGGGGTGTTAGGTTGATTAAGTGGTCCTTCCTTAGCACTTCCTAAGAATGCAAACAGAAAAAACTAGAATAAAAATATCAGAGTTTTATTACACACAGTAAAGAAATATTTTTTAAATAAAGTTTATTTAAAATTTATTGAGAGAGAGAGAGAGAGAGAGTGTGTAAGGAAGGGTCATCCACAAATTCTACATAATTCTGAGCTCACAACTCAGGACTATCTGACTAGAAACAAGCATATGAATCTAGAGATCATGTATGTCTATCAGCAGCCAACCATTCATTCAGTGCCTATGTGTGAGAACAGAGGTTCCCTAGAGACAAAGTCCGAGACCGTGACATTCTTATCAGGTCCATAGGAGGCACAGCATTGCTGATGAGGAGAGAAAGAGTTCCTGGCCCTGGCTTCGAGCAGCTAAGCAGCCAGCCATCTTCCACACAAACACACATATTTCCCAAGTAAAGCCTGGTGGTCAGAGGCTGGAGTGAATCTCATGCTCAAGAAGTTCAGACGGACCCTGCTCCCACTAATCTGTTACCCCTGACAGAAAAAGGGCAGCACAACTGGAGAAGGAGACGGTTTCACCATTAGGCCTTGGGGCCTAGGCTGAGTGAAAAGTTCCTGGCTTACCTGTCAGTTTCCCTGGAGTATTTAACTCGTTTCCTTTCTGGAGAGTCAAAAGACTGGAGCTTTTCCCTGCGATCACTTCCTCTCTCTTTAAACCTTCCCTGTTGGTAAGCAGAATAAAAGATCTGAGATTTCCATCTAAGGGGGCTGGGTAATGGGGAAGCTTCACTTTATTCCTGATATTCCTTCTAATGTGAAGGGAGTTCAACTGGTAACTCCTGGAATCTCTTGCTACTTCAAATACTCCTCTTGAGAAAGCAGTGGCTTCTCTGGTAAATTTGAGAAGAATGAGCTATTATGCTTGACTCACAGCTGTGTTTTCCTCTTCTGAGGAGGAGGTGCTCTCCAGTAGGCCTCCAAAGGAGGATTCCTAACGGTCACATAAGACCTGGCCTGGGCAGTGAAGCCTATGGCTGTGTAGGTGAGTCTACCTAATTATGTGATCTAGGTGGCAAGTCCATTTAGCTCTAAACTAAACTACTTCCTCCAACCTAGCCTCTAATAGTAAAAGATGTCATTTCACCACCCTATCCAATACTCATTTGTTGATTTTAAAAGCTGGGCAGGAAAGAGAAATGCTATTTATTTGATCTAGCTGGAGACCCTAAACTAACACCACTTTTAAAAAATATATTAAGATATAATTTATAAACCATGAATTGCACCCATTTTAATGTAGTTTGAGGAGTTCTGATAAACGTATACACCATCTTTTAGGGCCTCTTCATTCTCTGTCGTCAGCACAGCCTACAAATTCCACACCAGAAAGTATAAAGGGTTGGGGTCAAAGGAGTAACAGGACACCAAAGCTTACCTCCTGTTCTCTCCTTTCCAGATAGGCTAGCTCCTGCTCAGACTGTTTTATCTTCCGATGGATTTCCAGGTTTTGCTGAGAAAAGAAAAAGTTCTAGGAGTACAGGTCCAGAAAAAGTGGTCCTAGAAGGTGCTTCCCAATAGCTGCTTTAGGTCTGTGGCTCCTTTCACTGACCAACTCTCCTGAGTGATCAGTGTACTCTGTAAGTAACAATTGTTAGCTACACTGGCTTTAGGCTCACCAACGAGACCCCAAGTTCAAATGCTGGCTTGTCACACAGATTAGTTATGTGGTGTAGCATGAGAGACCTTATTCTACTATTCTCTGAAACACAGAAAACACAAATCTGGGTTATAAGGTAAAGTTATGAGAGAGGGGAATCTGAGCACACCAGTAAAGAAAATGAAATGCCCACAGTGCTCTGCCTACCACCACCTGCAGCAACCCCCCGACCATTTTCAGACACTACTCACTTTTTCAACTCCCCAGAGAAACATGAAAAGGAGAACCCAAGGTCTTAAAAGAACAGACAGACTACTCTGAGGGTCCTGTATTCCTTGAGGGTCCCACACTTCTCAAGCATGGCTCTACTACACAATACCCTCAGGCATAAATATAAAACTTGAGGTCCAGAGCAGCTCTTGTATGGACAGGGGATTCTTTGCACTGGATCGCTGCAAGGAAAGGAAAAAGTACTACGGTCCATTTTCCACGGTCCCAGGGTCAGTTCACCAGACTTCTAGCATTTTCATCAGAGAGCTTATGTTTATTTTTATTTAAAAAATTATATTTATCTTTTTTTTTTTAATTATGCCCAATGTGGGGCTTGAACTCATGACCCCTAGATCAAGAGTCATATGCTCTGCCAACTGAGCCAGCCAGGTACCCCCAGAGAGCTGAAATTTAAATGTGTCAGTCTCATGACTCAGAATTCTAGAAGGCCAAAGGGTCTTGGGAAGTAATCTGTTGCAGGGAGGGTCAGGAGCCTCTCATCGCCCCCCCACCCACACCCCTACAGAAACTTTGCAGAGCCTTCACAGAGGCAGCTGGGAGAAGAGGTGTGCCTATTACTGAAAGCAGAGCTTCTTAGCTTTTAGCTACATAAGACTTTCGGTTTCATACTGAGTAAAAGTCTAAATCCAAGCTCCTCACTTGTTTTAGCAACATCTGCTAAAGAAGGAGTGTGAAATAAATCACCCTATACTGAGAACACGAGTCTGTCTATGGGCTTTCTTTGTCCAGAATTTGGCTGCTTGGTCAGTACATCTAAATGGAAAGACTGCAGGGGAAGGCCGGTGTAGGTCAGTTTAACATCCCAACAGTTGACGTCGTGCCATGGCTTATAGCAGTGCCTCACCACATGAAGAGATGACAGAATGTGACCCACCTTTGGGGAAAATTGCACAGTATCAGAGCTAGACAGAACCAGGTGAAGGCACCAAGTATCACAAAAGAGAAGGGGCTTATGTGAGGTCCAATTGTTAGCTTAATAGAAGAGCTATGATGAGAAACTCAGTCAGTAAGTTTCCTACTCCCACGACCCTCTCTCCTCCTATCTTCAGTGCAGCCTCCATGTTTGGTGCCCCAGTCCCAGCCATGCTGCTTGCCTTGGGTCTACACAGTGAGGTTTTGGAAGGTGAGCACAGCCTTAATGCCGAGCAACTCATAACAAAAGGCAGAGGAACAATTTATTTTGAAATTGGGCTGTGATGCTCATTGATAGAAGAGTCCAAAGTCTGAAAGGTCAGAGCCCCTTCCCCATACCTTGTGCAGGTCTGAGAGCTGCTGGTGTTTGATCAGAACTTCTTTGTTGGGAAACTGCCTTCTGCAGAGCAGACAAGCCAGTTTATTCCAGTCAGTGAGTTTGTCTTCTTCGTTCTCCTTCTTGGTCAGCTCCTCCCTTTGTGGGGGCTGTGTTGTGCGGGGCTGTGGAGGAGGGGTCTGCTCCTCCTCCTCTTCGTCCTCGTAGTCACTGTCTCCTCCATACTCACCCAGGAGGCCGATGAGTGGGTTGATCACCTTAGGCTGGAAAGAGAAGGCCAGAGATTAACACTAACCTTAATCTATATTGTGGGGCCTTTTTTCTGGATATTCCAATATGCATATATCTCATTTCTTCTCTTTTAGTTTGAATAACGAACAGTGGGCTCAAAATAGGCCCACTGACCACGCTGTTCCTTTCCCAGATGGAAGGCAACATGGTTTAAGCTTGACTTTTCTCCTTGATCACTGAGATAAAACCAGAAAGGCTCCCTTAGAAGTGACTCTAGCAACAGAACAGTGAAGAGAAGGGAAAGGGGAACTGACATAGACACGGAAGTTACAAGTTACAAAGAGGAAGAGATAGCAACAACCCCCAAGTCACTGTAACTCATGAAGAAAAGGGAAGACAAACTTTATTAGGCTATAGCAGTCCCTACAGGGATTTAGGAGGAGGATTAAAAAAGCAAATGAAAGGTAAGCTCTTAGGTAGACAGATATGGCTCCTGAGTGAGGCAAAGGCATGGATAGGACTGACGCTACAATGAATTGTACTAGTAATACGGCGCAGGCAAAGAATATTTACCAGTAGTTTATAGGAACTGTGAAATAATGATGCATGGTCATTGGCCTATGATCAATCAAAACAAAAATAAAGCATGGCCACTACTGTTACATATTTACATTTAACCAGAATCACCTGCGATTGGAGGAGACCATCACTTTAATGCATCTAAAATAATGGGGACTGATTTTAGCATTGTTCACTCTTGTCAGGCAGGCAAACTGTCAAAATGACCATGCATGCACTCCATATCTGCGATTCTTACCCACCACCAAAAAGGCAGGAAAAAACAGAGCCAGGAAAATGGGTTTCCTGGGTCATTTAGAAAAGAAGGATTAAGGGGCGCTTGGGTGGCTCAGTTGGTTAAGTGTCCGACTTCAACTCAGGTCACAATCTCACAATTCATGAGTTCGAGCCCCACGTCGGGCTCTGTGCTGACAGCTCAGAGCCTGGAGCCTGCTTCGGATTCTGTGTCTCCCTCACTCTCTCTCCCTCCCCCACTCACACTCTGTCTCTCTCTCTCTCTCTCAAAAATAAATAAACATTAAAAAAAATTAAAAAAAAAATGAAAGGAAGAAAAGAAGGATTAACAAGACCAAGATTATAACTTAAAAAGGTCCAGGCACTCCCTTGGTCTGGTGGGAATGGCACAGGGTACAAAGAAAGAAGACAGTTAATTGCCTCCAATTCTCTAGTTATATCCCTATTAGCAGATAGGAACATTTATCTCATGTTCATACTCAAGAAAGTCCTTTTTGTGAGACAGAGAGAACAAAAGGACCAACACTAAAGTGAGGCATCAGCCTTTGAACTTCCTTTCCCATTTGGAACCAGCCCCAGCCTCAGCCCAGAGCCTTGGCTTAGCCTTACTGGTGGAGGACTCTCTTCTTTCTTCACAGTGGGAGGCAGGGGCTTCTTAAAGACGTCCTCTGGGGGGGCTGTCCCCTCACTGGCATTTTCCTGAAACTGAGCAAACCCATGATAATTCTTATATGATACTCATAAAAGCTGGGTTAAGAGTTAACCCTGTTGAAATTAGTCAGATTTCCCAAACCTCCTAATTTGTGAAGTATCTGTAATATTGCTAAAATGCTTTCAAAATAAAAAAGCCTTTAAAAATATAACCTATATCAGTGTATATTGAGTGGTCACTGTATGTCAGGCACTAGGTGAGATGAGGCATTTATATACGTTATCATTCTCAGCCTTTACTACAACCCTTCCAGAGAGGCATTAATAGCCTCATTTTACAAATGACTGGGGATACGGTTAGAAAGAATAAGTGGCAAAAGCAGAAGTCTAGGTTCTCAGAAACACACACATACTTTCTCTGTCTGTATTTCTAGATAAATAACCAGCAGTATTAGAAGGGGAAAAAAAGATAAGTTATGAATTGAGCCACAAGCAAATTCATGCATTTTCACTAATGCATAATTGGTGCCAGGGCAAATCAATATAATTATCTGAAAACCAATTTGGCTCTATGTCAGGAGACTCAAAAATGTTCAACAACTTTCATTTTGAAAATTTATCCTAAGGAAGTAATTTAGAAGGAGAAATAAAATGCTAATTAGATGATGCATATTACAATAGAATAAAACTAGAAAGGAGAGACAATGCAGCAACAATGAAGAAAATGAGGGTACAGTTTTACTGTGAGTTTTTTACCATACAGGCATTAAAATAATAGAGTATTATAGAACCAAGGAAAAGCTATTTATGATCAAATATAAACTGAGCAGAGAACACAGAATGGTAGCCCCTGTCACAATTATACCTAAAGAAATGTGTACAGATTCAAACACTGAAGAAGGGGAACAGGAGAGTGAAACTGTGTGGAGTCCAGGTGTTAGGATTTGAACTCGGCTACGTTGTTCCACTATTGTGGTTTTTACAATTGTGAAAGAGTTACCAATGCCTATAAGAAGCAAGCGGATTACCAGCCTTTTTTCGTCACTTGCCTCCTCAACCCCAGAACTCCTCTAGGACTCCTTTATTTGAATCTGTAATTACCTGATAAAGAGCAGATTCACAAGCCCTCTTACCCTTGTCACTCCTCGGTCCTTTTTCTCCTTGCCATCTCTTTTAGATGCCTCCTTCTTGCTACCTGACTTTCCTTGAATGGTGGATTTCTTTTCCTTGATCTCTTCTTCTTCAGGTGACCCAGGGTCCTGGGGCACATAGACTTCTTGCTGTGATATGATTAGAAACTGTTAAGTCTACAAAATGTCTCACTTTCCCAGTTAATTCTAGGTCTAAGGAACAAGTTTCCTTCTAGGGGAAAGAAGAGCTCTCTTCCTCACAAGCCTAAGAAGAGACCACATCAAACAATCAAGAAACTCTCTCCAGTGGCCAGGACACATCCAGACCACTCATTGTCCATTTTTCCAAGAGCAGCACTGTTCTTACCCATAATGCCACAAAGCATTGATTTTCCATATAGGCAACAGTTAACAGAAAGGTCACCATCTTTAAATCCTGAATGAACACAACTCATAAATACAATATGATATAACACATGGACTTTAAAAAATACCCACCTAGACATGAGGTACGGACAATATAACAGAGCAGCTGCCAGGAATGGAGAAATATTGAAACTTCTATAAATTTCAATGTCACCGCTTTTCATGTAATGAGCAACCAGAAAATCCAGGGGATAAAATCTTCAAAGTAACATATTACAGGTACTTTTCTCAAAAGAATCATTGACAAAGTAAACAAACCAAAAACTCACCTGAGTGTTGGGGTCATAATAAGTGCCTGCCAAAGGGTCATAATAGTAGCCAGTAGCAGAATCATATATGTAGCAGTCAGATGATGCTAGTGAGAACAAAACCAGAGCCAATGTTAGTCCTTGTCCAGTGAATCCCTTGCTGGGAACTTACCAAGAACAACCCAAGAATGGGGATGGCCAACCCAAACAGGTGAAGAACCCATAGATGGCACTGTCTCTGAAGGAGCACCCCCAGTCAACAGTATCTCTTGCTAACTTTGTGACTACAAAGATTTCAATTAATGAGCAGTCAAGCCAAAAAGACCAAAAGAAATAAAACAAGTCACTTACACTGTTGTCCTTGTCGATTTGTATCTGAAGACCAGTCTGAATTTCTGCCTCCTCCTCTCCTATCTCGGAAATACTTTTTACCCTATCACAGAAAGGCTAGTTAAAATTATGGAAGTTCTGATAGCTCTTAACCTTAACAGTTATCTACTGGAGAGAAATCAAGACCACTCTTTCAGTCACTTGAGGATTTCGACAGAGTACTCCCCAACTGCTGAAGCCTACCTGATAGTAGTGCATGTGGTCAGAATGGTCCCCAGAATCATTTCTGCAACAAATAATACACAGGTCTTGAGTCTGCTACAAAAAAACCCCTCAGGACTGCCTATTGATTTGCCAAGAAACTTTCTTTCCCCCATTTTGCAGGGAAAGCTACCAACCCAGACAGCAAGCAGGCCTGGCAGTACAGAGACTCCTACGAAGCCGCTGCTGAAGCAAAGCAGCAAAGGAATCAAGGGTGCAAGAGCAAGATCTGCTCCATCCCTGTAAGCTTGCCTTTCTGATGCAGCCATTTCCTAGTTACCACTCCTGGGGCAAGATTAATATAGGAGTAAAGAGGAATTAGATTTCCTAGTACTGTGGAGGTATGTGAACAGGGAATGGTGAGTCAGGACATCATTTTCTTAGGGTTCCAAGGGGCAAGGATATATCGGGATTTCTCAGCACATCCAAGACTATATCATCATTTGGGACCCAAAGATACCAGGCAGTGAAGAAGGAAGGGACTAAAATATGTAGTAGTGCTATGTAAGGGAGGGAAAAACATCTAGAGTCAGAATAAGGCAAGCTTCAGAAAAAGAAAACATGCACACATATCTGAAGCAATTCACATCAGAAGATACTATATCTTACTATCTCCGCCTTTTATCGGTTTCCTCCTAAAAATTGTGTAGCAGAATCACAAAGGAGTCCCACTCCTCTGCCTTACCTTCGTTTTCCAGTGGCCAAGTTTACAGCTACCATCTTCCCATCAATACTAAATGGTGGATCAAGATTCTGTAAGATCTTCACTACACGAAGAGCTTCCTGAGGAACCAAAGATACATTTCAGCACAAAGAGAGTGAAAAGGCCATTCCTCTGAAAGAGAACTGAACATGGATTTTCCTTCTCAAAAGGAAAACTTATTGAATATTATGTTCTGGTCATAATTGTGATAGTAAGAGCACACTGGCAAAAACAGGCAACTCTTGATGAAGTGTTGATCAGAACAGTGGTCACAGTAGACAACAGTTTCTGCTATTGATATCAGAAATTCAAATTCTCTTCTTTTAGGCTGCAGTTGTCATTGCATCAGATTCAGTTTACAAAGTCCCTTATGATTTATGAGCATGATATCTAAGAAATACCAATGATCTTCATTACTACCCCCATGTTATTATATAGAAAAGGGCCCCACAACTAAAAATTCAAGCCACAAGAATCTATTAAAGTAACATTTTGAGGAAAAAGAAGAAATGTCCTATTATCATCAAATACAGAACCATGTATGGCTAAGCAAAAAAAAAATTTCAGAAACTAGAAAACTCACTAAATCTTGAAAGGTTCAGTACACAGATTCTTCACAAGTAACTTATGTGCTGATGTAGGGTTTGAACTCACCAAATGTGAGATCATGACCTGAGCCAAAATCAAGAGTCAGACGCTTAACTGCCTCAGCCACCCAGGAACCCCAGTTCTCATGTTATTTTAATTGGACATTGTAAATACCATAACCATAAGACAAAACCAGATTTGGAAAAACAGTCGAGTTCTAAATTTCAAGGATAGTCCCTTCATCTGAATGAGCATTAAACCCAAAGGAAAGAACAAGAGGGTTGTGATACCAGATAGCACATGAGAATTCCAACGATAAGGAAGCCCCTCATACCTTCTTAATAAGGTTTCTATAGCCAGCTATCCCAAAGCAGAGGAAACTTACCGCATGGGAGTCAAGGTCAATAAAGCCATAAGTGTGGCCCATGGGGCCGGTTCTGTTCTTGATGATACGGACATTGGCAGTAGTAAGGCGGACGTAGGGCTCTAGCACTTCCACTATGACTTCAGGTGGAGTAGAACGATAGATGCGCTTTAGCATGATTGCTGAACAAACCACACACAAATGGGGAAAGGAGCAAAAGAAAGAGAGAAAGGTTAATTTTCAAAGCCCTCAGAGGCTGATTGTCTTTCTTATTTATTTAGTTAGTTAATTTTATTTTTGAACAGCAGGGAAAAGTTTATTAGAGCATAAGATCAGAAAGGAAGAAAGTAGGAAAGCTCTCAGAGAAGGGACATTAGAAAGTGAATGCCCTGTCTTTTTAAAAAAATGTTCATTTCATTTCATTTTTTGAAAGAGAGCACAAGCAGAGTAGGAACAGACAGACAGACAGACAGACAGACACACACACACACACACAGAATCCAAAGCAGGCTCCAGGCTCTGAGCTATCAGCATAGAGCCTGATGCAGGACTCGAACCCATGAACCTAACCATGACTTGAGCCAAAGTTGGATGCTTAACCAACTAAGCCATATAGGTGTCCCTAAAAAATGTTTATTTTTGAGAGACAGGGAGAGGGAGAGAGAGAGAGAGAGAGTGTGAGAGCACGTGCACACACACGCGCACACACACACACGTGAGCAGGGGAGGAACAGAGAGAAAGGGGGACAGAGGATCTGAAGCAGTCTCTGGGCTGACACCAGAAAGCCCGATGTGAGGCTCTGACTCCTGAACTGTGAGATCATGATCTGAGCTGAGGTCGGAAGCTTAACTAACTGAGCCACCCAGGCGCCCTTGATGGTTTTTTTTTTTTTTTACTACGGATGTCATTCTGCTGTAGCAAGGCTGATTCTATACAACAACATAGGTCATATACTTTAAACATTTCTTCGTCAATACTCAGAAATCTAAAATGATGCCTTGCTGCATTTGAATAGCAACTTGCTATTTGGAGGATATAGATTCCTTCGACTTGGCATCGCAAGGCCTGTAGAAAGCAAGAGCCTCTACCATAAGGTTGAGCAGTTTTAACAGGGCGTAGGAAAGAGCTGGTCGCTAGCCACAAAACAGACCATCTATATTCCACCTGAGGTGGTCAAAACCTAGTACACCTCCTGACAAACAATAAACAACTTACTTTTGCTCTCCCCATCCTGGCGCGTCTCCCCAGACCATGGCTCCTTCTCTCGGTCTCTTCGGAAGGTAAGTCCTTCCCTTCGAGAAGGAGGAAGATACCTTTCTGCTTCTCTCTTTTGATGTCCCAAGCGTGGTTCTTGTCCTTCTTCCCGCTTTTTGGGTTCAGATTCCTTATCGGCTGACCTTGGAGACTGGGTGGGTTGTTTTTCTGATGGTGCTGGTATGGATGTTTTCTGAGGCTGAGGATAGGTTATTAATTCTTGCTTGGCCTCTGTCACTAGAGGAACAAAAACAGAAAGACAATCTCCAGCAGATTTCATCCAAAAAACACTACTGCTGTGATTCCTCCTTACCTGTCGCCAAATACTCATATTGGAATGCTTTTAACAGTCTCAGAAATATTTACCAAAAAGTACTCTAACAGATTTTAAGCATGGCTAAAGAGTCAGCACATGAAATACCTGAAAGAAACCACTCAAGTATTGAAACATTTTCATCTTATGAGTTCTCTATTACTTTCCAAATATTTAAATATAAGAAATCCTTCATGAGACTCTGGGCCTGAATATTAAAACCGATGATAAGGATAGATGGCAACAAAATTAGCAAAGATATGACTGTTGCCAGAAGTTTGGTAGAAACAGATTTCCCAAACGTTTATGTCTAGGAGCCTTGCTTCTTCCAGTGTTATGATACTACGACAGCCTGCTTCAAATTCTCTAAGACCACGGACAAGTCCCCTCTTCTGTAGGGAAGTTAACAGATCTACCTGCATATGGCTCATTCACATGCAAGTGATTATAATTGAGCAAATGTTCTTCAAAATATAACTGATTCATTTCAAATCTCTTTCTATAGCAGGACAATTAGTCCAATTAATTAGGAGCATAGTTTTGCAATTAAGTCATTCTTGGAGAGTTTCACAGGAAATCATGTGGCTCAAAAAAAGACATTCTATAGGAGCAATGCAGAGATTACTTAATAGCAGTGACAGGCAACTAGTGAATACCTGCTTTACACGTTTCCAGGTCAAAGTTGTCTCAGCCCTCTTGGTGGTAAGGTACCCAAGGATTTTTATAAACCATCCATTCAATTGTTAGAATATACGGAGAAAGAAGCCTTTCTTGAGGGAAAAAACACCATTTTGCCTAATCTGAAGTCATACAAGTTAAAAACCTCAGTTATTTACTCACCTTCTCACAGGTTGGTTTGATCTCTATATCATGTAGGGCCTTCCTTAAAGATTTTCAGAACACCTGCTTTACAGTCCTCACTAGAGAGTAGAATCTCCACTATAAGCCCAAAATCCCGGCTAACAAATGCTCTGAAGGCATACTAAGTTCTGAACTTGGAACAAACAGGTCCCTCAGAAGGCTACCTGGATCCATACACTGAACTGTATTTTATGGTCATGCCCTAGCTCTCCTGAAGAGGTAATATTGGAAACAGACATATAACAGTCACTGCTATAGGACTGTTGTTATGGATGCCTTGGGCAGACTCTTGAAGGTTATCTACCTAAAGGTTCTCTGAAGAAATTTAAAGTTCAGGGACTGAGAAGCTATTAGGTTCATCCCTCTATAAAAACAACATATACTCTCAATCCTATTTTCTTTTATTTATATTTTTACTGTTATCTTAACAAATATTTTTCCATTGAAGATCCTAAAACGTTTAGATAGAGTGTAAATAAGAACATCATTTCAATAAAAATGATTCCCAACAACTTCAAAGCAGCGGGGGTAAGGGTCACATGAACTAATGCCACATGGACTCCTTCTCAGCTTAACATCCTTAACTGTATTCTAAATAGCACTACTACTGACCTCTGGTCAGCTGCTCACTTAGCCCTCCTCAGTGTGAGGATCCTGCAAACCCAGCACTTTACCCTGGTGGAACTCTGAGATCCAGCGTCATTCACTAAGAGGTCACATGAAGTCAGAGATCACAATGCATTTTTGAAGAGCTTTACAGATCAACTTGTATTTAGGGATGACCACTCTTTAAAGTCAAAGAGAACATGAAATTTGTTTTGTTCAATACACAAAATAGAAGCCACCACCACCACCTCTGCCACCACTCACCTTCCCTTGGGCACTTGCAGAGTGAACATGAAGATCGGTACCCAGCTACGCTGGCCTTACACTGCATGGGAAAGGGAAAGACTTCAATTTGACCAAAGGCATTTAAAAAAATCTTATGTATATTGAACAAACAGTACCTGCCAAACATGAAAGAAATAAACCATATCCCAGATCACCATAAAGCCTAACAAATCTGACGTCCCCCCACTCACCAGAGTGGGCAGACAGAATCTGGTGAGCTGCTGTTTGAGAGCTGTCTTCTAACAGGGCACCTAGCTCTGGAGCAGCTCCAAATGCTTTTGCCCAGAACAAAGACTTCTATAGGAAATAAATTTAAGAAAATTAGACTGTTAGGGATGCCTGGGTGGCTCAGTTGGTTAAGCATCCGACTCTTGGTTTCGGTTCAGGTCTTGATCTCACACAGTTCGTGAGTTCAAGCACCACAGTGCGCTCTATGGTGACAGCATGGAGCCTGCTTGGGAGTTCTCTATCCCTCTTTCTCTGCCCCTCCTCAGCTTGCTCTCTCTCTCAAAAAAATAATAAACATAAAAAAGAAAAGAAAAGAAAACTGGACTGTTAAATGGTTTATAGGATATTACTGCCCTAAAGCCCTTGCCACTCACAGTGTGCATCCAACATTTCATCCTGAACTGCTTATGACAGCCCCAACCAGGGTTGCCTGGAACTAAGAATTCATTTATCAACTCCTCTTACTCAAATACTGATTTAAAAAAGGGGCAACAAAAGAGGAGGAAGATACTGAAGTAGTGCCTCTGGCAGCTCTTCTGAGGCTGTTGAAAAGGAACATTCATTAGCCCAACAAGGGAAAAGACCCTTTGCAATGTGAATGTAGTTCTTCTTGTCTGAACCTACGAATAAAAAGGCAACCACATCACCCAACCCCAAAGACCCTGAACCTTTGCCAATGTGCTTCCAAGTAGTATGAGGACAGAGAGCTGACTGACAAGAAACCAAGAGCAGGAACCCTGAAGAAAAGGCTGCTATTTAAGCAAGGCCTTGTAGGGCCAGTATGGCAATGCCAGATGGAAGAGAGACAATAATCACAAAAGCAGAAGCTAATGAGTTAACAGCACACACCAGGTACCAGGCCTGTTTCACACATTGTCACTTAAATGATTCGGACAACTACTATCTCCTCATTTTGTAGGAGATGAAACTGATGCCTAGAGAGGGTAAGTAACTCGAGTAAAGTCATTATAATCAATTATTTTGTTGTTCCCTTC
The DNA here is from genome assembly GCA_030068075.1 of Paguma larvata. Classification (NCBI taxonomy): domain Eukaryota; kingdom Metazoa; phylum Chordata; class Mammalia; order Carnivora; family Viverridae; genus Paguma; species Paguma larvata. The sequence continues at coordinate 17,995,676 of CM057842.1, read as the reverse complement.
TCTGTAAGTGCCACAGGCCCCTGTCCACTGTCAAGTGACTGTGGTACCTTCCTGCAGCGTGAGTGCACTCCCCTCTATATTGTCAACTTTGGCCAACAGTGTGAGTGAGCCTGGCAGAAGCTCTAAGAGCCATCGCTTTGTGAGGATGAGCCTCTCATTCTCTGCCTCAGCCAGGGGGAGAGCAGTGCCACATCAGGACTGCTCCGTTCACCTGCATCCCAGAATGAGACGCTGTGGAGCAGAACTGAAATAATGACCCATGGCTCCAAACATGTAGTTTAAATTAAGAATCGTGCATATCAATTTAAGTCACTGTGATTTGGAGGCTGCTTGTTATTACAGAAGAGTTGTAAGTGGTAAGTCAGAATCCTAACCTTGGTTGTTTTTGTCCTCCCACTCCCATTCACCTTGGTTTAAGTACCATAACTTTCACCTGTTTCAAATGTCCAGTAATCTCCAGTATATGTGGGAATGCAACCATCACTACAATCTAACTTTAGAACATCTTCATTGGCCCCATTCTCACCAGTCCCATGGAATAGTGCACTATAAGGTCTTTTGTGTCTGGCACAGTGTTTCCAAAGTTCATCCATGTTGTAACATGTTTCAGTACTTCATTCCTTTTAATTGCCAAATAGCATTCCACTGTATGGCTGTACCACGTGTTGTCTGTCTATCCATTCATCAGTTATGGACATTCGGTTGTTTCCACTTCTGGGGCATTATAAATCATACCGCTATAAATACTATTTTTAAAGTTGGCATATTCCACATCAGGCTAAAGGCTGCATATGCAGGGTTGATCCCTCAACCCTTCCAAAAGAGCGCAGAAATTATGAAGTACTCCTGAAACAGCTAAGCAAGTGGCTTGTCATCTTAGGGGACAATGTAACCAAGCCATTCTGCTCTTTCAAGCAATAGTTTTGGCAACAGCTATAGAATTGTGACATAATATATCAACATCTGGCTTCTGCTAGTTAACAGAAAAGAGATTTCAAAATTGCCCCTTTAATGCTAGCTCCCTCCATCACTGGTTACAAAAGAAACAATACATATGGATTATAGCTGGTAGAGAAAGTATTAAAGAGGGGGGGAATCACCCATAATCCCAAAATGTAGAGGCAATCACTATTCAAATGTTAAATGTTATCAATATCCTAATGGTCTTTTTTGGTAGAAATGGAAAAGTTTTTCAAATTTATATGGAATCGCAAAAGACCCCGAATAGCTGAAACAATTTTACTTATTTTTTTAAACATTTGTCTGAGAGAAAGAGAGAGGAGAGAGAGAGAGAATGAGAAAGACTATGAGCAGGAGAAGAGACAGAGAATTCCAGTAGGCTCCACATAGTCAGTGCAGAGCCCAACACAGGGTTCAAACTCACAAACTGTGAGATCATGACCTGAGCTGAAATGAAGAGTTTGCTGCTTAACTGACTAAGCCACCCAGGCGCCCCTGGCCAAAACAATTTTAAGAAAGAACAAAGCTGGGGCCCCTGGGTGGCTCAATTGGTTAAGTGTCTAGCTTTAGCCCAGGTCATGATCTCACAGTTCATGAGTTTGAGCACTGCATCAGGCTCTCGAGCATAGGGCCTGCTTCAGATCCTCTGCCTACTCCATCCCCTTCCCCTTCCCTGCTCGTGTGCTTTCTCTCTCTAACTCTAAAAAAAAAAAAAGAAAAAAAAAGAACAAAGCTGAAGGACACACTTATCAATTTCAAAACTTACTACGGAGCTACAATAATCACAACAGCATGGTAGTGGCATAAGGATAAAATACACATCAAAAGAATAAAACTAAGAGTCAATAGAAATCTGTCAACTGATTTCCAACAAGAGTGTAAGACCACTCAATGGGAAAAGAATAGTAATTAAACAAATGGTGCTGGGACAACTGGATATCCACATGCCAAAGAATGAAGCTGCACAGCATGAACAAAAATTAACTCAAAATCGATCAAACATCTAAATATAAAGGCCAAAACTATAAAATTATTAGAAGAAAGCACAAGGGTAAATCTTTATCACCATGAATTTGACAATGGTTTCATGACACCAAAGGACAAACAACAAGAAAAAATGGCTGAACTAGAATTTATCACAATTAACTTCTGTTCAAAAGACACTATAAGGGGTGCCTGGGTGGCTCAGTCGGTTGAGCATCCGACTTCGGCTCAGGTCATGATCTCGCGGTCTGTGAGTTCGAGCCCCGCGTCGGGCTCTGTGCTGACAGCTCAGAGCCTGGAGCCTGCTTCACATTCTGCGTCTCCCTCTCTTTCTGCCCCTCCCCCACTCATGCTCTGTCTCTCTCTGTCTCAAAACTAAATAAACATTAAAAAAAAATTAAAAAAAAACAAAAAACAAAAGACACTATAAGAAAGTGAAAGATAGGGGCGTCTGGGTGGCTCAGTCAGTTGAGCATTCAACTCTTGATTTCAGCTCAGGTCATGATCCCAGGACCCCCATGATCAAGCCACGTGTCTGGCTGTGTGCTGAGTGTGGAGCCTGCTTAACATTCTCTCTCCCTCTGACCCTCTCCCCTGCTTGTGCTCGTTCGCACTCTCTCATAAACAAATAAAAAATAAATAAAAAGAAAGTGAAAGACAGCACACAGGATGGGAGAACATATTTGCAAATCACATATCCAATAAGGGATTTACATCCAAAATGTATAAAGAACTCTTACAATTTAATAACAAAAAGACAACTCAATTAAAAATGGGCAAAGGACTTGAATAAACATTTCTCCAAAGAAGATATATAAGTGGCAATAAGCACATGAAAAAGATGCTCAACATCATTAGTCACTAGAGAAATGCAAATTAAAATCACCAGATACTATTTCGCACCCACTAGGATGGCTATTATCAAATAAAGGTTGGGGTGCCTGGCAGCCTTGGTCAGCACTCAGTGCCTGACTCTTGATCTTGGGATTGTGAATTACAACTCCACTATGGGTGTAGAAATCACTTAAAAAATAATCTTTTTTTTTTAAAGGGGGTTAAAAATTACAAATGTTGACAAGGATGTGCAGAAATTGGAACTCTTCATTTATTGAGGGTGGGCATGTAAAATGGTGCAGATGCCGTCTATAGAAAACAGTTTGGTGATTCCTCAAAGAGTAAAAACATAAAAGTACCACATGACCTGACAATTTCTGGGTATATACTCAAAAGAACTGAAAATGTGTGTTTGAGCAAAAACCTGTACATGAATGAATATTCATAGCAGTCTTAATCACAATAGACAAGACGTGGAAACAACCCAAATGTCCATAAACTGATGAATGGATAAACAAAATGTGGTAGAGCCAGATAATATTATTCAGCCCAGAAATGGATGAGGTACTGATACACACCACAACACAACATGCTGAGCAAATGAAGGCAGACACAAAAGATCACATATTGTATGATTAGATGAAATATCTGGAATAGGCAAATTCACAGAGCTAGAAAGTAGATTAGTGATTTACTAGGAAGTGAGGGAAAAGAGAATGAGGAGTGACTACTTAGTAGATACAGCATTTCTTTTTCAGGTGATGAAAAAGTTCTAGAACTAGATAGTGTTGACACTTGTATAGCCCTGGGAATGTATACAATGCCACTGAATTATACATTTTAAAATGGTTAAAATGATAAATTTAATGTTATGTGTATTTTACCGCAATTAAAAAAAAAAAGTTAAATGTTTTCATAAAATGACACCATAAGGTAGTATATCATGAAACACACAATACTTTGGTTAATGACAACCACAGCTATCCAAACTATATTTCACCGAGATTAACAGAACATCAAACTAAAGTTTTTACTGAATTTTATCAAGTTCTATAATTAACTTTTAATGAATCATGGTTCAGAAACTTTATAATTTTTTTAAAAAGTTTATGTATTTTGAGACAGAGAGAGAGAGAGAGAGAGAGAGAGCACATGTGAGCAGGAGAGAGAGAGAATCCCAAGCAGGCTCTGCACTGTTGACACGGAGCCCGATGCAGGGCTCAAACTCACGAACCATTGAGACTGTGATCTGAGCCAAAATCAAGAGTTGGCTGCTTAAGCAACTAAGCCACCTAGACACCTTAAACTTTATAAATTTTTCATAATTATTTTTGAAACTAAGCAGCAATGAAAAATAACAAACTTTATTTTCATGTTCATTTACAATCTGGCTAGACTTCTAAGAAGAGTATAGCTTAAAATCTTTAAATATGCCATTCGAGAAGAATATTAGAGTTGAACAGAGGTAAGATGCCATGGTACCTAAAGTTCTATATCCTTAAAAACCCTTTACTATCCAAAAAATGTATACCTTCCACAGAACCAGCCTTTCCAATACTAGTTCCCCTGTAACCACCCCCAGGAAGGGTAACCAAGGAGAGGTTGTAAGTCAAGGCACTGCTTTCGGTTCATCATCAATAGAAAAGCATGCCATATGTCCCTTGAGAAAGTGTCTCCAACAGACGAATAGGCCCAGAACCCTCTATGGCTACAGAGAGCAGCTGGGAAGCAGGAATGATGACAGACCTTGCTCTGACTCTCAGTTCATCTGAACTACGGAAGAAGAGCTCAGTCCTCAGCAATGCACACTACCAGGTAGTACTCCTGGAGACATGGAGGAGCTATGATGCTGGATCCTTACTTCTAAGGAATGGAATTCCAGACACTTACCCGTTTGCAGTACCAAAAATCCGGGCCTGATATATACTCAAGGATGACTTCTTTGTCATGGATCATTAGAGTTCCCTGTGGAGACAAAGACAGAAGCCATCAACATCAATCCTCACAGAAACAGAGAGACAGGAAAGCACAGACAGCCTTTCCAGTCTCCAAGCTGAAACATTTTACAAAGAGTGACCTATTCATCGACAAAAGGAAATGGCTGTTTTAAGCCACAGACTTAGGGCAGTGTGGCATAGCACGTTTAAGCTTAAGGAAAGGGCATGGTAGAAGGTGAAATCAGTCTTCGGCCTTGGCTCCTGTGTGTCAGGGCGCTGTCCTTGGGCAGGTTAGGCCCAGTCTACTTCTCCAGAGGTCATGTAGTGCACTTTCACATGAGTCCCAGCAAGTCTCCCCCACCTGGCTTGGAACTAGCACACTATCAAGAAGCGAACTCTTCCTTCTGCAGCACAGAGGCACAGGAGCTCTCTCAATTGTCTTCTTTTCCAAGGCTAACTGAAAAATCTCCTTGGGAGAGGTAGGTAGGGCTCTTAACTTTGGTGCCTGAAAACTTTCTTTCGAACACTGGCCGCATGGCAAAAGCACCAGGAAGAGGTACAACCCCAATGACAGGCAGAAAGGAGAAAGGTGAAAGCTTCATGGCAGGTCACATCCTTATGGCAGGAACCTGAATGGCTGGTGGTGGCAGCAGAGGTGCTGACAGCAGTGGTGGCAGCAGCATCACTCTGGCTTGGAGCCTACGGAGTGAGCTAGCCATGAGATCTGAGGAGCAACCATCGGCAAATAAGCACCTTGGGGAAGTCTGGCACAGGAACGGGTGGAGAAACGGGCTTAGTAAGCCTGCAGTTACAGAGTTCCTTTGCCTCTGCATTTTAGAGAAGTCACAAATTCTATTTCATATCAAGAAAAAGTTAAGTTTTAATAAACACTAGCCAGCAGATACGTTAGAGTAGAGGAAAAAAATCTCTGCCTACTGACAAGAGACCCTCACCCACACTGGTAAGTGAACTAACCGAGGATGCGACTCTGGAACTAGCCCCTGCGCTGTGTTCATTCTCCGCCCTCTAGGGTCCTCTGTGTCTCCTCAGACAGGGCTCTGAGTTCTACAAGGCATTTCTTTGCAATTGGACCTCAGTTTCTTGCTTGAATCCATACATCTGTCAAATAATGCTTTACCTCTCTGCTTTTCACACCAAAAGAGTCAAGAGAAATACATAGAATAAAATTATTGTCTTGTCAAAACCAAAGGAAATCTGCCCGCCTACCTAGGTCCTAGAATCTGGTGTCTGAGAAATTGTTTCTTGGCTTGTTCTCAAGGTTAGAGGATGATGATAATAAAATTTTGCTAACATTTATTAAGCACTTACTCAGAGCCGGAAACTGTTAAGTATGTTATTTTATTTAATCCCCTAAACGATCCCATAAAATAACATTTATCTCCAATTTACAGATGAGGAAACATGCTCAGAGCCAAGTCATCCATCAGATGGTGAAAGGTAGAGCCAGATTCACATGTGGGACTGTAGATAGGGGACCTCCTGCTGCATTCAACTCCTGTTCTGTATTAGGGACAAGCAATCTGCTCTCAGAAACCGATCCAGGAAAGAGAAGAACTCTGCAGGCACGGAGGGTCAAGGAACTAACACTCTGCCACGTTCTACCCATACAGGAGTTTGGTCAGGATGGTACCCTTCCACCCAGAGGCAGTGTATTACGTCATTTAAGAACATGGACTCTGGGTCAGGTGCCCTAAATTTGAATCCTGCCTCCACCTCAAGACCTTTAACAAGGACCTTAATTTCCATGTGCTTTAGTTTCCTCATTAGTAAAGTAGGGATAACAGTACCTATTTCATAAGGTAGTTATGAAGATTAAGTATATTAATACATGTAAAGAGCTTAGCATGGGATATAGTGAGGGCTCAATAAATGTATTTCAACTCCTAAGTGCTAAAAAAAAAAAAAAGGACTAGAATCATCAGGTGAGACTAGTTAAGGTCAAAACACCACTCACTTCACCTCATTTGCTTGACAGGTTAATATTCCACAACCCATTTCAATCCACTAAAAGAGTAAAGCTTTCACAGGAAATGGTCACCACACATCAGAATCTGTATCTTCATGATAGCACTTAGTGTTAGTTGTCAATTGCTGGGCCAGATCTTAGTGTCCAGGCTAAATCTTGCGGGACTTTTATTATCAGTACCAAGTGCAGTACTTGGTACAGAAAAAGAACTTAAGCCCTTGAGGAATGAACAAAAGACTGAATGGATCCAACCATCCCTGGACAACTGAAGTGCTTAGCACACAATGGCTCTGGAGGAGGTACTGCTGTCCTGGTGTGCATCTGCACACCCAGTCCACAAAATGTGTGGGTTGTCATTTGAAGAGTGAATGGTGCCGCACAACAAGGCACTACTGTGAATATGGTCAACTGCAAATTTTGATTTTACCACTTGAAGGCATGAGTAGATTCAGGAATTTCTAAGGCAAGGAGAGCCTTTATACTTCTGGGGTAACAAATATGCCACTCCAGGAATCACGGATGACTTTCTGTCCAGGGTAGGCAACTCCTTCTGCCAGGAGCGCTCATTAGCATATCAACTTTGAGAAGACTGCCTTCACCTCATGTGTTACAAAGGCAATGATTTGCAATTCCTCAGAGTCCCCTATAGCTAGGATCACTTTTTCTTTTCAACCTGCACATGGCTAGACATAAAGCTGCCAGAGGAGACCATTGCTAAAGAATAAACAGTTTTAACATCACTACTGAAGAACAGCCAATTATTTTCATAAAAATAAACAGACACAGAAATCACTTGGATGAGAACAATCAGGTTTATCTATGATTGATTACCCAGCTGCTATCATACTTAGGCTGCCCAAATATACCAAGCACAGGTGTGACATACACTACACCCCTCCCTATCCTGGCCAGGCCCTTTCTTCAGATTGCATAAAGACCTGCCAGTGTCTCCTAGGGAAGCAAACTGTGGGGAATGGGATTAATAAATGAGTTAGATAAATATTAATAAGTAAAAAAGTAATAAGTCATTAATAAATGGTTTCATCACTTTTTTGCTTGTCTACTTTTAATTGTCTATTATCTACCTTCACAACATTAGGGTTTTTATTCATCATTTGAATTACTGGGTTTTAATTATTAAACTACTAAAGCAAAGGTACCATGAAAACCATGAGTCTAACTAACGAGATCTGACTCCCAAAGAGGAGATTTCAAATTTTACATCTGAAAGTAAAACTAAAGACACCTCCTTTCTCAGTAGTGTTAGATTGGGCTTAAATTAGATTAAAACCTGCTAAAATTCTCCAAGCCCAAAGCCCTCACTTGACCAAGCCACCTACAGATGTTCCTAAGTATAACCTCAATGGGTTTTAATGTGAAGCTGCAGGAAACTAGAGAAAACTGCACTCCTGGAGACCAAAGCAAGTCCTTATCCTCCACCTCAGGGACACCAGACAGGAGCACACTCTGGGTCTGAGGGCTGCTGAACTCAACACAAACATTTCCATTTCCCTTCTCATCGGCTGCTCCCAGAGACTTCATTCATAACTTCATTTTGTGACTGTCAACCTGTGAAAAGGACTTGGGTCAGAGAATTAACGAAGAATCTACCACATGGTCCATCTGGCTCATAACCAAACCCCAAGAATTCTTAAGGTCCTGAGGAGGTACAAGAGCACATGGGAAGGGAAGAACATTTCTTGCCAGCAGCTCGGCACCAGTGCTGAAGATCTCCAACACAAGCGCAGTCCTAGTCACACTGTACTGACAGCACGGCTGCTGTGCGGCAGAACTGGTCATTCCGTTAAAGCATGGAGAGAGAGACAGGATCAAAAGGCAGGGAGAAAGTATGTGAGCCTTGTGAATACAACTCACACTGAAACATTAGCAATCTCTCCTCGTAGATTTGTGCTTCTTCCAAACAGAGGATGGGAGAATCAGGTTACTGGTGGCTGAGAACTGGTACTGTTTCAGAGATAGTAGTAATCTTTATTCACAAGGAAATCACAGTTTACAAAGGCATTCTTCTCAAAGGTCACCTTGCTTAATCCTCACATGTAGGGCATATATAAAGCTTACTTCCATGTGGGAAAGAATGGCTGGGATACATGGAGCAGCCTGCCCAAGGTTACAGAGCTAGTTAGCAACACATATATAACCAAAAGTCGGGTTTTCTTTTTGCCGTATTACTTTTCTTTGTTTTTAAACTTCCAGGGAGTCAGCCATCTCATAACAGCTGCCACACCAAAGAGGTGGCTTCTGATGAAAATATGTATATAAAGTCTAAAGAAATTTGCAGGCAATGGCCCCATAGGGATTTTTTTGATTGTCATAAAGACCCTGCTCCCTGACTGCATTGCCAATCCCCCCAAACTGGCCTGCTCAAGTGATCTTTATGTTCTTAAAGCACTACAATTACTTTAGGCACAGGGCCCAAGACAAAGAGAATTGGTAGTAAGTAGCTGCTACCAGCAGTTTCAACCACCCAGCAATCAAACTGTCCTGCAGAAAGAATAATGCAAGAGGAACAAAACAGGTTTAAAACAGATGTACGTCATTCTTCTTAGTATAAAAGTGTAGTTTTTATAGAAATCTTTTGCAAAGCAGACAGGATCATTCTGGTACAAGGATATGCTCTAGTTCAAATATTTTATAAAACTCAGTTATTTTCCAAAGGCCAAGACCAAAATGAGACAGGAGGAGGAAAGGGAGGAAGGAGGTAAGCAGAGGCAGAAATCCAAAGAAGAAATGCTCTGTGACAACTCTGCAGTAGCTCTGTCCAGTGATCTCCATACCCTCTGTTAGACTGGCTTTTCTGTTAGACAGAACGGGGTCTAAGTGCCCCTCTGAGTGGCCAGGAGATGAGACCCTGATGGGATCTCCACTGGAAACAGAATCTCACTTCAGGGTCCAATTTAAAGTTGAGGGCCAAGACTGGAGTGCCTGGCTGGCTCAGTCAGTAGGGCATGCAACTCTTGATCTTGGGGGCATGAGTCTGAAGCCCACATTGTGTGCAGAAATTATTTAAATAAAAACAAAATCTTTAAAAATTAAAAAAATGTTTTTAAAGTTGAGGGGCACGAAGACACTGCACTCTCAGCTGCTACTTTATCTTGATTATCTTTCGTCTAGATAAAAGCACAAATTTTTCCCTCCAAAACACTTCCTGGTAATATATTTCACTACCTATTTTTTATCCTCATTCCTAAGAGGACATAACCAGCATCTTGCTAAAACCTTATTTGTGTTCTTTGAAGCAATATGGCTGGCCTTGTTTCACTCGTCTCAATCCACCAGGCTCAGCAAAATCAGGGTCTCAAGATGAACTCTGCTCCAGGAGCACAATACACTTTCAACCAGGCCCTGACATACAGCAACTTGATTACTGTAAAAGTATCTGGTGCTAAAAATGTATTCCACTCCCTCCACCACTACTCCCTGATAATCTTTGGTGCATTTTTTTTTTTTTAATTAGAGAGAGAGCGCATGGGTGGGGACCAGGGGCAGAGAGAGAGAGAGAGAGAGAGAGAGAGAGAGAGAGAGAGAGACACACACACACAGAGAGAGAGAGAGAGAGGGAGAGAGAATTTCAAGTAGGCTCCATGGTCCACGAGGAGCCCAACACTGGGCTCAATCACATGACCCTGGGATCATGACCCAAGCTGAAATCAAGAGTCGGGCACTCAACGGACTGAGCTACCCACATGCTCCCTAGTCTTTGGTGTATTTTTAAGTCAGATTTCAGTTCTTCTAGAAAATGCGTCTTGTCATTATGAAAGAACACCAGTAATCTACAGTCTTGGAGGTAACTCAACAACTTAGCTCCCCAGAAGACTTAAGGAAGACTTATTTATCAAGGGATCCACAAAACTCTCCAATTGTAAGAGTCATTTGGGTCAAAGACAAAGACGCAAAATATAAACAAATACATGAGTAAGCAAGTAAGTAAATAACCAAACAGCCAAAAGTCTTTTCTTTCCTTGTGTGAAGGTGAGGCTCTATCACAGAGGCTGAGACCAGGTAGATGGATGGGGCACTCAGTAAACTCCTTCACCACAACCATATTGCTATAAAGAAATAATTACTAGATCCAGCTATTGGTACTTAGAATAACTGAATAATTGTGAACCCCTAAAATGCAAACATTTTTGAAAATTTCTATTTGTTATAATTGTGTATATTTTAAAACAATATTTCATTCGATGTTGATAAGTCTAGTTAAACGATATCCCTGATTAATCAATAACTTATTTCTAATCAATTCTTAGTGAAGTAGAAGATCACATTTGAACAGATCATATTGATAATCCTCAGAATTTCCTTCAGAGTTCAGGTTTCTATAACCTTCGTTTTATTTTTTTTTTCTCAGTTGGTTTCAAATGCATTGTAATGAAATCAAAATACTCATAAAGTAGAACAGATACAGAAACAAGATACAGGTTTTTCCTTTCTAACAGTTTTCTCAGTTAACCCTAAAATAATTGTGAGGTATGCAGAGCGGAGGTTTTAGTCCCAGATAAAAGAGGGGCTCTCTGCCTACTGCAGTTAAGGCCATTTTCTTCCCACACTGCTGAATACTAGAACACTATATAGAACACTTTTTCATATTCTGAGACGATTACTGCTCTAGCTCTCCCTGCTCATTACTCTGGAAAAAGTGGACCCTAAATTAAACATATACTCATGCTTCATTGTCTAGGTCTCTAAATCAAGTCACTGTAGGGGAAGAAAAAGGGAGTTTCCAAAATCAGTGTGGTAAATGTAAAGCTTCTTATTTTGTTTATTGAGTAACATAATCAAAACATTTCTCATTTCTTTTTCTGTATACAGAGCTCATGCTGGAAGGTGGGAGGAAAAGCCAAGAGAATATGAGGCCCACAAGTCCTAAGACACTGCAGATCACACCCTGAGCCCACCACAAAGGCTACCTCTCAAGTATCCCCCAAAGAGCCAGCAGTTATTCTTCTGGCCTCCCACTGAAGACATTATTTCTACTGCTACTTCCCACCCAAGAATCTTAGCTTCTTGAAGGCTGTCTCTATTAGCCTCTCTGCTTTCAATGTCCTTGCTCAAACATTTCAGGAAACCTTGCTGACATACTTTCTGGAGAAACAATGTCCTGAAAAGATGAATAAAACACAGTGCCAGACTTCTGAACACACAATGTTCAATTGCCACTTTAGGGAGGTAACCACCCACCATTCTCTTTTCCTTAGGGAAAAAGCTACATATCCAGGGTACAGAACCAGACTGGCTCAGCTGGAAGAATATGCAACTCTTGATCTTGGGGTTGTGAGTTGAGCCAGCCCCAAGTTGGGTATAGAGATTACTAAAAAAGATAACAAACAATTAAAAAAAAAAGCGCTGGGGCGCCTGGGTCGCTCAGTCAGTTAAGCATCTGACTTCAGCTCAGGTCATGATCTCACGGTTTGTGCGTTCAAGCCCCACATCAGGCACTGCACTGACACTGCAGAGGATTCTCTCTTCTGTCTCTTCCTCCACTCTCTCTGCCCCTACCTAGCTTGAGTGTGCTCATGCTCTCTCAAAATCAATAAATAAACTTAAAAAAAAAAGTGCTACAGACTCAATGCCACTCTTTTTTTTTAAACAATTTTTTTTAATGTTTATTTATTTTTATTTTTGAGAGAGAGACAGAGTGCCATCAGGGAGGAACAGAGGGAGAGGGAGACACAGAATCCGAAGCAGGCTCCAGGCTCCGAGCTGTCAGCACAGAGCCCAACACGGGGCTCGAACTCACGAACCGTGAGATCACGACCTGAGCCGAAGTCGGACGCTTCACCGACTGAGCCACCCAGGCGCCCCTAATGCCACTCTTGACAGTTGCTACAAGACTAGGAATGGAAGCTCTGAGTCAGAAAAGGCCCAATGGGACAAAAGATTAAGTGCCTAATCCTTTTCGGTCTACTCATTCTCATTTGCAAATAACAGAGTTATCAAACTTCAGTTTGTGTGAGGGGTGGCTTTTCACATGTAAGGCATGCTCAAGTCAAATTAGTCCATACTAAGGAAGCAACCTTTGCTGAGCTATATAATAGCTGCTATTGCAGCAGGTACACATTGAGAATGATGGGAATGATCTCTGCACAGGGCAGAAACCTCAGGTAATCCAGGAATTGGAGAGAACACAAAGCTAAAAGGTCTCTAATGATGTCCTAGCCAGAGTTGCTACCAAGTGCTGCAAAGACAGAGCCCTCAGCCATCAAGAAACTCTCCCTGATCAGACCTGTTATGCTCTGACAATCTAATACAGACTTAACCTTTGAATACCTTTAAACACCCTCAGGGCGAAGATATACTATCCAGTGTATTAAAAGGCATCCTGGGGCACCTGTGTGGCTCAGTCAGTTAAGCGTCCGACTTCGGTTCAGGTCATGATCTTGCGGTTCGTGAGTTTTTGAGTCCCACATCCGGCTCTGTACTGATAGCTCAGAGTTTGGGGCCTGCTTCAGATTCTGTCTCCCTCTCTCTCAAGAATAATAAACATTAAAATAAATAAATAAGGGGCGCCTAGGTGGCTCAGTTGGTTAAGCGGCCGACTTCGGCTCAGGTCATGATCTCACGGTCTGTGAGTTCGAGCCCCGCGTCGGGCTCTGTGCTGATGGCTCAGAGCCTGGAGCCTGCTTCAGATTCTGTATCTCCCTCTCTCTCTGCCCTTCCCCTGTTCATACTCTGTCTCTATGTCTCTCAAAAATAAATAAACGTTAAAAAACAAATAAATAAATAAATAAAAGGCATCCTTTATATCTGCTTAAAGAAGATCAAAATTGGGGTGCCTAGGTGGCTCAGTCGGTTGGGCATCTGACTCCTGGTTTTGGCTCAGGTCATGATCTCACAGGTGTGGTATAAAACTTCCCATCAGGCTCTGAATTGAGCATGGAGCCTGCTTGGGATTCTCTCTCTTCCTCTCTCTCTGGCCCTCTCATGCTTGCACACTCTCTCAAAATAAATATTTAAAAATAAAGGTTATCAAAATTAACCAAGTGATCACATAATTGAAAATTTCTCATTTTTATAAGAAAAACTGGGAAGAGGGGTTCCTGGGTGGCTCAGCTGGTTAGGTGTCCGACTCTCGATTTCAACTCAGGTCATGATGTCAGTTGTGAGATTGAGGCCCATGTCAGACTCTGCTGAACATGGAGCCTGCTTGGGAAGCTCTCTCAATCTCTCTGCCCCTTCCCTGCTTGCACGCATGCTCTCTTTCTCTCTCAAAATAAATAAACATTATAAAAGGGGGGAGAGGGAGAGGGTGCCTGGGTGGCTCAGTTGGTTAAGTGTCAGACTTCGGCCCAGGTCATGATCTCACAGTTCTTGAGTTTGAGCCCCACATCGGGCTCTGTGCTGACAGCTCAGAGCCTGGAGCCTGCTTCAGATTCTGTGTCTCCCCCTTCCCTCTGTCTCTCCCCTGCTCATGTTCTCTCTCCCGCTCTCAAAAATAAACATTAAAAAATTAAAAAATTGGGAAACATATTTAAAAAGGCCCAGCCTCGAGCAGTGTTAGGAGGCCTCTTTAGTCAGGAATCTACTCTGATGTCTTTGTAGGTGGGGAATTATTATTAATATTATTTTTGGGTGGGGTGTATTCTTGCCATGATGAAGCCTTTATCTAGATCAGCCATTCCGCTGAGTTGAAGTTTATTTGAATTACAGACTGAAATGTTTTAAATAGATCTCAGTAAAAGATCTTCTTTAGGGAAAGGAAAGAAAAAAAAAGGAAGCATCTTGAGGTTTCTATTACACACAATAGCCTGCACATCTAGATTTTCTAAGATAGTTCCAACTTTGTGTTTTGGCCTGTTGCAAGGCAATGTGTTAAGCAATACAAACCAATCTGAGGTTCAAGAAGATGGTCAACATTACAACACATGGCTGGCTCTTCTCCAAAAGGCTTCAAATCAATGTACTGAGATTATTTGTTCTTGTGGGAAGACTTCTAGAGTTTTGTAGATTTTAAAAATGCCTTTACCCTTTCCCTACCACCTCCTCATCCTCAAAAAACATTAACTAGAATAGGATATGTATTCTTAATCAACAAAAATATTTCTTCACAGCTGACTAGGGAAGCGGGGGGGGGGGAGTTCAGTAGTGAACAAAACCTAACAATGCTCTCGTGGAGATTATGTTTTAAAGCACAAAGACAATAAACAAGTATACTTTTAAATGAATAGGAAACACATATCTTTATCTGAAATTCTTAGAGGAAAAGTACAGAATGGAAAGAGTTCTTTAACACTGCTGGAAGTGAAGAGAGACAGAAGGAGAGTGAGAAACTTTATGCTCAGAGATCAGCTGTGCTGATGATTCACCAGGTATAAAGTGCACTGTGAGCAGCATGTATAATGGGTGAAGCTGGATGTGACCCAGAGAGGAGAAAATGATTGATCACACTTAAGTAAAAAAGCGCAGAAATAACTAAGATCGACATATATTCTTCTTCTTGCTAAAAAAAGGCCTAGTTGGTGCTTTCAGAGGCTAGCTTCTACCCTCTTTAGTCCTGTATATTTATATGTAAGACTCAGAACAACTCATGTAGGGAAACTACATCCAAAGCTGCCAAGGTAAAACATGGTCTTTATCACACCGCAACTTCTCTAGCTTCTAGCTCTACTGCGCTTACATTCAAACTTCTTTTTTACTCAAACTTTAGACGTTGACGCCAACATTGGTCTATTCCATATCAGTCTATGTGTTATTTTTTTTTAATTAGTTTTTAAATCCTTGATTAAAAAAAAATTTTTTTTAATGTATATTCATTTTTGAGAGAGAGACAGAGCAGGAGCAGGGGAGGGGCAAAGTGAGAGGGATACACAGAGAGAGAGGGATACACAGGCTCTAGGCTCTGAGCTGTCAGCACAGAGCCCGACGCGGGGCTTGAACCCACAAACAGCAAGATCATGACCTGAGCCGAAGTCGGACGCTCAACCGAAGGAGCCACCCAGGCGCCCCAAATCCATGATTTTTAACTGGGCACATGGCTACCTGGAATAAAGAAGTCTCCCAGAGCTCTCTGCAGGTAAGTGTGGCCATGACTAAATTCTAATCACCTGGACATAGACAAAAATAGTGTTTGCAAAGTCCAGGCAGTATTCTTAAAGAGGAGGGGAGGATTGTCCACTTTAATTCCTGCTTCTTTCCTTTTGGTTGGCAAGTCAAAGTGATGGCTAACATTCAAGCAGCCATCTTGAAGCCATCACTTTGGCTTGACGAATCTATGAACAAGATATAAAACAGTGTTCAGAGTTATAGAATTTCCTCTTGTTCTCAAAACTGTTCAGTGCAGTAAGTATTGTAGTAAGTACTTATTAGATACCTTCTATTTGCTTATAAGAGTTTCTCATCCAAACAAAGGTGCAGAAAACCAGTTATTAAGTGATTTTGCACCTTCTTGGGTAGTTTTCAATAAATTTTTATGGCATGTAGATATTTAATAAAATACTATACTAAAATGAAAAAAGTCATCTTAAAGTGGTCACATGTTGAGGACGATAGGGTTACATGACTGAAGGAGACTGGGTCCCTGAGGACCATGGAACCACCAGAAGAAAGCCTGAATAGGGGCGCCTGGGTGGTTCAGTTGGTTAAGCGGCCGACCTCGGCTCAGGTCATTATCTCGCAGTCTGGGAGTTCGAGCCCCGCGTTGGGCTCTGTGCTGACAGCTCAGAGCCTGGAGCCTGCTTCGGATTCTGTGTCTCCCTCTCTCTCTGCTCCTCCTCCACTCATGCTGTCTCTGTCTCAAAAATAAATAAACATTAAAAAAAAAATTAAAAAAAAAAAAAAAAAAAAGCTGGAACAGCTTAGACTTCATTTACATTAGAAAGAAATAAACTCAATTAAGCCAATCTAATCTTAACTGGTACAAATGCTGTTAGAAATTAGTGGTGATAGGGGCACCTGAGTGGCTCAGCTGGTTGGGTGTGTGACTTTTGATTTTGGCTCTATCATGATTCCAAGGTTGTGGGATCGAGCACTGAGCACGGAGCCTACTCAAGATTCTCTCTCTCCCCCTATGTTTCCCTTCACCACGTGTGTGCTCTCTCTCTCTCTTTCTCTCTCTCTCACACACACACACACACGCACACACACACACACAAAAGGGATAAAAAATTTAAAACATAAATTACTGGGGATAGGCAGAGGTAGGTATTTTGCTCAAAAAACATAAGACTATGAAATAAAGAGAAAGCTGTAGAATAAACCAGTTAAGTAGTGGAACAAAAAATGGCAATGGAAAACCCTCATGATTTTTCTGCTAAGCTCCAGTCTTATAAGGTCCTGATGTCACCTCACACTCAATATATCTAAAACAATCATCTTCAGTCCTCCCTCCCTCCCAAATGCCTTCCTTTTCCACATGCTTTATTTCTGTTTAAGGTACTACCATTCTTCTAACCTGAGTGGCCCTTTGAATCTGGCCTCCTTTTGCCTTTCTGTCCAATATTCAGTGTCAACAGACATTAGAGATTCTTCGTGCAAACTGTCTTTCAAACCTGACTTTTCCCTTACATAGCTGACAGCCCTCTGTCAAGCCATCACCTCTTTACATCTCAACTGCTGTCCTAGATCCTAAGGCCTTCTCTGCAGTTTCTCCCCTCTAGTCAAGACTATATACTATCACAAGAAGAGTTTCCCTATAGTGTCATTTTGATTTTGTTTCATTCTTCTCATTAAAGATTAAATGCAGGCTCTTGATAACCTGCCTTGCACTTTCCAAGTTATTCATTTCACTACATATTACTATTTGTTAACAAAAGACTGTAGGGCAGAAACCTAATAGAAATATCAGAATCTGGCAAGCCAAGAGGTTGCTCAGGTTGGAAGGACAAGAGCCTTCTACATTATGCAGAAACTAAAAAGAATATGAAGAGCTTATGAAGAAGGAATATGGAGTCAGAAACTATTCAACATTTATTAATCCAGTTAACAAATATTTATTTATAGCATATCGTATGTTGCCAGGTACAGCTCTAAACCATTTGGTAGCGAAGGTGAAAAAAAGGTGAAAACAAGAAAAGAAACAGTTCCTGCCTTCATGAACCTTTCAATCTAGAGATGTCCAATTACATCTGGTGGTATCTGCTTTATTGTACATAGATCTTTGCCAATCATTACCCAGGTACTTTGTCTGGTTTAGTGGTTTACTCCTTTATTCCCTCTTTCTCAGGGCTATGGTCCTCTCTTTAAAATACCTAAGCAACTGCCTGAAAATGGAAAGCCCCTTCATTCAAGCACTTAGAAGAGCCACAAGCAGCATTCTTCTAGGCAAGGTGGCCAATATAACATTCCTTGATCTTAAAGAGATCTCCTGAGCCTGGAACCTTGATAGGAACAAACATAGATATGTTTCAGAGCTGGTGCTCCTCCCGATTATAGGGAACCCAACATCTCCTGTATTGCTGTAGATTTACATTACACAAGAATCAGGTCAAAGAAAAAAGGGACCTTTACCCTATAAAAACTTTAAAATAAATACCTCAGGAACTAGACAACATAAGCATTATTAGATGCATAGGCAGAAACAATAAATGTGCTATTTAATAGTTGCAGGAGAATCTATAAGGAATGGAAAGAAGAAACTTAGCTCTTAAAGTGTCAACTGCAAATCCTGGATATGCCCAAAACCCAAACAAAGATAGATCCACATCCAGGGCAGCAAGTACCTGAGTATTCCATGTTTTCAATACTACACCACTCTAATATGGGATCTAATGAGCTATCCATTTGGAGAAAGCTCCTGAAAAGAAAACAAACAAAAGCTTTAGCATTTCCACTCCTAGATATATAACCAAGAGAACTGAAAACTATGTCTGCACAAAAGCATGTATATGAATGTTCACAGTAGCATTATATGTGTGTATGTCTTTGTGTGTGTATATATACGTATGTGCATATATGTATATATGTATATATACAAGTGTATATGTGTATATACACACACACATATGTGTGTATGTGTGTGTACACACACACACACACACACACACACACACACACACATAGCGCCAAAAGTGGAAACAACCCAATGTCCATCAACTAATTAACAGATAACATGTTACATCCACACAATGGAATATACTCAACCATAAAAAGAGTACTAATTCATACAGCAACATGAACTTTGAAAACATGATGCTAAGTGAAAGAAGACAGTCAAAAAAGTGTATGATCCCATTATATGAAACATCTTGAATAGGCAAATGTATAGAGACAAAGTAGACTTGTGGACATTTAGAGCACTGGACATGGGAGAGTGGAGGGGAAATGAAAGTGACTTAATGGGTACGCGGTTTGTTTCTGAAATAAATAAAAATGTTCAGAAATTACATAGTGGTTATGGTTGCATAACCTTGTGAATATACTAAAAACTCCTAAGTTGCATACTTTAAAAGGGCTACTTTTATAGCATGTAGATTATACCTCAATTAAACAAGCAAACAAAGAAAAAGCTTTCAGGGCCACAAGACTATTGCTGGAACAAAGCCATTCATTTATTTCGTTCCTCCCTGTCTGCCATATCCTGGCCCACTGAACCTGCCCCCACCTCACGGCCTCTCAGGGAGCATCTGCCTCCATCTAGCCTCCTCCAATCATGCACACCATTGCCACACTCATCCTCCTTACTGCACCCCTATTTTTGTCCAAAGTTCTGGTTCCTAATGACCAGAAAATTAGAGAACACTAACTAGAAAGGAACACTTATTTTCCCAACAAACAGATGGCCAAAAAGCAATCTGATTGACCTTGAATGAATGAATTTTTAGGGATGTGAATGAAACAGACAAACATCCACTTATACTTAATTTATTAACTTAGTTTTATACATTTAAATTATAACATAATATAGTCTTAATTATGCCTATACCCCTAATACCTATACAATGGCAGACATATACATAGTGGGGGATCAATAGCTACTGAATGATTATGCAGCAATCAATGAAAGTTTATTTTTTTAATACTTATTTATTATTTTTGAGAGAGGGAGACAGACTGCAAGAAGGAGAGGGGCAGAGAGAGAGAGAGAGAGAGCGAGAGACAGAATCTGAAGCAAGCTCCAGGCTCTGAGTCCTCAGCACAGAGCCCAACGTGGGGCTCGAACCCATGAACCATGAGATCATGACCTGAATTGGATACTTAACCGACTGAGATACCCAGGTGCCCCAATCAATGAAAATTTAAACTACTGGGTCATGGATTAGAGATAACACACAAAATGTAGCAAGTCTACTCATGGGTTAATATTAAGATAAATGAATATACCTATTCACCGAGAGAATTAATTTTGAAATAATGCCCCCTCCAAACTTACATGTCCTTTAACAGTAGAACTAATGAATACACTGTAATATACTTTCTCTCTCTCTCTTTTTAAGTAGGCTTTATGTCCAGCGAAGAGCCCAACATGGGGCTTGAACTAATGACCCTGAGATCAAGACCTGAGCTGAGATCAAGAGTCAGACGCTTAAATGACTGAGCCAGGCAGGGGCCCTGTGATATACTCTTATGTTGTAAGACTGTATATCAACAAAAATCAACTCAGCTATACAGAAGATGAATTTAAAAAATAATACTGAACAAAAAAGTCAAGTAGAAGAATACATCCTGAGTGATTCCATTTATATAAAGCTCAAAACCAAGTTAAAGGACTCTTCAGTATTAGAACTCACAACAGTGACTACCTCTGGTAGGGGTAGAAAGGAAAACAAGCAGGAGAGGCAGGGGGGGACTTCTACATATAATGCAACATTTTGTTTATTAACCTGGGCAGTGGTTACAGGTATAATGGACAGAATGTCTGTGACTTCCCTCCCCCTTTCAATTTATACATTGAAGCCCTAATCCCCAATCTGATGGTATATGGAAGTGGCACCTTTAGGAGGTAACTGGGTCATGAAGGTCCTTCATGAATGGAATTATTACTCTAAGAGATGAGAGACAAAGATCATCTTTCCACCGTGTGAGGATACACCAGGAAGATAGCCATTGGCAAACCAGAAAGAGGGCCTTCAAAGGAAAATGAATTGGCTGGCACCTTGAACTTGGACTTTCCAGCCTAAAGAACAACGAAAAACAAATTTCTACTGTATAAACCACCAAGTCTATGGTATTTTGCAACAGCAGCCCAAACTGAGAAAACAGATATACACAATTTGTGATTATTCACAGTAACACTTATGATCTATGCTCTTTTCTGTATGTATGCAATACAGAAAGAGAGAAAGAGAGAAAGGAAAGAAATAATGATTTCAAGACATTACCCTTTCCATTTGTACCCTTATGTTTTTTTAACGTTTATTTATTTTTGAGAGACATAGAGACAGAGCGTGAGCAGGGGAAGAGTAGAGAGAGAGGGAGATACAGAATCTGAAGCAGGCTCCAGGCTCTGATGAGCCGTCAGCACAGAGCCTGATGTGGGGCTCAAACTCACAGACCGTGAGATCATGACCTGAGCTGAAGTCGGTCGCTTAACCAACTGAGCCACCCAGGCGTCCCCCATTTGTACCCTTCTATTTTATTCAAGCTCCTTATATGCTGCAGTTCCCTGATAGTGCCATTTTAGGTCATCTAGCAACTTTCTAGAACACACCATTTCTAAATTATGTGTGTGTGTGTGTGTGTGTGTGTGTGTGTGTGAGAGAGAGAGAGAGAGAGAGAGGGAATGAATTAATCTTAAGCAGGCTCTATGACTAGCACAGAGCCTGAAACAGGGTTTGATCTCATAACCGTTAAGATCATGAGCTGAAATCAGAAGTCAGATGTTTAACCCACTGAGCCGCCTAAGTGCTGCTAGAGCACATCCTTTTAATTGCCATTGAACTTGCTTAAGATAGACCGCTTGGAATCTGAGAATAATGTCATTGTGAGAAAGTTTATCCTAAGCCACAAGTACCTTTTGGCATAAAATTACAATAGCAATAGTTAATTCTTTTGTTGGTCCTGTGAGTGAATTTGAATACTTCTTTTATTAAAAATGTTATCCAATGGGCGTCTGGGTGGCTCAGCCAGCTAAGCGTCTGACTTGAGCTCAGGTCATGATCTTGTGGTTCGTGAGTTTGAGCCCACATATGTCTTTCTGCTGTCAGCACAGAGCCTGCTTCAGGTCCTCTGCTCCCTCTTTCTCTGCCTCTCTCCCACTCATACTCCCTCTCAAAACAAATAAATAAACTTAAAAAAAAAGTTATCCAACATTCTGTGTGATTATAACCTGAGAATCATCACTGAAATTGTTAAATTTCTTTATTTCTTTAAAAAACAAACCCCAGAATCTAAAACTAGAATGGATTGAAGTCAGTGACTAATATATCGTCCTCAACTAATACTTAGTGACTCAAAAGAATTGAGAAAAGACTCCAGAACGGCAGACTTTATAAGATCTTAAAAAAAACAACAACAAGATTCTTTTCTCAGGGATAAGTATAAGAACTTAATATGAATCCCTATCTCATATTCAGGTAATATACTAATTTTCAGCATTTTAAAAAGGTTAGTAGATGTTCCCTATGTATTTACCTTAAGACTAGACAGGGTAACTAAGATGTTCTGCCTTTTCCCTTTTAACTGAATATATATCAAGAACCAACAACTTATAAAAGAAATACAAATAACTAGTAATCAAATGTAAAAATATTCTATCTCACTAATAACCTAAGACAGGAGAATCCAATCATTCCCTTCTTTGCTACTGAAAACTTAATTTTTATTTTTAAAATTTATTTATTTATTTTGAGAGAGAGAGAAAAAGAGAGAGAGGAGGGGCAGATATAGAGGGAGAGAGAGAATCCCAAGCAGGCTCCATGCTGTCAGTGCAGAGTCTGACAGTGGGCTCAAACTCATACTGTGAGATCATAACCAGAGCTGAATTCAAGAATTGGATACTTAGCTGACTGAGCCACCCAGGCACCCCAACACTGGCAAAATTCTTAAAAGATATAAAATGTTTCTAACACACACAAAAACAGATTAATACAATAACAAATATCCATGTACCACTAAGCAGTATAAGTACCTTGTTATTAATGCTTGGCACTAGTTGGGATGCAGGAGGATAGATACATTCAAACCGCTGCTGGTAAAAGAATAAATCCAGAAACTTCTAGATGGCATCTGACTACAGTGAACAAGTCATAAAACATGTTTACCTCTTAATCTGGCAAGTCTACCTGGAGGAAATTCACTTAAAGAACTAATGAAGGATGCGTGACTATTTAGCTATGGGGGTATTCATCACAGCATTATTTAAAATGGAAAAAATGGAAAAATATTCCAAGCTCCTGGATTGGAAGAACATTGTTAAAATGTTGATACTACCCAAAGCAATCTACATATTCAATGCAATACCTATCAAAATAACACCAGCATTCTTCATAGAGCTAGAACAAACAATCCTAAAATTTGTATGGAACCAGAAAAGACCCCAAATAGCCAAAGCAATATTGAAAAAGAAAAGTGAAGCTGGAGGCATCACACTCCTGGACTTCAATTTGGTGGAAAAACTGGACAGGGACATGCAGGAAGATGAACCTGGACCACTTTCTTACACCATATACAAAAATAAATTCAAAATGGATGAAAGACCTAAATTTAAGACAGGAAACCATCAAAATCCTAGAGGAGGAAGCAGGCAAAAACCTTTTTGACCTCGGCCACAGCAACTTCCTCCTCAACATGTCTCCAAAGGGAAACAAAAGCAAAAATGAACTATTGGGACCTCATCAAAATAAAAAACTTCTGCACAGAAAAGGAAAAAACCAGCAAAACTAAAAGACAACTGACAGAATGAGAGAAGATATTCGCAAATGACTTATCAGATAAAGGGTTAGTATCCAAAATCTATAAAGAACTTATCAAACTCGACACCCAAAAAACAAAGATCCAGTGAAGAAATGGGCAAAGACATGAATAGACACTTCTCCAAGGAAGACACCAGATGGCAAACAGACACATAAAAAAATGCTCAACATCACTCACCATCAGAGAAATACAAATCAAAACCACAATGAGATACCACCTCACACCTGTCAAAATGGCTAAAATTAACAACTGAGGCAACAACAGATGTTGGCAGGGATGGCCACCCAGAGCCCCTAAAAATTTTTTTTTAATGTTCATTTATTTTTGAGAGAGAGACAGACAGAGCGTGAGTGGGGAAGGGGCAGAGAGAGACAGAGACAGAATCTGAAACAGGTTCCAACCTGTTAGCACAGAGCTCAACACAGGGCTCAAACTCATGAACCATGAGATCATGACCTGAGCCAAAGTTGGATGCTTAACCGAACTGAGCCACCCAGGTGCCCTGAAACCTTCTTCTAAAATAAAGCTAAACGAAGGGTGCCTGGGTGGCTCAGTTGGTTAAGTGTCCGACTTCGGCTCAGGTCATGATCTCACAATTTGTGAGTTTGAGTCCAGCGTTGGGCTCTGTGCTGACAGCTCAGAGCCTGGAGCCTGCTTCTGATTCTGTGTCTCCCTCTCTGTCTGCCCCTCCCCCACGCACACTTTTTGTCTCTCACAAATAAATAAACATTAAAAAAAAATAAATTAAATAAAGCTAAATGAAAAGATGATCCGGAGAGACTTCAAATGTTTGATATATTATAAACAAGGGCTATGAAAATCAGCACCCACATTTAAAATATTCCCTGGAAAGCTGTCTGACATGTGAAGGTCTATTTGTTTTGAGAAATTCCAACTTGTTTAGTGTTTCTAGTAAATGCTACCAAATGTGTGTAATCTGTTGACCCATACCCCCCATATCCAGCAGATATGTCTCCTGAATAACAGAATATCTTAGTCTTATGTCTCAGACTGAGTCTAAGAATCATTTTTGGTTATTTGATGGTCAATACATCAGACAGGTCTTATTCTAAAGTTCCTCTCCCAAGGGCACAAGCTGGCTTGGGACTGCTAGTCTGGAGGGGGGGCAGGAGCAATGTCTGCACTCTTCCTACACTTCTAACCCCACCCATCGCTCCTCACTCTGTTAGGTCCAAGGGGAAGGCAAGGAGAAAGATGATTCATTAAGAGACAACCCACGGCAAGATGAATCATTTTCTCTTTGGCTAACAACTCCTATCCCTTTAAAGCAGGGTTACTCAACCTCAGCACTACTGTTGAGGGGCTGTCCTGTGCATTTTAGGATATTTAGCAGCATTCCTGGCCTCTACCCTATAGATGCCAGTAGCAACAACAAAAATGTCTCCAGACACTGCCAACTGTCCAGTGGCTGGGGAGCCGAGGGGGTCAAAATTGCTTCCCTTTCCATCGTCCCACTATTAAGAACCACTGTTTTGGGGCGCCTGGGTGGCTCAGTTGGTTAAGCATCCGACTTCGGTTCAGGTCATGATCTCACGGTTTGTGAGATTGAGCCCCGCATTGGGTTCTGTGCTGACAGCTCAGAGCCTGGAGCCTGCTTCAGATTCTGTGTCTCCCTCTTTTTCTGCCCCTCCTTTACTTGCGTTCTGTCTCTGTCTCTCTCTCAAAAAATAAATAAAGCTTAAAAAAAAAAAGAACCACTGTCTTGAAAAACATTATCAAGTCATTGCAGGTAAGTTTGTGTCCCCTTTTCTCTGGCTGCTGTTGCTTCTTGGTTTAACACTGACTAGCCTGCAGTCCCTCTTTGAGTGTCAGGCTTCCAAATGCAAGCTCTCACATGGGGGAACACATTTGTTGGTTTACTGAAAGCCCACAAAAACCTTCACAGTGCTCAAGTGGGATGTCTGAATCTGGCCCTATTTTCCATCCCTTAACCTCAACCCAACCTTGGCCCATACCCAGCAAGGTACCCTCTTGGGAGCACTGATAAGATGGCTTAAGCCCCAAACATCGTCCAAAGCATCTACTCAACCCACCAGACATTCACATACCTTCCCCTACCAAAGAGCACCTCCAACTACCAAAAGAAGGTCTGGGAGCGGGGGAGGACAAGTCAAATGATGCCTCTTTCCAAGAGAAGGGGCCACTACTATTCAAAAATCTCTGCATTCGAATGTGGTAAAATGTTAACATTTGATGAATCTGGGTACAAAGCATAAAGGAATTCTTTGCATTGTTTTTGCAACTTTTCAACAAGTCTGAAATCATTTTTAAAAAATGAATCTGAAACAGTGACCTTATTGGAGATGTTCTAAGACTAGTCTATGATGATGGAGGCACACTTGGTAAATTTACTAAAAATTATTGAGTTGTACACTTAAAATGGGTGAATTCTATGATGTATAAATTATCAAAAGCTGGAAAGAAACCTCTAAGAAACGATACACAGGGAAGGAACCTATCCCAGCAGTGATCTGGTCTTCTGCCCCCGACCCTCACTCCCACTTTGAGCTAACAATTCCAGGAAAATAGGAAAGATCCACACTGGTACCTACTAATCATCTGGCTACAGGAATGCCACCTCTAAAAAGTAGTCCAGGGGCACCTGGGTGGCTCAGTCGGTTGAGCGTCCGACTTCAGCTCAGGTCATGATCTCATGGTCTGTGAGTTCGAGCCCCGCATCAGGCTCTGTGCTGATGGCTCAGAGCCTGGAGCTTGCTTTGGAGTCTGTGTCTCCCTTTCTCTCTGCCCTTCCTCCATTCTGTCTCTATGTCTCTCGAAAATAAATAAATGTTAAGAAAAAAAAAATTAAAAAAAAAAAAAGTAGTCCATGGATTTCCTAAATGGCATTTAAAAAAATATTTGTTTTTGAGAGAGAGAGCAAGAGAGAGAGCAAGTGAGGGGCAGAGAGAGAGGAGATACAGAAACCAAAGCATGCTCTAGGCTCTGAGTTGTCTGCACAGAGCCCGATGCTGGCTCAAATCCATGAACCACGAGATCATGACTTGAGCCAAAGTCAGCTTAACCAACTGAGCCACCCAGGTACCTCCTAAATGGCATTTTAATTTCAAATCTACTTCAAATAGTGCTTTCATGAACTTCTAACTGTATGCATACTAAAGCAGAAAGCTCACTCAATTCTACTGAGTAACTACTGTGCACAAGCCACGTGGCCACTTCAAATGTGGTTTGTTATCCCAACCATCAGCTTTCAGATTTTCAGCCTAAGTGTTCTTCTGTGATAAGTTGATACTGTTAGCAAAGAAATTCTTTTACATTTTAGGAATGAAATTCTAAATCTCTAGCTCTCAGACAAAATGATAGACACTCTTCTTTTTTGGTAAATGAATCTAATCTGTATTTTATTTTTAGACCTGCACTCATTCCCATTGGACTGGGACTCTGAACTAATTTCCATGCTAAGTTTTTTTTTTTTTTTTTAATTGAGATACAGTTCACGTACCATAAAATTCACTTAAAATTTTTTTTTAATTTTTTTTAATTTTTGAGAGAGACAGAGACCGAGCGGGGGAGGGGCAAAAAGAGGGAGACACAGAATCCGAAGCAGGCTCCAGGCTCTGAGCTGTCAGCAGAGTCCCATGTGGGACTCAAATTCATGAACCACGAGATCATGACCTGAGCCGAAGTTGGACGCTTAACCAACTGAGCCACTCAGGCACCACAAATTCACTCTTTTATTGTGCTTTATACAATGCAATGGGTTTTAGCATATTCGCAAGGTTGGTCAACAATCACTACTAATTCTAGAACATTTCATCATCCTCAAAAGAGACTCTATTAGCCATTAGCAGTCACTCACTATTCCTTTTGTTTATTTTTGAGAGAGAGAGCACGTGCCATGCACAGGGGAGAGGCAGAAAGAAAGGGAGACAAGGATTTGAAGCGGGGTCCATGCTGAGAGTGGAGAGCCCAACGTGGGCCTTGAACTCATGAATCATGAGATTGTGACCTGAGCTGAAGTCTGATGCTTAACTGACTAAGCCACCCAGGAGCCCAACTCACTATTCCCTCATGAAAGCACTTCCCCCTAAGTGGCTGGTAAAACCAATAATCTACTTTCTGTGATAAACTTCTTCCTCTCCTATTGATTTTCCTTTGAAAACAGCATTTATACAGATTAAACACAAATTTCGCAGTCACAGAATTTGGAAAAATATATGTCATTAGTATATAATGTTAGCATTGCTAATCTCATATTGTAAGATTAAAAATTATTGATCTAGATAAGCTTATCCATGATTATCAGTCATACCATCAATGCTCTCAATAAGAAGTAAGTACATATTACATAAAATATATATCTCTCATATGTAAATGAGTTAGGAAGTGGAACAACAGCACCCGAACACTTGGCCTAGGGAGAATGAGACGCAAGGACACTTTATAACCTCCAAGTTCATCTCAGATGGACAAGATGCCTACTAACATTGAATGTTACCAGTAGCCTAAGAGAATTCTGTGATGGGTGAACTCCCAGCAATGCTAGCCTCAGAAACAAGGCTCCCCACCTGCAGGAGTGGCGGTGTGGCCATGGTCCTCTTCCCTCACATGCCTGGACGCCCGGGCAATCATCCCGCAAACGCTTTCAGTCTATGCATCCTAGTCTCAAGCACCACCAGAACCAGCTTCCAAAGATCTAGCCGCCACCCAAAGCAACAATACCACTTCTCAGGCATCCCTGAGTCCAAAGAGGTGGATAAGTAGCCAAGAAAAAGAAGGACAACCACGCAGGGTCTATCTAGTGTTACAGAATCGCTCTCTTCAGTACCTCTTCTGGTAGTAAGCACGCACCACATGTTTGTTGGCCACTGTATCAAGCACTTCACACACAACTCATCTCACAACTGCTTTGAGGTGGATACTGTGATTATCCCTCCATTTTACAGATGAGATACTGAGATTACAAAGTTACAAATGAACTAGGAAGTGACAAAGCTGGAATTCTAAACCTCTCAGGGCTCTTAATCCTATACTCTCTGAAGGTATACAAAATCATAATCTGAAGTTATAATCAAGATCACAAACTGAACTGTGCTTTTGTATAACCCCTGAGCTAGTTAATGAGAATATACATATTCTGTTTTTTTCCCCCAATAACTGTAATTAAGTTCCAAAGGCCACAAAGCTGAAAATTAGCACTTTACATGACTCTGCTTTTATAAAAAAGTATAAACATTAACTAAAAATATCAGGTAAAAGAGATATGACAACATCGAAGAACAAGGTTGAAATATATAGGTACATTTCCAATTAAGAACAAATTAAGAACTAAATTACTTCAAGAAATGAACAGAAATTACTACAGAAATGAACCATGATACATATATATATGTATGATAAAAAATAATCATAAATCTCATCACAGGAGACATACTGAAGGCTCCTCCTTAAAACTGCCAAAAGAGGGGCGCCTGGGTGGCTCAGTCGCTTAAGCGGCCGACTTTGGCTCAGGTCATGATCTCATGATCTGTGAGTTCGAGCCCCGTGTCTGACTCTGTGCTGACAGCTCAGAGCCTGGAGCCTGCTTCAGATTCTGTGTCTCCCTCTCTCTCTGCCCTTCCCCTGCTCATACTCTGTCTCTATGTCTCTCTCACTCTCTCAAAAACAAATAAACATTAAAAAAAAAAGATACTTTCTTTAAAAAAAAAAAAAACTGCCAAAAGATTCAAGAAAATTAAACTGAATCCAGTTCAGAACACCCCTTACAATTATTGCAGAAAGTCTGAGATATGGCAAAGCTAGGGGTTGGTCATCAGAGCTTAGGGTTTTAAAGCCACAGGCTGGATTTCTAGTGTGGTCTAACTATACACCATGTCCCTCATATGGTGCATCTCTGGCTCTTTCTCTTGAGAGCATTTAAGATTTGAAGGCTAATGCAGCAGAAGCTCCTCGAGAGACCTGGAGGCAGTCTCCTAATAATCAGTCCTGGTCAACAGACTAAATGGGAAGTTGATGTAAAAATAATCCTCCTGCGCACTGCCACCAAATCCCTTTTTAGCTAGATACTCCAGAAGCCAAGACTGAAGCTACTGTAACTTAAGACTTTCTTGTTTCACTCAGATGCGAAGTTGCTGTGATAATAATAAATATACATTCAATCAATATTCATTGTGTACCAGGCCCAATTCTAATCACGTATTAACTCATTTAATTCCTAGAAGTGTGAGAGGACACTGAGATACAGAGACATTAAGCTGCTTGTCCAAATCACACAGGAGAAGGTGACAGAGCTGGGATGCAACCCCAGGCAGTCTGTCTCCATGTATTTAACTATTAAGATATACAGCCTCATGCCAGCCAAGACTCAATGATAGATAGGCAATTCTTTTAAATACCCTGACAGAGAGAATCTTCAGTAACTAATAATTTACACTCAATTTAGAATGCATTTTCTTTTCTGTTTCCCACCAATAATCTCTGCTGAGGGCAATCAGGAGAAGGAAATGAAATTGAGATTTCCAGGAAGAATGGCACTATTTCAAGCCACAAGTTATAAAGCTGAGCTCTGGCTGGAGTGCCATGTTCTCTTCAGTGAAGGAGATTTGGGGTGTGGGTTTAGGTAACACCACAACCTTGTAGGAATTTATAAGATTAATACTTTTTTGTTACTTGGAATATACACAACTTAAATACTGGAGTATTTCATAAGGTACTGCTATCAACTTGAGTAAGATTCCAGCAAATGAGGTTTTCACCCATTTTTTCCATCGGCCTCACAAATAGTCTTCCTATCCCCTAAACAAGCTTTCCCTATTGATCTCATTTTAATCACAATGACAGAGACCTTTTCAGATTTGGCTGCGCTTCACATTATCTTCAGAAATACCCTAGACGTCCTGGTAACTTTAAAAACCCAAATTCTCTTAACATTGTTGACACAAAAAACAGTATTTCATAAAACTTCATGTATTCTATAGCCTTCATCCCCCTCCAAACCACAAAGGCCAGTGCCTGAAGGAATTTTCATGTTAGGTGAAAATGGCATCTTTTCCTTGCACTTCAGGCTAATTCTGTCATACAGCCATGTTATCTTCAGCTAAAGAAGGCCACCGATGCTAAGAAAGTTGAGTAAAAATTCCAGAGAAATGAATTCTTCCGAAGCTATGTTTTATAAGGGTATTTTAGTAAACATTTGGCTGAATGGGAATAGGCAACAAACACCACACCTACAAACTGAAGAAAATTAAATGCTAATTCCTTTATACCAAGTGACAACAGTTTGAAAGAGCTAACGGACTCACAACGGGCCGCCGAAGAGCAGGATCGATACGCTAACACATGCTCTTACACCCCTCCTTAAGTCCCAGTGAAATGGCACACACGGCAAGAGGAGATAATATTCACCCTCAACCTGCAGGGACTTGGACAACAAAGAAGGCCCCAGGTATGTGACACTGCTAGAAATACCCTTCCCAGTAGGGGTGGAATTAAAAACCCTGCCTCGCAGTTTTTGCTGGCTTTCTACGTCTCCTAGACAGAGATGCTGAAGGTACGAGCTGACAGACTTCTGCTGGAAATTACTTCCCCAGTCAGACAGCTGCTGGTTTGGTGATGCCCTGAGGAGTCCTCTTGACCACAATGCTCGGTACTGCTGCAGAGTGTCCTACTGTCTGATGCCTCCACGAAGGTGCTGGGAAAAGGCTAGTGGGGCCTTGGTTACCATCCTGGACAACCTCTCTAAGGCACACTTACTCTACAATATTTGACAAAACAAGCTGGCAGAAGGCTCCTATATTCCCTTTCCCTAGTCTTGCAAGTATCAGTCAATGATAAATAAAAGACATTTCACATCAAGAATCAGGATAACAAAGATTTATAAAACAAAACAAAACAACAAAAACCAAAGAACACTAACCCAAAGCATTTAATAGAAACCTCTTCAGAAGTATATACACGAGATTCTACTTAGAGATGCCCAGCGGATGGTGACTCAGAATCTGTACCAATTTGGACTAAAAGTAAAACCTGGAGGGTAGGAGAATGAATGAATAGACAGAGACATTCATCTTCCATAAACACTTGCTTTATGCACTCTGAGAAGGACTCTCTCATATTCTTATGTCTCTCATAAGATTTTGTACTGTGTTACTGGGAGTTTGAACCATATCGATTTTCTTAAAGAATATCCGGATATAAAAATAAATTTATTTTCCTAGAATTTTGATTAAAAAATACTTGACATGAAGAAGGGAGAGGGAGTAGGAGGAGGAGATGATCATCTAATTTCAAATGCTTATTAAGTACCAGATCTTATGCTAAGTGTTCTGTATACATTATTCACGAAATGTAATGTCACTCTTCAAGAAGCTTCCCTGATTACCCCATCTAAAACTGCCCCCATCATGCATTCTTTAGTACCCTGCTCTGTTATCTTTAAAGCATTCAGCACTATCATTTATTATTTTAAATGTTTACTTGCTTATGCTTTGTCTTCAAACACTAAGACAGAGGTTATATAATCTACCTTGTTTACTGCATCATCTCTAGCATTGAGAAAGATGCCTGGCACACAGCAGGCATTCATGACTGTATGATCTCACTGAGTCCACACCAGAGCCCCACGAGGTATTGGGAACCGAGGGAACTGAGGCTGAGGGAGGTAAAGAAACTTGTCAAAGACAACCCGGCTAGAAAGTAACATCTGAATGCAGAACCTATACTTCTCTTTGCTGTGCTATACTACCTAGGTACAAAAATTCCCCTGGAGATCCCACTCTTAAAAATCTTTCCATCAAAAATGACCTGCATACACCCTGAGTTGTGGTAAAGATTATTAGGAGGATGCTGAGTGGGTCATGAAACTTATGCAGCTCAGTGAGAGGATTCTGTTGTGTGGCACTGCTAAGCAGTATGCTCTCTGTCCCATGACTAGGGGAAGACTAAAAAGCTAGGAAAGGAGGTTGACTGAATAAGGATATGGTGCTACTTTATCAAGGAATAACTCCAGTGAATATTAAAAACTGAGGTCACACAAAAATTGGTATGTGAGAGAATACCCTATGAGATCTATGAATACCACATAATGTCTGTCACTTTCTTAGTCTGTTACAAGTGACTAGAACACAGAGCCTGTCTCTTATTTGTACTTCTGCACAGAGTACCTCATGAAACCATATGCATAAGGATGGCTACCTATCAAAACATCCTATTTCACCATAAAAGAATTTTGGCACTGCTCCTCCATTGTTCTGGTATCTCATTCACTGGGCACGGGTTGATCACTGGAGATCTAGGAGCCCTAAGAATGTTCACAGAATGTGTGGGGAAGCTGGGAGTAGAGATGTCTAAAGGTCACTCTCCCTCCATACTGCTTGTGTCAATGAACGTTTTTCCAGATATGACTTCAAAAGAAACCCTACCTCAGGATAAACCCTGTTTTTAAACATTTTTTTTTTTAATATTTATTTTTTAGAGAGAGATACAGAACATGAGCAGGGGAGGGGCAAAGAGAGAGGGAGACACAGAATCAGAAGCAGGCTCCAGGCTCCGAGCTGTCAGCACAGAGCCTGACGCGGGGCTCGAACCCACGAACCATGAAATCATGACTTGAGCCGAAGTCGGATACTCAACCGACTGAGCCACCCAGGTGCCCTAAGCCCTGTTTTTAAAGAAGGCTATCTTAATTCTATTTGATACGCCTCTTCAAGGGGCTAGAAATTTCAGACAGGATTTTTCATTGGGATAGAGGGAAAAGGCAATTAAGACATAATATTGTTATTTTTTATGATTAAAGATTAAATAGCTTTTATAAAAAGTAATACCCTTCTAGGAGACACATAGTTGAGAGAATGGTACAAAAGAGAATGGCATCTGCCATGGCTCCCTCCTTTATGTTTCCACAACTCACAGTATTATTTAGCACAGTGGCAAAGTATTTAATGATTATTCATTGACAACAAGATGTTCATAAATTAAATGAGTGTTCTCAAATTAGGACAGACCATCAGAATGGAATTGACCAGAAGCAGAAAGATTGGCATCTTCATTCTTCTCTCAAAATATTGTTAGGTAGCACAGTTTCTAACACATAATTAGTATCTATTAAATGACTGGCTTATTGGGCAGTGAACAAATCAGCCAACAAGAACTGTGTCGAGGGGATATGGCCCCAATCCAATCATTCTCTGAGGATCTAGCAGTATTTATACTACTAACAACAGGTATGGATACATCAAGTTACCCCTAATTAGGGCTTGCTCCGAAAGGATTACAGCAGGTCATCTCCATACCCATAAGGGGAGAACATGGCCAAAGAAGGGAAAAGGTTAAGTGTCATGAGCCATGCTGAATGGAACAAAGCTGATGAAAGGTCACTGAGCTATAAGACAGGAAGAGTTCTCATGCTACTACTACTCTTCTCTGGCACAGCCTTAAGATCTTGGGCATACAGCTGTGATTCACACTGTTAAGTACAGGCAATGGGTATGTAAAAATAAAACTATCATTAAGCTTCTTTCTCCCAGACAGAGGAACTAAGACACCACAAAGAAAATAACTTTCTCCAAGAAAACAACATGACAAGGACTCCATCCATTTCATAATTCCTTCCAAAACTATTAAAGATCCAGATGACAGCTCTAGGTGGCAAGCTGAATACATGTATATATTTCAAACATAAGACAAGTCCAAATTCAGATGCACCAGCTCTGTCTATATGCAGCCAAGAACTTGAGTACAAAACTCCAATTTGTAAGAACCATGATGAATGCGATACACACAATCTACTCCTCTCTCCTCCCCGATGGCCCTCTTGAGAAAGCAGCACATGAAGGCAGGACCTGAGTGCCACGGGAGTTGCCATCAGTGGTCTTCACCCTAGGTCTGGGTATAAGTACTGACCTAGAATTCCTGTGCCAGGCAAATCCTTGAGATAACAGACAGTCAAGGATTGTTCTTTGCATTAGGTTCTCCATATCAGTCACACTCCAAAGGGAGGCACTCCAGACCTGTCATTTTTACCCATCTATTGTCTTTGGCATCTAATCCAACAGCAACTGAGCTCTAGGTTTTAAAATACACTTGTGCCCATTAATTCTTCTAAAGAAACTTTCCCAACCTCTTCTAGAGTTTCTCCTCGCAACCGCTTTCTGGTTGGAATGTGGTATGCTCCAAATACAGATTTCTGGTACCTTTCCAAAGTTCAATCGTGTGAAACCCTCCCTCCCCATATAGAAAAAATATATCCTTCCAGCATCATTTGACCGAAGTATAAAGCAACCTGGTTGGCCTCCATGCATCCGATGGCATCTTCCAAGAGTGAAAACTCCACGCAGACATAGCCATAGTCGTAACCTGGGGACAGCATTTAAATACAGACGGGAGTGGTGTTAGTGCCTTGCAAACACAAAAGACACACTTAAATCCCCTGTTTCTGAATCCCTTAACGCAAGCCCTCCCAACTAGCCCCTCCCGCCCCTAAACTAGGCAAAGCTGCTACCCCAAACAGAAAAAAGTACTGAAGGAAAATCTGGAGTTTCTGGACTTTGAGAGTCATTCCACAGTGGCTTTTTCTATTAACCAAGAAGATCCTTTGCCCTCTTTAGCAATGATGATCTGGTGAGGGTGCCCCAGAATTAGGTAATCCCACAGTAAGTTCAAGTGGGCACCCAAAACATTTTAATCACAGGCTGAATCTTCTGGAAAAACAAAGTCAAGAAGAACAGAGAAGTATCTGGAAAAAAAAAAATGTATCCCAAGAGAGGAAGGAGAAGCAATTATCCCAAAGCTATGCTAATAGTCACCACTTTTCAAGCAGAAACCACCTTCAAAGACAGAAGTGCTGACAGACTGAGGCAACTATTCTGTTTGGATACCACAGGAGGCTTCTGGTTGGCAGGGGACAGACCATTTCAGGTCTCCTCTTTTTTTCCTTGTTTCAACTCAAGTCATAAACCAGCTTAAATCTTTATGAAAGGAAGAAGGTGTAAAAGCATAAATAAGTTCAAATAACTGGGTCCAAAATTGTGCTTGTGCACAAAGATTGGCGGTGGGGTAGGCTGGGGGAGAGACAGCAGTTGTTAGTAATCAGTACATGTTCAAGAACTGTATGAACCACCAGAGTTAAAGAATGCCCTTCACCTTTCTCCTAAGCAAGTGTCATTTGCAACTCTCATGACCCATGAGATTGGAAGCTCATGGGATTTACAGGCTGCTGAGCTCTAATGCTAACCCATCCTATAATTTCCCAGATACTGGTATCACATGACTACAAAAACACACTTGGCAATGCAATGCTCCACAATGGCTTCCATGCTTCCTCCACTGCCTCCCACGATAGAGAAGCTCATCTTTAGGAGCAACGCTGTGCAAATGAACAGCAAGAAAAAGATGTGACTTGTTCAGATGAGAAAAAAAAGTCAGGGAAAGAGAAAGAGAAACAACACAAACCCAGGGCAATTTTGAGCCATGAGTATATATAACAATAGGAAACTGAGTACCATTAAATTAAGGTATCAAAGACCAAAAAGTAAAAAAATAAAAATAAAAACAAAACAAAACAAACAAAAATTAAAGCAACAGAAAATGTAACTTAAACAAACGGATCAAGCTTGCTGAGATGGGTTGGATTCTTTGTCACATGGATTGAATGGCCTGAAATGTTTTATTATGGTAATAATAAAACTGTGACTTCAGACTTGTTAAATACTCCCAAGTTCACTATGTTACAATGGTATAGGCTGATTCTTGCTTAGAATTTTATGAGATAACCAGGAAGAAGAAAACAAATCTACTAGAAATCTCAGCATCACCTTAGGCCGAGAGAGAGATTTTCTATTTGATTTCACAGCTTTGAACAACACTAACCCCTGCAACCTCTACTTAAACTTACCACAAAAATCAGCCTACTCTGATTAGTAACTATTTGAAAAAAGGAAACTAGTTTAAAGAAATGATGTATGTATTTATAGATAGCCTGTTAACAATGGAAATTGTTTTGTTACTTAATTCCTTTCAAGTGGATTTTCTTGATCAAACTCAGTGAACACCTACAGAAAACATTGGGAATTTTGTAAAGCATTCTGAATGTTCTTGGGAAACACTGTAGAATAACAGAAGCAACTAGGTGCCTTTTATCACCAAATATCTACTGCAAACATTGAAATGTATGTCTGCAATCAGAAGGGGATACCCAAGGAATAAGCAGATATACTCTCAAGTGTGGGGGTCACCTCTACAGAGCATACTGAAGTTCAGATGTGTGGAAAGCAACTCTCTCTACAGCTGCCAAAATGGACAACTAACACCAACTGGGAGAGCCCTGAGTTTCCTTTCTGTACTTAAAGAAGTAACTTTTGTGGCCCAGAAGTGTACACAGAATCTGGAGACAGAAAAAGAGAGAAGTTTCATGACAACATTCATACTTTGCTAAAGGACAAACAAGAGTCTGATACTACACTCACTGGAAAGGAAAAGATACAGTCTGCAAGCAACATTAGGAGCATCTTTGTACATTAACACTGCAATACTATATGTTTACAATGTGCCTCAGATTTAATATGAAAATCACAAGCCCAACATTCCATTTCTTTGCCTGAAACTTAAACTACTACCTAGCAACAAAAATTTAAGGTTTAATTATAATGCCTAAAACTTAAAAAAAAAAAAAAAGAGTACCCAATCTTGATTCCAGGCATTTCGTGTCTGTCTCACAGCTGTATAAGGATTTTTCAGGAACTGCCAAAATGGACATTACTAAGTAATACTTACACAGCACTTGTTGGTGTGAGGCTGCATTCTGAACACTTTACGTACACTAATTTAATCCTCACAAGATTATCCTATGAGGTAAGTACTATTCACCTCATTTTACCCATGGGGAAATAGGCAAAGAAAGAAAAAGTAACTTGCTCAAAATCACCTCAATGGTAAGTAGCAATATGAGCTCAGAGCCAAGCAGTACAAATTCAAATCGAAGTTGTTAACTGCTATAGTAAATAGCCTTTCACCTTTTAATAAAATCCTAGTGGGGACGCCTGGGTGGCTCAGTTGGTTGAGCATCCGACTTCAGCTCAGGTCATGATCTCGCGCGGTCTGTGGGTTCGAGCCCCGCGTCGGGCTCTGTGCTGATGGCTCAGAGCCTGGAGCCTGCTTCAGATTCTGTGTCTCCCTCTCTCTCTCTGCCCTTCCCCTGCTCATACTCTGTCTCTATGTCTCTCAAAAATAAATAAACGTTAAAAAAAAATTTTTTTTTAAAATCCTAGAATGATACAGATAATCTGAATTCTGAACTTTACAGAGTCCACAGAAAGGGCACTGACAGATAAGACCATGTCTGTAGTTAAGAAATACTGAGATCTGGGTGCCTGGTGGCTCAGTCAGTAAAGCGTCTGACTTAGCTCAAGTCATGATCTGTTCTTGAGTTCAAACCCCATCTTGGGCTCCATGCTGTAGTATGGAGCCTGCTTGGGATTCTCTCTCTCTTCCTCTCTCTCCTTCTCCTTGTCTAAAATAAGATAAAATTGAGGCACCTGGGTGGCTCTGTCAATTAAGTGTTCAACTCTCGATTTCGGCTCAGGTCATGATCTCACAGATCATGAATTTGAGCCTCACATCAGGCTCAGTGCTGACAGTGTGGAACCTTCTTGAGATTCTCTCTCTGCCTCTCTCTCTCAAAAAGAAATAAATAAACTTAAAAGAACATAAAATGAAAGGAAAGAAATACTGAAATCAGCATACCAGTTATACGTATTCTAAAATGCCTATAGCAAAACCTTTTGAGTGGGCCTGAGTATGCAAGTTAGAAAGCATTCACACTCATGGACTGCTATGCTGGCTACCAAAAAAGTCTTTTGCAAAGACAAAAACCCAAATTTCTTATTGTAATGATGGTTACAAAAATTACAATACAGTAAGACACTTGATATAAGATACTTAATACAGCATATTTTAAAAGCTTTCAAAATGAGGACAATTATATAAAACATGTATAGGAAAAAGAACTAGAATTAAACACAATGAAGTCGCATCTAACTCCTAGGTTAGACATAAAGTCCGCGTATGAGATGAAAACCATGCATTGTCAAAATCATACTCGAACACCCCAACGTGAAGAACAACATACCATCTCTCAATATAGGTTAAGTCCAACACTGCCAGTTTTTCCTCCAGCGTCGCAACAGATCACTTTTCTTTTGGTTGACACCAGATGAAGAGGCTGGCTTGCATTTTAAGGCCATAATGTATGAAAAACATATCACTTTAAGTAACAGAATCACAGCTAGCACAGTGAATGCTCACACTTAGAGAAACTTGGAGACAGAGACCAACTGAAGCCATGACCAAGTTACATCCCACCTCTCATGCTCACTTCATGAAAGGGAAGATGGGGTTTGTAAACAGGGACTGGGCAAGCACAGGTGAAATCTGAAAATGATGTAATGCAACACAACTGTACATGAACATTATTATAATGGTTGTATTGTTATAGTGGGATAAATGGAGATTTTTTAATAATTCACAGAAAAAGTTCTAGTAGACCTGTTCCACCCATAGACCTAAACATTCTGAAAACAACCAACCAACCATTCAGAATTGCTAGGAACCATTTGGAATCATTAAGATGATAAACTCAGTGTTAACAGTCCCACAGAGAAACTCTTACCTAAAGAGTAAAAAATTCTTTTATTACCTTCTTCTTCTACCACCACATGCTGGAAGAAGTCTGGTGGGCTGATGGGTCTTTGTGCTTATTTATAGGACTATTAAAAAGTATATTTTGCTCCATTTTCTAATCTAAATGTATAGATTTCTAAAAGAAATGTGAATGTTCCTTACAGGTTTGGCGTTCGTTTGGTTTAGTTTTTTGGGTAGCCGAGGAGGATGAGAACAGGGAAAGAGAAGGAAATCTATAAAAGTAACATTAAAATTTCAACTCTTGGGGTGCCTGGGTGGCTTAGTCGGTTAAGCGACCAACTTCGGCTCAGTCATTATCTCACAGTTCATGGGTTCGAGCCCTGTGTTGGGCTCTGTTCTGACAGCTCAGAGCCTGGAGCCTGCTTCAGATTCTGTGTCTTCCTCTCTCTCTCTGCCCCTCTCCTGCTCACGCTCTGTGGCTCTCTCTCTCAAAAATAAACAAACATTAAAAAAATTTTAATAAAAAAATAAAAATAAATTTCAATTCTTCTTCGTATTCATTAATCAGGTGGTTGGCTATTCTCCAAAAAAGTTATCTGTGATAAAAACTAACCAGGTGCTTAATGGGGAACAAAGTACAGAAAACAAAGCCCTGATAAATAATATCCAGTATCTTTTAGTCTCTACTCCTAAAAAAGCGGACTCAGAGATGCTGACGAAGACAGCCCTTAATTGTTCAAGTCAAGTGTAATGTTTATACCAAACCATGCTTTTATAACAATTACATAGCAATATTTATTTAAGCAAATGAGATGAGCAGCCCTACGTTCAAACTAGTCTAGAAAAACACAACTAACATAAGTCTGGCTCAATTTCCCAACAGGAGGACTGACTGACTTTGATAAAGCCCAGAATATACATACCAACTATGAAATGTAAATCAGGATTTTAAAGGACATAGGCAGAGGGGACTCATGATGAACACTGAGTAATGTATAGAATTGTTGAGTCACTATATTATATACTTGAAACTAACCTATACTGGAATAATAATTAAAAAAAAAAAAAAGACACAGAGGGGCAAAGAGGTTTCTTTATTTTATTGGATATCTCTGAGGAAAAGAAAAGACAGATTTTTTTTCTCTAAACAAAGATTACTATTTCTGTGGGAACAAAGCATTATGAATATAAAAAGCACCATGAGAAATCTTAATAAAGATTCTAGAGGGCTAAATTCTATAGGTCCTATATTCATAATCCCATTTCATTAGGGCTACAGGCTTTCAGAAGTAAAACATTATCAAGTTAGAGATTTTAGCAAAAACCAAAACAGAACGATCCAGGTATCTGAATTCTTATCAATGGGAATAATACAACAAAGGAGGCTGGTGTGCAAGATTTCTAAGCGGTACTTTGGCCTTTTAAACCCTCGACTGAATATGCACCTGCAGCTTGCATTATGAAAATTAGGAAAATATCTGATTTATATGTCAACCTACCGTGTGGGAAGAATAGAATTGGACCCAGGAGGGGCCCCTGAGTGACTCAGTAGGTTAAGCATCCAATGCTGGATTTTGGCTCAGGTCATGATCTCTTGTTCCTAAGATCAAGCCATGCCTTGGGGTCTACGCTGAGTGAGGAGCCTGCTTGCGACTCTCCCTCCCTCCCTCTCTCTCTCTCTCTCTCTCTCTCTTTTTCCCTCTCTCTCTGTCCAACCCTCAATCGTGTTCTCTTTCAAAATAAACATTAAAAAAAATAATAATTGGACACTATGAAATTCATTACTTTGACATCTTACAAGCACTTTCAATTCTCTCCCCCTCAACTATGCACATAGGTTGCTGGTTTCTAACAAAGAAAGATGAAACAAGGACGATACTCATGATGATTTGCTAAATTTTTGAAAACTGCATATGGTTCCATTTTATTTAGTGCTCCATCTGTGCCAACTGATTATTAAAAAAAAAAAAATGGGAGTGGGTTCTATTTTCAAGTAGTTTTTGAAGTTTAAAATTATTCTTAGGTTCATTTCATCCTCATGATGGTTGTCTGGGCCCGAGATATCATTTGTTAGGAAATTCTCACCCTAATTTAATTCATTTCAATTCTAATGACATTAATAATGCTATGTGAGCACAGCAGAGAGAAGTGTCCTTGTCCTCAAAGAGCCTGGTCTAAAGGAAGACTTATAAAATAAACAGGCATAGACTACCTCAAGATGCTATGTAAATGAGAAAAGGAAACAATTTGGGCGCCTGGGTGGCTCAGTTGGTTGAGCGTCCGACTTCAGCTCAGGTCATGATCTCACTCATGGATTCGGGCCCCGTGTCAGGCTCTGTGCTGACAGCTCAGAGCCTGAAGCCTGCTTCAGATTCTGTATCTCCCTCTCTCTCTACCCTTCTCCTGCTCATGCTCTGTCTCTCTCTCTCTCTCTCAAAATAAATAAATGCCACAAAAAAAAAAAAGAAAACAAAACGATTATTTTTCAGATATAATATATAACATTGTATTGGTTTTAGGTACACAACATAATGATTTGATCAATGTGTATGTTGCAAAATGATTACTACAATATGTTTATAATTAATATCCATCACTACACACAGTCACAATTTTTTTCCTTGGGATGAGAACTTTTAAGATCTATTCTCTTGGCAACTTTCAAATATTATAATATAGTATTGTCAACTACAGTAATCATGCTATACATTATATCCTCAGAACTTATTTATCTGGGCACAATTATTTTTTTTTTAATTTTATTTATTTAAGTAATCTCTACACTCAATATGGGGCTCAAACTCACAATTCCAAGACCAAGAGACATATGCTCTTCCAACTGATCCAGCCAGGAGCCCCTGGGAACAATTATTCTTTACAAAAATCAATGATCTAGTTCAATTTTTGATCACTTGAAAACAAACAAATCTACAGAGCAAATATATGGAGTAAAAGAGGAACCTCTGCAGATCTACTTTTTTTTCCAGCCAAAAACACTCTAGCCTGGCAGGAAAGATGGTGTAAGTGTGGCAAAAGGATCATCGAAGAGAGGAGCACCACTGACTGTTGCAGCAAACTGCCCATACAGGGATGGCCCCAGAAGAGGAGAAGTCTCAGATTAGGGATGAGGTCTTTTCATTCCTAGATCCCCAACACTAGCATAATACCTGGTACATGGTGGTGCTCAGTCAACACCACATCAATAGTAATCAGTATCTTCACTGGAGAAACACACAAGAAAAGTAAGTTCTACAATTTGTACATATGCAGAAGCTAACTCACCATGAGCTCCCAGTCAAGCCACTTCTCTCTGGGCTTGGGTTATCCATACACCAAGTTGCAATGATGGTAACTCCTTTGCAGGGTAGTTTCAGGAGTACATTTCAATACCCCTGTGCTTCTATTACAAAGCATTATTAGGGAGGCACCTGGGTGGCTCAGTCGGTTAAGCGTCCGACTTCAGCTCAGGTCACGAGCTCAAAGTTCATGGGTTCAAGCCCCACACTGGGCTCTGTGCTGACAGCTTGGGGCCTGGAGCCTGTTTAGGATTCATGGTCTCCCTCTCTGTCTGTCCCTCCCCCGTTCACGCTTGGTCTCTCCAAAATAAACAAACATTAAAAAAAGAAAAAAAAAAGAAAAAGAAAGGACAAACCATTATTAGGGACTAAAGATCAAACAGTACCTGTGTTGCTGTTCCTCAAGTACGCCCCGGTATTAAAATTTTAGCATTGATTTCTAGTTTATGCTAAGAATATATCTGCCTCTCCCTCCCATAGATCACAAAGCTGTTTTCATTTCAGAGACGGAAGAAAATATGGCCCAATAAATATTTTTCCCATTGCCTTGGCCCTAGTGCAAATTAGAGG
This sequence comes from Paguma larvata, assembly GCA_030068075.1. Lineage (NCBI taxonomy): Eukaryota > Metazoa > Chordata > Mammalia > Carnivora > Viverridae > Paguma > Paguma larvata. The sequence goes on along the minus strand of CM057842.1, from coordinate 17,952,690 downwards.
ACAACTCACCACTGTTCTAATGGGCTCTGGGAAGATTCCACAAAGATAGTGGCTTCTGAGCTGGAAGTTGCTCAAGATGAGAACAGATCACACTGGCCCAGCCACTCACCTATTCCAGAAGTAAAATAGCACCCAGAGAAGGGTCAAACAACTGGCATTCTGTGAGACTCACACTTTGACCAGATCATAAGCCTAGGTCACTTATGCCTTCTAACAGAAAACTGATGCCCAACTAAATGTACTGGATACCAGCCAGATCCACCTTTGGAAGCCTCATCTGTGGTAATATAGAAAGATAACGGGTTTCTGTTCTAGTTTCCTGGCATGGAGTTCCTAAAACTCTTGGAATTTTCTGAATGATTGAGTGATATGATGTCTTTTGTTCTAATGAGGTGACTCTTGGTGGGCTTCTAGATAGCATCAGGATGGGGCCTGGTGATCAAACTGTCCAAGCTTTGATTGGAAGCTTGGAACCTTTGGGGGTGCCTGAGTGGCTCAGTTGGTTGAGTGTCCGACTTTGGCGCAGGTCATGATCTCGTGGTTCGTGGGTTCAAGCCTTGCATCGGGCTCACTGCTGTCAGTGCAGAGCTTGCTTAAGGTCCTCTCTGTTCCCCTCTCTCTGTCCCTCCCCCTGCTCGTGCTCTCTCAAAAATAAACATTTTTTAAAATTTTTTTTAATGTTTATTTAATTTTGAGAGACATAGAGACAGAGCATGAGCAGGGGAAGGGCAGAGAGAGAAGACACAGAATCTGAAGCAGGCTCCAGGCTCCGAGCCGCCAGCACAGAGCCCGACGCAGGGCTCGAACTCACAGACCGTGAGATCATGACCTGAGCTGAAGTCGGATGCTCAACCGACTGAGCCACCCAGGCGCCCCTGGACTACTTTTTAGAGGTGGCATTCCTGTAGCCAGATGATTAGTAGGTACCAGTGTGGATCTTTCCTATTTTCCTGGAATTGTTAGCTCAAAGTGGGAGTGAGGGTCGGGGGGCAGAAGACCAGATCACTGCGCCACCCAGGCGCCCCCAAAAATAAACATTTAAATAAACAAGCAAACAAACAAACAAACAAATAAAAGCTTAGAACATTTGGCTTCACCTCCTCACCCCTCAATTTGTAGGAAGGGGAAAGGAGCTGGAATTTAAGCTAATCACCAGCTGGTGAATGATTAAAACAACAATGCCTGCATAATGGAATCTTCATAAAAACCCCTCAATGATAAGATTTGGAATGTTTCCAGGTAAGTGAAAGCATCCACATGCATCTGTGTGCAATTTTCTCTTTTTGTCTGATCATTTCCTTAACACCCATGAAAAGTCCTATTTATTTTACCTCCTCTGAAAATCAGGGGACGTCGTTAACAATTATTTACTGACCTCTCTGACCAATAATTACCTCCAAGCATTCATTTAGGTGTTATTTTTTTTTAAAGCCTGTTGCCTCGAAAAGTCCTATGTCTGCCAATCTTCTAATGACTTTAGGATTAAAATAACTGGACCTTTTTCATCAAGTTATCCAGAGTAGTAAAGTTCAAACTAAAAGCCAAAAGAGAACCCATGATGCATGAGAACTCCCAGATCCCTTTACAAAAACTGATTTATAAGATACTGTGGCCTATTCAGAAGAGGAGTATAGAACACTCATCCCATATACCCATTTTCCACAGAAACTGAAGTCTCTAAGGTCAAAGATTACAATACTCATGACAGACAGCATATCCTCTGCACCACAACACGCTACAGGTATTGGTTGGATAAATAACTCAATAAACAATAACACTGTCCAATAGTTTCAAAGGTAGAGCCATACACTAACCAGAATGGCACAGAGGTGCCTGGCTGGTTTATTTGGTAGTGTGTGACTCTTGACTTACAGGAGAGTGGTTCAGTCTGGTGAGTGTCTGACTCTTGGTTTCAGCGCATATCAAGCCCTGCTTCAGGGTCTGCACTGGGTATGGAGATTGCTTATGATTCTCTCTCTTTCTCTGCCCCTCCCCTGCTCGCACTTGCTCTTGGTAGGTAACACCAAAGAATGAATCGTAAGCTTTTCAAGGTTATAGGGTGTTGTTTTGTTTTTAAGTGATGAAAAAAAAAAGAGATGAAAATATAACATTTTTTTTTCTAAATTAAAAAAAAATTTTTTAACGTTTATTTATTCTTAAAAGACATAGAGACAGAGCATGAGCAGGAGAAGGGCTGAGAGAGAGGGAGATACAGAATCTGAAGCACGCTCTAGGCTCTGATGAGCCATCAGCACAGAGCCCGACATAGGGCTCGAACTCACAGACCGTGAGATCATGACCTGAGCCGAAGTCGGCCGCTTAACCAACTGAGCCACACAGGCGCCCCTTTTTCTAAAGTTTTTAAACATTTTATTATTGAGAGACAGAGAGAGACACAGCATGAACATGGGAGGGGCAGAGAGAGGGGGAGACACAGAATCTGAAGGAGGCTCCAGGCTCTGAGCTGTCAGCACAGAGCCTGATGTGGGATTCGAAATCACAAACAATGAGATCATGACCTGAGCCCAAGTCCGACGCTTAACTGACTGAGCCACCTAGGCGCCCCTAACATTTTCTAAGCATAGCATAAGGAACTGAACTGAGACTAGAGGCAATTAATTGTGAACTCTACCAGTAAGTACCAGTCAGTAGGCCATTAATATCTGTGCTGAAACTCGGTAAATATTTTATATACTCATGAAAATGCTTTTAAGAAATGAATGTCAACCAATTTTCAAAAAGGCTTATCTTCAAAAACTGAGATGTAATTCATACCATAAAATATATCCTTTTATTTTTTTTATTTATTATTTTTTAACGTTTATTTTTGAGACATAGAGACAGAGCGTGAGGAGGAGAAGGGCAGAGAGAGACGGAGACACAGAATCTGAAGAAGGCTCCAGGCTCTGAGCTTTCAGCACAGAGCCCGACGCAGGGCTCGAACTCACAGACCACGAGATCATGACCTGAGCCGAAGTTGGCCGCTTAACCGACTGAGCCACCCAGGTGCCCCAAAATACACCCTTTTAAAGTGAACAATTCAGGGGCTCCCTGGCTGGCTTAATTGGTGGAGCATGCAACTCCTTGTCTTGGAGCTGTAGGTTTGAGCCCCATGTTGGCTGCAGAGATTACTTAAAAATAAAATCTTAAAAAAATAAAATAAATAAAAATAAAAATAAAATAGGGGTGCCTGGGTGGCTCAGTCAGTTAAGCATCTAACTTCGGCTCAGGTCATGATCTCATAGTTCCTGAGTTCGAGTCCCACCTCAGACTCTGAGCTGACAGTGTGGAAACTGTTTAGGATTCTCTCTCTTCCTCTGTGCCCCTCCCCCACTGGCATGCTCTATCTCAAAACAAGTAAACTTAAAATAAAGTGTACAATTCAGCGGTATGTATATTCACAAAGTAGTGCCACCATGATGACTATGTAATTCCAAGGCTTATGTGTAAATTAGAATACCTAAGTGATAAATTAAGAAACATGGAAGCAGGTAAATAGTGCTTTAATTTACACTTTGAAGGTACAGAATCGTAGGTGAGCACAGATGAGATGTTCTCATGCAAGGGGAAAGTTAATGGAAGAAGCCAATGTATTTTTTTTTAAGTTTATTTATTTTTGAGAGAGAGACAGACTGTGAGTGGGCGAGGAGCAGAAAGAGAGGGAGACAAGAATCCAAAGCAGGCTCCAAGCTCCGAGCTGTCAGCACAGAGCTCAATGTGGGGCTCCAACTCACGAACCCCAAGATCACAACCTGAGCCAAAGTCGGATGCTCAACAGACTGAGTCACCCAGGTGTCCACCAATATATTTTTATAACCTGTAAATAGTTTGTGTAGATGGCCTCTATCTTCTGCCTATTGAAGGTAATTGTATAAATGACTTTTCCTACCTGGATTGAAGCTGGGAGTCAACCAGCCTGCTGCACTATTCAGGCTGATTAATGACCCTTTTTTTCTTGCTACTCCAGCAGAAGAAACTCTTCCATGAATTCTACTAACCAGCCAAAGGCACAGGAAGTGCCATCTCTCATATGATAGGTAACCCCTTCAAATGAGGGTAAGGGTCACAAACCACCCATGCTCTCTAATAGAACCTTCCAATCAGTCTGTAGGGCGAGAAACTTTAAAAAATAAAATAAGGCAGGGGAGCCTGGGTGGCTTAATTAAGCGTCCAACTCCTGATTTTGGCTCAGGTTATGATCCTAGGGTCAAGGGATTAAGATTCTCTCTCTGAGGGCACCTGGGTAGCTCATTTGGTTAAGTGTCTGACTCTTGGTTTCAGCTCTGGTCAAGATCTGATGGTTCATGAGTTCAAGCCTCACATCAGGCTCTGCACTGACAGTGCAGAGTCTGCTTAGGATTCTCTCCCTCTCTCTCTGCCCCTCCTCTGTTAGCACTGTCTCTCTCAAAATAAATTTAAAAACTCAAAAAAAAAGAAAAGATCCTCTCTCTCCTCCTCTCACACGTTCTGTCTCTCCCTCAAATAAAAATAAATAAAATAAGGCAAATCCCAAGTAACTCCAAAGAAGACTAAAATTAACTCTATTTGCATTCACCTCTCCCCACATTCACCTGACCTCTCCAGCACCACGCGTGATTCTTCTCTAGCTGTGTTGTCTGCACTTGGCCACAGGGTCTATCCACTACCTCCACAAGACTCACCCAGCCCTAAAATGTGTCTCTTGGCTTCCTAGGCATTCTTGTTTTTAAAGATCTGCCACCTTTGTTTAAGGCTTCTCTGTAAACATCCTCCCCAAATGCAGTACCAAACCTAATTAAGACTCCTGGTTGAAAACAACACCTTCTTCAGTTTTAGAAATTGACAAGAAAATATGGTATTTTCCAATTAGCCTATGGTCAGTATTCCCCTAAGAACTAAAAATATTTGTCTATTCTATAAATGCCAAAAATAATGTAAAAAATGCTCATTTGTTTTTTCCAAGTCAATTTTTTCTAAATGATGTTAAGCTATTGTGTCTTTAGCTACCCCCATTTGGATTACCATAAACTATGTGTATCTTGTATCATCAGTGTCAATTCATTTCACGATGGACATCTGCCCCTAAAGTGACAGATTCTCTCTGGGTTTTTTTTCCTAAAATTTCTATTTTATCAACATGGTCATAAAAACTCAAACCATTTCAGGGCACCTGGGTGGCTCAGTGGGTTAAGTGTCAGACTTCAGCTTAGGTCATGATCTCATGGATCTCGAGCTCAAGCCCCGCGTTGGGCTTTATGCTGACAGCTCAGAATGTGGAGCCTGCTTAGATTCTGTGTCTCCCTCTCTCTCTCTGCCCCACCCCAGCTTGTGCTCTGTTTCTCTCAGTCTGTCAAAAATGAATAAACATTAAAAAAAAAAATTAAACCATTTCAATTGTGAAAAATAAAAGGATAGGATATGAGCCTATTATAGAAACTGTACCCATTGATTATATAAATGAACACTGAAAGAATCAAAGCAAGATACTCCTTCTTCCTAACACCACTTCCATCAGCCTTCTAACTCTGCTATGCTGATTAATTAAACAGTACTATAATAATTCTGTAGGGGCGCCTGGATGGCTCGGTCAGAGGAGTGTGTGACTGTTAGTTTCAGGGTCATGAGTTCAAGCCCCACGTTGGGTGTAGAGATTACTTAAATAAATAAATACTTAAAAAAATTTTAAATAATAATTCTGTAACACTTCAGGGAATTAGAGAATTCACTTCTATGAAGACATGAAGAACTACTTTTCTATGTTTGAGACTTATTAGGAAACATAATCCAAAAACCATGTCCTTTGTTGCTTAAATAATACAAATATCTTTGGAAAAAGCATCACAGCAAGCTTATATACCACACAGTATACCATCTAAAAACCAAGAGCAATTCTCTCTATATTCATAAGTTACAGAAACACTTTGAGAATGAGAACATCTACAATCATTCCAAGATCTCTGGAGGAGATGTGCTATATAAACAGAAAGTACAACTAAGATCATAAAATAGCATCAACCCTATTCTAGCTCCTGCCCCAGCTCAGTACAGCAGAACTGGTATGAGGTAAGCAATGCAAATGCTTGCCATAGGCTCCGAAAGCACAAAAGCATTAGTCTTTTTGACTTAAAGAAGGTCCCCTTACTTACTAAGACTCTTTTAAACTGTACCAAAAAGTTCTAGAATAAAGAATATAAACATAGTCAATCTAATGCAGTGATTCTCATAATTCAGGTCACATCAAAATCAAGTGGAAGACTTGTTAAAGCAGAGACAGCTGGGCCTCACCCCCAGGGTTTATAATCTGGCAGGTCTAAAGTGAGGCCTGAGAATTTGTATTTCAACAAGATCTGAGGTAGTGCTGACACTGCTGGTCCAGAACCCATTCTATGAACCACTGCTCTATTATTCATAGAAGCTGTTCATTGTAGTTTTTATCTTGCAAGATTTCTAATCATTTGGGGCGCCTGGATGGCTCAGTTGGTTAAGCGGCCAACTTCGGCTTGGGTCATGAACTCACGGTCTGTGGGTTCGAGCCCCACATCGGGCTCTGTGCTGGCGACTCAATATCTATGTCTCTCAAAAATAAATAAACGTTAAAAAAATAATAATTAAAAAAAAAAGATTCCTAATCATTTAACAATAAAATACATCAGTTGTACGTCAGTTTTTTTTTTTTAACTTTTTAACATTTTATTTTTGAGAGAGAGAAAGACAGAATATAAGTGGGGGAGGGGTAGAGAGCGAGGGAGACACAGAATACAAAGCAGGCTCCAGGCTCCAAGCTGTCAGCACAGAGCCCAACATGGACTCAAACTCACGAACCGTGAGATCATGACCTGAGCTGAAATAGGATGCTTAACCAACTAAGCCACCCAAGGCACCCCAGTTGCGTTATCAGTTTTTCAACTTTTTATTGAAAATAATTTCCAAGTTAGAAAAAAGTTACAAGAATAACAACACAAACACATACATACACCTATTACCCAAATTCAGCTACTGATATATTCTGTCGTATCTACTTTATCATTAGTCTCTTCCTCCCTTCTCCATATGCATCAAATATTTTTCGCTAAACCACATGATAGAAAAAAAGTATACACCAGGTCCTGCACTCCTAGAAACTTCAGTGAGTTGTTTCTTAATAAGGATATTCTCTTACTATATACTCTTATTTAAGTTCTCTTAAATACAGTAGCTACCAATTTCAGTGAATTTAACATTGATACACTACCACAGCCCATACACAGAAAGCTCCATTGTGCCCCAAAATTCCCTCATGATTCCACTTTCCAACTTTCCTCAACACCCTGGCAACCACTATTTTCTATTCCTATCATTTTGCTTTTTCCAGAGTGTCAAAGAAATGGAATCATATTATAGTCTTTTTAAAAATTATGATTTAATACATATAACATGAAATATACCATTTACCCATTTTAAAGTATGCGATTCAGTGGTATTAAATACATTCACAATGTTATATAACCATCCCCACTATCTATTTCCAGCACATTTTAATCACCCTGAAAGGACAATTTACATGCATTAAGCAGTCACTCCCCATTTTCCCATTCTCCAGTCCCTGGTAACAACCAAACTACCCACTCTGCTTTCTTTTTCTATGGATATGTCTATTTTGGACATTTTATATAAATAGGATCACATCAGGGGCATCTGGGCATTTCAGCTCAGGTCGTGATCTCATGGTTGTGGAATTGAGCCCCACATCGGATTCTGCACTGACGGTGTGGAGCCTCTTGGGATTCTCTCTCTCCCTCTTTCTCTGGCCCTTCCCCGCTCCTGTGTGCTCTCTCTCAAAATAATAAATAAACATTTAAAAAAATGGGTCATGTGAGAGTATGTGCTCTTTTGTGCCTAGCTTCTTTCACTCAGCACGATATTTTCAAGATTCATCCAAGTTATAGCATGTATCAGCATTTCACTCCTTTTTATGGCAGCATGTAGCCTTTTTAATCTGATTTCTTTTACTTAGTATAATACCTGAAATTCATCCATGTTGTTACATACATGTGTAGTTTCTTCATTTTTAATGCTGAGTAGTATTTCATTGTATGTACATGCCAAAGTTTATTCATCCAGTCACCAAAAGACATGTCACTCCTGATAATTTTTCCAGGAATGTAATCATGTTACTCAAGGTAACTTACAACTAATGGGGTTATAACATATTTGCAAATGGCAAAAGAAACTTAAATATACACAACATTATGTAGGTTCACAATTCTTATCTGCAATTCTAAAATCCCCAAATCTCTTAAATATCAAGTTTTTTGGTAAATTTTCGAGTCATGTGAAGTCATTTGGAGACAAATCCTGACCAATACTATACTGAGTCCCTTCATCATCTTTACTCAGTCCTCTTAGTAAGAACATTCATATATTTTGCTGTAGAAGTATTACTATGTTTGATATACATCCCACTGGGGGGTAGAATTCATATATGATCTATGTACCACATTATCTTTCTATAATCAGAAAAAGTTGTAATTTTGACTTTGACCCCACGGATTTTGTAAAGTAGTAGCCCTGTACTTTACACAGGTCTAAATGAAACAAAAATTAAATTGATAATTACTAAAGTTAGTGAGCAGGCATTAATCTTTTTTCTGTTACAGACTGGTCACCCCATTACACCAGTGAAAATGATGAATTCTACCCCACAGTCTCCTTATGAGCAATGTCCATACTGCAAGATCATTGTAGGTTATCACATAACCTAAAAAAACTGACTGCCATTCATAAAAGTCACCTTTTCCACTAAAATACACACAGTCTTTTAACAAGCAACTGTTAAACTTCTTAAAACATCTTATTGCTCCAAGGCATATTCTTCAGCAGATATAAGACTGCACTGGTATGGAAGCTAAATGACCCTTGACTGTTGGTCACCTGAGAGGAGATCACAGCTGCTCTCTATGTACTTCACAGATGGTCACTCATTCCGTGCCTACTGGGAACGCATCAGTGCCAGACAGAGTGGCAAGCATAACAGGAGGGAACAAGACAGACAAGGCTCTTGCTGTCACAGAACTAACTCTCTAGTGGGAAGAATAAGACATACAAAACCACTAGAAAATACCAAAGTGATAGATCCTATAACAACAAACCAGGATATGATGAAAATAACCAAGGAGTGATTTGAGTGGATAGTGAGGCAAGGCCCTGAGAGGGGAAACTGAAGCCAAAGAACTAAATCCCAGAAGACAAGTGAGGATCAGAGGGGAGAACAGTGCAAGGGCCCTGACAGAGAAAGAAGTCTGTATTTGGCCAAGCCTAGAAAAAGGCTTAGTGTGGCTACAGCATAATAAGAAAGATGGAGAGCAGTACAGGATGAGGTCAAACAGCCAAGGGCCAGCTCATGTGGGATTCTGTAAGTCAGAACAAGGAGTTGCAAATTTCTTGCAAGTGAGACAGAAAACCACTAGAGGTTTTCTGGCATGGCAATAACATGATCTGACAGGTATTTTCAAAATTTCATTCTATTTGCCATGAAGAAACGGATAACATGGGACTGGGAATCCAGTTCTCTCATTTACAAAAAGAACCACATATCTACTTTTAATACACTGTCACTTCATATAATAAAATGTCAAGAAAAGATTGTATCTCCTGAAGGGTGATTTTTTTTTTTTTAAAACCACTGTCTTGAAAGACTTTTCATAAGTATTAATGTCTTACATCTGCCAATTACTATTCTAACAGCTACCACAGTAAACAAATTTAAGAACTCCTTCTATGGACCTTATACATTAATGTAAGTATTACTCTGCTAATAAATCTGACAATATAAAGTCAGTGAGTACTAAAGAAATGAAGAGTTTAAGTTGCTATTTAAACATCAAGACATCACCTTTCCTAAATATACCAATACTTCACGAAAACACAGTTCAGGAAACAAGACCAAAGCTGAGGTTACTGCTGTCAGTTGAAAAATAACTGCAGCCTATAAATTCTGCTTTTAGTTCCTAAAGATAATAGTGAATGAAGAAAGTGTGTGTAAGACACTCTTCTGTGTCCACAAATTCAGAATCAATGCTTTTAAAACAAAAAAATAATTAGCTTTCTAAAAGATCATGTTTCTGAGTTTAGTCTCAAATTACAGACCAACTATTTCTAGACATGACACAAATACTAAATTATATCAAGCACAAAAATTTATTTTTATGGACAGTTTCCCTCTGCAAAACCAAACTGAAAAAGCAGCTATCTAGTTAACACAAAAAATTTATTCCAAGTAAATTATATCCTCAAAATACAGCATCCTCTTTCTTGAAGAGTTCTTTAATTTGGATTACTAAAATTCTGTAAACAGATTAATGCTCTACTTTCTTCAATTTAAAATTCTGCAAAAGAGATCACTTAAAGATTACTTTTATTTTTAAACCATTTCATATTATATAACCTAAAAATATCAGTCAACGTCTTGAATGCCTAACATTTCACTTCAATTTTTTCTGTAATGTATTAATATTTGAAGGAATTGACTGAACTTGGTACTCTAAAACACTAGGAGCATATTATGAAAAGTTTAATCTGCAGTTTAGACCACAGAGCAGAGGTCAAAGAGAAAGCTCTTCTGGATCTATTCATGGATTTCTCAACAAAACAGCTGTCACAGGACTTCATTCTCAGAGCAAGACTGAAAATTCAAGAAACCACTAATGTGTACAATTTCTCTAGAAAGTTGTAAACTTCATGCTGAAGCAATGAAATGTAAATTTTGAAATACAGTAAGTTTATTAAATCCTATAGGCTCAAACATAAAAACACCACCACCATGAAGAACATAAATAGCAAGTTTAATGATTATATAAAATATATTCAGGGGTAAATGCTACAACACTCACTTTATATCTCATAGGCACCCAGAAGAACTGGAACATGCATCCTCATCGCCCACGTGTGGACAAACAGCCACAAAGAACCACAGCTAAGACTAAAGCTGGCTGTTATTTGAAGGCATCAACAGGAGGCTTCTGGAAATCTTAACTGTGGTTTCTTAAAAAAATTTTGAGTAGCACATGATGCAGAGATCTGACAAATACCCTTCCTAACCCAAGACCACATGCATGTCCAGAAACTCACCTGTGTTGTACTCCTTCAACTGCAAGTCCTTTACAGGCATGCCATCAGGAGTCCGAAAGGCATTAAGAATCTGCAAGAATACGGTGTTTACACTAATGACACAAATCACTAACCAACACTGAATATTTAACTTTCCCTACTGGTTTTTAGCCTATATAATTTAAAGCTATCATTACTTTATAAAGGCAAAATTAACCCAGGCATACTCTAGGCATTTAAAACTGTTAATGAGTAGAACATAATTATTCAAAAATTCCTAAGTGTGTAAAAAAGGTAGAAAGAACATAACTGTCAAGAACCTGAGCTCTGAAATTAGACTCCCTACATTTCAAGTCTCTCCTGCTCTCTTGTTGTGTAACTTTTCAGTGCTGAGTTTCTAATCTGTTAAAGAGAAGATGATGCCATGGGCTCAAGTCAGTCCAGGGCCATGGCACTTAACTCCCTCACATCTAGTCAGTTCCTTTCCCCATCTTCAAATAGATTGTTCTCTCACAGCATTCAGGCTGGGCTCAAATGTCATTTTCTTAGTGATGCCTTCCTCAACGACCTAATCGAAAACAGCCCCCACCCCATTATGCTCTACACCTTTATTTTAGTTATCTTCCCAGCATTATTCACTGCCTGAAATTTTGGGTTTTTGTTTACTTTTTTATTACCCATGGAGGCAATGACTTTACGATATCCACTGCTATATTTTTCAGTGCCCAGCATATGCTTAATATTTGGAGGGAATGAACAAAGAGTACCTATTCACAAGATACTGTGATAATTAAAGAACTAATGCATGTAAGCGTCAACATAATGCAGTTTGCTCTTATTGTAATATTCTGACCAGATTTCCCTGTAAGTTCAGTCATAATTTAGTCAGCCAGTCCTTTAACAATGAGGAGTTAGGCAGCTCCCAGTTTTTACTGTTGCAAATAAACTGCATCTTTATGTCTGCAATCCAATCCTCCCTCTTAGATTATGCCCTAAAGGATGATTATCAGGTCCAAGAACAGCAATCATTTGTCACAATTTTTTTTTTTTTTACCCACAACAGTGAGTTAATGTATAACTGCTGAAACCTAAGTAAGTTCTATGGATTGTACCAAAGCCAGTTTCCTGGTTTAGCTATTGTCCTGTAGTAATACAAGACGTTAACCCTGTAGGAAGGACACCCAAAACTTCCCTGTACATTTCTTTGTGCCTTCCTGTAAATCTATTAATTTTTCAAAATAAAAAGTTAAAAAGCATTTTTTTAACTGACAGAAAAAAAGGGGAAAAGAAAAAAGAGGCTTACCTCTTCTTTTGTGGCATTTTCAGGCACCCCACTTAATCGAATAAGCTTGCTTGGCTTCTCCTCACTTGGGCCAGTTCTATAATCTTGATCCTTGAATCCACAATAAAAGATTATTTCGGAAATAAATATATGTTAGTATGCATATGAAAGTGAAGGTAAAATACAAGTTCTCAGGAGCAAAATCAAAATGACTTGCATCACATTAAGATATGAAAAATTATAATTTTCTCTATTTTTTTGAGTTCCAAATTTGATTTCAAATCATTAGTATGTAAGTGTGCTAAAACCAAGGCTCACTGAAGAGTCTTGAAATAGTAAAGCAGAGCATTAAGAGAAACAACACTGAATAGGGCTTATAATCAGGAAAAAAACCCCTATTCTCAAAAATATAATTTTCTTTTCCTGAATGAGAAAATAGAAAAAATATTTAAACCAGATGCCACTTGTCAAAGATGTCAACTATAAACAAATTTCAGAATAAGATCAAAGGTGTCATCTGACCATACAACTTAATGGTACAATTCAGAGAAATCTGCACTTTCCATATTCACAAAAGCCTCAACTCCAATGTCTTTTACTCTTGAAAGTATCCTGAACAATAAATCATATAGTCAATCAGCTCTAACATTCTCAAAATCCATTATTTGGTTAGCATGTCTTAGGATTACTGTTCAAAATAACAGAAACCTGAGTAGAGATGAGAAAAGTTTATTTCAAATGATCGTATTTGCATTAACCAACTGCAAACATAACTCTGTTAGATTATATACACATTATATATTATATATATTGAAATTCAACAATTAAGTCAATTAAGTTAACTGTAAGATACTTGCAACATTACCATACTCCCTCAGGTCTAGGAAAAGACTCCTAGGTATTCTGTATATCTTAAGGGAGTTTAAACAAGAAAATGCACCCTACAGTGTCTGGGTGGCTCAGTCAGTTAATCATCTGACTCTTGGTCTCGCTCAGGTCATGATCTCCTAGTTCGTGCGTTCAAGCCCCGAGTAGGGTGCAGAGCCCGCTTTGGATTCTCTCCATCCCTCTCTCTGCCCCTCCTCTGCTTGGTTGTGTACATGAGATCTCTCTCTCTCTCTCAAAATAAATAAACTTGGAAGGAAGGAAGGAAGGAAGGAAGGAAGGAAGGAAGGAAGGAAGGAGGGAGGGAGGGAGGGAGGGAGGGAAGGAAGGAAGGAAGGAAGGAAGGAAATGCACACTAAATAGCCACAAGGCCCTGACTAACAAGAATTTAGAGAACATAAATAAATAAATAAATAAATAAATAAATAAATAAGGGCACCTGGGTGGCTCAGTCAGCTAAACATCCGACTTCAGCTCAGGTCATGATCTCACCATTCGTGGGTTTGAGTCCCGCATTGAGCTCTGTGCTGACGGCTCAGAGCCTGAAGCCTGCTTCAGATTCTGTGTCTCCCTATCCACATCACGGTACTCCATGCTTCTGTGCCTCCCCTGCTTGCACCCTGTCTCTCTCTCTCTCTCAAAAATAAACATTAAAAAAAAAAAACAAAACACAGAATTTAGAGAACCAACTCCCGAGGACATACTTTCTAACTAAATTATCCCAATGTATTTCAATCAGCACCATAAAGCGAAATAAGAGATATACACCAAAAGTATGATCTGAGCTGAGACCACTGCTCTAGAGATACACATTCTGTTCTGAATATACATTTTGGGGTTGTTTTTTTTTTTAAAGGATTTTATTTTTCTACACCCAACCTGGGCTCGAATTTACAACTCCGAGATCAAGAGTCACATGCTCTACTGAGTGAGCCAGCTAGGAGCCCCCATTTTGTTTTTTAATGGTTATACAAGGAGAGTCCCAGGACCAAGGATCCTGGACTCTACACTTCATCCAGCAGAAAAGCAATCTACTCTATTAACATACCTGAAGGTCCCGTTGGGCATCTCGGGAAGTCTTGCCCTCTGGAAAAGACTTGCTCTGGCCATAGCCAAATACTTGGCTTCCTGGCAGTCTGTGATCCACATCACGGTACTCCATGCTTCTGTAATCAGTGTCTTCCTGGCCAAGAAAGTCCAGACCACCTTCTTCTTTAAACACACCAGCATCTGAACTCTGTTGTTCACCTCCAGAAAGCTGTGACTTGTCTTGGTCTTGAAGTGGACTTTCGCTGTTCTGAAAGTCTGATGAAGACTCATGTTCAAAGGCTACATCTTGTTTTTCTCCTTCTCTTGTTTCTGAATGTTCAAATTCTCCTTTCTGAGTGCCAAAAGCAGGCCTTTCTGTTGTATGGTCATGTGTGGATTCTTCTCTCTTGTTCACGTTCATACCAGAATGTTCTCTATCTTGTGTAGAGGGTTGTATGTAATCCAAAATATTTGGATCCACAGAGGGCATCTCCCTATCTTTAAACTCCATACAAGGTCCCACCTCTCTGCTCCTAAAATCCTGATCAGTCCTGGACCGGTGTCTACCTCTGAAATCTGAATGTGGCGTATCCCTGTCCCTAAAGTCTAGATCACTAGTACCTGATCCTCGGCCTCTAAAGTCCACCTGTGTTCCGTCTTTGTCCCTGAAGTCCAAATCAGATACATCTCTATTCCTAAAATCAGAACGGGACTGATCTCTGGCCCTGAAATCCAAATCCGACAAATCTCTTGCCCTAAAATCTGCATGGGATCCATCCCGGCCTCTAAAATCTAAATCATAAGTGCCCCGGCCCCTGAAGTCAGATGAAGGAGCATCCCTACCTCTGAAGTCAACAGTGTGAGTATCCCTGTCTCTATAGTTCATGTGAGATGTCTCCCTACCTCTATAATCCATAGAAGTACCATCTCCGCCCCTATAGTCCATAGGTGGTCCTTCTCTATCCCGAAAATCCCCAGAATGTATGTCCCTACCCCTGAAGTCCAACTGCGATGAATCTCTGCTCTGGAAATCAGAAGATGAAAAATCTCCCCCCCTGAAATCATGTCCAGGTCCCTCCCCTCCTCGATAGTCACCATGCGGTCCGTCTCTAGCTCCATAGCTGAAAGAATGCTCCTCTACATTTGCAAAGGGAGGCCCCGAATGCCCCTGGAAATCAAAGGGAAGTGAATCTCTGCCAGGAAAGTTGCCAGAGTGTCTCTCTTGAGCATGACTCTTAAGGGGAGGAGGAGGATAATCCCTGTTCCACCCGGGAGCAAACCTTTCTTCTTGGCTCCCACTGTAGAAACAAAGACAGTGTTATTCATATTGTCCAGAGAGTTTGAAATCTACACACCAGCATATTCTTCTCTAATCACAGCACATTCTTCTGCAAACATTTTTTTTTTGGCAGAGTTCTGTAACAAGGTCCTAGATCTGCAGAAAACAGCAATGTTTTGCTATTTTAAGACGAAGTGGCGGAGTAAACTTTTATGCTCCCATTTCAGAACACGAGGGAAGTCAACACAAGGTTTTCAACATGACTGCTGCAGAAAAAGCTTTCACCCAGTCCTGCAACAGGGAAAATCCGCAACACCAGATAAGCTAGCAATGGTAACACACTACAAAAATTTCCATTTCCTACAGCCAGGGAACTTTGAATTCCAAGATCAACATGACGATTCCTATACATCAAATAAATTAATGCACCATAAATGTATGACAGTAAATTTTAGGATGTGTCTTTCTCATTTCAGCATATAGGGATAACATTCCAAAATATTTGATTACAGCTACAGCATGGACGCTACCTACATCAGAATGGATGCAGGTCCAAAATGAAGAACACTGGCTATAAATTATGAGCAGGAGCACACAAGTGTGTACCAGCAAGGCATCAGCCCTGGCTGCACCTAAAAGCCAGTTCTACAGTGGCTCCACCTAGAAGCACTCTCAAATGGGTCCTATTATTAATACTATCCAAGAGTATCACAAAAGGCAGCATGAATCATGCCACAAAGCATTCAAACATCAACCTAGCCAAGCAACAGCATCCAGAAGCTTAATGCTGAAAGAGACTTAGAGCATTAAGCCTTCAAGTATTATCTTCAGGTCCCAAAAGAAACTGATATTCCAGATTCTAATGTCTCGTGCTAGTTTTTAATAGTAATAAAATATATTTAAAAATAAGCAAAGTAATTTACATTCACATTCTCAGTTTACAAAACTCAAGAGATAAATGAGAACTGCCCTAGTCTTTCATTCTACCCAATTCTTCCCTAACCTTCAAACCATTTTATATGCTTTGGTTTTGGTAAAAGGGAATTTAAGTCTGCAATTAGATACCTAGATCCTAAGCTTGAGGGGAAAGGAAGAGAATGAAAAAGGAAACATGAAATGATCTGAAGATTTATCTGCTATTTTGCAGTAAAACAAAAGTATTATATTAGGAAATCAAGTCCAGATCAGTTATCTTCTTCCAGAATATATAGGTTCTATTATATGACCCTTCTGAGCGCAGACTACACCACCAGAGAAAGACCCAAAGGACAACTGATTCTAGGTCACTCAGTTCAGGAGAAATAGTTACAAAGCCAAATCTTTTCTTAAAATAATAGGACTTTAACAACAGTAACCTGAACATTAGAATGATGCATATTTAATGGATTTCCAGAACATGATAATTTGTACTAGCTCCCATTAACATTAGTCATGTCTATGTGGTTCATCATAAGAGGAGCAAGTTTAAATGTTCTTCATAAGTTAATACGGTGTTGCACTAAAACTGAGACATTACCGGTAACTCTAGTGTCTTATTTAAAATCATCAAATCTCCCATAATTAGCTTGCAGGAAGACTTAAGCCTCAGTAGACACTCATGGGTGCTGAGGCATCTATATCTACATGTTTTCTGACCAGAATGTATCTAACACTGTCTTTGAATACTGCCCTAAAGATTATCTTACTCTCTTAAGTTGGGAAGATCAACTGATCTAGAGTAACCTACCTCTTAGAAATGTATTTTATACAGACTATTCAAGACATAGTTCTATTAACATAAAATAGCAGTGACTATGAAAATCATTTTCAACCAAATAAAATAAAATGTAAGAAGTTAAAATGAAATACATAATCATTTTCCTGCAAGGTATCTTCTTTAAAATCCAAATTAGTCTCCCAAAAACTTATGCTATATAAACTATTGTCTCTCTTTTAGTCAAAGATCTTAAAAATACCATGTAATAACTTATTTTAAATGAAGGTGGCGGGGTAGAATTTTAAATAATAAATTGGTCAAAGAAAAAGTGTTCTGAGAGTTTTTTTCTTTTAAAGTTATGCAATAGAGCTAAGGTTACCCAACATTTCTTAAGGCTTACCTAAACAATCTAAATTAGGTTAATTTCTATAAGAAACAGGCTTATTTACAAAATAGTCATCCATAACTATAGGTAAAAAGGGATAGATTACAGTCTAAATATTTAAAACATGTTAAAGTAAAAACCCACTGATCTAGATTAGGGATTGGCAAAGTTTCCACAAAGAGCCAGACAGTATTGTTCATACCAGAATGTTCTCTATCTTGTGTAGAGGGTTGTATGTAATTCAAAATATTTGGATCCACAGAGGGCATCTCCCTATCTTTAAACTCTAGTAGTGATATTAGGCTTTGCAGTTTTGATCACAACTATTCAACTTTGTCAATGTGGCATGAAACAAATTATAGACAATTTATAAACAAATGATTAGGGTTGCAGGCTATAATTTACTGACCTCTGACACACACCTTAAATTTTAAAAAGAAAAACATACCCAGCATGACCACCATTGCTTTGATTTAAAGACCACTGAGTAGAAAGACCCATATCATTTAGTACTTATGAAACACTAGCTTTTTAACTAAATATTATATGGATTTAAAAAACTCAGTTCTCAACCTAAATTTTTCATTGGAACTCCAAGCTTCAGAATAGTGAGAACACTTTTTGAATTTCCATGGTGAATCTTGCAGATTGCCAATTCAAAAGAAAATTTACTAGTAACAGAAGTTTCAAGGGAACATCAGTACTTTTTAATGTATAACTTCAAAGGTCGGATTTCTTTCCCATACACCAAGGAAAACCATAAAAATCACACTCCTTTGACACTTTATTGTCAGCACAATGCAAAGGTTTTAAAAATACAATCATCAGTGTTTATTATATTGGCTATAAAAAAATTAACTCCCGGCAAGTCTAAAATATAATCTACTAATCTACTAATAACTGAATGGTACTACTTTCTCAAATTCTCATTGTACCCAGTAATCCCTGAAATGGAAATGTACCTCAGAAAATTACATCAAGTAATTTTTTTCCTGAGAACTATTTTTGGTAACTGAAACACAATGTGCCACGGGCAAAACACAGTTCTGGATTCTAGATATAAATTAGCGAACTTAATAAAACCTTTATGCACATATATGTTTACGTACGTTTTTGCTAGCTTTCCTTATTTGCCACATATGCATTACTTTGTTAAAAGAAACAAAAATAATGATCATGGGATTATTTTTTAATGTTTAAAAAAAGTGCTAAGAGGCAGGTGGGCGGCTCAGTCAGTCAAGCATCTGACTTGAACTCAAGTCACAATCTCACGGTTCATGGGTTCAAGCCCCGAGTTGGGCTCTGTGCTGACAGCTCAGAGCCTGGAGGCTGCTTCGTATTCTGTGTCTCCCTCTCTCTCTGCCCTTCCCCTGCTTATGCTCACTCTCTCTCTTTCTCAAACATAAATAAACATTAAAAAAAAAAGGTGCGAAAACACAAAAACACTTAGCATGCTTGGTATTCAACCTCACAATCACTTTGGAAAGGACCAGAAATTCTTTTTAAGTTTATTTATTTATTTGTTTTGGGAGAGAGTGTGTCGGGGGAGGGCAGAGAGAGAATCCTAGGGTAGGCTCTATTTTGTCAGCAAGGGGCTTGAAATCATGACCCTGAGATCATGACCTGAGCTGAAACCAAGAATCAGTCGCTTAACTGACTGAGGCATTCAGGTGCCCCAGTTCTGTTGTGTTTTTTTTTAAATAATAGAAACTATTTAAAAAATTTCTAGGGGCTCCTGGGTGGCTTAGTCAGTTAAACGTTCAACTCTTGGTTTCAGCTCAGGTCATGATCCCATAGTTGTGAGCCCTGAGTCAGAGGCTCTGTGCTGGGCATGAAGCCTAATTCAGATTCTCTCTCTCTTCCGCGCACGCACACGCGCGCGCGTGTGTTCTCTCTAAATAAATATACAAAAAACCAGAGCTGTTTTTATACAAAGAAAATATCTTTCTTTATGGAAGACTGAAAAATGTTATCATCAAAAAATTTCAATATTCAAATTTTAAGACTTACCGAAAAGGTCCTGTTCTGTTAGCAGATCGAGAATCCCCCCACATCTCTATGTCAAGAGGGCCCAGTATGTAGATCCTTTTGCTACCAAACCGTGGTTACAGTAGTACCTGTATATAACAAAACACAAAAACAAACATGTTAGAATATGGCTAAACTAATTTCCACCACCTTGGCTTTTCAGGAACAACAGCAGGGGTATTTTTGGAAATCACTTTTAAACATTTACTTATTAATTCATAACAAGAGAAATATATTTAAAAAACTTTTAGAGCAAGAAAGAGAGAGAATGCATAAGAGTAGGGGAGATGAGAAGAGGAAGAGGGGGAGAGGGAGGGAGAGAGAATCTCAAGCAGGCTCCACACCCAGTGCATAGCCCAATGCAGGGCTCAATCTCAGGACCCTGAAGTCACAATCTGAGTCAAAATAAAGAGTCAGGGGCGCCTGGGTGGCTCAGTCGGTTAAGCAGCCGACTTCAGCTCAGGTCATGATCTCACGGTCTGTGAGTTCGAGCCCCGCGTCGGGCTCTGTGCTGACGGCTCAGAGCCTGGAGCCTGCTTCAGATTCTGTATCTCCCTCTCTCTGCCCTTCCCCTGCTCACGCTCTGTCTCTATGTCTCTCAAAAATAAAATAAAAATGTTAAAAAATTAAAAAAAAAATTAATAAAAAGTCAGATGCTCAACCAGACTAAGCCACTAAGCGCCCCAAGAAATACACTTTTAATTAAAAATGTACACTCTGGAGCATCATAAATTTCCCAATGTACTAAGAATGCTTTACACTTACTAAATACTTATTAATTTTTCCAGCATCCATTCACCTTCCTTTTTGGAAACAGCATCTTAACATTAACACCATTCTCAGTCTGTGGTTGATTCCACACAATCCGGCCTGGCCAATCAGAATAGTCTACCACCCTTATCACAGTGATTGCTCAGAAAATGGCTATGTACTGGGGGTCTGGGTGGCTCAGTCGGTTAAGCGTTGGAGTCTTGATTTCGGCTCAGATCATGATCTCACAGTTGTGAGATCAGCCCGCGTCAGGGCTCCACACTGGGCATGGAACCTGCTTCCTCTCCCTATGCTCCTCCCCTGCTCCCACTCCCAAGCTAACTCGCAAGCTTGCTCTCTCTCAAAAAAAAAGGGGGGGGGTGGCATGTACTAAGATGTACCACTATGGTATAAACATTTTTTGAATTAAAAGAAATTAAAACATACCAGGAAAAGCTTTTTACCTCCTTCTTAACTGCCTGATTGTATCAGGAAGAGACCTATTAAGAGATTCCTCTTTACCAAAAAACTTATCTGCATAATAGGGTAAACTCTGTTTCCGAAACATCTCTTCTCACCTTTCTGCTAATGGTCTTTCTCTCCTTTGTACCCTAAGACCTCTACCTCTCTCCTTATTCAGCATCTCCTCATGTTGTCATACTGCTTTGAGAATTTCATGTCTGTATGGATTCCTCATGACACTAAATTTAATTTTCTCCTGTTAAAATAAATAAAAAATAAAATTAAAATGGGCATGTAACCCAAGTCAAGCTGAGAAGCCATCTCAGGATTTATGCTGCAGCTACTAAAAAAGATGAAGGGATGGCTGGGTGGCTGATTCAGTTAAGCCTCCAACTCTTGATCTTGGCTCAGGTCATGACCTCACAGTTCCTGAGGTCAAGCTTCACGTTGGACTCTACGCTGACAGCACAGAGCCTGCTAGGAATTCTCTCTCCCTCTCTCTGCCCCGCACACAGGTGTGTGTGCTCACTCTCTCTCTCAAATAAATAAATTTCAAAAAAATAAATAAGATGCAAACTTTCCTTACTTTGGATTTAGCAATGGTTTCTTAATATGACACCAAAACACAAAAAATTAAAAATAAAGTGAACTTCATCAAACTCCAAACTTTTGGTAAAGTACACTATCAAGAGAGCAAAAAGACAATCCACATTTCAACAAAATGGCAGATGAGGAAATTCCAAAGCCTCATTCCTCCACAGAAACATCAAAAACAGCAGCAAATGTCTAAACCAGCTCTGCTGGAGCTTAGAAAATAGCCAAAGGTATAAACAACAACCAAGAGAATGCTCAACCCAGAAAAATCTCTTCAAAATAATAGAAAGCTTTTGTGGTGTTTTTATTCATCCCTATCCCACCCACTCTTGCATGGCAGTGGTTTTGGTCTTGAAAAAGTGGCAGCCCAGGGACGCCTGGGTGACTCAGTCGGCTGAGCATCCGACTCTTGATTTCAGCTAAAGTTATGATCCCAGCATTCATAGGTTTGAGCTCCGTGTTGGGCTCTGTGCTGAAAACTCAGACCCTGCTTGGGCTTCTCTCTTCCTCTCTCTCTCTCTCTCTCTGCCCTGCCCCTCTGCAAGCTTCCTGGCTTGGGCGCGCGCTCTCTTTCTCTTTCTCTCAAATAAATAAATGTTAAAAAAAATAGAAGAAGAAATGGCAGCCCAGTTCCCTCCCTCAAATCAGAGGGAAACCTGATTTGGAAATTACCGTGTACATCTGTTCTAATCTGTCTAGGAGATATCTGAAGAACTGATGGAAGGTGCTGGTGTGTGTCTGTTTCACCTAACTTAGAACTTCAGTGGCAGGTGGGGTTGAGGCAAGCACTGCTAATAAAAGCTGCAAAGCCTGCTTAAAGATAATGAGGAAGTTGGGGTGAAAACACTTTGGGAAATTAGGACATATCAAAGCAAGAGGTATGTGGGAAAATATAGAAAACTACACACACATCCAGGCAAGACAGAGAAGACAAGACCTAAAAAGACCTTTAAACTTTCACCTCAGGCTGATCCCAATGCCCAGAGCAAATCTACTAAATGTTGAAGGAGTGCTCCAGCACAGAACCAATCTGCAAAAACAGACAGAGGTGTATTTATTTTTCTGCTTTTCTCTTTGTTTTTGTTGGTGTGTTTTTTGTTTTTCATTTGTTTGAGCTTCTGGCATTCACAGAAATCCTGGTCTAAATATTAGATAAACATGAGCTAAAGGAACAGAGACATCAGTGATCACACAGTGAGGACAAGGAATAGTCTTGGCAAAATAGTTTAGAAAAAGCCTCAAAACAGACTACTACAACCTTCGACAATAAAAAAAAATCTGTAAACCCCAACAAAAGGAGAGAATGTGATTTCCAGATTACCAAATTATGATAGTCAAATGTCCAATTTTCAATAAGAAAAAAATCACAAGACATACAAAGAAATAAGAAAATACGGCCCATTCCAAGAAAACAAAGTCGACAGAAACTCTCTTAATGAACCTAGACATCAGATTTACTAGACAAAGACTTTATGACAACTATCTGAATTATGCTCAAAGAACTAAAGGAAACCAGGAAAACCACGTATAAACAAAATGATAATATTTATGAAGAGACAGAAATTTATACAGTGGAATAAAAAAAAAACTTGGAGCTGAAAAGTACAGTAAGTGAAATGAAAAGTTCGCTAGAAGGATTCAAGAGATTTGAGCAGGCAGAAGAGTTAGCAAACCTGAAGATTGGCAGGTTGAAATTATAAAATCTTAAGAGCAGAAAGAATGAACAAAAGTGAACAAAACCCAAGGGGCCTAGAGATACCATCGAACGGACAATGATTATGGGAGTCTCCAATGGAAAAGGAGAAAAAACAGAAAGATTATTAGAAGAATGGCCAAAACCAAACAAAAACAAAAAACAAAAAAAACACCAAATTTTATGAAAGCTATAAATATATAAATCCAGGAAGCTAAATGAAGTATAAGTAGGATAAACTCACATCAAAACACATGCTCTAACTGTCAAAAGACAAAGAATTTTCAAAGCAGCAAGAGAAAAGTGACAAGAGGTCCTCAATAAGATTATCAGCCAAAAAAAAAAAAAAAAAAAGATTATCAGACAATTCCTCATTAGAAAACTTAAGAGACCAGAAGGCTGTGGACTATTTATTAAAATACTAAGGGAATAAGGGATGAATCAGTAAATTCTACTCCTGAAACCAGTATTACACTATGTTAACTAACTATAATTTAAATAAAAACTTGAAAAAAAAGAGTATTTAGCTGCAAATAAATAAGTAAAATACTAAGGATAAAAACAGTCAATCAAGAATTCTTGACTGAAGAATGAAAAATGAATTTTTTCATTTTTAGAGAGAGACAGTGCATGCGCACAAGTGGGGAAAAGGATAGTGAGTGAAAGCAAGCAAGCAAGAGAAAAGGTGGAGCAAGCAGGCTCCACCCACAACCCTGGGATCATGACCTGAGCTGAAATCAAGTGTTGGATGCTCAACCAACTGAGCCACCCAGCCACTCCGTCAATCAAGAATTCTATATCTGAGAAAACTGTCCTCCACGAAATGAGAAAGAAATTAACGCATTTCCAGATAAACAAAAGCTGAGTTCATTACCACTAGATGAGCCCTGCAAGACATCTAAAAAAAGAAATGAAGGTCTCTGTTAAAAAAATACAGGAACAATTACAAAAGCTGGTATCATTATAACTTTGGTTTGTAACTCCACTTTTTATTTTCCACATTATTTAAAAATAATCTCTCAAAAATACATGAACATTAAAAAATGTTTTTTAATTAAAACAAAAAAAAAGTCAAGACAATGGAAGAACCAGCTTCTCCAACCAGGAAGCAGCAGGTGAGTTCTCGGAGCCACTAATAAAATCACTGAGAGAAAAAGAATATCTGGTTTATAATAAAGATGAATGGGCCCTATTCTAGGGGGAAAAAATGCCACAAAGGACATCTATTAGTAAGGAAGAGAAGAGAGCTCCAACATGAGGCAGGAAAGTATAGGCTAACTCTACTATTTGAGTCAGGCTCATGATCTGTAAAGCTGCTAAGCCCTGAGCCAATCTTTTGGTTGTACAAGAAAGACTGAACAAGAACCCTTTTTCTGGATTGGTTTCACTGATGCTGTGTCCCTGAAGTCTGGAAGTACCTTGCTGGTAAGAACTGACTTTTAAAGTTCTTTTCATATTGGACAATGCCCTTCACCACCCAGAACCCCATGAGTTCAACACTGAAGGTGCCAAAGTAGTACCCACCCCCCAAACACAACTTTAATTCAGCTTTTAGGGGATCAGGGGATGGTAAGGACCTTTAAAGTTTATTAAACATGGTACTCTATGGAAAAGACTGTCAATGCTATGAAAGAGAACCCTGACAGAACATCATGAAAGTCCGGAAGGCTTACACCATCGAAGATGCCATTGTTATAGAAAAAGTCATGAAAGGGGGCACCTGGATGGCTCAGTCAGTTAATGGTCTGACTTCAGGTCAGGTCATGATCTTGTGGTTCCTGAGTTTGAGCCCTGCATCAGGCTCTGCACTGACAGTACGGAGCCTGTTTGGGATTCTCTTTCTCCATCTCTGCCCCTCCCCAACTTACACTTTCTCTAAATAAAACAAACTTAAATAAATAAACCTATCTGTTGTGTGTGTCTTTGTATGAAAATGTAGTACCTGTATGGCAAGAGGCATATGAGATGTTCTGTGTCATCGGCCAAGTAGTCATTGTGTAGAACATCATGTGCAAGACTTGTATGGAAGTGGACAGTCTATCCTTACACAGGCATAATGTGAGTGATATTTCATAGAAAATAATGTTCGTTTTCTTGTTTTATAACATTTTTTTCAAAGAATTACATTACCATACAGTATGTCTCTCTCTCCTATAACTGGAGAAACGGCATATCAGCCTATCATCACAGGTAAGCATTTTAAAAATCTAACAGTTTCCAAAACTGTATGATGAATATGATTGTAATACTGTTTGCCACACAAATTTTTTAATGATTCATTCATTAGTGTACAGGCTAGGCTACCATAAAGTAATCACATTGCTGCTTCCTTAGTGTCACTGCATGAATCATTAATACCTGTAAATAAATATAAATCTTTTTTATATTTTCTTTTTTTTAATGTTTAATTTTTGAGGGGGGGGGGGAACAGAGCATGAATGGGGGAGGGGCAGAGAGAGTGAGAGACCCAGAATCCAAAGCAGGTTCCGGTCTCTGTGCTGACAGATGCAGGGCTTGAACTCACAAACCGTGAGATCATGACCTGAGCTGAAGTTGGATGCTTAACTGACTGAGCCACTCAGGTGTCTCGTTATCTTTTCATTTTTGATATTTAGTGTTAGTAGTATGTATAAACATCTACAGTGTTTTTATCATATAATATTGATAAAATACTATTGATAAGATATGACAATATTGATATAGGTACTAACAATTCATTTTTGTAAGCAACAGATGGTATTCATTTAAAAAACAGTACTATAAATGTATTTTTTCTTAAGATTTTAATATTTTTTCTCTAGCTTACTTTATCGTTAAGAATACAGTATATAATATTGGGGCGCCTGGGTAGTTCAGTAGGTTAAGCAGCCTGTTTCAACTCAGGTCATGATCGCCCCATTTCAGGCTCTGCACTGACTACATGGAGCCTGCTTTAGATTGCTGTCTCCCTCTCTGCCCCTCCTCCCTCTCAAAAATAAACATTAAAAAAAAGAATACAGTAGTATATAATACATATAATATACAAAATATGTGCTGACTCTTTGTTGTCAGTAAGACTTCTAGTCAATAGTAGGCTATTAGTAAAGTTTTGGGGATTTAAAAGTTATACACGAATTTTCAACAGTGCATGGAGTTGGTGCCCAACCCACCATGCTGTTCAAGTATCAACTGTATATGCTGTGTATATACTATATAAGTTGTATATGTTTAAAGAGACTTACTTTATTTTTTTTTAATTTTTTTAACATTTATTTATTTTTGAGAGACGGAGTGTGAGGAGGGGAAGAGCAGACAGAGAGGCAGACACAGAATCCGAAGCAGGCTCCAGGCTCTGAGCCATCAGCACAGAGCCCGACGTGGGGCTCGAACTCACAGACCGTGAGATCATGACCTGAGCTGAAGTCGGCTGCTTAACCGACGGAGCCACCCAGGTGCCCCAAGAGACTTACTTTAGATCCAAAGACACAAATAGGTTGAAAGTGAAAGGATAAAAAAGATATTCCATGCAAATAGTAACCAAATGAAAGCTGGGGTGCTAGAGTAAGATCTGACAAAATAGACTTCATTTTTTTTAAAGTTTATTTTATTTTTGAGAGAGAGAGTGGGCACATGTGTGGGGGGGAGGGGCAGAGAGAATGAGAATCCCAAGCAGGTTCCACAGAGCCTAATGTGGGACTCCAACTCATGAACCATGAATCATGAGTTGAGTGGAAATCCAGAGTCGGACACTTAACGAACTGAGTCACCCAGACGCACCTCAGACAAAACAGACTTTAAATCCAAAGTCTATAAAAAACAAAGGAGACGTTAAATATAATTAAAAGGTTCAAAATATACAGCAAGAAGATAAATCATAAATATTAAGCACCTAATAACACATTCTCAAAATATATGAAGCAAAAATGAAAAATGTTAAGTGAAAAAGCAACAGTTCTATAGTAATTAACTGGAAACTTCAAACCCCACTTTCAATAATAGGTCAACCAGACAGAATAAAAGGAAATAGAGAACTTAATGCAATTAGAGAGACCTAATAGACACATACAGAACACTCTAGGCAAAAGTAACAGAATCACATTTTCTCAAGTGCACCTGGACTAGTCTCCAGGATGGACCATTTGTTAAACCACAAACAGGTCTCAGTAGATATGAAAAGATACCGGGGCACCTGGATGGCTCAGTCGGTTAAATATCAAACTCTTGGTTTCATTTCAGGTTGTGATCTTGTGGTTTCATGAGTTCAAGCCCCACATCCAGCTCTGCGCTAGTGAGAGCGCGGAGCCTGCTTGGCATTCTCTCTCTCTGCCCCTCCCTCACTTGCGCTGTCTCTGTCTCTCTCAAAATAAATAAGCTCAAAAAAAAAAAAAAAAAGGATAGATACCGTTTAAGTATCTTCTCTGACCAATGGGGGGATGAAGTTAAAACTCAGTAACATAAGAAAAACTCCAATTCACAAACTTAAGAGAAAATTTTTTTAATGTTTATTCATTTTTGAAAGACAGAGAGAGACAGAGTGCAAGCAGAGGTGGGGCAGAAAGAGAGGGGGTACAATTCACAAACTTTTAAATGCATATTACCCCTGATTTTCCAGTTCCTCTTCTAGGAATTCACTCTCTAGAAATTTACAGTGTGAGATGACATGTTTACAAATGCACATTAAGGCAGCATTGTTTGTAATAGCAAAAGATTATAAACTCTAAATGTACATCAATTGAGTATACTACACTATTAAAATGCCATGCAACTCTCAAAAAAATGAGGTAGCTATGCTAGTTGATCTAGGATAAGATATTAAGTTTTAAAATATGTGCAAAATACTATTTGTAATATCATTTGTGCAAAACAGAAAAGAATACAGGCAAACTTTGGAGATACTGCAGGTCTGGTTCTAGATTACTGCAATAAAGTAAATATTGCAATAAAGTAACTGAGGGGAGAGGGAGTGTGGGAGAGGGGAGAGTGGGTGATGGGCACAGAGGAGGGCACTTGTTGGGATGAGCACTGGGTGTTGTATGGAAACCAATTTGACAATAAATTATTCAAAAAAAAAAAAAGGAAAGCAATAAAGTGAGTGAAATGAATTTTGTGTTTTCCCAGGGCATATAAAAGTTATGTTTACACTATACTGCAGTCTATTAAGTGTGCAATAGCGTTATGTCTAAAAAAACAATATACATACCTTAATTAAAAATACCTTATTTCTAAAAAATGCTAACCATCATCTGAGCTTTTAGCAAACTGTAATCACTGATCACAGATCACCATGACAAATAATAATGAAAAGTTTGAGATACTGTGAGAATCATCAAAATATGATGCAGAGACAAAATGAGCAAAATGCTGGTGGAAAAATGGTGCTGAGAGACATACTCAACTCAGGGTTGCCACAAGCCTTCAATCTGTACAAGATGCAGTATTTGCAAAATGCAACAAAATAAGGTATGCCTGTATATATAACAAAGTTTAAGGATTCAAACTTGCAGATTATAAAATTTAATACAAAGTTACACTAATCATATAGTGTGGCACTGGCATACAGATGGACATATAGATCAATGGGACAGAATTGAGAGTTCAGAAATAAAACCTCACCTTTAGGATCAAGTATTTTAGACAAGAGTGCCAAAAACATTCAATGAAGGATAGTCTTTTTAACAAATAGTACTAAGACAACATGTCCTCAAGCAAAAGAATGAAGTTGGACCCCTATCTCATGCCATTTATAAAAATTAACTCAATGGGGCACCCGTTGGGTGACTTAGTCGGTTAAGCGTCCGACCCTTGATTTCGACTCAGGTCATGATTTCATGGTTCATGGGATCAAGCCCCATGTTGGGCTCTGCGCAGACAGCATGGAGCCTGCTTGGGATTCTTTCTCTCTCTGTCCCTCCCCTACTTGTGCTCCCTGCCTCAAAATAAATAAATAAACATATTTTAAAAATTAACTTAAAAGGGATCAAAGATCTAAGTATAAGAAGGTAAAACTATAAAATCCTTTTTTTAAATTTTTTTAACGTTTATTTATTTTTGAGAGAGAAAGCAGGGTTAGGTGCAGAGAGAGAGAGAGGGAGGAAGACACAGAATCCCAAGCAGGCTCCAGGTTCTGAGCTGTCGGCACAGAGCCCGATGTGGGGCTTCAACTCACAAACCGCGAGATCACGACCTGAGCCGAAGTCGGACGCTTAACCGACTGAGCCACCCAGGTGCCCCAAAACTACAAAATTCTTTAAAAAAAAAACTGGCATAAATCTTTATGACCTTAGACTAGACAATGGTTTTGTAGATAAGACAGATACCGAAAGTAACAAAAGGAAATATAAATTGAGCATCATCAAAATTTAAAACATTTGTGCTTTAAAGGACACCACCAAGAAAGTAAAAAGGCAGCTTACAGAATGGAAAAAAGTATGCAAATCACATACTTGATAAGGGATTTATATCTAGAATATATAAATAACTTTTAAAATAAACGTTTGTTTATTCTGAGAGAGAGAGAGCACACACGCATGAGCGGAGAAGGTGGACAGAGGGAACCCCAAGTAGGCTCCACACTGTCAGCACAGAACCTCACGCAGGGCTCGATCTCATGATCCGTGAGATCATGACCCGAGCCAAAATCAAGAGTTGAGTACTTAACTGACTGAGCCACTCGAGTGTCCCTATATAAATAACTTTCAGAACTCAATAACAAAAAGACAACCCAATGAATGAAATGGGAAAAGGGCACAAGTATACATTCCTTTAAAGATGATACACAAATGGCCATCAAGCATAGTAAAATTGTTCGACATTACCCATAAAGGAAACGCACATCAAAACCACGATGAGATATCACATCACATTCACTAGAGTTGCTATGCAAAACAGGCAAGTTGGTGAGGATGTGGAAAAATTAGAATGCTCATACACTGTTGATGAGAATAGGGCAAAAGATTTGTCAACCCATCTAGTAGTAGTTCCCTCTAACGTTTTACTCAGGATGGATGGAGTTCTTAACAGACACGCAGTTTAATTCAGCAAAGCAAATGATTATGGGTCTTGGGCTGTAAAGATCTCAAACTATTCTCAAACTTTAAATAGGCAAAAACCATTGAGTTGCGGGCATGAAGCCGGAGCCACTTCTGGTAAGCAGGACTGGCACTGGAGAATGAACTCAATGCCAAGTCAAAGCTTTAAACACTGAAGCTCATCAGATCAAGAAAGTTAGAATCTACTAAGGAGTGTATAAAAATTACCTATCATGTCATTTAACCCTGAAAATAAATGGTACTAAAACATCAATTCCATACAAACTGTGGCTGGCCATGAACCATCAAGTGGGATTGAGAAGGGCCCACCACCTCAACTGCCTGGATCCCACCTCCAACACATGCTACCCACCAATCAGTAAAAGGGCCCTTTGGTGAACTGTAAGGACTAGCATATGAAACCAATGCAGGTACAGATCTGGATGAGTAGTAAACAGCCAAATGAGAGTTTTGGAAGACTGAAGTGAAAAATGGTTCCAAATGAACAGCAGTTGAACAGGGTCACCTGTTCTGGAGATGGAGAGCGTTATACTAAGCTTTAGGCTATACTCCTAGTGATACCCTTCCATCAAATCCTTTAAGTTTCAACTTTGTAATCACACTCCCCTAGAACCTAAAGACTGGTTTCCTGGAAGCTGTTTGGCAGAAAAGCCTCCCCATTGTAGGTCAGCACTCTTTATGATTGGAACTACGATGGTAGCTGATTGTTTTCAAGCTTCCTCCACCTTTCTTTCTTAATAAAAATATTCTTGGCAAATGCTTCCACTCTGGTCCATCTTGCAAAAGTCCATGGATTTGACCTCTAGCAGTCTAATTCCAATACCCAGGACCATCCTTTTTAATCATAACTTCAGTTCCAAAAGCAAACAAAGCAGAACCATGGGTCCTATTCTATTAGTTTATCTGCTGTGTGCAGCAGCTTAATCCTGCGTCGCTCTAATTTTTTCCAAAGTAAATGCTTTGGGCCCCAGAGGACATTTAGCTATAAGAACATTAAGGGGGCATCAAGAGGCAAAGGTTGGTCTGAGTACCTACCAAATAAGATCCAACTAGAGTTGTTCAACAGTAGCAACTTTAATATGCACTATGGGAGATGGAATTAGTGACTGCTAGCAGCACCCTTGTCCCTCACAAACTTTCCATTGAAAGACTTAAATGTATTAGTTCCAGTCATGGAGTCTCTGAAGAGTCCTCAGATTTGGAATGGGGAATTTATATGCCTGCTGCCTTCCCAGATGTGACATCTGTTTCTCAAGCTCCCTCTCCAGAATCATATCCTGATTCCCCTTTGATGGCACTTGCTTTGCCTACCATCATACTACACTTAAAAGGTAATTAAAAATGGATCAGACATAAATCTAGAAACTAAAACTATAAAGCTTCTAAAAGAAAACATAGGAGAAAAAAAAAATTTTTTTTTTGAAGAGAGAGAGAGCACGCACACCCCACTCCAGAGAGGGGCAGAGGGAGAAAGAATCTTAGGCAGGCCCCATGTCCAGCACAAAGCCCGAAGTAGAGCTCAATCTCCTGACCTGAACTGAAATCAAGAGTTGGACGCTTAACCAAATGAGCCACCCAGGTGCCCCAGGAGAAAATCTTTCTGAGCTTGGTGTCAGCAAAGACTTCTATAAAGGATCCAGAAAGCATTAACTATAAAAGAAAAAGATTAAAATTAAAACCTGTTCCTCAAAAGACACTGTTTAAAAATGAATAGGCAAACTAGGGAAAAGGAGTAAATATTTGTAACATATCTGACAAATGCTTACTATTATTAGTCATAATGAAAATAGAATAAAACCACAATGAGATACTAGTACACACCCACCAGAACTGCTAAAATTAAAAAGACTTACAAAAGGAAACACACAAGGATTTTCAGCAATCAGAACTTTTTTTTTTAAGCAATCGGAACTCTTATACATTACTGGAAAGAATGCAAGATGGTACAACCACTTTAGAACTTGGTCTGACAAACACTACCCTATGATGCAGCAATTTCACTTCTAAGTACAGTATTTACCTAAGATAAGTGAAAACAAAAGACTTGACAAAAATGTTCACAAAAGCTCTATTCATAATAACAAAAAAATGGAGTTGACCCAAACATCCTTCAAAAGGAGATGCAGGGGCACCTGGGTGGCTCAGTTGGTTAAGCGGCCGACTTCGGCTCAGGTCATGATCTCACAGTCTGTGAGTTCGAGCCCCACGTCGGGCTCTGTGCTGATGTCTCAGAGCCTGGAGCCTGCTTCAGATTCTGTGTCTCCCTCTCTCTCTGCCCTTCCCCTGCTCACGCTCTGTCTCTATGTCTCTCAAAAATAAATAAACGTTAAAAAAAAAAAAAGGGGGGCGCCTGGGTGGCTCAGTCGGTTGAGCGTCCGACTTCGGCTCAGGTCATGATCTCGCAGTCTGTGAGTTCGAGCCCCACGTTGGGCTCTGTGCTGACAGCTCAGAGCCTGGAGCCTGCTTCGGATTCTGTGTCTCCCTCTCTCTCTGCCCCTCCCCCACTCATGCTCTGTCTCTCTCTGTCTCAAAAATAAATAAACATTAAAAAAAATTAAAAAAAAAAAAAAGGAGATGCAGTAAACACATAGATTGATGTTCTGAGGGTTTCCGTCCCTGGAGTAGTATAATTTATAGTTAGATTTCTTTTTTTTTTAATTTTTTTAACGTTTATTTTCATATTCATAGTTCCATTGTTCGTAATAGCCCCAAACTGGAAACAGTTCACAAAATGTCTCTCAACAGGTAGATGGATAAACAAAACGAGATATATCCATAAAAAGGAATGCAATAACGTGGATGAACCACGAAAGACATTGCAAGTGAAAAGAAACCAGGCATAAAAGACTGAGAACTGTGTAACTCCAATTACATGCAATTTCTAGAAAACATAAAACTACAGAGACAGAAAGCAGATCAGTGGATGCTAGAACTTGCAACTGGAGTGAAAAGTGGGGATAAACAATAAACAGGAACTAAAGATTATTTTGAGGTGTCAGAAATATTCTAATACTGAACAGCAGTGATGACTACATCAAACTGAACACTTACTGTGGAGGAATTTTATACGTAAACTACATCTCCAGAAAAACAAGTTTTGAAGAATTCTAAAACAATGTTTTAAATATTATTACTGCTACTATGCTCTAGTATTTAAAATCACAATAACATTGGTGCCTGGGTGGTTCAGTCAGTTAAGTGTCCGACTCTTGATTTCAACTAAGGTCATAATCTCAGGGTCATGAGATTGAGCCTCGTGTTGTGCTGGGCTTGGAGCCTGCTTAAGATTCTCTCACTTCTTGCTGGCTCACTCACGCTCTCTCTCCCTCCCTCCCTCCCTCCCTGCCCCACCCCCACCCCAGCTCACGCACACGTTCTCTTAAAAAAAATTTTTTTTTTAGGTAAGTTAAATCATAACATCAAGCTGGAAAGGACCTTCCTGAGTATGTCTATTCCTACTCCCTGAAACGAGAGATACAGATAAGCATAGCTGAGTGCTAACTCTGTCACAGTTAAGCATTTTACATGAGTTCTCTCCTTTAATCACAAGTCCTCTATGGCGTAACTCTTACTATTCCCACTTTATAGACCATGAAGCTGATACTCAAATAGGTTGACAGACTTACCCCCATTTGCCCCCAAACAATGTAACTGATGTGAGGGAAATATGCAGATTCAAGACCATTTAATTCCAAAACCAATGCTTAAAAAAAGCCTAGGGGCATCTGGGTGGCTCAGTCTAAGTGTCCGACTTCAGCTCAGGTCATGATCTCATGGTTCATGAGTTCAAGCCCCATGTCAGTCTGCTGTCAGCACAGAGCTCACTTCAGATGCTCTGTCTTCTCTCTCTGCCTCTCCCCTGCTCTCTCTCAAAAATAAACTTAAAAAAGAAAAACCTATCCTGAAATTCATACGAATTTCACAAGGACTCTAAATAGCCAAAACAATCTTTAAAAACAACATACTTGGGGACACCTGGGTGGCTCAGTCAGTTAAGCGTCCGACTTCGGCTCAGGTCATGATCTCACGGTTCGTGGTTTGAGCCCTGCATCAGGCTCTGTGTTGAGGGCTCAGAGCCTGGAGCCTGCTTCAGATTCTGTGTCTCCCTCTCTCTCTGCCCTTCCCCCACAAAAAAAAGACATCAAAAGATTAAAAAAAAAAAGAACGTACTTGGAGGACTTACACTTCCCAATTTCAAAACTTACTACAAAGCTACAGCTATCAAAACAGTGTGGTATTGTTACAAGGACAAACACAGATCAATGGAATAGAGAGCCAATAAATAAATCCTCACATATATGGTCAGGATATTTTCTCTTTTTAAAAAATTTTTTTAAACATTTATTTATTTTTAAGAGAGAGAGAGAGAGAGAGAGAGAGCACGAGTGGGAGAGTAGAGAAGAGGGAGACACAGAATTTGAAGCAGGCTCCAAGTTGTCAGCACAGAGCTCGATGTGGGGCTCGAACTCATGGACCGAGAGATCATGACCTGAGCCAAAGTCCGACACTCAACAGACTGAGCCACCCAGGTGCCCCCAGTGAGGATATTTTCAACAAGGGTGCCAAGACTTTTCAAGGGGAAAAGATAGTCTTTTCAACAAATAGTCATAGAAAACTGAATATCCAAGTGCAAAAAAATGAAGTGTGACCTTTACCTACTACTATATACCAAAAATACCTCAAAATGGATCAAAGACCTAAATATAAGTGCTAAAACTATAAAACTCTTATAAAAAAACATAGAGGGAAAGCATTGTGCATTGGTTTTGGCAATGATCTCTTGGCTATGCTACTAAAGGCATAGTCAACAAAAGAAAAATAGACAAATTGGACTTCATCAAAATGAAAAACTCTTCTGCATTATCAATAAAGTAAAAAGGCACCCCCACAGAATGGGAGAAAATATTTGCAAATCACATATCTGATAAAAAATTAATATCCAGAATATGTATATATCCATATTCATAGCAGCATGATTCTCAATAGCCAAAAGGTGGAAACAACACAGCTGTCTACCAACAAATGAAGAGATAAACAAATGTGGTCTATTCACACCAAAAGAATATTATTCACCCATAAAAGAGAATGAAGGTGTCGTTATATCTAAATTAAAAAATTTTAATTTGTAAAAAAGGAGTGAAGTTTGGATACATGTTATGATATGAATGGATCATGAAAACATTATGGTAAGTGAAAGAAGTCAGACAGGAAAGGACAAATATTGTATGATTTCACTTATATGGGGTACTTAGAACAGGCAAAATCACGGTGACACAATATAGATTAGAGGTCACCAAGGGTTGGAGAGAGGGGTACAATGTGAGTTACTACTTAATGGACAGAATTTCTGTTTGGGGTAATGAAAAAGTTTTGGAAATAAAGTGGTGATGGTTGCACTACACAGTGAATATAATTAATGCACTGAATTTTATACTTAAAAATGGTTTAGAAGAACCTAGCTGGCTCAACTAGAAGAGTGTGTGCCTCTTGATTTAGGGGTCATGAGTCCAAGTCCCATGTTGGGTGTAAAGATTCCTTACATAAATAAACTTAAAAAATTTTTTAACTTTTTTAATGTTTATTATTGAGAGAGATTTTTGTAAGTAAGTTTTTGTGTGTATACCTGATTTTTTTCTTTTTAATGTTTTAAAAAAAATTTTTTTAACATTTATTTATTTTTGAGAGACACAGAGACAGAGCATGAGCAGGGGAGGGGCAGAGAGAGAGGGAGACACAGAATCTGAAGCAGGCTCCAGGCTCTGAGACATCAGCACAGAGCCCGACGTGGGGCTCGAACCCACAGACCGCGAGATCATGACCTGAGCCGAAGTTGGCCGCCCAACCAACTGAGCCACCCAGGCGCCCCTAAAAAATTTTTTTTAATGTTTACTCATTTTTGAGAGAGAGACAGAGACAGAACACAAGCGGGGGAGGGGCAGAGACAGTGGGAGACACAGTATCCAAAGTAGGCGCCAGGCTCTAAGCTGTCAGCACAGAGCCCAACGCGGGGCTCAAACTCACAAGCTGGGAGATCGTGACCTGAGCCCAAGTCAAACGCTCAACATACTGAGCCACCCAGGCATCCCTCCATTTTAATGTTTATTTTTGAGAGAAAGGAGAGGAGGGAGAATCCCAAGCAGGCTCCACACTGTTAGCACAGAGCCCAACACGAAGCTCAAACTCACAAACCATGAGATCATGACCTAAGCTGAAATCAAGAGTTGGTCTAACCAACTGAGACACCCAGGCGTCCCTTTTTTTTTTAATGGTTTAAATAGCAAATTTTGTTCCAACATATGTAACAAAATATATTTATTGCAACTTTGTAAAGAAATTAGCAATACATAAAAATCATTGAATTATATACCTTTAAATGGTTAACTGCATGGTGTATGAATTATGAATTATATCTGAACAAATCTGTTTTAAAAAAAGAAACATTTAGAGCGGTGCCTGGGTGGCTGAGTCAGTTAAGCATCAACTTCAGCTCAGGTCATGATCTTGTGGTTTGTGAGTTCAAGCCCCACATCTGGCTCTGCACTGACAGCTCAGAGCCTGGAGCCTACTTCAGATTCTGTGTCTCCTCTCTGTTCTCCTCCAATGCTCGTGCTCTATCTCTCACTCTCTCTCAAAAATAAACATTAAAAAAAAATTAAAAAAAGAAAACATTTAGTGACCACGTTCTGCACACAAAACACTGTTGTTCTAATGGCATTACACAAGCCTCATGAAAATCTCATTTCACATCTGAAGTAAGGTAATTCATCCAGTATCATTGGGTTAGTGAAGGAGTGAGGGATTCAAGCCCTATCAGATTCTAGAGCTCCCCTAGTCATTCACTCTGCTATTCTTTGTCCCACAGTGTGACAGGAGGGTTATAAAAGACATTCAACAGATGCCCATTAACTAAGTAAATGAGATGAAGAAGGTATTGTGGGAGTGTAACAGAAAAATTAATTCTAAGCTCTTGGTATACACAGCTAAAAAAAATTCATCAAGGAATGATTTGTGATCTTTAAAATTGCAGAACTTTCTGGAGCACCTGGGAGGCTCAGTTGGTTAAGCATCTGACTTTGGCTCAGGTCACTATCTTATGGTTCTGAAGTTCAAGCCCCACATGCAGCTCCATGCTAACAGCTTGGGATGCTCTCTCTCTCTCTCTGCCTCTGCCCCACCTGCTCCCCACCTGCACTTTCTCTTGCACTCAAAATAAACAAACTTCAAAAAAATTCTTCCAGAATTTTCTAACAGTTTCCATCTTTATTTTTTATTAATGTTTTTTATTTATTTTTGAGACAGAGAGACTGAGAGCGAGCGGAAAAGGATAGAGAGAGAGAAGACAGAATCCAAAGCAGGCTCTAGGCTCTGAGCTCTCAGCACTGGGAGCTGAACTGGGAGATCATGACCTGAGCTAAAGTCTGACACTTAACCAACTGAGCCACCCACGCTCCCCCCCATCCGACCCCCGCTGATAGTTTCAATCTTAATACAACCCCGAATCAGATGATTAACAGCAGTTTATACATTGAAACACTGACAGAAGTGTATAACCGTGCTCAAGTACCTGCAATAAAAGAGTTCATTTAGTAACGCACTCACCTCCCCCACCCAGGCCTTGTCAAGTCTCCTCTGAAAGGCTTCAAGAACCTAGGATCCTAAAGGCAACAAAAATAAACCCAAATCTGGTAACAGAATTCTATAAAGAAGCATGCTACAGATGTCCAGACCTAGTACCTATCCTATAGGCTAAGTACCTAGTTAGGTGCTAATTAAATGAGACAAGATTCAGGTCCAACTTGTCTGTGTTTCACCTAATATGCCATTAGTTACTTTAGACATTGCCAGTCCTACCGTCACCCATCATCAGTTCTTCATACCTCTCTCTACAATCCTCGCAACTTTGCTGATGTTGACATTATTAAACTATTCACACTGGTGGCATTACTCAACAGGAAGTTGAAAACTAACAAACCTAGGGCACAATCCAGAGTTCAGAAAATGAGCCAGGTGACCAGGCACATCCGAGTCTACTGAACTCCTTCACTTACATCCAGCAACTCTGACCTTCACAAGCAAACCTGGAATTTGTAAAAAGTACAACTGCTCTTAAGTTTATGTACCTTACAGAACAAGGCCTTTTCTATTTATTAAAAAATGCACTCCTAGAGTTGAATTCAGTAGCACATCAATAATAAAGTTAGAAGAAAAACAGATTTACAACGCCAAAAGAACTCTTAAGAGTAAATACGAAGAAACATCCCTCCTCCCACATTCTCCCAACGGGCGCAGAACCCACCAGACCACTCCCCCGCCTCAAGGTTCTACCACCCCGCGCGCCGGGCTCCGAGATCTCTCGCCCTGCGGTCCGGCTGAGCCCACCCACTCGTGTCTGTCTAGGTGTAAGACGAGGCTACGTGCTAGACACAAAAAGGCCTCCTTCTCAAACGATGTCTCAGAACTGGATCAGATTCCTGCAAAAGCAGGAAAAAAGGAGGAAGAAAGGGCCCGCCTAAGCACCAAACCGTAACCACGCGCCAACCCGGGACCCGCAGCTAACAGCCCCGAGGCTGGACCGGTAATTCTACAGCCGCCGCCGGGCCCCGCCCCGGGCCCGCGACCGTTCCGGGGCGTTCCTCCCGAGGGCGGCACCTCCCTCACCACACCGCCACTTGGCTCTCTTCCTCCCGAGAGAGGCCGCGGCCGCCCCGCGACGCCGAAGCCGCAGCTTCCAGGCCGCGAGGACCCGCGACTTCCATGGTGGCCTGGCAGGCTGGCTCCTTCCCCGCAGGCTCCGGCACGCCCTCTCTACCGCCCAGGCCCTTACCGAGGCAGCGCGGCCTCCGCGGCCCGCTCCTCCTAATCCTCTGCCGCCGCCACCGACCCAGCGTCGCGGAGACCGGAACTTCCTCCGCGCCGGGCCGCTGCCTCCACAAAGGCGCCGCGCTGCCGCTTTCAGCGCTCGGCCCGCCGGGAGATGGAGTACAGCAGCAGGTCGCGCCGACTCCACTCCCGCCGTGCCCCGCGCGTGGTAGGGAGGGGCGGGGCTGGCTACTGGAGAGATGCATAAGGGCACGCCGCTCGCCGGCGTCCAATGGGAGGACGCCCTTCCCCAGGTCCGCGGGGTCCGCTGGGGGTTGTGGTTTAGACCCTGGCTCGTCTTCGGCCCTCTCTTAGGAGTTGAGCGAGGCGCATGGTCTCCTGTTGCCTTGGCCTCCTCGGGGTTTGTTCTCTGCGCCAGGGGCTCGGGTAAGGCCCTGGTCTGCCTAGTTCGAGGCCGGCGTATTTTCCGTCATTGTGAAGGCAGTGGAAGGAAGACTTCTCCGGTCGAAGCTTTCCGGGAAAGTGGCTGGTGGCCCACACAAGGCCCTGACTCCTGACCCTCTCAGGAGCTTAGCCCTTTTTGCCCAAGACCCGAGGATAGGTGCAAGAGAAGCACTTGAAATAGAAGCTCGTCCCCTTTTCTTCTAATGGATTTCCAAGTTAGACGTCCCCAGCTTAAGAATATCAGGCAAATACCATCTGTTAAAGGTTTAGTAGCCCACTTATGAGGGGAAAGTTCACCCAACTTCCCCAGGGCCTTGCTAGATCTCAGGCAATAAATCTGGTAAAAAGTGACTTGTGCGAGATCTCAGTTAGCAGCTCATTTCCAGAATCTCCTTATAGCTAATGTTCAAATGAGGAGCTCCAAGCTTCCAGGTGGGTTGTCTACACTGTCGATATGCTTTCTGGTTACCGCCACCTGGTGTCTCTCTCAGTGGACCCTTAGGGAAGGTAATCTAATTTTATAGCCTAAATTCAACATCTTGGGGTCAAAGAAATCTAATGCAAGAAAAGCCTATAAAGCATTCTGAAATAAACTAATCCTTAGCTTTAGTGAAAGGAGGTTGTTGGGTTAATTGTCTTAAAAATTACCTTCCCACTTTTCAGGCATCTTGTCTGGAAGTCATTCCTTCATTCAAGAACTGTGTGAAGGACCTATGTGGGCCAGGCACTGTATCAGGTGCTGGTGATCCAGGAACAAACAAAGCTGATAAAATTTGCTGCCCAAACGGAGATAGGTGTGGGGTAATTATTGGAGATGGACAACAAATTAAGCAAGGTATACGCTCTGTGAAATGAGTTTGGTTTCTGTAAGGAGGGAGATGGAAAGCCATTGGAAGACTCTAAACAGAATAATATAACTTGGCATCCACGTTTATATGATGGCTCTGGCTGCTGTGTGGAAATAGGCCAAAGGTAGGAAGGGCAGAAGCAGTGCAGTTTGTTAGAGTGTTGCAATAATGCAGCCACAGAAGGATGGTACTTGCACCTGTGTGGCTACAGTGGGAACAGGCAACATGGACTGGGATGAGGGCAGAGAGGGAAGAATGTAGGAGAAGCAGTTTTGGTAGGAAGGGCAGGAGCTCAGTTTGGGGTAGGTTGAATTTTTGATGCCTGTATTCAAGTGAAACGTGGAATCGGCAATTGGATACATCAGTCTGGAATTCAAGGTCAAAGGTCAGGGTTAGAGCTACAAATCTGGGAGATATCAGCATATTGCTGGTGTTGGTATCTGAAGCCATAGGCTTGGATGAAATGACCAAGGGAATGAGGGAGTGAGTGTAGACAGAAGAACAGAGTTCCAGCACTGAGCCCTGGGGCACACCAGCACTGAGGTTACAAGGAAGAGAAGGAACTGCTACACAGAACTGTGAGTACTTTGACTCTGCCTCCCAAACTGGACCATTATTGGTGGGTCTCTCCCTTATCGGATAGTACTTTATCCTCTGAAGAGGTAAACCTTATTAAGGCTAATTATTCTTGCCTTACACCCAATCTCATTGGGTAAGAATAATTGCCACTCTTTATCAAACTATAGGGCTGGCATTGTGCTGGCACTTCATTATCTCATTTAGTTTTCACAGCAACCAGACGAGGAAACCGCTTTTATAGTTAAGGAAACCAAAGACCAGATAAAGTAAGCACAGTAATTGCCACAGCTGGAAAGTAGAGGGTGGGGCGATTCCAACCCAGGTCAGTCCTATTCCAGGGTTTATGCTCCTATTTCCCCCTCTTCCTTAAGGTGATTATTGAGGGTTTTCAGAGGAAGCATCTGGAATTTTCTTTCTTTCTTTTTTTTAAAATTTTTAATGTATATTTATTTTTGAGAGAGAGAGACAGAGCAGGAACAGGGGAGAGGCAGAGAGAGAGGGAGACACAGCAGGCTCCAGGCTTTGAGCTGTGAGCACAGAGCCCGACGCGGGGCTCGAACCCACAAACTGTGAGATCATGATCTGAGCTGAAGTCAATGCTTAACCGACTGAGCCACCCAGGCACCCCTGGAATTTTCTTTTTTTTAACTTAAAAGGGCCCATTGTGATTACAAGGTTTTTATTGTTGTTTTTTATTGTTGTTATTTTTTACCACCTAAGAAC
The DNA here is from genome assembly GCA_030068075.1 of Paguma larvata. Taxonomy (NCBI): domain Eukaryota; kingdom Metazoa; phylum Chordata; class Mammalia; order Carnivora; family Viverridae; genus Paguma; species Paguma larvata. The sequence continues at coordinate 17,911,101 of CM057842.1, read as the reverse complement.
AGGAAGTATGAGCTATTTAGAAGAGCTGATCTGAGCAGCATCTTCACCTAGAATGGGGAGTACAAGGCCTAGTCAGGAAGGGGCACCCACTTTCAGCCCCTAAATGCTCACGGGGTAGACCCAGCAAAGAGAAAGACCATGTCCTGTCTGTTCTTCCTTGTTGCCTTGGTCTTATTTGGGGCCATGGCTCCTCAGCATGGAAAGTGAGATTCGATCAAGTGTTAAAATGAGAGACAGGAACCAGGAGAGAGACAGATGATACAAGGCCACAGATGAAATCTTCCAGCGGAATAAAAAACTCAGTTGACTTACCAGGAGCTGCAAAGTAATAAAGGCAGGAAGGAAAACTTCAAACTTCCCAGGGAGGAACCGAGTGTTCTTACTAGCTCAGAGTATTTCACATTAGGTATCTTGTATTTGTAGGAGGGAGAAAGTGCCAAAGGAGCTGAAAGGGTCGTTAAAGGATTTTCCCCTAGTCATACAAGTAAGATAGCAACAGGGCAAGGAACAGATCCCAGCCTCAGGGCACAATTGGGGGTTTTCACTTTAGCAACACCTCACTTTCTGAAATGTCCTCTAAAGCTATGAAATAAAAGAGATCTGGTGAAGAACAAGAGGTGTTATTTTACCATTGCTCCAGTCCCCGCTAGTCCTTGCTGCTACTGTTATGGAGAGGACATGCCGAGTCCGTGAAAATCACGTACCCAGACAAAATAGAAAGCCGAGATTTAGAGGAGCCCCCAACCTAGAGGGTGACAGAAGGTGCAGGGTAGTGTGTGGTTTATGGCACCACCCAAGGTTTGAAGAGACCTTGCAGAGCAGCAGAGCCATCACGGGACTGGCATTTATTATTATTCTAAAAGACTTATATGTATTTCTTGGTAATTCTATCAGCAAAATGTGACATATAGGAAAAGATTGTCCCAATATTCAAATATAAGTCAGTAAGTGGATCAAAACAGAGGTTGGAATAATAACCTTAAAATGTTTTACTAAGTATCCACAATGATTTGCTCTGTGAGTGTCCTAGGCACAAGTCTTAGCCAGAAGCACATGGATGTAATCACTCGCTTGGCTAAATAGAGGCAATACAGTTGACCCCTGAATAGCCTAGGAGTTGGGGCACCAACCCCACCCTCATCCCCCATCTGTGGAGTTGAAAATCCACATAAAACTTTGGACTCTGCCAAAACTTAACTGCTTAATGGTGAGGACCACGAGAGGTCAGTCACTTTTTACTGTGATAAGCAATTTACCAGAGAGACTAACTGCTCACAAGGAGATGATTAGCCTCGCATGGGGTTTTAAGTGGATACTAGCAACATGAGCTCACCACAAAAGCAACAGGAGGTGGCTAACTAATTATCACAGTAGTACACTGTGTTCTATAGTAAATTGTATGCAGTTATGATTTAATACTGCATCTTTTACTCTTGTTTACATTTCTCTCTGACTGCAAATGGCACCATGTACATAGAGTCTATAAGTATTTGTGTGGGAGGGAGTTAATAAATTTTAATTTTTTATAATTTGTGTATATTTTTATGGTAGTAAATGGTAAGATGGACTAGTATATGTATATATTTTATGCATTCATGACATACCTTTTTCTTATTTTTTTTATATCTCATCTGCAAGTTTTTTCAAATTGTCACAAATCCCCCCAAAATTTTCCAGTATACTTATTGAAAAAAATCTGCATATAAATGGATTTGCATATAACAAAACACCTGTTGTTCAAGGGTCAGCTGTACTGCCAAATGACAGTGGTGCTGTCTGGTGGAGCTGATATGCTTGAAAGCAAAAGTGAGACTCTAGAAGAAACCCTAAAGTCAACCTAAAGACTATTGAAGAGACCGGTTAGGTATGTTAGGAAACTTTCAATTTGTCTTCTGTAAGATCAATTCTATGGGGTGCAATTTCTAGTTAATGGAATATAGCCAGGATGCTTCTGTACCAATGAAAGATTATGACATCTTCTTGGCTTTAACTCTCTCTTTTTAAAATTAATTTTTTTAAAGTAGACTGTGCACCCAATGTGGGGTTTGAACTCGCAACCCTGATATCAAGAGTCACATGTTCTACCAGCTGAGCCAGCAAGGCACCCTATGGCTTGAACTCTTACAATGTGATGTGATGGGATTCATGAGAGCCTAACTGTATAAATGATATTTACTCTGAGGGAGCCTGGACTCCTGAGCTATTGAGGAGAGAAAATACTGAGTGACCTGTGATGACCTGGAGAGATTCCTTTTTCCTCTTCCGTTCTCCTTTCCAGGGGGAATAGATAGTGAAGGAATTGGACATTTTCTCACATGTTCTTAACCTAAAAGGGAGGAAAAGGCTTCCCTTAAATTATGTGCAAGGGTCTCAGCCCTGTGCAAAGCCATCTCCAATAAAAGCCTTCATCTTTGTCACCATTTCAGTCACAGACAAGTGTTGTGGAGGTAGGTTCCAAGTGGCAACCATCTGAGACCACAAGAGAAGCTCAGGGGCAGAGCTTTCCCAATTTCAGTATTGGGCTGAGATGGAGGCAGGATACTGCCTTGGAGTGCTCCAAGCAGCAGGGAGAATCAAAGGAGCGATTTCAGATTTTTTTCCTTCATCCTAGAACTATTGGGGAAATTAACCAGAAAGGCTATAAAGTGATTTTAGAGAAAACATGAGCAGTATTTTTGTTAATCTCTAATTTCACTTCTTTAAACTGGTCTTCGAGAATAAATGTTTGAAGGGTGCCTGGGTGGCTCAGTCGGGTAAGCAACCACTCTTGACGTCAGCCTCAGGTCATGATCTCACAGTTCCTGAGTTCCAGCCGTGCATCCTGCTCTGTGCTGGCGGTGTGGAGCCTTGCTTGGGATTCTGTCTCCCTCCCTCTCTGCCCCTCCCCTGCTTGCTCTCTCTCTAAAAATAAATCAAAATAAAAATAAACTTTTTTTAACGTTTATTTTACTTTTGACAGAGAGACAGAGTTTGAGCAGGGGAGGGGCAGAGAGAGGGAGACACAGAATCTGAAGCAGGCTCCAGGCCCTGAGCTGTCAGCACAGAGCCCGATGCAGGGCTCGAACTCACAAACTGTGAGATCATGACCTGAGCTGAAGTCGGACGCTTAACCGACTGAGCCACCCAGGTGCCCCTAAACTTAAAAAAAAATAAAATTGTTTGGGAAAGCTTTATGTTTTCCTGTCGTTTGTATTGCTTTTTGTCTAGGACATTACAAATGTCCATAGCAATCATTCCTTGCCCTGGGACATCACCTGGGAAACTTTTAAAAAGATATCAGTGCCTGAGTCCCATCCCAGTTCAATTAAATCAAATTCTCTAGGAGTGATCAAAATCTCTAAGCATTAGTGATTTTTAAAATTTCCCCAGGTCATTCTATGTGCAAAGTTGAGAACTGTTTTAGAGCCTCTTACTGATAATATTAAAACGTGGCTAAAAGGACGTCTTTAGCAACAATTGGTGTGCCTACATCCTTTACAACCAGCGTGGCTGGACCCACTACTGACATTTATCCAGCTCCCAAACTTGCACTGCCCTTCCGCAATCAGCAATAGAGGAAACAATCCCAACGTCTCTTCCTCTGCCTTGAAATAAACCTCTAGATGGCCGGGCGGACGCGTCAGGGAGTTAGGGCCTGCGGTCCACCCTGGCCTTTGGAATCCGAGGAGGCATTTGGGCCAGGCCCGACGCAGAAGGCGGTTCCGGTTGAGACAAATCCTGCCCCGGGTGACGCCCCGCCCTCGACTTTGCCAGGACCCGGCGCCCAGCCCCGCCTCGCAGTGCGGCAGGCAGCGGTGACCGCCGACTACATTTCCCATAATGCACCCCGGGGCGGGCAGGGCCGGGCCGGGCGGCTGGAGCGGGGCCTCCGCCACGAGAGGCCGGAGAGGGCTGTCTTCCTGGGCAGGCTGCTGGGCGAGGGGCGGTGGGAAGGGGCGGTGGCCTGCGCTGTGGCCATGTCTGCGTCCGCAGGGGTCCGACAGTCTGACCTGCGCCCTCCGGCCGGACCCGACCGGACACCCGTGCCCTCCTGGGGGTCTGGCAGAGAGCAGTGACCGGCAATCTCTGTACGTCCTGGGCCGCCCCGGAGAAACAGGTGAGTACGACTGCCAACCCACGTGGCCAGGGGGTACCGAGAGACTGGAGAGCTGTCATCCTTAGAGCCAGGGGCTTGAAGACTGGGGGGCCCTGACACCTACTCTTCACTTGCGATAGAAGGACTTAGTCTCTTTGGGGTGCCTTAGCCAGTTGTACCCCAGCTGGAGAATATAAAAGGTGAGGACCAGAACACTTCCTTTGGCTGGGAGAGCAAAGTCCTGTAGGAGGCAATGGCCTGGTAGGACCCGCCCCCCCAAGGCACACACATTCACCTCCCCCCCACTCCCCTGCAGAATCCTCTCAAAGATCTGCAGAGGTGACAGTGGGGTGAGTGGGCAACTCCTGAAAGTGTCCTGGGGCTTTGGACTTTGCTCTCAAGTGTGCCCTGGGCTCAGATAACCTGTCTGCCCCTTGTACTGAGTGAGCCACCCTTTCTGGGTTCTAGTTTGCTGGGGGAGGGTGAGCAGCCTTTGTCAGAGAGGGGAGTGGCCACCAGCAGTGACAAGTACCAGGCCATGCTAGTGGAGTAGGCATCCTGCTGAACCAGCTACAGCACAGCCTCACCAGGGCCCTATCTGCCCACGGACCCATGCATTCTGGCACCACCCTCCCAGACAGCCCACTCCCAAAAGGATCAGGGCAGGATGAAGCACTATCCAAGCAGGAAGAGGGAGCAAGAGTGGTAGGAGCCGGTAGGGAGGGGCTTTTGAAGGTTCTACTTGCTCCAGGGTGGGCACCTGAGGGAGGGAAGCACATAAGAAGGGCTGATTGAGCCAACCTGTTTGGTAACATTGCTTGTAGGCACAGCAGAGCAATTCTAGGGAAAGTAGCATGCCCCAGGGGCTTCTAGAGAGGCTGCCTGAGTAGGGACCCGGAGGGCACATATGGGACTGGTTCCAGGAGACCTCTCTCACTTATCTGCTTCAGGCTCAGCCTCCCAGGAGCTTTGGTCATGCAGGTTATGGGGTTTACTGTGAGTCACTCACCCTCCCTAGTTTCCAGAGTAAGTGTCCAGAGAATTGTTTGCTTCATCAGGACTTCTGGCTGGATCCCCAGATTGGCCTTGGAGATGCTGAGATGCTACATGATCTCAGGTAGCAGGGGAACTATTGTGAAGGAAGCGTCCACTAGCCCCAGCCAGCTGACCCTGCCCTCATTCCATGTAGTTACCATGCTGGGTACCACTCAGCCATGCTCATGCTGGGTTCAGTCACCCGAAGTCCACAAGGGATCAGTGGATAGGGGGCCCCCAGGACATTGGGTAAGTTGCCATAGACCTTTTTTGGGTCTTTGAGCCAGAGGAACAAGGCCACGGAGCAGGGGCATGCGGCAGACCAAGGATGCAACTCAGGAGAGACTTCCAGGAGCGGCAGAGGACTCATGGTCTGTTCCTGCAATGTCAGGCCCAGTGACTAGCCAGTAAGCCTGGAGGAACCCCCAGCCCAAGGCACACAGACATCTCTTTGGCTGGACATCACAGGTGGGTCACTTCAGGTCAGAAGCTACCAGCTTCATGAGGTCAGAATCATGTTTTCCCAGGCCAGTTCATGCAGGGCCTGGCTCAGGGTGAGCCAGCTCTTAAAGGACTGATTTACATGGCAGAGACCATTTTTTGTGCATAAGTGCAGGTACATATGGTCTGAATGCTAAGTAAAAATAATCATGATATATTAATGGCAGTAGCCATTAAGTGTACACGTGCCTACTGTGTGCCAGGGTAAACAAATCACATGGATTATCTCTTAATCCTCCCACAACCCAGTGAATCGGTACTATCCTTATCCTCATTTTATAGATGAGGAAACTAAGACTTATGAAACCAAACCAGGTCCATCCAGGTCCCTCTGATTCCAGGACCATTGTTCTTGAGCACTGACTCCTGCCAAAAACAAGTCTTCTCCACAGCCAGGGGTCTCCGGAGGCTGCATTATAACTGGATGTTCTTTGAGGATCTTTCACCTTTTCCCTTCCAAACTTGTTTATCTGGAAAATGTTGATTAAACTCTTCCTGCGTGTGGAGCTGACATACTGAAATGTGTGACTGACCTTCCATGTAGAAAAATGAAGCAGGGCAAGAGAGGTAAGAATCAGGGATATTGCAGGAAGGCCTCTCTGATAACCCCTGAGCAGCAAGCCGAAGGAAGTGAGAGAGTGGGTCATGTCAATATCTAGTCCCGGCAGGAGGATAGGTGAATGAGGGGCGAAGGGAAAAGCAGAGGGATGTAGTCCAGGCAGAAAGCTCAGCAAGGGCCAAATTCTGAAATGCAGACTTTACATCACTCGGGATTTACATTGACCTTATCCTAAAGGAAAGCCGTGAGGTCAGCGTGGCTGGGCTGAGGCGAAGGGAGCAGGGGAAGGATAGGCGATGACGTCAAAGAAGTAATGGGAAGGGGTAGAGTGGGGCCTTGTGCACTGCTCTGAGGAAACGAGTGAGAACCATTATAGAGTCCTGAGAGAAGATTTACACGACTCACTTCGTTTTCAAGAGGATCTCTTTGAGTGCCATGAGAGGGATATATTGTGCAGGGACAAAGGCAGATGTGGGGACACCGGTTAAAAAGCTAGTGCATCACTCCCCTAGAGAGATAATGGTGGCCTGGACCAATGTGGTAGTGGTGGTGATGAGCAGTGGTCAGATTCTGGAAACGGGCTTTTCCCATTTAACATCAGTAATATGTTCCACAAAAGTTGGACATTATGTCTGGAATCACTAACTTAGTATCTGTTTCCCATTATTTTATTGTTTTTGTCTGTTTATTTGTTTTGATTATTTATTTTGAGAGAGACCGAGACAACATGAGTGGGGAAGGGGCAGAGAGAGAGGGAGAGAGAGAGAATCCTAAGCAGACTCCATGCTGCCAGCACAGAGCCTGACATGGGGCTCAAATACACGAAACTATGAGATCATGCATGACCTGAACTAAAACCAAGAGTCGGACATTAACCAACTGAACCACCCAGGTACCCCTTTTCCCACTATTTTAATTTTTTTAAATGTTTTTATTTATTTTTGAGACAGCGAGAGAGAGACAGAGTGTGAGTGGGGGGAGGGGCAGAGAGAAAGAGAGGGAGACACAGAATCTGAAGCAGGCTCCAGGCTCCGAGCCGTCAGCACAGAGTCTGACAAGCCCAACTGACTGAGCCACGCAGGCGCCCCCCACCATTATTTTAAATGGGAAAAAGTGTAATGCTTCCATCATCGACCACAAACCCCCAATTTTCTAAAATGGTACTAAAACACAAGAAAAAATATACCTAATGCATGCCCAGTAAGTTATATTAGGATATAAAATGCTGAAAACATTCCCTCCTGATCACCAGAGTTGGCTGCTTTGATGCCGTATCATGGCCTCTTTCAGTACCTGCAACAGCCATGATGCAAGTAAGCCCCTTTTGTTCCCACTAAGCCCACTTAGTGATGTTCTATCCAATTTGGAATGTAATTTGAAGATTTAAATGTACATCGCTTGTTTAAAATATAGATATGAGGGACCTGGGTGGCTCATTCGGTTAAGCGTCCGACTTCGGCTCAGGTCATAATCTCACAGTTCGTGGGTTCGAGCCCTGCATCGGGCTCTGTGCTGACAGCTCAGAGCCTGGAGCCTGCTTCAGATTCTGTGTCTCCCTTTGTCTCTGCCTGCCACCCCCCCCCGCACCCCAGCTCCCACTCTGTCTCTCAAAAATAAATTAAAAAAAAATAAAATAAAATATAGATCAAGTTTCGATGATGTAAATATGCATTTTTTTCTACATAAACATAAGCTGAATCAATACAAGTTTGTCGTATTAGTTATCCACTGCTGTGTAACAAATTACTCCAAAACTTAGCAGCTTAAAACAACAATAAATATTTATTATCTCATCCAGTTCCTGTGGGTACTGGGGAGAAATTTGGGAGCAGCTTAGCTGGATGACTCAGGCTCAGGTTCTCTCATGAGGTTGCAGTCATCTGAAGGCTTGACTGGGGCTAGAGGATTGCTCACTCACATGACTGGCACATTTGGTACTGGCTGTTTGCAGGTCTCAGTTTCTTGCCATGAGGTTCTCTCTGTAGACAGCTGCTCGAGTGTCCTCACAACATGGCTGATGGCTCCACCTAGAGTGATCCAAGACAGCAAGGCAGAAGCCACAGTATCTTCTATGACCTAGTCTCAGAAATCACATATTGTCATTTTCACATTATCCTATTGGTTACATAACTGCTCAGTGTGGGAGGAGGGTACACAGAGGCATGAACACTAGAAGTTGAGGATCACTAGGAACCAGCTTGAAGGCTGGCTACCATGGTTGGGTATTAAAAACCAAAAGGAATTCTATAGGGAAAATATTAACTAGAGAGACATTTTGTTGGGTGTGCCCGTATTCAGAAGTACAGGTGACAGGATTTGCTGGTGGTTTGATATATGAGGTGTGAGGAAAGGAGATGACTCCAGATTTTTTGCTGAAAAACTGAAAAGATGACATTGTCTTTCACTGAGATGGAAAAAACTCTGGGAGGAATAAGTTTTTCAGAGGATAATCAGGAACTCAGTTTTGGACATATTTTGATATACTATAAGACATTAAGTAGACAGTTAAATGTGTGTTCCTCTAGAAGTTAGAAGAGAGTTTGGGGCTGGAAATAAAAATTGGTTTCCCTAATATATCAATGGAATTTAAAACTATGAGACTGAGGGCACCTGGGTGGCTCAATTGGTTAAGCATCCGACTCTTGATATCAGCTCAGGTCGTAATCTCACAGTCATGAGTTCCAGCCCCATGTTGGTCACTGCACGGGTAGTGTGGAGCCTGCTTGGGATTCTCCTCTCTCTCTCTCTCTCTCTCTCTCTCTCTCTCTCTCTCTCTCTCTCTCCCTCTCTCCCTCTCTCCCCCTCCCCCCCTCTCCCCCTCTCCTCCCTCTTAAAATAAACTTTAAAAAAATAAATAAAACCATGAGACTGAATAAGATCACCAGTGGATTGAATGAAGACAGAGAAGAGATTCAAGGGCTGAAATCTGGGTCCCCTAACTGTAAGAAGAACTGCAAAAAGGACTTAGCAGGAATGGTCTATGAGGTAGGAGGGGAGCCAAGAAAGGAGAGTGATATACCAGAAGCCAAGAAAAAAAAGGGTTTTAAGAGAGAGGAAATCATCAAGTGTATATCCATTACTGCTACTGAGTGAGGTGAGACGGTCCTGAGGTCAACTAGCAACCTTGATAGGAGTAATGTTGCTGGAGTGATGGAGGCGCAAGTCTAGTTGGAATGGCTTCAAGAATGAGTGGGAGAGGGGCACCTTGCTGGCTCAGTCAGTAGAGTATGCAACTCTTGATTTTGGGGTTGTGAGTTCAAGCCCCACAGTTAGAGATTACTTAAAAATAAAATCTTTAAAAAAAAAAAGTAAGTGGGAGAAGTGGAGAGGCTGTGGCAGATATACTTCTTGATTACCAGATACCCGTGAGCTCCCCACATTTCCCAGTCCCTCTGGCCATGTGACTACTTCTGGCCAATCCGGGCTTTGAACTATTAAGAGCTGGTACATGACCTTCCAGCCCTGTCTTCCACTGCCTGGTGATATGGGAAAGGCATGTATGCCAGATGGCAGAGTTATGAGATGCTAGTAACCTGGTTTCCTGAATCACTGCTTGAAAGGGAGCTGAATTGCTACCAGACCCACAGTACATTTTGTGTGAGCAAAAAATAAGCCTTTATGTGAAGCCTCTACCATTTTGGCATTCATTTGTTACCCAGCATAGCCTAGTCTACTAATTATACTCCAAATATTATTTACTATTTTGAGGTCTCTTTGTTTTATAAAGGTCAGCCAAAAAAAATGGGGTGCAACCTAGAGGGGAATGTAGAGTTAAAGGGGTGGGGTTGTTTTAACTTTTTAATTGAAATAAAACAAACATGAAGTTCACAAATCATAAGTACAGCTCAGTGAATTATAACGAGTGAACACACCCAAAGGAAGGTGTTTTGAAAATGGAGGAAGCGTCAGCATGTTGGTGCTGGATGGGGGAGAGGGGGAAACCAGTGACCAGGGAGAGAGAGGGACACCTGCTAAAGCCATGCGCTTGTGCTCGCGGCGGCGAAAGGGGCTGCAGTGGGGGAGTTTGCTCCCAGTGGAGCAAAACCAGCTCAGCTTCAGTGAGAAGGAAGGCAGAATCTGGCAGGTGAGGCGAGGGTCTTGGAAGTTCCCTTTTGCTGACTTCTGTTTCCTCAGTGATATCATGGATTGTGCTGAGTGAGCGTGGGAGAGGGAGTGATGGACATTTGAGAAGAAAGAAGGTGTGAACTTACTGATTAGGGGAGTGGGAAAGTGAGTCGACATAGAAACGTAGTTATTTGAAGCAATGGTTCTGGACCTACTCCCCGGAAAGAAGCACGTAGCAATCCAGGTCTTCATCCAGAAGTCCTGGCCACAACCCTGGGACTGTCAGTAGCTGCTTGCCCTCTGCCTGAATACAGACAGTCTCATCTCTCTGGGGTCACTCCCATCTTCACGTAGCAGTGCAGACCCCAATCTCACTTTTTAGGTTAGCTTGTGAAATAATAACCTTGCTTTACAAGGTTCTCATGCGGCCTGTGTCTTCTGCTGAAGACCTAGGCATGGCCTAGTTACTGTAGCGCCCACTGCCCCAGTCTCTGTGGTGTTACAGTGCTTGTTTTGGCCTGTTTGGGATTACTCCTCTTGGTCTCTGTCTCTGTGTCTGCCATCCACTGTTCCCTTTCTGAATAGGTAGCTGTTGAGGGCAAGTAGTCTTTTAGTTAGTCTGGCCCTGTCAGTCAAGGCGGCCCATGCCTTGGTCCTCTGGGCTCTGACTCATGCTAGGAACCATCACTCTTGACTGTCCTAACGGATGAGATTGGTGGCTTAGAAAATCCCCACGGGTAGATGTTCTCCCAAATAATCTTTCTTCGGTCTTACTCTAAGTGGGGTGATGCTGTTGGCCCGTGGTGCCCAACCTTCACTTGTTCTGTGATGCTCCAGGTCGAGTGCAGGAATGGCCTCCAGGCTTCCCTGTCCGTTTTACCCATTGAACTTCGCAAAAGATGCATTTGAAAAAGGATTCCATAGCTTAGAACAAAGATGAACAAAAAAAAGCTTGAAAGTCAGTTCTTTGGGCACATACAGGAGCTGCCTCATAGGAGCTCTGGTGGGATGAGGATAAGGGGTCTGAGAGAGTGTTCTTGGACACGGACAACCTGGGATCACACAAATGAGAGTGATAGGGATGCTGTCTCTTTGTGGTCACTCTCTTCATGAACACTTTTGAGCACCTACTTCATGCTAGGCTCAGGGAGGAGTCATTTGCCCAAGGTTGTGGAGCTAGTAAGAAACAAGGCCTCAGTTATTCCCTATGACTCTGTCCTAGGAGGGCAGGGACAGGGTCTACTTTGTTCACACTAACACCAGTCCCTCACAGGCCCCCGGACTGCCTGCACGACCTCTTCATGAGTCCCTGACTGGTCTTTGCGGTCCTTTTCGCCTGTCCAGCCAGATTTCTCTTAACGAAAGTGTCAGTGCCTCAATGGAACCCGTCCCCTGTGAATGTATTTTGCCTGTCAAATGAAGGCCCTTCAGCCCACCGTTCAGGGGCCCTTAGTGGTGACTCCAAGTGAGCCATCCACCTTCGTTATCCTTGCCATCCACTCATCGCCACCTCCACCTGGCCCTGGGGCTGCAGAAGGACTGGGAGGTCAAGCTGAGTCTGTCCTGGCATTCAGATGGGAACTGAGAACTGTTATGTCTATAGTTGTACAGCTGTATAGTGGTAGGGCAACCCTGGTACCAAAGGCAGAAAGTACAAAAGTGTACTCAGAAAAAAGCAAGTCTGAAGACAAGCCTGTTTGCTCTTTCTTTGCAAATGCCTAAATATTCAGAAAGAACTATTGGCCAATTCAGTTTTGAATGAGGAAATGTTTGTTGTAGGATGTGCAGAAAGATGCCAGAATACAGAATTGTTTCACTTCCCAGCTCCCAGTACCTCCCTCATGTTGTGACATTGGGCAAGGCATTTACTCTCTCAGCCTCAGTCCCTTTATCTCTAGAGCCAGCCTGAGACAGGAGCACCTGTCGCCGAGTGCAGTGATCAGGCTTAGATAACTGTGTCCACTTACACTTCTTAGCACACTACCTTGGCGCTCAGTAAGTGTTAGTTGCTGTTATCAGTTTGTAAAACAAACAAAAATTATTTACATTTTGTGTACATTCAAAAAAAAAAAAAAAAAAACCTGGAAAGAAATACACCAAAATGTGAACAGCGAAAGATCCTGAACGGTGGGGAAATGGTGACATTTCTTTCTTTATCATTTTTTGTATTTTCCAAGTTTTCTACAATGAATAGGTACAACGAATTCTTCCTTTTCTATTTAGAAAAAGAACAACATACTTCATTTTTTAGAGGGGACTACTCAGAAAGCATTCCCCAGAGGTTTGAGCTGGCTGGGTCCTGGTGAGGGATGCTTTCCTGTACTAACCACTGTTACTGTGCTGGCAGTGACCCCTGCCAACAGCACCTCCCTCCGTACCCTCAACAATGCCTTTGTTTGCCCCACAGGAGAGCCCAAGGGATGGCTGCTGACATGCAGAGGAAGAGGAGCAGCGAATGCCCCGATGGCACACTGGCTCCTTCTGATGGGCAGAGTATGGAGAGAGCTGAGAGCCCCACGCCGGGACTGGCTCAGGGAATGGAGCCAGGTATGGGCCGGGTGTGCAGCTGCAGGCAGCTGACAGCGAGAGCAGCCTCCGGGGCAACTGGGATTCCCACCAAGTCTTTCACTCCCACTCATTCATGCACTTGTTCCAGGAGCTTGTTCAGTCACCCGAGGGCTGCTTGTCAGGTGCTGGGGATACCGCAGGGAACCGGGCTCAGTCTGTGTCCGGCCTTCCTCTCCACTTCATGTTGGGCTACTCACCCTGTGCTTTCTGGCTGCCAGCATGGGTTCTCCTCCTGTTCCCTGGGTCTACATTGTGCCTTCCTGGCTCCTTCTCCCTCACTCAGCTCTCAGCTTAAATGTCACCTCTGCACGAGTTAGGCCTGCCTGCTCTGCCCATGCTCTGTACAGGACAGTAGTTATTTTGTAATTTTATTTGTTTATATATATATATTGCCCATCTCTCATCCACAAGATTGTGAGCTCTTTGAGCACAGAGTGATTGTATTCCAAATGCCTAGTACAGTACCGAACTCATTGTAGAGACTCAAAATACATCTGTTGAATTGTTCTGTCAAAAAAAAAAAATCAGTAGAGAAAGACTGACATGGTCCCTGCCCTAGGGGAGCCACAGGCTGGTGGGCCCATTACAGTGGAGTGGGTTAGGAACTATGGCCTGAACGGGGTCAGGGTGACTTTTCACAGGTAGAGAGAGTCACTGAACAAAGGAGGTATTCCAGGCACAGAGCAAGGTGCTGGGCACGCAGCAGTGAACAACCACCTTGCTGCCCCTCAGGAGGAACCCCATCGTAGTCGGGGAGAAGGATAATAACTGGCAAGTGGCACAAGAGAAATCAAAGAGAGAAATATGATAGAGTGCCCAGGCTTGGAGGTCAGGTGAGGAGGTAACTAATGTCTTTGCTGAGAGCTGAAGTGTGACAAGGAGCCGGCCACGCAAGGAGGTGGGAGTGCTTTCCAGGCAGAGGGAACAGCAGGTGCAGAGGCCCTGAGGCAGGTGGGGGCATGTCGAGCAGGTGGATGAAGGTCAGTGTGACTGGAATGGGTAAGGGCTGTGAGATGAGAGTGGGAGAAGCAAGTCATTCGCACAGCCATGAGGGGTCTGGGTTTTATTCCCAGTGCGATGGGAGGAAGCTGGTGGGCTGTAAGCTGCAGGGAGGCATAACTTGCAGCAGGCAGTAGCAGGAGGGAACAGTGGCTTGTCTCTCCGGGACAGGCAGTAAAGCTAGAGTGCCATATTACACATCTTGCTGGTAAGGTGGTCTGCCGGTGGCTATTGCTCTAAGCACCAGTGCTTTTGGCTGGCAGGTGCCGGGCAGGAGGGTGCCATGTTCGTCCATGCTCGTTCCTATGAGGACCTGACTGAATCGGAGGATGGGGCAGCTTCTGGGGACAGCCCCAAGGAGGGTGTTGGGGGTCCTCCACCACTGCCTGCAGACATGCGACAGATCAGCCAGGACTTCAGCGAGCTGAGCACCCAGCTGACAGGTGTGGCCCGAGACCTGCAGGAGGAGATGCTGCCAGGAAGCTCTGAGGACTGGCCAGAGCCTTCAGGGGCATCTGGGCGGCCAGCCACAGAACCCCCCAGGGAGGGCACAGGCGAGGGGGATGAGGAGGAGGCTGCCGAGGCATGGCGACTGCACCAGAAGCACGTCTTTGTGCTGAGCGAGGCGGGGAAGCCTGTGTACTCCCGCTATGGGTCAGAGGAGGCACTTTCCAGCACCATGGGTGTCATGGTCGCCCTGGTGTCCTTCCTGGAGGCAGACAAGAACGCCATTCGTTCTATCCACGCAGGTGAGCCACCTGGAAAGGGGGGCAGGGAGGGCTCCCCTGACCAGGGTTAATTCATAGCACAGGGTTAATTCATAAGGACTAGAGGGCTGGGATGTGCTGTGTGACCAAGGGCAGCCCCTCCACCTCACTGGGCTTCAATTTTGTCATCTGAACACAGATAGCAACGATGACTGTCTTACAGGGTATTGTGAGGGCCAACAGTGGTTCTACATGGGCTTTGCCCTTGGAGAGAACTAGAAGTCCCAGATCCTGAGCCCCACCCAGCTTTTGACATTTAACACAAGAATGTTTTTTTTTTGAAGTGCTCACTGCATTTTGGCTGGTGCCACTCTGTGAAGTAAGTGGCAGGGATAGCCTGGAATCCTCAGGGAAAGGGAACCGTGGGCTGCTGTTTTTATCTTCATCATCCTTAAGCCCCTACTGTGTGCAGAGATCTGAGGGAGGGTGGAGAGGATGTAGAAAGCGACAAGCTGCGTAGGAAGCCAGGGCTCCCAGGGAGCTGGGCAAGGCCAATCCCGGAGGGCTCCCCGGAGAAGCTGACATCCCCTCCCTCCACCTTCAGATGGCTACAAGGTAGTATTCGTGCGCCGGAGCCCACTGGTGTTGGTGGCAGTGGCGCGCACGCGGCAGTCGGCGCAGGAACTGGCGCAGGAGCTGCTCTACATCTACTACCAGATCCTGAGCCTTCTTACTGGTGCCCAGCTGAGCCACATCTTCCAGCAGAAGCAGAACTACGACCTTCGGCGCCTGCTCTCGGGCTCGGAGCGCATCACCGACAACCTGCTGCAGCTCATGGCGCGAGACCCCAGCTTCCTTATGGGGGCAGCGCGCTGCCTGCCCCTGGCGGCGGCCGTGCGCGACGCGGTGAGTGCCAGCCTGCAGCAGGCGCGAGCGCGCAGCCTAGTCTTCTCCATCCTGCTGGCGCGCAACCAGCTGGTGGCGCTCGTGCGCCGCAAGGACCAATTCCTGCACCCCATCGACCTGCACCTGCTCTTCAATCTCATAAGTTCCTCCTCGTCCTTCCGTGAGGGAGAAGCCTGGACGCCTGTGTGCCTACCCAAATTTAATGCAGCTGGCTTCTTCCACGCGCACATCTCTTACCTGGAGCCTGACACTGACCTCTGCTTGTTGCTCGTCTCCACCGACCGGGAGGACTTCTTTGCGGTCTCTGACTGCCGCCGCCGCTTTCAGGAGCGCCTGCGGAAGCGCGGAGCCCACCTGGCGCTGCGGGAGGCACTGCGCACGCCCTACTACAGTGTTGCCCAAGTGGGCATCCCGGACCTGCGCCACTTCCTCTATAAGTCAAAGAGTTCGGGACTCTTCACCAGGTGAGGGAGGACCCTGGGAACACTACTTGAGGGAGACGGGTGGGGGAGGGGAGGCGGTTGGTTCTGAGCCCTGATGCAGTCCTGGAGCTGATGACCCGTCTGGGAATGGACTGACATGTTGGGTCTGTTTTACTCAGACATCAGGGACCCAGACTCCCTATCGCTCTACTCCCTATGGGCATATACCTCTCTACTTCGTTACCCAGAAAGCCTCGAAATGCCCAGTACACCCAGGGAAGGAAGTTGGAACAGAGGTCTCTTGGATCTCCTGCCCTGGAGCAGGTCTGCCTTAGGGGTCATTCTGGTCCGTCCAGGATGCAGAACTCCTCCTCCAACAGAGGGGCTGTGGCCAGATGTGGCATCTTCTGTCCTCCCGTTACCCCTTTCTGGGTTCCCAGATCACTTTTCCTCCACTTCAGACCTGTCACTTTGTCTTGGACACCTAAACTCAAATTGGCCTCTCCAAGGGAAGGTCACCAAAGATGCCATGAACTTGGGGGAGGGGGGAAGAACAGGGCTCCAGGCTGGGTGGGCCCAGCCCTGTCCTCGGGAGTCTTCTGTGGTAGGGAGACAATGCCCTGTCCCGGGAGGACATTTGGAGGGTAGGACACATGGCAGAGTCTCCCTGGCTAGAAAGAGTTGTTTCTAGATCTCCAGAGAAGGCAATGAAAGTTATTTCTTTGCCAACCCACTCCCCCATCTCCAGCCCTGAGATTGAGGCCCCGTACACCAGTGAAGAGGAGCAGGAGCGGCTGCTGGGCCTCTACCAATACCTGCACAGCCGGGCCCACAATGCCTCCCGCCCACTCAAGACCATCTACTACACGGGCCCCAATGAGAACCTCCTGGCCTGGGTAAGGCAGCCCCGGGATGGGCTCGGCTTCATCGGGATCCTGGGCAGGGGCCACAAGAGATGTCTAACCTCGATGACTACCCTGTGCCCCCTCCTCCAGGTGACAGGTGCCTTTGAGCTCTACATGTGCTACAGCCCCCTGGGGACCAAGGCATCCGCCGTCAGTGCCATCCATAAGCTGATGCGCTGGATCCGCAAAGAAGAAGATCGCCTCTTCATCCTCACGCCCCTCACCTACTGATGGGAATGTGTGTGGGTTCAGCCCTCTTGGGCACACTGGGCCATGGAAGCTATGGGAGCCTCCACATGGGCTGGCCTCTCTCGCCCAGGCAGCAAGCAGGCAGGGACTGTGGGTTGGTGCGTGCATTAAAGTGCTCTGGGGAAGACACTCGTCGGGCCTTGTCACTGGTCCCTTCACTCGCGCACTCGCACTCCTACAGATACTGGATCCTCCTCCTTAGTCCTTACCTGTGCTTCCCCCATGCGCAGGAGCACAGGTACTCGGAATCGAACCTTGGGCTGGATCTCTTCATTCATCTGAAGTCTTGCCATACATAAAATGTTCTCTAGCACCCCACTGGCCTTGCCCCCCTCCACAGCCCCACCCCAGTACTCAGTCTGAGTCCCCGGTACCTCCTAGAAGGGCACAGCCACTCTCTCTCACTCCTAGGAGGGGCCCCCAGCTGCGTGCCTCAAAGGACCACTCATACACCCTGGGAGCCGTGACTCTGCTTAAAGGGCTACTGTAGCTCAGCAGTGACTAAGCTGATTAAGAGAAAGAGAGTCAACTAGGGAGAGTCTGAGCCTTGGTACGAGTGGGTGAGATCCCTTGGTGAGGTGGTCACGTGTTCAGCACAGACAGCTTCACTGTAGCCCTAGCCCTCTGGGGAAGTTGTCCCAGCTTGGTCTTCCTCATGAAAGGCTATCTAACTCGGCATCTGTACTTTTGGCCAGTGCATTCCTCAGAATGTCCCCAGGAGTGAGCTGGAGGGTCTGCAAGAAGAGCCAGCTGACTTCTGAGGCAGGGGTGGACCCCTGCCCTAGGAAGGGCAGATGCCACTAGGCACACTGGGCCCTCTTTAGCCACCCTGGCATGGTCCATCCCACAGGCGCCACTGTGGCGCCTCTCAGGAGGCTCAGCAGTGAAGGCCCAGACCCCTCCACTCTATCATGAGACCCTCTTTGGACAGAGCCCAAGGCCCAGGGCAGAAAATCTCTATCTTGCTGCCGGGGGGCTTTCCCAGTTCTGCCACAACTTAACCGTCTCATTGGCTAGGGGAGCAAAAGACCTAGGAAGTGTTTATGGGAGAAAAGTGTCCACTGAATAGGGTCTTCAGACTGTAGAGCGAATCACCCTTATGCAGTCTCTGAGAGCCGGACTAAGATACTCTGCCACTAAAGCTAACCCATGTTGGAAAATCTATTTGGTGGAGAGCATAGGCCAAGAGCACACTGGAATGGTTCTACCTACTGTCTCACGAAATGGCAGCATAGTCCCTGCCCTTGGCCCTATCCTGGATCACATTAGAGTGGGTATGGCAGCAAACCAAGTGCCTAGACTTCAAGGTGCTGGGGGAACAGCCACAGGCTTGGTGGTGCTGCTCATCCCGCACATGTGCCCTAGGTCTCTTTTCTGCCTGTTCCTGCTTTTGTTTCTCCCCTTGAGAGAGAGAAACAAACAGGACGATGCCAGGCCGGCAGTCCATGGCTGCTATTGGCATTCCTCTGGTCATCGGTCAGGCCCTAGGTACCCCGTTGGCTACTATGATTCCTGTAGGACTCTCAGCTGCTCTGAGTTTAGCTCCTATTCTGGGTGGGTATGGAAATGGGTGGTCTCTATTAGGTGAGTGCGTGTACCTAGGACAGTAGGCACCTGGAGTGTGGGTTTATCTGTCTGGGGATCAAGGAAGGAATAACAGGCCAAACAGGGAAGGTGTTCCTAGTGGAGGAACCAGCATGTGCAAAGCGAAGGACCTGCTGAAGAGCCTGGTATTACTGGTTTACAGTGAAGCTGGAGGAGCTTTCAGGGCCTAGGGTTCTTGAACTCCAGGTAAAAGTCTGGCAGTTGGGAGCCATTGAATTTGTTTTAAGGCTGCGGAGTGATATGGTCATATTGTAGTTAGAAAGATCCCCTGCTGCCACTCAGATGATCTCTTTGGGTTGGAGAAAAAGGCTGGCACTAGTTTTTTGTTTGTTAATGTGTGTGTGTGTGTGTGTGTGTGTGTGTGTGTGTGTGTGTTAGTAGTGTTCAGAGGGATGTGAGAGCCCAAAAAGGGAAAAAAGTGCACTCCTTCAAGGTGATAGATACTGGGGCATTTGGGCAGGTCCTAAACCAAATATAGGCCGGACCTTGTGAGTTCAGCTTGGGGGAGAGCACTTATACTTAGCACTCCAAGGCCCCACTAGCTGACTTCCCCACGTGGTTTGCCTACCCTGCTCCTGCAGAGTGAGCAGATGGGGAAGGAAGAAGGGGTGCTCCTGTGGATGCCGATTTTCAAGGACAGGGACTGTCCATGAGGGGACGCTGTCCTGGGAGTAGCCAGCATCTTGGCCACACGGTGGCAGCAGAGAATCAACTGTTGACTGCTGCACCCCAACCCTCAAAACGAGTGGACAGGGTGATCAAGGAGAGCGCCTGAAGTCTCCTCCCAACCTACGGAAGTCTCTCCAAATGTATGACTGGGGTCCAAGAAACCGTCTCGGTGCCAGCAGAGAATGTTTCATTTCAGTTTTGCCTGGCATAAGTGTCTTTAATCGCGTTGACTGTGGAACACAGGAACTGTGCCATGATTTTTTTTTTATGGGTATTTATTCATTTCCGGGCCAGTTCTGGTTAGAGAAGGGAGTGCCATTTATGTTGCCTGAGGCTCTGAATCCTCCCAGCACTGGGTGTGGCTGCCCATTCCTGCTATTTCCTCTCTCTACCAGGTGCTCATTGAGCTCCAGCCCCAAGGGGGAGGGGAGTCCAGCACTAGGAATGGGGAAAGTTGGGAGTCAGGTATTCAGAGTCAACTGTGCTGGGGTGGGTATAGCACATATCTGTGGGACCCACAAAATGGATCAGGCATTGACTGGATCAGGAGGGCTTCCTGGAGATGGTGCCATCTAAGCTGCAAGAGAAGGAAAGGAAAAAGGTGCTCCTGGAAGGAGGAACAAGGAGTATTGTCTGGATGGGGGAGTAGAGGAGATACAGCTCCAAAAGTCACGTTGAATGAATCTGCTGGACTGAAAGCTCGTCTCTCCCCCACCCCTCTTACCCTCCAAAGCCCTGGGACCTACAGTTCACAGGTCCCTCACACCTCAACCTAGGGCCACCCAATGAAGCTTCCCCACCCTCCAGGGTCAAGGCCCGCCTGGCAAAAGGGGCTGTCAGGCTGACAAGGTTCCCCCGGAGCCCCTTTTCAGTGTTAGGGAGAACCAGTTATCAAGGAGTAGCTGCTGAAGTCCACGATCAAGAGGCAAAGTTGCCTCTTCTCCCCCCAATCCCATACATTTCAGACTGGCGAGAGAACTCTGGGCAGCCACCTAGTTAGAACTACATCCTCATTTCAGAGATGGAGAGACAGGCCCAGCATAGCTTACAGAGCAGGTTAGAGGTGTCCTGTCAAAACCCGTTTCCCCCATATCAGGGGGGCACTGCAGCACAAGCCAGCAAAGGCCAGCACTGTGTGTTTTGTTAGCCCCATCCTGCAGCTTCTGCCTACTGAGGCAGTGACAGAGGGACCAGAGCTAGGGTTGGGCCTTCACATAAGCTGCCTCTCCTCTGACTCTAATGTCCAGCCTGCAGGGTAGGCCCCTAACTCATAACCTCTACCACCTTGGGCATGCAGGGGGCAACGCACCTTCCTCTGACACCATCCAGTCACTGACATCCCAAGGCAGGCCCGTGAAAGGATGGCCCCTGCTCTCAGAGGGTACCACTACTCCTGGGGAGCCCCATGTCTCCCCTCGGGTCCTCCACACATTCTTGGTCTCTCAGGGGCCCCCAGGCCCTGTTCTGAAATGAGCATCTGAGTGTGTTGCCAAGGGAAGAAAGAAGCCAGGTGGTCCTCAAGCCCTCACTGGTGCTGGGGTGGCTTCTGACCCCTCCTCACTTCAGCCCAGTCGGTAGTGAGCAGCAGGAAGCGACGGCTCAGACCTCTCTCTGGGCCACTCCACACACACCCACCACATGCCACTGAGAAAAACACCCGCAAGAGAAGGTGTAGGTGACAGGCTTCTGAGGGCCTGGAGAGTCGGGTGGGCGGACCCTTCGACAGGCCTTCGACAGGCCCCGCCCATAGCTCCGCCCACACATCCTGGCCCCGCCAGCCCCGCCCGCCCGGCCCGCCCCGCCCTGCGCCCTCCGGCCGACTTTGCTCAGAACGCCTGCTTGGAGCTGCAGCTGGGGCGGCAGGTGAGGAGGCCTCTCCGTTCACTGGCCGTGTGTGTGTCCACCTGGTGCCAGGTGCTCAGACCCGAGGACAGGGAAGGGCGCTGGGCATCACGCTGGGGGTGGGTCAGCTGCCCGAGGGCTCTCAGGACCGGCTGTGGACTCAGGTCCTGGCCGGTTTCTCGAGTCTGCTCCCTGCCAGGCCCCAGCCTCCAGAAGTCCCTGCGGGGCCCCAGCTGGGCCTTGATGGAGCTTCTCTCGCCGCCGTCACAGTCTTCACTGTTACTGCTGCTGCTACTGCTGCCGCCGCTGCTGGCCGGAGTGTCCTGGCAGTGCCCGCGCACCCCCTACGCCGCCTTGCGCAATTTTGACGTGGAGTACAAGGTGCCCAGCTTCTCGGCCGGAGGTCCGGTACAGGCCATAGAGACCTATGAGGGCGGCAGGGATGGCAGTGCAGTGTTCGTGGCTACACGCAATCGCCTGCACGTGCTTGGGCCTGACCTGCAGCCAGTAGAGAGCCTGGCCACAGGCCCTGTTGGGGACCCTGGCTGCCAGACGTGTGCGGCCTGTGGCCCGGGCCCCCACGGCCCGCAGGGAGACACAGATGCACAGGTGCTGGTGCTGGAGCCGGCGCTGCCCGCCTTAGTCAGCTGCGGCTCCAGCCTGCATGGCCGCTGCTTCCTGCACGAGCTAGAGCCTCAAGGGACAGCCCTGCACCTGGCACCACCAGCCTGCCTCTTCTCCACCAACCACAACCAGCCCGAGGACTGCCCTGACTGTGTGGCCAGTCCTCTGGGCACCGTCGTGACCGTGGTTGAGCAGGGCCATTCCTCCTACTTCTACGTGGCATCCTCACTGGACGAGACGGTGGCCTCGAGCTTCAGCCCCCGCTCAGTGTCCATCCGGCGCCTCAAGGCCGACGCCTCAGGATTCGCACCCGGATTTGCGGCACTGTCCGTGCTGCCCGAGCATCTTGCTTCCTATCCGATCGAGTATGTGTACAGTTTCCAAGCGGGAGCCTTCGTCTATTTCCTGACGGTGCAGCGGGCCAGCGTGGCGGCCGCCCCGGGAGCCTTGCACACACGCCTGGCACGGCTCAGCGCTGCTGAGCCCGAGCTGGACGACTACCGCGAGCTCGTCCTCGACTGCCGATTCGCGCCCAAACGCCGGCGCCGTATGGCCGCTGAGGGAGGACAGCCCTACCCGGTGCTGAGGGCGGCCCACATCGCTCCAGTGGGCAGCAAGCTGGCCTCTGAGCTGAGCATCGCTGAGGGCCAAGAAGTGCTATTTGGCGTCTTCGTGGCTAGCAGAGACAGCAGCCCCGGTGTGAATCCCAACTCTGTCGTCTGTGCCTTTCCCATCGACCTAGTGGATACTCTCATCCAGCAGGGTGTGGAACGCTGTTGTGAGTCTCCTGTTCCCCCTGGCATCCGGCGAGGCCTCGACTTCTTCCAGTCACCTAGTTTTTGCCCCAACCCGGTGAGCAGAAAGAAGGGGCCCTCACCCCTGAGCAGGTGGTAGAACCCAGTAAGCGGATCTGGGAGGGAGGGGGAAGGGCAGGAGGGAAGACGTTTTCTCCTCCACCCAGTTCCTTAGTGCTGGGGGCAGGGTGGGGGCGTGAGGGAATCAGCCAGACACAGGCTCTCC
Organism: Paguma larvata; assembly: GCA_030068075.1. Taxonomy (NCBI): domain Eukaryota; kingdom Metazoa; phylum Chordata; class Mammalia; order Carnivora; family Viverridae; genus Paguma; species Paguma larvata. Next base: position 17,888,350 of record CM057842.1, on the reverse strand, counting down.
TGGAGGCTCACCTACTAGCCAGACTAGCCTCTGTTTCTCCTCCATTTTGCTCTTTCACTCTCTTAGGTACCATGGCCTCTGATTTTTTAGGTAGTTTCCCAGATTGTGTGAGAACCAGATTGCATCACAACTGTCTTTGGCAGAGACCCTGCCAAACTCGGGGTAGAATGATGAGATCCCCTCCTATCTGCCTACCACAGATACCCTCAGGGACATACACGGAGAAACAGCCCCCCGCACAAGCAGATGCTAACAGATTCACACAGATACAGCTGCTCACCAGCACGTTTCTCTTTCCCTTTGGAAGCACTTGTTTTGTTCTGCTTTTCAAAGAGGGTGGGGCAGGAGTTGTCAGAGGATGCCCCCACTCCACCCCCATTCCAGGGAGCCTCCTGGGCCTTGGAAGTTTGGGGGGTTGTCAGAGAGCCTACTTGGCTTCACAGACACGCTCGTCCCTGATTGTTCTCTGTGGGGGGACTGGGGGAGGACTGAGGACATAGTGGGAAGGAGACTTGGCTCTGGTAGATTCCAGGAAGCTCACCCCAGTCTTGTGCAAGCAACTGTAAACATCTGGGGATGAGTAAAGGCTTAGGAGGGGCGGGTTGGAATTGGTTCACCATGAAGCAGTCCCAGACTTTCTTTCACTATGGTCGGGGCCCTGATCCAGTTCCCCATATCACCCCAAGAAAGAGGTCTCCCAACCATTGCTGAATTGGGGGCTCTTTCCAGCAGACCCTACCCAGGTTCTCTTCAGCCGTGGTGTCAGGGAGCTGGAGCAGAGAAAAACAGGACATTTCTTAAAATGCTAAGGACAAAACAAAACCGACCCCTTAGAGCCATCGAAATAGTCCTACCCTAGCTCGTAAGAGATTAAACCAAGGCAATGGGGTGAACAGCATTGGATGAATGGTCTTTCAGTGAGCCGACTCACAGTTACTGCTCTGAGTCTTTGGCTACCCTGTGGCCCTGATACTTCTGTGACGTTCCCCACTGACTCCTTTCTAGCTCTCATTAATGCCTCAGATGTGGAAGGAGAATGTAGAAACAGGAAGGAGTAGGGCATCTCCAACCTCTCTCCTCCCTCAGCTGGGTCCATCTGGGTTGAGGAGGTCCTATGGGTGGGGAGCCCTAATGTGGGCCTGGGCAGCCCTGCCTGCCCTCCTCTCCTTCCTTCTGGGGAGTCTGAACCTCTCACAGACTTGGCTAGTGGTCAGTGGGTCAGAGGACATTCAGCATGAGTTGGCATTGCAAGGTTGAGGAGGACTGATCCCAAGATGGCCCACAAGCTGGCCAGGGAGGTGTGTGAACCAGCCTGTACAGTGTTTGTCCAGCGGCTGGGCATGTAACCTCCAGGGCAACACCCACTGTGTGCCGATTGTGGCTGGCCTAAGGAAGCCTGTGGGGCTCTGAGCTGGCACCTGCCTTCCATGGGTTCAGGTGGGATTTGACTCTGGAGCAGTCACCCTCCTCTGTGGGGCACTGGATACTGAAGTCAAGTTCTCAGGAGCCACAGGTTCATAGACAAACCTGAAAACCCAGAGCTAAGGCCCTGGAACCCAGGGGCAAGCAGACAGGGGTGTGGTCCTGACCAGGGTAGGGCCTCTTTACCAACCCTGAGCCCCACCTGTCCCTGAGTCATGCTAAAAACACGTAGCTGGCTTCCGGCTAAGGCCAGGCCCCTTCCCCGCCTCAAGTGAGGACAGAGTCCCAGTTACCACGCAGCTAGGCTACAGACCTAGAGCATATGGCGTTTCTGTGCCCAGCTCTGCACCCCCAGGGCTCCTGATCAGCACTGAGGTCTCAGGACTAGGTTAAGCATACTTGGTTTGATGGGAGCCTCAGGGCTGGCAAGGGAATGTTGCAAGCCGCTAGGGCTCCTGAGTTCTGCCTGCACTTTGCACCCAGTTCCAATACCTTGCATTGTTACCCTGATCTGATTTCCTAGAAGCTTCCACAGTCCTGCCTTGGGACCTTGAGTGCAGCCCACCAAAACACCCTCCTGTTAAAGACCAGATGATAGGTGTTTCCCAATCCCTGGGGCCTAGACTTCAGGCCTTGGTTTTTCCCTTTTGTATCCTGAAGGGGATACACGTAGCAACTGGAGGTTCAGGAAGATCTTTGGAGTCTCAGGGAGAAGGACCATGTTACCAGCCCCATGCTAGCCAATTAAGTTCAGGGTTTAGCCACCTTAGGCTGGAGAGAAACTGAAGCCCAAAAAGGGGATAGGGCTTGCTGAAATGCATAGAATAACCAGCAGGGGGCAGAAGAGGACTCTGGTCAAAAGCTCAGACTTCTTAATCTGGCTCCTCTCCTGAGGGCCTGTTAGGCCTCTGACAAGTGGCCAAATGCTTTCTGAGCTCCTTTCCTCATCTGCAAAATAGGGGTGTTGAGAGCACCCACTTTACCCTGCTATTGTGAGGAGAGAATGAGGTTGGGTCTGTGAGAATGGACATGGCAGGTCAGGGCAAGGTGTAGGGGAAGTTGGCCTTCTTTCCTGGCCTTACTACCTCTGAGAGCCCCATAGGTCCGAGGGGGTAGGTAAGTGGCAGACCTGGGGCCTTATCTAGCCAAGCCAGGTAAGGGATGGGGGTTTGGGCTGCTGCGGTCACTGACAAGAGATCTCAAGAGGTCAGTGTGTGTGGATGAGCCCTGACTCCTTTCCTGACTCTCCTCAGCCTGGCCTGGAGGCCCCCAGCCCCAACGCCAGCTGCCTTCACTTCCCTCTGCTCATCAGTGGCGGCCTATCACGTGTGGACCTCTTCAACGGGCTATTAGGACCAGTGCAGATCACTGCACTGCACGTGACACGCCTTGACAATGTCACAGTGGCCCACATGGGCACAACTGATGGGCGCATCCTACAGGTAGGACCCCCATCTCCACAGCTCCTTGCTCCTGGGTCCCTTCCCCATTTCCATTTTGTTCACAGCTAACCTATCCCAGGTGGAGCTGGCCAGGTCTCTCAACTACTTGCTGTATGTGTCCAACTTCTCATTGGGCAGCAGCGGGCAGCCCATACAACGAGATGTCAGTCGCCTTGGAGACCACCTGTTCTTTGCCTCTGGGGAGCAGGTAAGGTGGGACTGGGGTAAGGCCTTGGGCCAGAGCTGTGGAAACAAAGCGTCCCCATCCAATCCAGGGAAACGTTGACATATAGGTCTCACCACCCTGACCTACAATGGGACCAGGCAGTCTATGGGTTCTAGTCTATGGTCTAGTTCTCTCTCCAGCCATCCCTGAACCACCTGTCTGCCATTCCAAGGTCTTCCAGGTACCTATCCAGGGCCCTGGCTGCCGCCACTTCCTCACCTGTGGGAGTTGTCTGCGGGCACAGCGTTTCATGGGCTGTGGCTGGTGTGGGAGCATGTGTGGCCGACAGAAGGAGTGTCCTGACTCCTGGCAACAGGATCATTGTCCACCTGAGCTTACTGAGGTATGGCTTGCTTGGCAGGGCACAGGTAAGGGTGGGACAACCTGGGCTTGGGGTAGAGGTCATCATGTCTTGACCATGATCCTCAGGCCTGGAATGGCCTCAATATCAACAAGGGGGGTATTCTTATCAGAGGGATGGCACATGCAAAGACTTGGGGGCAGAAAAGTGCCTGAGTGAGGACTATGAGTGACCTAGGAGACTGGAGGGAGGGCAGGCAAGGGGCACGGTGGAAAACTCTGGGAAAAGTGGACAGCTGAGAGCCCGGACCCACACAGGGACTCAGGCTGTCTCCCCTTCTTCAGTTCTACCCCCAGAGCGGACCCCTAAGGGGCAGCACAAGGCTGACCCTGTGTGGCTCCAACTTCTACCTGCGCCCTGGTGATCTGATGCCTGAGGGCACCCATCAGGTCACCGTGGGCCAGAGTCCCTGCCGACTGCTGCCCAAGAACAGCCCAAACCTCAGGTACAAGCTGGTCTCTGCCCTTCCTATCCCTGACAGGGGTGACCAAGCAGCCCCTTCCCTGTGCGACCCTGTCTTGTGCTTACTGGGGGCAAGAAGGTATCAGGTAAGCTGCAGTGGCTCTGGTTGCTTGGTGTCTGAGGAGACATCTCTGTCCCTGCTTGAGCCTGCATACGCCCTACCTGTCTGTTGAGTCATGGAACTGGGCAAGGTTAGTCCCTGCCTCACCAGATCCCGCTTACCCCGGAGGAAGACATGAGTGAAGAGATGCCATCCTCAGGCTCAGAGGAGACCTGTGGTATGTGGCAGGCATGCAGCCAGGCCTGTGTTACCCCTGGCTGACTTTGGGTTCCCATGGTACCCTAGTCCAGTGCCCCGGAAAGACTTTGTAGAGGAGCTTGAGTGTGAGCTGCAGCCCTTGAGTATGCAGCCAGCCGGACCTGCCAACATCAGCCTCACTGTGACCAACATGCCACCAGGCAAGCACTTCCGGGTGGATGGCACCTCCATGCTGCAAGGCTTCTCTTTCATGGTGAGGCCACCTTGCCTTGTCTGTACCCTTGGCCAGCCAGACCACATGGGCAAGGAAGGGCTTGGAGTGGAAGGCCTTTTATGCCAAGCTAAGCCACCTCTATATCCTCTTAGGAGCCAGTGCTGACAGCAGTAAAACCCCTCTTTGGCCCACGGGCAGGGGGCACCCGCCTCACCTTGGAAGGCCAAGGCCTGTCCTTAGGCACCAGCCAGGCTGTGCTGGTCAATGGGACTGAGTGCCCGCTGGAACAGTAAGTGCCAACATGCAAGGGGAGGGGAGGCTACAGGGCCGCCCGCTCAGGGAGCCCTTACCAGGTGGGACTTGGATCCTACCAGGGCAGGGAGAGAAGAGCTTAAATGGTCAGTGTAGGGAGCAGGTCCAGGAAGAAAGGTCTGTTGCCTCCTCCAGCCCATGGGTGGTTTGGGGATGGTGAGAGAGCCCATCAAGAGTTTATTGGCTCTAGCCAAGGCTGTGGGGAACCTATTCCCGCCCTGCCTTTTTCTTGGAAGCCTTAATGACCCTATCTCCAAACAGACCCATTGATAATGGGCAGGTAGGGGAGATGACCAACAGAAGAACTGAGAAGGATTGGCTGACCCTTGGAGGAGGTGGGTCTGGCCATCCCGTGGAAGGTGATCCTGAGACCAGTCTCCCTCTACCCTATTCTGCAGGGTCAGCGAGGGGCAGCTCTTATGTACTACGCCCCCTGGGGCTGCTACGGCCAGCGTTCCCATTCACCTGCAGGTAGGGGGCGCTGTGGTGCCTGGCTCCTGGACCTTCCAGTACCTGGAAGACCCCATTGTGCTGGGCATCAGCCCCAACTGTGGCTACATGTAAGTGCCACCCCCTTGCCCATTCTGGTCTCCTAGGAATGAAGGAGCCAGCCTCAGAGAGTACCCTAAGTCCACCACATTGCTTTCCTCCACAGTGGCTCCCGTGTCACCATCCATGGCCAGCATCTGACTTCAGTGTCCCACTTAGTGCTGTCATTCCATGATGGGCTTATAGCAGTGGAAAATAAGGTGAGCGGTCACTGGCAGCTGCCAAGTGGACACTAGCCAGGAGGGAGGAAGGCTGGATCAGTCCCCTGAGTTCCAGCTCTACCCCATGCTGGGCTGAGGGGACTGGGGTGGCCATAGGTGGGATGCCTGGCTAACCACTCTTGCATGGGCCCCAGCAGTGTACAGGGCACCTCCCAGAGCAACTTCGGTGCCGCCTGCCTGAATACGTGGTCCGAAGCCTCCAGGGGTGGGTAACAGGGAACCTGAGTGCCCAGGGGGATGGAGCTGCTGGCTTCACGCTGCCCAGCTTTCGCTTCCTGCCCCCACCCCATCCACCTACCACTGAATTGGCCCCACTGAAGCCTGAGGAGCATGCCATTAAGTTTGAGGTAAGTGTGGGGGGTGGAGGGCAGGGACAGTGAAGGGTTAGGGCTGAAGCCTTGCCCAGAGGAGACGGGGGCACTGGCCAGTCCTCATGACTCTCTGCAGTATATTGGGCTGGGCGCCGTGGCTGATTGTGTGGATGTGAACGTGACCGTGGGTGGTAAGAGCTGCCAGCATGAGCTCCGAGGGGATGTGGTCATCTGCCCTCTGCCTTCCTCCCTGCAACTTGACAAGGACGGCGCCCCACTGCAGGTAGGCAGCTCAGCTGGCCCTCCACATGAGACATGGGCCAGGGCTTACAGGCTGGGCCTGAGCTGCCACCTGCCCCCAGGTCTGTGTGGATGATGGATGTCACATCCTGGGCAGGGTGGTACGGCCAGGCCCAGAGGGGGTCCCACAGAAGCTACTCCTCGGTGTCCTGCTGGCCCTGATTCTACTTGTGGCTGCTCTGGCCACTGCGCTAATCTTCAACTACCGGCGGAGGAAACAGCTGGGTGAGCTCTCCACTCCCCTCCTGACTCAGCCTATATCCTCTAAACCATGGCATCTCTAAGTCCTCTTTCTGCCCAGGCCTTGGAGGTCTGCCCACACCTCCTGGGTACTGAATTTGGAGAGGCTGGCCACCACGGGCTGTCTTTCCACAGTCCTTTCTCCAAACCTAGATGACCTGGTATCCTTGGACCAGACCACTGGAGCCATCCCCTTGCCTGTGCTCCGCTCAGGCTCTGACTACAGAAATGGCCTTGGTGAGATGGGGGAGGCTCTGAAAGCTGGGGCCACACCCTCTCCTCCACAGACTCCTCACTCCCTCTCCTCCACAGCAGCCCCTGCCGCTGATGGTCTGGATTCCGCCACACAGGACCACAAAGCATCCGTCTCAGACAGTGGGGATGGGTCCTGCATCCCACTGCTGCAGACAGAGTCCATCCAGCTTGGGGACTTAGACTCTGCGCTCCTGACCGAGGTCAAGGATGTGCTGATCTCACATGAGCGGGTGGTCACCCACAGTGACCGAATCATTGGCAAAGGTGTGGGGGCCAAGTCAGGTGGGGCTAGGGCAGAGATGGAGTTCTGAGATGATAAGGACTCAAGAGACATTTGGGCAGGACTCTGCTCTGGCCTTTCCACCAACCTTTGTGACCTTGGGAATACCACAGAACCTTTCTGAGCCTTGATTTACTCATCTGTGAAATAAGAATTAGTTCTGTCTTCAGTGGATTCTGGTGCAGATTAAGTGGGCATGGGCGGGATGCAGGCTCTGTCATTATGTAGCTGCTATTTGATTTTAATGTCAGATTGGCCAGTTGGTGCTCTGAGGTTTGGTTGCCAATGGGAGGGTGTGGTGTGCACCCGGGCATTGGGGCCCTCTCACCATCTTCCCCTCACCAGGTCACTTTGGAGTTGTCTACCATGGAGAATACATAGACAAGGACCAGAATCGAATCCATTGTGCCATAAAGTCGCTGAGTCGTAAGTGGGAAAGAGGCTAGGAGGGTCCCGGTCCCGCCTGTGCTACTACTTTGCTGAGTAACCCTGAACAGGAGAACTTTCTTCTCCGTTTCCCCATCTGACCCTGGCAAAGGGTCTCCCTGCCCTGAGCCTGACTCAAGCCACTCCACAGGCATTACAGAGGTGCAGGAGGTGGAGGCCTTCCTGCGCGAGGGGCTGCTCATGCGTGGTCTGCACCACCCGAACGTGCTGGCTCTCATCGGTATTGTGCTGCCCCCTGAAGGGCTGCCCCAGGTGCTGCTACCCTACATGCATCATGGAGACCTGCTCCACTTCATCCGCTCGCCCCAGCGGGTCAGTGCTCAGGGGGTCAGGAGACTTGGGCAGCAGCTGGGGGATGAGCTGCTATGCCCTTGCCTACTGACCCACCTGCGCCCCTAGAACCCCACGGTGAAGGACCTCATCAGCTTCGGCCTTCAGGTGGCCCGCGGCATGGAGTACCTGGCAGAGCAGAAGTTTGTGCACAGGGACCTGGCTGCTCGGAACTGCATGTAAGGGGCCAGAGCATTTGGGGAGAAGCAAGGGGGCAGAGCAGCAGGGTGTGCAGCTGTCTAAAGTCACCTCAAGGAAGGGCCCATGCTCCAGCCCTTGCTGTGCAGCCCTGGGCATGTCCTCCCCTCTCTGGGCCTCGGTTTTCCTGTCTTCCCAGTGCAGGCTTAGATTGGACACCGTGGCTCTCAAACCCTGTGAAGGCCGGGAGTAAATGGGTTTCGGGGCCCAGTGGGGGCCAGTCCTGAGTGTGATCCCCCATCCTCTCAGGCTGGATGAGTCATTCACAGTCAAGGTGGCTGACTTTGGCCTGGCCCGCGGTGTCCTGGACAAGGAGTACTACAGTGTTCGACAGCACCGCCATGCTCGCCTCCCTGTCAAATGGATGGCACTGGAGAGCCTGCAGACCTACAGATTCACCACCAAGTCTGATGTGGTGAGGCCCCACCTGCCCCAGAGTCAGTGTCCTGGGAGAGCACGTGGCCTTGCCCTTTCAACTCCAGATGATGATCTGAGCCCAGGGAATCCCTAAGCTGAGCAGCCCCCACAGCCCATTTGCCCACCTCTTGAACAGGCCTAAGATAGAGCCCTCTTGCCACAGCAAGAGGGGGCTGTGAGCTCATTGGCTCCTTGCAGACAATACAGGGCACACAGGCCCGACCCCTCGGCAGGGTCTGGTGGTAGAGGAGACTGAGAGAAGATGCTTGTGAGATATTGAGTAGTGGGCTCTGATTGATTTCTAGCTGGGGAACTTGGAGAGAGGACCTGGGGGGCCCATCTGCCTCCACCAAATTTGGAGTAAGAGTTGAGTCTCCTTTTTCCTTCCCACAGTGGTCATTTGGTGTGCTGCTGTGGGAGCTGCTGACACGGGGCGCCCCACCATACCCCCACATTGACCCTTTTGACCTCACTCACTTCCTGGTCCAGGGTCGACGCCTGCCCCAGCCTGAGTATTGTCCTGATTCTCTGTGAGTATGTAGAGGTGGTAATGGGAGGGAGCTGGGCCCCAGAGACAAGGAAGGAACAGGAGACAGAGCTCTTGCCTGGGTCTCTGACTGATCCCCTGGTTGACCTGGAAAAGGACCCTCTCTGGGCCTCAGTTTCCTCATCTGTGGACCGGTTCCACCGGCATTTGGGGCTGAGTGCTGGGAGGAGATCATGGTTGCCATGGTAACAGTACTCCCCACTCAGAGTCTGGGTTGAGGCCAGTGATTTGATTTCTCAGCACTCCACACCCCACCCCCGCTAAGGGGGGCCTGTTTTCCATCTTTTCCATTCACTTAACCTCAGAGAGAAGTTCCATTAGCTCCCACACTAGCCCCCACCCCCAATATCTCCCTACCAGATATAGTTTCAGATATATATCTGTTCCCAAGGCATGGTGACAATTATGACACAGTCACTTGTGCCTGCCCAGTGGGTCTGTGCTGGGGTTCAGCTTCAGAAGCAGTACACGTGCCTCGTCTGTGCCCAGATCTTTGTGGTTAGAACAGGAAGAACCAGGTCACAGGTAAAGGTAGTTGATGACTCCTGTCTCAGGCTGTGCTCTAGAAAGGTACAAGTAACCCTTCTTCCCAGCCCCTGCCTGCCTTGAGTTTGATCTTTATTGCTCATTTCATTAATACCTTTGGTTTGAAGTAAGAGAAATCATCTTTACTACCCACCTGCCCCCGGGTCAGATTCCCTGAAACAGACTCTGACCTGGAGATATATATATATATATATATATATATCTGGGGTTTATTGATAGATTGGGGGCCAGGGAAGCAGGATTGGGCAGGAGGAGAAGTTGGGCTGCCATGCAGATGCCGCAGAGGCCGTAGCCCATCCCACAGGGGCTGCTTGATCTGGTGTGGCTCTTTAATATTTTTTTTAATTTATATTTTTTAATGTGGTTTTGTTTTGTTTTGTTTTGTTTTGTTTTTGTGAGAGAGACAAAGTATGAGCAGGGGGAGGGACAGAGAGAGAGAGGGAGACGCAGAATCCAAAGGAGGCTCCAGACTCTGAGCTCTCAGCACAGAGCCTGATGCAGGGCCAGAACCCACAAACTGCGAGATCATGACCTGAGCTGAAGTCGGACGCTTAACCGACTAAGCCACCAAGCGCCCTAGAGTTTTATGAAATTTAGATCAAGGGGCCAGGTCCTTGTACTGGACATTAATAAGTCACTGGTCATGTGCGGGACTCGGGGAGGCAGTACCTTCTGCCTGGGGCAATTCCTAGGGAGAACTTTAGCCAAGAGTTGGCAGCAGCCACTTGGAGAATGAAGGGGGATTTGGGTGGACCACCACAGCATCCACTAGACCAGACCAAGTCCCTTCTCTGCTCGAGGCCACAGTTTCCTCATCTGTAAAGTTGGGATGACGACAATACCACCTCCAGAGTCTGAGAATTATGAGATTATTGTGTGTAGGGCACTTAGTGTCATTTAAGGCAGAGGTGGCATTTCCAAAATGAAGAGGCATGTATTGGGGTCCACTAGGTACACCCAGAGAAACAATGGCTGGGAATCCCACATGTCCATGTCTCAGAACTTTTAATCCCCATTTCACTGGATATGGGCTGCCTTCCTAGAAGATTTTAGATGATAACTGTGACAGCCTGTGAGCTGCGCCTGAAGCTAAGCAGCACTTCACAGGCATCCTCCCACCCTACGCCGCCACAGCTCTGTGATCAGAGGAGGATCCAGAGACACAGAGAGGTTAAGGATCTGGCCCACAATCACATTGCTCAGGTCACCGGGTTCAGGAGTCCAAGCCCTTAACCCCTGGGGCAATTCAACCTCTGCCAGCGTGGGGGAGGCAGGACTGGAACAGCAATCACAATACTCAGAAGAGGTGCTCCTGACTGGGGCAATGCTCTGCACTCGGCCCTGTCACCTGTCCTCATCCCTGTGTGGCCGGCCAGGAGATTAACAGCAGCTGGGCAGCCCTGAATCTCTGGGTGGGGATGTGCCCTGCCTCTGACATCTCTCTCTCCCCACAGGTATGCAGTGATGCAGCATTGTTGGGCTGCGGACCCTGCAGGGAGACCCACCTTCTCAGCGCTGGTGGAGGAAGTGGAGCACGTGGCGGCCAGACTGCTTGGGGACCACTACGTGCAGCTACCTGCAACCTACGTGAACCTGGGCCCTGGTGCCTCTGATGAGGCGAACATGCCCCCAGAACAGTCTCGGACCCCACCTGTGCACAGGATCACCCGTCGGCCCCGGCCTTCCTCAGAGCCACCACAGCCCACGTGACCTCAGCCCTAGGCAGGCCTGAGGGATCGGACCTGCCTAGCAGCCAGGGAGTTAATCCCAAACTGCCTCTAGGCCATGCCAGGCCAGGGGCACCCCGAGCGGGCCTCTGCCCTGTCTCTGCTTCCTTAACCTTAACCTTCAGGAGGGAGCAAGGCACCTTGGCCCTTCACTCCAGAGAGGGAGCAGTGAGAATGATCCTTGATACGAGGAGTATTTATGACATACCTGGTGTGTGCTTGACCTACTGGGCACAGGGGACTCAACGGTGACCGCACAGACACTGGCCCTTGAACTAGTAAATGAACCAACGAATCAATCATCAAGTACAAATTGTGGTCAATGCTATGAAAGAAAGACAGGCTGCTTTGAGGGAATGGAGGTCAGCTTTAGAGAGAGAACAGAGGTGAAAGAAACCTCCCTAGGAGGTGACATTTCTGCTATAATCCTGTCAGGTGGGAACTGTGCCAGAAGCAGAGGTGGGGGAAGATAGTTTTGGGCAAAGTGAGCAGCACATGCAAAGACTCTGAGGCTGGAAAGGGGTTGGGTCAGTAAGAAGGCTCCAGAGAACGGGAAGGGTAGGGCAAGGTGCTGATCCAGGCCATAGGGCCCCTGGGGACTTCTTGATACAACCGAGCGGGGTTGGTTGAGTACCCAGGCATGCAGCAGCCAGAATGGCTTCTCTCACTGCCCAGCCCACGTCTGCCCCTTTCCCCAGGCCCTAGCCGCTCTCAGGGCTCCCTGCTTCACCTGCAGCTCCCCCTCACATGCACACACACACTGTCAGGGCACAGAGACCAGCTCCCCCACCTCAAAGCCTGCCAGCGTTGCCCTTGCAGCCTTGAGAGAGATGAGCCAGTGGCAAGGCCTCAGCTCCACACTTTCAAGGCCACCAGCTTCAAGATGCTGGACTGCCCAGGATATTTATACTCGGCAAGGCCGCTGCACGATAGCCACTAGAGGAGCAGACTCCACCGGAGAGCGAGAACAGTTTCCTCCTCATACTACTCCTCCCCCGCATCCTTGATGCTAAAGGGGCAGCGGATGCCAGTGACTGGGCCTATCGTGGGGGTTCTTCTCTCTTACACAGGATCCCTGGAGCCTTCATCCCATCAGTTGGGAGACCCCAGCTCACCCTAAGGGGAGCAACCCCCCTCCTGTGAGTTCCCAACTCTTTGCTCTGTCACATATGGAACTCTGGGTTTGGAGCAAGAGCTCCTTGGTAAACAGAGTGGGGATTTCTTGGGTTTCCCAACTCTTCTCTACCCATACTGGGACCTCCTCTGTCACCTCAGGCCACAGGAGGCCCTACCGTGGGGAGACTAAGGACCCTGAGAACATGTGAATAAATCTTAAAAGGGGACTCTTCTGTTCAAATGTAGGGTTCCAAAGATTGGGGGTCTATGATCTGGAGGGATGGACTCTACCTGCCTGTTTGCCACTGTACCTCTGATCCCCACGCAGTCACAGAGGAGGCCTTATAGCCTTGCATGCTCAGCCAAAGACCCCTGGCCCCTGTGTATGTGTGTTGTGGGGGGATCAATTGTGTCACCTGGAGGCTACAAGAGAGATGAGTGGAATGTCCTAGAGTACCCCTGACAGCCACCGTCCCCATACTACTTGGAAAGGGCTGTCTCTGTCCCTCCAGCTTGCAGTCCTCCTGCTCTGACCTCATGCTGGTTATCTGAAGGTCACCCAGAGCTCCCCGCCCTGGATGGGGGGTGAGGAGAAGGCCCAGGGGCCTCTCTGAAGCTGGACTGAGGCCCCTCCCCCACTGAGCCCCTGAAGCTCATGGACCACTGTCTCATCTGCTCTTAAGAGAGGGGCTTGGAGAGGAAAGGGGTCTCTGCTTGGGAGGGGGGCTTAGCAGAGAGGGTTCTCAGAGAAGGGGGATGGAGGACAGCTCAGGACGTGTCAGCTTTCCTGTGCGGCCAGAATGTGGGGCTTTGGACATATTTCTGAGCCAAGGGCATCTGGGGCTAGGGTTCTCCAGGGAAGGGGCCTAGTTAAGCAGGTGCTTAGGCTCCTGGATCATGGCACAGCTGCACCCCCTCCCTCCCAGTGCTGCAGCCCCCACGCTCTGAGCTCCATTCTCAGAGGCACCCGAATAGTCCCAAGTTCAGCTAGAGCGTCAGAAACTGGAACTGTTTCAGGGTTTCAAATTCCTGCCTGGGCCACCAGGGAGAAGACAAAAGGAGGGTTAGTTCCAGGCCCCCAGATGGGCTGGGGGAACTAGAAGGTTTCTGAGTGGCTTCCAAGCCAGTGAAGGCTGAGCTGCCTTTCCCCTGGGGGAGGCCTGAGTAGTATCTCAGACATGGTGGATGGCTGGTGCAAGGAGAAGGATGCTGGTGGTCATGGTGGGCCTAGGCCTACCACTATGATGGGATGGGGTGAGCAGAAGCTTCTCCTGGTGTTTTGGGAGTCCAGTCTTTCCACTATGAGCTGCGAAAAGAAGGTACCATCTCCCATGCCTCATCTCCCTCTATCACAGCCCAGTGGGGCTGGGGGCAACAGGTGCCAGTAAAGGCTGGAGAGAAGCTAAGATGGGAGCTGGGGCCGAGGAAGCTGCAGATGACTCACAGCCTCCTGACTGCCCATTGGTGTCACTGTTGTCTGGCACCTGGAGAGCATGCATGGGGTAGACCAACCTGCTTTGACGGGGGACCATGAGTCTGGTCTGAGATCCTCCTTATACCTCAGTCCCCGCCTTTCAGAGAATTTTCCCAGGGACCCAAAGGCCCTCTGAGGTCACACATGAGGGCTCCAGATATTGCCCCATTCTAAACTTGAGAACTCCCTTTACCTGTAGGAGAGAGCAGGACCCCCAGTGCCAGGGTGGGGTGGGGGAACATGGGCACTCCTGGGAGTGTCTGAGGCTCCGAGAGGCCCAGGCTGCATCTTACACTTACTGCCTCTGCCTGGGGAGAAGCAGTCCCAGGAATCGGTAGCTGAGCACTGAGCCTATCTACCAGGCCCTAACGAAAAACACCTTTTACTCCTTGCTGGGCTGGAAAACTCAGCTCTGTGAAGTCCCCAGGAACTCAGCATCTCTTCACTCAGAGCCTCTGCTCTGCCCATGTGAGGGTCCTAGCCCAGAGATGGGGCTACACACCAGCCCAGAGGAGCGGGGATGACTCTGTGAAGGGCCCCCGGCACTCCACATCTGGCACAGAGGGGCCTGCCCTGCCTCGTTCTCTCCTGCTATTCCTTTGCGGTTTGCTCTGGCCAGAGTTTTTAACCCCATGAGTGTAGATACCAGGAGAGCCCGGGCAGCCGTGACATTCACATCTGGCTGAGGTGGCCTCCTGAGTGGCCTGGGTTCTTCAGGTTTAAAGATGCTGACCTGGAGCATGAGCATGGCCTTCACACTTGGTCCTCTCCTGGTAGGAGTCCTTGGCCCAAAGCTAGGCAGGTGGTGCCCAGCAGCTGGCAGAGCTTGCCTGACCCAGCTCAGAACATAGGTGTGGCGCCTGGATCCCAACCACCTCACACTGATATCTAAGGACCCTCTTAGAAATGGCTGTTTCTCTTGAATCTCCCCACCCCCAATCAGTCCGTCTCAGATAGGGGACTCTCTGCTCCTGAGCTTCCCCGACAGCCTCTGCATCTTGTTCTCTCTCCCCTCAGTGCCCTGAACATCTTCTGTCCCCAGTTCCAGGGTACTCATGCTAGATCTAGCAGGGATGGTAGTGCTGCCTGGAGAGGGAGGCAACAACATCGCACTCTCCTCTTGTAGGACAAGGATCCCAGCACCCGTGTCTGCCCCACCATTGCTACTCATTCCCCTGCAACTTCTGCTCCTCCCATCTGGCAGCCCTGACCTTGTCAGAGAAGCAGAGGGACTTGTGGCCCTGACAGCCTAGACAGAGGGCCCTGACAAGAGGCCCTTATATTTGGCCCTCACCAGTCTCATTGTTGCTCAGTGGAAGCTCAGAGGCAAGGTCCATGGTGGTTCCTATTATGAACTCAGGTGGGGGGAGCTGAGGGAAGTTGCTCAGGAGATGGAGCGCCAGAGGCGCTCAATGACAGGGGCATCGTTGCCTTCTCTCCTCTCTATTCCCTTTTATGTTGATTTAGCCACCTGCACACTTGTGGAATGTCTTGGACTGGGCGCTTGGGATCTAGGAACATATCAGGAAAGGCCAGGGACTCAAAGCAGCCAGCAGCCAAGAGCACGGGATTCAGTCAGCTTGGAGGTCAGTGCTCACTTTCTCATGTCACAAGTCCCACCAGTACAACCTGGAGACTTACAGGTCCCAAAGGAGTCAGCTACACTCCTGGACTCTGTGGTAGTGCCAGCTGCAGCCAGGCATTGGTCCTGCTGACATTTCCTCCAAGCTGGGGAGCTCCCTCTTCAAAGGGGGAAAGGAATCCTTTGGGCAGGATTCCCAGTCACCCTTCCCACATGGCTCCTTCCCCATGGGCTCTGACCCAGCCATCAGTTCTTAAAGTTACCCCCACCCTCCACTGGGCCTGGGTTCTCCAAAGACCCTGAGGGAGGGCAGATATCACCTCCCCTCTGCAGACGTCGTTGGAGGTCGATAGCTATGAAGTTATGTGTGCTTCCGGCAGCACTTCCTCTGCCCCCACCTATACTGGCTCCCGGCTGGGGGGCTGCTCCCAGGGACGGTGAGGAGCTTGCCCCGAGCCCCGAAGCGATCAGGGTGTCTCTGCCGTTGCCCTCCCTCCAGGCTGGTGCGGCTGGCCATCTTTCACGCAGAGTTACGTAAGCTTGAGTCAATTGGAGCTCAAGCAGTTCATTGTGGGCTATTTTTAAGCTGCAACACATCACAGCAGAGGGGTCACTGCACCGAGGCTTGCAGGGAAGGTTGTTTAAACATCTGTTATTTAAATTTCCCTGTGCCTTAGAGCTCAAAAGCCACATCCTCCTGGCACTCTTGGATCTGCATTCTACATCCCAGATTAGGAGTAGATTATCACCTCACCCCACCATCGGTTCCCCTGGGGCTGTTCTATGCACCCTGGCTGTCTCCCTTTGGGGTCAGGTATGGGGACCAGGGAGGAGGAAGGGTCAGCTGTCTCTAGGGAACAGAGGCACTCTGGCCAGGAGAGACTTCAGGGAAGCTGGAAGTTAGTGCTCACGGGTCACTTGGATAGCCCCAGAGTGGAGGGTCAGGAGAGGAAAATACAGAGAGAGCTCTGTGGAGCTCTTTGTGAAGCCAGGAGACCAAGAATGCCTCTTTCCTTTTGGGGGGAACCTCAGTTTCCCCTCAGTACCCAGAGAGGTTTGGGTTGATACATCCTTTTAGGTCTTTTCAGAAGCCTGCCTTTACCTGGACTGTGCTCCAACGTGAAATGCCCTCCCTTCACAGATCTAAAGGCCACCTAGCTGCACCCTCTGGGGAAGAAGGGCTGGAGTACAAGCCCCTGGACACTGGGCATAAGCCTCTCAGAAAACAGGCCTTGCTTTTTACTCCATTACCAAGTGGTTGCCCCCACTGGAAGCTCTCTAAGGCTCCTTCTGATCCTAGATTTTTTGGCAATATCCATCCAGAGTCTTCCCAGGGCACAGGGTGGGGAAGACGCGTAGACTGGAGGAGTGCAGGGCCAAGGATTTGACAGAGCTGTTTCCTGAGAGCACGAAGAAGCCAAAAATGCATCTGCATTGGAGAATCAGGTCTGGGAGACCTGGCTAGTCCTGAAACCCTCTCTCTCCCCTTGGTGCCCTTTCTGCCCACCACCCTCAACACATCCTGGGTGGGAGGGTTCTAGCCTGATCCACAAGGTAGAATGGTTTCTCAGAGTGCCCTGACTCCATCTTATGAAATCTGACCCCATCCCCAGGGGTTGGAGCCTTTTCCCCAAAGTCGGCCCAGAGGGGGCCAGGTGAGGCGTGAGAGGAGGCAATGACAGGACCTGCCCTTCCAGAGGAGACTCCTTATGGCCTTGCCCTCAGACTAGGTCCCTTCCAGTTCTTTCTTGGTCCCTCCATTCCAGAGAGCCCTCAGCCTGGGGAATGGGCTCAGCCTCGGGGAGGGGCTCTCTAGTTTGCCATGGCAACATGTTGGCCCTCCTCACTTTCCAGAATCAGAAATAGAATTGGATGCCCTTCTTCGTGGTGAGAGACTGTTTAAAAACATGTAGGGGGGAGGGGTATAGTGGCAATGTCCCTGCCCAAACCCTGGGGGCTGGGCAGAAGGGGTCCAGCCTGGGAGCCTCTCTGGCTGCCCTGCTGTCCCTCCCTTTACCTGGATGAAATGCAGTGGACTTTGGCCAGCCAAGAATTCTGAGTACAAAGGACTCAGCGTGGTTCATCAGGGTATGTAGCTGGCCCCTCTTCAGCACTGCCAGGGTCCTGGAAGGCCACTGGCTTAGAGGTGCCATTAGGGAAAATGGTCCTCCCAGGCTTGATCCACCTGCTAAGCTATTGGGAGGAGGAGAAGGTTCATGTGGGACACAGCTTAGGTGGGGGTTTGGGGCTGCAGCACTCAGAAGAGAGGCGTGTTGGCTCCTTTCCAGCAGGGGCCACGCGTACAAGCCCTAGGCATGGTAACCAGTGGTGGTACATAGATTTCCGAAGTATGGGGCCAGAGCCTGGTGGTATGGCTTCAGATTCTGGCTCTACTGCTAATTAGCTAAGACCTCTGTGAATTCTTTCTCCCCTCCGTGCCTTGATTTCTTCATTTGTAACATAGGGATGATAGTGCCTGGCTCATCAAATTGTCATGAGGCTGGGTAACATGCGTTCAGCACTGCCTGGCTTGGAAGAAGAGCCCAATCATTATCAGTCATCGTTATTGTTGCTATAAGGGGTGTTTGCTTCCCAGGGGGGAAGAGCTTTCTCTCTCCGGACTTTCTTTGGGCCTTCCTTCGTGGGCCCACATCCTTCAGCTGGCTCTTCTCCCTTCCCCCAGGATACCTCAGGAGAACAACCTCAGATCAGTTGTTCGCAAAGCTCCCAGCCCTGGAAAGGAGGATTATGCCTCTCCTCTGCAGGAGAAGGGGGATGGCTCTCAGGGCCTCCCTCCCTGCCTCCCCAGCCCTCCCAGGTGCAGCCCAGCTCAAGGCCTGCACACGCACCAGAGGCTGCTACCAGCATCTCTGTTGTGTGGGAAAAATCAGTTTGCTCAGGGCCAGAGATGAATGAAGTTGATAGTGTTCAGCATGCATGTACGTGTGCATGTGTACGCACGCAGGCCACAGACCCTTCGGCTCTGCCACCTTCCTGGGCCACAGTGTGTGGTGACACAGTAGTGTTCAGTAGTGTTCTTAACTGAAGGCAGCATCTGGGGAAGGGGGAGGAGGCCTGGGGGGCCCGAACGTGGCTGAGTCAGGCCTTGCCCCGTGCTGCGCCAGGAAGGTGCAGATGCAGCACAGTGCTAGCCTTGGTCCCTGGTCACATCGTTTCACACCCCACGGCCAACTGTAAGCACTATTTTTAACCTTTGTGAAAACACTGCTTCAGAGGACAAACCTACAGCTGCATTCTCCACAAACCTGTTTCCTGGGCAGAAAGACTGAGGCCTGAAAGGACATAGCCCTGGGGACCAGACGGAAGAGGCTCAGAGCTGACAGCTGGCAGGAGGGAGGAAGACAGACGCGGCCCCAGGTCGGAACCTCCAGACTAGGCCTGTGGTAACAGGTGGTTCCCCAAACTGCTGCCTAGGCCTGTCTTCTGTAGCAGTAGGGCATATCTAATGGTGGTGGTCCCGGCAGGTCCCACCCCTCCCTGTCCTATGCTTGCCCATTTAGGAAGCGGAGGGTGAAAGTGCCCACCCAGTCTAATAGCTTACATTTCCTATGTGCCTACCCTATGTCCAGTCCTTTGTCCCGCTTGTCCTCACTGTCTAGACAGCTGTGCCCACTGCATGCCCAGTCCTGCACCAACCATACCTCCACTCTGTAGCCAGTCCTGTGCCCCCTGTGTCCCTACTGTGCCCCATCTGTAACTGCCACTTGGCTGGCCTTGTGTCCACTGTGGCCTAGCCCTATGCCAAGTGCCCTGCCCCCCTCCTGGCCAAGGTGAAGTTGACACAATGTAACAAGAGCTAGAACATTCTGACTTGAGGATTCTGAGCAAAGGCCCCACCCCACCTCTGTGGCTCCCATAGCCACCTCTGTGGGATACTGACTGGTTCTAGACTTTGAGGACATGTGACTCTGGGGAGGGGGCTCTGCAAGGCACAGGCAGAGGAGAACCATCTGGAGCAGAAAGACTGCCAAGGAGCTGCTGTCCCTGGAGCGGGAGCCAGGGAACATGGGGGAGAGGGAGCATGAGCCTGAGCTGGGCCCTTCACCCTTTTCTGTCTCCCAGGACTGAGTGGTAAAGGGGCTTTGATACCCCAAAGGGCCTCGTGTCACATACTTGGAACTCATCCCTGGTTCAGGCCTTACGCCTCAAGATGACACATGAGAAGTAAAGAGAAAGAACCAAGTCTGGCATCTGAGGTACACTAGGAATCCAGACTCCCCTGCCTACCTTTTTCCATTGGGCTTACACTGCCACCCCTAGGCCATGCCACAAGGGGCACTACCTTCACTCTACGGTTGGCTTGGGTAGAGTAGTCACCTGGTTGGTAAGAGGAGAGGAGGCTGGCCTAGGGTTGGTGGACTTCACCAAGGTCCCTGGGCCTTTCTGTTTCCCAACGTTCCCTGGGCAGGCCACATTCCTCAGGGGGGAGGGGCCCCTGGTTTCTCACACTCTGTCACCCCTCCACCCCGGTCATTGGGGGCTGTGATGTGTGGGGTTGCCATGGCAACGAAGTGGGGGCAGGGCACCTAGGGCATGGAGCAGGACTATGGAAGTCACCAAGAAGGTGGGGGGCCCTGATACATCGGGCCCCCAAGGCCACTCCTCGGCCAGCAGCCAGCAGCTGGGGGGTGGCCTCAGAGGGTCCCAGGGAGCATGGATAAACCCAGGATCTGTATACCTCAGGCAGGGGTTGTCATTGTCCACCGAGGCCATCATTGATGGGACCTGTGGCCCTGCCTCCCAGGCTCATGCCCCTGAACCCATTCACCAGCTACACCGGGACCCTGCTGAGCTTAGCTCCCAGTGTGGCTGTGAGCGGGCCTCCCAAGATACCCTGAGGCTCCCCTCTACTAGTCCATTTCCAAGCTCCATCGTGGGAACCCAAACGCATCTCATCGTGGAGAACAGGACCCTGGCCCTACCCGTGTGCACAAGCAGTGACGGCACCAGTGACATGACCCAGGATGGATTCTGCCGCTCTCGGTTTCAGGTGCAGATTGCAGGGCAGGGCAAGGCTCCAGCTAAAGTCCTGGTAGGCTGGGGCAAAGGCCCCTGCAGCCCTGACCAGATAGTCCCCTTGAGCAGCAGGAAGAGTCGGCGGCTACCCTATTTCCTTTCAGGGGAGGATGGCTCAGCTGCAGCCCAAGGTCCTCCTCTGGCTCCAACCCAAGGTCAGGGCCAGGGAAAGTGCCCGTGTCCAGCCCAGGCTCCTCTAACTCCATCTCAGGCAAATACTTCAGCTGTGGATACAACCCCAATGCCAGCAGCAGCTGAACCTTATACCTGCAACCCTGATCACTCAACAGATACCATTGCCGTCACCAATAGCCTGTCCCAAGACCTCCTGCTCAGGAAGTGTGGCAGCCAATGGTCAGTTGTCTTGGAGTCTTCCGAGGTGGTCACACCCTGCCAGGACAAAGTGGATTTTCATTTTCAGGAGGAGCCTCCCACCCCAGCGCCCACTTCAAAGGAATTCTCAGACCATGTCCAGGAGCTTAAGGTTACCAGAATGGAGGTGTTACCCAACCAGCCCAAGAACCCAGCAGAGAAGCCCCTGGTCTACACCTCCAGGCCAGGCAGCCCAACACCAGGCTTAGGACCCCCGGGTAACCCCAGGTCCCAGAGGAGTAGCCATGAGATCTGCAGCTCTCAGCCAGACCAGCAGCCTCTCAATGTTCACAGCAATACCTGCCCCAATGAGCCAGCATGTGCCTACCAAGTATCCTGCCACAAGCAGTCCCCAGCCCAGTCTACCAGGGAAGCCATACTGAGTCCCCTTTCCAGTGCCCCCACCTGCCAGCTCCGGGATGCTGTGGAAGACCGTGTGCTGGTATTTGATATGGCCACAGGCAACACCAGGATGGGGCTGCTGTGCCATGACCCCACGGGTTCACGGGCAGTGCTAGTGGGCCTCATGCCCAGCCACCCAGCCACCTGTGTCCCTGAAAATGTGTTGTCCACTCAACCGTTACCCGTGCCAATCCTTTCCCCTGACAACAATCGCTCCAGATTCTGGTCCACTTCACCCATGGTGTCCAGCCCTGTGCCCTCTAGCCGCTCATCGGGAACCTATCGAGAGGTGGCCCTGGTTCCCAAGGAGGCCAATCTCAACTTGGAGTCACGGGACGCCCCTGGTACACCCATCAGACTGTTCACTGGGCCCATTCCACTGGGGATGCCCCTCCAATTTGGTGAGAGGATATCGAGCCATGTTCACGAGCCTGGCTGGTCCAAACCTGACGCTGAAAAAAATGAAGCTAGTCGCACCATCTGGATGCTGGATACATCCAGGATGCAGGACACTTCCATGGTCCAGCCCAAGAAACTGCAGAGGATAAACTCAGAGCTGACCCCAGAGCCTGCTCCACAAGCCAAACCCCAGGAGATATCCAGATCCCTACTCCAGGTGGATACAGGCAACCACAAACAGAAAGCGGTCCTTACTGCTCACTCTGACAACCTTAGGGTGGAAGGTGCTGGACAGGCCTCCCTCAGTGGCCAGCCCCCACTAGCTGAGCAGTGTCCCCTGGCTGGACAGCCCCCTCCAACTGCTCAGCCTCCCTCTGCTGACCAGTGCCCCCTCACCAGGCAGACCTACCCTTCTGCTCAGTCACTCCCAGCTGAGCAGCCCCCTTCCACCATGCAGCTCCCCCTTCCTGGTCAGCCCCCTCTCACTGGAGCTCCTCTTGCCAAGCAGCTTTCTCCCACTGGGAAGGCTTCCTTTTCTCAAGGACCCTCCATTTCCAAAGAGCCCATCATCTCAGGAGGGCCCCCCATCCCCAGAGAGCCTGGCCAGGCCTCCACATTGTGCCAGGAAGGAGAGCCCTTGGGCTTGCCAACCCACGTAAGGCTACTTCAGGTGCCCCTGGCCCCTGAGGAGAGCTGTGTCTACACGAGTAGAGAAAAGGTCGGTGTTGGTACCTCTCAAAGGTCCAGCACACATCAGCTCTCATCCTGGCAACCTGGCAGCTCCCCTGGGACCCCAGAGGAGCAGTTTTCCCTGGTCACATTCTCTACACCTGGCACTGACTGCAAGGTCTTGCCCGTGGCCATGGTGGGCACTGACCCCCAGGGCCCCCGGTTCAAGCTGACGGCTGAGGACGTTACACACTCACCAGTGGTTACACACCTTGGCCTGCTCCGTGGGGCCTGCTATGAACTGGTGCCCGCCACGGATGCTCTGCCTGTGCAGTCCCCGGTGCTCTGCCGCCACTCACTGGGTCCCTACCAGGACATGGCAGCTGTGGTGATTGACACAGGCACGGGCTTCACCAAATGTGGACTGGCTGGAGAGAACCACGTCCTCAGTGTGGTGTCCTCACGTGTCCAACTGCTACAGCACCCACCCCAGGACGAGCCTCGGTACGTGGTGCCTGAGGACCAAGAGGGCTCGTATTCGGTGCTGAATCGAGGAGTGGTCTCTGACTGGGATGCCCTGGAGGTGCTGTGGCAGCACTTGTTTTATTGCAGGCTGGGTGTGCGGCCGGAGGAGCTGGCTGTCCTAGTGGCTGACTCACCCATTTCGCCGCGCACCAACCGAGAAAAGGTGGCTGAAATACTCTTTGAGCGTTTCCACGTGCCAGCCATGCAGACGGCGCATCAGGCCCTGCTGGCACTCTATGCTTATGGGCGCACCACCGGGCTGGTGCTGGGCAGTGGCCATGGCACATCCTATGTGGCACCTATCCTCACTGGGGATCTGGCCCCACTTGACACATACCGGCTGGACGTGGCTGGTGCTGACCTGACTGAATACCTGGCTCAGCTATTGCTGGCAGGTGGCCACTCACCGCCCAAGGCAGGGTTGGTCAACCAGATTAAAGAGGCTTGCTGCTACGTGGCCATGGACATGACAGCTGAGATGGCCCGCACCCAGACTCAGGCCCGAGTGGACTTCGTGCTTCCAGACAAGCAGGTCATCACACTGGGCTCTGAACGTTTCTGTTGCCCTGAGGCCCTCTTCCAGCCCAATCTGCTAGGCCTCAACCAGCCTGGCCTCCCACAACTTGCCCTCCTAAGCATCAGCCGGCTGGAGGCCAAGCAGCAGGAGCAGCTACTGGCCAATGTGGTGCTGGAAGGTGGCACCACTCTGGTGAATGGCTTTCCTGAGCGCCTAAGACGGGAGCTGGGCCCCCGAGCCACTGTGCTGGGCTCTCCCCACCGTGCTGTTGCCGCTTGGCTTGGAGGCTCCATCATGGTGTCCCGGGACTCCTTCCAGAGCCTGTGGCTCAGCCGCCGTGAGTACGAGGAGGAAGGCCCTTGGGCCATCTACAAGTACCATCTGTGAGCACATAAAAGTTCTGGTTCTGCTTGCTTTGAGTACTGTGGCATGTTTTAGACACAGAGTGGTGTGGGGAAGGACAGAGGTCCTCCAGAGGCATGGGGTCAGAGATGGGGATCCTGGCACTCCCAAGGCACACTCTGCCTCTGCACAATGGAATTCCATGGGTCCTGGCAATCTTATCCTTTCCAGAGAACCTCAGAGCCCCTTGGTTGGCATCAGCTCTGGTCTAGTCTGACCTTTACTGCACCCCAAGGGCAATCATAGACAGTGGCTGCTGTGGGTTTTGCCCCGTTGCCCTGGCGACAAGTGCAATTACCCTTGATTGCCAGCTGGTTGCCATGGCAATTTCAAACATAATGTAATAACCCACACAGCCTGGAGTGAGTCATGAGGGGGGGGCAGCCCCCTCCCCTAGCTCCAGAGGAAAAGATGCCTTGCCCTCCTCCATCTTGGGCCCTCTATGGGGTCTAAGGACAGCAACATGGAAAACAGTCTAACAGTTCCAAAGATGGCTGGGGACCTTTGTTGCCCCCAAGGGAGGATACCTGTCAAAGTCTGGGTTTCTTGGGATAGCTGGCCTGGTAAAAAGTCTGAACTTTGTCTGAAGCTCTATGCTTCTGTGGGTCAGTCAAAGTATGAGGGTATGGGAGTACTGGCCTTTGGTGTCCTGGGACAGGAAGTCAGGGTCATGCAGGGGGACAGATAAGTCCTGGATCCTAGGTGGGAGGTACAACCTGAGCTGGGCGATGAGGATCTGGCCTGCTTTCTGGGCTCTGTGGATAGGGAGGCTCACACTTTTTCCTGCCTCTCTGACTGTCTAGCTTTGGTGGCTGCCAGAACTGTCAACCTTGGGCTCCCTTCCATTTCTCAGCTTCCCAACCGGAGCTATCCTTGCCCACTGGCCTAGGGTACTGGCTTCTTCAGGATGTCTTCATAGAGGCTACTGGACAGCGTCAATACCAGCTGACCCTGCTCTTTTCCCAAACTCTGCCCTGTCCTAAAGGGCTTTCCACCATTCCTCTGGCCGGGGTGTGTGTGTTGGGGGCGGGGCGTGGCTAGAAGCCATGGCCCCTGACCTTGTCTAACTCTAAATAGTGGAGGTGGGTATAAAGTTCCATGTGGGCCCAGTCCATGGCCTGGAAGAGTTGAGAGGATGGCATTCAGCTGGTATTGCTACTTCCTGCCTGGAAGGTGGCTAGAGATTGAAGCCAAAACACTGAAGCCCTACCCTGCCTGTGCCTCTCTGGCTGGGGGCTGAGGGACAAGCATGCCTCCATCCCAGCACTGTGTTCTCATCTTTAGGTTGCTGTATCCACAAAGGGCAAAGACCTGGCTACCCCCCAAATGCCTGAGAGTGAGGGGCTGTCCTGGGCGGGGAGACTGGAAATAGCCTGTGACGTAGGGTCATCACAGCCCCTGCCAGCCCTTGGACATGGCCCAGCCTCTCCCACATCCTGCTCCCATACCCTGATTCAGCCTCCACAGTCCTGAGGCCTGTGTCAGGCAGGAAGGGGACCGGTGGCTCCAGGGACCAGTGGCTCCAGGGACTAGCAACAGCGTCCATGTCATGTGCGAGCAAGCACGCCTGGGTGCACACAGAATGCAGATACACGTGCTACTGGGCACCAGTGCACACACTGTGCTATTGCCGTCTCCTTCAGCATAAGAGCACACACACACACAGATACACTCACACGTGTACACACACACCCCACCACGTGCACTCACCCACAGGCACATGGAGTGTGCACACGACCAAGAAGAGGTGGAGCACTGCCAGCAGCAGGCAGGGCTCTAGCGAACCACCTCTTCCCCTGCCTCTAAATCCCCCATTCCAGCTTCTCCTCAGCCCAGCTTCTTCATACCTAGAGAGCTACGACCTTCAGGAAAGACAGAAAATGTATGTCACACGTGTGGGGTCAGGAGGCCATGGCTCAGCTGGACTACACAACTCAGAAAACCATTGTTTCAAGAACAGTGGGCAGACAGCAGGAAGGACTGAATGCTGGGCCATTCATTCATTCTGCAGACACGAACTGATCATACTGAGATGAAACCCGGCCTCTGCCTGCTGACGCCCAGCCTGCCAGGCGAGTCCTACCCAGTGGTGGGGTTGGTGCTGTGACTGAGACCACCCAGAGACAAAGGGCCCAGAGCTGGCATCAGCTTGGCCTGGAAGAGGTGACCCAAAGCCAAGGAAGGATGTGAGGGGCTCCTGGACACCCTCGTCGGGAGGAAGATATTGACAGACCTTGTTTGAATGGTCATTTCCCAGGCTAGCCTTCCCAACCTCGGCCCCAACTTCACTTGACCAGTCACTCCTGTCAGCAGCCATGGGGAGCCGTGCAGGGAAGACTCACACAAATCCAAGAGTTTGGAGATAACCTTACCCAGGATGGGGTCAGAAGGCTCACTGGGAGGTTTGGGGTGTGGTGGAACACAGCTCCAGGCACCAAAAAGCCCATCTGGCCTTCTGACGTGGGCCTCAGGATGGTTCTCTTGCAAGGGGGAAGGAGCAAGCATTGGGTCCATGTGCCTCCCTGACAAAGGACAGAGAAATGGCCAAGGACTTCCTTCATTCTTCTTCCTGGTAGTTCTTAGCCTCTTTCCATCAGAGGGCAAGACTGGTGGGACACCTTAGTGCAAGAGTTCTCCTGTATCCCCACATCCCAGCCCAGGCTGCTGGTGGTGATGCTGCTCATGAAGTGTTTGAGGGTGATTGAAATGGAAAGAAAGCACAATCCACACCATGTCATAGGTGACTGTTACAGGCTGGGAAATTCAGCCGTGCACAAGGAGGGGGCAGACTGGACTTCAGGATGAGAAAGGCTGAATTGGGGTGGGGTGGGGGAATAGGAGGTTCTGCCACCATGGTCTGGAGCCCTCACTGACCACTTGCCCACATACCCAACTATGTGCTTACTATTCTTAGCTAGGGGATGCCAATCTGTAATGCAGCTTGCCCTAGCGACTGCCCACTTTGTTCTTGTAAGTAGGTTCCACCCTTTCGGTCAGGTTTTGGGAGTTAGGCAGAGCGCTGGGCCCCTGGGGACTACTACCTGCCAAGAGATTCCTGTGCAGCTCCAGGACTCAGGCTTTCCCCACACCTCCTACTCCCCACTCACTACCATGCGTATAAGAAGGCCCCTCTGGCCCCTGTTGCCCAGTCAGTCCCAGGGCCTAAGGGAGTCTTTGAGCTCTTGGCCGGCGCGCGCAGGGCAGGCCAGTGCTCGACAACTCGTTACCACTGGTCGTCCGCTCCGCTCTGAGTGGGATTCTGGCCTCAGGCTCCTCAAGGGCCCGGGCGGAGCCGGCTGAGGGAGGCCCCGCCCCCAGCCCGCCCCCGGCCCGGGGTGCGAATCCGGTGCGGGCGAGCGGCGGGAGATGCTGGAGGTTTGCGAGCCCAAGCGGCTGCAGCTGGCGCCGCGTCTGCCCCGCGTGCCCGGAGCGGATTCTGCCCGCCGCCCCCGGAACCCTCGGCGCCCCACTGAACCCGAGATCGCTTCCTCCGTGTGACCGACCGGCGCTGCAGGTGCGGGGTGGGCCGCGCGGGGGGGGGGCGCCCCCCGAACGCACGTTGTGGGGGTCTTGGGGGATTGGGTCTACTGACTCAAGGTTCGGGTCTCTCAGTGCGCTGGGGCTCCTCGAGGGCTTGGGGTCTCAGCGGGGGCAGAGCACGAGGGATCTGCAGATCTGGGGGTCGGCGCGCGGGGTTGGGCTTAAAGTTCCCAGCACCTCGCACGGCTCGGGGGTCCCAGGGGAAGCCTCTGAGACTCAAATCCAGGCGAATCTTGCCCCCCTCCCCGTCCCTCCGCTCCCCCCCCCCCCGTCTTGCTGGGCTTCTGATTGTGAAAACCTTAACCCTCCGAACATTCGTGGTGCCCCTTGGGGGTAGGGGCCAAGGACTGAGCCAACCCTTTTGACTCCCAGAGCCGCCTTCAACCCCTCCCAACTGCCCCCGAGTCCCCTTCCTCCAGCTAAGCAGTCACTAATTTCCATGACAACGGAGAGTTCTTTATAGGCGACAACCTGAAGGGGGCTGGGCGGGGCTGCCGCGGGGTGGGGGAGGAGGCTCCAAGCCCCTGGGGGCCAGCAGACCCCTATCCAAGATCCGGCTTCGAAGCCTTAACGTGGGGGCCGGTTGGGGGTTCAGGACACCGACCCAGCGCTGCGCGGTGGGGGTAGGGGACGCACATGTTTCTGCTGGGAGGTGCGGGGCTTGGTGCTCACACGTGTGCCTCCCGCATGTGTGTTGCTGTGCCAGCGGGGGCGAGTCAGCAGCGCTGGGGAAGGGGGTCAGGGTGGCGCCACGTTGGAGAGCAGGGCCCCTGGCTGGTGGTGGTGGTGGGGGGGAACAGTGGACAATGAACAAATGAATTTCTGTCTTCCCATCTTGTAGTGTCTGGCAGAGACCCTAGGCTCTCCCAGCCCCCCATAGCTGTGCCAAACTGCTTTTGTCCGCACCCGGTAGACAGAGCCTGCTCTACCAGGTTCCCTTCTGGGGAGCAGGGCCCTCTATCCTTAACCAAAAGCTTAGTCTGCAGCAGTCCAGCCCCTGTCCTGCTGCCCCCCCCCAAGGACCACAGAGAGACCTGATTCTCCCCCTCCCCCCACCCCACACCTCCTCAGTTGAATTTTAGCCACCTGCTGGACCCCAGTTCCCTCCACTGGGAAACTGGTGTCTTTCCTCCCCTCAGTGTCAGGCTGGGCCCGGGGGGGGGGGGGGGGGCAGAGGTCTCTCTGCCCTTCTTTTACAGAATTTGGTGTGAACCCCCAGGTGCCAAAGGCTGCCTTCCCCGTATCTGCTGCTGGCCCGCCTCTCTAGCCCATGTCCTGGCCACCACTCCTTGCCTGGAAGAAGGCCACAGACTTCATGATCTCCATCTAGGGAAACTGAGGCAGGGGTTTGGTGCTCTGCAGTTGTTATCCTGTTTCTGGTTTGTTTAGGGTGCTTTTCTGGCCCCCCTGACGGGATCCACTGTTGGAAAGTGGGATGTCTGCAGCAGGGAATTAGGCTGAACCGCAAGAGGGGCCCTGGGGACCCAAGCGCTGGGGAGGATGGCAGATAAAGGGGGTGTGGCTGGGGAGTCTAGGCAGGGCTGGGCCAGCTGAGAGAAGGGGCTATAAAGGGAAGCAGCCAGGTCTCTAAGCTTCATTCCTACCCCTTCCCCAGGCATGCACCCTCCACCTGATGGACCTGCCTTCCCTAAGCTGCCTAATGTTTGGGAGAGGGGCCATGGAATTGTTCTGAGGGGAGTGCAACAGCTGGCCTCTTCTGCCAGGCCATGGTTGCACTCAGACACCAAGTTCAATGCATTTCTGAGGGATACAGGAGGGTTCAGTGTCAAAGGTCCAGACACCATGGGCAGCTCATGGCCCAGATGTTCAGAGCACATGGCATGGAGGCCTTAGGGCTCTGCTGGGTGCCCATAGGCCCTTCAGAACCCCTGCCCACCTTTCCTGCCTGTGTCATTGTGCCTGTGTCCTTTTTATTGTCACCTCTTTGCTCCCCTTCCATCATTTTTTGCCATTGTCCCTCACTGTCCCTGCCCCCTCTCTCTTTTCTAAAGTCTCTCAGTTCTCCCTTCTCCCCTTCCTTGACAGGGCCAGGTAGCAGAACCCATGGGGAAGGAGTTGGGCCAAAATCTCAGAGAATTCTTAGAAAAGGGGTTGGCCAACACCTCTCCCCTTCCCCTTCCCTTTGTTTCAAAACTTCCATCACCATAGCAATCCTTTACTCTGGGGCCTTCCCCTGCATTTCCCTCCTCCACCCACAAGGCAGCAGGGCCGCCAGTCGATTTTCCTTCAGGGTTGCCTGGGAGGGCCAGTTGGTTCTTAGCCCTGCCATGCTAAGTTCAAGGCTGAACTTCCTGGAGGCAGCACTGGACTGTATGCCCACTGCTGAGGCTGGAGAGGCCCTCCTGTCGTTACTCCGTCATTAGATGGGAGAGTCAGCAGCAGGGACTATGGACTATGATTTAGCTAGAGCCTGAGCCCCAGCCACAGCGACCCCCTGCCCATGTCCCTGAAGCAGTTAGACAGTGGGCTAGAAGCTTGGCTCTGCCTCCTGACACGAGACCCTGAGGGTGAAGTCTCCATTTCCCCTGGTCCTTCTAGTTAGACCTCAGCTGTGAGAGCCAGGCAAGGCTTGGGCCTAGGCATGTCCTTTGCAGCCCCAGTCCCTAAGAGAGGCAGAGTAGGGGAGGGAAGGGGGTACCTGAAGGCTGGTGTTCGCAGCTGCCAC
Source organism: Paguma larvata (assembly GCA_030068075.1). Lineage (NCBI taxonomy): Eukaryota > Metazoa > Chordata > Mammalia > Carnivora > Viverridae > Paguma > Paguma larvata. The sequence goes on along the minus strand of CM057842.1, from coordinate 17,858,563 downwards.
TAAATCGGGAGGTGTTGCCCACAGTTGTTGGAAGATAGTGGGAGGCCTCTTGGGCCCCTCCTGGTCTCCCAGGATTTACTGCAAGCTCTGGAACTCCACATGGGAGAGAAACAGGGCAGCAGGAAACTTGTTTATTGCTGTGAAAGGTGGGGCCTGAACCAGGCTGACCCCACTGGAGGAGGGAACAAGACTCCAATGCAGGACCACAGGACCTCTGGACTTGCTTAAGGCTGCAGCTGGGCCCCTAGGGGGCCCTTTATTACCAGGACACCAACAGGCAGAGTCTCCCTCAGGGTGGCCCGAAGCTCGATTGCCCAAGCCCAGGGGTCAGACCTGAGGAGCAGGCAGTAACTGGGAGTGCTTGGCCCTTGGGCATCCTTAGAGTCAGTTGGAGGGCACCGGCACTGCCAGGCTCCACACTTCCCCTAAGCTCCCTTTGGACAGCCCCCTGTGCACACCGTTTCTCTGCAGAAAATGGAAGGAGCCATGTCTCTAGGGAAACAGCCATTATGGGGCTTCTGTGCCCTCCCATGTCCCAGTGTGGACCTGGGCTCTGCCCCTGTGTCAGTGGGAGGAGAGCTCTCCACTGTTGGGTATTGGGTCTGGGCTGACTGGGCCATGGGGGTGAGAAATGCGAACCCCTTTCTGCCTGGCTTTCCACTGTTCTTGAAGCTGTCCCTTGACTGCTCCCCCCAGCTTCAGGACCAGGGCCTCCTTTGTTGCAAGCAGGTGCCAGGGGCTTGGTGCACACACCGGCATCCTCCCAGGCAGCAGCAGTGGGCAGCAGATGGTGGAGAGGGTGGGGGTAGGAGAGACCCCTTTTCTTCTTTCTTCGCCCTGGGGCTAGATTGGGGACGGAGGCAAATGAGTGCGGTTTGACTGGTGAGGAAAGCAGTAACTGGGTGAGATCAGGGCATCCACGGTAGAGAAAGAGGCACCCACATCTGTCCCTGCCCCATTCATGAGGTTTTAGCATATGGATCTAGGCCGATGTGACTGTGAGCAGAGGCCCGGATTTCTGTGGTGGAGGAGACCGCAAGACTAACCCTGGGTCCTTGTGTATGACTGAAAGCTGAGCCAAGAACAGGGATGGGCATATACAAAATCTCCGACACCACGCAGCAGTGCAAGGAGCTGGTGGGGTGGGGGGAAGAGGAGGTTGTTGAAAGTATCTCAGAGAATGGCCATTTTGAGTCTGGAGCATCAGAATCATTTTAGACAATTGGTTGCACAAACAACCTTATAATGTCAGAAATCACAACAAACCAAGAAAGAGATTAAGCGGTGGTCTCGACACCTAGCTCATGTGGAGGCTGCTTCACAGGGAGGCCAAGGTGGGCAGTACCCTTGCCAGTGTCCACACTTCCTGCCATTGAATGGACATAGGTTGAGCTGGTTAGTCACCTGTTGTTGGATTTTAGGTAGTTGCTGATTTTTTTTACGTTATAAATAACTCTGCCGTGACAAATAGGATACTGGAAGCTTTGGGGGAAGGGCATTCCTGCCAGAGGGAATGGTGCAAGCAAAGCATCAGAGTCTGGGACACAGGTCCCTCCCAGCTCTCCTTGGGGCCCACAGGCTGAGGTACCACCCTCCTGCCTGCTACATGGCTCTTGGATTTCAGCCTGGAGAGGGAATCACAGCGTGTTAGAGCCATTGAGGGACTGATGCAGGCCCCCTCCCCCAGATTGTTAGGGCACAGAGATGAGTGGCCGGCAGTGGTGGGTGGTTGTGCCTCTGCTCTCAGCTGTGAATGTGGGATTCCAGCCACATGCTCCTCTCCGGCAGACGCAGGAGCAGGGCTGTGACCATGGCGGCAAAGACACGCAGTCGGGGACGATCTTCAAAGCTTCTCTTGTTTGCCTCTGCAGTGCCTCACAAGATGGCTTAAGCCCTGGCTTAAATCACGCCAATGAATGCATTTGCGTTCCCTGAGCCCCGATAACCCAGATGAGGGAAGGATGGAATTTGTTTCCTAATGCTGAGGGCGAATTTGAGGGAAAACTTCCAGGACTATGATCCCCCGGGAAGTGGGTGGCCTCTGCCTGGGAGGAAGCCAGCAAAAGCCAGGGCTGGCCATGGGGCTTGTGTGGGTCCTGGCCTTTGACCCTGGCTGGCAGAGTCCCTGTGACCCAAGCTGCTTCCTCTGGGGATGGCTTCTTCCCTTCTCTACTACCGTGTAGCTGTGAGTGAGTCCAGGTAGGGGATCATCTAGGTGCACAGCCAGTGCTGATCGGCGTGGCGGGACAGTGCGCACAGCCAGCAGTGGCAGGGCCATTCAAATGCAGCCTCCGTGCAGAGCTTTTGCCATGGCCTCGGTACCACATTGACCATGCATTATGGAGGTCCAGATCGTCACTGACTCCCCTCCTGAAGTTTACCTCTACCAAGAGCTGCGAGTACATTTTCCTTTGGGTGCTGGAGCCAGTCCACCCAGCACCGCAGGTGAGGATTGGGGTGCAGATCCATGTGTGCCATGTCCCAGGTGCCAGAGTGCCTGGAGCCAGCTGTAGTCAGCTGCATGTGGTCACCTTTGTGACACCCACCCCTGGCCAGGGTCTTATGCCCTGGACCTGACTGCCCAGGTCTCCTGTGGGCCCTGGCAGTGAGGCGCTGGCAGGCTTGTCTAGCTTTTCCGGACCATTTACCTCTGCATGCCTCCTGGCAAATCCTTCCCCTCTAAGGCCCAGCCCTGATGCTGCTTCTTCCTCAAAGCCTTTCCTCACTTCCACCCAAAAGGGGCCTCTCTCTCTCTCTCTGAGGAAATTCTCCAAGGACTGTGCCTGAATGCAACGTTTATGAAATCAATAAAGGTAATCACAGTAAAAATTCTAACAGCAAACCAATACCAGATATAAATCTGTCCCTTTAACACCCAATTCTTTGCCCCAAAAAGCGCTCTGATTTTCTTAGCTGTCTTTCCAAAATTGAGTTTGGAGTATACACTGGAATATAAACTTTAAAAAATTTACCCAGGGTCTCCTGGGTGGCTCAGTTGGTTATGCGTCCAATTTCGATTTGGGTCACAGTCTCACAGTCCGTGAGATCGAGTCCCGCATCGGGCGTTGAGCTGACAGCTCAGAGCCTGGAACCCGCTTCAGATTCTGTCTGTCTGTCTGTCTGTCTCTCTGCCTCTCCCCCACTCACGCTGTGTCTCTCTTCAAAAAACAAATAAACATTCAAAAAACTTTTTTAGGGGCGCCTGGGTGGCTCAGTCGGTTGAGCATCCGACTTTGGCTCAGGTCAAGATCTTGCTCATGGGTTCAGACCCTGCGTCAGGCTCTGTGCTGACAGCTCAGAGCCTGGAGCCTGCTTCGGATTCTGTGTCTCCCTCTCTCTGCCCTTCCTCTGCTAGTGCTCTGTCTCTCCCTCTCTCAAAATAAATAAATGCCCCCCCCAAAAAAAGGGAAAAAAATTTTTAAATAAAGTTTACCCAAATAGCAACACCCTTGGCCCAGCATTCTGTCCCTTGCTTTTCTATATAACATATCTCAGAAACCATCCAACAGCAGTGCATTTCCCTACTTTCTTCTTTGTAATAGCTACCAGCTATTCTTCAATATGGATGGTTATAATTTTTAAAAAATTTTTTGTTTATTTTATTTTTGAGAGAGAGAGAGAGGGAGAGAGAGACTGCACAAGTGGGGGAGAGGCAGAGAGAGAGGGAGACACAGGATCCGAAGCAGACTCCAGGTTCTGAGCTGTCAGCACAGAGCCCGACGCAGGGCTCAAACCCACGGACCGCGAGATCATGATCCGAGCCAAAGTCTGCGCTCAACCAACTGAGCCACTCAGGCACCCCACAGGATAGCTATACTTTTTATGAACATTTTAAAATTGTGAAATATATCAAAAATCTAGAAATGTGCCCCAAACTTGTATGTACGTTTTTACAAATTTTTATAAAGCAAACACCTGTGAAACCACCACTCAGGGTCAGAAATAAGCCCTCCAGAATCTCCCCGTGTGTCCTGACCCAATCACAACCACTCTCTTCCTCGTAGAAAAACTCATGGTACTTATTTCCTAGCTTTTTTTTTTTTTTTAGAACAGTTTTAGCAGAATGTTTGTATCCTTAGTACAGGTTAGTTGTGCATGTTTTGAGCTCTGAATCAATAGGGTTATGCTATATGTATTCTTTTGTGTATTTCACTCAACACTGTATTGGTGAGATTCACCATGTGGTTGGCTATAGCTATAGCTCCTTCATTTCTATTGCTGCGTAATAGTCCATGATGTGACTATACCATAGTACATCCTGCTGGTGGTGGTCTTATAGGCTGTTTCCAGTTTGGGGCAATTATGAATACTGCCACTCTGAGCATTCTTGTATGAGTGTCCTACTGCGCAAATGTATGCATTTCTGCTCATGTCTTTGCTAATACTTTGTGTCTTCAGATTTTCAGAGATGGCTATCTGCTGGGTGGGTGGTTATATCCCCCATCATCTGTGTAATAGTTGAAATGTAAAGAAATAGGTAAATCTTTTTTTTTTAATGTACATAATAGAAAGTGATTCCCTAATATGTCAGTTTAATATGTTTTTCGTAAGTAGGGGCTGTTGTGGTTCAGGCAGCCAAGCTGAGTGGCAGGAGCTATGGCCAGAAAAGCAGGGGTAGGAGGCTGACCACCCTCTAGCCCTTCCTAGTACAGTCTCTGTCCCTTGCCTTGGCCTGAGCCATGCTGGGGTCTCCCAGAGCCAGCCTCTATACTGGGGGGAGAAGCCTCCATGTCATGGTACAGCTGAGCCAGACTCCATCCTGTCTGCAGCTCAGCCTGGCAATGCCGTTTGGGTGTGTGACTCTGGGCGATAAGAAGAACTATAACCAGCCGTCGGAGGTGACTGACAGATATGATTTGGGACAGGTCATCAAGACGTGAGTGCTGGGTCTTGCGGTCAAGGGTGGGCGGGCAAGGGCTTGGGAAAGGAGAGCAGAGGGCAGCCCGAATTGAGGCCAGGGCTGAGTGGGGTGCTTGCTGGCTACAGTGAGGAGTTCTGTGAGATCTTCCGGGCCAAGGACAAGACGACGGGCAAGCTGCACACCTGCAAGAAGTTCCAGAAGCGGGACGGCCGCAAGGTGCGGAAGGCGGCCAAGAACGAAATAGGCATCCTCAAGATGTGAGTGTGAGGCCTCGGGGTAGGGTGGCATAGGAGGTAGCAGGGAACGGTTTCAAGGGCAGGTGGCCTCAAGCAGTACCAGGCTCTGGCCAGTTAGTTTGCTGTGGCCCATGGTGGCAACCAGAGCCTCTCTTAGGGCTTTACCCAGCCCTAACTGTTGGCCCCTCTCTCTGCTGCCAGGGTGAAGCATCCCAACATCCTGCAACTGGTGGATGTGTTTGTGACCCGCAAGGAGTACTTCATCTTCCTGGAACTGTGAGTGTGGATCTGGGGTCCCCAGATTCCTCAGTCCCCAGGGCCTTTACCTGCTCTGCCCTCTGCAACCAGGGAAAACCCCCTTTCTGTACCCTTGGGGTGTTGGGTCCCCATCCCTTGCCCATCTAGCTGACTGGTGTAGGCAGCCTGCCCAAACGCTCCTGCCCCACCCCCGATCCTGCCCACGTGGGCTCAGGGGCTGGTGTCCCTCAGGGCCACGGGTAGGGAGGTGTTTGACTGGATCCTGGACCAGGGCTACTACTCGGAGCGAGATACAAGCAACGTGGTGCGGCAGGTCCTGGAGGCCGTGGCCTACCTGCACTCACTCAAGATCGTGCACAGGAACCTCAAGGTGAGCCTAGGAGCCAGGTCTGTTGGCATTGGGTCTGGGGCTGAGGTGGGCAGCATCTTGGGGTCTTGGTCTAGCCTCTGAGGTCCTCACGGAATCTTTCTCTGCCCACCCACATGTCATTCCTGCCCGGAGCAGCTGGAGAACCTGGTTTACTACAATCGGTTGAAGAACTCAAAGATCGTCATCAGCGACTTCCACCTGGCTAAGCTAGAGAATGGCCTCATCAAGGAGCCCTGTGGGACACCCGAGTACCTGGGCAAGCAGGGGGTGGGGCAGGGACAGGGTGGGAGACAGACTTCAAGGAGTGACTCTGGGTAGGGGGAAAGAAGTCTCCAGCCCAGGAAGTGGGTATGAGCGGTCCCAGGCCTGGCCAGGCCTGATATTGACCACCAGATGGACACTGTGTTTGCAGCCCCAGAGGTGGTAGGCCGGCAGCGGTATGGACGCCCTGTGGACTGCTGGGCCATTGGAGTCATCATGTACATCCTGTGAGTGAATGGGTTTGCAGCCAGGCTAGGTGAGGTCCTGTGTCTGTGGCCTTCCTAGGTGACCCTGCCTGTTGGCCCCCATGTAGGCTTTCAGGAACCCACCTTTCTATGAGGAGGTGGAGGAAGATGACTACGAGAACCATGACAAGAACCTCTTCCGCAAGATCCTGGCTGGTGACTATGAGTTTGACTCTCCATACTGGGATGACATTTCCCAGGCAGGTGAGGAGGTGCCCAGTGTGTGGGTAGAGGGAGGGTTGGTATGGGGGACCTGCTCTCAGCCTTCTCTGCTGGACTCTGCTCCTACCTCCCAGCCTATTCATCACCTCTAGACATCGAGATAAGGTGCCAATGCCTCACGTCCCCTTGGCTTTGTCCCCAGCCAAAGACCTGGTCACAAGGCTGATGGAGGTGGAGCAAGACCAGCGCATCACCGCAGAAGAGGCCATTTCCCATGAGTGGTGAGCAGGGCCCATGGAGGACAGAAGGAGAGGCTGGATTTCCCTTGGCCTCTGTCCTCCTCACATCTAGTAGCCCCCATCCTTGAGACTTTGAGTAGGGGTTGGGGGTGCCCAGAGCTCAGGCCCAGCCCAGAGGCCCTGCCTGGTAACTTCTGGATCTTAAGAGAAAAAGACTGGGCAGTCTCCATGAAGGCCTATACCCCCTCAGATCCCCAATGCACCTGTACCCTTTCTAGGATTTCTGGCAATGCTGCTTCTGATAAGAACATCAAGGATGGTGTCTGTGCCCAGATTGAAAAGAACTTTGCCAGGGCTAAGTGGAAGGTAAGTCTTGGAGGACTCCCTTTCCTGGACTGATCCCAAGCGCTCCTCCTGGCACACACAGTTTCTTGCCTATATCACACCCCTGCAGCCACACATAGACGTTTCTTCAGCTATCAGGTGTGGCTGTAGCCACTGTCACTGCCTTAAGTGGGTGTGTTGAACAGCTGGGTCCCCGGCCCTGGGGTGGTCAGAGGCGGCCAGGGACGCCGTGGAATGGTCTGCCTTTGGCCTTTGCCAAGGAATGGATCCAGCTCTCTGAGCCCCACTCTGAGCCTCTCTCCACTTCCTTCCTTTCAGAAGGCTGTCCGAGTGACCACCCTCATGAAACGGCTCCGGGCACCAGAGCAGTCCGGCACAGCTACAGCCCAGTCCACCCCAGCCACAGACACTGCCACCGCTGGGGCTGCAGGTGGGGCCACAGCTGCAAGTGGAGCTGCCCCAGCCCTTGGGGGCAGTGCCACCTCAGCCACAGCGGGTGATGCCGCTCTTGCTGCAAAGAGTGATAATATAGCCCCTGCAGACCGTAGTGCCACCCCAGCCACCGATGGCAGTGTCACCCCAGCCACCGATGGCAGTGCCACCCCAGCCACCGATGGGAGCACCACCCCAGCCACCGATGGGAGCATCACCCCAGCCACCGACAGGAGTGCTACTCCAGCCACTGACGGGAGAGCCACACCAGCCACAGAAGAGAGCATCGTGCCCACCACCCAAAGCAGTGTCACACCGGCCACCAAGGCAGCTGCCACCCCTGAGCCGGCTTTGGCCCAGCCGGACAGCACAGCCCCCGGGGGCACGACAGGCCAGGCTCCACCCTCTAGTAAAGGGGAAGAGGCTGCTGGCTATGCCCAGGAGTCTCGGAGGGAGGAGACCAGCTGAGTGGGCAGTCTGGTGTGGGGCAGGGGACGGGCAGGAGGGTGGGAGAGTGGACGAGGGGCTTCTCACTGTACATAGAGTCACTGGCATGATGCCCTTGCTCCCCCCTGCCCCTGCCTCCCAGTGTGAGGCATGTCTGGGGGCCACGGGAGAGCAGTCTCATCTCCTGTGTGTATGTGCGTGAGTGGTGGGCAGGCCAGAGGCAGGACCGGCCCCAGCCCCTGCATGGATTTCTTGTGGCTTTTCTGTCTTTCGCTAGCTTCACCAGTTTCTGTTCCTTGCGGGATGCTGCTCTAGGGATACTCAGGAGGTCCCTGCTCCCCTCCCCTTTCCCTTTTTGCCTCACAATTTCCCCAGGCAGGCCCTGCAGGTCCCATCCTCTCCTAGGCCCTAAACTTGGGTGGCCTTGCCCTGAGAGCTGGTCCTCCAGCGAGGCCCTGTCAGCGGTCTTAGGCTCCTGCACATGAAGGTATGTGCCTGTGGTATGTGGGCTGCTCTCAGAATGGACACAGACTTGTATAGACAATGCAAAAATCTAGGGCAGTATGCTTTAAGACAAGACTGGTCGCATGGTTGGGGGCACTGCTTGGTAGCTTTCGGGGTCCTCAGAAGTGAAAGAGAATGAGTAGGGGGGTAGAAGCTTCCATCTTTGTCCCTGGAAAGTTCTCACCAACACCCTTGTGCTATTTCCTGCCCTCCTGGGTTCTGCAGTGGGTTGCCCTGTGCCCTGAGCTTCATGAGCCTGTAAGGGGAAGGAGGAGCAGTTGGGATGTGGCAGTGAAAACTGGGAAGGCAGAGTACAGGCCCAGCACGTAGTGCACCAGCCTAGCTTGGTCCTTACCCTTAGCCAAACAGGGAGGGGTCATATCCCCTGGTGGAGTCTCTTTTCTGATGGAGTCTCTTAGGTTCAGTCTACAGTCCTCTCCACCCCAGGGAGCCTGCTGCATAGCAGTGTCCCATAGTCTGATTTAGGGGGTTGCCCTTCACAGGGGCAGGTTTCTGCCCTCCTACTTCAACAGCAAAACAGAGAGGAACCCCCTCTATGTCTGTGACCCACTTCCCCTTCTATCATGGCTTAAAGAGAGGCCCAAGTGCCTCTGAGCCGTTCTGAGTTGCTTTTTCTGGGATGAGGAAGTGGAATAAGGCTCCCCTGTTTCCTGATCAAGGCTCCTGGCAGGTGCCCTTTGTCAGACCCCACCACAGCTTGGGCAGGCAACCACACTGGTCCCGGCCTTTGCTCGGCACTCCAGTGTCAGTCCTGCCCTTCTCCCTGCATGCCTGTGGGTCTGCTCTGGTGTATGAAGGTTGGTAGGCTAACTGTGTGCCTGCTGAACCTGGCAAATAAATGTCACCCTGCCAAAGCCTCTGGCCATCCTCTCGCCTTTGCTTCCTCTGTCTTACTGGGGAGGGGCCCCTGGAAGGCAGTGGGGAGGGAAGAGGCTGGGAGCAGGTTCACAGGTATTGGTCTGTGCTCAGTACCATGAGGATTGCTTGGGCTGAGAGTGCAGAACACTGTGTTCCTTGATAATGGTGGTGGGCCCTCTGAACTCTAGAAATCCTTATGAATGGTGAGTCCTGTTCTGGGCTTGTGCCAAGGAATAACCTCTGGGCTGCTGTTCTGACAAGTTCTGTTGAACAAGAGCCTTTGTCTTGACTTAGATGTACAACTGGAACCCACCATGGAGCAGCCACCATAGGGAGACACCTTGCCCATGGCCAAAGTGGGCTTTCCTGAGTTGGGGAGAGGGTGCAGGGTGGGCACTGCACAAAGGTTCCATGCTGCCCTTTGTGTTGATTCTTCCTCCCTGTGAACAACACCTGTGCTTTCCACATAGGCTCAAAGAACTTCACTCTGGGTCTACTTCAGGTGGAAAAATCAGCTTTATATCACGCGGCTCTACATAAGGTTTCTTCTGGGGAGAGGGTAGTAACACTGCTAAAAAAAAGTTAAGCATGAAAACTCCTAGGAAAACTTGTTCCAGCCCTGACTTGCCCAGGTGAATTCACCAGAGAGGAAAAGATAACTTCTCTCATGTGGAAATCAGAAAAAGGGTTTGTTAGTCACTGTTCTGTGAAGCATCTGGGCTTCTAAAATTCCAACCCTAGTACAGTTCGGAGGCTTGCTGATCCTCTTGGGAGCTAAGAGCTAAAGTCAGGGTACTGGCCTTGCCACCTCCAAACTGAGGGATCATCATGCTTTGCTTGGATAAAGCCAGAGCGAGCTCAGGGTGTCCTGAGGGGTTAGGACCTGTGTCCATCTTTCTAAGATCACTCAGAGCCGAGGGCTGAGAGGGTGGGAATTACGGGGCTTCCGGTGTACGACTGAGCACTGCCCAGAGCACAAGGGACTGCTCTCCATCGTCCCATTCCCCTACAGCTTCTGTCTTCTCGACACTTCTGAAGTGCAGAGAAGGCTGTCCTGAGAGAATAGGGCCGAGGAGCCCGTGCCCGGTGCCCTTCGCACCAGATCTGGCTTAGGAGCATAATGCCGTGTCTTGCTCCCGGAAAGGGGCCTGGCCGACGGCGTGGCTGCTGCAGGTTACCTGACAAATCCTTAACGGGAACCACCGGAGAGTTACCGCGGACAGATTCAGGTTCGCGCTCAGCCCCAGGATTCTCTACGGCCGCTAAGCCCCGCCTCCCTGTGGTTCGTCCAATCCGGACCCAACCTTCAGACTCCGCCTCCGTGTTGCTTTTCCACTTCCGGCCCACTCCCGGAAGTCCCGCGGAGGAGCCAAATTTGAAGGCTGCTGAGAGGCGGGGGTGGGGGCGGGGGCGCGGTCGCGAAGCTGGAGCCGTCGAGGTTTTCTTGGCCGCCAGAGCCCCTTAGGACCAATCATGCCTATCCGTGCGCTGTGCACCATCTGCTCCGACTTCTTCGACCACTCTCGAGATGTGGCCGCCATCCACTGCGGCCACACCTTCCACCTACAATGGTGAGTGAACGCTGTGTCGGGGCTGGGCCCTCGGTCTAGTATGGCTACACGACTGTGGGGTATCGGGTCTCTGGGCGGAACCCAAATAAGTGATTAAGACGGAACTAGACGGAGCCCCAGTGTAGGTTCCCTACCTAGGCAGAGGCAGGTCAGGGCAGGCTTCCCAGAGGAGGTAACAACTGAGCTGAGTCCACGGAAACAGTTGGTTCAGTGCGGATAGAGTAGGTAACTTCTTGGTCAGCTTGCAAAGAGATGTGACCTCGAAACTATTAGTCTGGTCAGAGGTGAACTTTGCCAAATTTTTGTATTAAATTTTTTAAAAATTTTTATTTATTTTGAGAGAGAGAAAGCAAGCAGGAGAGGGGTAGGAGAGAGAGAATCCCAAGTAGACTCCACGCTGTCAGTACAGAGCTGGGTGCAGGGCTTGATCTCATGAACCGTGAGGTCATGACCTGAGCGGAAATCAAGAGTGGGACACTTAATCGACTGAATAACCTAGGTGCCCAACTTTTGCCAAATTAATGAACCCTTTTATTTGTTCGAGATAACCTGGTAGGCCTCCGGCTATCCGATGTGTTATGGTTTGCTTGACGGTTTGGGATTATTCTATCCAGAGTCATCTCCTTGGTCAGACACCCCAGATTATACACTGACACCAGGTAACCCAAGTTAACATCATAGGGCAAGGAGGTGCTCCCTGATCAAGTCCTGCTGACCATATAGGACCCTTCTGTTGAATGTACGGCTGGTGAGGAAAGATTCCCCTAGCAGCTGTGGACTGACTGATTCAGAGCTCCTTTTTAAAAATTGAAATGTAATTGATGTACCACACTATATAAGTTTCAGGTGTACAATATTTGGATACAACAATTGTATACATTACTTGATGCTTACCATGATAATTGTAGTCACCGTCTTTCACCATACAACAGTATTACCGAGCATATTTCCTACATTGTACTTTTCATCTCTGTGACTTAATCTATTTTATGACTGGAAGTTTGTACCTCTTAATTCCCTTCATTTCACCCATTCCCCTGCCCACCTTCCCTCTGGCAACCACCAGTTTGTTCATTGTATTTAAGAGTCTGGTTTTTCGTTTGTTTTGTTTTTTAGATTCCACATGTAAGTGAAATCTTTGACTTATTTCACTTAGCATAATACCCTCTAGGTCCATCCACGTTGTCACCAATGGCAAGATCTCATTCTTTTTTTTATGGCTGAGTAATATTCCAGCGTGTGTGCATGTGCACATGTGTGTATGCATGCTACGTCTTCTTTGTTCATCTATCAGTGGACATTTGGGTTGCTTCAATACCTTGACTATTGTAAAACCTCCTTTTTTTTCTTATTGTTTTAAAGTACATCATATAAGATTTGCCATTTCAACTGTTTTGACTCACAAAAGTTTATTTAACAAAGAAGTTCAATATGACAATGTACATGACCCAATTTTTCTATTATAGTAAAATGGACCCTTTGGAGAGGGGACAAGTGGAAGCAGTTGATTTCTCTGGTGAACACAGCCATTGTTTATACTCGTTCCAAGGCTTCTAATATACGATTCCCTTCTATTACCACCATTTCAGTATTGTTTTGTCGCCTACTAGTTGCCATCCACACACATTTTTCTATCACAAGATTCTTATAGGGATCAAATCCTTGCCGCATTCCTTGGGCATATCTGCCACCACTTAATTGCAATGATAACTTCTTGTCCATAATTGTTTTTTTAATTTAGGAGGGTGAGCTTTGCTCATGATGTTTAATTGGTAAGTTCAAAGATGCCTTCCATTTTAACCATTTTTAACTGTACTGTTCACTGGCATTAAGTACATTCACAATGCTGTGTAACCATTACCGCTTTCTATTTCCAGAACTTTTCCATCATTCTGAACAGAAACATTGTACTAATTACACAGCAACTCTCTATTCCCTGCTCCCCACAGCCCCTGGAAACTTCTATTTTACCCTCTGTCTCCTTTTTTTTTTTTTTTAATTAATTTATTTATTTAGGGAGAGAGAGAGAGCAAGTGGGGAGGGGCAGAGAGAGAGAGAGAGGGAGAGGAAAAATCTCAAGCAGGCTCTGTGTTGTCTGCACAGAGCCCCATGTGGGGCTTCATCTCATGAACCAAGAGATCATGACCTGAATTGATATCATAAGTCAGACGCTTAACCAGCTGAGCCACCCAGGCGCCACTTTACACTGTCTCCTTGAATTTTCATATTCTAGGTACCTCGTTTAAGTGGAATCATACAATATTTGTTCTTTTGAGTTTTGCTTACTTCACTAAGCATAACGTTTTCAAGGTTCATCCATGTTGTAGCATATATCAGAATTTCATTCCTTTTATGACTAAATAGTATTCAATTATATGGAAATACCATATTCTGTTTATCTCCTCATCTGTTAATGGACCTTGGATTCTTTACATGCTTTGGCTAGTATGAGTAATGCTGCTATGAATTAGTGTAGAAGTATCTGTTCGAGTCCCTGCTTTCATTTCTTTTGGGCTATACCCAGAGGGGAGTGGCTGGATCAAGTGGTAATTCTATGTTTATTATTTTGAGAAACTGCTTTACTGTTTTCCATATCAACTGTGGAAAACATTTTACATTTTACATTCCCACCAACAATGCACAAGGGCCCAGTTTCTCCACATCCTTGTCAACTCTTTGTTATTTTATGTTTTCGTTTTGTTTTTCATAAAAGTTATCCTAATGGGTATCTTTTGTTTTGTTTTGTTTTTTAGTGTGTGTGTTTGCAGCTATCAATTTCCCTCTTAGCATGCTTTTGCTGTATTCCATAAGTTTTGGTATGTTGTGTTTTCATTTTCATTCATCTGCAGGTATTTTCTGATTTCCCTGTGGTTTCTTCTTTGACCCATTGGTTGTGTAATAGTGTGTTGTTTAACTTCCACACATTTGTGAATTTTCCACTTTTTTCCTGTTACTTATTTTTAGTTTTGTTCCATTGTGATCAGAAAAGATACCTTGTGTAATTTCAATATTTTAAAATTTATTAATACTTGTTTTTGTGACCCGACATATAGTCTGTCCTGGAGAAATGTTTCATATGCACTTGAGAAAAATGTGTATTCTGCTATTATTGGCTGGAGTATTTGTCTGTTAGATCTAGTTGGTTTATAGTGTTGTTCAAGTCCTCTATTTCCTTGTTGATTATCTGGTTGTATTTTGAGAGAGAGAGAGAGAGAGAGAATGGGAGCAGGGGAGAAGAGGAGAGGGAGAGGGAGAGAGAGATCATTTATTTTGAGAGAAGGGGGTCATGGGGAGGTGTAGGGGCAGAGACAGAATCCCAGTCAGGTTCTGCACTGCCAGTCTCACGAGCCATGATGTCATGACCTAAGCTGCAGTCAAGAGTTGGAGGCTTAATGAACTGAGCCACCCAGATGCCCCTTTTAATTAATTCATTAATTTTTATTTTTATTTTTTATAACCTTTTTTGATTCAAAATCTGTTTTGTCTGACAGTAACATAGCCACCTCAGCTCTCTTTTTGTTACCATTTTTACTTAACCTACTTGGGATTCATTATATTTCTTTAACTTATGGAATGGTTTCTCTAATTTTGGAAAGTTATCAACCGTTATTACTATCTTCATGTGTTGCCTCTATCCCATTATCCCTTTTCTTTTCATATTAGTTTCTTATTTCTGTTATAACAAATTACTACTAACTTAGTGGTTTAAAACAGGACAAATTTATTATATTACAGTTCCAGGGGTCAAAAGTCCAAAATGGGTTTACTGGGTTATAATCAATGTGGGAATATACCTTTCTTGGCTTATGGCCTTGTTCTCCACATTCAAAGCCAGCAATGTTTACGTCTTCAAATCTCTCTGTATGACTCTGACACTTAAGGACGCTTGTGATTACGTGTGGGCACACCTGGATACTCTCCCCATCTCGAGATCCTTAATCACATCTGTAAAATTACTCTTGTCATGTAACATATTCACAGGTTTGAGAAATTAGGACATAGACTTCTTGGAGAAAGAACATAATGCGACCTAATACTTTCTTTTTGAAGCTCCTTATCATATGTATGCTAGATCTTCTCACAGTATTTTCTATATCTTTTATAATGTCTTATATTTTTTTCTATCTTTAGGCTCCATGCTCAATGTGGAGCTTGAACTCACGGGCCTGAGATCAGGAGCCGCACGCTATACCGACTGAGCCAGCCAGGCACCCCATTTTTCCACCTTTTTAATTCTCAATGTTTTCTCTATCCTATCTTTTCATTTTACTAATTCTTCCATTGTGCCTAAACTGCCATTAAACTGGTCCATTTAATTCTTGATTTTGGCCATTTTTTGTTTTAGAATTTCTGTTTGATTCTTGATTTATGTCACCTTTTATTTTGTAGTTCTCTACTGGTATTTTCTTTTTTTCCCCTTTATTAATTAATTTTTAATTAATTTATTTATTCTAGAGAGAGAGAGAGCATGCATAAATGGGAGAGGGGCAGAGAGAGAGGGAGAGAGAGAATCCCAAGCAGGCTCTGCATTGTCAGCGCAGAACCCGATGTAGGGCTCAAACCCATGAATCATGAGATCATGACCTGAGCTGAAATCAACAGTCAGATACTTAACCAACTAACCTACCCAGGTGCCCCTTTTTTCCCTTAAAAATTTTTTTCTTTTAATGTTTATTTATTTTTGAGAGAGAGAGAGAGAGAGAGAGAGTGTGTGTGAGCAGGGGAGGGGCAGAGAGAGAGGGAGACACAGAATCTGAAGCGGACTCCAGGCTCTGAGCCGTCAGCACAGAGCCTGACGTACGGCTTGAATTCACGAACTGTGAGATCATGACCTGAGCTGAAGTCGGATGCTTAACCAACTGAGCCACCTAGGTGCCCCCTTTTTTCCCCTTTTTTAAAGTAAACTCTACCATCAACACAGGGCTCTAACTTGCAACGCCAAAGTCAAGAATCACATGCTCTTCCGATTGAGCCAGCCAGGCACCCCTCTAATGATACTTTCAATTTTGATTTTTATTTCTTTAGTATAATATGTTATGTTGTATCTGACAATTCCCATATCTGAAGTCTTTGTGGATATGTCCTGGTTTGCACTTGTAATGCTCTTTTCCTTGTATGACTTGACTTAAAAAAAATTAAAGCATTTACTTTATGTAAATGGAGTCATACGTGATATACCTTTTTTGTATCTGGTTTCTCTTCCTCAGTGTTATGTATATGTGATCCATCTGTAATATTGTTCTTAGTTGTAGACTTATTTATTCTCATCGCTGTAGAGTATTCCATCGTGCATAGGTTGGCTATCTTTGATTATATCTTATACATAGTATGTATGTATGTATGTATGTATATATGTATGTATTCATTTTTAGAGAGAGTGCACAAGCAGGGGAGAGGAGCAGAGAGAGAAACTTAAGCAGGCTCCACACCCAGCGTGGAACCTAATGCAGGGCTTGATCCCATGACCCTGGGATCATGACCTGAGCCAAAATCAAGAGTCAGATGCTCAACGAACTGAGACACCCAGACACCCCTATGAAAAATTATTTATAGAAAAACCTTGAGGCCTGGGATGATGATATCATCTTCCCAAAAGACCTCTGTTTCTCCCTGTTCCCTGGTGGGAGAGTCTACTCATTTAAGGCTTGAGGTTTTGTTGGACCACTCAGATAGATGATGCGAAGCTGGACAATACTTTACTTTTACCACTATTTGCATTTACTTCTAGTTTACCCTTACTCTGAAAGTGTAGCCCTTTGGAATCCCAGATTAAAGTGGGCGTGTTATTAGAATCCCCATCTCTGAAGGATCCTGTGCTTTTTTTTTAAATTTTTAAAAATATTTATTTATTTTTGATGGGGCGCCTGGGTGGCTCAGTTGGTTAAGCGGCCGACTTCGGCTCAGGTCATGATCTCACGGTCTGTGAGTTCGAGCCCCGCGTCGGGCTCTGTGCTGATGGCTCAGAGCCTGGAGCCTGCTTCAGATTCTGTATCTCCCTCTCTCTCTGCCCTTCCCTTGCTTATACTCTGTCTCTATGTCTCTCAAAAATAAATAAACGTTAAAAAAAATTAAAAAAATATATTTATTTATTTTTGAGAGACATAGAGACAGAGTGTGAGCAGGGGAAGGGCAGAGAGAGAGGAAGACACATAATCCGAAGCAGGCTCCAGGCTCTGAGCCACCAGCACAGAGCCCGATGTGGGGCTCAAACTCACAGCCTGTGAGATCATGACCTGAGCCGAACAGCCGCCCAACCGACTGAACCACCCAGGTGCCCCTAGGATCCTGTGCTTTGACTGCTGCTCCCTAGTCCAAGCCTAGAATGTTGACAAGAGAGCAGCCGAGGGGTAAGGAGGGCCACCAATAGGGCCGAAAAAAAAAGGGAGCCATTGGTCAGAGTGGTTGTCCCAGTCAGGCCTTACGGGATATGCTGTACCACCTGTGGTAACTGCCGTCCCCTGTGGGCAGGCTCTGGGTCAAGAAAGAACAAGTCAGACCCTGTTGTGGTTGGGGTGGCTACCTGGCCTATATGTCTCTACCCAAGCAAGGGCTCACCAGTCTGCTTTTCTGCTTCTCATTTCAGCCTAATCCAGTGGTTTGAGACAGCACCAAGTCGGACCTGCCCACAGTGCCGAATCCAGGTGAGGATGGTGGGGTGGAAACACCTCAGCTGAAGATGTCTTTTCCTTGCCAGGGAGCAGGAATAAGGAAAGATCTCTGAAACTGAGCAATATCATTGACGTTTTTGGACCCTCATGGTTTGAGGCTGATTAAACCTTACTTGTGTTTTTGAGTGGCTCAGGAAGCCTGCTTATGCCCATGAGTAGCTCGCAAATGGACTCATTGCCTGGGTCAGGCTTCACCTAGGTAAATCTGGCTTCCTTCCCTGCCTTTCCCTATTTCCTCAAAACACTTAGAGCTGGGGTATCTTTTGAGCACCGTATGGGTTGGTGGTGACATGACTTTAGTAACCACCAAAGTGGCAGCACCAGCTTAGGGAAACTATAGGGTTACAGAGTTCATCTGATTCTGAGGGAAGTGCTATGAAAAGTTAAGCCCGAGAATAGGCCTGACTGCATGTTAGGTTGTATGTATATCCCTGTTCTTGCACGTGACCCAGCTATACACTCATACTCTATCTTGCCCTCCCATCCAGGTTGGCAGAAGAACCATTATCAATAAGCTCTTCTTTGACCTTGCCCAAGAGGAGGAGAATGTCTTAGATGCAGAATTCTTAAAGGTACCCGGGATTTATGTCATTCTGCTGAACTCCAAGCTCCCTAAGAATTTACTTTCTGCTCCCACCCAGGGTGGGCGCCTATAGTGTTGCAGTGGAGTCTGGAGGGAGATTTTGTAGAGGTTTCAAGGCAGAGGGGAGGAGAGAAGAGGAAAAGTGATGATAAGACCCAGTCATTGAAGAAATACACTGTTAGGGAAGAAGGGAGCCTCTGGACCGTGAACCTTCTCTTTGGAATTTCAGAGCAATTCCCACCAAAGGCCAGAGTATCTCTCCCGATACTTTGCAGAGGTTTTACAGCCACCCTTCATAGCCCACTTTGCTGCTTGGACAGATTAGAAGACTCCTCTGGTCCACACAGGGAAGGTGTGTGGACCCATTATTCACAAACCTGGCTGTGTCTCAAAACTGTGAGAAAGCTTGGTATATATCCAGAGGTCTGAGTCTTTCCCAGACCAGGAATAGAGGGCAGAACCCCTGGAATCAGGATGTGAGCCAGGGTAGAAACCCACACTGCAGGGGAGAATGGGTGCATTCTCTCCTACACTTCTTCGCCTCAAGGCCAAGATTTAGCTTTGTGCACCAGGGTGCTGGATTGGCAGAAACCTCTTAAGGAAGTGAGATTGGGGTTCGCAATGAACCTGGACTCTGTGGGTTAACTTGCCAGGCATCTGTCAGCTCAGGGTTCAT
Organism: Paguma larvata; assembly: GCA_030068075.1. Classification (NCBI taxonomy): domain Eukaryota; kingdom Metazoa; phylum Chordata; class Mammalia; order Carnivora; family Viverridae; genus Paguma; species Paguma larvata. The sequence continues at coordinate 17,839,826 of CM057842.1, read as the reverse complement.
TTGGCCTTGGCCCCAGGGTACCGTGATGTCCTTGGAACCTCACTGCTTCAAGAACGTAGAGCTTTTGTGCTTAAAGCCAACATGTTCATCGTCATGGTAACTGCTGCTGGTTTTAAGCCTCATCCTCCCTGTGATAAAGACAACAAAGGCAGCTTCGTTTCTTTCTGGCTTTCAAAGCCAGATCTAGGAGTGAGAGAGACAATGTCTTGAGTAGTTTGGAGCAAGGGCTTGGAAGGCGCCCTGCCAGGTGTGAAAAAAAAAAAGCCAGGGTACTTGGGGGAGCTTTGGGCTGGTCTGTTCTCCAGCAGCCCATGCATGCCCTTCTCTACTCACCACTTGCAGTCTAGGATGTTCTTCCCACAGTGACCAGCCCAGCCACTGAAAGCTTTTGCCCCAGAGTGCTGGGTGGGGATTTTGACAGCAGGGGGCTTATCTACCCACTGGAGCTGGGCTTTAGTATCGGTCACATGTAAAATTCTGAGTCTTGTATTGATCTGGGAAAGGTGATCTGGAGGAAGATTTACCTATATTCTATCCAGGTACCATCCTGAACCCTTGGCCAAGCCTTTCAGTTCTGCAGACCCTGGTTTTCCTGCTTATGCAGTAGGTACTTCTCTTACCTACGGGGTTGTTGAGTACTTTGAACTCCTGAATGGAGGCTGGGCTCAGTTCTGTTCCAGCCTCTCAGTGGTTCTATGGCAGTGGCTGTGTAACTTATGTGCAGGCTTTGAGAGGTTCATTTGACCCTCAGAATAGTCTGGTTAGAGCCTAGCACATGTGAGGTTTCATCCAGAGATACAAAGTTGTCTCAGCTCACCTACCGTATTGGGGTTGGAAGATTCATGGTAGACAGACAGAGCCAGCTTAGAGCTTGGAGAGAAGTAGACTGTGAAGCAAGGGTGGAGGGAAGGAGTAATGACCCAAGGTCCCTGGCCATCCCAGCTCTGTGTCCTTAGTGAGTGCATCTGAGCCTGGAGAGGGGAAGAGCCGGGCCAACACAGGGCCAAGGAAATGATGGAAGCCTCTGCTGTGAGACCGATCACACAGGTCCAACTTCACTTCTCTTGCTCCTGTTCTGCCTCTCTCCCGGTCCCAGGATCTTCCACCCGAGATTATTTTCCTCCGCCTCACCTACTTTTCAAAAAATCATAGAGATAAAGCAAGGTGTATCTCTACACTGTTGGCTTAGTTTGGCCGTGACATACAGCAAGGTCTGTGCCTCCCTGGACCTACAGACTTCATTGTCCCCTCCCGGATCTCCCTGCGTGCCTTTTGGGGTATGGAAGCCAGCTATGATGCCTTTCTGCTGCTTATTGTGGATATTGCCTTGCAGAATGAACTGGATAATATCAGAGCCCAGCTTTCCCAGAAAGGTGAGTTAGTAGGAGACAGGGGGCCCTGGGAAGCCCCTGACCTAGGTGCTGGAGGGAGAGGCCCTGGGAGGAAGGCCTCCAGCCTTCTGGTGGAACTAGGTACTCTCCCTGCTTTGTATTTCTAAGAGTTTTGTCAGGTCTTGTGATTGGCAGGAAAGGAGAGGAGAGGGAGGTGCCTAAAGCTGTCCACCTAGATTAGCTGATCTTCTCTTTGTCTGAGGCTTCCTCCCCAGGACCCAGGCTGGGTGGGAGCTACCTAATGGGACAGAGTATTTGTAGGAGAGGGTTTGGCTGCTGAGTTTGGCTGGAAACCTGCTTGAGTTCTGAGATGATGAATTAATTACACCCATGGGAGTGGGGAGCAGTGAAATCTTTACTCAGGTAGTTCCAAGCAGCAGAAAGAGGGTCTCATCCCCTGAACAAAGAAACTCTGGCTCAGCTTTCCTGGTTTGGTGCATGCCAGAGAAAGAAGCATGCCACCCAGTTGCTGACCTGAGACTCATTCCTTACCTGGCTCTGGGGTGAGATTCTGGAGACTTAGATCCCAGTTTCTTATGCTGAACAGGCCTCCCCCCCTACCCCCACTCCAGAGAAGGAGAAAAGGGATAGCCAGGTCATCATCGACACTCTGCGGGACACGTTGGAAGAGCGCAACGCCACTGTGGAATCTCTGCAGAACGCCTTAGACAAGTCTGAAATGCTATGCTCCACCCTCAAGGTTGGTCCCCAGCTTCTGTGGGCACAAGTTGGTTGGGCCCACAACCCTGAGATATAGTCTGATCCTGGGCTCACCACTCTGAACTTATTTTCTGGTTCTGCCTTTGTCATTACCTTCATTTATGCAGTTGTAAAATGGAGGCAAACCCCTTTTCCCCCAGACCTCCCATATTGCACCCATCCACCCATAAGCAAAAGGCCGTATTGGCTGTACTTCTGGACTTTGTACCTAGGTACAAACAGGTCTAACAGGTGAGGACTTCCCAGTGCTTCTTGGAGGGGCTGCTCAACCAAGACCTCAGTGAGACTAGACCTTGTTTCCAAAAGTGGTTTGTACTCTACCGATAAAGCCAGACTGAAGAACCTTCCATTTGCACTCTAGTCCTTGGCTGGGCTGCTCTCTGGAGCCAGATCAAACAGCATCCCAGGGAGGAGCAGGGGCCCTTTGAAGTCGGCTGTGCTGAGCTGACCAGGCAGATCAAAGCCTGCAGAGCAAGCAGCTCTAGACCCAGATGAATTTTGTATCAGCCTGGGTTGGTGAGCCTCTTGCTCTCTAAGGGGCATGAGGCGATTGATCTGAACCCACAATTGATATGCTGGCCTCGTAGGAAGGAGCAGTGCCATTTGTAAGGGAAAGGGAGCCATCTTTGTGAACACACAGGGCCCCAGGGTGTTCGTTGTCTCTGTTCCTACTTGGTGGCTGGGCTGGATCACATGGCCTGGCCAGTGGGAGGCAAGGAGTGAATCAGTACCTAGCTGCAGAGCAGGAGTCTTTGATGGCATTCCCAGGTCAGAGATGGAGTGGCTTTGTGCTGAGGACAGCCTGGCCAGCTGCCTGTGTCTCAGCTTTTCTATCCTGACAACTGTCCATGGGTCTAGATGGTAGATAGTGAGGCCAGGATCTGTGTTTCTCCACCTTCCTACACAATATGCACCATGAGCCCTTAAGTCACAGGCCTTGGCAGCCCACAATGGGCCTATAGATGGTGGCAGTGGGCCATGCCTGTGGTAACATATCTCAGGAGGAAGCAGGCAGGGAGGTGAGGAAACAGTTGACCTAGGGCCTCATAGCAGAAAAAGCACAAACCAAAGTGGGGCCCAGGCACCTTCCTCCCTGGAGGCTAGGGACACATGGTTATCAGCATTTTGAAAAGGAGACAGTTCTAGAGTAGAGTTCTCCTGATAACTTTAGCCATGGTCCCTGGGATCGTCCGAGCATCAGGTATGTATGGATGTGTCTGCTCTTCAGAAACAGATGAAGTACTTGGAGCAGCAGCAAGACGAGACCAAACAAGCACAGGAGGAGGCCCGCCGGCTGAGGAGCAAGATGAAGACCATGGAGCGGTGAGCTTGAAGCTGGGGACTGGCCCTCTGCCCTTTCTCCTATGGCTCGCGTGTGACACAACTCTCAGGACTACAGGGAGGTTGGGTCCCCTCTGTGGTTCAAATCTCCATAGGCCACATGGGGCTCGGGCCTGCTGGGTATGGGCACAGGTCTCCTTGCTCGACCTCTACTTCCCATGGGGGCTCTTGCCTTACTCCTCCCTGTTCCTGTTGCCTATGGCCTGATGACCTGGCAGGTTTTTTGCTCCAAAAACCTTTCTCTATGGATCCCTGACCTTGAGGACCTGTCAGCACCCATTCTTCCCCAGCAGCATCCCTGCAGCTGTGTTCAGCTCTGCTGTGGGGCCTTTCTTTGGGTAGACCCGCCTGCTAGAGCATGCTGGCAGCCCAGGCTGTCACCATAGCAACAGCAGCAAAGGGAAGCAGAGCTGTACTGGGTACCTACCCATCAGCCTCCAGATTTTAAATGCCGTGGGCTGGGTGTTTTTCAGGATTGAGCTCTTACTCCAGAGCCAGCGGCCCGAGGTGGAGGAGATGATCCGAGACATGGGTGTGGGACAGTCAGCGGTGGAGCAGCTGGCTGTGTACTGCGTGTCCCTCAAGAAGTGTGTACTCTGGCCCCTCTGACCCAGCCCGGGAGCTAAGCCATGGCACTTAATCCACCTGCTGTCCATCTCTTGCAAAGCAGTGCAGGCAGAGTTAAGGGGCAAGTTCAGGAGCTACACTGCCTCAGTTTGCACCCTGACCCCACCTCTCACTGTGTGGCCAGGAGCCAGTTTCTTTGCCTCCGACCCACAGCTTCCTGAATGGAGATGGTAATAACTTGCCTCATAGGGTTATTGAGAGAATGAGTGCAAATCGTAAGTGTTATTTCTAAGAGGGTCGGCACCACTCTCTGAGCTATATAAGCCCATCATGATAAATGGAGCCTGTTTCCCATCAGCACTTACTGACTCTGCCTGATTTGCATCAGAAACTTGCCTCAGATTCTCCACTATTGTGGAGGTGAGGTTGGGGGAAAGGGCCAACTTGGCTGACAGGGATGGAGGATCCCAGATGTCTCCTCTGAGGGCTAGATGAGGTAGGGGGCCTCTTGTGAGGCCTTAATGAGGGCAGGGCTTCCTGTTCACCCTCTCAAATCACTGGTGCCTGCACGACAGGCAGGGGACAAAGACTCCCCAGCTCTCCTTGCAAGACCCTCCACAACACCACCCTATTGGGCTCTGGTGTCAGAGTAGGAATGAGAGCCAGTCTAAGGGACAGCCTGGCTTTATGTTTGCTTGGTGCTGTGGCTCAGTCTGACCAGCAGGGTGTTCTATTCTGACATCTCTTTTCCTGGCCCCCTTGTAGAGAGTATGAGAATCTAAAAGAGGCACGGAAGGCCTCAGGGGAGCTGGCTGACAAACTGAAGAAGGACTTATTTTCTTCCAAAAGCAAGGTAACAGTGGGGAGCAGGAGATGAGGGGAGAGGTGGCTGTCCTTTTTTGTACCAGGCCCAGAGTTGGAGGAACCTATTTGGAACCCGGTTCAGTCAGCACAACTGTTTTATTTCTGGGCCCAGTGAGTCCATGCTGTTGGGCATAGAACGAAGCTCTTGTTCCTAGGGGCTCCAGATGGACATTGATGGATTAAAGCCCTGCCCCACAAGGTCAGGGTCTCCCTGTGTGTCCTCAGTCTCTCCTGGACCCCAGGCTTCTGTGAGCATGCCCTGGGTAGCAGCAGGTGGGGGCAGAACACAGGGCCACCTGTTGGCTTGTCCTTTACTCCCTACACTTTCCACAGTTGCAGACAGTCTACTCTGAACTAGACCAGACAAGGTTGGAGCTGAGGTCAGCACAGAAGGACTTACAGAATGCTGACAAAGAAATCGTGGTAAGGGACATCCCTGGCCAGATGGGAATGAGGAGTATTTTGTGTGTCCTCCAAGAGCCTGGGAGCCTGTGCCTCAGTCAGTGGTTCCGGGATTCCTTTATCCTCCTGGGTCAGAGTGGGTCAGGATATGCACCTTGGCCCTGATTTGGAGCCTGGGCCTCCTCAGTAGGGGACAGACAGCACCTGTCCTGTACCTATGCCCCCAGTGTCACCAGAAGAGAGGCTTCCCCAGAGAAGGGTTCTGAAGCTGGGTAGTCCTGGCCTCCTGAGCCTGATGTTGGGGGTTCAGGCCTTGTTCTGTTCTCAGCAGACATGTTACTTGTGTCCTTGGCAGTCTCTCCGGACTTGCTTGCCCCAGCTTTTCTTTCATAATCGTCTCTTTCTTTTCCCAAGAGCCTGAAAAAAAAGCTAACGATGCTGCAGGAAACCCTGAACTTGCCACCAGTGGACAGTGAGACTGTCAACCGCCTGGTTTTAGAGAGGTTTGTTGACCTTCTGGGGTGGTGCAGGGGTCATAAACTGGAAGAACTCCCTGGTAAGGATCTTCACTACTCCTGGCAGGTGGGCCTGTAGGCTGTGGGCCTCCTGCCCTGGGACACAGCCAAGATTTAGTTGGAAAACAGCTTTGAGGCAAGTTCTGGGTTCTGACAAGAGGCCAGGGTAGGCCATAGGGGACCTAGGGATGGGTAGGGAAGGGGAAGGAGCATGACTGTCTTCAGGAATCCTGTTTATGGAATGTGTACTAAATGTATCTGTCCGCCCCAGATTCTGAAACAAACATGAAACCAGTCACCAAAATAATTCCCCTGTAGTGTCAGGGCTGTGCATTAAAGCTTCCAGCAGAGGGAGCCAAGAGGCAGAGGGATGGGCGTCCCTGCCCGGACTGGCTGCCCATTCCTCCAGGGTGTTTGACAGAAGCCAACTAGGTGAGAGCATCAGGGCTGTCCTACCTAGCTGCCCAGCTGATGGCCCGGGCAGAGAGCATGTAACCCAGTGACCCAGCCTTTTATTTGAGCCACTTTTCAATGTCCTTTGGAAAATAATTATGCTCCTTCCCCATATCTGATGAGTTGTTGGAGTCTGCCCATCTAACCTCTGGGGTGCTTCCTGATCACCACCTCCACGTGAGGATCGTGACCTGTCTTCCTGCTCCTCTTGTCTGCCCAGCTTATCAGCCCCTGGGTATTATGTCATGCCTCCCCCACCAAACACTCCCAGACCTCTTTGCACTTGCCTTTGCCAAGGCACTCTGACAGCCAACATGGGAGCTATATCGATCTTTAGGCTTCAGCCAGATAATACTGTCAAACCCAGCAGAATATCCCTTGTCTTCCCATTTCCGGGCATTTCCGTATGTCAGCTCCTGTCCACATTCACGTGTCAGTTGCCCAGTAGACCCTTCCCTAGCCTCCTCAGCAGGATTAAACTCGTCCTCCTCTGCACAGGTAGTATCTATTTAGATGCTGTGTCAGGTGCCATGGGACCACAGAAGTGCTCTAGAGTCTTGCTGGAGCCTGGGCCACCCAATACATACACACCTGGCTATGAGTAGACTGGGAGCCACATCAAAATCTGTGTGCCTCACCACCAGCCTCCTTATATGTACCATCTTTTCCCTACACCATAGCATCTGCACGGAGGGGTGAGTGCCAACAAGCCAGCTTCCTCATTCTCGTTGGACCTTTAGTTCCTCAACCTTTCCTTTCTTTCTTACCTCGCACCCTCCCATGTCTCTTTATAGAGCCCAAGCTGCCTGCCCTCCCCAGTTTGGGTTGGACTGAGAAATGACTGTGGGGGTGTGATGGGCACATGACTGTGTGTGAGGTCCAATGTGTGGCTGATTTTGATGAACTAGCCTCCGTGTCTGGCGCTTCCTCTGTACTCCACCCTCAGAGCCCAGTTGCCGTGCCAGCTTGGAAGCCCCAGGTAGCACAAGGGCCTGTCAGGAGCTTGACTCTTAGGAAGCCGATAATCTCAAAGACCATCTCATGTGGTCAGACATTTAGAACTTAAGCTTCCTCAAGGCAGGAAGTAAAAATCCTTTTGCTAGGATATCACTCAAGGCTGCTACTTACAAGCTCCATGGTGCTCCTTCCACTTCCCATTCCATGGTCCTCAGGGTGTTTCCACATGCTTGTCCACTGCGTCCAGCATCCACAGTGAGGGATGCCTCCAGGATTCCAGTGACTTTGCATACTTGCTTTTGCTTACTCTTTTTTTACCACTCCAGGCTGGAATGAGGCCTAGACGTCTATAACAGGTTCTTACTGAGTGCATGCTGCTTCTCAGACCCACTTGGTCCTCTTGGAGCTTGCGTTCTGGTAGGGTAGACAAGCTGGGGGGTTAGATGGCTAAGTCCCAAACCCCCCTGGCCACACACCATGACAGGCCCAATCCCATGGCAAGTAAAGTGGCGCTAGAAGCTTCAGTGAAGGGTGAACCCTGGCTCTCAGGGATGAGGCGTGCAGGAGCCACCAGGGCATGCAGCTCCGGCTGGCCGGGGGTTGTCGCATGGGTGCAGAGAGCAGGGTGTGATGAGGTTTGTTGGCCCTCTGGGGTGGTAGATAGTGGCAGAATAACAGATACTACAAAAACGTTGGGGCGAGTGCTCCTGGCTGCTGCTTTATGCTGTGATTCCCAGTGGGGGAGGCAAAGCAACCAGAACGGCTTTGGTTTGAGGTGGGTTTGTACAACCTTTGTTTTCACTTGCAGGCAAGAAAGGGTAGAACGTCCAGGGACCTGGCCAGGGAAAGAAAGAGATAGTCCCATCTTCCCACATTGCTTACCCATCCACATCAGTGCAGGTAGTTCCCTTTTCTCCAATCTGCATGCCCCAGTGGGCTCCTGGCCAGTGACTAATACCCTCACAATGCATCCCCCTGTCCTTGAGCAGTGGGTGCGTTGGGCACCCCTGAAAAGGTTCCTTCCTAAGGGAAGGAAATAGGGATATTCTTGGACTGCCCTGCCATCCCCCAGAGTTTTCTGATCCCAGGAGCTAGGGAGCCCCACCAGGCCTGGATGGGCTAGAAAAATCCCATTGGCTGCAATTTTCTTTTTTTTTTTTTTTTTTTTTAAGTTTATTTATTTATTTTGAGAGAGAGAGAGAGAGAGAGAGAGAATCTTAAGCAAGCTCCATGCTCAGCACGGAGTCCGATGTGGGGCTTGATCCCACACCCTGGGACCTGAGCCAAAATCAAGAGTTGGATGTTCAACCAACTGAGCCACACAGGTGCCCCTTGTCTTACTTAGTATACTTTCCAGAAATACTACTGTAATACCTGTATCATAGTCAAGCTATGAAAGTGCCAGCTCCCTAGGGGAGTCATTTTGACCATTTCCAATATTGGGCCATGTGCCATCTACATCAATCTGTGGTCACATCACTGGCCCCTTGCACTGCATTCTAAGAGATGAGGCCGTTTGGTCAAAAGGCAGTAACGTTTTGTTTATACTCTTGGGTTTTGTGTGTGGTTTTGCTTGCTTCCTTCCATGTCTTGAAGACTTTCACTGGTCCCACCACCATGTGAAGCATTAAGCCAAGAGGTTTTTTTTCTGTAGAGATTCAGGCTTCCTTGCAGGGTGGCCCTGAGCCATGTGTGGGCTCCAGATCCCTGGAACCAAGCCATCTCTGATGCTGCAAGGGCTGTTGTCTTTCTGGACTGCCACAGTGGTCCAGAGTAACCTGGCCATCTCTGCCTGTAGCCCAGCCCCTGTGGAAATGCTGAACCTGAAGCTTCGCCGACCAGCCTTCGGTGATGATATTGACCTCAATGCCACCTTTGATGTGGACACCCCTCCAGCCCAGGCTGCCAGCATCCAGCAGGGTCGTGCCAAGAAGCTCTGCCTAGAGATAGCACAGTAAGTGGTAGTGCCTGACCCTGTCCACAGCCTGGAGGGAGGATGACCAAGAGGTCTCTGCAGGCCCTTCCCTAGAATCTCTGACTGGCTGACAGGGCAGTGACGATCACCTGGGGTTGACTATAACTTTGGTTCTAGCCACCTCTTCTTCCCTTTCTTGAGTACTCACTCCGTGCAAAGCCCTTCTCTTGCTTCTTTCAGTCATCACTAATCACCCTTCAAGCAAAGGTATTGGGATGTGAGTTGGAGAGAACACAGGTGTCCCCGTAGGGACAGGTCTTGGTTGATGGTGTTGGGGAATGTGCGTACTCCCCATACCTTGAATGCCTGCCCACCAGCGTCCTGAGCCAGGGACTCTGAAGTTCTTCTTCCATTGTGTGCCTCTTGGGCTTATGCATGAAGACCATCTCAAATCATGGTGCTCAGGGCCCCACCATCTAAGGGGATAACCCACAGGGGCAGGCTCGAGAAGCTGTGGGGAGCTATAGTGGGATGGGCAGGACCTGCACTAGGGACACAGAGGGACCGGGAATGGGGAGGTTGTCTCCTTGGTCACACAGGCCAGGTATAGTTCATCAGGGAGACAAAACTACTCCCCTTCGTACATGTAGGTATATGCTGCTCAGGTGAGGGGGTCAGGGCTGAGTGGTTCCCTCTTAATCAAAAACTTCGGGCATGAGAGAAAGAAATTGAGATGTTAGGCAGTGAAGATGGAAGAGGCCCAGGGAGAGAGCAAAAGGGAGAGCCAGCTGAGCTCTTCCTCTTCCCACTCTCAGAGGTGGAGGCACCCATGCTGTTAAGGGCCAGGCCTGGTAGCAGTGGGAAGCAAGCCTTGGGCATGTGGGCTGCAGTCAGGGGGCCTCCTAATGCCTGCTCACACCCTGGCTCCTTCATGTTACCTTTTCTTTAGCTGTAAAGGGTGAAACTGGACACCCGGGGCCTGCAGGCTGCCAGGTGAGACATTTTTATCATCTTTAGGGCCTGCAGGGAGTGTGAGGGAGTCCAGGATGCCTCCACCTTGGATCAGCCTCCCCAGAGCCAAACTTGCAGCAAGTGGAGAATCTTCCCATGGTCTTCATGTAGCCTCACAGGCTATGGGGACAGGAGTGAAGGGATCCAGAGTTGACAGATCCGATCCTGCCCTTGTCCCCCTGGCTATGAGAAACCACAGGGTCAGCCTTTAGGTCATCCTCCTACCTACCTGGGAAAATACCAGGAGAGGGTATTCAGCTGTTAGTGTCCCCAGGGATTGGGTGGGAACACTGTGTCTAGCTCTGGAGCTGTGAGTGAAAGGCCAGGGCTTGGGGCCGTGATCCATTCTGCCCCAGACTACATCTGTATAGATTATCTAGAAAGATGGCCTAGCCCTGTGTTGTGAGAGTACTTTATGGACTATCTACTGAGGGTATTATGGATATGGTGGCCCCTCTCTGGGCAGACGGGACTAAGTCTGAACTCCAGAGGTGCCTTCTGCCTATATCAGACATGACTGGCTTTCCCCATGTGGTTGGTGAATAAGCTGGGCCTCCAGCCACACATAGAGCCCAGGACATAGTGAGGCACCTAAGGCCCTGGGGAGGATTGGAATTGGCTTGGCCCTGAGTGAAATCCACAAAATTGAAAAATGGTCCAACTTCCCCTTCTTCCTCTACTCTGGCAGCTATGACTGACAGCTGTTCCCAGACCTGCACTCAGGGTGGGACTCACTGAGGTGCCTTGCCCAGAATACAGCCATTACAGCAGCCATGCCACGTGGTGGCTCCCCAAGGGCCATGTGCTGAGCCTGGCTCACCCACCCCTGTGTCTTACTCACCTGCCTCTTTGTGTCTCACTCGCACAGTTCTCCTGTTCAGGACATCCCGAAGAAGGTGCCCAAAGGCCCCAAGCAGGTAAGGCTTCCCTGAAGAGGTCAGGCAGTCACCATCCAACCCTTGTGAGGACAGGGTGTCACCAGAGGCCTCTCACTCCTGGTCTGGGACTAAGACACTATGGAGTCACCCTGGGAACTCTACTCATTATCCTACCTGCCTCCTGGTGAAGCATCAGAGATCCCGGTCCTGCTCTACCACCCCTACCTGCCCCCTCCTTTGCTGCCATCTCCCTCATCAAGTCTGGCTCCCCCCAGGAGTCCCAGCTCTCTCTGGGCGGCCAGCGCTGCGTGGGAGAGCCAGATGAGGAACTGGCTAGTGCCTTTCCTGTCTTCATCCGGAATGCTGTCCTGGGCCAGAAACAGCCCAAGAGGGCCAAAGCAGAGCCCTGTCGCAGCACAGATGCCGTGAGTATGGCTTTCCACAAGTGGCAAGTGCCAGCCCTCTTGGGCGGGGGGAGGGGGGCCAGCTCCCTAGCTTCTTAACCTGGCCTACTCACTTCTTCCTTCTGCTTTAGGTAAGGACCGGCTTCGATGGACTTGGAGGTCGGACAAAATTCATCCAACCTGTATCCTTGTTCTGTGGCATTGGGCTGAGCTGAGCTACCCACACCATCCCTCAGCTGTACCCTCAGACCCCAGCCTGACAGTGGCTGCAGCCTAAGGTGTGCAGAGCCAGACCTTGCTCAGTATAGCAGGGCTGCCCACCTCCAAGTGTGAGCCTTTGCCGCCCTGGATTCCAGTCTCTTCTTTAGGCCTCTTCCTTGACATCTTCTTCAGACTGACACGGCTATGATCCGCCCACTGCCTGTTAAGCCCAGGCCCAAGGCTAAGCAGAGAGTCAGGGCGAGGGCACCGCTCCCTCCCTCCCAGGCCAAGATGGACGTCTTCTTGTGGTAGTGAGAACAGTGAGTCTGATCAAGTGCCAGATATATGCCAGTCCTATAGTCCAGGACTGCTTTCAGCAGAAGGTTTTGGGGGCACAGCCCCTCTTCCAGGACCAGCCCTGAGGGTGAGGGTAGACAAAAAGATGGGGGTGAGGGTGAGGCCCAGGGACTGTGTTTTTCCTAACTTACCTCGCCCACCCCCACCACACTGGGTCTACCATACTGGGCCAACGTGTGACTGCTGATGTGAGACCAGCAGGACTTGCTCTTTGTTAAAGGCTCTTGTTCATAGCCAGATGTAGCTGGGCTGCTTCTGGTTCTCCAGATTAGGGTCTTTTGCTCACCGTATGGACCAAAGTGCTTGAGGCTTCTCAGGCAATTTCAGCCTTCCCACACTTCTGCCAGCTTCTGACTTTCTGCTAGACATGGCCGGAGCCAAGCAGGGTTGGGAATGAGGGGATGGTGATGGGCAGAGGATCGGGGGGGAGATTTCTATGTAAAATAAAAAAGAATCCTTTTTCCCTGGCTCTGGGAGTATAAATTTGCACCAACACTTTAGAAAACCGTTTCGCATAATTTTCTTAAGCGGGACCTTCCTCAACTCAGATTGAGAAATCCTATCCTTAGGCATGTTTCCCCTCATAGGACACAGGGAGACTCCGGCAGGAATGCCGTCACTGCAGTTTTGTCCACAGCCTCTAACCTGGGCATAGCCCAAATGCGATAGGCAGGAAAGCAAATGGGTAAACAGGGAACTCACACCAAGCAAGACAAATAATCAGTGGCCTTTGGGTCTTAACTTCAAGAGCACTTTCTCCTAGAAGACTTCCTTTCTTGACCTCCAGCTTGGGGGAGGCCTCCTAAACTTCCCTCTCTCACTATTGCATGGGAGTTCGCCTGTCTCTGCAGGGCCCAGCATGGGCCTGGCACAGGAAATAAGGGTGAGTGCCCTCATGCTTCCGGCTGAGCATGCACAGCTGCCCCCAGTACATCTGGAGGAGCGAGCCTCACGGGGAGGAAGTAATGCTCTTGGTTAGAGAACTGGACCCCTTTGCTGCTGCCTTGAACCAGAGTCTGGTGAGGGGAAGTGCAGCATCAAGTTAAGGGTGCAGTCAGTGGCTGGCCGATAGCCCTCCTTACCAGCTGAGTGATCTTAGGTAAATTACCCAGGCTTTCTGTGTCCAGCTTCTTTAAAGTAGAGACAATAGCACTAAACTCCCAGTTGTGGGAACCTAATGAGTCAGCATTACAGGTTAGGAACTTATGACCCTTAAGGGAAATAAGTCAGACACAAAAGACAAATATTGTATGATTCCACTTAAATGAGGTATCTAGAATAGACAAATTCATAGAGACAGAAGTAGAATATAATAAATGTTACCAGGGGCTAGAGTGAGGAGAAAATGGAGTTGTTTAATGGTTATAGAGTTTTTGTCAGGTGATTTGTTTTCTCTCTATATAAACTGCCCCCCGCTTTTTTCAAGTCCAGTATAGTTAATATACAATGTTATGTTAGTTTCAGGTGTAGAATATAGTGATTCAAAACTTCTATACATTACTCAGTACTCACCACAATAAGGGTACTCCTGATCGCCTTCACCTATTTCACCCATCCCCCCTCTGCCTGGGGTGATTTTAAAGTTTTAGAAATTGGGGCAGTTGGCTGGCTCAGTCAGTAGGGCATATGACTCCTGGTCTTGGGGTTGAGTTTGAAGGCCACATTGGGTGTAGAGATTACTTAAAAATAGAATCTTAAAAAATAAAGTTTTTGAAATAGTGGTGATGGTTACAAAGCAACAACAAAACAACTCTGACAGACCTAAGTACAAAGAGCTGGAAAAAGCAATTGTCATCAACTATTTCAGAACTCTGATACCAGATAAGACAAGGAAAGTATTTGATGAAGGAAGAGCTGGGCTTGAACCAGCCACCATCCCCCATTCCTCAGGGTTATGGGTCAGCAGCTCCAGTTCCAAAAGCAACTAACTGATTTCAAGGCAGGCGGTGGATCTGATGCTATCTCGGGTAGTTTCAGAATTGAGTTGAATTGTAGGACTCCCAGTTAGTGTTGGAGAACTGCTTGGTGGTGTGGAATAAATGCACACATTGAAATTGGTGTCAGAATCCTAAAAAACATTAGAGAAAACCAAGAGCTCCTTTTCTGAAAAGGTCAACAAAATTGGCAAACTTAAATAAATTGACTAAGAGAAAAAAGTTATCAAAATCAGAAATGAAAATGGGGACGTTGTTACCAATTTTACAGAAATAGAAAGGATTATAGAATATTGTGAACGACTGTACACCAACAAATTGGATAGCCTAATTAAAATGTATACATTTCTAGAAACACAGAAACCAACAACTGACTCAAAGAAGAGAAAGAAAACATGAATAGACCTACAACTAGTAAGAGGATTGAATCAGTATTCAAAAAACAAAAGAAAAAAACTCCCAGGTTGGTTGAGTGTCAGGCTCTTGATTTCGGCTTAGGTCATGATCCCAGGGTTGCAGGATGGAGCCCCACATTGGGCACCGCACTGAGCATGAAGCCTGCTTGAGATTCTCTCTCTCCCTCTGCCCTTCTTCCCCCACTCACGCACTCTCTCTCTCTCTCTCTCTCTCTCTCTCTCTCTCAAAATGAATAAATCTTAAAAAAAAGGAAGAAAAGCCCAGGACCACATAGCTTCACTGGTGCTTCTACAAAATATTAAAAAAAAAAAAAAAAAAAAAGATTTGGGTGCCTGGGTGTCTCAGTGGGTTAAGTGTCCAGCTCTTGATTTAAGCTCAGGTCATGATATAACAGTTTGTGAGATCGAGTCCAGCCCCGGGCTCTGTGCTGACTGTGGAGCCTGCTTGGGACCCTCTTTCTCTCTCTCTCTCTCTGCCCATCCCCTTTCTCTTTTTCTCTCTCAAAACAAACATTTTTTAAAAATTAGAATTTAAAAAGGACTAAAATTTTTTTTAAAAGGACTCACACCGAAAGACACTATCTGCATAGTAAAAAGGCAACCACAGAAGGGAGAAAGTATTTTCAAGTCATATATCTGATACGGGATAATATTCAGAGTACGTAGAGAACTAAAATTCAACAACAAAAATCCAATTCAAAAACAGGCAAAAGACTTGAATAGACATTTCTCCAAAGAAGATATCTGAGTGGCCAATAAGCACATTAAGAGATGTTCAATATCAGAGCATTTGGGTGGCTAGTCAGTTAAGCGTCCAACTCTTGATATCAGCCCAGGTCATGATCTCTCAGTTCGTGGGATCGAGACCCACGTCGGGCTCTGCACTGGTAGCATAGAGCCTACCTGGGGTTCTCTCTCTTCCTTTCTCTCTTCCCCTCCCCCCTCAATATAAATAAAATGTAAAAACAATTTTTTTAATGAGATGCTCAATATCATTAATCATTTGAGAAATGCAAATCAAAACTACCATGAGATACCACCTCACACCCACTGGGATGGCTACTATCTAAAAAACAAACCAAGGGCTAGGGAGGATTTGAACAAATTGGAACCCTTGTGCACTCTTGGTGGGAATGTAGAATGGTACATCCACTGTGTAAAACAATATGGTGCCTCCTCAAAAAATTAAAAATAGAATTACCATATGATCCAGCAATTCCACTTCTGTGTATATATCCAAAAGAACTGGAAGCAGGATAGCAAAGAGATATTTGTACACCCATGTTCATAACACCATTATTCACAATAGCTAAAAAATGGAAGCCAACCAATATCCATTCACTAATGAATGGATAAGCGAAATGTGGTATATACATGTAAGGACTACTATGTAGCCTTAAAAAGGAAGGAAATTCTGTGATATGTTTCAGAAGGTCCATATGGATGGACCTTGAAGATAGTTACTAAGTGAAATAAACACAAAAAGACAGTCTAGCTTTAATTTCTATACCTACTACATATGACACACCCAGTAAATGTTTACTGAATGAAAAGAAAATTACATATCACTTCGTATTCATTAGGATGGGTATAAGTTTTTTTTCTTTTCTTTTTTTAAGTTTACTTATTTATTTTGAGAGAAAGAGAGGAAGAGGGAGAGAAAGAATCCCAAGCAGGCTCTGCATTGGCAGTGTGGAGCCCAACTCAGGGCTCAAATGCATGAATAGTGAGATCATGACCTGAGTCAAAGTTGGACGCTTAACCAACTGAGCCACCCAGGCACTATGGGTATAAGTTTTGTTGTTTTTTTTTTAAAGGAAAAACCAGTGTTGGCTACAATGTGGAGAAATAGGAATTTTGAACGCTGATGGTGGAAAACAGCTGTTGGTCTCTCAAAAAAAATTAAACATTACAACCCAGCAATTCTACTCCTAGGTATTTCCCCAAAGAACTGAAAATAAGTACTCAAATAACATTTTCAAAAATGATCACAGCAGCACTATTCATAATATCCCAAAGGTGGAAACAACTCAAATGTCCATTAAAAGGTGACTGAATAAATGATTCGTGATATATGCACACGATGGAATATTATTCAGCCATAAAAAAGGAATGAAGTACCAGTATCTGCTACAGTTTGGATAACCTCAAAAACACGGTAAGTGAAAGAGAGCAGATATCAAAGGTCACATTTCGTATGATTCCTTTCACGGAAATAGCCAGAATATGCAAATCCCTAGAGACAGAAAGAGTAGCGTTTGCCAGGGGATTGGGGTAGGGGATAAGTAGTGATTATTTAATATGCTAGGGGTGTTCTTCAGTGGGTTAGGAAAAAGTTTTGAAACTAGAGAGAGGTGGTGGCTATATAACATTGTGAGTACACTAAATGCTACTGAATTATACACTTTAGAATGGTTATTTTAACATTATATGAAATTTACCTCAATTTAAAAAATGAACTTTATGGGGCACCTGAGAGGCTCAGTCGGTTGAGCGTCCTACTTCCGCTCCATTCATGATCTCATGGTTTGTGAGTTTGAGCCCTGCATCAGGCTCTGTGCTGACAGTTCAGAGCCCACTTCGGATCCTCTGTCCCCTTCTCTCTCAGCACCTCCCCCTCTCATGCTCTGTCTCTCTCAAAAATAAATACACATTAAAAAAAAAAAGAACTTATGATCGCATTTGGCTTAGCTACTGTGCGGTTTTGTGGGGAACTACGGTCTGTCCTCTGGAGAACTGGCCCTAGGTTCCTAAGAAGGCAGAAGGAGACATCCGTGGGTGAGGGGTACACAGGACCTCTCTACATTTTTTGCAATTTCCTTGGAGTCTATAATTATTTCAAAATAAAAGTTTAAATGAAAAGAACACATGTGATCATGACTGCCCCATGTCTGCCACTCTTAGCTCTGGCACTCAGAGACTGACCACCCTTTTTGAGTCCCAAGACTCATCCCTGACTGGCCACCTAGGACTGCCATCTGTCCTGGGCTGGCAGCTGTGGGCAAAGGGGAATCCTTATCCTCTGAGGAGTTGGCCTAGGGCCAAACAGGTATGTACTCCCAAAGATGTCAGGCTCCACCTGGGTCTGTGGTTTGGGCCCCAGGGGCAGGACAATGTAATAACCTCATAAGCTTCCACAGCCTCTGGGATGGGATCGGCTTTACCTCATGTGGTGGACCAGGTGAACCCTCAGGACACGAGGGTTCCTGCCAGCACCCTGTGGGCAGGAAGCCCATTCAGGCGGCGACACTGGAGGGGATGGGGCCTGAGGTTTGGGATATCTAGGGAACCACAGGATACCATCGCCTCCAGCCCACATGGATCCCTCCCGTGGCTCCCTTCTTCAAGACAGACGCCTCCTCTAGCAGAGGCCAAATAGACCCAGGAGTTCTGTCCCACTTTGCCTGTGCCCTACAGCTGCCAGAACTGTTGTGGACTGTCTGGAGGCAGGACTAGCAGGACTAAGTTTTACTTTCACTTTCATTTCCCCTGAGATGACAGAGGAGCCAGGAAGAAAGCTGTGACTGGGAGTGTCCTTCAGTGCCGGAGTCTTAGTGACTGTGTACACTAGCCTCTGCTGGCACTCAGCGACCCTATCTATAAGCGCTGCAGCCTGGTGTCCAGCCTCAGGATGGCTGTCCCGGAGAACTCCAAGTTGCTGGATAAGGAGCTATACTCACGGCAGCTGTGAGGCCCGAGGTGGGGAAGGGAATGGGGTGGCTGTCTGACTTCTGATCTCCGATTGCCTACTTTCTCTTTCCCCATCCGCAGGTATGTGCTGGACTTGCCAGCCATGCAGAAGATTCAGGGAGCCAAGGTCCTGCTGTCAGGCCTTCAGGGTCTGGGGGCTGAGGTGGCCAAAAACCTGGTCCTCATGGGTGTGGGCAGCCTCACTCTGCATGACCCCCACCCTACCTGTTGGTCTGACCTGGCTGCCCAGGTGAGGGTCGGCAGGATCAGGGGCGGGGGCGGGGGGGGGGGTGTATGGCTATGGGTTCCCAGACCAAGGACCCGAGAGAAATCTCCTTGCTCAAGCCAGACTGTGTCTCTCTCTAGTTTTTCCTCTCAGAGCAGGACTTGGAAAGAAGCAGGGCTGAGGCATCTCAAGAACTTGTGGCTAAGCTCAACAGAGCCGTCCAGGTATGCATCCACACAGGTGACATCACTGAGGAGCTGCTGCTGGACTTCCAGGTACCCTCCCTGCCCCACTCTCCAGGTGAGCCCAGTCCCTTCCTCTAGCCCTGAGCCGAGCAGCGGCTCTGGCCCTACTGATCACGGGGTCCATCCAGGTGGTGGTGCTGACCACCTCGAAGCTGGAGGAGCAGCTGACGGTGGGCGCTTTATGCCACAAGCTCGGAGTCTGCTTTCTGGTGGCTGATACCCGGGGCCTTGTGGGGTGAGCAATACTACCTGCCTAGCCTGCCACATCACAGGCAACACCTGCTCCCAGTGCTATTCCTAGCTCCAGGCTTGCTCCAGTGCCCCTCCACCCAGCCCCAGGCCTGTCCCGGCATCCCCTTCTGTTTCTGGTCCCCAATCCCAGCCCTCTGCTTCTTCAACCCCAGCCTCCAGTCCCACTCCAGTAAGTCCCTCAAACTCTAGCTTCCAAGCCTCTCCCAGCATCCCTTCCCAGTGCTGGCTCTCTGAGTTTGCCCTAGTGTCTCCCACCCTTTGTCACAAGCATGGCGATTAACCACTGAGCCGTCTCAGTGACCACTACCACCACACGACAGGCAGTTGTTCTGTGACTTTGGTGAGGACTTCACTGTGCAGGACCCTACAGAGGCAGAACCCCTGACAGCTGCTATCCAGCACATCTCCCAGGTGGGTGTTGAGGTGTGGGTGCTCACCTGCTGACCAAGGAGGGCATCCCTGAACCAAGCCACCTCTTCTTCAGGGCTCCCCTGGAATTCTTACTCTGAAAAAAGAAGCCCACAACTTCTGCGATGGAGATTTGGTGACTTTCTCGGGCATTGAGGGCATGGTGGAACTCAATGGCTGTGATCCCCGGCCTATCCACGTGCAGAGTAAGCCACCCCTCTCCACCTCCAGGCTCAGCACCCAAGCCCCAACTGGGGGCACACACAGTCTGGTTCTGGTCCTTGGGGATAGGTTCTCCCTCCACTTTCTTTAGCATGGAGCAAGGTCAAGGACACATGTGCAAGTCAGGATAGAATATAAAGAACTACTCAGGGTCAGAGGTCATACTGACGAGGCTGGATCTCCTCTAGAGGACGGAACCTGGGAGATTGGGGACACAGAAAATTTCTCCTGTTACTTGAGCGGTGGGACTGTCATTGAGGTCAAGAAGCCGAAGACTGTGAGTCATGTGAGTGCAAGTGCATCTGAGGTAGGGGGACTTGGGAGCCTCAAGGGGCCCACAGTCTTCTGAACCCGACCCTGAGCTGAGTACCTCCTACAGAAGCCCCTGGATATAGCTCTGCTCCAGCCCCGTGTGGTGGCCCAGAGTTCCCAGGAAGCTCACCGTGCCCGCTGCCTACATCAGGCCTTCCGTGCCCTACACCAGTTCCAACACCTCCATGGCCGCCTGCCTCAGCCCTGGGATCCTGTGAGTGGCCCCTCTACTCTTCCCTTGAGCCTGTCTTATTGGGGTGTCCCCTACCAAGAAGCAGCAATGATTATCTTACAGACCCAAGTTGTAATCCCAGAGGCAGTTTCCCACTTGCATATGGGAAATGATAACACTGTTTCTAGGCTGGAGAGTGGGTCCATGAAAGTACCAGGCACAAAGGCTGGGGACCCTGCCACCTCCTAACTGCTCAGTTCTGGGCTGAAATTTCTACCCACGTTGGTGAAGCCCCCATGGGCATTGTCTAGGTGTTCTCTGGTGGGGCTGCACAGTCTGGCAACTGGTTTGGGCCTTCACACTCAGGTTCTGCTTCCTCTTCTGTGGAAATGGGGGATGGCTGGATGAAGGGTTTGAGTGGGGGATGGAACTCAGGCCAGAGCTGCCGTGCCCACAGAGTTCTACCCCACAGGTTGATGCAGAGATGGTGGTGGGCCTGGCCCGGTCCCTGGAACCATTGAAGGGGACAGAAGGAGAGCTGCTGGAAGAGTCTCTGGATGAGGCTCTAGTGCAGACAGTCGCCCTGAGTAGCGGTGGTGGCTTGAGCCCCATGGCAGCCATGCTGGGTGCAGTGGCTGCCCAGGAAGTGGTAAAGGTGAGCATAGGCACAGGCAGGGTGGGACTGGGAAGGGTGTGGAGATAAGCGTGGGTGCCAGGGGATGCCCAGTACCAGACAGTGGCCTTGGAGGCTTTGCCAATCTGGGAAGCCCAGCCAGGATCCTAGGGGGTTTGGCGCTGGCAGGAGTCCCTACACTGAAATACTGGCTTCTAGGCAATCTCCAGGAAGTTCATGCCCCTGGACCAGTGGCTTTACTTTGATGCCCTTGACTGCCTTCCAGAAGATGGGGAGCCCCTTCCCAAACCAGAAGATTGTGCCCCGGTAAGATGCTGGGGTTAGGGTGCAAGCCTTCTCCAAATTCAGGACTAGGGAAAGAACAGGAAGAATGGTCCAGAGATCCTGACCTGGAAGAGTTAGTGTAAGAGGGAGACACAGCACAGGCCAGTAGCCACCACTGACCCCTGTCTGTGTCCCCTAGAGACACTGCCGCTATGATGGGCAAATTGCAGTGTTTGGGGCTGGTTTTCAGGAGAAGCTGAGCCGCCAGCACTACCTCCTGGTGAGCTTTGTGGTCCAGTTGGGAGATGTCTGTGGGAGGGCCAGGCCAGGCCCTCTGGCTAAGGCTGCTTCTGCTGGCAGGTGGGTGCTGGAGCTATCGGCTGTGAGCTGCTCAAAGGTTTTGCTCTAGTGGGCCTCGGAGCTGGCGCCAGTGGGGGAGTGACTGTTGCCGACATGGACCACATAGAGCGCTCCAATCTCAGCCGTCAGTTCCTCTTCAGGACCGAGGACATTGGTGTAAGTGCCAGCCCCTACCCACACCTTGCATCCTGGACTGTCCTCCCACAATGCCCACCCCCGCCCCCAGCATCTTCCTGCTCTCTTCTCAGAGGCCCAAGGCAGAGGTAGCTGCAGAGGCTGCTCACCGCCTGAACTCAGACTTGCAGGTGACCCCACTCACCTACCCAGTAGATCCTACTACAGAGCACATCTATGGGAACAACTTCTTCTCCCGTGTGGACGGTGTGGCTGCTGCCCTGGACAGTTTCCAGGCCCGTGAGCACTTGCCCTTGAAACTCAGCCCCTTGGTCAAGGCAGTGCTAGCCCCACTCCTGACCCTTTGCCCCCCTTGCTAGGGCACTATGTTGCTGCTCGCTGCACCCACTATCTGAAGCCACTGCTGGAGGCGGGGACACAGGGTACCTCAGGACATGCTTCAGTGTTCATGCCGTGTGTGACTGAGACCTATAGAGCCCCTGACTCAGCTATAGCCTCTGAGAATGCTACCTACCCTGTCTGCACCCTGCGGCACTTCCCGAGCACAGTCGAGCACACCGTGCAGGTAGGAAGCACCCCAGAAAACCCTAGCCCACACTGCTCAGTCCTCAGCTGCAGACTGATTCGCCATCTGACACCTCATGGTTCCTCTCTCCCCCACAGTGGGCTCGGGATGAGTTTGAGGGGCTCTTCCGTCTGTCTGCTGAGACCATCAATCGTCACCAACAGTAAGGCCACGATGGTGGGGTGGATGGGAGGGGCGCCTGGGTGGCTCAGTCGGTTAAGTGTCCAATTCTTGCTTTTGCTCAGGTCACCATCTCGCAGTTCTTGAGTTGGGGCCCCACATCGGACTCTGTGCTGACAGTGCAGAGCCTACTTGGGATCCTCTTTCTTCCTCTCTCTCTGCCCCTCCCATGCACTGTCTCTCTCTCTCAAAATAAATAAATAACTTTAAAAAATTTTTAAATTAAAGAAAAGATGGGTGGATGTGAGTCTAGAGCCCCTAGCACCAGGGTCTTTAGGGCTTAGCCTCAAGGCCCCTCCTTTCTCCACAGGGCACCCACTTCTCTGGCAGAACCAGATGGGTTAAAGGTGCTGACCCTGCTGCAGGAGGTGCTGGGTGTCCTGAGAGAGCGTCCACAGACCTGGCAAGACTGTGTGGTGTGGGCTCTTGGCCACTGGCAACTATGCTTCCATAATGGCATCATGCAGCTGCTGAAGCGTTTCCCACCTCATAAAGTGGGTAGCTAGGGATGGGGAGGCTGAGGGCTCAGGGGGACCAGACTGAGCCCAGCATCCTCCATTTCCCTAGGTGCTTGAGGATGGAACTCTTTTCTGGTCAGGTTCCAAACAGTGTCCCCATCCCTTGGAGTTTGATGCCAGCCAAGTAAGTGGGGTCCCTTAGGATCCCCAAGATGGGGATGTGGCCCCTCAGAGCAGAGGCGGGCCCCTGTTCTGCATTCTTCAGAGATGAGCAGATGCTGAGAGAAATTGCTGTTTGTGCACATGTTGGTGTCCACATGTGAAACAGAGGCAGACACTCAAACAGATCCACAAATGGGTGGTGGCCCCTTACCCCATGGACCTGTATGAGCTCACTCTGCCCATGCATCTTCCCATGCTTTTGCTCTGACCGCAGGACACACACCTCCTCTATGTGCTGGCGGCTGCTAACTTGTATGCCCAGATGCATGGACTGCCTGGCTCACGGGACCAGACCGCACTCAGGGAACTACTGAAGTTGCTGCCCCTGCCTGTCCCCCAGCAACTGTCCCCCGTCTTTCTTAATGACCTGGAGCTAGCTCAGGCTTCTGCTGAGTTTGGTGAGGCTCCTGACTCTGGCCCCCTATGCTGCCATCCAAAGGCATAGCCCTCTCCTCAGCCTATGCTACAGAAGGAAGATGGGGACTAGGGACCCTGCAGCCAAATCACTATCTCTCAGAGCCTCTGATTTTGCTTCTCTTGATGCTTGGGCTCATCCTCTAGCCCCTCAGTAGGCCCTCTCCCTGCTACCCATACCCCTGCACCCCTGTTTCCATGGCAGATTCTCAGCAAAAAAACCCACAAACCACTGGATGCTAGAGAGCACTTAGCTATGTTCCCCAGGTGAGGACAGAGATCATTGGTACACACACACACGCGCACACACACACTCACACACACACACGAGTAGGGCTGGGGCTGCTGGAGAGGAGACTGCAGCATCAATCAGGGGGTCTCCCTCAAAGTGGTTTAAGTTATGCTTAGCAGAGACCAAGAATAGGCACCAGGCTCCAGGAAGAGCACAGAAGGTAAGGGCTAAGAACTTCCACCTGCTTCCTCTGACAGGTCCTGAGCAATTGAAGAAACTGCACAAAGTCTTAGAAGTCTGGAGCGGGAGCCCTCCCCTCGAGCCCCTGAAGTTTGAGAAGGTGGGAGTTCAAGTAGGGCTGAAGGGCCAACTTGGGGAGGTTGTTGGGGGAGATCAAGAGCTAAGAAAGTAGCTTTAAAGTCCCTTGGCCTGAATTCTCCTTCCAGCAGGACCCCAAAAGCAAATCACCTTCCCTGAGCCTCAGCTTCCTTATCTGATAAGTGGGGAGATGTAAGCATCCACCCCACAGAATTGTGGGAAGACCTGTACAGTGACATGTGGTCAGCCATGGTGAGGGACTCTGGGGCGGTGTTAATGCGACTGTGGCTTGGGTCCCACAGGACAATGATAGCAACTTCCATGTGGACTTTGTAGCAGCAGCAGCAAGCCTGCGAGCTCAGAACTATGGAATCCCCCCTGCCAACCGCGCCCAGGTAACTCTGCCTTGGTGTCCAGGCCGAGAGGTGGAGGTCAAACCCTAGCCCTATACCTTGGGCCCACACCAAATCTCTTGTCCTTGGCAGAGCAAGCGAATTGTGGGTCAGATTATTCCAGCCATTGCCACCACTACAGCAGCTGTGGCTGGCCTGGTGGGCCTGGAGCTGTATAAGGTGGTGGGCGGGCCACGGCCCCGCAGTGCCTTTCGCCACAGCCACCTGCATCTGGCTGAAAACCGCTTTGACCGCTGGGTGCCTTATGCCCCAGCCATCCAGAAGGTGAGCCCTTGACACACCCCCCACACCAGGCCTGGTTCTCCAGGCATCTACCAAAACAGGCTCTACTCTGGCTTCAGTTTTATACCAGAATCCAGACTCTGGGAGAGTCCTTAAGACTCCCTCCAGCCCCCTTCCTGCTGTGAAGCCAGACTGGGACCTGTCAGACACAGGAAGCAGCCGTCAGCCACCCCCACCTCCACCCCCATCCCTCCACTGCCTCGGGTCTGGGGGAGCTGCAGCTTTAACTCATTAGTGGAGCCAGACATCCCTTACAGCCTCCTCTTTCCAGCAGAGCCCTAAGGGGGTGGTGGTAGGGAGGGGGGACTAGAGCCCTAGCCCCAAAAGAGGCTAACTTCAGCCTGCATGGCATGGGGATCCTGGCCCACCCTCTCAAAGCTGAGTTAAAGGCCACTGAGCTTACCACCGAGGGTGGGGTTGTGTGCATTCGTGTCATAGGTGTGAGTGCACAGGGGTCTGGGCATCCCTGGCCCTAGGTGTGTGGCCATGGAGGGAGGATGCTTGCACATCTGTGTGCCAGATGGGAGTATAGGACTCTTCAATGTGGGCTTGTGTGGGCGTGCATGCGAGTACACATGCGGGCGTTCCCAGGCTTGTGTGCATGTGTGTTCCTTCGAGTACAGGGCTGCAAATGCCCCTGGCTATGTGCCCAGGCTAGGCAGTAGTTAGTTGGCATTCTCTTGGGGCACAGGAGAGGGGGTGGAGAGAATACCCTCACCAGGGGAGAGGGGAGAGGTCATGGGCCAGCACTGGGCTTTTGCTGGGGTCCCTCAGGGCACAGTACACAGAGCCCCTTTGTGAAGGGCCTCTCCTCTAAGCACATAAGTTGCCTTTGTCTGTGGTAGAGGGGGAGGGAGCAAGGGAGGATCCCCCCCAACTCACCTCTGGCCTCATCTCAGCTTGACCCCGCCGTGCTTTCTGGAGGCAGGGGTCTGTCCCTGGCTGCCTGCCACCCTCAGCTCCAGCCACTAGAATCCCAAGACTCTTGAAATGGAGAAGGAAAGGGGACAGGAAGAGGAGGCTCTTGCGGACTGTGTTCCTGCTGGGGTCTCAGCCAGTGGGGCCCTAGTGGTCATTGTGCCCCTTGATCCTCTGTGCCCACGTAGTCCAAGTTGCTGGCAATACAGGATGAGGGGGCAGGATGTACCCCCCCCCAGCTTCCAGCCTTGCATTTGAGGATCAAGCTGCTTTATCGGAGACTGCAGCGGCCCTGCTCCTGTTTCCTCAGGAAGCAACGCCCCCCCCCCCCCACACACACATACAAGCAGCCTGTGTGATGGATTGCCTGTTTCCCTGTGCGGGGGCCCCATAGCCCCATTTCCTGTGCTGGCCCCAGCATAGGCGGGGAGGGTGCTGAGACTCTGGGCCCAGATCCCACCTTCCAGCCCCACCCCCATCGCTTCTGCTTCCTGCCTCTAGTCCAGCTCCTCCCCTAGGAAAGGGGCCATCAGCTGCTGGTAATAGGTAGGGGGAGGGTGTGTGTGAGAAGCTGCTCATTCCTCCCCCCACCACCCCCAGTGCCATCACCTGACATGGACCTGTTGGGACTGCCTGAAGGTGCCTGCTGGGCAGCCAGAAAGGACCCTGAAGTCATTGCTGGCCCATCTCCAGGTGAGCCCCATTCCTCTTCGCCTTCAGGTTTGGCCCAGCCTGGCCCAGCTGGCACCTGACCTGACTCTCTCTAGGAACGATATGGGCTGAGGGTGAAGATGCTGCTGCACGGCAAGGCCCTGCTCTACTCAGCAGGGTGGCCACCTGAAAAGCAGGCCCAGCACCTGGCCCTTAGGTGAGCCCACACCCAGCTTTAGCCAGGACTTGTTCTGTCCTTGGAGGTTGGAGGTGGGAGACATGATGAAGCCTTTCCTCTTCCCAACCCCATTTGGGCCTCTCACACCCTCCTGAAGCTTTCTTTTGCCAAATGGAGCCAGCAAATGGGCTGGGGGTGGGGTGAGGGCCGAAAGCCTGAGGAGGGGCCTCCAAGCTGCCTGCTTGGCCAGCCCCATCAGCTCCTCCACACCCCGTTAAGCCCCCCCTTCACAGCCCACTCCCAGGGGACTCACAGCTTCCTGCCTCCTGCCCGCCCTGCCTGCTGCTCCTGAAATAGTTTCAGATGTTTCCTGTCTTAAGCTGCTCCTACCCCTGGCGTGGGCTCCTTATGGCCCATCAGCACCCTCTGGTCCATGTCAGGTTGCTCTGCCTCCCACTGCTCACCTACCCAATCTTCTCCAACCTCTTCCCCCCCACCCCACACTACCAGGGTGACCGAACTGGTGCAGCAAGTGACAAGCCGGATGCTTGAGCCTGGGCAGCGGGTGCTGGTGCTGGAGCTCAGCTGTGAGGGTGAGGAGGAGGACACTACCTTCCCACCCTTGCACTATGAGCTGTGACAAGGCAGCAGCCCTATCGAGCCCTGCATCCTGAGCCCACAGTAGGCACACAATAAACACTCATTGAAGGAAGGTGTAAGTGGAGAGGATGGATGGCAAAACATGGGACAGTAATGCACAGGGTGGGTGATGTGGGCATGATGGGGACCCCTGGAAGGAAGGAAAAAGCACTTTAGCTTCGCCTGACTGGGCTGCGCCTCAAAGGGCTGGGGCCACCTCCTAGAGCCTCAGGGGGTATGGAACCAGGATAGACCAGAGAAAGGCCTTTATTGTCCCAGGCTGGAGGGCAGGGTCAGAGGTAGCTGACATCATTGCAGATGATGGGTTGGCGGCTGCGGCAGCTCATGAGGGCTGCAAATCTTGAGACATCTGCAGGCAGTTCGGGTTCCGGACAAGGTGGGCACGACAGTCGCTTTCCTGCCATAGCTGCCCGGCGTGCCCTGGCCAGCTGGCGCCGCAGCTGCTCAGAGAGCCCAAGCAGGAACTGAGGGGGCCGAGCACGGGCACGAGGCCCACCACTATCGTCCCCCTCACCTGCTGCCTCTGGTAGCTCCATCCAGTTGTGCACCAAGTCAGCAAAGCAGTTGTCACCCAGCACTAGGGGCTGGCGACTGCGACCTCTGTTCAGCAGGGCTGCTGTCCAGTCCTCAGCTTCCAGGCCCCGCCAGTGCTCCAGGCAGGCGTCTGGGGTAGACTTGGGCCGTGGTCGGTGGGCAGGTGGTGCACTGGCCACAGGGGCCCTGCTGGGCAGGGGAATGCCCCTGCCCGAGAGATGCTGTCTATGGGGGGGCCATGCTGGGGTTGCTGGGTGCTGGAGTACAGGCAGCTCGTCCTCTCTCCATGTGCTACCTGACACCTCAGAGAAGCCAGAGTCCCAGTCCAGGGCATACTCCTTTGGGCTCCCCAAGGCAATACCCTTGTCTCCTGTCACCACACCTTCCTCCTCTTCCACACAGCCGACTGAATCCTCTTCTAAGGCATCTGAGGCCCTGAGTCCATGGCTGAGCCAAACACCTGGGCCAGGTTTGGGGGGTGGTGGAAGGGGGCCAGACATGGGGGGTGAGCCAGTGTCCCGGCCACACAGCTGTGGAGGAAGAGAGAGGGCCCAAGTTGGAGGGGTAGTGCCTTGTCACCCCTGCCTGCCTAGCCAGACTAGTCCCAAAGCAGAAGGCCCAGGAGGACTGGATAGGCCTGCAGGCCTGGGCAGCAAGGCCTCTAGTGGGCACAGGGCCGGCATGGGGGCGCTGGCACACGTAACTCGTGTGACTCGTATCAGCCGACCTGGTGGCAGTCCGGCAGGCTGCAGCACGCAGAGCTGGGCAAGTCGGTACCCGCCACCAGGGCGGGAGGCAGGGTTGCGGGCCTGCCTGCATCGGGAAGTAGGTCCTGTTCAGAGCTGGGGGTGGGGGAATATCCCCTGCTTCCTGAGGGATTCAGCTCCCCAAGGCTCACAGCGTCTTTCAGAGAAAGAGCACTTGCAAGGTGGGGGGGGGGGGGGTTGAAGAAGTACGGGTCAGCCTGGGGTAGAAGGCATCCATGGCAGCGCCAGCACCTCTTCAGTCCCTCGCAGCCCCCTGCTCCGCCCCAAAATAAGTTTCTCCCCGCCAATTCCCTCCGCCGCCGCCGCCGAGGCAACTCGGCCAGCTGGGCGGCTGTTACTTGATGCCCAAGGCAGCTCCCAACCGTCCGAAACCCGATGCGGGCCATCTGGGCCATCTGCGCCGCCCCGCCCCCATCCCGCCTTGGATGGGCACTCGGGACGGCCCCCGACCCGTGTGTCGTTCGTGCCGGACGGCAGCTGGGCACCCCACACGCGTCCTCACAAGCCACACCCGCTCCCAAGCCTCACCAGTTCCCAGCGGAGCTGGCCCAGGAAGCTGTCAAGCCGAGCGCTGTGCATGCCCGTGCCGGAGCCCCCACCAGGCCTGCCAGTTCCTCTTCGAACTCCAGCGGGACCGGCGCGGAGAGGGCCCAGCGGGCCGGCCAGCGGCACCCCAGCCCTCTGGCGCCACGGCTCCTCGCTCTCCGTAGCTCCCGCGGCCGCCGCCGCCCCAACATCTGGCAGCCGCGCCCCGCCCCTGGTGCGGCAGCCAATGGGGCCGGGGAGAGACTGAAGTAGCCCCACCCCTCATGCCCTGATGGGTGGGTGAGCCTGACACCCACTCCCCATTCCGCACAAGCTCTGGGGGGGAGGGGCGGAGCTGCAGTTGAGAGCCGGGCAGGTCGGGTCTGGGACTCCCCGACACCGTGGGCTGTTGAGCTAACTCCAGGTTCGCTGCTTGACCCAGGACAAGTCGCTTCCCCGCAGTAGCCTCAGCTTCCCCGTTTTTCCCGGGATAGAACTGCAGTCCCTCCCTCAGGGGGCCTCAAGAGAGCGCGGATCCCCTAGCTACGCGGACGTGCGGGCACAGCGCCCGCAGCAGTCGGATCTAGCAGTGCTGTGGCCCATTCCGCGCCACCCACTGTATCCATTCCTGGAACCGGCGTCTATAGACCCTAGAAGTGATGAGAGAATCCGGCCCGACTGAAGACTCCAGGAGCTCTGGACCTCGCGGCAGCACAGAGGAGGGGCTTCAGACAAGGCCTAGCCCGTGCGGTCTCCGCCCCGCGTCTGGGCCAAGCAAGGCGGGGCCGCCCTCTAGCGGAGAGGGCTCGGTTAGCCGCGATTCCTGCGGCAACATACGCGTTTTCCTCTGCCTGCACCACTAGCCTACCGAGAGTAAGAGCAGGGGGGTTAGGGCGGCGCTCTCTGTACAGAACTGTCATAGCCCATTCCTGGAGACCACTCCAGCATCCAAAGCTAGGTTCGAGGATACAGTCTAACTTGAGACAGGCTAATCAGTAGACAGAAAATACCGGAAATGGGGGCAGATGGACTCGTTTGAGAGAGGGGACTCACAGGGGAGGCAGCATTCTGTATGTAATCCGAGTGAGCCATCATGGGAGATAAGGAAGAGGGGTATTCTAGGAGCACCTGGGTGGCTCAGCCAGCTGAGGGTCTGACTCTTGATTTTGGTTCAGGTCGTGATCTCAGGGTTTGTGAGTTCAAGCCTGGCATGGAGCTCTGCGCTGACAGCGTGCTACCTGCTTGGGATTCTGTTTCCCTTTCTCTTTGCCCCTCCCCTGCTTGCTCTCTCTATCTCTATCAAAAATAAATAAAAATAAACTAAAAGAGAGAGAGAGGTATTCTAGGCAGATGGATCAGCCAGTTAAAGGTCCCGAGAAGAGAGGATTTGGACAGGACTTAACGTAATGAAGGACCAAGTGTCTACACAGTGGTAGTTGAGGGAGTGAGGAGATCAGCCAAACCAGGCTCCTAGCGATCTTAGATGTTCATGGTGTGATGGGGAGTACTGGGACTTTTGAGCAGGAAATTAATTACCTGGGCTGGCTCCTGTTTAGATAATCCCAGCTGCTTTAGGAGAACCACTCTGTAATCAGAGTGGAGGCTCCTGCCCTCATCCAGCAAGAGAGGAGAGGACCTGGATCTGGGTGGCGCTGGGGCACAGAAGAGGGTAGTTTGGGGTATGTTCTGGAGCTAATATCAAGCTTTGCCGATGCATGAATATGAGTAAGGAAAGAGGAGCATCTAGCCTGACTCCTAGAACAACTGGTTGGATGGAATTGCTGTGAATTCCAGGAAAGACTGGAGAAGAACGGGTTTGGGGAGGAAAACCAAATGATTATTTGTGGACATGTGACCCTTGAGATGCCTGTTAGACATCCTACATGAGAGCCCGGGTCAGCCACTAGGTATGTGACTCTGGAATTTGGGAGAGAGATCAGCACTGAAGCCTTAGATCTGGGAGGCAAAGGCCATTGGCTTGGAAGTGATGAGAGAAGTGAGTATAGACTGAGGACGGCAGCAGTCAGGACTGAGTCCTGGAACACTCCTCTGGATGGTGGTAGGAAAGCAGAACCAGCAAAAGGGCTAAGGAGGAACATCCAGGGAGGTGGGAGGAAATAGAGAGTATGGGCACTTTAGGAGCCAAGGGAGCAAGTGTCAAATGCTGCCAAGGAGGTAAGATTGCAGAATGAACTGCTGAATTTGGCAGTATGCAGGTCTCTGAGGACTCCAACAAGGGCAGTTTCATGAAGAGAGAGACAAACTTGATGATAGTGGGCAGAAGAGAGTGAGCGATGAAGAATTGGAAACAGCAAGTGTAAAAACCTTTTTAAAAATTGACATATAACTTTGGGCGCCTGAGTGGCTGAGTCGGTTAAGCACCTGACTCTTGATTTTGGTTTTGGTCATGATCTCACGGGTTTATGAGTTTGAGCCCTACATCAGGCTCTGGGCTGACAGCACAGAGCCTGCTTGGGATGCTCTCTCTCCCTCTCTTTCTGCCCCTCCTCTCTCTCAGAATAAATAAACTTTAAAAAATAAAAAAATTTAAAAATTGACATATAGCATAAATATAACAAGTGGACAACTCTCAAAGGTGCAGCTCAATAAATGTTTTTTAAGTTTATTTATTTATTTTGAGAGAGACAGAGACAGTGCAAGTGAGGGAGAGGGGCAGAGAGAGAGGGGGAGAGAGAGAGAGAGAGAGAGAGAGAGAGAGAGAGAATCCTGAGCAGATTCCATGCTGGCAGCACTGAGCCTGATGCAGGGCTCAAACCCACAAAGCCATGAGATCATGACCTGAGCCGAAACCAAGAGTCAGACTCTTAACCAACTAAGCCACCCAGGCATCCCCAGCTCAATAAATGTTAAAGTCTGTACACTTGTAGACACTTGTACATCTGTCACCTAGTTCAAGGTATAGACTATCCCCAGCTCCTCCAAGAAGCCACTTTGTACCCCCTCCAGTTAATATCCCCCCCCAAATAACCACTATTTTGATTCATATCACCAAGGATTTTATTTGTCTCTTGAATTCAGACAACTTTTAAGAGATTTTGTTGATGGCTGGGGTCAGATTTTGTAGACAGATAATGTTCTAATGGTGAGGGGAAATGGGCAACTGGAGTTTGGATTCTGTGGGGTAGCAAGTCCTGAGCCCAGTTTTCCTGGGTGCTGTGCTTGTGCTGTCTTCAAGGACTGCGTGACTGAGACTTACTTCCCTGAACCTCAGTTTCCCTACCTGAAGCTTGATCCTTTTCTCCTAATGTTTCCTTTGGGTCGTAGTAATGAATGGGGGGAATTCATTGGAAACAGTGAAACTTGGAGTTGTCCGGACCTCTTAATGCCTGTCTGGAGTCTAGAGCTCCAGTCACCAGGGATGGGTGGAGCTAGAACCTGGGAGGCCCAGGAGTCCTGCCTGCTCAGCTGTGTTTAAGCGACTCACCTGACAACGGGGTGGGCATGACAAACACGTCTGGTCTCCTCTGTTGTCTGCGTCAGGCCACTATGGCACTGCTCAGGACCCTGGTGATTCTGCTTGCTCTGACTGTCTCTGGTGAGGAGCTGGTGGGTGGGGGAACCCCAGTTCTCACGCGCCCCTCCCCCCAAATTCCACACTGGAGTGGAATCGTGGCCCTCCTCAGATAAGCTACCATAGAGCACAGGGGCTGTGGGAGAGCCGGGAAAAGGGCAAAGATCTAACTTTCTGACCCTCATTTCTTATTGTGGCTGCTTCCTCAACCAAATCCTCACTCCCATTCTGTGAATTGAGCTGCGCCATGGTTGGATGTGGGGGACAAGGAAGAGTTTTGGCTGCTTGGCCCCAAGATGTGACCAGGCCCTGAGGGAGAAGGTCAGGACTATGCTCATGTGTTGGGGGGACCTCCAGCCTGAATTCTCTCTTCCTCACAGAACTCCACTTCCTGCCCTGGTTCATAAATATCTCTGAGAGCCAGGGACCCGGCACGATCCTTCAGTCCTTCCCCTTCAACTGCACTACTCACATGCCCACCCTGCAGCTGGTCCATGTGCAGCCACCCACCACCTTCTTCAACCCACCCAGCCTGACCAGGTGGCAGGGGATCTATGTGGGCACGGTAGGGTCACGGGCACAGATGGAAACCATGGGGGAACAAGGGCAAACCCTAAATTCACAAAGCCACAGGTAGTATGGGGGGATGGAGAGCCTACGGTCCCACAGGCACTGCCTACCTGCCACAGGTGACCTTAAGCAGCTTGGCCCGGCTGGATGCTCTATCGGTGAATCACTATAAGCTGCAGCTGCGGTTCACATGTGACAACCGTGTGATGGAAGTACCACTCTCTGTGAATGTGCAGCGGGACCCTGGTCATAGGGCATGTGCTGGCCGATTTGCCAGTCCAGGTGAGGCCAGGGGTAACAGGCAGGGGGTGGGAAGGCATGACCTGAACAGAGCCTCCCTGATCTCTCCTCTGGATAGCTGGAGAAACCATTCAGGTTCTGGAAACAGTCACACCTGGGGCCCGGTTGTACACTCTGCTGCTCCCAGGCCTGGAACTCCAGCATACCCAGGTGAGCACAGCATATAGACAGTGGGGGGCAGAATGAGGAAAGCACATGGGGAGACCAAGTCCAGCCCCTTCTTGGCTCAGCCCCTCTCTAGCCAACCCTCCCGCACCCCAGCAGAGGGACACTTTAGTGTCAGCTAAGCCTCTGCATGATGCATGTTCTTGGAGAGAGCCGCCGATGGCTGCCCACCCCCAATGACCATGGCTGTCCCTATAAGGACATCTCAGGGGCTTGTGTTCTTTCATGTTCTCTGTGTGTTCTGAATTCTCCACGAAAATTGTGTCACTTTTGTAATCCCAAAAAGAAATGCAGTTTAAAAAAACAAGATAATTGGTTTAAAACCAGAAAAGATTGAAGATCAGGGCCAGGGGTCAGGGTAGAGGTTGGGGACCCACTCTGTATCAGGGTATGGGAGGACTGGATGTGGGCAGGTAATTGCTAGGTTGCTGGGAGATTTTGGCAGGGATGCTGTGGGGCACTGGGGGCTGGGGCTGGGGCTGGGGCTGGGGCTAGGGCCTCCAGCATCTCTATCCTGTCAGATAAGTATCATCAGTGCCCAGGACCCTCCATACTTCCCTGGACCTTTCTCCATCAATGGTCAAGGTTGGCTGCTGGCGCCATCCCAGGGCCTCAAAGGCCAGGCTCAAAAGGTGAGCATGACTTGGGACCTGGGGATACCCATGGATGGGGCACACAATGGACAGAGCCACCACTTCCTGGAGGTTTGTTTGTTCTTGGCCTTCTAGATTTTGCTGCCTTGTTCAGACATAGCCCACACCTGTACTTGCCGCCACATGCTGGCTGTTCTCCCATGTTGGCCTGGTTCTGTACTGGGTTCTGGAGTTCCAGAAAGAAAGGGGATCCCTGGTTCTGGGAGCCCCGGTGCCTCTAATAGAATTGAGAATGTTCAGAGCACTCACACGGGAAGAGAAAGTTCTGGGTAAAGTAATTAGTACAGTCTGGAGGAGGCTAGAGAAATTCCTTCTTTAGTATTATTTTTTTTAACATTAGAAGTTTTGTTTTGTTTTGTTTTATGCTTTTAAAGTTTATTTATTTTTGTTTTTTGAGAGAGAGAGAGTGTGAGCAGGGGAGGGGGAGAGGGAGAGGGAGAGAGAAAGAATCCCAAGAAGGCTCTGCACTGTCAGCATGGAGCCCAATGCAAGGCTCAATGTGGGGCTCAAACTCACGAACTGACCTGTGAGATCATGATTTGAGCTGAAATCAAGAGTCGGATGCTTAACCAACTGAGCCACCCAGGCGCCTTGAGAAATTCTTTCTTTTTTTTTTTAATTTTTTTAATGTTTATTTATTTTTGAGAGACAGAGAGGCATAGCGTGAGCAGGGGAAGGGCAGAGAGAGAGGGAGATACAGAATCTGAAACAGGCTCCAGGCTCTGAGCTGTCAGCACAGAGCCCGACGCGGGGCTCGAACTCACAGACCGTGAGATCATGACCTGAGCTGAAGTCGGCCGCTTAACCAACTGAGTCACCCAGGTGCCCCAAGAGAAATTCTTTCTTTAAAACTTCCATGTCTTTTTTTCTTTAAGTTTATTTGTTTTGAGAGAGAAAGTGCAAGTGGGAGAGGGGTAGAGAGAGAGGGAGAGAGAACTCCAAGCAGGCTCTGCTCTGTCAGCACAGAGCCCTATGCAGGGCTCAAACTCATGAGTTGTGAGATCATGACCTGAGCTGAAATCAAGAGTCTGACTCTTAATTGACTGAGCCACCCTGGTGCCCTGAGAAATTCCTTCTTTAAAGTTCCATGTCTAGTGACTGGCTCTTAGTAGCTCTAAAATGATGTCACATTGTGGATAACTCAGATATCAAACTTCTTTGAGCTGTTTGCATCCTAAAGGAAGTATTTATGGCCCGAAGAATGGGACTCAAGAGAGTGTCTGCCTGTCAGCAGAGTGAGAGAATCATGGGGTGAGGGGGATCCTTGCGGAGGGCCCCAGGCAGGGAGGCCTATTTGAAGGGAAGACTGGGCACGGACATACAGGTATACACACACTGTAGTTCCCTTACTATTCTGTGTCCACTGCAGGTCTTCCAGCTTCAGATTTTGGTGACTTTTGGACAAAATCGAACCTGCCTTGGGATGCTCAAGGTGAAAGTTTTGCCTGTTCCCTCCAGCCAGATCTCCTTCCTGTAAGGCTCCCTTACCCTGGGTACAGTGAGGGAGGGAATTAGGAGTAAGGTTAAAGTGTGGGGTTGCTGGGTTGCTGTCCCCAGCTAGCTGCGATATGAGGAAAGCCCCGGGGGAGGGGCACGCGGGCAGGGCCAGGGGCGGCCGGTGAGGCCATGGCTAGCGCCTCCTTCTTGGTCCAGGAAGCAGGCCTCGAATATCACCATCCTGGAGGACCTGCCCCCTGGGGGTAAGGTGGGTCAGGTCCGGGCCCTGGGCTTCGACGTGCGCTACGAAATCCTCTCCCCGGTGCCCTGCCCGCTCTTCTCCATCGGACATGGTGAGGGGCACAGTGGGGGAGTGGCACGGGATGCCTCTGAGGCTGGTCCACAGTGATCCGCACTACCTCCTCGTCCTCCTGAGAAACGGGGCTGAAGCCCAGGCAGACACGGGCGTGGTGCCGTTTGGGGGCCGGGCTAGAACTAGAGGTGAGCCATGGAGGAGGCAGCAGGGGTGGCCAGGCTCAGCCCCCTCCCGCTGAGGGTGGACTAGGTGTGAGGGTGGGGACCGAACTGACTTGGGGGCGGTTCTAAACTCAACATTCACCGCCCCTACCCCGCCCAGCTGACGGTGTGATTCGCACCACCGCTCCTCTGGAGTTAGCGCAGGCGCCGGTCGCGGCGGTCACTAGACTGCAGGTGAAGGCCTACGAGCGGCTCAGGCCGTGGGCCAGCGTCGATCTCGAGCTCACGGTCAACGTGCGCTCGGTCAACCGCTGGCCTCCGCGCTGCCTCCCAGCAATGCTGGTGTGAGTACACAGGAACCTTACCTAAGCTATAGGGGTGAGAACCATGGTTCTCCTGGTCCAGACTGACTTTTGCCCCGGCCTGCACTCTGCTCCCAGGACTCAAATCCCCGAGACCACGTCGGTGGGCACCGTGCTGAACACCTTCACTTGTGCTGATCCAGACTCTCCTGGCTCCATCCTCCACTACCAGCTTCAGTTCCACAGTCCTCCTGGCTCAGCTAGCCTCTGCCTTCGAGACAGGGTCCTGGAGGTGCCCAGTCCCTGCCTCCAAACCCACATGCAGGGTGCTGGGGACCAGAAGGTGGAGGGTTGGGGGGCAAAGGTGTGTGGGAGTTGAGACTATTGCCGTGAGAGAGCTGGTGGTGGAACCAATCTGTACCCACAGAGCTGGAAAACAGAGGCTCAGGGTTGACCATGTGTGGTTACCCTGATCTGAGGTGGCCCAGTGTGGTTCTAGACTTTTCCAGGCCTTGGCTCAGCCTCACTCTGTGGCCTCTCTGGCCAGGTGAATACCACACTGGACTGTGACACTCCCGGGGCCTGCTTTCAGCATGCAGCCTCCATCCTGGTGCTTGATGATGGCCAGCCCCTGATGACCAGTGAGTGACCATACCCAGCCCTGGACATCCAGGACAGGGCTGTTCTGTACCTCTCTCCCCATCCTCAAGATAGGGTCACCTCTCCTCCCACAGAAATCAATAGAGCAGGGTTGTCTCCCTAGGGTGGGGCATATCTCTCCTCTCCTAGATACCTCCCCACCCAGGGAGGGATGGCTATTGTTCGTCCTCCCTCCAAACCCTCTCCCTCCTTAGAACCCCAGGGCAGGGCCATGTCCCCCTCCTCAGACCCCAGGGAAGGGCTGGGCACCCCAATGCAGCTCCTTGACTGCCAAATGGCCTCCAGCTGAGGTGCCGGTACTGGTGATGGTGACTCCTGTCAACGAGTTCTCCCCAACCTGTGTCCCACACAAGTTCCGGATCCGGGAAGATGCAGGGCCCCACACTCTGCTGGGCTCTGTGGTGGGCATGGACAAGGATTACCCACACAACAGCATTGAGTACTACATCTCTGGCGGGCCTGCCATCTTTTCTGTGGACCGTCTCAGTGGTACTCCCACCCCAGGGCTGGGATGGAGGGGTGGAACCAGAGTTGACTCTGCAGGCTAAGGCTGCGGGCATCTCTTTTAGGGGAGGTTCACCTCCTGGGATCTTTGGACTATGAGCTGCAGACATTGTACAGGTTCACTGTCCTACTGATTGACCATAGCCAAGACCAGGACCCCACTCATCACCGCTCTGGTTCCTGTACAATTACCGTTGAGGTTGAGGTAAGTGAGCCCTGAGGCCTTGGAAAAAATTGGAAAGTGTCTACATCTTCCTCTGGCATTCTGCTTTTCCACCCTGTGCCTAAGTTTCCTCCATTGTTTGGCTGGAGAGGGATGGCGCTTCATTGTGGAAACCTTTGGAGCCTGTTGCCTGACACCTAGGCTCTGGAGGAGACTGAGGGGCTGGCCTGGGATTTGGGGTGACCTGGCTATATTCCTGCAGGATGTGAACGATCATGCCCCCGAGTGTCAGCCTCCATTTCAGGAACTCACCACCTACGCTCTCCTGGGCCACAGCGTGGAGGTGACCAAGGTGTCATGTTGGGTTCCCCAGGAGCCACAGCGTCTGGCCTTCTCCTACAGCATTGTGGGAGGTGAGGATCATGGTGGCCACCAGGCTGTTGGGGAAGGAGCAGGCCAAGGCCAACAACGGACCCCTTCTTTTGCTTTCAGGGAATAGTCAGAGGCGATTCAGCATGCAAGGAGCCACCCTGGTGTACAACAACATCATGTTGGGGCCCCCCTGGCCAGAGCAGTTCTATACTTATGAGCTATTGATCCGTGTAGCCGATGCAGGTCCCTCCATCCCCCACCTCAGCACCACAGCCACGGTCACTGTGCATCTAGTTCCCTGGAGCGCCAGCACAGTGGCCACCCGCACCCACAGAGCCACAGTGAGGGG
The DNA here is from genome assembly GCA_030068075.1 of Paguma larvata. Classification (NCBI taxonomy): domain Eukaryota; kingdom Metazoa; phylum Chordata; class Mammalia; order Carnivora; family Viverridae; genus Paguma; species Paguma larvata. The sequence goes on along the minus strand of CM057842.1, from coordinate 17,801,779 downwards.
GGGTCCTTGGGACCTTGGGGGGCAGGGAAAAAGGATCTTGAAGGGCAAGGAGATCCAGTTTTCCAAGTGGAACTATGGGGGAAGGCATTCCAGAGGGAACCATTGAATGTAAGGAGCCTGGCAATACAGAAGAGCAGCTCTAGGGTGTGGGGTAGCCCAACCCTTGGAGGGTTTGAAGGCTGGATGATCAGGGCATTTTAGCAGGGCTGTGGCCCCCATTTCAGGTATCTTCAGTGATGACACCCCTGCTTGTGACCGACACAGAGGCTTTCTGGCAGCCGGAGCCCTGGTTTGTGGTGGTGCTGACAGTGACCAGTGCCCTCTTTGTCTTGGCTGTGGGCTGGCTCCTCAGCAGGCTCTTCCAGGGGTAGGATTCCTATGCCTGGGCTCTTGCCCAGCCCACTAATGGACCCCATCTGTGATAGGTGCTTTACTAAGATTTGATGACAATGCTCAAGTTGATGAGCAGGCAAACTGCTATTAATGGGGGCTGCTCTCCCTCCAGAGGTCATCGGGTTAGAGGCAGGGAGGCACTAGGGGGAAGTTGTCTCCACTGTTGGCAGACTCGGTCTTGGAATGGAGTGGGTGTGGATGAGGCCCAGTGCTTGAGACTCAGAGTCTATCATGCACTGGGCATCTGCCCCTATTCCTGACCCCTACCCTCCACTTGACACTTGTTCTGCCCCTAAGGGTGAGTTTTTTATGGGCACAGAACTGACCCAGGGGAAGGTGGGGATAACAATGTGGGCATTGCATGTGGACATTGGCTATCTCCAGTATAAAGGGGCAGATGAATGATGCTGGTTCCTGGAACCAGCAGGTCTGCTGCCCTCACTGCTTGATCCCTCCTCCTGGAATTTTAGGTTGGCCCAGATGCATCAGACAACAAGCAAAACAGCCCAGGCTTTGCTAATAGACAGGTCAGTTTTCTTTGCACACCTCTATGCCTGAGAGTCCATCTCTTAAATTCAGGCGGGGACCAAGAGCCTTATCCTGTATTCCTGCTTTTACTTTGCCCCAGCATCCAGGGAACTGAGGAGTCCGTTCAGGGGTTCATAGAGGCACCAAGGATGGAGTTGCCCCAGGCACCCAGCAATGTCAACCTGAGCTTGGTATGTCAAACTACCATCCTGTATAGTGAACACTGGGCTGCTCTAGAGAACTCTCCTGCCAAGCCTGCCTCCTTCCTTGGGGCTAGATACCCATACCAGCACCATCAGGATGGAGGAGGGAGGTGGGCTTATGACCCCTATGGGAGCAGACCTCTACCTGCTCCCAAGGGGCAGGGCTCAACTCATTACCCCCTCTCATTCTTCCCATCAGCAGCACTTTGATGGCAGAGCACAGGACTCCCGTGAGTCCCCCTTTTCCCAAACTACTCTTCACCTGGGTCCGCTTTTTCTCCTTAGCCCATCTCAGCATCTCCTCCTATCACAAGGAATCCACTGTCTACTCTTTCACTGAATGGGGTCTGTTCTCACCCCCATTCACCCTTCAGCCAGTGTTTCTCAAACACCAGTTGGGTCAGGAGGTGACTCAGACCTGTCTATAGCAGAAGGGGTGGTGAGGGGAAAGGCCCTCAGATATTACATTGTCATCAGTAATTTATGGCAGATTAATCTGGCACTGGGCTTAGGGGAGCTGGTGTTCAGTTTGGGGAAATCAAGGATGCTTCCTGTGCCTTTGAGCTAGACCTCAAAGGATTGGTGAGAAAAGAGGGAAGGGACAAGTTGGATCAAGCAGAAGGAGGGTCTTGCCAAGGGTTCTGGAATGTCTTCCCCTACCTTTAATGGAAGGAGGCTGTTTTGCTGAGGTCAGCAGTGCCCTCTCCCTCATTACCATTTGAACTCAGGTACAGGCAGAGATTACCTGTTCAACACACTCACGGGAGCCCGACGCTGGCTCTGAAGCCAAGAAGCTGCTTCACTATGCGTGGAATTTTTTCTTCCCATGATCATGCTGCTGAGTTTTCAAGTTAATTCAATAATAAACTAAATTACGAACAGAAGAGTCCCAGCCTTGAAAACCACCTGTGGGAGAAGCTCTGGGATCTGAGCTTCCTTGTTCTCACTTGGAGAGTGCCTTGCCTTCAGGGAACACTCTAGGGAGTAGTAAGATTATTTTTCTTTTCAGAAGGCATTGTATGATGCTCTGAATGATCATGATTAACGCAGAGGTAAGAGGCTGTTATCCTTGTTAGTGACAGAGGAGGCCTCCAATCATCCTGTCCCTTCAAAGACCACCTGCTCTAGCAGATGGGGAGGGCCCAGGAACTTCCTTTTCCCACTGAAAGGAATACATTGTTGCTATTTGAAGCCTCCCACCAACCTCTAGGGCTTTGCTGACTGTGTGTGTGTGTGTGTGTGTGTGTGTAGGTTTTCTTGGGAAGGATCTGGACCTTTGCATTGAGGTGGGAGTTGGTGCAGACTTGAGAACCCTATGGGGTGGATGGCTATGAGGGATTGATGGTAGCCCCCTTCAGACAGGGTATTCCTACTTCTTCCTGATATGTTTCTTCTGGTGTCTTGGCTCTCATCCCTTCCTATGCTGAGCTGAGCTGTTGCACATAGCCCAGGTGGCTTGCAATAACCTGCAGGAAGGCAGGTTCTGTTGGATGCAGTGCTAGCTCACTCCTCTTGCCCAGCCTCGAATCAGGTCTCAGATTACTGCCAGCTCTCCAAGAGGACCTGCTGTCTGGATAGAGACTACCTTTCCTGAGGTATCCCTAAGTACTTTCAATCTTCTCCTCTGTGCCAAGTCTGTGGACCCGAACCCTCTCAGGGCAATGGAGGACCTCTTTTCCTGAGCCAGTTATGCTGTCCCAGTCAAGGAAAAAGCTGAGTACCTTGTGTGGGAAAAGTATGCATCGTGGTGCTCCCCCAAAAGTGAGGGTGTTAGAGCTGGCCCCAGTGACAACAACCTGAGAGTAGGCTGTTACTGGAAGTGGTTATAGGCAGACTTTCCTGAGCACTTACCCTGCTCTATCGGCTTATTTGTTACCCTCATTTTACAGATGGGTCAACTAAACCTCAGAAGTCACTTAACTAGCTAGTTCTGGCACTTGACGTGGGTCCAGGCTGTGCGATTGCATTTGAGGTCCTAACCCTGCAGCCAAACCCAGGGTTAGGTGCTCTGTATGGGGGATAACCATTTTCCTGGGACTCCTAACCTCTGAGATAGATCATGACAGTCCAGGGCAAAAACTGTGTCACAGGTACTCAAGACAAGATGCTCTAAGGGAGGAAGAGAAGAGTTTCTGTTATGTGCCAAGGCTTGTGCTGGGCACTGAACCCAAGGCAAAAGGACAAACGTGGGCAACGGGCCAGAGACTGCTTGGAGGAGCACACAGGGCTGCACCTCGCCATTGATGAGGGGCAAAGGTGGAGAAGCCACTGGGTATAGGGAATTATACTTTGAAGCCAGTAGGAGGAGGTATGAGATCCGGTGCCTCCATTGCCAGAGGTGGCATGACCTTGGCCAGGCCTCCCCCTCTGTGCCTCAGTTTCCTCACCAGTGAACCTAGACAACAACCCCTCCCTTCCAGAGTGGGTGGTAAAAAAAACCCAAATATCACACAGTAGGCACTCCCTAAGTGTGTGCACGTGTATGAGAAGGAGCTGTGAGCTCCTGCAAAAAGGCTGCACACGCAAAAGGGCCAAGGGCGCTAGAGCCTCAGACTCGCCAGCGAAAGCTGTGCCGCCAGCAACTCCAGGAACGGGGCGCATGCGCCAACCCATGCCGTCACAGTCACGTCCTGAGGCGCTCGGCACGGGCCGTGAGAGGCAGGCTCTGACTGACAGGCCGGCCGACCTGTCAGCGAGAAGCACTCCCTTAGGTCTCGGACGAAGAGGCTGTTGATTGGGGATATCCTCGGCCAGGGGCGGGTTCTTTGCCGTCCTGGTTACTATGACGCCCGGCCCCCGCCCCCTCGGCTGGCCGCCATCTTGTTGTTGATCCGTACCCAGTGGGCAGCGCCGGGAGCTGGACCGAGCGGCCGGTGAGGGGCCGCTGCTGCGGGGCTCATCCACCTGCGCTGCCTGCCAGGGGCGGGCCGAAACCTGGAGGCCCGGGGGGCCCAGCTCCCGTGGGGAGCCGTGGGCGCCCACTGCCCGGGCTGGGCCGGTGAGTGACAGGAGCCGGGCCGAAAGACCAGCCTGACGCCGGCGGGGCGGGCGGGCGGCGGCGGGCGCGGGGTTGGAACCGGCACGCGCGGGGCTGAGGCATCCGCTAAGCATCGCTCGAACAGCGCTCGAGCATCCTAACCCGCCGCCCGTGGAGCCTCCCAGATGCCGGCGCTGAGGCGAATGGACAGCCTCGGGGTAGAGGTCTGAGAGCCCCGCGCCCGAAGGCCGGCCGGCTGGGTAGCGGGAAATTAGCTCCCTTGACCCGTACCGCTGAAACGTGTCCATTGCCAGCCTGATGCTCTCTGGGGTATTCTGTTGCTCCCGAGTGAGAAATACACTTACCTCTTTCTTAGATGTGGTTCCTGCAAGTGTTTTTCAGACTGCTTGGAAACTAAGACTAGACGAACCAGGCTAAAGCCCCCGCGAACCCAGGCAGGCCAGTGTCACGGCCCTGTGATTCTGGCAGGGCTAAGGCCCTCTGCCAGGCTCCTGTCTTCTGTGCTCTTTGGAGCTCACTGTTTGCTTCTTCCTGAAGAGCCCGCTTAAATGTTCATGATGCCCGAGTTTTATTTTGAAACATAATTTCTTTGGTTGGTGACCATTTTTTGGTCCTGTGGTAAGGTCTTCTGTTTGCTGTAGAAGAAAGTGAATATTCTGGTGATGACTTGGTTGATTTTATCTCCTAAAGAGGTATTCTGCCAGTGTAATCTGGAGACCAAGGAAAAGTAGGACTGTGTTAGAATCAGAAAAAGAAACGAAACTTAATTTTTGTCATTGTGGATGGCATGGAACTGCCAAATTAACTTTTAAGTGACAGAAGTGTATCTTGCCCAATAAAACCAATTGTCGGGCCCCTTTCCTGCGAGGGTGGGAGGGTTAGAGACCCGTGGGCAAAGTGTTAGATCTAGGAAGAGTTCCGAGTGCTTTAAAACACTTTGCTCTTTCCATGTGGTCCCTTGACTCCTCTGCAAAGGCTCCTTGTATGTCCTCATACAAAAAGCCTGCATGAATAAACTAAGAAGGAGGCAACAATACTTTGTGCGTTTGTCTCAGGATCCTGTCGTCTTAGAATGTTTAATTTTGAAAGAAACTAGCTCCTTGATCAGGAGCTCCTTTTTGAGAAGATGCTGAAATCAGAAGAGGCCTGTTGCTGTGGCCTTACTTGTGAGAACACAAAGACTCTTCCTTGTGTTTATGTAATTCACCTGTAAATGTCAGCACTTTTAACTGTCTTGAGGAACAGACACACTTCATGAGACTCTGGAGATCCTACACTGAAGTCAGAAACTGCCGCAGGCTTGGGGTGAGATCTGATGTCTTAAGGTGGCATTGAAGGTGCTGCTGCCCAGCTGGCCCCAGCCCACCTCTCCAGGGCTTATCCTAATCCCCATTAACCAAATGATTTGCTGGATATCCCGTACACGGTATTTCTCTACACAGTTCTCTTGCCAGCTGAGTCTAGTGACTTTTGCTCCTCTTCGAAATACCCTTTTTCTTCATCTCCACTTCTCTTTTCTCCAGGGTCCAGCTCAGCGAAACACTCCCCAGACGTTCCAGTCCCAGACGGTACTCTGACCTGCAGCAGCATTATTGCTCTTATTAAGCAAAATAGTATTTGCTCTTTTAAGAATTTTTTTTTGTTTCCTCTGCTAAGACCGAACCTCTTTCCTATTGCGACTGTATTTTTGTGTCTTCTTGTACCTGCATCTAGTAGATGAGAACTCAGTGTTTACGAGACTGTGTTAAATTTGTCTGAGTTCAAAACACCCTCTGTATTTAAACAGGGAAATGGAGAGAAAAGGCACGTAGAAATGGGAGTTTGGTGGCCATGGATCTCTCCCTTCTATCCTGCCTCAAGTGCTTGCACCTCAGTGCTGTTGAACAGAGGCAGAACTTTCTCAAAGTACAGAACTGAAGCCTGAAAACAGAGTAATTCTGCATCTCAGAAGGGGCTGTGTGGCCCATCCGCTTCCCAGCTAAGACGCCATATTGATTCTTGGAAAGCATGTATGGGGTGAGCATAGGGCTGGATGCTGAGATTCTTAGACCGCCTTCTAGGGTGGGTCTTGGTCACACTGCCTCTTTGGACTACTGTAAATGTGTCTATTATAGCTGCTTGCCCTCCTCCCAGCGGTGCCCTGAGGCTATAAGGAGCAGTGATGAGACAGCTGGGGAAAGGCTGCACAGTGCAGTCCATCTCTGGCTTCAGGCAGTGGAGCAGTCAGAGATTTTGTTTGTGCCACTGGATGTGTGCTTTTGCCTTAATTTTAAATCAGATTTTATTTTTCTCCCTCTATTACAGTAGAATTTGACCAATGGATTCTGAGTGAGACAACCAAAGACATGTTGGTTCTCTTACTAAAAGCGATAGATCTAGAGTGTCATATTTGTTGCTATGTTTGAAGTTGCATTTATGTAGGAGGCATTACAAATGAGTTTTGATGGGAAAATACGTTCGTTTAAGGGCTGGATCCCTGTTAGGGACTTTGTTTTGTTGAATGCTTAGAAAAATCTGCTAATCTCTTCTGTAAAAGTTTTATTTGTGAGTGGGAGTTTAGATCATTTATTTCTTTCCCTTCATTTTATAGAAGGTGTGCAGTCTAGGTGAGTAGGTTAGGACTGGACTCTTTTCAAGTCTAAAATTTGATGTCCGTGAATCAGCTCGAGTCCATAAAAATCTGGGTGTGTTAGGATTGAATGAACACTTATAAACGACTTACTCTGTAATTGAAAAGTCAGGTAATGATGAGTGTTGGTGAAGATGTGGAGAAATCAGAGCCTTCATACACAGAGAATGGTATGAACATAAAATAATGCATCCAAGGACGAGTCAGGTGTTTTGTATGTTTGTGCCAGTAGATCTGTGTTTCTGCCTGGATTTGGAAAACAGTCTGGCAGTTCTTTAACTGCTTAAACAGAGTTACCATGTGACCTAGCAATCCCACTCCTGATTATCTATCCAAGAGAAATGAGAACATATGTCCGCACAAAAACCTGTATATGGATGTTTATAGCAGTGTTGTTTGTAGTAGCCAAAGGGGAAAACAACTGTCTTCTCAGTTGATAATAAATAAAATGTGGTATGCACATACAATGGAATATTATTTAGCAGTAACAAAGAATGCAGTGCTGATACATGCTACAACATGGATGAACCTGGACAACATGTGAAATGAAGGAAGCCAGACACAAAAGATCACATATTAAATGATTCCATTCGTATGAAATATCCAGAATAGAAATCGGAAGTAGATTAGTGATTGCTTAGGGCTTGGAGGTAGATGAGAGCATCGGGGAATGATAGCTAAAGGTTATCAGGTTTCTTTTTGAGGTGATTAATATGTTTAAAAATTGTAGTGGTAGCTGCACATGCCTATGAAGATACTAAAAACCATTGAATTGTACACATTAAGTGGGTGAATTGTATGATGTGTGAATGTAACTCAAAGCTGTTCTAAAAAACAACTTATGTAAGTAATATATATTCACTAGTTAAACAAAAGGTTAATATATGAGTAACAGGAAGAAATAAAATAAAGGATCGTCCACAACTTTCACTGTGTGCTAGCGTATAATCAGACTTTTTTTCCTTTGTCTTTAATTTTTACAAAAATTAGATGATGCATCCTGACTTGTACCTTTTTGCAGTCAGCAATATATTATAAACATCTGTGTTGGTAAATGATGCATTTACATCACGGGCCAGTTGGCAGCAAATTGAGGGAAGCAGAATGTAAGGGCATTGTGTAGAGGTAGGGACTAGGGTTGAACTAGCAAGCCCAGGGTTATCTAAAGGATCAATGTTGCTCAGTTCCAGCCAGTTGTGTTACCAGATCTTGTGATTTTTTTTTTTTAAACAAAACAAGAAATCCTAATTTTTATGTGAAATTTCCTGATTATTTAATTATTAAAAAATGTTTTATCTATTTTTGAGAAAGACAGAGTGTGAGCAGGGGAGGGGCAGAGAGCGAAGGAGACACAGAATCAGAAACAGTCTCCAGGTTCTGAACTGTCAGCACAGAGCCTGATGTGGGGCTTGAACTCCTGAACCGTGAGATCATGACCTGAGCTGAGGTCAGACGCTTAACTGATTGAGCCACCTAGGCACCCCCCCCCCCCCAGTTTTTTAATTTGGCAATGAATTAAGAAAATTTGAGCCGCTTCGCTGGTGAAAAGAAGTCCTTTTGCAGACCAGAAATGGCAAAATATTTGAATATCCTAATGTGTATTCCCAGCTGAAGAGGAACAAGGTGACAGTCTCCCTTCTTGTTTCAGCTCTTAATACTGTAAACAAGTGTCCTTTTCAAGGTCTGCTTAGTACCATATTTTTAAAATATTTTTGTACTTTTTGGGAATTGTGCTGCTTAAAATGGCTCTCAAGTGTATTGCTGAAGTGCTGTTAATCTTCCTAAGCACAAGAAGAAATATGGAGAAAATGGAGAAAGTATGAGTATTAGATAAGTTTGGTACTGTTGGCTGAGAGTTCAGTATTAATGAGTCAGTTATATCCAGTAGCCCTCCCCCCTTATTCATGGGGGATACTTCCCAGGACCCCTGGTAGATGCCTAAAACTGTGGATGTTACTGAACCCTATATATACTGTGTTTTTCTTATACATACATACCTATGATAAAGTTTAATTTATAAATTAGACACAGAGACTAACAATAACTAATAATAAATTAGAACAATTATAACAATATACTGTAATAGTTATATGAATAGTCTCACAATATTATTGTATTGCACTCAACCTTCTTGTGATGAGAGATGGCAAAATGCCTATATAATAAGATGAATTGAGCTACATGATAGTAGGCATTGTGACGTAGACATTAGGCTACTAGTGACTTTCTGAACATAGGGAGAAGGAGGACCATTTGCTTCTGGACCTTAGTTGACTCTGGGTAACTGAAACCATGGAAAGCAAAAGCATGGATAAGTGGGGGAACTACTGTATTTTAAAGTGTCTTTAAATAGAACCGTATGTACAGGTTATATATTTTATGTATGTAGCTCTGGAAGGTTATGAATTGATTGGTTGACAAAAATGTGACCAAAGGCTCACAGAAACCTAACCCTGTTTTTCCCTGGGAGTTGGGGCTTGATATTTGCTAACTTGGTGTTAGCAGCGACTTTATAAAATGTAACTACTGAGAATAATGAGAAGTCTCATGTATCAGGCTTCTTTAGTTCAGTGTGATGTTTTTGAGGTTCTCGCATTTTGTTGTGTTCCCTTTTATTTCTGAGTAGTATTCCATGTCATGGCCATACTGATGGGCATTTGGGTTGTTTCTAATTTGGGGCTTTTATGAATAGAGAGAGATGCAATAGATGCTTTCACACAAGTCTGTGTGTATATATACCTTTATTTCTCTTCAGTAAGTATCTGAGAGTAGAATGGCTCTGACTCCCAGACTACCATCAGAGGGACACTGTTTCAGGAAAAGTTAAGAGTAGTCCTTTGGGCTCTGGGCCTAGTTTTATTATTCTTCCTTCACAGTTTTCAGCTCCAACCTTAATTTTCTGCTTTTGCGGGAATTCCATACCTACCCATTGTTGAGACAAGAACTAATGGATACTCCATTGAGATGGGAAGTTGAAGTAACCAGGAACTGTTTATTTGCCGGTAGACACAAGCTTCTAGATGAAGGGGATCTGTTTGCTTTAGAACTTGTATCAGTGCTTATCATGCTTCTGGATTTCTGTTAATTGATGCGGTCCAGGAGGCTTCTTGGTCATTCACAGGGTTCACAGAATTCATCCTTCATCTCTCTGTGGAGTTTGGCCTTGGTGATTTTTGCCTTTGTAAGTGTTCAGGCCTAGTTACCACAGTGGACACTGCCTCGTTAGACTGTTAGTCAAGAGGCGTGTATTTTGCTACTTTAAATTTTAATTTTGCTACTGTGAATTTTAATTCACGTGGAACTTTTTAAAGTTTGAGGCTTCTTTGTCTATAATTTTCCACGTGTAGTGCAGAGGGTCTCAGTAAAGTGTTATAGATTTTAATTTCTGGGAGCAGCAAGCAGTGATTTTTGTGAAGAGTGTTCATCCCTTAAGTCCACTCCCCAACGCCCATTAAAAGTCACCCACACGCCTCTATCAGAGTCCTCTTTTAAAGCTTTCGCCTGGGTGGCTCAGTCAGTTAAGCGTCCGACTACGGCTCAGGTCATGATTTCTGGGTTCACGAGTTCGAGCCCGTGTTTGTGCTGACAGCTAAGAGCCTGGAGCCTGCTTTGGATTCTGTGTCTCCCTCTCTCTGCCCCTCTTGGCTGTTCCCTCACTCATACTCTGTCTCTGTTTCTCTCCCTCTCTTTGGAAAATAAACATTAAAAAAGAAAGCTTTCTTGGTGTGCCTGGGTGGCTCAGTGAGTTAATCATCCGACACTTGGTTTCAACTCAGGTCATGATCTCACGGTTTTGTGGGTTCGAGCCCCATATCAGACTCTGCGCTGGCAGCACGGAGCCTGCTTAAGATTTTCTGTCTCCCTCTCTCTCTGCCCCTCCCCCACTCACACTGTCTCTGTCTCTGTCAAAAAAAAAACACATAAAAAAATTTTTTATATAAAAAAATACAAAGCTTTCTTTGTATTTCATCCCTTTCTAGCCCCACGTCAGGCTCTGCTGACAGCCCAGCTTCCAATTCTGTGTCTCTGTCTCTCTGTGTCCCTCCCCCACTCGTGCTCTGTGTGGTCTCTCTCTTTCAAAAATAAATAAACATTAAAAAAAAAACCTTTCCAAATCTCTTTTGTTTTTTTAAGATTTTTTATTTTTAAGTTATCTCTACACCCAGTGTGGGTCTTGAACTCACAACCAGAGAGCAAGAGTCGCATTCTCCACTGACTGAGCCAGGCAGGCACCCCTAAGGCTTCCTAAATCTCTTAAAGAATTAAATTGATTCTAACAGAGCTGCTGAAATGATATTTTCTGGATGGAAGGTAAGATTGAGATTTAAGATGAGTGAAACTTTCATGTGGGAGTTTGTTGAAGTGAGAAAATTACTCTTTAGGTGTCTATATTTATTTATAGTTCACTGTATTTCTTAAAGTTTGTTGGGAGAGAGAACCAATATATAATACTGCTCTCACTTGATTGGAATCTTTATTTCCTGGTCTGCCTGTTTTTCTTTTAAATAACTTAGTGGATGAGAAAAGGAAATTCCTTTTTAACAACTCTATGAGACAAGTAGTAGTACATTTATTTTGCAGATGAGAAAACTGAGAATAAGATGTTTAGGCCACATACCCAAGGAGTCTTTGCCTTCCAGTGTTAGTTTATGCACAGATTTTATTTTTCCTCAAATGATTAGTTTGCCCTATTAAATTTTTGTTTTCTTTCAAAGTAACTTCTTGAAATATAAAATACATATAAACTGCACACAATTTGATGGTTTTTATACATGTATACATTTGTCTAACAACCACCCACATAAAAAATTAGAACATTTTAATAATTTGGCTCTTTAAAAAATAGAATTTATTTTTTATTTATTTTATTTATTTTAAGTTTATTTATTTTGAGAGAGAGAGAGCAGAGTAGGGGCAAAAGGAGAGAACGAGAATTCCAAGCAGGCTCTGCACTGTCAGTGCAAAGCCTGACATGGGGCTTAATTTCATGAACCATGAGATAATGATCTGAGCCGAAATCAAGGGTTGGACACTTCATTGACTGAGCCACCCAGGTACTCTGACTTTATTTTTTAGGGAGCAGTTTTAAGTTTATAGCACAATTGAATGTCAAGTACAGAGAGTTCCCATGTACCCCCTGCCCTTACCCCTTCCTCAGTAGCCTCCCATTATCAAGAGCAGCATGGTACATTTGTTAGTCAGTGAACCTACACTGACACATCATTATCACCCAAGGTTCACAGTTTATGTTAGGGTTCACTCTTGGTGTTGAACATTTTATACGACGTATTTGTTTTGACAAATAAATAATTGCATGTATCCACCTTTGTAGTATCATGCAGAATAGTTCTGTTGTCCTAAAAATCCAGTGGGCTCCTATTCATCCTTCCCTCTCCCTCAACCCCAGGCAACCACTAATATTTTTACTGTTTTCATAGTTTTGGCTTTTCTAGAATGTCATATAGTTGGAATCACACAGTATGTAATGTTTTTAGATTGGCTTCTTTCACTTAGTAATCTGCATTTATTTTTTATTTGTTTATTTATTTTTATGTTTATTTTGGGGGGATGCAGAGAGAGAGAGAATCCTAAGCAGGCTCCCACTGCCAGCGCAGAGCCCGATGGGGGCTCGATCCCACAAACCTTGAGATCAGGACCTCAGCCAAAACCCAAGAGTCAGACGCTCAACTGATTGACCCACCTAGGCACCCCTAGAATGAACAGATCTTTTTAAAGAAGTAACAAGGTGTTTCATATTTGTCATGAGTTTAGACAGATGTTTAGATTCAGAACCTATTATAAATTAGGCCAGATACTGCTTTTTCATTTTTGTGCTTTAGCTTTCATCTGCTTCTTTTCTGTGTGCTTTAGTTTCCTCATCTTTTAAGTGTAGACAACTTTTCCTTTCCTTTTAAGCAGCTCTGCACCCTGGCATGATACCTAGGAAATTGGGCTGCGGGTAGGTAATTACTTTACTTGGGGAAAATGTAATCTGTGCTGTTGAGCAAGCCTTAGTGCTGTTCTGTGGCCCTTAAGGAAATACTGGCCCTTCTGGGCTACTGAAGGTCTACATCTTGGAGCTGTTTGTAAAACTTCTTTGTGGTAAAAATCCTTATCAAGAGTCTGAGGGTGAATGAGAAAACACTTGGAAAGCATTAAGAGTTACTTTTAGGCAAAAGCACTTAGGGTGGATAAAAATAAATGAAAACAACTTTCCTTTAAGGAAAAATCCTTAAAGTCTTTTCAAGTATAGGACTGTTGTTAGGATCATTCCCATTGAATAGAGCAGGTCAGATTTCTAGTCTTCATGCAACCTGAGATTAAGATAAACCCTTCAAAGGAAAAAGTTCAGATAATTCATTCTGTAGTTCTTCCATTTGACTAGTAAGTCATAAAAGCCAGGCAGGGGACTTTGTTTCTCCTCTCTGCTCTTCTTGGAGCCCTTTGGTGACCATAGCCTTTGCTCCCTGCAGTCTGTCTCATTGCTGTGTCTACTGAAGACTACGTGAATGGCCCTGGTATGCTGACAGCCTTGCTTTGCTGTACTTTCTTCCCATGTCAGTTAACTGTATGTGTGTGTGTATTATTCAGTTTTTCCTTTAAAAAATTGAAATTTTGTCTTAACCAGTGTAGTCAGTGAGGCTTTGTGTTTGAAGGCATTGTTTTGGTAGTTGAAGCAATGTGAACAGGTTTGCTCCCCTGCCAGGGTAGAGAGTGGGAAGGATGGGAGACCATCTCTTGTGATTTGGCTTAAAGTTAGATTTGTTTTGTTTTTGTTTTATTAATGCTTATTATTTACTTTGGAGAGAGAGAAAGAGCGCAAGCAGGAGAGGGGCAGAGAGAGAGGGAGACACAGAATCTGAAGCAGGCTCCACGTTCCGAGTCATCAGCACAGAGCCTGATACGGGACTTGAACCCATGAACTGTGAGATCATGACCTGAGCCGAAGTCAGATGCTTAACCGACTGAGCCACCCAGGCGCCTCCTTAAAGTTAGATTTGTAATGCAAGTAACTGCTATAGGATTTAGATGTGAGGTTTTTTTCCTCTTACTTATTGACTAAGGAAACATTTTCAGATGCTGTTATCTGAAAGTTTTCTCCTAACCATGGACATTGATGCTGGTTGTTAGCACCCAAATGTTTCTGGGAGAATTTGAAACCCTCCAAGATTATATTCCCACCCTTGAAAATATCGTGAAGGTTTCCAGGGTATCATGCTTTCTTCAGGTAGGATAGCTATAGAATTTTAGACATTTTTAAGAGTGTGGAGACTTTGGGAATTATTGTATTCAGTTTCTAGGTAGTGACTACAGTTATAGAGAATGTGTGATTTTCTTAAGTGCATATCTGGTTCTGAAACTCTGAGTATCCTTGACCATTTGGTATCTCTTCCTCACCCCTTGTGGCCTTGCTTCCCTGCAGTGTGACAGGGACAGAAGGAACATTGTCTCATGAGTTTGAAAGTTTTGGGGTACCTCGCATCATTTTGAAAAAGCAGTAAACTTTCTGAGCAAATGAACCTTCAGGTGTACTGCTGACAGTGCTAATGCACCAATGATGCCTGCCTCAGCTCTCCTAGGAAGCAGGCAAGGAGGGTAAGTGCTAGTATTTTTAAGTACTTTCTAGCTGTGGAACCTTACTTTGACAAGTCAGCTGACTGTCTTTTCTGTTTACTACTATGCATGTAATATTGAGTTAACTATACCTACTCCCCTTACCTCGTGGAGTTGATCAGATAAAGGGGAAGATTATCATAGGGTTTAATGTATGACTTATTTTAATTTCTCAAAAACTATTTGAGAATAGTTTCCTTTGGCTTTAATAGTTTTGCCCAATCCAGTCCACTCTACACTATGGGCTGTGCAAATCTGAGTCCTCGACCTGCTGAAAGCTCTTTAGTGACTTCCCAGTAGGAAGTGGGTCAGATCCCACCTACTGAATCTGGTAGATGAGGCACTTCCTCACCTGGTCTTTAACTGTATCTCTTGACCCTCCAGCTTCAGATGTTTCAGGTGACTCTCTCTCCTCCCTCTGAGCCATTGCCCATGCTTTTATGCCCCCACCCCCCATCCTGCTTCCTGTCAGACTCTAGTTATCTTTTAGATTTCAGTTTAGATGCCATATCTTCTATAAACCCTTTCCTGACCCGCACCTTTCCATCTTTGTTAATGGCTAGTCTTGATGTTCACAGTACATTCCTCATTGTAACATTTACCATAGTCTTAAAGCTGCTTGTTTGCCTCTCCTCTCTACCAGTCCTCCATCTTCACTTTCAGTTTTCTGAGGACAAGGACTGTGTTTGTCTTAGTACAGTATTTGTTCTATGGGGTCTCATTCATTGTAGCCACTCAACATATACTTGATTATATACTTAAAATTTTGTTTTGCAGATTTTATTTTAATGGTCCAGATTGATTTAGAGACTTTATAGTTGCTATTTGGTCACAAACCTGATTTAGTGGAGAGTATTTTGAAACTTATTTATAAAGAGTCTGCCCAACTGGAGGATGTATGGGTCAGGGCCAAGTAGCACACTAGATACTTTAGGCAAGCACAAGATGTGCATAGGCTGTTTTATTTAGTTAGTTTTTTAATATTCTGCATGAAAATTAAAATTATTTCTTTAGCAGGAAACATAGAATGAATGCTAAGAAATTTCTTCTGTGTTTGGGAAGATGTATTTTATAATGCATCTTTGTGTGTTATAAATCATCTTTGATGTTATGAAACATCTTTGGTTGTATTAGCTATTTATGAGTGTCTCCAAAGAAGTGCTAACTTTGGCCTTAGGAAGCTGAATATTAAGCTTGAGTAACTTCCCAGAGCAGAGTGTACCAGGCAGGGCTGCTTGGACCCTTAAGCATGTTAACCTGGCTGTTGACAGTATTGTGTTACTTTTGATCGGTAGAATTGTGAATAAAGCAGAGCTGTGTGGATTTTATTTAGGTAATAAATTTCTCACTTTTGGTCTATGCTAGTTAGCCTTTTCAACTCCTTTAAACAACTGTTAGTGACTATTTGGGAGACAAAAACCACACGGGAACTTGAACAGGTAAAGTTTAATATAAAGAATTAACTGTAACTGAGGATTGGAGTAATGAGAATTTAGCTAGTAAAAAGTACAGTGAACTCCGGGGCGCCTGGGTGGCTCAGTCGGTTGGGCATCTGACTTCAGCTTGGGTCATGATCTCATGGTTCATGGGTTTGAGCCCTGCGTTGGGCTCTGTGCTGACAATTCAGAGCCTGGAGCCTATTTCGGATTCTGTGTCTCCCTGTCTCTCTGACCCTCTCCCACTCATACTCTATCTCTCTCCGTCTCTCAAAAATCTCTCTCTGTCTCTCAAAAATAAACAAACATTAAAAAAAAAAGTAGCGTGAACTCTAAGTAATATAGGAAATAGCATGCTGATACAGAACACTCAAGAAAGACACCCTCTCAGGATTGAGATCCATAACTTGGAGATAGGGGTGGTCATGCCTAACTGGATGGCAGAGAAAGTCATTGTGGTGCCACACTGGCAGATCATGCTAGAAGTCTACCCTCTAGAATGTTGGAGAAAGCCATTTATGGAGAGGCATTTTGCTGGAAGCATGCGGACACAAAACTACTTGAGTGAGGTGTCAGAGGAAGCCGCTGGCCACTGTGTGCTGCTGACTGTGGGAGTCAGGCAACCACCAGTGGCTGGGCACTGAACGGAGCTGACAGGGTGGCAGGGGCTCAGTGAGAGGAGCATACTTTTTTGCATAATTTTCCCAGTGTCTTTTACTGACAGAGCTTAACATCAGTTGGCAAAGGAAAAATATTTAATGAGTCCAGCTCCGTTTCTGCAGAGCAGGGGGTGATGGTTGGCTTCGGAGCCAAGAGATAGTACACTGATAAGTGGTAAGCTGCTATTTGTCAGAGTTATACAAACAGGTTGTTAATAATTTAATAAGTATTTTCTTGACAGAGTACTCTTGTTGCTACCACCTGTGTTTTAAATCTGTTTTAATGTAGGAATTAAGTGCTTAAGTGCTATTCTAGCCAGAACAACTTCTGTTCTGAATTTTTTCGTCATAGGTAAGTCACCCAGTTTTAAAATTTCATATAAATGGAATAATACTTGTGTACTAAATAATACTAAATGGAATAATACTTTTGTGTCAGACTTCTTTCACACAGTATAATGTTTTGAGAATTCCTGCTGTTTGTATCAGTAGTTCATTCCTTTTTATTGCATTGCATGAGCATTCCAGTTTGTCTGTTCTGTTAGTAGGCATCTGGGCAGTTTCTAGTATTTGACTTACGAGTAAAGCTTCTATGAACATTTTTGTACAAGTGTTCTTGGGGGACATACACGTACATTCTTTTGGGGAATAGAGGAATAGAGGGGAATAGAATTACTGGGTCACAGGGTAGATGTATGTCTAGTTTTAAAAGAAACTTTTGGGGCGCCTGGGTGACTCAGTGGGTTAAGCATCCAACTTGGGCTCAGGTCATGATCTCATGGTCGAAATTCATTCTTCTTCTTATATGGATGTCTTCTTGTTCCAGTACCAGGACCGTTTGCTAAAAAGATGTGTATTTGTTATCTATTGACTCTAAAACTTAGAAGTTTAAATATTTTATTTTATTTTTGAGGGTAGGGGGGCAGAGAGAGAGAGAGGGAGACTGGATCTGAAGTGGGCACCGCGCTGACAGCAGAGAGCCTTATGTGGAGCTCGAGTTCATTAACTGTGAGATCATGACTCGAGCTGAAGTCGGACGCTTAACTGACTGAGCCACCCAGGCACCGCAAAACTTAGGAGTTTAAAATAGCAAACATTTATTGTCTCAGTTTATGAGGACGAAAAATTTAGGAGTGGCTTAGCTGGGTGATTCTGGCTCACAGTCTCTCATGAAGTTGCAGGTAAGATGTCTTCTGGGACTGCAGTCATCTGAAGGTTTGCCTGGAGCTGGAGGATCTGTTTCTAAGATGACTTACTTGACTTTTAGCAGGAGGCCTCGGTTCTGTGACGTGTAGACTCTCTGAGTATTATCCTCATGGCATTCAGTGATCCTTCTCCAGAACGAATGATCCAAGACAGAGTAAAGAAGTAGTCTTTTATGACCTAGTCACAGACTCTCATTTCTGCCGTATTCTGTTTCATAGAATTGAGTCACTAAGTCCAGCCTATACTCAAGGGGTGGAGAGAAAGAAGGCTCTACCATTTAGGGGAAGGACTATTGAAAATTTTGACAGTTTAAAACCACCACCACTTTCACTTTCCTTCTATTTGCTTTAGCACTTACGTCAAAAATGAATTGACTTTATAGGTATGGATCTATTTGTGGAATCTCTATTTTGTTCTGTTGATCTATTGATATATGTGCCAGTACCCACTGACAAGTCTTAAAGTCAGGTAGTATAAGTCACCCAACTTCATTCTTCTTTATAAGATTGATTTGGGTATTTAAGGTTCTTTGTATTTCCATACACATTTTAAAATTAGTTTTCCAATTTCTCTGAAAAAGTCTGCTGATGTTGTGGTTGGGATTCCATTGAACTTATCGGTTCATTTGAGGAAGATTGACATCCTAACTATGTCAAATCTTCTGATCCATGCACATTCCAGTTATCGATGTCTTCTTTAATTTCTCTGCATTGACTGATTTCAATGTAGAGATTACACATATCTTATAAAATCTATCCCAAGATGTTTGATGTTATTTTAATGCTATTGTAAATGAAATGTCTTTTTTTAAAGATTTTACTTATTAATTTAATATTTTTAAATGTTTATTTACTTTTTTGAGAGAGAGAGAGAGAGAGAGAGAGAGACAGAGCATGAGCAGGGGAAGGGCAGAGAGACAAGGAGACACGGAATCTGAAGCAGGCTGCAGGCTCCAGGCTCCAGGCTCCAGGCTCCGAGCTGTCACCACAGAGCCTGATGCGGGGCTCGAATTCATGAACTGCGAGATCATGACCTGAGCTGAAGGTGGGCACTTAACCTACTGAGCCGCCTAGGCGCCCTTGTTTATTTATTTATTTTAAGTAATCTCTGCACCCAACATGGGGCTTGAACCGACAGCCCCGAGGTCAAGAGTTGTATACTCCACTGACTGAGCCAGCTAGGTGCCTCATAAATGAATTGTCTTTTAAAAAATTATAGTAAAATGTAGATAACAAAGATTTGCTATTTTAACTATTTTTAAGTGTGCAATACAGTAGTATTAAGTACATTCACAGTGTTGTGTAACCATATCACTATTTCAAGAACTTTTTCCATCATCTCAAATATAAGCTCTGTATCTATTGTACAGTTCCCTGTTTTCCCCTCCCCTTAGTCCTTTGTAATATACTTTCTACCTCTATAGGTTTGTCTGTTTTAGATATTTGATATAAATGAAATCATACGATTTTGTTCTTTGATGCCTGGCTTATTTCATTTTGTTTTTTCAAGGTTTATCTATGTTATAGCATGTATCAGAATTTCATTTCTTTTTATAACCAAATAATATTCCATTGTATGTATGTAACACATTTTATCTGTCTATTCATCTGTTAATGGGCAGAGGTTATATCAATTTTTTGGTTATTGTGAATAATGCTGCTATGAACATTAGTATATAAATACTTGGTTTGAGTCCCTGCTTTCAGTTCTTTTGGGTAGGAGTGGAATACCTAGGAGTGGAATTGCTGCATCATATGGAAATTTTCTGTTTAATTTCTTGGGGAACTACCATCTTGTCTTCCACAGTGACTGAAACATTTTACATGCCTACCAGCAGTGCATAAGAGTTCCAGTGTCTCCACATCCTTGCTAACTTTTTTTTTTTTAATAATAGTCATTCTAATGGTTGTGAGGTAGTATCTTATTGTGGCTTTTGATATGCATTTCTCTAACAACTAATGATTTTGAGCATCTTTCATGTGCATATCGGTATTTACATATCTTCCCTGGAGAAATGTCTAGCCAAGTCCTTTGGGTTGTTTAGTTTTTTTGTCTTTAAGTTGTGGGAGTTATATTGGATACTAATCCTTTATCTAAGCTATGATTCGTAGATATGTTCTCCCATTCTGTGGGTTGTCTTTTCATTCTCTTGACAGTGTCCTTTGATGTACAAAAGTTTTTAATTTTGATGCTGTCCAATTTGTCTATTTTTTCTTTTCTTGCCTGTGCTGCTTTTGTTATCATAGCTAAGAAATCATTGTCATATCCAAGGTCATGAAGTACCCCCCCTTATGTTTTCTTCTAAGAGTTTTATAATTTTAGCTTTTAAGTTTAGCTCTTTGTAAGGTTGATCCATTTTGAGTTAATTTTTGTATATGACGTGAAGTAGTGCTCCAACTTCACTCTTTTGCATATGACTGTTTAGTTTTCCCAGTATCACTTGTTGAAAAGACTGTCCTTTGCCCATTAAATAGTCTTGGAACCTTTATTGAAACTCATTTGACTGCAGGGTGCCTGGGTGGCTCAGTTGGTTGAGGTCATGATCTCATGGGTTTGAGCCCCACGTTGGGCTTTGCACTGACGGTGGGGAGCTTGCTTTGGATTCTCTGCCTCCCTGCTCTCTCTTTCTCTCTCCCTCTCAAAAATAAATAAATATTTAAAAAACCATAGAAAATTAATGTGGGGCACCTGGGTGGCTTAAGCAGTTAAGTGTCTGACATCGGCTTAGGTCATGATCTCCTGGTTTGTGGGTTTGAGCCACCCCCACATCGGGCTCCTATCTGACAGTGTGGAGCCTGCTCGTGATTCTCTCTTAGCCTCTCTTTCTGCCCCTCCCCGACTCACACTCTCTCTCATAAATAAATGAACTTAGAAAAAACAGGGTGCCTGGGTGGCTCAGTGGGTTCAGTGTCTGACTCCTGATTTCAGCTCAGGTCATAATCTTGCAGTTTGTGAATTCAAGTCTTGAGTCAGGCTCCACGCTGATGGCGTGCAGTCTGCTTGGGATTCTCTCTCTCTCTTTCTCTCTCTGCCTCTCCCTTGCCCATACTCTCTCTCTCTTTCTATAAACAAACATAAAAAAAGAAAATCATTTGACCAATATATGCAAGTATTTTTGTCTGGACTCCCTATTGTGTTCTGTTGGTCTATATGACTGTGTTTCTGCTAGTACCACACCTTTTTGATTTTAGTCATGTTGCAGTAAGTTTTGAAATCAGGAAATGTGATTTCTTCAGTTTTATTCTTCAGGAATTTTGGCTATTCAGGGTCCCTTGAGATTCCCTATGAATTTCTGGATTTTTTTTTTTTTTATTTCTGCAATAATTGCCATTGGTATTTTTTTTTTAATGTTTATTTTTGTGAGAGAGAGAGTGCGTGCACATGCACAAGTTGGGGGAGGGGCAGAGACAGAGAGGGGGACACAGAATCTGAAACAGGCTCCAGGCTCTGAGCTGTCAGCACAGAGCCTGATGTGGGACTTGATCTCAGAATGGTGAGATCACGACCTGAGCCAAAGTAGGACGCTTAACTGACAGAGCCACCCAGGCGCCCTGCCATTGGTATTTTGTTAGGGATTACACTCAGGTTGTACATCTCTTTGGGTAGTATTTTTCATCTTCACAATATTAAGTCTTCCAGTTTTTCAACATGGGATGTTTTTCCATTTATTTAGATATTTAATTTCTTTCAGAAGTGTTTTGTAGTTTTCAGAATACAAGTCTTTCAGCTTCTTGTTAAGTTCATTCTTAAGTATTTTATTCTTTTTGAATATATCCTTTTTGGATTGTTCAGTGCTAAAGTATAGAAATAACCAATTTCAGGTTGCCTGGGTGGCTCAGTTGGTTGGGCATCCTACTTCAGCTCAGGTCATGATCTTGCAGTCTGTGAGTTCAAGCCCCACGTCGGGCTCCGTGCTGACAGCTTGGAGCCTGGAGCCTGCTTCAGGTTCTGTGTCTCTCTCTCTCTGCCCTTCTTCCACTCACACTCTGTCTCTCAAAAATGAATAAATCTTAAAAAAAAAATGCAACCAATTTCTGTGTGGCGATTTTGTATCCTGCGACTTTGCTGAATATATTTATTAGCTCTAACAAGTGGTTTTGTTTGTGTTTGGGTAGAGTTTTCTACATATAAGATCATGTCTTCTGCAGATGGTTAACTTTACTTCTTACTAATTTGGGTGCCTTTTATTTCTTTTTCTTTCCTAATTGCTCTGGCAAGAACTTCCCTTGTAATTTCTTTGATCTATTGGTTGTTTAAAGATATGTTGTTTAATTTACACAGATTTGTGAATTTTCCAGTTATCTTTTTTATTGACTTCTAGTTTCATCTTATTATAATTGAAGAAGATATTTTGTGTAATTTCAGTTTTTTAAAATTTATTCAGACTTGTTTTCTGCCTAATTTATAGTCTCTTCTAGAGAATGTTTCGTGTGTATTTGAGAAGAGTATGTATTTTGCTTCTGTTGGGTTGAGTATCTGTATATATCTGTTAGGTCTAGTTGGTTTTTAGTGTTGTTCAAATTCTTTATTTCCTTATTGATGTATATCTGATTGTTCTATTCATTTCTGAATGTGGGATGTTGAAGTCTCCAACTATTGTACAGTGGTCTTTTTCCCACTTCTGTTAGCTTCACACGTTTTGTGGCTCTGTTATGTGAACATGTAATTGTTATTTCTTCGTGTTGTGTTTAACCTTTCATCATGGGGCGCCCAGGTTTAACCTTTCATATACAGGGCGCCTGGGTGGCTCAGTCAGTTAAGCATCTAACTTTGGCTGAGGTCATGATCTCATGGTTTATGAGTTTGAGCCCCACGTCCGGCTCTGTGCTGACATCTCAGAGACTGGAGCCTGCTTTGGATTTTGTGTCTCCCTCTCTCTCTCTCTGTCCCCTCTCTCTCTCTCTGCCCCTTCCCCACTCATGCTCTATCTCTCAAAAATAAATAAAACATTAAAAAAAAAGTATAATGTCCTTTGTGTCTTGTAACCTTTAATGTTTTAAGTATTTTATCTGGTATTAGTATAGTTACCCCGGCTCTCCTTTGGTTACTATTTCATGAAAATATCATTTTTCATTCTTTACTTTCAACCTTTTTGTGTCTTTATATCTAATTTGAGTCTATTGTAGACTGCATGTAGATGGATCTTTTTTTAATTTTTAAAAAATGTTTATTTTTGAGACAGACAGAACATGGGCAGGTGAGGGGCAGAAAGAAAGGGAGACACAGAATCTGAAGCAGGCTCCCGGCTCTGAGCTGTCAGCACAGAGCCTGATGCGGGGCTTGAACTCACGAAACTGTGAGATTATGACCTGATCTGAAGTTGGACGCCTAACGTATTAGCCACACAAGTGCCCCTAGAGAGATCATAGTTTTAATCCATTCTGCTAATCTCTGCTCTTTAATAGGAAGATATCTGTGATTATTGGTCAAGAAGGAGTTACTTTTGCCATTTATATATTTTTTTTGTGTCCTATGTTTTTAATTCCTCCATTGCTGCTCTTTTTTTGATATGTATTCTTTTTTTGTAGTGTACCATTTTCATTCTCCTTTTTACTGTATTCTTTTTCCAGATTTCTATTTTATTAACTCTTACACATATCTTTAGTCATGTGATTTTACCCAGTATACCCATGAACTACAGTGTGTTTAACACATCATTTAAGTTAAAAAACACTATTAGATATGCACTTACTTAACTAGCATTATTAGAATCTTTTTTACATTTCTTCACTGAGATATCACTGTAGTTAGCACACTCTTAGAAACATCTTTTTTATATTTGCTTTTAGAAAGTATTAATAAATGCAGCACACTGTGTTGGCTTTTCTGTGTATTTTTATGTTTTTTTTTAATGGTTACTTTGGGATTGAAATTAACTTCTTAAATGGATAACAACCTAGTTCAAATAAAATCAAGTTAGTTTCAGTAGTATGCAAATGCTCTCATCTACACCTTCTCATTGTATATATATATGTTTATGTATGTATATTTATAAAATATAAATATATATGTGCATTTTTATTATTAGATTATATTTTTTATATTGTATGCCATTAACAAAGATTTTATAGTTTTATGCATTTGTCTATTAAATCATGTAGAAAAAAAGTTACAAACAATACCAAATGTATGATAATACTGCTTTTGTATTTATGTATATAGTCATGTTTACCAGTGTTGTATATTTTTCTTATGGCTTTAAGTTATCCTTTCATTTTAACCTGAAAGAGTCCCTTTAGCATTTCTTATAGGATAGACCTATTGGTAATGAGCTCCTTTAGTTTTTGTTATTTGGAAATATCTTAATTTCTCTTTCATTCTTTTTTCTAAATTAAAAAAAAATTTTAATGTTTTTTTATTTTTGAGAGACAGAGCATGAGTGGGGGAGGAGCAGAGAGAGGGAGACACAAAATCTGAAGCAGGCTCCAGGCTCTGAACTGTCAGCACAGAGCCTAACATGGGACTCGAACCCACGAACCATGAGATCATAACCTGAGCTGAAGTCTGATGCTCAATTGACTGAGCCACCCACGCGCCTCTTTAAAATTTTTTTTAATGTTTATTATTTTGAGAGAGAGAGAGCACGTGTTGGGGAGAGGCAGAGAGAAAGGGAGACACAGAATCCGAAGCAGACTCCAGGCTCTGAGCTATTAGCATAGAACCCAACGCCGGGCTCGAACTCACAGACTGCAAGATCATGACCTGAGCCAAAATTGGATGCTTAACCGACTGAGGCACCCAGGTTCCCCTCTCTTCTATTCTTGAAGGATAGTTTTGTAGGATACAGAATTCTTTTTTTTTTTTAATTTTTTTTTTTTAACGTTTATTTATTTTTGAGAGACATAGAGACAGAGAGTGAGCAGGGGAAGGGCAGAGAGAGAGAGAGACACACACAGAATCTGAAGCAGGCTCCAGGCTCTGAGCCATCAGCACAGAGCCCGAGGCGGGGCTCGAACTCACAGACTGTGAGATCATGACCTGAGCCGAAGTCAGCTGCTTAACCGACTGAGCCACCCAGGCGCCCCCAGAATTCTTGATTGACAGTTTTTTTCTTTCAAAACTTTAAATATGTGATCCCACTGCCTTCTAGAGGATTCTGGAGAGAAATCAGCTGTTAATCTTATTGAGGACCTCTTGTACATTATGAATTGCTTCTCTCTTGCTGCTTTAAATATTCTCCTCTTTGGTGTTCATCAGTTTAATAGTGGGTTTTTGTTTTATAATGTGTCTTGGTTAATCCTCAAGGAGGGGTTCTTTAGGCTTCTTGCACATGTATATTTGTGTCTTTCCTCAAGTTTGGAAAGTTTTGGGCACTACCTTCAGATATTTTTTTCTACCCTTCTTTTCCTCTCTTCTCTTTCTATAATCATATATTGTTAGATTTGATGGTGTCCCACAGGTCCCTCAGACTCTTTACTGTTCCTTTTTTTTAATCTTTTATTTTTTTGCCTCTCTGAATAATTTCAATTATCTTACCTTCAGGTTTACTGATAACTTCTTACATATGCTCAAATCTGCTGTTGAACCCTTCTAATGAGTTTTTCATATCAGTCATTTTACTTTTCTGCTTCAGATATTGCAGATAATTTGTCTCTTTATTGATATTTTATTTTGTTCATACATCATTTTTCTGAATTCCTTTGACCATGGTTTCCTTTAGTCTGTCGAATGTATTTAAGATGGTTGATCTAACATCTTTTTGTTTTGTTTTATTATTTATTTTGAGAGAGAAAGAGAGCAAACTGGAGAGAGATAGAGAGAGGGGGAGAGAGAAATCCCAAGCAAGCTGTCAGCACAGAGCCGGATGCAGGGCTCGAACCCATGAACCGAGATCATGAATGACATGAGCTGAAACCAAGAGTCAGATGCTAAACCAACTGAGCCACCCAAGTGCCCTTAACATCTTTTTTTTTTAAGCTTATTTATTTTGAAAGAGAGAGAATGTGAATGTGCAAGCAGGAGAGGGGCAGAGAGAGAGGGGGGAGATAGAATTCCAAGAAGGCTGTGCAGCGTCAGTGCAGAGCCGGATACCGGGCTTGAACTCAAAAATTGTGAAATCATGACCTGAGCTGAAATCAAGAGTCAGATACTTAACTGACTGAGCCACTCATGCGCTCCATTAATATCTTTTGATTAATAATAATTCCAGCATCTTCGTTTCCTCAGGAATTTTTTTTCATCATTTTCTTTTTCTTGTAAATGGTCATTAATTTTTTGTTTCCTTATTGTGTAGTTTTTTGTTAAAACTGGACATTTGAGTATTGTGGTAATTTCACAAATCTGATTCTCCTAATTCCCAGGGGTTGCTAGTTTTTGCTCATTGAGTGCTAGAGGCTTCCATTTGTGGCTCTTTCAAACTAATATTGGAAATGTGTATCTATTTGTTATCTCTGCAGTTAGTGACCTGGTAAAGATTTCCTTAAATGACTAGCTCCCAAAAGGGGAAAATAGTAAAAACAAGTATTGCCCTCTTAAATGCCCCTGGAAGCTGCTTCAGCCTATGAGTGTTCAAGCAGTGGTCACCGGCATCTGCCAGCTCCTCAGTGATCAGAAGCAGTAGTCATCAATAGAATATCTTTATTGCCCATCCTAGCCTCCAGCAAGCTGCACCAGGAATGAGGGCTGGAGGTTGGGTAGTTGTTTCCCAAAAGGCTGAAATTTATCAAAATTCACCAGCTTCTTCATCAAGCTATACCTTGGAAGCTTTATAGTTTCCAGCTATACTCCAGAGTTCCCACAGTTACTTCACTTTCTCCAAATTCAGTAGTTGTCTTGGAAGGATGATGGATTCTTAGAGCTTCCTACTCTGCCATTTTCCATTAATTTACTCCAGTGAATTATTTTTTTAGTTTTTGTTTTGTGTTACTGCTAGCTTATAAAAATATAATTGAATTTTGTATATTGGCTTTTTGTATCCTGTGACTTTGCCGAATTCACATATTAGTTTTAGAAGTTGTTGGGATGCCAACAAATAAGATTTTCTCAATCCACAGATAACATGATTGTTTACCTAGAAAATCCTTAGGAATCTACAAAACAACTTTTTCTTTTTAAAGAATTCACCTTTATTTATTTATTTTTTGAGAGAGAAAGAGAGCAAAAGTGGGGGAAGGACAGAAAGAGAGAGAGAGAAACAGAATCCAAAGTAGGCTCCAGGCTCTGAGCTATCAGCACAGAGCCCGACACAGGGCTTAAACTCATGAGCTTTGAGATCATGACCTGAGCTGAATTTGGACACTTAACCGATGGAGCATCGTAGGCGCCCCTAAATTTTTTTTTAGAGTTTATTTATTTTGAGGGACAGAGCAAGCAGGGGAGGGGCAGAGAGAGGGGCGGGGAGAGAGAATCCCAAGCAGGCTCTGTGCTGTCAGTGCAGAGCCCAACCTGGGGCCAAATCTCACAAACTGTGAGATCATGACCTGAGCTGATATCAAGAGTCAGACACTTAACCAAGCCACTCAGGTGCCCCTGGTTTGCTATAAATTTTTTAAAGGATTTGTGTTTCTGTTTATGAAGGATATTGGTTTATAATCTTTTTTTCTTATGTATGTATATTGTATTTTTGGCAAGGTTCTTTTTTTGGTTTTGTTATCAGGGATAACTGGCCTCATAAAAATAAGTTGGAAGATTTCTTTTTTCTCTCTCCCTGTTTCTTGAAAGAATTTGTGCAAGATTGATGCTATTTCTTCCTTGAATGTTTGGTAGAATTCATTAGTGAAACTTTGTGTCTGGAATATTCCTTGTGGAGGATTTTTGATAAATTCAGTTTTCTTGTTAGATACAAGACTGTTCAGATTTTATATTTTATCTTGTGTCAGTTTTGGTAAGTTGTATTTTTCAAGGAACTTGTCCATTTTGTCTGAGTTGTTGAATTTATTGGTATATAGTTGCTCATAGTATTACCTTATTTTTTTAATGCTTATAGCATCTGTAGTGGACCCCTTTTTTCATCCCTGATAGTGGTAATTAGTGTGTTCTTTTTTTACTGACCAGTTTCTCTAGAGAATTCATGAATTTTGCTGATTTTTTTCTTTTTAAAGATCTACTTTTGGTTTTCTTAATTCTCTCTCTCTCCCTCACCCCATTCTTTTGAGTCTGCTTATATTTTTATTATTTGCTTTCTTCTGCTTAGTTTGGTCTTTTACTGGCTTCTTAAGGAGAACCTTAAGTCATTAGTTTTATATTTCTAATGCCTTTGTTTTTATTTGAAGTTTATTTATTTATTTTGAGAGAACAAGTAGGGCAGGGGCAGAGAGAGGGGGGAGAGAAAGAGAATCCCAAGCAGGCTCTGCACTGTCAGTGTAGAGCCCAATGTGGGGCTTGAACTCATGAACTATGAGATCATGACCTGAGCTGAAATCAAGAGTCAGGTGCCCAACCAACTGAGCCACCAAGTGCCCCTATATTTCTAATACCTTAAAAGATAAAAAATTTTAGCATTGGTTTTAGCTGCATCAATATTGTATGTACTTCTAAAATGTTTTCTCATGTATTACCTTACTCCAAAAAAATACCTAGGACAGATAGTCTTAAATTAAGTTCTTGACAGAGAAAATAGTTGAATTGGTATATTGTCAGGTACACAACTTGTTGATCATGAGATTGATCCTTGCTTCCAGGTTGAGTTACATTCTCTTGGTTACATAGCCCTGACTCCCAGAATCTTGAGAGCTCCACATGTTCATGCTCTTAAGTTCTTTATGTCACTTGAAGATCAGGAAAGGAAGCTGGGAGGGTAGAGAGATTTGGAACCCAGTCTTATGGAATGAGGTTTGTTTGTTTGCTTCTTTTTTATTAAGCTTATTTATTTTGAGGGAGAGCAAGCGTGAGAGAGAGGGCAGAGAGAGAGAATCCCAAGCAAGCTCCGCACTGTCAGGGCAGAGCCCAATGCAGGCCTTGAACTCAAAAACGGCGAGATCAAGGTCTGAGTCCAAATCAAGAGTCAGATGCTTAACCAACTGAGCCACCAGCTGCCCTGGAATGGTGTCTCTTTGGAAATTTCTCTACACTTGTCTAATTTGGGTGGTTATTATTGGATTCGTGTGGTTGAAAGTTGGTCTCCATCTATTTGAAACTGTGGGTTGTCTATGAGGTTGATAGAAGTATTTTCTAATGTTTAAAAGTGCTTAAAATTAGTAATTCTAACGTTAGAAGATGTGTATAGTCTTCTTGAAGTCTGCTTGAAGCTGTCAAACTCCCTTGCGTTCTGTGAGGCATTAAACAGGTCATTTACCTCCTCTTTTTACAGGCTTTCCCCACACTCACTTTGCATGTTGCTCATCTGCTTCTAGGTACCTGCTAATAAAGTCTTTACCCTGTAGATGTTCAGATATGTCATTGTGTTACCCCCAGTGGTGCATGGTTTTAAATGGAGGGGCTGCCTGTCAAGTTTGTGCCCTGAAATCTCCTTGTATTATTTTCTGACTATGTGAGTGTATAAGGAATTACACTGTTTGGCCTTGAGGGGGAGCGGTCCCACCAGAGGCAGGGACATAGGATACCAAGAACGTAGTCTTTGGAGGAGACATCCTGAGTTGGTCTCAGTCCCTGTGTGGGACATATGTAGCAGCAGATTATTCCCAAAGAGCAGACAAAGCTCAGTGGAGCTATATTTTGTGGTGGACACTTCATCATATCCCCCAACAACAACTGAATACAGTCCATTGTCCATGTCTGAGTGATCTGGTCTTTGATTATATTTTCCAATAATCTGCAGAGTAGTGTAGCATCAAAATGTTTAAGTGTGTGGTATCACCGCCAAACGAGGAGCCCTCCGAGTTGTGGCTGTATCTGATGTTTAGGTATATGTTGTTTCTTGGTGCATCTTTTAAAATAGTACAGAATTCAGTGATTTAAAACCCCTTTGGAGTTGTAACAGTTTTGTGGTATCATTGAGACACCACAGCAGAGACAAGGGCTATTTCATGGTTGCATAATTCCTTACTCTGGAGACTCCTTACTCTGGAGACTCCTTACTCTGGAGACTTTTCTTGTTTGAAGCCGATAATCATTTTTAATGGGAGTGGGTTCTACTTGAGGCCCCCAAGTAATCTAAAAAATTCAGTGCTGTGACTGGAGCTCTGGGTTCATTTCTCCTAGGCGTAGGAGATTTTATTTCCACTTTTTAATCACACTTGTGAATATCCCTAGTACAAGGTAGCAGATTTGTACTTGGAGTCACCTCCAGTTACAAACCCAGTTACAGCTAATTGAAATTCTAGTGAGTGACAAATACTATTCTTTTGTTTCTGATCTGCAACAGGGCAGATTTTATTCAAAAGATGTTATAGTGAGGAGAAATCCCAAGTAGAGAGTTGTCTGCATCAGTTTCCCAGTCACCTCAATTTACCTCTGCCTCAGTCCTGTCATCTTGCCCCCACTGAGCTCAACTTCTCTTTCACTTGAGGTACAATAGGATGGAGGTGTGAAGAAAAGGAACTAAAAGTACCAGTAACATCCGAAACCTAGATTGTGAGAACAGGCCTGGTACAGTCCCTCTGCATCTTTTTTTCAGTTGCGTAGAAGCTTCTCTCTTTAGCTTTGGGTCTTCAGGAGATCAATAGTATAAGTCTAGGAAGCTCCTCATTCCATATTTGAGCATTTTAGACAGTCTCATTTTAAGTGTTTTGTGAGGTTTTTTTGTTTTGTTTCTTTGAGAATCATTTTTCCTGTCGTTCTACATAGTGCCTTCTAGGCTTCACCATGTTTAGACTGACTTGTAAATGTGCTAGGCAGAGATTGACATGGTTCAGGTATGGCTCACCTGAACTATTTAGTCACAGCAGAGGTATTTCTGTAGTTTCTTGTTAAAGAATCATCCATACAAATTGTAGACAGACAGGGTTTCAGGTGAGAAGGATGGGGTACCTTTCTCCTTTCTTTTAAAAAATTTTCTTGATTTCCCCTGTGCCAATTCAGACTTGAATTCTTAAAATTCTGTCCTCAAACCTCTTATTGGCATAGTTGAGATACTTTCAAAAGGATCTTTACTAAACTTATGTATCTATATATCTCAGGAAGCATGGGTTTCTGATCTTTAGAAATCCAGTAAAAACAGGAAAGGAGATTTTGTCTTTGTCCTAAATTAATTCTGTTCTGGCTATTTCTTGATGGGCTGGCACATTTCAGGCCTCCTGCCAAGTTTCCTTTTCTCCTTGCTCCCTCTTTGCTCTCAGCCTGGTGTCCTCAGGAGTATGCCACTGTGTCCCTTGCTCCTGGGATAGGACCCTAAAGTCTAAACAATTGTTCATCTCTTCTCTGAGGACAAACAACAAAATAGATACCTTTAAGCCATTTTTCTTTCTTATTTCAAATCTCCCAGATTGCTCTAGGCCCCTGTACACATTTCTGGTTTCTTGGTGATACGCCAGTCCCTGGTTAGATTGGTAGGGTGGCTCAGATTGACAGCCCTACTTACTTTCATAACATTCCTTATGTTTTCTTCCTCCTCAAAGGAGAGGTTTGTGAGCACGTGCTTGAAATAATCCCCAGGGGGTCAGGGGGAGGAGGATTGTTGTCCCTCTCTCACAGATTATCTAATCTCTATCAGCACCCACTCTCATGTGTAAAAGCAAGAATAGACTTGAATTTAAGAAAACAGTAGGTTCCCTTGGTTATGTGCTTTAGAGAACAAATGTGCTTTCATGTTAGTTTTCTGCTTTAGTTTTTTCATCTATGAGTTTGAGGGTATTTTGGTATCTTTTCCTGTCATGGTCCAGATCAATTTTTTTTAGTTTCTGGAATTGGTTAGAAATTAGTTAAAGTCCAGAGCTATGTAACCCAGGCTTTGTGTGTTGTTTGTTTCTGTTGGAGTGACTTATCAGTGCATTGTGTTCTTTTCAATTAAGAATGATTTTGCTATTTTTTTCTCTTGGATTGTATCACAGTAAAAAGTAAACCAAAGATACAGTATTGCCATAATTTTTCTTAGCATTCCTGACCTAACAAGTTTGTTTTTTAGGTTTGTTTATTTACTTTGACAGAAAGAGTATGCATGCGTTTGTGTGAGCAGGGGAGGGGCAGAGAGAGAGAGAGGGAGAGAGAGAATCCCAAGCAGGCTCCCTGACATCAGCACAGAGCTCGCAGGGCTCTATCTCACGAACTGTGGAATCATGATCTGAGCCAAAATCAAGAGCTGGATGCCCAACCGACTGAGCCACCCAGGTGCCTCTTGACAAGTTTAATTTTAATTTTTTTTTAATTAAAAAAATTTTTTTAATGTTTATTTATTTTTGGGAGAGAGAGAGACAGAGCATGAGTGGGGGAGTGTCAGAGAGAGAGAGAGAGGGAGACACAGAATCCGAAGCAGGCTCCAGGCTCTGAACTGTCAGCACAGAGCCCAACGCAGGACTCAAAGTCACGAACTGCAAGATTATGACCTGAGCCAAAGTCCGACACTTAAACATCTGAGCCATCCAGGAGCCCCACAAGTTTAATTTTTAAAAAAGTAAATAGGGGCGCCTGGGTGGCTCAGTCAGTTAAGCATCTGACTTCGGCTCAGGTCATGATCTCGCAGCCCGTGAGTTCGAGTCCCACGTCGGGCTCTGTGCTGACAACTCGGAGCCTGGAAACACTGTCAGATTCTGTGTCTCCCTCTTTCTATGCCCCTCCCCCATTCACACTCTGTGTCTCTGTCTCTCTCGAAAAATAAATGTTAAAAAAATTTTTTTTAAATATTAAAAAAATAAATATTTCTTAGGATTATTTAAGGGCATCATACTTTGTCATTATCCTTTTATTGCTTAAGTGGATCTGTTTAAATTTAGTTTGTTTTTTTTTTAAGTTTATTTTATTTATTCTGAGAGAGAGTACAAGCGGGGGAGAACAACCGACTGAGCCACCCAGGTGCCCCTAGGTTTTTTTTTTTTTTAATTAAAAATAAATTTTTTTAAAGTAGGGTCCATGCCCAACGTGGGGCTTGAACTCACAACCCCGAGACCAAGAGTTGCATGCTCTATCGACTGAGCCAGCTAAGCATCCCAAAGTTTAGAAGAGGTAGTAGAAATATAGGATTTATAAACCAGTTTTGAGGAAATTTGCAAATATACCTGTGCAATGTGAAGGCATCAGGTATGCTTCTCTTTACAAAACGATTGCATATCAAACCCAAGTGCTTAATCTGAGGTTATAAATATATGTTGTCCATAGAATTGAAATTCTAACCAAGCTTCTTAGAGTGCATGTCTGCTGATCTGTATTTTCGAATGTCTGTGGTGGTCCAGCTATGGAACTTGGTAACCAGGTACTGCTCTGCTGTGGAGACAGTGTCTTACTACTACTTAAAATAGTCCTGACCTTGTTCACTACCATATCTGATTGCAGTTTCTCTTTCTTTGCCAGGACTTTTATTCATAGCCACTTTCTAGACTTGCTGTGTTGTTGAATTCAAACAGAAAAGGTGCTTAAATTGTGTCTCTTAATTTTAGGTCCTTCAGTAAAGCTTTATTATTGGTCTGACATAATTTTTTTTTAAAGTTTGTAGGTAATTTATAGTTTTGGTTGCTGTTGTGAGTGGGATGTATTAAAACAGTTTTCATTTTCTAATTTGTTTTTTGTTGGTACCAGGGAACACTATTGATTTTTTTTCCTTGTAATTAAGCTCTAACTTAAAGTTCACAAATCTAAGTACACAGCTCACTTCAACAGTATTCAGCAGTGTCACTTCTAGCTTTGTGCCCCTCCTTTTTCAATTAGTATTTTCCCAGAGTAACCACTATTGTGGTCTCCATTATCATTTTGAATTTTATGGGAGTAGAATCACACCCATAGTCTCTTTATTTTTTTTTTGAAACCAAAGCTTTATTTTTTTATTTTTATATTTTTTAACATTTATTTGTTATTGATAGACCGAGAAAGACAGAGCATGAGCATGGAAGGGGCAGAGAGAGAGAGGGAGACACAGAATCCAAAGCAGGCTCCAAGCTCTGAGCCATCAGCACAGAGCCCAACGAGGGGCTCGAACCCACAAACCGTGAGATCATGACCTGAGCCAAAGTCGGTCACTTAACCGACTGAGCCACCCAGGCGCCCCCACATAGTCTCTTTAGTGTCTAGATTTTTCTCTTGCTATATCACGCTTGTGAGATTCATCTGTGTTGTGTGTGGCAGTAGTTGGTTCTTTCTCATTTCTATATAGTAGTCCATCAAATGAATATACCACAGGGGCGCCCTGGGAGCTCAGTAGGTTAAGTGTCCGACTCTTGGTTGCTGCTCAGATCTTACAGTTCCTGAGATCCTGAGATCAAGACCTGTGTTAGGCTCTGTGCTGACAGTGTGGAGCCTGCTTGGGATTCTCTCTCCTCTCTCTCTGCTCCTATCCTGCTTGTGGGCTCACTCTCTCTTTCCCTCTCTCTCTCTCTCTCTCAAAATAAATAAATTTATGAAAAAATGAATATATCACAATTTATCCATTTTAATTTTTTAATAGAATTAAGTATCCTATTTATTAATTTACAAACTATAATTAAATCTGACAGTTATTTGACATCACTAAGTGCTTTTGTTTTAAAAAAGGAAAACAGTAAGTGTAATATACAAATTGTAGCAGCATCAGAAAATTTATTCTACTCGAATAGAGATTTAATTAATTTTGGAGTTCAATTATGTGTTCAAGGAGTTAGTTTCTATAACCAGAAAGTAGACCTAACTATTGTAATTAGTATCTTTGCAGTGTACATTTATTTCCATTTGTTGCTGTCCACTAGTGAAAACAATTCAGTCTCAGCAAGTTCTTTTTAAGAATATCCTTAGGGGTGCCTGGGTGGCTCAGTCGGTTAACCATCCGACTTCAGCTCAGGTCATGATCTCACAGTCTGTGGGTTCGGGCCCCACATCTGGAGCCTGCTTCAGATTCTATGTCTCCTCTCTTTGCCTCTTCCTTGCTTATGTTCTCTCTCTTTCTCAAAAATAAATAAACATTTAAAAAATTAAAAAAAGAAAAAGAATATCCTCCTCAGGGCGTCTGGGTGGCTCAGTTGGTTGGTTAAGTGTCTGACTTCGGCTCAGGTCATGATCTTGTGGTTTGTGAGTTTGAGCCCCAGATCGGGCTCTCTGCTGTTAGTGTAGAGCCTGCTTGGGATCCTCTGTCTGCCCCTCCCCTGCTTGCATATGCTCTCGCGCGCGCTCTCCCTCTCTCTCTCTCTCTCTCTCTCTCAAAAATGAATAAATGTTACAGAATATGATCCTTCCCACTTTATGCAGTAAAATGTGAAACTTAAGTGTCTTAAAGCGAATGAAGGACAAACAAATGGACTGGTGCATAGTAGCCGGTGGTGCACAAACTTATAGGTAGAGCAGTGGAACCCCTTGACCTCTGGGGGAGCAGTCCATTCATAAACTAACAGTTTTGACCATTTTAGTATAAACTTCCAGTGATCCAAAATAACTGATTCAAACTACATTATTTCCTCTCTGAACATCAGTTACCAAAATATATGGAGAGAATTGCAGCATCCACAGTTGTGAAGAACATCAGCCGCTCCCTCTCTGCAAGTATTACACGTCTGCTCTTTTGCTAAGGCTGGTGACAGTGTTGAAGGACATGGAGATATCATGGACAACCCCACAAGTCAAACCAGTGGTCCTTTGGATAGGGCCCAGTTTTTTTTATGATAAGACCAAAAGAATCCATGCCACATCTTGTATTTAGGGCATAGGCATTATCTACTGGGTCATATAATTTCAGTCACAAAGATTTTGCCAAAACCCAGAACTAATCTTGTCCCATGTATCCGTTTTGGCAAACCAAAACCTAGCTTTGTGGTATACTTTTTCCCTCTCCCCTAGGACCTGATTCAGTCTCTAATGGAAACAACCCAATAAAAATAGACCTGGTAATCAACACACAGTGGTCTTGTCTACTCTCATGCATACATACGAGATAATCCTGATTCGTTCCCATTTTTTAAGATTGTGTTCATTAGAAAGGAGCTTTATTAAATGCTGTAATATATCAGGCTTCTGCAGTAGGAATTTTCTCATTTTTAAACATTTAAAAGTAAAATAATTTTCAATCAAATATACATAGTGCTACAAACTATTCAATAGAAAAAAAGTACAAGCTCCTTCTCACAAAAACAAGATTTCTTTAGCAAATATCCTACCAAATCATCGCAGAAAGTGTGAAGTCTCATCAGAAAAATAGAGAGCAGGTACTTGGGAAGCAGAGCCTAAAACATTGATCATGATTTCTGCTATAGATGGAATGTTTGTGTCTCCTCCCTTCCCCCCCCATTCATATATTGAAATCTAATCCCCAATGTGATGATGTTTGGAAGTGGTGAGGGGTTTCTTGGGTGGGTGTTTGGTTTTGTATTTTAGAAAATGTTTATTTTTCATCAGCCTTTCTTTGGTGTGTTCTGCTAATACTGATTGCTCAGGTCCTTAGTCATGACAGGGAGAAGCTACTTCCTACCTTACCAGTTTGCATCATACTTGGTTACTTGGTCTTATTATGCAGGAAGATCCTCAGGATGGCTGTCATTATGCCCAGAATGTTAGTGCTGGTGACCGTGTTGCTTTGCATGATCAGAATGTTGTGGTGACCATGATCCTCTTGATGGCATTGGCAACCGAATAACTCTTAGGGCTGATGAGGTTGAAGATGCTGAAGGCAATGGTGTTGTGGAAAAAGCTACAGAAGGCTTTGACAGTGATAGCCAGGGGTAGGAGTGTCTAGGGTACTCCTTGACTGGGCGTTGCAGTCAAGTCATGACCTACAGAGGGACTGAGATTATAATGGGATGTTCTAGAGATCTCTGACTGCAGTTAATTCTGGAGTGGGGTGGAGGATAAACCTAGGCATCACTCTCCTTCAGATGTTTTCCAGGTAACTAAGGCACCAACTGGGGAAGAGGAGGTTCTTTCCATGTTGTGAGTGGAGTTTCAGGTATGTTAGTGCTCATCAGAGGCTGCTGGTGATCGGACTGCTGTCTAGGTGCTCAGAGGTAGGGACCTTATTTGGGACCATTCTTGCCAAAGGGTTTGAAAATATTGCCTTTGTAGAGGACTTCTCTCTCAGAAACTTGAGAAACTTTGAACAGCTTGGTTCATTTTATTTTTTTTATTTTTTATTTATTTCTTTACTTTTATTTAAAAAATATTTTATTAAAGTTTGTTTTCAGAAAGAGAGAGAGAGAAGGAAAGGGAGAATGAGCGGGGGAGGGACAAAGAGAGGGGGACTAAGGATCTGAAACAGGCTCTGTGCTGATAGCAGAATGCCCAGTGTGGGCTCAAACTCAAGAACCGCAAGATCACGACCTGAGGGAAGTCGGATGCTTAACGGACTGAGCCACCCAGGTGTCCCAATTTTTTTATTTTTATTTTTAGAGAGAGCGAGCGAGTGCATGTGCAAGTGGGGAAGAGAGGCAGAGGGAGAGAGGGGAGAGAGAGAATCTCAAGTAGGCTTCATGCCCAGCACAGAGCCCAATGTGGGGTTAGATCTCACAACTGTGAAATCATTACTTGAGCCAAAATCAACAGTTGAACAATCAACTGACTGAGCCACCTAGGCACCCCTCAACAACTTGGTTCTTGGTTGTTTTTTTTTTGTTGTTTATTCTTCCTGTTTAGCTTAGCAGTGATTGCAGGAAATAGCTCCAGCCTTTTCCTTTTTTCTTTCTAGTCTCTTGGCATGGTTTTAGACTGTTAGACTGTTCCTGTTGTCCTTATAGTATTTATATGCTTTAGAAGTTCCACAGGAAGAGAAGATTCTGTCTGCTTCTGTAGCTCTTGTCTGAAACAAGTGTAACTGCATTAAGAGCCCATCCTGCCTCATGAGAAGAGTGGATAAGTCTTTTATTTTTTTAAATCAATTAATTAGTTATTTGTTTGTTTGTTTGTTTATTTAAGTAGGTTCCATGCCCAGCACAGGGCTCAAACTCAACAACCCTAGGATCAAGGGTTGCGTGTTCTACCGACTGAGCCAGCCAGGTGCCCTGTGAGTGGACAAGTCTTATGGAGAAACCGCAGGATGAGAAATTATAGTTGTGCTTAAGAGATTGAAGAATTTTTTTTTTTTTTTTTTATGTTTGAGAGAGAGAGCGCGTTCATATGCATGCATGTGAGCAGGGTAGGGGGCAAAGAGCAAAGGAGACAGAGGATCCCAAGCAGTCTCTGCACTGAGAGCAGAGAGCCCGATGTGGGGCTCAAACCCATGAGCTTCGAGATCATGACCTGACCCAAAGTCAGATGCTTAACTCAGTCGCCCAGTTGTTCCAGAATCAAAGAATATTTTTGATGCTAAGGGAGAATATCTTTCTCTCAACTGTTACAAAGCACAGTGACTTACAGAAAAAAAAATTGCAAATCCTAATGTATTTCAGTGGATAGACTTGTGAAGTCTTTATATGAAGTTGTGCAGATTATTATATCTAAACCTTTTCTCCTCCTAAATGAGTTCTGTGACATTTACAAGGGATTGTCTAGTTGTTCTTTTTTTAACTTTAATTTTTATTTTTAAAAGGATTTTTTAGGCAATCTCTACACCCAGTGTGGGACTTGAACTCACAACCCCTAGATAATAGTCACATGCTCCACTGAATGAGCCAGCTGGATGCCCCTAATTCTTTTTTTTTTTTTTTAAACAAAAGTATTTTTATTAGTTTCAATCTAAAAATCATTCCATTCCCGGCTAGGTATTTACCCAAAGAATATGAAAACACTAATTCAAAGAGATACATGCACCCCTATGTTTATTGCAACATATGTACAATAGCCAGATAGATTATGGAAGCAGCCCAAGTGTCCATCGATAGATGAAGGAATAAAGATGTGGTATATATACACAATGGAATATTATTTAGTCATAAACAAGAATGAAATCTTGCCATTTGCAACAGCATGGATGGATCTAGAGAGTATAATGCTATGTGAAATAACCCAGTCAGAGGAAGACAAATACTGTATGATTTTACTCATGTGTGGAATTTAATACATAAAACAAACGAATGCTGGGGCACCTGGGTGGTTCAGTCAGTTTAGCGTCCCAACTTCAGCTCAGGTCATGATCTCATGGTTTTTGAGTTGGAGCCTTGTGTCGGGCTCTCTGCTGACAGCTCAGAGCCTGGAGCGTGCTTCGGATTCTGTGTCTCCCTCTCTCTCTGTCCCTTCCCTGCTCATGCCCGATCTCTCTCTCTCTCTCTCTCCCCCCCCCTCTCTCTCAAAAATAAATAAACATTTTAAAAAATTTAAAAAATTAAAAAAAAAAGTGAACACCAACAAAGAGGGACAAACCAAAAAACACTGTAGAGAACACACAGATGTTTACCAGAGGAGAGATAGGTGAAATAGGTGAAGGGGATTAAGAATACACTTATCATGGGGTGCTTAGTGGCTCAGTTGGTTAAGCATCTGACTTTGGCTTAGGTCATGATCTCAGGGTTCATGGGATTTGAGCCCCACATCGGTCTCTGCACTGACAGTACAGAGCTTGCTTGGGAATCAGTCTCTCTCTCTCTCTCTCTCTCTCTTCCTCCCTCTTCCTCCCTCTTCCTCCCTCTTCCTCCCTCTTCCTCCCTCTTCCTCCCTCTTCCTCCCTCTTCCTCCCTTCCTCCCTCTTCCTCCCTTCCTCCCTTCCTCCCTTCCTCCCTCTCCCCACATGTCCTCCACTAGCACACACATACTCTCTCTCAAAATAAATAAACTTTAAAAAAAAAGTTAAAAAAAAAAAAAAAGAATATACTTA
Organism: Paguma larvata; assembly: GCA_030068075.1. Classification (NCBI taxonomy): domain Eukaryota; kingdom Metazoa; phylum Chordata; class Mammalia; order Carnivora; family Viverridae; genus Paguma; species Paguma larvata. The sequence continues at coordinate 17,762,431 of CM057842.1, read as the reverse complement.
CCACAATGAACACTGAATAAGGTATGGAATTGTTGAATCCCTGTATTGGACACCTGGAACTAATATAACACTGTATATTAACTACACTGGAATTAAAGTTTTTAAAAATCATCCTGGGGTACCTGGGTGGCTCCGTTGATTGAGCATATGACTCTTGATTTCAGCTTAGGTAGTGATCCCAGGGTCATGGGATCAAGCCCTGTGTCAGGCTCCATGCTGAGCATGAAACCTGCTTAAAATTCTCTCTCTCCCTCTGCCCCTCAGCCCTGCTCACATGTGCACGCATGCTCGCTCTCTCATAATAATATAATATAATCTGTTCCCATTGTCATAGCCCCCAATTTTTTTGTACATTGTATACTTGAACAATATGAATTTCAGATAGCATGTGTTGCCATATGGGGTAAAGCAGATCATTTATAAAGTTTCCCCCAGGGAATCCTTTGGAGTTGTTTACAAAACAAAAAAAGCAAAGCATACACTGGTGGGGTTTTTTTGGTGGTTGTTAGTTTGGCCCAGGGCAATGAAACCCTCATGATTTGGGGTTTAAGACTTTCTTTTTTTAGTAATTTTTTTTAATGTTTATCTTAGAGTGAGGCAGTGGGAAGGGGTAGAGAAAGAGAGACAGGATCTGAAGCAGGCTCCATGCTGATAGCAGAAAGCCCAGTGTGGGTCTTGAATTCATGAACTGGGAGATCATGACCCGAGCCAAAGTCTAGTCAGATGCTTAACTGACTGACTCACCAAATATTTTGTAGCTTTTAAGGAATTTACAAGTTTTTCTTCATACTAGTAGTTATTTAAGTCTAGAAAAGACAGGAGCTGTTGACATTTTAAATGGCATAAACTACTTGAAATCAGGTCATTGTTTTTGCAGAGGATGGCCTGGAAAATCTTTGAGGATTAATTACACTCTGGAAAATAGGATTTATTAACTCCATTGTATTTAGATGCGTTTGTGAAAAATAATGATCAGTTAAGGTCTTTAAGTGACAGGAGTCTAAATTTGTTTTATGTTCTGCCTGTTGTTGAATCACAATAGAATCAGTTCTAAGCTAATTATTTTGGTTATTTGGGGAGATTCCTTACTACTTATGAGAGAACGAAGTTTGTGTTTGTCAGATTCTTTTTTAGTATTTTGGTGCTGGCCCTAATAGACCAGACATAATTCAGATCGTCTGTCTTTGGATACAGTAAAGATTATAAAGCTACATTTTTCCTTTTGGACCTTGGAGAGAGTGTCCTTTGTCATCAGCATAGGGCTCGTTCTTCAGTTGTTGGAAGTTTCCTTATCAGAAAACACCTCTTTAATGTGCAAAGTGTATTAACTGGAGATCTGGGTATTTTGATGCTTTTTTTGTCCCTTCATCTAGGGTGGTTTTGACTACAAGTAACAGAAAACCCTAATGAGATGACTGAAAGCATGAAGGGAAATTTATTTTTGTTACCTAACAGGATATCCAGTACTTTAGTGACATCAGTGACCCTGATTTCTATCCTTCTGTGCCACATGCTCAGCATATTGGCCTTGTCTTTAGGGTAGTATCTTTTAGGGTCACCAGGTGACTTGGCTACAGTAGTCTCAGATACACATCTAGACAGAATAATATCCTGAGGAAGAGAAGGAACACCTTCTTGTTCCTTAGGAGCAAGGTAATGTTTCCCAGGGGACTCCTGGCCAACTTCCCCTCATGTCTCGTGGTCAGAAGACAGTCACATGCCCTTTTCCTAGATCACCCGTCTCATAGGATCAGAAGGAAGTACTACTGTTCAAGATTCTCCCTTAGTTAGAATGGAGTTTGACATTCCTGTGAAGTTGGGCAACCTGATTGGGATTCTATTAGTAAGGAAATAGTGGAGAAAGATGTCTTCATCTACAGCCTTCTCATTCCATGGCTTTCACAGTGGGCCTTGGTGGACACACCAGACTTCAGGAGTAACCTGGTTGTTTATAAGTCAGAGCTGTTTTCTCTTTCTAGTACTTCCAAGGCTAGGAAGTAGGCTGGGCGAGGCTAGCCCAAGCCCCTTCGCCTGCATCAGAATATCCCACAGGATTAGTGGTGGGCATGTCTTCAAATTAGAGATGAGGAAATTTGTTGTTAAGTGACTTGCCCGTAGGTCCACACTTTGTTAAGCAAGGGCTTCACAGAGAGTGAGAGAGTTCTGGGTACTTCTAGTTTTTCAGGTTCTAGGTTTATTTAAAAAGAAACGCCAAACAAAGCTATAGTTACATGAAATGTTTTATATGTTTACTTCTAAGAAAATATTTGAAACACAGAAACAGTACTGTGACTTTCTGTGTCTATAACGTGGAAACAAAATATCAAAACTCTAGATCTGACTGGAAGTTGGACTTAACGCTTCTCAGTCCAGTGGGGGTTGCAGAGCTGTGCATGCATCTCTGAGTCCAGCTCTTCTTGGGCACTTGGCATTGTCCATCCCTCTCCTTTCCCAGACACCCACTGATTCAGGATAGAAAGTTCAGGACCTTCCTGGGTGCCCCACACTTCACAGGGGCAATCCCAGTGAACAGCTGAGCCAGGCTAAGAGCAGATTGACAGTGCTAAGTGGTATCTACTGCCACTGTGGGCACCTCCAGAAGCCCGGAGAAGAGGCCCTCCAGAGCTGCTTCCCCACTTAGCACTACTACTGTGCAACTTCTTCTGTTGTCATATTGTTGTGCTTTTACTCCCTGTAGCCCTCTTCCTGGAATCATTTCATTCATTCCCACAAACCTGTTTTTGAGCACTTCCTGTGTGCCAGGAACTGCTTTGGACCCTAGTTAGAGATACAAGAAATTGGTTTGGTGATGGTGACAGACAAGTAAATAGATGACAGTACAGTGAGATATTGCTGAGATAGTTGGCACAAGTATCTTAGGAGCCATAGAGGGGTGCACCCAACTCCTGTTTGGGAACATGGAATCTGGGGAAAACTCCATGGGGCAGGGAGTTTTCTTATCCTAAAGGAGGAGTGGAAAGTGGATAGCTAAGCAAAAAATGTGTATATGCGTGGAAGTGGTGCTGATTGGTTAGGGGAATGAAAAAACATTTATTTTTGTTGATAGCTGTGAAATAGAACAGAGCTTGCTGGGCAGCTTTGAATTCAGAAACTTTTGCAGGGGCGCCTGGGTGGCTCAGTTTTTGAGCGTCCGTCTTTGGCTCAGGTCATGGTCCCACGGTTTGAGTTGAGCCCCACATTGGGCTCTCTGCTATCAGCACAGAGTCCACTTCAAATCCTCTGTAACTGCACCCCCCCCCCACCGCCGCACCTTCCCCACTAGCACTCTTTCTCTCTCAAAAGATAAACATTAAAAAAAAAGAACTTTTGCAGTTTTGCAGCAGTGTTCTTCAGTAGACTATTATGCCCATAAATTATGAGGTTCAGAAGAAAAATAATATTTCATCTCTTGCAGGTAAAGCCATATTCCTGCTTTTAGAAATATTTTTCTTTTTTAGTCTTGATCTTTCAGATGTAGTCTTGCTTGTTACATTCCTAATCTCAAAATATATTCAGTACTAGGGAAGTTGCCCATTACTTTAACTTTGTTAAGAGAAATTAACATTACAAGGTAGGTATTTAAGTACAAAGGTCCTTTCCGTGTCCCACTGGTTGGTGTAGAGTCAGACAGAGAGGCAAGCTCTGTGGTGCCCATAAATTGATGGCCACAGATTTAAAGTAGAAGAAATCAGAAGCCTGAATTTCTTTTGGAAAAGCAAATTCTTTTTACGATTCTACAACTCGGCAAGGGATGACTTTCCCTGCCTGCTCTTTGGCACCTTCAGCAGAAAAGTTGGAAAGTGTGACCTGATTTCTCAGACAAAAACCCTTCCTTGAGTCAATGAGAGACCCTTAGCATTTCTGGATATGGTGAGAAGTCTGAACACAATGAATTTGTGTTGCTTTCTGCTTTTTTCCCTGAACACTTATCCTTGAATGTGGAATAAGCAGGGGGAGTTGCCTTTCTGATGGCTGTTAACATACTGCATCTGTAAATTCATATCCTTTAGGGAACATGGAGGCTATATGACAGCTAGGAAAGGAAGAGAATGTGGGCTTCTGTGCATAAAAAAATGGATGGAGGAGACCAAAGTTGTATCATTCAGAAAAACTTACCACCTGTCTCTAATGCACCAGGCAGCATTGTACATGCTTGGGGGAATACATAGCAGGAAACAAAACAGAATCCCATTCTTTTTTTTTCCTTCCTTCCTTCCTTCCTTCCTTTCTTCCTTTCTTTCTTTCTTTCTTTTTCTTTCTTTCTTTCTTTTTCTTTCTTTCTTTCTTTCTTTCTTTCTTTCTTTCTTTCTTTCTTTCTTTCTTTCTTTCTTTCTTTCTTTCTTGTTTTTGTATTTTTATTTTTTTACTTTTTTAAAATAATGTCTACGACCAACATGTCTGAGATCAAGTTGCATGTTCAACTGACTGAGCCAGCCAGGTGCCCCCAGAATCCCATTCTTTTCATGGATCAGATACTCTTTGAACTGCAGGGAAATTGTAGGTCGTCAGGTGTTTTGATTCCCTCTTTTCCTCTCTCCTTTCTGTTAGGAAAGAAGAATAAGCTGAACAGACCGTTGGCTTTCAGCTCGCCAGGACCTTCTGCTTAGCTCTCCTTTCGTGGCCCATGTGCTGCATCCTCTGCCCTCAGTGTGCAACTGGCCCCCAACGCAATGTGTGTTTGTCAAACCATGGAAGTGGGGCAGTATGGCAAGAACGCAAGTCGGGCCGGAGACCGAGGAGTCCTCCTGGAGCCCTTCATCCACCAGGTGGGCGGACACAGCAGCATGATGCGCTACGACGATCACACTGTGTGCAAGCCCCTCATCTCCCGGGAGCAGCGTTTCTACGAGTCCCTCCCTCCCGAAATGAAGGAGTTCACCCCTGAATATAAAGGTCAGTCACTGGCCAGTTTGGAGAGAGCAGTAGCTGTGGGCTTTCGCAGGTTCTCAGCTCAGTTTTCCTTTTGTTGTAGGCCAGGTTATATGATTGTAGGTCTCTTTAGTCTCAAACTGAATCACTCTGTTAAGCAAAATTGGAGACCAAAGGTACCAGCGAGGTCTTTAGATCTTGAAAGTCTGAATTCACCAATAGGTAAACCTGAGAAGAATTCACAGCATTAAATACTGTTGGTGAAGAGCATGCTCTTAGCAAGGTGGTTTTCCCTTGTTTGCCGGGAAGGTCTAGGAGAGGGGCAGTGCTTCTTTGGTTCTGGAGGAGGAAGAATTGGATGCTTTCTAGGCCAAGGCAGTGAGACAGCTGGCAAGGAGGCTGTGTGGAGCCTTTGTCCATTTGTGCAGGGAGAATGAACTGATGGTAAGGAATTTACAGAAGGACTGAGGAAGTCTAAAAGTCCTAACTTTTGAAGGAAAAAATAGTGTTTGAAAATGTAAATTAACTTTATAGATAGAACCCCATGAATATACTACCAGGATGAAGTCACTTTATTTTAAAATCTGATTTTTGTCACTCTGTTTATACATTTTCATGGTCCATCATGTGTAAGTTATATTTTTGTATTCTTTGTTTTTTAATGTATGTTTATTTTTGCGAGAGAGAGAGAGAGAGAGAGACAGAGCATGAGCGGGGGAGGGGCAGAGAGAGAGAGACACACACACACACAGAATCTGAAGTAAGCTCCAGGCTCTGAGCCGTCAGCACAGAGCCTGATGCAGGGCTCGAACTTTTGAACTGCAAGATCATGAGCTGAGCTGAAGTTGGATGCTTAACTGGCTGAGCCACCCAGGCGCCCCTTGTATTCTACTTTTTAATTTCCCAAAGGTGTTATGAATTTAGTCATGTCTACATCATTATTTACTTAAGGGATCCTCAATTTTATTAAAAAAATTTTTTTAATGTTTATTTTGGGTGGGGGAGGGTCAGAGAGAGTGGGAAACAGAATCTGAAGCAGTCTCCAGGCTCTAAGTTGTCAGCACAGAGCCTGACCTGGGGCTCAAACCCATGAACTGCAAGATCATGACCTGAGCCAAAGGTGGATGTGCAACTGACTGAGCCACCCAGGTGCCCCAAGGGATCTCAATTTAGAAAAAAAATTCAGGGGCTCCTGGGTGGCTCAGTCAGTTGGGTATCCAGCTTTGGCTCAGGTCATGATCTCATGGTTTGTGGGTTCGTGCCCCACATGGGGCTCTGTGCTGACAGCTCAGAGCCTGGAACCTGCTTCAGATTCTGTGTCTCCCTCTCTCTCTGCCCCTCCCCAACTTGTGCTCTGTCTCTGTCTCTCAAAAATAATAAATGAACATTAAAAAAATAATTTAAAAATGTTACTAATGGTTAAAAAAATTCTTATCAGTATTTTTTGTTTCCTTAATTTCTTTTATTGTGGCAAAATATACATAACAAAATTTAACCATTTTTAAATGTACAATTAAGTGGCGTTAAGTACTTTCACAGTGTTGTCTACCATTATCGTTACTTCCAGAATTTTCTCATCACCTCAAACAACCACTCTGCATCCATTAAATAATAACTCTCTCTTTCCCCCCTCACCTGAACCCAGGTAACCTCTGATCTGCTTTGTCTCTTTACACATTTGCGTATTGTAGATATTTCATATAAGTGGAATCATGTAATTTTTGTCCTTTTGTGTCTGATTTATTTCACTTAGCATAATGTTTTCAAGGTTCACCCATGTTGTAGCATGTATCGGAACTTCATTTCCTTTTATGGCTGAACACCCATTGTGAACATATATCACATTTTATTTATCCACTCATCTGTTGACGGACACTTGGATTGTTCCCACTTTGGGCTGTTGTGAATGATGCTTCTGTGAATATTAGCTTATAAGCATCTGTTTGAGTCCCTGCTTTTAGTTCTTTTGGGTACATACCTAGGAGTGGAACTGCTGGATCATATGGTAATTCTGTTAACTTTTTGAGGAAATACCAGACCTGTTACAGGGCCTGGCATCTATCTAGTAGATGCTTAATAAATACTTGACTAACGGATGAGGGAAAGTTTTGCATAAGGATACAGAAGCCTCTTAGAACTTCACATTTAGATACTATATATAGTAACACCCGATGACTGCAGCTGGTCATAATAAATAAAAATCCCTCTTGAAACTTACCAAAACACAGAATATTGTGTTTTTCTGTAGCTTGGTTGAATTTTAAAAACACCTGTGCTCCTGCCGATAAAGAGGTATATGTGTATGTGTGGGTTAGTATTTATACATGTATTTTCTAGACCTGTCTGTTGAAAGACCCTAAAAACAATGATACTCCACTAGCAATCAGTCCATCTAGTGCCAAGATCTTGGTTTTTCTAAATACCATTCCTACAATAAAAGGAAGCAGAGCTCCTTGGAGAAATGATTGGTTTCTGAATTGGGGCAGGAAAAATAAAAGATGAGCCTGGAGCATCACCTGGTAACTAAAAGCAAAGAAGTAGTCAAAAATGATGGGAGTATATGTTACAAGCACACAAGAGCTGGTATCAGGAAATCCCAGTGGCCAGATCTGGAATATGAGAAATAAAATATCTCTAACTCTATACTGATAGATAAATGGGTGAGAAGGGACATTTCTTCCTTACAGAATTGTAATTCCTTTTAATTAATAGATATAGAAGGAAGATGGAAACAGAAATCACCATTAGACAAACAACACAGTAACAATTGTCACAGGCCAGAAACATGATCGATTCTAAAATTAGTAGGCTAATGTACTATAAGAAACAGAATATTTAGAAAGTCTCAAGATATCTCCCTATAGGATATTCATTAATAACAATAGGAAAAATAATAACTTTACAAAGGAGAAACTGACAGACATCACCTTAACCAAGTAATCAAAGTTGAATCACCAGTAACAAGACCTGTACCTTCTGACATAGAGAACTGAGGAGATCATTTCTGTTGCCCAAAATATGTGACCTCAATCTAATCATGAGAAAATACAATGCAAATCCAAATTTAGGGACATACTACAAAATTAACTGTTAGTATTCTTCAAAAGTGTCAAAGTCATGAAAGACAAAGATGGAGAAACTATATCAGATTGAAGGAAACTAAGGAGGACTAAATACAACGTGAAGTGAAATCCTGAACCAGAAAAAGAATATGTGGGAAAATTGCCAAAATTTGAATAAAGTATAGAGATTAGTTAATATTATTAGTGTTCATTTCCTGGTTTTGGTAATTATAAATTATACTGTGGTTTGATTTTTAACAATTTTTTTAATATGCTTTTATTGCTGCTCAACGACTGGCTTAATGAAGACAGTATTCATTTGATTTTAGAATAAGTTTGTCAACAGTATGCATGAAACAGCACTGTCCTTAAAATCTAAAATGAATTGCTGAAATTCATTTAAGGAGCTTGGGAACAGTGTTAAAAGGGGCCAGATTTTCACAGGCCCTTATCCATCTTTGCATGTTGGCAGGCACCGTCACATTGCAGCCTTCCATCTGCTGGACACAGACCACAGCACAGTGTCTGCCACGGCGAGTTCATTCCCAACAAGCCAGGGGCACTTCCCAAGAGAAGAGTTCATAGAGTGGAACATAATGTCTTCTTCTTTTTAAAAAATGTTTATTTATTTAATTTGAGAGAGAGAGAGAGTGCGTATGTGAGCAGGGGAGGAACAGGAAGAGAGAGAGAGTCTTAAGCAGGCTCCGTGCTCAGCATGGAGTCTGACGAGGGACTTGATCTCACCACTGTGAGATCATCACCTGAGCCCAAATCAAAAGTTGGACACTTAACCAACTGAGCCACCCAGATGCCCCTATAATGGCTTCTTCTTTACTGCTTCCTTCTTGTAGCTGAAAAATAGCTATTATCTACCCAGGTTTTTACAAGGGTTAAATTTATAGCATTATGCTTCTGGCCAAACAGAAAAGAAACGATGTGTAATGTTTCTTTCTCCTTTGATGGGACATATCGTTTGGATACTGAACGGCATTTTAATCTTTAGCACATTCATCCCAATTAGACTAAACCCCAGGTGATATTCATGAGAAGCTGGTTTTTTTGGTCCACTCACCAAAGCACTTGAGAAGGCTTTTTTTTTTTTTTTTTTTTTAGCGTTTTTGTTTTATTTTTGAGAGACCTAGAGACAGAGCATGAGCAAGGGAAGGGCAGAGAGAGAAGGAGATACAGAATCCAAAGCAGGCTCCAGGCTCTGAGCCATCAGCACAGAGCCCGACGCGGGGCTCGAACTCACAGACCGTGAGATCATGACCTAAGCTGAAGTCAGCCACTTAACCGACTGAGCCACCCAGGCGCCCCTGAGAAGGCTTTTTGGCTCGCTCTTGACTGCTGAATGCATGAGAACAGTGGACAGAACCCTGCAGTGGTAATAGAGCAGCTGGTACAGCACAAGTGGGGGGCGGGGTGGTGGGGTTTGTGTTAATCATGATCTTTCAGTGCCCTTGTCTTTCAGTGCTCTAATCCTTTCCAAGCATGGAATTTAAGGCCAATGCATTGGTTGATAAAGCAGTGGGCTCATCAGCTTGGATTATGCTGGTTATATCCAAGTCCACATCTGGCATCTCAGTCATCTTGGAGTAACCATTAACCACAGCTTTTCAGTTCAGACAGACATTTTAACTTTTTTTTTTTTTCTTAACGTTTTTATTTTTTTTATTTTTTGAGAGACATAGAGACAGAACATGAGCAAGGGAATGGCAGAGAGAAGGGGAGACACAGAATCCGAAGCAAGCTCCAGGCTCTGAGCCGGCAGCACAGAGCCCGATGCGGGGCTCGAACTCACAGACTGTGAGATCATGACCTGAGCTGAAGTCGGCCGCTCAACCAACTGAGCCATCCAGGCGCCCCTAGACAGACATTTTAAAATACTTTGATGGGACTCAAGAGCTTGAAGAAATGGGTCAGAGAGTCTTCCTGCACATGGCCGTCAGCCAGGCAAGGAGAGATACGTCACTTTGTGATAGGGCTTTACCTGATACACTGGCCTCACGAGAGCATTAGAGGAAGCTGGGTATATGGGAATTCTATTTTTTTTTGGTAACTTTCTATCATTTTAAATATATTTAAAAATAAAAATCCTGTGCTGTTGAGTTTCAATATATATTAATTGGACCAATAGTATCTTCCATTTTCTTTCAGTGAAAGACTTCATTTGACTTAATAAGAAAGGATCAATTTTTGGTTTAATTGTATATTTGAGAAAGTATATTTATTTTACCTAGTGAAAATGCAGCTGAGAAAAGAAAATAGATTTTCTATGGCTAATGATTTACTGTGACTTTTAAAGACTTCTGTTCCCCAATCTGAGAAAAAGTTGGGGGGAAAACTGAACCAATGCTGACAGTCTTTTCCTGGGAGCCACCTAGAGGTTTGCACTTGTCCCAGTTCTGTCGGTTGTGATTTAGAAAACATTTCTCTGCAGCCAGGGTTTGACTCCTTTTGAAGAGATTTTTTTTTCCCTTAGCATCAGAAGGACTCTTTGAGCTAACAGGGCTTATAGTTCTCTATCTCATTTTGGCATATTTATAGCAAAAGGTTTGGCCATGGATGTGTTGAGTGTGGATGAGTAGGTGGCTGAAGCTGCATATAAAGCATTTGTAACTGTTGTTCTTAGCCACTTAGAGACGCAGTGTGTTTGATTCTGGCTTCTCTCTTGTTTTGCAGCCTTAGAATATTTATTCCTTCAAATTTCATATTCTTCTGGTTCTATTTTGAAAACAATAGGGTACCAGGGTAGCTCAGTCGGTTAAGTGTCCAACTCTTGTTTTTGGCTCAGGTCATAATCTCACAGTTCATTGGTTCTAGCCCCATGTCAGGTTCTGCACTGACAATGTGAAGATTCTCTCTCCCTGTCTCTCTCTCTCTGCTCCTCTCCTGCTGGTTGTCATGCACTCTCTCAAAATAAATAAACTTAAGGAAACAATAGCAAACCATCAAATTCAAAACTGCACAATGGACTTGGATACACATTTCTGCAGAAAAAGATACACAAATGGCCACCAGCACATCAATATCATTAGTCTTTAAGAAAATGCAAATTGGTGGCGTCCAGGTGGCTTAGTCGATTAAGCATCTGACTTCAGCTCAGGTTATGATCATCGTGATTAGTGAATTTGAGCCCTACATTGGGCTCTGCACTGGTGGCGAAGAGCCTGCTTGGGGTTCTCTCTCCCTCTCTGCCCCTTGCCCACTTGTATGTGCTCTCTCTCAAAATAAATAAATAAACTTAAAAAAAAATGCAATTCAGAACTACAAACCAGATACCGTTCATGCACACTAAGATGGTGATAACAATTAAAAATAAAAGGAACGTAAGGGTTGGCAAGAATGTGGAGAAATAGGAACACTTCCTGTAAGAATGTCACATGGCCAGCCACTACAGAAAACAGTTTGTTTAGTTCCTCAAAAAGTTAAACAGAATTATCCTATGATCCAACAGTTCCACTCCTGGGTGTGTACCCAAAAGAACTGAAAGCAGGGACTCAAACTGATGCTTACAAGCTAATATTCACAATAGTCAAAACCCAAGTGTCCATCAGCAGATGAGTGAATAAACAAATTGTGATATATATTCACTATGGAATAGTATTCAGCTATAAGAAGAAATGAAGTTCTGATACATGCTACAACATGGGTTAATCTTGGAAACATGCTAAGTGAAATAAGCCAGACACAAAAGGACAAAAATTATATGATTCCACTTATATGGAATATCTACAGTAGGCAAATGTATGAAGAGACAAAGTAGATTAGAGGTTACCTGTGTTTGGGTGAGGCGGAGAGGGGGCATTATTGCTTAATAGATATAGAGTTGTTTGAAGTGATGGGAAAGTTCTGGAATTAGATAATAATAATGGTGGACAATACTGTGAATGTACTTAATGCCACTGAATTATATAAAAATGGTTAAAGTGATAAAATTTATGTCATGTATTTTTTTACTATAATTTCTAAGAATATATTAAAAAAATTTTTTTAACGTTTCTTTATTTTTGAGAGACATAGAGACAGAACGTGAGCAGGGGAAGGGCAGAGAAAGAGGGAGATACAGAAACTGAAGCAGGCTCCAGGCTTTGATGAGCCATCAGCACAGAGCCCCACATGGGGCTCGAACTCACAGACCGTGAGATCATGACCTGAGCTGAAGTCGGCTATTTAACCGACTGAGCCACCCAAGCGCCCCGAATATATTTTTAAAAATACAAAAAACTCCACCAAATGTGATCTTTAGTGTCTGTTGAAATTAGTCTTACAAATGCCAAGGAAATTGGGGCTTAGATCAGACCATTGATTTATTTTTTCATTTTCTTATCTGCATTCTACCTAGGTGTGATGTAAAAAAATGTCAGGATCAAAAATATTTTTTTCTTAAACTAGGATTTATTTAATTAGCAAGTCTCATCTGCTATTCGTAGAGCTTCTTCCTGACCTACTCACAGCATAGCCATATCTCCCCATATCAGGTATGATGCTCTGTGTCTGCCAGCGGTCTGTCAGGGTACTCATAAGTATATGCCTGAAGAGAACGAAAGGTTTCAGTATAGGTTTAGATGAGCCTACAAGACAGAAAAGAGCTACTCGTAAAAGATCAAATGATGTATTTGACTATATAAAATTTAAAACTTACATTTATTAAAGTCCACCTTTAAAGAAAATGAATAAGGATATTTACAACACATATAACTGACCGAGGATTAGTTTCCAGAATATAAATCTATTTCCAAATTAATGTGAATCAATATGAAAAAGATAATTCAGTAAGAAAATGAGCAAAAATTAAGAAAGTAAATTAAAACTAAAGACCAAATTAAGAAATAAATGAAAACCAAAGACCAATGGCTGATTCTTTGAGAACAACATCTCTAGCCAGACTGGTCAGGTAAAAGAGATGACATAAATGTCCAATATCAGAAATGATGTATGTGTTTTCACTAGGGTCTACTGATATTTAAAGATAAAAGAATATTATGAGAAACTTTATCCCAATAAATTCTACAACTTAGATGAAAAGACAATTTCTTGAAAGATACAAACTATGAAAACTCTCATGAAGAAATGGAGAATCTGAATAGCCTTATCAAATAAATTGAAATTGGAGTTCAGCACATTCTAGCAAAGAAAACTCCAGGCCCACACAGGTTCACTGGTGAATTCTACCAAATATTTAAGAAATAGTAGTTCTACAGAAACTCTTCCAAAAAAATTAAAGAGGGAGTATGTCCCGACTCATTCTACGAGACCACTATGAGAAAATAAATGCCCCTCATCAACCTAGATGTAAAAAATTTGAATAAAATTTTAGTTGATTGACTAGAACAGTGTTATTAAAAAGACAATACATCATAACCAACTAGGGTTTATCTGAGTTATACAGGGTAGGTTTAACATTCAAAGGTTAAATGGAATATGCCATATTAATAATCTAAAAAAGAAAAAACCATCTATATCTTAGATGCAGAAAAAGCATTCAACAATATCCAACGTCCATTCTTGATAAAACAACAGCAGCAGCAAACTAGGAATAGAAGGACAGTTCTTCATCCCAAGGGCATCTATGAAAAACCTCCAGCCAGCATCATAATGACAAAACAATTGCCTTGCCCCGTAAGATCAGGAATAAGACAAGGACGTTCATGCTCTTCACTTCTAGTTGACATTTTCCTGGAGGTCCTGGCCAGTGTGGTTAGGCAAGATAGTGAAATAATAAAAAGGCATTCCAGGAAATGCCTGGAAAAAAGGAAAGGGAGAAGTAAAACTCTTTATTTGCAGACAGCATAGAATTTTGACTTCAGTCAATCAAGTGTAATAGCAGAATAAAATCTTGCAAAGGACTCAAAATTGACCTCCTGAACACCTTTTCTTAGAAAGTTACTTGACTACATCTTCCACTTAAGTAAGGAATAAATCAAGAGCAGGAGAAGTAGAGGACCACAGAAGGAATGACCCTCACCCTGGTCAGCATGACAGCTATGTGGCAGGCCTGGAGGACACTTTAGGTCAGAGCATAAGGGGAACCCAGGAGACAGAGAAGATTGCAGACCAGAGAGCATTCAATCTAGAACAGTTGAAACTCTAGTGAAGACAAGAAGTTACAAAGGTGAAAACTTGCAAGAGAGGCAGCCATCTATGGAAGCAAGCCAGGGTACAGATGTGAGGCCTACAGAGGTGTGGCATACATTTGAGTGGTATAGTGGGAACTAAAGAAAAAAATTCATGTTTAAGGAATTTTTTTCTAAAAGGGCCCAGGGAGTGAGGAGGAAATGAGCCAAAGAGAAGGATATTCTTGGTCTGACATTGACTTATTCGTAAATGCTACTCATTTTTGTTCAGATTATGGAGCCAGTTTGGTACACCGGGAGTGTAAAAGGAGACATGTAGCGACAGAAAGTTGGATGTGGAAGTTAGAAGAAGGGCAGCCTGGACTTTTTTTTTTTTTTTTTTTTTAAATCTCCTTGAGTTAGGTTTCTAGGTATTGTGTTTTACATCCTTTGTTAACAATTCAGAAGAAACAACGAATAACCTGTTGGATAAAAAACACACACAGTAAGCTGTTTTGCCGGAATACAGCATAGAGAGTAGAAAGGTGTCGACTTAGGAATGCTGGTGGTTTGGTGAGGCAGAAGTTCTGTCGGGTGAGGTTAGAATCGCCTAATGCTCAGTGTGGGCAGAAAACTTATTTTTGGGACTGTTTGCAAGTCTTAATGTCTCTCTAGGTGACACTGCCAGGCAGAAAGAAAGAGATCAAGAGGATGACACAGGAAATGGCAGTATCACAGAGCAGTTGTATAAGCAGAAGGTTAAATCACGTTAGGTGTGGGTATCTCCAGTGAACACAGTTCTTTTGAATGGTACAGGAGTCCATCGTTGAAAATCAGAGGGCTAGAGAGGAGAGTGGGAAATAAATAGATATTGATTCCTGATCAAAGGTTAAGTAGCAGACTTAGAGTTGGGATGAGTGGTCAGCTGTCTTCTGGAAAGAGATCTGTTGGTCATTATTCCTGCATTGATCTTCATTTGGTTCACGGCAGGCGATGTGCTGTGAGACAGCCAGTGCTAGCAGTCTATGCTGCATTGACCCAGCCTGTGTAGACATTTGTTGACTGGCTGCCTTTTTTCCAACAGGCGTGGTGTCTGTCTGTTTTGAGGGAGACAGTGATGGTTACATCAACTTGGTGGCCTACCCTTATGTGGAAAGTGAGACTGTGGAGCAGGATGACACACCAGAGCGGGAGCAACCTCGGCGCAAACACTCCCGCCGGAGCCTGCACCGGTCAGGCAGTGGCAGTGACCACAAGGAAGAGAAAGCCAGCCTGTCCCTTGAAACCTCTGAGAGGTAAGAGGGTGGTGAGCAGGGTGAAGGTGCATGTCTGGTCCTGGCAGCACAAACACTCAAGACCTCTCTAGAGTCCTGACACATCATGGGGAAGTAGGACTCAAGGTTGGGGAAAGATCGCTGGTGTTCTTTGGCTACCACCTGGGTGTGTCACATCACCCCAGTGATGCTGCCTTCTGTGTATGGATGTAGCTGGTCAAGAGAGAGTGAACGCGAAGGTCTCAACCCTTCGGAAGCAAGGACTCCTGTCTTCTGTGCTCTCTAGCTTTGTTGTGTCTCACACATAGGTTGTAATACCTTGGTCCACGGTGAGGTTACACCTGCTTTTGGACCTGTAGACTGCTCATGCCCGGTGAGAGGCCATCCAGACCAATGTTCTTTAAGGATTCTGTACAAGATTCTTTGACCTCTGTGAGATCAGCTGCTAACCCTTTTCCTGCAACTAAAATTTAGTTTATTGCATTGGAAATTATTTTTCTTATAGATTAGGAAAATAGTCTACAAAGAATGATGTCTCTTGATATTTTATGCAAGAAATGTGAACTCTTATGAGGGTAGCTGTCATCAAAAGAACAGACAGTAAAAGTGTTGATGAAGATTTAGAGAAATTGGAACCCTCTTAAATTGCTGACGGGAATGTAAAATAGTGCAGCCACTCTGGAAGAACAATTATTAGTTCCTCAGAAAGTTAACCCTATCAATTCCACTACTAGGAATAGGAGTATTTACCAAGAGAATTGAAAAAATACAGTCAGACACAAAACTTGTAAACAAATGTTTATAGTTGCATTGTTCTTAACAGCCAAAAAAATGAAAACAGCTGTGTCCATCACCTGATGAATGGATTAATAAATGTGGTACATCCATATAATAGAATATTATTCAGTGATAAAAAGGAACGGAATACTCATATGAGCCACGACAGGGATGAACCTTCAAAACTTGTGCTAAGTGAAAGAAGTCAGTCACAAAAAAAGCACGTATTTTCCATATAATATAGAAAATGTTCAGAATAGGCAAATGCATGAGACATAAAGGCAAGTTAATGTATTCCAGGGGCCGAGGGGGAGAGGAGGATAGAAAGTGACTGCTAATGAGAATAGTGTTTGTTTTGGGGGTAATGAATATGTCCTAAAAATCAGATAGTGGCGATATTTTATAACCTTGTAAATATACTAAAGAAACCACTGAATTGTTAAAATAATAATAATAAAACTAATGTAAACTAAAAATAATGTGAGCTTCCTGAAACAAATTAAAATCGAAAGTGTATGATTAAATTTCTTTATATTTAATTTGAGGGCACCTGTCTGACTGAGTGGGTGGAGCATGTGACTCTTGTCTGGATCATGAGTTCGAGCCACATGTTACTAGGTATAGAGATTACTTAAAAAATAAAAAATTTTTTTAAAGTAAATTTAACTTCACATAAAAGTAAGTTCAGTGAATAAGATCTGTGCCTCAACTTAGAAGTTAGATTTGGGACTTTTCTTATATGCGTGTGGCAGCACATATTTTATCTCTGACTTCAGGGCAGTTGAGCAATACATGCTGTGCCCCTTAGCTCCTGAAGCTGTAAGAGCCCAGCTCTCCTTATTCCCATCGATGGAAGAGGACACACTCACATCGAGGAGCATAGAATCCCACGAGACTCTGGCTAAGTGTGTGATGTTTCCTCTCTGGCCAGATCTGCATTTCTGGAGAGGAGAGGCCTTCACATCCCTTTCTTAGTAAGAAAAGTCTCCAGGTGTTAAGTTTGTTTTTTTTTTTTTCTTTTAATTTAGATTTTACTTATTTAACATACATGCAATATTGGTTTCAGGAGTAGACTTCAGTGATTCATCACTTACATACAACAGGTGCCCTCTTTAGTACCCATCACCCATCTAGCCCATCCCCCCACCCATCTCCCTCTATCACCCTTCAGTTTGTTCTCTATCATCAGGTCTCTCTTGTGGTTAGTTTCCCTCTCTTCTCTCCCCCGCTTCCCATATGTTTATCTTTTCGTTTCTTAAATTCCACATATGAGTGAAATCATATTGTATTTTTCCTTCTGATTTATTTCACTTAGCTTAATACATTCTAGCTCCATCCATGTTGTTGCTAACGGCAGGATTTCATTCTTTTTGATTGTCAAGTAATATTCCTGTGTGTGTGTGCATGCATGTGTTGTGTTAAATATTCTTGTGGAAAATAGACTTTGGTCTGCAGAAGCGCTTCTTCAGGGCTTCTTTGTCATTCCCCAAGGGGCTTCCTCTTCTCTGATGATTGTGGGACCTAAGCTTAATCTTTCTTGTGACAAAGAATGTTCCCCAAGTCTTCAAGCCCATAGCTGGCATTGATGCCTTTCTCTCAACAGCTCTTTAGAGTGGGCTTTCTTTTGTCCACCAAAGGTACAGAAATTGCTTCAGAATCATCTGGTAAAAAGCCAGTGAACGTAGAATAACATCAAAGTCTACCCGTGTCCAAGTTCAAGGCACCGCTCTGAAAGTGACAGCTCTGCATGCAGTGACCAGACCTCTGTTTGACCTGTTCGCAGAGGCACTAAGTCACCTAGGATTGGAGCTTGTTCTTTACCAGGGCCAAAGCTTCGATATCAAGGGTGATGCCAGGAGGCACGGGTGCCCCGGGGGGGCACAGTGGACTTACTTGGGTTTACTTGGCAGATGAGTAAACCTTGTTGTTTCTTAAGAGGATCACAAAGAAAGCATCCATGAATGGCCTTAGCCATCACCTCACCAGAGGAAAATGAGAGTTTTATTTCGCTGAGAGGCATTGGTGTCTCCTCTACTTTCAGTTAAAGGGAAAAGGGATCTCTGCTCTCTCAGCCATTTTACCCAGTCTGCCCAGTCACCCTGCGGGGGAACGTCATATTTCCAGTACACCCCAGACCTGGTGGCTAGCTCAACACTGCATGACTTACTCCATCCAGGGTTAAATGAGAGGCCAGAAGTTTTGGGGAGGATGGTGGCATCTGATACCGCTGTAGTGCTCTGCCTCTGCTCAGGGCTGCAGGCTTGCTCTGCCCTTTCCAGGGCATATGGCTGCTCCAGGGGTTGGCTTGGCTTGGCTTGGCAGGGTGAAGCAACATTGCAAGTTACTTCAAAGATTTTTATGTTGGGGGGAAAATGAAGTTGTAGTAAAGTCCTAATGTTTTCAGTTAGAGTCACTTTCTCAGTAAAACCCCTTTGTAGTTTGACCTATTTTAGAAATAAAATCCCCTTACTGAAATGGCTTCATGACTTCCACAGGTGCAAACCTTGTCCACTGAAAAGCATAGTTTCCTTGAGGCCTATCCTCCCTTTTTTTCTTTGATGTTTTTCTCTTTCTTCTAGGTCTGATACACAGGCAAACAGACATTCATAAGAGTATAATGTCAGTATATGCTTTCTTTAGATCTTATTCAAGATTTGGTGGTAGATGTGGACAAAAATACGATAGTTACTTGTGTTCTTGACAGTAGTGTCCTGTGTTTCACCCTATATTTGTTAAGTGTGTAACTGCATGTTTGTCAGTTTTTGTACTTTTTTAAATGGTAAAGTACATCTAACAACGTATCATTTTCACCTTTTTTCAGTGTATGGTACAGTGGCATTAAGTACGTTCACACTATTGTGCAGCCATCACTAGTGTTCGTTCTCAGAACTCCTTTTTATCTCCGCCAGAGCTCCATACCTGTTAAATAACTCTCCGTTCCCCTTCCCCCGAGTTCCTGGCGACTGCTGTTCTATTTTCTGTTTCTGTGAATGTACAGTTAGTTATCTCAGCTGAGTGGAATCATACAGCATTTCTCCTTTTGTGTATGGCTTATTTCACGTAGCAGGATGTTTCAGGGTTCATCCAGGTTATAGCATGTGTCAGAATTCCATTCCTTTTTATTGCTGAAGGACACTCCATTGTATGGGCATACCGCGTTTTGTTTATCCATTTTATCCACTGATGGACACTTGGGTTGCTTTACCTCTTTTTATTGTAATGATGCTGCGAACATTAGTTTCAGTTTGAGTTCTGTTTTCAGTTCTTTCAGGTATACACCTAAGAGTGCATATATGATAATTGTACGATTAATTTTGTGAGGAATCACCAGACTTTTTCATAGAGGCTGTACCATTTTACATGCTCTCCAGCAATGTTTGAGGGTTCCAGTTTCTCCACATCCTCTACAACTCTTGTTCCAGTTTATTTTTATGATAGCCTTCCTAATGGATCTGGAGTGGTATCTTCATCATGTAATTTGATGCAAAGAGTTATTTTTCAGACAGTTTTCAGAGACACAAGTGTAAATACTACTTATTCTCACTTTTATGCACTCATGCATCTGGGGTTCCTGTGCCACTCATCAGCAGAGGGTCTGTGGGTGACAGATTA
Organism: Paguma larvata; assembly: GCA_030068075.1. Taxonomy (NCBI): domain Eukaryota; kingdom Metazoa; phylum Chordata; class Mammalia; order Carnivora; family Viverridae; genus Paguma; species Paguma larvata. Next base: position 17,742,781 of record CM057842.1, on the reverse strand, counting down.
GGTCTGATCCAGGCCTCCTTCACCCTGTGCACTGAGACCCCAGAGGGTGACTTGTCTGAGCCCCTCAGCAACGTGTTATGTTCTTCCTTCTTAGCTCCCAGGAGGCAAAGAGTCCGAAGGTGGAGCTCCACAGCCACTCAGACGTCCCTTTCCAAATGCTGGATGGCAACAGCGGTCTGAGTTCTGAGAAGATCAGCCACAACCCCTGGAGTCTGCGCTGTCACAAGCAGCAGCTGAGCCGCATGCGCTCAGAGTCCAAGGATCGAAAGCTCTACAGTATCCTTGTTACTACTTCAGCAGTGTTCCTTGCTGGGACCGTGGGTCCCTCCTGTATCAGGATACCTTCTAGTACCATGGCCAGGGCGTTCTCTGTTCAGGAGCCCTTCTTGTTCTCATCTCCCTTTTTCATAGGCTCTTTGTCGTTCTTTGTTTTGTTTTGTTTTGTTTTTTGTTAAGTTTATTTATTCTGAGAGAGCAAGCACACGTGGGGGAGGGGCAGAGATGGAGAGAGAGAATCTCAAGCAGGCTCTGCACTGCCAGTGCACAGCCTGATGTCGGGCTCTTGAACTCCAGAACCGTGAGATTGTGACCTGAGCTGAAGTGGGATGCTTAACTGAACCACCCAAGTGCCCCGGCAGGGTAGAAATTTATATCTGTCTTTTCCTAAGATTCCCATTTGGAAATGGTAAACCTGATTTCTTGTGTTTGTGGTATGCTGCGAAGATGTCTTCCCTATTTCTTTTAGGCCTGGATGGAGTGCAGCTTGAGCAGGGGCTTGGTTTACTTATGGTGCCAGGGATGCATGTAAATCTGCCAGACCTTCTTTAGTTTGTGTATGCCTACCAGACAGAATAGAGTAGAATAAAATAAATGCGATATATCAGCAAATGTCATAGATACATACCATGGAACATTATTCAGCCATGAAAAAGGAATGAAATTTTGTCAGATGCTACAGCATGGTTAAAACTTGAAAAAATTTTGCTCTGAAACAGCCAGACACAAAAAGACAAACACGAAGTGTCTAGAATAGGCATAGTCATAGAGACAGAAAGTGGAATGGCAGTTCCCGGAGGCAGGGATGTGAAGAGGAATGGGAGTGTGTGTAGTGGGTACAGTTTCCGGTTTCCGTTTGGGAACATAAAACGTCCCGGAGATGGGTGGTGGTGGTGGTGGTTGCATAGTAATGTGAATGTACTTAATGCCACAGAACTGTACAGTTAAAAGTAGTTAAAATGGAGGGCGCCTGGGTAGCCTAGTTAGGCATCCAACTTCGGCTCAGGTCATGATCACTCAGTTCGCGAGTTTGAGCCCTAAGTTGGGCTCTTTGCTATCAGCGCAGAGCCTGCTTCAGGTCCCTCTATCCCCATCTCTCTCTGCCCCTCCCCAACTTGTGCACATGTGTGCCCTCTCAAAACTAAACACTTAAAAAAATAGTTAAAATGGTAAATTTTGTTATGTGTATTTTGCCACAATAGGAAAGTTTTTGAAAAGAATTGATAAGCCAGTGGTGTGAAATCTACATTTGAGAATTTGTGAGGTGAATACCGATTACATTTAAAGAGAATGCGGCCTTTTATAGAAAAACTTGGTCGTGGTTTCATGGCTGGGGCTGGTAGTGAGTGTGGCTGTTACCCTCCTTGACATGGCCCAGAGTTCCTCTTGCTTGAGAACGTGGTGCACCACTTCAAGTACCCTTGTGTGCTGGACCTGAAGATGGGCACTCGGCAGCATGGTGACGACGCATCAGCTGAGAAGGCGGCCCGGCAAATGAGGAAGTGCGAGCAGAGTACGTCAGCTACACTGGGTGTCAGGGTCTGTGGCATGCAGGTGAGTTGCCCCTGGTGAGAGCCTGGCTGCCGCCGCCCACATATTTGGGGTTGCACATGTGCCTGCTTACTACCCATGCCAGGTGTCCTCCGGGCCCACAGTGGTCCAGAATCTCCTCCGAGAGGGTGAGTGCCCCACAGGATGCTGAGTGCGTCCTTATAGGTATGTTCCCTGAGCCCTCTTGGCCCTACCTGATGACCTTTGTCTGGACTCCAGACACAGAGCCACTGTGAGAGCCTGTTGCCTTGACATTGAATGATTAAGGCTGGTCAGAAGTACTTTGCAGACGGTGCCTGCCCAGGGCACTGTGAGGTCGTCAGATCTTCTTGGTGCTCACCGTCTCTGTCTCCTGGGCTTTCAGGTGTATCAGTTGGACACAGGACATTACCTCTGCAGGAACAAGTACTATGGCCGTGGGCTGTCCATTGAAGGCTTCCGCAACGCCCTCTATCAGTACCTGCACAATGGCCTGGACCTGAGGCGTGACCTTTTTGAGCCCATCCTGAGCAAACTGCGGGGCCTGAAAGCTGTGCTGGAGCGGCAGGCCTCCTACCGCTTCTACTCCAGCTCCCTGCTTGTCATCTACGATGGCAGGGAGTGCCGGGCAGAGTCCTTCCTGGACCGCCGGGCCGAGATGCGTCTCAAGCACCTGGATACTGGGCTCCCTGAGGTGGCGCCACCCTGTGGCCCTAGCACCAGCCCCAGTAGCACCAGCCCGGAGGTTGGCCCCTCCTCTCCACCCAAGGTGGATGTCCGCATGATCGACTTTGCACACAGCACGTTCAAGGGCTTCCGGGATGACCCCACCGTGCACGATGGGCCGGATCGAGGCTATGTGTTTGGCCTGGAGAACCTCATCAGCATTATGGAACAGATGCGGGACGAGAACCAGTAGGCCCGGCCCTGGGCCCCCAGAACCCCTTCCTCTCCACCCGCAGGCAGGGACCATTGCTCTGACTGAACTCGCCGTGAGGACACACAGACTTGCTTTTAAAGGGTTATATTTCTCTTTGGTGTAAACTAAAAGAAATGTTTTTAGCTGTAGCCTGGAATCCATATATATGAAGTGAAGGAGGGCACAACACACATCCTCACAGCCAGGCTCTTTAGCTCAATAGCTCTGACTGCTGTGTCCAGGCTGACTTAGGAAGGAAGAGGTGCCCCTGGTGGATGGGCTTGGCAGCAGGGACAGGGTGTCCTTGGACATTGGTTTCTCTTGCCTAGGTCTTTGGGGTCTGTGGCTGCAGAGCCCTGCAGGTTTTAGGGTGAAGTACTGGGTTGGTGCAGGGCCCCTCTGCTCACTCATCCCTTGTTCCTCAGAGCTAGAGGATTGGGTGCCCAGCTCTTGGGGACTTTCTAGTCTGGTGGTGTGGGCATCAGCCGGCTCTTTAACAGATGCTCCCAGGGTACCACAGGGCCAATTGCACATAGCTGGACCTGTCCTTCTCAGTTCTGACCTTGGCGTGAGGCTAGATTCATGAAGCTGTGCTAAAGCCAGCTTCTGGCAGAGAGCAGGACCTGGGATCCCCAGGCACTCTTTGGCACTTGAACCTGCTCCTCTTCCTGCCTGCACACCCCAGCCAGCCTTTCTCACCAAGATCCTTTGCCTGAGGCGGCTACCCTTTCCTGCCCCACTGAAGGGGTCCTTGCTTATATTTGCCGGGGAGAGTTAACATCCCAGCAGGCTCCAGGGCCTCTGGTGGCTCTGGCCCAGACAGTATTTGCAGTTCTTGGGCTGTGGGTGGGAGTTCTCTCCCTCTAGCTTGGGCAGCTGTGCTGCCTCTGGATGGGCTGCCCATCCCAGGGCTCAAGGGCTGTGGTCCGCTCAGGGTGTCACCTTTCCCCAGGCTCAGCTCAAAGCAGCAGCCCATTGTGAGGGGCTCCAGTCTTGGGAGGGAGAGCTTAAAGCTTGTCTTCTCTTAGGGACATTGTTTGGGCCCTAGGTGCAGGTGCCCAGGTTCTGCTAATGAGTTTTGTCTTCTCAGTCCTGGGATCCATCGGTCTGTCCATTTCTCCATCTGCCAGCCCTCGTCTCTTGGGATCTTTTCCCTGGGCTATAGCCTTGTTTATTCGTAAATTTTGATTTCCATCATGTTTTCCTCAGCAAAATATTCTTTTCCATTTCTGAGGTGATCTTTGGCCCTTGTGCCTGTTGTCAGCAGGTGCTACCTTTTTACAAAGAACTGGTAGCAGGTGACTTGTACAAGGTGTTTCCCTGCTGGCCCAGTACCTTGTCTGTAGGCCTGGAGTGTGGCCCTGCTCAACAGTGTGGTACAGTGAAGGCCCAAGGGGCAACCTTTCTGTGGTTTTAATAATTTTGGTCACCAGCCCTTAATGGCACAGAGACCTGCCACCTCTAACATGTGGCCAGGAGGTGATACTGCAGTCACTTAGCCATTGCCATGGTTAGCACTCTCACCTCTGGGCCTAGGGCCACTGTCATTGTCACTTTTGGCATGGCCCTTGTTTGGGCATTAAAGGTAAGCTTGCCAGTCTGTCTATGGGAAGCCTTGATAACTGGTGGACTACTTTCCTAGTCCTTAGAGATGCAGCCTCACACATTTTAAACGGGCTCCTTGATGGATCCCACCTCTCTCAATCCTGGTGCCAGTGATGGGCAGGTTCCCATTCCTTGGGGCTAGGAGGGACGGCTTGCCTGTTTCTGGTCAATAATGACCATCTTTCCTGTACCATTCTGTGGCTTCAGCCATAGGGGTAGTAGCTCTTCATTAGCGTAGACTGTCATTTCCTGGCAGGGCAGAGGCCAAGACAAAGAGTCAGGGGCCACTTGGGACTCCCTTCAGTCGAACCTATCCAGCCTGCGGATAGGCTGTGGCGCCTGAGTTCCTGTATTTGGGGAGCAGATGCTGCCCCATTCTGCTCTTGGTAGTGAGAGAGGCTATACCCACTTATCTTCAGTGTTTTCCTGCCACTAAAAAGAGCAGAAGGGCCTGGGATTTGCTGCTTCTCCGTTAGAGCAGGACCCCTCTTTTCAGCACTTTTGACACTTGGAGACCCAGCTCTGTTACCTGGTGGGTGTTGGGCATGTGTGTGCACACACGCTCTCTGCCTCTACTCTTTCCATGCTCCTTACCAGAGAGCCCTGTCCCTGCCAGGCCCTGCCTTCCCAAACCCCAACTTGGGACCAAAGTGCAACGCGGGATCACGGGTTGGGGCGCTCATGTGACCCCCCTCTATAGTGCTTCCCTGGGCCAAGTCGACACCAGCCCTCTGGGCTAGTGGGGTGGGGTGGGACCGGCGGTGCTTTACGAGGAAGGGGACCAGTGTAGCAACTTGCCAGAGACCCCACCCCTCCCTCACATTGGGGCCTGTGCAGTGGGTGTGGGGGTTTCCCCAGGGGCCAAAGGCCTGGGCTAGTTTAGTAGCCGCTGCTCACTCGCGCACATCTGGCCACGTGCACGCCCCCTAGATGCAGATTGCTTGGAACTTTAAAGCTGTTCAATTTGGTTTTGTTTGTGCGGACTTAAAAAAAAAAAAAAAGTTTTAATGAGAAAAATTGGAGCGCCCTGGGAAGGACATGGTTCCTTTGCTTCTCGGGGAACTGTAAGGCCTCGTCTCTAGGAATCGCGCTCTGCTCCACTTTCCTGGAAGCTGCCTAACCCTGCCCAAGCCGCCCGAGGTCTGCACCCTTTTCCACTCTCGGCTCCGCCCACGGCTGGGCTACCGCGTCTCCTTGGGACCTTGCGTGCGGGGGAGGGGTGCTCGGGCCTTGGGCCGGGCCGCCCCTTTCTGTACATCTAGCGTTGCCCGCCCCGCTTGTGTCTGAGGTCGTGTATGTCAAAATAAAGCCGCTAGAAACAGCTGTGTCCGCGTCTTTGCAGTCCCGCGGCTCCCGGGAGGCCCAACCCCGTTGGCCCCCGTCCCTCCGCCGCTGGGCCGGGGCGGGACCGGGGCGGGGCCGGAAACGGCCGTGCGGCGGCGGACCCCACACCCCCCACACCCGTCGGCGAGAGAGCCTCGCCCTTGGCGCCAGTTCCGCCTTTGGATCCGCCAATGGGCAGCTGACCCGCGGGTCCCGTCCCGGTCCCCATGGCAGCTCAGCGCGCTCGGGCTCTCATTGGCTACGTCTGCCGGAGCGCCGCGCCTTAGCGTTCGGACGTCGGCGTCCGTGCCACGTATACGGCAGCCGATTGGCCGGCTCGAGTCAACGTCACCGCCCGCCTAGGTCCGGCCTGAGTTCGGGGCCAGCCGCCTTCCGTCAGGCGTCGCGTCCTGCTGTGTGCGGCCCCGGGCGGGCGTCAGGGCGGACTGGGCCACCAAGGCAGAGCCAGAGTGGGTCAGTCTGGCAGGTGAAGGGCTCGGGGCCGGGTGCGGCGGCGGGAGTGCGCGGCAGGGCTAGGCCGGGCGGGCCGGGCCGCGGACGCCTCGGAGCCAGGGACTCACTCGCCGGCGGTCCACAGGCGCTATGAAGGCACTCATCTTGGTGGGCGGCTATGGGACGCGTTTGCGGCCGCTGACGCTGAGCATCCCGAAGCCACTGGTGGATTTCTGCAATAAACCCATCTTGCTGCACCAAGTGGAGGCGCTGGCCGCGGTAAGACCCGGGGTCGGTCGCGGTGGGACCTGACAGGACGAGGGACTAGGTCGTGAACGCCCGTGCCTTTTGACTCAGACCTTCTGCCGGCCGGCGCTGTTTTGTCCAACAGGCAGGCGTGGACCACGTGATTCTGGCGGTGAGCTACATGTCTCAGGTGCTGGAGAAGGAAATGAAGGCGCAGGAGCAGAGGGTGAGGCTCGGACTCTTGACCTTTTTCTCTGCTCCCCGCGCAACCACGCATCCTGGTGGGAGGAACCTGACAAGTGGCTTATCCCTTTCAGCTGGGAATCCGAATCTCCATGTCTCACGAAGAGGAGCCTTTAGGGACAGGTGAGTAAAGACAGGAAGGTTCCCTAGGGGGAGGGTTTAGGACCTGAGAAGGGGTGAGGCTGTGTGGATGGGGTCTGCTGAGCCTGGTTCCAGAGGTTCAGACCCCCACCTCTCTCCTAGCTGGGCCCTTGGCACTAGCCGGTGACTTGCTCTCTGAGACTGCAGACCCTTTCTTCGTTCTCAACAGTGATGTGATCTGCGATTTCCCCTTCCAAGCCATGGTGCAGTTCCACCGGCACCATGGCCAGGAGGGCTCCATCTTGGTAAGGGATCAGGTCTTTCTTTTCCGACACTCCTTCCCCCCAATTGCCCAGCCTCTTCCACTCTCCAGCCCTTAACTGTCCACTTGTGTTGTGGGTGCAGAGCTGTGCAGTATGTGTCCTTAAGCATTTGGGGCACAGCCCCTGAAATTTAGGACAGTATGCATAGCATATCAAGGCTCAGGCACACTGGATTGGGCCTGAGGTCCCCCTCTACTCAGGTGACCAAAGTGGAGGAACCTTCTAAGTATGGTGTGGTGGTATGTGAGGCTGACACAGGCCGCATTCACCGGTTCGTGGAGAAGCCGCAGGTGTTTGTGTCCAACAAGATCAACGCAGGCATGTACATTCTGAACCCTGCAGTGCTGCGGCGCATCCAGGTGTGTAGAAGCCAGCTGCTGGGTGGGCTGGGGTAGGGCAGGCCCCCACCCCCATAACCCTGCTCACAAGCTGCCCACTCCCACAGCTGCAGCCTACATCCATTGAGAAGGAGATCTTTCCTGTCATGGCCAAGGAGGGGCAGCTATATGCCATGGAACTGCAGGGTGAGGCAGGGAGGCCACAGGATAGGGGTGGGGTGTGGCTGGGCTGAGCCCCCTGATGCATTTCCTCCCAACAGGCTTCTGGATGGACATAGGGCAGCCTAAGGACTTCCTCACCGGCATGTGCCTCTTCCTACAGTCCCTGCGACAGAAGCAGCCTGAGCAACTGTGCTCAGGCCCTGGCATTGTGGGCAACGTGCTGGTGGTGAGGCCCCTGCCCAGACCATCATAGACCCCCCCCACCCCTTTGTCTTGGGAGACAAGTGGCTCACTTGTATTTCCCCCACTGTCCTTAGGACCCAAGTGCCCGAATTGGCCAGAACTGCAGCATTGGCCCCAACGTGAGCCTGGGTCCTGGCGTGGTGGTGGAGGACGGGGTATGCATACGGCGATGCACGGTGCTGCGAGATGCCCACATCCGATCCCACTCCTGGCTGGAGTCCTGCATTGTGGGCTGGCGCTGCCGTGTGGGCCAGTGGGTAAGCCTGTGGGCTGGGCCAGATGGGGAGAGGGGCAGGGAATGTGCCTGCCTTGCTGACCAGGCCTGCCCCCTCCCCCGAGGTGCGCATGGAGAACGTGACAGTGCTGGGTGAGGACGTCATAGTTAACGACGAGCTCTACCTCAACGGGGCCAGCGTGCTGCCCCACAAGTCTATTGGCGAGTCGGTGCCGGAGCCTCGCATCATCATGTGAGAGGATGCCATGGGGCTGGCTGAGTCTCCCATTGCCCCACTGGCGTGGGGAGCCCTGGCTTGACACCTGGAAAAGCCCTGGACTCGCCCTTATCTCAGAGGACTAGACAAGGCCGAAGCTGTTGGACACCTGCCCTCTCCTGTGGCCATAATCTGGCAGGATCCTTGCTGGGCATTCTCCAAAAAGCCCACTCCCTCAAAAAGGGCCGGGTCAGGGCTGTATGGAATAATAATTTAATGTTCACCGTGGCCCTGACTGGAAGTCAAGCTCAGGCACAATTAGGACATGGCTGGGCTCCCGCCAATAAGGTTACACTCAGGAGGTTGGACATGGTGGGGGTGGGGGAGGACATGGGGAACGGGGCAAGAGGAGCTCATAAATAGGGCCCAGCCTGGGTCTGAGTTCAAGGGTGGAGGCTGCTGCGGTGTGGGCTACGCGGCCGAGGAAGTGGTACTGGCACTGGCTGCCTTCTCCCAGTCCTCTACAGACACGATGGTGGCTTTGCAGAAGAAGCAATCCTTGTTGTTCATCAGGTGCTGGTTGATGCAGGCTCTACAACGGGAGGAGGGAGAGGGCCTGTGTATTCCTGCTGCTTCCCCAGCCCCCTGCACCCATGGGGCCCACTTACTTGCAGGACTTGTGGCCACAGGGCTGGAACACGGCAGAAATGGGGTGAGCATAGCAGATGGGGCAGAGGTCCTCCTCGCTCGTGGGCTGCAGGGATCAGAGTGCAGGGTGGGCTGGGGTCAGATACCCAGACAAGGAGACATATAGACCATGCCCGTGTGGTATGCACAGTTGTGCCAATGTGTGTTTGGTGTGGATGTGTGTGCAGTGGCCCCCACTCACCAGGGAGGCAGCTGCTGCCTGGGCAGATGCAGAAGTCAGGTGTGCCAGCATCTGTTCCACCTGGGCCAGCTCCTCAACGCTGATGTAATCTGTGTCTGGGGGGTGGTGGCAGGTGTCAGACCCAACATGGCCCTAGAACCCAGTGCCTCTTAAATACCACAACTTGGGAATTTGCTCTTCTGGAGACTCCTGAGCTAGCCCAGTTCCAAATCCCTCTTCCCTGGCCCACTCACAGCTCTGCAGGGAGAAGCGCTTCCGGTCAGGGGCAGGCAGGGCAGTACCAGGGGCAGGGGGTTCTGGCTGTCCCAGGAGATAGCATATAGAGCGGAGCTGGAAACAGGGATCGGCCAGGAGCACTGACGTGGCTCTCTCTGTCCTAGGTGGGAGAGGGTGCAAGGGTAGTCAGAAGGTTGAGCCTGTCTGAAAGCAGTATCTCTTGGAGGGTTGGGGGTGATGGGACAATTCAGTCTACCTGCATTATTACCTCCGTCCGACCCCACCTCCCTGCTGCTCACATTGCCACTCCCCCTACCCACCCCGCCCACTCCTACGTCCCAGTGAGAACCCATACAGCCCGGGTACCAGTTTAAATGGGTGACTAGCGGATATAGAAGTCAGCCTGCCTACCTACCCCATAATATGCACTAACTCCAAAGAAAACAAATAAATAGCACTAGCAGCTTAAAGGCGTGCCTCCCGGGTTTCCCTCCTATTCCGGGGGTGAAATAGGCACCGAGGAAAGCCATTGGCCGAGCACAGGCTGGGATATCAGAGATGGACTCGCGCCCCCTCTGGCGGCCACACTGGGACCTTGGTCGCGGTGGGGGGGGGGGGCCTTGGTGAGCTGCCCCACCCCTTCTGACCCGGGGCCAATGGGAGGCTGAGGCCCCGCCCTCCTCAGAGAGAGTATTTAGAAGCTGATCGGGGAAGCACCCGGACAGCTGAGGAAGCCAGAGGAGCGAGTACTGAGTGCAGCGCGGTCCCAAATCCTGGAGCTGGGAAGCAGGGGTGTTCGGCGTGCTGAGTGGAGCCCACCTCCAGCAAAAGTGAGTGAGTCCCAGAGCCGCGCCCCGCACAGAACTGCCCCATTCCACCCCGCCGGCAGTCCCCGCCATGGCCTGGCTGGTGCTGCTGGGCGCACTGCTGTGCATGCCGCGCGTCGGGGTGGGCAGCCTGGGCTCGGAGGGCTTCCTGCCTTCTGTGCCCCGTAACTGCCCCTACAAATGTGTGTGCGCCGCCGACCTGGTGAGCTGCGCGGGCCTGGGGCTGCAGGACGTGCCCGCTGCGTTGCCTGCCACTGCTGCAGACCTCGACCTGAGCCACAACGCGCTCCAGCGCCTGCGCCCCGGCTGGCTGACGCCCCTCTCCCGGCTGCGCGCCCTGCGCCTAGGCCACAACGAGCTGGACGTGCTAGGTCGCGGAGTCTTCACCAACGCTAGCAGCCTTCGGCTGCTCGATTTATCATCTAACGCGCTGCAGGCGCTTGGCCGCCACGACCTCGACGGGCTGGGGGCGCTCGAGAGGCTGCTTCTGTTCAATAACCGCCTAGCACATTTGGATGAGCACGCCTTCCACGGCCTGGGCACACTCAGCCGTCTCTACCTGGGCTGCAATGAACTCTCCTTCTTCTCTTTTGACCACCTGCACGGTCTGGGTACGACCCACCTACGTACTCTGGATCTCTCCTCCAACCACCTGAGACGCGTCCCAGTACCTGACCTGGCTGCCCTGCCAGCCTTTCTTAAGAACGGCCTTTACTTGCACAACAACCCATTGCCCTGTGACTGCCGTCTCTACCACCTGCTGCAGCGCTGGCACCAGCGGGGCCTAAGTGCTGTGAGCGACTTTGCCCGAGAGTACATGTGCCTGGCCTTCGAGGTATCCACGTCCCGCGTGCGCTTCTTTGAGCACAGCCGTGTCTTCGAGAATTGCTCAGCTGCCCTGGCTCAGGGCCTAGAGCGGCCCGAAGTGCAGCTGCACGTGCAGATGGGTCGGTCCCTGAGGCTACACTGCAACACCAGTGCCCCAGCTGTGCGCATCGCCTGGGTGTCACCGCAGCATGAGCTGCTGGTGGCACCGGGATCCCAAGACGGCAGCATCGCACTGCTGGCTGATGGCAGCTTGGCCATCAGCAACGTGCAGCCGCAGCACGAGGGAGTCTTTGTGTGCCTGGCAGCAGGACCCCGCCTGCATCACAACCAGACACACGAGTACAACGTGAGCGTGCATTTCCCACACCCTGAGCCCGAGGCTTTTAACACAGGCTTCACCACCCTGCTGGGCTGCGCTGCGGGCCTGGTGCTCGTGCTGCTCTACCTTTTCGCGCCACCTTGCCCAGGCTGCCGCCGCTGCTACCGTCGCACCTGCCACTGCCGCCGCTGGCCCCGGGCGCCCAGCCCCCTCCAAGAGTTGAGTGCACAGTCCTCAGTGCTCAGCACACCACCAGACGTGCCCAGCCGCAAGGCCAGTGTCCACAAGCATGTCGTCTTTCTGGAGCCAGGCAGGAGGGGCCTCAATGGGCGTGTGCAGCTGGCGGTAGCCGAAGACTTTGATCTCTACAATCCTGTGGGCCTGGGGCTCAAGGCTGGCTCTGAGTCCGCTAGCTCCACAGGCTCTGAAGGTTTGGTGATGACCTAGGTAGCCCTGTGCCCAGAGCCAGGCCACTGACCACCCGCTGCTCACCCTACTCCCTGCTGCCACCCTGGCAACTTCCAGATGCTGGTGGGAGCACTGGGCTTGGTCCTCCAGTCTCCTGCACAGCCTTGATCTCAACCGCAGCAGCCCCACTCACTGATGGAGGGGCTGGGCTCCCCACCCTCTCTCGTGCTCCGCTCTAACCCAGGGCACAAAAGGCCCTAGGCCCTAGCAGGACCTACTGGTGCCCACACATCCCACGAGGACTGGAACTGGGGCCATCTGGAAGAGCCCTTGCCTGAGAACCCCAGGTACACCCTCGGGGGCTGAGGCAGCTATCAAGCTGTGGTGAAGTACTGAGGCATAACCATCTTCACCTTCCCAAGGGGACAGGAAGAGAGTGGCCCACAGGGGAAGAGGAGGAGGGCTCCAAAGGAAGACCTAGGCCCCTATCCAGGGTGGAAGGAGGAAACATGCACCAACATCCCACCTACTTCAAGCTCCACAACTCCATGCAGTCTGCTGGGCAGGAAGGAAGCAGGCAGAGCTCCTCAAGCAGGGGGCCTGGCATGAGCATCAGCCAGAGTGGCCTTGCTCCCTCTGGCCAGGGGCAGCCCCACTCTGAGAGGAGGGCCTTTCCCGTGGGCTCACAAGACAGCAGTAAGGGGCAGTGTGGCCTGTTCCCCCAAGCTTTTTAGCAGGAAAAAGCCGGAGCATGGCCAAGAGGGTAGGGCCGAGCCGGAACTTGCTGTCTCTCGAGGCTACATAGAAGCCTCTTAAGGGCTGGCACTGATCTTGGTCTAATGGCTGAGGCAGTGCCCTGGTCTCATATGCTCTTACCACCCACCACAGGGATGCAGGGAAGGGGGGCGGTCTGAGAACCCCTCGTGCGTGGGTGCTGAGCTCCTACAAGTCCTGGATCCAGTTGTTCATGGAGTTCCTTAATAAAGGTGGCACATGCTCATTACCGGAGCCTTCGTGAACACAAGTAGCAGCGTGTGTGCTCAGCCCCCCATCCCAGCAGTGCTGTGCTGGATGCTGCAGGATAGCTCTCCGCCCATGCCCAAGGGATAACCACAAGCCAGTGGCTATGACCACGGGGCTCGGGCACCCTGTTCTGCTGGGGTCCCCGATTCTCCTACTCCGAGCCACTGCTGCTACCACCTATTTAAGGCAGTTTGTACCTCACTGCCTTCCCCTGGCCTTAAAACCTGATATTGAGGTGCATTTTGGAGATAAACAGCAGCAGGGAGGCCCTGCCCAGCCCACTCCCCATCAGCCACGCCAGCTTCCATGGGCCCACGGAGCCTAACACTCACCCCGAGGCTGGGCCATGCACCAGGAGCCGCACCAGGATGCCTGTCACAGCCACCAGAATGGGATAGTGGTCCACGCTCTCCAGGCCTGAGGGGAAAGGAGGGATCCAGGGGTCCTGACAAGGGATCCAGGCCTCCTGGCTAGTGCAAGCCCCCTTCCCACTGTGCTCCCTGCAGAAGGGTTGAGCTAAGGCTGGGGGGTACCAAGCCTGCGTGTCCCAATGCAGAATGGACAATCAGGCATCACCACTCCTAGTAGAGGAACCAAGGCCTGTGGTATGTTGGGTTCAGGGCACTAGATCCTCACCAGGCAGCCGCAGGGTGACCACACGGTCAAATAGGTTCCTCTCAGCTGTCACCCGGTTCAGCACCTGGTTCAGCAGCTGTGAGGGCAGGAGACCATTGGTGGAGTCGATGGGTGGACTCACCACCAGGGCATCCCCAGGGTCCCGCCCTCCCTGCCCAGATGGACACACCTGTGCGAGACGCCGCAGCAGCATCTCAGAGGTAGGCCGGGCCCAGTCCAGGAATATCTCAGGCACCAGCGTGATAGTCATCTCCAAGACACGCAGCAGGCTGACGGAGAGGTCAAAGCAGGTGGCACACACCTTGAGCTGCCTGCTGTCCACAAAGTTCCGCTCTAGGCGCTCAGCAGCCTGTTGGATCTGAGCCACCAGCAGGTGGGCAGGCAGCAGTAAGTGGCCTGGCCACACTGCAGGTCATGCCTGGTCGGTCCTCTGCAACGCCACAGCCCACATGACCCACTGTGACCCACCTCCTGGATCATGCCGATGAACTCAGAGAAGGCCCAGTTGAGCTGGTTGAGGACACTGTTGAGGAAGCTGGGTGCCACATCAGGACCCTCCCGCAGCAGGTCTGCCATGTGCTGCTGAAGCAGGGTGGAGGGGCAGGGCTCTGCAGGGGCATGACGAGGTGGCATCACTGGGGACTCTGGTCTGTGGCTCCTGCCTGTCTACCTCTGTCCTCACTTGTTGGGTCATTGGTATAAGGACGAAAAGATGGCTCCCCGAGGGTGCTCAGGTCGTGAAGCAGGGAGGACAGGATACAGTGCTGCCTAGGGGTTAGGGCTAAATCTGTCCCTCCTCCTGCTGGCAAGCCACAGGCTTAAGTTATTCCTGGCTCCACACGATCCCTTTGGCCTAGAGCTGCACCCCGCGCCCCCCCAGCCCCAGCCTGCTTCCAAGGAAGTCCTCAGCTGCACGCCCTTCAGAGAGGGCTAGACCCAGACAGAGTGACCTAGGCCTCTCCTCATTCATATCAAGGCCAGTGTCCCCAAGACCTACTCTGTCAGAGCCCTGCCGTCCTTTACTCTCCCCTGCTGCCCTTGGCCTGGCCTTGGCATATGGCCGAGGTGGTGGGTGCCAAGTCTGGGCTGACGGGGAGTGGTAACCAGAGCCCTTAGCTGCAGCGGGCTGGACACCCCCCCGCCATGCAAATCAATAGTTCCTACAGCAGCAGCACGAATATCTGGTCCCACTGCCACTCCATCTGCAGCTCAGTTCCACCTGCAGGCATGTCCAAGACAACTGGCAAGGACTTGATGAGTGACTTCGCACAAGGGACTCAGCCTCTGGGGACCCCTTGTGCAAAAAAACCCTGCCCATGAAGTCAGAAGCCCATCATGCTGGCCTAGGAAAACCACCATGTGGGGCGAGTGCAGAGTATGGCAGACAGACTGCAAGCTAGACAACGCAAGACCCAGGCAGGACCTCCTAGGTGAAGGTCCTCAGGCTCACAGGGCTTTGCTGGGCCATGCCCCTGGAGAGAGAGTGCAGCCTCTGCTCCCAACCAAATGCCCCTTCCTCTTGGAAATCCTATGGGCAACCTCTGGGGCCCTGGCCAAACCCCCGGTCTGTGCCCCTGCCTTGACTCAAGTACAGGTGGGAGGAGGACATGGTGCCAGGACAAGGCTGGAGGTCAGGGAGCTGGTTTGGAGTCCTCACTCTGAGTAAGGTGCCCCTTTTCACCGTGACCCACATGTAGCATTCAGGCCCAAAGCACACACGTGAGACAGAAGCAAGGGGGAGGGAATCCCAGAGTGTCCTTGGACTGGGGGAAAGCAGGGAATTGGAAACCCTGGGGCAGAGCTGAGGCCCAAAAGGAGTCCAGGAGAGAGGCTAGAAGAAGCGAGAAGAGTCCAAGAAGACCAAGAGCAGTGGGCAAGAGCCACCGGGTCACCCAACCTGGACACTCACTCTGGAGGCTAGGCAAGTTGGCGTCCTCAGGTTTGGTTTTCAGCAGGTGCGGCAGCCGTGTATAGCGGTACCCGAAGCCACAGCCCTGTGGGTGGGGTCAGTGGGAGTCGGGGGGGGCAGGCAATCGTCTTGTTCGGCCGGCCATAGCCACTCCCCTCCAACCATGCTTACCCGCCAGAGCCGCACCAGGATCCAGTTGGTCTGGGCCCAGGGCCGCTGCTCATAGGGAGCCAGGAGGCTCCTCACCATGGCGATACGCCTGCAAGGACAAGGGGTGTTGGGCAGGGGGTGAGGCCAGGCATGGTGCCACGTGGGTCAAAGTATGCACCTCCCAGCTCTGACCCCCACTCACTGTTCCTCAGGGATTCGCTCCACAGCCCGCAGGGAGTGTGGGTAGCACACGTAGCTGGCCAGGGCCTGCATCAGCGAGTCGCGGATGTCTGTTGGGACAAGCTGTGCCTCAGCAGGTACCTGGCATGAGCCCTGGCCCCCATGCCTCAAGCCCACCTGGCCGGCATTCTGTGCAAAAAACAGCCAGCCAGAAGTGCCATCCCATCCTCAAATCCCCAAGCCCTTTGTAGGGCACCTCACCAGTGCCCACGATGCGTGTATCGGCAAAGTGTTTGGCAAGGATGGCAGCCAGGCGGGTCAGAGTCTCTTCGTAGCCTGTGGGACGGGGTGGTAAGCGTGCTTGGCCGGGAGTGGGGGCTCCGGAGGCAGGCACGTCCCTTAGCAGGGTGAGCGGGTTTGGGCAGCGGGCTCCAGAGCTGACTTCAAGGGCCAGTCTGGGCCCAAGCTGTCATCTAGGGACTTTGGGCATGGCATTCACTGACTGTGAGAGGCCACTGCACAGACTCACTGTTGGGGAGGATGGGTCCTGCAAGAGTCCTGACCGGGCTCAAACCCATCTCAGCACACACACTTGATGGCTCAGCAGTCAAAGCCCCTTGGGCACCCATGGCTCTGCCTCTGAGGACAAAGCCTGCACCTAGGCCTGGGCCGGGACAGGGGACAGGCCAGGGACCTGACAGCCCGCATCCTTATCCAGGCATAAACCACCAAGCCCAGCCTGAACTCAGTGGTCTGCAAGAAGCCCAAGCTCCTACATATGGCCTCCAGCAGGGCACCACCACCCCTCACTGCGATCTCCAAACACAAGCCACTCTGCCCTGGCATGGGCTGCCACATCCCACGTCCAGTGCCAGGGCGTCCGAGTGAGGCCACCTGGCTCCTGGACCACAGCAGCAAGAAGGAAGCGAAAGCGGAGGGGCCCCCACCCCCCACACTCCATCCCGTCTCTTTCCTCCCCAGCACCGCGGAGGAGCTGTTGGCTCCATGGCTGCTAATTCCAGGGCAGGGCTCTCCACCATGTGGCTTTTGCAAATGTTTGTCTAATACAGGGCCAAAGAGAGCAGGGGCTGCCTCCCCTCTTCCCTACACGGATGTGCGCTGAGGGCTCATAACAAAGGCCCCCTTTCCTGCCCCCCTCCCGGCCTGAATGGCTTTGTCACCCGGGAGCTCCTCCATGCTGTGCACGGGGCCGAAGTAATTCTTGAGAGCACTGTAGCTGTTGATGGCCACGCTCAAGTAGAACTCGGGCATGAAGGCAAAGAGAGAACCCGTGCGGTCGCCATGCTCGATGGTCCGCAGGCAGACACGTAGTAGCCAGTAGATGTCTAGCATCTTCTCCTGTAGGAGGCACAAGGGGCGCTGCTGGGCTGTTCATGGAAAGGCTCACAGGGGGCAGGGCCCGGTCTGGGGCTTAGGAAAGGCCTCCTCATTAGTGGCTCAGGCAGGGCAGTCACATGCTTGGCAGGCAAGAAGGTACACCCCGTGCCTGGAGAGGCAACACCCCGGCCTAGACCAGAACTCTGGCTTGCATTAGTAAAGGTACACAAGGTTTTAAGTGAGAAGGTGCCACGTGACCAGAAGTCTGGGTTGGGTCACCGCCCAGTGCAAAAGGACCTGCAGGGGCAAGTAGGGGCAGGATGGTAAAGAAGTCACCTGGCCTCGTCTAGGCCCAAGATGGTGGACAAGGGACCGGAGGGCCAGGAGTGGGGAAGCACCGATGGGCTGTGGGAGCAAGGGGCCGGCAGCACCAAACATAGGGCCCACGTTTCTGGGGTTGACGGAAACTCCCTGGAGGTCAGAAGTACTGGAAGAGAAGCAGGCCTGGTCCAGGGCAGAGGGGGTGTGGCTTAAGATATGTGCAGTATATGGTGCCTAAAAATGCCCCCAAAGAGGTAGGGTTGAGGAGTGCGATTACTGGTGGAACAGAGGCCATAGAAAGCAAACAGTCTGCCAAGGGCCTTGTTCCCCACAGTACAGTTCCCACATGGTCTGTGCCCAGGAGGAGTCACCGACCAGAGCAAAGTCCCAGGCCCCAGCCCAGACCCAGGGCACCCACATATCTCACAGCTGGAGCATCTGGACTTGACACCAGCTCTGATGTGCCCTCAAACCTGAGACCCCGAGAAAACACAAGCAGGGGTCAGAGGGTGGGCCTGAGCCAGAAGGCCTGCTGGGAGCCTACTGCCACAGAAGGCCAGAGAAGACTAAGTCTAGGGAGGGAATGGAACCTATGCACCCAGGGAGCCACTGCACGGTGGGGGGGGCAGGGGGGAGTGTGTCTGCAAAGGGGGCGGGAGGCTTGGGGAGGGACCGTGCAAGACTACTTCGGAGAGGTGGAGAAGCCTGTGCTGGGCCAAGAGTGAAGGGAAGACCCAGAAGCCATGACACAGAGAAGGAAGAAGGGAGTGGTTGCTGGAAGAGAGTGGCTTCTGTAATCAGATACGGAGTCAAAGGAGGGGCGTCGCGGGCTGTTCTCTTTACTAGAGGGAGAAGTGACTGAGCAGGAGGCAGGAGTGTGAGCACTGAAGGCGAGGAGAAAGCAGTTCCACACGGTAAGGGGTGTATCACGAAAAGCCCATAATGAACATCACACTCAATGGTGAAAAACCACAAGCATTTTCTCTAACATCAGGAAGACAAAGATGCCCACTTTTGCTACTTCTATTCGACACGGTACTGGAAGTCCCTAGCCAGGCTAATTCGGCAAGAAAAAGAAGTAAAAGGCATCCAAATTGGAAAGGAAGGAGTAAAATTATCCCCATTCACAAATGATGTGATCTTATATGTAGAAAACCCTCAAGAATCTATCAAAAAATTCGACAAAGCAGAAAAGAAAATCCAGTGGAAAAAGTCTCTTCAACAAATGGTGCTGGGAAAACTGGAGAGCGACATGCAGCAGAATGAACCTGGGTCACTCTCTTACACCGTACACAAAAATAAATCCAAAATGGATGAAAGACCTAAACGTGGGACAGGAAACCACCAAAATCCTAGAGTAAAAAGCAGGCAAAAACCTCTGACCTTGGCCGCAGCAACTTCTTACTAGACATGTCACTGGAGGCAAAGGAAACAAAAGCAAAAATGAACTATTGGGACCTCATCAAGATAAAAAGCTGCTGCACCGTGAAGGAAACAATCAACGAAAGCAGAAGGCAGCCTACAGAAAGATATTTGAGAAGATATTTGCGAATGACTTATCAGATAAAGGGCTAGTACTCAAAATCTATAAAGAACTTATCAAACGCAACACCCAAAAAACAAATACCCCCCTTAAAAAATGAGTTGAAGGCATGCATGAATAGATACTTTTCCAAAGAAGACATCCAGATGGCTAAGAGACACACGAAAAGATGTTCAACATCACTGTCATCAGGGAAATACAAATCAAAACCATGATGAGACACCACCTCGCACCTGTCAGAATGGCTAAAATTAACAACACAAGATGGGGCGCCTGGGTGGCTCAGTCAGTTAAGTGTCTGACTTCTGCTCAGGTCATGATCTCACAGTTTGTGAGTTTGAATCCCACATCGGGCTTTCTGCTGTCAGCACAGAGCCCACTTCAGATCCTCTGTCTCCCTCTCTCTGTGGCCCTCTCCCCTGCTCTCTCTCGCTCTCAAAAATAAATATTAAAAAAATAAAACACAAGAAGCAACAGGTGTTGGCGGGGATATAGAGAAAGGGGAACATTCTTGCACTGTTAGTTCTTCAAAAAATAGAACTACCCTACGATCCAGCAATTGCACTACTAGGTATTTACCCAAAGGATACAAAAATACAGATTCAAAGGTTTATAGCAGCATTATCAACAATAGTCAAACTATGGAGAGAGCCCAAATGCCCATCGATTGATGAATGGATAAAGAAAATGTAGTGTATATATACACCATCAAAAAAAAAAAATGAAATCTTGCCATTTGGAATGACGTAGATGGAGCTAGAATGTATTATGCTAAGCAAAAAAGGTCAAACAGAGAAAGGCAAATTACTATATGATTTTACTTATATGTGAAACTTAAGAAACGAAATAGATGAACATAAGAGAAAGAAGGGAAAAAAAAGGAGAAGAGAGAAACAAACCACAAGACACTCATAACAGTAAAGAACAAACTGAGGGTTGATGGAGGGAGGTGGGTGAGGGAATGGGTTAAATAGGTGATGGGTATTAAGGAGGGCACTGGCTGTGATGAGCACTGGGTGTTGTATGTAAGTGATGAATCACTAAAGTCTACCGCTGAAACCAATATTGCACTGTCTGTTAAAAACTAAACTTAGGGCCACCTGGGTGGTTCAGTCAGTTAAGCGACCGACTTGGGCTCAGGTCATGATCTTTCGATTCGTGGGTTCAAGGCCCATGTCGGGCTCTGTGCTGACAGTTCAGAGCCTGGAGCCTGCTTCAGATTCTGTGTCTTCCTCTCTGCTCCTCCCCCACTCATGCTCTGCCTCTCTCTCAAAAATAATAACCATAAACAATTTTTTAAAAAAGCTAAAATTAAAAAAAAAAAACACACACACAAAACCTGTTAGAATAAATGAATTCAGGAAACATACAGGATACAAAATCATAACACAAAAGTCAGTTGTGTTTCTATACACTAGCAACGAACAATCCAAAAAGGAAATCAAGAAAATAATTCCACTTACATTAGCATCAAAAAGAATGAAATAGGTAAAAATTTAACCAAGAAAGTGAAAAACTTATACACTGAAAACTATGTAAGGTTGAAATTTTAAAAGACACAAATAAATGGAAAGATATCCCACGTTCAGGGACTGGAAGACTTAATATTGTTAAGATGACGATACCACCCAAAGCAAATTATAGATTTAATGCAATTCCTATCAAAATATCAATGGCGTTTTTTGCAGAAATAGAAAAATCTATCCTCAAATTCATATGGAGTCCCAAGGGACTCAAATAAGCAAAACAATCTTGAAAGAGAACAAAGTTGGAGATGTCACACTTCCTGATTTCAAAACTTATTGTAAAGCTACGATAATCAAGATAGTGTGATACTGGCATAAAGACAGTCATACAGACCAACGGTATGACGGAGAGCCTAGAAATAAACCCTCGTATGTATGGTCAAAGGATTTCTGGCAAGGGTGTCAAGACCATTCAATGAGGAAAGGACAGTTTTTCAATAAATGGTACTGAGAAAATTGGATTTCCATGTGCAAAAGAATGAAGTTGGATCACTGCCTCACATCTTGTACAAAAAATTAACTCAAAATGGATCAAACACCCAAACTTACAACCTAAAACTATAAAACTCTTAGAAGAAAACATGGGGGGAGGACTTCATGAGCTTGGATTTAACACCGACTTTTAGGCTGTGACTACAAAAACACAGGCAAAAATGGAAAAAATAAATTGGGACTTTATCAAAATGAAAACTGTGCAGCAAAGGACACCGTCCACAGAGTGGAAGGGCAACCCCCAGAAGAAGAGAAACTATGTGTAAATCATAATCTGATAAGGAGTCAATATCCAAAAGATATAAATAATTCCTACAAATCAACAACAAAAACACATACAATCCTATTAAAAATCTGGGCAAATGCTCTTGAATAGACCTTTCCCCAAAGCGGATGTACACATGGCCAATAAGCACATGAAAAGATGTTCAACATCACTCAGCAACAGGGAAATACAAATCAATACCACGAGATACCACTTCACATCGATCAAGATGGCTAACTACCAAAAAAAGAAAAAATATATAGACAGTAACAAGTGGAGGCAAGGATGGGAAGAAATTGGAACTCTTGTGCCCTGCTGGTAGGAACATAAAATGGTACAGCCGCTGTATGGCAGTTCCTCAAAAAACTAAACATAGAATTACCATGTAATCCAGCAATTCTACCTCTGCTCTGCTACCTCTGCGTATATACCCAAAAGAATCGAAAACAGAATCTTGAAGAGGTACTTGTACGCACCATGAACGTGGCAGCACCATTCGCAATAGCCAAAGGGCGGAAACCAACCGAATGTCCATTGATGGATGAATGGACAAAACGTGGTGTATACATACAATGGAATACACAGTCTTAAAAAGGAAGGAAATCCTGATACATGCCGCGACACGGGGGAAAAGCCATGAGAATATTATGCTCAATCAAACCAGTGACAAAGCAGGATACCACAGAATTCCACTTACAGGAGGTCCCCAGAGCAGTCCAGTTCAAAGAGACAAAAAGTAGAATGGTGGGTGCCAGGAACGGAGGTGAGGAAGGAATGGGGAGTTGGGGGAGAAGTTTCAGTTTGGGAAGAGGAAAGCGTTCTGAGGCTGGCTGCACAACATGAAACAGCTGACACCGCTGGACTATACATTTAAAATGACTGAGGTAAACAGCAATCTATTGCACGCATTTTACCACAATTAAAAAAAAAAAAGGCTAAAGGGCACCTGGGTGGCTCAATCGTCTGGCTCTTGATTTTGGCTACGGTCGTGATCTCACGGTTCGTTGAGTTCGAGCCCTGAGGAGGGCTCTGTGCTGACAGCATGGAGCCTGCTTGGGATTCTTGCTTTTCCTCTCTCTCTCTCTGCAGCCCCGCCCCCCAACTCTAGCACATGTACGTGCTTTCTTTCTCTCAAAAATAATAAACTTTAAAAAAATGGTTAAGATGGCAAATTTTGTGTGACGCACACTTCATCATAATTTAAAAGGAAGGAAAAGAAGGTCTAGAGACGGTAGGGCGAGGTTCCTCACAGGATGGTGCAGGAGGGGCGGCCAGACTGCCTGGGCCAGGGGTGCCTGGGTGGCTCGGTCGGGTAAGCATCTGACTCTTGATTTCAGCTCAGGTCATGCTCTCACAGTTTGTGAGTTCGAGCCCCATGTCAGGCTCTGCTGACAACGCAGACCCTGCTTGGGATTCTCTGTCTCCCTCTCTCTCTGTCCCTCCCCCCCACTCACATGTCTGCTCTCTCTCTCTCAAAAATAAACAAACATAAAAAAAAAAAAAAAAGATTGCCTAGGCCCGTGGACAGCCGTGAAATTCCAATCAGGGGAGGAAAGGGGCCTCCTGCGTGGGGCCGGAGGTAAGTAGTCTGCAGCAAGAGAGAAAGGAGGAGGAACAGGTGGAAGTGGTCTGGGTTGGGAAGGGGGTTGAGAAAAAGCAAGTGGGGATGATGGGTAGAGGTAGGGACACCATGGGCCTTGATCACCCAGTTAGGGGCGAAGGGCCTGCCTCAGAAGGTAGACAGATGTCCTGACACGGGCACTCACTAGCTGGGGAGAGACGCTAGGACACGCAGGGAGTGGAAGCAAGCCTGGAGGGCTCGGGGCCCGAGGGTCAGAGCATGGTCACAGATAGAGTGCACAGATAGAGTGCACCAGGGCAGACGTGGGTCAGACATGGGTCATGACTGAGTGTCTCTAGCATCAGGATGTACCTGGAATACTCCAGGCTCTGGGCACATGTTGCTGAATCAATGAGCGAGTGAATGACAAAACAGGAAACAAGGCTGTGGCTTCAAAGGAAGGAGGGGAGTCAGACAGAAGCATGTGCAGAGTGAGGGTGACTGGGGCTCCAGAGAGCACCCCTCCACCCCTGAGAGAAGGAAGGGGAAGGGAAGAAGGGGAGACAGGCAGAGATAGGCCCTGTTCCTCCAAGGGAGGATATGTGAGCTGGAGGGGACCTGGGGTGCCTACAATGACATCTAATCAAGCTCACGGGGCAGGAGAGGTTCAGGGGGTGCAGCATAGGGTGGGAGTAGGGAGGAGAAGGAGTGGGGAGGGGGCACGTGCATGCCAGAGGCCCAGGAGAGCAGGGAGTCTTGAGGGGCCAGCACAGCCTGGCCATCTGTGAGTAGTCGGTGAGCTTGGGGAGGGCAGCAGCCACTGGCCAAGGCCACACCTACTCACCTGGGAGTAGACAGTGGCATGGACCCAGGCAAGACGGCGACTCAGGTGGTCCAGCTTTTCTGAGAAAACCTTCTGACTCTTGGTCAACTCTGCAAGGATGTCCTTTCTCTGCCACCCAAGGGGAAAGGAGGACAATCAGGCCACGGCCCCATACCCACACCCACCCTGCCTGTCCCAGGCAGCCTGGCAGGAACCCCACTAGTATCTGGAGCAGGCAAAAGGTTGGGCAGACTCAGCTCTACTCTTCAAAACCCTCTTCTGCCTGAGACCCATTGGCAAGCCTGAGCAGGCCTCAGAGCAGGGCCTTGGGTGTTTGCACAGAACATGGAAGTTCTGGTGAGCCCCTGGTCACGTCCCCTAGTTGTGCTGGACCCACACACCTGGTGGCTGCTCTCACTTGGCTGCAAAGGCAAGACTGGGCTCTGCAGACAGTGGGAAAAGGGGCCTGCCGTGGAAGCCCAGCCCAGGCACGCGAGGCCCTACTCCGATGGCCAAAAGAGCTACAGCAGAGGGGGTGCAGGGAAGTTCGAGAGTCAGGTCCTGCTTCCTGCTGACTCTGCAAGTGGCCGAGGAAGCACTCAGGGTCGAATTCATAATTGATGAGGAGAGTGGGTGTGCGTCAGCACTTAGTGGGCAGGGGGCGGGGGCACCTTGGCGCAGGCTGTGGCTGGTGATGGGGCTCAAGCCATGCTCCGCCCTCACTGATGTGGCATAGTCAGGTGGGGACAGGAAACTGCCAGGGCAGCCCCCAGAAGCAGGGGCAGGACAGTCCAGATTTCCTCTGTGGCCTGCCCTGGGAAGCCTGAGCCTCTGCAACAGCCCTCCTTCTCCAAACCCCCCCTGCCCGTCCAGGTCTTACCCGCTTGGGGCACCGGCGGAGTTTGTCCTCTGTGTCCCTCAGCGCCATCGCATACTCATTGACATCATCAGACACACCCACCATCTAGAGCATCGGACACGACAGGTCCAGCGTGACCGCCTGGGCGCCTCACTCAGGTTTCTCCAGACCCGGCCTGGCCCCCAGCTCTGACAAGCTCCCAGCCTTCGATCCCGGACAACCCCCTCCCACAAAACCAGGTCAGGCCCACACAGCACTGGCAGCAAACAGTCTTGCTGTGGCACACGCTCACGTGCAGTCATGCACAGATACCCCCCACACACACACAAGCATCTGAACATGCGGGACCACGGGACGTGCTCGTCGGTGGGAGACCTTGCCCAGCTGCTGGTGAACGCTGAGATTGTACATCATGACGGCGCCATCCAGGACTTCCAGCAGGGAGTTCTCCGTGAGGGGCTGCTCGGGCTCCTCCGGCGGCCGCCCCAGCAGCAGGCCCTCATTCCAGTGGCTGCCCTCAACTATGGAGTGGGGGAAGGGCAGGGTCAGGGCCACAGGCCATTCCAGCTCTCTCCCAAGCCTGTGGTGCCAGGATGGGCCTCACAGTAGGAGAAGGGAGCCCTTTCCCCCAGCCTGGGCCCTAGGAGGGACCTGCAGGGAGAACATGGGGGCGGGGGTAGGCAAGGCCTGCAGCTCCAGGACTATTTCTGTAGCATCGATTTCCTGCCCTCGGAGTGCACTTCCCATGCCCTTGAGATACTGCCAGCCCACAGGACTGGGAGGGAATGGGGGTGTCGCCTGGCTTTGCCCAGGATGGGGAGCTGTACATGATGGACGCCATGCTTGGCCCTGCCTGGCACCTACTGTCCTCACGAGTCCTCTGTTCTGCGCTCAGCGTGCGGACCTTCACTTTCTCCGAGGTGGTCAGAGGCCGCCGTGGGGTCATCAGGCTCACAGCCGCTGTGCTGAGGAAGCGGTTAGCTCGGCCCAGGGTTGGAGAACTGAGCCAGCTGGGCCGGGGCAGGGGCAGTACGCCCCCCATGGCCAGAGCCTGCATGGGGCGCTGTGTAGGAGAGAGGAGGCCAGGCGCCACTCAGCTCCCCAGGACCGGGGCCCATGTAGGACTCCCTTGATTTGTGGGGTCGGGAAATGGCAGGAAGGTTCATGCCTCCACCTACAGCAAGGAAATCTGCCTGGTGAGAAGCTCCTTGCCTGCCTGGAGAGGGAGGTGGCCCTGTGTGACACCCCTGCCCTTATGATAGGGGGATAGCCCAATACCAAGCCCCCTGCCTGCCCCTACCGCGGCACCTGGGCCGCAGCCGGGGCTGGCTCCTCGTCCTCGTCCAGGTCATCCATGGTGGCCGCCTGGAGCTCCAGTGGGTCGATCAGGATGTTGGCCTTGGAGGCAAGGTCATCTGCAGGGAATGGCAGGAGGGTTCTCAGGCCAGTGGAGGGCTGAGGGGTCAGGTGGAACTGCCAGGATGGCGCGAGAACACTGCCGGCTGAGCAGGGGGCTTTGCAGGGCCCCACATATACCACCGCGCCTTTGCCTGTGCACTCCACTTACTCCACACCCCGGCCTTCACTGTGCCCAAAGGCCCTTTGTCTCATGGGCCTTATCAGCAGGAGGTGTTCCCCATCATACTCCTGTCAGTCCCTCTGTTTCCAGTGACTGCACGCTCTTCAGGGCCCCCTACTTCTCTCCCCATCGCTTTCTTCTCTACAAACGCAAGATCCAGGGCTGTCTAGGCCACTGCTGGTCTCACTTTGCACACAGGCCTCACCACAGGCTCGTTCCCACAGCTGTCAGTGTAGAGGTGGAACAGCAGCATCTCTGCCTCCAGCCCAGGCTGTGGTCCTCAAACATAGTGGACTTGTCACCTCGGCCTCCTCCTGCAGCCCCCTTCCTGATGGTGCCCCATCCCCACAGCCTCAGTCAGGAAGCCTGCGGTCACCTCTGACTCCTCCCCTTCACCCCTGCCCTCCCTATACCTCCTCTCTTGGCCCATGCACTCCATTCTCACACGCAGACCCCTGACCTCACTCCCCTGCCTCAGGACCTTCCAAAGACACCCCTACTCCTGGAATGAGCACATACCTACTGCGTGGCCCACAAGGCTCTCAGACTCTACCCATGCGACTCCTTGGCCTCATTTCCCACCGCTCCCTGCCTGGTAGTTTCCTCGCCAGCACCCCAGCAGCCTTCGGTCTCCAGGCCCCGCCGGGCTATTGTGAGCATCCCTGCCTTTGTGTGTGCTGTGCTTGCAATGCCCCGTGCTGTGGCCACATGGGCACATCCTTGAAAACTGCTCAGGCAGCACTTGTGCCTGCTCACCTCTCACCCGTGACCTCACCAAGATCCCGTGGTCACTCCCCTGCCAGTACATATGGCTTCCCCAAGGGCGGGTGCTCAAGGGAAGGGATGGCTGGACCCAAGACCTGAGGCAAAGCGGCAGATCCTGCAGGAGCAGGTTGAGATACTCGGGCGCCCTCTGGCGGGCAGAAGGTAGAGTTGCACCAGAGCAGAGCTGGCTGAGGGACTGTACTCCCCCCCATCCCGTACCTCCCCCCCCCCCAAGCCCTGTCTGGCCCTGTTCACAGGCCTGCACGACGCACCTTTGAGGGTCTTCCGAAGGTGTGAGAGGAGGCCTCCCAGGCGCTGCAGGTCAAAGTAGTCCACCTTGCCATTATAGAAGACCTGAGGAGGGATGTAGGCCTCTGCAAGGAGGGGTTGGGAGGCCAAGCCAGCAGTGAGCCAAGCAGGAAGACACACTGAGAAGCCACCCCTCTATGCTGCTTAGCCCAGAGGGGACCCCTGGCCTTGGCCACCTACCTGCCCTGCCCAGGCACACAGCATGGCTTCCCCCCCGCACCTCCGCCTGCCCTCCACCATTTCAGGTCAGTGCCAGTGACTGCACAAGTTGGGATGAAGGGAGCATTCTGTGTGGTCACATTCAGAGAGGGCCCTGACCCAGCCCTGTGGACATCCCCGATCCAGGGCAGGCACGGCTCCCACCGGCCCTGAGGACTCTGTCCCACACAAACACAGCCCCCAGCACCGCAGGGATGCCTGCCCATGGCATCCCCTACAAAGGACTGCAGAGGGTTGGACGGGCTGGGACTGAGGAGAGGAGCCCGTAGTGGGCAGAAGTTGTGGGGACAGAGTGCATGTGGGTTTGGCACTCCTACAGAGCGGAGTTCCTGCTGTCCTGTGGAAAAATCACCCATCAGGAGGAGAGGACTCAACTGGTCAGGAAGCCTGAGACAGCTCCACCCCCACCCTGCGGCCAGTTCCGCACTCTACGTCATCACTGGGGCAGCCCTGCCCAGCCTCTGGTCCCCACTCACCCTCACTGAGGGAGGCACGAGGGTTCGAAGCCTTGTACTCATCCCAATAGTAGCGCAGGGCAGAGATCAACCGGTGCAAGAAGCAGACCATGTACTCAGGAGGACAGAGCATGGGCACGTTCTGCAGGGCACAGGACACGCATTTGTGCCAGCCCGGAGCCAGCCCACTCCTCACCCAAGGCCTACCCCAGGACCCTGGGGTGAGCATGGAGAGCGGGGCAGCAGAGGAAGAGCAAGATTAGGCAGGGACGCACAAGGCTGAGAGGTGCCGGAAGCCTGGGGTGTAGACCCTGCAACACAGCCAGGCGTCCATGGTGGGTTGGCTGAGTGGACACTCACCCCCCGGCCGCTGGCATTCTCCTGTAGAAACTTTCGGAACTTGGTCAGGAAGATGTACCTAGAAGCTTCCCCCTTTGAGGGAAGGAGACGTGAGGCTGTGAGGAGCTGGGCCCAGAGTGGACTGGCTCGGTGCTGTGCCTTAGCCTGCCCTGCCATGGGAACCCGAGCCAGTCCTGCCCTCCGGGTCTCAGGGCCCCAGTACCAGCACCCCTCCCTGCCAGGGACCTACGCGGGGGTCTGGGAGTCACTTACCCCATTATCATCTTTATTGTTCAGCAGCAGCTTCAGGATCTGGACCTGTAGTTCTTCCACCACTGGGGTGGGGTAGGGAACAGGACACTGAGCCCTCCTCAGGCAGAGCCTTGCTCTCAGGCTCCCAGGGATGGGAAGGGGCGGCAGGTTTGAATCAGGGCTCCACTCTCAGGGTTCCACAAGCCGAATCTAGACATGGTCACTACCGAGAGCCCCCAAGTACACACGCACACAAATCCTCCTCCCCCTACCCAGTGCCCCGGGCAGGGGGCTGACCTTCGATGCGCTTCTTGAGCCTTTGGCAGCCGCGTTCGTAGGCACGCCTCCGCCTGTGCTCCTCAGCCGTCTCGTCCTTTACATCCTTACTGTCTTTGCCCTGGTGAGGGGCAGGGGATGGGAGACAGCAGGGCTCACTCAGGACTTAACCAGGCCTGCTTCAGACAGGAAATCCCTACCCCCACCCCAGAGACCAGACTGGGGAAGGGGCCTCACGTGCTCAAGGCCAGGTGGCTCAGATACCCTGGGTCAGCCCTCACTGTGACCCTGCCCACCCATCTCAGTCAGCCCACCTCCCTGCTGGAGCGGTGGGGCCACCAGGTAGTGGGAATGAGCTCCTGTAGGCCAGCCTCCTCCACTCGCAGGGGGCTCTTGATGTAAAAGAAGACAACGGATCGGAGCACGTCGAAGCTGGTGGTCGTCAAGGCAGAGCTCCGCTCACCAAGGGGTGTACCCTACACCCCCACGAGTTCTCCCTGGGAAGCCCTCCCAAACTCGCCTATCTCCCCATGTGCCTGCCACGTTCTCCTACCCTTAGGGATACCATTGCTACTATGAGTCAGTCTCCCTTGACCATGAACCCTGAGGAAGAGCTGTGGCCATCAAGCCCACTAAGCCCGATTCCCAGCCTACATACCGGGCGTGTAAAAAGGCTGGTCACACAAACACATGAGTGGTGGGGCAGGCTGAGAGAAGGCCTGGCAGCCTCTCCGTCTCCCAGCTGATTCTAACTCTTGGAGGCTGAAGACCCCACACAAACAAGACAGCTACCAGCACAGTCTTCCCCGCCAGTGCCCTCCCTCCTGCAGCACAGTCCTCAACAGTGCTGGGAAGCAGGAAGAGCTGAGTCCCCAAAGAAGATCTTGTAGGAACCCCTGCTGTGGGACTCAGATAAAAGTGTGGTGCTTCAGCTACAGCGGTCAGGCCCTGGTGGCGTCTCCACGCCTCCACGTAGCCCAGGAGTCGGCAGCCATCTGGAAATCCCTGCTCAGGCTGGGCAGCTGGCCGTGGTCCTTTGCTTTACGCCCCCTGCTCTGTAGAGAGTGCTGGGAAGGCGGGGTCCTGGAACAAGGACTCACATACTGCATGGCTCTGGTCCCCTGAGCCTCCCTAGGGACCCCTGGCCAGAGGCGCATTGCCCTCCCTGGCCCCTACTGACCCCAGAGGATACCACGTGTCTGGCCTGCCTGGCAGCAAGGGAAGGATACAGGACATTGCTAAGCAGAAACTTGCGGGACTTCTCGTGCCTCAGGATGGCGATGGTGAGCTGCAGATAGTGGATCTGTGGGGAGGGGGTGCTCAGAGAGGGCAGCTAGGGCCCAGGGGGCTCGAGGGCAGGGGCAGGAGCTCCCACCTGTAGGCTCAGGTCGGGGACAATGGGCGAGAACCGGTAAAGCCGCAGCAGGGACATCATCAACTGCTTGAGGCAATCCTGTACCTCGTAGTCCTGTGGGAGAGATGCCGGGCTGCACACCTAGCTGGCGGAGCACCAGGACAGCCATTTGTGGGTCCTTTCCCAAACCCTCCCTGTACCTCCCCCATCTCGGTGGAGCCTGACATCCTGGCCTGAGGCCTGAAGTCCGAAGCCTCACCTCCATGAAGAGCCACAGGAGGTCGAGGACCTGACGCACCACGGACTGGGCCTGTGATGGGGTGCCAGCCTCCACGACGCCCCGCAGGAAGCTCATGAGCACAGCCTCTACCAGGTATACCTTGCGCTGTACCAACGGCGGGCATTGGTGAGGTGGTGGCCTTCTGTCCCCGTCCTGGCACGTGGCCAAGGCCACAGGTATAGAGTCTTGGGCTCCCTTGAGCAACCCCAAGACACAGATGACCCCTTCCAGGGTCTGAGACACAAGAAGGGCCACTGCCCAGGGCTCCTCTGGCACTTCGCACATGCAGTTCCCTTAGCCAGTGAGGCCATTACCCCTCCATCTTCTCTCTAGGACATCCCCTGATACCCTCAGCTGGAAGCGTCTCCTCCTTCCCTGGGTGACATCCTTGAGGTCTGAGGGCTCTGGTCACATGGGACCCCTGCCAGGTGATGGTGCTGAGCCTCATGCACCTCGGCTTCCCAGCCCCTAGCACCGGCACTTGTGCCGCAGCCCGCCTCTTCCCCTCCGGAACGTCCCCTCACCAGGAGCGGTGCGAAGCGATGGAAGATGTGGGCCAGCGTGAGGAGGACAGTGGGCTGGCCCTGCAACTGCCACTCGGAGCTGTCCTTCTCCACCAGCCGGCCTTCCTGTGCGGGGAAGAAAGGACGGTGAGGGGCAGAGGGCTGCAGAAGGCCCTCAGCTCAACCCGGCCCAGCTCCTGGCTCACCACGGGGTCCAGCTCCACGCTGAGCACTGCCCGGAAGCAGCCCAGCAACTTCTGTGCCCGCACCAGGTCAGCACGGGGTGGGTCCTGCAGGGGCCGGTAGCCTGCCACTGGGTAAGTGGCACAGAGTTAAGGCAACAATACCTGGTCTGTGGCTCAGACACCCACCCCTCTCCACTGAGACGCCTGAGGAGGGGCCTAGGCTCCAGGGCAGGGCTGTGGAGTCACAAGGCCTGGTCTGCGGCACAGCTCTCCCTCGGCCTCCGCAGGGCGCAGCTTCTGCCGCTTCACGTTCTTATCTGTTCCACACAGTACAGTACCCGCCTAGCGAGGTTGCCATAGCAATTGTGCTCCCCAGCACCCGTCTAAGCTGGACCCGCCCTTCTCCCCTCGGCACTCAGGGCCCACCACCAGCCCGCAGAACTCCCAGGCAGGGAGCCCCTCATCCCTGCTTCTTCAAGAACTTCCATGCAGTCCAAAGACTTCTTCCCCAAAGGATATCGCAAGGGACGGCTGCCAAAGTTGAAGGCCACAGACTCCTTGAAGGAGAGGCTGATGGCTGGGAAGTAGGCCATGCCCAGGCCCCTGGACAAGTTCTCAAAAGCGGTGCCCAGTGACACGCCGTTCCTGGAGCAGAAGGGAAGGCCTGTGAGCCAGTGCTAAGAAAGATGTAGCCGAAACGGGCCAGCGAGCAAGGCCCTGTCGCAGCTGTCCACCCTCAGGCTATCAAAGGCAGCCTGGCCCCCTTAAAGGGACTGGGAAGCTAAGGGCAGCTCAGGGAGGCCCCAGAGGCCAGGTCTGTGGGAAGAGGCAGGAGACTCACAGGCAGAAGGACAGAGTGCCATTGTCCAGGTCGATCAGGCAGCTCACGATGTCCCCCGCTGCCCAAGCCTGCCAGGGAAGGAGGCCTTACAGAAACACAGAAACCCAGTGGCCTGCCCGCTCTGCCCCCTGGCTGTGTCTCCACTACTGCCCAGGGGAGGTGGCCATAAGTACAGAGGACCTGAGTCCCTGTCCTCTCCCCGTGCCCTACAGTCTCTCATGGCCATCCAGTGGCTCCCGCCCAAGCTGTGAGGATGAACATGGGGCAGGTGGGCTACAGGGGTCTTGGCCCTCACCTTGCCATAATTCGTCGTGGTCACGTTCCACTTGCGCACCCGGTTGCCATCATAGGCATAGGAGTTGTGTGTATCTCCAACCCCCTCCTAGGGAGGAAGGGTCTGTGAGGTCCAGAGCCCACCGGCCGTCAACCTTGCACCCACAGAGCTCAGAGAAAAGGGCTGATGCTCTGAGGGAAAGAGTGATTCCCTGGCCTGGGTCACTGTTGCCCTAGGATGGGGTGGGACGCATTCCTCCTCCAGAGGGCAGTCAGGCTATGGTCCCGAGCAGACCTCATGCGGTCTGGTGGGTTGCCTCAGCCCTGATGAGGCCTGCTCAGCAGTAGGTCTCCCTAGGAAGGGGCCTCTCTCACACGTACCTCCTGATTAAAGCGGCAGTTGATAGTGCACCAGCCAATCTGCATGAGTCCCTGAGAGGAGATGAGCACCTCGTAGACCCATTTCCCTGGAACAAACCAAGTCAGGCCCAGCAGACGGAAAAAGACTGCCTCCTGCCTCAGGCCTGGGCCCACAGATCCACTCCCAACAACCCGGGGCACAGCAGAGTGTGGTCTCACCTTTGTACACACACGTGGTTGAGCGGATAGTACCGAAGTTGCTGTGCCCGATCACCTGGGTGAAGAGTAAGGATGGCGAGCCTCCTCTCGGGCACACAGGGTGCCTCCCCAAAGAGGAACGGCCCCGTCCTCAACTCGGGTCGTATTGGTAGCAACTTCCTGTTCTAGCCAATACCACACTGAGCCTAACAGGGTGGGAAGGGCATGACAGGAGAGGTTCATGCCTGTTCTGGGAACAGCTTGGGGCTGGAGTCACACCAAGTAGGTTTTAGGGCTGTGTCAGGAGGGTTTGGGAGGACTCAATGAACACATCAGGAGGGGTTTGTGGCTGCAGTCCCATTAAAAAGATCAAGAGACCAAGGTCACATCAGGAGCACCTTGGGGCTGTCAGGAGGGGCTTGGACCTGGGGCCTCGCCGTGCCCTCACTCACCCCTAGGAGGTCATCATCCACCAGAAGAAGCCCCTCGAAGCCACCTGTGTGGTCCAGGACCACAGTGGATGGGCCAAGTCGCCCTTCGACCTGTCCTGAAAGGGAGAGGCAGGTGTAGGGTGGGACAGGGCACAGAGTCTGACAGAATGCATAGAGGATACTGGGCTCCCCAGGGCAGCCCCCAGGGCCCCTAGGGCCCAGCCTGGCTCCCCCAATCCCATTCCAGAAGCTGCCACATACCCTGGCTCTCCTCATCCTCATTGTCTACATGTAACAGCTGGTCCAGATGCTCTGGCAGGTTCTGGAAGTTCAGGGGTTTCCTGGGGAGAGCAAGAGGCTGCGAGGGGCCCAAAAGTCCTTGAAACCAGCCAGATGATACTAAACCCCTCTCCCACTCCCTTTCCTCCGAGCTTCAGACAGTGGCTGCCTACATTCCAGAAAAAGGGTTGTGCCTAGTCCTAGATTCTGGCATGCTGGGGGGTCAGAAGCCTGGATTACTCACTAAACGAAAAAGTACTAGTCCAATGTGGCACACCTCAAGACTTTAAAAGAAAAAAAAAAAGGGCCCTCCCTCAATGTTAATTTCCTCATCTGTAAAAAAGAGAACAACGGCTGTATGTCAGAGATGCTATGAACATTCCAAGGCATAATGCATGCTCTCTGCATGGCCCATAACCTATCCACCCTTAAAGAAGGATCTGTTGATCTGCCTGGGAGAGGCAAGGTTGGGAGAAGTACCGATCCCCAAGGCAGCCTATGTCAATGACAGCTAGGCTGGCCCTTGATTCCAGGCCTGTGGTCCCAGTCAGGAAAGTCTGTGTTGAATGAGACATGTCTTGGGAGGATAAAGGGCTGAGCCCTCTGAGCCGCTAGCTGGCTCGGTCTTGTACCCACCAGTACAGGAGAGTAAAGCACATAGCCTGCCTATCTGCCATCTGCTCTGGCCGAAGGGGCTGGGGAAATCTGAGTGGCCCCTTTATATTCCCAGCACACATGCTCAGAGGAGAAAGGCCTCTGCCTGATGCTGGCCAGCCCTGTCCTGACTACAGCTGCTAAGAATAGCAGGGAATGGGGTGGCAGTAACTAGCGGGGCTCGAGTAGAACAGAGACCAGTGCCCATCTGGACCCAGCCCACAGACTGCTGGCACCTCTCTGCCACCTCTGATCCCCGCTTCTTCTCCATTCATCGGTCTAGAGGGTAGGCTCTGGAAGGGGACATAGATTGGCCAAAGCACCAACTCTCGGCAAAGTAGCTTCAACTGGCTCAGGAACCACACGCTCCCCTGCTGTGAGCTACTACTGAGCTGCCAGAAGAAGAGCTGCATGAATCCTCCTCCCCATTCCTACTAAACCCCAAGCCAAGGTCGAGTGGCAGCCACGTAATGGGGTGTCCCACCAATAGCATGGAAAGCTCCAGCCAAACTCTTCTCTAAAGACCCCAACAGGCCCAGGGATAAAGACTTCTGTCGTGGCAGTGCTTACCAGCCCCCACTTGGGAGGCCTGCTCTAGTTCTGTGCCTGCTCTCAAGAGCAGCTGGAGGCAGCTCAGTGCCTGCAGCACTGCCCTTTGGCCAACCCGGCACTTCCCTGCCCTTTTTGGATTGCCTAGGACCCAGCCCAGGGCTCTGCATCCACACGAGCACTGACTGATGGCCCCACCACCTGCTCTCCCTCCTGGCAGCCACAGAAGTAGTGGCCGCAGGGCCATTTCTGATATCACATGAGGTAGGGATCAGATGGCCTTGGAAATAGGCCAGGACTGGGGCCGGCGTGGAGGTGGGCAGTAGCTCTCCACAAGTAGGAATCCTGTGGCCACCACAGCCATTTAAATGGAAGAGGCAACAGTGCTGCCCTTTGTGGCTGCCCAGAGAGCAGAGACTGTGGAAGACAGGACAGCCCACCTGGCGGGGGGGGGGGGGGGGGGGAGGGGGCTGAGAGATAGAGACACCCATGCCTCACTGCAGGAAGGCAGAATCCACGTGACCCTCTGAAGTAGTAATGTAGCAAGAGTCTTAAAAGTGACTGCAGGTCAAAATGCTCCAGCCACTTGATTCCAACGCTGGGCATCCTCACAGAGGCACTGTTTACAAAAGCAGAAGCCCCTCCAAACCTGGGCAGTGCTAAAGGCTACAGCAGACCCCTGGCCCTAAAAGATGCCCACCAAGATTAATTTATATACAGAAAATAAACACTCAGGAAATAACCTTTAATGACAAAGATAAAATCTAAACTTCCATACGCTTTTGGCGGTGAGGGCTTGATCCACTATCTCGATGGTAGTATGGTTTAACAGGTTATCTGGATGAAGAGTTACCGAATTTTACCCTTCAAGTACATGTAGTTCACTTATGTCACTTATTTCTCAATAAAACTTTTTTTAAAAAGAACTTAAGGTGATAGAAATAAAAAATTCTATACGGCATAATCCAAACTACACACATCACAAGGAAAACAGAAAAATTATGCTTAAATGATCAAGTTAGAATAACAAGAACACAGACGTTTTTTTCTTCCAAGTTTCTGCTCAAGTGCACTTGTAACTTTGTCAGGGATGATAATGCACTCAACTTTCAAGGAAAAGGGGCCTGATAGGGGCTGCACTTTATAGGTTCAGGGGGAGGACTGGGGTGGGACAGAAATGCAGGCAGGTGCACATGGGGACAGATGCTGATTGTGGAGTAGGAGTGAGGTGCTGTCCTGAGGACCGAATGTGCACCACTTCCCTAACCTTCACGACACCCTCAGAAAGAAGGTATTAACGTGGCCAGGGGAGATGAAGATGCAGAGTCCAGAAGGCAGACTCTCTGGCCAGAGGTCTCACAGCCAGGAGCGGTAGAGGGAGAAGAGAACCCAAGCCAGCCTACCCAGGAGCTCTGGGCTGGTCCTTTGGAGTGAGGGGCTACCCGGACGGCCATACCTGCTGGCGGCTGCAGTGGGCGCACGCTCAGGAGAGGAAAAGATGCGGTGCAGGTAGTCATTCAGCAGTTTCTCCTGCACAATGCCTGTGCCGCAGGGCAGAAGAAGAGAAGGGTCACACAGTCAATGTGGCTTCCAGACTGTGCTGGCTCTACAGGCTCCTGGTCCTAGACCAGCCACAGGGGTCACAAGGGCAGTCGTGTTGGGTGCACTGCTCCATCACTGCTGATGCAGAAGAGCTGGCTCACAGGTGCAAGGGGTGCGGCAAGGCCTGAAGCTCACCGGACCTGGGACTTTACCACCTTTGTCTTTTTCTTCTCCTTCCCTCAACACAAGGAGCCTCCTCCCAGCCCTGTCAGCCCTTACCTGTGACCCTGCATTTCTCAGCATCTGATGTCAGCCGATAGCTCTTGCGGGAGAACGACGTGCTGGACCCTTTGGATGCCATCCTTCATTTCTTGCGGGCAGCCCGTGGTCCTGGGGGCTGAGCCAGAGGCAGAGCCTATCTATTTGAGGCGAGCCAAGAGCCCCCATATCCACCTCAGTTCTGGGGTGGCAAGAAGGCTTGGGAGCAGGTACATGCACACTTACACACAAACCAACCCGGGGCAAAGGAAAGCAGGGGCTCCCAGCTTCCTACACAGGGAGGGGGGATGGGGCCTGGGCCCCACCACGTTCCAGTGCTCAACACAGGGCCCAACAGAGAGCAGTTGCCAGATATAGGTTTGCTAAACCAAACTAAATGTCTCAACCCCAGGAAAATCAGACCAAAGTGTCCAAAGAGACTCTGCCTAGAGACAGAGACCCTGTATCCTTCTCACTTGTAAGCCACACTGGGTCTAGCTCATTTCCAATAGAGAGAACCCTACATCACATTCCCCAAGTGTGGTCCCTCGTCCAAGGGCTTGGTGCCGTCTCCACCTACAAGTCCTGCTGATACCTAAGGCCAGGATCTTCCCTTCTCTTGTCCAAAGGCCTGCTAGTTTTCTTGTTCCCACTCACACACAGCTCCATCAGAGCACCACCCTTGCCCAGTTATCATTGCAGACCCTGCTGGTCTTCCTAATGCTGTCCATCCTTCACATGTCATGGTGTTGCTGCAGCTGCGCTAAGTCGCTGGTGATTGCCTCACTGATCTAGAGCTGTGCTGTACCCAACACAGTAGCCACTAGCCGTATGTGACTATTTAAGTTTGAATTAAAACCTAAAAATTAAAAATTCAACTTCTCAGTTATATTAACCACATTTCAAGACTTCAGCAGCCACATATGGTTAGTGGCTGCTGTACTAGACACTGAAAACAGAACATTTCCATCATCACAGAAAGTTCTATTAGACAGCGCTGGTCTACAGCCTGGCATTCTAGCACTGCCTTAGACTGCACTCCCTTCTTCGAAGCCCAGTTCCTTATCTCACTTCAAACAGGTCCTCTGTTCCCACCACACACCCTTGCCCATTCACAGTCCGCACCACGCCCGCCCCTCAGGAAGGTGACTGTCCCGCCTTGCCGCCTACCACGGGGCCCCTCCGTGGGCGTCCATGACCGCTGCCCCTCTCACACCAGAGTAGGCGCAGGGCAGATCAGACCTGGTCACTCATTTGATCAGCAAACCTTCCAGACATCCACTCCGGGTGTCAGGTGCTGAGGACCCAGGTGATAGGCGGACCTTGACTTTGCTCAGGGATTCCCTGCCACGTCGATCCTGTCCAGCCCCGCCGAGGAATCCGGGCTCGGGACAGAACCGTCCCCATCTCGGAGTCCAAGGACGCGGAGAGCAGCGCATGTCTCCCCCCAGTCGCCCCCGCCCGGCCCCAAGCTCTGGAGGAACCTCCAGGTCAGCTCCAGCCCGGAGTCTCGCATCACAGGCTGCAACCCCTGAGTGGTGAGCACCCTCGCATTGGGCCGGCCGCAGCTGCGAGGGAAGCCGTGGGGACCCGCCCCACTCGGAGCCCAGCCGCCCCTCACTCACCCCCAGCCTCGGCCGCGGCGCCCCGGCTCACAACATCCGCCCAGCCTCTTGTCTACGGCGCGCCTCCAGGGCCAAACCGCGCGCCTGCCGCGCACGCGCATCAGCCCGCGCATCAGCCCGCGCCAGGCGTCCAAAAGGGAGCCCCCTCGCGGCCTCCAGCCGGGTGGTTCGGGGCCTCTGCGTCGCCTCACAGCCCAACCGCCTCCGACCCCCGCCTGCGCAAGAGAAACTCCTAGCCTAGCCGGGTCGGAGCGCTACGTACTAACTGGGAGCCCCAGGCTGCCTATGTCGACTCGTACCCATACGTGAAGGCCCAGCCCAGAGGTCCCTAGGACATTTGAAAGGCTATCTGCCAGGGTCCCTGCTACCTGTCACCCCCACTTCCATTCAGGCCAGACAGGTCGCTTCGCTTACCTTTCCTGGGATGGCACCTGTGGCAAGGCAAGGGGAGCCTCTCTGGTCTCTGCTGCCAGGGCCGTGGGCTGACCTGCCTACAGCTGGGGCTGATAAGTCAGCAACAGGGGAAGGCCGCTTTGAGGCTGGGTCAGGGAACATTTGCCACTTTACAAGGAAACGCTGAGGCTCAGAAAAGATTAAAATCACACCACCCAGGGGCTCCCCAGCCTCTGGCAGCAATTCTGTCTATACTAACCTTCCCTTCAGAGCAATGTGGGCTGCAGGGTGTCTCCAACATTACCCCAGGGCACATCGAGTGTCCCCACTGAAACTTTTCAGCACCTGCCCACTATACAGGACAGAGTAAGGGGCCTGAGGCCTGGCCCTACCCCCATTCCTGCCACTGGGTCTCAGGTCAGGCTCTAGCAAGCCTGGAGTGGGGGTGTGGAGGCAGAGCCACCCAATCCCGTAGGGACAGGTTTCACAACTTCCCGGATGGGGCTGTGGTGGGTCACAGTGCAGCCTCCAGCCAGGAGGATGGGGTGGTTCCCACTGCTGCTGCTTCTGACACAGTGCTCAGGGGTCCCTGGTAAGTGCCCCCCTCCCTGATCCCCAGCTGCCTTCAGGAAGGAGTCAGCCCTAGCTAGGCCCAGCCTGCTGTTCAAGTCAGGAGCTCACATTTTTCCTACTAGGCATGGGGCAATGAGTGCTCTCGGCTTCTCGTGCAGAGCTGGGCAGCCCCAGGAATGCGTATACACACTGCCTATTCGGGCCTGAGTTAGAACATCTGCTGTAGCATTGAAGCAGCATTGAAACTGCACAGATGCATGCACACATGCAGGCAATTATCCCTCATGAACCTGATCTAACTCTCTAACTTAGCATATGCCCTAGTGCTGATAAGAGCTCAGACTTGGACTCAGAATGCCTGGGTTGGGCCTTTGCTGGGTAATAGAACAGCTCTGAGCCTTAGCATTCTCACCTGAGAGATGAAATGAGCTCTATAGGGCAAGTACCATCACCCACTGCTCTCATAAAGTGTAGGTTTTAGACCTGAGCCTAGTGCCTTGCCCACTAAGTAGGACCACTAGTGATAACTACCATGTCTGGGCCTGCTTCTCCCACCCTGTACAGGGGGTCTGACTCTTGAACATGCCCACACGGTCCATCCCAGAGGCCTTGTAGGTTTGATCCCCTGAATAAACCAAGTGTGGATGTGCCAATATAAATGCACTGACATGCACGCCCACCCCCGCAGGGCAGCGCTCGCCCTTGAATGACTTCCAGGTGCTCCGGGGTACGGAGCTGCAACACCTGCTGCATACAATGGGGCCTGGGCCTTGGCAAGAACACGTGGCAGATGCTGAGGAGTGTGCAGGGCGTTGCGGTCCCCTACTGGACTGCAGGTGAGTGGCCACAGGACCTAAATAAGACTGAGTGGCAGGGGAAACTGGGTGACTCTGTGCCTTGTCCTCCCAGGGCCTTCCACTACAATGTGAGCAGCCGCGGTTGCCAACTGCTGCCATGGACCCAATACTCACCCTATACACAGCTGCAACGTTCAGGGCGCTGTGATCTCTTCCAAAAAAAAGGTAAGTGGCTGTGGAGAAGGGTGGGCCACGGATAGGGCTGCTGAGGCCTCAGGCCTTATTGACAAAAGGTCTCTTGCTCCCAGACTATGTGCGGACCTGCATCATGGACAATGGGGTCAAGTACCGTGGTACGGTGGCCATCACCACTGGCGGCCTACCCTGCCAGCGCTGGAGCCATAGGTTCCCCAATGACCACAAGTAAGGCAGACACCTCTCCTCCGTCCTTCCCAGACTGGCGCCTGCCCCCACCCCAGCACACACTGAATTGCTGCTCTCTGCCCCCCAGATACACGCCCACACTCCGGAACGGCTTGGAGGAGAACTTCTGCCGAAACCCCGACGGGGACCCAGGAGGTCCCTGGTGCTACACGACAGACCCTGCAGTGCGCTTCCAGAGCTGCGGCATCAAGTCCTGCCGGGAAGGTAAGCGGCTCTGGGTCCAAACTGGAGTGAGGAACATGCCCACGCCCGTCCACGAACCCACCGGCTCTGTCTCTCCAGCCGCTTGCGTTTGGTGCAATGGCGAGGAGTATCGCGGCGCAGTGGACCGCACCGAATCGGGACGCGAATGTCAGCGCTGGGACCTGCAGCGTCCGCACGCGCACCCATTTGAGCCCGGCAAGTACGTGTGGGCGGGCTCCGCACCTCGGAGGCCAGGCTAGGGGAGGGGCCAGGGCTCCATGGCCTGGATCGGGTAAAAGGGAAGGGCTTGGCAGGGCCCGAGTCCCAGGGTCTTGTTCACGCCCTGCTACCGCTCCCAGGTTCCTTGACAAAGATCTGGACGACAACTATTGCCGGAATCCAGACGGCTCAGAGCGGCCCTGGTGCTATACCACCGACCCGAAGGTGGAGCGAGAGTTCTGCGACCTCCCACGCTGCGGTAGGGCCCGGGGGCGGGGCCTGGGAGGGCACTTGGGAAGCGTGGAGGGCGGGTCCTGACTAGGGAGAAAAGAGAAACTGGGCGTGACCCGGGAGTGGACCCACTGGAATTGGACTCAGCCTCAGCCCCAGGCCAGGTCTCAGCTCCCGCTCAGGCTCCGACCAGCCTTGGTCCATCCAAGGGTCGGAGGCACAGCCGCACCACGAGGCCACGACGCTCAGTTGCTTCCGCGGGAAGGGCGAGGGCTACAGGGGCACGGCCAACACCACCGCCGCGGGCGTACCCTGCCAGCGGTGGGACGCGCAGAACCCGCATCAGCATCGTTTTGCTCCGGAGAAATACCCGTGCAAGTGAGTTGGCGGGTCGCTGCTGGGGGCGTACTCCTGTGGCAGGGACGTCAGGAGCGGGGTCCTGGGGCGGGGTTTGAAGAAAGGCGGGGGTGGGGGGGGGCTCCAGCCTGAGGCTGGCTGGGCCCCACCAAGAGCTGAGGGGAGCGCCCGCCCAGGGACCTTCGGGAGAACT
The DNA here is from genome assembly GCA_030068075.1 of Paguma larvata. Taxonomy (NCBI): domain Eukaryota; kingdom Metazoa; phylum Chordata; class Mammalia; order Carnivora; family Viverridae; genus Paguma; species Paguma larvata. The sequence continues at coordinate 17,701,579 of CM057842.1, read as the reverse complement.
TCTGCCGGAACCCCGACGGCTCGGAGGCGCCTTGGTGCTTTACGTCACGGCCTGGCATGCGCGTGGCCTTCTGCTACCAGATCCGGCGCTGCGCTGACGACGTGCGGCCTGAGGGTAAGGCCCATGCTGGAACTCGAGGCATGGAGCAGAAGGGCTGGGGCGAGAACCCGCTAATAGTCGTCCCCGCCCGCCGCAGACTGCTACCACAGCGTGGGGGAGCGGTACCGCGGCTCGGTCAACAGGACCCGCAAAGGCGTCCCGTGTCAGCACTGGTCTGCAGAGATGCCACACAAGCCGCAGTGAGTCGGCCCGCGCGCCCGGCCCCTCCCAGGCCGAGGCCACAGGCCCTTCCCCTGCACAGCCCTAAAGCGGCACGCCGTCGTCTCTCCAACTGGAGCCCGTCGTCTCTCCAACTGGAGCCCGGCAGGATCCGGATTACCCTGCTAGGATTTTGCTCCCTCACCCATTCAGGTTCACACCCACCTCTGCCCCCCACGCGCATCTGGAGGAGAACTTCTGCCGGAACCCGGACAGAGATAGCCATGGGCCGTGGTGCTACACTACAGACCCGGGTACTCCGTTCGACTACTGTGCACTGCAACGCTGCGGTAAGCAACTCTCCCTCTGGGCCCCGCCCCTAGCCTCCACCAATGAAGGCTGACTCCCTCAACGCAGGTGAACTTGGTTCTTTCAGATGACGACCAACCACCGTCCATCCTGGAGCCCCCAGGTATGCACTTGGGTCAGGTGTGGGTTGGGGCCTCTACTGGGCCTCCATCCAGTTGGGAGTTTCCCGCGGCCTATCCTATCCCCCAGACCAGGTGGTGTTTGAGAAGTGTGGCAAGAGGGTGACTCGCCTGGACCAGCAGCGCTCCAAGTTGCGCGTGGTGGGAGGCCAGCCTGGGAACTCGCCCTGGACAGTCAGCTTGCGCAACCGGTGAGGCACAGCTGCCTCTTCTCAAGAGTGGAGCTGAGGATATATCCTCTGTGCTTATGCCAGGGGAGTGGGAATATGTCCCTGGCCTCAGAGGTCCTGGGCAAGAGATGGCAGGTCCAGCCTGTGTCCCAGAACTGAACTGTTTGCTCCTAATCTCTATTCCTCCAGACAGGGCCAGCATTTCTGCGGGGGTTCCCTAGTGAAGGAGCAGTGGGTACTGACTGCCCGGCAGTGCTTCTCCTCCTGGTGAGCCTCCCTTGGATTTGGGGACCCAGTCCCTCCCCCCTGCCTTCCTCTTCCCCTTAGCTACCTTTTCCAGGTGAGCCTTGAGGCAGCAGGCTATGTGTCATGACTGATGTAGCAGAACTTCTCCCCCAGCCATGTGCCTCTCATGGGCTATCAGGTGTGGTTGGGCACCTTGTTCCAGAACCCACAGCCGGGAGAGCCAGGCCTGCAGCAGGTCCCAGTAGCCAAGATGGTGTGCGGGCCCTCAGGCTCCCAGCTTGTTCTGCTCAAGCTAGAGAGGTGTGTGACAAGTCAAGAAGGCATGAGGTGGGGCTGAGCTTTGTAGGCTCACATCCTGAGTGCCCTCATTTCCCATTAAAGACCTGTGACCCTGAACCAGCGAGTGGCCCTAATCTGCCTGCCCCCTGAGAGGTATGTGGTGCCACCAGGTACCAAGTGTGAGATTGCAGGCTGGGGTGAGACCAAAGGTAAGAAAAAGCATGCATGGGGGCGTGGACTACCCTAGGCCAGGAGGCCTAGCCTCAGATTCTACCCAAAGGCCCTCTCCCCCTTCCCATTCCTCTCACTGTAGGTACAGGGAATAACAAAGTCCTAAATGTGGCCTCGCTGAATGTCATCTCCAACCAGGAATGTAACATCAAGCACCGAGGACGTGTACGGGAGAGTGAGATGTGCACTGAGGGACTTTTAGCCCCTGCCGGTGCCTGTGAGGTCTGTACCGGGTCCCATTCCCAGCTCAGAGAGGGTCTGGGAAGCTGAAAATGGACTATTTTATCCGCAAGGGGGCTAGGCTCTCCCTTGGCCTAGGGTTCTCTTACCAGTTCTTCCATCTACCAGGGCGACTACGGAGGCCCACTTGCCTGCTTTACCCATGACTGCTGGGTCCTGGAGGGAATTATAATCCCCAACCGAGTGTGCGCCCGGCCCCGCTGGCCAGCCATCTTCATGCGTGTCTCTGTGTTTACGGACTGGATTCACAAGGTCATTCGGCTGGGCTAGACCCGGCCTTCGATCCCGCTTACTCTGGAGAGAACGAAGCTTCCTGTCAGACATAAAGCTGCCTCTCCTCTTTACACTTGTGCAGGGTGCTTCTTAGCCTCTGCTAGGAAATCAATTGGTGTACGCAAGTGGTTCAAGCCCAGCATAGCTGGGTTAGGAGACCTGGTTTTAGGACTACCTTAGCTTGTGGCCACTCTGGAGGGGCAGGGCCTCACTAGTTCCCGAGACAAACTGTTGGTAAAAGAAGGGTGGTGTAGGCAGTTTCTAACAGAAGGAGCTGCAGCAGAGATAGCTAGCCTGGGGGTATCCCAGCTGGCCCTGACAGGCAGCAGCTGAGCCTCTCACAGTGGACATAGGTGAAGTCCTTAAGGTCACCTCACCCAGAACCTATGGTCTCTGAACCCCAAGAGTGAGGCTGGGGTGAGGGATGGCTTGGTACAAAGTACCAGCAGGAACCAGACTCTGTGTCCTCATTTATTATGACCGTATAGCCTACATTCCTCAGCTCACCCATCCAAGGAGTCCAGAGCCCAGGAATCCTCTCGCCGATCTGCCAGACCCTAGGGCTCTCCAAGAGCGAAGTGTGGCTTATGCCAACCAGCTCACGCAGGGAGGCATGGCTTCAGCTGCCCAAGTGCGTGTGCAGCCAGAGCACAGCATTCATGAAGCTGTCTGACTCCACCTCCACTTCTGAAAGTGCATGGGTGCTTTTGGGATAGAGCAGGAGCCTGTAGTGGTTGGGCAGCAATGTTTGAGACTGGAGGGTTCTCCCCTGCTCACCTGCCCACCAGCTGCCCGGGCTGTCCTGATGCACTCACCGAACAGGCACGTTCCGGGCCCTGAGGGCACGGTAATATTCCATGCCCTGCTTGAAGGGCACACGCCGGTCCTCCTGGCCCAGCATCAGTAGTAGCGGTGTCTTCACCTGGGGATGTGGGGAGTGGTGGTGAGCAGGGACCCAAGGCTCTGGACAGATTGGCAGCACACTGGGCGGAGGGAGGGATGCGTACCTGAGGGGTATACTTGATGGGTGACTTGTCCAGCATCTCAGCCCACACGCTGAGGTCTGGCAGGCAGTCGTTGCTGTAGGGGAAGCCAGCCTCCACCACACACCTGCAAGACACTGCACTGAAGCAGCCCCAGGAGCCGTGAAGCCTGCAGGGACTCCATGGGGGCATGAGGTGAGACAGAAGGGCAGGGACCTGTGGAGCACACTCACCAGTCAGGGATGTCGGTGGAGCCCATCATGGAGGCGATGTTGATCACAGGGTTCCTCGCTACACAGGCACTGTAGGTCTCAGGGTACTGACCAATCAAGTGGCAGGAGAGGAAGCCACCGTGGGAACCACCCATAAGAGCTACTCGGTCAGCATCAAAGTGTTCCTCCTGGAGCACTTGCTCTACTGCAAACTACAGGGTGGGGGCAGAGTGTGCTGCAGCCAGCTGCCCACCCAGCTGAATGGAGCACACCCCAACGGTTTACCCTCCAGCCTATTCAGAAGCCCCAGCCCCTGCTACCTGGACATCCTTCACATCCTGGTGGCCCACATTGCCGGGAAGGGAGAGGATGCTGTCCTGGCCAAAACCCGTAGAGCCACGATAATTCACTGGAAGCCAGAGAGGAACCAGACAGGGTGGTTAAGTGACATTCTCAGCCCTCTGGACACACTTTCCACCCATCTGTGAAGCAGGCCTTGAGGCTAGCTGTACCACAGACTGTCAAGGAAGGGGCCAAGAGATTTGAGGTTGTTGCCCAGTGACCATAGCACTCTTTCCATAGAAGTCCCCGTAGAGCCTGAGGCTGGGCCAGGCCAGTTCCTGGTGATGGTTGCCAGGTCCAGGCTGCAGAGACCTGGAGACGAGGCTGGTACCTGTAATGCTTGTACAGACCAGGCCACCCCATCACCCTCCAGAGCCTTACCACTGCCGCAGCACCCTGCTCACTCACCTAAGAGTACTGCAAAACCCATTTTACAAAGCATGGCTGGGAATAGCATCCAGGCAGTGACAAAGGATGAATGGGGTCCCCCTGCAGACATGGAGTAGAGGGTGAAAGAGCCAGCTAGGACAAGTGGAGGGAAGGCAGGGGCTTTTAGACCAGATGCTTACCGTGGGGCATGACGACCATGGGCACTTGAGTCTTATCTGGAGGGTTACTGGGCTGCAGAAGGATTGCTTCAAAGTCAAGGCCAGCTGCAGAGAAAGGACAGCAGTCAGCAGAGCCAGTGCTGCTGCCCAGAGGCTTCCTGAGCTGTAGCTGCAGATCTGGGGTGGACCTCTGGAAGAGTGATCTGGTCAAGGTAACCTGCACCAAGACACTTGGACCCCAGGAGTCACACTCCTGCCCTAGTCAAGGAGCCCCACTCTGTTGGGACAGCATTCTGGATGAGGAGTGGCCAGAGATTTCAAATAAGGCCTGTCTTCTTTGAGCCTTGGTTTTCCCACCACAGAGGATTTGGCCTGGTGATGCTCAGCCCTGATACCTAGGCATCCAGATACCCAGATGCTATTCCCCATGACCATGCACAAGAGAAACAAAAAACCTCTTAGAGGTAATCCCAAGAAACCCCACAACGTGAGACCAGAGGCAAGAATGGTGACCACAGAGCTGTGGGCTGGGGAACTTTGAGAAGGTGTCCCTCTGCCAGGGCCCAGCTCACCATACTGCACATTCTCTTGCTCTGGCGGTGGCTGCAGTACCCGGATGGCCCAGGAGATGTCAGGAATAGGCTCGGCCTCCTCCAGGGACACCCACAATACTGTCTGTTCCTTCCCTGCAGGAGGCAGGAATCCAACTTTCTGCCAAGGGGAAAGAGTATGTCATAGATTGGCCTGGCTGCCTTCTTACTCTTCCACCTCTGCCCAGGGCGGGAGGAGGGCAGCTTTCACTATGCTGGGCCTTCTACCCTCCTGCAGAGGGACTCCTGTTGTGAGCTGGTATATAGAGTCACAAACACACATACACCTCTCTCCTGAACCTTTAGGTTCTACTGTCTCCTTGTGCTCTGTTATGCCAGAGTATTGGCCACTTTCCCAGGCACCCTGTTCTTTATAGAGCAAACCTACACCTGACAGTTCCTCCCTATGGATGCCAGACCTTGTGGGCCATCCTGGGCCTGCGTCTTGGTCTCTCACGTGCTGACCAGCCATAGTCAGACACAGGCCAGTTCTCCTACCTGGGGAGCTCTGCCTACTCAGAACCCTCACCTCCTAGTCTGGGGCCCACTAACACTCACCAGGCTTGGAGGCAGGCTGGGCGTAGAGAACTGTGCCACCATGAGGTCCCGGTCAATTGTGAGCAGCTTCCAGCTTCCACCAGACCCCCCTGGAGAAGGCAGATGCTAACACCTTTCCCACCCATTCCCTGCATAACCAGAGTCCCAGGTTGGTGACTGTATACCAAAGTGCCCCTTGTATCTTGAGAAGAAAAGGGATACCCAACAAAAGGAGTGTCACAAACCCCCGACTGCACACAGCCATGGGCAAGCCTCCTGCTTAGTCCCTTGTTCATCCAGCAGATGCTAACTAAGCCCAGGGACTGCCAAATCTGGGGACACAGCAGACTATCATGGCACATCCACCCACCACTTAATGACTGCAGTCTTCAACGGTGGTGGCAAGGCCTAGAGGGTTGGAGTGCTGCTGGTTCTGGGCAGTGGGGTCCAAGGAGATTCTTAAGCAGGGAGTGTATGACGAGATATGGTTTAGGAGCAATACTTCGAAAGCTTTGTGGAGGAATGACTATCGTCAGGGCAGATAGAAGACTCAAAAGACATTGTAGGGACAGAGTCACAGTTCCACATAAGAGGAACATGAGGGAGCCAACACAGGGTTTCTCATGGGCCATGGAATGGCAGAGCTGCCAGTCTGAGGTTTTGGAGTTGAGGGAAGGATGACTCTGGCAGATCTTGGCAAGAGAAAACTTTGTAGGTTAGAGGAGCAGGGGGTGTGTGGAGGCAGGGCCGGGATGTGCAGGGTAGAGTGGGGCAAGAGAAACAGTCTGTTGGTTGGGAAGGTCCTGCATGGTCAGGGTCCTTGAGAGATGCAGTAAAGCCTGCAGGACAGTCAGTAGTGCAGAGTGGCCAGGAGAGCTACTACTGCCCCATGTGCTGGAGTTCTAGCCCCCCACCCCGCCCCCCGGCCCGGCTGGCTTGCTCACCAGCCCTGCTCACCAGCTGTCAAGGAGGTCACAGTGCCCATCTGGGTGTCCACAACAAATAGGTCCTGAAGCAAAGGGGAGCCCACATGTGGCACCACATCCAAGAGCCCTATGAGTCCCTCTTCCACCTCCTCTCCTAGGGACCCATGGGCCAAGGCAGGGCTATGAGCAACTATGGCAACAACTCCTCAGTGCAATCAGTAGTGGCTTAAAGGCCTGGACTCAAAGCCCAGCCCCATCATGACTTGCTGCCTGACTCTAGGCAAGGCAAGGAATGCCTCTGAGCCCCTGACCTAGCATGAAGAACAAATGATATCACACTCAAAGAAAAGTATGGCACACTATAGGTGTCCCCACCCAATCCCTGGGAGAAAGCCTCTGTCCCATCTCTATCAGGTTCCCTGTATGGTGTTTGGGGGGCCACCCTAGTGGCCCCCTTGTTCTCCCGCTGGAAATGCCTGGGGGAAGGGGAATCACAGCTTGGCCTCAGGAGAAAAGGCTAAGGGCTCTGTTGTGGGGCACCAGGGTAGGCTGCAGCCTCCTGAAGAAAAGTAAGTCTAGGACAGGAGCAGGCAGGGAAGGGACTCGTAAGACTTTGTGGCTAGGTCCAGCTATCAGTGTGACAACCTCCCGGAGGTTGGTCAGAGAGTCTCAACACAGTCAGGGCCTTACCTGCCGGCTACGCTGAGCTGAGTCAAAAACCACTCTCTGGCTGTCAGCTGACCAGCATCCCAAAGGCAGAAGGCTGCAGTAGATCCCGAGAAGTTCTCTGCAAAGATGGGAGGGCTGAGGGTTACCTCTGGCAGTGGAGGTACGGGAGGTCAAGACTATGAGGCAGGCTGGGCTGCTGGGGAATTCACCCGAGGCCCCTGCAGCTGTGACAGAATGGCAGTCCTACACATGGGGGTACTCTAGGTGATGAGGGGCTGCCTGAAGAGGGGGCTGGAGGTAAACACTTGTGAGGACCCAGGAGAGGCAGAGCTCAAGAGCTTCTGAGAGAAACCATAGTTGCTTGGAAGAAGAGCACTGGCTCTCCTATGAGCTGCTCTTATTGGGCCCCTGATAGGCACCAAGTGCTGTAACCAAGATGACACTTATCTGTCCATTATGGTGTTTAGCAGAGTGCCTGACAAAGGGGGCTGAATAAATTCCATCCTTTAATATTACTCATTTAACCCTCACTACAATGCTATAAAGAAGCACAGATCCATCCCCCACAGATAATAAATAAAGCTCAGAGAAGTGAGGACACCATCCAAGGACCCATAGCTAATAAGGAACAGAGCTGGGATTCAGACCAGATCCCCACCACTGTATCCCTGCAACCCCAAAAGAAGATAAAGAAGCCATATCTTGCTCACTGGACCCCTGGAACTGAGGTGTCCTGAACAAAAAGACTGTCACCCTTCATGTCCTTGGGATGGTTCAGGATCCCAGAGAAAGCAGTGACCACTTGAGACTATGACCAGACCCTGTTGGCCAAGAGCCACCCACGCAGAGACCCCACTGACTCAAAGGCTTGGATGGGACAAACGCTAGGGCAGGGGCTGGGAGTGGAACAATGTAGCACCCTTGAGCTTGGAGCATCTCAAATAGGACATTCCAACCTAGTGCACTTTCTGAGACCCCTTGGAACAGAGGATTTAACCATCCACCGGAAACATAAGGTCTACCTAGGAGCTGCAGCAAAGGGATGAGACCATTTAAATCCCATGCCAGCTTGGGCCACTCTGATCTCAGCTTTGATCAAGCTGACTTCCTTCTATCAGAACTGCTCCCTATGGTGATGGCCTCACTCCGTGTGCAGGCTGGTTATGGAGCTGGTCCAGCAGGAAGGGATACTTCAGATAGAACCCAGGAAAGGAGAACAGAGGCAGCTGGTCCTGCATGGGAATGACAGACAGAGGGAAAACAGAACTACAGGCTTCACTGCACCTACCCAGAGACACATCCCTTACCTCCCAGCTGCCGAGGCACGACGTCCACCACCACTGAAGTCACCTTGGTATACCAATCGTACTGCAAGAGAACACACTGGTCAGGCCCACCAAGGGACTGGCAGTGTCCTGAGGGCACAGAGCTCTGCACCCTTCCTCTTCTCCGATAACCCTGGGTAGCCTCAGGGAAGGGGAGGTCCTGAGACAAGCCCGATGTATCTCCTTTCCGGTGACCTGGACAGATGTCCCGAGGGGCCTCTGACTTTCACAAGGAGCCCAGAGCTCTTCCTGGGCAAGGACTAAGACTCTAACTGCCCACTTTATCCATCCCTTTGCAGAGCCTGACTATAAGCATATGAGAAGAAAAAGGAGGAGAATTCTTGTAGACAGAGGGTGCTCTAAGGTGGTGAGTCCTGAAAGTGCAAAGCCTCCCACACCGGCACTCTCAGCCTCCAGGGACTGGTCCTGGGAAGCCACCATCACAGCACCCAGGACAGAAGGTCCACTTAGGGCCCCATGGGGAGATGAAGCTGACCATCCCTTCCTCTTGCTGACCACTCCAAGCCCACCTCCAGCTCACCAGACACAGCTGGCTACACTGATGATGGGGGACCAGAGATGGGTACTGCAGGTAGATGACACGACACTGGTCTGGGCTCAGCCGGGGAGAGGACACAGCCAGAGAGTCATCCGAGAGAAGCTCTAGATCAGATGAAAACGTGAGCATTCATGCAGGCTGGCAAGGCCAGTATGTGTCAGCAAAGCACAAGTGGGCACCAGTACTTACCACATTGACCCCCGGTGAGGTCCACATAGTAAAGGGCTGACCTGGAACCACCAGAGAGACACTCAGGTTCAGAGCCAGCCTGAGCTGTGAGGCCCCCTGCCCTGCTCCACTTCCTTACCTGCGATTGGTGCAGAAGCGGATGCCCAGCCGGAAGGGCTCATGCCACCAACCTACAAACACCACACCTGTGTCTCCAGGGGCCCAGAATGCCTGTAAACAAAACCACAGGGCAAGTATGAACATGGGGCAGTGGCTCAAGCAGGGCCCCCCAGACTCCAGGAGTGGGGTAGGCCGAGTCAGTGCTAACCTGTCCAGGGGACACACTCTCAGGGACCCCTTCAAGCACAGAGATGTTGCCGCTCTCAACATCCAGCACGCAGAGCACAGGAGTGCTTTTGGAAACCATGTTTTCTCCCCAGTCTTCATAAAACACAAACTGATCCCCCTAAGAACACAAGATACTCAATGCCCAGCCTGTCTTGCCTGCCCCCTAGAAGCCAGCGCCTCCCCAGTTCTGACAGGCACAATGTGGGCAGGGAGCACGCTGAACCCTAGGCAGCCCAGAAGGGCCTTCTTGGAATGGCCAGGAACATGAGCACCTTGATGGCTTGGTCTGGCTTCTTCGGCCTGGCCACTTCATCATCGCTGCCACTGATGTCCAAGGCTTTTGTCTGAAAAAAAGACTCAGCCTTGGGGCGCTTCTTCTCTGCCACATACAACAAGTGTGTCTCCGAGTGCGACCAGGACAGGCAACCAAAGCAGTCTGGGTGCAAGGAAGGCTGATCAGGGGGAGCCCTGGGCCACGGCTGCCCCTCCTGTCCACCCTGTCTGCTCACCAGCCAGCTGTCTCACCGTCCTCATACACAAGCCCATGTTTCTCCAACAGTGACAGGTTGAAGCTCTTGAGCTTCCGGTTCTTCTCCCAGACCTGAGGACATCTGGGCATCAGGTTACCTGCCCCCGCCCCCAACAGAGCCTCATCTGTGGGACTGAGCCCCCAGTTGCCCACCACCTGGTCTCATGCAAACTCACCTCCAGGAACTGCTTCTCCTCCCCAGGGCTCGTGCCTCCAGCCTTCCGCAGCACAGCTTTCAAGGCGCCTGAAGGAGAGTCTCTGCTCAGCAGCCTGAAGAGGACACGGTGGCAGTTCGAGATTACACAGCGATAGCCCCATCCTGCCCCCTTAATGACCACAACCTCTCAGACAAGATTCTTGAGACTTTGGCCTCACATCAGCCCCTGCAGCCCTTCTAGCTCCACCATGGCAGCTGGTCTTGCCTCTCTGCCTGGGCCAGAGGCTCTACTCTCCCCAGCCTCCCTGAAGCTCCATGGACTCTAGTCCAGGCCAAATCTGGACCAAGCCTCCAGTGCTTATCAGGCCATGTTACTAGAGACCACGTGAGTTCACGAGGGGCAAGAACCTGGCTCCTGGTCTCCCTTCAGGGCCCTACCTGCAGCAAGGCACATGGCAGGCCTTCATAAAAGGCTTTCGGATGGCTGTGGCCTTGCCCACAAGCTTCTTCCCTCAAACTTACTCCCCGCGGGTCTCCACGCTGTTGCCTGCAGGCCCTGAGAACACCACTGAGTCCCCATCGTGGAACACCAGGTACTGGCGGCAAAATCGGATGTTCTCCATGCGTTCCAGGTCCCTCTGTGTCCATTCTGTGAGGAGAGGCATGAGACTGCTAACGTGACTTGACCAGTCCCAGTACAGGCTCCTCTCGACACCGCCCCCACCCCGGGAAGGCCCAGCCCACCTCCCCAGTCTGTCTCCAGATATTCTGGATGCACGATGGACAACACTCGGCCACAACTCAGGTCTAGGCCTGAGCCTATGGCATGTCAAGAGAGAAATCGCTACTGCTCCCAGTACCCACCTCCACCCTAGAATTTGAGGGGAGCCCGGCACGTGTAAGGAATAGGGTGAGGGGGTGAGCCTACAAGGCCCACACCGTGTATCCCGGTCTGAGTTCTACTCCCACACCCTCAACTCATACACTCAAGGGCACCATGCTACACCACACCGAGCAGCGTCCCCCACGCACCTCCTATACGTAGAGTCCTCTGAGGGGTGCACCCTCCCACCCCCACTTTCTCCACGCCCCGTCTTCCTCCACACACTCGTGTGCACTGTCAAGCAGCAAGCCCTCCACATCTCCCTTCTCTCCACGCGAGCGCACGGCCCCGGCCCGCTACTCCATTCCCCTCCATACACACACCGGTGTGCACCGTCCGATAGCGGCCCCCGTACTGCGTGGTAACATCCGGGCCCAGGCAGGCGGCGCTCAGCGCGGGCTGGCGACTAAGACCCCGGTACAGCGCCGCCGCCTCCTCGGGCTCGTTCAGCAGCACCTGCGCAGGGGACACACCAGGGTCAGGCCCGGCCCGGGCTGCAGGGACCACGGGCACCGCGGGCCGAGCCCTCACCTGGCGCTCCATGATACCTCTCGGCCGCCGGAGCGGGGCGGCGCGTGCTGGCGCCCGGAAGTGAGGCTTCGGAGGGCGGAGCCAGGAGCGGCCCCGCCTGCTTCAGCCACCGCGCGTCGGGGGAGGGGCCGGAGCTCCGACGAATGGGCGAGGACCCTAAGCAGAGGGGCGGGACCTCGAGGGTGAGGTTGTGGGTTCTGTGAGACAGTAGTCCGAGCTTTGGACCCAGGAGTCCGGGAGGGTGGGGGCAGGGACCTCGAGGAAAGGAACAGGCATTTCGAGGCGGGGGAATTGGTCTGAGGCCAAATCCCAGGCCTGGTACAGGGAGAGGAGGGAATGAGGTCTCTGAGGAGAGGGGCTGGCTCTAGGAAACGGAATACAGGACCGATCTCTAGGCAGTGTAAGGCCTGTGAGCAGTTACGCGGCTCGAGTGAGGAGGTGAAGTCTGAGTCAGAAACAGCCAGTGAGGTGAAAGAAGCTAGGTTGGACGGGGGTGGGCCCTAAGAAGGACCGGGCCTGGGGGGGACGCGAATCAATGGATCATTGAAGAGAGGGGCGGGGTGGGGCGGGACGGGGGCAGAGTCCTGTAAGGGTCGGATACACTAAAAGGCGATGAGGGCGTGTCCGGGAGAGGCGAGATAGGAGCTGAAGCTGGCCCCAGCAGGCATTTCCCGCAGCCCTGGGGCTGACTGTTCCTCCTGGTCCATTACGAAGCAAACATTCACCAGCAGGTACCAGCCCCGCTCTGGAGGGGCTCCCAGGCAGACGGGGAGAGGAGGACTGAGGTGCACTCCTGGCGGAGCGCGCAGAGCCCTGGGGTGCGGGTTAAAGAAGGGAGGGAGGATGCTGAGCTCTCTGGGCTTATCGCCCACCAGGCCTACCCTAAGAGCTATCAGTCCTTGCTGGGGACCGTGAGAGGGTGGGTCTCTGCCCTCCTCAGGCCTCATCCAAAGCTCTTGGGTGCAGACGGGGCGGGAGCGGGGGGGACGCGGGGGTGGGGGGTGTCAAGGCCACACCCAGAACCAGAGAACTTCCTGTGGACAGGAGAACCTGGACAGGCAGTCTACCTCAGCGCAGTGGCACGGGACTGGGTGAGTTATGGCAGAGGAGGGCAGGAGAGACTGGGCAGCAGTCATCTAGTAGGCATGTCCCCTACTCCATATACCCTGAGCCTAGGTGGTCTTCCACACCTCAGGGACCAGGCTTCCTGCACTCTGCGTTGCCTCTGAGATCCCCACTTGCCTGGACTGCAGCTTCCCCTTCCCCATCAACCACACTGGACTAGTTAAGTAAGAACAGTCCCTACTTTCTGAGGCCACTTGCATTTGTGAGAACCAAGTACGCACAGGCCTGTCAAGGCCAGAAATGAGAGGAAAGAGTGGCCGCAGCCACCAAGCTGAGTGGAAAGGTTGAAAACTAAGATGTTCATCACAGTGTGTTGTTTATTACTTTAAGGAAAACCGGGACCATGGTGCCCAGCCTGCAGGGTGTGTACTGTAGACTGGCTATAAACTCATCATGCAGCTCTCTGGAGGCTGGACATTGGAGGATAAACATTCTAAGTACCTGGGATGAACATGCAGAAATAAACAGGAGGCTAGAAGACAGAAGGTACTGCACCTTCTGGCTTCTGTTTAAATGAAAAAGAAAAACAGGAAGGAAGGACATATGTTAAGATACTAACTCTGGAGGAAGGTCAGAGGTGAGGCTGATACTCTTTTGTTTATGTGCATCTTAAAAATTTTCTAGCAGCTCTGGGTTACTCTGGTTAGGGGGTTCACCCATGCTATTGGGGAAGAACTAAGGTCTGGCGGCCTTCAAGAGTTGAGGGGTTGGAGCAGACACCGCAAGGTAGATAGGTGTGGTGCTTGTTGACAGCACCAGGGGGCAGCACCTGCTCACCCAGCTCACCGGGAACCAGGCCCCAGAAAGCTACACAGCCTGGACACACTGGCCTTGGAGGCACCATTCCTCAACATCTGCACAATGAACTAACTGCTCCCTCCAGGTCCAAACTCGGGAGCTGCCCTGGGCGTGTTTGTGAAGGGCCCGTTGTTTTGGGCCAGCTTGGTGTAGACTTAGCCGTGGCCTTGCCAGCAGCGCTTCTACAACGTGGCCCTTTCACTCTTCTCCCTTTAACTGTAAACAGACAGGATTGTCACGAGTTTGAGGCTTTGTTCCTCTGGCTAAGCCTTACCATTTCAGAAACCATCCCAGAGACAGTCTGTAGGTTGTTTATATCAAGTCCTTTTATTCTGATACCACAGAATTACCTTGTCACAATACAGGGGGAGGGACACTGAAGTACCACGAGTTCTCACAGAGCACAGGAGGACGGCACACAATTCACAAGGTCATGTGGAGGACTCGGGTCATTGCACTTACAACTGTAAACTTGTTTGTTTGACTTTGTACAGCACTCTTCCCCCCTCCAAGGAGAGAAGGAAAGAAAGGGAGAGAGGCATGAGGGGAGGGAGGTATGGAGGGAGGGAGGGGAAAGCAAAAACAAGACATGGAAGCTAGCAGAGAAAAGGCTTTGGGCGGCCACCACTCTCCAGGGCACTGCGCTTGGAGAGCAGGAGCTGATTTGATCCCAGAGGCTGAGTGGGGCAGACACACACACACACACACACACACATACACATTCACACGCTTGTTCACATGCATACACACACAGTATCTCACGATTTCCATGGCTCTCCAGCGCCACCCCAGTGCCCATGGCAGCAGGGCTGCTGGTACCCAGGGAGACAGAGATGATATCTCTGAGGAGTTTCAGTTGGTCAGGCCTGTCCCTCTGACCCTGTCGGAGTCCACGATGACAAATATTTACAGATGGGGGGAGGATGGCATGAGGGCAGGGGAAGGGCCATGCTGCCATGGCAAAGGATCTGCCTAGAAAACTCCGCACAGGCTCCACAAGACAGGCCATAGTTACTGCCGCTGCTGCCCTCTCATCATGGGCCCTGAGACCACATTCTCTTCCCAAGGACTAAGTTGGTGGATGGGAGGGGATTGTCCCTGTGAAGGGAGTGCATTAGGCCCTGGAGTGGGCAGAGACAATGCCCTTGCTCATGACACTGAGGAGGCAGGTATGGAGAAGGCCTAGACCGCATCCCAGGGACTCTGCCCATTTGGAGATGTGCTCGATGCTCCCCCACTGCCCAAGGCACCAAATGCTGGTCCCTCAGCCTCTGACTGCAGTGCCCCCAGAGCCACAGCTGCATCTACACAAGGCCTGCTCCAGCCACCTTCGCAAGGGTTGATGGATACAGATGTGTCCTGTGGGTACAGTGGGGAGTGGCGGATGTCAGAAATTTCAAACTCAGAAGGCTTGGTCACAAAGGAAATTTGCTGAAAAGTCAACATTGTAGAGCCTAAGACTGGGCCCGATGGAGGCTGACCTGTTTTGTCCTCTCCCTGCTTGTTCCCTGTACCTGGTCCATCCCCTGGCCTTTAGTGGAAAGGATTACTGTCTTGGTCCCCCCATGTGTCAGGCCACCAGGCACATCCCCACACAGACTTGGCTCTGGGTAGTCAGAGGTGATGGATAGTGGCCTCCCTTAGCCCTTGCTCAGATGGGCTCTTACAGCCCAGGCCTGATCTCTGGGATGAGGCAGGTGTCCTGGGGGGTGGGTGAAGCTCAAATCCAGGGTCACAGGCCCAAAACAGAGGTCAGCAGCCTCCTGCCCCATCCACAGCTGCCAGAGGTAGGCCAGGATCCCTCTCTGAAGAGCTGTGTAGACCTTATAGGAAAATATGAGAAATGTGGACCCCTGAGAAATGCATGGTGCAAACCAGAGCAAACTGGAGGAAGGCCAGGCCTCGAGGGGTCAGACAGCCACTGCCTGCTGCACTCCTGGCTCAGTCACAGAGAAGCTGATGAGCGGTGTGATACTTGGGCTTCAGAGATGAGGGTGGGCAGGGAGTTTAGGTCCTGGAGACAGATGGAAAGAGGGTCACAAAAGAACCTTCTGTGAATTTTACTATTGAGAAGCTTCCCAAGAAACTCAGCTTGAAGCCACTGTCTATGTGAACATCTACTCTGGTCCAAGATGACATTGTCAGCTGCCTTTGCCACAAGTGCCAGAGACCTAGCTCTTACTGAGCACCTGCTGACCCCCTTGTCTCAGCCTAGATCTCTTGGCTCACAGACCTCGGAGCCCCCTGAGCTACAAGGAAGAGGCACGGAGCAGGTGCAGTCAGGAGCTGGAGTCCCTAGGATATAGCCAGATCCTGCCTCTGTGTCTCTGGCCAAAGACACAGCCCAGCTATGTGCCTGAGCCATGTCCCACTGAAAAGGGTGGCCAGACGCCTCTGGCTCAGGGATGGGATAAGAGGGGGAGCGACTTACAGATGGAAATCCTACAGCAAACCTTCAGAATGTTCACCCACACACTCCCGAGTGGGCTCCACCAGCGTGTCTACTCCAAAGGCTTCTTTTCCCCTACCATCCTGGTCCGAGAAGCCTGCAGGGCATGTGAGGCCCTGCACTGCCCGCCCCGCAGCCTGGCACGCTCAGGCAACAATTCCAGCAGGTCCTCACTAGCTCGTGCAGAAGTCAGCTAGAAGCACTCCTGAAGGAGAGGTTCTGAGGCAAAAAGAACTCCCAAGCAAGAGGGCGGAGCATTTAAAATGGATGAAATCGTGCAAAAAGGCTGCGAGCTGTGCATGCTCCACTGCAGGACAGGCGGTGACTCGCCTGGCAGCAGCGAGTCCTGCCACAGGTCAAACATGCCACAGACTGAGAATTTCACACACACGGTGGGAGCAGGGGCTGGGGGGTTTGATATGAGCTTATCTATCCAGTTTCTCAACTGCATGTTTGCAATTAACTCCTTATACATAACATGGAATTTATTAAATATTAACAGTTGTCTTTGAGGGTTTATATTTCATTGCATAGAACGTTAGAGATGAGACTGGTGGGGGTGCCCAAGAGGAAGGGGGGCCCCCAAGGTAAGGGCCTTGGGGAGGAGTGCTGCCCAGTCCGCCAGCCAGGTGGACGGTGCCACACTCCCCAGCACAGGGCTCTGGGCCCTGCCCTTGGCTGGCAGAAGCACTGGCCCCTCTGCTCTGAGCACGCCCACTGGTGATGGCTTAAGAAGGACTGGATTGCACAGTAAACAGAGGCGGGCTGAGGGGCCTCCCTAGACCTCGCCCTGGGGTTGTGCTCTTGGTGGCCTGCTGCCCCCTATTGCTTCTGAGTCAACATTCTCCCTGTGCTGATCAGGGGCAGAGCAGAGAGGAAACCAAACCATCAGTCACAGGTAGTGGTGGAGGGGAGAGGCAAGGAGGTGAGCAAAGAAAAAGAAGGGGGAAGAAAGAGAAACAAAAGAAAACTGCTTATGAGGTATACACGGAAATCAAACTGAAATGATTAAGGCTGTTCTTGAAATCAAAAGAAATCCCCAGGTGTACGAACAGGAGCTGGCTGCTCGAGATGATGGCGGTGTCGCTGGGATGGTCACAATGGCTGGGGGGGTTGGGAGGGCGGATGGCTTTGAGATGGTGGCAGGCGTGCTAGCATGCCGCCACCCACGGGCTGGGAGAAGCCTCAGCCAGTGCCCACGCTGCTTTTCGGTGCTATGGCCTCTTATTTCAGCGATGAGACAGTGTTAGGTCCTAATGTTTGTAAAGTTCTCCCAACCCCGTGCTGGCCACATGGAAGTCTGCTCCGATGTCACCCAGAGGGCAGGGTGAGGGGAGCAGGGCCCTGTGGCCACAGAGGGATCCGGGCCAGCTGGAATGTGAAGGAAACGGAGCCCGGGGCCCCCAGCCCTCAGTCAAAGCCCCTCTCCAAGGCTGTGGAAAAACTTCTGGCATCATGGAGGGAGGGCAGCGTCCGTCAAAAACAGGCAGCCTGCGCCCAAACTCTGTGTATAACGCATAGGAAGCCTGGCTGGCCGGGCCGCAGAAAGGCGGCCGTGGGAACAGCAGCAGGACTGCCACAGTGGCAGGGTGTCCGGAGAGGGCTCCTCCCTCCCAGCGAAGGCCATGCCTTGAAGGTGGCGCCCTGAGGAGAGCAGGGTCTCTGGAAAGACAATCATGGATCCCCCGGGGCCAGTGGTCCCAACGTGTCCAGCAGATGCTTCACCCAGACAGCTGCTGTTAGAAAACATCCCGTCCTCAACGGAGGCCTGCCTGCCACGTCCCACCTGGTGTGAGTCTTTGGGCCAAGGGTTTGCCAGATTGCAGATGCTTGGAGGAGAGAAGGAGGGAGGGGAAAAGAAGAAAGAAGGATTTCGTCAAGAGCTGTGGACGGCTGCTTCCCATCCCTGCCCTCCTCTTGGTGATCTGCCCATGTGCTGATGGACTGACTCTTCCTCACCCAGGGGGTCCCTACCTGTTGAGCTTTGGGAAGACAGGTGCTTGGGTAATTTTGAGGTCATGAAGACAAGGACAGAAGCAAAGAGTATCCATTTGGCCAGAAGGGACATTTCTTGAATATAACATAAGTTGCTTGAGAGTGAGGGAGATGGAATTTTGTTTAAAACGGCCGGCCTCTCCCAGCCCGCTTCTAAAAAGGCCATAGAAGACACCAGGAGATGGGCACTCAGAGCCCAAGTGCTGAACCATGTGGCCCTGTCATTGGCCAAATGCCAGAACTCGAGGGAGATTCCTTTAACTACAAAGTTGGTGGTGTCAATGGCCCAACCAGGCTGTGTGGCAGGATGCAGAACCACGCCCATGGCTCCTTTCGCTCCTCAGTGACAGAGTCCTAGTCCTAAACCCAAGGTAGGTTCTACCATGAACCCAACCCATGGGCTGCCCCTCCTTCCCTTCAGCACAATTTCTGATTTCACATCTGTTCCAGGGCAACTCCGAGGAAATGTCCAGCTGGGCGGGAAAGCGGCAGGGAGCCCGCTGTCGTGGGGTGAAGGCAGGAAGAACGCTGGGGGTGATGCACTGTGGCTACTGTTATTAGAATAAATTCCGGGCTCTTTACGTTGGCCTACAAAGCCCACCAAGCTGGTTCCCACCCCCTCAGACTTCACCCTGACCACCTCTCCCCTCACTGTGGCTCTGGCTATACCGGCCTTTTGTCTGGCCCCAAAGCCCATCTGTCCCATCCTAACATCATCCCGCCTCAAGCCTTACCTCACACTGACTGCTTTCTTAAGAGCAGACCCCTCTGCCCCACAACCCTGCTTCACTGGCTTCGTAACACTTACCACCTTCAGAAATTACCTTTTTAATCTTTAGGGTTTTTTTTTTTTTACTTATTTTTTCTCTGTCCCCCTTAGATGGACTGTCTGCTTTGGAGGGCAGGGACCTGGTTTTGTCCCCTGCTGTATCCCTTGAACCTGGAACAGGGCCTGGCCCCTGCCTAGGGCTTGACAAACATTTGTGGAATAAACAGGTAAGTGGATGAAAGACTGGACCTTTCTAGGGTCCCCACTGTTCCTCCAGAGACAGGCAGCCCTTCTACCACTACACCCAGCTCCTTCCTACAAGCAGCCCTGGTCTGGGCTCCCTTGTGATTTGCTCGCTGACTCTCTGGCCCTGCCACACACATGCCTGCTCACCATGAGAAGCACCCAAACCCCTGAATTCTTTACCTGAGAAGTGGCGAAGGAAGGGAAGGGAGAGGGCCCCAGGGTTATGGAATGCTAGAAGGTGGTCCTTGGCCACCCAAAGAGCAGTGCGGCTGGCCAGGCTACCCTCCCTGCCGTCCTGGGTGATGTACTACCTCCTCCTCTGCCACAGAGGCGGGGCTGGGGCCAGAGGGGGTTCCAGGAGGAGGCTTCTCATCCCGTGTTGGCCACTGCAGCCCGTTCAGAGGCCCTTCCACTCTCTCCCTGGGCTGATCTGGTTAGGGGCTGAGACTGCCTGTCCGGTGACCTCCCTCTCCTCTCTGTCCTCTTCCTGTCTGCCTCACTTCTCATTTTGCTCTTCCATCTTGCAGGTCATGAGCTCAGCCTGTGAAAGCCAACAGTGTTTTAAGTTCATGCCCATGACTACTAAGCTCTGCAGCACTGGGGACTCTGGCCTCATCAGACTGTTTGGAGCAAAGTCACCAGCACAAGGCCTCAGAGAAGGGGCTTTGGAATCAGTGCCCGGAGCACAGAGCCAAAGTTGTGGGAGATGGTTGGCTTTGCTGAGTTCTTCCCTGAGGTTACTACTTCCCTGAGGTCATCTCAGCCAGCTTGGTGGTCTCTGGCCCTCAGATAGCTGCCAGGCCCATCACGGCTCAAGAAGTCCGCCAGCCTCCTCCCAGTTCGCATTTGTAGGAGCTACATGGGTCTGGTCAGCCAGGCCTTGGACCTTCACCCCTTCCTCTGCCCCACCCTACCCTGGACCTGCTACTCACTGTTATACGCAGAGTCCAGAGCTGTGCCCAGGCCTCTGACTCCAGAGATTTTTCCACAGCAATGATATCATCTCCCTTCGTCTCTTCAAGAGCCTGTGGAGCATTTACAGAGGAAAGCTGGGGAGGAGCTGCATCCCAGGGGGCCCTACCTACAAACTAAGGCCAATTCAAGGTTGTGAGAGCCCTGGGAGGGGCAGTATGGGTGGTGGAGAAGGACAAGGAAGTGCTGGCCCTCGCTTCCCTTTTCCAGGACCCCTACTGAGTTGGCCCCATGTTAAGGCCTCTAGGAGTTGGGTCCCTCCTTTTCCTCCTCCTCCTCCCACACTCACAGGAGAGGATACTGCAGCTCTGGCCACATCACCCACTTCTAAAGACCAGACTCCTCCTAGAGGACCCCTCAGGACCCCCACACGAAGGGAGGCTGGATACAAGCAGCTCATACTTACCCTGCAGGGCATGGTCACCAGAATGAGGAGAACTTTTTGCCAAAAGCAGAGACAGCTGTGACAAAGAAAAAGAAGACAGGCATCAGGAAATTGGACTAGACTCCCTCCTAGTTGGGGGCATTTGGTGCAGTCAAATGCCAAGCCCACCCCAAGGGACAAGGACCCCCCAGAGAGCCACTGGACAGCAGCAGGTAGACCTTCAGGCTGGCTTGTGACTGGCTGACTGAGCCTGGAATCATTTCCCAGACCCGACCTCCGTCAGACGAGGGTCCTGGAGTGGCTGCCCGCCGTGGACCTGGCTGCAGGCAGTGCATACCTTCTGTCAGCTTGCCAGCCTGCTCTGCTGCCCCACCAGGGAGGATTTTGGAGAGCACGCTCTCACCATCGGTGCCTGGCTGCCCGGCAGGAGCCCCTGGGGTCCCTCCAGGCCTGGCTCCGGCCTTCATGCCTAGGGGGAAGAAACCACCATCAGGAGACAGGCTTAAGTGGGAGAGCGGCCCTGAGGGAATCTGAATACAGTCAGTTGTGAGGTGGGAGAGTGAGGGGGAGGAGAGAGAAATGAGGAGAGAAAGAGAGAGAACAGGAAGGAAAGGGGTGGGAGGAGGCAGAAAAAGGGAAGTTGAGGAAAGCAAGGAAGGAGAAGAGGAGGATGGAAAGACAGACAGGAGGAGAGATGGAGAAGGAAGGAGAGAGTAAGAAGCTGTGATCCAGTTTCCATGACCAGAGCTGCCTCGGTCCAAAGTCCCCAGTGCTGGTGACCCCACTGACTCATTCTAACCCCAGGCTTGTCTCCCACTGCATAGGTCTGCAGCCCCCTGGGCACCTTTTCAGGGAGTGGCGCAGGAGGGCGGTGCAGGGGAGCTTAGGGTGCCGGTGGGTGTAGGGAGAGGGCAGACCAGGAATTCTGGGCCACGGCTGAGGGCACCAAAGTATAGGCTCACCTGCAGGTCCAGGTCCTGGTGGTGGCTGGGCCTGAGGAGGCCTCCCCTGTTGGGGTGCTTTGGCTGTCCCTTTAGAGCCATTTGCCTGCTCTGCCCGTGGCTGCAACACAGAACCCGTAGCTCAGACACTGTCCATGGACTCTGCCCATGCCCAGCCTGGAACCAAGGGCACGTCCAAGCTGCAGCCGCAGTATCCACCCTGGGTAGGATCCACGCACTGGAGCCCTACTTACCGGTCCTGCTGGCTGGGGGACTGTGGCTGTCGTGGGTCCTGGCTGAGCCTTCCCTGCTGGCTGGCTGGCAGCAGGGGCTGGGCCCCGGGTGGCTGGCTGGCCCTGTTGCTGCAGCCGAGCCTGCGCCGGGGCCTGCTGAGGGGGCTGTAGCCCAAGACCTTGCTGCTGCTGCTGCTGCTGCTGCTGCTGCTGCTGCTGTGTCTGTGGCTGGCGCGATGCTGTTGCCGAGGGTGTCTGCCTGGATGGTGGCGGCTGTGATTGCTGTGGCCCAGGAGCTGCCTGCCGACCTTGCGACTGTGGCTGGGGTTCTGGCTTTGGCTGTGGTGCAGTGGGCCCCGAGTGGGCCTGCCGGGAGCCCTTCTTAGTGTCAGAGGCATGATGGTATGCTGACGGAGCACGGGATGGCTGTGAGTATTCAGCAGAGCTGGGGTACCCAGGCTGACCCTTCTTCTGCATGGCCGGGGCAGGGCTGGGCTGAGGGTGAGGCCGGGCCTCATGGCGACCCAGGTCCCGAGTGTGTGGTTTGGCAGCACGCCGGCCCGGCTCCTCGCCAGCATGGCGGCCTGAGTGCCGCCCGTGGTCACCGTGGTGCCGGTGTTCCTTGGCTGAGGTGTGGCGGCTCGGGCCACCCTCATCATGTGGCCACAGGCCCTCCTCGGGGGGCTCATCGTAGTCGTGGTAGCTGTGCCTGGCAGGGCCTCGCTTCTGGGAGGAGGAGGAGACTGCATGGCCCCCGTGGTGCCTGAACCGGTCAGAGCGGGCATCCCGGGGCTTATCAAACCAGTCTGTCTCCTCCTGGCCCAGGTGATACGCTTCAGAGACCAAAAACAGAACACCATCAACCCCCGGGCTGGCCGCAGGGGGAGGCCCAGCTGAAGCCATGCAAGGAAACCAGAGAGTGGGCACCACAGCCACAAGCAATTAACACTAGGCCCCCAGCCCGCCCCCCCACAACCAGGGCCAGGTGGAACAGCCCACTGGGTGAGGTGCCAAGCCAGGACCCCCTGGGACATCGCAGGGCCCAGGGCCCCACGGGCGGGCAGGCCCCCCGGGTGCTGAGCGGCTGCAGAAATCACCCCTGGCTGCCATTACCTTCGCTGTCGGAAACTACGCAGTGGGAGTCATCCAGGATGTAGCCCTCCTCACGCTTATATGTGTGGGCCCGAGGCCCATCCTTGACATGCTCCTGGACGTCAGGCATGGAGTGGCTGGAGCAGAACTGTGGGCAGGTGTCCCCAGGAGGGAGGGTGCCGCCGGCAGGGCGGGGCCGCCCCAAGGGGCTGACGGGGCTCTCCTCTTCAGAGGCCTGGCTCCGCATGGGGGGCCGGGACCGGCCGTGGGCCATGCTCAGGGACGAGGGCTTGGGGCCCGCTTTTTGAAGTCTCTCCACAGCTTCTCGTTCCCGCTCATATCCCTTGCCCCGGGCGCTGAAGTCATGGCTGGACAGTTTCTCCCCACTATATGCAGACGCCACTCGGGACCGGATGCTCCCTCCATACATGCGGTCATCCTCCTCCACTGGGTCCCGACTGGACATCCCATAGTACCTCTGTTGCTCATATACGTTTTTCTTGAGCCCATAGGTGATTTCGTCCTGGAACTTCCTGCCCCGAGAGGCCAGGCTGCTGCTGACTGCAGGGGAGGGGTAGGAGGCCAGGTCGGATTCCACGTCCTTGGCCTCTTCGATAGGTGAGAACTTGGAGATCTTTTGCTCCATGCCCTGCTTCCGGTGCTTGCTGCGTTTTGAGGAGATGGCAGCTGGTGCCAGGCTCTTGGAGGGATGCTTAGGCCCCATGGGACCTGGGCCGTACTTCTCCGCTCGAGTCCCGTGTCTGTAGTCGCTGTCACTGTAGTAGTGGGCACTGGCTGGTCGGCCATTGCTCTCCAGACTCCGGTGATGGCCACCCTTCCCACGGGGGTCATAAGAGTCCTCCTCGGATTCCTCCTCCCCTCTGGTGTAGCAGCAGGGCAATGCAGTCCCCTCAAGGATGCCAGGTTCTCCTGGCTCTTTCCCTGGACGCCCGCTGCTGCTTGGCCCCAGGGGCTCTGGTCGCTGGCTATCAGGGGCAGTGGAGGTGCTGTCCTTGGTCAGCTCACTGATGTCGTCAATCATCACATAGTTCCGAGGGACATTCTGCTCCAGGCTGGTGTAGTGGGAGTCAGAGGGGTAGGTGGAGGCTGCGCTCAGGCTCACACTGCTACGGTCACCAGCCCGGGGCAGCTCAGTGGCCTTGCCTTGCTCATAGCTGCTGCTTACTGCTGGGCCACTATAGCTGGTTTCAGGTGGGGCTGAAGACATGGCCACGACCGGGCTGGCGATCACCTCATAGTTAGTGGGCACCTTCTGTTCCAAGTCGGCTAGTGACGTCTGGCGTGGCTTCTGGTGGGGGGCACGGCTGTCAGCTGGGACTGGGAAAAGAGTGCTCTGTGTGGTTGGCATGGGTGTTTGGGCTGTATAATGGCCTGTGGGACGGAAAGCCTGCTGGCTTGACAGGCTAGGCTCAGCTGGGTAACTGGTGCCAGGAGGAAAGGCAGGTGCTGGGTAGGTGCCGGGGCCAGGGTAGGTGGGTGGCTGGTGGGCTGGGAATCCGTTCTGAGTTGGCCCACCACTGCCTGCAGTGTATTGTGGGGCTGGAGGTGGGAATCGGGGCTGTTGGAAGGCAGTGGGGCCAGAGGGGGTGGCAGGAGCAGCGGCAGTGACAGGGAAGTCTGTATACTGGCCGGCAGGAGTGGCACAGCCCTGGAGCCGCAGCTGGTTGAGCTCACTGTCTGACAAGTAGTCACGATGCTCACCGAGACCACGCAAGGGTGGGTAGTCACGGCCACCCCGGTCTTTGGCCAAAGACTCTTTACGCTGTGTTATACCCAGCTCCAGGTACTTGAGCTTGGCGTCGATCTCCTTCTCCTCCTCATCCAGCTCTGCTTGCTTCTTGCGCAGCTTGGTGGACTCATGTTCCACCAGCCGCAGGTCCCGGTCCAGCTCCCGGAGCAGGCTGGCCTTGGTGGCAGGGACAGCGGTGGGCCCCGCCAGCCCATGCTGCAGCAGGCTGGCTGCATACAGCTGTGGGGGGGCCTGGCCAGCCAGGGGCAGGTGAGCCTCCTCTGGAGGGGGGCTGGGCAGTGTCCGCTTCACCTTGCGGACCAGGCCGTTGGGTGGCAGCGCCGACACCTGAGACAGAGGGAAGGGCGGGCAGCACTGAGACCCAAGGTGTGGGTGACTTGGCGGGGCAAAAGGTAGAAGAGCCCTGGCCTGGGTCGGGGCAGGGGCTGGGCTCCATACGGTTGGTGCTCTGATTCACCAGGCAGCCTTGAGGCCTGCCTTGCCCCCCCACTGGTGGAGATCATCTCTGGCCTGTGATCATTTTACAGGCGTTTTCCCTCCCAGCACTCCAGGCAGCAGGCGAGGGGTGGAGCAGATGCCCCTCTGTGCTGGTCTCTAGGACTGGCCTGCCTCCGAGACCTTCTAGCACACAGTGACCTTGAGAACCCTGCCTATGTCCAGTGGGCTTGCCACCCTCTGTCTCCCACTGAGTGTCCTGAGGTGAGGAGAGTACAGTCTGGCTCTGGTTTTAGGTCTAGCAGCTGGTGGGGACCAAGGGGAGTAGAGGGCCATGGACGGGAATGGAGTGGTCCCTGGGTGCCCACCAGGCTCCCCAGAGGATCACAGGAAGGGGCACATGCTGACTTTGTCAGCTACTGCAGGATCTGGGTCTTTTCCTGCCCCCTGTCCACTCCTCTTTTAAGTGACACACAGCCTAGCCGCCTGTCCACCCTCTTTTCCCAGCTGCCCTCCATCACCCTCTGCCAAACTCTCTGGACTGTGCTCTCGGCCTGGCCCCCAGCTCCCTCCACATCCCTGTTAGCCCACCACTCTCTGGGGCTGCCAGCTACCCTGCAGGGCCTCTCTGGCCTGTCTCTGGCTGTGTTGCTTCCTGGTCCAGGCTCCCTAACACTGCCCTCTGTGCAGTTCTCCTCACCTGCCCTTCACAGTACCTGAAGGTCCACATTACTGGAAGGTGATAGAAGGTTTACCCTGGGTCCTTTGTCTCTAGTTCCTAGCCTTCCCAGAGTGCCCTAGGACTTTGGGCTTTTATGGGCCACCCAACTCCCCAAAATACACTAGGGTCTGACATTGGGCTTCTTACTTTTTACCTTGCCAAGAAACTACATAAAAACCTCCCATCCACACTCACCATCTGTCACAAAGGAAATGATAGTGTGCCCCAGAGCCTCAGAAGAATGGGTGGGCCTTCAACAATACACTTCGCTTTTTGAACTCCTCACTCCATTGTTCACCTTTTGTTATTCTAGCTGCACACCATGAGGGCCCATCATGGCATGGCACCACACTGCCAGCCCACGGAACTCCTGTGCCCACCCTGGCTTGGAGCCAGGACGGCCTGCCTCTCTGGCCTGTGCTCCCTGCCAGCCCAGACTCCTGATCTCTCCCCCAGGCTCTCTGGCCTGCACACCCCAGGGCTTTCCATTACCCAAGTTCATTACCTCCACCACCCTACCTCAAGGCCCTACCCTCTCCTCTCTGCACCATACCCAGAAAACATACCTTACAACGCCTCTGGTTCCTACCCCTTTTCCCCAGGGCCACTGTGCAGTCTTTCCCTTCAGCCTGTCTACTCACATTCTGCCCAGGAAGCTTTCTAAAATACCCATCTTGCCTGTCTCACCTGTCCAAAACCTCCAGAAGCTCCAAGGGCCTACAAGAAAAGCCCATGCTCTTTAGCCTGGCACTCAAAATCTTTGGCAGAAGGCCCTTGCCACTCCTATCTTCCCCTGCATGGCAGCCCACAGCACGCCACCTTGCCTAGTCCCAGGGCGTGCTTGGCAACTAAAGCCACAGGCAAGGGCACGTTGATGCTCCAGGATTCCCTGCCTAGGCGAGCAGATAGGGAGCAGACTTACTGAGGGCCAGATAGGGGCAGGGGACAAGATGAGACCAAGAGATGCTGGAGCCCCATTGGGATGGACCTTGAATGCTAGGCCAAGGGGCTTGGGGTTCCTGTGGGGCCATGGGGAGTAGGCAGTAGGGAGCGGCCCAGCCAGGTCCATGTTACTGATTTTCTAAGGAAACATCCACAGTAGAGGTT
This sequence comes from Paguma larvata, assembly GCA_030068075.1. Classification (NCBI taxonomy): domain Eukaryota; kingdom Metazoa; phylum Chordata; class Mammalia; order Carnivora; family Viverridae; genus Paguma; species Paguma larvata. The sequence goes on along the minus strand of CM057842.1, from coordinate 17,675,048 downwards.
TGGAATGGGAGGGGCCCAGACTGGGATGGGGAGGGGGACATGGTAGGGGCTGGACCAGATATGGGCTGTGAAGAGGCAGTGCTGACGAGAGGCTGGAATTTCTAGCGGTGTCTGGATGGGTGGGTGTGGGGGCCAGTGTGTGAGTCTGTATTTGCCCAGATGTCCTTGCCAGGCTGCTGGCTCCACCAGGTGTGTGTCAGGGAAGGTCCAGTCCTCATCCTCAACTCCTTCCTCTGGGCCTCTGGAGCTGGAGGTGACTCCACCCCCACCCCAGGAGAAACCCCTCCCTGTGGGGCCCCCAGGCTAGAAAGAGACCCCTGTCCCACCCTGGACCAGCCCCTGTGCCCATACCTGGCTACCCAGTCCCCCCTGGTGCTGGTAGAGGGAGAACCTCTCTTTGGTAGACTCCTCGGCGGTTGGGCTGAGGGGCTTAGGGTCGGACAAGGACCGCTGCAGGGTCTTCATGGGGCGAGGCAGCGTCTGCTGGCGGAGAGCGCTGTCAGCCGTGAAGTGCTTCTGGGGACTCACGTGAGCCTTGTTCAGCCTCTCACTGGAAGCAAAGGAGGTGTCCAGGAGCCGGTGTGGGGATAGGGGTGAGACAGGTGAGTAGAGGACCTGGGGGGACTTGGGAGGCTGGCGGCTCACAAGCTGTGACAGGGACTCCGGGGGCAGCTGGGCCTGGTATCCAATCTCCAGGGGATCTGGCTTCTTTTTTTCAAATCTGCCAAGAGGCCCTGGGGTGACGATCTGGATGCCAGGCAGGTAGGGGCTGATGGCGGTTGGACCTACAAGCTGAGGCCCAACCACACCCTGGGCCTGCCCCTCGGGCTCCGTCTGGCAGGCCAGGCTCTCGCCGCGCCCAGTCTTCTCTGGCGCTGAGATGTACCGGACGATCTCCACCTTGGGGTCGGTAGCGGCTGTGATGTGGATGGCTGGAGAGACTCTGGGCAGCTGGTCAGGCTCCGTCTGCACAGAGCAGTCACTGATGGTCTGGATGCCCACGCTGCTCATGGCCCTCGCAGCAGCGGTTGCAGGGGACGATGAGGCAGCAGCATCATGCTTGCTGTCGGAGCCGGAATCCGAGTGGCGGGAAAGCCGGGACCGGCGGCGGCGCACTGGCTGCTCCCACTCGGCACTGTCCTCGTCGTCAGTCTGCACGCTGCAGTCCGCACTCCGTCGCACCCGCCGCCGTCGAGTCAGGAGGTAGCGGCCCTCCCCATCCTCGTCATCCGTCTGCACGCTGCTGTCTGCAATCCTCCTGACCGCGCAGGGCTCGGGCCCTGACTCTGGTTCGCAGGCGTCCCGCAGGCGAGGCATAGAGTGCCGCTTTTTGATGCCGCTGCGGCCTGCCTCCCACGGCTCCTCCGTCTGCAGTGACATATCTGAGGCAGAGCTGGGGAGGCCCCGATGCAGGCCGGGTTCCCGAGGCTGCCCAGGCCCCTCCGGCCCTGCCACAGCGATGAAGGCCGGGTGGGTCAGGGGTGGCCAGTACTGGCCATTCTGAGCCAGCTCCGTGGCAGCTGGGGGAGGCCCTCGGCCAGGTGCCTCACAGGCCACGGGGAAAGGGGCCTTCTGCCGCTGCTTCTGTTCCTCTAGCTGCTGCTGCAGCTGCTGCTGCAGCTGCTGGATCTGCTCCAGCTGCAGACGCTGTTGTGCCAGCTGCTCCCGCTGCAGGGCGAACTGGGCCTGCCGTTCCTCCTGTTGCTGTTGCAGCACATGGTGCTTAATGGTCTGCAGCTCCTGCAGCTCCCGCTGCACCAGGAGCTGCTCTTCCTCGCGGTGTCGCTGCAGCTCCACCCGCTCCCGCTCCAGCTCCTCCTGCAGCCGCAGTTGCCGCAGCTTCTCCAACTCCACCCGCTCCCGCTCCAGCTGCAGCAGCTGCTCCTGCTGTTTCCGCTGTCGCTCCTCCTGCACAGCTTCCTCCTTCTCCAGCCCGGCCCGGCTGAGGGCCCCGCTGCCGCCCCCGGGAGCAGCATCTATGGGCGGCTTCTGGCCGGCCAGAGGGGCTGGGGCGGGGGCTGGAGCTGGGGCTGCTACAGCCTCCTTGGCGGCAGCAGGGGTGGCTGTGGAAAGAGGCTCTTCCCGAGCTGCCCCTGCTGGCAGCTCTGGTCTTGGTGGGCCCCCAGCCCCCGGGGCTTTAGCAACAGCAGGTTTCCCCAGGTAGACAGGACCCTCAACAGGTGGAATGCTGGAAGCAGCGGGGAATCTACTTGGTGCAGGATATCGGTACAACCCTGTGGGCCCAAGGGGTATTCGGGGGGCAATCACGGGCATGCGTGTCAGGCTGGTGAGTGGCACGGCTGTGACCCCACCAGACACGTAAGGCCTGTACATGCCACGGCGCACCATGGGCCGCAGTACTGAGGCGGGCTGGGTGGTTATGGGCAGTGTTGCAGCAATTGGAGTGTTGATAGTCGAGTAGATCATGCCATCGGCTGCACGCACAGTGGCTGTGGATGGCAGCAGCTGTCTGACTGCTGTTCCCTGGCCTACCGTAGGCCTGTACTGGGCCAGGTTCCCAGGACTTGGGTGGCCCTCTGGGAAGGTGGGGTTCCCAAGGAGGCCGGGTCTCAGGGGACCCAGACCCTGGGGGGCGCTGAGCCCAGACCCAGGCTGGGGCTGATACTGCATGAGGTCAGGGCCACCACCACCACTGCCATGCCGCCCTCCATACTGGTCCATGGAGTTGAGGGCAGCACACATGCGGCTGATCTCACGGGCGGTGGTGGCACTGTACTGGGCCAGGCTGGCCTCCTGGAAGCCAGCTGCATCTCCCCGTGCGCCATACCTGTGGTCTGAGTAGATGTTTGACACTGAACTGTAGCGCCTCATGGGAAGTGGGTGAGTCAAAACGTCTGTGGGATGACGCAGGTCTGTATACGAGCCATACTGCAAGCCCTGCCCCAGGTAGCGTCCGTCCACAAAGCCCAGGCTGTAGGAGTGCTTCAGTGAGCTGAGATCCACAGCTGAGTCTCGTCCAGGGCCCTGGAAGAGCTGCCCAATCCTGTGGGCATGGTAGTTGAGGCTAGCCTCAGCCAAATTGGTATCAGACATGGAGGAGTATAGCCTGCCATGGAGGCCCTGTGGGTAGGGCCTCTGCTCCTCATGGGTCCCAGGCCCCACTACCCCCTGTGCCCGGTAGGTGGGGGGCTCGGGAGGCTCAGGGTCCCGGGGACTGTAGAAGGGGCCACCGCTCTGGCCAGGTAGGGCAACGTCTGACACACTCTTCTCAGGAGCGCTAGGAGCGGGGTGGAAGGTGCCTGTGCAGCTACTGCCAAAGGGGAACTTGTAGACCATGTCACAGCATGCCATCTGGCTCTCAGGCCTCATCCCAGTGAGGTCCAGGGCACCTGCGGGTTCCTCTGGGAGCAGTGTGGTCACAGTGCCTGCCGTGCCCTTTCCCATCTGCACCACCACTGCGTGTGGCTTCCTGGCACCTGGAGCAGCGTGTGACCGCAGCTCTGCAGGGGCAGGCCGGTGGGGTTCAGCACCAGGCTCTGGCACTGGGCCCGATTTGAGGCCAACACTCTGGGCACTGCCCATCTGAGTGATTAAAACGTCCCTTCTGGCCAGAGGTGGTACCTGATTGGGCAGGTTATACCTGGCAAACTTGGCCTCCCTGGGTCTTCCACGGGGCCCGCCTCGGTACGGGGCTGTCTGGACAGCCTGCTCTACCTGCTTGACCTGGGCCAGGCACACAGGGCTACCCGCACCCTGGCCAAAGTCAAGCCGGCTCTGGAAGGGGTCTCCATAGACCACAGGCTGCTTTTGTTGAGCCATGAGCACAGAGGAGGCCATGGTGATGCTCACGGTGGTGGCGGTGCTGAGGAAGGCGTGAGTCTGCTCCTGGGCGTTGAGGTTGATGACCAAAGGCTGCACAGCAGTCGACTGCCGTCCTGGGATTGGATCCAGGGCAAGGCCGTACTTCCTCGCTTCCACGGCAAGAGAGGTCAGGTCCATGCCCTGGTCAGTAAGGATGATGGGAGTAGGCTTGACAGCTGTGCGAAGGTCTACCACGGCACTGCCCGGAGGCCTAGGGCCTGGCTCCACCCTAGACGTTCCAGGGACAGAGGAGATCCGGCACAGGGAGATGTTCTCAGCAGGGAGGGCGCCCCAGCCGTAGACTGCCAAGGGCCCGTCCGCGCCAGCACTGGGTGCCCGTGGGAAGCCAGGTGGCCCAGGTGGCTCTGGGGGCAGCTGGGACACACTTGGAGGTGTTGTCTGGCTATAGCTGTGGGTGGTGGGCTGGGTGTCAGTGGGCGAACACACTGGGGAGGTGGAGGCACTGGCATGTACCATCCTGGTCTGGCTGGAGGCATCTGATGCCAGAGTGATGACCATGAAGGGGGCCTCCTGAGAGGGCTGCTGCCACACCAGGCGAGGTGTGCTGGGTCGGTGTGGTGTTTGTGTGCCCTGAGCCACCATGGGTGTTGGGGTCGGGGCACCAGGGCTCCGAGGCATGTCCGAGGCAGGGGTTGGGCTTGGCGTCTGTGTAGAGAACTCAGCTGTGGCCCTTGGGCCCAGCTTGCCAGGGGAGAATGTGGGACTCTCTGAGGGAGAAGTTGGAGAGAGAGGTGGGCTGGAACCCGTGAAGTAGGAATACCCCCGGGAGGCCTTGGGGGCGCCGCTCTCGCCATCACTCACACTCAAGGGCTTGTCTCTGGCAGCCCGTCCACTGGCAGTGGGGCCACTGAGGGCCTGGGGTAGCTCCTCAGTTTGGGACCCGTAGTTTGCAGTGGCTGGGCTCTGTCCATAGCTGTGGCCTACAGCAGACGGTGAAGGGCTGCGCTCAGAGCCTGCTGGGGAGGTCGGAGTCATATAACCTCTTGACAGGCCGGCTGGACAAGGAGCCACGGCTGTGGTGGCTGGGGTGCCAGGGCCCTGAGAAAAGGATATGCCTACCTCCTTGGAGGCAGAGCTGGGGGAGGCAGGAGAGCTGTGAAGCTTGAGGGGGTCCTGAGTCTCCTTTGCAAAATGCTGAGTAACGCGGACATCAGGAATGACTCGGCCACCACTGCTATCTGAGGAGATGGAGGTGGAGAAGGACACAGGGGCAGCAAGCTGGGTGGGACTGGTACCAGGGGTGAGTGGGCCGCCATTTTGCTTCATCGGGTCCATGTACGCACTGTCGGCATTCAGAAACTGCTTCTCCTTCTTCTTGTCCTCCGCAAAGGCCAAGTCCCGGGAGGAGGCCTGCCGCATGCGGGCAATGCTCTGTGATGTCTGAAGGATCTCCTCATACACGGCTGCCCCCAGGCTGGCCGGTGTGCCCTCGGAGGCAGGCTGCGCAGCCCTGCCATAGTCCTGGCTGGGGGTGTCCTGGTACTCAAAGGCGCCCTGACTTCGGGCACCAGTGGGCTGAGAGGTGCCACCTGCCACCTGGCCCTGTTGCCGCTGGAGCAGCTCGGCCTTGCGCATCATCTCTTCATAGGCCTCCTCCGCGCTCTTGAGGGGCCGGCCGGAGCTAGGGGTGGCGGAGCCGCCTGAGGGCGTCTCAGTTGGCGAGTAGAGGGACATGAAGGTGGGCAGGTTGTACTCACTGCCCGACTTGTAGAGCCGGGTAGGGCCGCCATCCAGGGCTTCGGCCTCTGAGTCGAGGGAAGGGGAGGGCGAGTATTCGGAGCAGGAGGAGCGATGGAGCTCCTCCATCTCGGCTGCCTGCCTCAGCTCCTCAGTCGGGGAGGCATCCTCGATGGGTGACAGGTTGCTCGGGGGTGTCTTGGAGCGCTCACGCCGCCGCTGGGCCCGCAGTTCTTCCTTGTCTCGCCGTGTCTTGCGGGCCGTGCTGCGGATACGCTGCTGTTCCACCTCCCGCATCTTCTCCTGCTCCCGCAACAGCTCCTCCTCCTCCCGCAGCTCCTCCTCCTCCGAGGAGTCCTCGATGGTGGGCAGCAGGGGCCCATGTGAGCGGTGCCGGGCCTTGCGCTGCTGCTTTGCTTCTTCCAGTCGCTGCCGGCGGCTGGGACTGCTATCACTGTCCTCCTCCAGGGAGGAGAGGGAGGTGGGAGAGGTGCCCGAAGTGTAGCTGGGCGTGGAGGCAGGCAGCGTGGAGGAGTGCTCCCCGCGGGAGCGGTCCTCCGGCGAGCCTGTCAGGCTCTCCATTTCCAGCTCTGGCTCCCGCTCCAGGCTGGGGTCGGGACCTTGGCCCAGGTCCAGCTCGTGGCCATAGCTGCCCGTGCTATTGAGCTCAATGGTCTTGAAGCGGCGAAGCCCCCCTTGCAGGGCCCCAGTGCCATCGCTGGCCTCGGCTGGGCCTCCCTCGGAGAGCAGCTCCTCGTAGCCTGTGGTGGCGTTGTGTGGCAGACGTCTCTTGGGCAGTGCCGCTGGGTCTTGGCTGGGTTCGGGCCGGGGCCTGGGGCCGCCCTTCTGGGCACCATGTTTGGCCAGACCATGCCCAGAGGTGGCGACATCATCCTCTTCCAGGTTGTCTTCCTCGGCGCTCATCTCCAGTATCTGCCGTCTCATGAACTCCTCGTCGGTCAGTTCTGCTGCCCGGGCTGGGGGCTGGGGTGGGAGAGGGGACAGGCCACCCTCACTGCTGTCCTCCACGTAGTCATGCCTCAACTGGCTGCCAAAGTCATCTGATGACTCGGCTGTGTCCTGCTGCTCCCTCTGGCGCCCCCACTCCAGAGAGTCTTCCTCTTCCTCCAAGATATCCTCCAGCTCCTCATCGGAGTCGTAGGCCTCAGGCATGATGGACAAGGAGTGGGGCCTCCGTTTCTGCTCCTCACCACTGCTCCTGGGTGGCTTGCTCTGCTCGCCCCTGGGGGCTGGGCCCTGGGCCTCCAGCGAAGGCCGCATGCTGCTCCCCACCTTGTGGAGCTCGGAGGGGCTGGGTGGGCGAGGCCCTGTCACCCCTGCGCTGTCCAGGTGCTCCACCTCCTGCTGTACAACGCCTGTGATCTCACTCTGGGAGCTGGAGATGCCGTCGGAGGAATAGCCTGTGTCACTGAGGCTCTGCGGGCTCCGAGACAGGTCCTGAGAATAAGGCTTGCCCGCCAGCTCCTGCAGCAGGGTGAGAAGCAGACACTGACTCCCCATGGCAGACAACTCACTGGGGAAGCCCAGCCCTCTCTGTCAATCCCAGGACCCTGAGGAAGGGGCCCTCCACCTCCCAGGGTATCAGGGCCCACCACCCTCCATTTCTCTGGCCTTGAAAAGCCCAAGCAGCCCCAGATTCTTAAAGAGAAGCTTTATTAGATCTAATGGTAGCAAAATCCACCCAAGCATTTAACCAGGTGCCAGACATAGGACCAGACTCATAGGCTCCAGGCCCACTAGGGCCTCATCCAGGCATCCCTTACCTCCTCTGTGGCCCCAAGGGACCCGCCCCAGGCCTACGTCCCAAGGAACTAAGCCCTTCTCTAGACCATCCCACCTGAGAGTTAAAGTCCCTGGGAAGTGAATGGGACTGACCTCTGCCTCTCCACCCTTGGGGGCTTCTGGAACACCCTTGATGACAGGTGTGGCAGGTTCAGTCCTCCGGGCCCCCATCTTTGCTTTAGGAGTCCCAGGGGGCAGGGTAGTCTCTGGAGGTGGCTTCGGCCCGGGCTCGGCTTTAGCTGGGATGCCTGTCTTCTTTTCCTGGGCACTGCTTGGGGTCCTGCTGGGTTCAGAAGCCTTGAGGGGTTTGGCCTGGGGGCTGGCCTTGGTGGGCAGAGGACTGGCCTTGGCAGGCAGGGGGCCTGATGGCTGGCCCAGCCCCTGTGGCCCTTTCTGCTTCGGAGGGGCTGTTCCAGCTGCACGGAGAGGGGCCCCCGAGGGGGGCTGCTGTGAGGTGGGCAGCGGCAGCGGGGTCGGCTCTCCCAGGCTGCCCTCTAGTAGCCGCTTAGTTTGGCAGTTCAGACAGAGCCACTCAGTTTTCTGTAAGGAAATGGGAGGGGAGGGGGTTGATGAAAATCACAAAGAAACCAAAGTACTCAAAGAGTATTTCTATAACTATTTCTGTAAGCGGAAGCAGGAGAAAGTCTTCTAAAGCATGACCCCAAAGGCACAAGGAGAAAATGACCGATAGATTTATTGCCCCCAAACTTCCCCATCCTTCAGAGTTCAAATGATAAACCAAAACGAAGAGTCCCTTCTTTACCCCGTAGAGAGCTTTTTCATCCTGCCAGAAAATGAGGAGACCTGCAGGGGAGGAGGGGCTACAGGTAGCACGTGAGTCTGGAGAAGAGGGTGAGTTGGTATGGAGTCCAGCAGCCCAGAGCCCGTGCAAACCAGGGAGCACCTCCTAGGTGCCCGGCCCCTCCCCGGCCTCCTAGCCCTCAGGCCTCAGACACCATCCTTCCCCACACTATTCCCAAGTAAGGGCTGCGCTGGGAGGCCGCAGGCTCCTGGGGCCAGGGGAGGCTGTCTGGGAAAAGCCCTGCTGGGAGGATGGGGCCAAGCAGTCCCCTCTGCTTACACCCCCCCCAGCCCAAGTCACCTTCTCCAAGGCCAGCAAAGACCCTCAGGTGAAATCCTCCTCCTGCCCTTAGAGCTGTTGTGATGAGGACTGTGTGTGCCAGCTCTTAGACTAATGGGGGGCCCTGCTTCCTCCAGATCTGGGTGGGGACCATACACTCAACCATCAGTCCATTACTCTTAAGGTAATAATCCCCTCTGTCAGGCTCAGTGCTGAGGGCTGGAGACACAGCCATGACTAAGACAGACACTGGGGCTGGCATGTAGCCTTCCAGGAGCCCACAGCCCCAAACTGGTCATCCAAGTATGATGTGGACATCATAAAGTTCCTAGAACACCAGAAACCAAGGCTACTTCCCCCAGCTCAGCTGTCTGCACAGGAGTGAGGTCTGAGCATCCCCGGCCCTGCACGGGTGATTCCTGCAGCAGGTCAGAGGCTGACGGGGGCATGTCTCCCAGGAACTTCCTCCACAGTCAGGGCTCTTCCTTGACAAGAATGGAAGCCCCACCCTGGCCCACGGAATGAGGCAGGAAAGAAGATAACCACACACTCATGCCTGCTCCCACCCTGGAGGAGGGGGCAGAGCCTCGGCACTCTGACCTTCCTCCTGCTGCTCCTGCCAGGTGCTCAGACACTCAGGCTCCCACTAGCAGCTTGGCCACTGGGATGGGCCATTAGGAGAACCACAAGACCCAGAACCACAGGATCACAGAGCCAGGAGACAGGGCAAGGAGGTAGCCCGCGGCCTCATCAGCCCTAATTGGGCTGGCAGCCTCAGCACCCTTACTTCACAGACCGTGCCCATGTCAGACCCTAGCATATGTGACAGATCCTCGGAAGCACATTACCCCCAGAGTGCCTCCCCTCAGCCTGGTATCCTCAGGCCACCGTGGCAGATGGCATATCAATGATCCTGTCCTGGTTTCCTGCCCACAGGGCTACATATCACATCTCTACCCAGGGCCCCAGCAGAGGCCAGACCAGGCAGGTGGCAGGCCCTTGGTGTGTTAAGGGATAGGTCTGATCCACAGGCTTGTTACTCAGAGCCTTGAGATTGCTGTCTGAGATTGGAGCTCTGACTCTGTCCAGAGGCCCAATCCCACGCAGAGGGGCCCAGCTATGGAGGGTCCTACATCTACTCACTTCCCTGGCCCTAGCACCATTACTGATTCCCTTTGACCTTATTTGATCCTCTATATGTCCCTGACACAAACCTCTATGAAGCAATGGGTGCTGGCTACTTGTTGGGTCTTGGGCTCACTTGGCTTGGTCACCCCTAGAATGCTTGAGGAGAATGCTAGGCAGGCTGAGATCGGGCCTGGAAGAGCACAGAGGCTCAGCCTGAGCCCAGAGACCACGTGCCTCTACCACCACCTAGGGACACAGTAGAAATCCCCCCCATGTCAAAGAGGACTGTGACATGACAAAAAGACCCTCGAGAGGTAAGAGGGGTGTAGGCAGAGGCCAAGAGAGTTCTGGAAATGAGAAAAGCCCCAGGATCAGCAAGATGGGGTGAAGATCTGGGCCCAGACAGGGGGCCGGCCTATGGCAACACTGTTCTGACTCCACTTTGGGGCCCTGCACACAGCCATTCCAGCTTAGGCCTCTCGAGGTCAGGTCATCTGCCCTGGCTCGCCTCGGGGGCTTGGCAAACCTCGGATCCCTGCCTCTGGCCTGCAGACCCCACCCCAGAAGCAACAGTCCCAAGGAAGCAAGGGCACCTTGGAAAGATGTTCTGGATGGAGGAGGCAGACCTCCTAGTGCCGAGGGCTCAAAGCCAGCCTGTGCAGCAGCCTGCTTACCTGAGCCCAGAGGCCCAGCCCTCAGCAGAGCATATCACCTGTGGTCACATGCTCCCCAGGGTTTTGTTCCTTCCCACGCTTATTCATGGAGACAGCCAGGCTGCAGAAGGGGCTGCCCAGTCGGGCCTCTTGCTCCCGGCTCTGCTATAACAGGCGGCCAGGGAGGGAGGGAGGGAAGGCAGGCAGGGGGAGGCATGTGAGGTAAGGGCTAAAAATAAACACCTGACCTGGCTGCTGGAGGCCCTTTCCCAGCTCTCTGGAGGTGGGGGGAGAAGGGTGAAGGGCACTGGGGCCTGTAGGGGTGGAGTCTGAGGAGGTCTGGCACAGCACTAAGTTTCTGGGGAATGGGGATGGGGTAGGAGGCTGGTCATGGGGAGGTTCTGTGCCTGGGGCTGCAGCACAGGTCCTGATTTCTTTATTCACTCTGTTCCTTATTTTCTTAATGTTTTTTAAAAATTTATTCTTGAGAAAGAGACAGAGCACGAGCAGGGGAGGGGCAGAGAGGGAGGGAGACACAGAATCCGAAGCAGGCTCCAAGCTCTGAGCTGTCAGCACGGAGCCCGACGTGGGGCTCGAACCCATGAGATCGTGATCTGGGCTGAAGTTGGGGACTTAACCAGCTGAGCCACCCAGGCGCCCCTTTGTTCACTCAGTTTTCATCTCTGAGCCTCACAGCATGCCCTCCCTCACCCTGCCCCTGCTCATTCATTCCATTTTTCCCTGTTCTTTCACTCACTCATTCATGTTTATTCCCTCGTTCATTCATTTACCTGTATGCCTTCTCTTAAGCTCTCCCACCCCTGTCCCCAGCCAGCCCCAGGGAGCTGCTACCTGCTTCCCCTTTGCCTGACCCCCGAGAAGTGGGCAGGGGATGATCTGGGACCTAGGAATGGACAGAGGGACTCTTGATGACCACTTCTGCCTTGCCTCCCTCCGCCCAGTTCCTTTCTGGGGACAGGAAGGTAGGAATGCCCCAGGGTAAGCACCATCTAATGGTGGGAGGTGGGGTCAGGGTGAAGAAGGGGAGGTGAATTGTGTGAGAGTTGGTGGAGTACCCCACAGGTGGATGAGCCCTGCTGCCTTCCAGGACCACTGGCTACTGTGCCTCAAGGGCCAAGGTTGCCCAGTGAGGTTGCAATGCCTGTTGGGCATCCTTCTTTCACTGCCTGCCATCGTCTGAATGACCCTGCAGAACACGATCTCTGTGTATGTGGAGGTGGCCTGCGTCAGTCTGATCACGTGACACCAGCCTGACCAACACCCTATGGCCAGCTGCTGGGCCCAATATACCCCCAGCCAGACCAGGGACGCTAGGTGAGAAATCCAGAGGAAAGATGCCCAGACATAAAGGGCCCAATAGGCATGGCCAGACCCTGGACTACAGGCATGGCTATCACTGGTAATGCTGTTCTCCTGATGCTATGACCCTTTCCCACCCTGTCTCTGGACATGCTTAAGCTTCTCCTTTTTAGGCCTCTGTCTCCTATAAGAGGAATACTCTCTAATATCCCTGACGTGTGCCTTTCTGGCTGGGCCGTGCTCTCTGCATGCTCTAGTACCAAATGTGTCCATTCCCCATGGGGCATCCTTCATGAGACCAGGGTCTTGCACTGGCCACAGGATTGATTCACACCCAGAGAGTCGGGGGCCAGTGGAGACTCCTTCTTCCCTACACAGAGACTCCCTGTTAGGACACTCTGGTTCCAATCTGGGTGAGTGTCAGACCTTGCATACGTATCTGAAGTATGGCATCTCAACTAGCTCTCCCAGAAACCTAAGAGGGAGTGCTATCACCCCCATTCCACATGGAGGAGACAGGGTTCCCTGAGACCACGATTGCCAGAAGGGGCTGCTGGCCTCTCACCTGGTGCCACCAATGCAGCCCCTGCCCCAAATAAGCCCAGCCCGGCCCTGCATATCACAGGTGCCGGGCCCTTTGCCCAGGGAGGCCCGACTTCTCAAGAGTATGGCTGGTATTTCAGCAATTCTAATTAAGATCAGAAACTGGCGGTGTTACTATAACATTTCCAATTCCACTAATTTCTTCACAAACTCTGTTTTGAACTGAAAGCCAATTAAAAATTAAGCCAGAGGGTACTATTATCCTTCAAAAGATAAATAGGTAAAAAATTTGGAATCAACAACTCTTAATTATGAAATGACTCACTAAATAGCACTATGGTTATTTTTTCCAGAGGGAATTTCAGAGCGAAACGGGATCTAGTTTTACTGCTTCCTTCATTGTATGCTCTGGACTCCCTGTCTAGGAAGAAGGTAAAAGGTTTTATAGCTCCAAGATGTTGAGGAAAATCCCCAACCTGACAGCCCAGACGGTTGGCTGTCATCTTAGGGGGAACCACGGCAGGTGTAACTGGCCAGTGGGGAGCTGGTAGTGGGGCTGCCCTGGTCCATGCCTCCCGCAAGCCCCTGGCTTGCATGTGGACAGGGTCTCTCTGCTTCACATCATGCACAGAGACAGCACAGTCAGCCGGACACTGGCAGGCTGGCCTCGGTTAGCAAGGTGTTGGGGAGACAGTAAGTCTCTCACACAAAGTAGGTCACAGGGAAGCACACAATTGCTCTGAATGTCAAGCGGCCATTTGTTGAGGTGAGATTAAAGACGGTCCATGGCCTGGTTACAGTGAAGAAAAGCAACCATGGTACCGGGAACCACAGGAGGGGGGCGTCATGGCTACCCACCCACACCTTCCCCAGGACCCCTCTGGAGATAGCTGCATTAATGAGCAGAGCCACGAGGAAAAAGGAGTTGGAGAAGCTGGGCTATGCTCTGACTGCTATTAGGGGCAAGAGGGCCTGGGGTGGGGAGGAGCTAGGAACCAGGACACCCAGAAGTTTTGCTGTCAGGCCCATGGAACCCATCAGATCCTGTGGTGACAAGGGTGGTTCTGGCCAAGGAGGTGGCAGTGGGGCAGGACCTTGAGATGGCAGGACATAGAGGGGGCGATGTTGGTTATCAAGAAGCAGAAGCTCCGGGACCCAGGAGGAGACAACCAAGTAACTAAGGAGAGGCTTGGATCAGAATCCAGATGCTCATTGAAGAGTCAGCATGTGACTGAGACATGTTTGGGCAGAATCAGCACTTCCCCTGGCCTGGCCTCGGGGCTGCTGGAAGGAGCTGTCAGGAACATTTACACTCCCGGACAGAGATGGTTTTCCCCTTCTCTCTGTGCATGTCTTGCTGAGTGAGGAAATGTGGGCCAGGAGGTCTCTCAGGGACAAGGGTCCCCCAGGCTGCGCCAGCTCAGCAGTCCAACAGGGCTCACGGCCCTCAGGATCAGGGTGCCCCACTCAACTGGCAGCGAGTGTGTGCCTGGCAGTCTCTGAACTGGAACTCCTCTGGCTCTCTGGTGGCCCCTCAGTGGCCCCTCCCACCTAGTCAACCAGGCCAACTGTCCTCCAGTGAGCCACTGGATCTAAGGCTTGAGAGGTGGCAGTATGGGGCCTCGAGGGCCACACGGGCATCACGTGAGGAGGTCACTTTTCTTGCTTAGAGCTGCCTCTCTCTGGATGTTGGAAAATACGGCCTATGACAGCCAAAGCAGTCTTCCTTACCACGGTGGGCTGCTCCAGGGGAGGCCTGACTCAAAGCAAATCAGAGCAAGGTGCCAGAGACTCCCCTGCCCCACCATTGACCATGCATGGCTCAGCGTAAGATCCCCAAGGGCTCAGGTGGCTGCCTGTGTCCAGGAAGAATGGCTTTGGCTTGACCGTCTCCAGATGTGACAAACCTGGGGGTGTATCTGCCTGTCGAGATGAGACAATCACTCATCTTGACCCTAAGGGCATTCCAGGGAATAGGACACACCAGCTATGCCCAAGGCAGCCAAGGTAGGGTTCACATGGATGGCCCTGGGGGCAGGGCAGAGTGAGTAAGGGGAGGGGCAGAAGCAGCCTCCAGGCCCAGGCTCATCCAGCTCTGCCCAGTTACCTCTGTACCTTCTGAGCCTGCCAGGCCGGGCTCCAAGCTTTGAGAGAACACTGGGCCTCCTGTTCTTTTCTATCCAGCTCCACAGGGTGCCCAGAACTCTTCCCTGGAGCAAGGATGCAGAGAGACAGGCCCTAACCCCAGAACTCTCTCAAACTTCCCTATGGGGAAGAACATCTCTGAGCATCCCCACAAGCAGCCCCAGGGAGAACCAGGCCCCGCCAAAGGAAAATATGTGGCCCAAAGACTGGCTTGGACAAGCAGGCATCAATACCCATGACCTCAGAAGAGGGGATGGAGGGAGGATACCACCTGGCTGGGCTGGTGCCCGGGCAATGGGCACAGCCCTGTGCCTAACAGCCCTTCAACCCCCTGGTGTGGGTCATAGACTGAGGGCGGGGTGGGACCTCAGGTTCTTTACACCTAAGCAGGGGAGGTTGGCATCTACCATTGAGGCCATGCCCAGGATAGCTGGTAATGAGGAGGCCAGTTCAGGGTGTCCTGAGCCTGGCTACCTCTAGCACTGGCCTCAGGGCACTGGTTAGCCAGTCAGAGGCAGCGGGCACCATTACCCCATCCACTTGTGCCAGTTAGTTTTCCGAAGGGAACAGCAATCTGGGGCAGGGATGGAAAAGGGGCCCCACAAGTGCTGGCTCTCTGCAGCCCTTTCCACCTCCCATGCCTCCCAGGCCCCCCATTACTCCAGGTCTTGGTCCAGCTTTCTTACCTCTACGAGGTGAGGCGTTGGGTTGAAGCCACACAGGTTGCACACCTGGAGCTTGCAGGTGGTGCAGGTGTTATAGTTGGCTGGGCCCTTGCTGCCCACGTTGAGCTCAGCTTGGCACAGCGGGCAGGTGGCCCTTTCCTTCGGTGTGGTCTTTGGCTTGGCAGTAGCCTTGGTCGCTGCCTGGTGTTCCGCTCTGCCATGCTTTGGACTGGTTGTTCCCCCAGTTCTTGCCAGGGCTCCAGGCCCCGATCCAGGACCTGGTCTGGCTCCAGGCTCAGTTTTGGCTCCAGGTGCTGGCCCAGGCCCTGAGCCTGGGGGTCTCGGGCCAGCCTCCTTGCTGGCATCACTGAAGACAATCTTAGGTGGCCCTTTGCTGGGGGCCACTTGGCCCTGGGGCTCAGCTTCGGGCTGCACAGACATGAGGGTACTCGCCTGGGTCAGCAGTGATGCTCCAAGGCCAAAGAGCTTCCCAGTGAGGCCCTCCTGGGTCTGCTCAGCAGCACCAGGCCCAGAGGGCACTGTGGTGGCACTTTTGGCCGGGGCCTCTCCTGCAGGTGGCCTGGGATCCGCTGTGGAAGGCTTGATGGGGAGAGGGGGCTGAGGAGACACCCTCCCCACCTCCGGAGGGGCAGCTGCTTGGGCAGGCCCCGGCACTGAGGTGGCCCTGGCTGTCTCAGCCTGGCGGAGGCCTGGCTGTGGTGCCCCCGGGCCCTGCGATCTCTCTTGCTCTGGCTTCCCCAGGGGCTGTTTGGCTGGGGACTGGGCAGGAGACAGGGCCGGGGAGTGCAGCTGCTGCTGGCTCTTGGAGCGAGGCGCAGTGGTCATGTCCATCCCCAGAGCCCTCTGCATCTGGCAGTTCAGACAGAGCCACTCCTTCACCTGAGGAGGAAGTATCATGGTCATCAGTGTGGTTGAGACTGACGGTGCCCATAGCTCAGGTCACTGCGAGCCTCCCAGCAGCCAGGGCCAGCTCTAAGCCTAGGCAGGAGCACCAAGCACCGCTTGGGTGTTTCTGGGCTGCCAGGGGGCAGAGCTGAATGAGCTGATGGCACTGCCCTGACCTCTGGGAGCTGCCAGCTGCCTGGAGCAGAACAGGGGCAGTCACACACACCCTCACCCCCCAACCACCAATCTGCTGCCTGCCAGACCCTCTTGCTCAAGAGTCTTCCCCACCGCCCACTGGCTGTACCTTTGATCTGTGTACATTATTCCATCTCCATGCCCTGCCTCACCAATGACTCCAAAAGCCTCCAATTGGTCACTCTCCTTCCCCTGTTGCCCCCTTTGGGCCATTTCCACACAGCAGCCAGAGTGATCTTTTAAACCAGGAAGAAGAGGATGGCCTTAGTACAGTGCCTGGTATGCAATAGATATTCAACTAAAAACTTGCAGAGTAAATAAATAAGTGAAAAGTAATAGGAGGGAAAGGGAGGCATAGAAAAGAAAAGAAACTGGGGCATCTGGGTGGCTCAGTGGGTTAAGCATCCAACTCTGGTTCAAGCGATGATCTCACAGCTCATGAGTCCAAGCCCCACGTCAGGTTCTATGCTGACAGCTCAGAGCCTGGAGACTGCTTCCAATTCTATGTCTCCCTCTCTCTCTGTCCCTCCCCCGCTCATTCTCTCTCCCTCTCTCTCTCTCTCTCTCTCTCAGAAATAAACATTTAAAAAAGAAAAGATAAGAAACCATGATCCCTGTCCTGGAGGAGCTTAGAGTCTAGCTGAGGACTTAAGATATATATGAACAATCTTGAGAGCAAAATAATGCAATGTAGGTGATGATGTAAGTAGAATGAAAAAGTCTTTCTTTTTCCTTA
Organism: Paguma larvata; assembly: GCA_030068075.1. Classification (NCBI taxonomy): domain Eukaryota; kingdom Metazoa; phylum Chordata; class Mammalia; order Carnivora; family Viverridae; genus Paguma; species Paguma larvata. The sequence goes on along the minus strand of CM057842.1, from coordinate 17,658,353 downwards.
AGCAAGACACATTTTTAAGAAAACAGGATAATCTGTGCCTCCAAAACAAAAAGTCATGTGCTGCTATTTACGTGATGGCATGAACATGTAGTTTCTCTCTGCACCAACCCTTCCCTGAATAAAGTGAACGCATGGCTCGGTTGGGCCAAACACTGGTTTCAGCAAGGGGCGCAGGGACGAGTACGTGACCTTGCAAACAGGGTTGAACAGAGCCCTTGGTAAATGAACAATAAGAGAGAGAGGGGCTTTTTTCCTTTGGGATTACTCATAGAGGAAAGCAGCCTCAGGGTGGTCGGCAGCCCTTTTTCCCCCACGTGCAGCGAGATGCTAAGGATGACATCAATAGACAGTCAGAAGTGGACCAAGGTAAGGAGAGAGGAGTAGACCTGATGAGTTCATTTAATTCCCTAGATTCAGCTATGCCTTAAGTCCGCCCTTGGACTTCCAGGTGCGTGAGCCAGTAATATTTTTTTCCTCCAAAAAATCTACATACAAATCAGAGCCTATCAGTTACGGGCTCAAATCCCTTAGTGGATTTCCATCATGCATGCCGTGGGAACTCACCGTAACCCATGAGGTCCCACGATCTACCCCAGGTCATTCCTCTCTCTGGCCTCCTTCCCTGCCATCTCCCCTGAGTGGTCTTACCCCAGAGATGCTGGGCCTCCTGTTCTGCCAAGTAGTCCTGTAAGCTCACTTCTATAACCAGGGCCTCTGCCCTCACGATTTTCTCTGCCCCCAGGCCAGCTAGCTATATAGGCCTCAGCTCTCCCCATCAGGGCCTCTCTGGCCACACAATCGAACATACCCCACCAGACACTCTGTATCTAATCACCCACCTCATTTTCTTCACTGTGCTTATTCTTTCCTGAAGTATCTACCAATTTGTTTCCCTGGGTGTCTCCTGTCTCCCCACCTAGCTCGTGAGGTCTGGTTGAGGTGTTCTCAGGACCGTGCACAGTGTGTGGCACAGAGCAGAGCTCATTCCAGAGAGGCTTCTCATGGGATTAATCCCAACAACCTATTAAGGGAGGAGGGGGGCACAGTTCCCACAAGGCCAAAGCCATGAGATTGGAGATTTGGTGTCCCAGTGAAGAGGTTCCTCCTTTTCAACCAGAGCTGAGGCTGCAGGCCAAGGCTGCCCCATCTATGCTTGTAGCCAGAGCCTTTGAAAGCACCATGGTGGCACGCTCAAAAGAGAAAGGTCCAATCTGGTTCCTGAGGCAAAAAGCCCCTTCTGTCCACCCTCAGGAGTGTCTCCAGTCATGCTCTCTGCCTTGAGGCCAAAGGGCTGTGCAGCTCCTGCTTTAGCTGACTCGTCAGCTGGAAAGCCTGGCTTGGCTGTCTTGCCTAACAGGCCAAAAGCAGCATTCAAGGAGGGGGGGGAACCCTACACCTTGGTGAGCACCCCCTTATGCCCATCACCACACACGGCATGTTCACTGTTCACATGTTCATTTAGTTTTTACGGTGGAAAAAACCAAGGTCTGATATAATTTAACCACATATTCTTGTGGTTACCCAGCCAGGAAGTGGTGTTGCGGATAAGACTAGCCCTGGCAGCCCGGCCCAGCTCCTGAGCCACGGCCTGGAAACTGGTGCCTTCTGCATTCCTGCCTCTTCCAAAGGCCACTCAGCCTTATACAGTCAAGTCATGGGTTTAGAAGCCCCCTCTGCAAAACACGGGCAGAGCCCTCAAAGGCCAATCCCAGTTCTAGAAACCCTGAGAACAGTGATGCCACAGCACTGGGGTGTGAAGCCATCCTCCCAGATGGGAAATGTCAACTCACCTGGATGTTTTTGAAGACCCAAGGCAGCTCTGTCTACTTTTGGACAGAGAGAGCCTCAGAGGAAACAATTTGGGTCCCTGGGACTCAGTCCAAAGACCCCTTTAGAAAGTCACTCTTGGGTAGAGAGGGCTCACCTCCCATCAAAGTGGGAGCTCCCAAGGGCAAGCTGTTTCTGCTCACCCTCAGATGGACCCCTGGAGGGGACTAGCCTTCTGAGGGGAGGCCCAGGCCCTGGCCCAGGGCAGCTGCCACAGATCCAGTTCCTGTGGTGGGTGCCCAATGCACACCCCAGGCTCCATTTCCACTGTGTACCTGTAGGTTATAGCATACCCTGAGGTGGGACTTCTGAGAAGAGGAATCTGGAACATAAAGCTCCTTATCCTGGGACTTCAGAGTGACCCCCCTTCAGGTTCTGGACAGGGTTGAATAAGGGCATGTGCTAAAACTCCTGCACTCACCACCAGAACCTTCCCTTACCCAGCCTCCGTCACCCAGACTGTCACAGGCACTCACCTAAAATAGAACCTCTCCAAGAAACAGCTAAAACGCCCCTCAGTGACTCATCGCCCAGATGGGCACAGCTATTTCTATCCAGCCTCTTCTAGATGGCGAAGAGCCTTGACCACACCCTCTCCCAGCCCCACCCAGGCCGAGGCCTAGGCAGAAAGGCCTCCCAGGGAGGACACTGGGAGGGGAGCTCTCTGAACCCAACAAGACTTCCCTCTGCCTCCCCCACAGATCGTCAGGAGCTTGATTGGATGGGGTTCAGCCTTAGCCTCTTCCTCCCTCCTCCAAGGTCCTCATGCCTGTGTTAGCGGGATGGATGCTGTCTACTGAATAGGGGAGACATGGCCATGCACCCCAGATCACTTGCCCATCTAGGCTTGGGCGTACATGGCCAGGCCTGTGGCAGACTGCTCAGCCCTGGGACCAGAGCAGTGAGAGCCTTCCCCATCTGTATTCAGTATCTGTGGCTCCTTGGCACCCTCCAATCCAGCTGCCCACCAGAATCACAGGGAACAGCCTTCTACTAGTGTGATGGGAAACCTGTCTTAGAGTCATGCTGTCTAGTACCTCCATGAGCCTGACCTGGCACATGGCCAGGAGGCAAGCGGGCCATTCACCACAGAACTCATGTCCCAAGAACCAGAGGTGAGCTAAGGGGACTTCCTAGGGCTGCAGTGAGGTGGATGGCTCTGCCAGACACTAGCTTTTGTCAGGCTGACCCTCCTTGCCAGCAAGGAAGACCACCCTGTCATCTCAGAGGCAGGACACCTGTACATCCCCGCCCAGTGGGGCCCGAGCAGTAGTAGGAATGGGCAGATTCAGTGTGGTGTGCAGGCCAAGAGCTGCTTTGGAAGTAGAGGAAGCAGAAGCTACAGAAAGTGGCTCCCTGCCAGGAGCCTGCTGGGGATTCAGAAAAGCAGGGCCTTGTGGGTTCTGGCTCTGAAGAGACTTTCATCCCAAGAAGAGCCTTTCTCAGCTGCCCCCTTACTTGAACTGTTCAATGTACGGAAGGGCAGCTAAGGTGGTACCACCTACCCACGATCCAGAGGCCTGGGGACCAGGCTGGGGGCTCTGTGAACCACATGTTGAATGAGCAGCCAGCTGTGATCTATCTGCCGTGGTCACTCCCTGCTGCCCCCTGCTGCTCCCTGCACGGGGTGCTGGGGCAGAGAGAGGAGTGGAGGCACTTTGGGGGAGGGTCTTCTCCATCTCTTCTATAGGGACACTACTGGCACTGAGACCTGCCACCATGTGTCCCTGCCCCAAAGGCTGGGACCCAGGCTTGCTTGCTATATCTAGCCCCAAAGGATGCTGCCCAGAAAACGTGCTTCTGCTCCCGAGGTAGAGTCTGCCTCACGGCCACCTCCAAGGCTGCAAGGAAGCTCTGAGGGCCTCCAGTACCAAAAGGTGTTCTTTCCACTCTCCCCTCTCACCTCCTCACCAGCAAGGAGGAAGGAGGGTTTCAGATATCCCTTAGCCCGCCTTCCTGCAGGGAGCAGTGGATTGCCTCTGAGGACTAGCCCTCCCTGGGAGAGAGGGCGTTCGGTATGGCGATCACTCTGCACTGACATGCCTGAGGCTGCATTCGTACTTTTTCCCATTTTGGTACAAGCGCGAACATCACAGAAACAGCTTATAAACAATCCCTCCCTGCTGGTTCCTGGGAGGGTCTCACTGGCCAGTATGACTCTCGGGGCTCTTCTGGGCTGTGAATCATTGGCCAGGCCTCAACAGAAGGCACATATTCCACTGTGGCCCCTGGACCAATAGCGGTCCAGAAAAGGGAGTCAGGGCTGGCTTGGCCCCTCACTCTCCCCACAGGACCGGTCATACCACCTGCCCCATCCAGCGCCTAGCTACCCACAGGCTTAGGGGCAGGCAGGTACCAGGGGCTCCCAAAGGGCAGGGCACATTAATCCAGAGCTGGATCAGCCAGGCATGGCCCATGGGGGAGGCCCTGGGAAACTGCTCAGCATGCAAGGCTACAATTCGGGGAGCGGAAGCTGGATCTAATTGTTGCTTGGGGCTAGAAGGCCTCACCGGCCTGGAGCTCCATGAAAAGGAGAGAATCCATCCCCCTGAGGATCTCTAGAAACATCTGCCTTTCCACCTTTCAGACCCAACTCTTCCCAGCCTCCCCTGGATGACCTCCCCTCCCCGCCCCCAGGCCTCTCCGGTGCTCTATAAAACATCTTGTCCTGACCAAGCCAACTCTCCTATACTCCACACACACACACACACACACACACACACACACACACACTCTCTCTCTCTCTCTCTCTCTCTCTCTCTCTCTCTCTTTGTGGTTCCCCCATTGACCTTTCCAGGAGAAGCTGCACTCCCTGGACTTCAGAATGTGGCAACAGGTCACCATCTCTTTAAAATCCTTGGGACCCCTGGGACTCTGCACTTGGCTTCCCCACCATTCTCCCCTCCTAGCTGCCGTTGCCTTCTAGGCCCCATCATCATGCCCAGGAGTTCTCAAAAGCCCTTGGCCCTTGTCTCCCAGGCTTCCACTGAACTGACTGCCACAGTCACTGCAGATGGCAGCCACTGGCTGACTCAGCCAATACCGCTATCCCCTGTCCTCACTCTCAAACTCAACATCACCTCAAACCATCTCCTCCGAAATCGCCCTGTACCTGCCCACCTCCGGCCTTCTAGGTCACTCCCCGGGCCTCCCCACCATAGCAGTCCTTGGGCCTTACCCGCCAAACTTCTGCTTTCCGTTCTTCCGCAGCCCCTCGGCCTCACGTGTCTTCCTAACCAGCCGAATCTACAGTCTGTCGCGCAGTCGCTCTCCTAAATGTCTGTCCTCTCCTGACCTATGACTGCTTCAGAATGGATCCAACCAGATACCTTTTTTCTCTGGGCCTACACCCAAACAGATAAATGGGCACCAGGCAAATGGGCTCCACTGTAAACTAACTTATGTACTAACTTCCCCTGGACCCCCATATCTGCCTAATTAACTAATTCACTCCATCTCCCCAGGAAGCTTTTGTCCACAGTGGCTCGTTCAATTTCTCCTGTCCCTCTCCCCTGCCCTGCTTCCAAGGTCGTCAAGAGGAGCCACACAACAGGCTGCCTCCTCCACTCTGAGGATCTAGACCTGCCTCTTTGGGGCTCCACTCTTCCAACCACACCCCATCCCCCACATTCCTATGCAACCCCCCCCCGCCCCCCATCAGAACTCCAGTGCCATTGTCTCCTGCTTTTCGGAACCCTCTCCGGTCTGTGCACACCACTGCCTGTGCTCTCTCCTCTCCTTCTCCATCAGGCTTCTCAAGACTTGGCTGCAGAGATGACCCTCAAAAAACGCTGTGCTGAGTAAAAGAAGCCTGATCCAAAAGAGCAAAACAGAGCACATTCTGTGCGATTCCATTTATATGGGGCTCTAGAATAGGCAAAACTTGTCTGTGGTGGATAAAAACCAGAACAACCATTGTCTCTGGAGGAGGAGTGGGGATGGACTGAAATGGGGCCTGAAGGGACTTTCTAGAGTGATGCGAATGTCTACCCTGATAGAGGGGTTTGGCTGACATGGCTGCATGCTTTTGTCAAAGCTCACTGAGTGGTACACTGGAGCTCTATCCATGACATTATATCTACATTTTACCTAACTCCAGCCCCCCATACTAAACTCAAATTCACGACATGCTTACTGAAGTGTTTAGTGGGAAGTATACTGATATCAATATGCCTTTGAATCTCAAAGTTCTCTGGCCCCGACTTGTCTGCTGCATGCCAGGGTCTTAGATTTGTCAGCCTACTGAACCGCACTTGGAGGCTCACAGGCATCTCCAACCTGACATGGCCCAAATGGAAAAAGTCTCCATCTCTATCCCCTAACCCCCATGTCCCATGCACTTTCAAAATCTGTCTAGCCTCTGAAATCCATCAGGAGTCTTTCAAGCCTCTTCACTCCCACCACCCAGTGCCAGCCTGCTCGTGGGACCCAGCCCCACCCCATGGGCTCTTCTCCACTCAGCAGCCAGAGGAGTGGGGTGTTGTTGTTGAGAGTTTTGTGATAAAATAAACATAACAAAATTGGCCATTTAACCATTTTAGGTGTACAGGTCAATGGCATTAATTACATTCATGATGTACAACCATCACCATTATCTATTTCTAAAGACAGGTGTTTTTAAATGCACATCTGACCTTCCCACTGCCACTTTCCAGTATCTTGGGAAGCCCATCTAGAGACGCCAGCAGGATCTGCGTGCCCTCCGGGCCTGCTCACAGCACTCCACCACCCCAGCCCTGGCTTGTTCCCATCCACTTCCCCTCAAGCCTCCCTGGGCCCCACCTGCCTCTAGGCCAACTCCAGTCTAATGTCCCCTCCTTGTAGAAGGAGGTCTCGGTGCAGCAGCACATCAAGCCCCCCAGCCTCCCTCCTGGTCTTCCGCAGACCTAACCCCCAGGTGTGATTGCCTTTTTGCCTGGGTGGTTACTGGTGGAAGGGCCGCCTCTCCCTCTGGCCTGCAGGCTCCACAGGCTGAGCAACATACTACTTCAGTTCTGCCTGATTCTCCAGTGTCAAGGACAGTTCCTGGCTTAACAGAAGGGCTCAAAAGTATTTGCAGGGGGAAAGAAAGGATGGGAAGAAGGGAAAGGGCCACCATCTGACAGTGGATACAGGCAGACCTGCCCAAGGTGACCAGCCAGCAACTGGTTACTTCGCTGAGCTTTCCTGCTTCTTTCCACCTCTGGCTTTCTCTATCACCTCCCTTTCCTGCCTCTCCCCTGTGTCCCTTCTCCCCATTCCCACTTTATTTCTCATTTTTTTTCTCAAATTTTTACTCAATTTTTACTCAATTCTCTTCTTACTCTGTTTCTTTTGCCCACACATGTAAAAGCAGGCGTGTGGGGAATAAAATCTCAGGTTTCTGCTCTGAATTAATTTCACAGCCATTCTTAGATAACTGTACAGGCCCCTTCATAGCTAAAAGTTGGAGTTGCATGCCTGATACCTCCAGCTATGAAACAGATCCCATTCCCGCACAGCTGTCTCTTCTGCCTGTACCTGGTGGCTGTGGCCTCTGCCCCGCAGTGGTCCAGGCAAGGAGGCCAAGAGTCCTGCCTCGTGCAAGCACAGACTGGTAGCGGGGCTAGCTGTCCAGGACTGACTGAAGCTTGGCAGGTATTTCCCTATTGACTTGAAGACTGTTTGGCTTCTGGAAGGCAAGCTGCTCAAGGACTGGATGTACTGTGGGAGAAAGATTTCCCAAAGGGTCTGCTCCCTGGGGACTCACTTCGACTTAGAGGTGGAGAAGGGAAGACTGGGCACGTGTGCAGACACCACCTCCTCGTAGGCCCAGGAAGGAGGGAGACACCTTTGCCTTTCCTCAGCCCACTGCTGATGTATGTCCTCCTAACACCTGCTCCTCATTTCCTACTGGCCCAGGAGGCGGTGTGGCCATGGAGGAGCAGAGGGAAGGGGGCAAGGCTGGTGGCTGCAGTGGAGGGATCCGTGCGCCACTCACGGCACCTCCCCCGGGCCATCTGGTGCTCCGGCCCTTGCCGGAAAGGAGTGGGATGCAGGCAGTAGAGGAAAGGCTTATGGCCATTGCTTCATATCCCTCCCTTTTCCACACCGCCCACCATGGGTAAGTGCCTAAGCCCTTACTTAGCCCATGGGTAAGTGCTGATGGAGTGGGGATGGGGGGAGGCCAATGCACAGTGGATTAAATACCCTTGGCTTGGTCTCGGCAAAGTCTAGACCTTGGAACAGGCAAAGAAAGACCATGATCATTCGTCTGTAGTTTTTCAGAAGGGCTTCTGGGAAATTCTGACTAGGGCAAGGGAGGTGGGAGGCAGATAACCTCAGATGAGCTGCCTGAACCTGGGAGGCTAGAGATGGGGTGGCAGCCCTAAGGCTCCCCACCAGGGAGGAAGGTGGGCCTCCCAGAGGCAGGCTGCAGCCTCACTGTAGCTGGAGCTCTGGGACGCTTCTGCCAGTCAGATCTGGAAGCACAGGCCTGCCGCCAGCCCTGCGTCTGCACCAGCACATGCTCCTGTGACACTCTTCCCAGGGTGAGGACAGACGCACATCTGGAGGAATTCCAGGCCAGGATGTGCTGCTGGGCTGCTCTGAGTGGGGCGAGGAGGCCTCTGAGAGGTCTGACAGTTACGGGCTACCCCTGGCCACCACTCATATTCTCCAGCAACTCACTCCCACCCCCACTGCCCACCCAAACCTCACTTCCCAGATTCTACCCAGTAGGCTCATCACCAAGCCTTGTCTCCTACCCTGCTGTCAGAATACAGCCTGATTTGTGCAACAAGCACCTCTCTCCTGAAGGAGAAAGGGGTGGCAGGCCTGAATGTTAAGTCATTGAAGAGTGGAGAGGTGGACTAACAGGCCTGAGCCAGCATGAGACATCGGCAAAGCCACCGAGGCTGGTTCCTGGCCCCCTGCTTCTCCTTTAAAGAAATCAGACATTTGGGAAGTTAAGGTACTTTTCTAAGGACCCACATCCAAGGAGAGAAGAGAACAATCTTCCTGCCTTTTCCCTATCACTGGGTACTGAATGGGCTTGCATCCTAATGCCTCTGGCCTCCTGATCAGTACATTCTCACAGGGAGAGTGTCTTGTGGGTAGTGAGAGATGTTCGGATCCCACAAGAAAACTCCCAGTATTCTGCCGCAATTTCAAACAGGTTAAATTATTCACCTGCCCTGAGCTCCAGGACTGCAGAACTCTAGAAAGAAATGGCCTCATCATGAAGAGTGGCTGAGATGGCCTTGTTGGTTCTGAACTCTCCTCAAGAAGAGGAGGAAGAGTAGACTGTGGACAAGGGAAAATGGTGCTGCGAGTCCCTGAGGGAAAACGGTAGACCCAGCCACCGATTCTGGATCCTCAGGTCTATTGCTCCAAAACGACCCTGAATAAGCCGAGACTTCCCAAGACTTAGTCTCCTTGTCTATAAACAGAGTGCCCTGAGCTCCTTCCCTGACTTCCATGCAGCCTCAGTGTGCTCCAGGCCTCGAAGCCAGCAAAGTACACAGGTGGGCATCCTTCTCTCGAAGGAATCACAGCCTTGAGAGCTAACCAACCAGGGCCTGGGCAGAAGAGCAAGCGCACGCCCGGCAGCCCGGGAACCGAGAGGAGAAGATTGGGTCCATGAGTCAGAACAGTAGTGGCTCCGGATCTCAGCCATCGCTCTGCCCAAGGGGGGTTGACTGTCCTACCTGTTTGTGATTCTCATCTCCAGATCTGGTCTGCTTTTCTGCAAGACCCAGCTACAGTAACAAGACTCCACACCGATGCCATGAGATGGAAAGACAAACTCACGGAGTTCCAGTGGGCATCGGCCCAGTGCCCATCTTTTCCTTCCTTTCTGCTCACCTGCCCTCACCGAGCCGTTCAGCACAACTGTCACACTCCTCATCTGTGCTGCAACCTGAGGTACAAGCCAGTGATTCTCTACCTCGGCCACGCATGAAAATGGCCCATTTTCCATGGTCACATTTCTTTCCAAAGATCCAAGGACGGCTTCATTAGCAGTCTCAGAAAGGCCATGGAACCCTCCATGTCACTCATGTGGCCCTTGTCCCTCTCTAGAACTGCTATATCCCTCCTTCTGCCAGCAGGAAGCTGAGGAGCATGTTGACATGCCCTGATGACGCTGTGGTGAGCGTCAAGGCAGAATGCGGGACCCTGCCCTCCTCAGTTTCAGACACACACCCTCACCCCCCAGACAAGGTCTCCAGTATGCCCCCCAGTGGCCCGTGTCTGCAGTGCATCTGTGCCGGGAGCAGCACCACCTCTTCTTGCACCCTAGCAGGGCCCCTGAGAAGAGAGGGCTGGACCTGATGTCCTGGAAAAGGTCGCTCTGCCTGACCCCCCCTGCCACCTAGACACACCCTACTTCAGAACCAGCCCCTGGCGCTTCCCAGCACTTCAGGCCAGGCAGGAGCCCAGCCCACAGACACCAGGGTAATCCCAGAAAAGGCCTTCTTGGCTGGCAGAACATCAAGTTAGAGGTGCCAGAACAGGTATGGTCTGACCAGGGCAGATCAGCAGGTGTGCGGGCAAAACCTGCAAACTAGTTTTCTCATTCTGTGGACACAGGACCAGGGAGGTGAATCTGCTTTTAGCAGAGTGACAAAGGACAGCTGCTCTGACTTGAAAATTATGCTCTGCCAGCCTCTCTGGAAAATGTGCTGAGGGCCGTTTCTCCTTGACCCGAACACCACCGAAAGCCAGCTCTGGGAGAAGAAAAGGTTCTGCCTTGGAGACCCCTTCAGAAAAGGGCATCCACCGGGTTCTGAGAACCTGGAGAATAAACTAGGTCAGCATTCCCAAACCGACGCCATGGAACAGCAGCTCCTGAAATTCTGCGAAAGCAAGTCTGGGAAGGGCTGCCGGCTACAGCTCTGTCTTGGAGCTCCACAGTGCCGTTCAGGATGCTGAAGGCCTGAGAAGCCTCCCAGCACAGAACAAATGCATTTGTCTGGCTCAGATTTGCTTGAAGCACCTGGCTGAGAGGACTGCTCTTCACCAAACACTGTGAATCTGCAGTTAAGTCTGAGGCCCCTTCCTTTTTGGCCCTGAGCCTCAGCTTCCTCCCGGCACAATGAGACAGATGGACCAAGTGTGGCCAAGGTCCTCCCACTCGGCTGTTTTTCCCGGCACATCAAAGGCTGGCTCCCTTCCCATGTCACCCAAGGTCCTGGGCTTGGGGGAGCCTGTTGTGTGGCAAGGGCTGGGATGTCCACCAGGAAACCGGTGCCCCATGTGTGGCTCTCCCTTGACCTCTGCCCTTCAGGTCCTATAGCTTGAGTGAGCATCTCAGGGAGGCTGGAACCAGAGGGGCAGCACCACACAGGGGGCCACCGCAGCATCTCGCCCCTGCCTGCCAAACCTCACTCCTGGGAGGCCGGTGCTTCTGGCTTCTCACTGGCACAAACACACAGGTGAGCTTCTCTGGTCTGGATCACACTGTTCTAAGTACCAAAGAGCAAACACTTACCTAACTGATCAACTCCGGGATGGGCCTGTTTCTAATCACAGATGTAATAATCACGAGTGTGCACGCCTCCTCAAGGAAGCCCCCACACTCCAGGAGCGACTCCAAACGTACTGAGTCATCTCCCCACAACGGCAGCTCCTTCCTCGGAATCTCACACTTACCTCTCGCAAACCACACATCCCACACCCACAGCACCTCATGTCACAAATAGACCCCGACCTGCGAACAATTATTCTCACTCATCTCCCCCACCCACGAGGTCCAAACGGCTCCTACTGCTGATAATCCCGGAGGCGGCCATGCCTGTGCCTGTAGCCCGGCCATGCTCCATCCTGCCCAAGGGCAGAGCCCTAAAGGAGGAACCAGGGACCTCTATGTGTTACCCCAGAGGAGGGGGGGAAGCCAGCAAACCTGCTTAGTTCATTTCAGAGGCATGGCCCCAGTTCTGCTAGTACACTGGGGCACCCAGCCTCCAGGTCCCCAAAAAGAGTCTCCAGGGTCTTGGCTGAGCATCCCACAGTAACTCAAAGCATCTTGAACAAAGCCAGGATGAGGCTGTGGACCCAGAGTCCTCCAGGGCAAAAAGGAGGCTAATCTTGTGGAAATGGCCCTACAGTGATGGCTCAGTGAGTGTAGGACACCGTCACTCATTGTGAAGGCTTGGCTCCCAGCCTGGGTCTCTACCCTAATGTTGTTTCTCTGAAGATGGCTAGCTTTTCTGCCACCTGAGGCCCAGCTAACTGGAATGGAAGTCCAGAGGAGAAGTCTCCCAGAGCCCAACTGGAAGACTGTTTCCTGCCTCTCCTAAAACCTTGCTTCCCTCACCAGCACCCCCCTTCAGTGCCCACTGTGAGGGAGAGAGGCTGGCCTAGGGCCAGGGAAATCTGCCTCCCCTCCGGGCTGCGGCTATTTGTAGCCCTCTCCAAATGAGTATCCACTGAGAAAGTTGCCCAGAAGCCTATCTTTGGCCCTCTCTAAGGCCATTTTTCTGGGTCAAACTCGCACCAGCTACAAAAGCATCTTCTACTCTGGGACTCTGCCCAAGCTTTCAGGAGGTGCAGGAATCCCTCAGGAGATCTGCGGGCAGGCCTGTTCTCTGCTACCACGTCTTGAGCCAGGAAGACACAAATGCTGGTGGCTCAGGGAAACAACCAGGAAAAGAGAGCTGATTAAAGAGGGGAAGGGAACCGAGGGAGGCGAGGGAAGGTAGGCGGGGGAAGCCGGCGCAGAAAGTGGTTACCTGGGTGAGGTGAGGGTTGGGGTTGAACCCACACTGGTTGCAGACCTTGTTGTGACACTGGGTGCAGGTGTTGAAGTTTGGCTGGCTGGGGGTCGACGTGAGGTCCGAGGTCTTACATATGGGACACAGCGTGCTGCTGGGAAGAGGGGCGATCTGGGGGACGGAGTAGGGTGATGTGGGGGTGCTGCCTCTGTCCGGTGACACAGAGGGGGACCGCCCTGATCTCTGCGTCCTGCTGTCTACCTGCAGCGTCCTGCGTGGGCCATCAGCCTCCTGGCCTGCTGAGCCCTGTGCCCTCGTCTCCCGAGGGCTCTCACGGCCGGGAGCAGTAGCAGATGCCTGCTTCGGGGTTGGGGAAGCTGCTCTCTGGCTACCCGGGGGCTCCTTGGGGTCCAGTCTCCTGGAAACGCTGAAATGACATTGAAAATCACTGTGTTAGAGACACTTCTCAGAGAAGCAGCCTGCAGGGGGCTCTATCAAGTTCGGTGACCCTGCCGAGCCCCGTTCCGCCCCCCTCTTCCTGTGCAGTGGCATCACCACAGCTACCATTTGCTGAGCCCTGACAAGCGTCTCCCATTTGAACCCTCAGCACCAGGTCATGTGGTAGAACCATGAGTTCCCCTCCTACATCTCGATGAAGTACAGATTCCGATTCAGAAAGTCTAGGGTGAGGTTTGCATTTTTAACAATCTCTAAGGTGATACCTATATTGTGGTCTGCAGACCACACTTTAAGTACCAAGGCTCTAAACCTATACATTATAAACACCTGACTCTCAGATTATACCCCGGACAAATTACATCAGAATCTGTGGGGCAGGGGCGCCTGGGTGGCTCAGTTGGTTGAGCATCCGATTTCGGCTCAGTTCATGATCTAGCGGTTTGTGGGTTCAAGCCCTGCATCAGGCTCTGTGCTGACAGATCAGAGTCTGGAGCCTGCTTCGGATTCTGTGTCTCCCTCTCGTTCTGCCCCTCCCCTGCTCACACTTTGTCTGTCTCTCAAAAATAAAAGATAAAATAAAATAAGTAAAAAGGAATCTGTGGGGGCAGGACCCTGGTATTAGTATTTTTCCCTCCCCAGGTGATCCCAACATACAACACTAGTTCAGAGCTATTGCCCTGGCAGTTCTGTTCTGGTTTGTCCCCTTCAAAGGCTGACCCCAGACAGTTGGAGATGTGTGGGGGAGGCATTCCAATGCCTAGTTAATGCCATCTCCAGCAGTGAAAAAGGAATCTACTTTCTGGCAGTCTTCCAGCAGGCCTAATGCTAGACCAAGTCCATCGAGATGGGTGAAGTGTTACTTTTCCCCTAGCACAAGGCTGGTTGGGGTCACGGTCCTAGGATCCAGCCCTGAGGAGCCACAGGCTCTCAATGAGGGGAAGTCTAATGTACCTGACCCCCATCTCCATCCTGACCTGCGCAGCTGCGGGGAGCCCGCAGAGTTGAGGAGTTCAGTAAGGTAGAAAGTCAGGCCTTTAGGCTAAACTCCATTTCCTTATTTTCCTTTTCCCCGTTTTCCTTTTCCAATTCGAAAGAAGCTGAGCACAAAAAGCCAAAGGCAATGCTTTATATTGCTTCCCTGAAATTCTATCCTTGTTTCAGTCTGTATTCATCTGGGTGGATACTGGCACCCAGGAGACAAGATAGACTGGCTGAGAGCCACTGCGGAGGCTGGACCACAGCTGCCTGCGAGGAGGCTGCCCTGGTGCCATCTGCCCCCGTGCCCTGTGCCCTCCTAGGGTCTGACTGACTGACAGGAGGAGGTTCTAAGTTTGCTGCCCCTAGATGAAAGCCATCTGCTTGTGAAAAAGATTCAGGAGCCAACTGGTAGAATGTCTTAGGACAAGCCATTTCAGAGGGGAGACGAGGAGCCCACCTGGGGAGGCCTCCTCCAAGACCATCTCTAGTTCTTCCTCCCTTCTGAGGAACGGTGCGGGGAGAGCCACACCCTCAGTCTAATAAAGACTTTTCCAGAAAAAAGAAACACTATTACATGTCTATCAAATATTTCTTTCATCAACCAACAACAGCATACACTCCCTCATCCATCCCATCTCATGGACCCGCCACTTTCTCCTTCAGTAGGATCTCCAGAGCCTGAGAGGCTAGCCTCCCTGGGCCATCTTGCCACCAGCTGTGAGGCCCCGTATGTGGTGGCGGCAGCATCTCTGGGCCACGCGTGGAACCTGGGCCCCAGGGCCTTCCGGTAGACTAATTTCTGAGCATGGTAAAGAAAGATTCCCACCTGGTTAAATTTGTAATTTCATTTTTTATTTGAATGATTTGGGGCTGGAATTTAAAAGTAGCCCCTGACTGTATGTCAACTATGCTGAAATTAAAATGAAAAGAAAAAAAAAAAGCAGCCCCTGAAAGCTAATCAGAAGCCACTGAGAGCCCTTTAGACCATGTGGAGGGCTTCAGTCCCTTTCTCAGGCTGTGTAAGGTCTGCGGTTTCTTCTGAAGAATATAGCCCTTTCTACTGTATGTGAGTTGCCTGATCTGAGACAGGCAGTCTTCTGTGTACACGGTGGCATTTTAATTCAATGTTGCGTCACCATGTAGTCTTTCTGGGGACAAAATTTGTGTGACAGAGATCTGGATTCAAGTTAACTTTCAGCTCGGCCGGAGTGACACTGGATAAGCAAACAACGCCTTCTGCGGCCCAGCCAAGTCCGTCCTGCAGGGCCTCCCTGCACTCGGGCCTGACAGGTGTGCACACACCAACACGGCGGCTGTAGAACACACCTGGCGACCAAGCTATGTGTCCCCGATCCCTTCACTTTTCCGTCCTCTTGGAGGATTCCTCACCCCTTCTCCAGCATGTCTCCCTCCTCTCTTCACTATCACTGACAACCTGCCTGCCATCTCACTAAGAAAGTGGGAGCCACTAGAGGGGAATTTGCACATCCACAGCCTCTCGATGTCTGTTCCCCAATATTTGCCAGTCTCCTCCCCCCAAAGCCCACTTCTCACCTTCACAAACCACCCCTCCCCTTCATCATCCATCTTCCCTCTCTATTGGATGATTTCAATAACCATACAAACATGCTTCTCCCAACCACAAAATTAATTAAGTAACTTCCAGCCACTCTCCCCTTTAGCTACTGCCCCATTTCTCCGATCCTCCCTTCCCTTCCTCTCAACCCAGTCCAGCCTGGCTTTTGCACACCCTTCCACAGAAGCTGCTCTGGTCACAGTCACCAACGGCCTCTACATTATCAACCCAACAGTCCCTTCTCAGTCCCTCATCTCACTTCAGCAGCATCACAGGATCCTGCTGAGCGTTCCCTCCTTCTGAGATAAGTTCTCTGCTTACCTTCTGGAACACCTCCTTCTCCCAGGTTTCCTCCTCCCTCCCGGCCACACCTGTTTAAACTCTCTCCCAATCCCAGAACCCCGCTCCTTACACTGGAGGAACCTGGTCTTCTCTGAGTACACACGATCCTGGGCTTCAAGGCCCACCCAGACTCAAGGCTTGAAATCCCACTTCCCAGGGACAACCACCAAATGTGTGTCTCTGGCCCAGACCTCTTCCCTGAACCCGTCACTGGTCTAACTGCTGACTCTGCATTTTGACTGAGACGTCGTACGCACGCATCTCAAACCTGATGTGTCCAAGTTGAGCTCTTATCTTGCCCTTTACGTGCGTTTCCCAGCCTCCCACTGGCACCGTCTCTGACCCCTTCTTCTCCCAACCACGTCAATCATCAGTAAATCTTGTTGGCTTCAGAGTCTGGCCACTCCCACTGCCTCCTGTCTCCCCACAATCCCCTCTTTTTTCAGTTCTGCACAAGCCAGGCTGCTTCCACTCACCCCTCTGGTGTCTTCTCCACATGGCAGCCGGGATAATCCTCTACGTACATAACTCAGCCACTTCCCTCTTCTGTCTGAACTCTCCAAAACTTCTCTTCCCTCCCAGAAGAGAAGCCAAAGGCTTTACAAAGGCCCCTGCAGCCCCAGGAGATACAGCCCCTTTCCCCTGGCCCTATCTCCTACTATTCTTTCCCTCCCTCCCTCTGCTTCCTTTAGGCCAGGCCACTCTCCCCTGGGCATTTGCATCTGTAGGCATTTACACTCCCTCAAGTCTTTGCTCTGGTGGCACCCTTTCAGGGACACTCTCCCTGATCTATTTAAAATGAAGCTTCTGGGACACCTGGCTGGTTTAGTTGGAAGAACATGAGATTCTTGCTCTCTGGGGTCATGAGTTAAAGTTCCATGTTGGGTGTATAGATTGCTAAAAATATAAATAAATAAATAAATAAATAAATAAATAAATAAATAAATAAACTCAAAAAAATAAAATAAAATGTAGCTTCTGTCCCTCCTGTCTCTTTTCTCTATGGCACTGAGTACCTTCCAACTCATCATACATTTATTGCTTTTGTGTATCCTCTGTGATCCCCGCATTAGACCACCAGCTCTGTGGGCAGGGCCTCTGTGTGCTATCTCCATAGCGGCATCCCGAAGCCCAGCACGGTGCCTGGCACACTCTGGACACACGACCAGTGTTTCCAGAATAGACTGGCCATAGGGACGTCATGACTCAGAAGAGCAAAATGTGACCCAAAGTGCGTTAGAGCTGAGGAAGCAAGGCATGGCCCGTGACTAGCGTGGCACTCGGCCCTTTCCTGGATCTGAGCTCATGCTGGAGAAAGCTGCAGGAATGACAGTGGAGTCCTCTCTGGTCGCTGGCACACCCCAGCCCCACCACACAGAATACTCTGCTCACCATGGTGGTGGTGATGCCAGCTGAGCCTTACCGCCAAGCCCCACTGTGTGCCAGGCACCTATCACATATTAACTCCTTTATGCCTCATAGCAGATCCACAGGATAGGACCCATCGTGCCCATTTTACAAACAAGGTAACTGCTACACATAGGAGTTATATGACTTGCAAAGCCATCATGACTTGTATCAAGGCCTGCAGTCCCTGTCCTTAACCACTGTCGCATATTGTCACTCTCGGGAGCACAGTGAGGCTGTGGACAGGTAGGCACCACTGCACTTTGGGCTCTTTGGATTATTTTTTCTCTTCTGAAGAGCTGGTTAAGTGGAAGCTCCCTAGGAGAAGGTCTCTGATGTTTTGCTCCCCACTGTAGCCCAGTCCCCCCACCACGCTTGGTACTAAGCTCTCAATAAGCATATGCAAAGTAAATGGAAAGATGTGTAAGTGATACAGCGAGCTCACAGGGTGGGACTCAGCTAGGGCAGCGACACGATTCAGTTGGGACCACTTCACATGGAGTTTGCCCAGCAACGCTGAGAGATTCACAGAGAAAACCAACTTTCAGTGATTTATTCATTCAGGCTTATAGTCACTCACAAACCTGCTGCCCCTGGAATAGTTCCAGGCCCTGTGATAGGTATCGATGGTATGAACAAATTATGTCTCTGACAATGGAAGGTGGGTCCACAGGTGTTCACTGTATTGTATTGTATTGTATCCTTTAGATCTTATACATATTTTATAAGCACTCATATTCTTTAGAAATACCTATTCAATATTTAATTGAAATACATTTTTAAAAAAGTGAGCCAGACAGGGATCCAGTCCTCTGGGGGCCCTACAGTCTAGAGGGAAGACAGGTGTGCAAACAAATCACCGCACGACATGCCTCCACACAGTCCAGGGAAGGGACAGAAGTCTGACCAGGCTTTTCCTAGAGGTGAAAGGGCAAGGTAGGCAGAGGTGATAGCACATGAAAAAACCCAGAGACATGACAGAGCATGCTCAGGCTGGGTGGCTGTGCAGGGGCAGGCCCGGAAGGTTTAAGCCAGTGCTGTCCCCAGCACCTAGAGCAGCTCCCAGCAATCGTGCGCTCTGAACTACCTGAACTATGGGGAAGCTTAGAGCTAAAAAGGGAAAGGCCAGGGGAATAATAGAGCCTCTAAGATTTTCAAACAAGAGAGTGCTCTGGCTGAGTGTCAAGGAGACAGTAGACGCAGAGAAACAGTGAGAAAAAGGTAATAACCCAAGAGACAGTCCATGGGGTGAGAAGGAAGAACGTTTCAGCAGGGGTATTCTGGCTTGAGGTCCGAGGAGGAATTGTCCCTTTGATTGAGAGTGGGGATCCAAGGACAGAAGCCAATCAGTGGGCAGAGAATGGGGGAATGAAATGGCAAAATCATGAGGCTGGGTCTGGTTTTGGTGAGGTGGGGAAGTAGGTGCAAGAGGTATCAGGAGATGGGTCAGAGCTTGGACTTAATTCAGAAAAGACCAGGTATTTTTATTGGGGAGAGTTAAGGGTTCAACTCACAAGGCAAGCCTCAGAGATCACACGGGGAGCAGTGGTCTAGGAAAGATTTGTGGGGAGCACCGATGTTTCTGGGAGCAGAAGAGATGCCAGAAACAGAGAAGTCAGAGAAAGAACAAAAAGAATAACCCCCTCCCCGGGTTCGAGAAGTTCCCAGCGGAGGAGCATTCAACAACCTGCTGCGAGGAATCTCTCTGTGCCTGAAGGCTGCAATGCTGGAGAAGCCACCACAGAAGAAAAGTCTACACCAATGAGGGCCGCACCCTGTGACTGCCCAGGCCCTCTCCCACCCAGACCAACTTGAGAGGGGTTGGCTGCCCATCCTGCTCAACACAAGGATCTACCCATCTCCTGCAGGAGATGTAGGAGCTCCATCTGTGACACATTCCTGGACGCAAGTCCCCTAGGGACCAGGAGAGCTGGGATAGCCCTGGGCCTCCTCAGGTGGCCCTCCTTAATAAAGGTTCTCTGCTGGGTAGGGAAGGGAGAGAGGAAGGAAAGAGGGAGAGAAATGTCCACAGGTAGGACCCAGCTCAGCCCCACAGAAGACCTGGTTTCATGGATCTGGACCATCAGCAGTGAGGCCCCAGGAGGCCAATGATCCTCCCCAAAGCCTCAGGGACCGCTCTTTGCTTGGCGAGGGTTGGGATAAGGACAGGTGAGCAAGGAGGGAAGGACACTGCCACAAAGCAGAAGAGACGCAGGAGGACAAGTAGGTGAGAAGGAGGGAGAGAGCAGAGATAGGAAGGAGTGGCTGGAAGCCAAGCAGGGAAGACTAAAAATGGCTTATCCAGGGATAGATATTTTTAAAAGATAGCCAAGAAAGGTAGAGGAGGTAAAAATAGCTGGATTTCTACCAGCTTTCCTCCCTTTCAGCACTAAAGGCTACTGACTGATCAGAAACAAGTCTTGAAGCTGTTTAGCAGGGCTAGAATGGCCACCCCCGCCCACTACATGGGTGCTGCTGGAGAGCGGCACAGAGCCCATTCAGTCGGCCTCCCCCTTGGCACTCCTCAGTACCCCAGCAGCCTCCTGTCCCATGCCATGACCCCCAATGCGAGAAATGATCCAGACTGTGCTGGTTAGAACTGGGCTCGCCGCCGTCAGATATCCCAGGAAAGCCATGAGGCCAACAAGCTCCACTGACCAAAGATGCCCCAGACGCCAGGTACATCCGTAAGGGCAGGGCCACCAGGGAGAGACGTGGAGGCCCAGGTCCACAGTGGGGAGGAGCCTGGAGCCACTCTGGTAGCTGCGCTCAGAGAGGATCTGAAGCTGACTAACACAAGGAGAAGCAGGGAGGCAGGGAGACAGTGCGGGCTCCAGAGAGAAAACCAGGCTGGGTTCCACATGGCAGCATTCTAGAGCGTGCCCCCCACCGCCTCCAGCTGAATATTTAAAAGAGAAATGTTTCACACCAATAAATGACTGTCTTTGTTCACCAGGAGGGGACTGAACTTAAGGAAACTGTTTTTCTTAAGTCAGAGCAGCCGGAAGAGGTCCCACAGCTTCAAACAAGGTTTTGATAAATTCATGGCTGACCTTTCTGTAACAGGCAATTATGACTGGGCAGATGCTGTGGGAGGACCCTCTCCTTTCAGACCCACACCAGGAAGGGCCACTGGGCCACCCTGCGGTGCTTGTGGATTCAGGCAGAGAAGCAAGGGTTGTAGAATCTTAGTTTTGGTGTGTGTGTGTGTGTGTGTGTGTGTGTGTGTGTTCAGTAACCTCCATGCCCAACATGGGGCTTGAACTCACAACCCCAACCAAGATCGAGAGTTGTATGCTCTACTGACCAAGCCAGCAAGGTGCCCCAGGGTTGCAGAATCTTGGGAAGCAGGATCAGGTCCTGGGTCCTGGAGCAATTCTCTCACGAATGGATGGGAGAACTCAGAAAGTTTGAATTTAGAAAAAATATTCCAGTTTCCACACAAGAAAACACTTCTTGATCTACCAGTTTTCAGGCCAGTGGCCTTCTGCCTTTCTCACCTATTTCCCTATCAATAAAGTGTGGTTGCATACCCCCAACATGTGAATATTTATCCAATGATTACGTGCACATATATTACTGATAAAACACACCTCCCCAAAAGGAAAAGTTCGAACGGATGAGATAGGATCTAAATGTTTTCATTGTGTGTGCTTTAGTTGGCTGCCTCATCTCCCTCCCCTTCTTGGTGCATGTGCCCCAGTTTGGAGACTCGGCTGAGGAAATTCTTTTATTTTTATTTATTTATTTATTTTATTTTAGAGAAAGAGAGAGCACGAGTAGGGGAGAGGGGCAGATGGGGAGAGAGAGAATCCTAAGCAGGCTCCATGCTCAGCACAGAACCCAATGCGGGGCTCGATCCCACAACTCTGGGATCATGACCAGAGACGAAATCAAGACTTGGACACTGAACCGACTGAGCCACCCAGGTGCCCCTCTGCTAAGGAAATTCTTTATCTCCCAATCCTAAAAGGAGTCCGTTGGTGGCCCAGACCAGATTCTCTCCTGCCCCCAGCCCTGCCCTATTGAAGGTGTACTTAGGTCAGTAGGGACCTAAGGAAGGCCCCAGACCACTGGGGGCTGCCCTCACCACGCTTCCTGACCACCTCTCACCCAGAAAGAATTGCTCTGCTGAGAGCAACAGCACAGAGGGGAGGGTCTCCACAATACTCAGCTATAGCACTCAGAGCCTTTCATGGAACAGGAAACCGAGACCACAGGCTCAGAGCCTCTGAGTAGCTCTCTTGAAGCCGGGGATGCCCTGCTGGCTAGGGAGGGAAGGTACCACACACAGGGCTCCTGGGTGGTGATGGTAGAGTGTCATGCTACACACAGAGCTCGACATCCTCCCGTCCTAACTTCTGGTCCCTTGAAGCTCCTGTCCCGCTATGAATGACCCCAAGAGACCCCAGAGAATTAGCTCCTCTTCTACAAGTGGGGACAAAGCACCATGCCAGAGTGGTGACAGCCCCTGCAGCAAGTATATACTTGCGCACTTGGGCATACACGTACTCACACCCCTGAGCAGACAAACCCATGTGAAGATACCCACCACCTCCACTCATCCTTTCCACTTAGAGACATCTAGCAGTTGGAACTCTTCCTGGCACCAAACGACAAGCTTCAGCTGGTGCCAGGCCAGTCCATCTGGGCCAGCAGAGAACATGTTTAAGGCAGTGCAGTGAGCTGTGACTGCTTTTCTGCTGCTGAGGGAGAGTTTGGGATGATTCGCCAGGTGGGTCAGGATGGCAGAGAGGGTGACGAGAGGGACCGGTGGGAGTGCAAGCTGCTGCCATCCAACACGAGCCAGGGAAGCTGCCAGCCCAAGAGGAGAGACCGCCAGGGCTGGCAGCAAAGTGGGGGCCAGGCCACAACTGTGAGGAAAGCGGGCCCTGGTGACCCCATTCCCCAGCCCTAGGGCCCATGTGCATCCACAGGTTGAGAGCATCTCTCAGAATAATTCAAACTGGCCTTGGTTCCCTTTAGACCCAGCCTGTCTCCAGAATCCAGAACAAGTATAGGAAATAAGGGTAACTTTCCTCTAACCCTGTTCATTGATAGTGACCTCATAGAGAGCTGGGTTTGGGGGAGATCCGTGGGAAAGGTTGTTGCCATCAGTTAGTAAGGTCTGTCATGAACCCGGGATAGGGCCTTGGAACTGTCATCCGTGATGTAGAACAAACCCAGACCCTTAGACTTGCCTCAAGTGACACCCGGCATCCCGGAGTGTCTCAGAGAGCCGGGCCAGGCCCAACTCAGGCCAAAGCCCTCCCCACCAGAAAGAGACCAGAGGACACATATGGTGTTTACTTATGACCTTCCCCTCAGCCCCATTTTCACCTCCATCCCATGGCCTTCCCGGAGCCACAGCAGCTGTATGTAAGCATCAGTCAGCTAGGGCAGCCAATGCCACAAGCTTGGTGTAACTGTGAATGTCTCTTGTACCATGGTGCTTGCGGCAGGGGGCACGGTGTGGCTGATGGCTTGCCTGAGCGCACGTGGTGGCAAATCCCATCCCCCTGCTCTAAGGACTCTGTCAAGAGGTTACTGGTCCTTTCATCATACCTTCTCCACTCATTCTTAAGGAGTTTCTCTCTAGAAATATTTGTTCATTCATTCATTAAAAAGAGCTCATAGGAACCACGTTCTCTAGCTCTTCAACATCTAAATGTATCTTTGTGGCCCTTAAACTTGAACAATAGTTTGGCCGGATATAAATTCTAGGTTCAGGGGCACCTGGATGGCTCAGTCAGTTAAGAGTCTGACTCCTGATTTTAGCTCAGGTCATGATCTCACAGTTGTGAGATCAAGACCTGTGTCAGGCTCCGCGCTCCGTGTGGAGATTCTCTCTCTCTCTCTCTCTCTCTCTCTCTCTCTCTGCCCCTCCCCCTCACTTGTGCGCTCTCTCTCTCTAAAATAAAAAAGATTTAAAAAATTTAAAAATTCTAGATTTACACTTTCTTTCCCCGAGGACTTTGCAGGTCAGGTCCAGCCTCTCTGCTTCCTAGCATCAACCCACCGAGGCGAGCTCTGAGCAGCCTGATCAGCTAGCTCCCCTCATGGGTATGTTAACTCTTTCCTCAGCAGTGCAACGGTTTTTCGTTAGTTCAATAAGGAGAACGAACAAGGAGATTCTTTTAATTCATCATATTTAACTAGAAGACATTTTACAACCCAAAACAAATACCATTTTTCTCGGGTTTTCCACTGTGCAAGTTCTAACTTTTCTAAAGCATGGACCCCTTATAAATCTAATTTCAAACCTTAGATGTGGGGGGCCTCTGGCTGGCTCAGTCAGCAAAGCATGGGTGCAACTCTCGATCTTGGGGTTGTGAGTTTAAATCCCACATTGGGTGTAAAGATTACCTAAAAATGAAATCTTTAAAAAATAAAAAAATAAAAATAAAACAAAACCTTCGATTTCATCCCTAAGAAGAAAAAAAGTATACATTCATGAGCGTTTTTTTTTTTTTTTCTTTTATTTCAGAAAGTACCAGACCTCCTCAATGACTAATCTGGCCTGGGACCAGCAGGCCCCAGTTTATCACATGGGCCTGTCGCTCGAGAATCACTCACACGCCCCCAGTGCACGCCCTGCCTGAGGCCTGGTTGCTCCTGACAAGCCAGCAGCAGCTTCCCTGCGTCCATGCCCGCGGGCTCTCCGGAGGGCCAGCTGAACACCTTCTCAGGGCCATTCAAACCCAGCTTCAGGTGTGGAGCCTCCTGGGTCTCCCTCCCTATTCGTGTCCCCCCAAGCCCAGTCCCAGGGCTGCCCCCCTGCAAGGCACTGTTTACCTGTCTGTCTTTCAGTTCAAACAGAGCCCTCTATGAGGGCAGGGGTGCCCAGAATCTAATGTGGGTACCATCCCTGTTTGCCAGCCAAAGGACGCAGATGTTCCACAGGCTCTTTTAATCAATCGATGAAAAATAATTTGTAACTGGGCAAGGTTTGTAGGAAACGACCTTGCTAAGGCTTGAAAGCAATTTCTTTTAGGTGAACTAAGCAGTCATATTTATATCATTCACAGTTTACAAAGATCTGGTTTAGCCAATTATTACAAATTCCAAGAGGAAGAGATCCAAAGGTTGGGTTTTACTACAGTACATAAAGGAGCTGGCTTCTCTAGCTAGAAATCAGTAGGAGGGAAGTGTTACTGTTTTCAGTGCCCCGATGCCTTTTTTCCTACATATTCCGCAGATCTGGGTGAGAGCTCAGCAGTAGGAGATTCTTGACGGAGCCAGTGGAGGTAGGGGCCCATGCCGGGAGTTCAAAGGGCCAGAGGAGGGAAGAGGAGACAGGCAGGCGGCCACACCAGAGTCCCCACCCAGAGCTAAGCCCCAGGTCGGCAGCTCCTTGAAGGGCTCTCCTCATCACCTCCCAGGCTTTCCAGGGGACCCTACCTGGGACACCAAAGGAAAAAACGGGACCAACCTTAGGGATCCAGCCCTTTTGGCACCGTAAGGACTGAACCCAGGACCCTGACACTTGTCTGGGCAAATCGCAGCACACCCCTGCACCAAGCCCTACATTATGCACAGCATTTGCATTTTAAATTTTTTTTAATGTTTATTTATTTTTGAGAGACATAGAGGCACAGCGTGAACAGGGGGAGGGCAGAGAGAGAGGGAGACACAGAATCGGAAGCAGGCTCCAGGCTCCGAGCTGTCAGCACAGACACAGAGCCCGATGCGGGGCTCGAACTCACAGAGCGCGAGATCATGACCTGAGCTGAAGTCGGCCGCCCAACCGACTGAGCCACCCAGGGGCCCCAGCATTTGCATTTTAAAGAACTTCCTGGCTTTTCCAGCCCATGGTGACTGGGGCCCCCTTCAAGAGTGCCTCCAGGCCAGTCGGACACCCCCACGGACTCCCTTACCTGGCTCAGCTTTCTGAGGGGACACATGGCCACACAGGCAAAATCTTAGTCCCTTCTCCACAGCCTTCTCAAAAGCCTTAGCCCCAGTGCTGGTCCTCCGTTCACATTTACTGACTCTGTCTTCTGGAAGTGCCACGGCTCCCAAGTGTGGCCCAGGAGTTCTGATCCAGCCAAAGCCACTGAGGCTCCTGCTCCCCACCCAGCCCCAGGCTTATAGACACCTGCATTAGGACCCTGCATGGGAACAACTTTGAGCTGTGAAGTGTCCCAGTTTTCTGGCTCAAGGGGAGCACTCCTAAAGCTAGGAAGCTCTAATCAGGAGTCAGAAGTCATTACATAAAGCTGAGCCAGCTTTTCCCAGCTTCTAGCTCCCGTAAATTCTACTACTACAGCCTTTTACCAAGGGGACGGTGTTGTGTTTGTCAGCTCTCTTCCAAAATCTGCTGAAACCAGGAAGTTGAGATACTTAAGAGAAAACCACAAGTCTTTGTGACAGTGGAGGCCACAGGCCCGACTCTCCCATGCCAAGCCCAGTTGGCAGAAGCCAGAAAACTCCACAAGTTCCTGCCCAGTCTTCAGACCTGCGGCGGAGGACTCAGCACTCAGCCTGCCTGTGGGGGCTGCCAGGACACAGCCTCAGTCCACAAAGATGGCTAAGGGCCTACTTCACACCCAGCCCTGGCCCAAGCACAAGAAGACAAGGGCCAATGATTCCATTAGCAAGAGAACCCAGTGTCTGTATCATTAATACATGTATTGGGTGAACACCTGCTGGGTACAGTGCCCTCGGCTGGACCTGGAAACGCCCCTAGTGCCCTCGGCTGGACCTGGAAACGCCCCTAGGTACGAGGCCTATCCCTCCAGACTTCTAGGGAAAACCCACCTGGCTGAGACCTCTAGATTCCTTTCTCATGGAAAGCCAGTGGTATCCAAAAACTATGTCTATTGGGTATTTTGGGAGAGAAAGAAATACCAAAGTAATGTCTGCCCACTCCATGTTAAAAAAATCTCTCTGTCCAGAAGTCAGAACTGCTATTTTTTTAATTTAAAAATTTATAAACTTTTTAAAATGTTTTTTAAAATTTATTTTTGAGAGAGAGAGAGCACGAGCCGGAGAGGGACAGGAAGCGGGGGGCAGAAGATCCAAAACAGGCTCTGTGCTGAGAGCAGCAAGCCCCACGCGGGGCTCAAACTCACGAACTGCAAGATCATGACTTGTGCCAAAATCGGATGCTCAACCGACTGAGCCACCCAGGTGCCCCTAAAAACTTTTTAACTAGCAATATCTTTCTTGCTTTTTATTGTTCTATACAAGAATAAGGGAAAACTTGTCGGTAACCTAAAAAGACAATTATGACTGGGGATCATCTGTGGCCCTTAGTTTCAGCTCTGAGTTAAACCATCACAAGGGGTCCACCCCCCCTCACCTCCCAGAGCCACCCTGTTGGCACTCGTTCTTCTGTCACTTGCCCCCATAACCCAGGGCCCTGTGCTAGCTCTTGGGCAGGGCTATTTCAACAGCTAGAGACTTCTGCCCTTGGACAAAGGGCCAGCAGCTCTGGTGTGGAGCCAGGCAGTCTTGGCACTAGATGTGACAGGTTATAAAATGAGAATGAAACCCTCTGAACAATACCTTTTACAATTTCAAACTTATTACAATGAAAAGAATTCAAAGCAAGTGTTCTCACACATAAAACTCCACGTACCATACACAAAATAATTAGAACTTAAATGTGCACGTGTGTGTGTGTCATGGGGTGGGTGTAGGGGCCTCAGGGGGCCCTCAGAGAAAGAAACGAATGTGGACTGGCAGAATCAGAGAAAACCATGGAGAAACACAGGGGCGAGGGGAGATGGTTCCAGAGAAAAGTGGCCATCTGTCTCTCCTCCACACACAGTCACCATGGGGTCCTTGGAGACCGGCACAGGGCCTGGCACAGAGCAGGACTCAGTAAATGTTTGTGGACTGAATGACCGATGAACTGAGGTGAATGGTTAGCGCGAATGGGCGGCCCTCAGTGGCAGTGGTGGCTGACACACTGGCCGTGGAGGAGAGAGGATGTGTTGCCACAACCCTGGGGCCTATAGACTTTTCTGGCTGATGATAGACAGTGTGCGGGGTAGAGGAGGAAGGAGTCTGAAGTCTGGGACAGAGACACAAGGGCAGACCCCGCTCAGGAGTCTTGTTCAGAAAGCCCACTTGAAAGCAGCCTGGGGGCGCCTGGGTGGCTCAGTCGATTAAGCGTCAGACTGCAGCTCAGGTCATGATCTCATGGTTCGGTTCGTGAGTTCAAGCCCTGAATTGGGCTCTATGCTGATAGCTCAGAGCCTGGAGCCTGCTTCAGGATTCTGTGTCTCCCTTTCTCTCTGTCCCTCCCCTGCTCCCGCTTTCTCTCTCTCTCTCTCTCTCTCAAGAATAAATAACATTAAAAAAAATTTAAAAAAGAAAAAAGAAAAGAAAGCAGCCTGGCTTTTCTGTGGCAACTGCACGATCACAGCCCCAGAGCCTCACACAGGCCACTCTGTGCTAATGCTCACTTTTCCTGCCCGTCGAGAGGGAAATGCCACCAGCCCCACCCTGCGTAGGTGGGTCACCGCACAGCAGCCCTGCAGGGCTGTTGTCAAACCCTGGGTGCGCTGGCCCTCAGCCCTCAAAGCACTCCACCATGGGGTCTCTCCTACCTCTGCCGCTTCCCTTCCCTGCACTGCCTGCAGGCAGGGAGTCTGGAGGCTCATTACCTGACCATCGCCCCTTGCAGCTTGTGTTCTGCTCTCTTTCTAGAAGGTCCTTTCCTTAAAACCCAATTCAACCTTCGAAACCCAGCTCAGGCACTCTGCCCTCGATAGGGCCTTCCTTAGAGCTCCCAACCCCAGAAATTTGCTGTGTTTTCCCGCAGACTCCTCCGGCCCGAGGCACGACAGCTCCTGTGAGTGCCTCCCTGGTCCGGTCTCCCTCTCTTCCCTCCTCTCTCCCCTCCAAGACCAAACACCCAGACCCAGAGGGGGTCAGTGCTGAGCAAGTGTCCATCTATTGAATGCAATTCTTTACAGGGCTTGTGTGAGAAAATCAGAATGACAAAGAATGGCATGTCAAAGATGGTAAATGAGACTCAAGATTCCAGCAGGAAAAATAAACTCTCCTCTAAGTAATTCCCACTGTGACATTAAAGGACATTTAAAAGGAAAGCCACTCAGCACCCTGCAGCCTTCAACATTATTGCATCCGTTGTTCTACCTGACCTGTCAGCCCAGTTGCAGAAAAATGTCCAAGGATTGTGGCTCATTTTCTGTTTTCGCCAACTCGGCAGTCTTTACCCTGCAGTTTTGCTCACCTTTCACTTCCAAGGGGTCTAACTCAGAAGGCAAAGTCGGCTCTCTACCTGAGGCACTTTGGCTCCTACCTCTCCTCCTTTACACTGTGAGGGTCCAGAAGGTAGTGGGGGTCCCTTTCTAGATCCCTCTTGTGGGAGATTCACCTGTCAGCCCCTCGGGGAACTTGCGTCCCACTGGTAGACAATCCCCAGTAAGGGGAGAGGCTGGGGGGCTTCCTGCAGGAGATGTCCCCCATCCCTCACCACCCCACCTTCCCATTCTCCCCTCCTGGCTCAAGGGCTGATCCCCACTCCTCCCTCACTGCTCAGCCTGCTCTGGGGTAACTAACTCTCTCAGGAGGCCCCACAGCCTAGCCTAAGGCCCAAGGCCCGATCCAAGGAGTGTTAGTCCCTTTTGCGAAGCTGGAGCCACCTTTGGCCAGGAGAGGTCCTCCCTCTGGCCGACGACCGGGAGACCCCTGCGCTATTCTCTTCCCCTTCCCGGGGCTCTGTGTCTGGGCAGCAGAAGCTCAGGGACGCCTGTGTTCCTACCTGACATATTTTCACATGTCGAGAGCATTAAACTCAGCTGCTCAGGCTTCAAAACCATCAAGACAGATGTTCTCATAAGGAAAGTACCTGCCCGCGGGCCTGAGGGTGGTGATTAAGAGCTGAGAAAAAAGCACGACGAGACGCTGTGTGAGTGCGGCACACGCAAGTGTGCTCGCGTGTGTGTGCAGGGCTATGCATGCTCCGGTCTGCGCGTGTGCACATGACTCCACGCACGCTCGTGTGAGCACACGTGAGCGCCTGTGATCACACTCTTCATGGCCCATGGCAAGCCATCGTGTAATGAGTAAGACAGTGTCAAGGAGGCAGGCTGCCAAGGGGAAGGCCAAATGCCTGAGGGACTAGCCCAAGCCCTGAGTCGCCATGCCTAGACTGCCCAGGCAGGGGCCAGGGTCACCCCAGCCTGAGGGAGAGCAGTGCCAGGTGCACAGTAGGAACTGAGGAAAACATTAGCCCTTCCTTCCTCCCTTCCTTCCTTCCCTGGCTTGCACAGCAAGTAGAGTGGGCAGGAAGCCTGGGATTTTGATGCCAAAGTCTTTAGGGAAGTGGGAAGTAATGGAAGTCCAACCAGCAATACCGAGGGAGAGACAGAGGTAGAACCATATGGCCTATGGCTGACAGGACGGCAAAGACCCAGGTCTGAGGGCCAGGCTCGTGTAGCAGACCCAGAGACCCCCCCGTTAGGGGCAAGAGGCAAGTGAATGTGGACTCGGACAGCCTGTTGCAGGGTGAGGGCAACGCTGTACTCAGACGTAGCCAGGCTCTCACCGGGCAGAAGGCAGAAAGAAATCTGGGGAAGGTGCCGGGGGTCCAGGGCAGTTTGGGGTTCCAGAGAGCAGGGTAGGGTGCCTGGGATAGAGGATGTGGTGAATACAGGTCCAAATGGATGAGGGAGTGACAGAAGGGATTAGAGCTCCAACGGCAGCCGGAATAGCACAAGCGGGAGGCTTCGGTGAACACCAGATCCTTATCAAGAGCTACAGGGCGCCTGGCACTGGCCTGCGCTAGAGACACTGGTCACCTAGCAGTGAGCAAGGCAGACAAGGCCAGTCAGTTCACAGAACTTGCCTTATGGTACAGGACACGGGCAAAGATCAAAATAAATAGGCAGGTCTGATTTGTCCAGAGTATAATCAGAACGGGACAAATAAGGAAGGAGAAAGACGACCCTGGTGAGTCAGGGGGCACCTCTGGAGAGGGGACACCTGAGCAGAGCTGTGCAAACATGCCCAGGGAGGGGCATCTCGGGGGAAGAAATGTCAGCGGCTCAGGCTGTGCTGCGAGTGTGTGTTGCAGGCAGAGAGCAGCCAGCAGGCTGGGGAGCCTGGGATGTGGGAGAGGACTCCGCCTCCGGACTCCTTCGCGAGCTTTGGCATCCCGTCTCAGGGCCCTGTCTATATGTGTCTCTGCTCTGACTGCGCATCAGGCTGCTGAGATACAAGAATCCCTGTGTTATTCACAGCAGCCGAAAGGTGGAAGGAACCCAAATGTCCAACGGATGAAGTGTCAGCAGATGACAAAACAAGCAAACTGTGGTGTGTACACGTGATGGAATATTATTTAGCCTTCAAAAGAAATGCAATTCTAAAGCACTTGGGTGGCTCAGTTGGCTAAGCATCCGATTTCCACTCAGGTCATGATCTCACGGTTTGTGAGTTCAGGGCCCCGCGTTGAGCTCTGTGCTGACAGCTCAGAGCCTGGAGCCTGCTTTGGATTCTGTGTCTCCCTCTCTCTCTGCCCCTCCCCTGCTCACTCTCTGTCTGTCTCACTTTCTCAAAAAATAAATAAATATTTTTAAAAATTTTTAATAATAAAAAAAGTTTAATTTTGTGTTATGGGAATTTCACTTCAATAAAGAAAGAGAAAGGGGAGGGGAAAAAAGACTCCCTGAGTAAAATCAGAGATCACCTCTACGGGACTGCAGAGAGCCACCTCTGGCCACCTTGTCCACCGTGAGGCAGGTCCCACCTGCTCCACCACCGAACCTGTGGGTGCCTGTTCCTTCCCTGACCCAACACTGAGAAATGCCACAAGTCTTCAGTCCTGCTTGCCTCCCACCCTCTGTCAGGCCTCTAGTTACCCCACGACGCTTTGACCTCACCCAATGAGTATTTACCTAGCCTTTCTACCCCAAGTTTAATCACTTCTGGTTTGGTTCCCTTCTAAATGAACTCCATTCGTTGGTCTTTTAGTTATCTGTAGTACAGTGGCTCGAAGGTCCTAAATGCTCAAAACAATATCATGCTTCCTCTCTGGAGCTCTGACACAAATGGACATGAACCCAGGCTTATAAAGGTCCAGGTACAAAAATACAAATGACACATGCACCTGAAGATTCGTGGCAGAACTATTTGCAAGGGTAAAACTCAGGAAACAACCACAACGTCCTCCGTATGTGTTGGTTGAATAAAACTGCGCCCCAGCCACGATAATGGAATTCTCCATCGTTGTGGAAAGGAAGGTGTCTACGGACTGTCACAGGATGATCCCTAGGATCACCATCAGGGAAACAGTCAGGGGCAGAATTGTTAAGCCTAATTCTTACTGAAGGAAGGAATTCGCTAATTCTTACTGAAGGAAGCGAGAGTGAACCAGGGAGGCCAGTATAGGCCTAGTCAGCGACCGGTGGTCCAAACCAACTCAAAGGATCAAAGCAAGCCACTGCTGGTTGCTGGGAAGGAAAAGGTGCTTCGTGGATATACCAGGAAAGGGAAAGACCCAACCCAAAATACAGCGTTGTCTGGGTGTGTGGGATTCTAAGCTAGCTGGGAGCCGGCAGGGTCAGCCAATCACCTGTCTGGGCTGAGCTAGTTCTTGAGCTTCAGCACAGAGTGACAGCAGCCATGGCTCACCAAACACCTGCTAAAAGAATGGTCACCAGGAAATCTGTCTCCCTGGGCCTTCAGAGCTACGGGCATCATTGCAGGGAACAGCTTCTGGGCCATCTCCAGCAATGGAGCAGGGGCCACTCAGCGTTATTCACACACGGGGGCCCTCTTGGACAAGGCTCTGGTCACTTGCTAAGTCAGTAATCATGATGTAATCTGACAGGTCTGTGTTGCCGAGGGTGGCAACCTAGACAGGCACTCCCGTGGTTCACCCTGTATAGTACGGAAACTGAAGGAGGAAGCAGGCAAAGCTGGGGCATCTGCTCGCAGGACCACACAGCCTCTTCAAGTGGCCCCACGGGGGGAGGAGTCCACCGAGGCCCCACGCTGGCCAGGCAGCACACTAC
Organism: Paguma larvata; assembly: GCA_030068075.1. Lineage (NCBI taxonomy): Eukaryota > Metazoa > Chordata > Mammalia > Carnivora > Viverridae > Paguma > Paguma larvata. The sequence continues at coordinate 17,626,098 of CM057842.1, read as the reverse complement.
CAAGAGGTAGAGATAAGAGGGAGTCATGGAGGCAAGAGAGAGTCCTGTGACAGCTCAGAGAACAGTGTCCTGGGGACCCGAGCAGAACAGGAAAGCCGCGGAGCAGCGCCCCTGCCCTTCCAGAGCCCCCAAGTGGCTGTCCTGGAGGAGTCAGCAGTGGAGAGGGCGTGACTTGATGGGCACAGTCCCTCTTGTGGGTGTAGAAGGCCAGGCCCCGGCTGCCCAGTGAGAGGCAAGTACGTGAACGGCCAAGTGGGTCAGGCCAATCTGCTGATTGAGCACGAGGCTTCTCCACCCGCAGCGCTACCGCCCCTCTGCAGGGAGCTGCGTGGGATGTCAGCATCTTCTGGCTGCGCCCCTGACTCACAGCACACCTCTTCTTTCACTCTGCACATGAGAACGATCTGTCACTGATGAAAGAGGACAGTGCACAGAAGAGAGCAGGGCGGACCAGGGTGGGGGTGGGGGCAAGGAAACTGGTCATTTCTAGCACTTGCCAGACCCCTCACATTCATCGTTTCAGTTACTCTCCCAAGAGCTCCGCAGAGGAGGCCCAGGTGAGGAAGCCAAGATTTAAAGAGAGGAAGTCACGGGCATAAAGCTAAGCCATGGTACCTAGGGTCTCTCTTTCCCCAAACCCGGACCCTTTCCCCTGTATAGTTTCGTGCTCCCATGACCCCTCCGGACCTGAGGCATTGCCACCCATCCTCAGAGAGCCAATTCAGTCAGAATGAGTTGTCTTGCTGTCCCACCAGGGACACAGAGGAGAGCATCAGGGCTCAGCAGGCCGGGAGGCCCTGAGGAAACCATCCCTGCAGTGGATGCTCCCCTTTCTGACATCCAGGAAATAAACTCAAGGGCACTCCAATGTAAGAGCTGGCAGAGGTCAGTGGACGAGGGGCCTTTGGCTGCCGTCCCCTACCCCCTCTCAGCCAAACACAGTGCTAATTGCTGGGATCTCCAGTTGAAAAGCTCTCAGGAAACAGGGTCCATTCCCCATATCTTTACTCGATGAGGCTTGTGTCTGATAGGCAGGGCCAGTCACGGTGAGCTCCCGGAACACCACGTTCTCCTGCTTCCCTTATAGCTCAGTCACACAGAACAGAACTGGAGACCACGCAAAGGCAACAGATGGAGTCCTCTCTATTTCAGCCAAATGCTGTGACTCATTTAAACAAATCCCACAGTTTTCAGAAACCTAATAACTACCTCCTATTGAAAAATAAAAGAATAAATTCTTTAGAAGCAAACCATGCTAGTGATACATTAAAAAAAAAAAAAAAAAAAAAGAACCTGGAAAAACTGTTCTGGTATCATCCTGAGACCAGATATAAACCAGGCTAGATTGAGACTCACTTGCCCTCTGAAACAGACACCACGGAGGGACTTCAGGGAGGAAAATAGTATCAAGGGGAATCTGCTCCAGGCACTACCACCAGACCCTTGGGCTCTGTTTGCCAGTTCTAAACTTGGCTTTACCCTCAAGCTTTTTAGCCAAGACACAAAGTCACAAGGTAGCACCGGAAGAGGTGTTACACTCATAAGACCAACCTCCAAGAAACCTTGCTCTTATTAAAGATCTCTCTGGGATTCTGGTCACTCACACATCTCATGAGGCCTTGGAAAGAAAAGCAGAGCTGAGCCCTTTGGAGACTCCATGCCTAGGAGTGCAAGTAAGGACTTCCTGAACTTCTGCACAACCTTCAGGGAGAAGGTCTCATGTGTGATGTTTAGGCAGAGCTGGTGATTGCTACCTGCACTGCAGACCACCTCTTCTGTTCCTCCAATTTTTCTGGTCATATTTCCAGGCCACCCACCTTCTGGCTTCCTTTTTCTGGAGCCCAAGTGCCTGACTACCTTCCTTCCTCTTGGAGAACCCACTCTCCTGTCTGCTCCCCAATAGGGGCTTCTCTGATATAGCATCAGTGTCTCCCATTGGTCACTGACTATATCACAAGGGTTAAGGGAAAAAGGACTGGGGCTACTTGCCCTGCCTTGACCCAGTCTTGAAGATGGCTCCTCAACTCCTCCTTGCTCATTCCCTGTGGACCATTCTTCTGTCTCAGACCCATGTTCAACAATCTCTGTCACTGGCTCCAAGGTGGGGCTCTGGGGTGTGACTACAGACTCCACTCAACTCTCAGGACTCCAGGCTCCCCTCCTCCATGCAAGTCACGTACGGGGGCCAAACAATTTTCCTAACAAACCTCAGCAACCTTCAACAGTTCCTCTGCCACTTTTAGGCTCAAGTCCAAACCCTGCCTGCCATTCCAAAGCCTCTGGCCTCTGGCCCTCACCACCCCACATAACCTGATGTCCAGAGATCCCTCAGCCCAACACTCCCCTCCAGTCACTCTCCTACTACTGATAGTCAACACGAACTGTAAGTTCTACTGCTGCAATAAGGCAGGTGAAAGGAATAAAGGGTGTATAAACTGGAAAGGAAGAAATAAAATTGTATATATTTGCAGATAATATGAGTGTCTATATAAAAAATCTCAAAAAATCTACCAAAAAAAAATCATGGAACTTGAGTTCAGGAAAGTGACCAGATATAAAATAAACACATAAAAATCAATCACATTTCTATATACTAACAATGAACATGAAGAAATCAAAAGCAGGAGTGCCTGGATGGCTCAATCAGTAGAGTATGTGACTCTTGATCTTGGGGTCATGAGTTCAAGCCCCATGTTGGGCACAGAGCTTACTTAAAAAAAATTAAAACTAAACACACATTACTACTTACATTCACTCCAAAGAAAATTAAATACTTAGATGTACATTTAAAACACATATACAGGATCTGTACATCAAAAACTACAAAATGCTGATGAAAGAATTCAAAGACCTAAATAAATGGAAAGGTATAGTATGTTCATTAACTAGAAGCCTCAATATTGACCTATAGCTTTAATGCAATTTCTATTAAAATTCCAGGAAGGTTTTTATAGACATACACAAATTTATTCTAAAATTTACATGGAAAAGCATGGGCTTTAGAACACTAAAATAAACTTGTCAAAGAAGTACAAGGAATTAATCTACCCAATATGAACGCTTACCATATAGCTACAGTAATCAAGAGTGTGATATTGGTAGAAGTATAGACACATAAATCAATAGGATAGAATAGAGGATTCAGAAATAGATTTAAACACATTTGTTCAACTGATTTTTTAGAAAGTTGCACGAAACTCAATGAAGGAAGGATAGCCTTTTCAACAAATGGTGTTGGAGCAACTAGACATCCAAAGAAGAAAGAAAGAAAGAAAGAAAGAAAGAAAGAAAGAAAGAAAGAAAGAGAGAGAGAGAGAGAGAGAGAGAGAGAGGGAGGGAGGGAGGGAGGGAGGGAGGGAGGGAGGAAGGAAGGAAGGAAGGAAGGAAGAGGGGAAGGAGGGAAGGAAGAAAGAAAGGAAGGAAGGAAGAAAAAAGGAGGGAGGGAGGAGAGAGGGAGGGAGGAAGGAAGGAAAGAAAGAAAGAGAGGAAGGAAGGAAGGAAGGAAGAGAGAGAAAGAAAAAAAGAAAGGAAAGAAGGAAGGAAGAGAGAGAAAGAAAAAAGAAAGGAAGAAAGGAAGGGAGAAAGAAAGAAAGAAAGAAAGAAAGAAAGAAAGAAAGAAAGAAAGAAAGAGAAGGAAGGCAGGCGAGAAGGATGGGGAAAAGAGAGAGAGAGAGAGACACGGAGGGAGGGAGTAAGGGAGGGAAAGAAAGGGAAAAGAGGAGAAACTTGGCCTAAGCCATGAATACAAAAATTCACTCACAATGGATAACAGACTTATATATCAAGAAAATCTTCTAGGGGGCACCTGGGTGGCTCAGTTGGTTAAGCATCCGACTTCGGCTCAGGTCATGATCTCACGGTCTGTGAGTTCGAGCCCCGCGTCGGGCTCTGTGCTGATGGCTCAGAGCCTGGAGCCTGCTTCGGATTCTGTGTCTCCCTCTCTCTCTGCCCCTCCCCCACTCATGCTCTGTCTCTCTCTGTCTCAAAAATAAATAAACATTAAAAAAAATTAAAAAAGAAAAAAGAAAATCTTCTAGGATCTAGGCTAGGCAAAGAGTTCTCAGATTTGATACTGTAAGTATGATCCACTATAGGAAAAAAACTGATAAAAAATTGTGCTTTGTTAAAGCCCATGTGAAGAGAATTAAAAAAAAAACAAACAAGATACAGAGTAGAAGAAAGTATTTGAAATCACATAAGTCAGTAAAGGACTAGTATCTAGAATATGTGAAGAACTCTCAAAACTCAACAGAATAAAAAAAACTAATTAGAAAATAGGCAGAAGAGCAGTGCTTGGGTGGCTAGTTGGTTGAGCATCTAACTTCGACTCAGGTCATGATCTCGCATCTGGTGAGTTTGAGCCCCACATCGGGCTCATTGGTGTCAGCACAGAGCCCACTTCAGATCCTCTGTCCCTCTCTCTCTACCCCTCCTCTTCTTGCGCTCTATCAAAAATAAATAAACATTAAAAAAAAGAATAAGAAAAAGAAAAGAAAATGGGCAAAAGATCTGAATAGACTATATACCAAAGAGGATATACGAACAGCAAATAAGCACATGAAAATATGTCCAGCATCACTATCCACTAGGGAAATGCAAATTATAACCACAATGAATATCAGAATAACTAAAATTAAAAATACTTCTGATACCATATGCTGGCAAGGATGTAAAGAAACTAGATCATTCATACATTGTTGGTGGAAATGTAAGTGGTACAGCCACTCTGAAAAATAGCTTGGCAGTTTCTTTAAAAACGAAGCATGCAACCATCACATGACCCAGCAATTGCACTCCTGGGCATTTATCCCACAGAAATGAAGACTTATGTTCCCATAAAAACCTGTGCATGAATGTTCATAAAAGCTTATTTGTAATACACCAAAACTGGAGTCAGCCCAGACATCCTTCAACAGTGAATGGTTTGAATAATCTGTGGTATACACAGGCCATAAAATACTATTCAGCAATAAAAAGGAATGAATTAATTGGGATGACTTGGGTAAATCTCTAGGGAATTATGCTGAGTGAAAAAAGCCAACTCCAAAAGGTTACGTACTGTATCATTCTCCTTATGTAACATTTTTGAAATGGCAAATCTTTGTAAATGAGGACAGATTGGTGGTTGCCAGGGATTAGTGATGGAGTGAAGGAAGAAGGTGGGAAGGAGGAGGATATAGTGGTAAAAGGACAATGCCAGAGAACCTTGTGGCTAGAACTGTTCAGAATCGTGACCGTGGTACTTGAGGCTCAATGTACCTAGGTGATAAAACAGTACACAACTTAATAAGCACATACACACCAGCACAAGTAGAACTAGGGGAATTTCAATAGGATTAGTGTGAATTGTAGGAATGTCAATATTTTGGTTGTGATATTCTACTGTAGGTTTGCAAAATGTTACCGCTGGGAGAAACCAGGAAAACTGTGAAAGGGCTGTCTCTGTATTACTTCTTACCAGCGCATGTGAATCTACAATAATCTTAATTGTAAAAAAGTCAAATAGGTCTCAAATTATTCTACCCCATTGGCTTGCCATTTTCAAAAATTGTGAACAGGAGCACCTGGGTGGGTGGCTCATTTGGTTAGGAATCCAACTCTGTATTTCAGCTCAGGTCATGATCTCATGGTTCATGGGACTGAGCCCTGCATCCGGTTCTGCATTAACAGTGCAGAGCCTGCTTGGGATGCTCTCATTCTCTGTCTCTCTCTCTCTCATTCTCTCTCTCTCTCTCTGCCCCTCCCCCCAAATAAAAAATAAAACTTAAATAAAAATTATGAATAAGAAATGTGTTGCCATTTCATCATTTCATAATATTACTCTATGTCTTTGGTTCTCAACCTTATCAGAGCCAACAATCTTTTTCATAACAAACAGAAAGTGAGCTTAAAATCTCTGGAAAAAGTGGGGCACCCGGGTGGCTCAGTTGCTTAAGCATCTGACTCTTGACTTTGGCTCAGATCATGATTTCACAGTTCATTGAGTTCGAGCCCCACGTCAAACTGCCTGCACTGTTAGTGTGGAGCCTGCTTGGGATTCTCTCTCTCTCTCTCTCTCTCTCTCTCTCTCTCTCTCTCCCCCTCTCAATATATAAATAAACTTTTTAAAATTTTTCTGAGGTTGGTTGAGTGTCTGACCTCGGCTCAGGTCATGATCTCACGGTTCGTGAGTTCGAGCCCCACGTCAGGCTCTGTGCTGATGGCTCAGAGCCTGGAGCCTGCTTCGGATTCTGTGTCTCCTCCTCTCTCTGCTCTTCTCCTGCTTCTGCTCTGCCTCTCAAAAACGAATAAATGTTAAAAAAAATTAAAAATTTCTGGAAAAAGAGAAATTCTTAAAGGAGGTAAAATAAAGACATTCTCAGATAAACAAAAACCGAAAAAATTGTTGATAGCAAATTGCCTTACAAGAAATAGTAAATGTCAATTATACTTCAAAAAAGCTGGGTTGGGGGGTTGGAAAGAAATAATACAGGAAGTTCCTTAGGCAGACAGCAAGTGACGCGACACGGTAATTTGAATCTACACAAAAAAACAAAGAGCGTCAGTGCAGGTAGTTATGTAGGTAAGTGTAAAAGAAAGTATAATTGCATACTTCTTCTCTTTTGTTCTCTTAACTGATTAAAAGGCAATTACATAAACTCAGTGAGTCTGTGTGTGTGTGTGCGTGTGTGTGTGTACTGTTGAGCTTATCACATATAGAAACGTAGCATGTTTGACAAAAAGAGCAAAAAGCAGGTGGGTGGGAACAAAGTTGTCTTGAAATAAGGAAATGACATCAGATAGTAACTTGAATCCACAGGAAAAAATGAGGAGACTCAGAAATGGTAAATAGGAAGATTTATATAACAAACTCCACAAATATATACTTGCTCTCCTTTTTTCTCACAGCTTCTTTAAAAGATCTTTAGGTTATATATAATAACATTATGTAACATTTTTTAGAGTAATAACTATTAAAATTATAACAGTGTTTGTAACACATGTAATATGTAATTCAATAACAGCACACAAAAAGGGAGAGGAAGTAATGGGACTGTATATGAGTAAGGTTTCTAAATTTCAGTGGAATTAAGTTAGCATAAATCTGAAGTAGATTCTGACAGATTGAGATGAATATTGTAACCTTTTTTTATTATTTTTTAAAGTTTATTTATTTTTATTTATTTTGAGAAAGAGAGAGAGCTAGAGGGGGAGGGGCAGAGAGAGAGGGAGAGAGAATTGCAAGCAGGCTCCATGCTGGTCAGCGCAAAGCCTAACACGGGGCTTGATCTCACAGAATGTGAGCTCACGACCCGAGCCAAAATTGAGAGTCAGACGCTTGGATATTGTAACCTTAGAGTGACCGCTAGGCAAATGATTTTAAAATATAGAAAAAAAAAATCACAGGAATTAAAATGTTACACTAGAGGAAGTGTCCATTTAATACAAAAGAAGGCAGTAAAGGAGAAAAAGAGGAATAAAAAAAGCATGAGACAAACAGAAAACAAAAAGCAAATTGGCAGATGCAAATCCAACCATATCAATAACATTATATAAATAAAAATTGATTAAAGAATCTAACCAAAAGACAGAGATTCTCAGACTGGATTAAAAAATCCAACTAAATCCTATATATAAGAAACACAACTTAGATTCAAAGGTACAAATAGTTTGAAATTTTTTTTTATTTTTTAAATCTTTTATTTATTTTTGAGAGAGACAAAGACAGAGTGTGAGCAGGGGAAGAACAGAGATCGAGGGAGACACGGAATCCAAAGCAGGCTCCAGGCTCTGAGCTGTTAGTGCAGAGCCCGACGCAGGGCTCGAACTGAAGAACCATGAGATCATGACCTGAGCAGAAGTCGGATGCTTAACCAACTAAGCCAACCAAACTGTGCCCCAGTTTGAAATTTTTTTAATGGGAAAAGATTAAAAGACTACCATGCACACAGCAACCACAAGAGGCTATACTAATATCAGACAAAATAGGCTTTAAAACAAAAAGAAGGGGGCACCTGGGTGGCTCAGTCAGTTGAGTGACTGACTCCAGCTCAGGTCATGATCTCGTGGTTTGTGAGTTTGGGCCCCACATCGGGCTCTGTGCTGACAGCTCAGAGCCTGGAGCCTGCTTCAGATTCTGTGTCTCCCTCTCTCTCTGCCTCTTCCCTGCTCATGCTCTGTCTCTTTCTCTCTCTCTCAAAAATGAATAAACATAAAAAACATTTAAAAAATAGAACAAAAAGAAGTCACTGAAGATAAAGATTGATAAAAAGATCAATCCATTAGAAAGATTAAAATTATATGCAATTATATATTATAATTATTATATATAATAATATATAATTTATATATATTATATATATAATTATATATAAACATATACCTAACAATGAAGCACCAAAATACATGAAGCAAAAACTGACAGAATTAAAGGGAGAAATAGAAAATTCAACAACAGGGGTGCCTGGGTGGTTCAGTTGGTTGAGCATCCAATTTGGCTCAGGTCAAACCTCACAGTTCGTGGGTTCAGCCCTGCGTTGGGCTCTGTGCTGACGGCTTGGAGCTTGGAGCCTGGAGCCTGCTTCAGATTCTGTGTCTCCCTCTCTCTCTCTGCCCCTCCCCTGCTTGCACTCTGTCTCTCTCTCTCTCTCTCTCTCTCTCAATCAAAATAAATAAAAATGTTAAAAAATAAAAGAAAATTCAACAATAATTGAAGACTTCAATACCAATACTTATTAATAATGGACAGAACAACTTGGCAAAAGATCAACAAGAAAATACAGGACTTGAACAACACTATAAAGCAACTGGATCTAACAAACATCAATCAAACACTCCACCCAACAACAGCAGAATGCACATTCTTCTCAAGTGCACATGGAACATTCTACAGGTTAGACCATAGGTAAGGCCATAAAACAAGTCTCGATAAATTCAAAAGAACTGAAATCATACAAAGTTTGTTCTCTGAACACAACATAATTTAGCTAGAAATCAATAACAGAAAGAAATTGGGGGAATTCACAAGTAAATGTAAATTAAACAACACTTTCCTAAATATAGGCATATCTCATTTCATTGCACTTCACAGGTATTTGCCTTTTTTTTTTTTTAACCAATTTGAAGGTTTGTAGCAACCCCACATTAACCAATTCTATTGGCACAATTTTTGCAAAGCCTTTGCTCACACCGTGCCTCTGTGTCACATTTTGGTAACTCTTGCGATATTCCAAATTTTTCATTACTATATTTGTTACGGTGATCTGTGACCTTTAATGTTACTATTGTAATTGTTTTTTGAGACGCTACAAATTGTGCCCATATAGGATGGGGAAATTACTTAATAAGCGTGTGTGTCCTCTTTTTTTTTTTTTAAGTTTATTTATTTGAGAGAGAGAGCCGCATGCAAGGCATAAGTGGGGCAGGGGCAGAGAAAGAGACTCTCAAACAGGTTCCCCAATGTTAGTGCAGAGCTGGATGTGGGGGGCCATGAGATCATTACCTGAGCAGAAGTCAAGAATGGGATGCTCAATCGACGGAGCCACTCAGGTGCTCCAGGTAAGTGTGTGTGTGTTGACTGCTCCTCTAGCTTTCTTCTTCTCCTATTGATAAGGATGCCAAGAAAATTCAGTAGAAAAAAATGGTCTTTTCAATAAATAATGCTGGGACAACCGAATATCCACATGCAAAAAAATGAAGTTAGACTCCTAGCTCACACCATACCTAAAAAGTAACTCAAATCGATCATTGACCTAGATGTAAGTGTTAAAACTACAAAACTCTTAAAGGAAAACATGAGTGAATCTTTGTGACTTTGGGTTGGGCAATAGTTTCTTCAATATGAAACTGAAAGCACAAACAACAAAAAAGGTAAACTGGACAATATCAAAATTTAAAACTTTTGTACTATAAATGTACAAGGTAAAAAGACAAATCACAGAATAAGAGAAAACATTTGCAAATCAATTATCTGATGAGAGTCTACTATCTAGAAAAGGTAAAGAACTTGTACAACTCAACAATAAAAAGGCAACTCAATTACAAAAATAGGCAAAGGACTTGAATCGATGTTTCTCTAAAGAAGATCCAGAAATAGACAACAAGCGCATGAAGATATGGTCAAATCATGAGGGAAGTGCAAATCAAAACTACAGTGGATGGGGCACCTGAGTGGCTCAGTCAGTTAAGCGTCCGACTTCGGCTCAGGTCATGATCTCGTGGTCTGTGAGTTCGAGCCCCGCGTCGGGCTCTGTGCTGACAGCTCAGAGCCTGGAGCCTGCTTCGGATTCTGTGCCTCCCTCTCTCTCTCTCTCTGCCCCTTCCCGGCTCGCGCTCTGTCTCTCTCTCTCAAAAGTAAATAAACGTTGACGAAATATTAAAAAAAACAAAACAAAACTACAGTGGATACCACTTCACACTCATTGTATGGCTAAAGAAAAAAGAAAGATAATGACAAGTGTTGAAAAGGATGTAGGAAAAAATGGAACAGAACCATCATTCATTGCTGGTTGGAGTGTAAAATGGTGCAGTTTTTTGGAAAAAAGTCCAGTTCTTCATATGAAATGAGGAGTTACCATATGACCCAGCAATTTTACTCCTAGGAATATGTCCAAATGAAATTAAAACATGACTACAGAAAAACATGTACTCAATATCCATAGTAGAATTATTTATAAGAGCCAAAGCCAGAAAGTAGAAATAACCCAAATGTCCATGAACTGAGGAATAAAATGTCATTCACCCATACAATAGAACATTACTGGGCAATAAAAAGGAATGACCTACTGATACATTCTATGTCATGAATGAGCCTTGAAAACATGTTAAGTGAAAGAAACCAGACACATACAAAAATATTACACTGTTCCATTGTATGAAGGTTCACAAAATGGAAATTAACAAAGACAGATAATAGACTAGTGGTTGCCTAAGCCGGGGGCGGGGACGGGGGTAGAGAATGAGAGTGGCTGCTAATAGATTCGAGGTTTCTTTTTGGTGTGATGAAAATACTGTAAATTTGGATTGTAGTTTTTGTAGGTTGCACAACTCTGTACTAAAAACCAGGGAATGATATACTTTAAATGGGTGGATTTTATTCTATGTGAATTATATCTCAAAAAAAAAAAAAGTTTAAAAATACTATCTGGACCCCTGTACTCTCCAATATGCAATAACCATTGCTAAACTGTAAGCTTGTATTTCTGTGCTACTGTATTAGGCATTCATAAAATTAAAAAATAAAAAGTGGTATAAATATATAGAAAAAACCTTGGCTGATGAAATAGTTAATGATTTCAATGCCATTTGCTCCTGGGAGCCAAAACAGTAACACCATCACTCCCAGCAGCTACTGTGTTCTCAGCTCGCTCTATGTGCCAGGCTCCCTCTTCACATAATCAACCTCCTACCAACCATGCAGGGAAGGTGCTCTTATCATTTCCATTTTTTTTTTCAAATGAGAAAATTAAAGATTAAATAAACAAAGCCTCTAAAAGGTGCTAGAAGAATGGACAGTGAGTCTAGGAACTGACCTGGGCACTTATGAGCCCCAAGCCCTGCTCTCACACCCCAACCCTATAAAACTAAGTGCTTCCTCAGAAACACACCAACGCGAGTCCCTAGAAAACATGTCTCCTGGGCGTTTGGCATTTCAAAGGAGACTAAAACATTCCTACCTAGTAGGATAAACCTTGAGTAAAAAAAACAGGGAAAAATTCTTGTGATTTGATTTGTTGGAAACTCACAATCATGTACCTAGGGCAAATTTAGAGGCAAAAGCCTCCCACAAGCTGTGGGAAGACCTGCAAGACAAAGAAGAAATTTGGGAGAAGGACACGATCAGTAGCCAACAGCGAGGACTGCCTACAATAATACTTGGCATGTGCTCAGTAAATATCCACTGAATGAATGAATGACTCCAAGCACTATCCTGCCCTGAGTGAAGATCTGATTCAAGGTGAAGCTGGGTTGCGCTAGAAAAAAAATCTTCAAATTCCAAACACCAAACCCTTAGTAAGGAAGAGAGAGGCCAGAGAGATGGGGTCTACCCTCCTTCAGATTTGGGGTTGAGCCTCTGGAGGGGCATATAGGCAGTGTGTTCTAATATAGGGCACCATCTGGAACCAAGAGGAAAGATAAGATGCCAACCACAGATGATTCCTCATGCTGCAAGTGGCCACGCTATGCACGCAGTCTCCTGCTCGGATGACTGGGAATCTAAGCAGTGCAATCTGAAGAAGTTATAAATAAAGAAAAGTGAATTCATACCACATACCAGGGAAGAAAAAGGAATTCTGCATGGACGCTCGCACACAGAAGATGGCCCTGGACAGAAAGACAGACCAGAACCTTCAGAGGAAACTCTTTGAAGTTCAGAGGCAGAGCCTCGGGGGCAAAGCCAGTGTCCTGCTCCTGCAGGGTGCTGCTCCAGTTCAGTTGCCCTCAGAGGTTGAGCAAGTAGGTGTCTCGCTACGACAAAGGATCTGGTAGCTTGCCAGGAGATATGCCTAGACACAGGAGTGGACAACAGCCTCCAAAAGGCACTATGGATTGCTCCAATTCAAGAAGGGACAAGGTGACAAAAAGTCATCTGGGGCCCAAAACTGCTGATTCTTTGAGAAGTGGAAGAGTAGGAAGAAATTTCTCCCCACATTGTTCTGTGAAAAAAGCTGGCTGCAAAACAATGTATTCAGTGTGATCCCATTTCTTTAAAAAAGTATGTGTCAGTCCTTCGGCGGCCAGTGGAGAGGGTGGGCGGATTCAAGATGGGGTCTAAAGGCGGATGGTGGAGGAGCCATGAGTGCAGCTGAGGAAGGCACGAGTGCCACAGCCAGTGCAGTGGGCATAGCCGTTGGCACCAACAGATAGGACAGGCCAAGTGGCCCTGTTGGCCAGGTGGCCCTGGGGACCCCAATGTCCCTGGCAGCCCAAGGGATACCAGAGGCCCCAGCGTCACAAGAGAAGATGCCACAATCAGTGGCACTCCCCAGATCGAGCAGGCACCCCATGCACCAGGCCTGAAAGAGAAGCAGTGCCCAGCAGCTAGAGGTCTGGGTAACCCACTGCTCCAATTCACCCTCAGCATGCCTTTTCTATTACCCATGAAGACAGAGATTGCTGTCCAGTTCCTGACCCCAAATGCTGAACTCCAAGGGCTAGTTAAGAAGGAGTTCAATGTAAGAAGAAGAAGGAAGGGAGAAAGAGAAGGAGGAGAAGGAGGAGAAGAAGGAAAAGGAGTCGAAGGAGGAGGAGAAGAAGGAGGAGGAGGAAGAGGACAAGAAGGAGGAGGAACAGGAGGAAGAGAAGCAGGAACAGGTCGGGGAGGAAGATGAAAAAAGGAGAACGAGGACGAAGAGAAGAAGGAGGAGAAGGAGGAAGAAGAGGAAGAGAAGGAGGAGCAGGAGGAGGAGAGGAAGAAGAAGGAGGAGGAGGAGGAGGAGGAGAGGAGGAGAAAAGGAGGAGGAAAGGAGGAGGAGAAGAGAAGAAGGAGAGGAGGAGGAAGAAGGAAGAAGAAGACGAGGAAAAGAAGAAGGAGGAGTGGGAGGAGGAGGAGGAGGAAGAAGAGGAAGAGAAGAAGGAGCGAGAGGAGGAGTAGGAGGAGAAAGAGGAGGAGAGGAGAAGAGAAGGAGGCGGAGGAGGAGGAGGAGGAGGAGGAGGAATTGTTCAATGTGAACAGCAGTGTCTGGGCTATCTGATTGACTCCTGAAGACCCTGGCTAACTCTGAATTTCCATCCCCTCCTATCTTGGCCAGCTTCCTCTGATGGTGCGGACCTTGCAGAATTTCATGCCCCCATTTTTCATTAACCCTCAGCAGGGGAAAGGAGGCTAAGCCTAACTGTATCCCCTCCTAGGCAGCACACTCTTCCCCAGAGCACTGGATTTCTGGAATAGTTGCTACTTTATTATTGTGACCTAATATTTTGACTGTAATGGCCCTGGGGCGCTCAGGGTCCACAAGTTTTCTTTGATGATTAAATTTTTGTTAATACAGGGGCGCCTGGTGCCTCAGTCGGTTGAGCATCCGACTTCGGCTCAGGTCGTTATCTCTTCATGAGTTCGAGCCCCGCGTCAGGCTTTAGGCTGACAGCTCAGAGCCTGGAGCCTGCTTCGGATTCTGTGTCTCCCTCTCTCTCTGCCCCTCCCCTACTCATGCTCTCTCTCTCTCTCTCTCTCAAAAATGAATAAATATTAAAAAAAATTTTGTTAAGACAGAAAATAAAATTGAGCTACTAAAAGAAAAGTGTGTGCATAAGCACACAATAGATTCATGGATATACATGGAGGAAGATCTCAGAAATATGGATAGAAAAGTGATAATGCAAGAAATATGGGGGAAAATAGAAGTTTTACTCAATGACTGGATTGTTTAAATATTCACATCAATAATCTGCTTATGTCTTGGTGTATAGTTTTTAAAAATTCCACAGGCACCTGTCTGGCTCAATCAGAAGAGCATGGGACTCTCGATATCAGGGGTCGTGAGTTCAAGCCCCATGTCGAGTGTACAAATTACTTAAAAAAGAAATAAAAACTTAAAAAAGCATTCCAGAAAGGTCTCACCAATATAGTTAAAATTCAAAAGTGCCTGAACATATCAGAAGTCAGGAGAGTAATGTAAAAAAAACAATGCCAAGAGGGGAGCCTGGGTGGCTCTGTCGGTTAAGCATCGGACTTTGGCTCAGGTCATGATCTCAAGGTGTGTGGGTTCAAGCCCTGCATCTGGCTCTGTGCTGACAGCTCAGAGCCTGGAGCCTGCTTCATTCTGTTTCTCCCTCTCTCTCTGCCCCTCCCCTACTCGAGCTCTATCTCCTTCTCTTTCAAAAATGAATAAACATTTAAAAATTAAAAAAAAAAAAACAATGCCAAGAAAAGAGCATGGGACAAAGACAAAGAATAAGCCTCAGTGGCAATAAGAGTCCTGCTCAGGCAAAATCACTGAGAAGCACATGGGGTAGCAGGACCCAAAGGGGGGTGGGCGCCACCTCCAAGCAACACTCCTTCCCAAAGTCACTGTTAAGTGTCCATCACCATTCATGGGGCCCCCACCATGCCCCTCCCTGCTGGGTATTCAGTGGCCCAGGGCACCTCTGTGATCCAGTCTGGGATGAGAACGCAGTAAACCTTTTCCCCCAGTCACTGTGATCAGGGGTGTCATGGTCATCTGAGGGAAGCCACCACAAGCAGGCTTTCCTGCTCCCACTCCCTAATTCACCTCCAGTATCTCCCCCCACCCCATGATTTCCCTCCCTTGACGAATTTAGCCAGACCAATGGGGTCTTTGAGCACCCACACCCTGCTCAGCTGCTCCCACTGGCCTCATGGCCCTAGGGACCCCAGGCCTGAGTCTGGGAAGAGGCTCTGTTTCCAAACAAAAGACTTTGAGATCTTTGGTGGACCCCAAAGAAAATCATCAATATTCCTGTCTTCAAAAAATACTTTATGACAGATTATTTCCATTGTGGTACGGGCTCAGGTTTTTCCCCAAAAAAGAGGTCCTACAAACCCAACGTTAAGTACCATTTCAGTCAAGGGGGAGAGGAGAGTGGGAGGTGTGGTACTGTGTAGAGGAGGCGGCTAGGGGTGCCCATATGGAGGTGTCCACTGGAAGGTGGACAACCAGGGTTTAGGGAGCTGTCAGCAGGCAGCACTTGTCATGCAGAAGCCCTGGGCAAGCCCTGTGAGAGGGACAAGAAACATGGCTCAGGGCTGAGTCCTGGGGACCTCAGGTAGGCAGCGTAAGTGGTGTCACAGAGGAGACCAACAAATAAACAAGGAGGTGCTACAGAAACCAAGAAGGGAGTTTGCAGAAGAGGAGTGTGATGAGAAGTCCACAGGGAGGTACAGGCAGCTAAGACAGGAAAATGTCCACCGGGGGCACCTGGCTGGCTCAGTTGGAAGAGCATACGACTTTTGATCTCAAGGTTATGAGTTGGAGCCCCACACTAGGTGCAGCGATTACTTACATAAAACTTTAAAAATTAAAAAAAGAAAGAAAATGTCCACTAAATTGGACCATTAGCTTGTCCCTGGAGCCCCAGAAGGACTCGGGGTGTCTGGGGGTGTGTGTGCGTGTATGTGTGCATGTGTGGACAAGCAGCCATCATCTGAGGTTCTGGCCAGCTCGCTACAACATGGAAGGGGTTGGGGGTTCCAGAGAAGTTTTGGTGCTTCTTTTGGTGGCTTTGGGTGAGCCCTTCCTGCTCACCCAGACTGCGGGATCCACTCAGGCTGACGACTGTTTCCTCTGTGAACTCAGCATCTGCACAGACCTTGCTCCACAGCGGGACTAAGAAGTGCTTGTTAAATAAACACACTGAACAAAAATAAACAGTGAACAAAGATGCTGGACAAAGAAACAACACTCTCAAACAATGAGTCTGCATCTTTGGAGAGGAAAGCCTTCCCTGGGGATAAAGCAGGGTCTTTGGAGAAATTAATTTGTTGGAGGCAACAGCATTGTTGCCCCCCCAGCGACATCCCACTCTATCCAGGGGCATGGAGGGTGCCAAGCAGAAGGGTCCTCATGTCAGACGTTCAATCTTTTCACATGAAAGTGTCCTCATCCCTAAGTGGCCAGGGTGATCCACCAAGCAGAGGCCAGGGCTAGGAAGCCCAGATCCCTCCTCCTGGTCTCGCTGGGACTTGCTATGGGGTTCTTGGAAAGAACTCCTCCGGCCTCAGTCTTTCCATCCCCCACCAGGGTTCCTGACCCTCTACTGGCCAGAGCTACTCAGAGGGAAAATCACTGTTTAAGCAAAATCAATTACTACTATTTACTATTAACTAATATTTTTTCAACAGCAATGCTTGTCTTTATCTGAACGTCTTGTTTTTTCCTGAGCTACCAGTAGCAACTAAGGAAAATGAAGCTGGAAGAGCCTGACTAGGGCCATGTCCCCTCAAAACTTTGCCGGGAGGTTTAGCCTTGATTACTTTTGAGGTCACTGCCCCTCCCTTTCATAGGCCTGGGAGTCCCAGAAAGTGCTCATAAGGGAGTACAGGGAACAAAAGATGCTTTCCCAAAGGGCAAAGCTTCTAGTTTCTTCTTTCTTCGTGCCTCTGAAAACAGGTTCTCAGCACCACCAGGCAGACCCAGAGCAGTAAGCCAAGCGTCTTGGTAATTGAAAGGGGACAATGTCACCTTCAAGAGTCCCCACCAGGCTTTCCAACTTGAGGACAGGGAGAACATTTTCACTTTCCTTGCTCCACACTCAGGGATGTGGGTGGTTTTACCATTTAGAAAAGAAAATGGTTGTGTGACACCTGTCCCTGGAGCCCGAGATGGGTTTCCCAGGGCTCCTCACGCCTGACTGAGTGCCTGGGTAAGGACAGTGCAGAGGCTATGTGCCTGCAGCAAATCAGTCCCTGTGTTTTCACAGCTCAGGCAAGCCAAGGTATACACCATGGTGGCCAAGGAGATGCCAAGTACCAGTGAGAGCAGGGACCCTTGGGTGGGCTCCACCATATACCCTGACAAGGCAGGGGAGTTAGGGGAAGGGTAGGGGGCAGTGTGGCAGACCCGGTCTGTCGGGAGCACCCAGAGCAAGCTGCCCTTCTTCCATAGGCTCAGCCTGCATCACGGGCCCAAAATCCTAGCAGGAAACCTCTACTCCCGGCAGTCAGCGCTAAGCACTATCATTTGCAAAAATGCTTTCAGTACACGAGGGAAGCAGGATGGATGCCTGGCCCCTGGGAAAGCCCTACTCCAGTCCACTGGCTTCTGAGCCATCTCCGTGTGTCACGGCCTGCCTCCAGAGCCCTGGGCCCAGATAAATACACATCCCAGAGTCACACTGGTTATCTCTGCCTCGGGTGCCCACTGGCAGATCACCACTCCAGACCAGCAGCCTGAGACCTGGAGCTCCCTCCCTCCTGCCCTCTTCCCAATCCCCAAAATCTACCAAGGGAACCCTGTCCCACACCACTGTCCACACTTCCACAGCACTGTCCAAACGCGAACACAAGTGAGTATTAAGAGGCAAAATTGCACTCTTTCCATCACAAGCGGGTGTTTTCTGTAGCTCTGGTGGCCTGGGCTGAACCCCTGGGCTGACAGCCTCTGGGATGGGCCAGCCCTTACAAGTGAACTCTCGGGTTTCAGGCCCAAATTCTGTATGTTTTAGCAGCTATGTGCGAAGGTGAGAAAGATGGACCACCGTGGTTCCTCTGAGCCCCCCAGACAACCCCATATTCAATCAGAGCTCCCAGGGGGCAGGGACCAAACCCTCAACAAAGTTTAATTCAAATACACTCTGTAGTAGGAAATAGAGACGGTAATCTACCTGTTCGCCTTTATGTCTTCGGGGCCGGGCAGGGACCGGGCAACCAGTTGGTATTTAATACCAGCCTCATGCTGCATGCTCTCATTTCCAGCATTTCATTTGATAAAAATTTGTTAAATTCAATGCACTTGACCTGCCCTCTTGGAACCCCGCTCTCGCCTCAATTTTTTCCTCTTCCTTATCTCTTTCTCGGCGTACTTGTAGAAACCAGTAGCATTAATATTAATGCATTTGCACGAGAGGCGCTACTTTATTTTCCCAGCCCAGACTTGAACACTCAGCTGCCTACCTAATATCTCACCTGGGTGTCTCTAAAACACAACTTCTCCAGGAACGAACTCCTGATCTTAGCCCCCATCCCAGTCGCCCCCAGTCTGCACCACATGCTCAGGCCAGAACTCAGAGGTCTTCCTGACTCCTCTCTTTCTCTAACTGGTCAAAGCCAGCCGTTCAGCACCCCTGTGGCTCTACATTCAGCATATATTCAGAAGCTGAGCATTTTTTTTTAGCACTTTCTCCCTGTCCCTACTCCCTGCCGCCCCCTCATCCTGGCCCAGTGACCATCCTCTCACACCTGAACACTGTCCAAGCCCCTCGCTAGCACCCCGCCTCTACTCTTGCCCCTCAGGTTTGGCATGCATAGCAAACACGTGCATTTACCATCTTGTTTCAGCATCCCATAAGAAACTAGCCCAGAGATACCCCGGGAAAAATACAAAATATCCTATAAGATGCACTGGGAAATCACCCCGTCGATACGTTACCCCCTAGATACATCAGTAAAAATACAAAATGACACACACACCAGGTTCCTCAATGTGGTGCTGCTTGTAAGAAAGAGCAAAGTCTGGCCACAGGCCAATATCCATAGATCAGCTATGGCACACCCATGTGATAGAGCACTCTGCAAACGCAAGAAGAAAAAAAAAAGAATCAGAAGGATTTCTCCATTCTGCTACGGGTGATCTTCAGAATATATTACGTGGGAAAAAAGTTCAGAACAGGGTTCAGAGTTTGCTACCTTATATATACATGTATATACCTTATATACATATGTATATACCTTATCTACATATGTATATACTATATATATATGTGTATATATATATATATATGGAGGGGTGTAAATAAATGTATATTTTCCTTATTATTTTCAAAAGGGAATAATGGAAAAAAAATGATAAAGGTGAATTCTTATCAGAGAAGGAAGAAAACAAGGTAGAAGGGAACAAGATAGAACTAGACTTCTCTAGGTACATTTGATTTATTTGAAATCACATGAGTTTTACATAATTTTAAGAAAACTAAATTAGAGAGAAAAAAGTATGGTAGATGGCACTGTTGTTCTCAGTGGACTCCTGCTCTTTGCCATGTGACTTTGCAATTCCACCTGCTAAGGGTGAAGCATATTTTTCCAGAATGTGGCAGACTCCATTTTCCAAAAATGGTCTCCACAAGATTCCTAGTCCCACAAGCTCTTACAGAAACTGGACATTCCCAATCAAGAGCTGGAACCCATATCTTCTCCTCTCAAAATTGGATAGGACTTTAGAACCATCTCAATGAACAGAATGTGGCAGAAATAACAATAAATGTCCTTTGAGACTAGGTCATAAAAGGCAGTGCAGCCTCCAGCTGGCTTCTGATCTCTCTCTCTCTTTTTTTCATAGACAACCTGAAACCCAGAGACCATGTTGAGAGGAAACTCAAACTAGCCCATGTGGAGAGGCACTGAGGATCCCAGCTACTAGCAAGAATCAACTGTAAGACTGTAAGTGAGGAAGACAATTCAGATGATTCCAGTCCCCAGCCTTTGAGTCTTTCAGCTGAAGCTCCAGCCACTGTGGAGCAGAAATAAGCCACCCTGTGTGCCCCGCCTGAATTCCTGACCTACAGAATCTGTGAACAAAATAGTGGTTGTTTGATGCCATTAAGCTTTAGGGTAATTTCTTACACAGTCATAGTAACTTCAAGACCATCCCTTAACTCTGGGCTTAAATATGAATTGCTTTGGGGGCACCTGGATGGCCCCATCAACTCTTGGATTTGGCCCAGGTCACGATCGCATGGTTCCTGGGTTCGAGCCCCACATCAGGCTCTGCGCTGACAGTGAGGAGCCTGCTTGGTATTCTCTCTCTCTCTCTCTCTCTCTCTCTTTTTCTGCCCCTCCCCTGCTTATGCTCTCTCTCTCAAAATAAATAAAGAAAACTTTTAAAAAATGAGTTGCTTTAACTAAAGTAATGTTAGCAGATGTGTCATTTCAAGCAAAGGTCTGAAGTGTGTGCGTGTGTGTGTGTGAGAGCATGCGGTTAGGCATGCCCTCTTGTGGGTCTGTCATCACCGCAGAAATAAAATGTGGGGCAGACCTGGACTCAACTGCAGCCCAGAACCCAGCCTCAATCAGTGAATTCTAGCTGGCATGCAGATGCATGAGTGAGAATAAAAAATTGCTGTTTTAAGCCACAGAGTTTTGGCTGATTTACTGTGCAGTATCATCATGGCAACAGATAAGCGATCAAAAAGCAATCCTTACAAACTGAACACAAACTGGAAAAAAAGAGCTTAATTGCACATCTTCTTAATGGCATAACCTCATCGAGAAGAGTCATTTTTTTTTATTTTTTTAATGTTTATTTATTTTTGAGAGACATAGAGGCACAGCGTGAACAGGGGAAGAGAGAGAAGGAGACACAGAATCTGAAGCAGGCTCCAGGCTCTGAGCCATCAGCACAGAGCCTGACGCGGGGCTCGAACTCACAGACCGCAAGATCATGACCTGAGCTGAAGTCGGCCGCTTAACTGACTGAGCCACCCAAGCGCCCCAAGAGAAGAGTCATTTCAGTAGAAAAGCACAGAACTTGGATTACACATCCCTGGAAAGAGATAAACTAAAAACAAAAGAAACCACAAGCAAATCTTAAATTACATTCACTAATATTATTGCTAGTTAAAACATCTATATTATTATTTTGAAACCGATACACATGTATACGTTATATATGCGTGTATGTGTGTGTGTATCTATATAAATAATATTCTATATATATGCAATGTTTGTTTGGATCCTGATTTGAACAAAACAACCCTAAAAAGCCATTTTTGAGATACTAAAGTAAAATTGAACATGGACTCAGTATTAAGTTATAGTAAGAAATTATAGTTAATTTTGTTGGCTGTGATAATGTTATTGGATTAAAAGAAAAACAGCTTTTAAATAGAGGTATATCCCAAAGTATTTATGAGTGAAATGATATGTTTGTATTTGATTGAAAATACTCCAGGGGCGTCTGGATGGCTCAGTCTGTTAAGCATCCAACTTTGGCTCAGGAAATGATCTCATGGTTCCTGAGTTCAAGCCCTGCATCAGGTTCTCTGTTGTCAATGCAGAGCCTGCTTCAGATTCTCTCTCTCTGCCCCTCCCGACTCTCTCTCGCGCGCACATGTTCTTTCAAAAATAAAAACATTAAAAAAAAGAAAATACTCTAGTCTAGAAAAGGGAATACTTTTCACTGTTGGTAGGAATACAAACTGCTGCAGCCACTCTGGAAAATTATGGGGGTTCCTCAAAAAATTAAAAATAGAGAGGCACCTGGGTCGCTCAGTCAGATAAGCGTCCGACTTCAGCTGAGATCATGATCTCACAGTTTGTGAGTTCAAGTCCCACGTCGGGCTCTGTGCTGACAGCTCGGAGCCTGGAGCCTGCTTCGGATTCTGTGTTTCCCTCTTTCTCTGTCCTTCCTCCATTAACATTCTGCCTCTCACTCTCAAAAAATAATAATAAATATTTTAAAACTTTTTAAAATTAAAAATAGAACTACCCTATAACCAGAAACTGCACTACTAAGTATTTATCTAAAAGATACAAAAATGTTGGGGTGCCTGGGTGGCTCAGTTGGTTAAGCGTCCAACTTCACCTCAGGTCATAATCTCATGATTTGTGGGTTTGAGCCCCGCATCAGGCTTTGTGCTGATAGCCCAGAGCCTGGAGCCTGCTTCGGATTCTGTGTCTCCCTCTCTCTTTGCCCCTCCCCTGTTCATGCTCACTTGCTCTCTCGCTCTCTCTCAAAAATAAATAAACATAAAAAAAAATAAAAGATACAAAAATGCTGATTCGAAGGGGCACCTGCACCCCAATGTTTATAGCAACACTATCAACAATAGCCAAATAATGGAAAGAGCCCAAATGTCCACTGACTGATGAATGGATAAAGAAGATGTGGTATATATATACAATGGACTATAACTCAGCAATCAAAAAGAATGAAATCTTGCCATTTGTAACAACGTGGACGGAATTGCAGTCTATTATGCTAAATGAAATAAGTCAATCAGAGAAAGACAAATATCATATGATTTCTCTCATATGTGGAATTTAAGAAACAAAACAGACAAACACAGGGGAAGGGAAGGAAAAATAAGATAAAAACAGAAAGGGAGGCAAACCATAAGAAAGTCTTAAATTCAGAGAAAAAACTGAGGGCTGCTGGAGGGAAGGTAGGTGGGGGGATGGGCTAAATGGGTGTTGGGCATGAAGGAGGGCACTTGCTAGGATGAGCATTGGGTGTTTTATGTAAGTGATGAATCACTAAATTCGATTCCTGAAACCAATATTACACTATATGTTAACTAACATGCATTTAAATAAATGAAGAAGGAAGGAAGGAAGGAAGGAAGGAAGGAAGGAAGGAAGGAAGGAAGGAAGGAAGGAAGGAAGGGAGGGAGGGAGGGAGGGAGGGAGGGAGGGAGAGAGGGAAAGGAAAAAGAAAGGAAGGAAACACTTCAGTCTAGGGCACCTTGGTGGCTTAGTCAGTTGAGCGTTCAACTCCTGATTTTGGCTCAGGTCATGATCCAAGGGTCATGGGATTGAGCCCTATGTTGGCCTCCACACTAAGTGTGGAGCCTGCTTAAGATTCTCTCTCTCTCTCTCTCTCTCTCTGCCCCTCTCCCCCACTCAAGCTAAGAAAGAAAGAAAGAAAGAAAGAAAGAAAGAAAGAAAGAAAGAAAGAAAGAAAGAAAGAAAGAAAGAAAGAAAAAAGAAAGAAAGAAAGAAAGAAGGAAGGAAGGAAAATAATCAAGTCTAAAAAAAGAAAGCTCGAGAAATAGAGATGAAACAAGATAGCAAAACACTGATCATTGTTGAAGCTGGATGATGGACTTACAGGAAGGGGTTCACCGTATGTACCAAATTTCCTCCTTTCGTGTGTGTTTGCAATTTTCACCTGCAGAATGTTTACTGTTCCAAAGGACATCTACCCTAAAGTGCCAAACGCCCGTGTACCCCCAAAACAGGCCAGAATGACATGTCTGATCAGGGAAGAACAGGCCCACAAAAGAGTTTCCCCTGCAGGGCACAGAGGCTTCCATGGCTAGAGTGCAAGGGGACGTTGCCTCTCCAATCCAACCCAGCTCTACTGCTACCCTCAGCCGATACCACCTCAAACCAGAGCTGGCAAGGCTTTGGCCTGGAGGGCTCACCACTGGCCACTCAAAGTTAGACACAGAGATTTGGAAAGTGGGCTCACAGGGTCATAAGAAGCAGAGAAGTTCTCCCAGCAAGATTCTTAAAACTAGGACACTGTCTCAGTTACTACCCTTATTTCAGGAGACAGAGTCAGGATCCAAAGGCTCTCACTAGGTTGGAAGGGATGTCCAAGTACAATGAAAGAAGACATGGCGGGGACCCATGCAGGCCCCCACAGATTCACACTCAGGCTGCACAAGCCCGGGGTGGAGGGAACCCTGCTTTCATGCTGAAATGCCCAGCATGAGGCTGGACCAAGTGTGGGGTGTAGTGCCACAGGGCACTCAGGAAGATGGAGAATGGTGTTCTCAGGCTGGCAAGTGAAGGCTAGTCATCCTTCAGACTGTGTCACTCAGTACGTGTGACATACTGAGCCCTGAGTTCTGTTCTCTGAACATCCCTGTCTTCAGGATATTGACAGCCTTGGCAGGACATCCCAGGTCGGCAAGGGTCCCAGAGTCACACCCCAGCCACAAGAGCGAGAGAAGTCAAGTACAGAGAAGGACCCCAGAGCTGAGGAGGTGAGAGCATAGTGAGCTCCTGCTAAACCTGTGAGCAGACGAGCCAGCTGTGCCAGAGGGCAGGGCCAGGCCAAGAGACAGGAGGTGCAAGGAAGCCCATTTTGGACAAACAGAAAGGACTTTCCAACAGTGGAGTCATCTGCCTGGGGGGGACCAGAGGCCACTGATCACTGGGTGTTCACGCCAAGGCAGAGCTCCTGCCTTCACAGAACTTGGAAGCAGACATGCTGGCATCCACTAGGAGTTGGATTAAATGCTCAAAATAAAAGGAGGGCGGAGCAAACATATCACCCGCTGAAGCTAAACCATGCTCCTGAAGGAAATGGCCTCGCATGCCAGACCTTGACGTTGGTGGAGACCTGGTCTGCGCCCACAGAACCCACAGAGCTGCAGGAAAAACTGCAGAGACATCCATCTCCTCACTCTACCAGTGAAGGAATCTGTACAACTGCCCACAGGAGGGGGCAGACCAGGTGCCACAGCACCTGAGGGATACGGAGGGAACAACACTCAAGAGGCACGCAGCCACGCCCAACTGGAAACAGGGAGCCCGCATCAGGCTCCACGGGCCCAGGTAGGAGCCTGGCTGACTTTCCAGCCAACCCAGTAGAAGGAAGCCAGTAGCTTTTCAAGAGTCCATGCCTATGTAAGGTGCCAGCCAGTCCCTCTCTCTGGCTCCAGGCTTGATTGCGAGGTCATCTTGTCCACCCTGAGAGATCTCCGGAGCATGGAGGAAGAGCAAACCTCTTCATTTAAATCTCTTCTAATTAGCCTAAAGGCTGCACGATGTACCTATTTTCTCTCCACAGTGGGGCTGAGGAACAGCAGGAAGCATCACCCTTCCTTCTTACTCATCTAACAAAAATAAGCTGTCAGAAATGGAGGGGACCTTGGAGATCCTCTAGTTAAATCTCCTTTTACAGATGAAAAGCAGTGAGGACCTACTATCTGTACGGCCAGTTTGGGGCAATGTCAGCATTGATTACAACCTGAGTTTCTGACCCCCGCCCAGGAGGCTTCCAGTATTCTTCATCCCTCACCCCACCCTATGCTGTCCTTTGTTCAAATGTCCTATTTCCTGATCCCTTTCTTGTCCTCAAAGCCCTCCCCATCCTCTTGCTAAATTTTCCATCTTCTCGGAGCAGGAGGCAAGGAAGTGACGCGGTTCTCCAGCTGTGCTCAGTGTATGGCATTTCAGTTTGCTAAAGTCAGCTAGCTGGCTGTTCTTCTAAATCTCTCATATTAGGCCTCTGGAGTTCCCAACAGAATAAGTTAATGTTGTGAATGTGTTTTGTAAGCTGTAAAATACCATACAAATATATGCTCTACTATTTTAGAATATGAAATAATCCAATCCCTCTAATCATGCGCTCATTTATCTTACCTCTGTGAGACAAAGAAAAAGCAAGAGCAAACTCTAATTTAAGGAAGTTCAGGGTAAAAATCTAAACAAGCGCCTCTTTCTCTCCCACCAGATTGGAAGCTCCTTGAGGGTACAGCCCATGATGTGTTCCTTCCTTTGTTCCTCACATTTCATTCACCCAGGGCTAAGCATCTAGTAGATGTTCAGCAAAGAGTTTTCTGAATACATGGATAAAATTTCACCATAAGGGGCGCCAGCCTGGTTCAGTTGGTAGAGCATGCGACCCTTAATCTCAGAGTCATGAGTTCAAGCCCCATGTTGGGTGTGAAGCCTCCTTTAAAAAATTTTTTTCACTTTATTTTTTAAAATGTTTTTAAATGTTTATTTAATTTTGAGAGAGAGCGAGAGAGAGCATGAGTGGGAGAGAGGCAAACAGAGAGGGAGACACAGAATCCAAAGCAGTCTCCAGGCTCTGAGCTGTCAGCACAGAGCTTGACACGAGGCTTGAACTCACAAACTGCAAGATCATGACCTGAGCCAAAGTCTGACACGTAACCTATGGAGCCACCAAGGCACTCCACACTTTTTCACTTTAAAATCCTCCTATTACTGGGGTCCCTGGGAGGCTTAGTTGGTTAAGCATCCGACTCTTGATTTCTGCTCAGGTCACAATCTCATGGTCATGATCTCACAGTCATGAGATTGAGCCCTGAGTCCACCTCCTCACTGAGCATGAAGCCTGCTTAAGATTCTCTCCTTCCCTCTCCCTCTGCCTCTTCCCTGCTTGCCCTCAATCCCTCTCTCTCAATAAATAAATAAATAAATAAATATATACATACATACATACGTATGTACGTACATACATACATAATAAAATAATAAAATAATAAAATAAAATAAAATAAAATCCTCCTATTGCTAAGTAGAACTCAATTGTAGAAACCCTCACAACTACTCCCATATACAAAAAGGGCAGGCAACCTGTACTACCTACCTGCATGCACAAATGTATAGGTGTGACTATCAGGAAATTTCCTTACCCCCTTTTCTTCCAAAGCACTCAAATGCCTTACTGATTCTTCCAGCATCCTGGGGAAGAATGCCAATGGCACTGGAGAGCAACTCTGGGTCCAGGGGCAGTCCGCAGGACTGGGGCCTGGAGATCACCTCTGGGTAATCCTTGCCCGAGCTCTGCTGAGGCTTTTGAACTCCTCAATGGTTGAGGCCAAGACCCAGAAGGTAACTTTTCTACTTCCCCTCAGGGAAAATTCACCTTGGGCCCTAACAGCAGCCCCACACATTTCAGGGGCAGCCAGGCTGCTCAAACGGTTCTGGATTTGATCCCAGGTTGACCCAGAGTTCTCTAGAGGCTCCTATTATGCCTCCATGTGACCTTCTTGCTAGAAAGAAGTAGAGGTACCAGGTAGGGGTTTTTTTCTAGAGCAAAGCTCTCTTAAGAAGCCTAGATGCCCATGAGAGGAAAGAATAGATGGGGATATCAGGGCAGGAGTGTGACCAGCCTGAGGCTCAAGGTACAGCACAGACGCATCAGGGAGCATGCTTACTAGCTCCATCCCACAAGCACAGCTGACCACAACCTAATGTATAAGACATGAGCTAAGGGCATGCCAGGGGGCAACAGACACCCTCCAGAGTCTCCAGCTGCAGGAAGGGAACCACAGAGAGTGGGACACCAGAATTCCATCTACCCTACCACAGGTGCAACTCCAGAGGCCATGGTCCCAAGTCATTCCCCAGCTATGACCAGCTTCCACCTCGATGCTGGTGAATGGAGAAGAGGGCGTTCAAGGCTGGAAAGGAGCCTAAGCAAGTCCTACTAATGCAGTATCAGTGCCAGCGTGATGTACTCCTGGCACCAGCTGAGAGTCCCAGGCAGGAGTCCCTGTATGGCTAGATTGTCCATCAAGTCCCAGCTCACCAGGAGGGCCTCAAGTCCTAAAGTGACACTTGGCCTTTGCTGTAGGCATGCAGGTCTCAGCTACCATTTCACCATTGTAAAAAGTGAGTCCCCAGGCAGGACAGACGGGGCCTGCAGGAGCTGAATGGCCAGGCAGGTGGAGTGAGGAACAGGTGTGTGTAAAACACTAAGCAGGGGCGCCTGGGTGGCTCAGTTGGGTAAGCATCTGACTTCAGCTCGGGTCATGATCTCACGGTCTGTGAGTTCAAGTCCCGCATCGGGCTCTGTCCTGACAGCTCAGAGCCTGGAACCTGCTTCAGATTCTGTGTCTCCCTCTCTCTCTGCCCCTCCCCTGCTTGCACTCTGTCTCTTTCTCTCAAAAACAAATAAACACTAAAAACAAAAACACAGAGCAGAATGCCCTTGGTGAAGCAGACATCCAGTAAGAGTAGTTATAACCGTGTGACAGTTTTGCCAACCTACCTCTCCAGTCAGCCCCAACTTACTGCATATGGGCTACAGCTTCCAGAAACAGATTTCTCCCCAAATAGCCCACACACAGCACGGTCTGTCTCTCCCCACTTCCATCACTAACAGGAAGAAAGGACACTACTGAGACGCGCAGGACCTCTGAGAAGAGAGAGGGTTTATTGAAGCCCCAAACCCTATATCCTAGCAGCCTACTACTTAAATATACGGTGAGGGCTCCCCACAGCTGGGTGTAAAGACATGACTCATGGGCTCTGAAAGCTTTGCCTTCTTAAACTCAGAACCAAACTTATTCGAATAAAGGAGAACTTTAGAAAAAAGAACCCATCGCATCGTTCTTCGGCTCCCAAACTAGTCCAAAGTCTGGCTCTATTTTCAATGAACTCCTAGCCCCTTCACATCTAAAGACCTCAACAAACTCTTTTTTAAAAAGCTAGGGGCACCTGGGTGGCTCAGTCGGTTAAGCCTCCGACTTCAACTCAGGTCATGATCTCACAGTTCGTAGGTTCAAGCCCTGTGTCAGGCTCTGTGCTGACAGCTCAGTGCCTGGAGCCTGCTTTGGATTCTGTGTCTCCATCTCTCTCTGCCTCTCCCCTGCTCACACTCTAACTCTCTCTGTCTCTCAAAAACAAAAACATGAAAAAAAATTTTTTAAGCTAGAATTTTGAGATGCCTAGGAAGCTCAGTCGGTTGAGCATCTGACTCTTGATTTCCACTCAGGTAATGATCCCAGGGTTGGGAGATTGAGCCCCGCATCAGGCTCAGCACTGAGCATGGAGCCTGCTTCAAAGTCTCTCTCCCTCTCCCTCTGCCCCTCTCCCCAGCTTGTGCTCTCTCTCTCTCTAAAATTAAATTAAAATAAAATAAAAAGCTAGAATGTCTTGGCCAAAAGAATGAAATTAGAATCTGAATGGCTTCCAGATACAAATCCTAGCTTACAGGAAAAATATGGGACAGAGGAATATCTCAAATGACACCACAGAGACACAATCAGCATAATCCAGAATGTGAGAAACAAAGGACAAATGACACAGTTCTCCAATCATAAATTGCAAGGGGGACAAAAGGAAATGACATCTACAGATTTAAAGAAACTCAAGAAATGTATCAAACAAATGCAATGTGTAGACCCTGTTTAGATCACAATTCAAACAAACCAAATGTAAAAGGAAATTCAAAAGATAATCAAATAACCTGAACCCTGACTGGATATTTGCTAAGATTAAGAAGGGATTGTTATCAGGGCGTCTAACTGGCTCAGTTGGTAAAGCATATATCTCTTGATCTTGAGGTCATGAGTTCAAGCCCCACAATGGGCGTAGAGATTACTTTAAAAAAATTAAAATTCAAGGGAACCTGGGTGGCTTAGTTGGTTAAGTGTCTGACTCCTGATTTGGGCTTGGGTCAAGATCTCATGGTTCATGGGTTCAGGTCCCATGTCAGGCTTCGTGCTAACAGTGCAGAGCCTGCTGGGGATTCTCTCTCTCTCTCAAAATAAATAATCTTAAAAAAAAATAAAAAATACTAAAATTCAAAAAAAAGAAGAAATTGTTATCCTGTTTGGATGAGATCATGGTGCTGTGGTAACGTTCGTACGAAGCCCTTATTTCTTAGAAACAGACACTGAAATACAGAAGATGAAATATTGGGATGTCTGGAAGTTGCCTCCATGGGGGATAGCAGGTGAGGAAGACATAAACTTGACTAGCCATGAGCTGGTGATAACTGTGGCTGGGCAATGGGAACCTGAGAGTTCATTAGCTTAGTCTCTCAACTTTTATGTAGATTTGAAATTTTCCATAATAAAAAGTTAAAAAGAAAACAGATGGCCTTTCTTCCCCAACTTTTTTTTTTTTTTAGCAGCAATTTATTGGTTTTACTAATGTTGGGAAAAGCTGTATTTTCAAAGCTGCTCCTTTCTCCCTGGCAAAAGATGAAAAATGGTTGCCCCTTTGGGTGAAATTTTGACATCATCACCATTCAGATGTTAGGTCACTTTAGTATAATCCCCATGGCATACCTCCATGAGAATCCAGCCCCGGGGCCAAACATGATCTCTAAATGACAAAGGACCATTATTTCTAAACCTGGCAATTATATCCTTTCATTTCATCCTTACAAATTAGTCCCAGATTTTCCTAGAGCCTAACTGTTAGCTGATACAGTATAACAGGTCTGGTTAATCCCAGACCAGCTATACTATACCTGAAAAACCCATTTATTTTTATTTTTATTTTCTTATTGAGATAGAATTATGACAAACCCATTCTGAGAAAGGAATTCAGGGTGTGGTTCTCAGAGCAGCCTCACTCACCTTCCAGCACACAGCCAGGCTCTGTGTGCCAGCTGCCTTTGATTAAAGAGGTCTCTATAACATTTGAGCTGGAAGTGAGAGAGAGGCAACCTGGGCATTGATCATGGATTTCGACGGGTAATGAGAGAAAGGCACCTCACCTGGTTTGCCCCAGCTCTCCCCCACACTCCTGCCCTTGGCCCCATTCTCTCTGTCCCAGCCTACGTGGACCACACTCCTCATGCTATGTCTCCTTCTCTCCATCTCTCATAACCCCACCATTTTTCCAGTATGCCTTAGGTTTCTCCTTTGAGGCTTGGCTCTGCCTCTCCACTCTTCTCACTTGACAACCCTTCTATAAACACTGTCTATTTGGCATTTCTCAGACACAGAGCTGCTCAGACACTGAGCCTTCTCAGTCTGAGCTGCTCAGACTGAGACTCCATGATTTGGCCCTTCGAGAACTGTCTGACCAACCAGACTGTGAGGTGCTAGAGAATAGGGAAGCATCGTATGCCCTCCAGACCCTCCACAAAGCCCAGAACAGTGTTTGCTCTTGATATTGATAAATACACCTTGGCTGTATTGACTGAGGATCAATTTGCAAATGTCAGAACATGTAAAGTCCACAGGGCTGGTATAGATTAGACAGGTTGCCACTGGTTTATGTGGCTCCTTTGTGCAATTTTTTTAAAACGTGCTTCCTAGGGTACTGATAAAGTTTCATCTTGAACTGGTGGTGTGTCGTGGGTGTATATATAGGTTAAATCCCATCGATTTGAGCACTTCACTGTACATCAGGCATAAAAATAAGCGAATGAATGAGTGAATGAATGAATGACGAGTGCCCTTTTCTCTAGGAGGATGCAGCCCACACCAGGGCATACAGCTCAGAGAGTAGAGCCTGAGACAGAATTCAGCCTTCCCTGATTTGGCACTTCTTGAGAAAGGCGCAAACTATATAACTGAACATGTGACCCTGAGACCAGAAACAGAGAACCCCCTGCCTTGAGGGATTCTCCGATGCCCAAAGTGCCGTATCATCCAAACGGGCTAAGAGGCAGCACTGTGGGTGTGGTGGTGCTGACACTTACGGGATTCAAGTCAGCTCTTCCGTCATAAATGGTGGAGCCGCCCCCTCACAGAGCCCAAGTCAGCTCAGTATGAGGATGAAAAGATGAATTCTAGGGTAGTATGGGGTAATAGTGCAACAGGAAAGAGCCAGGAATCAACTCCCCTGGAACCTCAGTCCCATTCCCCTGTGGGGTTAGCAAAATGACCTCCCCCTTCTGTGACCCTCCACCTACCTCTACGAGGCTTCCCACTGCCCCCAAATTCACAAGCTTGCTTGAAACTGTGCTGCTGCTGTTTCCTAAATGCCCAGAAGCCCATGCCACGGGGCTTTTTCTTCATCAATGGGCCAATCTGTTCAGCAGCATCCCTGAACAGAACATGCTAAATTTGGCATCAGGTACCTGAGATGCTCTGGTGAGAAGTAGAAGCCATTCTACTGCTGAAGGAGAAACATACCACGGAGGCGCCGCTCATCTCAGGCACTGTAACAAGCTGAATATCAGCTGGAGCAGCATATCCCATCTCCTAAAGGGCTAGTCCTGAGCTTTGGTGACAAATAGCCAGCTCACCCTGAACTTGATACCTGTAGGACCTCAGCACCACAGGCCCATGTGTGAACCCTACCCACAGCCAGGAGCAATATTATGTGACTGCTAAAATGAGCAGGAACCCATGGTTCCCCAACCCATAGCAGTTCATGAGTCTGCCCTATAGCAGAATGCATAGATGGGGTAGAAATGAAACACCAAAAAGGAACAGGAGGCGTAGACACCAGCCTCCTTCCTGTCTCTCTGAGCTGCCCAAATCTTTCCAAAATCTCAAATGCTTGGCTCTGCAACATCAGATAAACTATAAGCAGAGCAGCCTGTTTGGTTACCAGAAGAGAAACATCAAATTCCCCATACAGAGAACTACTAATAACAAGGTGTTTTTCCATTCATCTGGAGACACTTTCCCTTGGACAGAGAGCTCTAAAGCCTGGGTGAGGCTCCCTGAAGCTAAAACTCAAACATCGGCTCAACACGCAGCAAAATGCACAGTATTTGCAGTGCTAAGAACCATATACTGACCAACTGCATTACTGTAATAGCTAATGTAAAATGGGCAGATTATCCCTTTAAAGGGGATGCTCACAGGCTGGTCTGTCTGTGTCAGGTTTCAGGCTATTAAGAGCCTTTCATTACTATTAGTTGTCTAAGAAATGACTTCTGAGGAAATAAACACACAAGAGACACAGTTGGGCAGCTGAAGAATAAAAAATTATGCACCCTCACAGTTTATGTGTTCCGACACAGAAAACCAAGGCAAAATTATCAGCCGACTCTCATGGAGCCAGAAGCGCAGCAACTGCCCCCCCCCCACCCCGCCCCAGGTTTTTCTACTCCCTAGGCTCATTTGGTGTAAAGATAATGCCTTTCATTTTATCCTGTTTTCTCTTGGTAGCTTTCCTGAGTTTTCAGTCTACTAATCTATCATATATTGGCATTCCCTTCCACTGCATTCACCATCACTTGAGTGTTTTTGTAGGACTTCAGTTGGCATACATTTTAAACAAGCTGGTTTCACAGTATTTGATCAGATATGTTCTGTTGAAAGCATTCTATATGGGTTTCAGTTTTCCCCTGGTTTGAGGTGGTAATCTAAATCATAAGGCAACAGGAACATATTTGGTGATAGATGATTCAATAGCATTTTTGCCTCACCCCAGAGTGTTTCACTAAACCTCGGTGAAAGCACATGACCCTGTTTGTATTTTGAGCTAAATAAGTACTTTTTGGTGTCTGGTGGCATTTTTCCTTCCTCCAAAGATGATTATGGTCACTAAATGCCCTGAGGAAAGCGCATGACCAAGTTCATGGTTCAACTATTTCTACATCTCTCTCTTTCTCACCGTGACACTTATCTTCCCTGACAGCCACTCCCATTGTGCTCTTCCCTTGGCCCAACACAATGGACACATGCAGACACCAGCAGACAAGGAGGACGTTTTCCATCCCACTGCTCACCAGTGCGGAGGGACTAGGCTGAGGTTACATAAGCCCCTCCCGAGCCCAGCGTTGGGGGGAAGCAAATTTGGGGTTCGTGACGGAGTAATGGTCTGCAGGCCCCGACTGACCCTGCGCTCACTCACCATCCTGCCTTACGAAGGCCTCCTTACCAGGGCGGTTTGAAAGGGAGGGCCACTTCCCGAGACCACCAAACTCTCGCCAATCTGGCTGGGTTCAAAGTGTGGCCGAACGTCCGAACCTCACTGTCCAGACTACATCGCAGGGTCACGGGCCCCGGCCCCGAACTCAGGCTGCAGCTCCCCGCGTCCCCCCACCCCCACCCTGGGCGCCGCGACGCGCGCTTACCTGCCGGGACCTGGGCCAGGGCCCGGGCCGGGGCCTGGGCCAGGACCAGGACCTGGGCCCGGTGGTCCCGCGGTCGCCCTAGCCGCGCCAGCAACGGGGAGCTGTCCGCCGCCAGCAGGTGCTGAAGGCGGCTTCCCTGCGCCGGGGCCCGGGCCAGGGCCCGGGCCTCCGGGCGGCAGTGGCCCGTCGCCAGCGCCGCCCTCCAGGCTGGCCTCGTTGCCCATGGCGGGCGGGCGGGCGGGGTCGGGGTCGTCCTGGGCCCGGGCCGGCGGCTCCCGGGCGGGTGCTCACACGCTCGGCGCCGCCGCCGCCGCCATCTCCCAGCTCGGCTCGCGCCGCCTCTTGTCGCTGCGCATGCGCATGCGCGGCCCGCGCGCCCCCTTCCCTGCACACGCCCCCCCCCCCCCCCGCCCCGCTTCCGGAGCGCGCGCGCGCTATCCAGCCAGGCGGTGAGGAAGCGTGTCCACAAGCCAGCGGCGGAGTCGCCGGGAAACAGCCACCGAGCGAGCGCATGCGCCCTCCGAAGCCGACACAGCCAGCATGTGCTGCCTGGAGCCTAGCGGGGGTTGGCGGTAGCGTTACACGCTGAACCAGGATGGAAGGGCACCTGCCACAAGCAGCAGCCCTGGGGATGTCGCGCCCTGCCCTGGTGCCAGTGGCACTTCCTGTCCCGGAAAATTTGGGAGGAGCTCTCCTTTGGGTAACGTTGGTTACCAGTCATGCAGCAGGCTTCGTGGGGACAGGCCTCAGAGACGGGCCACCGAGTGTGGCCTCAAAGAATGTTTAGGAGTTAGAAAGACAAGTGAACGAGGATGTTCAGAGGTCACGGAAGGACGGAGACACAGGATGCTCGGCGATGAGGCCGGATTGTGAGGGTCTCGAAGGCCAGCTGGGGAGTGGAGATTTTATCCAGATGGCGATGCAAACCATCTGGGATTCAAGCTGAGGGCCTGGTCTCATGGGACAGCAGTCTCAGGAAGTGTCTCTGGGAAAGGTGGAGGGTGTGTCAGGACTGGCCTAAAGCCAGATGGAAGGCCTCCTCGGTAGGTCCTAGGACCGTGACCTTGAGGATGGGAAAAAGGAGTTGATATTTTCTCAGAGGCCTTGAGCTGTGGCTCCGGGAGACTGTCTAGATGAGAAGCTGCAGGCTGCCCCTGTATGCTACTCGGGATGCTCTGCTTCATGGCTTCTCACATAAACCTGTGCTTTCTCGAGGGTGAATTTTTCCTAGAAGAAATAGACTATATTCCAAACTATTCCTGGCTCCATAAATCATGGCTGCGTAGAAAAACCCATTCAATTCTCCTAATGGTGAGGGATATATCACATTGGGTGTCAGCAATTCTAATCTCACCTGGAATAATCTACGGATCCCAAGGAACACTGACAGCCAGGCCGATGGACAGACCTTGGCTGGGCCTTCCCTATGCACTCTTATTTCCTCTTCCCAACCCTTAGGATGGAGCTTCCATGAAGCCTGGGCTCCTCGACTGCCTGATGCTGACTGCCCGAAATGATGAAGGCCTCTCTGCCTGTGTCATCATGGCCCTCACTGTGTTTCCTCCTGGTTTGAGTCATCTTTATGAGTGTCTGATGACTACATGTGCACATCTAGGCTCCCCAAGAATCCACATCTCAGCTCTGCCACCTCCCAGGTGGGACTTAGACAACTAACTTAGGCTTGCCAAGCTTCCATTTCCTAGCCTGCAAAGTCATGATAATAGTAGCCTCTCAAACAGGGATTGTGAGAGCGAAGTGGCTGATGTAGTTAAAACACAAAGTCAAGTGGCTGGCACACACATAACCAACTTTATTATTAGTTGTCTCACTGCTGGGTGGTCTGGGATTTGGGGGTTTCGTGCCACACCTTTTCTCCTGGGGAAGCACGATGGGCAGGCTGGTGACTTGACCTTGGCTCAACCCAGGCTCTTCTGGCTTCACAGACACTAATCAGTGTGATTTGGGCTACTTGGAACCGGTGGAGAGAAGGATGTTTGTTTTCTATTTTTGTAGAAGCCAAAGGAGCTATGGCTTTCCAGATTTAAATGAACATGCCCCTGGTTCCAGCAGGGGTAATTAGCCCTATCCAGCCAGCAGGCCTAGGGAGTTGCCCTCCTCAGAGTGGATTCCTGGCTGTTAGCAGACCTCTAGGGTCTCTGCTGCCTTAGTGACAAAGGAAGAGCACAGTGGACCCAGGAGGACCTGGGAGTGTGGGTTAGCAGTGCCCCTACCTTGTATTCAAACTCTCAGTTCCACTTCCTCTGAAAAGCATTCCCACAACATGTCTGTTCTGTCCACATCCAGCCCTGGCATTCACCCAGGGACTCCTGCTGGCTGTGGGATGGTGCTGGCCTCTGGTTGTCTGGATCTCTGATTCAGTCTCCCATTTTTATTCACTGTTCAGGGGCTGTTTTCTTCCCCTCGACCTAGAGCAGGGGCTCCTAAACAGCAGGACTTTGTCTGACTTGTCCTATCCCCTGCGTTGGGCTTCGGCAGGGCCTCAGGGGCTAATGGTTGGGCCAGGTTCCCCATAGAACTCTGAGCATTTCCCTTGCCTGCACTTCCAAGGGGTTCGCCAGTCACCAGGCTTAAAAGCACGCCAGAGGGATAACAGGGAGGGTGCTAAGATTGGGTCCAGACTTTCTCCTGGTGGAGGGGTCACAGACGAGCTGTCTACACTCACCTAGGAACATTCACTAGGCTTAACTTTATGACTAGTGAACAAACAAATCTCTCGGTTTGTGCAAACCAGCTGCGAGGTGTGTCAGGTACCATTCCTTCCTGGATCCAGTTGCTGCTCAGCCACGAACAGGATGCACCTAGAGGCCCTGCAGAAATTTCCCAGTCCCTTCAACTTCACTTGCCAAAAGTATTTCTTCCCACTTCAGTGTGACATGTGACACATGGCAGTCATTTTGGAGAAAGCCCAGATGGGAAAACAGTTATTTCTCATGCCAAAATGGAACTGATGGATGGATACAAGTCCACTTTCTTCTCTGGTCTGTGCTCTCAAACGCTGTGAAAGACTAGAGGGAAAAAGGAATCAGAAAAAATCCACCCAGGTAGGAAAAGGCCCAATCAGAGCAAGCTCACTACTGGGATTCATGGAAATGCTTAGTCATTGGAAGGCAAATCTTGGGAGAATGAAGAGATGCACCTGGATGCCAGCTGGGCCACAGGCAAGGCCACAGGCAGATGAGCCCCAGGAAGGTGAAGAGGGGCAGAGTGCAGACTCTGGGGCTTCCCTGCTTCCCCACACAGCCCATTTCACCCCAGGCTGCTACTTTTAGTGTGGCAACCTCCACAGGGAGGCTCAGGTTCCAAAGATGAAGATGCTGACGAGGGTGAAGAAGAAGGCAAACTTTGCAGGTAAGAAGAGGAGGTAGAGAGTGCGGAGGTGGAAGATAATGAGGAATGGGGACTAGGGACAGTTCTGGATGACATGATGCCACAGGCTTTGGATTATTCCAGAGAGGCTGGGAGAGCTGGATCCTATCTATGGAGCCCCCTGGGCTCTGTGCTCTTCTTTTTGTTGCGCTGCTGCTGCTGAGGCCTATCTCCTCTCCCAATGAGAAGCAACTCAGGAATGTGGCTCCCTGTCCCCATTCCGCCTCTGGGATGGAGAAACAGCACTGAAGAGGAAGGAAGGAAGCCCAAAGAAACGGACGGTTCCTCCACTGGCTGAGGCTTGTCAGCACTACTCACTACATGAGGAATAAGGCAGCTCCCCAAGCAAGCCTCAGGCTGGTATGAAGCTACAAACAAGAGACCTGCTCCTTGTCCTGCTCAGCAGCCCACCTAGGCTGGCCTGGACAACCTTGTTTGTGTACTAAGGTCTCCGGCTGGCCCATGGTCCTTGGTAGAGTAGGAAAAGAGAACAAAGCTGAAAGGTATAGAATTTGCTTAGTGTGTTGTCTGCATAAATTCCTTTCCTGTCGTAATGTGCAAATCTTTATTTGCATTATGTGTAAAAAGCCAGTAAAACTCATCAGAAATGTTTACCACCAGTCTAACCCCACCGCCCATGCATTGCTCCCAAGAAAGCTAATTAAGCTCCACCGCTATTAGAGTTATGTGCTTCCAAAGGCTTGTTATGACAAGAAAAAATAACGAAGACACAGTTTCTCCAAGTTGTAAGCGTCCAAGTCAAAACATGCTGCTTTCCTTGGCCCTCAGCGCTCCCCCAGACAGGCCTCCAGGCTGGCTTTGCCTATCTCATTAACGCGTGCATGCACTCATCCCTCAGCCAGTGCATAAACAACTCCTTGGTGCCACGTCCGGAGAAGACTGTGTGACCTGGCCTCGAGGAGCTCAGTTGGTAAGAGAGAGACAGGCACACAAATAATTTCCCATAAATGATACAAAATGCTGCCTTGATCTCTGTTGCAATCTTTCCCACCAAGATCTCAGTTCCCATGTAGTTCCCTTCACCTACCTTTGTTCCATGGATAGGAAGGGGGTTGCAGGGGTGGGGAACAGGCCCAAGTGGAGAGTCATTCTGGTATGTCCTCTCCTAACCATCCCACATGTCCTCCTACAGCCAACAGAGGTTCAGACATAACTCAGATAGCACAGAGGAATGGGCAGCTTACTCAGCCCCTCCACCAGACTCAGTTCTACATGCCTTTGGGGAAGTCTCTTAGACTGTACCCTCCCTCCTGACCCCTGTGTGGCTCTACTATGGTAAACCCAAGCACATTACTGAGAATCTACTCTTTACCACCAGAGACTTCAGCCTTCAGGACACAGCCACTCTCTCCACTGAGCTTTATCTTTGTCTTGATCAGAGTGGATTGTGATAGAGCTTTTCTGCCCTGTCATCTTTATGGAATACCCAGGAAGCCTCCAGGAACCACCAAAAGAGTTCTTGCCTTTCAGGAAAGATGAACAGAACAGGGCAGGGTCTCTGATGGTGAAGCACAAGTTTCGTGGCAAGTTAAAAGGTCCGTAGTCTCTTAGGCCTCTTCTAGGATGGATGATTTCAATTCTGTTAAGTTTAAATTTCAGTTAAATTTGGTACTTTTGAGCCCTAGGACAAGGGGAAGCACCATTCTAAGCTCCAAGGATACAGCAGAAACCAAGAATGTTGAGCCTTCTCTGCCCTCACTGAGCTTGCAGTCTCCAAATCTGATCTTTGTCTGGCTGCTCCTCAAACCAGGCCCTGAACCTGGAAAGTATCACTACTGGACCTCAGTGTAGGACCACTGCCCATCCCTACAGCAGTGGGTGTGGCCAAAGAACTGTGAGGACTGGTCACACTCAGGCATCAGGGTTGCTTGAGGAGAGTCTTCCCTGACTCCCCCAGTTTGGGGAAGCAGCAGGTATCAATTGGGCAACAACATCTGGGTTACCTCTGCTAGTTATGTATTAAAAACTCTTCCAGCTGGGAGGCCTGGCATGGGCATTGTTTTCTGTGAAGATGGCCTTTCTGACAGCTGGCGGTGTAGACTGAGGAATTCCTAGTAAGCCTAGAAAGAAGACATCAGCCATTTGCCACCAAAAGAGCAGAAAGGAGATGTGTTCAGCTGAGCCTCCCCCACCTCCATCTTTGCTTACTGCAACCAAGCCCACCTCCATCCCCTGATCTGCTCCAGGGATCTTCTTGGGGCTCACAGGGTAGCTATGTCCCTCTCCTAGGCCTGCCTGGCTGAAGGCTTCACTAAGGAGGCTGGACGTCCAGGAGTAAGCTGATAGGCTGCCTGGAGCCAGGGCAGAACTTAAGGGGCATGGTGGTTGCTGAGTCAGAGCCACTGGGGTCACAATGGATGCCTCCTCAGCCTCTCGCTTGCATGCTAATCACTGTATGGGACACGAGAAGGCAGAGTTGCCCAACTCCTACCCCCAAACACTTATATACCATGTGCTCCTCAAACAACAGAAGGACTCCATCCCTCTCAGCATCCTCCAAGCCCAGCTCTTTGCCCAACCCAACCAGCCCCATGTTCTCTGAGGGTGAGTTCACCCAGGACAAAACTGGTCCTTCCCGAGGCACACCCAGAGCCAGGCTGCCAACACCTCTCATCGGGACCTCCCCACCCCTGCCTCACTAGCCAGCGCCTTTCTTCACCTTTCTCCCTCAAGGCCTTTTGCAACAGAGGTGCTGAGGGAAGTAGGCAGTGAAGTGAGAAGTAATCCCCCCAAAAGGAGCTGGCCTGACCTAGCTCCCAGCCATTTCCATAAGTCTCAAACTTGGATTCTGCCCTCTACAGACTGAGGCCGTGGCACCATGAGGAAAGAAGACTTTAACCTTAGGAGCCTTGGCCCTAGGCCAACTGGATGTTCCCAGCTGTCCTAGTGTGTGCCCAGAGCTGTGGAGGCACTTTGCCTTAGGCATTCCCTGGGGCTTCAGGGTGCTCCTACCCCAGGGTCAACCCAGAGAAAGTCAATCATTTCCTGCTCCATCCCTGTCTGCTTCTAATGTCAAGTGGCAAGTGGGGGACCCTCAACCGCACAACTTAAGATGCCCTACTTCCACTCAGGACCTTCTCAGACCCCATAGTTCTTTAGGTTATGCGCTCAGGAGCTCTGAGGCTGGAAGAAGGGGCGACTTGGGAAGCATCCATTGAGCGCTGAGCCTACTGTGTGCAGGCGCCGCACACAAAAGCTAAGGCAAGGGAGTGCGCAAAGCGTACTTTTTGGTTTCTGCCTACATACATCTGAATTCAAGGTTTGCTGGCGGGGCCCCGGGAGACCATCAGGAACACTGGATCCCAGAGTCACCGCTCCTATTCCCTGCTAGACATCCTTTCCGAAGGAGAGTGGCACTGGAGGACAGGCTTTGGACCCGGGCTACACTCGTCCCAGTTTCTTCAGGGGTTGTGCGGAGGTGGCTAAGCGAAAAAAGACGGACGGGTTGTACCCCCAGTCCGGCCGCTTCCCTTCTGGCCTGGGCCTTGTCCACAGCCCCGCTCTGCCGTGCCCTCCAGTAGGCCTTAGTCCACTCAGAGACAGCCTTAGCTCTGTTCTAGGCGGAGTTCCGCCGGGTGCCCTCCGGGAGTCCCACCCACAGCGGGCCTGGCCTGGCAGCCTGCCCACTGCTGCCAGGCTTACCCCGGCCTCTGGCGCCACCTGGTGGGAGCCCTCGGGCACTGTCCGTCTCTGGGGCCCAGAGCGGCTGGCGATCGACTGCCAGGCTCACGTTGGAGGAGGATGGGGGGGAGGTCTGGAAGCCACAACGAAAGTTGAGGGCTGCCCTCATCACACCCCGAACCCGCCTAGGGGCACCGTCCTGGCCACACGAAACTTTCCAAACGGACCAACTTCACTCCACCCCAGCTGAGACATCAGAGTCAAATTCACCAAAGCTGGGGGCGGTAGAGCTAGTGAAAGCCCCAGTGGCCAAGTTCTCATGCTGCCCTCACCCCAGGCTGCTCATGGGCGGGTCCACCACACGCCCAGCAGACGGAACCCCCATTTTAAACATCTTGCCCTAC
This sequence comes from Paguma larvata, assembly GCA_030068075.1. NCBI lineage: Eukaryota > Metazoa > Chordata > Mammalia > Carnivora > Viverridae > Paguma > Paguma larvata. The sequence goes on along the minus strand of CM057842.1, from coordinate 17,584,871 downwards.
CTTCTCTGGTTTTCTATAGGGTCCCCATAAGGGAAATGGTACCCAGCACCCCCCCAGTGGGGTGGGAGGGGACTTCAAATAATTATTTGCTGCTTTACAATATGAACAAAATTTTACAATCATAAAAAGCTTTAAGTGTTTGAACCAGTGTTGAACCTGCCTTGCACTAGCCACAGGACCTGGATGCTTGTCCTCTCTGGACCTCAATCACCTTGCCTCATGATGGTGATCAAGAAGGTAAGCAAAGCAGGAAAAGAATTAAAAGTCAATATTAGTCCACTGGCATTAAGATATAGTAATCTATAGCAAGGAGTGAACCTCATCCTCAAAAGACTGATGCTAGAGTGGGGCCTTCCATGCTTTAGAGGAGCTCGGGAAGGGCCTCTCCCAGGAGCTCGTTTAGCCTGGGAATAAGTGGAGGCCAGACTGGGGGCCGCAACAGGATGAGTCATGTGGAGTCTCCCCACCAAACTATTGGGTATTCTAGAGGGCTAGGACGCCCAGAAGCTCCTAGACATCCCAATATTTCCCAGCCAACAGCCTTGGGCCAGGCCTTTACATCAAGAGAGAATGCAGATATATTCTAGCCTCACTTAGATTCTGTCCCTTCTACAGGCAGACGTGTTTGGAATGGCTCTTTATCCTAATTCCCAGGTGTCTTGGAACCCTTTGGAGATCAGCGCTGTCCCCCAACTTACAGATAAGGAAGCCAGGCCAGAGGGATCCCAGGAACTTGCCCTGGGTCAGAGGCGGATGGGAAGGCAGATTCCTGTGGGTCTGTCCCCTCCCCAACTGTGTCCACTCCTTCCTGCCCCTTTCCTCCATCACCCGCTCTCCAGTTCCGAAGACTTGAGTACAGTCCCACTTCTACCAAAGAGAGGTTACAGAGACTTTGCAAGAGTGCCGGGGAGCAAGGGTCTGCCAGTCCAAATATTATATATGCCCAAAGAAAAGTTGGGCAACAAGAGACCAGAGGCCCTTGTGGCTTCTCTTCTTCCTGACCCTGCTGACCTTACCATTCTCTGCTCAAACCAGGGATCCCTTTGCTTGAGTTCAGAGCAGTGAGTCCACTCATAACCGGTGGCTTTGGGTTAAACATTAAACAGAACTTCCTGAGGCCAAGAGAGCAAGGGCAGGGTTATTTCCTGGGCCCCTGCTGCTAGGACTAGGGAGTGAAGCATGTGTCCCTGAACTGGGGACAGCCTTTTCTGGCACTTATCAGCGTGGTATTCCACAAGTAGTTGTTGGAACTCAGCTCCATCCACAATGAGGCTAGTCTCAGCTCCAAGTGAAGTATTATAAGCAGAGAAGCAGCCTGGGGGCTATAGGTGGAGACGGTGAGGATCTTGTTGGGTGAGGGCGGGGGAGCAAGCCCAGAAGAGGTACCAGCTGTTCTGTGACCAATGGCCCCTGATCCTGCCACTGGACACAGCTGCTGTGTCCCCTGCCTCCCACACCCTGGGCAGTGTCCCAAGACAACCCAGCCTTTTCCTGGGCACTGAGTCATGCTAAGCCTACCCAGCTGGTCTGTCCATCCTGGGCAGGGCACATAGGGGCAGGCCTGCAGAATCTGCAGGCCCCACCAGGGCATAACAGTCTGGCCAGAAACCATTCTCCCCTTCTCCCCACTAAAAGCAAAGGCCAAACCTGGGAGACTAGCCAGCCCCAAGTCCACAAGATAGTTGGGGCAGGGGCTGGTGTGGCATTGCAGGGGGCTTACCCACTCAGGGGCAAACAGCCTATGGCAGGCAGGACCTTTCCCACCATCCTGCCAGATAAGGAAACTGAAGCTCTGCTGGCTCAGGCATTAGAGGGGCTAAAGAGGGCTCATGCATTAGCAGAGCTTCTGGTAACACACTCACCCCTCCCAGGAGCACAAAAATGGTAAGGCTATGGAGGCTATCAGGTCAGCTGCTTGAAGACCACCTCCAAGTCCTCTGAATGGGCCTGGCTGCGTCCCTTCTTCCCTCTGTCACATGGACATCAGTCCCGCACCCATTCACATCCTAGAACATTGTAGGGGCCAGGGAAATAGATGCTTGGAGGCAATGGCATTGTAATAAAGACACTGCTTTTATTTAGTTTGATATGTTTCTATACAGAATGCAGAAAACACATCTTAAAATCATATAGAAGGAAATAAAAACATGTCAGTGGTTGGTGAACACTCGAATGCAAGATTGGCTCTCTGTCTCACAGAGTCCAACAGCCCGTTGCCAGCCCGGCGCTCAGGGGAGGAGGCTGCCTGCAAGGGCATTGTTGCTGTTGTTATTCTGTTCACTGCCCCATCGCCTCCAGTTGCTATGGCAACAGGCCATTCTGGGCCAGCCACGTCTCTGCGTGGCAGTGCCCGATGGTGGGGTTGCTAGGGGCAACGGAGCTGTTTGGAAGGCCTTTCAAAACCCTCACCTGGAACACTGGGAATTGTTTATTTTTTGACGAGGTCATCAAAAATAATCTCACCAGGTCAGACCCCACTTGTGCTCCTGACTCTGGGCAGTGGAGAAACTCGGCTTGGATCAGGGCTCGGAGGCACGAGACCCAGTCACCAGAGAGCCACTGAGCCCTCATCCACAGGCTCCCCCAAGGCGGGCACTGCTCACTTGAGTACCCCACCAGGGGCTGGGCAGGGGAGAGAGGCTAGGCCCTGTGGGAAAAGGTGCAAAGGGAATGCCCCCCGAGAAGGGCAGGCTGGAAACCCCTCCTCTCCGACCCACCCTCCCCTCCTGAGGCAGCACACACAAATCCTCTGCAAAACTGTCGATATGGCTTAGAAGTGGCTGCTCGGTTTGCAAAGGGAGCCTGGGTCCACCCACCAGCCTTCGATCACGGAAGGGATACATTATTGCAAAAGGCATTCCTCCCTAAAAGGTACCCAAAATAACTCTTAGACATCAAGAAAAGTCATGCTCAAAATGGTTTCTTCCAAAGGAGGAGAATCAAAGCAGAGTGGGCACCCCTGAGTCATGGGACAGAGATGCAGATGGACGGACGGACGTTCTGCTAAAAAAGGCAAAAGAAGCCCAGTGTAATTCCAGAATTTAAACTGTTACGAAAAGAAGGGGAAAAAAAAAAATCAAAATGAGCAAAGCCGTCAGTTCCATGGAATCAACACTAAGAGCTTGTACAAACTGCTGTAAGCATCACCGTTTTTAATCTTTTTTTTAATAAAACAATTTGAGGCTGTATAAAAACTTTAGTAAAAAATTAGCTTTGAGAGCCCACAGATTTTTACTATGAACTATTGCTGGCACTCCTCCCCAGTCACCAGACCTTTCCCAGCCCAAGGTCCGGGACTGGAGTGCCAGAGAAGAGGGGTGAGGTGGGTCGGGATGGGGCTGTGGACTGTTGGGACAAAGCGGCCAAGGTCAAGTGAGGAAAGAGCATCACATGACATAAAAATATTGCATCTTCACCAAAATGTCCCCCACTGAGTGTTTCAAAAACCATGATATTCCTTTTAGGAGGGGAAAAACACACAGAAGAAGGGTAAAAGAAAATAGGTTGATGTGGTCGAGTCCCTCGACCTCCCCAGCCACCCCCCCCACGAGCAGCTGGCCCACCCTGGAGCACCTAGGTTGGGGGCCACGGCCACCACTGCCTCTTAGAGGAGTCCCCTTTCCATGGAAATGAAGATCCCCTTGGTGGGGGGCCACCGGCGTGCATGGGGTGGGGGGTGTGGACGTCCATGGCCAGGAGGCCCCTCCGGCTTCCAGCCCCTGGCAACAGTGGGAGAGCAAGCCCAGCACCAGGACCCTGGCCCCAGAGCCAGGGCAGGAGGCCCCCAGTCAGGCTCTGGGGTATCAGAGCAACCAAGTTTACATAGTGTGAAAAAATAGGATTCCTTTGATAAAAAATACTGTCCCTTGGTCTTCTCTAAGTTTGAAACACCCTGGGAGCTTATTTTTAGCAAAGCAATTTCCCATACCCACCCAAAAATTATACATACAAGTTTAGGTAAACAGCAGATTAAATGTAAAAACTTAACCTTAACTTCTGAAAGTCCTTTGAATTTAATCTTTAGCTACTGTTTTCCATGTTACATCCTGCAGCTAGACACACGTGAATAGAAAAAACAGTACAGTTAGTGTTAAAGGCAAAACGCAGAGAGCCGGGAAGCCGCCCGGCACTGCCTGCGAGTTCATTCACGGCTCCGCTCCATCTACCTCTACTCCAAACAGTGCTTTCAGAGCCAGCCATCAAAACCGCAGCGAAGAATTTTCTATGAACAAACAAAAAGCTGTTAGGCAAAAAATAAAAGTAAAAATGTCCCCAAAGTCTCTCCAGCTGCTTTGGGGTTTAGGAGGACCAGAGAGGGCGGGCTTATCCAGGCCTCGCGTGTGTCAGTGTGTGCTAGGTCAGGTGTCGGCTCCCAGTGGGCGATGGTCTGCAGGCCACCGGTCTCCACAGACAACACCGTGTTGTCTCCAGGGCCCTGCCCTACCCCTGCCTCCACCCAGGCGCTTGTGGGTTAAGGGGGCACATAGGGAGGGGGCGACCGGTATGGGGTCATGTTCTTGGGACGAGAGCCCTTGCCCTCCATGGGGGCCGTGAAGGGTGGGGGGGGCTGGTAAGGAGGCGCATTGGGATCCTCATCCCGCAGGGGCGTGTACTCTCCCACGGTGTCCTGGTTCAGAGGAGTGGTCTCGGGCACGCTCTGGTTGGGGTACTCAGGAGGGGGGAGAGGGGCTTTCTCCTCCTGCAGGATAAGTGGCATGCTGGAGGAGGGTGGGGGCTTGGAGTCGTCCAGCTCGTCTGCAAAGATGATAGGCACTCCCTTCTTGATGAAGGTGGCCTGGTCCTCAAGGGTGAGCTTGCCCTTCCGCTTCTTGCGATAGCAGATCATGGCAATGATGCCGGCGATGAGCAGGATGGCTGCAACCACCACGGCTGGAATGACCGTGTGCAGGTAAACGTCATCCTCGCTGCTCTTCTCGGGGTCCCTCTCCGGCACCTCCGTGGGTGGTGCCTCTGAGGGCACCCTCCTGGGTGGCGCCACAGGGATAAACTGTAGATGCCGGCAGCTGCCCGAGCCCGTCACAGCAATGCTCGTGGCCTTGAAGTCAGGCTCCAAGGCGTTGGAGAAGGCAGCCCGAGGTTTCCCATCATCTTCAGCAACCCTCCGGCTCAGCCCCATGATCCGCTCCTTAGGGCAGGGCTCCAGGGGCAGTGTGTTGTTGGTCCACTCCACCACGATGGAGCCCCGGGTGATATTCTGCAGAGTGATGGTGCTGCAGTTGCGGTCCCCAAAAGCAAAGGCTAGCTTCTTCACCAGGGCGATCTTCTTGTGGATGTCATTCACCACTGGTGCTGGGTCACCCACGAACTTGGCCTTGAACCGGGCAGGAGCCCTGTCCCCTTGCGGGCGCTTGTGGACATGGATCTCAAAAGCATCCACAGCTGACAGGCCCCCTTTGTCTGTGGCGTGCATAAAGTACTCGTGCTTGCCCACGTGGCTGCTGTCGGGCAGGCCATACATGAGCTGGCTGTTGCTGTTGAACTGCACCCAAGACTTCTCACCTACCAGCTGCTGCTCCCGAAGCTTCAGAGTCAGCTTCAGCTTATCAGTGGTGGTGTCCTCATTGTCATAGAAGGTATCTGATGGGATCTTCACCTCAAAGTAGGTGCCGACCCAGGCATCCACCCTGTCAATATGGTTCTTGAGCTCTGGCCGCTGGTTGGGTTCTGCTCCACGGGGAACCCCACTCGTGGTGGTACGGATACGAGTAGGCGGGGAGGCGGTTTCCAATCTGGTTATGGGAGCTTTGGTGGTGACCCGCGGCACCGGGCGGGGTGTCCGTGGCTTTTTGGTAGGCCTTCGAGTTGTGGTAGTTGAGGAGTCAGTAGAAGGCGTGGCTGGTTTTGGTGTGGATACTCGTGGCTTCTTGGTGGTAGTCGTGGGAGGGGTGGCAACTGCCGTGGGCTCTACATAGCCAGGAATGGTCATCGTCGGGCGGATCTGGCCAGGAACTGTGGTGCCAGCTTCTGATACCCGAGTGGGCTGGATGGGGCCTAGGGTCGGGGTCTGAATAATGGCACCTCGAGTCCGAATGGTGACTGTGGGCTTTCCAGGAACAGGATCTCTGACTGGAGGAGCCATGGTCTCTGTTGGAGGAGCAATGGCTGGAGATGTGGGGGTAGGCACAATCCTGGATGGTGGCTCCTGGATGGCCGTGGTTGGAGGCCCAATGGCAGTTACAGGTGTGGGTGTCGCATGGATCTGCCTCCGGATGCGTTTGGGAAGAGGGGGCTTCTTGTTGGCTATATGCCAACCCACCACAGGGTAGCCAAGCTGGGCAGACATAGCGCCTTCTCTGGCAGGGGCCTCCACACCACGAATATCAGGCACGTTATTCTGGTTCAGGGAGCAGCCCAGCTTCCAAGAGAGCAGGGCCCCATTCTCTACCACCTTTTTCGCATTTCCTGGGCCAGCCATGAAGGCTGACATGTCAAACAGTCTATTATTCACCACTGGTACCAACTTCATGTTGTGAATTTCCACTTCTGAGAAGCTCCGCATCCTGTGCAGGAGGTCAATCCTTTGCTTTGGGGTCATCTTGGTGAGGTCGGCATCCAGAATGACTGTCAGAACTGTTACAGGCTCATCAGCAGCACAGGCGGATGACAGCACCTCAGCAGGGTCTGGTGATGCCGCCCGCACAGACTGCGGCTCACTGTGGTCTTCAGGATAGACCTCGATAGAGAACACGCTGGAGGTCTGGGGAACATGGCTCCCGTTGGCCCCCAGTCGTGCAGTGCTCACTGAGATATAATGCACGCCCTTATCAGTGTCAAGAGGGAGGCCCTCCAGGGTGTGGCTCTGTGGGTCCCAGTGCAGCCACGATGGCAAGGCCTCCTTCCCCGCCGTTGACACCTAAAAGAGACACCAGCATGAGTTAAGTGGTACTGTCAATGAATAACCCGACAATGATCACAACAGTTCATCATTGGCCCAGCCTGAATTATATGACAGGCTTAAGGTAGAACTGAGAATTTCTGCTAGGGGTGGACCAGCTCCTCTCCTGGAGCTCTCATTCACCTGTCAGGAAAGGCTGGGACTGCCAGATAGGCTAGCTTGGAATGCAAATGATTTGCCCAAGATCACACTGTGGGAAGACAGCAGTGGTGGCACCGAAACACACATCTCGTCCCACAGAGCAGATGCCATGGAGCTCAAGAACGTTGTGAGTTTTTACAATAGTGATATGCCCCACCACCTACTCGCCCACGTGGCTTGCAGAATCAGGGGCAAGTGTCTCATCCCTCAGCATTCCTTCCCAGCCTCACCTCAGCCTTCTCCCTGCTTTCTGCAGACACCGCAGTTCTGCTCAAGTCATATGCTCTTCCTGCCCAGGGTGGAAATGCATGCGGGCCTGGGTGCAAGAGACAACTCAATGTCCCCAGATACCTCACTTTATAACGTCAGTGGGACATGTATTCAAGTACAGTGGGACACATTTGGGTAGCAAATAAAATTAGCTGTATCTAATGTCATTTTTTTTTAAGTAGGCTTCATGCCCAGCACAGAGCCCAACGTGGGACCCAAACTCATGACTCTGAAATCAAGACCTGCGCTGAGACCAAGAGTTGTATGCTTAACTGACTGAGCCACCCAGGTGCCCCTGTATATACTGTCTTAATTAACTCTGTTTTTCAAAACTCAAGAAAAATTGCAACACCCAGGGTCGGATTCTAAAAGAGTGTTTATCAAAGATTCCGAGCTCTGTTCTTTCTAAGGGAGAGTCCTATAGCCAACTTAAGTTTGGGAAATCTATAGAACCCGCATCAGCCCTCAGAGAGCCCAGGCACAGAAGTAGGCCCGAGGAGCTCACCCCTTTATTCTACCCACAGCACCCCCCAGGTCCTCCTATTTTAGGGTGGAAGTCCTTTTCTAAAGGGGCATGACTGGTAATAATCAAGGTACCAAAGGAATGCTGACAGAGAAATTTCTACCATCGGCTGACAAAGGGAAACAACACTTGCCTCTTGCCCAGGCCCTATCCACAATTACTCTCACCTTTGGGAAACCTATTCCTGCCGTCAATGCCAGAAAGGTGGCACCCACTCTCTAGTCTAATGAAAGACCCTCTCAGTTCCACTGTCCTGTCCCACTGAGCTCAGAGACAACATTGGCCAACAGATGGCATGTCTTACTGCCAGCCTCGGCACCAGGAATTGTCCTTCATGGCCACTGTTTGTCAGCAGAGGGATAATAAAATGCTTCTCTTCCCACAGAAGGAAGGCTAGAGGCATGCCTGCTGGGCTCCCCAAGGCCTCTGGTTTCTCAGGCTTCCTCCAGCCAAGAGCCAGGTGCCTGACTGGGGAGGAGACCCAGAGCTCACACCTGATCTTCCCAGCCAGGACTCAGTGTCTAGGCTGTGTGTCATTCCACCAATCTTATCAGTGACCAGATACTTACCTCCTTATAAACAGATTTCCTACTTCCAGCAAAAACCCATGAGAAGACATCAGACATTATCAAAAATTACTATTATTGGGGTTGTCCTTTACTGATTGCTCTCTGAGTCACTGAGATTACTGAGGGTCTGTGAACAGATTTTTAACATTAAAAAAATTTTTTTTAAATGTTTATTCATTTTTGAGAGAGAGAGAGAGAGAGAGACAGCAGGCAAGTGGGGAAAGGGCAGAGAGCGAGCAGGACACAGAATCCAAAGCAGGCTCCAGGCTCTGAGCTGTCAGCACAGACCCTGATGCAGGCACCGGTTCTTGAACCCAAGAACCATGAGAACTTGAGCTGAAGTTGGAGGCTTAACCGACTGAGCCACCCAGTCACCCCTGTGAACAGCATTTCTTTTGTGACACATCAACTCGAGGGTGCACCACCATCTAATTAATGCACCACTAAGAACTCCCCTACCTGTCATTCACCACTCACTGCAAACACAGTGGTAAAATATCTGAAATGGTAAAATATCAGTAAATATGGGTATCTTGAATCCATGAAAAATGCTAAATATATTTTTCCTTTAAAATCTTTTTTAGCTAAAAAAATACTTATTTCAAATGTTTTGCTTAAAAGCCTATCCTTCACATTTTTTGTTGTATTAAATATGAAAACTGTCACATCCACATATGAACATATAAAGCAAAGGTTAAATGCTCTCATTTTGCAAAAAACAGGAAGCAAAACTTTAACGCCTAAATAGAGTAGTCAAGGAACCATGAGATGTTTTACAAAGGCGTATGACTTGTGGCCCTGAGAGGCAGACAGTAAGTAGATAAGCCAGGGTATAGCCCGGTTTCCAGCCACCCCAGCATGTTTCCCTATGGCCACCCCTGGGATGAGAGCACACCTAGCAGAGGGAGGGGCTGGAAGAGAGCTCAAGGTGAAGTCCTCCAAGGAGAAGCCACCTGTAGAGAAGACCAAACAGAGCCGGGAGAGAGGAGGACAGGCTCTGGAAGTGGGTGCCAACTGGCTGGCCAGGCCCACGGGACATTCCTGAGTAGACAGGCATCCATGCCTGTGCCAGCCCTAGTGAGAGCCCAAGTCTCTCACTAGTTATTCAAGGGCACTTTATAACAGAGAAATCAGAGAAGGGCCTCCGCCTCCTCTAGCTTCCCAACCTGGCTCAATTCCTATTCTGCTGACCCCAAGAGCCATAGCTCTGCTGCCAGACATTTCCTAAGAAATAAACCGCAAGCCGCTCTTTGGCCAAGGTTCCCACACAGTCACCCTTGGAAGACATATACTTATTTAAGCTATGCCAAGTAACATTATTACATGTTAATAACATATAAACAGCCTCTTCAACCTACACTCCTGCCTTCCTTTCTGCAGATTCTGGCTCCTCAGGATCCTGGAGCACTAGCCATGCCCTGGCCACAGGACAGGTGTCCAACCTGGATCTACATTCCTGAAGCAGGCAGTCCCCAGGGTTTTGGGTATTCCTCAGACAGGAAGGAAAGGTACCAACCTGAAAGGTCTAAAATTCATGCATCTCTGAGCATCCTGGTACTGGGAATGTCGGGCCCAGGTAGTACTTTGAGTGGCAGTGATTCGCTTTATTAAAGGGCCACATGAAGCAAAACAAATATGAACTCCACAAGGAACCTAGCCAAATCACAGGCAGGCTGGCATCTCTGTATTTTCTAGGTCATTTGCCTCAAGGGCTGTGTCCACAATCCCTGAAGGATTCCACTAACAGCCCCTCGCTCCTGATGGCACTTAGTTGAGGGAATGCTTTGGAATGCAGCATCTGCTCTACCCTGACAAACCTGGAACCCCTCAGCCCATGGGAACTCCACACATCCTTCCAAGCTTTCAAAACTTCCAGGCTCTAGAACACTTTCTTCTCAAGGCCTAAGGACGAAGCAGGTTATGAAAGTTCCTCCTGAGAGATGCTGCAAAGCCAGGACTCTTCCCTACAACCAGATGACCTGACAAGGGAGCCCTATCTCCAGGAGGCGTTGACTGAACTCCGGCTCAGGCAGGGTGAGGCTTGACCCAACCTCAGCCTCAGTCTTCTCATCTGTAAAAAGAGGAAAATGATGCCATCCCTGTACAATCACAGGGCCAGGAACACATTGGATTCTCTGTGGGTGCTGGTTCCCTGCACACTCCTGGGCCGAGAGAGGACCCAGTATGCATTGTGAGGCAGCTGCACCAACAGGTCCAGAGTCCACCCTCCGTCCTCCTTCTGGCCTTGGACCCAGTGCACACTATGGCCTTTTCTCCCTGTTCATCCCCCAAAGTAGAAGCTCAAAGCATCAAAGGGAAGTGGGGAGACTATAGGAAGGGGAAGCCCAGATCCTATAGGGAAACAAGGCCCAGGGACCCTCAGGGACTTGCTTGCCTGTTAAGACCTACCAGGCAGGAGTGGATGAAAACCCTGAAGGGCGTGGGATGGAGAACTTGCTGCAGGGACAACCCAAAGACCAGCATTTATCTCTTCAGTTTCAAACAGGTGTGCTCCATCCTGGTACATTTGCACACGAGATTCTGTCTAAACTGAGAGATACTCATATAAAGATTTCTGCCCTAGCAGGACCACCCACAACTAACCCTTAACGGCTGCCACACTAGGAATGGCAAACAAGAGGCAAGAATCAGAGCTCTGTGTGCTCATCAGCGCCAGTACATATGTCTGGGTGACAGGCTGGTCCAGGCCATGGAACTCCCCCAGGTTTTCAAGTCTCTCAGCCAAAATACCAACACTGTCTTCGAGTTGGGGGAGGCAAGACCTGCTGGCCTTATGAAGCAAACCACCTCGGAAAGAAGCCTTCAGGCTGTTGGTGGGAACACCCGTAGAAGGCAGTAACTACAGGAGGAAGGCTAAAGATCATAGGCTCTAGCTCACAGGCTCACATAGAAAGAGCCAGAAATCTTTCAGCAACCCTCAGAGAAGACATGCTTCTGAGATGGAAGACAAGCCACCAGTGAGGAAAACTTAAGGAAGATCTTAAAGAGCCATACATGAAGTTTTAGAAATCTTGATCCAGGGGCGCCTCGGTGGCTCAGTCAGTTAAACGTCCGACTTCGGCTCAGGTCATGATCTCTCACAGTTCATGACTTCAAACCCTGTATCAAGCAGTGCGGAGCCTGCTTGAGATTCTCACTCTCTCCTCTTTCTCTGCCCTTCCCCTGCTTGTACTTTCTCTCAAAATAAATAAATAAACTTAAAAAAAATTATTGATCCATAAAGTGCATCCAAAAACATTAAGAATCAAAACCACAGAACTTGGGCAGACCCATATGGAGTTCCAAAGGTTACCCGCCCAGCAATGCCCATAATGAACCACCACAAACAATGACTGGGGAATGACCAAATGTGAAGGTTTTGGCCACTCTTTAGTCTATACCAGCAGATGACTAGTAACTGACTGCCTGTTCAGCTCTGGGACACTGTCTCCAACTGCTTTGCTGGTGCCATCTCTTACACAATAGAACATAAAACATCCAGTTTGATAAAGACACAGCACCTGTTCTAAACATCATGCAACACAAACAACGTCTCTCACCCCAAATCAGTATCCTTCTAAGCCTGGAGAGAGAGCAAAGGGCAGAGGAACTTCTAGTACTTAATCCTCACTCAAAAAGTAAGTTTCCAATACCAAAACTAGATAAAGGCACCACCCAAAAAAGAGAACTATAGGCAATATCTCTGATGAACACAGATGCAAAAATCCTCAAGAAAATACTAGCAAACTGAATCCAACAATACATTAAAAAAATTCACCACAATCACCCAGGATGCAAAGGTGGTTCAAAATTCTCAAAGTAATTAATGTGATATGCCACATCAACAAAACAAAAGGAAAAAAACACATGATCATTTCAACGGATGCAGAAAAAGCATTTGACAAAATACAACACCCATTCGTGATAAAAACACTCAACTCATGATAAAAACCCTCAACAAAGAAGGTCTAGATGGAACATACCTCAGCATAATAAAGGTCTTACATGAAAAACCCACAGTAAACATCATACTCAATGGAGAAAAACTGAGAGCTTTTCCCCTAAAGTCAGGAACAAGACAAGGATGTCTAATCTCACCATTTTTATTCAACATTGTACTGTGCTACCCACAGCAATTAGACAACAAAAAGAAGGGCGTCTGGGTGGCTCGGTCGGTTAAGCATCTGACTTTGGCTCAGGTCATGATCTCACAGTTTGTGGGTTTGAGCCCCACACAGGGTCTGTGTTGACAGCTCTGAGCCTGGAGCCTGCTTTGGATTCTGTGTGTGTGTGTGTGTGTGTGTCTCTCTCTCTCTACCCCTCTCCCACTCATGCTCTCTCTCTCAAAAATAAACAAACATTAAAAAATGTTAAAAAAAAAAAAAAAAAAAAAAAAGGAGGGGCGCCTGGGTGGCTCAGTTGGTTAGGCAGCCGACTTTGGCTCAGGTCATGATCTTGCGGTCTGTGGGTTCAGGCCCCGCGTCGGGCTCTGTGCTGGCGGCTAAGAGCCTGGAGCCTGCTTCAGATTCTGTCTCCCTCTCTCTCTGCCCTTCCCCTGCTCACTCTATGTCTCTCAAAAATAAATAAACGTTAAAAAAAAAAAGGAAAAAAAATGTTCACTATTTACAGATGACATATTATATAGAAAACCCTAAAGGCTCCATCAAAAAACTACTAGAACTGATAAATGAATTCAGTGAAGTCACAGGATACAAAACCAGTGTAGAGAAATCTGTTGCATTCCTATATACTAATAATGAAGCAGAATGAAGAGAAATTTAAAAAACAAAATCCCATTTGGGCACCTGGGCGGCTCAGTCGGTTGAGCATCTGACTTTAGCTCAGGTCATGATCTCATGGTTCGTGAGTTCAAGCCCCATATTGGGCTCGCTGCTGTCAGTGCAGAGCCTGCTTTGGATCCTCTGTCCCCCTTTTTCTCTGCTCCTCTCCTACTTGTGCTCTCTCAAAAATAAGTTAAAAAAAAGAAAACAATCCTATTTACAATTGTACCAAAAATGATAAAATATCTAGGAATACACTTAACCAAAGAGATCAAAGACCTATAGTCTGAAAATTATAAAACACTGATGAAAGAAACTGAGGACACAAAGAAATGGAAAGACATTCGGTGCTCACAGATTAGAAGGACAACCATCATTAAAATGTCTATACTACTCAAAGCGATCTACAGATTTAATGCAATTCCTTTCAAAAGACCAAGAGCAGTTTTCACAGAACTACAACAAACAATCCTAAAATGTGTATGGAACCACATTAAGACCCTGAACAGGGGCGCCTGGGTGGCTCAGTCGGTTAAGCGGCCGACTTCGGCTCAGGTCATGGTCTCTCGGTCTGTGAGTTCGAGCCCCGCGTCGGGCTCAGTGCTGACAGCTCAGAGCCAGGAGCCTGCTTCGGAGTCTGTGTCTCCCTACCTCTGCCCTTTCCCCGCTCATGCTCTGTCTCTCTTCATCTCTCAAAAATGAATAAACATTAAAAAAAAAAAAAAAAAAAAAGACCCTGAACAGCCAAAGTAATCTTGAAAAAGAAAAGCAAAGTGGAGGCATAACAATTCCAGAGTCATATTACAAAGTTATAAGAATCAAAACAGTATGGTACTGGCATAAAAACAGACACATACATCAATGGAACAGAACAAAAAACCCAGAAATTAACCCACAATTATATGGTCAATTAATCTTCGACACAAAGAATATCCAGTGGGAAAAAGACAGTCTCTTCAACAAATGGTATTAGGAAAACTGGTGAGCTATATACAAAAGAATGAAACTAGACCACTTTCTTATACCATACACAAAAATAAATTCAAAATGGATTAGAGACCTAAATGTGGGACCTGAAACCATAAAAATCCTAGAAGAGAGCAGAGGCAGTAATTTATGACATTAGCTGTAGCAATATTTTTCTAGATACATCTCCTGAAGCAAGGGAAACAAAGCAAAAATAAACTATTAGAACTACACCAAAATAAAAAGCTTCTACACAGTGAAGGAAATAATCAATAAAACTAAAAGGCAATCTACTGAATGGGAGAAGATATAGGCAAATGACATATCTGATAAACGGTTAGTATCCAAAAATATATAAAGAAACTTACACAACACCCAAAAAAAAAAAAAATCTGATTTTTAAATTTTTATTTATTTAAAAAAAATTTTTAATGCCGATTTATTTTGAGAGAGAGACAGAGTGTGAGTGGGGGAGGAGGAGAGAAGGGAGGAGACACAGAATCCAAAACAGCCTCCAGGTTCTGAGGTGTCAGCACAGAGCCCAACACAGGGCTCGAACTCACGAGCTGTGAGATCATGACTTGAGCCGAAGTTGGACACTCAACCGACTGAGCCACCCAGGCGCCCCACAAATAATCCAATTTAAAAATGGGCAGAAGAGATGAACAGACATTTCTTCAAAGAAAACATCCAGATGGCCAGACAAATGTTTAACATCACTCATCATCAGGGAAATACAAATCAAAACTAAATTGAGATTATCACCTCACACCTGTTAGAAAGGTTAAAATCAAAACCACAAGAAACAATAAAAGTATTGGTGAGGACGTGGAGAAAAAGGAACCCTTATGCACTCTGGTGGAAACACAAACTGGTACAGCCACTCTGGAAAACAGTATGGAGGTTCCTCAAAAAGTTAAAAATAGGGGCACCTGGGTGGCACAGTCAGTTAAGCGTCCAACTCTTGATCTCAGCTCAGGTCATGATCTCACAGTTTGTGAGTTTGAGCCCCGAACTGGGCTCTGTGATGATGGTGCAGAGTCTGCTTGGGATTCTGTCTCTCCTTCTCTCTGCCCCTCCTCTGCTTGTGTGCTCCCACTCCTCTCTCCCTGCCCCCATCTCAAAATAAATAAATAAACATTAAAAAAATTTTTTTGCAGGTTAAAAATAAACTACTCTACAATCCAGTAATCGCACTATTGGGTGTTTACCCAAAATATACAAAAACACGAATTCAAGGGGATACATGCACTCCTATGTTTACTGCAGCATTATTTACAATAGCCAAATTATGGAAGCAGCCCAAGTGTCCATCAACAGATGAATGGATAAAGAAGTGGTGTATCTATACAACGAACCATCTTGGCATTTGCAACAACATGGATGGAGTGAGAATAATGCTAAGAGAAATAAGTCAGTCAGAGAAAGACAAAGACCATATGATTTCACATATGTGGAATTTAAGCAACAAAACAAACAAAGGAAAAAAGACAAGCAAACCAAGACACAAACTCTTAACTATGGAGAACTGATGGTTACCAGAGGGAGGTGGGTGGGGGATGGCTGAAACGGGTGATAGGGATTAAAAAGTAACACTTTATGATGAGCTCTGAGTAATGTATAGAAGTGCTGAATCACTATATCATACACCTGAAACTAATATAACACTGTATGATAACAATACTGGAAGTAAAATCAAAAACTTAAGCAAGTAAGTTTCTACCCACGGTATGTGCCAGTCAGTTAGGCATAGTTGAAAGGCAAAACTAAAGAGTTTAACTTTTACTAGGGCCTAATTAATTATGACCACTAGCTTCTGAAACCAAGAAAACCTAAGCTTTATCATTCAGAACCCACAAGGTGATATGTTACCTATGTAGGAGTTGTGGGACTTACATGGTAAAGACTTCAGAAAGATGGGTGAGCACTGTCACCCCATATCCCCAGGGTGAGCTGATTATGGCCAGCCAAGAGGGAACTAGGGAATTAAGTATGATTGAGAAACTGCATCTGGAAAAAAATTCCCTCACATTACAAACTTTTAGGAGGGTCCTTTGGGCCCTAAGTGGTGGCGCCTTCCAACCAACACTTATAGACAGGATAGACCCAGGAGTTCGGTCTGGGACCTTCCCTGCATGACCCACAGATGCCAGAGGGTCCTCTCAGTGGTCCATTTCAAAGTGGCACAGACTGCTGCCCTGGGACATCCCACTGCTTAGGCCTCTAGCAGCCTTCCCTGGCAAAGTCCCTGTTTCCCTCAGACCTGGTCACTGGCTCTTGACCTTTCAGCTCCCCATTCCCCAGTCTAGCTGCAAGCCTGGGCCAACCCAGAGCCATCTGTGCCTGGGTACCATATGCGATACCTTGGAGGCACTCGCACATGACGTGGTCAAGGCATCCTCTGGGCAGACCTACAGTGTGGGCTCCTCTGCTCAGGGAGATAGGAAATGGTCCCTCTGATGGAGTCTGAGCCTCCAGTCAAGTTTTAGAGGCCCCCATCGTGCTGATTCCCAGCAGGGTGATCCTGTGTCTGGGCCATGGACTATGACAAATCTACTCTGTGGCCAAGTTCAGCCACAGTCACATGTGGACAGTCACATGGATGGGCTGCAGGGAGATGGCACGGGACAACAGGAAGAGCCTCTGGCTTGAGGTCGAGGAGCCAAAACTTTGTCCCCACATAAGGAGAGCCAACCATGGTGGAAGTGGGTACGAGAGTCCTTTGCTTTGCTAAGTAAAGCAGAGCCATACCCATGAGAGACAATCATTGATCCTGCTGGTAGACTTGCAAGCCTCAAACCAACGCATGGCTCTTGCCACAAACGCCAAGGCCACAGGATCACATTCTGAACACAACCTGTTCAGCCCAGTCAGTGCCCTTCAGGTCTGAGTTACGAAGCATTTTACTTGATGTTAACTGTTCCCATCTAAAAACAAAAATTAATCTTTTTCCCCCCCAAAGTAAGGGACAGCTTAGCACAGTTACAGTCATTAACAAAATTCTCAGAATCAGTCCCTCAATCCCAACGTTATCTATTTTTACTTTGTCATGTTCTTTCAGCCCTTGTCAGTAAAAATTTTTTTAAACATAGAAGTCTACATTTCAGTAAGTATTTGAGTTGATGTATCTGGGCAAATGTCATTCTTCAACCCACCCCCAAAGATGCCTTCCCTCGCCAACCCGCATTTCCCGGTGTGCTGTGTTCACAAGGGGTCCATTCAGAGCCAGGGAACACCCACTCGAGGCAGGAAGAAACTGCAGTTCATCTCATGCAGGCGGGGTTGCCACAAAGCTCTCAAGCATCCAAAGAAACGGTCCTTTCATGAGTTCCCCTTCCTGGCCAAAAAAGAGTACCCATTGTTCTCTGGGGAACAATTGGGGGCCCATGCCAGCAGCTGAGAGCACAGTCCCAGAAAGGGCTGCTCCCAGTCGGCCGACATCCTGGACTGAGGGAAAGTCCACATTGTCTCCGGGCAAGGAGGATAAAGGAAAGCAGGAATGAAAAGCCAACCTTGCAGGCTCTACCAAAATGAGACATCTGAGGGGGCTCTGAAGAGGCAGCCAATCATTCTGTGAGACACAAAAGATGTCTCTCCCTGACCACCCTAGAAAGGAGGGGTAAGAGCATCTCTAGGCACATCATCAGCTTCCTCAGCCAGTCCTCAATCACTCAAGTCAGAGGAGAGGGCACCTGCAGGGAGCTGGTGCCAATCCTGAGGGAGGCAAGAGTCGAGATGGGTAAATTATACTGTGGCCAGCTCAGGACAAACGATGATCTATCCACCAAAGGCCAAGCTGGCTTCTGTGGGACCCATTCCCACAAACCCTGATGAGGAAGGAGGGTGCTCGAGGGGTCAAAGGCAGCTGCAAGAGCAAAGGACAGTTGACCTGGGATGAGCTTTGCATATAGATATCCAGTCTGGTCTGCGAGCACATGCAAGGACCACTTGCTTTAGGGTGTCCTAAGGCCACAGGAGAAAAGAGAGCCCCAAGGCACAAGTCTCTCCAGAAGGTCATGCTTGCCACTGGGCCTGGAGGCAGCACAGACCTCCACTGATGAAGCACTTCTTGCATCATCAGGTCAATGGAATCCATCTGGCAGTTAAGTTGGGGTCAATAACATCAAATCAATTCTCGAGGCAGAGCTACAGAACAGCTGGGGAAGCAATGGGTGCTGGCCAAGCCGAAACTGGACAAGGGCTGTCTGGACATGAAAGAGTGTCAGATGTGGGGCAAAGCAGAGAGTCTAGGACCTCAAGGCTACCTCCTCCAGACAGGTGGGTCCCCTCTTCTTTTACTTCCTTTCAGCCTGGTGTGTAAAATACAGGGAAGCCCTTGCTTTGGGAAGCTGATGTCACTTGAGGGGCACGCTTTGCTGATGGGAAACAGCACAAACCTCTGCTGTGACTCCTAGAGTTGCCACAAACTCCTGAAATACTCAGCATACCCACACAGGTTTGACACACACAGGTCAAACAAGGCTTGGGCAGGCGGCCAGGGCATTCACTTAGAATGAGACTTACTTTTCTATCTCTTCAATAGATTATTGCTTAATATACTGCAAACACTGAATTAGTCCACTACTAATCCCCACGCATATCCCCTGACTAGTCACAGCAAATATGACAACCACATTATCAAGTCTCATCAGATCGCAGGACAGGACCCTGTTCTGCCTGTGAGTCCTCATTAGGCAATTCGGCCATGTCCAAAATGGCTGGAAGACCAACTCTTACCTGGGAACCCTGCATGTGACTTGGACAAGCTTAGTCTCATAGGCTTTGACAATCCAAAGCAGATTTAGTCACTGAAGGGAAATTAGAGAGAAAGAGAGAGAGAGAGAGAGAGAGAGAGAGAGAGAGAGAGAGGGAGGGAGGGAGGGAGGGAGAGGACGCGAGGCCAGATCATGTGGGGCTTGATCCTAAGTGCAGCTCAGTAATGGTTGGCAGAAGGGGAGATGTTTGCAGATTTAAGCTTTACAAAGATAAGGATGTCTTTTGCCTCTGTGTGGAAAACAGAAGGGTCAAGAACAGAGGGAGGCAGCCTGGGAAGAAGTAAGTGGTAGCTTGGATGATGGTAATAGTGATGGATACAATTTGGAGGTCACCCCAAGAACATTCCTTGGGACCAAGATCTGAAATATTCTTCACATACATAAGAATATTGGGCAAGTTGTGGCGCCTGGGTGGCTTAGTTGGTTGAGCATCCAACTTCGGCTCAAGTCATGATCTCGTGGTTCCTAAGTTCAAGCTCCGCAGCCATTCCAATTCGAATATTCTGTAGTCCCTGCCCCCCACTCCAACTCACTCTCTGTCTCTATCTCAAAGATAAATAAATATAAAAAAAAAATTAAAGGGGCGACTGGGTGGCTTAGTTGGTTAAGTGTCCGACTTCAGGTTATGATCTCACAGTTTGTGAGTTCGAGCCCCACATCAGGCTTTGTGCTGACAGCTTGACAGAGCTGACAGCTTCAGATTCTGTGTCTCCCTCTCTCACTGCTCCTCCCCTGCTCATTCTTTTTCTCTCTCTCAAAAATGAACATTTAAAAAAACTCTAAAAAAAAAAATAAAAATAAAAGTCACATTCCCAAAGAATAATCTTTTTTTAAGATCGTTTGTTTTTGTTTTGTCTTTATTTCAGAGACAGAGAAAGTACAAGCAGAGAGGGAGGGAGAAGGAGACAGAGAGAAAGAGAGGGAGAGGGAGAGAAAGGCGGGAAAGGGGGGGAGAGGGGAGAGGGGAGAGGGAAGAGAGAGAATCTTAAGCAGGATCAGCCAAGCCCAACATGAGGCTCGATTCCATGACCCGGGGATCATGATGTGAGCAGAAATCAAGAGTTCGGTGCTTAAGCACTTTCGACAATAGCCAAATCATGGAAAGAGACCAAGTGCCCATCAACTGACGAGTGGATAAAGAAGATGTGGTACATATATACAATGGACTACTACGTGGCAATGAGAAAAAATGAAATTTGGCCATGTGTAGCAACATGGATGGAACCGGAGGGTATTACGTTAAGTGAAATAAGTCAGTCAGAAAAAGACAGATACCATATGTTTCCACGAATAGGTGGACTTTGTGAGACTAAGCAAAAACCAGGGGGAGGGGAAGAGGGGAAAGGAAAAAAAGACACAGAGAGGGAGGGAGATAAAACATAAGAGACTCTCAAAGACTAAGAACAAACTGAGGGTGAGGGGGGTGAGGGAGGGGGGAGAGGGGGTGACGGGCATTAAAGAGGGCACATGTTGGGATGAGCACTGGGTGTTATATGTAAACCAATTTGAAAATAAACTATTATAATAAAAAAAAAAAAAAGAGTTCAGTGCTTAACTAACTGAGCCACCTGGATGTCCCTACAACACACATTTATAGATCATTGTTATAATGAGAAAAAAAAAAACTCAACTCTTTATATATAAAGATTTATCGATCTTGTTTTACGAAGCTCCAGAGATGAAGTCAGGCTTTCTTATCTGATTTCTGACCCCACACAGCCCTGATGGTAGAAGAATCACACATTTTCATCTGTTCCTCTACAGGCTAGTCAGCTACTAAATGGTCTGCTTTCTACAAATAAATGTGCTCAGATAAAATCCTGTTTTCCCAGTAAAATCTCTTTACTCTCCTAGTGAATAAGCCTGTTAAATGTCTCTCTGCCAGATACAGCAAATACCCAGCTCACTATATTGATTCGAGGCACCTCTCATCAAAACTAACGCATGTATAACACTCTAACGGTCACTGGAACAAGGGCGACCACTGCAGGGTTTGGATACTCAAAAACTCAAATTTGAAGTTGGACAAGGACAGTACTTCCAAAACTGCCACTCTTCTTTTTTAATGGTCAAACTAGCATATGGCTTCCAGAGGCATTACAAAAATTACATGGAAATCTTCTGCAAACTAGAAAGAGCTCTGTGGAAGTAAGTCCCACGATCTTCGGAAACATGACCACCTTTTAGATCACAAGGCCACCCTGAGAACAAGCCATGAACTATAGAGAAGGAGGCCAATAGTAAAAAGGAAAGGAACACAAAGAAGGTGCAGGAAAGGAGTGGGTCTGTCCAGATTCAGGGAAAGGGGCACAGACTCACCTCTCAATGGGAAGTGCAGTCATAGCATTTGTGACCATTCTTAATCTAGATGCCTGGGGCTTGTGGGTCAAAGGGGGAAAGAGGATAAGGACCCACCAGAGGCTGTGTGTGCTTTGATCAATGAGTACAATGGAAGTGTTGCTATGCAAGTTACCAAGCCAGGCCTTAAGAGACTGGCAGCTTCCACTTCCTGTTTCTTGGAATACCCAATCCTGGAACCCAGTTATTATGCTGTAAGGAAATCCAAACAGCCCATGAAAAGGTCTACATGGAGAGGAACCTAGGACCCTAACCAACAGCCCCAGCTAAGCTCCCTGTCAACAGGCAGCACCAACTTGCCAGTCATTAATAAACCATCTTAGGAGGCACTGGGTGGCTCAGTCAGTTAAGCGTCCGACTTCGGTTCGGGTCATGATCTCGTGGTTTGTCAGTTTGAGCCCTGCATCAGGCTGTCTTGCTGTCAACACAGAGCCCTCTTCAGATCTTCTGTCTCCCTCTCTCTGCCCCTTCCCAGCTCTCACATACACACTTTCTTTCAAAAATAAATAAGCATTAAAAAAAAAACAACAACAAATCTTGGAAGTGGATCCTCCAGCCTCAGATGAGCCATTCTAGCTAGTGCCATGAGAAGCAGAAATGAGGTTCCCAGATGAGTTCCGAACCCCTGAATTCCTGGCCACAAAATTGTGAGCAAAACAAATTGGTTGAGCATCTGACTCTTGGTTTTGGCTCAGGTCATGATCCCAGGGTCATGGGATCAAGTCCCACATTAGGCTCCTCACTGAATGTGGAGCTTGCTTAAGATTCTCTCTCTTCTCCTCCTTCTGCCCCTCCTCAGCACACATACTTGCTCTCTCAAATAAAAATTAAAACTTTAAAAAGAAAACAGGTTCAAATCATTTAACAGTTCTGTATTTCTTGGGTTTAATCCCATGGTTAATGAAAGGAGACCTTTTCCTAGACACAAAGCCCTTCCATCAAATCCTAACCTGATGACCAAGAAATCTTCCAAGCCACAGATGTAAAGGCTTTTTAGTGGTAACACCTCAAAATGGGGGCAAGAATAAAAGTTTAGGATGCTATTCTAGGATATCTGGGAATCCTCTTATAAACATCAGTGGTTGTCCCTCTCTTAAGGTAACTAGCTGCACAGGTCCTGGAAGAACTCAGCTCAGAGTTGCTGGAGCTTAGAATGGAAAACTATAACTAAAAAAACAAAAAACAACTAAAATGCAGATGAGAATTCTTCCTCATTTACATAAGTTTTATATCCAATCTCACCTTGATGAGTTCTCCATTGGAGGCAATTAAGTCCATTGGAATGGTCACTCGAAATGAGCGCCCAACGACAGCCGTGCCATCAGGAATGCCCACCACTGTGGGAACAGCCTCATGAAGGTCTGAAAGCACCGAATGCATGGACGCCTCAAGCTGGTTCTCCCAGTCCCTGCCGGCCTCCGAAGGCCAATGGGACTGAGCCACGGCCACAGTGAGCAGAAGGAGAAAGGTCCTCCCCCAGAGGGGAAGCAGCAGTGAGAGGCCCGCAGACATCCTCATCCCAGCCTGAGTCTGCTCAAGCCGACGGTCTCACTAAGAAAAGGAGGCAAGTGATGTGGTCCCAGAGCTGGGTCCTCACCGCCCTCTGCACACCTGCTCCATCCCAGGGCCTGAAAAAGAAGAAGAGTACACTTAGACTTTGGCAAACCCCATGGTTTCAAACCTGTACACAGGCAGTTACTACCCTCTAAGTGTTTCTGCCAAAAATATCTACCCTGACTTGGATGAAGTCTCACCCTGTGCTGCCCAGTACAGAGGCATCGGCAACACGTGGCCACTGAGCACTGGAAATGTGGCTCGCCCAGTAAGTGTAAAATACACACTGGATTTTTAAAAGTTAGCACAGGGGCGCCTGGGTGGCTCAACTGGTTAAGTGCCTAACTTTTGATTTCGGCTCAGGTCATGATCTCACACTCTATGAGTTCGAACCACATGTCGTGATAGTGCGGAGCCTGCTTGGGATTCTCTCTCTCTCCCTCCCTCTCTCTCCCCCTCTCTCTGTCCCTCCCCCGCTCATGTGCGTGTGCTTGCCCTCTCTCAAAATAAATGAGTAAACTTTAAAAAATAAAGAAAATAATAAATACTAATAAATAAATAATAAAGACATGTGGAAAATGACATACATTACTGAAATAAATTCCATCTTTTTTTTTGTTGTTTATTTTATTTGAGAGAGAGAAAGACAGTGGAAGCATGCACACGTGCAAGCAGAGGAAGGGCAGAGAGAGAGAGTGGAGACAGAGAATCCCAAGCAGGCTCCGTGCTGTCAGTGCAGAGTCCTACGAGGGGTTCGATTTCACAAACCATGAGATTATGACCTGAGTTGATACCAAGAGAGGACGCTTAACCAACTGAGCCACCCAGGCGTTCCCCCAACTTCATCTTCTTATTTAAAAAAATGTTTTTCATGTGGCTACCAGAAAATATTAAATCACGTGTGTGGTTCACATCGTGTATACTTGACCTAACTCCGTTTACAGCAAACACAGGAGTCATGAAGACACAATCTAGCAAGTCTAGAATGTGGGACCTTCTACAAGATAACTGGCCTGGTCTGTCCAAATGCTGAAACCCCTAAACATAAGGGGGCTATTCTAGACTTAGAAACAGCAACCAGATGTAGTGTGTGCATCTTGACTAGATCTGAATTTACTTAAAACAAAATTTTTTTTAAAAACCCAAGAAATAGAAAACACATAAGCCCAGTTTCAAAAGGAGTTAACTGGGGGGTACCTGGGTGGCTCAGTCAGTTGAGCGCCTGCCTTCAACCCAGGTCACGATCTCACAGCTCATGAGTTCCAATCCCACATTGGGCTCTGTGCTGCCAGCACGGAACCTGGAGCCTGCTTCAGAGTCTGTGTCTCCGTCTCTCTCTGCCCCTCTCCTGCTCTCTCTCAAAAACAAACAAACATTTAAAAAAAAATTTTTTTTCAAAAGGAGTAACTGGGAATGGTGTTGCTGGGCTGGAGACTGGATTTATTGTTGATTTTCTTAGGTGAGATGATGGTGGTGCATGTCTATAAGAGACTGTCCTCAATTTTGAAGGATTTACGGATGAAGTATCAAAAATCTCTGCAATTTACTTTGAAATGTTTCAAGGGGAAAAAATGTGTGTATGTACATAGAGATCAGACATTGTGGCAAATGTAACAATTATTAATCTTAAAACAATGATTTTGAAGAGACCCAAAAAAAAAACAAAACAAGAATTTGCAAAGGTAAGTTCAACAACTGCCCACGCCTCACACCCCAAACACTAATCACAGGACTTGTTTATCAAATATGTATTTGCAAACTCCGTGACACTGAACAAAACTTATTTGGCCTCTTGCCCCCCACCCGCAAAAGAGAGACTAGAACCCTCCACATTGTCCCTCATACCCCTCACTCACTTTAGTGCAGGTAGCTCAGAACATTTGCTCTAAGGCTTATAGCCGCATAGATGTACCATGGGACCTGCTGGGTGTCCTCAAGGTGACCACAGTCATAACAAGCAATTTCCCATTCTAAAAAAGAACTAAGCCCTGCCCTGAGCCAAGCTCCCCAGGGGCCACATGATGTTTTTTGACCAGGATGATACAAAGCAAATAATATTACTTAAAAAAAACAAAAACAAAAACAAAAAAAAACCAGGCCACTGAAATGTACAGTGCACTGTGAATTCAATGCAAATCCAAGTCAATTCCAACAGGAATTTTTTTTTTCTTTTTTTGCTATTGATTTCGCCATTCCCATTCCCACTTTGTTTTTGAACTAAAATTTATGAGACAGCCAAAACCCAAGTAAAACAATTTGGAAGGCTGGAAGTCCTAGCCTACGAAACAAAGACTTATCATAAAGCTACTGTACTTAAAGCAGTATTATGTGGCAGAGTAGAAGTGGACTGTGGAAAGCCCAAAATCAGCTTGCGAAGGAGCTGTTCAAAGGCACCAGGACCAGTGGTCATTTAAGTAGAAAACCAAATACAATCAGGGTCCTCTCTCACCTCTCTGTCATAAATGAGATAAATCCCCGGTGGATTAGATACACAAATGTAAAAAAAGAGAACTTTAAAAATTTTAGAATATAGTAAAATAAATGTCAAGATAAAGTAGGATTTCATTTAACAAGACACCAAAAAACAAAGCATAAAAGAAAAAACTGGACTACCACTTCTAAGAATTATGAGGTAGATGTATTTTTCCCCTCATTTCCCACTAAACACAACAAAAAATCCTAGAGAGTATATATAAAATAAACATGAGACTCTAAAAAGTCAAGAGAAGAAGGCAGACCAATGAGGGACCCCAGAATTCAAGGAAAGACACAGTGGTGAGTTCCCTGCGTTTTCTTTTTGCCTCATATATCCCAGAATTGAAGCTGAAGAGGCTGGCAACCCAGAAATGCCAACAGATGACACAAAAAACAGTCCCAACAAAAGTCTGCTCTCTTTAGCCAAAGGAGCAGGAAGGGGTAGCCTAGCAAGACAGAAAACATTTAGACAATAAAGGCTCTATTCTAGCCTAACACCACAGAAAAAACTGTGGCCCCACTCCCACCCGTGCCAGTAAAGGCCAAGTGGAGAGCCTAAGACTTCCACCCTCATGAGGCTGTTAACAAGGCTCCCTATATCCCCACTGGGGCAGTGTCAGAGCAGGCCAAGTAAGGAGTTGGGACTTACATCCGCACTGGCCAGTTAACAATGCGCCACCCCTCCTACTCCTCTAGTCCCTAGGTTTCGGTGGAAACCAAACCAATATTTCTATGTCCACCCAGGCAATAACAGGAGTCTCTCCCCACTACCTGAGGGGATGGTGCCAGAACTCTCGCCACTGCTCAGCAGTAAAGAGGCCTAGGGAACTAGAATTCCCACCCCCACCCAGCAGTTAACAAGGACTTTACCAGCCTTCAGGTGTCAAAAAAGGCTGAGTGGGGCAAACAAACAAAAAAAAGCAGACTCTTAAATATAGAGAACAAACTGGCAGTTGCCAGAGGGGAAGTGAGTAGGGGGATGGGGAAAATAGATAAAGGTGATTAAGAGGTACATATTTCTAGTTATAAAATAAATAAGTCATGGAGATAAAAAGTACAGCATAGGGAATATAGTCAATAATACTGTAACAGGGGCGCCTGGGTGGCTCAGTCGGTTGAGCGTCCGACTTCGGCTCAGGTCATGATCTCGTGGTCCGTGAGTTTGAGCCCCGCATCGGGCTCTGTGCTGACAGCTCAGAGCCTGGAGCCTGCTTCAGATTCTATGTCTCCCTCTCTCTCTGCCCCTCCCCCACTCATGCTCTGTCTCTCTGTGTCTCAAAAAAATGAATAAAACGTCAAAAAATTAAAAAAAATAATACTGTAATAATGTATGGTGACTACACTTATTGCGATGAGCACTGAGGAAGGTATACAATTGTTGAATCACTATGTTGTATGCCTGAAACTAACAGAACTCTGTATGTTAGTTAATTATACTTCAATTAAAAAAAAAAAAAAGGTGAGTGAGGAACCTGGACTTCTGCCTCTACTGCCCGGTAATCAAGCAGTACACCTCCCTTACCCTCCCCTGCCAGCAGCAGAATAGAAGAGGACTGTGGAACTAGAGGGAAAGCCCAAAATCAGCTTGCAAATGAGCTGTTCAAAGGCACCGGGACCAGTGGTCATTTATGTAGAAAACCAAATACAATCAGGGTCCTCTCTCACTTCTCCATCATAAATAAGATAAATCCTAGAGCATCAGAAAAGGCCAAGCAATGGGTGCCTGGGGTGGCTCATTCAGTTAAGCGTCCACCTCTTGATTTTGGCTCAGGTCATGATCCCAGGGTCATGGGATTGAGCCCCACATCAGGCTCCACAGTTAGAGTGGACTCTCTCTCTACCTCTGCCCCCCACCCAACTTGTGCTCTCTCTCTAAAAAAACAAACAACAAAAAAAGGCCAGGTAAAACAGAACTAGAGTTGCAGAACAAAATATAAAATTGTGAGGTGCCTGGGTGGCTTAGTCAGTTAAGCATCTGACTCTCAATTTTGCCTCAGGTCATGATCTCACAGTTTGTGGGGGTGCAGCCTACTTGGGATTTCCTCTCTCCCTCTCTGCCCCCCACTCATGCTCTAAATAAATAAACAAACAAATAAACAAAACCAAACACACTATCGAACAGAATTTAGCAACATATAAAAGGAATTATATATGACCATGACCGAATGTTGCTTATTCCAGGAATGCAAGGCCAGTTCAGTAGTTGTAAATCAATCAATGTATCCACTATAATAATGAACTAAAAAACAAAAATCACATAATCATGTCAATTGATGCAAGAAAAAGTGCCTGACAAAATTCAACACCCATTCATGATAAACACTCTCAGAAAAACAGAAACAGAGGGGACTTTCTCAAGTTGATAAAGAGTATCTACAAGAAACACACAGCAAACATTATACATTTAAGAAAATTTTTTTAAGTTTATTTATTTTGAGAGAGAGAGGAGGAAGATAAAATCCCAAGCTGGCTCGGCACTATCAACACAGAGCCCGAACACATGAACTGTGAGATCATGACCTGAGCCAAAATCATGAGTCGGATGCTTAACCGACTGAGCCACCCAGATGCCCTGGGTAAACATTATATTTAATGGTGACAGATTGAATGCTTTCTCCTTAAGATCAGAAACAAGGCTAGAATGTCGACTTTTACCACTCGTATTTGACAGTCAGTGCTAGAAGTTCTAGACAGTGTAATAAGGCAAGAAAAGGAAACAAAAGGCATATAGATCAGAAAGAAAAAAATAAAACTGTCCCTGCTTGCAGATAATATAACTGTCCATGCAGAAAATCCCAAGCAGTCTACAAAACAAAATCCTAGAACGAGTTTAGCAAGATCACAGGATACAAAATAAACATATAAAAATCACTTGTAGTTATTTCTATATTCTAGAAATAAACATGGAGACACCAAATTTAAAGTATAATGGCACTTAAATCACTCAAAAAAATGAATACTTAGGTGTAAACCTAACAGAACACAGGATTTCTATGCTGAAAACTATACATGAGTGAGAGAAATCAAAGATCTAAACAAAGGGACATACTGTGTTAATAGATTGAAAGTCTCAACACAGTAAAGGCATTGATTCTCATTAAACTGTCATACAGATTTTTAATAGGCTAAATACCACCCAAAGATACTAGGTCCTAAACATGAAATGTGTAAATGTTAGTTTATAGGAAGAGTCTTTCCAGATTGATTAAATTAATAATCTTGACAGAGGGAGGGGCACGTGGGTGGCTCGGTCAGCTAAGCGTCCAACTCTTGATTTCGACTCAGGTCATGATCTAATGGTTTGTGGGACCAAGCCCTGTGTCGGAATCTGTGCTGGCAGTGCAGAACCTGCTTGGGATTCTCTCTCTCCCTGTGTCCCTCCCCAACATGTGTGTGCATGCACATGCACAGCCTCTCTCTCTCTCTCAAAAATAAATAAACATTAAAAAAAAAAAAAAGAGGGTGCCTGAGTGGCTCAGTCGGTGAAGCCTCCAACTTCTCCTCAGGTCATGATCTCACAGTTTATGAGTTCGAGCCCCATGTCAGCACAGAGCCTGGAGCCCACTTCAAATTCTGTGTCTCCCTCATTCTCTGCCCCTCCCCCACTTGCACTCTGTCTCAAAAATAAATAAATATTTAAAAAATAAAAAAAAAGAATCTTGACAAACAGAAATTACCCAGGTGGACCTTTTTTTTTAAAAAAATGTTTTGTTTTAAAATTTATTTTCTTTTGAGAGAGTGCGAGTGGGGGAGGGACAAAGAGGTGAACAGAGGACCCGAAGGGGGCTTTGTGCTGACAACAGCAAGCCCAATGCGGGGCTCAAACTCACAAACTGAGATCATGACCTGAGCTGGTGTTGGATATCCAACCAACAACTGAGCCACCCAGATGCCCGCCCAAGTGGACCTTGAATCCAACCACAATTGTCATTATAAGAGACAGGCAGAGGAAGATTATACACACCACAGAGGGAGAAGAAGATGTGAAAACTGAGAAAGAGAAGACTGGAGTGATGTGGCCACAACCAAGGAACGCCAGCAGCCACCAGAAAGTAGAATAGACAAGGAACAAATTCATCCCCAGAGCCCACAGACAGAGCACAGCCTTTGCCCAATTCTTTGATTTTGGACTTTTGGTCTCCAGAGCTGTGAGAAAATAAATGTATGTTACTCTAAGCCACTAAGGTTGTGATAATTTTTTACAGTAGCCCTAGGAAACTTAAAGTTTAATGCAATCCCTACTGAAATTCTAGAAAGAAACTTTGCAGATGTAGACAAGACTATTCTCAAATTTATATGGAGAGGCAAAGAAACTACAATAGCCAAAAACAATTTTAAAAAAGAAGAAAAAAGAGTAATTATTCTACCTAATATCAAAACTAAGCTAGTTTAAAAAAATCAAGACTGTATTAGTGGAGGGACTAACATAAATCAATGGAACAGAACTGAGAATCCAGAAATAGGTTTATTAATTTTTATTTGAGGGGGGGGGGAGAGAGAGGAGAGAGAGAGAGAGAGAGAGAGAGGGAGGGAGGGAGAGAATGAATGAATCCTGAGCAGGCTCCTTGCTCAGCACAGAGCCCAACATGGGACTCAATCCCAAGACCCTGGGATCATGACCTGAGCCAAAATCAAGAGTTGGACGTTCAACTGAGGCACCCAAGTGCCCCTCAACTGATTTTTGACAAAGATA
Organism: Paguma larvata; assembly: GCA_030068075.1. NCBI lineage: Eukaryota > Metazoa > Chordata > Mammalia > Carnivora > Viverridae > Paguma > Paguma larvata. The sequence goes on along the minus strand of CM057842.1, from coordinate 17,554,850 downwards.
CAAAAACAATTCAATGGGGAAAAACAGCTTTTTCAACAAATAGCACAATCCAGATGTCCTTCAATGGATGAATGGTTAAACAAGCTATGGCATATCCATATCATGGAATACTAAAGAACAATAAAAATGGAATGAGCTATTGATACACTCGACAACCTGGATGAATCTCAAGGGAATTACGGTGAGTGTAAAATGCTAATCCCAAAAGGTTACATACTATATTTTTATACATACATTACATATGTTTATTATATGTATTATATTTTTATAATATTTTTTCCCACCACGACCCCTATAATATTCTTGAAGTGACAAAATTATGGAAATAGAGAATAGATTAGTGGTTGCCAGAGGTTTAAGAGGTGGTCAGGGCATGAAGGAAATAGATACAGCTATAAAAGGGGCATGTGAGGGATCATGTGATAATGAAAACATTCTGTATTCTGATGTATTAACATCAGTATCCTGGTTGTGATGTTGTACTATAGTTTTCCAAGATGTTACCATGGGGGGAAGTTGGGTATAAACCATACACAGGATCTCTGTATTATTTAATAACTACATGTAAACCCACAATTATCTCAAAAAATTTTTTTAATCTTAAAAAAAAAGATAAATTAGAATTTGAATTTTAGGGGTGCCTGGGTGGGTCAGTCAGTAATGCATCTGACTCTTGGTTTCAGCTCAGGTCATGATCTCATGGTTTGTGAATTTGAGCCCCGTATCAGGCTCTGTGCTGATAGTGTGACGCCTGCCTGGAATTCTTTCTCTCTCTGCCCCTCCCCTCTCTTTCTCTCTCTCTCAAAATAAATAAACTTAAAGTTTTTAAAGAAAGAACCAAAAGCTAAAATATTAAAAAAAATAATAATAGGGCACCAGGATGGCTCAGTCGGTTGAGCGTCCGACTTCAGCCCAGGTCATGATCTCACGGTTTGTGGGTTCGAGCCCTGCGTCAGGCTCTGTGCTGACAGCTCAGAGCCTGGAGCCTGCTTTGGATTCTGTGTCTCACTCTTTCTCTGCCCCTCCCCTGCTTGCATTCTGTCTGTCTGTCTCTCTCTCTCTCAAAAATAAACATTTAAAATAATGATAATAATAATAATAATTTGAATTTTAAATTTCTATACGGTAAAGGACACCATAAAGAAAGTTAGAAGGACCAACTCCAGCCTGGAAGAGAGCTTTTCCAATGCATATGATGCCTAAAGGATCTCCATCAAAATACATCAAGTGCCCCAAAACAGTAAAAGTGGGTTGAAGACAAAAGAGGTAACAGGTAACCCACAGAAAAAACCTGAATGGCAGTCAACATACAAAAAGATGTTCAACCTCACTAATAATCAGGGGAAAAAATTAAAGCAACATGAAAAACCTTTCCATGCCAATAAGAATGGGTAAAAATGTTCAAATGTTACATCATGAAGGAGATGAAAGAGAGAACAGAACACACCACCCAGCTGGGCCCTTCCACTCCTAGGCACACACCTGAGAATATACATGCAGAGATACAGGTATGCACACATACATACAGAGACAGAGTAAGCACATCCATTGCCACAATGGAATGCTGGAAACAACACCAACGTCCATCAACTGGAGAAAGTACCAACAGGCACCTCATGCTATGGGAACTCAGTAGGACAATTAAAATGAACAAAAATTTTAAGAACCAAAATTGATAAATCTCAAAAAATGTTTAGCAGAAAATGCCCATTACATAAAGGTGTAAATACCATTTATGTAAAATGTTTATATATAGTTTATAGATTCATATGTATGTAATAAATAAAATCATGCACATGATCTTCGATGCCAAGTTCACAATCATGGTCACTCTAGGAAGAGAGAGCTAAGGGAAAAGGAGGCATTTACAAGGGTCTCCAAATTTTAACTTCTTTACTTCCTAAAATAGGACCTTACAAAAAAATACAACAGAGGGACACCTGGATGGCTCAGTCAGTCAAGCGTCCAACTTCGGCTCAGGTCATGATCACAATCAGTTCATGAGTTTGGGCAAGACTGCTTTGGATCCTTAGTCTCCCTCTCTCTCTGCCCCTCCCCCACTTGCACGTATTCTCTCTCTCAAAAATAAACATTAAAAAAATACAACAGAACATTAAGGTACAGTAAAGCTCAATGGCAGATATACTCAGGTTATGTGTAATGTTAATCTACATTCTCTGCTGAGGACCTCAAAATATACGAAGGTAAAGGTCTTGGCTGAGTACCATCATTTCAAACTAATAAAAATCCTAAAGCAATCAGCACTCCTGCTCTATTTCACCTATCTGGGTCTTCTTCACCACCTTCTCAGGACTGAAAAGCCCTGTCCTCATTCATGTGTCTGGTATATTCTGAATGGCATCCAGATTGCAGCCCCTGGGCTACTCCCCTGTCCCAACCTCATCACTGTCCACCTTTACCTCCTGGTATCCAGGTCACTCACGTTTATACACCCTAGTTTCTAAGAGCACTTGCTCCCTCAAGGCTCAGAAAAACACATGGAGCTGCTCTACAAAGGTATGAAAAAGAATTTGAAATTCACCTACCTTAGAAAATTAATGAAGATGCTTCATCATTTGGCATGATCCTACCCTCTCATCAGTGCTAGATAAATAATAGGTATAACACTGTCCTCCTTCCTATATCCACTACGTCGTTCTATCCCAAGGCCACAGGTGACCAGGCAGCTCTCACGAGATTTCAGATCCAATCCTCAATAGGGACTTCTCCTCCCAGCCACCACTAGATGGCTGGGTCACTTCTGCCCACTACAGACTTACCAGCAGTGTTAAGTGCCACACTTCTTCAAGGGGACACCAAATGACAAGGGACTTAGAGGCTGGGGTCCTATGGACATCAGCTCCAAAAACTACTTAACTCCCAGTGACTGCTACAGGGTCCTCTACCAGGAAAGGCAAAGAAGGAAACACTGTTGACTCCTCAATACCCAGGTTCACCGTATTCTGGGTAGGACGTCTTCTCCTCAGATCCCTATCAAGTGCCCCAAGTTACAGGTTTGTCTTTGAACTCTTTTCTGTGTTTCTGCGTCTTCCAGTTTCTTAACTGTCTATGCCTTCATACCCCTTTTATAGCTTATTTTATCACTTAACTTTTAAAAATTTCTAGGTCTGCTGTTTTATAGTATTTTAAATTGTAACTTTAGAGTTTACTGTTGTATAATGCTTCTCTGAATGGCCTTTATTACACATTTTAACTCTTATTGAGTAAATGGCTCAGCTCAACCAACACCCTACAAGACTGTAAGATGTGGAGGGGCAGGGACACATTTGTCACAATCACTGACCTATGCTAAACACACACATAGTTGCAGACACACACCTAATTAATGAATGGGGAGGCTACAAGAATGATTTTTTAGCTTCTTCCTACCTCTTTACTCTTTAATTTACTTATTTGTCTACTTCTTAGATCCAGTGGATCTTTTACTTTTCTGACTCTCCCTTTAAAAATCCTCAGCTTATTTGAAAACAGCAATAGAACGAGACACACCCTGTCCTACCCAGGACATAAACTCAGTCTGCTATCTGTGGACACATGATGACGTGAAGTATCTTTTTCATGGGTATGACTAAGTGCCTCTGCATTTAGCAAGCAGGCGATGTCCAGGGCACAACTCCAAAGGCTGTATGTTAGTTTTCCATGCTCTGGGGAGAAAAGATCTTTTTCAAACTTGGCAAAAAGAAGCCTTGTGTCTTTCTGATGCTGGCTTCCTATAAGCAAGGGTCACATCTCCCTGTGCTAGGAACTTGGCAGGCTGCATCCCAACACCCAAACTAGGACATCCCACTGGAAGGTCTTTACATAGTCTCTTACTCACACACTTGGTCATTCAGAGATGGAGGTACTCCAGAGATCCTCCTCTTCATTTTTTTCAGGGAACAAGGCCCAAAGAAAGGTAATATTCAACCATGGTCACACAGAGCCTGTGGCCAAAATATGGAGAAGGTGCTCTGGAACCAGAGAAGGACTACAGGCAGAATCACTCAGTCTTCCTGACACAGCCACTCGTTTTAATGCTGCATCCACGCACCCACATTATACCCTCTAGAACACCAGGAAGAGGGCAGCCCAAGAATACGTATGTCTCAGCTGAACTCATAACCTTCTGGCTAACAGAAGCTGCTGAAGATCTCCTACTGAAAAATGGGTGGTGGGAATGGGTAACTCATTCCTCTGTAACAGTACCCAGTGTAGTGCCTGCCACCAAGTCTGAGCTCAGTTCTGCTCTAGACCCCAGTGAAATACACCTCTGTGAAGACGGACCTTCCCAGAGCTTGATGAAGCCCCTGGCTCTCTGAATACATGCTCAACAGCCATGACATACAGTGTGAAAAATGGGCATAGCTGCCAGGCAGTTCCATCCCTTAATCCCAGACATTTCATCCTAGAGAGCAGAAAACTTTAAAAGTGTTATATACTGCAAAGCCTAGACACAGCACAGCCCTTCGCAACACTGCTATCCCAGAGCAGCCACTGAGGCTGCCCTCTCCCTCTTCACTTGGTAAAAGCCTATGCTCCTGCCCACTAGCACCAGGGAAAAGAGTCCCATGGTACCCTAGGTACCCTTCGCACCCCTCCCTGGGCCAGGTGAACATTCAGCACCAAACACCACCACTGAGCTTGCTATGGGGTATAGGAGGAATATCTGAGCAGGGGACTTCCACCAGGCTCCTGAGGCATGGGTCCCTAATAGTGAAAGGCCCCAGACTCTGAGACCCATTTTAGATGAGTGCCCTCACTCAGAGGAACCAAATCTAGTTGGGGTTGGAGCTGATTATCTCCTGCAACTGCCAACGGCCATGCCAATGCTTCCTTTCTCCAACTGTGACCTTGAGGCCTCTCCAGTGATACAGATATGAAATGTCGAGTTTTCAGCAAGGCCTAAAAGGTGGCATCCTTTGTATACCAAAATACATTAATACCTGCCTGGAGACAGGTGTGTTTTAAGTTTACCAAATCAGTCAGCAGGGACACAACTAGGGAATCAAAAGCATTATACAGTGACAGGTGAGGACCCCATGTTTCCGAGGGCCGAGTTCAGCAGGAAAGAATCCTTCCGGCCCTTCCTGTCACCAACACTAACCCCTATCTACATATGACTAAAGCACATGCCTGTGTGAGGGTGGGATGGGGAAGGACATATGCCCATGAGGAACAAGCCCTTGGGACCCTACTCTGTCCAGACAGTCTTGAGTTCCTGGGAACTAGAAGAAGATTCCACTGGAAGCCCAGCTCCAGGAAAGAAGCAACTCTCCTCTGCTCAGGCTGCCTCCCCAGAGCTAATGAGTGCCTCATGCACACAGGAAGTTCAGTCAGTAAATGCTTTCCACTCAGTAAACACGAGAAACAAACGTGTATGTGGCACCAACTCAATTCATAGTAAACTTAAATCTTTCCTCATATGCAGAAAAGCCCACAGAGAATGAAATGAAGATATCTTATCTAAAATTCTGAAAGAACAGCTTCCTCATAGTTTCTGCTTTCTAAGAACGAAGGAAAAGTTGTGCGACTCAACCCATTATACACAAAATGAGGCTGAGGCTGAGGCAGCCCACCCCACTGCTCCCAGGAACCACTACTTTCCAATAGCTAGGTTACCTAAAAATAGTACTAAACTCTCAAGCTGCTTCTTTTCGCCACAGTAATTAAAACACTTACAGAGGGGTGCCTGGGTGGCTCAGTCAGTTGAGCGTCTGACTTCAGCTCAGGTCATGATCTTGTTCACAGGTTCAAGCCCTGTATCAGGCTCTCTGCTGTCAGCACAGAGCCTGCTTCAGATCCTCTGTCCCCCTCTCTCTCGGCCCTGCCCCTCCCTCCTGGTTCTCACTCTCAAAATGAATGAATAAACTTCAAAAAAAAAAGAAAAAAAATTCTCTCTTTCCCTCTGCCCCTTCTCCTCCGCTTACACATTCTCAAATAAATAAATAAATAAATAAAACATTTAAGGAAAATGACTTTCTTTTTAAACAAAACTGAGATAATATGTAAAATTCCAAGTCCCTATTCCAAATGGTTTTGAAAAAGTCAAAAGCAAAAACCTAACTGAAACAACCACTTTAGAGTTCAGACACTCAGAAGGTAAAATTAAATGTCAAATGTCAGTCTAATGTTAATATAAAAATTCTACAGAGTTAACCAGTTTAAAACTGCTCAAACTGAGGGGCAGTAGGTGGCTCAGTAGGTTAAGCATCTGATTTCAACTCAAGTCATGATCTCATGGTTCATGGGTTCGAGCCCTGCATCAGGCTCTATGCTGACAGCTGAGAGCCTGGAGCCTGATTCGGATTCTGTGTCTCCCTCTCCCTCAACCCCTCCCCCATCCATGCTCGCTCGCGCGCGCGCTCTCTCTCTCTCTCTCCCCCCTTTAATGTTAAATAAACATTAAAAAAATTTTTTTAACTGCTCAAACTAATGGCCAACAGGATGTACTCCACACAGTGGAAAACAATAGTGTGAAGTAATTGTTTATTTGGACTCCAAATACCAGAGAGAGGACGCTTTCTCTGCTTTCAGTTAAAAATGGGTCTTTTTCACTCCTTGCCACCAGATGAAGGTGTTGAAACAAGTCACTGGTGAAGATTCAAGGTGTCACCTCAAAAGCACTCACAGCTCCAGAAGCAGATGAGGACTCCCTAACATGAGGCAAGTCCTGCCCAGCCTGTGCACTGTGGGAATATCACTGTGGGTGTGGGGGCACCACCAGGGAGCTGGAGACACCACCAAAAAAATCTAGCGTTACACACACAGCAAGAGACTTAAAAAAACTTACCACCTCTGAAAAGCAAACACTATATAATCATCTATCCGAAAAGCTGCTCTGACACTTTTCTCACTTGGAAAACTCTTGCAAATTCTCACTTATCACAGATACCAAAAGTAGAGGTACAGGAAGGGCAATGGTTTCTGCTGATGGTGGTTTGGTTTTTTCAACAAAGGCAGGAAGGAAGCAAAGGTTTAATACCTGGGTACAAACTCACTCAGGTACAAACATGTCCTAGAGGAAGAAAAGGACAAAGTTCAAAAACCCAGGCCTGCAGGCCATTTTCCACCAGACTGTGGTTTTTCATCTGGGTCAATTTTTTACATCTTCTGTGACAAAACTCACTGAGAAAACAGTCCATTCTACACTCTACTGACCTCGGCATGCCACTTGCTGTTAAACATTACTCACTAGTGAACTGCACACTTAACAATCGTTAAGATGGTAAATTCTGTTAGATGTTTTTTACCACAATTAAAAAATACTTTAATGGGTGCCTGGGTGGCTCAGTCGGTTAAGCGTCCGACTCTTGATTTCGGCTCAGGTCATGGTCTCAGGCTCCTCGTTGGGCTCCATGCTGACAGCATGGCAGAGCCTGCTGGAGAGTCTCTTTCTCCCTCTCTCTCTCTACCCCTCCCCTGCTCCTTTGTGTGTGTGTGCACACGCACGCGCTCTCTCAAAATAAATAAACTTTAGAAAAAAAACCTTTAATGGGTAAGATGGTAAATTTTATGTATTTTTACCACAATTATAATTTTTTAAAAAAAACACATTATTCAGAGTCATACCAATTAGATTTCAGAAAAAACACTGATGAGGCTGAGGTCCAATCTTAATCACTGATGCCCAGGTAGGGCACGGAGGACAGAAAAAGGTAAACTGAGCCCAAAGACAAAGACCATCTGGCTACGGCAGCTAGACTGGGAGGTGGGGAGTAAATGCGAGAGGTGGGCAGCCAGACTCAGCAGAATCCAAGTGAGAATGAATTACCATATTCGCATACCCATGTGGCATCCAAGAACCCAATTAAAGGAAATTACAATTATCTCAAGACGGCCCAACAATAATTACACTTGAGTGCATATTTACCGACTACCTACCCTGTGCTAGAGGTGAAGCTTCATTTGCTATGCATGCAGCCTTCCCAAATTTCATAGAAAAATATTCAATTAAGATTTACACACATTACTAAGTCGTAAAACACAAGTGCTAATAAAACTAAGTACTTATGTATTATAAATAGGCAACTTACAAACACCAAGTAGGTGCTTACTGGAAACTAAAAAGTTTCCTTCTGATTCCCCAAACTTCCCCTGGCCATCCAAACCCCTCCCCATCTCAGCATGAAGGTAGAGTGGAACTACGCTGTGAGGACAGACTGGTCAAAGTCTCTCCAGGTCAAAGTTGGATGCCGAGGGCTGCCCACAGAGCAAAGGAGGCAGAAGGGGTCCACTGCCGGGGTCTTGGCAGCATGTCTTCTGCTGCCCTCTCTCCCAGTAGATGCCTAGCACCAAGCAGGCACTCTGACAGACATCAGAGTATAGGGAAATGGTTTCCATTAAATCCCTGAAATGACTCACCAAGCACAAAAGCAGTCATCACCTGATTTCACACTTTGAAGTTAAAAGCTGACTTTTCTGATATTTTCTTCCATTATACAACACAAGATTACAAATAAGTGCCATAGCTCACAACTAATATGCTAATCTGACTTCATGAATTAAGTTGAGAACAAGTGTGCTGACTACTAGCCTTCCTGAACTAACTGGCTAATCAGACTCCAAAACAGAGGACTGGGGTGAAATACCAGAGTGGCCCCAGACATCCCCAGCTCCCTACTCAGCTCCCTCCTTACCACAGCCCTTGGCCCTGTCAGCAGCCCCCTCACAATAAGGGTGCCAAAGAGGGGTATCTCACCCTGATGAATGGGAGTTCCTGCACCCTCCCTGTAAGGCTGCCATGCCCTGTTTATCTAGGCAAATATTTCAACCTTCAGTGTTTAAAAGTTGTGACCTCCTTTGGCTACATTCTTGTTTTAGGCAACATTCTTTTTTTTTTTTTTTAATTTTTTTAAGTCTTTATTTATTTTTGAGACAGAGACAGAGTGCAAGTGAGGGGGGAACAGAGAAAGAGGGAGACACAGAAGCCAAAGCAGGCTCCAGGCTCTGAGCTGTCAGCACAGAGCCAGACGCGGGGCTCGAACTCACGAACCGTGAGATCATGACCTGAGCCGAAGTCATATGCTTTAACCAACTGAGCCACCCAGGCGCCCCTGGGCCACATTCTTAAAGCTCAACCATCAAGAATATTTCAACCATGCCAGAAACTGCCAGACCAACAAACCTTGTTTATAAAAGGACAAGACACAACTAGCATCCACTCCGTTTGCTCAGGCTTTCTTGCTAGCTGGATTGCTTCCCTCCCACATATGGCTCTAATTGGCTTTTCTACCCACCTCAGTCTTGCGACAATTACAAAATCTAAATCATTACAAACTTCTCTGGTAGGTTTTAGAGGTGTGCTTCTAAAGGCTACAGGAAAACGGCCCAAAGATGGCCTTGCAGACTCTTGGAACCCCTGCTCTGTAAAGCCATGGATACTTTCCCATCAGGCAGTGAGGCAAGGCCAACGCCGAGCAGGACAGGGATGCCTGACACACTGACCTTGCAATCAGGCTTGCCTAGAGTGGCACCTAAGAGCACCAGCTCCCAGTAAACTGGCAAAGGCAAAACTGGGCCAGGCCCTGTGAGCACCTGCATTGCTAGCCTCCCCCAGAAGAGGATGCTTGGATTGCTCCTCAAGGAGATTCAGAGAATCTAAATCTCCTTTCTCCTTAAAGAAATGTGTCTAGTTCAGGCACCTCCACACCAGGTATGATGGAGAAAACCTGTTACTCTCAAGTGCTTGCCTCTTCCTCCGAGCTCCAGGTGATCCCCAGCTGCCATATGCCACGTTGAATTTACACCCAGGCTAGCACAATTAAAGAAATCCTTGAAGATGCCCTTGTCCTCTCCTCCTGAGGTCTCTACTTCCTCTTTTTACAGACTCTGATCATTCCCTGAGCACAAAGGAAAAAGTGAACTTTCAGTAGTCATTATTTGAAAATTCCTGTATTTCAGAACCTAAGGATTAAAAAATGAAACCAAAAAGAGATAGGGGAAGAACAAATGCCAGAGATCTCCCATTTGCAAAAAGGTGCAGCTACAATTTACACATTCCCAAGGACTGAGGAGAAAGCGGCAACTACAAAGCACTCTTCAGTGGTGCCAGAATCTCCTGATGCATGAAAGGTGCTTTCTTCTTCCAGAGCTGGGATCTCCTTAATTTCCAAACTGGGCCATTATCAGGCACAGGTAGATTCCCACAGCCCTGGAAGACAGAGATCCCACCAGCCCAAAGCTTAATTTTTCAGATGTTTTATCTTTATTTCCCATGAATTTTCAACTGGCTTCACTTCTCAAGTGAACACATACAGGGGTGCCTACCTGGCTCAGATGGAAAAGCATTAGACTCAATCTTGGGGTCGTGAGTTAGAGGCCCCATGTTGGGCATAGAGATGACTTTAAAAATAAATAAGTAAGGGGTGCCTGGGTGGCTCAGTCGATTAAGCATCCAACTCTTGATTTTGGCTCAGGTCATGATCTCACAGTTCGTTGAGTTCCAGCCCCCCACTGGGTTCTCTCTGCTTGGGGTTCTCTCTCTCCCTCTCTCACTGCCCCTCCCGTGCTCACGCTGTCTCTCTCTCTCAAAATAAATAAATAAACTTAATAAACAAACTAATATCTATAAAGTGAGCACACAGGCACCCTACCCTTCCCAGGCCCTATGTAGTTATCTGGACTGGGAGCTGACTACTTAAAAGACCTCATTTGTAAGCAGAAAATTTACCTCGTCTTCTCATTGTACACCAGGCCAATGAATCTTAAATCAAAAGTTCTGTGGTCTTAAGAATAAACCTAATTAAGAGTCAGGAACTTCCTCTTTTTATTTCTTTCATACAGGGATCAAGAGAACACTGTCAGAGATTTCATGGCAACATAGCCCTACTACCAGGCTGGTCCTTCAAAGAGTCCTATGGGGACAGCCACTGCCCTACCTGCTCAGAATTTGTTTGGACAGGAGAAAACAAAAACAAAAAAACATACACAAACAAAACAAACAAACAAACAACATTTGCTTGGTCAGTAAGAAGAAACACCAGGAAGGGAGAGAGGTCACTAGGCGAGAGAGAGAGAGAGAGAGAGAGAGAGAGAGAGAGAGAGAGAGAGAGAGAGAGAGAGAGGGAGGGAGAGGGAGGATGAGTAAACTAGACAGAGCTGTGATTTTATCTCTTCAGGCTAAGATGCCCTGCAGAGCTTGACTGATAAAACAGGTTTTCCTCCACCTAGTTCTCCCTTGATAAGATTTCTATTTGGGGGAGTAGGAGATGCAGAGATAAAATAGTCAAAGCAGCAGCCACAGGGAAAAGGGAGAGTGCCATCCACACCCCTGCCAAGCTGTTCATCCTGAGGCAGTAAGACCACTGGCCTTGAGACATTTCTTACCTGGTTGAGAAAAAGACCACAAAAACCTTAGCCCTCTCTCTCTCTCTTTCTCTCTCTCTCTCTCTCTCTGTCAATCCCTCTGTAGGAACCCTTCTGGATCTCACTGACTGTTATAACCCAATTGAGTGTCCGACCCATCAACCTGCCCTCAGAACTGGAGAGGGAACAAACAGAATGCCACGGGTTCCTTAGAGATGATTTTCACCCCAAGGGAGGGAGCAGCCTTCCAGTCCTCTGCTAGCCTTAGATCATAAACTGCTATGTTCAACAAATGCTTACAGGAAAATCTACACTTCCTTAGGACAAAGAACTAAAAATACAGCAAATTCACCAGTTTATTTATCTAGAGAGCTAGAGTTTTGTCTTTGTTTTATTTTTTTTTTTATAATAAAGCTCTCACAATCCACAGACACCTCAAAAAGCCACTCAAGCTCTCAACATGCACAAAGGCTAAGATGCAGGAAGTCACCCAGCACATTCTTGACACCAGAGTTTCCACCTCTCAAACCCCAAGGGCCGGTAAAGCTGCAAATCAGAGCAGCAGCTTCTGGGACAGTCCACTCTATAAAGTAAACAACTATAGGTAATTCACAGAAGGTTAATTTGAAGTCTGCAAATCCATTTTTTAGATTACTTGTAATGCATCCAGGGATCTTGGCTATCATTTGCTTTTACAGACTACTAAGTATTGAATTTGTCACTGACATGGGACCAAGGAAGTAACAAAGCTCGAGGTCCTCCATGAGGTGAGCACCTCACACAGGACCAGTGTGCACCTGTCTGGTACTGGTTACTTCCCTGTGGCTCATGCCCTGCTAGATAACTCCACAGCACTGAGTGCAGCACCTGGGTACCAAGGCCTGCAAATGGTCAGTGTACAGCACTTATAAGCCTAGACACAGCAGGCTTCGGTGGATTTTTTAGTTTTTTTGCTTGTGTTTTAGATTTAATTTTAAGTAATCTCTATACCCAACATGGGGTTTTAACTCATGACCCTGAAATCAAGAGTCACCCACTCCTCTGACTGAGCCAGAGGTGCCCCCCCTCTTTTTTAAAGTAGGCTCTACACCCAATATGGAACCCAACGTGGGGCTTAAACTCACAACCCTGAGATCAATACCTGCGCTGAAACTGAATTGGACATTTAACCCACTGTGCCACCCAGGCACCCCCAGACACAGGTTTTAAAAAATCATTTCTGAAACATTCTGTAGGAGAGCGAACACGTTCTAACTTCATCTACACCTCAGGAAAGCAGTGGTCCTGCCCAAAAGAACCTGAGGTATGACTATCCTCTGGGTATGAAGCAGGCAAGAGGTCAGTGACTATCAGAGGTCTCAAAACTCCAGAGACTAGAACCACAGCGGGTGCAATGGAGCAACAGCAAATTTTTTGGCCAAATGGGATTTTTAAAAACTTTTTTATAAATCTAAATCTGTTCTCAGTAACCTTGTTTTCAGGCATATTCAGAATGAAATAACACCAACAACAATCAACAGCATGGACAGATACAATTTGGGCAAATGGCAAATTAAATGATGATATTTGATATTTGTTTTGTTATTCAGATCAAAGACATTAGATAAATATCACAGAAACAATACTGTTTGCTTCTGCAGTAATTTCTTTCTCCAAGGCTTAGCACACCTTGCTCTAATAAGAAAATACATGACACGAGAAAGAAAGAAAGAAAGAAAGAAAGAAAGAAAGAAAGAAAGAAAGAAAGAAAGAAAGAAAGAAAGAAAGAAAGAAAGAAAATATATGATACGGAGTATATGTTCTTGGTAATTTTTATTCAACAAATTTTGACCACCTACTCAGTATCAGATACTGTCCTACCCTCCCCCATCTGCTCTTTAATTCCAATTCCAGTCCATTTGTGTTTCAATCTCTCCAAATGCTTGCTCTTAGAAGCTTAAAGTCTCAAGAAAAAAATTCTATGAACCTCTCTTTTTTCCCAATAAAAACTTGCCCCATTAGACTGAGTGTCCACTGGGGGCCAGAACAGGGTCTAATTTACCTGGTTCCTGAGCTCAGACTGGTTCAGTGGGAAACAAACAGCAACGCCTGGCCCAAGGTGTTGGAGAATGTAGGTCAGCACCAATCAAGGAAAGCCAAGGCCTCGAAGTATGGCCTCTACTTCCTAGACCAGTCATTCCTTCCAAGAAACTGGGAAGGAAAGAGACAGGAGGATCCAGGCAGACATTTGCTTTCACTTGGCCTTCCCCGGGAGATGGGCTCACTGTCACCATCCAATGATGTAAGTCAAGACCCAGCCTTCCAGTCAAGTTCAAAAATGGGTCAAAGACCTGAGAGAGTGTGCACTGGATCCTTACCTCCTTCCCACCTCCTGGGTCCCTCCTGCCTCACTTGTCACCTCTTCACGCCCCCCACCACTTGCTTTGGCTAATGCCTTGTCCAAGATTCCTGGCTCATACCTGACCTCTGGTCACTCTGCTCTGGGCTCCTCTCCTCCACAAGCCAGGACACTGCACCACTGCCCAGTGCTGAGATGTCTACTGAACCTTCCGGTTCTCTACTTACCTTGAGGACTGAGCTCCAAGTCCTCTTCTCCCAAGGACTGCCCTTCTTTCACCACTCCAGGAGTGCTTTTGCTCCTATCCAATCCCTGCCACTCATTTAACAATGAGTACACTCCACGGCACATGCTCCTGTGTTCTGACAGCACAACTGTGCTCCACTTAATCTGGACCACTTACACCCACGGCATGCCACCCAACCCTTCAATAAGACAGGTGTTCAACAAACACAAATCAATTTTACCTCAAATGTGGCACTACACCATTCTTTCCCTTTGCTTTACCACTTTAAAATAGCTAGACATTTCCAGTGTCAAGCATGAGACTTCTCAGGAAGAGGGGAGCAGAAGATATTCCTTTTTGATGCACTGGCCACCCAAGGCCAACTGAAGCTGGCTTCCTCGGATGAGCTTTGGTCCATCTAACAGGCAGGTTGATCAACACCCTCTGAATGCCCAGTTCCACCTCCAAGAGATACGCTAAGTTTCTTACTTCAACCAAGGATACAAGTCTGCTAAGCTCTGGAATAGCGGCTCTAGACCTTGGCTGCACACTAAAATCACCTGGCCAGGGGACTTAGAAAACTGATGCCTGGGTCTCACCCCCAAAGATTCTGATGTCACTGACTAGGAGGTATAGATTCCAGCCAACTGTAAACCTTGCTCTAAAGATACAGCAGCTCTGAAATAGAACAGAGGATGTGGACAGTACCACAAGATACTGAAGGAACTGGAAACTGCTACAGCTGAGGAAGAGGATGCGGAAATGTAGGAACTTACCCTTGACCCACCACATCTGAATGATCATGACCAGGGCAAGGACTCCAGTACTGAAATTCTCACTGGGGCCTCAGACCCACAATTCTAGACCCTCTACCACGTTTCTCCCATATGTCCTGGCCCCCTCACAAATCAATGCTGCCCAGAGGCAGCCCTAGCACCACACTGAACACCCAGGAGTGGTAGTGGAGTTGCTCTCTCCCCAGTCTCCCTGACCCCAGTCTTCCTCCAGCTCTCAGTGGCTGCAGCAGTGTCTGGCTCTACTCTGATTCTGTGGCATGAGCCCAAGCACCTGAACCTGACCTCCAGGTGCTGCCTAGGCTTGTTTTCTCATCAGTGAAATGGGGACCATGCTGTCACTGACCTGCCACAGTCAGGATGAACTGAAGGTGACACATCAGGTCCACAGCCTAGTGCCTGCACAGAAGCACTCTATAAAGATTACCTCTTTTAATTACTATGGTTTACCCTGCACTCAACTGCGGTAATGAGTATTGTGTTCTGGATGCTGCAACACCTGAAGACTGACATGTGACCCTGGATCCTCACAGTGACCCTACTGAACAGCTAAAGTCTCCTTTATGACGTGAAAAAAATGGAAATCCACAGCCAATAAGAGGCAGAGCCAGCACCCAAGGCCCAGTTCATCAGATTAACTTGCCCAAGCCACAACTGCCATCACATGGCTCTGGCATCCCAGGCAGCTCATGACAGCTGCCCATGGATCAAGTCTACCCTCACTGCCTGGCACAAAAAGAACTCCTAAGTGTTCACTTAGTGGAGTTTTTCCTAGCTCCCTTTCACCCTCCACCTCCTAGACCCCTAAATGCTACTTCCTCAGAAAACCTGCCAAACTCAGCCCTCATTAAATTCTCAGATCTGATTTGCCCATATAGTCTAATGATGGCACAGGGTGGACACAGCTCAGACCCATGTCTTCCCATGACACTGGTACCTTCCTGGGGGAGAATTATGTCAAAGACCACATGAAACACAGAGTACATGTGCTCCACCACCTCAAGAGACACTGCACCATCACTTCAGAGCTCTGACAACAGTCATGGGCACTGCCCGGGGAGCTGGATTTCAGGGTCCCTGGTATCGACATCCAGGTCCTTCCTCTTTAGAGATCAGTTCAATGGTTCTAATAATTTCCCTACCAATTAAGTAACAATAAATTATTTTTGAGCAGGGAGGGCCTTCTTATGTTGCTAAAGTCCATCATACTCTGCTAGTATCTTGTTCATTTATTCCATTTACAATGAAAATAAAAACTGGACATTCATGAAACTCTTTTATTCAACTGCAACATGATTAAGTAACTGAATACAAAATTAGTTTTAGAAGACTTTCCATAAATAAAAAGATGTACCATGCATCTATATCTTGGTTTCAACTAAAAGGCACCAAGGCTCCCAGTGGAAAGGGCTGATATGATGCTGGGGTGAGGAGGGTGGAATATCTTATTACATCAGAAAGTCAGGGAGTACTCAAACAATGATGCGGACATGTCAAAAGATCACAAGAGGGGCGCCTAAGTGTCTCAGTCAGTTACATGTCCGACTTCGGCTCAGGTCATGATCTCACGGTTTGTGAGTTCAAGCTCTGTATCTGGCTCTGCTGTCAGTGCAGAGCCTGCTTGGGACTTTTTGTCCCCACCCCCCCTCTGCCCTCTCCTCTTCTCTCTCTCTCTCTCTCAAGTAAATTAATTAATTAATTAATTAATTAATTAATTAATGGAACAAAGGAGCCAGCCTGAAGAGGCTCCCATAGCCAAACCTGGGATGAGTTGGGCATAAAAATAAATAATGACAAGAATCACAGTAAGTTACCAATATGAACTAATCGACCAAACAGCCAATGAATAAATATATGGGGGAGGGGCGGAAGAAACCTCTTCTAGAATAAATGATACCAATACAGAAGGAATGATCTTAGAAGCATCAATAGATACTGAAAGTAGAAGGTCAAAGTCCAAGAATATCGACACAGTCTCAAAGTGTACCGCCATAAATTACTTATTAATGGCAAAGGGAAAAACAGCAACTTTACAGTAGAGAAAACTGCCAGGTACATCCTTATCCAGAGCTGATCATCAAAATAAGCTGCATCTCAAACCACACTGAGATATCATCTCACACTGGTCAGAATGGCTATAATTAACAACACAGGAAACAACAGATGCTGGTGAGGATGTGGAGAAAGGGGAACCCTATTGCACTGTTGGCGCGAATGCAAACTAGTACAGCCACGCTGGAAAACAGTGTGGAGGTTCCTCAAATAATTAAAAATAGAACTACCCTACGACCCAGCAATTACACTACCAGGAATTTATCCAAAAGATAAATACAAAAATGCTGATTCGAAGGGGCACATGCACCCCAATTTTTATAGCAGCACTATCAACAAAAGCCAAATTATGGAAAGAGCCCTAATGTCCATCAACTGATGAATGGATTAAGAAGATGTGGTATAGGGGCGCCCAAGTGGCTCAGTCAGTTAAGCATCCGAATTTGGCTCAGATCATGAGCTCACAGTTTGTGGGTTCAAGACCCGTGTCAGGCTCTGTGCTGACAGTTCAGAGCCTGGAACCTGCTTCAGATTCTGTGTCTCCCTCTCTCTCTGCCCCTCCACCACTCACACTCTGGTTCTCTCAAAAATAAACATTAAAAAAATTTTTAAGATGTTGTGTATATATATTTGCAATGGAATAGTACTTGGTGATGAAAAAGAATGAAATCTTGCCATTTGCAACAACATGGATGAAACTGGAGGGTATTATGCTAAGCAAAATAAGTCAGTCAGAGAAAGACGTCACAGGATTTCACTCATATGTGGAATTTGAGAAACTTAAAAATGAACATAGGGGAAGGGAAGGAAAAATAAGATAAAAACAGAGAGGGAGGCAAACCATAAGAGACTCTTAAATACAGAGAAGAACTGGGAGTAAGTTAAATGGGTGATAGGTATTAAGGAGGGCACCTGTTGGCATGAGCACTGGGTGTTATATCTAAGTGATGAATGACTGGGTTCTACTCCTGAAGCCAAGACCACACTGTATGTGGACTAACTTGAGAATTAAAAAAAAAAAAAAAAAAAAAAAAGCTGCATCTCATACCTACTCAAATAAGACAATCAAAGATACTACTAAAACAACTTGGGAAATCTGAATACGGACTGCAAAATATGTATGCCAATGTTAAATATCCTAATTTTTTAAATATCTTTTTTAGGTTTATTTATTTTGAGAAAGAGAGAGAGAGGGCACAAGCAAGTGAGGGGCAGAGACAAAGGGAGAGACAGAATCCCAAGCAGGCTCTATGCCATCAGCACAGGACCCAAAACGGGGCTTGAACTCACGAACCATGAGATCATGACCTGAGCCAAGATCAAGATTCAGATGCTTAAATGAATGAGTCACACAGGCGCCCCTTAAATGTACTCATTTTTTTTTAAATTTTTTTAAATGTCTATTTATTTTTGAGAGAGAGAGAGAGAGAGAGCAGGAGCAAGGGAGAGGCTGAGAGAGAGGGAGACACAGCATCAGAAGCAGGCTTTAGGCTCTGAGCTGTCAGCACAGAGCCCAACCCAGGGCCCAAACTCACAAACTGTGAGATCATTACCTGAACCAAAGTTAGACACATAATCAACTGAACCACTCAGGTGCCCCTTAAATGTCCTGATTTTGACAGATGATCTGTAGTAAGAGAGTGTCCTTATTCCTAGGAAATAAATAATTAAGAATTTCGGAGTTTAAAAAAAAAAAGAATTTTGGAAGAAAGGGATATGATATTTGCCAATTACTCATACAAATGGTTCAGGAAAAAAAAAACTGTATAGATAGAAAACAGGGAATAACAACAAAGCAAACAAAGCAAAATATAAACAAATGGTGATTGTTACAAAGGAAAGTGTAATTAGGTGTTCCTTATACTATTCTTGCAGTTTTTCTGTAAGTCTGAAATTATACCAAAATTTGAAAGTTAGGGGTACCTGGCTGGCTCAAGTCCAAACAGCGTGTGACTCTTCATCGCAGGGTTGTGAGTTCGAGTCCCACACTGGGAGTAAAGATTACTTACTTACATACATACATAAATATTACAGAAATATATACCACGTGACATGGATAGAAAGCAAGTGGTAAGAAAAAGAATGTGGTGCATGTTCCACCTCCCCTCTCAGGACCTCAGTTCTTCCCTAGCAAAGCAGGGATATTCATCAACAGTTGTGAGGCTAAGTCCACAGATGAGCTCTATAAACTGTGACAGCTGATGTAACCCTAACCCCACCACTTACTTCACACCCTAGCACCCTGCCCACTAGCATTCCAAGGTCCAGGCACCAAACCCCCAGACTGCATGATTCAAAACACACATCTCACCAGACCCCCGAGCCCTCCAACTTTGTAAGGGGAAATGAGAGTATTTTAAAAGCATTTTCCTCCAGAAACACTACAAACACAAAGTAACACAAAAAAGGACTTTGTTTGTTTTAAAAGTGACTTGGGTTATAATGGAAGAAAATGTCATACTGGGGCCTGAAATTACTACATTGGGCTATGTTTGCTTAAGATTAAAAATAGTTTCATCTTCCCTTCCCAGGAGCCTTCCCTCCTGGAGGGAAAAACCCCCATCAGACCATCACCAAGTTCAGAGGTCCCAGAGCTAAATGCAAGGTCTGGGCAGGCTTAACCCAGTGTTTCTCAGTGTTAGGTTCCTCGCTAACAATTCCCAGTCACAATCCAGAAGAGACACAGCAGGTCTCACAAAGATGTCATCAGCTGTCTGGTCCTTACCTTTGGGCTTAATGCAATAAAAGTAATTCCTATGGGGGTAAAACAAATGCCAATAATACAACAGGGCACAAGTGAAAAGCAGGCTTCCTTCCCAGGCCCTCGGGTGAGCAGGCTGGATTTCCTCAGTAGCTGTCCACAAATGACACATTTTATGTGTCTCTAAACTCATACACAAGTACATCTCTCTTTAATTCATTCTTAAAGCTCAAATGGAACACATATTTCATAACTGTTATTTTTTAAAATTTACTAGAACTGGGAATACTCAGCCGCAGTGACTGGACCCACCTCATCACTCACCCTTGCTGCCTGTGGCACATTTAAGAGTCTAAGTATCCTGCCTCTTTTGGTCTCAAGGGTGCCCTTACTCGCATAGTTGCATTCTTCTGGGAGGAAACCTGAGCATAAAATCCTAGATGTGAAATTGCTGAGTCAAAGGTTATGTATATTAGAACTGATAGACATTAGCAAAATGCCTTCAATTTACATTCCCACCTAAAGATAGAAGTGACTTTTCCCTTATTTTTCCCTAAAACTAAGTTATTGGCACACTCTTTCATTAACAACATAAGGAAGAAGAAGAATGGGACAGGTTGAAACAGCATGAAAAAGCAGTTTGTTCCTCTCGTATTCCTTGAATATTGGGCATGGCGGGTAGCTGATGTCATAAATTCAAACTGGGAGTAGTGGTACTTCACGGTCAGCCAGCATGACAATATGGGAGGGTGAGCATGAGATGACTAATGAATCAAAACATGGTGCTATGTTTTTCTAGTCAAACTTGACTACCTCAGAGGAAAATTGCTATGGAGAATTTATGGGCAAATGACTCCAAATAATAAGGTATCTATGGTGTTCTCTGCTCCCATTATTTCTCCCCTGGACCAGCCCTCTGGACTAGGATACCTCCTGAGCCCACCCCAGAACAACTCCAGGGTCACAGCAGGGGAACACAAGCGTAAGTTCTGAACACAAGGAGAGGAGAAGGAAGCTAGAGGGTATTTTTGGGCTCCCAAGTGTAACCTTCATATTGTAGTTTCACTGTTCTGAAAAACACTAACTTTCTCTAATCATTACTTCCAAATCTAAGTTTTATGCCTGTTGTCCTTCAATTGAGGGGCAGGCAGGGCCTGACAGGAATGCTGGAGACCAGCTGTCCTGGAGGTGGCACCCTCCACTCTTGGGGCCGTGGGGAAAGAGCCATCTATCCCAGGCCAGTGCAGCCATGTTGGAGAGGCAGTCATGCGCCTAAGCACGGAAGTACTCACCAGTCCACTCTCCTCTTTCACTCAGATCTGCCTAAGTCATACACATGGATAATTAACCCAACAGAAAGTGGTGCCCACAACATTAACTGACATTCCAAAGTCCTAAGATGACCTTCCCAGCTCTCTGTCATGCTAGTTCTTGGTTTGAAGGCTGCCTGGAAAAACCAGGTGACCTAAGCAACTTCACCAAGTAACAGGAACTGGGAGCCACACCCCACCATGGACTATGATACAAACCCTGGAGAAGAACACCAGGACCAGAGAGAAAGAACATGCATCCCTTCAGCAGATGCTATGGTTACATTATCTTCTAAAGCCAGACACCAAACTACTGAGAGATGAAGTGACCAGATGTCTGAGACTTGCTTCAAAATTATGTGGTATGGGGCAGTGGTTAGAAGTGGGAATAGGGATTCACTGCACTAGTCATTAAGAATGTACTTCAAATTCTTCATAATAAAAAGTTCAAAAATAAAATACAAGAGACATATAAACAAAATCTCCAGTTATTAAAACATCAAATATATCCACGATTCACTCTTACTATATACCAATAGAAGACATGGACAAGAATATTTATATCAGTATTATTCATGATGTCAAAAACTAGATACAGTCCAAATGTCTACCAACAAGAAAAGCAATAAACTGTGATATATTCATGTGAAATACTATACAACGAAAGAGAACAAAATGCTGTTCAGAACCACACAAATGCCACAGACCTAATATTCAGCAAGAAAAAAAACAAATGACAGTACACATACATTCTATCATTCCACCTACATGAAGATCAAGAGCACCAAAACTAAGATTAAGGACAGAAGTCAGAAGAGGGGATACTTTAGGGGAGGGGCCCCTGCGTGGCTCAATCTGTTGAGTATCTCTTGATTTCGGCTCAGATCATGATCTCGGTTTGTGCGTTTCAGCCCCATATGGGGCTGTGCGCTGACAACATGGAGCCTGCTTGGGATTCTCTTGTCTCCCTCTCTTTACCCCTCTCCTGCTCACTTGTGCGCTCTCTCTCTCACTCTCTCTCAAAATAAATAAACTTTAAAACAAAAGAAAAAAGAAGAGTGAGATGGGGAGATGCTGATTTGGGAAAGGCACAATGGAACCTTCTGGAAATGTTCTATATCTTGACCTGAGCGGTGTATACATATGTAAAAATGTGTTGAGCTGTACATCTATTATTTATGCATTTTGCTACACGTATAAATAATGCTTAAATTTTTAAAAAATTGGTGACATAAAAAAAATCAAATGCTACTAATTACCAGCTGATTCAGTGCATCAGCTTTATCTATAAAAGAATATATTTTCAAAGCTTCAAGAATGAGAAAGTTCAGCCCTGGCTTAGGATAAACTGGCCAGCGCCTACTACCTGGTGACACCTGAGGGGAAAGCAGGGCCTCCAAAGGACTTTCACTGCTACCTGATCATAGATAGCAAAAAACCACCAGAGGCAGCCAGCACTAGGAAACGTGGCTTTAACTCCTGCTTTACCACCCTAAGCAAGTAGCCAAAATTATGCCCTCACTAAAATCTAAATAATTCTCTTTTTAAATTTAATAGTAAAGATCTCTCATATGGGAGATTCGGCATTCCCTTCACCGCCATGCCTGCTGCTGGCCGCCTGACACCCACTCCCACGGGCAGCTCCTGAGCATTGCTAAGCAGCCTCTGTGGCCCTTCCTCCAGCACAGCCCACACCTCCCTGACTAGAATTCCTTACATTCTCCTCCCTAAAGGACAAACTCTCAGAAAACTTGGATGCAAAACAAGAAAACAAAGGCTGGTCTACTTCCTTAGGCCTAAGCAATCTTAAGGGACAGACACAACTCAAAAATCTGAATTTACTTGAGTTCAAAATTAAGTATAAAATAAATGAAATTTTAAATGTGTGAAATAACACCACAAACAAACACCACATGCACATGTGAAGTGTCTCAGTGCTAGGGAAAGGCCAGATAAATCCCGGTACAGTACATGATACCTTTCCTCAGGAGCAACTCCCACTTGAAGGGCAGTATATACGAAGGTACAGGCCAGCCAGTAGCACAGCCTTTTACCTCCAGATGCTCACAGCAATAGTGGGTCAGGCAGCTGCTGTCTCTGAGGTTAGCAGAGTCGCCCTCACATCAAACATAGGCTTGGGCTGCCCATCAAATACTGAGGCAAGCTGAGTGGGGCCTGCAAACAAGAAAGTCAGGGCCAGCGGACAAGTTCCTGCGCCTGGAGCCTACGCCTACTCTCACACTGAAGCAACCTCTGGTCCTCCACATGCCCACATCTTTAGCCACCTGCTGGCACAGTTGCAGCACTGGCAGCTGGCACACTTCCCTATTCTGAAAGGCAGGTTTCTGTACCCAGAGCCTGAGACCAGCATGTGAGGCCACAACCACAGCCCACAGAGCCTTCCACTATTCATCCAGCCCGCTGGCCTAATGGCACAGATATGAGGAAAAGACTGGATTCTGGCTGCTCTCTATGCCCTACCCATTTCTCCATTTCCTTACCAATGGGGCTGTGCCCTATAAGAAGAAAATCCTCTGAAACAGCTTTCAAACACAGAGAAAATTTGTAAAACACAATACTCATAGAAGTATGAGGCAACCATTTAAATCATCGGGATCAACACCTTCATTTTACAGATGAGTAAACAGGTTTCCATAGTACCCCAGATGGCGAGCAATCAAACAGGATGAGATTCCCTCTCCTAAGCCTCAAACAGCTTTTTTCCCATCGGAACACCACATCAACAAATGGGGAAAGGAAGAGAGGGGTCAAAATGACCGACAGATAGGGAAAGGAAGGGACACTGGGAGTTAGGGGGAAGGGAGGGCCTGAGAGGTGGATGGCGCTTTAAGTCCACCTTGGTGAATTAGGCCAGAGGAGACATCAGGCTCTTCCTCTTGCAACACCTGTCACATGGGTCCTGGAGAGACTGGTTTGACAAGGACTGCAGAGCCAGTGAGAGGCTGGGCTGGGCCTGGCCTCTCCTCAGGCCCTTGTCCTCGCCTAGAAGGGGTGCTCCAGGTATCAGCAATAAGCAATATGGAACAAGAGGAAAGCAGCCCTCCAGAGGGAAGATGTAAAACACCCCAGCCATGCCAGAGGTCCAAACCTGAGGCTGATCAAGCCTTTGGATCCAGCCACCAATTCACAAGAAATGCAAAGAAGAGCATGGCTGGCCTGCACCCTGAGACACTATCTGCTAAATTTTGACTATGGGAGGGGCACCTGGGTGGCTCAGTCAGTTAAGCATCCGACTTCAGCTCAGGTCATGATCTCACAGTTCATGGGTTCGAGCCCCGTGTAGGGCTCTGTGCTGTCAGTTGGGAGTCTGGAGCCTGCTTCAGATTCTGTGTCTCCCTCTCTCTCTCTGTCCTTGCTCCGCGAGTGCTCTCTCCCTCTCTCTCACTCTCAAAAATAAATAAATATTAAAAACAAATTAAAAAAAAAACTTTTAAAAAATTTGGACTGTGGGAAGACTCCACAAATCTAAATGTCCAGAGTCTTCGGCAGATAATTGCAAGGAAAAGGGATAGAGGGGGAATCTGTAGATTAAAGAGACTTAGAAGACATACCAAGTTTTAAAAATGGTCAAAATTGGGCACCTGGCTGGCTCAGTCAGTTGAGCATGCAACTCTTGATCTCAAGGTTGTGAGTTCAAGCCCCATGCAGGGTGCGGAGCCTACTTAAAAAAAAAAAAAAAGAAAAGAAAAAAGGACAAAATTAAACTATAGAGCCTAAGAATATACATGTAGGAGATAAAACCAAAAATATATGTAAGGAAATGGATAGAAAAAAACAGGTTGGGGGTCACCTTTGGAAGGAAGAAAATGGGGGGCTGTAGCAGGGATGAGACCCACCAAGAGGTCTCTGGTGGGGCCAGCAAAGCTCTATTTCTTGACCTTATAAGCTAAGCTATACTTTTTTTTTGGGGGGGAGGGGTTGTTTTCTCTATTTCTGTTTTATTTTATACTAGTAAAGTTTAAAAGCAGGTTAAAAAATATTTTTAGGGGCACCTGGTTGATTCAGTTGGTAAAGTAGACAACTCTTGATATCAGGGTCATGAGTTCAAGCCCCACCTTGGGTGTGGAGCCTACTTTAAAAAAATATATATATACATATACACATACATATATAATACATATAGTTTTAATAAGGTAAAGTGAATTGCAACAGAATGAATGCAGTAATAATACAAGAATCCAGCTGTCTTCTACAAGCCAGATATCAAAGAATTTGGAAAAATGCAAAAAAAGAAAATATTAACAATAAGATGAAGTAAACAGGGGCACCTGGGTGGCTCAATTATCTGACTCTTGATTTGGACTCAGGTCATGAGCTCATGGTCGTGAGATTGAGCCCCAAGTCAAGCCTCCAGTCAAGCTCCATGCTGAGGATGGTGCCTACTTAAGGTATTCTCTCTCTCTCCCCTCCCTGCCTCTCCCTGACTCACGCTCTTATGTTCTCGCTCTCCACAATAACAAAAAATGAAATAATCATAAAACCAAACCAACCCTGGAAGAGCTTGAAGACTGTGCAAAGCAGAACATGTAGAAAGAGAACTTAGCCAGGAAGGGTGAACACAGAGGTTAGTAGCCCCACAGGCAACTAGGTGGGTACCTCCAATTCTGGGTTTGGGCATGAGGAACCCCCAGTGGCCATTCCCCTCATGCTATGCTCTCCAACAGCTGTTAGTTAATAAGGTGATATTGCAGCCACCTGTGCGTTCCTTTATCCATCTCTCAACTGGTTCCCAAGGATAGAATACAGGTGTGCTGTTTATTTTTAACTGAGGAACTAAAAATCCCAACATGTCCCCTCCAGGCATTACTCCATCCACTGCAGATTTTCCTGACTCCCACAGCCTGAAGGGTCTTAACTTGCTCCCTTGGTAAAGCCTAGACCAACCTCACTGCCTTAGTTTCTGTTCAGAGGCTACCTCTATCTACACCATTATAAACCCATTCTCTCAGGGCTGGTCTCCCATTCCCTACTCCCAGCCGACTTGACCCCACAATGGTTTCTAGTCCCCACCCTTTGCTGTCCCCTTGCCTCCCACCTCCTCCAGCCAATTTGGGGATTATCAGAGCAAACTTAACAAAGTTCTTCTGCTCACTGTTATCTTCTCCATCCCCTCCCCTTTCCAGGGTTCATCTTCTCTAATCTCCCTCCCATCTCTTCTTACAGCTTCCTCAATTATCTCTCAAATCCCCCGCACATCCTTATCCAAATCACTACCAAACCAAGAGGGCTCCCATGGTTCACTTTGACCAATCTCTGAAACACCATTTTGCAGGCCCTACCAGGAACACCTAAGGCATGGCATCAGCGCCAGGAACTGGCTCAACAGGTCACAGACATATCTTGTGTGCCCAAATGTCAGTCTGGTTTTGAAAATAATCTAGAACTGTCAAGTTGTCCAATCACTGTGTTGTACACCTGAAACTAATGTAATACTGTGTGTCAACCACAGTAAAAATATCATCATCATCATTATCATCATCTTCATCTAGAACTGCCTCCCAGGCTCTCCAAAGTCCTCTTCCTGATCCCTCATATCACCCTCTGAGATGGGCCTAGCCTCCCCCTCCCCCTAAAGATGAATCAGAGGCACACTGACTGCCTATGCTCACTTACCGGGGCATGACCCTCAGCCTCTCCAAAACACACTTTCTTCTAAAAAAATACCAACTGAGAAGAAATAATCTTCACTTCTCCTTCCTCTTTTGTCTCAGTGGGGCAGGGCCCATACCTGTCTCACCCACCACCAGATCTGTCCCCAGAGCCTGGCACAGTGCCCAGGACATGACAGGGACTAAAAAACCACCTGTGAAAGAAAGAGCTGAAACCTAGCACCAACAGGGCCTGCCCATTGCATGCTAGCTGACAGTCTTCTCTACAGTCCATAGGCTAGCCTGTCTTATAAGGCTGCTTAATAGTATTCAATCTTAAACACTTCCTAGATCAAATTCCTTTTGTCTTTAACTTTTTCCAATTATAAGCATAGATTCATTAGGTGTACTAATGCATGTAAAACACTTACAATAAAGACCTGACACAGAGTAAACACTTTAAAACATACATATAGAGGTGTCTGGGTGGCCCAGTCGCCTGAGCGTCCGACTCATGATTTTGGCTCAGGTCATAATCTCAGGGTTCGTGAGACTGAGCCCCGCGTGAGGCTCTGTGCTAACAGCGCAGAGCCCAACTGGGAATCTCTGTCTCCCTCTCTCTCTCTGCCCCTCCCCTGCTCTCTCACTCTCTCTCCCAAAATCAAAAAATAAACATTAAAAAAAATTTTAAATATACATACAAAATAAAAATAATCCAGTCACTCATAATCTCATATGAGTGTAAGGTTTCTATACTTCAGACAACCTACATGAGCAGACCGGCTAAGAACATGGGCATTGCTATGTAAACTGCTGGGTGTCCTGTTTTCTCCACCTCAGACACAAATGAGAAATAAAATTGCCAAGGTCAGTAATCCCTCCAAAATGATAAGGAGTCTGGAGTGCCTGCAGCAGAAATGGACTTGGTTCAAAACTGGGGTTTCTTCTGTTCTACTGAGAATCAACTCCTATACAGTGGCCTTCTCTGGACTGCCTTGTTCAGCACTGTCCCGGACTACTCCCAGACTGGGAGCAACTCTGTGGGCTCCACTTCCCCTCTAGCCTATCAGAGGATTTAGAGTGAGCATTTAGAGCCTTATTTTCAACTCTCCTCTGGTGGTATCATGTCCTTTTCTTATCTGATAACAGCCAACAGCTCTATCCTCATCTGCCTCTAACACAAAGGTCAGAAACCAGATGCCTCCACTATTTGGAAATCACGTGGAGACTGCTCCACTGGGAACTCAGAGGCAGCTTCCATCCAACACAGAATCATAAAACACAATGCCTACCTATATTGCCTGGAGGCTGGAACCCAATTTTTGCCTTTAGGAAAATTATTCTTAGAAGTAGGGCACTGTTGCCTATACCCTCATCTTCATCACACCCCAAAGATCTGGGCTCAATTTGTTCCTCTAGGAGGCAAGGAAGCCCAGAACAATTCTGGTTTCCAGGAAGGATGTTGACTTTACAGAGTAAGGTTCAACATTCCATACTAATTCTTCCTATCAACCAAAATAATAATAATAATAATAATAATAATAACAATACCTCAAAATTCCTGTTCTAAAGAATTCCAACCCTACAGCTTACTGAATTACACGTTCCAGGTACAGAATCTGCTGCTGCCAACACATAACCAGGAGCGTTCACTCACTCCCAGTCTCTTAAAATGCATGTTGGCTGCAAAGTCAAAGTTTAATATTATAAATTACCCAGTTAGGAGGTCATATGGTCGTGTGGGGAAAAAATAAGTACACGTATAATCCTCTGAAAACCAAGGGCTTTCACTCTAAGGCATGCACTGCTGCTGCTAACTTGAAAAGATATAAACAGTACACAGAAAAAGAAAACAAAGCACTTTCTGTCACTCAACTCACATGCAACAACCTTGTCAGCCTATCTTCCATCTACTTCACTGGTAAGATTTAAGAAAACAAACCTGGGCACAAACAACCTCCGAAGAAACTCTTTAAAAATCTAAACAATGTAGGGATGCCTTGCTAGCTCAGTCGGTGGAGTGTGACACTCGATCTCAGGTCATGAGTTTGAGCCCCACATTGAGCGTAGAGGTTACTTTAAAAAAATCTAAACAATGCTGTCTAATTAACAGAGAGAGACCTTGGTCCTCAAACTATATTTGTCCTCTTACTCATCCTGACAGAGGCCAATGCCTCCAAGGACCACCCACCCCAACAAGACACCATAGCACTCAAAGCTCCACAGATGAGTGAGCAGTCAAGGTAGAGCGGCTTCCTGGGAGGGACCAATGGACTCGTGTCTAGGTTTGTTTGATTTTATCAAATGCTTGCTACATCTAAAGTCACCTATGACATTTCTAATTATAAAACATAATAAAAAAACACCCCTGAACCTGTAACTCAAACTAAGAAACATAACTAGCCTTTGTTAAATATTAGACTCCTAGTTTACACCAGAAAGGAAAAGGATACATATTAACAAGTAGCCACGATCGAGCAGTGCAGGGCACATTATTAGCCCACCTTTATTTCCTTCTCAGCAGCCTACGGGAAGGATACTCTGTCCCAATTTTACTGAAGCAGGGAGGTCAAGGGCCTTACTTCAGGCCACATTAGGATGCAAGGGTCCCAGGGGACTCAGTACATGTGGTAGTTTCCTTCCTCAGGCCTATGTTTCTACTGCTGAGAATACTCAGTGTTTTCTTTGCCCAACCTCATCACACTTGTGCCAAACTCCCGCTGGTCGTGCCAAACTCTTGCTGGTCTTGTCAAAGTGCAAGGACCTTCGGTGGGTAGACCCAAAATACTATCTATGAGCAGGCACTATCTAAAAGAAGAGTTCTCCATTAGAACTCAATACCGTCTTACATCGAGTGCTGGCATTTGCAGTGTGATCTCAGCATAGTAAGTATGTTTTATTCCTTTATTTGATAAAAACAAAACGCCATTCCTAATCCTAAAACAGAGAAAAGAAACCCATCACTCTGGCAGAAGGATAAAATAGACTAGATTTTGTCCCCTCTAATAAAAGAAAGAAAAACAAAAGGTAGGAGGAAGGCAAACATCCAGGGTAGTGCCAGTGCCAGCAGCTCCTTTCAGAAGACACTTCCACAGAAGATGAAGAAATCAGACATATTGAAGCATCATGGAAAGAATGGAATTTTTTTACTCAAATGATCAACAACAATTTCCAGAACTATTCCACAGTCTCCCTATCTGGATTTTAAAGGAACAAAATTCTCAGCAGTCATCCATGCAATCATATAGACTTCACGTAGAAAAGCCCTCCACCAACTCCAGGAGGCCTTTTCCATCCTCCTACCACCACCAGCTCGCTCACCTAATCCTCACAGAACCTGCTAACACACAACAGATGATCATACATCTGGCTCCCTGTCTGAAGCTAACACCCCGGAAAAAGAAGCAGCCTCTATCTGTCCACTCACAAAAACCAGAAGTATCTCATACTTTTTCTTCCCCAAGGACACACTGGTCTAGGGTCAAAAGAACTGCCTGATGGGTAAGGCAATTTGATGTCAGGGGAGAGTATCCACATCCAGAACAAACCTGTTTTTTAAAAATCTGAGTCCCTCTGGCTTCCCCTACCTGGAGAATCATATTCTAGCATTTCACATCTTCAACGAGTTCTGTGGTTGATTAAGGCTAGAACCAATTTTTTCCAGCTTTACTGAGATACAATTGAAGGCCAAAATAAATTTTTAAAAATGTAAAGCCTATTTCATTCATGAATAAATTAATCCTATGCGTCCAAGATGATTCCAAACCTAAGAAAGGCCTGGAGGGAGTGCCCAGCCTCCTGTGACCAGGCACTAAGCCACCCTTGGGAGCAACAGGCCTGCCTCTCCAAATATGGACTCAAATCTGCTGCAAGAGTGAGCTCAGGCCTGCAAAAGGGTCCACAAGAATGTTTATCAAGACGTGACAAAATCAGAGGGCAACCTAGAAGCAAACAAAACATGCACCAGTCCTGAACAGCAGGGCGGCATGTGAGGAAATGACTATTTGTTGGGCCCTCAGCACCCACTAACCACAGCAGACCTGACACTGTGCCTGCAGGCACAGCCCACAATGAGCCCTATTCTCCCTGGAAGCTCATAGCAGGAGCAAAGAGGGGAGGCAAGGACATTCCTTCACCCTCTCACACAGAGGGAAAGGGCATAGGCAGCCTGGGGCACCACAGGCCTGCAAAAGAAGAAAGCATGAGCAGTCATCTTCCTTTCCAGCTTTTTGATTCAAAAAGAAACCCCCTCTTTAAAAAAACCAGAAGGGAGACCTGAAGTCCCATCTGATTAAGGTGGCATTAGATGGCAAATTAGATGGCTTATACAAGAGTCCCCGCTCTCATCAGCAATGCCCACCCAGAAAGAAAAAAAAACTCAGGGCTTTGAAGCGAGAGGGGACCCCACAGGCCCTGTCAGCTCAGGGTGGGCATTACAAGGAGAAGAATCAACTTTTCCTGCTACGAATTTCTTCCCAGCGCCAAGGAATCCAGTCGCTTTTTAAAGTACTTTAGAACTGGAAAAAGCACCATCTTCAGACTGGCAAACATGGTATTTTATGTCTATACTACTGACCCTTCTGACAAAATATTGTGATCTTTTCCAGGTAACCAGAAACAACAGCTGGTAGCACAAATCCAGAGGAGAGAGTAAGACAGGAATCCTACTGTTATCTATTTGTAACTTTAATGAATTCTATTTTTAGATCTTTAATAAAGAGCTTCTCTTCTAGTCTCCTCCCACCAAATTCTCTACTCAGGCAATTCAATCTTCCCAGCACTGCTCAGTCTAAAAATATAAGACATTTATTCAGGCATGCTTAACATAACAGGTAGAGCAAAGTTCTCTACACCTCCTAATTTTCCACAAGACACAGAACCCACCCCTGCTCAAGGACCACTCGGGTAGTCTCCATTATTAAAAAATCCAGTAGGTGAGGCTCCCTGAGGTCAGAGCAGATCAGATGCAAAGAAAACCTACCAGCCCAAACAGGAGTATACGCAGGACATTATAGTGATGAGAGATGCATCTTTTACGGAAGCATTCCATAGTAAAATAAGGGCCCAGAAAAAGGAATGGTGTCCCAGGTTCTGAGTAACAGCCAAATAAAAAGGAAATGCTATTTGAAATTCCATTACTGACTATATAATTTTTCTTGGCAAAAATTGGCTACAGTATCAACCCAATCCTGGAGAACAACTGAGCTAATTAAGAGAGGCATTTATGACAACCAAGGCAGAACTAGTTCACTCCTGCTATAGACAGTCTTGGGAATCTTAAGTAATCCGGTATCATCCCTAGGATGCTTGGGGGGAAAATGCCCTCAGGGAGAGGTAAAACAGAAACGACCATATCATTTGCAAAAACAAACATCTCTAAGTCCACTAACCTGTTTCAATATATAGATACCAGCTATTTTTTTTATGTTTATTTTGAGAGAGAGAAAGAGAGGGAGAGAATTCCAAGCAGGCTCCATGCTAAGCATGGAGCCTGATGCAGGGCTCGATCCCACGACCATGAGAGCACAACCTGAGCCAATATCAAGAGCTGGATTAAACAATCAACTGAGCCACCCAGGCGCCCCTAGATACCAACTATTAGAAAGAACTCTAGGGGCACCTGACTGGCTCAATCAGTAGAGCATGTGACTCTTGATCTCAGGTCATAAGTTCAAGCCCCATGTTAGGTGTAGGGCTTACTTTAAAAAATAGTAATAATAATAATATGGGGCCGCCTGGGTGGCTCAGTCAGTTAAGTGTCCGACTTCGGCTCTGTTCATGATCTCACAGTTCATGGGTTCAAGCTCCGTATTGGGCTCTGTGCTGATAGCTTGGGGCCTGGAGCCTGCTTCAGACTCTGGGTCTCTCTCTCTGTGCTTCTCCCACTCCTGTTGTCTGTCTCTTCTCAAAAATAAATGAACATTAAAAAAAATGTTAATAATAATAATCAAAATAAATTAAATAAAAAAGAAAGAACTCTGTAAGAGGTGCTTCTTGTTTGTAGATTCTCACACTCCACATACAAAACCTCAACGTCCATAGAAATGAAGAGCAAGTGCCAAACAGGGGACCAAGCTGGGCACTGGTCATCGTTTCCCTGAAAATGACACATCCTTCCAAATGTCTCGCTTGTCCTTGAGCTCCCCTCAATAGCACCCTCCCCTATACTTAGGGTATCTGAGGGCTGGTACTGCCTCGGGAAGACGGAATCTATGGCTACACATATGCCCAATGGCAAAGAACGCTGAGCCTGGGCCTCTGCATGGCTATAAAAATCACATATCCATACAAGTCACAGAAAAGGGACCAGGGAAAATATACACCATCCTTAAAAATAAAAACCAATACAAACCTGCCTCACTTGACATTACAGATGTGCTCCTGCATGACTTACAGTGTTTGTTCCTGCAAAACTGTAAGTCATGTCTTACTTATTTCAAAAGCTTTATATTTAATGAGAAAGATTCTAGGGGTGCTTAATAAGAAAGATTCTAGGGGTGCTTGACTAGCTAAGTCAGTGGGGCATGCAGTTCTTGAGTTGTGAATTCAAGCTCCACACAAAGAAACAACCATCTAAGAACTAGGAACAGGTTAGCTAAATGTTGTATATCTAGAACATAGCTCCTGCTATAATGCTAGGAGAAAAGCAGGATAAAAATGGAGTCTATGCTCTAAACTAAACTCAGTCAAAGTGCTGCCCAAGGTCTCTGGAGGACACCCAGGTCTCAGGGGATAATGGCTGCTCCTAGGGAGAACTGGGGACTGACGGGATGGGTAGAAGAAAGCTTTCCCCTGCATAATCCTTTTGAACTTTCTGAGTTTGTACCATGGGTTGGTATTTCCTATTTAAAGAAAGACTAGTGGGTGCCTGGCTGGCTTGGTGGAGCAAGCAACTCTTGATCTCGGGATTGTGAGTTTGAACCCTAGGCTGGGTGTAGAGATTAATTTAAAAATAATAAATTTTTAAAAATAAAATAAAGGGGCGCCTGGGTGGCTCAGTCGGTTGGGCGGCCGACTTCGGCTCAGGTCATGATCTCGCAGTCTGTGAGTTCGAGCCCCGCGTCGGGTTCTGTGCTGACGGCTCAGAGCCTGGAGCCTGCTTCCGATTCTGTGTCTCCCTCTCTCTCTGCCCTTCCACTGTTCATGCTGTGCCTCTATGTCTCTCAAAAATAAATAAACATTAAAAAATAAAATAAAATAAAATAAAGACTGACTATAGGCACCTGGTTGGCTCAGTCAGAAGAGCATGCATGAGACTCTTGATCTTGGGGTATTGGGTTTAAGCCCCACGTGCAGCGCAGAGATTAAATAAAACTTAAAAAAAAGAAAGACTAAAATTAGGGGACAAGGATTTTTCCTTTCTTTTCATTTTCCACATTTCTTATTTTATTTTTTTTACATTTATTTAGTTTTGAGAGACAGAGCACAAATGGGGGAGGGGCAGAGAGAGAAGGAGACACAGAATCCAAAGCAGGCTCCAGGCTCCGAGTTGTCAGCACAGAGCCCGACGTGGGGCTTGAACTCACAAACCATGACATATGACCTGAGCCAAAGTCAGACACTTAACCGACTGAGGCATCTAGGCGCCCCTCAAATTTCTTATTATTTTTTTTTAAAGTTTATTTATTTTTGAGAGACAGAGAGAGAAAGAGCACACGCGAGAGGCGCAGAGAGAGAGGGAGACAGAGAAGTAGAAGCAGGCTCCATGCTGAGACCAGAGAGCCCAAAGAGGGGCTTGAACTCATGAGCTGAGGGATCATGACCTGAGCCGAAGCCAGAGGCCTAACTGACTGAGCCACCCAGGAGCCCCTCAAATTTCTTATTTTAAATATATGTATTACTCGATACAGCTTTTTTCCCCACTATAGTGTTTTAAAATCCCATAATCATTTTGCCAAGAATGCAAGTACTCATCATCTTTCTTTTGCAGAAATCTCTTTTCAAGTACCTTACCTCGCCTTCTAGTGCTAGGCTGCTTTAAAAGCCTCTTATCTTCCTGAAGAGCAGAGGCCCTGCAGGAAAAGAAGGATCCAATATTGGTGAATGCCCACAACCAAAACAGAATTACACCAAAGGAAGTAGAGAATGACACTCAGTCTCCTCCCAACCCAACCAGTCACCCTTCTTTGTCAAAGAGTGACAAAGAAAACTAAATGTTTTCTGTAGAATTAAGCCAATACCAAAAATTATAAAGAATTTCAAAGATAAAAAATAATTCCAAAAGGGGCACCTGGCTGGCTCAATCAGTAGAGCATGCAACTCTTGATTGAAGGTCGTGAGTTTGAGCCCCACGGTGGACATGGAGATAACTTAATTAAAATAATAATAATAAAAATTCCAATATCTAAAATTTAGACAGTGGTATTTTAACCTCAGTGCTATTAGATGGACCCCATGATGTGTAAGATAAAGACAGTCAGCCATAAAAGTGATTTTTTATATTCAGTTGATTGTTCCCACTATAAGCCTGCTTTTATTTTTTAATTGTTTTTAATGTTTATTTATTTGAGAGAGAGAAAGAGAAAGAGCATGAGCAGAGAGGAGCAGAGACACACACACACACACACACACAGAATCTGAGGCAGGCTCTAGGGCCTGAGCTGTCCGCACAGAGCCCAATGCGGGGCTCGAACTCACAAACTGCGAGATGATGGCCTGAGCCCAAGTCAGATGCTTAATCAACTGAGCCACCCAGGCACCCCTATAAGCCTGCGTTTAAAAGAGAAGTAGAGGGGCGCCTCGGTGGCTCAGTCGGTTAAGCGGCCGACGTCGGCTCAGGTCATGATCTCACGGTCTGTGAGTTCAAGCTCCGCGTCAGGCTCTGTGCTGACAGCTCAGAGCCTGGAGCCTGCTTCGGATTCTGTATCTCCCTCTCTCTCTGCCCTTCCCCTATTCATGCTCTGTCTCTATGTCTCTCAAAAATAAATAAACGTTTAAAAAAAAAAAAAAAAAGAGAAGTAGAGGCACCTGAATGGTTCAGTCAGCTAAGCATCCAACTCCTGATTTCAGCTCAGGTCATTATCTTATGGTTTGTGGGTTCTGAGCCCTACATTGGGCTCTACGCAGACGGTGGGGAGTCTGCTTGGGATTCTTTCTCCCCCTCTCTCACTGCCTCTCCCCCACTCACTCGCGTGCACATGCGTGCACTTTCTCTCTCAGAAATAAATAAACTTTAGAAAAAATAAAAACAAATGAAATTATAAATTGGGGCACCCGGCTGGCTCAGTCCGTACAGCATGCAGCTCTT
This sequence comes from Paguma larvata, assembly GCA_030068075.1. Classification (NCBI taxonomy): domain Eukaryota; kingdom Metazoa; phylum Chordata; class Mammalia; order Carnivora; family Viverridae; genus Paguma; species Paguma larvata. Next base: position 17,519,269 of record CM057842.1, on the reverse strand, counting down.
GATCTCAGGGGTCCTAACTTCAAGCCCCATGTTGGGTGCAGAGATTGCTTAAATAAACAAACTTAAAAAATTTTTTTAAATTTTTTTTAACATTTATTCATTTTTGAGAGACAGCAAGTGGGGGAGGAGCAGAGAGAGACGGAGACACAGAATCTGAAGCAGGCTCCAGGTTCAAGCGTCAGCACAGAGACCGATGTGGGGCTCAAACTCACAAACTGTGAGATCATGACCCAAGCCAAGTCGGATGCCCAACCGAATGAGCCACCCAGTCGCCCCTTTATTTTTTTTAATGTTTATTTATTTTTGATAGAGAGACAGGGGACAAGTGAGGGAAGTGCAGAGAGAAGGGAGACAATGAATCCAAAGCAGGCTCCAGACTCTGAGGTATCTGCACAGAGCCTAAAGCAGGGTTCGAACTCACGAACCGCAAGATCATGACCTGAGCCAAAGTTGGATGCTTAACCGACTGAGCCACCCAGGTGCCCCAAAACTGTTTAATTACAAAATAAAATATAAGTATAAATTAAGTCAGCATACTGCTGAAGTTTCATTCAGATTTAATTTACTCCAACAGAGAACACAGAACAGCTTCACCAACTTAGACGTCTTCAGTTTATGATATTGTACTACTGCATCCCATCCATCTTTTCAGCCTGGACCCAGAGCAAAGCTAAGAAAACGCTTAGCTATCAAACCCAAGAAATAGGAAAATAGGAAATCCTATTCATTAAAGCTAAATTAAGCCCTCTGGCTGGTGTAATTCTGTAAACTACTCTAAAATCCTATTTATAGAAATTGCTATCTGAGCAGTATTACTAATGATCAGAGTGAAATAGGACGGTCAAAAGGCAAAGCAGGTTATGTGACTCGTAGGAGGACTGCTTTAAATTATTACCCAAAGGCATGGACATAAAAAGACCCACTGGGAAATAACCAGATTAATCACTTGTGTATTCAAAACCACTATCACCTTACTCCAGGCCTAGACTGTCAACACGGCAAAAGCAGAAAAAGATGGAGGCTTAAGAAGCCAACAGCACAGTAACACTGGCAAAGGCACAGAAACACTCTTTAACGGGGAGGAGAGAGAACACTCACTCCAGAAAAGGACAGAGAAATCTTTAACCAATACACAGGACACACTGAAGAATACACTACCTGAATTTATTCTCACTTTGAGTTCCCTTGCGGTTCAATACTCTATAGTCCCCGTTCGACAAAACCAGCATTTCTTACTTCTTTGATACTCTGGAAGCCTCCAGCCTCCAAGTAGTCACACTCTGTGGTGGCTCCAATCTAAACAACACACCCAGAGGACCTGGATGTTGAATCAAACTTCTCATCGCTGACTTCCTATACCGGCTAGAAAAAAACCTCACAAGGCCTCACTCTTATTCTTGCCCATCCACTAAACGGGTCTATCACCACTTGCCATTCCACTAAGCTAGCTGTACACCTCTCATCAAGAAGCTATGACCAAAATAAACTCAACTCAAAAAGGCAAGCAAGGTAAAGGGGGATCAACTTCACACTATCATGGGCCACCTTTAGTTTGCCTGCACAGGTCAAGTCTGCAAGTCAATGACAATTTTTCAATGAATCCAGCCAAAAGCCACATCATCCCTGCTATGATTCTGAGTCTCCAGACATTTTAAAACACACCAGTCCCCCACCCACCAAGTGGGTCAACGAATCATGGTTTCTCCCCCCTAAGTACACCCCTTCCTCGACCACCCTTTCTACCTCCTTCAATTGCACCCCTGCAACAGACTCAAAACTGGGACACAAGCACTACCCCACTCAGAACTTCCAGAGATAACCTACTGACCCACCTCAGCCTTCAGGTCAGCCTTTTGCCCCACTTTTCCACAAGGGACACTTCATTTGGCTCCAGCCTGAGTACTCCTTGGTCCCCAGGTACAGCCTGGTCTTTCCCTCCTCCACCTTTTTCAGCTCACCTGAGAACAGCCCCTCATCTTGCCTGCCGGCCACAGACTCAAGCCTTCTCCCCTTTTGGCAGTCTAGGGGCCCCTCTTTATTCTGAGTCTCTCAAGTCCTCACCAGTGCTTAGCTGATTCTGCCTCACTCCATCTTTCCATTGTCACCTCCTGTCCCTTCTACTCAATGGTAGATCCCTGATGGTACCAGCACAATTCAGGTCCCTAATGTCTGCTGAACTGACTCATCTTGAACCTTCTTTCTCTCCCTTTGTTCCCCTGCTGACCACTATTCTTGTTCAGGTCCCCTATCTCCCTACTGGACCACAGCAGTAACCAACTTGCCTCCAATCCAGTCTCCAAACTCATAATGGAAGCTAACTTTCTTTTTTTAATATTTAAAAACCAAATTTGGGGGGGTGCACCTGAGTGGCTCAGTCAGTTAGGCGTCCGACTTCAGCTCAGGTTATGGTCTCACATTCATGAGTTCAAGCCCCACATCAAGCTCTGTGCTGACAGCTCAGAGCCTGGAGCCTGCTTTGGATTCTGTGTCTCCCTCTCTCTTTGCCCCTTTCCTGTTCGCACGCTCTCTCTCTGTCTCTCAATAACGTAAAATAAAATGCTAAAAAGTTTAATTAAAAAAAAAGAATTATTAAAAAATAAAATAAAAAATTTTTAAAGTAAACTTATGGGCGCCTGGGTGGCTCAGTTGGTTAAGCATTCTATTTCAACTCAGGTCATGATCTTCCATTCATGAGTTCGAGCTCAGAGCCTGGAGCCTGCTTCGGATTCTGTGTCTCCCTCTCTCTCTGCCCCTTCCCTGCTCACAGTGTCTCTCTCTGTCTCAAAAATAAATAAATGGGAGCGCCTGGGTGGCTCAGTTGGTTAAGCGGCCGACTTTAGCTCAGGTCATGATCTCATGGTCTGTGAGTTGGAGCCTCACGTCGGGCTCTGTGCTGATGGCTCAGAGCCTGGAGCCTGCTTCCAATTCTGTGTCTCCCTCTCTCTCTGCCTTTCCCCTGCTCATGCTCTGTCTCTATGTCTCTCAAAAATAAATAAAAAACGTTTAAAAAATAAAAAAAGAAACGTTAAAAAATTTTTAATTAATTTTTTTTAATTTTTCAAAAAAAATTTTTTTTAACGTTTATTCATTTTTGACAGAGAGACAGCATGTGAGCAGGGGGAGGGCAGAGAGAGAGGGAGACACAGAATCTGAAGCAGGCTCCAGGCTCTGAGCCATCAGTACAGAGCCCGAAGCGGGGCTCGAACCCACAGACCGGGAGATCATGACCTGAGCTGAAGTCGGCCACCTAACCGACTGAGCCACCCATAAGTAAACTTATGCCCAACATGGGGATTGAACTCAGAACGCCAAGATCAAGCCACATGTTCCACTAACTGAGCCAGCCAGGCAACCTGGGGCTCATTTCATAAAACCACCACAGCTGTGCTCCAACACCTTCAAGGATCCCTATTCCTACATAACTCCAAACTCCTCCATGTAGCATTCTGGTTCCAACTCAACCTTCCAGAACATACAAAAAAGATGCCCAGTCTTCTCTTTTCCATCCCTTGCCTCTGTTCCACCTCTTTTCCTTCCAGAGTTGTGATCTTCCTGCCATCAACACCTTCACCAATCAAACCACCAACCTTTTTCAACATGGTGCCCAGAGCAACCAGCACAGGCCCTAAGATGGCTCAGAAAAACCCTGATTTCTGAGAATGGTCCCTCACAGCATGTTCCTGGAATTTATGTATGGAGTCCCTGATCAACTCTCCCATATCTCCCTGGCATTGAGCCTTCTACCAGACACCTGGGCTTAGTCTTCACCAGAGAAGCACCCAAACAAAGGCTATCATTATCAGTCTGATACAACACAAATGCAGGTGGGCATAGCCACCTGTGACTCTACCACATGACAGTTGCATGACCTTGGGAACATTCCTTCATCTGTGATTCTGTTTCGACAGTCAATATATTAAGGATTCTCATATCCATTATCAACAGTGCGCGTAGAAAAGAAACAGAACCTCTGACTATGGCTGATGTAATTCTATCATATCACTAACCTAGAAAGCAAGAAAAGCTGGAACAATTGTGAAGTAAAGGACTGAACATACTCTCCTCTGCATCAAAGAGAATGAACATACCTCTACTCTAAGATCAATACAATAGCTCTGCCTAATAGGAAATGCAATGCCCTAAGTTCAAGGGAGAGAGAAGGTTTTTAAAAATCAAACGCCATGCCTCTTCTTTTCTAAACAATCTCAGTCCAAGTGCCCCAGGTTCCACCATACCCCACCATTCTCAATGCTTAACAGACACCAGCAAACTTGTCGAAGACATAGTTAAACCTTTGGTCGTGCTTAGTCTTCTGACCCACACATTCCTGAACGCAGGCTCCTTCTCCTCCCTGCCCACCCCCCAGCCCCGGCTTGGCATTCCCTCCACTCAACCTTTTCAGCCTCTCAGCTGGCTCCTCCTCTGTTCTCATCTCTCCTCTAGTGGCTTACCTCACAACAAGGTCCTGAACTCCTCCCCTCCCAGCACTACCTATGTGGCCACCAGCAAGATCTTTCTAAACATGGGGCTGAACCAGCCACTCCACTAATTTAAAAGCCTTCTCAGGCTTCTGCACCTGGAGTATAAAGTCTGAACTCCTGAGCACAGCAAGAAAGGCCTAGAGTTCCCACTTGCCAAGCTGGAGGACTCACAGGTGCTATTTTAGGAGCACATGTACATGTGGTTCCCTGTGTCCAGACCTTGCTGTCCCCCAGCTAATTCCTGCTGGCCCTGCAAGCCTCAGCTTAGGAATTCCTTCTCTCCTCAGGCTCTCAAAGAACCATGTGAGCACACATGGTGGGCAGATACTATCAATCATAGGTTCCCTAATCCCCACTGTCCCTGAAACAGAGTTCCTTAAAGGTAGAACCAGCCTTTTTTACATGGGTCCCCTGAACCTACCACAAAACCAGGCAAGTAGTGAAGCCAATATAGTTAAATGAAGGAATGTATTTTGTCAAATCAACTTTTCAAAACAGAGAAGACTTGCTTCTTCTTTTAACTGAGGCTCATAACTACAAGAGTTTTCATGTTCCAACCAGGTGTTAGTTGCCTATATAGTACTACTTACTCGTCCTTTCATACAGTAACCTAAAGGATTTGAATAGATTCACACTATGCATCCTACTCTCTCCTCAAATCCGATTTTTCCAAGAAATGGCTCCTCTGCCTCCTTTAAACATACAGGCCATGAACTCTTATTCCTTGGCTCCAAGGCAAACAAAGTCCAATTCAACTTCTCCATACTCCAACTAGAGATTTTTATGCCCTCAAGGTTGAATCTTTTTTAAAACATGGACATTCCAAAATTATTATTATCTCTGAACACTAAGCATAAAACAAACTGATAAAGTTACAATATTCCATTTACACCAGACTCCAAAACACCTGGTAGCACATCCAACTCTTTATCTGGACTTCTGTCCTATAAACACCACCCTCCCTGCACTAAGACTGGGTTCCATGCCAGGAATCTTTTCTCCTTGCTTATTTAGGGAAATACCAGGCCTGGCTCTTAAGTTAGAACTCTAGGCTATAAACGTGCTGTCCCAGGCTCTAGCTTCCACCAAGGCAAAACTTCATAATCATCATTAAAACTAATTCAGAAGTCAGTCCGTTTACAAATCTAAGAGTTTCACATGTCATAAAGAGTAAAATATGCATTTTTAATCAGCACTTCGGTTTGTATGAAATTGACTTGTAATTTATGGCAGGATTCTAAGCAGAAACCGCATTTTCTCTGGAGACACTTTACAAATACACCCGCGGGTAAATGTGTTTTCCAAACACTAAGTGAAAAGGTGAAAAGACAGGACGCTTCCAAAGAAGCTCAAGAGTGTGTGTGGAGGCGGGGCTGGAGGGGGGGACCCCAAGGCTCTGAGCTCCTCAGGTCCCAGCGGCTGCAGCGCCCTTCCCCGCCCCCTGAGGGGGTCAATGCTCCATCCTCAGGCTTCCGCCCAACGGAGCCGCGCGACCCTCTTTGAAAGGCCAGGGGGCGGCCCCAAGGCCGCATACGCCTGCAGCCAACGCGCAGGCCCCGCGTTCCCCGGAGCGCGGGCCGGGCTGAGGCCTGGCCCATCGCCGCGGCAAGGAGCCCGGGCCCGGCCGCGGAACGCCCTAAGCCTTCGCCCGAAGGGCCGAGAGGAGGGGGGCGGCTCTCTCCTTGCCGCGCCGCTGCCTCACCCGCAAGGACGTCCGCGACCGTGTCCCCACCGCGGGCCAAACCGCGAGCAGCAGCAGGTGTTCCTCGGGAGGCTCGGCCGGCCACCGGGATGGGGGCCTGGGCTGCTAAGCTCGGCAGCAAGGGACGGGCGGCGCACTCACCGAGCGCCGGCGGGCGGGCCGCGGCAGGTGCTTGCTCCTCCTGGCAGCAAGACGCCGCGCCGCCGCCGCTCCCCGGGGACTCGGCGCCAAGCTGCTGTCGCCGCCGCTGCCGTCGCCGAGCCCAAGAAGCGCGAGCGCCGCACCGCAGCCTCCGCGCGAGCACGTACCGGGCGGTGAGAGGGCGCCGAGCGCGAGGGCGGGGCGCGCGGCCGGAGCCTAGCAACCGCCTGACACGCGAGTGCTGCAGCCAATCCCTCGGCCAGCTCCGCGCGGCGCCGACCGGCAGTCCGCGCGACGCCCGCTTCTGCCTGCGTCCACCGCCCCGCAGCGCGCCGCACCCGCGCACAGGCCCCGCCTCCATCCGCGCCGCTATGCTCATTGGCCCGCCACGCCCCTGTCCAAGAGGACACGCCCTATCCTGGAAGCCCTGCCCCCGGCCAGTAGAGTCTGTCCCCGAGACACGCCCCGGCCCGTCCGGGTTGCCCCCAGCCCTCTGGTCTGATATTGGGGGAGGGGCTCCCCGCCAACCTCAGGCATTAGGGCCTCTTAGACGCTCCCAACCAACCCAAGGTGGTCAGGCTCGTGAACTGGGCCTGCCACAACTGACCACCTATAGTTTGGCCCTCTGATTTCCCTGGAACGCAAATCAAGAGGTATTTCTAAGCCATGAAAACAATCAGAAAGCGTCCTCTAAATTGTTAAGGATGACTACCCTGTTGCCTGGCCCTTACACGGATGGGGAAACTGAGGCGAGGGCCAGAAGGGCGGGAAGCTGGCTGCTGTCCATAGGCCTAACCCCCAGCAGGAGAAGACGTCCGGGAAGCGCTTCAGGCCTGACCCCATTCCCCCGCCCCCCCGCCTCCCCCCCGCCCCAACTCCGGAATCCGATGCCTCCCCTGGTGCCAGAAATAGCTCTGACCCCCTGGCGCCGGTCACTCACTACTTGTGGCCCGCATTCTTTCAGGAGGTGAGGGAGTAAGGAGCAGAGGTTACTGATGAGGTCTTACTCCTTTCAAGGGGAGGGTCCTAAAGGTACTCTCCCTACCAGGACTTACCTATGGCCTTCTACCCCAAAGGCCCCAGACCTGACAGTCACTGGATCTGAATAATTACTGGATGGGTCTGGGGATGAGGCTCATGGTGAGCTCTGCTCCCTTTCGCTACCAAACCGTAGTCAGGATGTGCCCATTCCCTCCTGGGCATGTGTCCAGGCTGGAATTCCAAGCCTGCACTTTTGTCAGAGAGCACATTCTGAACACAGAACTGGCTGCAGTCCTCCCTGACCCAGAAAAGTCTGAGCCTCCCCTGCCTTCTCCTCCTTAAGGAGTATCTGGGAGAAATAAATCTCAGAGAGCTGAAAGGAAAGTCTCCTCTCTCAAATACACATACCTGTCTGATTTTTTTTTTAAGATTTAAAAACAATGATGTTTATTTCCTTTTTTTAATGTTTGTTTATTTTTGAGAGAGAGAGAGAGAGCAGGGGAGAGGCAGAGAGAGAGGGAGACACAGAATCGGAAACAGGCTTCAAGCTCTAAGCTGTCATCACAGAGCCCCCACGCGGAGCTCGAACTCAGGAGCATTAAGATCATGACCTGAGCCAAAGTTGGACGCTTAACCAATTGAACCACCTGGGTGCCCCAATAATGTTTATTTCTGAGAGAGAGAGAGGGAGAGCAGAGGAGGGGCAGAGAGAGAGAGAGAGAGAGAGAGGGAGACACAGAATCTGAAGCAGAGGGCATCTGGATGGCTCAGTCAGTTAAGTGTCGGACTTCAGCTCAGGTCATGATCTTGTGGTTTGTGAATTCGAGCCCCACTTTGGGCTCTATGCTGACAGCTCAGAGCCTGGAACCTGCTTCAGATTCTCCCACTCTCTCTCTCTGCCCCTCCCCCGCCAGTGCTTGCTCTCTCTCTTAAAAATAAGCATTTAAAAAATTGTTTTTAATTTAAAAAATATATAAGAGCCTGGAGCCTGCTTCAGATTCTTCTTCAGTGCAGAGCCCTACCCTGGGCTGGAACCTACAAACCATAAGATTATGACCTGAGCCGAAGTCGGTGCCACCCAGGCACCCCAAGACTTCTTTTTTTTAAGTAATCTCTGTATCCAATGTGGGGCTCGAACTCACAATCCCAAGATCAAGAGTCTCGTGTTCTACCAGCTGTGCCAGCCAGCCACCCCTGTGATTCTTTATACTTAAATACATAGGCTCCAGACCTCATTCACATAGACTTGAAAAGGAACTAAAAACCAGGGAAAAGGCCCCAAACCATCCTTTACATGATAAAACTAAAAAATTAACAACATACACCAGGCACTTCTTTGTAGCCCTAGGTTTTGCTGAGTATTTTAGTGCACAATGGAATAGGTATATACTATGTTTTTCCAAAGCAAAACACAGCAGTGGGTATTGGCCTCCCAAGGCACCTCCCTCCTACCATCTGCACAGAAGCTGATGGCCATTCTAGTCCTCAATGACCATCCATGGCTGCCAGAGTAACTCTTCCTTTTTGGCACTGATCTTCCTAGATGAAGCACTAGGCCTTATTCTGGCCTCCAGAGTCCCAGTGCCCCATGCCTAAGCACCCCCCAGATTTCTAACCAAGGAAGAGGCCTCAACTCTTTGGTGCCAGAAGGTAGGATAGGACCTTCCTAGTACTGGAAGGATGGAGCAACAACCAGAGTGTGCCTGAAGCCCTCACAACCAAATCCTGTCCGATCTTTGCCTCTCTACGTTCGGGGTTCGGTTAGAGGCACTGGCCCTAATGCTCTTCCCCTTCCATAGCCTTTCAGTCCTGGCATGTCTCACAGGTTTTCCTCCCTCTGGCCTCTACACTCTGGGCCTTACTGCTTGCTTTCTTCATTTTCATCTGGAGTTGGAGTGCTCCCCAACCCCTTGTTCCTTCAGGCCCTTAAAGGCAGGAGGCCTGGTTGGCCAGAGTTGACCAGCTTTTTGGGCCTAACTAGCCCAAACTGGAGCCCAATCAGCAGCTCCACCCCCAGAGGCCATAGGAAAGTAAAGAGGGAGGTAGGCAGCTGTCTTCATGGGCCCCTAGGTTAAGTGGGGGCTGTAAAGTCAGGGCTCATTACTGTCTGTAGTCCTGAAAGTCAAAGCCTTTCCCCTCCCAGGGAATTGCACAACCCACCCTAGAGCTCAGAACAAGGTCCCCAATGACTCACCCTTGGGTGCTATTCTGGAATCCCAGGAAGGCTTAGGCCACCCTAGGTCAGGCCTGGTGCTCACAGCCAGTTGGAGGGCACAGTCAAAAGTGAGGCCCAGGGGACACCCAAGAAGTGCTGCCCAAGAAGCCCATGTGGTATAGGCTAGGGGAGGACTGATCAAGAGGCTGAGAATGGGCCTCTTCAGACTTGACAGCTCAACTCTCCTGGCCCTTCAGCCTCCAGTGCTTCTTCCACTTAGACTCTAAGCCAGAGGCTCCAGAAAAATTATCTGATTAAGGTTTGTCTTCCCCACTGGAGTATAAGCCCTCAAGGCCAGAGACTAACCTGCTTGGCCCCACATTGCAACCATCACCTAACAGCCCGCATTTACTAGAGGGTCAATTTCTGTTTGGGAAGAAAGAATCAGGAGATGTTGCCTTCCTCACTTCCTGTTTGGTAGTCATCACCGAAGGCCCAAGCCTTGTGTAAAGCCCAAGGCAGATGTCCCAGTGTTTACCTGGGGCCAATATGATCTAAGCTAAAGCCTTGGTACCAGCTCAGACAAAACCCAATAGACACCAACATGGACCAGTTTCCAGTTTGGGCAAGAGTTACCAGTTTCCTTTGGTCCCAGGATTCCAGGACTTTTACTCTGCCATGTTCCCAAGGAACTGAAGGCTAAGTGCCTCTTCCAGAGGGAGGGAAGATACTCCCTCAGGCCTAGTGAAGAGGGGCAAGGGGCAGAGCTGGCTGAGGATGGAGGATCCTGACCCAAATGCGCAAGCAGGGCCAGCCAAGTCAGGGCAAGGGAGGGGTCTCTTTTGTCTGGATTTAACAGAAGGCAGATTGTCTGGCAGCTCTGGCAGAAAGAAAGAACTGATAAGTTCATCCGGGAGAAAGTGCCAGTAGGCGTGTTTGCTGGTCACCGCCAGCCTTCCCAGGAGCCAGTTCCTCTCTTGCAGGGCCCTCCACTCCAGCATTTCCACTAGATCCTTTTATACATGTCTGACACAGGGCCTTCCTCCAGTCATCCAGATGGCACCTTCCACACCTGGCCTCCCACAAGTATCCACCCTGTAGGGACACAAACCCCACAGCAAGAATGAGTGCTGGGTGAATGAATAAAATTGCCTCTTCCTTCTGGGTAGACACACATGTCTCAGCTATATCCCACTCCCTGCTGGCTCTGAGATAAGACAGTCCTCCAAGGCTGACTTTGGGCAACAGTTCCCAAAACACTGGGCTTATAGCCTTGAACACTGGACTAACACCAGATTAGGTCTGGTCTGGCCAGGCAGCCAGTGGAAGCAAGCAAACTGAAGGTCTTATTTGTTAATTCTCTTCAGTCACTGATCAGCTAGCCCCCAGCTGTCGGGGAAGCTACCAATACTGTTCTGGTTCAGCCAGATTGACAGTCCCTTCTCTGTTCCCAGTCATGTGTCCAGATAGGCTCAGGGCTCTTCCACTGGCTCCCCCAGGACAGAAACACCTCTTCCACTCAGAGCTGGCCTGAGATCTGGGCCTGTTTCTCTCATCCGCCTGGCCTCCCCTTAGCGGCCCCTAGGGAGAGATATTAATGCGCTACCCAACAATCACTAATTCTCATTCTGATCTTATGGCTGTTAGGTATGCCCTTGAAACACTGGAAAGGGTTGGACCCAAATAGACATGCTTTGCTTTAGGCTAAGTGCTGACAGAGACAAGCAGGGCCTCTAGGAGCCCCATCTGTGGTCGGGGAACCCCCAACATTTCTGGAAAGAATGAGAAGGATTCCGGCGGCCAATTTGAGGGAAACTAATAAAAGGATAAAGAGTGAATATTAGCTCCTCAGCCAAACTTCCCATTGTGTCCATATGAAGAGTAAGTCCCTCCTGGGCCCCAGAGCTAAGTTCACTGTGTGATCTTACATAAGTTGCTTGCCTTCTCTGAGCCTCTTGGTCATCCCATCATCAAGTGACCCCTTGTGTGGAATTTAGACCTGCCTGCTCATTGAAAGTGACAGAAGATCACTTTATGTGGCTGAGACAGGGCCAAGATGAAACACCCATCCATGTGTTGTCAGTCCACAGGTATTCACTGAGTCTATTGTATGCTGGGAACACAACCAGGGGAGAAAGGAACTCGTTTAAATTCGGGGCCTTTCAGTTCGGGGGGCTTCCTTTGTTAGTCTCATGAGGCGGGTCAAACTGGCTCTCCCTGAGAAACAGAAACTCCAGGAGGTACAGGAAACGTAAACTGAAAGCTTTTAACCTATATCACAGAAACTGAAAGCTTTTAACATATATCACAGAAACTCCAAGAGGTACAGGAAACGTAAACTGAAAGCTTTTAACCTCCTTCAGGAACAAGTACTGCTCTTGTGGAGCCCAAACTGTAGTGTAACGAGATGGAGATTAAATTAGTAAGTAAATGAAAATATAACAATCAGGGGATGAGAAGGCTGGGATGGGGCAGAGTCTGCTCTGTGGTCCAGCGCATCAGGGAAATAAGTCCTGCAGGAGGTGGGTGAGGGAGCCTTGGGGGTTTTCTAGGGAAGGAATAGAACAAGTCTGGGGAATGGCCATGGTAAAGGCAGAGGAAGAAGTGGCCAGACAGGTCTGAGAACTTTGGAGGTAGCCATGGTCTGAGCAGTGAATGGAACAGTGAACAAAGGACAAAGAACAAGTGGTGGGAGGGTAGGCGCCAGAGCTGGATTTAAGCAGGCCGGGCTTTGCCAGGAGTATAGGATCCCGGGAGCGAGGGGCATGGAAGCTGAAGGGTGGGAGCAAGAAGGAGGGGGGCAGGGACGGTGCCCTCAGGCCTCCTGGAAGGAATGTGGCAGGGTGAGGAATGAGGGGGCAGCAGCTTGGCCCCAGCCCCAGAGCCCCGCCTGTCCCTGGAAGGTGGGAAAGAGAGGTGAGGGAGCAGGCAGGGGTAGGGGCAGAGATGGGGTCTTGTGGGGGAGGGGCACCAGGCGCCACAGAAGTCAAGTCAGAACAAGCATTTAGAGAAAACATTTCTCACTTTCCCTTCCTCCACCTTCTCCCGGAATGCAAAGAGCTTCAGACGAGGAGGGAGGAGGGGGAGGGAACAATGTCCGCTCCCTTGGGTTTGGGCAGCTCCTGGTACATGCTACAGGTCAGGGCTTTAGAGAGACCCTGCAGAGCCCACCTGGAGAACAGAGCCTAGCACCAACTCTTGGTTAGAGGGAAGTCCATGCACTGGGCCAAGGTGGAGGTGGGAGAGAGTAGAAGAGGGGACCAGGGGGAGCAGGAAGTGAAGAGTTTAGGGGGAAGGTCCTGCCACACAAGACAGGTTCAAGGGCAGTCCTTCGCCCAACTCCCCTGGGACTGCTGCCAGACACAGGTGCAAAGAAGGCACTGGGGACTGATAGGGTATTATGTGGCAGGCAAGGGAGACCCTGGTCAGCTGTCCCATCCATCTCCTTCCTGCTCACTGCTCAAGGCCAGTGACTTTCAAAAGTCCATCTCTGCTGTTGCCATTTACCCAAACTGGACTGAGGTCCTGGCTGGGGTCACCCATAAATGGGCAGGAGAGGGTCTATGTCCATCAGATGTGATCGATAGGCTGAACCTGACAAGGGACTCCAGAGACCAGGCAGGTCTGGAGTGGGAGGCACTGGAGGTTGAGCTCAGTATGGGCCCTTGAGGTAAGAGAGACCCCAGCTTAATGCCAGAGCTCTGGACCTCTGGGTGTGGGCATGGCTTGTTGCAAGCATGGTGATGGCTCTCTGCAGAGGCCATATTGACAGGTTCCATATAAAGACCCATTCATGACAGTGGAGAGTTTCCTCAGAGGTGAAAAGAAATATTTATTTAAAAAAGAGAATAGAAAAGAAAACATTTCATCTGTCTCCCACATCCCATCTCCATGCCCCCAGGCACATAAGTGATTGTGGCAGCTGGTATAATACAAAGGTGAAGACTTGGGGGTGGAAGGAAGGCTGTTCTGGAAAGGGATATCCTGGGCCTCAGAGCCAGGGCCCAGCAGCTGCTCATGCCATGTTGGAGGGGCCCCAGAAAGAAGGTTGGCCTCAGCTGACCCCCTACCCTCCTTCTGCCTGAAACTTCCTGGTACTCTGCTGCCTGGGACCCTTGGTGATTAGTTCAATGTCAGCGGCCCTGGTGTTGAGGTGGGCCAAAAAGTGGGCCTCTTTACAGGCCTCTTTACCGTACCCACAAACACTAGGACCAATCTCACCCCCAGTGAGTCCCCTCAGCTCACAGGAGGCAGGTACTTCCAGGCCTCCTTGCTCTTAAGATGGGTGGATACTAGTGGGTAGCCCAGGGTTGGGACCCTAAGGGCTGGGTGCACACAGGAGAGGCCCTGGTACCTGCCTCTGACTGCCTGGCCACTTGGGCAAACCCCTTTCCCTCTCCAGACCCTTTCCCTTTCTGATCCTTGTGAACCAAAGTTTAACAAAAGGTCCATGAGTGTTTCCTTTCCTTCCTAGAAGGGACCAGGATATGGGTGCATATGAGGAGCTGAGGTGGGGAGGAGAGGGAAAAAGCAACCCGGGGACTAATGTGGGCTAGGGTTCCAGAGGGGTCCTGAGGGAGGCAATGCAACCTCGGAGGATGGTCTTGAGGGGAACCTATAGAAGGGATGGGAGAGCACTTGGCTCCCTCCCTAGCTCCCTTCTCTACCCCAGCATTTCCTTCCCTGTAGATTTCCAGTCTCATTTGAATGCAAGGGAGCAAGCACATGCTCCCCTTCCCCCAATCCCATCCCCACCCCCCACCTCTTCACTGGCTGCCATTCTCCATTCCCATGGCCCAGCAACCAGGGAGCTTCTTCACCTGCTGCTGCCCCAGCTCCCTCCCTCTTCCGGGCCTGCAGCTGTTCCCTGACAGCTGGACTACTGCGAGGCACTGCCACAGTCTGAACTGCCAAGACCACCTCTTCCTCCCCTGTCTTGATGCCCCTGCAGGCCCACCTACAGCCCTGCCTTTCAGATGTCAGTGACCTCTAGTCCTGGGGACCCATCACAGCTGTGGGCCACCTGCACCTTTGCAAAAAGCAACAGCTGCCGTTTCTCCCAGGCTCCTTCAAAGCCAAGGTCCCCTTGCCTCCTGTCAGCCTGAGGTTGAGATGCCAGCACCTACCCCACACATGCCCTTTGTCTTCTTGGGCCTTGGTCTTCCCATAGAATAATGGGAGGGGGCTGTGGACAGGAAGGACTGTGGGACCTTGTCCTCTGCTGGAGGCTGCTTTCAGCACCACCTCGTCGACCCAGTCCTGTTGTTGGAGCAGCTGAGCAAACCTCCAAACCCAAATCTACCTGTCCTACTCAGGGCTCTCTGCCTGACTTTCTGCTGCTCGAGGACAGGGACTCCTCATTACCCCCTCACCTGCCCAGCTTTTGGCCCCTCCCCTCCAAAACTTATCCCCCACCTCTCCACCCTACATCCTCCCCATATAGCTCATCTCCACTTCCACTTCTCTCAATGCCTACCCCCCCCAATTATTTTTACCCTAGGTTTTTTTGTTTATTTGTTTGTTTGTTTGTTTAAGTAGACTCTAGACCCAATGTGGGGCTTGAGGTCAAGACCCACCTTGAGATCAAGAGTCTCATGCTCTACCTACTGAGCCAGCCTGGCGCCCCTACCCCAGTTTATTCTTTGCACATGACCCAGGTCACGTGGAGCCTCTTTCGAGTTGCTACAAACATGCCAGGCATCTGTCAGCTCCTCTCAAGCCCTCCTACATGCACCACTTCTGCCCACAGCATTCTTTTCCCACTTGGCCTACCTCATTCCTGCTCATCCCGTATCTCAGTTTCTGGCCTGGGCAAGTGTCCTTTTTCTGGATACCTGCTAAGCCCACCATATTATTATATCAGATTTAAAATTTATCACTAGCAGGGGTGCCTGGGTGGGTCAGTCCATTAAACATCCAACTCTTGGGCTCCTGGGTGGCTCTGTCAGTTAAGCATCCGACTCTTGGTTTTGGCTCAGGTCATGATCTCACAACTCATGAATTCGAGCCCCACGTAGAGCTTTATGATGATAGTGCAAAGCCTGCTTGTGATTCTGTGTCTCCCTCTCTCTCTACCCCTTCCCGTGCTCGCTCTCTGTCTTTCTCAAAAATAAAAATAAACTTTTAAAAAGCATCCAACTCCTGATCTCAACTTAGGTCTTTTTTTTTTTAGTCACTTTTATTTCTTTCTTTATTTTTAACTTTATAGAGAGCGAGTGCACGTGACCACTGGTCTTGATCTCAGGGCCATGAGTTTGGGCTCTGCGTTGGGCCCCATGTTGGGCCCCACATTGGGCATGAAGCCTACTTAAAAAAATAAAATTAAAAAAAAAGTTTATGGCTAGCACAGACTGGACAATCTGTGTCTGTCTACTCCCTCCCTCCATCATGGGAACCTCTATCATATGAGACAGGGCCAGGCACTTAGAATGTACCTAATAAAATTGGAATGAATGAATGAACATTTGATTGAAAATGAGACCTCCTGGAGCTTCCTGCAGAGACCTCCCAGAGAATCCAATTCACATTTTGGAGCCCAAACTCTAGAAGATCCCCAACTACCTGAAGAATAAATTTAAGTCCCACCCTATACTGCCGTAGAAAATAGGGACTTGCTCTAGACTAGTCAAAACCCATCAGTCTCATCCCCTGTCCTCAACTCCCTGCAGAGTACCACCTGTGAAGATCCCTCTTCCTCCACCTACCCAAGTCCTGCTTATCCTACTCAAGAACAACGCCCACAAGCCTTCCCAACATCTGACTTCTCATTGTCTCTAAGAGACCCCAAGCTCCAAGAGAGTTAAGATAGACCTTGATAATAACATCTACCATCATTGAGCTCTGTCCTGCACCCCTGAACACACAAAATCTGTCTGTACTTCCTAATAACCCTCCATGGCAGTTTTTGGCCCCATATTGCAGATAAGGAAATTGAGGCCCAAGATTTGAGTCACTTACCAGAGGTTACACAGTAAGTGCCCAAGCACTGTGATCTGTGTTCACTTTTGTAGCCTTCACTGTTCCTGGCCCAGAGAAAGGACTCCACTGATGTTTGCCAAATGAGTAAACAAATGGATACAGCTGCATCCAAACTTCAACTAGCAGGACCCATCTACCCCTGGAGCCCAGGACCCAGAGGCCTTGGACTCAGGAGATGGGCTTCCAGATTTGGGAGAAACATGGCCAGGCCCGTCTTCCTCCCTAGTGCACATGGCCAATGGCTCCTTGGCCTCACCGTGGTGGGGTCTTGACACTGTTGAGCTATGAGAGTAAGTCAGGAACCAGTAAGGGAGGGTGGGGTGGAGAAGAGGTTGGAAGAAAAGGCAGAGCCCTCCAGGTCAGCTAGCCCATTTCAAAGAGCAGCAAAGAGGCCTGGAGAGCACCAGTAGTTGGACAGACGTATTCTCAGGGTAGCTCAATTACAAATTTCTACAGGATTATCGGGTTATGCGGTTCTGGCATTTAATCTGAACTCACTTGGGTCCTTGATTGTAAAAGGATGAGGACCTGGGTGGAGGGCAGGGAAGTAAACAAGTCAACCCATGAAGCCCTTTCCTGAGCATCTACTCTGTCCCCAGACATGCGATAGAAGGCCAAAGGCAGAAAAGTTAGAAGTCACAGCTGGGACAACTAAGAAGTGTGTATTCCCACTTCTCAGAGGGGAAAGCTGCACACAGGAAACAAGGTGCATGGAGGGGAGTCAAGCAGCCTGCCTGGACTGAGAAGGCCACCTGGAGCAGGGGTCACTGCAGCTGAATCTTTGGGGAAGGGAGCAGTAGAGTTTCCTGCTGGCTTGGTAAATTCCCGGGAGGGGTTCGACAGTGGCAGAGCCTGTCCAGGCCTGGCCAGATGGACAAGAATGGGGCGAAGGTGACTGCCCGAGCAGGCCCTGACCAGGCATCCTAGACTTTGCTGGAACTTGCCTGGTTCTGAGCAGAATGCTCTGGAATGAGGGCCAAGTAGGGGTAGCTCAGGGAAGGAGATAGGGGAACTAACGAGATAGGCAGCTGGGCAGCCTCCTGCTGGACCTGCATTGCCCAACACTGGAGTCATCTGTTCCAGATTCCTTTCATAATGGGATAAAATGTACCCAGAGTGAGGCCCAGAGTGGGGCCTGGCAGAGACCAGTGACTTCAGTGGCAGGACAGTTGGGTCCCAGGAAAGCCAGGGAAGCACACACATTCCTTGGCTTCCTGTCCCCAGCAGCTGCAGGAAGCTGCTCCAAGCTCCCAGCTGTGCCTAGCAGCCCCTAAGGACAGGAAAAAGTCTTGTTTCTTGCCATCCCTCTGATTGGGCACAGAGAGAGTCCTGGATG
Source organism: Paguma larvata (assembly GCA_030068075.1). Lineage (NCBI taxonomy): Eukaryota > Metazoa > Chordata > Mammalia > Carnivora > Viverridae > Paguma > Paguma larvata. Next base: position 17,501,495 of record CM057842.1, on the reverse strand, counting down.
GGGTGAGTACTCGATGGCAGGCCCCAAGGGAGGAGGTGGGTCTGCCCGCCAACATTTGGCGAGGCAGTCTAGGTCTCATATGGGACAGATCCCGTGCCAAAGGTCCCTAACCTTCCTTACTTTCATAATCTGAAAAAGCTATTAACATTTTTCCCAGACAAACGCTCCCTACGCACACAATCTTGCCTATAGTTTAAAAGGGTCCTGGGATGCCTGGGTGACTCTTTTGGTTGAATCACCAATTCTTGATTTTGGCTCAGGTCATGATCCCAAGGTCACGAGATCTAGCCCTGTGTTGGGCTTCACACTGTGCGAAGAGCCTGCTTGGGATTTGGGATTTTCTCTCTCCCTCTGCCCCTCTCATCTGCTAACATGTTCTCTGTCTCTCTCTCTTCAAAAATATAAATAGGTAGGTAGATAGATAGATAGATAGATAGATAGATAGATAGATAGATAGAAGATGGATGGATGGATGGATGGATCAATCCTAATCAGGCTTGGAACTTCTGGAGTATGCTTAAGGTCAGTGAAATTCCAGTCTGTTTCTGCCTCTACTGGCAGTGAGTCATGGGCCATCTCCAGCCATCTTGACTTGCACTGCCCTCTAGAGCCTGAGAAGTTGGACTAAGGGAGCTTCAACGGGCCCATCTGCTCTGCCATCTCCTTGGAGCTATTTCAAGTCATCCTATTGGAGATCATGAAAGAACATCTTTAAACCCAGCTGAGAATCTAGACCTGCACTCACCAGAACTGGGCTGTCCCACTCACACTAGGCTTCCCCAGATTCCCAACAGTATCCATTGTCTGCCTACCTTCTAGCCACAGCAGCCAATATGTGGGCCTCTGGGAGTTTTTGAGGTTCTGGCCTCTCAATCACACGTATGCTTATCAACACACCTTCTGGCTTTCTTTTCATTTATTGGTTCTAAGAGTCATTCAGCACATTTACTGAGCACCTACTATGTATCAGGCCTTGGGCTAAGTGTAGCACAAGTCCGAATCATGCCTATAGTTCTGGGTCCTGACCAAATCCCATGTCCTCCCAACCTTTGACTGCCCACCTAGCATAACCCTCTCAATTGGTTCCTCTTAAAACTGAATCCTTCTTCTAATCCTTTGGAGCTTTTTGGTAAGCTGCCCAGTGTGGCTACCTCCAGGCCGAGTCTGCCGTTGTTATTCATTTCTCGTTACCTCCTGCTGCCAACCAGCAACTTTGAATGCACAATAGGCAGGAAGGGAAGGAAAGAACTTCTGTCACTCCTAGGATCCAGGAGACCTTTAACAAAGTGCCCTGGCTGAATCCTGGCAAGAGTATGCTGGATGTGTTTTTTGCCATTTTGTTCAGAGTATTATCACTACTAGACATTATAGGTAAACTAATTTATTTGTCTTCTCTCCTCTCCTAGAATAAAAACTCTATGAGAGCAGAGACTTTGTCCATTGCAGGATGTCTATTTTAAAGATTCATTAAATAAAGAAATCCATAAGGTCGAGACCAGATTCTATACACAATATGGTATTCTTCTGCCAGAGTTGAATCCTGGTATGGCAACTCACTGGCTGTATGGCCTTGGGCGAGTCATTAACCATCCCACTCAGTTTTCTTACCTGTAATATGAAAGTAATCATGACTTCTACCTTGAAGGGGTGTGGATTGAGTGAAGAACTAGAAGCATCAAGAGAGCAGTGTCTGGCACATAGTAAATGCTAGATAAGTGCTAGTGGTGATCACTATTGTTACTATTTTTTTTTAATTTTTAAATGTTTATTCATTTATTTTGAGAGAGAAAAAGAGAGACCACAAATTGTAACCAACTGAGTTACCCAGGTGCCCTATTGTTACTATTCTTATCTTGCTTTGTTCATTCAGTGTTGCCAGGAACATTCCCCACCTGGATCAGAAACTTGATTGCTATTGGAGACCCACTATGCCATTGGACTGAAGTGCCATTCATTCAATACAAGTTTATACCTTACTTACCCTTTCTGGATCCCCAAACATTACAAGCAAGAGCAACTTGTGTATGTGAGAAAGAGAAAGAGAGAGAGAGAGAGTGTGTGTGTGTGTGTACACACGTGCGGGCGCACACATTATACACGGCATGATCTTGGAGGAGATTGGCTTTCAGCAGGTTGTCAAAAGGCCTAAATAGAACAGAAATTTAGGAGGACTGTGCAGAAAGTTGGCTTGTAGGAGACTCTTTCAGGCAGCTATTTCCAGAGTTCAGGTGTGGACCCAATCCACTCCCCTTCAAGGTAGAAGTCATGATTACTCTCATATTACAGGTAAGAAAACTGAGTGGGACGGTTAATGACTTGCCCAAGGCCATACAGCCAATGCGTTGCCATACCAGGATTCAACTCTGGCAGAAGGATACAATGAAAAACCTGTCATAGTCTCCTTGTTTCTGTTATCGATGAGATTCATCCAAAGCTCAGGTGAAGAATACCATTCTGGACATCTAGAGCCCACCTCTAGCCTATGCCGCCTGCAACAGCCTTGAGTACAGAAGCCAGATTCTAATGGGGTGACTCTCCATTTTTCCAGTAGGTGGCACTGCTGTCCTGACTATGTCTAAGGATTGCCAGGGGCGCCTGGGTGGCTCAGTCCGTTAGGCATCCACTTGGTTTTAGCTCAGGTCATGATCTCACAGTTTGTGGGTTCCAGCCCTGCATCGGGCTCTGTGTTGACTACACGGAGCCTGCTTGGAATGCTCTCTCGCTCCCTATCTCTGCACCTCCACTGTAAAAGGATGGAAAAATATACTCCATGTAGATGGTAACCAAAAGCTGGGTGGCTATATTATTGTAAAACAAAAGAGACTTAAGTCAAAACAAGTTACAATAGACAAATGTATACACATATGTACAAATATACACATATATATATTTATTTAAGTAATCTCTACATCCAATATGGGGCTCAAACTCACAATACCAAGATCAAGAGTCCTATACTCTTCTGGGGCACCTGGGTGGCTCAGTCGGTTTAGCACCCAACTTTGGCTCAGGTCATGATCTCACAGTTCCTGAGTTCGAGCCCTGTTTCAGGCTCTGTGTTGATAGCTCGGAGCCTGGAGCCTACTTCAGATTCTGCATCTCCCTCTCTCTGTGTCCCTACCCTCCTCATGCTCTGTCTGTCTGTCTGTCTGTCTCTCTCAAAAATAAATAAACATTTAAAAATTAAACAACAACAACAACAATAAAAAAGAGTCCTACACTCTTCTCACTGAGCCAGCAAGGTGCCCCAAAGAAATATATTGATATGGGGTGCCTGGGTGGCTCAGTCGGTTAAGTGGCCGACTTCAGCTCAGGTCATGATCTTGCGGTCTGTGAGTTCGAGCCCCGTGTCGGGCTCTGTGCTGCCAGCTCAGAGCCTGGAGCCTGCTTCGGATTCTGTATCTCCCTCTCTCTCTCTGCCCTTCCCTTGCTCACTCTATGTCTCTCAAAAATAAATAAACGTTAAAAAATTTTTTAAAAATTTAAAAAAAAGAAATATATTGATAAAAGGTACAATACAGCAAGAAGATACAATAATTACAATAATTATAAACATACATCTAACAGGGCCCCAAAATATATGAAACAAGAATTGACAGAATTGAAAGGGGAAATAGATAGTTCTACAACAATAGCTAGAAACTCAATACTTTGCTCTCAGTAATGGTTAGGACAACGAGACAGAAGATCAGTAAGGAAACAGAAGACTTAAAACAATGCTGTAGACCAAAGTATACCTAACAGATACTACATGTACTCCACCGCCAACAAAAGAATACACATTGTTCACATTCTTCTCAAGTGCACATGGAACATTCTCCAAGATAGACCGACCATATGTTAGTCACAAAACAAATCCTAAGAACTTTTATTTTTCTTTTTTCTTTTTTAAAAATGTTTATTTTTGAGAGACAGAGTGAGAGAGAGAGCACCAGCATGGGAGGGATAGAGGATTCAAAGCAGGCTCTGTACTGATGGCAGAGTCCAATGTGGGGCTCAAACCCATGAACTGTGAGATCATGACCTCAGCTAAAGTTGGACACTGAAACAACTGAGCCACCCAGGTGCCCCAGTCCTATGAAATCTTATTTTATTATTTTTTCATGTTTATTTATTTTCAAGAGAGAGCACAAGCAGGGGAGGGGCAGAGAGAGAGAGAGAGAAGGGTAGAGAGGATCCAAAGCAGTCTCTGCACTGACAGCAGTGAGCCCAATGTGGGGCTTGCTCAAACTCATGAACTGTGAGATTGTGACCTGAGGCAAAGTCAGACACTTAACCAACTGAACCACCCAGGTGCTCCACAAAGAATGTTTTCTGATTACAATGTAATGAAACTAGAAATAAATAGGAGAAATAAAACTAAAAAAAAAAAAATCACAAATATGTGGAAATTTAAAAACATATTCTGGGGGCGTCTGGGTGGTTCAGTCATTTGGGCCTCCAACTCTTGATTTCAGCTCAGGTCATGATCTCATGGTTTGTGAGATTGAGCCCTGCATCGGGCTCTGTGCTGACAGTGCGGAGCCTGCTTGGGATTCTCTCTCTCCCTATCTTTCTGCCCCTCCCCTGTTTGTGCACACATTCATGCTCTCTCAAAATAATAAACATTAAAAAATATAAAACACAACACTCTGTGATGGTTAGGGTGCCTGGTTGGCTCAGTCATAGAGCATGTGACACTTGATCTCAGGGTTGTAAGCCCAACGCCCACATTGGCTGTAGAGATTGTCTAAAAATAAAATCTTAAAAAAAAAACAAAACCAAACAACAAAAACACTCTGTGTTAATTTTATGTGTTCATTATAATATACCATGAAGTATCTAGACATTTAGTCAAACATTATTCAGTGTGGGTGTGTCTGTGAGGGTGAGATAAACATTTGAATAGACTGAAAAAAGCATACTTCTCTTCCTAATTTGGGTGGGTCTCATCCTATCAATTGAAAACTTGAAAAGAACAAAAAAGTTTAGTAAGAGGAAACTCCTCCTGCCTGACTGCTTGACCTGAAACATTGGTATTTTCCAGCCTTTGGACCTGGACCAAGACTGAATGATCAGCTCTTCTTGGGTATCAAGCAAACTAGCTTTGGGACAGGACTTTATACTAACAACTCTCTTGGTTCTTAGGCCTTCAGACTTGAACTAGAACTGCACATTGGCTGTCCTGCGTTTCCAACTTCCAACTGCAGTTCTTGGGGAGTTCTCGGCCTCCATAATTGCATGAGCCAATTCTTTTTTTTTCTAAGTTTATTTATTTATTTTTTTGAAAGAGAGAAAGAGAAAATGAGTAGGGGAAGGGCAGAGAGAGAGGGAGAGAGACTCCTGAGCAGGCTCCCTGCTGTCAGGGCAGACCCCAATGCAGCTCGATCCCACAAACCATGAGATTCTGACCCTGAGCCAAATCGAGGATCAAATGTTTAACTTACTGAGCTGCCCAGGTCCCCTCCCTTTCTTTTAAGTTTTTTAAAGAATCTCAACCAGGCTCCACACTGTCAGTAAGAAGCTCAGTGTGGGGCTGATCTTGCCAACTGTGAGATCTGGACCTAAGCCAAAATCAAGAATTGATGCTTAGCCAAGTAAATCACTGTTAGAAATAAGCCATCGACCCAATCAAAGGAGAGACAGGGACTCAGAGCACAGTGAAGCAAGGTTTTAATCAACATTCTTGCAAGAGTGGGTGTCTGATGGATATGCACACTTGGGGCAGCACAGCAGACAATTAATCTCCTAGCATGCGAGTCCCTCCCCTGCTTCCTCATTGGCTGGGTACTACAGAGGTAATAGCCTAATCCAGAGGTCGCCTATGCCCACATAAGGCAAAAAGTAGTCTGATCCGAACAAATGTACATTCCCTGAGGTGACACAGAGACTTTCAGTCCCTGTCCCTCTGTTCTTTAGTGCATGCTCATTGCAAAGCCCACAAAGATAAGCTTGTGAAATGGAAGGGAAGAAGAACCAGAAAGTGAAGTATCTAAGGATTTGGGACTCCATTGTTGCGGGGGAGGTTCGTACACATTTTAAGTAGTAGTAATCTATTGCTAATTAGACAGCACAACTTTTATTTGGTATTTCTGAAAATGAATCATCTCCCTTCTCAGAGTCACCCAGGAGCCCCTTGCATGAATGTTCTCTCTTTCTCTGCATCTATGTATAATAAAATATGCTCAAAACAACAACAACAACAACAAACCAAAAAAAACCCATGGAGTGCCTGGCTGGCTCAGTCAGTAGAACACCGGACTAGATCTGGGGGCTGTGAATTCAAGCCCCATGTTGGGTGTAGAAATTACCTAAAAGTAAAACATTTAAAGACAAACAACTATATTCAACATTTCTTGTTTTTAACTTTTAAATTTTTAATTATTTTTTAAAGTTCTAATTACAGTGTAGTTTACACACAGTGTTATATTCTACTTTCTTTTTTTTTTTTAATTTTTTAACGTTTATTTATTTTTGAGAGACATAGAGACAGAGCATGAGCAGGGGAAGGGCAGAGAGAGAGGGAAACACAGAATCTGAAGCAGGCTCCAGGCTCTGAGCCGCCAGCACAGAGCCCGACGCGGGGCTCGAACTCATAGACCGTGAGATCATGACCTGAGCCAAAGTCGACCGCTTAACCAACTGAGCCACCCAGGTGCCCCTATATTCTACTTTCTTGAACATAGGGAATATTATATTCAAGTTTTATATTTCTATTTTTATTTTTTCCAGGTTCATAATTTATTCCATAAATTGAGTATCACATGATGAATTGACATTAGCTTCCCCAGGCATGGGAACTTGACAGATGAGATACAGTTTAAAATCCATCTATGTTGCTTTTCATAGGTGGTGTGTTTTTTTTTTTTTTTTTTTTAGTGTTTTTATTTTAGAGACAGAGAGACAGAGCGTGAGTGGGGGAGGGGCAGAGAGAGAGGAAGACACAGAATCTGAAGCAGGCTCCAGGATCCGAGCCATCAGCACAGAACCCGACGCGGGGCTTGAACTCACAGACCGTGAGATCATGACCTGAGCCAAAGTCGGCCGCCTAACCGACTGAGCCACCCAGGCGCCCCAGGTGGTGTGTTTTTAGACCTTAACTTGAAGAGTGAGACCATCAAAGCAATGCCTCCATATGTGGCCAAAATACAATTCATTCTACCTGTGAGAGTATAAGAGTTGAAATATTTTTTGATACCAGCAAAATGGAATTGGACATCAGTTTCTGGACCTGCTATGATTTCAGTCTTGCAAAAGGCACCAATTCTACTGGTCGTGTCCTCCAACGTACCCATGATGTTCAAGTTTTAATGTCCTTGTCTACTAATTCTAGCATCTGTTATTTCTGGATCTGTTTCTCTCGTTTGATTTTTCTCTTTATTATAGGTCTTTTTTTCCCCCTGCTTTACATGATAGGTAATTTGTATTTTTTTATTTTTACTTTATTATTATTATTTTTTTAAGTTTTATTTATTTGAGAGAGAAGGAACCAGCAGGTGAAGGGTGGGGGGGAGGGGACAGAGGATCCAAAGCAGGCTCTGTGCTGACATCAGAGAGCCAACTGCAGGGCTCAAACTCATGAACTCACCACTGTGAGATTGTGACTGAGCCAAAGTCGGACACTTAACTGACTGAGCCACCCAGGTGCCCCATGATTGGTAATTTTTTTTTAATGTTTATTTATTTTCGAGAGACAGAGCATGAGTGGGGGAGAGGCAGAGAGAGACAGAGACACAGAATCCAAAGCAGGCTCCAAGCTCTGAGCTGTCAGCTCAGAGCAGGACTTGGGGCTCGAACTCACAAACTGCGAGATCATAACCTGAGCTAAAGTTGGATGCTTAACAGACTGAGCCACCGAGGTGCTCCTGATTGGTAATTTTTAATTGGATTCCAGATATTGCAAGTTTTACCTTTTTAGGTACTGATACTATTGTATTCCTATAAATATTTGTGACCTTTGTTCTGGGATACATTTAGTCATTTTAGCAACTTCGAGGCTTGATTTTTAAGCTTTGTTAGCTGGAGTCTGAGCAGATTTTAGTCTAGGATAAATGTTTTGTTTTACTTTTTATTTTTTTGAAGTTTATTTACTTATTTTGAGAGAGAGAGAGAGAGGGAGAGAGAGAGGGAGAGAGAGAGGGAGAGAATCCCAAGCAGGCTCTGCACTGTCAGCCCGGATGCAGGGCTCTCGAATTCACGCACCATGAGATCATGACTTGAGCCAAAGTCAAGAGTCAGACGCTTAACTAACTGAGCCACCCAAGTGCCCCCCCTTTTTTTTTAAGAGAGAGAAGCAGAGAGAGAGTGTGTGCACAAGGATGAGGACATATGCTTGCATTACAAGGCATGTGTAGAGTGGGGTGAGGGTGCAGGTTCTAGCAAGAATAGAATTCAGAGCAAAGGGAAAAAATGGCTTTTTTTAGGGGGTCCCTTCACAGTTTGCCTATCTCATTTGCTTTTTGTTTTTGTTTGTTTGGGTTTTTTATTAATGGCTGATGGGAACACAAACTCCTTCTGGTTCTAAGTAAGATTTGGGGCTGTCACCTTTTAATTCTTTGGAATAGTTTTTTCTTTGACAATCTGCTCCATGCATGTACTGATTATTACTAAGCCGAAGCCTCAAGGGGAGCCCCCTAGATCTCTGGAGTCATCTCTCTGCACAGTTCTGTCCTGTCTAGCTTCTAGCCATCTTGGCCTCCCCAAACTCCCAGTTTCATTTCTTCAACTCAGGGAATCTGACAGACTCTACCTGAGTTCCTCCCCATTGTATTTGGAAACTCTCTCCAGACAATAAACCAGAGCATCATTGAGCTTATATTGTTGTTTCTCCTCTTTCGGAAATCTCTGTCCTGTGCTGCCCAATGGACAATGTCTGAAAAATGATTGTTTCATGTATTTTGTCTGGTTCTTTGGTCGAGTCATGTGGGAGCATAAATCTTTTCCCAGTCACTCCATCTTAGCTGGAAGTATGAGTTCTTAAAATCTAAAAATAATTTGTTTCTTTGGAGTGTATTTATTGAGCACCAACTATGCCCAGCATGACAAGACATGTGGGATACAAGCTGACAGACTAAATTCCTGCTCTCCTACCCCATGTAGCCCAGTGAAGGAGACAGGTTTTGGTGGGATGATTACAATAAAATGTGGAGAGTCTCTGACAGCGTACAGTGATCTAACTTAGTCCAGGAGATTAAGAAATACTCCCTGGGGTATCTGGGCTCAGTTAGTTGAGCATTTGACTTTGGCTCATGTCATGATCTCACGGTTCATGGGTTTGGGCCCCGTATTGGGCTCTGTACTGACGGCTCGGAGCCTGCAGCCTGCTTCTGATTCTGTGTCTCCCTCTCTCTCTGCCTCTCCCCCACTCGTGCTCTGTCTCCCTCCCTCTCTCTCTCTCAAAAATAAATAAAGGTTAAAAAATTAAAAAAAAAGTCACATCCTCTACTGATTGAGCTAGCCAGGTACCTCAAAATTGGGATACTTGTGAAACAATCAGTCAGGTGGTCACCTTTCCACTGTTTCTCAGCAGTTTCTTTTCTTCTTAAAGTAAGTTCTGCACTCAACCTGGGGCTTGAACTCATGACCTTAAGATAAAGAGTCCCATGCTCAGGGTGTCCGGTGGCTCAGTTGGTGTCTGTTGGACTTTTGATGTCCACTTAGGTCTTGATCTCAGGGCCCTGGGTATGGAGTCTACATTAAAAAAAAAGAGTCACATGTGATGTGGTTTGAAGTGTTGGGTTTGGAGCCAATGGCCAAGAAAAAAATCCTTGAGTTGTCTTCAGTGCAAAAAGGTGGTGTTATTAAAACATGGGGGGGCGGGGCGCCTGGGTGGCTCAGTTGGTTAAGTGGCCGACTTCAGCTCAGGTCATGATCTTATGGTCTGTGAGTTCAAGCCCCACATCGGGCTCTGTGCTGATGGCTCATCAGAGCCTAAAGCCTGCTTCGGATTCTGTATCTCCCTCTCTCTCTGCCCTCCTCCTGCTCACGCTATGTCTGTATATCTCTTAAGAATAAATGAAAAACATTAAAAAAAAAAAAAACATGGGGACAGGACCCATGGGCAGAAAGAGCTGAGCTGGGGTTGTGATGGGTGACTGATTACATACCTTCAAGTTGGAAGGGGGGTAGGGATAGTTTAAGTCTTAAAGGCATTTTGGAAGCAAGGTTTCCAGGACCTTGAGGAACTAGCTGCTATTAAGACAAGGTTATTTACTACTGTTTAGTAAAATATTAGTCATGAGAACCTTCAGACGTATATCAGTGGGCCATAAATTTAGAAGATGATTGCTAACATATATCTTGGGCAGGCAGAGATAAAAGAAGTTTCCAAAAGGATTTTTATATGTTAAAGAAGATTTACAGGATTCTGAAGGTAGGCTCCGGTCAAGTTAAGGTTGCTTTTTGCCTCTAGCAAAGTATTAACAGTGAGCAGTCGAATTCTTGAGGAAGGTCATTCGGGCCTGTCTCAAAGACTTGTCAATGGGCTGTAAGTAGTAATGAAATTTAATTTGTTCTTTTGCCTTTGTTTCCCACATCAACATGCTCTACTGACTGAGCCAACCAGGTGCCACCCTAGGGTTAGATGAATATTTAGAAATGAGAGCCTTGGAGCATGCAGCTGGCCCAGTTGGGAGAGCACATGACTCTTGGTCTCAGGGTCATGAGTTCTAGACCCATGTTTGGTGTAAAGATTACTAAAATAAATAAATAAATAAACTAAAAAAAAAAAGGAAGAAGAAGAAATGGAAGCCTTGTCATAGTATGTAGAAGTGGGCATAAGGTTATGTATGTGCCTTAAGGAAACATACCTGAACATATGTTGTATGTTATGTAAATGAAGCTTGTACTTCTTCTTGGGCACGGATTTTAGTATTATAAGTTACTCCATGGGTCACTCCATTGTCCATCTTTGCAGGCCTGAGTCAAGGGTTAAGATCAAACTGGTCTGGGTAGTCTGGGTGACCAGAGCTCTTCATCCATGCAGTCCTTATTCCTTGAGTGGTGGTTTTGGTTTCCATCCAGGATTCTATGCCCATGGGGTCTTTTGCCTGAGTTAAGAGATAAGCTGGGGCACCTGGGTGGCTCAGTCGGTTAAGCAGCTGACTTCAGCTCAGGTCATGATCTCACGGTCTATGAGTTCGAGCCCCACGTCGGGCTCTGTGCTGACGGTTCAGAGCCTGCAGCCTGCTTTGGATTCTGTGTCTCCCTCTCTCTCTGCCCTTCCCCTGCTCACGCTCTGTCTCTAGGTCTCTCAAAAATAAATAAACGTTAAAAAAAAGAGATAAGCTGGAAAGATGAGTTTAAGCAAAAATGTGGGACAAACTTGGTAGGTACAGGCAGGTGAGCAGTAAAGTTCACATCTTGGGGTCTAGCTGGTGACACTGGGACTGTGCTCTCAGAGCTGAGTCCTGAAGACCAGAGCCTGTGTGTACCCTCCTGATTCCCAGGGAATCTATAATCTTTTGGGATTGGGGGAAGCCTCTGCTCCAACATGGGGTGGTCTTCATGAAGAGGAAAGTCTCAGGAACCTGGAGGGACCCAGGCAGTGGATCATTAGTCTGAGTCAAAATGGAGACACAATGGCCAGTCCAAGAGACTCTAGGACATAAGTTATTTTCCCATAACAACTGCCAATGGGAAGCCAGGGAATGTTTTCTGTCACTGGAAGTCTGGGTGCCTGGGCTGGGAAGGCACAACTCTTCCAGGTTGTTCCTTGAGTTGGCCTCAAATCCTAGTTTTGTTTCTGTCTGATACCCTACGATGAGAGCCCTACGGGTTACACTGGGCCTGTGTCCTTGGGTTCCTCAACACAGAGAAGGCCCAGGTCACTACATCTGACCATTACCTGGAGGGTTCTGACTTGTGAGGAAGGAGCCCACAAGAAGGACTTGTTCTATCTCTACTCCATACTGCTTTATTGGCTCAGTAAATTACTGCACCACTTCTGGCCTCAGCTTTGTTATCAATAAAATAGGCTTAATCAATGATCCCTGAGGCATTGTTTCTACAAGTGCCTGGAAGGATGGTGATGGTGATAAACATAATGGTTAATATTTATTTTTTTCTTTGTTTTTTCCTTTCAAAATCATGTTTATTGAGGTATAATTTAGATACAATAAAAATGCACAAATCTTGGGGAACCTGGCTGGCTCAGTGGGTAGAGCACGTGTCTCCTGATATCAGTGTTGTCAGTTTGAGCCCCACGTTGGGTGTAGAGATTACTTAACACTAAAATATTTCCTTCTTTCCTCCCTCCCTCCTCCCTTCCTCCTTCCTCCTTCCTTCCTTCCTTCCTTCCTTCCCTCCGTCCTTCCTTCCTTTCGTAGCTTCACATCTAGCATGGAGCCCAATGCAAGGCTTGAACTCACCATCCTGAGATCAAGACCTGAGCTGAAATCAAGAGTCAGTCACTTAACTGACTGAGCCACCCAGGCACCCCAAGTATTCAGTTTAATAAATTTTGACAACTGTCTAGACAAATATTAACTACCACCACAATCAAGTTGTAGAACCTTTCCATCACCCCAAAGTATTACCTTATACTTCATAGTCAATTCCTTCCCTTCACTCCCAGCCCAGAAAAAAAATTCTGATTTACATTACTATAGATTAGTTTTGTCTTTTCTAGAATTTCATGTTAAGTGGAATCATACAGTATGTACTCTTTTGGGTTTGGCTTTTTTTGCTTAACAGTACATTTGCGATCTAGTGGTGGTGTTATGCACATTAGTTGTTCATTCCTTCTTAAAAATTTTTTGATAAAATATACATAATATTTACCATTTTACTCATTTTAAGTGTCTAAGTCAGTGGCATTAAGTGCATTCATAGTGTTGTATAACCATCACCACTATTTCCATAATTTTTCCATCATCCTAAAAAGAAACTTTGTACCTATTAAACAGTAACTCTCTATTTCCCCTTACACCCAGATCCCCACGACCTACTTTTACTTTCTGTCTCTGAATTCACCTATTCTAAGTACTCCATGTAAGTGGAATCATACAATATTTGTCCTTCGTGTGTTTTCTTTTCACTTAGCATAATATTTTCAATGTTAACACGTAAGCATTTGTCAGTTTCATTCATCTTTAAAGCTAAGTAATTCCATTATATGCATATACCACAATTTGTTTACCCATTAATATGTTAGTAGACACTTGGATTTGTTCATTTCTTTTTATTGCCGAGCAGTAGTCTGTTTTATGGATATACTGCAATTAGTTTATCTGTTTATATATTGGACATTTATTTCCAATTTCTGGCTATTATGAATAAAGTCCTTGAGTGACAAAATGCTTTCATTTCTCTTGGGTAAATACTTAGGAATACAATGGCTGGATCATATTATAGGTATAAATTAATTTTTTGTTTTTTAATTTTTTGAGTTATTTATTTATTTTTGAGAGAGAGAGAACAGGGGAGGAGCAGAGAGGGAGAGAGAGAGGGAGAATCTCAAGCAGGCTCCACACTGTCAGCCTACAAACTGTGAGATTATGACCTGAGCTAATCAAGAGTCAGAACCTTGGAGGTGGGGAGGGGGAAAAAAAAAGTCAGATGCTTAACCGACTGATCCACTCAGACGCCCCTAAATTTAGTTTTCAAAAAAATGCCAAATTTTTTCAAAATGTCTGGAGATTACCAATGGACTAAGGTTCCAGGCATTCCACATCCTTGCATCTTTAGTTTTGGTCTATTCAGCTGGGTTGTGGGAGTTCTGATTTGCACTTCCCTGATGAATAATCATGTTAAGCATTTTTCATAGGTTTTTGGCTATTTATATTCTTTTGTAAATTATCTGTTCAAATCTTTTGTCCATTAAAAAAGGGAGGGGGTGTTCATACCTATTTTTGCAATTAATTCCGGCCGGGCACAATGCTCAGTAGTGTTCATGGCTTTACATGTTTTAAGCAAGGACTGCCGCGTACAGAAGCCGTAACGGAGCAAGACTCCGAGCAGAGAAGAGTCGTGACAGCTCAGATAGAGAACGGCTCAGACGTTTCTGGGTAGGGCCACGACGTCTCCTCAATGCTCCCGCCGTGATTGGCTGAAGGAACACTTCCGCAGGCACTTCCGACTCCCTGACGGCCCAGAGCATCTGTAATTGGCTGGGCTGGCCCAGCGTGAGTCTTTCCGGGAGTTGTAGTTCTTGGGTCTCGGCTGGGGACGCCGGGAAGGACCAGTGGACAGAGGCCAGGAGCCGCGGTTGGGTTTGGTCGCGGCGGCTGACATCATGTCCCGCGTTTCGGTGCCCTGCCATGTGAAAGGCACCGTGGCCCTGCAGGTGGGCGACGTGCGAACCTCCCAAGGCCGGCCTGGTGTGCTGGTCATCGATGTCACCTTCCCCAGCGTCGCGCCCTTCGAGGTGAGCAAGCCCCGTGGACGCGAGCGGGGCACCTGGGCGGGGCTGACCTGGGAACTCGGGCATGTCCCGGGTATGTAATCTTTTACAGAAAGCCTCTGCAGTGTTCTTGCCCTTGCGAATCAGTTAACCATTTACTTATTACTTCAGTCAACACGTATTTATTAACATGCAGCTTTCTGCCCTGTTCTCTTTAACATCTTTGCCCCATATCCAGGACAGTGCTGGCGTAGAAGTGCCAAGACAGTAGGGTGATGCTGGTAATACAGTTGTGAACCAAGGAGAGGTGAGAGGTCATTTGATTCCTGGCCACTGGGCTAGGGATCCTTAGACAATGCGTTACCTCAACACCTGCCTCCTGCCCATTCCTACAGTCCCTGCTGGAGGTCAGATTCAGCTCATTCCTCATCAGGATCATCCCAACGGCTCCAGGTTCCAATCTCCAGTTGCCTGTCCAGTCCACATCTATTGGCAGAGTGACTAGCACTACAAGACCTCAGCATAGAGGACAAAGTCCACTTTCTAATGGCCTGAGGGCCACACTCTGCCTGTGCCCTGCCTGCCTTTTGACCCCATGCACTTTGTCCTATAGTGTGTGGTCATCTTTCAAACCGTTTTTTACTATAAGCAAGGAAACTTCCCTAAATGGAACCAACTCTGTAAATCCCTATTCAATAGGTGTAGGGTGGAGCCTATACATCTATATTCAAAAAACAAACAAATGAAAAAACACCCAGCTTCCTTGGGTGATTCTGATGAGCGTCCAGTGATGAGAATTGCCAGAGCCAGGCTGAATCACTGCCATTTCAGGGGTAGGCCAGGTTTTCTCATCCCTTGGTGCCCGTTTGCATATGTTACTTCCACATTGTCTGTCTTTCCTGATTCACTTGATGAACTCCTTCAGTCCTCATCCATACAATTTCTGCCTCCTCTAGAGTTAGGGTTCTGACCTCTGGCAGCATCTTAGACTTGTGACAAGATCTGCAGTCATGGTTTATTTGCATGACCTGCTCATTTAGACTCTGAGCTCTTCTAGGAAAGAGACATTGTCTTTGGGTCCCAGTGGATGCTTGCTGAAATTGTTAGATGGGTAGTAGTAGAGTACCTTCCTAAGGGGGAAGAGATTGTATGTTTGAGCCTCTCAGGCCCTAAGCCTGGGTCTGATTTGTCGTGGTGGGTTGTGTGTGCTCTAGTTACAGGAGATCATGTTTAAGAATTACTACACAGCTTTTCTGAGCATCCGTGTTCGGCAGCATACCTCAACGCACACACCAGCCAAGTGGGTGACCTGCCTACGGGACTACTGCCTCATGCCCGACCCACACAGTGAGGAGGGAGCCCAGGAATATGTGTCACTGTTCAAGCACCAGGTCAGCTGGGACTCAGCATGACTAAGGGAGTCCAGATGAGGGCTCACAGGGGGCCTGGGGATTGGGCCAGGACACCAGGAAGGAAGAGGGGAGGGGAGGTTGGCCTGGGCTTGTGCCTTGGTGGGATTACTATTCTTTCCTTCCCAAAGGTCTGGGGAGGCGGCATCTTGGTTCATTGGTGGTTGGGAGGCCCTTGGGCTGTGAGCTAGGGCCTTGCTGGGTCCTTGTGTGTGTGTGTGTGTGTGTATGTCAGATGCTGTGTGACATGGCCAGAGTACTGGAGCTGCGCCTGATTCTGCGACAGCCATCACCACTGTGGCTGTCTTTCACAGTGGAAGAACTGCAGATTTACCAGCAGGGACCAAAGGTAAGTGACCAGCTTAGAGATGTTGGGTTGGCCCTTTCCTGGGGAGGCTCTTAGCTATGGCTAGGAATGCTGGGTGTGGGCCTCGAAGTAGATAGGTAGGACTCAGAAGGAGGCCTTCATGGAAATTAGCCAGGTAAGGGTGCTAGAAGTTCATGGTGAGAGTTGAGGCCATGTTCTCATATCCTCTGACATTTAAGGCCACTTGCCTCTCTCAGAGCTTGAGCCTTCAGCGGCTCCTTGTGTTTCCGGGGCCTCCTGCATAGCAGAAAAGCTTAGGTAGTCTGACTGCCCCCTTGGACTTCTGTGGACCCCTGAACAGGATTTTCTCAGTGTCTGAGGCTCAGGTGCCCTTCTCTCTGCTCTGAGGACCTTGGAATACGGCCCTGGGGCTCTCCCACTCTGCCTCTTTCACAGCAGTATGCCATTGCTTTGCAGAGCCCCTCCATGACCTTCCCGAAGTGGCTCTCCCACCCAGTGCCTTGTGAGCAGCCTGCTCCCCTCATTGAGGTAAGCCCTCATCCTGGGTCAGAACCATGTGCGAATAGGCCCTGTGTCCAGCACAGGAGGCCTCACCCGGGCTTTCTGCAAGAATCTAGGACTGGACCCAGGGCCCTTGGTTCACTCTGTGCATCTTCCTCCTGGGTGGTCCATGGGATTTGAGGCATCTCTGAGTGAGGCTGGGCTGCCTACTGCACATCAGGCCCCATCCTCATATGTTACAAGTCATCTGGGAATGTTACTGGTCTCAGTTGGAGGGCCCTGTAGCCCAACTTGGCCTCTCTGGAGCTTTAAGGGCAGTGCTGGGGAGAGACCCATGGCCACTGACCCCTCCTTCTGGAGCAGGGTCTCCCAGACCCCAGCAGGGTATCCTCCGAGGTGCAGCAGATGTGGGCGCTGACAGAGATGATCCGGGCCAGTCATACCTCCACAAGGATCGGCCGCTTTGATGTGAGTGATCGCTTTCCCCTGCTTGGCTCCCGTTGCCCTGAGCCGGTCAGATTGATGGTCTTTTGTGTTTCAGGTGGATGGCTGTTATGACCTGAACTTGCTTTCCTACACTTGAACGGTGGCTCTTAACCAAGATGTTGGTCTTCCGTGCCCACCCAGACCTGGTTTAGGCCACCAGAGGCTGAAGTGCTTTCCCTGTGCATTCCGAGTGTTGCCTGCATGCCCACTGTATCTGGCCACGTTCACAGATTCAAGATTCTTGGGGGCTAAACTGTGTTGCTTCAGCATGAGCTCTCAGCAGGGATGTACTCTGTCCTCATCTGACTGCAACCTGAAACTCCTTTTCCTACCCTGAAAACACTCCTGTTCTGTTTACTAAGAATCCCCTTCTGCCAACATGCACACTCCAGTCTTCTGCCTGCTCCTTCTCCCTGAATGCAGTGGGTTGGGGTGACCTACCAGACCCTGCTCTGTCATTGGAAGGCTGCTGTAGCCCTGGCAGTCATGTAGTTTGGAAGCTCAAGGGAAAAACAGGAGCCCACGTCTTCCTTCTGCGCCCCCTAGTGGTCTTCTTTCCTTTTGTGTTACGCCCAGAAGAAGAAATTTCCTGTCTTAACTCTTGCTGCCTGCCTAGGGAGTGAAGCTGAGTTTTTGGGCAGCCTGAATACCTTGGTCCCAGAGCTGGCTCCTGGATATGTGTTCAAATGGGTCTGCCCATCCAGTCTGGGCAGTGCCTCTGGCAAGACTGGTGTCTAAGAATGAGTTCTGGGACCTTTTTGCCCAAAGCACACCCTGTCCCTTCTCCCGCTTCCCCCTTCCAAAAATCATGCTCAGTGTGATGAAAGATCAACCTTGGTAGGGTGTGGGTCCAGGTGGGCATTCGAACTGGTGTCTTAAGAGGCTGAGGTCTGCTATGACTCCAGGCCTGTTGCTGAATAAGGCTGGCTGTTCTTATGAGAAAATCTACCTTTTCTGTTTTTTTCCTGGCTTTGCCCCAGGGAACTACAATGCAGCAGCACTGCAATATGTGTTAGACCTGGAAAATTGGAAGTTTATGCAGCTCAACAGCTTTCTGGAGGCAGGTCAGCTACCTTTCGGTGGCTACCTTCTGCTCATAACTATTACAATTCTTGCAGGTGTTATCTTTGCCTGTGGGATCATTTACTTAGCCCCATTTAGCTTGTGCTAAGAGGGTAATGACCACAGTCCTGTGCTCCGGGAGCAGGAACCTTCAGAGTGTCTGTGTGTGTGTGTGTGTGTGTGTGTGTGTGTGTGTGTGTAAGTGTATAAGAGAGTGTGGGAGGAGGTCCCTGAGGGGGTGGCAGGGACTGTGCTTCATTCATGGCTGTGCCTCCAGTACCCAGCACAGGGCCTGGTGTGCAGCAAGATCAATAAATACTTGTGGAATGCATGACTGCTAGCTGCCTGTGTCCTCCCAGTGGGAGAGCTGGAGACCCTCACTAGAGGCCAGATTACTGATGTGCTCAGCCTGGCAGGCTGGCTCCACCCTCCTGCGTGCTCTCCACCCCTTCCCCTCCCCTATGTGATCTTGCACTCCTGTTGTCCTGAATGTGAAATTCAGGCCTTCTAGCCCTTTATGGAACTTTGACCTTTTGGAGGCTAGGCTGTCATCAAGGGGAGGTCTAGCCCCTGGCTCTGACTCTGAGCAGCTTAACTGGTTTGGACAGTCTAATCTGCCCTGGAAGATCAACTGGAAGTGCCTGAGGCTGTGTCCCTACAGATTGGAGTCACTGCACTCTGCTCTAAAGCCCCGCCAGCCCTTGGGGCTGCCTGCCTTTTGGGCTGCCCGCCCCTTCTAATCCCCTTTATGAGAGAGAGACCTGTCCAAGCAGAGCCTGGACTACATCTCCCAGCGTGCCTGGCAGAGTGGTGGCCTCTGTGTGCCGGCCGCACCAGTTGCGGGCAACAATGCAGCGGGCAGTGAGCATGGTGGCCCATCTGGGCTTGCGTCTGCAGGCGTTCCCATCGGCCCTGGGCCGTCCACTCAGTTGCGCACAGGTGGGATAGAGGGTGCCGGGGCATGGTGCCAATTCTGGAGGGGCGGGAAGGGTGGGGGGAGGGTTGAGGCCGGGACCCTGGTGGCCCTGAACCCAGCCACCCGCAGGACGTGCTCCGCAGGACTCCACTCTATGATTTCCACCTGGCTCATGGCGGGAAGATGGTGGCGTTTGCAGGCTGGAGTCTGCCTGTGCAGTACCGGGACAGCCACGTTGACTCACACCTGCACACACGCCGGCACTGTTCGCTCTTTGACGTGTCCCACATGCTGCAGGTGAGCCAGGGAAGCATACTGGCTGCCAGTCAGGGCTTCCCTTCCACAGTGGTGCAGCTTTTGGCTTTGTTGGGAGGTAGAGTCCAAGGGCGGTCCTTGCAGAAAAGGTGGAGGTCCTGTCTGAGACTATAGCCCAGGAAATTAACTCAGAGGATCTCTTGACTGTCTCCGCTTTAATCTCTTCAGCCTGCTCCCTCTTAATAGCCTGACTTTATGTCCTGGGTTTCCCAGGGCTGGCGCCCATTCTCATCAATCGTCTTGGGTGTTGGTTTGGAAAAGAGGGTATTTCACAATGGCGCTGGGCCCTTTCAAGTTCCCTAAACACCTCCATTGCACCCCCTCCTGTGTTGGCGGATGTGGGGGAACCAGAGGTGGGCTGTCACCCGCAGAATCAAAAGACTGCTCAGGCACTTTGGCTGCATTGGGCTGTACTGTGGATGGCAGGGAGAGTACCTCCTTGCCCAATGGCTTTCCTGATTGCAGCTATTACTGTGGTCTGAGGTTTTGGATCTCTTTCCCAGACCAAGATACTTGGTTGTGACCGGGTGAAGCTGATGGAGAGTCTAGTGGTTGGAGATATTGCAGAACTAAGGCCAAATCAGGTGGGTCCCTCTTATTTTTACTAAATGGGTGTTATTAGTCATGAGCCAGGGCACAGCAACGGTTCAGACACAGCTTCTCAGGGCTTGCAGTCTTGGGGCATGGGGTCCCTGTGTCATGTCTGGACATCCAGTTATCTGCAGGGAGGGGCCTATTCCATCCTTACCGCATCAGCCTAGAAGGCCAGAAACCCAGATTTTATGTCCTGTTCTGTGATTTTCCATGTTACCAAACCTCTTGAAATTCAAAGGTAGTCCCTAAACTAGCAGCCTCATTATCACCAAGAGCTTGTTAGGGAATACGCTGTCTGGCTCTGCTCCAGACCTGCTGAATCAGAACCTGCAGTTTAACAAGATCCCCAGGTGATTCCTGTGACCTCTCAACCTCAGGCTCTGTCCATCCAGTGGGGGGGCTGTGAGGCCAGCCTCACAGTATTTTGGAGTATTGCTGTGGAGCTCATGGGATCATCAAGATGGACTTTGCTGTTTCTATCTTGGGGTTTGGGGAATGGACTGAGTTGTCCCAGTTCTGGGTGGGATGGAGCAGCAAGTCCTAGGTGTCATGGATTAAGTGTGAGGTGGGACTCTCAGTACTGAGTGGGGAGGGGTACAGAAGCCCCACCAGATCAGGGAGGTCGCCCAAGGTGGGGAAGGGGTGAAAACTTTCTCAGTGCATGAGGATCAAAAACCCTGTGCTTGGGCAGGGTCCTGGGCTCACCTAGCCTTGCTCCTCCTCCTCCCCTTCCAGCCCTGTGCATGAGGCTTCATGTTCATGAATCTGTGGTGGCTAAGTGGGCCCAGGGGTTTGCCTGACTCCTGGATCTGGAGGCAAAGATGCTCCACTTTGACACTAGGGGACGCTGTCGCTGTTTACCAATGAGGCTGGAGGCATCTTAGATGACTTGATTGTGACCAGCACCTCGGAGGGGTACCTGTATGTGGTGTCCAACGCTGGCTGCTGGGACAAGGACTTGGCCCTCATGCAGGTACAGCCCCCTGTATTCTAGGTACCCTGTCTCCCTTGTTCACGGAACAGGACAGACCTGGCAGGGACAAGGGGCTCAGACAGTGGCTTTTGGAGTGAATAAACAGCAGGCCAGAGTGGGTCCTGCCTGGAGTATGCCAGGTTTCAGTGCTGGGGTAGTGGAAGGAGTAAAACTGACCCTGACTCCCAAGTGAGCATCCTCTGGTGAAGGTGAAAGTTGGAGCCTGATGTTAGCGCTGGCAGACCTGGCCTTAGGTCATCCATACCACTTAGTTATGTGACCTTGTCAGATGGCTTACTCTGTCCAACTGTTCAGCTGTCCGCTCACAGTATGTGCTCAGTAAGTGGTCCCAGGCTGATGTGATGTTTCTGTCTTTCCTTTCAGGGCAAGGTCAGGGAGCTTCAGAACATGGGCAGTGATGTGAGTTTGGAGGTGGTGGATAATGCCTTGCTAGCCCTGCAAGGTGAGCAGGCCAGGCTAGGGTTGGAGCTGACCCTTGCCTCCTGGCTTTTTCAACTACTTAGCACAGAGGCCGTATCGGGAAGAAGGTGCATGGTGTGATATTTGTGTGCCATAATTCTAAGTTTGGTATTATGTCCTCCCTCCACCTGCCATAAGGCTCCATGGGCTGTGGGCAAGAGCACCTTCTCCCACCTGCAGAATAGTTCTTGCTCAGGGCTTATTCCGGTCTCTGAGTAAGGGCTGTGGTCCAGCTTTGAGGGGAAATTAGGACCTGGACAATTGGCCACTGTCTCCCTGGGCCCAGGCCCCACTGCGGCCCAGGTATTGCAGGCCGGCGTGGCAGATGACCTGAGAAAACTGCCCTTCATGACCAGTGCTGTGATGAAAGTGTTTGGCGTGTCTGGCTGCCGTGTGACCCGCTGTGGCTACACAGGAGAGGATGGTGTGGAGGTATGTCAAAAAGTAGGTGTAGGATCGTGCAGGGCACAAGACTCTGGAGCCAGCTGCGCACCTGCTCTTTGGTGTCCCATGCAGATCTCCGTGCCAGCTGCAGAGGCAGTCCACCTGGCAGCAGCTCTCCTGGAAAACCCAGAGGTGAAGCTGGCAGGGCTGGCAGCCCGGGACAGCCTACGCCTGGAAGCAGGCCTTTGCCTGTATGGGAGTGACATTGATGAACATACCACACCTGTGGAAGGCAGCCTCAGTTGGACATTGGGTGAGCTGGGCCAGCACTTGGATAGAATCCTGAAGGGAGAGTGGCCAGCCTATGACTGCTCCCAAGCCTGTGTAGCCACTATGACTTTGCCCATTAGATCCTCAGGAGGGTGAGGTGGGCAGCATAATCTTCAAGACCTGGGGACCGGAGGTGGGTGGCTCACTGCATTGCAGGGGAGGAATGGAGCTTGGTGTGTGGGCGGGGGGAGGTTGCTGAGCAAAAGGGCCTCACTGCTGGATGGATTTTCCTCGGGGTCCTTGTAACTAGGACCTCCTATGGCCAAGGGTTTTATGGACTGTGGCTTACGCCTGGTATCATGCTTCAGGGAAGCGCCGCCGAACTGCCATGGACTTTCCTGGAGCATCGGTCATTCTTCCTCAGCTGAAGGGCAAGGTGCAGCGAAGACGTGTAGGGTTAATGTGTGAGGGAGCACCTATGAGGGCGCACAGCCCCATCCTGAATACGGAGGGCACCATGATTGGTAGGTGGACCAGGAAAGTTGGAGAGCCCTTGTCCTTTCTTTAGGAGGGTGGGCATTGGAATGGTAAGGTGATGCTGACATACGGCTTCTGCTCACACAGGTACTGTTACCAGTGGCTGCCCCTCTCCCTGCCTGAAGAAGAATGTGGCCATGGGTTATGTGCCCTGTGAGTATAGTCGGCCAGGTACCCCGCTGTTGGTAGAGATACGGCGGAAGAAGCAAATGGCTGTGGTCAGCAAGATGCCCTTTGTGACTACAAATTACTATACCCTCAAGTGAGATGGATTGGGTCAGGGCCCCTCCTGTCCAGGAGCCTGGATGTGGAGGGCATTCTACAAGGGTTAGTCAGGAAGCTGAGGCTGAATACACTGGGGTTGGTGGCTAGGGTGGAGGTTGGTTTTGGTTTTCTGGTTGAGGGGAGCGGGCCATACCACCTATTCTCCCTCTCGTCATGTGCCTTTCCTCTTGGAGAGGCACACTTCTTGAAAAGACCCCATTCCTAAGCAATGGACCAGCTCATGCAATGTCAGCTTGTGCTCCCATTGACCCCATTCTTGTCTGCTAGAGGGCTATGGGAAGCACTAGTTCTGGCATCTCTCCCTCTCATTCTGCCAGGTGCTGGCTGTGGAACAGAGGCTTACATTTAGGGAGGAGGTAAAGCCTGCCCAACCTACCTCACTATGGTTTCTCATACCACAAAGGGGTTATTACCTTGGGTAGTGCTGCCTCTCCCTGGGCAGGAATGATTCCTGACTCACAGAGGCTTGGCCCTGTAGGGATGCTGTGCCTGTATAAACTTGGGACAGCTGAGGGGGTACAGACTCACTCTTCCACATTCCCAAGTTAGCCCAGCCTGCTGCCCAGTAGCAAACTGTGCCAGGCTCACCACCTGTTCTGGGCCCCAGGGCTGTTGTAGAGCAGACTGGGCCTCCTCCTGGACCTGCCTTACCCTGCGCTGACCTTTGCCCCTGGGGCCCATTACTGGACTCCACTGACTTCTAACAAAATATTAAACGAGCTTCCTTTCTTCTTGCTTGCCAGAGTCTCTAGCTTCATTGTCTTTTGTTCACATGATTCCTGGGGTGCCAGCCCAACGCCTCCTTGCCTGGCCTCTGAGGCAGGTTTAGAGTGGATTGAGAGGAGCAGGTCTATAAAAACTAACGAGGATAGTGCCCCCTCCCTACTGTGCACCCACCACTGCTCCTCCAGGGAGTTGGCGTCACCTCTCCACGTCATTGCATTCTGGGCACTGAGGGGCAGTAGCCCCAAGAACTCCCTTTCCAGTTTCCCCTGTCCACGCACATCCTTGTCCTGTCTGAATAACCACGCAACTGATATACTTCCAAGTTTAATAAGCCACATCCTTAGTTGAACCTGGGGTGAAATGTGAGACCCTGATTCTATGTGTGGTGGCATCAGCGGGTAGGTCTGAGGCTGCAGAACCATCATCCTACCAGCCAGAAGATACCTCCAAAGTAGGTACATGTACAGGAGTTCAGTGTAGTCCTACTTCCAGTGTGCTGCTGCTGCAAAGGTGGCCTAGTCAAAGGCTGCCAGATGGAAATGTGATCTTCAATAGAGGAAGCAGGCAGCGAGACAGAGGTAGCTGGTGGCCCAGCAGAAACAGGTATGGAAGTACAGCCTTCAGGAAAGGGAGGCAGTTCTAGGGTTATGCTGCTTTCAGAAACTGGCATGTGCCTCCCACACCTTTGGGGGAAGCTCCCCTGGCCCACTGTGTTAAGTGGCAGGCCTGCCCAGCCTGTGGCTCTTCCCTGGTGTTGAGAGAAGGTTCTTGGGGGGCTGAGATGGTGCTAGTGGGAAGGAGCTGAACCTGTGGCGTCTTAGGATGAAGCTCTTGTGGTTCCCGGTCAAGATGGGAAGTGATGAAGTGACAGGGCCACTCGGCACTAACTGCTTAGTACCTCTCTGTGAGGGGGCAGGGTACAACCCCACGGGCACTTACAGCGGAGGGAGTGGAAGGTCACCCTCGGGGCTTAGCCTCTTTCAGACACCCAACCTCTCAACAACAAGGACTGAGAGGAGTATGAATGAGCTGATATCCTGGAAAAGACAATTTTTCCATAGCCTGACTTGCACTTGAAAAGCTCTAGATGGGCAAGGGAGGTGGGTGTTTGGTGCTTCCATGTCCAGATAGTGCCAGCTCCCCCTGCCTTACACTTGAATGGCCAGCTAAGTAACCACAGAGTATAAGGCCATGTCCAGGCCAGGATTTCCTGGCTCCCTGCCAATAAAGCAAAAACAAATTCAAAAGCTTAGGGGAAAACAGACTTCCCTTACAAACCCCAGAGCTTGTCAACCTCAAGTTTCTTCTCAAGGACATTTTTATGGGGTCACATCCCAGGAGATGGGAAGGGGGACAGGAAAAAGCCAAGGCAGAAAATGGACTGTTGGCCTCCCCAACCCATAGGCTCTTCCTTAGCTGACCCCTGAGAGAGGAGGAACATGTTTTCTCTTCTTAAGGCACCCAGATCTGGGTAGAGGCAAATTTTACTGGCCCAATGCCTGGAGCTGCTGGAGGCAAGGCCAAGAGCAATGGAGGGCCAGGTCTGCAAGCACTGGGGTACTCCCTGCCCCCAACCCCTCCCCTCATGCAGTCTCTGGGGTCTGGGCAGCAGCAGAACCCAGTGTGGGAACCAGCAGACCCGGTGATGTCTCTGGAGATCCCTCTGTTGCCTTCCCTTATTCTCTGTGGGTTTTGAGAGGTTCGTTTGCTGTTGTTTCCCTAAAAGTGATGGAGAAGAGAAAAGGATTATTCCACAGGCAGCACAACAGTCCCTGAGATTGGCTCTCTCTAGCCCTTTAGGGGCTGAGGTGGCTCAGTAAGGTCACACTACAATCTAGACCTCTCTACTAAATCCCCCCAGCCCACACTAGATCCCTCACCTTTCTCCTGCAGACACATTCTTCCTCCTGGTTCCTCACCTTATGGTGTTCCTGTCCTTCCTCAGTTGCCCAGGACCTGGACAGTGGCAAGCCTCCTAACTGGCCTCTTGCCTTCTCTATTTGGACCCCTTTATCTTCTTGCCATGAAACAGGCAGTTATAAAGACAAATTAGATCAGGCCATAGCCTTGCTGAGTCCTTCAATAGCTTCCTCAGATTTGGGATAGGGTTTCATGGGTCCCTCCATGCCTTCAGTTTGAGTTCCAGTGCCACAGCTCTGTCTATCCTTCCAATATGACACCATTGTTCTTGCCCTGGGACTTATTCTATCCATTTTATTTGCCTAGTACACTTAATCACTCCCTAGCCTCCACACCGCTGCCCTTACCTTTTATTTATTTTTTTGCTGCCCTCCCTTTTAAATCTCTGGCTCTCCCTATAAACAGGGCCTGGATTGTCCTTGTTCTCTGGACCTAGTTGTCCCCCGCCCCCCCGTCACATGGAAGGAGCTCAGAAATTAGTTGAATGAATGCTCTGATTAGTGAGTAGATGTTTTACAGATGAGGAGACTGACCTGATGAGGCCAGAAGGTGTGGTAAGGACAAAGGGTCCTGCCTTTCTAATTGAAGGGCTTGCAGTACAGTGGAACCCAACAGACTTGCCACCTCATTTCTGAAATTGTGACAATAGCACCACCAGCCCCACAGGTTGCTGAACAGCATATTGGTGGGCTTTTCAGAAATTAAAGCCTGAGCTCCACTTGAAGACCTTGGAGCTTGCTGAAAAGGCCACTAAACTGGTGGACTCCTACCCTGAGAACCTCCTGCCCCCATCCCGGTTCCCAGTACAGGCCTGTCCTCTGCCTGCCAAGCATAGGGTTGCGATGGGCGCAGATTTACTCACCACGAAGTGAAATGCGTGGAGCCGTCAGGTGTGGATCCGTTCTGGCCGCCCAGACCTGGGGGCAGGAACACATCCAAAGCTGCAGCAGGCTGGGGGTGGGGTTCTGAGCAGGTAGGTATCAGCCCAGGTCAGGTTTGAGGCCAGTGGTGTTGTTTGGTGAAGAGTCCCGTGGGGGCCCTAAAGGGACTGGTAGTATTGTCCGATAGAGGTTCAAAGGAGGTTAAAATGTGATGGGGTGGACCGGGGTTTCTGGCATGAAATGCTATGTTGGCATGGATCAGGGCACAGAGTTAAGTTGTGATGAGGTCCTTAGGGGACCAGTGGTAGTCTAGGGGGTTCTGGGGAGCCCAGTGATGCAGCCCAGTGGGGGTGGGGAGCCTCACCTGGGCGGTGATACAGCCCTGTCACCGTGCTCCCGTAGAACCCCCACGCCAGCTGGATGCCCAGGAGACTTAACACCAACCACAGTAGGAGCAGCTTGAAGAGGGTCACGCGCATGTCCTGCGCCTCCCACTCCCGCAGGAACTCGCTGCCCAGGGTGCCCAGCGCGCCCAGCACCGTGGTCGGCAGAGCCTGCAAGGACTGCCCAGACCAAGGCTCCGCCATGACTGGCCCATACCCCACCCTGGGGACTGTCACCGAAGTTCCCACTGCGCAGGCGTCTGGTCTTCCGGGGCCAGGCCCGTTAGTGCGCACGCGTAAAACCAGGCAAGGCTAGCCACTTCGCTTGCGCGAAGAGTTGGCAGTTTAGGGAGGAGTATTAAAACCGCGCACGCGCACCCAGCCCCACCCTGCTTACTTAAAGGATGAGTGAGTCGAGAAGCATAAAATAGCAACCAGGTCTTTTATAGCCCTGGAGTTCCCGTGATGCCCCACGCGGCTGCTGTGATTGGTTAAGCGCCTTGCCTTTAGGGCGTGGACGCGCTCCTGAGCAATCGTAGCTGAGCTGTGAGTGCGCGCGCGTGCGCGGGGCCGCGGCTGGGGCTGGCTCGAGCCCGCTGGCGCACGGGAGCGCGCACGTCGCTCCCCGCCCTCCCGCCGCCGACCGCCCTCGCTCGCTCGAGCTCCCCGCCCGCCGCCCGCCGTCCTCCGTCGGTTCTCTCGTTAGTCCGCAGCCGTCTCCTCAGCCACTCGCCGTAGTCTCCGAGCTTGCGACTCGCGGACAGGCGTCCTTGGCGTGGAGAGGTCGGATTGCGAGTCGTCGCCTGAGGTGAGCGAGAGGGTTCCCTCCTGGCGCCGCGGCGCCCCGGGCCCGCCCGCCCGGCACTCTTCCGGCCGCCAGCCCGCCCGCCTCCCCTCTGCGGCCGCGCCCCACCTGCTGCTCTCGGCTGGCTGCCCCTGGGTCCCGGCCCCTGCCCCTGCCTCCCGGCCCGGGCCCCGCTCCCCAAAGAGGCGGCCCCGCCCGCACAGTCCCCGGAAGCGCGCCCCGCGGCCTCCCGCGCCCCTTCCCCCGCCTGGCCAGGCCTGGTGGAGCCCAAGCCGCCCGCCCGCGGTCCCGGGCGCTTCCTCTCACGGCTGCGCTGGGCAGGGCGGGGGCTTCGAGCCCGGCCCGGCGACCGCGCGGTGCAGCCGGCCCCTGCGAAGTGCGCGTGGCTGTCGGAGTTGAAATGGGAAAGAAACTCTTTACAACTCCATCTTGGCTTTTACATTGAATATGAAATATGAATCACCGTTTTATACTGGGTGAAGTCCAGTTATGTTTTGGGTAGATTTTCTTTTTAAATGTAGTACTCTAGGAAATTGTGTAAGTAAAAGGAGTGTTGAAATCTTATGGGTTAGGATTCTTGGGTATTGAAAGGACATTTTCCTGTTAAACATTTTTTTCATGACTTAAACTGTGTTGCATCGAAATAAAGTATTCATTTGAAATTTTGCTTAGTCTCAGTTCCTACCTTGATTAGGAATCACCTAAACATATCCTTAGTTACCGATTGACTCAGCTACGAGCCATCTTTATTAAATAGCACTGTTTGCAGTTAATAATTTGGTCAAAAGCATGTTTAGTAGTTTATGGTGGAAAATCCGCATCCTTTTTGCCGTAGAATTGGTTCCACTTGTGTTTTTTAATGGTCCTGATTTGAAATTTTTACCAACGTTGGTGACTTGTTTGGTTCTTTTTGTGTTTAAGATTGTCTTTTGAAGTAAATGTTTCTTGTAGGTGTGTAATCAGATTATAGTCCTCTGATCTGACGGGGAAAAATACTTTTAAAAATATTATATGTGGTGAGAGTTTTTCAGCCGCTTAGTGTCAAACATCCAAATGTGTGACCTGTGTGTACCATTGGATGATGGTCACTTTGAACATACTGGTTTGAGCTTTGGGCACAAGTGACATTGTTTGATGTGAAGGTACAAGACTAATTCCTAACTATGAAGGATAACTTACTAAAGGATTTCTTTTGATAAATTGTCTTAAAAGTAGTTTCATCTACTTTTGTAGAGCACTGGTGGCCCGTGGGGACCTAACAAAATAGAAGACAACCTGCTTTGAGTCAGAGTCTAGTCCTCTGTTCTCATAAAAATGTATACTGGAGGGAAGAAGAGAATAGGAATCCACTAACTTTTTCATAGATCCAGAATTGTAGATGTGAAAGGAATCTTCAGGGCTTCTATAGTCCAACCTCATTTGCATATGAGGAAAATGAGTCCCAGAGAGTTTTGTAAATATCCCAATGTTACAGGTCTAGTCAGGTGCAGGCCAAAACTATTTTGTCTATATGGTATTTTCCTTGTACTCCCAAACAGTTTGCTTAGAGTTAAGTAAAAATTCAGGATTTAACAACTTATTTCCAGCACTTTCTCTATTTATGTATTACTGATATGTGTGAGAATCTGAAAAATTCATTAAAAAAATTTGTTTAATGTGTATTTTTTTTTTAAATGTGTATTTCTGAGAGAGAGACAGAAAATGAGCAGGGGAGGAGCAGAGAGAGGGAGACACAGAATCCTAAGCAAACTCCAGGCTCTGAGCTGTCAGTGTAGAGCCCAATGTGGGGCTCGAACTCACAAACTGCAAGATCATGACCTAAACCAACTGAGCCAGCCAGGTGCCCCCAAAAATTTATTTCCTAAACAAATTTCAGTTTTTTAGCTTTAAAAAACACTGTCCTCCCTGAAACTGGGCGGTCCTGCAGTTTATTGAAATAGATAAATGAATATACAGAGTCCCTGCTTGGCCTAGTTTTGGCTTTAGGTGTTTGGGTCTTCTTGAGGGACCAGCTTCTTCCAGAGGGCAGCCCAGACTCCCCTGTTCCAAATCCAACATAATTAGGTCAGGCTAAGATATTATCATGTGACCGAGGGCTCTTTTGACTATGGATTTGAGGTGGGATGGAGAGAAACTGCACATATCAAGTAAATAGTTCCTTGTGTATTACGTATGTGGTAGTTGTTTTGCTGGAGTATTCTCAGAGTCCTAATTCCTGGTAGAGTGAACACAGGTAGATCTTGAGGTGTTTCAGGCCCATGGAGTAGAGTTGAAGCAGTGACAAGAGGAGGAGTTGCTATTTAGGGTTTTCTTAGTTGTCGTAGAGCTGAGAGATTTATGTTAACTCTGTCAGAAGAAAGACTGATATTTCAACTTCTAAGAACTAATTTGGGCTTGCTGAGGTTCTATAGACAGCACTTTGGGTTTAATTGCATTATGGCTACTAGTGATAAAGATAAATGGTACATACTCACTGGATTTTAATCACATATATTTGTAGTAGTAAAAGGTACCTAAAAGTTACTTCACCTTCCTGTACCACTTACTTTATCCCTTTATGCCTGTGGCCAGTGGAACTTAGTTTGCATGCGCCTACACATTAATGTAACTAAATTGTAAACTAATGCTAATGTGTCTTAACCATACTCTTGCTTGCTCTTTGGGTATGTGCTCACTGTTAAGTACTTGTGAATTACTAAATTAAAATTTCCAAGACAGTTTAAAGTTAGTAATTAATGTAAAATCCCTATTTCAAGTGTTTCTAGTTCAAATGACTCATTTATAATCTGTGGTACTGCAGTATTAAGTGAAGGTCTTGTATACTCATAATTATGGTAGTCATGTGACAAAAAATCAGATAGGCATTGAAGCTTCTCATTCTGGGTGTTGGTCTGAATTTATTGGTGCTTCTTCCAGATGATTCTGAATAACATTTTATAGTTAATAATGGTCAAAATATAAGATAACACTCTTAAATCGTAGCCAGTTTGCAGTTTGTCCCAAACTGAGCTTGATTTTTTTTTTTATGAAGAGGGTGGATAAAGTAAATATGTTTAATTAAGCATGTTTATAATAGTATCTTACTATTCAAGTGAAGGTAGAAAGAAGAACATAAGCAGGTGAAATGTTTGGAGTGTAGTAAAGGGAGAAGCGGAAGGTAAAATGAAAGAGAGGTGATCAGAGACCAGATCATGTAAGGCTTTTAGGATATAGGAAGTTCTTTGGGTTTGTTCTGAAATGAGAAATCATTAGATGTTTTTTAGCAGGGGAATGATAATGATCTGATATTATAACTAGATAACTAGTTAAATAACTAGAATCCCTCACTAAGAGTAGGTGTAGATCGGAGTCCATTTTGACTTCATTTATGTTTTAAAAGTTTAAGGGGTGTCTGGGCGGCTCTGTCAGTTAAGCTTCTGACTTCGGCTCAGGTCATTATCTCGCAGTTCATGGGTTCCAGTCCTGTGTCATGCTCTGTGCTGACAGCTGGAGCTTGCTTCACATTGTGTGTCTCCCTCTCTCTCTTCCCTTCCCCCACTCATGCTCTGTCTCTCTTCATCTCTCAAAAATGAATAAACAAATTAAAATTTTTTTTGAAGTTTAATGTCTACACCCAGTGTGGGGCTCAAACTCACAACTCCGAGATCAAGAGTCCTACATTCTTCCAACTGAGCCAGCCACGCGTCCGTCCATTCTGACTTATAGTGAGCTAATATTGATCATCTCTGACAAAATATCAGAAGGATTTCTGAATAATTATCTTTCTTGACTTAATGATTTCATCCTGTTTGTTTTTTTTTTTTTTGAAACCATTGATTTTTCTGACAGTTGCCTTTCAGCATCTAATTTCTCAAGAATTAAGAATATATAATTAGGTTGGGGCGCCTGGGTGGCTCAGTCGGTTAAGCACTGACTTCGGCTCAGGTCATGATCTCACGGTTTGGGAGTTCAAGCCCCGCGTCGGGCTCTGTGCTGACAGCTCAGGGCCTGGAGCCTGCTTCAGATTCTGTGTCTCCCTCTTTCTCTGCTCCTCCCCTGCTCACACTCTGTCTCTCTGTCAAAAGTAAATAAACATTAAAAAAAAAAGATATAATTAGGTAAAGCAAGTTATTCAAATGTTCATGGTATTCTAGGTATTAGGGATACAGGTGTTCATTGTAAGATTTCTTTCAACTTCCCTCTGTTTAAAAATTTTTATAATAAAATATTGGAAAATTAATTAATGTAGGATTCATTTGCTTTTGCTTTTTGCTTATAAAAGGGCAGTATTTGTAAAGTAAGGTTGATTGTGTACATTTTCTTAAGTAGAGGAGGCTAAAACTTGTATAAATGTGATACATTTTATGATAGATCAATCAAAGATTAAATTCTATACTTTTTCCCTCTCCTGGATTCTAAATTACTTCAGGGAACTTTGGGCAACCTGTTTACATCCTGTGTTTTGTTTTTTTCATTGTAAAGTGAATAGACATAATTCCTGATATTTTTATATTTTTTATAGTGCCTTTCATCTGAGAAGTTCAAGGCACTTGTAGAACTTCTGGCACACAGGCTGTGGGTCTTGCAGCACATTTGTAAGGTATGTAAATAGAAACCTCTTCTTTTACTCCTCTTTTCCCATGGAAGAGAGATTCTTATATATTAATGTAAGTTGTGGAGAAATGTGAGTGTGTTACTGTTAATGACTCTCTTCACCAATCTTAAGTTCTTTATCTTACTCCATATTCTCTCTAGTCTTACTTTCCTACCTCTCCATAAGGTACTGCTCTTTTTATATTTTATTTTTTTTACTTTTAAGTGGTATTTCTTTTTTACATGAAGATAGATTTCTTAATCTCTCTCTTAATCTTTAAGGAGGTGGATCTTTTTTACATCTGGACCATTCTCATCTTATTCCTTCTGTTTTTCATCATTTTTAAAGTTTGTTTATTTTGAGAGAGAATGCATGCATGCACAGACGCTCGCTCTCCCAGTGTGTGTGTGTGGGGGAGAGAGAGAGAGAGAGAATACCAGGAAGGCTCTGTGATATCAACACAGAGCCCGATTTGGGGCTCCATCTCACGAACTGTGAGATCATGACCTGAGCCGAAATTAAGCATCAGGTGCTTAATTGACCAGGCGCCCTTGGTTTATATCTTTAAGTTTTCATTTTTTTTGATAGTTTAGTTATCATACATTTTATCCACAGCTTGTGCTGTGGGTATATCTAATTATCAGTGGCAAATGAGCCAGCTAGAGAATGAAGATCAGAGGACAGTTTTCCCTCTTAGCAGAGGGGTCAGGGTGTTACTGGCTTAGGTGGGAGCAGCAACTTGTATAACATCCCATCCAGGGGTTGTTTAGATATTTAAACTAATTACAAATAAAGGGAATAGTTAGAAATATCTAAGTTAGTTAGATATATACTTATTGATAAGTATATATCCTAATCTGGTACTGTTTTGATCTCCTTTTTCTGTTCTCTTTGGGTCTGAGGGAACTCTGTATATGGAGAAGCGAGCTGTGATGGGGATGAATATTATTTATTTTTTTCCAACTCGTTTGTTTTATTTTTTTAATTTATATTTTAGTTAATATACAGTGCAGTATTCATTTCAGGAGTAGAATTCTATGATTCATCACTTACATACAATACATAATAAGTGCCGTTCTTGGTATCACCTCAGCCATCATTCATTTAACTCATCTCCCATCCCCCTGCCTCCATCAACCCATAGTGTGTTCTCTATCATTAAGAATCTCTTGTGGTTTCTCTCTCTTCTCTCCACCCCCCTCATCCCCATATGTTCAGCTATATTGTTTCTTAAGTTCTACATGAGTGAAAGGATATGGTATTTGTCTTTCTCTGTTTGACTTACTTCGCTTAGCATAATACATTCTAGCTCCATCCATGTCATTGCAAATGGCAAGATTTCATTCATTTTGGTGGCTGAGTAATATTCCATTGTGTGTGTGTGCGTGCGCGCACGCACGCGCGTGTGTACACATACATATCTTTTTTATCCAAATAAGTTATTCTTATTTGGTGAGATGGGCTACCTGGCAGTGAAGGCATAATGTGGTAGTGGTTTGGGTTGGCTTTAAACTCCTCCTTGGCATGCTAAGAAGAAGGAACAAGCTAGCTTGTGGTTTTGTCATTCATTCATTGAACAAGTAATTACTGAATACCTACTACATGTCAGATGCTGTTCTGGGACACATCTGAAGAAAACAAAGAAGGTCCCTGCCCTCAGGGCACCTGGATGGCTCAGTTGGTAGAGCATACAACTCTTTTTTTTTTTTTAAGTTTATTTTATTTTGAGAGAGCAAGCGCATGCATGCACATGGGAGGGGCAGAGAGAGAGGGAAAGAGAGAATTCCAAGCAGCCTCCATGCGAAGCCTGATGCAGGGCTTGATCTATGAACCATTAGATCATGCCTGAACCAAAATTAAGAGTCGGGCATCTAACCAACTGAACCATCCAAGCACCCCTAGAGCATGCAACTCTTGATCTTGGGATAATGAGTTCAAGCCCCCTTTGGGCATAGAACTTACTTAAAAAATAAATAAACTAACTCTCACATTAAAAAAAAAAAGTCCCTGCCCTCAAAGAGTTTTTGTGAACGCATTTGATTTGGAACTGAAAAGCCTGTTACTTTTGAATTGTACTGTCTACTTTTCTAAGTGTTACTGACAAGAAAGTAGAAAGCACTTCAGGTGTAAATAGTCACAAAAGTATCAATAGTCCCACTTATGGAGTTACTGTTCTAATAGGGGAGACTGATGA
Organism: Paguma larvata; assembly: GCA_030068075.1. Lineage (NCBI taxonomy): Eukaryota > Metazoa > Chordata > Mammalia > Carnivora > Viverridae > Paguma > Paguma larvata. The sequence goes on along the minus strand of CM057842.1, from coordinate 17,467,153 downwards.
TAGGTAAGGAATAAGCTTGTCTTTTTAGGGAACAGCAAAAAAAAAAAAAAAAAAAAAAAAAATTGAATGCCCGGAGTCTAAAGAGCAAGTGGGAAGAGTGGAAGAAATAAAGTCTTACAGGTAGACAAGAGCCAGATCTTTTAGGAACTGGAAATTTAGGCACCCCACCCTCTAAGTCTTTCTTTTTTAAAAAAACTAGGTTTTTGGTTTTTTTAAAATGAGGATAGATGGTGGTGATGGTTGCATAACAACTTGAATATATTTAATACCACTGAACTGTATGCTTAAAAATGGTTAGGATGGGTACCTGGGTGCCTCAGTCAGTTAAGATGGTAAATTTTACGTTGTGTGTATTTAAAAAAATTTTTTTTAATGTTTATTTGTTTTTGAAAGAGAGAGACAGAGTGCGAGCAGGGGAGGGGCAGAGAGAGAGGGAGACGCAGAATCTGAAGCTGGGCCTGAACTCATGGACAGTGAGATCATGACTGAGCCAAAGTCAGAATGCATTGGAAAGCCTTTTAAAGGGTTTTTATAACAGGAGTAATGTGATCTGGTTTATTTAGATTTCTAGCTCACATATGGAGAATAGACTATAGGGTGGCAAAAATGGAAGTAGGAAGATCTATGGAGGCTGTTTAAATCTAGTGGCAGATGATCGTGGCTTGGACAAGAGTGATAAAAGTAGAAGTTGAGGAATTCACAATATATTGTAAGTGAGTGATCATAAGCTTTGCTGATAAATTGGAAGATGTGGCTTCCTGAATCCCTGATCCATGGTAAGATTAGCTCAGTGCCACTGCTGGGCATAAGAAGACAACTAGCCTAGCACCACTGCGTATATATTCTCTCTTGTCCTCAAGGCTTGAAATTTCTCCTTTAAGGGGTGCCTGGGTGGCTCAGTCAGTTGAGTGTCCAACTCTAGATTTCGGCTAAGGTCATGATCGTGAAGTTTGTGAGATCAAGCCCCGCATTGGGGTCTGTGCTGACAGCGTAGAGCCTGCTTGGGATTCTCTGTCTCCCTCTGCTTGCTCTCTGTGTCTCTCCCCTGCTTGCTCTTTGTTCTTCTTCACCTTCATCTTCTTTTTCTTCGTCTCTCTCTCTCTCTCTCTCAAAATATTTAAAAAAATTTTTTGGCATTTATTTATTTTGAGAGAGAGACAGAGAGACAGAGCATGAGCAGGGGAAGGGCAGAGAGAGGGAGACCCAGAATCTGAAGGAGGCTCCAGGCTCTGAGCTGTCAGCACAGAGCCCAACGCGGGGCCCGAACCCACGAGCGAGATTATGACCTGAGCCGTAGTCGGACACTCAACCGACTGAGCCACCCAGGTGCCCCTCAAAATAAGTATTTTTTTTTTCTTAATATTTATTTATTTTTGAGAGACATAGAGGAACAGCGTGAACAGGGGAAGGGCAGAGAGAGAGTGAGACCCAGAAACTGAAGCAGGCTCCAGGCTCTGAGCCGTCAGCACAGAGCCCGATGCGGGGCTCGAACTCACAGACCGCGAGATCATGACCCGAGCTGAAGTCGGCCGCTCAACCGACTGAGCCACCCAGGCGCCCCCAAAATAAGTATTTTTAAAAATGTGAAAGAAATTTTTTTTCCTGTAAGTACTTCGAGTAATGCATTAGGGTGGTTCGATTGATGCCCTCCCTTGTAATAGGGGAGACGGTTTCAAAGTTGTTTTCTCAATTATGTATTTCTACATTGTATATAAAAACAGGGGTGCCTGGGTGGCTCAGCCAGTTAAGCATCCAGCTTCATACTTCAGCTCAGGTCATAGTCTCACACAGTTGGTGGGTTTGAGCCCTGCGTCGAGCTGCTTCAGATTCTGTGTCTTCTTTTCTCTCTGCCCCTTCCTCGCTCATATTCTCTCTCTCTCTCTCAAAAATAAACATTAAAAATTTTTTTAAAAACAAAAGTGAGGCTATGTTTTCCAGTTTCTTCACCAAAAATGCTGATGGCCCTATAATGACAAAGAAGTTCTGCTATAGAAGAACTGTGTACATATATACCTTTAATCAGGTTATTCCTTTGAGCCTGAGGACCTGTATCTATGAAATGAAGATTACATTTATTTTATAGGAATTTTAGATGGATAATATATGAAGAGCATGGCGCTCAATGCATGGTAGTTTTCTCCCTTAGTAGAAATACTTGTTCTAAGTCTGACAAATTCTTTTTTTTTTTTTTTTTTTTTTAATTTTATTTTGAGAGAGAGAGAGAATGAGCAGGGGAGGGCCCGAGGGGGGAGAGGACTAAGTGGGGTCAGTGCTGAGTCTATGCAGAACTCAGTCTCATCACCACGAGATCATGGCCTGAGCCAATATCAAGAATTGAAAACTCAGAACTGACAGAGCCACCCAGGTGACCCCACCTTTTTAAGAGAGGGTAAGCTGGGGAGAGGGACAGAGAGAGAGAGGGGGAATCTTAAGCAGTTTCCATGCTTAGTGCAGAGCGCCATGCAGGGCTGGATCCCATGACTCTGGGATCATTACCTGAGCTGAAATCAAGAGTCGGGCATTCAACCTACTGAGCCACCCAGGTGCCCCTTAAGTTTTCTTTAAAAAAATTTTTTTTAATTTTTTTAACGTTTATTTATTTTTGAGAGACATAGAGACAGAGCATGAGCAGGGGAAGGGCAGAGAGAGAGGGAGATACAGAATCTGAAGCAGGCTCCAGGCTCTGAGCTGTCAGCACAGAGCCCAACGCGGGGCTTGAACTCACAGACCGTGAGATCATGACCTGAGCCGAAGTCAGCCACTTAACCAACTGAACCACCCAGGCGCCCCTAAAATATTTTTTTAATGTTTTTATTTATTTTTGAGAGAGAGACAGAGCACAAGTGGGGGAGGGGGAGGGGCAGAGGGAGGGGCAGACACAGAATCTGAAGCAGGCTTCATGCTCTGAGCTGTCAGCATAGAGCCCAATGCGGGGCTTGAACTCACAAAAATGCAAGATCATGACCTGAGCCGAAGTTGGGTGCTTAATCCACTGAGCCACCCAGGCACCCCACCCTCTAAGTCTTTCTTTTTTAAAAAAACTAGGTTTTTGGTTTTTTTTAAATGAGGATAGATGGTGGTGATGGTTGCATAACAACATGAATATATTTAATACCACTGAACTGTATGCTTAAAAATGGTTAGGATGGGTACCTGGGTGCCTCAGTCAGTTAAGATGGTAAATTTTACGTTGTGTGTATTTAAAAAAATTTTTTTAATGTTTATTTGTTTTTGAAAGAGAGAGACAGAGTGCGAGCAGGGGAGGGGCAGAGAGAGAGGGAGACGCAGAATCTGAAGCTGGGCCTGAACTCATGGACAGTGAGATCATGACCTGAGCCAAAGTCAGACGCTTAACTGACCGAGCCACCCAGGCGCCCCTATGTTATGTGTATTTTACTGCAATAAGAAAAGAGGGGAAAATGCCCTAGGTAAAAATAAAATCATACAAAAAAGTTTATTAAAAAAAAACGGGTGTGCCTGGCCTCATTTGGAAGAGTATGTGACTCTTGATCTTGGGGTCATCAGTTCAAGCTCCACGTTGGGGGGTAGAGTTTACTTGAAAAAATGTATAGTCCTCCTATTTCAGAGCATAATCCTCCTCTCATTGTATTACTTCCTTTGGGACCTTAAAAATAATTTATTGGGGCTCCTATCTGCTCAGTTGTTAAAGCATTTGATCTCAGGGTTGTGAGTTTGAGCCCCATGTTGGGTGTAGAGATTACATTAAAAAAATTTAAAAATTTTAGAGCAAGGGGGTTGATGAAGCATGTGTATGAAACATTGTAAAAGGGGCAGGCATGACAAGTAAAAGCCTTTCTCCCATTTCAGCCTCCCAAGGCCCTCCTTTAGAGAAAACCATGTAACTGTTTTCTGTGTATTTTTCTAGAGATACTGTGTCTATATGTATATATTACATATTTTTCTTTTTTTAGAAACATGCTGTTGCACATCACATTGTTATGCATCTTATTCTTTCCCCTTAACAATAGGTTTGAATGACTATTTCACAAGATACTTAATAGCATACACTGTGGAAAACAGTTTGTCAGTTTCTCAAGTGGTTAAATACAGAGTTAGCATACAACCCAGCAATTCTGCTCCTAGTTCTATACCCAAAAGAATTGAAAACAAGTACTCGAATAAATGCTTGTATGTAATGTTCATGGCTTCGCCATTCTTATAGCCAGAAGGTGGAAACAATCCCAATGTCCATCAACAGATAAGTGGATAAACAAATGTGGTTGTATACATAAAATGGAATATTTTTCAGCTATTTAAAAAGATGAAGTATTAATATGTGGTATAACATTGATGAACCTTGAAAGCATTATGCTAGATGAAAGAAGCCAAACAGAGGCTGTATATTGTGTGATTTAATTTATATGAAATATCTAATATAGTAAAACTGTAGAGACACATAGTGAATTGGTGGTTGCCAGATGCTAGAAGGGGAACTAGAGATGGACTGCTTAATAAGCATGGGGTTTTCTTTTGTGATAATTAAAATATTTAAGAACTAGGTAGACTTTTGTACAACATTGTGAATGCTAAATATCACTGAATTTAAAAAGGTGAACTTTATATTATGTGTATTTCATCTCAATTAAAAAAAAAGAGTTTTAAGTAGACATTCAGGCCTTACCCTGAAGAGTTTTCATCATGCTAATTGTGGAGCCTTGAGAGCAATAGAGATGTTTGTGCCAAAATGCAGGGTGTCTGGCTGTGCATTGTCATTGCTGAAACACCTAGGCAACTCACTGGAGTTGGTGTATTTATTCTTCTCTGTATGGTGGTTCTCCAGACTAGCATTGTCTTGTGGGCAATGTAAGTGGAGAATTAGGCTGCACAAAGTCAAAATTCTGATTCTTCACATCTATTTAAGGTTAACCCTGGGATATTTGCATTTTGAGGTGAATGATCTGATGTTCTTACTTAGAAAGCCAGAAGGGAGTATTTCTTTCCTTTAACCTCAAAAAAGACTTTTTAGTTTGGGGTTATTCTTACTTGGCTGTATATTAGAGGCTTTGTGGGATTCTCCTCTACTTGCCTTCATGTGCCTTAGTCCTGCTGCTCTCCCATCTCTAAGGGCCGTTGAACTGACATCGACCCTTAACAACTGCTTGATCAAGATGGCAAAAGAACGATAGTACCAGGCTCAAGTGCATTGTGAACAAACGGACAGTTGGTTTGAGCCTTTTTACCAAATGTTTTCTTTCCTATGTTTGCAAACAAAATATATGACTTTATGTTTTCAGTTGAATTTCCCGAGTGTTTAATGGTTTTTCCAGTGTGCCAGGCACAGTCCTAGGTGTAGGTAAACCTGGACAGTTCTGCCCATGGCACTGGAAAAGTTTCAATATAGTGATTTTCTTCCTCTTACTTAATAAAGTAGTATATATTCTATTCATTTTACTTTATTTATTCATTTATTTTTAAATGTTTTTTTTTGAAAGAGAGAACTGGCGGGGAGGGGGGTGTTGCAGAGAGAGAGGAGGCAGAGGATCCGAAGCAGGCTCCATGCTGACAGCAGAGTCTGATGTGGGGCTCACACTCACAAACTGCAAGATCATGACCTGAGCCGAAGTCAGATGCTCAACCTACTGAGCCACCCAGGCGCCCCTCTATTCATTTTAAATGTGTATTTTAACAAAGGACAAAAACAGTAGAATGGAAGGTATTTGAGAAGGGAACGTCTATGAAAAGTCTATGCTTTTCAACCAGGTTTATTTAATGTTTGAACAAAAATTTGATTCTAATTTGGTTGTTACATTGAAGACTGGCTGGTGAAAAGACTGTATTTTTGGACCTTTATTTTCAGGTTTATAATACTGATAGTTTTACTTCAAGAGTGCATTGTAGTGCATCTTTAAGCTTTTATGGAATTCACGTGTGTATAGGTACAGTATGATTCTTGGGGGAAAATCAAGGTCTTAAACCCCCAAAATAGTATCATTGTATTCTAGATAACTGAGGCTTGCTTTCTTAAGCTTTAAAACTTATTTTATTTCTGCAGTGGATATCTTTTTCCCTGTCTTAACATTATCTGGAACTTAAGCTTCTCCATGTAACAAATGAGGTCTTTCCTCCTAAGCAAAAGAGTTTTTGAGTTTCGTGCTTGATGTCTGTGGGCCTGCTTCAGGACTGGCCAGAATGGCACTTCTCTTCCTCCCCATTTTATGTTTCTGAACCTGATTTACAGGGTTTTCTGTGTCCTGTGTCTTGTTATAGGCTGCACCTCTTTCTCACCCAAGCATGCGTTTTTCTGAACTGCTATGAACTCAGCTACTGTTCAGTTAGACTCAGAGTTGTTAATAAAATAAGAGCAAATGGGTTCATAGGGAGGATATGAGTTTTAGCACTAGTATTACAGATAATTTAAGTTTCTTTTTTTGTTTGTTTTTGCTTGTTTTTGGGAGAGAAAGAGACAGTGTGTGAGTGGGGGAAGAGCAGAGAGAGAGGAAGACACAGAATCTAGAGCAGGCTCCAGGTTCTGAGTTGTCAGCACAGAGCCCGATGCGGGGCTGGAACTCACAAACCATGAGATCATGACCTGAGCTGAAGTCAGATGCTCAACCGACTGAGCCACCCAGGTGCCCCAATTAAGTTTCTGATTGTATGAGAGGTTTCTGTAATTCTGTGAGGGTGAATTCTTTTAGACTCATATCCTAGGAGGTAGCCTCACCACAAGTGTACACAGCTAATGTTGTTGTAACTGTTTTGTTTTTAAAATCTGTGTTCGCCAAATTGCTTGTGTAAAGCTTCTTTGCTCCTGGAAGTGTATTTTTGTTAGGTTTATTATTTGAACACTTAACTACTGTGTGCTGCACCTATGCTTGACTGACAATGGTTAATAAGACAGATATGATTCTTATACTAATGGAGTTTGGGAGGAAGAAACTTTGGAGGGGTGCGATGAGTGAGGCAGAGAGAAAAGTTTCGTGCTATGGGAGTATCCAAGGGGCTGATTTAAATTGGGAGCTCAGGGACCACCCCGAGAGACTGACTTAGCCTAGAGTATGAGTTATCTAAGTGGGGGAAGGGTAGGTGGGGTGCATCTTAAGGGCAAAGGAAAGAAGAAGATGCCCTGGGTTAATAGCCTGAGTTATAGGATATTATATTGTTTTGGCTGAGAGTGGTTGTATGCTTTGGGTTTTATAATTTCATATGATAGTATCTTGGGATTTATATATTATCTGTAATATGACATTTTGTACCTAGATTTCATCCAAAGTATTTTTTGCACAGGTTGCATTGACATTATACCCTCCTGTAGAAACATTGACAAAACCTGGGTTGGGAGTAACTCTTTAATGTGTATCAGGATCATCATTCTTCTGAGTGAAATTCACAGGATTTTTATGAGTCTTAAAATTTCTTTAAAAGTTTTTTTAGTTTCTAAAAGACTAGACAACTTTTGCTTTTATAATAGTCATTTGTAGAATACTGATTCATAACAGCTTATTTGGAGAGAGAAATAAAATAAAACACATACTGGTTCTTATCCTTGGTTTCTGTTCTAGTCAACCATGGTCCAGAAGTAATGATCCTCCCTTTTGACATATGTCAGGAAGTTAGTAGCAGCCTGATGCTACGTCACAGTGCTTATGTCATTTACCTCATTTCATCTCATCACATAGGCATTTTATCACCTCAGAGTACAATGCAATAAGGTATTTTGAGGGGGGTAGGGAGAGACTACATTCACATAACCCAGTATATTGTAATTGTTCTATTTTAATAATAGTTATTGTTTAGTCTCTTGCTGTTATTTGCAAATTAATTTCATCATAGGTACATATGTACAGGAAAAGGCATAGTATATATAGGATTGAGTACCACCTATGGTTTCAGGCATCCACTGGGGGTCTTGGAATGTATCCTTTGCAGAAAAGGGGGTACTACAGGATGTAAAATTTCAAACTAGACTAAATAATTGAGGCATACAGATGTCAAAAAGGTAAGTTTTATTAACTTAATTAAAAAAATTTTTTTTAATGTTCATTTATTTTTGAGAGAGAAAGAGAGAGTGTGAACCGGGAAGGAGCAGAGAGAGGGGGAGACACCATCTGAAGCAGGCTTCTGGCTCTGAGCTGTCAGCACAGAGCCCGAAGCGGAGCTCGAACTCATGAGACGTGAGATCATGAACTGAGCTGAAGTTGATGCCTAACCAACTTAGCCCCTCAACTTTTTAAATTTTATTTTATTTTTGAGAGAGCGTGAATGGGGGAGGGGCAGAGAGAGGGGAACAAAGAATTTGAAGTTGGCTCTGCGCTGACAGCTGCAAGCCCAGGACCGGGCTGGAACTCACAAAGTGCAAGATCATGACCCGAGCCAAAGTCGGATGCTCACCTGACTCTGCCTCCCAGGCACCCCTGAACTCAACTTCTAATCTGTTGTGCCCACTGTATTTAAAGTAATGAAGAGAGTAAAAAAGTTAAAAATTTAAGTCCTCTCTAAAGCTATGCTGTATTAAATGCTTTTATTTCTTCGGTGGTTGAGAAATGGTAGAAAGCTTGCTGTAATCACTATTTCTTTTGTATAATTAGTCCCTTTGTAGAATTATGAGGTAAAATTATAATTATCTTAAGTATGCTAAAACATTTTAAAGCTGTGATTATTTTATTTGCATAGGAACTTATTATCTTTCCAAAATATTGTAAAGATCTTGATCCAGCAGAAGCAGCATAGTTATTCAGTTGAATTGTTTCTACAACTGTTTCTCAGCTGGAGAACTGTTTTGTGCCTGCTTATAATAAATGTTTCGTTAATAAGTGTCTATCTAATATATGCATTATAACCGAATAGCACCATCTGAAACATCCTTGGTGGCTCTTTATCTGCTAAAAATTGTGCACAGAGGCAGATTTACTGTGAGTCTAAGAAAATAAGTATTGTAAAAATATATAGTCCCCGAACAAGTTATTGAAATCATTCAGCAAATTTAGGTTGTAGAATTCAAATTACTGTCAGCCCTGAAGTTTAGCTTAAATGCTCACCGCACCTAGCCCCCAACTTACCTAATTTAAAGCCTATTTGGTTTTAATTTCCCAAGAGAAATAGCAGGAAGAGCTCAGTCCACTTCTGAGCTCATAGCATAGTTATCAGTCATGGGAAAATCAGGCTTGAGGGCATTAGAAAAAGTGCCTAAAAAGTATTGAGAGGACTGTGATGATGTGTGTATATTTTTAAACCATTTGGCATTGGGTTAGGGGTGGTCATAACTTTCTTTTGGAAAGTTCTGAAGACCACAAACCCATTTGATGGCAGAACCTGACCTGAACTGATGAGAGGTTGTTTAGTCTTCATCCTCCTTATATGAATATTCATTTATTTTACTGAAGAACTATTAACCTATTGGGTATATTACAGAGTATTTGGCATTTGCCCCATATTATCTTTCTGAAATCTGTAAAATTCTGACTTTAGAAATATCAAGTCCCAAACCTTTTGGATGAAGCATTGTGGGCCTGTAATTCCAGGCAGTGAGAGAGAAGCTAAGTAATTATAATTTTTTTCAGTAGGAAAGAAGAGGGTGGGATGAGGTATGGATGTGCTACATACTTTGATAAACTAATTACAGCTGACTCTTGAACAACATGGAGGTTAGGGGCACTGACCCCTGTGCAGCAGAAGATCTGAGTATAGCTTGACTTCCCAAATATGTAATACTAACAGCCTACTGTTGATTGGAAGCCTTACTGATGACATAAACAATTGATGAACACGTATTTTGTATGTTAAATGTATAATAATATTCTTTTTTTTTTTTTTAAGTTTTATTTATTATTGAGAGAAAGAGCACATTTGCACATGAGGGAGCAGAGATGGGGCAGAGAGAGAATCCCAAACAGGTTCCACACTGTCAGCATGGAGCCCTTTGCAAGGCTCGAACTCACGAACTGTGAGATCATGTTCTGAACTGAAATCAAGAGTCAGACACTTAGGCGACTGAGCCACTCAGGTGCCCCTATATACTGTATTCTTAAAGTAAGCTAGAGGGACACCTGGGTGGCTCAGTCAGTCAAGTGTTTGACTCTTGATTTTGGCTCAGATAATGATACTACAGTTTGTGAGTTTGAGCCTTGCATCGGGCTCCGTGCTGATAGTGTGAAGCCTGCTTGGGATTCTCTCTCTCCCTCTCTCTCTCTGCCCCTTCCCTCTTTGCACTGTCTTTGTCTCTCTCAAAACAAATAAACTTAAAGGGGAAAAAAAGGCTAGAGAAAAAAAGATACAGTACTAAGAAAATCATAAGAGGTACACCTGGCTGGCCCAGTCAGAAAGGTATGTGATTTTTGATCTTAGAGTCATGAGTTCAAACCCCACATTGGGCATGGAACCTCCTTAAAAAGAATAAAAAAAGAATCCTAAGAGAAAATACATTTAGTAGTCTACTATAAATCCACATATTAAGTGGACCAGTGCAGTTCAAACTGGTGTTGTTTAGGGTCAGCTATATTTGCTAGACTGGTAAAATTTTCATTTTAGGAGAAACAGCATTCTTTCCAGGTCAGCCATATTACAAACTGGTCTTCAAGTTCTGGACAGTTGGAACTTGGAGGGAGTTACCATTTGTCCAAAATGAGACCTAAGTAATAATGAGAAACCTTTATTGAACAGTGACCTATTTTCAGTAGGTAAGCTCTTTTTGTCTTATTTAGTCTTCATACCAGTCCTGTTTAGAAGATTTCATTCCCCACTTGACATATAAGGAAACTGGTTGTAATGGGGCACAATGCTAGTGACAGAGTCTAGATTAACTCTTAAGTAGCATAGCTCCTTTAGCGATACTGTCAGCTGTTTATAACTCAATTAACTATTGCTGCCTATAACAAACTAATTTCTAGTAGAATCTTTTACTTTGGGAATGCCTGGGTGGCTCAGTTGGTTAAGCATCTGACTCTTAATTTCAGCTCAGGTTATGATCTCATGGTTCATGAGATTGAGCCCTGTATTGGGCTCTCTGCTGATAGTGTGGAGCCTGCTTGGGATTGTGTCTTCCTGTCTCTCTGCCCCTCCCCTGCTATTCTCTCTCTTGCTCTCTCCCAAAGTAAATAAAGGAGCTTAAAAAGAAAAAAGAATGTTGGGGCACTTGAATGATTCAGTCGGTTGAGCGTCCAACTCTTGATTTCAGCTCAGGTCATGATCTCACATCACGGTTTGTGGGATCAAGCCTCACATCATCTCAGTGCATAGCCTGTGTGGGACTCTCCTTTCCCTTTCTCTTTGTTTCTCCCCCGCACACACATTCTCTCTCTCAAAAAAAAGAACCTTTTACTTTGGTTAGTCTATATGGGACTGAACATTTCTGATTTTACTGAGTAGTCCATATGGTAGATGCTGTTTTCTCATTAGACATACGCAGGATGGGACTCAGATTTTGAAACCCACGTGTAATGTTTGGTCAAGTAAGGTTGTTGGTAGTGTTCTGCGTGGGGAGGGGAGGTGGGTAAGAATCACACGGAACTCTTTGAGAACATGTGTCAGGTAGCCCCTTCTAGAATGTGGGTGGAATAGGGATTGGAGTGTATGTGACCGTATCTTCCTCCAACTGTAGTGAATAGTCAAGATTATTCATAAGGTAAGATACGGTAATGGTAATGCACAATTTCTAGGCCCTCTCTCTACTGTTTGGAAACACTAGAATACAAGAAAGGAATCCTTATAGGCCTTAAAAACCCTTGGCCTTAAAAAATGGTTCTTTGCTAGATTGGGAAAAGTTTCAGTTTTGAAAAAACGCCATCGTATTCATGTATCCTTGAATTTGTTCTAATTTGTGGAAAAAATAGTTTGCAATCTTCAATTCTTTAGTGGTAAATAAGTTATTTTTTAATCTCCCATAATGAGTCTCTTCAGCAGTCGAAATTGCTGCTTTAAAATATTCCAAGAGGGGGGCCTGGTGGCTCAGTCGGTTAAGTGTCTGACTTCGGCTCAGGTCATGATCTCACAGTCTGTGAGTTCAAGCCCCACATCGGGCTCTGTACTGACAGCTCAGCCTGGAGCCTGATTTGGATTCTGTGTCTCCCTCTCTCTCTGCCCCTGCCCTGCCCTGCTCACTCTCTCTCTCAACAATAAATAAACATTTAAAAATTTTTTTAAAAATTAAATATTCTAAAAATGGGGTGCTTGGCTGGCTCAGTCAGTAGTGTGTATGACTCTCGATCTCAGGGTTGAGAGTTCGAGCCCCACATTGATATAGAGATTACTAAAAAATAATAATAGTAATAAACTTAAAAAATACTCCAATAGTGCTTATTTGTCTTCAAGGCTTTTTTTGTCATATAGAAGATGATAAGATAGATGTTTAGTCTTTTTTCCCCTTCCCCTTTATGATATTTCATACATGAATATATGGACTAGGGAGTTTTATATATAATAGTTTGTTGCTTGTAAGTCTTGTTTGAAAAGAAATAATTTCTTCTTAAGAATGAGACTTAAGGCCAACTTAGAAAAGAAGGGAAGTGCTTAGAGGAAGTAAATTTGAAGACTAATGTCTAATCTTAGTAACTTGAGCTTTTGAAAGTTTCCCTTCAGAAGGTTAAAAAATTAACTCTTTCTTTAACCCATGCATTTTTAAAGTTTATTCATTTATTTATTTTTAATAATCTCTACACCCAACATCGGGCTCAAACTCATGACCCTGAGATCAAGAGTGGCATGCTCTTTCAACTGAGCCAGCCAGGTGTCCTGTACTAGTGCATTTTTATCCATTAACTTAGGAAGACTAGGTTTCTTTTCCTTGATTCAATCAGAAAACACTTTTCTTCATTGCCATATTTGACCATTAGGCATTATAGGGAATATAAAAAGATAGTCTTTTTTATTGAAATTTACAGGTAATAGTATCCAATAGTTAAACAGCTGTTACATGCTAGGTATTGTTCATTCTAAGCCCTCTGTTACTCATGTAATAGTTACCACTGTTCCGTGAGAATAGGAACCATTATTTTCCCCATTGGTACAGATGAGGAAGTAGAGGCACAGAGGGCTTAAGTAACTTGCCCAAAGATTCACAGCTGCTCTGACACTAGTACCAGGCTCCAGAGCCTTCTCTTTACCAGTGCAAGCAGAATATCGAGTGATGTATGCTTACATAATCATTTGGGAACCAGCACCTAGTAGACCAAGTGCTATAGGAGTTAATGGATGAAGAAGAATGAGTATTTGAGTAGTCAGGGAGGCCTCTCTGGGGGAGGTTGTAATTCTTGGCCTAAAAGGAAACAAAGAGAAGTATTAGGAGTGATGGGAATCAGTTGTTGGCAGTGTTAAACTTTGCTTGATCACAGATACTCTTATTTTACCTCCTTGTAGGGAAGACAGAGTAGTCAGTCTTGCCAAGCCTAGGGAAGTTGTAAGGGGGAGAGGGGACAGTATACTTTTATCAGCCTTTAGGAAGTCAGATTCCAAGATGGATCTTTGCATATATACTACTGCTTTAGTTTTTCCTTTTTTTTTTTTTTTTACCTAATGTACTGACTTGGAAAGATCTGTATGTCAGTATTTTAAATATTTTGTTAATCTTTTAAAAAAAAATACAGGGGTGCCTGGGTGGTTCAGTATCTGACTTTTTTTTTTTTTTTTAATATTTATTTTTGAAAGAGAGAGTAGGAGCAGGGGAGGGGCAGACGACACAGAGCCCAAGGCAGGACTCAAACCCATGAATCATGAGATCATGAACTGAGCTGAAGTTGGACGCTCAACCAACTGAGCCACCCAGGCGCCCCAGTATCCAACTCTTGATCTCCGCTCAGGTCTTGATCTCAGGGTCGTGAATTCAGGCCCTGCATTGGGCTCCACTTTTGGTGTACTTTAAAACAAAACAAAAAACATAATACACACATTTGATAGATTCAGTGCAAAATGATATATGGTCCCTAGAGGCAGCCTTTGTTGAGAGAGTCTGTGATTACACCAGTATCCATTGTTCTTCAGTGAATATTAATTGTGCTTTTCTGCCAGGCCCTGTTCTGTATGTCTATACATCCCACCATTATACAGTGTTATGACAGTACGCATACTTGGCACCTTAACTCTTCTCATTTAATAATTTATCTTGGAGATCTCTTGTTAACATATCTTTTTTATTTTTAGAGTCTAGCCTTTATTTTTATTTGTATATTTTTTATCTATCTATCTTTAGAGAAAGAGAGGTCGCAAGTGAGTGAGGGACAGAGAGAAAGGGAGAGAGAATCCCACGAGGGCCAGAGAAGGAGAGAGTAGCAGAGTTCACCTGAAGTGGAGTTCGAGCTCACCTGAAGCAGGGCCTGAGCTGGCCCAAAGTAGGGCTCGAACTCACAAAGCGTGGTGAAATCATGACCTAAGCTGAAGTCTGATGCTTACCCAACTCCACTACCCAGGTGCCCCAAATCTTTTTTATTTTTAATGGTTGCATAATATGCCATTGTATGAATAAGATATTTAACCAGTATTTTCTTATGTGGAAGAGGAACATCTAGATTGTTTTTTGTCTTTTGGTATTAAATATCATGAGTATTGCTGAATTATTCTTGAACACGAATAATTGTATCTATGTGTAAAAATATTTGTAGAATAAATTCTTGTAAGTGGAATTGCTGGTTCAAAGGATATATGCAGTTTGAATTCTGATAGATGTTGCCAGTCACCCTACAAAGAAGTTGCTCCCTACAATAATGGTAGTATGCTAATTTTATGACTTAATCCATCTAATACTTGGACACTGAAATTCTTCAGCCTCACGGGCTTACAATCCATTGATCTTACTTCCCTTTTACTGCTCCTCATCTTCAGTTACCACTTTCCTCCTTACTCAACTTAGAGTTCATAGTTCATTACTGTAACCACTCCCCTGTATATATGCTCAACCCTTTTTCTCCTGTCTCATTTCATCTTATCTGGCATCTTATCTCAGCAGTGTTTATTTATTTAAGGTTTTATTTATTTTGGGGTGCATGAGTGGCTCAGTCAGTTGAGTGACTTCGGCTCAGGTCATAATCTCCCAGTTCCTGGGTTCGAGCCCTGCATCCAACTCTGTGCTGACAGCTCAGAGCCTGCAGCCTGCTTTAGAGTCTGTGTCTCCCTCTCTCTTTACCACGAGCTCTGTTTCTCAAAAAAATAAAATAATTTTTTTTAATTAAAGTTTTATTTATTTTGAGAGAGAGAGACAGAGCATTAGCACAGACACACAAGTTGGGGAGGGGCAGAGAGAGAGAATTCCAAGCAGGCTCAGCAATGTCAGGGCAGAGCCTGATGCAGGGCTTGAACTCATGAACTGTGAGATCATGACCTGAGCTGAAACCAAAAGTTGGACGCTTAACCTACTAACCCACCCAAGCACCCCAAAACCTCAGCCCTGTTTTAAATCCAACTCTTTACTCACTCTACACCTACAACTGAATGTAGCTGGAGAAAAAAACTTGCTTAGTGGTCTTTCTTTGAATTCATGACCCCTAACTTCAAAGGTGGTCTGTAGCACTCCCCAGCAGTTCCACTGAGAGTCCTTAGTCCATTTATTCTCCTGTTTTTAGATAGCACCACCTCCGTTAGCTCAAACTTTTTTTTCCTTCCCCAGCCTCACTATCAACTAATGATCTTCTTAATTGAGAAAATGGAAGCACATACAAGGGTCTGCCACTACATATACTCACTCACCTATGGTTTGGCTGTTGTGGTCTGCTTCCTTCTCTGTTAACAGTGGAACAGTCCTGTGGGAATCAATATTTCATATCCAGGGTCACCCCTTCCACTGCTGTGCTAGATGTACTTCCCTTAATCTCAAAACATTGCTTTAGCAATTATCTATCTTGCATCAGTTCTGCATATAGTCCACTGGCCAGACCTTAATGACCTCACCTAGGTGTAGCAGAGTCCAGGAAATGTAGTCTTTATTATTGGCAGCCATGTAACCAGGAAGGGGAATGATAATGAGGCAGACAATGCGTAGTCTACCACACTTTCCAGACTTCTTTTTCTCTTAATTAAAAAAAAAAAAACTTTTCCTGATAACTGTTTTATGAGGTATAATTTACATACCGTACAATTCACCCATTTAAAGTGTATAAATCAGTGGGTTTTAGTATATTCACAGAGCTGTGTAATCAATTTTAGAGCATTTTCATCACCTCAAAAAGAAACTCCCATATTCTCAGCTCTCATTCTCCAGTCTCCCATCACGACCCCCAGCCTTAGGCAACCATTATTCTGTCTCTGTAGATTTGTCTGTTCTGGACATTTCATATAACTGGAACCATATTTTTGGTCTTTTGTGACTGGCCTTTTTTACTGAACATAAAGTTTTCAAGGTTCATTCATGTTGTAACATGTATTTCCTAACTTTCTGAAAGAACATTTTTTTTTTAACATTTATTTGTTTTTCAGAGACATAGAGACAGTGTGAGCAAAGAAGGGCAGAGAGAGAGGGAGGTACAGAATCTGAAGCAGGCTCCAGGCTCCGGGTCGTCAGCACAGAGCTCTACATGGGGCTCAAACTCACAGACCGTGAGATCATGACCTGAGCTGAAGTCGGCCAGTTAACCAGCTGAGCCACCCAGGCGCCCCTGAAAGAACATTTTATACCACCTACCTCAGTGCCCTCATCTCCTCAGTCTACCGCAGTCTACTACACTTCCCCCATGGCCAACTGAAAGGGTTTCTCCTGTGTTGCTAGAGACCTTTTGATTGCTGTGGCTATGCCCTTTTTGCTAGCCATGTAATACAAACCCACTTCTTGAAATACCCTCTTCCTTTCTCTTGGTGCTGGTTGTCATCATAGCTTTCTGATTGCTATCTCTGGGTTCTTTGTGCCTACCTTTTCCGTGTTACTAGCAGTCTCTATGGATTGATCATGCCTCTCCCCATTCCATACATTTGAGGTCTATGCTGTTTTTACCTGCAATAACAATTTACCTGGGCACTAATCTTTTTCAACTGGTGGGGGGCGGGGCAGAAATGTGTGTAAATTAGGAAAAGCCTGTTAGATTGGGCTCCTTCCACCTCACCTTTTCATTAGGCTTCTGTCTCCTCCAGGGCACTCTCATACTCTACTATGGTCTTCTCATTCTTGCCCAGTCCACCTCCTAGCTATGTCAAATGCTGCTGCCAAAGCTGTCTTTGTAAATCACAGATCTGATTGTGTATTCCATTGGCTTTCTCTTGCTTACAGAATAGAATACAGGTTGCTATGTATGATATTCCAGATTCTCCAGTGTAACCATCATTCGTATTTCTAGCTTCATTTTCCAATAGTCTCCTCTGAATTTTTTTTTTAACATTTTTTTTTATTAGGTAATCTCTACAGATTGAGCCAGCCAGGCGCCCCTCCTCTCCGAATTCTTTTTTTTTTTTTTATTAATGTTTATTTATTTTGAGAGAGAGTGCACTAGCCAGGGAGGAGCAGAGAGGGTGAGGGAAAATCCCTTGCTGACAGTGCAGACCTGATGGAGCCCTGTGTGGGGCTTGAACCCACAAACGGTGTGATCATGACCTGAACTAAAATTAAGAGTTGGATGCTTAATCAACTGAGCCACTCAGATGCCCCTCTGAACTTTTATATTTAGGGTCATTGAGGTCATTTGCTCAGGCTGTTTCTTACATTAGGAAGTATTCCTAAGCCATTACCACTCTTCTTAACTCCTCTCATATTACCTGTCCTCGTTCTTCAAGGTCTAGGTCAGATGTTACCTTCTCTGAAGCCCTCTAGCAGAATTGCTTGTCTAGGTCAGAAGTTACCTTTCTGAAGCCCTCTAGCAGAATTGTTTACTTTTCTTTATTCATACCAGAGGAAGAACTTCTGTTACAGCACTTAATTACATTGTATTATTTTCTCTAAGACTATTTTTGGGATAAGGCTGCTTTCTAGCACCTAGAACAGGGAATGGGCCATAGAAAACCCTTGGTTTGTGTTAGGCTGATCAAATGTAAGGAGATAAGAATCGAAACAAAGCTGCTGGACCTGGCAAGGAGGTGGGTGGAAGAGTGACTGACTTGGAGGGAGCATGAGGGATGAGTGGGAGTGCCTGCCAGAATTTATCTTTAAATGACCTGATGTTTGCTGTAAACGTTTTCTAGAAAACCTACAGCTTGAAATTATGGGTATGTTTTCTTTGGCAGATCTTCGTAGCATGTAAAAAAAAAAAAAATGAGAACATTGAATAAGAATCCTGCATCTGCCAAACAACCATGGGAGAATTGTTTAGAATCATACCTTTTGTGATAACGGACATGCTCTGTGTCTGCCTTATCCACACAATAGGCCTGTGTGACTGTTGAGCATTTGAAATTTGGCCATCGGGACCAAGGAGGTGAATTTTTAAATTTTATTAATTAAAATATTAAGAAATAGTCACATGTGACTGGTGGCTACTGTGTTGGGCAGTAGAACTATGACAGTACCATCTTTGGAAGAGAGTGCAGACCAAACATTCTGTCTCTTGTGTTCAAAGTCCTTCAAACAGTAATTCTGCTACTCATATATTTTTTTTTCCACTATTTTTATATTCCAGTTTATACCTTGTAGAAGTTTTTGGCTTCTCCCTGTTTGTGTATGATTCAGATATGAGGGGAGTCTTCAGGATATTGAGTAGAGCTTCACATGTGCTTCCTTTGAAAGGTGGATTGAAGTTAAATTTTTTTCCATCTATAGCAGCCACTGGTAGATTACACAATGTTTTTTGTGTGTGTGTGGGGGGGTGTTTTTTTTGTTTTGTTTTTTTTTTGTTTTTTTTTTCCATTCAGCAAACACAGAGTCTAATGGTGTCCATCATTGGTGGTACACCTTTTTAAAAAAAAGTTTATTTTTAATTTTTTAAAAATGTATGTTTATTTTTGAGAAACAGAGAGACAGAGCGTGAGCAGGGGAAGGGCAGCGAGAGAAACAGACACAGAATCCGAAGCAGGCTCCAGGCTCTGAGCCATCGGCACAGAACCCAACATGGGGCTCGACCTCACAGACCGTGAGATCATGACCTGAGCTGAAGTCGGCCACCTAACTGACTCCACCTAACTGACTGAGCCACCCAGGTGCCCCTAATGTTTATTTATTTTGGAGAGAAAGCCTGCATATGAGCCGGGGAGGGAGGGAGGGGGCAGAGAGAGGGAGACACAGAATCTGAAGCAAGCGCTGCCAGTGTGGAGCCCAACTCAGGGCTCAAACCCACGAACCATGAGATTGTGACCTAAGCCAAAGTTGGACACTCACCGGACTGATCCATCCAGTATAAAGATGAATAATACTACTCCTGCCCTAAATTAGCTTTCATATTAGTAAAGGGAGTCTGAATTAAATAGGAGTGATAAATAAGTGTGAAGATATTTATGAAGGAAGTTGTGTGGAGAGGGAAGAGGAAATGGCAGAGATCAGGAAAGAAGTGACTTCTGGGATGCCTGACTGGCTCCATTGGAAGATCGTGCTACTCTTGATCTTAAGGGTCATGGTTTGAGCCCCCCATTGGGTGTAGAGATTACTTAAATAAAACTTTAAAAAATGTTTGCTTTTGTCATCTTGAAAGGTAAATATTTACTAGATAGGCAAGAGGTGGGGAGGATTCCTAGACAGAAGGAAGATGTGTCTAGGACCAAATATGCCTTTACTTTTTATAAAATTATATTGTGATGCAGATGATGATGGAATACAGTGAATTGGACCTTTACCTGGAGACTTGCAGGTGACTTAATTTCAGAAAACTTTGTTGGAAAACGTTGCTAATGCAATGCAGTCCTTAACAGCCAGAAGATGTCTTTGTAATCCAGGATAGCTTTGTGATCCAGGCTTAAATTTTTTTTTTTTAAGTTTATTTATTTTGAGAGAGAGAGAGCAAGCAGGGGAGAGGGGCAGACAGAAGGGAGACAGAATCCCAAGCAGGTTCCACACTGTCAGCACCGAGTTTGAACCCACGAACCTGAGGTCATGACCTGAGCCGAAATCAACAGTCAGACACTTAACCTACAGAGCCACTCAGGTGCCCCTGCTTAAATTTCTGATCTTTGACCCCTGAACTGATTTTTCTATCCCAGCATCTTTCTTACCTAACTCTAGGTGAAGTTCTTATTTGTTATATTGCATAATTGCTTAGTAAAGCCAACTTTGTAGACGGTTACGTAGTTTTTTTGTTTTTGTTTTTTAAGATTCTTTTTAAAGTTTATTTTATTTTGAGAGACAGAGCACTGGAGAGGAAGAGAGAGAGAATCCCAAGCAAGCTCCGTACTGTTAGCACATATCCCGAGAGGGGATCTTGAATTGTGAGATCATGACCTGAGCTGAAGCCAAGAGTTGGATGCTTAACCAACTTAGCCACCCACGTATCTTGAGTCTAAATTCTTCTACATGTGAATACACGGTTTCCCCCAGCACTGTGTAGTGAAAAGACTGTCCTTTTTCATAGAATATCTTGGTACCATGTCAAAAATCAATTGACCATATTTGTGAAGGTTTATTTCTGGTTTCTTTGTCTTATTCCATTTGTTTATATGTCTACTTTAGTTTTCATTTTTTTGATATTTATTTTGAGAGAGAGAGTGCGCAAGCTTGCACATGAGCAGAGGAGGGGCAGAGAGAGATTCCTAAGCTGCCTCCATGCTGTCAGTGCAGAGCCTGGCGCTGGGGCCCATGAACCATGAGATCATGATCTGAGCCAAAATCAAGAGTCAGACACTTAACTGAGCCACCCAGGGGCCCTTGTAGATTTTTAAATTTTTTCGTTTTTAAATAATCTCTACATCCAATGTGGAGCTCAAACTCATGACTCCGAGATCAAGTCTCATGTTCCACCGACCTAGCCAGCCAAGCACCCATCTGTAGATCATTTTGTACAGTATCGTTATATTAAAAATATCAAGTCCTCACTGAGCGACTGGTGGCTCAGTAAGATGAACGTCCAACTCTTGGTTTCGGCTCAGGTCATGATCCCAGTGTCTTTCCCTCTCCCTTGCTCGTGCTCACTCTCTACAAAAAGAAGTCAAGTCCTTAAATTCATGAACATGGGATATCTTTTCATTGACCTTCAAATACCTTTTCCTGTGCTTATTGGCCATTTTAGAAAGCTGCTTTTTTAAAAAGATTGCTTTGGACTAAGAAATTCAATCTGATTGGAGAAATAAGATTCCTATGAAAGGTTCTAAAATGTAGGTTGAAATTTTATAGTAGAAGCCAAAAGAGTAGCTTAGATGATCACTAAGAAGTAGATAAGAAGAATTCAGAGAAACTGTAAGACTCCATAAAAATTAGCCCTGGGTGCCTGGTGGGTAGGTGCTTCATTTTACCCATACAGGAAAGCTACCCATACACTAACTTAACTCAGAGGTTCTTAAAGTTGAGCATGAGTCAGAATCACCTGGAGGGCTTGTTTAAACCTAGATTATAATGGACTCACTCTTAGGAGTTCTAATTCAGTAGGTTTGTAGTTGGAACTGAGAATTTGCATTTCTTTCAGGTTGTCAGGTGATGTCAATAGCACTAGTCCGGGGACCACTTTTAGAACCACTAACTAGAAACCTGGGATTCTTAAGGAAATAGCAGCTAGTTGAAGTGGTATATGGCTAGATACTTGGCCTTAACAAGATTATTTTGTTAATTGAAAAATAATTTTAGGATTAAAAATACAGGGCATTAGATCAGTCATTAGTACCTTACAGTATTTGCTTTTTGTCCAGTGAGCAGTTATTTATTTCCAATCCAATTAAACTAGGAAGGCTAGAATGTCGAGTACTAAATTCTAGGCTAAATGAACACTCCACAAAACTATTTAGACATGTATGTGTCTACATCATGGTCACAGAAACATGAAGAAATCACCAGACTGCTATGTGAAATGGAGACAACTGAATGTTAATGCATGATTGTGGTTTACCTGTCCCAAGTACAGGAAGCAGCCACTCTTAACTGCTAAAAAATGTCTGATGGATAGACACATCCATACTGCAACTAGATGAGCAAAGCAAGCAGGAGTGCAAATAGGCTGTAGTTACCACAGGAAATCATCAGACTTGTAAAAACAAGTGTGAAAAGGGCTGGCCACCACTTATCAGTCTTACTGTAGCAGAGTTTCCTGTAGCTCAGTAAGCCACAGCCCTTGCTTGACATCATCTGTCCCCCAGTGAGAGTAAACAGACTTAAGATACACTAGAACCAAGAGTTGCTAACTTCATTGCAACTCAAACATACTTGACATTTGGCAACTCTTTCTTCCTCTTTTTATGTAAATGACAGTCTAAAAAGAATGTGTGCAAGAAAACAAACTGGGAAACATGAAATAAATGTAATATAGTTTTAAAATCACACGACTTAAAAAAAAAAAGTAATCTCTACCCCAGCATCAGGCTTGAGCTCATGATCCCAGTATCAGGACTTACATGCTCTACCTACCGAACCAGCAAAGTGCCCCCAAACCGTAGGACTTTTGATCAGATACATCGAAAACTCAAGGAGAAATAATTGAGAGTAATCAATCATCCTGTTACATATGGCTTTTTTCCTAATTTTTAATGTTTATTTATTTTTTTAAATTTTTTTAATGTTTATTTATTTGAGAGAGAGAGAGAATGAGCAGGGGTGGGGCAGAGAGACAGGGAGACACAGAATCCGAAACAGGCTCCAGGCTCCAAGCTGTCAGCACAGAGCCCGACACGGGGCTCGAACTCATGAACTGTGAGATTGTGACCTGAGCCAAAGTCGGACGCTTAACTGACTGAGCCATCCAGGTGCCCCTATTGATTTATTTTTTGAGACAGAGAAAGCATGAGTCAGGAAGGGGTAGAGAGAGAGGGAGAAAAGAATCTGAAGCAGGCTCCAGGTTCTGAGCTGTCAGCACAGAGCCCAACACAGGGCTTGAACCCACAAACCACAAGATCCTGACCCAAGCCAAAGTCAGACGCTTAACTGACTAAGCCACCCAGGCACCCCCTAAATTACATATTAGTTGACTCTTTCACAGTGTCACTAAGGTTTACTTGGGTAGGCAAAGGAGAAAAGGGCACTATGAGCTATAGAATTTCTTCTTCTTTTTTTTTTTTTAATGTTTTTTTATTTTTGACAGAGACACAGCAGGGGAGGGGCAGAGAGAGAGGGAGAGACAGAATCGAAGCAGGCTCCAGGCTCCGGGCTATCAGCACAGAGCCTGAGATGCGGGGCTCGAACTCACGGACCATGAGATCATGACCTGAGCCGAAGTCGGACGCTTAACCGACTGAGCCATCCAGGCGCCCTAGTATTGCTTCTTGATATTTGAGGGTGAGGAAGGAGGCCAAGAAAGTGGAGTGTTGAGGAATAGGGACTCTGGAAAGATTGCTTATTCAGTGTCCATTTTGCCCCTTGCTGGCTAGTAAGTTGAGCAAGTTAATCTTTGTGTGTTTCAGTTTCTTTATCTATGTAACGAGAATACTAGGCTCTATATCATAGGGCAGTTATGAGGATTAAATGTATTAATAAAAAGTAAAAAGTTTCTAACAGCATTATTAAGTATTTATTGTTTCTGGCATTTTCCCTGTTATTTTCCACAAAGTGGTGAGAGACTAGGCTTCTCTACCTTTAACTAAATGCCTATGGGTTTAGGCATAAGTATGGAGAAGGAAGCTGGGGAGGAGACGTCTGCAAAAAATGAAAAATGACCTAAATAAATGGAACATCTTCATGGATCTGAAGACTTAATACTGTAAATGTGGTAATAATCTCAAATTGATCTATAGATTCATTGCAATCCTTATTAAAAAATCTCAACTGCCTTCTTTGCAGAAATCGACAAGCTGCTTCTAAATTCATTTGGAAATCCAGAGGACCCAGAATAGCCAAAACAATCTTGAAAACATAACAGTTGGAGGAGGCACACCTTCTGATTACAAAACTTATTACAAGCCAACAGTAATCAAGACATAAGAATTAAAACTGTTTAATTCTTAGGAAAAAGCGTAGGTTTTTCATGACCTTGGATTTGGCAGATTTCTTAGATATAACACAAATTACAGTTAAACTTTGGTTTGCGAGCGTAATTCATTCAGGAAACATGCTTGTAATCCAAAACATTTGTATATCAAAGCGGATGTCAAGAACCATTGACTCAGTTGTGATCATGTGACATTCGGCATCACACACCACTCATACTGCAAGTTTATCAAGTTAAAATTTATTAGAAATGTTTGCTCATCTTGTGGAACACTGACAGGACAAGTTCTTTGCAATCCAAGGTTGTATTATCAGCAGCCAAGGAAAAAATTAGATGATATTGGACTTTATCAAAATTAAAAACTTTGGTGTCTCAAAGGACACTGTCAAGAAAGTGGAAACAAAGAAATTGAAACAATCCAGTTCAAATATGGGCAATGGATTTGAATAGACGTTTCTCCAAAGAAGATATACAAATGGCCAATAAGCACATGAAAAGATGCTCAACATTATTAGTCATTAGAAACATGCAGATCAAAACCATATGAGATACAAGGGGTGCCTGGGTGGCTTAGTCGGTTAGGCGTCTGACTTCAGCTCAGGTCACAGTCTCACCATTCGTGGGTTCAGGCCCTACGTCAGGCTCTGTGCTGACAGCTCTGCTTTTCAGATTCTGTGTCTCCCTCTCTCTGCCCTTCCCCTGCTTGTTCTCTCTCACTTTCTCAAAAACTGAATAAAACATTAAAAAAAAAACAACCCTTATGAGGTACCTCTTCACACCCACTTAAATGGCAATAATTTAAAAAAAAATAAAGAAGTGTTGACAAGGATGTGAAGTAATTGGAATCTTTTGTACATTGTTAGTGGGAATGTAAAATGGTATACAGCTACTGTAGAAAATGTTTCGGCAGTTCTTAAAAAAGCTAAATGTAGAATGCCTAATAGTTCCCCTCCTAGGTGTATATATATATTCGAAGCAGTTGAAAGCAGAGACTTGAGCAGATACTTACTTGTATACCAGTGTTCATTGCAGCATTATTAACAATAGCCAAAAGGGAAAAGTAATGTCAAGTACCTATCCACATGTGAATGGACAAATAAAACGTGACATATCCACACAATGGAATATAATTCAGCCATAAAAAGGAATGAAATTTGATACATGCTACAACATAGATAAAAATTAAACATTATGCTGTGTGAAGTAAGCACAAAATGACAAATACTGTATAATTTCATTTATAGGAGATGTGAAGAATGGGCAAATTTATAGAGACAGTAGATTAGGGTAGGTTATCAAGGGCTAAGGGGAGAGAAGAATGGAGCAATTAAGAATTGCTTAATGTTGATAAGTTTCTCTTTGAGGTAATGAAAAAGCTTTAAGAATAGATAGTGGCAATGATTGCACAGCTTTGTAAATGTAATTATTGCCACTACATAGTTGTAAAGGAAAAAACATCTCCTGTTTGTATTCTTTACTCTCAGTACTCCACTACAACATCTTCCACTTTTCATATTTCTGGTCACCAAATATGTGTCTCCCACCAAGCATTTCTGCAACACTGACTGGTGTCTTACGGTTCAGTTCAGTTCTGACACTATCTTCCTGGAGTTAGCATCAGATCGATCTCCACAGGTTAAACACTCAGTCCCACAAGACTGCCCCACAGCTCCCCACTTCAGACCTCAGTAGCAAGCCCAGGTTGTTTACCTGTATTTCTGACTGACTGAATATAAATTCCATGTTCCCATGACCTCTTCCTGGAGGTCAGTTTTCCAGAGCAACTCACAGAACTCAGGAAAATATTTTACTTGTTAGATTAGCAGTTTATTATAAAAGGACAAGAACAGCCAGATGCATAGGACAAGATAGTGGAAAGGGGTGCATGGAGCTTGCTTGCCTGCCTGCACACCCAAGATGTGCCACTCTCTCAGTCCCTGCACATGTCCCACTAACCTGGAAGCTCTCTGAATCTCGCCATTTTGATTTTTTGGAGGCTTTAAGTAGGCGCAATTGATTAAATCATTGGCTTTTGGTGATTGCTTCAGTTTCCATTCCCTCTTTTCTACCCTGGGTTGGGGAGGAAGCACTGAAAGTTGCAACTTCCTAAACACAAGGTTGGTTTTCCTGGCAACTAGCCCCCATCTTTAGGGATTTTCCAAAGTCACCTCATTAACATAAACTCAGGTGTGGTTGGATAGAGTTTGTTATGAATAATAAGACACTCCTTTCACTTTGATCATCAGTCCAGAGCTATTTCAGGAACTGGAGCTATTTGAAGACAAAGGACCAAATATAACAAAAAAATCCTCCCATTGTTCATGTAATTTAGGAAATTACAAGAGTTTCAGGAGCCATATGGCAGGAACAGAGACTAAGACCAAATATATATGAACCACAGTATTACAGTTACATACATAAAAATCGTTAAAATGGGGAGCACCTGGGGGCTCAGTTGGTTAAGCTTCTGACTTCAGCCCAGGTCATGATCCCACAGCTCCTGGGTTCGAGCCCCACGTCGGGCTCTGTGCTAACAGCTCAGAGCCTGGAGCCCGCTTCGAGTTCTCGGTCTCCCTCTCTCTGTCTGCCCCTCTGTCTCTCCAAAAAAAAAAAAGCTAAAAAAATAAATAATTAAATAGTTAAAATGGGGGATGCCTGGGTGGCTCAATTGGTTAAGCATCTAACTCATTCAGCTGAGGTTATGAACTCATTGTGAGACCTGGCCCCATGTTGGGCTCTGTACCTATAGCACGGAGATATGCTTGGGATTCTTCCTCTCTCTGTCAAAAATGAATAAATAAAACATGAAAAAAATAGTTAAGATGGCAAATTTTGTTGTATATTGTCATAACTTCTAAACATTAATAACGTAATATACCAAAACCCATTGAATTGTATACAGTTTTCTCCAGCTTTATTGGGCTATAATTGACATAAAACATTGTATGTTGAAGTACAAAGTGTTTTTTTGATACATTAGATGACACCTGCATCATGTCACATAATCCCTATGTCTTTTTTGTGGTGAGATAACATTTAAGATTTAGTCCTTAGCAACTTTCAAGTGTGTAATACAATATTAACTGTAACCACTATGATGGTTACATTAGATCCCCAGAATTGTATACTTTCAATGTGTAAATTGTGTGATATATGAATTATATTTTAGTAAAGCTATTTTTAAGAAAGGTTTTGTGTGTGTATATTCACACACTTTAATAGAATAGTTTCTTTTCACATGTGTCCTTTCCCATTCACCTCCCTCACCCTTCACCGTGTAACCAGTTAGGTGTCCTAGTAGATATGGCCTAGTTTATCTGTTTACTGGCAGAAATATAGGCTAATAGAGTTTGAGTATGATTGACTTGTAGGCCTCTTTGGCAAGGAGTAAATCCTTTGTTGTCTGTCCCAGTTGCACAAATTACATTTCAGCAGCCTCTCTAAAAACAGATGGGGAACTCTGGACCTTAGACCAGAATGCTTTTTCAGTTTGAAAATTAATTTGTTTTAATAACATACTGGCCTTACACTCAGTAAATTCTAGTAACTGTTAAGCTTCTTTCCCCATTGGTAAAATGGGAGTGAATGACAATTATACCTGCCTTTGGAAGTTCAGGACTGGAGTGTCTGGGTGGCTCAGTCAGTTGAGCATCCGACTTCGGCTCAGGTCATGATCTCACAGTTCATGGGTTCGAGCCCTGCGTGGGCTCTGTGCTGACAGCTTAGAGCTTGGAGCCTACTTCAGATTCTTGTGTCTCCTCTCTCTGCCTCTCCCCTGTTCGTGCTTCTGTCTGTCTCTCTCTCTCCAAAATAAATAAACATTAAAAAAAAATTTTTAAGGAAGTTCAGGATCAAATAAATTTCTGCCAAATTTACAGGAAGGGGCATTATGATATACCAGTGTAAGGTATCATGGTCATTCCTCTCATGAAGGTATTTTTTGTTTTTTGTTTTTTTGAAGTTGTATTTCAGGTAGTCAGAAATGTTGTTGAGAACCACAACCAGCATGCGATTAACAGTAAGCATCACTATCAGACGTGGCAATGAACTTTATCTTGTGCTTGTCCTCCAAAAACCCAGGCCTCTGATAGGGCCAGTGAGGTATATGCTTTGGAAAGTGCTTCATTAGCAGTCCCAGCCGAGGAGTCACGCTGAAAACGAGCATTGCTCCAAGTACTTATGACCGTGTCAGGCAGGATTTGCACATCACACACAAACAAAAAAATGTTCTTACCCTCTGTCCTCACTGCTGTTCAGGGAAGAATGTTTATGTCCAGACAGCCCCTATTTCCTCTCATGGAAGGAAGATGGTGGTTTCCACAAAGGTGTCATCTTGCCATTCATTCCCCCAGCACTGTGTTTCTAAGCAGCAGGGACAGTCCCATCCTGTTTGTTTATTTGTTAGAGCAAGAACTCACTTGGGGGAAGAGGTAGAGGAAGAGAGAGAATCTTAACCAGGCTCCATGCCCAGTGTGGACCGTGAGATCATGACCTGAGCCAAAATCAAGAGTCAGATGCTTAACCGACTGAGCCACCCAGGCACCCGAAGTCTCATCCTCCTGAGTTCTAAGTAAGAGCCAATCTTTGATCATTTCGAGTCTTTGGACAAGTAAAACAAAAGGTTCCTGCTCTTTAGTAGAGACCATGAGCAGCTAAAAGGGTTCTTTTTGTTTTGTTTTTTATGCTTCAACCACAAGATGATTGAATGCTAACCATAGACAGCCACCTATATGTCATTCTTGAGTTCACCCTATTGCTGTAACTTAAAGCTCTGTGTCCAAGCATTCTGGACACAGTTAGAAGGTCTTACTGACTTCTTGTGTGTGTGGTCATCAGTAACTTTGGGAGTGAGACTATACCAGAAGGACTGAGGGGCTTTCATTTTGCCTACAGAATAGTAACGTTCCATTGTCAAAGTCAGGTACCAGGCAAGGCAGACTCCATATCCAAGTCAGGGTCACCTTCCTTATTTCTCACTGTTGCAGTTGATTTTGATACTGATAACTGCCTGTGTTTCCTTTCCAGGGAATTTTT
Source organism: Paguma larvata (assembly GCA_030068075.1). Taxonomy (NCBI): domain Eukaryota; kingdom Metazoa; phylum Chordata; class Mammalia; order Carnivora; family Viverridae; genus Paguma; species Paguma larvata. Next base: position 17,438,273 of record CM057842.1, on the reverse strand, counting down.
TTGGCCTTGTTAGTCAAAGGGCAGGACTAGGCCCTGTATACTTGGTACACTGTCCTACTGTGAACAATAACCACTAAGAGCAGTCATCTTTGCTCAGGTGCTTCCTGGCTTTCTGGGAGCATTTTACAGAGTTGTTTTCAGGTGTGAAGGATCCAATTACAATACAGTGATGGTGGGAAGCATATACTTAAAATTGGAGGTCATTGAGGGGCGCCTGAGTAGCTCAGTTGGTTTTGGCTTGATTTTGGCTCAGGTCATGATTTCACAGTCCTTGAGATCCAGCCTTGCATAGGGCTCTGTGCTGACAGTGCAGAGCCTACTTGGAATTCTCTCTCTCTCTATCCTTCTCCCACTAGTTCATTTCTCTAAATAATAGTCTGTTTTTCAAGAGATTGTCATTGAAAATCTCTACTTACTATATATAGTATATATCCAGGCCCAAATAGTCTATATTGAAGTCTTTTTCAGTATTTTCGTGCTTGGCATATGGTAGTTTGATTAGAATTTTCAGTTTTCTGGGTGGGGCTGGCTCAGTGAGAAGAGCATATAACTCTTGATCTTTGGGTCGTGGGTTTGAGCCCCTCACTGGGTGTAGAGAACACTTAAATAAGTAAACTTAAAAGAATTTCGGTTGTCCGATTCTTTTTTTTTTTTTATGTTTATTTATTTTTGAGAGAGAGAGTGTGAGCAGAGAAGGTGCAGGGAGAGAGGGAGACACAGAGTCCGAAGTAGACTCCAGGCTCTGAGCTGTCAGCACAGAGCCTGACATGGGCCTCGAATCCACAAGCCATAACATCATGACCGAAACCGAAGTCATGTGTTTAAATGACTGAGCCACCCAGGCACCCCTCAGTGGACCCAATTCTTAACTGTTTTTGTTTGTTTGTTTGTTTTTCATTCTGCTGAATCCTATAAAACTATCATTGCTTCAAGAAAAGAGTGATCAGAGAGTGCCTATGAGTCAAGTTTTTTAGGAGTACTTTTGGGATACATGGTCTGTCTTTGAGTTTTTGTTCCTCTTTATAAGCATCCCATTCAGCATGTCCTTGTCCCATTAATAATGCAACTTCAAATGAGAAAGGCCAAGCCTGATGTGGTCCCTGTCCTGAAGGAGCTTGGACTCTAGGAATGGATATGAGTCAAGCACACAAGAAATATAACTGCTATCTCTCTTCCATAGAGTAGGATGTGGTTGAATATAAGGACCAAGAAAGGAACAAAGCCCTGCTTAGAGGCAACATTTGATTTTCAGGGGTGGAAGATGTAGGACCAGAAATAAGAAATAGGCTTTGGGGAGTGCCTGGCTAGCTTAGTTAGTAGAGCATGTGACTCTTGATCACAAGATCAAGCCCCACGTTGGGCGTAGAGATTATTTAAAAATAAAAAATCTTAAAAAAAAGAAGAAGAGGAAGAAGGCTTTGGAACAGAAGGCAATATTGGGATGGACAGCTAAGGTGTTATTTTCTGGAGAAAGGGAGAAAAAATTCAAATAAGGCATTACTTTGAACCGAGATGGGGGAGAGGTTTACAAGGCCAATTAGTGGAATTAGGTGTGTGATAAGGAACAGAGAGAAGGTGAAAGGAGAAAATAGATTGCTTTTAGTATTTTAGAGGACCCTAATGATAAGGCTGAGGAGTCTTGACCTGATTGTGGCATTGAGGACCTTCTGAAGGCCTTTGAGCAAAGGCAGGATGGGCTGAAGCCCAGATGTAGGAATGGAAAATTTGGCTGCATCAAGCAGGATAGAAGGGAGGTGAGACCAGTTATATTTTTGCTTTTTTTCTAGAAGGCTTGAACTGAACAGTGATTATGGGAACTCAAAGTGGGTGGTGGTAGTGGTGGAAGGGAGACCTATTGAAGGGACAGAATTCCTTAGAACTTGAGAGCAGTCTTGCTGTGAGGAACAAAGAAAATAAGATAGTTGTTTAACCACAGAGTTTCTACAGTGAGTTGAGTACCTTAGGAGTGTAATTTTGTTTTCATCACCAAGATTGAGGTAACTGGGAAGAGAAGATTTGACAGAGGTTGGGATAATGTCTGGGAGATGCTAAATTTGAGTTGCAAGTAGAGCGTAGAGTTGAGGTGGTGTATGAGGAGTTTTAGAACAGGGACTGGGTCAGGGAAAGAGATTTGGGAGTGACATTCATAGGAGTGGTTTTTGAAGTATTGAGATCCCCAGAGAGTAAAGTATTAGAATGAGAGAAAAACCCAGCCTTGGGGGGAGTGATTAGGTTTGGAGGCTGTAGCTAAGGAGACAGACAACAGAGATCAGCATATTTTGTTAGGGAGGTAAGTTACAACAAAAAATATCAAGGAGAATGCAGACTGAATTTTGGGAAGGTAGGTCATTGGTGACTTCTGAGAAAGTTTCAGAAGTTTGAGCAGAAGGCAGATGGGAAGAATTTTAAGCAAGCCAGTATGAAGCAGCAGAAATGTTTTTTTGAAACATTTTTTTTCTTTGAAACAGGCCAGAGAGAGAAAGATAACCAGAAGTAAACATGGATATGGAAAGATTTATTATTTTAAAATAGGGGCATTCTGTACTTTATTATAGACGGAGAAAAGGAGAGATTAGAGAGGGAGAGATGAAGGAGGTGTGTGATACCACAAGTGGCAATACTATATGAATTGAAGAGAACATGAGGTTAGGGCTGGCAGGCTGGGAGACTTTAGTAGTGGAGTTGTTATTCACTCAGTGCCTCTGGTGATGCCAAGACCCCTGTAAGAGATGCTTGTTGAGATACTTCACCACCTGTAGAGGGGTGCTGCCCTGGAGGCCTCAGGTGTGGCTCCTGAAAGTGAGTAAGCTGTCTGCTTTTGTGTCTTTTAAGTATTTGTTTTAAGTATGAGGCATGGGATCACATGGGATACTGCATGTAGCTCTTCTCTTGCTTTTCTTTGGCACCCATTGAGATTGTGGGGCAAGACGGGTCTTGTGATGGCAGATAACATAAATTGGAGTATGTGTTTTCTGTGTCCTCTCAGCACCATCAGAGATCTCCTTTTGTCCTTTCTTTTTCCTTTCAACTTTTGTGAGGGTAGCACCGTAACTTATATAAAGGTTTTGAACTGAGGAAAGAAATTTACAATCATTTACATATTGTTACAGGTGACAGATATGTTATAGCTGACTGTTCCTGGAAAAATAAACCTTTGCTCGAAGCTCGTAAGAATTATTTCTGAGACTGTATTCAGCCTAGAAAATGACACATCTGGCAGAGAGACTGTAGAGAGCTCAGTGTGATTTCCTTTCAAGCTTGGCAAGCCATGTACTTGAAAAAGATGCTAGATTATAGCAAAGTTAAAGGAAAAACTAGAATAAATTTTCCTGGATCATTTCAGGAAATGACCTGATGTTTGTACTTTTCACTTCTTGTCAACAACTCTGGTTATTGTATGGCCAGACTCCCAGAAATCATCTTGTAATTCTAGGCTTTCATTTTCATTTTGTCCCATAATCACTTGTAATTTCTGTCGTCCTCATCGTAGAGGTTGATTAGTTTTACACTTTTCCTGGGCCACATGTTCCCTAAGGAAAAAGTTCCAGAGCTTTTTTGGTTGCTCCCCGGCATTTTCATTTTGTGTGTCTTTAACCACATTAGATTAAGAAAGATTATTTTTTGAGAATTGAGTGCTGGCAGCCTTTTTTCGAATGAGGGATTTCCTGATAAATTTTATATCCCAGGCTCTGGTTGTTTGACTTTAGGTACAAACCAATACAAATTAGACTTGAAGAAATGTATAGAGTATATAAAATCTTGATGTGATTTTGAGAGTATGAGAAAAACAGAAAATGATTTATGAATCCTATCAAGATGTTCGCAGTTAGACTAAACATAGAGGAACAACTTTTAAGAGATAAATCCATTAATGTCTGTGCCCTGGATTCTGAAAATGAGGTAACCTATCTCCTTTCTCATTCAAGGAAATGTTTTTTGATTTTTTTATTTTCTTCTATTTAATACTACACGCTCACTAAAGTACAAAAGCACATAAAGCCGCAGAGAAATATAAGATAGGTTATTTGCTCTGAGGTGATTTGCAGTCTGGTTGGAAGACAAAACACATGTGAAACAAGTGTAGGACCTTGAGATAGGTCCCACATCCATTAGGAATCCAAAGGAAAAAAGGAAAGAGGGAGCCGAATGGGTGGCCAGACTGCGCTGTAATTTAAAGTCTGGTCTCAGTACAGAACTGTTTTGATTACATGCTCCGATTATTTGTTTTTTTAAAATTAAACTCCAAGCCCAACATGGGGCTTGAACTCAAAAACCTGAGATAAAGAATCACATGCTTTATGCTCTACCGACTGAGTCAAGCTGGTGCCCCTTCGTGCTCCGGTTGTTTAAAGAATCATACCAAGCACATTTCCTGTTTACATATATGCTTTGCATCATGCTTTCATTATTAGTATTATCCTGTATCTAGTGCTTTTGCGTAAAAAAAAAAATCCTTAAAAATCACTAGATCATTTTGTGAGTTTGGTTAAAACTTTGTAATGTCTGTGTATATATACCTTAGCCAGGCACATATTCACTACAGTATGTTAAGTGTGCAGAGATCTCATACAAATTAGTGATGGCAGCACTGTGAGCTCTTCCCGTTATAGAATCTTCTGCTAAGGAGTTTATGCAATTTAAATTAAAGAAAAAGATTTTTTAATGTGTATTCATTTTTGAGAGAGAGAGAGAGAGAAAACGTGAGCAGGGGAGGGTCAGAGAGAGGGGACAGAGGGTCCGAAGCAGGCTCTGCACTTACAGCAGCAAGGCCTTGTGTGGGGCTTGAACTCACAAACTTGGGAGATCATGACCTGAGGTGAAGTCGAATGCTCAGACGACTGAGCCACCCAGGCACCCCTGCCATTTAAATTTTAAAGCTAAATTTCTTATGTTTTCTGGACTTAAAAAATGTGTTTCTCATGTTTCCTTCATATATCCCAGTGGGTTGTTGAATCCACTCCAGTTTGGGAAACATTCACTTTAGACAGTCCGGTTTTGTGGGTTTGTATTATTGAGGATTAGTTTGACTACAAATAACAAAAGACATGAAAAATGCCATTTTAAACAAGACAGTTATTTATTTTTCATATAAAAGAAGTGTAGAAGTAGGCAGTCTGGGGCTGAGATGGTGACTCCAAGAACAACTGAGATCCAGGCTCTTTCTACCTATTATGCCTCCAACTCCAGAATGTGGTATTCATGTTCTTCATCCACACTTCTACATCCTCACATTCCAGGATGGCTGTTCAGAAAGCAGTCCTGGTTCCAGGTTTAAGCAGCAGAAAGAAGGAAGGGAAAGAAGAAGGGCATGTGACTTCACTTTAAGAAAGACTTTGTGGAAGTCCCACAGGCACTGCTGATTACATCTCATGGGTTAGAACTTTGTACATGGTCATACCTAATTAAGAGAAGCCAAGAAATGTAGTCTTTTAGCTAGGCAACAAAGTACACAGCTAAAAATTGGAATGCTGTTCTAAGAGGCAGTGGTAGGCTTTTGAGTGACCATTGACCATTAGTCTCCAGCAGATGGAGGGATTCTGCAGGTTGTTTTGTTTTGTTTTTAACAGCTTTATTAAAATACAATCCACGTGTGTTACAATTCAACCATTTAAAGTATATGACTCAGTGTCATATAGTCATAGTATATAGTATATTCATAGAACTGTGCTCCATCTCCTAACAATTTCATCATCCCAAAAAAGAAACCCCACCATTTCCTTAGTAATCATTTCCTTTCCTTCTCCACCCCCCTTAAGCAAACACCAATCGACTTTGTATTTTTCTATTCTGGACATTTTATATAAAGGGAGTCACTTAATATGTGGTTCTTTGTTACCAGGTTCTTTCACATGTGTAATGTTTTCAGATTTCATCTATATTGTAGCATGTATTAGTACTTTTCTTTTTTATTGCCAAATAATATTCCATTGTTTGGAGATATACACACACACACACACACACATATATTTATACACACACTACATTTTATCTGTTCATTAGTTGTTGGATGTTTGGTTTGTTTGCACTTTTTTTTTTTTAATGTTTATTTACTTTTGACAGAGAGAGCATGAACAGGGGAGGGACAGAGAAAGAGGGAGACACAGAATCTGAAGCAGGCTCCAGGCCCTTAGCTGTCAGCACAGAGCCCAACTCGGGGCTTGAACTCACAAACCGTGAGATCATGACCTGAGCCGAAGTCGGCGCTTAACCGACTGAACCACCCAGGTGTCCGTGTTTGCATATTTTGAATATGATCAATATTTCAGTGCTGCTGTGAACATTTGTCCATAAGATTTTGTATGGACATACACTTTTGTTTTTCTCTGACGTATGTCTAGGAATGGAATTGCTGGGTTGTGTCTGTTTAGAGCCTTTGCCCATTTATAAATTGAATTCTTTGATATTTTGTTAATTGAATTTGTAGGAGTTCTTTATATATTCTGGATCCAAATCAACACCCTGAGCGAGACCACCCACCTAAACTGCTCTTTTGTTGTGTCGTAAGGTTCTTTATGTATTCTAGATACAAGTCCCTTATTAGATATGTTACTTGCAAACATTTGCCAGTATTCTGTGGGTTGTCTTCTCATTTTCTTTCTTTCTTTCTTTTTTTTTTTTTTTTTTAAGTAGGCTCTGTACCCAATGTGGGGCTTGAACTCAGGACCCTGAGATCAAGAGTCATGTCCTCAGGGCACCTGGGTGGCTCAGTGGGTTAAGCTTCTGACTTTTGATTTTGGTTCAGGTCATGATCTCACAGATTGTGAGTTTGAGCCCCGTGTCAGGCTCTGTGCACTGACCCCACCCCCACCCCCAACTCTCTCAAATAAACTTAAAAAAAAAAAAAGTCACATGTTCTACCAACTGAACCAGCTAGGTGATCCATGTTTTCTCGTTTCTTGCTTGCTTGCTTGCTTGCTTGCTTCCTTCCTTTCTTTCTTACGTTTATTTATTTTTGAGAGACATAGAGACAGAGTGTGAGCAGGGGAAGGGCAGAGAGAGAGGGAGACAGAATCTGAAGCAGGCTCCAGGCTCTGGTGAGCCATCAGCACAGAGTCCGACGTGGGACTCGAACCCACAGACGGTGAGATCATGACTTGAGCCGAAGTCGGCAGCTTAACCAACTGAGCCACCCAGGTGCCCCTCTTTCTTTCTTTTTTATGTTTATTTATTTTGAAAGAGAATGCACACGCATGAGCAGGGCTTCTGGGCTCAAACCCACAAACTATGAGATCATGACCTACGATCCTAATCCTGATCAAGAGCTGACCATTAAACTGACTTAGCCACCCAGACACCCCTTGGTGGTATCTCTTGAAGCACAAAAGTTGGTTGCTAATGATGAATATATGTATATATATTTTTTCTTTTTTTTTAAGAGAGAGAGAGAAAGTCTTAAGCAGGCACCACACTCAGCACAGAGCCTGACCTTGGGCTTGATCCCCAAATCCTGGCTTCGGTTGAGCAGAAGTCAGATGCTCAACCGACTGAGCCACTGACTCTCGATTGCAGCTCAGGTCATGATCTCATGGTTCGTGAGTTTGAGCCCCGTATCGAGCTCACTGCTGTTAGCACAGAGGTTGCTTCGGATTCTCTGCCCTTCCCCCACCTGGCGCGCGAGCTCTCTCTCTCAAAAATAAACAAACCATCAATAATCAGTCACAGTGGCCATGAGCTGGAAGCTACCTGGTATCTATCCGTGGATCAATGGACAAACAGTGTGGTATAGACATACAATGGAATGTTACTCAGCCTTAAAAGGAAGTAAATTCTGACACATGATACAATATGTATGAACCTTGAAGACATTATGTTGAGTAAAATAAGCCAGTCACAAAAGGACAAATAGTCCTTTTGAGACAGAAAGTAGAATGGTGGTTATTGGGGGTGAGAAGGAAGATGAGTTAAATATTTTATGGTGTTAACTTTTACATTTGGGCTTATAATCCATTTTGGATTGATTTTTGTATATGATTTGAGGTGTAGCATTCTGACTTCATCCTTTTGTGTGGATCTATCCAGTCAGTTGTCTCAACATCATTTGTTGCAAAAAAGATTGTTTTTCCTCCATCGAATTGTTTTGGTATCCTTTATTGAAAATCACTTGACCCCAGGGGCACTTGGGTGGCTCAGCTGGTTAAGTGTCAGACTTCAGCTCAGGTCATGATCTCACAGTTTGTGAGTTTGAACTCTGAATCAGGCTCTCTGCTGTCAGCTCAGAGCCTGCTTCTATCCTCTGCCTCCCTCCCTGTCTGCCCTTCCCCCTCACTTGGACTCTCTGTCTGTCTCTCTCTCTCTCTTTCTCTCTCAAAAATGAATAACCGTTTAAAAAAAAAAAAGTCATTTGATGGGGCGCCCGGGTGGCTGAGTCGGTTGAGCATCCAACTTCAGCTCAGGTCATGATCTCATCTTTGTGGGTTCGAGCCCCACGTCAGGCTCTATGCTGACAGCTCAGAGCCTAGAGCCTGCTTCGAATTCTGTGCCCCCCCCCTACTCCTCCCCTGTTTGCACTCTGTCTTTCTCTCTCTCTCTCAAAAATAAATAAACATTAAAAATTAAAAAAAAAAAGTCATTTGACCCTAAATGTGGGGTTTTATTTCTGGACTTTAAATTGATCTCTGTGTCTGTCTTTATGACAGTGCAACACTGTCTTGATTACCTTTGCAGTAAGTTTTGAAATCAGGAAGTGACTCCTACAACTTTGTTCTTCTTTTTCACTATTGTTGTAGCCATTCTGGGTCCATTGAATTTCTGTGTGAATTTTCTGTTTAGTTAATTGATTTCTGCAAAGAAGAAAACTGGTATTTTGATAAGGATTGTCTTGAATCTGTAGAATAATTTGGAGGATGTTGTCATTTAACAATATTGTCTTTCAGTCTGGAAACATGAATGTCTTTCCATTTATTTAGATCTTTCTCTCAGCAGCGTTTTTAGTGTTTTCAGAGTATGTTTTGTACTTTTGTTAAATTTATCCCTATTCGTTTTGAAGCTATTTAAGTGAAATGGTCTTAATTTCATTTTCAATTTGTTCATTGCTAGGTTATAGAAATACAAATTGATTTTTTTATATGTTCATCTTATATCCTGCCACCTTGCTGAATTTTAATAATTTTTAGCAAATTCCTTAGGATTTTCTGTATATAAGATCATGTCATCTGCAAATCAAGATACTTTTGCTTATTCATTTCCAATCTCGATGTTTTATTTCATTTTTTGCTTAATTACTCTGGCTAGAATCTCCAATATCATGTTGGATAAAAGTAGCAAGAGTGGCCCTTCTTATCTTGTTCCTGATCTTGGGGAAAAGCTTCCAGTCTTTTTACCATTAAGTATAACCTTAGTTGTGGGGTTTTGGTGTCAAGTGGAAAGGGGTACTATACTAGCATTTTGTATTTGGGTATGCTAATAGAGGCTTCTTCCCTATGGTCAGAAAAGTGTATGTCATTAGCTTGAGGTTATTAATAGCTTCTTGTTCATTTTAGATAACACCTTTGTCTCCTGTTTCAGCATGGCTGCCATCCGGAAGAAACTGGTGATTGTTGGTGATGGAGCCTGTGGCAAGACTTGCTTGCTCATTGTCTTTAGCAAGGACCAGTTCCCAGAGGTGTATGTACCCACAGTGTTTGAGAACTATGTGGCAGATATTGAAGTTGATGGAAAGCAGGTGAGTACACTTTTCTTAACAACTAGTATTGTTTCGCAGGTCAAGCTATTCATAGAGCCTGTAGAGAATTAGACCTTTTTTGTCTCTTCAGTACACAGTATAATAAGAAACATGTTTGAATGAGGAATCCATTCTGTTCTGGCATCTTAGCCCAACTTTATTCATTTTTAATTGCTATCATCTAGGCTTTGCTCCATTCATATGTATTTTGCATGAGAGGCCTTAGTGTATGTGGTCCTCACAGCTTTATTTATATTTGAAATTTAGTTTGTTGCCATATGGATAATGCTAAAATGAACCTTTTTGTATGGATGGACTCCCCCCCCACCCCCCATTCTGTCAGTATTTCCTTAAGTGCTACAGAATGAGATACTATGTCAAGAGGGCCTTATTTTGTGTCTCAAAGGGGTGTACTGATTTATACCACCAGCAGTGTGACATTAAAAAAACATCTTCACATTTAATTTTTTTAATGGTTTTTGACTTTAGCATAAATAGGCTGCCATAGTTGCTTCAACTGCCTGTTGTTGGCAGTGAGGACAGTGTTTCTTCATGTCTGTCCTGAAAAGCCACTGGCAAGACTGGAGCAAAACTCTTCTGGAATGAGAGTATATGTATTTTCTTTTTTCTTTTTTTTTTTATTTATTTATTTATTTTGAGAGAGAGAAAGAGCATGAACAGAGGAGGGGCAGAAAGAGGGAGAGATCCCAAGCAGGCTCTGCAATATCATCATGGAGCCTGACATGGGGCTCAAACTCAAAAACCATGAGATCATGACCCGAGCTGAAGTCAGATGCTCAACTGACTGAGCCACTCAGGCACCTCAGTATATATAATAATATATATTATTATTAATTTTTATTTTAAATATTAAAATGTAATATTTTAAATATTAAAAATTTAAATATAAAAAATGTATTTTTTTAATCTTCTGCTTCCTTTTGTTGTCAGAATAATGTCTTACAGCTTTCCGTGCATCTTTCAAAAAGGAATGAAATTCCCACTGTAGATGGGTTAGCTGAAAAGAAAACTAGAACAAATGGCTCTTTGCCAACAGTTTGTAGCACATTAAGCCAGCTGCTCAGAATTCTAGGGTCCCTGAAATAAAAATGCCTGATAGCAACTTGGTAACCTCTAAGTTGGGAGAGGGTGCTGCCTAGGAATGTTCATGTAAAGGGTATACAGTAATAGAGCCTAGTAAAGCATCCGAGATTCTAGGTGATTATTGTTCCAGGAACAGACATGCCAGAAATGGAAAGGCCCATTCTGATAAGAGACAGGCCCAACACCTGAAACATTTGTCAGAAGACACTCGTGATTGGATGTACCTGACCAAACACACATGAGGCATGGAGGGGTCAAGGTAGTGCAATTTGGCAGAGAGTGAATGAGCTGTACCATTCTGAGACCAAGTCTGTTGTGAGATATATCAATGTATTATAAATATACATTACAGGGGCGCCTGCGTGACTCATTTGGTTGAATGTGTGATTCTTAGTTTCGGCTCAGGTCATGCACGATGCCAGGGTTGTGGAATCGAGTCTCTCGTCAAGCACTGCACTAGGCATGGAACCTACTTGGTATTCTCTCTCTCTCCCTCTCCTCCCTCCCTCCTTCCCTCTCTCTCTCTCTCTCTCTCTCTCTTTCAAAAAGATAAATGAAAATAATTTTTTAATAAGTAAATCCACATATCAAACTGATGATGTGTGTACATGACAAGTACAGTCGGCCTAGTGGAGGTTGTAAGTGATGCATCCTAGGGCAGAGGTTGAGGGTGGAAGAGATAATTAGCCATCAGCTTTAAGGAAAGAATGATAATGTAGAAACTCTAAAATATGGGCTGTGGGACTCCTGGGTGGCTCAGTTGGTTAAGACTCTAACTTTGGCTTGGGTCACGATCTTGTTCGTGGTTAGGGCCCTGCATCAGGCTCTCTGCTGTCAGTGCAGATCCCATTTCAAATCCTCTGTCTCACTCTCTCTCTGCCCCTTCCCTGCACTTTCTCTCAAAAATAAACATTAAATTTTTTTTAAAATATGGGCTGTGAGAATTCTAGGAGAAAAAGAATATTCCACATATTAGAGGGAGAGCTCCTTGGGTCCTAAAGTGTCCCTGAGCAGAAGATGTTAAAATCCCACTCTGGTTGTGAGAAACCACAGGGCTGCCTGCAATGCTGGACAACATAGAAAGGGACCTGTGTCCAGAGCCAGGCATCAGTTTGCCCTCCTGTCACAAGAAAGGTTATCAGGTTTCCAAGTGCAAAAGGAGTACCCTGGGGGCGCCTGGGTGGCTCAGTCGGTTAAGCGGACGACGTCAGCTCAGGTCATGATCTCGCAGTCTGTGAGTTCGAGCCCCGCGTCAGGCTCTGTGCTGATGGCTCAGAGCCTGGAGCCTGCTTTGGATTCTGTGTCTCCCACCCTCTCTGCCCTTCCCCTGCTCATGCTCTGTCTCTATGTCTCTCAAAAATAAATAAACGTTAAAAAAAAAAAAAAAAAAAAGGAGTACCCTGCTACCTTAGTGATGCTTTCATTCAAACTTTTTTTGAGGAGAAAAGGCACAGTCAGAGACCTTTCCTGTCAGCTCAGACATTGCCTAACAGCATGGTGTCTTTTCTTACCCACTAACTCACATATAGTCTTCTCTCCATGTTTCCACAGTTGCGCAGAATGAGGAGACAAAACAAGGAAGTGGTTGAGTTAGAATGTATTGGGAAAAGTTACTCAGGTCTGGTGTTTCCCTCTCTTGCCTTTACACCTAGTGGAATATTGTTTACAGTTTTATTTCCCTTCTTGTTCATCTGCTTTTCTATGTAGAATGTTGTTTATAATTAAATGCTATACTTCTTACAAGTTACAAAGTTATTTTTGACTTGACATTTTGAAGTATGTAAGTATGTTAAGAAATTTCAACCTAAAACTATTACTGTTATTATTATTATTATCTAAATGTTTATTTTGAGAGAGTGTGTGTGTGTACAAGCAGGGGAGGGACAGAGAAAGAGAGAGACAAAATCCCAAGCCGGCTCTGTGCCATCAGCACAGAGCCTGATGCTGGGCTCAAACTCATGAACTGTGAGATCATGACCTGAGCCAGAACCAAGAGTTGGACATTCAGCTGACTAAGCCACTTGGGTGCCCCTCAACCTAAAACAGTTTAAACATACCTTCCACCTCAGGCTTGATGCTTAATAAAAGTGAACACTGTTATGTCTTATTATTTGGGATAGTTTGCCATTTAAATGTACTTTGGTAGGCGTCACTTCTTCTGAAAATGGGTAGGATTAACCTTGCACTCATGGGTTTATTTTTCTTATCACAGGTAGAGTTGGCTTTGTGGGATACAGCTGGGCAGGAAGATTATGATCGCTTGAGGCCACTCTCCTATCCGGATACTGATGTTATACTGATGTGTTTCTCCATTGACAGCCCTGATAGTTTAGGTGAGTAGTTCTGCAGCCTGATTTTTGTCACTGCCTGTGTGCCTGGCCAACATCTGGTTTCTCAGATCCTTTCTGGGCATCAAATCGTTGAAAAGTAAACATGATCTTCATAGAAGGAATCATCAGTGGCCAGAGCGCTAGAGCATTGGGACTATAGAGCCCTGGGTTGCTTTTCAGCCTAGTTCTCCCATGGCTGCCATATGTCTACGTTGTAAAGTAGGTGGGTTCCAAATATAAACCCATCTTTTGGACTAAGATTTGGGGAAGTTTTTGTGGGTGCCCACACCTTTTTCTTAGTATTTCATATTGGGCTTGTTGACTTCTGAAATCTAGACTGGCGATTTGCTCTTTCCTGGTAATGTTTTTAAAGCTCCATTTTAGCCCTTTTTTTTTTTTAATAGTTTATTTTCAAATTGGTTTACATATAACATCCACTGTTCATCCCAACACGTGCCCTCTTTAATGCCCGTCACCCCGTCTCCCCCCTCCCTCACCCCCCCTTACCCTCAGTTTGTTCTTAGTCTTTGAGAGTCTCTTATGTTTTATCTCCCTCCCTCTCTATGTCTTTTTTTCCTGCCCCCTCTTCCCCTCCCGCATGGTTTTTGCTAAGTCTCTCCAAATCCACCTATGCGTGGAAACATATGGTATCTGTCTTTTTCTGACTGACTTATTTCACTTAACATAATACCTCCAGTTCCATCCATGTTGCTACACATGGCCAGATTTCATTTTTTCTCATTGCCACGTAGTAGTGCATTGTATATATGTACCACATCTTTATCCATTTGTCAGTTGATGGGCACTTGGTTTCTTTCCATGATTTGGCTATTGTCGAAAGTGCTCATTTTAGCCCTTTTCTAATGCCTTAGCTAATAAAGAGAGACTTGAATTTGACTTTTCCACTGGCTCAGTTGGTGACTTGTCTCAGTAGCCACTTTCCTTCAGAAAAAGACTGAATAACACTGACCTCACACTCTGCTAAACAAGGCACCAAGGCCTGAAACAGAACATACTTTCAGTTTGTGCTGAAGATGACAAAATGTCTCTCTTGATAATGCAGTGCTCTATATTGACAGGGTAGCATGTGGGCCAAGAATATTGTCATCATTAACACAACCTTGGGAGAGCCTGTTGGTGGTGTGAGTTTGTGCTGACCAGTTAGGGTTATGTGACCTTTTTTTTGTCATGGTTGTACTCATTTTAATGACAATACGGGGGCCCTCCAAGATTTTGAACCACTCGATCAAGGTTATGCATCCCAAGGAGTCAATCTGAGATTGAGCCTCTGGGCAGTGTCTCCTAGGACTGAAACAGAGCAGATACTCTCTGCCATTGGTTCACTTTGGTCATTTTCAACAGTTTTAGTTTTGGTTTTTCAAACAATCTGGCTTCCTTTGGGGGGCTGTTGGAAGGCCCTAGAGGGTGGGGCAGAGCTTTAGGCCACAGAAAAATAGAGCCATGTGAAACCCTCCTCTCACATACACATCATGGACTCTGTCTAAGTCCTGTGGGAATAAAGAAGAATGTGTGCCCTGCGGTCCATCATCCAAGGTATAGTCCTCTAGGGACAAAAACACCTTCAGCGCAGAAAGTTACTCTTCGGTCTCACTTTTTAAAGAACATGTCTGCTGGTCTCAAAGGAGGTTCTTTAGCTTTGTTTACTGGCCATGACTTGTTTCTTGCTGGCCCTTCTCCTCTGACAGCAGGCTCTGGGAAGGAGAGCAGAGGTAGAAAGTAAAGAGGCAAAGAGAGATGGATCTCTGTAGTACAGACAGGGAAGGTCTGATGTTGCAGGATAGATATTCTGCCTTCCCTGGATGTCATTGCAGGAGCGTGGTAGGTAGGTGGAGCCCCTTTGCTAAACTGACTGAACTAGCTTGGTTTTGCCAAAGCCCTTTAAAAATATCTTTTGTTTTGGCGTGGCTGTGAGGGAGAATCCCACCAGTAGTTTGCCCAAGTAAAATGTGTTATGGGAACTCAAAAATCTCGAACAAGGGATGTCTGGCTGACCCAGTCTGTAAGAGCATGCAACTCTTGATCTTGGGGTTGTGAGTTCCAGCCCCACATTGGGCACAGAGATTCCTTAATTAGGAAAAAAAAAAAAAAGTCTGAATCAAGAAAATGAAAAGCTAATGTCAGCCTAATGCTGGACTTGCTATACTCGATTGGATGTTAGACCATGGCGCTGCATCTAGGTGTAGGATAGCAAGTTTGATCAGGAATCAGAATTTCGGTGTGAGAGTTTTAGCCCTGCTGCCAGCCAATCCTGTGATAATTTACTTTTTAGAGCCTCTGCTGTCTAGACTGGCAGTTGGTCTCTAGTCCATATTCTAGTTGAGACCTGGGGTAGCAAACTTGTAAAAAGACCAAATAGTAAAAATTTGTTGGCCATATGGTGCAGCTACTCAACTCTGCTGTTGTATCACAGAAGTAGCCATAGAAAATATATAAATAAATGAACTTGACTGTGTTCCAGTAAAACTTTACTTATCAAAACAGGCTCCAGGGGCACCTGGGTGGCTTAGTTGGTTAAGCATCTGACTTTGGCTCAGGTCATGATCTCGTGGGTGATGAGTTCAAGTCCCTCTTTCTCTGCCCCTCCCCTACTTGAGCACTCTTTCTCTCAAAAATGAATGAAATTAAAAAAAAAAAAAAAAAAGACTCCAGACAAGATTTTATTTGCTGGTCCCTAATCTAGATGATACGAATTCCTTCTCTTTAAAGTTATTTATGAAAAGCAGCAAAGGTAAGACAGGCAATTCATTTTAGTTTTAATTTATGTGTCTGGAATTGCAGGGGGTAGGGAGACTATTGAAGCTTTAATTTCTCATTTTGTTTTTGGTTTTGTTTTGTTTTTTAAGAGAAAGAAAGAGTTGCAAGTGAGCAAGGGGCAGAAAGAAAAAGAATCTCATGAGGGGCAGAGAGAGAGAGAAGCGGAGCTCACCCAGGGCTTCTCTTTTACCCAAAGCAGGGCTCGTGCTCACCTGATGTGGGACTCAAAGTGTGAGATCATGACCTGAGCCAAAGTCAGATGCTTAATGGCTGAGAACCCAAGCACTCTCTCTCTCTCTCTCTCTTTTTTTTTTTTTTTTTTGGTATGTTTATTATTTATTTTGAGAAAGAGAGAGCATGAGCAGAGAGAAAGAATTCCAAGCATGATCCACTCTGTTAACACCATCCAATGCGGGGCTCGAACCCATGAACCATGGACCATGACTTGGGCTGAAGTGAAGAGTCAGATGCTCAACTAGCTGAGCCACCCTGGTGCCCCTGGAATAATATATATTCAGCAGATATTATTGAGCATCTGTTTATAGAGGAAACTTCTTCTAGATTAAGGGAGACCAGAGCAAAAACCATAGTAAACCCAAAAAACAGAACAGTAAATCTGATAGCAAAATATTTCACAGATAACCTTCGTAGAGGTGGGTATCGAATGGTCCATGGAAGTATTCTGTTTCAGAGGATGACCATGGGATGGTCATTAACCTGGCTACAAAGGTGACTTCTGAGAGACACCTAAATTAACTGAGGGAAGCTAATACTGATATCCAACAAAACAGCCTTCCAGGTAGAGGGAACAGCAGGTGAAAAGTCACTGAGGCAAGAAGAAGGAAGGAAGGAATCCAGTGTAGCAGCAGGAGTGGGAGTGAGGGTTATAGAGCAATGTGCTTAATGGTATGGACCTTTCCTTTCCTCATGAGATTCGAGCTCTTGGAAGGTTTGAACAAGGGAGTAATGTCTCACTTACCTTTTAAAGTGATCACTGTTGTAGCTGAACTAAAAACTGACCACAGGTGAGAGCAAGGTTTGGCATTGTTAGATATGCTGACCCTTTACTCTATTGTTCTGAGGACTGGAATGCTGCATTTCTTTGAGAGTTTCCTGACCTCACTCATGTAGTTTCTTTACCTGATGTGGTCTTTTAGCCAGAAGACAGAGTGTCTTTCTGTATTCTCAGTAACTCTTGCCTTTTGGTAACTTGTCTTGAAGTCATAGAACGAACAGTTTACTTCTAAAATAGAGACTCAGATTACAAACAGACCATTTAAATGATTGCCATAGTAAGTACTTTGTATGCATCGACTCAGAATAATCCTATTTAAGGTAGGTATTACTGTTATCCCCATTTTATAAAATCATGCCTGACACTGAGATGCCCAAGGCAGTGGTTGTGGGTGGTTGAACCCGGGCCACTTACACACCATTATGTATGTCCAGCCTTTCTAAATTAGTAGAGTATTGGCAAGAAGTTACAGCTGGTTATCACTCATTTTCAGAAGTCATTCTTGAGCCATTCGAAATATCAGTAACCTACACGATGGGGGTCATGCTGAAGGTCCATAAGCAAAGTGTAGAGAGAACATGTGGACCCTGGGCCAGCTGCAGCCCGAGAATGGAAACCTTTTTTGTAAGATGTGGTCAGAGTTACTAGCCAGAAGTGACAGAGATGATCCATGAATAGCTTCCCTCCTTCAGTCAGGTTGCATCATTGTGGAGCCACCCTGTGTTCTGGAACCTTTCCTCCTCCAGAGGCTTTAACTGGGTCCCACTCCACAGGAGCTGAGCTCTTTAGTGGGAACTGAGAAAAAGCTGATGATTCTGTGCTTAAGGGAAGGGGGTGGGTTTTTGCCTTTTACTGCAGTTTTAAAACTAGTGATTCCATTAAATGTCCAGCATACTTTTTAAGTAACTTCTTTGCAGTTTAGCTAAGGTCATTAGAGATTCTTCAAGATAGATTTATATGTATCTTGTATGTATTTTGCTTTTTTCAGAAAACATCCCAGAAAAATGGACTCCAGAAGTCAAGCACTTCTGTCCCAATGTGCCCATCATCCTGGTTGGGAACAAGAAGGATCTTCGGAATGATGAGCACACAAGGCGGGAGCTGGCCAAGATGAAGCAGGCATGATCTGGGGCAGGGTTCTGTTTTCCTGTAGCATTCTTGAATCCAAGGTTGGATATGTATATATGAGGACAAAGATTAAATTGGTGGCAACCAAAGGATCAGGAAATCTTGAGGACAGGGAGTCCAGACAGAGCCCTAATACCTTTATGAAAGTGATGATCAAGTTGGCATCTTGGCTTCTGAGAATCCAGGTAGCCCAGTGGCAGGGGTTCTACCATGCAGGACAAGAGCTTTGAGGTCTTTAGTCCAGGTTCTCCCACTGAGATTTCTCTGTCTGAATGTCAAGGTCAGGATCTGTTTGCTTCTTGGGCATTCAGTCCTCTGTGAAGCTAACTACAGGAACCCCAGTGCTTACCCTGGATCAATAGCTTGAATAATTTTTCCCTTCATTCCCTCCTCAACCTTGCAAGGCTCCTCTGGCCTCTCCCTCCTTTCTCTCTACTTCTCAGAGAAGAGCTTGTTTAATAGGGATTTTATATTGGGGGTGGGGAGGGTCACTGCATATGAATTTCATATGACAGGACTCAAATCTGGGTTTGGCAGCTCTTATCATCATCATCATCACCATCACCACCACCACTATTGGCAGCTTTTAAAAGAAGCCTTTTAAGCTGAATTTGAGTACTCTACATTTCATATATGTGACACTTAACTGAAACTGCTCTTTTCTCTTTGCTAGGAACCGGTGAAACCGGAAGAAGGCAGAGATATGGCGAACAGGATTGGTGCTTTTGGGTACATGGAGTGTTCAGCAAAGACCAAAGATGGAGTGAGGGAGGTTTTTGAAATGGCCACGAGAGCTGCTCTGCAAGCCAGACGTGGGAAGAAAAAATCTGGGTGCCTTGTCTTGTGAAACCCTGCTGCAAGCACAACCCTCATGCGGTTAATTTTGAAGTGCTGTTTATTAATCTTAGTGTATGATTACTGGCCTTTTTCATTTATCTATAATTTACCTAAGATTACAAATCAGAAGTCATCTTGCTATCAGTATTTAGAAGCCAACCATGATATTAATGATGTCCAACCCACCTGACCACCCGGGGTCCTTCTGACACCGCTCTTTAACAGCCCTCCTCTGCACTCCCACCTGACACACCAGGCGCTAATTCAAGGAATTTCTTAACTTCTTGCTTCTTTCTAGAAAGAGAAACGATAACTTTTGTGAATTAGGCTGTAACTACTTTATAACTAACATGTCCTGCCTGTCATCTGTCAGCTGCAAGGTACTCTGGTGAGTCACTACTTCAGAGCTTTACTCCTTAACAGATTATATTGGCATAACTCTGTGATGGGCATCCAATTTTTTTGAAAATGTGCTCATCCAGAAAGGTCCAAGTCCGTGCAGCTGTGGCAGAGTTACAGTTCTGTGGTTTCATGTTAGTTACCTTATAGTTACTGTGTAATTAGTGCCACTTAATGTATGTTACCAAAAAATAAATATATCTACCCCAGACTAGATGTAGTATTTTTTGTATAATTGGATTTCCTAATACTGATATTTGTCATCCCTGCAGAAAGTGTATTGGTTTTTTAAAAAAGAAAGTGTATTTGAAAATAAAGTCAGATGGAAAATTCATTTTTAAAATTCCCGTTTTGTCAGTTTCTGATAAAAGATGGCCATATCACCTGTTTTCGGCCCTACGTATCCTAGTATCCCCTCCCCAGAGCTGGGCTAAAGAAATAGGAATTTGGTTTCATGCCTGAGGTACTTGGACACTTCAGAAGGTGGCATAGCCTGTCTCACCTGGATTGCAGGCTCTGGCTCTAGTTCACAGGTTCCCTTTACTCACTGTATCCAGGTTCCCTCCCAGAGGAGCCGCCAGTTCTCTTGGGTGGCACTCAAGTTTCTCTCTCCTCTCCAGCTGACTAAACTTTTTTTCTGTACCAGTTAATTT
Source organism: Paguma larvata (assembly GCA_030068075.1). Classification (NCBI taxonomy): domain Eukaryota; kingdom Metazoa; phylum Chordata; class Mammalia; order Carnivora; family Viverridae; genus Paguma; species Paguma larvata. The sequence continues at coordinate 17,418,371 of CM057842.1, read as the reverse complement.
TTCCAACTACTAATAGAATAAAGGCAGTTTTCTAAACTTCCTGTATCCTCGTGTTTGTGTTGCTCTCTCCAGGGCTGGGAGTGGGAGGATATATTCAGCCTAGCTGTCCTTGGAAGGTTCCTTCAGACTGTGAAGTATGTTACATTTGCCCCCCACCCTATCCCCCACTCTGACACTAACCTGGCTCCTCCTAAGAAGGTGGAAACAATTACTTTGTGTCACATTCAAGTTCATAGTGGCCTAGTGTGGGGAAGTGTACTGAAGAGAGTGAGGGGCACTCCAAGCAGTCATTCTTCTGGACAAATCTTAGGAGTGTGACATTTTTCTCTTCCTGTCCATTTTCAGGGTCTAATACTTAACAGACTTTAGCGTGGGCTTTAGGTGATTAGGTATGGAGGATAGCCCGGATCCACTGCAGAAGGCTGGTGCTGGACAAGTGGCTCCTTGGAAAAACCAGTGTTAAGGGCAGTGCCACACTGTGGAGGCATGGACAAGAATATGCTCCAGGCAGCCCCAGAAGGCAGGGAAATGAGTTAGGGTGGGATTTGGAGACTGGGCCCTGGCTGTCCCGGGTGTTGTCCACTTTCCTCCAACTTAACCTTTCTAGAGCCACAGCGCCTCATCGCAGAGAGAACTTGCATTGGCAGCCGCTGCCAACTGCACCACCAAGCAAAGTTACAACTTGCTCTGTGAGCCTGGTGACAATAGGACACAGAGTTGCAAGAGGAGTGATATGGTTTATGCTGGGAGGTCTGTGTGGCCAGGAGGGGGGCCCGCTGCTCTTGCCGGCCAGTCCCCTTGGGCCCTGCCCCAGCCCTTCACTAAAAACCTTTGAGAAAGAATCGGAATCCTCTTGGACCCGAGCCCTGGGTGGGGAACTCCGCGAATGCCTCTGCGCTGCTCAGACGAGACCCAGCCTGCCTGCGGCTCCGCACAGCCTGGGCGGTGCCCGCATCCGGCCTGGCCGCACCCTCCCGCCCGGCTGAAGGGAGGGAGGAGGCCGGATGGGGCGGAGCCGAGGGTGGAGGAGCAGCCGGAAAAGTGCGCCACGTGACCCCCACAGTCAGCACTGTCCCAAGCCGAAGGTCGGCACTCCTGTCGGACAGTCCGCCATGTGCGCTGCTCCGCTAGCGGCCGCCGCCCTCGCGGCTGCAGCCCCGCGTTCCGTGTACTCCTTCTCCGCTCGCCCGTTGGCCGGCGGGGAGCCCATGAGCCTGGGTTCCCTGCGGGGCAAGGTGTTGCTCATCGAGAATGTGGCGTCGCTCTGAGGCACAACAGTCCGGGACTACACCCAGATGAACGAGCTGCAGCGGCGCCTCGGGCCCCGGGGCCTGGTTGTGCTCGGCTTCCCGTGCAACCAGTTCGGGCATCAGGTGCGCCGCGCGGGGCAGAGCGGGGTGGGTGTGCAACCTGGGCTGGGAGCGCCGGCGGGCGCGCGGGCCGCCCAGCCGCAGGCCCTGGCAGCGGAGAGGCGGGCCACTCGCTTTTGTCCCGGCTGGGTTTCAGGTCCGCCTAGGGATTGTGACTCATCGAGAAACTTCTGGTTTGAGGTCCGAATATTTCCCCTCCCCTCGGGGCCCCGGGTTCTAGTTGCTCTTCCCTTCCTTCCACAGGAGAACGCTAAAAACGAAGAGATCTTGAATTCCCTCAAGTATGTCCGACCTGGAGGCGGGTTCGAGCCCAACTTCACGCTTTTTGAGAAGTGCGAGGTAAATGGTGCGCAGGCGCACCCCCTCTTCGCCTTCCTGCGCGAGGCTCTGCCTGCCCCCAGTGACGAAGCCACTGCCCTCATGACCGACCCAAAGTTCATCACCTGGTCTCCAGTGTGCCGCAACGACGTCGCCTGGAACTTTGAGAAGTTCCTGGTGGGCCCAGATGGTGTGCCTGTGCGCAGGTACAGCCGCCGCTTTCCAACCATCGACATTGAGCCTGACATCGAAGCCCTGCTGTCCCAGGGGCCCAGCCGTGCCTAGGCAACCTTCCTATCCCTGCTGCTTAGCAGTCACAGCACTGCCCTCTGGGGATATCATCCATGACGGTGTTTCCTCGAAATCTGCAAAGAGGAACACCTGATTTCCAGGAGAATCCCGAGTTGGGCACTTATCCATCCCAGCACCCCCTCCCCAAACCAAGGCTTCATTAATAAAGTGTTGGGTATCAGCAGAACTGAGTGTATGTCCTTATATCAGTTAGGGACACTTTCCCTGGTAACCTCATTGTCATAGGGCTGTGAGCTTAAGCCCCCACTCCTTTGGCCTTTGCTTTAGCCAAGCCTGAATTTCCGATGCTTTTGTTTGCAGTGTGTGGAATCCACTCTTTCCTGTGAGGTAAGCCTGACTCCTGTCCGGGTGTTTTTCCCTCTGCCAAGGTATATAGGAGGGCCTCTCCTTTCTAAGTATTTGCTAGGCATGAAATGACATTCACAAAAAAAAATAACACTGGATTCACACATTGAGAATTTGTGGCCTCTCCCAAGTGTCAGGCCCACCCATATTACACAGTTGTAAGCCCATGCACTTTTACAAAGTTTTTTTCCATTACTTTGTCAGATCTTTGCATGTTACAACCCAGGCTTCTTTATGTCTGCTCTGATGCTGCCCTTACTGGTTGTTACTTCTCCTGTATTCAAAGTGAGGAGAGTATACACCTGGCCCTTCTGACCATGTGCTGCATGGCACCTACCAGTTGGAATTGCATGCTTCCTCAGGCTCAGGCTAGGGGCTTATCTTAGAGGCCAGAGACTGCTTCTCAGGCGTGGTTTGGGTCTAACCTCTCCCATCTGTTGGCTCTGCTATCAATCTTTTGAGAGATCTGGAGCCAGCCACTTCCTCCCACCAGTACAGGGGACTCTGCAAGGCTTACATGCAAGTTCTGCTTGGCCAGACAAAGATGCAGAAACATGTTAGCAGTGTCACCCAGTCCAGAATGTGGGCTGGGCCATGTGTTCTGTTAGCTTTCAAGAATGCAGTCCTCAGGAAGGCAGAGATAATATAGAGTCACTAAAAAGCTCTGAGGTAGTACAGGGTACTTTGAGAACAGGAGAGCCAGGCCCATGAGGGAGGATCATGCTTCCCTCCTGGAGGAAATGACCGTGAAGCTGAAGAGGTCAAGAGGCAGTCAACTGAGGAATGAGCTGATGGAGGGTGGACACACAGGGAGGACAGTGCAAGGGTCGGAGGCGGGAAGGTGGCATCACTGAGTTGGACAACACAAGGGCAGGGAGGTTTGGGGAGGAGAGTGTTCAGACTCAGACATTTTGCATGAGACGTGTAGATGGAATATCTGGAGCAGGTGGTTACAAGAGGCTCAGAAAAGGAGTATGGCTTGGAAACAAAGGTCTAGCCAAGGGGACAGTAAGTAGCCGTCAGAGAATAGGAGATCACCCGGGGATAGTAGCAAGAAAAAAGTCAGGCAGGGGCTAGGCCTGAGGTCTATGGATTCAAAACCCTGGGTCACGGAGCAAGCACGGCTGAAAGAACAAGGATGAAGTCAAGGAGCCATGAGAAGGGGTATTTCATGAAGGATGGTTACTGGGGCAAGTGATTTTGGATTGAGTATTCCTTATCAAGCACAGTTGCAGGGGGAGAGCTGAAGCCAGATAACCAAGTGCCCAAGATATGCCAGGTCCTGTTCTAGGAGCCCCCCCAAGAATCACCATGTTCCATGGCCCACAGCCAGACATAACTGCTTTGGAAAGTCTGGGGACTTAGGATCCTACTCAGCTACCTACTAGCTGGACCTGAGCACAGACTTTGCTCCAACTCTCCCCTTTCCTATAAAAGGTCAGTCAGTGTGGCCCAGGCCACATCCTCTGGTTAAGCTCCTAGATGGGAACCCAGGGCTTTCTGCACTGACTTCTACCCCTTCCCCCCAAGCTGGCTGGTGACTCACTCCTACTCGCCCACTTTTTTTTTTTCTTCTCAGTTTATGCCTAGGGCTGCCAAGGATGGGAACTTACGAACTCTCAGTGTGGCTGACCCTGGCTGGCATATCCTCCTAGGACTTCAAGCTGCCTGCCTCCCTTAACTGAAAGTCCTTTCCAACTCTCTCTCCTTCAGGAAGAGTCAGAGTAAAGCCAGTTAACACCACCTCTTCCTCCCCAAGAAACCAGACAGCTCCCCCCCACCCCCAACACACAGAAACACACACTCCTACACATACACATTCCTTATCATTTGACCATGAAACCGCTACTGGCTCTGAGCTACACCCACCCCGCCCCATCATGAATCAGCAGCCTAAAAGAACAAGTAAAAGTACGTGAAAGAATCCCAGTGAGCCTGCATAGGTCCTAGCCTTTAGTTAAAATGACTGCAGGACATTGCTTGATCTAGGAGCAGGCAACAGCATTTAGGCCACAGGCCTTCTGAGAAGGGAATGGACCCCGCTGTTACTCAAATTCAGAAGCTTCAATTTTAGCAGTTTTTCCAGAAATACTGGTTTGGTTTTGTTTTTGAAAGCTTTACATTTGATAAAATTATATAGTTATACATCAAGTCACCATGATGTACACTTTAAATATCTTACAATTTTATTGGTCAATTAAACCTCAATAAAACTGAGGGGCAGGACACCAGGGTGGCTCAGTCTTTTAAGTGTCTGACTTCAGCACAGGTCATGATCTCACAGTTCCCAGCTTCAAGCCCCATGTTGGTCTCCGTGCTGACAACCCAGAGCCGGGAGCCTGCTTCAGATTCTGTGAGTCCCTCTCTCTCTCTGCACTTTTCCCCATTTGTGCTCTCTCTCTCTAATGTAAATAAATAAACAGTAAAAATAAATAAAACTGAAAAAAATCTGATAAGATTCCTTCAGACACTTGCAGTTAGCTCTTTACGAAATGACTTCCTCATTCTGTCTCAATGTAGTTCCACAAACATTTAATACTAGCTTATTTTATTTATTTTATTTTTAAGGCATTTTTTTTGTTTCTTTATTTTGAGGGGGGGGCAGGGGCAGAAAGAGAATTACAAGCAGGCTCCGCACTATCAGTGCAGAGCCCCTCATGGGCCTCTAATTAATGAACCACAAGATCATGACCTGAGTCGAAGTCAGACGCTTAGCCGACTGAGCCACCCAGGCGCCCAAAAACTAGCTTATTTTTTAAAAATTTAAAATATGGGCACCTGGGTGGCTCAATCGGTTAAGTGTCCACCTTTGGCTCAGGTCATGATCTCACAGTTCATGGGTTGGGTTTGAGCCCTGCATCAGGCTCTGTGCTGACAGCTCAGAGCATGGAGCCTGCTTCAGATTCTGAGTCTCCCTCTCTCTCTGCCCCTCCCTTGCTTGTGCTCTCTCTCTCTCTCTCTCTCTCTCTCTCTCTCTCTGTCTCAAAAATAAATATTAAAAAATCTTTATTAAAAATAAATAAATGAGTAAATAACTAAAAAAGTTTATCTTCAGAGAAGCATTCCTGTCCCTTTAGTTCAATAAATCTCTTAAGTTTAAACTTTTGGATAATACTAAGTAAAAACACTGCCTAAAGGGGCACCTGGGTGGCTCAGTCGGTTAAGTGTCCAGCTTCAGCTCAGGTCAGGATCTCATGGTTCATGAGTTCGAGCCCCACGTTGGGCTCTGTGCTGACAGCTCAGAGCCTGGAGTCTGCTTTGGATTCTGTGTCTCCTTCTCTCTCTGACCCTGCCCCACTCCTGCTCTGTCTCTCTCTGTCTCTCAAAAATAAATAAACATTAAAATTTAAAAAAACAAAAACACACTGCCTAAAGATTTCCCAAGAGAACCCACCATGGACCTATAAAGAATGGACAGTGATCCCTGCCAAAGAACCCTGAACTTGGCAGATTTTTGTTATATTGCAATCACCAAACGGATTAGAAGAGCATGCTTTCACACATGGAGGTAAGCCTGGGGTGGCATTAAAATAAAGCCTCGCTCCAGCTGGTCACACAAGTTACCAGACACATGCTTTGCATAAGGCACTACTGAATTGGGAGCTGGGAGCACAAATACGAGTTCCTGCCTAAGGAGTGAGGGCTCACGGGCCCAGCCCCTAACCCTGGGAGTAACAGAGAAGCAAACTCTGAGCCTCCAGATCCTTCAGCTTTGACCTCCCCAAGAACTGAATTCCAGATTTGTCATGTGAGAAAGCAAAACTAAGATCGCCAATTATGTAGGCAGCTTGCTGATGGGTATTCTGCTAGTTGCGTTCAGAGATACTAAGACTGACATAACAATGATGTGCTAGGCAGAGGCCCAGCAGCCTTTCCACTATTCATCTCACAGACATACACCCCATCTCCAGTGCCCATGCCCCCAGGCCTAGTATAGTTGCAGCCAAATAGGCCAAAGTATGAGACCACAAAACACTCCCACTTCATCCAAATGCCTAAAGTCCAAGCAGTATCCAGGAGAATGTGTACCTCACCTTGGGTGGTCTGAACAGTCCTACAGGTCACCAGGCTCCACAGGGAGGCAAGTGGAAGCGATCCAGGTCTCCCTGAAGAGGAAGCACCTGTTACCCCAGCCTCCTCTGTCCCCAGCATGTAACTATGCCTGTGTACATGTGTGTGTGAATCTAAAGAAGCCCTGGTCCCCTGAGCATCCCTTGTAGGCTCATATACGCCCAAAGGACAGGGGAAATGTCAGTAAGCCTTGACTCCCTATCTAGACTAGTTGCTTAGTTTTCCTTCACAGCAATGTGTCTGTAGCCTCACCCTCCATGTTCCCGGAGCACTTTGTCACACAACACACAAAGTGTAATTACATGTGAAAACATCTTCCCCAACCATATTGGGTGTGAACCCCTGGAGGCTAGGGATTGTGAGTACCTGTATATAATAGATTATTTGCCAAATGAAAAAATGGCTAGTATCTGGTATTCTTCCATTCATTCATCCAAGAAATGCCTATGGAGAATTTGCTCTGTATAAAGAGCAAACAATACAATTAACAGCTAAATACTTGTGTACAGTTAAGACATAAATGGTAACAGAGGAGGAAGAGGGGTGCCTGGCTGGCACAGTTGGTAGGGCATCTGACTCTTGATCTCAGGGTCCTCAATTTAAGCCCCATGTTGGGTGTGGAGCCTACTTAAAAAAAAAAAAAAAAAAAAGACAGAAAGAAAAGAATTCGAGGAGGAAGAGAAGACACTGACCACACATCGGCTCAGGGTGCCATACCCTCCATGCCCAATCGGGGCTGGCCACCAAGAGAGGCATAACCAGAATGGAATCCATCCAATAGCATGAGTCTTCAATGTAGGAAAGGTGATTCCTAGTCCGTCTCCAAGATTCCTCCAGGTCTTTGCCTCTATCACCTTCCCCAGTAATCTAATCCTTCTATAACAGAGGTTATGATGTCACTGATAAGGTGTTTCATTCTTATAAAATTAAAAATTTCTAGAGACTTTTACTGTTTCACAGTCCCCTGGGAAGGTTAAAGAAGCACAGACAAGAAAGAAACAAAAATATTTCTCCCCGAAGAGACCTGTAATCAAGAGCTGCCCAATACATTTGTGAATACTGCCACATGTCTCTGTCATCACTGGCCAAGTGTGGACCAAGGCTAAGTTGGGAGGGCCAACTGTAGTTAGGTGTAGAGCAAGCCATACTGCCAGCCAAGGCAAGAACTTTATGATTTGGAATCAAAGAAAGCTTAAAGTTCACACACTCAGACATTACAAACTCTCAGTTCGGTCATCACAGTCCAAGATCAAGCCTGTTTGTTCCCTCTAGCTGGGTTCCTGCTTTCCTTCCTGTTCCTTCAGCCCAAGCTGCCATGGCAATGGGTGAGTTGTTCAGTTCCGGGGTTTAGTTATGAAGCCAAGTGAGTGCCCTACTAGGCCTAAACTTCTCCCTAGGGTAAGAGGCCCAAAAGAGAACACAGCCCTGGTGCCAGGGTGTCTCCTGAGCTGAATCATGCACTTCCTCACAAATCCACAGGTCACCCACAACAGCAGGAGCACATGGGCAGATGGTGATGGTTTCCAGTTCGCAATTCTTAACTTTTTTTTTAGTTAAAAAAATGTTTTTTACTTTTAATGCTTATTTATTTTTAAATTTTTATGTTTATTTAATAATATTTATGTTTATGAAAAATATTTAATAATTTATGTTTATTCATTTTTGAGAGGCAGAGAGAGACAGAGCACAAGCAGGGTAGGGCAGAGAGAGAAAGAGACACAGAATCCGAGGCAGGCTCCATGCTCTGAGCTGTCAGCACAGAGCCCGACACAGGGTTCGAACTCACGAACCGCGAGATCATGACCCCAGCCAAAGTCGGACGCTTAACCAACTGAGCCACCCAGATGTCCCAATGTTTATTTTTGAGAGGGGGGGGCAGAAAGAAAAGGAGACATAGAATCCAAAGCGGGCTCCCGGCTCTGAGCTGTCAGCACGGAGTCCGATGTGGGGCTTGAACCCACCAACCACAAGATCATGACCTGAGCTGAAGTCGGATGCTTAACCGACTAAAACATTTTAAAACTTTGGAAATACTGATTTTCTGACTGTGAAGTTTCACTTTATTCCTTGCATTTTAACTACTGGCATTTTATAATCTTAGTATAAGTTTTTAAGGAACTATCCATAATTAGTGCATGATTTTTATAGCCATTTAATAGCTCTGAAGAGATCCTGCCTTTAAAAGGTTTTCCAAAGCTTTCGTATTTATAATTAGGTTTTGTCCCCTTTCCTAGTGGTGCTGAGGACTTGTCCTACTTCCTTAAGACTCTGACCCAGACCATAAATGGTACAGGAGAAATTGCTAAAAAAAGAAGAGGGAAGCAGACACCCTCTAGTGTAGCTTCTGATAACCCAACTTTCTTTTTCCATAAATAACAGTGCTAAAGGTAGTGTTTCTCGATTAACAACATTTTTAACAATTTCAAACTTTCACAGAAGAGCACTCGGGTTGTCAGGGTTGGCTCCCAGATGCAGAATTATCGTGTGGTGGTAACGCTTATCTGCAGGGGATTAACCGCTATGTGGTTATTCGAGGCGATTTTAATTTCAAATTTACTTTCCCCTCCTACCTACCCAACTGCCAAGAGGCCTGTGTTACCAGATGATACGTGATGGGTGTCCCAGGTAGCGCAAAGGGAATTCATGCTAATTCCAACTAGCCAAAACCCAACATAAAAATAGTAAATCTGTTCAAATGACCTACCACACTTTCACCAAGCCAGTGCTCCCTCCTCCATCCCTAAGACCGAACATGGCTCACCTATTTCTCCTCTCCTCCCGCATGGCCATCTCTGCAGTGAACGGCTCCTAATAGTTCTCTGGGTTGCACCACAGTGGGTATAAAGCACCCTCAGCTATTTTGTCTCTGCTCCGAAACCTTTTATATTATCTGTGGGCCATTTAAAGCAGAGCATGTGGCCCTTCTGGCCTGTTTTAGCTTTAGATCGAAGGTTCTTCCAGCTTAATTCGTCTAATCCTCACTCTGATACTGCCCTGCATGTTCCAGAAATTGACTCCTGTAGTTTCCCTTCCTGTAACATGCACCATTATTTCTATGCTTAAGGCCACACTCAGATGCTACACAAGCCAAAGGCTGCCTTTCACAGCTCAGGGTTCAACGGTCTTTGGCTCCTATCCTTTTTTTTTTTTTTTTTTTTTTGGTTCATGCTCTTTAATGGCACTTACCGCACACTGTGACGCTGGGGTTATTTGTGTAAGACCTCTTCTCCATTAGACTGTATGAAGCCAAGCCCTGTCTTATTTTGGAACAGGAACTGCTCGACACCAGCTGCCTGGCCTCCTCGTGGGCTTACTTCCCACTCTATGAGGAGGGCTGTACTTTTTGTAGCAGGGTCGAGTGGAAAACATAGTGTTCAGGACACTGCTTCTTGTTGCAGCAACAAATTAAGAAGCAGCTTGGGCATCTAATGTGGACCTCTTCGGGACCTCTTCCCCCAGTTGCGATCGCCCCTCAGCGGCTGCTTGTCTCCCTGACCAGCTCAGTGAGGAGGACTTGGGGAACTCTTCTGCGGGCCATGATTCTGGCATCGAGACTGTTTGAGACGACTGTTAATGACTAGACCACACCGTTGAGTCCCGGTCCCAAGGCGCTGGTGCACCCGGCACTCCTCAAAATCCCAGTCGGGTCTCCAGGGCAAGGACCCCGATCCCATGTTTGGGCGGCTAAGGACTGGCCTAAGGTCTCCAGCTGAAAGCAAGAAAGCTAGGAGCAGGCCAACACCGCAGGCCCTGGTGGAGTGCTCCGGGGGGGCGGGGGGAACGGGGGTGTTCCGTCAGTCACCTAGAGATGGCCAGGCAGGACAGAGAAAGGGGAGCGGGGCGGCTACCGTCCGGGGCTGCCCGCAGGGCGGGACAAAAGCGCAGCTAGCTTCCCGGCGCCCGCTTCCTCTTCCGGCCCCCTCCCGGCGCCGCAGCGCATCCGTGGAAGAGGAGCGGCGCGTGAGAGACTGACAGAAGAGGCAAAGGCCAGCGGGCAGTCGAGGCCGCGGCCCGAGGTGGGGTTGGGGCGCGCGCGCGCGCGCGTGCGTGCGTGCGTGGGCGCGGTCCACAGCACGCCGTGCGCGAGGCGGATGTCCGGGCCGGCTGGGCCGGGGCCGCGGACGAGATGGCGGAAGGTGGAGGCTGTCGTGAGCGACCGGATACGGAGACCCAGAAATCGGAGCTCGGGGCCTTGATGAGGACCACGCTCCAACGAGGGGCGCAGTGGTGAGCGCCAGGCCCGCCGTTCCGCAGCTCAAGGCCAGGGGGCAGGGGCTCTGGCCCCTCAGGCCGGACCCCTCTTCCCCGGCTTGGGTAGGGGCCGGGCGGGGGCGATGTTAGTGACCCTTGGAGGGTGTCCTGAACCCTGTTCCTCAGGAGAGGAAAGCAGGCTCACCTCTGGGAAAGAGTGAAGGTCGTCCCGGCCCATTCAGAGCCCCAGAGGGCGGACCCGGTGAGGGCGAGGGCTGCAGGTTGAGGAGAAGGGGACCTTCAGGATGTGGAGAACCCTTTACCTTCGAGGAGGACTTGCTGTGTGACCTTGGGCGAAGGCGACCACACCTCCCAGACCCCCGGTTCCTTACTGTTAAAGCCAGGGTACTAGTATTTGGCACCTCCGCCTTTTGAGTTGAGAAGAAGATCAGAAGTAGATACTTTTGTAACTTGTAAACTGCCGAGCGGGTAACAAGGTCAGAAGCCGAACAAATGTTTGAGAGCTCCAGGTTACTTTGGTAGTAAATGTCAAAAGTAATTGATTGAGGCAGCAGCATTTCGGAGTGGGAGAGGAGGATAGATTAGAGCCTAGATAAAAAGATTAGAAGTTCAGGGTTTAGAATAGCAAGTCTGAGACCAGAGGTTTCTTAATAAATTGTTTAGTAGAAGGAAAGATACTTCCACTAGTGAGATTTCTGGGTGGTCTTATCCTGTGAGAGTAGAAAGCTAGGGCTTGGGTTTGCATTGAACTTGATTGAACATCCGTCTTTGAGAAACCATGGCTGTGTTGATGATGCCGTTTACAGTAACAGAGGAATTGAGCAGGGAAGGGAAACATTGGGATTAGGAGGAGTTCAGATAGGGCTTTACAGTGTTCTTGAGCTGGCCAAGCTGTGAAATGTAGGGCAAGCAGAGGAAGTTATCCTGCATAGGGGTGATATATGAAGGATACTCATCAGAACCAGAAGTTTGAGATGGACTAAGATCACACACTGAAAGTGTTTGCAGGGTGCTGTTCAAGGGGTTTGGAGGGAAAAGAGCATTGTAGAGATTTGGATGTATTTATGGATCCTTGTGGCTTCTGCAAAGCTGCCTGATCTCTGAGGTTTGTTGGCTATAAAACTTAAAGGACTCACCAATATAATTGTGCTTTTCTCCCCCCCCCCACAGAGATTTCCCCCTCCTTCTGTCTTAGTTGTAAAACAGCATAGTGATACTTTTCTTTAAAGCTTATTTATTTTGAGAGAGAGAGGGAGAGAATATGAGCGAGGGAGGGGCAGAGAGAGAGGAAGAGAGAGGATCCCAAGCAGGCTGTGCACTGTCAGGACATAGCTAGACTTGGGGCTTGAACTCATGAACCGTGAGATCATGATCTGAGCCTAAATCAAGAGTCAGATGCTTAACTGACTGAGCCACCCAGACGCCCCAAGAGCATAGTGATACTTTTTAAATATAAGCAGAGCAACTTAGTAACAGAGACTAGAAACTATTATATGTCATACCTAGACACTGTTGCATATGCATATATATGTAAACACACACACTCTTTTTTAAACACATAACTTTTTTAAAAAAAGTTATGAATTGATTCTTTATTACAAGGTGCCATATTTACAGTTTTAAAATAAATAAAGGCTATTTCTTAGAAATGTTACAAACAATATAATTTTACAAACTACAACAGTGTGGAGGACTGAATTAGTCTGGTTCCTTGACTTCAAATGAAGTTTTTTTGAATCTTAAAAAGGTCTGAGTCTGGGAAAAAAAAATGTATATTCCTATATTTGATAAGATATTAGCATCCCTTTGTCAGGTTACAAAACAGAAGACAGATTTTTACTGATTGGGATATTTTTCTTTTTATATTTTAATATTAACAAATATTTATCAGGTGCCTCTTCATGCAGGGAGCTAACTTTCTATGCCTAGATGTGTATAGATATGAAACACATGCATTTTTTTTTTTAAAGGATTCCCTTTAAATTTTTTTTTAAACGTTTATTTAGTTTCGAGAGACATAGAGACAGAGTGTGAACAGGGGAAGGGCAGAGAGAGAGGGAGGCACAGAATCCGAAGCAGGCTCCAGGCTCCGAGCCATCAGCACAGAGCCCAATGTGGGGCTCGAACTCACAGACCACGAGATCATGACCTGAGCTGAAGTCGGCCACTTAAACGACTGAGCCACCCAAGCGCCCCAAACACATGCATTTTTTAAATATCTTCTTTGGTACTCACAGGAAACCTGAAGTGTGTGGTGTTATTGTCGCATTTTCAGAAAGAAAGTTAATTTAATGCTCTTCATGTCAAACAGTGTAACCCAACTATCTATCTTGGACAAGGACCTCTATAAAGATCATTATGAAATTAATAACTTGCTTATTAGTGAACAAGATTTTACTCATAGGAGAACATTATTTATTTATTTATTTATTTTTTAAATGAATAGTAAATATTCTTTTTTTTTAATGTTTATTTATTATTGAGAGAGAGAGAGACAGAGTGCAAGCAGAGGAGGGGCAGAGAGAGAAGAAGACACAGAATCTGAAGCAGGCTCCAGGCTCTGAGCTGTCAGCAGAGAGTCTGAAATGGGGCTTGAATCCATGAACCATAAGATCATGACCTGAGCCTAAGTTGGACGCTTAACCAACTGAGTCACCCAGGCACCCTGGGAGGACATTATTTTAAAAAGCCTTTTGAGGGGCGCCTGGGTAGCTCAGTTGGTTAGACATCCAACTCTTGATTTCGTTTCAAGTCATGATGTCACAATTTGTGAGTTTGAGCCCTGCATCAGGCTTTGCGCTAACAGTGTGGAGTCGGCTTGGGATTCTCTCACTCTCTCTCCCTCCTGGCCCCTCCCCTGCTCACTGTCTCCTCCTCTCTCTCTCTCAAAAAACTAGATAAATAAGCAGTTTAAAAAATAAGCCTTTTGAAGCTAGTCTTTCCTTTTTTAATTCATTCTTTCTTTGTTTGTTTATTTATTTATTTATTTATTTATTTTTAAGTAAGCTCTATGCCAAACATCGGGCTTGAATTCACAACCTGGAGATCAAGAGTTGCACACTCCACTGACTGAGCCAGCCAGGTGCCCCTATTCATTTTTCCAACAATCATTTCATTTAATTGGTTTTTTTTTCCTTTGCTAGACCCTCTCTGCCATGTAGGGCCTGTTCCTGCTCTTGTTCTTGAGCATGTGTTTTTTGAGTGGGGACTGTGTGTTGCTCAGGTGGGGAGACCATAAAAAGAAATTAAGAGAGCAGTTGCAGAAACTTACAACCTCAGCTTTTCTGGTATAGTAAATTTTTGTCTGTCTCTAGGTATCTTATTGACAGCCGGTGGTTCAAGCAGTGGAAGAAGTATGTGGGCTTCGACAGCTGGGATATGTACAATGTGGGTGAACACAATCTGTTTCCTGGCCCAATAGATAACTCTGGACTCTTTTCAGGTACAGTATCCCATGTGCTTTTCTTTTTATTATTATTATTATTATTATTTTAATGTTTATTTATTTTGGAGAGAGAGAGAGAGACAGAGTGTGAGCAGGGGAGGGGCAGAGAGAGGGAGACAGAGAATCTGAAGCAGGCTCTCGGCTCAGAACTGTCAGCACAGAGCCGGAAGCGGGGCTTGAACCCACAAAGCGTGAGATCATGACCTGAGCCAAAGTCAGACTCTTAACTGACTGAGCCACCCAGGCACCACCCCCCATTGCTTTTCTAACTGAAATATTCACCCATGCAGTGGCCCGAGGTGGTGTTTATCAGTAACATGGACATCTTGAACCTAATTTTGCTACAGTGAGGGGATAGAAACAAGTATCCTTAATTTGTATCTATCAAAGAAGTCTTTGTAGACATTCAGGGAAAAGTTCAGTTACTTTTTTCCTAAACTAACTGCTTCTAACAAGACCAGGCTTCCAGTATTTTTCTTTTTGCAAATTTGTTCTGCTAGAGATGTCAGATTTTAGATTAGCATGTGGAATGGAAAGAAATAGGATATCATTTTGAATTTGCATCTGAAATCTGAAATTTGGGCACCAGAATGTTCTGTGTTAACCTTTGCAGTGGAACAAACTGTAGACCTGTCTCATCCATCAAGCATTCCTGTAATGGTTGTTTGTCACAGAAGTAGTGTGAGGAGAGGTGGAAAGTAGAGCTACCATCACAGTCAGCTCCCAGTGGAAGAAGTGACTAAAAAAGTGACATGTGACCTACCAGAGCTGGGCTTGTACCTGTAGATGCATCGAAATGACAGTCGGGCTTTCTCAGGCTCTGTTCTGCCTAGCTTTAGACTCACTTGCAAGCAGGACAGAGGTGATTTGTCGATTGTGCCCAAAATCAGAGCAGTAGGAAGACCATGCACGAAGCTCAATCCAAGTACCTAATACTAAGCTGGGATTTTTAAAAAATGAGCAGTGCTTTGGGCTCCTGGGTGCTCAGTCGGTTAAGCGTCTGACTCTTTTTCAACTCAGGTCATGATCCCACGGTTGTGGGATCAAGCCCCACGTTGGGCTTAGCGTGGAGCCTGCTTGAGATTCTTCCTCCTTCTCTCTTTCTCTCTCTCTCTCTCTCTCTCTCTCTCTCTCTATCACTCTCACTCCCTCCTCCCTCTCCCCGACTCGAGAGAGTGCACTCTCTCTCTTCTGTCTCTCTAAAAAAAAAACGCTCAGACTTGTTTTCGGGGAGGTCTAAGTGATCTAATGAATAATTCATGTACTTTATTTCCTGATGTAGGTCACAGATGGTGGCATCATACCATGAAGTTGCCCTAAGGGATCACAGCAGTGTATTTGCACTTTTCCTCCCCACTCCCTTCTCTTTTTTATTTATTTTAGCTTTTTCCAGTAATCTCTAACCCCAATGTGGGGACTTGAACTCATGAGATCAGGAGTTGCATGCTGTACTGACTGAGAGGGGGACAGAGGATCCAAAGTGGGCTCTGCACTGACAGCAGAGAGCCCAGTGCGGGGCTCAAAGTAGGATGTTCAACCAACTGAGTCACCCAGGCGCCCCTTCTTTTTTTTTTTTTTTTTGAATAGATTTCTTTCTTTTTTCTTTTTTTTTAAGTGTTTATTTTTGGGAGAGAGAGAGAGACAGAGCACGAGCAGGGGAGGGGCAGAGACAGAGAGGGAGACCCAGAATCTAAAGCAGGCTCCACCCTCTGAGCTGTCAGCACAGAGCTCGACATGGGGCTCAGACTCGGGAACGATGGTGAGATCATGACCTGAGCCGAAGTCGGACGTTCAACCAACTAAGCCACCCAGGCATCCCATGAATGGAAGATTTCTTAATGCTTTTAAGAATACCAGTGATAAGACTCCTAGGGCTAGAGGGGCTCTCTGAAGTCATTTTGCATGATTTTCAGCTAAGGGCAGGCATTCCTTCCATGGTCCCCCAATTTGATGTCATCTGGCTTTGGCTTGAAACATTTGCTGTGTGCTTAGGAAGTGAGAAGTACATTCCGTTCAGACCCTGCTCCCTTGGAACATTGACAGTGCAGGAATGACCTGTCCTGTCATCAAGGGTCACCCCTTAATTCCCAGGCTCTCAGTCACCTGCCAGTCCCAGTCAGGCTACCTTTCACCTAGGGTCATGGGAGTGCCTGGACAGGGCTCTTGAAAGTGGGGAAGGATGGGGTAGAGCATATCCTTGTTTATGTTGTCCGCAGAGCACCCGTTTTCTCATTTCCACCTCTGCCGCTACTGTCTATTAGATGGAATCTCTGTGCTTTGGCCAACCAGTGCTCTCATTTCCCCCTTTTATTTGCCACTCTGTTGGAGAAATTTGCAGACTAAATTCTCAGTTCAAAACCCCTGTGCGATGTTTGAGCGTGATACCTTTAGACTGATTTTTTAGTGAAATATGAAATTTCCAGTTAAGCGAAATTGAAATTACAGTTATGTTTACTGCATTTGCACTGTCGTGTCTAAGAATGCCATGTTTGGGAAAATCCTCACCGAGCCTTAGAGGGAAAAACGCCCTGTAGAAATGATGTACTTGCGGATGCTGCCGCTGAAAGCTATATGTTCTTTTCTCACATTTAAAGGTTTCTGGCTGTTGCTAGGCGCAGTATGGATGGCCAGATCTGTTTAGTGCTTAGTGTTGGAAAGGAAGAAGGGATATCTCCCCAAGTAGGACAATAAGCAAATAGCTTCTGTGAGTTTTAATTTATAAATCAAAGAAAAGTTTGGAATTTAGGGTGTCAGTTTTGGGGGGAAGCTTTTGGCTCAAGCAGACTGATACCAGTGGGTCATCCTTCTGTTTCTGAACAGAAAAGGCCTGGTTTGTCATTGTTACTAATCATGCCAGAGCTGCTGTGGCAAGTGAGTGGCTCATCAATTAGAAGGGTCCACCTTTTTTTTTTTTTTTTTTTTTTTTTTTTTTTTTTTTTTTTTTAATTTTTTTTTAACGTTTATTTATTCTTGAGAGACATAGAGATAGAGCATGAGCAGGGGAAGGGCAGAGAGAGAGGGAGACACAGAATCCGAAGCAGGCTCCAGGCTCTGATGAGCCATCAGCACAGAACCCGATGTGGGGCTCGAACCCACAGACCGTGAGATCGTGACCTGAGCCGAAGTCGGCCGCTCAACCGACTGAGCCACCCAGGCGCCCCCCACCTTTTAAGTGTACAGTTCTGTGGTATTAAGCATATTTGCATTGTTTTGCAGCCAGTTTCCAGACCTTTTTCACCTTGCAAAACTGAAACCCCACACCCATTAAGCAGTAACTCCCAGCCTATGGCAACCACCATTCTGCTTTCCGTGTCTGAGTCTGGCTACTCCAGAAACCTCATTTAAGTAGAATCCTTCAGTATTTGTTTTTCTGTGACTGCCTTATTTTACTTGGTATAATATTCTCAGGTTCATCCTCATAGTGAGGTGAGAATTTTCTTCGCTTTTGAAGGTTGAATAATATTCTGCCATAGGTATATTCCACATGTTTATCCATGCATCCATCTCCCCTTGGTATTCCTGTCCTCCGCCGCTGTTTAATTTCTTTCCTGTTTCCTTGGAAATGAAAAAGGCAGAGGTGGGTCAGATCTGAAACTTGCTCTAAGGAAGGGCAGAAGACCTGATTGGATAGGGTATAAACTGGTGTCGAGGGAGTGGGTGATGGGAAGCCCTGGTCACCTTGTGAATGCTGCTTACGGTTTTAGTTTTTGTTTTTAACATCGTCTGCCTGGAGTTACAGATGAGTTGCACCATTTCGGATGCTTCTGCTTTCCCAGTTTTGTGGCTTGCACTGCCACAGGAGTGGGTGTTGATGGGCACAGAGAGCTCCCTTGGTGGGAGGTGATCAGTCTTCCCTCGATCCAGTTCCTTGGTCCTCAGTTGGGGGAGTAGATTTCAGACTGTGAACTTCCACTTCTGACTTCCAGTCATGTTGCCTGCCTGTGGTAGGTGTGAGATGGATGTTGAGCATGTCGGAGTGTTACATATGTTCTTCCTCCACACGGGGTTGTCTAGCTAGGTTTTGACTTGAACTATTGAAAACTAAGAATACCAGATGACTCTTGGTAAAATAATGTTGAGTTCAATGATGTGTCTGTTGCTTTCTTAGTAAATCTTTCAGGAGAAGGGGTGCCTGGGTGGCTCAGTTGGTTGAGCGTCTGACTTTGGCTCAGGTCATGATGTTGTAGTTCATGTGTTTGAGCCCCGCGTCGGGCTCTGTGCTGACAGCCGGAGCCTGGAGCCTGCTTTGGATTCTGTGTCTCCCTCTCTCTGCCCCTTGCTCGCTCACCCTCTGTCTCTCTCTTTCTCAAAAATAAATAAGCATTAAAAAATTATTAAAAAATAAATTAGGAGAAGACAATGTATATATTTTTAAATGTTTATTTATTTGGGAGTGAGAGAGAGAGAGCGCATGTGTGCAAGCAAGCAGGAGAGGAACAGAGAAAAAGGGAGAGAGGACCCAAAGCAGGCTCCGCAGTGTCAGCATGCAGCCTGATGTGGGGCTCGAACTCCTGAACTGTGAGATCATGACCTGAGCCAAAATCCAGAGTCGGACTTTTAACCAGCTGAGCCACGCAAGCACCCTGAGGAGAAGACATTTGACTTCAGTGAAGTTTCACTAAGGAGAGCATTATATTAAATAGTCATAATTAACAATTTTAATCGTGGACTCTGGAAGCACTTTGAAATGTAAATTGGAGGTTTTCTCTTATATTCTTACTTCTCCATTCAGTTACAGAAGTACACATTGCCCATAAAGTGTTCTGAAAGCATGGCTAAAAACAGCTTTCAGGCCTGCTCTGTGTTATGGGCAGAGACAGAATTTTGGAATTTTGTACCTGTTCCTATAAATAATTCTCTTATTTCTGAAAACTATGTAAGAATCCTGTAAAACAAACATTTCTGGGGAGAAGACCAGTGAGTTATGAGCTGCTTTCTTTTTTTAGATCCGGAGAGTCAGACCTTGAAAGAACATTTAATTGATGAATTGGACTATGTATTGGTCCCAACCGAGGCCTGGAATAAATTACTCAACTGGTATGGCTGTGTAGAAGGCCAGCAGCCCATTGTCAGAAAAGTGAGTACTGAATTGTCACAGCCGTTGGTCATTGTGAGTGCTCCCTGGGGTACTGGATTACCTAAGTGTTTGAGGCCTTGTTTCTGATTCTCTTTAGGAAATTGTGATCGTGAGTGGTGGTGAGTGAGGCTGCTCACTTGGGGTGTTACAGTGAGTGGCCTCCAAACATCAGAGCTGCCCAGTGGCTTGGGATGTGTCCAGCAAGTGCCATGAGAGCACTTTCTGGAAGGCCATGTGAGAGAAAGTTTACTTGGAGTCATAGGGATCTATAGTAATGTACCGCTTCCTGTTTACCTTATAACTTTTCTGATACTGCTTTTTCCTCTGTGCTTGAGAGTCTTTGGCCACACTATCGAATATCTCAAAAAGCGGGTGTTTATAAGCCAGAGAAGCATAGTCTCTTGAGGGAAAGCAGGCTATGGGATAGACACCCGGATTCCTAACCCCTCTGGTAGATGGGACTCGTGAGAAGACCACCCACACCCACCCTGACTCCCACAGTTGTTTGCTTGTCCTACCAGAGGGGAAGTCTCAAGAGCCCACATGCCTACTAGAGGTTGGCATTGAGTAAATTTCTCACTCTGTCTGGTTTGTAGTTCCCCTTCTTAGAGTAGGAAAGAGCTGCAGTCCTGAGCCCATGCTTCTAAGGATCACTGTTTGGAGCCAGAACTACCTTCTTTCTCCAGTTAGAAACCTGGGCCCCTGGGGCGCCTGGGTGGCTCAGTTGGTTAAGTGGCCAACTTTAGCTCAGATCATGATCTCACAGTCTGTGAGTTTGAGCCCCATGTCGGGCTCTGCTGATGGCTCAGAGCCTGGAGCCTGCTTCGGATTCTGTGTCTCCCTCTCTCTCTGCCCTTCCCCTGCTCACACTCTGTCTCTATGTCTCTCAAAAATAAATAAAAACGTTAAAAAAAATTTTTTTTTAAAAAGAAACCTGGGCCCCTGAGACGGGTTAGGGATCAAAAAGTTGGGAGCATGCCAGTCTCCTGCAGATGTCTCCTAATGCCCACAGTGCTGCCATATGGCGACAGTTCAGCTACCACAGGGATTTAACTATTCTCTAGTCCTCTCATTCGACAAACCCTGCAAAGGAGACATTATGATCCTGACTTAGAGATGAACAATGGCTTCCCTGTTGTGCAGTGTCGTTCTATCCGGATGCTTTTTCCTCATGAGTGGGAAGAAGATTTTTAAACTCCTAGGACTGATGCCAGTGGCTATAAAAATCTGTACTTCTGATCCCCTGATCACTTAGGGAAACTGATAATTGTATGGATTCTGCCTTTTACCACTGACAAAACCTATTATTTGCAAGACTGCCTGGTGTGGAACCCCTGCTCCTTCACCTGTGCCTCTCCTTTGCAGGTTGTAGAGCATGGCCTATTTGTCAAACACTGCAAGGTGGAGGTATATTTGCTGGAACTGAAGCTCTGTGAGAATAGTGACCCCACCAATGTGCTGAGTTGCCATTTCAGCAAGGCAGACACCATTGGTGAGTAGCTGGGCTGGGGTCCCAGGTGTCCATTGGGAGAGTGCAGAGCATTTTGGCTAATGAAAGGAAGCCAAGCACCCCCTTCAGAATTGTTACCCACATAGTCTCAGATTGTGGTTACCAGTCCTCACAGGGTAGCCTGCTCTCTTGAAGAGATCCAGGCCTGGAAATCATGTTCAGTAGAACACTGGGCATGGCCTCTGCCCATTTGACATATGGTGGTAAAGATTTCTCACGGAGAAAGTGGCAGGGGTAGTATTTGAAACCACATTGGTCTTCAAAGATGAATTTTCTCACCTTTCTGTATTGTTGATGTGCTATATAAACGGAACCCACATTCTCAAAGGAGGAACATAGGGAAAGTTTCTAGGTGTGTGAATGCAAGAGGATGCCTGTGGAAGATGTTTGGCCTTAGGAGTCACCACGGAGCTGAGGTCAGTCAGAACTTTTGGTCCAAAGCCCCCTGTGACTATCTGAACAGGAAGGAGGATGAGCATCTATCCGGTATGGCTGCCTTTGGCCTTGCCTCTGGAGAAAGCCTTGACTGATCTTTCTGCTTGTCCCTAGCAACCATCGAGAAGGAGATGCGGAAGCTGTTCAACATCCCTGCTGAGCGTGAAACACGGCTGTGGAACAAATACATGAGCAACACTTATGAGCAGCTGAGCAAGCTAGACAACACTGTTCAGGATGCGGGGCTGTACCAGGGTCAGGTAGGAGGACTCAGGCCATGCCCCAGCAGGCAGCTCTGCCAGATACCTGGTTCTGAGCACATCAGCAGTGAGGTGCTTTGCATATTCCTTATATGGTTTCCCCTTTCACTCAGGTGCTAGTCATTGAGCCCCAAAATGAAGATGGCACGTGGCCGAGGCAGACCTTGCAGTCAAAGTAAGTGAACTTTTTCTCCCTTGTGGCTGGGCACACAGGTGTAAGAGAGACACCGTTTCCCAAAGCAGTTACTTGTGCTAAGAAAAATTTTTTGGAGTCAGATGAAGAAACATTCCATTTCATATCCAGAGTCTGTAATCCTGGCCTTGGGCGAGCAGCGTGCTGGGCAGCCATCTGAGGAAAGCTGTCAGGGTGTATGAACAAGATGGTGAGCCTCTCCTTGTTGAGAATGAGAGAGGGAAGAGAAGGGGCCCAGATCTGGAAAGGCTTCTCTGCCAAGAGGTGGCTTTGTTTTTATTAAGGCCATTTATTTTTCTCCACCTGTGGTGAGAGGCTTGGATGGGAAAGAGGACTGAGGCATGGGATCTTGTATGACTTAAAGGTAGTAGTTTGATCCCACCCCACTTTTTACCCCTGGGCCTATTAGTCATTGTTGCTTACTTGGGGAATTATTCTGCTGCTAAACTGGGACCCCGGGCACCTCCGTCTCAGGAGAGGTTTGTGGGCAGTGTGGAATTGTGCATGTGCTGAGAAGGGGACAGAAAGGAGTGATGCGTTTTTCTTATGGTAGAAGGTGGGGGGATTGTGTCTGTGGTCTGATAGTTATGGGGACAGTGTTGGTCTTTGCTCTCTTCCTTCAGTCAGGTCTTGGACAGGAACTGTTTCATAGTGATGGGCTCATAGCTCCTTTGAGAATCATGAAATCTACCTGCTTTCTCTTGAGAAACATGCAAGAAGACACAGCATTTTGCCAACAATCTCAAGGGGTTTACAGATACCCTAGCCATGGACTCCAGTTTGAGAAACCCTGGTCACCAGTTCCTGACAAGATGACAAAATAGCTGTGGTAGGCAGAATAATGCCCCCCTCCAGGTCCACATCCTAATCCCCAGAACCTTTGAATATGTCAGGTTTCATGGCAAGAGTGATTAAGATGTGATTAAGGGTCTTGGGATGGGGAGATTATCCTGGATTATCTGAATGGGCCCAGTGTAATCACAGGATGGACGAGGGAGACTGGAGAGTCAGAGAAGGAGATGTGAGGACAGAAGCAGAGTCTAAGTGATGACATGGGAGAAAGACTTCACTGGCCATGAGCCAGGGAATGTGGGCAGCCTTTAGAACTCCCTAGAGCCTCCACAAAGGAATACAGTTCTTGATTTTAGCTCAGTGAGAGTCATTTTGGATTTCTGACCTGCAAAATTGTTAAGGTAATAAATTTGCATTGTGTGTGTGTGGTTTTTTTTTTACATAAATTCAGTTTATTCATAAATTTGTGTTGTTTTAAGCCAGTAAATTTTTGGTAATTTGTGACAACAGTAATCAGAAGGCTAGCCTAAGCTACTGAGTCTTTTCTTGGAAGTGGAAATGCCACAGAACTGAGAGAAAATAACATAAAAACTGTGAGGAACCCCTGGGGAGACAGAAAGTGGTTGGATTCCAGTCTGTGAGGGAGGGTTGACAATTTGGACCAGAGAGGCTGGATGTACTTACTGGTCAAGGGACACTGTTAGAGTTCTGCCTTTTTTCTTCCACTGCTGCTTCTCCCCATCCCTTCCACACCCTGAGGTCCCAGATTCCAGTCAAGGGAGATAGCTTTTGGAAATAAACAGTGTCTCCTTGTATTTGCCTAAAGGTTAAAGTCTCCCTGCAAAGTGTATCCAGTGGCCAGTGGGCCCAGAGTGGGATTCCTGAGGTACACTCCCTTCCCCGCTCCCTAATGACACCAGGTACTGTTCTAGATACTGAGGATACAACAGTAAACAAAGTCTCCATCCTCAAGAAGTAAAATGACAAATAAGAAAAATCCACACGGGGAAAAATCAGGGAAGAAAATTAGCAGGTGCTAGGCCTTGGGAAGAGGCAGATTTAAGTAGGATGATGGGCAGGCCCTACTGAGGTGCCATTTGACCGTGGTCATGAATGATGTGAAGGAATCAGCAGCGAGGGGAGTGCTTATTGAGAATAACATTGTGAGGCAGAGGCGACAGCAGCAGTGGAAGTTCTGAGGCAGAAGCAGGCTTTGTTGAAGACTGACAGGAGTTTGTTGCGGCTGGTGCCAGGAGGGATTGTGGGAGGTTTCGGGGGAAGGCGGTAGGCCCCGTTGACGGTGTAGACTCTAGATTCTAGCTGTGCCTCTGGGGGCAGTGGGTAAGGAGCTCCTTGGAGGAGGTGTGGTAAGGGGAGGAGTAGTGTGGTCTCACCTGGTGAACAGTTCAGAGGGAGTCATAATGAGAAGCTGACCCGTATAGTCGGAATGAAAGGAAAGTGGCAGATTGACAGCCTGTGCTAGTGGGAGCATAATTCATGCCCCAGCCTCATAGGAGGAGGGAGTAAGCGTAAAGAATACCACCAAGGAAAGGAGGAGGTGGGTACCTGAAACAGGAACAAGGAGGCATTCTTGGGAACAAAGAATTCAGGAGATGGGTTGAGTAGCAGAATGGATGTAGCCAAAGACTGAATGAACAAGTTGGAAGGTCGAGTTGAAGAATTCTAGAAGGCATTAGGAGAGATGAAGAGATGAAAGATAGGAGAAGCAAAATACTGTAGGATGGGGGTAGAAATGTCAGTATTTGTATCTCAGAAGCACAGAGGAGATGACTAAAGCAAGGGGAAGAAAATGTTTGAAGATAAAATGACCAAGAGTTTCTTATAGTAAAAGAGGAAAGATCTGAAATTTAAAGAATGCTAAACACGACAGATGGAATGAAGAAAGCCCACGCCTAGACACACTAGAGTAAAAGTTTAACAATGAAGATGTAGAGAAAACTCCAAATCTTGTTGAAGCAAAAGTCACAAAGGAATAAGAGGCAGATTAGTATTAAACTTCTCAGTAGCAAGAGTAGATCTGAGAGATATTTTGTCAGTGTCAAAATAACTTTCTTAAAAAAATATATATGTGTGTGTGTGTGTGTTTTAATGCTTATTTATTTTGAGAGAGAGAATCCCAAGCAGGCTCTGCACTGTCAGCACAGAGCCCAGTGCAGGGTTCAAGCCCACAGTGAGGTCGTGACCTGAGCCAAAATTAAGAGTTGGACGCTTAATCGATTGAGCCACACAGGTGCCCCAAAAGTAAAATTTTATATCCTACTAAACCATTACTTAAATGTAATATTACTTAAATGTAATATTACTTAAATTACTTAAATAGTTTTTTTCTAGTATAGGTGACCTTGGAAGGTTTTCCACACAGAGCTCCTGTGTGGAGGAAGTACTGTTAGATCCCAGGCGCTTGCAGTAAAGTCCATAACTTGTAAGAGAGAGCATACACCTAGGGAAAGTATTCTGATGGCCAGAAAAGCAAGGGCTTTATGATTTTGGAGTAAGCAAAGGCATTTGACACGAGAGAGAAGATACAGTGCCACAAACCATGGAGGAGGAAATGGATAAAGGGGTGACTTTTAAGTTAAGAACTTCTGTTCATTAAAGAGTAAAAAGGCTAGCCATAGGGTGAGGAGAGATACCTGCAATACTTATGTCTGACAAATTGCTTGTATCCAGAAGTTTGAAGAAATGCCTTCGAGTCCATAAGAAAAAGTTAGACAACTCCATTAGAAGAAGGGCAAAAAATCTTTAACAGTTACTTTATAAAAGAGGATGTCTGGATGGCTTACGGGCTTATGGAGAGGTGTTGACCTCAGCAGTCATCCAGAGATGGCAGATGAAAGCCACAACACAGCGCTTCTGCATACCCTCCAGAATAGAATGGCTTAGTGAAAAAGATGAACAGTACCAAGTGATGTTGAGGTATGGAGCACCCCAAATTGTTGGACCCTGCCAGTGGGTCATATAAATTGGTGTGGTGATTTTAGAAGACTTGGCAACCCGTACTAAATGAAGAATTCTGTGTATACATTCTACAACTCAGCGATCCACTCCTATGCATACTGCTAACAGAAGTACATCTCATGTTCACTTAAAGATAAGTTCAAAGATGTTCACAACAGCACTGCTTGTCATACTCGCTGGAGTTAACCCAGATGTCCATCCACCAAAATAGAGTGGATAGGTTAATTGTGGCAAAGTCACACAGTGGAATTTGTAGGGCCCCAACAACATTGAGTGTCGTGAACAATGCTGAATGAGAGAAGTCAGACATAAAACATGACATACTATGTTCTCTTGATAGGAAGTTTAAGAACAGGCAAAACTCATCTAGGGGGCTCAAGATCAGGGTAGTGGTGAGCTACGGGAAGAATTGTGACTGAAGGGAGCATGAAGAGGACACCTGGGCTCTAGTGCTGTCCGGCTTCTGGGTCAGGATGAATACATCTAGTTAAATAGATGTATTCACTTGATGAAAATCTCTTGATTTTTTTTACTTTGATGGTTTATGCATTCTCTGTGTAATACTTTGATAAAAAGTTTAATAAGAAGAAAAATTTAAGAAAGCAACCCATAACAAAAGCAGTCCAGAAGTAAATTCTGGATAATCCCAACATGGAAGGCAAGTGAGGAAACGGGAGGCAATAAAAAGCAGAGAGAGATGGGAACGTCCTCCGCTCTTTCTCTTGTGGGGAAATGTAGATAGTGATATGTTTAAGTAATTGATGGGGAAAAATAAATAAGTTAATGGAGTAACTGCCAGAAATATAAAAATAGAATATATATCTTTGAAATACACCATGTTGATTAAGAAAGGTTCTGTGGCAATTAAGAAAGACTAGCCAATCAGTTTGTGAAGAAAGATAGATGCTGAGGTCTTTCCAAAAAAAAATTTCTGAGATGGGTAGTCCAGTGCTGGTATCATTAGAAACCCAGCCGCTCTGTTGTGTTGCCCTACTGTGTGCAGCTTCTACTTCAAATTTTTTTTTTTTTTTTTAACGTTTATTTATTTTTGAGAGACATAGAGACAGAGTATGAGCAGGGGAAAGGCAGAGACAGAGGGAGACACAGAATCCGAAGCAGGCTCCAGGCTCTGAGCCATCAGCACAGAGCCCGACGCGGGGCTCGAACTCACAGACTGTGAGATCATGACCTGAGCTGAAGTCGGCCGCTTAACCGACTGAGCCACCCAGGCGCCCCAGCTTCTACTTCAAAGGTAGTTCCCTGTGGATCCAGGATCCTGGAGTTACAGTGGTCACACTTGCATTCAAGTAGCAAGGAGGAAGAAGCAGGAGGGACATAATCTTTCCTTTTAAGGAAATTTCCCAGAGGTCACACATAAAACATCCCTTTTCATCTCTTCGGCCAATTATAAGACCATACCTGGCTTGAAGGGAGGCTGGGAAATGCTCTTTAGCAGAGTTGTGAGGTGTCTAGCTAAAAATTGGAGTCCAAAAACTAAGGAGGAAGGGCAGAATATGGGAGGCAAAAGGGGAAAATAAACCACTCTTTTTCTTGTCTCTACTCTACCAATACTTTTGGCCAAGTGTGTGTGGATTTTCCACACACCATCCAGTTCTCTGACACCAGCTGGGTGTTCTACAGTTTCACTCAGTTCTGCCACTATCTACTTGGAGGTAGCATCAGATCCCACAGGTTAAGGACTCAGACCCATCAGACTGGCCCATTTTAGATCCCAGTTCTAAGTCCAGGTTGTTACCTGTGCTTGGGTCAACCGGCTATAAATCGCAGGTTCCCATGACCCCTCTTCGGGCTCGATAATTTGCTAGAATAGTTCACAGAACTCGGAAAACAGTTTATTCACTAGACGACCAGTTTGTTACGAAAGGCTATACGCCAGGAACAGTGAGATGGAAGAGGTACCAGGTGGGTATAGGGAAGGGGTGAAGAGCTGTTCTGCCCTGTTCAGGCATGCCATCCTTCTAGCACTTCCACGTGTTCACCAACCTGGAAGCTCTCCAAAATTCCCATACTTCAGGGTTTTTTGTGGAGGTCCCAGTAAGTAGGCATGATTGGTTAAATCATTTGGCCATTGATAACTGAACTCAGATTCCTAGCCCTTCTTCCCTCCCCTCAGGTCGGGGTGTGTGGCTTTAAGTTCCAACCCTCTAATCACATGGTTAGATATCCTGGCAACCGGCACTCATTCTTCATGATTTTCCAAAAGTCATTAACAGAAATTGAGATGTGGTTGAAAAGTGCGTGTTGGAAATAACCAGACACTCCTTTCACTTTTATCACCTTGAAGCTATTTCAGGAACCAAGGACAAAAAAAACACAAATATAACAAAAAGATGCTCCCATCGCCCTTATCACACTGAAGATATTACAGGCGTTTTAGGGGCTGTGTACCAGGAATGTTGAACAAGAACAAAAATATATTTCTTATGGGGAGCGCATGGGGAGCTCAGTCGGTTAAGCATCCAACTTCGGCTCAGGTCATGATCTTGCCGTCTAGAGTTTAAGCCCTGCATCAGGCTCTGAGCCTGGAGCCTGCTCCAGATTCAGTGCCTCCCTCTCTCTCTCTGCCTCTCTCTTTCTGTCTCAAAAATGAATAAACATTAAATATATATATATATATATATATATATTTCTTACTATAAATCACAGTACTCTAGGAAACAATTAGGAATCTGCCACACCTAAGAAGGGAAACTGAAGGCATAAAAAGAAGGAAAAAGAGAACAACTTGAAAAGTCTGGTGACTAGGGCTGAATTAAGACCAGCTAGAATAGTGATTAGAATAACTATAAACAGGTTAAACTCACTAATCAAAACTCAGACCAGCCATATTCAGTAATCCATCGTCTGGCAGGCAGACAGAGGTTAACATGGAGAGAATGGGAAAGTACATCAATGTGTCATTCAGGGGAAGTCATTGATTGGCCTGGTCCTTTTTTTTTTTTTTTAACCTACCTATAGAGTCAGCTTTACCTGTGTTGTGGCAAGAAAACAGCCTAAATTGTTTCTGTTCAGTTCTTTTATTAGTCACGGCCACCTTGTATATTCTGAATATTTTAAGACCGTTTTCTCCTGCTTCAGAGTTTTTCTGTAGAGCTGGTCTCACTTCTCTCTTTCTCTAACTCCCTCTGACTTTACTTGCCTGAGGTTGCTAAGACCTGATTAGCTCTCTGCCATGGCCCCTCTTCAGGGCTGCCTGCCCAGAACTAGAAGAGGCCAGTGTTCCTGAAGTGGAGATGGGGGTACACACAGATGAGGATTAACAGCATTGGCGTGGGGCGGGCACAGCTTAGGTTGTTGTGAAGGCAGTGAGGATTCTGCCTGAGAGGTCATTGTTACCTTAATGATAATCCCGGGTGCTAGACTCTGGCTACTTGAGGTCACTCCTAAAGGGTGGGCTTACCCCAGAGCAGCCCTCAGCCTGGAGAACAACTGAGAAGCATGCAGAGCATGGTCGAGCAAGGAGGGCAGGCACGGGTGTGCTATAAGGCCTTAGTCATGGGTTCAGAGCAAGTTCTAGTCATGATTGGTAAGGGCTGGACGTGCCTAGGAGCAGGAAATATCTGAGCAGAAAGGTACTGGGAGAGCAGAGGCTTGGCCGGCGTCTTTTAAAGGAGCAGAGGGATCATTTTTTGGAGCTGTAGTCTCTGTTTTCAGAGTGTTTGTGGCATGGGACCCAGTGAGGTCTTGCTTCACCTAATATGTACACTTGAGAGTCAGATGTTTCCCACCAGTTGCCTGTTTGCCAGCCTTCAGTGCCCCAGGTTGTGCTCTAAAGCTGCCTAATGACAAGTGACAAGTGCCCAGGCAGTTCCCAGATAGTCACAGTTCAGAGGTCTTGCTTTTGTCTCTTAAGGGTGGAGTTTAAGAAAAACTTTGTCTTTGGAAATTTTCAAGCATATAGAAAGAAATCCTTATGTATTCATCATTGGAATTTTTTCTGAAAACTGAATTTATTCTGAAAACTACTGATGACATTTTCTAGAACATTTTAAAAGTGTCAAATAAAAATTTTCTTTGTTTTCTTTTATTTCAACCAGAAATGTCATTCTGTTTAAGAAATTGACAGGTCTTGGTTATGGCTTCTATGGATTTTTGTCCTTCTAAGTTCAAAGAAATAGCGTAAGTTACTAGTGAACAGTTACTAAAAGGGGGAGTGTTAGACTATGTACCTTGAGGTTCTGCACATCAGATTTCGAATTTCACTATCCTGTAGTTCCTGTCCACAGACCTGAGATAACAGTATGCCATATTAGACCAGCCTTGGGTAGCGACTTTCCTCCCTACATAGTAGCCTGGGAATACCTGCATCACACTGGACAGGCTTCAGATATGTGCTCAACTCACCTATCTGGTAGAAGAGAGTGCCCTTAGCCCTGCCCATTCTCATTTAATGAGCTACCTGAGTTCTTGGACTTCTTTGCAGCATGGGGATGAGGCTCTGTGAAGCAAATGCTCTTCAGGATTAGAGAAGGTACATTTCCCTATGGGAAAGTGAGAGGCTGGAGAACCCTCTTTCCCTCTCCCTCACTGTGACCTCAGAGTGTGGAGCAGATCTCTGTTTCCGATGTCCCTTTAGGCCTCTGGATAGTTTCCTGATGTCTCTGCACTGCAGGTGTGGATACAGGATCACTCCTTACCTCTGCTGCCATGTTTCACTTTCTTCTTGCGGGGAACCCTGGTTAACATTAGATCCCATGAGGTTGGGCTCTTTGCTAGGGCATATCATAATCATTTTCTGTAGTCTAAAAATCACCCCAGGGGCACCTGTGTGGCTCAGTTGGTTAAGCGTCCAACTCCGGCTCAGGTCATGATCTCGTGGTCTGTGAGTTCGAGCCCTGTGTCAGGCTCTGTGCTGACAGCTCAGAGCCTGGAGCCTGCTTCTGATTCTATGTCTCCCCCTCTCTCTGCCCTTCCCATGCTCGTTCTCTGTCTCTCTCTGTCTCTCAATAATAAATAAAAAACATTAAAAAAATTTAAAAAATAAAAATAAAATAAATAAAATTAAATAAAATTAAAAAATCACCCCAAACCTAGAAGGAAAATCACATTTGTACATATTCAAAACAATGCGGCTACATGTTCTTATACAGATTTTAGTAGAAAATTGATAAAACTCATACTAATTTAATATTTGGGGAAGTTAGCCCTTGAATTAATTATTCTGAAAGTTGATATAAATCTAAAATAAGATGTGAAAAATATTGAAACATATTAGACCAGCCTTTGAAACAGAAAGTTTACTCCCATTTGGTAAATTTGAGGAAGTAAAAGCAATTCTCCTTGAATAGCATAGTGAAACCAAATTACCATTTTTTTTTTTTGCTCATATTTACTTATATATGTGTTTATATGCATATATAGCCAGCTGTTCATTTTTGGAGATATTTATCTCTTATTGCCATTTTTCTGTGTCTTTCACTGGTAACTCTGAAGTTCAGAGAAGCTTATGATTTATAAATCAAACCAAGATGCCCTAATGATCAACCTTGTGGTGTATCCTCCTGAGAGATTCAGTGGGTGACCATGTGGATGAATGAGACCAGGAAGGCCAATTAATTTCTTGGCTCTCACGTAAATAAAATTTATCTTGAAGTAGTATGAAAGTAGGCCTTTTGCAGTTTATTTTAAATAACCGAATGTGGAGAACATTTATTTCTTACGGAGAGACCTAAGGCATTCAGTAGGCTTGCTTTTTGCAGAAAGTCAGTAGCATTGTCTCTGCTTCTCTCTCCCAGATCAAGCCCTGCGCCTAGCAGAAATTTTCCTACCTCTCCAACATCATCAGCAAGTCCCTATTCCTCAGTGTCTGCCTCTCCCATTGCAAATGGTGATAGCACTAACACCTCTGGGATGCACAGTTCCGGTGTCAGCAGGGGGTAAGAGCAGGCCCTTTCACTTTGCTTCCCTCCCTCTGAGTCCTCTCCCAGGCTCTACCTGGAGAGCTCTGCTGCCACACTAAGCATAGTGGGATTGGGGGTCCCCATGGGGACGTGCTGCATGTGGTTTCTCGCTCTATTTCATACCCACCGTAGAGTCTGCCTCCTAGTTCTCACTTACATTGCTTGTCCTTCTATGAGCTGACGTTTTGCCCACAGCCTCAGTCACTGGTGGTCCTGGGGAGTTACTGCTTTCGTCTGTGAAGGGATGGGTTGGCCATAGGCAAAAGAGCTATGAGGGAATGGTTCTCCACTATGGGAGAGCCTTGCCTGTTTCCCGTCTAGATAGCTGTGATCCTTTGTGCAAGCATCTTAGGAGTGCCTGCCACACAGCACAGATAGAGTGGAGGAGGAGGGTGAGGCGAGAGAGGGTGCATGAACACTCAGGCACAGTCAGGACTGAGTGTGGCCTGGTGGGTGGTGGCAAGTGTGAGCTTTTGATCTTGGCAACCACATGTTCTTCCCTAGAGTCACATGGCAGTTAGCCTTCTAGAGGAATACACAGTTAGCATTTGCCAAAAGCCTGAGAAGAACTCAAATACTCCCCTTAGGGATGTAGCCGGTGGTAACCTGCCGTCATGTCAAATCAAGGGTAGGGATGGGTGAAGAGGTGTGGCTAGAGGGCTGGCGAGGGAGTAGAAAGAACTGGTATCATGGAGTAATTTCCAGAAAAGAATTCTAGAGGCCCTGGAGGAGCCTCAAAAGGCATCCTGAGGGCATGTGTACAGCACTCACTTTTATTGCCCTTGTGGATTGTGTTTTCCAGTGGATCTGCCTTCGCTGCTTCGTATAATTGTCAGGAGTCCCCATCGTCTCATATACAGCCTGGGCTCTGCGGACTTGGAAACCTGGGGAACACTTGCTTCATGAACTCTGCTTTACAGGTAGAGGGGAACTACCATCTCAGTAACACTGCTTCTTCACAAGACTGATGTTTGGTTAGGAAAGGCATGCTAAAATGTGGGGAGGATCCTTTCCCAGGGGGCCCTGCCGACCCTTCGTTAATACTTCAGGGATCCCTGTCAGGGCACCTCCCACCCGTTAGTACAGAAGGGCCTCATCAGTGTTAATGGTCCCAAAATGTCTTCCTAATCAGTTCTGGATTTGGTTTAGCAGTAAAAATATTTCGACCGTTAGGGAACGGTCAGAAAATACTGGAGTACTTGCCTGGCTGGTTTCTGATAGAATGAGAACTCCCAGCAGCTGGTGCCATCTTTTCACCAAAGATATCTGTCTTATCTCATGCCCCTGATTGCGCAGAATCCCCACATCCTCCCTTTGATACTTCATTTCTTCATTAATAAAATATTTATTGGGACAGGGGTGTCTGGGTGGCTCAGTTCGTTAAATGTCTGACTCTTGATCTCAGCTCAGGTTTTGATCCCAGGGTCATGAGTTCAAGTTTTGTGTCAGGCTCCGTGCTGGGTGTGAAGTCTACTTAGAGAAAAAAAAGTTACTGGGGCATACTATGTAACAGTATTGTGGTGGACATGGGCTGGAGTTAGGGTCCAGTTAGAAAGTTAGAACAGAACAGTTCCTGGGGCGTCTGGGTGGCTCAGTCGGTTGAGCGTCCGACTTCGGCTCAGGTCATGATCTCGTGGTCCGTGAGTTCGAGCCCCACGTTGGGCTCTGTGCTGACAGCTCAGAGCCTGGAGCCTGCTTCGGATTCTGTGTCTCCCTCTCTCTCTGTCCCTGCTCCACTCATGCTCTGTCACTCTCTGTCTCAAAAATAAATAAACATTAAAAAAAAAATTAAAAAAAAAGAAGAGCACAGTTCCCAAGACTGCTTTCACTTCCGACACCAACTGCAAGTTTGGGAGTCCCCAAGACCATCCTCAATTTCGATAATTTGCTAGAAGGACTCACAGGTTCACTTGAAACGATTGTACTCACAGTTGTGGTTTATTATAGGGAAAGGATGCAAGTTAAAATTAGCCATGGAAAGGAGCAAAAAGGAGTCCGAGAGGGTCCCCAGTGCAGAGCTTCTGTTGTTCTCTCCCTGTGGAGTCAGGATGCATAACTCTTCTAGCACTAATGTGTAATACTAAGCATGGGGTGTTGCCAAATATATAAACTCACCTGAGCTTTGGTGTCCAGAATTTTTATCAGTGCTTTATTACATGGCATGATTGATGATTGATTGCCAAGATGGTTACACTCAGTCTCCAGGTAGACTATTGATAGGATGTGACCCAAGCCTCCCCACCCCTGCCCTGCCAAGTCACATTGTTGATCTTTCCAGAGTGACTGGCTGTCACCCTAAGATGACAGTATAAGTGTGGCTACCACCACCGTAAATCACAGTGTTAGACTCTCCATTATGACTAACTAAAGACCTCCAGGCAAACAAAAATACCCCTGTCAGTGATAACATTCCAGGGATCAACAGAGTACTTTCCAGAAGCCAAGGGCAAAAGCCTAACTTTCTCTTTGAGCAAGGCCAAATTCTTTACTATACATAGAGACTCAGTGGTGAGCAAATCAGACATGGTTTTTGTACTCACAGGACTTACAGTCTAACTTGGAAGTTTCTTGGAGCATAAAGGAAAAGATAAAAAGATACGTAAAAAAGCAGGTGACTCTTGGGTTTGGAAGTTGTTTTTCTCCACTGTGGTAAGATGGGGAGAGCTGAGTACTAAAGAAAAGAAATGGGATTTGGCCTTTCATGAGTAGGTTTTCTCAACTCTTTGTACCCTCAATTTTCCTCAACTATTGAACGAGGATAATAACAATGAGGAGATCTACAGCTCTACATGTAAATATCAGGAAAAAGAAGAAAGGTTAAATTTTGTGATTTAAGTTTCTGTCTCCTAATGCTAGGAAAAGAACAAATGAAACCCTAAGGAAGTGGGAAGAGGGAAGTAATAGAAGAATAGAAATCAGTGAAATACAAAACTGCAAAAAACCAAAAACTAAAATTGACAGAAATGTTCAGAGGAACTGATCAGGAATAAAAGAGTAGAAATGACAAAGCTAAGAATGAAAAAGAATTATCACTACAGATCCTGTAGCCATTAAAAAGATGAGACGATAGTAGAACAACTTTACGCCATTAAATTAGACAATTTAGATGACAAATTTAAGATTTTATTTATGTATTTATATATTTATGTGTTTATTTATGTGTTTATGTTATTATTTTTTTTTGTTTATTTATTTTTGAGAGACATAGAGGCACAGCGTGAACAGGGGAAGGGCAGAGAGAGAGAGGGAGACACAGAATCGGAAGCAGGCTCCAGGCTCCGAGCCATCAGCACAGAGCCCGACGCGGGGCTCGAACTCACAGACCGCGAGATCATGACCTGAGCCGAAGTCGGCCGCCCAACAGACTGAGCCACCCAGGCGCCCCATATTTATGTGTTTATTTTAAATGTTTACTTTCGAGAGAGGGATTGCACATGTGCACGTGAGTGGAGAAGGGGCAGAGAGAGAGAGAATCTCCAGCGGTCTCCGTACTGTCAGCACAGAGCTCCATGCGGGGCTTGAACTCATGAACCTTCAGATCATGACCTGAGCCGAAATCCAGACTCAGAAACTTAATCGACTGAGCCACCCAGGCACCCCTGCAAGATCTTATTTTTGAGTAGTCTCTGTATCCAACATGGGACTCGAACTCACAACCCCAAGCTCAAGAGTTGCATGCTTCACCGAGTAAGCCAGCCAGGCGCCCTGACAAGGAATTTTTAAAAAAAATTTTAGATGGACATATCTCATACCTATAGGCACAAATCATGTAAATGAAATTTTAGCAAATCAAATTCAGTAATATCTAGATGAAAGTGGTAGAACAAGTGGGGTTTGTAACAGCAGAACTAGGTTGGTTTGACATCTGAAAAATTAATGTGTGTCACTTAGCATAAAGGAGAAAACTTTATGATCACCTCAATAGATGCAAACAAAAACATTTGATCAAACTCAATTTTTGAATTTGAAGAGTTAAAATTAGTATGTACACATGTACAGTGATAGTATTTTTTGTTTTTTCTACTATCACATTTTCCTGTTCTTTTCCCCCCGTAATGTTTTAGCACTAGTAAAACATTTTGCCTTCAGCTTAATTATATTTTATCTTCCCATGAGACAGTGGAATATCCTAATCAATTATTTAAAAAAATTTTTTTTGACATTTATTTATTTTTGAGAGACAGAGACAGAGCACAAGTCAGGGAGGAGCTGAGAGAGAGGGAGACACAGAATCTGAAGCAGGCTCCAGGCTCCGATCTGTCAGCACAGAGCCCAACACGAGGCTTGAACTCATGAACCGTGAGATCATTATTTGAGCTGAAGTTGAATGCTTAACCGACAGCCACCCAGGCGCCCTTACTAGTCAATTTTTTTTTTAATTTTTTCTAATGTTTATTTATTTTTGAGAGAGAGAGAGAGACAGAGTGTGAGCAGAGAAGGGGCAGAGAGAGACAGAGACGCAGAATCCAAAGCAGGCTTCAGGCTCTGAGCTGTCAGCACAGAGCCCGACACAGGGCTCGAACCCATGAACCGCGAGATCATGACCTGAGCTGAAGTCGGGCGCTCAACCCACTGAGCCACCCAGGCGCCCCTAGTCAATTCTAATTTAAAAAATTATCATCGTAAAATTATTATGTTAAAACATCATCTTTCACTGAATAGAAGATTATTCTATGTCAAGCACTTGGGTACACAGCTTTTGCCCTCAGGTAGTTATTTCAGAGACAGTTCTTAGGCAGTAAGTGTGAGCTCCCAAGACTGTATCCTTGGGAGGCTAGCTGCATGGCAGGCCACCAGCTAAGTCTTCTGGGAGGCTGTGCCTAACTATTGTGAGCCTTGCAGAGAATCTGCTGAGAACTTCATTTTGTTGGAGTTGACCCTCATTGGCCCTTGGTTTATCTTTATCTGTGTGTGTTCTCCATAAGGGGTGTAAGCTCTAATTGTGTTCTCTTTCAGTGCTTGAGCAACACCGCACCACTGACCGACTACTTTCTCAAAGATGAGTATGAGGCTGAGATCAATAGAGACAATCCGCTGGGAATGAAAGGGGAAATTGCGGAAGCCTACGCAGAGCTCATTAAACAGATGTGGTCTGGAAGGGATGCTCACGTGGCACCTCGCATGTTCAAAGTAGGTTGCTGTATATGTTTCCTTTTTTCCGTTTTGGGGAAAGTGATTTAGTGTTCGAATGACGGTCTGGGACTAAAAGCCCCACACAACGAGAGCCTTCTCTTCTGTTGTTGAGTCATTCAGCACACAGGTACCTTAAGTGACCTCAGCCCGCTACTCTGGGCTGAGGATACTTCAGAAGTCATTTGTGCTATGTTCTGTGGTGCCAGTCTTTAAATAGGCAGTTCCTAATAAGCCAGAACATAACAATTCAGTTTTATTTCCAGCATTATCTGAAGAGTATTCTCACGTTCTCTGAGCCTGGAACCCATACCCACTGTGGTTTGAGTTGGGCCCCCTAAGTCAGGAATTGGGTTGATATTCATGGGCTGTGGTGTGAGAGGCAGTTTTACTTGGATCCCTCAGCGTGGGAGATCGGGTGAATTGCAGTGGGCTCTTGGATCAACTTGGGCCTTCTTCACCTTAAATGTTTTGTCCTGTTGAGGGGAAGGGCCTTGCCTTCATATTTTGAAACCTGAGAAATCCTATTTAGCCTGCACCACCAGGGTTCAGTGAGCATTCATGAAGCACATGTAGAAAAAGATAGACATGTTTTTTATTCAGAGAGGGGGAGCAAAGTAGCACCTTATTTAGCTCAGTAAGAAAATATAAATCTTAGACAGTTTATGGAAATTGCACCATTCTTTTTACCCCCATGGTCACATTAATCTCTGGGAAATACATGTAAATTACTATTCACATACCATAAAGTCATAAAAAGACCGGAATTGGGTGACAACACATTAGGCTCAAGCTCTTGTAAATAAACAATTGGCAGATCGTATTTAGGGATATTAGGGGTAGTGTGGAGTTTCCTTGATGAAGGACATTTTCTCTCCCTGCATTGTCTGTTATGGTAGCCACTAGCCACTTGAAATGTGGTTAGTGTGAACAAGGAACTGGATTTTTTAATTGTATTTAATTTAAATTTAAATAGTCACATGTGCCCAGTGGCTATGGTAGAGAGCATTGGTTCTCCAACTACAAGATTCATCAGAACTTCTGGAAGGTCTTGTTAGAATACAGAATACTGGGGCACCTGATTGGCTCAGTTGGTTAAGGGTTAAGCGTCCGACTCTTGGTTTTGGCTCAGGTCATGAGGTCATGGCTTCGTGGGTTCGAGCCCTACTTCGGGCTCTGTGCTGGCAATATGAGCCTATGTGGGATTCTCTCTCTCTTTCTCTGCCCCTCCGCACCAGCCCCCTCCCCACTCTCACTGTCTCTCTCAAAATAAATAAATAAAATAAAATAAAATAAAACTACTGGACCTATCCCGGGAGTTTCTGATTCTGTAGATCTAGGTTGGGCCCAAGAATGTGCATTTCTAACAAGCTCCCAGGTGATGCTGGTAGTGGTAGTTGGGGACCACACTCTTGAAGATCTTGTGTGTAAAGTGATACAAGGCAGACGGTCATTTAAGGATAGGAGGTACAGGAGGCTTCCTCTGGCTGATGCAGATACCATCTGGAAAGGTCTCACGGAGACTCTGAACCAAAGAAGGAAGTAAGAGAGGGATCATGTCAGTATTGATGAGGTGTGGGTGCTTCGGATGCCACCCTTCACTCTTCTTTTAGGATAGTGCCCAGGTGTCAGGTCCGTTCTTCTTCTGGTTTTGGTCTGAGCCCTCTCTCTGGTGAGAACTACTGGCCTCTTTTAGGCTCCTTATGAATCAATTGGGCCACTGGACCAGATGGTGTTTTCCCATACTGTCCCAGGTCACCCTGGAAAGTTTTTTTTCCCCAAGTTTATTTATTTTGAGAGCAAAAGGTGTGGGGCTCACATGTGAGTCAGGGAGGGGCAGAGAGAGAGGGAGAGAGAATCCCCAGCAGGCTCCGTGCTATCAGCATGGAGGTGGATGCAGAGCTCAGCCTCACAAACCAGGAGATCGTGACCCGAGCCGAAGTTGGATGCTCAACCACCTGAGCCACCCAGGTGCCCCAGCACAGTTATTTTTAATGGCAATTTCCCATCTGACTTTACTGGTTTAAATCTTATACCTTCTGATGTGACTGCTTTTGTTGCAGACCCAAGTGGGACGTTTCGCCCCTCAGTTTTCTGGCTACCAGCAACAAGACTCTCAGGAGTTGTTAGCCTTTCTTCTAGATGGATTGCACGAAGATCTGAACCGAGTAAAGAAGAAGCCCTACCTGGAGCTGAAGGATGCCAATGGGCGGCCAGATGCGGTAGGATATAGAAGATTTTTGAGCAATAGTATTTCATAGAAGTTGCCTCCTTCTGAAAGTTGCAGGAACATTCTTTTGGTCTTTGAGTATTGGTGCCAGGACCCTGGTTGCCTCTTGCTGTTGATGACGTGGACACAGGCTGTGGTAGAGTAAGGTGCTCCAGGTCAGAAAGAGACTACCTCTCGTTACTCCTAATTCTCTGGCTTGGGCTTCTTTAAGTGAGAGTCAATTTGTTAGTATAATTTCATTGCGGAACGAGAGACTAGGACATTCTGAAAACTGTAAAGTGCCTGTAGTATGGCCCTTGGGATTATTACTGCCCTCATTAAAATACATATATGATCATTAAAATAGTTTGTTACTAACATTATTACGGCGCTGACATCTTTGCCTCAATTTTCTGATCTATGAAAAGAGAATTTAGTATTTAAGTTGCCCCTATCACATTGAGATTCATTATATGAAAACTTTGAAGTAGTATTTATATCTTGAAGGGAAAACATACTGAGTTAGCCAAACTGTAGTATAAATTAAAAACTCACTGAAGGGACTTCAGATCATTGAAAACCTTATAGGAGACAGTCCTTGCCCTGGCCAGGTCCATTTGCCCACCATGTTTCCAGGGCTGTCTGTCTCCCATCAGAGGATACACAGATGCCTGTGTGCCCATCGATCCTTAGTGAAGCCTTTGTGAAGTACGGGATTGAGCAGAGAGCTGGCATGTGGTTGTATGGTACACCAAGAGCAGTCCACACCCTAGCTGGCCTCGACCAAGTTCTTTGCTATAGAGAGTGCCTCACGGTCCATCTCAGATTCTGCTCTGGATCATTCTGGATGAAGGGATAAATGACTCGGGTATGTTGAGAATGTCTTGTTTATCTTTCTCCTTCCAGGTGGTGGCAAAGGAAGCCTGGGAGAATCACAGGTTGAGGAATGACTCTGTGATTGTGGACACGTTCCATGGACTCTTCAAATCTACTTTGGTTTGCCCAGAATGTGCTAAGGTTTCTGTGACCTTTGACCCATTTTGCTATCTAACTCTCCCACTGCCCCTGAAGAAAGATAGAGTTATGGAGGTCTTCCTGGTTCCTGCTGACCCTTGCTGCAGACCTACTCAGGTGAGAACAGCTGCACCCTCGCAGCGCCCCTCACCATGGGACCCAGAGCGGGGCTTCTTCCACCAGCTGCTTCTGAATCCCCATGGCACTTGCCTGAGTGTGTGTCCCCAGCCTCCCATCAGACCTTCGTGTAATCTGTATCATTCAAGGAGGACTGTGAAGGTGCTCTGGGCTTCTCTGTCACTTTTCCCCCATGCTTCATTCGTGCAGCTAAGGTAGCATGACTGGTCTGCTGAGTGGTCCTTGCATCGGAATGCTGGGCAGCAGCTGCAGGGCACTTCTTGGCCAGTCAGCGAGGAGAGCCTGGCTAGAACAGAAGGCTGCGTGAATGGAGTGACGAGGGGTCTTAGTGTCCCACCCTGCTGATGGCTCACTGAGTGACTATACTCCTTAGTCTTCTGGCTTTGGTTTCTTCACCTCTTAAAGATGACATGACATGTCAGTCTGTATAGTTTTTAACAGTTCCTTAAAGGAATCAAACTTTAGGAATGAAAGCAGCTTTTAGGAGGGAAGGAGATGGATGGGCCCGTGTGCTACTGCCTAAATAGAGAGGCAAGCGCTGAGACAGAAGACTTGCCTGTTTGCTCTTCTGACGACTCCTCCGGGCCCTGACCTCATGTACACTGTTTCTGGGAGGTTGCCTCAGATGACTGGTGTTGTCTGCTCTTCCCAACTCATCTCCTACCCTTTGCGGAGCGCCGTTGTGACCCCTCCCATCTATCTTTTTGCAGTACCGCGTGGTTGTGCCGCTGATGGGGGCCGTGTCTGACCTGTGTGAGGCTCTCTCCAGGCTGTCTGGCATTGCTGCAGAAAACGTAAGACGGGGTGGTCGGTGGCCTGCTGGGGCTACTTCATAGTCCTTTGGAGTGTATTTTCAAACTTGTAGCCATTTTTAGGGGGTAGTTTCTATTGGCCAGCACAAATGTGATCCTATCTGGATGCCTCCAGCCTTCCTGTCCCTGCTCACTGTGCACACTGTTGCTGAGACTCCCTTTAGCCACAGGAACACTGTCCTTCCTCCGGTGAAGTCACATTCGCCATGGTCAGAGGGCCAGGAGTAGGGCTGTGCTCTCAGCTTTGCTGCCCTTGCCTACATGACCTTGTCTGTAGTATGAGAAGCTAGAATTTCTTTCCTATACAAAACTCCATGGGTCTGTGGAGTGCGCTGCGATGTTCTTGAGAGAAATCTTTATTTAAAAGCAGCTGCCCATGCTGGGCTTTCTGCCAGGCCTGGCCCTGTGTGGAGGTGGGGAAAGTGAAGATCCCCTCCACCATCCTCCTGTATGCTCCAAGTCCCTCCCTTGTCCCGGCCCTGGTCAGAGCTCTTGAGCAGCCCCACTCGCCTCATACCCCTGCTGGTTTTAGGCAGTTGTGTGGTTGGGGTTTGGTGTGTTCAGCTCTGTGTACTGAGGATGGTTTGGAGACTTCTGGATGACTACCAGTCTCTGATCAACACTCACTCCCCACCATTCCTGCCACTTGAGGTCAGATCCCATCATAAACTTCTGGACAAATGTTAACCAGCAGGTTTTCTGCTGGTGGCAGTTGTGCTGTTCTTCTCCCTTGGACCTTGGTCCGTGAGCTCTGGGGCTTGTATGGCGGTCTCTCTGGAGGCGACACTCTGGCAGCACACCGTTTTCATTTGCTTCTGGGGTTTTACATAGAGACCCTTATCCATCCTGTAATCTTTCTGTTACTCTTGATTCTTAGATGGTGGTCACAGATGTATATAATCACCGGTTCCACAAAATTTTCCAAATGGATGAAGGTTTAAACCACATCATGCCTCGGGATGACATTTTTGTGTGAGTACTCAGTGGTTTCTGCTGCAGGCTCAAAGGAAACATTCTAGAGGTTTTGCCTTGTAGGTGTCTCCAGAGCAGAAGATCTGCTAGTCTGTGCTCATGTGGATTTGCCCTGACTCCTCGGTGCCAAGGGAAGGGTGTTCAGGGAATTGTGGGCAGCCATCAGTGCTAAGAAG
The DNA here is from genome assembly GCA_030068075.1 of Paguma larvata. Taxonomy (NCBI): domain Eukaryota; kingdom Metazoa; phylum Chordata; class Mammalia; order Carnivora; family Viverridae; genus Paguma; species Paguma larvata. The sequence continues at coordinate 17,376,680 of CM057842.1, read as the reverse complement.
TTCCTGGCACTTCAGCGCTAGACATTCCAGATAACTCTCTTCAGCGTGGACATAGTCTTTTGTCAACACTTGCTACCTGTTAAGAGGGCCTATCTAGTGGTCCTACAGATGGTCCTGATGTCAGAAATTCCTTTCTCAAGAAGAGTCACAGCTGTACACGGGGCCACAGGAAGATGAGGGAAGGGATGTGGTGTAGGCAGTGGTTTCTTGGGCAGGTGCCATCTCAGAGTGACGGGAGGGTTGACAGAAACAGCCTTTTTCTGCTCTGACATTCTGTAAGCTCGGAGACTGTGTTGTCATCCATGTAGGCACAGCACAGTCCCAGCTCCAGTGATCTCTTTAGCCCCTGCCGGGTCCTCTTACTTCAAGGCTGCTCCCTGTAATTTTGTGTGTGTCCGCCTCCTGGGTGGGGTGCAGTGGGATGTGAGCTTGCCTGCGCTCCCTGACAGCCACTTAATTGCTCAGGGAAGCTTGAATGTGGACCACACCCGTGCTGTTTCTTCCTCATTCCCTCTTGCTTGGAAACTTGCCTCTGCTGAGAAAGGTTTTTAGGATTTGTTTTGGTTTTTGTTTTGGTCGAGGATTGCAGTACACGAAAAAAGCATTTCCTTCCCTTTTAGGTTTTTGGGCCTGTGACTTCCAGATCACTCTAAAAGAAGTAGTTCTTGACCACACCCAAGATCCTAGTTCTGTTTACTTGTACAGGCTCCCTCCCACTCAGCCGTCTGTCTTCTCTTACTTGACAAAGTCAGCTCGGCGTCAGGCTAAGGCTGTCCGTTTCTGACCCTAAGTCCTTAACAGCAAGCATCTCCCCTCAATTCTAGAAACTAACGTTTGTACACACCCGAGCTCAGAGGAGCTGGGCCTGCCCTGTGGGAAGCTTGGCAAACCACCACCGACAAAGAAGTTTGCAGAAGGCTTAAGTGCCAACCATCAGGGAGCAAATTGTTTTAAAGATTAATCGGTAATTGTCATGAAAACACAGTAGCACTAATGTTACTTGAGAGTGTGGCACACTGTGCCGCTGAGTCCTTAAATTCTCTCCACTGCACTAGAAGGTGGACTTGTTCACCGAGTAAGCAGACTCAGAAGGGAGCGCTTGGCTCGTTATAGCAGCCAGAAGGTGACAGCGGTAGACCTGGAATTTGGGCCAGCCTCACTCCAAGATCTGGTTCTTGACCCTAATGCTGGACCACAGGGCCCTTACCTAGAGCACACCTTGGACATTTTTGTGAGTTTTTCTTAGAACTCCTCTTGCACATAGGTCAGGCATTTGGGGAGGGTTGTGTGTGTGTATGTTTGTGTTTATAGTTTTCAAAAATTGAATCAGTAAGTTTGTGTCTCCCCCTATAGGAAGAGGGAAAGACTACAGTCGGTTGCCAGCAATTTTGGTAACATCTGTTCCAGGATTAAACGTCTATAAATCTCCTCAATCCCATGTATTCACTAAGTAAGACACATTTTTCAAAATCATTGATTTGTATTTAGCATTTTCTTTGGTTATCTCTAATTTTTAAAAAATTAAATATTCTTTTACTTCAATGTTTTTGAACAAAGATGGCAAACAATTAGTTTTATAAATTTGCTTCCTTGTTTGAAAGAAAGAATCTTTGCATAATATTCTAGGTGTACATTCTTGTACAATATTTGGTTTTATTAAACGCTTTAAAATTTGAGCTCCTTGGTGACAGAAGATGAACTTGGTGGCCAGGCCCCCCCTTCCTGCGCCTTTGTGTCTGCAGTGATGGTCTGGATGACAGCTGTCATCTGTGTTGAGTCCCATGCAAAGGACCACAAAGTTGAGGCCATGGTTGGGGGAAGGAAAATCATATTATCCCTGAGTCCCGGGTTGTGTAGGTTCACATTTTGTTGACAGTGACCCTTGGGATTCCTGACCCAGCTTCTAGAATCTTCTTGGAAATGGTTTATCCACCTTTTATGCTGAAGTATGGTTTGTCCCAGTAGCCATAGTCCTGGCCACCATGTAGCTGCAGCTCAGATCTCCGCTGCTCATGGTGGCCTGCTGCTGACGGTGTCCTCTTGTGTGATTGACACAGGTACGAGGTCTGCAGCACCTCCGCTGATGGCTCTGAGTGCGTCACGCTTCCAGTCTACTTCAGGGAAAGGAAGTCCAGGCCGTCGAGCACTTCCTCCGGGGCAGTGCTATATGGGCAGCCACTGCTGGTTTCTGTTCCCAAGCACAAGCTAACCCTCGAGTCTTTGTACCAGGCTGTTTGTGAGCGTATCAGGTTGGTGGCAGAAATGCATTTTGCTTGTTATCTAAAATCAAGACGGGCCCAGTCCCACGTGCTCACTCCTGTGGAAATGCAGTTGGGCCTGCCTCCAGGAGGGCCAGGACAGGTGCTGCGGGGATGAGGCATCTGACACATCTTTTTTTTTTTTTTTTAAAGGGTCTTACATTGTTTTTTGGTGTTTTTTTTTTTACAGTTAATTTGAGAGAGAGAGAGTGAGCACACAAGTGGGAGGGGGGCAGAGAGAGAAAGAGATGGAATCCGAAGCAGCCTCCAGGCTCTCAGCTGTTAGCACAGAGCCCAACATGGGCTTGAACTCATAAACTGTGAGATCATGACCTGAGCTGAAGTCAGGTACTCATCCAACTGAGCCACCCAGGCGCTCCCATCTGGCACATCTTAAGCACCATGATACTGTCACCTAAGCCTTCTCCGGGGTTCCTAGAATCATGTCTGTCACATTTGTCAATCACCAGGTGCAGGCAGTCTAGTGTTTTGAGGGCAGTTTGTGTCAGAATACAATTTCTGAAGTATCTTCAAGATCATTCTGAAGCTGGTAATTAATGTTCCTGGGTAATATTTTTTTATTCATGGGAAACTTGAAACAAGCACTGGTTGAATCTTGAAACAAGATTGGTACCTAGACATCTTATCTTTTGGGTTCCCCTCAATTTCTTAAGTATTGACAATCACATACTTTTAAGGCCCCTTTATTTACCTGAATTGCTTTGTGAATAGCCGTGAGTATATCAGTTGGGAACTACTTCTAGCTGAATAGTGGAGAAAAACAGGTAAATGTTATAGCTAACACATCATTCTTTTTCTTCCTTTTTTTTTTTTTAAGCCGCTATATAAAACAGCCTTTGCCTGATGAGTCTGGCAGCTCGCCCTTGGAGCCGGGGGCCTGCAATGGCTCCAGGGGCAGCTGTGAAGGTGAGCGCTCGCCACGCTGTGGGGCTGTGACTGACCAAATCCCTCCTGACCTCCCTCTTCTTCCAAAGGTGTTGTACACACGGGACAGGGAGGCTCTAAGGCTTGGGGGGGGGTGCTCTGGCTAGAGAGCAGACCTGGGAACCCTGTTGCACCGCTCCATGCTGCCAGTGCACATTGTCCGACTTCACTGCCTCATGGAATCTTCTTAGACATGTAGTCTGGGTTTCACCTCAGGCAGAGTGAGCCTGACAGGACTCAGTGACTTGTCCAGGGTCATGAGGCAAAGTCAGGATTTCTTCTGGTGTGTTGGGACTGCAGAGTGGGTGCTTATCCAGCACTTGACTGCCTCCATGACCTGGCTTCTGTCTGCAGAGGTGTTATGTTGGCCCTTGCCCATGACTCTGGTGTGGCACTGCCTCTGGGGAGGACAGGAGTCTTGGCCAGCCAGTCAGAGGGCAGAGAGTTTCTCTTGAGTGTTTCTTTCTACCCAGCAAGCTACAGGTAATAGCTGACTCTAGATGGCTCTGGCTATGGGAGCGAAGAGAGCCACAGTCTGCAAAGCAATAGGATAAGACTCATTGCAGGAAACCCAGAGCCCTCGTCATCCTCTCATGGCCAAGTGCTCACAAGCTCATCCCTGACCGAGGAGCTGTGTCTGACCTGCATTGTGGTTGTTACCCTTCTTTTGGGGGCCTAGGCAACCTCATGTGTTTATCACTATACAACTACAAATGTTCTCCAAGTTAGTGCCATAAATTTTCATTTGCAAATCCAAATGCCGAGATTTCTCCAAGACATGCACAGTCTTGGAATATGAGACTTGACATTAAAAATAATGCTCACAAAGCTCTGTCCTCACCAGATATTGCAAATTGTGAGTGAGTATTTATTATGGTCATATTCTTATTCTTGCCCAGAATATCATGTTCTCCCACTAGGGATGAACAGGAAGGTGTTTTGTGTCTAGGTCCCACAAGCAGAGGTGTCAGGGTGGTTGTGACGGTCTCGAGCAGACCCTGGGAGACCCGTGGGGTTTTGGCGCTCTGACAGTTAAAGCACTGTGATTCCAAGCTCAAAGTGTGGGGTGGACAAGTCGCCTGCGTCCTCTGAACCTTGGTTCACGCATCTGCAGAGTGGGATGATGACGTCTGCTCCACAGATTTGAGGTTACAATTTTTTTTTTTAAGGAGTGGGGGTTAGCAGAGGGAGAGAGTGAATTTCAAGCAGGCTCCATGCCCAGTGCAGAGCCTGATGTGGGGCTTGATCTCACAACTGTGAGATCATGACCTGAGCCAAAATCAAGAGTTGGACGCTTAACCAGCTGAGCCACCCAGGTGCCCCGAGGTTACAATTTAATAGATAATGTGGGTTAAAGTACCTGGCACATAATAGATGCACAATTAATAACACCATGTCAGCATTCGCTGTTGTTATATTTAGCCCAGCTTTTTAGATATTGCATCAGTCAGTCTCCTGTTTGGGAAGAATTACTGCCTTCTTTTGAATCCTTTAACTGAGTTGGCAGATAGACTTCAAACCCTCTTTAATGATGGAATACTTCTAATGTTTTTACTGCCATGGCTCCTTGTCAGGCCCGTGGTGGCTGTCTCCTGTTTCTCTGAGCAATCTTGGGTAGCTGCTTTCAGTGGACTCTGTTTTCTGTTCTCATTCTGTGATATACACTTCACCGTATTTAATTCTGACTGCATTAGGAGAAATTTCCTGAAATTGTCCAAGGAGCTGATAGCCAATGGCACATTCGGGGACAGAGTTCTTCTAGTTTTAGGGCTCTGTTTGTTTACTGAGTGGGGTGGAAGCAGGCTTTGGCTGTGTCCCTGTCAGAGAGGTAGCGGGTAGGGCAGGGTCTCACCGGCTGGTCTAGGAGCGGGGCGGGTTCACCTAGGTGTGAAAGGGGCAGTGTCCCTGCCTCAGGAGCCAAGTGAACTGGTTGGAAGAGGAACGTCCGTGAGGGCTGGGCTCGCGATCTTGTGCCAGCTGGCTTCTTTGGAAGGGTGCTGATAGGGGTCTGTGGCTGTGCTGTTCCTGTGGCCTGAGAGGAAACTGCCACGTTGTCCTGGGCCTGACTTGTCCTCCCTTTTGAACACTCCAAAGGCATACTGTCTTCGAAAAAGAGGATTTTTATGTACAACATCCTCTTTTCCTCAGAGTGTCCATGTCTACTAATATTTCCCAAGTATGTAAATTTCATACTTATTTTCTTATTTTTAATATTTATTTTCGAGGGAGAGAGAGAGAGAGAGAGACAGAGCATGAACGGGGAAGGGACAGAGAGAGAGGGAGACACAGAATCTGAAGCAGGCTCCAGGCTCTGAGCTGACAACAGAACCCAGTGCGGGGCTCAAACTCACGAACTGTGGGATCATGACCTGAGCTGAAGTCAGCCATTTAGCCGACCGAGCCGCCCAGGTGCCCCATAAACTTCATATTTTAAATGTTTTTTTCTCCTCTTACTTTTACATCACCTTTTGGAGTTGTCTCATCTTTGTTGAAATTACTTATCCTTCCCCTTTTCTCAACAACAAAAAGTACAATGAATATGTTTGTGGATCTTTTTATTGGAGCCCCATATACCAGTTCTCTGGAAATGCCTGGGAAATTTACTCATCAGCATATGTCTCTAGAATGCCTATTAAAACTCTTGAGGGGCGCCTGGCTGGCTCAGTTGAAAGAGCATGCAACTCTTGATCTTGGAGTCGTGAGTTCGAACCCCACATTGGGTGTAGAGATTACTTAAAAAAAGAAAAAAAAAAACTTAAAAAAATTATTGAAACTCAGCAATCTCCGATGAATAAAGAGAAAAAAAGTGGGCAGGATCCTGATTGCTGTGTTCACTGGGACCCAGCATGGCACCTGCACCTGAGAGACATTCATTCAGTGACTGCTTGTTGAAGGGACAGTCAGGCCGTTTCTTGTAGAGGAACTGAAGACTTTTGCTTAATATTTGTGGTCATAATAATATTTTTTAATTGAGTTTTATTTTTTATTTTTATATTTAGAGAGTGTGTGTGAGTGGGGGAGGGGTAGAGAAAGAGGAGGACAGAGGATCCAAAGCAGGCTTTATGCTGACAGCAGACAGCCTGATGTGAGGCTCGAACTCACAAACTGTGAGATCCTGACCTGAGCCGAAGTCAGGCACTTAACTAACTGAGCCACCCAGGAGCCCCTTAATTGTCTTTTAAATTTTGTTTCTCAACCAAGCTGTCTTCTTGGCTTCTCATTTTTTTTTTCCTTTTTTCTCTGTGGATCAAGTGATGAAGTTGAAAGAGTCAGAGGATGTGGAGTGAAGTCCAGTAAAGTACTAAGTGTTGAGGGGCCCAAATTTAGGACAGGTGGGCCTGCTGACTCATGGTGTACCATAGGGGCGTCACTGAGTCTTCCTAGGCCTGCGCTCCCTCGTCACGATTAGCAGTGCCCACTCTGCGCGTCTTACCAGCTTGTGAGGGTCACACAAATTCTGGTGCCTCGTGAAGGATTAGATGTAGTTTCACATACACAGGATGAAATCTGGAAGGAAGAACCATAGTTAAGTATGAAGTAAAAGTTTCAACATCGAATTGGTGGCCATTTATATACACATTGGTTTTCATTATATGCCAGGAGAAGATGAAGAAGAAATGGAGCATCAGGACGAAGGCAAAGAGCAGCTTTCAGACACAGAAGGCAGCGGGGAGGACGAGCTGGGAAATGACCGCGGTGAGACCACCCAAAAGAAGGTCAAAGGCCAGTCCTGCCCGAAAAGGCTTTTTACCTTCAGCCTCGTGAACTCCTATGGAACAGCTGATATAAATTCCCTTGCAACTGATGGAAAACTACTTAAACTCAATTGTAAGCACTTTCTTTGACCTTTCAAACTGGGCTTTTGGGGGTTTAGAATCTGTTTGAAAATCCCGTTTGCACTCAGTCCTCACTGCACTTGGCTTTCGCCATCTCCCTGTTAGCTCCAGGAACAGACATTTGTGTGGTCCTTGGCTTAAAATTCCCTAAAGACTGTTTCAGAGACCTCACTCCCTGCCCGGGCCATCTCGTTGGGCTTTTCTCTTTGGCCCTTGATGACTTCGGATAGAAGGGAGCTCTCCCTCCACTGCCACCGCCCTCGGACCTTTGCTCTGGGTTTGCACGTCTCAGACCTCTGGCAGTGTTTCCCCAGAGCCATGTCACTTACTGAGGCTGCATGCTGACTTCTTCTGTTCCACAAGACTACTCGTGAAACGTGACCTGTGGTCATGAGTTGCATAGGCTGTTCGCTAGCTGGAGCCTGTAATGGGGGCCGCTGTGCAGACAGAAGAGGCACCCGCCTGGGATGTGCATTGTGTGGAGAGCACAAGAGGACGGCGAAGACCCCTGCCCAGAAGCGTCTCCGTGTCTCCTTCGTTGGCAAAGAAATGAGTGCGCTGTCCTTTCACTCGCTTTCTCTTTTGTTATATTTCTTTTAAAAATCTGTTTCAAGAACAGCTTTCCTGGTGTGTTTCTGGGTCTCTGTCTCTCTGTCCCTGCAGCTCCTTCCTCTCTGTGTGGCCTCCTCCTCTTGTACAAGGCCTTGCATGTTCTAGCCATCTTCTCTAACTCCAGTCTTTGACTTTCCACTTCAACCTTTCTGTCTCCTTCTCCCTCTCTCGCAAGCTGTGGCCTGGAAAGTGCAGGCAGTGAGCTTTTTTTTTTTTTTTTTAATTTTTTCCTAATGTTTGTTTATTTTTGAGAGAGAGAGTGAGCGAGCAACCAGGGGAGGGGCAGAGAGAGGGAGACCCAGGATCCAAAGCAGGCTCCAGGCTCTGAGATATCAGCACAGAGCCCGATGCGGGGCTCAGACACGAATCATGAGACCATGACCTGACCGAAGTCAGACGCTTAACCGACTGAGCCTTCCGGGCGGCATCTGCCTAGTCATCACCTTTTTTGTTTTTCTCATCTCAGGGAGCGCACTCTTGCTCTACCTAATATCCCTCATTTCAAAACCCCTTCATTATTTTGTTAGGTTTACTCATGGGTTAAGGTGGGAGGGTGAATCTGGTTGCTGTTACTTCATCTTAATCTATGTTCTTTAAGTATCCTTATATAGTTAGAGCCTTTGGAACTTATTGTGACACTGAGGAAACGTTTGCCAAAGGATTTGGGGGTCCTGGGGTTCAGAGTAGGCTGACTCAACGCAAAGCATTGCTCTTGGCCGTGGCTGGTGATGGGCGAACAGGTGTTGATGGTGAAGCCTGAGTGTTTTCTTGTCACTCCAATCACCTGAAGAGCCTGTCCTGTTGCTGGCTACTCAGTTATGAGTGACACTTTGGTCCTCTTCCACAGCTCGATCCACACTGGCCATCGATTGGGACAGTGAGACCCGGAGCCTTTATTATGATGAGCAAGAATCTGAGGTAGGTGACTGGGGACTCCTGGTCGGTGGTGCATGCTGGCTTCTGCTCTAGCTGTGTATTCAGGTCACTCTCCCCAGTTCCCCAGCAATTTGACGAATTCTACTTCGGATTGAGAATGGAAAACGTTTAAAGATTTTGTCATTATATGTTCCAAGGCCCCAGAAAGTGCATTATATTCCAGGCATGGGAGCTTGGCAGGTTGTGGCTTAACTGGGTTAGAACTCATTTCCCCAACAGAAGTCTGCGCTTTGTGCCCTGCAGGCCTATGAGAAGCACGTGAGCATGTTGCAGCCTCAGAAGAAGAAGAAGACCGCGGTGGCACTGAGAGACTGCATCGAGCTCTTCACCACCATGGAGACCCTTGGAGAGCATGACCCCTGGTACGTGGCACCCCAGTCTGGGCAGGGGCACCCGTGCGCCTGGACTGAGATCTGCTGGGGCCATCTGTGTACAAAAAAGCCTTTTCAGGGGAGATGTGTTACTTCTTATCACACGGCTATGACATGGCTGTCCCTATAGCACAGTCTTTCTGTGCAAATTGTGTTTTCCAGACTAAGAAAGCCATCCCCCTGTTTCGGGTTAGAGACTCACACATACACGCTGCACTGAAGCAGCCTGTGCTGAGTTGCAAGAAAGGACATTAGGGGATTGTGGCTGTGCCTCGTGCTTGGGTGCCCAAGTGGCCCTGGCTCCCCTGCCCCTCGCTAAGTGGAGGTTTCTCTTTTCTCTGCAGGTACTGTCCCAACTGTAAGAAGCATCAACAGGCCACAAAGAAGTTTGACCTGTGGTCCTTGCCGAAGATCCTGGTGGTCCACCTCAAACGTTTCTCCTACAATAGATACTGGAGAGATAAACTCGACACAGTCGTGGAATTCCCGGTCAGGTGGGTGCCTGAGCTGCAGTGTTCTTAGGAAAATTAAAAAGTAGGCGAGAAATCTAGGCACTGATTGGCTGAGGGTTTTGCCACCCAAGACTTTTCTGCATTAGGCTGTTTGTTGCTTGGCTCTGGGCCATTGGACTTTGGCTCGCCCCCTCCCCCCATCCTCCCACATTTGGGAAGGAGATTCTCCAATAGAAGTGCTTCCCAGGCGCAGGGTGATGCTGTTCATTGCTGCCGCCTAACTGAATTGGTTGTCCCATCCGTCATTGGTCCCAGGGAGCCTGGGCTCAGGTGGACAGCCCAAATGCAGGGCTGCGTCTCGTTAACAGGGCTGCAAAGTAACCAGAGTATGGCCTGCTGAGGAAACTTGGGGCTGCAGGTTGGGACGCAGAGCCGCCTGTCCTGTCCCTGGGGTAGAGAGTGGTACTGGCTGTCTACTCATGTCTTCAGGTCCCAGGATGCAGAGCATAGCTGACCCAGGAGAAATAAGTCAACCAAATAAGAGCTAATCCACAAAATGCAGATTTTAGAGCGTTTCCCGGGTAGTGGGACTGGAGATAGATAGATCATGAAGTTTAGACCTGTCATGGGAGAACCTAAGAGGTATCTATAGGAGTCTTTGTTGTAAAGTTCGTTTAACTTTTCTTTATGTTTGAAATTTTCAAAATAAAATATTGGGGTGTTTGAAATTTTCAAAATAAAATAAAGTTTTCTGGGGCCTGTTTTGATATTTAGCTTAAATTTTTATGGCACCAACTAGAATCTTGATACAGCCATTTCTGCATAGTTGCTGCAGCCCTCTCATCTGTGCCTGGAGCCCTTCCGCGCTGCTTGGTCTGGGGCCGGAGGTAGCCAGGCGGCTTCTCCTCTCCAGCCTGCACATCTCCGTGCTCAGAACAAGACCCCGGGGCCTCTGCTGCTGTGGCCTGTTCCTTCCTTCCTTCTGCAGTTAGTTTCTGAGTGCTTCCCTATGTTCTAGCCTGTTGCATAAAAGGGATTGCTGGGTTACTCTGACTTCTTTCTCTGAGTTTAATGTATTAAAGGCCATTTTTGTGTTTTGTGCTCAGAGCTCTGAACATGTCCGAGTTTGTCTGTGACCTGTCAGCAAGACCGTATGTGTACGACCTCATCGCCGTGTCTAATCATTATGGAGCCATGGGAGTTGGCCACTGTAAGTACTGGCATCTGCTTCCTCTGAGATGTTGAAATGCCCTCAGCCAGTCTCTCCCCGGCCTCTTCCTGTGTACCAGGCACTGCCCTAAGCACTTTCTTTACACACACCTCTGGCCTCAAGTGTCAAGGTTTCAGGCTTGGTCCAAACCCCAGCTTCACCATTCTTTTTTTTTGGTGCTCATATTCGCGAATCCAGTAATCCCACCTCTGGGGATCTATCCTCAAGAAAGTACCTAACATTGGGAAAAAACTTTATGCACAAAGATATTCACCTGTTCATAACAGTGAAAAATTAGTATCAGGGTTGCCAACCCACAGTTGGAAGAGCGCACAGCCACTGCAAAATAAAATTAGCCATCACCGGGGAAACGCCCATGACGTGTTCAAACCTGCATCGTTGCAGAAGCTAGTGTCACAATTACGTTAAAGCAAAAAACAAAGAAACCTCTTTGCTGTACTTTATTTTCCAAAATATCTGGAATGTGTAAGTTTACTTTTATAATGAAAAGACTTATTTATATTTTGTCGTTTGCGGAAGGGTGGTAGTGATGTCGAAGTGAAGTGCCGGGTTTCCTCCCGTTTCTACTGCATCTACACTATGCCAGCTGCCACCACACCCAACGTTAGGACCCTAGAGATGACACCATGGGAGATACCAGTTCCTTTTATATTCATAGCAGATTATAGAACTGCCCTAACCCCCAGTCTTCTCCCCTACACTGGTAAGCTTTTTCTGTTGGCCCAACAGTCTGCTCTCTTGCCCCTCCGTTTTTACTGTATCACCTCATGGCTCGGGGTGGCTGCTCAGTGTCTAGCCCTCATGTCTACATTCCAGCCCATCAGAAGAAGAGGAAAAGGGGCACAAACTTCCCCTTTAAGCCAACCTACCAGAAATCTCCCTCCTCTGTGTACATCTCATTGGCTCCAACTGGGCACGTGGCTACATCTAGCTGTAGGAGAGGCTGGGAAATAAAAACTGCACCTGTTTGAAAATTGGGGTCTACTGAAATGCTATTGGCGACCTCTGATCACATCATACACTGCAGCACTTCCTGCAACTTTTTTCCTCCCCAAATTAATTTTGGTGTCTGTGTTCATGCATATCAAATGAATTTACTTTAAAAAAACGGATTTACTTTTAAGTGCTATTTTAGTATAAACATACCACTTGGGGAAGTTTCTTAGCCTCCGTATCCTTCAGTGTTCTCATCCATGAGCTCAGGCTGGTTGTGTGAGAACCACCATTTTGTTGCTGTTATGCCAAGCACGGACAGTGGGGCCAGGCCCTCAGCACCTTTTCCTGTGTTCTTCACCCCCGCTTTGTGCAGGCACTATGATGAGGAATAGCTAAACGGCTGGCCCAAAGTCATGCAGCAGGTGGAGACTAGCAACCGGTCCTCCATTAGAGTCTGGCATTGTGTAGAGTCTGGGGGGAGCGGAAGTTGGTCATTGCTCCTGGGATTGCTGTTGTAAACACATCCTGCTGGGGAATAGTATGAAATCAAGACAGGAAGTGTTGACTGTGGGAAATGCTTAGGCCACCGTGAGGCATTGTTATCCAGCCACAGACTTGGACTCAGATCTTTCTCTGAAACCGTGAGTCATCTTGTCCACGTCCCAGCTCTGCAAACCCAAGCAGCCAGTGTCCCTCACCGGGACTACCAGAGGCTCCAGAGACAGGAGGAAGCGGTAGTAGCCATTTTCCTGAACCAAGAGGGGGAGTTTGACTTGGCCTGTTTTTTAAGCCATTTTTGCTTAAATCTTAAAAGTTTCAACTTCTTTTATGGGTCCCTCGACTATGGATTAATAGCTATCCTGAAGATTAATACTGGTTTTCTCTATTTTTTTTAAATTACAGTTTATTATTTAAAAAAATATTTTTTACATTTATTTCTTTTTGAGAGACAGAGCACGAGGTGGGGAGGGGCAGAGAGAGAGGGAGACCCAGAATCCAAAGCAGGCTCCAGGCTCTGAGCTGTCAGCACAGGGTCTGATGTGGGGCTTGAACTCAGATTATGACTGAGCCAAAGTCAGACGCTTAACCGACTGAGCCACACAGGTGCCCCTATTATTATCTTTTTAAATAAAAATTTTTTAATGTTTTATTTTTGAGAGAGCACACAAGCAGTGGGGGCAGGGGAGGGGACAGAGAGTGAGAGAGACAGTAGCAGGCTCCAGACTCTGAGCTGTCAGCATGCAGCCTATGCGAGGCTTGAAACCATGGACTGTGAGATCATGATCTCAGCCAAAGTCAGAAGCCTAATCAACGGAGCCACCCAGGTGCCCCCCAAAATTGCAGTTTAAAGCCTTGGTCCCTGACGACTCCAAATTTTTCCTTTCAGAGCCTTTTTGAGAAAGAACAGACTTCAAAAAAAGAAGAGTTGTCTTTTGGTTGTTACCTATAAATTTAATTTCAGGGTCTTTGTTTTGTTTTATTCATTTTTTTAAAAATACTTTATTGTCAAGTTAGCTAACATAGTGTATACAGTGTGCTCTTGGTTTCGGGGGTAGATTCCCATAATTCATCAACATACAACACCCAGTGCTCATCCCAACAAGTGCCCTCCTCAATGCCCACCACCCATTCACCCCACACACACTCCCCATCAACCCTCAGTTTGTTCTTTGTATTTAAGAGTCTCTTATGGTTTGCCTCCCTCTCAGTTTGTAACTTTTTTTTCCTTCCCTTCCCCCATGGTCTTCTGTTAAGTTTCTTAAATTCCACCTATGAGTGAGAACATGGTTTCATTTTTTTAGAGTGTTATTATTGTTCAGTGCAGTAAACTAGCCAGATTAGCTCTCTGGTGATTGCTAGAGGTATCTTCTTTGTTGACTTGGCAGACACTGCATATGCGAAGAACAAACTGAACGGGAAATGGTATTATTTTGATGATAGCAATGTGTCCCTGGCCTCCGAGGATCAGATAGTGGTGAGTAGGCTCTAATACTTGGTTCCTTCTCTTACCTTTATGGGTAGAGTCTCCTGGGTCTGCTGGGAAGAGTCTCCTGGGCTGGTTGGTTATTTGGTCATCCTGATATGACAGTGGGAGAACGAGTTGACTGCCATTCCTCTGGGACCCTTCCTAAACGAGAAGCTTGACTCTCCTCTGGGTTCTGTCACAGGGCACTGGCCTTTCCCCACTCTGGGCACAGTTGCCTTCATGTTTGCCTCTGTGCATGGATGCACAGGGCACAATGGCAGGTGCCTGAGAGTGGGTTTCGAACAGTGAGAGAAAAGCTAGAGAGAATGGGTGAATAATTCCAACCCGTGAATGAACTTTTCCCCTCTTGTGTTTTAGACAAAAGCAGCTTACGTGCTATTTTACCAACGTCGAGATGATGAATTTTATAAGACACCGTCACTCATCAGTTTTCCTGGATCCTCTGAGGGGGGGACAAGCCCAAGCAGCTCACAGCAGGGCATGGGGGACGATGAGGCTTGCAGCATGGACACCAACTGATGCTGTCTCCGTGACTCTGCCACCCCACAGCACCAGTGTAATCCCCCAGGAGAATATCTTTGACACTCTGAAGACTACTAATCTAAAAACCAGATGAGGAAATTCCCTTTTATGAGCAGAAGAAAAAAAAAAAAAAAAGACCCTGTTTGCTCAGAAGGGTTATGTCAAGAGGCTGAATTATTTTTCTTTTTACGCAGGTGGTGAGAAATTTCTTGTAAGACCTGTGAAGCTGGAAAGTAGGGGTGGGGGGGTGGGGGGTGCACAGTGGAGTAAGTCCTATGAATTCCAAAGAATGGAAAGGAACACTAATTGAGTATGAAGATCTGCAGCAGGCTGCCCTGAGTTCCTGGATTTCTTATTCTGGTGCTGATTACTGGTCACCCCAGCAGTCTGCCCACAGTAAACCAAGCCTCAAGTTCACTTGATGTTTTCCCTTTTCCCTTGCTGTGTGCTGAGATGGGTTTATAATTCCCTCAAGATTAGCCACTGAAGCCCGTTTCTCTGTCCCTTTGAGCCATCTTGGAATTTCCATCTTTCTTCCCCCTAATGAAATGAAAATATTTGGTGTTGGGGTCTCCTGCACCTCAGTCTCGCGTGGAACCTAGTAGTTCTGTTGTGTCCCTCACCGTCCTTGATGAATTGAGACCCATGGATACGGTGTGGAGCTTTTATTAGACGTCACTTAAAAGAAGTCGGTTCACAAAACTGCTGGGTACAGCGGCCCATCCAGTTTCTCTCCATGTTGGCTTGAGAACGGGAAGTGAGATCGCCCATCCAGCAGCTTCTGGGCCGTCCGTCACCCCAACCCCCACCCCCAGGCCGCCCCGCCCCGCAGTCCTCACCGGCCTCTCTTGCTGGGTGGGGGAGGGGGGCGGGGGATCCCGCTAGCTCGGGGCCCCGTGGGCATTCTTTTCTGACCTTTAACCTTGGAGGGGGAGCGCCGTTCTCGGGCACGCACGGTCAGCCCGGGCACGCGCAGCAACCGTTGGCAGGAGTGGCAGTGTGGCCGCGTTACCGGGTGAGGACGTGGCTGCGGACCTTCCGCCCGAGGGCCGGCTGCGGGTTGCTGGCGAGGGCCGAGGGGCTGCGGAGATGGCTGGACCCGGCGGCAGGGGCGGGCGGGCCGGGGGCCGGGCGGGGCCGGGCGTCCCTGGGGCTCCCATCCGATTGCAGGTTCCTCCGGGGGAACCACGAGCCACACCCGCCGCTCGGGGAGGAAGTCCCCCCCCACCTGGAGTGTGGGTTACTGTGGCCTCCGTAATGTGGCGTGGGTCAAGCTTCAGGAGATGCGCCTTTTGGGGGGCAGTTTGCAACTTCATCTGTAATGGTATACTCGTGATGCTCTGCATTTACGACGTATTACATAATAAAGACATGGTCGCTTTTAGGGGAAATGTCTGAGAAACTGAGAAGATGCAGAAAGGAGCTGACTGCAGCCATTGACCGGGCCTTTGAAGGTGTCAGTCATTCCCAGGAGTGCTCAGGCCAGCAGAGGCCGGAGCAGGACACCGCACCGCTTTCCTTCCCCCTCCCTGTGCACCGGCTCCTCTGCAGGAGGCACCCGCTGGCGGCAGCCTCCTCCTCCTCCTCCCCTGCTCCTTTCGCTCCAGTCCCTTGTGCTCCTGAGACCGAGAGCCCTGCCTTTGCTCCAAACCATGCCCCCGCGAATGCAAAGCCACATGCTTTATGCGCGAAAAGAAAACCTCTGACCAGTAAGGAAAACGTATTGATGCATTCCTCCATTTTGGCACCTGAACGACAGTTTTGGAGAGCCGCGGGAGATGGGGAGAACTGGAGAAAAGACAGCCTAAGGTGATTCCAGTTTGACAGTGTAAAAAGTTACAATTAGGGGGATCTTACTTATGAAAAGTTTTGAAGTTCTTAAATTGAATTTGTAGCACTGCCTTTGCCTCCCCTCTAGGACTGTCAGATTACTCCTAGAAACTGCCTTGCAGGTCTCACAGGGGTAGTGAATGTTAGAGAACTTGATTTCTAAAGCACTTTATTTTTTATGCTACAGAAACAATGTCCATACTAGGGACAGGCTAAATGGATACTGCCTATCTTCATCCTTGTTTTTGCTCCCTTCATCCCACCCTACCTCACCTGTTTTTAGGCCATCCCTGGGTTAAGATGTCCCCTAGACCTTTTTTCTCCTCGGTAGCTTTGAAATTTATTTATTTAAGTAATCTCTACACCCAACATGGGGTTTGAACTCACCACCCCAAGACCAAAAGTCACATGCTCTTCTGACTGAGCCTGCCAGCCGGGCACCCCTCTCCCCGGTTAAATTGCCTATTCTAGGCACCTTGATTTGGAGAAAGGATGACCATATGGGATGAAACTTGAAGGGCCTGCCATCTTGGTTGCCCTGGAGGCAGAGAAGGAAGAAACCATTTAGTTGGTTCAATTCTACAAATGTTATGTGGGTATTTACATGCATTAATGCACTGTCTGTGATGGTCGGGAGTCATTAGGATGATGCTATTAGTCAACTTCACTGATTTAGCAGTTTCCAGTTGTCCTCTCTCTACACAGCACAGGAGCCAATTTAAAGTTACCAGTGTATTTTTGTTTTTAAGATTATCTAACACTGAGTTCCCTACAATATTTTCTAGAAAGAGGCTCTAATCCTCCACCTTTTCTTCTTCTTCTTGTGTTTTCGTTTTTGTTTTTTCCCCTACCTTGGGGTTGCAGGAAAGATATGGAGAAAGATTTGAAGGTTGACTCAAACATGCCACTCAGCAGTTCTAGCCAAGAGGTCACAAAGGATCTGCTTGATATGATCGGTGAGTACAGAGGGCAGGTCTGTCCTCTCCTTAGGATAGGTCCTTCATGCAGATTCCTGAGTTAGCAGGTGTCTTTAAAAAAAAAAACAAACCTCTGTCTTAGTGCTCATCCATCTACATGGTAGATTTGTTTTCCCTCCGGCAGGCTCTATGCATAGTGCCCTCATGGAGCTGATAGCCTGATGGAGTCACACAGGAATTGGGTCATTTCATAAATGTCTAGTTACAGTGAATCGCTGGACATAAGGGACAGTGGCTCCCCAGGACTTGGTGGTTGAGCTTAGATCTGGAGACAAGGACATAGGCAAAGATGGGGCAGGGTGGGGTGGGCAGTTAACATAAGATTAGAAGGAAAGATCCCTAAAGCTCCCCTGTAATTCCAGCACCCAGAGAAAGCCACTGTTAACAGAGGGCTATACATCCTGTCAGAGGTTTTTTTTCCACACACATCTGTACATTAAGAGAACTATGCATGACCTATTTTTATTTAGTTATTTAGGTATGCTCTATTTCTAAATGACTCACACTGCACTGTGGATCAACAGCCCCTAGTTAAGCCCTAGTCGGGGGCTGCCTGAAGCTCTGGTCTCTGGAAGGGTCTCCAGGTTATGGAGATGAAAGGGAAGCCTGGTGGGAGGATACTCACTCTAGGTCACAGAGCAAGCCCCTGCCAGCCCACTATGTGAGAGGATGTGTCTCCTCCAGTAGTCCCAAGAGGGGAGCTGAAGTCACGTGCCTTGGCTCACCATCTTCCACACCCTTGCCGGCCCCGGGCAGCACTTGGATTCCCCAAAAGACTCACGTTCCTTTCACACTCTGTCTGGTCATGCCTGCGGGTCAGGGAGATCCCTGAGATCCAAGACAAGCCTATGCGTCTCTGTGTTCTCTCACTTATACCTTCCTTGGGGACTGGCAGGTAGTTGGGCTTGATAAATGTGGAGCTGGGAGGGAGGCCATCCAGACCACCTAGAAATTAGGCACTCACACTGGCAGCCCGCCCGCCTCAGGGCAGCAATGCTGGGCTTGGCACAGTCCCTGAAGAGTGACCGCCCCTTCGTGGGTTTTAACTTGTACCCGAAATGGCTTTGGGAGCGTCTCACTGGAATTGTAATGCTGGCTGTTCTTATTTTCAAGACCATGCAAGCATCCGAGCTATTGAAGAACTGGCTGGGAAGCTAGAATTTGAAAACGCGCTGAGCCGCGCCTGTGGCCGCTGCGGAGGCTCACCCTTCAGGGAGGAGGCCTGGGCTCTGCTCTCGGACGAGAGCCCTCAGAAGGCCTCAGATGCAGAGCCTGGCAGCCTCAAGCAGACTTTTGATGATCACAGTATCGTCGAGACTGTGCTGGACTTGGAAGAGGACTACAATTTGATGGCCTCTTTTAAATACCAAATTGAGTAAGGACGGCTTTGGTTCTTTCCAGCCGGAGGCTGCCTCTCAGGCAGCGAGCAGTGTCACTGTGGGCCACTGCTGAATGGCTGGCAGAATCTGGGGTACCACACCCTCTTTAACTTCTAGTTGTGTCCCTTTTTGAGATGAAAGCCCAGTTTTTGTTTTTATTCTGTTGCTTTGAAATGTTTCTTACTGTTGACTTTTTTTTCACTTTTCTTGACATCTCAAATGTGTTTTTGCTTGACGTTTAATACACCCAGTACCCAAGGTGGGTATGGGTCATGGGCCTCTACTGTGTCTCCTGGTATTCTTTTCCCATGGGCCCCTGAATTAAGTACCGGGGCCACAACCAGGGTGGGCTTTGTGCACCCCCTGGGACCAGCCCAACCCAGGCCAATACAGCCTACACGGACTGTGGCCCCAGGCCCTCTGCCACCCTTACACACTTCCCACACAGGGCTGCCTGTTCTCTGCATGGGCTCCATGCTTTCTTGTCTAGACCAACCTCCCCTTAGTGCCCCCCAGCCCTGCCAGTGTTCAGCTTGAAAGCCTCTGCAGGGACCTCATGGTTGTGTTGGAGGGGCTGGTCCCCTCCTGACAGGACAATCCCATGAGGCCTCCCCACCACACTGTCCACATCAGACCCTTGGGCTCTCAGCCAAGGGCAGTGGGACAAAAAAAGGTAAGCCCAGGTCCTGCCCATCCACCTTCATGCCTGAGCTTCATGCAGCCCACTCCAAGCCTAGAGACCCTAGAGGCCACAGGGAATTCCTGTGGCAATGACCTTGCTGGGGCAAGATGGGCAGGGAGTGAAGGAGGAGCCAGCCCACTGCCCTCCTGAGGTTGGCATAGCAGCAGAAGCCTAGCAAGGCTGGCTCTAGCCACACTCCTGAAAAGAAAGGACAAGAACATCATCAGAAATTATTTCGGCAAATGTCTTAAAACTGTGATGTTCTTTCAGGAAACATAAGCTATTGGGCAAGATTTGATGCCCGGAGACTGGGTCTCAGGGAAGTGCCTGCCTTCTGGGCTCATATGGGGAGGAAGCAGAAGAGGGGCTGTTGTAAGACCCAAAGCCAAACAACCCAGAGAACTGGGAAGGAAGGCCCGTGGCCAAGGATCCCCCTCCGACAGGCCATCTTTGAGGCTAGAGACCTCAGCACAGGGCAGGCTGGAAAGCCGGTGACACAGGTCTGGTGTTTCCTGCGAGCTCTCAGGTGGAGACTGCATCCCCACCCCTTAGCAGAGCAAATGGCACCACTAGCCTCTGGCCACTTCATGGGATGGGCCTCCCCTGCTCAGGCAGCCACCTGCCTGGAGCAGTGGGCAGGACAAGGTTAACCAGAGGACATTCAGTTCCCCCAGGGGATGGCACCCTCAGAAAGCACTCATAGTTTGTGGAGTTGGGGGCCAGTTTCTTCTCCCTTAGCAAAAAGGACAGGAGCAAATGAAAATAATGCCCACAGCATCCTCTCTTGTACTGCTCAGGTGAAGAACAGTTGTGTGCGTGTGGAGAGATGTCTACTTGAGATCCAAAAAAGCCAGGGCTCAAAACAGTGCAGTTGAAATAAGTGTCAACGTGGATTGTCTCCCATAGAGAAGGTGGAGCTTAATCCACTCTCTACCCCATCACCATCCCTTGAGGCCACTCTAGACTTAGTGGGTCACTTCCAAGGAACGGACCAGGGAAAAAAAACAAATTTCTGTGCAGAAGCCTGACAGCACCTAATCACATGATGAAGGTAACGCCACCAGTGACGTCATGTGGATGACCCTTCCGACCCCCGCCCCAATACAAGGAGAAGGGTGCTCCACCTCTATCATGCTTTTGCCAAAGCCTCCACATCCTCAGTCTAATCACACACTAAATGTCAGACAAACCCAGATTGGGGGGCGTTCTGCAGGATGCTTGGCCAGCACTCCAGATTGTCAAGGTCATGAGGAATAAGGAAGGACTCAGAACCTGTCCCAGACCAGTGAAGACTACGGAGACGCGTTGTCTACAACACAGCGTGGTATCCGGGATTGCATCCTGAAGCAGAAGACGTTAATGGAAAAACTGGGGAAATCTAAATAAAGGCTGGAGTTCATGTATTTATGTTAGTTTCTTAGCTTTGACAAATATGCCTCGGTTATGTAAGGTGTTAACATTAGGGGAAACTGGGTGAAGGGTAGATACAAACTGTCTTTGCAAATTTCCTGTAAATCTGAAGTTATTCCAAAATTTAAAATGTATTTGTTGAAAGTGTAGTTGGTTCCAAGTTTGTACAAATGTGTGTATGAGCACGGCATATACAGGAAATTGTTGTGGAAGGCAAGGGGGGTTGGTCTTTTTTTTCTTGTCCGTATTTTCTAATTTTTCTGCAGTGGACATGTATGGTTTCTTAAAATCCCCATCTCCACCAACCAGCTGAAGGTATCCCTCACCAGCTAACTGCCCAGAGCTGACCTTCAGGGTTTCCAGAAACTGGGGCAGAGGCCAGACCCACAGTGGGAGGACCCAGAGGGCCTTGGCAGGGAAGACGCCCCATCCCTGGGACCAGAAGCTCTAGGTCTCCATACACGCTTCCCCAGGGTCTTTGCGCAGGGAGCGGCTTCTGGGAATGGGGGCCTCACCCCAACCCTAGAAGACTGCAAAGAGAGGATTATTTCTGCTTGTGAGGAGACTGTGGTCCTTGCCAACAAGGCTCAGCACTGGGGAGAGACCCAGCTCTCCATGGCCCCAGACAGATACACCGTTGTTTTAGCTAAACCTTTATGTAAAACTTCAGATTTGCCAGAGGGGTAATTCACCCTGGATCCTTGGATGAGGAGCTTTTCCTCACTGTAGAAACACAGCTTGTTCAGTTAAAGCAGGTGAGCCCTGAGCCTCTGGCTCTCCAGTCCCAGATTAGCAGGAGCAGACATATGGTCATTTCCCTGGTGACATGGATTCCTGTCTCTGCATCTCTGGCTTCCTGAGGTGCCCCAAGGAGACCCTCCTGCCTTTGTCATCTGCTTTACTGGGCAGATGTGTGCTCATCTACACACAGAGGGGATTTGGGGAGTGGGTCTCTAGAGACTTAGCTAGAAGGGAAAAAGGAGTCTAGAACATTTGCTTGGGTTTGCAGGGGGCTGGGACCAACGACTTCTTGAGACAATGATAGTCCTATTTGAGAAACCAAAAATGTTTTACGTCATTTGGTTCTCTCCCCCGCAGCTCATCTTGGCAAACCAAACAATCAGTGAATTGTTTCCGTGGTAACACTAAACTGTGATTTGGATTAGCAGAATCAAAATAGAAACAAGGCAACCTCAAGAATAAATAGGAGCTTTGGAACCTGCTAGTTGCAAACTGCAAATTCAAGCCACAGCACAAGGCACGTGAGAAGCCGGGACCATCCAGCCCTGTAAGACGTCTTCAGGTCTCCTGGCTGCGTTCCACCAGCATCCATGCCGAAGCCACTAGAAACCAGCTCTATATGCAGACTGGTAGACTTTGTAAGGCAGGAGCTGGTCCACAGAAGCTCCTAGGACCTGCTCAGGGACAGGCAGGGCAGGCTGAGGAAGAAAGGATAGGAAAAAGGAGAGAGATGAGCCAATGGCTGAGTGAAGGTCCGCAGGGAGCAGAGAACCAGAGCTGAGGCCTGAAAGCAGAGCAACAATTCTTTCAAAAGGACAATTCCATGGCTGGAAATGTTGACTCTGCCCTCAGCCTCATCCAGACTGCCATGTTCTTCACATTACTGGGCATGGGTGTCTGGCCACGTGGGTCTAGATCAGAGTCTGAAATCTTGCCAGGTGCGTTCTAGGGGAACTTCCGGTTAGTGTGCCCCTGCCTCTCTGAGGCTCCAGCCAGGGCAATCAGGCACTGAGGCCTGCCTTCTCGTTTCTGGGTTTCAGGCACTCCCCCCTGCCTTCTGCTCCCCTCGCTAGGGGAATAGGGGAACTGCCTCCCGGCCCACCTACCCTGGCTTCTTGGACCCTCCACTTCTAATCCCAGGGGAAAACACAAGGGGATCAAGAGACCAGGCAGAAGGCAACGGAAAACCTGGGGCCCCGTGTCTCTCACCTGTCTTCCTGTATCCAGGAAGGTGATGATAGGGCAGCAACGCCATCCTCCCGCCAGAGAAGTTGTGAGCTGTCAGTGATCAGAGAAATTGAGGAAGAGGATTTGCAAAAGAGGCCTAATCCAGGTCAATCTTCCTCTTATCGAATGGCTCAGCTGGGGGCTCACCTGGTACCAAAATGCTACCTCCTCTAACTAAAGCGCAGGGCATTTAATATGGCAGTGGCCAGTGAATAGGGCATGTGAACAAGGGAGGCCACTGCACCTGACCGTAGATAACAATTGAAAAGGCTTTCATCCCAAGACTATCTGAGGCCCTGGCAATTTGCTTTCTCCCTGGAGTATGTGGGAGAATGTTAATATTTTATTTATATTTTATGTTCCAGCAAAATATGTATAGAGTGGACTTAGGAAATCTACTTGATGATGGATCCTACCCCTAGTGGGGAAGGACTCTCTGTGCTTGGCCAACTGGAAGATGCCTGATTTGATGAAGAGTTTTGGCCTAAGGACTGGCATGAAAATTTTTTCAAAATTGCCCTTCCCTTGTAGGAAGCAACTATCTTTTTGGAAGGCAGAAAGGCTGTTGTTTTCTGGGCATTTTGTGTGGAGAGAGATTGCTGGCACCTAGCCTGGGAGAGAAGAGGGCATATTGTAGGAGACCCCTCATCAGGAGCCCTTTGGAGCTTCTGAGACAAAACACACAAAAAAAGAAAGTTGCAAAGGGATGCTAGAGAGACCTGACTTTGAGACAGGGCTGCAAAGAGGTGTTCAAATGTTAAGCAAGCAATCCCTGCCCTCAGTATTTGTCAAGTGTCTACTAAGGTCAGACACTCTCCTGGATGCTGAAGATACAGCTGGGATGAGGCAGATGCTGCTCTTGCTTCTGAGGTTTCTATCCCATCCACCAAGACAGGTAAATTAAGTATGTACATCAATATGCTATTTCAGATGGAGCTGTAGGAGAAAATTAAAACAGGGTGAGGGAAGGGGCCGTGAGTAGGGCAAGCTCCTACAGAAGAGGTCAGGAAAAGGTCTCTCTGTGGGTAACATTTTTTTTTTTAAGTTTATTTATTTTGAGGGAGAGAGAATCCCAAGCAGGCTCTGCACCATTAGTGCAGAGCCCATTGTGGGGCTCAAACTCACAAACTGTGAGATCATGACCTAAGCTGAAATCAAGAGTTGAGCACTCGACTGACTGAGCCACCCAGACACCCCTCTCTCTGTAGGGGACATTTAAATTGATACTTGAGGGGCGCCTGGGTGGCTCAGACAGTTAAGCAGGCTTGGAGCCTGCTTGGGATTCTGTCTTCCTCTCTCTCTGTCCTTACCCTGTTGTTCTGTCTCTCAAAATAAATAAAAACTTTAAAAACAATTGATACTCGAATGTGAAGACAATTAGGTGCTGTGTTTGGCTTTATTTCCATCCTCGTATGTAGCTGGGGTCATTATCAGAGGGAGGAGCCCCCAGGTGGCTCTCTGGTCCCTAGGTCCGTAGACCTCCCACTATACCCACCCCTGTGCAGCCACGTCTCTATCAGCATCCAAAGAGCCAAAAACATCGTGTGCTCTGGGGATGTGCCTGGGCTATGTCACGCTCACCAAATCTGGCAAGAACACAGTAGTTCAAAAAAAAAAAGCCTTAGGAATAAAATAAGAAACAGAATATCTTTCCTGATGATTACCAGAGACAGGCAGTGTAATTTTAATTAACCCAACCTTGTTGGGAGATAAATTTACTGCTCATTCTACAAAAACACCCAGCTCATGGAACACTGAGTCACTCTGATCTTTGACTTCACAACACAAAATGAAATACTTCTGAAGAAATACAGGATTTCATAACTCACAGCAGAATCAAAGAACAGAGGGTCCTGCTTTGGCATTTCAAAATTAGACAGACCCTTCGATGAGAAGGCCACAGTCATAAATATTAATGAAATTCTGAGTTAAAATGATCAAACTTTTCAGCTTATAAAGCTTTCAGTAATAAAAGGTTTCCAGATACAAACCTCTCTGGTCTACAAGCCTCATGCTAACCACAGCCACCTGTAGTTAGTTTGAGAAGGGTTGGAAGGAGCCTGCCGCACAGCTGGGCCCCTTCCTCCCATGTGTTCCTTGTACAAGCAGAGAAAAACAGTATGGAAGGCAGTAGAGACTCGCAGAGAGCCGGGGGAACAGGCATGCAGTGAGGCTCAAGGAGGGAGGGAGAAAAGGCCAGGGTAGCCTGAGGCAGAGTCCAAGTCTGTACTTCCTGGGCCTTGGAAAGGGCTGCTGTCATTGCCTGAGGATCCCAGCTCAAGGTCATAGGAGGCCCTTGGTCTGGAAACAGGAGTAAGAGCAGCTTAGGCTGGTGCCTGGTATCCCTGCCAAAGGTGTTGCAGGCAAATTAAACTCACACTTTTGTGTGATACATACCCTTGAAAATAAGAAAAAAAACAAGAACTACTGCTTTCTATAATGGTCCACTCAGAATTCCCAGTGTCATTTACTGAATTGCCTTGAAAATGGGCAAATTCTGGAAGCCAATCCATCCAGCGAGGATTTTTACTTTCAAACAATAAAGGAAAAGAAAAAGGAAACTAGTCTGAGTAGGGTGGTGTTTACTCAAAATCATTTGGCTGAAGTCTACGGGAAAAAAAAATGGTATATGTCTTATCCATTTTATTTTCTTTTTAAAAAATGTTTATTCATTTCTTTTAAATTTTTTTTAATGTTTATTTATTTTTGAGACAGAGAGAGACAGAGCATGAGTGGGGGAGGGGCAGAGAGAGAGGGAGACACAGAATCTGAAGCAGGCTCCAGGCTCTGAGCTGTCAGAACAGAGCCCGATGCGGGGCTCGAACTCACAGACCACGAGATCATGACCTGAGCCGAAGTCGGACGCTCAACCGACTGAGCCACCCAGGCGCCCCTTTATTCATTTTTGAGAGAGAGGGGAGAGAGAGAGAGAGAGCGAGAGAGAACGAGTGGGGGAGGGGCAGAGGGGGGACTGGGGAAGAGAGGATCTGAAGCAAGCTCTGGGCTCGGCACTGACAACAGAGAGCCTGATGTGGGGCTCAAACTCATGAACTGTGAGATCATGACCTGAGCCGAAGTCAGAAGTTCAACCGACTGAGCCACCCAGGTACCCTATTTGATTTTCTTAAGTAAGTTGTTGGGAGATCAGTCCAATAAACTTAATGAAAAAAAAAATGCTTTAAAAATATTTTATAATTTATTTATTTTTTGTTATAAATATACGTATAACAAAAACTCAAAACTTCTGCAAGATATAAATAGACAGCCAAAGTCTCATGTAAGCCCATTGCTCTCCAGAAATAATAATGGGCCCTTAGATGCTCTCATTAGCTTGAAGGGTGGTTGAAAACAGGATAGGGAAAAACAGCCAGGAAGAAAAATGGGATCGTGTGGCTAGTGTATGGTGGCGCTCTGGGCATTTATTGGGGGCATGTCACCTCTCTTTTATTGGCAGCATAACATTCTCTATTTCTCTGTTCAGAAGAAGACAGCATGTCCTGCTGTCCCATCAAAAAATGCAAGTGCTCTGACAGTAAAACTGGATAAAAATACTCATTAAAAAACCCTGAAGCCTGGATAGGTATTGGTCATGTGTAGGAAATACTGTGAAGACCAAAAGTGTTTGGGAGTCATGCTGCCACAGCAACAGTTCTGTGAGAACCCTTCTGCCACTCAATATTCCATATGGAGGCCAGTCCTCCTTTCACCAAAAACAGCACCCTCCCCCTGATGCCCTACACCCAGGCTGCTGCCCCAGCTCATCACCACTGTCTTCATGTGCTTCACTCCAGTAAATAAGGATGCAATCATGGGCAGCACCTGGTACCCAGAATACCAGAGCTCCTCCCCTGCTCCGCACTGACCCCCCCCATACCCCCCCCCCATCCCCCAGCAGGGCCTCTGAGCCTAAAGACTCCAATCAGGCTTCAGAGACTTTCTGCTGTTAGCCAGCCCCAGTGTTCTAGAATTTATCTTTCCAGCTGAGACCAATAAACTACCAGCTGAAGTCAGATCGTGGGCTGGTCAAAAGCCATCATCACTGCTGTCAAAACCCAGATCATAGAGCATATTCTTCCCGGACTCCTTGCACTGAGGAGACTCTGAACTTTCAAGGTGGAGGTCACTGAACCAGCTCATCTGGTGCTCCCCCAGGGAACTTTTAGAAAGCAGGCTGTTGTCTTGGGAAGAATGCCCACTGAGCTGCAAGATGTTCTCCTGGGCTGCCCTCACTGTCTTACTAGGCAGGACTATTGTTCTCAGAACAGGGCTAACTGGTTTTGTGGGAGTCCCGGGGCCCCACAGATGCAGGGACTGAGCAAGGGGTTCCTGCTGCTCAAGGGGGAGCCTTTGTGGGCCAGAAACTGGAAGCTGAGGATATTTAGAATTGAAAGCACAGGTTTTGCTAGGGGTTTGTTCTTGGTTCCTGGTTAGAAGCCTGCTTCTGCGGCCTTTCCTGGGCTGCTGCTTCTTGCCTTTCCCGCCTCTTTCCATAGTTCTGCCTTTCTGTGCAGTCACCAACCTTTGTTCACAAGGGGCACACGAAAACACACCTTCGGCTTGACATTTTTGGCAAGTGTTCTTAATGCTGGTTTCAAAGTCCGGGGGTATATGCCTTGAGGCTCCTTGGGAAACCCAGTTCCTGTCACAAGGAACTTTGTGGCCTGGAGAGCCGGAGCCATGATTCTCAGGGCTGGTTTTATTAAGAGTCCAATTCTTGCTGTTGGTCTGCGCTGCCTTGTCCTTTACTTGCCTGTTTCTTTTGCTGGTTCCAGCCGCCATCAGCACAGCCTCTCCCTGGAGAGCATCATTTTTTGCTCCCTCAGTACAGACAGCAAACTCCCCAGGCTTCGAGGAGCTCATACTAAGATTCCAGACTGCAGGGAGGGCCTGAGTCTGCCACATAACTTGTTCCTCAGAGGCACATCTGTCCTGCCTGGTGAAGCTGAGGCTCTGGGCCAGAGGTGGTGAGGTCTGGGAAGTGCTGTCTTTCACAGGCCCAGGTACCTGAGGGCCTGAAATCAATCTCTTCAGCTCTGCTAGGACGCTGGCCACATTCAGCTGGCCTAGCTGCTCACATAGCTGCTGGAAGTCCTTACTCTGTTGGGCAACTAAAACTTCAAGGTGCTTCAGGTCAGACTTCATTTCTATAAAGTCTGCTTGTCTCTAGGGAAAGACAGTGAGAAAGAAAAGAGTTATGCACACTGCAACTCAGAATGCACGGTGAAATGTCCAAACCAACAAAAGGATGTGCTGGCAGAACCACAGCTTGTCCTTTGCTGGGTGCTTCACAGAGGAAGCATGGTAACACTCTGGAGCAGGCCCACTGGGGCCCACATCAAGCCAGAGAACCTTCAAGGAGGAAGTTGGCCTTTACCTTGGTCATCACAGGGGACCTGTCTGGCTTCTGTTCTTGACTGAAACAAATTGCAACTTTAAAGGTGTTCCTGGGACTTAGTGACAAAGTCAAAAACATACTTGAGGAAAGAGGTTGGGATCCACACTTACAGCTTCAAATCTCTTCTGTATCTCGAGGATGACCTGCTCCATGTTGCCTTTGTCATGCACAGTTCCCATCACCAGGTCTCTCTGGGCCTGCACAGTCTCTTGCACTAAATACAGAAAAATTACAATTACCTCACAAAGACTATGGCATGCCCCACCCTGCCTGGGCCACAGTGGTGGAGCTGGAGGAGCTAGAATCTGGCATGGGCCACCTGAGCCTGCTCTGCTAGCGCCCAGAGCTCTCTACCCAGATCAGCCTCGGTGAGGAGAAAAAGCCAGAGTAGGCGGTTCCTCCACTGTCTCTTCTTCCCTCCCTCCCTGAGAACATTCTGGCCAAGGCAGACTCAATCTCAGCACCTCCTGGGGACTCTGAAGCCTGCGGCCCAGATGATGGCACCAACCTCCTCCTTGGCCTACCTTCTTGGTCCCATCATCAGAGTATTCTCTCAAGAATTTAGATATGATTATGTCTCCTCTGAAACTTTCAGTGGCACCACACTGGCCACTGGATGAAGTCCAAATCTTTAAATTGGCCATCAAGACCCAGGCTTACTTCCTCTTTCCTTCTCTATCTACCTTCACATCTCTGAGCTCTGTTTCCTAAGCAATCTCCCTCTCGCCATTGGCCTTGTGCATGACGTTCCCTCTGCTTGGAGTCTATCCCTGCTTCTACCCCTGTCAACTGTACCCATTCCCCTCAACCACCACCTCAGTGCAACTCATTCCTATTCTTCCTTCTGCTCTCAGCAGTCCCCTCATTGGAAAACAGCATTTCCTGGCTGGCTTCGGGGCTCTTTCTCTCTGCCGCTGGCACCATGTGTGCACTCTACCATCGCTTATCACCCTCCACTTATATAACCCCTCTTTACACTTGGTCTGTAATGAACTTGGTGACCTGAGTGCTAACCACTCAGGACTGATACTGATTCCTCTCTTTGGCATAGAGAGATTTTAAACACACACACACACACAGACACACACACAGTCTTAATAACACATTGTGTTGGAATCAATTATTGTCATCCTCTTCTAAATGGCAGGTCATGTGAAGATGCTCTTACATTTATTCAACAAATACTTGATGAGTATCTGTATCTACTATATGCTATAAAGTATCGTAAGTTCACATATATCTTAAATCCATAGCAAGTATACTTTACAAATAATCAGGAATAATACACCAGATATTCCTTTTTCTTCTCATATATCTAAAGGACATTTTAAGATTCTTGACAAAATGTTTCATTTTAGATGGGTAAAAAACAATTTGGTAACAAGAGAGTGCTTAACTCTTCACAATAAATGGAAGGAAAACCAAAGTAACATCTGGTGCTTGAAAAGATAGGATAATAGACTCAAAATGGATCTTACTTGAAAATTTCCCTCAATCTGATAGGTGCTTTGTTAGTTCCCCATGTTTTAATTATTCTGTCTTTTGTCTTCTCTTATCAGCCAAGGGCAGGAATTTACCACATGGTATCTCATAAAGTTTAAGTGATTTACTTCAGAGTTTCTCTTTAAAATAAAACATAATTACCTTCTTAAAAGGAGTCTTACATTTCAGATTTTTTTTAAATGTTTATTTTTGAGAGAGAGAGAGCAAGTACGCACAAGCTGGGGAAGGGCAGAGACAGAGGGAGACAGAGGATCCAAAGTGGGCTCTGCACTGATAGCAGAGAGCCCTCAACGTGGGGCTCGAACCCATACTTCATGAGATCATGACTTGAGCCAAAGTTGGACACTTAACCAACTGAGCCACCCAGGCATATGCTTGCTTGCTTTCTCTCTCTCAAAAATAAACATTTTAAATAATTTTTAAAAAAGAATATCAAGGGAAAACATGAGGCTCAAGAAATGTCTGTTAAAGGATAGTGGGGGAGGGTACCCAGATAACAAAGAATCAAGAAGAAGAATAGCATCAAACATCTCAATAACCAAACTAAAACTAGAAGACAATGGAGCGATGCCTTAGAAATTCTGAGGCCGGGGCGCCTGGGTGGCTCAGTCGGTTAAGCATCCGACTTCAGCTCGGGTCATGATCTCGCAGTCTGTGAGTTCGAGTCCCGTGTCAGGCTCTGTGCTGACCGCTCAGAGCCTGGAGCCTGCTTCACATTCTGTGTCTCCCTCTCTCTCTGCCCCTCCCCTACTCATGCTCTGTTTCTCTCTGTCTCAAAAATAAACATTAAAAAGAAAAAAAAAAATAAATTCTGAGGCCTAAGAAATTTCTCACTTAGGATTCTAGACCCATGTGGAGATACAAGACATTTTCAAACATGCAATGCATAAAAAAAGTTACCTCCCATATACTTTCTCAGAAAGCTACTGGAAGATGTGTATCACCAAATACAAGTGTAAACCAAGGTCTAGGAAACAAAGGGATCCAAGACTGGGGATAAAAAAATAATTGGATCCTCAAAATGATGGTAAAGAGAAACCCTAAGACTGGGACCTCAGGAGAAATCTGCCCAGCCTAGAACTGGAAGACGTCCCAGCCAGGAAGTCTCTAATGAGAAAATGAAACAGAAAGAATTTCTGATGTGTTTGAACACATTAACTGGAGATTTACAGTTTTATCTGAAAATTATTATCAGATACTGTGCTAGGAACATGGAAACAGTCTTGAACAAAACGGTCTACTCATACACAAATTCTGCAATTTTGAAAAGGAAAAAAAATAAGTAAACATGAACATAAATAAATGAAAACTGTAATAAATGCTAGAATAGGGATTATATCAAAAATAAGAGGGGAGGCACCTACTTCAGATAAGGTCATCAGAGATGGAGACATTTAAGGTGAAACCAGAAGGATTAAAAGGAGCAAGCCCTGCAAAGATTAGGGGAAGGTTGGTCAGACAGAGAAAACAGCAAGTGCAAAGTTCTGAGGAGAGAAAGAGCCTGTTAAGGCAGAAATAGACAAGCCAGTATAGTCTTGCAAAATAACAGTAAGAAATGGTAAATTTCATGTGTATTATACCACAATAAAAAAAGTAAGAATTTTTTAGAAAGCAAATGTTCTCCTATTTCTCAATACAAAGTTAAATTCCATATGTCGGGGCGCCTGGGTGGCTCAGTTGGTTAAGCGGCCGACTTCAGCTCAGGTCACGATCTCACGGTCTGTGAGTTCGAGCCCCGTGTCGGGCTCTGTGCTGACAGCTCAGAGCCTGGAGCCTGTTTCGGATTCTGTATCTCCCTCTCTCTCTGCGGTTCCCCTGCTCACGCTATGCCTCTCTGTCTCTCAAAAATAAATAAACATTAAAAAAAAAATTAAAAAAAAAAAATAAATAAAAAAAAAAAAAATAAAAAAAAAAAATAAATTCCATATGTCAACCAATTAGAAAAAGGCTGTTTACTTATGTTTCAAGTACTGGATTCCTGTTCCTAAACTCAATTAGTCAAATATTTTTCCAGACATCCTTGCAGATATTTGTAGTAGGAAGCAAATGTAATTATCCTATCCTAGATAAATTCCTAAATAGCAATGTTTCCTAGCAACAGTAAACATTGCCAACCACAAAAGCTGAGAATGAGGAAGGCAAGCAAAGGGCTCAATTCCAGATTCAGTACTCAGAAAGCATCTATCTGTGGTCCTACATGTTCTTTCCTTGTGCCCTGGGAAATGTATGTTTGGGATCTTCTCTTTCACAGGATTTTTTGTATTGAGAGTTCATTACTTCCAAAGTCTCTCTCTCTCTCCCTCTTTCTATATATATATATATATATATATATACACACATATATATATATATATATATATATATTTTTTTTTTTTTACCAAGTTAATTTGGGGCACCTGGGTTGCTTAGTCAGTTAAATGTGTAACTGTTGATTTCAGCTCAGGTCATGATCTCAGGTTCATGAGTTGGAGCCCCGCATCGGGCTCTGCATGGACAGTGTGGAGCCTACTTGGGATTTTTTCTCTCCCTCTCTCTCTGTTCCTCCCCTGCTGTGCTCTCTCTCTCTCTCTCTCAAAATAAATAAATAAACTTAAAAAAAAATTTTTTTTTTTAAGTTTATTTAAGGGCACCTGGGTGGCTCAGTTGATAAAGCACTCGACTATTTATTTATTTATTTATTTATTTTAAAGCACCTTACTTGATTTCGGCTTAGGTCATGATCTCATAGTTTGTGGGATGAAGTCCCACGCTGGGCTCCCTGCTGACAGCATGGAGTCTACTTGGGATTCTGTCTCTCCCTCTCTCTCTGCCCCTCTCCCACTCACTCACACACACACACTCTTTTCAAGATAAACATTTAAAAAAAAGTTTATTTGAAAAAAATAACTCAGTGGCCCCTAAGTGGCTCAGTTGGTTAAGCGCCCAACTTTGGCTCAGGGTCATGAGCCATCTAATGCTTCATGAGTTCGAACCCTGTATCAGGCTCTCTGCTGTCAGCTCATAGCCCGCTTTGTATCCTTGGTTCCCTTCTCTCTCTGCCCCTCCCCGTTCACGCTCTCTTTCTAAAAAATAAACATAAAAGAAAAAAAAAGAACTCAAACCTGTAACAGTATAGAAAGGCATACAATGAAAAATGACCCACTCTCTTGCATGAAGACCTTAGTTCTGCTTGCTAGATTTTTTTTTCCACTTCCTAGATTTTAACATTATGAGCAGTTTCTGGAATTTTGCATGGATACACTGATACGTGTGTATATCCATGAATAGATTACAGACTGTGTTCGTGTGTGTATGTGTGTGTATGAGTGGTTCTTCAGAAGGGGAGTCATTTCATTTCTGCTTTGGCAGAATCAGAATATTTTTTTCAGTATCTGATATTTTTAGCTTTTTTGTTAAAATGCCATTTAAAATCCATTTCCATATTCTGGATACTAACTCTTTTCTTGGAAAATGATTTTTTTATTCATTTCTATTTTAGTGAGTTGACAAGGGCTTTACTGACATCAGACGAGACTCTGATGCTTTTGCACTCATGGCCAGTGGTTTTCCTTTTATGTACTCCGTAGTTTTGCTCTCCCTGCTGTGCTCATGAGAGCCTGAGGAAGTCTGGGAGCCTCCATCTATAAGAAGAGATTCCTCAGTCTCCCATTTTTTGGGGGGGATACCCTTCCCAATTTTCACTGACTGGTCACACTTCTCCACAAGATGTGTCCTGGAGTAAACTATGTGCGCACGAGCAGTACCTTGCTGTTATTATTTAACAATGAATAGATATTTCCATTTCAACATGGTTCACAAAGATAGATCTCATTCTTCTTAATGATTATATGTGCCTTGCTTAAGAAGACACTGCTGTACTCCAAAATTATAAAAGTGTTGCCCATGTTTTCTCATAGTTTTTGTTTGTTTTTTTTTTTAATTTGAGAGACAGAAAGAGAGTGCATGTGCATGAGTGGGGCAGAAGGGCAGAGGGAGAGAGAACTATAAGCAGCTCCACGCTCAGCATAGAGGCTGACACAGGGCTCTATTCCACAACCCTGGGATCATGACCTGAGCCGTAATCGAGAGTTGGACACTCAACTGACTGAGCCACCCAGGTGCTCCTCTTATAGCTCTTTTGATGACTTAATAATTATACTTAATATATCGATTCACATGGAATTTATTTTTATGTATAGAGTTGCCTATTTCCCAAAAGAGACATTTTCTGATTTTCAATACAGCCCCTCGTTTTATTTTCCTAATGATCATATTTTTCAATAGAACGGATACCTATTAGATGGTACTGCTCTCTACTAAGCTGAACTAAACCTAAACTAAAGTAGGATGTGGATGGCCTTGGCAATCCATTCTATCACACTAGTCCTTAGTGCCCAGCTAAATAACAAGAGCAATCAGATGAGATGCCTTTGAGTGATCCTTCTGGTTGAACAGGCAGACTGTGACTGGGGAAAGATTTCGTGACCTCATTCTGCGAAGGCGCCAATTACATAATAACACAAGAGAGCACTTTCACACAACATCTTTTCTCTTTCCCTTTCCCTTACAAGCCACAGTCAGTGCATACCAAAGGCTGCAGAACATACTGACTGGCAAATTCAGTGCTTCAGGTCAGCTGGACTGGGCCAGACCATGTGATGATAGAGGATTTGTCTGGTTCCTCTTCCAATGACTAGCTTCCCGATCCTCATCACTACCTACCAAGAAAGGAAATGACTCTGGACAGACTACTTGTGCTCATCTTCAAGAATGACCTGGCTTTCTAATTAATATGATGCCGCAGCATCTGTTACTGTTTTCTTATCAATGTGGCTCCTTCTCCTGAATCTTATCCTCTAAAAAGTAACTATCAGGGGCGAAAGATCAGGACCCCTATGCCTACTATAAGCCAGACCCAAGACCCAGTTCTAGTTCTCATTCTGCCTTGATCTTGTATTGGGACTTTGGGCACTTCCATTCCCTGTCCTGGACTAAGAATGTCGTGCTTTTGCTGCAACCCTGTTTGCATTTCACCTAGTTGTAAATGTAGAAAGCAGAAAGAGTACTCTTC
Organism: Paguma larvata; assembly: GCA_030068075.1. Lineage (NCBI taxonomy): Eukaryota > Metazoa > Chordata > Mammalia > Carnivora > Viverridae > Paguma > Paguma larvata. The sequence goes on along the minus strand of CM057842.1, from coordinate 17,342,400 downwards.
TTGGACACTTCCAAATGAGTTATTCTATCATGTTATGCAAAGGGGGCATTCCTGATTTGCTTCTGCTCTTTGTCTTGCTACTTCTTGTGAGGGTAACAGTCCCAGGCTTCCAGAAGTGATTTCCAAACAGATGCACAGTTGCCCTGTGTGTGGGATACCCAGGTTGGAAGCCAGCAGACAGTACAGTGCTTTTTTTGCAGACAGATGGAAATTAATTTCTAAGCCACACAAAAGCATTAATTTTTGTAAATCATGAGCAGTTCATCCCAAAGCATTTAAATAAGTTGACTTCAATTTGTTTAAAATAAAAAACAAACACACAGACAAATGCAAACAAGTGCAGATTCAGTCATCATCTTGCTATTTAGCTGAGAAGCTGTTGGTTCTACAGAGGTGTCCACCTAAGGAAAGCTGTGTTATAGCTCTCTTCTGTTTAGCAAGAGCCAGGACCATGGTTTTATCTGAACATAAATCACTAATGGGCAGAGCGTGGGACTTTACAAACCACGAACTATAACTGAAATGGAGAAAGATGCTGTGATTCACTATAAAATAGCTCTCATTGAAACCAAGACGGAAAGAAGAAGAGGAGGTGACTGGAGTATTTCTAACTCCAAAGTGAGCAGAGTCTTTATTTCTAAGTCCTAAGGGAACAATGTCTTTACAGACGGCAGAGCCAGCAATTCGTTTGGGACTTAGGGATGCTGTTGATTCACTTCAGGCAGTGAGATGAGAAATCTGGCAGAGCTAGCCTACCCGGAGGGAATGGGGTTACTGGGTGGAGGATTAGTGGTTCACGGAGGGCATCTAGGGACCAGGAACATTCCCACACATAGGGCTTCCCACTACCCAGTTCGGCGAGCTCCACATCTCTTCAAGGCTAACCTCATGTCCCCATCCTCTCGTCTGAAACACTGAAATATCACCACTGGTAGAAACATGGCTAGGGTCAGAAAGTTCAGTTCACTGCTCACTAGTGCCCTCTGCTGATAACCTCAACCAGGAGGTACTCACAGGTCTTGGCCACAGTCTCCAAACAATCCAAAACAGATTGACTTCTTGAACTGAGATGTTCTTCAGACTTTTCCACAGATGCCTGCAACTAAGAAACCCCAAATTAAGAAAGAATTCACAGACCGTTGCCTTATTTTACTAACTTGGAGTATTGTCATTTAATGATAAAAAAGGTAGTTAAAATGGTCGATGCAATGTAATTATTAAACTTCTTAAAATGTAAAATGTTCTAATTCCTTGATAGCTATACTTACCTTGTGAATGCTTTCTCTGATATGGGAAATGAAGTTGTATAGAGTCTCACTAGAATGAGCAAGAAAAAAAAGAAAATGAATCTTTGTGAAATACTGAAAATTTAACAGAATTGATTCAATGAACATGGCAGGCTGCAAAAACAGTGCTTGGTTAGAGCTTGGAGACTCAATGCTGAAAAACGTTAGTGTCTAGCTACAAAAAATGAAAACATAGACTTTTCATGACCATTGCCAAAGCAAACCACTTTTTTCTTTTTAAAATCTACTTGGGGCGCCTGGGTGGCTCAGTCGGTTGTGTCCAACATCGGTTCAGGTCATGATATCATGGTTCATGGGTTCGAGTCCTGCATCTGTGCTGACAGCTCAGAGCCTGGAGCCTGCTTCAGATTCTGTGTCTCCCTTTCTCTGCCCCTCCCCCACTCACACTCTGTGTGTGTGTCTCTCTCTCTCAAAAATATTTTTTAAAACTTTTAAATAAAAATAAATAAATAAAATCTAGTCTAGGGGCACCTGGGTTGCTCAGTTGGTTAAGCGTTGGAACCTTGATATGGGGTCAGGTGGTGATCTCTTGGTTGTGAGACTGAGTCAAGCCCTGAGCCTTGGAGCCTACTTGGGATTCTCTCTCTCCCTCTCTTTCTCTCTCAATAAATAAATGAATATTTAAACCTGCCAGATACAAAAAAAATAATAAGAAAATAAAATTTACTCTATATGTATCTTTAAAAAGGTTAAATATTGGGGGCACCTGGGTGGCTCAGTCGGTTAAGTATCCAACTCTTGGTTTCAGCTCAGGTCATGATCTTACAGTTTTGTGGGTTTGAGCTCCACATCAGGCTCTGTGTTCTACCCCTTCCATACTCACACTGTCTCTCTCTCAAAATAAATAAACTTAAAATTTTTTTTAAAAGGTTAAATATTAACAACTCAAGTAATTACTACAGTAAAACAGGCTAGCTTTCATTTTTTTAATAGTTTATTTTCAAATTGGTTTACATATAACACCCGGTGTTCATCCCAACACGTGCCCTCTTTAATGCCTATCACTCCCTCTCCCCCCTCCCTCACCTCCCTCGTCCTCAGTTTGTTCTTAGTCTTTGAGAGTCTCTTATGTTTTATCTCCCTCCCTCTCTGTGTCTTTTTTCCTTTCCCCTCTTCCCTTAGCTTTCATTTTTATAGCAACAATGGCTTCAGAAGATAGCAATTTCTTTCTGGTAGTACAAAATTCCTGGAAATATCTTAGTCTAATGACTATTATTTTGACTGTAAGAATGGGTAGAGACAATTCTAGGAGCAATATTGATTTCTAATGAAAAAGAAACTATTACAATTATTCCTCAAATGACTATCCCATTTTTGAACAGATTCAGACATGGATTATCATCAAAAATTTTACAGATTTTGTTTCTTTAATCTACACAATATAAACACAAACATCGCTTTTTAAATCCAAATAGAACTACTCTTTGTACCAAGTCTTTTAGATACTCAACCTACTGAGCCAATCAGGTGCCCCTAACATTTTCCTTTTAAAGTCAGTCTAATGGTTCTATAAAACTCTTATTTTTATTTTATTTACTTATCTTTTTTTTTTTTTGAGAGAGAGAGAGAGAGAGAGAGAGACAAAGCAAGAGAGCATGAAAGCAGGGGAGAAGGGCAGGGGCAGAGAGTGAGAGAGAATCCTAAGCAGGCTCCATGCCCAGCACAAAGCCTAACAAAGGGCTCCTTCCCATAACCCTTGGATCATGACCTGAGCAGAAATGAAGAGTTGGACACTTAACTGACGGAGTCACCCAGGCCCTTCCGCATCAAATCTCTTAAAAACAACACATAGTGATATGGCAATGGGAGCAATGCTTTAGAAATTTTGAGGAAAAATAATGAACCAATCTAGAATTCTATAGCCAACCTGATTGCAGTAAAGTGTGAGGGGAAAGTAAAGACTTTCAGATATGCAAGGTCTCAAAAAATTACTTAGGTGCCATGCACCTGTTGTCAGGAAGTTTCTGATTGTGCTCCACCAAATCCAAGGAATAAACTAAGAAAGAAAAGAAGAGAATCCAACATTGGAGAGAAGAGGTAGGAACGCCTAGGACAATGGTGAAGGAGAGATTCAGGATGACAGCGGCGCTGCACAGCAAGAGTACCAAGTTCAGATCAGAATTAGGAAAAATGCCTCTGCGGAAAAAATGACACTGAAAGAATTTCTGATGTGTTTGAATATAAAAGAAGGAGCTTTTACACTAAAAGTTCTGTGTAGAATTTGGGGAAAGACTGATTCCTACATAGAAAACTCAGCAAAAAAAGAAAACATTTTTAACATTAGGAAAATGTAATCATAGTATATATAATTTTTCTAGGCTAACTGGATAAGGATTTAAAGACTGAAAAGTGATTTAACTGAAAATGTTCATATAGCTATATTGGGATGATAGAAGAGGAGAAGTTTATGGTGGAGGAGAGAAGCAACTTCTTATTCCAAGGTAGCAAGTCATTCTCTGAAGCTGAAAAAAAAATCAAGAAATGGTAAGTTATCTAACATGTCATAAGATACAAGAAGGTTAAGTACCATCATAGCTAAAAAGGTTGAAATTTGGTTGCAAAAAGGAAAAGGGGATTAGAAGTGGAGAAAGAGGGGCATCTGGCTGGGTCATGTCTGACTCCTGCTTTGGGCTCAGGTCATGATCTCATGGTTCATGGGACTGAGCCCCACGTTGGGCTCCGCACTGACAGTGGGGAACCTGCTTGGGATTCTCTCTCTCCCTTTTTCTCTACCTCTCCCCTGCTCCCTGCTCATTCTCTCTCTTGCTCTCAAAAAAAAATAAACTTAAAAAAAAAGAAGTGGAGAAAGATAGGTCTGCTGTTTTTCACTATAATCCTAATTATATTTTTAAAAAAGTATGTACATATAATAACTTGATTGAAAAAATACAAAAAATTTTAAAGATGTCTAAAGTCTAATGCTACCAAAATGCTGCCGATGAAATCCTCTATTAAATATAATACGTAATGACCTCACTCCTTATTAGTACAACTGGGAACCAATGTTCCTAACATGAAACTATATTATACAAATTAAATACTGCTGTATATAATTTTATATTAAAAGTGTTTTATATATAACTGATAGCTCCCATTACCTTAACTGTTTTTTAATCCTTGATTACATCTTGTCTGAATTGAAATGTCAAGTTCTGATTTACCCAAAGGCTTTATTATTTTTTAAATTTTTTTAATGTTTATCTATTTTGAGAGACAGTGAGAGCCAAGGAGGGGCAGAGAGAGAGGGAGACACAGAATCTGAAACAGGCTCCAGGCTCAGAGCTGTCAGCACAGAGCCTGATGTGGGGCTTGAACTTACGAACCGTGAGATCATGACCTGAGCCGAAGTCGGGGCTCAACTGACTGAGCCACCCACGTGCCCCCCAAAGGCCTTAAAAATGCTTAATAAACAGAGTAAAAACATTGAGTACTTGATAAGTAAAACTTCCATAAAAAGCTACTATTCATTTGGAAGCCATTTTTATTATTCTTTACCAAAGTAAAATAAAAAAAGAAAGCTCGAAAGTAGAGATTTCTCATTCATCTCAATATTATGTAGAAGTTCATGGAAGTCAACTGTGACCTAATCTTTTCTCTAGAAGAAGTCAGTTGGGAAATTCTGTTCATCTGCACTAAAACATAAACACACGCGCGCGCACACACACACACACACACCTTATTCTTAAGAACTGAAGGAAGTTCTGTACTGCCCTATGTTAGTGAATTATTTTGCTTTGAAAATCCACTCATTTATTCAACAACTATTTATTGAGCCCTCTTTTGTGACAAGTCCTTGGTTATAAGCTTTAGTGATATGGAGTGAAAAAAAATAACTCTCTACCTTCAAGGAGCTTACCTAGCTGGTATTTTTAATACAGTTTCAAAATCCATTAAAATTGAACGATATTTATTTAAAATATTGATCGAAGCTTATTGAATCAAATATTCTGCTTATTGAGATGTCTAATAACAATGTATTTAAGTAAATTATAGTACATGCAGAGCTGATAGCAATCTTGCATGAAGACATGCCTGTACCTGTATCAATTGCTTACAGTCAGCATTTGTTCCGAGTGGTGAGTGTTCAAGCTGTATTTTTTTAATGTTTATTTATTATTTTTGAGAGAGAGAGCACATGAGGGGAGAGGGGCAGAGAGAGAGGGGGAGAGAGGATCCAAACCGGGCTCTGTGCTGACAGCAGTGAGCCCAATGGGGACTCAAACCCATGAACTGCATGGGGGACTCGAACCCACGAACTGAGAGATCATGACCTGAACCAAAGTTGAACACTCAACTGATTGAGCCATCCAGGCACCCTCAAGCTTTATTTTTTAAAATCATGTTGAGTTATGATTGCTGTACAAAAAATTGTATATATTGAATGTATACAAGTTTGGAGATAAGTATACAACTGTGAAACCAGCATCACAATCTATGCCATAAACATATCCATCACCTCCAAAAGCTTTCTCTCCCCCTCTTTATTTATTATTATTATTAGTGGGAGTGATAAAAACACTTAACAAACATTTACTATCTTAGCAAAATTTAAAGTATATAATACGGTATTGTTAATTATAGGCACTATGCTGTACAGTAGATTTCTAGGACTTATTCTTCTTGTGTAAACTGAAACCTTGTACCCTTTAACTAATACCTCTATTTGTCCCACACCCCAGCCCCAGCAACCACCATTCTACACTCTGCTTCTCTGAGTCTATTTTACATTCCTTATATAAGTGGTATTATGTAGTACTGTTGACCCTTGAACAATTCAGGGATTAGGCGAGCTGATCCCCCACACGGCTGGACATCTGCATATAACTTATGACTTCTCCAAAACATAATAGCCTATTACAGCTTACCGATAACATCAATAGTTGCTTAACACATATTTTGCATGTTGTATGTACTATATACTATATTCTTACAATAAAGTAAGCTAAAGAAAAAATGTTAAGAAAATCATAGGGAAAAAAAGAAAATCATAAGATATTTTCCAGTACTGTAATATAAAAAATTGCATATAAGCAGACCTGCACAGTTCACATCTGTGTTGTTCAAAGGTCAACTGTATTTGTCCTTCTGTGTCTGACTTATTTAACATAACATCCTCCGGGTTCATCCATGTTGTCACAAGTGGTAGAACTTCCTTCTTTTTTAAGGCTGAAAAGACTATTCCATTATATGTATACTACTTTTTCTTTTTCTGTTCACTCATTGATGGACATTTCGGTTACTCTCATCTCTTGGCCATTGTAAATAATGCTGCAATGAATATGGCAGTGGATATATCTCTTTGAGATACTGATTTAATTCCTTTGGACATATACTTAGAAATGGGGTTGCATCAGGGGTGCCTGGGTGGCTCAGTCGGTTAAGCGTCCGACTTCGGCTCAGGTCATGATCTCATCGTTCCCGAGTTCAAGCCCTGCATCGGTCTCTGTGCTGACAGCTTGGAGCCTGCAGCCTGTTCCAGATTCTGTGTCTCCCTCTCTGTCTGTGCCCCTCCCCTGCTCATGCCCTGTCTCCCTCTCTCTCTCTCAAAAATAAACATTAAAAAAAAAAAAGAAAGAAATAGGGTTGCACCAATTTACATTCCCGCCATCAGTATATAAGGGTTTCCTTTTCTCCATATCCTTGCTGACACTTATATATATGTATGTATATAATTTTTTTATAATAGTCATCCTGACTGATGTAAGATGATATTTCATTACGGTTTTGATTTGTAATTCCCTGGTGACTTGATGAGTGATGTTGAGCACCTTTTCATACACCTGTTGGCCATTAGTATGCCTTCGTTACTTATGTGTATATTCAGTTCCTTTGTCCATCTTTTACTTGGGCTAATTGGGCTATTTGTTTTTACACTATTGAGCTATAGGAGTTCCTTATATATTTGTTAACCCTTTATCAGATATATGGTTTGCAAATATTTTCTACCATTCCGTAGGCTGCCTTTTCATTTTGCTGATTGTTTCCTTTGCTGTGTAGAAACCTTTTACTTTGATGCAATCCCACTTGTCTATTTTTGGTTTTGATGATTGTGCTTCTGATGTCATATTCAAGAAATTGTTCAGAAAGCTAATGTCAAGAAGTTTTTACCTGTTTTTCTTCTAGGAGTTCTACAGTTTCAAGTTTTATGTTTTAGTCTTTAATCCATTTTGAGTTTATTGTTACGTATGGTATAGGATAAAAGTCCTTTTTCATTCTTTTGCATACAGATCCAGTTTTTCAACACCATTTGTTGAAAAGATTAATCTTTCCCCATTATGTATTCTTGGCACTCCTCTCATGCTGTATTAAATATTTAAACCATAACCTTTGAAAGATCCACATGATAGAGTACAATGAAATAGAAACATAATCATTAAAGATTATTAAATTTAAAAAGCAGATCGAAAAAGAGTCCATAGGAAATGATACCATTTTTATTTTTTTAATACATAAAAATAGAGCAGTTATATAAAACATTGTTAATGGTGGTTCATAGAGTAAGCTGATTCAAAAGTGCACTTGAGGATCTGACAGATGCAAGACCTCTGCCTAAAACTCCCACTCAGTTTAGATGTGGTCCTTTGAATAGAGTCTTTCCTGACTCTCCCAGTCAGAGGTGGGAGCCCATCCTCACGGCTTCCAAAGCATTTGGATGCAGCCTCTACTGCACCATTTACAACTTTGTGTTTAGAGTGGAAAGTCCAGAGTCTTCATTTTAGGTTGTTTGTATCAGACTCTCTTTTCTGTTTAAGTAGTTCCTCAGGTTAGGGATCTTGGGGGGAAGAATAGCCTCTTTTTTCCTCTAGAGGTTGAAAGTGTCAGGGGCTTGGTTTATTAGCCTATAATCTTCTCTCACATATAACTTGCCAGACCAGAAGTCAGGAGAAAAAGGCCAGGAGTTCTCTCTCTAGTGGCTGTGGCTCCAGTAGAAGGAAGATAGAGCTCCAGGGTAATGGTAAAAGTGTCCAAGATGACACTGGCTACTATTCTCTCGGCAGGAGTAGGCAGCAGAATCTGTACTGGTACAGTAGTTTGTCTTTTCATTCTCTTAACAGTGATTGTTGCAGAGTAAGCATTTTAAATTTTGCTTAAAAACAAACAAACAAACAGGGGCGCCTGGGTGTCTCAGTTGGTTGAGTGTCCGACTTGATTTCAGCTCAGATCATGGTCTCATGGTTCATGGGATCAAGCCTCACGTCAGGCTCCACACTGACAGTGTGACGCCTGCTTGGGATTCTCTCTCTCCATTTCTCTCTCTGCCCCTCCCTTGCTCACATACGCACTCTCTCTCAAAGTAATATTTAAAAAACAAACAAACAAACAAAACCCCAGGAAACTCAAAGCCAGAACTTTCATACTTTGAATTTAGGTGTGCTTCCCCAATCCACCTGCTACCACTTACTTCTCATAGTCCTTGAATGCCACATGCACTGTGTCCAGGGCTTTTAGGTGCATTCAGTGGAAGAGATAGAATGGAGTATGCTTACTCTGTCATACATACCCAGAACCACAACCCATTCAAATACCCTCTTAAAAAATTCCTTTTCCATCGAAATGAATTTATTTCTATTGCTTACAACCAATAACTCTGGTCTAGTTGTATAATTTATCCAACAAATGCCTGTTTTCCTAATCAGACTAAGAACTTCAAAGACAAGTTTGTAGTACTGGGCTCAGTACAGTGTTTATTTAATGAATGAATGAATTTCACTGTGGTAATCAACAATTATTGAAAGAACATGGTTATTTTTATCATCTACTTGTGGTCATTAGGTGATTTCATCAGTTATGAGACAAATATGTTTTTTCAAATATTATAGGCAAAAAACAATAATCTGGGTAATGGCCATCCACTGTTTGGTGTACCCACAATCCTCCTTTAATGGGGAACTGCTTCTTTCTGCATCCAAAAAGTGGTTCTGGTGAGGACTTCCAGTCACACCTCCCTCCTTTCACCCCTATGACCAGGCAAGCCTACCAGAAGCCTCCACGAGGATTTTTTAAATTCGAACTATGGAAAGAGTCCCTTTCTCTGTGTTGGTCGGAAGCTGGTCTTTAACAGGAAAGGACAAAGTATAGATGGACAGAGAAGCACAGAAAAGAGACTCTGATTTCATTTCATTCTCTGTCCTCCCTAGACTGGTTAAAAGAGTTAACATGTCCTCTCTTTTGTCAAAGCTAGTTTGAGGTGAGTTCTTATTTGTCACCAAAAGAGTCATAACAAATGCAATCTGAATGATTAGGTTTCTTTGGAGATTTCTTTCCTTCATAAGCCCTTTCTATAAGTTTGGGAAAATATGTACTTTCAAAACACAATATGTAAATCCGTGTCTTATAAGTTTGTAGCATCTCTTATGTTTGAATCCTGCACCATGTCTATCACTTTCCTGTTTCCATATTTACAGTGGTATGCTTTCTTTCTCTGATTTAAAAATTTCTCAATCTTTCTCACCACATTTTTAAGTAGGCTCCACACCCAACATACGGCTTGAACTCATGACCTGAGATCAAGAGTTACATGTTCTACTGACCACGTCAGTCAGGTACCACATTTTTCACAAGCACTTATTGACAAAAAAAATCTAAAATCTAGAATCTTGGGCTTTATTTTTGCCAGAATTTATTAAAATTATGATTTTTTTGGCCTGTCATATAAGTCAACATCTTAAGCTTGATTTTTTAAATGGAGATTCTTCAGAGTCCTCATCATTTGTTCTCTCTATATAAATGCTATATATATTTTTGCTATCTTGTACATAATTGTTACCAGAAACTCATTTTACTACAAAAAAAGGAAATGATATAGGAAGAGAGAGAGCAAGTTAGGAAGAAAATATCGAGAGAAACTTAACATTTCAAAAAAACCTTTTTTTTAGCTGCAGAAATCTTTTTTTTTTTTAAGTAATCTCTGGGGAGCCTGGGTGGCTCAGCCGGTTAAGCACCGGACTTTGGCTCAGGTCATGGTCTCACGGTTCATGAGTTTGAGCCCTGCATTGGGCTCTGTGCTAACAGCTCAGAGCCTGGAGCCTGCTTCAGATCCTCACAGATCCTGTGTCTCCCTCTCTCTCTGCCCCTCCCCAGCTTAGATTCTGTCTCTCTCTCTCTCTCCCAAAAATAAATAAACATTAAAAAAATAATAATAAATTAAAAAAAAAAAAAAAACTCTGTGCCCAACATGGGGCTCAAACTCACAATCCTAGGATGAAGGGTCACATGCTCTACCAAATGAGTCAGCCAGCCTGCCCCTACTGCAGAAATCTTGAACAAGATATAATCCCATGCCCAGAGGGGGAAAAAAAATTAACACTGATCTATTTGAAGTAAAGAAAGTGAGAGTAGCTTCTCATCTGCAGTACCCTACCATACCCAAAAGGGGCCTCTGCGAAACTGCTAGGGTCCTAGAGCCTGAATTCCTAGGGGTAAGAAGTCTGGAGAATGTTTATTTACCAACAGAATCAAACACTTCGTATAGAGCATTTTGCTTTTCTCACTAAAGGAAGATAGATATTCAAGAGAAAGGATACTTAATCTAAGGAGTCTTTAAGAGGGGCGCCTGGGTAGCTTGGTCAGTTAAGAGTCTAACTTTGGCTCATGGCATGATCTCACGGTTCATGGGTTCGAGCCCCACATCAGGATCTGTGCTGATAGCTCGACCCTGGAGTCTGCTTCAGATTCTGTGTCTCTCTCTCTGTCCCTCTCCCACTTGTGCTCTGTCTCTCTCTCTCTCAAAAATAAATAAATATTAAAAAAAAAACACAAATAAGACATATGTAAAATTTAGGGTATATCTTAAAACGTACCAACGTTTCAGGGCACCTGGCTAGCTTAGTTGTTGGAGCATGTGATTCTTAATCTCAGGGTTGTGGGTTAGAGCCCCATGTTGGGTACAGAGATTACTTAAAAATCCTTTTTAAAAATACCAACATTTCAAAGTGAGAAAATCAGCCTGAATAGCCTGAATCAGCTTTTTAAAGAATTCATGTACTGTGCTCACTTCAGGAGTACATATACGAAAATTGAAACGATACAGAGATTAGCATGGACCCTGAACAAAGATGACAGGCAAATTGGTGAAACATTCCATATTAAAACTAAAAAAAAAAAAAAAAAAAAAAAAAAGAATTCATGTACTATATTCTTGACCCTGAAACAACTTTTTTTAATTGAAAAAAAGTGTTTTAATGTTTATTTACTTTTGAGAGTCAGAGACAGAGTGTGAGCGAGGGGAGGGGCAGAGAGAGAGGGAGACACAGAATCTGAAGCAGGCTCCAGGCTCTGAGCTGTCAGCACAGAGCCTGACGCGGGGCTCAAACTCACAAACCACAAGATCATGACCTAAGCAGAAGTTGGACGCTGAACCAACTGAGCCACCCTGGAACCCTTTAATTTTTTTTTTTATTATTTATTTTGAGAAAGAGAGAGAGAGAGGGAGAGAGAGAGAACAAGCAGAGGAGGGGCAGAGAGAAGGAAAGACAGAATCCCAAGCAGGCTCCATTTCATCAGCACAGAGCTGGATGCAGGACTCAAACTCATAAACAGTGAGATTATAGTCTGAACCAAAATCAAGAGTCAGATGCCTAACCGACTATACCCCCAGGCGCCCCAACCCTCAAACAACTTTTATCTAACTTCCCAACTGTGATGATCTGAAAAGATAACAAAGAGCAGAATTTTAGGCAGAATAAACATAACATTAGTTGAATATTGTATTTCTCTAAGAAGTCCTTTTTAGAGGGACCAGAACTGTGGCAGCCATATTCAAATCTGCCACAAGTCGCATTGACAAGTAAGCTAATAAAGAGTAATTATTAGCTGAGCTATAAAGACAAGAGTACTAACATGCTGAAATAGAATTATCTGACTACTAATATTCCATTTTCTGTTTCCTTCAGAAAAGATGAGATGTCACATTCACTTGAAAGGTTTGCATACCTGTCACATTTGTCTTTTGCTCTTTTCTTTTTCTCCTCAAACTGTTCCAAGAGGCCCTTTGATTTTCCAACTGACAAAGGAAGAGGAAATAAGCCTCTATCATTTGTATTTCCTCCAAATAGCTGGGGTTTTGTCTGGTATTTTGTGAAAATGCTAGGTTCACTCTGTTAAATGAAAAAAAAATCACAGAATTTCATGCATGAAAATATTTATAGCATTCACTATTTCCTACATAATATAGTCACATTTAAGTATAAACAATAATACTGAAAAACAACATGGCATGTAGTATTTCCTTTTTATTTCATATACATCAGAAAATCATGTTAAAGAAACTCTTTTTATTAATAAGGTTTGTGCCTTAGCACAGAGATATTTAAGATATCAGCTAATTGGAGTGCCTGGCTGGCTTGGTCAATAGAGCCCATGACTCCTACTCTCAGGGTCACGAATTCGAGCCCCATGTCAGGTGTGGAGTCTACTTTAAAAAAAAAATTAATAAAATAAAAATAAAATATCAGCTAAGATGGCTTAAAATCAGTTGCACAGGGAGCACCTGGGTGGCTCAGTTGGGTAAGCATCCAGCTCTTGATTTTAGCTCAGGTCATGATCTCACAGTTTGTGAGTTCAAGCCCTGCATCGGGCTCTGTGTTGACAGTGTGGAGGCTGCTTGGGATTCTCTCTCTCACTCCCTCTCTCTGCCCCTCCTCTGCTTGCTCTCTCTCTCTCTCTCTCTCAAAATAAATAAATAAACCTTGAATAACCTAAAAGAATCAGTTGCATAAATTTGAAGGCAATAACTGAATTATTTATGCTGTCTCTTAGATATGCTAAAGTTTTCATATTAAAAAAAATTTTTTTTAGCGTTTTTATTTTATTTTTTGAGAGACATAGAGACAGAGTGCGAGAAGGGAAAGGCAGAGAGAGAGGGGGACACAGAATCCGAAGCAGGCTCCAGGCTCTGAGCCATCAGCACAGAGCCCGACGCAGGGCTCGAACTCACAGACGGTGAGATCATGACCTGAGCTGAAGTCGGCCGCTCAACCGACTGAGCCACCCAGGTGCCCCTAAAGTTTTCATATTAATAGGTTTAACTCAATTACTGTTGAACTAGATTTGATAAGCTTGACCTGGACTGGACAGTAGGTATGTTGGCATATGGTGAGCCATTTCCTGCATTTGCGGCAAAACTTACTCTGAAACGTTCAGGGAGTACATTTATTCCTTCATATCGCTGGATACCAATTTTTGTACTGAAATACTTATCTGAGAGCATACCCTACTATCTTAAAGCACTGACTTAATCTTATCCATGGAGTCTCTATTTGATGTAGGTTAAGTCTACATATAAAGTTAAATTTAGTTTTAAACCAAAATAAATAAATATGTAAAAATATTTCCGATTCACTAAAGAAGACAGGCTGGTCTCAAAAAATCAAGGACTCAAGAGACTCCATATTCATGATTCTGGCCCTTATTCATTAGCCAAGTCCTCAGAATCCTCATGTCCTTCTTCAAGGAAATAATGTAGCATAGCAGACTAAAATCCACAAAACATCTAAAGTTTCTTAGGAAAAAATGTCCATATAAGTTAAAATTTATGTTACTTTAGTCCTATTTTTCTAAAGCTCTTCTTATGAAATTTTCACAAACAGTATGCCTTAGAAAATGCCATGTGATATTTGGCTCTCCCTAAGAGGGTTAAAGTACTGGCAATATTCTATTGCTTTAGTAATAGAAGAAACTGCAAATATAAATATTATTTCCACTTCAGACTACCAAGTCTGATCCTCCCAAGACTATCAGAATACTAAGTCACCAATCAAGCACAAATCCCTTTAGGATAGTAATACTTGGAGATGTATAATTCTAAAATACGATCCAACAGAATAAGTCTTTATAGCTTATCTTCATAATGACTATGAAATGTGTGCTGGGAAACTGTGAAATGAGACTCACATCCAGAGAATTCTGTTGTGACTGTTTTGGATGTCTCAAGTAGGCACCAAAGTCCAAGGGTGCTGACAGAGTCTCTGAACCTTCCGGACAGAACTGGGATCCAAATAGGAACTGGGAATCACTGAGACTGGAATGATCAGTCTGATTATTGTTCCAGCTAGAGGAATTAGTAGTCCTGAAATTAAGTAAGAAAAGAAAAGTATAGCAAGTAGACAAACATCGTGAACAAATGAAATCATAATTCACAACTATTCATTTCAGAATATCCTGGGCAGAGTACTAGTTTGCTCTGATCTCCTAGTCCCTTGCACACTGCCAGCACTACCCACGAAGAAACACAAAGAAAGTCTGAATGCCAGACCTTTTGATTGCAGCAACTTGAGAACAATCAGACGGAAATTCAAACATTAAGGACTGACACTATTATTCCTGGTACAACACTGTGGGCTATGACACCATTTTGGAGATCAAAGTTCCTGAAATCTTTAGGGATTAAAAGAACATTATCTTTTAAAAAGTTGAATCTATTGGGGCGTCTGGGTGACTTAGTTGGTTAAGTATTCAACTCTTGATTTCGGCTCGGGTCATGATCTCGCAGTTTGTGAGTTCAAGCCCCATGTTGGGCTCCGCGCTGACAGTGTACAGCCTGCTTTGGATTCTCTCCCTCTCTCTCTCTCTCAGAATAAACAAATAATTACACTTTTCAAAAAGTTGAATCTGTTAACTGTTAATCACTAAGAGAATAGATAATATAACATGCATTAGTCTGAAGCAATAAGCTAGATTTACATATAGCCACATGGATAAGTCTCAAAATTGTAATTTTGAGTGCAGAGAGTAAAAACTGAATGAACTCCCATATTACTTATATAACCTTTTAAATCTACATCATAGCTCACCAAACAAGTATGTAACTGAGTGTATACAAGGTAAATTAGAACTCTCATTAACTCTCCTAGAGTACGCCTACGGGGACGGAAGGGACCGAAGGGGACGGATTAGAAAGAGAGTAGGAATATAATAGAAAAAACACAAGACAGCTTAGTTATGGACTGAATTTTGTATTCTCCCAAATTATGTTGAAGCTTTAATTCCTAAGGTGATTGTATTTGGAAACAGAGTCTTTGGGAGGTAATTAGGGTTAGACCAGGTCATGAGAGCAGACCCTCATGATGGGATTAAGGTCCTTACAATAAGAGATAGCAGAGTTTGCCCTCTCTCTTTTTTTTAATGTTCCCTTATTTTTGAGACAGAGACAGAGCATGAGCAGGGAAGGGGCAGATAGAGGAGACATAGAATATGAAGGAGGCTCCAGACTCTGAGCTGCCAGCAGAGCCTGACGCGGGGCTTGAACCCACAAACCATGAGATCATGACCTGAGCCAAAGTTTGACATTTAACTGACTGAGCCACCCAGACACCCTCTTTTTTTTTTTTTTTAAACTTTATATATTTATTTTTTGAAAGAGAGAAAGAGAGAGAGCAGGGGAGGGGCAGAGAAAGAAATCCCAATCCCACTCACAGTGTGGAGCCCAACACAGGGCTGGAATCCACAAACTGTGAGATCATGACCTGAGCCAAAACCTAGAGTTGAACACTTGACTAAATGAGCCGCTCAGTTACCCCTGCCCACTCTCTTTCTTTCTCCTCCATGTAAGAACACAGAGAGAAGATAGTTGTCTACAAACCAGGAAGGGAGCCCTCATAAGAAATGATCTGGCTGGCATACAGTTCTCGGACTTCCAATCTCTAGAACTGAAGACATAAATTTCTAGTGTTGACACCACCCAGTTAGGGTACTTTGTTATGGCAGCCCAGCAGACTAACATAGGCCTTATCCAGATTGAAGAATATGATCAACTCAGATTACTACACAGGAAGATCCATTTAAAAATTGTTTTTGAAACACGGTGGTGTTCCCTTTCACACCTTCAGTGTCTTACTCTTGCTTGCTTTAAGTACTTCCAGCTATGGACTTCCAGCTTGCTTCCCATAGATATATACATCTAAACCTCACGTATGGGGGTGCCTGGGTAGCTCAGTTGATTGAGTGACCAACTCATGATTTTGGCTCAGGTCACAATCTCACAGTTCGTGGGATCATGCCCTGAGTCCAGCTCTGTGCTGGCAGCCCAGAGTCTGTTTGGGATTCTCCCTCTCCCTCTCCCTCTGCCCTTATCCTGCTTGTGCACATGTGCATGCACTCTATCTCTCTCCCTCTCAAAATAAATAAATAAACATCAAAAAAAAGAGAAAGATCTCAATAACAATTTGGGTTACTTAATGTTGTTGTGTAACCCAAAAAAACATGCTTTTCATTAAAATACACGAACACCAATCATTCCTTTTAAAAAAGCTAAATTAAAGTAATTACATAGCATATAAGTACATATTCAAAGCCAAAGGGACCATCATATATTAATGCAAAACAAAAAGAAACTCTAATAATTCAGCACAGGAAAGAGCAATTATTTTCACTCATAGAACCATTTTCTAAGATTAGCTAAGGTAATGGGCTGCACACATACATTATAATATGGGTTGCATAATTGTGGCTCAAAATAGCTTAAATAGCTCTCTGTGACTCCCCTCTTAGGTTAAAGAGAATAATTAGCTGTGCTGGATAAAAAAAAAAAACAGAACTGTGAGCTTACAGAAATCACATAGGATTTACATCTTAAAACTATGATCTGGAATTTAACAAAGATATTTTTTCTACTCTGTATCAACTAAAAGCATTTTTTTTTGAGAAATAAAAAGCACAATGACTCTAGGTTTTTGCTGAATTAATAACTGTCTTCAGGAAGGTATTAGGAAGAAAAGAAACTATCCAATAATAAAAGCATACCAAAAGCAATTAGAAATCCCTTAAATATACACTACTTCTGGGGCACATCCACCAAATTAGCAACGGCAGGCCCACTGCATGGCTGAGGGACACCAATGTAAGTACCTCAGTGGGGTAGTAGAAGGGGCAGTATCAGTGAGCCTTGTCAACAGCAGGAGTAGCTCTTAACTCCATGGCACTGGCAAATGGTACCACACAAATGAACACGTATCTAAACATTGTCTTGATTTTGCTTCTTGCCATTTCAATAGAAATCGCTCCAACTGAGGTGAGTTTCTAGATGTTAGGCCATTTCTAATTCTCACAGGCCTCATATTCCCTACGCCCAGTTCTGGACACAGAGTCACTGTTCAATTAACACAAATAGCTAAATTGACTTTGCTTTTATCATCAGAACATAGGCAAGAGGAGGGGAGCCTGGGTGGCTCAGTTGGTTAAGCATCTGACTTTAGATCTCAACTCGGGTATTGATCTCAGGGTCGTGAGTTCAAGCCCTGCACTGGGCTCTGCAATGGGTGTGAAGCCTGCTTTAAAAAAGAAAAGAGGGGTGCCTGGGTGGCTCAGTCGGTTGAGCTTCCGACTTCGGCTCAGGTCATGATGTTGCGGTCTGTGAGTTCGAGCCCCGCGTCGGGCTCTGTGCTGACAGCTCAGAGCCTGGAGCCTGCTTCGGATTCTGTGTCTCCCTCTCTCTCTGCCCCTCCCCCACTCATGCTCTGTCTCTCTCTGTCTCAAAAATAAATAAGCATTAAAAAAAATTTTTTTTTAAATAAAAAAAAAGAAAATAGGCAAAAGGAAAAAGACAAGTATGGGAGAGTGTAGCAATGAAGGGGAAAAAGCTATAGGAAGCAACCCTATTACTAATAAACTAATAAGAAAGGGAGCCTTTTTCAATAAAATCAATACAACTATAAGACCTTCATTAAGTATCAGAGTATATAACCAGAAAACTTACCCAGAACCTGAGGGAATACTGAGCATCTCTTTGATATTCCAGACATTAAAATTCATTTCTTATGGTTAGCCCTATTAAAAAGAGAGGAATATTAATTTAAAAGGTTAAGAAGGTATAACTTTCCCCCAAAGATGACTTTACTCGTGACTATTATATATAGATGAGGACATTTAAGCAACTGTATTCCCATACTATATTCCCAGGTGCCCCTGACTACATATGATTTTTAAAAAGAATGTTTTGTTTCAAATAAAAATCTTAAAGAAAATAGTCAAGACATATGAGCCAACAGTTCACAGAAAAAGAAACACAAAGGCATATATATGTATATATATTTTAATATATATTTATATTTATATACATACAAATATATATGTATACAAATATAGGTGACCTCACATTAAGAGATGCAAATTAAAATCATACAGATTTTGGGCATCTGAGTGGCTCAGGTAGTTAAGCGTCTGATTTTGGCTCAGGTCATGATCTCACGGTTTGTGAGTTCAAGCCCCACGTCAGACTCTGTGCTGACAGCTCAGAGCCTGGAGTCTGCTTCAGATTCTATGTCTGCCTCTTTCTCTGCCCTTCCTCCACGTGCTTGCACTCTCTTATCCTCTCTCTCTCTCAAAAATAAACAAACATTAAAAAAATTTTGTTAATCATAGAGATTATTTTCTTTCCTATAAAGGTGGTAAAAATGCAAGTATAATAATGTACTTTGTTACTGAGGCTGGAAGGAAAGAGGCACTTTCATGCATTTCTGTTGGGAAGGCCTCTATGGAGGAGAATTTGGCACTATCTAGAATGTTTACAAATGTATTTTCTGTTTAATCCAGCAATCTTACTTCTAAGGATTGGGATCTATCCCAATAATACTTTGGCAGAAATAGAAAATTATGTATACATATGGCTCTTCAATACAATACCATTGATATTACCAAGACCATAAACCACCCAAAGTCCATCAGTTGGTGAATAGTTGAACGAACTATGGTATATTCATACAATGGAGTTTTATGGAACTGTTAAAAAGAATATATACTCTTATATATATATATAAGACATACTTCAATACACTCTGGGAGTGACCTCCAAGATATATTGCTGAGCACAAAAAAACAAAACAAAACAAAACAAAACCAAAGGCAAGGTAAAGAAGAGTGTATGTAGTATCCAATATTTCATCCAAAAACATCAAGGGAACATGAATATAAATAAATATACACATAGCAATGTGCTTATTTTTTTAAGTAAGGAAAGAAGAAGGGCAAGAAGGAAGAGAGAGAGAAGAAAAATAGATAAACTGAAAACCAACAAAAATGTTTACTTTAGAGGGTAGAAACAGGGTGGAGAGCCTAGAAATGAAAGCTAGACTTCTCTAACTGTAGCAGTTTTTACAGTTTCAACTTTAAATAATGTAAATACTATAAGTACATATAATTACATAGTTACAAAATTAAATAAAAAATGGGAAAAACAAAGCAATTCCTACAAAGGGGCAAAATGGAACATACGAGTTGGTTATTGAGCCCCACAGGGAAGGTCTATTTCCTGTGTCTCTAAATATGATAATTTGATACCACATCTCTAATGAAGTATGGCCTAAGGACAAAATAAACAGCAAAGGAATCTATTTGTTTTCAGTAATCATAGTTAGTAAAAAAAAAGATATATATATATATATACACACACATATAATATACAAGTATACACACATACATGTAACATACATACATATGTACATGTAACATCTATCAGAATACAACAAATCAATAATATATTAATGTCATTGGGAATAAAAATTTTCAGTGTATGAGAAAAGAGATAGAAATACAAAGTAAAGTTAAGCAAAAACCCTACAATTCTAGGTCTGAAATAAATAGAAAATTATTAGTAATTCTTGATGTACAACCCTAGCACCCAACTTTTGGTCTTGAAATACCATTCACCACTAAAAGGGGCAGAAAATGTACAACTTGAGTCTGGGACATCTTGTCCCAGAGAACAAGGAAGTTATCAAAGACTACCAGGGCCAGAGATTACAGGAGAGCTAGCTTAAAGGGCTTCCTCTGTTAAATTTACATTTTTCAAAACCCTCATCAGTCACTTTGGAAGATAGGCGACAAACATTATTTTGAAAGCTGGTAGGGTAGACAAAAGAATCATTTATCTTATCTTTCTAGAATAGATGCACCTCAAAGTAACCAACATATAGATGTGAGAAAGTTCTTCTTTACAGAAGTATTCCAGCTAATAAACACAGAATGAGTGGTACAATTATATTACCATTTTGGAGGTCCAATGAAAACAATAGATCTAGACAGTGATCATAAATGACTGCTTAAACCATGAGGTGAAAGGCTGATAGGGAACTTTACAACGAATAGATCTGGCTGAAAACACCTAAACCCCTCAATTGCTCTTTTATTCACAAAGATAGACACCAGCCCTAGTATGAGCCTCTTGATGAGATTCAACAGGAGGTGCCACGCATTACCAAAGTATACTTGCCAAAAATATTGAGCCTTAATCTAATTAACCTTCTAGATGCAAGAACCAGTACACAGAAAATATGGTGGTTAAATAGAACCAGTGGAATGCAATCAGCAAAATCCAGAGGGGTTAATTCTATAGTTTAAATGACCATATTCTTTTAAAGCTTAAGAGGCAAGAATAAAAAGAAATGTGGGAGACTATAAATTAAAAGAGATTTATGAACCACGCCAACCAAATTCGATGTGTTTGGATCCTGAATTATAAGAAAGCAATTAAGAAAATTTAAACTCTGACTAGCTACTTAATGATATTAAGAAATCATTACTTTAAGTGTGGTAATGACAATGTGGTTATGATAAAAACAGAGTCCTTATCTTTTATACATACACAAATTTTAAATGAATAAAATAATCTTTAAAACTTTTGCTTTGCTTTAAAATAATGGAGATGGATTAGGGGACCTGGAAAGAGGTACAGACTGCCCCTAGGTCGATAATTGTTGCACCTAGATGATAGATACATTGGCATTCATTCATCCAATGATTTCTACTTTTATATGTTTGAAATTTCCCACAGTAAAAAGTTAATATTATGAATGGATAAATGCCTGTATTAGCTGACAACACGCAACGTTGTTACCTCCAGCTCAGACCCCTCTCCTGAACTTCAGACTCCTATATTCGAGTACTGGCCTGACATCTCTACTTGGGTGACTAATACGCACCTCAAACCAACATGTCCAAAACCAAGATTATCATTTTTCCCCCCAAACATTCCCACCTACAGTCTTCCTATTCCAGTTAACAACAACTCCATCTTTCTAGATGCTCAGGCCTAAATCTAAGAGTTCCTTTGACTCTCTTCTCACATCCAGTCTGTCAGCAAATACTATGATTAATTCCTTCAAACATATCCAGAACATGTCCACTTTTCATTCCTTCCTCTATAGATTTACCAGATAAAATACAGGATGCCCAGTAAAATTTGAACTTCCCAAATATTGCATGGGACACACTTGTACTAAAAAAAAAAAAAATTGTTTACCTGACATTCAAATTTATCTTGGTGTCCTATATTTTTATCTGCTAAATCTGACAACTTTAGATTCAGAGTTCATCTAACCTTAGGTCAGATCATGTTATCCCTTTGCTCAAACTCTCCACTGCTCCTACCTCTGATAATCTCTGGTATCTCTGCAATCTCTCCTTAGCCTTGCTTTTTTTCCATCTACACTCCATTTCACACTTCTTATGGGGCTCCTCACTGCTGCTCTCCCTTGCTGGGCACACAACCAGCTTCAGGCCCCTTTCCCATACTGTTTCCTCCACTTGGTTCACTCTTCCTTCAGATTATCAGCATAACAGGCCAAACCACCTCCACGACCTCCAAGGGTTCTCTCAAATTATTCAAAACTGGAGCACCTCAATAATCAATGTTTCTCCTCTGCGTTTTCTCCACCGCATACCATTATTCTAATAGACTATATTTTTTAAAATTTATCTTGTCTGTCTCAGCATGCACACCCAAACCTTTAAGAATGTAATGCTAAGCTCTTTGAGGATAGGGATTTTTGTGTGTTCTGTTCCCTGCTATATCCTCAGACTCTAGAAATTGTGCCTAGCACATAATAGGTGCTCAGAAAATATTTACTGTTAAATGAGTTTGTTTTTTTTTAATGAGAACTAAATTAGGACAATAGAGCAAAACTTTCCAAGTATCCACAAATTTAAAAATACATATGATTTGTTTTCAATTATTACATTTCAAATCCCTACATCAACATAGAGTTATTACATATTTTAATAAAGAGAAAGAACTGAGGTAAATATAGGATTCCTGACTCTTAGGTTTACTTATTTCTTTGATAGTCTGAGTTTTTCTCTTCCATCCACACTTTGGAAATTCTTCGTTTCTAGCGTTGATTTAGAATCTGGACAATTTTATACAGTTCAATACAAAACCATTATTACTACATCTAGATGATAAATCTTCTATCATCTTCCATTTCTGTTTATGCTGAGAAAGGAGAATCATTTATGCAGTATGTGGCTTGGGTTTAGAATAACTATGCTCTGGGTTCCAGACCTAACTTACTCCTAAGAGGTTTCTTAAATGTTGAAAAAGTCTCATGGTTGCACCCTTGCCTATTCTAAGGACCACATGGGGCTTGATGTGCTCAGCCTCATGTTTATCTGTTCTCTATGTGCTTACCTCTGTCACCATGCTACCTATTACAGGCTTTTAAATTCCCAGAGGGCAGAAATCCCATCTGCCTAAACCTATCCTTGTAAGATGCTAGCACACTAGTAATGAGGAGGTAGTCATTCTTAGGTAGGACAGAGGTAAATGAAAACTGAAATGTACACATTACGAACTTCCAAGGGCAGAGTTCTCTCTCCCTCTGATCCCCCAATCCTATTAGAAGCGGCATAAAAGCAGAGGAAAGATTTCAGTGCATGCAAGGAATGACTGTCTCCCTAGGAAGGGCCCTGGCAAGGTGACAGGAAGGGAGGATCATGTGCGCTGAAGAGAATGCCCGAAGAGGAAGCACACCACCCCCACCATCTGACCCCATCTTCAATACTGAGACTCCGGAGGCCACAGTGTGAGGTCCTCCACGTGCTCTTCTGGCTCCTCCACTCCGTCACAGTAAAAAACAGTTCTCTCCCTCAGACTTTGTGGCCTCTTGGGCCTCGACCAGGCCCTCCTAAACCTCATACAGCTATTCGCTCTCGTCTTCAATCTCTTTTCAACCAGGAGACACGCTCTGGACTCCTAGACTAAATCATTCAGACGTCCTTTCCAGAGGCCTCCAAGGGATTGCATAATTATAAGGCAAATCCCAGTCAGTTTCCCCGGGTTCGTGTTCACTCTGACTTTGTGGGCCGATTCTCTTCCTTGAGTCTTCTAATCCCGGACGGGATGAGAGACTGTGGACACCCGGGCATCTGACGAAAATAACTCTCCAAAGATAAGCACAGAAAGTCTTCTTGAAGAGCCAGAGCGGTCTTCCGTCACAGAGAAAGAATGGCTAGGAATTCCAAGACAAGAATCAAGTTGGCCAAGCCAGGGTCCCGAAAAACTCCTCGACGTCCCCAGAAATCTCGAACCTATACACAAGTCCCCGCATCGCTCCCCAACTTCCCCACCTTCACCCTATCCCCCTCCCTGCCCTCCCAGGCCAAAACCCTCCCGCCTCCACCTCTGAGGGACAGCCCGCGCCCCCACCTGGGGCGTCTCTGATCTTACCTCAAGGCCACCTAGTCCCACTGAGGTTGCCTGAGCATGCGTGATCCCACCCCCAGGGCCCGATCTGACCAATGGGGATTAAGCCCTGCCTCCTGGGCCCGCCCCCTCTGCAGCGCGGGATTAATGATTTTAACCGCCTAACAGTTTTACCAGCATGTTCATTGGCCAGGCCAGGCGGCCTATCTCCCGGCAAGAATCGCTGCATGCCTTACGCGTCCCACGTGTACCGCTCAAGATGTACCTGCGCGCCTCCACGGTCACACCGTGCTGCCACCCACACCCCACCCAGCATCCCCTTGGCAAGGCAGACTGCTCAGGAGTTACCTGACACACACCCTGCTGCATGTGGAGAGAACTGTGTGCCCAGCGGTTAGAACATGGCTCGGGCCCAAGTGGGCCTAACAAGAGCAGGATAGGGGGAGCCGCTGCGAAGAGAGGAGCTACGGTCAAAAGAGAACACAGAACTGGGAACCTGGCCTGTTGGGGTAAGAAACGCAAGAAATAGTCCAAGGTACCCGGCCCGCTAGGTACTGGGGCAGCCTGAGGGCAGAGTGAGCAGGGGCAAAGGGTGTAGGGAGGAGGTGGGTCTATATAACTCAGCCTCTAATGGTTATAGATGGCCTTTAAAGTCGTGAAATAGAGTTCACCAATAAAGATGCATGGATGGAAAACATTGCATGGAGCCCCAGGACACACACTTTAGAGGCCTAGATAAGGAAAAAGCAGCAAAGGACCCAAAGCAGGTGTAGTCAGGGACAGGGGAAGGACACCAGGAGAGTAGGTGCTATGGAAGCCTCCTGGACCATCCTTCAAAGAGGAGGAGGAGACCAGCTATGTTGTTAGGGTGGAAGAATGGAGGTTTGACTGGAAGGCTGGCTCTTGGATTCCCCAGGAAAGATTTACATGAGGATCCCTACCGGAAAAAAAACAGCCAGAAGGAAAGTAGCAAGCACAAAAGCAATTTATTAAGATGGGAGAGTGGACAGGCCCAGAGATGGCAACTGTCTTTAAGATGGGTGTCTTTTTATGTTTGCATAGTTTATGGGTCATAGCTAGGGCCATCTCTGACTGAGGAGGGCGTACTCCTACTGGTTGGGAGGAGGGGTTTTTGGCCCTACAAGGTTCTTGCTGGAATTGTCTTGGCCATCTTGCCCCACAGGGGTTGGGGGTGTGAAACCCACAATGTAAATATAATGAACCTAGGGAGTCACCCTGGAACAGAGGTCGAAGTGAGAGTGTACATTCTGCACCTGTGGCTCTTGGTCTGTCAGGCCCTGGTTTTGGAAGCCATAAGACTTAAGATTTTAAAAGCCACAAAGGGGGCACCTGGGTGGCTCAGTCGGTTGATCGGCCGACTTCAGCTCAGGTCATGATCTCATGGTCTGTGAGTTCGAGCCCCTCGTCGGGCTCTGTGCTAACGACTCAGAGCCTGGAGCCTGCTTTGGATTCTGTATCTCCCTCTCTCTCTCTGCCCTTCCCTTGCTCACGCTCTGTCTCTATGTCTCTCAAAGATTAAAAAAAATAAAAAAAATAAAAGCCACAAAGTTAGGCCGTTGTGCCCTCAGGATTCTAATACGTCACCTATTTATTATAGTCCTTGCCTCAAGCTCACATCTAACTAACTGCCTGCTTCATCAATGTCAGATGCTCCTGATGGATCAAGGAAAATGAAGAGTAAGAATTAAATTATGGGTGACCTTGACAGGAATAGTTTTAGTCGTTTGTAGTGGGGGCAAAAACCTGATTATAATTAAGTGTGGATTCAAGACAGTTGATAAAGGACTGTTATCCAAAATATATAAAGAACCCTTAAAGCTCAACAATAAGAATACGATCCGATTTAAAAATGGGCCAAAGATCTAACATGCTGCACCAAAAAAAGGTATATAGATGCCAAATGAGCATATGAAAAGATGCTCAATATTATGTATCACTAGGGTAGTGCACATTAAAACAATAATGAGGGGCGCCTGGTTGGCTCAGTCAGTTAAGCGACCAGACTCTTGATTTCCCAACTCTTAATTTCGACTCAGACCATGATCTTGTGGTTCATGAGTTCTAGCCCCACATCGGGCTTCGTACTGGCATTGTGGAGCCTACTTGGGATTCTCTCTTTCTCTCTGCCCCTCCGCCCCCTACACGTGCTCTCTCTCTCAAAATAAATAAACTTCAAAAAAAAAAATGAGCTAGTACTACACACCTGTTAGAATGGCCAAAATCCAAAACACAGATAATACAAAATGCAGGTGAGGATGTGGAACAACAGGAACTCTTATCACTAATGGAAATGCTAAATAGTACAACCATCTTGGAAGAGTTTTTGGCAGTTTCTTACAAAACTAAACATAGTCTTATTATATGACCCAGCAATCATGCTCTTTAGTATTTACGCAAAGGACTTCAGAGCTTATGTCCACACAAAAACCTGCACATGGATATTTATAGCAGCTTTATTTCATAATTGCAAAACCTTAAAAGCAAGCAAGATGTCATTTTCAGTAAGTGATTGAATAAACAAACTGTGGTACATCCAGACAATGGAATATTATTGAGCACTAAAAAGAAATGAGCTATCAAGCTAGGCAAAGACATAGAGGAACCTTAAAAATATCTTACTAAGTGAAAGAAGCCAATCTGAAAAGGCTATGTACTGTAGGATTCCAACCATTTGACATTGTGGAAAAGGCAAAATTATGGAGATAGTAAAAAGATCAGTGGTTGCCATGGGTTAGGGAGTCGGGAGGGATGAATACGTAGAGCACGGAGGATTTTTAAGACAGTGAAACTATTCTGTATGACACTATAACGGTGCATATGTATAATTGCAGTATACATTTGTCCAAACGCATAGAATATACAACTCCAAGAGTGAACTATGGACTTTCGGGGATAATGACATGTAAATTTAGGTTCAGCAATTACAATTGTGCTATTTACTGGTGGGAGATATTTATAATAGGAGAGGTTATACATGTGTGGGGCAGGAGGTACGTGAGAAATCTCTGTACCTTTCACTCAATATTGCCGTGAACCTAAAATTACTCTTAAAACTCTGCTTTAAAACTATATATATATATATTAAAGGCACCTGGGTGGTTCAGTCAGTTAAGCGTCTGACTTCAGCTCAGGTCATGATCTCATCTATATTCTATCCTGAATTTGATGCTTATCATTTCTATACCTGTTTTATTTTTTAATTTTTTTAATGTTTATTATTTTTTTTTGAGAGAGAGAGACAGAGTATGAGTGTGGGAGGGAGAGAGAGAGAGGGAGACATAGAATCTGAAACAGGCTCCAGACTCTGAGCTGTCAGCACAGAGCCTGACGCGGGGCTCGAACTCGGGAATCGGGAACAGTGAGATCATGACCTGAGCCAAAGTCAGACGCTTAACCAACTGAGCCACCCAGGCGCCCCTCTATGCATGTTTTATACTTTTAGTTCGTATGTTTATATCCATAAGCAATATAAATGCTATAAAAATATAGCATTGTTTTGCATGATTGAATCATTTTATAAATGGTATAATTTGTGCCTATTTCTACAATTTGACTTTTTGACTCACTATTTTTAAGATATATCTTTGTGGATTCAAGTATCTTTCTTATTGCCCTGTTGGTAAAACATTCAACTGCTTACAGTTTTTTTTTTCTTTCCCTATGCAGATGGTGCAATGAACCTTGTTGTACCTGTGAATACATGTGAGAAGGAATCTTCAGGGTAACTATAGTAGGGTGGCCTTTCTGGCTAGTAGGGCTTATACCAGTGACACCAGCTGGGTCTAAATGTTTCCTCCTGTTAAACTCTTTTTTAAAAATGTTTATTTGGGGCCCCTGGGTGGCTCAGTAGGTTGGGCATCTGACTTTGGCTCAGGTCATGATCTCACGGTTCCTGAGTTCGAGCCCCATATCAGGCTCTGTGCTGACAGCTCAGAGCCTGGAACCTGCTTTGGATTCTTTGTCTCCCTCTCTCTCTGCCCCTCCCTGCTCATGCTTTGTCTCTTTCTCCATCAAATATAAATAAACATTTAAAAAATTAAAGAAAAAAAAGTTTGTTTATTGAGAGAAAGAGCACATGTGAGCAGGGGAGGGGTGGAGAGAGAGAGACAGAGAGAGAGAGAGAATCTCAAGCAGGTTCCACACTTAGTATGGATCCCAACATGGGGGTTGACCTTGACCATGAGATCATGACCTGAGCTGAAATCAAGAATTGGACGCTTAACCAACTGAGCCACTCAGGCGCCCCTGCTGTTACACTTTTTATTGGCACATTTTTAGAGGCTGATTGTCAGCTTCTTTTGGTTAGTGAAAGGGGTGAACTCTTCATGTCTCTGTGTTACAAATGAGAGAGAAAGAGACAATAATCTGCCGAAGGATAGCTTGGAATGGAACCACGATGTGAAATATTTTCATGCTCCTTCTTTTGCTGCTCTGTTATGCTCTCTTTCTTCACTGGGGCCCTGGTAACAGTCACCAGCTCCAGTGTTCTCAGGCATCATAGACTCCTAAGGGAAAAGTTGACAGAACCTTATTCTGAAGCAGCACTTTTATCCTAAGAGCCATAAATCCTTTTAACATTTCTTCTGAGTCCATAGAATTCTTTCTAAATTTATGTCTCTGGCAGTATGGTTGCACAATTCTAAAATGCAAGATTCACCTCCAAAATGTTCTTTGATATTTCATTGACTGTGAATTTATCACACTCCACTGTGGACTGTGTTTCTATATGTAATGACTCTCCCAGGATGTTAATGATGAGGGGCAGATTTCTCTCATAAAGAAGTAAAACCAAGCAGAGAGCACAAAGAGGTAGCAGGCTGGGCACTGCCTCAACAATCAGCAGCATTGTGCAGTCACCACCTCTCTTTGTCACTAAGCAACAAGAGGTTGACCTCTGAGATTCTCTTTCCTCAGACATAGACTCGACAAGACAAGAGGAAAGTTGCCTTTTCTGCGTCCTTCCTGGAAAGATGCAAAGTGCTTTAGTAGGATCCTGGGTAAGACTGCACTTTACAATTAATCCTGGCCCCTGGCCCTACGGTAGTACCTGAAATTTGAATGAATCATGAAAGTAAATTTAGCAGGATGGGTTTCATTGAGCATCCAGGCTGGTGGAGGACTTGAACTTCCCACTCCCCATCTGCCATTCTGAGGTCACCCCTGTAGCCTACCTAGTCTTTACAATGCCATGTCCTTTTCCATGTGTCCGGTCTCATGCTAACCAGCTGAACCTCCTAGTCTAATAGCCACCCCATTTATTTCCAGTCCTTTGCTTTGTCCCTCCATACTTCTGAAATTTGACTTCTCTCCATACTAGAAACATCTTGAGGGCAAAGACTGTTTTCTTCCACGTGTACATCCCATGCCTGGAATGCAGTAAAGGCCCACTAAATACTATTGAACTAAACCGAATATTGAGCAAGCAGTGTCTGAGAGACAGTAGAAAGATAGACAAGTTGGGTAACCCAAGACCTCAGTGGGATGAAAAGATAAAGGACCTCTCAGTCATGTATAAGGGAACCCACAGTAATGGCCAGAGGTCAAACTTGGGACAGCTTCTTTCTGCTATGATCATAGAGGACCAGCCACACCTATCGTCTGCAGGGAGCTCTCAGGACAAAGAGTTGGGCTCTGGGAGTTTCCTGGCTAGACATGCTTATTGTCCATAGGTAGTCCACCTAATGACACCAACACAGTACACCTCTTTCTTAGACCCCTGATAAATGCTCATTTCTGTCTTTTGCCAGTCCCTGTCTCTGAAATTCTCTCCAGAAGGTATCACTGTTGGTGAAGCACTTCTTTTGAAAAGTTTATCCCTTACTTAGGTGCTCCAGTTTCAGAGGGTGCCCTTCTTGCCCCAGAACAGCAGGGTATGTGGCAAACAGGTGTTCATGATTTTGTCAGTGGATGCCGAAGATGGATCCATTCAGTCCCCAGGGAAGGATCATATCACTAGATAGTGGCTCTGTTCTCAAAACTTTGCTCAGTGCTTTAATCACCTCAGCTCAGAACCTATCTGACCCCCTCCCCTGCTGAAAAGTCTCCCTTTGCTCTTAGAAGAGATCTATATTCTTTTTTTTATTTAAAAAATTTTTTAGAGGCATCTGGGTGGCTCGGTTAAGCGGCTGACTTCAGCTCAGGTCATGATCTCACAGTCTGTGAGTTCGAGCCCCGCGTCCAGCTCTGTGCTGACAGCTCAGAGTCTGGAGCCTGCTTCGGATTCCGTATCTCCCTATCTGCCCTTCCCCTGCTCACGCTCTGTCTCTATGTCTCTCAAAAATAAATAAACGTTAAAAAATTAAAAAAAACTTTTTAATGTTTATTTATTTTTGAGAAAGAGTGTGAAAGAGGGAGGGACAGAGAGAGAGAGAACACAGAGACACAGAATCCAAAGCAGGCTCCAGGCTCTGAGCTGTCAGCATAGAGAACAATACAGGACTTGAACCCATAAACCGCGAGATCATGACCTGAGCTGAAGTTGGATGCCTAACTGACTGGGCCACCCAGGTGACCCAAGAAACCTAGGTGACACAAGGATCCATATTCTTAAACCAGTGTTTCCTTGACCTTACCTTACTAGTTTATTCCTTGAACTTACCTCACTAGTTTTCTCACAATCCTTTAGTCATAAAGCCTCTTTTTCATTCTAACACATCTCTCTTTTTCTGGCCTCCAATCCTTTACTCTTTCAGTTCCCATCGCATAGAATGCTCTTCTGCTGTTCCTCACACAGCTGACTCCTTCTCACGTTCAGGTCCCACCCTCAGTATCATGAGGGGGTATGCCAGTACCTATCACTGTTGATATTGGACATTTCTTCCCTGACCCTATGTGCTGTGTCTGACTCCCCTACTAGAAGGAAGATTCACAAGAGCCAGGATCTTTCAGTCCTTTCCCTGCTGTCTCCCCAGCTTATATTAGGACCTTATGAAAGAAAGAGGAAAGATGGAAGAAAGGAAAGAAGGGAAAGAAAAAAAAAGTTAGCCTTTCCCTACACATACATAGCCCTCCCAGGTGACCCGGCACAGCTGAGGCCACACTGTTCTGGTGGATGGCAGGTGGGTGTCCCTCATTCTCAGATTCTTTTTATCTATCAGTAGCTCCCAGGAGAGGCTTCTTGCCTGGGGACCCTGAGGTCTGAGACTCAGGGTAAGGGTTTGTGAAGGATTCACTGTCATACCTGCCTTGTTATAGCACAACACTGGCTTTTATGGGCACTACAGAGGCCAATTCAAGAGTGAAAGTGCTCAAGAATACCGCCTTGCAGCCAAGCCCCCGCCTCCAGCAATGTTCCTGCGGAGATGTCAGGTATGAGATAGCCCTGGAGGAAGCTGGGGTGGCTGGGCCAATCTCTGCTTCTCTCAGACCCCAATAGCATCATCCCTAGACCTACCACAGCTGGACTGACATCTGAAGCCAGCCTATCCCCAGGAAATGCATGAGGCCTGGCTCCTCTTCCCCTAAGTGGCAGGTCTTCCCCCTACAAACAGGGTGGAGAAGAGCTAGTACCAGACTGGACAGTCTTGCTCAATGCTCCTTCTAGATGTAGAGAGAGTCAGGGCCCAGGTTGGGTAAGAGGCCATGGGAAGAGAGCTTCCAGAACCCAGAAGTAAGCCTTGAGTTTTGCCAGCAACTGCTCTCAAGCCTAGATTCTTTGATGTCATAAAAGCCCATGGTCAAATCCACAGTCAGCCTTGTAGTCCGCGGGCTCAGGAGGCCTCTTCTGGTAAGGGGAGCAGCATATAAAGTGACATGTGTAGCCAAGGAGGACCAGAAAGGAGTGATGATAGAATTCCCCGGAAAGCTTCCAGAGAACAGGAGAGAGATACAGGGCCCAGACCTTCCACTGCTTCTAAGCCTGGAGACAAGGAGAGGGCACTGAGCATCAGTTGGGGTCCCAACAGTAAAAAGCTCACTCACAACAGGAGAACTCAGCAGAGCGTACATGCAAAGGAGTACATGTAAAGGCCTCAGG
Organism: Paguma larvata; assembly: GCA_030068075.1. NCBI lineage: Eukaryota > Metazoa > Chordata > Mammalia > Carnivora > Viverridae > Paguma > Paguma larvata. The sequence goes on along the minus strand of CM057842.1, from coordinate 17,310,686 downwards.
TAAAGGTGGTATCACAAGTTGGTAACAAAAAAGTGGTCAGTACCTTTGAACCCGAGGGACAAGGAGAAGGTATGGCTCCTAGAACCCAGAAAGAGAGAGTGGTGTGGAGAGAACCATACTGAGAGGAGTCTTGATCTTGGGTGGAGAGACACAGACAGGCAGGGGCTAGCCCAGGAAAGAGTTAAGAGAAGAAACACCTCCTCCTTTCTTCCCTCCATCTCCTCCCAGGGTTTTCCAGTGGCCAGAGGGAAGGCAGCCTGGTGAGGAATGCACTCAAATCAGCCCTGTGGGCAACAGCAGGGCAGAGCATGTGGGAAGGGACCTGGAGGAATGTCTGGAACACGCTCTGCCCACTGCAGTTTCTTGCTTCCCAGCTTGTAGCCAGATCCTACTTGATCTGCCTTCTGAATTCTCCAGGACCTTGCTTTCCCAGGCCAAGAACAGAGTCCTGGAGGCTGCCATGCTTTGGAACCTGAATCTCCTTAGGATACTCAGTTGGAAGTGCTGGCTGACAATGCCTACTGAGTGAGCCAGGCCCAAATGCAGCTCCAGACCACTCATCTGGGTCCACTTCCCCTTGAGAGTAATGGGACCTAGGTAGTGCAGGGATAGAGGCAAACTGGGGACTTCTGGCTAGGTTTTTGTAGAAGCCCAGTGGCAGCTGTAATCCTAAAAACTGGAACATCCTCTCAATCTGGTCCACAGGAACAGAAGTAGGGAACATGTTTTGGGACATGTTTTAATGGAAGACTCGCTACACAGTATTTACTAGCATTACCACTGGCCCCAAACAGCATGATCTATGTGTCTTGGGCTCTGATTGTATAAATGCCAAGTATGGTGGCTCTTTCTAGGTCTAAAGCTCTTCTAATTAGTGGGACTGCTTGGGGAAGGTGCACATTTTATTTTCCTATTACCTGAGAGATACCAGATTTCAGCCAGTTGATTACAGCTATTGTTAAAGACCTTTCTAAGATGCGACACCATTTTTCTTTAGTTTGGAGCAGGTAGAAATTTTGTCCATGTTATTTATATGCAAGAAAATTCTCTTTTCTTCTTTTTTTCTTTTAGATCAGATTAATTTATTTGTAGCCTTCACCTGCCTAACTCTTGGGGCATCTAATCCTGGTTCTGCTTGTTCTTAAGGTCAGACAAGAGTCCCAGGGACCCATGATTTGCGGTAGGCCTTTCATTGGTGTTGCCATGATTGCCCCACCTCTGCCATGCCTCAGTCTGTCTCAAGGGCTCCTCACTCAGCACCCTACTGTCTGCAGAATGCCCAGCCTCCACAGGGTCCCTTAGCCCTCCCAAACACAAATACTGCCCCCTCCCAAGAAATCTACTTTTTCTCCAAGGCCTCTTCAGCTGGAACCATAGCCCAAGCCCCACCTGTTCAGAGACCATAGGCTTTACTACCTCATTGGAAAAGGAACACTAGATGGTTTTGAAGCAAAGAAGCAGGGAAATTCTCTCCAGGTACAAGAATACTCAGAACTGCCTGGGTGGAAGGAAATGACCACACTTCTCACCAGGCTGTCACTGTTGTGAGAACAAAACTTGAGTCAGGGGGAGTCACTAGATTATCCTCCCATTGTAAGAATAATGAGTTTTGCTCTTCTGGGGTGCTGTCTAGAGGCATTCAGAATGATCCAGAGTTTGACATACCATCATAGGCTGTCCTACAATACATACAGTCTCTAACAAAACTAGGCTGTCCTGAATCCCTGGCAATAGAATTGTGTACTTGTATACCAACAAGATTGGAAAAGCCCCCAAATCCGCATGTGACACGTGAGTAGACTGCCTTCAAGAAGTTTGTGCCGTGAGACCTAAAGTTCTTATGAGATTGTCTAAACCAGAAAACCACATCAGCAGGGGCCCATGGTGCTTCATGTATACTAAGTGTGTCCATGACCGGATCAAGTGTGCTTTCCTCATTGAGGAGCAGAAAACCGCTGTGAAAGTGTTGAAGACACAAGCACAGAGTTAGAAAGCTAATTTTTTTAATGAAACTTTTTTGAGTAATTTTTAAAAATCAAAAGACAAAAAAATATATATAGTGAGTTTTCATAGTCAGGGCTGCCTCCGACAACAGAGGCATCCACATTCCAGGGCTGTGTACAATTCTTTAGCTGAGGATAGAGATGGAAAAGAAATTTGGGACTCAATTAGAACTTGCTGCAGGCTCCCAGGTTTTCTTAATTGAAATGTTTATTGAAACAATTATAAACTCATAAGCTGTTATGGGAAATAACAGAGATTCCTTCTACATTTTTCCCAGTTTCCCACAATGATAACATCTTGCAAAACTATAGTATAATATCACAACCAGGACATTGACATTAATGCAATCCACGTATCTCAGACTTACAGCTTTACTTATACTCATTTCTGTGTGTGCATTAAGATCTATAAAATTTTATCACGTATGTAGGTTTGTGTATCCACCACCACAGTTAAGATACTGGCCAACCTCACAAGTATCCCTGTTTCTTGCCTTTTATGACCATACCCACCAGCCTCCTGCTCCTCCACCCTTCTTCTGTCCCTTATCCCTAGTAACCACTATTCTCTTCTCCCTTCCTAAAATGTCGTCACTTCAAAATGTTATATAGGGGCCCCTGAGTGGGTCAGTCGGTCAAGCATCCAACTCTTGGTTTCGGCTCAGGTCATGATATCATAGTTTCGTGAATTTAAGCCCCACATCAGGCTCCACGGATTCTCTCTTTCCCTGTCTCTCTGCCCCTCCCTCACTCTTACTGTTTATGTCTCTCTCAAAATAAATTAACTTTAACGAAATGTTATATAAATAGAATGATACAGCATGCAACCTTTGGACATTGGTTTTTCTTTCTCGGCATAATATCCTAGAGATTCATCTAGGTTGTTCATGGTTCATTCCTCTTCACTACTGAGTAGTATTCTATGGTATGTATATGCCACTTTGTGTAACCATTCATCTATTAAAGGATATCTGGGCTGATTCAGTTTTTGGCTCTTAGAAATAAAGCTGCTATGAACATTTGTGTACAGGTTTTTGGGGGAACATAAGTTTTCATTTCTTCGGAATAAATGCCCAGGAGTTCAATTGCTGGGTCATATGGTAGTTGTATGTTTAGTTTTTAAAAGAAACTGCCAAATCGTTTTCTAGAGTGACTGACTGTACCACTTTACATCCCCACCAGCAATGTATCAGTGATCTAGTTTCTCTGCATTCTCCCCAATATTTGGTGTTGTCTCTATGTTTTATTTTAGTCATTCTGATTAATACATCATGATATCTCATTGTGGTTTTAATTTGCATTACCCTAATGTTCAATGATGGTGAACATCTTTTCCTGTTATTTGTCATTTCTATATCCTCTTTGGTGAAATGTCTTCATGTTGTTTGCCCATTTTCTAATTGGATTGTTATTTTAATGTTGAATTGTGAGAATTCTCTATATATTTAGATATTTATTGGATATTTGGTTTGCAAATATTTTCTCCCAGTGTCTTTTCATCCTCTTTACATAAACTTTCACAGAGCAAAGCTTTAAAATTTTTTTGATGAGGTCCAATTTATCAATTTTTTCTCTTATTGCTCTTGGCTTTTGGTGTCAAATCTAAAAACTCTTTCCCTATTTCTATATTCTGAAGATTTTTTTCCTATTTTTTTTTTTTTTTTTCTAAAATGGTCCTGGGTTTTTAATCCTTATCATGTCAGCTTGCTTTATGAGGAATGGAAGGTAAGGCTGGCTGGCTTCCCACCTTCATGGAGCTTTCAGTCTACCTGGAAACCAACACCAGCTGTCTAAGGCAGGATCTCCAGATAGGGAGCTTATTAAAGACACACACCACAGGCTCCACCCTTAGCAGCCATTCTGGTTCAGGGCTCTGGGATGGAGCTAGCCCCAGCCTTTTATCTAGAAACCTGCTGTCAGCCATTGCTCATACCCCAACCCAGGCAAGAGTGAACTCATCAGATCAGACACTTCATTCAAGTCTGCAGCAGGAGAAGCTGAATGAATAGCTAGGGACTGGGGACCCTGGGGGCAGAGATCAGGCACAAAGCAAGGTTGATGGTCTTAGGAGAGATTCCTATTAACGTCTGGGGGTCTGGGAGGTGGTCTTTCTCTGCCTGGGGATAGGGCATGGTTCTCTGGTTCTCAACTGGGCCAAAGCAAAGGCCCCAGGGACCTTCTGTCCCTGTTCATGAATTAAACAGCAAAAACATACTGAGACCAGTGCCAGGCGCTATGCTCAGTTTTGAAGTTACAGATGTGAACAAAACAGACAATAACCTTTGCCCACAACGAGCTTATGTTCTAGTCAGGAGCATTAGCTGGTAAGCAGCATCATACTATATAGTCACATAGTATCCCAGAAAGTGAAAAATGCAGAGTAGGAGTGATGGCACTGTTGGGGTAGTATTTGCAGAAGCCCTCCCAAAAAGGAAGTGAGAGGGAGTCCTACGGCCAGCTGCAGGAAGAGTCCCAGACAAAAGGCACAGGTGGCCCAAAGGCCCAAAGTGGGAATAGCTGGTGTGTTTGGGGAGCAGTAAACATGCCTGTGTGGGTTGCAGTTAACAGAGGGATCAATATTGTGTGGGTCTCATGGACCACTATGAAGACTTTGGCTTTTACAGACATGAGAAACTGTTGTGGGTTTTCAGCAAACAAGGGAGGTGATCTGATCTATGTGTCATAAGAATTATTCTGCCTACTAAGAGGACAATAGACTGGAGGGGAAAGTTTGGAAGCAGGGACAGCAAGTAGGAAGCTCTTGCAATAATTCAAGCAAAAGAAGGTGGCTCTTGGATGAGAGAAGGCAGTGAACTTACTGAGGAATGGTCCAATCCTGGGTTCATATTGAAGGAATGATCAATAGGATTTCCTGATACTTTGGATGTAGGGTATGAAAGAAAAGAATTAAGGGGACTTCAAGGCATTTGGTAGGACCTAGCTGCCATGACCTGAGCCGGGGGAGGCGGTGGGGGGTGGGGTTTGGGGAATGATGCAGAGCTCAGTCATGTTTTTGGAGAAGCCTTCAAGACATTTACAAGGGGATGTGAAATAGGCTGTTGGCTATTGAGTCTGGAATTCAGGAGAGAGCTCAAGCTAGAGAGAAAATTGACAGTTTCTAGGTGGTACTTACTTAGGGCCAAGCGCTTGGGTTGCTGATGAAGGATTAAGCGTGGACAGAGAGCAAGTCTCTGGTCCTGGTCCTGGGCAATCTAGAGTTAAAGGACCTGACACAAACCTGATGGCAGGATGTTTTAGAAGAAGCCTCAACCCCATCCTCACTCAGCAGTCCTAGAGACTTTTGCTTTGGAGGCAAATGCCAGCGTGAGATGTCCTAGGAGTGAAGTGTTGCTTTAATTTCTAACTGCCCTTTCAGGATCTTGGCAAGTTTAGCAGTTTAGGGGTAGTAGCTCCTGGCAGCTTCCCTCCATTATGGGTCCTGAGGTAACACCTTAAGGGCAGGTAAGCATCATTTCCCTCCATTCACCTTCTCTCTCACTGTCTTTAAAGGAGCCAGTGCGGCAACACTTCTTCTCCAAGCACGACAACCGAACTTCTTTCGACAAAGTGAGTGCTGGAGAAAGAAAGGAGAGTGGGCAGACCCTCAGCCTAGGTTGAAGTTGAGGTAGGGTGGAGGGGATAAGACACTGTGGGGAGGGGGAGGGCTCCTGACAATCTCTCTTGTCTGGAATACCGCCCATTCCCCAAACAGAAGTGCCTCTTCTTTGGTTTCATCCACTAGCTTGCCTGACATTGAGCAAATATCCTAGGGCCCACTGACTTTCTAGAGGCTTCACCCTGGAATGGAAGGCATGGCTGGGGAGATAGGCCAAAGAGGCTGGGGTACGGGCCAGGGGAGCCGGGCATCACCAAGCAGGCTTGGGTTGAGGGAGGGATCTAAGGAGGGAGGTGTGTGGTGCCAGGACTGTGGGCCAAGGGCCCGTACCGTTGAGGAGGGCCCCTACTGGCTGCTGCAGGGAATCGGAAGGCGGAAAGACCTGGAGCGCCTGTGGCAGCAGCACACCTTCCTGCACTGGGCACCCTGTGAGGTGGAGTTGAGCCAGCAGCGGCCCCTTGAATCCTCCTACCAGGCCAATTTCCGGTCAGGCCCTGGACTCAGAGACCTCCCCCAGCGTCTTGTCCACTTTGTGCAGATCCAGCCTCCCCGTACCAGCACCACCTACCAGCAGAACTTCTGCCAACCTTCCCGGGGTGGCCACTGTGGCAGCAAAAATGTGGGGCCAGTCACCAACACACTGCCTGACCTCCCAGGGATCCCAAGACCCAAGCTGCTGCAGCATTACCTTCATGCTGGGGTCTCTGAGTGTCTAAACTGGTCCAGAGCATTAAACAAGGATGGCTGACACAGAGGCTTGTCTGTGCTTACAGCCCAAGGCGTCTTAGAAGCTGAAGAGCAGTAAGGTCCATGGCGCCTGTTTGCTGGGCAGGGGAGGAGGTGCCCTGGGAACCTGCCACTGAGTGAGAAGGGGTAAAGCCTGCAGGAAGTACCATGGCCAAAGCAGGTCAGTTCTGGGACCCCAAATCCATTTTTGCAGTAAACCTAGCTGTGAGCACCTTGCATTCAGTGTGGCTGCAGGGAAAGCAGAGTCAGTGGTCCCTACTAGTGCCCAGCAAAGACTGGAGGAGGAGGCAAGGGCTGGCAGCTTTGATTTCTCTAGGAGGCTATTATGCCTCTAGGGGTCTGGTGGGTGGCCACATAGTTCTGGCCTAAGCTGGGACAGGGGGAGACTGCCCTGGCCACAGCCCCCACTGGACCACCCCTCCCTATGGAGGTGAGCAGAGACTTTGAGGAGATGCTGTATGACATGGACCTGGAGGTCATCCTGACCCTGTGATGCTTTGTTGTAGTTTTCTGAGCTCTTCTCTGGCCATCCTCTGAGTATCCTCTAACATCAGGACAGTGGGGGAAGAGGGAATCAGCAGTCATCCTATGTCACCAAAAGAGAAGCTGAGGCTTAGGTGGGGCTAAAACACCAGAGGCCAGATTCAAAAGGCTACTCTGAACCCTCATCTCTGGGAGGGTCGAGACCCCTGAAGGAGGGCCAGGGGTTGCAAGGGCAACACAGGAGTCCACACCGGGGCCACACACCAGATTTTAGCAGCACTTTTACTTTCATGTCTGAACTTCCTGGGTCCTCACAACAGCCCTGTGAGGTAGGTAGGGCAGGAAGGTTTCAGAGATCCCCATTTATGGATGAGGATGCAGAGGCACAGAGAGGTGAAATGACTTGCTCAAGATCACACAGTCAACAGTGTAAAGGGCCCAAAGCCAATTCCTCTGGTCCTCTAGAGGTTCCTGTATCCACTCCTCTATTCCCTCTGTGTCCCCTGCCCTCTCTGAACTCTCCTGGGGCCACAGAGGCCTTCAAGGCAGGCTGGCAGCTAGGATTTTTCAGGAACAGCCACTGGGGTGAGCCTGATCAACTCTAGGTAGGCACTAATCCTGTGGGGCATGAGGCCAGCTCTCCCATCCTCCCACTTCCCAGTTAGACAGAGGGCCCAGTAGTTCCAGAGCAAGTGTGGAGCTAGGCATGGTCCATGAATGAATGGGGATAAAGGTGGGTATAAGCGTATGTGTCCTGCACTAAAGACAAAGCCCCCCCCACCCTTTGACACATTTGTCTCAAGTGCTTGCCCCTGTGCCTCCCTCATCCCACAGAGCCACAGTGAGCTTCTTCAGCAGCAAAAGGAGCCACAGACATTTGCCTGTGGCACCGTGCCGCTCCAGTGGACATATCCCATCAGGCATTCAGACCCCGTCACGCAGACACAGTGCCTCCACAGCTTGGCTAGGACCCTGGGCCACACCCCCAATGACAAACAGCCGGGACCCAGCTTGCAGACTAGAACAGGAGCAGCGGGCTGTAGGCATGGCAGGCAAGGCCTCCCAGCGCCGCCGTGCAAGGCTGAAGCCCTCCACGGAGCCCAAAGGGCATGGCTGGTTTCCTGCAGGAAGGAGACAGAAGTTGTAAACAGAACAGACTGCAAGGACTCCAGCTCTTTTGCTTGGGTTACTAGGGCCTTACTACTCATTGCTCCCATTCATCATTCGTTCATTTCTTCATGTTTCTATTTGTCCATTCACTCAGTAGTCACTTGTCCTGTTTCTCTCTCCTAAGCCCCTGCTGGTACAGAGCCCTCAGTCAGATGCTGAGGGACACCCCAAGAGTTAGGCTGTGGATACCACACCCTGCCTGCCTCACAGATTGGGAAAGGGACGCTCACAAAGCCCTGATCCCTGGAGTGCCTGGAGAAGGGCAGGAGGGACTGCTCATGCTTGGGATTACTCCCACCTGTCTTGGGCTCACCTCCTATCCCTAGCCCCGCAGATACTCACCAAGGCCCCCAATGGCCATGATGTGGCCCCCAAGGGAGCCAACCACAAAGTCGGCCCTCTTATCCCTCATTCGCAGGCTGCGGGGCAGCTTGGTCCAGGACCCTGCAGAAAAGGGGAGGTCAGATCTAGTCCCACAAAACACACTGTGCCCCTCCATCCCATGGAAACTGGGAGGACAGCCCAGGCCAGCCACTGCTCACCATGTTCCAGGTCGAACATCTCCACAGTGTTGACAAAATGTGGGCGGGAGTAGAAATTGTGGGGCCCAGGCTGCTGCAGGCCACCCAGGCTAAAGACGTTGCCTTCTGCCATGGCGCAGCCGGCAAAGGCCCGGCGGCTGGGCAGGCTTGGGTGCCGGGTCCAGGTACAGGCCTCCAGATCAAAGGCCTCAAAAGCAGTCACTGGGAGCTTTCCCTGGCGGCCCCCTGCCAATGGAATTGGAGCACCTGGGAAGGAGCCTAGGAGGCCTGGCAGGCTCCTCTTTCACCAGGTTGCTAAGCTTTCACCACTGCCCACCTTAGCTATTACCCAGCTGTATGCACACCAGAGCATGAATCACGTACCCTGCAGATCCTCAAGCACTGGGGTTTGGTTTTCCAGCCCTAGTAGGGCCACCAGAGGCCAGCGCCTCCACGCAAACCTGGTTCACCCAAAGCTCCTCTTGTTCTGCCATCCCAGACTAAGCCTGATCCCAGCCAGCCTATGAGGATTAGGTGCTTCTGCACTTCCATCCCCTTTCCCACATCCCCCAGGCCCTTACCCAGGACATAGATCTTGTTCCCGTGCAGGAAGGTGGAAGCCCCGTAGCAGGGTGTGGGCATGGAGGGTAGTGAAAGCCAGCAGTCCCGCCGGGGCTCATACACCCGAACTTGGGCCTGGGGGGCCGTGTCAGGGCCCATTCCCCCCAGAGCATACACCATACCATCTGCACAGAAAAGAGCAATTCAGAGTGCACCTCAGTCTGGCCAGGGCACCCTACCCTGACAGCTGCCCTGGACAGGTCTGGGGGTGGGTGGGGATCCACATCTGTGTAGTACATCTTCCAAGCAGCAGAAACCCTCCTTTCTTCCCAGAGTGGGGGCTGGGAGAGCTACGATTCCTGCTCTGGCCAGGGCCCCTCCAAGTGAAGAGCAGGAGGCAGATGATCTAATTATAATCCATCTCTGTCTCCCTGGAGATGCTATGGCAACCAAGTCTGGCATCTAAGCAGGACCGGTGGTCAGACCTGGAGGCCACGAGGTGGGGGCTTCCCTAGGGGAAGGAGGGTGGAGGATGATTTAAGTCAGGGAGGGGCATATGGGGATCCGCCCAGCATAGAGCTCAGACTGGGGAGGGAACTCTGGAGATCAGCTGGGGGCTGGGAGAGGAGCTTAGGCCTGTAGGATGGAGGTGCTGGCTGCAAGCCTTCTGCCAAAGAGCCCTGCCAGCACGTCTACATGCCCTTTCATTAGAGTAGGTTCTTGCCCTGTTACACCCTCAGGGTCAGCTGGGGGCATGTCTGGGGGCCTTGGGGAACTGGGTCAGTCAGCTGAGGGCTTCCATGGCAACTATCCCCAGGCCAGCTTGGCCTTCCCATCTCAGGCTCCCTGGTAAGTGTGTATATGGGAGGAAGGTGGGGGGAATCTAAGCACTTACTGGGCTCTGAGCCAAGGCCCTGCTCCCATCCCCCTCACCCAGACTATTTATAACCCTGAGAGTCATTGAACTACCCCTCCTTGTCTCTTAGAGAGGAGGAATGGGCAGGAAGGTGGTTGGGGCCTCCCATCATGCTGGCGGCCAGCCTGGGGTTGGCCTCCTACTTCACAGCTGGAAAAGGCAGTTAAGGCTGCCATTAGCTCAGCTCAGAGCTAGGTAGGAGAGGGTCTTTACAAGAATCAGAGCTATGTTCAGGGCACTCAGACAAAATTTACATCTCTTGTCCAGTCTCTGAGAGTAAGGGACCAAGGAAAGAATGGAGGGTGTTGGGGCACCCAAGGGACTTCCTTAAGGCCACTCACCTCTCTCCACAGTTGCAACCCCCATGGCTGCCTGAGGGAGGGTGGCCCGACGCTCCCAGCGGCCCTCATCAGCCAGGAAGGCCTCCACAGCAGCTACAGGGCTCTGGCCCTCATCCACACCGCCCACCACTAGCACCTGCTTGCCCAGCACCACAGCAGCCGCACCAGCCCGGGCAGTGGGCAGGGGTGCCAGTGCGAGCCATGTATGCGAGGCCATGTCCAGTGTCTCGGCAGTGTCCAGGGGCAGTCCAGCCCGGCCACAGCCCCCCAACACTAGCAGGTGCCCATCCTGGTATGCCACTGTGCCATATACCCGGCAGGTGGGCATGGGTGGGAACACCTGCCAAGCAAAGGCCCGGCCACCTCCTGTAGCCATGGTGTTCACCTCCAGTGGCAGGCCATACTATCTGCTCAGGCTGCAGGCCTCACTGAGGGGCATGATGGGGCCTCATCTTTACTCTGTTGGGACTACGGGGAGTGTCCAACCAGTCCAGGGACCTTGCCTTCACCTGGAGGAGAGACGAAAAACAAAGGGTCAGGGCCACTGACCAATCCCTCAGGGTACAGTTGAGCAGTCTGACCTGAGGGCAGGACTGGCCCAAAATCACTGATGGGAAAGGCATAGGGGAGGACATACCCCTGTTGGCTAGCATACCACCGTTGAGCTCCCTCTGGGGTGGGAAAGAAGGCAGATTACCAGATACTCAGGCAAATTCCCCTCTTCCTATGGGGCATGAGGGATTCTCCTCCCACCCCCTTCCTTTATCTAACACCTCTGCCCCAGCCAAATCTAGGTCTAGGTAGTACGGAAGTTGACTTAGGATAAGACACTCCACCCGGACCGGTTCCCTTCCTCTCAACAACCCTCATTTCGGTGCTTTGCATGAATGGAGTCCTACTGTTCCCTCCCCTTACTAGCTTCCAGTGGGTCTTCCACCTGCTGCCAAGGATCAGACTCCAGCATATACTTACAACACTTTTGGGGGCCATTCCATAGAGATTATCCATTCCCACCAGCAAAAGGCCAAGATGAGAGCATTTGGGACTAGGACAGGAGGAGATGGACGCCAGGGCCCCACAGTCCCCCTTCAGGTCTACCATCAGGGGGTTGCCCGTGCCAGGTTCCCAGAGGCCAGTCTCCTTGGTGTCCAGAAGTAGGGGAGGGGGATTGATTTGGGGATCCCATCACTAGGACTCTAGACTCCCCATAGTCCAGGGCGTTTCCAGTAGGAATGAGCAGCTGGACTTCCAAGTAACCTCACAGCAGATCCCCAAGTTCCTCAGCCTTTCCTTTCCCGCGGGGGCCAAGCTCCTGGGACCCTCGGCGTGATGGCCTCCTGGCCCCAAACTTCCAGCTCTCGGGAGGCGGGGGGCGGGTCCAGGCGAGCGCGCTTGGGGCTCTGCGCCGCCAGCGCCCCAAACTTCCCCTGAGCGCGGCTCCTGCGGGACTCACCGGCCGGGGCTCCGGCACCGCCGGGACGCGGGGTCCGCCGTTCCGGCTCCGTGCCGGCTCTGGCTGGGGCTGAGGGCAGCCTCCGCGGGGCTCCGGCGGGGCTCCGGCTCTGCTCGGCGCGGGGCGGGGCTGGACCGGGTCCGCCCCTCGTCCCCCCTCCCGACTCGGGAAAATCTCCCCCCGCCTTAACCCTGCACCTGCCGTGGCCAGAGCAGGGCGCGTCCACCCACAGTCACACGCAAACCGGTAAACAGACAAACGGACATGTGGACGCCGGGCCTGCCCAGGATTTAGGGTCCGACCTCGGGCGGGAGGAGAAATGAAGCAGCAGTGAGCAGCACAACACGTGTATGGTGGGGAATTGTTCTGAGTGGGACCCAGCCTGGGGAGCACCCCCGGGGGAGTGGTGGGGGGCGGGCTAGCAGAACCAGCAGGCTTGGGGAGCCGGCGCCCGCCCACCGGCACTAAGTTCGTAGCAGCCCAAAGACCGGCTTCGTGGGCGCCCCCTGGAGGCCGTTTGGGGCGTGGTCTGGGCCTTTGGTGGGGTCGGCGGCTGGCTCGCACTTCCCCAGGCACACAGGAGGGCGCTGAACTGGTCCTACGGTGGACATTGAGCCTAGCAGGGGAGGGAGGAGCAGACAATGCCGGCCTCAGTACTTGACAGGCCCTTCCACAGGCCTGGGTGGGGAAAGTTCTTGTGGGGAGGGTAGCTCTGAGTAAGGGATGAGCTTCAAGAGTCAGAGGCCAGGCAGGTCACTCTGTAGGGCCTGAGGCTTGGGCTACTCTGGGACCCAAGACATTTTGTGACAGTTCATAGCAAGTTGGTGTGACAGAGGCCTATTTGTTTCAGACCCAGACGCTGGCTCAGCCTATCTTCTGAGCATAGAGTATTGGCTAAGTCTGTGAACTGGGAGCCCATTCGTGCAGGTTGGTGGTCACCCAGGAGGAAAAATCCTTGTGGTCATCTGTGCTCGCTACTATCCTGTCCCTCTTTCATAGACAGTGTGTGTCTTCTTTCCCCAGAAGCACATCTGGAGATAAGGATAGCAGTATATATACAGTTAATGTGGGAGGTGAGGCCAGGAAGCACCAGCAGAGGAGTAGCAAAAAGAGAAAGCAGCCAAAAAAGGGTGTGTCATCAAGCAAGTTACCTCTTTTGGCAACTGGGACCAAATCTTGCTGGGTCTCCTCTCAGAGCAAAGGTTGCTTGAGGAATTCATTCTCAAATCTCCATCAGTCATGGGTTGAGAGCTGCTTGAGGGCGCATTAAGGCCTTGATTTGCCAAACTTCCAAAGCCTGCCCTGAGTATGGGCAGAGCCTTTTTCATGACTAGAGAGAGAGTCCAGCCCCTTTCACAGGCTGGCAGTTGGAGTTGGAAGGACTACATGGAAATGGTGGTAACAAGGCAGGTTTCAGAACCTGACTAGGCAGCTTGCATCCTCTCACCCCACTCTCCTTTTGATTTGCTCTTCACTTAGGGCACTGGTACCTTCCTCTGCGGGGTGTTCACGCTTCCCTGCCGAACCCTCACATTTCCCACTCTTCCCTTTCCAGGCCCTTTCCCCCTCTCCATTCCAGCAATTAAGCACTTAAAAGCCTCCTACTTTAAGATACCTCCCAGTACCCCAAGTCCCTCCAGGCTTCCCTTCTTCCCCTCCAATCACCTGATATCTGCTACCTTAGGTCCACTGCTCCCCCCAAATTGCTCTTGTCAAAGTCTCTATGGAATACCATATAGCTAAAACTACAGGTCCCTATGTTCTTTGTCTCAAATGAAATTTTGCTGACATCTTCAGAGTTTCCTTCCTTGTGAACTTGGCACCTCTGCTCCTGCTCGTGCTGCTTCTCAGAGTCTCTTACAGGCCCTGGTTCCTCTTCTTTATTGGAAGTGGCTCCTCAAGATCCAGCCCTGGCTTTTCTCCTTGTCACACAGACTTGCTCCTTGGGTAATCCCTCCCAGGCCCCCTGGCCTCACCCACAACTAGATATCCATCAGATCTCTGATCAGGTGGAAATGGGTCTAGGGCCATCACTCAGGGCTGTAAAAGATGCCAAATGGAGAGCAAGGGCTGGATCCTGGGACAACCTTGTGGTCTCTACTCAACCATAACTGATCCTAGTTATGCCTACAGGGTCAGCATCCACCAAAATCCAGGTCAAGTCATACTTTGCTCTGATGAATGCTCCCAGAGTTCTATCTGGGACATACTGAGCATCAAGAGGCAGAAGGTTCAGCTTCCCCTCAGGGAGCTAGGTACCCATAAGCCTAACCCCTAACCCCTACTATCTCCCAGTTCTAATGTGTGCAAGAGATACAGCCTCGGGATGGACCTACCCTGCCAAGTCCTCCATTTTGCACTGAACTCTGGGCTGGACATCACCAGAGAGGAATTCCCCTTTTCAGGACACACCTAAGTCCATGTCATCCCAGAAGGCTGGACTCTGCCTCTTCATGGGACTGGTTTCTGTTTACACAGTCCTGGCACCAACTACACACAGGGGACCAACACTGCTGACTTTGGAGCAGCTGTGGAAGACAACTGGGGCAGAAGGTGAGGCTGGATTGGTCCTGAGAGTAGCAGCTAATTCTCAACCATGGACGGGGCAGAGACAGGGCTCGTCCACAGTTGGGGATCGGGCATACTAAGGTGGGATTTCTTGATTGTACCAGAAGACCCTGGCCCTTGGGACCCCACCATTCCCCTCTTTCTGACAGAATGAGGGGCTAGAAGTGCTGACCCCAAAGGAGCAAGAGAGTTTGCATTTACTGTTGCACACTTTGGCTATGCTTGAAGGCACTGAGGGCCTTACCATGAGTGCCGAGGCCCTGGGAAGCCCAGAGGTGCCAGCTGAGGCCTAGGGAGGGGTGAGTATTTCCCTTTAGGGATACCTAGACCCCTCTATGCCTGAGGATCCTGGGGTCACTTGGGGAGGGAGAAAGCTATTAACTAGTCCCCTAAAGGAAGCATCCAGCTACCCTCATGTGACTGCCCACAGGCTTCTACCTACCCCCGCTACTCAATGTGGCACTATTGTACATGTCAGGGTCCAAGAGTTGTGGTGGTATTTTTGCCTCCTAGCTCAGGCTCTGACTGAAGTGCAAATATCCCCACTATCTCATCCTTGAAACCAGAACTTCCATGCTGGCTCCCAACCTGGACTTGGGGGACCCCTGACTAAGAGAGGCCTTTGGTCAGAGACTGACCTCTTAGACTCCTAGAGTTAATTTTGGCCTGTGTACTCTCATCTGATGCTGCTTGGCCAGTGGGCCCTGTAACCACCACCCATCTGCTGGCCCCAGCTTACAGGTAGCAAGACTGAGGTCCCAGACTCCTAGGCAGAACAGGGATTCTAGGAGGCAGGACTTCCTGCCATTGACAAGGCTGAGGCTGGGCAAGGGTTCTCCCACCACACCCATGCACATGTTCTTAAGCAAGTACCCTCAGGCCCACATTGGTATGCTAGGACTCTCAGATTGTACATGCCCGGTTTTGGGCTTGTGTGCAGCATGTGTGTGCACGCCAGCACCAGCCGTTCATGCCACATGCAGGCCTCATTCTCAGGAAGAGAGGAGGGCCTGCTGCCCTCAGAGGAGATACCCCTGCAACACTACCAGGGAGTCAGGGGGCACTTCTCTTTACCTCAAGTCAGGAGCTTGAGACTGAGGCAGGCCTTCTCCAAGGCCTCTGAGAGTACCTCTGCTCCTCAGACTCCTGCACAGGACTGGATGGATTTAGAGCGTTCCCCGCAGCCACCTCCTCCAGGAAGTCTTCCTAGGTACTCACCTGCCCCGCCCTCAGACTTTGGGGGAAACGGGGTCTCGGGGGTCAAGGGTCACTAGGGCGGGCCAGGTCCCGGAAGCGGAAGCGCGGCGCACTTCCGGTGCGCAGCGGGCGGCCATGTTGGAGCAGCGGAGGCGGCGCAGAGGCGCGTCCTGGGTCCCCGCGGCGGCGCCGGTAGGTTGGGGCCATGGGCCTAGCCGCGCCGCGGAGGGGCCGTCCGCGAGGCGACAGGGCGGATGGGCCGGGCGGTCGGCCCTTTCGGGACCCGCGCCCTCCAGTGGCCCGGCCAAGATCCTCCCCACCCCCCCACCCCCTGCCCAGCGACCCCACCCTGGGGCTGCGCGACCGGGTCGGGCTTGCCCCGCCCGCCTTGTGCGTTTCGCTGCCTCCAAGATCCCCGCTGCTGCCCGCGGCTCAGGCCCCAGGGACACGGACTCCCAGGCCAGTGGCCTTGCTCTGCCCCCAACCTGGTCCCCTTTGGATGAGGCCTCTCCTGTCCCCCATCTTTCATCAACTTCCCTGTCGGCCCCGGGGGCACGTGTGAAGGGAAGTCGGGGGCCAGACTGCAGCCTCTGTTTCCGAAGCCTCTTGGAAAACCCAGAAGACCCCTCCCAAGAGACTAGACCTACCTGGGCGGAAGAGCCCCCAGTTCACCCCCAATATCTGCCTGCGGGGAAACAGGCCCCTCCCTATTCTACAGTTCACAGCCCTGAGAACTACATCCCCTGAAAAGAAAAAAATAAAAGAAGTAAAGTCATGTGCAAGGATTGTGCTTGGAGAATGGCCTCTGGAGAGAGGAAGTGCCCGAGACACCTGAGGATCCAAGAATGTTTCCAAACAAAGAGCCCCAGGGCACTTCCTCCAGGGGATTCTGAAAACTTCCCTCTGCTCCATTAGGGACGGTGGGAAGAAGCTGCACAGACGCGCCTCCTGGCCCCAGGGACGTGCCTGATCCCAGCTGATCTTTTAATGCTCTGGTACAGCTGGGATCAGGCTCCCTCTGGGAGCCCTCAGTGCTGGGATTAGTCATGATTGATGGCCTACGGCTTCTTCAGAGAAGCCTGGGACAACTTGGGTGTTCCCAGACAGCTCCATCTGGGCTGTACTGAGGTCTGCAGGCTTCCAGACCCTAGTTAGGACAGCTCAAATTTCTAGTGTCCACCTTATGAACCATTCTGTTGGAGCCTTTGGCTGTCAGACCTTGGGCTCTTGGTCTGGCTGCCTGGCCCACAGCCTGCCTGATTGCCCAGACGTGTGTCATGAGTATCTGCTACTTATCTTTTTAGTTTCTGTTGAAGGAGAGTCTGAGTCTTGCTTTGAGGTTGAGCTCCATGCTTTGAGTGCTAGGAGTCAGACTTCTGAGCCTGTCTGAGGACTCCGAAAGCAGAACTTCTGGTGGACAGGGAGAGTCACCCCTGAGCACCTGGATAACAGCAGCTGGAGGAACAGAGATGGGCGTGGATGTTGAGTGTAGGTGTGGGCTCTTTGACCAGACTTAAAGGCTCATGTTGCCCTGCTGTCAGCTGGTTTTACAGCTAGACCT
The DNA here is from genome assembly GCA_030068075.1 of Paguma larvata. Classification (NCBI taxonomy): domain Eukaryota; kingdom Metazoa; phylum Chordata; class Mammalia; order Carnivora; family Viverridae; genus Paguma; species Paguma larvata. Next base: position 17,293,549 of record CM057842.1, on the reverse strand, counting down.
CCCAGGCCTGACCACAGACTCCAGTCACACACGTTAAATGTGCCTTACTGTTTCTCATTTCTGAGACATTGCATCGGCTGTTCCCCTTTTTGCTGCATTTCCATCTGGTCCTTCCTACTCATCACTCATGTCCCACCTAGGTATTGCCTTTCCTAGGAATCCTTCCTTGACCCAGTGGAAGACTGAACTGGGTGTCAGTGTGCACCCCCAAGAACTTTCATGGTCTCTGTCTTGCCTTCTGTACAGGACTCCTTGAAGGTGGATATTCACCTGCATTCCCAAGGTTGAGTCTAATGCCAGGTTTCTGGCCTCAGAAAATAGAGAATTGGGGCGCCTGGGTGGCTCAGTCAGTTGAGCGTCCGACTTCGGCTCAGGTCATGATCTCGCGGTCTGTGAGTTCAAGCCCTGCGTCGGGCTCTGTGCTGTCAGCTCAGAGTCTGGAGCCTGCTTCGGATTGTGTGTCTCTCTCTCTCTCTGCCCCTCCCCCACTCATGCACTGTCTCTCTGTCTCAAAAATAAATAAACGTTAAAAAAATTTTTTTTTAAAAGAAAATAGAGAATTGCATTAAAATGGCCCAACCAAGTCCAAATCTTCCTAGGGACCCAGCAGCGTGTTGGATGGCTGTGATGAGCTTCTGGACATTTATCTCAAAACTACCTCTGACCCATGTGGGTCCATCCTGCCACCCTAGTCCTCACCCTGCCGCTATAGTAGGTCAGGAGGCCAGGGCTTTGCCCCAAGCTGTGGCTCACTCTGGCCAGACCCCTCTGTATAGATGGTTGTTATCAAGGAGAGTACAGGCCCTGATGCCTTATCTACCTGCTCATCTTTTTGTTTTTTTTAAGTTAATTGTTTTGAGAGAGGGAACCAGCGGGGGAGGGACAGAGAGAGAGGAAGACAGAGGATCTAAAGCAGGCTCCACACTGACAATAGACAGCCCAATACAGGGCTCAAACTCAAGATCATGACCTGAGCCAAAGTCAGAGGCTCAACTTACTGACCCACAGGTGCCTTGATCTTTTTTTTTTTTTAATTAATCTAATGATAGATTTCCTTTAATGCAATATATCCAGAGTATTATTTTTTTTAAGTAATCTCTGCACCCAACATGGGGATTGAACTCCCAACCCTAAAATCAAGAGTAGCATGCTGTACCAGCCCAGGCACCCCTCAGTGCCATTCTTATTGATTCTTTTCCTCTTGTCTTGGAGGTGCCAAGCGCTGGTTTGTGGATACCCAGGCAGATCTGCAGTGCCTAATGCCATGAGCGTGGTGGTGCAGCATGTGGAGGAGAAAGCTGTGCATTCCTGGTCGCGGATCTCCACGGCAGGGAAGAAGGCCCTGGAGGAGGCGCTGCTTGTCTTTAACCCCATGAGCCAGGATCTCAGTGCCACAGAGGCCCAGCTTGTAGCCTTCCTGCAGGGCCTGCGGGATGATGGCTTCCAACCTACCATCCTGCGCAGCGGTGATGTCTATGGCTATAGTTCATGCACAGCCAACCCCCCAAGCCAGACGAAGCTGCAGGCTCGTGCCCCCACCCCAGCTACCACATCACCTCCAGCCAGTGCTCCCCGAACTGCCATGCGGTTGCCTGCAGGCCGGGCCACGCTGCTCCCTATGCCACTATCTGGGAGGCTGCCCAAAGCATCCACACCAGCCCTTGCCAAGCATGCTACCACCAACCTGCTGCTAAGCTCTCTGAAGCAGTCAAGTGCCAGCCGTGCCCGGGGTGCAGCAGTGGGCTTCCCCACCCACCTCTATCCAGGTGTCTACCCTGCCATGCGGCTCTCTGTTGTCCTTGAGGCCCTGGTTCCACTAAAGACTCCCATGCCCTGCTTGGGTGCCAGGCACAAGGCACAGTCACTGCAGCTCTCACTTACAGACTCTCCCCTGAAGCTGCGCAAAGGTCCAGGGAAGAGGTCAGGGAACTCTCGGCCCAAAGCTCCCAGAAAAGCCACAAGCAAGGGCCCCAAATGTCTGACTCACAGAGGCCCCAGGGCCAGACCCCAGCAAGGCACTACACCCCGGAAAAAGACCTGCAAAGCTACTGTGTCCCTCAGTGGCCTACAAAGGAAAAGTGGCTCTGCCCTGGGCACCAAAACATCCCAGGCCAAGGCAGCTCGAACACTGGCCAAAGCTGCCCAGGCCAAGGTGGCTCGAACACAGGCCAGAGCTGCCAAGGCCCGGGCAAAAGCCAAGGCGGCACAGATCAGGGCCAAGGCCAAGGCAGCACGGATCAGGGCCAAGGCCAAGGCAGCACGAATCAAGGCCAAAGCCAAGGCAGCGCGGGCTAAGACCAAGTCAGCGCAGGCTAAGGCCAAGGCAGTGCGGGCTAAGGCCAAGGCAGCGCGGGCTAAGGCCAAAGCAGTGCGGGCCAAGGCCAAAGCAGTGGGAGCCAAGGCCAAGGTGGCTCGGACCCAGTCCAGGAGCAGGGGCAGGCCAAAAGGGTCTGTTCAGGCCAGGACTGCAAGGAGGGGCCAGAAAAGCGGCCCTGAGACTGTGGGGCAGAAGAGGAAAAGGGCTGAGGAAGCAAAAGATCTTCCTCCCCGGAAAAGAACACGACTTGGGCCCCGATCCCCTAAGGCATGGCTAGGACCTGGAACAGCAAAGCTGCTGAAGTTCCAGGCCATCAAGGTGAACAGGCGGTCCTCGGACGATGAGGTTCGGCGGCGGGCTCAGCGGATCCTCCGTGTGAACCTGTCTCCTGTAATACAGCTCCAGCCATTGCTGCCATACTCAGCACCCTGATTCCTTCACATAGCAATGTTTGGGGAAACTGAGCCCAGTTGTCTGTGTGACCAGTGGCACAGTGTGCAATGCCCACGGATTCTACAACCCCAAGGACTCCGGGTGCCTCTCCAGGGCCCTGAGAGCCACCATTCTCCTTTCAGAGACTGGAGGATATGGGGTGGTATGGGTGGGTGGTAGGGGTGTTCTCATGGCGCGATGCACTGTGATTGTTATTCTTCAAGTTGTACCTCCACTGTTCCATCTATCACGTTTTATACCTTTCCACCTTTCAGTCTCCCTGCCCACCCTTCATGGTCTTTTTTTGTGTTTGTAACTGCTGGCAGGCCAGCTTGAGCATATAGAAGTGGCCCCAGGAACAGGGCTGCCAAAGAGGGTCCTGGTAGCCCAAGACAAGTCCTGGATGTGAGTGAAAAGAGAAGCTCCCAGGCTTCTCTAGAGGTGCTGGCCTTTGTAGATGTGTGAGAAGCAGCCCCTGAGGGCAAGGGCAGAGCCACTCTGAGGTGGCATGCCTCTCCTTAGGGCGGCACTGGTCATCCAGGTTGGCCCCCTGCCGGAGGACAAAAGGTGGCTCTCTGGGGAACCTTGCAGCCAACAGGTTTTTAGGCCAGGGAAAAGGGATTTTGTGGTACTGCTCCCCAGGGGCCATTGTCTCCTAGCCTGCCTTAGCTGAAACTTTGGGGCTTTGGTGAGCTTGACTGAGGCAGGGCCAGGCCTAAATTAGCTGTAGTATTTCTGCCTCTCCTTCCAACCTCAATTTCCCCAGTTGGTGGCAAGGGATTGGGAGTTGAGTCAGAGGCCAGGGTTCTGGGTTGTAGAGCCACTGAGTCTGTCCTCACTGACTGCAGAATTTTCTCCTTGGGTGAGTTGGGTACTGTGTTAACTGAGCCAGGAGAGTTTCCACAACTGCTTCACTCCATTAGCAGTGCTTTCTGCCTGGGTCTCAAGCGTTCTGTTTCCAGGTCCAGCCATATGCCTTCCAACAGGGGCCTGTGTATTTCAGACATTTCAGCTCTTCCTGCTTTAGAGAGAGAGGGCTATGCTCCAAACAAAACTAGCTCCTTGCCCATTTGCCAGTCCTTCCCTGATTGCCCAGCCCAAAGGCAGTGCCTGGGACTGGTAGGGATGGGGACACATTCCCCAGAGACTCTAGAGAACAGGATAGATCAGAGATGGGGGATAGAGGTGGGAGCCTCATTTGAATGAGAATTGGATGTTTTCGCCCTCTGTGGGTTAGTCTAAATCCTGGCCCTGCTACATTGGATGGCAGACCTGTAGAGAAGTTCTTGCTTCTTGGTACCCCCTCCTCACCTTTATTCTGCATCTGGTGGTTGTAATTAATAGGGTGTGGCCTCCCTTGGCTCCCAAACTCTGGGGACCCCCATTGCTCCCAGCCTCACTGTGGCTTCACAACCCTGCATGCTCCTTCTCTCTGGTAATCCTGCTTTCATCTATCATGTGATTATGGGGCCACACTCAGCTCTGCAAAGGCAGCCTACTTGGGGCCCACTGTTCATCCTCTCTCTCAGGTCTGATTCCAGCTCCCATGGCCCAGGACCCCAGGCTGGCTAGGCCTCCTTTCCAGTCTGCAGCTCCTTTCAGTTCTGCTGCTGCCACCAGTGGGGGAGAGGTTGGCTCTTTCCCTGAGAGCCATCTAGAGGGAGAGAAGAAATCTCTGGCCTTTTGTGAGGCAAAATGAGGTGGGGGCACCCTTAGGATCTCTATTCAGACCCTGTCCTTCCCAGTCCAGGGTCCCAAGACACACTTCCCCTAACTGGCTGCTCAAGTGACAGCTGCTACCCACCTACTGGCAGTTTGATTGTTGGCCCTGGCCAGAACCTTGCCCACCTGTGGCCTCTGAACCCTACTGCATTGTCAGTCTCATCCAGGTGAGGAGGAGGGTGAGGGCTCTGGTATCTCTGGGTTTTCGTGGGCAGGTTTGGCTTTGTGGGTTCAGATCATTGCTGGGAGGGGGAGGCCTGTGCTATGAATTCTGGGGCTTGGGAGCCGACCATGCACCTCTTGCAGGAATCTGAGAATTGCTTCTTTTATGACATTCGGGATCAGAGAGGCCATGGCATTGAGAATGTGATCTGGAGTGGTCGTGGAAGCAACAAGACCTGGTGGCAAGCAGAGAGTGGTGATGGTACTCATGTGCTCATGTGTGCATGTCTAGGGTCAGGGCCCAGTCACTCTGGTCAGCCCTTGTGCTTACAGGTGTTGAGAACATCACCCGGCTGGACCTAGAGAGTGCCTTCTGCTTTACCCACCTCATCATGACGTTCATCATGCCCCAGCCTGAAGGCTTGCTCTGGTGCCTCCTGACCTGACAGCCACCAGTGATGCTTGCCTCTGGTGACCCAAGGACCCACTCTTGTCCTCAGACATTCTGCCTGGCAGCTCTGCTCCTGGAGCGCTCAGTGGACCATAGCCACTCTTGGCGTGCATGCTGATACTTTGCCTACAACTGCTCAGGCCTCTTTACTGGGATCCCTCCTGCCCCTGGCCACAGAATCAGTGATCTCGTTTGTGACCAGTGTTACTCTGACATTGACCCTTCCACTGAGGGTGAAGTCAACCTAGAGGAAGGGAGGTCGGGGCCTGGGGTGAAGCTAGAGGCTCAGGTTTGCTTCTTCCTCTCAGGTAATTTTCAAAGCTCTGGACCCAGCCATTCTGATGGAGAACCCAAACAACCCCAAGGATTCAGGGTGATCATCCCCGCAGCCAATCCTGTGCTCCTTGCGCATCGGGACAGCCAGATACAGCGGGGAGGTGAGGTCCTGCTTAGGTGTGTACACCAGTGAAGTATGGTGGCAGGCAAGCCAGCTCCGTCCCCCGGCTTCAATCCCTGACTCTGTCCCATCATTGTTCCTCATACCTATGCCCAGTGTATAGGGACTGGCAAGTGTAGCAATTTCTAACTCTGCTCCATCACAAGTCTTTTGTGGGACCCCATTGTGGTTCCCATCACTACTTTCTATGCCAGGTACTAGCCACGTACCCCATTTCTGCACCTATCACTGTACCTCATAACTGTCCCTTTTATGAGCCTCCATCACAGCTCCTATCCTGGTCCCCCTGACTCATCACCCTGATGAGTCATCACCCTGATTCATCACCCTAGCCTTACTTGGTGCCCGGCATCTCTGCAGCTGCCTCTAGGTGGCGCCAGGGCGTCTCTGGGTTGTGACCTCTTTCTTGAAAAACAAGTCAGGAGACAGATTCAGGCCAGGTGAGTACTAAAGCAGGACATACCCCAACCTGGCTTCTTCTCTACTCTCCACCCACTTTGTGGTTATTACCAACTACTTGCCCTGAGCCCCCATGCTAGTTTCCCAAGCAGGTCTTGCTTGCTCTTCTGATCAGGAGAGAGACACTCAGCAAAGGGAGGAAAAAGAGGTAACCTTGATTCAGTAACTGACTTAAGCTGTGGAGCAGAAAGGAGCCATGGACCCATCTGTCCCATGTGTACATTAAACAAGTGCCCATTGAGATCCACTGTGTGCCAGGCTTCTGTCTTCTGAGCAGTGTTCAGTGGGGGAGCAGATAAACAAGGAATCTATCTTCTTGGAGCTGACATGAAAGTGAGAAAAACTTGACGAATAAGCTAACTAATACTGTATATGGTTTGGCTGGATGATAAACTGACTTCTAGTTTTGACCATGGACTGGGGAATGGAATGGTTTACTGCAAGGGGGAAGAAGTTTTCAACTATCTAGTAATGCCAGGATGAGGTGGGTATTCAGGAAGAGGTGGGATGTGCAGGTCTCCCTTCAGGAGTGATATCAGGGCTGGAGCAGTGCAGAGATGGAATTATTACCGTTAGACTGTGGTCATCCTAAGATGGTGTGCCCAGAGGATCAGGTATGGGGGAGTCCCACAGCATGAACACTGGAGGAGGTGGCTGCAGTGATGCAGAGAGAGAAGAAACCCTACCCCATTCCTTCCCCTTCCATCCCAGTCATAGAGGGATGATGACCAGTGCACCTGAGGTTCCCCAGTCTGTGTCTCCAGAGCTCCTGCATGTGACAAATCTCCATGTGAACCCTAAATTGCACACACTGGGTGATAGGCTGCTGGGGCAGCCTAAAGGGACACTCCTACTACTATGCCCTTTAGGAGCTCATGACCAGAGGCAGCTGCCTATGCCATGGCCATGTCTCTGAGTGCAGGCCCACAGCTGGGGCCCCAGCCAACAGGAAAGGCATGGTGAGCACCATGAGAGAGGCATCCTGTGGCCAGTGGGCTGGGCAAGCTGGGGGACTGGGCAGACTCATCTTGGCCTCCTCCCTGCCAGGTGCGGGGCCTTTGCGTCTGCCACCACCACACAGCTGGTACCTACTGTGCTCATTGCCAGGACCTGTACTAGGACCCATGGCATGCAGCAGAGCCTGGGCATCCCCACATCTGGCAGGATAGGTGCCGTGCCCTCTGTGCCTGGCCACAATTGCCTAAGTCAGCCCACTCCACATCCCTCTTCCTTGTTCTGCCCCAGAATGCTAGTGTAATGGGCATGCCCGCAGTTGTCACTTTGACATAGCCCTGTATCTGGCAATGTGAGTGGAGGTGTGTGTGATGCATGTCAGCACAACACAGCACAGCTGGGTGCCACTGTGAGCTCTGCCAGCCTTTCCACCAAGATCCCTGGGAGGATCCCCATTCCCTTCACTCTTGCAAACATGAGCCTTCCAATCCCCAATCCCACCTCTGACCTAACTGTTTTCACTTCTGACCCATGATTGTGACTGTGACTGTGACCCTGTGGCTACTCTGGAAGGGGGTTTGTGTGATGCCCACACAGAGAGACCCATGGCCCCTTCTCTGAGCAGTGTCGCTGTTGAGTTCATGTCGGATCAGTGCTGTGACTTCTGCCGGCCTGGTCACTGTGACCTAAGCCCCACCCAGGCAGAATGTTGCCAGTATGAGTTACCCTGAGAGTAGGCCCAACCCCCATATCCTTGCCCTGCCCCCAGTCACTGCTCTAATAACACATGCATGCACCTATCCCTGCAGCAATTCCAGTAGCACCCTGGAGAGCCCTGTGCCCTAGCCTGCAGACACTACCCCTGAGGCCAGGTCCCTGGCACCCATGCCTGAGATACCTCCAGCAGTGTCTGTCACTGTAAACGCTTTGTCTCTGGATGGGACTCCAGCCTTTGTCTGGTAAGCCTTGCCCCACCTTCTGATGTGACCTTAATTTGGGGCACTAAATTTCTAGAAGCTGACGAGTATAAGGCTATAATCAGTGTGACTGTAGGCTGAGCCTTGCACATGGGTTGGTTCTACTCTTTGATCTGGTTACCAGGGTCAACACCACCTCAGCGAGCTGAACCAGCATATGCCCTCAGGTGTAGTTTTGGGAACATAAAAGGAAAAGCGATGAAGCAGGTTACAACATATTGTGCACTGGGGTTAAAGGTGTTTCGCAACAAACATATTTGGAGGAAGACTCAGTCCAAGAAAGAATTCCATCCCCTTCTTGCCTCTCCTTGAACATAAATCCTTTAACTTTTACTTTAACCTCTGCAGTATCCTCATCTTACCTCTTATGAAGCTGCGAGGAAGTATACTGACATCTCATCTCCCTCTAGCTGCAGTGGAACATTGAAGCCCTGTGCTGACTCCCCTTCTTCCTGCATCAGGCAATCCCAGTATATGACCTCCTAGGCCCCAAAACTTCCTATCCTTTCTCCACCTACTTACTCTCTCTTACAGCCCAAGTTCTGGAGTCTGATTGGTGACTCTCTAGGCTGCCGGCCTTGTGACTATGCCTACAGCAATGGGTACAAGGTAGGGCCAGGGAGTTGGGATCAAGTGATAAGAATCAGGAGTTGACTCTTCTTCCCTGCCCCCATGCTAGCTCAGGTGTTCTTCTGGGGAAGACCTCTGCCTGTGCCACCCCCACCTCCATGGCTGCCATGAACTGCAATCTGGGCACTTCTGTGTTGCCCTTGACCAAACCACTGCTAAAGCTGAGCTTGGCCAGAGCCTCCAGCCAGGTGACCCCCTGTTGCCTATGAGTGTCCAGGAGGAGTAGGGGCAGGGGCAGGGGCAGGAGAAAACCAAGGCTCAAACTTGGTTTTCAGGGGAGAGAGGGAGTATGTAGAGAAGACTAGTTGGAACAAGAGACTGGGCTGGGTTAGGAAGGTGAGGAAGTCCAGGTGAGAGCATCAGCATGGTCAGAGGTTTGGTGTCTTAGAGCCCGTATTATCAGGGCAGTGTGGGAGAGGAGAGGGCCAGAATGTTGGAGGACACTGACACTTGACTTACCCCCAGGGAGCCCCTTAGCCTGCTCCTCCCCACTGTACACAAGTCCCAGGGGCCTCTCCTAGTTGATTCTGGCCCCAACTTTGGAGTCAGCATGACCCTCCATGTTCCCGCCATCCGATGGCAAGCCTATTACAGCAGCCAATTGCCCAAGGTAAGGAGTCAGAAACAAGTGGAGTCATGGGACACTAGGGCCTTAGTAGGGATGGGGTCCCTGGGGTCTTCAGTTAATGGGAACCTAAGTCCAAGTCTTGAGGGTCCAGGTCTTGGGGCAGTCTGGGCCTATGAGTCTGCGTCTTGTATCCAGGCCCCAGAGGAGCCCCTACTCCTGCAGTAGAGAGCTAGCTCTGTGCTCTGGACTGGCTTGAACTTTGCACATGTGGTTGACAGGGCTGGCCTCTGCCGGCACCCACAGTGGCTCATGCCATGGAGTATGACATTGTCCTGTGCTTTGAGACTAAGGTCAGTGACATAGGTGCCAAGCAGGTGGATGGATGATGCTGGGTGGTGGGCAGGGGCAGCTCTGTGACTGCTGATCCCTAACCCTGGCACCTGAGTATTGGCAGACATTAGTCTGTGTTTATTCCCAATTCCTATCCAGCAGCACCTGCTGTGCCCATCTGTGCTCAGAGCAGCTATTCCAGGTTGCCTTGACCCACGTACACAGGTAGGCAGGACCCTCTGACTCCCCCCATATCAAGACCTTATTATGCTGCTAACACATTTGAAACAACACCCAAAGTGGAAAATCTCCAATATGGAATGTCATTATGTCAAAAAGCAATCAAAACAAGGGCTGAATATAAAACAGAGCAGGATTTAAGAAGTTGGTCTTTTTGCATGGGTCCTATGATGAAATACTGGATGCCACAGAAATGGGACACGACCCTGGGACCACATAATCATGATTTCCTCATCCCACCCTTACTCCTTCTCTGCTCCCTGCAGAGCTATGGTTTTATCCAGACCTTTCTTCTTTTTTTTTAAGTTGTTTTTAATGTTTATTTATTTTTCTGAGAGAGAGACAGACAAAGCATGATAGGGGGAGGGGCAGAGAGAGAGGGAGACACAGAATCTGAGGCAGGCTCCAGGCTCCAAGCCATCAGCACAGAGCCTGATGTAGGACTCGAACTCACGAACCACGAGATCATGACCTGAGCTGAAGTCGAATGCTTAACCGACTGAGCCACGTAGGCGCCCCCAGACCTTTCTTCTTTGAGCCAGGAACGTGCTACTCTGTGATCCTATGGCTATGGAGGACCAAGGGGGTGCGGAGACTTGAGGGGGAGCACTGTCCTTCTGAATTCGGTGAGGTCCTAGGGGCTCCACCCCACATCTGGGGGAGACAAATTTTAGCAGGATAAAATTAATGCAGTGGGGCTGGGGAGTAGGTGTCTGAAGACCTGGAGTTGCACCAAGAGGATCGAGACAGGTAGATAGTGTAGGGAGGGGGGTCCAGGCAGGAGCAAAGCACATGCCAAGGATAGAAGGTGAGAATAGGCAGCCACCAGACCTCAAAGGACCTTGTGGGCCAGGAGAAGGACTTAACCTTTATTGAGGGGCCTTGGGGAGCAGTGGAAGGGGTTTGAACAGGGAAGATTCATGGGGGAGAATGGATTGTTAGGAGAGGCTACTGCAGTGATTCTAAGTGAGAGGTAGCATCGCCTGGACTAGATTGGAGGCATTGGAAGAAGAAATAGACTCAAACGAGAAATAGGAAACGGTCAGGAAGGGGCTCTGAGGTCCAATGCAAGTTAGTAGGTATTAGCGAGTGGGGCTGGGATCACTGCCCTCTGCCTGTTGTCCTCCACCTCCTACTAGATTCTGATATTGCTATGGATGAAGGAGTTGCCTGAGCTAAGATCTATGGACACTGGGGCCACAGGGCGCTTACAGGAGCTCCACAAGGCAAGCCACACGGAGGCAGCAAGGACAGTCCTCTCTATGCCTGAGGTTTGTGCCCGCTTTGTCTAAAGCATCTTGGCCCTGCTCCATGGGGGTGGCCTTGGTCAGTGTGTGCCTCTGAGCTAAAGGGGTTGCAGGATAGGGGTTGCAGAAAGCACCATGAGGTTCATCTTGTTCTTTCTCCTGCCAGCATGTGAGTGCCACCCCCCAGGATTCACTGAGTACTAAGTGTGCCCTGCTAGGTGGGCAGTACCCTTGCCATCCTAATATCATTGGTCGTATCCGTGACCACTGTGTGTCTGAAATGTATGGTTTCTTGCCCACTGGCTGCAATGGTAAGGCTTCAGGACTAGTGAGTATGGGTGTGAGCTCTGGGACCAACCATCTCCCTCCTTGGCATGGCATGATTGCCCTGTCATTCCCCACAGAGTGCTGCTGCAACACAAAGGGTGCCACTAGTGCCATTTGTAACCCTGTGAATGAACAGTACACATCCCAGGCTGGACTTGCTGGTCGCCGCTGTGACCACTGCCTCTTTGGCCAATGGGGCTTCCCACACTGCCAGCCCTGTGCCTTCAATGGGCATGCCAAGTTGTGCCGCCCACTTACAGGTGTTTGCCAGGCTTGCCATAGAGCCGCCACAGGCCAGCACCATGAGAGGTGAGCACTGGCATTGGAAGGGTTGGGTAGGAATTAGGATGAGTGGGCCAGGCCCCGTTCCATGCACTACTGCCCACAGGTGCTTGGATGGCTACTACAGAGACCCTACTCTGGGCTCAGGCCAGCAGCACCGGCCCTGCCCCTGTCCTGGGCATGCTGGCTCTGGTCTCTATCATATGAGTTCCCGCCATGTGGACAGTACGAGCAGACGTGTTCTGTGCCTCTGTGCACCTGGTTATGCAGGTGAGAGATGTTTGGCAGGTGCAAACTCATGGGCCTGCTCACTTGTTCACAATCTCATCAGGTCCAGGAGGCAAACCTTTGCCAGTGCCACCTGCATGTTGAGCGACAGTCTGGGCATCTCTCCTGGAGGAGTTGCTCTTCAAGGGAGGGAGGGTCAGACGGGAGGAGCTATAGGCATGGAATTTGTAAGCCACAAAGGTGGTCTGTAATGTAGCTACTGTGTTCTCTGCTCTGTTGGCTTGGCCACAGACTTTCTGGCTGGGTATGTAGGACCCACAGACCACAAGGGTACAGGAAGATATCTGAGACAACCCACATATACCTCAATCCTTTCCAGGCCCCTGCTGCTGCTGCTGTTCCTCTGGCTACTTTGGGTCCCCTTGGCCAGGGGAGACCCCAGAAGAGCATGTACTGACCCTGTCAGTGCAACAATAATATAGATCCCCATGATCCTGCTGCCTGCGATCCCCACAATGGGCACTGCCGGCGCTGTCTACACCACAGCCATGGTCCTGGCTGTGCCCACGGCAGGCCTGACTTCCATGGCAGTGCTTTGTGCCCAGGTGGCTCCCGGCATGAGTGCATGGCTAGGGTGGATGGGAACATCCCAAGGTAGGTTGGGGGTTGTCCTTCCTCAGACCCTTCCTCTTCCCAGGCTGTAGCTGTGCCCCCGGGGCACTCCTCCTGCATGGTGCCCGTCTTGGGCTGAAGCCTGCTTCTGCAACCGGGTCAGTGGGCAGTACTCTTTCCACCCCCACACACTGGGGCAGGACTGGAGCTGCCATGCCCCCCTCTTCTGAAACCTGAAGGAACCTAGGGGCTATGAGCCCTGAAACTGCCATGCCCAACACACTTTGCAGCCAGCATGTCACCCAGTGAGTGAGCCCATGTTGCACATAGCTTGTGGCAGCGGCCAGGTGTGAGTGAAGGTGTGTGCGCCTATGACATGATGTTACTTGTGGCTGGTATGAGTGTTCATGTGATCACCAGCACCAGTGTGTGGGGCTCCAAACAGCTGTGTGACTCTCTGCTTTTGTGTGACATAAACTATAAGGTAGTGGCAGGGTTTGGGGTAGAGCAGACACGAAACCACACGTGCCTGACCCCACATGCCGCCAAGAGCTAGTATGTGGGTGACCCGCTGTGAATGGGTCCCAGCAAGTGGCAGGAGTCAGGGGGATTAGGCTGAGGAGACAAAGGTGAAGGGTTAGGATTGAGAGTTGGTGCTGGCAAAGGGGGATGGCCATTGTGAGCAAGAGTTTCCGGGAGGAGAGTGGTTAGCAACAGAATGAGATGAGGCCTGAAGCGTGTGTTCTTGTGTCCTTGGTGAAGAGACGGTGGGAGGCGTAGGGGTGAGGGTATGGAGACAGCAGGCTGTTTGGATCAGGACACAGAGGGAAAAAGGGCAGCAGGTTAGGAGTTGAGAACCCAGAGGGTCTGTGGGAGGCTGGCAATGTGGGAAGGTGGGGGCTGGCCAAGGAAGTCAGGCCAGAGAAACCAGGAAGGGAGAAGCCTTCAGTCAAGCACGGGTGTGGGTGCTGCCTGGGGCAGGAGTAGGGCAAACGCTGTGTGCTCGGTGTGTGTATGCTGCCTTTCAGTACTTGTGTCCTTCTCCTGTCATAGGGGAGGCTCTGTGTTCCTACGGACTAGCTCACGCTCTCTTCACTCAGGTCATAGGTTGGTGCCCCCGCTGGGTGGGATTTGGGGGCCGTATGTGCTCCAGGTGTCAGGATGGGTACCGGGGTGACCCAGAGCAAGAATGCAGAGAGGGCCACTCATACCATACCACTGGGGGTGAGGCTGCCCTAAAGAGGCCCGGTGTGGAGTAGCAGGGGAGCGATGGGGCTTTGCTGAGGGAGAGCACAGCATGTTTATTGCTGTTTCCCCCCACAACTCGGAGAAATACTCATGGACACAACTGTTGGCAAGGCCAGAGAGCACACATCAGGTGGCTCTTTTCTGAACCCACCTGCCAGTCCTTTACCCTAGCTGACCCCTGACTGGGCTGTAGAGCTTCTGGAGTATTGTGCTCTTTCTCTGACCAAAGGCTGCCATGCCATATGGCCTCTATGGCCAGGGAAGATGCTAGCGCCTATGGCTGTTCTGAGCAGTGGCCTGTGTGCACCCTCCCACTCATATAGGACAATTCTCTAGGCTTTTTGGAGGCAAGGCTAGGGCAAGTGCTGTATGCTTTCTACCCTGACCCTATATCTTCCCCACAGCCTGTGCCTGTGACTCACTGGGCTCTGTCCTGCCCAGCTGTGATCCACACACAGGCGCCTGCCTGCCTCTGCAGAGAGAGAGCGTCTCAGAGCTGAGGTGCCAGGCACGTGCCCATGGCTCCAGAGGTGGCTTCCCACACTGCACCTCCTGCCCTACGTGTTTCACCTCCTGGGATCCACATCTAGCTTCGCTCCAGCTGCAGCTAGAAACTGTGGCCCAGAAGGTGGCCCCCTACACAAGAGGATGCCTGACTGAGGGGCCTGGGGCCAGGGTGGACACCTCCAGGCCCTGGAGGTGGTACTCCAGCAGGCACAGACTCTCCTGGAATCTTCTGCACCCATTGTGGGGGACTCTGGAGCAACTTAGAGAGTGGATAGCTGGATTCAGGCAAGAGGTCTTGGGTCAGTAAGGGGGAAGTCTCCAGCTAGCTTCTCAGGGTTGGGGATTCAGGGGGCCTTAGGTTGGCCTGTCTTGAGTCCTGGGTCTGGGAGTCAGGTGGGTTTTCCTGAGTGCGGAGTCATGAAGGAGAGTACATCTCTGGCCAAGCTGATACTCCATCTTCCTGCAGGAAGAAAGTGACTGCTTTGGCCCAGACACTGTGGGCCACAGGACAGGTTGTGGCAGAAAGAAAGCCATGAGTTAGGAGGCAGTGCGAACATCTGGAAGAATTATCTTGGGAGCTAAACTGTGTCAAGGGCTTGGCCTGGCCCAAAAGGGCAACAGGAGCCCAAGATGAGGCCTAATGAGCAGGTGAGTGGGCAGCAGGTGTGGGTAGGGGGTAGGCTGGGGCAGAAAGGAGGGGCCAGGTGCCTTTGCTTATGTACCTGGGGGAACCCAGAAGGCTAATTGACCCTGCCTCAACTAGTGGAGCCCTGAGCTACCCTTCTATCCATCCCTGCCATCCCCTGCAGATACTGAGGCCCAGGCCTCCTCAGCTGCCTGCTTCCCAAGAGGCCTGCTTGGAGCCCAGGTTGTGACCATGTTTGGAGAATGAGACAGCATCCTGGGACAGGCCCAAGAGACCAGTGGTGGACAGAGCAGCTTCTGTGGGAGATGGGCCAGCCAGGGACAGGGACAGTGATGTGGGAGCTGAAACTGAAGAAGCTGGTTGACAGGATCTAGATGTTGTGTCCATAGCTTCTGAGACTCCTCGTCAAAGCTGGAGTGGTGGGTGAGGATACAGATCGCTACAGGCGGTTTTGCCAAGGTGAGGATTTTCATTTAGCCAAAATCTGGGCGAAGGGCAATAGGGGATATCAGGGGCATACATTTCTCCCTGGATCATCTGGCTTGTTTGCAGAAATGCAGGGGTTGGGGACCTGGACTGGTCTGTACTGTTCCTGTACCCTGTGGTGTTCCTTCTTGCCCTGGGACCCTGCCCACTACCCAGTGGGCTCTGAGTGCTTCCCATAACTCTAGCAGCCTTGATATAGCTGCCACAATTCTAGGGCAGCAATAGCAACTAGTACAGAGCCATTGGGGTCATGGGTGGGAGCCAAGGAGGGAGTCATATGGAACCATGGCTTGGCCATAGGGGTGCAGGAGATACATTCCACCTCTGACTCACCCCTACAAGCTGCAGCAAATCCAGGCCACAGCAAGCTCCACAGGAATCCAGGCCTGAGAGACATGGCATCGTGTAAGGGGGTCCTGGGTATGGCCACCACAGCCCCTGTACAAGCAACTGTACAGACCCTCCAGCATTGCCTCTTGGATACATGTCTGCTTGTTGTGTGTCTGTTCACAGCTGGGCAGGGGCAGGTGGGCATCTAGAACACTGCTGTGATACTCCTTCCAGAATGATGAATATTCATAAGGGCTAACCAGGGGTCAGATGGGAGCACTAGTATGCTCCTAAATGTTTAACAGCTGGTTGCTGGTCGGAGGTCAGAGGGAACTGATTTGTAGTGTTTATCAATTTCCGTGGCGTAAATAAATCATCCACCATAATTTTTTTTAATTTTTTAAAAATTTTAATGTTTATTTATTTTTGAGAGACAGAGAGAGACACAGAGTGTGAGCAGGGGAAGGGCAGAGAGAAAGGCAGACATAGAATCCGAAGCAGGCTCCAGGCTCCGAGCCATCAGCACAGAGCCTGATGCAGGGCTTGAACTCACAGACCGTGAGATCATGACCTGAGCTGAAGTTAGCCGCTCAACCAACTGAGCCACCCAGGCACTCCAAATCCACCAACGTTGATTTTAGTCTACCTATCAGCTGATTCACAAAATTCCTGAAATTTTAACACTTGGCTCTTGTTAACCCCTAGCACACCATGTAGTCATGTCAGAGGCAGGTTCAGTGAGAGGTTAGAGTCAGGGTTTGTTGGGTCAGGGATCAGAGTTCACATCCGAGATTCCTCCCCTAATTCCTACATATGAAGGTGCAGATGCTGTGAGTGTGCAGCTAGTGGCATGGTGTGGGCTGGCAGTGGCCCTCCCCCAAGGTGGGACAGTGAGCATTGCCCTCCTGCTGGGTCAGATCCAGAGTGCCCTCCCTGCACTAGGCCTGATATGCCATAGGCCAGGAACTGCCCAGAGCTGAAGGTGTCTTCCATCAGGCACAGCAGACCAGGTGAAGGGCCAGGACACTGGAGGTAGAGGTCAGAGGATGAGGAGCACAGGGATGCCCAACTGACCACCTGCGCCCTTCAGGGAGGGGGACAGCTAGGGCCTAGGACCAAGCACTGGATGTTCAGCTGGCTGAGGTGGGAAGTCATACAAGGGCTGCAGAACAAGGGCTGCAGGCAGCAAAACAGACACTTCGAGGCCTGGAGGCCAGTGTACAGGAGGTGACACCCCACCCATACCCCTTAGCTCCTTCACACCTCTTGTTCAGTGACTGCTATTATCCCCATTCTCCCCCCCAGAGATGGTGAACCACTGTGATACCCTGGCACTACTAAATGCACAGACCATGTGAGCTCCCTACTTAGTTGCTACCCTGCTGTGACCTCCCTGTGATCATCTGACCTTTGTCCCAGGTGGCAGGGCACTTGGCCTGGATGATTCTGGCAGTGCCACTGAGTGGATGTGAACCCAGTCCTGGGGCATCTGTCCAGGGCAGCTGTGGCTTTCAAGACCTATTTGGCCTTGTCAGCATCAGGCCAAGGAGAAAGAAGAGCAAGCAGTACATGCCACGGGCATGGCTGGGGGCCTGGGCAAGGTGAGATGGGTACACTGGGCATTGAGGTCTCAGAGGTGGGATTTAGGCTGGGAATGCGCTATACTGTGTTGAGGCAGGGTCTCAGTTATAAAGCCCCCTTCCGCCCCCAGGAACCTTGGGCAGCAATATGTCTGAAATAGCAGGATCTAGGTGGGGTGGATTTTTGGGCCAAGTCCTGCTCTAGGAGCTGCAGATGGCCCAGTTTGGCGTGGCAGAGTTGCAGAAGGGCACACATAGCCTGGTGGCCACGGTGCAAGATGCAGGAGAGTGAGTACAACAGGCACGAGCTGAGGCCCAAGAACTGCTGAAGTGGGTGCATAACAGCTATAGCCAGCTAAAAGGCGCACAGATGGGCCATGGTGGGGTGGGG
Organism: Paguma larvata; assembly: GCA_030068075.1. Classification (NCBI taxonomy): domain Eukaryota; kingdom Metazoa; phylum Chordata; class Mammalia; order Carnivora; family Viverridae; genus Paguma; species Paguma larvata. Next base: position 17,275,966 of record CM057842.1, on the reverse strand, counting down.
TATGGAGTGGGATCAGGGTCAGATGGACAGGTCAGAGTCAGAACAGGGATGGTGTGGGAGGGTCAGGGCTGGGTCCAGGTCAGGTCCAGATTCCTGTAGGGATCAGGGCTGGGGTCAAAGTTTACAACAGGGGTCAAATGTTGTTTAGGGTTAGAGCTCACTTAGGGCTGGGGTCAGAGTTAAGGTCATGACAGAATTGAGGACCAGGGTCAGAAATTAGGGCCAAAGGTCAGAACCTGGTTCAGATGACCTGATCGTCAGGGGTGGAGCACCACCCGGTGCAGAATGAGCAGATACTGAGGAAGCAGGTGCCATCGTGTGGGCCCTGGAACAGAGGGCAGCAAAGCTGCTTGAGCACATGTGGCTGTGGGCAAATGTGTATGCCACCTGCTAACTGTGATTTATGGATGCTAGTAAGACAGACTCTGTGACTACCTAAATGATCCCAGATTGACCCAAGAATCTCCTGACCTTGAGGGACCAGGGACCCCACAAAGTGCCTGTTGACCTTGAGTAACCCCCATGTGACCCCATGATATCCTCCAGTGATCCCCTGTCCTTGAGAAACCAGAGATCATGTATAACTCACAGAAGCCATCTAGTGCCTTTGACCCTGATCCTCTTCTGAGTGATCTAAAATTCTGAGTCACCTCTAATATCCCTGAGCCCCTCAGGCTGACTACATGACCCCCAGGGTAACCGGAGACCCCTACTCCAGAAAACTGGAGTAACTCCCCAGACCCTGTAAATTGACTGCCCCCTGCTCAGACTCTTGTTGAGAAGCCTGGTGATGCCCTGGAAGAACCCCCAGCTTTCTCCCCGAGTTCCACAGTTCTGGATACTCTCCACTTGGCCCCAGACAGAGAGGGCACAGTTGTGGCAGTGTGGCAGCTCAGAGCCACCCGGGCCTGGCCCTATAGACCACGGTCTGCCTGTGGTCCCAGGGGCCTGGGTGGGGCATTCGCAGGCCGCTCGCATTCCAAGCCCGGGCTCTGGCCTCCCGGCAGGCCAGAAAGTACGGAACGGATGAATAGCCATAAGATCTGGATTCACTCCCTGCCTCTGTTGTCAGCTGCCTGGCACCCATTTTCACCCCGGGAAACTGAGACAGCACTTCTTGTGCGTACTTGCTGTAGTGACTAAGGGAAGTGGAGACTCCTGGAGCGGTGACTTGGGCAAGGGGATGGCTTTTCACCATCTCTCATCCTACCTCCATTTTGTCCTGCTGCTCTGGCCAGGCTAGCCTAAATCTTCCCACATTCCTAAATAGAGGAGCTTGATGCCTCTGTGTGTGCCCAGTCACCTACCGGCTGATGCTGGAAGCCCAGAACTGACCAAGCCTAGTTGATGGTGACTTCCACAGCACTCACAACGCTGGGGGAAAAGGCTGGATTCTGTGGGCCGTTTGAAGTCTCAGGAGATCAGACTCCTTTTTTTTTTTTTTTTTTTTTTGCTCATGCCATGCCCCCTACATGGTGCGCCCCCTAATTGTGGTGGCCTAAAACCAAACCCCTTGCCCCTTGGTCTGCACAGGTCTGAGCAAAGGAGCACAATAAAGTTTTGCAGGTGAGCTAAACTATGTCTGGTTTCTAGAATGAGGGTCATTTCAGGAGAGGTGGGAGAGGAACTTCTGCACGGTATTGCATTCCTGCCCAAGATCCGCTCCACGCTTTCCTTCTTGCCGTGCTTCTCAACTTTGCTCAAAGTCGCAGGACTCAGCTAGTGGAGGGACTGCCTGAGGGAGGATTAAGTGGAGAATCAGCCTGGGACTTACGGGGGCAGGGTCTGCACGGGACCCCAAGGGAGGGGTGGGGTGGGCCTGGGGTACAAATCTCTCATCTCCCCCCTTATCCGGATTCCCCTCCTCTCCAGGATGGAGCGGGCCTCAGGGGAACCAGGGAGGGACCTGCGGGGACTGCCTGGGCCCTGGGAGCTTCGACTGGGCCTGCTGCTGAGCGGTGAGAGGGCCTGGTGAAGGCCTGGGGTTTGTGGGATGAGATGGTGGGTCCTGGGGGAGCTAGCCCTGGGGCTACGGGGTGGGAGTGCAGCAGAACTGGCTGACCCATTCTTCCCAGTGCTGGCCACCGCCCTGGCCCCGGCCCTGGCCCCAGATGTGCCAGGCTGTTCGAGGGGAAGCTGCTACCCTGCCACAGGTGACCTGCTAGTGGGCCGTGCTGACAGACTGACTGCCTCATCCACCTGTGGCTTGCATGGCCCCCAGCCCTACTGCATCGTTAGTCACCTTCAGGTGAGGCTGGGGATGGGTAGGCCAGGGGATGGGGTGCTGGCACTGGCTGAAGCACTGACCCTGACCTTGACTCTGACCCGACCCAGGATGAGAAGAAGTGCTTCCTTTGTGACTCCCGGCGCCCCTTTTCTGCTAGAGACAACCCAAACAGCCATCGCATCCAGAATGTAGTTACCAGCTTTGCACCACAGCGCCGGACAGCCTGGTGGCAGTCAGAGAATGGTGAGGTCGTGGATGGGGCATGGGGTGAGTGGGGTTGCCCACCAGTAGTCTCAAGTCCCTGACTTCTGACTCCTGCCTCAGGTGTCCCCGTGGTCACCATCCAGCTGGACTTGGAGGCTGAGTTTCATTTCACACACCTCATTATGACCTTCAAGGTGCCCGCATGTCTGGGAGCCTGCTTGAATCACCCTGCTTGGCTCCCCATTGCCCCTGAACAGCTTCCCAGCAACTTAGCCCAGCCTCCCTGCGGGGTCACATGCTGTACTTTGGCTGCGTGGAAGGCTCCTTCATGGCCCACACCTTCTGTTGCCTTCTGCCTCCAGGCCTTTGCACGTGCCGCCTCCCTGGGCCCCATGAACCCTTCCCCATTAGAAGGGGCTACCCTCCCTTGACTATTGGTTGGCTTTGGCTTCCAGTGGTCACCCTCACCTGTCCATGAACTGCTTGAGGGCAAGCCCCAGCTTGGCAGGGCTCTTGAATGGGCCTGGTCCCGATGCCCACTGATCAGCCATGCTCCCTACCCAGACATTTCGTCCTGCTGCCATGTTGGTGGAGCGCTCAGCAGACTTTGGACGCACCTGGCATGTGTACCGATATTTTTCCTATGACTGTGGGGCTGACTTTCCAGGAGTCCCACTGGCCCCCCCACGGCACTGGGATGATGTAGTCTGTGAGTCCCGCTACTCAGAGATTGAGCCATCCACTGAAGGCGAGGTGAGGGGTGGGATCTGACTTGGGGCAGGAAGAGGGGAGATGATGGGGCTGAGACAGGGTCCAGTGCCTCTAATGGCCCCATGTCCCTCCAGGTCATCTATCGTGTACTGGATCCTGCCATCCCTATTCCAGACCCCTACAGCCCACGGATCCAAAGTGAGTGTTCTTCCCTTTGAGCCTGGCACAGTCCCAGTGTCCGGCCAGTGACTATTTGGGGCCTCAGTAGCTATTTTGGGTGCTTCTTAGGGCAGGTGCCAAGTCCAATTTAGCTCATATAGCAATAGACAGGAGGTCTCCCAAGGTGACCTTAGCAGCTGCAGCCCCCGAGTGGGCATGGAGCAACAAGAGCCTGCCTGGCCAGCTGGCTCCCAATCCTTTTCCCCCACTTAGACCTGCTGAAGATCACTAACCTAAGGGTGAACCTGACTCGGCTACATACGTTGGGGGACAACCTGCTTGACCCACGGCGGGAGATCCGTGAGAAATATTACTATGCCCTCTACGAGCTGGTTGTGCGTGGCAACTGCTTCTGTTATGGCCACGCTTCACAGTGTGCACCCGCCCCAGGGGCACCAGCCCATGCTGAGGGCATGGTAAGAGGCTTTCGCTGACTGGAATAGGGCTGGGGGCAGGGGCAGGCATGGCTGGACAGTGCTGACCACTTGCCTGCCCACCTCCTAGGTTCACGGGGCCTGCATCTGCAAACATAATACTCGTGGCCTCAACTGTGAGCAGTGTCAAGATTTCTATCATGACCTGCCCTGGCGTCCGGCTGAGGATGGCCACAGTCATGCCTGCAGGAGTGAGTGAGATCCTGGCCCACATAGCCCCAGAACTCTGTGCCATGAGTGGAACCTGTAGCTGGTTGGTCAAGTCCTTAATACCCAGGCTGTATCCAACGAGTATCCAGGCCTTGATGCCCTTAGGGATTCCCTTAACCCTCCTTCACAATCTGCTCTGGACAGGGGGTCATGATAACGCCGAGACCTTAAAGTACTTGAGCCCCCAGTCACAAATTCTGGCCTGTGGCAGGGACCTGTTGTGTCACTGGGACCCTTTCACCCCTTACCTTCAGGACATTGTCCCTCAAGTGACCTTTGTCCTGCCTTCCTCTCCCCCAAGAGTGTGAGTGCCATGGGCACGCCCACAGCTGCCACTTCGACATGGCCGTATATCTGGCATCTGGCAACATGAGTGGGGGTGTGTGTGATGAATGTCAGCACAACACAGCTGGGCGCCACTGTGAGCTCTGCCGACCCTTCTTCTACCGTGACCCAACCAAAGACCTGAGGGACCCTGCCGTGTGCCGCTGTGAGGCTGGGATTGGGCATGGGAGAGGGAAGGCTGAGTCTGGGGTAGGAACTGGAAAGTCAGACTGCTGTCCAAGTTGTGGGGGTTTGAGGTGGGGGTGGGGTGGGGGGTGGAGCCAGGCTGGGAATCCAGGGTGAAGAGGCTTGGGAGATGAGTGGTTGCTGGGCCAGTTGGGGTAGGGTGACCCTGCACTTCTTTTTATCCTCAGCCTGTGATTGTGACCCCATGGGTTCCCAAGATGGTGGGCGCTGTGATCCCCATGATGATCCTGCTCTGGGGCTGGTCTCGGGCCAGTGTCGCTGCAAAGAACATGTGGTGGGCTCTCGCTGCCAGCAATGCCGTGATGGCTTCTTTGGGCTCAGTGCCAGTGACCCTGCAGGCTGTCGGCGTATGTACTTCCTGCCCTAGCTCCTGTGCTAACCTTAACCCTCGACTTCTTACTTTTAACCCAATGAACACCAGCACTACCATAGCTCCCCAGAGTACTAATGGGTCTCCTTCTCTGCAGGATGTCAGTGTGATGCACGGGGCACAGTGCCTGGGGTTACCTCTTGTGACCCGAAGAGTGGAGCCTGTTTCTGCAAGCGTCTAGTGACTGGACGCGGCTGCAACCGCTGCCTGGTGCGACTGCGGGGGGCTGGGATTCTGGGGTCCTGCACTTAGAGCACAGGGCGAGGGGTGGTGTCTATACCCCACTGGGTCGGTGCTAAGAGCTTAGGGTCTATTCCTAGCTGGGAGGCCAAGGGTGGGAGCCATGGTCTAGGGACCACGTTTTTCCCAAGGGGTGGTATAGGCTTGAGAGCTGTCATTGGATTCCCTGATGGGTGGCAAGGGGGTCTATTTCTGGCCCCCAGCAACTTCCTTTCCCCCAGCCTGGCCATTGGGGCCTGAGCCATGACCTGCTTGGCTGCCGTCCGTGTGATTGCGACGTGGGTGGTGCCTTGGATCCCCAGTGAGTGCTGTATAAGGGGTCTGGGAGAGGTGGGAAAAGATCCTGGGCAGGGTAAGGGGTCCTTCTCGAGTAACCGTGGGCTTTCCAGGTGCAATGAGGCCACAGGTCAGTGCCGCTGCCGCCAGCACATGGTGGGGCGACGCTGTGAGCAGGTGCAGCCTGGCTACTTCCGGCCTTTCCTTGACCACCTAACTTGGGAGGCTGAGGACACCCGAGGACAGGTAGGGGGCAATGTTGGAGGGCAGGGCTTGTGCTGGAGAGGCAGAGTTATGGGTGGTACTTTGTCTGGGGAGGGTGTCCAGCCTTGGGGAGGGTGTCTCAGCTGAAGAGCTGGGGTTTGGGGACAGGTTGTGTTGGAAGAGACGGTGCCTTACCTAGGTATCCACCCTGAGCTGCATCTCTCACAGGTGCTGGATGTGGTGGAGCGCCTGGCGACCCCTGGTGGGACTCCATCCTGGACGGGCCAGGGCTTTGTTAGGCTTCAGGAAGGTCAGGAACTGGAGTTCCTGGTGACATCTGTGCCGAGAGCCATGGATTACGATCTGCTGCTGCGCTTGGAGCCCCAGGTCAGACTCTGTAAAACCTGACCCAGAGCTGAACCTCCAGGTGTGGTAGCATTTTCTTCATCATCCCATTCCCCCAGGTCCCTGAGCAATGGGCAGAGATGGAAGTGACCGTGCAGCGCCCAGGGCCTGTGTCTTCCCACAGCCCTTGTGGGCACGTGCTGCCCAAGGATGACCACATTCCAGGGACTCTTCAACCAGAAACCAGGTGGGGGCACTGATGGTAGCATCTATAACACTGGAGCGTTGTGGGCCAGCCCTAATTCCCCGAAGGGCACTTGAAAAATCCCGCTGCTCATTCATCTGTCCCTTGCTTCCAGTGCCTCCTCCTGAGAGCTGTTTGCCAGGTGCTGTTAGGCATGGCACAAGTCAGAGGAAGGAAGTAGAACAGGTCTGTTCTCTTAGGCATCTAAGTTTAGAGGCCTGTCTCAAGAATTACTGGGAAATCATTCAGTGTCACTGTAGGAATGGCATCAGGGCATTTTGAGCAGGGATGTGACTGGTCTGATTATTGTTTTATTACATTTGGGGTAATATTTGTGTCATGTATTTGTTTTGTCACATTCTTTTTTGATTTTTTATTATGTAAATATTCAAACATACACAGAAATAGATAGAGCAGCATATAAGGGGCCATACCCATCGTAGACATTTTTACCAACTGCAACTTGTGTGTAACAAAGATCCCTCTACATGCTGAGTGGAGAGTGGACTTAAAGGGACCAAAGTGGAAGCTGGAAGATCTGCCGGAGCTATTGAGTTAGCTGAGTGACAGTGGATTGGACAGAGGTTTAGCGGTTGATGTGGCAAGATGATGAAGGTTCCAGAGGGTTCCAGTGGCAGAGCTGATGGGTTAGAAGTGTAGGAAAGAGAAAGTGGAAAGATGACTCTAGAGTTTTGAGTTTGTTCATCTGGGTGGGTGTTGGGCTCTTTGCTGAGATAGAGACATAGGGAGGAGCAGTTCTGAGTTGCTTAGAGACATGCGGGAGAACGCCAGTGGGTGGATGGATTTCTATGTCTGGAATTACTGGGAGGCCTCAAGTTGGAGACATAAATTTGGGACTTGTCACTAAAGAGATAGGTCTAGATGAAATGACCAGAGAAAGGATGGAGGACCAGAAGAAAGCTCTGAGGTGTTAGATGCCAGTAGAGAAGGAGGAGCTGGAAGTGGGGGGAAATCAGGAGTGTGGACAGGGCTCCAGAAGTGAAGAGAAGAGTGTCTCAGGAAGGAGGGTGCACTGCTCTCATCAAATGCTGCTGAACGCTGGAGCAGATGGGAACGGAGAAGAGGCTGCTGGGTTTGGCGTTATGGAGTTTGATGGTGAGCTTGGTACAGGCCGTCTCAAGGGCACGTTGGCATAAAACCTCCATTGGAGTGTGAGGCTGGAGTGGAGGCAGTGACCACAGTTCAATTTATTGGGGAGACCAAAGATAAAGCAATAGCTAGGGGAGCCTCAGAGATTGAGGGAAGATGTTTTCAAGGGGGGATAAAAGATATTTGCAGGCTGATGGGAATGGCCTAGGAAAGGCAGAGCCAGGTTGGAGGAAATGACATAGTCTTGGTGAAGAGGAGCAGAGGTTGGAGGTCGAAGTTGAAGGAAATGGGAGGAGGCCATTGAAGAAAAACTGGCAAGTATTTGTGCCAGGGAAATGCCATGGGGTTGCAAGGCCATAGGGAGCGTTTTCAGAGATCGGTCTGCACAGGTATAGGAGTTCAATGAGGCATGCTTGTGGAAATCTGTATAGATTCTCTGTCAGACTGTCCAGCTGCCTGTTGGCCTGACCCAGCCCTAACATCTTTCTTGGCCGATGGTTTGGTTGCTGTGTGAAGGGTGAGGAGGCCTAGGATGGTGGGTACAGGGACCTCGGTGAACCCCATACCTGTCCTTGTCTCCCCCCAGGTATATGGTATTTCCCAGACCTGTCTGCCTTGAGCCTGGCATCTCCTATAAGCTGCATCTGAAGCTGGTGCGAACAGGGGGACGTGCCCAGCCTGAAGCCCCCTACTCTAGACCCAGCCTGCTCATTGACTCGGTGAATAGTCCTCTCCCCCCACACTGACCAAGAAGGCAGGGTCTATGGGATGGGACCTGTAGTGGTGGTGGCTGGATGGTGGGCGGGGGGGGCTGTGACAGAAGAGGCAGGCCCATGGTGGTGCTGAGTGCTCTAGTAGTGCCAATATGGTCTCAGGTCTGGACTTCATTCTTCCTTGCTCATCTCCTCAGTTGGTGCTGCTTCCCCGTGTCCTGGTGCTGGAGATGTTTAGTGGGGGTGACGCTGCGGCCCTGGAACGCCGTGCCACCTTTGAACGCTACCGTTGCCACGAGGAGGGTCTGGTGCCCAGTAAGACCCTTCCTTCTGAGGCCTGTGCCCCCCTCCTCATCAGCCTCGCTGCCCTAGTTTACAATGGTGCCTTGCGTAAGTGTCTGTGATGTGGGCTGGTGGGGCAGAGGTGTGGGGCCCCAGCCTGACTTGGCCCTATCCACCTGCCCCACAGCCTGTCAGTGTGACCCCCAGGGCTCACTGAGTTCTGAGTGCAATCCCCATGGCGGTCAGTGCCTGTGTAAACCTGCAGTGGTTGGGCGCCGCTGTGATCACTGTGCCCCTGGCTTCTACGGCTTTGGCCCCACAGGTTGTCAAGGTACTTGCCTGCCTTTATTTTCTCCTTTCCTTCTCTCTCCTCCACACTATTCTTCTTCCTCCCTCCAACTCTGCTTCTTCCTTCATCTAACTCTGCGTTGGACCCCATGCTCTCAGCACCAGGACACTGGAAGTTCTCTTCCATTCCTTGATTTTCCCACCCTGACCCCACCTAGATTCCCTCAAACCCCCTCTCTGGCTCAGCCTCTGCCTTGCCCCCAGCCTGCCAGTGCAGCCCCGAGGGGGCACTCAGTGGCCTCTGCGAAGGGACCAGTGGGCAATGCCCCTGCCGAACTGGTGCTTTCGGGCTTCGCTGCGATCGCTGCCAGCGTGGCCAGTGGGGATTCCCTAACTGCCAACCATGTGTCTGCAATGGGCATGCGGATGAATGCGACACCCACACAGGCACTTGCCTGGGCTGCCGTGATCACACGGGGGGCGAGCACTGTGAAAGGTGAGCCTAGAGCAGCTGGGAATGGGGTGGTGGGTGGGAATGCTGCTCAGGGATCACATATCTCCTTCTGCCCCTCCCTGAAGGTGCATTGCTGGCTTCCACGGGGACCCACGGCTACCATATGGGGGCCAGTGCCGGCCCTGTCCCTGCCCTGAAGGCCCTGGGAGCCCGCGGCACTTTGCTACTTCGTGCCATCGGGATGGCTACTCCCAGCAGATCATGTGCCACTGTAAGGCAGGCTACACAGGTGAGTAAGTCAGGTGCAGGCACAGGATCACGGTGGGGCAGCTGAACTGAACACTCATGCCTTTCCCAACTGTGGGCAGGGCTGCGGTGCGAAGCTTGTGCCCCTGGGCACTTTGGGGACCCATCAAGGCCAGGTGGCCAGTGCCAGCCCTGTGAGTGCAACGGGAACATTGACCCCACGGACCCTGATGCCTGTGACCCCCGCACGGGGCAATGCCTGCGCTGCTTATACCACACGGAAGGGCCACACTGTGCCCACTGCCAGCCTGGCTTCCACGGGCAGGCCACCCGACAGAGCTGTCACCGTGAGTGTGGGATTGGGATGGTTGGGGCAGGGCTCTGCTGCTCAGGCTCCCCTTGATTAATGTGTTTGACTGGCACAGGCTGCACCTGCAACTTGCTGGGCACAGATCCCCAGCAGTGCCCATCCACTGACCGGTGCCACTGTGACCCAAGCAGTGGGCAGTGCCCGTGCCTCCCCAATGTCCAGGGCCCTAGTTGTGACCGCTGTGCCCCCAACTTCTGGAACCTTACCAGTGGTCATGGCTGTCAGCCCTGTGCCTGCCACCCAAGCCGAGCCAGAGGCCCCACGTGCAACGAGGTATGGGACTCTCCTGTGGATTCCTGGGTGGATGGTGCCAGTTGTCTGTCTTAAGTCTCAAGAGCTTAGCCTCTGATTGAGGCTCTGACCTCTGCCCTGTTACCACTCTAGTTCACAGGGCAGTGCCACTGCCGTGCTGGCTTTGGTGGGCGAACTTGTTCTGAGTGCCAGGAACTCCACTGGGGAGACCCTGGATTGCAGTGCCGCGGTGAGAGAGCCAGCAGGGCTAGGGTGGAGGGGGGACTTCTCAGGATGCCCCACTGGCACCCTAACTCTGTGGTCTGCCCTTCTCTGCAGCCTGTGATTGTGACCCTCGTGGAATAGACACGCCTCAGTGTCACCGCTCCACAGGCCACTGTAGCTGCCGCCCAGGCGTGTCTGGCGTGCGCTGCGACCAGTGTGCCCGTGGCTTCTCAGGGGTCTTTCCTGCTTGCCACCCATGCCACACATGCTTCGGGGACTGGGATCGTGTGGTACAGGATTTGGCTGCCCGTACACGGCGCCTGGAGCAGCGGGCACAGGAGCTGCAGCAGACGGGCGTGCTGGGTGCCTTTGAGAGCCGCTTCTGGCACATGCAGGAGAAGCTGGGGACTGTGCAGGGGATTGTGGGTGCCCGCAACACCTCAGCTGCCTCCACTGCGCAGCTTGTGGAGGCCACAGAGGAGCTGCGGTGCGGATGGGCCTGAGGTGGGTTGGATGGGGCAGAGGCCCAGTGGCCTAGGGCTGAAGCTTCTCTAAACACCACCCCCTACTGGCACAGGCGTGAAATCGGGGAGGCCACTGAGCACCTGACCCAGCTGGAGGCAGAACTGACTGATGTGCAGGATGAGAACTTCAATGCCAACCATGCACTGAGCAGTCTGGAGCGAGACGGGCTTGCACTTAATCTCACACTGCGGCAGCTGGACCAGCATTTGGACCTGCTCAAGCATTCAAACTTCCTGGGTGGGTTGTTGGGCCAACTAGGCAGGTGGACCAGGGTTGAGTAGTCTTCAGCTGACTGCCAGCCTTTGCCCAACATAGGTGCCTATGACAGCATCCGCCACGCCCACAGTCTGTCTGCGGAGGCAGAACGTCGTGCCAACACATCAGCCCTGACAGTGCCCAGCCCTGTGAGCAGCTCAGCAGATACCCGACACAGGACAGAGGTGCTGATGGGTGCCAAGAGGGAGGACTTCAACCGCAAACACATGGCCAACCAGCAGGCACTAGGCGAGCTCTCTGCCCGTACCCAGTCCCTGAGCCTGACAGGCATCAATGAACTGGTGAGGCACAAGTGTGGGGTGGGACATGTGGGTGTGGCTGTTCCTTCCACAGGGCCCTGACTTGTTCTATGCCTGGCAGGTGTGTGGGGCCCCAGGGGATGCACCCTGTGCAACAAGCCCTTGCGGGGGTGCTGGCTGCCTGGACGAGGATGGGCAACCCCGCTGTGGGGGCCTCGGCTGCAATGGGGCAGTAGCCATGGCGGACCTGGCACTCGGTCGGGCCCGGCACACACAGGCAGAGCTGCAGCGGGCACTGGCAGAAGGTGGCGGCATCCTCAGCCAGGTGGCTGAGACCCGTCGGCAGGCAGGAGAGGCACAGCAGCGGGCCCAGGCAGCCCTGGACAAGGCTAACGCTTCCAGGGGACAGGTGGAGAAGGCCAACCAAGAACTTCGGGAACTTATCCAGAGTGTGAAGGACTTCCTCAGCCGTGAGCCTCCCGTGTGGCCCAGGCCATGTGGTTGTTTCACCTGTGTCTATGTTTATACTTGTGTCCCTGGGTCCATACTTGGGTCAGGACCTGCACTGGACCTGTGTTTATGACCCCATATCTAGCCCCTCAACCCTTGCCTATATGTGGTCCCCAAGTCCATGACCCCGAGTCTGTGCCCACTTATAGTTCCTGTCCTTGTAGTTAATCACTATGCCTATTAGCAAACCCATATTTCGTGTGGGGTCCCTGAGTCCATACCCCAAAATTGTGCCCGATGCCAATGCTGGAGAATCTGTGTCCCTAAGCCCTTGCCTGTGTCCCCATAGAGGAGGGGGCTGATCCCGATAGCATTGAGATGGTGGCCACTCGAGTGCTAGAGCTCTCCATCCCAGCATCACCTGAGCAAATCCAGCACCTGGCAGGCGCGATTGCAGAGAGGGTCCAGAGCCTGGCGGATGTGGACACAATCCTAGCACGTACTGTGGGAGATGTGCGTCGGGCAGAACAGCTATTGCAAGATGCACGGCGGGCAAGGTCTGACTGTGATCCTGGCCCCTATCCTTGACACCTGGTCCTGATACTGGCAGGCTCTGATTCCCTCTCTTTTTCAGGAGCCGGGCTGAGGGTGAGAAACAGAAGGCAGAAACAGTACAAGCAGCACTGGAGGAAGCCCAGAGGGCACAGGGTGCTGCTCAGGGTGCCATCCAAGGGGCAGTAGTTGACACACAGGACACAGAGCGGACACTGCATCAGGTGTGGATTCTCTGGGACATCAGTGAGGCAAGATTATGGGCATGCACCCATAGACCTGTTTAACCCTGGGTCCACCCATGACAGGTGCAGGAGAAGATGGCAGGTGCAGAGCAGGCACTGAGCAGTGCAGGCAAGCGGGCTCAGCAATTGGATGGTCTTCTGGAGGCTCTGAAATTGAAACGAGCAGGGAATAGTCTGGCAGCCTCTAGCGCTGAAGAAACAGCAGGCAGTGCCCAGGGTCGTGCCCGAGAGGCTGAGCAGGTGGGTTAAGGCAGAGGCAGTTGGTGGGGGGTTGAAGTAGAGGCTGGGCCTCCACTGGGCCACCCAGCTGACTTTGCCCTCTATATACCCAGCTGCTGCAGGGCCCACTAGGCGACCAGTACCAAACAGTGAAGGCCTTGGCTGAGCGCAAGGCTCAGGGTGTGCTGGCTGCACAGGCACGGGCAGAGCAACTTCGAGATGAAGCTCGAGGCTTGTTGCAGGCTGCTCAGGACAAGCTGCAACGGCTACAAGGTGAGGATTGGGGTGGGTCGGCGCCAGAGGTGTGGGACTGTGGGAGTAGGACCCTTCAGCTGAGACCTTCCCTTCCTAGAGCTGGAAGGCACCTATGAAGAGAATGAGCGGGCACTGGAAGGCAAAGCAGCCCAGCTGGATGGGCTGGAGGCCAAGATGCGTAGCGTGCTTCAAGCCATCAACTTGCAGGTTCAGATCTACAACACCTGCCAGTGACCCCTGTGCGATGCCTATTCCAGCCCCCAGCCCCGCCCGTTACTGCTTCCGCATGAAACAGTTCTCAGCCTGACCAGGCCCCCAATAAACCGCTGTGATCACCCACTGTGTCGGCTGGACTCTGATTTGGGGAGGGCGGGGTCTCTGGGCGGAACCTCAGGATGGCACCAGCGGGGCTAGGGCGAGGCCAAGGCACCGGAGCCCCGCCTCCCCCGTTAGGGCCCGCCCCGGAGCTGCCCGTCGCCGCATGCCCGCTCCCACCGGAAGTGCGTCACCAGCTAAGCGCTCAGCCACCCGCGGCCGTAACTAGAAGTCGAAACAAAACAAGCGGCTGAGGCGGCGGCGGAGGCGACGGGACGGGGGAGGGGCGCGCCGGAACCGGAACCGACCAGACGCCGGAACCGGAACCGAGAGCGGGTTGCCAGGGCCCTAAGAGGGCTGGCGGCGGCGGCCTCGCTCGGTGAGTGGGACGGGCCGCAACTCGCCTGTCTGGCCGGAGTCAGGCCGCGACGCGGGCCCCAGGCTGCCTGTTCAAGGTCACGGGCCGTGGCAGCCTTGATCCCTCGAACCCCGCGGCGTGCCAGGCCCACCGATACAGGCGGGGCCGTTACTCTATGCCCGTGGTCGGCCTCCTGCCTCCGAGAGGGCTGGCGGCGAGCGAGGGCGGCTTCCTGGAGGAGGTGGTGGAGGACGCAGGATTTGGAGGCTGGAGCTGAGGCGCAGCCCGGCCAGGGCGCTGGTCTGTAGTTAGTAACCCCGCGCAGCCGCGTAGGCCGGCGTGGTCTCTAGAAAGACTCTTGTCTCGGTGTCCCCGGGGAGAATGGGGAGGGACGCGACCTTAAGCAGGGGCCTGGTGCAAAGAGGTGAAGGGTGTCCACCTCTCGGCTCTGGATCTGTCGTCATTAAAGATCCAGCCCACCAGTCCTCCATAGAAGAACGTCCCTCTACCCCCCCCCCCCCCCCACATACACCCTAGGTACACCCTGGGGAACACAAAGTAGTCACTATTTGCTCTGCTCCCGTCTCAGGCCAGGTTTGAAGCTGCCAGGGGTCCTGGATTCATTGCTCATCCCCACCCTTATCTGAATTTTGAGAACTTTAGTTTGGATGGAAAAACAGCCCAGAATCTACTTGCAAGTTTGTGGGAAACTGGGTAGAAGGTTGCTAGCCCAGTGCTCATGAGTGAGTGGATCTAGGAAGGAAGGGGATGCTGTCGGTTTTGGTCTCAAACTGGATACTCATCCGGCTTTTGGCTCTGGTGCAGAATTGCTGCTGAAAGGGTAGTGTGACAGCTGGATACCCTTTTCACCCCAGCTTTTGCAGGCCCCTCTCTGCTTGGGACAGCAGTTGGAGAGAAAAATCTCTCTTGGGATGTAGGAGGAAAACCCAAACAGCGCATAGGAACAGTTTCAGAGGAAGGTGGGAGTTGGCAGGCGTCAGGTGGAGCGTCTTAACCCCAGGACCTCGCTGTGCAGTGGTAGCACCTGGGTTGGGCCTGTCTTTGGCCACAGAGCCTAGTCCTCTTGCCGCTCGGTTGTCTTCTTTCTGCCTTCCTCCTCCACCTCCTACTTCTTGGGTGGTGACTAAGCAGCCAGTGAGAGTGAGGAAAAGTGAGCACCCTGCTCAGAGTGCCAGCCCTGTGGGCTGGAGCCATGGCTCCTTTCCAGATTGGTGGAGGAGCCTGGTTCCAGGCCATGGCTGCCTTGACCTAGTGCCTCCTCAGTGAGGCTCCCATCTTTGTGAGTCTGTATGGCAGGCATCTAGGAGTCTCTGTCAGAAGTTGTTGCTACTTGTATTGTTTATTTTCTTTTCAGAATAGTCCGAGAGCGTCCAGGGCTACATTAGATGGTGGGGAGATAATTGCTCCGTAGCGTTAGTTGTATCCTGGGTTGCTGAGCCCTGGCTGTAACCAAGGAGCAAATTGTTGGCCCTTGGTAGTGATCACTGGTCCCTTCTCATTAGGCTGTCAGTTCCTTGTTGGAGAATTTGGCCACAAAGAGTTGCCAAGATAGCTGGGCCAGGAAGAAAGCGCCGTAGCCCTGACCCAGACGCCGTTGCCGACCCCGGGGCACTCTGGCTGTCGACTAAACGGCTCAAGATGTCTGGTGGGGCCAGCACCACAGGCCCAAGGAGAGGGCCCCCAGGACTGGAGGAGGCCACCAGTAAGAAGAAGCAGAAGGATCGAGCCAACCAGGAGAGCAAGGACGGAGATCCTAGGAGAGGTGAAAGTGGCATTCCCAGAGTGCTTGTGGTTCCCCTCCTCCTGCCTTTTGAGCATACATATTGGGGGTTGGGAGATGACATTTTTGCTGTTCTTTCTGTGTTGGTCTGATACCAAGAGAGGGTATCACAGCAGGCTGGGTAGAACCTCAGCTTTGAGTACCTGGCTGAGATACTGAAGATGGTGCTTGGTGGGGTGGTGGGGTCTTGGAGGCTGCCTCCCCACCATCATTTCCCTGTTCTTTTCTTTGTTGCTAGGGTCAGTGTCTTCTCGGGAGGAGCAGGCCAAAGAGGGTGAGTAATGAATTGGCCTTTTGAATGCTAGAGTGTTATGGGTGAGGAGGGGGCACTGTGGCTATAGCCTTCATCTGGAGCAGTCCTGTTAGGGCTGGGTCTCTGGCACCTGCTTGTCCCCATTGGGAGTTTATGGAGACCCTCACAGTCTCGTTGGTACTCACTCCTACAGAGTTGTTGCTTGATTGGAAGCAGAGTGCAGATGAGGTGATTGTCAAGCTGCGTGTGGGAGCAGGTCCTCTGCGGCTGGAGGAGGTGGATGCTGCTTTCACAGACACAGACTGTGTGGTGCGGCTTCCAGGTGCGTCCATCTGCCCTGAGTCCAGCTGTGTATTTGAATCCTCTGATATTCCCCACCACAACTCATTGACCCTACTCTGTCTCCAGGTGGTCGGCAGTGGGGTGGTGTTTTCTATGCCGAGATAGAAAGTTCTTGCACCAAAGTACAAGCCCGCAAGGGTGGTCTCCTGCAGCTGGCACTGCCCAAGAAGGTGCCTCTGCTCACATGGCCCTCTCTTCTGGTAAGTTCCACAGCAGAGTAGAGTAGGGGTACCCAGTGTGGTTTGACAGGGCCTGACTGCTGTATCTTTGGTAGAAGAAACCTCTAGGGACGCAGGAGGCGGTGCCAGGGCTGCGGTGTCAGGAGAATGGGCAGGAGCCGTCTCCCATTGCCCTGGAGCCAGGCCCAGAGCCCCGGCGGGCTAAACAGGAGGCCCGGAACCAGAAGAGGGCCCAGGGCCGTGGTGAGGTAGGCGCAGGGGCTGGCCCCGGGGCCCAGGCAGGGCCCAGCGCCAAGAGGGCTGTGCATCTCCGCAGAGGGCCAGATGGGGAAGGGTCCAGAGATGGGCCTGGACCCCGGGGCGATGCCCCCCCCTTCTTGGCTGAGACAGCCACCCAGGTGAGAGTGGGGTATCTGTGGGAGATGGGAGGGTAGGGAGATGGACTGCAGTGGGGGGCCACCTGCCAGACCTAGGGCTGATCCTGCCCACAATCTTGCCACAAATAGGCTGAGGCTGAGGAACAGCTCCGGGTACCACCGCTGAACCCCCAGACCTGCCTTTTGGGTTCAGAGGAGAATCTAGCACTCTTGGCAGGAGAGAAGACCATGCCCCCCAGGAATGATCCAGTCTCCCCAGCTATGGCTCGGAGCAGAGACCCTGAGAAAGGTGACCGTTCCAAAGAGGAGATGGCAGAGGCAGCAGATGCTGTAACCTTGGTGGATGGTAAAGGTGGGGCTGGGGGTGGTAAGCAGAGCCCTAGGTTGGGTTGCAAGGTTGGTGGATGGATAGGGACTAGAACAGCCATGGGCTGGAACCTGGAACCTGTCCTGGGTGGCACTGAGCTGTGGTTTCAATGTAGAGCCGGAGTCCATGGTGAACCTGGCATTTGTCAAGAATGACTCATATGAGAAGGGGCCGGATTCAGTGGTGGTGCACGTGTATGTGAAAGAAATCTGCAGGGACACTTCTCGAGTGCTTTTCCGCGAGCAAGATTTCACGCTTATCTTCCAGACCAGGTTGGTGGATGGGCAGGAAACTGGGCAGACAGTGCACTTCAGGCAGGACACAGTGTGTCTCATGTTCTTCTTCCCACTCTTCCTTCTGCCCTGCCCCTGCTCTGCTTCTGCAGGGATGGAAACTTCCTGAGACTGCACCCGGGCTGTGGGCCCCACACCATCTTCCGTTGGCAGGTGAAGCTCAGGTGGGTGGTTCCCGGCCCCAGCACTCTGCCTGTCCCACCCTGGGCTCCATCTCCCTGGCCCGTCTAGCCCAACATCCACTCCACCTAAGTCTCTGAGCTCAGCCTTTCCCCACAGGAACCTGATTGAGCCCGAGCAGTGCACCTTCTGCTTCACAGCCTCTCGCATTGACATCTGCCTCCGTAAGCGGCAAAGTCAGCGCTGGGGGGGCCTGGAGGCCCCAGCTGCACGAGGTCTGCACACGAGCTCCCTTCATTGTCAAGCCTACATAACTCGGACCTTCACCCTCTGCCACATGCTGCTAACCACCAGCCCCCTCATTCCCCCTTTTTAAGGTGCAGTGGGTGGTGCAAAGGTTGCCGTGCCGACAGGTCCAACCCCTCTGGATTCAACCCCACCGGGAGGTGCCCCCCACCCTCTCACAGGCCAGGAGGAAGCTCGGGCTGTGGAGAAGGAAAAACCCAAGGCTCGATCTGAGGACACGGGGCTGGATGGTGTGGTGGCCCGCACCCCCATGGAGCACGTAGCCCCAAAGCCAGAGCCACACCTGGCCTCGGTGAGAATCCTGGCTGGGGAGGGCCAAGGTTAGAGGCTGGAGATCCTCAGGGCTGTTCTCTCATGCCCCTCCTTGCTCCCACAGCCCAAGCCCACGTGTATGGTGCCTCCAATGCCCCATAGCCCTGTGAGCGGAGATAGTGTGGAGGAAGAGGAGGAGGAAGAGAAGAAGGTGTGTCTGCCAGGCTTCACTGGCCTTGTCAACCTAGGCAACACCTGCTTCATGAACAGTGTCATTCAGTCTCTGTCCAATACTCGGGAGCTCCGGGACTTCTTCCACGGTGAGAGCAGGGCCTGGAGCCCAGGGCTATGGCAGAGGGGAGTCTTTGCCTGCTCACACCTTTACTTGGCTACTGTCCCTAGACCGCTCCTTTGAGGCCGAAATCAACTACAACAACCCACTGGGGACTGGTGGGCGTCTGGCCATTGGCTTTGCTGTTTTGCTCCGGGCGCTGTGGAAGGGCACCCACCATGCCTTCCAGCCTTCCAAGTTGAAGGTGATCTGTGGCCATTCCTACCCCTGGCTAGAGTGGGTGGGGAAGGCTCACCAGCTGGGTACGTGGTGGGTGCTGGGGCTCTGTGCTCACACTTGGCCCCTGCATCCAGGCCATCGTGGCGAGCAAGGCCAGCCAGTTCACAGGCTATGCGCAGCACGATGCCCAGGAGTTCATGGCTTTCTTGCTGGATGGGCTGCATGAAGACTTGAATCGCATTCAGAACAAGCCCTACACAGAGACCGTGGACTCAGATGGGCGGCCTGATGAGGTCAGGGCTGGGGGCTGAGGTGGGCATATCTCATGCATTTCCCAGTCCCTAGGTCTCCTTGATCCTCACCACTCTGTTCCTCAGGTGGTGGCTGAAGAAGCATGGCAGCGGCATAAGATGAGGAATGACTCTTTCATCGTAGACCTGTTTCAGGGCCAGTATAAGTCGAAGCTGGTGTGCCCTGTGTGTGCCAAGGTGTGAAGGGCTCCCCTGGAAAGAGGCTTCTAGCTTGGTCTAGCTAGCTTGGTCAAATTGGGGTTGGAGGCATGTGCATCTTTAGATGCTGTTTGGGCGAAGAAGCTGATAGGGAGGCCTTTGGCTGCTTTGTAGGTTGCAGAAATCAGGCTGGGTAGGTTTCCTGACTGAGGTTAAAGGGGTGTTTGGGATCCAAGACAGCTATAAGGTGGGGAAGGGATATGGGTAGGACTGGGAAGATGTGGGGTACAAGTGAGGGGCAAATTGATAAGTGGCAAGGCTGAGCAGGGCCTCAGTTGCCAGAAAGATGGAGTGTCCTGTCCTGGTGACCTTTCTGGTCTGTCCAGTGTTCTCAGACCTGAGAGTTCGCTGGTTGGCTCTGAGGCCCTGAGAGCCATCTGAGGGCCTGGATTGGGCTCCCTGGGCGTGAGCATCCTGTTTCCAACTCCCTGTGCAGCCACCTAGTGCCACTTGTGCATCCGCAGGTCTCCATCACTTTTGACCCATTCCTCTACCTGCCAGTACCCTTGCCACAGAAACAGAAGGTTCTCCCCGTCTTCTATTTTGCCCGGGAGCCACACAGCAAGCCCATCAAGGTGAGAAGTAAGCTCCTGTTTCTGGGTGATCCCGAAGACCCTGGTCCACCTCCCCCACTCTCTCTACTCTTGTCATCACAGTTTCTGGTGAGCATCAGCAAGGAGAACTCCAGCGCAAGTGAAGTGTTGGACTCTCTTTCTCAGAGTGTCCACGTGAAGCCTGAGAACCTGCGTCTGGCTGAGGTATATCTGTCTTTCCTCAGGCTCTTAGACGCGTGGTTCTGTGTATGTACTTAGGGTGTGCAGACAACCTGTGAATGGTTGTTGGCATCTGTGTACGTACACACAAATGTGCATGTGGCTGCACAGTGTGCTGGGGGTCGAGGCATGGTTGAAACCAGGCTTTTGGGCTGTGTAACAGAAGCGCTCTCAGTTCCCAAGCTTCCCAGCATCAGGGTTTACTCCCTCTTTGGGCGAGGGCCCTCAACTGCTTTTCCCTCTTCCAACAAGAAACTGGAGCTGCAGGGCTACCTTTCCCTGAGCTGTTGTTCTTCCTCCATCCTGCTGCTCCCTCATATTATCCCAGATTTGTGTGCTGGTCTTCTCCAAAGATTCCTAGCTTCCAGCCCGGAGGTACTCTTTTCTTTGGGGATAGAAGTGGGAAGGAGCCTCCTCAAATGTGACCCCTCCACAACAGCCACGCTGCAGTCTCAGCGGGGCTCCACTAATTGATAGCAAGGTAGAGGCCTTCAGTGTGGTGAAGTGCTGGTTTCACCAAAGTGCTGGTTTGGTTGATACTGTTCCCAGTCCTGGCTTTCAGGCTCTCTGAAGCACCAGGCTGCTTGCTTACTTGGGCACTGAGGCTGGTACCAGCAGAAGCATATGGTGCTTTGGGGCCACAATCCCCACTCTGCTGTCCAGACCCAAGTTCAGGGCCAAGCCTTCTTGTATCCTGGGGCAGAGCTAGAGAAAGGGCTTGTCCTCACATAGGATCTATGTGTTCTGTGTCCCCAGGTGATTAAGAATCGTTTCCACCGTGTATTCCTGCCCTCCCATTCATTGGACACTGTGTCCCCATCTGACACGCTCCTCTGCTTTGAGCTGCTATCCCCAGAGTTGGCTAAGGAGCGAGTGGTGGTGCTAGAGGTGCAGCAGGTAAGTGAGGACCAACCTGATGGCACAAGGCCCTGTGGGAGGGGGCATTCTCACCCAGGCTGGCCTTGCTGAGCCAGACAACCCACCCTAGCGCCCCCAGGTGCCCAGCGTCCCCATCTCCAAGTGTGCAGCCTGCCAGCGGAAGCAGCAGTCAGAGGACGAGAAGCTGAAGCGCTGTACCCGGTGCTACCGCGTGGGCTACTGCAACCAGTGAGGACCCCCGTGGTCCCCCACCCTTTCCCTCCTCTCCACATTTCATTTGCCACCCTATCTCCACATAGAGGCACATGTTCTAAGCCCTTCACTGATCACTCTGCCAGGCTCTGGGGGAGGCAGGGCTGGCATACCCAGTTCCCAAGGCCAGAGGCTAGGCCCTGGTGGAGAGTCATAAGAGGTGGGGCTAAGGCCCTATTCTTACTTCCATCTTCTCTCCAGGCTCTGCCAGAAAACCCACTGGCCTGACCACAAGGGTCTCTGCCGCCCTGAGAACATTGGCTACCCATTTCTGGTCAGTGTACCTGCCTCACGTCTCACTTATGCTCGTCTTGCTCAGCTGCTAGAGGGCTATGCCCGGTAAGTGCCTAGTGGTTGGATGAGGGTATGGTAGTTGGGGGAACAGAGATGCCAGGTAGGCTTGTCAGGATTCTTACTTGCCTTGCTGCCTGTTGCCAGGTACTCTGTGAGTGTATTCCAGCCACCCTTCCAGCCTGGCCGCATGGCCTTGGAGTCCCAGGGCACTGGCTGCACTACGTTGCTCTCCACTAGCTCCCTGGAGGCTGGGGACAGTGAGAGGGACCCGATTCAGCCGCCTGAGCTCCAGTTGGTGACCCCCGTGGCTGAGGGAGACACAGGGGTCCCTAGGACATGGGCAGCTCCTGATCGGGGCCCTGTGCCCAGCACCAGTGGAGTTTCTTCTGAGGTGCTGGCCAGTGGGCCTATTGAAGTTGGCTCCTTGCCTGCTGGTGAGAGGATGTCTCGGCCTGAAGGTAAGAGTCTGGTGAACAGCTTCGCAGCTGGGTAGGGAAGTTTAGGGGAAGCTCGTTTAGGTCCTGGTAGGTAGGGGAGCTCTGATTATATTTTTTCACAGCTGCTGTGCCTGGATATCAGCACCCAAGTGAAGCCATGAATGCCCACACCCCCCAATTCTTCATCTATAAAATTGACGCATCTAACCGAGAGCAGCGGTTGGAGGACAAAGGTGTCTGAGGCTATGGGTGGAAGCCATGGGGTAGGCTGGGGTGGCAGCTCTCCACAGCTACGTGACGCCTCTCCCTGCCCATCTCTAGGAGACACCCCTCTGGAGCTAGGTGAGGACTGCAGCCTGGCTCTAGTCTGGCGGAACAATGAGCGTCTGCAGGAGTTTGTGTTGGTAGCCTCCAAGGAGCTGGAGTGTGCTGAGGATCCAGGCTCTGCTGGTGAGGCTGCCCGTGCTGGGCACTTCACTCTGGACCAGTGCCTGAACCTCTTCACTCGGCCTGAGGTGCTGGCGCCTGAGGAGGCTTGGTGAGGACGGGGGTGGCAGGCAGGTGGTGGGGCAGGGTGGGGTGGAGATCTGCTGGTCTTAACCTCACCTGTGTCTGCTGTCAGGTACTGCCCACAGTGTAAACAACACAGAGAGGCCTCCAAGCAGTTGCTGCTGTGGCGCTTGCCCAACGTACTCATCGTACAGCTCAAGCGCTTCTCCTTTCGGAGTTTCATCTGGCGTGACAAGATCAACGACTTGGTGGAGTTCCCTGTTCGGTGAGCGATGAGCCCTGGTGATGGTAGTCAGGTTATGGGGGGGTACCCTCCTGGGCACCTATTGACTCACCTTTCTCTGGCTGGGACCACAGGAACCTGGACCTGAGCAAGTTTTGCATTGGTCAGAAAGAGGAACAGCTGCCTAGCTACGACTTGTACGCTGTCATCAACCACTATGGAGGCATGATTGGCGGCCACTACACTGCCTGTGCCCGCCTGCCCAATGACCGCAGCAGCCAGCGCAGCGACGTGGGTGAGGGCACATACAGCCAGCAGGATAGGTGGTAGGCGTGGGGCTGCAGGTTATGTTCACACTCTTCCCACTTCGCCGTAGGCTGGCGCTTATTTGATGACAGCACGGTGACAACAGTAGACGAGAGCCAGGTCGTGACGCGTTATGCCTATGTACTCTTCTACCGCCGGCGGAACTCTCCTGTGGAGAGGCCCCCCAGGGCAGGTCACTCTGAGCACCACCCAGACCTAGGCCCTGCAGCTGAGGCTGCTGCCAGCCAGGTGAGGCGCTGGGGAGGCTTCGTAGGCTTAGGGAGCCCGATTCACAGACGGGAGGTGGTGGGGCACAGCCTCCTCTCTTCCAGCCATAGGCCCCTGGAGCCTTGAGATTCCTGATCCTCTTACGTTAGAGTCCTAGTTAGAGGAATCCCTATGCTGTAGTGACACTTGTAAAGGTCCATGCACACCAGCACATTGCTGTTGGCATGCATACAGGCACCCCCTTGGCACAGGCTAAGTAGCTGCTCTGAACCTCACTGGGTAGGATGCCATAAACAGACTGTACCCGACACTCGCCCATCTTTCCTCTGCACCCTCCTCATGTGCCAGCCAGCCAGCCCACAGACCCTCACTTGTGATCACTCCTTTGTTCTGATGTGCACTCAGGAAAGGGCCTGTCCAGACTGCCCATGGGCTAGGGTGGCCGCCACCCTCTCTGAGGTGAGCGTTGGTTCCTGCTGAACCTTTGGGGTCTTCCATCCCTTACCGACATGGGGTGCCATAGGTCTGGTTGGTGGGCAGTGTTGCATCTCTCTTTGCACTTGTTTCCTCCTTGCTGTCCTCTCCTCCCTTGAGCCCTCTCTGCTCAGATGCAGAGGAATCCTGGTAGAAGACAGTGGTCACAGTCTATTGGGACATGGGTGGGAGGGAGCCAGATTACTCGGGTTGTCGGCTCTATCCTCCATGAGCTCCCCCTCCAATCCCCATGGGAAGCTGCATGTCAATTGGGAAGCTTTTTGAGGGAGCCAAAATGCTATCAAGATTCACCTGCCCTGGTGCTCTGTCTAGACAACTCTGCAAATGGCCAATTTGGCTCCTGCCTGCCCACCTCCCTGCTGCTTGACTTGGGACGTATAAGGAGTTAGTGCCAGTCATCTTGGGTGGGACCATCGTGGCCAGGGGACACCGGGTCCCTCCCTGCCCCCCTGCCCCAGGTGCTGATGGCCGTTTCCACACACTGTAGGCTTCCCGGATTTGGCAGGAGCTGGAGGCCGAGGAGGAACCGGTACCCGAGGGGCCTGTGCCCCTGGGTCCCTGGGGGCCCCAAGACTGGGTGGGCCCCCCACCACGTGGCCCTACCACACCAGATGAGGGCTGCCTCCAGTACTTTGTTCTGGGCACCGTGGTAGCTTTGGTGGCCCTCGTGCTCAACGTGTTCTATCCTTTGGTATCCCAGAGTCGCTGGAGATGAGCTTGACTGCAGGCAGCTGCTGTGAGCTGGCCCACCTGCCTGCCCACCAGGCAATGCCTGCCTCTGTGGTGGGGACCAACTCTGGGCTTGGGCCTCAGTGTGTGCATCTGGTGGGAGAGGGTGGGGACTGTGGCTCCTGCTGGGGCAGAGCACCTAGGGCGGGTATCCGTCCAGCTGTCTGTCCGTTCGTCCTGCTGCTCTGACCCTTGGTATGGGGCTTAGCCCTGCCCAAGCACCTTCTTGTATTTCAAGTGTTAATAAAGCGAGACTGTTCAGGCCCGATCTTGTCTCTCTGTCTCAATGCTGCTGCTGTCTGCGCCTGCCTTGGGGCCCTCCCTTGGGTGCCGGGGCTCTGAGCCAGCACCCCCGGGATGCCAGGCAGCATACTGGGCAGCCCCCAACCCCTGTCCTCATATTCTGTTGCAGGGACTAGGCCCTGGCCAGGCCCCCGAGGTGGCCCCCACGCGGACAGCCCCTGAACGCTTCGCCCCCCCTGTGGACCGCCCAGCCCCCACCTACAGCAACATGGAGGAGGTCGATTAGCAGGTCCCTGGCTGGTCGGGGAGGTGGGGACTGGGTTTGGGGAATCCCCCACAGAGGGCCAGCTCTTTGCCGCTTCTCCTTCTCTAACCCAGAGGACACTGGCTTCATCAGTGGGGGTTGGGGGTGTGATTGAGGTGGGAACCTCACAGGTTGGGCCCTCTTGTCAGTTTGAGCCTCCCAACCAGTGGACCTTGGCTTCTCCAGCCACTCCCAGTGCTGCGTGATTTGATTCTCAGTTGTATCTTCAATTCTTTCTGACTCGCATCATAAACATTATATAATTTTATTCTAAAAATTGTAATTTTTTTTTTGCATTTTGGAAGTGATTGCTGCTGTTTAAATATATTTTAAAAATAAATGATAAATAAGCAGACTTAATGACTGTGATGCACCAGGTGCTGCGGCCACCTCTCCCCATCATCGAGAGGGGAGGGGTGTGTGTGTATGTGCGTGTGTACATGTATGTATGTAGGTAGGTGTATTAAAGACCCTGAAAGTGCTCTGGTCTGAGTAGAGATGGTGGGGTCACACTGTAGCCCCTGTGGGTCATGAAGCCCTAAGTGTTATCAGCTTCTGGGGCCTACCTGCTGCCCTTTGATCCCACGAGTTCTGAGTCTCATATGGAAGCAGTTGTAGTGGACATCACTGTCCATATTTTCCACCTAAAAGGATGATGAATACCCCGTGAGGCTCCAGAAGCTGAGGCAAAAAGGTGCAGGCCCAGGAGTAGCCTGGGGCTGACTGCCAGATGACAGGTAAGGGAGGACTTGTTGGGGAAGCACTGGGAGTATTGCCTTCCTGCTTTCCTAGTATCTGATTTTTCTTTACTGTAGTCTGAGCACAATCTGGATCTCTTAGTGGAAAACAGAGCAGGAAAAACATTGCCCCAGGCTATTCACCCATAGTGGGTCTGCAGTCTTGTCCTAGTTTCAGAGCCCCTGTGACCTTGTGAGAAGCTTCCTTGACTCTCTTCATGGATACTGTCACTTCTTCCTGTGTCCAGTTGCTTGGGGTTAAGGGTGGATGTCTCCAGCTGGAGGAGATGGGGAGCAGAGGTGAGTGTCTAGATAAGCCAGAAAGAGTGTAAGGCAGGCAGAGGTGGTGCAGGATCCTGACAGCCTTGTAGGTCCATCCTTGTCCCAAGCCTCTCTGGGGCCAGTCTCACAAGAAGGTTAGCATGTGGGCCTTGCTAGTACCCTTTAGCCTTGGCTGGAGATAGGGGGAACAGTGAGCAGAGGGAACTCTTGGAGAATGCTACCCGTCACCAGTGTTGGCTTTTCTCTATGGGAACAACAGCACAAGGGTTGCTGGCTGGGGGTGGCTGCTGACTGCTGTTGGCTGGCATACTGTTGAAGGGCCTTCTAGGTATGGGGTACAACGGGATTGTGCTGGGTCTTTACTGTGTGCAGCCCCAAGTGTCTAGCCACTGGATGCACTGTGCATGTACTGGATGCACTGATCAAGGAGCTCTTTCCATCCCTGACCTGATGCTATTGTGTCTGCCATATAACCTTTCTGTGGCATCTGCACTGTTGCCTCTACTGCCTTTGTGCTGTCAGTTTATGCCCCAGGACACTGCTTCTTCCCATGCCACAGCTGGGCCTTGCAGACTGTTGCCTGGCTTTTCTTCTTGATCATCTTTTTCTTGATTTTTTTTTCTTTGTAGTGCCAATGGCTCATGCAAACAAGCCCAGCCCCTGGGCTGGGCCATAAAATTTCATGGTTCTGTTCTAAGTCCTAGGAGTCGATTAGCAGGGCTCCAGAGGACTGGCTAGCCCGCCACAGCCTCTGGTGGCATTCTTGGTAGCACTGGTGGGGCTACCACTTTATCTCGTGACATGGAGCCACAGGGTCCACAGGGTAGGCAACATGAGAGAATCAGAAAAGGGGGTATAGGCCCTGACTCCATTGAGGGGGCCATCACCAGACCTGCAGGACTCACTGATGATGGTGATGGTGCTGTAATAAATCCTTTGGTGGCATCAGGTACAGAGGGGACAGTGGATGTGGCAGGTACTCTCTTTATCATAGGCACTTTTGTAGTGGGCTAGGCATCTGCAGCTAGACACCAGCATAGGGCTGGTGTAGCTGAGGCTCCACTTCTCGGTGCCTGTCTATGGCACCACTGCACCACATCCCCTGCTCAGTCCCCTGCACCTGGCCTTGCCTGGGCTGGACATCAGGCTGGGGCCATAGGCAGCCAAGATAGAGGACTGCACTTAGATACTGATACAGCGTGTGACACTGGGAAGTACCTGGATGTGGTCATCATGTGGGACCCAGATGTAGGCCCAGAAATGAAACTTGGTCATTAGGACATGGCCACAAAACAGGACACAGAATATGGGTAGATTGCAGTCAGGATCCTGCCCAGTTCTTGGAGGTCCATGAGTATTAGTGACACCAAAGCCTCAAAAAGCCTGAGTTCCAATCCCAAATTTGGGGATCTCTTCACTATCCCAGCAGCTCCAGTTCCACAAAGAAAGCAGACTTCTGTTTTAGCCCGATTCTCAGCAGGTCCTGGAAGTCCAGTGAGAGACTGTGGAGAGACCCTCCCAAGCACAATAGGTATCCTCAAGACCATATCTTCTCTGCCCCACTGTATCCCAACTTCGGTAAAATACCTTGTCAAACACTTGCAGATGGGTTTCAAGGTCTAACTTGCTCCTGGTGTTCGTGACATTTGCATGCTTTGACAGAGGGTAATTATGCCAGGAGATTTTAAAATCAAAGCATTACAGAATATCTGCGAGGTCCTTCCTGGCCCAAACCCCTCTCTGTCCTGACCAGATGTGTCTAGGTGGGCGCCTGAAAAGTGCCGGTCTTATGGAGCCCGCACTTTATCTTGACCGGATTTCCCGGGCTTCATTTGGCTCAGCTGTTTCCATGACAACTCCAAAGCTGTGACGTCAGAAACGTGACGGGGACTCGCATTTGCTCTCAACAACGGAACTGGGATGGTCCCAAGGCTTCAGGACCTTGGGCTGAAGGAGAAAAATTGGAAAGCAAAGGACCATGCTTGCTTCTGCCTCTTGCTTCTGTGCTAAGCACCTTCCCTCCAGGTCGGCGGCAAATCCCTCTTAGAGTCCTATCGCCCTCTGCCCCTTAACCTCTTCAAGATACCGTGAGCGCAAGGACGGAAGTGAAGCGCCCGGAAAGGCGGGTTTGGGCCTCCCCTGCCTTTTAAATGGCGGTGACGACCCTGGAGAGCCCGCCCCCTCCGTTCAGGAAGGTTACCATTGGCTCTCCCTGGCGGCTTCGCTCTCTTATTGGTCAGTGGGCTAATGCCAACGTGCAGATTGGCCCCAAAGTTTTCTTTCGGTTTCCGGTGTGCCAGCGATGGCGGCCCTGGATTCTCTGTCGCTCTTCACCGGCCTTGGCCTGAGCGAGCACAAGGCCCGGGAGACGCTCAAGAACACGGCCCTGAGCGCGCAGCTGCGCGAGGCGGCGACCCAGGTGCGAGTCCTTCTGTCCTTGGCCCCGGGCTGCGGACTGTGCCCCAAAGCCTGGCTGGGTCCCGATCCCGATCCCGAGCTACCAAACTTGTCTAACTCATGCTTTTCTTACTGGGCGTGGGCCTTCTCTCCTGAATTTCCTCGGATTCCCAGGCACAGCAGACTCTGGGCTCCACCATCGACAAAGCCACCGGGACCCTGCTCTATGGCTTGGCATCCCGACTCAGGGATCCCCGGCGTCTGTCTTTCCTTGTGAGCTATGTAGCCAGTAAGAAGATCCACACCGAGCTCCAACTGAGCGGTGAGACCCCTGCCTGTCTTTCCACTTCCATCTCCAATTCCTCCCTTTAGCCAAGACCACTGTCTGCCCTTTCTGCCAAGTCCCCCAGTGTCTCTCTAGATGCTTCATTCTGCACTCGTCTCTAAACCCAGGGCCTGGCACTGAAGGATGGAGAGGGCCACCCCTGGTGAGACTGACTGGGGAATAGTATACGTCTGAGGGAGAGCCTCTTTCGTGTGGTCTCAGGGCTTATCTAGTGTGGTGCCAAGCTTAACCTCTGAAGAGGCAAAACTGTGATTGGGGTTTCATCGGGGCAGGTAAGGCTTTGTCTACCTGATTCTTGGAGCTGAGATGCCTCTCATTGGTTCTTCTTTCTCAGCTGCCCTTGAGTACGTGCGAAGTCATCCCCTGGACCCCATCAACACTGAGGACTTTGAGCAGGAATGCGGTGTGGGTGTCATGGTGACCCCAGAGCAGATTGAGGAGGCTGTGAGTCTTTCGTTAGGCATTGGGTACCTCCTTAGTACTAATCCTGGAAAGGAGTGGCTCATCTTCACCCAGGAAGACCCAGGGTGAGACTGGGTGTCTAGCGGATTTCTGAAGAATGCTTTTCTGAACCACATTGATTTGGCTTTCTTGCAGGTGGAGGCCACCATAAATCGCCACCGGCCCCAGCTCTTGGAGGAGCGTTATCGTTTCAACATGGGATTGCTGATGGGTGAGTAGGGCCTGGGTCAGGGGACTATGTTGTTCTCTCTGATCATGCCTTCTTTTCTGGGTGTAAGTGAGAGAGAGGAGGGGTAGGAATAGAGGATCTTAAAAGTGGTCTGGTGGGGGGAGGTGCCTGGGTGGCTCAGCCAGCTCAGTGTCTGATTCTTGATTCTGGCTCTGGTCATGATCTCACAGTTTGTGAGTACAGAGCCTGCTTGGGATTCTCTCTCTTCTCTCTCTGCCCCTCCCCCCTCTCAAAATAAATAAACCCTAAAACAAAACAAAAACAAAAAAACAATGGTCTGGCTGGTCCCAGGCTGTGGTTCTTGAGGTCAGCCAGGACCTTTTCAAGGAAAGAGGGTGGGAAGTGTCCTTTTTGGCCTTTCTGCAGCTCCTTGTGCCCATGTTTCTAGGAGAGGCTCGGGCTGTGCTCAAGTGGGCAGATGGCAAAATAATCAAGCATGAAGTAGACATGCAGGTGGGCAACTCCTTGAGCTGAAGCAGGCAAAGACCCTGCCATGGACAGTTCCTAAAGTCCACTGAGGGGTAAATGGGGGTGGGAGGGGGAGAGACCCTGTTCGTATTCTGATGGTGGATAGTAGAGCCTGGAGTGGAGGGGCAGCACCTTGGTGGGCAGTAAAAGTCTTGGGCCTCTGGATTGTGCCTAATTTGGGGTGAGTTGCTTTACTCTGGACCTAAATTGCCTTATCTTCTTAAATAGGGTGATGTGGCCTTCATCTGAGGATGATGGCATAGAATCACAAGAGGCTGAGGTAGATTGTTATCTTGATGCTGAGCCCACAGTTACTCTCTGTAAATGGCAGTTTTGTTACCAGTTTTTAGACTCTCAGGGGGAAAAGAGCATTTGAGGCCAGCAGAACCATGTGAGGAGAAGTTGGATGGGCTAGATAGGTCTTTCAAGGCAGTGCTTGTAGGCAGGCCAGGAAGCCCTTAGGTGGGTGGGCAGGGTCCATCAGGGACTTCTTGAAAGAACACTTCCTGTTTCAGCCCTGACTCTGGTTGCTTCTCAGGTTCTTCACCTTCTGGGTCCCAAGACGGAGAATGATCTAGAGAAGAAGCCCAAGGTGGGGCTGAGTATGGTCCTGGGTCCCTGGGGATGAGGTGGGGTGGGGTGGGGTGAGACTTCAGGCTGGGGAAGGGAGTATCTGACCCCAGTAATGCCAAGACCAGGAGAGACCCTGACCCAATTTCTGGGCTTCTCTCAGGTGTCAAAAGCTCAGCCAGAAGAAAAAGACCGGAGGACAGCAAAGGATGTGGTGGAGAATGGTGAGAGGCTTGAGGTTCCTGTCTGATTCAGCTCCCTGTCTTCTGGGCTTTCACCTGATAGGTCCTTATAGCCCAGTCTCCTCAGCCCATTAGCTTACTCATCACCCTGCCTTCTGCTGCCAGACTGAAATGCCTGGTGTTTCCTTTGTTCCCCTTACCCAGAGACTAGCATGAGAAGAACTAAGAAGTCTGGCTCTGTATCTCTTGTCTCTGCAGTTAGGGAAAGAGAGGCCTGCTTGGTTCTATTCTGGTTGCAGGATATAGGTAGTACCGAGAAGCAGCTCCCTGAGCTGAATGGGGTAGCCATGTTTAGAGGATCAGAGGATTAAGTTTTCCTTGTTCTGTTCTTCACAGGTGAGGCTGCTGGTCAGACCCTGTCTCTGATGGAGCAGCTCCGAGGGGAGGCACTTAAGTTCCACAAGCCTGGTGAGCAGGCAAATCAAAACCCTGGGGAGGGTGAGATCTTGTAGCAACTCTTACATCCAGAGTAGGGAGCATTGGGTTGCAGCCCAGTCCTCAGGCTTAATCTGGCCCTGGCAGGTGAGAACTACAAGACCCCAGGCTATGTGACCACTCCACATACCATGGATCTACTGAAGCAGCACCTGGAGATCACTGGAGGACAGGTGTGTGGAAGTGCCATCAACACTTGCCAGAGGGCCTGGGCTGCTTTCATACTGCCTCATCCAACCTATCACCAGAGCCTCCCTTGGAAGGGGCATCTGTTGCTTTACAATAGTCTTGAGTTCTGGCTTAATTCTTCTGTTCCCATTTCCCTTAGGTACGTACCCGGTTCCCACCAGAACCTAATGGAATCCTGCACATAGGACATGCCAAAGCCATCAACTTCAACTTTGGCTATGCCAAGGTAAGTGTGTGAGGATCTGGCAATTGGTGACCACTCGCTGCTCCCTTGATTAGATACCAGAAAGGTGTCCTTGCCTTTCCTGCTGCTCCTATAATGTTCCCAGAGCAGACAGAGGCCATGGAGGGGAATCACGTATGTGATAGGTAGCTAGGAATCCATTGGGCTTATTGGGAAAAAGCTCTGGGTGAGGCAGTGAGTTCAGCTTTGGGGAAATGCCCGGTGCAACCCCTCAGGCTTAGAAAGAGGCTGTCTGGAGTTGGTGTAAGATGCCTTGTTTAAGGCATTTCGATTCAGGAAGATGAATGAAACTCCTGAAGGCATTTACAATTCTGACATGGGAGAGCTCCGAGAATGTCCCAGTTCAATGAGTTGGATTTTGGAAGCAGATGATGTGAGAACTCACAGACTCTGTGACTCTCCTAGGCCAACAATGGGATCTGTTTTCTGCGCTTTGATGATACCAACCCTGAGAAGGAGGAAGCAAAGTTCTTCACTGCCATCTGTGACATGGTGGCCTGGCTGGGTATGGCTGGGCAAGGCCTGGGAAGAAAGACCTGGTGGTCAGTGGGCCTCTCCTTGGGCTATGGCTTGCCATTGGGTACCCCTGGTTGGATGTTCACATCGTGTCTTTTTTTGCCCCAGGTTACACACCTTACAAAGTGACATATGCCTCTGACTATTTTGACCAGCTGTATGCCTGGGCTGTGGAGCTTATCCATAGGTGAGGCCAGGTCCGGTGTAGAGCCAGGCAGGCTGCCGAGGACATAGCTATCTTGGGTGCTCACACCTTTTCCCCATAGGGGCCAGGCATATGTGTGCCACCAGCGAGGAGAGGAGCTCAAAGGCCACAACTCTCTGCCCTCACCCTGGAGAGACCGTCCTATAGAGGAGTCACTGTTGCTCTTTGAGGTGGGATTTGAGGGGTGAGGGGAGCAGTTGGATCTGGGTGGGTCAGGATGCTGAGAAGGAGATGGCCTCTGTGCTGAGAGGCAGCCTGAGCCCTTGGTCCTGTCAGGCAATGCGCAAGGGCAAGTTTGCAGAGGGTGAGGCCACACTGCGGATGAAGCTGGTGATGGAGGATGGCAAGATGGACCCTGTGGCTTATCGAGTCAAATATACACCACACCATCGCACGGGGGATACCTGGTGGGTGTGAGCATGGGGTGGGGCTGTGGAGTTGTAGAGTGGGGTGGTGGGCCATGGGTAGGGCAGAGTGGGGATGGATGGCAGGGCCCATTGCCTATGCCCTGCAGGTGCATCTATCCCACCTATGACTACACACACTGCCTCTGTGACTCCATCGAGCACATCACCCACTCACTCTGCACCAAGGAATTCCAGGCCCGGTGAGGGAGCTGGGCCCATGGGGTGGGTAGGGCCAGTGGGATTCCAGCAGCCCTTCCTGTGGTCTTTCTCTGGTCTGAGGTAACCAGACCTGACTCTACCCTCCCACCCCAGACGCTCTTCCTACTTCTGGCTATGCAACGCATTGGATGTGTATTGCCCTGTTCAGTGGGAGTATGGCCGTCTCAACCTTCACTATGCTATTGTGTCTAAGAGGAAGATTCTCCAGCTTGTGGCCGCTGGTGCTGTGCGGTAGGTGTGATTGTTTGCCTCATTACAGGTTGGTGGTACTAGTGGCATGTACTGCCAAAGGCCTCTCACCACCTCCTTGCCCACAGGGATTGGGATGACCCACGGCTCTTCACGCTCACAGCCTTACGTCGGCGAGGCTTCCCGCCTGAGGCCATCAACAACTTTTGTGCTCGGGTATAGCCCAGTGGGTTGGGTGGGCAGGTGGGGAGTGAGGACAGCATTTGTGGTGTGGCTGACTGATGCTGATCTTTCCTGCTAGGTGGGGGTGACAGTGGCACAGACCACAATGGAACCCCATCTGCTAGAGGCCTGTGTGCGTGATGTGCTCAATGACACAGCCCCACGGGCCATGGCTGTGCTGGAACCATTACAGGTCAGCATCACCAACTTTCCTGCTGCCAAGGTAGGTATGCCTCAGTGTGTGTGTGTGTATGTTGGGGCAGGGGGGTGCACCTGAGTCTGGGCATGGGGGTTCCAGTACCTAGCATGACTCAGACACCTATCTCCTGCGATAGTCCTTAGACATCCAGGTGCCCAACTTCCCGGCTGATGAGACCAAGGGCTTCCATCAGGTTCCCTTTGGACCCATAGTCTTCATTGAAAGGACTGACTTCAAGGAGGTAGGTGGGGGTGTGGAGGGTACTGTTTGCTGCTGAGCCCTGTCCTGAGGTCCCTTCATCTCTTTTGTCAGCCCACCTACTTCTTACTTCAGATGAGTCAGCTCTGCCAGACAGAGAGATGGGGGAAAGCCTCTTGTACCTCTTTGACCCATTCAGTCTCTTGTGTCCACATCATTTCCGACCTCTAGGAGCCAGAGCCAGGCTATAAGCGCCTGGCATGGGGCCAGCCTGTGGGACTGAGGCATACAGGCTACGTCATTGAGCTGCAGCATGTTGTCAAGGTGAGAGCTGGCTGCAGCCTTCCTACCTCAGTGCCTGCTGCAGGGAGGATCTGGATGCATGCAGCTTCCAGTCCTTTTAGTGGTTCCCTAAGTGCAGGGAGTGTACTTAGTGTAGGCCCCTTGACTTCCAGGGTCCCAGTGGCTGTGTAGAGAGCCTGGAGGTAACCTGTAGACGGGCAGATGCTGGAGAAAAGCCCAAGGCCTTTATTCACTGGGTGTCACAGCCTCTGACATGTGAGATTCGGCTCTATGAGCGACTGTGAGTGAACAGAGCTGGGGTGCGGGCATATTCAAGATGGGCATTACCTGCTGTGGCTACCCAGCTGGAGTCTGACTTTCATTCTGGCTTCAGATTTCAGCACAAGAACCCTGAGGATCCTGCTGAAGTACCTGGTGGATTCTTAAGTGACCTGAATCCGGTAGGCTCATGGGGTGTAAGGTGAGGGTGGTGTGTCTCCCTGGCTGGATGGCCACCTGAGTTCCCTGCCCACAGGCATCGCTACAAGTGGTGGAAGCAGCATTAGTGGACTACTCTGTGGCCCTGGCAAAGCCCTTTGACAAGTTCCAGTTTGAGCGACTTGGCTACTTCTCCGTGGATCCAGACAGCTGCCAGGGACAGGTGCTTTTTACCTACCTGCCCTTTTCACAACTGTGACACTCGTGGCTGCCACTTACTGTGGCATTTACTCCGCCAGCATCCCCTTAGTTAACCAAGGGTGGGGTTTGTGTTTTACTGATGAGGAAGTGGGTTCAGAGGTCCATGCACAAAATTTTGTATGGACCCTAACTTTCTTACTCCTTGAGGTGTAGGGGTCAGCCATAGTGGTGGTTATAATCCTTATAAAATGGAGGCCCAGAGCCATCCAGTCCCCTACCCAAAATCATAAAGTTATTGAGAACCTGAGTGTCCTGACCCTCAGCTCCTTTGGGACAAGGTGAGGGTAGGGCCTGGTGGGGTCTGGGCCTTCTACTCTGGTTCTGGCTTGGTCATCATTCTTCCCCCTCTGCCATCCAGCTTGTTTTCAACCGGACTGTCACACTGAAGGAGGACCCAGGAAAGGTGTGAGCTGTAAGGAAGCCTCATGGACCTACCTCATCCTTCTGGAGGCTAGGGGTACCCAGACTCCATGTCAATAAAGATGAGCTAAATTTCCTGGAGTCTGTGTGTTATCTGTCTGCATTTCCAACCTCTGAGGACGTGAGACTGGCTGGGGGTAGGGAGGAGGTGCAGTGCACACTGAGTAATACCGACAGCTTGAAACCACTGTTGCACTTCGTAGTGCTCAAGGGTGGGGGGCCTGGGCCTGCCTGATTTGAAATCCTCTGCACCTGGTCTGAGGGAATGGCAGGCTCTGGGTGTTGTTCCACTGTTGGGAACCTTGTGCTAGAGGGATCTGGAAGGTTTGTGTCTGCCTGTGTGCCTAGGCAGATGAAAACAGACCTGGTTCTCCATCCAGTCATTCAGCAAATAATTATCGAGTACCTACTATGTGCCAGGTATAATGGCAAGGAAGACTTGTGCAGTTTGCCTTCTAAGTTGACCATCTAGTTGGGGAGACAGAGGGTGACTTAGGCATTGTGCAAGAGAGGTCTCCCTGGGGACTGCAAGGCTGGAGGAGGTTCCTGACCCAAGTCTGTGCCTCAGATTACTCTCAAGAAATGATTCCTTAGGGAACCCCTAAGGACCAAGATGTTTGCCAAGGGAGGAGAAACAAGTGCAAGGGCCCTGAGGCGCTTTTAAGGTAGTCTACAGGAAACTAGTTGCCTTCCGGGTCAGTGTGGGCTACTAGTGAGGCCCACGTGTGCCTGCAGCTTTAACACCCTCCACATTTTCCCTGTATACAAACACCAGGCAACCCAAGGCCTGCTTTAAGGTGGACTGGGTTGCGGAAGGTTGAATTAGGATGACAGCAGATTGAGGAGGAGGTTCCCAAATGTTAAGGACTCCTGCCGGAGAGTGGCTATGACCTTCCCAGGTGGGATTATGGTATGGGGGCGCAGGACCTAGGTCTGGGGCTATGGGCGCTACCTTAAGCAAGAGACCGGGCCCCGCCCCACGTGGGGCTGCGCAACTGAAGTAGGCCGAGGATGGCTGCTGAAGGTGGGTCCAGAGAGCAAGCTTCGAGCTCCAACCAGCTCGGGCTCCAACTCCAGGCCAATCTCCGGCCCTGGCTCCGCCCAGCATGGAGGGGCGTCCGAGGGCGGGGCGCTCCGCCCTACACTCCAGGCTCTTGCGATTTCTGCGGCCGGAGGCCAGGTCTCTAGCCTCGGCAGAAGCGTTCCCTTTAAGTTTGGCCAGGAGGCGGCCTCAACTCTCGCGGGATCCGACGCTTCGGTTATCGCGAGAGGGGCATTCGGCACCCATTGGCTGTGAGGGTTGAATGTAAGATGGCGCTCAGGGAGCTGTGAGGGGAAAATCCTGTCGATCTTGGAGCGGCGACGGCGGAACCGGGGCCCCCAGCGGTGCGGCGGGGCCGGCGGGTAGAGCGGCGGCGGCGGCGGCGGCGGCGGCGGCGACGTCGCCGGGTGAGGGCTGCAGTGGGGGCAGGGATGCGGCGAACCTGCGGGCCTGAGACAGCGGGCCCACCCCACACAACGGCGGGCGGGGGCGGGCGGGCGGGCCGCTGCCTCTGGGCCCAGGAGACCTCGGGCGGCTCCGGAGTGGAGAATGTCCCTGGACTCGCGCGCCCCCGCCCCTTCTGGGGTGCGGAGAGGCAGGTCGGGGACTCGGGTGGGCGCGGCGCGCGAACGCGCACTGGTGCTCGCGCGCGGTCGGGCCTGTTTATACACGGGCGCGCGCGCGCTGTGCGGACCTCCGGGCGCGCGTGGCCGCCGACGTGCGCGTTCCCGGCCCGGATATCTCGGCTCCTGGAGCTGCGGCCCTTGGGCAAGAGCGGCTTTCTGTGGCGCGCGCTCGCCTGCGACCCCCGGCTTCGGGGCGCGCGCCCTGCTGTTGGGTGGTGGCGCCGCCGCCGCGAGGACGCGCAGGACACCTCTGCTGCGTGGAGCGGCGGCGAGCTGGCGGGCGACTCGCAGTGTGAGGAAGGTTGTGGGTTGGGCCCTTCCTGCTCTGGTGACGTCCCTGGACCGCCGTGGCCTAGGCCTGGGAAGAAACCAACCGGCTTTGCAGTCTGATTTGCGGTTCCGCTACTCTGAGAGGCGGGCAAGATTGCTCGTTCTTCTGGAAGAATGCAGTGACCTGAGGCCAATGTACTGGGAGGGTGCTGCCCTGTTTCTGAAACTGAGCCCCGTAGGTCTGTGAGGGCAGTGAGCCCCCTCGAGTTTCCTCACCTTGTTCTGGTGCTTTATGCTGGAGAGGGAAGGTTAATCCTAGAAGGCCTTTCAGCGGTACTGGCTTTCTTGTCATTGGAAAGTAATTCTTCCATAAGCGCAATTCCTACACGTCACCTCTGTGCGCTCCGGAAGGGGATCCTCTTCTGTGGACGTGAAACTACCCGAGCTCTAAATGCCACTTTAAATTCTTAAATGCAACCTTTTCTTCTGTGTGGGTGGGAGGGTCTTACTTGTACTCTGTTAGACCAAGGGAGGGCCCACGCTATCGCGCAGCCAAAAAGTTGCCCAGGACAAAATCGAAGGACCTGAGAATCTGCTTTGCCTTCTTTTGTTGTTACACAATTCCGCAACAGAAATTTATAAAATCTGTTCATATATCACTACAAAAGTCACTTTCGATGTAGAATTTCAATCATTTTCAGCGTTTTGTTTTGTTTTGTTTTCAGTTACGGTACTTGGGGAGTTCTAGGTTTGTTCTAGAGAAAAACGCGCATCAAGACAAGACCTCAGTTTTACAGTCTTGCCTAATGAAGTTTAAGGAAAAAGAAGTTAAGGGCAAGTAAAATTAGCGAATTTGATAATGATGGGGGTAGTTCTTTTTAATATACTGTATTTTAAGAACACGGCTAAAATTTAAAAAGAGGCTGAGGATGGAAAGAACTTCTTTGTTCTATCTTCTTCAGAATGTTACAAGTCTTAAGAACTCAGGACAAGCAGCAGAAATACATGCAACATGGTGACTGGTGAGTTAAAATCATTCATATGCTGAAAATATGTGTGCAGTCTTTTTCCTAGTAATATTGAAACATTACAAATCCTGCCAATCATTTTGGGTGCTGTCTGACAGAAACTACTAAGTGCTGGAAAATTGAAGATGTGGGAGAACTGCATCTTTGAATCCAGCCACAGTTTGCTGCTTGAACAATTTTCTTCTCTTGAAATGTAAGTCAGCGCAACTTTCAGGTTTTAGCATGAGGACACACCAGCTTTTCTAAGGACCTTATATGATTGAAAGAAAAACAGTAAAGTTTAAGATACACTTAAAATTTAAGTATGCCTTTTAGGCCTGCTTCTTCCCGGAACATCTTTGTTTTTAACTATTAAATTTGAGATCTGCCTTTTAAGTTAGTGTTTGTAGATAATATTTTTTTGTAAGCTCATTAACTTCAGTCTTCCTGTTAGAAGATGTCCTACTTCTAGCCTTGTACAATGAATAATTTCAGGAACCTTTTGCCTTTCCACCTCCCTTTTCCAGTTTTATGTTGCCATTTCACACAAAAGATCAAATAATGGTTCACGTTTCTTGTAGATTTGAATTGCTCCAAAAAGGTAACCAACGTCAGGGTTCTAGATGTCTATTGCGACCGTTTCAGAATTAGGAATCTCTTCCCTCAAGCTTGCATGCTGTTTTTTAATTTAATCAGTTGTGTTTTGTCCTCCATGTGCCATGCTTCTTGCTTGTCTACTCTTTAAATGGCAGACCGTTTATCTGTAGCAGCGTTTGTTAGTTCTCAGCCTCAGAATGAGATGTTACACAAACACCTGTTCTTTTGAGTTACTTTGTACTTAGTTGCCCTGCATTTTGTTACAGATGTTTTAAGTCCTCTCCAGGCCTCACTTAAATGTTTCATTTGTCACACTGGATTGTGATTTCTGATTGTGGCTGCATGCAGAAATGAGAGATTCACTTCTTGCTTTGCTGAAAAGGTGGAAAGAATGAACCTTTGATGTCACACTTGAGGCTAGATAGAGCAAAATTGTAGGTGGAGCTTGTGGGCTGTATCAGAAAGCTTTTTTCTTTTTTGAAATATTTATCTGTATACAAATTCAGATGATCTGTTTAAAACCCAATGAAAAGTTATAAGGTGAACCACTGTGTAACTACCACCTCTTCAAGAAATAGAACGGTGCCAGCACCCCTGCACCCTTCAAGGGTCCCTTCCTGGGCTTAGCTTCTCAACCACTAGAGATAATTACCATTCTGACATTGTGATAATCACATTCTTTGTTTTTACTTTTACCACCTTCATATTTCTCAACAACATAGTTTTATTTTGAATTTTTGTAATTGGAATCATGCTGTGTTTTATGTTTTCCTTCTTTTAGCATTGTGAAATTCATCCATGTTGTGTGCAGCTGTAGTTCATTTATTTCTATTTCTTTATAGTATTCAGCAGTGTGACTGTACCGTAATTTATAAATTACGTAATTTATAAATTTTATAAATAAAATTATAATTTATTTATTGATTCTACTAGATAGACATCTGGATTCCTTCCAGTTTGCAACTGTTACTAACAATGCTACTATGAACATTCTTGTATAACTACCTTTGTATATGTGTGTGTCATATACCTAGGGGTAGATCACTGAGTTATATGGAAGGGGTATTGTCAACTTCATTAGTTAATGCAAATGGTTGTGCCAGTTTGCAGCCCATTGATCTTTGGTGAGAATGTAAATTTATGTTCCTGGTTGAAAGTGTGTTGTCCAAAAATGCCGCTAAATCAGGGACCCCTCTGGTAAAAGCATGGGACAGGTGAATGGCCCAATGGGATAATAGCTGTCACAAACCCTGTATTGGGTGAGTATCTTTAAGAATAGAGGTGTATCTCCCAATTTGCTTCTTTGAAATGACTCTTTATGTTAATTAGGACAAATGTGACTGTAATTCCTTAAAATAGAAATTGATTTCTTTTTTAATGTGAACGTGTTTTTCAAACCAGTCTTAAAAAGCTATTGCTAGAGTAGATGTGAACCATGAGAGAGGTCCAAGAAGCTGACTGGGTAAACAGAAAGAGGCAGGGCTCTGAGGCAGCTCAGAGTTTGTTCTCTTAGTCCATCTCATATTCAAGACCCACTTTGTAGAGCTTCATGGGGATCCGGGAAGAGGTATCAGAAATTTGAGGAGACCCAAGAAAGGATGATTCTGGTGAGTACTTAGGTCTTCCCTTAGTACATAAATAGAAAAAAGAAATTGGCAAAGATACCTATGAAAATGTAATAGATTGTTGCTTTGGAATAACATTTGTTTATCATACCTTCTTGCGTTCTAGTGATAAGATAATAAAAGTAATGATCACTTTCACACACTGAGGGCCTAAGTCTGTCAGACACTGTGCTAAGCTCCAGTAGAAGGTGGTATAGGGGAAATACTAGTGACTAATGGGTGCATACAAGTGAAAATTTCGTCGGCCTGTTGATGTGGGATTTGTCTGTGTATTGTTTTGCAAAGCAGCTATGCTTAAAAGTATTCAGAAGCAAATGCTTGTTTACAGACTCCCCTACACCATTGAGGCCCCAAGTGTTTTCCTCTCTTTCCTTTTCTAATGCCCAGAAATTGGGAGTACTCAACTATCCCTCCAGCTTTAGGTTTTTCTGAAGTATTTTAATTATTCTGTTTATTTACTACTCCTCACCAAGCCTTTGACTTGGAGCTAATTAAGAATCTTGCTTCTTTGAGAGGAGTTTCATTAAGCTTATCCATTTCTCTTTCCGAGGCTCACTCTTGTGTTTTTTGAGAGCAGCATCTTGAAGAAGTTAACAATCTTCATTGTTATGCAAACTTCTGGTGCTTGATGATTTTGTTTGTCTTTAAGAGTTTCAGATTTTGAGGGAAAAATCACGCTATGATCAGCCATAATTGTGTGTGTTACTGTTATTGTAGTATAATCACTGTGTAAAAATACTACTTTTTAATTATCTTTTTGGTTTAATACAAATTGTGGAAAATACAGGAGAGTATTCAACAGGAAGAAATTTAAGTTCTCTCTGATTCTACTACCAAGGCATAATTACTGTTAGCATTTAGATGCAGTTTGTATTTTTTTCCTTATATGTAAAAATAGTACTGGGATATGTAAATACAGTTGTGTCAGTTCCCTTTTCACACGTAACGTGTTTCTGTGTTGTTGAATTTAAACAAACAAACATTGTGTTAAGGGGGCAAGGAATCTTCCAGGTATTAACATCCTTTTTTTTTTTTTTTTTTTTTAAAGCTACTGTGTTATAGAAAGATCTGTAGAATCATACAGCAATGCTTAGGAGACTTTATATGAAATTTGGTATATAATAACAGTGGGCATTTCAAGTCAGTGGGCAAAGGAATTTCAATAATTCAATAAATGATGCAGGGACAAATTGTTTTTGGAAAAAATATAGTTAGACTTTTACCTATGCAAATAAATTTTAAATGGATCAAAGCATTGTATTAAAAAATTACACTATAAATTTAAAAAATGACCTGGTTTTTATGGTAGGGAAGACTTTTTCTGAGCATAAGAAAAGAAACCATCACCACTATTGAAAATTTCTTTAATTTCTCTCTCAATTTGTTTTTTGTTTTTTGTTTTTTGTTTTTACTCACTGACTAGTCTAAAATATTTAAATGTATTTCTGAAGCTTTCCCTCCACCGCGCCTTGTAAGCAGCACTTTTGTGTCCGGTCAAATGCTGACTTAGTGTACTTTCATTATTGGGATGTGTCAGGCTGGTGGATACTGCCAAGTGAGCAGGTTAAAAGGACAAGAAATGAAGCCATGTGTGTTTTAGTTTAGTATAAATGGGCAGATTGGAATGTTCTTTCAAATTGACCTTTTCCGTTAAATTTTTAAGTTCTCCAGGGGGTTCCGGGATGGCTCAAGTCAGTATAGCATGCCAGCTTTTCATCTCTGGGTTATTGAGTTCAAGCCCCACATTAGGTGTAGAGATTATTTAAAAATAAAATCTTAAAAACATTTTTTTTTGAAGTTCTCCATTGAATCTGTTATTGGTAAATATTTTTTAGCTACCTCTGATTCAGTGGTTTTCCAGTGATTATGTGGACTTGTACAGAGTTGGTGAAGAACCTTTTAGGGGCTTAGTGAAAGAAAAAAAATCAGTGGGAATTGAGAAGCAACAGCTTCTGCTTGACGCTCCATTGACTTAGGCTCTAAGCTTGGGACACTGCAGAGAATTTTATACTCTGTAGTTTAAACTGCTAAAAATACATAAGGTGTTTTTATCATAAATTATTTCAGATATTTTCACAAGGGTACAGAAAAATAGAATGAATACCTGTTTATGAGCTTTTATCAACATTTTCTAAGTTTTATAGAATTTTCCTACTTCAAGCTATTGGTGTGTTGTATGTATGTGTGTGTTTAATGAAAGCTTGAAGAATGAACTTTGAGGCTTTATAGCAGATACATTTCCAAACTTTTCCATTCTTTCTGAGAGCTGACTGTTCATCCATCTTATTTGTCCTTATTGGAATAAATTTATAGTTGGATTCGATTGTCTTATAGTGACTTTTTTTTAAGGTATTCTAGAAATACAGGATTTGTTTGGAGCAGAATGTTTTTATCATCTTTCGAACCTGGATTTTTTTAAACAAATATGTCCTGAGTTTAATTTGGTGTGAAATGCTGTGTTCTAAAAGAATGATTAATTAGAAGCTATACTCAACTTCGCTAAATGCTTGACAAAAATAGAGGATGTGGTGGTGGGGGCTGGCGGGGGGCGTGCCTGGGTGGCTGTCTGTTGAGTTTTGGGCTCTTGATTTTGGCTCAGGTCATGATCCCAGGGTTATGGAATGAAGCCCTGTGTCTGGCTGAGCATGAGCCTGCTTCAGAGTCTCTGTGCCTCTGCCCCTCTCCCCTTCTCGTGCTCTCTCTCTCAATTAAAGTTTTTTAAAAATTAAAAAAATAGAGAACATGGCACTTTAATTTCCTTATCTTAATGGGAAGTCTAGAGATACTCTAAAATTAATAAATCTACAAATAAAGGTTTAAAGCTATGAAAGTGAACGTGGCAAAAAACAATGAGATTGGCAGGGGTTGGTGAGAAGGGGGTGGTTTAAATGCCCTAAACTTACCTTTTCTGAAGGACAGGTCAGTGTTTCATATTGGTAGATCAAGAAAACATACTTAGCTGTTTTGTTTTCTTGTCTTGTTTTGTTTTCCATTTTTCTGTACTGTTTGAACATTTTTTTTCCTAGAAAATGAATGTGTTACTTTTATTATACCCTTCTCTGCCAAAGAAACAAAAATCAAAAAACTAGGTGTAATTCTACCCTGAAAACTGAAGGAAACTTGTTTCTAGGAAAAGAAGTTGGTGCATTTCTCCTTTATGTTTAATATTAGACTTCAGATGAAGCTTAAGCCTTCTCATTACTGAAACCTGAAAGAGTGAAGGAAAATAAGTCACTAGGAAGATTCTAGGCAGTGCCTTTACCAAGCAATATTTATGTGAAAGTTTTCTGATTCTATAAACTTAATTTGCAA
Source organism: Paguma larvata (assembly GCA_030068075.1). Lineage (NCBI taxonomy): Eukaryota > Metazoa > Chordata > Mammalia > Carnivora > Viverridae > Paguma > Paguma larvata. The sequence goes on along the minus strand of CM057842.1, from coordinate 17,232,779 downwards.
TTTTTTTTGTTGTTGTTAATTGTGTTTGTATTTTCTCCCAGATCTGAGACCAAAAAAGGTTTTTGCTCCCCATGGTTACCCATAATTTTTTAAAAACGGCTTTGACACAATAGCGATGATTCCAGTGCAGACAATTTTCAGAATTCAAGCATTGTCAGCATTTTATGAGAATGTAATTATTGAAGAAAATAAATTTGGGGAAATGTAAATTTCAATTGACTTCTGCCATTCTTTTGTAATGGAGGTTGAAAACTGAAATATATAGCAGCATGGTACAGAACCAGGTAATTGCTGTTTATATAGCTCTCCTTTGTCCCTTATTGAGCAGAAGGGTAGATGCGATTAGGTACTTAGAGTCACATGTTGTGAATTTTGTGATGTCGTTGTATACGTATATGGGCCTGTATTATGAGAGATGCCTTCTTCAGAAGGAAATTCTAGTCATGATGCTTTTATCGGAAGGGGGATTTGACATATTCTGTGCCATTGTGAGTGATTGTGGGTCACCTACACTGGAATGGCCTGCTCTGAATAGGTAACAGAAGGATGGGGTGTTTGGCCTTGGTGATGTTCTTACTCATTTGTTCCATGGCCATTGTTGAGAGCTTACTTTTGAAGTCTTACAGCAGACCTCCTAATTTTCAACTCCCCTGCAGCAGAGAGAAGGGAGAAATGAGCAAGGCAAGTGGTAGAGAAGAGAAGTGAGAAAGGGACAAACGAGTTGTATTTCAGAAGATTAGAGGCCTTCAACGAAGGCTTGAACCTTGCAGTCACCTGGCCTGTGCTTGCTGTTCTCTGCACTCTGTTGTGTTTGGGATATCCTGAGAAGTAGAGGCTTTCCTCAAAGCAGTGGCCTAAGGTTTGATTAGGCAGGACAAAGTGTATGTGCTGTTGTTTATTTATGGAGGAATATATTTACAATGTATTATATGCATCATTATAAAAGATTTATTGTTATGTCAATTCTGTAAGGAAAGCACCCAAATATAACTTGTAAACTGTACTTAGAGTGTCCCACAGAAATGCTGCCAGTGTTAGTAACTTAACAGCAGTAAGGATCATGTTTTCTTTGGTCTCACACTTGTCTTGGATATATAGGTCCTTTTCTCAGGGTATATACTGACCATTTACCAGGAGAAAACTTAACATTTATGGTTGTAAGTTATAGATGTTACAGGAATAAAGGGCCATAATCCTTCTTGTTCTACATTGAATTGCAAATGTAACATATATGTATACGTATACATATACATATGAAGCACCTACCATATGTCAGTCATTCTGAGAGTATCAGGACACAGTCTTGTGTACCAGGAACTTAGAACCAGGTGGAAGAGATGACATGATTACCCATATGCCTTATATCTGTAACATAAGGCAGAACATCTGGGCAGTGAAAGAGAGACTGATATTTCTAGTAATGGCTTTCTAGTCTTCTAGCCTTTCCTTGATCGCTCAGGGAAACAAATAACTTTTCCATTTGCAATTGATAGAGTTCTTTCTGGCAAAAACGTTCACTTGGTTTATGTGACACTCATATTCTGCTGCTGCTTTTGTTCTGGAGGTCATTCTGATCCAAAGGGGAGGAAATGATATAAAAGTACCAGTGGCAGGCCACTGACAATCCATGGATAGATTGCAGGGTTGTCCCCCAGGTAATTGAGAATTACTATCCACCCCTGCAGATCAATTCTTAGGATAAATACCCTGATGAAAAATTTGCAGAATTGATTTCTGAGTTTTAGGAGTGATCTAATTATTTAAAGCATTATTCAACTTCACCCACTAATTTTAATATTAGTACTTATCTAGTGCTGTCTATGTCAGGTACTTTTCTAAGTGTTCTATATTTAATTTTCTTATCAACTGTGTAAGGTAAATAAATACTGTTTTATTTATCTCCATTTTATACACAGGAAAACTAAAGTTAACTAGTCTAGGGTTTCAGAGCTAAGGAGGGATTGAGCTGGGATTTGAACCCAGGCAAGCTAGCTCCAAAATCCATGCTTCTGACCAGTAAGTTATTCTACAAAAGAATGTGAGCAGTATATGGCAAACTAGAGTTTTTGGTGTTTCTAGTGGGAGATGAAGTATATATTCCCTTCTCTTGGGTCTTGCTACAGCTAGGTGGCATATGTGTTCTTCACTATAGGACATAGTTGGCAGTGGAATTTGAACATGTCAGTAGGAATCCCTGCTCCTAGCTTCCTTGGTCATCCTCTCTGTGATGGTCACAGAATAGTTTTGCATGTGACTTTTATTGTCCAGTGCTTGGCTCTGCAGAGAAGATGGCATTGGCCTAGTGCTGGGTGGAGAGTGTTTTCAGCCTGTTTCATCCAGTACTGTGACGCATGCCTTTGTTTTTTGTTTTCAGTGTGATGGTTCAAGAAACGTTTATAGAAGCAATTTTTAAACACCGTTAACTGAAAAAAATAAGGTGGTATAATAAATTACTGTATTTTGGATTCCTGTATACAGCTGCCTTGAATACTCCACTCTGATGCAAGACTGATCGCTTGTTGTGTGCATTTCAAAATATGAAAATAATAGCATAATTTTGACTTCTGCCCATTTATTTTATTTCTAGGAACCCTAAGGACTCTGCAATATGAATAATTCTCTGGAGAACACCATTTCCTTTGAAGAGTACATCCGAGTAAAGGCGCGGTCTGTCCCACAGCACAGGATGAAGGAATTTCTGGACTCACTAGCCTCTAAGGGGCCGGAAGCCCTTCAGGAGTTCCAGCAGACAGCTACCACTACCATGGTGTACCAACAGGGTGGGAACTGCATTTATACAGACAGCACCGAAGTGGCTGGGTCTTTGCTTGAACTTGCCTGTCCAGTCACCACCAGTGTTCAGCCACAAACTCAACAAGAACAGCAGATTCAGGTTCAACAGCCACAGCAGGTTCAGGTAAAAGGGAGATGTTGAGGTGCATCCTATTTAATAGGTTTTATTTGCCATCAGGGTTTCGGTTAGTAGGAACATCACATCTATACACAGATGGGCATGGTTATTTTCACTAAGGGGAATATTATATGTTTTTTGAAACATTTTATTTAACACAATGGGTTTCATATATAGTACAGACCAAAAAGTATTTGCAGCTACCATAAACTGAAAAGACTGCAGATATTTGCCATTTGCTTTAGAGAATTGAACAGTACAGAAATTAGAGGCCTTCTGGGACTGGACTTGGATGTGACACAGCCATGTGTAGGATGTGACACAGCCGTGTGTAGCTGAAGCTTCCCTTTTGTCTTGAACAGATCAAGAACATAGGAGGGGCTTATCTCATTACTTAAAAGCATGACATTTGGAACTTATTTTAAAATGGACGTGATCCATTTTAGTGATCTTCATTTAGTTGTATGGTTCCATGACTCAGGTCACTTGTAGATTTCTGGGTCTTCATTTACTATTTATAAGCCTCAAGAAATTATGCTAATTGATAATAAGCTTACAGAAAGGGAGAAACGAATAAATTTGCTAAGAATTTAAAAATGCCTCTCTTTAGGGCTTCCTTATATGAAACTAACAGTCTGCTCCATTTACAAATGCTGCTTTCTTGCTATTGTCTATTGTGGTTCTATTTCATTTTGCCCTCAATGCTTTTTCCACCAAGAGAATTGGAAAGGGAGTAGAACATGATGGAGGGCAGGAGTGGAGAGGTGTGTCTGGTGAGATAGGAGGACCGTGGCTCCTATGCTCTTTAGGGATGCAAGCAGGTATATTGGAAGGACATGGGCTCTGGAAATGCATTCTTGAGTTTAGATCTGGCTTGACCTACTGTTTGTTGACACGATTTAAATTTTTTCAGCCCTAGATTTTTATATGTTAAATAGGGATAATACTATTTAGTGAGACTGAATGACACCAGAAAACATCTGGCACATGGAGGAATGCAGTCATTGTTTGTTCCATTCTTTATAAGGAAGGAAGAGTACAGGAAAAGTAAATAAGAGAAGCCTGGCTTTTTAGTTCAAGAAATTATTCTGCTGTTATTTACAGCTTGGACTCCCGTTTTCATAAGATTAAAATGGTTTGGGATGGGGCATCTGGCCGGCTTAGTTGGTAGAGCATGGAGAGCATGCAACTTGATCTTGGGATCATGAGTTCAAGCCCGATGTGGATGTAGAGCTTAACTTTAAAAAAAAAAGGAAGGGGGTCTTAACTTTAAAAAAAGAAGGAAGGGGGGGCACCTGAGTGGCCCAGTTGATTTAGCATCCAGCTTGATTTCAGCTCAGGTCACGATCTCACGGTTTGTGGGATCAAGCCTGCATCAGGCTCTGCACTGACATCATGGAGTCTGCTCGAGATTCTCTCTTGCCTTCCCCTCTCTCTGCCCCTCCCCTGCTTCCACTTACTCTTTCTCTCTTTCTCTCACTCCCTCAAACTAAATAAACATTAAAAAAAAAGAAAAAGAAAGGGGAGAAAAATGGTTTGGGGTTTGAGTTTAAAGTGTTTGAGGCTTTATGTTCAAGATGGCTGATTGAGATCACCTGTTAACTTCATTATCTTTCCCCTAAACCCTGTAAATAAAAGAAGTGTAAATAATAAATCCATGAGATATCCATGAGATAAATCTTATGAGTCAATATGTTGGACTCATAAGAACACATATTTTCTCCATTCTAAGCAACTTTAAAGATACTGTTAAAAAAAAAAAGTAGTGCTGGAAAAAACAAGTGCTATCGAAAAACACTAAATCTGGGGCACCTGGGTGGTTTGGTTGAGCGTCTGACTCTTGATTTCGGCTCAGGTCATGATCCCAGGGTTGTGTGGTCTCCCTCTCCTCTCTCCTTCTCTCCTTCTCTCCCTCTCTCCCTCTCTCCCTCTCCCTCTCCCTCTCCCTCTCTCCCTCTCTCCCTCTCCCTCTCTCCCTCTCTCCCTCTCTCCCTCTCTCCCTCTCTCCCTCTCTCCCTCTCTCCCTCTCTCCCTCTCCCTCTCTCCCTCTCCCTCTCTCCCTCTCCCTCTCTCCCTCTCCCCCTCTCCCTCTCTCCCTCTCTCCCTCTCCCCTCTCCCCTCTCCCTCCCTCTCCCCTCTCTCTCCCTCCCTCTCCCCTCTCTCTCCCTCCCTCTCCCCTCTCTCTCCCTCCCTCTCCCCTCTCTCTCCCTCCCTCTCCCCTCTCTCTCCCTCCCCCCTCTCTCCCTCCCCCCCTCTCTCTCCCTCCCTCTCCCCTCTCTCTCCCTCCCTCTCCCCTCTCTCTCCCTCTCCCCTCTCCCCTCTCCCCTCTCCCTCTCCCCTCTCTCCCTCCCCTCTCTCTCTCTCTCTCTCTCTCTCTCTTCTCTCTTTGCCCCTCACTTTGTGTGCACACTGTCTTAAAAAAAATTACCATATTTATATATCTCACAAAATGTTAGCTTGATCAAGTTAGAAGCATAATAATTTTAATAATAACTATCAATGTTCTTTTGATGCATTTTTTTGTGGATCTACATTTTGGCCAAGTTCTTAGCTATCTTTTTCTTATGTGGCTCTTTTCCCCACATAGGTTATCAAATTTAATTCAAGTTATTAGTGTATATTTCTTTTTTTAAAAATTTCCTCTTTGAGCCTCTTTTGCCTTATTCAAGTAGTCCTAAAAATCTTACCACAAATTTCTACTATCCAGGTTGCTGAAATAGGGATTGTGGTATATATGTGCAAGAGTAGTTTTTCTCACCTCTTTAAAATGAAAAATGACCTTTAAGCCAATCTTTCTTGGACCAAAGGGTAGTTAATCCTAGCTTCCCTTTCTTGAGACTAATCTTTCTTTCCTTTTCATAAGTTTTAAATTAAAAACTCTTGAGGCAGGGGCGTCTGGGTGGCCCAGTCGGTTAAGAGACTGACTTTGGCTCAGGTCATGATCTTATGGTTTGGGAATTCAATCCCCATGTAGGGCTCTGTGCTGACAGCTCAGAGCCTGGAGCCTGCCTCAGATTCTGTGTCTCCGTCTCTCTCTGCCCCTCCCCTGCCTCTCAAAAGTAAATAAACATGAAAAAAAAATTTTTTTTAACTAATATATTTTCAGTAATAACTGGCCTAAGCCAGATGAGGTTTAATTTTTCTAAAAGTTGGCTTTGTAGATTTAATTTAAATAAAATTAAACTGTATTAACTAATGTTACTTACATGAAAATTAAGATTGTTATTTTAAAACTGCCAAAGTCATAAGCAGACAATATTAATAAAAATATGACTGACAATACAACTTTTTTAAAAGTTTATAAAAAGATTCTTTTCTGAGTGACATCAGAATCAAATATATACCTTGCAGTCACAAAATTTTATACACATGTTGGTTTTTTGATATCTTATAGGGCCATACTTAGTTTAAAAGCATAATTTTTGAAACTAAAAATAGCACATGAGGCATAGGTTAAATCCTATTTCAGGAGCTAGTATTTAACCCCAAGCTGTTTTAACTTGAGCCTGTGCTTCTTTCTAGTTTTCTAACACACAAAGAACTCTTAGTAGAAAAAAAATAATCTAGTAAAAAAACGAACAAAGGATATAAGACTATTCATGGAAGAAGAAATACAGGTAGTGCTAATAAGCATATCAAAAGCTGTTTCATGCTACTGGTGATTATGGAAGTATACATTAAAAAAAAGAGAGACACAAAATCCAAAGCAGGCTTCAGGCTCTGAACTGTCAGCACAGAGCCTGATGCAGGCCTTAAACTCCTGAACCACAAGATCATGACCTGAGCTGAAGTTGGCCACTCAACCGACTGAGCCTCCCAGGCACCCCAGGAAGTATAAGTTTTAAAAGTGAGATATCAGGGGCACCTGGGTGGCTCAGTTGGTTGAGTGTCCTCCAACTCTTGATTTTGGTGCTGGTCATGACTTTGCAGTTGGTAAAATCGAGCCCTGCATTGGCCTCTGTGCTGACATTGCAGATCCTGCTTGGGATTCTCTGGTCCTTCCCTGCTTGTGTTCTGTCTTTCTCTCAAAAAAAAAAAAGTAAACATTTTAAATAAATAATAAATGTGAAATACCATATTTCATTTATTAGGTAGGAAGACATAAAGATTTCACTCAGGGTGGCAATGGTATGAGAAGATAAATTAGTTAACTTTCTTGAAAGTGATTTTGGCAATACTTGTCAAATGTTCAAGTGTGTATACCATTGGCCTTGCATTTGTGTTCACAGATGTATGTGTATATAAGGATATTCACTACTGCACTGCCTATAGTAGTAGTAACACTAGAAAGAAGTCACTAAGTAAGGGAAATGGTGAATAATGTTATAATTGTAGCGTATTGTCCTGTGCAACAAGAAGAATGAGGTAGATCTATGCATATTGATAGGGTAGGATGTTTAACAGATTGCTGCGTGTCAAAACCAGTTTAGTTTCGATGATTTTTAACATATGTAGAATATAGTCCTTGAATAATAGTAGTAAAGTTCAAAACAGTAACTGAACTGGGGAGTGGGGTGCTAAGGAGATAACTTGAATTTTTTTTTTTTTTTTTTTTTTTTTTTTTAGTTTATTTTTGAGAGAATGTGCTCATGCGCGCAGGTGAGGGGCAGAGAGAGCGGGGGAGAGAGAGAATCCCAAGCAGGCCCTGCCCTACCCATACAGAGCCCAGTGTGGGGCTTGAACCCACAAACTGTGAGATCATGACCTGAGCCAAAATCAAGAATCGGATGCTTAACTGACTCAGCCACCCAGATGCCCTGAAAGCTTGAATTTTTCATTAAACATGAACTACTTTTGTAATGAAAGAAAAGTGGTGTTTGAGAATATTTTGCTTCGAACTTGTACGTACAGAGCAGTGATTCTTAACCTTTTCTTACCTATCCCAAACATCTTATGTCTTTTTATTTGTAAAGGCCTTTGCTCTAGATGCTTGGGTACAGCAGTGAAGAAGACAGAAAGCTCCTTGACCTTGTCAAGGAGCATACATTGTAACTGGAAGGAGATAGATGGTACATAAGATAAGAAAAATTTTGTTATATAGTGATGAATGCAGAGGAGTGAAGCAAAAGCAGATGGAGGTAACCAAGGTAAGCCCCAATGTGCTCTTAACATGTGAGTTAAGACCAAAGAGAGTTGGCAGATGAGCCACGTGTTTATCTGAGAAAAGGGCATTCCAAATCAGAAAGCCCGAAAGTGGGAGCCTGCTTATTTAAAAAATGGCAAAAAGGGTAGTGTAACTAGAGTGCACTGAATGAATGGATGAGGCTAGAGAAGTGACATGTATATGTACTGAAATACAGGTCTGAACAGACCAGCTTTCTCAATTCATGTGAAAAGGCTCTTTGCCTCACATTACAGTTGACTCATGAATAACATGGGGTTAGGGATGTTGATCCCTTGGACAGTTGGAAATCCGTATAATTTTTGACTCCCCCAAAACTTAATTTCCTACTGTGGACCAGAAGCCTTACCAATAACATTAACAGTCAATAATGCATTTTGTATATTGTATGTATTATAAATTGTATTCTTAAAATAAGCTAGAGAAAGTGTTATGAAGAAAACCATAAGGAAGAAAAAATACATTTTCAGTACTATACTGCATTTATTGAAAGAAATCTGCATGTAAGTGGACCCATGCAGTTCAAACCCAAGCTGTTCAAGGGTTAACTGTATTGTGTCTCAACCTAACCTAACCCTTTTGATAAGAATAAAAAATTATGTGGGGCTCCTGGGTTGACTCAGTCTTTTAAGCATCCAACTCTTGATTTTGGCTCAGGTCATGAACTCATGGTTGTGTGATTGAGCCCTGCCAGCAGACTCCATGCTTGGCATTCTTGCTTGGTATTTTCTCTTCCTCTCTGTCCCTGCCCTGCTCTCTCAAAATTAATAGAAGGAAAAACAAATTTAAAAATTATGTATATATTAATGATATATAAAATAATTTACTGTCTTTGAGAGTTCAGGCTGTTTTCTAGGTACCTTTTCTTTTAATCGTGACAAAATTAGATTGCTTTTTAAAAAAACATGTCATGACCACAGAGTTTCCTTTACCCTCTGACTTTGTCATCTGTGCAGCATATACATTGTTGTATGTATACAAAGTAATAACATTCTTAGAACAGTTTTAGTGAATTGGCAGGAGACAAAGGTACATGTTAATCAGAAGAGTAGCTATCTGAATAAGTCTCACTGTGTTCCTTTATACTAACACACTTACACTTTAGACTCCCAGAAGTGTGGGATATTTTTCCCACATTGACCGATTATCCAACACCAGGGGGCCGTCCTGCAATTGAGTCTCATAACGTCTACTTGGAACTAGCATCAGGTCCCACAAATTAAGGGATCAGTTCCACAAGACTGCCCCCTAGCTCAGACACCAGTCACAAGTACCAGGTTATCATCTGTACTTCTGATTGATCAGCTATCAGTTGGGGTTCTCACTACTCCTCAGGGTTCATAATTTGTTAGAACAACTCATAGAACTCAGGGAAACATGTTTACTGGTATATTATATATTATATAATAAATGGTACAAATGAACAGCCAGATAAAGACATGAGCCTCCGTCCCTGTGGAGTTGGGGTGCACCACCCTCCTGGCATGTGAATGTATTTATCAACACACAGTTCCCCAAACCCCATACTTACGGGATTTTTATGGAACCTACAGCACATTAGTAAATCAATTTCTATCCCCTTTTTTGTTTAATTTTTTTTAATGTTTATTAATTTTTGAGAGAGCGAGAGAAAGAGCATGAGCAGGGGAGGGGCAGAGAGAGAGGGAGACACAGAATCTGAAGCAGGCTCCAGGCCCTGGAGCTGTCAGCATAGAGCCCGATGCAGGGCTCGAACCTACTGACCATGAGCTGAAGTTGGATGCTCAGCCAACTGAGCCACCCAGGCACCGCTAGCCCCTCTTCTTTAGAGAGTAGAATGTGGGGCTGAAAGTACAAAGCTTTTTAAAAAAAATTTTTTTAATGTTTTATTTATCTTCAAGAGAGAGACAGCGTGAGTGAGGAGGGACAGAGAGAGGGAGACACAGAATCACAAGTAGGCTCCAGGCTCCTGAGCTGTCAGCACAGAGGCTGACGTGAGGCTCCACCCCGACATGAGGCTCGACCCCATGAACCGCAAGATCATGACCGGAGTTGAAGGTGCTCCCCTGAAAGTACCAAGCTTTAATCATGGTTTGATCTTAACCAGTGACCAGCCTCCATCCAGGAGCCCTCTAAGAGTTGCCTCATTAGAACACAAGATGCTCCTCTCACTTTTGTTATTACTTAGGAAATTAACAAAGTTTTTAGGAGCTCCAACCAGGAACCAGAGAGACCAAAATAAATATTTCTTATCTATCACATCACAGTATCCTACATCTACTTAAGATAACCTTCTGAAGGCAAAAACAAGAGCTCCCATGTGAATGCCTTGACAGTGTGTACAATACTAGGAAAGACCCAAGCTTCCTATTCCTGGTAGGTCAACTGGGTGAAGGGGATTCATTTGGATCTTCCCTTTCAAGAGCCCTCTTGAGTTGGGTCCTTCCTAAAGCATCCGGTTGAAATTAAATGCATGTGCCAGAGAGAAGGCCTTCTGATTGTGAATCCCAGGGGTCGAGTTTCACTCAGCACCCATAGAATTGCTTGTTTCTTCTCTGCCCTTCTTCAGGGCTTCTTCATACAAGGCTCGTTGGTCAAACTGGCCTCACTAGGTGAAGGATACTTTGGGGAAGGAGACCTTTCATCTTGCTTCTTTTGGTGCTAGAAGATCTCAAGGCTTCAGTGGCTCAAAGTGCAACTCTTCTCCATTTGTCATTTCAACTTTTGTCCCTCTTCCTCTTTTTCTTCTTGTTGTACATTTCCTCCATGCTAGATGGTCCCTAGCCCCTCATCGTAGTGTGAGCTACTGAGAATGAGGAAAGTTAATCAAGAGCCAGACTCGGCTCTGAGACACAGTGAAGTTTGGTCTGCCTCTGCTACTTTAGATGTGTCATCTTAGGCAAGTGATTTAACCACATAGAGTCCATTTCCTTATATATATCATGAAAATAAAAGAATTTATGTTGTAGTTACTTGGAGGACTACATAAAATACTAGGTTGTGAGCATATTGTCTGGCACATAGTAATCCTCAATAAATAAGTAATAGCTGCCGCTGTTTTCTTCTTCCACTTCTCCTCATTAATGCCATTCCTACCTAGGGCCCCAATTGCCTTTCAAACTTTTGAAAAGTATCCAAACATTTATAAATAAGGATTCCCACGCTGTTGGTAATATGTCATTTTTATCCCGTTTTTCTTTTAATACACAAACTGTTACAGATGCAGTTCAGATCTCTAATACCCTTCTTTTTTTTTTTTTTTTTAAGGTTTTCCCATTTTTTTTTTTAACGTTTGTTTATTTTTGAGAGACATAGAGACAGAGTATGAGCAGGGGAAGGGCAGAGAGAGAGAGAGACACAGAATCAGAAGCAGGCTCCAGGCTCCGAGCCGTCAGCACAGAGCCTGACGTGGGGCTCGAATTCACAGACTGTGAATTCATGACCTGAGCCGAAATCGGCCGCTTAACCAACTGAGCCACCCAGGCGCCCCTCTAATACCTTTCTAAACAGCCCCCTTTCCCAAGGCAAATACTATTTTAAAGTTTTCAACTTGGTGTGATAGTTTCTGTATCCATCTGGGTATTGGTATTTAGGTACAAATATCAGACAACATTCTCCCTTATCCCCCTTGTTTATTCAGAAAAAATTGACTAAAGGATAGCAGTTAACTCAGAATTTATAGGAGGGCCAGAGAATGGGTCTTGGAGGCTGTGCATCCAGGAATAGGACTCCGGTCACATTGCTGGCCTGTTCTGGCAGAGACCTGCCATACCCCTGGACCCAGGCTCTTGCCCTACCACAGTCTCTCATTGGGATCTATGCCATCCTGCTCCATTTCTGCCATATTCCTCCACTCTCACCAGAAAATGGAGGTTGTGGTTCCTGCTGCCTCATGTTGCTCCTTTCTGAGTCCAAATTTCATGCAGAGTGTCTAATTTGGGAAGCTTTGGTCACATGCCTGCATTCTAGCTGCAGAAGAGGTTGTTGGGATAGTGCTTCTGGCTTCTGCCTTGAGAGACCGTGCTCATAACATGATGTGTTCTGCAAACATGGGTTTGCAGCCAAAAACAGGACTACAGTCAGCTACTCTCTCACAGGCACTTTGTGGACTGATTGGGATCCTGATTGGATTGGTGAACTATTTATTGCTGCCTTTTCTGGCCCTTCATGTCCAGCCTTTTGCCCACATTTAAATCTCTTCCGTGACCATATATCTAAGTTTATTTGTATAATAAGAGTTTGTCAGGGGTGCATGGGTGGCTCAGTCAGGTAAGTGTCCGACTTTGGCTCAGGTCCTGATCTCACAGTTTCAGTTTGAGCCCCGCATCAGCTTCTGTGCTAATAGTTCAGAGCTTGGAGCCTGCTCTGTGTCTCCCTCTCTCTCTGCCCCTCTCCCGCTTGCTCATTTCTCTCTCTCTCTCTCTCTCTCTCTCTCTCTGTCTCTCAAAAATAAAACATTAAAAACTTAAAAAAAAAAAAGAGTTTGGTAAATGTTTACTACTTGGATAAGGGCTACCATTTTTCAGAAGAGTGTTACTTTAACAGTGAAATTCTATCAAGGTCCCTGAAGTTCTCCTAGATTAGTTGTTAAAAGGTTAAGTTCCTAGGTATATGACTCCTCACCTAGTGGAGTCTTTTGCCAGCATATTGAGCTCTGTCCTCAACCATCCCTCCTCAGTGAGACTCAGAACATGGGATGGAATGTGAGGCACATATGTTGTAAGATTTTTAGTAGCCTTTTTTTTTCTTTAATTTGAGTAAACCCAACACCCAACGTGAGGTTCAGACTCACAACCCTGAGATCAAGAGCAGCATGGTCTTCTGACTGCCAGGCACCCATGGTAGCTTCTTTTCTAAAGGGGATAAAACAGGTGAAATTGATTTTTTAAAATCACGTTTTATTTAATCTAAAAAAGTTTTTCAGCATGTGATCAGTGTAATATTACTGGTTAACTATCTTACTCTGTTTTGATACAAATACTTGAAATCTGGTTATGTTTTGTACTTGTAGCACATCATTTGTGACACATTACAGTTTGAAAATCTCAAGTGATTGCCTACTACCTGTAACTAATGGGTATTAGACCAGTGGAGCTTCAGAGAGATGTAAGAGAAGAATTATTCTTCCTTATGGAAATAAGAAAATTTTAAATTCTTTATGAGGGGAACATGGGGGGCTTAGTTAAGTGACAGGCTCTGTGCTGACAGTGTGCTGACAGTGCAGAGCCTGCTTGGGCTCCTCTATGTTCCTCTCTGCCCCTCCCCTTCTTGCTCTCTCAGAAATAAATAAGTAAACTTAAAAAAAAATTTAAAATTGTTTATGAGGTGGAGTTTGGAAATTGACCCGACACAGTCACTCAGTTTATTCTCTTTTAAATATTTTTTTAATGCTTATTTTTGAGAGAGCAAGAGCATGTACAAGTGTGTGCGAGTGGGGTAGGGGCAAAGAGAGTGAGGGACAGAGGGTCTGAAGCATGCTCTATGCTGACAGCAGACAGCCCCAAGCGGGGCTGGAACTAATGAACTGCAAGATCATGACCTGACCTGAGGTTGGATGCTTAACTGACTGAGGTACACCAGCACCCAGTTTATTCTCCTTTTTTTTTTTTAATACTTATTTTGAGAGAGAGCAAACATGAGTGAGGGCGGAGCAGAGAGAGAGAAAGAGAGAATCCTAAGCATGTTCTGTGCTATCAGCAGGGAGCATGATGTGGGGCTCGAACTCATGAACTGTGTGATCATGACCTGACCTGAAATCAAGAGATGGACAGTCAACCAACTTAGCTACCCAGGACCCTATTCTCCTTTAAATGAAATCTTGGTTTACACTTTAGCCAGAAAGAAAACAAAAAGAAATCAAGCAATGGTATTAGATGTTTGTTTAGTTTCAGTGATTGGAAGAAAAGATTCCTAATAGAGGTAATACATGTGTTACTTCATGGTTTTTCATTGTTTTTTAGTTGGAGTACTTAGTCCTAATGTTGGGTTGAAGTCTGAATAACTTAGGTTCTGAACATTGAGGAAAAAGAAAAAGATTATCCATCTGCAAACTAATTAAGAACATTGACAAATGAGGTCCAGTAAAATTTCTAGACTAGTGGTTATCAAACTTCAGGGTGCATTAGAGTCACCTGAAAAGTTTCTTAAAATGGAAATGGCTGCTTCCACCACCCCTCCCAACCCCTGAATTCCGCTTCATTGTAGGACTGGAGTCAGTTCCGAGAATTCGCATTTCCCCCCCAATTTTATTGAGATATATTTGACAGATAGCAGTGTATAAGCTTAAGGTGTACAGCTTAATGATTTGACTTATATATATCATGAAATAAGTTTAGTTAACGTCCATCATCTCATATAGATAAAAAAGATAAAGAAAGTTTTTTCTTCACGATGAAAACTCTTAGGATTTACTAACGACTTTGTAACATACAGCAGTGTTAGCTACAGTCATCTGGTTGTATATTGTATCCCTAGCACTTGCATATCTTATAACTTGGAGTTTGTACCTTTTGACCACATTCATCCTGTTCTGCCTCCTTCTCTCACTCACTGCTTTTGGTAACCACAAATTTTTTTTCCCCCCTATGGGGTTCCTTTTTTTAGATTTTGGGATTGTGTAGTATTTGCCTTTCTCTGACTTATTTCACTTACCATAAAGTCCTGGAAAGTCCCATCTGTGTTGTCACAAAAGGAAGAATTTCCTCCTTTTTTATGGCTGAGTAAAATCCCATTTTTTATATATTCCATAACTTCTTCATCTATTGATACACACTATAACCATTTTCATGTCTTCGTTTATTGTAAATAATGCTCTAAACATGGGAGTGCAGATATCTCTTTGGCATAATGTTTTCATTTCCCAAATTTCCAGGTTGACGCTGAATGTGCTGCTCTGCAGACCATATTTAGACCTACTTTCTGAGAAACTTAATTGGTAATATACTCAATGAAATAAAGAATCTAAGAAAAGTCATGAGAATAAAAGAAACGGTAGAACCAACTCAGAATTGAAACCTAATTGCAGTGTGATAGCCATACAGAAGAGCCAGAAAGCAGTCTGTCCAGGTTGAAATAGAAAGAATGCTCAAGAAGAAAGTAATAATGTGGTACATGTTGTGTGGTCAAGAGTCCAAAAGTATAGTTATTTTAAGTGTCTCTTCTGATCAACTGAAGAAAAAAAAAGGCAGACACTCCAGAAAAGGTGAGGGGAGCTAAACGAGAAGGTTGAATAATTAAAAATTTTTCTTAAATGTTTATATTTGGGAGAGAATGAACATGAGAGGGGGAGGACTGGAGAGGAGGGCAGAGGATCTGAAGCGGGCTCCATACTAACAGTAGAGAGCCTGATGTGGGGCTCGAACTCATGAACCTTGAGATCATGGCCTGATCCCCAGTCAGATGCTTAATGACTAAGCCACCCAGGTGCCCTTATAGTAGTGGCTCTTATTTTTTTTTTTAATGTTTGTTTATTTATTTTTGAGGGAGAGAGAGAGAGCGCGCACTAGCAGGGAGGGGCAGAGAGAGAGGGAGGCACAGAATCTGAAACAGGCTCCAGGCTCTGAGCTGTCTGTGCAGAGCCCAACACGAGGTTCGAACCCACAAACTGAGATATGACCTGAGCTGAAGTCAGACGCTTAACTGACTGAGCGCCTCTGTAGTAGTGGTTCTTAAAGGGTGGTTCAGGATTGGTCATCCCCAGTACCCTTGCAAGGCTCTTAAAATGAAAGCTGTTTTTATTAGAATACTGAGATGTTACTTGCCTTTTTCATTCTCATTTTCTCATGAATGTACAGTGGAGTTTTTTTAGATGCCACATCTGATGTGTGCACAACAGATTGAATGCAGAAACAGATAGGAGAATTCAGCTGTCTTCAATTAAGGCAGCCATTAAAGAAAGTTGCAAAAAATGCAACTTATAAAAAATTTTTTGGCAAATACAGGCATACTTCAAAGATACTGTAAATTCAGTTCTAGACTACTGCAATAGAGTGAATATTGCAGTAAAGTGAGTCAAATGACTTTTTTGGCTTCCCAGTGCATAAAGAAGTTGTTCACACTAAACTGCAGTCTATTAAGTATGCAACAACATTATGTCTTAAAAAAGAATATACATGTCTTAATTTAAAAATACTTTATTGCTGGGGCACCTGAGTGGTTGAATCAGTAAAGCATCCAACTCAGTTGTGACTCAGTTCATGAACTCACATTTTGTGAGTTCGAGCCCCTGTGCTGACAGTGTGGAACCTCTCTCTCCTCTCTCTGCCTCTCCCCCGCTTGCTGTCTCTGTCTCTCTCTCTCAAAATAAATAAATAAACTTAAAAAAAAATACTTTAGGGCTAAAAAATAGATTAACCATCATCTGAGCTTTCAAGTCATAATCTTTTTGCTGGTGGAGGGTCTTGCCTCAGTGTTGATGGCTACTGACTGATCAGGGTGGTAGTTGCTGAAGGTTGGGGTGGCTGTGGCAATTTCTTAAAATAAGACAGTAGTGAAGTTTGCTACATCAGTTGACTTTTCTCACCAGTGACTTCTCTGTAGCACACAATGCTCTTTGATAGCAGTAGAACTTCTTTCAAACAGTAGAACTTAAAAATTGTAGTCAGTCTTTATGTGATACTCTAAATCCTTTGTTGTCATTTCAACAGTCTTTTATTTTTTTTATTAAATTTGTTTTAACGTTTATTTACTTTTGAGAGAGAGAGAGTGCAAGCAGGGTGAGGGGCAGAGAGAGAGGGAGACACAGAATCCGAAGCAGGCTCCAGGCTCTGAGCCATCAGCACAGAGCCCGACGCGGGGCTCGAACTCATGAGCTGTGAGATCACGACCTGAGCCGAAGTTGGATGCTTAACCGACTGAGCCACCCCGGCACCCCATCAACAGTCTTTACAACATTGTCACCGGGTGTAGATTCCATCTCAAGAAACCACTTTCTTTGCTCATCCTTAATTAAGAAGCAACTTTATATCCATTAAAGTTTTATCATGAGATTGCACCAATTTAATCACATCTTCAGATTCCATATTCGAGTTCTCTTGCTCTTTCCACTACATTTGCAGCTACTTTCTCCACTGAAGTCTTGAACCATTCAAAGTCATCTGTGAGGGTCAGAATCAACTTCTTTGAGACTGTTAATGTTGATATTTTAATCTCTTTCCATGAATTATGAATATTCTTAATAGCATCTAGAACAGTGAATCCTTTCCAGAAAGTTTTCAATTTACTTTGCCCAGATGTTCAGAGGAATCACTCTCTATATCTAAAGCATTTATAGCTTTACAAAATGTATTTTTTAAATATTTTATTTTATTTAAGTTTATTTTGAGAGTGTGTGCATGTGTGGGGGAAGGGCAGAGAGAATCTCAAGCCGACTCTGCACTGTCAGAGCTGAGCCAAGTGCGGGCCTGGATCCCACAAACCGTGAGATCATGACAGGAGCTGAAATCAAGAATCAGACACTTAACCAACTGAGCCACCCAGGTGCCTTAGTTTTAATTTTGAATACAGTAAGTATCAGTACCTATATCCATGTAAACAAAAGCTATTGAGGGTCCTCAGTAATTTTTTGAGAGGATCCCAGGACCAAAAAAGCTTCTTTAGTAATTGGTTTCATATTTTCCTTTATGTCCTGATGTAAAGCACTGGTTCTAAACTTGGGCATTCATCAGTCACCTGGAAGACTTGTTAAGATAGACCGCTAGGCCTGTTGCCCCGAGTTTCTGATTCATTAGTTCTGAGGTGGGACCTGAGAATTTGTATTTCTAGCAAGTGCCTGGGTAGTGATGCTGTTGGCCTGAAAGCTATATTTTGAGATTCACTAGTGTAAAGAAATAATGCTTATCAGACTCTTGATTTCAGCTCAGGTCATGAGTTCACAGTTGTGACGTCAAGCCCCACATTGGGCTCCATGCTGATAGCAGGGAGCCTGCTTGGGATTCTAACTCTGGCTCTCCTCCACTCATATTCTGTCTCTCAAAACAAAGTTTACAAAGAAGAAACAATGCTTTTAAGGAAGGAAACCTACTTTTTGAGCACTTACTATGTGTTGGTAAATATTATTTTATGCTCATAACAGCTCCGTAGGGAGTTAGGTGTTCTTCCCCTTTATATTACATCTAAGGGGACTCACAGCTAGGAAAATACATCAGCAATTCAAATTTAGGTCTGACTTCAAGGTCTTTTATGCTCTTTACATAACCTCCTTGCTTATCTTTTTAATTAGTAATGGCTTTACTGAGATCTAATTCTCATATAATTCACCTATTTAAAGTATACAATTCAGCAGTTTTTAAATCTACTCACAGAGTTCTGCAATCATTACATCAATTTTAGAACATTTTCATCAACCCAAAAAAGGAAGCCTGTACCCATAAACCCTTTATGTTTATATACAAATATATATAAATATATATTTATATTTATATCCCCAAACCTGTGCTTTTATTTATTTATTTAGGATTTTAGGCTCTTTTGTTCTAGAAGTTCTGTTTGTTTCTTTCAAATCCTTTAGCATGCTTATTATAGCTCTTTCTTTCTTTCTTTCTTTCTTTTAATAGCTCTTTCAAAGACGTTTGCTACTTCCAGTGTCTTTGGCACTTAGGACTGATGAGTCTGTTCTACTGACTGATTTTCTTTCTGGTTTTCACTCCGAGAAGTAGAGGAGTGTTTCTTTGGATGTCACAGGTTGTGTGGGAATTTTGTGTCTTCCATTAAGAGTGCGGGAGTTTCTTGTAGCAGGAAGCTAGGTTACTTGCAGGTCAGCTTGGTCCTTCGAGGCTTGTTTTACAATTTTGTTAAGTCTTGTTTACAGTTGTCTTTAATTTAGGGCTAGTTGAGCCCGAGTGCTGGGATGTGACCCTGCCAGGGTCTCTACTGACTGCCTTGTGCCCTCAACAAAAGTTTGTCTATTATGGCTGCAAACCTGTGCTTTTAGACAGCCACCAGTCTACTTTCTGTTTCTATAGATTTGCCTATTTTGGACATTCATATGAATGGAATCACACAATATTTAGTCTTTTTGACTGACTTCCCTTAGCATAATATTTTCTTTTCTTTTAATGTTTATTTGAGAGAGAGCAGGGAAGGGGCAGAGAGAGAGGGAATCCCAAGCAGGTTTCACACTGTCAATACGCAGCCTTACTTGGGTCTTGATTTCATGAACCATGAGATCATGACCTGAGCCAAAATCAAGAGTTAAATGCTTAACCCGAGCCACCTAGGCGCCTCTACCATACTGTTTTCAAGATTCATCTAGGTTGTATCAAAATTTCATTCCTTTTTGTTGCTAAATAATAATCTGTTCTATGGAAATACCAAATATTTTTTAAATTTATCAATTCATGAATGTTTAGGTTGTTTCTACTTTTTAGCTATTATGAATAAGGCTACTATAAGCATTTATATCCAAGTTTTTGTGTGGACATAGTTTTCATTCCTCTTACGTATATACCTAGGAGTGGAATTGCGGGGTCCTGTGGGTTGTTTTTCGTATCTTTGTCATAAGGTATGTTTAACCTTATGAGGAACTTCTAGACTGTTTTCCAAAGCAGCTATACTAATTTTATACTCCTACTGGCAGTATATGAGGATTCCAATTTCTTCACATCCTTGTCAATTTGTTATTGTTGGTCTTTTTTTAATTATAGCCACCTTCATGGCTTTCAAGTAGCATCTTATTATGGTTCTGATTTGCATTTCCTTGATGCAGCTAATGGTATTGAGCAACTTTTCCTGGGCTTATTGGCCACTTGCATATCTTTGGAGAAATGTCTGTTCAGATCCTCTTTAACTTTTTGTATATATGAAATAATGAAGAGATCCAACTTCATTGTTTTTTATGTGGATAGCCAGTTGTCCCAACACTATTTTATTTTTGGGATGTCTCCCCTTCTTTTATTAGTTAGATAAAATCTCTCATCCTGCCTTCTTTTCTACCTTCCTACAAGTGTTTAAAGTTTAGGTATGTGTGTCTGAAGGAAATATCTTTTTTTTTTTTTTAAATTACAGACTATACAAGGCATCCTTTCACATAATTTTGTATGCTGAGGTAACAGCAATAAGAAATGAACTACAATATCATCAGAAATGTGTGAAGGGGGATATAGTAACTTTCCCTAGGTTAAATTATCAGGAATCTTGTGGGTTTGTTTAATGCTTCTTAATTAAAGATATCTTACTTCAGGGGTGTCTGGTTGGCTCAGTCACATAGTGTCCGACTTCGGCTCAGGTCATGATCTCGCAGTTCGTGAGTTCCAGGCTCCATGTCGGGCTCTGTGCTTACAGCTCAGAGCCTGGAGCCTACTTCAGATTCTGTGTCTTTCTCTCTCTGCCCCTCCCCCATTTGCGCTCTGTCTCTCTCTCTCCCTCTCTCTCTCTCTCAAAAATAAATATTAAAAAAAAAAAAGATACATAAGAATCATTTATCAGTGCCTAAATTTTAATAGCAATATTGGGAGAGCTCTCCAAATTCAAGAGTTTTGTCTCTGCTGTGTTTTCCACTAGTCTGTGGTGGGAGTAGTTTTGATTCTGGGTTAAGAATTGCATGCCTGTAAAATGTACTTGTCTTGCTGATCTTTTAGAACATTTGTCCCCATTCTTTTTTTTTTTTAATATATATTTTTTTATTGTTTAATTATTTTTGAGAGAGAGACAGACAGAGCGCTAGTGAGGGAGGGTAGAGAGAGAAGGAGACACAGAATCCGAAGCAGGCTCCAGGCTCTGAGCTGTCAGCATAGAGCCCGATGCGGGGCTTGAACCCACGAACCACGAGATCATGACCTGAGTCAAAGCTCAACGCTTAACTGAGCCACCCAGGCGCCCTGGTCCCCACACTTTTTATTACACCATGGATAAACTGTTTTTGACATACACCAAAATATATTTTTATAGACTATATACTTGTGCTACTGTACTAATATACAGAAACAAAGGAGCAGGGTCACACTTTAAAACAAGAATTAAAACATGAGCAGAAGTTCTGATATTTTCTTCAGAGATCCAAGTTAATAGTCTTACTTGCTCTGGTAGCTGATAGTTGCTCTGAATGCTTTGTGATGCTAGAGAATTATGCACATAGTTTTGGGGGGTTATGGTCTCCAAAGCAGACTTGGGTATGGTAGTCCCTTCTCCTCACATTACCTAGTGCCCCTCTCTGAGATCTCTTCCTTTTGGGGCTGAATTCTTAATGTTGCTTGGTTCACTCACTGGTGAATCTTGTCGCTGCAGGTACAGGTGCAGGTACAGCAGTCTCCGCAGCAGGTCTCGGCTCAGCAGCTCTCCCCGCAGCTTACCGTTCACCAGCCTGCTGAGCAGCCCATCCAGGTCCAGGTGCAGATCCAAGGCCAAGCACCACAGCCGGCAGCCCCCTCCATCCAGACCCCGTCTCTGCAGAGTCCCAGCCCCTCGCAGCTGCAGGCGGCGCAGATCCAGGTGCAGCATGTACAGGCGGCCCAGCAGATCCAGGCTGCAGAGATCCCAGAGGAGCACATCCCACATCAACAGATCCAGGCTCAGCTGGTGGCCGGCCAGTCTCTTGCTGGGGGTCAGCAGATCCAGATCCAGACCGTGGGTGCCCTTTCCCCACCACCGTCTCAGCAGGGCTCACCCCGAGAAGGGGAGCGGCGAGTTGGCACAGCCAGTGTCCTCCAGCCAGTGAAGAAACGCAAAGTGGACATGCCCATCACTGTGTCCTATGCCATCTCAGGGCAGCCGGTGGCTACTGTGCTGGCCATTCCACAAGGCCAGCAGCAGAGTTATGTGTCTTTGAGGCCAGACTTACTGACAGTAGACAGTGCCCACCTGTATAGTGCCACTGGGACCATTACTAGCCCTACAGGAGAAACTTGGACCATCCCTGTTTACTCTGCCCAGCCCCGTGGGGATCCTCAGCAGCAGAGCATTACCCACATTGCCATTCCCCAGGAAGCCTACAATGCAGTTCATGTCAGTGGCTCACCCACGGCCCTGGCAACTGTGAAGCTGGAGGATGACAAGGAGAAGATGGTGGGCACCACGTCTGTAGTGAAAAACTCCCATGAAGAGGTAGTGCAGACCCTTGCAAACTCTCTCTTTCCAGCACAGTTCATGAATGGCAACATCCACATTCCTGTGGCTGTGCAGGCTGTAGCAGGCACGTACCAGAACACAGCTCAGACTGTCCATATATGGGACCCACAGCAGCAGCCACAACAACAAACCCCCCAGGAACAGACACCGCCGCCGCCACCGCAACAGCAGCAGCAGCAGCTCCAAGTTACTTGTTCAGTAAGTGAGACTTCTCTGTAGGGCAGCCTGCTCCCCCAGGGCCCATGGCAACACAGAACTTTTCCTGGCAACCTCCAGCGCCTCTGGCTTGTTTACTGCAATGATGTTGGTCTTGCAGTAGTATATAATATTTATATTTTAGTTGAGGTTGGAGAGGGGGAATAGAAGCAGCAGGTGAAGCTGCAGCGAGTGGGAGTTCTGTCCTGGTACCTGGAGATAGATGAAACGATCAATAACTGCCTTAGGTGCTTCTTTGTTATCCTTCAAGAGTAAAGTTCTGGGTAAAGACTAATGGGACATACCAAGTGTTAATCTGTATTTAATAAGCTACTTTCTGCATTACAAGTAAATGTATCTGGTGGAACCCTTGTAGTTTGCACCAGACTGTAAACTCATCACAGCAGAGAGGCTGTGAAATTATTCCTTTTTAAAAAGTTATTGTCTGTGGACACAGTGTAGGTGAATTAGATGATCTAAAATACCTTCCACGGGGTCTGTTAAAAGTGATAACCTTTGGGAGTGTCAGATGAGCCACCACTGCAGTATGATTTCCCAAAGGTATTTATATGTTCCTTAACAATAGTCAAGCTTTGGTTAATTTTCAGTTATGGAAACTGTTGAAAAAAAAATTTTTTAATTGCTTGGCTCTTTAATGTTTTCTAATTGTTAAATCTTTTTAACAATCAGAAGATACCACAGAGGTATGGTTAAATTTATTCCTTAAGACTATTAGTAAACTTTAGGAACTCTGGTCTCATGGGAGCTGAAGGCAGTGTATCTCAGGGACTCCTGGGAATGCATGCAAGAGAGTTGGCACAAACAGGGAACTGTTAGATCAGGGACCATACTCAGAATCTCAGGCCTTATGTAATTGGTTAAGCAAAGGCTGACCAAGTGGCTTCATAGATAATGGTATATTAACTGAGGTGACTTTGCTAAGGACCTGTCAGGCGTAGAAGTTGAACAAGACAGTCCTTGCTTCAGGTAGTTTCCAGTCCACTTTTGAAGTAAGAATGTATGATTTCTATTTTCTGAATTCTTTATAAGGCGTCATAATCGTGTGACATTGTGTGTTACACACACACAAAAATAAACTTGGTATTCAGAAACTATCCTGGGTTAAAAAGGCATCAGAGGCATCTTTGCGAAAAAAGTGGTATTTGATCTCTAGGTTCAACTGACCAGAGTAGAGCAGCATGAATACAGAGCCAGGGATGGACAAAAGAGACATAGCCTAGTGTAACATGAGAGGGGAACTGTGGGAGAGGAGTTAGTATGGGAGGGGCAAAGGATTTATCTTCCCAAAATGAAGAGTTGAGCTTGATATGATCTGTGGTAGAAAAATTTTCCAGAATCCTAGAAATTTTGATAATAAGAATCAAGTACAGATGTGTAAAATTAATCGCACGTAGGAGAGACCAGCCTGGAGTATTGTGATGTAGCTCTGTGCTCAGCTTTTGTTCACCGGGATGGAGGACATCAGGCCTCTCAGCTTTCTTGGGACTGATGATCCAGTTTGCAAGTCAGGCCTCTTTTAATGCTCGTTGGTCTCTGTAATTTGCACTTCCGGACCCTTCAGCAGAAGATCTTTTCTGGAGTTCATTTTAGTAGGCCTGTATTCTTCATGGGCAATGTTTCCTTTGGGAAGTTTTAACAGGAATATATGTCAGGTATTACCAGAAAAGGAAAAATTGAGAAGAATACCCATTGTTCAGGAAAGATGAGTTTGTCCATTTTTACCACAAACATCCCTCTGCCCTCCTTATTGGGCTTAGTGCTAGGTCCTGGCGAACGAATATGAATAAAGAGTCTCCGCCCTTGGAGTACTCACAGCCAGTGGGGAAAATAATTGTGATGTGAGTTTAACCCTAAGGAGAGCTAATGACAAAGTGTTGTGATCCTTCACCTGCCATACCCTTTATGTAAGTTTTCTTATCACCCACCTTTAAAACCAGATTTATGGTGAAACCTCCCTCCCTTGAGCTCATATCCACCTCTATCGCCCCATTTCTCCACTCTCCTTTATTCCCACAGTTCTCAAAACCATTATCTGCACAAGCCGACTCTGCCTTCTAAAGGGTTTTCTCTTCAATTTATGAGTCTGCTCTCATTAAGGTTATTAGTACCTCTCTTTGGCCATATTTAAGAGGCATGTCTGTTTTTATCTCACAGCAACACATGAAACAACAGACCATACCTGCTTTCCTGGAATTCTCTTCTGGTGTGGTTTTTTCCTACCCCCACTGGTTCTTTTTTCCTTCTCAGAAGAGTTTGCTGCTGCCTCTGTCTGAACCATACACGTTGATGTTCCTCAGAGCTCAGTGCTGGCCTTCTTTTCTCCCTAAGGGATTTCCGTCCATGGCCATGGTTTTTAGCACCCTCTAGATGGCTGGTGCCACTGAAGAGGATAGTCAGTGACACTATCTGCCAGGCACTATTTCAGTGTTACACATATTAACTCATTTAATTCTCACATCAACTTCATGAGGTGTGTAACACTGTTTCACAGAGAAACAAACTGAGATACAGACTAAACCAACAAGACCAGGGGCACCTGGGTGGCTCAGTCGGTTAAGCGGCCGACTTCAGCTCAGGTCATGATCTCATGATCTGTGAGTTCGAGCCCAGCGTCGGGCTCTGTGCTAATGGCTCAGAGCCTGGAGCTTGCTTCAGATTCTGTGTCTCCCTCTCTCTCTGCCCTTCCCATGCTCACTCTCTGTCTCTATGTATCTCAAAAATAAAAAAAATAAATAAATCTTTAAACCAACAAGACCAGAGCCATGATTAGTATTTAGCAGAGGGGCTTTAGCCCTGGACAGACTGGCTCTGGAGGCTATGTCTTACACCCTTTTCTGCATTGACACACAGATCTTTATCTGTAGACAATGCCTTTCCCCGTAGAACCTTTCTCCCACATCAAGCAGCCTATTTCTGATTTCCTTGAATTTAATGAAGATATTTCAGCTTTTCATTAGCATCACCTCTACTGCTGTTGAAACTTCTCCTCTTGGGGTGCCCAACTGGTAGAGCATGCAACTCTTGATCTTGGGGTTGTGAGTTGTAGCCCCACGTTGGGTATAGAGTTTACTTAAAAGATAGATAGATAGATAGATAGATAGATAGATAGATAGATAGATAGATAGATATCCTGTTAAAAAAAAACAAAAACTTTCCCTCTCAGAAACTGGTACCATCATCCACCCATTTGTTTAAACCGGAAACCTAAGAATCATCATTGAGTCTCCTTTCCCTTACTCTCACAGCCAATTCATCAAGAAGCCACTTTGGTTCTGTCACCACACTTCTCAGCATTTCTTAAATCCTCTCCACTGCCACTATCCTAGTCCAGGCCACCAGTACCTTTGCTCTTAAATCCATTCTCCATAGATCATCAAGAATAATTTTCTTAAAACGTTAGATTGTGTCACTTCTCAGCTTAAAATTCTCCAAGGACTCCATTATAAATAGGAAAAGCTCTACATCACAGTATATAAGGCCGCACTTACATCAGTAGTTTTCATCCTGGTTGGGATCACTACCCCACTGATAGACATTTAGACAGGTGTAGAAGAATTTTATTGTCAAGATGCTTGGGAATGTTACATTAGTGGGTGAAGGCACACAGTGAACAGGACTTGTCTAAAAACCAGAAGCAGGGGCCCCCAGGTGGCTCAGTCGGTTAAGAGGCCGACTTCAGCTCAGGTCATGATCTCGCGGTCTGTGAGTTCGAGCCCCACATCGGGCTCTGTGCTGACAGCTCGGAGCCTGGAGCCTGCTTCTGATTCTGTGTCTCCCTCTCTCTCTGCCCCTCCCCTGCTCATGTGTTGTCTCTCCTGCTCTTAAAAATAAATAAAACATTAAAAAAATTTAAAAAAAAGGATTACTGATCATCAAACCACTTGGTGGAGGATTTCCCAGGTGTCGTGTACCAAGCTTTATGTTATAAAAAAAAATAAATAAAATAAAAAAAAATAATAAAAACCAGAAGCAACATACTACCCCACATGCCCTGGCCCCCATCTACTTATCTAGTCAGACTCCTAGATTTGCAGCTTGGGTAGATGGTGTCGCTATTGAACAAGGTAGGGAGGGAACTCTGAGGAGAATAGTTTTGGATGGGGAAGGTTTTGAGTTCTCTCTATAGATAATAGTTTGAGGTGGTTGGTTGTGAGATGTTCACTTGGAGACATATAGTACCCCCTGGGTATATTAAGGGGATGTCTAGCTTAGAGGTGCATAGTTAGTAATCATTTCCGCAGACGTGGAAATCCAAACTGGAAAAGTGGTTAAGACTCATCAAAGAGATTGGTAGTTGAACTGGGAAGTGTGTCTACAATGGAGCTCCTGGGTCCACAAACATTTAAGAGCCTTGTACTGATACTGCTTTATCTCCTTGTTAAATTATCTTATCAGAGCTTGGGAGGAGAGTTTTTACTTGTATTCATTGATACGTAGATTAATGTGTCGTATATAAATTATTTTGCCTTCAGTTTGAATAATTTCACATTGCTTAGCCTTTTGGGTAGGCCCTGACATGATGAATTGCTCAAAGGAATTTGTTCAGAATATAGACAGGTGAGTGAGACCCAAGAACTTATGCCTGGTATCTATGCTGCTATCTATCCTGCCCAAATGGGGATTGCGATTGAGGCTCATGGACATTTTCTGCCCCTTTGTGGCATGGCTTGGCTGTTAGACCATTGAGGATGGGATGACTTCCTTTGGAGGCAGGAAGATAGAACAGTGCCTCTGTCTTCAAAAATGTCCTTAGGAAATAGAGCAGAATTATTGAGAAGGAATATGGTGGGGGGGAAAAACCAACCTTATATATAGCTAGAGAAAGCCATATTGATCCTTAGGTGTTAACCCTCTCATCTTACAGTGGCAGGGGAGAGAACATAACTTGTTTGCTAAAAAGGATGATTTTCACTCATGACTGGACATGAGAATCACCTGGGAGTTTTCAAAGTACTGATGGCAGGCCCCCACCTTAGATCAATTAAATCATAATCTGCAGGGATAAGGCCCAGGCATAGGTATTTTCTAAAAGCAGCCCAGATGTTTTTAAAGTACACCTAGAAGTTTAATGGTCATTGCTCTGGACACACGGTATTCAAAGTGTGGTCTGCAAACCAGCCCCCTCACTTAGGAACTTGTTAGAAATGCAGAATTTCTAACCTGAGACCTTTTGAATCAGAATCTGCACCTTAATAAAATCCTTAAGTGATTTGTTTGCACTTTATAGTTTGACAAGCTGTGTTTTGGGCCAGTAGTTCTGAGAAATGACTGAACTTTAGAGTTGCCTTTTTAGGTGAGAAGGTTTTTGAAAGACTAATCTGTTTAAAAAGAATCTGGGGCCTCAAGGCTTGTGTGCTTTATCAACTGGTGCAGACCTATGGGAAAGCAGTTCAAGTGTCTTTACATTGGATTGGCTTTGGCTGTGCAACACTGGTTGCTTCTGGTGGGCTCATTGGCTCTGCAAAAGCGGGTAGTGTCCCGTCACTGGCTGCTGGGCTTCTTTTCCGTAGTTTAGCAGGCCTGAGTGCTTATCAGCTGTCCCGGGATCCAGGGAACATTTGGATTTTCCTAGCGACATCTGGAACCTTAGCTGGCATTATTGTAATGAGATTCTACCACTCTGGAAAATTTTTGCCTGTGGGCTTAATTGCAGGTCAGTTTCCTGATGGTTGCCAAACTTGGAATTAGTGTGTTGAATAGACCCCAGAAGTAGCCCCAGAAGTAGTAGTCCTGACCCAGCTTGGACTCAAGAAGAATTTATAAGACTTCCACTATATTCAGTGTGTTAAGAGAAGCAAGTGCAACATTTTCACATATTTTGACATTTTACTTAAAAAAGAAAACAAAAAATGACATCGAACTTTCCAGGAGAAGAAATCCTTCATTATCATTACAGCCTTAAAGAGGTGGGTGGTATGTAACCCAAGAGCTTCTTATTACATGATTCTTGTGTGTCGATGTTCTCTTTTCTTTCTGTATCTATTGGTAAAATCTCAAGAGGTAAAATGTTAGGTACAGTCTACTCCTGAAATCATTATTGCACTATATACTAGCTACCTTGGATGTAAATTTAAAAAATAAATAAATAAATTGTTAAAAATTTTAAAAAATGTTAGGTATCAACATTGGGGGCCCCAAAACCCCATGTCCTACTCAGAACAGTGTGAAAAAAATCTCTTAGGAACTTTAGGGTTTCTACTCTTTTGCTCATCTTACAGCACATATCTACTTTGAAATTATGTTAACTGAAATATCAATAAAAAATAAAGTTTACTGTAAATTAAAAAAAGAAAAAAAAGATTCTGGGGTAGAGCCTAGATACTGGTTTTTCTATTTAATTCAGAGATTCAAAAGTCCAGCCAGGGCTGAGAAGCACTGCAGTAGCCTGAGCTGTCCCTGGGATAAGGAGTAGAACTCCACTGAGTTTTTTTGGAAATAGGACAAGTAGAAGATTTTTTTTTTTTAATAGAAAGAACCCAGGTAACATTTTTCTAGCAGTTTTGTGGAAAGGCCTGATGGAAAACAGTATTGACACATTTTGATGGTTTCTCTCTCATAGGCTCAGACTGTCCAGGTTGCCGAAGTGGAACCACAGTCACAGCCACAGCCTTCCCCAGAACTTCTGCTTCCGAATTCTCTGAAACCAGAAGAAGGGCTTGAAGTATGGAAAAACTGGGCCCAGACCAAGAATGCTGAGCTCGAGAAGGATGCTCAGAACAGACTGGCACCCATTGGGAGTGAGTGTTTGTGAAGGAGAAAGGAGGGTGGACTCTGTCTAAAATGCAGTGATATGAAAGCAGCTGGAGGACAAAATGGCAGAAAAGTGGTGTCCCTGGGCTCCAGGGGTTAGAGATCACCATCTGAAATAGTATGCTAAATTCAAGACCAGCGAGAAGCAGGCCTGACCTGCTGCCAGTGAGCAGGATTTATGGTGTTTGCCCAAGACCAGGCATTTTTGTACACATGGATTTCTGGAGTCAACCTAGCAGATCTGGGCAAATTCTGGAAGGAGATAGGAACCAGTGAGTGTGTGCTCAAGGGCCTCCTTCCTTAGCATTATGTCCATATTCTTCCTCATAAAGTGTGGATTTTGGGCTTTTGTTTTTTGCTTTCATGTCTTGGCCCTAATAATTTTGGGGGTATGTGAGGTTGGGGAGCATTGTGGGAAAAAAAGCCTTGGTGTAAACAGGACATAAAGGATTACTGTCTTAGTGGGCCAGTTCTGACCTTAGATACAGGTGACCATTTCCATCCTAGCACCCTGATGATCAGTGTCTTTTCTGAGTCCTCCTTCTGGGGATCTGAGCAACCCGTGAAGAGATTACTGTTGTCAAGATCCCCCTCCCATTCACCTTTGGGGGTCACCTTTGGTTTGTGTTGCAGGGCGCCAACTGCTTCGATTCCAGGAAGATCTCATATCTTCTGCTGTGGCTGAGTTGAATTATGGGCTCTGTCTAATGACACGAGAAGCCCGAAATGGAGAAGGTGAACCCTATGATCCAGATGTGCTCTACTATATTTTCCTGTGTATTCAAAAGGTAGGAAACAACTTCTCAGGAACATATTTGAGCTATTCCCATTGGGATTGCTGGTTACTCAAATTAGTAAGACGACAAGCAAGTGATTATAGGGAAATTCTCTTTCAACTATATAATGAGTTTTTAAATGTACATCTTTTAAAATTGTGAAAGACCTAATGTGTTCACTTAAAAAAAAATACATAGACATCATATATAATTCTATCTAGAGAGATTTTTGTTAAAATATTTAGTGTATTAAAACTTTTTTTTTAATCACAAAGGATTTATATATAATACTTTTCTTTTCATTGAAGTAAACATATGCTTTGCATAAAAGTAATTTATCCAAAACAAAGTCTGGTGTTAACATTCAGCTCATTTTCTCATTGTTTGCTGCATTAACAGAAAATAATTATTTAAGAGTCTAGCTAGGATATACAACTGTAGTTGGGCTTTCAGTACATCTAACATGAAATATAACAGGAAAACTCGTTTTAGGACTGGCAGTTTAAGAGAGCAGAGGTGGATTTCTTATTGTGTGAATGCTTTTCTGGAGAAACCCACAGCATGATGAAAGCACTTGCTGGTTGGGACTCACCCTGTTGCCTGGGCATGAGAAAAGTCTGCCCTCCAGTTTGTTCATTTCTTCCCAGGCACCCAGGGCACTAAGTGAATTGCTTTGCATGCTCTTTTTCATTCCATGCTCTCCCTAGTCTTGGAGGGCTGGCACAGTCATTTCCATTTACAAAGAAACTGAGCCCCAAAGGTTAAAATACTCATATGAGTTATTTAACTTCCACCATAGCTAATAAGAGGCTGGCCCCAGAGCCTGCATTATGTTTTTTTGCTACCACAAGACAGAGCCGTGTGTGGGAGAAATAGCATTCACAAAATCTGCCCCTTTGACCCTACTCTCTAGAGTGCTGTGAGAGTCATTCCACATGATCTGAAGTGTACTGTGGAAGTGTCACATGCTGGACATTTTTGACCTGTTGTGTTGGTTTGTTAAGGAAGCGGAAACAGGTAGGGAGAGTGGTGATACTGGTAGCACAGTGTTTATTTCCCCTGAAAGTTTTACTCAGGAGACTACCAACAACTTTTATTGTTTTTCTTTTAGTATCTTTTTGAAAATGGAAGGGTTGATGATATTTTCTCCGATCTTTATTATGTTCGATTCACGGAGTGGCTACATGAAGTTCTGAAGGATGTTCAGCCCCGAGTCACTCCGCTTGGTAAGAGTCTTCCTAGTCCTTGGATGTCTTTCCCACCTGGGTTTTAAAAAGATCAACCGGCTATGACACAGCATGTGGGTGAGGAGGCTATATATCCTTGGCACCAACATCAACTTGTGTGCTGCTTGGGCTGATATGGAAGGGGCACTGCACACCAGAGAACCCACTGGTCCAACTGTGGCCAGGACACGGGGGCATGTAGAGCCATGGATTGTTACTCTTCTGTTCATTTTAAAATTTATTGGGACGCCTGGGTGGCTCAGTCGATTAAGTGTCCGACTCTGGCTGAGGTCATGATCTTGCGGTTCACGAATTCGAGCCCCACATTGGGCTCTGCTGACAGCTCAGAGCCTGGAGCCTGCTTTGGATTCTGTGTCTCCCTCTCTCTCTGCCTCTCCCCTGCTCGCACTCTGTCTCTCTCTAAAATAAATAAAACATTTTTAAAAAATTAAAATTTATTAAAATTAGAATCATTGCAAAACTTAAGAACTCTTTCATGTAGGTTGCTCATGTTACATCCTAAGTTTTTTTTTCCCCATATATTTGAACATATGTTCTACATATATGGAACGTAATTTTTGCTTTACCCATAGAACTCCTGAAAGAATAAGAGTCTTACAGTAGAATGTCCGAGGTATTTGGGGTTTTTTTTAAATAAATTTTTACCTTTTTAGAGCACTTGTAGCTCTACAGAAAAAATTAGGAGATAGAGAATTCCCATATACTCCCTCAGATACTCTTTCCTCTTACTATTTAGTATCTTGTATTACTGTGATACATTTGTTACAATTGATGAGCCAATATTGACACATTAAAGTCTGTAGTTTACATTAAGGTTCACTCCTCCTGTTCTACATTCTGTGGATTTCGACAAATGTATAATGACATGTATCTATGATTGCAGTATCATAACAGAATTTTCAGGGCCCTAAAATTCTCTGTGCTCCAACTGTTTATCTCGTCTTTCCCTGAATCTCTGCAGTCACTGGTCTTTCACTGTCTCCATAGTTTTGCCTTTTCCAGAATGTCATATAGGTGAAATAATTCAGTATAGCTATTTCAGATTCATTTCTTCACTTAGCAATGTGCATTTAATGTTCTGTGTGTCTTTTCGTGGCTTGATAGCTCATTTATTTTTACTGCAGGATAATATAACATTGTATGGATGTACCACACAGTTTGTTGATCATTCACCTATTGAAGGACATCTTCATTGCTTCCAAGTTTTGGCAATTATGAATAAAGCTATAAACATTGTGTGCAGGTTTTTGGTGAAAAAATAGACAAATCAATTCAACAGAATAGAGAGCCCAGAAGTAGTGTCACACAAATATAACCAACTGATCTTTAACAAAAGAGTAAAGGCAGTTCAGTAGAGAAAGAATAATCTTTTCAGCAAATGGTGCTGGAACAATGGGACATCCTCATACCAAAAACTGAATCTAGATGCAGACCTTAACACCTTTCACAAAATTAACTCAAAATGGGTCATAGACCTAAATGTAAAACACAAAACTATAAAACTCCCAGAAGATAACATAGGAGAAAATCTAGGTGACCTTGGGTTTGGTGGTAACTTTTTGGATATACCACCAAAAAGCACAATCCGTGAAAGAAAATAATTGATAAGTTGGACTTCGTTAAAATTAAAAAGTTATGCTCTGTTAAAGATGCTGTTAATAGAATGAAAAGACAAGCCACAAACTGGAAAAAAATCTTTGCAAAACACATACCTGATAAAGAACTGGTATCTAAAATACACAAAGAAGTCTTAACACTCAACAATGAAAAAACAACCTGAACCAAAAAAAAGAGGGGGGAAAGATCAGAACAGATTCCTCACCAAAGAAAATAAACAGTTGGCAGATAAGTATATGAAGATGCTTATCATTAGGTATCATCAGGAAATTGCAAATTAAAACGAGATACCACTGTACACCTATTAGAATGGCTAAAATCACAAACAGCAGCCTCGAATGCTGGATAGGGAGCACAAGAATGCTCATTTGTTGCTGGTAAGAATGCAGAATGGTACAATCCCTTTATAAGCAGTTTGGCTTTTTTTTTTTTTTTTTTTTTTTTTTTTTTAAGTAAATATTTACTGTGGTACCTGGGTGGCTCAGTTGGTTAAGTGTCCAGTTTCAATTCAGGTCACGATCTCACTGTTCATGGTTCAAGTCCCGCATCAGGCTCTCTCTTATCCATGTGGAGCGTGCTTCGGATCCTCTGTCCCCCTCTTCTCTCCCCTTCTCTCCTTCTCTCCCTCCTTCTCTCCCTCCTTCTCTCCCTCCCTCCCTCCCTCCCTCCCTCTCTCTCTCTCTCTCTCTCTCTCTCTCTCTCTCTCTTCTCTCTTTCTCTCTTTCTCTCAAAGATAAACATTAGGGGCACAAGGATGGCTCAGTGGGTTAAGCATCTGACCTCAGCTCGGGTCATGATATCACTGTTCGTGGGTTCAAGCCCCCAATCGGGCTTTATGCTGAGAGCTCAGAGCCTAGAGCCTGCTTCAGATTCTGTGTCTCCTCCTCTCTGCCCCTACTCTGTTCTCTCTCTTTCAAGAATAAATAAACATTTAAAAATAAACGTTAAAAATATTTTTTAGGGGGTGCCTGGGTGGCTCTGTTGGTTAAGCGGCCGACTTCGGCTCGGGTCATGATCTCGCGGTCTGTGAGTTCAAGTCCCGCGTCGGGCTCTGGGCTGATGGCTCAGAGCCTGGAGCCTGCTTCGGATTCTGTGTCTCCCTCTCTCTCTGCCCTTACCCTGTTCGTACTCTGTCTCTGTGTCTCTCAAAAATAAATAAACGTTAAAGAAATAATTGAAAAGTTAAAAAAAATTTTTTTTAGGAAAAGTAAACATTTTCTTCCTTTATGATCCAGTAGTTGTCCTCTTTATTAATATTTACTCAGAGGAGTTGAAAAGTTGATATTCACATGAATATCTGAGTTTTAATCCTGGCTTTGCCATTTTTTTTTATTTACTCTTTGCATTAAAAAAAATCTAACAGGAATTTTTAAAACTTCAATAAAATTGAGATATAATTGACATAAAGCATTATATTAGTCTTAGGTATACAATGTATTGATTTGCTATGTGTAGATCTTATATAATGATCTAGATTAGTTAACATCCATCACCACACAGATGCTAAACCTTTAAAAAAAATTATTTTATTTGTTTGTTTTTATTTTGAGAGAGCACACGCATGAACTGGGTAGGGGCAGAGAGAGAGGAGAGAGAGAATTCCAAGCAGGCTCCACGCTGACAGAGCAAAGCCAGACACGGGGATCGAACTCACAAACCATGAGAACATGACCTGACCCGAAATTAGGAGTCAGATGCTTAACTGACTGAGCCACCCAGGCACCCCTACACCCCTAAAGAAAAAATTTCTTTAAAAAAATATTTTTTGCATGCCTGTTATGTGCCAGGCAGCATTCCAGGTGTAGATAATATAATATAATTAACAAAGTGGAGCTTATAGTCTGATAGAGGGAGCCAGTGTATATGATTAAGTGGCTTGAAGAACCAAGCACAGGAGAATGGAAAGTGTTAAGGGCAATAGGAGGGAGGCCTTTCTGAGGGACTGTCATTAGAAACCAAATAAGTGAATCACTGTACATGATTTGCAAATTTTCAAGCCAAGTGTGGCTGTGCAAAGTTTGCTTTTTAAAAATTGTATTGTGGAAATTTTAAGCATATATGAAAGTAGACTTAAGAGATAAATGACACTCCCATGTACCCATTGTCCATGGCAAATCTTGTGTTATAGGTACACCACATGTTTTTTTCCCCTCCCATATTATTTTGAGGTAACTCCTAGCCAGCTTATTCATAAATATTTTTATGCTTGACATACCATGATGCCATTATTATACTTGGAAAAAAAATAATTCCATAATGTCATCAAAATCTACCCTTTGTTCAAATTTCTAATGTCTCAAAAATGTCATGACTTCGTTTTATTTGAGTCGGTGCAGATAAGGTCCAAACATTGAAATTGCTGGTATGTCTTTTAATAATTACCTTTAATCTTTCATTTTCCCCATGATTCCTTCTTTTTTTTTTTCCAATTTATTTATGGAAGAAAGTAGCCTTTTAAATTGTCAGTCTGATTACATCTTGATGTTGTAGTTTAGTTTTCTGTTCCCTGTATTTACATAAGTGTAAATGTTGTAGATAAAGACTTCATTGATGGGGTTTTGAATTTTGTCTTTCCTCTTTGGTAAGGTGACATCACAGATGGGTTGTATACTTCCATCTATCTGATACCCATAATGTCTCGATCTATTAATTTTTAGGAGTTGCAAACAGTGGTATTCTTAATGTTATTACTTCTTCATTTTTAGCTGAAATACAGAGCACAACTTTCCCTTGATCAGTCCTTGAATGCTAGCAGTATAGGTTATGGGTTTTATAGCAGAGGCAGGATAAGGGCTTATTTCTTCTCCTTTGTTTAGCAGTTTTTACAGTAATGAATTGGTTCACTGGTTTCATCCAGTAATGTCCAATTCACTTTTTCTCGTTAAAAAATTCTTGTGAACTTACGGATTTAAACGTATTTAATATGGTTTACTCCATTGCAGTTAATCTTTTTTGATGTGCAAATTGTTCCATCTTTGGCCATTTGGAGCCTCTTTAAATTGACTTTTAAGTTCTTTTGACATGGCCCTACTTCCTTGATTTCTGATTTGCCAAATGTGCCATGCTCATCTTGGACATTTTCTATTTTCTCAGTATGGAATTGGTCAGTTTAGCATGGAGCCTGGTTCCTTTTAGTGGTAAATGGTATTTTAAGTAGCATAGGGGTGTTCGTTGCTCCTGTGCTAGGAGCATAGTTGGTCATCATTTCTAGGCCTTTCAGTGGGCAGAACTAAAAAAATATAAAGTAAAATTGGTCATTTGATACTTGCAGTTCAGATTCAGAACTGTAAGGCTTTTATATGATGTCTCTGCATCTCCCTTCCCGTGCCAGGAGTCTTGGTTTTTAGACACTAAAGTACACTTTAAGTTGTGTTAGGAAGTGGGTAAATCTAGGGAAGAGACACCACCAGTTGGCAGAGTGAAATGAACCCAAAGAAAAAAGATCATGCTAAGGTAAGGTATGTGTAGGACCACTTCTAGCTCTGGCCTTTACCAAAGAGGGCTGTCTTGTGCCACTCATCTGCTTCAGATACATTTGAGGGCAGGGAAGCTTATCTTACTTAGCAGTGGACCACAAAATAGAAGAGTAGAGGCAGTGCTGCCAGAAAGAGATGGGAGTGCAGTAATGGACTTAGAGGACCAGCTTTGGCAAGACCAGAGAAGAGGAATGTGTTGGACAGAATATTTCTTTACCTGCTTCTAGGAAGTGGCATCCTCACTGCATGCCCAGAGAATCCGGAAGCTCCTGCAGGAGAATGCTGTTTCACCAGGCCTTGGTGCCTTGCGCATAAACACTTGTACATTGAGTGTTGTATGAACACATGATGGGGGCTTAGTGATCAACCCAAGTGTCATCTTACATTGGTGTAGACCTGGCTGCACAGGGCTTTTGTTCAAGCATTGGCCTAGCCCCTGCCCAGCCCTCAGTTTGCTTATGAACCAGTGTCTTAAAGTAAAACTTGCCCTGTGGGGGAATCCTGTAATCGTTCTGAATGTCATTCCCCCCTTTATCTAGACAGGAGATGAGAATAAGCTTGCTTTTTAGAGGTGGAAAACATGAGTAGTTTAGCAAGGACATACATACTAGTTCTTTGGGCCCTTGACACCTTTGAAAATATGATGAAAGCTCTGTACCTTCTTTCTAGAGAAGTATGCATATATGCAGAGTTTGATTTATAGTTTTGGGTGTTTCACTATATTCTTTTGCCCAATTTTAATCTTGGATTAGAGGAAGAATTAATGTCAGGTAAGACTCATATAGGGCAGTGGTTCTCAGGAACTAGTTAGAAATGCACATTATCAGGTCCCACCCCAGAAACTTGGGCTGAGACCCAGGCATTTGGGTTTTAACAAGCTTCCAGGTGATTCTGCCATTCCCTAGGGAGATTTTTCTGGTAAACTTGTACTCCTGTGTGGTCCTTGTGCCTCCCACTTCCCATCGTGCACCTCTGAGGACCCTTCTGCCATCGTCTTGTTGTAGCAGTACTCTATTCCTCCTAGGCTATGTCCTGCCCAGCCACGTGACTGAGGAGATGCTGTGGGAGTGCAAGCAGCTCGGGGCTCACTCCCCTTCCACCCTGCTGACCACCCTCATGTTCTTTAACACCAAGTAAGTGTTCTAGAAGCTCCATGCTTAGCCACTGCTGGCATCTGCCCAGTGAAGAGGGTGGAAACTATCCAGGTAGACTTAGGAATTCCTTTGACACATATTTGAGAGCCTTTGGGGTACTGAAAGCCTTCAACCCCATTTGGCTACATTTGTATGGTGACTAGTGAGGCAGGCAGCCTTGCCAGACCGCTGCCATCAATCTTGACGTGGTTCCTCCACTAGACAGTGTTTTTGGGTGTGGGCCTGCCCAGATCCTGGGAGTGTGCGCATCGGCTCCTCCGAGACACTGATGGCAGAGGGTAAGTCATGGTCTCCTCCTGGCACCCCTCCCTTTGCCTTGCTTTCACTTGTGGTGCAGATACTTCCTGTTGAAGACAGTGGACCAGCACATGAAGCTGGCCTTCTCCAAGGTTTTGCGACAGACAAAGAAGAACCCCTCTAATCCTAAGGATAAAAGCACGAGTATTCGGTACCTGAAGGCACTTGGGATACACCAGACTGGCCAGAAAGGTAGGGGCTACAGAAACAGGTCCAACTTGTCCTGCCCTTCTTTTGTGCCTGGGGGCTAGTGATTAGTGTGAAGGTTGGGATTTGCTAGATAAGAATACTCCATTCCCTTCTCCCCAGCCAGAAACTTCAAACTCTTCTAGAAGCAGAGACGCTTCTAGAAATGATTGCTGCTTTTTCCTTTCGTACTTTCCCTTCATGCCTCATACCCTTTTTTCCTCCCAGTAAGTCTAGTTGGGATGCCTAGAAGCCTAAGGTTCCTAATCTGGGCCTGAGCTAAAGCAGTCTGATGCCATGTCTCTGGTGTTGGGGGTGTGTTTTGTAGTTACAGATGACATGTATGCAGAACAGACGGAAAATCCAGAGAATCCACTGAGATGTCCCATCAAGCTCTACGATTTCTACCTCTTTAAATGGTGAGGAAGCTTTATGGTGGCTGGGGGACTGTGTGTGTGCATGTGTGCACTGTACCTGTGTACAAAGGCATTCTTTAGTCCCAAACTGAGAGTAAATACACACTTCGAAAATACAGAAGCAACCTTACTGGTTTCCCCAAAGCATGTGGAATGACCAGCATTGTAATTTTATATGGTCTCCTGTCTTGGGAGAGGGGAAGGAAGGTAGAGGGAAGAAAGTATAGAGAGGCAGCTTCCATCACATAGCATAGCCTAACATCTTCCTGTCCTTGACCTTTGTCACTAGCAACATCAATCTGGAGGGGATTTGTTTCCTTTGCTTTTGCTCTCTTGCCCTTGCAATTTGGCATGTCATCTTTACAGCATTGCTAGAATGATCTTTCTGTGTTAGAGGTCTTAACATGACACTTAGATTAAAACCTTCAGTGGTTTTAGTTTATTATATAGAGAATGAGTAATCCCAATGGTGCCAACAAGGCCTTTCTTACACTTCCCTTGCTAATTTCATGTCCATATAGCTCTTGACTCTCTAGCCACGCTGGCTTCTCTCCACTCAAGCACATCATGCTCTCCCTACCCCAAGGCCTTAGCAAAGAAATTTTCCCTGTTGGGCAGGCCTCCCACCTCCCATATTTGACTAGTTGGCTTCTATCCGTCCCTCTTTGCAAAACAGCTTTATTAGGGAAGCATTTCCAGATTCCCTACCTGTTCTTTTGGGCTCTTTCCTTTGTAGCATTTATCACTGATTGTCATTTTGTATGTATTTATGTAACTGTCGACTGTCTCTCCTCTTATCTATAAGCTCCATAAGGTGAGGAGTCTTGAATTTTGCTCATTTCTTGAATACCAGCTCCTAGTGCAGACCTGGTGCACAGTGGCCCTTTGATAAATCTTGAGTGGGTGGGTGAACGTAACTGTTTAGATGGTGACATGTGCTAATAAATAAGTACAGCAAAACATTGAAGAGGTAGAGTGTGAGCGCAAGTAAGGGTCCCAGCATCTTAGCCAAGCTGGGAAGACAGAGTCCCTTAGGTAAAATTAAGGAATTGTCAATGGATTGGGTAGAGGAAAACAACATGAGCAAATACTTGGAGATGACCTTGTAGGTGGTGAAATTGGTTCCAAGTGGGATATAGTTGGACTCAGGTAGATGAACCCCTGCATCCTTAGGCATGTGGTTAGTCAGAGGTATCACAGCTGGCAGCATGGAAGGGAAGTAGCCTGTTACTGGCATTTGCAGTAGCCCCAAAGGAGGTCCTAGAGATAATGTGTGTTGACTTCATGGAATTCAGTAGCTTTGACACCATACCTCCAAGAGCTACTGTCTTCCCAACTTTTGCAGACAACATCTGTCCGGTAGATTCCAGTGTGGGAGGGTTGAGACTATTGTGGTTTTACCCAGCTTTTACTGATATATTTTTCAGCCCCCAGAGTGTGAAAGGCCGGAATGACACCTTTTATCTGACGCCCGAGCCAGTGGTGGCCCCCAATAGCCCAATCTGGTACTCGGTCCAGCCAATCAGCAGAGAGCAGATGGGACAGATGCTGACTCGGATCCTGGTGATACGAGAAATTCAGGAGGCCATTGCAGTGGCCAACGCAAGCACCATGCACTGAGATGCCTAAGCCATGGTGCGAGAGAGATGATCCAGGAAAAAAAATGGACAGACTTTCACACTAAAGAAGAGGCCTCCATTTTTTCTTTTTTTTATTGGTGTAGTTATGAAGCCTTTCAGACTGCTTCTGTTTAAAATGTAAAAGGAAACTTTGCCTCCTGTGCATCTCCGTAAATCTGCGGCAGATTCTTCAGCCCATGGGGGCGCTGGGTTTCCTGAAAGCCAGATGTCCTAGAAAGTGGCAGGCTGGCTTTTTCTTTTTTGTCTGGGGCCTGGAAAAAGGGCTTGGACTGTTAGGAGAAATGTGGCCCGTTCCCTTACTCCAGAAAGATGGAATTAGTGATGGATGGACCCTCCAGGGAATCTTCCCAGCTGGCTTCCACTCTGACTGGCAGACGTCGCTGACCACAGGGGAGCCACGGTCTTTTTCTTTCTTCATGCTCAGACATAAACTTAGCATCTTAATGGAAAGAAAATGAGGGGAACTTCAATTATGATTTATTAAAGACAATTTCTATTACACCCTCCTTTATGACAAGTGACATTTTAGATGTTAAAGTAAAAACTTTACCATGCCTTTTTTTTTTTTTTTTTTTTTTTTGGCCTAACATTGAGGCCTTAAAACTGAGGCTCCTGTGCCTGATGGAATTCTTGTAACATACACTTGTGTATCATATAAAGATACCACTCTGTTTCTCTTATGTATTCTTAATCTAGTTGTTTATTAAGAATGACAAGCACGTCTTTTCAACATGCTAGTGAACATCGCCTCTTTATTTGGGAGGATCCTGGCGGGCTGGTGGAAGTAAAGCCTTCCCTGCTAATTGAACGGGTCAAGGTCCTGCGGGAGGGGGCAGCCACGGGAACACCCAACTTCACGACCACAAGCACTTTCTCCGCCCCCCCCCCGGGCGTACTGTGCGCATGCGCTCCTTTGATAGTCCCGCCCCGGAGCCGCATAGGCTCCGCCTGTTCGCACTGCGTCCTGACGTCAGTGACGCGTAGGGCGGAATGACGATATCGGCGGGTTTATATTGGCGCGGCCCAGACGGCTGAGGCCTCTGCGGCGCGGTCTTCGGACACACGCGGCTTTGCCCGGCGCTGGCTATGGCCGACTACCTGATTAGCGGGGGCACGTCCTACGTGCCAGACGACGGGCTTACGGCACAGCAGCTGTTCAACTGCGGGGACGGCCTCACCTACAAGTGCGGGCCTAGCGGGCTCACCTGGGCGAGGAGAGGGGCGGCGCGCTGCGGTGGGAGGCCGGGTGGGGTTTTCCACTGAGCCCGCTTGGCCTCGGGCGTGGGGACAGGTTGCGGAAAATCTCCCACCATCTTTGGGGCTCCGTTTGGTAGATCTGAAGTGGGGCGGAATGGAGGAGGCATCTTGGCAGTGCTTGGGATTTCAGACCAGAATCTCCATTCTGTCGGCACATGGAGTTGTCAGGGTGCCAGGGCCGCTGATGACAGCTAGGTGGCAGAAAAGGTCCCCTATTTACATCACCCTTGTGATTTGTCTTCCCTTACTGTCACACGGGCTAGGTCAGGGCCCTCTAGGCCCAAGTGCCTTTTGACATGATTTGTGGGGATGGAATCTGAAGCTGCCCTAAACTTGAGCCTTACTGCCAATTCATTCCCCTTCCCCATAGTGACTTTCTCATTCTCCCTGGGTACATCGACTTCACTGCAGACCAGGTGGTAAGTATGGCCAGAAATTGGGTCTTGAACATCAAGGTTAGGTAAGGGGCTTCTTTGCCCTGGTCGCTCAGCTACCATACCAAATTGGGCTTGGGGGTGTATCCTAGAGAACAGTCTGATTGACATGCATGTCATGTAAGGCACCTGATTTATGGGGACCTAGCACCACCCTGAGGCATATGAGGTGCTTTTCCACATTACCTGGCTGTATCTCCTCAGGACCTGACTTCTGCTCTGACCAAAAAGATCACTCTGAAGACCCCACTGGTTTCCTCACCCATGGACACAGTCACAGAGGCTGGCATGGCTATAGCAATGGCGGTGAGCATGACGGGGTGTAAGGACAGAAGCAGGGGGCCCACACTCTTCCCCAGAGGCATACAGAGTCATACTGTTCTTATTTGTTTATTCTTTTTTAAGTATATCTTTGAGAGAGAAAGAAGGAGTGGGGAAGGGGCAGAGGCAGAGAGGTCAGAGGATCCAAAGCAAACAGCCCTACACAGTGCTCAAACCCCTGAACCCACGAGATCATGACCTGAGCTGAAGTCAGATGTTTAATCAACTGAGCCACCCAGCTGCCCCTCTTTGTCACTTTTTCACTGTCTTCTGTTTATCGTGCAGCTTACAGGTGGTATTGGCTTCATCCACCACAACTGTACACCAGAGTTCCAAGCCAATGAAGTTCGGAAAGTGAAGGTCAGAAGGGCAAGGATAGTGGTCAAGAGCTCCTGGGAATGGCATTGAGGTGGGGTGGGAGTGGGGGATGTATTCTCCTGATCTTTTCCCCACTTTGGGGTTCAGTTCCTGAGAAGAGTATGAGACCCTGTGTGTGTCCTTAGGCAACAGAAGAGGACCAGGTGGACAGTACCTACAGGCCACCCGTGTTTCCTATCCCTGGGTTTTAGTTGTGATTTGGTCCTGTGGCACTGCCAGAGGGGGCGTTGGCACAGACCTCAGGCTTCAAACTGGTAAAGGCAGTTCAGAAATGTTCTCACCATCCCTTCCAGAAATACGAGCAGGGATTCATCACAGACCCTGTGGTTCTCAGCCCCAAGGATCGAGTGCGGGATGTGTTTGAAGCCAAAGCCCGGCATGGTTTCTGTGGTATCCCAATCACTGACACAGGACGGATGGGAAGCCGCCTGGTGGGCATCATTTCCTCAAGGGACATTGATTTTCTCAAGGAGGAAGAGCACGACCGGTTTTTGGAAGAGGTAGGTGCTACTGACAAAGCAAAGCCAAGCTCTGGAGGCCAAGACTTAAGAAGCCAAAACGGCATCCTTTGCCTGAATGGCATCTCTGGGGGCCTCTGCAGCCCAGGAAAGATGAGTGCCCAGCCACATTTCTCATCCCTTCATGGGATTCCTGCATTTCTTCCCCACCAGAGGCTCTCAATGTGCCCAAATGTTTGTGAACCCCAGGGCGCAGGCAGTGCTCAAGAATCAATTTCAACCTCCTCTTCTAATTCTCCTGTCATTGCTCTGGCATGGCCCTTCTTTCTCCACTATGTAACAGGAGGCTTTGTGTACCATGTCGTCCTTTCTACTGAATTTTCACCCCTGCCACTGTATTGCTGCTCAGACTGTTGGGTTCATTGAGGAGGGTGGTTTGGGTGCACGTGTGTGATCGTGGTTGTCTTTGGAACCTCTCTCCTGTGTTAGGGGAGGGTCGGTTGGGAGGTCTGGTCTCTGGCCCTTTCTCACAGCTCCCCTCACTGCTAGATCATGACGAAGAGGGAAGACTTGGTGGTAGCTCCTGCAGGCATCACACTGAAGGAAGCAAATGAAATTCTGCAGCGCAGCAAGAAAGGTGCGTCCTAGAGGTGGAAGGGTTCTGGATCCAAAGACCAGGGT
Organism: Paguma larvata; assembly: GCA_030068075.1. Lineage (NCBI taxonomy): Eukaryota > Metazoa > Chordata > Mammalia > Carnivora > Viverridae > Paguma > Paguma larvata. Next base: position 17,189,402 of record CM057842.1, on the reverse strand, counting down.
TCTCATTTGTGTATTTGCCCTACCTCCAGGAAAGTTACCCATTGTAAATGAAGATGATGAACTGGTAGCCATCATTGCCCGGACAGACCTGAAGAAGAATCGAGATTACCCACTGGCCTCCAAAGATGCCAAGAAGCAGCTGCTATGTGGAGCAGCCATTGGCACTCATGAAGATGACAAGTATCGGCTGGACTTGCTAGCCCAGGCTGGCGTGGACGTAGTAGTTTTGGTGAGATGTCGCACAGGCAGGGTGGGGAGGTAGGTAGAGGCAGCTGTAATACCAGTCTCACTGGGACTTTCTCCCTGTTCCAGGACTCTTCCCAGGGAAACTCAATCTTCCAGATCAACATGATCAAGTACATCAAAGAGAAATACCCCAGTCTCCAAGTTATTGGAGGCAACGGTGAGGCAAGACTGGGCACTGAAGGATGAGGGGCACGAGTAGGGACGCTAAGCTCCCACTTAGACCTTCACACAAGCTTTTCCCTGTTGTAGTGGTCACAGCTGCTCAGGCCAAGAACCTCATTGATGCTGGCGTAGATGCCCTGCGGGTGGGCATGGGCAGTGGCTCCATCTGCATCACCCAGGAAGGTAGGAAATGCTTCAGCAGGGCCCTTAGTCCCAGATGGCCTGGAGCCAAGCGCTGTCGTGGGAACTATACGGAGTCCTCCAATAGGGGCATCCCCAGGGCCAGATGGGCCCCTTGGATGGGTGACATGCTGGAAGACAAGCGCGTCATTCCTCACCTGCCACTCCTTCCCACCCCCACCCCTCGCCTAGCCTGGCCTCCCTGCTCCTGCTCTGCACCCTCTCTAAACTCTGGTCTATTTGTTTTATTTAGTGGCTCCCAAGATCCCTCCAGACATAAAGTCCCACAGCCCCAAATGCCCTTCTACTGTCACGGGCTGCTATAGTAAGTCCAGCCCGGCCCACTGGCCCGGCCCAGCTGCCCACTGCCCAGCTGCTTGGTTGACTGTAGCTGTAGCTCCTGGGGTTTGTGGTGCTGATGGGTGGGCAGGGCAAACTGAATGACAGACCATGGTTTTGGGGGCTGCTGGAGAACACAGCTCCCTCCTCTTCCCGGGGTGCTTATAAGGCAGGATCTCCTTCCCCAGGTAGGCCCGAGTCTGCCCACATTTCCTACAGTAGGCACAGCTCAAGGACCAGCAAGCCACTCTTCCTTCCACACTACCACTGCCCTGATCTTGCCCACGCTGCCAACCACGTAGGAAGGCGTGGGCCTCTGGGTTACTAACTGCACGGTGACCCCCTACCTCCACTTGATACCAGTTGGGTGGGGCTTTTCCCGGCTGCTGACTGCATGTGCCTGAGGCTGCCCTGGGCCATGCACACGTGCACGCGCACACGCAGGACTGAGTGGAGGCCGTCACAGCTGTTTGTGCTGTTCAAGGCGGATGGGGCAGCGGCCATCCCAGACAGGACTCTTTCTCGGCCAAGCTGCAACCTTGGTGCAGCTGTAGCTGAGAGCTCCTGGGTTTTGAGTTATGGCCACAGGGCCCCTTGCCTGTCCCCACTAATTCCATCCACCCATCTATTTCTCTCTCAATAGTGCTGGCCTGCGGGCGGCCCCAAGCAACAGCAGTGTACAAGGTGTCAGAATATGCACGGCGCTTTGGTGTTCCTGTTATTGCTGATGGAGGAATCCAAAATGTGGGCCACATCGCCAAAGCCTTGGCCCTGGGGGCCTCGACAGGTGAGGCCCAGCACCTAGGGAGTCTGGTGACCTTCCTTCCCTGATGTCAGAGTCTGCCCCCAACACTCCTATCTGTCCCTAGTTATGATGGGCTCCCTCCTGGCTGCTACTACTGAGGCCCCTGGCGAGTACTTCTTCTCTGATGGAATCCGGCTAAAGAAATATCGTGGTATGGGTTCTCTTGATGCCATGGACAAGCATCTCAGCAGCCAGAACCGATATTTCAGGTGGGACAGGAAGGTCAGTTATCCTGTGTTGACAGCCTTGTACTGACAGCCTCATCTATGCTTTGACCTTGCCTGTGTTGTCCTGCTTCTCCCTACAGTGAAGCTGACAAAATCAAGGTGGCTCAGGGGGTGTCTGGGGCTGTGCAGGACAAAGGGTCCATCCACAAATTTGTCCCCTACCTGATCGCTGGCATCCAGCACTCCTGCCAAGACATTGGTGCCAAGAGTTTGACCCAAGTCCGGTAAGCTTTGACCCAAGACCCGGAGCTGGAACATGGGTAGAGGGGCTGGTTGAGGGCTAGCAACCCACATCTGACATCTGCCCCTCTTTAGAGCCATGATGTATTCCGGAGAACTCAAGTTTGAGAAGAGAACATCCTCAGCTCAAGTGGAAGGTGGTGTCCACAGCCTCCATTCGTAAGTGACCAGCCTTTTTGTACCCATCTACCTTTAAGGCAGAGGTTTCTGCTGTGCCTCCTTCCTCCTGCTCCAGCTCACAGCTTGTTATTCTGCTTACAGGTATGAGAAGAGGCTTTTCTGAAAAGGGAAAAGGCCTATACCCCCTGGTTTTTCAATAAAAATTTGGGAAAAAAAAAAAGCGATGCCTGATCTTTGAGGTCAACTGGCAGGTGTGGCTCTGCAGCTGCCACTATCACAGATGCACACAAACATAACACCCTCACTGTGGAGAAAGCCTCAGACGTGAGATCAGGATACTCCTTGGATCTGGAAGGAGGAATAAGTTCTTAATTCAAAAAGTCCCTCCTGAGGCAGCTCACAAGGTGAGTCTGGCCAGCTCTGGCTCACAAGAGTGCCGTCTCACATTATGGATGCTTAGGACAGGTCATGGAACAGTCCGTGGGGGCTTTGGACTGACACCCACAGGGCCTTCTGCTTGGCCACGTGGGACCAGGTTGAGATCCATATATGTATTCTCTAACTTGAATCTCCAGGGAACCTTGTGGAGAAAGCACTGAGGTCTCCTCAAATCTGCATGTGAGCAAGTAGTTAACATTTGCAGTTTGGAACAGGTGCCTATACTGCCTCTGCCTCTGAGGAGATAAGTAGCCTAGATAAAAAGGTGATCCCTTGGTTTCTTTGACAACCCCCACCAAGAGCCCACTGAGCCAAGTAGCTCCTCACCAGTAGTACACTAGAACAAAATGGAAGATGTGGATTAAATTATTAACTTGCTAGCAAGAAAGACAAGTGTTACAGTGCCAAAGGGGAGGGGCTGGTGTAAGCGCTGGAAACCCCTGTGCGCTGCAAAAGTGCCACTGCCCTCCTGGACAGGTTAGGTCAGTTCCTGGCGGTTCATTCTGCAGGTTGTGCCAAAGTTGTGAGCACAGCCCCTCCAGATGGAGGGATAAGGGCAGCTCCTGTCATTCGGCCTTCATGACACAGGAAGTTGAAAGTGGCACAGGCATTGGGCTGCAAAGAGAAAGCCTGCATCAGCTTGGCTAGGGATAGGTCTGAGCCCTGCTCAGCACTCCCAAGTGGCAGGACTTACCGTGTCCTGCACTTCCACGGCGATGCCCCGCTGCCTCATGGCTTGCAGCACCCCGGGCTGCAGTCGTTCAGTCCGGTCTCCGGTGCCCACCACAACAATCTCTAGGGGAAGACGGCCATGATGAGCCTACGGCGGGTCGGTGGGGAGGCTGGGGGTGGGATGAGGTCGCAGGTAGCACCTCAGCCCTCCCCTTCTCCAGTACCTATTCGCGGCTCCAGCAACCAGAAGAGAGAGAAGCTTTCTTCAGTGATGTCCTGGTGAGTTCCTACCTGTGTTGGGAGGAGGCAAGTTAAGTACAAGTTCGCGCAGCTTTCCCCACAGAGCCCTTACCTGCTCCACAAAGGGGCAACGGAAAAGCCAAGTTTGCCAGGGACAGAATCAAGGGACAGGCCTGGGGCTCTGGCCCTCTATTTCCTCACTGCTCACGTTCCACTGCACCACCGAGTGCGGGAGCAGCGCGCAGGGACCAAGCACACGATTTCCGTTGACCATGAAGCCGCGGCTGCTGTAGCTGTCGATATACATGGATTGCGGGGACTCGCGTTGCAGCAGAGAGATGCGCGTCCGCTGATACAGCTCATCGTCCGCCGGCGTGAGCCGATGCCCTCGCCTTGGGGCCCTGCGGTGGGGTATGTTCAGGTTCTAGGGAGCGGGGGGGGAGGGGGGGATCGCCGGCCCGGGGACGGGAGAATCAGGGACGCTGGGTCTGGGCTCACCACAGCAGCTTCGCGGGGTCATACCGCAGGGCGGCTCGAGCTCGGCATAGGCCGCGAAGCGCAAACGAGGCGACCATGGCGGTCCCGCGTGCAGGGAGGCCGGCGCTAGGTCAGCGGAGTCGTGGCGAAGTTCTCCGTAGCGCGCTGATAGCGCCCCCTGCGTCCCGGAGGGCAACCCGCAGGTCGGCTGCCCCAGAGCGGAATTTTGACGGAACGGGCCGATGACAACTGTCCCAGGAGGGCCCGTCCCCTAGCGCGGCTCCTGTGTCTACACCTGCCGCCCGCCCCGCCCCAGACCCCCACGGACCGTCCTGGGGGAGTCGGACACCTGGTGGCGTGGCCGGCCTCAGAGTGCTGCCTGGGCTCCAGTCGCCGCTTGGTTCCCGGCCCTCAGCCATTAACGCAGGACTCCCGGGGCCTGGGGCGGGGCTGCCGCGCACCTGGTCGAGTCCCGCACACCTGGCCGGGGCGTGGAGCCAGCATCCAAGCCCCTAATCCCAGGCTTTGGGGCATCAGATTCCGAGGGCGGAGCGGCCAGCTCAGGTTTCCCCCGCTCTTCTGCGAATCACGCCTCTCCCCAACCGTCACCCGCGCGACCGTTGGCGTCGCCGTCGTGCGTCTCCCGGGGCGTGGCCGCGCGTGGATTGGCTTCTCCGGAGCGCGAGGGGGCGTGGCTGATTGGTTTCGCCTTAAAATGGCTCCAAATCTGCGGACCCAGCAAGCGGAAGGGGACGCCGTGGTGGGGCGATTGTAGCTGTTCGGGTGGCACCCACCGGGCCGAACGGGACCAGATATTGAACTAGACAGCTGCTGGAGCATCGCCCTGTCGTCGCTCACTCTGCTCGCGGCCAGAGAATTCCCCGAGCCCCGGTCTTGAGCCGAATCAGAGGGCCTACTGGCGCGAGAGTCGCTGCCGCCCGCGCGCCTTTCGGGCATCTTCGCGCCCCCACCGTGTCCTGGCCTCAAGAGAATGTTGATGCGTCTGCTACCCACAGGGCCGGGCTGGAGGGAGGTTCGGCATAGCGGAGGACGGTCGCAATGGCTTCTCGGGGGTCCTATCGCCGCCATTGAGTCCCTAGAGCTCTGGGCGCTGGCAGAGTCACGGGACAAAGGGCTCGGGGTGCGGGGGTGTCCCCAAGGCGGGCGCGCGGGTTTACTTCCTCTCCGGCCCCACGGGTGAGCTTCCCTCTAGGCTGATCCCGAAGCCCTCCCCGCCATCGTCACCGCACCGGTGGCCTGGCTTCATGGGACCAACAGGAGTAATCCTACCCTGCGGATCTAATCCGGATCTGGACCGGTCCCAGGGGAGACCCCCACCAACCTTCCTATTGTTTGGGGGCCCAGGTGAGCGCCTTGTTCCCACTACACTCGGTTTTACCGACCACTCGTAAGTCAGTCTCCGGGTACTGGGAATGGGGGGGGGGGTCCTGATCTGGCCCCAGGACAAGGGACCTCCCCCCGTGGTCATTCCCACCCGCCACGGCTGGACAGCGGGCAACGGAATCCCAAAAGCAGCTGTTGTCTCCAGAGCATTCCAGCTGCGCTTGGATTTCGTTCCCTGCTCTCCTGCCAGAGCAGCGTCCTGGCCTAGGTGGGGTGGGCCAGCCTTTGATCCTCAGACATACTTATTGGGTCGCTCTGGTCTCCGCCCCTGTCTCAGGTGCGCCTGCAGCCTGGAAGTGGTGGGCGTAGACGTCGGAGAGCCAGGATTGTGGTCATCTCTGGAACCTGGAGTAGCATTGACAAGGGAGGGCGTTCCCAGGCCTCTGGACAGGGCTGCGATCGCCGTGAGTCCCACAGGGCCACCGCAGCTCGCTAAAGATAGCCCTTCACTTCCTGGGGAAAACCCACCCCAACCGTTTTCGCGTACCGAGAGTAGTTGAAGTCCCCAGCGCGGCCTCTAGCCCCCAACCCTGTTTTAGCAGCTGTCCCAGGGTCATGCGCCTGTGAAATGGAAAGCGCTTTGGAATGACACGATCACTCCCGTTGAGTGGGCACCCAAGAAGCCATCGGGAATGTCGTGTCCGCCCAGTGCTCTTTCTGCAATCCCAGCAGGGCCTTGCAGCCCTGGCCCAAAAAGGGGTCTTGCCAAACTTTTGCTGCCCCTTTCTAGGGTTCTCTCCTTTCTGAGCCCCAGGCACTCTCGCTGCTCCAAAGCAGAAATCATGGGTTTTCCAGCAATGTGTGTTGTGTCAGTTTCAAACTCCATTAAAGAAAACAGAAGAAAAGGGGATTTAAGTTACATTGAAGTGAAAACATTCAGGAGCCCTGGTGGGACAGAGGAAAGAGCTTTCTCTCTGTAGTGGAGTGGGATGCTCCAGCTGGGAGCCGTCCTTTAGCTGGGCTTCTCATGGTCACATTGTTTATTTGGCCCAGAATAGCTCGTTGCCTAAACCAAGAAGCCGGAAGATCCCTGTTAAAGTACACACGGTTAAAAGAAAAGCATTAAAAGCTGGTAATTCTGGAAAATATCGTGATGCATCTAATTCCTCAAAAATCAAGAGAAGCAATTCTACCAGAGTAGGCATTTATCGGATGTAAAGACGACCCAAATTGCAAAGGAGGAAATGCTTGTAAATAACCTGAAATCGCAGATCACAAATTCTTTTAAAAATGAGTTTTTAGGTGGTCGTGAAATGTTAGCTGGCTTTGTTAGCTATCCTCTTCCACTAAACTCATTTGGAACGTGTCAAATGTGGGGAATGAAACGTTATCACAAATACATAGCGGTGAGACTTCGATGGGAGAACAGTCTGATCTGGGCCCCACCCAGTAACGAGGATCCTTTCCCTGGTGGCCAATGCAGGTGGCGACGACAGAACTCTAGGTCTAAGATGGACTCTGAGGTTTCGGACCCGAGGCCGGGCAGGGCAGACGGGCCACGCAGAGGGAGAGCTGGGGCCAAAGGTCGAAAGCAGCTACCACGGTTCCCTCAGGCGCACCTGTCAGCTCAGGGATCGCCACCGGATAGGCGCCCTGGCCAGTCGGCCCTCCCGGAAGTTCGGCCTCCTGGTGTTTTGCTTCCGGTTCCGCTGGCTCCTTCCGGTCGCCATGGCGACGGCGCGCCTGGGGGTCGGAGAGACGCTAGGGGCCCTCAACACAGCCCTGGGGCCTGGCGACCCAGTGTGGTTCAAGGAGACGCGCGCCCGCCACCTGCGTGCCCGAGACTTCCTGGCACCGCGGCCCGCATTACAAGCGCGCTTCGGGGACGGACAGGTGGGCGCAAGCCGGGTGGGAACATGCGGCCAGGGGCAGCGCCGCAGTCCCCTCATCGCCCTTCCTCTCGCAGGTGCCCGAGCGTGTCGTCCGTGCAGTCGCCGGCTTAGAGGGCCCTGGCGTGGCCCCGGTGCTGCGCTGCGCGCCAACCCCCGCGGGTCTTGCGCTCCAGCTGCAGCGGCCAGCCGTCTTCGAGCGCGTGCTCGGCGCCGTGGCCGCCTATGTCGCGCCCGCCGCGCCCGCCGCGCCGGGCCTGCGCGTCATCCTCCACTGCCCGGCGCTGCGCAGCGCCCCCGGCGCGCTCCGCCTCAGCCAGCTGCGCGCTGTGCTCGTGGCCGATCATTTGGCGCGAGCTCTGCGCGCTCAAGGGTGAGCGCGACGCGGGGCTAAAGAGGCGGGGTAGGAAGTTGGGCCGGGAGCAGCTGCGGGTGGGAAGTAGGGGGAGCTGCGCCGGGTGGTAGGGCTGAGGTGGCCGCCCTCGCTTCGCAGGGAGAGTGTGCGCCTGGTGCCCGCCGTGCGAGACCCGCACATGCCGACCTTCCTGCAGCAACTACGCGTGGACTGGCCCGCTGCCTCGGAGAGAGCCGCCACCGAAGCCCTGAGGAACCGCGCGCTTGCAGAGCTTAGCCCTGCCCAGGACCGGAGAGCCCTGCCCCCCGGCGTCCTGGGCACAGTGTGCCTGAAGGAGCTGGTGCAAGAACGGGGACGCGCAGCTGGCTATGACCCCAACCTGGACAAGTGTCTGGGTAGGAGCTGGAGCCTCGCAGGGCTGGAGAGAGGGTGGGGACTCTGTGCTCCTTGCTAGCCTCAATGCATGTTTTCTCTACAGTGACTGAGGATCTGCTCTCCGTGCTGGCCGAGCTGCAGCAGGCTGCACGCTGCGGGCCCAGGGACAGCCCTCCGCCCCTGGTTAGTGACTGACTCGACCCCGTAGGCTGACTCTGGCTAGCCTAGTGTCCTGTGTTTGTTCGGTGACCCTCCTCCTACACACTATAGGCTGTGGCGCCAGATGCTAATGCAGACAGCTGCATGGTTGTGCACGTGGTGAGCTGTGAGGAGGAGTTCCAGCAACAAAAAGTGGACCTGCTTTGGCGGAAGCTGGATGACCAGGCTCCTCTCACACAGGTAAGCTTCGTGGCTTCCTCCACGCCCCCACCAACCTGAAGGCCCTTAAAAACCCTCAAGGGTGCTGTTAGCTAGTGAGTCCATAGGTGACACCTGACCCTTGGGGGGCAGAGATTAGGCTTGATGAGTGGGCACGTGCCACAGGTTGTAAGCATCCTGAGAGAAGGTGGGGTCCGGAGGCACATCCCAGAGAACACTGATGAAACTGGACTGTGTCCTGAGGGGTGGGCTTGGAAAGGGAGGTACAGAGCCTGGTGGTAAAAGGCTGGGGGAGTCCAGGCACCAGATTCAGGTTCCTCAAAGGATTTGGTGCTGGTGAGTATCTCCACCTGGCTGAGTTGTCTGTTCTCTTCCCGACAGAAGCACCTGGTCTGTGGCCCAGTGAAAGCGGCTGGTGCACCCAGCACCCTCACTGCCCCAGAGTACTACAAGTGAGTGAGGCTGGAAGGGAGGCCACTGCGTCAGGGTAGTTGGGGAGGGGGGGGAGGTACTCCTCACCACCCTGCCTGCCCTGGGAGGTGTCCAGTGGGCCCTCCACTCATTCTTCTCCCAATACAGGCTCCGGCACGCCCAGGTGTGCAAAGCGTCGGCAGTGAAACACGGCAGGGACCTGGCACAAGGTGAGCCTGGGAGCCTGGGGCTGTGCTCTGGGGGGGAGGGGCGGCTCATCTGCTTCCCTGCCTGTGGAGACTGACTGACTTCACTCCCTCAGACCCAGCCTGGGCAGAGGTCTTCAGCATTCTCTCCGTGGCAACCATCAAGTTCGAGATGCTCAGCACAGCCCCGCAGAGTCAGGTGAGCCTGGGTGACCTACAGGATCAGGGCTTGAACAGCGTGTGTGGTGGCTGCAGCTGTGCCCCCATTCCTCAGCTTCTCCTGGCCCTGGCCGACAGCAGCATTTCCACCAAGGGCACCAAGAGTGGCACCTTCGTCATGTATAACTGTGCCCGTCTTGCCACACTGTTTGAGGGGTACAAGCACAGCATGGAACAAGGTCTGTACCCCACTTTTCCACCTGTGAGCAGTCTCGATTTCTCACTGCTACAGGACGAGGTGAGTGCCCTCCCTGGGTAGCTGGGCACCCGCAGAAGGTTGGGACCTCACCTACCAGGGCCCTTCTTCCTCCCAGGGTGAGTGGCTCCTGCTCTTCAATGGCATCCTCCCCTTCCCAGACCTGCTGAGCCAGACAGCAGCCCTGGTGTGTACAGCCCCGGGGCTACACGCGAGTGCACGCACGGAGACGGTGAGGCAGAGGAGATGGGGACAGACACCGCACACTCAATGCTTTATTCTGGGTTGGGCACAAATCAAAGAGACAGCCAGTAACTCAGTCTCTGTCTCTAGATGTGCAAGTTCCTGGTACAGCTCAGCATGGATTTCAGCTCCTACTATAACCGCATACACATCCTAGGAGTAAGTGCACAGCAAATGGGGGTGGGGGTTGCAGGGATGCAAGGGAAGCAAAGGATGAGACCAGCAGGCCCCTTCTCTCCTCCAGGAGCCTCGACCACACCTGTTTGGTCAAATGTTTGCCCGTCTCCAGCTTCTGCGGGCCGTGCGTGAAGTGCTTCACACTGGCCTCGCCACGCTGGGCCTCCCTCCACTGAACCATATCTAAGGCCACAGAGACCCCAATATCTAGGAATGTTTACACAGTCATTATCTGGAAAAAAAGATACACAGATTTTGTTAGGGACCTGGAACCAAAAATAAATTACTTCTGTTACAAAGCCTGGTCCCGTTATACGCAGTAGGGCATATTTTTGGTCTGCCCAGAGGGCAACCTACTCACCTCCAGCTCCTGCTCTGATGTCAGGAACCCGCGGCTGCCACCTCCTCCCCTCCAGGCACACTGGGCATGGGCACAGACTGTCACTCCTGTTCCACTCTGTCTGCGAGCAGGCCCCATACCCAGCATGCCGGCCACCGCGGGACACCTCAATCATACCAGTTGTAAACCTCAAGCCCCTGGCCCCCAAGAGCACAGCGGTGGCCAAACTCAGGGCTCACAGGCCAGCAGTCCATGTCAGCCACATCTGGGACATGGTACACAGTACTGTTCATGAAGGTAGGCTCACCATGCCCCAGACGCCAGAAGGTCAGCCGTTGGTCGATGGAGGCTGAGACCATAAGGCTTGGGCTCAGGATCTTGAGGCCTGTCACATGGGCAGCATGTGCACAAGGGACAGAGTATTCCTCTAACACATGCAACTGGGGCACCAGCTCAGCACCCCCCACGGCCTCTTCCAGCTCTGGCGCCTCCACGGCCAGCACAAAGACATGGAGGGAGCCATCCTCACTGCCACTGGCCACGAGGTGGCCCTCACGTGTGGGCAAGGTATGCAGGCTGTTGACACCACAGCTATGAGCCTGGAGGGTCAGGCAGGGGGTGCCCAGTCCTGGAGGAAAAAGATGGTCATCAGGGTCCAGCCTGCCACATGGGTGAAGGCCAAGTGGGAGGTGGAGGGACAGCCATGGTTGTACACTGGCTACTCACGGTAGGGAAGCCCGGGGTCCGTTGGAGGCTCCAAGGCAGTGGAACCATGGTCCAGCACAGTAGTGAGATCCCAAAAGGCCAAACTGCCATCAGTGGCTGCACTGCACAGGAACAGCCTCCTAGGAGCCAGGGGAGGGCAGCTGAGTCAGTGAGGGGGAGGGAGAGCAATAGGAGCCCCCACCTAGCCCATGCAGGACCACCACGCAGCCCCTCTCACCGCCGCTGGTTGGGTGCCTCGTGGGTAAAGGAATGGACCTTAAGGACACACCGCTTGTGGTGGAAGGTTTCAGCCAGGAGCTGCAGCCGCCGCCCCGAGTCCTGCAAAAGAAAGAGCCTGGGGGGCGGAGGGCGGCCCAGCTCAGAACCCATTCTGGACAACCTTCCAGCCTTTGTTTCTTGGCCCGAGGCTCCCCAGTTCTCACCTCACGGCTCCATCACTGCAGGCTGCAGCCACAAGGGGGCCAAGGCCAGGCCTATCGAGCTCACACACAGCTAGGGACATATACCTGCAGAGACAACAGGTCAGGGCAAGTCTGGGAGTAGCTCTAGGGGGCTTGCCCTGCGTGACCCCACCCTACGCTCCCGCCTAGCAGTGCACATCACCTGGTCTCTGGATCCACCTTGATCATCCGGTGCCGATTGCGCTGCCGGTCCCAATACTCATCTAGCCGGTGGGACGAAAGGTGCATGACGTGGCAGGCAAGGCGGCTTGGGGTGCTGGGGTCTGGGGTGACCATGATGCTGAAGCAGTGCATCTCAGCCCGGCCCCCCGCAGACACCACATGAGCGGTCAGGCCTGGCCGAGGATCCTGAGGGCCACCGGGGGTGCCAATGCCCCACACAGCCAGCGCACGCACCGAGGAGATGTGATTACAAACAGCTGTAAGTGCATGGGCTGAGCCAGTGGCTGTGGGGAGTGCCAGGACACAGACAGTGGTGTCCTCGCTGCATGTGACCACGATGTCGATCAGGCCAGGCCCCTCGCTGCCGGGCTCTAGGTGGTCAGGCTGCATGAAGCTGGGCATCTCAAATTCCGGCCCCAGAGTGATGGTGCCCACACGCTTTACACAAGTGATCTCACGGCCATGCAGGCTCTCCCGGAGAATCACGTGTGGCCTGGTACAGCCACCCAGAGCCCGGTACAGCATGACATCCCCATCCTTGAGGTAGGCAAAGGCCATAGCCGCCTCGGTATCAGAGAAGGCCCAGGAGCGGTGCCCTCCGCCACAGTTGACGATGTGCAGCTTCTCATGGGACCGGGGACTCCACACCACAAACTCATTGGCATGGAAACCCAGGATGACCATACTCCCGTCAGCCATCATCCGGAGGCCAGCCACCCAGTTCATGCCTCGACAGGACTTCTGCCTTAGGACTGGCTGGAGTTGGCCACCTCGCACAAAGAGCTGGTAATAGGTGCCATCACGCCCTGTGGTATACACGTAGCCACCATGGCAGGTGACCGAGGTCACACCCTGCTTCCCATGCAGAGAAGGGAGGGTGGATACAGGTCCCCACTCAGTTTCATCCCCACCACTGCCACTATCTGCTTCAAGTGCTCCAGTGACAGCTCCGGCCTTACCCCCAATCCCAAGATCCTTGAGCAGAGCTGGTCTGGAGGGGAACAGCAACACAGAGCCCCGGCGGTCCCCACATACCAGGAAGTCACCAGGGGGTAAGAAGGCACTGCATGTGTGCCATCTCTGCTTGCTTGGAGGCAGCAGGTACCGACAACGTTCCTTTACAAAGATGGCTTTGCCGGAGGGCGCAGCTGAGATTTCCAGGCAGGCCACCACACCACCAGGGCCCGATGCCAGCAAGAGGAGCTCCTCGTAGCCACGCAAGGCCCAGCTCAGACTATGCACTTTCCCATGGAACAAGGTCAGGTCCACGGCTGCAGTTGGAGTGTTGATGGGAACAACCTTGACACGACCGTCCCCATTGGCCATGGCACACAGTCCGAAACCCTCAGGACCAGGGGCTGCCTCCAGGAGGCAGTAGGACTGAAAGCGCTTATCCTCCAGCAGCTGCTCCCAGCACTTGACCTCAAAGTCATAGAGGTACAGGACCCCTGTATCAGTCACTGCCAGCAGTCGCCATGAGCCAGCCAGCGTCACAGCCTTGAGGGTACCTGGCCTGCTACGGGACTTGAAGCAGAGAGCCGAGACCCCTGAACCTGGGTACCCACGCCCTACCAGGTGCCACAGCCGGATGCCTGAGTCATCGCCCCCAGTGACCACCCAGGCCTGCCTCTCATGGGCAGCTAAAGCCCGGATGCCACGACCCTGATGGCCCCGAAAGGCCTGAAGGATCTCACCTTCGTGGCTCCATACCAGGCAGACACAGTCCTCTCCAGCACTGATTAGGTAATTCTCTAGGAGCTTGACCTGCCACACACGGGCACTGTGCCCAAAGCAGTGCCCAATATTCTGTACCCGACCCCCAGGCACCCGTAGATCACCCACCTTCCAGATGCGGACACTTCGGTCTTCTGAAGCTGTGGCCAACAAGCCCTTACTTTCCAGGTACGACATGCTGAAAATGACACCCACATGCCCACTGACCCGTCGGTCAGGGGCCACAGGCTTATTATCTATTAAAGCAGCTGCTGGGTACCAGACCAGGAGCTGATTGGAAACGGCACCCGCCACTATGGTCAGCTCCTTCCAGGTGTCTCCGATCAGACAGGCTGAGGAAAGGGTGCACCTGTCTGTGCAGGGTACCTCTTGCAGCATGCACCCTACCACAGGGTCGTATAGCACTACTGAGTTATGGCCCAGGGCCAAGGCCATGTTCCCTTCAAGCCAACGTGCATCCCAGATCCAGTCAGACATGTTCCAAAGGCCGGAGCGCCAGAGCTCCCGAAAGCGGCCCTGTCCCCAGCTAACTTTCACAACTCGGAGTCCCTTGCTCCCAAACACAGCCACCATAGCCTCCGAGTCGAGGTCTCCATTTGGTTCTGGTCGCACCCGGAACCCATGGATAAGATAGTGACCAAGCAGGTTCTGCACACGCTTCATCATCCGCAGATGGCCACCAAAATCGAGGCTGTACACCAGGACATCCGGCCCCTCACCTAGACAGAGGCAGAAAGCCACATCAGAACCTCAACGCTGATAAGTCATGAAGAGACAAGGGCAGGGAAAACTTGGGCATGTAGCCTGCAAATGCATTAAGACACACAATCCTGCAGGCTTGAACCCTGGAAAATCCCTGGCCTCAGCTTCAGCTGGACTTTCAGTGCTGACATTCAGATGCCTACCAGGCATTCCAGATACGCAGTTCAACCTGACTTCCTCAAACACAGGCTCTTCCTCGCCCCACCTAACTTCTCATGTGTCAGTCTTTCTCCCAAATTCTCAGCCTCTTCTGCCTCTACAGGCTTCTTCCCACCCTCCCTCTCCCAGGGCAGAGGCTGTTCCTAAAGGTGATTCTCCCACCTTGGGGCCACAGCAGAAGCCTCTGGATTTCCAGAAGCTTCTTCCTTGAAGCTCAAATGTGAGCACATTCAACACTGATGGGAAGAACCAGGAGAGGCAGCCTCCACTTTGACAACCAAGGTTCCCAAGACCCTCAGCCACCTCCCATGCTACTAGCTCACCTTCAAGGTTCCTCAACCATTACCACCCTCTACTCAGCCCCAGCCCCAAAGCAGGAAGCTCACCACTTACTCCTCTAAACTTCCCACATCTTTTCATATTCCGCGTGCTCATTTTCCAAAGATTTTGCAAATCCTCCCCACCACAGTGACTTTGGTCCAGGATATCACCTCTTAACCTGAGATGACACTAACAGTCTCTCATGCTATTCTTAGCTTGCAATCTCAATCTTTTGACATGCAGTAGACATTCACTGAGCATCCATTATAAACCAGACAAGGAAGTAACTACATGCCGGAGTAGTGAGTAAGACAAGCACAGACCCAGACTCCTGCCCATCAGGCAGACAATAAACAGTATCACCCAAGTAAACTACATTGTTGTAACTCTGGTAAGTTCAAGGGAAGAACTATACAGGTTACATTAAGAATATAAAAGAGGGAAATCTACTCCAGAGGATTTTCCCTCCAGAAGACATTTGGCAATATCTGGAGACATTTTGGTTGTCACAAATGGGAGCTATGCTAACTGGCATCTAGAAGTAGAAGCCAGGAATGCTCCTAAATGTCCTGCAAAGCACAGAGAGCCCCGCACACAAAAAAGGATCTGGGCCAAAATGTCGAAAGTGAGAAACCTTGGTCTCATCTAAACAGACTGGGTGAGGGGCACCTGGGTGGCTCAGTCGGTTGAGGGTCTAACTTCAGTTCAGATCATGATCACACAGTTCGTGAGTTTGAGCACTGCATCGGGCTCTGTGCTGACAGCTCAGAGCCTGGAGCCTGCTTCAGATAACTGAGGGGAATCAATAAGCAGTGGTAACCAGAGGAAGACCAGACATGGGGGAGATGGGTGAACCTTTCTTGGCAGATAGAATAGCAAGTCTCATGGTCCTGAGGTGTGCAAGGTCATGTGGTTAGAATAAGAAACAAAGAGCTCAAGGATGGGCTGGGAGAATGCTCCTGAGGGGGTCTAGGAGACAAAGTTGCATGGCCTCAAATGATGGCAATAAACAGAGGCCACATGTATGAAGTCAAAATCAATCAGACTGGCTTGGGGACTGAGTTGGATGCTCGGGCTTGGGCACCTGATTGGCTGTTGTTCCTTCTGCTGGGCTGGAGCACCCAGCAGGAATATTTCAATTGAAGGCACCTGTGCACTTGGCCGGCCCTGGAACTCATAAACAAAGAGGGCTAGAAATTCAGATTTAGGTGCACATGGATAATCTGAGAATTGTAGCAATATAAAAGTCACTCTGGAAGTCACATGAGTAAGGGAATTCACTTGAAGAGCTTTCTAACCTGCATTTCCCAGGTCATTTCCCTTCTTAAAACCCTTCATGGGGCCTCCTCTCCACCACCACTATAAAGTCAGATGGAGGCCTAAAACAGTCTGGCCTCTGCTCCTTTCTCCAGCATTTCTCCCACCCCACCCCTGCTCAGCCTCAAAGGAATTCCCTCTTTCCCCCAAAGTAACAAATTCTCATCCTCAAAGCCTTTGGCATGTTTACCCTCTGCCAGGAACTCACCGCTTCCCTTCTCCTAGTTCATTCTTGTGGTTCTTTGGGTTTCTGCCTACCTATCCCCTCCTGCAGGAGCCTTAGGACTCTAACTCATGGTAGGAACCCTGGACTCCCAGAGCCCCCACCCCACACCAGATCACAACTGGGCCAACCGTCCCAACACACATACCCACCCCCTTAGGATAGGAAGCAGTTCACTCATGGCTTGACAGCCAGTGCCCTGCCTCAGGACCCTTAAAAAACTCAGCAGCACCACCATCAGTCACTAGTATCTTCTAGTCGGGTCTCAATGCTCCCAGGGGTCTGCTGCCTCAGGTCCCAGGGCTTTGATGGCCTGTGCGTCTCGACCTGACCTTCCTCCAATAGGCATCAACATCGGAATTCCTGGACGCAACCATCTCAGAAGGGGCCTCAGCGTCTGCCTCCCCAAGCACTGGCTCATTCAAGAAGGCCTCATCTCTAGTTTCCCGCCATTCAATCCTGGTCCTCTCCAGCTTCCACCGAGAAGCCTCACACCCCCCCTGGGAGGCCACACCCCCGCCCGCCGGGCCCCGCCCCCCAGGCCACACTAAACACCCACCCACCCCAGGGCCCGCCCACCTTGGAGGGGGCTCACCCCCAACCTCCCCCGCTCCGCTCCAGAAAGGGGCTACACATCGCTCTCCCTCCATGCCCCGCCTCCCAAGCCACTGCGTTTCCTCGCACTTTCCCGCAGCCCCACCGCTCTTTTCACGTCAGCTGCAGATTATGAAGGTTCACGGAAGCCACGTCGGTTTTTTTTGTCTCCAGGACTCTCCGGCCGGGTCTCCTGCCCGCCATCTCCTGGGGTCCCGCCCACCTCGGTCAGGCTTCACCCCGCAGCCCGTCCTCCTCCTTGGGGGCATCCCTTTGTTCTCACGGTCCCGCCCCTCGCGAGCGCAGTTTCTTCTCCACTAGCATGCGCCTCAACCCAAACCTCACCCGCCAACAGCCGATCCCCTACGCACTCCAGACCCGTAACCGGGAGGAGTATGAGCTCCGAGGTTGCCCGCGGCCAAACGTAGTCCTCGTGAGCGTCCATGTCGATCCCCGAGCTGCTGCAGCTGCCCTGGCCAAAAAGGGAGCTGAGCTCTCGCGAGACGAGCCTTCCTCGCGCGCGGCAGAGCCGATCTACAGCGCCCTTAGCAACAGGTAGCGGAGCCCAGGGTCGCCCGCTGCCGATGTCCAATCACGACCCTTCGCCTCACGCAGTCCAGCCCGTCATTGGCGAGACCGCCCTCGCCCCTCCCCCTGGCGTGACGCTCGCTGAGCGCTGCGGCGGGCTAGTACTGGCCCAATCTACCTCCCCCTCCCCGAGCCCGACACGCTCCTTCGGGGCCCAGGGGCTCAAAGGCGTGTGGTTTTATTTTAGGCGGCAGCATGGGTCTGTACACAATAAATAACACGAATGTAGGTACTGTGCCCTAATCGCGGCTGGAGGCAGGAATGGGGCAAGACATCAGCCAGGCCTTTGGCCTGCATCTGGACAGGGGAAAGGCGGGTTCCCCTCCCCGACTCCACCCCCCACCTCGGGCAGCCTGTGGCTGGGGGCTGAGGCCAACACTCCCCTCAGAGTTCCACACGCGCGTCGCGGTAGGCCCGATCCAGGGCCCACTCCGGCTGCGAGTCAGTGCCACCTTCGCGGGCCAGACGCGCCATCTCCTGCTGGAACAGCGCCTGCCTTGCCCTGCTGGGGTCCACATTGATCCAGTTGTTGGCAATCCACTTAGTGCCACGTGTGACCAGGCAGCCCCCGTGCAGCGAGTAGTCGTCCACGTCGCCCACCCAACCTAGGAGAAGTGGATGGTGTGAGCAAGGGAGACGACCGAAGGGACTCTAGGCTGAGCTGACCTAAGCTTGACCTTATACAGGCCAACGGCATGGTAAGGGTGGGCCCAGCTGTGCACATCTTAGTGGCAAAATCTGGCCCCAAGGCCTCCTTAAGGACTTAGCATCTCTCTCCAACCAATGCCTTGACAACACCACTGGCCTTCTGAAACCAGCTTTTTTGCTGCCAGGCCTGTCCACAGCCTGGGTTGGTGACAGACCTGTGTCCCCAGCCCCAGTGAGCTGGAAGGCTGGAGCCTCAGGGCTAATCAATCACAGGGGTCAGGATAACTAGGAGGCTGCCTAGGTGCAGGCCACTGAGGTCGCTGAGGATGATCTTGGGGAGGCACTAGGGGCAGAAAACCATTTGCAGGGGTGCACATCCCACCAGGGTGGCAGTCTGGACTGGATAAAGGGAAGTTTCCTTCAAGGCACGCTTGGCCTGGCCATAGGCCCTCACCTTGCCCATCAGGCAGGTAGTTGTACCAGAAGACTGCTGTGCCCTGCCGGGGCTTGACTCGCAGGTTCCCCTTGTCACAGTGCCTCCGAGTGTCACGGAGATCGACGTCATCCTGAATCAGACTCTGTGGACAGTAGGATGGTAAAGTTTTCAAACTTGCTTCCACTGCCAAAAGCCAAGGCCAGACAGCCAAAAGTGGCCAGAGGGAAACCAGTCAGATGTGCCCAGGGGATCACTTGGGCCCCTCATCCCAGGTCTGGAAGGGTATATACTATGATTGCCCAAGAACCTGCCATCCCACCAGAGTAACAGCCTGGTTGGCCCTTACCATTTCATCGTAGGTTCTGTTGTCTGCTACGGGGAAGACAGTCTCGCCCCCACCGGTGACGTTGTTCAAATAAAACAGCACTGTCATGTAGCTGTAAGGCAGGGGGCCCGTTGAGCAGGTCCCCAGCTGTGGGCACTCCCAGGAGCTTACCTGTGGGCAGGATATGCTGCCCAGGTTCCCAAGGGCCAGAGGGGCAGGCTGGGATCAGTGACAACACTGCAGGTCAGTGCCAAGATGTCCCTAGCCTGTTACTCCTCCCACAAACCGTCTCTGTGTGCCACGAAGTTTTGTGTGGCCAAGATCACAGGGGCACTTAGCTAAATTACGTGGCTGGCTGGGAAAGGTAGGCTAGCAGAAGCAGCGTGACCATGCCGAAGGGCTGGTAGGGAGTAGAAGGGGCTGACACAGAGCAGCCACATGAAGAGGAGAGACCTGCCTTCCTGCCTTAGCAGGAACAAAGGGGGACAAAGTGTCAAAGGGAGAAGCTGAGGCCTCTAGCAATGGAGGCAGAATCAAGACCCAGGGGATGGAGGTTAAAAAAAGCTGGAGACCCAGCCTTGCCCCTTACCTCAGAGTTCTGGGGAAAAGTTTCAGTGTCAGTGCATACCTTAGTCTGGACAAGATGGCCACCCCTTTCCTGCCACTTGATAAACAAACTAGGGGGAGAGATGGCGTATCCTCAACCAGGATGCCCCCATGCTCTCCTGGCCCTGGGGGCATGCCCACAGGGCGGGACTGTGTTAATGTCATGGGAGTGCCTGGTCTGGGAGTTGAAGGCCACCCCAGGTGGGAGGTACTTGCCGGCAGGAGGTCTCGAAGGGTACAGACTCATTGGCTACCAACTTGGTATGGGAGCAGATGGTCTCTGGGTACACAGGGCCGCTGTCCACATGGGCGTGATAGTGGCCTCCCTCGCCGTACCGTACAACTTGCAGCGGCTCGCTGAGTTCCACGATCTCAGGTGACAGGCGGGTGAGGCGTAGCACCCTGGTAGGCAGTAGGAATTCGGCTGGGCAGTCTCATGCAAGGCAGCACCCTGAAGGAGCTGGACCCCCGGCCTGCCACAAGCTCTGCCCCTGCCCACCTCCCCTGCAAGCCCCTTAGACCACCCCAGACTGGCCCTGCAAGGGCAGGAAGGGGTTACTCATGAGCCCTTCTCCCTGGATACCAGAGACCTCGCTGGGTGAGAAAGATGAGATTTCCACTAAGTTGGGAGGGGGGGGGTCACTCCCTCCAGGAAGGAGGTTCCTTATCTAAAACCCCTGGCTGCTCAGGGGCAGGGGGTCCTGTGGATGGAGATAAGAAGTCATTTTTCTAATTAGCAAAAAAACAAATATTCCAATCTATTTCTAATCCCAAATGTCTATTGTTTGCCCACAATTAGGGTTAATTTGTCTTTGTTAATTGCCTGTCTTTTTAATGGGTCCCAATCCTGGTCTAATGAATAGAATTTAATCTTGAGTTGGCTAATCAAGTCTGTCCTCTCGGCCCCAGCGAAGGATTTCTGTGAGGGCCCCACATAGCTTTCTCCTGCTCAGGTGCTCACCTCTGGCGGATGGCGCGCATGACGTGGTGGGCACCTTCACCCTGGTAGAGCCACGTGTGGTGGCTGTTCCGCACCAGCTCACTGGATGCTGCCTTGTGGCTCCTCATGTACTTGTGGAAGTCCCGAAGGTCCATGTCGGCAAACTCCTGCAGGCTCAGCACTCCTGCACAGGGCACCCGCCATCAATGCTCCCCACCCCCAAGCCCATGTGAGGAGGCCACAGTGGCAGGCTATACCATCCTACCTACCCCTGGCCTCAGGTACTGGGGACCATGTGTATCTGTCCCCCAACCCAACCTGGACCCTTGGGGAAGATGAACCTTCTGTCACATCAGGCCCTATGGGAAGACCTAGGGAAATTCATTTCCTCAGTTTAAACCCTGATTTGATCCCCCAAAGGAGGAAGCCTAACCCCTGCTAGATTGGCCAGAGCAGGGTGGCCAAAGGAAGCTTGAACCATATGGCCAGGACCTTAGGCCAAGCACTGCCCTTGACTGGCCTCCAATGTGGCTCTAAAGCACATGGTGGCTACCCTCTGGTCTTGTAGAGGGTGAAGAAAGAGAGCAGTCAGTGCTGCGTTCTGTCCAGGGCCTTCCATGCTGTAGGGGCTGGTCCCCAGGAGTTCCCTTATTGAGGTCCCATCCTGAGTGGAAGATATCTATCTGGCCAGTCCTGCCTGCTGGTTACCAGTCTACCTCAACAAAGAGAGCCAGGCCGCTCTCCCAAATGAGAACACTCTTTCCCTGTTCCTGCCAAACCCACAAAGCATGAAATTCACCCTTTTGGGGTTCCGGAAGAGTAGCTGATGTCTGCTCCATGTAATCCTGGCTAACCTAAGGAAGAAACCTTCTACTGTTTGGCCTGATATCTCTGAGAGTGAGGAACACTCAAGGCCTGTGGGCCTGTTACCAGCTCTGTACATAGGGACAGTAGCAGCATGATGCCCCTCCAGCCACAGGTCTTGGCCAGATCCTTCACTCTGGGTTCACCAGCCACAGGGCCATTCTTCCAAGTCCTGTTTCATTGTTGTATCTTCCCCATTCTGTCCACAACTTGGGCAAGTGAATGATGACTATACCTCAGAAATATCCTGGGGGCTATTACCAAAGGGGGGTGGGGCACTTGCATGACAGCTGCCCTACCCAAACCACCTCCAGCAGTTAGCATGACTCTAGGTAGGCAAGAGGAAAGCAAGCAAGATCTTAGTTAGACTAGAGAGGGTAGTTTCTGGGGAAGACCTCGTGCCTGGCTGGAGAGAGGAAGATGGAGCAGAGTGAACAGCCAAGGTTAAGCTGGTCTCACTATCCTGCTTCTGCTGTGCCCTCTCTGCCCTCTGCCAGCCAGCAAGCCCCCTCTTGTACCCTAGTCTCTGCCTGTTGAGGTCAAAAAGGCCTCCAAGAACTGTCCTCTAGACTGTCACCAAGGGGAGTGGGATGACCCAGCCTACTGCCCAGGAGTGAGGGCAAGGCTGGATCCTCACCTCCTTATCTCTGGCTACTCTAGAAGCTGGATATAAAGGCCACCTGGCTGTGGGGGCAGGAGGCTCACAGAGACAGAACCATGGCGAGGTATGGGCTCACCATCACCATCAGGGTCAGCCTTGATCGCAGAGTACATCTCCTGAATGTTCTCTGGAGTCATCCACCGTCCATTTCCCAGGCGAGTCTGGGCCAGGACCTAAAGCACAAGATGGTCCCTCAGTCGAGTGACCCCAATGATAGAGAGCCCCCAGAGCATAGAGAGTCATCCAGTTCTTGCTATAAGGGTTAAAGGTTCAGTTGATGGGGTATGGGTGAGGACACAGGACAGAGCCTGAGGTCCCTGAGCTGAAGAGGTGGTAGGCAGAAAGGCCCACAGGCATCTGGGGAGGAGGCCAAGAAGATAGTTAAGAGGCCTGTAGTCCCCTGTTGGGACTGTGGCCTCCATGGGGAGCACCGGCAGCTGGTTGGGGGCGGAATGAAGGACAGGACTGTATCCCACTCAGATACCCCAGGTGAGGTGGGGAGGCCAAGGCTTGAGGGCAAACAGGGATCAGACACCAAGGGGAGGGCTGCCCAGAGCAAGACCACTAGGCTCATCAAAGACCAGGCTCTGTATAGGCAAGGGACCACATACCCTGCCAAGACCTCTGTCAGAAGCCTGGTGTGAGTGAGGGGCATGTAAAAGAGAGATGCAGACTCCTGGCTACCTCAGAACCGCCACTCCTTCACCATGGGTTCTGTGGGGCCCCCAGCCATGGCAGCAAGGAATCCAGGCCACAGATGGCGCAGCACCCAGGAACTGTGGCAGTAAATGTCATCACCTCCAGTGGGATTTTACTTCCACCTTCTGGGGTTCCCAAGGCAACCAGGGGCTCTCCAGGGAAGGAAGGGGCCCCTGGAACTGAGCATGCCCAAGCAGATCTGAGGTGGCCCCTGACTCTCGGGGCCAGGGCTGAGCAGGCCACTAGAAAGACAATTCTGGGCACTCCCACCCTGTGCCTATTCCAGACCCCAGGATCCCAACCTCACGGAGCTGCAGGCGACCGTCATGGTTCTGGTCCAGCAGCCGGAAGAGATCCAGCTGGCTGACCTGCATTGTGCCCATTGCCTCCTCATATTCTTCGGTGGGCAGAATCTGGCTGCGCTGTAGCCCCTTCATCTGGGCCAGGTGGATGATGAGCCGACACTCCTCATCACTCAGGAAGCCAGGGATTTCTGCCAGGAGAGGAGGTGGGTGAGGCCACAGGCTGAGGCCAGGCACTGATGCAACCAGTACCTTCTCTGCCAAGTTCCTACGGTACTCTCTGTCCCCTGGTGGTCACCACGTCAGGGCTTCACACACCCCTTTACCTCTACTCTGGACTCTGACCCCAAGATTGAGTTGTCCTGCAAAGGTTGGTCAGCATTTGGAATGTAGGGCTTCTTTCTTTGATGCTGAGAGCACGCATGTCCCAGAGGAGTCTTGGGAAGCTCACCGGAGTTAAGCTGGGTAGGGATTAATCCACCTTGGGGAGGCATTGAAGGCCAGAGGGTTGACCTCCTTCTTAGTTGGTATATATTTAAAAGTGGATGATGGTGGCTGGGTTTTGCTTTCAATTTTGCTTTTCAGAATTGTTCAAATAAAAACAAAGTGTAAAATATTCAGTGCTGTAGGCTAGCCCTCGTCCTCTGTTGTGCACAAGTCACCTGCCCAGGGCTGAGATGCCCAGTGCTGGCACATCGGTGGGTGAAGGGGCCACTCAGGTTTTTGACAGATGCTCTGAGAAGATGCCCTGGGTGTCCTTTGCTTTGGGAACAAGTGTACACTGAACGTCATGCCTCTAAGCCCAAGTAAAAGCCAGTCAGGCCTGGGGCTTGACTTTAGTGGCTGGATGCCACCACACCAGCCCCACAGACAGCTCAGTTGAGCTGGAAAGTGAGCCTTGCATCTGGGGATCCCACATCCCAGTGTCCCCACACACCTTGAGGAGCATGGGCCCTGCTTCATTCCCTCATTTCTGGGAAAGAGGACTTCCTTAGATGGGGAAGAAGAGGCCTACGGAGGAACCTACTGGCGGCAGGGCCACACTGCCACAGTGGCCCCTCAGAACTGCAGTGTGGTCTACCACTCCTTTGGGTTATACCCCCAGCATGAAGTTCCAGTCATTTCTAAGAGGAAGGAAGATGGTTGCTCAGAGCCAGTACTGGAATGGTTTTTAGCGGTTATCACAGCAGATCACATTTAGGTGGTATAGACTCTGTGTGCTGCCCTAATCACACTGTCAACTCCTTAATCCCTATACTCATCCTAGAAAACAGGGCCCCATCAGTTTGCCTTCTTATCCACGAGGGACGGCAGGGACAGAGACATCAGCGACTTGCTCAGGGCCACCCAGGCTGTTGCACTCCAGAGTCCAAGCTCACGACCACATTCAGCTTCCATGCGTAGGTGACCCAGATGTGATGATACTGAGGGCAGGACAAAGGCCCCCCACTCTGGCCTGCTTGACCCCTCAACCCGGTAAACCCCGAAAGGGTATGAGCCATCCACTGGGGGAGGCAGGAGTGGCACTAGACAATGAGTTAGACCAAACTGCTAATCAACAGTCACCTCCTGATAGTTAAAAAAAATAATAATAAACAAATAAGAAAAGTAAACCAGAAAAAGAAAAGAAAACACAGGCCCAGGTTTCTTCAGTTTATTAAGTGCTGGTAATCCGCCGACCCAAAGGAGTTGTCACCAACCTCTACAGTCCCCTGCAGTGTGCTAATCAATTGCAAATAGCTCAGGCCAGCACAATGGGGCCTAAGCAGATGGGTCCCAGCACCTGGGAGGCTGCACAAACACTGGCTCCTGGGGTGTGCGCGCAGGCCTATAAAGCCCTCAACCTCAGCTCACTGAGACCAAGGCAGACAAAGCAGGTGATGGATCAAAGGCTGTGGCTGCTCATGGCACTGGTGGTGCTGTGGGGTGACAGCGGGGCAGGGGCTCCCTGGGGCCCCTCACGGTGCATGCCCATTCCCCAAGCCATGGCACTGTGCCACGACATCGGCTACACAGAGATGCGGCTGCCCAACTTGCTGGGTCATGACACGGCAGCTGAGGCTCTCCAGCAGTCAGTCAGCTGGTTGCCCCTGCTGGCCAGGGAGTGCCACCCTGATGCCCGCCTCTTCCTCTGCTCCCTCTTTGCCCCTGTGTGCCTCGACAGGTAGGGCAGGGGCTCCTAGGTGAGGGTGGGGGGCCTTTCCTCTACCAGGGCCTGTTCACTAACCACCGCTGTGTAGCTATCAGTGCTGGGTGCTGGTAGGGGTGGGGAGGGAAATGAAGATGAAGGATTGTTTTGCCAGGGTGTTCCTGGCACAGGGGAGCAGGTGCCCATGGGACAGAGGAGACATAAGGTAGGGGACCATCAATGGTGAGCACCTCTGGACCCATGAATCATCAAGGGTAAGTGGGCAGGCTCTTTCGGCTGGGGGGTGGGGTGGGCAGAAGCCCCTCTCCTATGAGGTGTAGAAACTCTGCCCAAGAGAACCCAGCAAGAGATGGCGCCAGGTCTCAGCCGGGGGTCTGTTCTCCCAGAGATGGCAAGGCTGATTCCTCTTCTGAGCCTAACCTACCAGGTGAACAACAGCTCCCTCAGTTCCTTCTTTGCAGAGTGAGGGACCTTCCCAGAACCTCAGGGTGACCATGCCAGTAGCAGCAAGAATGAGCTCTTACAGAGTCTGCACTCTTTGCCAATCCCAGCCTTAACCAGAAGCTGCAGTCTTCTGCAGGCCTTTCAGGACAAGTGTGAGGGTTCGGTCCCTCCCTCTGAAATGGGGAGTGAAGGCCCAGAGTGCAGGGCCCTTCGCATATACCACTCTCCCTGGCACTGGACTTCTGCAGCAGCTGGAGGGGGAGGTGCGCTGGAAAGCTGCATAGCGGCCAGAGCCATGAGAGGACTGTGGGGGATGTAAGACCGAAGCGCTGGGAGGGGGTTGCGGGGCTGAGGGCTGTTGCCAGGTGACCAGGTGTCGTTGGTTGCCCAGCAACCAAGGAGTCACTGGCTGTGCCTCTGCATTGGGATGGGCCAGGGAATACTGAGCGACCGGCCACCCTATCCTTCCCCCCACCTCCGCAGGGTCATCTACCCGTGCCGCAGCCTGTGTGACGCCGTGCAGGCCAGCTGTGCGCCCATCATGGCCTGCTACGGCTACCCCTGGCCCGCCATCCTGCACTGCGGCCGCTTCCCCTCTGGGCACAGCCTCTGCGTCGCAGCTGTCTCCGACGGCTCCCGCCTGGGCCGCCCACGTGAGTCACCGTGCGGCACCCCAGGCCATGTCCACAGGCAGCGCCCCACCCTTCCGAGCCGCTCCCCGCAGGGCCAGGTACAGGGGTCTCTCAGGTAGGGAAGACAAGGCACCAGCCACAGCAGCAGGTCTCAGAAAGGCTGGAGATCGAGGGGCCAGAGGGAGGGTTCCCCCACCCCGCGCTGACCCCTTCCCCCGCTCTCGGCCGGCGGAGCCTCACTCGGCCCCTCCCCCCAGTGCCGCGCGCCAGCTGCAGAGACTGTGAGTTGCAGGACGCCCGCTCGTCCAACGAGGTTCTGGACACGCTCTGTGCTAGCGACTTTGGTGAGCCCATCCCTAGCGTCCAGCACTCCTTACACCCACCTTGCAAGAGCCTCCATCCCAGCTCCCAGCTTGGGGTAAGACAGATGAAAGAGGGGACACTCAAATGCTATACCTTGGTTAAAGCTACAAAATAAATGCCTTTAATAAGCCTGGCATTGCTAAAACAACACACCAAACAATCTGCCTAGGAGAGTGGCCACCAGGACTTCAGCCCTTCTCTAGGACCCTGATTAAGGGCAGAGCATCACAAGAGGGTGTGGTTCACCAGGTGGAGGTGGGGTACTCCTAGAGGCCCTGCACATCACCCGGTTCCTCTGGTCCCATACAGCAGTGAAGGTCAGGCTCTCCCGATGCAACGGCTCGTCCTTTGGCTTCTCAGACTGCGACCTGGACTCCCGGCTAGAGGTGCTGAAGGCGGGCCCACTGCCCGCTGTGGAACTGGCGCCTACTCTGCGTCACTGGCTGCGGCTGGATGCCACGTGCATGCACAACCTCTTGCGAGGAAGGCATGCTGGGACCTATGTGCTAAGTGGGGAGATGCAGGGACATCGGTTGCTGGTAACCACAGCCTATGCCTGGAGCCAAGGCCACAGAAATCTGCAGCTGGCCGTGCGCAGGTGGCACCATCACCAGTGCCCAGAATAGGGGTCAATGCAGGAAGAGCCTGGGACTTTGTAGCCACAGCCTCGGGAGGAGCCACACAAACCACGTCCTGCCCTGGATGGATGTACGTAAAACCCTCTATCTGCTCCTCCATGGATATTTACAGCCCAGCGTCTAGAGAAGCCCCAGGAACAGCCCAAGCAGGGCATAAAGCCTTCTATGGTCAAAGCTAAGGGGTCCCTTCCTGAGCTATAGTGCTCTGCCCAGACACGAAGGAGGCTGGCTCCTTGGCAGCTGTGTGTGCTAGGTAGGCAAGACCACCTTTCTGTCCTTTCAGAGCCAGGGATGATAGCCTGGCTAATACCCACAAGCCCCAGCAGCCCCACCTATTCCATGGCAGGTGTAAAGCCTCAGGCTACGCTCATTCTGGGCAGGATGCTGCTTGTCAAGCCCCACACAGACTGCCCCAAGCTGTGGGCCTGTGCAAAAGCACAGGGGGTCGGGAGAGGTCCATGCAGAATATTGCATTAGGCTGCTTACAAATCTGAACTTATATGCACACAAAAAGTTCTTCCCCTATTTCTGGGCCTCCAGTGTTTGTCAGGAACACAGTGGTCTTAAGTGACTGCCTAATTGTTTTCTTGAGCTGACTTGGAAATCCTATGATAAAGCAGTCATGGTTTTAAGATAAATTGTTTTATGTGCTGGTGTAAATTACTCATTTACCTTAAATAGTAAGAAAATGGGCTAAAGCTCTTGTTGGTCTTCTGAAAGTGCCCCCTGCTGCTCTTGAAGGGAGTGCCAAATCAGGGGGCACTTGCCAGGCTGGGGGGAAGTCACTCCGAGCAAGCAGACAGGTGCTGGTCTGGCTGAGTGCCCAGTAAATCCCTCCAGCCAGCCAATAATGACCAGCAGTAGACACGACTCCAGCTGCTGGCTACATAGCCAGCACAAATCAGGCCTCCTCTGCGTGCAGCTCGTCTTTAGGGGCAGAGCCACGAATGACAAATAAATACAGAAAACATTCTCCAGTGATGCCAAGTGCCGAGAAGAGAACCAAGCAGGCTGTTTTAAGAGTGCCTGGGAACCTCTTAAGACCGCTTTGAGGTCAAGGGAGGTATCTGAGGAGGGGATGTATGCGTAGAGGCCCTATGGGGCTGAAGCCATCCTCTCCATAGGAAGAGCTAGATCTGAGCCTTCTGGTAGGGAGCACAGCACATACAAAGGCCCCAAGGCAGCATGTGCTTGGGGACAGCAGTGAGTGAGTGAGGGGGCAGCGGGAGATGAGGGCACCAAATGAAACTTAGAAGTGAAGTGGGAATCTTGGAGAATTTTAAGGAAGGGGGGTGATGAGATCGAGCTGCTGTTTAAACATAGAAGGAGGGTGGGGCGGGATGGAGGGAGAAGTGAGCCACATAAAAGAAGGCAATGTCCCCAGAGAGATGACAATGACTCAAAACTGGGACACCTCCCTTCTGAACGGAACAGGATGAAGTCCTCAGCTGACTTCCCATGGTCCAGATCTTTGCAAAATGCCTACCACAGTCAAGTAGGCATCATGTCAAGAACTCAGGGTGGGCCCTTTGTGGCTCAGGTCCCACTTGCCCCGTATCTCTAGGGATAAAGGTGGGAAACAGGAAATGTCTCCCAAAGGGAGAGACTGGCAGTTGCATGGGGTCTTTCCCATGATGTGGTGGGGCTCCCTCCCACGGAGATGGAGGCACTCTGGGGCAGAACCCAATCCCCTTGCCCCAGCTTACATTGTGAACACCCACCCCTTGAGCCCCGGCATCTTGGGTCCCTGAGGTTGAGAGTCACAGGTCTGGAGCCAAGAGCACCAGGGCAGAGGTGGCAGAACCCATAGCAGGCCCATTCTCCTTAGGCCCTCCTGCCTTTTTAAGGTGACAGTCGATGAATAAACAGGTAGGCACAGGAGACAGACAGACGTCGCTCCTTGAGGCAAGGCTTCCTTTTTGGGTTCATCCAACACCATGCATTCAGGAACTCCACCTCCTCTGACACCCTCTCCCCTGTGCTTTCCCTGCCTCACAAGTGGATTTCCTGTAATCACTAATCTCTTCTTCATGTGGCTCACCTCATGTCACCAAGGAGCAAGCCCCAGGACTTCTCGGGTAAAACCTGGGACAGCTTCCACCAGCAGACTCAAAGGCAATGTAAGAGTTTGGGAGAAAATGGGGGCCACAGCTGGAGGTTCTTGCTACAGCCGTCAGCTTCTCCCAGTCATGCCCTTTGTGACTTGCAGATACACAGACCCATCTGATGGCTTAATCAGAACCAGCTGACCTTTTGTCAGATCTCTCCTTCTTCCTGCAATTTATGGGGTCTGGGTTTCTCATTCTCAGCTTTGTAGGGCTTCGATGCAACAGCTGCATGTTAGGGGGTGAGGAGTATGGTTACGGCTACTCGTAACTCACCTGAATTAAGTGTATACACGTCCCAAGAAGGCTGATGGGAGACAGTACAACCCCTTTAGACGTGTCTGTTCACGGCAGTGTAGCAGCAAACGGGTGAATGTTGTTCCCTTTGCCTGAATCGCCCTTTCCTGAGAGCCACCTGGCTTGATCCCATAGCTCCTACAGGTCCTTGCTTAAATATCTTTTGCAGGGAGGCCTACCTTGGCCACCCTATTAAGAGTTTCCTTCAACCCCATTGACATTCTGCCTTATTTGTCTGCAGTCGCGTATACATCATCTGACATGCCATGTATACTTGTTTGTTTACTTACTGTCTCATTCAAATGTCAGCTTCAGGTGTATGTGTATGTGTGTTGTTGGGTTTTTTTTCTTCCTATTTTATTCAATGCTGTGTTCTCAGCACTTAAAATAGTGTTTGGCATAGACTTCAACGGTTATGTAGTAGTAATAATAGCAGTAACAACCTTCTAGAGCCCCTCCCGGAACAGGACCCACCTAACATATTTCCCCTCACACAGGGTGCATGTGAAATTAGGTATGATTCTCAACCAGGGCCCTCTGCCCCAGGGGTTAATGGCATGTGCTCAGATGCTTTCTTTGGTCCCCAGCCCCCTCCTTAAAGCCCCTTCCCCACACCATCTCACAGTAGGCAGGAATGGCCCCAGGTCTGCGGTAACTGTGTCACTGAGACTGGGTACCTAGGGCTGGGTGGGCAAACCTAGCCTGGGCAAGGTCACAGTTCTGGGGAGCCCCACCTTGTTGACACTGGTGGTCTTTGAAGGACTTCAGATCTCCTCAGCCAGAATGTTGGCTTCAGAGTATAGGCTCTAGAGACAGGCTGCCTGGGTTCTAATCCTAGCTTCATCCCTGAACTAGCTGTATGAGTCTCGCCAAGCAACCACAGCTCTCTGTGCCACACTTTCTCACCCGGTAACCTGAGGGTAACCTGAGGGTGGGATCCACACTCATCTCACAGAGGGGTTGTAAGAATGAAATGAAACGATCACGTGAAGCCTAGCACATAACCAGAGCTCAGAAAAATGTGAGCTTATGATGCTGCTTCCAAATGAGGTCACCCTGGAAGGTTTTGCCTACTTATGGCCGAACACAACTCCATCCTAAGAACTCCAGAGTGCTGGCAGCTAAGGCTGGTGGTCCAGTGGGGCAGGTTTGGGGGCACCAGTTTATCCACACTGGACAGGGTGCTTCTCATCAGCCCACAGGGCCCACTTTAGGAGTGAGATTCTTCCTCAGAGGCCCTGAGATCAGCTAGGACCTGGTTATTAGTCTTTCCCACGCTCTCCCATTTTAGAATATGACGGAATTAATGATGGCAGGGAGTGTCCAAAGACAGTTTCAATGAGATGTTTAGACAATGGCCTCAGGGTCACATTGCGCAGCCCTGTGATGGAAGGATCAGCTGCAGAGTAGGGGTCAGAGAGGAGAGTGTGGAAAGGTCACTCTGTACGACCCTATTACGGAGGAGGGGGCGGGCACTTCACTTTGGGAAACCTTTGGGTGGAAAAAGAGCTACTTTGAAGCAGCCATTTTCAAAACAGAAGTCACGTGGTCAAAACAAGCCTCCAGGCACCCCCAAACAGCAGCCCCTGGCCCTCCCCAGGAGCGCCAGGCGAACTTACCGAAGAGCAGCGGCTTGAGGCTGAGTGTTCGGATGAAGTGATCCCTCTCGGCGACCAGCTGGACTTTACGCTCGTGGCCCACCTAAGGGAAAGGGGCACTGCGGGCAGCTCGGGCCCCAGGCCGCACAGCCCGAGGAAAGTACAGGCGCCCGGGCTCCCGAGCGCGACGAGCGGGTTTCGCGTGGGACGGACGCAGGGAGCAGCGTGGAGGTCGTGGGCTGGGCGGCGGCTGTCACGGGCTCAGCCGTGCAGGGCCTGGAGCGCAGCGAGACGGGGGTCCTCACCTTGATGCCTTCCAGCCGGGTGAGGGGACCCAGGGTTGGCGCGGGCCCGGGGCCCTGGGAGCGGCGCTGGGGCCCGGGGTCTCTACTCTCGTCGCCGTTGCTGTAGTGCACGAAGAGCAGCAGTGCCAGCACGTTGCCCAGGTACAGGTGCACGAACACCATCAGCACCAGGAAGTAGGCGCGCGAGCAGATGCCGCGGGGCTTGCACAGCGGCCGGACCGGTGCGTCCTCGCAGTCGTCCAGCCCGGCCGCGGCCCCGGTCCGCTCGCGTTCAGGCGGCGCCCACTTCGGTCTCGCGGCCTCCGGCCTCGGGGCCGCCGCCGCCGCCGCCGCCGCCATGGCGCCCAGGTCGCGCGCACGCCCAGGGGAGGGGCCGTGGGGATGCCCGCGCCTTGCCGCGCCGTCGCCCGGACAACGGCCGCGGAGGCCGCGCGCGCCGCGGTCTCTAGGAGACGGTGCCCTGGGATGCTGCACCCGCCGTAGCAGCCCCCGCCCGCCCCCGCGCCGCGCTCGGAACCCGGCCCACCCTGGAGTTTCTCTTCGCGGGCTGGATTATCATCAGGAGGAGATGCACACTACCCTGCGTAGAGGCCGACCCCTCCCCCCCCCGCCCCACCTCCAATGTAGATGTAGACAAGAGCAACACTGTTAAAGGAAACCCCATTAGAAGTTTCTCCGCTTCTGGTTAAGATACACTTCCCTCTTTCTGGAAATGTCTGCGTTTTCTCATACCGGGGAGGGAGTAGAGTGGCAGCGAGGAGACAGTGCCAAAAGATGACTCAATAATGCGGCGGTTTGGGGACGCCAAGGAAGCCGATGACTGCGCATGTGATGGTATAGGATCCACAGATTTCGCACTGACGCTGGCCAGCGTAGGAGGCCAAGAGTGCCTTGGAGGTCCGCTCTGAGGTCAGTCTGGACCTCACACAGAAACATATAGCAGTAAAGGCTTAAGAAGCTGCCTGATGATGGGGTGCCTGGTGGCTCAGTGGGGTAAGCGGCTGACTCCTGATTTTGGCTCAGGTCATGATCTCATGATTGGTGGGATTGGATGGAACCCTGCATTGGGCTCTGCTCTGACAGGGAGCCTGCTTGGGATTCTCTCTCTGGTCTTCCCCCACGCGTGCATGTTCTTTCTCTAAATAAATGATCTTTTTAAAAAAGCTGCTTGATGTCACATACATGCATAGACTCTGGAATCTGGTCTGGAGTGGTCAGAGAGGGCTTCTGAAGAAGTCCTGACACCAGAAGCTCAACCCCCAACAGTAAGTAACCTGCAGCAATGCAAGCAGGTACTCAGGTGCAGAGGAACACTTCTTGCCTCAAAGCTGGCACAGGTGAAGAGGGAGAAAGGGGCTTTTCTATAATTGAGACACCATCGCTTCAGAGGAAGATTAAACTCAGATTATCACCAGGTATGGAGGTGGGAGGACATACCAGTGGCCAAGTGCCAAAGCCTGGGCATTTTCACGCTCCCTGCTCTTCTAGGACTGGGTTATTCTCAGGCAGAGGTGCACATGCCCCAGGACAGAAGTCAAGACATGCAGACAAGAGCAACACCACTGAGGCAAGTCCCACTAGTGGTTTCTCTTTACCCTGTTAATACGCCCCTCTCCCTCCTATTTCCTTCTAGAAAAGTAGAGTCTGCATTTTCTGGTCTCTCCAGTAATACAGGCCAGGGTCTTGAGTGGCAGGTCCACCTCTTTCTCTCAGAGATTTCACACATATGGAAGGTTTCACCAGTGCTCAAGCACATTGGGTGCATCTCATCCAGCCATCCTCAGGGACTATTTTGTCAATCTCCTTAGGATACTCAGCAAAACCAGAAATTCTGGACATTTCTACAAGGGGTTAGAGGCCAGGTGGTAATAGCAATTGTTATGGCTCAATGGCTCAGTCAAAGTTGGGATGCTGACCAAACACCACCACTGGTCCAGCATCCCGCTTCAGATGGAGTGGGAACTGACAGCTCTGTGGGGTAACCAGGCGGGAGCCTGGGCTTCCTGTGCATGAAGGTGAAGACAGAGGCAGTGAGGGCCTGGCCCCTGCTCCCTGAAACGAATTCTAAAAATAAACAAATAAATGCTAAAATGGCTACAAAAGGAATGTTTCTGATCCAAAACGAAGAAAACTCTATTACCAACTTCAAAATGTCCAAATTTCCGGCCGCTTGTCTTTAATCCACTCCAGTTAGGTCAGAGGCTCTTAATTTCCAAGTACACAGGACAATTGAAACAAATAAAATTTCCCCAAATTGTATTAATCTCCTAAATTCTTTATGAAAAATAACAACCAAGTCAGTTTTACCAAGTATGTCATAATTTTCTGGTACGAATGAATGTCGAGACCATTTCTTTAGCTTTTAAATACCTATAATTAGATCACCTCAAAATCCTCATATTGCTTAAACTATTTTTCTGAACCATTCTCCTATATTCCTATCTCCTGTATCCGAGTTATGCCCACTGCCATGCACAGCTCCTTAACTCCTCACCAGCCGACAGAAGGCAAGCAAGCCTGTTGGGGCTCGGTGGAAGCGGGAGGAGGGGATGCGCATTACTTATTTCTGCTCCACCTGCTGTTGGTTGTGGGAATTTCACAACCACATTAACTTCTTGGCCTTTTAAAACATATGGCCCTTTTGTGGCCTAAGAGCCATAAGGTTTTCCTGTTTTTCTTCCTTCCTTCCTCCCTCCTCCTTCCCTCCCTCTCCTTCCTTCCTTCTTTTTAATGTTTTTATTTTTTGAGAGAGACAGACAGAGTGAGTGGGAGAGGGGCAGAGATGGAAACATAGAATCCGAAGCAGGTTCTAGGTTCTGAGCTGCCAGCACAGGGCCCAATGCTCACCCAAGAGCCGTGAGATCATGACCTGAGCTGAAGCTGGATGCTTAACTGACAGAGACACCTAGGCGACCCTCTTTTCTTAAGTAGACTTCACACCCAATGGCGTGGCTTGAACTCATGACCCTGAGATAAGCGTTGCATGCTCTACCAACTGAGCCAGTCAGGTGCCCCATTTTTAAATTTATTATTATTTTTAAAAGGACCATAAGGTTTTTCACTGCTCAGGCTGGCTCACCTTAAGAGGGTGGATGTCCCACCTCAATTGCTGATACAATCAAATCTGGGCCTTGTGCTGAGCTGTGTTTCAATCTGTATTACAAAAATTGGACTCACTTCCAGTTTTTAACAGCAAACATATTTTTTATTTAATAGCAGCGGTGACCTTGGGCAAATCACTTCACATTTTGAACAGCTCTGTTATGTGTAGTGTGACAGCAGCTACCTCACAGGGCTGATGTGATGACTAAATGGGTTATGTGCTCAGTCACCATTAGTGTGATTGTCTTGTGGGGACAGAAACTTGGCCTAACAAGCCAAGGCCAATAGCTATGTCTTCCGTACCAAAAATAGGGCCCAGGACAGAGACAATGCTCTGATTGTTGCATGAACCCCTGGAGACTTAAGTGGAAAACCCCTCCTTAGACTTTGCCAAAATGTGTTATCTTCTCTTGTTCTGTTAAGATCTCTAACAGTATAGTGACCAATTTCATTGGTGTCCCCCATGTTCTGGAGGCCCTGAGAGGGTAGAAGTCATGGATCTTTTGCACACCATTGTATGCCCAGTGTTGTGCATGGGGTGTGGCACATCAGAGGCCCAGGGAGGAGCAGCTGTGTTCAGATTGGCAGGGTCTAGGGCCTCTCTGGCCTTGCCGGCCCTCTGCATGCTGCCCACAGCTTTGGAGCCTTCGCCCGAGCTATCACTGAAGTTGTTGCCACTCTTCCCACCACAAGCGTGAAGCCACTCGATCAGAACCCAAACTCCATTTCCTGTCCTCAATCCTCGGGATTAAACTCTACATAGTTGGGTTTCTGTCTAGAGTCCTCTCTTTGTAACCCCAGAGCCCCTGTGAAACCACAAGCCCCCTGCCATGCTGTATAACCCTAGGCTTATACATCTGCTTTGCAGGGACCCAGGGAGTCTTCTGGGGCTCAGAGCCTCAGCAGCAACTGTAGGGCATTCCCACTGGTACTCTGCCACTATCCCAGAATCCGTGTGTGTGTGTGTGTGTGTGTGTGTGTGTGGTGGTGGTGGGGGGGGGGGGGGCTGGTATGACCTGCAGCCCAGGGAGGGAGAACGGAGCAAAAACTGCCAGGATATTCCACTTCTCTCTGGATGCCCTCTCCCTAGAAAGCCAGAGAAGGCAGAGCAGAGGCAAGTGGGTTCTTCCCAGCTCTCCAGAGGAGGGAGCTCATCAACAGAAGACCCTCATTCGGTGCTCACTGGCCAGAAGCCCCTGTGGTGTTGGCTCGGATTACTTGGATCCTTGGAAGAAAAACCCTACACAATTGTATAATCAGAAACTTTCAGTTTATTTGAATAAACCACTCAACATTGAGCAGATGACATTGCCTCAATTTTTTCTTTGAAGAAAACAAAGATAAATGGTAAATTCATGAAAACACTGTGCCTTCCTTTATCTTCCATCCTTTGTAGGGCAGAAAAATTCTGCCTGATCTTTCCCATCTTCCTGATGATGTTAGCAAAGGACAGCTACTGGGGGCACAAAAGGAAGCTCTCCACAGGTCAAGGGCTGCAGGCTACAGTCTGGGCACAGAACCTCCTACAGCTCCAGTGGTTGGGGCCACAGCTGGGTACAAGTGCACTATGGTAGCTGTGCAGTCCAAAAAATGCCCAGGGATGCCCAGGGTGTGACTTAAGGCGCAGAGCTGCAACGCAGGTCCTGTGCCATGGTGGTGACACGGAAAGGACTTGATAGAGAGGTAAAGGCTCCAGACGCCAGGATCTTCCATGTGCCAACGGAGCACTGACACCCACCCCTAGGTTCTGCAAGCAGGCATGCTCCTCCTTCAGTGAGCTCCCCGCTGTTCCAATTTTGGGCTCATTTGCTGCCCTCCAACCCTGTTTTCCCACTCCACCCCACAGTCCCTCCCTTGTAGATGACAGGAAGAGACAGAACCTGGCGGGGAGAGAGGAAGCCTATAGCCAGCTGTATACCCCACAATCCCAAGAGTCATAGCTGTCTTCTGTCTTCAAGAGTGATTCAGCTTACAGCTAACATGGTACTTGGGGAATTGCTGACTGAGGTGAAAATGTTTGAATATCAAAGAACTTCCAACATAATATTCACAGATCTCCCAAGCAACTCTCCTAGGAGGTTAAGGAGGCCCTATCAAGTATGGACAGCTCTGCCAGCCTCAGAGGGGAGGCAGTGAACAAAGCCACAGAAACCCCAGGAATCACAGATGTAACTTTTAAAAAGGCCCACAGGACCAGGCTCAGGACAGGTAGGACGTCACACAAACTACCTGTTCCTTTGCACTCAACTGTGCAACAGCTAGCCTTCTCCCCTGGCCAGCCCTTCTAGCATCATAGCTGAGACCACAAACCAAGGACTCTCCTGGCCTCAGACTCCCAGACCCCCGAGATAGTGTCCTCCAACAGCTAGACCCAGGGAAGTAGCAGAGCACCCGACCCTCCAGAGCAGCCACAGAACACACTCCAGATAACATAAAAACCACATGTGCAAACAAGGCCCCTGAGGCAAGAAGACCAGTGCCCTTGGGAGGGCCATGCTGAACTCTGACCCTGAAGTTCACCAGAGAACAGTGTAGCAGGACAGTGTTAGGTTATGGATGGCCGTCTGTGAACCTGGTTAGTTACACCACCGGAACACTGGCACAAAAAGAAGGGACCAAGGTAAAACGAATTTATTTGGGAGAATAATTTCCTTTAAAAGCCGATCTCTATCTTTAGGAGACAAAATGAAACACTGTGCTGAACTCACGTCCCCTGGTCTGGAGGGCCACAAGCCCACCTATGCTCTGCTGTGGGCGCTGGCCTCAGTAGCCAGACCCACGTAAACCTGGAAGAAAGATAAGCCCACAGACACACAGTGCCATGAGACAATGACACCCTGTGACAAGGTCTTTTTCTGTATTATCTCCTCACTGCAAGGGGAGGGCAGGTACACCCAACCACAGAAAGGTCTCGAAGGACCAGGCAGGAGGCATGATGTGATTCTCTGTGCTCCATGCCCATTACACAAGCCAACTCCATTCCCTACCATCTGCCACCCACGTTCTTCCCTTGGGACACCAGTTGTGGCCAAACACGAGAACCTGGAAAACAGAGACCACCCTGGGGTCCTCTTGCAGTAGACATTCTGAGGCTGGGGGAGCAGGCAGCACATGTTACATTCTAAGTAAAATAGCTAGAGGGTAAAACACTCCATTGCCAATTTATTTTTAAAAAGGGTTCTGTGTAATTCTATGGTTTGCCCTTTTTTGTATAATTATACAACTTTTGAAAATTACATAAGTTGTAATGATCTAATACTATTAATAGTCATTCAGAAAAAACTTTCCCTCCCTCCCAACAACCATCCAGGGGGAATTAAAAGTCCTGAAAAGAGGCCAATTCAACATGACCTCTACCCTGGTAAA
This sequence comes from Paguma larvata, assembly GCA_030068075.1. Taxonomy (NCBI): domain Eukaryota; kingdom Metazoa; phylum Chordata; class Mammalia; order Carnivora; family Viverridae; genus Paguma; species Paguma larvata. The sequence continues at coordinate 17,151,596 of CM057842.1, read as the reverse complement.
AACAAAAAGCAAAAAGATGAGAAGAAAACAGAAGTGGACTAAGAGGTGTGCGGCCAGTGTCTCTCAGGAGTGGGGTCCTGGCTGTTGCCTGGGGTCATGAAAGGCAGAGTCTGCAGCATGCAGTACGGCAGCCGGGAGGCCTCGCAGCCACATCTTCCTCACTCCAGCACGCCTATGTCCCACCTAGGTGTCATGGAAATCCTTCAGCAGGGTTCTCCTCCGCTGCTCTGCTATGTGCATCTGGTTCTCTAAGTCCTGCAGCAGGGAAGCAAGATGGTGTTCGCACGGCCCATCCCATGCAGGGAGTAGCCAAAGCCACGGCCATCGTGTCAGGGGCTACACGGAATCAAAAGCACTGCCCCCTCCCCACCCTTCTCAGCAGCAGCTTCCGGGCCACATGCTAACACCCTGTCACTTTTAACACGCCGGTCCTCCCTGGCCTGCAATAGAGGGACCAGGAAGAGGGTGGCACTTACCCCTCTGTCATAGCTGTCTGCACGCTCCACTTTCCATGACAGGTTTTCGATCTCAGCCTCCAGCTGAGCCTGCTGGTATTCAAACTGTATGGGCAGAGCAGGAGGGTCAAAAGGAGAGGGGCTGCAGCCGGGGCAGGGCCTGCAGATGGAGGGGCAGACGCAGCACCTCAGGCTCGCAGGAGCTACCGACAACCCTGACACTGTCCTCAGCGAGCAGAGCTAATTCCTGAAGCCAGAGCCAGAACCCAGTCGAAAGGCTACCTGTGGAGCGCAGCCAAGTGGCAAGGCCACACTCACCCTCCACCCCAAAAGAAAGGGGGAGAATTTAAGCCACTGAAAAGAATGCTCCCAACACACAGGGAAACAGATGCTGCGAAAGCAAGTCACAATGGATCTTCACAGACATGGCGTTCAGTCTTTCCGTTTTTCAGCTCTTTTCCAAATCAAGTCTTAAAATATTCAAATCATCTGACTTAGTAATTGTATATCCATTGTTCAATTATACACAAAATGTTCCTCGACGTCTTATTTGTAATAATGAAAAACAGAAACAATAAATGCCTCAAATGACGATATGACCGTATTAACAAATCATTTATCCTGTTAGTAAAACTGTTATTTACCAGCCTGAGAAATGACAGCTGCAACAAGTGGTTATAACAAGAGAATGTGACATATGTAATTAACATTAAAAAGATAAAATAATTTTAAAAGGCTGAAAAATGCTACCAGTGGCCATTTCTTTCTGGTGATCCAAATGTTTTTCTATGTTTTCTGACATTTAAATAAATGTCAATTACTTTATAATTGGGGGAAACAACCCATATCTAAGATACAGAAAGAAATAGAGATGTAAAAGAGGCCACTATAATTTAGGGGCATGCGAGCTGGAGATCCCACCAGGCGAGGGTGCTGGCCTTGCAAGTGGCCATGGAACTTTTTAGCCAGTTGCCCCATAATTACAGCCGTTCAGGGGCTTTGACAGATCTACTTACTATTACACAGAATGCCAGGGCATGCGGTCTATTTTAGAGATGCCTAGAGGAGAACTGAACTTCAAAAACTGACAGTTTTTAGGGGATGAATCACTGGAATCTACTCCTAAAATCATTACTGCACTAGATGCTAACTAACTTGGGATATAAACAAATAAATAGATAAAATATATTTTTAAAAAATGACAGTTTTGTTCTTCCCTCCCAATAGCCAGGGTCTGGTCCCCACTCTCCTGGAAAGGGCACCTGTGAAGCTAAGAGGGCAGAGTAGAGGACTGCCTGGCCTTACCAATTTCTTCCTGGGTCCAGACTCCATGTAGTACGCGTACGGGTAAGTGTACTGCAGGGTGTATCGGCACTGCAATAGGAAAGAGAGAAGAGAAGGGACCTGTGTCTGTGAACCTAACCCACATGGATCTCAGGAAGCTCCCACAATTCTTACCCTACCAGGTGAGTTAGCCTGGCCCTGTAGGTATGGGCCCAAAAGAAATGAGGCCAAGCTAAATCACAGATGAACTGGGGCATTACATGGGAAAAGCTGAAACAAAAATGGTCACAGACACCCACAGTTCCTTTTTCGAACTGTGATTTATTACCAGCAGCTGTCTCAATGGCTCTTCCCCTGAGCTGGACATCAGAGTCCACACACACAATCTCTTAGCTCCCTCTGAGTGATGCATGGATAGGACAAAAGCAGAAAAGGGCTCAAGTTTTCCCTAAGGAGAACTAGAAAAGGGCTCGCAGTTCCTTCCCTGGGGTAGAGGCAGTGGAATCCTCTTCTTGGAAATGCCCCCTGCTGCCTGCGGCACGCTGGGTCCTCAGTGGACACAGCCCACGGAAACGTGGGCCCATAAGCAGAAGCGTGCAGAGCTGTACAAAGTGCTGCAATCCCTTGCCCCATACAATGTCTCCCATCCTCAGAGGTATGGGCCTGACAGGGACAGGCGCTAGGCTGGACCAGGGATCAGAAGAGTGAGGTGGTACACACCTTGGCCAAGAGCTTGGCAGCATTCTGTAGATACTGCCAGTCGATCCATGTCCCCAGATTATTCATGACCCTCTCCTGAATCTTCTCATGAATCCTCTGGTATGTCTGCGCCTCCAGCTGCAAGCTCTTGTTGTGGTTTTCCCACTACAGGGTACAGAAAAAGGAGAAAAGAGCAGAAGTGCACACAGGAGTTCAGAATGGTGGACACCTTGGTTGGCACAAGATGGCCACAGCTTCATCTAACTTATGGGGACTGTGCGTCCTTGAGAGTGCAGGAGGAGGATTTCTTCAGTCCACACTACTAACCCTGTCCAGAGCACCTGTCTGTCTGACAGATCACCCTACCCTCTAAGGCAGGCTCCAGCCCTGAAGAGTAAACAAGGTTAGGTACCCACTGGTCTACTGTGCTTAGAAACCAAATGCACCATGCTCCATTGGCTTCTGAAGGGTCTTCCTGGGAGGAACTGCCCTCTAAATGTGATTGAGATGGTAGTGGATGGAAAAGACTGATGATCCCCTCACTGTCCTTCGCCATCATTCAAAGAGCTTATTAGTCATGGCTGCCCTCTGGAACCTGAAAGCCACATTTATGGAGGCATCGCTCAGGTCCACTGAAGGAGCTCCATTCCCTGACTTCTGTGTGCACATACCAGCACACCAGTCACTGGGAATTCTACCTCAGAAGGCCAACTGGAAGAAGCCCACCCCTGAGGAGCAGTTGCAGAAGATGCCTACCCTCTCAAAGTAAAACAAGTACTTCTTGAGAGCCTCTCTGGCCTGGGCCTGCTGGCTCTGGTTGACAATGTCAGGGTTCTCCTTGTACCGACTGCACTCATAGTACTCGCTGCCGTGGGTCTTCCAATCTCCTAGACACATCCAGCAGAAGTCTGCGAAGGATGGAGAAAGAGGCATTTACACCCACAAGACAAGCCCACATTCCTCCAAAGGCACAGGCAAAGCAGTGGGACAGGCAGATCCTGTGAGGGGGGGTGCACTAGACCAGAACTTCCCAAGGGTGCCTCTCTCCAGAAGGGATGTGCACCTCTCCTCCCTGTCACATCCCACCGTCCCTGGAGCCTTTCCTTGTCCTTGTAGCCAGCGGAACTTCTCAGTTCCATGAGCACGTAAGTTTGGTGCCTCTTTAACCTAACGCAGATAGATGTTGACTGTACAAGACCGCTGGTTGCTGCGCCAATGCTACTGAGAGAAGCAGAAACTTGTACAATGAGGGCCACCTGTTCATCCAGAACACACATTTGCCCTCCTGACTACCTCTACCCTCATGACACCTGTCCTAAGAAGATTTTGTACATGAAGCTGGGAATAAAGGCTTTTCCCTATTTTATCATTTTTTAAAAAGATCATTTCTATAAAACCACGGCTACCCAATAGTTCATACTCAGAATGATGAGTCTGCTTTGCTTCTACACTAAGAAAGCAAAGAGGGAAATATAAAGATCCACTATACATCCAACAATTACCGTCTCACAGAGAGGAGTCAACTGTGGTTCTGTCACATGGCCAGAACCTGATCTATATCCTGTGTCTTCTATCCTGTCTCTCCCAAAGATACTTACAGTAAGTAAACCCTGTTTCCCAGGATTCAAGTTGGCTCACTGACTTACCCAAAACACCTCTTATAAAACATGGAGGAGCTATAGCCAAACCCAGGGACCCAGAGGTTGTTCCCTTCCCTTCTCCTGGAAGCCCTCACTGAATAGCAGCAAAACTGCAATCTCCTTAATCAGCTAGGTTGTGCTTGCTACTGCTGTAAATACCTCTACTTTGCTTAGGGTTGCCCGTATAGGTGGTAAAACTATATAGCAAAGCAAAGGATGGTAGCTAACTCTGGGTGGTGAGGGATGGGGAGACTATGGGAAGAGTTGCATGACCGACTTCTTGGGTACGAGGAATGTGATGGGATGTTCACTTTGTCCTTTCTCTTTAAACTGTATGCGTGTCTTATGCACTGTTCTAAGTAGATGGTACACGTCCCTCTCACACAAATGAACAGGGTGGGATACCACTGAGAAATATGCCACTACTGGTGGCGTATCTTCATTCTACACTTCAGTCACTATTTCCTTCTAATGCCTTGCCATGTCCACTCTGATTACAGTGGGCTCCTGGGAAAACACACAAAGAGCTTAGATGGGACCCTTACAAAGAGAAACTCTCAGGGCCCCCTGGTCAGCATCAAAGCTGCTGTGTAGACTTGTCTGGACATACTTTCTACTCAAAGGAATTTTATTTCTTTTCTTGATCTTGCAAGAAGGAAAGCAAAACCAACAGATTCTATGCAAGCTACTGCTGATGGACGAAGGCAATCTGAAAGGCCGAAAGACCTTGTGGAAACTATAAAACCTCGAAGGAAGACTATCATGTTACTCCTTCCAATAAAAGAGCTGCTCTCAAAGGTATCTGTAAGGTAGTACAGATAAGCCCCACACTACTTACCTGCTTTGGCAAAAATAAAAAGAACACACTGAAATCTTCTTGGATGACTGGGGCTCATGAGGGTCTAAGAGTCATCCCAACCTTCACTTCTGACTAGATGTGTGAGTGAGATGGCAGCAGAATTATAAGAGGCACCAGAAAGTAATAAATCAAAAATCAAGAGCTGCTTTAGGCTGGTTATTGTAAGTGACCAAGGCTGCCCTTTACTTTGTCACTTTACTACAAAAGCACTCACTAAACAAGCACTGGAGACCCATGCACAAGACCGTGCCACTGGGCCTTGTGCACCACACCTGGGACTCACCGTGTTTACACTTGGAGCATTGCTGTCAGAGGGAAACAGAAGAGAACATGTTAAGGGCACGCTGACCAAAGGCTCCAAGGCACATATGCAAAGGGTACAGGCTTCTGCTCACCATGTGATTGCAGCCTCCGTTCTTCTCAATGCAGATGTTACATTTCGGACACTGAGGAGACAGAAGGGCGCCGTTAGGCTCATGCACCATCAGGCTGGTTCTAAGACAAATTACACAAAGCTCCTGGCACCTGTGCCCAGCAGCTCATCGTGCGAGCCCTTCTGGGGAGGAGCATCTCACTTAAATGTGGTGGGTCACTGAGGCTGGAACAGCAATTCAAGGAAATGAGGTCAGCACATTTGGCTCTGAAATACTCCAAGCACCGGCTGAGCCCCACTAAGTCTTCCACCATCTGTCTCTGCCACGAGGCTGCTCAGATTAAGCACAAGCTGAGTCAGCACAAAGCCTTCCTGCTTGGGAAGACTGTCAAGCAGCACAAGAGCTGCCACACCAGACCAAGTCCTGGTCAGCTTGCCAGGACTCCTGCCTCCACAAGAGGCCAAGGAAACAACCTCTAAAGTTCGCATGCTCTCATTTGAGAGATGCCACAACGTAGGCAGTAATGCAGAGACCAGTCTGATGCTCTGCTCTCCCACCGCCACGAGGCAGACTATGTTCAATGTCATGGTCACAGCTGTGTTGTGAGTGCAGCAACTCAACACATGACCGGCATAGGGTAGGTGCCGAGTCAACCAGGGCTCAAGGGGCTGAGGGCCATGTTTTCCCGTGGGAAGTTTCAGAATGAGAACTGGGCATGCCCAGGCTTGCCTGAGAGCCTCGCTCTTTATTACATGTTGCTATCAACTACCTCCAGCCCAAGGCTGTTAAAGACTTGGAAGCACTAAAAAAAACTCTGGTTTTCTTCTAATTAGTTCTCCTATGTGTCAAACTTTTCCAGGTAGGTCATCATTTTATTAAAATAAATGCAGCCAACGCATACTATGATAATCCGGCGCCAACTCTGCCAAGTCTGGGCAAGGGTCTGCAGCCTTCAGCAAGGGCCCTGGGTGTTCTACTCTCAAAAGACCAACCTCCCAGGTGAGGCAAGGCCCTAGGCAGCATTAAGGAGGGCAGATCCATGACAGGTAAGATACAGTCCTTACATCTTTAGTGTGAGCACTAATGTAGTTGGCTGTTTCGGAGTCGTCTGCACACTTCGTGAGCCATTTCCGGATTGTGGCGCAGTCTGTGGGGGCGTGATACATCTGACGACACTTGAAACTTAAAACCAAAAAAGAAAAACATTCAAATAATTGTTAGGTCAGGAGCCTATGTTTTCAATTTTCCTTCTGTCCAAGCCAAGAGATCCTGAATTAGAGCTTTTCAAAGAAGTAAAATTACCTCTCAAGGTCTTTGGGATCTTAACTTATCCAGAATTATACTTAAATTCTGTATGAATTTCTCTTTAGTCTAAGCACTTCTAAGATATAGTCTCAATACACCCAAATAAAATGCTTCTGTCTTAAATATCTTGTGTGGTGTCAACCCTCTCTGAAAGGATGTCAAATTCAGAGTTCACTCAAAGGGCACGGTAAGGTGCTCTATGACAGATTAACTCAGCTCAGATTCCAGGCAGAACCAAGATCCACTTTCCGAGAGCCTGACTTAGCTCCCAGCCAATTGTGCACAGTATGCACATCTCCTGGATCGTGTGCCATCTGCATGATATATCTGACGATGCCTGAAACTTAGACTCAGAAAAGAAAAATACTCCAACACTCACTGGGCTAGGGTTCCATGTTCTTAATTCCCTTTATCCAAGCCAACACTATGTTTGGGTAGTAAAGGCTCTCAGGCAAAGAGCCTAACAAATGCCCCAGGGAAAGAGGGACACAAAGGATGGAGAGCAACTCTGTTACTGGTTCTTAACCTTTGGTAAGCCACAGACTCCCTCAACAATGTCTTGAAAGGCAAGAACACAAGCACACCCACATTTTTCCATGTAGTTTCTCTGAAGCACTACCATGAAATCTTCTAGGGAGGCATGATTAGGGACAGACATAAATGTGGACCTAAACTATGGCTCTGCCATCACCTTGCGCACCTCCATTTCTTCCCTAAGAACATAAGGGCAACAGTATCAATTGTACAGAGTTGTGACAATGAAGGTAAAGTGATGAGAACAGAGTCTTTCCCAAGGTAAGCCTTCAATACCCGTTAGGTATTCCTGTATCTACTGAACGGAATAAACCCCAAGTAGATGTAAACTACATTTATGAATTACAGTGTTATAAAATTAGCCTACGCAGGCCAACATGGAGAAAGACTCAAATGCTGAAGGTTGTTGCTTTCAAATACAGGGATCTGAGATATGAGACTATCTGTGCAGGCAAATACACACCCCCACAGACACAATCTCTGTGCCATGAGTCTTAGCAGCATAAACCATAGCAAAGTCTTCAAGAATCTGTGCTATTTTTTTTGTCTCTAGACTGAGCATTGTCAAACATCCCATGGAATGTGAAATGCTGGGTACATACCCTGCCCACTTGGAGTAGAGCCACTGTTTAGGCTCAAAGACCGTCTTTCCCAGTCCCACCCTCACCCACAGCCAACAGCAGTGGTGCTTTGGAGGAGGACAAGGCAGGAGCCCAGGGCAGCTTAGCACCCACACTCACTCTTACCAGAAGACCTCGTTGCACCGATTGCACTGTACTCGGCGAGCTCTAGGCTCCTGTACCCGAATAACCATGGGGCAGTCTGCACCAGGGCACAGTTGGAGTTGGTAATGACTCTGTGAACACACCAAGGGGAAACAATGAGGACATCCCCTAGTCACTGCTTCCAAATCAGACCTCCCTGAGAGCTCAAACACCGTCTGTTCTTCCAGCTGATGACTTCTATCAAAGGGCTATAGGAATTCAGAAAAGATGCCACAAAGAACGGCATTAGATAGACACTGAAGACCTATAATGTTTAGCTAAAACTAGGTAGCAAATCACTAGAATGATCTAAGGCTAGATTATAAAACGGAATACAGAACTGTGTCTGTGAGATGAAAGTGCACAGGCACCAGGTCTGGAAAGGAATACAGCCCAAGCAGCTGTGCATTTAAAGGTATTAAACTAAGTGAAATAAGACAGAGGATAAGTACCATATGATTTCACTTATATGCAGAATCTAAAAAACGACATGAACAAACAAAACAAAAAGGGGAAGGGAGTTACGAGATGGGTGAAATGGGTGAAGGGGGTCAATTATATGGTGACGGATGATAACTAGATTTACTGTGGTGACCACTTTGTAACATATACAAATACTGAATTGTTACATTACATACCAATTTTACCTAAAAACAAAAACTCCTGAAAGCCTCACTGACCCTCACACATGTACCAAAGGCAGCAAACAGCACAAAGAACAAGGCACTGTTTATCCCATAGCACGTGCATGAGAAGACCCAGATCATCAGTCAATCCAGTAAGCTCAGGCACAAAAGACAAAGATGAAAACCATGCTGCACAGAAGTGGCAAGCTCGAACTGGAAGCCCAATGGAGGGGATGAACTCCAAATGCTGGAATCCTGGACAGGTTTTTAAATTTCACAAGAAGCAACACCCCTTCTCTGTGCTAAATCACACAGGGAACCAAATGCAAGAGCAACTCCTGAGATCTCCATGACTCATGTTCATTCCGACATACAATAGCTTGTTAAGCAGCTGGGTAGAGGGTGAACATGCCTGAGCATTCTACCAGAGAAAATCAAGGCTCAGAGAGGTAAAATAATGCGTCGAAGGCTACACAGCGAGGAAGTAAGAGACACGGGATTCACGTTATTGTCAGTCTGACTCCAGGGACTATGTTCTTTACTACCACTCTATAGTGGTTTCTAAACTTTTATTTATTTTTTTTTTTTTTAAATTTTTTTTTAACATTTATTTATTTTTGAGAGACATAGAGATAGAGCATGAGCAGGGGAAGGGCAGAGAGAGAGGGAGACACAGAATCCGAAGCAGGCTCCAGGCTCTGATGAACCATCAGCACAGAGCCCGATGTGGGGCTCGAACTCACAGACCGTGAGATTGTGACCTGAGCCGAAGTCGGCCGCTTAACCGACTGAGCCACCCAGGCGCCCCTCTAAACTTTTAAAAAGACATGGAACTCTTTCATCAAATTACAGTACGTAGGGGTGCCTGGATGGCTCAGTCAGTTAAGTGTCCAACTTCTGCTCAGTTCATGATTCCATGATTCGTGACTTTGAGCCCCGTGTTGGGCTCTGTGCTGAATGCTCAGGGTCTAGAGCCTGCTTGGGATTTTTGTGTGTGTGTGTGTCTCTCTCTCTCTGCTCCTTCTCCCACTCATGTTCTGTCTGTCTCTCTCTCAAAACAAAAACAAAAACACGTTAAAAAAAGAATACAACACCTAATGGCAGCTTAGTCTACAAAGTAACTGTAATGAGAATGGATGGGAAGTAGGCCCAGGAAGACAGAGGCGCAACAATGGGGGCTGGTCATACCTCCACATAGTCCCTAAAGAGGTAGCGCCTGTATTTGTCTCTCAATTCTTCATTGGGCAGCAATGGAAACACGAAGTCCTCTGGTGTTCGCAGTGGGCAGTCCTGAGCCATGCAAGAGACTCCTATTGAACAAAGGAAACATGTATTGTATTGCAGAAGACACATAAGAATATATTTCCTCAATGAGTTCAAACAACAAACTCAGATTCCATATAGGAAATCCTTGAAGCCACAGAATACATTAAAATAAAGAGAGGATAATTAATATATTCGCAGTGATGCAACTAAAATTTCTCTCAAATTACACATATATCACAAATAGCAACACTAAAAAAGCAGCATCAACTAAAAAATCCTATACAGTTCTTCAGGGACCTGGCCGGCTCAGTTGGTAGAGCAAGCTACTCTTGATCTCAAGGACGTAAGTTAAAGCCCTGACTGGGCACAGAGCTTACTTGAAAAAAATAAATCCTACGGGCGCCTGGATGGCTCAGTTGGTTAAACGTCTCACTTCGCCTCGGGTCATGATCTCACGGTTTGGGAATCTGAGCCCACTTTGGATCCTCTGTTTCCTCTCTCTGCCCCTCTCCCACTCACGTGCAAGTACACGCTCTCTCAAAAATAAACATTAAAAAAAATCCTATACGGTTCTTGGCTAACAATTTCATTTTGTGATGGTTAATATTATGTGGAAGTGATTACCACCCAACACAATGAGATTCTGCAGACACCACTGATGTAATGCTAATTTAGATCCGATATCAAGTCATACTGTAACAAATACGCCTAGAACCAATCACCAAATCTGAATTGTGTTATGTTACCTAAATAGCAATCTCTGAGTGTTTCTGAGTTATGGCTGCCACTTGGTCTATCAAGATAGGGTTGGCAGCTTAAGTGACAGTTCTCCCAAAAGGTAGTCTTGCACTCACACTATCGTTTACATATATGCCCAAACAATAGCCTTAATGATCTCAACTTGCTCAGGGCTGAGAAAAACCTTGCCACTGTTCAACCTGATGTGTTTGGAAATGGAAACCAATGGTTCTGACAATAAAAACCTTAATCGAGCTCAGAAGAAAACATGCAGCTGACCTGAGCTGAAGATGAATACTTCATGCTAGCCTTTTACAAATTCTGTGGCAAACTTACCCACACCCACGCCGTCCTTGACAAGTACTGAGCAGTGCTGCTCCCAGCAGCTACGGCAAAACTGGTGCTGACAGGCCAGAGAAAGTAGGTTTTCCTTTCGCACGAACTGCATACACACTGCACAGTGGTGAGGGGGGTGGGCTGTGGGAACCTGGGGAGAGGCAGAACAGAATGAGTAAAGAGGAGCCTCTAGAGCTTGGGAGGCCACAGGGGTGCCTCATGCAGCTAGGTGCTTGGGAAGCAATTCTGACCCTGCAACAAGTGTCAGAGCTCAACTGCAATGTGTGGGCTCTGCGGGTCCCAAGAGTTCTGAACAGAAAGCATAGATGAGGAAGACTTCCTGAAGGAGATGGCACCCAAGCTGGGCTTGGACAACATCTAGGATTCAAAGAGGCAGAGGAAGGCTGAAAAGCTCAGGATTTCCAAATTGCCAAGGTCCTTAGAGGTCGTTGTTCAACTTCTGCTTTTAGAGGCTACTGGGTTCTTTTATACACTGCCCCATTCAATGCACAGAGCTGTCCCTCAACAAGTACTACAGAGACTCTGAGAGGCTGAGCTGAGCGTGTGAAGCTTCTAACAGCCCCACTGTAGGTTTACTTGTCAAAGACAGTGCTTTCTCCATTATTAATGCCCAAAACACAAAATATTACAGCTTTTACTAAGTCACAACTCATTCTTAACACACTGCAGAGATGTCATGTACAATTAATTTAGAGGGATGGGGAAGGCTCCTACTAGGAAAGAAATCTTCTAGGATGTGGGCAAATAACTGCAGAGCTTAAACTCCAGAATCCATGCCCTGCTACACAAACTGGCAGACAGAGATAATGTGGGGACCCCTAGCCCAAGCCACTCACTGATGGGAAAGTCCACTACAGATTCACATGAGGTTCTTGTTAGCTCACTCACTGGGGATATAAAAACAACTTGAAGAAAAAGACTGTTCTCATGTTTATTCAGTATGCTCCTGGAAATTTTCTCCTAAGAGCTACTGAAGTGAAGTGGTAATTTGAGCCCCAATTCTCCCTCTTAAAGAGTGTTTCCAACATGGCCCTTATTTATTTGACAAATGTTTACTAACTCCTAAATACACAGGAAATTGCTATGCACTGTAAGATACAGTTCCTATCCTTAAAGCACACACAGTGCAGCAGGGAAGCTGAAAGGATGAGTGAGTCACTACCTTACACATGCAAAGACCTCAAGACATAACTAGAGGAGTTTGGAGAGGAGATCACAGGAGATGGGCTTTGTGTGAAACAGCTCAATCTGGGTCTTTAAAGATGAGTTCCACTCCCACAGGCAAAGATGGGGACAGGGTCTGGACAGTCCAGGCTAGGGATAGCATGAGAGAGTCAAAGAGGTGTGCAGTAAGCTTAGGAACACCAAGGAACCCAGCGGGAATGGAATGCAGGCTGTGTGTAAGTGTAAAGAGCAAGGTGAAGCTGGAGAGGACGCCGGGACTGGCAACGATTTATTCTTCATCCATGAGGAACTCTTCAAACTATAATGGAAATGGAAGATTTAGGCCCATGTTAGAACAAAAATGTCAGGCATGCTGTACTAGAAACAAAGCGAGATGGTTCTCAATAACATCATAAGCCACAGTAAGAGCCATGTGTGTCAGGAGAAGCCTTGGTCAAGTGGGAGACACTCACGTGTTTTGAGGGACTGGGCTGAACTCGAGCCTCAACAAGCAGCTGAGCAGAATTAGACTTGTATCTATAAAACAAAAAGCAGAAATAAAGGGAATCAGAAAGGAAGACAAACATTTTAACTTCTGAACAAAATCGGAAGACACCAACATACGCTGCAGTTGCACTAAAGTGTCTTTGTCTTGAATTACTGTCTGACAGAACCAAGTTTCCTTTTCCTTTAGTATAAACACTTTTTCCTTTTTCAATTTTTTGGTTCTCAATTGGTATGAGAATAATCACCCTGCTTCAAAGATACCAAACTGTAAGAAAAATACTTATGAAATACCATACGTGTTTTCAATCCCTTTCTGGAAATATAAGCAAATAGCTCTGTGTCTACAGAACAGGGAAGGATATCTTAAGACATAGAAAATGCAGAAGGTGCCTGACTGGCTCAGTCGGTAATGTATGCAACTCTTGATCCTGTTGGTTGTGGGTTCGAGCCGTGCATTGCGTGTCAAGATTACTTAAAAATAAAACCTTAAAAAAATTGGGGCACATGAGTGGCTCAGTTGGTTGAGCAGTCAGCTCTTGATTTCAGCTCAGGTTTCATACCACGGTTTGTGGGATCGAGCCCTGCTTCAGGTTTTGCACTGACAGAGTGGAGTCTGCCTGGGATTCTCCCTCTCCCTCTCTCTCTGCCCCTCCCCTGCTTGAGGGCATTCTCTCTTTCTCTCTTGAAAAAATAAAAAAAAAATAAAAAAAATAAAAAAAAAGACCTGGAAAATGCAAAGCATACAGTGCTCCTGGCTGCCTCATTGGAAAAGCATGTGGCTCCTGATCTTGGGGCCATGAGTCCAAGCCCCACGTTGGGTACAGAGATTACTTAAATAAAAAATTAAAAAAAAAAAAAAAAAGCATAAAGGAAAACTCTGACAAATTATATTACACCTAAGAACATCAATTCAGGTGCCTGGGTGGCTCAGTTGGTTAAGCGTCTGACTTTGGCTCAGGTCATGATCTCATGGTTCATGAGTTTGAGCCCCATATTAAGCTCTGAGCTTACAGTGCAGAGTCGGCTTGGGATCCTCCTCCCCATCCCTCCCTCTCAAAATAAATAAACAAACTTAAAAAAAAAAAAAAGAGTATCAGTTCAGAACACACCATAAAGTGAAAAACCTGGCTATATAAATAGAAGATAATTCAATATATATATAACAGGCAAAAGACCGATATTCAGAATAAATAAAAACAAAATTTCCTACAAATCCATTTGAAAAGACATAACAACGATAAAAACTTGGCAAACAACAGAACAAGAATTTCATAGGGAAAAAAAGCACAAACGGCCAGTAAGAAAAGATGCTCAACCTTCATAATAATCTGGGATACTGAAATTAAAAACAATTAGATGCCGTTTAAACCCACTGGATTGTAAAACTTCAAGGGTGACAGTATCAGGAACACTCATACCACTGGTGGGCATGTAACATGGTACAATTACTTTGGAAATATTTTGTCATTTAGCAAAGCTAAAGAAACATACACCCTATTGCCTAGCAACTCACTTCCTACACTCAACCCTAGAAAAATTATATGACACTAGGGGTCATTCACACGAATTTTCAGAGCTGCATTATTTGTAACAACAAAAAACCAAAATTCACAAATGTTTTTTGACAGGAATATGGATAGGATGCCCTAAGATGTAACCTTGTTCATTTAAAAAGTTTAAGAATACAGACAGCATGAGTCCATGTTTGTAAAGTTCTAAAAACATCCAAAATTAAAGGATATATAATTTAAGAATAAATAAGAAAACGATCGATACTGAATTCAAGATACTGGTTGCTTCGGAGAGGAAGGAAGGGAGTGTGGCCAAGCAAGAATTGCCACCAGAAGTCTCTGAATAAAGTGTCCACTTCTCATTTGAGTGGACACTTAGATGTGTGTGCTTTATCATTCTTTAAAACCAATACATTACACACATGTGCACATACATACATTTTTGAAAAAGAAATATTTCATCAAAAAAATTTAATTCTTCTCTGGAATGAGGTATGAAATATATTTAAAAATAAAAACAGGGGCACCTGGGTGGCTCAGTCGGTTAAGCATCTGACTTTGGCTCAGGTCATGATCTCATGGTTTGTGAGTTTGAGCCCCGCAGCAGGCTCTGTGCTGACAGCTCAGAGTCTGGAGCCTGCTTTGGATTCTGTGTCTCCCTCTCTCTCTCCCCCTCCCCCGCTCACGCTCTGCCTCTCTCTCAAAATAAATAAACATTAAAAAATTAAAAAAAAAATTAAAACAAGGGGCGCCTAGGTGGTTCAGTCAATTAAGCATCAAACTTTGGTTTGGATGATGATCTCATGATTCATGAGTTCGAGCCCTGCACTATGGGCTCTCTGTTATCAGCGTGAAGCCCACTTTAGATCCTCTGTCTCCCTCTCTATCTGACCCTCCCCATCTCGTTCTCACTCTAAAATAAACATTAAAAAAATAAAAAATAAAAACAGGGGTGTCTAGGTGGCTTAGTCAGTTAAGTGTCCCACTCTTGATTTTGGCTCAGGTCATGATCTCATGGTCCTGGGATCGAGCTCCGCGTCAGGCTCCATGCTATCAGCGTAACAAAAGAGAATCCCTGCTTGGAATTCTCTCTTTCCGTTTCTGCCCCTCCCTCACTAGCACGCACTCTCTCAAGATAAATAAACTTAAAAAAATTAAAATAAAAACAATTATCATGTGACAATAAAAGTGCCACACAAAACCCAGGAAAATGCATTACCTAGAAACCAGGAATCTGAGCAGGGAACAATGTCCCATGTACGTGACTTCCTTATTTCACTTGGTCAGAATGCCTCCTTCAATTGCTTTTATTCCTGTTTTTCACACTAGTAATCTTAATATCTTCAGCCATTCTGTCCATTCCTGAGTTAGGCTGCAGAGTTTGGGCAGTGAGAAGTACCCACCCACTGCTGGAACCTACATGGTTCCAGAATCGTGGGTAGTAGAAACAGCAATGCAGACAATGGAAGTTCACCCGGCAATCTATTTAAATGTATTCGGCTCTTGAGGATAGAGAGTGAGAGTGCAGTGGGAGGGATCAGGAGCACACATGCTCCTTCTGAGTGGGCTAAGCTGCTCCAGGGGGTACAGCCATGCCAGTTATGTTTAGCCTGGAGAAGGAAAGGCATGACCTTCCTTCCTCTGAAGATGAATGGATCACACCATTCAAAAGAAGACTCACTGGGGTGTGAAAGAGCAAGAGTGGCAACCAGTGATTCTCACCAGTAGCAATTTTGTTCTCCAGTGGTTATTTGGCAGTTATCTGATCTTTTTGATTTCAAGCAGTTGGGGCGCTAATTTCAATGTCCCAGATTATTAAGGAGGTTGAGTATCTTTTCATGTTAACGGTCATTTGAGCTTTCTTTTCTGTGAAATGCTTGTTCGGTCTTTTGTCCATTTTTTTTTTTAAGTTTATTTATTATTTTTTGAGGGGGTGCAGAGAGGTGGGGGAGACAGAGAATCTCAAGCAGGCTCTGCGCTGATGGAGCAGTGGGATTGAATGTGGGGCTCAAGCTCAAGAACTGCGAGATCATGACCAACAGTGGGACACTTAATCAACTGAGCCACCTAGGTCCCCCTTGCACATTTTATTGTTATTTTCTTTTCAAATGGATTCTGCCTACAATTCACAGAACAGTGTCCCCACAATAAGAATTATCTAATCCAAAATGGCAGGAGTGCTGAAGATAAGAAACCTTAAGCTAGAAAGAAGCACATGCCTATGAAGGTGGGGCAAAGGGATTCATTCTTTCCAGAGGGTGCAGGTGGAGAAAGAACCCCTCCTCCTGAGGACTTCCAGGATACCTCAAGACTCCAAGGTCAGAGCCAAGAGCTCTGGTTCTGATGGTAAGCTGGCCTATCTTTTATGGAGGTAATATTCAAAAGTATGTTACATTCCTCACTTGATATATCCAAAAGAAACAAATGGAGATGTTGGCGAGTGTTATCTAGAAGGGCACTGATTACAAATTAAAAATGGCATAAAAAATTAAACTAACTTCACTGTCCACAACAGGAGTTTGGAAAAAGCATGGAACATTTATATGATAAAATACTGAGCTAGCAATAAAACTGAGGTAGAAAGAATACGATGCAAACATGGAAAAATATTCACCATATACAGAGAGGAAAAAAGGATATGCAATATGATCCAGTTTTTTAAATACATAATATGCACATTGCAAGGATATAGTTCACAACATAAATAATCACCACTGGGTGGGTGGGCAGAGAAAGAAGCTATGGACGATGCCATCTCTCTTCCTCCAAACACCTTACCTGTCCAATATCTCTGCAACTTGCCAGTGGAAATTAACTAATATAAGTTTAGCAACTGAATGAGATACCTAAAAAGAAGAAAAAAAAAATCAAATTACAACTGTAGTTTCTTTCACAGAGCTCCACATTTTGAGAAGTGCATACATTCATGTCTGCAGCACGCTGAGGCTTGATTTCCAAATTCTTCCTCTTGGTTCTCTGCTTCATCTTTTAAATTCAGACTCTTATGATCTTAGTGATTTTCCAGATCTCTTTGACTTTTCTTTGTTTTCATTAATGACCCTTCCAAGTAATCAGTCTGATTTGAAACTTAAGCAAAACCATCCTGTCTACAGTTAACAACCCAGTATTCAATTTAAGCAAAAGAGCTGTGTTCCCTAATGTGGTTTATATTCCCTCGAGCTACTGTAAGAGGCCACATATAGGAAGCGCACTTCTATAGTTAGCCCCATTACTTGCAGAGAATCTCTAGGCTTGGCGTTCTTGTATAATTCCAGCAAAACAAAACACTCCTGTTTAAAATCTTCAAATTCCTGCTGACCAATGAGCCCTGACTGCAGGAAGATTTAAAAGCCTTGGGGCACCTGGGTACCTCAATCGGTTATGTGTCTAGCTCATGATTTCGGCTCTGGTCACGATCTCACTGTTCAAGAGATTGAGTCCTGTATCAGGCTCTGCGCTTACGAGAGCAGAGCCTGCTTAAAATTCTCTCTCCAGCTCTCTCTGCTCCTCCTGCATGTGCTCTCTCTCAAAATAAATAAAAAAAAAAAAAGTCTATAGGCAGTCTTTGTGGCCCCTACTTTTTAAAGCACACTCATTATTTCTCAAAAATAAATAAACATGAAAAAAAAGGGGGGCATCTGGGTGGCTCAGTCGGTTAAGCGTCTGACTTCAGCTCAGGTCATAATCTCGTGGTTTGTGAGTTTAAGTCCTGCTTTGGGCTCTGTGCTGACGGCTTAGAGCTTGCAGCCTTCTTCAGATTCCGTATCTCTCTCTCTCTCTGCCCCTACCCTGCTCACACTCTGTCTGTCTCTCCCTCAAAATAAATAAACATTTAAAAAAATGTAAAAAAAAAATTTTTTTATAGCATACTGGTTATGGCTGTCAGAGAGTCTCAGAAGTTGCTTTGAGCTAGCAATTCTACTTCTGTAAAATTTTTCTGAAGAAATCATAGAGGATATGTGTACCACAGTGTTTTACAAGAGTAAAATATTAAAAAAAAAACCTAAATGTCCAATAAAAAGGGACTAGGTAAATAATATATGACAGATCCGTGCAATGAGCCATGCAGTCATTGAAAAGGATGTTACAGAAGTAAGTCTGACATAGGAAGAAGTTCACATTTTAATGTTAAGCTAAATAAGCCAAGAGTAAGATAGCATGTACATGTTATAGCCACAGTATCTTGTTAATAGGGGAAGCAGACTAGTTACAAAAAGGAACAGCCTGAGGTTGTCAAGAGTAGGGTAGGGCCACAGAAAATGGGGTTGTGTTTGGAGGTCTAGATGAGGCTTCCCAGAGCCACTAAATCAAGGAGAAACAAGGAGCACACTTGAGGCCAGGGAGCCAAGAGAACACACAGAACCTTAGTACTCTGCTCACTGGACTGAGTCTTTAAACAGGAGCTACCAAGGAACTGTAAGGTAGTATATGCTTGGTCCACAGATAAGAACTGCAGTGGGGGAAGACACAGTGACCGACATGTAATCTCTGCTCCTAGAGCTCAAGTTACTCCTGAAAGGAGATGGGTGCACACTTACTAAACAAGGGAATGTCCCAGTGCATAATCAGTGTCAAAGGCTGTGCACTGAGTGAATGCCTTTCTGTCCTGCAGCCCAGCTACATCTGGAGAAAACCCAGCTCTCAAGACAGCACACTTTACTAAGGATGGGTGTCCCCACTTCCCTTCCATGCATGGGAAGAGGCATCAGAGTCATACATGTTGCTGTAGTATTTTCTTGTTAAAGACCATGGAGACTTTATGTCTAGGATTCCTGAATTATAACTGACATTTCTTCTCACTGTAGCCATAACAAAACTATTTAACCACAGCAAACCACTATCACAAAATGAAAACAGAGACAAAATATACAGTTCAAACTTAAGTAATGGTTTTGAATGTAGCTCCTGGCTACAAACTTTCTTAAAAACCTGACTGTGATACTGTTTTTGGATGACCTCCTCACTGAAGCTTTCTCTATCATCTCTTACCTAATGGAGCCCAGTCAAACCTGCACCATTTTCTGTCCTGACTTCTAAATGTCTTGCCATGCTGTGGCACTAAACCATCTGGGAAACCCAGGAGTCCTGGCCATGTCCCTTTCTCACCACAGATGGCTTAGGTGAAGACTTTAAGCTAAAAACAGGGGTCAGGCTGCCTCTCACAGATCCACAGAATCCAGAACTTTACTGGACACAGGGGGGCCATTCAATAGACACCACTCATTAAAGGACATCATATCTGTAATCTGTGGATTTTCAAAATGGAATTCCTCGACCTTCCTTAAGAAACAGAATGTTAACATTCTACCTGGTCTGATTCCTTGATTTGAACAGCACTAACGATGACAATAACAAAACCTCAGAATTAGCACACCAGGTGCAGCCTGCCTATGGAAAATCTGGCCCTCTGAAACAGAAGTTTTATTAATGACTGCAAATCCACTAATGACCAACTGAGAATATCCCAGCAAATTTGAGTTTTGGTGAGAACAGATTATGTGAAGAGAAGATACATACATCTAGCACTTTATGAAACTGACGGTGGAAGGGTATGAATCTATTCTTTCAGTGCCAACAGCTTAGAATACAACAATATATACAAGAGAGTAGGCACACATGTGTCAGCTATATGCACTCCCCACTACCTCCTGCAGGAAGTGTTACTGTGATCCCCACGTCACGGATGGGTATGAAAACGGTCCATACTGTGTCCATAGTATATCATAGAAAATCAGGGATTCTTTCCCTCAATGATCCATTATAAACCTGAAGAAACTTCAGAGATAATTAATTTAGGCAAAATGCAGTGTGACTGCACCTTGCCCTATAATGGACACCAGGGAATCTATAGGGAAGTCAGATTCCAAAAGGCTCTCTGGCAAAAACAGCGTGAGGGTACAGGAAGAGCACCTAGAAGAATTTATGCTAAGAAAAAAAAAAAAAAAAAGGCAGTCTCAGCAGTGAGGCCACCTCATCCTGATATGGGGTCACAAGAGAGAAATGATTGCACACACCCCCCAGCAGTATCTCAGAGGAAGCAACCACAGGTGATTTGGGGGCAGAAAAGGATGTGTGTTAGGGGTGGGACCACGCACTATTTAAACCATCTTCCACAAGAGGGCCAGGACAAACCACAGGGAGGCTATTAAAACATTAAAGAGTGCAAACAGCTAAACTCTCTCAGGAAAGAACTCCCTGAGTTTTCACACCATAACAGTCTAATGCTAAGAGAGCTATTCAGAATCTGTCAGTACTTCACAACTGGGAGTCTTACATTCTTCTCTATGTTTTCAGTTGTGGAGAACAGAATCTTCTAGCAGAATCAAGATGAACACTTGCTAGACTGTTTTGATCAATTAACAACCTATTAGTACTATGGCCTGGACCCCTCCACTCCATAACCTTTAGAATTACCTTCCTGAAACCATTACTGAAAAGTATTAAGACAGCTCTTACAGAGCTGTCACATCTTGCCAAGATCAGTTCCCACCCTGTTTAAAACTCATCACTGTTTTCCAGTACTGACAAGACAAACCTTAAACCCTTAGTGGAAGAGTCATCAGAACCATTGTGCCCTGGAGTCCAGTAACAGATCAAGTGATTCTAGCATCCCCATATACTTCGCTAGCTGTTCTCTGCCAAGAATGCCCTTTTTTGTAGCAAATATTGGGAAATTGAAGAACATACTTCTGAGCAGAAGCCATATGTCACACAAGAAATCACAAAAGAAATTAGAAAATGTTTTGAGGGGCGCCCGGTGGCTCAGTCAGTTAAGCGTCTAACTTCAGCTCAGGTCATGATCTCACAGTTTGTGGGTTCAAGCCCTGTGTTAGGCTCGGCGTGGACAGCTCGGATCCTGGAGCCTGCTTCAGATTCTGTCTCCCTCTATCTCTCTGCCCCTCTTCCGCTGTGTGCTCTCTCTCCCTCAAAAATAAATATTTTTAAAAAAAGAAAAAAAAGGAAAGAAAATGTTTTGCACTAAATAATGAAAATACTACAGAATTTGGTAAGATGCAGCTAACAAGATGCCAGGGAGAAATTTACAACTGTAAATGTTTATACTAGAAAAAACCCTTTACGAAACTAGAAAAAGATGGCTAAACTCAAATCAAGTGAAAAGAAAAAATAATAAAAAAACAGAAATAAATGAAATCCGAACCAAATAATATTGAAAATTAACAGGGGTGCCTGGGTGGCTCAGTCAGTTAAGTGCCCAATTCGATTTCAGCTCAGGTCATCTCGTGGTTCATGAGTTCAAGCCCTGCACTGGGCTCTGCACTGACAGTGTAGAGCCTGCTTTGGAGTCCCTCTTTCTCTCTCCCTCTCCCTGGCCCTTCCCTGCTCTCATTCTCTCAAAACAAATAAATTTTAAAAACCTAAAAAAACAAAAAACCTAAAAAAAAAAAAGAAAGAAAATTAACAAAGCCCATTCATTAGTTGATTCTTTAAAAAGAGCAACAAGGAGAGTCTGGGTGGCTGAGTTAAACACCCAACTCTTGATTTCAGCTCAGGTCATGATCTCACGGTTCATGAGTTTGAGACTCAAGCTGATAGTGCAGAACCTGCTTGGGATTCTCTTTCTCCCTCTCTCTCTCTCTCTCTGCCCCTCACTCACACACTCTTTCTCTCAAAATAAATAAACTTAAAAAAAAGATCAAGAAAGTTGATAAAAACTTTAGCTAGATTTAAGAAGAAAAGAGAATACAAATTGCCAATAACGGGTGAAAAAGGGGCTAGCCCTACAAATCTTATAGGTCCTAAAAGGAAAATAAAGAAATATTATAAATAATCTAATTCTAATAAATTTAAATCTTAGGTGAAATTGACAAGTTTCTTGAAAAATACTTAGCAAAACTGACACAAAATAGAGAAGATAAATAGAATAGCTCTTATGTCTACCACAGACATTGACTTTATGATCAAAAATTTTCTCACAAAATTCCATGCCCATAAGTCTTTACTGTTGAATTTTCTCAACACCAATCTTACACACTTTTAGAAACTCAAGGAAGTAGCACTTCTTCCAAATTCATTTTATGAAGCTAACGTAATAACCCTGATATAAAAATCTGACAAAAAAATAAAAAGAAAATTACAGACCAATATTCCTTATGAACATAAACACAAAAATCAATCCAAATATTTTAGCAAATTAAATCCAGCAATATAGAAAAAGGACAATATGATAATAAAGTGGGGTTTATCCCAGGAATGGAAAGCTGATTTAACATTTGAAAATTCCTAATATAATTCGCTGAATTAATAAAATAAAGGTGGAAACAAATGACCATATCAGATACAGAAAACCCATTTGACAAAATTCACTGAAGATAAAAATTTGTAGCAAATCAGGACAAAAAGTGAATTACCTGAGGGGTGGGGAAGAAAACATGAACTGCCTGAGTCTGATATAGGGCACCTATGAACAACATTATACTGAATGCTATGATCAGGAAAATGGCACAGATGACTACCTTGACCCTTAAATATTATACTGGAGGCCCTAGCCAGGGCAATAAGGCAAAGAGAAAAGAAAAAAATACATAAAAGACATTAAATAAAGATTGGAAAAAGAAGCAAATCTGTCTCTATTCTTAGATAAAATGACTGTTTATTCACAAGATCCTAAAAGAATATGCAAAACTATTATGAGAACAAATGAAATAAGATAACAAAATACAAAGTCAATATACAAAAATCAAATGTATTTCTACATAGCAGCAAACTAATGAAAACTAAAATTTTAAACAGGTGAAAAGTATTTTAATAATATATTTTATTTAGACCAATATATCTAAATATTATTTCAACACGTAATCCACAAAATATTATTCATGAATTATTTTATTTTCTATCTTTTTTTTTTAAGTTTATTTATTTTGACACAGTGTGTGAGAGTGCATGTGAGCAAGGGGAGGGGCAGAGAAAAAGGGAGAGAGAATCCCAATCAGGGTCCATGTTGTCAGCACAGAGCCTAACATGGGGCTTGATCAGATGAACCATCAGATTACGACCTGAGCTGAAATCAAGAGTTGGCTGCCCAATCAACTGAGACCCCCAGGTGCCCCTTACATCCTTTTTTCATATGAATCTTCAAAGCACACTTTTATTTTACTTATTTTTAAATGTTTTATTTATTTGTTTATTTTTTATTTTTTGAGAAAGCAAGCCAGAGAGGGGCGGGGGAAGGGGCAGAGGATCTGAAGTGGGCTCCGCCCTGAGAGCAGTGAGCCTGAGATGGGGCTCAAACTCACGAACCACGAAATCATGACCTGAGCCGAAGTCAGATGCTCAACCAAGCCACCCAGGCACCCCCAAAGTACACTTACATTTTAGAATCATAGCATACACCAATTCAAAATGGCCACATTTCAAAATGCTCAATGGCTACATCTTGTCATAGCCACCATTCTGAACACAGCTACAGACTTAACACGATCAAGATTAATCAAAATCAAAGCAGGGTTTTTTCAGGGGTGGGGGACAAGAGGTACAAATTAACAGTAGATTCTAAAATCTGTGGAAATGTAAATGACCTAGAACATCCAAAGCAAACTTGAAAGAGAAGAGTAAAGTTGGAGGATTTATATCATCTGCCTCTAAGACTTACTATAAAGTACAGTAATCAAGGCAGTGAAGTACATACAGGCTTAAAAACAGACATATAGATCAATGCAACAGAACAAAATCCAGACGTAAACTCATTTAGGGTTAATTTTAAACAAAGGTGCTAAGGAATTCAAGAGAGGAAACATTCAACAGATGGTTCTGGAATAACTGAACATCATTACGCAAAAACAAAACACAGAACTTAGACACTTCATATCACACACAAATTAACTCAAAATAGTTCACAGATTTAAACGTAAAACTAAAAACTGTAAGACTTCTACAAGAAAAATTTTGCAACCTTGGCTTAGGCAAAGATTTCTTACATAAGACAATGAAAGCACACTGATAAACTGATACATTGGACTTCATCAGAATTAAACTTTTACTCTTCAAAGACATTATTAAGAAAATGGAAGAGACAAGTCCCAGACTAAGAGAAAAAATAATTACGAATCATGTATCTGATAAAGAACTTAATTCAGAATCTATAAAGAACTCATGCAACTCAATAAGACAACCCAATTTTTAAAAATGGATAAAAGATTTGAACACTTCACCCCAAAAAAAGTATGAACAGAAAATAAGCAAAAGAAAAGATCTTCAATATCATTAGTCATAGGGAAATGCAAATTAAAACCACAAGATACCACTTCGCACTGCTAGAATGAATATAATCCAAATGACTGTCAATACCAAGCCACTAGCAAGAATGTGGAGAAACTGCAACCCCTACAGAATGCTGGCAGCAATGTAAAATAGTAGTCACCTCAGAAAACAGTTTGGCAGTTTCTTAAAACGTTAAACGCACACATTACAACCTATCAATCCCACTCCCAGATATCTATCCCAGAAAAATGAAAACATACGTCCATTTAAAGCCCTGGACATGCATAGTCATGGCGGCATGATTCGGAATAGCCTCAAACTGGAAACAACCCAATGTCCACAACTAATGAATGAATGGATAAACAAAAGTAATATATCAAGGAAAGCACTACTGACATGTAATATGACATGGGTGAACCTCAAAAACGTAATGTTTAGTGAAAAGAAGCTGGACACAAAAGACTACATATTATATAATTCCTTTGCTACAAAATTTCTAAAAAGGTAAAACCATAGAGACAGAAAGATGATCACTAGGTGCCTGTGCCTGTGAGCAGGGAGGGACTACTAACCAACACAAGGGAATTTTCCAGATGATGAAAATGTTCTATAACTTAGATTGTGGTGATGGTTACATAGTTGTATAAATTTACTAAAATTCATCTAATGGTACACTTTACAAGGGGTGAATTTAATGGAATGTAAATAATCCTTCAATAAAGCTATATAAAAATAAAATTGATTGATGGCTAGATATATAACAAAGCAAATGTAGCAAAAGGTTAGCAACTGCATAATCTTGATAGCAGGTATATGGATGTCCACTATACAACTCCTTAAAGTTCTTTGTGTGTTTTAATTTTTCATAATAGAAGTCAGGAGGGAAAAGTTTGTCAAATTTAACATAATGGCAACAACTTGCATAAACAAATGTTACAATAAACAAAAGGCTGACCTTTAAGCTACTGCATTAAATAGTCACTTTGACCTTTTAAAAAATCCCCCTTCAGAGTTTTAACATAGTTTTGACCAAAGGTTAACAGATCATACGATGTGAATTTCAGCATTAAATAGATATAACTTCCATACAGGTCTGTAATGCTAATAACTTTATAAGGCTCTCTGGCTCTCTCTCGACCTCCCAGACCAAGCCTTCTTAGTTCCCACTGGATGCTCTGCTCCTAGTCTTTTGGTTCTTTAAATGTTGCTGTTCCACAAAGCACATCTCTCAGGCCTGTCTTTGGGTTATCACAGTCATGCTTAAGCCTTGGTCAGTGTGAACAGACGCCCCAAAGATAAGAACTCCTCTTTTATGTTTCCTGGAAGCTGGGGAAGGGATGTGACTGATCAAGGTGGGAAAGGGAGGGCAAGTGGTGGTATAAAGTTCATCAAAGACTGTGGTGGTGCAGAGAAGGCTTTTACAGAGGTAAAGGTAAGGTAAGAGCAGAGGCCAAGAGCAGCCTATCTTCTCTGCCTTTTTTCCCTCTTTCCCTGTATCCTCAAACCTGACCAGTTCCTAGAGTCAGGAGCCTCTAGAGAGCTTTCCTTCCAGTGAAAAAAAAAAACTGTGGGATCGCCCTCTGTTGTCATTCGCCCTGACCACTGCTCTGCATTGTCAATTCAATCTGGCTTGGTTTTGCATTGCATTTACAATCCCAAAACCCTCAAACGGTTTCCCTATTTTTATTTCAGGAAGCCCTTAGCTACATGGATGCCAGAAAGGACTTTGCTGCTGGTCATCAATATTTCCCAAAGGTTGCAGACAAAAATCTTCTTCATCTTCTATAATCCTATGTTTGGGACAGATGCTTAAAAGATATTTCCCTGATACGAGTCCTCAAAACGTGTCCAGTAGTTACCATTTGTGCATAGATACCTAAAGGAGTAAACAGCGGCTGGGGAGTCAAGTTCTCCTTTCTGTTTCTTACAAACAATATAGTTAAGTGTGATACAACATTCTATCCCTACCTCGTAAGGAGGACTTGAGGGGTGGGGAGTGGGAACCAAAAGGAAATTCAGAATTTGGGCAATGATGCTAAGATTTTCTCACAGAGATGTAATAAAGTGTACAAGAATGCTTTAGCCATTGTTGCCAGCAAGGCGGTCCTCGCTGGTTAACAGTAGTACACAAGTCCACAACCTCCACATTTCAATAGATATTCTGGAGACACTTTCTTCCATGTTCTAAGGGCTTTAGAGACCAGAGAAATGAAATAAAGTAAACATCGAACTGTCGGTTAGAGTGGAGAACACCCTGATGAAACCTCTGAATCTCGTGGCCTCCAGCCCACTCATTACAAGGAGACAGCAGCAGGATTTCAAGACCTTAGATAAGGTGACACCAGCGGCAATTTGGTTACTGGCTCATACTTCAGCAATTCTGTGACTTGTTGCCCCATCCTTATTTCAAATTTACTGCTTTATATTTTCTCTGTTATGTCCCTACGCAGAAAGCAAACTGTGGCGAAATGATTTTTTAGATCACAGGTCCCTGAGCCTACCTTGTTTGTTAGTATATGACAGCCTTACAAATTTCTACAAAATTCTTTGTCTCTATCAGAATTTTATAGTAATCATTGCAACAAACATCTCTTGATCTCCTGATCACAAAGAACTTAAAATACCAGAGCTACTGAAGGAAATGGTAAGTACATACAACATTCTAGACCCTTTCTAACACAGCCAACATCCATCTTTAGGAAAAATGTTTTAAGACTTTCAGGAAATTTAAGTTACTACTTTACATCCCAGAGCACTTGGATAGTGTATGTTTATTATTTAAAAATGATGCATAAAATATGCTAAGTTTATGTAAGGATCAAGGCACATAGTGAATAGCCTCTGCTCCTGACAATAGTTCCCCAAGGAAACCCGTGAACATGGTCAGTTGTTTCTTCCTCTTTTTAGTCTCCTACAGTTGATTCAAGCTGTCCAGCCCTCAGGGACAAGTTAATAACACAGCTCGCAAATAGATTTTTTCCCCCAGAAAAAAGAAATCCAGCAGCCCACCAAAACTGTCACCATCCCTTCCCACACTTACCAGTGCCATAGGGAGGATGCAGCTGATGGCAGTGAGCATCAACGGCCTGAAAAAATACAGGTGGTAGTTTCAATTTTTATTTAGAATTCTTACTTGCCAACTGCCTGAAATTTTTAAAGGCTACACGAATGGGTCTCCATGCCTCAGCCTGTGTTAAGCCACTTCGTAGTCCAATCACATTTGTTAACAAACACTAATGGTCATTCACTAAACAGCAGAGATGAAGGAAAGGAGTGAACTGTGGGTGGGCTTCCGGGCTGGGATAGAAAGGAACACAATAAAGGAAAGCTAGCCTAAGGATATCAAGATGGATGAATTCAGGTCTTGGAGGGTAGGGGGTGAGGCAAGAAGGTACTAAAAGGGTAAGAGGAAGAAACAAGGTTAAAGCACAGAGACAAAGGAGTAGGCGAACATCGGCCTAGAATGGAACAAAATCAGCAGCAGTGGTGGTGGCAGTGGGGTCCCAGCTACCTTAAGCAAGGCTCACCCCTACAATCTAATTTAAGTAGGTGGGCCTTCGTTTCTCCCAAACTTCACATCTACATATTCTCAGCTTCTAGAAGGTCAGCTCTCTAGCACCTGATCATAACCTTGCTTCCTTTCACTTTTTCTTTACAGGTCTCCAAGAAGGGAGGGTACACTTGTAACTGAGGCACCCATATTATTCATGCTTTAAAAATCTGATTAATTTTAAAGATTTTTCTCCAGTCTAACCTTAATTCAGTTTGGTCTCTGATCATTAAAATCAATACCAAAAAACCCAAAGACCTCACCAAATAAGGTTATTTACACAAAACACAATAAAGCAAAAATATGAAAGTCATCATCCTTGACTGCGAGGATACTTTTTTATCATGAAAAATTCCAAGCATCTACAAAAGTGAAGAATATGATGAAACCATGCACCCATCACCCATCTCCATCAACTCATGGCCAGGTCCACTCTATCTGTGTACTCCATCTATCCCCTACCGGCTACATGATCATCGAGTAAACCCAGCCAGCCTATCTTTTAGGGTGTGCATTTTAATTAAAAAACCTCTGGGGAGTACTTAGTACAAAAGGCTAGTTAAACTCCTACAGAATTTTAAGAGTTTTCCAGGGGGTGCCATATAAGCAAGATGATTACCATTTTTACAAACCAAGGTCGTATCCAGTAACCAAAGCCAAAAGAAATGTAGACGGGAGCTGACATTCAATGAATTGCACATAGTAGGATTAAAAAACGATTTCAAACAATGCTCTTCCTCTTGTAGTTATTGCTACTGTGAGGCGGCAAATAAGAGGCAATACCAAATACTATCTCAGCAGTACCATTCAGATACCACCCCCCCTTCTCTACAGGATATCTGAGAGGCTAGCGTATCTTACTGACAAAGCCACAAATTCCAAGAGCATATTTTAAAGACAGAGCTACTGATTGCTGGCCTTAGCTATGCTTAAAACATATAATGCTATTTTTATAACCTTTCTGTATATATAAAACTCCATCAAGGAGTGCTCAGTCTGTTAAGTGTCCAACTCTTGAATTCGGCTCAGGTCATGATGCCAGGCTCATGGGATCCCCCATGTTGGGCTCCATGCAGTGTGCAAAGCCTGCTTAAGAGTCTCTCCCTGCCCCTCCCTCCATGCTTGCAATCATGCACGCTTTCTCTAGAAAGAAAGAAAAGAGAGGGGTGCCGGGGTGGCTCAGTCGGTTAAGCAGCTGACTTCAGCTCAGGTCATGATCTCACAGTCTGTGAGTTCGAGCCCCGCGTCGGGCTCTGTGCTGACAGCTCGGAGCCTGGAGCCTGCTTCAGATTCTGTGTCTCCCTCTCTCTCTGCCCTTCCCTTGCTCACTCTATGTCTCTCAAAAATAAAATAAAAAAAAAACCCTAAAAAAAAAAAGTTTTAAAAAAAGAAAAGAGAAAGAAAGAAGGAAAGAAAGAAAAAAAGGAAAGAAAAAGAAAGAAAAAAGAAAAGAGCAACTCCATCAGAAAGGAAGCTCCTTGAGGGTAGAGATTTGTAACAATTTCCTTCTCTGCTATACCCAAGCACCTGGAACAATGCCAGTCCCAGCACTAGGTCCTACATGCTAACACTTCCCTGTCACTGCATACCCACATTCTCCGCCAGAACCCAGAGAGGCACCAAGAGCTTTCAAGCCTTCATGGGATGCAGGGAGAGGCCAGATACAGCTCCTCTGAGGAAGGTTAAAAACAAACAAAATATAAGAGGCCTTCTGAGAGTTGCAGAGGGTTCTGAAGGGCAGAGAGGCTTACAGGAGGTTTGAGGAGGCAAAAATCAAACATAATGGGTTTATGGAGAGGAGCAACAGAAAGGAGCTCAGACTGGAGTCTGGAGAAGCTATATTAAGTTTTTCAAAAGCCCAAGATAATCAAAGTGGAACTTTTAGTGGATATATCAGAAAATATGAAACAGAAGTACAAAAGGAATTTATTTATATCTCCTCTCTCACCATTCTAAAAAAGAGGTGGCAGAAACTAAAGGCAAAGAGATCTTAAAATTATTTTATGCTACTAGAGGTCAAACTTTTTTTTCCCCATCTGTCAGCATTTATCTAAAAGTTAAAACAACAGAAGACACTCAGAAAACACTTTTTTATTGGGAATCAACAATTCTTTACCTATCCCAATCACCAACAAACAAAGTAAATCAAATGGTTCCTAAAAAGCAGTTTGATGAAAAAGATTAATACCCGCCGCCCCATCCCTCCCCAGTCTCCCAGTCTTCCAAAACAGGAGAAATCTCTACCATTTCTTCTGGTTGTCACCAACCTCGCTAAGCATGCCCATAATTCTCTGGCAGATTTAGTTTACTTATACCACTCCCTACCTTCCCCTTCCAAACCTCAACCTTTTTGTATTTAAATTACTATTTTCAGTTCTTTCTATCAGCTACCTTTGTAACTTTAAAATATTGTTTACAGGACCCGAATTCCATTTTCTTCCTTATGCTTCCAGTGTCACTATCCTTGGGCCATTCAAAGAAGGATATCCATACATTAGGCACGAATACATTATCTTTATTCAATCACCACCAATTACTTATACTTGTGCCACATATGTGTTTGCTTTATATTTGGCTTATGATTTTTTGCATGTAGTTTTTCTGCTTTGCATAAGAATTCTAGTTCCTTTGCCCCTTGTAAAGAGTTCTATGGTTTATCATATTCCAACTATCTTCCAGCTTCTTCATCTTAATCTATTTCTTGGAATCTACCCATTCCTGTTCCCGAATAAATTTTTCTTGGATCCCACCAAGATTGTTCAAATTTGGGCCGACTGCTTTCCAGGGCTGTTATACAAGTAACATGAAAATTTTCATTGGACAATCAGTTCAGCCATTTCTTGAATTCTTTATTTTCTTCTTTTTTTGATTTTCATCTGCAAGTAACTGCTTCAGAAAAGGTACAAGGAAAGGAATTTTTGGGAGTCCTTGCATGTCTGAAAACAAGTTTATTTTGCAATGACAGAATTCTAGGTTAGAAACGATTTTCCCTCAGGACTTGGAGGACTGCTGCTCCACTGCCTTCTGGTTGTCACTGTTGATGACATATCTAATTCCCATTTCTTTCAGAAGACTCAGTGTATCTTCATGGAAACTTTCAGGTTTTCTATCTACTCTTTTCTGAAATTTCACAGTGAAATTGTAGCAAGTGGGTCTTTATTCTTCCGGACAAAGGGTAGACCCTTTCAATATACTCCTCTCTGTAGATTCTGGAAATTTTCTTCTTATGTTTTAAATATTTTCCTCCTTTTAATTTTTTGTTCTTGCTTCACGGAAATTCTGGTAGATGATAAATGTCTGGATTGATCCTCATGTCTCTTTTTTCTGCATACAATATTTGCCTGTATTTTGGCTTTATATTGAGATTTTTCTCTTGATTTTATCTTCTGATCTACGGAATATTTTAACTTGGCAAACCCATAATTCATCTCCACGTGCTTTTTTTATTTCAACAGTTTCTTCCAGATGGTATCTTTGATTGTTTCATGGATGCCGCATATTCTTGAATATCTTACAGAATATTAATAGTGCACTTTTATAAACAAGCAAGATCATCTACTGGTCTGTTTCACCTAAGGTCAAATTTCCTGTTTCTCTTCTATTTTACATGTTTTCCTCAAATGTCTGGTGATTCTTGGTTAGCTATTCACAGTAAAAAACAAAAGGTTGCCAGAAAAAGGAATGCAGTAGTGATACATGCTGTAACTTGGGTGAACCTCTAAAACATCACACTAAGTGAAAGTAACTAGACACAAAACGTCACCTATTGCATGATTCCATTTATGTGATATATACAGAATAAGTAAATCCATAGAAAACAAAAAGCAGATTAGTGGTTGCCAAGGGCTGGGGGGACTGTAAAATAACTGCTTAATGGGTACTAAGTTTCCTTCTGGGTAATGAAAATGTTTCAGAACCAGATGGCAGATTATGGTTGCAGGCTGTGAATGTACTAAATGCTACTGAATTTGAATTTAAAATGGTTAATTTTAGGGGCATTAGGGTGGTTCAGTCAGCTAAGCATCTGACTCTTGATTTCATCTCAGATCATGGTCTGAGTTTGTGAGTTTGAGTCCCACTCTGTTAGTGTGGAGCCTGCTTGGGATTCTCTCTCTCCCACTCTGTCCCTCCCCGCCTCACACCTTCTTAAAATAAATAAATAAAATAAATAAATAAAATTAAATTAAAAAAATAAAATAAAATGGTTAATTTTATATGAATATTGCAATTTAAAAAGGGGGATGTCAGGAAAGCGAATCCTAATTCTGTGTACATAGACAGAATCTGTCAACTGTCAGGCTTAATCAGAGACAGCTAATACACAAGACTCAAGAACCCCCAAACTGACCAATAAGGTCACCCAATCTCACACTCTAAGGGCCCTATTTCTCCCCAGGTTATTCTATTTCTTAAAAAAAAGATTATCATGTCTAGAAACCGAAGTGGGGGCAGGGTTGACTGTTCTACATAGAAACTTTTAATTAGTTAATCAATCCCCTCGTTAGCAGCTTGCTTATCTCTTCCAGCCTTTGTCAGTCAGATCAGAGCCCACAGTCTCTTCAAAGATCTGCTGAACAAACAGGTTCCTGTGTGCAATATCCTCACTTACCACTCCCCTCAACCTGTTCTGTTACGTTTATAACACGAATATGCCTTTACTTTCATTTTCACAATATTTCAAAAGAGAAAACCACCGCTAAATTTACCTCATGCTCTTCATAATCTTTCTCCCTGCCCTCCCCAACTCTCTAGGCAGCCACTGATTTACTTTCCTTCACAATGAGTTTGCATTTTCTAGAATTTAATGTGATTGGAATCATAAAATATTTACTCTTTTTACCCCCTGGGTTCCCTCATGCAGCATACTTTTTTTGGGATTTATCAATGATGAACCATTCACTCTTTTTATTTTTTATACTGCTGAGAAGTATTTGTTCTATGGGCATGCCACTATTTGTTCACTCATCTGTTCATGGATATTTGGGTTGTTTCCAGTTTTTGGCTATTGCAAATAAAATGCTACAGACATTTGAATACCAAACAAAAACATATGGAAGGGGGACAAAGGTATGTGAGGGCAGGGAACCATTCTTGCAGCAGAAGCCAATGTTAACATACTAGCAAAAAAGATTTGACATACTCTACGTCATAAAATTCAAAACCTTAAAACATTCACATTGTGCTTATGATTGCAGATATTATTAGTCATTTTTGTAGCTACTCAATATCGACACGGACATAAGGACCCACTTTTATCTTGACAGCTGATGATATAGGAAGTACATTTAGACATCGAAAATATTACAGGTAACCTATCCAACTTGCCAGTATAGTTGGGTGTCCTTATCCTACTCCCACTCTAGTTATGAAACCAGTATACTCTGAATGCTGGATACATCCTTTCAGCAGTCAAAGAAGGAAACACTCTTTCCTTCTCACTTCAATAACCTGAATTGTTTCAGAATTTTTTTTTGTACTTCCACATGAATATAATACATAATACCTCGCTTTGCCTCTGAAGGTTCTGTTTTATTACACCTGCATGAAGTTCAGGCTTTTGAATCAGAATTGACAGAACTAATTTTGAGGTGCACCCCAAGCTGGGAACCATACATCTACTAGGTATATATGATCTCTGCTTAGAATTCAGCTGGCTTCATGGAAGTCCTCTGACAAGCGTGTCTTCTATCTACCAATGAGAGCACACAGAAGTAGAGCTTTGAGGTTAAATTCTCAACTTTTGCATTTACTAACCTGCTTAGACAGATCAACAAGCATCTCTCAAAGAATCTAAGCACTGGCTTACAAACGACAATTTCCAATCACCATAAGTACACAGCAAGAAACAAGCACAGAGTAGTAGAGAGCCAGGGGTATCCAACTCTGCCTGGGGATCAAGGAGGGCTTCATGGGAGAAGGGAGTCCAGGATAAATTCTCAGCTTCCAGGTTGGTGAATCCAGAAAGCTAAGTCTGATGGCATTGGAGTTATTTCTCATAAAAGGAGGCAAGGCTATCTACAGACTCTGTAAAATTATGGTGAGAGCCTAAAATAATGGATAAAGGAAATGAGAGTGAGTAGAGCATGTACCAGGAAAGAAAATGCTAGTCAAAGAGAGCAACTTTCCCAGATAGAGACCACTCTTTGTGTTCATGATTATAAGAACAGCTCTGTTCTCTTAAAAATCTCTGAACCAACTTTTGCTCGTTCTCCCTGTATTTTTCTCTATTTATAGTTGATAACTTGTGGTTTTCACAGTAAAACCATTTCATGTGTATACAGGTTCGTGACAGTTCAAAGAAAAGGGAACAAAACATCAGCTTCAAATTCTGACAATTCATGTCAATTTGAGTAATCAAGCCACAGAGCAGACATTTTAGGAAGAGCAAGATGAGAAGCTTCCTGTATCTCACTCTGTACCTTTCTCAAATCTTTCCTACAAGTCTTTCCCCTTTTGGGCAGAGAAATCTAATTGTTCAAATTTTTCCTAGAGCAGAAGGGGCAAAGACAAAATTTAAAAATCTGGGGGGGGGGGGGGGGCGGAAACAAAGCACATAAGGAGATGCCCCAATAATAAGAACCCTAAAATCAACTAAGCACTTCATTAAGTGATGCTGTCAATGCAGGCTCAAAACCAAAAACTGCAGTCAAACAGAAATGTAGGAATAACAGGCTATATTCCCCTGCATTCTTTTCCTGGTCCCAACTCAAAATTCATTTTCTGTTGTTTTTACTTTTCTTATCAGTGGGCTTCAGGAGAAGGGAACCAAAGGTTCTAGACGAAGGCAAAAGAATCCAAAGTACATGATCCAGCTACCACATGCACACTCAGAGGCATCATTGACAATATGTCACCCAGAACCTTCCTCAGTGTGGCTTTTACCCTATGACTCAAAACATAAAATCCTAAAGAATATGTTCTGAGGAACCATAGCAAAAATGTGAAAGTAACATTCCCATTGTTCTGTGCTTGCCCTGCCTCCACCATGACATCTGTTTGAACATTCACGTTCAAACATTCACGTGCCAGGCACTTTACATACATTATCTCATTTAATGCTATGAAGGAGGTATTATCATTATTTTACAGATGAGAAAACTGAAACTTAGAAATGTTGAAGAACTTGCCCAAGGTCACATTATATTAAAAGGCAGAAAAGGGAATGGAGCTCAACCATCCGACCACTAGCCCAGGCTCTTGCCAAGACCCAACAGACACAAAGGCCATATTCACAAAAATGTTCACCGCAGTATAACCACTTCACAAGAACTGTCGCACATATAAGTACTCACCTAAGTGCCCATCAGGCAAAGTCTGAGCAAATTATGGCTCAATACGATGGTGTGATTATTCAGCCATTGAAAGTAATTTATGAGGATGAAGTAAAAACAAGGGGAAATACTCAAAAAATACAGGCATACCTCATTTTATTGTCCTTCGCAGATACTGCATTTTTTACAAATGGAAGGTTTGTGGAAACCATGTGTCAGGCAAGTCTATTGGCACCATTTTCCCAACAGTATTTGCTCACTTCATGTCTCTGTGTCACTTTTTGGTAACTCGCAGTATTTTAAACTTTTTCGTTATTACTATATTTGTTATGGTGATGTAATTACAACTTGCTGAAAGCTCAGGTAACGGTTAGTATTTTTTAGCAATAAAATAATTTAGGTTTTTACATTGTTTTATAGATACAATTCTACTGCACACTTAATAGACTACAGTACAGTGTACACGTAACTTTTATATGCGCTGGAAAACCACTAAATTCATTTGACTCGCTTTGTTGTGATGTTTGCTTTATTGCAGCAATCTGGAACCAAACCTGCAATATCTGAGGCATGCCTGTATACAAGAAAAGAGCAGAATATCATTCCAGTGCCTGGCAGATAGTAAGTGCTCAATAAATATTGGTCGAATGAATGAACTGAAAGAACAGTAATATTACACATGAATACGGACAAGGTCTGAAGGATACTAAGCAAGGAAGAAAACTTTTATTATAGGTTAATGGAATTACGAAGGATATTTTTTCTTAAATACTGTAGTAACATCTCAATAATAAAAGGTTAAATATAAATAAATAAACAGTTTGGGATTAGAACACAAGTGTGGGATTAAAAGCACCCCTTGATTACACATGGTTCCTAGGACAGTGTGAAAGCACAAGAAAAAGACTAGAATGAAAGCTGGCCTTGAATCTGATTAAGAGCTTCTCTTCTAGAAGGCAGTGAACCTGTTGTGTGTGGTGCCAGGTGCACAGTGAGGACACAAAGTCAATGATGACAATAACTTTTCTAAACTGGCAAGACAGGGACAACTGTAGCACTACTTGTACTTAGGCAATTCTCAAGTGTCGCTCTGGCCATTTCTCATTGCCCTTTTAAAATAAATTTATACATCAGTAAAACATACATCAGACTTCCAGACTAAAGCATCATGAAGTATATGTCAAGACACCCACTAACAACCAACTATTTGAAACACAGGAATTGAATCTAGATTCTACTGAGATGCAGGCCTGCAAAGAAACCTGACATCAGGTAATAAAAATAGAAATCAGATGGCTGCTCAGCACATAAACACTCAGTGTTACCAGGCCCAGCTTGAGGATACTTTCCCTTGAGTAGTAATAAAAAAACAATTAACATTAACTAATACATAAATAAAAACAAAATGGTCCCAAATCCAGGACTCTTATATCGGGATATAAGAAAGTTGATTAAGTAAAATAATTTTTTTACATATACAAAAACTTGGTGCCACTTAAGAGAAAGGCTAAACATAAGGTATTTTGTGTTGAGAACATCAATTGCTCATGTTACAAGTGACAAATGCATAGAAATCAGATTGTTTTGAACACAAGACTATAAAGACTTCTGCACTTTGGAGTCAGAAGCCCTGAAAACCAATTATGATTCATCCACAAAAGGGAAAAATGATCCAGAAGAAGATCGTAAGAGATTTTCCAGCCACATCTGATGAATATCAAACACTAGATTTTAAAACAAATTCAAGAGGGTGGCAGAATAAAGATTTCTACGTAACATTTTCCCAGCTGTACTGCAGTTAATACAGCAATTCGTAAAGCAAGAACTGTAGTAAAAACACTCATAACCAACCTATTTCTCCAACCCTATCTGGGGAACGAACACCAGGCTTAAGAAGTGAATAGTGCAGTTCAGCACTGAAGAAGTTTAAAAAATTTGTTCCTTTCCTCCAATAGTAAAGACACCTCAGACTGCATTTATGATCTTCCACATGTTAGTCTCTTTTACCTATAGTTCTTAGTCTCCCACTCTAGCACAGAAGGTAACTTTTCTACCCATTTCATTGACCCATGAGTCTTGGACTTGAGCTACTTGCACTGCCCTTCTACTCCACTTTCAAGGTTCTCCAGTCAACACAAAGCTCAGACAGCTCACTGTTGCTCCACAGACTAGATCCAGCCCAAAGTGACTATTTTTTCTCCCTTCTTATGCAATTGGGTGGGGCTTTGAACAACATAACAACTCTCCTCTTCTGCCCACACCCCTAACGTGCTACCGAGAGAAGGAGCGCACCATGCAGAAGACTCCCCTGCCCATCACCAAAGAAAGCCAGCCTGGACTATCTGGGGCTCTCCCATGGCTGAGCCCCTTCCTGAGCAGCGAGCGGCCTGACAGCAAATGCCTCAGGATTTTCACAGAACAGTATTAACAGGATTCACTGAATGACAAAATTCCTCTTGGCTAACTAGCGCACATTTTGCAATAAAAATGTCTGTTACGGGGCGCCTGGGTGGCTCAGTCGGTCGGGCGGCCGACTTCAGCTCGGGTCATGATCTCATCGTCTGTGAGTTCAAGCCCCGCCTCTGTGCTGACGGCTCAGAGCCTGGAGCCTGCTTTGGATTCTGTGTCTCCCTCTCTCTGCCCTTCCCTTGATCATGCTCTCTGTCTCTATGTCTCTCAAAAATAAAATAAAAACTGCTAAAAAAAAAATAAAAATAAAAAAAAATGTCTGTTACTACTAGAAAAGGCCTCTCTCATCTATAACAATACCAACAAAATGATCTTTGTATGAGTTTCATATAAAAATAAATACAGTGTTTTGGGGTTGCTTGAGTGATTCAGTTAAGCATCTGACTTCGGTTCAGGTCATAATATTGCAGTTCGTGAGTTTGAGTCCTGCGTTGGGCTCTGTGCTGACAGCTCAGAGCCTGGAGTCTGCTTTAGATTCTAGGACTTCCTCTCTCTTTGCCCTACCCTCGCTCACACTGTCTTTCCCTCTCTCTCTTAAAAATAAACATTTAAAAAAATTATTAAAAAAATAAAAAGTTAACTTTGTTTTCCTTAAAGACTCATAGCTACATAACCTACACATACCTACACTCATACCTACACAACTACAAGTATTTATCAGAGATTTTTTCCCCTCCTACAACATAATACCTCACCTGGCAATCATCTAATCTCTAATGACTACAGTTGACACTTGAACAACATGGGCTTGAACTGGGCAAAGTCACTTACATGTAAATTTTTTACAGTACAGTACTATAAATGTCTTTTCTCTTCCCTATGATTTTCTTAGTAACATTTTTTTCTCTAGCTTACTTTATTGTAAGAATACAATACATAATATATATACATACAAAACGTGTGTTAATTGACTGTTTATGTCATTGGTAAGGCTTCCAGTCAACAGTAAATTATTAGTATTAAGACTGGGGGAAGTCAAAAGTTATATATGGATTTTTGGCAGTGTGGAGGTTGGCATCCCTAATTCCTGCATTATTCAAGGGTCAACTGCATTCTATCTGTAAGATGACAGCTCATTCTAAAAACAATGCTTCTGTTTTGCTATTATTTGAACACCAGTAGTTGCCCCCCAATAACAGATAAGCATTTTCTCTGTTGTCTATCCTTAGCCCTTAATCTGATTTCTTGGACACTTTCCTTTCTCAATTAATGATCTCACTTATGGATTTTTCTCACAACACATACAGGAAATTACCCTGACACCAGGGGCACTCATGACACCAAAAGCCCAGTGTCTCAGACAACTGGAATTTTAATAGTTAAGAGATTTCAAATCTCAAAAGGAAATAATAGGCTTACTTTTATGCTGAACAATGGCTGATCATTGGCAACTGCCAATATACAACAAAACAAGTAAAATAAACATAAGTATCAGTGAAAAAGTCAAGCCAGTCTTCAAACTTAGCTTTCATTCATAGACAACTGTTCGTATGGCTAGAATTTTAAACCACACACATGTCACATTTTCTACTAGTCAAATAGCACCTAAATCAGATAAAAGAATTAAGTATCTCAACATGTCATGGAGTTGTGCAAACACCACGATCAATGGGAACATCAGCAGTGATTTGGATGATTACTACTGATCTCCAGTCTATACACATGTAACAGGGGAGCTAGAATAGCCAAAGCAGCAATAAACACCATTCTGTGACTGCAGCACTTAAATTATTCCTGTCTTATAATATATTATATAGAAAAATAAAATACTGATTATAAAAATAAAAATGTTAGTTTTTAGCCAGCCTGGAAAAGGAAGATTATGTGTGATTCCCTCTCCTTTACTCTTAACCTAGCTGTTTTTGCCTAGCCTCTTTGGTCAAATTCCCAAACTACTTTAAACACCACTAAGTCCCTTTATATGTAGCCAAGCCACCGAAAGAACCTGGACCCTTGCCGTCCAGCCCCAGAAAGAAAATGGGTTAACATGCTCTCAGTGAGGTCTAGGGAGGGGGGGAATCTATCTTCTACTGAGATCTAAATTTTCATGGGCTATTTCCTTCTTTGCCCCATTTTCTCTCTAACCCTCTCCTTATATTTCAACTTTCTTCCATCTTTTTTTACTCCTTCATCTCTATACCAAGCTTTTTGCTTCTTTTTTTCATGATCTTTAGGGCCAGAATAATGCCTTTTCATGACAATAGAGAAGGATGTACAGTAGGGGGACTAGGGAATCTAATCTAGTTCACACCAACGGCATCAGCTATTGTCATCAACAAGTTGACAAAATCCACGGTATCCAAGAAATTATTCAATACCTACTATAGATGAAACGCTGTGACAGGAATAATGGGGGAGAAAAGGAATAAAGCAGTTTCTGCCCTCTAAGAAGTGACAATCTAGTTGGAGAGTCATGCAAAAATATGCAAAAAGGTTAAACAACATAAAGCAGTCAGAAGACTGCAGTATATGCTCTAATATACACAGGTTGTGATGTTTGGGCCCTGAGGCCAAAGGAGAGTACAAGGGAGTCTCAAGAAGGCTTGCTCAGAAAAAGTACAAGCTAGACTCTGAAGGAGCCCTGAGGGTATAAAAAGTGAAGAAGGCAAGGGAGGTCTTTCTATGGGGGAAGACTTTCTGGGGGGCTGACCCTGTATCAGTTTAATAACAAGCAAGAATGTAAAATGGTAAATATTATATGTATTTTACCACAATTAAAAAAAAGGAGAACAGGCGCCTGGGCCCCTCACCTGTCTCCAACAGGGTAGGAAAGTCAGCAGATGGCTTGACAAACAGAATTCTGATGCATAGATGAGAACGTCCTGATGAACTTAGTCAACTGGTACTGTCCAGCACATAGCCACACACCTGACGATACCTTTTCTATTTAAATGCCAACACTGTGTATAACCTAACAATATAGGTTAAAGCAAAAGAAACGAGTTGAACAGATAAGGTGTGCATTGTGAGGAAGAGACCTGATGCTTCTTTTCTACCTGGGAAATGTCCTCTGGAAACAGAGGTCCCAGCAGCTTTGCTAAAGTTATGGTGTAGAAATCCCAAATCCAGATGTTCCAAAGGGTCTCCATTCTTCAGAGTTTTCTGCTGAGCACAAGAGAAGTCTCCAATCCATCCAGAAGTGAGTCGCAAAAAAAGCTTTAGATTTCAACTTCCAGCTAGCTGGTAATAAAGCCCTGAGTATCTAAATCAAAGATACTAGTTAGCCTTTGCTGACTACCTGGAAAAAACAAAATCTCTGAACTAGTAGATAAAGCAACTTTTATAAAAATAACACACGGCACACCTAAGTTACTTCCATTTAAATACCAACAAGAAAATTATTTGGTTGAAATCATTCCAGTGTGCCCCTGACCTTCAATTTGAGCAGATAACAAGATCCATATAACAGTTCCTGAAGGAAGGTCAGTGAAAACAAGGAAATAAGAGAAATGTCCCCACTTTCACATAATGGCCAACATTAGAGGAGAAAGAAAACAAGCTAGGAAATTGTCTAAATGACCATAAAGACATTCATAGTACACAGTGTTCTATGTGAGTGTGTACTATGTGCTAGTCTAATATTACATAGCACAAAATGTGCATGGTAAGGACAATAACTGGCCTGAGGTGCAAGACTGAAAAGCGTACTAGTTTAAGTGTTAAAAATAAGATTCTTGCTGGAATAGCCAACTCTTTAAATTTTCCATATAAAAACCCCCGAAAAATCAACGAAATACAAGCTAAAATTTCTTTCAACATTAGACATCAGTTTATGATACAATGGAGCTCAATTAGCGCAGAGGCACTGATTATTCAGGGCGCACCCCGGGTATCTCTCAAGACATTTGCCAGTCATTCACACATGGTCATGTAGAGGATGTGATCCCGAGGCTACTCACATCTCACCTCATAATGTTTCATAAAACTCATTTCTGAAACCAGTGTTAATCCATGCAATTCCGCTTCAATGTACTTTCAGTCTATCCCGAATTCACCCCACCCTTCTTTTCTAATTCTTAGTAATTTGGGAATGTAAGGACCTTAGAAACGCATATATTAGAAAACGAAGTAAAGTACCAAATGTTTCCAACTAATGTAGAGTACACCTAAATTTGGTTTCACTACAGGGCCATACATTTGATCAATACGGAGTAGACATCACTTAGCAACAGCTCATATTTAGATTTAATTGGGGGAATTACACCTAGAATTGACAATACTGCTCACCTTTAGGACAGAGGCTAAGCTGGTCATGTGTTCATTGAGGGCACCCTCGGACTCCTTGTAGGTCAAGCAGGTGAACTGGTACTCCTCAGGATCAAAGGCGTCCGCCCCCTGCTGCTCCACATCGCTGGCTACTCCCACATAATAGTCCTCTATGTCCCCGGGGTCTTCATCCTCTTCTTCTTCCTCACAATTTGGGTCATAGTCCTCTTCATTGCTGTCAGACCCCTGGCTATTCATGTCCACAGACATCTTAGCATCCAGGCAAGTTGCAGATCAGGACAGGACAGCAGTTTTTTCCCCCTCCCCCCAAACTTTACCACTTTCTCAAATGCATTAGTGTTTTTTTTGTCTTCTAAGGAAGGAAAAGAAAAAAAGTAAGTGTTACTTTCACTATGAGAAGTCATAACAATAACCATTCAAAAATAAAAGTGGTATAGGCTGGCCCTACCCCCATTCCAACTTTGGTCTCATACAGGAAACTTCACTATCATCTCCCTGCCCAGGTTTATCAAAGGAAACTC
Organism: Paguma larvata; assembly: GCA_030068075.1. Taxonomy (NCBI): domain Eukaryota; kingdom Metazoa; phylum Chordata; class Mammalia; order Carnivora; family Viverridae; genus Paguma; species Paguma larvata. The sequence continues at coordinate 17,109,257 of CM057842.1, read as the reverse complement.
TTTCCTTGAAGGACAGAAGCAGCTAATGATGGTAACTTCACAAGAAAGGCCTGGCATGAAAGAGTAATGCAAGGGAGTTATGCAAGGGAATCTGCTCCATGTCAAGGGGTCAAATTCCCATGGACTTATCCTTCTTGAGGGAGTCCTTAAAAAGAGGCACTGGGTACCTAGGTGGCTCAGTCAGTTGGGCGTCTGACTCTCGATTTCAGCTCAGGTCATGATCTCATGGTTTGTGAGATCAAGCCCCACACTGAGCTCTGCACTGACAGTGAGATTCTCTCTCCCTCTCTTCTCTCTGCCTCTCCTGCATACACGCACTCTCTCTCTCAAAATAAATAAATAAACTTAAATTAAAAAAAAAAAGCACATCTCCACAGGTGAAGCAACTTAAAGGCTGAAATACCAAAGTTTAAAGTCTCTTTGCTAGGGCCACCTGGGTGGCTCAGTCGTTGAGCATCTGACTTGGCTCAGGTCATGATCTCACTGCTCCTGAGTTCAAGCCCTACATTGGGCTCGGGGCTGACAGCTCAGAGCCTGGAGCCTACTTCAGATTCTGTGTCTCCTTCTCTCTCTCTGCCCCTCTCCCACTTACGCTCTCTGTCTCTCTCTCAAAAATAAAAACATTAAAAAATAAACAAAATCTCTTTGCTAATTACACCCCATTGAGTGGTGACACAGAAGGTACACAAATGACATAGTTCCTTCTCACTATAACATCCAGGAAAAGAATACCACTGTTCCACAGACACTGATCTCAGATATCTGGAAATAGGTGCATAGTTAGTAAATAAAAAATTAAAGGCACAAAGGTCTTCAACATCCTCCTCTAGTCTGCAAAGTTAACTGATTTCTCAGTTTTCAAGGATTCTACTGATCCTTTCTTTATCTTAGATACTTTGATTTTTTTAAGTAATCTCTACACCCAACGTGGGGCGTAAACTCACAGCCCTGAGATCAAGAGTTGCATGCTCCACTGACTAAGCCAGCCAGGCATCCCTCTACTTTAAAAGAGTACTGAGGCAAAGACATTAATCCAATAGTTAAGGAAAACTACAGATATTCTGTCTTGACAGAATGAAGCATAGGAAAAAACAAAATCTATTTAAGGTGAAGAAAGAGTTCAAATGGAACAAGTTATTAAAAAAAATCCTCATAGGTCAAAATGTTACTCAATTACATACAAATGAAAAGAGAACACTAGTTGAGAAAACAAAACAATCACCAAGTCCTAACTTCACCTCAGACATGACTTTGGTAAAAACCATTAACTTTTCTGCACAAGTACTGTTTCAAGTGACCATGTGCAAGAAACAGTATTAAACAGTAATTTAAATCTAAAAACTAATAGGACTTTAAAATGCAAGAGCATCTGGATCGAATGGTATGTAAATAACTTATATAACCAAATCTGGATTAAATGCAAAAGTATATATAAAGTCTATCTGACCATAAATAAGACAATAAAAATTAAAACACATTAAAATGAACATGTACTGAATCTGTAACCAGTCTGAAGGACTACAGAACCACCTTTTAATGATATTATAAAAATATCAGTGAATCAAAGTTTGACACGCTAACCATAAATGCCTGATTTTTTTTTAAATCACATTAATAAGAGGGCAGTAATGTAATATTTGCAATTTGACTTCTAACAAATTGCTTGGTATGGTAGAAAGACCTAATTACAAATAAACTATGGTATTTTTCCTTCGGAAAAAAGTTAATCTTTAAATTAAAAATACCTGTAATTCTTGAAGATCTTTCAAGATGTCACCCCCAATATTCTATGTCATATAACTTCCATCTAAAAATGAAAAAACAAAACTCTACTTATATTTTTGAAGCTGGTATCCTGGTTTTGCAAATTTATTTATTTTTTTATACATTTTGTTTTTACTTTTTTAACATTTATTTATTTTTGAGAGACATAGAGACAGAGCACAAGCAGGGGAAGGGCAGAGAGAGACGGAGACGCAGAATCTGAAGCAGGCTCCAGGCTCTGAGCCATCAGCACAGAGCCCGATGCGGGGCTTGAACTCACAGACCGTGAGATCACAACCTGAGCTGAAGTTGGCCGCTTAACCGACTGGGCCACTCAGGCGCCCCGCAAATTTATTTTTTAAAAAGCAAAGACATTTAAAATGATATGCAGCAAGAGACCACAGTAACTATGAAATTATTTTCTGGTAAGTTCCACCGAAACCTAGATGTCATTATACTGAAAAAAGTTACATGGCCTTCTAAAAAAGAAAGTATTCAAAGTAAACAGCTGATAATAACTTAACCTGGAGTACTGGTGATGTAAATAGATACCCAATTCCCTTGCCAGTTTGGAAACCCACCACCTTGCTCCGATGGGTCAGATTTCCTAAATTACTAGTGCAATTTCAATGCTAAATGTTACACAGAAGTTGGTAAAGTAATTGCAACTGACTTAAAATGAGACTTTTAGTATAAAGTCACTTCCACTGTGGTAATCTAATACAGAATATCGCCAATATTTCAGATCTCACTTTATTCATGAAAAAATTATTTTGAAATAAAAAAATGTCCCCAATAGAGGATGTCAAGTAGCCAATATTAACACCCATTTGCTGCCTCTCTTCTGACATGCTCAAGGGTCATCTGACCTTCTCAGAGATACAGATCTCACTATCCAAGACTAAATAAGTACTACTATGTGCTTACTCAATAAGAAATCTTATCTCTATTTCTTTATCCTTTAGGATTTCCTAGAAAACCAGAATTTATAACTTTGAAATCCAAACAATGATTATGGAAGATTATTTCTTTTATTTATTTATTTATTTACTTATTTGAGAGACAGAGTGAGACAGAGCACAAGCAGGGGAGGGGCAGAGAGACATGGAGACACAGACTCTGAAGCAGGCTCTGAGCTCTGAGCAAGCGGTCAGCACAGAGCCCGATGCAGGGCTTGAACCCACAAACCGTGAGATCATGACCTGAGCTGAAGTGGATCGCTTAACCGACTGAGCCACCCAGGTGCCCCTGAAGATTGTTTCTAAAATAGAAAACTGGGGGCGCCTGGGTGGCTCAGTCGGTTAAGTGTCTGACTTCGGCTCAGGTCATGGTCTCATGGTTCGTGAGTTTGAGCTCTGTTTAAGGCTCTGTGCTGACAGCTTCAGAATCTGCTTCAGATTTCGGGTCTCCCTCTCTCTCTGTCCCCCCCCCCCACCTTTTGCTCTGTCTCTCAAAAAGAAAGAAATGTTTAAAAAATTGTTTTTAATAGAGAGCAATTGATTTTTTTAAGCTTTTTTGTTTTACCTGTATTTTTATGTAAGATACTGCTTCTTGGGTGAATAAAAACTATAAACATTGTTCCCACCTACAAAATTTCACTACCAATATTACCTCTCATTTAATGAGAGCCAATTTCAGGTTTAACTCATTCTCATTAAATCTTCACAACCCTACAAAGTGACTACCATCCATTTCTTACAAATGAGGAAGTTACAGTTCAAAAAAGTTAACTTGTCCAGGATCACAGTGCTGGCAACCGGTATTACCCAAGGGCAATACTTCCACCAGATTCATGACCTATGGGAATTCATAAATCCCCATCACTCTCAGAGAACCTAATACTATCTACCTCCAGAATTAAACAAAACGCCATGCTTTCCACTTTCTCTGGATTTCTCCCAAGGATAGGAGCTCAGAGGTTTGCCCATAGGCTTCTCACCAACTAAATATTCAAGAAGCATGGTAAAATTTCAGACTCCCCTCCAAAAAACAGAAAGCCATTTCATACTTAACTGGTGTTCTAGGTCTAGATTTCAATACTTAATTTTTTCAAAGTTAAATATCCCCCTAATTCTACTTAAAAGAGTGCTGACATTGCTCAAAGTGGCCAGAATGTTATCGTCTTATTAACATAACTGATGACAACGCTTTAACTTCCTTTAGATGTTAACTATTATCCCTATACCCTAGACAGAGAAGGAGTAATAGAAATTACTTCTCCTCCAGAGCCAGTCACGTGTTCAAAAGACGTGACACCCTCCCTGGGCTAAAGGATCCAAACTGAAGACTTCTCTCTCAGTTTAAAGTTCACAAGAACAAAACACTTTTTGGCGAGTCCCACGATGTTTACTCTAGACATAATATTTGGCTCTGAATGGTCATTTATTTTACTAAGGTTACATCTCCAAAAAAAACTACTTAGCACTTTTAAAATATGAACCAGCAACTTAGTTTCAAACCCCTACACTATACCATTCTAAGATGTGGTTATTAAATTTTAACTTAAAAAAATTAAATAAAACCTGAAAGTTGGGTTTTCAGTCGCACTAGCCACAAGTCAAATGGTAAACAGCCACGTGTGGCTAGGGACTACCCTCCTTAGCAGTAAAAGTATAGAATATGTCCATTGTGGCAGAAAGTTCTACGGGACAGAGCAACAATCAGTAGTACAGAGGTGAAGTCATTCGAAAACACGACTGCCTCTCCCGCAGCTAGCACAGCAGCAGCGTCCGGCGAGACTGCACCACAGCTCTTGGGCCGAATGTCTGTACCGAGGCGCCGGGACAGCCTCGAGGACACGGAGCCCACGCGCAGGGGGACCTTTCGCAAGCGGGCGTTAACTAAACGTGCGAGTGGCTCTGCGAAGGCTCCGAATGATGACTGGAGTTGGAAGCCCCAGGGGCGGCGCGTTTCCCCGGCGAGCCCGGTAGGGAGGGCCCAGATGCGCCGGCGCCAGTCGGTCAGAGGCGCTGGCCTCCGACCTCTCCTCCAGCTGAAAAGACGGCGGGAAGAGGAAAAACTGAGAGACGCCAGGCGCCCGCCCGCCCCGGCCGTAGCCTTCGGCCGCCCCTCCGCGGGCGGCGCTGGGCGCTGAGACGGTGAACCGGCGGCCGGGGGGCACCCGGGCCTCGCGGGCGGCGACGAAGGCGGAGCCCCGGCCGGGCCAGGGAGGCGCGCGGAGAGCCCACCCCCCTCCCCGGTGAGCCGGGGTAAACAAGGCCGCGACCTGCGCCGCACACTTACCGGGAGCCGCAGCCCGCGGCCGCTGAGCCCGGGCGGGCCAGACCGGGTCAGGCCGGGCCAGAGGGATCGGACAACAGGGGCAAAGGCGGCAGCGGAGGCGACGGGCCGACGCCGGTCAAGGCCCGCGCTCCTTCCTCCCGCTGAGCCGTCTCCGCAGCTCCGGAAGTGCTCAGAGCGGTTGCGTCACTTCCGGCCCGGGGTCGACCCGCGGTCGCTGAGGTCGCGACTGGTGGTGGGTATTATCGTCTCTTGGCCGGCGTTTCGCTGCAGCACAGCATTCAGAGCCCGAGTGTGAGCGGGGCACGGCCGGCCCAGACGACTGAGGGAGGCAACGGGGGAGAGGGGTCGACTTATTGGAGAGTGGTCAAGGCATCTCTTCCGGCTTTCCGCCCGCCAGGGTTTTTTTAATCAGCGTTTTTCTTATGGCCTGCTCGGTTCACTGTTTGTACTCTAGTGTATCGCACGTAGAAGACATAATGACGTCCGTGGAGTGGATAAAGGACTGTTGTTTCCTGGCCGCTATCTGGTGGAAAAAGAACTGGGGCCCTCGGGTCAGCGCGCCAGAATGGGAATTTCTGCCTACACTCTCAGGCTGCCGCCTGGTGGCCCCCGAGACGCAGAGACCTTGCCGATGCCGGCTCGGTTTTCCCCTTACTCTCTGTCCAGTTCTCCAGCTTCCCATTCTTCGTACAAGATTGAATCGAAATTCTGTTTCTTAAATTACACATTGCCTTGCTGCACCGTTTCTTCAAACAGTATGGGAAGTATGTACCATTATGTCTTCCTGTGACTTCTAGGACCTGCTGCCAAATATTGTGGGTAGATAGAGCCACTGAGGCTCACTCAAGTTGCTGCTGGACAAGTGGAAATGAGGGTGTGAAGCGGCTGATGTTAGGGAACATCCTGGCTGTTAAAGTCCTCATAACCCAAACTGTTTCTACCCATACACAAGCCGTGTATGTACTGATATTCAGGATAACTATGTGTAACGAGTTCTTTAATTCTTGCAATTTTTTCTGTTTTAGTTCTTGCATGTATCCTTGTATCTCTCTCTCTCTCTTTTTTTTTTTTTTTTGAGAGAGAGAGAGCATGAGCAGGGGAGGGGATAAAGGAGGGGAGAGAAAGAATCCCATGCAGGCTCCACGCTCAAGGTGGAGCCCAACACAAGGCTCGATTTCATGACCTTCGGATCATGATTCCAAGCTGAAATCAAGAGTTGGACCCAGCCACCCAGGTGCCCCTCCTGTGTTTCTTATACATGGTTCTCAGCTTCTAGTTTAACTCAGAGCATGTACTTAAATAAGATGCAGCCAAGTTCTAGAAAGCCTCACCCCCTCTCCCCAAAAGAAACTACTATTTGAAAGCCCAAATTAATTTGGAGTGAAAACTAGTAGCAATGAGTAATAATTGTAGGGTTATGAATTTTATATGCATTAGCAACATGAAAGTCTACTATAATCCAAGGTACTTATTTTGTTTTGACCAAACATTTCTTTAAATTAGCAAAGAACCTAAGATATGTTTTGTGCAAATGAAATTTCAGTTTCATAGCTGGGTTCTCACTTTGGGTTACTGGTAATAAATGCTCTCCAGCAAATAAAAGGAAACAATCAGTCTTTATGTAGCATTATTGGATTTGCAAAGTCAAGCATATGGGTGCACATAACAATATATTGATTGATTGAAATCCTATGTGTTATCCTTATTTGTTAACCTGTCTTTCCCCTGCTAAAGGTGAGTTTCTTAAGGGCACAGATCCAACCTTATTTTCAATATTACTTTATTAAGTAAACATTTATTGGGCTGATGATAATATTTTTAACTAGTGGCAATTTCTCTCCAGGAAATAGAGATTTAAGAATTAAGCCAAAACATTTAAGGATATGCATGAAAGTATGTGCACAGGTATGTGCTTTGGAATGGTGATTCAAATAGGAAATGTGTGCAGCATTCAAAATGTCCCAAAGTAAGAGTTTGTTAAGTTATGGTAAGATATACAGTAAAGAAAACCATTAACTATGATGCTATACTAAGACATCTATTGATAAGGAAAGGTATTTTTGATATACTCTTAAGTGTTAATAAGAAATGAGGTGTGTACAATATTACATTTTCAAAATTTATATGCATGTAAAATATATAAAGTCTCATGATTTCTGTGACACAGAATCCAGACAGGCCAAAGTGGGAGTGGATTATCTCTGCTCTTCAATATCTGAGGCCTCAGCTGGAATACTCGAAGGCTGTTTACTCATACATCCAGTGGTTTTTGGTGGCTGTCAGCTGGGGGCCTCGCGGGGGCTGTTAGCCAGAGCATATATACACATGACCTCTCCATGTGGTCTGGTTTTCCTGGTAATATGATAGCTGGGTTCCACGGACAAGTGTCTTAAAAAACTAGAGCCAGGTAGAAGCTGTATGTCTTTTTATAACTTTGCCTTTGAAGTCACACAGCTTTTCTTCCACCACATTTTATTGGTCCAAGCAGTGACAAATGTCCTCTCAGGTTCAAGGGAAGGAAAGGAAACCCCATCCTTGATGGAGGAATACCAACATTGTATCACATTGTTAGAAAAGCATGTGGAATGGGATATGTGCTGGTGTGGCCATCTTTGGAAAACATAATCTGTCACATCCCATATTACATATGTATACCTTAGACATGTAGCTTTCATCTTTCCTTTAATGATTTGAATTCTGCAACTAATATATTGATACTATTAAAGTTGTAAAAAAATCAATGCAAAAATATTTATAGCAACGTGAATATTCCTTTTCTTCCACCACATTGTATTAACTCATTAATAAATATTAACTCACTTCCACTCTCTTTACCCTATCTGGGATTGTTACCACTGTCTGCATCTTTTCTATTCAGCTACCTAAATATCTATATTCACGGCTATACACACACACTTACACAGACACCCCCCCCCCATTGGTAACAGACTATTATAAAATTCTAGTTTTTTCACTTAGTAGAAGGTGCTATTATTATCCCCAATTCCACAAATGAGCAAACTAAGGCACAGAAAGTTGTGGTAATTACTCAAAATTGTAAAGCTAAGAAGTTGCCAAGCTGAGATTCTAAGCCAGGCCATGTGGCTCCAGAGCCTACCCTCTTTCCGCAGTGCTGGAAGTATTTTCTTCTCAGTATTTTCTAGTATAAATGTATTATCATCTGTTCGACCATGCTCCCTTTGCAGGTCATCAGTTTCCAATTTTTCACAATTACAAATAGTACTGCAGTGAACACCCTTGGATGTACTTCTTTTGCATAAATGTAAACATGTTTGGATTGCTAGAAATGGAATTGGTGAATCCAGTTCATGAATTGAATGAAATGTTCATCTCACACTGTGATAGATAGCTGCCAAATCACCTTTTAAAAATGCCTTTAGGGGGCACTTGGGTGACTCTTTTGGTTAAGGGTCCGACTTCAGCTCAGGTCATGGTCTCACAGTTTGTGAGTTCCAGCCCCGCATCGGGCCCTGCACTGGCAGCTCAGAGCCTGGAGCCTGCTTCAGATTCTGTGCCTCCCTCTCTCTCTGCCCCTCTCACACTCTGTGTCTCTTTTGTAAAAAAAAAAAAAAAAAAATTAATGCCATGATTCTTTGAGGCCAACTGAACGCCAGGCACCATGTTGTCAGATATAATAGTGAGAAAAGGAGATCACAGTCACTGCAGTTTAGGAGCTTTAGTAAGAGATGCAGAAATTAGAGGATAGTGAAATATGAAATTGCTGTGAGGATCACTGCACAGGAGAGTCACTTCATCTTCATCCTCTGCTCCATCTACACTCCTTCCCTAGCAATCTCATCCAATTTCTTCCCAAGGACCTTCAATACACTGATGACTTACAGATTTTTCTTTCTAGCCCTACCTGATTCCCTAAGCCCCACGTTCATTATATTCAGTTGTCCATTCAACATGCCCATTTGGAGGTCATATTGGCAATCAAATTTGATGTCCCAAACAAAACTTACTTTTATCCACAAACTGGTTATTCCTCCAATGTGTCCCAGGTCAATAATGCCACTGTTTCTCACTGTTTACTTGGGCCAAAAATTCACAAGTCTTCTATGACTCTTCTTTCCCTTTCAAATACCACATTCAGTTTGTAAGTGCTATATCTCCATGCTATAGCCTGATTTGGTACTTCTCGCCACCTGCTGTGCTAGTGCAAACCATAATGTGTCCCTAGATGTGAGCAATTAACTATTCTCCATGCTTCTACCCTTTTGCTACTATATCTGTTCTCTACATAATCTAGAAAGGTTTTTTAGGAGCTCTTGGGTGGCTCAGCAGGTTGACTAGATTTCCACTCCGGTCTTGATCTCACGGTTTGTGAGTTCGAGCCCCACGTCTAGCTCCATGCTAGAGGTGCAGAGTCTGCCTGGTATCCTTTCTCTCTCCCTCTCTCCCTGCCCCTCCTGCTCTCTCTCTCAAAATTAGTAAACAAACTTAAAAAAATTAAAAACTTTATTTTTGAGAGAGAGCAGGGGAGGGGCAAAGAGAGAGGGAGGGGGAGAGAGAGAGGATTCCAAGCAGGCTCCTCACTGACAGCGCAGAGCCTGATGAGTCAGATGCTTAACTGACTGAGTCACCCAGGCACCCCTAAGAAAGATCTTTTTAAAGCATAAAACATGTCAATTCCCTATTCAAAACCCTCCAAAACTTTCAATCACAGGCTTTAGTCTTATAGGTCTACAGAGATAGAGTCTGGAGCCAGATGCCCAGGGTTAGAATCCCAGTTTGGAGACTTCCTCTTTATGACTTAGTTTTCTCATTTGTGAAATGGAGATAAAAATAGCACCTTCCACTGAGTGAAAAAGCAGAATAATATTTACCATAGCTTGTATTATTAATGAAACAAAGGGCCTGTGCAAATGTGTGTGTGCGTGTGTGTGTGTGTGTGTAGCTGTAGATATAAATGTAGATGCATAGGAAAAGTCCCGGAAGGACGTCTACGGAAGGCTAATATTTTACATTCTGTTTTTAGGTTGAACTCTTTAATCAATCCTGAATTTGTGTTTGATAGGATGCATAGAGAGTCTATTTTTATTTTGTCTAGTTTGATAGTTGTCCCATCACCATTTATTGAATAGACCATCCTCTATTCACTACTTGAAAAACACCTTTATCATGATCTATATTCCTTGTACACATGGATCTCTTATCTGGACTCTCAGTTTTGAGGGTCTATTTGCCTATTCCTGCTCCAATACCACACTTTTAATGATAACTTCATGGTTTGTTTTTAACATATATTAGAAAAACATATCCTTACGATTTTTTTCAAAAAAAAAAATTTTAAGTTTATTTATTCATTGTGAGAGAGACAGAGATGGCATGAGGGCCATGGGAGGGGCAGAGAGAGAGAGAGAATCCCAAACAGGCTCTGCCTTGTGAGCACAGAGCCCAACGCAGGGCTTGAACTCACAAAATCACCAGATCGTGACCTGAGTCCAAACAGAGAGTCAGATGCTTAACCAACTGAGCCAACCAGGAACCCTTCTTTTTAAAAAATTTCTTAGCCAAGGGGCACCTGGCTGGCTCAGTCGGTTAAGCGCCCGACTCTTGGTTTTAGCTCAGGTCATGATCTCACAGTTTGTGAGTTCAAACCCCACATCAGGCTCTGCACTGACAACAGGGATCCTCTCTCTCCCTCTCTCTCTCTCTCTCTCTCTCTCTCTCTCTGTCCCTCCCCTGATTACTCTCTCTCTTTCTCTCAAAAATAAATAAATAAACTTAAAAAAAATGGTAAGCAGTAATCATGACCAAAAGCATGTTTACCTTTGTTCTGTCATTAATAGGAAAGTTTCCAGTATTTTACCTTGAAATATTTTTGCTAAGAAAGACATAGTTACTAGGCTGCTGTTTTTAAATATCTTTTTTATTTTTAAGTAGACTCCACACCCAACATGGAACTCGAACTCACAACCATGATATCAAGAGTTGTATCCTCTACCAACTGAGCCAGCCAGGAACCCCTCCTTTACTATTATTTTTAAGGCAGTAACTTTTTTTTTTCTATTACAAGAGAATTTACTTAAGATCTTAAGTTTACAAGTTTATGTTGTTTTCCTTTTTTTTTTAAGTTTATTTTTTTAGTAATCTCTATGCCCAACATGGGGCTCGAGCTTATGACCCTGAGACCAATAGTTGTGTGTTCCTCTGATTGAACCAGCGAGATGCCCCCCTTTTTGTTTTATTTTTGGTAAGGAATGACACTGAATACGACTATTGCTGGTCAGGCTTTCTGGAAACAAATGCTGAGATGGAGTTGGGGGGGCAAGGTATTTATTAGGGACCAACATATGTAAAGGGAAGGGGCAGGAAGCAGAATTAGGCAGAGGCAAAAGTTAAACTGTATTGCAGGCCCAGCGAAGCTGCCACCAACTTAGCAGAGGTCACTGGAATGAAGAGTGCCTATCAGAATATCCCATAACAAGGTTGGACTGGCCATACATTTATATGCTATTACATACTTGGCTTTATATCCTTGCTCAATCACTGCGTATGGGCGTGTCTTGGGAAGCGTATGACCAGAGGGGAGGCAGCTATCTGAGCTAACGTATATCCTGAAGGACTGAGAGCTAGAGGCTATCTGCTACTGTATGTTCCACATGTGGGCAGCCAGGTCATCCCTGAAGAAGGTTCTAGGTGGTACAATTCCATGTCTATTACATGGTTCTTACTATTTATTGAGATGATCATAGGATTACCATCCTTACTATGTTGGTGTGTTATGATCACATTATGGGGTTCACGGTTTTTTGAAAAATTTTTTAACTTTTTTTTTTTTTTTTTTAAGTAGGCTCCATAGCCAACATCAGGCTTGAACCCACAGCCCAGAGATCAAAAGTTCATGCTCCACCCACTGAACCAGCCAGGTGCCCCACCAATTTTTAAACCATATTTGGTCATAATACCTAATCCACTTAAAATCTTGTGGAATTGATTTACTAATATTTTACTTTTAATATTTTTGTTATTCATGCATTAAGTAATAGTTTCTGGTTTCCTTTTGTGTATGAATGCTATTTTGTCTGATTTTGGCAACAGCGTTATACTAGCCTCCAAAACATAGAAATAAGTGTCAGTGAGAGTGACCACATACAGAAACTTGTTGGATATGGCCAAGGTACCACCTCACAGATGAATCTGTGAAAAATCAAATAGATATATCCTGGGTTAGGAGATTATAGGGAATGCATTGCAAAGCAGAACGCTGTTTTCTAACCTTGCTGAAAACAGCAGGCTCCACTTTGCTTACTTAGTTAATGTATATCAAGGGGGCACTCACTTCCCTTATCTAGTTAATGTATATCTAAGAGTTAGGTCCTGCTTGTACTCATAAATCCTTAGGCGGTGCCTGGGTGGCTCAGTCAGTTGGGCATCCGACTTCTGCTCAGGTCATTATATCAAAGTTTGTGAGTTCGAGCCCCGCGTTGGGCTCTGTGCTTACAGCTCAGAGCCTGGAGCCTGCTTCAGATTCTGTGTCTCCCTCTCTCTCTGTTCCTCCCCTGCTTGCACTCTCTCTCTCTCTCTCAAAAATAAAGACTAAAAAAAATTTTAAAAAATTCCTTAGACCATGTTATCACATGGAATATTTTATCCTGTGTTAACTTAGCATAGTGAATGAGAAACCTGCTATGTTTTTATTCTTATACCTTGCTTGATAGCCTTTTTTTTTTTTTTCACTCTGAAAGCTTTTAAGGTTCTTTTCCCTTTTGTTCTAAAAATTTGCCACAGTACATATAGACGTCTTTTGTCATTCATGTTGCTTTGGTATTCAGTGGCCCTTTTGAGTTTCCTACTGAGATATTTTCTTCTTTATTTCTTTGATTATATCCTCTCCTTACTCTGTCCTTTCCTATTGAAACTACTATTAGAGAGGTGAGAACTTTTTTTTTAAATATTTTTGTTTATTTTTGAGAGAGAGAGAGAGACAGAGCTTGAGCCAGAGAGGGGCAGAGAGAGAGGGAGACGCAGAATCTAAAGCAGGATCCAGGCTCTGAGCTGTCAGCACAGACCGTCAAACCCACAAACCATGGTGGCATGACCTGTGCCAAAACCAAGAGTTGGATGCTTAACCGACTGAGCCACTCAGGCACTTTGAGAGGTGGGAATTTAGGAATTTGTCTTCTGTGCTACAATTTCCCTATCTTATTTTTCAGTTTGTGTTTTTTTCACCTTGCTTTTTTAAGAGACTTATCAGCTTGAGTATTCAGCTTTCTAAGTGGCCATACTTTAATTCAGCTCACCTGTGAAGTATTTTTTTTTATTTTTTTAACGTTTATTCATTTTTTTAATTAAATTTTTTTTTTTTAATGTTTATTTATTTTTGAGAGACATAGAGACAGAGTGTGAGCAGGGGAGGGGCAGAGAGAGAGGAGACACAGAATCTGAAGCTGGCTCCAGGCTCTGAGCTATCAGCACAGAGCCCGACGCGGGGCTCGAACTCACAGACTGCAAGATCATGACCTGAGCCGAAGTGGGCCGCCCAACCGACTGAGCCACCCAGGTGCCCCACGTTTATTCATTTTTGAGAGACACAGAGTGAGGAGGGGAGGAGCAGAGAGAGAGGGAGACACAGAATCTGAAGCAGGCTCCAGGCTCCAAGCTGTCAGCACAGAGCCCGATGTGGGGCTCGAACTCACTGACTGCAAGATCATGACCTGAGTTGAAGTCAGATGCCCAACTGACTGAGCCACCCAGGTGCCCCTGAAGTAATTTTTTTAAGTTTTATTTATTTTGAGAGACAGCACGAGCATGAGTGAGGGAGGGGCAGCGAGAGAGGGAAAGAGAGAGGAATCCCAAGCAGGTTCCACGTTGCCAGCGCAGAGCCTGACACAGGGCCCAAACTATGAACCGTGAGATCATGACCTGAGCCAAAACCAAGAATTGGGTGCTTAACCAACTGAGCCACCCAGGCACCCCGGTGAAGTATTTTTAAATTCGAGATTCCTTGTGGGTTCTTTTTTCCTAGATGCCATTTACATTTAAGTGTATTGAGTTTGAGATCCCTGTGGGCAGCAGGGTTGGAGCCCATGATAAGAACAGAGATAGGAGAGATTTCAGCCCAGGCTTAGAATCTGAGGCCAAGAAAAAAAGAAAGAAAATAAAAAAGAACCGAAGAAGGGACATTAGGAAAATCAGCCCATATTTGATTCCCACGGCCTAGGAAAGGAAAGGGCTTCTCATCGGAGGTTCAAGGATGGCTTCACGTTCTCATGAAATTGAAAGCAAACCTAGAGGTGCATATGTATATGTACATTTTTCTGGGGAGAGGGCACCAGAGATTCTCCACCCTGAAAATGGCTAAAAACCACTGGTTGGATAATGGCTTGCAGATGGAAGTAACTTGATATCCATATCTTGCATCTGCTTGTTACTGAGTAGGAAGAGGAAGGGCATTATGTGCTGAAGGGGAAAGTATGTGTAAAGGCCTGGAGCAAAGGTGGGGGGCCGTTAAGTAACAGGTTTGTGTGATAAACCAGGAGACACTCAGTTTGCTCAGAGATGAAGATACAGTCTGGAGAAAAACAAGGTTGGGGAAGTAAGCTACCATGAGATTATGAAAAGCTTTGAGTGCCCAGAGAATACTATTTGTATTATATTTTATTTTTTCATGTTTTTTTATTTATTTTGAGAGAGAGAGAGAGAGCATGAGCTGGGGAGGGGAAGAGAGAGAGGGAGAGAGAGAATTCCAAGCAGGCTTCACACTACCATGCAGAGCCTGATACAGGGCTCAAACTCGTGAACTGTGAGATCCTGACCTGAGCCAAAGTTGGAGGCTCAACCTACTGAGCCACCCAGGTGCCTCTACTTGTATTTTATTCTGATGCATTGAATGCATTGAGGATGGGGTGCCTGGGTGTCTTAGTGAAGAGTTCAGGATGATTTGGGGCCATAAAATGACATAGATTAAATTTCATGAAAGTTTTCTAGTTGTGGGTAAGGCTGACCAGATGAGTAGGCAGGAAGACCATTTGCTTAGTGGATTATCAGTTACCTTTTGAGGATTTAATAGGACTTGGTGGGTTTGAATAGAGTCCATTCTGAGATCTGTCATGGAGGTGCTCAGGTATACCAGGAGAGCTGTTCTATACCAAACACTATCTCTGCTAGACGCTGCTCTGAGTGCAGGGTGACTCTAATTTAGCTTCTATTCTTTAGCCAGAATGCTACAAACAGTAAATGAGAGAAACAAGGTCCCATTACTAAACACTGATTCTTGGTCCTTCTGCTCAGTAAAACTCCTGAGGTCAGGAATGATCCAGTGATTAGCACAGAGTTTTGCAAACTGGAGGGCTCAGTAAACATGTGGCCTGGATCCTCTCCCAGTTGAAATTCCTTCACAATCTGTGGGAAATAACGACAATGATGTTCACTGGCAAAGAAATCTCAGGTCTCGGGAGCTGACAACTTTTCAGCCAACCTCTCTCCTAACTGCCCTTTTTTGTTCTAATGTCTGAGAGTCTTCTCCTCAGCCATATTGAAGCCCTCTGAGAACATAAACCCACTTCTAACTTACTCAACGACAATCATCCTTTTAGGCACCTACTGTATATCAGACGTTTTGCTACCTTACTTTACAATTGGCCTTTTAGCTGTCTCCTTGCCCAGATTGAACAGTTTTCTATCTTGGAGATTCTTTACAATGGATGCTTCTCCAACTCAGTCAAAAAGCTTTAAATATGTTTAGGCCAGGACTCAATACCAGAGATTCAGAGTTGAAGCCGTAAAGATCCCAGGAACTTAGAGGAAGCTTGCTGGGTGATGCCACACATACCAGATAACCACGCCTACCACCTTAGGGACCATGTCTTATCAGAGCCACTTTCTTTCTCTTTTATTATTATTTTAAATGATGATTCACTTTTGAGAGAGAGAGAGACAGAGCATGAGCGAGCGAGAGAGAGAGAGAGAGAGAGAGAGAGAGAGAGAGAGAGAGAGAGGGAAGGAGGGAGAAACAGAATCTGAAGCAGGATCCAGGCTCTGAGCTGTCAGCACAGAGCCTAATGTAGGGCTAGAACTCACACAATGTGAGATCATGACCTGAGTCAAAGTCAGAGGCTTCACCAACTGAGCCACCCAGGTGCCCCTCTTTCTCTTTTCTTAACATTTCCCTCAGCCCCAGTCCCATCTTAAACTCTGAAATCTAAACCTTCCTTTAACCCTTTATTCTTTTTGCTTCCCTGCCAATCTCCTTGAACTAGTAAATTGAGTTTTAGTGCCTCTGCCTTTTTGCTGCATGTTCAGTATCCAATCCACCACGTCGACACTCCTAACAAGCTTCTTCTAAGTGTCACCAATGACTAATAGTTAAACCTAAGGAGCATTTAACATTCCTTAGTTTGACCCAGCATTTGATCCTTTCATCCCTTTTACTAAGAGGTATCATTTTCTCTACGGTTTCCTCTAAAACTGTAGTAACAACTTCTGCTTTGGGGGTTCCTCCTAATATGCCAGCCCATTTCCCCATGGTACAGTCTTCCAGGGGTTGCAGTTACATCTTTACGTTGAAGCCTTTCTGGCTTCTGTTTCTGGCCTTCACCTCTCTCCTGGGTCTCAAGCTGTACACCTAATACTGATCAGCTGTATCCCTGGATGTGCCATGGGCACTGCAATTGCAGTGTGTCTGAAACCTGGAGTTGCTGCAGGTTTCTGGTAATATTAGCTTCTGGAATCTATCTCCTTTCCCCTCCTTTTATGACTCCTGCCTCAGTTCATGCCTTCACTCCCTTTTGCCTGGATTGCTGTTTTTGTCTGGTCTCTTTTGTCTGGTCTCCCTGCTTTTGTCTGGTCTCCCTGCTTTCAGTTTCTCTCAACACAAATTAGTCCATCCAAAACAGACTTTCTAAAACAAATCTGATCATGTCGCCACTGTGCTTAAAACTCTTTCATGGCTCCCCATCCTCTCTTAGAAAAAATGTATGGCTCAGAGTAGGCAGACTTTGGGGCCTTGCCCTAGCGTCCTTGGCCTCCACCCACCTACAGGACTTCTGAACCAGCCAGGCTAAGTCAGATCCCAATCCTGAGCCTGTTACTAATCTTTCTGCCCCTAGCATACATAGCTCATCTTTTCCACTCCAGGCTTCCCTGTAGCCTGGGAATACCTACAAAGGGGGACTATTATCAGGTCAGCTTGGCAGTGAGGCACATGCTGCAGAGTAGGGGCATGTCTATTGTTCACAGCTTGTTTAAGTTTTAAGTGATGTCTATACCCAACAGAGGCTCAAACTCAAGACACCAAGATCAAGAGTTGCATGCTCTTCTGACTGAGCCAGTCAGGCACCCCTGTTCACAGCTTTTTAATTTCAAAATTTTCAAACAGAGAGAAATGAAGAAAGAGTAAGACAGTGAATACCTGGGTACCATCCACCTAGAGTCAAGAAGGCAAAAACTTTAGCATCGTCCTTAACTTCTTTCTCACATACCTTATATTCTATTCATTAACAATTCCTTTAGGGTCTTCTTTCAGAATATATCCAACATCCAAATGCTTCTCCCCACCTCCTTTTCTGTGCCTGGATCCTAAACAGCACTTCTGACTGTGAATGTGAGCTTCCTCAAGGCTCCCTGCTTCCTTTTTGCTCCCTACAGTCTATTCTCACCCAGCGGTCAGAGGAATGCTGTTAAGTCCTTTGTCAGACTATGTCACTCCTTTGCTCAAAACCACAGAATGGCTTCTTTTTTTATATTATTTTTTTTTAATGTTTCTTTTTGAGAGAGAGAGAGAGTGAGAGTGGGGGAGGGACAGAGAGAGAGAGAGAGGGAGACACAGAACCCGAAGTAGGCTCCAGGCTCTGAGCTGTCAGCACAGAGCCCAACACCGAGCTTGAACCCACAAACTGGGAGATCATGACCTGGGCCCAAGTCTGACGCTTAACAGACTGAGCCCCCAGAATGGCTTCTGTCTACCATCTCTGAACTTCAGAGGAGAGGCTGACGTCCGCATAGCGGCACACAAAGCCTGTTTAATGTGCCACCAATATCTCCATGTCTTCACCTGTTACTCCTCTTCCTCACTCTGCTGTAGCCACAAAGGCTGTGTGTGGTTCCTCAAACAGGCCAGGCACAGCCCATCTCAGGGCTTTTCCATTTTCTTTTCCTTTGCTTGTTAGGTCCCTCACCCTCCATCCTCCCCACCCCCGTCTTTGGACAGGACTCACTTCCTCACGTTCTCAAGTGAAACCCTCCCTTACCTTCTGAAAATTGCATATTACTCGCCTTCTCTCTCCCATACTCTCAAACCGTCTGTCCCGGTTTTTCTCCATAGCAATTATCACCACTTGATACACTATGCAGCTTTCACTTCATCTTTGTCATGGTCTATAAGCTCCACAAAGACAGACACCCGTGTGCTGGGCTACCAGCTGCTCCCCCAGCACGTGGAACGGCGCCTGCCACAAACCGGAGCGCTGTCGGCTTCTGCAGAGTGGCTGGAGGAATGGGGAGCGTAGATGAGAAAACATTTAAGTCTCGGAAGACTTTTTGGAGGAGTAAAGCTAACCGCCGGCGCTCCCAAAACATAGTCGTGAGCGGGTGGCGGCCACCTCCGCTACCTCAGACCACGCCTACGGGGGGCGGGACATCGGCCGGAAGCCGCCCCCCAGCGGAAGACGGACTGGGTCGCCTAGGCTGTCCTCCCAACCTGCCCCAGGCTCCTGCCCCGCCCACGCGAAAGTGGGTGAAAGGTCGGCGGTGCCGGCGCTGCGGCTGGTGCAGTGGAGCAGGGCAGGCCCGGAACAGACCGACACAGTGCGGGCCAGACGGACGAACCATGGCTGACGAGGCGAAGCCCATCAGTCCGCTCAAGAACCTGCTGGCCGGCGGCTTCGGCGGCATGTGCCTGGTGTTTGTGGGGCACCCGCTGGACACCGTCAAGGTGCGAGGGAGACTGGGGTGCGGGCTGGAGGGAGGAGGCCCCGGCCAGACGCAGAAAGCAGCGTCTCCCACGAGGCGCAGCCCGGGCAGAAGCGGGGCCGGTGGGAGCTTCCGTGAGAAGTCCAGGGAATCACCCTTTCACTCTTTTTGGGGGTCGCGGAGTAGCCGTTCCACGCGCCCCAAAGAGGCAGATAGCGCAGAGACAGCAGCCTCTAACCGTCCACCAGGGGCTCTGATTTAAAGTTCTCTGTCCGGCCTCGCCTCCTGACCTTACGCTAATTCTTTAGGGACAGGAAAGGAGAAGCACCTGCCCAAAGCTCTGATTTCAGCAGACCTTATAACATTACCAGCAGGATTGAAACAGGTCACCTGTTAAAGCCCTTCTCAGAAAGAGAGCTAGACAGAGGCACAGTTATTCTAGAGATGTCTTTTGACACATTCCTCTGGGGCCAAAGTGCCCCCATCATCATTTCCTTCTCACTTTCCCGCCCCAGAGAGGGGGTTGGCCTGATAGGCCTCCAGTGGGAAATGATGATGTCCTCAGGGATAAGCTTCTTCCAAGAAAAGCAAGTGACTGACTTCGCACAGGGCCAGGATCATCCTCACAACTCCCAGGTGATGAAGCCATGGTCAAACTGAGGCTCTGGGAAGGAGAAAACTCACCTGGGCTTGTTCCCAGATCTTCCTCACATCTTGCCTCAATTCTTTCCCCGCAGCACATTTAGCAAAGCCTGGCTGGAGACCAAAGTCCATGCCCTGTGACTTAGCATTCAAAACTTCATCCTAGTTTTCTACCCTTATTTCTGAACACACATTTGGAGGAAATTGACACATAATGTCCAGGGTGGGCCTGTGGGAAGCAGACAGGAGTCTTACAGAGTGAGAAGTCTGCGTAGGGGACTTAAGACTAGTAAGAGAAAAGGGGGCGCCTGGGTGGCTCAGTTGGTTAAGTGGCCGACTTCGGCTCAGGTCATGATCTCGCGGTCTGTGAGTTCGAGCCCCATGTCGGGTTCTGTGCTGACAGCTCAGAGCCTGGAGCCTGCTTCGGATTCTGTGTCTCCCTTGCTCTCTGCCCCGCCCCCAATTGCTCTTTCTCTCTCTCAAAAATAAACAAACATTTAAAAAAAAAAAAAAAAAAAAGACTAGTAAGAGAAAAGAATTGTCTGGCCTCTCTTCCTACTCTTGATTCATGTAGCCAGACATCTTGTAAGTTCCAGGCATTTGGAACCTCTCCTAAAAGAAAACAAAACCCTCATTCGCTGCCTTATACAGGTGTTGCTCTTCTGTATCCTCTTGCCCTTCTTCCCCACAGATGTTACTCTCAAGAAGGGCCCAGTTATCTTTGTACTAACTGTAAATGACTGAAAATGTTCCCTGGCATTTTTAACCATCAAAAAGCCTCTGTTTAGCTTCAAACCACAAATTGCTGATTGCAATCCTTTTGACCACAGGCACCGGGGCTCCAGTCAAAGCCTAGCCTAGGGGCACCTTCAAAGGTCCGAGGTGACTAGCTGTTGCCTAAGAAGGCAAGAACTGCAGCACTTCATCTTTTTTTTTTTAATTTTTTTTAAATATTTATTTTTGAGAGACATAGAGACAGAGCATGAACTGGGGAAGGGTAGAGAGAAAGAGGGAGATACAGAATCTGAAGCAGGCTCCAGGCTCTGAGCCGTCAGCACAGAGCCCAACGTGGGGCTCGAACTCATGAACCATATGATCATGACCTGAGCTGAAGTCGGCCACTTAACCGACTGAGCCACCCAGGCGCCCCACGAACTGCAGCACTTCAGAGTTGGAGCTTGAAAGGCCGTGTGGTAGGTGGTAAAGGGCTGCCTGAGTTCTGGCTGGAGAAGTGGAGAACATTCTGAGCAGGGGAAGGGCAGGAGTGAAGGCAGATAAAGGCTTGGCAGTGGGAGTCAGGCTGTAAAATAAGATCAACCATGGAGTACTTTATTGTTTTGCTGTCTTGGATGGTGGATGTCATGATGGGACAGGTGTGAGATTTATACAAAATCACAAAGGTATCACTCAAGTTTTGATCTCTCGCTCCCTCCTTACTGAGCGAGGGAGGTTGTGCCTCACCGTGGAGGATCCGAAAGCCAATAAAAGGGATTTCAGTAGTCAAGCAGTTCTGTTTTACATTTCTACTCTTCTGTCCTATAAACTCCTTCGACTTGCATGGACTCTCCATTGCCTAGAGAGTGATTTCCTTATTGTGACATGTAAGGCCCTAACAAATAAAAGAATAAGAGATTCTAAAGAAACTGAGGACCACCATGGCGAAAATGGTGTTTTGAAAAGGTTAGTATGATAGCAACGTGAGAAGGACTTGGAAGCAGGACTCTGAGCAGGAAAAACAGGCAGGAAATAGACTGCAGAAGTAACTGGATGTATCAGTTATGTATCGCAGTATAACAACCCCAAACTTAGTGATATGAAACAATGACAGTCATCAACTCTCACAGTCTTTGTGAGGCAGGGTTTTGGGAGTAGCTTAGGTGGATAGTCTGACTTGGGGTTGCTTGTGAGGTTGCAGAGGTTAGCTGGGATCCAGGATGAATAAAGAACTCTTGCAACTCAATGAAAAGACAAATAGCCCAATTGAAAAATGGGCAAAGGACATAATATTGAATAAATTATTAGCCAAGTTTATAGGGACAGAAAGTACTGTAAGTGATTGCAAGGGGCTGAGAGGAGCAAGGAATAGAGAGTAACTACTAATGGCGTGGAGTTTCTTTGTGGGGTGATGAAAATGTTCTAAATTGATTGTAAGATTGTACAACTCAAAATTGCTTGTGAAGGTTGCACAACTCAAAATAGTAAAGACCATTGAACTATGCACTTTTTAAGAGTGAATTTTATGGTATGGAAATTATATCTTAAAAAGCCGTTGAGAAAAAGTACTGAACCAGGGTGCTCGGCTGACTCAATCGCTAGAGCTTGTGCCTCTTGATTTCTGGGTCTTGAGTTCGGGTACCATGTTGGGTGTAGAGATTACTTAAAAAAAAATAGTGAACCAAAGACAGTGCCCCCCACCCCTTAAAAAAAGATGTTGTCTGGGACTACACTCATCTGAAGGATTGGCTTCCAAGTGGTTCATTCACATGCTGGCAAGTTGGTGCCGGGTATTGTCAGGAGGCCTTCTCTCTTCAGTACATGGCCTCTCTAAGCTACTTGGGTATCCTCATAACATGGTGCCTGATTCCCCCCAAAGCAGATAACCTGAGAGAGACAGGCAGAAGCTGGCATTGTTATCACCTAGCCTTGGAAGTCATATAGCATCAATACCACCATACTATACTTGATAGAAGTAAGTTGGCTGAGTCTGGAGAGTGAATTAGGACTTACTTTCGAAGGGGAAAGAGCATCAAGGAATTAGTGGACATAATTGAAAACTACTACACTGGGTAAAGATGGGTTAGGACTTGGCCTAGGAAAGGACTCAGACAGAGAGGGGAAGAAATTAGGATTCCGGAAGCATCTTGAGGGACCACTCCAGCAGACTTGGTGCCATGTCAGTAAGAGTAGGGAGAGCAATAGGAAGTAGTCAGAGGTGATGCTGTGGTTTCATATCCTGAGGTAGCTAGGTGGCTCTGGCACAAATGGAACATTCATTAGGAAGGTGAGATTGCAGAGGTCATTTGAGTAGGGAGATCTTCACCAGGAAGTTGGAAGTATAGCCCTAAAGATGGGAGAGAAGGTCCGGAGATGGCCAAGTGATAGTCATCACTGAGTAGAAGCTGAAGCTCTGCAGTCTGAGTTTTCTGAATGGGATCATGGACCACATGGGATCGTGCTAAGCCTTGAAGAATGCCTGGAGTAGAAAAGGAGACGAGGGAGTTCTAAGAAGGGAGGTTTCAAAAGAGATGTTTTGAAGCGCTGTATATACCAAAAGGTTGAGAAGGATGGGGACCAACAGAAGTAGGATTAAATCCACCTTATTCCAGGGGTGCCTGGGTGGCTCAGTTGGTTAAGCGTCTGACTCTTGATTTCGGCTCAGGTCATGCTCTCATGGTTCGTGGGTTTGAGCCCCACGTCAGGCTCACGTTGGCAGTGCAGAGCCTGCTTAGGATTCTCTCTCTCCTCTCTCTGCCCCTCCCCAGCTCACGTTCTCTTTCTCTCTCAAAATAAATTAAAACTTTAAAAAATATATTTAAAAAAATCCACCTTACTCCAGAATGCCTTTGTGGAGTGCCTTACCTAACCACCTGCATGCCACCACAAATGGGAAGCTGGAGATTTGCATCAGGCAGGTCTTAACTACTGGCATATCACTTGAACTCTGTAAACCCAGTCTTATCTGTAAACTGGAAATACCCATCCTATTGGGTCATTGTGGGATCCATTAGGTAAGAAATAAATAGTGGAAGTGACTGGTCGAGGGGGAGAAAAGGTATGCTACTAATGACACGTGAGTTCAGAGTTTGAATAAATTGAAGGAAAGAGAAGTCTGAATCAAGCAGGTTAAGCAAATGCTGAGACATATACACAGGCACAGCTTTTCTCTGTTCAGAGTTTGGCAGGCAGTTCTGTTTCTGGGAGATGATTGTGTTTTAACTTCTGGTTTTAGGTCCGACTGCAGACCCAGCCCCCGAGTTTGCCTGGACAGCCTCCCATGTATTCTGGGACCTTTGACTGTTTCCGGAAGACACTTGTTAGAGAGGTATGGTATCTAGGTGTTGGGCATTCCTCTTACTCAGAGGACCACATTCACAGAGTCAGTTTGTTACTTCCCTGGGTGGACAGGGTGACTTTCTGCTGGAGGGCCAGCCCACAGCTGCAGCTGTCTCACTATGCCATCCAGTGCCCTCCCCTTGTTGCTCTGGAGTCTTTGATACTTCCAGCTGCTGTTTTATATGGATGACTGAAGCTAATAAAATGGTCCTCTGGTTTAAAAGGCAAAATTTGGGGCGCCTGGGTGACTCAGTTGGTTAAGTGTCCTATTTTTGGTTTCAGTTCAGGCCATGATCTCACGGTTTGTGAGTTTGAGCCCCATGTAGGCTCTGTGCAGACAGTATGGAGCCTGCTTGGGATTCTCTCCCCTCCCATCTCTCTGTCCCTCTCTCTCTCAAATATAAATAAATAAACTTAAAAATTTTTTGAAAAGCAGAATTAGACCACAGGGATTCAGTGAGGAATAAAAGGGAGAAAATGCAAATCCAGATCAATCGGTTCAGTAGAGATCAGTGTCAGAAGTTCATGGAAACTCTCAGGGTGCCTGGCTGGCTCAGTTGGTAAAGTGTATGACTTTTGATCCCAGAGTTGTGAATTCGAGCCCCATGTTGGGTGTGGAGATTATTTAAAAAAAAAAAAGAAAGAAAGAAAGAAAAGAAATGTAGGGAAAAAGAAGTTCATGTGAAGTCTACAGGAAAAGTCAGCCAATCTGAAGAACAGTCAGAGAGGCCAGTGAGTCTTTTTGTTTGTTCATTTTTGTTTTTGTTTTTGTTTTGATGTCTGATCATATTTATTTGTTACTCTTAGAAAAATCTCATTTTTTAAAAATATTTATTTTAGGGGCACCTGGGTGGCTCAGTTGGTTAAGCGGCCGACTTCAGCTCAGGTCAAGATCTCGCGGTCTGTGAGTTCGAGCCCCACATCGGGCTCTGTGCTGACAGCTCAGAGCCCGGAGCCTGCTTCAGATTCTGTATCTCCCTCTCTCTCTGCGCTTCCCTTGCTCACGCTCTGTCTCTATATCTCTCAAAAATAAAAATAAAAATAAATAAATAAATATTTATTTATTTTAATGTTTGTTTACTTTTGACAGAGAGACAGTGTGAGCAGGGGAGGGGCAGAGAAAGAGGGAGGCACAGAATCTGAAGCAGGCTCCAGACCCTGAGCTGTCAGCACAGAGCCCGACGTGGGGCTCAAACTCAAAAACCATGAGATCATGACCTGAGCCAAAGTCGGTGCTTAACCGACTGAGCCACCCAGGTGCCCCTAGAAAAATCTCATTTTTGACTGGACTCAGACTTAGAGGTAGAAGCTCCCAGAGAAGACACCCCCCCATCTCTTGGCAATCTGTCTCTGGCGTTTTTCTTTGGCCTCCTTCAATCTCCTGGCTGTTTTAAGTTTTCCTTATAGTTCTTTTTTTTTTTTTTTATGTTTGGGTTTTTTTGGGTTTTTTTGGTTTGTTTTTTGGTTTTGGTTTTTGTTTTTTGAGAGAGAGAGAAACAGTACCGTTGCAGAAATTTTTACCACAATACCCAGGATTCATTGTCTCACTGCTTCGAAGAATGAAGAAGTAGACACAAAATGAGCAGCAGGCAAAAGTTTATTAGAGTATAAGATTAGAAAGGAAGAATACTAGGAAATCTCTCTTTACAGAGAGGATATTCAAAAGTCATTGCCTAGGCCAGTGAGTCTTAAAACTCCTAGACAAAGACATTAAATTGGTTTGCAGTTATTGGATTACATGATAACTTCAGATATTTCTTACAATGAAAAAATGGGATTTTAAAAAGCTTTATTTTTTTTTTTAATTTTTTTTAATGTTTATTTTTGAGACAGAGAGAGACAGAGCATGAGTGGGGGAGGGGCAGAGAGAGAGGGAGGTACAGAATCCGAAGCAGGCTCCAGGCTCTGAGCCGTCAGCACAGAGCCCGACGCGGGGCTCGAACTCACAGACCGTGAGATCTGACCTGAGCCGTAGCCGGCCGCTTAACCGACGGAGCCACCCAGGCGCCCCTAAAAAGCTTTATTACTAGTGATATTTATTACTCATTGCATTAACACATATGTTAAAAGATCTTATTGAGAATTTTTCCTTTGCTTCTTATAACTCTCATGTAAACACTCGATTAAATACATAGTCTTAGGGCATCTGGGTGGCTCAGTTGGTTAAGCATCCGACTTTGGCTCAGGTCATGATCTCACGGTTCATGGGTTCAAGCCCTACATCAGGCTCTGTGCTGACAGCTCAGAGCCTAGAGCTGCTTCAGATTGTGCGTCTTCCTCTCTCTCTGCCCCTCCCTCACTCATGCATGCTCTGTCTCTCTTTCTTTCCAATTTTAGTATATGTGCTGCCGAAGCGAGCACTGTCTCTCTTTCTTAAAATAAACATTAAAAAAATTGTTTTAAATATATAGTCTTTGTTAAATATACAGAAACTGAGAAGTAGGTGTCACCCAGATAAAGAAAGGAGACTGGTAAGTGATGGATTAAGCCTTGGGGGAGAAGTTGTTCCCAGGGTTCCTGCAGGACCCACGCCTGAGATGGTGCTGCCTTTTCTTCTGTAAGGCATTCTTTCTTTCATCTGTGCTGCCGAGCTGAGTCTCATCAGGGTCCTATTGAGGCTTTAGGATTCGAATCTGCACCGAGTCCTCTGCACTGGAAGAAGAGAGGCAGGATTTACATGCCTCTTGATCAAGGAACACTGAGCACCTGTTTAGTGTCTGGGGACTGTGCTGAGTCCTGGGGACCTGGTGAGAATGGCTTATACAAACCCAACTCCCTGTAGGTTGAATAGGCTTCCTTAGTCCATATGTATGCACGTCTTTGGTTTTTGCTGTGCCAGACTGAGCTCTCTGCTTTCCGAAGCCGCGAGAGGTCTTGGCTGTGCTGCATGAAAATGAGTGGGCCAAGATGGTGGAAGGAAGGCAAGCCGGGAGGCCAGGACTTAGCTAGGTCCTTAGGACTTGGGCATCCTTCTCAGCCCCGGCAGGGAGCCGTAGGCTTTGGAAGGACTTTGTCACGTGCTGCTTTTGTAGATCCTCCTCAGAACCTTCTCTTTCTCTTTCACTCTTTCCTGTTTACTGCCTTTGTACTTTGTCCTCAGCGAGTCTGCTTACAGCCTCTGGAAATGTTAGACCTTTGCAGGCCCCAGGAGTGCCGACCGGTACGGTTGTGCCTCTTTAGTTCAGGAAAGAAGATTGGTTGGGAGTGCCCAGCGTCTGCAGAGAGACAGGTTCTCCAGAGTCTGTGGACTCTTCCAGATGTGGAGTGCCACCCTGTTTCTCCTGTAGCTCTCTCTTAAGGAGCAACTATAACATTTGTGTGTAATATTATCTGTTATTTTGCATTAAAGTGATATGAGCACTTGGGTTTGTTACTGAAAGGCTTGTAACAAAGTAGCAAAATGATTTATCCACCTCTTCTCCAGAGGTAATTTTTTTCATCTTTTCCAGTTGTTTATTATGTTTCTACCTAAAAAATATACATTTACAACTATATTTAATACACTTTTTATATATTTTAGCTATTTCTGGTAGATGATTTTAAGTCTTATGTTTCTTTTTTAAAATGTTTTTTTAAAAAGTTTATTAAAATTTTTTAATGTTTATTTTTGAAACAGAAAGAAAGAGAGACAGAGCACGAGTGGGGGAGAGGCAGCGAGAGAGAGGGAGATACAGAATCTGAAGCAGCCTTCAGGCTCTGAGCTGTCTGCACAGAGCCTGATGTGAGGCCTGAACTCACAAACCGTGAGATCATGACCTGAGCCAAAGTCAGAGATGCTTGACTGACTAAGCCATCCAGGCACCCTTATTTATTTATTTTGAGAGAGAGAAAAATTATGCACACAAGCAGGGGAGTGGCAGAGAGAGAGAACCCCAAGCAGACTCTGTACTGTCAGCACAAGAGCCCAGTGTGGGGCTTGAACTCACAAACCGTAGATTGTGACCTGAGCTGAAACCAAGAGTCAGACACTTAACCAGCTGAGCCACCTAGTTGACCCTAGTCTTACCTTTCTTTCTGCCCACTTTCTGTCCTCCCATATAGTTTTATCATACTTTGTGGTTTAATCCATTTACTGTTTTCACGATTACAACTTGATATATTTTTTCTCTTAACTAAGTAATGTAGTATGATGTGCATTTTATTTCTCGTGTGACTTTTTGTTTCTCTTGAGGTTGGGGGAAATAATTGTGTCAGTTTCTTTTGCTTGTGTTTCTCTGAATTGCTGTCTCAGTTATCCTGTACCTAAGAAAGCTCTGTGGAGTACCTTTCTGTTTGATTTTCCACACTGCCTAAAGAGTTATAATCTGTTGTTCCACTGTGAGTTGTTTCACCCTGTTTTTCTTGGAAACATCCCTTCTGGAGTCCTCTATCCTCATCCTGTTGTGTGGACTGGCTTCTTTCCAGGCCCACAGTACCCAACACCATCCTAGAAGCCTCCTTTATCTCTCTCAGGCTGAACCGTTGGTCTCCTGGGTCCCAAATCTTCCTTTTCCCTGGTTTACGAACCTCATTTGGTTGGGATATCTGTTTCTCTGTTTATTGGCTACTGACTTAGTTGATTTTATCACAAAACTAGATGAGTGAAAATTGACGTGCAGTGTTACTATTGTTTCTAATAATAAAAACCCCATAACTTAGTACTCGGAAAATACAAAAATTTCTTAATTACCTATCATCTCACCCCAAGGAAGTCAGATCACATTGACTTATCTTATATTCTAGCCTGCCTTTTTAGTGATCTCTAAGTAGACTTAGTAATATCTTCTCATGTTACAATGTGATTTAATGGCCATGTGATAGTCCGTTTATGGAATTCCCATCATTTGTCTCGTTAATCTCCTATTTGGGGTTTTTTTTTGTTTATTCCAAAATTTTGGGAGCTTATAAATGCCTAGGGTCGTTCTCTTTTTACATCTCTGAGTATTTTCTTAAAATAAATTTCTAGACAGAGAATTTCCTGGTGAAAGGGCATGCTGCATATTGCCAGATTGTCTTCCAGAATAAAAGCTGTTTCTAGTTTCTTGAGCAGTGTATAAAAGGACAACGATTTCTGGGGGTTTCTTCCTTTTATTTTTTTTTTTTAAGTTTATTTTGAGAGAGAGAGAGATGGGGGAGGGGCAGAGAGAGAGAGAGAGAGAGAGAGAGAGAGAATCCCAAGCAGGCTCTGCACCGTCAGCACAGAGCCCAATGCAGGGCTCAGACCCACAAACTGTGAGATCATGACCTGAGCTGAAACCAAGAGTTGGACACTTAACCAACTGAGTCACCCAGGTGCCTCTGGGATTTTCTTCCTTTTAAAAGTTCTCTTTGTTCGGAGAAGAGGTGAAGGAAGGAAGCCACAGTTTAAAGGACACACTACTTCCCTGTTTCAGCAGTATAAAGGGTAGTTGTGTCTATAAACAGTTTCTGTTCCTGTGATTCCTTGCAGGGCATCACGGGGCTATATCGGGGCATGGCTGCCCCCATCATAGGGGTCACCCCCATGTTTGCTGTATGCTTCTTTGGGTTTGGTTTGGGGAAGAAACTGCAGCAGAAACACCCAGAGGATGTGCTCAGGTGAGTACTTACAGGTCTGGAGCACTTAAAACTGTTCTGCCTGGTGGTGTGACATGGGTCAAAGTGAAAAATCTTGGCAGATGGTGAGTGGCTGTCCCACTGGAACCCTAACACTGGCTCTTGGTTGCTCCACATGAGGGAGGTACTTGAGTTTCTTTTGCCCTGTGAACCAAAGGGAAAAGGAAAACAACCCCAAGTCCTCCCCCATCTTCCCTACCAGGTTGTCATAATTTCTTCTGTGAAGTGGTATCACTTGCTGTGGATATTAGTAATATCAACCACACAGCATCGGGAGGACTGAACGTGAAAAAGTGTGTAAAATGCCATCAACAGTCCCCAGTGCTGCAGCAATGACAACAGCAGCCTCGTTTTCCATCCCCTACTTGGGAAAAGGGAAGGATGCTTAACCAACTGAGCTACCCAGGTGCCCCTCAATTTTTTTTTAATTAAACAATTTTTAGCTTTTAATCAAAGTATAGTTGACACATAATATTAGTTTCCGGTGTATAACGTAGTGATTTAACAATTACATACAGTGTGAAATGCTCACATGGTAAATGTAGTTCCTATCTGTCACCATACAAAGTTATTGCAATATTATTGACTGTATTCACTGTGATGTACTTTCACCAGACAAGCTTCTCGGGATGCAGGGGGATTCAGAGTGGAAATACGGGATTACAAGATGTCCTCAGTCTGAGACTTGCTTGGTGACGACAACTCCTGGGAAGGCCTGCAGGCAGCACAGATCCCACAGAGGCTGCCCAGGCTTGAGGTCCTGGAGCTTGAGGGAGGGAGCTGAGGGTGCTGTGTGGTTGTTTTCTGTCATGACTTCAGGCCACAGCATGCTGAGTAAGGGTCTAGGACATAGATGAGATGCTTGTAATGTGAAACTATTTCTGGAATCCTTGTGACCCTCTGAATGTGACAAGCTTCTATAAACAGCCCCACAGGTGCCCACAAATGTGGATGTGTTCGGGGTCCTTTTGGAGCTGTGCTTGGCTGTTGGTAGTCCAAATTCCCATGGACACATGTCTTCTCTGAGCAGCTGGTCTTCTAGTTCATGTACCAGCTCATAGCTATACCAGGGCCATGTGCTAAAACCCCCAGTGGGGTGATTGTTAGTACTTTGGCCTGTGGGTTGTGTTCCCTGTACAATCACATCAGCATGCAGAGAAACACCCTTTCTGCTTGAGCAAAGGTTGAGACACTTAGGACCCCACTCATATAATCCTGCCATGTTCTAAATTCTGGACATCAGCCCTGCCGTGTTTCCTCTCCCTGCAGTGGTATTTGGGGTTAGTGTGGAAATGAGCATTACCAGGATCTTGGAATGGATGCCCAAGAAGGTCCAGACTCACAGATGCCAGCCTAGGGTGGGTGTGGGGAGTGGCAGAATGGGCCAGGGAGTCATAGAGTAGCTAAAGAGTACCCTGTGCACACACACAGAACCCATTCGGAGGAAAGTCCTTACTCCTAGGAGATAGGGGTGTGCCTTGCCTGGGGTATGAGCGTCCTGCAAAGTACAGAGCATGTTGGTCTCAGGAGGAGAAGTTCAGTGGCTGAGAGGGCTCCTCTTGGAGACAGCAGTGTGAACTGAGTCTGTAAAGGAGGTGGTGCATGAAAGCAAGTCTGTTGACTGTTCAACAGTCAACCTGTGTGCTAGGTCTGCATGTCTGAGGTGAGAATGTAAAACAAACAGAAAACAAAACAAAAACAAAAAAAAACAGGGATGTTTAAATTGATGCCCTACCTAGAGGGAAGGACTGCAGTGGATGTCTCCCTACCCCTGTTTGACGTCTGTTCTCCAGGTCTTGGGCTTTTGTTGAGTGGGACCTGGCTGAAGGCTCAGCTGTCAGACGCTTGGGGTCAGGAGGGGCCTGAGGCTCTGGCAAGTAACTGAAGACTTATAGTAACTTTTCTTAAATTGTGGAGGCTCTGTCTAAATGTTAATTGTAGTTTATGCTCCATTGCTTCCTGGCGACCCTTATATTACTAATATTAAAGGAGATGCCAGAGGTAGCATAGACAGCTGCGTGCTATAGATACCTAGAGCCTCAACTCCTCCAATACTTGGTATGGTTCATCTGTGGGAGCCAGGGTGAGGATCCATCTCTCTGACCACTCAGGGATCATTCCCGGCCACAGAACCCATCATGCCTTTCTGGGTTCCATCCCAGCATCGTACAGCACACTCCTTAGAATTGGCCTAGGTGCCCCTCATCCTGTGGAAGTGGCCACAGCTGTCCCCCTAGCCTTGATGCTGTCCTGCTTGAGTCTTGGCTTAAAATGTTCTCAGGCCCTTGGTGATCCAGAGGAAGTGATATTGGAGGGAAACCGGGGTAGACTGAGACTCAGATTTTGAGTTAGAGGCTTTCTTCCACAACAACCCTGAGTTTTACAAATGGGGAATCAAGGCTCAGTGACGCCTAAAAACTAGTCTGTAGTCATTGTGCATGGCAGGCCCAAGGGAGCGAATCGTGTCACTATAAAGCTCCCGTGGGTGAGACCAGCTGGGTATGCAGGTGGCTTTTTAGACCAAGCTCATATTACTCTTGGTACTGAGACCCCTGCTCTGGGAAATTTGACCTCAGGATACACCTAGAACTTTGCTTTTGTGCAAAATGTGATTCATTTCTGCTGGGCTTCTGCCTAGTCCAAGTGCATATTTTTTCTTACAAAGTCATCCTTTGTGCTGGGATTGCTGCTGTTTGGGTGGTTAGTCACAGGTGCTTGCCTCTGGGTTTTGTTTCCAATACAGCTACCCCCAAATATTTGCAGCTGGGATGTTATCTGGTGTATTCACCACGGGAATTATGACCCCTGGAGAACGGATCAAGTGCTTGTTACAGGTAAGGGTTCGAGCTGGGGTGGGGGGTTGTGATCTGGGGGGAGGTGGCTAGCTTTTTCCTTTCAGTATGCAATTTTGTGTGGATGTTTATGTCCTTTCACCCTTTATAAAGGCTTCAGGTCAGGTGTGCAAAACAGGTTCAAGGTTTTCAGGAACATGGAAGCAATCGTAGTAGAATCGAGATCCAGGACAGTATAACAAACCAACCAAAATGTCACACCTGTGACGTGTCATTCCAGACTTATCCACTCTTATTAACAGCTACTTCAGGAACTCTGAAAGGTGAGTCATGTCTCTTCAGAGGTGGAAGGGAGGCTGCTTCTGCCCAATATATCTTATATCTCTACCAGTTGCCCAAAGGCTCAGTGCCCTTTGAGTGCCTGGCTCGTTGACAGCCAAGGGTGTGAACTGGCTGCCTGCCTTACCATGTAGGCTCCTTTTAAAACAAAAATGTTACTGCTGTTTTCTTCTAATAGCTGAAGTAATTTAACACAAAATTATTGCTAGAAAATTTTGATAATGCAGAAAAGCACAAAGAAAAAAATGTATTTATCATCCATGATACCACCCTACTGAGGTAACAATTGGTATGTTTTCTGTGTGAATTCTTCTAGCCTTTTTGGTAAACATGTATGTTAAGAAATGTTAACTTTTGAGATACAATTGGGGTTACATAAAGTATTAGTTTTGTAACCAGCTTTTTTCACTTGATGTATTCTAATTTTCTGTGTGGTTATTTTTCTCAAGCATCATGTTCTCTATCTTATTTCATTACATGGCGGTCACTTACCCAATAATCCCTTATATGGGGGCATGACAAATTATATACGATAGCAAACATCTTTGTAAGTTTTTGTGTGTATGTCTGATTCTTTTTTTTTTTTTTAATGTTTATTTATTTTTGAGAGAGAGAGAGAGTGAGCAGGGGAGGGGCAGAGTGAGAGGGAGACAGAGGATCCAAAGCAGGCTCCTTCTGTCAGTGCAGAGCCCAGTGTAGGACTTGAACTCACTAACTGTGAGATCTTGACTGAGCCACCTAGGCACCCCATGTATACCTAATTATTTTCTTATACTAAATGTCCAGACGTGAAATTAGTATGCTTAAAGGTATATACATTTATTTATTTATTTGGTTGGTTAGTTAGTTAGTTAAAGTTTGTTTATTTTGAGGTGAGGAGAGGGGGAGAGAGCTGGAGAGAGCTAGAGAGAGAGAATCCCAAGCAGGCTCCATAATGTCACCACAGAGCCCAATGCGGGACTCAATCCCATGACCTGAGCCAAGATCAAGTGTTGGACGCTTAACTGACTGAGCCATTCAGGCACCCCTAAAGCTGTATACTTTAAAAAGTTTTTAAAACATAATACCAAATGGCCCTCCTATAAAGGCCTATCCCTTTCTATTCCAGTCAATAATATAGGAACACCCACTGACCAGCAAACTCTGCAGCATCTAATTTACAATCTTTGCCAGTCTGATGGGTGAAAAATTTGCATTGTTTTAATTTTTTCAAATGTTTAATTTTGAGAGAACACGGGTGGGAAGGGGCAGAGAGAAAGGGACAGAGGATCTGAAGTGGGCTCTGTGCTGACAGGCTGATAAGCAGCAAGCCTGAGAACCATGAACCATGAGATCATGACCTGAGCCGAAGTCGGTTGCTCAATCGACTGAGCCACCAGGCGCCCCAATTTTTCATGCTTTTAAATGGTGATGAGGTTAATTATTTTGGTGAATATTAGTTGTTTGTATTATTCCTTTATGAAGTACCTATTTTTCTTTGTTCATTTGTTTGTTTTTTGGCTTATAAAAGCTTTGGACATATTAAGGTTGTTAATTACTTATCGTATGTGGCAAGTCTTTTCCATGGTTTGTACTTGTCATTTAATTTTGTGTATTTTTTTGAGCTTTTAACAGTGCAAGCTTTATTCCAATTTTGTGTGTTTTTTAATTAAGCTTTTTATTTTGAAGTAATTATAGATATATGTGCACTTGTAAAAAATAATGTAAAGGAAAAAATAATAATACAAAGAGATCACATTTACGTCTTACCCAATTTTCCCATGAAGGTAACATCTTGTAAAACCCTAGAACAATATTACATCCAGAATATTGATATTGATATGGTAAACATACAGAACATTTCCATCATTGCTGTGGCCACATCCACTTTCCTTCTCCCACTCCAGTTCTTAGCTACCCCAGCAACTATGGGTCTGTACTCCATTTTTATAATTTTATAATTTCAAGAATGTTATATAAATCATACTGTAGTAAATTTACCAGGTAAACTTTTTGGATTGGCTTAAAAAAAATTTTTTTTGTAATGTTTATTCTTTTTTTTTTTTTTTTTTTGAGGGGAGGAGGGGCACATAGAGAGAGGGACAGAGGATCTGAAGCAGGCTCTGTGCTGACAGCAATAAGTCCAGTGTGGGGCTCTAACTCACGAACTGTGAGATCATGACCTGAGCTGAAGTCAGACACTTAACTGAACCACCCAGATGCCCCTGAATTGGCATTTTTAACTCAACATAATTTTCTAGAGATTCACCAGATTGTTGCATGAATGAATTATTCATTTGTCTTTAATAGTCCATGGTGTGTTTAACTTTTCATCCATTGAAGGACATCTGGGTTGTTTCCAGTTTTTGGCTATTATGAATAAAGATGGTATAAACATTTGTATTCAGAGGTTTTTCTGAGAAAATAAGTTTTCAGTTCTCAGGGATAAATGCCCAAGAGTACAATTGTTGAGTCATATGCATCCTCATATGCTCAGTTGCATGTTTAGGGTTCTTTTTTTTTTTTTAGAGGGTAAACAGCAGAGAGGGGTAGAGGGAGAGAAAAAGAGAATCTTTAGCAGGCTCCACACTCCCCACAGAGCCCAATGTGGGACTCGATCACACAATCCTGGGATCATGACTTGAGCTGAAATTAAGAGTCAGATGTTCAACCACTCAACTGTCTGAGCCACCCAGGTGTCCCTTTACTGTTGAATGTTGAGAGTCCTTTATTCTAGATACTAGTGGTTTGACAGATACATGGTTTGCAAATATTTTCTCTCAGTTTATAGTTTGTCTTTTCATCCTCTGAACAGAGTCTTTAGAGCAAACATTTTTTTTTAAATGTTTATTTTGTGCTCCTCCTCTTTGTGGGAAAGGTGCAGAGAGAGGGGGAGAGAGAGAATCCCAAGCAGGCTCAGAACCTGATGCAGGGCTTGAACTCACGAACCAAGAGATCATGACCTGAGCCAAAACCAAGAGTTTTTTTTGGCTCAACTGACCGAGCCACCCAGGCCCCCCTTGAACAAACAATTTTAATTTTGATAAAGTTGGGTTTGTTAATTTTTATTTTATGGATTAGGCTTTAGATGTTTGAGGCATTGGATCTCTTTACATAGCCTGAGATCCCAAAGATTTCCTCCTGTGTTTTTTTCTAAGAATTTTATTTATAGTTTAACATTTTACATTCATGTGACCCCATTTTGAATTAATTTGTACATAATGTACAAGAATTTTGACATAGTTCTTTTTTTTTTTCTTTTGCCTATATCTGTCCAATTACACCAGTGCCATTTGTTGAAAAGACTTATCTTACTTCACTGAATTGTTTACACTGTTGTTAAAAATCAACTCAGCATAGTGGTGCCTGGGTGGCTCGCTCAGTCAGTTAAGCATCTGACTCTTGGTTTCGGCTCAGGTCCTGATCTCACGGTTCATGAGTTTGAGCCCCACATTGGGCTCTGCACTGACAGTGTGGAGCCTTCTTGGGATCTTCTGTCTCCTCCCTCTGTCTGCCCTTCCCCTGCTCATGCTCTCTCTCTCTCTCTCTCTCTCTCTCTCAAATAAATACTTAAAAAAGAATCAACTGGGCATATTTGTGTGGATCTACTTCTTCTATATTTTTCTTCCCTTGATCTATATGTCTATCCTTTCACTAATACTACACAGTCTTGATTAATATAGGCATATAATTAGTCTTGAAATGGAGTAGACTGATCCCTCCCACTTTATTCTTAAAAAAAAAAAGTAACCTTGTTCTAGCTATTCTAATTGCTTTGTATTTCCATATAATCTTTAGGATAATATAGAAAATTGAGAAAAATTTTGCTGAGATATATGTTAAATCTATGGATCAATTTGGATGAAATTGATACTATTTTGAGTCTTCTAATCCATGGACATGGTATGTCTCTCCATTTAATTTTTTTCGTCAACACTGTGTAGTTTTAAGCATCTAAATCCTGTACATGTTTGTTTATATCTATATTTAAGTCTTCTCTCTTTTATAACTTTGAAAAATGGCATTGTTGGGGTGCCTGGCTGGCTCAGTTGGTAGAGCATATGACTCTTGATCTCAGGATTGTAAATTTGAGCCCCATATTGGGTACAGAGATTACTTAAAAATAAAATCTTTTAAAAAATGGCATTGGGAGGGGCGCCTGGGTGGCTCAGTCGGTTAAGCGGCCGACTTCGGCTCAGGTCATGATCTCGCGGTCTGCGAGTTCGAGCCCCGCATCGGGCTCTGTGCTGACGGCTCATCAGAGCCTGGAGGCTGCTTCGGATTCTGTGTCTCCCTCTCTCTCTCTGCCCTTCCCCTGTTCGTGCTCTGTTTCTATGTCTCTCAAAAATAAATAAACGTTAAAAAAAAATTTTTTTTTAAATGGCATTGGGAATGGTACCGTAAGTTTAATTTTGTTATCTACATGTTCATAGCTAGTTCATAGAAACACAATTGATTTTTATATGTTAATCTTATGTCCTGTGACCTTCCTGAATCTTTTATTAGTTCTAGGATTATTTTTTTTTATCAAATATGAGATATTTTATGTAGAAAGTCATGCTATTTGCAAATAGAGACAGCTTTATTTCTTCATTTCTGAGTCATTTAGCTTTTATTTCCTTATTTCACTGGCTAGAATTTCCAGTACTATGCTGAATAAGAATGATGAGGATGGACATTTTTGCCTTGCTCCCATTCAGGGAAGTATTTATTATTTCATTGTTAAATATGTTAGATGTACTTTTTTTTGTAGATGCTCTTTATCAAGTTGAGGAAGTTACCTTCTTTTATCCTTTTTTTTCTTAGAATTTTATCATGAATGGATACTGACTTTTGTCAAATACTTTTTTTTTCCTGCATAGATTGATGTGATCATGTGAGTTTTCTTTAACTAGTTAATATGGTGGATTACATCAACTGATTTTCAAATATTGAACCAACTTTGCATTGCCAGAATAAACCCACCAACTTGGCATTGTGCATAATTCTTTTTATATATTGCTGAATTCTATTTGCTTATGTTTTGTTAAAGATTTTTGCATATACAATCATGAAAGATATTGGTCTGTCATATTTTTTTTCTGTGTTGTTTTATCCGGTTTTAGTATTATAATATTAATTTCATGAAATGAATTGGGAAATGCTCCCTTTTCTGTGTTCTGAGAAAGATTATAGAATTGGTGTGAATTCTTTAAACCTTTGATAGAATTTTGTAATGAATTATGGATTTGGGAGGGAGGAGTTTTAAAATTATGAATTCAATTTTCTTAATAGTTACAAGACTGTTCAACTTAATCATTTCATCTTGAGCAAATTGTGGTAGTTTATGTTTTTGTTTTCTTATCTATGTTGTCAAATTTGTGTGTTTAGAGTTATTTGTAGTATTCCCTTATTATCCTTTTGATGTCTACAGGGTCTGTGGTGATATCTTCTGTTTTATTCCTGATATTAGTAATTCGTAACTTCTCTTTTTTATCAGCCTCACTGTAGGTTTGTTAATTTTTTTGCTCCTTTCAAGAAAATAGCTTTTTGTTGTACTGATTTCCTCTGTTGTTTTTCTGTTTTCAATTTCATTGGTTTCTGCTTGTATCTTTATTATTTCCTTCATTTTGCTTGTTTTAGGTTTAGTTTGCTTTTCTTTGTTTTTGTTTTTCAAATATTTATTTTTGAAAGAGAGAGCATGAGCAGGGGAGGGGCAGAGAGGGTGACCAAGGATGTGAACCAGGCTCTGTGCTGACAGTGGAGAGCCCAATGGGGCTTGAACTCACAAATTGTGAGATCATGACCCTGAGCCACAGTTGGACACTTAATTGACTGAGCCACCCAGGTGCCCCTTAGGGAGGTTTTTGAGGTGAGAACTTATTAGATTGTTGATTTGAGCCTTTTCCTCTTTTCAAATGTATGCAGTCAGTGCTCTAGGGTTTCATCAGCACTTTAGCTTTGTCTCACAAACTTACATATATGTTTAAGAAATATACTTAATATATATATTTAAGTTTATTTATTTATTTAAGTAATCTCTATATCCAACATGGGGCTCAAACGCACAACCCTGACTGAGAATAACACTCACATGCTTTTCTGACTGAGAGAGTAAGGCATCCCAAAGTTAGATATATTTTAATTCCCAGTCAATTCAGTGTGTTTTCTAATTTTCTTTGGGACTTCGTTTTTGAATTATTATTATTATTATTATTTTAATGTTTATTTATTTTTGAGAGAGACAGAGACAGGTGTGAGCTGGGGAGGGACAGAGACAGAGAGGGAGACACAGAATCTGAAGCAGGTTCCAGGCTCTGAGCTATCAGCACAGAGCCCCACACAGGGCTTGAACTCGCCAGCCATGAGATCATGACCTGAGCCAAAGTCGGTCTAAGCCACCCAGGCACCCTCTTTTTGAATTATTTAGAAGAGTGTTGTTTGATTACAAGTGTTGGAGATTATTGATTTCTAGTTTTGAGTCCATTGTGATCAGAGAACATATTCTGTATTACTTAAAACACTTTAGGGTGCCTGGGTGGCTCAGTCAATTAAGCGTCTGACTGTTGGTTTTGGCTCAGGTCATAACCTTACAATTCGTGAGTTTGAGCTCTGTGTTGGACTCTG
This sequence comes from Paguma larvata, assembly GCA_030068075.1. Taxonomy (NCBI): domain Eukaryota; kingdom Metazoa; phylum Chordata; class Mammalia; order Carnivora; family Viverridae; genus Paguma; species Paguma larvata. The sequence goes on along the minus strand of CM057842.1, from coordinate 17,070,387 downwards.
CACTGACAGCGTGGAGCCTGCTTGGGATTCTCTCTCTCTCTCTCTCTCTCTCTCTCTCTCTCTCTCTCTCTTTCTCTCTCTCTCTCTCTCTCTCTCAAAATAAATGAATAAACACAACGAAATTTAAAAATTTTTAAATTTCTTGAGGCTTGTTTTATGCTCATGGTCTGTCTTGGCTTATGTTTCATGGACACTTGAAAGAATGTATTTTGCTGTCATTTGGTGGGGTGTTCTGTAAATGTCGATTAGATCCTCTTGATTGATAATACTGAGTTCTTCTTTATCTTTGGTGATTTTCAGTCTTTTTGTTCTACCAATTCGTTGATAGAGGGAGTTGAAATCTCCAACTGTATTTGTGGGTTTGTTTGTTTCTCCTTTCAGTTCTATCAATTTCGCTATACATAGTTTGTAGCTTTTTTGTTTGGTACATACATATTTTGAATTGCTTGTTCTTGGTATATTGGCCTTTTTATCACTATCCCATAATTTTGCTTACTATGTTCTTCTTTCCTTCCCTGATGTCTCAGGGTTCCTTCTTTCATTGTTTCCTTTCTGTGTAGAGAACTTCCTTTCACTATTCTTTTGGGGCAGCTGTTCTTTTGGAGTAGGTAGTCTTTTGCCGACAAATTTTCTCTGTTTTCCTTCGTCTAAGAATGCCTGATTTTCCCTTTATTCCTGAAGGATATTTTTGCTAGACATTGGATTCTGGGTTGACAATTCTTTTCTTTCAGCACCTGAAAGATACCGTGCCCTTCGTTTCTATCATCTTGGTTTCTGCTGTCATTCAAATTGTTTAGGTAAAGTGTCATTTTCCTCTGGCTGCTCTTAAGATTTTTTTTCTCTGTCTTTAGATTTCAGAAGTTTGTTTGTGATGTGTCATTGCATAGATTTATTTGGGTTTATTCTGTTTAGTATTTGCTTAGCTTGTTGAATCTGTATGTTTATGTTTTGACACATTGGGAACATTTTGGGAAGTTCTTAGCAATTATTTCTTCAAGTGCATTTTCAGTCCCATCCTCTTTTCTTCTCTCTTTCTGGGGCCCTGAAGTCACAAATATTAGATTGTTTTGTTATAATCACATAGGTCCTTGAGTTCTGTTCAATCTATTTCAGTCTGTTTTGTTTTTGTTATTCAGATTGGGTTTTCCATTGTTTTATTTTCCAGTTTAAAGATTTTTTTTTTTCTCTCTTGCCTCTGTTCTGCTCTGGAGTGAGCCATGCATCGAACTTTTTATTTCAGTTGTGTTTTTCTTTTCTTTTTCTCTTGTATTTTTACTTATTTATTTATTATTTTTTCATTATTTTATTTTATTATTATTATTTTTTAAGGAGGCTTCATGCCCAACTCGGAGCCCAATGTGGGGCCTGAACTCATGACCTCGAGATCAAGACCTGAGCTGAGATCAACAGTCGGATTCCTGGGGTGCTTGGGTGGCTCAGTTGGTTGGGTGCACGACTCTTGATTTTGACTCAGGTTATGATCTCATAGTTTTGTGGGCTTAAGTCTCGCATTAGGCTCTGCACTGATCATGCAGAGCCTGCTCAGGATTCTCCCTCTCTCTCTGCCCCTCCCCAACTTGTGCTCTCTCTGTCTCTCTCAAAAAAAAAAAAAAAAAAAAAATAATTGGACTCCTAACCAACTGAACCACCCAGGAACTCCTCCATTTTTTCAATTATACAGTTTCCACTTGGTTCTTCCTTACATCTTCTATTTCTGTGCTGTGGCTTCTATTTTCATCTGTTTCAAGCATATTTATAATTACTTATTGAAAGATTTTTTTTTACCATGGCTGCTTTAAAATTTTTGTCAGGGGGCGCCTGGGTGGCTCAGTCGGTTAAGCGGCCGACTTCGGCTCAGGTCATGATCTCACGGTCTGTGAGTTCGAGCCCCGCGTCGGGCTCTGTGCTGATGGCTCAGAGCTTGGAGCCTGCTTCGGATTCTGTGTCTCCCTCTCTCTCTGCCCTTCCCTTGCTCACTTTCTCTCTCTATGTCTCTCAATAATAAAATAAAAACGCTTAAAAAAAAAAAAAAAGTTTTGTCAGATAATAAAGGCTCTGTTATCTTGGTATTGTCATCTATTGTTTGTCTTTTTCCTCTCACTTTAAGATCTGCCAGGTTTGGGGTACGATGAGTGATTTTCACTTGAGACCTGTATATTTGCATATTACATTGAAACTGTGGCTCTTATTTAAACTTCCTCTTTTAGAGGCTTCTGACTTTTCTATTAGGAAAAGGAAGGATGCTGCCTTGTTACTGTCAGATGGAGGTAGAAGAGATTCTCCATTCAGTCTCTGTTGGCATCTCAGGGTGGGGCACTTCTTTTTACTGCTGGGTGGGTGTGGGAGTTCCAGCATCTCCACTGACCCCATAGGATAGGAGGGCGCTGGTTACTGGCTGGCAAGGATGAAAGTCCTAGTTCCTTACTTGGCCTTCTCTGACTCCACCCTGGCAGCATGTTGATACAGCCCTACAAGGGTGGAAGTCTAAGCTTCCCACTTGGTCTTTGCTGGTGTGGATGGGATTTGAGGCCTATTTTTTAGTTTTTGTTTCCTATGGTGAATGGCTACAGTTAAGTGTTTGTTGCCTAAAAAATTTTTGTCTTTCTAGGCTCTCCCTTTCCTGGTCTTTTGTCTAGAGAACACAGGCTTTTCTTGAGGTTTCTTTTGGTTTATGTTTGTTTGGGTTCCTGGATTGCCAGTTTCCTCAGCTTCAAGTCTGAGTCCAAAGAACTCACCACCATGTCGTTCCTCAAGTTTGAAGGTCCCTACTCAGTCTTCCTTTTTTTCCAAACTTTCAGACTCCTCTCCTGTTTGTTTTAAAAATAATGTTAGGGGCGCCTGGGTGGCTCAGTAGGTTGGGCGTCCGACTTCGGCTCAGGTCATGATCTCGCGATTCGTGAGTTCAAGCCCTGCATCGGGCTCTGTGCTGACAGCTCAGAGCCTGGAGCCTGCTTCAGATTCTGTGTCTCCCTCTCTCTCTGCCTCTCCCCTGCTCACACTCTGTCTCTCAAAAATGAATAAACTTAAAAAATAAAATAAAATAAAAAATAAAAAAATAAAATAATGTTAGACGTGCCTGGGTGGCTCAGTCGGTTAAGCGTCTGACTTTGGCTCAGGTCATGATCTCGTGGTTCATGGGTTTGAGCCCCACGTCGGGCTCTGTGCTGACAGCTCAGAGCGTGGAGCCTGCTTTGTGGATTCTGTGTCTCCGTCTTTCTCTGCCCACCCCCCGCTCGTACTCTGTCTGTCTGTCTGTCTGTCTCTCTCTTTCAAAAATAAATAAAAGCATTAAAAAATTTTTTTAAAATAACGTCTAGAATTTTTGGCAGCTCTTTATACCCATAGGTCCTGTCCCCATGGTTGAAGTAAACCACCTTTTCTGCACCAAAAAAAAAAAATTAAAAAAAATAAAAATAATGTCTAGGGTTTTTTTGTTGTTTCACTTTAGCAGGAAGAATAGGGAAAAGTACTTCCTAGAAGCAAGGTCTATATATTAATTTTGACTAAGGGAATGTTTGTTTTCAGTAACTGTGTCCATCAGTCTTTTCCATCATGGCTTCTTTCTTTTCCATTGTGCCTGAAGTCCTTTTCTGCTCCTAGATGAGATAATCCCTACTCTTCTCTTGCACTCCTCTGCTCTGCTGGGTGACTACTTTCTACTTCTCCTCTCTTCTCAAATCCCCATTCTCTCAGCACATAATTTGGCTTTCTATTTCACTGAGAAAACTGAAACTACTAGAAGACTAAGACTTCACCAGTTACTCTCCACCACCTCCATCCACCCTCTGGCACCTGTTACTACATCCATGGCTGCCCAGCTTGTTTCCATCGATTGTGGCCCATGCCTTTGCTTGATCCTATCTCCTCTTTGTATCCTGGATCCTATCTCCTCTTACCCATCGATAGACCTCACTTCAATAGTTCTTCTTTCTTCTCCTTCAACATTAATTTTTGCACTCCATGGATTGTTCTCATTATCAGTAAAAGTATAAATATGCTTGTATTTTCACCTTGAAAATACAAAGTTCTATTCTGTTTCCTGCATCAATTTCTGTGCTTCATGTCTTTCGTCCCCCTTTATGTTAAAACTCTTTGAAAAGTTTTTGTGTTTTTCGTTTGTGTTTTCTACTTATTGTCTCTAGCTCCTCTTCTGCTGGAGTAGGTCCTCGTTCCGGCGAATCTAGGGGTCCACGAAGGATGAATGGTTAGGCGAAATGAGGTGAGAGAGCCTCGAGAAAGATGAAGTCTGATGACCAAGCAGGCAGCCCTGGGAATTCTGGCGTCTCTGGCGTCTCTGCCCTGCCGGCCTCAGTGTCTTTATTTAAAGGTAGTGAGTTACATTACAGCAATGAGTGACAGCTCATCAGTAAGCATAGTTTGAACAATAATGTGTTATATCGGTAAAGCGGCGAATCTTGCAAGTTGTTTTCAAGTTAGTTAGCATATAAATTTAAGGCTGGGGGAGAGGACAGGAAGTTACCTGGGCCTGACTATGTTAATTATCTATAAACAGTCCAGGAGTCATTGCCTATTCTTCCAATTACAATGGGGGAGGTCCAACCCGTCTGGCAAGGACAGAATCCCCAATGCTTGTCCTTTGCCCGTGAATTTACATAATAGGAGCCTAACATTTACACAAATCACACCAATATTCAGCCAGCTCATAACTGGCTATCAATCTATGCAACCCATCCCCGAGATGCAACCTTAAGGTGGTCAGGCTACTCTCATTCAGATGCAATTCATCAAAGCATCCTGCTCCAGGTCCTTCCTTTTATCTAAATGTGGTAAAACAAAAGAGCATTACATTCCTTAAGCCAAAGAGAGTAGTTGTAAGACTAGGCGCCAGTTTGGCTGGAGAGCTTTTGCTTCAACCTTTTCCACACAGGGAGGGGTCTCAACCTGTGAGCCCAAACGGCTCCCAACACTCTTCCTTAATTGTTAAACCCACTTTAGTCTAGCTTTTACCTCACAACTGCAACAAAGTAGTTTTGTCAAGGTTACCAGTGAGCTTTACATTAAATCCAGTGTTCAATTCTTGGCCCTCATCTTTCTTGATCCATTAATAGAATTTGACTCAGCTGATTCTCTCTTATTGAAGAGCTATCTTCATTTGGCTTCTCTCCTGATATTCCTTTGACCTACTTGGCTGGTCTTCTCGGTCTTTGTTGATTCATCATCATCTTCTTGATCTTTTAATGTCATGCTCTACATGGCTTATTCCTATTACACACATTTCCTTGGTGATTTCTTCTTGTGTCTTTTTAGACACTATATATATATGCTGATGATTCTCTGGTTTGTATTTCCAAATCAGGCTTTTCCTCAACTCCAGACTAGTTTATCCAACATTTCCATTTGGATGCTAATAGGCACCTCAGAGTCACCATGTGCGAAAAAGAACTCCTTATCTTCCCCAATAACTGCTCCACCTTCTGCAACTCAGTTGTGGCAACACCATCCTTCTAGTTGTTCAGCTCTAAAGCCCAGGAGTCATGATAGGTTCCTCTCCTTCTCATTGTGTATATCCCATCTGTTGAATAGTTAAGTTTGCTTTCAGAATATCCCAAGTCTATCCCTTCTCATCCCTCCACTTGCAGCCACATTGCCCCAGGCGGCCTTCATCACTGAACGGTGAGAAGATTCTGATAGTAATATGTCATTCCATACCAATCCAATTCAGCCCTCCAGGTCACTGTGAGTCCGCTCCAGTGTCCTCTGGTCACATGGTCTCTTTGCTATTCCTCAGACATTCCAGGCCTACATGTGCCCAGATCATTTGGGGAAGTTATATTTTAAAAAGCCATTGATACTTGATTGACATTGTTTTAAATTTATTATTTTGAGGAGAAGTGATGTCTTTCCAATAAAAACGTTCCTAAACAGAATTATGACTTTTTATTCATTTCTTCTTTTATGTCCCCCAGAGATGTTTTAGAGTTTTTATGCAAATCCTATTACTGCTTAATGTACATATATCTTATTGCTATTTTGTTATTATTTAAAAATTTTTTTAATTTTTTTTATTTTTGAGAGAGAGAACATAACGGGGGCAGGGGCAGAGAGAGAGGGAGACACAGAAATCAGAAGCAGGCTCTGAGCTGTCAGTACAGAGCCTGATGCGGGGATCAAACCCCCAAACCAGGATATCATGACCTGAGCTGAAGTCAGATGCCCAACCAACTGAGCCATCCAGACATCCCATATTTTGTTATTTTTTTTGAGAAAGAGAAAGCATATGCACAAGAGCTGGGGAAGGGGCAGAGGGAGGGAGGGGGGAGAGAAAAAAAAGAGAGAATGAGAGAGAGAGACAGGAAGAGAGAGAGAGGGAGAATCTTAAGCAGGCTCCACATTCAGCACAGAACCCAATGTGGAGCTCAATCCCATGACTCTGCGATTATGACCTGAGCCAAAATCAAGAGTTCAACATTCAACCAACTGAGTCACTGTGGTGGCCCTTTATTGCTATTTTGAATGGAATTATTTTCCATTATTTTCAACTCGTTATTGTTGGTGTGTAAGAAAATTATTGGACTTGGGATATGTGTCGGTTGAGTGTCTGACTTTGGCTCAGGTCATGATCTCATGGTTTTTGAGTTTGAGTCCTACATCAGGCTCGGGCTTGCTGCTGTTAGTGTGGAGTCTGCTTCCGATCCTCTGTCTCCCTTTCTCTCTGCCCCTCGCCTGCTCACGCACGCTCACAGGCACATGCTCTCTTTCCCTCTCCCTCTCGAAAGTAAGTAAACATAAAAAAAAAAAAAAGAAAGAAAAAGAAAAGATTAGACTTCTATATTTATTTTGTAAGTGTTTCTCCTTGGGACTGTTAAAACCTAACTCTCTAGCTTTAATTATTCTTTGGTTGATGCCTCTGTCTGTTGATTCCCTTTGACTCTATACTTCAGGTGGATCTTGCATGGGGATCTTTCTCTCAGATCTTTTCCAGGATTACTGCAGCCTGCCTTTCTCATGCTCTTGACTCTTTTTTTTTTTTTTTAACTTTTTTTTTTAGCGTTTTTATTTTTTCATTTTTGAGAGACATAGAGACAGAGCATGAGCAAGGGAAGGGCAGAGAGAGATGGAGACACAGAATCCGAAGCAGGCTCCAGGCTCTGAGCTGTCAGCACAGAGCCCGATGCGGGGCTCGAACTCATAGACCGTGAGATCATGACCTGAGCTGAAGTCGGCCGCCCAACCGACTGAGCCACCCAGGCGCCCCTCATGCTCTTGACTCCTAGGCCCTGGATCCCTGAGGCTGGGTTGGAAGCCTCTCTTTGGCTTTCCCCTGGCTCTGCACAGGACTTCTATCCTGGCACTTAGAACTCTGAATGCCATTTCCTGTTCACCTTTCCTTAACCAAGCTTCCTGATCAGTGAGGTCTTGGTATGGGTTTGGCATTCAATGGATATTTGTTAAAGGAATAAGTGAGTGACTGAAGTATTTGTCTCCTCCTTTCTAGACCTTCCAACTAGATTTATTGGGAATGCTCTTGCATTTGAGAGCATTCCTCCACTTATTTTCCAACTTCTCTGTTGATTTTCTTTCTTGTCAGTGTATTTATACTTTGTGATATTTTCATTTAGCTTTATTTCCCAGTGACTTCCACCAATATTCAATTTTCCAAATAACCGTCAGTTTGACAGTGAAGTGTTTAATTGGTCTGATACCTAATGACCACGTCCACACTCACCTTGTAATCTTCTGTAACATGCTGAGTCTGTTGACTTTGATGTTGCTCCTGCTGACTTTGATGACTTTTCCCTCCCTCTCAGATTCAGGCTTCTTCAGGGGAAACCAAGTACACTGGGGCCTTGGACTGTGCAAAGAAGCTATATCAGGAGTCTGGGATCCGAGGCATCTACAAAGGAACAGTGCTTACCCTCATGCGAGGTAACATTTTCGGTTCTCCGCCTGAGGTCACCTTGGTTGGGGGCTCATCTGAGGTGCATTTGCCACAGAGGGTCTTACCTGCATCCCCAGATTCGCCTTGGCACTATGCAAGCCACACCTCTAACAAGGCTGGCATGGTGAGCCCTGGTTTTAGGCAGTCTCACCCCAGCCAGCATGGACACAAATGAGGATGGGGGGGTGAGTATCAACATCTTCTGGCAGGCTGGCCCTCAAGGATGTGTCCAGACAGTGGCAGTTACATGGGAAGTAGATAGAAATCGTGGCTGGAGGGATGAGTGGGAGGAAAGAGTGACTTAAGGACACCGGAGCTCTCCATGGTTTCAAGAGGCATATTCTGCTGGGGTGGCAGTAGGAAAGGCAGTCACAGCCTCACCCTTGTTCTGACATGGTAGCTTGGAAGAAGGCCAGAGGCTAGCAGTGCTTATAACTGGGAGTGGGGACCACTCAGAACTTTGTAGATGAAATGTTGTCATGTGTGTTTGTGCTCACTCACACCCCCAAAAGCATGTGCTTTGGGGCAAAGTGCTTGCCCCAAAGCATGTAATTACTGCAGAGGGATTACTGCAGATAGATTACTGCAGATAGGAAGTGCTGCTGAGGAACTTCCCAGGAAGCCTTGAAGGGACCAGTTCCAAGCTTGACTCTTCTAAATTCAAGAAATCTATGAGGATTTTATATCATTTAATTCACCTCTTTCTTGCTACTAACAGATGTTCCAGCCAGTGGGATGTATTTCATGACATATGAGTGGCTGAAAAATATCCTCACTCCAGAGGGAAAGAGGTAAGGAGAATAGAAGAACTTAGAAGCCACTTTGCTTGGTCATGGGTTGGTTGCCCTATACTGTGAATGTGTCTGACGGCAGAGTGGAACTTGCTCCTGGCTCCACGTCCACTTAACTCTCCTTGCTGCTGAGACCCCGTCTAGCACAGCTAACTCTGTACTTCACCTACTGGAGCAAGTATATAAAACAAGTCCATGAAACCTTCTCCAAGGAGTGGCAGCTGCTATGTCACAGGAGCCCTGGCCTTGGACCTCCTCCCTCTGGCCAGTTTCTCCCTCTCTGTAACTGCCCCATCTGCCATAGGAGGGATAGTCTGAACACCACTCTCACAGCCTTTGTCTGACTGGGGGTGCGGTTGGTATTCTGCAGTGTCAGTGAGCTCAGCGTGCCTCGGATCCTGGTGGCTGGGGGCATCGCTGGGATCTTCAACTGGGCTGTGGCAATCCCCCCGGACGTGCTCAAGTCCCGCTTCCAGACTGGTTAGTGGAGGGTAGTGGGGTAGATGGGTTGGAGTGGGTCCCAGCACTGGCTTCCCCTGTGGTGCAGAGCTTTTAGAGCCCTAAAGATACCCACTTTCCACAGCAGCACCCAGCATCTGTCTGATCAACATTTTCCCTTGTAGTCATTTGTGTTCTAGGAACCCTAGACTCACTTCTTGTTGGCCAAAACACAAAATGAGTGAGGTAAGCAGTCAAATCAACTCTCCTGCCTTCACATGAGCAGAAGGACTATTTCATTCTTTGTTCTTCTCCACTCCCTCAGCATCAGTAATCCAGACAGTGTGTCTGTTTCTCCCAAGGTGAACTGTGTTGTCTGTGGACTTGTCCCAGGTGACCTGCAAAGTGTCTTCTTTCTGATGCTGTGACCCTGCAGGAAGACTTGACTACAAATTTGTCCCCATGTGAGTTACCATGGTTAGGTCAGGAAGCTTCCTAAAGCCTTAACAGTTGGATTCCACCCACAGCACCTCCTGGAAAGTATCCTAACGGTTTCAGAGATGTTCTGAGAGAGCTGATCCGGGATGAAGGAGTCACATCCTTGTATAAGGGGTTCAATGCAGTGATGATCCGAGCCTTTCCAGCCAATGCGGTGAGTGGCAGACAAGGGGCTGTACTTTCCCTTCAGGGCTTAGAGCAGGGTCCAAAGTCTAGGTGGGTTGACTTTTGCTTGCTCCTAGGATTAGATTTGGGAGCTCAGTTTCCCCAAATCCTATCCTCAGCCAGAGCTTCCTTATTTGCTTCCTTTCCTGAAGCCTCAGGAGGACTTGTCTTTGGGATTATCTGAGGGGAGGGGCTTTGATTTCCTGACTTGGCCATCAGAAGTGGGCAGTTGTGAGACATGGATTTTCTTCCCCTCTCAGGAATGAGAAAGCACAGCTTGATTCTCTGACCTGGGGTGGGAATGAAGTTAGGGAGGGTTCTGATGAAGTTAGGGAGTAGTTCTGGTCCTGACAGGGTCAGCTGTGGTCTCTATGATAGTCACAACGCCTGCTGGTTTTTCTCTTCCTTCCAACCCCTTCTCAGGCCTGTTTCCTTGGCTTTGAAGTTGCCATGAAGTTCCTTAACTGGGCCACCCCCAACTTGTGAGGCTGAAGGCTGCTCGAGGCTTCTGGATGATGGAAGCTATCACCGAGGAAGGAGCAGTGGGCAGGACTAGGCAGTCCTGAAGGGCAAAGGGAGGGGAATGGTGGGATCAGAGCTCTGTGCATGGACTTGTTGAGACCATTGCCTTAATGACATCCTCTACCTGGTATAACTTGGTGTGCCACTTTGAAACTTGAATTTACTCTTGTTAATTTAAGGGATCTCAAGATGATTTGGAGGTGGAGTAAGTAGCTTCTAGACCAGATACCAGAGAGCTGTCTACTGGTTGACTGCAGGCCCTATTACACCCAAAATACTACTCAAGAAAGAGGGAATCTCAGCATCTCACTGATAGCACTATGCATATTTTCAGCCAGCTGACCAGCAGCTGGTGTGTTCTTCAATCCCTACCCAGGAACATACACCAGATTTCCAGGGTGTCATCTAATCCTGGCCTGCACGTGGGGATGTGGACTTGAGGCCCACATCTCTCTGTCCAAGTGGACTGAGCAAATGTGCCTAGGGGCAGAGAGCCTGTTAACAGTCGGGTTGGTTTTTTTTTTTTTTTTTTAATACATGCAAGTGATCAAAACTTAAATTACAGTAGCCCAATTTCCCAGGAGTAGACGGAGAGCTTTTCTTCCTACAGAGTGAGGAGGATTTGGAATTGACAGTCAGAGCCCTGCTGAGATGACAAAGCCTGGGGTACAGGAAAAGGCCATTTTTGCACACTCTTTTCTCATGAGAGCGCCCTCTTTTAACAGGAAACAATAAATGTTGTTTCTACTTTTTGCATTGTGTGAAATTTTCTTTTGATTTTGGTCATTTCGACAGGTAGCCTGTACCCTTGGTCGAGGCTGTCAGAGATCTGGTCTCTGTCCTTGGTGGCTTCAGGCAGGGGCTTCAGCAGGAGAAAGAGGAAGAAGTTTTGGCTAGCCCAGCCTTCCTTGATGTCCCAGCAGCAGCTGTCTGATGGGGAAGGGTGTGGGGGGACCAGGTGACTTGATTGCTAACTGTTCCCATAGTCCTCAGTACAAGCCTGCAGCCCTTCTCTTCATTCTTTTATATCTCTGCCCTCAGCCACATTAGTGTCTGAGCTAACAGCGTTGATTGCTCTAAAAGCCAAAAGCAGTCTTGACTTTTCATATGGGTTTTGGGGTCACTGTGATCTGATGTCACCAGACGGGCTTTACTAATTAGGTAAATTGATGCCTGGGTGTATCCAGAGGAGGTGAAGGAGACAAATTAGTTTGTCCTTGTCTGGTGGATGGTGAGGCTACAGGAGCTGGGCTTCTCTGGCATTGTCCCAACTGGCAGTCACAGTTACAGTTCTGCTGGCACTTCCCACCTTGCTGCAGCTACACAGAGATCCTTGGACTTTGGCTTTAGAGCCATCACTTTGCATGAAGGGGTGAGGGGCAGGGACCCACTCCCGTCTGGGAGTGGGTGTGGCCAGTTGGGCAGGAAGCTGAGAGTTGGGGGTTTAAGGAAGGACACTTTCTTCCACGGAAGATATTTTGGATGACCAGATAGGAATTATGGTCAAGTAAAACAAAACAAAACAAACAAACAAAAAACATTGTTTAGAGACGAATATTGTGCACCCTCTGCTTGGGAAGATTAATTCAGCGTTACAACTGCCCCCTCATTCTGCAGGATGTCTTTAATCTCTCACTGGTTTGGAGATGGCCATGTACATGTTTCCGGAAGCCCTGTCCTTGAGACAGTTCTGCAACCTCGGCCTTTGCCTGGAAGCCCATGTGAATGCATTTACGTTCCAGCCAAATGACAGTCATTCCCATGGCTCAGGATCACTTTTACAGTCTGTGCTTCTGGATAATTCGCCCTTTGAAACAACTTCCATTTTAAAACGGAATGGTTTGTGTCCTTGACGTTAGTGGCAGTAGATTCTTTTATTCCTTTGGTTGTTCAGTAGGTGTTAAGTCAAATAGGGAAGCCCCAGGAGGCATATTTGTGAAGGGAGCAGAGCAGATGGTGAGTAACTCCCTCCTGACTGGCACTTCCTTTCTATGATGCACTTTGAAATGCCACCTGTTCCTGATATATCTTTTCTTTCCCTGATGGGGGTAGGTGGGGGAAGAGGTTGGGGCCCTCCTCAGCAATTTCTCTGACTGTCACAGACAGTCTTAAGTAGAAGTGCGACACAAGTGTTAAAACAACCAACCGGTGATAACAGCCTCACCCAGGCACAAAGCAGAGTATAAGTGGGTCAAAGGTGAGAGGCAGATGGTGGGATGTTGCAACAAGCCTATTAGAAGCAACAGTAGTGGGGCATCTGGGTGACTCAGTGTGTTGAGTGTCCAACTCTTGATCCTAGGGTTGTGGGATCAAGCCCTGTGTTGGGCTCTGCCCTGAGCATGGAGCCTGCTTAAGTTGCTGTCTCTCTCCCCTTCTCCCCTGCTTGTGCTCGCTCGCTCTCTCTCTCTAAAAAAAAAAAAAAAAAAAAAGGACACAGTAATGCCATTTTTGCTCTAAGGTCATATCATCTCAACCCATAATTCTTTCCTTACAGTTCTTTTGAGGCTGGAACCCCTTATGCCCTTTCTAACCTTTTCATTGGTTCATTCTTATTTCTTTATCCCCATGTAATTCAATGTTTAGTGGGCAAGGAATTTTACCCCCACTTTCAGATGTGGAAGCCACTGCTCAGACAGGGTAAACTGATCTGTCAAGATCATGGGCAAATTGATAATAGAGGGCAGGTAATAGAGTGAGGTCTGGGTGTCCACAGGCCTGAAGAAAGGCTCGTGGTGCTATCAGAGGCTGTCCTGGGGCTGCTTGACCCAAACTCCAGGAGGCCTGTCTGTGCCTCAGGGTCAAAGCCCAAGCATCTGACTGTGAATCAGGCCACAGGTAGCACACAGAGTCCCCACAGGCACTGGGAAAGCCCCAGGGCCAGATGTTCCCTGAGGGCTCTCTTTTCTGCTTTCTCTGCTCTGGTGAGCATGTAGGCCTGTGACTCTTCAGCCAGGCTCTCCTTTGCTTTCCAGGTTTAGTCCATGCCTTGACGGGTCTCTGAGGCAGATCCAAGGTCCACTGCAGACAGAGACTGACACGTTCTGGGGAAACAGGTCACCCCTGGGGAGGGGGTGGCTCACAGGTTCAGAAACCGGTGGCCTGGGAATTAACTGCTCCCTGGGGCATGGATGCTTGTTAAAATAGACCAGACTTTCTGGACCAAAGGCAAGTGGGCTCATGAGAGAGGCTGAAGGACAGCTTGGGTGATGGCAGAGAAAACCTACCCCATTTCCTCAATTATTCCTGGCAATGGGGATCATAAACACTTCTAAGGCAAAATAGAAACTAATGGTGGTAGATACTAAATGAGCTGGGAAGACTGGACCAGAGGGGCTGGTATGCAGAGGTGATCAGGTGACCAATGGGTCCCAGGAGAAAAGTAGGGGAATGTAGTGGCTTAGAGATCCCCTTTGGGCAGAGAAGAGGGAGGTGTTGTTGCTGGGGCTGAGTCTCCTTCTCCACCCCTGGTAGGCAGAAGTTATCAGAGGGCAGAGGAGTATAAGCTGGAAGGTCTGAGCCTAGAGCAGCCTTCCGGAGGAGTCTGGGGGAGTTTGGGTGTTTCCTTTCTTCCTGGAAAGAGAAAAAAAGCCAAACCTTTAAAATAATAAACCTATTGGGGTACCTGGGTGGCTCCGTTGGTTAAGCATCTGACTCGATCTCAGCTCAGGTCTTGATCTCAGGGTTGTGAGTTCAATCTAGAGTACATGAAATCAGGGGTGCCTGGGTGGCTCAGTTGGTTAAGTATCTGACTACAGCTCAGGTCATGATCTCACGGTTTGTGAGTTCGAGCCCTGTGTTGGGCTCTGTGTTGACTGCTTGGAGCCTGGAGCCTGCTTCTGATTCTATGTCTCCCTCTCTCTCTGCTCCTCCCTGGCTTGCACTCTGTCTCACTCTTGAAGATAAATAAACATTAAAAAAAAAAAAAAGAGTACATGAAATCCACTGTTTCATTGGACATAGTAGTTGGTGCCCTACCCATGTTCATTTTCACCAGACCCACTGCTATCAGGGTAACCATGTGCCCCACCTGTCTTACTGTTCATCCATAGTTGTAAAATCTCTGGTAATTGCCCCCATTGTGTTCATGTCTGCCTGTGGTTGGTGGTGTGGCATTCTGCAAGATTTGACTGTCTGCCTAGTGACTCCTAGGACTGGCTTGGAGCTGAGCACCTGTCAGTGCTCTGGGGCCTCCTCTTCTCTACCACAGTCTCTATATTTCCCTTGCTTTCGAGGGTCTCTGTTTTTGGCCTTTTCACCCACCATCACTTACTGTTGGTAGCTGTTTCCCGGTTACCAACTGTCTGTGCGTCTGGTTGCCACAGTGACCTCCAATGGTGCAGTTGGACAGGCTTGAATAAAGGCAGTCTTAGGAGGGTAAGGGTAGAAGATGTGGGATTCAGGGCCCTAGTACTCTAATGCTCTAGGGCACTCTTATTTGGCCTGCTCAGCTAGGCATTCATGAAGGCCCTTGGGAATCCACTTACTGCAGAAAGACCCAGAAGGTGCAGAGATGGATCCCTGCTCTTGGACCAGGTGTTAGGGGAGGGGAGCCAAGTAGGGCCTGGAGGCTGGCTGGTTGGCCTTCCTTACTCTCAGGCTTGTCTGGAACAGCTATGGAGTTCCTGCTTTCTGTAGCTCTCATTCCTTCCAGCTCCAAAGATCCCCTTTGAATGTCCTGTTTGCTGCATAGATGGCCAAACTGTGGAGCATCAGAGAGCAAACTGGCTTGCTCCTGGCGGAGGCTGATGGAGATTCCTTGGTGTGACTGGGAGAACCTGCCCACACCCAGCTCTGTCATCAGTCCTGGAGTAGTCTTCCTCTATCTTATTTTGTAATTGAGGTCAGAGTCCTAACTGTACAGGCACCTGTCCCCCTTTAAAACATATAAAACCTGAAGAATGAGCAAACTAGGGAGTGGAGTCGTGAATTTGCCTTTCCAGAGGGTTGGTTGTAGGATTATTTGAAGCAGGCAGATCCCCAGGTGTGGTGGTGCAGTGGGAGTCGCACCCAAGTTTTCTGGGTCTGTGCTGACTTTTGGAAAACTTGGAAGGGTCAGTCTACTCAAGAGCAGAGAAGAATTGGGAAACCCTGCCCCTTTAGTCTCTACTGCCTATCCTTAGTGCAGTGTTCATATGCTGAGATCAGAAACACAGCTTTGAAGAAAAGTATCCTAGTTCTGAGACAGGGGTCAGGAGAACTGGCTTTGCTTGCTGTGTGGAAACCATTCATTCATTCATTCAGTAAATCTTCTCTAAAGAGTGTGCAGTAAGGACCAGCAGGAAACAAGTTGGCCACTATCCCTCCTCTCACAAAGTAGATGGTCCAAGACTCTAGGGGTCAAGGAACTTGACCAGGGAGACACTACTATTTGAAATCACAGGCTTACCTGGCCTAGAGCGTGGGTGGCTTCTGTACCAGTGGGGATCAGTTGCTCCTATTTCCAGAAGCTCAGTTCCCAGCAGCACTGAGCTTCTGGGTGTGTGCCAAGCCAATATGAGAGGTCTTAGTGCTGA
The DNA here is from genome assembly GCA_030068075.1 of Paguma larvata. Lineage (NCBI taxonomy): Eukaryota > Metazoa > Chordata > Mammalia > Carnivora > Viverridae > Paguma > Paguma larvata. The sequence goes on along the minus strand of CM057842.1, from coordinate 17,054,560 downwards.
TTTTAATTAATACTGGGTAATTACCAGGTGGAGCTTAACCATCCTAAATGCCTTTGAGGTTCCCAAGCCTACAGCTAGTCACTTTCTGGCTGAGCCCAGCAAGGAGAGGCAGGACTCTGTCCTATGCCCACTCGGCCTTTTGTCAGCACTGTGACCCAGGACAGCTAAACCTAACCTTTTTCTATTCTCTTCCAATCTGGTGTGGGTGAAGGGGGCAACTTGGGAAATAGCCTAGCCTCTCCAATTCACCTATGCTCCCTCTCTAGGGGCAAAGGGTAACTGTGCCTTGTGGTCTGCTCAACACCATCAGTGTGAGTCCAGGGTGGGGTGTGGGAAGAGAAGAGGCTGCAGACCTGGTCCTGGGAATCTTGGTGGGAATGCTCAAGAGGAGGAACAGGCACAGAGGTTGTTCCTGACCTGGGCCTTATGCCAGTTTCTCAGGGTACATGTTTGGCTCAGTGACTCTTCCAGGCTTATTTCTCTGCCTGTGGCTCCCAAATTACTATATCTTTGAAACTCCACAATCTACAAGTCCTTCCCTGTTTGACATTTCGAAGACGTCCTGCCAGACTTCCGAGGGTCTTATGGCCATGCCACCATTCCACCCAGTGGCCGGGGTGGTCTTAACTGTTTATCAGGCCTCTGAGTCAGCTTGAATGTCATCCCCTGAAGTGGGCCCTCTTGCTCTGCACCACAACTGGAACCACATTGAGGTTTTAATGTATGTGCCTGCGTCTGGCTATCTGGCTGTAGGCTGTGTCCCTGGAGCCTACCAGGCTCTTAGCGAGTGTTGAAACAATACATGAAAGGTCTTCAGGACTAGGTGGAAAGCACTGACCACTGCCTTTGGCGGGTAGACCACTCATTCCCGCGCCTCGACCTCAACCCCGGACTGGTCACAGTCGGCGGGCGGCCCAGCAGCGCACGCGCACTGAGGGCCGGCGGGCGGCGGGGGCGCGCACGCCCGCGGCCGCGTGCGTCACAACCCGGGCTCCTGCCCCGCCCGTCCCGCCTGCCCGCTTGTCGGTCCCCGCGGCGGCGGCGGCTGCCCAGTGACAGCGGCGGCGGCGGCGGCGCCAGGCCAGCCGTAGTAGCGTAGGGTCGTGCAGCCCGGAGCCACACACCCGGCCGAAGGGCGGCGGGGCTCTAGGAAGGCCGGAGCCGGGTCGCGCGGGAGGAGACCTCGCGGGCGCCAGGCGAGAGGCCGGCGTGAGGGAGCGCGGAACCGGTGGCCGCCGGCGGCCCGCACCCGCCTGTCCTCGCGGCAGCCGCCGGCATGAGCCACATCCAGATCCCGCCGGGGCTCACGGAGCTGCTGCAGGGCTACACAGTGGAGGTGCTGCGGCAGCAGCCGCCCGACCTCGTCGACTTCGCGGTGGACTACTTCACCCGCCTGCGCGAGGCCCGCTCGCAAGCCGCCAGCCCGCTCTTTGCCCCTCCTTCCGGCTCCCAGGGTCTGGAGTCCGGCTCTGGCCTGGTCACCGACGCGAAGGCGGAGAGCGAGTCGGAGGACGACGAAGACTTGGATGGTAGGCGGCGGCCTGGGCCGACGTTCGCGGTGGGGGGACGGAGGGGGCGGTGCAGGGGTCTCTAGAGGCGCCGCGGGGGCCGAGCACACTGGGCCGGGACCTTGGAGCTCTCTGGCGGAGTTTGCCCGGGTTTCCCGAGCCGGGGGCGTGAGCCCCGCGTGTGCCACTTCCCGGCTGCGCTCCGCGGTCGTCTGAGCCCCGAGCGCACCGAGTGAGTTGTCAGATTCAGCCTGGGAGCAAATGTGCGCGCCTTCGGCCCGCGTGGTGGCGCGGAGCCCACGTCGGCCTCGCCTCTGCTGGGGGACGCTTCGCCGGGTTTCATGCCGAAGACAAGGACGCTCACATCCACCGACTTACTCGTGGTTAATAACCGGGATGGCAACTTTGTGTGGAAATCATTCGTTTTGTGAAAAGTTGTGATGAAAACTTTAAACATAGACAAAAGTAGAGAAAAGGTGAAATGAACCCCCGTATGCCACTATCCACATTTAACAGTTTAAATATCTGTCGCAAATGTTTCATCTCTACTTCTTTTTTTCTTTGCTGAAGTATTTTCAAGCAAACGCCAGTCGGATCATTTCACCTCTGCGTAACCGGACCTGCGTTTCTTAAAATATTCTTAGTATTTCTTAAAATTTCTTAAAATATTTATTAAAATATATATAGTATGTATTTAAACTTGACTAAAACGATCGGATCAAATTCAGTGAGGGTAAACGATAATTATTTTGTTTAGCGTATAGAGTGCAGGAAAAAAGACGACAACACTTCGTATATTTGGTTTAAACAAGGTTGTCAAAAAGGAATTCCATTTTCCATGGTTGCTTTAACCTAGACTTGGTCAGTTTAACAGTAGAATGATCCTACTTTTGAGCCGCCAAAAGGTAACAAACAATGAAAACAGAGACCAAGTTAGAGACTTCAGCACACTGGAAAAAAACAAACTAGTTTTGAGTTGAATCCACATTCAGGTGATGCTAACAAGGAGTTAATTATCCGTCGTTAGGGTTGGAGGTTGTATGCTTCAGTGTTGTGGACAACTTCCCATAGTTTATTCACCATTAAGAGTAGAAATGGTTCTTTCGTGTTTCTTTGACTTACCGCACAGTAAATTATGAGATTTTTGCCTTAAGTCTTGAAATCAAATGGTTATTTTCCAAATCTCTTTCATTGATTTGCTTTGTGGTCTAAGAGAAGTGGTCAGACCTGTTTGATTTCAGATTCACTTTAAAATGGGAACAGTGACAGTGATCTCCCAGGGATAAATGTGTCTTCAAAAGTTCTATTTCAGGAGTATCTGCTATGTTTGTTTCACTGACATATCTATAAATCACAAAGCTGTAACTTGCTTTGTGAAATTTTTATGTGTACATGTTAGTACTTTAGAAATTAGTCCCAGATGAGTAAAACAGTTTACAAGTTTTGTGTTATCTGTGTCATCTTTGCTATCTTTTTAAAAATTGAGTTGACTTAAATCTTTGTAACCCTGTGCTTTATTTTACTAGCATGTAAATATTTATCTCTTTAAAGTAGCTGTGCTACGTATAATTATAGAAATCAACACAAGGTGAACTTTTATTTACAGATAATAGACTAAAAATACATCGTACACAATGAGATACCACTTCACACCCATAAGGATGGGTATTATGAAAAAAAACAAAAACAAAAATAGCAAGTGTTGATGAGAATGTAGAGAAGTAGGAGCCCTTGTTGATTACTGTTGGGAATGTAAGATGGTCTGGCTGTTGTGGAAAACAGTTTGGTGGTTCCTCAAAATGTTAAACATAGAATTACTACATGATCGAGCAGTTTCACTGCCAGAGAATTGAAAGCAGGGAGCCAAACCTATAGTTACATGCCAGTGTTCACTGCAGCATTATTCACAATAGCCAAAAGGTAGGAACGACCCCTGTCCCATCAGAAGATGAATGGATAAGTAGATTGTGGTGTATATATACAATGAAATACTATTCACCTTTAATAAGAGTGAAATTCTGATACATGCTACAACATGGATGAACCTTGGAAACGTTATGCTAGTATAATATGCCAGACACAAAAAGACAAATATTTTATGATTCCACTTATACAAAGTACTAGAATAGGTAAATTCAGAGAGACAGAAAGTAGAATACAGGTTAATTGGCAGCTGGGGGTTGCTGGTAATGAGGTGTTATTGTTTAATGGGTGTTGAGTTTCTGTTTGGGATGATAAAAAAGTTCTGAAATCGGATAGGGGTGATGGTTGCACAACACTGTGAATGTACTTAATGCTGTGAGTTGTACACTTAAATGTGTAAAATGGTAGATTTTATGCTATGCATATTTTACCACAATTTTTTAAATGTTTATTTATTTTGAGAGAGAGCAAGCAAGCAGGGGAGGGGCAGAGAGAGAGAGGGAGAGAGAGAATCCTAAGCAGGCTCCACGTTGTCTGTGCAGAGCCCAACTTGGGTCTCTGTCTCATGAACCGGGAGGTCATGACTTGAATCAAAATCAAGAGCTGGATGCTTAACCGACTGAGCCACCCAGGGGCCCCTACCACAGTTTTTAAAAAGACAAGACAAGAAATATGTAACCAGTGATTTGGAACATTAGGCTAATAACCGTCCAATACTTAAAATAAGAAATAGGCTATGTAGTGTTAGATATGTATATAGCAAGGAGATTTTGCTTAGTATGGCTAACCAACCACCAATTCAGTTTATAAAATTATATGCTATTTGAAACACTCAAAGTTACTAGCTGTAATTGGTTTAACAACAGTTTCGATATCAAATAGCACACTAAGTATGAAGTACTGTAATGAGTATTTAACTCTTGGAAAAGCCTGAAGAGTTCAGGTTTATTTTTAAAAAATTTTTAAGGTTATTATTTATTTTGAAAGAGAGAGACAGTGTGAGTGGGGGAGGGGTAGAGCGAGAAGGAGAGAGAATCCCAAGCAGGCTCCAGCACACCAGCGCAGAGCCCCATGTGGGGCTTGAACTCACAGAGCTGCGAGATCATGACCTGATTAGAAACCAAAAAGTCGGATGTTTAATTGACTGAGCCTGCCAAGCACCCCAAGAGTTTAGATTTATTAATAAGTTACTGTAACTGTATCTTTATTAGGATAATAATTGGTATCTAGACTTGATTCACTTCTATAATGATCATAAAACATAACACCTGTGGGTCTCCCAGCATGTGCACACACCCAACAGACACACACACGCACCCCCTCCCACAGACACATATATGTGTAGTATATTTATATGTTATTATATATGTATATATATTTGGTAACAGCTTTGTGGTATATAATTCATATACTATACAATTCACTCATTTAAAGTGTATAATTCAGTGGTGTTATTACATTCACAGATATGTGCAACCGTCACCACAATCAATTTTAGAGTAATCAGTTTCTGTCACCCCAAAAACAACCCCAAACACTTTAGCCATCAACTGCCAGCACCTCTATTCCCCTCTAATCTGCTTTCTGTCTCTATAGATTGGCCTGTTCTGGACATTTCATTTAAATAGAATAATGCAGTATATGGTCTTTCGCTCCTGGCTTCTTTTACATGGCATAATGTTTTTAAAGTTTATCAGTGTTGTAGCATAAATTAATGTGTCACTCCTTTTTATTACTGAATATAATATAAAATAATATGTGGATATACCACATTATTTTATCCATCAGTTGATGGGCATTTAGGTTGTTTTCACTTTTTAGCTGTTGTGAATAACGTTGCTATGAATATTTCATGTGTACAAGTTTTCATGTGGATGCATGTTTTTCTCTTTGATATGTATACCTTGGAGTAGAATTGTTTGATCATATGGTAACTCTTTGTTTAACCTTTTGAGGAACTGCCAGATTGTTTTCCAAAATGGCTGCACCATTTTACATTTTAACCAGCAACATATTAAGGGTTCTAATTCCTTCACATCCTTGTCAACACATACAATCTTCTTTACAAAAGCCATCCTCATAGGTGAGAAGTAGTACCTCATTGTAGTTTTGTTTTGCAGTTTTCTAAATGATGTTTAGCATCTTTTCAAGTGGTTCTTGGTCATTTGTATATCTTTTTTTTGGAGAAATGTCTATTCAAGTTCTATGTCCATTTTTTAATTGGGTTATCTTTCTATTTTTGAGTTGTAAGAAGTCTTTATATATTATAAATAAGTCCTTTATCAGATATATGAATTATAAACTTTTTCTCTTATTTAGTGGGTTGTTTTTTCAATTTTTGATACTGTCTTTTGACTGTATTTTTTTTAAGTTTATTTATTTATTTTGAGAGAGACAGAAACAGGGTGAGTGGGGGAGAGGTGGAGAGAGAGAGAGAGAGAGGGAGAATCCTAAGCAGGCTCCATGCTGTCAGTGCAGAGCCAGATGCGGGGCTAGAACCCACGAACTGTGAGATCATGACCTGAGCTGAAACCAAGAGTTGGATGCTTAACCAATGGAGCCACCAGGTACCTCTTTGATACTGTCTTTTGAAGCAGAAAAGTATTTTATTTTGATGAAGTCTTAATGTATCATTTTCTTTTGTTGTTTGTGATTTAGATGTCATATTTAGGAAACCATGACCAAAAGCAAGATCATGAAAATTAACCTCTGTTTTCTTTTAAGAGTTTTGTAGTTTTTAGCTCTTACATTTAGGTATTGGTACATTTTGAGTAATTTTTTGTGTACAGTGTGAGGTACTTGATTCTTTTGCATGTGGTTATCCAGTCGTTCCAACACCACTCATTAAAAAAGAGTTTTTCCCCATTTAATTGTCTTGGTACTTTGTTGAAACTCAATTGACTGTACATGTCATTGTCTGTTTCTAACTCAGTTCTGTTCCATTGATCTGTGTATCTGTCCATGTCCCACCGCTACACTATCTTGATTAGTAAGATTTGTAGTAATTTTGGAATCAGCAAGTGTGAGTTCTCCAACTTTTCTCTTTTTCAAAATTGTTTTGGCTTTTGCAGTTCCTTAAATTTCTATATGAATTTTAGGATTAGCCTGTCAATTTCTATAAGGAAGGCAACTGGGATATTGATAGAAATTGCATTGAATTTGTAGGTTAATTTGTAAAGTGTTGGCATCTTAACATTATTAGGTCACCTAAATCTATGAATATGGGATGTCTTTCCATTTGTTTAGACCTTCTTTAATTTTTTTTATTTTTATGGTTTTTTTTTTTAATGTTCATTTACTTTTGAGAGAGAGACAGAGCATGTGTAGGGATGGGACAGACAGAGAGGGAGACACAGAATCCAAAGCAGGCTCCAGGCTCTGAGCTGTCAGCACAGAGCCTGACATGGGACTGGAACCCACGAACGGTGAGATCATGATCTGAGCCCAAGTCGAATGTTTAACTGACTAAGCCACCCAGGTGCCCCTAGATCTTCTTTAATTTATAAAGAATAACAATGTTTTGTAGTTTACAGAGTATAGGTTTTGTACTTGTTTTGTTAAATTTATTCCTAAGTAATTCCTTCCTTTTGATGCTATTGTAAATGGAATTGTTTTCTAAATTTCATTTTTACATTGCTCATTTCAAGTGTATATACAAATAGTTAATTTTTAAAAATAGTGATCTTGTATCTTGCAACCTTGCTGAGCTTGTTTATTAGTTCTAGTAGTTTTTTTAGTGGACTTTTTAGGATTTTCCCCCAGCATTTTTACTGCACAGTATAGACCATATAACAGGAGTTGGTCCAGAGAGCACTGCAGAACTTCTTGGAACTGGTTAATAATGCTATTCCTGCAGTTCACACATCTGGATCTCTCGGCAGAATTTTGACACTGTTGAACCACTCTCTCTTAAAATTCTCTCCTTCTTAGCATCTGTGTCTTCGTTCACCTGGCTCCCCATCTACTACTTGGCGTCTTTTCTCCTTTCTGCCCTTTAAATGATGGCCTGTGATCTCCAAAATTTAGTTTAACTTTTTTGCCTCTGTGAACAAGTCTCTTCCTGAGCATTTTTACTGCCTTGAACCCGAATCTTCAAAATCAAAACTATAGCTCAAAACTTTCTCTGCTGATACACATACCTATTTATGCTTTTTTTTTAAGTTAATTTATTTTTGAGCGGGTGGGGGAGGGACAGAGAGAGAGAGAGAGAGAGAGGGAGACACAGAATCCGAAGCTGACTTCAGGCTCTGAACTGTCAGCAAAGAGCCTGACACGGGCCCAAACTCACGAACCATGAGATTATGACCTGAGCCGAAGTCAGAAGCCTAACCAACTGAGCCACCCAGGCACTCCTTTCTTGTCTTATTCTTTATTTTTTATAGAAAAGGCTATAGGCATTTAAAATTTTCTCCAGTGTTGTCATAATGAATTTTTTTATTGTGATAGACTATACATAAAATTTACTATTTTACGATTTTAAAGTATACAATTTAGAGGGATTGAATACATTCATTATTTTGGGCAACCAACACCACTATTTTGTTCTTCTTTTTAAATGTTGTTTTTGATGGGGCACCTGGGTGGCTTAGTCAGGGAAGCCTCCATCTTTAGCTTATGTCATGATCTCACAGTCTGTGAGTTTGAGCCCTGCATCAGACTCTGTTGACAGCTTAGAGCCTGGAACCTGCTTCAGATTCTGTGTCTCCCTCTCTCTCTGCCCCTTCCCGCTCTGTCTCCCTTTCTGTCTCAAAAAATAAACATTAAAAACAAACAAATAGGGGCGCCTGGGAGGCACAGTCAATTGAGTATCTGACTTCAGCTCAGGTCATGATCTTGTGGTTCAGGAGTTCAAGCCCCACATCAGTCTCTGTGCTGACAGCTCAGAGTCTGGGCCTACTTTGGATTCTGTGTCTTCCTCTCTCTGCTTCTCCTCTACTTGTGCTCTGTCTCCCACTCAAAAATAAATAAGACATTTAAAAAAAACAAACATGAATAAATAAAGGTTATTTTTTTGGGAGCACCTGGGTGGCTCAGTTGGTGCCAACTCTTGATCTCAGCTCAGGTGTTGGTCTCTGAGTTGTGAGTTAAAGCCCCATGTTGGGCTCCATGCTGGGCAAGAACCTACTTAAAAGAAAAAAAAAAGATCATTTTAGTTTTTTGAGGCTCCTGGCAATTCAATATGAATTTTGTGATCAGTTTTTCCATTTCTGCTAAAAAGCCTGTTTTCTGGGGCACCTGGGTGGCTAAGTTCAGTTAAGCATCCTGCTCTTGATTTTGGCTCAGGTTATGATTCCTAGGCCCTGTGTCAGATTCCATGCTGAGCATGGAGCCAGTTAGGATTCTTTCCCTCTCTCTCTCTCTCTCTCTCTCTCTCTGCCCCTCCCCACCCCCTTTTGCAAAATAAATAAGTAAACATTTTTTTTATAAGTAAACATTTTTAAAGAAAAGGCCAGTTTTTACATTTTATCATCAGAATGTCGATTGTTAGTGTATACAACTACAGCTGATTTTTGTGTGTTGTCTTGTACCTTGAAACCTGTGGATTTTTTAGTGTTTTCTGTATCATGTAATCTGTGAATAGTTTTGTTTGTTCCCTTTCATTTTGATTCCTTTTTATTTATTTTTCCTGCTAATTGTTCTGGCTAGGACTTTAAGTACTATGCTGAATAGAAGTGACTAAAGTGGACATCCTTGTCTTCTTCCTGATCTGGGGGGAAATTTTTCAGTCTTTTACCATTAAGTTGTTAGTTGTGGGTTTTTTTGTTTTGTTGTTGTTTTTAATAAATGCTGTTTACCACGTTGAGGAAATTCCCTTTAATTCCTAGTTGTTGAGTGATTTTATCATGAAAGGGTATTGAATTTTATTAGATTTTTTTTGTGCTTCACTTGAGATGATGTGGCTTTTTCCCTTCATCTTTTTTTTAAAAATTTTTTTTTTAGCATTTATTTGTTTTTGAGAGACGTAGAGACAGAGTGTGAGCAGGGGAAGGGCAGAGAAAGAGGGAGACACAGAATCCGAAGTAGGCTTCAGGCTGTCAGCATAGAGCTCGACGTGGGGCTCGAACGCACAGAGTGCGAGATCATGACCTGAGCTGAAGTTGGCCACTTAACCGACTGAGCCACCCAGGCACCCTGTCCCTTCATCTTTTAATGTGGTATACTACACTGATTAATTTTTGTATGTTGAACCACCTTTGCGTTTTTGGGATAAATCCCACTCATCATAGTATATGATATACTATAGAAGGTATAATCCTTTTAATATGTTGCTGGATATAGTTTGCTGGTATTTTGTTGTCATAATTATTTTTGCTGCATTTTGTAAATTAAGTGAATTAAGTAAATTAGGTTGTCTCCAGATGTTTGCTTGCATGAACTTTTTTATGTTTATGGGTTTTAAAGTAGTTAATTTAAGCATTGGCATTGGTGACTTCAACCTCAGTTGGAAGTAATCTGTTTAACAATCTCAGGACTGTGCAAGTCAGTGAGTTGCTTGTGGATCCTCATCTGAAAAAGATCCCAAGTCTCAGTACCTTTACCACAAGGAGTGTTATGAGTAGTGGTTCCCAGAGTCTTGTTAAACATCTGAACTAGCCCATCCATTTCAAGATTCATTTCCTTTGCTTCAAGTCAGCAGATAACCTTCTTCAGAGGTTTTACATTGCAACCGGTTAGGGTAACTGTAGTTTGGTGAATCACTACCTCTGGCTTCAGGGGTGATTATTCTATTATATTTAAGAGCCAGGGCTGCAGCTCAGCTTCCTGACAGAATTGTTCCTCTGGGAGAGCCAATAGCAGTGAGTCAAGAGCAGGAGCCAGCACCCCAAGCTCCACTGCAGCTGTGACCATGTCTTCCTCAAAGATTGCATAAGGCTTTTTAAAATTTTTGGCTTATTCCCCTAGAATAGATTGCTAGAAATAGAATTATTAGGTCAAAATGTACTTTTTTGGTTATTTAATAAGTACTATTTAGTCATATGATTTTCAGAAGGATTGTGGCAATCAGTATGCACAGTCATCAGCAACATATGTGAATACCAAATTCGCTGTGCCATTGATAGCACGAGGTATTAAAATTCTTTAAAAAGTACTAATTTGGGGAAATCTTTTCTCAATATTTTAATTTCAATTTTATTCATTGTAGGAAGGTTGAATATTCATCTTCATCTAATGTCTGCTCACGTTCAATGTAGGGTTGTATACTTGAGATACTTTAACTGAATTGGTCAGAATTACTAGAATTACTAACTCCTTGCTTTTTTTTTTTTTTTTTTTTTTTTTTAAGTAAACTCTATCCCCAATGTGGAGCACAAACTCATGACCCCAAGATCAAGGGTCACACGCTCTACTGACTGAGCTAGCCAGGTGCCCTGACTTCATAGCTTTTGGAAGGTGAGAGAGGAAAGTCAAGATTTACTCCTCACACCCCATCTTGGGTGAACCTGGTATTATACTTGGAATACCAGAGGGATGATGTTGTTAATAAAGATACTAGTTAAAGAAAAGCTGTTGTTTCTGTTCTTACAGCACTTCTAACACTACCTGGAGTTAGCGAAGACCACACAAGTTAAGGGCTCAGTCCCACAAGATGGCCCCCTACTTCAGACGCTAATCACAAGTCCCGGCTTCCTATACTTCTAACAGACCATGTCTAAATTTGGGGGTTTCCATGACCCTTTCCTGGAGCTTAATAATTTGCTAGAATGGTTCACACAACTCAGGAAAGTGCTTTACTTACTGTTACCAGTTTATTATGAAGGATACAAGTCAGGAACAACCAAAAGGAAGAGATACATAGGGCAAGGTATGTGGGAATGGACACAGAGCTTCGTGCCCTCTCTGAGCACACCACCCTCCCAGCATCTCAGTATGTTCAGCCTGGAAGCTCTGAACCCATTTATTTAGTTATTCTGGAAGTTCTGTTATGTAGGCATGATTGATTAAATCATTAGTCATTGGTGGTGAGCTCAGTTCAAAGCCCTTCTCCCCTCTCTGGAGTTCTAGGGGCTGAAAGTTCCAATTACCAGGTCGTTCCTCTAGTAACCAGTCATCCTCATTAGCATAAACTTAGGTGTGGTTGAAAGTGGCTTATTATGAATAACAAAAGACATTTCTCTCAGTCACTTAGGAAATTCCAAGAGTTTTAGGGGCTCTGTGCCAGGAACCAGGGCCAAAGATCGAGTAGATATTTATCACAGTATCACAGTGGGAAATTTCAAAATTAATCCTTCTCCTTCCCCTCTTCTGCTCTCTCCTCTCCTCTCTCCTCCTTTCCTCTCAAGGGAAAGACAGAGTTGGACCTATTGCATAAATTTGATAGGCTTGCAGAATGGCCTGGTAGAAATAGCCAGCAGGCTGGGGTGCCTGGGTGGCTCAGTCAGTTGACTCTTGATCTTGGCTCAGTTCACAATCTCTCGGTTTGTGAGTTGGAGCACTGCATCCAGCTTTGCACTGACAGTGTGGAGCCAGCTTGGAATTCTCTCCTCTCTCTCTGCCCCTAGCCAACTTGTGCTTTTTCTCAAAATAAATGAATAAACTTAAAAAAAAAAAAAGAAAGAAAGAAATAGCCAGCACGCCATGAAAATCACAGGCCTGGGACTGGAAGACAAGTCAAGGCTAGATGAGAGATGGTGAGGAGCCACCAGTGTGGTATGGGAGTGGATGAGGCTGTCCTATCCAGTTTGAAGAGAATAAGGCTGTGACAGTGATGAAGTTTGAGGTGATGATGAGGTTCGTGGGGTCCAGAACATACTGCCAAGAAAGAATTCTTGAAGACATCTTTGGTGCAAAAAGGTAATTTTATTAAAGTATGGGGACAGGACCCATGGGCAGGAAGAGCTGCACTGTAAGTGAGGGGTAGTGGTGACTGTTTTATGGAGTCTGGGGAGATAAAGTCAAGAGGGAGTTTCCAAAGAGACTTTCACATGCTAAAGACTTACTGGAGGCCCAGCTATTGTCAAGTTAAGATTGTTTTTCCCTCAAACAAAGCATTAAAGTTAAGACAGTAGGGAGTTCCTGGACTTTAGGCTGTGATGGGATTGCCTTTTTCAGGTAAACTGGTGGAGACTCCTACCAGTTTAACCATTTGTTTTTTGTCCTTTCGTGTTTTTGTGTAGCCAGGAGTGTCCAAAGAATATCACACATGTCTCACCTGGGAAGGGGGTGGTGCTAGCCTGTGTTTTGCCTTCAGTCTGTCTCATCAACACCCTCCCTCCCCCACCCTGATCCTGGGACTTCTGGCAGACACTCTGGTTTTTTGTTTGTTTGTTTTTTGAGAGAGGGGGGGTGCAAGTGATCAAGGGGCAGAGAGAGCAAGAGAGGGAGAATCCCACCAGCGGAAGAAAGGGAGAGAGAGAGAGAGAGAGAGAAGCAGGGCTCACCCAGAGCTCTGTTTTGTGCTCATCACCTGAAGCAGGGTTCATGCTTGTCGCCCGAAGTGGGGCTCATGCTCACCACCCAAAGCGGGGCTCATGCTCATCACCCAAGGTGGGGCTAGTGCTCATCACCCAAGGTGGGGCTAGTGCTTACCACCTCAAGTGGGGCTGTGCTCACCACCTGAAGTAGGGCTGTCCTCATCCAGAGTGGAGCTCATGCTCACCCGATGTGGGACTCATGACCTGAGCCAAAGTCGATGCTTAATGACTGAGCTACTCAGGCACCCCTGACATTCTGGGTTTAAAAAGTATGGGTAGATGCCAAGATTTAAGACTTTGGCCGGGGTGAGAATGCAAGTAGCCTTTGACTCATTTTTCCCCCTTCACTCTTTACATTCATCCTTTCGCAAGTTCTCTCTATGAAATAATGCCTCCAGTTGTTTAGCTTTGCTATACTAGCTTCGATTCCCTATGTTTGATCACTTTATGTACTGTTTTTTCTTTCCCTTTTTGTAATTGAGATATAACACATAAATTTTACTTTTTTGAAGTCTACAATTCAGTGTTTTTTAGTAGATTCACAAAGTTGTGCAACCATCACCGCTGTATAATTCCAGAACATCTTCCATAACCCAAAAAGAACCCCTATGCCCATATTGTCACTCCTCATCTCTCCCTCTCCCCCTGGCAACCAGCAGTCTATTTTCTGTCTAAATAGCTTTTCTTATTCTGGACATTTCATGTACATGGAATCATATTATATGTATCTTTTGCTCCTGGCTTGTTACTTAGCATGATGTTTTCAAGGTTTATCGATACTGTAGCATGTATCAGTACTTCATTCCCCTTCATTCCCTTTAAATAGCATTGTATTATATGAATATATTGCATTCTGTTTATCCATTCATCAAATTATCCCTTTTGAGTTGTGTACATTTCGGCTGTTACAAATAATGCTACTGTGAACATTTGTGTTCAAAATTTTGTGTGAACATACTTTCCCCCCAGTTTTATTGAGATATAATTGAAAAACAACATTATATTACTTTAAGGTTTACAAAGTAATGATTTGATATATGATGTATTATGAAATGATCATCACAATAAGTTTAGTTAACATCCATCACTTCATAAGTAAAATTTTTTTTCTTGTGACAAGAACTTTTAAGATTTACTCTTTTAGCAATTTTCATGTATACAATACAGTATTCTTAACTGTAGTCACCATGATGTATATTACATATCCAAAATTATATCACATAAAATTTTGTGAGTACACAAGTTTTCAGATACTCTTACGTGTATATACAGGAGCAAAATTGCTGGGTCATATGACAACTCTTATGTTTAACTGTTTGAGGAACCTTCCAGACACTACTTTCCAGAGTGGCTGCACGTATGACAGTCCCATCAGGAATGAGGGGTCCAGTTTCTCCACATCCTCTCTAACACTTGTTATTGTCTTATTATTTATTTATTAAAAAGTTTTTAAATGTTCGTTTATTTTTGAGAGAGAGACAGAGGGACAAAGCATGAGTTGGGGAGGGGCAGAGAGAGAGGGAGACACAGAATCTGAAGCAGGTTCCAGGCTCTTGAGCTTTCAGCATAGAACCCAATGCGGGGCTGAAACTCATGAACCGTGAGATCATGACCTGAGCTGAAGTTGGACACTCAGCCGACTGAGCCACCCAGGGGCTCCATTATTGTCTCTTTAAAAAAATAATTTATTGAGTGAAATTCATAGAACATAAAGTTCATCGTTTTATTTATTTAATTTTATTTATTTATTTTAAAAATACTTATTTAGTTTTGGGAGAGCTCAAGCGGGGGAGGGGGAGAGAGAGGGGGACAGGATCTGAAGCACGCTCTGGGCTGGCAGGCTGATAGCAGTGAGCCTGATACAGGACTCAAACTCCCAAACCACGAGATCATGACCTGAGCCAAAGTCAGGATGCTCAATCCACTGAGTCACCCAGGTGCCCTTTTATTTATTTATTTTTAAATGTTTGTTTATTCTGAAAGAGAGGGAGAGGACGAGCAGGAGAGGGGTCAAGAGGGAGAGAGAGAATCCCAAGCAGGCTCTGCGCTGTCAGCACAGAGCCCTATGTGGGGCTCACTCTCATGAGCTGGGAGATCATGACCTGAGCTGAAATCAAGAGCCGGATGCTTAACCAACTGAGCCTCCCAAATGCCCCAAAGTTCATCATTTTATAGTGAACAATTCATTAGCATTTAATACACTGACAATATTGTATAATAACTACCTGTGTCTTGTTCTGAAACATTTCTATCACTCCCAAGTAAGTGATAATCCTCCATTAAACAGTTTCTACCCATTTCCTCCTCCTGCCTCCTCCCTCCTGTGACGGCCACCAGTCTGCATTCTGTCTCTGTAGATTTGCCTATTTTGGACATTTCGTATAAATGGAGTCACTATAATATGTGAGCTTTTATGTCTGTCCCTTTCTCTTGGTATTATTTTCAAAGTTCATCTATATTGTAGCATGTATCAATACTTCATTCTTTTTTATTGCTCAATAGTATTCCATCATATGTATGTACTATAATTTGTTTATCCATTAATCGGTTGATGGACATTTGGGCATTTTCTACCATTTGGCTATTGTGAATAGTGCTGCTGTTGCATACCTGTGCATTTCCTTGTTTGAGTACCTGTTTTTAGTTCTTTTGGGTATACACCTATGAGTAGAATTGTGGGCTCATATAACAATTCTGTGTTTAGCTTTTTGAGGAGATGCCAAACTCTTCCACAGTGGCTTAACCATCTTACCTTCTTGCTAGTGTACTTGGATTTCAGTTTCTCCATGTCATTGCTACACTTGCCTTTTTGATTATTGTCATCCTAGCAGGTGTGAAGTGTATCTTATGGTTTTCATTTGCATTTCTCTAATGACTAAATATGAGGGGCACCTGGGTGGCTCAGTTGGTTGAGTGTCCGACCTCGGCTCAGGTCATGATCTCACAGTTTGTGCATTTGAGCCCTGCATCAGGCTCTATGCTGAACACTTGCTCAGAGTCTGGAGCCCGCTTCAGATTCTGTGTCTCCTTCTCTCCCTGTTCCTCCTCCACTCACACTGTGTCTCACTCTGTCTCTCAAAAATAAATAAATGCAAAAAAAAAAAAAAATTAATGACTAAATACGTTGAACATCTTTTCATTTCATGTGCTTGTCCATTTGTATATTTTCTTTGGAGAAATGTCTATTCAATTCCTTTGTCCATTTTTAAATTGGGTTGTCTTTGTTGTTGACATGTACGAATTTTTTACATATTTCAGATACCAATTCCTTACCCAATATGTAATTTGCAAATGTTTTTTCCTATTTTATGAGTTGTCTTTTTACATTCTTGAAGAACACAGGTTTTAAATTCTGAGATAAAGTTCAATTTGTCTATTTTTTCCTTTTTTTGCTGTGCTTTGAGTGTCATACCCAGTCTGCTTTTTCTGGATCCCTACCCTAGCTCTCCTCTTTTACTTGGATAACCACAGTAGTTTCTTTTTTGTTTTTTGTTTTGTTTGTTTTCATAGTAGTTCCTTATCTCAAACACCTTGCCCCCTCTAGTCCATTTTCCACCTAGTAGCCAGAGATACTTTTTTTTTTAATGGAGATCAGATCATATCATTCTTCAGCTTAAATCCCCTCATTGCAAATGGAATGCAATTCACATATCTTCCATGATCTACCACATGGTCTCCTGCAGGATTTAGTCCCAGTCTTTCTCTCTACCTTCTCTCTCTAGCCTTACCCATCCTTGCTTGCTAAGCTTATTTCTACACTTGCCTCACTCTCTCTCTCCCTAAGTAGTCTGTGATTGCTGCGAGCCCTTCCTGAATCTTTCTCTCCTGGTTCTGACCAGCTGGCTCCTCTTTTAGTACTCAGCTTCAGAGAGGCTTTTTCTTTTTCAAATTATCCTGCTTAGAGTGGATCCCTTTGTTGTTGAGATTTAATGGCACCCCAGGTAGTTACATTAGAACTCTAATAACAATCTAGAATTCTCCTTTGCTTTTTGTTGTTTCTCTTTCAATAGAACAGAAGCTCCTTGAGGATGGGAAGCTGTCTGTCTTATTCTTTGTCTCTAGTACTTAGCTTACACTTGATCCATAGTGGAAACTTAATGAACGAGTTACCGACAGGGAGCTGATTTTGGAGACTGGCATCACGGAGTACACTGGGGGAGCACAGATATGGGAGCAACAGAAGGGACTGGTCAGTCAGTGGTGTTGGAAACAATGGAGAGGTCAACAGATGTAAGACTGGTGTTGAAGTGGTTGCACTTAGCTGTAATTCTCAGAGTGTCGTGTGCTGGCCTCAGCCTGTGCTGTGGTTAGACTGGCCCTCGTGCTTCTTATTATGATTGCAAGACACTCTTCAGCAGTAGCCATCAGGAAACTTTGAAAAAATAAAGGTTTATTATTTACAGGACATGGAAATTACACAGCACACATGGAGCCACACAGCGAGGACATTGTGTGGAGAGTGCACACGCCTGAGAGTGAGAGAGCAGGAGCACATACAGGCCCAGAGTTCTACTTCTATTGGAGTTGAGGGTGGGGGCCTAGGGTTTCAGGCTCACTCTTTATTGGGGAGTTTAAAGCATAGAAAAAGAAAAAACAAGTGGCCCAAATAATCATTTATCAGAATCAACCGAGATCTCGAAAACAAAGGAGCCTCAGTGAAGGTGGGCAGCCTGGCTCTTTATCTAATCAAGTGGCTGGCATGTGTTTATTCAAGATAGCCCTCTTGAAGTAGATGTCTCTTTGAAGTGAATGCCTAATCAATGTTTAAGTCAGTCACTTGCATTACAAAAAAGAACAAAAAACTGCATACACTACACAGAGATAGAAGCTCCATGTGGGGTTGTGGTGGAAGAGGTTGGGTGGCAGCAGGACTGAGAGTGTGTGAGAGAGCAGGGGCTGCAGAAGATGCACAGAAGGAATGGGGAGTCCACTCTGAAGAAGTGAAGAAAGAACTAGTGATAGCTTGAAAGAGAGGTGGGTGTGAGGGAAGGTTTTTGTTATTGGTAAGACATAGTCCCCTCTAGCACATTCCTGTGCAGAGGAAGGGAGCCAATGAAGGCAGCTGATGCAAGAAGGCGTTAAGGCTGGGTGGGTGAGAACAAAGAAAGTGGAAAAGAGTGTTATTTGCCTTTATTTAATTTAAAAGATAATTTAAGGTTTTACTTAAAGGCCTTGTCTTTTATTAATTGAATCTCATAGAGGTGAATGTTTAAGAAGGGAAAATTATCCCTTGAGACAGTTTATTGATTTTCCTAAGCTTATCTGTCTGTGGGCTATTTTTAACGTCATGGATCATGAGAGGAAACAAATGCATTTTTAAAAAATGTTTATTTATTTATTTTGACAGAGAACTCACGTGTGTGAGAGTGAGCAGGGAAGGGGCAGAGAGAGGGACAGAAGGATCCCACACAGGTGATGCACTGCCAGCACAGAGCTTGATGAGAGGCTCTGACTCAGGAACCGTGAGATCATGACCTGAGCCAAAATCAAGAGCTGGACGCTTAACTGACCAAGCTACCCAGGCACTCCTGGATTTTTTTTTTTTTTCCTTAATGATTGCTATATTGAAGACCATATTTGGAGAAAGGTTCTTTTTAAAAAATAACAACTTCTTCATACAAAATCTTTTAACTAGAAATTAATGAAAAGACAACTTATTGGAACTTTTTATTTTTTTTATAAGTTAAAAAAATTTTTTTATGTTTATTCTTTGAAAGAAAGACAGAGTGCCCCTCTTTGAAGGAAAGGGGTAGAGAGACACAGAATCTGAAGCAGGCTCCAGGCTCTGAGCTGTCAGCAGAGTCTGATGCAGGGCTTAAACTCACAAACCATGAGATCATGACCTGAGCCAAAGTTGGACGCTTAACCGACTGAGCCCCACAGGTGCCCCTCTAAAATTTTTTTTTAATGTTTATTTTGAGACAGAGAGAGACAGAGCATGAGTGGGGGAAGGGCAGAGAGAGAGGGAGACACAGAATCCGAAGCAGACTTGAGGCTCCAAGCCATCCATCACAGAGCCTGATGCAGGGCTCGAACTCACAAACTGTGAGATTGTGACCTGAGCCAAAGTTGGACGCTTAACCAACTGAGCCACCCAGGTGCCCCTGGAACTTCTTTCAAGTCTTAAAACTTTTCCCTATCTGATGAGAGATGATGAGCTATCTGGATGATTTTAATTGTTGGAATTGTCCATTTGTTGCTCTTATAAACTTCTTACTTTGTTAAAAAACGAAAGAAATTTAAAGGTCACTATTATGAAAATTCAGCATAGGAAGCAATTATGAATCAACACTGAGGTGATTGAATTATCCTTGGAATAGTTTTTTTAATGGAGATACTTGAGAGTACTGAATTTTACATGCTTTTTTTTAAGCCCTGCTTCTGATACTTAGTGTTAAAATATTCTCAGTTTTAAAAAAAGAATGATGTCTCTCAGTGATCTGCTCACACACTGTTTTTATTATAGAAAAGAGCAAGATAGTCTCTGGTTAGAGAAATGAGTTGCACAGTACTATGAATCACACACTGCTCCTCTGCTTAGTTTTCCTCTTTGAGAGATACTACATAAGTCCTGTTTTCATCCCATAGTAATGAACATGTCTGTGACTCTGGCGAGGCTCCTGGGGCCTGTATTCCCTGTAAGGCGGGTGGAGGCAGGGCATGCACTCATCAGCTTCCTGGTGTGAGAATGTGGGGTTACTGCTCCTCAGGGACCCAACTCTTCACTTGTGCAACTAAAAGATATGTGACCTTCTTCCTTCGTCTAAGCTTTTACAGTAAAACTGAGAACCCTATTGCTCTTTTTGAAAGCAGCTATGAGAATGAATTGTGTGGAAGAAATAATTTTCCCAATGCTGTACAAGAGAAAAGGTAGGCTCTCTTTGTATAGTGGCCCTTACTAAGGAAGTAGGACTATTAAAAAAAAAAAATTAGAGGATGCTTATTCCTGGAACACAAAAGATTTACTCTAGCATTAATTCAAAAAACTGAGCTTTAGTGGGCGCCTAAGTGGCGTAGTTGGTTAAGTGTCTGACTTTGGCTCAGGTCATGATCCCATGGTTTGTGAGTTTCAGCCCCATGGGGCACTCTGTGCTGACAGCTCAGAGCCTGGAGCCTGCTTCGGGTTCTGTCTCCCTCTCTCTGCCCTCACGCTCTCTCTCGCTCTCTCTCTCTCTCTCTCTCTCTCAAAAATAAATAAACATTAAAGAAAAACCTCAGCTTTAATGCATTTTTATTGTAACCTATAGGCAGCTTTTGAAATGTCTTCATTCGAAGGACCAAATGCATTTGAGGACACCAGTGTGTAATATGTCGGCAAGGACAGTTTGTGCATGTGTGCCTATTCTGGAGACTGTGTGAGGAGCTTGTTTTCATCACCTGTGGCACAGAATAGCCTTAGTTTATAGTTTTGCTGAAAGATGAGATATTATTTCAAGGTTAAATATTTCCTCAGTAAAAATGGATCAAGGCTTCCCCTTCAAATAAAAAGCAACTTGAGGGAAAATAATAGGGGAAACATTTTCCTCATTAAATCTTTTTGTAATAATTTTAGGTGAGACGGCTCCAGACTGAAATAGGTGTTGATACGGCTATTTTTTTTTTTGTCTCTATAAACATGTGGTCAGGTAGGACTGTTCTTGTATGTTGTATCTTCAAAATGTTTTTCTCATGTCATTTTTCCTATTAGGTGTAAAATTTAGTTTCTGATTCTTTGGAGTTAAAAAAAAAGTGGGGGGGAGTATTCATAGCCTGATAACTAAAGCTTTTAGCTTCTATTATTTAATTTGCATTTAAGGTTCCACTTAAATGAATTTGAGATCTAAAAATAGATGGCTTGAGTTTTTCTCAGTCCAAGCCCTAAGCCCTGCCTGGGAATTTGTTAGAAACAGTTTTAAAATGTGATACCCCCACAAGATACTGTGTATGAAGACAGTGACTAATGATATTGAAATTTGAATAAAGATTTTTTGGCTAAACCAGTGGCTGGAGAATTACTATTCGGTTCTCATGTTATAATTAAAAACATTTCCATTTTTTGAGACATCCAGTATTATTTTTATTTTTATTAAAAATTTTTTAAAAATACTTATTTTTGAGAGAGAGAGAGAGAGAGAGAACTGAGCATGAGCGGGGGAGGGGCAGAGAGAGGAGACACAGAATCCAAAGCAGGCTCCAGGCTCCAAGCTCTCAGCATTGAGCCTGAGGCTAGGCTTGAATTCACGAACTGCAAGATCATGACCTGAGCCATAGTCAGATGCTTAACCGACTAAGCCACCCAGGTGTAAGCCACCCAGGTGCCCCGAGACAGCCAGTATTTTTAAAGAAAAGTAAAATTATGATTAAAGGAGGATTTGTTTCATACCGTAAATAGGCAAACTTGTCACCTTTTGCCATGGTCTTGATGGCTCCATTGGGAAAAATTATTGAGGCTCTTTTGTTTGGTGATTTCATTATTATTAACAAAGAGGTGATTTGTCTTGCCATAGGCCAACTCTCAACTAATGGATTTCTCACCTCACAAAGGAGAAGCCGGATCAGGTTGGTGATGTTATGGAGTTCTGTTGCGATCACTAGATAACTCTTGGAGTATAGTTAAATTAAATGCATAATTTTTTTTTTAATGTTGTGTAGTCTCCTAGATGAGTGGTATCTGATAGGCTAGTAAATGAGAAGGGGATTTAGTGCTCCTAAGCTGAGTGGGCATCTGTGGTCTTAGATATCTTTATGTTTGTCATTATTTTGTAAGTTGGCTAGGGAATTTTAGCAGTTTGTTTTTGTTGCATAATAAAGAATATGTCTTGCCTTCGTGCCTTCCAAAATTCTTAGAATTTCCCTAGTGATGGAGTGTCCTCCTTATTTGAGTCCCTTGGATCACACCTGAGTTAATGTTAATGAGATAATTCAGAATGAGGCTGTGTTACCAGAAGGACCAGCTATATAGTTAGAGGATTGGGACTTTGAGCCATTCTGACCTCTGGGGAAAGTGGGGTTGGGGATTGAGTTTAAAATCATGTGGCCCATGATTCAATCATGCCTATGGAATGAAACCCTGAAAAAAAACCTTGAACACCAAAGTTTAGTGGAGCTTCCTTTTATGTTTATATTTACATTTATATTCTGGGGGGGTGCTGTGCCCTGATTCCATAAGGAGAGGGCTTGGAAAACTGTGTTCAGTACCCTTCCAGACCTTACCCTCTATGTTTCTTCATTTGGCTAGCCCTGATTTGTATCCTTTATAATAAAATTGTAAGTATAGTATTTTCTGGGGTTCTATGAGTTATTCTAGCGATCATACCCGAGTGTGGGAACCTCTGAATTTGTAGCCAGTAGGTCAGAAATGTGGATGGCCTGGCAACTCCCGAAGTGTAGCTGCTTTCTGAGGCAAAGGCAGTCTTGTTGAGGACCATGTCCTTTAACTATGGACTATGATGCTACTTTGGGTAGTTAGCATCAGAATTGTATTGAAATCCACCAGTTGGTGTCAGAATAGTTTTATATTCTTTCTATAATTCTACTTAAATTGGTGGCCAGATGTGAGTTGGTGAGAGGATATATATACCTCAGGAAGGAGATTTGGCTTTTAGTCCTTTCCAGCTTGGATGATAGGAGTAATTCCTTCAGTCTATTTATATTTAGTGTCTATGCATGCCAAGGTTGTACTAGACAAAAGGTGGCAGGAAAGGTCCCCGTCCCTACTTCTTAGGAGATTTTAGTGTGATGTAGTAAACACATGGGATTTTTGTGTGCTATGATAGAGAAGGAGTGCTCAGCCCTTGAAATGGAGCTGTCTTCTTTGAGTCTTGGACTGGCACTGGGTTAAAAATGGATCGTTTTTAGTCAGTGGGCACTTCAGGAGCAGAGAGATGTCACACCTACTAGTATACGTGGGGCAGGGGGTGTGGGTGGCAATGGTTATTTCAGAATAAGTGACTGTGTTTAGTGGCTGGATGTATGTGTTAGGGTAGTGTTTTGTAAACTGTGTAAGTGAACCATCTGTATCAGAATCACCCTGCCCACAGAACTGCTGATTTTCTTTTTTAGTTTTTTTATGATGGAAAATGTTAATAATTGACAGTAGTAAGAAGAATAGTGTTAAAAACCCATCTACTCTTCACCCAACTTCGTGGTACTGATACCATGGCAACAAGCTCTGATTTATAGTGCTTGCTAGTTTTCCTTGGGGAATATTTATCCAAGTGTTTACCATGCCAATCTCAAGCTACCAACGCAATTTCATTGAATAAAGAGTTAGGGACAGATTTAAAAAATTTTTTTTTAATGTTTATTTGTTTTTGAGAGATAGAGACAGAGTGTGAGTAGGGAAGGGGTAGAGAGAGAGGGAGACACAGCATCCAAGGCAGGCTCTAGGCTCTGGGCTGTCAGCATAGAGTCCGATGCAGGGCAGAACATGAACCGCAAGATTATGACCCGAGCGGAGGTTGGACACTTAACCACCTTAGCCACTCAGGTGCTTCTCTCTCTCTCTCTCTTTTTTTTTTTTTAAATTTTTTTATGCTTATTTATTTTTGAGAGAGAGCGAGAGAGAGAGCATGAGTGAGTTGGGGAAGGGCGAGAGACACAGAATCCGAACCAGGCTCCAGGCTCTGAGCTGTCAGCACAGAGCTCAATGCAATGTGGGGCTCAAACTTACAAACCGTTGAGATCGTGACCTGAGCCAAAGCCTGATGCTTAACTGACTGAGCCACCCAGGCGCCCCTAGTTGGGGAAAGATTCTTGGAAGCAGTTCTCCTGATCTGGTGTGAGCTTGCACCAGTTTTGAGTCATTCCCACTCAAACCACTTTCCTCCCAGATTATTAAATAAAATTTTAGACATAATTGGATCCATAAGTATTTAACCTTATGTCTTTAAGGACTAGTTTTAAAAATATACCCAAAAAACCTTTATTACATCTGAAGCAATGAACAATAATTCCTTAGTATCAAATACTCAATCTGTGTTCAAGCGTCACATGGCTCCCAATGAGGTTCATAGGTTACATTTGGCTGCATTATCTCTTAAGTCACTGTTAAACTGTAGGATCTATCTCTCCACTCCCCCATTCTCTCTCTCTCTCTGTCTGTCTGTTTTTTCTTTTAAAGCTTCTTTGTACAAGGCAGTTTATTTTGTAGATATTTTTCACAGTTGGAGTTTGCTGCTTGCATCCCCATGATGTTTGCATCAAAGTTCCTCTCTCCCATCTTTTTCTCTAAATTCATAACTAGTACTAGAGCAGTGGTTCTCAAAGTGAGTTTCCTGCATCAGCAACATCAGCCTCAGCTGGGAAATTTGTTACAAATACAGATTCTTGGTCTTATGGTGAGCTGTTGAATCAGAAACCCTGAGATTGGGGGCCTGCAGTCTGTATTTTAACAAGACCTTCATGTGATTTTGATGCACCCTAAAGTTGGAGAGCCATTGTTGTGTAGGCTTGATCAGATTCAGGTTTGTTCCCCACCTACCTCCCACCATCTCCACCAACTATTCCGTAGCTTCTGATGTATTTTCCATTAGAAAGACATGCAGTGGGGTGCCTGGGTGGCTCAGTCAATTGAGTGTCTTGACTCTTGATTTTGGCTCGGATTCTCTCTCTCCCCCCTCTCTCTGCCTCTACCCTACTTGATCTCTCTCTCAGTGTAAATAAATAAACTTAAAAAAAAAAAAAAGAGGCACATACGGCTAACTGGTCTCTCATTTATGATGCTGATGATTGTGTTGATCATTGCCTGGATTATCCACTAATTCACTCAGGTTTTAGATGGCATTAATTCTGTCATTCTTTCTTCACTGCATACTGGAATGTTTCTGTAAAGAAAAACTTCCTTTCATGAACTTAGGTTACCCTGCAGAATAGTTTGTTCAGGAAAGACAGGATAAATGCTCCTTTTTTTTTTTAAATGTTTAGTTATTCTTTTTTTTTTTTTTAATTTTTTTAATGTTTATTTTTGAGAGACATAGAGACAGAGCATGAGCAGGGGAAGGGCAGAGAGAGAGGGTGATACAGAAACTGAAGCAGGCTCCAGGCTCTGATGAGCCGTCAGCACAGAGCCCGACGTGGGGCTCGAACTCATAGACCGTGAGGTCATGACCTGAGCTGAAGTCGGCCGCTCAACCAACTGAGCCACCCAGGGACCCCTAAGTGTTTAGTTATTCTTGAGCATGAGAGAGAGACAGAGCACGAGCGGGGAAGGGACAGACAGAGAGAGGGAGAGACAGCATCTGAAGCAGACTCCAGGTTCTGAGCAGTCAGCCCAGAGCCCGATGCGGGGCTTGAACTCATGAACTGCGAGATCATGACCTGAGCCGAAGTCAGATGCTTAACCGACTGAACCACCCAGGTGCCCCAAGACAGGATAAATGCTGAGTCTTTCCTTCTGTTTACCTATTTTCAGAATAATAACTTGATTCTCTGGCATCCTCCAAAGATGACCAATGAAGTCTTCAACAAAATGCCATATAAACTCAATTATTTTAATCGTATTTGGTGTTTTAGTCCATTGCCATTTGTTCTTATTTGATGCTCATATTATCCCATTTTTTGTGTAGAGGGAACCGCTTCAAGTATATTTATTGATTTTGAGAGAGAGAGAAAGAGAGGAAACATGTGTGTGAGCACATGAACTGGGGAGGGGCAGAGAGAGAGGGAGACAGAATCCCAAGCAGAGTCCGAGCTGCCAGCGCAGAGCCCAAGGGCCTCAAACTCATGAACCGCAAGATCATGAGCTGAGCAAAAACCGAGAGTTGGATGCTTAACCAGCTGAGCCACCCAGGTGCCCCAATGTTAGCCGTTTTTTTTTTTATAGCATCTGTGATTTCTGGTAGAAAATTTCCCAGTCTTGTTACATGTTTAGCTCTAGACCAGCAATCAGCAATTTCTTCAAGGAGCCCCTTTTCCTTTTAGGCAAAAATGGTGGAGACGGTAATCTGATGGTAGAAGTACTCGTTGCTACTGGATTTAGTTATATTTCCAATTCAGATTCTGTACTGTACTACTTTTACTTAACCTAATGTATATCCTTTCTCTAAATGCCAGAAAATGCCAGTATTCAATAACATAATTACTCATTTTTTTAATCCCATAATGCACATGTAACAGTCTCAGAATCATAAGGCTGGAAGTATGATGTTTGAAAAACTGTTGTAAGATTTTCTTGAGTTCTTACTATCTTTAGGATATACCCCACTAGGATATCCAGTTCAAGTCTCTTGAAATAGTTATTTGTGTGGTTTTTCCTCTCAATTCAGTACACAGTTGGCTTTGTTTTGGGGATTGCTTTTTCAAACCCAAAGTTAAATCTACAAAAAAAACGGTATATTCAGAGAAGTGTGACTTCTACCCTTAAAGCCTCCACTTGATTCCCTCCCTCCCCTGTAGAATGGTTTTCAGCCTCGGGAGTTTTTTTTTTTAATTAATGTTTATTTATTTTTTTCGAGAAAGAGAGGGCAAATGTGCGAGCAAGGGAGTGGCAGTGCGAGTGGAGTGAGAGAATCCGAGCAGGCTCTGTTCTGTCAGCCCAGTATGGGGCTTGATCTCACAAACCATGAGATCATGACCTGAGCCTATTTTGAATTTTTGAGGAACTTCCATACTGTTTTCTCTTCCTCTCTTTCTTAAACACAGGGAAGTATACTGCTGTACTCTTCACTGAACACCATGACCCAGAGGGAAGTTATGACACACTGTGCTATTTAACAAACTCCTGGGTTATCTTGTAACCTGCTAAAGCTGGAAGAAGATGTCAGTGGAATAGATGTTATAGGACATAAGAAAAGTGACAATCGAATAATTTTTCTTCTAAAATGTATTTTTAAATACAAAATGAGAAATTCTAAACACATTTATATAACTCTAAAAGTTAAGAATGCTGGGACATCATGAACACATGTGTGACTTGGGATCTACATCTTACATTGCATGATTCAGATTTACTATGTAGCATGATATATGATTTCCATTTAATTACTTGTCTGTGACATTTGTCTTGTGTTCTTATTATAACGTGGATTTTGTTTATAAGAAAATGGAAATGGCTTAATTTTTAATCTGTGGGGTTTTTTTAAATTAATTTATTATTTTTTTTGAAGTAGACTTCATGCCTAATGTTGGGCTTGAACTCATGGCGCTGAGATCAAGAGTTGCATGTTTTACCAACTGAGCCAGCCAGGTGCCCTGATCTTTTTTTATTTGGCTGTAAAGTTTATTTATTTATTTATTTTTGCCTCAGTTACTGAGGCCATGTTTTCCTCTCTGTTCCAATCCAAGAACTCAGTAGATATTATGAGTGCCAACTGAGGTTCTATCAGTTTAAAGCAGTTCTTTGGCCACACAAGTTTGGAAAACGCTGCTGTGGTTTGGTGACTCATTAATAAACTTTATAGGAGTGCCTGGGTGGCTTAGTCAGCTAAGTGACCGACTCTTGATTTCACCTCAGGTTGTGATCTCAAGGTTTGTGAGTTCGAGCCCCACATCGGGCTCTGTGCTGACAGTGCAGAGCCTGCTTGGGATTCTCTCTCTGTCTCTCCCTCTCCCTTCCCCTGCTCTCTCTCTCTCAAAAAATAAACAAACTAAAAAAAACAAAAACAAAAACAACTTTATAAATTGGAGGGGACATCATCATGTTTGTACCCTAGGCAAGCAGTGTGAAGAACTGGTCTGAAGCGGAGCCAGAGTGGATGCTGGGAGACCCCCTTGTAATCCATTATAATGATACAAGTGAATAGTGATTAGGGCCTGAACTGAGCCAAGTAAAAGAGTTAATGTTAGGGGTTAGCAGGAGTGTTTTTAAAAAAGGGATGTTTTCCTTGAGTTGAGTCACCACTTCTAAAATTTGTTATTCTGTTTTTCAGATCCAGAAAATAGATGCTTTTTATATACCCATATATGATCAGTCCCTTGATGACTGACTCATGTTAATTAAATTCACTGGAACTGACTTATACTAAATTAGGCAGACCTGGGTTTATACCCTTGCTCTGTCACAGCACTGACCTTTAGTATTTTCATTCTTTTTTTTTTTTTTCTAATGTTTATTTATTTTGAGAAAGAGGGAAAGTACAAGGAGGGGAGGGACAGAGAGAGAGAGAGAGAGAGAGAGAGAATACCAAACAGGCTCTGCGTTGACAGTGGGGCTCGAACTCGCAAACCATGAGATCATGACCTGAGCTGAAATCAAGAGTTGGATGCTTAACTGACTGAGCCACTAGACGCCCCACTACTAGTCTTTTATCAGCCAGTTCAAGGGTTTCCTTTTCTTCACACCAGCAGCCCTATAAGGTAGGTTCTATTATTATCCTGGTCTTTTAGATGAGGAAATTGAGGCACAGGGGTTAAATAACTCATCCAAGGTCACACTGCTAATAAGTGACATAACACTGGGATTTGAACCCGAGTGGCATGACTCAGACTCTGGCTCATAACCACTTCATCTTACTGCTTTTTAGGCACGCAGTCAAGTGTTCACAGTGCTCATCTCTACATGTGGGATTCAAGGAAACAGGTTTTTCCTTTTAGGATAGTATTTCCAACCAGGCAGAAAGCAATTTCAAAGTGTTACTTTTCTCTGTTCCCGTTACCTTTGTCTTGGTTTAAGCCCTCATCTCTTGTCTGGACTATTATTATAGGCCCATTGCTGGTCTTCCCACTGTGTGTCTTATTCCCTTGGTGTCTTATTCTTTGGTTATTACTGGAATCGTCTTTCTAAGATGCATATATGACCCTGTTACTCCCCTGCAGAAGACCCTCCTTTGGCTATCCAGTGCCTATAATCAGTCAAAGAATGAGCAATCAAAAGAATGAGCAATTTGAAAAAGCATGAGCAATTTCTCTGTCCTTACTCAGCTTGGCTTGGGACAGGTTCTCATTCTGGAACAAGTCATTGTGCGGGGGCAGTGGAAACACTATGATTTTCCCAGCTTGGATCATCTAGCCTATCCTATGGCCTGTTTGGAAATGAGAGTGGGGGCAGGGTTGAGTGTGAAGCCCCATAAGGACTTGAAATTTTGAGGAGGCCACTCCTAAGTGCTAAGTCCAGATACCTAGATAGAGGAAGAGGTACTAAGTGATGCCATGAAGGTGAAGGTGGGCTTACAGTTAAACCCTGTTGCAGCCTTCAACTCCTCCTTTGCATTCTGGCTTTAGTTGGGCAGATGTTCATTTTGCTGGGCACTGGGATACAGAAGAGGAGAAGAGCATTCATGCTTGCAGGAGCTTATCATCAGGTGGGGGCAGCAAACAGGCAACGTGGTGTGAAGATCCCTCTCCAGGAGAAAGCGGGGGAATTCTAATACAGGGTATATTGCTGTGGTTCCATAATTAAACAATGGTGGATTTTTTTCCCAAAAATATAAAACAGGCGTTGTATTTAATGACAGCTCTGCTTTTCCTGAGTTGTGTAATTTAGATAAGTTAGTTACATCCTGGCTTAACCACTTCCTAGCTGTGTGACCTTCTGTTTGAGGGCCTTTCTCTTAGTCTCAGTCTCTTCAGCTACAAAATGGGATGGTAATTGGGTTGTTGAGAAAATTACATTCGCTGATGCATTTGTAATTCTTGGCATGGTACTTGGATGTAGTGGAACTAAAAAAATTGTAACCAAAAAAAAACTATGAATAGGGCACACATGGTGAAATAATAGCAGCTGTGAAAAGTGTGAAACTGAGTTCCAGTTTTTAAAAGATCTACAATTTTGAAAAAGTACGAAACAAAACTATGATATCCCTAGCATTTTACAGTCATAGCACCTTCATCCATAGGGCCATTGAGTCCCTCCTCAGATCATGTGTGGTGAGTAAATACTGTTCTCATTGAATTTGTGAGGATTCCAAGGCCGAAAAGATGTTAAGTTCTGAAGTTAGAATGCAGACCTGTTTTTGACTTCAAATCTTATGATTCTTATATTTGCCTTATTCTGCAAAGTCTTGTCAAATATTAAGAATAAATTACTATTATTTATTATTATTATTATTTGATGTTGCAAATGACAGATTAAAGGTTGGTGGTACAGCTTTTGTCATGAGAATATGGTAGATATTCCTTGGGCAAAGAATTTGATAGGCTTAGATCTTTGCCTTTCAGTTTTCTTAACAGGCTAGGCTGATATCTGTTGGAAAGGATGCCTGGGGTGTGGTAAAGGTGGAAGTGAATGTTGGTATATGAAGGAATATAAAGAAGCCCGACATTCGTCTTCACACCTTTGTATTGGGGCAGAGGGTAGCTGAGATACAGTCTGTTTTAGGTGGTACCTCTTGGATGCAGCGTGTGTTAATGTTTATGGAATAATTAGTGTCTTGGGGAGTGGAAAATGATTTACTACCCCTCTTCTAAACTGCAGCATTTATGTACTTGGAGGATTAAGAATCTTCCAGTTTCAGGGTGCCTGGGTGGCTTTGTCCATTAAGCATCCAACTTCAGCTAAGGTCACAATCTTGTGGTTCGTGGAGTTCAAGTCCCGCATTGAGTTGTCTGCTGTCAGCTTAGAGTCCGCTTTGAATCCTGTCTCCCTCTCTCTGTGCCCCTCCCTCTCTCTTGTTCTCAACAATAAATAACAACAACAACAAAAAAGAATCTTCCAGTTTCTTAGTAACTAGCATTTCTACATGCCAGTGCTTTTAAAAGAAACAAAAATGTGAAATGGAATATATAATATTCAGTCTTTCACAAAAATGTGCCAACATTTCTGAATATCAAAAGGCTTAAGAACTGGAGAATTGAAACCACCCATTTTCTTCATACCCTAAAAGACATGTTGAAATTCATGATTATTTACAAAACACAAAGTTTGAAAATGGACTAGCTGTTTGCTACTAGACAGAGGTATGTTTTGAATTGCTGGAGAGCTACTCTGATTTAAGCTTTGAACTACTCTGATTCTATGATATGTAATTAATCTTTAGCAACGGTTCTCCACTTTGGTGCACATCAGATTTATCTCCTAGAACCTTATGGAAATACAAATAGAATAAGGCATTGAAGAATGTTTAAAATAAGCAAAAAAAGATCAAACTTAGTTCAAAATTCAAAATATATCTTTTTTCTTAAAGGTCTTTGTGGGTGACAGACCTTCTGCTGTTTTTGTTTGTTTAATTTTTTTTTTTTTAATTTATTTTGAGAGATAAATTGTGCTCACAGGAGCGGGGAAGAGGCACAGGGAGAGGGAGAGAGAAAAGCCCAACCAGGTACAGGGCTTGATCCCAGGAACTGTGGGATCATGACCTGAGCTGAAATCAAGAGTTGGACACTCAACTGTCTGAACCACTCAGGTGCCCCCAAAATATGTCTGTCTTGTTTTTTTTTTTTTTTAAGTTTATTTATTTATTTTGAGAGAGAGAGAGAGCACGTGCATGCACGTGTGTGAGGGAGGCGCAGAGAGGGAGAGAGAGAATCCCAAGCAGGCTCCACTGACAGTGCACGATAGCCCATGTGGGGGCTGGAACTCAGGATCCATGAGATCATGAGCCTGGATTGAAGTCTACAGCTTAACCAACTGAGCCACCTAGATGCCCTAAAATACATCTTTCTTAAAAGAAGCTGAAAACCATAAACCTGTTAACTCTTTAGGTGTATAGAAAGGATTATAAAGCCTACTGAACATCCTATTCAGTGAAGTTCACTGTTACCATTCTTGATAACTTCCCTCCTTTACCTTATCTAGGTTTACTTAGGACATTTAACAGAAGCTCACAGCAGCTACCTAAGTCACATAAAACTTTCTAGAAATTGCAGATAGTTTTGTCAATCCCAAGGAAGAATTGAGGTTCTGTTGCCCAAGTCTCTACTCAGGTGGACTTTCGCCTTCTATATCCAGAAACTGGAAGAGGTATCTCCTATTCCTTTCCAATGAGAATCATACCTGTCTTTGTCTCTTATCTTTAGTTCTTTGTGCTTTAATATGCACGGAGTGTTATGTCTAAGTTGATTACTTGACTAACATAAGATCAGAGAAACTTTTTGCTGTCTGTAGAAATCAGTTGTGTTCACAAGAACTTTAAAAAGGTAAGCATATTTCAGAGCTAAATTTTTATTTTTTAATTTTTATTATTTTTAAATGTTTATTTTTGAGAGAGAGACAGAGACAGACCATGAGCAGGGGAGGAGCAGAGAGAGTCCAAGACACAGAATTCAAAAGAGGCTCTGGACTCTGAACTGTCAGCACAGAGCCCGATGTGGGGCTTGAACTCATGAACTATGAGATCATGACCTGAGCTGAAGTCAGACACTTAACTGAGCCACCCACAATAAATTTTTAAAAGTTTAAACAGAACACAAGGCTTTAAATCAAATAGTAAAAGCTTTTTCTGCTCAGAGTTCCAATAATGCCAAATGAGAAAAGGGTTTGATGAATTCTTTTTTTTGGGCTAATATACCTCAGAACCTACTGAGTCTGTGCCTTACTTGTTGTATGACAGGATGTGTTTGCTTATTGTTTGTCACCACAAGGACAGGTGATTTGCTTTGCTCTCCACCCTAATCCCAGTGCCTAGCATAAGTAGGACTCCATAAATATTTACTGAATGAAAAAGGATGATTTTTTTTTCTTGCTTTTCTCTGAACTCTTTCATTTCCTTCTCATGTTCCTTGTACTTAATATTGATATGAATCATGGCTAAGGACTTTCAGTGGTTTTTTTTAGATGATTTTATTGATATATGATATATATGCCATAAAATTTATTCATTTTAAGCACATAATTCAATTATTTTTAGTAAATATACAGAGTTGTACAGTCATCACCACAATTTTAGAACTTTTTATTTTCCCAAAAATCCCTTGTGCCCATTTGCAGTCACTTCCCTTCCCATCCCAGTCCCAGGCAATCACTGATCTACTTCTGTCCTTCTAGTTTTACCTTTTTTGGGCATTTCATATAAATAGAATTGTACAATATGTGGTCTTTGGAGCCTGGATTCCTTTACTTAGCATACTTTTTAAAAATTGAGGTGAAATTCATATAACATCTAGTTAACTCTTTTAAAGTGTACACTTTAGTGGCATTTAGCATTTATTACATTCATAGTGTTATACAACTCCCATGCCTCTGGTGTCAAAGTTTTTTCATTGCCCCAGAAGAACACCCTGTATCTAGTAATCACTCCTCATGTTCCCCTTCCTCCCATTCCCTGGCAGTCTGCTTTTTTTCTCCACGGACATATGGATTTACCTTTTCTGAATAATTTATATTCAGAATATGAATCATACAGTATTGGAGCTTTTGTGTCTGGCTTCTTTCACTTAGCATGTTCTCAAGGTTCATCCAAGTTGTACTTTATTCTTTTTTTACGGCTGAATAATATTCCACTGTATATTCTACTGCAGTTTATCTGTTCATCTGTTGATGGAAATTTGGGTCGTTTCCACCTTTTGGCTAATGTGAATAGTGCTGCTGTGAACATTTATAAACAAATATCTGTTCGAGTACCTGTTTTCAGTTCCTTTTGAGTATATACCTGAGAGTGGAAATGCTGCATCATTTGATAATTCGACATACACCTTTTTGAGGAACCACCAAACAGTTTGCCACAATGACCACCCCATTTTACAGTCAAGTCCTTTGCCCATTTAAAAAAATTATTATTGCAGTATGTAGATGACAAATAGTATATAGTTATATGATGTTATGGTGTAGTTATTTGACAATTCTACATACTGCAGTGCTCACCATAATAAGTGTAGTTGCCATCTGTCACCATAGAAGGTTATTACAATATTATTGACTATCTTCCCTATGCTGTACTTTCCTCCCTGTGACTTATTTTATTTTATAACTAGAAGTTTGTACCTTTTAATTCCCTTCACCTATTTCAATCATCCTACCTGTCTCTCCTCTGGCAACCACGAGTCTGTTCTCTGTGTGAGTTTGTTTCTGTTATTGTTACTATTTGTTTGTTCATTTTAATTGGGTTGTTTGTTTTTTGTTGTTGAGTCATGAAAGTTCTATGCATGGATTTTAAAACCTTATTAGATATATGATTAGCAAATATTTTCTCTGGTTCTATGTATTGTCTTTTCACTCTAATGATAATGTCTTTTGATGCACAAAGTTTTGGTGTCATATACAAGAATCCATTGGCAAATCCAAGATCATGAATATTTACTCCTATTTTTTGTATTTATAGTCTTAGCTGTTATATTTAGGTCATTGAT
Source organism: Paguma larvata (assembly GCA_030068075.1). Classification (NCBI taxonomy): domain Eukaryota; kingdom Metazoa; phylum Chordata; class Mammalia; order Carnivora; family Viverridae; genus Paguma; species Paguma larvata. Next base: position 17,020,578 of record CM057842.1, on the reverse strand, counting down.
CTGTTTTGAATTAAAAATTTTTTTAATTTTTAAAATTTTATTTTAAAGAGATCCTGCAGGGTTCAGGGGGTGGAGAGCAGACTCCACTCTCAGTCCAGAGCCTAACACAGGCCTTGATCTCACAACTCTGGGATCATGACCTGAGCCAAAGTCAAGAATTGAATGCTCAACCAACTAAACTACCAGGCGCCGCCATTTTGAATTAATTTTTGTATGTGAAGTTAGGTAGGGTTTCAGTTTCATTCTTTGCATTCTGTTGTCTCAGCACTATTTGCTGAAGAGACTATTTTTCCCATTGAATGTTGGCACCGTGGTTGAAATCAATTGGCCATAGATGTTTGAATTTATTGCTGGACTCTCAGTTCTATTCCATGGGTCTATATGTCTCTCCTCATGCTTGTACTACAGTGTTTTGATTACTGTAGCTTTGCAGTAAGTTTGGAAATTGGAAAGTCTGAGTCTTCCTTTGTTTTTCTTTTTCAATATTGTTTTGGCTATTTGGAGCCTTAACAGTCCCATGTGAATTTGAGAATCACCTTTTCCATTTCTACAAAAAAGGCCATTGGAATTTTGATAGAGATTGTGTTGAATCTGTAGATCACTTTAGAGAGTATTGCCATCTTAACAATATTAAGTCTTCTAATCTATTAACACAATATCTTCCATTTAGTTAGGTTTACTTTAATTTTTATGGGGTTTTTTTGTTTGTTTTGTTTCTGTGTTGTATATCTCTGTAACATTGGAATTGCTTAAATGAATCCGTATTTCTTTTGTAGGTAGAAAAAACAAAAAGGGTAACTGGGCTCAGTTGGTTGAGCATCTGACTCTTGATTTCAGTTCAGGTCATGATCCCAGTGTTATGGGATTGAGCCCTGTGTCAGACTCCACGCTGAGCATAGAGTCTACTTAGATTCTCTCTCCCTCTCTCCCTCTCCCCTCCTCCCTCTCTCCCTCTCTCTGCCCCTCTCCCCTGCTCGTGCTCACTCTCTTTAAAAAAGAAAAATTAATTAAAAAAAGAAAAAAACAAAGATAATTTAAAAGGATTAAATCCAGTATAGTTAGCATATAGTGTTTTATTAGTGTCAGGTATATTTCTTTCAGTGATATTTTGTAGTTTTCAGTGAAAACATCTTTCATTTCCTCTGTTACATTTATTCCTAGGCATTTTATTCTTTTTGGTGCTATTTATTTTTATTTATTTGTTTTTAAATATTTATTTATTTTTAGAGGGAGGAGGGGAAGAGACAGAGGGAGAGAGAGAATCCCAAGCAGGCTTTGCGCTGTCGGCACAGAGCACGACAGGGGGCTCAATCTCATGACCGCAGGATCAAGAATTGCATATTCTATTGATTGAGCCAGCCAGGTGCCCCAGAATTGTTTTCTTAATATTCTTTTTGTATTGTTTATTACTGCTATATAGAGACACACTTAATTTTTGTTTGTCAATCTTACACCCAGTAACTTTGCTGAATTCATTTGATGGTAGTTTTTAAATGGATTCTTTGAAATTTTTCAGTACTTAGAATCACATTATCTGCAATAGAGACACTGTTAAATAGCAGTGATGAAAGTAGGCATCCTGTCTTGTTCTGGGTATTAGAAGAAAAGCTTTCAGTTTTGCACCATTGAGTATGATGGTAACTGTGGATTTTTTTTTATAAATACTTTCTCATGTTAATGAATTTCATTCCTGTTTTCTGACTTTTTTATCATGAACAACTGCTGAATTTAATTAAATACGTTTTTTGCATCTGTTAAGATGATCATGCGGTTTTTTCCCTCATTCTGTTAATGTGGCACATTACATTGATAGTCTTATGATGAACTACTCTTGTACTCCTGCAATAAATCCTACGTGGTCATGGTATATAATCTTTTTAATATGTTGTTGGATTCAGTTGGATTTGCTAGTTTGGGGTTACTTTTTTTTTTTTTTTTTTCATCTATATCCAAAAGTGTTACTGACCTGAAGTTTTCTTTTCTTGTGGTATTTTTGTCTAGCTTTGGTATCAGGACATTGCTGGCATAATTAGGTATTAGGAAATGTTCCTCTGCAATTTTTTGGAAGAGTTTCAGAAGAATCAGTCCATGTTCTTTTTTTTTTTTTTTTAAACGTTTATTCATTTTTGAGAGACAGAGTGCAAGCAGGGGAGGGGCGGAGACAGAGGCAGACACAGGATCCGAAGCGGGCTCCAGGCTCTGAGCTGTCAGCACAGAGCCTGACATGGGGCTTGAACTCACAAACTGCGAGATCATGACCTGAGCCAAAGTCAGATGCCTGACTGAGCCACCCAGGCACCCGGAATCAGTCCATGTTCTAAGTGAATGAAAGTATGGCAAATAACATTCAGAATTTTGTTTTTACTGTCATTAATGAGCTTGCATTTGAGTTTTTAATTTTTCTGGCATTTATCACTAAATTTTATTCTGAATTTTGTGGTTAAAAATTTTTTTTTGTTTATTTAAGTAATCTCTATATCCATCCTGGGCCCAAAATCAAGACCCCAAGATCAAGAGCCGCACGCTTTCTGACTGAGCTAGCCAGGCACCCTGAATTTTGTGATCTTTTGTATTCTGTGCATAGACATTTACTTCATATTCCTTACCTGTTTAAATCATTGCCCTGAACTTCCAAGATTTGCATTTCTAAAAACCTCAATTTTAGTAATCATTTTATGTAATTGATTTTTGATTACTGCTTAATAAGTTACTTTTTTTCTTGAGGGAAAAAGAGCACACACACACACTCTCCTGCAAGCAAGGGAGGGGCAGAGGGAAAGGGAGAGAGAGAATCTTAAGCAGGCTCCATGCCCAGCCCAGAGCCCCAGACTCCATCTCATGACCCTAAGATCATGACCTGAGCTGAAATCAAGAGTTGGACTCTTGGAGCAGCCGGGTGGCTTAGTCGATTAGGCATCTGACTCTTGATTTCAGCTCAGGTCGTGATCTCAAGATTGTGAGATGGAACCTCACATCAGGCTCCATGGTGGGTGTGGAGACTGCTTAAGATTTTCTCTTTCCCACTGCCCCTCCCCTCCCAAATAAATCAATAAATAAAAATTAAAAAAAAAGTTGGATGCTTAACTGACTGAGCCAGCCAGACACCCCTCAGTTACATTTTTAATACTAATTCCTTACTAAATGTTTAGGCCATCTTTCAGTATGTTAACAAAGGAACACAAATATAAAGTTAGTATGAAATGACCTCATTGTATATTCTTTTGAGAGGGTCACATATCTCAGCTAGGTGAAAAAAAGTACGATTTTTTTTTAAGTTTTTTTATTTTGGGGGCGTGGTAGAGAAGGAGAGAGAATCCTAAGCAGTCTCTGCATTGGCAGTACAGAGCCCGATGTGGGGCTTGAATTCACGCATCATGAGATCATGACCTGAACTGAAACCAAGAGTTGGACACTTAACCTACTGAGCCACCCAGGCGCGCCTATGAAATTTTTTAAAGAGATATTACACTAAATTCTGATTCTCAATACTGTTTTCAGTGTTTACTAATAAAGAGCTGGTGGCTCATAGTTGTTTTGTTTCATACTGTACATTAAAAGAATCTATTTCTTCTAGCAGTAATATATTTTTACTTTTAAACTTAGAAATTATATAAAAGTATAAAGAAGATGTAGATTGTCACTGATTCTACCACCCAAAGAAAGCCATCATTAATATTTTGGTGGTTTTCTTTTTTATTTATGCACAGGTAAAAGCACGTATGTAAAAACTGACATTGTATAGCATATTCAGGCAGTTTTTACTCTTTTCAGCCTATAATGACCATTTTTTTTCCTTGTTACTAAATGGTCTCCAAAAACATGATTTTTTAAAAAGTAATTTCTACACCCAACATGGAGTTTGAATTCACAACCCTGAGATCAAGGAGACATATGCTCTACTGACTGAGCCAGCCAGGTGCCAAAACATGATTTTTGAAAGCTCTGTAATCAGTCATGGATCAGCTTAACCATTCTCTTGCCAATAACATATTTTCTAATATTCCAGATATCCATGTTTTCATTCAGAACTCATTTTTTAGCTTTTGAAACAATTTCAGACTCATAGAAAAGTTGCAAATAGAAGAGAGAATTATCATTCACATCCCCCAAATGTTAACATTTTACCCTGTTTGCTCTGTCGTATTGTTTCTGTTATGCACACACATTTGTTTTTGTGTTTGTTTTTGTTTTTTGAATTATAATAGTAGGGCTGGGAGTAGCATGAGGAGACTGAGGCATTTACCTTGGGCACAAAATTTGAGTGGGTGCCAAAAAACTCAGGAATCAAGATAGATATTTTAATACAATATTGAAATAAACATTAAGAGGGGTGCCTGGGTGGCTCAGTTGATTAAGTGTCTGACTTTGGCCCAGATAATGATCTCATGGTTTGTAAGTTTGAGCCCCACGTCAGGCTCTGTGCTGACAGCTCAGAGTCTGGAACCTGCTTCAGATTCTGTGTCTCCCCCACTCTCTGCACCTCCTCTGCTCATGCTTTGTCTCTCTCTCTCTCAAAAATAAACATGAGGGACGCCTGGGTGGCTCAGTTGGTTGGGCAGCCGACTTCAGCTCGGGTCATGATCTCACGGTCTGTGAGTTCGAGCCCCGCATCGGGCTCTGTGCTGTCGGCTCAGAGCCTGGAGCCTGCTTCAGAGTCTGTGTCTCCCTCTGTCTCTCTGCCCTTCCCCTGCTCACGCTCTGTCTCTATGTCTCTCAAAAAATATATATATATGAAAAAAAATTAAAATATATGATTAATATAAATATTTTAAAGACAGTACCAGTAATTGCAAGATGATGTCCCTTTATTTCTAAAGATTTCAGTGTGTTTCCTTTAAAAATGGAGAGGTGGGGGTGCCTGGGTGACTCAGTCAGTTAAACATCCGACTTCGGCTCAGGTCATGATCTCACAGTTTGTGGGTTTGAGCCCCACATTGGGCTCTGTGCTGACAGCTCAGCTTGGAGCCTTCTTCACATTCTGTCTCCCTCTCTCTCTCTCTTTTCTCTGCCCCTCCCTTGCTCATGCTCTGTCTCTCTATCTCTCAAAAATAAATAAACATTAAAAACTAAATAAATAAAAATAAAAATGGAGAGGTGGCATTCTCTTACATAACCACAATACAATGATCAAAATCTAGGAAATAACTTTGATAGAATACTAGTACCTAATATCTAATCTATAGATACTCAGATTTTATCAGCTGTCCCCATAGTGTTCTTTAAAACAAAAGAAAAACTCTTTTCTGACTCAGGATCCTATCCAAAATCAAATGTTGCATTAGTTGTCACGTCTCCTTAATCTCCTTTGAACTAGTCTTTATCTTTCATGACTTCTGAAGAGTGCTGGCCACGTATTTTATAGAATATCCTTTGGTTTGGGTTTATCTGTCATTTCTTCTTTATTAAATTCAAGTTATACATTTTAAGTAAGAATACCACAGAGATATTGCTGTGTCCTTCTCAGTGCATTACATCAGGAGACACAGGTGTCTCTTTTGTCCTATTACTAATGGTGTCAGCTTTAATCACTTGGCTAAGGATGAATATGGCCAGATTATTCCACCATAAAATTACTGTTTTTTTCTAATTAGTTGATACCTTTTGGGGAGATGCTTTGAAATTAGTATCTATTGATGATCCTTGCCTCAGTTATTTATTATGATGCTTGCCAAACAGTACTTAAAAATTTTTTCCATCACTCTTTTCTCATTTACTGGTCAGAATTTTACTCTAAGAAAGACTTTTCCCTTCTTACTCATGTATTTATTCATTGTATTATTAATATATATCAGTATGGACTAATGCATTCTTTCTTCTATGAGTTATATTCCATGACTATCATTATTTATCTTGTTAAATACAGGGTTTGGTTTTGTTTTCTTGCTCTGGTCATAGTCTACTGTGCATTGGTGGGGCTGGTCTCTGCTCCCCTACATTCAGAGATCCAGGCTCCTTAATCCTCTAGAGTAACACTTTCAACTGGAAGTCTGGGGAAGTAATTAAGCCCTGAGGCCCTAAGACATCTATTGTATGTCACGAGTTAATTTCTCTATGATTCTGGAAATGGTACTAATTCTATTCCATTCTTGGGAGAACTGAGGAATTAGTCACTCAAATCATTGTACAGAGGGCTTAATTCTCTCAGGAAACTCTGGTTGGGAAGAGCTTCTCTGGAGATTCAGTCTTCGGCTGACTTCTCTGCAACTGGTTGAAAGAGAAAGAGAACATAGAGGTTCCCATGGGAAGATTTTGAGGGATCAAGCTAGAGTTGGTGACATCAATCACCAGTGTTTCCTTGGCCAGAACAGTTCAATATTGTCCCTAACTGCCAGAGAGGCCAGGAAACATAGTCTAGCTGTGTATCCAGTAGGAAAAGAAGACAGGATTTGGTGAACCCAGAGTAATCTCTGATATGCTTCCTATGACTCTGCTTCCCTTTTCTATAGCTTATAGTAAACTGACACCACATGTCTATTTCTTGTTTGTTTCTCCCATTAGAATGTAAATTCTATTGATTAAGGAATTTGTTTTATTTATATACCTCTTGATACAGTAGCTGGCACATAATAGGCAACATCTTGAATTAATTACCTCAAATGCTACTGTATAATGTTCCAACATTAGAGTGTTCTTGCTATCTTTAGTCCAACAGAACAGAAGGAAAGCATATCTTGAGAAGGCTCATGGAATCGCAGAGCCAATGAGATATTTACCCCTTCTTTGTTGATATGAGAAAGATTGCAGCACATTCCAGAGTAGTTATATTTAGCCTGTGGGTTGTAACTCATTATCAAGTTTTGAAATCAATTTAGAATGCAGTAACCGTCATTGGTATTTTTTTTTAATGTTTGTTTATTTTGAGAGAGAGAGAGAGAGAGACAGATCCACATGTATGCCAGCAGGGGAGGGGCAGAGAGAAAGAGGGAGAGAGAGAATCCCAAGCAGGCTCAGCATTGTCAGTGCAGAGCCCAACGCCAGGTTCGATCTCACGACCCAAAGAAATCATGATCTGAGCCAAAATCAAGAGTCAGACGCTTAACTGACTGAGCCATCCAGGCACCCCACCAGCATTGTTTAAAAAAAAAAATCCAATAGAAAATATTAGAGTTTATTGCATGTAACGAAGTTACATATTTTTTTGAGAGAGCGTGTGCAGGGAGGGACAGAGGGATAGGGATAGAGAGAATCTTAAGTAGGCTCCACACTGAGCATGGAGCCCATCGCAGGGCTCATTTTCACGACCGCGAGATCATGACCTGAGCCACCCAGGGCACCCCTAAGGTTACCTGTTTTCAGTTATGATTGTATGTATATATGTATACTGGATTGCCATGTTAAATGTGTTTTTTTAATTGTGGTAAAAGTACTTAATATAATATGTAATTTATATAACTATTTTTAAGCATACCGTTCAGTAGTGTTAAGTATATTTACATTGTTGTGAAACAGATCTCCAGAAGTTTTTCATGTTATAAACCTGAAATTCTGTACCCATTAAACAACTCCCCTTCCTACCTTCCCTGCTCCTCCCAGTTCCTGGTAACCACCATTCTCCTGTCTGTTGCCGTATATTAGATGTGTTTTTTACTATCCTAAATATGTTTGAGAAATACTGATCTAGGACATCAGCTGCATGGAGTCTATTCCAGTTCAAACATCTGTGTGCCTATTGTATGTCAGGCCACTGTGCTAAGTGCTGGAGATTCCAAGATGAGATAGACATGGCCTCTGCTTTTGAGATGCTCCCATTTTACCTGGGGACAAAGACCAACAAAGCAAGTGCTGTTTGCCAGGCAGAGAAGACAGGAATATTTTATAGACCAAGTTAAAGGAGAAACAAAGCCACAGAAACCTCAGAGTATAAAATCTGTAGTTTGGTGAGGCAGAAAGTGGCAGGCATTAAGATTAGGGACATGAAATAGAAGATTGTGAAAATTTCTTGAAGGAAATATTTTGGATGCTATTCAGAGGCAAGTTATCAGAGATTGTATTTATTAAGAGAATGACGTGGTTAGTAGTCTGTATTTGGAAGATTGGACCTGTATGGAAGTTATCTGGGATATTCTCTGGGAGTATTTTTTTTTTTTTTAATTTTTAAATGTTTATTTATTTTTAAGACACAGACTGCAAGCAGGGGCAGGGCAGAGAGAAAGGGAGACAAAGAATCCAAAGCAAGCTCCAGTCTCTGAGCTGTTAGCATAGAGCCCAACACTGGTCTCGAATTCATGAATGGTGAGATCATGACCTGAGCCAAAGCTGGAGGTTTAACCAACTGAGCCACCCAGGCAGCCCCTGGGGGTATTTTTTTAAAGTTGAGGCTAGAGGAAGCATAGAGAGTGGACACAAATTTCAGGAGCAGACTAAATCTTGATGCCCAAGTTGAATATGTGTGGGTTGGGGGAAGGGTGATGTGGTGAGGCAGAGGGAGGAGGTACAGATAGGCTTCAATGGTGATGGCGACAGGGACACCTTAGTACAGATTTGACCTTGGTCATTCAAGTGCAAACCTCTGGAGGCAATGAGAAATAAATAGATCTGGAGCTCAGGAACCAAGCAGGAATATACAAATGGATTTGAGAGGTGTCTGAGGAGGAGGAGGAGCTCACCATTCTGCTGAGATTGGTGATGTACAATCAGATCTGATTCCCTTGGGCTTCAGGCTTATCAGGTGTGTTTTAAAAGTTGTCTTTGCAGTTTTGCTCTGGAGTTTTTGGTGTTTTTTTTTTTTTAACTTAATTTTTTTTCCCTTGCCCCTGCTCTGGAGTTTTAAATAGCATGCATAGTAATTCTAGCTGTCGAGGAATGGAAAGAAATGGTAGCAGGACATAAACTATGAACCACTTAACAATTGAACAACTACTGATTTTTATCATGGCGAGTTATGTTTACTTGTTAGGTGGTGGGTTTTGTCACATCTTCTCATCCTGCTGGGTATGTAATAACATTTTTCAAGGCAAATGAATATGTCCAGGACAAGCCTTTGTGATAATGAATATGCCCATATAGATGTCTTTGCTGATAAACATAAATTTTAAGTTATTCTTTATGATTAAAGCCACTTTCTGCTTGTTGACAGATAATCTTTTGAAAAACAGAGATCTAAGACCAGCAAGAGAACAATGGTTGTGAAGTCCTGATGGGCTTTTACTGATCATGAACTTGAGAATTGATTTTCAACATCAGGTCATAGAGGAGCAGAGATGATTTTTTAAAGATGATAGCGAATACAATCCTGTTAGCTCTTCAAAAATAAGAATTTTTTAGCAGTAATAAAACAGTTTACATCAGCCATTAGGAATCATATCAAAGCTATGATAAGATACTTTATTCTGTATTTTTTACATAATAACAAGTATTGGCTAGGATATGGAAAAATTGGAACCCTCATCCACCCCCAGTGGGATTGTAAAATGGTGCAGCAGCTTTGGAAACAGTCTGGCAGATTCTCAAATGGTTAAACATAAGAGTTACCATATGACCCAGCAATTCTTCTCCTATGTGTATACCCAAGAGAAATGAGAACATGTATCCACATAAATATGTACACATGAATTTTCAAACGGCATTATTCTTAATAGCCCCAAAATGAAAACAACAAATGTCCCATCAGTTTATGAGTGAATAAACAAAATGTGGTATATCCATATGTTGGGATATTTTTTGGCAACAAAAAGTGAAGTACTGATACGTATCGCAGAAGACCACATACTGTATTCTGTTTATTTGAAACATCCAGAATAGGCAAATCTATGGAGACAGAAAATAAACTAGTGGTTGTCTAGGAGAAAAGGGATTGGGGAAAATGGGGAGTGAATGCTGCTGGGTTTGGGTTTCTATTTCAGATACTCTAAAATTCAGATACTTTAAAATACTCTAAAATTGATTATAGTGATGGAGGCACAATTCTGTTAGTGTTCTAAAAGCCATTGAATTGCATACTCTAAATAGTAAATTGTATGGTATGTGAATTATATCTCAATAAAGCTGTTAATTTAAGAAAAAAAATGTTAGGGGTGCCTGGGTGGCTCAGTCGGTTAAGTGTCCGACTTCAGCTTAAGTCATGATCTCACTGTTCCTGGGTTTGCACCCCACATTGGGCTCTATGCTGACAGCTCAGAGCCTGGAGTCTGCTTCGGATTCTGTGTCTCCCTCTCTCTCTGCCCCTCCCCTGCTTGCACTCTGTCTCTCTCTCTTTAAAAAATAAAGAAACATTAATAAAAAAGAAAAAAAATATTATTTTTTAAAAAGTGGGGTTTTTCCCTTTTGTCTCCAGTATTGCAGACTTGGTGCCCCCTGAGAAGTTGTGTTATGGCCAAATGCGATTATTTCTATTTTTCTTTATTTTTTTAAGTGAGAATGTATAATTGAGGTATAATTGACACACAACGTTATATTAGTTTCAAGTGTACAACATAGTGATTGGGCAATTCTATACACTATTCAGTGCTTACCACACTAAGTGTAGTCACCATACAGTATTACTACAATTTATTGATTACATTCCCTATGCTGTACTTTTCATCCCTATGACTTATTTATTTTATAACTGGAAGTCTGTACCTCTTAATATTCTTTATCTACTTTGCCCATACTTCTGTTTTTCTTTATATTGACTCACTCTTTGTGCTTAAATAAATTTATTTGAAATGAAAAAAAGAATAGTTTTTTAAATTTATTGTTTTTAATGTTTGTTTATTTTTGAGAGAGAGAGAGAGCGTGAGCAGGGGAGGAGCAGAGAGAGAGGTCCAAAGCAGACTCTGCACCAATAGCAGAGGGCCCAGTGTGGTGCTTGAACTCACCAGCCATGAGATCTTGACCTAAGCCAAAGTCAGATCCTTAATCAACTGAGCCACACCCAGGCATACTGACAAAGAGAAGAGTTTTAAAAAGAACTGTTCATGCTGATCTTAGAAAAGTATCCAATTTTTTGGACTTGGTTCATCAATAAAGTTTGATTAGTTTGAAAGTACTATTTATTATTTGATAAACTGAGCAAGTCTCAGAAATTATTCATTTAGGACTCTAGATACACATTTTTTCTTAAAGTTTATTTATTTATTTTGTGAGAGAAAGAGAGCGAGGGAGGGAGAGGGCGAGGAACAATTCCAAGCAGGCTCCACACTGTCTGTTCAGAGCCCAGTGCAGGTCTCCATCCCAAGAACTGTGAGATCATGGCTGGAGCCAAAATCAAGAGTCAAGACACTTAACTGACTGAGCCACCCAGAACTCCAGATACACATTTTTTTTTTTAATGTTTATTTATTTTTGAGAGAGGGGGAGAGAGAGGATAAGTGGGGGAGGGGCAGTGAGCGAGAGAGACACAGAATCTGAAGCAGGCTCCAGGCTCGGAGCTGTCAGCACAGAGACTAATGTGGGGCTCAAATTCCTGAACCCTGAGATCATGACTTGAGCTGAAATCGGACGCTCACTTAACTGACTGAGCGATCCAGGAACCCCTAGACACACATTTCTAATGGTGGCTTTTAACTTCATTTGAAAAGACATTTTAGGCATTTCAAGAAAGAAGGTACTTTCACAGAGTTGCATGTGAGTATTAGCCAGTTATCCTCTCGCATCCCCTGGGTGATTCTTGATGTTCATAACCTTCTCTAGTTACCTGTGTGGCAGGATGAGCGCATGGGCTGTGAAGCTAAGACTGTCTGCCACCAACCCTGGTTCCACCTTTGTTAGTAGAGTGAGTTATTTAACCTTCTGGTCTTCGATTCTTTATCCATTAAGCGTTACCTTAATGTTTGTGTGAGAATTAAGTGACTTAATACCTATAAAGCATTTAGGCCAGAGCCTGGCACGTCTATGTTAGGTATTGTTATTCCTTCTTCACGATTTCTAGCATTCTTTGTCGTCTTGGTGGTTTGAATTTGCTTTCATTTCTGTATTGATTAGGAGGATTAGGTTTGTGAGTGACAAAAATCTAAAATAATAGCATTTAAAGGAAGCCTCAAGTATAGCAGCCCAGGGCCAGTAGGACGGGAAGCTTTAAGAAGTTGCCAGGGATCCAGATCATCCTATCCTGCTACTCTGCGAGCTATTCCTACTCTTTTCTAGAATTAAAAGTCAAAAGATAATTCAAACTGAAATAGGATGAGCAATGCAGTTGTTATTTGGAAATGTAAAGTAAATCTCAGAATACCCAGAAAGTTGATGTGGTTGCCTCCGGGGAGAGATGGATTGGAGGATGGCTGTGTTTGCTGATGTCGTTTTCTTAGTTATAGCATATAGTACTATTTGTGGTATGTAATAGTTTGGTTGAAGATGAAATTGTTAGAAAATTAGAATTCTATCATACTGTGCTTGTGCAGCTTTTTTCACATAACAGTGTCTCTTGAAGGTCTCCCTATCAGCTCATACAGATCTCTTGCATCCATTTTATTTTATTTTATTTTTTATTTTTATTTTTTAAATTTTTAATGTTTATTTATTTTTGAGAGAGACAGAGAGAGCGTGAGCTGGGGAAGGGCAGAGAGAGAGGGAGACACAGAATCCGAAGCAGGCTCCAGGCTCCAAGCTGTCAGCCCAGGGCCCGATGCGGGGCTCAAACTCACGAACCGTGAGATCATGACCTGAGCCGAAGTCGGATGCTCAACCGACTGAGCCACCCGGTCGCCCCTCTTGCATCCATTTTAATGGCTACACAGGGGTTCATATTCTTGCTACACCAACATTTCATTTCCTTCATTTCTGTTTTAAGACCATTTTTTCTTTTTTTTTCTTTTCTCCTGGCTACTACATATAATACTAATTTCTAGAAGTAGAATTGTTGCTAAGTCAAAGGCAGTTCACATTTAAAATTTTGACAGAAATTGCCAAATTGTCTTCCAGAATTTTAAGATCACTCGGGTAACTGTGTGGGAAATAGATTGAAGTGGAGCAGGTTTGGCAGTGGGAAGACAAGTTTGGAGGCCTGTTGCAGGTCATCCAGGCAAGAAATGATGTACTTCAGGCTAGGATAACAGTGGAGTCGGAGAAAACTAGATTGATATAAGAAATAACACGAGAGGGAAAACAGATGGAATTGTTAATGCGGTAGATGTGAGTAATGAAAGAAAGGAAAGAGTCAGTGATGATTCAGGTGGACCGGTAACATAAGTTAGAGTCGCTGTCTATGTGAGATGAATCCTGTTTGTCATGGCCAGACCAAAGAAATTCATCAACACTGTACAACTCTGACATTTTATGATTGGGGGATCTTTGACAGCACTCTTTTTAATGGATTAAATAACCATATTGAATGGAGAAATAGGGAAAAAGTGAAGGAAGAATAGCAGCATTCTTTCCCTTTCCTGATCCGCAGAGAAAGCAGAATGAATGTGTGAGTGTGAATTCATGGTGGATTTTTTTCTGTCTTCTTTTCCTTCTTTCATGTATGTAGGTAGGTAGGTAGGTAATCTCCATACCCAAAGTGGGGCTTGAATTCACAACCCTAAGATTAAGAGTCACATGCTCTTTCTGAGCCAGCCAGGCGCCCCTCCTTCTCTACTTAAAAAAAAAAATGTATTGTTATTATTATTTTTCTTTAGTGTGGGCCAACAATGAGCTCTCTAGTTTACTGACTGGGTCTCAGAACCCTAAACAGATTGCCCCACACCGTCCTCGGCTTGCTCCCCTGATACCCTGTTTCTCCCTCATCTGTGTTTATAGGCACCCTGGGACATTTACACTCCCCCGAAAACTTTCTTGCCTTTGGGGCTTTCCTCAGGCTGTTTCTTCTGCCCAGAGGTACACTTTCATCCCCTGGCCCATGAGGGCCTGGCGCAACTGCCACCCATTGGTGGCAGTCCTTGCTGGTGCTCCCCTTTTTGTGATTCACCACTTTTATTGGCCTGCTCTCACAGCTGCTTTGCATTCCACTTTTTGAGTTTAACTCTGCTGTGCTATTATACATATACAATATATGTAATATATTTGGGGTATATATTATACCCCAAACACAAGGCCCTCATTAATATCCTACTCTCATCCCCTACCTCTGTACACAGTGGGTGCTGCTAACATCCTGCCAGCCCAGCTTTTAAGTTCAGTGTACCTGTTGTTTGCCTTTCCAACAGTCCTTGTGTCCTCCTGAGTGTTGCCCTGCCTTAGTTGTGCTCAGATTATGTTCTCCAGGTTTTTTATGCTCTTTCCTGCTACATTCATAGTGAAAAGTCTTTTGTTGAATCACATGTTTGAATTTATTTTTTTAATTATTTTAATGTTTTTTTCATTTTTTTGAGAGAGAGAACGTTCACACGTGCGCACACTTGTGCAAGCACACAAGCGGGGGAGGGGCAGAGAGAGAGAGAGAGAGAGAGAGAGAGAGAGACAGAATTTGAAGCAGGCTCAAGGCTCTGAGCTGTGAGCACGAACCGTGAGACCATGACCTGAGCTGAAGTAGGTGGCTTAACCAACTGAGCCACGCAGGAAGCCCCACATGTTTGAATTTAAAACGGGAAAGACTTTTGGAAATGTTTTCAATTTCTCTAGCATGTTCTCAATGTTATTCATCACATATAATAGTCTACCTGTTACAAGAGAACCATTTTTTTTTTAAATGTTTATTTATTTTTAAGAGAGAAAGATAGATAGAGCACGAGCGGGGGAGGGGCAGAGACAGAGAGGGAGACACAGAAGCTGAAACAGGCTCCAGGCTCTGAGGTGTCAGCACAGAGCCAGACACGGGGCTTGAACTCACAGTCCGTGAGATCATGACCTGAGGTGAAGACGGCCGCCTAACCGACTGAGCCACCCAGGCGCCCCAAGAGAACCATGTTTTAATTTTCAGGGCACGTCAGCATTTAGGAGTTCCTTTCATCAGGAATGATGAACTTTAATTTCCACCGAGATAGCATTTGTTAATGTTTCTGAGGCACATGTTTTCAAACCTGGTAACCTACATTTTAAGTGTTTTTATCCCCTATCAGTATGTGTTTTTAATGAAAATCGAAGAACATTTTAGGCAATGTTTTCTGTTGGAAGATTTTCTTATACCTGCTATGCTAGTTGAATATTTATCTGATCCACATAAAGTCTGATGGGCTCTGTTTTGAGCTCTCTAAGCAGTGGTGAAATTAGAATGAGGTGGTCTCTTGGGGCACCTGGGTGGCTTAGTGGGTTAAGCATCTGCCTTCGGCTCAGGTCATGATCTCACGGTTCAGGAGTTCGAGCCCTGCATCGGGCTCTATGCTGACAGCTCAGAGCCTGGAGCCTGTTTCAAATTTTGTGTCTACCTTCCTCTCTGTCCTTCCCCTGCTCATGCTCTGTTTCTCTCTCGCTCTCAAAAAATAAAATAAACATTAAAAAAATTTTTTTTAAAAAAGAATAAGGTGGTCTCTTTAACTGCTGTAGTTATTAACATTCTCTGGATGCCTTGGCAGTATATCTTGCTCCAACAGCAGCTGTTTCTTCTGGCCCTATAAAACCTTGGAAGACACGTACTAATTTAAAAATAAATTACACATAGGTTTATCAGGCAGCATGTTCATCTACTCATTCATTCAAGCTAAATGCCTTAAGACTCTTGTCTTTAGGGGCGCCTGGGTGGCTCAGTTGGTTGAGCGTCTGACTTCGGCTCAGGTCATGATCTCGCGGTCCGTGAGTTCTAGCCCCGCGTCGGGCTCTGTGCTGATAGTTCAGAGCCTGGACCCTGCTTCGGATTCTGTGTCTCCCTCTCTCTATGCCCCTATCCCACTCATGCTCTGTCTCTCTCTGTCTCAAAAAATAAACATTAAAAAAAAAAGACTCTTGATTTTAATTACATTTTCCGCTGCAAGTCAACTTTTTCTTTTTTACACTTTTGAACTCTTTTGTAGTAACAGAATGCTTCAGAAATTTAAAAAATCGTTTTGGGGGCGCCTGGGTGGCTCAGTCGGTTGGGCGGCCGACTTCAGCTCAGGTCATGATCTCGCGGTCTGTGAGTTCGAGCCCCGCGTCGGGCTCTGTGCTGATGGCTCAGAGCCTGGAGCCTGCTTCCGATTCTGTGTCTCCCTCTCTCTCTGCCCTTCCCCTGTTCATGCTGTGCCTCTATGTCTCTCAAAAATAATAATAATAATAAAAAAAACTATTAAAAAAATTGTTTTGTCTTTTTGCATGATTTATGAAAATAGTGATATTTTAAAAAGTATGAGTCCTCCAACTTTGTTTATCTTTTTCAGGATTAGTTGGTTACTTGGGATCCCTTGAGATCCTACATGAATTTTAGGATGGAATTTTCCATTCCTGTAAAAAAAAAAAAAAAAAAGCCACCATAATAGAGATTGCATTAAATCTGTAGATTGCTTTGGGTAGTATTGTCATCTTAACGATATTATGTCTTTTAGTCCTTTAATATGGGATGGCTTTCCATTTATTTATGTCTTTTTTTCCCAGGCTTCATTTAGGTATAATTGACAAATATTTAAAGATATTTAAAGTGTACAATGTGATGATTTGATATACAGTACAAAAAGTTTAGTTATGTCTCCTTTAGTTTCTTTTGGTAACGTTTTGTAATTTTCAGTGTTCAAACCTTTTACCTTCTTGGTTAAATTCATTCCTAAATATTTTATTCTTTTTGATGCTGTTATGACTGGAGTTTTAAAAATATTTTCTTTTTGGATCGTTCATTGCAGTTGTATAGAAATACAGTTTTGGGTGTTGATATTTTTTAATGTTTGTTTATTTTTGAGAGAGAGGGACAGACCATGCATGTGCATGACCAGGGGAGGGACAGGGAGGGAGATGGAGGATCTGAAGCAGTCTCTGTGTGGACAGCAGAAAGCCTGATGCAGGCCTTGAACTCACAGACTATGAGATCATGACCTGAGCCGGTGGAAAGCTTAACTGAGCCACGCAAGCACATTGTGTGTGTTGATTTTATATCCCGCAACTTTGCTGTATTCATTTATTAAATCTAACTTTTTATGTGTGTGTATATTCTTTAAGGTTTTCTACATAGAAGATCATGTCATTCCACAAGCAGATAATTTTACTTTTTCCTTTCTAATTTCCTTTCCTTTTTATTTCCTAATTGCTATAGCCAGAAATTTCAGTAATATATTGAGTAGAAATGGCAAAAGTAGGCATCCTATCTTGTTGTTCCTGATCTTAGGAAGAAAGCTTTCAGTCTTATAATTGAGTTGGTGTTAGCTATGGGTTTTTCATATGTGCCTTTTTCATGTTGAGGAAATTCCCTTATATTCTCACTTTATTTTTTATCATGAAAGAGTGTCATTTTGTCAAGTGTTTGTTCTGCATCATTGAGATGCTAACGTAGTTGCCCTTTCGCACCTCTTCATTCTATTAATGTGGTGTATTTTGCTTGATATTCGTATTTTGAGCCATCCTTGCATTCCTGGGATAAATCCCACTTGGTCATGGTATATAATCACTTTATATGTTGCCAGGTCTTGTGTGCTACTGTTTTTTTTTTGAGCATTTTTGTGTCTATATTCATAAGGAGTATTTTCTTTACTTGAAATGTCTTTATCTGGCTTTGATATCAGGATAATACTGGCCTTATAAAATGAGTTAAGGGGGCACCTAGGTGGCTCAGTTGAATGAGTGTCCAGCTCTTGATTTCAGCTTGGGTCCTGATCTCAGGGTGTGAGATTGAGTCCTCTGTCAGACTCTGTGCTGAACTCGGAGCCTGCTTAGGATTCTCTCTCTCCCTCTACCCATCTCTCCCACTTGTATGCTCTCTCTCTAAAATAAAAAATAAAATTAAAAGTTCCTTAAAAAATGAAAAAACTAACATGAGTTAGGAAGTATACCCTTATCTTTGAGTTTTTGGATGAGTATAACAGGGGTTGATGTCAAATCTTTAAATGTTTAGTAGATTTACAATGAAGACTTCTAGTCTTGGGCTTTTCTCTGTTAAGAGATTTTCGTTTTGTTTTGTTTTAGAGAAAGAGAACTTGTGAGCAGGAGAGGGAGCAGAGAGAGAGAGAGAGAGAAAATATTAAGTAGGCTCTACACTCCGAGCCCCATATAGGACTTGAACTTATGAATTTATGACCCTAAGCCGAAATCAAGAGTCCAATGCTCAACCAACTGACTGAGCCACCCAGGCACCCGTTAGGAGATATTTGATTACCAGTTCCATCCACCTATTTGTTATAGATTGTTGAGATTTTTCTATTCCTTTTGTGTAAGTTGTGGAATTTGTGTATTTCTAGGAATTTTTCTGTTTCATCTGTTTCATCTAGGCTATCCAATTTGTTGGCATACTGTTTTTCAGAGTACTAGAATCCTTTATTTCTGTGTATTCCATTGTAATATCCCCACTTTAATTTTAGTAATTTGACTCTTCTTTTTTCTTAGTCTAAGTCAATCAATAGTTTGTTGATTTTATTGATCTTTTCAAAGAATCAATCAGTTTCATTGATTTCTTTTTTCTATGCTTTATTTTATAGTTTCTCTCCACTCCGAATTTCCTTATTTCTGCTGCTTTAGGCTTTAGTTTGCCCCATTTTTTCCTACTTTCTTATGGTGTACAATTAGTTTATTAATTTGAGACTTTTCTTCTTTTTATTTATTTTTTTAAATTTTTTTAACGTTTATTTATTTTTGAGAGACAGAGAGACAGAGCATAAGCAGGGGAAGGGCAGAGAGAGAGGCAGACACAGAATCCTAAGCAGGCTTCAGGCTCTGAGCCATCAGCACAGAGCCCAACGTGGGGCGTGAACTCACAGACTGTGAGATCGTGACCTGAGCCAAAGTCGGCCGCTCAACCGACTGAGCCACCCAGGAGCCCCTTTTCTTCTTTTTAAACAAGCATTTATAGCTACAAATTTCCCTCTTAGCGCTACTTTCAGTATATCCGTAAGTTTTGGTATATTGTATTTTTGTTTTCATTTATCTCCAACTGTTTTCTGATTTTCCATGTGATTTATATCTGTACATTTACATCAGTATTATTGTAATAAGTTGTTGGTAATGATATTTTATAATTTCTAGCACTTTTAGATGTCATGTACCCAGAGAAGTTGCCTGGCATCATAGTTTTAAAAAATTTCAATGTGTTATTTTTTTCCTAGAAATTCCAATTTTTTAAATTTTAAATGTTTATTCATTTTTGAGAGAGAGAGAGAGAGACAGAGACAGAGCATGACTGGGGGAGGGGCAGAGAGCGAGGGAGCCACAGAATCTGAAGCAGGCTCTAGGCTCTGAGCTGTCAGCGCAGAGCCTGACATGGGGCTCGAACTCGGGAACAGCGAGATCATGACCTGAGCCAAAAAGTCAGATGCTTAACTGACTGAGCCTCCGCGGTGCCCCTAGAAATTCCAATTTTTTTTCAATTCTCTCTGTTTTGTTTTGGTTGTATCTTATTCATCACCTTTATTTATCTTATAAATAAAGGATTTGATTTGATTTTGATTGCCATTTTTATGTCTTTGTTTTAAACATTCTTTTCTCATTTTATACTAGTTCCATAATCTTAATATCTAATCCTTTGTTTGAGATATTCCAATAGCACACATGCTAAATTCTTCATTGTATGTTTTATAAATTACATATTAATGTTTAAGTGGGATTTTAATTCTGGAAGTCCCATGAGGCCTGGATTGAGAGCTTAAGCTGGTATACATTTCATCTGTCTATTTGAGTGACAGGAATGTGTGTTTTAAGTGATCGAAGGAAACTCTCCCACACACCTCAAGCTAGAATGCAGGTTTCATGGAACCAGGGCTTTGTTTTATCTACTACTGTCTCCCAAATTGTCTATTAATAGTGCATGTCATGTACTAGGTACCCTACCTATATCTGTTGAACTGAATTTATCATCTTTCTTTGCCGGTGGGTGCCTTAATTTTGACAAATCCACAGTTTCATTGAGGAAGTAGGAAGGGACTATTGTAGGTACTTTCTAGCAATAATGGCTAGGGTTTTCTTTTGAAATTTTGCCTATTTGTTCCAATAACATAACTTTTACCCCATGCTATGCAAAAAGATAATTCCTGTTCTGTTATGGTGAATGAGCATTTGTCTCTTTCCTGAGTCTATTTTTGTTTCTGAGTTCTTGCGTTAGCTGAGTTTGGCTCTCTGAGCCACCTTCAATTTGTTTTTCACTAATCCTCAAATTTCTCCTTTTATGGAAGGTGAAAAGACATATTTTACATAATTTTTTAAATTAAAATAATCAGATTAAGCTGATTAAAAAAAAAACCACCTTGGGACACTTGGCTGGCTCAGGCGGTAGAGCATGTGACTCTTTTTTTTTTTAATTTTTTTTTAACATTTATTTATTTTTGAGAGACATAGAGACAGTATGAGCAGGGGAAGGGCACAGAGAGAGGGAGATACAGAATCTGAAGCAGGCTCCAGGCTCTGAGCCATCAGCACAGAGCCCGACACGGGACCGAACTCACAGACCATGAGATCATGACCTGAGCTGAAGTCGGTCACCCAAACAACTGAGCCACCCAGGCGCCCCTAGAGCATGTGACTCTTGATCTTGGGGTCATAAGTTCTAGCCTCACATTGGGTGGAGTTTACTTTAAAAAAATATTAAAAAATAAAAAAACTCACCTTATTCAAATGATATAGTTTAGCAATGAGAATTTAGATAACTACCAAACATAAGGAATGTTATAGGTGAAAAGTAGAAAATATTAGCAAAGAGAAAACTTGTGTTTATTTTTCAACCTAAAGATATGTGGTACCTTTTTCTGACTAATACACTGACCATGGACAAGAGAAACCCTACCCATATTGAGTGAGAATATAACTTAATAGCTCATTTCTTTTTCGTTTTAGTGTAAAACTTATTAAATTGTTTTAAAATGAAACTTAAATGCTATTATCCAGCAGGTCTTGGGATTATCTTTGAAGAATATTAAAGAAGAAAATTTAACTATTTAATATCATAACATTACCAATAAATTTAGTAGACTTCTTATTCATTTGATGTGATACAAATGATTATTTTTCAAAATTTTTAAGTTTATTTACTTTGAAAGAGAGAGAGAAAGAGTGAGTTGGGAAGGGGCTGAGAGAGAGAGAGAGAGAGAGAGAGAGAATCCCAAGCAGTCTCCATACTGCCAGTGCAGAGCCAGATGCGGGGCTCGAACCCATGAACCATGAGATCATGACCTGAGCTGAAATCCAGAGTCGGATGCTTAACTGACTGAACCACCTAGGTGTCCTGCTGTGATACACATTACATGGAACATGAATGTAAACAGAAATAAATTTGTCACCTTGAGTACATTGAAATTATAAAGAGCTTGTTTCCAAAAAGATAAATTCTTTATATGATCATGTTGAACTACTATCTGGGGTTGATTATAAAAGAGTATGAATCGACTCAACATTTGGTATTAAAGTGCTTTTAGTTCTGTTGTTAAAGATGGGGTCATATGACATAATGATGACTGAATGTTGCTTCTTCTTTGTTTTGCAGTCCCAATTCCTGGCAGGTTTGATCGGCGAGTATCAGGTATGTATTCTCTTTCATACTGCCAAAATGCTGTTTTAAGTTGGGATTATTTTAAGTAAAAATAAACTGATCTTGTAAATAAAAAGATAAATTAGCAGCATTAAGAAACATTATAAAAATTATCTGCAATTCCTCCATTCTCTTTCAAGTTCTGGGTATATGTGTACATTAGTTTGTATCATTTATGTCATTAGTATTTTTCTATGTTCATAATTATGGCTTCTAAAAACTGCCTTTTTTGTCAACACTTGCATTTGGCTCATCACAACAAGTGTACTTCTCAATCTGTATCACCTGTGTAACCCCCCCACCCACTTTCCCTCTGGTAATCATAAGTTTGTTCTCTGTGGTTAAGAGTCTGTTTCTTGATTTGCCTCCCTCTCTCTCTATCTCTTTTTTTTTTATAACCCTTTGCTCATTTATTTTGTTTCTTAAATTGCACATATAAGTGAAATCATATGATTCTTAGTCTTTCTGTGGCTGACTTATTTCGCTTAGCTTTATACTCTCTAGCTCCATCCATGTCATTGCAAATAGCAAGATTCCATTCTTTTTTATGACTAATATTCCATTGTATATAAATACCTCATCTTCCTTATCCATTCATCAATTGATGGGCTGTTTACATAATTTGGCTATTGTAGATAATTCTGCTATAAACATCAGGGTGCATGTGTCCCCATGAATTAATATTTTTGTATTCTTTGTGTAAATACCTAGTAGTGCAGTTGCTGGATTCTAGGGTAGTCCTAGTTTTAATGATTTTTTTTTAATGTTTATTTGTGAGAGAGAAAAAGACAGAGAGAGACAGAGTGTGATCTGGGGAGGAACAGAGAGCGAGAGGGAGACAAAGAATCTGAAGCAGGCTCCAGGCTCTTAGCTGTCAGCACAGACTCAAGGACTTCAGCAGAAAGACACCCTATAAAGGCCTCTCTTCTGCCACCATCTCACAATATAGGTGGTGCCTACTACTTTAATTTAGATGTAAAGTAGTACCTCAGATAGTTTTATTTGGCCTTCCTTTGGTTATTAACAAAAATGAATGTTTGCCAAATTTGAGAAATGTATTTTCATTTTCTCCTATGGGACTAGTTTGGTAGTATTTTTCTCTCTTACCTATTATGATCAAGATTATTTTTTTCTAAGTTTGAGCAAACTTCTATCATCATTTTTAACCTTTTGAAATTTTTAATGCAAGATTTTCCAACTTCATTGTGCTTATTTTAATTTTGCTATTTTTTATTGACTCAAATTTTATTATGTGACTGGTAGCATAAACACTGCCCCGCATATAGCAAGCACTCACTAAATGTTTGTTGAATATATATATCTTCTTTTTTTTTCATGATTTCTCTGAAGCTAAGGAGAGTCCTCCTTTTTTTTATAGAGCTGATAAGTATATTTTCTGAAAGTTTCCTTATAATTAAAATATTTGAGTTTTGGATACATCTAGAGTTTATGTGATTGTACAGTGGGGATGTTTCAGAATTACTATGTGAGCTGTACGTATCACGTCGGGTTTTTTTTATGTTTATTTTTGAGAGAGACAGAGTGCAAATGGGGGAGGGGCAGAGAGAGAGAGAGAGACAGAGATGCAGAATCCGAAGCAGGCTCCAGGCTCTGAGCTGTCAGCACAGAGCCTGACACGGGGCTCCAGCTCCTGAATTGTGAGATCGTGACCAGAGCCAAAGTCAGATCCTTAACCGACAGAGCTACCCAGGTTCCCCTCATTCTTTTTTTTTTTTTTTTCATGTTTATTTATTTATTTTGAGAAAGTGTGTGTGCTCACGCTTGAAGGGGGAGGGGCAGACAGAGAGAGAGAGAATCCCAAGCAGCACAGAGCCTGACTTGGGACTCAGTCTCACAAACTGTGAGATCATGACTTGAGCCTAAATCAGGAGTCAGATGCTCAACAAACTGAGCCCCACTCAGGCACCCCTCACATCATTCTTTCATATCTCTTCATTCTTGGAAAGTTTTCTTGATTTTAAATTATCATATGGTAAGGTTGTACACCAAAATACATTGAAAGGAGATGGAAAAAAATGTGTTCTTATGTGTAGAGAGACAGCTACAGAGAAGAAATAGAGTGGCAGTTAAGGTTGGTGTGAGACCTGTGAGCTATTCTCTCCCATTTCTGTTTATCTTTGCCCTGCACCCATTTTCCCCCCCAACGATTAGTAATATCTCTTGACATGTGTAAGACCAGTCTGGGAGGTGGGAGAATACCGTGACATCTTCTGCAGAGGCCATGAGTGGTGTTAGTTCATGAATTGGTGCTTGGGCCTTCTGTCAGTGTTGTTCAGGGAACTCTGTGGAGGACTCAGACAAGTACATGACATCCCTCCTCCTTAGAGTTTACAGTCTTATTGAAGGTTTAAAACTTTTTAATATTATTCACATGTTAAGTGAAAATAAAATATACTTCAAAAGAATCTAAAATGATTGTGCAGGAGAGAAGATAGCCTGTAGGAATAACTAACATTTTTTTTTTTTAATGCAGACTGTGTGGTAGGTGCACATTTTAAGATCTCTCTAAGTGCCTTCTTCGTGTCCTTGAACATACCCCTCACATTAGCACCATGAAGTACATACCATGATTATCCCCAGTGGACAGATGCAGAAACTGAGGACAAACCAGAGGTTAAGTCACTTGGAGCAGTCAAGGTGATAATGTGCCCAAAGGTTGCCCTCTTCTGAGTACTTTCTATCTCTAAGAACCCTTTCTTGTACCCTCTGAACCTCTCGGTCAGTTTTCACCTAAATCCCCTAAATTCTCAGCCTGTTCTCGAGTGTAGCTTTCATTTTCCTGATCTAGCTGAAGCTTGGCTTGCCCTGCAGGCTTCTCAGATGATGGTTCTTCTCTTCCATTTTCCTTGTAACACTGATAGGAGATGGGTAGATGTTTCCGTTGTTCCTTATTGCTTCCAAACCATTCTCTCTCCCTCCTCCCTAAAACTCTTGTTTTAGTTATCTAATAATCCATGGGCTATTTCTTCTTATTTCCATATAGATAATTCTTTCAATATCTTGCCCTTCCATTTCTTCACTTCTTGTCTTCCACTCTACTTCAACAACTCACCCCCTTCCTTGGTCATATTCTGGAATGACAGGCATCACAGCTTTTCATACTCAGTGATCCTGGTCTCCCGCTGCCTGCTGTTGCCTGGGCTCTTTTGCTGCCCTGTTCCACCACTGACAGCTTGATCTTGCTTCATTTTTACTGTTCCTCGCTTCCTCTTTTGCTAACCTCAAATTCCTTGCTCAGCAATTATAACCACTCTGTGGCACATATCCTCAGTTTCATTTTTCCTTGCTTGGCTAAACCACATTCTGGTTCAGCCCAACTGTCCTCTTAGGCTGCATCTGCACCACAGCTGTACTTGATTGAGGGAAAATACACAGGCCCGTTGGCTGACCTTACTTTCGGTCCCTGATCATTAACTTCCAGTAGGCTTTAGATGCCAGCATTCATACTGTGTCTCCGTTACTTCTTTCACTCTCCTCTCCTAGATACGCCTTTCTTACCTTCTCTCTCCCCAAACCTGCATGCACCTCCTCCCAGATTCTCATTCCTGGCAGATGATTTTGTTTTCTTAACTAAGGAAATAAAAGCAGCAGAAGATAGTTTCCATAGATTCCCATCACCACATCTGTCCTTCCTTACCTGTCTGTGAGTCCAGTGTCCACCTGTACACTAGATCTCACCCCTTCATCCTTCCAGCAGTTACCGCCTCTTTCTCTTGCATAATATGCATCCTTCAGCTGGATTATTATTCTCAGCAAAGAAATGTAGCACGGACTTCTCCTTCTTAAAAAATAAAATACAACTTTTTTAAACTACTCTTTCCTCTCCAGCCACCACTCTTTTTGTCTCTGTATGTTTATAGCAGATTCCTTGAAGGAGTCATCCGTATTTCCTGTATCTAGTTTCTCTTCTTGTATTCTCTCTTGAGTCCTGTCTAATCAGACTTTTGCTCCCAAATCTCATCAAAACCATCTTTTTGGATTACTTACTTATATCCTTCAGACTGTCATTTTGAAAGACACCTTCTCACTTAGGCCTTCAGTAAGGCCCAATACACACACACACACACACACACACACACACACACACACACACACACCTTATCTCCTCTACTTTATTTTCTCCTTACTATCTCTCTCCTGCTCTCTCTCTCTTATTTACCCTAATTATATCTAGCTCCCTATGCCAGAAAGTAAGCTCCAATCAGAGAACTTTTGTCCATTTTGCTCATTGATGCATATAGTTAACACTTAGAACAATGTCAGTAGATGTGGATGGATGGCTAAAAGGAAGGAACAAAAGAAGGGATCAGAAATCAGGAGGAGAAATTACTGTGGGCAGAAAAAAAATCAAGAGACCCTTCTTTGAGGGAGGTAGAAATTGCACTGGAAGTTATAAAACATGGTTACTGTCTGGCTAGTACCAAGAAGTGTGCATTCTAGGTAAAAGAATGTCTTAAGACTCGAAGGGGGATGAACTGGATCTGACCGCTCTGGCTATAGGCGAGGAGACAAAAGAAACCTGGAAAGAGAGGTGAGGAATGGGGCTCCTATGTGATCCACAGATTTCAGCGATAACTAGTTGTGCAGGGACATGTGCCATGTCAGGGATTGCAGAAGACTTCAGCAGTAACTCACTGTGTCTGACCGAATAATAATCTGGAATGTAAAGCAGTGTAAAGAGAGCTAGCAGTTGTTGAGCATCTCCTGTGAACCCAGCCCTGTGTTTTATTTATTTATTTTTTATTTTTATTGTTTTTAACGTTTATTTATTTTTGAGACATAGAGACAAAGCGTGAGCAGGAGAAGGGCAGAGAGAGAGGGAGACACAGAATCTGAAGCAGGCTCCAGGCTCCGAGCTGTCAGCACAGAGCCCGACGGAGGGCTCGAACTCACAGACCGCGAGATCATGACCTGAGCCGAAGTCGGCCGCTTAACCAACTGAGCCACCCAGGCGTCCCAGCCCTGTGTTTTAAATGCCTCCTCCTATTCTTAACCTTTTTCATGGTTTTAGTATCATTATCCCATCCCCTCTTACCACCAAGGAGACAGACCAAGGATCTGGGATATAGAGAAATAGTGACTAAGTGGATGGGTGGAGCCAAGCTCAGACCCCAGCGCATGTAATAGCTTCAGAGATGAGCTCTTTCCCTCCTTGATGCTGCCTCTCCATTGCAAAACGTGATGAAAAGCTGTGCCTTCCAAGTTAAAGTTCTAGCACAACAGTCCTTCTACATCATATGATAAATTCATCAAATGAAGAAAGTTCATAAATTCTTTAAAAGCAGCTTTCTTGAAATAGTCCTAAAGTAGTATTAACTGTCTTTGAGTTTGAAATGTTAGTCTGTTTCTGTTAATTAAAAAATGTTATCCCCAGAAAACTCTCTCATTTATTAAATACATGTTGAAGCTTCAAAGCATTTTAATCAGAATTTGTGTGTTGGCATCATGCCACGTTTAGGCAGGGAGCATCTGACACTCTTGAGGACTGTGCCTAGTCAGTGGAGTCTGCTGGGAATCTGGTACCATGGCAGTCAGTCATGTCTGCGTGATAGGTGCTTTTCCTTCACCAGGAGTCCCTGCCTTTTGAGGCTTACGTGCTTACAGTGGAATGAAATACTGATTTTTGTCTTAATATCCTTTCACAGGATTCAGTATTTTTTCCACCAATAGCTGTCTTCAGCTGAAATATCACCAATCATTACTTAAAATAACTTCCAAACCCAGTATTAAGTACTGAATTGTGTCCCCCTCAAATTCTTATGTTGAAGCCTAACGCCAGTATGACTGTTATGTGGAGATAGAGCCTTTAAAAAAAAAAAAAAAGAGGCAATTAAATTTAAATAAGGTGTTAAGGGTGGAGTCCTAATCCAGTAGGACTGATTGCTTTATAAGAAGAGGAAGTAGGGTGCTTTCGGTTGGTTAAGCATTTGACTCTTGATCTGAGCTCAGGTCTTGATCTCAGGGTCGTGAGTTGGAGCCCCTAATTGGGCCCAGTGAAGAGCCTACTTAAAAAAAAAAAAAAAGAGGAAGAGACACCACAAGTGCGCCACAGAGATAAAGGGCCATGTGAGGACACAGCGAGAAGGCAGCCACCCACAGGCCAAGTGAAGAGGCCCCAGAAGAAACACAATGTGCCAATACCTTGATCTTGCACTTCCATTCTTCATAACTGTGAGGAAATAAATTTCTGTTCTTTAAGCCACTCAGACTGGTATTTTGTAATAGTGGCCCAAGCTGACCAATATGCACAGGCTGAATCAGTTCTTCATGGGAGCTCTCAGGATGGCATAGGGCCTCAGGCTGTGACAAGGATTGGTGGTCATTTCTTTGTAGAAATGAAAGGGTTTTCTGTCATCAGAATATTTTACTGATTCACGTTTTTGGAGACACCTGCCTGGCTCAGTCAGTGGAACGTGTGACTTTTTGATCTCAGGGTCATAAGTTTGAGCCCCACATTAGGTGTGGAGATTACTTAAAAGTAAAATCTTTAAAAAAATGATTCACATTTCTGGATGAAGGAAGCATCAGTTAAAATTTAGAAGAAGACCTCGTGCTGGATAGTCTCTGGTCACTTTGCACAGTTTCATATTGCTAACCAGTGACCTCTGCTGGAGGACTATGGGAAAACAAATTCCCGTGAACAAGGGATTGTGCTCCTTTCAGTCTTCATTTTCAGTAGGTCTTGAGAATCTCGTGACACTCAGTGGAGTTCTTGAGGCTTCAGAGGGGATCACACAGACTCTGAGCTTCCCCCGGGTCACTTGTGCACTGAAACAAGCTCCCTGATGTGTACAAACACAAGGGGCCACAATCACATAGACACTTAAAAATGGATTCTTTATATAGAAGATGAGAAAAGTGATTTGGGAGCAGGACCAGGAAGAAGTAGAGAGGTTGGGTGGAAACAGGGAAAAGGCAAAGGGAGGTAAGTCTGAAGTTCAAAATAAAGGGGAAAAAATTCAAAATCAGTTTTGAAAAATAAAAGCATAATACTTTTCCACAAATTGAAACATAATTTTACTGGAAATAACTACTTTTGTTTAAATCACAATGCTGTACCTTAAATCTTAAAGTCTGTAACATTTGCTGCATCAGTTATGTTAATGTCTAAAAATATAAAAACGAGCTAAGTTACTGAAGTACTTTCCTTCAAAATCAGAGGAAAAGCAAGCCTGGAAATAGGCTAGCCCGAGACTGTATCATTATCAGTAAAATGCTGTCAGTCTCATCATTGAAGTCTTATTATTTTAAACTTTTTAAATGAAAATTTTCATACATATGCAGAAATAGAGAAAGGTTGTATAATAATACCCACATACCCATCTATCTCCAAAGTGAGAGTTTTTAAATGCATTTTTCTAAGAAGACATTTTGAGTTCCCAGACCAAGGAATTGGAGCAGATCGAATAAAGATTAGTAAGATAGGAGAATATTTCTGAAGTCGAATTTGATGTGTTCATTGGATAAGAGGTGAGCGAAGGAAGTGCTGGTAAGTTACAGATTTCTAGTTTAGAAAACTGGGCTATTAATGACAACATTAATCAAGAACACAGAGAACCAAGAGGCTTGCAGTTTAACAGTGTCTGCCCTCAGTGCAGCTTCCTCAAATCTCCTACCGAGATACCTGCGAAGACGCAAAAAGTGGCAGCAGTGGCGTCTAGGAACTCAGGAAGCTATGTGTCTTAATCTTTAGGACAAATCTGTGATAAAGGATTACACTGACCTCATATTCTGGAATCAGGAATGGCTGGAGGAAAGTTACTGAGTCATTTGTCTACATTCCATTGTCACTTACCTGGCTCAGCTACCCAAAGCCTCTACCAGCGAGGGACTTGGAAGACCTCCCTGCAGAGCATCACCTGATGCTGTTTTAGAGACTAGAATGGTATTTGTCTTCTGACTCCCTGACTTTTCTCTGTGTTAAGAATACTGGGTCCCTACTGAACAGGCAGAATATTGATGGCATTACAGTACAAGAGGTGTGGGCCACACTAGAGCACTGTAGGCTAGGCAGAGAAGGGGGTCCTGTCTATACAACATACCATTTCTCAGGTGTTCCTTGAATTCAGAGAATCAATGGGAAGGGGAATCTGGGATGCAGTTAGACCAAGGCTGCAGTGAGTAAATGTGTCTAAGAAACCAGGAGTTAAATTTAGAGCAGCGTGTCAGTTTGTCCCCTAGTTGTTAGCATTGAGTATAGGGGTCAAGAACCATTTGGATTCCTTGCTTGATAATTCCTGATTTATTCTTGTTTCCCTTTGGAAAAATAGACAAGTAAAAAAACCCCTTTGTATATATATTCATATTTATATTTTTCCCCCATTCTTAGCTCTCCTTTCTCATAAAAGTCCTTTCTTATGGAAGGCATAGCATACTATATATATATTCTTTACCTTGCTTTTTTCCCCTAGAACTCATAATTAGCCTGTGGAGATCTTCCTTATTCTTTCTTTCTTTTTCTTTTTTTTCTTTTCTTTTCTTTTTTTTTTTTTTTTTTTGAGAGAGAGAGGACCAACAGGAGTGGGGAGGAGGGAGAGAAAGAGAATCTTAAGCAGGCTCCACACCCAGCAGGGAGCCTGACAACGTGGGGCTTGATCTCAGAACCCTGAGATCATGACCTGAGCTGAAATCAAGAGTTGGATGCTTAGGGGCACCCGAGTGGCTCAGTTGGTTAAGTGTCCAACTTCGGCTCAGGTCATGATCTTGCAGTTCATGAGTTCAAGTCCCGTGTCAGGCTCTGTGCTGACAGCTCAGAGCCTGGAACCTGCTTCAGATTCTGTGACTCCCTCTCTCTCTGTTCCTCCCCTGCTTGTGCTATGTCTCTCTGTCTCTCTCAAAAATAAATAAAGATTGGGGAAAAAAAAAAGAAATACATGCTTAAAAAAAAAAAGGGTTGGATGCTTAACTGACTGAGCCACCCAGGTCCCCCCTCATTCTTCCTTATAGCTGTATTATTCAAATAGGTAGTTGTATCATTTCTGATATTTTGCTATTATAAACAAATGTTCACTGAATATTTTCTAAATCTTTTTTTTTTAACATTTATTTATTTTCGAGAGACATAGAGACAGAGCATGAGCAGGGGAAGGGCAAAGAGAGAGGGAGATGCAGAATCTGAAGCAGGCTCCAGGCTCTGAGCAGTCAGCACTGAGCCCAACGCGGGGGTCGAACTCACAGACCGTGAGATCATGACCTGAGCTTAAGTTAGCCACTTAACGGACTGAGCCACCCAGGCGCCCCTATTTTCTAAATCTGTGAATTGCAACAAAGACAAATCTTGCAGGCAGCTCGCACAAACACAGGTTACCTACCAAAAAAATCAAGTTACTTTTTAGATAATATTGTACCAAGAACAGAGACTGACACATAGTATCATATTTTGTTTGAAATTCATTCTTATTTTTAAAGTCATTCATGTAAATGTTGAGCAATTTTTTTTAATGTTTATTTATTTGTGAGAGAGAGAGAGTGTTGCAAGGCAGGGGAGGGACAGGGAGAGAAAAAGACACAGGATCTGAAGTGGGCTCTGTGCTGACAGCAGAGAGCCGATGTCGCTTTCGAACTCACAAAGGATGAGATCATGACCTGAGCTGAAGTCAGACACTTAACCGACTGAGCCACCCAGGTGCCCCAATGATGTTGAACAATTTTAAGTGATTCTTTTCATAATGTATCCATGTCTGTGAGTGTGTGTGTGTGTGTGTGTGTGTGTGTGTGTGTGTGTGTGTGTGTTTCACAGGCCCTTAATATATATATTTTTTTAATTTAAATCCAAGTTAGTTAACATATAGTGTAATAATGGTTTCAGGAATAGCATTTAGTGATTCATCACTTACATATAACACCCAGGGCTCATCCCAGCAAGTGCTCTTCTTAGTATCCATCACGCATTTACCCCATCCTCCCATCCCAATTCCCCTCTAGTAACCCTCAGTTTGTTCTCTGTAGTTAAGAATCTCTTATGGTTTGCCTCCCTCTGTTTTTATCTTATTTTTTCCTTCCCTTCTCCTATATTCATCTGTTTTGTTTCTTAAATTCCACATATGAAGGAAGTCACATGATATTTGTGTATGATAATTCCATCGTATCACATGGATATGTTTATGTTGCATATATTGTACTTTGGTTTTCCACCCCTGCTTTAAAATTCAGTAAAGGTAGCACCTCCTTGCTTGTCCTTGCCATTACCATAGGATTTAGTATGTGATATTCTTATCAACTTTCTCCTTTTTGGGACTAACAGAGTCCCTAGAAAGCTGGCATTTTAGCACCTGATAGAAAGCCTGGCATTAGTAGGTACTTAGTATATTTGTTAATTGAAGAAAAGGCTTTTAAAAGTCATTACAGCTTTAGAAAACAGTGAATAAAAGGAAACTACGTTCACCTGTCTTTCCAGTAAAAGCTCACGTCTGTTTTATTCATTTTTTTTCTCATTATTTTTTTTTTCTCTCCAAATTTAGTCTGTGCTGAGACCTATAACCCTGATGAGGAAGAGGAAGATACTGATCCAAGGGTAAGATACTGATAACAAAGGTATTAGGTAGAATTGTTTTATTCCCTACTCGCTTTTCTCCTCCTCTATATGCCAAATCTAATCATGCTGATAATTAAAATAAGTACAAATTAAAATCTCACAAGATGCTATTTTTTTATATACCAGATTGACAAATATTAAGAATGAAAGCAAGAGTAGGTGGGGTTGTGGTAAGAAGGGGTGCCTAGCTGTAGCTATCAGAGTCTTAATTATAGTCAAGCCAACTGAATCAGCAGTTACCTGAAGGAGAACTCATCCCTAACAAACAGCTGGATCCTTCCTGAGGAGGTCCTAACAGGGATCATTGCAGTGTTATAATAGTAAAAAATGGAAACAAATGACCCAAAATAGGGGATTACGAGGGACTAAATTATGATACATTCAAATCAAGAGATTCTGCAGCCATTGGAAATGATGATAGGACCAGGTTTAATGTCATGGAATGTTGTATTTATATGAGGTATATTTTCTAAAACAAAAAATAACCTAAAAGTATATTTATCTGGGGCACTTGATTGGTTCAGTCAGAAGAACATGCAACTCAGTCTCAGGGTTGTGAGTTTGAGCCCCATGTTGGGTGTAGACATTACTGAAAAAAGTAAATAAACTTTAAAATATGTATACACATACACACACACGCACGCACACACACATATATACACTTATCTATCCATCTATCTATTATTTATTTATTAGTACAAAGAATGATCTCTGGAAGGGTATATCCCAGATGTTAACAATAGTTATGGCAGGACTATGGTGCACTTTTGGTCCTTTCTTAAAAACTCAGATTTGTAAAGTTTTAAACAGTTACCAGATTATTTTTATAAAAGCAAATATGAACCACCATTTTTCAAAAATTGATGTTATGAAAGAAGCTTTAATGATCTTTCAAGCATGACTTAAAATAAGCAGCCCATGAAAGATTTCTGAAGTATTCTAATAATAAAATGCTGTTACCATTGTGTGACTATAATAGATATGTAGATTTTAAAAAAAATTATTCTGGTTATTGTAAAATTTTTGATGACTTTTAAAAGTTAAAACAGTTTTTTTACTAACTTTTTAACATCACATATTTAAAATACTTAATACTTTTGACATCTTGTTATTTCTCGTCAGATTAAGCAATGTCTTTTTTTTTAGGGTGAAGACAGGACTTAGGTCTCTGAATTATAACAGCTATACTAGGCACTGATTATTTCTTTTTAGTTAAATAAACATTTATTGACTCTCAGTAATAATAATAACAGTTTTTGAGCACCTACTAAATTCCAGGTTCTGTTTTAAGTGCTGCATGTATTAACTTGTTTAATCCAGCAACACTGAGTTAGTAGATCCCACCACCATCACTATCACCATCACCGCCACCACCACAACCACCACCACTACCACTACCACCACCACCACTGCCACCTCTAAATTGTTGATATTTGAACTGCAGCATTTATAGCCATTGTTTATTTGCCATCTCCACTTAGATTTCAGTAGGCAACTCGGATTTAAGGTGAGCTTCTGATCATTTCATTTTAAACATTTTTCTCCACCCAGTCTTCTCCCAGCTCAATTTATGGCAGCTTCATCCTTCCATGAGGGCTCAGGCCCAAAACTTGAGGGTCACCCTCAGCTCCTCTCGTTTTTGCATACCTACATTCAGTTTTTCAGAAAGTCCGATGGGCTCAGACTTCAAAACACATCCAGAATTCCACTGCTTCTCAACACCTCCATGGCAACCACCCTGGTCCTGACCACTGCCATCTGACACTGGAGTAATCACAGTAGTTTCCTGACTTCCACTCTTCCCTCAAGGCTGTTCTGCATTCAGTTTAGGCAGAACCTTCAGATTGCCCCCATTTGGCGAGGGAAAAGTTCTGCATCTGTGACCTGTAGTGCCCTCTGTGATTTGGGCATCACCCTTACCTAACTCCCCAACTTGGTCTCTTCCTGATGTTTTCCCCTGGCTCTGCATCAGTCACACCTGTCTCCTGGTTATTTCTCAAACATGCTCTTCACCCACCACAAGGCCTTGTTTTCATTTACTGTTTCCTCTGCTTGAGGTGCTCTTCCCACAGAGATGTCCACATGGCTTACTCCCTGAGGTCGTCCTCATTTCCTTGAGATCTTTACACAGATGTTACCTTCTCAGTGAGGCCTCATCTGCCCCCCCATGCTTTTTATCACCCTTCTCTACCTTATTTTTACCCTTAGCCTGTCACTCTCTAACATATTTTACATATTTCTTGAATGAGAACAGAAGTTTTTATCTGTGTGTTGGCTGTGTCCACAGAGGTGGAGCATGCCTGGCACCCAGTAGATGCTTAATATTTGTTGAATGAATAAGTATATAGCCCTCTGCTTTACAGATGAGGACACTGAGGCTCCCGGGGGGTAGCTGACTTGCTGCCAGTCACACAGTCAGTGAGTGGCTCCAGGGTGAATGCTCCTCACCCCCATCGCCTTGCCCCTCCATGATCAGGGCCCCGCTTGATATTTGTTTAGAATTAAAGTTATAGTAAACGTCCTCTTAATTTTTCCACTTCTTAGGAGAATGAAATGTACTGATCTGTAAATAAAGTCAGATTTTAAAATAGAATAAAAATATTTCCCTGGTTTCGTTTGGATTGGCAGGTGATTCATCCTAAAACTGATCAACAGAGATGCAGACTTCAGGAAGCTTGTAAAGATATTCTCCTTTTCAAAAATCTTGATCAGGTAACATTGTTTTTTAAAAATATTTTTGTATTTTAGCTTTTCTCCTGTTTGTCATTTAAATAGATTTTTGCGGGGGTTGTCTGGGTGGCTCAGTCAGTTCAGCATCTGACTCTTGATCTCAGCTTGGGTCCTAACCTCAGGGTCAGTTTTGTGCTGGGTGTGGAGCCTTCCTAAAAAAAAAAAAAAAAAAAAAAAGTTTTTGTGATCTTAGCCTCAGCCATATGAGGTATAAAACTTTAGATTCACCTTACTTACAATGTTTGCATTCTGTTGACTTCCAGAACTCATCATAACGAGCTTTTCAGATGACTTCTAGTATTTCTCTGAATTGCTTTGGTACTTCCTCCAAGACAGTACCCTTCTAGGACCATGCTGTTTGGTCATGTTAAAAGGAAATGCTCAGGTTAACATGAGCCCGGCTTAAAACATTTGGAGGGTCTGTATTTATGCTGC
The DNA here is from genome assembly GCA_030068075.1 of Paguma larvata. Taxonomy (NCBI): domain Eukaryota; kingdom Metazoa; phylum Chordata; class Mammalia; order Carnivora; family Viverridae; genus Paguma; species Paguma larvata. Next base: position 16,985,437 of record CM057842.1, on the reverse strand, counting down.
AGAATAATTTATCCAAAGATGCTAGTATGGAGTTCTCTTCTCTGGTAGCAGTTAACCCACTGGAAGTGTGTGACTTGTTCTCAGACCTTGAATGTGGGGCACCTCTTGTGATTACTTCTCAGCAAAGAACTCAGGCATGGGGAGTGGTATGTGTCCTCAGGGCTCTGGCATAGGATCTATGCTTGAATCTGTCTTCCCTCCCTTGATGGAGATAGAGAGCAGGGACTACCTCCTGAAGACAGAGAATCTTCAAATTTCATTTCTTCTCTACTTTGAGAGCCTTCTGGAGAATGCTAGAATGTGCAGAGACAAGAAGGATGGGATTAGAGTTCCCCTACTACCCAGCTCCTGCAAATAAGTCTTCTGATGACATCGTCACAACCATCCCTGGTATCTGTTATCCAGTCTGTTTGGTAACAATGTGGTTATAAGAATAGCCAGAACTTTAATCAGTTTTATTAGTCTCAGGCTGAATAAAACAAGGACCATGACATCAAGAAAAAGCTGGTTGTGAGAAATACTGGTCTGGTCATTGATCTAGAAGACTCATCTATATCAATGGAAAGAGGACTTGATTCTTTATCTACTGAATAAAATCCCTTTTAATGTTCTAAGGGAAGTTGCTGTGTCAATCTAATATTCAGAGTTTTCTTAATGTTGAAGAATACCATTATACCATTTTATTTTACCATTTTAATGTTGAAAAATGGTAAGAAAATTTCAGATTTAGTTATTTTTTTCCTGACGTTTTTGTCATGAAAATATTCAAATACAACAAATTGAAAGATTTTTATGGAACACATGTTTATCCACTGCTTTGATTCTAACATTAATATTTTACTATGCTTGCTGCAATATATACCATATACCCATCTTTCAGCAAAGGGGTCAGTAAACTTTTTCTTTTTAAAAAAAATTTTTTAATGTTTTTATTTATTTTTGAGAGACATAGAGACAGAGTGTGAGCAGGGGAAGGGCAGAGAGAGAGGGAGACACAGAATCCAAAGCAGGCTCCAGGCTCCGAGCCATCAGCACAGAGCCCGACACGGGGCTCGAACTCACAGACTGTGAGATCATGACCTGAGCCGAAGTCGGCCACTTATCCTACTGAGCCACCCAGGCGCCCCGGGGTTAGTAAACTTTTTCTTGAAGAACTAGGTAGTAATATGTTTGTCATAACTACTCAACTCTGTTATTGTAGCAGGAAAGCAGCCATACAGTACATAAATGAAAGGATAAGGATGTGGCTGTGTTCCAACAAAACCACATTTACACAAACAGGCACCTAGGTGGCTCAGTCCACTAAGTACCCGACTTCAGCTCAGGTCATGATCTTGCGGTATGTGAGTTCAAGCCCCACCACATTGGGCTCTGTGCAGAGCCTGCTTGGAATTCTCTCTCTCTCCCTGCCTCTTGCTGCCCCTTCCCAGCTTGTGCTGTCTGTCTCAAAATAAATAAACTTAAACAACAACAACAACAACATTATTTACAAAAACAGACAGCTCTTTGCTGGCCCCTGCATTAAACCATCTTACTTTTTTGGATTCATTTCATAGTAAGTTGCAGATATCACTATACCTTCCTTTAAACATTTGGCATGTATGTCATAAACTAGAGTTCAATATTTATTTATAATTTTTTTACATAAAGTTTGCATACAATGAAATCCTTAAGTTTTGGGGTGCCTGGGTGGCTCAGTTGGTTGAGCGTCTAACTCTTGATTTTGGCTCAGGTCGTGATCTCACAGTTCATGGGATCAAGCCCTGTGTGAGGCTCTGAGCCGATAGTGCGAAGCCTGCTTGGGATTCTCTCTCTCCCTCTCTTTCTGACCTTCGCTCTCAAATACAGCATTTTTAAAAAAAAATGCATGGTTTTGGGGGCGCATGGGTGGCTCAGTTATTTGGTCTTCTGACTTCGGCTCAAATCTTGATCTCATGAGTTTGAGCCCTGCATTGGGCTCTCTGCTGACAACTCGGAGCCTGGAGCCTGCTTCGGATTCTGTGTCTCCCTCTCTCTCTGCCCCTCCCCCACTCATGCGAGCACACGCACGCTTGCTCTCTCTCTCTCTCTCAAAAATAAACATTAAAAAAAAATTTTTTTAAGTGTGAGTTTTATGCATTCTCTGAAATTTGACATGTTATACCCTTAGGTAACCTAAACTCCCTAACAAGTTATGGAACATGGCTACCATCCCAAAAAATTCCCTCATGCCTCCTCATGATTAATTCTTGCCCACTCCTTTCAGAGGCAACTACTATTTTGATTTATTCTCACAATAAATTAATATTGCCTCTTACAGGATTTCATATGAATGGAATCCTACAGTATGCACTCTTTTGTGTGAAACTTCTTTCACTCAGCATTTTTCGAGGTTCACTCCTGTTGCATTGATCAGTAATTCATTCCTTCTTTTTCACCTTTTATTTTGACATAGTTTTAGACTGACAAAAAAGTTGCAAAGATAGCACAGAGTTCCCATATGCCCTTCATCCAGATTCCCCCAGTATTAACATCTTACATCCCCATAGGACAACTATCAGAACCAGGAAATTAATGTTCTTACAATACTGTTTATTAAACTAGAAACCTTGGTTGTTTTTTTCTGGTTAAGGATCCAATCCAAAAAATTACATTGCATTTAGTTTTTATTTCTCTTCAGTCTGCTATGGTTTTTGTCCTTTCTGGTATTTCATGATCTGGACACTTTAAAGAGTACTGGTTTGTTATTTTATGGAATGTACCTCAAATTTGGATTTCTTAGATGTTTCCTCATGACTAGAATAGGCACATGCATTCTTAGCCAGCCTGCAACAGAAATTATGTTGTATCCTTCTCTGAACATCATATCAAGGGGTCAGTGATATCAGTATGTCTTATTGCTGGTGATGTTAGTTCATTCCTTGTTTGTTGCTGGGTAGTATTCCATTATATGAAAATACTACTAGTTTGCTTATCCATTTTTCTGTTGATGGATACTTGGTCTGTTTCTTGTCATTAGCTCTTATGAATAATGTTGTGGACATTTTGTGCAAGACTTTTTGTCTTCAGTAAAATACCTGAGGGCAAAATTACTGAGTGATAGGGTAGGTATATGTTTGATTTTATAAAAATCTGCCATAACTTTTTCAAAGTGGTTGTACCATTTTGCATTTCTTCAGCAATATATGAGATTCCCAGTTACTCCATATTCTTACCAACATTTGTTATTGTCTGTCTTTTGAAATTCTAGCCATTATGGTGAGTGTATTTGTTTCAGTTTTTTTTTTTTTTTAAGTTTATTTATTTTGAGAGAGTGGTAGGGGCAGAGAGAGGAAGGAGGGAATCCCAAGCAGGATTCTGCGCTGTCAGCACAGAGCCCTATGTGGGGCTCAGTTTCACAAACTGTGAGATCATGACCTGAGCTGAAATCAAGAGTTGAACACATAACCAACTGAGCCACCAGGCACCTTATTTCAGTTTTTAAAAATTTATTTCCTGGGGCTCCTGGCTGGCTCAGTCAGTAGAGCATGTGACTTTTGATCTCAGGATTGTGAGTTCAAGCCCCATATTGGATATAAAGCTTACTTTTAAAAATGAAAATAAATAAATAAAATAAAAATTTATTTTCTGGGGCTCCTGGGTGGTTCAGTCGGTTAAGCATCCGACTCTTGACTTTAGTCAAGAGAGAATAGCACCATGAACACTCTTGTGCCCTTCCCCAGTTGTTAACATTTTGCCACATTTATTTGCTTTCATGTGTGTATGTACACACACGTAAGTACATGTGAACTGCTTTTTTTTTGTTCTGCACTATTTATGAATGAGTTTAAGACATCTTGACTCTTAGCCACTAAATACCTACATTCTCACAATACCATTATTACCATTGATTCAGTAATGTTTCTAACATCCAGTCCATATTCCGATTTTCCCAGTAAAGTTCTCTGTAGCTTTTTTGTTTTGTTTTTCAGTCCTGAATCACATGTTGCTTTTGGTTGTATTGGTGTCATTTTAGCCATCTCTGACCTAGAATTCTCCCCTTATACCTTATCCGATATATCATGATACTGATGTTTTTGAAGAGTCCAGACCAGAAGAGTTACTCAAAATGAGAGGCTGTCAGTGGACAGCCCATAGGCCAGTTACAGCTAGGTACAGATGTGTGTGTTTGGTCTGTATTGTACATGAAAATTTGAATTGTTACCTGTACTTAAACATTAGATTTCTGGCAACACTGGGCTCACATTCCACGTGAATGTGGAATGCACAGGAATAGCACTTCCTTTTTAGTATTTGTCAGCTCGTACAGTTTTCAACACACATGGGACTGTGGAACTAAAGAGATGCTTTTAGCGATACTCAGTTATTTTAGGCAGCACAGTCACACTGACAGAACACTAAATCACATGGAATTCTGCAGCAATAAAATTTTTCCTTGTCAGGTCTTTAGTCTACATTACTCCAAAGATAAAGTATTTTCTTGAGCTGAAACTGATATTCTTTAGTGCCCACTGACAGTCACTGATCTTCCTCCCTGGCAAAGGGACAGTGGCCCTAGACTGAGACCACTGTTTTGTTAGAATTTAATAGCAGTGTTTTGTTTTCATTATACTTATCAGTACACGTACCTTCTGGTTGCAGCAAGTAATATCAGTAAGTAAGCAATTGTATGTGTTGTATATAAATGATTGCAGCAGTAATATCTGTCCAAGAACAGATGTCAATTTTTGAGTACCTGTTGTGTGATAAATACTTCTTTAGGTTTCTTTTTTAGTCATAAAAATCAACGAGCTAGAAACTATTAATAAACTCTTTTTAAAAATATGGATTAACCGAGGCTCAGAGAGGTTAAGCAATGTGTGTGGCTAGTCAGAGCACTTGTGCTTCTCTGTGAGGTAATTTCTAAGCGCGTTCGGCCCTTTAGATTTGATGATCCTGTTAAGATCAACACCTACGGAAGATGGCATCACATGGCTTTACAGATGACGTAGTAGAGCCATCAAGACACCTGACAGTCCTGTTCGTGTGGCTGGGAGAATGGGCACCATGATTTATGTACCTATTTTTGCATAAATTATGGAATGTTTTTTCAAAGCAGTACTGCCTCAGAAAACTTGGCAACTATGCTGTGTTCCTGGAGATAACAAAGCTGAATGCTCACAGGAAAACATTTGTTTCAGGCAGCTTTTAGGTTTTGCTTGACTATGGGAACAGTCTGATATGTGTACTTCCACATTTGTGACTGGGTAGTCACAAACTAATATGAGCATAGTCATTTTTTCCCCTAGAAAATATAAAACCATGTTTTCTCTTCGTGTGTATGCCCTGCAGGAACAACTTTCTCAAGTCCTCGACGCCATGTTTGAAAGGACAGTCGAAGTCGATGAACATGTCATTGACCAAGGAGATGACGGAGACAACTTTTATGTTATAGAACGGTAGGAGATGGAGTTTTGCAGTTGTGTGGCTACAGTTAGTCAGATTCATGATTCATGGCAAGTGCTTTTACCCTATGCTTTTTTGTTCAGCCCAGAGAGGAGTTAGGACCAGGTGTACAAGCTTCTCAAAGCTTGTGCCTCTCTGTCCACAGCCTACCTCTATCTCCTGCTGTCCTGAGTCCTCAGTACAACCCATATTTGGGTTGCTGTTATCAACATTAAAAAGTCTCCTTTACTACCCTGTTACCCAGCAATTGCACTACTAGGTATTTATCCAAGGGATACAGGTGTGCTGTTTCAAAGGGCCACGTGCACCCCAATGTTTATAGCAGCGCTATCAACAATAGCCAAAGTATGGAAAGAGCCCAAATGTCCATTGATGGATGAATGGATAAAGATGTGGTATATATATTCAACGGAGTATTACTCGACAATCAAAAAGAATGAAATCTTGCCATATGTAACTACGTGGATGGAACTAGAGGGTATCATGCTAAGCGAAATTAGTCAGAGAAAGACAAGTATTATATGACTTCACTCATATGAGGACTTTAAGATACAAAGCAGATGAACATAAGGGAAGGGAAGCAAAAATAATATAGAAACAAGGAGGGGGATGAAACATAAGAGACTCTTAAATATGGAGAACAAACAGAGGGTTGCTGGAGGGGTTGTGGGAGGGGGGTTGGGCTAAATGGGTAAGGGGCATTAAGGAATCTACTCCTGAAATCACTGTTGCACTATATGCTAACTAACTTGGATGTAAATTTAAAAAAAAAAAGTTTCCTTTACAATTAGGCAAGATGTGCTCTAGAAACATGTTATTTGCTAGTGTTCAAGTGAATTGATTTCACAAAGAAGCCATTTTACTACATTGTCACCTGGATCTTTCAGCCCCAGCCTAATTTTACACATGAATACACCTCAACCTCCATGTCCCTGGCCCCTTCTGACTCTGTTCTACACGTAAGACATACTGGGAGACATGAAATATATGGGTTTGACCTGCTGGCCTTACTGTATCATAAGCTCTTGAGCTGTTAATATCATCTCGGCAGCTCCTTCTGACCCCCTCTCAGACCTGAAAGGAACCACCCTCTCCAGATAATCTCCTATAGAATGCCTACAAATGGTATCACCAGGTAAAAGGGTCTCTTTAAGGAATTTGTTATATATTGTTATCTTGCAGAAACATTGATACATTTAAGTTTGCCTTGATATAAATGATGTATTGAGAGTGTTTCTCTAAACGTTTGTCAGTTCTGAATATTATTCATATAGATATAGGGCATATAGATTGGAAAAGAAAAAGTAAAGTTGTCTTTGCTGATAACATGATCCTCCCTAGAAAATCCCAAGCTACAAAAAAGCTACTAGAACTGACGAGTGAGTTTAGCAAGGTCACAGAATACAAAGTCAAAATGCAAAAATCTTTTGTATTTCTGTATACTAGCAAAAATCTGTTGGAAATCACCTGTTTTATATTGTATGTACCTTCTATTCGTGTACCACCTGCCAGGTTCTTAAATTTATTATTAGAAGTTAAAAATGAAATTATTTCTTATTATGCTTCCAGGGGAACCTATGATATTTTAGTAACAAAAGATAATCAAACTCGCTCAGTCGGTCAGTATGACAACCGTGGCAGTTTTGGAGAACTTGCTCTGATGTATAACACCCCGAGAGCTGCTACCATCATCGCCACTTCAGAAGGCTCCCTTTGGGGACTGGTGAGTTATAGAGAAGTAATTCCCCTCCCCTTACTTCTGGCTTTCTGTCCTTGGGCAGTTGGTTCGCACTGTATTTTAAAGTCAGTTCTCTAAAATACATTATAAAAGGTCTTGTACTGGGGCGCCTGGGTGGCTCAGTCGGTTAAGCACCTGACTTTGGCTCAGGTCATGATCTCGCAGTCTGTGAGTTTGAGCACTACGTCAGGCTCTGTGCTGACAGCTTAGAGCCTGGAGCCTGCTTCGGATTCTGTGTCTCCCTCTCTCTCTCTGTCCCTCCCTCGCTTATGCTGTGTCTCTCTCTCTCTCAAAAATAAATAAAAACATTAAAAAATTTTTAAAAAAAGAAAAGAAAGGTCTTGTACCAGTGTGTTTTTCCATTTCTCTAAAGTGATTTGTCAATAACACATTTACTCCAAATTACAGGGAAAAGACGGTCTTATGACCTTGAAGTCATGTCAGTTCTTATTACACTTTCTATTTATGTTTTTATTAGGAAGAGAGCAAGGGGAGAGGATAACTGTCTATATAAGAGGTAGCCTAGAGAAAGAATTGTCATAGAAAGCTCTGCCAACAGTGTTTCCCATCTCCATGAGTCACTTTTCTCTATGACCTCCCACCCTCTTGTGTACAAGTCCATGTAATATCCCATAGGTTTAGATGACTAGAAAAGCTGACTGCCGTATTCTGGGAGAGAACTTTCCTAGAATGTCTAAAGCACAGCACTGATATGACCTCTATCTTGTATTATCCATAGTCCACCTTGCTGCCTTCAGCATTAAGCCTTCAAATAAATGTCTCTTTATTTATTTTGAGAGAGAGAGAGCATGCAGAGGCAAGCAGAAGAGGGGCAGAGAGAGGGAGAGACACTCCCAAGCAGGCTATGCACTGTCAGTGCACAGCCTGACACGGGGCTCAATCTCATAAACTGTGAGATCATGACCTGAGCCAAAATCAAGGGTTGTACGCTCAACCAACTGAGCCACCAGGCACCCCATAACTCACTTCCTTCTTAAACATAATAATTATCCTCTTGTACAAATTCCAGATTTTAAATTTCACTATTAAGATACTCACTTTTAAGATACTGTGATAATTTGTTTACATTTACTTTACAAACAGAATTAAATGTATACCATAGCATTGTCAACATAATTTCTCAAATGAAATCACCTATTAAAGACATAATAGAGCACCTTCCTGTGATATACTGATGTAGAACCAAGAATGTTCTGAGAGGGGAGCTTGGGTGGCTCGGTCAGTTGGGTGTCCGACTTTGGCTCAGGTCGTAATCACTCGATTCTTGGATTCAAGCCCCATGTCGGGCTCCAACATGTCCCCATGCTGACAGCTCAGAGCCTGGAGCCTGCTTTGGATTCTGTGTCTCCTTGTCTCTCTGCCTCTCCCCTGCTTGTGCTCTGTCTCTCAAAGGTGAATAAATGTTAAAAAAAAAAAAAAAAAAAAAGTGTTCCGAGAGATGAAAGATACAACGGCTCCAGAAGAGATCACACACTTGGGGGCTAGTGATCGAAAAACTCAAGGATAGATCATATATCAATAAGTAATGGGAAAAATAAACTGAGTTTTAAAATGTGTTGTTGTCCAAGTCAAGTACTAGTCCAGGCCAAGGTGGAATAGCCCCATTCCTCACCAATCATCTCTCTTAAAACTAAAAATGTCCAGATATCATATAACAAACAAACTTAGAAAGATGGAAAGGAAATGGTAGAATGGCTAGGGATCTTTGGATTTAAGAGGAACAAGAGAGTGAGTTCCTTGGGTTTTCTTTATTGCTTCCCATATATATCCCAGGTGGCATTGTGGAAGAGGCTTGATCCACCAACCTAGATCCACCAACAAGTACATACAAAAACAACCCCAAGAAAAGCCTGATCCCTTTAGCTAAAGGAGCAGGAAAAGAGCAACCTAGCAGAACAGATAATACCACCTTACTCCAGCCAAATACCAAAAACTGGTATTTGGAAAAACTGCTTCTTCCTCCCCACAGTGTCACTGGGGGCAGCAGCAAGCTGAACTTACAGCCTTATCCAGCAGCAGAGAGGCAAAATGAGGTGATATGTGTTGTTACTATAGTTGATACTCCACTTTCCCTGCCAGGGTTGTGTCAGTGGGATCCAGAGGGGAGCTTAACATTCACTCCCACATGTATATGCACACTTTACCTAAACAGTGCTGCAAAATAAGATTACATCAGATGCATAGTTCACAACATAGTACACCAGGAGAAAATAGAAAATCACTTGTTACACAAAGTACAAGGACATTCTCAACCTGAATGAGAGAAGACCATCAACAAATGCCAACACCAAGATGACAAAGTTATTTGAATTAGCTGACGAGAATTTTAAAGCAGCTATCATACAACCAATTATATAAGCCATCAACAAACAATTATGAACACACTTGAAAAAAAATAGAAAAAAAAGAAAAGGTGTTGGGGTGCCAGGGTGGCTCATTTGCTTAAGCATCCGACTCTTGATTTCGGCTCAGGTCATGATCTCGCAGTTTGTGGGTTTGAGCTCTGCATCTACACTGACAGCTCAGAGCTTGCTTGGGATTCTTTCTCTCTCCTCTTCTCTCCCCCCTCTTCAAAGTAAATAAGTAAACTTAAAAAAAAAAAAATAGATGATCTCAGTGGAGAAATAGAAGATAGAAAATCCAAAAGGGAAATTTTAGAACTAAAAAATACATTAACCAAAATAAAAACTCACCGGATTGACTCAATAGCAGAATGAATCTGGAAGAGGAAAGAATCTGTGAACTTGAAGATATAACAATAGAAATCACCCAGTTGGGACAACAGAAAGAAAATAGACTGAAATGAAGTGAACAGAGTGTATGGGATAGTAACAAAAGATACAATACGTGTATTAGTAGAATCCCCAAAGGAGAAGAGAAAGAGTATGGAACTAAAAAACTTTTCAAAGAAATAATAATTGAAAACTTCCCACATTTGGTGAATGATAATAAGCCTGCAAATTCAAGAAAATGAGTGAATTCCAAATTGTATAAACCCAAAGAAATCTATGCCAAGACACAGCTTAATCAAACTTCAGAAAACTAGCAGAAAAAAAAATTTTTTTTAATTTTTTTAATGTTTATTTATTTTTTTTTTTTTGAGAAAGAAAGATTGGAAGGGGTAGAGAGAGAGGGAGACAGATCCGAAGTGGGCTCTGTGCTGACAGCAGAGAGCCTAATATGGGACTTGAACTCACAAACCATGAGCTCATGACCGAAGCTAAAGTCAGATGCTCAATGAACTGAGCCACCCAGGCACCCCTAGATAGAAAAAATTTTGAAAGAGAGAAAAAATTCATTAACTATAAAGGAACAACAATTTGAATGATACCAGATTTCTTAGCCACAGAGGCCAGAAGGGAATGACACAGCATTTTTCAAGTACTAAAAGGAAAGAACTGTCAGCTCAGAATGCTGTACCTAGTAAGACTATCCTTCAGGAATGAAGATATCCTTGGGTAGAAGGAAACTAAGAGACTCTGTCGCCAGCAGACCTACCTTAAAAAAATGGCTAAAGGTCGGGCACCAGGGTGGCTCAGTTGGTTAAGAGTCTGACTCTTGGTTTCGGCTCATGTCATGATCTCACAGTTCACAAGTTCAGCCCCTGTGTCGGGCTCTGTGCTGACAGTGCGGAGCCTGCTTGGGATTCTCTCTCCCTCTCTGCCTCTCCCCTGCTTGTGTTTGCTCTCTCTCTCTCTCAAAATAAATAACCTTAAAAAAAAAAAAAAAGGCTAAAGGAAGTTCTCCATAGAGAAAGGAATTGATACAAGAAGGAAATTTGGAACATGAAGAATGAATAAAGAACAACAGAAGAAGTAGACTATGGGGAGATATAAAAGACTGTTCTCCTTGAATTTTCTAAATTATGTCAGATACTTAAAGCAAAATTGTCTAATGTGGTTCTCAGTGTATGTAGAGGAAATACTTAAGACAATAATACTCGAAAGGGTGGGGGAGGGTAAAGGGACCCAAGGTGGGAGTAAAGCTTCTACACTTTACTCAAACTACTACAATGTTGACATCAGTAAACCGTAATAAGTTACATATATAAATATAATGCCTAGAGCAACTGCTAAAATACTGTGTACAAAGAGATGTGCTCAAAAGCTCTATAAATCAAAATTCTAAGAAGTGATCAGGTAACCCACAAGAATACAGGAAAATGATACAAAGGAACAAAAAAAACCAGAGACGAACAACAGAAAACATATAGTAAAGTGACAGACTTAAGCCCTAATATACGAATAATTACTGTAAATATAATGATCTAATGATACCAGTTCAATGACAGAGACAAGTCTGCCTGAAACTCAAATATAATGATGTAAGTATGTTGAAAGTAAAAAATATATATATATTTCTATATGAAATATATATTATATACCATGCAAACATTAACCAGAAGAATGCAGGAGTAATTATATTAATATCAGATGAAATAGAGTTCACAGCAAAGAAAGTTACCAGGGGACAAAGATTACATAAATATTACATAATAATGAAAGGGTTAATCTGCCAAGAAAGCATAGCAATGCTAATTATGTATACACCAAACAACAGACCTTCAAAATACCTGAAGCAAAAACTGAAGCAAGAATTGAAAGAAGAAATAGGCAAATCCACCGTCACAGTTGCAGGCTTCAATACCTCTCTCTCTAAAGGTGATGAATCAACTAGACAGAAGATCAGGAAGGATGTAGAAGAGCTTAACAACATCATCAATCAAAAAGATCTAATTGAAATTTATAGAACACTCCATACAACAACAGCAGAATACACATTCTTTTCAACCCTATGGAGCATTCACGAAGACAGACCATATCTTGGCATATAAAATAAAACTTAACAGATTTAAAAGTTGAAATCAGATGGTGTATTCTCTAATCACAATGGAAGAAATCCAGAAATCAATAACAGATAACAAGAAAATCTCCAAACATTTGGAAATTAAATAACACCTTTCCTGAATAATCTCTGAGTCAAAGAGAAAGTTTCAGTAGAATTTTTTTTAAACAAATTGAACTGTAAAAGCTCCTGCCCCATGATTGGGGTATGAGAATTCAGCAGGTGTACATGAGAGAGGCAGCCTTGGTGCCACACAAGGTAGGGGCTGCAGAATGGGGACACCCGCTCTCCATGGTCGTAGTGCTGCTTGTCACCATTCTCATCTTGAAGCTCCCTCTCCTGACATCCCTGCCTTGTCTTTCTACTTTCCAGCCTCATCATTTGCAGTCTTTTCCTCCTTCCCCGCTGCCTTAAGTGGCCTAACAATATGCCCTTCTGAGCCTGGGTGTCTCAGTTGGTTAAGCATCTGACTTTAGCTCAGGTCGTGATCTCATGGTTCGTGAGTTTGAGCCCCGCATCCTGCTCTCTGCTGTCAGCATGGAACCTGCTTTTCAGATCTTCTGTTCTGTTGCCCTCTCTGCCCCTCCCCAGCTGGTTTGTTCTCTCTCTCTCTCTCTCAAAAATAAACTTAAAAAAAAAAAATGCCCTTCTGGCCTCTGCTTTTCTCCTCCTTTGTTTATGTGCTTAATAGTCCACACCCTCTCAAAAGCTTTAGTACCACCTCCAGGAAAGTGACTCCCAGAGGGTGGTCTACAGCCTAACTTCTTACTTGTAACTCATAAGGCCTTGGAAATGGCTTCTGAGGCCAACGGAGGGAGGTGTTGTCACTTGACTATCTCAAATTGGATTCTCCATTCTTTCTCTTACTGGGGGCAGCTGCCACCATGACTACTACACTTAGTCCCTGCTCCCACTTTGTCTTGCTAGAGTAAAGTCGATAGAAACTGTCTTAGGGAGCACTTGGAGTCACAGGAGCGGGCAGCATTCCTTCTTTCTTTTTAACTTCAGGCTCTTTGCTGGACTCTGAACACTTGCTCCCTGTAGGAGGCACTATTTCACAGTTCAAGTTTCCTCTTCACAGCTCCATTGGAAGTTCGCAGAAAGCTGGCTTAGTGTCTGGTGCTTTTTCCTGCCCTCTGCAGCCACAAGAGCTGGCCTTGCACAGCAGATGGGTGGAAGTACGCATAGAAAGGGTTGGAACACAATTAAAGTCACTGTGAGAACTATCAGTTGTTTTCAGCTAGAAAGAGTTTGCTGTTGCAATTGTAGCAGTCTTTGTGACTATAGATGGATTTTTAAAATACTGGGTGTTTTTTTGATAATGCCTACTCAAAGAGGAAGAGAATTTGATAATTTCCATTTTCTCACTTCTGATTGCTTGTCCTCTTTCCATAGCACTTGCACCTAAATTGGCCCAGAAAACATGCAGAAACTGAAGTCTAAAGATAATAGAGTAATATTCCACAGTATAACAGTAACATTTTAAATTATACATCCCTTACCTTGAATTTTAAAAAGTAGTGGCAAATGATGCATGCAGCCCATTAGAACAACCAGAGATTGAATGGCTCTTTTCAAACAGACAGGAGAAGAAACGGAGCAGAATCTGGCTGTATGCTGGAGAGCAGACATGATTTGTACAGCAGTTTAGAGGGAGGGTTACAGGCCACCATAGCTCACCTAGGAGTATAGGGCCTGTCTGTGCCCTCAGAGGTGTATATTATTTCCATTTTAGGATATGGCAGTCCCAGCCAGGGAAGCCATGGGGCTGGGGTCAGAGGTTTGCAGGGCATGGGCATCAGATTGAACAGATTTTCCACTCTCAGGGAGCTACATGCCTCTAACACTTGGGGCAGATGTAAAAGAGAGGGCGTCATGCATGTGACTTTGTGTGATCCCCAACATGGCTCTGGTTGGTGTACTTCAGTCTAGCCGCACATCAGAAACCCCGGGGTCTGTTGTGGCCACCCAGCATCTTTCCAGGGGAGCCCTCCCTCTCTTCCTCACTCCATCCCAGCCCAGGGGACACATGAGTCTAGCCTGGCCAAGCAGAGTGCAAACTGCCCACCCATATGATTAGTTCAGCCAGGGCAGGGGACCCAGTGTGAGCCAAGGAGAGTCAGGCCAAAATCTGATTGAAACCTCTAGGGAAGAGAAAATGCTTGCATTCCTCTGGCCTGGGGTGGAGGGGTGTGGGTCTGGAGCTCTTGGGGGCTGTGTGGTCAGCACCTTCTTCACAATAGGTCCATGAGGAGGAAAGCAGGCAGGCAGCAAGAGATGCAGGACTTTTTAATTAGTTCTGTGTACCAATACATTCCCTCTAATCCAAGTCAGTTTGACAGTGACAATGGCTTGAGCAGCAAAGCTGTGCACTCCTGCGTAGGCCCTGCAGAGGGAGGGGGGTATCATAAAGCAGTAGATCTGGGTGGACCTGGGTATCTGTATTTTTAAAAGGCTCCCGGGTGATCTCAACTCCGTTGTCTTCTGTGTGGTTTCTCTACCCCACTACCACCTCATCATAGAGAGTACTAAAATAGATAGCCTACAGTTAAACATGTCCTTACCCCCTTGCTGTGTTTCATTCTGCCAGCCTTTAGGATTTCATTATATACTCTCAAAGGAAAAAAAAATCTTTCTACTCCTGACAGCTCGAGGTGGACAAAAGGTACAATTAACAGCCTAAAACTAGGGAATTAACCTTCTCCTGGCTGTATGTTCCTCCCTACACACATATACACGTATCTGAGAGGGGCCTGGCTGTTGCTCTGGTTAGCTGTCTCCTGATCTGAATCCATGACTTGCTGGGGTCAAGTGACCTTTCACATTCCTGCGTCCCCTCTCTCTCCATTAATTTAAATCCTCCCCTTCCTCTGGGTCCCTCGAAAATTTATATTTTTGCAACAAGAATATCTTTGATCACTGCAACCTAACTGTGATCTCTCCCTCCTGAGAGTTCTCGTGACACTAACTCTCATCTTTATAGTTCACCTAGCACATTCCATATGCTGTCTTGAACTGTAGCTTTTTTATTCCCATATATTTTGTATTGTCTCCTCATTGAGATTGTAAAGTCCTTCAGGGCAAGAGCCCTCAGATTGTTTTATCTCCTTTTTTTTTTTTTTTTTTTTTTTTTGCAGGTTCATCTTTTCATATTGAACAGTGACTGTGAGCTTACAGGTGTTGGATTGGGAGTTTTGAATTGTGTATTCTATTTATGACCCCTAGGTGGCACTCATTGAGTACTAGATAGCAAGCAATTATGTGTGGGACTTCTGTCTGACACAACAAGCTACAAGTCTTTTTCTTCCAGTGATGACTCAGATTAAAATGTCATTAAACACTCAGTTGGCCCAGTACATTCCATGGTCCTCTAATATTTGCTGTCACCTAGTTAATTAAACCATAGATGTTCTCTTACAGAGGCATTTACCAGAATTTTCATGTTCTTTCTTGTAGGACCGTGTGACTTTTAGGAGAATCATAGTGAAAAACAATGCAAAAAAGAGAAGGATGTTTGAATCATTTATTGAATCTGTGCCCCTCCTTAAATCACTAGAGGTAAAGTGTATTTGAGTAAAAGTCTGTTTATGGAGATTGAAGATTTAAAACTAATTAAGCTTTCAAATTGTACTATTCTAACCCATTTCTGTGTTGTATAGATATTATTTGTGACTTTCAGTTGAAGTCTTTTCCTTAGAGTTTGTGGGTATGTCCATTGTTTCAGGTGTCAGAACGAATGAAGATTGTGGACGTAATAGGAGAGAAGGTCTATAAGGATGGAGAGCGCATAATCACGCAGGTGAGTGGGGCCCTGTGCAGCTCCTTTCCTGAGAGAGTCACCCCTCCTGAAGAACTAGTGCAGCCCTTGTCCTCTCACCTGGGGAGCCCAGTGTCGCCAGCTCCTAGGGTGCACTCCCTGCAGAGTCCTCGGAAGCCCATTGATATTCCTATCATGGAACATCTCTTGCCTGCATTCACCTTTCTTTTGGACATAATTCTCTTTTGACCCTGAGTAAGCTTCATCCATTGGTGTTAAAGCCTGGAGAAGGTCGAAGGGTTGTGCCCTTTACCTTCTATGTTTGGCACGAAGGTGCCCTCTTAGCTAATCCAACACAAGTCAGTCTTCAGTCCTCAGCGATTGATCAGATTCATAAGTTGTCTTTAATGTTTCCTTTGTGCCTTTGTCTCTTGTGACTTTTGGGTGCTGTGAGGATCACCACATGGTGACCTGGATTGTTGTGATGAGTATTGTGTAATAATTTTCCTTGTCTACTAAGATTGCATTTTTAATTATATGTAAAGACTTTTCCAGGTGTAAACTTCTGCCTGTGGTTTGTTAAGAGCACTGGAAGATATCTGGTTGGTCTGGGTTGGGTAATGTTCCCATCATGAAGCCAGAACTGGGGCTAGGAGGAGGAAAGACACAGATTGGTGAAACCTAAGTCCTGAGCCCACCCCTCGACCAGTGGGTGGAGTTGGCCCAACCAGCACTACGGGGACTAATCAGGCTTATTAATCACTGAAGGCAAGGGAGAAACTCCCAGAGAAAAAGGATCAACAAAAAGCTAAATGGCCTTTTGAAATGCCGTTGTTTTCTAGGTACTCCTATTGTTAATAATTCCTTCAACTAGAAATTGGTTTGATTCTCTAGGCGTTTATTACAATATACAAGTAGGACCAGATAGAAGCAATATAATGAAGGAATATGTGAATGGCAGTGAGAACGTAGAAAAGGAAGTATTCTGTAATGTTTTGTGGGGGAAATGCCTTTTGGGCTGGGCTTAAAGAATAAGTGCAGTTTCAGCAGTTGAGGTCAGAGAAAGGTCTTTCAGGGCAAGAGAACAATACAAGCAAGGCCCGTGGGTGTGAGCTGTGTTCTAGGACAGGTGTCCTGGTATGGTAAGAATGTAGGGCCGAGCTGCAGAAATGGACGTGTTGACTGGTCACATTTGCTTCTGAACCTGAGATGCTTTGATTTACTTCCAAAGGACCTTCATGTCATCCTGAAAGCCCCAGGCCTTCAGGAGGTTTTTAGAAGGTGTGTTAAGAGGTATAAGAAGTACAGAGTGTCTGTGCTCTTGAAGATAGGAGTGCTAGGTGGTGGTGAGAATGGGCACAAATTAAGATGACCTCAGCTTATTATAGACCCTTTTTGGCTGTGTCTCTATACCAGGGATTTCCAAGTGGGGTCCCAGGAACAGCACCATCAGTGTCATCTGGGAACTTGATAGGAATTGTTAGAAATGCAAGTTCTTGGGTCCCACCCCAGACCTACTGAATCAGAAGCTGTGTTTTATGTTCTGTTTGTTTTGGTTAGCTTTATTACAGTATTTTTTACATACAAAAAAATTACCAAATTTAAGTGTATGATTCTGGAGTTTTGTAGCCATCCCTATAATCATAGTGCAGGGCATCTCCATCACCCCAAGAAGTTTCCTCACTTGGATTTGTAGTCAATCCCCTGCTCTACCCCCTTATTCCTATTGATTTGCTTTTTAACACCGTAGAAATTTCTTTTCTGGAATTTGATATAGATGAAATCATAACATGTCGTCTTTTGTGTCTGACTCCTTTCTCTTAGCATGTTTTTGAGATTTTTTTTTAATGTTGTATGTGTCAGCAGATAGTTGATTTTTATTGCTGAGTAGTTTTTCACTCTATAGATCTACCGTAATTTGTCTTTCCATTCACCAAGTGAGGGACATTCGAGGTCTTTGCAGTTTGGGGCAGTTATGAATAGAGCTGCCTGCAGTGAACATTCTTATACAAGTCTTCGTGTGGATATATGTTTTTATGGAATTGCTGAGCCATATGGTAAATGCATGTTTAACAAACTGCCAAACTGTTTTTAGAAATACCTCTCCCACTTTGCATCCTCCTAGCACGGTACCAGAACTCCAGTTGCTCTGCATCCTCCTCAACATTTAGTGTCAACAGTCTTTTTAACTTTAGCCATTCTAGTGGGCATGAAAATGGTATCTTATTTTGGTTTTAATTTGCATTTGCCTAATGTATAGTGATGTTGAGCATCTTTTCCTGTGACTGCTTGCCATCTGTAGATTTTCTTTGGTGAACTTTTTGTAAATATTTTGCCCTATTTACAATTAGGGCAAATTATTATTGAGTTGCAAGAGTTCTTTATGTGTTCTAAGTACAAGTCGTTTATCAGACAAATGATCGGCAAATATTTCTCCCAAGCTGTGACTGTGACTTGTCTCTTCATTTTCTTAATGATAGTTTTTAAAATCTTTTTTTTTTTAACGTTTATTTGTTTTTGAGAGACATAGAGTGTGAACGGGGGAAGAGCAGAGAGAGAGGGAGATACAGAATCTGAAGCAGGCTCCAGGCTCTGATGAGCCGTCAGCACAGAGCCTGACGTGGGGCTCGAACCCACACACCGTGAGATCATGACCTGAGCTGAAGTCGGACACTTAACCGACTGAGCCACCCAGGCACCCCAGAAAGTAAAAAGTTTTTAATTTTGAAGAGTCTAGTTTGTAATTTTTTTCTTTTTCAATTCATTCTTCTTCTGCCCTATTTAAAAATAAATCTTTGCAAGGTCAATAAGATTTTTTCATAATGTTTATCTTTAGGCCAACACCATTCAATAAATATCATGTGAGACACATAGTAATTAAAAAATTTTTTAGCAGCCAAGTTTTTTTAAAAGGGCACCTAATTTTAATAATACGATATAGTTAATTTCTTTAATACCATTTCAACATCGAAGTGATATAAAAATTCGATGATGAAATACTTTACATTCTTTTTTTTTTGGTACTCAGTCTTCAAAATTCAATGTGTATTTTATACTTACAGCACATTTAAATCTATACAAGCCATATTCCAAGTGCTGTATAGCCACATGCTACTTGAGCAGAGTGGTTATAGATGTCTCCTAGTTTTAACACTTACATTTAGATCTGTGATCCATTTTTAGTTAATTTTTTATACATGATGTAAGGTTTTTACAAGGTTTTGCATGTGGTTGTCCAGTCATTCCTGTACCATTTGTTGAAAAGATTATCTTGTTTCATTGCCTTGACACTTGTACTGAAAATTATTTGGCCATATATTTTTGAGTCTATTTCTGGTCTCTGTTCCATTGACCTATATGTCTGTCTCTGTGCCAAAACTGCACTGTCTTGATTATAAAAGCTTTTTATTATACTAAGTCTTAAAATCAGATAGTTTAAGCCCTCCAAAATTTTTGTTCTTTTTCATAATTATTTTGGCTCCTCAATGCTCTTTGCATTTCTGTATATATTTTAGAACCAGCTTAACAGTTTCTATCAAAAAAGCCTGCTGAGGTTTTTCAGGCAGATTATGTTGAAACTGCAGATCAGTTTGGGGAGAAATTGACATTGTAACAATAGTGAGTGTTCTGTGTCAGTCTCAGGCTATCAATAGTGATGCTGTCAGCTAGGAATGCCTGGGGCACTCACCTGGTCCTGTACTACTTCTAGCAAGTCCCCACAGACATTTCTCCAGAGCCCGTGTTGTGTCTGGACCAGCCCTTGTGGTTCTTATTATGACTGCGGGGCTTAACAACAACCATGAAGGAACTTTGAAAAAACAAAGTTTATTACTCATAGATCCTGGAGGGTATATGGCACACCCAGGGACACACAGGGTGGGGGTAGGGGACCTGGAATTCTGTCTTTACTGGGGATGAGGGTGGGCTGCCCAGGGTTTGGTGGGTTCATTCTTTCTATTGGCGAATTTAAAACATAAGAGCAGAAATTAGGGTTGTGGGAAAAGAAAAGAGGGGTCACTCAAGTGGTCAGTTTTCTGCATTTCCCAGGGATTTCTAAAAGAGAAACTTCATGGGGTGTCTGGGTGGCTCAGTCAGATAAGCCTCCAACTGTTTATTTCAGCTCAGTTCGTGATCTCACAGTTTGTGGGTTCAAGCCCTGTGTTAGGTTCTGTGCTGACAGCACAGAGCCTGCTTGAGATTCTGTCTCCGTCTGCCCCCCCTCCTCTTTCTCTCAAAATAAATAAACATTTAAAATAAAAAGGAGACTAAATAGGTGGGGGCAGCCTGGCTCTTTGTTGGCTGACAATATGTTTATTCAAGGTAGGTGTCTTTGAAATGGTTGCGTCAATAATCAAAGCTTGGGGCGCTTGGGCGGCTCAGTCAGTTAAGCCTTCAACTTTGGCTCAGGTCATGATCTCATTGTTCCCGAGTTCAAGCCCTGCTTCGGGCTCTGTGCTGACAGCTCAGAGCCTGGAGCCTGTTCCAGATTCTGTGTCTCCCTCTCTGTCTGTGCCCCTCCCTCGCTCATGCTCTGTCTGTCTCTCTCTCTCTCAAAAAAAATAAATAAAAAAATAAACATTAAAAATTTTAAAAAAATAATCAAAAGCTTGATGTCAGTCACTTACATTCTAATCAAAAAAGCTTACTGTCAGATACTTACACTACCATGGTTCATGAACTTAGTATATCTCCATGAGGTCTTTTTTTTAATGTCTATTTTTGAAAGAGAACATGGGGGAGGGACAGAGAGAGAGGGAGATAGGATTCGCTGCAAGCTCTGTGCTGATGGCAGAGAGCCCAATGCGGGGCTTGAACTTTTCAAGTCATTCACATATTTCTTAAATTTATACCTGGATATTTCATATATTTTACATAATTATAAGTGGTTTTCCTTTCTTCAATTTCTATTTATTTATTGCTTGTGTATAAAAATACAGTTGAAAGGGCACCTGAGTGGCTCAGTCAGTTAAGTAAGTGACTCTTAATTTCAGTTCAGATCATGATCTCATGGTTCATAAGTTTGAGCCCTACATCGGTATCCATGCTGTTAGTGCAGAACCTGCTTAGGATTCTCTCCCTCTCTGCCCCTCCCCTGCTTTCTCTCTCTCTCTCAAAAATAAATAAATAAACTTAAAAAAATTAAAACTAAAAAAAATACTTGGTGGAATATTTGAGAATTTTCGAAGGTTTATTTTTCAGAGAGAGACAGAGCATGAGCAGGGTGGGGGGCAGAGAGAGGGAGGCACAGAATCCAAAGCAGGCTTCAGACTCTGAGCTGTCAGCACAGAGCCCAATGCAGGGCTCAAATTCATGAACTGTGAGACCATGACCTGAGCCGAAACTGGATGCTTAACTGACTGGGCCACCCAGGCGCCCCAGTGAGAAATATTTTCATATCTATTAGCTTGGCAAAAGGTAAGAATCTGACATTTCCAAGTTGTAGCAGGAAGTTTTATTCAAAGTTAACAGGAGAATAACTTAGCTGAACCCCTTTTGAGAGACGTTTATCCTTATTTTATAAAGCTGAATTTATTCTATAATCCAGAAATTTATTTTCTAGATATTTTCAGAGAAATACCCTCACACCTCAGAAGCTGCTCTACCCTTCCTAGTCACAGCCCTCCTCTACGTCCCTATCCTGACTTTTTTTGTATTTTCTTTTGCTCAATATTCATGCACATTGTTGTGTGCAGCTATAGTTTGTTGGTTTTCATTGCTGTATAGTATTCCAGCATGTTAATAATTTGCCTTCCCACTGCTGATAGACATCAGGTGTGTTTCTAGTTTTCAGCTGTTATGAACAAGACTTCAGTGATTATGTTGATTTGATTTTCAAATCTTAAAGCAGCCTTGTGTTGCTGAGATAAGATAAACTGACTTGGCCATTGTGTAGCATCCATTTCATATGTCGATGAATCCAATTTGTTAATATTTTCCTTAAGATTTTATGGCTGTGTTCCCAAGTGAGGCTGATATGTAATTTTCCTTTCTTACAGCAGCCTAGTGAGATTTGGTATCTGAGGAGTTTGCATAAGACTAGAATTCCTTGGATATCTTATGGAACTTTCTGGTGTTTCTTTGTGGGAAGATTTTTTTTTAAGTTTATTTACTTATTTAGAGAGAGAGAGAGGAAGAGAGATAATCCTAAGTGGGCTCCACACTGATGGTGTGGAGCTTGATGCAGGGCTCAAACTCACAGAACCATGAGATTGTGACCTGAGCTAAAACCAAGAGTCAGACGTAACCAGCTGAGCCACCCAGGCGCCCCCTGGGAAGATTTTGACCACAGATTAAATTATTAGTTACTAAACTGTTTAGGTTTTCTATTTCTTAGGTGTGTTTTGGTAAGATCTTTTTTTTCTAGGGATTTATCCATTTTATCTGAAATTCAATGTTTTTGGCATAAAGTGGATCAGAACGTTCCTAGAACACCTTTCAAATATCTACATCTAGAATTATCCCCTCTTCATTCCCGATATTGTCACTTTGTGCCTTCTCTTTTTTTTTCTCATTCAGTCTTGCAAGGGACTTACTAATTCTTTCAGTCTTTTTAAAGAACCACCTTTTGTCTTTTATTAATCCACTTGAACATTTTCTATTTCATTACTTTCTGTCTTTATCTCATTTCTTTTCTTCTACTTTATTTTGCTATTTTTCCCCAGTTCTCTTGAATTGGTTGCTTAGCTCTTCACTTTCTAGCCATTCTTCTTTTTCCAATATGGGCATTTTATTATTTTTTAAATTAATTTATTTATTTTGAGAGAGAGAGCACAGGGGGGGCAGAGAGAAAGGGAGGGAGAGAGAATCCCAGGCAGGTTCCACATAGCCAACGCAGAGCCTGATGCCATGCTCGAACCCACACACCATGAGATCATGACCTGAGCCAAAACCAAGAGATGGACGCTTAACCGACTGAGCCACCCACACACCCCGTGCAATGGGCATTTTAAAACTAGAAGTTTCCCTACATCCCTGAAGATCAATGATGGTCATCAGCATTTAGTGATTGCTGTCTTAAGTTCCCTTGGACAGTTGTGGTTGGACTGTTGTGACTTAAGCACCAACGTGCCACTAGCTTCTTCCGACAGCTCAGCTGTTCTTCACAGGTGGTTATGTCTGAGGGTGGGTGCCTTGCTACTGCCAGTGTCCAGCTAGGGCTCAGATACAACGGAAAGAACAGAAGCCACTGCTTGTTGCAGGAAGTGGTGGGACACGGCTAGTGTTCATCTCCGCCTGTCTCTGGGTGTTCTCTCTAGACCACTTATGCTGTCAGGGAGGCCCCTGGCCAGCTGCCCCCTTCAGAGTTTTCTTTTATTTCATCCTTTCAAGTTCATCAACACAAATTTTTATCTGGGTGTTGTTTTTTTTTTTATGTTATGCTTATATACTTTGTAATATTTTCATAATTTGCACATTTATCCTAATTGATGGAATGTTTTACCTGTTCTCTGAATGATATGGACAGAAGTTGGTTTGTACTTTATAAAAAATACATTTCATGTATTCAGCATTGAAGTACCATTTTGTTGGGGCACCTGGGTGGCTTAGTCAGTTAAGTGTCTGACTTGGGCTCAGGTCATGATCTGGTGGTTCATGAATTTGAACCCCATGTTGGGCTCTGTGCAGACAGCTCAGAGCCTGGAGCCTGCTTCGGATCCTATGTCTCCCTCTCTCTCTGCCCTTCCCTCACTCGTGCTTGCTCTCTCTCTCTCTGTCTCAAAAACAAATAAATATTAAAAATAAAAAAGGGAGTACCATTTTGTAAATGGTACCATGTCATGAATTCAAGTTTCAGTCATTCTTAGGGTGGGATGTGGATCCTATATCATCATTTGTGAAAAAGAGATTTATTTAATATAAAGCCCAGTGAATTTTAGCAAAGGGATGGTAACCTAGTTAGTACCTGTTTCGGATTCTGTGTCTCCCTCTCTCTCTCTGCCCCTCCGCCACTTACACTCTGTCTCTGTCTCTCAAAAATAAATGAACATTAAAAAAAATTTTAATAAAAAAGTAATAAACAATAAAAATGTAAAATAGTGGCACCTGGGTGACTCAGTCAGTTAAGCATCCAACTTTGGCTCAAGTCGTGATCTTGAGTTTGAGCCCCACGTTGGCCTCTGCGCTGACAGTGAGGAGCCTGCTTGGGATTCTCTCTCTCCCTCTCTTTCTTAGGCTGCCTCTCTCTCTCGAAATAAATAGTTTTTTAAAAATGTAAAATATAGTCTGACTTCTTTACTCCTGAATGTAGAATGGAATGTTCTTTCTGTGAGATGTATACTCAGGCGCTATTAGCAGATTTATTTTTTTTTTTTATTGCTTAAATTACAAGTTTATTGACACAAAAACTAAACTGAGTGTTTTAAAATTTGGTTAAAAAGTCTTTAGTTCTCTGGGTAGCAGATTTAACAACTTGAAAAAAAAGCAGGGACATTCTTCTATTGAGCTCCTTTTTTTGCTACTTGGGTAGTCATCTCATTCTGCTCTATCTCTCCTAAACACTGAGAGGCATCCCGCAAAGTCTGAACAGCCAGCTTGCATGCACCATCCATCACTGGACCTGCGGGAGACAGGAAATATATGTCCTGGCCTATCTCTGTCTCAGCCTAACCAGGCTGTTTCGGGAGGCTGACAGTGCAAACAGTACCCCTCAGATGCCTTAAAAATAGACCATTTTCAATTGATCATATCATCATTTATGGTTTCATTTTTAATTTTTCTTCTTAAATTGTGAACTATGATAATCCTTTCAGGTGGTGTATTAGCAAAATTAGTAAAATTAAAAGGATCAGGGGCACCTGGGTGGCTCAGTCCATTAAGTGTCCAACTTCATCTCAGGTCATGTTCTCATGGTTCATGGGTTCAAGCCCTACTTTGGGCTCTGTGTTGACAGCTCAGAGCCTGGATCCTGCTTCAGATTCTGTGTCTCCCTCTCTCTCTGCCCCTCCCCTGCTTGCTCTGTGTCTCTCTGTCTCCCAAAAGTAATAACATTAAAAAAAAAACTTAAAAAAAAAAAGGCTCAGAGACGGTCCTCCCTCTGGTCCAGAGCTTTTACATAGGCAAGCCTCATTGTTCCTTGTGGTCTAGATAATATTCCTTCCCATTTCCTCTCAGCCTTGAATCCACCAGCTATTTCTCTAGGTCCTATGACAAAGTTATTTATTTTCTGAGCTTCTGAGGAAACTCATCTGTAAAATGGGGTGGTAAGAGTACTAACTTTATTGACTCCTTGGGCGATGCATGAAGCAGTGCACATGTGGTACTCACCAGAGTGCCTGCTGGGAGTGAGCACTGTTAGCAGAGCACAGCATCTTCAGCAGATTCTCTTTTATTTGAGCTCCTCTGTTCATGAGGCTCATTCTTCGCACCTTGTAGACATGCCTGAGTCTCTCTTTCCTCAAAATACACTCACGTTCCTCCACTCACTCTGTTTTCACTCCAGCTACTAGCTTCTCATCTCTTCACAACCAGGCATATTAGAAGTGTGGTCTCACAGTGTGGACCAGAGGAACCCAGACACGAAAGGTCATGTAGGATTCCATTTATATGAAGTTCAGGAACAGCCTTACTTTCCTTTACAGGAACTAAGGAAAACTGCAAGGAGAGAAGTCAGATACAGTCACCTAATAGGTGGAGCGGTGGTAGTTTTGACTCGATAGGGATCCTTTTGGAGGCCAGAAAGGTTTTCTGTTTTGATCCAGGGGGTGGTCATACAGGTGCATACATGTGTAAAAATTCATCAGGCCTTGAAAAATGAGCACTGTAAATTACAGCTGTTACATATCTATCTAAAAAAAAAGAGCTCAGGGACCACCCTTCACCCCCTGTCGCTTTTGTGGCTCATCCCTACTGCTGACCACCCTCTTCTTGGTCACCAGAATGTTTCCACACATTTGAATCTTTATCTTGACCTCCAACAGCACTGAACACTGATAATCACATCTTCCTATATGAAACCCCCTTCTTGGACCTAGAAACAGCCCTCCCTCCTGGTGACCCAGCCTCTGGCTTCCCTTTAGTTTCCTTCTTCAACTCTTAGGGAGCTATTTGTGTAACACTAGAACTTCATGTTGAGCCAAATACAGGGTACCTACCCAACATGGCAGCACAGAAACCCAGAGACAGCCCTTTCTAAAGCTGTAGCTTTTACTCACATGGAGCAGTGATTATTATCTAGTGAACTGGGACTAGATTAACTCAAGAATGGCAGCCTCCGCTGTAAGATGTCCACTTGGAGATCTGTGCAGTGGTCAAAGACATTTAAGTCTTAGGGAAGGTCGGAAGAAGTATAGAGTCTTAGTGAAGACATAAGACCCACATGAATGAGAACACAGGATTAGTGTTGAATTAACCAGTGTAGATGGTCATTGCCCCAGATGTTAAGAGGAAGGGGTCAGATACTGAAGTGGGCCTGAAATCTTCTCTGTGTCTGCTTGCCTAACTCTTCCCTCATTCCAGCCTTTGCTCAGGTCTCACCCTCAGATGAAACTCTGGTGTGTGCTGTGGCCATCTCCTTCCCTAGCACTCCAGATCCCACATTGCCTGGTCTGTTTCCTCCCTGTAGTACTTAATTGCCTTCCAACACAACAGTATGATTTGCTGATTCACTGTGTTGATTGTTTACAGTTTGTTTACTGTATTAGACTGTAATTTCCACAAGGGTAGGGATGTTTGTTTTGCTCACTGATACCTCTCAAATGCCTAGAACAGTGCCTTGGCACATAGTAAGTACTTAATTACTTGTTGAATTACCTGAATGACTGGTTCAGCCAAGTGGTTCAAAATCCAAACAAGTGAAAGAAAAGCCATAAACCATAAGGTTGACATCAAACCCACATGACAGTACCTCCCTCACCAAGGCAGGGCTTTGTCCAGATCCACACTGTCCTCTGGAGGGCTGCATTATCACTGAGCCCTATGCCCAGGGGTAGCCAGGAGTCATCTTGATATTTTCTGTGGCAGCCTTGGTGACTGGTCCCAGGCACAGGTTTCAATAGCAGACTAACATGAGCAGCAACAATAGAGATGCTGTGTGCAGCTGGCAGCCTGGGCATATTCATGGAGAGAAATGTGAATATTCCATGTTCCATGGAAGTGAGAGATGTGTCACTCGTAGTTGGACTGAAATCCCTGGTAACCAGGATCTTCTCGTTTTGTTCTGAATTTGTTAGCCATTGATTAATTTGTAGAGTTAGAAAATAAATACAAATTGGAGCTTGAGCTCCAATGAGAAAATTATCTATTTCTGTGTCGCATGCCAGTACATAGCTCTGATGACCTTCTCTCCCTTTCCAGGGTGAAAAGGCTGATAGCTTCTACATTATAGAGTCCGGCGAGGTGAGCATCCTGATCAGAAGCAAGGTGAGTCTGTGTGTGGCGGTGCAAGTTAGGCCAGGTGCACGCACAGAAAGCAGCTGTTTGCTGTAAACGGAAAGTGTGTCTAGTGTCTAGTGTCATTGTTATATGAGGCATGTGACTGGCAAAGACCTCTGTTTAAGTCCCTCCAGTGATAGGGATTTAGTATATTTCACCTTGTTACTGTTGCCTTTGCCTCTGTTATGTAATTAATGATATGAGAAATAATGGCTACAAATCCATGAAAAAAAAGATAAACATAGTAGAAAGTGGGGGGAATACACGATAAAGGCATACATGTGGGTGTTGAATATGAAAAAGCTTCCTTTCTAGATCACTGGAAGGGGAGGTCTGTAGGACTATTATTATACCATTTCTGGATAGGGAGACCTAGAAAACTAATGGCCAGTAGGTGGGAGGAGTAATCCTTATCATAAATCCATCATCACCAGATTTCTCTGTTCCAATTTTTTTTAAGAATATAGAATTTGCAGGGGCACCTGGGTGGCCCAGTGGTTAAGTGTATAACTCTGGATTTTGGCTTACGTTATGATCTCATGGTTTTTGAGATCAACCCACGCATCAGGATCTCAGTGCCAAGCCTGCTTGGGATTCTGTTTCTCTACCCCTCCGCAGCTCACACTCTCTCTCTCTCTTAAAAAGTAAACATTTTTTAAAAGAATATAGAATTCGTTAAAATATTTAAATATAGTACTAACATAATATGAAATCCTTTATAGAATATATTTAGTAAAAGTTATATGGAAAAGGAAAAATATGATTATTGCCTGTAAGATGGCTTGATTCCTGATTAAAAATGGATCTGCTTTTCACACAGAACAATAGGTTGAAACATCTATGTTCTTTTACTTATTGTTTTTGGACTAGTGATATATGTTTGCATATTTCTCAGATACTCGTTGACACCGGATCACAGCCTAGTGTTGGGTATGTGGGACCAGCAGCACTATGGCCCTGAGGGTTGGGAGAGCTTGTCAGGAATGCAGTCTTAGTCTCTGCCCCAGACCTACTGAATCAGAATCTGCATTGTAACAAAACCCTCAAGGGGCTGGTGTTCACATGACCCTGTGGTAAATGCTACTCTGGAGAAGGGACTAGGTGGGCACATACATGTCCGCAGTCCCAGAGAATGCTACAGAAATTGGAAGGAGAGTGTGGGCTCCAGTGGAGCAGATCAACTGCAGAGCAGACAGGTCAGGGTAGTAGTGTGCAAGGAGGATCATTTGCCCAGAACTTAAAGTAGCTCTTAGAGATTGAGACTGATTCTTACTAATAAACTTTAAATAATCTCTTTACATAAACAAATTGTTGCTTAGCTTAGCAGATGGGTTTGTAAAAAGACAAACCCAAAAAACCCTCTAAATATTAAATATAATATGGTACGTTATTTTCAGTAGTTGAATAAGCATAAATTGCAACCTGCTTGATTTAATAAAAAGTTAAACCACTAAATTTCCAGGTCGAACATTATAAAAAATTGTTTTTAGTTATTCAGCTCTTCTAAAAATAATGTTCGTGGTGGTAGGGGGGGAGCCACTAAGTTAAACTTTTTTTTTAATTTATTTTTTTATTATTAAAAAACATTTTTTAATATTTATTTATTTTTGAGAGACAGAGAGAGACAGAGTGTGAGCGGGGGAGGAGAAGAGAGCGAGAGAGGGAGACACAGAATCCGAAGCAGGCTCCAGGCTCCACACTGTCAGCACAGAACTTGACACAGGGCTGGAACTCACAAGCCGTGAGATCATGACCTGAGCCGAAGTCAGAGGCCCACCCAACTGAGCCACCAGGCGCCCCTAATTTATTTTTTTAAATTTACATCCAAGTCTTTAAACTGTATTTAAGTTTATTTTTGAGAAAGATAGAGTACGTACGCACGCATGGGAGAGGACCAGAGAGAGACAATCCCAGGCAGGCTTGTTAGGGCTGTACCCCTGTACCCCAGGCTCAACTTGGGGCATGAACTGAGGAACTGAACCGTGAGATCATGACCTGAGCTGAAATCAAGAGTTGGACATTTAACCTCCTGAGCCACCCAGCTGCCCCGGGAACCACTAACTTAAGATGCAGACAGTACCTGAAAAGAAAATTTGTCACTGTAAAGTATTGTCCGAGAAAGGCATGGTCTCAAATCAAAAAGAAGTAGCCCAGGATTGTGACTTTGCATTAGAGAAACATTGACATCATTTAGAAGGAATTAGCAAAAGACCTGTCTTTTCCCCTGTGCCTCAGAAGTCAGCATCTACCAAAAGGAGAGCATTCCTAGACATATATATATATGTATAGTATATGAAAATATATAATGTATGTGTTTATGTTAAAACATATTGATATTATGTGATATGGTATATACTAATATAATATATAATGTATCTTTTAATAATTGTATATATATCTTCAAAAGAAAATTTAGCTCTTTAGCTCTTGATATTTAGCCATTACCCAAAAGGTTGTTAGGAATTGGATGAAGCCGGAGATAAAAGCCAACTCCTGTAACTAAACCAGAGACTAATTATAGCCCATGCAGTTTACACGGGCTGTTAGTGTCTCTGCAAAGTGAACATCTCAATAATTGTGTTAAGTGTACTGAGACGGGACTGCAAGTGTGTGTTACTGGACATGCCTCTCTGTGATTTTGGAATTAGTCTGGGTCATGTTTTCCACCTGCCCTAGACTAAAGCAAACAAGGATGGTGAGAACCAGGAGGTCGAGATTGCCCGTTGCCATAAAGGGCAGTACTTTGGAGAGCTGGCACTGGTCACCAACAAACCCAGAGCTGCTTCGGCTTATGCAGTGGGAGACGTCAAATGCTTAGGTAAGAAAAATAAATTTTTTATACATAATACTTTTTTTCTAACCTGCAGTATTTTTTTCCCAGCAGCAAGCCTTGACTCCACCAGTTCTCTCACATATCCAGGCTTGAACACCCTGGGGGACCAACTAGAAATGGGTGAATATATCCTTTAGCAATATAGC
This sequence comes from Paguma larvata, assembly GCA_030068075.1. Taxonomy (NCBI): domain Eukaryota; kingdom Metazoa; phylum Chordata; class Mammalia; order Carnivora; family Viverridae; genus Paguma; species Paguma larvata. Next base: position 16,955,303 of record CM057842.1, on the reverse strand, counting down.
AGTATATCCTGGGAAAGGAGCAGAAATGGAGGCAGGTGTCCAGGGCTCTGCAGGGATCAAGAGAACAGGTGCTGCCGGGCTCTGAAAAGTCGCAAACCGAGATGACACAGTCAGGCTGTACTCACATAGAAACATCCCTCCTTTTTCTAGTTGCTCACGATCCCACAGTCTTATCCCCTATAATGTGAATGGGTATATTTAAGAAAACGTTTGCATGTGGGAAATGACTTTGAATTAATGAGGTAGAGTATTCATTCTCTCTCGCACCTCTTTTTAACAATGCAGTTATGGATGTACAAGCATTTGAGAGGCTTCTGGGGCCCTGCATGGACATCATGAAGAGAAACATCTCGCACTACGAGGAACAGCTGGTGAAGTTGTTTGGCTCCAGCATGGATTTGATCGATCCCGGGCAGTAGGTGTGCCACACCGCAGAGCCTTCTCAGTGTGACACCAAAACCTTCTGGTCAGCCGCAGAACACACACAGAAGACAGACACAACAGAACTGTTCCTGCTGTTGCCACCGCCACTGCCATTGCTATGGCCGTGGGCATTTAGAAAACTTGAAAGTCAGCACTAAAAGATGGGCAGAGGTTCAACCCACACCTCCTCCACTTTGCTTCTGAAAGCCCATTATTAGACCACTTGTAATGATTATTCCAACCCAGTTGTCACATCTTTGGTTCAAAATGGCATGTCTCTCCAACAATTTAAGTGCCTGATACAGAGTCCAAAGTGTAATCATCTTCCTTTCCTCTCTGGCTGCTACTGTTGTTGTTGAAAGTCACCACAGGTCTGCACAAACCTGTGTGTCACTGTAGATACCCACTCCCGACCTTTCTCAAGGGAGGAAATGTTGTAGCCCTCGATCTTCTTGTTTGTCCTTTGAGAAAGTCTACACATTTGTTCACAGTTGTAGCCTTTGGTTTTACAGTCGAAAATGGCAGCCGGTAGGACGGAGGTCTGTGGTCCTGTGGCATTGTACTGTCTGCTGACAGCTGTACCCATGACAATAGTCTCCAAACTCACAGTGCTGCTTAGGAAAGGGCCCTGCCCAGGGCCCAGCAGGTCAGCGCCCCAGGGCACACTGATTGGTCATGAGGACCTGTGTTAGAGCAGAAAATTTGGGTTCAGCACATTCTTCACGTAGCAGAGAGCCAGGGAAGGTTTTCTGGGTTGGGGGGTTTTGTTCTGTTTTAGTAGGTTTTCGTTTTTTTTTTAATTTAATCTCTGTGCGGTTTGCATGAGTGAATTACTGTCCACCTCTAAGGAGCCAGGGTCTGGATGTGCCATCACTTTATCTGACCCAAATACTTCCTGGGCGACTCCTGCCATCTCGTTCCCAGTTGCCCCTACCAGCTAATGACAGTGTGCCAGCAAGAGGTTGTACTACTACAAAGAGAGCCCTTTCCTTCTACTCCTGTGTTGTCACATAGCTTTGCTGTTGAACTATCAATTTTAAACTCTTAAAGAAGAAGCAGCTATTTTTTTTTGAAATTAAAAAATTTTATTTCTGTGTTTAGGAATTCCTATTGGACCTATTCGCATATATCAGTTTGTCAGCTGACTCAGGCATTCATCCTGAAGATCAGAATTTTGTGTTTAAAAATCAGAATTATTCACAATTTCATAGAATTACTGTAAAAACCTTTCTAATTAAGATGTTGGGATATTTGGGGTTCCAATTATTAACCCCAGGGAAAAGTAACTGAGCTTACATCTTAAAACTTTCTTAACCTTTTAATTCTATCAGATAGAATGCTGACGAATTATTCTAATTAACTAAATATATTTCAGAACGATTTTTTTTCTTCAGAATGACTTAAAATCAAGAAGCTACAAGAGATCCCAAGAGCAGTGTGAAGACTGCATAGAGATAATTTGAATGTTGTAGCCAAGTTTACATTAAACCAAGAGGCCCTTCCCAATGCGATTTATTTTTTTTAAACTTGTGTAACTCAATAGATCCCTAAGAGATCACATGCTGGGGCTTGAGTCATTCCTGTTGTAGATAATGATGGAGCCCACATGTCACTTCCATTGTCCACATGAGCCAGGCTCTCTCTGCTTTTGCCGTAGACAGTGTGGTGGAGAGATTTCCAGAGGGGTGACTTACCACAACTTTGGTCAATTCTCCCTTTTTCTCATGTTCTGTGAAATGAAAGCAGAAGGACTCTTTTCACACTGCCCTAGGTAGCCTGCATCACAGCTCTCAGACTCGTGAAGGGTCGTAACTAATACCCCAAAACAGGCAGGTAGCACTGGGAAGGCGCATGTGGTTTTTCCCACGGTTTTCCAAGGTTGTTCTTCTCCAGGGTGTTGCTTTATTATCAAATAATTTAGGAAAACAGATTTTGCACTTTGGCAGACAGGAATCGCCCTGTTTCTTGCAAAAGTAGCAGGTACATTGAGCTTTAGGAGTGTCACAGAGGTCTAGCCTCAATGTGAGGACACTGTTTAAACACTGAGCAGATGCCCCTTTTGTACCCCCATGCCAACTTTAGTTAGGACTGGCTGTGAACTTAGTGCCAGAGTCACTCCTGCAGGCTGCTAGGCATGGGCCTTTTCAGCCTGCCTCCTTGCACATCCCAGTTTAGTCTTCCCATCACAGAAGCCTCTTTGATACCCCCAACTCACTTATGGTTGCTGTTTTACAGAGTAAAATCCATCATTTTAAGTCCTCCGGCTCTGACTACAGATTGACATATGGATTATGCGTCCAGACCCTCACTGCATACAGGGCCTTTTGGGGGTTTGGCTTTAGGAAGACCTTAAAGGGACCAGTGTGAGTGAAATAGGATACAGCCATTACCAAGGTGTCAGGAGTCTGACAGTGTTCTAGTTCTCTTTGCAGCATGGGGAATCAAAGGTGGCAGACCAAGCTCAGCGAGGGCTCCGGTGTCCACATTATGTCAGGCAAGGTCTGAACTGTTGGGTGAGCCTCAAGGGGAGGAACATATTGGGAAGAGATCCCTTCGTTAATTGTTTTATATTGTTCTCTTTCATATGTTAGAGCTTGACAGCCTCTTTCCTGGTTTTGCTATTGGTGTGGGATGGTGAATAATATTCTTGAGAGCCTTGAGGTCCAACCTACAGTATTATTCTTCCTTCTGGCCCCAGTTCATCGCACCCACTCTCTTCTTTTGGCTGTATTCTCTGAAGGAAGGGTTCATGTGCACTATCCTCTTAGTTGATGGTCTTTATATATAATTGCTACAGATTCTCAAGTGAGAGTGCAGCTTTTCTTTGATTGAGCAGTTTAATGAGTGAGTTCAGCAGCAAAGTGGCAAGAAATGGTTCTCTAGCCAGGAGGGGTCATGTTCATCCTCTTATTACCCAGATTCTCTGCTCACAGTGGTAGTCAGTGAGAAGTGCCCTGGGCACACAAAATTTTCATGTCATGTAACAGTGTAGAAGCAATCTTCTCTTGTTTCAAAAAAGTGAAAGAGCGTTTTTGCACAGAGAAAAAGAAAAAAGACCCGCGAATGTCATCTTTTAACTTTTGTTTTCGGTTGGCTAATGTTGGAATTTTTGTTCTTGACATGTACTTGTAAACCATTCTTGCCAAGATAACAAGGTGTTTTGGTTTTTCACTACAATTACCTCTTGTTCCTCCTGTCTTGACTGCTGACGTTCCTCAATGATTCTAATGTCTATTTTATGGGAAGCAGCCTTCCCCTGTGGGTTTCCTTTTACACACTGCAGGGCTATCTTTATACTTAAAAAAAAAAAAAAAGAAAAAAGAGAAAACTGTCACTAACCTCATGCGGGATTTGCAGAAAACCATTTAGCCCACCTTGAGCAAAAGGTAGATTCCTCATCATTTTCTTGAGCTCGTTGTAATAAAAGAAATCTAATTCAGCATTATTGTGCTACCTCAAAGGTAAAATGTTTTAAGGTGTTTTTTCTGGTCCTGAGTTCTACATATAGTGTTTGAAATGTCTTTCAATTGGAATTGTTTTTAAATCATTGGGGACAATCTTATTTTAACTGTCTTACACTTGTATTTTAATCTCAGAAGAATAAGTGATTAGAAAGTGATCAATTCTTGCTCTGTAGTATTGAACATATAATTAAATCATTGTTTGCCATAAACAAGGTTGGGTTTTTTAAAAGGAAACTCTAGGGCTCGGCTTTGCTCTTGGTTAATAAAGGCTGACAAATCATGTCTGACTTTCTGGTGCCACTCTGTGTTGTTTGTCCTCTCATTTTAGGGTTCCAGGCCACAATAGTGCCCATCTGGCAGATACATTGTTGGGACTGGGATGTGAGCTCTTGAAAATTAGAGAGGAGGCCTGGGTATATGTATTAGGGTTCTCCAGTAAGAACCAATAAGGAGTGTGTGTGTGTGTGTGTGTGTGTGTGTGTGTGTGTGTGTGAAGAGACTTATTATAAGGAATTGGCTCATGCAGTTATGGAGGCAGGCAGGTCTCATGATGTGCATGATGAGCTGGCAAACTATAGACCAAGGAGAGCTGATGGTTAAATTCCAGTCTGAATCCAAAGGGTTGAGAACCATGAGAGCTGATAGGGTAGTTCCTTTCCAGAGGCTGGCAGGCTGGAAACTCAGGAGGAGCTGATGCCCCAGTTCGAAGGCAGTCAGGTAGGACACTTCTCTTACTTTAGTGTCAGTTCTTGTGTTCTACTTGAGCCTCCAACTGATTTGATGAGGCCCATCCACATCGGGGAGGGCAATGTGCTTTACTCAATCTACTGATTTAAATGTTAATTTCATCCCCAAACACCCTTACAGAAACTCCCAGAACAATGGTTGACCAAATATCTGGGCACCCCATGGCCAGGTCAAGTTGACACATAAAATTAATTACCACAGCATGGGATATGAGTTGTTGAAGATGGTATGGAAGGGCATTCAGTATATCCCTTGCCAGGGAAGATAAACTCACCAATGAAGCTCAGCAGAATACTTCTCCTGTCTGACAGTGTTACTTCTGCCATTTCCTTCTCGGTGACATGGCTGTAACAAGAACTAGCAATGATTCTTTGATAACCCAGTGTACCTGCAGTTTCTTTCCAAGTGACCAAAAGAAGCTGTTCTTTGATAAAATCATGTTCCAGTTTGATCTTGCCTTGACCTGGCAGTACACCAGGGTCAGGTAGTGGGCGAACATACAAAATATCCCCATGGAGCTCAAGAAACTAGTAGTTGAACTCTCTCAAAGCCAAAATGGCCTTTACAATTAAACATGGTTTGGCCTTTGTGGTTTTAGTGGTGGTATTGCTATGAACAGTTAATAAGCGCTGGGACAACGTTAAGATCATATTGTCCACAGTTTCAGAGTACACATCACTTGAGGACTTTTCTTGTATGTTCTAACATGAAGCTCTGAATTTGCCCCATCATAGGTACCCGAATATATCCTCAGTGTACCTTAGTGCATCCATTTTATAAGAACATAATTAAAACAGTTTACTTACGTTGTGATTAAGGAATCTGTGGTCATCTCATAAGGCATCATGTTAAGTAGGAATTTTGCTTCCTTTACCCATCCCCTCTACAGACAAATGCCCCCGTACAGATAATGGTACAGAAAATGTTACCTGAGTATTGGGGGATATGTAGGCAAAATCCAGGGTGTTGACCAGGAACATAACAATCACTTGTGAATTTAGATGAGTATTATCCAAGTTCTGAATTAGAATGACAGAAAGTAGGTCTGAACTCAGTTTATTCAATCATTGAACAAATTTTGATGACCTTCCTGACACTGCATTTAAACCCCAGGAATTAGCAAGAATAATGATAGATTCACCAGGGCAATCTGGACCTTTCTTCCACTGATGATGGGGCTTATCATCCATGTTTCCAGATTCACATGGGCAGCAGCCAGCCCGGGTCTCCTATCTCAAGGATGATCGTGTTCCCAATGCCTTATTGCTTCCTTTCGTCATGCTGCTCTTCTCCTTCAGGGCTGCCATCGCCTCTTGGTAAAGTGAGTGCCAAGCCTGCGCTCTCCCTCATTGCTCTAGCCCACATCACAACATTCTGGTTACATGAGCGTCTGGGGCACTGTAAAAGGAGAAAGACTAGATTTGAGATTTGAAGAAGACTCCCTCCAGGTAGGGACTCCTCAGAAATTGTCACCATCATCCTAGTCATCCTAAACATCATGATGAAAGTTGGCCAGAGACGCCTTTTTGGATCTAGGTTGCATTTTGTAATGTCATGTGCTAAAAAATCAAACTTTCCTGAAAGTTTGTCTCTTCTGTGTGACATTTCTACCCCTTCCTCTTTGAGTTCTTCCCAGCCAGAATTCTTGCTCCTGTGAGCACTTGTTTCTCTTCTGTCAAGCCAGTTTTATGACTTGTCTTTAAGTACATAGAGTCAAGCAGTGTCCGTCCCATTTGTAGACTAGAGGGAAGGAGGCTGCCTAGACTGGAGTGTGAAACCAAAGGATCTACCCCCAGACACTATGAAAGCCAGCAGGACCTGACTCCACCAGTAAGTCCATCCTGATAGGCAGAAGTATGGGCATGTGTTGGTCAGCTGTTGGGGAAGGCAGTCGAAATAGTATCAGCCAAATCTCCATGACCTTCTTGGCCATTGGCCCACCACTTCCTCCCTCTGCAGAATTGCACTGAGCCAAGGGTCAAAAGTCACTGTGTACTCTGCAGGAAGTCGGGATCCAGCAATCACCTTTCTGGCCAGGTCCTTCAGCCCCCAGACTGAGGAAGCAGGGATTTGCAGTTAGTCTTTTTGTGGCAAACTGGTAAAAAGGAAAAGCTTAAGTCTAGACCTACCAGATAAGCAAACCAGCAGTTTCCAGCATAACATCCAAGCGTAGCTAACCTGGTCATTTCCATTCTGAAAATGAAAGGCCTAGGCTCGAGGGGACATCTGCAGCACCCTCTCCCATGCCTGCCATGAGCCCAGCCAAGGCAGCTGGAGGGGGCCTGATGCCAAGGCTTGGATCTGCAGGACAGTCAGGGCAGAGGCCTTTAGGGCAGATGTGCTTCAATTCCAGGCAAGTTGGGATAGCACGTGAACCACATTGGACTCCTGGTGTCCTTCCCAGAGCTGTCCCACAGCCCCATGCCCAGGATGTGAAATGAGGCCACATACAGGCTCATATGACCCCAGACGAGGAGCTGTTGAAACTTTCAGCTCTGGAAGCCAGAGTGCTCTCCTAACCAGGACAGAGCTGGGAGACAGAAAGCATGTGACCCCCAGACCCCAAACTCAAGGCACTGCTCCTTCCTCAGAACTCAAGATGGCTCAATTGGACTGGCAGCTCCAGGCTGAGGCTGGTCAGATGAGGAGCTGGAGACCCTCCAGCTCCTTGGCTTGCTCCTCTGTAAAGAAGGAAGCAGACTATGGGAGAGCATCCACTCTGCTGCCTTGGCTTTGCCCAGATGGCTTGGCCCAGTGGAATTCCAGTCCAGCCCCTCACCTCTTGGGCCAGGCCTAAGCCCAACCACAGTAGGGGGCTGGGGTTCAGTGGCTGGTATGGTCTTTCACTTGTGCTCACTTTAAGCTGGACATCTCTGGCTCACAGCAAAAAGCAGGCCCACTCCCTGACAGAGAACTAGCCTCACAACTGGAAACCTATGAGAGTTATTCTCATACCTGAAAAATGAATAAAGCTAGTTTTATATTCCAGGAGGGCTAGCTTTGCACCTGGGAACTGGTCATGAGCCAGGTTTACAAAGTGAAGGCAAAGGTACATTAAGAGTGCCAGAGTAGGGCTCACTGAGACCAGGCAGGCTTCCAGCACAATGGGAATTTCCAGTGTCCTTCTTGGCTCTTCAAAGTCTGGACGTGGTGGGGACGGGGTGTGTGTCCAAGACAATGTGTTAGGAGCCGCCTCCATCTTGGCCCTGTGGGAGACTTTTCTTGGTAATTTTCCTGCCTTTTGTTCCATAACAACAACAACAAAATTAGGAATGATTTGCAGCCAGCCTCTCCCCAATTGGCATACTTCCCAGGGCTATGGATGCAGGGGAGGAGGTAGGGTTGTGGGGGACTTGAATCCTGCCCTTGCCCTGGTGGGAACATCATGTTCCGGACTGGATTTGGAGCTGCCTGTATAACCCTCTGACACTGGGGGCCTTGGGAGCCCTGGGCTCGAGGGGGTGGGGTTGAGAGAGAATGGCCAGCTCGATTTAAGGAACAGGCAGGGAAGGGTTTCTGACAGATAACTGACCCCAGAACAGATCTACCTACACACTCCCTCCCAACCCTTTCCCTGGCCCTGGCCCTAGGAGAGAGGAGCCCTCCCTTCCTCAATCCCAGGCCAGGGCTGCGTGGGAAGAACAAAGTGGTCCCAACTGGGATCTCTAGCACAGAAATGCTGCCTCCACCTCCTGGTCCAACTCTCCTCCACTTTTGGACAACCTCTTTTGCCCTGGCGGATCCCAGCCTGGGGCCCAGCTACTTGCATCCCAGAGACAAGGTCCCTGCTCAGCACCCCCACCACGCTTCATCTCCAGGCCCCTTGCAATGCTCACTGCCTGGCCCTTGGCCCACCTCTAACCTTTTGTGCCCCTGCCCCCCTCAGCACTGGCCTCACCTCATCTTTAAAGAAAACAGAACAATGGGCCAGAAGCCCCGGGCTCCTCCTCAGCTCCCCCTTTGCCCCTCTAGCCCCTGTCCTACTGTTCTCTTTTCATGGCAAAAGCCCTGAGACTTCCCTACAGTCGCCTCCTCACCTCCCGCTCTGGCCTCAGCTCAGCACTGCGGTCCCCAGAGATTTACAAGAGCAGAGCCAAAGCACGTGCTGGCTCCCCAGAATCTCAGCCAAAGTCACCATAGTGGACTCCTCCCTCGTGCTTCAAGGACTGACCACCTTCTCAGGAACATCCAGTTCTCCTGGTTTTCTCTCCCCTCTGTTGCCAGCTTTAACCCAGACTACTGTTAACTGTTGAATGTCCCAGGGCTCCACTCCAGTCCCCACCCTGGGACACTCTAACATTTTGTCAGAAGCAGTGTGGCTTTGGGTGTTCTCTCCATGCTGTGGAGCTGAGCATCCAGTGGTCTGGGCTGGGATCCCTCTGCCGGCTCTTCACTCTCCACCCACCGGAACCTTCTGCAGTGTTCGTTTTACTTTGCCTTTTTTTTTTTTTTCTTTTAATTAAAAAATTTTTTCTAAATGTGGAATATAACAAATACAGAAAGGTGCATAAAACAAAGACATTCCGCTCAATGATTTCTCACAGGTCAAACACAAAACACAGCCCAGATGAAGGACACTCCTGGCGCCCTGCAGGGCCCCTGTGGCTCTTCAGTCATTCCTCCCTGCTCTGTGTTGGCTTCGAACGTAAGGGGGTCATTACCTCGATTTTCCTGATCGCTAACCACCTAAACATGCCTCTCTAAAAAAACACTTTCTTGGGGCACCTGGCTGGCTCAGTCAGTGGAGCATGTGACTTTTGGTGTACAGGTGAGGGGTTCAAACCCCACATTGGGTGTAGAACTTACTTTAAAAACAACAACAAATAAATAGCCACTTTCTTCATATGGTGATATAAACACCTATAATTAAATGCATAAGGGAGAACCCATCCTAACTGCTGGATCTTAGCACAGTCTTTATCTTTTCCTCTTTTGTTTACCCTCCCCCTTCTATCACTATTACTTTCTGGAAAACCATGGTTACAAGATACGTAACTACATATCCAGGTTAGGTATATATTATATATATATATATATATATATATATATATATATATATATATATATGTATGTATACACACACACATATATATATGTCTATACATATACATATACATATATGCAGTTAATCCTTTGAACGACACGGGGATTATGGGACACTAACCCTCTGCACAGTCGAAAACACCCATGAATAACTTTTGATTCCTCAAAACTTTAATAGCCTACTCTGTGCTGACAGCTCAGAGCCTGGAACCTGCTTCGGATTCTGTGTCTCCCTGTCTCTGCCCCTCCTCCACTCATGATCTGTCTCTCTCAAAAATAAACATTAATTTTTTTTTAATTTAATAGCCTACTGTTGACTGGAAGCCTTGCCAATAACATAAACGGTTGATCGACACATTTTGTATGTTATACGTATTATGTACTGCATTCTTACAGTAAAGTAAGCTAGAAGAAAGAAAATCATAAGGAAGAGAAAATACATATGCCGTACTGTACTGTATTTATGGGAAAAATATGCAAATAAGTGGAGTTCAAACTTGTATTGTACAAAGGTCAACTTACATTGATACAGAGTGGTTTGCCTTTGTCGTGTACATTAAGACCATTTTGTACACACTTTTCTGCATCTTTCTTTTCTCCCTCAACTTGTTGCAGGCCCTCCAATTCAAGTGGTGTTATTCCAATTCCTTCTTTTTGATGATGACATAAAACCTGTCCCCAAGGGGTGCTTGGGTGGGTCAGTCAGTTGAGCATCCGTCTCGATTTTGGCTCAGGTCATGATCCCAGGGTTATGGGATCGAGCCCTGTGTTGGGCCCCTCGCTGAGCATGGAACCTGCTTAAGATCCTTTCTCTCTGTCCCTCTGTCCCTCTGTCCCTCTCCCCCTCTCGCACCTCTCTTTCTCTCAAAAACAAAAACAAAACCAAAAACGGGCACCCAGGTGGCTCAGTTGGCATATGACTTTGGCTCAGGTCATGATCTCACAGTTCATGGGTTTGAGCCCTCCGTCGGGCTCTGTGCTGACAGATGATGGCCTGGAGCCTGCTTTGGATTCTGTATCTCCCTCTCTGGCCCTCCCTCACTCGCTCTCCGTCTCTCTCTCTCTCTCTCTCTCTCAAAAATAAAAAGCATTAAAAAATTAAAAACGAAACAAAAACAAAAATCTGTCCCCAGACTTTTTGATACTTCTCCAACAAAAGGTGGAGTCTAACTTTCCTCTCCTTGAACATACAACCCAGACTTAGTGGCTTTGCTTTTTTTTTTTTAATTTTTGTAATGTTTATTTATTTTTGAGAGACACAGAGACACAGCATGAGCAGGGGAAGGGCACAGAGAGGGAGATACAGAATCTGAAGCAGGCCCCAGGCTCTGACCCGTCAGCACAGAGCCCGACATGGGACTTGAACTCACAGACCGTGAGATCATGACCTGAGCTGAAGTCGGCCGCTTAACCAACTGAGCCACCCAGGCACCCCTGCTTTTAGTGAATAGAAGGAGGCAGAAACGACACTGTGACTTCTGAGTCTAGGTTAGAAAGTGATACAGCTTCCACCTGGCTTCTTTTGGGACAATCGTACTTGAAATCTAGCCACCATGTTGTGAAGAAGCCCAGGGAACATGGAGGCCACATGTGGAGGTTCCACACCTCAGCTCAAGCCTCAGCTGACAGCCAGCATCAAACACCACCCTTCAAGTGAGGAACCTCAGATGATTTCAGCCCCAGCTTTCAAGCTGCCCAAACTGATGTAGCAGAGAACAGTTTCTGCTGAATCTTGTTCAAATGGCAGATTTGTGAACAAAATAAATGTTACTGTTTTAAGCCACTAAATCTGGGTAATTTGTTACATAGCATAGTAGCCAGAACAGTGTGGAGGCACCAAAATGTTTCTTTTCTTTTTTTTTTTTTTTTAAATGTTTATTTATTTTTGAGACAGAGACAGAGCATGAGTGGGGTAGGGTCAGAGAGAGGGGGAGACACAGAGCGTGAAGCAGGCTCCAGGCTCTGAGCTGCCTGCACAGAGCCCGACGCGGGGCTCGAACTCACAGACCACGAGATCATGACCTGAGCCAAAGTCGGACGCTCAACCGACTGAGCCACCCAGGCGCCCCCAAAATGTTTCTAACCATAGCCTTGTGGATGGGCCATCACTTTGCAATTTTTTTCCCACTACATACGATGTTGCAATAGATATTCCAACCATATAGCTCACATCTAAGTGCTGTTATTTCTGTAAGTGAGAATCCAAAGTTTGGGACCATAGGGTTCAAAAGCGTTTGCATTTTTATTTTACTGGTGTTTGCAAAATTGCTTTCCCAAAAAGATTGTAACCAGTCTTTGTCAATAATGTTTGGACAAATCCTTTCCTTACATCCTGGAAAGCAAGACTTGGTGCAGCTGTTCTTAATTTTTGCTAGTTTACTAAATATAAAATGACTTACCTTGTTTCTCCTCTTAAAAAAAAAATAATAGCCAGGGTGCCTGGGTGTCTCAGTAAGTTAAGCATCCAACTTCAGCTCAGGTCATGATCTCATGGCTTGTGAGTTTGGGCCCCACATCGGGCTCTGTGCTGACAGCTCAGAGCCTGGAACCTGGTTCAGATTCTGTGCCTCCATCTCTTTCTACCTCTCTCTCTGTCTCTCTCTCTCAAAAATAAACATGAAAAAAAAAAATTAAAGGGGCACCTGGGTGGCTCAGTCAGTTAAGCGTCTGACTTCAGCTCAGGTCATGATCTCATGGCTGACGAGTTTGAGCCCTGTGTGGGCCTCTGTGCTGACAGCTCAGAGCCTAGAGCCTGCTTTGGATTCTGTGTCTCCCTCTCTCTCTGCCCCTTCCCTGCTTGCGCTCTGCCCCTCTCTCTCTCTCCCAAAAATAAATAAACATTAAAAAAAAGCTTGAAAAAAATCCAAATTTTCTCCAGAGTGGCAAGTGTCCAGTTTCAAGTGATGGATGAATCCTGACCCCATTTCCTGACCTCTAAGACTCTTAGTACAATTTTCTGCAGGAAATTTCCCGTCTAGTACAATCCCTATACTTTTCATAATAAATCATTCCTAAATATTTTATAGCTCTGTTCTGGTTAATTGAATATTTTTCTCATTTTTATTGATTTCTAGGGGCTTATTTGTAGGAAATAAAATTGTTGACGTATTTTTCTTGTATCTATTATCTTAACATTTTCTCTCATTAATTGTAGTAGTTTTCAAGAAAGTCCTTTTGATTTTCTAGATTTCCAATCATGACATTAACTAAAAAGACAGTGTAATCTCTCTTTTCAATATTTATAACATTTTATTTTCTTGTCTTATTACATTTGCTAGAACTCTAAAGCACTGTGTAATGATAATAGTGTTGATACCAATCCTGTCTAATTCCCGACTTAAAAAAAATGGTTTTAGGGGGCCTAGGTGATTCAGTCGGTTAACCATATGACTTTGGCTTGGCTCATGATCTTGCAGTTGCTGAGTTTGAGCCCTGCATCAGGCTCTGCACTGGTGGTACAGAGCCTGCTTGGAATTCTCTCTCTTGGTCTCTCTCTCTCTCTCACTCTCTCTGCCGTTTCTCCACTTATGCTCTCTCTCTCTAAATAAATTTAAAAACTTAAAAACATTTTTAAATGGTTTTAGTATCTGGTGTATGTTGGCTTATGATTATTTTATGTTTTATATCTTTTTCATGAATTGTGCCTTTGTTAAATAATGGCCCTCTTAATTCTTCTCAATGCCTATCACCATAAATCCTGCCTTCTCTGGTGTCATGTGGCTACTCCTGCTGTCTTCTAGTTTGTGCTGGCCTTATCTTTCTCTCTGCTAACTCCTTTATTTTCAGCCTTTTCTTTTCTTATGGCTTTAAGTATCTTTATTATAAACAGCATGCTGCTGTGTTTTGTCTTTCTAATCCAGTCTCTAGGGCTTTAACGGAGGAATCAGGGTATCCTTATTTAGTATGACGAAGATATTTGTTCATTCCATAATTCCTTTATTATTTTTTACTTTATGATTTCATCTTTTTATTCAATTGAACTATATGAAACAACCTACTATCTACTCCTTTCCTCTTTTCTCTCTCCCATTTAAGATGTCATTCATTTTTTCCTTTGGTAATTTGGAAATTCTACTACTTTTTTCCAATCCATTAATGGCTACCTTCTCCCTCCAGGCATGCTCCAGGCATGAGGACTGACCCTTCAGGATAATTTACCTGTTATAGGGGAGAGTTTATGGCCAGTTGGCCCTTCCTCCTTGGTAGGTAATTTGTTCTATCTATCTGTGAGCTTGTACGATGTTCTCTTTTTCCTTGGAGTTTAAGAATTTACTATAGTCTTTCCTTTCCATACTGCCTGGGAATGAGGCCAGTACCTCCCATCCACAGATACAGCTTTTTCTTCGCTCAGATATCCCTTTCTCAGATATACCTTTCCTGCTGCATTGGACATAAACACCATATTCTGGACATCAGCTTGGTTCCTTTTCTTCATTATTCACACTGCCCATAATTAAGCTGGGCTTTTGTTTGTTGTTGTTGTTTTTACAGTTGTATCCATCCTTTACTTCCCCACACTCCTCACTGTGGGGAAAGGACTCTATAAATCATTCAAATTCTTGCTGTGTGCCTTCTTTCCATGTACCTAGCTAGTGTCTAGCTCAGGTCGGCCCTTGGTAAGCATTTATGGAAGAAATAAAGAGTGAATTAATGCTGGGGCTGCCCCAGGAAGACTGTGCTCTGTCCAGGCTCAACCCCACACATAGGAGCGTTGGAATGGAAGATCGGGTCATCAGAGGAAGGTGGGACAGTGCTTACCTGTGAGGGCTTGAATGACTGGTGCCTATTGGGCTTTTTTTATTCTCTGACTGCAGGCAGGGAACAGGAGCAAAAGCTGGGTTGGGCTTCCTAGCAATTCTGCAGAGTGTGGGGGCCTTTGGGCCTGACCCAGGCAGGGCTAGCCTTGATCTAGGGTACTCTCACCCTGCCCCAACCTCCCTCCTGCTGCCCCATTTCAAATTTTTTCCATAGCCCTTATCATTTAATACCACATGGCATTCTTTCTATTCGGTCAGCCAACACGTATTTCTGGAACTTCTTGGTATTTTAGGGCTCAGGATATATCCATGACTACAACAGAGAGATTCTTACCTCACAGGGCTCTTGTTCTAGTGGAGGAAGCCACGCTTCCTATAAGGATATAGGTAACTGCTATGGAAAAGAGTAGAGCAGCGTAAGGGGATAAAGGTGATCCCACGTGCTGGTTGAAAGGTGCATGTTGCAGTCTGAAATGAGGGGCCTTGAGGGCATTCGGGTATGGTCCTGTGGAAATCTGCAGGAAGAGCATTCCAGGGTTGGGAACAACAGGAGCCCAGACCCTGAGCCAGGAGAGTGCATGCGGTGTAATATGTGAGAAATCGGGTTGCTGAGCATCGGGGCTGGGGATAAACAGAGGAGATGCAGTCAGAGAGGTACTGGGGAATCATGAAGGCCCTGACAGCTCTGACTTTTCCTTGGGCAGGTGCTACTGCAGGGCTCTGAGCAGGGCATGAGGGATTCTGATTTATGTATTCACAGACTGATGTGTGGAGAATGGACTGCAGGTGGAAAAGGCAGCAGCAGGAGACTGGAAGGTGACTATGACATTGCCCTAGAGAGAGATGGTGGTGGCTCGGGCTGGGTGGAAGCCATGGACCTGGCAAGAAGTGCTCTCATTCTGGGTAGATGATGCAATGGAAGGAAGAGGACTTCTTGAATGTAAGTGGAAAAAAATCGTGAAGAGGTACTATGAGGCATTTGGTCTGAGCAACAGAAAGGACTAAACAGCCATCGGTTTGAGCTGGGAAGGTGAAGGAGAGTGTGTTTGGGGGGTGAGCCAGAGCTAGGGTGGCACAAATTGAGTTTGAGATACCAAGTGGAAGTCAGGGTGCAGATGCAGAGTCTACAGCTGGGCACTGAGTCTGGCAGTCAGGAAGGGTCTGGACTGGACATACACCTTTGGGAGTGATGGACATGGAGGTGGAATTTGAAGCCATGAACCTGAATAAGATTATGACAGAAATAGTGTGTACAGAGAGGAGGCAAAGAGGAGGAACCAGTGAGGTGAGAGGAAACCACAAGGGCATGGAGGCCTGAAACTCACAGGTGAGGTAGTTCCAAGAGAGGAGAGATGAGCTGGTCACAGGAAGTCTTTCTTTTCTTTTTCTTTAAAAAATTTTTTTTTTAAAATTTATTCATTTTTGAGAGAGAGAGAGAGAGTGAGTGAGTGGGAGAGGGGCAGAGAGAAAGGGAGACAGAATCCGAAGCAGGCTCCAGGTTCTGAGTTGTCAGCACAGAGCCCAATGCGGGGCTTGAACAGCACAGAGCCCAATGCGGGGCTTGAACTCACGAACCATGAGATCATGACCTGAGCTGAAGTTGGACGTTCAACCTACTGAGCCATCCAGGCGCCTCTCACAGGAAGTCTTTTTTGCCCACTCCTATAAAAGCAGCTCCCCCCCCCCTTTAAACTGTTTTTGTTCAATGCTATATTTCCAGCGCAGAGTGTAGGTGCTCAGCACATGCCTGTTGAATAAATAAGCATATGCATGAATCCACATCTCTGCAAACCCCCAGTGCACGTACAGCATGGGGCTGCAACATTAGCCTCCTTCACAAAAAAGTGGAGATCAGGCAGGAGGCTCTCCTCACTCTCAGTAGCACCTCCCTCCCCTCTCGAATTTCCCAGCTACACTGACATGCACTCAGGTGTGAGCTCTTCTGGCCAACTCATAGGACCCAGGACAAAAGAGCCTCGGACAAGCCATGCAGTGTGGAGGTTGGTAGAACCTATGTTGGGCACCGGATCATCTACCAGTCCCCAGAGGACTCTACAGTCATTCCTCTGTCCACTCCTCTACATCCAGTCATCTGTCTACCTTTGCTCACCGTCTACAGTCACTCTTTTGTCCATCTTTCCATCCATCCACATCCAGTCCTCTGTCCCACCATCTGCTAGGGTGAAGAACTTCCCAGTTTGTTGCAGACTGCCTCAATGTTAGTCTTGAAAAGCCCACATCCCGGGAATCCCTCGGACTCTGGAAAAATGGGATAGTTGGTCGAGACATCCGTTCACCCAGGGATCCCTAGCACCCCACATGCTCCAAACCCATCTGTCCACCCAACCACCCATCGGACCTCCCCCTTGAAGGCAGGCAAGGCTCGCCCCATCTCTAGCCCCGCTCCTTGCCCCGCCCCTCCCGGAAGCCGCTGCCTCAGATCCCGGCGCCCTAGCAACAGCGCTTTTCGGGCTGCCCAGTCCGCGAGCCGGGCTCCCGGTGCGAGCCAATAGCGAGGGGCGCCGGGAGCGAGGCGCGGTGGGCGGGGCTCGACGCGGCCGCCGCCATCTTGATGGGAGAGAAACAATAGGACGGAAGCACCGCGGGACGGGCTGAGGCCGCAGGTAACGCCCGCCTTGTCCGGCCTAAGGCTCTGCCGCGCCTGTAGATTTGGTGGGGGATGTCTCCGGGCCGTTCGGGGGCAAAGTCTCTGGTCATTAGGGGTGTCCCCGGGTTATTTGGGGAGGGGCTCTCCCGCGATCCTGGGGGCGGGGGGGAATCTCTCAGGGTCTTTGTGGGGCCGGATATCCCCCGATCATCTGAGAGAGGCATTATTTCTTCAGGTTACGGGGGAGAGACCGTCTCCCCTGATTTTGAGGGACGGAGTCTTCTCTGGTCTTCTCTGGTCATCGAGGGGGTCTCCCAGGTATTTTGGCGGTGCAGGATCTCCCCCGGTCATTGAGGAGGTTTCCTCAGACCTTTGTGGGGGAACGATCTCCTGGGTCATTTCTTCCCAGGACAGCGGCGTCCGTGGTGTCCCGAGTTATTGAGGGGTCGGGGGTCTTCTTGAGTCTGTGGGTGGAGGAGTCAGCCCACCGCCTCAGGTGCCGTTTACCTGGGGCCGGCAGATGTGCAGCCATTTTGAGTGTTGAGTGCAAGTTGGGCCTGTCAGCTGGTGTGTGGTGAGGAAATCTGCACATCTTATTATCCAAAAAAGTCCTAGAATGGATCGGAGGACGCCTTCTTTAATAGTGATAAGCGTCGCCGTGGGTGGCGCTTTCATTTCTTTCACATTTGCTTAAAGACTGCTTTTGTCTCTCGCATCCTAATGGTTCGAATCCTTTTCCTCGGTTTCCTGTCTAGAGAAAGCCGCACTGGCAGACAGAGGAGGCCAAACGTTGTGAAAACAAAATGTGGAAAACAGTAAAACCCAGTGCTCTCACATACCAGGGAAACAGAACTAGTTACTGCTTGGAATGGAAACATTTTGGTAGTCGTGCATAGCCCAAGAATAAAAGAATAGTTTGAAGAAAAAGTACTGAAACTTTTCAAAAGTGGCTAACAAAAAATGTTCCAGTCCACCAGCTTTATGATTTTTTTTTTAATAAAGCACCACGATTACAGTCATTTGGATGAATTGTAGTATTTAAAGTATTTGCATTTTCAGTAGGGTTACATTTAAGTGACCTCAGATGCTTATTTACATAGGTTGCTGCCCTGGAATTCCTGTAATTGCATCCTGCACCCTGGCCTTATGTGTGTGAAGAGAAGTTTCAGGATGGTGGTGTTATTGTTTTGACTTTAGCCACTATCAGAATTAGAAACGGAGCAAAATGAAAACTTTATCATATTTTGACATAAAAGGCCAGTCAATGGCTTAGTGACTTTTTCTTTGGAGAACAAGTAAGTTGGACTGTTAACTGCTACTCCAGTGGGCTTATTTGCTTTGTGACTTGACAATTCACAGGAATTGTTAGACCTCAGATGCGCGGGAGGCCAGCCCTAGAGTTGGTATAATTGTAAAAACCAGTTTAGCAGAGGCAGTAGAACTTTTGTGCCTCACCATTTCGCAAGTGACAGACCAGTACTGTCCCGGTGTCTGCTGAGCAGTGGAATGTGGGAGGAAGGAGCCACCGCTGACTGATGAACCTTAGCCAGTCTCCCTTGCAGAGGGGTGCCAGAGCTTTCTGTAGGCACCAGAGATGTCACTGGTATCTAGGCAACAGGGATGAGCCTGAGCCTCCCTGAGGCCAGCTTACCGAGGTGAAAATTTTCCATTGTTTGGCTCATAAAGAAGATGCTCTGGGGAAGAAATTTCCCTTTAAGTGAAGTTTTCGTACCTCGTGAGGTAATTGCCCTAACAAATTGAACACATTTTTGTACAGTGGCAGGTAAGCAGATGATTCCTCTTGTGTGGTTAAGTTTTAAAGCATGTTTTTGTTTTTTTTTAATTACCTGTTTTGCCTATATGAATACCAAGTGATAAAAGTAGCAAGTAGTATTGTATTTTGCAGTACATCTTGGTAGCAAGAAAAGGTCCTTTTTCCACAAAATTGAATTTATAGTCCACCTCAGAGCTTGAAGGAAAAGACCATCTCCCAAGCTGATGAACAGTTGGTTTGCGTCTGTCATCCGTCACTGGTTTCTGCAGTTACCAATTCCTAGTCCATCTTGTTCCGTGTCACCCCCCCCACCTTAAAAAAAAGCTGAATTTATTTCAGGCGGCATACCCCTAGAAGGTATTTTATCCATAAGTATTTCATTGTGTATCACTAAGAGACAAGGAGCTACCTATGCTACCTACAATGCCGTTATTCTGCCTAAAATCCAATGGTAGTACTTTTTTTTTTTCACCCAAATATCTGGTTGTGGTCAAATGCCCCTGATTTTCTCGTAATTTTTTTACAGTTGATTTGTTCATATCAAGATCCAAATAAGATAATGCACATTGCATTTGATTGAAGTGTCTCTTTAGTTTCTTAATTTTATATATGTTCATTCTGTTTCCCTTGTAGTTGTTTTTTGTTTTTGTTTTTAATTTTTTTTAATGTTGGTTTATTTTTAAGAGAGACAGCGTGAGCAGGGGAGGGGCAGAGAGAGATGGAGTCACAGAATCTGAAGCAGGCAGGTTCCAGGCTCCGAGCTGTCAGCACAGAGCCCGATGCGGGGCTTGAACTCCCGAACCATGAAACCATGACCCAAGCTGAAGTCGGATGCTCAACTGACTGAGCCACCCAGGTGCCCCTCCTTGTAATTGTTTCGTTGAAGCAACTGTCACTTATCCTTTAGGATTTTCCATATGCTGGCTTTTGCTGATCACGCCTCGTGCTTGAGAAGTTTTGACTATGGTGGCTTGGTTTGAAGGGGTCACTCTTGTAGATCTTTTCAGTGAAGAAGTTGGGAAGGCTTTGCCAAGGCTCATTCAGAACTGAGCCTCATACCGTGAACTCTGAGGGCTGTCAGAGACCTAAAGGGCCACACAGTACAAGACCCTCCTCCTCCCTCTGTGTCATGTGGTCCAAAGGGTATGAGCTCTAGATTTTCCATGTGAAACTGGGAGGAGATTCTTAACCCATGGCTTCCAGGAGGATGTAGATATTCTGCCTCTTTGTCTTTTTACAGACCTTCTCTGACACTGCTCTCAGGCAGTTCTCACCTATGGAGGCCCTGACCCAATGCTTTTCTTTCTTTGCACACACATTACTCTTAGAGTACCTTCTGTCTTCCCTTTGTAGGTTATTCCCAAATCTGTTTTCAAGTTAGGTTCACTCAAGCTTCAAATCCATTGCTCCCAACTATCTGCTGAACGTTTCTTCTTGAGTGTTTGACCATATTTAAGTGTCTGCAGCTCAGTATCTTCTGAGCTGTTTCTGACTTCATGAACAAAGACATCCTTGTTCTGACATGGGAAGGCTCAATATTTGACTCATCCCTCTAATTTGATTCCCTGTATCAGGAGTTCTGAAGATAGAGTCCACAGTTGCTCATATCCCAGACTGTATGTAGAGTTCAGTGAGGATGTGCATTTTTCAGGAGAGAGGCCCACACATCTCAGATTCTCGAGGGGGTCAGTAACCCCCTAAAGGGTTAAGACCAGTGTGGTACACCTGGCCATCTACCAAATCCTGTGTCTCTACTCTCCCCATCCCCTTCCTTCTTTAATTCCCCTGCGCGGGCTGGCACCAGGCTCCCTCGGTACATTGGAGAAGGCAGGAGAATCTGTGCCCTGCTGAGTGCCACTAAATGTGGGGAGGTCATTCCATGTGGGACAGGTGTCTGGAGAAGGCAGCTCTGGTGTCTTGGGAGCCCCAGAGTCTGGGGGTTCTCAGGACTCTTTCCCATTCCCTGCCCTGGGGATGACGGAGGAGAGACCTTGGAGGGAAGGAAGCCCAGGCTAGGAGAGGCTGGAGAGAACAGCTTGGTCTTGATCCTGATGTCCTCCTAGAAGTTGCAACTCTACTAGGGGTACTCCTGCTATCATCTCCTAGCAAATTCTCAGGCTCAGGATCGTGAAGGCAGTGTGGCCTCCTCCTCTTTCATCTTTGGTTTTGACATCTTCACATAACCAGATACTAAGTTCATGAGCCCACAAAGTTACCTGAAACACGTCTGTGGTGTAAAAGCTAACAGTACCTTGAGAGCTTTCTAAGCACATAGTTTTTCTTAAAAAGCTTATTTTTTCTCCTCCCAAACCTCCTTTCTCTAATGTGCTTTTTAAAAAAATATTTGTTTATTTATTTATTTTGAGAGAAAGAGCGCGAGTAGAGGAGAGGGAGAGCGAGAGGGGGAGAGAAAGAATACCAAGGAGGCTCTACACTAAGCAGTCCCTGACATGGCGCTCAGTCCTACAAACTGTGTAATTATGACCTGAGCCAAAAATCAAGAGTCGGATGCTTAACTGACTGAGTCACCCAGGTGCCCCTTTCACGTGTAATTCTCATGTGTATAAGAATTAATTTGCTTACTCCTTAAGTAAGAATGCAGACAGAAGACCCCAGTAGATGCTGGTTCCTGCTGCTACTGTCCCTCTACCAATGTCAGTGCAGTAGTGACGTGCAGGGCCTCTGTGAAACCAGGTTTTCTCCTTTCTCTCTGCTGGCCTAATTTTCCACAGTTCTTGTCAGTGGATCACCCACATTACAGGGCAGAGTGAAACTGGGTGCAACCCCTATGCTCTGTCCCAGCAATTCTACTTCTAGGAATTTTCCTACAGAAATACTTCCACAAGAGTGCGAAGACAGCTACAAGGACACTCATTGAATTATTATTGTAATAAATAAACTAGGGTCAGTAGGGAAGTTAAAAAATGCATTATGATTATGTGTAAATATTATGCTGCCTTTTAAAGTAATTCTATATAGACAGATACATAGCTAACGCATATAGTTTAGGTGGGGAAAAATAACCAAAACAACAAATGTTGAATGATCCTACTTGTGTCAGAAACTGGAGTAGTCAGAATCATAGAGACAAGAAAGCTGAATGGTGGTTGCCAGGGGCTTGAGAGTAGGGAGACTGGACAGTTAATTGTTTAATGGGTACAGAGTTTTAGTTTGGGAAGATAAAGTTTTGGAGATGGGTGGTGGTGATGGTTGCATAAAATGTGAGTGTACTTAGTGCCACTGAACTATACTCCCAGAACAGTTTAAAAGGGTGAATTTTAGGGGCACCCGGGTGGCTCAATCAGTTCAAGTTTACGACTTCGGCTCAGGTCATGATCTCACAGTCATGAGTTTGAGCCCTGCATCGAGCTCTGTGCTGACAGCCTGGAGTCTGCTTTGGATTCTGTGTTTCTCTCTCTCTCTGCCCCTGCCCTGCCTGGATTCTCTCTCTCAAAAATAATAAACATTTAAACTTTTTTTTTTAAATGTGAATTTTATATTGTGTATATTTCATCACAGCTTTAAAGGTGAGAAAAACAGCCAGTTTTACTGGGATGGTGAGGGGGTGGTGGTGAAGCAAAGTAACACATATACAGCCTGATCCTGTTTATGGAAAGAATAGAAAAATGCATGGAAGAAAATCTGCAGGATGAAGAGACTCCAGACTAATAATGGTAGTCATTTTATTGTACATAACCAGTTAAAAATCCTTATTTTTTTAAAGGCTAAATGGGATATCCTTTGGCATTCCATTCCTCTGCCTGGCGTTGAAGCCTCCTCTCTTCACCCTCCTTCCACCAGCACAGGCTTAGTATGCCCTTATCACCTCGTACTGTCAAGTCCCTCCTTTGACCTCCATATCCCAGTGGACTCTGGAGGAACTGTAGGGCAGTTGGTAGAGAACAGCCTACGTTTGAGGAGTGCATTCCATGTGACCCAGGCAGGCGGCTAGATGTTATACTCTTGTTCCCACCTCAGAGCACTCCCGTAAAACTGTACCGTGCCTGGTTTACAGATGAAGACAGGCACCAAGAGTAGGTAAAGCACTGTTTATACCCCAGTATAAAGCAGGCCTCACTTTGCCAGAGAGATTTAAAAGAATTTTTTGAGGGGCACCTAGGTGGCTCAGTCAGTTAAGCATCTGACTCTTCCTTTCGACTCAGGTCATGATCTCATGGTTAGTGAATCCGAGCCCCAAATTGGGTTCTGCCCTGACAGTGTGGAGACTGCTTGGGATTCTGTCTCTCTCTCCCTCTCTCCCTCTCTCTCTCCCTCTCTCCCTCTCTCCCTCTCTCTCTCTCTCTCCCTCCCTCCCTCCCTCCCTCTCTCCCTCTCTGTCTCTCCCCCTCTCTCTCCCTCCCTCCCTCCCTCCCTCTCCCTCTCCCTCTCCCCCTCCCCCTCCCTCCCTCGCGCCCTCCCTCCCTCCTTCCTCTCTCTCAAAACAAACTTCAAAAAATAAAAATAAAAGAATTTTTTGCAGAGCCCAAGAGTCTAAAACGTAGAGTACTTGGAAGTTGGCTTCCGTACCATATTTATTATTTTTAATTACACATACACATTTAGTTATTATCAAAAACAATGTATTCCTTTAGAAGTTATACTTTTTACCCACATATTTCATGAATTCTGTTCCAACTCATCTGTGTGCATCTTTGCCATTCTCAGAGCCACATTTGGAGGTGCTCTCCTTTTTTTTTTTTTAATTTTTTAATGTTTGTTTATTTTTGAGAGAGACACAGAGTGTGAGCAGGGGAGGGACAGAGAGAGAGAGAGAGAGAGAGAGACAGAATCCGAAGCAGGCTCCAGGCTCTGAGCTGTCAGCACAGAGCCCGATGCAGGGCTCAAACTCAAACCAAACCGTGAGATCATGGCCTGAGCTGAAGTTAGACACTTAACCGACTGAGCCACTCAGGAACCTGGCGGTGCTCTCCTCTTGAACATTTCATTCTCACCTCTTAGTGGTAGCGATGTGACATTGTTACTGGAACCACTACCCTGAGCTGGTTGTGATCTCTTCAATGTGATCCTGTTACTGTGTTGATTTTTTTTTCCTGTATAACGTATTATGTACAATATAATGCCTCCCAAAAGGAATCCTGTATCCTTCATCCCAAGTATAGCTCCCCTTCCTGCTGGCTCTCTCTTTCTCTCTTTTTTTTCTTTCTTTTTAATGTTTGTTTATTTTTGAGAGAGCATGAGCAGGGGGAGGCAGAGAGAGGGAGACAAGAGGTCTGAAAGAGGTTCTATGCTCGAACTCATGAACTGTGAGATCATGACCTGAACCAAAGTCAGATGCCACCCAGGTGCCCCTCACTTGCTCTTCAGCCTTCCTGAAAGTCTTTTCACCTTGGCCTGTTTTAAAGGGCACCACTGCACTGGGGACCGAGGGAGGAAGCAAGCTCTTCTGGTGTTGGTTGTGGTGATATGCCCCAGAGGTACTTGCCTTGGGATCAGGGAAGCTGTAGCACATTACAATTTTGCCATTTTACATGGGAGGTTAGAGGGGAGACAAGGATGTCTTTTTACCTAGAAAGTTTGTCGGACCTGACCGTCATCGACATCTGGCTCAAGTGCACCTTGGGTTCATTTTTCTGTTTACAGACATTTTCTCCAATCTTTTTCAAGATTGTATATTTGCTTTTAGTGTAAATTTGCATAAATAGGATTCTCTTCTAGGTGAAATTATGCTAATTCAATCTTACAAGTAAGGATTAAGCTATGGTGACACACCTGTATTATCAATATATGGTGGCTAAAAGTTAATATTCTAGTAACAAGAAAAAGGTTTCGTACTTAATGCCTCTGAGATGCCACTTAGTTAAGATTGAAATGGTTGGGAGAATGAAAGCTCCTAAATGTGGTCTCCAGGTCAGAACAGACAGCAAAACAAGCACGTGGTTAAACAAACAGGTGGTTAAACAGAATAGTCATGCCTTGGTTTGATTTTAAATGTTCATGAAATGTAGCTTGTTGGCGAATATAACATAGTCAGCACCTATGGCACCCTGCCCACAAAAAATAGAAGTAACAGCTCCAGCAGCTGCTCATGGGACCCTCACTATGCTAAGTCTTTCACCTGTGTTCTTTTTGTTCCTAGGGTAATCTCATCCCAGTCTGGACTGAAGGATTTCAGGCTTTGGGTTGTTTTTGAAACCCTTGTGACTTGGCGATGGAGCTCTAGTCCCTGCTGTCATAAACTCCTTAGGACAGCTGGAAACAGTCTGAGCCTCTTGGGCCTCTTCTGCTTGTTTTCTGTCATAGAGAATTCACAAAACTTTCTTTGCACTGTTGGGTTTGTTTGCTTATTTTAACTCACTCCTGTGAATGTATTTAACCTAAAGTCATAGTTGATCAAAATGAGAGGTTATTTAGTTTTGTTCATTGTATCCATCTATATATTTTACTTGAGAAACCATACATGTTTTAGAAATTGAGTGTCCAATCCTAGGCCTAAGGAACATTAAAACTTTCTTTTAATGAAATAAGATGTGTTAGTGACAAAGAAGCAGAACACCTGGCTGGTGCTATTTCTGCTCCAGACTTTTCTATCCTCAGCTGCACACTCAGAAATGAGGGGCCCCATGGGCTGTGTGACCTCTGTCTTACTCTTTTGGGGAATGTAAAAATCTTGCCTCCCCCTTCAAAGCTTGTTTTATAAGAATAGTAGATTATGGGGCGCCTGGGTGGCTCAGTCGGTTGGGCAGCCGACTTCAGCTCAGGTCATGATCTCGGTCTGTGGGTTCGAGCCACGCGTCGGGCTCTGTGCTGACAGCTCAGAGCCTGGAGCCTGCTTCCGATTCTGTGTCTCCCTCTCTCTCTCTGCCCTTCCCCTGTTCACGCTGTGCCTCTATGTCTCTCAAAAAAAAAAAAAGAAAAAAAAATAGATTATTTTGTTTTATAAGGATAAAACTAATGCTAGGTATGAATTTTTACTGTAACCCTCCTCCCTACCTTTTTTATCTGGGATTGAGATCCCAGGCCTATACAACTTGGATATCTTTGCTGAGATTGCAGCAATTTTTGTCTTGGGATTAACCCAGCTCCAACCTGCCAGCTTTCGCTCTGATGCCCATTTGTTTGAAATGTGCATGACACTTGGTGTCTGTGGATTGCACCTTTAGCTCATTCCTCCACTTTTCATGAGCAACAAGTAATGCTGTATCTCTGGAGTTCTCAGTTTAGCTTCTTTTACAGAGTGTTCTGTGGAGGTATGTGGACCCAGCACCTGTTGGTTCTCATGCTAAACAGAATCATACTGTTTCCTTGAGAGACTGTCTAGAGTTGCCCAACAAAGGAAGAGGAAGGGTGGATGTAGTATACTTGAACAAAGAATGTATGTATATATTTTTTAAAGTTTATTTATTTTGAGAGAGAGCAAGAGAGAGCACCAGCATGGGAGGGGCAGAGAGAGAGGGAGAAAGAGAATCCCATGCAGGTTCTGCACTGTCAGTGCAGAGCCCTGTGTGGGGCTTGATCTCAAGAACCACTATGAGATCATGACCTGAGCCAAAATCAAGAGTTGGCCGCTTAACCTACTGAGCCACCCAGGCGCCCCAAAGAATGTATATTTGTATGAGCTTGAACAACCTGACAAGAAAAACATACACTACTGTTAAACAACTTAATTGCACCCTGCTGAGATTATGGTCTCCTAAATTAGTTCTTAATGAACATTTTCAAGTTTTCTGCTATTATGAGTAGAGGTTTTACATGTAAAGCAGTGAAAGGTGTTATTCTCTCAAGTGAGTGCTTCTGGAGGAGAGATAGTGGAGTTGGTTGCCAACTCCCTGCTGAGGGTCTGGATTTCTCTTCCTCTGTGTCCTTGTCGAGAGAATAGGAACACACTGGTCTCTTCCCCAGGTCCTTTGAGCTGTCCCTGCCCCTGCCCCTTGTAGTACCTATGCTTGGCCTTATGGGACAAACACAGCAACACCTTCACAGGGTTGCTTACTTGAGGGCTTTAGGATTGATTGGGAGGCCAGGGGAAGACTGTAAGCGCCAAATGCAGGATCCTGGGGCATTTGGAAGTGTGGACCTTGCAGAGGTGCCAGGTGGGAGCTGACAGACTCTGGGCTCTGCAAAACTGATGGATATGGCCAGCAGGTCTAGGGAACGTGAGGGCTAGTAAAGGAGGAGACAAGTTGCCCCTCTCATTGCATTCCAGGAATGATTGATTTCACTCTCAAAAGAGTGTGTGTGTGTGTGTGTGTGTGTGTGTGTGTGTGTGGCTTTGTTTTTGTTTTTAGAGAGAGAGAGCGTGTGCGTATAGGGAGGGGCAGAGGGAGAGAGAATCTCCATGCCAGCCCAGCACACACAGCTGATGCAGGGATTGATCCCACAACTGTGAGATGAACTGAAATCAGGAGTCAGATGCTTAACTGACTGAGCCAGCCAGGCACCCCAAAAGAGTGTTTTTACTTTGAAAATACTGGAGGTTCTTTGTATAGAAACGAAGAAAGGAAACACAGTGGTAAGATGTCAAAAGTGGAAGTGCCCTGTTGGCCTTCCCTCTCAGTCCTCAGATGTGCTCCTGAGTGACTGAAGTCACTGCCCTTCTCACAAGCTAGGTGATTCCAAAGGAGTCAGTGTATGATTTCCTTTAGAACTGTGGGTGTGGTTGAACTTGATTTCCTCAAAATTTTTTAATATTTTGCTATGCTTTATCTTGGAAAGAAATCTCAGGACTTCTGGAGGATGACTGGCAAATGGGTTCTGTGTTAGGACAAAATGCTGTGACCTGTGCCAATGTCAGGAATTTTTTCACACCAGTATCTCATTCTTTTCCTGGCTGGTCATGGAGGAACACTGACTATACTGAGTGGTTTGTGATAAACGCTGCCAGATTGGTGCTGTGAGGCTGGGACACTCTGCAGACCCTCGAAAGTATTAACTAAGATTTTGCAAGGACCTGGAGGAAATTGTGCCCCCTGTACACAGGACCTGGGGCAGTGCAGGACACACCTTGGTCCCTCCATCAGCAGGTACAGCACTCAGGGTGCCGGCCTAGGCAGGTCAGGCTGCCTGGGTTCTGTGGCTGCCCGTGAAGACTGAAGCATTTTGGCTCCGTTCAGAGGATGAGCTCACGTGTCATCTGGTTAGGGAACCAGCTGAGGGATGAGTAGGGAGGGATAAACATCGACAACATGCAGAGAACCTATAATCTTGCCAGAAGCCAACAGACCATTACTTGTCAGCACAAGAGAGAACTGTGACTCAAGGTAGGAAAGTCCCTCATAGATTGAGCCCTCACAGCAATTTCAGCCGTAGTCTGAGGCGACCATTTCTGTGTTTCTGTTGTGTGTGTGTTTTAGAGGGTGGTGGGAGTCATAGACTGCACCGAGGAGGAGACTAGAAATGAGAATTGCCCTTGAAAGAGGAGTAATGGACTTCTTTTTAAGGAGAACTGAGAATTCTTGATGTGTGTATGAAATACATTTAGTTATTTATAAGAAAATATACTTGGATAAAGAAGACATGTGACACCTTAGAATCAATAATTTCAATTTCCTTGAAGGAGCCTGCACTATGGTTTCAGCTAGAAAAAGCTTTTTAAGTTGCTAAAACTTTGTAATTCTAGCAGTGTAACTCTGATGAACATATTTCTAGGTAGGCTGAAAGTTCCTTCTCATCCCCTTCCATTTCGAGTTCCTCTAGTCTTTCATTCCAGAAATCTGATCTAACGAGGCAGAGAGACAGGGCAGTATTGTCATGCTGGTGGTTCTAGAGAGGAGAAGCATCTGAGAGGCTGCTGTTTCCCTTACAGAAAAGCTTGTCTAGATTTTTGGAACAGAATCTGGTGGTTTAATTTGCATTGGGGGAAGGATCTGTGTTATTATGGCTTTAATGAAACAGTTCTACATACAACTTACAGCTTTTCATTTATTACAACTAGAATAAAGGGGCACCTGGGTGGTCCAGTCAGTTGAGCATCTGACTTCTGCTCAGGTCATGATCTCGCGGTTCGTGAGTTCGAGCCCCGTGTCGGGCTCTGTGCTGACAACTCAGAGTCTGGAGCCTGCTTCGGATTCTGTGTCTCCCTCTCTCCCTACCTCTCTCCTGCTTGCATTTGCCCCATCTCAAAAATAAACAAACATTAAAAAAAATTTTTTTTAACTAGAATAAAATGCTAATGAGGGAAAAAACTCCTAGTCTTGGACCACAGGCATCTGTGTCAAGTCCATGCAGAAGTTCTGTGTCTTGTCTCTGGCTCTGCTGCCTTGGTGGAGCCAGTGCCTGCTATGGCATTGGGAGGATGGCAGGAGGCAGGGTGGATAGACACCTTGCCAAGCTGCCAGCCAGGCTGCAGCTCCTTTAAGGTTAGGACTAGGATTCCAGCCATTCTTAGCAGTAACTCTTTCATCACAGGCACCTGGTTTCTGTCGTGACGTCTACCTGTTATTGTGACCTCCTGGCACCTCAGTATGCCCATCTGTAAGGGAGATCATGGCAGTGTCTACTCCAGAGGGCTGTTGTAAGAGCAATGGTGTTACAGAACAGACTAAGTGCTCCATAAATGGGAGCTCTGGTCTCTAGCATGTTTGTATCACATTGTCATTGAAGCCTGAGTTGGTCACTTCCTTCTCTGATCCTCCTACACCTTGTATACACCTTAGGGATAGGGTATGTGGGGGTCATTATCCCCACTTGTTTACATGTGGTCCATCTCCCAGGGTCTTCATCATGTAGTGGAGCTCTGAGCATGCAGTGTGGGCTAGGGCAGTGTTGGATAAACTTAAAACCTTCAAGAGCTAAACGACTATCTGCGTTTTCCTATTTTAGTCTCAGTGAGTTCTTTTCTTTTTTCCCCTCTAATATTTTCCCTCCCTGATGTAGAGGTAATATATGCTCTGAGTTAACTATTTCAAGAAGTTTGGGACATTTAGAAAACTGAAGAGAGGAGAATAATGATCTTACTACTTGGTACAGGGCAGATCCAGGTTGTGCTGTCTGAAGTTATATAATGTAATATAAATATGTATATAATTTATTTATATAAATATATATAATTATAACTGCCATCTTTAAACAAAAGAATTTACAGCTATGAAAACAAGTAAGTAAGAAAGTGAATATTTGTTTAGATTGGAAAAAAATCAGAAGGTACACATTTCAAAAAGCAGACAAATACTACAATTGCAGTACTTTTTCCCCTACATTTTGGGGCAGTGTTTTGACTGCCTCTTCTGTGACAACAGTGTTATATGTTATAATGTTTCTATAGCAAGGGCACACAGTTGCTCCCCTAGGTCAATGCTCATCTGCTTTCTCTTATTGACAATTTAGAACAGTTTCTTTCAGCTTCACAACTCATCCTATGTCATGAAAATTTTTAGGATTGTTGTCAAATTTGGGAAGCCTATATCAAGTTTTTTTCACACCTGAGCTGGGAGACTTGGAGGCATTCAACTTTTTTTTCAAGTTGCCATTTTTAGGGGCGCCTGGGTAGTTCAGTCTGTTAAGCTTCTGACTCTTGGTTTTGGCTCATGATCTTATAGTCTTGTGAGTTTGAGCCCTGTTGTTGGGTCTGTTCTGAGTGTGGAGCCTGCTTGGGATTCTCCCTCACTCCCTGTCTCTCTGCCCCTACCCAGCTTGTGCTATCTGTCTGTCTGTCTGTCTCTCTCTCTCTCTCTCAAAAATAAACATTAAAAAATAAAGTTGCCATTTTTTTTATGTTTGTTTATTTTGAGAGAGTAAGAGCAGGGGAGGGGCAGAGAGAGGAGAGAATCTCAAGCAGGCTTTTGTGCTGTCAGTGCAGAGCCCAGTGCAGGGCTGGAACTCACAAACCATGAGATCATGACATGCACCAGAATCAAGAGTCGGATGCTCAGCTGACTGAGCTACCCAGGTGTCCCAAGGCATACAACATTAAAAAAATTTTTTTTTAATGTTTATTTATTTTTGAGAGAGAGAGAGTGCAAGTGAGAGAGGGGGAGGGAGAGAGGGAGACACAGAATCTGAAGCAGGTTCCAGGCTCTGAGCTGTCAGCACAGAGCCTGATGCGAGGCTCGAACTCATGAAGGGTGAGATCATGACCTGAGCCGAAGTCAGATGCTTAACTGATTGAGCCACCGAGGTGCCCCCCATGCAACATTTTTAATGCAGTGACTAGAGGGCCTTGGAAGGGGGTGGGACAGCCCTGACCTCTGTGAGTAACTGGTACTCTTTTAGTTTTTGTGTGTATGTGGTAAAATATACTTTATGTAAAATTTACCATTTTAACCATTTTTAGTGTATGATTCAGTAGCATAATTGGTATTTTTTGACAGTCTTTTCCTCTGTAATTCTTTGGACCTAGTTGAGACCATATAGATTATACAAATTTTATTTTTTGCTTCTTTCTTTTAAAAGAGTATATCATAAGCATTTTCTCAAATTGTTTAAAAAATCATAAAATTGATAAACTTTTTATAATATCCTGATAGTCCATCATGCACTCTTCTATTGCTAGACGCGGAAATGAGTGCGATCAGAGTGGGGTATAAGAGATGTCTTGATGGGATGTGATCTCTGTGGTGCAGCGGTGGGAGTTTTCCTGAGGTTGGTGGTAGTTTGATGCCCTGTATCCAGATGGGTCAGCCTCTATCCTTAGTGCCTCCCACAAGGCAAATATTGACAGCTTTCCTCTTACTTCGTGGCTTTATTTTGCTAAAACTCCTTTTTGTATGTTAATTTTGTTACCAGGGATTGTGCCTCATCTGGTACCCATTTCCCCGGAAGTCCAGGTCATGCAGGGAATGATTTTCCTTCTGCATTGTCTTGCTGAGACAACTTATTAAATAAGACTGGATGGCAGACCCACCAGCATCACTGAAGGAGGTCTTCAGCAGAGACTCAGCACCAACCCATGGCCATTCTTTGTTTTGCCTGCAAAAGATGGGGATGATAACTTAGCAAACTAAAACGCTTGGGTCTTTGGGATGTGAACTTTGAGCCAACACAGAACTTCTGATTGCTAGTTAGTATATTTGTTTTAAACTATGATAGAATTTTAATCTTCTCGAGGCCACATTTTTAAAGTTTATTCTTCAGTGACCATTCTTTTCTTGCCTGATTTTCTACAAGAGATAATTTTCCAAGAGATTGGTTGTCATTACATTAAGAGCTTAAGCTTTGTTTGCATGAAATGTTTCCACATCACCAGATCACACATGAGTGTTAGGTGCAGAGTCCTCCTTTTATACTCCTCAGTTATCATAGACTTGATAGATGGAGAATTATAAATGCAAAATTAATACCAGTCGGTGCTCAGAATACATTTTGTAAAGTGTGTTGTATGCCTCATTTTAATAATTGTACTCACCGTATGTATGATTGGTGTGGATTTGGATAATTGCAGTGGTTGTCTTTTGAGTTCTCTGTGTTGATCTGTGTGTGGCAGGTGTTGATGGCACAGTAGTGATTTGAGGCACATCCTGTGAAGTGCCTACTCTGTGCTCATGTTCTTCTGAATTCTGGAGATTCAGCTGTGAATGGAGCAGTCAGAAATCTGATTTTTATGGACCTTTGTATTTTGGTGGGGTCAGGTTCAGGGATAACAAAAAAAGAAGACAAATAAGAAAACATATAGTATGTTACATACTGATAAGCGCTAAAGAGAAATAAAGCAGGGTCGTATAAGGGAGTGTGGACAGGGAGGTGTGGCACTTCAGATGGGGTAGCTAAGGAAGGCCTCATTGAAGAAGTCACATTTTCATAAAGAGCTGAAGGAGGTAAGAGAGTGAGCCACGGGGATACCTGGGGGAAAGAGCATACAAAGCAGAGGGAATGGCAAGTGCAAAGGCCCTGAGGTGAGTGTGTTCCAGGCATGTTTGAGAAATAACAAGGAAGCTAGTATAACAGGAGCCAACTTGATGCTGATTTTTCTTTCCTTCTGGGTGTTTTATAAGAAAGGCTTATTAAGGGCCTTTATGCTGTTTTGCTCAATTGTGTGTAAAGGGTGCTTTTGCTTTGACTTTATAAGAATTGAAAACGATAACCATGCAACTGGTAGTAGTCTGCGAGTAGCGGTGCCTGGGTGGTTCAGTTGGTTAAATGTCCAACTCTTGATTTCAGGTCAGCTCATGAGCCCCAAGTCGATTTTCTCTCTGCCCCTCCCCCCACTTGCACACACGTGTGCGCACTCTCAAAATAAATAAACTTAAAAAAGAAGTCTGCCAATATTAAGACCCTGAGAAAAATTAGGCTTTCAAAGTGAGCAGATGGCTTTAGGATTAGCATTGGGTGGCATGGATTTACAAGGGGAAACATGGCCATCTCTGAAAGTCCGTACCATCTGATAATGCCTTCACAGAAAGGGAGGAGTCCTTACTTTGACCAGGATGGTGATCCAGGCTGACCTTTAGCAGGAGTAACTCAAGATGCTCAGTGTGAGGCAAATGACCCTAGTTAGAATGGATGGGAAAGTAAATTTTATCCAGTGCATTTGCATGTAGAAACTATTTAAAAACTAATATCCTTTTAAGTATATATTTTTTATTATTAAAATAATATGTACTTATGAAAATTTGGTAAATTAAAAAGTATAAGAAAAAGTTTAAACCCTTTATTGAAGTGTAAATTATATACAATAAGATTCATCAATTTTAAGTCTAATTTGATGAGTTTCTGATTGGGTTTTTTCACTTTTTATGCTTTTATGATGAATCTTTGTTGTTGCATATATCAGTACATTCAGCTTTATTACTGAATAATATTGCATTATATGGATATACCACAGTTTGTTTATTCATTCACCCATTTGATGGATGTTTGGGTTTCCACCTTTTGGCTATTGTAAATAGTGCCTCTGTTATCATTCATGTAAAGATTGCGTGGACATTTGTTTTAATTTCTCTTAGGCATATACATATGCAAGATTATTGGGTCATATAATAAGTATATGTTTAACTTTCTAAGAAACTGCCAAACTGTTTTCTGAAGCGGTTGTTACCTTTTTGCATTCCTACCAGCAGTGCGTAAGGGACTGACCCTGGTGGGTGGGAGTCATGAGTTGTGTACAGACGCTGTATGATGGTGGCTCTGGGGCTCAAGTAGAGCAAGTGTAGATGGTGAGCGTTGATTTTCCACCATGAGGCTAGTGTGCTTCACACCACCCCCTATCACTATCCAACCCTGGGGCTTTTCTTGAGAGAAATAAGTGGCCCCAGCAGACTCCATTTGTTGCCTCATTAAACTAAATTCTAGATGTGTGAGCTAATGGCTCAGGGCTTTTCATGAGTCATAATTGTTTTCTTTGCAATATTTTAGAAGCTAAGAATATTAAGGTGTTGTTTCCAGTAGATCCTTCAACCAGTTTGACAGATTTAAGGGGATGGACTGTGGAGGAAATCTATATCCTGTTCTAGGATGAATTATGTTCTGTTTTCCTTACCTGTTCGGAGTTGATGGGCCAGCGTGAGGCAATATGGAAAGTAAAATAGATGCTAAATCTGAAGGCAGGATTCCATGGTTTTTCCCCCTCTCCCTAGGTACAGATAGGGTCCACAGATTGCATGGACATCTCAGTAGCCATTAATAATCTAGGATTCCTGGGAAACCAGGCCTTAGACCTTGGATGTTTAAAAACCATTGAGAGAGCCCTCTGCTCAAACCACATGTGGAACAGAGAAAGAGTAGCAGGTGAAAAAACAGGTGTTTTGGGTACTTTTCTTCCTTGTGGCCAGGTTGAGGCCACTAGAGAGAGAGCGACTGCTGCTCAGTAATCCTTGGGAAGTTTGATTCTTCAATTTCCCACAGAGATAGAGCCTATAAGGAAAGCTAGAACGGAAGCTCCACTTCTTTGCACCCCAAATGTAAGAAATATGTAGTAGAGTGAAGCCATACTTATGTTCATATTGAGAGATTGAACATAATTGAAATAAAAGAATCACAAAACAGGACTTCTATTAATATGTGCAATGCAATGATATTTTCTGTTTTTAAGTTTATTATTTTGAGAGAGAGAATGGAGTGAGTTGGGGAGGGGCAGAGAGAGAGAGAGAGAGAGAGAGAGAGAATTCTAAGCAGCCTCTGCACTTCAGTGCAGAGCCTGATGCAGGACTTGGGCTCATGAACTATGAGATCATGACCTAAGTTGACGTCGGAGATTTAACCGACTGAGCCACCCAGGTGCCCTTGTTTTTTTTTTTCTATTTGATTAAAACAAACTATCATACACTAATTGCATTACGCTGCCCATGGAGTAGAGGTCTACTCCAGGCCTCTCTTCTCTGTTTTACAAACCAGAAAACTGGAACCCAGAGGGAACCAGGGACTTGGAGTCTTTCTCTAAGCAATCGAGTGGCAGAAGTGGGACTAGAACCCCGCTTCATCTCCCTACAGGATAATCACTTGTCTCCCTAACGCTGCCTCACATTTGGCAGTTTCCTCTGTCATCAGCTTGGCTCAGGCGAGGTTTAGCCTTCTCTACCCAAGATGATGATTACTCTCCAGGGAGCAATGTCATATGAACTTCCAGAGTTGGGTGCTGCAGGCAGGGTGGCAAGGTGCCACCTCATACCCAGCAGCTAATGAATACACTGAGGACCTCGGAGGAGGAGATGGAGACTTTCACCTGGTCTTTTGGCCTCTAGCCACACTCCTGCACCATACTCTAGAGAGTGCCAAAAGGACCGGCTTTTGTTTTCGACTTTTCATTGAGGTGGAGATGGGTAAGAGATGCCTGGAGACAGAGGTTTTTCTACTTAATTGAATACATTTAAGGAATCTTAGAGTTGGAAAGGGATTTGCATTGATGTTAGTATTACTCTGACAACAAAAGCAGTTTACTTGTGTGAAAGGTTTGGATTGTGTTTCTAAAGCCTGGACTATGAGGAGCATCTTGTGCAATGACAATTTAATAATTATGGTACCTGGTTCGCGCTTGGGTACTTACTGGCAGACCTACTGTGAGTCAGTACAGTAGCTTTCCTTAGGTATTGCTCTTAGTCCAGAGGTCTTTTCAGTGGGTTAGTATGAACTGGTCTGTGTAAACCTGGAGAAAGGGCTTGTGTGGCCAAGTGTCTTAGAGCTCCACCTTCTGGAGAGAGTCTGGAATGGCTGGAATGTACTCCTTTGAACTGATTGTTGTAGAACCCTTCCCAGCACTTGCCCCCCTGAGGGCTTCTGTGATGATGAGAAGGTGGTGCCAGGAGAGGAATCAGGACCTTTGATTTTCATCTCTTTGCATTTGGGGCCCAGAGTCAATTCTCTCTAAAAAGAGATTAATACCAGTTGAAACTCTTAAATAAGAGAACTTTATAAATATAAATATAGAAAATATATGAATAGAAAACAGGGGCATCTGGGTGGCTCAGTCTGTTGAACGTCCAACTCTTGACTTCAGCTCAGGTCACGATCAGGTCATGAGTTTGAGTCCTATGTAGGGCTCTGCGTTAACAGTGCAGAGCCTTCTTGGGATTCTCTCTCTCTTCCCCTCTGCCTCCCCCCCCCCGCCCCCCGCTTTTGCATGCGCGCGCGCTCTCTATCTCTCAAAATAAGTAAATAAACTTAAAAAACATAGAAAATAAAATACATGGTGAAGGCACTCTCATGACAGGCTAAATGTCCCATGTATGTAGGGGTACTGTATGAAGGTACTAATGCCAGAGACCCTGGGCACTAGAGGTGGCTCTGTAATGGCATCCAAAAGATTGAAGTTCATTTGGGAGCTGTGGCTTATTGTCCCTGACCCTGGATGAGTTTCCTCACCTCCCCAAAGCAATGTCATTGTTTGCAGCAGAGAGAATAGTGTCTTCTTCACAGAAAGTATCTCAAGGACCAAATGAAGTGTAAATTTCTGTGATGAGCCTAGCATATAATAGGTGCTTTACTCACCTTAGAGGACAGTGGACCCATCTTTAGCAGACCCGTTCTCACCGAGTATGTCAGCTGGGGTAATGGTAATTGGGTGAGTTCCCATTAAAAACCCTGTATGGGTGATGAAGTGGCCCACACCCTGTAAGTAGTGCTAGTAGCAACTGTGTAGTCTGTAGATTATAGACAGAAAACAGAACTGGCTTGACATGCCTCAAAATGGTTAACAGTTGCGTAGAAGTTGCTTTGTTGAGATCTGGGATGTTTAGGGATACGAAGTCAGGTGTAAGGCCCTGAACCTCAGAGTGGATGAGAGCCCTGATTACCTTAGGAGCACAGCTTTGGTTTAAAAGGTGTGCCCCAGCTTTTGGAGATCAGGATAGAACTGATAAAAATAGTCAGTGACCTAGAACACCGTGTGTCTTTTTAAATGGAGTTAGCCAGCCTTGATCAGTTGTTTTTAGATACAGACGTTAATCATTAAAGCTAGGCCCAAGCTCCACTGCTAATAAGGTTAATGGGGCTTGTCTTTGGCTTTGGGGCAGGTGGGGTGGACACCCTGGGGGAGTAGATCTTACTAGATGGTGAGTAAGCAGGTTTTCCCTTTAACTGCATTTTATGAAAATACAATTAACGACAGAGTGAATCCTAATGTAAACTATGATGATGTGTCAGTGTGGGTTCATCTTCATTTGTAACAAAGGTACCACTCTGGTGAGAGATATTGATAATGGGGAAGCAATGCATGTTTTGGGGGCAGGTGGTTATGTGTGCAGTCAGTGTACCTTCCTCTCATTTTTTGCTGTGGACCTAAAACTACTCTAAAAAAATAAAATATTAAAAATATATATGCATGAAGTTAATCTTATTAGAAAATGGTAAGATTTAATCTGATTTATTAGGTTCGAAATAGGACTTTACCTTATCATGGCTTTGCGTTTTTCCCGCCGTTCTAACGCCGCCGTCGTGGTGGGAGGGCACCGGCTGTTTGGGGACACCTGGAGCCAGTCCCTGACTGTTGGCATCTGGCCCCGCCCCGCGGGAGCTCGGCTGTTTGTTTCTGCGGGAGAAGGCGGAGCCGGGGGGGGGGGTGTGGGCGGGGCCCGGCGAGAGCTCAGGCTGTTTGTCTTTCTGCTGGAGGAGGGCTAGTGGCTCTAAGGCGGTTCCCAGGCCGCTTCCAATGCCAGTGTCTCTCTTTGCTTCCGGTAGAGCGTCCTGGCCCGCGCAACCGAGGAGCCAAGGCCAGACAGACGGACGCCCGGACAGACGACAGACGGAGGACGCGCTGGCTGCTGGACCCTGCCGCCTCCCCCTTCTTCCTGCCGCCTGCGCCTGGAGGATGAGCCCAGCCTTCAGGGCCATGGACGTGGAGCCCCGCACCAAGGGCGTCCTGCTGGAGCCCTTTGTCCACCAGGTCGGGGGGCATTCATGCGTGCTCCGCTTCAATGAGACGACCCTATGCAAGCCCTTGGTTCCGAGGGAGCACCAGTTCTACGAGACTCTCCCAGCCGAGATGCGCAAATTCACTCCCCAGTACAAAGGTGAGCCCCCGCTGCCATAGGGGTCGCTGCTGGCGAGGAGATGCAAGGCAGCACTTCGCAGCCGGGGAAGGCCCGGGCAGCCATCCCGGGAGCCCTTCCTTCCTTCTCCCCCACTCTGTTTTCCCTTCTCCTCCTCTTGGCCCTCAGCCCAGCACCTCACACCCTCAGTTTGCAAGCCCTGGTAAGATTGCTCAATTCTGTTTTGTTTTGTGGATTTGTTTTGAGTTTATTTTTGGTGGAAGTGTAGTTGTGTTTTATGTTCAGGTGTCTCTTGATCACAGTAACCCATAGCCCCCCACCACAGGGGACAGCGGGGGAAGACTTTGGGAGGATTTTTCCCAGAATCCTTGCCGCCTGCTTTTTGTCCTCCAGGAAACCAGAAGCCCTGGTGATTAGGTAGGCTGGGAGCAGGGTTGAGTCAGATGGAATGCAGGAGTGGGAGGCCTGTGCTGATTAGCTGAAACCCTTTGCTATTACGGAATGTCCCCGAAATTGCAATGTTATGGCAACCCTTTGATTCACATATGGTGACTCTCTCTTTCTTTTTATAATGCACTTTTGGGGGGACAGCCGCAGCCATCAGCATGGTGGTGGACTTTCCTGGGAAGGGGGGATATTTTGTAATTCAAAGACTCCATTAAGGAAATTAAATTTACATTGCCTGGTTGTACAAAAGACTCTTGAACAACTTAGGTTCTCCTGGGACTGTTGAAACATGCTCTTTGACGACAGAATGTACTGGGCGCCTCTCTCTGTACTCTGTGAATATGCATGTGTGTTGTGGTTGGGGGTGGGGGAGTTGAAGGCCCTCACTTGGTCCTTCTCTGTTGTTTTTTCCAGGACAAAGCCAAAGGCCCCTTGTTAGCTGGCCGCCCTTTCCCCCTTTTTCCCCCTGGTTCTTTCCCCGTGGCCACAGGGAAGTGTGGTCCCCTGAATTCCCTACCCAGGCTCCTCTGCTCCTCTGCGCCCAGAGACAGGGACCACCTCAGAAGTGTCATCTCTCTCTGAGCACGCATTCCCCTGCAGCAAGCGAGCGAGCAAGCGGGCGGGCAGCAAGGACTGAGCAAATTGAGTGATCCCAGGCCAGAGAGGCCTGGGAGGAAAGGTGTTCAGCCAGTCGGTTGTAAGGCGCTCGTCGGCACCTGCTGAAACGCTCCCACCTGACAGCCCCCTCCTCAAAGACTGTCTAATTACACATGGCAGGTTCTAGAGACTCAAAGGGGAGAGCTGCTTTCAAGGCCACCACGCGTCTGTGCTCCCGGCCCAACCCTATTTACCTTGTGTTCATTTTGTTCTTTTGTGACTTCAAAGACCAATAAAGTAACATGTTTGAGGACAAAAGGCTTGGGGTGCCCACCCGTGTGGGGGTGCTGCAAGAAGCCTTTGCTAGGGTGTCTGTTGTGCTGTGTGGTTTGTTTTGTTTGCTCCTTTATTATTTTGTTTTGCTTGCCCAGTCTTCCCTTACCCTTGGACCCTTCTTACCCCTCAGGGCAAACGTTTGTTCCCCATGTTCAGGCTCTGCTTTAAAGCAAACCTCAGGCTGTTGGAGTTTCTGTTTAGGGTATCAAAAATTTCCACAAGATATAAAGAGCAAATGTTTTTACGTCTCTTTTAGGATTAGAAGAATTACATAAAACTTAATAAACATTTTCAATGATGGAAAAATGTGTCTTGTAATTCTTTGGCTCTTGCCTTGTTGAGTGCATCAGAGAGGAAGACTCTCAGCCATGTTTGCTCCCTAATTGCTTGTCTTGTATGGTGTCATTTTTTTCTAGCTGTTTTGATATTTGTTAGGTTTGCAGATGAGTTTGGGGCCTCTGGCAACATAGAGACTAAGGAACAGGGTAAGAAAAAAACAAATGTTACAATCATGTTATTTATAACACACCATCTGTGAAATTAAAAGTTCTTTCTGCTCCTCACCCCCCTTCCAGGTGTGGTATCTGTACGCTTTGAAGAAGATGAAGACAGGAATTTATGTTTAATAGCATACCCATTAAAAGGGGACCACGGAATCGTGGACAGTGTAGATAATTCAGACTGTGAACCAAAAAGTAAGCTCCTGAGGTGGACAAACAAAAAACATCACGTCCTAGAAACAGAAAAGAGCCCCAAGGACTGGGTGAGACAGCACCGGAAAGAGGAGAAGATGAAAAGGTGGGTATAAACTGAGAGGGGAACCCTGGACTCTGTGGGAGGGGAGGTGTCACGGGATCTTAGTTATAGTCCAGTGCCCTGGAGCTAGAGACTCAAATAATGGTGCCTTGTCACTCAGTGGCCGGTCCACATGGCAGCTTCTTTTTAGTGATTCTGGGTTAGATCATGCCATGTTGGGTAAATAGCTACAATGGCAGCTGTAAAAGAGTTTTAGTCCCTCATTGCTCCTGCATGCTGCCCTGTGCCGGTCTCTATACTGCATCCTGGGGATGTCGCAGTGGCCAAGAGAGGAGCCGTCCCCTCACCTCAGGTTGCTCATTGATGGTGGGAGACAAAATGGTCAGTTGGGCATCCCTGAAATGTAGGATCCACTTCCACAGAGCCTTCCAAGAGCCGGTCCTTGGCAGAGCTTGTAACAATATAAATATATAAAAATTGAAGTACTTGTAATGTGGCTAAGTAAGTTGGCTTATTGTCATGGGATTTCAGTTCAGCTTTTCCCAATCTCCAGCATTTGGAATTGGGGGACTTGGATGTAGCAGAAGCCAAAGGGCAGTACTGCCTAGAAGAAAAAGGCAGTGAAGCTACTTGGGGGGGGGACGGGGGAGGGTAGTGGGGGGGTGCAGTGGTAGAGGCAGAGTTCTCCTTGCTATAGAAAAAACAGCGAGATGACCCTTTTTTTCAAAGTCAACTTTCTTGAGGTATAATACATACACTTAGAATAAAATATATCCATTTGAAGCCTGACCACTAAAACCGCCACATCAAGATAGCAAACTTCCCATCACTCCAAAAGTTTTTTCATGCCTTTTTGGCCCTGAATTTTGATAACGGGTTGTGATTTATTGGCTCCTTATCTCCTTACAGCCATAAGTTAGAAGAAGAATTTGAGTGGCTAAAGAAATCTGAAGTCTTGTACTACAGTGTAGAGAAAAAGGGGAATGTCAGTTCCCAGCTTAAACACTATAATCCCTGGAGCATGAAGTGTCACCAGCAACAGTTACAGAGAATGAAGGAGAATGCAAAACATCGGAACCAATACAGTATCCTTTGTTCACAGGGTATCTTTGCCTTGGGGATATGGGAGGGTAGGTGAGATCCTAGGAGCTCAGAGAGGTTGGGTTTGTTTTCTAGTCACGGTTGTGCCACGGCACCCTATGTGGTAACCATAGGCAAATATCACTTCCCTCAGGAATAAGGGCTGGTCTGGGAATACAGGTGGTGTGGAGGCAGTTGAGGGCCACCTCATGGAGGGATCAACCTGCATCACTGAGGCTTTAGCCTAGAGTGCAAGGGGCTGGTTCATGTTTTCAGACTCCTACAGAAGTCCCCAGACTGTACTTCTGCCAAGAATGGGGGTGGCAGGTGGGTGCTAACCTTCCAATCCTGGTTCACCAGACTGGCACATGAGAAAGCATGGGGCTTGTCCCCCCTTTACTCAGTGTTTTCTTTTTAATTTTATTTACTTACTTAGTTTTTAAAGTTTACTTATTTTGAGAGAGAGCGAGTGCATGCGTATGCACAAGCAGGGAAGGGCAAAGAGAGAGAGTTCCCAAGCAGACTGTGCTGTCAGCACGGAACCTGACTCTATCCCACAAACCATGAGATCGTGACCTGAGCTGAAACCCAGGTGCCTCTTCTTTCTTTTTTTAATCTTGAAGGGGTAGTTCCTCAGAATTGAGTATGGTTTATTTATTTTTAACTTTCTACTAGGGAAAATTTTAAACATGTTAAACATAGAATAATAGTTTGAACTTCTAAGTACCAGTCACCCAGTTTTAAGCTTATGTCTCTCTTGTGCCATGACTGTCTCTTATACCCAGCATCCCCCAGCTGAATTCGTCAGTCCTTCTGCCCTCCCTCCCTTCCTCCCTTCTTCCCTCCCTTCCTCCCTTCCTCCCTCCCTTCCTCCCTTCCTCCCTCCCTTCCTCCCTTCCTCCCTCCCTTCCTCTCTCCATTCCTTCCTTCCCCCTCCATTCCTTCCTTCCCCCTCCATTCCTTCCTTCCCCCTCCATTCCTTCCTTCCCCCTCCATTCCCCCCTCCCTCCCTCCCTCCCTTCCTTCCTTCCTCTTTCAAGTTTATTTATTTATTTTGAGAGAAAGAGGGAGGGAGAGAACAGAGGGAGAGAGAATCCCAAGCAGGCCCCTGCGCCGTGAACATAGAGCCCAATGTGGGGCTTGAACCCATGAACCATGAGATCATGACCTGAGCTGAAACCAAGAGTCAGATGCTCAACTGACTAGCCACCCAGGTGCCCCCACCCGAGCTCTTTCTGAAGTGTATCCTGTGTCATTGCATCTACACACACCTCATCATGCATCTTTAAGAGATAAGGGTTTTCTTTTAATTAAGTTTGAGAGAGAAAACGAGAATGAGTGGGGAAAGGACAGAGAGAGAAGGAGAGAGAGGATCCCAAGCAGACTCCACACTGTCAGCTCAGAGCCCAGTGCAGGCTCAAATTCAAGAACTGTGAGATGATGACCTGAGCTGAGATCAGGAGTTGGATGCTTAACTTACTAAGCCACCCAGGTGCCCCAAGATAAGAGTATTTTTAAGATAAGAGCTCCTTAAAACTGGACAGTAGTTCCTTATCAGGTATCTATTTGTGTCCACATTTTCCTAATCGTCTCATAAATATGTTTTTACCGATGGTTTGTTTGAATGGGGGAGCCAAGTGAGGTTCACACGTTTTTGGTTGAAATGTTTGTCTTTATAAATACCCTTTTTATTTTTTCATCTTGAAAACTTCTTGTCAAAGAAACAAGGTCTTCTAAAGTTTCTTACCATCTGGATTTTACTGATTATATTCCTTTGGTATCTTTTACATGTTACTCTTTTCTCTGTTTCCATTAAGTTTTGATAATTTGACCTAGAGGCTTGGTCAGATTCAGGTTCAGTTTTGGGGTAGGTGGGGGCTAGAATCCCTCGGAAATGGTAGTGGCCATCAGGAAGTGTAGTATTTGTTTTTCTCTCCTGTATTGCTATTACTTTGGATCCATTTTTTCATTAGTTAGTTTTCTAATTTTATCATTCCTTCTTAGCTGGAATCTGTAAAGATAAACTTTTTCTCATCAATTATATGCTTATCCTGAGGTATAGTTTATATAGGAAAGGCAGTTTAGATGTTTATTTTTTATTTACTGAGTATTTGGAATAATGGGTGGGTTTTTTTTTTAACATCTATCCAAAATGCCAGTGAGTTTTTCAGCATTATTATGAATCTATGAATTTAAAACATATTTGATGTAGTGTATAGACCATTGCAGTTTTTATCTTTGCTGATGCACAGATTCTTCCATGTTTTGTTTTGTCTTTTAAGATATGCTCTTCTGACATAATCATAGTAGTCTGTGATGACTCTCTTACTTTCTGGCATGAAAAGATGGCCCAGGGTCATGTATGTTTCCTACTCTAAATGTGAGTTCAGTCATTCCTCTGAGGCAGGAGTTACAAACCTGCTCAGTAGATAGCCAGATAGTAATTGTTTCTGGCTTTGCAAGCTGTACCCTCTACCACAGCTCTGCCACTGTAGCTTGAAAGTAGCCATAGATAACCATGTAAATGAAGGGGCATGACTGTCCCAGTGAAGCTGTTTATGGTCACCAAGATTTGCATATTACTTACTTTCCCATGTGTCATGATGTATTATATATTTTTTGGATGACTTAAACATTTAAGAATGATTTCTAGGGGCGCCCGGTGACTCAGCAGCTAAACGTCTGACTTCGGCTCAGGTCATGATCTCATGGTCCGTGGGTTTGAGCCCTGCATCGGGTGGCTCTGTGCTGTCAGCACAGAGCCTAGAGTCTGCTTTGGATTCTGTGTCTCCCTCTCTCTCTCTGCCCCTCCCCCACTCATGCTCTGGCTCTCTCTCTTTCTCAAAAATAAACATTAAAAATAAAAAAAAAAAAGAATAGTTTCTAGCTCATAGACCGTACAACAAGTAGGGAGCCATAGTTCACCAACCCCTGCCCCAGGAAAACTGGTCTGGGCACTAGGGGTACTCACATGACTATCCGATCATTGTTTCTAGACCTTTTCAGTGCCACACAGCTGGGAAATACACATTTATTTTAAAGAGAAAATTCTTCATGAGTTTATGCAGATAGTTCTAGTTTACATAGAAGGTTATAGGATTTATTTACCTGATGTTCTAATTGTAACTTAGGACAGTCTGGTGTGGAACCCTGTTCCCATACCTTGCTGAGTTGTGGCAGTGGTGTATGTGTGTCACCCAGGCCTGTGATGAGTTCAGACCCAGGCAGTTCTCAGGCCAGTGGCCTGACAAGAATTCAGTTCTTCAATTTTAGCTCTATAATCAGCCTTGGGCTCCCTACATGGAGGATAGCAGGACTGG
Source organism: Paguma larvata (assembly GCA_030068075.1). Lineage (NCBI taxonomy): Eukaryota > Metazoa > Chordata > Mammalia > Carnivora > Viverridae > Paguma > Paguma larvata. The sequence goes on along the minus strand of CM057842.1, from coordinate 16,910,638 downwards.
TAGGGCACTCTGTGGACTCGGGCTTCTCTGAGGCATTGTGTGCAGGCATTGTGCCCTGGAGTGCCAAAGCCTCCATGCAGTAGCACCTTTTCTTTGGAGGGAGAATTGTCCTTAACCACTCAGAATTCATCTTGTTGGAAAACCTGACTTCCCGCTATGAGGTGCCTTGTGTCCTGGACCTCAAGATGGGTACCCGCCAGCATGGAGACGATGCTTCAGAGGAGAAGGCAGCCAACCAGATCCGCAAGTGCCAGCAGAGCACATCTGCGGTCATCGGTGTCCGTGTGTGTGGCATGCAGGTGAGGGGAGTGCTGGCACATACCATGGGCTGGCTAGGGCATCCAGTAGCTTCCACTCTCCACCCTGGGCATAGTCCTGCTGTTTTCTCAAGATTCCAGTGTGGCTGAGTGAGTGTCGCTTTCTGGTTAGAAAAAAAAAGCATGCATGCCTGGGTGAGCCATCTGGGGCTGAGCTGATTGACTGAGTCCAGAGTGTCTGGACAGGAGTGGGAATGAAGGCAGGAGGGTTAGGCCCTCTCCACCAACTGATATGCTAAGCAGAGGTCTGAGGACAGAACCAGGTCAGAGGGCTGCATCCTGAGTGGTTGTTGATCAGAGAGAGTAGTGTCTTGTGTGACTGGTGTACCTAACAGGTTAAAGGAGCCAATCCAGGGGTGTCCTATTGCTGCTGTTCCCCTGGGTCTAGACTCTTTGAGACAGCTGTCAGCACCTAACCTGCTGGTCTCTTCCCACAGGTGTACCAGGCAGGGAGTGGGCAGCTTATGTTCATGAACAAGTACCACGGACGAAAGCTGTCAGTGCAGGGCTTCAAGGAGGCACTTTTCCAGTTTTTCCACAACGGTCGGTATCTGCGCCGTGAGCTCCTAGGCCCTGTGCTTAAGAAGCTTGCTGAGCTCAAAGCCATTTTGGAGCGACAGGAGTCCTACCGCTTCTACTCAAGCTCCCTACTGGTCATCTATGATGGCAAGGAATGGCCTGAGGTGGCCCTGGACTCAGATGCTGAGGACTTGGAGGACCTGTCAGAGGAGTCAGCTGACGAGTCTGCTGGTGCCTATGCCTACAAGCCCATTGGCACCAGCTCAGTGGACGTGCGCATGATCGACTTTGCACATACCACCTGCAGGCTGTATGGCGAGGACAGCGTGGTACATGAGGGCCAGGATGCTGGCTATATCTTCGGGCTCCAGAGCCTGATAGACATTGTCACAGAGATAAGCGAGGAAAGTGGGGAGTGAGTTTCCTGGCTGCACCAGCACCTGAGAGACTCTCTGTGTCCCAGGCACAGCTGTGCTGCGTCGGGGAGGAGGCCAGTATGGCCAGGCGTTGGCCCCTGCAGCCTGGAGCTGATGTGCAGAGGCCTCTGAGTCCCAGCCTGAGCCAGCCCCAACCGCGTTCGGAGTCTTTTATTTATTTTAACTATTTCTTCAACATTCCACATTTGATGATGCAGATACCTCTTTCTTCCCTGAGTGTACATGTTCTAATACAAATCTTTTTGTTAATTGTACATGGTGCTGCTGTCGTTCTTAACTAGGGGTAGGCAGCCTGCCCCCATCCCAGCCCTCAGAAAGCCTCATACGTGCTGTGTCGTCCACCCTAGCCCAGGAATATTCTCCTTGCCGCTGCCCCCACTTCACGGACTGTAAAGTCATCACAGCTTCTTGGCTTGGACCTCAGTCCCCTAATCTAGCACCCCGAGGTCACCCAAAGAGGACCCCCACACATATAACCTTAGGTTCCTTGAGGTCTGTGCTGGCCTAGTGTTCCAGCATCCCCTAAGCAAAGAACTACTACTTGACCCTTGATATATGTCTTTCCCTGTCCTTCATGCACCTTAAGCCAAAGTTGGGCAGCAGATGTGCCAGACCTTGGCTCCATCTCCTATACCATTGGCAGCATCTGGTTGGCTGGTCATTGTGATGTCATGTCCTGGAACCACACCAAGGCCTCTGCCAGGTTCTGGTCTATTGGCAGCTGTGGGCTCCATGGTAAAAGGCCCCAGAAGGATGAGGGGGTGGGGGTCCCAGTGAGAAAGGGTGTTCCAGGCAGGGGGAGGTCCTCTTAACCAAACCACTTGTCACCACTGCTACCCACAACTACACCAGTGTTATCCCTTACACAGCTGCAGCCAGGGCAGCCGTGAAGAGAGCTACTTCTGTGCTAGGAGCGTTTCTGGGAGGCGTGGCAGGTCTTGAACTGTAGAACCAGACACCAGGGAGAAGGGCAGACCCAGTGCCAACAGGTAGGGTCTTGATGTCCAGTTCTACCAGCCCCACACCTCCCTGAAACTCCCAGCACCTCCTTTCCGAGTCTCACTGTGCTTCTGTCTACTACGACCCCAAACGCCAACTGCACGCACTAGCCTGGCTGTGCCCGCATTCCCTATACCCTGGGCCCAGGTTTCCAGTGGGGAATGTGGCTGGACCAGCCCCTGGACAGGAATGGGAGGCCCCCAGGACCCTTAGGGCCTCTCCCCTGGGCCCCTCCCTCCCTCAGGACACCAAGGACAAGTTAGGGCTGACTGGAGGTATGCAGGATCAAACTAGCTCTTGAGGCTATATGGCACCCCCTTCCCCACCCTCACCAGCTCTCCTATCTGCTCAGAAGGGAGCATCAGAAATAAGACGGTTTGGAGTTGTTAAGTCCTATAAAAACAATAGAGCAATATGACAGCCACGGGGAGTGTGATGACCTCATGCTGTGAGGGAGGGAATTGTGACCCAGGCAGAGGAAACCATATGGAAAAACCCACATCAGAACGCTACAGAGAAGCTAGTGAAAGGAGGTGGGGTGGGCATCCCGGATGGGAGGACTTTGGACTGGGGAACAGCCAACCTGGACCTAGTTTCGGTGAGACTGGAGTAGGGACTCCTCAGAGAGGGGTCATGAGGCTTGGGGACATCAAGGAGACCGGCCCCCACAGGCGCCTCCAAGTGTCGATTCAGCGAGGTCGCCGTCCCTACTGTTAATAGGTCAGGACCCACTCCTCCGGGATGGCAGGGACGCATGGGACTAGAGCGTAGGACACAGGCTCTGCTGAAGGAGCGCTCCTTCGGGGAGAAAGGACGGGCCGAGTACCAGGTTTGAGTGGAGAGCCAGGAGGGAGAAACGGGTGGGCGCCCGGGAGGGTACGGACCCAGTGTTGGGGTTGGGAGTCGGAGGTACCCGGACCAGACTCGAGGCGGACTCGAAGCGGACTCGAGCAGCAGCGGGTCGCGCCGCTTGGGGCCGCCAGGGGGCGCCGCGATCCGCGCGGGGGCCGCCCCCCTCCAGAGGCGGGGCTGCGGCGGGCGGGCGCGCGCACGCGTCGTGTGTCACGGGGCGGGGCGGGGCGATCGCGGTGCTCCGGGCCTGGCGTCCTGGTTCCGCAGCCCCCGCCGCCTCCACTGCCCCGGCGAGGCTCGGCCCGGCCCCATGTATCGCGCGCTCTACGCGTTCCGCTCGGCGGAGCCCAACGCGCTGGCGTTCGCTGCGGGCGAGACCTTCCTGGTGCTGGAGCGCAGCAGCGCGCACTGGTGGCTGGCGGCGCGGGCGCGCAGTGGCGAGACGGGCTACGTGCCGCCCGCCTACCTGCGCCGCCTGCAGGTGAGTGCGCCCCTCCCCAGCCCGGTCTCCCTGGTCGGTCTTTAGACTGGGCCCCATCGCAAGGCTCTCGGGAACGACCCGGAGCCCCAGGCCCGCCAAAACTTCCCGCAGATGGGAAGTTTGAGCACCTGACCCTGAGACCCCAGACCCACGAGGACTGGGACCCCAGGAGCCCGCACCCCGACAAAAGACCAGGACCTTGACAGCCACCTCTGAGACTCCAGACCTGCAAGCCTAACTCTGAGACTGAGAGTCCTTGGATCCCAGACCCATTGAGACCCATTATCTGAATCCCCATCTAAGGAGAATTCAAGACTCAGTCCTGAGAATCCACTACCACTGAATTCCGACCAGTTCCCCAGATCCCTGAAATCTCAGACTCATAATTGGCCCTTTCCCTGGATCCCCTGGATCCCACCCTCAGACCCCCAACTGGAGCCACTGTCTCCACCGCTGAGACCCCGGGCCACCCTGGACACCACCTGTTTCCCCACCATCCTCTGTGTCCTCACCCCCACTGAGGCCCTGGAGCCTAGATGATACTCTTATCCCCTAGATGACCCACCAAGCCTTGAGACCTAAGTGTCTTTCACCTTCCTGTACTCAGCCGCACCCTAATATCTTCTTCAGACTGACCCCAACCCTCTTGGAACCAAAGATCTCAGACCCCACTGACATACCCTGGCACTACTCTCCTCCCCCCACCCCCCATTACAAGCCATCTTCAGGCCCTGACTTAACAGACTAATGTTCTCTGAAAGTGAAAAGCTCCATCCCTCCGTGTCCCCAGCCTGGGGTGGGGGCAGCTCCCGTTGTGAGGAAGTGAGAGCTCTTCATGGCTTCCCCTGGTCTGACTATGACCCTATTTCCTTCCAGTGGAGGCTGCATCTCCAGTTCCTGTTTCCCCAAGAATAGTCCTGCCGTGGGGGCTGGGGCGCAGTGCCTCCAGCTGGTCTATTCTGACCTCAGGGGAAAGGAGGGCCTGGAGCCTCCAGGCCTGGCCTGTGCCAGACACCCCCGCCCCATCCTAGTCCCTATCCTTTTGGAAACATCCTGTCCTAGCCTGGTTCAGGACAGAAATAACAGGATAAATTTGGAGATGTCATCTGGTCTTGCCAGAGGGGATGGGCCCTGGACCCCTAGCTTGTTCTTGTCTAGGAGTGCCTGGGGTACGAGTGGGGCCCTGGACACCAGGGCCGCTGGCTCTGGTGTGAACATGTCATACTCAGCCTCTCTGGGGCTGCGGGCTTGTCGGAGGCCTCATCTTGAAGGGCCCGTGAGGCTCTTCTCCAGGGCCAGTGGGGCTTGGTGTTTGGGGACGGCAGAGAGGATACGGTTTCTCTCATAGTTTCTTTCTGCATGCCTCCCTCTGCCTCAGTCTCCCTAAGTCCGTGTCTGTCATTCCGACTCTCCACCTGCATCTCCTTTCTCCGACTCTCTCCCTCTCTGTCTCCAGCTCTCAATTTCTTTCTGCGTTGTCTCCCTCTGCCTGTCTCTCTCTCTCTTTCCCTTCCTCTCCTCCTCTCTGTCTCTTCCTTATTTTCTATGTGTGTGTATTTCCCTTTCTGTTCCCCTTTCTGTCTGCTGTCTCTCTGCATTCGGGCATACCCTGTGCTACCTGGAGGGCTTTGCTGACCTCTGCATCCATCTGTCTGTCCCCCTCAGGGAAGCTTCTTAGACCCTCTCTGGAGTGACGTCACCTCAGTTCTGAGACTTCCATGTAGCCTGATGGACCATTGTGGACAGGGGAGGGGTGAAAGTGGCTGGTCCCAGAGCTGCCACCCTCTACTCTTCACGCCACACCAGGCAGGCTGGGTAGATTGGACCCCTGAGTTGCTGGGTCTGCAGCACAGAATCTGGGCCAGGGGCCAGGCCCCTCTCACGTCCGTCCTTTGCCACAAACACAGAACTCCTGTTTCCTAGGGCAGGTCTGGAAGATTCCTTGGAACAGCTGGGGAGGATGAGGGCTAGAAGCAGGGGTGAAGAGAGGAGATCCCTTTGGCCCATCTCCAGCTGGTCCCTCAGGCCCATCGCAGGGCCTGCAGAAGGCTCTATGAGGACAGGGCTATTCTGGAGTGTGACCTTGGTTTTGTGAAGGATCAGCAAGATCCAGAGTGATTTGTTAAGGGTTCCAGACACTAGAGCTCCCTGCTTGGCATTTCAGCCTGGGCTCTGAGCCAAACCTGCGGAGAGACTAGGTATGTACTGCTGGCCTCAAGTTGGGGGTCCCATGCAGTGTTTTTGCTCTAGACCCCTGGTTTTCAGAGGCAGCTGAGAGCCTCACTGTGGGGCCTGAATGGGGCCCCAATATGTAAAGCAGTAGCACGGGGCCACCCCATGGCCCAGCTCCCTGAGCGACACAGTTTGAGGACCTTATTTCGTATTCTAGTTCAGCTTTTTGTTTTCACGTCTACCATTCCAGCCTTTCGGTGTAATGGTGCTCTGTCTGCCCCGGGTGGCCTCCCGGGCTGGGTCTGGGTTCAGTACCCTCACCTGGGCCCCAGGTCTAACTGCCCACCCTTGCCCTCCCCCCAGGGCCTGGAGCAAGATGTCCTCCAAGCCATTGACCGGGCCATTGAGGCTGTGCACAATGCAGCCATGCGGGATGGTGGCAAGTACAGCCTGGAGCAGCGCGGAGTCCTTCAGTGAGTGTGGGTGAGGGGAGGAGGGCACCCTCTCCACCCCATTACCCTAGTGAGCACAGTTGAGTGGGGGTCCTTCAGTGGATACTGGGGTTGCATGGAAGGCAGAGCTGGGGGTAACGCAGAGTAGGGTGGGGCATGAAGGATGTGGCGGGAGCCTGGGCTGTGAGGGGCCCAGGACCCACGGGGAGCATGCAAGGACTTTAGGAGTTTAAGGTAACTCACCCAGCAATCTCCCTGTCCCTCCATCAGGAAGCTGATCCACCACCGGAAAGAGACTCTGTCCCGCAGAGGCCCCTCGGCCTCCAGCCCTGCAGCTATGACCCCATCCACCAGTGATCATCATCTGGACGCCGCTGCCGCCAGGCAGTCCAATGGGACGTGTCGAGCTGGGTTTGAGCGGCAGCACAGCCTCCCTAGTTCCGAGTATCTCGGGCCAGATGGAGGCCTCTACCAGGTATGTGGGGAGGACACCCTAGGGGAGGGCTTGGTCCAGAGGTTCCGAGGATCCAGTCGGGTCAGCGATGCAGAGCCATAGCCCCTGCCCGTGCCAAGAGCTCGGGGCCTTAGCCAGACGGCACCCCAGATGGCAGCCTGTCCTCCCAGATCCCACTTCTATCCTCCCAGATCCCGCCACAGCCTCGCCGAGCAGCACCCACCACGCCACCCCCACCCGTGAAGCGCCGAGACCGTGAGGCCCTGGTGGCCTCAGGCAGTGGTGAGAAGGCGGGGTTGGGGCAATCCGGGGAGCACCCTGTGCTTGGAATGGTCGCTCTGCCTATATCAGGAAGGTGGGGTCTCTGGGCTTGGGTGGGGGGCTGTCTAGCAGAGAAACCAGGCCCTGTATTGGGAGGGTGGGGCTCAGGGCCTGGAGGGGTAGGGGACCCAGGGGGCTGTCCCAGCACAGCATCCGCTCTCTGCCCACAGGCGGCCGCAACACCACGCCCTCGGGGGGCAGTTCTGTGTCCAGCGGCTCCTCAGTCAGCAGCACCTCCCTTGACACGCTCTGTACCGCCTCTAGCTCGTCTGAGCTGGGCCCCAGCTGCTCCCCCACACCCCCACCTGTGCCCCGCCGAGGCACACACACCACTGTGTCCCAAGCTCAGCCCCCTCCCTCCAAGGTGCCAGCCTCTGAGCCCCCTACAGAGGAGGTGGCAGTTGATACAACCTCAGCCCCTGATGAGCTGGAGGCCCTGGGTGCGCTGAACCTGGGGACCACAGAGGAGAAGGTGGTGGCCGAGACTGCTGTGCCCAAGACCATCGGGGCAGAGCTGATGGAGCTCGTGCGGAGAAACACCGGCCTGAGCCACGAGCTATGCCGTGTGGCCATTGGCGTCGTGGTGGGTCACATCCAGGCCTCTGTGCCGGCCAGCTCGCCTATCATGGAGCAGGTCCTCCTCTCGCTGGTAGAGGGCAAGGTGAGGGTGGGCGGCAGGGCCAGGGGCCTCCCCATCCTCGGGCCGCCCTGCCTCCCCTGCCCCATTCCCACCCTCACGCTTGTGTCCAGCCTTGACTTGACAGGTACTTATTGAGCTCTAGCTTGGCCTTCATTGTGCTGGGTGCTGGGGACATTTGAGCTGATCCCTGGAGGAGAGAGGGAGGAAGAGCATTCCAGGCAGAGGCTCAGCCTGGACCAAGGCCATAAGGCAGGACCGAGCTTGGCTCGTAGGAGAAGGTGGAACAAGGCCAGCATGGCTGTAACACAGGGAGTGAGGGAACAGGTGGTGTGGGAGAGGTGAGACACGGGGCAGGTGACAGATGAGACCAGACGCAGGTGGGCAAGAGTCGTCTCTGGCTGCAGGGGAGGAGTGGACGTAGAGCATGGGAGAAGGCAGTGCCTTGCTGGCCTTGCCAGTGGAGAGGAGTGGGTGCTTCGAGAGCCGTGCCAGAGGCCTCAGTACTGACTCAGGTGTGAGTCAGGTGCGTGGGCATCGTAGGGTGGGTGGGATGCTTTGCCAGGGTTGGGGCACTGGTCAGGAAGCAGGATTGAAGGGCAGTGAGCCGTCTCCATATGGGGACCAGATGGGCCCGAAGTCCCTCCTCAGGGCCGCATGACCCGGCAGCTCTGCTGTGGGGTGGGGGCAGCAGTAGGTCAATGGGCTCGTCTGTGCCGGGCCGGAAGCACTCGCGGGGGGGGGGGGGCGGGATGGGGAAGGTGGGGAGATGACAAGGCTGGATGCCACTTCGTGTGGATTCAGAGGGTGTCCTCTCGGTCGTCACTTGGGGTGGTGATAGAGTCGGTGGCCTTCCTCATGGAAGGTGTTTCTTCAGGGCTGGGATGAGGGGCAGGTTGTTGGAAGGCACCCACAGATGTGGCAGAATCTGGTCCCCGCAGGTTATTGAGACTGGGGGCAGTGGACTTCCTTGCAGAGAGGGTGTAGAGCTGGGCTGGCGCCCCTGGGAGCTTTGATGTTGAAGTATGGGCCACAGGAGCAGGTCCTTAGTGGGAGCTCGAGGTGGGGCAGAGCGGGGGAAGGAAGAGAACCAGGGGCTGGTCCCCTCTCAGGTTCTGGGAGGACACCGACTAGGGGCTGCTCTGAGAGATGAGGCTGGGAACCCTTCTCCTATGTCCGCCTAGAACTAGGCCCGTGACATCCTCAGGGTCTGGGTTGACTTCTAAGCCTTGGGGGCTTTCTGGAGACGGGGACAGGCAAGGAGTGTGCTGAGCCATTCCTCACCCTCTCCCCCCAGGACCTGAGCACTGCCTTGCCCTCGGGGCAAGTCTGCCATGACCAGCAGCGGCTGGAGGTGATCTTCGCAGACCTGGCTCGGCGCAAGGACGATGCCCAGCAGCGCAGCTGGGCCCTGTACGAGGACGAAGGGGTCATCCGCTGCTACCTGGAGGAGCTGCTCCACATTCTGGTGCGGGGTGGGGGCCCCCAGGTGTCTCCCCCCGACCCTGCACCGTCCCCTCCAGTGCTCAGGACCCTCCCCTGCGTGTACTCGGCTCGCATACGTGTGACCACACAGCTCACACTGAGTGATTCTGTCGTGCTTCCTCCTCACCACAGACGGACGCAGACCCCGAAGTTTGCAAGAAAATGTGCAAGAGAAATGAGTTCGAGTCTGTCCTGGCCTTGGTGGCCTACTACCAAATGGTGTGTGGAGGACAGAGGGGCGGGGGCACGGAGGCACCCGGGTAGAGGTGGGGGTTCCGGGCACTGAGCGCACAGGGTCTCCTGCCAGGAGCACCGGGTGTCCCTGCGGCTGCTGCTCCTCAAGTGCTTTGGCGCCATGTGCAGCCTGGATGCAGCCGTCATCTCCACACTCGTGTCGTCTGTGCTGCCTGTGGAGCTGGCACGGGACATGCAGACAGACACGCAGGGTGAGGCGAGGGGGAGCTTCCTGCTGTGCGGGGCGGGGGGGGGGGTCCCACCCTCTGAAGGGGTGCTCACCACCTGCCTTGCCCCCCAGATCACCAGAAACTCTGTTACTCCGCCCTCATTCTGGCCATGGTCTTCTCCATGGGGGAGGCAGTGCCCTACGCGCACTATGGTAAGTGGGCAGGTGGCCGACCGCTGACTGCCTGGGAGCCCCACTGTTCGTAGCTGATGGGGATCGGGCATCCCCAGGGCTGACAGAGACGCAGGGGGCTGGGTGGTGTGCAGAGACGGGGAGAGGCTGACTGTACACCCTCTCCCAGAGCACCTGGGCACGCCTTTTGCGCAGTTCCTGCTGAGCATCGTGGAGGACGGGCTGCCCCTGGACACCACAGAGCAGCTGCCCGATCTCTGCATGAACCTGCTTCTGGCTCTCAACTTGCACCTGCGAGGTGAGAATGGGGCCCAGCGGGAGGTGGCTGACCAGCCAGGGGCTCTCCAGGCTGGGCGCCTGTGTGTTGATCTACCTCCACCCGTGTCCCCTTCCTCAGCCCCTGACCAGAACGTCATCATGACCGCCCTCAGCAAACACTCCAACGTCAAGATCTTCTCCGAGAAGCTTCTGTTGCTCCTGAACAGAGGGGGTGAGGGCGCAGGAATCTGTGTGGCGCCGCTTCGCCGTCCTGTGACTCCACGACCCCCGTAGCTGCCTGCAGTGGCTCCGGCCCTCCCGCAGCGACCGCCCTGACCCCTCTTCTCTCCCCCCTGCCTCCTAGATGACCCCGTGCGCATCTTCAAACACGAGCCGCAGCCGCCACACTCCATCCTCAAGTTCCTGCAGGACGTGTTCGCCAGCCCCACCACGGCCGCCATCTTCTACCACACAGACATGATGGCGCTCATCGACATCACCGTGCGCCACATCGCGGACCTGTCGCCCGGAGACAAGGTACCTGGAGGTGGCTGCAGTGGGGATGGGAGCTGTGTAGAAACTGAAACAAAGTAGACTGGGGACAGGGCACAGCTTGAGCCAGGTGTTCCCAGACCCAGAGGAGCCCCGGTGAGGTGATCTGGGCCAGGCTGTCTGGACAGAGCTAGGGTGGAGGGGGCAGCGGGGTCAGACGGGAGGAGGCGGCATTTACACAAGGCCTCAGAGGCTGCAGCGGGAGCTTGTGATCTCAGAAGAGGGTAAGTGACCTGACGGACACCCCGAATGGATCGTAGACTGTATGAGAGCCCGGGGTGGGGCGGGGGGGGGCGGGAGGCCTGTGAGGAAGCAGCCGCAGCTGTCAGGGCAGCGCAGGTAGGCAGGGAGAGGCCATGGCCATCTGGGAAGAGGTCAGGTTTGTGGGTATTGGAAGTAGGTCCCAGGGCTTGCCGCTGGACTTGTATTGAGCAACCAAGTGGATGAAGTGTGATTGCTGAGGTGGGGAAACACTCTTTGGCGGGAAAAGGGAGTCGCGTTCTGAAGTGTCAAGTTTGAGAAGATACCTGTTAGACATCGGGTACAGAGCACATTCGGGGGCAGCGGAGCCGAGGTGGGAGGACTGGAGAGACACACTGTAGAGTTGTCTGTGCACTGATGTGACGGGAAGCCTGTTTCAGGGCCACCACCTAGAGTGTGAGGTGGAGGGGTCAGCAGGAAGCTCAGGCTCAGCCCAGGGCACAGCGAGGACATGTAGGGAGGAGCCCAGGAGGAAACCCAGAGAGCAGGAGCCCAAAGCAAGGTTTGGAGGAGGACAGAGATGAGCCGTCTCCACAGCTAAGAGCCTGAGTAAGACGGAGGCTGTGAATTGGCCACTGGAATTGTCCCACAGAGGCCCCAAGTGACTGACAAACAGCCTCTGTGGAGTGGAGGGACAAAGAATGGAACATTTAAGAGAGAATTTGAAGTTGGAGGGGAGTGAGGGGGAAATTGGAAGCCTTAAATAGAGACAACCCCTGTAGTTTTTCTGTGAAGGGAGCAGAAAAGAGGGGGTTTGCCTGGGGGAGATGTGGGGTCATCAGGAAGTGTTTTAAGGCAGGAATGCTGGTGCAGGTCTTGGCTAGAGGGAAAGATCCTGTAAGCATCAAGAAACGGGTGATGTGTTTGGGAGAGTGGGCCACCGTGGAAGTCAAGTAGACCAGGCAGTTGGGGGAGGGCCCAGGGCTGCAGAGGGACACCCCTCACCCCAAAGGGAGTCAGGGCAGCTCATCCTGGCAGAGACACGTGAGATATGGATGCTGCGAGGGGAAGACGAGGGCTTCCGGAAAGATCGCTTGAACTGTCCAGGCGCCTTAGGTCCGGAAAGCCGAGACGGGGCAGGCCGTGGTCCTTAAGGGCATGTGAACACGGCAGAGAAAAGTGGCAGAGCCAAGGCGATGCTGCACCTCCGTCTGAGGCTTGTGGCAGGGAAGGAGGTTGAGGCCTGCACGCGGCTCTGTGGCTGTCTAGGGCTTAGAAGCTGGGAGGTGATTGCAGGCACTGTGGTCTGACCAGGCTTGGGGGTTACAGGGTGGTAGAGAAGGTGTTGAGTCCTCTAACCCTCGGCAAAGAGGGAAGTAAGGGGTGGGGGGCAGACTGAGGAAAAGTGCTGGAATTTCGTGTCAGTGGATTGGAATCTGTGAGGAAAAGGAGCAGCTGGGGTGTCAGACTGGAGGGGGTGTTAGAACCGGACTCCAGGCATGTGTAGAAGGTAGGATGGCGGCCAGGTCCTAGGGGTGAGTTGGATACGAGGTGTGCCGAGAGAGGGCTATCACAGAAGACAGCGTTACTGGCCTATGTGTTTAGATGGACGGCTGGGTTCTTTAGTCAGAGAAAGAACATGAGAAAGTCTGCAGCTTCGGGAAGATGGAACTGGCAGTTTCCCCTTGCCACCTCTCCAAGCCAGGACTCCTGGGGGCTGGCCACGTTCTGGGACGCCTGTTTCTGGGACGGTCCATTCATTCGCTTACTCGGCAGCTGTTGAAGGCCGGTTCGTGTGCCAGGCACACCGTGGGCGCTGGGGATGCGGCCCTGATCTTCGGTGCGGTGAGGTGGGCCACACTGGGGTCCGCGTGGCAGCCCGTTCCTGTCTGGTGGCAGTGGCAGTGCCTCCCCGGGGCCCCTGAGCTCACCTACTCCTCCCACAGCTGCGCGTAGAGTACCTCTCCCTGATGCACGCCGTGATCCGCACCACGCCCTACCTGCAGCACCGCCACCGGCTGCCCGACCTGCAGGCCACACTGCGCCGCATCCTGACTGAAGAGGAAGCCTCGCCCCAGGGCCAGATGGACCGCATGATTGTCCGAGAGATGTGCAAGGAATTCCCGGTGCTGGGCGAGGACCCCAGCTAGCGCCTTCCTTCCCTCCCTCCCCTGCAGCCCAGGTCAGGGTGCAGGGGGTACGGAGGCTTGGCCCTAAGAATGTTTTGCACAGATGGTGTGGGGGAGGTGGTGGTGGAAGAGACTTGAGCAGGGCCCCCCACCTGAAGTAGAGCCAATGCCAGGGGCCAAGTACGGGATTTGGGGACCACGCTCCGGGAGCTATGCTGGGGCAGAGGGCCTGTGTGAGCTAAAGCCCCTCCATCTCCCAGTAGGCTGCCTCTTCAGCATGCCCCCTCCCTTCAGCACAAACGCACACTCAGAGTCCTGCTGCTGCTCCGGGCTGGGCCAGAGCCGCCATCCCTGTCCTGCCTCGCCTGGGTCCTGGGCCTCAGCAAGCCATGTCCTTGGGGGGAGGGGAGGCACCTTCCTCCAGCTCTTCTTTGCCTTAGCTTTGCAGTGAGTGCTTCTCATGTGCCCCCCCTCCCCGTGGGGGTCGCTTTCCCTTGCTCCCACCCCCAGGAGTCTTGGCCAAGCTCCTGCTTTGAAAGCAGAATTTTAGAGACAGGCCATCTATTCTGGAGCCTCACAGAATAGGGTGATGGCACTCAGAAGGCCAATGACAGAATCTATTTTCTCTGTAAAAACGTAGACTGAAAAGCCATGTGTATTTTCCTGTGTGCTGCAGCTCACCTTCGGGAATAAATCACAGGCATCCGGAAATGGGCTCCCCTGTATGATCCTGGGTTGTTGTGGGAGAGGATGGGCAGGGGTGCTGGGGCCGCGGCACCTTGTCACTTGCTTGCCCTGACCTCTCCAGTATAAGGAGGGGGTGGTCCCTGGTAGGTGTGTCCATCAAGGCCTTGAGCCCTGTTCCAGGCTCTCTCCTGAGTTCCCACTTCTGGGCCACAGCCAAGTGCCCTATGGTCCGTTTATAGGTGACCGCCCTCCCAGACTTCACGTAATGTCTTTCTTCGCTTTGAATGCTGACTCTCTCCCCTGTTGAAAGCCTCTCCTTCATAGCTGCTCTCAAACGAAGTGGGCTCCACCCCAGCCACAACCTCGCTGTCTGCCCAGGCCCTGCCCGGCTGTTCCCTTTCTCATCGGTCAGTGGGTCCAACAAGAGCCCCTCATTTTGCAGCCTCAAGCAGAGATCTGGCCATTACCGTAGGGCAAGGAGAGTATCTTGACAGTTGTGGGGTTCAGTTGGCACTATTTGAGGAGAATTAGGGACCATTTGGCAAAAAACTTTATTTTCCTTGCGGGCTCCCAAGTTAACAAAGGCTCTCGCCATAAATGGGGGAGGAGAGTCAGGAGCCCACAGACAGACAGAAGTGGTTTTCATCAGTTCCCTTTGGACGATCCTCGTAAGACCCTTCCACATGTCCACAATTCCTGATACTGTGACTTCCAGTCATAACTTTTCCTTTATCGACGGGGTGCTGAAGACGAAGGGCTGTTAATGTCTTTTCTCAATATGACTGTTTGTAATCCAGCAAGAAGCACAAAGAGGCCAGGGCTAGGGGTGGGGTCCCCTGGAAACAGATCCTCAGGAAGCTGAGGCCGGAATATTTGACAGGGAGCTAAGCACAGAAGGCCGACGAGATGTCCTTCCTTCCTTAACTGAGTTGAGTCCAGTTAAACACACAGGCTCTCCTTCCGGACCTGAAGAGCAGCTGACGAGTAAAGCCATGTGGCACGGCCTGGGCACTCTTCATCCCAGAGCCATTCTGCCTTGCCTTTCACATCCAGAGTCAATGACACTGACTTTCAGTCACGACTCCTTCCTCACGGGAATGCTGAACACAGAGAACCGTGATTCTCCTCCCGAGGTAGTGTAACTGAGTGAGAAGCACAGGTCCTCGGGAAGCTGAGGCAGAACATTTGACAGCCTCCGTGCCTTGCTCTGTTCCCTGTTGTGAGGCACACATGGACACTGGAAGGGCAGAGCTGGGCCATGCCATCTGTCCCTGTGCCGGCCCCTCTGATAAGCAAAGTACGGCCCCGCGGCATGAGGATCAGAAGCCCCTGCCAGTTTCACACGATTGTCCACGGGGCCCTGGCACGTGTTTGTAAAGGACGCAAGAGCCCCAGTTGACAAAGTTACATACGGGCCTCTGGCACCAAACAGATGCTCTGAGAAGGCCCAGGACTCCAGGATCCCCTCAGCAGATACCTCGAGGGTGCCCTCACAACGCAAAATTAGAACCACAGAGGGAAATAGGATTAGCCAGAGAATTCCTCAGTGAGGAAACTCTTTGCGAGAACACCTCCTAGGCTGCTTGGAAGGACAGTAAATGTGGGGTACGGTGAGGCAAAGGAAGGGGCAGAGGGAGACAGCTAAGCCACTCAAATGGGTGTTTGGGTGGGGCTGAGGGAAGAAACAAGAAATTTTGAGGGGCAATGAGGGATGGGGGGTCGGGCTGACCTCCAGTATAGAAATGGGTACCTAATGGTGCTGGCACCGTGCTTGGGGGCCGTGCACTATGGACACCGCATCAGGCAACTCCAGGGTGAGGGAGTGGGTAAATCACATGCCTGCTCAGTTCCCCAAAGATACGGACGCTCCAAGTAGTTGAAAACAATATTTTCTTTTTTTCTCTCTCTTTTTAAACTCATGACCAAGAACAAGAGTCACATGCTCTTCCGACTGAGCCAGCCAAGTGCCCCATTTTTTTCCTCGTTTTTTATGGAAGAATAACATACCCATGAAAATTACACTATACAAAGAATAGAGCTGAATGATGACAGAGAATGCTGATCTACCTACCACCTAAGTCAAGAAATAAAATATCACTGGTCCCTAAAGCCCCACTTGTGTGCCCCTTCTTTTTAATTTTTTTAATTTTTTTAACGTTTATTTATTTTTGAGAGACAGAGCGTGAGCAGGGGAAGGGCAGAGAGAGAGAGAGAGAGAGAGGCAGACGCAGAATCCAAAGCAGGCTCCAGGCTCCGAGCTATCAGCACAGAGCCCGACTCGGGGCTCGAACTCACAGACCACGAGATCATGACCTAAGCTGAAGTCGGCCACTTAACCGACTGAGCCACCCAGGCGCCCCTGCCCCTTCTTTTAAAAAAAATTTTTTTTTCATGGGGACGCCTGGATGACTCAGTCTGTTAAGTGGCCGACTTCAGCTTAGGTCGTGATCTCACGATCCATGAGTTCAAGCCCCACACCGGCAGCTCAGAGCCTGAAGCCTGCTTCAGATTCTGTGTCCTCCCCTCTCTCTACCCCTACCACGCTCATGCTGTCTCACTCTGTCTCTCAAAAATAAATGTGAGGGGCGCCTGGGTGGCTCAGTTGGTTAAGCAGCCAACTTGGGCTCAGGTCATGATCTCACGGTCTGTGAGTTCGAGCCCCGCGTCGGGCTCTGTGCTGACTGCTCGGAGCCTGAAGCCTGCTTCAGATTCTGTGTCTCCCTCTCTCTCTGCCCTTCCCCTGCTCATACTCTGTCTTTATGTCTCTCAAAAATAAATAAACGTTTAAAAAAATAAACGTAATTTTTTTTCATGTTTGTTTGAGAGAGTGAGACAGAGCACAAGAAGGGGAGGGGCAGAGAGAGAATCCCAAGAAGGTTCCACGCTGTCAATGCAGAGCCTGGTGGGGGGCTCAATCCCACAAACTGTGAGATCATGACCCAAGCTAAAATCAAGAGTCAGACACTTTAACCGACTGAGCCTCTCAGGCGCCCCTGTGTACCCCCTCTTAATCACTGACTCCCCTTTCTTCCCCAGACCTCCCTAGAGGTAATTACAGATCAGTTTTGCCTGTTTTTGAACTTTACATAAATGGAATCATACAGTATAAACTCTTCTGTCTGACTTCTTCATTCACCATTAAGTTTCTGAGATTTGTCTATGTCATAGTATGTGGTTCCAGTTTGTTCACCCCCAATGTTGTATGGGATACACCCTCATTTATTTATTCACGGCTGATGACCTTTCAGTTTCCAGTTTTTGTCTATTATGAATAGTGCTGTCAGGGACATTGTTACACAGGTCTTCTTGTTGCACGTCTGCATTATATGGGGGCAATATTCTCACAAGTGGAACTGCAGGGTCACAAGCTGATGCTCCAAGTAGTTTTGCAAAGTAGCTGTACCAGTGTATGCTCCTCCATCTCTTTCCCAAAACTTAGTATTATCAGCCATTTCTTTTTGTTTCTTTTTGGTCATTCTGGTACACCATAGTAGTATTTGTTTTTAAATTTGCATTTCCGGGGCGCCTGGGTGGCTCACTCGGTTGAGCCTCCGTCTTCGGCTCAGGTCATGATCTCGTGGTCTGTGAGTTCGAGCCCCACGTCGGGCTCTGTGCTGACAGCTCAGAGCCTGGAGCCTGCTTAGGATTCTGTGTCTCCCTCTCTCTCTGCCCCTCCCCCATTCATGCTCTGTCTCTCTCTGTCTCAAAAATAAATAAACATTTAAAAAAATTTGCATTTCCCTGATGGCTAAAGAGGTTGAGCACTTTTTCATTAGTTCACTGGCTCTCTGGATCATTTGTGAAGTGCCTGTTCAAATCTCTTGCCCATTCATCTGCTGGGTTGTCTATTTTTTGTTGATTTGTAGTATGTGTGTAGCATCTGAGTTCTTGGGTCCTCTATTTTGCAAAATCTCGCATCCTTAACGTTGTCTTTTGATGGAAGGTTGTTCTTAGTTGTAATGTAATCCAGTTTCTCAGGATTTTCATTGTGGTTAGTGCATTTTGTGTCCTGTTAATAAATCTTTGCTTAAAGTCATGAAGATCTTCTGTGTTCTCTTTTAAAAGCTGTGTTGTCTTTCCTTTCATACTCAGGTGTCGAATCTATCTGGAATTGATTATGTGTGTAGTAGGAAGTAGGGGTCTCCTTAAATTTTTCTACACAGAATTCCAACTGACCCTGCACCATGTTTTGAAAAGCCCATCCTTTCCTCATGTTGACTATCTCTCTCTCTTTTTCTTAAAGTTTATTTATTTTTGAGAGTGGTGGGAGGGGCAGAGAGAGAGAGAGTATCTCAAGCAGGTCTGAGCTGTCAGCGTGGAACCCAACAAGGTGCTCCATCTCATGAACCATGATTTCATGATCTGAGCCAAAATCAAGAGTCAGATGCCCAACCAACTGAGCCACCCAGGCGCCTCATGTTGACTCTTAAGAGCCACCCTTGGGGCTCCTGGGTGGCTCCGTTGGTTGAGCATCTGACTCTTGATTTCAGCTCAGGTCATGATCTCAAGGTTGTGGTATTGAGACCCTCATCAAGCTCCACATTAAGCTGCTTAAAATTCTCTCTCTCTCTCCCCTCTCCCTTACTTGCTCGCTCTCTCTCTCAAAACAAACCAAAAAAACCACCTCATCATAATTCAAGGCTCCATAAATCTTTTGACTCATCCCTTGATTATGTTCCAACAGTCTATTCCCATACTGGCACCATAGTTGGTTTCTGTAGCTTTCTTGTACCTGGTAGAGGAAAAAATATCCTCCTACTTTGGTTTTCAAGACTGTCTTGGGTGGGGCGCCTGGCTGGTTTAGTCAGTAGAACTTGGAACTCTTGATTTCTGGGTTATGGATTCGAGCCCCATGTGGGTGTAGAGATTACTTAAAAATTAAAAAAAATTAAAAAAAAAAAAGACTACAGGGCGCCAACTGACTCTTGGTTTCGACTCAGATCACGATCTCATGGTTTTGTGGGTTCGAGCCCTGCATCAGGCTCTGTGCTGGCAACTTGGAGCCTGCTTCAGATTCTCTGTCTCCCTCTCTCTCTACCCCTCCCCCACTTGGACTGTCTCTGTCTCTATCAAAATAAGTAAACTTAAAAAAAAAAAAAGACTGTCTTGGGTATTCCTGGCCCTCATTTTAGAACCTACTTTATCAGTTCACACACACACACACACACACACACACACAGACACACACACAAATGCACACAGATAAAACCTACTGGGATTTTATTTGAGCTGCACTGAAACCATATGTCAATGTCAATTTTGGAAGAAATGGCACCTTTACAATATTGAATCTTTTGATTTTTGAACATAGTTTTTCATCTATTTATGTCTTTATTTCTTTCAATAATGTGTGTGTATAAGAGTTGTTGCACATTTTTTTAACGTTCATTTATTTTGAGAGCAAGCGGGGGGTGGGGAGGGGCAGAAAGAAAGGAAAGAGAATCTTTTGCTGACAGCATGGAGCCTGATGTGGGGCCCCATTTCACAAACCGTGAGATCATGATGGGAGTGGAAGTCAAGAGTTGGCCTCTCAACTGACTGAGCCACCCAGATATCCTGTTGCACAATTTTCATTAGCATCATTCCTGGCATTTTGTTACTTGATGCTCTTGTAAATGGCACATTAAAAAAAATTTTAAACTATTGGTGATATATAGAAATTACACCTTATTTATTACACCTTATTTATATATTTTATTTTTAAGTAATCTCTACACCCAACGTGGGATTCAAGCTCACAACCCCAAGACCAAGAGTTGCATGCTCCACCAACTGAGCCAGACAGGTGCCCCACAACTGATTTTTATATATTGACCTTGTATTCAATGTCTAAGCTCACTCTAATAACGTACTATAGGTTCTTTAAAATTGTTTACACACACAATCCTATTGCCTGTGCTTATGTTTTATTTTTTCCTTTCCAATCCTCATACCTTTTTATTTTTCCTGCCTTACACCACTGGCTAGGTAGGCCCTCCGATATAATATTGAGACTTGTCATGAATGTAAAATGTTTTTCTCCAGTAATGTTCTGCTGCTCCAGAGGTGAGGAATACACGAATAGTCGATTTTAAGTGGGGTTAGATTGTAGCCCAGCATGTTTGTCTAAGAAAAGCAGGACAGGTGAGTTGTTATAACACTGGATTCTAGAAGGCTAATGGTAAAAGTAAGGAACTGAAGAGGTGAGGCACGATGGATTGCAGATCTCAAGGAGATCAAAGAACTGTTGGATAATTGAGCTGGATAGGTTAGCGAGGTCTTCTGGCCTACTCTCCCAGCAAGGTACCCACTGGGAGGAAGTTGGGAGGAAGTAGGGGGGCTAACGCAGGGTAGAAGGAAAAGGCAGCAGATGTCGTAGAGAGCAGTTTCTGCCAAGCCTTTGCCCTCTGGTCTCCCGGACTGGTCTCCATCTGCCCCACAGCAGCCTCGAACCCAGGTTTCTCACTCCCGGGTGGGCCTTCTAGTTTAGAGATAAAGAGAAGAGGCAGAGGATGAACCATGTAGGGATCTTGCTATGTTCCTAGGAAGTAGGAGCAAGTCTGGAGTTGAAGGAGGAACTATCATCAATACTTGGTTTCTGTCTTTACCAGGGACATTAGAAGCTGCCGCTGGAGCGGGGGTGGGGCACAGAGGTGAGTGCACATGGGGAGCGGGAGGCCTCCATAGTACAGCAGTCACAATGACAGGACAACACTGGAGGTGGGAACATTAGGGAGTGACGGCGCTAGCCACCGCAGTTACACCGCGAGTCAAGAGTATTAAGGAGAGGTCTAGGTCTTGCTCTCTACAGAAGCATCAGCGGAAGCCAGTGCTAGCCCTAATGAAGACAGCAGAGCTCGATTTTCCTCGGCCATGGTTCCTTTACCCCTCTGCACATGTGCCCACTTAGCCTCCAAGACCTAGGATGGCTCCTCCTTCCCTTGCAGCTGCAGAGTTCCTCCTGGTTATTCGAGGCTCTGCCCAGGCATTTTCTCCAGCAGGAAGCCGTCCCAGATAGGTAAGTTGGCTGAGGCATCTCCTCAGGGACCCTAGTACTCTTCCGCCTAGCGTTCCTCCTGCCTCCCTCCTTTACTGGCGTAAAGTTTCGTGCCCTGCACTCACTAGATTGTGGACCGGGAGGGCGACTGTGCAGCCAAAACCGCGTCTCCAGCATCGCCCCTCCAGCCCCTACATCGACTGGTCCCCATCCAACCCAGTTCCGCCTTCAGCAGCTCAGCAGTGCTCCATTCTCACGCCCATAGGAATCAAGACTGTACATCTGGCGCGAAGGTCCGATCTTAGCGGGTCCTCAAATTCTGGAGCCCACCTGCCAGCTTTCCACAGCTAGGTAAGGGCGCTCAGAAGGTGGGACCCACGGGAGCCCCCCTCCCGGAAGTGAACAAGTCGAGGGGCCAAAGAATGTGCCATCTGATTGGTCGATGGTGATGTCATAGGTACCCTTGGAGTGGGCTGCAGGCCTGAATAGGGAGTTTTGCGTTAGTTCCTAACAAGAACCGCGCCCCTTGGAACGTTCTGGGATCCCGCCCTAAGCCCCTCCTCGGTCTGGGGACGCCCGCGCCCTTTATCCATGATGCTGCAGGGCGTTGCCGCTGCTGCTTTTGCAGACCAGTGGGAAAAGAGCCTCCGGATTTTCTCCGGGCTATCCTGGAAGCCACAGAACCCTCCCCTAAGACAATGAGTCTAGCGTCGGGGGGCGGAGCCTCCCATTGGGCCAATAGTTCTCTCCCAACCCAATGTCGTCTTTTGTGACGTCTATTCCGCCCTGTCTGCCCATTGGCCAGCCGGAACCGACTTGCGCCTGGAGTTGCTCAGCTCTGGGAGAACTGTATTGAACCGTGGGAGGAGGATTGAGCTTCCGTTAGTCCCTTCAAGGGGTTAAAGGACGCGGTCGTGGAGGGCGAGGGGCGGGGATCCCAGGAAGCCGTGGCTGCAGTCATACAAGGCAACGCCGGGCTCCACGTGGCATCCCAGAGCTTTTGACACCCAGAGTGGAGGGGTCCCCAGCTCAGGAGACTGCTGGGTTCCAGCAAGGCAGGGAAGAATTTGGCCTCTATTCACGCTTGGGCGGGTCACCTCCAGTCCCTGCTCTGCAGAGATGCTCCAAACAGATGGTCGCGACTTGTTTCATGAGTTAAAACTCAGTGATCGAACAGTTCAAGCTATCAAGTTTAGGTGTGGCGTCCCAGGTCCCCATCCAGTTAACCTCCCCTCGCCTGCAGGATTCCACATGGTACCCCTGCCAAGAGTCATGAGAACGCTCTCTGCAACATTGGCACCAATTTTCATACCGAAATCCGGGATACGGTCCGGAACTAGTGCTCAGGACGGGGAACAAAAGACTTACAAACAGAAGAAAGGATGAGAGATGGAGCTGAGACCGCGCCTAGAAGGAGGAAGGCGGGTGAGGGAGGTGTCCCAAAGCAAGGAGGGTGGATCCAGGGGCGGCGAACCTTCAAGCTCTATTCAGCACCGCGGGCAGCAGTTATGCTTTGCCCTTAATAAAGATGGCGATCACAGCTTCAGCAGTCAGATTTGCCATGCGCCACGGGTTGTACCACCGGATTTGGGGCTTCGGGGCGGAGGTGGAACGAACCATCGCTGAGGCTGGGAGCCATGTTGGAGCGGCGGGAGGCGGCAGCCGCGTCGGGGATGCTGTGGTGGGGGCGGCAAAAGCCGGGGCCGCACGCCAAAGGGGCTCTGGCTGCGGAGTAGATGGTGCCCAGAGGGCGAAGGCGGTGCGGAGCGACAGGCCGAGAGGCGGGGGACCGGGGCGGCGGCAGGGGCCCGGGAGGGGGCCCGAGCGGCGGGGCGGGCCCAAGGCCCGGACCCGGGCGAGGGGCGGTGGAGGCCGTGTGGGGAGGCGGGGGGTGATGGCGAGGCGGCTGCCGTGGTGGGGTCTCAGGGGGCCGACGACCCCACTACTCCTACTCCTTCTCCTCCTCTCTTTGTTCCCTCTCAGCCGAGAGGAGCTGGGGGTCGACGGGGGCCAAGGCTGGGACCCAGGGGTAGCTGCCGCTACGGGGCCAGGGGCGCGGACCGGCGGCGGAGCCTTAGCTCTTTGTCCCGAGACGCCCGGGGTCGAGGAGGATGAAGAGCCAGGCTTGGGAGTCAGGGAGCCCGTCTTCGTGGGGCTCCGAGGGGGAAGGCAAAGCGCCCAGAGTGGTCGAGGGCCCCCTGAGCAGCCGGACGCGGGGCTGGGGACGAAATATGGGGTCCAGGCTTTAGGCAGCCGCGGGCAAGGAACAGGACGGGGACCAGGGTCTCTGTTATGTTGGCGCCCAGAGGTCTCCTCTTGCGGGCAGACAGGACCCTTGCGAAAAGATAGTCAGTCCCCAGAGGCTCTGTCCCCAGGGGTCCCGAGCCTGGAGAACAGCTCGCCCTTCCCTTTGGACCTTCTGGTTCAGCCCCGTGGTTACAAGCGAGTGTTCTCCCAGAGGAATGCTGGAAGAGGCACCCCCAAAAAAGTGGGAACCACGCGCTGCTGCGGGGAATTGTGGGCACTGAGGCGCAGGGGTCAGAGCGAGGGAACTGCGACATCTCGAGCGGAAAGGACAGCCCCCCAGCCGGACTGTCCCCCCGGGGCTCTGGGATGTGGCCCTGGACTGGATTCAGCACCGCGCATAGAGAGGACAGCTCCCGTGTCTGTTTCAGCACCGCGCGAGTCTCGGACAGCTCCCGAGCCGACGCCCGAGCGCATGCGCTCGCGTGGTCTCTTCCGCCGCCGCTTCCTCCCGCAGCGCCCCGGGCCGCGCGCCCCGGAGGTCCGGGCTCAGTCAGGAATCTGGAGAATACCCCCAGCGAGCAGGGTCCGTCCCCGTCGCGCCGCGAACCGCCACCCGCAGTTTCCTCAGTACAACTATCAGGCGCTAGTGCCTGAGAATGAGGCGGCTGGCACCGCGGTGCTACGCGTAGTGGCGCAAGACCCGGACGCAGGCGAGGCCGGGCGCCTAGTTTACTCGCTGGCTGCGCTCATGAACAGCCGCTCGCTGGAGCTGTTCAGCATTGACCCACTAAGCGGCCTCATCCGCACAGAGGCTGCTCTGGACCGCGAGAGCATGGAGCGGCACTACCTGCGCGTGACGGCACAGGACCACGGCTCGCCGCGCCTCTCGGCCACTACCATGGTGGCCGTTACAGTGGCCGATCGCAACGACCACGCGCCGGTGTTTGAGCAGGCGCAATACCGGGAGACGCTTCGCGAGAACGTGGAGGAGGGCTACCCCATTCTTCAGTTGCGTGCCACAGACGGTGACGCGCCGCCCAACGCCAACCTGCGTTACCGCTTCGTGGGGCCGCCAGCTGCGCGCGCCGCTGCCGCTGCCGCTTTCGAGATTGATCCGCGGTCGGGCCTCATAAGCACCAGCGGTCGCGTGGACCGGGAACACATGGAAAGCTACGAGCTGGTAGTGGAGGCCAGCGACCAGGGCCAAGAGCCTGGGCCCCGCTCTGCCACTGTGCGTGTGCACATAACCGTGCTGGATGAGAACGACAACGCGCCCCAATTCAGCGAGAAGCGCTATGTGGCGCAAGTGCGCGAGGATGTGCGCCCCCACACGGTGGTGCTACGCGTCACAGCCACCGACCGGGACAAGGATGCCAATGGACTGGTGCACTACAACATCATCAGCGGCAACAGTCGTGGCCACTTTGCAATCGACAGCCTCACGGGCGAGATCCAGGTGGTGGCACCTCTGGACTTTGAGGCAGAGCGAGAGTATGCCTTGCGCATCCGGGCTCAGGATGCAGGCAGGCCACCACTGTCCAACAACACAGGCCTGGCCAGCATCCAGGTAGTGGACATCAATGACCATACTCCTATCTTTGTCAGCACACCCTTCCAGGTCTCTGTACTGGAAAACGCACCACTGGGCCATTCGGTTATCCACATTCAGGCAGTGGATGCGGACCATGGGGAGAATGCCAGATTGGAGTACTCCCTAACTGGTGTGGCACCTGATATGCCCTTTGTGATAAACAGTGCCACTGGCTGGGTCTCTGTGAGTGGTCCCCTGGACCGTGAGTCTGTGGAGCATTATTTCTTTGGTGTGGAGGCCCGAGACCATGGCACACCCCCACTCTCAGCCTCAGCCAGTGTCACGGTGACCGTGCTAGATGTTAATGACAATCGGCCCGAGTTTACGATGAAGGAGTACCACCTACGGCTGAATGAGGATGCAGCTGTGGGCACTACTGTGGTCAGTGTGACCGCTGTAGATCGTGATGCCAACAGTGCCATCAGCTACCAGATCACAGGCGGCAACACCCGGAATCGTTTTGCTATCAGCACCCAGGGGGGCGTAGGTCTGGTGACCCTGGCTCTGCCACTGGACTACAAGCAGGAACGCTACTTCAAGCTGGTGCTAACTGCTTCTGACCGTGCCCTTCATGATCACTGCTATGTGCACATTAACATCACAGATGCCAACACTCACCGGCCTGTCTTTCAAAGTGCTCACTACTCAGTGAGTGTGAATGAGGATCGACCAGTGGGTAGCACCGTGGTGGTCATCAGTGCCTCTGATGATGATGTGGGTGAGAATGCTCGTATCACCTATCTCCTAGAGGACAACCTGCCCCAGTTCCGCATCGATGCAGACTCAGGGGCCATTACACTACAGGCTCCACTGGACTATGAGGACCAGGTGACCTACACACTAGCTATTACAGCTCGGGACAATGGCATCCCACAGAAGGCAGACACCACTTATGTGGAGGTGATGGTCAATGATGTCAATGATAATGCTCCACAGTTTGTGGCTTCCCACTACACAGGGTTGGTATCTGAGGATGCCCCACCTTTCACCAGTGTCCTGCAGATCTCAGCCACTGACCGGGATGCTCATGCCAATGGCAGGGTCCAGTATACTTTCCAGAATGGGGAAGATGGGGATGGAGATTTTACCATTGAGCCCACCTCTGGCATTGTCCGCACAGTGAGGCGGCTGGATCGGGAAGCAGTGCCGGTGTATGAACTTACTGCCTACGCAGTGGACCGAGGTGTGCCCCCACTGCGGACTCCAGTCAGCATCCGGGTGACGGTGCAGGATGTAAATGACAATGCACCTGTCTTCCCAGCTGAGGAGTTTGAGGTGCGAGTGAAGGAGAACAGCATTGTGGGCTCAGTGGTGGCTCAGATCACTGCAGTAGACCCTGACGAAGGCCCCAATGCCCATATAATGTACCAGATTGTGGAGGGGAACATCCCTGAGCTGTTCCAAATGGACATCTTCTCTGGAGAGTTGACGGCACTCATTGACCTGGACTATGAGGCTCACCAGGAATATGTGATTGTGGTGCAGGCCACGTCTGCCCCTCTGGTCAGTCGAGCCACTGTGCACGTCCGCCTGGTTGACCAGAATGACAACAGCCCTGTGCTCAACAACTTCCAGATCCTCTTCAACAACTATGTATCCAATCGCTCAGACACCTTCCCCTCAGGTGTTATTGGACGCATCCCAGCTTACGACCCTGATGTCTCTGACCACCTCTTCTACTCTTTTGAGCGGGGCAATGAGCTGCAGCTGCTGGTGGTCAACCAGACCAGTGGGGAGCTTCGACTCAGCCGCAAGCTAGACAACAACCGCCCACTGGTGGCCTCCATGTTGGTGACTGTCACAGGTGAGGGATGGGGGGCAAGCAAGTGACCCAGTGACCTCAACCTGTCAGGGCCTCAGGGGCTCCACAGGGCACCTCAAACCAAAGAAGGATTTCCAAGCGTTCCAAGAATCCCTTAAGTGCTGGGTTCCTGCACCCCACAGGATCTGCCATAGGCTTCACAGGTTAGGTTCGCATGATCTCTGCTTAGAGTCTTGGGCACTCTCCCCAGAACCCCCAAAATACTAGGGCATCTAGCAAACCCCGAAAGACTGTATGAACTTTCTACTATACTATACTAGGGATAGTGCCCCACCCCCAAAAGTCTGCAGGTCCTGGGTTAATGCCCTGGAGGCCACAGGGAAAGCCAGCTTGGGCCAGTCAGCCCACACCACACCCCTGTTCAGATGAAGCATTACTTTGGGTCCAGTCTGACCTTCACCCCAGCTGTACAGGGGAGGCGGGCCAGTAGTTTAATGGTCACGAACAGCAGTTTTCTCTGGCAGGTTGAGATAGAGAGTGGGCCCACACTGGCCTGGCGGCTATCCAAGGGGCTAACTGAGGCCCTGCTCTTTGGGAAAATGTCCAGAGACCCACCTGCCTCTTTTCTACCTCAACAGCCCCAGATTGTCACAAACACTCCCTCATAGGAGGGCGCAGTGGGAGAGGCTCTTGCAATCGTGCCTACTGCTGCGGAGGTTGGGAGAGAGGCTTCAACTGGTGTTCACTCCCCAGTTCGGGAGCATGGACTTCCTGGCACTGCCAGAGAAGGCACAGCCTTCATTTATCCCTCAGTTCAGTCAACAATTAATCCTTATTGACCATCCGGTGTGTGCTAGGAGCTGAGAACAAGGTATATAAGTACTTCATTCTCATTTTGAGAGGTGACCACTGAGATCACAGGACCCAGGTCTGGGATAATGGGCAGCTTTCTGATCCAAGAATGCTGGGGTGGAGGGGGAGGGCGGGTGAGCAGTGGTCCCTCTTCCTGAAGAGAGGGAGTTTGCTGAGCCAGGATTCTGGGGGATGGGGTCAAGTGGTCACAGTGCCAGGGACCCTTCTAGTGCCATGGAAAAGCGGTTTGCTGACCAGAGATAGGGGATGGGTAATCATCAATCTAGAACGCTGTTTGTTTCTTTGAAGGGATACTGTGCTGGTTATGCAATGCTGGCGAGTAGGAGTGGGTGGTCAGTGGCCTTGGCTCCTCTTTGTGTTCTGAGGGTGGCCTGCTGACCATGAACCTGGGGGAAGGTGGGTTACTGACTATTTAGGGACTTTCTTGTGTGCCGTTGGAGGAATGACTTAGGGACGCAACGGCTAACACAGGTCTCTCCTGGTGTTGGAGGGAGGGGAGAGGAAGCAGCAACTTTGCACCTTGATGCTGAGGGTCACAAGCCCCAGATCCCCTTGTGTCTGGCAGGGTCAGCCGGCTGACTCACAGGTGCTGGGGGTCTAGGCATTCACTGGCCCCAGCCCTCTGAGTCCCGGGGAGGCGCACCCGCTGACCCCAGACTGACCACTGCCTCTACCCACATCCGCAGATGGGCTGCATAGCGTGACGGCGCAGTGTGTGCTACGCGTGGTCATCATCACGGAGGAGTTGCTGGCCAACAGCCTGACCGTGCGCCTGGAGAACATGTGGCAGGAGCGCTTCCTATCACCGCTGCTGGGCCACTTCCTGGAAGGCGTGGCCGCGGTGCTTGCCACACCCGCTGAGGATGTCTTCATCTTCAACATCCAGAATGATACGGACGTTGGGGGCACCGTGCTCAATGTGAGCTTCTCGGCGCTGGCGCCGCGGGGGGCCGGGGCGGGCGCTGCGGGTCCCTGGTTCAGCTCAGAGGAACTGCAAGAGCAGTTGTACGTGCGCCGCTCGGCCCTTGCCGCCCGCTCGCTCCTGGACGTGCTCCCCTTTGACGACAACGTGTGCTTGCGCGAGCCCTGTGAGAACTACATGAAGTGCGTGTCAGTGCTGCGCTTCGACTCGTCCGCGCCCTTCCTGGCCTCGGCCTCCACGCTCTTCAGACCCATCCAGCCCATCGCAGGCCTGCGCTGCCGCTGCCCGCCCGGCTTCACGGGAGACTTCTGCGAGACGGAGCTCGACCTCTGCTACTCCAACCCGTGTAGGAACGGCGGCGCCTGCGCGCGGCGCGAGGGCGGCTACACCTGCGTGTGCCGCCCGCGCTTCACAGGTGGGCGGGCGGCGGGCCTGGAGGCGCCACGGGCAGGCGGGGCTACAGTGCAAGTGAGGATGAGGAGTCAGTCTTGAGTCTACCGGGGTCGGGCGCGGCGCGGTTAGGCGGAAAGTCGTAGGACCCGGCCCTGGGGGAACCTAAGGCTCTGAAGAAACGGAGAGAGGTCTTAGGCAGGCTGAGACTGCGCCGGGGGCGTGGCGGGGGCGTGGCCGGAGCGTCTGGGAACGTGGGGCGGGGCCAGACTGACAGGGGGCGTGTCCGCCCCAGAGAGCTCGCCCTTTCAGAGGGCTGGGAGCCTTTGGGTGGGCGGGGCCCGCTGGAAACCAGGCGGTGTGGTGGTGACCTCCTCCGACCGTGGTTTGACTCCTAGGAGAAGACTGCGAGCTGGACACGGAGGCCGGACGCTGCGTCCCCGGCGTCTGCCGCAACGGGGGCACCTGTGCCGACGGGCCCGACGGCGGCTTCCGCTGCCAGTGCCCGGCGGGCGGCGCCTTTGAGGGCCCGCGCTGCGAGGTGGCGGCGCGCTCCTTCCCTCCCAGTTCGTTCGTCATGTTCCGCGGCCTGCGGCAGCGCTTCCACCTCACGCTGTCCCTCTCGTAGGTGCCCGCCCGGTATCTCTGCGCGCCTGCACGCCGTCCCCACTCCCTCAGTGACCCTGAGTCAGATTCCCCGCTGCCCCATCCTGACGTCCCACAGGACACCGCCCCTCCCCGGATGTCCTGCCTGGGTGTCTTGAGCGTCACTGTCCCTGATGTCACTGCACCCGCTCTACTTCTTTCCTGCCCCACCCTAGCCTGGGCTGGCGCCCCTCAAAACTTCTTGTTGCAGGGATGGTGGATGTGACGAAATGTCCCGCTGGTGACACGCCCTATCCACCCCACCCAGGTTCGCAACAGTGCAGCCAAGTGGACTACTCTTCTACAATGGGCGCCTAAACGAGAAGCACGACTTCCTGGCCCTGGAGCTCGTGGCCGGGCAAGTGCGGCTTACATATTCCACGGGTGGGTGCTCCCATGGATGTGTATGTGGGCGAGTGGGTACATGTGGGTGAGATGGTTGGGGGGCATAAACCTCGAGTCCCCTCAGTTTTGCCTCACTGCACGCCTAAACACCTACCTCCATGTGAGGACATCAGTGAAGATCTCTCCCCCTTAGCCATTCACTGGGCGAAAGTCCATCTTTCTCCAAGTAGTATGTGCTTCTCCTATCTTCCAAAGGCACTCTGGTCCCGCCAGTGTGGTCACCAGTGGATGGGACTGATCTGATGTATCCAGGACCATCCTGGGAGTAGCGGTGCCTACCTGAGTGGGGATGGGGAGGGAAAGGTAACTAGGCAGCTCCAGACAACCTTCCACATGTATCCCCTGCACAGGTGAGTCCAGTACAGTGGTCAGCCCCACAGTTCCAGGGGGTCTGAGTGACGGGCAGTGGCACACAGTGCATCTGAGATACTACAACAAGGTGGGCACCACCCTTGGCATGGCAGTATGAGGGGAGCTGGGATGCCAGGTTCTGCCCCTTATGGGTCAACCCTGGAGGTCCTGTTGAGTGGGATGCCTGGGTTTCTAGCCCCGGACAGATGCCCTGGGGGGTGCTCAGGGCCCCTCCAAGGATAAGGTGGCTGTGCTGAGCGTGGATGACTGCAACGTGGCGGTGGCTCTGCAGTTTGGTGCTGAGATTGGCAACTACTCATGTGCAGCGGCTGGCATGCAAACAAGCTCCAAGAAGTGAGACCCCAGCCCCTGATCCCCGTGCCTTCTGCCTGCCAAAACCCATTCCAACCCTCACCCTTTGCCCCTCTCCAGCCTGCCACCCCATCCTTCCCCAAATCACAAATCCTCTCCCTGCTAGGACACTGAAACCCTACCTCACCCTAGCCCCATCCCTTTATTCTACCCCTGCCTCCCCTTTCCCACACATGGTCCCCAAGCACCCAGTCCCCCAGTCTCCACTGCCCCCTTTGCTAATGCCCCACATCTCCACTTGGCACCCCTAGACTCTTCACCAGCCACCCAAATGCCTTACTCATCCTAGCCTTCAGCCCCTCCTTCACCTTTCCCCGGACCATCTGTCCATCATTAGCTCTCCTTTGTACCCCACAACTAAAGTTAGGCCCCACCTTCTTCCCTGGCTTGGCCTTACCCTCCCCCCTAAATCACCTTTACCCTCTGAGTCCTACCCCTCCCCCCCTTCCTGTGGCCCTCAGGAGTAACCCTACCTTGTCCCCTGTCCCAACAATGATGCGGACCCCTGATCCCCAGGTCCCTGGACCTGACAGGCCCTCTGCTCCTGGGGGGTGTCCCCAACCTCCCCGAGAACTTCCCCGTGTCGCACAAGGAGTTCGTTGGCTGCATGCGGGATCTGTACATTGATGGCCGCCGAGTGGACATGGCAGCCTTCGTTGCAAACAATGGCACCGTGGCAGGTAGGCCATGTCCCCATATTAGGGAGGGGGAGGAGGGCTACGTGGAGTGATTCCAAATCTGACTTTATCCTTGTTTCCGTTGCTGGCAAGCATTGTGCCATAGCCTAACCCTTAGGGCCTGCCTCCTTCCAACTCCACCTTGAGAGAATACGGGGCTGAAATCATGGCCATTTTTGGCCCCTCTGGACTCCTGTGTCCTCTATAGTACTTGTGCCCCCTGCCCCCTATGTTCTCACATCCTTTATGTGCCTTCCTCTCCCAGGCTGCCAGGCCAAGCTGCACTTTTGTGACTCGGGTCCCTGTAAGAACAGCGGCTCCTGCTCAGAACGCTGGGGCGGCTTCAGCTGTGACTGCCCTGTGGGCTTCGGTGGCAAAGACTGTAGGCTCAGTGAGTGGGCAGCATGGGGCAAGAGGGGCCTGCAGGGTAAGGTCTGTTCCTCAGGTGGGGCCTGTGATCCTGTTCCTTTTATCCCCTCAGCCATGGCCCATCCCCATCATTTCCGTGGCAATGGGACACTGAGCTGGGACTTTGGAAATGACATGACCGTGTCTGTGCCGTGGTATCTGGGGCTGGCATTTCGGACACGGGCGACGCAGGGGGTCCTGATGCAAGTGCAAGCTGGGCCACACAGCACGCTCCTCTGTCAGGTGTGTCTGTCTTCCTGGCCCCTCCCTAGACCCTAAACTCTCAACCTCTAATGCCACCAGCAACATTCCTGGTCATACGACATAGTCCTGCCAGGTGAACTGATTGTACTTGGCCCTGCTCTGGACCCTGGCCCTTGACCGTCTTCTCCACCATAATATCCTCTGCAGGTGCAGAGCCCCAGCATATCTTTTCTGTGCTAGCTGAACCAATACACAACCCCTCATCTTGACCTCTGAGTCCCCTAACTTCAGCGACATGATGTCCCTAGGCACAATGCCCTGTGTGCCAGATACAGCCTAAGCCCTGCAATCCTGACGTCTGAACCCCCTGATCTCACCTCCTGACTCTCCTGGCCCCAGCCCAACTTGGGCCCTGACCCCAGGGCTGTGTTTCTCTATCTGCAGCTGGATCGGGGGTTGCTGTCAGTGACAGTGACCAGGGGCTCGGGCCGTGCTGCCCACCTCCTTCTGGACCAGGTGACTGTCAGTGATGGCCGGTGGCATGATCTGCGGTTGGAATTGCAGGAGGAGCCGGGTGGCCGGCGGGGCCACCATGTCCTCATGGTCTCACTGGACTATAGCCTCTTCCAGGTCTGATCTCTGACTCTGGGGTAGTCCATTCTCAGTCTTCCAAACATACCCACCTCATTTGACCCCTCTCTAGTCCAGTTCCCCTCAACTCCCTCCACTGTACCTCACTCTCCCGGCAGTCCCTTCCTTATGCCCTTGCTCTGAGCCCACCCTGCCAGCCAGGCCTGCTGAGGTCAGAGAGGCTATCCAGATTTCTGGCCTGGTCTTGGAGTACCACTGCAGCCAGTACATTCCCTAACACTTGGGAGCCCCTTCTGGTCTCTGTCCTGATCTCCCTAGCTCAAAGCTATGAAATTTCAGGATCTATTTTGGGTCCGGAAAAGAGAGGCCTGGCAGGGCCCAGTTCTTGACCAAAACCTTGTTATTATCCATCCCCCACCTGCTCTAGCGGGTCCTCCACACTCGGGAGCAGCTCATTCCCAGACCATTCCCCTGGTCCAGAGGGACAGAGGATGGTCATGCAGGGCTAGGACAAGGCCAAGACTGACTCTAGGGTAGGGCAGGGATCCATCAGGCGCCCTCACACCCCTGGTGCTGACTGTACCCCTCCCCCAGGACACCATGGCAGTGGGGAGTGAACTGCAGGGCCTGAAGGTAAAGCGACTCCATGTGGGAGGCCTGCCCCCCAGCAGTGAAGAGGAGGTTCCTCAGGGTCTGGTTGGCTGTATCCAGGTGGGGGTCAGCATGGGAACATGATATGGGCCATTAGGGTGAGTGGTCAAAAGTCAGGAGCACCTTGGGACTTGAAAAGCTACATTCACATAGGGGTTGGCATGGGGAGGGGATGTGACCCAAGCTATCAGGGACAGGCCTTTCAATGCTGTTGGAGGTGAGGGTCCAACTTACATTATCAAGGGTCATTAGAGGTCTGTGTCAGGAGCAGCATGATTAGGGGTCCCATGGGGGCTGAATTGGGGATATTGGGGTTAGGGTCTGGGCTTTTGGGGCGTCTGAGGGAGACTGCATGTCAGGGGTTATCAGATCAGGAGGCTGGCTCTGTAGGGGCTGAGGTGCTTTGACATGGAGCTCACACCTTGCTGGCTGTGTCCATAGGGGGTATGGCTCGGCTCCACGCCTTCGGGATCTCCAGCCCTGCTTCCCCCTAGCCACCGAGTGAATGTGGAACCTGGTTGTATAGTGACCAACGCCTGTGCATCTGGACCCTGCCCACCCCACGCTGACTGCCGAGACCTCTGGCAGACCTTCTCTTGCACCTGCCGGCCAGGTGTGACTTGGGGCCAGGGCAGGGTGATCTGGGTAGGAACCAGAGGCTCATGGTAAAGACTGGGATCACTGGAAGGACAGGTGCCTGCTTCCTCCTATGCTCTGCGGCCAGTGTCCTGAGCTTGCTGACCCAACCTGCAGGTTACTATGGCCCAGGGTGTGTGGACGCCTGCCTCTTGAATCCCTGTCAGAACCAGGGGTCATGCCGCCACCTTCCAGGAGCTCCCCATGGCTATACCTGTGATTGCACAGGCGGCTATTTCGGGCACCACTGTGAGCACAGGTGAGGGGCTGGAGACTGAGATGATGGGAAGACCTGGGGAAGGGGGGAAGTTGTCACGTCATGTGACAACTCCGTCATGTTACGGAGGCATCTCACGTCTCTCCCGGCTGTCTACCTTCAGGATGGACCAGCAGTGCCCACGGGGCTGGTGGGGGAGCCCAACCTGTGGCCCTTGCAACTGTGATGTTCACAAAGGCTTTGACCCCAACTGTAACAAGACAAACGGGCAGTGTCACTGCAAGGTATGCCTGGCCCCTGACCCCTGACCTTTTAACTTTTCTCTAGGCATGATTTGTGATTCTTATTGAGCTTGTTGAGCTCTGCCACCTGATTCAGGCCATAGCCTCTTACCCCTGTCCTGTCATCTAACTGTCACCTCTAGTCCTTGATGTCTGATTCCTCCCTTACATTTTGTTTGAAGCCCCATCTTTCTTCCGGCCTGCGAGTACTGTTCTCTTGACCCTTTGCCCTTGATTCCACTCATTCCTCGAGCCCTGCCCTGAGACCCCTACCTTAAGCTCTGATCTCTGACCTCAGGCCCCTGATCCATTCTCGAACAGGAGTTCCACTACCGACCACGGGGCAGCGATTCATGCCTCCCATGTGACTGCTACCCTGTGGGCTCCACCTCGCGTTCATGTGCACCCCACAGTGGGCAGTGCCCCTGTCGCCCAGGAGCCCTCGGCCGCCAGTGCAACAGCTGTGACAGTCCTTTTGCAGAGGTGACAGCCAGTGGCTGCCGAGGTGAGCAGGCTCCACGCAGCTCCACATATAGAGGGCTGACTCTGGCGTGCTGCCACCAAGTTTCCTGGAATGTTTGGTTCCTTGGGTAGGGCTCTGGGAAGTGTTTCCCAAGGGAGACCACTGACACTTAGGCACCCCCCACATTTGCCCCGGATACTTTGATGACTTGTCGCAGAATCTGACAGGCCAGCTCCTGTAAGGCCAACGGGGGAGTGGTGGTGGTGGGTCTGATGTGGGTGGCAGAGGAGCAGGGTGTGTGGCTGTCATCTGCCCCGGCCCCTGGCCATCTGGTTCAGTGCTTCCTGTTTCCTTAGTGCTCTATGATGCCTGCCCCAAGTCCCTGAGATCTGGCGTGTGGTGGCCCCAGACCAAGTTTGGCATGATGGCCTCAGTGCCCTGTCCTCGGGGGGCCCTGGGTGAGTACCTGAGGGGCAGGAGCATCACTGAGGGTGGGAGTAGGCCTGTCCTCTGACTACTGGAGCCACTTATTTTCCTGAGTTGGGTGTTCTTGCTCCTGCAAAGAAGTGGGAGTGGGGTAGGGGTCCATGTGGGCTCCTCAATACCTCCTAGGGGGTCTGGGTCCATGCCACCATGCCCACCCCCTCACTGAGCATCTGTTTCTCTTGGCTTCTGGGCAGGATTGCGGGGTGCAGGTAAGGGGTACGTGTTTGCTCAGGTGTGCTGCGCCCCCCCACCCCACTGCCAGAGCTTTTGCCGACCCCTCCCGCTGCCTGAAATCCCTGCGGACCCATCCCTGCTGCCTGAGGTCTCTAAAAGCTACTCTCAGCTGCTTGAAGTCCCTGGAGGCCCCTTCCCACTGTCTGAGGATGCTGGGGGCCCTTTTTGGATGCCTGAGGTCCTCAGAGGCCCCTCCTACTGCCTGAGGACCCTGCAGATCCCTCCCCACTTCCTAAGATCCTTGCAGACCCCCTCCTCGGTTCCTAAGGTCCCTTCAGACCTTTTCCTATGCCTAAGTCACAAAAGACCCCTCCCCTCTGTTTGAGGACCCTCCCTGCTGCCTGAGGGCCCGTCCCCACTGCCTGAGGTCCCTGCAGAACCCTCCCCGCTGCTTGAGGTCTCCACAGTGGCTGGACAGAGATCATCTGTGTATGCATGCTCGTGTGTGTGTCTTTCTGTGCCTGTGCACGTGTCTGTGTGTCTGTCTTGGGGGTTCTATGTTTAAGTCAGGGTCCTTCTTTCTGGTGGCTACGAGCTCTCCTAAGACCCAGGTCAATTCTCATTCAGCTCACATCCCCATCTCACAGACAAGGGCGAGAGGGCAGCACTGGGGCTGTTAAAGCTGGCGTGAGAACTTTCACCCCACCCTTGCTCTGGTCACGCAATACTCCTGGAGACCCTGGTCTGTGTGTGCATACGTGAGAGAACACGTGTGTCTGTGTGTTTGTCCTGGTCCACACGTCCATGTATGTGCAGATATGGGCACTGGTGTGTGTGTTTGCTTGCCCTGGGCCACATGTCTGTGAATCTGCCCTGGTCCGTGTGTGCGCGTGCGTGCGTGCGTGTGTGTGTGTGTGCGTGTGTGTGTGTGTGAAAGAGAGAGAGAGAGAAGAGAGAGTGAGCACCCTTGTGCTCTGCTTTATGTAATCAGTGGTTCTGAATGACCCATAGGCCCCTTGAGACTGATAGGCAGCTGGGACTGCCTGGGCTGGGAGCTGGTCCAGGCACAGATGCCTACTATTCTGGTCTCTGCGTCAGAGCTCCCCCTGGGTTAGGGGAGGGTGCTGTGCTCATCATATCAGTGAAGGTGTCCCAGCCCCAGGCCTGACATTGGTTCACCTGCCCCTAGGTGCTGCTGTGCGGCTGTGTGATGAGGACCAGGGCTGGCTGGAGCCTGACCTCTTCAACTGTACCTCCCCTGCCTTTCGAGAACTCAACCTGCTGGTGAGACTGCCCAGGCCTGACTCTGCAACTCAAGACCTGCACTGACCCTGCCCCTGGCCTCGGCTTCCCCAGGCCTGTGCTGAGCCCCAGATATCGTGCCCCATGGGTCATGCCCCAGCCTTTGACCTCCTGAGGTTTTCCTGGTTGCCCTTTAATCTGGCCAAACCCGTCTTCCTATGAAGTTTTTGAGAAAGGCCTAAGGGACCACAGAGCGACCATTCCCATCTTTGTCCTGGCAGCTGGATGGCCTGGAGCTGAATAAGACAGCACTGGATACTGTGGAGGCCAAGAAGCTGGCTCAAAGGCTACGGGACGTGACCGGCCACACCGACCACTACTTTAGCCAAGATGTTCGAGTCACTGCCCGACTGCTGGCCCACCTGCTGGCCTTCGAGAGTCACCAGCAGGGCTTCGGGCTGACAGCCACACAGGATGCCCACTTCAATGAGGTGAGGCTACGCCCTGTGCTCCCCATCTCCCGGACCCCTGCTGAGGCCCCTCCTGACCCTGGGGAAGTGAAGACCCTGGGCTCTCCCTCTTCCCTTGGCCTCTCGAAACCCACCCCCTTGCCTGCCGGGGCCTGTCTGAGTGCCCAGCCAGACCCCTCAGACCTGCCCTCATGTGTCCTCACCTGGCTGAGCCCACTTGCATCTCCCTGCTTCCAGAATCTGCTGTGGGCTGGCTCTGCACTGCTTGCCCCGGAGACCGGGGACTTGTGGGCAGCACTGGGGCAGCGGGCCCCCGGGGGCTCCCCGGGCAGTGCAGGGCTGGTGCAGCATCTGGAGGAGTATGCGGCCACGCTCGCGAGGAATATGGAGCTCACGTACCTGAATCCCGTGGGGCTGGTGACGCCCAACATCAGTATGTGGAGAATGGCGTGGGGGGAGGCTGGAAGGGGGCTGTGAAGGGGCGAGGACCTGGCGGTCTGAGGGGCTGGAGGCTATTGATGTCAACATTAGTAGCAGGATGCTGTGCCACCTCTCTGAGCGCTTTGCAGGGACAGGCTCTGTGCTGGTAGCAATGAAGCGAGGGATTGCGGGACTTGGGTATAAGATGGGGATAGGAGGGGGTGGGGGCTTCTGCATGGGGAGGAGATCCTTGTTGGGTCTCACCCCTCTTCCTCCTGGGCAGTGCTCAGCATCGACCGCATGGAGCACCCCAGTCCCACCCGGGGAACCCGTCGCTACCCCCGTTACCACAGCAACCTTTTCCGGGGCCAGGATGCCTGGGATCCTCACACACACGTGCTGCTGCCTCCCCAGTCCCCACGGCCATCCTCGCCTGAAGGTGAGATCCCTTGGGTGACCCTGGCCCAGTCCTGTTTCCCTGCCCCACCTCTTTCGGCAGATAGTATATTGCCCTCCTGCCAGTTCTCCCCTTGCCAGAGTTACCCGTGTCAGACCCCTGTGTGAGACCCTCCCACATCCACCCTCCGTGCCGCTCTCTCCTCGCCAGCCACTTTCCCTCACCACAGGTGATCTCTCCCAGGCCTCGATATTCAGGATCCGGCCCTGGAGAGCCCATGTCCCCTTCTGGGGCTCCTGCTCTCTCCATCTCCCAGGCCTGGACCTTCAGGGAAGAGATCCCCATGCTGGATGCTGCACCGAGTTGGTTCAGAGCTGGGTTTGTGGGTGCTTGGTCAGAGGTCGCTGACAGTGCTTCCTCCCCCTTCCCCTGGCAGTTCTGCCCACAAGCAGCAGCAGCATGGAAAACTCCACCTCCTCGAGCGCGGCCCCCCCTCCAGCCCCCCCGGAGCCCGAGCCCGAGCCTGGGATCTCCATTGTCATCCTCCTCGTTTACCGCACCTTGGGGGGGCTGCTCCCCGCCCAGTTCCAGGCCGAGCGCCGGGGCGCCAGGTACCGCGGGGGGCATTGCTTCCAGGCCTCTCACCCCTGAGTTGCCTGCAAGCTTCTACCCAGCCTAGCACCCCTTTTTTGGTGGGCAAATGAACAGGTTCACAGTCATCCTGAGACAGCTCCCGAGCACAACTCCAGGGAGCCTTGTCCATGCTGGCTTCCATGGGACTCACGTTCTGTGGGGTTGTGGAGGGGTAGGGCGCAGACAGGTAGGGGCAGAGCCACAGGTGGGGGCAGACTCATAAAGGAGAGAGATACACGCGCCGGGTACAGACAGGCAAACTGGCTAACAGAGGCGGGCAAAGACAGGCTGACCAATCAATGGAGGTCAGATGGGGTGGCAGGGAGGGCAGTTTGAGGCAAACAGTCTGGAGACAGAACCATGACAGCCAGCTATGCCATTGGACTCGGGGTCTTGAAACAGCCCAGCGGAGGCTGAGGAGGTTCCCAAAAATAGCATCCACTCTGGGGCATCCTCTCAGTTAGCCATGCCAATGGCTTGAAGACCAAGAGGTAGGTGGTCAGGCTTGGAGAGGTCAGCGGGGTCCAAGCCCAGGTGGGGTGTCTCCTCAGGCTCCCCCAGAACCCTGTTATGAACTCCCCGGTGGTCAGCGTGGCTGTGTTCCATGGACGCAACTTCCTAAGGGGTGTCCTAGAGTCCCCGATCAGCCTGGAGTTCCGCCTGCTACAGACAGCGAATCGGAGCAAGGCCATCTGCGTGCAGTGGGACCCGCCTGGCCCGTGAGGACCTCCACTCCGGAAACCCTTGGTCCCCTGTTGGCCCCTGGGGGGGCCCAGCCTGCCCTTGGGGCCCCTACCAATGTCCCTAGGCACCCAGGCCCATGAGGAATGTGGGTCCTCAGCTTCAGGCCCCCCTCCCCGCCCCTCCCTTCTGTCTGTCACAAACCCCTGCCTGGCCATGGGGCACTTTCCCGAGGGGATGATAAGTCTAACTGCCCTGTGGCTGCAGGGCGGACCAGCAAGGCATGTGGACAGCACGGGACTGCGAGCTGGTGCACAGGAACGGGTCTCACGCTCGATGTCGCTGTAGCCGGACAGGCACCTTTGGGGTCCTCATGGATGCTTCCCCCCGTGAGGTGGGACTGTGTTCAGAGTCCTGAGGACGTGGGCAGGCCAAAGGGCAGGGGTGGCCAACACCCCAGCGACCATCCTTGTCCCCACAGCGGCTGGAGGGTGACCTGGAGCTGCTGGCGGTGTTCACGCACGTGGTCATGGCAGTGTCTGTGGCCGCGCTGCTTCTGACCGCAGCAGTCCTGCTGAGCCTGCGCAGCCTCAAGTCCAACATGCGTGCAATCCATGCTAATGTGGCGGCTGCCCTGGGAGTAGCAGAGCTTCTCTTCCTGCTGGGGATCCACAGGACCCACAACCAGGTGCAGGGTCGGGGCCAGGGGACCTGTGTCTTGATGACCTTACCTGGCCCAAGAAGTCCTGGAGCTAAAGCTCAGGGTCAGAGGTCAGGGATGCTCAGGTTGGGGCCCGGGTTTGGGGCACGATGCTGGGGCAAGGTGGCTTAGGGGTCAGAAGCGGGGTGAGGCAGGAGTGGCGCTGACGCCCCCCAACCCTGCCTTCAGCTGGTGTGCACCGCGGTCGCCATCCTCCTGCACTACTTCTTCCTCAGCACCTTCGCGTGGCTCCTTGTGCAGGGGCTGCACCTCTACCGCATGCAGGTTGAGCCCCGCAACGTGGACCGCGGCGCCATGCGCTTCTACCACGCCCTGGGCTGGGGCGTCCCTGCCGTGCTGCTGGGTGAGGGCTCTGCTCCCTGGCCCATCCAGGCCTGCGACCCCTGGCTTGTACCCATCACACGGCCTGACTCCTGCCTCCGCCCCCAGTCCCGATCATTACCCCAGCCTCCATCCCTGCCCCCCCCCACGCCATGTGCTCAACGGGGAGCCCGCTGTGCCCCCCACCCCTGGCACGAGAAACTCAACTGCTCTAGAACATATCCCTTTGGTCCTTCCTCTCCTCCCCTACAGGCCTTGCTGTTGGCCTGGATCCTGAGGGCTATGGGAACCCCGACTTCTGCTGGATCTCGGTCCACGAACCTCTCGTGTGGAGCTTTGCAGGCCCTGTCATCCTGGTCATCGTGGTGAGTGTGCTGTAGCTAGTGCCACCCACGCACTCTGCGGCAGGAGCGGCGGTGTCGGCAGAGGGGTACCGGGTGGCAGTCCGCAGGTTTCCAGGCCTCGGTCTCAATTTCTGTTCTCCACTCGACTGGCACAGAGACGGGAAGTGTAGGGTCAGAACTTTGGCTGCCTCTCCCTCTCTGCAGACCTCTCTCTCCATTTCTCAGTCCCTCTCTGGTTCCCTATCTCGGACTTTTTCTGAGTCTAAGTGCCTCTCTGTTTCTGATCTCTCTGGTGTGTGTGTGGGTGTGTACGCCCATGTGCGTGTGTGTTTCTCACTGCTTCTCCCTCTCTGTGTCTTGGTCTCTCTCTGTCCCTGTCCCTCTCTCACTGTCTCTGTCTCTCTCTGTCCCCCCCCCCCGCTCCACATGTCTGGCCGTGGGTCCAGATGAATGGGACCATGCTTCTCCTCGCTGCCCGCACATCCTGCTCCACTGGGCAGAGGGAGGCCAAGAAGACCTCTGTGCTGTGAGTTGTCTGGCTGGGGGAAGTGGGGGATTCTTAGAACGGCAGCCCCCTCCTGGGCAGGCTGGGCTCCAGATTCTGGGTAGGGGGATGAAGTCCTACCTGCCCTGGCCTGTGGCCCCTCTCTGGTACCCTCGCCATACTCTGGCCCCACACATGCTCTGCCCGCTGTCTCCCCAGAGTCGCACTTGGCCTGGATGGCTCGCTGTGCTCCCTGCTCCCATGTCCCACCTACCTGCCACGTTTCTCTCGTATCCTGCCCCCACTTCCCATGTGGTTTCCCCCTGTCTCCTCATGGCTCCCTGACTATCCTCCTGATTCTTTTGGTGACCTCGTGTCTCCCCTAGTGTCCTCCAGAGACCGCCACGTTCCTTTGCGATTTCCTGTCCTTCCATGTCCCCTGTGTGTCCCCCACATGAGCCCTGCGTGACGCACGCTTGTCCCCTCGCGTCCTTCCCTGTTCCGCAGCAGGAGCCTTCGGAGCTGCTTTCTGCTGCTTCTCCTGGTCAGTGCCTCCTGGCTCTTCGGCCTCCTGGCCATCAACCACAGTGTCCTGGCCTTCCACTACCTCCACGCTGCACTCTGCGGGCTCCAGGTAACTGGCACCCTCCCCGCCTCCAGCCCGGTGGGGCTTCAGCAGCAGGCCCTCGAGCCCAGGTCTAGAGCGGACTCCTCCCAGATGACTGACGCCGGGCCGGGTGCTTGTCCTGGACTGACCTTCCCCAGCACTGTGGCTCCTGGCCACTTGCTGCTCCACACAGGCCTCCACTGACCTAGTCACGTGGGCCACTCTGATGCCTCTGAAACTCTCCCTGACTCCCTGACTGGGTCGCCCCTTGACCCCTCACTCCCTCACACTAACTTGCAATGACTGACGCCCCCCCTTGCTGACCCACAGTGACTTATAGGAGGCTTGACCAACCCCCTGCTGGCCCTCCTCTGACCTGTGACTCATTTCTGCTCTCTCACTGACTTCCGGTAACCGCTTGTTGACCCCACGCTGACCCTTGCTGACACAGGGCCTGGCAGTGCTGCTGCTCTTCTGTGTGCTGAATGCAGATGCTCGGGCTGCCTGGACTCCGGCCTGTCTGGCGAGAAAGGCAGCGCCCGAGGAGGCAAGGCCAGCGCCTGGCACGGTGAGGGCCTCTCGGGGCTGGGGAGTCAGGATGGGGACCCCGAGAGGCCAGGGTTGGAGGCCTCCCCAGAGCTGGCTCACACTCCTGTCTGCATCCACCTCCTGTAGGGGCACGGGGCTTACAACAACACGGCCCTCTTTGAAGAGAGCGGGCTCATCCGCATCACCCTGGGTGCCTCCACTGTGTCCTCAGTGAGCAGTGCCCGCTCTGGCCGGACCCAGGACCAAGACAGCCAGCGGGGCCGCGGCTACCTCAGG
The DNA here is from genome assembly GCA_030068075.1 of Paguma larvata. Lineage (NCBI taxonomy): Eukaryota > Metazoa > Chordata > Mammalia > Carnivora > Viverridae > Paguma > Paguma larvata. Next base: position 16,868,623 of record CM057842.1, on the reverse strand, counting down.
TGAGCAGAGCAGTCTTCTCAGGAGAAAGGCGTATGGCTAATACCAGTCCCACTTGACCAGAGGTGGCATTACTGGTCCTGGGATGGTGGTTCTACCCATCCTGGCACCTGGGCCTCTGCTCCTGCTTCTGTCTCAGATGCCTCTTGCCACATACCCAGAGGTGCCTTCAGAGCCATTCCACGGCAGTTGGCTATGTGCTCACAGACACCCCAGCCTCCAAAGCACCTCATCACATCCCTCTTTGATGGGGGGGGGGTGGTTCCTGCATTTCCAGGGACAATGTCCTGGTTCGACATGGCTCAGCTGCTGACCACACTGACCACAACCTCCAGGCTCATGCTGGCCCCACTGACCTGGATGTGGCCATGTTCCATCGAGATGCTGGTGGAGGTAGAGGCTAAGGCCGGGGGGGGCAGGGGGAGGGAGGTGGAGGATCTCCCACCATTTCCCTTTCTTGAGAGCAGCAGCTGACTGCAGTGGGGGGAGCTCTCTCCCGGGTCACTGCCCCAGGAGGCACCTGGTTCTCCTGCCACGTCCCAGCCCTTCTGTACTAGCCCACCTCCAGACCTACCTTGGTCCCCAGCCTCGGCTCCCTGGTATAGCTACCCCAAGACCTTCAGCTCCGGGCACTTTCCTGATCCCCAAGTTCCTCGTCTCCCTGAGCCACTGATGTGCCTTCCTTCTGATCTTCCCAATGCTAGCTGCAGACTCCGACTCTGACAGCGACCTGTCCTTGGAGGAGGAGAGAAGTCTGTCCATCCCATCCTCAGAAAGCGAGGACAATGGCCGGACACGGGGACGTTTCCAGCGTCCTCTCCGCCGGGCAGCCCAGAGTGAAAGGCTCCTCACTCACCCCAAAGGTGAGGGGGTACTCTGACCCTGTGGGTGACCAAGGGACACGTCACATTCCACTTGGGTGTGACCCAGGGACGCTGATATTCCTTGAAGATTCCTGGGACTGGCCTATTGGGAACCTGGGGTCATCATCGGGCCCCTGCACACCTCTCCCCATCCTCCTAGCGGTTCTGCTGGCTAGAGGTCCAGGAACAGCAACAAGGTCAAGGTCAAGGTCAGGGATGTTACATGGTGACATGTGATTCCTCCAGCCCCTCTTCTTCCATGAGAGTTGGGGTTCAGCCTGGTTGGTTCTTCCAGGCTTCTTCTTGACCCCTCAGCCGTCAAGTTCCCCCACCCCTACTCTGTCCATCTCCAGAGTGGCAGGCTCACCAGTAACCGTCTCCATGATTCCATTGATTTCTGAGAGACACTCTCCTATACCTGCCTCTGCTCAATCGGTATAGCCAGAGTTTCAGAAGTCAGTAGGGTTAGGGTTAGGGGCGTAGTCACTGAGTCTGGATTGCAGGGGTCCTGAATCAATGGGGTCAACTCAGAGGCTCCTGTAACCTGCTCTGGCTCCACAGACGTGGATGGCAATGACCTCCTGTCCTACTGGCCAGCCCTGGGGGAATGTGAGGCCACTCCCTGTGCTCTGCAGACTTGGGGCTCCGAAAGGCGCCTGGGGCTGGATACCAGCAAGGACGCAGCCAACAACAACCAGCCGGACCTGGCCCTGACCAGTGGAGATGAAACCTCCCTGGGCCGGGCCCAGCGCCAGAGGAAAGGTATGATGCCTGACTTTGGCCTATACTTCAGGGACCCCAGCCCGGAGGATTCCTGCCCCTTTGAGTCTCGCCTGCATTGCCAGGACCTGGGGGTTGCCCCTTCTCTGATCTCCAGGGGAGGTTTGCCCCTACTCCTGCACCGGGGAGACTGACCCTGTCCTGACCCAGGGGATGACTGCCTCTCCACTCTGAGCCCTATCCTCTGCCGCTGTGGAATCCCGCCATTGGGGTTTCTGTCCCCAACCCTGTGTCACAGGGATTCCAGGGGCAGCTGCATCCCTAGACCACCCCCCCCTGCCCCACATACGTACCTTACCCCCTTTTGTTTCTCACACAGGCATCCTGAAGAACCGATTGCAGTACCCACTGGTGCCACAGACCCGAGGTGCCCCTGAGCTGTCCTGGTGCCGTGCAGCCACCTTGGGCCACCGTGCTGTGCCAGCTGCCTCCTATGGTCGCATCTATGCTGGAGGGGCCACAGGCAGCCTTTCGCAGCCAGCCAGCCGCTACTCCTCTCGGGAACAGCTGGACCTGCTCCTCCGGCGGCAACTCAGCCGTGAGCGATTGGAAGAGGCCCCTGCCCCTATTCTTCGTCCCCTGAGTCGGCCAGGTTCCCAGGAACGCCTGGATGCCGCGCCAGGCCGCCTGGAGCCCAGGGACCGGGGCAGTACCCTACCACGGAGGCAGCCACCCAGGGACTACCCTGGTGCCAGGGCCGGCCGCTTCGGGTCACGAGATGCTCTGGACCTAGGGGCACCCTGCGAGTGGTTGAGCACACTGCCCCTGCCCCACAGTGCCCGGAACCTTGACCCACAGCCCCCGCCGCTGCCCCTGTCTCCCCAGCGGCAACTCTCAAGGGACCCCCTCTTGCCATCCCGGCCCCTGGATTCTCTGTCCAGGAGATCGAACTCAGGGGAGCAGCTGGACCGTGTGCCCAGCCGGCACCCCTCACGAGAAGGCCTCGGGCCACCCCCACAGCTGCTCAGAGTTAGGGAGGACCCAGCCAGTGGCCCTAGCCATGGCCCCTCCACAGAGCAGCTGGACATTCTCTCCTCTATCCTTGCCTCCTTCAACTCCTCGGCTCTCTCCTCCTCTGTGCAGTCCTCAAGCACGCCCTCGGGCCCTCACACCACTGCCACGCCTTCTGCCACAGCCTCTGCGCTTGGGCCCTCCACTCCACGCTCTGCCACGTCTCACAGCATCTCGGAGTTATCTCCAGACTCAGAGTAAGCAGGGTCCAGCCACCTGCCCGCACCCTCATCAGCTTAAGGCAAACTCCTGTGTACCCTGGCCCGTGTTCTACCACAGGATGGGGTGTGGGTTGGCAGACGGAGTGGGCTGCCCCAGGCTTAGCACAGCCAGGAGGCCATGGGCTGGGGGCAGAAATCTGGCAGGGAATGGTGGTGTGATTAGCAGGAACTGGGTCTATGATTGGTGCCAGCCACCCTCCCCTGCACCTCCCGCGTGAAGGAAGAGAGATAGGTGCCTTCCAAAGGGCTTGAACAAATGGAGGGGGTGAGAGCAGGGGCCAAGGCCTAGAAGTAGGTGGTAACCTGGTAAGTGGAAGCGGCAAGGGGGAAAGGAAGAGTCATTGCCTGGGAGGCTTTGTTTAGGAGGTGGTTTGGGATAAGGAGGGGCCAGGTGTAGTACCAGGATATGGGCATCTTATACGCCAGGCTGAAGAGCTAACTTTGAAAGTAAATCATTTATCCATTGATTGATTGATTGATTTAGTCAATGTTAAGGTCCTCGTGCTTGTGAGCACTGTGAGGTGGGGCACACAGGAACTGAGCTGGGACCTGGTGCATCTCAGGCACCTGTGGAGCATCCGTGGGGTAGGGAACAGCAGTCATACCTGGGAAGCAGCTGGATGCACAGGAGCCAGAGAAGGAGTGGGGAGGAAACAACGGCTGAGAGGCTTTGGAAGCCAAGAGGAGAGTTGAGTTTCGAGAAGAAAGAACAGCTAGGTCAGGCTCTGTGGAGGGCCGCAGGGCGAAAGGAAGCTTTGGGGAGAAGGGGACCCCAGGCCTGGGGCAGGAGGCCAATAGAACCCAGGCAGAGTCAGAGGAAGAGAAAGGAAGGGGGAGCAGGAGACTTAGAGCCTGGTGCCAGGGACTCTGGAAGGGTGCTGGGGGAGGGCGGAGGGAGAGCTGTGAGTATTGCCTGGACCCAGCTGCAGCCTAACTTTTGGGTCTGGCTGGTGGGAGGTGGCGGTGGGCATGGGAGGCTGAGCAGGGGTTTGGGCTCAGGAGTCACACTTGACCTCTCCAAGTCTCTGTTTCCGTATCTGTAAAATGTGTCTGTAGTAACACTCTTTGAGATGTGGGGCCTCTTTTGAGACAGAAATCCTGTCAAGTGCTTAGTGTAAGTATTTGTACATAGCAGGTGCTCTCTGAGTACCTAGAAAGAAGACAGGTGACCGAGGGGCCTTGCTGATGAGTCTTGGGGTGCAAAAGGGGTCTGAGAATCCTGAAATGGGTGTAAGGGGGCTGAGAGCCAAGGGTGATGGGGTTGGGGGAAGGTGGCAGGGGCCCAGGCTGTGGGGGGAAGCCCAGAGCCCCCTGACTGAATTCTCTCAGCAACCACCTCTGACTACCGCATTCAACTCTGCAGAGTTCCCAGAAGTGAGGGGCACTCCTGAGGGGCAGACTCACGGACGAGGAATGGCTGAGGGCAATGGAAGATCTGAGCTAACAGAAGAGACTCCGGGAGTCAGGGGCTGATTCCCAGGCAGCTTCCTGCCGGCCCCACCCAGCTCTCCCTTGCTGCAGTGCTGAGGCTCTTTGCTCTCTCTGTGAGCGTGTGAGCATGTGTGTAACACGTGCAGGAGGAAGGAACTGAAAGGAGGACTTTTATACGTTTTGTACCTTTGTAACCAGAGAGATATGCTTATGTTATTTTTCAGCTTTTCTGTCTCCCGGGGTTCTGAGGCTGGGCTGGGAGGGGAAGGGGACAGAGGGTAGAATTTGGCCCCATTTGGGTCCCTGGCAAACCATATGCTCTTTCCTCTCATCTTACTGGGGCGGATTCAGACCGGAGAGGCAAGTAGCCTCCTACCCATTGATCTGAATATTGTTAGGGCCCAAAGTACAGAGCTGATCTTTGCTTTTTCTTGGATGCCCCAAGGGCCAAACTTCAGGGACAAGGGGTTGGTCTTGGAAACAGGGGTCCTCTGACCTCCTCACGGGGCTTGCTCATGCTGCCCCTCCCCGTGGATGTGTGTGTTTCTTACGTGGAGTCCCTGCCACTTACTGCCTTATGACCTAGGACTGATGCTGTGGGGTGCTGGTGGAACAGCAGATGTCATGTTTACAGAGCAAGGCTTCCCTTTCTCCCATGGGGAGGGACTCAGGCCTCTATTCAGACATTCCTGCAGAGGGGGGACCAGGGAGCCAGTTGCCAGCCCCTACCCCTGCTGTGAGCAAAAGTTGTCTGTGGTGCCATTTGATTCCCTGATGCTGCCCTATGCTAGAATTTCTTCTGAGAGGGGTGGGAGCAAGGGGAGCAGAAACAAGGGAATTGAAGACACAGAATGTAGGTGCCACTGCCTCGCATGTTTACAGGCCCCTCCCCGGCCTTCGGCACCTGGGCTGCAGTAACTAGTTCCATCTTACTCTATTCTCTTCTACAGGCAAAAATGACTGTTAGGACTCTGTTCGCAAAACTCTCCTTTATTACTTTGTCTGATGTCCAGAACTGGGGACTTTTGGATTTTGTTACTTTGTTTACAGGTCAAGATTTAAAACATTTTCCAAGTTTGTTTACAACTTAAAACTTTGAACTTTTACACTTTGTTTACAGTTGAGAATGTGTTTCCCCCCCCTCTTTGTTTACAAGTGAAAGATAGAGAAGATGGGAGAGGGGCTCGAGGACCCTGGACCGGGCCATCTTGAGGAGTTTCTAGCCCCTAGCTCTCCCAGGCCAAAGGCCAGCCCTGAGCCCCCTGTTGAACAGCAGACCCAGAAATCCTCCAAAGCGGGCATCCTTTTACCGCTACGATAATGGGTTGTGCAGGGTTGTAGGGGGTTCTGTGCAGATGCCCCCCCCCTCTTCCCCACACATAATCTTGGAAGGCAGTTTCCAAGGAGATTAAAAGTTCTTCTTCACTGACTGGTGCCAAATCCCACCAGCCAGGACCCCAGCTCTCCTTACCCAGAATGACCCCAGCCCTTGAAGGGTTGAGGGGCTCAGGCCGGGAGAGGGGGTTGTCCTTGCTATGTCCTAGGTTCTATAGATATCCCTCTCTGGGGGTCCCCTGCTCCAGCCCAGTGGCCCTTTTCCCTGTCTGTGTAAATTGTTCCGTGAAGCCGCGCTCTGTTTTGGGAATAAACTTCTATAGAAAATGGTTATCGCCTCTTTCTGTTTGGGGGTGAGGGTGTAGGGTAGGAAGGTAGCTATGAAAGATTCAGGCCAGGCTGACCTTTGGGAGAAATCTGAGCTCTGCACCCCCCCTCAATATTCAGCTATTTTTAGCCCATTTCATCTGACATTTGGACCAGGTTCCCATCTCTTTCACCCTTAATTCTGGCCTGACGCCTTGTGATTGGGGCCTGAAGTATGAGCACAAGTGCTGGGAGCAAGGTGCCAGGGAAACTCCCCTTTCTCAAGGTGGCAGCATGATGACTTGGTCTTCAGGGTCTGCAACTCTAACCTGGCATTCGCTCTGGCTAGGGGCCCAATCAACCCTGAGAACTGCCCTTGCTAACCTCTCAGCCCATTAACAGCACTGACCCCCACCAGCCTCTGGGACTTGGAGCTGGCTAGGATATCGCGTTCCTTCCCGGCTCAGCCAGAAACCTTCGGACAGAAACCGAGATGCCAGGCTGTGCTTTGTATGGAGGTTGGGAAACTCTTAGTCTCATTCCGGGTCTGAGTGTCCAGAGTCGAAGGGCAGCCTGGGGCACCTTCGGTGTCAGACATTGCCTGATTTTAAGAGGAAAGCACGAAGGTGGCGCCCTTAGAGGCGTGAGAGGCCCTGTGGACCTGATACCCCAAGGAGAGCTAAGGCTCTGGCCACCAGTAGCGCCCCCAGGCAGACCATTTGCGGGTTTCCCTCCCCATCCCCTGGGGATCCTCCATGAGAAGCCAAAATCTGGTATCCGCCTTGTCATACTCAGGGACCTGGGGCGGCGGCTAAGGCCAGCTCAACGCGGGTCTTTACTCCCAGTTCTGCAGTTCTACCCGGTTTAGAAAGGAGATTAAAAGTGAACCCGGAGGGGCAGTACTAACCAGGCCGCAGGGGTGGAAGGAGTTAAATCTTCCGCCTTGGAGCCCGCCCATCCCAAAGCGTGTCACTTAGGCCCCGCCCGAGCACGCTGATTGGTCCCAAGCCTTCCCTGTCCTACCCGGGGATTGGCCCTTGGAGAGCGCCGAAGGTCCTTATCCCGGCCCCGCCTCCCGAGCCATAGCGGCCTCCAGCCCCAGTTCCTGAAGCAGCCGGCACTTGGCAGTACGATAGCCATGGGGCTGTCGGAAGCGTCGGGGTGAGTGCGGGGCGTGGCTCCGGTTCCCCGTGTCCGTGTCCGCTAATCGCCGCGTGGTCCCGGTGCAGGCGCCGGCTTGGGTTAGCTCCGAAGGGGTACCGCCAAGTCCGGAGCAGGCATCTTCCGCCTGCAACGCCTCTGTTTGCCGCTTTTCTGCAGGCAGTTACCCACTGAAGCGAGGGATGGGGGCGGGAACTAGCGCGACCCCCGCTCCTGAGGACTGTGCGGGAAGCCACTCGAACGCAGCCCGCAAGCTGGCCTCGGGCCGCGGGAGGCGGCTGAATGTGGAGGAGACCCGGCCCAGGAGATGCGCCGATGGGCGCGTTGGGGCGGGAGGTCGCGGCACGGAGTCCATAGCGGTGTCTTGAACCCAGTGGCTAGCCGGACAACCGATCCCGGACACGGTGCCTCCGCCGGGAAGGGCTGCGGTGCCCTCCCAGAGGGAGGGGCCAACTTTCTAGGCCCCGCCCTCCAAGCACGCGCTCTGATGGGTGGTGGGGAGCCCTTTAAGAAGACCTGAGTGACTCACGGAGGAGGGGCAAGGGGGCTCAAAGATCTCTGTGAGACTGCCTGGCCAAGAGTCTCTGAGGATTTTCCTTGTACGCACTCCACTGCCTTCTCCAACCAGGACATCCAGGTTAGAGGCTCTTCCCAGGCGAGTTCTTACCCCTCGGGTGGGATCCTACCCCTAGGTCAGGGCTCACAGATCAGAACTTTCCTGACAATTTTCCCAGCAGGGGAGAGTTTCCCCTCAGGGAAGATTCCTGCGCAGCGGAGATCTATTCTCAGGTGAAAGCTTTCGCCCATTCCAGGGGGGAGCCTCCACCAGGTAAGAGCTTCGTGAGGCGACAGTACCCTCCACATGAGAATTTTCCTGGGAGGTGAAGACTCTCCCCACTGAGAAGGCTTCCTTCTCAGTATGAGCTGATAAGAACTCCCTCCCCTCCAGGTCTCCCATTCCCAGGGGAGATCCACCACCTGCTTCAGGCCGGAGCCTTGGTGGGTAAGAGATTCTCCTAGGACAGAACATCCCTGGCTGGTGAAAGCTTTCCCCTATGTGAGCTTTCGCCTGGGGAATAGGAGTTCTTGAGGGGGGGATCTTCCCACTTTGAGTGGGAGCTTGCTTTTCCCAGGTGAGACCCCCTTTCTCCAGGTGAGAACTATTCCCTGGCTTTCTGAGATTAAGCCTGAGTTTGTCCACAACCTGGACCCCGGGACCGGAGGCCCAGGGGCAATCTTAGCCTCAGCACTTTCCTTCTCTTAGAGGGGAGCCCCTCTAAAGAGGAGACTGCCTGAGGAGCCGGACCCCTGGTTGCTGGAGCCCTTCCTCCTGCGTGCGCTCAGACGGCCAGCACTGAGCTCATGGAGCAGCTGGATAAGGACTCAGAGACTGGACAGGGCTTGGCGGGGGGCCGGGCCGGGGTGGGGGGACAGTCAGCCCGGGACCTGGACCTGGTAGAACGCTCACGGCGGGCAGCTATCCCTGGGTCGGAGGTATGGATTGCACTCATCCTGATGTGTTTTTGTAGGGGACTTTGGCCCAGTGAGAGACTTTTCCCAGACAAAGTTCAGGGATTGCCACTGGCTGGGCGTGGGGCCAGCTGGGGGCTGGACCTACTTAGATCTTGAGGTGACTCTCCGACCCCAAGTGGAAGTGTGAGGGAGGTTGGACCAAGGGCTACACTCACTATGACTCTGGTCTCGCCACCCCAGTCAGAGGGACACAGAGGCACTGTTGCCCATGAGGCAGGCCATGGAGCTGAGGAAGCGAAACTACTACGTGGAACGGCCACTGCTGAATCAGGAACAGCTGGAGGAGCTAGGATGCTTGACCTCAGCAACTGGGACCCACCAGTGGCGAAACTGGTTTCGGTAAGGCTGAGGGTGGGGGCTGGCGGCCCCGACAGGATTCAGGTAGACTGTGTTCCCAATACCTACTATTGTGTCCTCAGGTGCTCCTACGCTCGGGCCCGAGCCCTTCTGTTCCAACACCTCCCGGTTTTGACCTGGCTACCCCGGTATCCCGTGCGTGACTGGCTCCTGGGTGACCTGTTGGCTGGCCTGAGTGTGGCCATTATGCAGCTACCGCAGGGTGAGCCATACCTGACCCAGAGGCTGTATCCTCAGTCTTTGGGGGGTGATCTGCAGCCCTTCAAGGCCCTGGCCTCCAAGCCTACATTGTCACCGTTTCGCCTCCAGGCCTGGCCTATGCCCTCCTGGCTGGACTGCCCCCCGTGTTTGGCCTTTACAGCTCTTTCTATCCCGTGTTTATCTACTTCCTGTTTGGCACTTCCCGGCACATCTCCGTGGGTGAGTGGAGCCAGGCTCAGCCTTGCCGGAGGATGTCCACGTTCCCTCGTGGAGGACAGGATGAATGTGGGCTGAGCAGGGCAACGGAACTCCGGGAAGGGGACAGCATTGGTGCTGGGCCGGTGGGAGACTGACCCAAGGTCATTCCCAGGCAGGACTAGGCCTCCACCTGTGGGGCCGCAGATTCAGGATAGCTCCTGGCTGCAGGAGCATATGGGTGAGGCATCGCCAAGGAGCCCAGAACTTGGCAGAGGCCTGACCAGCCTGAGGCAGGCCATCCCCCCTTTCCCCATTTCACCTTCCACGAGGGAAATGACTCGGAGCCGATGGACATGGGCGGAGCAGGGCAGATGATGCAGGGCCAACATTTCCAGCCACCCTCAAGAGCCCCCGAGCTTGGGGTTCATATGTGACCACCAGCATTGCCTCTCTCTGTGTGGCATAGTCTGAAGCTACCTGTCTAGAACTGAATATCTCCTGGCCTCCCCCTTAAGGACAGGGCTCCAGGTTACGGGCAGTGTCCTCTCCCCTTCAGACCTGCCCTGACCTGTCCCTGCAGGCACCTTTGCTGTCATGTCTGTAATGGTGGGCAGTGTGACAGAATCCCTGGCCCCGGATAAGGACTTCTTGGAGACTGCAAACGCCACAGTCAATGAGGAGGCCAGAGACACTGACCGGGTGCAGCTGGCCGCCACACTCAGTGTCCTGGTTGGCCTCTTCCAGGTGCGGAGCAGTCAGGAGTATGTGTTTCCCACCCCCACCACTGCCAACTCATCCCCACCCTCACCCACCAGTTCCCCGAGTCTGACCATCACTGCCCTCCTCCTTACTCTTGCTGTTCACTCATCCCCCTTGGATTCCACCCGCCCTGGGCTGTGCTCTAGCCACCCTGAGGACCCTCGTCTCCCCTGACAATGCCTGGCCACCCCACAGGTGGGGCTGGGCCTGGTCCACTTCGGCTTCGTGGTCACCTACCTGTCGGAGCCTCTGGTCCGCGGCTACACCACAGCCGCATCCGTGCAGGTCTTCGTCTCGCAGCTCAAGTATGTGTTTGGACTCCAACTGAGCAGCCGCTCTGGGCCGCTGTCCCTCATCTATGTGAGTGAGGGTGGGAGGAGGGACGGGTAGGGTGTGCCCCACCATCTCAAGTGCTGGCCGTGACCCTGCCGCCCCTCAGACAGTGCTGGAGGTCTGCCAGAAGCTGCCCCAGAGCGTGGTTGGCACCGTGGTCACCGCATTGGTGTCAGGGGTGGTGCTGGTGCTGGTGAAACTGCTGAATGACAAGCTGCATCGATATCTGCCCCTGCCGATCCCCGGGGAACTGCTCACGGTTTGGATTCTTTCGGGCAGGAGGGAAGGGCAAGGGAGGGTATGTCCCTGGCAGCAGGTGCCCTCGGGGATTTAAAGACCAGCCAGAGTGGGCATCAGGGAGAGTTCCTGGGGCCTGGGTGGGACCACAGCAGGACGGTCCCATGTTGGTGTCTTCCAGTCCCCAAAAAGCACCTTACCCCATCATCCACTTCTCCCCACCCCCTGAGGCTTTGCTTCAGGCCCCCTTCTCCCTGCCTCAGTGGTTTCTCCACACCCTGACTCTGTCCTCTCCCCCAGCTTATTGGGGCCACAGGCATCTCCTATGGCGTGGGCCTGAAGCACAGATTTGGGGTGGATGTCGTGGGGAACATTCCTGCAGGGTGAGCTCTGGCCCCTGTTGGGTCAGGGAGGGGCGGGCGGCCAGGGCCAGCACCCTCCTTTGGCCTCACAGATGCCCCTTGCAGGCTGGTGCCCCCAGTGGCCCCCAAGCCCCAGCTGTTCGCCAGTCTCGTGGGCTATGCCTTCACCATCGCCGTGGTTGGTTTCGCCATTGCCATCTCACTGGGGAAGATCTTTGCCCTGAGGCACGGCTACCGGGTGGACAGCAACCAGGTCTGGGGGCAGCTGGGTAAACAAAGACCCCAAGGTCTGAGGGTGGGGGTGGGGCTGTGTGAGGTGTAGCAGGGGGGACACAGGGAAACAGCAAACAGGGGTGCCTGGGTGGTTCGGTCGGTTAAGTATCCGACTTTGGCTCAGGTCATGATCACACGGTTTGTGGGTTCCAGCCCCATGTCGGGCTCTGTGCTGACAGCTCAGAGCCTGGAGCCTGCTTCAGATTCTGTGTTTCTCTCTGTCCCTTCCCCACTCATGCTCTGTCTCTCTCTGTCTCTCAAAAATAAATATTAAAAAAGAAAAGAAAACAAAACAAAACAGCAAACAGATGGATGTGCTGGGGCCACGCAGGGAACTGAGGGTGGAAGAGCAGGCCATTTGGGACAGTAGCCAAGTCTGGAGGCTGTTGAATGAGGATGGAGGTTGGGGATGCCTAGGCCTCGATATGGTGGCCGGGCACTACACACCTGCACTTCCCTCCACCAGGAGCTGGTGGCTCTCGGCCTCAGTAACCTCGTCGGGGGCATCTTCCAGTGCTTCCCCGTGAGCTGCTCCATGTCCCGCAGCCTGGTACAGGAGGGCGCCTGGGGGCAACACGCAGGTGGGCTTCGGGCGCGGGTATGTAGCTCTGGCTGGGCAGTCCCACCCTGCTCCTCCTTCCACTCCTACTCCTCCACCCTCAGCCCCATCCCTCTGCTCACTCCCACCCTACAGGTGGCTGGGGCTGTCTCCTCCCTCTTCATCCTCATTATCATCCTCAAACTTGGGGAACTCTTCCAAGACCTGCCCAAGGTGAGCCTCCTCCTCCCCACAGCAGGTTTGAGGGACTTGGCTAGGCCAGGGGCTCAAATCAGTCAGGTCATGGGTGAAGGGCAGGGACACAAGGCTATGCCCTGTGTTTCAAGGTTGAGCTCTTTGGGGTGGGATTTGGAGTCAAGGATCAGGGGTTGGAACCCTTCCGAGTGAGATCCAAGTCGTTCAGTTCAGGGGACAGGTGGTGGCTAGCATCACACAGGGCTCATGCCCGGGTGGTTAGGGTGGTCAGCACCTGGGCATCTCTCGGCAGTCCCTGGTGACACTCCCCGCCCCCAGGCAGTCCTGGCAGCCGTCATCATCGTGAACCTGAAGGGCATGTTGAAGCAGTTCAACGACATATGTTCCCTCTGGAAGAAAAATCGAGTGGATCTGGTGAGAGGCCCGCGAGCCCAGGGATGGGGGTGGGGACCCGCAGCAGGGCCCCCTCTAAAGCCTGCTGACCACTGCCCTTCTGCTTTTAGCTCATCTGGCTGGTGACCTTTGTGGCCACCATCCTGCTGAACCTGGACCTTGGCCTGGCTCTTGCAGTGGTCTTCTCCCTGCTGCTTGTGGTGTTCCGTACGCAGCTGTGAGTCTCCCCTCTGGGTCCCCCCATCCCCGCTACTGAGGGACCGAGGCCCACGCTGGCTCCCCACTGCTTTCCTGCATCCCCGGGGTCACGCAGGCTCCCTGGTACCCCCTCGCTGCCGCCTCCTCACACGGTCTCCTTCACAGGCCCCGCTACTCTATCTTGGGGCAGGTTCCAGACACGGATATTTACCGAGATGTGGCCGAGTACTCAGAGGTGGGTAGCAGGGGCTGAGCAGGAGGCCTGGTGGGTGGGACAGAGGCCGAATGGTCTTTGTTAGTCCTGTCTGCACCTGGCAGAGACCCTGGGGACCGAGGGTGCTTTGGTCCTTGGAGCTTCGAGGGAGGAGTTCGAGTCTGCCACCCCTACTTGGAGCTAGGAAGGGGCAGAGGAAGAGTGAGCAGAGGGGCTATGGGAGCCTGAGGAGGGGTCTGTCTTATCCTGTAGAGAAGCTCTGGGGCAGGAATGCCGGTGGGGGAGGAGCCTGGGGCACCGGGATGGTAGGGGAGGCTGTTTCTGATCTGATCCGTGGAGTTCCTACATCTCTGTCATTCGTTTACCTCCTGAGAAGTTTCATGTTTAATAGTAGGGGCAGTGGAATAAAACAAGCCCATTCCTGTTGACTTGGAGGCCTGGGGTCTGAGTACAGTATAATCAGGCAGAGGGAGGGGAGGGCAGGAGGGGGAGCAGCTCGGCTGGATGGAAAGGGAGGTGGGGGGCACAGCACACAGCCCCAAGTGCTGAGCAGAGACCTGGACCGTGCCCTGGGTGGAATGGGAGGTGGGGAGGGTCTCTCTGTGTGCATGCAGAAAACAGACCATAGGGTGAGGAGGCCTGAGAGCCTAGCCTGGGTATTAGCAGAAGGGAGGGGAGAAGGGAAGGGAAGGTTCAGTGCTGGAGGAAGCTTTGACGGGCTTGGCTGAGGGTCTGGGTGGTGGGGGTGGGAGTAGGGAGCAGTACGAATAGTTAGGGTTATGCAGCCAAACTTGTGGCCCAAGGTCTGGGAGGGCAGGAGCTTGGCGGAGGTGGGGGGCCCTGGGCCATACAGGGGAGGAAAGCAGGAGAGCAAGATACAACCAGGAGAGCGGAGGGCTCAGCCACCCCCAACCCTGACCCATCCCCAGGCCAGGGAGGTCCCAGGCGTGAAGATCTTCCGCTCCTCAGCCACCATGTACTTTGCTAATGCTGAGCTCTACAGCGATGCGCTGAAGCAGAAGGTGAGGGCTGGGGTCCCCAGGGTGAGTGTCAGAGGGTCCCTCACCTTCCCAGAACGTCTGCATCCCTTCTGACATTTTCCTCTAGTGTGGTGTGGACGTTGACTACCTCATCTCCCGGAAGAAGAAGCTGATCAAGAAGCAGGAGCAAAAGCTGAAGCGACTGAAGAAGCTCCAGAAACAGGCAGGGGCCTCTCTGAGCCAGGACCTCCTGGCCTCCTGACTTCTTAGCCTCATGCATCCCTCCTTTCTCCCTGATGCCCCCGGGACCCCTGCTTTGCTCTCCTGGCAGATCAGTGCTCTGGGTAGAGTTTTGTTTCCTCCCACCACCTAAGCCAGTGACAAGCGTGGACCACCACAGCCCTCTTCCAGTCCGGCTGTTCCTGGAGCTGGTCAGAACCCCGTCGCCTTCAGCCTGGCAGCCCTGGGTCCCAAGCTTCAGTTCCTTGCCTGCCTACCTGCCCAGAGCCAGGGGGTGATACTAGACTTGCCTGGCTTGACTGTCATAAGACAGCCAGGACAGCTCTTGACGGCCCTCCTCTCCTCCCGACCTAGACTGCCACCTCCAAGGGCACTTCTGTTTCCATCGAAGTCAACTCCAGCGCCAGAGACATGGAGAGCAACAACATGGAGGACTCCAAGGCCAAGGGAGAGGGGCCAGTGGTGAGCTGCCGAGATGGGGATGCCAGTGCAAGTCCTGAGAGGAAAGCCATGGACCTACCAGCTGTGGGTTTTAAGTGGTTGTGCCAGTGGCCGGGGGTGGGGGTGGGGGGGGGACGGGGTGATGGATCAGATGCCCTATGGGGAGAGGTCTAGTGATCTGCCATAGATTCTGCTTGTGGCTCTCCAGCCCGCTGTCTGAAGACCTTGAATTTGTAGAGTCTACAAGACCCCACAGTCTGTACTCACGGATAAACGGATAAAGGAAAGGGATTGGGAGGGGGGGGGAGATAATGGGATCAAAAGGGAAGCCAGGCTCAACTAGAGACCCAGATGGTTTGCTAGGGTGTCTGCATGTGCACGTGTGTCCCTGGGACCCCTACCTGCTCCACCCTGGCTGACTGAGGATAGGCTACAGTTGCCCAGCGCCCTCCCTTCTTAAGCGTCCCTAGTAAGCCTGGGCACAGGAGGTAACAGAGCAGTATATGCATGTCGTATGCACGTGCTCCCTGAGTCTGGGCATTGTCTCCCGCATGTCCTTATGTCCCTCTTGCCTTTGCATACAAGAGGCTCCCCACATCCTGGTTCTCAAGTGTCCCCTGAATATCCTAATATGCGTGGGTGTTTACGTGCGTGCTCCCACATCTGACCCTGTGTGTCCTTGTATGTCTGTGTGCTCCTTGCCGTCACCCCTTCGTGGGCAGCCTTTGCAGTGTGTCTGGTTTGCCAGCAGGTGAGCACAGGGAATGAGCTAGAAGATACGGCCGCCAGCAGGAGTCAAGAAGGTGCTAAGGCCCCAGATGCGCCCACACTGAAGGCCCTGGGCCTGCCTCAGCCACACTTCCACAGCCTCATCCTGGATCTGGGAACCCTCTCTTTTGTGGACACTGTGTGCCTCAAGAACCTGAAGAATGTAAGGGGCTGGGGGCTGGGGACACTCCTGAGAAGAGCCCTGGGAGAGGACGAAGCCCCCTCAAGCCTCCTGACCCCATAACTAGATCCAAGAGCCCTCTGAGCTCGCCCTCAAAATTCCCTCCCATCCCAGCCTCCCTCTTCGGAGTCCCCAAGGCTCCCTCTGAGTCTGGCCCCCTTGCCTGCTGCAGATTTTCCGTGACTTCCGAGAGATCGAGGTGGAAGTGTACATGGCCGCCTGCCACAGTGCGTGGGGTGGGGACGTGAGTGGTCTGGGAGGGGAGTGGGGCTTTTCCAGCCAACGAGTTAAAGTCCCTGAAACTGGAGGTCAGAGGTGTCTTGGGGGGGCAGGGGTCAAGGATCAAGAGTGACTGGGGATTTAGACGTAGCCTCAGGGGCAGAGGTCAGGGACAAAGTGGGTCAGGGTATTCTGGGGACTGGGGTTGGGGTTCCTGGTGGTTCTATGAGTCAGGGGAGACCTACTCCTTGCCTACAGCTCCTGTGGTTGCCCAGCTCGAGGCTGGAGACTTCTTCGATGCATCGATCACTAAGCAGCATCTCTTTGCCTCTGTCCATGACGCTGTCCTCTTTGCCCTCCAACACCCGAGGTCCAGCCCTGCCAGCCCTGTTTTGGTGAGTTGGCCTCTGGCTCGCTGAGCTTTTTGTCTGTCTACTGTTTGTCCTTACCCTGACACCCAGCTTCAGGAAGTACACCCTTCCTGGAGGGCTCTGCCCCCGGTGGACCCATTGCCTCCTCTTCCTGCCTTTAGCTGAAGCTGCTCCTGGGAGCAGGGGTTGCTGTCCTGGGGGAAGGGGCTGGTAGGTGTCCTTTGGAAACTGACCAGAACCTCCCCTCCTCTGCCTCCTCAGATGACCAAACTGTGACCGTGCTGCCACCCTGCCTGAAACTGCTCACCTCTGAATGTTGTGGCTTGTGAGAACGCCCCCCCCCCAACCCCTGGGCTGCCTCCAGATGTCCCTCAGGAGTCCCCTCCGTATAAACACACACACACACACACACACACAACTCAGGGATGGAGGTCCTGGGACTCCAAGTTCAGTGCTATAGGCCTGGGATGGGGCACTGGAGTCAGACTGGCACTGGCTGGGTTGGGGGAAGATGTATGATTTTAGCCCCAGAAATAAAGATTTATTTGCCTAAGACCGGGCTCTGCTGTGCCTTGGTGGGTGCTTGGTGGGGTGGGCAGTGATCCACAGCCCTGGCTCCTGACCCTTCTTATGCCCCAAGGTGGGGACTGGAGTCAGAAGTTGGGAGGAAGGTTTGGGTGAGAAAGTAGATAGCCACCAGAGGGAAGGTTATGGGGCCCAGACCCAGGGTGGGGGTACCCCAGGTTCAAGTTCCCCAGCTGCTCACCACACCTTGGCACCTGTGTCTTCAGCTGGAAGGTAGCTGGAATCACAGCTGCTTCTCAGGAATGGTCCCAATGAGGTGCAGCCCCTGGAGGGTGTAGAGTGAACACCTGAGTGACCAGCTGGGGAAGCATGGTGTTCACAGGTGCTGCTGGTCTGTGTTTGGGAGAATGTGCAGGATCGTCTTACTTGGGAAAATGCCTGTTCATATCATTGTATCACCTGGGCTCTGCAGGTCATGGTCAACCAAGAAGGATGTGCTGATTTCTACCGTAAAATGCCAGCATCTGGGCATGTGCCCTAGTGGGCCGCAGTGGGCCTTTAGGCCAGGTGATGCTCTGAGTGATGGGAGGTGCAGCTAGAATCTTTCTGGGCCTCAGTGTCTCCTCAGCAGCACAGCGAAATGATAACTATACCCGCTTCATGGGTTGCTCAGTGAATATCAAATGAGCCAGTGCCACAAAATGCTTGCAGCAATGCTGGGCTAGTGTCACCTGGTCAAAAGCACATGAACTCTGCTGTCCCCCAGGTGCTGACCAGGTGCTCAGCTCTGTGCTGGGCGAGTGGATGGAGGCTGCCCCGTCCTTCAAGTCACTGAGGCACCCCTTGTCCAGCGGTTTTTATCGTGTTCTGCATCGGCGCCTTGCTCTGTGTCCATGAATCCTCCGCCCTGCCCCAGCCCCCAGAACCACAGCCCAGGAAGTCAGAGCTTTTTATCTACTTTGTCACACCATGTCCCGGCACCAGGAATGGTGCCTGGCATGTGGTGTGCTTTGCAAATATTGGGTGAGTGAAGCTTATGTGCCTGAGTGGAGGGCAGACCTCAAATAAGAAATTGCAGAGTTAAAACTTCTTTGAAGAAAACAAAACAGGGTCACACGATGTAGAAGGGACGCTGTTGCCCAGTGTGCTCATGGGAGGGAAGCTAAGGGAGCTGGTGACACAGACTGAAACTCCAGCCGTGAGAAGTGGAGGACTGTGTCCTGGCGTAGGGAACAGCACTTGTGTCTGGGAACGCCGGGGACGCCTGCATGAGGCTGGAGGGAGGCCACAGCACCCAGGACCTCACAGGCCAGACCGAGCCTTCAGGCTTTGTTCAGAGCCTGTGGGGGCCCCAGAGTTTTGAGGGCTCACCCTGCTGTGATTTTGGACGGTGGGGTAGGCTGGGCTTTGGGGACCAGCAAGCAGCTCTGTGCCGGACAGCAGCCTTAGGGACCATGGGGTGTTTGAATTTGAGGGACCGAATGTTAGGTGAGGAGGGAAGGAGGGAGGGAGGCTGGGGAAGGAGTTGTTTTTCAGTCCCAGGCTGGCTAAGAGATTGGCACCCAGGCCTCAACCCTACCACCTTCCTCGGCCCACCCAGCTGTGTTTTCTGGCCAGGCTGCCCCTCAGCTGGAACCTGCTGCCTGCCCCTGGGGGAGGGGTGTTTGTCTGTTGCCAGGCGCCCAGGTTCCACCCGGGGACTTGGCACAGCCATGCTGCTCACACCGTCCATCCTGCTACTGCTGCCCCTGCTGGCGATGCCAGCCCCCTCCCACGCCTGGTCACGGCCCCTGTGGTACCAGGTGGGGCTGGACCTACAGCCCTGGGGGTGTCATCCGAACACCCTGGAAGGCTGTGGGGGCAGTCTGGGCTTTCCTGACCACTGGATGAGCCCGGGGATGAACCGCATCTACCCAGTGGCTGGGGTCACACTCACCACCACCATGATGCTGATGGTTAGCCGTGCGGTGCTGCAGCGGCGGCGCTCCCAGGGGACTAAGTCTGAGGTGAGCACAGCACCGCTCTTTTCCTCGCAGCCTCCTGCCTCCACTCAGACCCAGCGAGATCATGATCACGTCCTCCGCCCAACCCGCCCCCAGTCAACCCACCCATGCCTGTGCCCCCTCCGCCACCACTCACACTCTCTGGTCCCTACATCTGTCCACACCCATCAATCCCTGACCACTCCCAGTACCCTGCCCCCCCTTAATATCCCTATTCTCGTCCAGCCCCCCCAGGACCCCCATGACCACCCTAGCCCACAGCAGACCTCGGTGACCCTCCACCACCATCTCCCTTCCTAGGCCCTTCGCCCTGGCCCCATCGCCGCCCCTCACCACATCCCCATCCCATCCCTCTGCTCTCACTCTTGCCTCTTGGTCCTATCCCCAGCATCCGCAGGTGACCGCTAGCCCCACTGGACCCTGGAAACGGCGGAATCCGATCTCAGACCGCGCCCTGCTCATCGGGGTCCTGCACATGCTGGATGCCCTCCTGGTCCATATTGACTGCCACCTGCGGCATATAACCACCAAACAGAAAACCCCAATAAAGGGGTCTCCCGCCCAGAGTGGGTGACCCAACATATGCCTCTCTTTGCCTGGTGGCCAGTCGGGGTGGGGATGGCCTGGAGCTTTGGGCCAGGCTCAGGCCGGTGTGTGTATGTGTGTCCTCTCCAGGCTCACCTGGACCCTGCGTCCCCTTTCTACTTTTGCAGTCAGCAGACTTGAGGCCTCCGTGCCCAGGATGGGCAGGCAGGTGGGGCTGGCTCCCACTGCTCCACTGACCCTACCAACAGACCCCTCTTCCCTACGGTTTCGCTCACAAACACAGCAGCTCCTCTGGGGCTCCTCAGGTCCCAGTGTGGTGGGACCAGACTTGACCATCAGGGAAGACTTGGCTGGTCTACGGAGGGCTGCCCAGAGGAGGTGACAACCTGGCTGAGTCAGTGAGGGCACCAAGTTGAGGATGAGGGGGGTCGGGAAGTGGAGGGTGAGCCTTGCCACCTTCATCTTTATGGCAGCCTCAACCATGCTCTAGCACCCGAGTGGCCCTTGCTCTAAGGCCCCCGGAAGTGGAGTGAGGGCTGAACTTCACCCCTTTCTTCTCTTCCTTCTACTGAAGACAATCCACGCTGAGTGGGTACTGAGGCCTATGCATGTTTGTCTGTTTTAGAAAAAGAATATAAAATTACAAATTCAAAATAGAATAAGAGAAATAAGGAGGAAAAAAAACTGTGAGAGATTACGAATGTTAAAAAGTTGACACTACAGGGGTACCTGGGTGGCTTAATCTGTTAAGTGTCTGACTCTTGATCTCAGCTCAGGTCTTGATCTCAGGGTTGTGAGTTCAAGCCCCACTTTGGGTTCTGCACTGGGCATGAAGCCTACTTTAAAAAAAATTGATGCTACAATGCAAAATCCAGACCAATAATGTGTTCGTGGTGACTTCCTGACACATTAATACTTGTACCCCTATACTTTCTGGCTGCTGACTCTGATAACCTCTATATAGGATGACCTCTATGTAGACATATCCTCTATACACAGAAAATAGATTAATGCAGTGTTCCTTCTAAAATGGTTGATTGTTGAAATTCGTGTTTTAATTATTGACAGTTTAGCAAATTCCTCTCCTAAACTGTTCTTGATGACGTCACATAAATAGTCTGGACGGTTTTCAAATTTGGGAAACTGTCATTGACTCGCTTTCATAAGGAAGCTGTGTAATTTGGAAGAATTTCTCGAAGATGGGCTTCTGGTTCCACATACATTTCAAAACTTGTTTCCTCTCCAGGGCTCACAATTTTTCTAGCACCGGTCACTCTGGGGCAGGTTCTAAACACAGTAGGATCCTGCATTTCTGCCCCCACCAGAAGCTCTGCCCTGGCAGGAGGGTCCTGGAGGCCTCGTGTACCAGGACAGAAACGACAAGGTGAACGCACATATGAGTGGAGCAGCCACATTAGGTCCCTCCGAACCCCGACCAAGTGTGTCCCTGTGGTAGACTGGGAGGTGTGCTACCCCGGGCCCCCTTCAGGGAAGCCCGCTGCTGCCAGTCATCAAGAAGGGTCTGCCGCAGCTGCAGGCGGCCTCGTCACAGCGAGTTTTTGCCCTGGCACAACCCTTTCCCTCTCCCTCAGATGCTGATCTTGACTCCCTGGTAAACACCCTGATCTCCCTCTTGGGAGGTGGCTTCCCAGAGACCCCAACCTGGGACAATCCCCAACCCCCCTTCCTCTTGGCCGAACCCCCCCAAGTGTTATAACTTCTCCAGTAACCCCATAAAAGATGAGGAAGGATGGAAGGATTGACTAGAAAAGGACAGAGATTCTAACTAAATGGAGTTGGAATATCTTCATTTCGTGAGTTTAAAAAAGACTTGCCTCTTTGGACACACTCCTGAGGCTCCTCCAAGGCCTGGAAGAGGAGGGCATTGAAGCTTGGGATTCATCAGCCTCTGGTTAGGCCCATTTCTACACTCTACAGGTTCAGTGAGCACCTACCATTTGCTAGTCTACTGTGGACAGGACCCACTGATGTACAGAACAGAACTGGCTCGTCTCTCACTCAAATGGGAGGGTGGCGGCGGCAGCGGCGGCGGCAGTGAAACCAACTCAATTAAAGCAATTATTCTGCAGAGAGATGTGCTGGGTGGGGGGGGCATGGAGCAAAGGTGGGCTGACTGTTGACGAAGAGTGAGATGACTAAAGTAGGGGACAAGGGCGCCTGGGTGGCTCAGTTGGTTAAGCGGCCGACTTCGGCTCAGGTCGTGATCTCACTGTCTGTGAGTTCGAGCCCCACGTCGGGCTCTGTGCTGACAGCTCAGAGCCTGGAGCCTGCTTCGGATTCTGTGTCTCCCTCTCTCTCTGCCCTTCCCCTGCTCACGCTCTGTCTCTATGTCTCTCGAAAATAAATAACGGTAAAAAAAAAAAAATTAAAGTAGGGGACAGCGCTCCAGTCAGAATGATAGGCCCTTGTGGAGGGCGTGGGGGTGGACCTTGGCCTGGTCAGGGAACTATAAGATGGTAGGAATTTCAGTGGAAAGGAGTCCTGGAGAGTGGGAGGGAGCAGGCTGGAGAGAGACAGGATTTGGTACCTCCTGGTGAGGGTGTGGGGGGCAGAATAGTGGCCCCTCAAGATGCCCACGGAATCTGTGGCTATGTTACAGCACATGGCAAAAAGAACCTGGCAGATGGAATTAAGGTTAAAGATCTTTCTGGATTATTTTGCTAGGCCCAATGGAATCACATGAGCCCTTAAAAGTGATGAAGAGGGCAGAAGAGTTGGTCAGATTTAAATTGTGAGAGGTACTTGATCCTCTGTTTCTGGTTTTGAAGATGGTAGAAGGGATCTTCCACCATCCAAAAATCCGAGTGATTCAGGTGAGCTCTGGAAGCTGGGAACAACCCTCTGGTGAGAGCCAGCAAGAAAACAGGACCCTCAGACCTACAGCCACTAGGATCGAAATTCCGCCAACAGCCCAAATGATCAAGGACACAGAGTTTCTCCTAGAACCTCCAGAAAGGAACACAGCCCTGCTCATGCCTTGATTTCAGCTGAATGAGACACATGTTGGACTTTGAGCCTACAGAATTGTGAGATAAATTTGTGTTCCGAGCCATCGAGTTCGAGGTAATTTGTTATGGTAATAACAAGACTAATAGAGATATCGATATCAAGAGCAAGATACTACTGTAACAAAGTCTAGAAACATGGAAATGGCTTTGAAGTTGAGCAGTGAACAAAAGTTGGAAGAATGTCAAGGAGCATAATGGAAAAAGCCAAGACAGCCTTCAACCGTTAGCAGAAGTCTTGACTGAGAATGCTGCCAGCGAGGGTTCAGAAGGAAACGAGGGACATGCTATTGGAAACCAGGAGGAAAGCTTAGTGGAGGCGTGTCCAGCAGTTGGGTGGAAAGCAGAACTTGTGAACGATGAAAGTGGACATTAAGTAGAGGAGATTTCCGAGGACACTGTTGAAAATGCATCCTCCACTCTTCTTGCTATTACTGGTAAAATGAAAGAGGAGAGAGAAAGATTGAGAGAAAAACTGTCAAAACAGAACCAGGACTTGATGTTGGAATTCTAGCCAACTGTCCGAAAAAACACTTTCCCCCAAATTACTGAAGTTGATGCAATTCTTTTTTTTTGTAATTAAAAATAATTTTTTAATGTTTTATTTTATTTTTTAAGAGAGAGAGAGAGAAAGACAGAGTGTGAGCAGGGGAGGGGCAGAGAAAGAGGGAGACACAGAACCTGAAGCAGGCTCCAGGCTCCAGCTGTCAGCACAGAGCCTGATGTGGGGCTCAAACTCACAAATGTGAGATCATGACCTGAGCTGAAGTCAGACGCTTAACCGACTGAGCCACCTGGGCGCCCCTATACAATTCTAATCAAATTAGACTTTTCTTTTAGATGCACTATTCTTTTTCTAAATCATTTAGAACAGGGTGTGACATCACAAAAGATGGCAGAGTAGGACTCTCCAGAAACCCTTTCCTCCACCAAAATAACTGTCAAGCTCGCAGAAACTGTGCGGCAGCTTTTTTGGAAACCAGAAGTCTAGTTGAACACTCGCAGCATCCAAGGGAGAGCCTGATGAAGAATTCAATCCAGTGAATTTCCCTGTTTCAACCCCCACAGGCTGAAGTAGCTTCCAGCTGTAGGGAATTTAAATAGACCTCACCCCCACCCCCATCCCCACCTTCCTTTTGGGAGCAAGACATTTAAGGAAATCTTTGTCAGGTCACTGGCTGATCGCAGAGATAATAAATTAGAAACCTCAATTACTACACACAACAAGGAATATACACTTTGTAAAAGTACTATGGAAAGGTCGTGATGGCTCCACCCCTCAATGAGCCGAAATCAGCAATCTCTAAAGAGAGAATTCGATTTCCAGAATTATCACATGTAATACTCGGAACGTCCAGTTCTCGACAAAATATTATAAAATATGCTAAGATATGGGAAAGTAAGGCCCATTTGCAGAGAGAAAAAGGAACCTGACAGAAAACATCCCTGAGTACGCCCAGGTAATGGAATTATTAGTGAAAGGACACTACAGACAAATAGCTTAAGGAAACCAGAAAAACAATGTCTGCATAAAATTAGAATATCAGTAAATAAGAATATTTTAGGGGGCACCTGAGTGGCTCTGTCGGTTGGGCATCCAACTTCAGCTCAGGTCATGATCTCATGGCTCGTGAGTTGGAGCCCCATGTTTGGCTCTGTGCTGACAGCTCAGAGCCTGGAGCCCGCTTCAGATTCTGTGTCTCCCTCTTGTTCTGCCCTCCCCAGCTCATGCTCTGTCTCTCTCTCCTTCAAAAATAAATAAACATTAAAAATATTTTTAATCAAAAGAAAAATTTAAGCATATCCAAAAATTCTGGAGCTGAAGACTAGAATTACTGAAATGCAAACCTCACTAGAAGGGTTCAACAACAGACTGGAGCAGGCAGAAGAAAGGGTTAGGCAGCTTAAAAGTGAGATGACTGAAATTATCCAGTCTGAGAATCAGAAAGAAAAAGAATGAAGAAAAAATGTGCAGCTCTTGAGGCACCTGTAGGACACAATCAAGTAGAAAAATATACACATTGTGAAAGTTCCAGGCAGAGTAGAAAGAGAGAAAAGGGCAGAAAAAAAATTTTTTTAACGTTTATTTATTTTTGAGAGACAGAGAGAGAGCTTGAGCAGGGGAGGGGCAGAGAGAGAAGCAGACACAGAATCCAAAGCAGGCTCCAGGCTCTGAGCAAGGTGTCAGCATAGAACCCAATGTGGGGCTCAAACCCACAGACCGTGAGATCACAACCTGAGCCAAAGTCGGACGCTCAACTGACTGAGCCACCCAGGCGCCTCCCCACCAAAATATTTGAATAAATAATGGCCAACCCCTTCCCCCAAAATCTGATGAAAGACATGAAAGGCACATCCAAAAAGTTTGGTTTGGTGGTATGGGGCTTAGCATGAAAGACTATTTTGGGTCTCTTGTTTTTAACAACAAATGTATGATCCTACTAATATGAGATACTTAAAATAGGCAAGTTTATATAGACAAAAAGTAGAATCGAGGTTATCAGGCGCTGGAGGAAGAAGGAAATGGTCAGTTATTTTCTGTTTAGCATGATGAATAAATTCTGGAAGTAGCAGTGATGGTTGCACAACATTTTGGATGTAATTAATGCCACTGAGTTATATACTTAATAGTAAAGATACTAAATTTGATGTATATGCTAGCACAATTTAAATCTAAAAAGATATTTTTAATATGAAAAAAAATCTTAATATGAAAAAAATCCAGAAGAATAAACGGGTGAGTATACCAAATAAATATTGAGTGAGAAGAGTAAGTTGAGTGCAAAAGCCTTTTCAGGCAGCCCACATGGACCTGGTTACCTGTTTGAGAACCTCTGGGGTGGGTAATAAAGGGGATATGGATAGAGATGGATAGAGAAAGAAGGTCTGGTCAACAAATGCTGTGAGACGAGCACCTGGTTGGTTCAGTTGGCAGAGCATGTGATTCTTGATCTCAGGGTCACGAGTTCAAGCCCCACATTGGGCATAGAGATCACTTAGTAATTAATAGAAATGCTGTTAGAAAATTCCGTTTGCAACTTAGGGAGAAAAAGGATATTTTGACTTCACCTCATTCCATATATCAAGTAAATTCCAAAGAACAGTGAGTCATCAAAGACTCTTGCCAAGTTATTGCAATGGCTGCTGGTTGTACTCGACTTTTTGGTAAACATTTCCTTTTTGACCAACCTCTTGAAACATCCTTCCCCAGGCTCCTACATCACGCTTCCTGGCTGTATCATTGCCTTTCTCTTCTCACGCTAGGGTAGCAGTGGGGATAGGGGATGGGGGAAGGGGATGGAGAGGACTGGATATGGAAACTATTTGGAACAGAATTTACTAAAGGATTGAGTGGGAAATTTGAGAGAGGAATCAAGATGGCTCCTAGATTTTGTTTAGAGTTCATTTATTTAGTTTGATAGAGACAGGGAGAGAACAAAGGAGAGAGACTCTCAAGCAGGCTCTGGACTATCAGCGCAATGGTTCCTAGTGGTTTTTTTTCTTTTTTTTTTTCTAAACACACCACAGAGAAGGGGGGGCAAGGAAGGGGGGCAGAAGGAGAGAGAGCATCTTTTTTTTTTTTTTTAACGTTAAATTTGAGAGAGAGACAGACAGACAGACAGACAGACACAATCCGAAGCAGGCTCCAGGCTCTTAGATGTCAGCACAGAGCCCAACGCGGGGCTCGAACTCGTGAACCACGAGATCATACTCAGCAATATATTGTTAACTTCCTTCGATGTCAACCATCTGAACCTACTTCACTCTTTTAAAGAGAAAACCGCAATCAGCAGCTGCCTCATAGTCCCAGGATCCCTCGCTGGTGCTTTACCCGGACCAGCTCCTATTCTCGGACACGCGGCGGCTGCAGGCCTGGGGCAGCGCTGCAACTCCGAGCACGCAGTGGATTCGGGAAGTCCACGGTTCGTGAGAAATATCGCGCATTCTGCCTCCCACGGGTGAAAGGGGAAGATGAACTGGACGGCGGACGGACCCGCGCTGGCCACGGATAGCCAGATGGGCTAATGTGCCCCGGTACCGGCGGAAGCGCGGACAGAACCAAGGACTGGCCAAATGTCAATATCGTTGCTCTCCGCCAGGAGGCGGCCGAGTGCCATGTTTGCGGTAGTGCGCCTGCGCTTCGGCGCCGCTGCGTCCACTCTACGCAAACCTGGCGCGACCTGGCGCCGACTGGAGCTAGAAGATGGCGGCTTCCGCAGTTTGCCGGGCGGCCGGCGCTGGGACTCGAGTGCTGCTTCGCACCCGCCGCTCGGTGAGGCGACAGCGAGAGCACAAGGCCGCGGAGCGCGGGGCTTCGGGACGCGGACGGGGAATGGACTGTTAGCGGCGGCGGGTCGAGATTGGGGAGGTTCCGGGGTCAGGGCCATGGGAAGGTCACGGCGCTGAGCGGGGATGGTAGTCTTGCGGCTGGCCAGAGGTGTGGGGACGGAGTTCCCACTGCTGGTCTGGGAGCCAAGGAGAGATCCCGCAACCCAGCTCTCACTCTCGGTTGTCCCTTTCCAGCAGCCGGCCCTGCTGAGGTCGCCTGCATTGCGCAGCACCGCCACCTTCGCCCAAGTTCTCCAGAGCGTGCCAGAGACACAGGTCAGCTTGCTGGACAATGGGCTGCGAGTGGCCTCCGAGCAGTCCTCCCAGCCTACCTGCACGGTGAGCGGGGCGCCCTCCCGGGAGGTCGCCTCCATATTGCGCCTGGCGTCTTTTCTCAGGTCAGGGTGTGACCTTGGGCTCGAGTCTTCTGTGGTTTGGGTCACACTCTTCTCCGCTGCTGGTTTGATCCTACTACCTTAATTCCGACCCCAGCTAGGCCCGACTTCTCGGGCCATTCCTCTCTATAACTAACACTCATTTAACATATGATGCCTGCCAAGCAGGAGGCCACATTCTTTTCCATCGTTTTCTTAAGCAGCCTGTACGAGAAAAGTGATCCTGTTTTCATTTTACAATGAGGAAAATGGGTGTCAGAGACCTAAAGCGACTGCTAGACTCACAGCCCAAAGTCATAATCTCCCGGCTAGACCACTTACGCATTTGTGAAAGAATTCCATTTTGAAGAATCCAAAGAAATGGGTGACTTTCTAAAAAATACAAATTTTCAAAATTGACTTAAAGAGAGAAACCGTGGCTAGATACGGTATATGAATAGGTGGGAAGATTCCCAAGATGAAATCCTCTTCTCTGGACCCCACACTCCAAGGTTAAGTGACTTTATTGGTAAATTCTTCTAGTTTTCCAGGAACAGATCATGCCCTTCGTTCTGAGTTGTTAGTAAACACAGTAAAAGATTGTGGGCGACTTCCTTGGATGGCACTTCTGTGAACTGACCTGTTAAGACAGTTTGGGAGATGGGGCGCCTGGGTGGCTCCGTCAGTTAAACCTCTGACTCTTGAGTTTGGCTCAGGTCAGGATCTCAAGGTTTGTCGTTCAAGTCCTGCCATTGGGCCCTGCGTTGACTTCGCAGAGCCCGTTTGGGATTCTCTCTCTCTGCCCCTCCTCTGCTCACACTCTCCCTCTCTCTCTCTCTCAAAATAAGTAAATAAACTTCAAAAAAAAAAAAAAAGTTTGGGAGAGAATGCTGCATTTCACGGACTCTGAGATGCTCTAGGTTGTAAACAACACTGTGCCCCCAAGTGCCAGAGAAAGAACGCTGTCAGTTATAATCCAGAGATACCATGGGTTGTAAGGCGAATTTTTTTCCTAAGCTGTTACTTATGAAATAGATGTTAATGTAAGAATTTACAACATATGTTATATACATCAGCATCTCTTAGGAAAGTAGATATGAAATTTTTAAATCAACTGCGAGGAAAAATTAAAAGACTAGATCTATGTGACCTATGTGAGGTGCGTGGTGTGGCGTCTGTTTCATAGCACACCAGGAGGTTATTAAGAAAATTATGAGAGGGGTGCCTCAGTGGCTCAGTCGGTTAAGTGTCCAACTTCTGTTCAGGTCATGATCTCGAGGTTTGCAAATTTGAGCCTTGCGTTGGACTCTCTGCTGACAGCTCAGAGCCTGGGGCCAGCTTTGGATTCTGTGTCTCCCTCTCTCTCAGCTCCTCCCTCGCTCACGCTCTTCTGTCTCTCTCTCAAAAATAAATAAACATTAACAAAAAATTTTTTTTAATTATGAGATTCTCTCATTGAGTGCCAAGGAGACACTTGGCAATGTTAGGTCTCCAGGTCTGATTAAAACTTTTTTTAATAATTGCGAGTGAAGGCTACTTGCTTAATAAGATAAAACGTTCAGTGTCTAAACCAACAGCCTCCTTCCTTAGTGGTGAAATGACAAAATCACCAGAACAAAAGCAATTTTTAGAAAAGAGAAAATAAATTGTTGTTTGCAAGCGATGTGTTGCTTGCCTAGAAAAAAATTAAAAAATCAACTGAAAAGCAAGACAGAATTATAAAAAGTTCATATCGGTAATGGAGCCACATGAATGTGCGCAGTTAGAAACTTCCTTGGGAACCAGGCCCAGTAGGTCTTTCAGCCAGTGCCTGTGCCCAGGGCAGAGCTGTATCTCCAAGCACAGGGGTCCTACTGAGACAGCTCTCCCCCACCCTGGGACTGTGAGCCCCTACCTGGGGTTCTGCTGAGTCACCAGGGCAGGGTGTGAGTGTAGTCTGGGGTGGTCTGTATGTTACCTTTGTCGGTGGCTTTCTTGTCCAGGTCGGGGTGTGGATTGACGTTGGCAGCCGCTACGAGACTGAAAAGAACAACGGGGCAGGTTATTTTCTGGAGCATCTGGCTTTCAAGGTGAGGCTCGTGAAGTCCTGCGTCTCCCCTGGGCCGACAGCTGCCTGTTGTCCCTCCTGAGGATGCAGGTCAGCAGAGTCAACCTCAGTTATGGGCTTTGGCTGGGGGGTGATCTCTGGCTGGCCTTTCTGGAAGGAATCATGAGGGTTTGGGCTCTCCTGAATGAACACTTACCTGGTCAGCCCCTGCACCAGCCTCCCATTGCCAGAAGAAAAATCCAGGGAGCCGCAGGAGCCCCACTCTTCACCAGAGAGGCCAGGCCTGTGCTATCTGCACGTGTTGGTGAGGAATTGAACACCTAGTTAGGCGCATTTTGCAAATTCACAGACTTGGGCAAGTGTGTGTTCTTGTGAAATGTTCTGCTCTGGCAGAATGTCCAGGCATCTCTTATTTGTAGAAGTAAATACTGAGCTTTCTTGAGGGTAGGGACTGTCACCCACCCTCAGCCCCTAAGCCAGCCCATGTTGGCACAGAGTCTGAGTTTTTTTAATGAATGAAAAAGTGGAGAAGGAGATACGGGTGGGTAGGGGTGTGGGTAGGTGGCCTAGCCAGCAGCATCATAGATGTGTGCGTAGATCTCAACACACACGTGTGTGTGCCAATGGACACCAACGCTCACTCATACATAGGGGACTGGGGTTGAGTCCCACAGAGGTGTCCACTAGCACACACACAGTCATATGAATGGCAGCGTCACCTGAATGTGGATGTAATGACCATCAGTAAGGTGCCTGGTGCTGGTAAGATCAGGCTGCTGTGGGGCTCTGGATTTCAGACAACACTTGCACTGGCCATGCCCTTCTCTCCTGGCTCCTGGCTCCTGGCTGTCTCCATTCTGTTAGCCCATGATACTGTGGCCTGCTTGGTACTTGGTAAGGACAGACTGTAGGCCATACATCCCCGTAGTCTTTGCTGAGGGAGGTACCTGTAGACCACTGGTCCTGCTTTGAAGATAGGGGTCCTGAGTGCCCATGTGGCTCCTGATTGGTCGTGTTGATGTCTGGTTCCAGGGAACAAAAAGTCGGCCTGGCAATGCCTTGGAGAAGGAGGTGGAGAGCATGGGAGCCCATCTCAACGCCTACAGCACCCGGGAGCACACGGCATACTACATCAAGGCACTATCCAAGGACCTGCCGAAAGGTAACATCTGGAGGAGGGGGGGAGGGACGGGGATAGTACTTCAGCTGTGCAGAGGACAGGCCCCCAGGAACTTGGCCTGGCTGAATTCAGGTGTGCAGAGGACAGGCTCCCACGAACTTGGCCTGGTTGGAGATTAGGGTTACCCTGACAGCAGATCCTTGCCGCGGCAAGCAGGCATGCCAGGCCTGGGAGTTGTGTGCTGTTACTGGCCTGCATTGGCCCACCTGGTTCCCAAACTTGCCCTTCTCGCATCCAGCCGTGGAGCTCCTGGCCGACATTGTGCAGAACTGCGCCCTAGAAGACTCCCAGATCGAGAAGGAGCGTGACGTGATCCTACAGGAGCTGCAGGAGAATGATGCGTGTATGCGGGACGTGGTCTTTGACTACCTGCACGCCACAGCATTCCAGGGCACACCTCTAGCCCAGGCTGTGGAGGGGCCCAGTGGGAATGTCAGGTGAGGGTTGGCTGGGCCTGTGCTGGAATGTGCTCAAGCCCCATCCACACGAGTTTGGAGTTTGGTTTTAGTTGGCCTTTGCTATTATACATTCTTAATTTGGACAACTGGAAACGTTTTTTCTGTGCCCCGTGGTCCCTGAGGGTTTTTTTTAAATACCTGTACGGTCTTCACTCACATTGCAGGCTTCTTTGTAGGGTATGCATGTGTCCTGAAATCCTGAGGGAGGGAGTGTTGGGGATCCTGGCTGTGTGGCTCCTTGTCCCGTGTTGGGACGGCGGGCTCTGATACCAGCCCTTGAGAGCCTCACAGCATCAGCTCACACCCTGACCTAAGGGCAGACATGAGGCGGGGCCCCGGAGGGCTGGGCGGCAGAGATGGGGAAGGGGATCGAGGGGTGCGCTAGGGCTTGCTCCCCGGAGAAGCTGTGTCTTCCCTTGTCTGTCTCCTCAGCTCTGTCTTGTGAGACCCAGAACGCTGTGGTTTGGGAGAGGCATTAAGCCATTGGCCATGTGTCTTGCAGGAAGCTATCTCGTGCAGACCTGACTGAGTACCTCAGCAGGCATTATAAGGCCCCTCGCATGGTGCTCGCAGCAGCCGGAGGTGAGTGATCGGCTCACTGAAGCCCTGTGGTAATGGGTGCTGGGCACCACCCTTGCTTACCGGGGCCCTGGTCTGGTTCTGACCACAGGGGATCTTCCACTTCTGGGGACCCCGTTCGTGTCCTGTCCTTGCGGAGAGTGACCTCTCTCCCATGCTGGCTGAGGTGGGATGGGATTCTGCCCTGCCACCACCACTGGGGCCCACCACGTAGGGATGCTGCTCCCCCTCATTAATACAGCCCTTTCTCAGCCCCGCCTGTGTTAGGAGACCCAGTTTGCAAGCTGGTGGGAGATACTAGCACCCAGGTTTGTTCCTTGCAGCCTTGCTAGTGGGTAGGCCAGACACTGGGGTGTGACAACACACATTCAGTGGCACACCGGGAAGTGCCTTCAAGGGGAGGTGCCCAGGGGCAGGGGGACTGAAATGGAGGACTCAGAGTTGGAGGTTAGGGGGTGCTCTTCGAGCACATTGTTGGAACTGAGGTCTAAAGAATGGGGCGGGTCAGTCAGGTGGGGAGTGGGGAAGCCGAGCCGAGGGGCAGGGCAGTGTCAGGGCCTGATGCTTGGCTGTCACGTGGGAGCCAAAGCAGAGGCAGTAGGCTGGCCAGGGAGGGGCTGTGGCAGGTGTCTGGTGGGAGGCAGCAGGAGCAAGGGAAGAAAGTGGATGGACTCAGGATGGTTCTATCGATGGAAATCTGCAGGAGGGCTGGCCGTGGTGGGGGGGGACGGCGTGGGACTAAGGATGCTTCTCCAGCTTGTGGCCTTGGAGCTGGGTGGGTGAAAAGGACTGATGAGGAGAGCACGATTGGTGGCTTTGGGGCCTGTGAACCTGGGGAGCAAGAGCAGTGTAAGCTAGTGACATGTGAGACTGTTGAGTCCAGCGGGGTCCGGGCACATACTGGCAGAGACCTCCTCTTGTCAAGGCGAGGATGTGACGTCTGCAGGGGTCCTGCGGGCCTGAGTTTACAGTGTTGCTTGTAAACGAACCCAGAGGTGGTCACGACCCTGCACTAGCACCTCTTTGCACCCTCTCATCCGCCAGCACCCATAAGGCCGCAGCCCGCATCTGCATGAGGAAGGGCCAGAGGGGCAAAGCAGGACAGGTGGCTTGTGCCCCCGGAGCCCCTGTCTTGTCCTTGATGTGGGTGAGAACGCGTCACGTGGGGACCCATCTTCAGGCACAGCATGCTGCTGCTTCCCTGTGGTTGAGGTGATGGATGCTGTTCAACCCCGAGGGGCTTGCCCTGCCCGTGAGGCGGAGTCTATCTGTGGAGGATTCTCTTCTCTCACCCTGTCGTAATGCCTTATTTTCCTTCTGCTGTCTCCCACCAAGATGGGACATGGGGCCCTCCATCTGTGCGTGAATCCCCTGACTGGTCACCGCGCTCTCTGTCTCGGCAGGGGTGGAGCACCGGCAGCTGCTAGATCTCGCCCAGAAGCACTTCAGCGGCGTCTCTGAGACATACACAGAGGACACTGTGCCCACTCTCGCTCCATGCCGCTTCACTGGCAGTGAGGTGGGCGGCCTTGTGGGCAGGGGTGGAGTTCTCAGCTGGGGCCTCTGGAAGGACGCTCTCGTACACGGTTATCTTCATGAATCCAGAGGCGCCTCGGGAGTCGGGAACGGGTTCCGTGGCTGCCGCCTCACAAGCACACATGGTCATGCACGCATGTGCGTGTTTCACCCACACTCGGTACCTTTTCTTGTTGCCTGGACGTTGTGGCCGTCCCTCAGTCTTGCCATGTACTGTTTCAGATCCGCCACCGCGACGACGCTCTGCCCTTGGCCCATGTGGCTATTGCGGTCGAGGGGCCTGGCTGGGCCAACCCGGACAACGTGGCCCTCCAAGTAGCCAATGCCATCATCGGCCACTACGACTGCACTTACGGTGGTGGCACGGTGAGTGCCGGGGCAGGCAGGGGACCTCGCCCTCAAGGAACAGAGGGTTGTCAGGCTGTGGGCTCCTGTACTGTGGGGATCAGGGTGTGGACCACAGGCAGGAGGGTGGGTGCTGACTATCCTTGCCCCGGTAGCACCTGTCCAGCCCACTGGCTGCAGTCGCCGTGGCCAACAAGCTGTGCCAGAGTTTCCAGACCTTCAATATCTGCTACTCAGACACTGGGTTGCTGGGTGCACACTTTGTCTGTGATCGCATGAAAATCGATGACATGATGTTCTTCCTGCAAGGCCAGTGGTGAGTGGCAGCCCGGTACTGCTGGGCGCAGGAGTGGCCTTTGAGGACAGTGGGGGGCTA
Organism: Paguma larvata; assembly: GCA_030068075.1. Lineage (NCBI taxonomy): Eukaryota > Metazoa > Chordata > Mammalia > Carnivora > Viverridae > Paguma > Paguma larvata. Next base: position 16,835,182 of record CM057842.1, on the reverse strand, counting down.
GGAGACAGCACGGTCTCTCGGGATGACCATCCCACCCCCCACCCTTGTAGGATGCGCCTGTGCACCAGTGCCACAGAGAGTGAGGTGCTCCGGGGCAAAAACATCCTCCGAAATGCCCTGGTGTCTCATCTGGATGGTGAGCACTGCAGCCCTGTGGGGAGGGGGTAGAGCGCATCCTGGCAGGGACAGCCCCAGTGTAGCCACCATTCCCAACCAAGGTGGGAAAGACAAACTTTGAAGGCCATGCCATGCTCCCACTCCCACCCCCAGGGGCTTGGTGTGTCAGATACAGGGGTGGGTGGGCCAGGTCAACAACAGCCCATTGCTACAGTAGCAGGTGGTGGTAGAAGTGAGGGTTGGGATCTGGAGTCCAAGCACAGTTCAGGTGTCAGCCCGGAGCCAGAGGTGCAGTGTGTGCCTATGGTCCGGAACTGGACCAGGTGGACCCCCCTGCTCCCCTGACCTTGCAGGCACCACTCCTGTGTGTGAGGACATCGGACGTAGTCTCCTGACGTATGGCCGCCGCATCCCCCTGGCCGAGTGGGAAAGCCGGATTGCGGTAACATGGGCCCCTGGGAGAGGTTCTGGAGTCTAGACCTGGCAGGCTCCCCAAAGGGCGGGGAGTTGAGGCCTGACAGCGCAGACTGCTCCCGTAGACATCCCTGATGTCCTAGGCAGCGTCACCAGCAGGGGTGGCATAATTGGAGGGCAGGGCAGAGGCACTGATGGCTGAGGGGATGGGTGGGGCTTGTGGCGGTCTACAGGAGGGAGGGCCCTGCTGCCTTTCCCCTTTGGGTGAGGGGGCAGTGCCATGGTCCATATGGAAGATCTTGGTCCGCTGGGTAGTGTTGACTGGCTGAGGTGGCCCCAGGAGCCTGCCTGTCAGTTGGTGTGCTCTGCCTCACCCTGCAGGAAGTGGATGCCAGTGTGATACGTGAGGTCTGCTCCAAGTACTTCTATGACCAGTGTCCAGCAGTGGCTGGATTTGGTGAGTGGCCTAGAGAGCCTGTTCTTTATCCTTCTCCTCAGGTCTCCTCCTAGGCTCCCCTTCTGCCTCTGTTCCCCCGCCCCCCAGCCTATACTGGCAGCAGCAAACTGAGGCCCCTGAGAGGCTCTGCCCAGTTGCCTGGCTGCCAGGGAGTTCTTGCTCAGAAAACCTGTCCCAGCAGCTCCCTGACTCCCTGCCAAGGTGGCTCCATCAATACCCCACACCCGCCAGGTAACGGACACCACCATGTATGGGGTGGGGCTCCAAGAGCCAAGGAGCATGAAGGGACAGGCTCAGCACCCCTGGGGGAATGTGCTTTTCCTTTTTTTCCACTCAGAGCCTGTCTTGTGCTGCTCCGGGCAGCCCTGGATTGGGTGCGGCGCAGGGCCAGGTGTCCCTGTGCAGCCAGGCACCCCACCCTGACGCCCCACCCTATCCCCACAGGCCCCATCGAGCAGCTTCCAGACTACAACCGGATCCGTAGCGGCATGTTCTGGCTGCGTTTCTAGGCTGGAAGGCTGTGCAGGCAAGAGGGCGGGGCCGGGGTTTATGATCTACACGCCCCCCCCCCCAACATACCACTGCAGTTCTTCAGGCCTGTGTGCGGATTACCTTACCTCCAATAAAGTCCTGTGTTGAGAACTGCGTTGTTCTTCTCTTCACATTGCCATAGAGTCCACTGGACAGTGGATAGGGGGAGCAGGGACTTCCCTCCAATTGGGTATCCCCCAGGTCCTTCTGTCTTCCCACATGCTGACGTATCCTCAGGCAGGGGCAAGCGTGGGGGCCGCAGCACGGAGACCGGAAGCCTTTGATGCCTGCAGGGAGTTGAAGCCAGATGTTTCCACTTAGCCACATGGGGTATGCTCCTGGCGAGTCTGTCCCAAGAGCAGGGTGTGGGAACCCATGCTTTTGCCCTGGTAGAGGTCCCAGCTTGGGAACTCTGGCGGCTCAGGATGGAAGCGCTTTGATGTGGGCCTTGTGCAATCGCCTTCTGGCAGTCCCTGGTCCCCTGGATGGACCAGGAAGGGCTAAGGACTGTCCCCAAGGAAGCCTTCATAGGTTTACTCTGGATTCTGTGAGGAGAATAGCCTGGGGCATAGTGTTCCTATTTGATTTCTAACTGTTGCCTGGACAGGCAGGGCGAGAATCCTTTGCCTCGATTTGCTGCTGACTCAGGCTCTGAGAATAGCCCTGAGCTCAGTGGGGCCTGAGCCCCCTCCCTTGACTAGATCTGTCCCAGGCAAGTCCTGAGCTGCTGGCCTGATGATCCCCTTCCCATATCCCTGAGGCGGCCAAGGACCTGGTGGAGCTCTCAGCTCTCTAGTCCCCCCACCCACCACCTTCAGGCCCTGGTCCCACAAGGCAGGTGGGCAGGTAGGCCCTTTTTCCTGTGTCCCCAGCCCTTCTGCAGTCAGGTTCCCTGGGAGCCCGGGAGCGAAGTGGAAACGAGAGGCGGGATTCTCCTATGAGAAGTGCTCCTGGCAGTCGGTCAGGAGCAGGGTCCTGGGACAATGGTTGTTGAGAAGTGGGCTCTTTAGAAGTCACCCAGCCTCCCAGCCCTGTAGTGGCCAAAACAACCCTTGAATCACTTCTGCCCTGCCCCAGTGCTTCTCCCTCCCCCTGCATCTCTTTGTTGCCACCAGTTGTCAATTAGGAAATAACTGTCAAGCGCCTTCTAGAGCCCAGAGCAGGATCCAGGATTCAGGTCATCCTCCTACTTCATGACCGACTCAAGAGAACCTGCTGGACAGTGCAGAACTCTGACAGACCCACCCTGGGTTCTTAAAGATGCAGCACACCGGGCCTGGGGAACAGCAAGTGCTGAATCTTTGTCCTAAGTTGGAGCTCCTGGGAAACGGGGGCTTGATTTCTAAGCCCAGGCATGGTCCTCAAAGGCTCCAGGTGTGCTGGACACACGAGAGCCCGAGCAAGCGGCTGGAAGTGATTTAGTCCTAATGGATCTTGCACACCAAGCCAGGGAATTAGGTCTTCTGGAGGCATGTTGGAGGTTATTGGGAAGAGAGGCGACTTGGGCAGCTTGAGATTTTGCACAAGGACTCTCAGGCTGGATTTCGGTGACCCCCTAGTGAGCTGCAGCATGGCAGAGCAGCGGTCACAGCTGTAGAAAAGCTGCAGGGGACAAGCAGGACAGCAGCCCCAGTGGGGCCGGGGTACCCCAGAGGAGGGGCAGGCTGGAAGATGACCTGCCTAGCTTCGGTCACGGTTCTGGTGAGAAATTTGGAGGTGTCCAGGATAGTGGGACATGTGGGGCTGGAATCCTGAAAAGAAGCCCCAGTTAGAGATGTTGCCACCTGGCAGAGGTAGTGACTGAAGCCAAAGAAGGAAATGTCTGGGGGCGGGGCGGGGGGGGGGGCTTGTGAGAAGAAGCTTCCAGCTCTGACCGTACCAGAGACCCCAGGCCGTGAAGGAGCCCAGGGGAGATGAAGAAGTGCTGTCTGCATCTCTCCCCACTCATTCTGTTGATTCTCAGGAGAGGGCTGGGGCCAGGCATGTCAGAAGGGGCTCGGTGGCAGTGATGACTATAGACATACTTTGTGGGCTTCTCAGAATTCTCTAGGACTGGCTGGAAAACAAACAAAAACCAGGGCCTGCTGTTCTTGGGACTATCTCTGCCTTGGTGTCACTCCCCTATAATGAAGACGTGTGTACGAAGACTCACCTCCTCTGGGTAGTATTTGTGACCCGGAGATACGTTCAAGGGGACTGTCTACAGTCATAGAAGCCGGCTGAGGGAGATGGGTGGGAAGTCAGGCTGGTTAAGGGGAGAGCTGTGGGGCAAGGGTAGTTATGAAGGTGGAAGCCACAGGTGGCCCCGAACGGCTAGTGAGGAAAGGAGGGAGGGCCCACGGTGACCTCTGGGCCTGGTGGGGGTTAACTGGTGGAAGGTCTTCAAGAAGAACAGAGTGAAGGAGGAGACTCTGGCGGGCCAGAATGAGGACGTGTGGTTAGGGGGACTTAGAGCAGGACGGGGCCACCAGTGGGGGTGTAGGCAGGAAGGGGTGGATTCCTGAGAGCTGAGCTGTCACCGTGGGTGGTCCCACCCTGCACATATGGACAATTCCAGTCCCTACCGGCACAGCTGGATGGCATCTGCTTGGGACTGGTTTAGGGCATGGTAGGGGGTGCGGGGTACTGGGGTAGACACGTATGCATATGCATGATGCAGATTCTCTCCTCCTGGTTTCCCCCTCCCAAGATGGAGGGTGGGTATTTTTCAGATGCAGCCCAATGGTGCCTTGGTTTCCCTGGGATGGAGCCCAGGGCACCTCATTCGCTGGGGGCTGCTCCGGCTGTCAAGGGGATTGGGGTGAGGCACAGGAGATCCAACAGACAGAGGGATGGCTGAATCACAGGAGTGGCCGGCGGGACTCATGGCCTGAAGGCTTGTCTGGGCACCCCCATAGGGTGGGGGGTGAGTCATCTCCAGCTGCAGCCTCCCCCCACTACCATCCTGCTGTCTCCTCTGTCCCCAGGAACGTATTTGAATTCCAGCCTCCAGCAGTCACGTCACTAGTCACTCTGACCTTAAAGCAGCCAAGACTTCTTGACCCTAGACAGAGTTGGAGAGGTTTCCCTCAGCATTTGCCAAGAACCTTCTGGGGGAGTCCCGGAAGCCACAGGAGGTGGGGGCTTTACACTTAAGTGGACTCAGATCCTCCGTCGGGCAGAGGGGGTGGGGGCGGCGACCTTTGGGACGCTGGGTGGGGGGCGGGCCTCCTGGGACCCCGCCCGCAGCTCCGCCCCCCGAGATCAGGGACTTTTTCTCTGCTGTGGCGGCGGGACTGCAGCAACGGCTGGCGGCGGGAGCCGGCGGACTGACGGACCGGCAGGCAAGACCGGGGCTAGGGGTGGGGGAGCGCTGGGCTCGGACCTGCCACAGCCGCGGGCCAAGGGACAGAGGCTGGGGGCCTGGCTGACCGTCTCCCCCACTCAGGATGAGGCTGCCGCTCCTGGTGGCCGCGCTCTGCGCCGGGATCCTGGCAGGGGCGCTCCGAGTGCGGGCCCAGCAGAGGGAGAGAGGTGGGCACTGCCGGGAAGGACGCCTTCCAGGGCGCTGCACCCTGTCACCTGTGGCTTTCATCCGGGACCCCCTCCACCTCCACGACCTCACTCACATCCCTCCTAACTCTCCCCTGACTCCCCAAACCCTCTGCTACACCCCAGTGCTGGCTCTCGCAAACTGCATCCTATCCTAACGGGTCCCAAACTCTGGCTCCCCAGATGCGCACTGGGTCGTCTACTCTCTGTCACTCCACCCTGGCCCCCTGAGGCCAACCTCAGTCCCAGATCCACACCCGCGTCCGTGGCTCTCCCTTCTCTGCATACACCAGTCCTCCAAGGAGAGTCGGCTCTGGGCCCCTCTGTCCCACCCTCCAAGTCTTCCAGGCCCAAGGCAGCCGAGCCCCTTGACTTAGCTGATGAGGCCTACTCCATCCTCCCCAGCCCGAATTGCAGAGGGACCACAGCGCAGGGAGGGGTGGGTGGGCTCCAAGAAAAGAGCATGATGGCTCCTCCCTGCCCCAGTGACCTGCACTCGCCTTTATGCTGCTGACATCGTGTTCCTACTTGATGGCTCTTCGTCTATCGGCCGAGGCAACTTCCGTGAAGTGCGGGGTTTTCTGGAGGGACTGGTGCTTCCTTTCTCTGGGGCAGCCAGTGCACAAGGTGTGCGCTTTGCTGCCGTGCAGTACAGTGATGATCCACGGTGAGTGGAAGCCTCTGGAGCTGGGTACCCAGAGATCTGACCAGAATACTTACCCCACAGGAGCAGAGAGCCCAAAAACCCCTAGCCCAGGCTTCAGGGAACCCAGAGAACCCCCCTCCCCACAGCCAGGACCTCCTCTGGAGACAGAGGCAGGGATCTCCCACATAGAGTCCTCACACCTGAGACACCTCCAGGCTATCGTCTTGCCAAAGACAGAGCTGTCTTTTCTCATCCGGAGATAGAGAGCCCAGGAGCCTCAGATGCCCCCTGTCTACTGAACTCTCCATGTTCCAGCCCTCAGCCTCTCCCCTCACACGGGACCTCCCTGTCTGGCCAACATCCACCTCCCTACAACTGGATGCTTCCTCCCACAATTACTTACTTAACCAGACATCCTGCTCCCCGAGGCAGAGAGCCCAAGGGCTCCAGCCACCGGCAGAGCACAGAGGGGTCCCAGGGGAGTTTGTCAACTTAATGGCTTCAGAGGTGGAGGGCAGGAGTCACAGAACCAAGAGGCCCCTCAAGGGGGCCTGATATTCACAGACCTCACCCCAGAGGCCTCCTAGAGGCCAGGGCTAGAGAAAGTCCTGGTCCCTAGCCTGTCGCCACCTTCCTTCCCCTACGCAGGACGGAGTTTGGCCTCGATGCACTTGGCTCAGGCTCAGGGGGCGAGGTGATCCGAGCCATCCGTGAGCTCAGCTACAAGGGGGGCAACACGCGCACGGGGGCTGCAATTCTCCACGTGGCTGACCACGTCTTCCTGCCCCAGCTGGCCAGACCCGGTGTCCCCAAGGTGATCTCCCACTCCACCGTGCCCCCCAAGTTAGCTGTCTGAGGCGGCGCTCATTTACCCTCTGCACCTGCCCCTAGGTCTGTATCCTCATCACAGACGGGAAGTCCCAGGACCTGGTGGACACGGCTGCCCAGCGGCTGAAGGAGCAGGGGGTCAAGCTGTTTGCTGTGGGTGAGTACCACTCTGGGGTGACGGGTGGACTGTGGCAGGGGCCGGTCAGAGGGCATGTGGACAGCTGAGCTCTGATTGGGCATCACCTCAGGGATCAAGAACGCCGACCCTGAGGAGCTGAAGCGAGTTGCCTCACAGCCCACCAGTGATTTCTTCTTCTTCGTCAACGACTTCAGTATCTTGAGGACGCTGCTGCCCCTTGTTTCCCGGAGGGTGTGCACAACTGCTGGTGGCGTGCCTGTGACCCTGCCCAGTGAGTTCCCGCCCCCACTTGTGCCCTGACCTAGACCTCTGACCTCCCTCCCCAAACCTGGGAGTGCCAATTCCATTCCAGTGCTCCTGACACCGAGCTGGGGGTTCTGTCCTCTGATCCTGCCCTAGAGGTGCTGACCTGACCTATGTGCTCCTGACCCTTGACCCCAATGCTACACTTTAAGTCTGACCCCTGATCATCCTGCCTGATTGCCTAACTCCTCACCCTTCCCAGCTGATGACTCGACGTCTGGGCCACGAGACCTGGTGCTGTCTGAAGCAGGCAGTCAGTCCTTGAGAGTACAGTGGACAGCGGCCAGTGGCCCTGTGACTGGCTACAAGGTCCAGTACACTCCTCTGACGGGGCTGGGACAGCCTCTGCCGGGCGAGCGGCGGGAGGTAAGGATGTCAGGAGTGGTAGGTGGAGATCTGGGGACTTGGGTGGGCAAGGTAAAGTGACCTCTGATCCTGGGCAGGTGAGCATCTCAGCTGGTGAGACCAGCACGCAGCTGCGGGGTCTCCGGCCACTAACCGAATACCAAGTGACCGTGGTAGCCCTCTACGCCAACAGCATCGGGGAGGCCGTGAGCGGAACAGCTCGGACCAGTGAGCAATTCTGCTAACCTCTGACCCCATTCACCTAATTGCCCAGTAACCCCTTCCCACTCCTGACTCCACTAATCCCTACTGGACCTTCCCCCAGCTGCTCTGGAGGGGCCAGAGCTGACCATCCAGAATACCACAGCCCACAGCCTCCTGGTGGCCTGGCGGAGTGTGCCAGGTGCAACTGGCTACCGTGTGACGTGGCGGGTCCTCAGTGGTGAGTGAGAAGTGTGGGCTGAGGGGGATCCGGCACCTCAGACAGGATTGTAGGATCCTGAGTCTGCAAGGCACGCTGACCCCTTGGTGCCCTCCCGTGCAGGTGGCGTCACGCAGCAGCAGGAGCTGGGCCCTGGGCAGGGGTCAGTGTTGCTGCGTGACCTGGAGCCCGGCACGGACTATGAGGTGACTGTGAGCACCCTGCTTGGCCATAGCGTAGGATCTGCCACCTCCCTGACTGCCCGCACTGGTGAGAAGACTGGGTGCTTTCTTCACGCTGGGTGGGCAGGCAGGCAGGGCACGGAGGCCACTGACGTCCCGTGTGCCCTGGGCAGCCGCTTCTGTTGAACAGACCCTGCGCCCAGTCATCCTCGGCCCCACATCCATTCTTCTTTCCTGGAACTTGGTGCCTGAGGCCCGTGGCTACCGGCTGGAATGGCGGCGTGAGAGTGGTCAGTGCAGGGGAGAGGGGCGGACAGGCAGGGTCAGGCTCGGCTTCAGCCAGCCTGACACTGTCGTCTTGCAGGCTTGGGGGTGCCACAGAAGGTGGTGCTGCCCCCTGACGTGACCCGCTACCAGCTGGATGGGCTGCAACCAGGCACTGAGTATCGCCTCACGCTCTATACTCTGCTGGAGGGCCACGAGGTAGCCACGCCTGCAACTGTGGTCCCCACCGGTGAGGGCTCCACGGACTTTGCCAAGTGAGCGGGGAAGGTACGGGGGCCCAGGGCAGCCTTTCATGCTGTGCTCTCCAACAGGGCCAGAGCTGCCCGTGGGCCCTGTGACGGACCTGAAGGCAACCGAGTTGCCTGGGCAGCGGGTGCGAGTATCCTGGAGCCCAGTCCCCGGTGCCACTGAGTACCGCATCACTGTGCGCAGCACCCAGGGTGAGGTGGACACAGCCACGCCCTCACACACATTAAAGTTCCAGCTTTTGGGGTCTGACTATACCTTCACCCCAACACTTTGCACTTCTGGGTTTCTACAGCCTCCTCCTGTCTCCTTGTCCGACTCTCCCCCAAGGTGGCAACTGAGCCCAGGCCTGTCGCAGAGCCTCTCTGCTCCCAGCTCTGCCTCAGCCCATCTTCTCACCCAGATCTGTCGCCACTCGCTGCCCGCATCCCTGTCTGCAGCTTTGGCCCTTCTCCACAATCACAAGCTCAGTCCCTGCCCTTCTGTTACTCTAGCTGGGACCACTGTCCACGCTGACCTCTCATCCCCTGTCCCCATCCAGTCCTGACCCCCATCACCCCGCATCACTGTCTGTCGATGACCTGTCAACTCACATCACCATCCACTGATTTCTGTCATCCTACATTCCACGTCCCTGTCCACTGACCCCTGTCATCCTGTACCTCCGTTCATCACTGGCCCATTATCCTGTGTCGTTGTCCATCACTGACCGCCATCCTCCCACATCGCTGTATCTCACGGACCCCTGCTCACCTACCCTGCCTTCTCTCGTAGGGGTTGAGCGGACCCTGGTGCTTCCTGGCAGTCAGACAGCCTTTGACTTGGATGATGTCCGGGCTGGGCTAAGCTACACTGTGCGGGTGTCTGCTCGAGTGGGCAGCCGCGAGGGTGGTGCCAGCACCCTCACTGTCCATCGGGGTGAGCACTGCAGGAGGGTTGTGGGGGGAAGTTGCTTGATTCACTCCAGTCCCGGTCTTGACCCCTGACGTCTGTCTTTAACCCCCAGAACCGGAAACCCCACTTGCCATCCCAGGGCTACGAGTTGTGGCCTCAGATGCAACACGGGTGAGGGTGGCCTGGGGACCTGTTCCTGGAGCCAGTGGATTTCGGATTAGCTGGAGGACAGACAGTGGTCAGTGTGGGGTGTGCGGGAGGGTTGTGGAGAGGAACAACCAGGGTTTGGGGGATTAAGGGGACAGGCAAGAGTCGTGCCAACACTTCCCTCTGACCCTAGGTCCAGAGTCCAGCCGGACATTGCCCCCAGAATCCACTGCCACAGATATCACGGGGCTACGGCCTGGAACTTCCTACCAGGTGGCTGTGTCAGCACTGCGAGGGAGAGAGGAGGGTCCCCCTGTGGTCATCGCGGCTCGAACCGGTCAGGGCCTGACCCAGCCCCTTGACTATCTCCAGTGCCCCTTCAGATCCCCCTGCCTCCCCTCGCAGAGCCTTGCTTCGCCCCAGAAACAGTCTCCCTCTTCAGATTCCCACTGCCTTCTCCCTCAGAGTCCTGCTTTCTCCTTCAGCACCCCCCTTGCCTTCTCCTAAGCCCCCACCTTCTTCAGATTCCTTTGCCTCTCTTCAAAGATCCCACTCTCTTTGCCCTCAGATGTTCACCCCCTCATCTCTCAGGCTCCCGCTGCCTTTTCTGCTCCACTTTGCTCTCCTCTTAGACTTAAACTTTTCCCCTTGTCAGAGCCCCTCACTGCCTCCTCAGACCTCCATCGGAACCCTATTATCTTTGTCAGACCCTCTTCTCAGATTCCTATCACCTGCCACCTCAGATTCCCACTATCTCCTCTGTCAGAACCCCCAGTTCTTCCCCCACCTGGCCCACGAACTACCTCCTCCATTGTATCCCTGCCTCCTGTTAGACTCTCACGGCCTTCTATTAGACAGTCCCTCAAAACCTCCTCCATCAGACCTCCACTGCCTCCTCCATTGGACTCCCCATTGCCTCTCCCCCCAGACCCACTGGGCCCAGTGAGGACTGTCCATGTGACGCAGACCAGCAGCTCATCCGTCACCATCTCCTGGAACAGGGTTCCTGGTGCCACAGGATACAGGGTCTCCTGGCACTCAGGCTATGGTGGGGACCAGGGGTTTTGGAGGGTCAAAGGGGGGCAGGTCTGGGTGGAATAGGGGCTGGGGACTTATTAAGGGTCCAGGCGGGGCATTGGGGCAGAGTCTAGCTAGCCCTGGACCTGCCTCCATCCTCACTCCCAGGCCCAGAAAAATCCCAACTGGTTTCTGGAGAGGCCACAGTGGCTGAGCTGGATGGGCTGGAGCCAGACACTGAGTACACGGTGCATGTGTGGCCTCATGTGGCCGGTGTGGATGGGACGCCCGCCTCTGTGGTTGTGAGGACAGGTGAGTGGGCCCTGGCCAGCTCACAATCACATCTCATCGGCTACCCCACCCCACTGTGTATTCCTGACTGCTCCAGTTGGCCACTCCAACACTGCTCAGTGACTTCTCCATATTGACTAAGTGTCCACCCTCAGCGACCTCCTGGCTGCTCCACGCTGCCCACCCTGGGGCACTGGCCTTGTCCCTCTCAGAGGTTGCCTACACTGACCTGTCCATACTAACCTCGCACCAATCTTGTTTTGACCCTGCTTTGACCATGTTTGCACTGCCACCCTGTTCTCTGCCAGCCATCCAGTGGCCCCTGACCCCTTACCCTGCCTCTGCCCTCAGACCCTGCGCCCGTGGGCAGTGTGTCGAAGCTGCAGATCCTCAATGCTTCCAGTGATGTTCTGCGGGTCACCTGGGTCGGGGTCACTGGAGCCACAGCCTACAGACTGGCCTGGGGCCGGAGCGAGGGTATGGTTCCCTGACCCTGCCCTTGTCCTTCCTGGCTGGGACCGCCCTCTCTGGTAAGCCACCCCCACCCCGACCGTTACCCCATCCTTGCCTGGCCAGGTGGCCCCACAAGACAGCAGATACTCCCAGGAAACACGGACTCCGCAGAAATACGGGGCCTCGAAGGCGGAGTCAGCTACTCGGTGCGAGTGACTGCTCTTGTGGGGGACCGTGAGGGAGCACCGGTCTCCATCGTCGTCACCACGCGTAGGCGGAGCTCGGGCTGGGGCGAATCTTGGATTGGCCTGCACGGTTTAGGGGCGGGGTTTGTGCTCTGCGGGTAAAAGGGGGAAAGAAGGATGAACCCTGGGATAGGCAAAGGAGTCCGTTGGGATTGGCTTAGGAGCCAGTTGGGGGGCGGAGCTTCCCTGAGTCCCTTGCTTTCTCTGTAGCGCCTGAGGCTCCGCCAGCCCTGGAGACCCTTCGCGTAGTGCAGCGAGGCGAGCACTCGCTGAGGCTAAGCTGGCAGCCGGTGCCCGGGGCACACGGCTTCCGTCTGCGTTGGCGACCTGAGGGTGAGAGGTTTCCCTCGGTAGGGGGTCAGGGACCGATGGGGGCGGGGCTGTGGGTGGGGTTGGGGAGGTAGGTCAGTGAGCGGGCAAAGTCTGTCAGTTGGCGGGGACTGCTGTGCGCCAGAATCAGTCAACCAGGTGGGTGGGATCAATAATGGTTAGTCCTGCAGGATCAGTAAAGTGAAAAGGGTCAGCGAGAATGAGGAAGATCAATTAGGAGGGTGGATCTGGTTACCAGGGTCAGTCAGCGAGGTGGGCGAGTTCATTAATGCCGGTCTGTAGCATCTTCCCACATACCTTGGGTCCCCACTTTCATGACTGCCCCAGGTGGCCAGGAACAGTCCCGGGTCTTGGGGCCCGATATCAGCAGCTATGAATTGGATGGGCTGGAATCAGCAACCCCATACCGAGTGTGGCTGAGCGTTTTGGGGTCAGCTGGAGAAGGCCCCCCCACAGAAGTGATTGCTCGCACTGGTGAGCCCAGAGTCCACTCTTTCCTGGTGGGATCTTTCCCCTGCTGATTACCTTCACTAGTTTCCTGCACGCATGCCCTGAGTGACTCCTCCTGTAGCCCCTTACCACTCCTGTCCCTGGGGTGACCCCAGCTTGATCTCCCCTGACACTTCCTTTCCTAAGATGATCCTACCCCAGAACCTCCTCAGATGATCCCTCCCCTCTGGGCTCTCGGAACATAGACTCTGATCCCTGGTCTTTGATTCTTTCTTCAGAGTCACCCCGTGTACCAAGCACTGAACTGCGTGTGGTGGATACTTCAATTGACTCAGTGACTCTGGCCTGGACCCCAGTGTCTGGAGCATCCAGCTACATCCTGTCCTGGGAGCCACTCAGACGCCCTGGCCAAGGTGAAGGGGAGGCCAGGATTGGGGTGGGCTGGCGGTTGGGGCTCTGTGGAAGGCCTCCTGTTTAAACAGGTTTTATCTTTTGCAGACATCCCTGGGGCCTCACAGACACTTCCAGGGATCTTGAGCTCCCAGCAGGTGACAGGACTAGAACCTGGCATCTCCTACACCTTCTCCTTGACACCCATCCGGGAGGGTGTAAGGGGTCCTGAGGCCTCTGTCACACAGAACCCAGGTAAGATGGGCACAGTGGGAGGGGCCTAAGGGGGTTGCTAGATGGGCCAGCTGCTTCAGTAACTCAGCCCCTTTCCTGCAGTGTGTCCCCATGGCCAGATGGATGTGGTGTTCCTGGTACACACCACTCAGGACAATGCTCATCGTGCAGAGGCTGTAAAGCGAGCCCTGGAACGTCTGGTGTCTGCACTTGGGCCTCTTGGGCCCCAGGCAATCCAGGTTTGGCCCCAGAGGCAGACAGACTCCTTCCTGTCCTAGCCCCTCCCCATCCCACACTTCACAGCAGCTACCATTTCCCTCCTCCACCGCTGGTCCAATCTATCTCCCAGCCCTTTCCAGGCTCCAGATCTCCCCATCTGGTTGGTTGCCGATACTACCCTCACTGCCGACTCCCTAGTGTTCAGGTTTAGTCCCATTCCCTGAGCTCTGTGTCTGCACACACCCCCACCGACAGGCTCTGTCATGCTTGCTTTGTCATCTTCCCCAGGCTCTCTCTGTGTTCCCCCACCCCAGGTTGGCCTCCTGTCCTACAGTCATCGGCCCTCCCCACTGTTCCCACTGAATAGCTCCTATGATCCTAACGTCATCTTGCAGAAGATCCGCAACATCCCCTACATGGACCCAAGTGGGAACAACCTGGGTAAGGACTGCATCGGACATGGACTCTTGGGGCCTACCTGTTGGGAGCTGGGCGCCCCTGGGTTCTGACTTGTTCTTTCTCCCAGGCACAGCTGTGGTTACTGCTCACAGACACCTATTAGCACCGGATGCTCCCGGGCGCCGCCAGCATGTGCCAGGGGTAATGGTTTTGCTAGTAGATGAACCCTTGAGAGGTGACATCTTCAACCCTATCCGTGAGGCCCAAGCTGCTGGTGAGGCGCGGGGCTGGTGGGGATGGGGCATGGGAGTCGGGCTGGCTCCAGCAGGGTTGTCATGCAGGCTGCTGGACCCCTCCTTAGGACTCAGAGTGATGATATTGGGCCAGGCCGGAGCTGATCCAGAACAGTTGCGTCGCTTGGCACCAGGCATGGACCCTGTCCATACCTTCTTTGCTGTGGATGATGGTCCAAGCTTGGACCGGGCAGTCAGTAGTTTGGCAACATCCCTGTGTCAGACAGCCTTGGCCACCCAGGTTTGCAAGGGGCCTCTGGGGGAGGGGTAACTGGCAGGGGAGAGGGGGTCTGAGGACCCTTGGGAGAACTGCCTAGCCTCAAGGAGACCTTATGTCCACAGCCACAGCCAGAGCCTTGCACAGTGCATTGTCCAAAGGTAAGTGTCCAGGGTTGAGAGGGTGGGTGAGGGCCACACCTGGGGCTAGTCACTCTGACCCTTGTGTGATGTATCTTTCCCCAGGGTCAGAAGGGGGAACCTGGAGAGATGGTGAGTGGCCCTATTTGGGGGCAGGGAATGGTTGGGGGTCAGCGTGGCTGGGGAGGTTGGTGGCACAGGGCTCACCGATCATCCTTCCTAGGGCCTGAAAGGACAAGCCGGGCCTCCTGGCCCCCCCGGCCTTCCGGTGAGTGCCTCCCCACGCCGGTCGTCTGTCCCCTGACTGGTGTACTGCCTCCTTACTTGCTCTCTCCTCTCAGGGAAGGACTGGTTCTCCTGGCCCCCCGGGGCCCCCTGGAAGTACCATTGCAAAGGGTGAAAGGGTGAGTGGAAACCGTTGGGGTTCCCTGAAGACACTTCTCCAAGTGTTCCCAGGGTTTTAGAAGACAGAAGGAAAGGGCAGGGCTAGAACCGCAGGGTGTTCCTAGAAGCCTAAGAGGACATTTTAAACCATACTAGAGACTCTGGGGCAGGGCCTAAAGTAGAGCAGCCAGTGGGGTTTTGAGACTCCCCCAGAGAGCCTAGGTGTTAAGTTCTGAATCCCAGAGGCAGGGAAGGCCCTCCGCCTCATCATTGCTCTGGTGCCTGGGATAAGGCCCCGTTTAGCTCAGAGGGCTGCTTCTCTGCCCCACTACTCCACCCAGCAACACTCAGGAACCTGTGGGGTGGAGTCCAGATAAAGAATAGTCTGGACTCCTCTGGCAAACCAAGGGCAGGGAGGGAGGGTCTCTTCCTGCTCTGACCTCTTTGCCTCCTTAGGGCTCTCCTGGGGCAGATGGGCCTCCAGGCAGCCCTGGCCGCCCTGGGACTCCTGGAACCCCTGGCTCCAAGGTAAGTAAGCCTTGCCCTTGCAGGCCACATGGTAGGACTCTTTGCTTGAGTGGGCAAGTGGGTGGTCTGACTGTCCTGACTACTTCCATTTACAGGGCTCCCCAGGATGGCCTGGGCCCCGTGGAGATCCAGTAAGTTGCTTTCCCTTCTTTGTTCACCCAGCGTCTTCCTAAAGTTCTTTCTGCAGGGTGGGGACCTGTCGGGGGTGGGCAGTGTGGATGCACTTGAGCCCAAACATCACCGTTGGCTCTATTTTGTCCTCAGGGAGAGCGAGGACCTCGAGGCCCAAAGGGGGAGCCGGTAGGTGAAGGGGGAAGGGAGGGAGCCAGGATGTCCCAGGGAGGAGCAGACTGGATGCTATGCGGGGCCTGTGGCATGATAGGAAATACCAGGGCTTTTCTAGGAACTTCTCCCGCCTAAAGGCTCCCATGCCCTGAATCCTGCCCATTGCTTTCTGTCCTGCAGGGAGAGCCTGGACGAGTCATTGGAGGCGAGGGCCCAGGGCTTCCTGGGCAGAAAGGGGACCCTGGACCTCCAGTAGGTTCTAGGATATCTTGGGGCAAGGGATGTGTGGTGGGGAACCAACAGGCAGCAGGGTGGGAGTAAGGGTTGGTGGGGTTGTACTTTATACTTTGTCTTCTCCATCAGGGCCTCCCTGGATCCCGTGGCCCACTGGGGGACCCAGGACCCCGTGGTCCCCCAGGACTTCCTGGAATGGCTGCGAAGGTGACAACATGACTCTCTTATGGTCTCATGACCTCTGTGTGATCCGGTGACCTGGTGACCCCATTTGAGCCCATACAACCCCTACTGGTTGCTCTGACCCCAATCACCCTTAGCCCCCCATGACTCCTCAGTTCCTCCATGACCTTTGTAATCCAATTTGTCCCCATGACCTTCATTTCTCCTGGTATATTGGGGAGTGTCTCGGTGTGGTCCAGGATCATGGGGTTGTGATCTTTCTTCCAGGGTGACAAAGGCGATCGTGGGGAGCGGGTAAGTGAGGGGCCAGGTGTCCTGGGGGTGGCTTGGAGTCTGATTCCTGTTGGCCAGCTCCTGACCTGCTGTCTTTTCTCAGGGCCCACCAGGACCAGGTGATGGTGGCACTGTTCCAGGGGAGCCTGGGCTGCCGGTAAGGGAGCCCTGAGGCTCTGCTGGGGAACTTGGGGGCCATCTCAAGGGTATGGATACTGAGGCTGAGGCTCTTCTGGGGCTGTGAGTGGGTGCTGGACCTCACAGTTTGGGGCTCACATTTTCACTCACTTTCTCCTAGGGTCTTCCTGGAGGCCCTGGACCCCAAGGCCCAGCTGGCCCCTCTGGAGAGAAAGGAGAAAAGGTGGGAAGCCTGACCTCTTGGTGCGCCCATTCTGGGGTGGAGGCTGAGGGAGGTAGGGTCTTTTACTCATCTGTTTCTCATTCAGGGTGACTGTGAGGACGGAGCCCCAGGCCTCCAGGACAACCAGGGAGCCCGGGTGAGCGGGTGAGTATACACAGGGCAAGGGTTCTGAGGGGTGGGCACAGCTCCCTCAGCTTCCCACCCTCTACGCTATCCTTATTCCCAAACCCAAGTCTCCGAACCCCTTCCAGGGCCCACGAGGACCTCCTGGAGACATTGGCCCCAAAGTGAGTGCCATTTTGGGGGGTCAGGTGTGGGGTGTAACACACTGAGACCACTAGAGGGCTGGGGGCTGGGGGAGGATCAGGAGATGAGGGCTCTCACCAGGTCAGAGGTTGTGGTTTCGGAGGCATGATGGCTAGAGTTTGAGACGCCTTCTCTAGGGTTTGACAGTCAAGGCGCCTCTCCTATCTCTCTCTCCTTAGGGTGACAGAGGACTGAAAGGGGCTGTGGGTGAGACTGGAGAGAAGGTAAGTGCAGCCTAGGGGTCTCTCAGGGCCCCAGAGGGTCTGTGGCCAGACTCAGGTCTGACCCATTCTGTTCCATCAGGGTGAACGTGGACCCGCTGGCCCAGTGGGACCCCAGGTGAGCCCTCTGACTCAATGCCAGTGCCCAGCTGACCTGCATTCTGTGCCCCTTCCTGGTTCTAACTTCTCCACCCTGATGCCCTCTGCCCCTGGCCCTCCACCTCTTCTCACGTGACTCTTGCTGATGCAGGCTCCAACCCTCAACCCCTGGGACCTACTTCTTACTTCCTGACCCTGCTGAACTGACCTTGACTTCCACTGACCTGGTTTCCGTCGTCCCGCTGAGTTCGATCCCTGCCGCCTAAATCCTGACCTTTCGTTCCCTCTCTTCAGCACCCCACAGTCCCTAACCCTTGCTTGCTCCTGTCTCCCTGCCCATCCCTCTGGATCAGCACTTCTGCTCTTCTTCCCCAGGGGCTGCCTGGAGTGGCTGGACGTCCGGGAGCCGAGGGGCCCGAAGTGAGTCTGTGACTATGGTAGGACGGGAGAGGGGTTTTCAAGTGTTCCACCTGCTCTGGTTTCATGCCTTTTCCACATGCAGGGGCCGCCAGGACCCGCCGGCCGCCGAGGAGAGAAGGTGAGTCATTGCCTGGGGGCCAGTCCCTCCCACCCCCTGCACTTGGGATTGTGGCAGGTGGGACACCGGGTCCTGGAGTTCCTAGATGGGTCTTTGACCCATCCATGCCTCCATCCTTTTTCCACAGGGGGAGCCTGGTCGCCCTGGGGACCCTGCAGTGGTGAGCAAAGGGAGGATGGGGCTCTGAGCACAGCGTGGCTCCTTGAGCACTGGCCTGCCTGTAGACTAGTATTCCAGGCTGAGATCCCATAACCTTGGGACCCCAGGCAGGCTAAGAGTTCTGTGACTCTCCTGATCCCATAATGCATCTCCCGACTCTTGGCTGTAACCTGTGACTCCGTGATCGTCATACAGGTGTAACCCCTGTGGATACAGTGTAACCCCTGCCCTGCTCCCAGCGGTGACTCTGTGACCTCTGGACAGAGACTGAGCTCTATGACTTCCAGTTCTATATTGCGCCATCCCCGGTCAATCACGTAGTACTGGGATCCCCAGGCAGGGCCAAGTTTGTCTGTCCTGTTTGTTTTCAGGGACCCGATGGTGCTGGGGCCAAAGGAGAGAAGGTAATTCTGGAGAGAATGAAAGGGAGGCTGATCCAGGGTGGAGGTCAAGGTCACGGGGTCTGCCTTTATGCTTTCCTGGAGGCCCCTGGAAGTCATAGGGTTGTGGCATGATTGCTGGATTGTGGGGTCATGGAACCTGGGGCTGATGTGGATGGTTGATGGTCTTTGTTACCTCCAGGGAGACGTGGGGCCCACGGGGCCTAGAGGAGCTACAGGAGTCAAAGGGGAGCGGGTGAGTGAAGGGAAAGTGTCTAAGGGGGTAGGGCAGGTGAAGGTTGTGCTCCCTGACTTCTGATCCTTTCGCCACAGGGCCCACCCGGCTTGGTTCTTCCGGGAGACCCTGGCCCCAAAGGAGACCCTGGAGACCGGGTGAATAAATGTGGGCCTGGGGAGTGTGGCAGGAAATGAGGTAGTACTTGGGAGACCCAACTAAGTCCCATACCCCCCCCCACACCCTGTAGGGTCCCATTGGCCTGACTGGCAGAGCAGGACCCCCGGTGAGTACCTATGACCTTGGGTAACCTCGAGGTTTCTGGGGTTACCACCCCTTAAGGACTGGCTGCTACGTGCATCCTGTATCATCTCACTTTTGCCTCCTCCACAGGGTGACTCAGGGCCTCCTGGAGAGAAGGGAGACCCTGGGCGGCCTGGCCCCCCAGGACTCGTCGGCCCCCGAGGACGAGATGTAAGAAACCTGGAGTTGGGGGGTGGGGAGTAGCGTGTTGCCATCATCGTGGGGGAATCTTGGGACCAGGACTGATTTTCATGTCTCTCAGGGTGAAGTTGGAGAGAAAGGTGACGAGGGTCCCCCGGTAAGACTCCTTCCCTCTGTGATTTCTGACCCCCTACCCTTGTGTTATGATCCCACTGGACTGGGGGCTCCACCAGGTCATCCAGTCCATTCCCTTGCCTACTGTCTATCTGGTGCTCAGACCCTTCTCTGCCCTTGCTCCTTGAGTCAGTTTGAGCCCACGCCACATGCTCAGTGTGGCTTCCTCTCCATCACCAGGGTGACCCAGGTTTGCCTGGAAAAGCTGGCGAGCGTGGCCTTCGGGTGAGGCTGGCAGGGAGAAGTAAGAGGGTGCATGGCATAATGGGAAACTCGGGCATGGTTTTGGGGGTGATGGGGAACCTGGGCAGTATGGGGGGTCATAGCAAACCTGCGGAATGCCAGGAGGGCCTGTCTCAGACCAGCCGCTCTTCCCAGGGGGCACCTGGAGCTCGGGGGCCTGTGGGTGAGAAGGGAGACCAAGGAGATCCTGGAGAGGATGGGCGGAACGTGAGTCCTAACCCTGACCCCTAACCGAACTTCAGTCATCCGGTTCCCAGCCCCTACTCCTGCCATCCCAACCCTGCAATGCTAAATGCTCACAATTCGATGTTACCCCTTCATTACAACTCCCTCAGGATCCCCATGAGTCTTTAGTTTGCTTCCAAAGCTTCCTGAAACTGCTGCCTATCTTTAGTGACCCCCTGACTTTCTACAGGGCAGCCCTGGACCATCTGGACCCAAGGGTGACCGTGGGGAGCCAGTGAGTAATGCCGGTGTTCTGGGCTTGGGAGGGCTGGGACTTTCCAGTGCTTGGTCTGGTCAGTGTGCACATAAGGGACCTGGAGGTTAAGGTGGGGAGTATTGATGGCCACCTTCACGCCGGACCTGCCTTCTGGGTGTTGGCATTGGGGTGCTTCAGGGAATCGGGGAACAGAGTTGAGCCTGGAATGAACAGCCATGCCCTGGGACCTTGGGGCTCCTATTGACCATAATCATTTCCTTTCCCCAGGGTCTCCCAGGACCCCCTGGACGGCTGGTAAGGGCTTAGCTGGGTCTGGTCCTCTGTCGTCTCCCTCACCTGCCCCTGTTGACGCCACATGGTGTCCTTTCATCCCGTCCACGGCCCCCTATTCCCCCCATGGTCTTCCGATAGCTCCATTGATCCCATAGCCTCTCATTGGCCCCACTTCTTGTTGAATCATTCACTGGCCATTCCCTCCTACAGGTAGACACGGGACTTGGAGCTGGAGAGAAGGTATCAGGGTCTGTGGGTGGAGCGAAGCTCTGAGCTTCTGGTGCCTCCATGATAGACATGCCTGCAGCTCTAGGGCTGGGCCTTCAACCAGCTTGTCTCTGCCACAGGGAGAGCCTGGGGACCGTGGACAGGAGGGTCCTCGAGGACCCAAGGGTGAACCAGGCCCCCCCGGAGCCACTGGGGAGAGAGTGAGTGTGGTTGGTCCCATGAGGAGGTGTGGGTCTGGGAAAGCTTGGTCTGATTTCTTTTTCCCCCTATCTTCAGGGCATCAGTGGACTCCGGGGGTCCCCAGGCCCTCAGGTGAGTGATGCTCTTTGCCCCAGAAGTCTCAGTCCTCCTCTTGCCCTCACCTCTTATGTGACCTTGTTTTCTCCAGGGGGACCCAGGTGTCCGAGGCCCAGCAGGAGAGAAGGTGAGAGGGCATGGAAGTTTTAAGCCACGAGCCAGGCTCAGGTCCATCTTCTCCTTTGAGGCCTCTTACTTCTCTGTTTTCCTCAGGGTGACCGGGGTCCACCTGGCCTGGATGGCCGAGGTGGGCTGGATGGCAAACCGGGAGCCCCTGGCCCCCCTGGGCTGAATGTGAGTCATGATGGTCATGATCTGGTCACACCTTTCCCTTACCTCTTCATATGACCCCAGCCTCACCTGGGTCTTCTTGGTCTTGATGAGCTTGGGAGCTAGATGGGGTATCTGTGTCTTCTCCTAGAACCTTCCTGGGTGGGGGATGTTAGTACCTTACAGGTCCTGAGTTCACGGGAACTAGCGGTGCTGTCAGTGGGTGGTGCCCCTGACCCTGATCACTGCAGACTCCCTGACTTTGAGTCTCTCCTCAGGGCGCTACAGGCAAAGCTGGAGATCCCGGGAGAGATGTAAGTGAGGGGAGATCTTAGGCTGGAGGGTGGCTCAGGGGTCCAGCATGCATTGCCCGGGGTCATCATTTCACAGCATCACTGGGAGTAGGGGCAGTTGGTCCATCCCTGTTATTGGGAGGGGTCTCAGTCCCTGGCAGGCAGGTTTGAGCAGGGTCCAGCTTTCTGACCTTCTCTGCCTTGGGGGCCTTATTAGTTCCCCCAAGTCCTGTGGGTTCTTCCCTTGGGAGTTTTAGCAGGAGACCCCTAACCAATGGAGTCTCTGCCTCAGGGGATTTCTGTGAAACCTCCAAATTTTTGGGGTCTCTACACTCAAGGAGGATCTTAATGGGGTCCTCGCCAGTCCATGGGTGTGCTCCAGGGCCTCTCTCAGTGGCTTTCTCCATCTTAGCAAAGACTTTTTCCAGGGGCTTCCAGGCCTCCGAGGAGAACATGGCCCCCCTGGCCCACCTGGTCCCCCTGGAGCCCAGGTGAGACTGAGTTTTCATGGTACCCGTTTTTTTAAGTGTATTTATGTATGTATGTATGTATGTAATCTCTACACCCAATGTGAGGCTCGAACTCATCATCCTGAGATCAAGAGCCTCATGCTCTACCAACTGAGCCAGCCAGGCCCCCTTCATGGTACCCTTTTGCCCCGTTACTGCCCTCACCCGAGCCCTGACTTCTGATCAATGATCTCTTCCTACAGGGAAAGCCAGGAGAGGATGGCAAGCCTGGCCTGAATGGGAAAAATGTGAGTTTCCAGAGCAGACATGGGGACACCTACTGAGAAATGCCAGCACATGTACAGAGCCCAGCTATGTAGCTGCACATGGGACACACATGCAGACACTTGCTGAGACACATCGACACTCATGTACCTAGCCCAGACCTACATATAGACACACCCTGAAATCCACGTCCACGTGCACATCAGGCAGCCTCGCAGACACTGAGTTATGTGGGCATGCCGACTTGCGCCCGGATGGACCAACGCCTGCTAAAATAACCCACAGCCACAGGTGCAGGCGAAGAGCCACAGACACAGACTGCGAGGGGCAGACATATTGGCATGAAGCCACATTCAGGGATTCTTGGAGACGTGTTGACACAGACACCTCCATCCAGACCAGATACGTGCTAAGACATGGAACCAGGGCCACACGTGGACCTGTGCTGAAACATAATGAGACACAGCCAAGGCTCTGGCATGTGACACATGCATTCATATCCGCAGTCGTTCGTATACATATGACCACACATGCTGAGATACACACAAGACTCGTAGACAGATATTGAGACATACAGACCATTCTCAAGGCACCAGAGACATGTAGACCCTTGTCCATCCTGTGTATACACGTATATGCCCACATGCAGACATGAGTCAAGATGTACAGACAGACTGAGACACCTACTAAGTGTCTGTATGTACGAGGACATACAGACCCATGCATGGATACACATGCTAACACACACACACACACACACACACACACACACTCAGAGATGCATAGATATGGTATTGCATCTAGAAAGCCAGAGATAGAGGACATGTGCAGTTACATGTGGAAGTGAGCAGAGCCACACAGGCATGCCCTCAGATGTACGACAGCTCACTCAGATGGTCATGGGCCATGCTCCAAGACACACAGGGGCTTGGAGCTACAGGCATAGACATATGGTCACCTGAGACCAGCCAAGCCAGTGTCTTGCAGCCAGACACCAGTGAATTTTTGGGCCGATATGAATCTTCTGCCCACAGGGAGAACCTGGGGACCCTGGAGAAGATGGAAGGAAGGTAAGGCCCCTCGCTTGGAGTCTGTTCTGCCCTCAGAATAGGGCCCTATCTAAAGTACCCTTGTCTTCCACAGGGAGAGAAGGGAGATTCGGGCGCCCCTGGGAGAGAAGTGAGTGCTGGAGCCTTCTGCAACCTGGTCCCTGACCCTGACTCTGTGATACATGGTTCCACTCTTTTCTGGGGTCTCAGGGTCCTGATCCTGGTTGCATCCTCCACAGGGTCACGAGGGTCCCAAGGGTGAACGTGGAGCTCCTGGTAGCCCTGGACTCCAGGGTCCCCCAGGCCTCCCTGGGCAGGTGGGCCCTTCTGGCCAGGTGAGTTTCCAGGAGGGTAATTCTAAGACTTGGGAGCATCGGGGGCGGTTATGTTCCCACCGGGTACCATCCTGGGATGCCGCGATCCTCTGTGACCCCTTTGTGTTCTATCATATCTCAGGGTTTTCCTGGGCTTCCAGGAAACACAGGCCCCAAGGTGAGTGTGCGTGTGGTGGGTAGGGGGAGCAGTGAGGGGGCGAGCAGGGTTGAGGCATTTCCCCCACCTCTCTTTGTGCTCACTCTTTGTTCTCAGGGTGACCGTGGGGAGACTGGACCCAAAGGGGAACAGGTGAGGTCCCCACCTTTTTCACATGCCAGGATAGCCATAGCTCCCACATGGTGCACACACATTCCCCCCAGAAACTGGGTCCAGCAACTTGTCTCTTGGTGTCTCCAGGGCCTCCCGGGAGAGCGCGGACTGAGAGGAGAACCTGGGAGTGTGGGGGTGAGTGAAGCTAAGGACCTGGTCCTAGGACCCTTATTTGCACGCCTAAAGGAGCCACCTCTATCTCCTTCCCCTTGCCCTGTGGCTCTGTGGGTTCTCTCCTGTGTGTTCAGTCCCCTGTCCTATTGGGGTTCCTGTAGCCTACACTGGGGAAACTGGGCAATGGGGGATGCCAGGGAGGCCTTCCAGGGCCTCTAGCCGCCTCAACCAGCCCTAAAGTGTCCTGTGAGCAAGAGGCCTGGAGAAGGGTATGGAGGCTATTTTTGGGAGCAGCGTGGGGCTTCTCTGAGGGCAGCCCCTCACCCAGCTTGTGTCCCCAGAATGTGGAGCGGTCGCTGGAATCAATTGGCATCAAGGTAGGTTGTTAAAGGGGCTGGGAGTGGGGGCGGATGGGGGCCCCAAGGGGCAAGTAGTGCTCACATGGCCTAGCGGGGGCCTGGGTGGCTACAGGAACGGGCCCTCTTTCCCAACCCCTCCGTTATCACTCAGACGTCTGCCCTGCGGGAGATCGTGGAGACCTGGGATGAGAGCTCCGGCAGCTTCCTGCCCTTGCCTGACCGGCGCCGTGGCCCTAAGGGGGACCCAGGCGAGCGGGGCCCCCCAGGCAAGGAGGTGAGCATCGGTCACTCAGTGGGGGTGCCCTGTGGATGATGTCACCACACCTCTAGCAACATTCATTCTTCTGTTCCTCCAGGGCCCCATCGGCTTTTCTGGAGAACGCGGGCTGAAGGGAGATCGCGGAGACCCTGGCCCTCAGGGGCCACCAGGCCTGGCCCTTGGGGAAAGGGGCCCCCCTGGACCTCCCGGCCTTGCCGGGGAGCCTGGAAAACCTGGTATTCCTGGGCTCCCAGGCCGGGCTGGGGACGCAGGGGAGGCAGGAAGGCCAGGAGAGAGGGTGAGCTGGGCTAGCCAGGAGGGCTGGGGATGTGGGGCTAGGAGGAGCTGGACTCCCCATGGACATGGCCCCCATCCTGCTATTTGCACCTCAGGGAGAACGAGGAGAGAAAGGAGAACGTGGGGAACAGGTGAGCTGAGAGGGGCTGCAGGAGGCGGGACTACCTGGGTGCTGTGCTGGGGAAGCCACACCATTTCCTTTTTCTCCACAGGGCAGAGACGGCCCTCCTGGCCTCCCTGGACCTCCCGGCCCCCCTGGCCCCAAGGTGATCAGCCCAGCCCTGCCCTGGGCCTGTGATTGTTGTTACCAGAGGCCACCATTAACTTAGGCCCCAGAAATTCCATGTGGTGTCTCCAACCCATAATCCTGTGGGATCCCTTGATCTGGGGTGACCCCTCCATGCCTCTGTGATAGACACATCTCTCCCCTATGACCTTGTATTTGTAGGTGGCTGTGGATGAGCTAGGTCCTGGACTCTCTGGAGTGCAAGGACCCCCTGGACTCAAGGGCACTAAGGTCAGTGTGTGCAATCAACTGGAGGGCACCCCCTGCCATGGCACCAGGGCCCGGCTTGACATGTCATCCCTACAGGGGGATCCAGGCAGTGACGGTGACCGAGGCCCCAAAGGAGACAGGGTGAGGCCTGCTACCCCACCATGCTTCCTCTCCTTAAGGGGGGCCCGTGAGGGGTGGTGTGTATATGGGGACACAACAGTGACTGGGGGCCTCAGGACATGCCATTCTGCCTGCAGGGTGTGCCAGGCATCAAGGGAGACCGGGGAGAGCCTGGACAGAGGGGTCTTGATGGCAGCCCGGTGAGTCTGCGCCACACGCCACCCACGTGCCCGCACAGGGCTCTTACAGTGTTGTCTGGACTGGAGTCTGCACTGCCTGGGACTGTCTGGGGGCGGCTGGGATGTGGGAACAAAGAGGGACCTTGTGGCCTTAAACCTGTTCTCTCCAGGGTCTACCAGGAGAGCGTGGTGTGGCTGGGCCTGAAGGGAAGCCGGTAAGTGATGGCAGGAACAGCCTGGCCAGGCTCCTGGGAACAGCTGCTCTCTGCTGTGAGCTGGCTGCTCTATGCACATGTCACCAGTGACAAGGGTGTTATACCTGCGTGCCTGGGTGTGAGTGCAGATCCGTGACATGTGTGTGTGTATGTGTGTGTGCGCGTGCACACACGCACGCCAGTATGTATTATCCCTGAGGGCCAGTCCCTGGGTATGGGGTGATTGATGCCTAGGGGTGACAGCCTGCACGTGGGCTCTCTGGACAGAGCCCTCGGCAGGGTGGAAACAGGCCCACGTGAGGCCCGGATTGAGGCTCAGCAGCCCCCTTCTCTATCCAGGGTTTGCAAGGTCCGAGGGGGACCCCTGGCCCAGTGGTGAGTATCTTAGAATCCTCATCCCTCTTGCCCCCATCCCGCCTCATGCCACAAGGGGCAATACTGCCTTAGTCTTCTGGGTGGGGTGGGACTGGCTCCGCCTCACCAGTCTCCTTCTCTCTCCAACAGGGTGGCCACGGAGACCCTGGACCTCCTGGTGCCCCGGTGAGTGACAGGAGAGCACTGCCCGGGGGAATGTGGTGGTGGGATGGGCACTATTCGCCCCTGGTGAGCCAGGCCTTGTTTGTGTTAATCCCCGAGCCCGGGAAGATGACTCTGACTCCTGTCCTCTGCCCTTGATACTTTTTTTTAGGGTCTTGCTGGCTCCACAGGACCCCAGGGTCCTTCTGGCCTGAAGGTGAGTATCGGTGTGTGTGGGTGTGTGGCTAAAAGGCATGGCAGGCTCCTCTGAGCCATATCCACACCAGGAGAGCACCTGCCACCCCCCTGGAATGTCATCACCCTGCGATGGGGCTGGGCACCGAGGTGCCCCATCCATGTGGGCTTTGCTTATGGGCAGGGGGCTGAGGAGTCTCTTGTCCTTTTGTGGGGTCACAACGTCTCTGGGTTTTCGGCAGGGGGAACCTGGAGAGACAGGACCACCAGGACGGGTAAGTGGCCCAGCTCAGGGCTTAGAGCCACAGGGAGCCAGGTGGAGTTGGCGCTGCCCTGAACTGTTTCTTCCCCCAGGGCCTGCCCGGACCCACCGGGGCTGTGGGACTTCCTGGCCCTCCTGGCCCTTCAGGCCTCGTGGTAAGTGAGGTCCCTGCAGGGACACCGTGTCCTGCCCTCTGGGTCCCATGTTCTCCCATGTTCCCCTCACATCTGACTTGTCTCCTTCAGGGTCCTCAGGGGGCACCAGGTTTGCCTGGACAAGTGGTGAGTCCTGGGGGTCAAGGCTGAGCTCCAGGGGGTCAGGAGTCAGTGGGCAGGCTCCCGACAGAGCTCCTCCCTTTCAGGGGGAGACAGGGAAGCCGGGAGCCCCAGGTCGTGATGGTGCCAGCGGAAAAGATGGAGACAGAGGAGCTCCTGGTGTGCCGGTGTGTATTCTGGGAGAGCTTGCTTCAGGCCTGTGATGGGGCCGTGTGCCTGGGTCTGTGCCTGGAGAACAGAGAGAGCGGCGGCGGCAGGACCAGGGTGGTAGGGAGGCACTGAGTCCTTCACATTGCTCTGTCACAGGGGTCGCCAGGCCTGCCCGGCCCTGTTGGACCTAAAGGAGAGCCTGGACCCATGGGGGCTCCTGGACAGGTGATCCTGACGCTGACCCCAACCCTCTGTACCAGCTCCTCTGCCTCGCCATCCAGGACGGCGGGGTGGGGCTGGGGAGAAGGCGGGGGGCTAGGTAACTCACTGGGCATTCCCCACAGGCTGTGGTCGGGCCCCCCGGAGCGAAGGGAGAGAAGGTGAGTGTGCAGGAGGCCTGGGGTGAGGGACCAAGGGGGGGCCAGGGCATCCCGCTGACAACGTCTCCTTCATCAGGGAGCCCCCGGAGGCCTTGCTGGAGATCTGGTGGGAGAGCCGGTGAGTGCGGAGCCTCCGACAGTATAGTTCGCCCATCCTCACGACCCTCGGCTTTCATAATACGCGTCACATCGCATCCCGTGCCTCCATCCTTGAGTGTCATCTTTCTGTGACCCTAATGCCCATGTTGCTTCCTGTCCCCTGTCTCTACAGGGAGCCAAAGGTGACCGAGGACTGCCAGGGCCTCGGGGCGAGAAGGTGAGGCAGGCCCAGCCCAAGGGCCTAAGCACTGGGCAGAGGTGGGCCAGGCTGGGTGGCTAGATCCCCCTTTACCACCCTTTCTGTGCAGGGCGAAGCTGGCCGCGCCGGGGAGCCTGGAGACCCTGGGGAAGATGTGAGTCTGGGGCCCGGGCAAGTCCGAGCTGGGCGCGAGGAGTGCGATTGTGGGCATGAGGGACCATCCCCGGGCCTGCGCGCCCTCCAGCATTCAGGATCCTGCTCCAGGGCGTAGTCTGGCCTCTTGGCTTCCACACTCCCAGGGGGCGGGGGGTGCATCTTTGCTTCCTTGTGCCTGTCCTAGGTCTTCTGCTCCTCACCATGTCTGAGCACACACGTGTGTGTCCCCATCTGATGCCCTTGGTCACCTGTTAATATGCCCCTTCCCCCCACCACCTCTGCATTCCGTGTATCTGAGTGCATGCTGTGGGCCTGTCTTAACTCCCTGGGATGGGGTGGCTCCGAGTTCCCGCATTTGTGAGCTCCTGGGAGCTCCCGTGTGTCTGTGCTCACACCCGAGGTCCCTGGGCCTGTGCTCCCCTTGTCTGTAGCCATGCCTGAACTCCCACATATCTGTGGTCACTTCTGACTCCCGTGAGCCAATCCTTGCTTACGTGTCTGAGTTCCACATCTGAACTACCCTGGGAATATTCTTGGGCCATGTCTAAGCTCTGGGTTCATGTTCCTCCCCCTCTTAAGTACTGTTTACTTTGCCCTTTTAGGGTCAAAAAGGAGCTCCTGGACTCAAGGGCAATAAGGTGGGAGTACCCTAAAGCATCCCTGCTGGGGGTCATGTTCCTGACACTCAGAGAGCTGATCTGTTCCCTCTTTCCCTTGAAGGGTGACCCAGGAGTCGGAGTCCAGGGCCTCCTTGGGCCAGCTGGTCCTCCAGGTCTGAAGGTCAGTCGATGCCCCATCACCAGTGGTGTGCAGCAGGCAGGGAGGTGCCTGGAGGTGGGAAGAAGAGGGCATACTGGGCCTGGTTCTGGGAAGGAGTCCTGTCAGGACCATGCCTCCCTTTGCTATCTCTGTTCCAGGGAGATGCGGGCCCCCCTGGGCCTCCCGGTGCTCCTGGTGTCGTCGGGTTCCCTGGTCAGACAGGCCCTCGTGGAGAGATGGGTCAGCCAGGTCCCGGCGGAGAGCGGGTAAGCATGCTGGGAGCAGCATGCAGGGACTTGGTGACTTCAGGACTTCTGGATCTGGTAGTGGGTAAAGAGAAGGGGGCCCAGGCCCTGCCTCGAGGGCTCCAGTCTTGGAGGGGCCCAAGCAAGGAAGGTCTCCAAGTCCCCCTCTCCCTCTTTTGCTTCATTGTGCCCATAGGGTCTGGCAGGTCTCCCAGGGAGAGAGGGAGCCCCAGGTCCCTTGGGGCCACCTGGACCACCAGGGTCAGCGGTGAGTAGAAGTGCTCCAATGTCCCAGGTATCTGATTCCTGTGTTGGAGTCTGTCCAGGTGGGAACTGGGACACACTGTGTGGCTGGGTATGTGTGTGCTTTTGACCGCATGGGATGCTCACCTTACTCTGCCCACAGGGAGCACCCGGGCCCTCTGGACTCAAAGGAGACAAGGTAGATGGGACAATGCTGCTGGCTCTCCTGTATCCATTACCCCCTCCAACCTCCACTGACCCCTGTCACCACCTCCAACCTCCAATGATCTCCCTTGACCCTCTGTCCCCCACCAATTCCCCTCTTATATCCTGGTGTCCTGTTGATCTCCAGGGAGACCCTGGAGCAGGGCTGCCTGGGGCCCGAGGCGAACGTGGGGAACCTGGTGTCCGGGTATGTATGTCATGCTCTGCAACCATGGCTCCCTTTGTCACAGCTCTCGCTTCTCATTTTCAACTTCTGAGCCAATGAACTCTATGTCACCATCCAGGGTGAAGACGGCCATCCCGGCCAGGAGGGACCCCGAGGGCTCACGGTGAGTCCCCTTGGGGAAGGCGCCAGTGATGACTTCAGTCCCCTGCCTGTGCCCTCTGTGCCATTGGGACACTCTCTGTAGCTTTTTGGTTCTTTTTATGTACTCTCTGGTCCTTCATGTCTCCCATTCTCCTGGGACCCCTTGGTACTCCCCTGCCTTCTGAGTGGTCTCCCCACTAATGCCCCCAAGTTTATTTAGCTCACTGTTGTCTTCTCCTCATACAGGGGCCCCCGGGCAGCCGGGGGGAACGAGGGGAGAAGGTAAGGACATGGGGAAAAGGCCCCAGGGTGAGTGGGGGTAGGGCCAGATCTCGTAATTCAGGACTTGGGACCCCTCAGTTTGGAGAGATTCACACTCTTCCACCCAATAGGGTGACGCCGGAACTACAGGGCTAAAGGGCGACAAGGTGAGTATGGGCATGCGGGAGGGCAGAGGCAGGGGGCTCTTGCACCCTTAGGTGCTCTTGACTCCTCTGACTGCCCCCTGTCCACTCAGGGTGACACAGCCATGGCTGTGGGGCCTCCAGGGCCACGGGGTGCCAAAGGGGACATGGTGAGTACGTCTGGCTCATGTACAGAGTGAGTCTCTCTTGGGTGTGGGGGGAGCTCCCGTGTGGGCTGGGCCAGGGGATCTGAGAGCTCAAACCCTCAGATGGTGCGGGACCTCCATCCCCTGACCCTCACTTCTGACTCCTGACCTAGGGCGAACGAGGGCCTCGGGGCATAGATGGTGACAAAGGACCTCGAGGAGACATTGGGAACCCTGGAGAGAAGGTACAGGGAAGAGGGTGGGGTACTCTATATGGGGTCAGGAGAGGGTTTCTGTGGACCGTGAGGACCCTACTGAGGGTCTGTGAGGAGAAGAGGGGAGGATGGAGGCTTTTGGGGGGGTTAGGAGGGGGGGTTCAGTAGGCTGTGGTGACTCTGTGAGGTGGCTGAGAAGATGAGGGCTCTACAGTGGGCTCGAGGACCTCCATTGGAGGTCGCCAGGGAGCTCTGTGGAATGTAGCTCGAAGAGAGGCCCTCAGAACAGACAAGGGGCTTCTTAGGTGTCAGGGGTACTCCAGGGTAGGTTCAGGAGCCCCATGGTAGGCAGAAGGGACAGGGATCCGGGCGCCCGGGGTGAGAAATGAGCCGCACTGAGGGTGATGGTTGGGAGTGGCACTGGCGAGTACTGCCCCAACCTGGCCGGTTCCAGTCATACTTCAAGCCTCCAGCCTGGTGTGGTCCTGATTGTGTCCCTCTCCTGGTCACATCCACAGGGCACCAAGGGAGAGCCTGGTGACAAGGGCTCAGCGGGGTTGCTGGGAGCTCGTGGACTCACAGGACCCAAGGTCAGCCCTGCCCCAGGCACAGACCCAAAACCAACCGTCACACACATCTGTCTCATGGGTATCCTCCAAACGTTGGAGGGTTTCCAGCCTCCTTCACTGTTGGCCACGTGGCCATGTGCTTACATGGGAGCCATGTGCAGCCTGGGAGTCACTGAGTGGCACGGGGGACAGTCACACTGAAGAGCTGCCCTCCCCCATCTGTGTTTCCCACAGGGTGAGCCTGGTGCTGCAGGGATCCCAGGTGACCCGGTAAGATGCCCCTGCTCCCACAGAGACCCCTGCCCCAAAGGGCCCCATCCACCTGTAGTGGCCTTTGACTTTGACCCCAGTGGTCTCATGGTGTCCTCATGCTGCCCCTACCTTCACAGTAACTGCGATGATGGTTCCTCTTGTACGCTGACCTCTGCCTGTGGAAAACCCTGCCCTTCTA
Source organism: Paguma larvata (assembly GCA_030068075.1). Taxonomy (NCBI): domain Eukaryota; kingdom Metazoa; phylum Chordata; class Mammalia; order Carnivora; family Viverridae; genus Paguma; species Paguma larvata. Next base: position 16,803,905 of record CM057842.1, on the reverse strand, counting down.
GGGGCTCTGGCCTCCAATAGTGACTCTCGCCCTTATGAGAGTCCCTGTTCCTTTCATCCAGAGTGATTCCCCTGGATCCCTCCTCACCTCCCTTGACTCCGTATTGACACCTCTCTCCACAGGGATCACCAGGAAAGGATGGAACCCCTGGTGTCCGAGGAGACAAAGGAGATATTGGCTTCATGGGTCCCCGGGGCCTCAAGGTGGGAAACGGCTGGGTTTTTTTTTTCCTGGTCAGGAAGGCCTGATATTGGAGGGCAAGGTATCTTGGGTCAAAGATCAGGTATCTGGAGTCAGATGTTGGGGTGTCTGGGGTTGAATGTGGGGCATTAGATTACGGGTTGGAAGGTCAGAGGTTAGAGTGTCTGAGGGCAGTTTGGAGAGTGGTTGCATGGTCCGGTCAAGGGGTTAGGTGTCTGGAAGTCACTTTTCCATCTGCTTTTTCCCCGCAGGGTGAACGAGGGATAAAGGGGGCCTGTGGCCTTGATGGAGAGAAGGGAGATAAGGTACAGAGGTGACGGGGACATGGGCATCTGTGGCGCCTGGGGCCTAAGTCTGACCCCTCTCCCTGATCTCTGCAGGGAGAAGCTGGTCCCCCTGGCCGCCCTGGGCTGGCAGGACGCAAGGGAGATGTGGTGAGTGTGGGGCACCCAGAATGGGGAGAGGATGGGTGGGCCAGGGCCCAGCTCATGTTTTCTCTTCTCCAGGGGGAGCCGGGTGTGCCGGGCCAGTCGGGGACCCCTGGGAAGGAGGGCCTGATTGGCCCCAAGGTACGGCCCTCTCGACAGTGGACAAAAGGGGGCCAGAATGGGGCAGGGAAGGTCATGGCAGGGTCATGGGGGTTTCACGTCAAGAGGGTTGTGGAAGGTTGGGGCACTGCGGGGTAGAGTGGGGTTAGTTTTGAGGTTTCAAGGTGAGTGGGAACTTCACAGTGGGGACTTCGGATCAAGGGATGAGAGGTGGAGAAGTGGGGAGATGTGATCAGGGCTAAGAGGTCAGTGGGGGAGGTTGGAGTGTTGGTATAAAGGAAATTGGTGGAAGCAGGGCAAGGGGTATTACAGTAGGGTCAGGGTCATGGGGATCACGGCAGACTGAGGGTCCTGGGATGGTAGGGTCACAGGTGCTTGGGTCATGGAAGATGGTGGCCGTCGGACCAAGGGGCTCATGACAGTTGAACTGAGGAGGTCAAGACAGATGGTCTCTCATGCTTCTTTCTGTTCCCAGGGTGATAGAGGCTTTGATGGGCAGCCAGGACCCAAGGGTGACCAGGGCGAGAAAGGGGAGCGGGTAAGTGGAGACCAAGGTCAAGCAAAAGGGATTGTACTTTCTGGAAGTGGACACATCTCTGGGGGCTTTGATCACTGACCCTGACCTGTCTCTCCACAGGGGCCCCCAGGAACTGGGGGCTTCCCAGGTCCTAGGGGCAATGATGGCCCTACTGGTCCCCCTGGGCCACCTGGCAGTGTCGGTCCCAAAGGCCCTGAAGGACTTCAGGGCCAGAAGGTAAAGAGCTCCGACTCTGACTCCTGATCCCCAAACCTCCCTGACCTTTCTAACATCAGTGACCTCTGACCCTGCAGCCCGTCCCCAATACCCCTGCCCCAGTCTCTGAGCCCTTGAGCTCAACTTTCCCTCCTGACCTCCACTGCCTCTGACTGCTCACTCCTCCTTGTGTCTGACAGGGTGAGCGAGGTCCGCCTGGAGAGAGAGTGGTGGGGGCCCCTGGGGCCCCTGGGGCCCCTGGAGAGAGAGGGGAGCAGGTAAGTGGGGATTCCTGGGGTTGGGGTCAGAGACTGGGGTGACCTCTGGTGTCCCTAAGATCAGAGGTCACAGTCTGGGCCCATCCGTTGCACACAGGGGCGGCCAGGGCCTCCTGGTCCCCGCGGAGAGAAGGGAGAAGCTGCATTAACAGTAAGTATGGGCCTGGGTGGGCTGGGCCCCGCTTCCTGCACCCTGGGCCTGGGCCCCTGACTCAGTGCTGTCACCCTGTGGTCCCTGCATCATATGCCCTTTGTTCCTCCCGCGATCCCTGGGTTCTTCATGATCCTTGCGGTCTCGTGCTCCTAGGAGGATGACATTCGGAGCTTTGTGCGTCAGGAGATGAGTCAGCATTGTGGTGAGTGGGGCCCAGCCCAGAGCCTCTTGGGTCTCGTTCCCACTCTACTCCAGCACCCCTAGACAGGGGCAGGTGGGGTCCCCAGAACTTATGGGGGGCAAGCAGTCACAGAGATGGGTGGAGATAGATAGACACACAGGAGGACATGTGTGCTCAGGACAGACATGTTGTGAGGACTTTCCCCATACGGTGACATGCAGCAAATGTGGGCGGACAGGCAGTGTTCCTCGAAGCCCACTGTGGTCGTGTGTGGAGGGGTGGAGGCGGGAGCAGCCCAGTGGGGCTCTGATGGCCCTGAAGAGTGTCAGAGAGTGACGCTCCGTCTCCTCCTATCTCTGCTTCCGTTCCCTCTCCATGCCCGCCTGTTTCTGACCCTCCCTCTCTTGCCCTTTCTTGGCCTGTTCCCAACTTCTCTCTCGTCCTTTGTTTCTCCTCTGCCCTTCTTCCTCTTTCTTCCTTCCTCTTTCTCTGCTTCCCACCCTCTCTCTCCTTCTCTCCTTCTGTCCGGCTCTGTCACTCTCCTCTGCTGTCCTTCTCTGTCCATCTCTGCCCCGCTGTGTGTATCCCTCCGTCTCTCTCTCTCTCTGCCCCTTTCCATCATGGTCTCTTGCTCTCTCTGTTCTTTTCTCTCTCCCTGCCCTTCTCTACCCCCTCCAGCCTGCCAGGGCCAGTTTATTGCATCTGGATCACGTGAGTAGTTTTCTGGTATTTTCTGCTCCAGGAACTTTCCTTATCCCAGGCCCCACTGTGCCCATCACCTGTGTTTACTCAGCAGGGGCTTGGCTGGGGTGGCTGCCGTCATGACCCCAAGGCCCTGTGCCCCTGCTCCTTGCTCCAGGACCCCTCCCTAGTTATGCTGCAGACACTGCTGGCCCCCAACTCCACCGCGTGCCTGTGCTCCGGGTCTCTCATGCAGAGGAGGAAGGTGAGGACGGGGGACCCATGGGGCATGTGTGGTGGGGTGCAGACACCTGCAGGGTTGCTCATGCATGCAGGGCACATGCCATGTGCATAGAGGCAACATGGAGGGCACAGCATGAACACTGGGCACACACGTGGAAGACCAGAGCTACCCGCCCCACCCCCAGGGCCGGGGTCGGGTAGCATGAATGCGGCCGGCAGCAGCCCCGCTCACAGCACCCCACCCTGCATGCAGGCCAGGGGCCCCCTGAGGACGATGAATATGAATACTCTGAGTATTCCGTGGAGGAATACCAGGACCCTGAAGTTCCTCGGGATGGCGATGGTGAGAACCGCGGCTGGCCCAGAGGGATTCAGGGAGTGGCAGTAGTGACCCTTGCTGACCTCTCACTGACCCTTGGTCCCTCGTGACCGCCTCCACCCCTGCTGACCTCCTGACTCCCATTGGCCCTAGACCCCTGCTTGCTTCCGCTGGACGAGGGCTCCTGCACTGCCTACACCCTGCGCTGGTACCATCGGGCCGTGGCAGGCGGCACAGAGGCCTGTCACCCCTTTGTCTATGGTGGCTGTGGAGGGAATGCCAATCGTTTTGGGACCCGTGAGGCCTGTGAGCGCCGCTGCCTGCCCCACGTGGTCCAGAACCAGGGAACAGGTATAGGCCTACCCCTCCACCCCAAGAGGGGCCTGGACACTGAGCCTACCCAGATCAGGTCCTGGTCGGGGTCGCAGGTCAGGAGCCCCCTCAGACTGGGGGACCTGGGACAGACCTCCAGACCAAGGAGCTGAATGGAGAACCCCAGCTGTGGAGTCCCCTCCATGCTCCCTCCTCCTGAGTGACGATCCCCTCTCTGAGGTCAGAGCCTCAGTCCCATTGTGCCCCCAGCTGCTCCACTGACCATCTACACAGTGCCTCTTCGTGGCCTACCTGCTGGGTGAGGCCAGATGCCTGAAGTCAGCTCCCGACCTGTCCCACCCAGGTGCTGCCCGGAGCTGAGGCCCAGACGATGAGCTGAAGTCCAATGTCCCCTGGTGGAATCCTGTCCCTCCCCTTGGTGCTAGAGGCCTGTGTGCACGTGAGCGTGCATGAGCGTGTCCGTTATTTCAGTGACTTGGTCCCGTGGGTCCAGCCTTCCCCCCTGTGGACAAACCCCCATTGTGGCTCCTGCCTCCCCGGCAGATGACTCAGTGTGGGGGTGGCTGTGGGCAGTGAGCGGATGTGACTGCATCTGACCCGCCCCTTGACCCAAGCCTGTGATGACATGGTGCTGATTCTGGGGGGCATTAAAGCTGCTGTTTTAAAAGGCCCCTGTTGTGAGCGTTTGGGGGAAATGGGGATGGCAAGGAGGCAGGTTTTCCCTGGGAGGTCAGTGCTATCCTGCATGGGTGCAGAGTCCCTCTGTCCAGCCCGGGTCACTGTTCTGTGACTCTCAGTTCCCAACTTGTCCCCAAAAAGGAGTAGACAGAGTAGGGGCTGAGGACATGTCCTCACTGCACCCCCCCCAGGAGGGGATGAGTCAGAGGTGGGGGGCTGCTTCATGCCGGAGCCATGCCCAGCTCCTACCTCAGGGGCTGAGAGATATAAATGGGCCCAGAAGGGGGCAGAGGCCGGACCACAGCACAGCACTGCCTGGCCCCAGCTGCGGGCAGCCCCAGCGGCTCCACCTTGCTCCAGAGGAGGCTGCTGCTGGTAGGACTGGGATGGCTCTGGGTGGGATGGGCAGGGCCTTGGGGGCTGAGTGGATGTGGGTATGGGTTAGTCGAGGTCTCTGGACCTGAGGAGGCCATGGAGTCTCTGGCTGCTTCTTCACCTTGAGGACCCCATTCCTGCCCTTCTTTGTCCTTGATCTGCTGCAACCCGCGTCAGACCTGAGGCTCCCCTTTTGTTCCTCCGTGTTCTCTCCATGCCTTGGCATCCTTATTTTTATCACGCTGTCTGTCTCTGGAGTAGCTCCAGCTTCTTTGTCCTCCAGGCTCCCTCTATTTTGCTCTGCCTCCATGTTCTCCCTCTTGTCTTTCTCCCTCTTCTCCCTCCCCTCCCCTAGTGCATCCATCTCTACATCTAGATCTAGACCTAGCTGTGCACTCTGCCTCTTTCACTGTCCCTCTCGCTTTCGTGGTCTCCCTGGCCCCTGCTCTGTAGGGCTGTCTTGTGCTTTCATCTCTGTCTCTCTTATCTCTCTCCGTCCCTTGCCTGGCCTCTCTAATCTCTACCTCTCTGTCTCTTTCCCTTGGTCTCCCTCTCTGTCTGTCTGCTTTCCCTATCTGTATCTGTCCGTGCGCCATGGCTGCCCAGAGCCCCTGCCCTGAGCCTCTTTTCTCCTCGCAGCCTGACCACGCGATGACCAGGTGGGCTCTGCTGGTGCTGATGGTGGTGACGTCGGGCAGGGCCCTGCTTGTCCCCACAACCCCTATTCCAGCCTTCCAGCTCCTCCCTCAGAACCCTCCCCAAGCCACTCCCTGCCCTGAGGGCTCGGAGAAACCCTCAGCCAGCACCACGGGCCCCTCCACTGCTTGGGGCCACCCCAGCCCTGGCCCCCGCCCAGGCCCCCGCATCACCCTCTCACTGGATGTCCCCATTGGCCTCCTGCGGATCTTACTGGAGCAAGCCCGGGCCAGGGCTGTGAGGGAGCAGGCCGCTGCCAACGCTCGCATCCTGACCCATGTTGGCCGCCGCTGAGCCTGAGGGCGGGGGTCACAGCAATGGGGCCACCCTGAATTAGGAGACCTGGAAGGCAGCAGCAGAGCAGGACAGCACTACATCTGGGCACAGTGTGCCTGGCCACTGCCCCGTGGGGTCACTGCCATGTGGTGTCATATCGCAGCCAAGTGCCTCACAGAGCCACAGTGTGTTTGGACAGCCTGGACATTGCCATATCCGGTGACTGCCAAATGGAGTCTTGCCATACCTGGAGCCCCACAGACTTACAATATGTCTGGACAGCTTGGACACTACCGTGGAATGTCACTACTGTGTGGAGTCTTGCCAGGTCTGGGTGCCCCACTGTCAAAGAGCAAGAATCTGGACACTGCCAGTGTGGTCACTCTTGAGCCACTTTTAGGAACTTCAACATAGGAGCCCAATATTGCATCTCAGACCCGTCCACCTAAGACCAGACCCGCAGGTCTGCCCTGCCCCCACAGGTCACCACACAGGGGAGTGCAGGCTGAGGGTCACATGCATGTTTTGTGCTTCATGAGGCAGCACCCCCTGTCCAAAGAATTGGTGCCATCAGGGGCATCTCCAGGCATGGGTGACCATATGTGGGAAGTCTGTGGTTGACAGCCTTGCCTTGTGGTAGGCGTACGTGTGATGGGTGGGTGGATATCTGTGTATTGACTGCTGTGAGTGTGTGTGGGCAAGGGGAGGGCATGCGAGGGGGCGGGGGAGAACAGGTGCTTGTCCCCTGGACCCGCATGAAGCACACTCAACACGCAGCCAGGCATTGTTCTACCCACACCCCTGCACACTCAGCCTTGGCCTTTGGACACACATGGCTCAGGGAAGAGGAGGCACGGGCTGCTGGGGCTCCAGTCCAGCCCCGTACCTCCTTTGTTGAATTGTCCCAAGCAAACAAAAATGTGCTCACCTTTCCAAGCCTCAGTTTCTTCCTCTGCAAAGCAGAGTGATGCCACCAAGCTTCTTGTGAGCATTGAGTGACGGTGCACTTGAAGGTTCTGGCATGCAGGAAGAGTTCAATAAATGCAGTGACTGGAGAATGGGATGAACAAGAACTCACAGTCATGTGCACCCAGACAAGGACAGTCAAGGGTTTGGTCATAGCTATGTTACCCCTCTGCCCACTCCCCTCCACTCCTGCCCCATTTCACCGACCTGGTTCCTTGGTGTAGAAGGAGTAGGCTTTGCCTAATCTCACACTCCTGGTTCCATTGCTGGGCCGGAGATGAGGCTGACCTTCCCAACATGTGGACAGGCTTGCCTGCAGCCGGGGCAGATACCCTGGGTACTGTAGACAGCTCCACTGGGGACGAGGGCAGACCCTGGGCAGTATGGACTGCTCTGCCTGGGGAAGGAGGCCACACTGGCAGGAGTATGGCTGCCTGGGGTGGGGGCACTGTTGATCTCTCAAGTTGTGAGCAGCCCTGGGGGGCGGGCCCAGGGCGGGGCTGGGGAGGCGGGGCCACGGGGCACACCGAAGCTCCCTCACGAACCCGGAGGGCGGGGCTGCCTGGCTCCAGGCTGCAGGGGGCAACGGCCGGGCCAGTTCGCTTGCAGTATGGACAGAGGCACGGAGGAAGGCAGCGCCCTGACGGACCCCGGGTCAGGGAGCAGTAGGCGGGGTAGGCACCGGCGGCGGGGGTGAGGGTGGGGGGATTGGGGAAAGACCAGGGCGCAGTGGGGGCTGGTGTTGGAAGGGGTGCGAGGGTGTTGGGTGTTTCTCTAGGTGTAGGGGTGCTCTGAGGGGGCATCAGCCTGTCGGTGTCGAGGAGGAGGGAGAACCCTGTTGCTGTGCACAGGAGTGGGGGGGGCTGGGCCAAGGGGGAACTATAAATAGCTTCTTCCTCCAGCCCAGGGAGAGGGACAGCCAGCTGGAGCTGCCTGAGGCCCTCCTGCTCTGCCCTTTGCTGGCCTCCAAGGGGGCAGGTTTGTCCAGGTCCCCCTCAGGGGTCACACATCAGTTTGGGGAGGCCCAGAAGCTCATTTGGGAAATTTTTCATATGAAGTGGCTTGAGCCTTTGAACCAGGACTTCTAGGGTACCTACTGTGTGCCTTGTGTGGGTCCTGAGCTGCTCTAAGCACCTACTGGGTGCTCCATCCTGCTCATGAACCTCTCTAAGCCCTTACTATGTGCCTTGGCTGGCTCTGAGTCACTCTGGGTGCCTACCGTGTGCCCTGTGCCAAGCTGGAATCAGCAAGTGCAGACCATAGTTCACAGGCTGCTTGGTCACATGGCTCCATACCCCCAAGTTGGAAGGAACCTCACACCCTCTGTGAGCTCTGGGCCCGGGGAGACACTGGGGAATGATCCTGGGCTTGAACTGGCTGGAGGAAGCCGGAATTCCCGGGAACTCCCTGAATCTCCCAGTGGCGAGCGCAGAGGGGAGAGGAGGAGGGAAATAAAGGGGAAAAGAGGCAGTAGAGAGCCGCTGGCTGCTGCAGCCTTCCTGTCTCTGTGCAGGCCTGGGTGCAGGGCTTGCTAGTGTGTGTGCACGTGTGGCTCTGTGTGCATGCTTCCGTGCACTGGCGTGTGGGGCTGTGTGGCATTCACTGAGGTCCCTGGGCCTTTATGTTGCAAAGGGTGGATTGACAATCTGGCCAGGACTGACCAGCAGATACAGGGATGGGGAAGAGTTGGAGCAGCAAGAACTGAGGATCGAGGACTTCAGCCACACTATAGCTTGTAGCCTGGGACACTGGAGAGAGGTCCAGTGGTCAGTGCAGAGGGCACCACGGGAGCCAGCCAAGGTCAGGCCAGGCAGGTTCATAGAGGACGGGGGAGGCCGAGCAGGACATATTCCCACTCGAGGGCACGCCGACATCCCAGCACACTTTCCACCCCGTCGCTTTGGGATCGCCTTAAGGAAGGAAGAGCCATGAAGGCCGGCTGTCTCTTGGGCTTCTATCTACTCATGCTGGAGGAGCAGAAAGCCAAGAGAGTATTTCAATGGAGGGAGCAGGCCAGAGCCCAGGTGTAGGGGTAGGAAATGTGATGATATGGAAGGCGTGGGAGATGAAGTTTTAAAGGGCTGGGAGTTCATCTCAGTCTGTCCTGCACTGTGGGCTGGCTCTGTGACCCTGGACCCTGCTCCCCTCCCTCAGTTTCCTACCTGAGAAGTGGGCGGGGAGATGAGGAGCATTCTTAGAGCTGAGGTAGACTCTGACCTTGGGGAGGGGCCCCAGGCTCCTCCTGCTGGTGACCTGTGGCCTCCCGCTGGATGTTGGGACTTGGGAAGGTGTGTCTGGGTCAGCCTAGGGTCAGACTGTTTGGGAAAGAGTGGGAGGTACAGAGTCATTGCTCTTCCTGGGAAGTCAGGCTCAGACCAGGCTTGGGGACAGCTTCCTCGAAATGGCCCTGGCATCCTGCCCTGCTCTGGCTAACCCCTACCCCCAGCTTTTGACTAACATCCCAGGAGGGCTGAGGAGAAGGGATAGGCCAGAGGAGGTGCTGGGTGTCTGTGGATGCTAGAACACGTAGCCTTTGCAGTGAATGCTGGGGGTTGGATAGGGTGTGGGCGGGTGGTGACAAGGTCTCTGAGGTCAAGGCGACCCCACGATGGCCTTGGCAATGGCTAGGAGACAGACAGAAAGGCTGGCTGTGCCAGGAACCAGTGAGTGGCTTGTGGCTTTGGAGAAGTAGGAAGCAGGTGGGTGGTCACCAGGGGCATCAGGGGCCGCCCATTAGTGTGTTCAGAGCTGCCCCGGCGTGAGATGGAAGAAGGTGGGGGGCGGACACTGCAGAGAGAGGATGAAGGAGGAAGTGCTCAACTCTCTCTGGGGCAGGGTATTCCCCTGGAGGTAGGCAGCTAGAGCTGGTTTCAGGGAGCATCTAGGTGGGCTTCTACCTCCCGATCCTTCATCTCCAGTGAAGTGGGCAAGACGACTGTATCAGAGTCGTCTTAAGGGTCCTTGCCAGGCTCTGAAGTGCTGGGTGGAGACAAGCAGGTGGCAGGGAAGTCAGAGGGAGGGGATGCTGCTCCCACGATGCACTGGACGGAGTCTTGTTCTCCACGCCCCTAGCACCTGGCTCCTGGCTGGGCGCACTTTGGGCAGAGAGAACCTGAGGGTGCCAGGATCCTGTCTGGGGGTTTTTCGGAGGACATCGCTAGAGGGCAGTGTGACCCAGGTCTGAGCAGTGGCAGCGGGGGACCCCAGGACAGAAAGTGTACAAAACTTTGAGAAACGGGGCTGAGGAGACAAAGGAAAGTGACCCAGGGTTCCTGAACTTCTGGATTTCTTCCTCGCTCCCTGCTTCCACTGCATTCTTAGAGACAGGAGGGAGATAAATAATATAAATTATATCACTAATGTGCTTTAAAATGGATTTCTCAGACACTGACCCATCTAATAAATACCAGAATCTCGTAAGATTGATGATGCCCGCGTTCTGTTTTCCTGATGAAGAGACAGAGATTCATTTAAAAAATACGAACATTTACAATTTAAAATTTAATTGGTAGAAGTGAAATCCTGGAAGCTGAAATGCTGCCAGGAGCTCGGTTAAAAGGTCCTGCTCATGTGCTCCAGGTGAGCCAGAGTTTAGCCTGAGCTTCTCAGTAGTCAAAGTAAAAAGAGGAAACATAATAAATTTTGAGATTTGTCCCGTGTCTTTGTCCATGAGGTAAAGAAACATTTCCAGCGTGGTTGAGTCGGTCACTCCAGTGGGCGAGAGAAGAGTCCTGGGGCTCCAGAGAGGGTCAAGAAAGACCGGACGCAGGGCTGGCAGGCTTGGCGGTTGACAACTGGGATTACGCAGGGGTCGCCAGACAGGTCCTGATCAACTGAGCATGCAAATCCCTGCCTCTAGGGGACCTGAGGTCAAGGGCAGCAATGAACAGAACCCGGGTGCCTGGGGAGCAAGTCTATGCAGGCTAGGCTGTGAGTGAGGCCAATGCGTATCTGAGCGTACGGCTGGGTGTGCCGGGCTAGTGCCTCCCCGGCAAGGTCTGCACTATCCCTGGCTAGAAGCTGTGGGAAGTTGGGCATGCGCGTCCTCGATCCCGGCGTGACTGGCGAGCCTGCTAGGTCCCAAACGCGCTGGCAGTCGAGTTGGGCATGCGTGGTCGGAGGCCGGGCCCTCTTCGGTTGGGGTAGGGCCTACTCATTCTGGGGCGGGGCTTGCGGGAGTTGGATAGGCGTCTGCACGGCTCGAGGAGGGGCGGGGTCGAGGGGCGGGGCCTCGAGTGGCCCGAGGTGGCCTGGCTGCTGGGTCGCAATCCGCGCAGTCCGACTCATCCCGTCCCGGGTATGGCGTCCCCACGGGAATTGACCCAGAACCCCTTGAAGAAGATCTGGATGCCCTACAGCAATGGGCGACCCGCTCTGCACGCCTGCCAGCGCCGTGGTGAGGCGGGGTCCTTGGGGAACGGTTGGGCGGCGCACCGGGATGCGTGGATAGGGCGGCTGGGCAGTGGTCTCCCGTGGAGAGCGGGCCAGAGACAGGTGGGAAACCGGGGACAGATGAGGCTGCCGTGACTGGTGGTAGGGGAGCAGGAACATACCGGGAACCGGGCACAGGTGTGGCAGAGCAGCGGGGGAGACAGGTATGTGGCCGCGTCTACGCTCGCTAGGGGCTAGGTCTGGCCGCCATCACTTCGGGGAGGGCGCCGGCCCCTTCTCGCCATACTCTGTAATCACTAGGTTAGGCCAGGGGAGGATTCGGAGCTTCGTCCTGCCCTCTCTATAGGCCCAAGAGTGTAGACCGGTTCTGAGCTGTATTGGCCTTATGGAAATCCTTTGGCCTCTCGGAGCCCAGAAGTTTCAAAGGCCCAAAGGTGGGCCACCCCTCCCACTGGAGGTGGGTGCTCCTTGCACTTAACTACCCACCTTTGGGCCTAAAACGGAGCTTTGGGAGGAATTTCAGGGAAGTGCAGCTGTGTTGAGGATGGAGAAGGTGAGAACACTGTCGCATATGGACCTGTCTTTGTGCTCACGGCTGTATATGCATCCAGATGGGGTCGTGGGCAAATGGTAAAGTTGGAAGGGAAAACATCCAGGAGACATGCTGAAATCCGTGGAATTGTTAATGAATTATTAGGTGGCTTGCCTTTCCTGGGATCCCGGTGTTGAATCCACTTTACTTGACTTTCTGCTCGTCCTTAAATGAGTCTGCAACCTCTTATTGCCAAGAAAAGCAAAGGCTTTTTTTTAGGAGTAACCGAAACATTATAGTGAATTTGCAAGCTGGCAGGGACCTCAGAGAACATCTAGTCCAGCTTGTGGTGCAGATACAGAAATGGAGATCGGGAGATTGTGCGATGTGCGAGGATCTCCCTGGACACCCTGACCTCTGCTTGGGCATATTAAAGGAGGGGAGAGTGCTCCGTGCTTGTTTTGCTTTGGGGCCAGCCTAAAGGCCTTGGCTTTGACCAAGATGTGAGTCCTGTGGGTGAGCCGTGTGTATCTCTTACCATACTGGGTCCTGGTAAGGGATAGTCATGGTTTTGACCAGACGTTCCAATGGGTCATGGCTCTGGCCATGATGTAGGTCCTGGTAGGATGCTGAGGTGGTGGTCAGTCTCTTAGCCCCAGGGCCATGGCTTTCCAGTCAGTGTTCAGTCCTTAGAGTCTATGGCTACGCCCTAGCCATCCCTCCTTCCAGACTTTTCTGGAGGGACCAAGGCCAAGGCCCCTTGCTCTAGTGCTTCTAGCCAGTCTGCATTAGGCTGTGTTGTCCTAACTAGGGGGTGGCTGCTGTTACTACATAAAGGGGAAGGAGTCACAACCTGGGCTTTGGAGGCAGGAGCACTCAGGCCACATGGTAGCTCAGCTGTGTGACCTTGGGCACGGAGCTGACGCTCCCGGCCATGGGCTCCTCATCTGTAGGATGGAGGCCCCCATCTCCCTATTCCCAGAAGCTGCCTGGAGCCCCCTCGGGAGGAGGCAGCTTGATAAGAAGCAGCAGGTGGCGCTGCCATTTCATCACCACTTTGCTTCTCTGTATGTCAGAGTCGGGAATTGAAGCATCAGCCCTGAGCCAGCCCCCATTCCAGGCGGCAAAGATGCTGAGACCCATTGGGGAGGGGCCTGTATTTCTCCACACTCCGAGGATGCGATGAAAATACGGCTCTGGCCTGAGCAGAGGAACTTGTGCCATGGCACTGTCTCAGGGTGTTGCAGTGGGTCGGATTCTGGACTGGCCCAGAACAAGAGGGCTTCCTGGAGGAGGAGGCACCCAAGAAGTCAAAGATGAGACCTGCAGAGTGTGTGGTGGTTTGGGCCCCAAGTGAGGGTCCCCGAGTTCACAGCAGGGAGTAAGCCAGGAGTGAACATGGAACCTGTCTGGGCAGCACCTCCAGTCCCTAGAGACTGTTCATGCGGCATTTTACCCTCTATGTGGTGGCCTTATAACTTGATGGAAGACCACAAGGACAGGTGAGGACCTGAGGGAGGGGGATGGGTAGAAGTTGACTTGATCACAGGGCTTTGTAGAGAAGAGGATAGAGGGCCCACGGCTGGTCTGTGCTCTGTAGTGGGTTGGCTTTGGTGTCTAGTCCCTGGCTCCTGAGGGCACCACAGGCTGGTTGGCTGTGCTTCCTCCACCCCCACTCTCCATTAGCAATTCTTTTTCCTTCGGTAAAATTCATGAAGGCCTGGAAGTTGTTACCTTCCTCATTGTTGACCCCTCAGCTCAGACTTGGAGGAGTTCTGGGGGCAGGTGGGGCAGGAGATGAAGAAAGGAATGAGAACATGGCAGAAAGGACAGTGCTTTAGATAGATTTTATTTTATTTTATTTTATTTTATTTTTTAAGAGAGAGAGAGTGCACACTCATGGAGGGGGGTGCAGAGGGAGAGAGAGGCTCTTAAGCAGGCTCCTCGCCCAGCACAGAGCCTGACTGGGTGTGGTGAGGGGGCTCAATCTCACAGACTGTGAGATCATGACCTGAGCTTAAATCAAGAGTTGGATGCTTAACTGACTGAGCTACCCAAATGCCCCTGTGATAGCTTTTATTAGCAAAAAGGTAGCAAGACTTTTTTTGTGTTGTTTTTGTTTTTGAGAGAGACAGAGACAGAGCATGAGCGGGGGAAGGGCAGAAAGAGGGAGACACAGGATCCGAAGCAGGCTCCAGGCTCTGAGCTGCCAGCCCAAAGCCAGACGTGGGGCTTGAACTCACAAACCGTGAGATCATGACCTGAGCCGAAGTCGGATGCTTAACCAACTGAGCCACCCAGGTGCCCCAGGTAGCAAGACTTCTTGACTAGGGAAACAAGTGGTCTCCTGCCCCCCGCCACCCCCCCCTCCCCGCTCCTGCCCTCCTTCCCATCCCCACCCCCGCCCAACAAAGAAAGGTACTCCCTTCCCCAGCCTGCCTTGAGGAAGTAGGGGCAGGTACAATTCAAGAATCAGTTCTGGAACCCACTCCAGGACTTGTGGCTGCCCCTGAGGTGACACCACCCAAAAGTCATCACTGTGTGGCACCAGGCTTATCTTGGGCCTCTTGACTCCTGGGGCTCCTATGGCCTTAAGCAAATTTATAGGAAAAGGAACCAGCGAGGTAAGTCGAATTGACAGGTTTGCAGATTTCCCTCTGCACCTGCCTCGCGTTCTGAACGGTGCTGTCCGGGTGCTCGGGGCTGAGGTTCTTGAGGGCCCAGAGCCGCAGCTCCAGCTGTGCACCAGCTCCCCTGGTGCATATGCTCTCCGTTCAGGCGCGGCGGCGTGTTCCCTCTCGTGGGGCTCGGTTTGCAGATTCTCTCCTGCCAGCCCTTGCTTATGTTTTGCTGCTGTAAGCAGAGCTGTTGCGAATACACTTGTACTTTGATCTTTCTTTGGGTCATTTCCTTGGGAGCTTATCTTGAGAAACAGAGATGGTAGGTAATTTATTGCTCTTGTTCTGCACCCGGCCCCTGGTTTGCTGCCCTGCCTGCCCACCATGGCTGTGCATGGGGCCAGGGGATGCTGTTACCAAACACCGGGTCGGGGGAGGCCAGGAGTGTCTCTGGGAAGATGGGAGATATGAAGAGGGATCCTTGAGGGCGTGGGAGAGCCCTTCAGGGAGCGACGGGAAGGAGTGGAGCAGGCTGGGTACAGGTTTCCCCCATAGTTAGTAGCTGATTCACTGCTCTCTGGTTGCTTGAGAGCCCTGGCCAGCAATTGTGCAAACAGCACAGGCCATCGTGTCACTGGCCCTCAGGATGCAGGGCCTTGCTTAACTTGCTTTTCTGTCTCCTTAGCCAATGCTGAGGTTTTCCTGCAAGCTCACTCTTGCTCACTGTCAGCCTGTGTTCCGTGGGATCCTCTCCTTCTCTCCCCTGAGGCTCACAGTTTGGGTCCCTTTGGCCTGACGGTCATGTACAGGAGCAGTGGAGCCCCGACTGGCAAGCAAGGCCCTTTACTTCTCTGCAGGGCCTGCCTGGAGACAGACAGGTGCCTCTGCGCCCTAAGTCCGAAAGGCAGTCGGTGCTGAGGTGCCCCTGCTATCCTTAGCCAGGTGCGCCGCCCGGGCTGGGCAGAGGATGCAGGTTCCCAGACCTGCTCCGGCTTTCACGTGGGGTAGTGCTAGACCTCACTGAGGGATCGCCATCCCGTTTTACAGGTGAGGACACCAAGCCTCTGAGTTGCCAGTAATTGTCAGAGTCAGGATAGGAACCCAGACCTGTCCGACTCCTGACCCCCAGACAGGGCAGCCCCTGGGGCCTCCGCGCTCCAGCTCCAGTGAGGGGGACAGCTCAAGGGGTGGGGCCCAGTGATCTGTCCAAGGACTACCAGGTGAAGGCACTTGCAGAGCCAGGTGGGCAAAGGAGGGGCAGCGACAGGTCCGTCTGCTGTGGTTTCACGTGGCCCAGGTGCTGAGGACAATGAAAGGAAAGCTTCCTCAGGTTTCCGAGGTGAGGCCACGCCGAAAGCTGAGACGGGTCACGTGAGGCTGGCGGTTCTGCTGTCTTGGTGTCTGTCCCAGTGGGCCAGGGATTAGGAGTGCTGTGTCCAGACCTGTCCCCACCTCCAGCCTCGGCAACTTCTTTGGCTGGCACACTGACCTGGTAGCACCTGGGATGGTGGGCGGAGGGCTATCAGAGGGACAGTCCTTGTGGACGTTGGTCTGGGTCTCTGGTCTCAGCCTCTCATGGCGCTCACCCTGGGGGATTTCAAGAAGCCATCTCCGCCCCCCAGCCTGCGCCCACAATTTTTGAGCACCGACTCTGTGCCAGACCCCACGATCCTGACGCTCAGACGCTGCAAGGCTGCTCTTGTTCCAAGTGACCAAATGCAGGGGGCAGACTCATGGGTGAGGTGACCAGGACTGAGGGAGAGAGTGTGCCAGGGCAGTGCGGAGGTGCCTTGGAGGCAGGGTTCACTGAAGAAGCAGTTTTTGAGCTGGGCTTTGTACCATGAGGCAGGCAGGGAGGGTAAGCAGTGGAGCTGTGCTAGCAGCAATGCTGAATGAATGCTAGGCCGGAGTGTGGGTTCCTGGGTGACAGGTGGCACTTTGAATACCCTCTGGGCTTTGGCCCTGTCCTGCGTGTTCATTCAGGGGTGTGGCACAGCCAGTGCGCTTCTGGATCAGGGGCTGGTGAGATTCTGCTGCATCCGCTGGAGCCCAGACAGGCCTGGCGGTGGGACCATGCCAGCGGTGGCTCGAGACCGGGGTCTGAGGCCAGAAGGCCTGGAGGGCACATCTGAAGTCCTGTGCCAAGAGCAGAGGGAGGGGCACACTGGGAGGGGTCCCAGCTCTTGACTGACACCGGCTCCTTGCCTTTCAGTTTGCATGACCAACTGCCCAACACTCATTGTCATGGTAGGCCTGCCCGCCAGGGGCAAGACCTACATCTCCAAGAAGCTGACCCGCTACCTGAACTGGATTGGCGTGCCCACGCGCGGTGAGACTTGGACTCTGCTTGCAAGGAGGCCTTGGGGCTTTGTGGGGGAAGGGAGGGGAGAGGCGGAGAGAAGGCCGGTCTGGGGTGGGTCTGTCAGGAGCTGGGGAGGGTGCTGCTGTGTGAAAGATGAACCTTTCTTTCCCCCAGAATTCAACGTCGGCCAGTATCGCCGGGACATGGTCAAGACATACAAATCTTTTGAGTTTTTCCTTCCAGACAACGAAGAGGGCCTGAAAATCAGGAAGTGAGTGTATGTATGTATGTGTGTGTGTGTGTGTGTGTGTGTGATGTGTGTGTGTGTGAGTGTGTGTGTTCACAGAGAAGACCCTGGAGCCCAGATGCCCATCGTGACTGAGCCGCTCCTGAGCCCTGGCCTTGCCCTGCCCCACTGGGCTGTGATAGGGCTGGTCTCCTGACCTCTCAGGATGTGGTGGGGCTGGGGATGTGTTGGATTTGGGGACAGTGGGAGAGGATCTGTGGCCTCTTGCTGGTTGGCCCTGCCCCGGGGTTCATGAACTCTTAGTAAGGACAGCCTATGGGAGGGGGAGAGGGGGCTTCAGGGAGTTGGAGGGGGCTTAGCCAGGGCAGGTCAGGGGCTGGCTGCATGAGGCCTCTCAGCTTGCTTACCCCAGGCCCTCCATGGGGATGGCCTCAGTAGGGAGGGAGGCCTGAGTGGGTGCAGGGACACAGGCCTCAGGGATGGGGTGGAGTGGGAGCGGGACTACCTCCGGGCACCTTCTCACAAAGCCAGAAGGCTCAGCCCAGAACCGTGGCCCACCTTCCCTTGCCCCGGAACAAACTGTATACTTGGAGGATGTTTGGCATGTGCTTGGCATGTTCTTGGCATGTGTCGGATAGGCCGTGGCTTTGCTTTCCTGGGGCTCAAACTTCACACTTGCTCTCATTCACGAGATGGGAGTTTGCATATGACACCCTGCATCCTCCCCTCCCCGCCCCGTTCAGACTTGAACCAGGAACACCGGCTGGTGGTCTGAGGAGCTATGCTGCGTTCTTTTTGGCAGACGTTAGCTGAGGGTTCAAGAAGCTTCCTTGCCCTTGCTCTGGGCCCAGCCATTGTGGTAGGACATTTAGCAGAGGTTGGCCCAGCTCTAGTGACCTCCCCGAATCAAGTACAGCTCGGGGCCAGAAGCTACTGGGTTATTGCCCAGGCCTGGATACTAGGCTGCCTGCTCTGTCTCTGGCCACCAGGGGGCAAGAGCACTTCGCTCTGGGGCTTGGCCCCTCCCCAGTGTTTGCTCTTGGGTCAGTGGGGCTGGGCCAGGCTGCTGCACCAAGAAGGTAGGGGAATCTGACATTCAGGCCTGTGGGCGAATTGTGGGTAAAACCTGAGACTGGACCCTTTGGTGACCCTGACAAAAGGGAGGGGACTGGTGTTTAAACAGCTGCTGTGTGTTGGGTGCGTGCTGTCTGTTATCATTCCCCCTTCCCATTTTACAGATGAGGAAACTGAGGCTCAGGAGTCTCCTGTAAGATAACAAGTTACTTCACAGAGCCTAGACTTGAATCTAAGCGCATATACCACTAAAAACTGTTGTGTCCGTTTTTCTAGTCTTACCCAATTAGGTCAGAGATCGTATCAAATGCAGATTCTACAGCAATGTCAAGCCGTGGGCACTGACTAGCTTGTCTGATCCTCCCTTCAGTGGGTGGAGACACCTTCCTCTCCCAGATGCGGAGGACAGGTCTGAATGTAATGGTGTTTGCAGGATCACACAGGGTTCAAATTTGAAGCCAGGACTCTCTGAATCCAAAATGTTTGTGAGAAGAATAAGGGAGCTGGCATTCTTAGGGCTCCCTGGTAATTCTGCTCAGGCCGCCCGTGGAAGGTAGGAGTATTAGGATTAACTGAGATGGGGAAACCTAGCCTTGGAACAGTTGGGGAGCTAGTTCAGGGTCACCCAGCTGGAACAGAGGCCCCGGCGGTAGAAGCCGGGGTAGGTTCACATGTGCCTCTCTGCAGGCACCCCCTCTGCCTATTCCTAGAAACCCTCCCTCCTGGATCTAAAGCCTGGGTCCGTGCTACACGCCCATTTCCCAGTGAGCAGCCCTGAACGTCCCACGGATAACTGGCAAAATAGAAGAATCAGACTTTTAAAAATGGGAGCCCTGAGAAGCCTGTATTTCCCAGAGGCCTAGGTACTTGTACATTGTGGAGGTCCCTGAGGCTCTACAGCATTGATGTCTTGTCCCTAACACTGGGCACAGCGGTCTCCTCCCACGCAGGAGCCCATATGGCGCCCGTGGGCACATGCACGTGTGTCTAACGATTCAATTCAGTTCAGTTCTAACACTGTCTATCTGGAGTTAGCATCAGTCTGCACAGGTTAAGGGCTCAGTCCCACAAGACTGCCCCCTACTTCACGCTTACACCCCCACCCGCTCAGGCTTCCCAGGCTGTTCCTCCCACATTTCCACTGGAGCCCTGAGATTTACGTGGTGCTGCCTCAGCCAGAGCAGCGCACAGATCTAAGCCCAGAGCATGGTGCTCTAAATGCAGGTGGCCAGAAACAGCTCCGGCAATCCCAATTTCCCAGACTCTCAGAATTCGGGTTTTTTGGCATGCAAAAGCTCTTTGAAGTTTTAACTGAAAGACCCACCGGGGCACAGAAAGGTCACAAGGAGGCATAGGAACAGAGCTCCTTCCAGTGACCTGGACTCAGCTCTGCCACCAATTTCCCCACGACCCCAGCAGGCTGCCTCCTCCTCTGCTTGGCCTGAGCCTCCGCGCCTAGACACGGTGGCTCTGCTCGGCTCGGCTCGGCCTGGCCGGGTGGAGGCCCTGACAGCACAGCCCTTTGATGCCCTGGGGGTTTACGCACGAAATCCGAAGATCAAACAAACGGAAGAAGCTCTAATTTTCCTCTTACATCAGAAAAGGTCAAAATGATTTATCTCGCTGCAGGCCTTATAGGAGAAATGGATAAAATTAGGAAGATCCTTATATATAGCAGTATATTTTGCCGCAGTAAACCAAAAGGCTGAGATGTTCTGAAGGCAGTGTAACCAATGGTCAGTCATGAGGAAAGTTCCACCTTCCAGAGGGCCAGTGGACATGGTGCGAGAGGCAGAAACACAGCACCCTCCTCCAGAAAGCATAGTATCACGTGTTATCTCTTCCAGGAAAGAAGATTGACTATTAAATGTAATGTCGCCCTGGGGGCCAGCGATAGTGTCTTTTGTCTCCCCACCACCAGCCCACAACAGTCACATACAAGGAAATGTCTGGTTTTGAGAGTGCTTGTTTGGATAATCAGGGGAAATGCATGACAATTGGAAATCACGAATATGGCAAAATGGCGCCTGGATTTGGACACAATCAGATGAGAAGAGAAAGCACAGGAAAATGGTATTTTAAAAAATATTCCCAGTGGCCAGGAACACACAGCCTTCCACTTACAGAGCAGAGTTCCCAAAAGCACTGAAAATTACCTGAAGGGAAGAGAAACCTTGAAAAGAGAAAGGGGCCCAGGGACTGTGCCCTCTCTGGTCTGGGGTAGAACGTATCCCTGACCTGTTCCCCTCCTGCAGCCAGGGTCGGGTGCTGGGCTGACCCTGTGTTTTCTCTTCTGAAGGCAGTGTGCCCTGGCGGCCCTCCGTGACGTCCGGCGGTTCCTTAGTGAGGAGGGGGGACATGTGGCGGTGAGTGTAACACCCTGGTGGCTTCTGGGGGTGACATGTGGGAATGTATATACATCTAGCCCTTTGCTCATCAGGAATCGGGAAGGGAAGTCAGAGTGTGTGTGTGGCCCCAGCTGCCCCTGGGCGCCAGCCCTGGGCAGAAGTCTACGGCCACCATAGAAGAGGAAGCGAGAGGCTGGATGTGTGCTGGGAATTTCCCTCTGGGCTTGTGGTTGCCTCTAGGCAACCTAGATCCTCTAGGACTTCCTTCTGAATACTCACATTGTTGGCCACCGCTTGTGGTAGGTCATGTTACCAAGGCTTTAGCAAATGTGATTCCTCCTGGGGTGGGGAGAATTCTGGCCCATATTTAGTGGCTGTTCCGGGAGCCAGCTGAATCCTAGGTAATGGAATTCCCCCTGTGTGTTGGTCCCTCCTGTCGGGTGGATGGGTGGGACACAGTGGAGCAACTGTGTCTGTTGGAAAGGACCCTACCCTAACCCTATGTAGTCAAACACAGGGGCTGCTTTTTCCTTCCTTTTTCCTCTTGGAGGCGTGCCTCCCGCAGCTCTTCGGCCCCCAGCTCCATCTGGATCCGTTGCCTTCTCAGTCTGTGGTACCCTGGGAATTCCCTTCATTGCTCTGTTGCGTTACGGCTTCTAGAGTAGCTGTGGCAGAGTCTGATGGCATTCTGATTTGCTGATCTTCCTAACGGCTTCATCTCTTGGAGGGAACTGGAGGTGTTCATGCCCTTTTCTCTGGGGAAAATTTTAGGACCTTGCCGTGGGTCTTCTCCACCAGGCTGGGTGCTGGGGTGACCCTTTCCAGTGGGAAACTCTTCTCTAACAGGTCAGAGAAATTGTCATCTATTAACTACTTTGATAGACTACTCCCACCACGTTCTGCCAGTGATTTGCCATCCGTTTTCTGAGCTGTTTTTTTCTAGAACTCCTGGTGGCTTCATACTAGGCTTGAGCCCTAATTTTATCTTTTTTCTCCTTATTTTCTATCTCTGTCATTTTTGTTCTATTTTCAGGGAGACTTTCTCGACAAGCACTCTATCTTACGAGCATTGGGTGGAATTTTTAAAAATTCATATGATCATATTTTGATTTCTGAATTCTAAATTTCTTATTCTCTGAGTGTTCTAAGCTTTTTAGAGCTCTGTTTTGTGGCTACTACAGTATTTCATATCTCTCTTTAGATAACAATTCTAAGTTTTCTGACATTCCTTTCTAGTCTATGCCCTGTCTTTTCTGGAAGTTCCTTTTATTCTTTTTTTATCTTGTCTCTGTTTTTCATGTTAGAGGTTTTGCTGGAGCGTCTAGTGAGCCCTGGTTGAATGCCCTTTTAAAAAAAGTCCTACTCTGGGGTGCCTTGGTGGTTCAGTTGGTTAAGCATTGACTTCAACTCAGGTCTTGATCTCATAGTTCGTGAGTTTGAGCCCCGTGTCGGGCTCTGTGCTGACAGCTCAGAGCCTGGAGCCTGCTTTGGATTCTGTGTCTCCCTCACTCTCTCTGCCCCCTCCCCTGCTGATGCTCTGTCTCTGTCTCTCAAAAGTAAATAAACGGTAAAAAAAAAATTTTTAGGGGCACCTTGGTGGCTCAGTCAGTTAAGCGTCTGACTTTGGCTCAGGTCGTGATCTCACAATTTGTGGGTTCGAGCCCCACGTCGGGCTCTGTGCTGACAGCTCAGAGCCTGGAGCCTGCTTCAGTTTCTGTCTCCCTCTCTCTCTGCCCCTCCCCCACTCTCAAAAATAAACATTAAAAATTAAAAAAAAATTTTTTTTTTAAAGTCGTGCTCTAAAAGCTGCTTGGACATGCACGTGAGCGAGTTACCCCTGAGGGTGTGTGGACAGGCCCCAGGCAGTTCATGAGGCGTTCCAGGCGGGTCAGCCTGGCTGGTTGCGGTGGGGAGAGGGCCTAGGGGCTCCTCCTGGTCTTTGCTGCGCCACCAGACAGTCCTCCCTCTTCCTCTGCACACGTGTCCCTTTTCTCAGAGACACCTGTGTCCCAATTCTGACTATCCTGGTTCTGCACAAGTGGGTGTGCTCTGGTGGGTGAGGGCTTGTGTTTGGTTTTCTCCATTTCTCTGAGTCATTCACCCAAATTTTGTTAACATCTCCTCTCCTGTTCTCTTTATTCTTCTTTTCCCATTTTAGTAGAGTCTGAGGACGGCATGGAAATAAACAGGGTGAACGTTCAGCTCTCCATGTGTAACTGGTTTTACAGGAAGCATGAACCAAGTCAAGCATAAACTGAGTGCCTGCTGCATGCAGGGCAGGGCTGAGTGCGTCCTTCGTGCCGAGGGTTTGCTGCCTGCCAGGAGCAGAGCCACCCTCTCCTTCCAGCTTCCTCGAGGCGTGTTCTTTAAGGAAGGGGAGGACCCCAGCCCTTGCAGGTCTAAAGGACACTGGCCAGGCCAGTGGCCTGGGCACCTGAAGGTCCCTGTGAGAAATCCGGTCCTTGTGCTGCAGCTGTTGGCAGGCCTCCCCTCTTCTCCAGGCCAGAGGCCGAGTTAACCCTAGTTTGGTCCTAGGTTTTCGATGCAACGAATACCACCCGAGAACGGAGAGCGACCATCTTTAATTTTGGGGAACAAAATGGCTACAAGGTGAGGCCTCTTTAGTTCACCTTCTTGATTGGGCTGTGGCCCATTCTGACCCTCTGGAGCCCCTTTCATAGCCTGCAGACATGTGCCGGGCATCAGGCAGCTGAGCTCCAGAGTTGATCTGGGGTAGAGGGGTTGCTATTTTCTCTCTACCTGGAATTTTCCTTTCAGGGAGGTGGGTGTCTTGATGGGAGAGGATAGGGTGGCACCTGCTTTGGTCCGGGGCTTCTAGACCCTGCCCTCGATCCCAGAAGAAGGCCCTTGGGTCAGCGTGGCCCTAGGTGGGGTAGGGAGCTCCCCGGAGCCAGGCCCAGGGCCCTGAGAGTGTCTGTGGTTCCTTTTCTCCTGCCTGCCCTGGTCCTTGCTGCAGACCTTTTTTGTGGAGTCCATCTGTGTGGATCCTGAGGTCATAGCCGCTAACATCGTGGTGAGTGGTGTATCTGACCTTGTGGGGGCAGTAATACAATTGAGGTAGCATGGGAGAGCGAGGGCCCTCTCCAGGTCTGGGCTGGTGCCGGAGCCAGCTTTGACTTGGTCTTCTTGAACATTGGGGGTGGGGTGATCATAGATGCCCAAGGAACATTTGTGTGGAGGGCTGTGTAGTAGCTGGGGGGCATTCAATCTTGCTCCCTCCTCTTCCCTGTCCTTCCCCTCCCTTTCCCCCTCATAATTCCCTGGACAGTGGGAGAGGAGCTTCAGCCTCTCGAGGTAGAGTGTAGGGGTAGGGGGTGGTGTTTATATTTTGAAAGAGAAAGAGATTTGGTCTCTCCCCTACCCCCTGTTTTCCAAGGAATGAACCTCTGGGGTTGGGAAGATGGTTCAGGTGGCTTCACCTCTCCCAGTGCCACAAAGATGAGGGACTCTGATCTTAGGGTGCCCAGTAATACTCTGTGGCACTGGTATGGGAGCTAAGACTAGGGAACTGCTGAGCTCTTCCTAATGGGACCAGTCTCCTGGGATTGGCCTCCAGCCTCATGCATGAAGTCTTGCCTTCGCCTCTGACCCTGCCTCCCTCCTTCCGCGCGCGCCCCCCCCCCCCCCCCGGCCCAACATTCTCCTTGGTCTCTGGCCCTGCCTGGCCTCCAGCCCTGATGTGATGTCTGTGCCTGGTCCGGCAGCAAGTGAAACTCGGCAGCCCCGATTATGTGAACCATGATAGTGATGAGGCCACGGAGGATTTCATGAGACGCATTGAGTGCTATGAGAATTCGTACGAGTCACTGGATGAGGACCTGGACAGGTGAGTGAGGACAGCACCAAGTCCTGCGGCTACGATGGGGCGCGGTGGGGTTCCCCCTCAGCCGCCTCCTTATGACTCCTCTTGGTGGTGGCTGATGGGCAGAGATGGTCTGGCCTTGTTTCTTTCCTTCAGGCAGAAATTGAAGGCCGGAGGTGACTTGCAGAACCCTGTTACCTTATCTGGAGCTCTGCAAGTCAGAATTTTCTGTTATTCCATACGATTCTTGATCTCAGGGTCCTAAGTTCAAGCCCTGTGTTGGGTGTAGAGCTTACTTGAAAGAAGAAGGGAAGGAAGGAAGGAAGGAAGGAAGGAAGGGGGGAAGGAAGGAAGGAAGGAAGGAAGGAAGGAAGGAAGGAAGGAAGGAAGGAAGGGAAAGAAGAAAGAAAAGAAAGAAAGAAAGAAAGAAGGAAAGAAAGAAAGAAAAGAAAGAAAGAAAGAAAGAAAGAAAGAAAGAAAGAAAGAAAGAAAGAAAGAGAAAGAAAGAAAGAAAGAAAATTTTTTGCTATTCTGTTATAGAATCAAGCCTAATTTCTGTGCAGCGGGTCTTCCCGCCGGGCATTTGCAAACATTATATGTTGTCCTTTAAGTGCGCGGTCTGCATGTCGGGAAGGCAGAAAAGAGTGCCCAGATCCTGCCAACAAACAGCTGGCAGCGGCCCGTGCTCGTTAGCTCCACTGCCTCCTTCTGGAATGGCAGCCCCAGCAGGCACCAGGAATAAGCGTCGGGTGGGGAGGGCCCTTTAGACCCGCAAGGGGGATTCAGCTGAAGCTCTTACAGTAGCACACTTTTTCTGTAAAGGGTCAGGTAGCAAATATTTTAGGCTTCGGGGGCATACGGTCTCTGCTGAGCTATTTAACCCTGGCATTGTAGTGCAGGAAACAGACAGTGTGTCAATAAATGGGCATGATTGTGTCCCAATAAAACTTTATTCGCCACCTTCTGTATAATAGCCTAAGTGGGGGCAGTGGTTAAATGACAGTGTGGCCCTTTGGTAAAGTATTGTATAGTCACAGATCGTACCGATGATGCATGGGACGGTGTAAATTATGTAGCATTAAGTGAAAGGCTGGAATGCAAACTTGGGCGTGGGTCACTTATAATCACATGAGAACATCTGATGTGTATGAACTGAGGGGAATGAGCGACTATAAGAGGGATGGTTTCCGGGGGTCTTTGCAAAGCACTGGCTGAGTCTCTTTGGCCAGCCCAAGGCAGTTGCACCAAACACTCACTCCCTGAGCCCCCTCTTTGGTTTCTCGTGTTTCTCCAGTCACTCCAGCTCAGCGGTTTTCCTCATGGTTCTGTGATGTGACCGCACGCGAGACGCTTAACCGGAGCAGCTCCTGTTGGATTCCTCAGTTAACATTGCTGCTGTTTTTTTGTTTAAAAGAAAAAAAAAATTTTTAACGTTTATTTATTTATTTATTTAAAAAAATTTTTTTTTAATGTTTATTTATTTTTGAGAGACATAGAGGCACAGCGTGAACAGGGGAAGGGCAGAGAGAGAGGGAGACACAGAATCGGAAGCAGGCTCCAGGCTCTGAGCCATCAGCACAGAGCCCGACGTGGGGCTTGAACTCACAGATCATGAGATCATGACCTGAGCTGAAGTCGGCCGCCCAACCGACTGAGCCACCCAGGTGCCCCCGTTTATTTATTTTTGAGAGAGAGACAGACCGTTCGTGGGGGAGGGGCAGAGAGAGGGAGACACAGAATCCGAAGGAGGCTTCAGGCTCTGAGCTGTCAGCACAGAGCCCGATGTGGGGCTGGAACTGGTGAACCGTGAGATCATGGCCTGAGCTGAAGCTGGATGCCTAACCGACTACGTTGCTGCTATTCGTATTGGTGTCCATGTAACAACCCTAAACCTAAAGCCAGACCCCTGGACCGGACAGCGAGAGCTCATATGGGAGCGTTCAGGGGGCTCCTGAGCCAGTCCAGGGCACGATGCTTGAGAAATCCCACCTTTCCTCCTGGTGCCTCCCCAACACCCAGCAAACATAGGCAGAGAATGCTCTCCCAGCTGCAGCGCTGCCCAGCCAGAGCGAGGAAAGGGGCTGAGCTGGGTTTCAGGGGGAGGGCTCACTGGGGGAGGGAAAGGCAGGTCCAGGGGTGGCTGGTGGGGGAGTGGAGGAGGAGTGTTTGCCAGCTTCTCTCAGGTCAATCCTGGAAAAAACTATCTCTTATTCACCTTACAGACTGTGCGTTGAGAGCTCAGAGGTAGGCAAGCGGGGTCCACGGGACCCAGAGCAGTGGCAGGAGTCACAATTGTCTGACTGACCCTGTGCTTTGGATGTCACCTTTTGGAAACACAAGTGTTGAGCACCTCTCACAGGGTTTGTCTGGATGTCACACGTATTGTGTTGCTCCCTCCTCACCCCTGTCACTTACACACCAGCTGACGGTCCTGTGGTTGTGATCTGAAGCCTGGTGATCAGGAAGGCACCGCTCTGCAGCCAGTTCCTGTGGCCAGGATGGGCCATCGAGCGCCCTAGTAACACTCACAGGTGTCTTCTCTCTGGAAAGGGATCTGTCCTACATCAAGATCATGGACGTGGGGCAGAGCTACGTGGTGAACCGGGTGGCTGACCACATCCAGAGCCGCATCGTATATTACCTCATGAACATCCACGTGACCCCCCGCTCCATCTACCTCTGCCGGCACGGGGAGAGTGAGCTCAACCTCAAGGGCCGGATTGGCGGGGACCCAGGACTGTCCCCTCGGGGCAGGGAGGTCAGTGTGTGTGTGCGCGCGGGTGGTGGTGGGTGCTGTGGGTTGGTACTTCTAGGCAGCTAGTTCCATGCCTGTGTGTGTCCAGTGCGCCTAGGCTCCAGCCCTTGTAGCTAATGAGTCATCAAGATGGATGACCTTCATTCAGTCTGGATTGTTCCTGTCGTTTAGGGAAAGTCACCAAGCACCAAGCTTGGATCTCTGGCTTCCTCGTGAGCTGTCACCAGCTGAGCCCCTTTCTCTGGAGAAGCATGCCATTATGGGAGCGACCCAAGTCCCTTCAGTGCAGCTGATGGCTGCACCACGATCTAGGGGAGATATCGAGGTCTCAGGTGGGGGGGTTATATGGACTAGGACACATGGTCAGGAGGTGGGCAATGGCAGGGCACATAACGATCCGCAACCGGAACCACACGGAGGGTCTGGAAGGAATGCAGAAGAACAGCACTTGACGGTGTGGGTGCTCTCAAGAGGTTAGTTCTCTGTGTTCTTGGAGGCTGGGCACGATGCCATGTGCCCTGTGGCCTCGTGGTCCTTTGAGGGCAGCCTTGGATCTGTGGGTCCGAATTTGCTTATGATGCATTTCAGTTTGCCAAGAGTCTGGCGCAGTTCATCAGTGACCAGAACATCAAGGACCTGAAGGTCTGGACGAGCCAGATGAAGAGGACAATCCAGACAGCCGAGGCCCTGGGTGTGCCTTATGAACAGTGGAAGGTCCTCAACGAGATCGATGCGGTAATCCCCGTCTCTCTCCTCTTCCGCTGCCCGGGCCTCCTGGGCGCGGCTGCGCTCAGCCAGGGTGACGGTGTGGAGGGTCGGGGAGAGCTTTCTCCTTCACTTTTCTTCATTTCTTAGGGTTTCGATTCCTCCCTCCCTTCCTGTTTCCTTCTTTCCCTTCTTTTCAATTTAATATTTAGACCAACTAGGATTTATTTTGATGTTCTAACATAAGCCTTAAATCCGATTCTTCCCCCAGTTAACTCACTTACCTGTAACCATCTGTCTGTCCTTTTCCTGTTGGTTTATTTCACCTACTTTTATATTAAGTATGATTTACATATCTGTTCGTGCATCGATAGCACACTATTTTACTTGTGACAGTTTTTACTAGGTTCCTTGGTCATTTGGATATCTTTTGTGAGGTCTTCCGCCTTTTTCCTCCCCCTACGGGATTGTCTGCCTTTTTCTTATTGACTCTCGGAGTTCTTCATGTATTTTGGATACAGTGCCTACCTGGTAATTTTTGATTGGGAGCCAGACATTTTGGAAGAACAGTATTGGAGATAAGTTAGGCTCAGGTTAATGTTACCTTTCTTTAGAGGATAAAGTTTTACTCTGGGCAGGCAGCTGGGGTGGGTTACCTTACTCTGCTCAGAAATAGAGCAGTTTCGCCTGTTTCCGATTCTGTGTCTCCCTCTCTCTGCCCCTCCCCTGCGCATGATCTGTCTCTCTGTCTCAAAAATAAATAAACATTTAAAAAAAGCGGGGCGGGGGGGCACCTCAGTGACCCAGTCAGTTAAGCATCCCACTTCAGCTCAGGTCACTATCTCATGGTTTGTGAGTTCGAGCCCCATGTCGGGCTCTGCACTGATGGCTTGGAGCCTGTTTCTTTCTTTCTTTCTTTTTTTTTTTTTAATATATTTTTATTTATTATTTATGTTGAGAGAGAGAAAGCACAAGTGGGAAAGGGGCAGAGAGAGTGGGAGAGATAGACAATCCTAGGCAGGCTCCGTGCCATTAGTGTGGAGCCCGAGACCTGGGGCTTGAACTCACAAACCGTGAGATCATGACCTGAGCCGAAACCAAGGGTCAGACTCTTAACCGACTGAGCCACCCAGGTGCCCCCAAAGCTGTATGTTGATCTTTGTGGAGGCGACTCAGTTTCCAGGTCTTCCTGCTTCTCCGAATATAGCCTTTAAAGTTCTGATGGGAAGACTTGTGGGTTCAACCTTCTTTTCTTTTGTCCCTTCAGCCCAAGATTGCCGCCTGCTCTGTGAGGCTTGTGTCCACTCAGGCCCTATACTTCCTGCTTGGCTTCTCCTCCTCCTCCCTCCCCCTGTTTTTTTTTTGGGGGATATAATTGGCATATAACATTGTAGTATTTTTAGGTGTACAACATGATGAGTTGGTATATATATATATATTGCAAAATGATTACTAAAATAAGTTAACATCTGTCACCTCCCATAGTTAAAAGTTCTTGTGATGAGAACTTTTAAGATCTAATCTGTCAGCAACTTACAAATAGACGATAGACTGTTGTTAATTATAGTCACCGTGATGTTCGTTATATCCCCAAGATTTATTTATCTTATCACTGGAAGTTTATCTTTTGACCATCTTCACCCCTCTCCCCTACCCCCCAGCTTCTCATCCTTTTAACACTCCTTTTCTTTCCTTTTTTTAATTTAAAAGAATGTTTTCTTATTTATTTTTGAGAGAGAGAAAAAGAGTGTGAGCAGGGGAGAGGCAGAGAGAGAGGGAGATGCAGAATCCGAAGCAGGCTCCAGGTTCTGAGCTGTCAGCACAGAGCCCAATGCGGGGCTCGAACCCATGAATCACGAGATCATGATCTGAGGCAAAGCCGGATGCTTAACCAACCGAGCCACCCAGGCGCCCCTAAGTGCCACTTTCAAAGCAACAAAATGATGCCATCGAGCAGGTTTGCCTCTTTGGGCTTCCCTGTTCTCCAAGACTTTGGCCCCTCGTGGCCTCTCTGCCTGTAGCTCTATGATAATATCAAACAGATATAAATTTTTTTCTATCTGGGTTTTCTAGTTGCTCTCCCTGGAGGGTTGGTCTGAAACAAGCTAGCCCACTATTGCCTGAAGTGCAAGTTGGTAACGAGATCAGATTTGAATTGTAGAAAAGTCACCTCAGCGGGTGTAGAGGATGGTTTTGTTGTTGGGATGAGGGAAGGGGGACAGGCTGGAGAAGCGAGACCAGTGAGAGGCGCTTGCGGCGGCCTGGTAAGGCGACGGCGTCTGGAACTTGGCTGGCAGCCACGCGAAAGAGAGAAGTGGATGGATTTGCAGGCTGTTTATTCATTTTCTCACGTATTTTTGCAAACCTACCCTGTGGTAGGAGCTGGACCAGGTGCTGGGGACCGACATGTGGTGAAGTGATAGAAGCAATAGCTGATGGGGCATCTGGGTGGCTCAGTCGGTTGAGTGTCTGACCTCAGCTCGGGTCATGATCTCACAGTCTGTGAGTTCCAGCTCCGCATCGGGCTGTCTGCTGTCAGCACAGAGCTCGCTTCGATCCTCTGTCCCCCTCTCTGTCTCTGGTCCTCTCCCACTCACCCACTTTCTCTCAGAAATAAACATTAAGAACAACAATAACAACAACAACAACAAAAGTGACCGCTGAGCAGTGAGGTGAGAAGAAGACAGGGATCTGGGACAAGTCCAGGTTCCCAGCCCCTGGGAAGGGTTCTGGGTCACATGAGGGCAGGAACTGTGTCTACTTTGTTCACCATAGGGCAGGTGCTCAGTAAGGATGTGCTGAGTGAGAGGGGGAAACTTGGGGGAGAACCGGGGATCTCTTTAAAAGAGTAAGCACTTTTCGGAACCTATTTGGGAGCTCCCTTAAGCATTGTGTAGGCTTCCATCAGTGATGGCTGCTGGGAGCCCCGGGAGGCCCACAGCACCGCTGTCTTTGTCCCCCTGACGCAGCTTAGATGCCAGTGTCTGCCCTCCAGGGACACGGATGTGGCTCCAGCACTGGGGTTTGCAGAGAAGCCCGTGGGCCACCCCAGTTTTTTTCCATTGTTAATCTGATTGTTTTCCTAGATGCTGGTGGATTCTCTTCTTTATCTTTCAAGTTTGTAGACTGTTCTAGTATCTACGATCTATTCATCATCTTTCTATGCTTATCTTTGTTCTTTTCCTGGGTTCCGGTAAACAGCCTTGGGCAAGTCTTCTATTTCAGCATCGGGATCTTTTTCTTAGTTCAGTCCACAATTCATGGCCTTATTTTTCCTTTTTAACAAATACCAGCTTTATAGCGGGCACCTGGGTGGCTCAGTCAGTCAAGCGTTTGACTCCTGATGTCCGCTCAGGTCATGGTCTCACGATTAGTGAGTTCGAGCCCCGAATTGGGCTCCACGCTGACCCCACGAAACCTGCTTGGGGTTCTCTCACTCCGTCTCTCTGCCCCTCCCCTGCTCATGCTCTCTCTCTCTCTCTCAAATAAATACAAATAAAAGTAAACAAAAATTTAAAAAATACCAGCTTTATAAAGAAATAATTCACATACCATACCGCTCACCTACCTAAAGTGTACAATTCAGTGATTTTTAGTATTTTCACACAGTTGTGCCACCGTCACCAATTGCAGTCAATTTCAGAACATTTCATTATTCCAAAAAGCAACTCTGACCCCGTCCCTCCATTTCCTTCCAACCCCTCCCTTCAGACCTAGGCTACCACTAATCTATTTTGTGTCTCTGTGGACCAGCCTAGTGGGGATATTTCATGTAAATGGAATCATACAGTATGTGGTCTCTCTCTCATAAATAAAGATGAAAAAAATAAAAAAATAAAAAATAAAATGTTTTATTCATTTTTTGAGAGAGAGAGCCAGTGTGAGTGGGAGAGGGAGACACAGAATCCAAAGCAGGCTCCAGGCTCTGCGCTGCGGCAGGGAGGGAGGGGCTCGAACTCACTAACCGTGAGATCAGGACCTGAGCTGTAGTCGGTTAGACTGAGCCACCTAGGCGCCCCCAGAATCGCTGTTAATGCCCATATTTTTACCAAGTGTGGTTGCCAAAAATCCTTGGCATTCCTTAACTTACAGCTGCATCGTCCCAGTCTCTGTCCTCACATGGCCTTCTTGCCTGTGTGTGTGTCTCTGTGTCTTCACACGGTCTTCTTGAAAGGACATCAGTCAGTGCGTCGGGGCCCACCCTGTTGACCTCATCTCCTTGGTTCCATCTGCAAAAGCCCTATTTCTAAGTAAGATCACACTCTCTGGCACCAGGAGTTAGGACTCCAGTGTGTCTTTCAGGGGGGACACATTCAACTCAACAACAAAGCTGGTTTGTCTTTCTAGGAATTTTCTTATTTCATGTAAGTTATCTAATTTGTTGGCCCAGAGTTGTTGGTTAATAGTCCCTTAGAGCCTTTTTTCTTTCTGTAAGCTTGATAATAATGTTCTTCTTTCATTCCTGATTGTAGCAATTTGAGCTTTTTCTCTGGTCATTCTAGCTAAAGGCCTGTGAATTCTTTTGATCTTTTCAAAGAACCATTAGTTTCTGCTCTGGTCTTTTTTCTTTTTTAATTTGTAAAAACGTTTATTTATTTTGAGAGAGAGAGAGAGTAGGGGAGGGGCAGAGAGAGAAGGAGAGAGAGAAAAAATCCCAAGCAGTCTCCAAGCTAACAGTGTGGAGCCCAGTGTGGGGCTCGAACTCCTGAACCGTGAGATCATGACCTGAGCGGAAATCAGGAGTGGGCGCTTAACCGACTGAGCTGCCCAGGCACGCCCGCTCTGATCTTTATTACTTCCTTCCTTCTGCTTGCTTTCGGTTTAGGTTGCTCTTCTTTTTCCAGTATCTTTAGATGAGAGATCAGATTACTGATTTGAGACGTTTCTTCTTTTTTAAAAAAATGTTCATGTGTTTATTTTGAGAGAGAGAGGGAGAACAGGGGAGGGGCAGAGAGAGAGAGAGAGAGAGAGAGGGTGAGAGAAAATCCCAAGCAGGCTCAGTGCTGTCAGCATGGAGCTCAGCATGGGGCTCAGTCCCACAAACAGTGAGATCATGACCTGAGCCGAAATCAAGAGATTGATGCTCAATCAACTGAGCCACCCAGGTGCCTCAAGATCTTTCTTCTTTTTGATACAGACATTTATTTTTTATTTTTAAATGTTTATTTGTTTCTTTTGGGAGAGAGACAACGAGGGCATGCATTGCAAGAGGGGAGAGGGCAGAGAGAGAGAGAGAGGGAGAGAGAATCCCAAGCAGGCTCCATGCTCAGTGCAGAGCCCCATGTGAGGCTTGATCCTATGACTGCAAGATCACGACCTGAGCTGATATCAAGAGTTGGACGCTCAACCTGCTGAGCCACCCAGGCGCCCCTTGATACAGATGTTTACAACTATAAATTTTCCTCTTGGTCTTTCCTTTTATAATAGACAATTTCAAACAAAGGCAGAGATCAACAACTCTCTCTCTTTTTTTTTAATGTTTACTTATTTTTGAGAGAGAGAAAGAACACAAGTGAGGGGAGGGTCAGAGAGAGAGGGAGACACAGAATCTGAAGCAGGCTCCAGGCCCTGAGCGGTCACCACAGAGTCCAACTTGGGCCTCGAACCCATCAACCATGAGATCATGACTTGAGCTGAAGTTGGACGCTCAACTGACTGAGCCACTCAGGCTCCCCTCAGCAGCTTTTTATTAGGGCATTTTATTACTTCTTCCTCTCTCAGGACCCTTAAATCACACTTTGGTGTTCTCAACCAGTGTTCTTCTTTGCTGGATTTTTAAAAAATAGCAGTTGTAGGGGCGCCTGGGTGGCTCAGTTAGTTAAGTGTCTGACTTCGGCTCGGGTCATGATCTCATGGTTAGCCCCGCGTCAGGCTCTGTGCTGACAGCTCGGAGCCTGGAGCCTGCTTCTGTTTCCTTTACTTTCTGCCCCTCCCCTGCTCACTCTCTCTCTCTCTCTCTCTCTCTCTCAAAAATAAAAATAATCATTTAAAAAAATATAACATTTGTATAAGGTAATCTATGCTTCGTGAGAGCGTGTGTGTATGCTGAAGGGACACAAGTGCTTTATAACTTGTACAGCAATCCATACTCAAAGTATTTCTAGAGCACAGAAAACAAAAGACACAAGAAAAGACACATAGTTAACATTCTGTGTTCATTTTTTATTTGTTTACTTTTTTATGTTTATTTTTTATTTTAATTTTTTTTATGTTTATATATTTTTGAGAGAAAGAGAGGCAGAGACAGAGCAGAGACAGAATCTGAAGCAGGCTCCGGGCTCTGAGCTGTCAGCACTGAGTGGGGCTCGAACTCACTAGCCATGAGATCATGACCCAAGCTAAAGTCGGATGTCCAACCAACTGAGCCCCCCAGGCGCCCCTCTCTGTTTATTTTATGGCATGAACTGCATGGATGGATGATGGATGGATGGAAAAGACTGTTCCGGTAGCTCTTTACAAACGAGAAGCTGCCCCCTTGCTCAGTGTTCCCACGGGGCTAGTCTTCTCAGATGGATTCTGAGTTCCAGGCTGGGAGGGCCCCCATGGTCCAGGAAGTGCCCCGTAAACCTGGTCCCCTCTGCCTGCCCTCCCCCCGACACAGGGCTGATCCCCGGGCCTGGCATGGGAGGTGTGACGACCGCGGTGTTTCCCTAGGGCGTCTGTGAGGAAATGACCTACGAGGAAATTCAGGATCATTATCCACTGGAGTTCGCCCTGCGGGACCAGGACAAGTACCGGTACCGGTACCCCAAGGGGGAGGTAGGTGGGATTTGGGGGCTTAGCCACCTGCCATCTGCCCCAGGACCACTGGGGGGTGTTCTGTGGAGGCTGTGTGGGCAGTAGGTGGGGTCTGACCTCAGAGCTTGGCCAGGCTGGGCGCGTGCGTCACCTCCATCACCTCCCAGCCGTGGGGTACAGGCCACACAGTCCCTGCCCGCCTTGGACGGTGGATGGACAGTGCTGCACGGGACTCCCACCTCTGAGACTCTGGATTCCTACTCCCTAATGTTCCCACCTTCGCCTTTTCCCTTCCCCGGGGTGTCACAGAGATCGTGTCCTCCCCGTGGCCCCTGAATGCAGACACAGGGAGACCTTCCCCAGTTGAGTCGTGGCCACTACAAGCCACGTGCTCTTGTCTCCTTCCCTCAGGCTGGCTCCTGCTTCAGCCCAGGCCCCAGGTCAGAACTGGGTGGCCTTTGACTCCAGTGTCTCCCACTTCCAAGAGGTGGCCTAGGGCAGTGGCCAAATAAAGATACCACTACAGGCACACGCGTGCATGTGCAATACGTGTACACATGTGGAAGTCCCCCCACCCACCCCAGGGCCCAGACTCTCGGCCCCTCTGCTGTACTGTCCTTGGGAAAAGCACAGCTCTGGGTAGCACTACTTTTCCCCCGTCGTACTGGGGCAGAGCTCAGATTTGAAGCTAAGCCAGATAAGAATAAAAAGAAGTAAAGCAGCTGGCTGTTCAGACTTGAGAATACAGGGAAATAACAGTTACCCAAAGGACTGCTCTAGGATTTCTCCAGAACTACAAGGCATCGCTCTCAGTCAGAGCATGGGGGCACATTCAGCTCCCAGCTTGAGACATTTGTTTTGCTCTTGTGTGCAAAGAGGGCTCAGTCTCCTGTTAGAAACCTCTGAACCTCAGGACCGAGGGATTGGTCCAAGGTCTCCCTCAGTCAGCTGCCTCTTGGCCCCCAGGGGAGGCACAGGGCGGGCCCAACTGCCAGGATTATTGTTCCTGGGCCCTCAGGCGTGCGGACAGGTCATGCTCCAGGAAGTTTTGGAGCCTTTCCTGCCCCTGCCCCCACGGCTCTTTCTGTGCACTCCATCTGCTGTGGGCTGGAAGGGCACAATGTCTCCTGCCAGTCCTCAGCTGCCAGCGGGCCAGGGGCCCTGTGGGTGAGCATGGAGGTGGCGCCTTAGGATGGCGGCCTGAGGCCCAGCCCTGCCCTCTAGTCCTCCGGGCACCTGGCCCTGGGGTGGAGGACGCAGTCCCTTTCCCAGGCTGCCCATCTTTCTCCCCTCCCAGCTTCCCTCTCAAGCTGGACATCTCACTGTCCTAGAGGGGCCCCAGGGACCAGGCTGGAGGATACCTGGCCACAACCTCCCAGAGTGGTGAGCATCCCGGGAGCTAGGAGGTAGCCTGCAACCCAGAATGTCTCCGTCACTGCCTCTGGAGCAGGGCCTGAGGGACCCTTCCCACTTGCCCTTGCAGTCTTACGAGGACCTGGTCCAGAGGCTCGAGCCTGTCATCATGGAACTGGAGAGGCAAGAGAACGTGCTGGTCATCTGCCACCAGGCTGTGATGCGCTGCCTCCTGGCCTACTTCCTGGATAAGGCGGCAGGTGCGGGCCCAGCCCCCGGGAGGCGGGGCGTGGGTGGGGGGGGACACGGTGGGACTGTCATACGGGTGTCCCTGGCATGCCAGCCCTCCCCGTCTGTGTCCACAGAACAGCTGCCCTACCTCAAGTGTCCACTGCACACTGTCATGAAGCTGACCCCTGTGGCTTACGGTAAGGAAGCTTCTCGCACGCTGACCTGGTCGCCAGGTGCTGGTTTTCCACAGGGTTCCCAGGGTTCCTCGATTTCGCTGTAGATCGCTTGAAAATTCCTTTAGGGGCTCATTCCTCCTCTGTCCACCCCACTACCTTTTCCAATTTACTTTTTTTTTTTTCTTTTTAAGGAAGCTCTATACCCAGCATGGGGCTCGAACTCACAACCCCGAGATCAGAGTCACATGCTCTACCAACTGACCCAGCCAGGCACCCCTCGCAATTTACAATTTTTAGTTGTTGTTTTTTTGTTTTTGTTTTCATTTCTGTGGCCGCTGGTGCCTTTCCAGTGGTCCTTACCCATCACCTGCCCACATGAGGGGCTTTTCTGAAACCCCTGCAAAGCCCAGAGCCCCCAAGACCTGGCCCTTAAAATATTCTGGGTGCAGGGCCTAAGCTCCTGGGTCTCAGCTCCTCACCTTCAACACAGGCTATGAGGCACCCTTCAGGCCGTGGTGGCCTCCAGAGAATGACCATAAAGCCTGGTGGCAGCTGATGTCATTCCCGTGTGGGCTCATCCCCTCGTCCCCCGTCGCGCTGAACACCTGGCCCGTTGGGCTTGTGTTTGTAGCGTGCTTGGGGTGTGAGTGGTTCGGGGGATCTGAAGACTCACAGAATGACTCCCTGCCGTGCCCAGCCCCACCACTCCTTCGACTGCCCTCTGCCCCGGCAGTGGGCAGCTTGGGTCCTCGGCGTAGACCTGCCCGGGTGTCTGGGCTCCTCACCAAGGCTGCACTGTGGCACGTGATAAGCGCGGGCCTGACTGGGTACCTCGCCCTTCTTCACACGCTCCGCAGAGCTGCCCAGGGTGAGAGGACCAGGACGAGGCAGAGAATGGCGGTCTATTCTCTAATATCCCAGGCCTCGACCCAAGAGAAGTTTCTACCTCTGTGGCTCCCGTGGCCTTCCAGGAGGGGAAATGGATTTCCATCTTCCCTTTGGCAGGTTGTAAGGTGGAGTCAATATTCCTGAACGTGATGGCTGTGAACACGCACCGAGACAGGCCTCAGGTAGCAACTGGGTCACTGCTGGGGTGGTGAGCATATTCCGGGGGGGTATCCAGGCGTAGCATCTTCAAGGCCCAGAGCCAGCTGGGGTGCCTGCCAGAGTGAGCTTGAGTTCTCTGCCAAAGCTGCTGTCTTATCACCAGGGCGAGGTCATGAGCTCTGGGCTAGGCCTTTTGGAGGATGCTGGCCTGGGAGTGGAGAAACCCCGGATTGGGGTCCCCAGGCTAGGAAGTGCCTGAGCCTGGGTGCAATGGCTTCCCAGCAGCCCTACCATAGTGGTCTGAGCCAGGGTCGGTGATGTTGAGAGAAGTCCCTGGACCCGGCAGCCACTGGGGGCTGACACCTGCATCCACGGGGCAGGAGCCGGCGCGGCCATGGGGCAGGTGGCAGCCACCTTGCCCACCTCTGCGTGGTGGTTTCTGAGAGGCAAACTTCCGCTGGCCACAAGGTCCCGGCTGGTTTCCTCTCAGGTGGCAGGATCCCTGGGTCCTAGTCCGTTCTCGGGAATGCGATGGGAAAGGGGGCCCTCGGGAAGCCTGCCCCACCCACCATGAGAATTGCACCTGCCCCTCCAATTCCAGTGGCCGGTTCAGGGCACGCAGAGGTGTGCCCCTGGGGGCCAGGTCATCCTCCCTGCAGATCCTGGCACATCACATGGCACGGGGGCTGCGGCCCAAGGTGACCTGCTTCAGCAGGTGATGGTTTCAAGGGCCCCCAGTCAAGAAGATGGGCCACTAGAATTTGGGGTCCCATAGGACCATCTCAAGGAGCCGAGGAAGGTGTCAGGCTCTCTATTCCTTACGCCTGAGCCCGGCAGGCTGTGGAAGGAAGTGGACTTTGTGGTTTGGCAGGGCCCGTCTGTAGCTGAGAACTTCAGGAGGTCCAAGGGCGCCCTGCGCCCCAGCTCTGAGAGGACAGAGCAGGCTGCAGACTAGGAGATGTCCACGAGCTGCTGGGGCTACATCTGACACCTCTCCACCGACACCCCCAGGAGCGGTCCCCTTCCCTGTCCTCCGCTGGTGAGGATGCAAGTCAGCTGTTCCCTCCCGGTGGACTCGGGCCTGGGGCAGGAGGTGGAGATGGCCTTCACTCTGGGTGATGCCTGTCCTGTGTGCAAGGAGCAAGTAGGAACCGGGGGCGTCTTCCACCCCTGCCTTTGAACTTGTGTTCGTCCACCCACCATATGTTGAGAGGCTCTTGGGCCCTTGCTGTTAGGGAAATTTGGGGACTTGAGTCCTGCAGTCAGGCCTACTAGGGGGTGAGAATGTGAACCCAGAGGGGCACAGTGATGAGGAAGGTAGGCAGCAAGACAGTAGTATCTGTCTGTTCTCACCACAGGGTAAATTTTCTGTGTTGTTTGTCTTGCAGAATGTAGACATCTCGAGGCCTCCGGAGGAAGCCCTCGTCACGGTCCCTGCTCACCAGTGACCATGTCTCATCCGCTACGACCCCCAGGCAGGTACTGATCTCTGCGGATGAGGTCATTACAGGCCCCTGGTCTGTGTGACCGTTTCTATGCTGGAGCATCCTCAACGCCACACCTGGTGGTGACGCCCAGAGCCCCCGCACCAGCCCACCTGCTTCCTTATTAATGCGACAGGGTTAAGCGTGGGGCCCGACCTGCTGCTGAGAATCATTTGGGCCAGACTGTGTCTGCCCTGGCCTGGTGAGAGGCTTCCTAGCCACCCGGTCCTTTCGTTGCAGCTGTGAGGCGTCCTCTCACCGGTCGGTTGGCTTTGTGAAGTGTGAAACCCTAAACATGTGAACAGAAAGCACCTGCTGTGACGATCCCAGCATGACCGAGCTGTCTGAGGTGGACCTGGGGGCCCCCTGGAGGGGCTCCACCGTCTCTGCGGCCGCTTCCTGAGCCAGAGGCAAGGTCTTTATGGCAGCCTGAGCTCCGCTGCCTTGGGTGCGAAAGAGTCCTTCCCATTCTGCCCTGCCAGGATCCGTAGAGCCACCAAGGCAGGCATGCCGGCTAGGCCCCTTGTGAGAGCAGTGTGGTCACTTCAACACGACACGATGCACAGAACACGCAGGGAGCACGGTCTTTGTGGTCACCGCTTCTCAATTGCACGCACACTGGAACATTGGCGGAAGCTGGTGGCCAAGGCCCCCCCTGCCCACCTGCTGCACAGTGACAGCACGTAAAGACGGGGTGGTTGTGCGGGTTCTTCCCAGCGCACACCCAGGTGCTCAAGGGAGGGGCTGCTGTCCCACCTCCCCTCCTGGCCCTGCCTGCTAGGCTACCTCTTGGCCGTTGCCTGCCTGTGTCCACACAGGAGTGTACGCCGGTGGCCGAGGCGGGCATTTGCTGTGAACCATTCAGAGAAAAAAAGCCCGTCCTGGCATTCATTGACCTCTGTCCGGGGAAAGGGCAGAAGCTTGAGGCTCCCTTTCCAGGGGTGGATTTTCCCAGCCATATCACAGCTTTTGATTCACGTGCACGGGAACCTGGCAGAAAATGACCTCAGAAGGCTATCATCTGTCATGCCCCTGAGTTCTTTTGAGCCCAGAGAGGCAGGCTGGGCAGTGGGTTTGGGCTCCATTTCATAGCCGGGCAGGAGGTCTGGCCAGCAAGTCATGAGACTGGGCGAGGAAGTGTCTGGACCTGTAGTCAGACGCCCTGCCGTCCACAGGACCCAGGACCCCAAGCCCACCTTGTAGCCGGAACCTTCCCTGGCAGAACAACCCACCTTTCCCAGCCTCCTGGGGCTTTGCAGCCTGCGGGTGCCACCTGCCTCTGAGGGAAGTGCCTGTCGCTGCCCCAGCTGGCTGGCTGTCAGTCTTGGGTGCCGTAGTGGCTATGGACAGATACAGTGGAAGGCTGGGGCAGGTCCTTTTGGACTTACCTTCTGCCAGAGCCCCAGCCCTGGACTCAGGACCAGAGAACCATGCCACTGCCTTTGGGAATGGGGACTGCAGAGTTTTGGTGACTTGGTCACTTGGACACACTCACTCTTCGGCCATAGTGGGTCTCTTTGGTTAGCGGCACCTACATCTGGATGTCCCCACCTCTCCAGGACCTCAGGCTGGCTGAGGCACAACCAACGAGGCCTTTTGTCTGTGCCCAGAGGGCAGTCAGGAGCTGCTAGACCTGAAGTGTCACAAGGCCTGGGCTAAGGCAGAAGGAAGCCTGGGTCCTGGCGCGGGTTGGGGCCTCTGCCCTGGAGTGGTCTCTGCGTGGCCAGCAAGCCCCTGGGTTGGCCACGGGGTTCTCTCCAAGACGGTGGATGTGCTTGTGTTGAAGACACTTTCCCGATCTCCCCAGAATGGATGCTGTTGGATCTCAGCCACACATCACACTGTGTCCAGCATTCTTTGCAATAAATACTTTTTAAAAAAAGATTGGGGCACCTGGCTGGCTCAGTCAGTAGAGCGTGCGGCTCTTGATCTTGGGGTCGTGAGTTCGAGCCCCGTGTTGGGCCTAGAGCTTACTTAAAAAAGAATAAGAATAAAAAAAGGTGGTGTCCTGAGGCTCTCCGTTTGTGAGGTATTTCCAGCTGGCTTAGCACACTCCCATGTTGCAGTCTCTCGTAGGTCCGTGTTGGGATCCTTGGTCCGGCCCCCACCTCCATGCCTGCCCTTCTCTGGAGAGGAAACTGTCTTGCCCTGGAATGAGCCCTGGGCCTGGTGCATGTGGGCGGGGCCAGGGCCGAGTTTTCTCTGGGCCAGCCTAGGGTTCTGGGTGCTCGCCCCTGAGCAGGAAGCAGCTGTGTGAGGGGCATTTGGAGTGGAGCGCTACTGAGGGAAGATCATGGATCTCAAATGTTGGCATCCATGGGGGGGCATCAGGGGCTGGCTGGAGGGTGGGTGGGAGGCCTGCGCGAGGCTGCGGGTGGGGGCGTGTTGTGTTGGCTAGTTCCGTCATGTTTTGTCACTTACCTTTGGATTGGGGGTGATGAGACAAGGGGCGGGGTTTTCCCTTTCTTGTGCCCCAGAAAATCACTGGACTTTCCACACCTCCCGCCCTGGGGCTGGGCTGTCGGGAGGGCAGGGCCGCTCCTCGGTGGACATGATAGGGCTGGACATGGCTGGGTGCCCACCTGCACCTCTCCCAGTGTGTCATAGTGGCTGGGCTGATACTGAGTGGTTTGGTGTTGCCAATAGCTATGGCTGTGCCTTACCCAGCTGTGTCACAGTGGGTGACAAGAACCCCTGGGCCACCGTCCCCGAGTTCAGAGGGATTTTAGCTGTAGCGGTCTTCCTGGTAGGTGAGATTAGGAGACAGCTTGATGGTCCTCACCCCGTCTCTGGGCACTGAGTTCCTGAGCGGACACTTGACCTGAGAGGCTTCAGCACTTTTGGAAGAAGGTGTTAAAGATTTTTAGCAGCAAAGCAACAGCAGAAGGAATGAGATTTAACACTATGAGAATTTTTCTTCAGGTCCAATGTTCTACCACAACCGAGAAAGAGCGATTATATACTGTCATGTTGGAAAGTTTTGTAGCAGTTTGGGTTGCTAGAAAACAATGCCCACAATTGAACGTTAGGATCAGAGGGTATTCGGATCGAAAGACATGTTGCAAAGACATAGGTTTCAGCAATATTTGAATTATATTTATAATATAATAATTATATACTATATATTAGTAAGTTAAAATACAATTTTCACCAACAAAGAGGAGTGTTGGCATGTATGGCTTAAGCCAATCATGTCTGGGGCTGGGCACACTGTTGTTTGAACAAAACTATTTTTTTTTAAGTTATTTATTTATTTATTTATTTTGAGAGGGAGAGAGAGCATGAGCAGAGGAGGGGCAGAGAGTGAGAGGGAGAGAGAGAGAATCCCAAGCAGGCTCTGTGCTGTCAGTGCAAAGCCCGTGTAGGACCTGATCTCAAGAGTTAGATGCTTAACTGGCTGAGTCCTCTAGGCACCACTATTTTATTAAAAGTGAAAGATGGGGGGCATGTGACTCTTGACCTTGGGGTCATGAGTTCCAGCTCCACATGGAGCATAGAGATTACTTTAAAAAAAGAAAATGGGGGCACCTAGGTGGCTCAGTGGGTTAAACATCAACTCTTGATTTCAGCTCAGGTCATGATCTCACGGTTTGTGAGTTCGAGCCCCAAGTCGGGCTCTTCACCAACACCAACCTGCTTGGGATTCTCTATCTCTCTGTCTCTGCCCCTCGCCTGCTCTCTCTCTCTCTCAAAAATAAATAAACTAAAACAAAACAAAGAAAGAAAAAGAAAGAAAAAAAATGGCTTTGGGGTAGACTAGAACTAGCATCTGCCACACCCTGGTTAATGACCACGAGTCCCTTTGGGAAGGAGTGTGAAGAAGGTGCCAGCGTGAACCTCTGCCATTCGCACAGGGCCCTCCTTCCTTAAAGGGCACCCACCCTACTTCTTTCAGGGGCCCCTGAGTTTATGAACTGATTTTACCTAGAACGTTGGAGAAGAAAAATCCTCTCTGTTGCAGGCAGGCCTCTGTTGGTCTGACCTCTGGTCCTTTTGTTATGCACATCAGGGACTCTACGGGCCTCCCTGTCGGTGTTGGTACTAGAGGCCTGGGGATCCTGGCCAAGATCCTTTCAGGCCAGGCCATTCAGATTACCAGTAAGTCCCCCTGCCTGTCATGGTCTCCGTACCTCTCTCTCCTCTGGCAGCTCAAGGCTGCTACTTGGCTCTCGGTGCCCAGGGTCCTGGTATCTGCCTTGAATTCAAGGAGTCATCTCAATTACGGTGTCTCCTGTCGGAATCCGTGACCTGTGGAGGACAGTGAGTCCGTGCTTGTTAAGTCAAGGTTGAGTTGTGTCCGCACACAAAACAACTCATACATTCAAGACTTAAGCCTCGTACCTCACAATGTGACCTTCTACAGAAACAGCATCACTTTTCCAAGATGACGTCCTCAGCAGGGAACTTCTGCGTGATGGTAAAGGGCGTATCTCTGGGTGAGTTGTCTGGTGAGCTCAGTCCAACATTGGATTTCAGGGAGTGAGCGAATCTTCCTAAGGCTTTGGATTCTTCCTTCTACATTCTACCAGGGGGCTTTGGGCATCTCTGTTGCATTTAGGGAGACCCCGCTTTTGTTCCAGCCAACCAGATAGACACACAGAACAAGCCCTAGTGGCTTAAGCCAGCACATCGAATCCAAAATTTCTGTCCAGTGCACCTGTATCGATAAATTCAGCCCAATACACACTTAGGCTCTTATCTCCTGGGTCTAGGGCCTCGGTCTTTCCTCACACATATTCTCCGCTTTGTGACCAAGGTAAAGTAACAAAAGTCTTGCAGTTCTTGGATACATAAGCCTTCCCCTCTGGGTTTTACTTCGTAATAAGATCTCCAGACATGCCGGAACCCATCTTTTTTTTATATGTATT
This sequence comes from Paguma larvata, assembly GCA_030068075.1. Lineage (NCBI taxonomy): Eukaryota > Metazoa > Chordata > Mammalia > Carnivora > Viverridae > Paguma > Paguma larvata. Next base: position 16,760,550 of record CM057842.1, on the reverse strand, counting down.
TTATTTTTAAGTAATCTCTACACCCAATGTGGGGCTCGAACCCACAACCCTGAGACGAAGAGTCTCATGCTCCACCAACTGAGCCCACTGGGCGCCCTGCTGGAATGCATCTTTAGTTTAAGGCACTGGGGATATTAAGGAGTTTGGGAAGAGGGGCAGGAGAAGAGTCGGCCTCCCCTGACAAATGATAATCTGCTTCCTCTGAGTTCGTTCATAGCCCTTCACCCTGTGTAATCTGTTAACACGTGAAGGGCCTACTGTGGGCCGAGCTGTGGGGACGGAGCAGTAAGCCCGACAGGCAAACTCCTGCTGTCACAGCACCGATATTCTTGCCGTGGGAGACACAGTACAGAAATAAGTAAGGGTGTGGCTCCTCACAGGGCGCTGGGACAGGGGTGGGGGTGGGCGGCGGTGTAAGAAGGCCTCACTGAGAAGGTGACCCTAAGGCCTGGATGAAGCCGTGGAGTGTCGTGTAGCTGGTGCAAGACCCGGAGGGCAGGCCATGCCAGGTAAGTTCCAGGAACACAGGGGGGCTGGGGTGGCTGCAGAAACCAGAGTGAAGGGTTGGAAAGCCAGGTCAGAGGTCACGGGGTACAGGCGATATGGGACCTTGGAAAAAGGAGGCCCACAAAGGCCTTTAAGCCAAGGGCCTTGATCTAATGAACATTTTTAAAGGGTCCCTCTAGCTTCTGCTGCCTCCAGAAGAGACTTCAGTGGGGCAGACTGGAGGTCAAGAGACCTGTCTGCAGCCACCATGACAAGCCAGGTGAGAGACCTTGACGCTGGCATTGGGGCTGCTGAGAAGTAGTCGGATTCTGCCTAAATTGTGAAGGTAGAACCGAGATTGGCTGCTGGTGTGGATGAAGGCCTGTGAGAAAGACGTGATGCCCAGGAGTGGGGTCACCGCCGTGGACCTAAGAAGGTCCGCGTGGGGCCGCACGATGCTGGGGGTCAGCAGTTCAGCTGAAGGTGCATTCAGATTAAATGCCAGTTGGATATCCAAGTGGAGGTGTTGACAGGACAGTTGGATCTTGGGAGTCTGGAGTTGAGGCCCGGGCTGGAGCTAAGAAGTGGCATCATGGGTGTGTAGACAGTACTCAGAGCCATGACACTGGACAAGCTCTCAAGGGGAATGTCAATAGAGAAGAAATGGCACCTGAGGACCAAGCCCTAGGGACCCCATCTTACAAGCGTGACATGAAGAGCCAGCAGAGGGGCATGGGAGGGAGCAGTGTGGGGAGCGTGGGGGAGCTGGGAGGGGCCCACTGTGTCGGGCGATGCTAGCGGGTCAAGGAAGGTAGGAAGGCCAGTGGACATGGGCCTGGCAAATGTTTCCCAGTGTCGCTGTGCCCCTCTTGGTGCTCTGTCCTGAGCAGTGCCTGGCTTTCACATTAAAGATTTAGGGAGGCTGTGCATTTAATCAGTATGTCGTCTGGGAGCCGCAGAATCTGCCACGGCTGCAGGAGATAGGAGACTCCTTTGCAAAGCAGAGAAAGGTTTTTTTTTTTTTTTTAGTTTTTTAACATAAATGTTTGTTTATTTTTGAGAGAGAGAGAGAGAGTGCCTGAGCAGGGGTGGGGCAGAGAGAGAGGGAGACAGAGGACCTGACGCGGGGCTCGAACTCATGAACCGTGAGATCATGACCGGAGCCGAAGTTGAACACTTAACTGACTGAGCCCCCCAGACGCCCTGAGAAAGTTATCAGTTTGTGCACGGACACACAGCAGCTGGCAATCTGGCCCTGTCGGTTCTCTTTCTTTAAGCTGTTTGGATGCTGTTAAAAGCAGCCACCTGACAGCAGTCAGTGCACTTCTGGGGCCCTTCATGCTGTTCTAAGGTGAAGCCCCTGGCCTCCCGAAGCCCTCGCGCCAGGTCCTCTGCTGTCAGAGGCCAGACGTTCCTCACCTGAGGGGCTGCCTGTGGTGTCTTGTTTTCCAATGCCACTTGGGACACTAAATTTTGTGGGGTTTTTCACACCAGTAACTAATTCTCTGATTCTCCCACACCAACCGGGTGTCCAACAATTCAGTTCAACTCTTGAATTAGTGCAGACCCCACAGGTTAAGGGCCCAGTCCCACAAGACTGAGCCTACTTCAGGTGCCAGTCCCAAGCCCCAAGAGGGCCACCCATGACTTCGGATCAGCTGGCTACAGGCCAGGTATAAGCCCCCTCCCCAAATTCAGTAACTTGCTAGAATGACTCATAGAACTCAGGGAAAAACTTTATTTACATGGACGTTTCTTAAAAAGGATGCAATTCAGGAACCACCAAATGGAAGAGATGCATAGAATGAGGTACTGGGGAGAGGGGAAGGGCGGCGTGGGGCTTCCAGGATACCCAGGGCTGCCACCTTCCCAGCCCGTCAGTGCGTTCGCTAACCTTGCAAACTCCCAGAACTCCCCTCCACAGGGGCTTTTATGGAGGTTTCATTAGAGAAGCACCATTGATCAAATCATGGGCCTTTGCAAGTTTAAGGGCAAGTGTAGGCGAAGTGGGGTACCGGGAGACTTTACATTCAAAACCCTAGACACCAAGTTACATAGACCATAAAAATAATTGGATTGGAATTTTAAAAATAACGTCTTGACTTTAAAACTTTCTAAAAAATTTTTTTGTGTTTATTTATTTATTTATTTATTTATTTATTTATAGAACAAGTCAGGGAGGGGCAGACAGAGAAAGGGAGAGGGAAATCCCAAGCGGGCTCTGCACTGTCAGCACAGAGCCCGATGTAGGGCTTGAACTCACGAGCCGTGAGATCATGCCCTGAGCTGAAACCAAGAGTCGAGAGCCCAAATCAAGAGACGCTTAACCACCTGAGCCACCCAGGCGCCCCTAAAACTTTATTTTTGAAAGGAAAGAACATCTGCTATTGCTGGCGTTGATTATATATAAAAGCAAAAATCATTGGCCTTTGGTTGATAGAAGTGAATCTTCCCCCCCTCTCCTCCCCTGTCTCCCCAGTTTAGGCTGAAAGTTCCTACCCTCTATTCTTGGCTTGGTCTTTCTGGTGACCTGCCCGCAGCCAGAACCTTTCTAAGGGGTTTGACTTTCCCCCACCGGGAGTCTTATTAGCATACAAAAGACAGTAAATCCAAGTGTTTTTAGGAGCTCTGGTGCCAGGAAGCAGGGACAAAGAGCACCTAGTTTTTCCTATACTGCACCCCCAGCGGTGGCTTCAGGCTGCCCGGGTTGCTAGAGCCTTTTCGCTTCATCCTAGCTGGATTTCCACTGCCTGCAGCTCCCACCAGACGAACGTCCAGTCCGGACCCCGCCTCTATTTCCCCGCGGCACCTCCTGCCACTCCTGGTGACGGCATCCCTATCACTTGCAGGAGACGGACTCTGCCCGGCTTAATCAGAAACAGAATTCGTGAAAAGGAACTTGTGTAGCTCCCAGAGCCACCGAGGGGGCCGGAGGACAAGACTCAGAGCCAGACAGCTCGTCTCCAGCCCGAAACCCAGTCCCGCTCTGGCCTGCTGAGCAAGCCGCCACCACGGCCACCGCAGGGTCCTCGCCAGAGGCCCAGACACTGCAGGCGGCCGCCCGGCGGCCACAACTCCCCTCGACCCCCAGGAGGGAGACTGCTGTCCTGCGGCGGTAGCCAGCCCCCCAGCGAACTCCTGGGAGGGTACATCTGATTGGCTGGGCCTGGACAAAGGCCCTTGCCCTGGGGCAAAGGACAGCGAGTCAGCGAATCTCTGGCATTTCTGCTTTCTCAAGTGGAAGAAAGGGGCCCAGGTGCCGGGTGAAGAGGAATGGCAGGGGCCTCTACTTTAGCATTGCTAATTAACAAAAATTCGACCAAGTACATTTTAAGATCTAATTGGCTTTCTTACACGATTCATGAGATTCAGGAATTTCGCAGCCTCCCCTCTTGCCTGCCAAGGGGCGCTCCGAGGAGTGGGACCAGCTGGAAGGTTTCTGTAGAAGGAGGGCGGGAGCAGGAAGGTTATTAGCAAAAGAAAAGGATCGTTGTAGGCCTGGCCTCTTTCTGGGGGGCAGAGCAAGGTGTCTTATCTATCATGCAGATGACCTCCTCTTTCTTTGAGGGGCGGGAGAGGAGCAAGAGGCGGACTCCGGCGGGTGATTGAAAAATTCCTGACTGACCGGTTAAGACTACATTTCTGGGGGAAGTGGACACTGCAATTAGATTGGGTATCAAGCCCTGGTTTGGGAACTTGTTCTGAGGGACACCGTTTTGGGCCTGTGGTTTTTGTTTGGTTTGGTTTTAATTTTTTTAATGTTTATTTATTTTTGAGAGAGAGAAAGAGAGAGCGAGAGAGCAGGGGAGGCACAGAGAGAGGGAGACACAGAATCCAAAGCAGGCTCCAGGCTGAGCTGTCAGCAGAGCCCGACGCAGAGCTCGAACTCATGGCCCATGAGATCATGATCTAAGCCTAAGTCGGATGCTTAACTGACTGAGGCACTCAGGCGCGCCCCCACCTTTTTTTTTTTTTTAACAGCACTCACCTCTCCTGGCCCAGAGGCTCAGTCCTGGGTTGATGGGTCACGCCCACACCGCACACCGGGGGCTGGGCATTTGAGGTGAGCCCTCAATACACGGGACGTTTACAGAGCTATGGACAGGTTCAAGTGGCCGCCCAAGTTGGGCAGCACCGGGGCTAACATCAGGAGGAGACCTTTAAGTCCGCAGGCCTACAGGGGCAAAGTGGGGAAGCGTTACTGGAACCTTCCCTTAGCCCCATACCGGTCCCCACACCTCCAGTTTCAGTTCCTGTAATCTGTCCACCAGAGGGATCTCTCAAGTCACTCACTCCGGTGGCCCTCTAGATAATTCTCCGTTTCTGAGCATAATGGCCCTGAAAGAGACGGAGGGGAGAGGAGTGGCTAGGGGGTGGCATGTATTGACTGCTGTCAGCGGGTTGGGGAAGAAGTAGTGGGGAGCAGCCCCACCCCTGCGCTCTCCTCCCCCACCCCGACCACCCACCTTTGCCTTCTATTTGCCGAGCCTATAAAGAAGCTCAGGAAAAGGGAGCCCCAGGACAGGGTCGGGTAGAGGGTGGACCTGGAGGAGAAAGTAGAAGACGGCCTGCTGCCACAGGCCCCTACATCGGGCAGCACAGAGGACTGGAGCCACTGAGGCAGCCCATCCCGCGGGGGAGTGACTTCAGGGCTGGTCCTCAGGGGAAAGCGGTCAGTGAGCTGAAGGGGAACTTGTCTTTCCTTTTTTAATTATCTGGCACCTACTATGTGCATGGTCCTTGTGCTGGATACAGAAGACAGACACTTGCCCAGCCTCGTAGAGCCCCCAGAGTAGCAGAAGACACCCACATGACCCAGGGTTTCGTGTTGGGCTGGACGAGTCACAGAGGGGAGCCCTAACTCAGACTTGACATCTTGGGAGGCTTCCTGGAGGAGGTGGTATTTCAACGGGAACATAAAGGTTGTGCCAGAGAGGTAAGGGGGTGGGAAGCCTGGGTAGTGGCTGCAGAGCCAGGAAGCACCGAGGGCCCCATTTATTGCTGGGACTGAAATTGGAACTTTATCTTAAGAGCCATGAGGAGAGGCGCCTGGACGGCTCAGTCGGTTAAGCATCTGACTCTTGATATTGGCTCAGGTGGTGATCTCATGGTTGTGGATCGAGCCCAGAGTTGGGCTCTGTGCTGACAGTGCAGAGCCTGCTTGGGATTCTCTCTCTCTCTGCCCCTCCCTGCTCATGCTTTCCCTCTCTCTCTCTCTCTCTCAAAATTAATAAATAAATTTAAAAAAAAGTAACCTCGGGGAGGAACCCTTGCAGGGTTTACAGTGGGGGTGGGGGGCTACCGATTTTTCTTTAGGAAGATCAAGACTGGAAGCATGGAGAGAGGTGGTGAGACCAGAGCTGCTCAGTGGTGAGTAAAAGAAAGTTCTGGAGGTGAGAGTGATGGAGTGTGGGGGGGGGGGTGACCAGGCGGAACTGGGGATACAGGTGCGGGTTGTCTGTGGAGGCCCAGGAGGTCTTTGGACGTGGTGTCCCGGGAGTCCTCAGGGCCTGAGCAGTGGCAGATGGGCAGGAAATCTCAGAGGCCAATTCGTTGGAAGAGAGGTCAGGGCAGGGGCCACTGTGAGCACAGTGGGGAGGGAGCAAGAGTGGGGTTGTGGGTGGAAGGTGAGGAAGGTGACAGTCAGGTGGTCCAGGACACCAGCAGGCAAGGCAAGGCAGAAATGCAGAGGGAGAGGGTGAGGACATAGGGGAGGACCCTGTGATGCCACTGGCCTGGGGACCCGGGGACAGCAGGTAGGGGTGGGGGCGGTGCCCTGAGATGAGGTGTGAGCCTTTTCAGGTAGACCAAATGGGAAAGGGGCAGAATTTAAGGTAGGGGCTGCCTCTAAGCCGGGAAGGGCACCTGCTGGAATGAAAGGGGGTGGGGAAGAAAGGCGGTCAGAGGGGCGGGTCTGAGACGGCCCAGCGTCCCTGCCCCTCCACCCCCATACCTGTGGTGTGACAGTTTTTGCTGGGTCTGGGTCCTCACATCCTGTGTCCTGACTGGAGGACCCTCAATCTTGTTGAGTACATGTGTTTGTTTTTTTTTTTTTAATGTAACCTCTACACCCATTGTGGGCCTTGAACTCACGATCCTGAGATCAAGAGTTGCACTGGAGGACTCTCAATCTTTTTTTTTCTTTTTTTAGTTTTAAAATTTTTAAGTTTTTAAATTTACATCCAAGTAGTTAGCATATAGTGCGACAATGATCGCAGGAGCAGATTCCAGTGACTCATCCCCTATGTATAACCCCCAGTGCTCATCCCAACGAGTGCCCTCCTTAATGCCCCTTGCCCACTTAGCCCATTCCACCCCCCCACAACCCCTCCAGCAACCCTCAGTTTGTTCTCTGTATTCAAGAATCTCATGTTTTGTACCCCTCCCTGTTTTTATATAATTTTTGCATCCCTTCCCTGTTTTGTATCTTAAATTCCACATATGAGTGAAGTCATATATTTGTCTTTCTCTGACTAATTTCACTTAGCATAATACCCTCTAGGTCCATCCACGTTGTTGCAAATGGCAAGATTTCATTCTTTTTGATTGACAAGTAATACTCCACTGTATATATATGTGTGTGTATATATATACACACACTCATATGTATATATATATATACCACATCTTCTTTATCCATTCGTCCATCGATGGACCTTTGGGCTCTTTCCATACTCCGGCTGTTGTCGATAGTGCTGCTATAAACACTGGGGTGCATGTGTCCCTTTGAAACAGCACACCTGTATCCCTTGGTTAAATACCTAGTAGTGTAATTGCTGGGTCATGGGGTAGTTCTATTTTTAATTTTTTGAGGAACCTCCATAGTGTTTTCCATAATGGCTGCACCAGTTTGGATTCTCTCCACATCCTTGCCAACATCTATTGTTGCCTGAGTTGTTAATTGTAGTCATTCTGACAGGTGTGAGATGGGGGTCTCATTGTGATTTTGATTTGTATTTCCCTGATGATGAGTGACATTGAGCATCGTTTCATGTGTCTGTTGGCCATCTGGATGTCTTCTTTGGGGAAGTGCCTATTCATGTCTTCTGCCCATTTCTTCATTGGGTTATTTGTTTTTTGGGTGTTGAGTTCGGTGAGTTCTTTATAGATTTTGGATACTAACCCTTTATCTGATATGTCGTTTGCAAATATCCCATTCCATCGGTCGCCTTTTCAATTTGCTAATGGAGGACCCTCAGTCTCGTTGAGACCCTTGTGTTTGGCACAGGAAGTTTGGTTTCTGCTTTGGAGGAGTTGATTTCCCCAGGCAGCTTGTGAAAGTGACCATTTCCCAGCCTCACAGGCCTAGTGTCCTCTTTCCCCGCCATGGGCACGTGCCTGTCAGATGCACGGCTGTGATTTCCCAGCCACTGGGTGTCCCTGGCCTCCAGCCTCTCCTATCCGTGCACAGCTCTGAGTGGGTCATGGAGCCCCCACCATACTCCACTGTGCAGGTTTTCACATGTTTGTCTGTGATGTGTGGGAGGAAGAGTGGGCACAGGAACCCCAATCCTGAAAAAGTCGGGGAGGACGAGGCCAGGGGAGAGGCCCCTAGATGAAATGGGGTGGAGGTGTCCGAGCGGAGAAGCCAGAGACAGGTGACAGGAGGTAAGAAAGGACAACGCTTGGGAGCTTTGCTGGGGGCAGAGACTGGGTTATGAAGAGAGACCAAGTCTGTGGGAGGCAGAGGCTGGACACCCAGGGAGTGGGAGGGGGGGTGTCAGAGGACGGCTGGACAGTGGAGGTATCTGTTTTGCATGGGGGAGGGGGACCTGGGCTGTGCCCAGCTTCAGACTGTGCTGCTGAGGGGACAGAGGCAGTGGGGCGGGACGGGAAGGGCTCCTCATTCTAACTAGGGACAGTCACGCTTCTGCCCCGTGTGCTGAGCCCTGAGCCCTTCCTGGCCAGGTGGTGGCTGAGCCCTCTCCTCCCTCTCCTCACACCCTAGCCTGGAGATCTGCACTGAGGACACTCTCGGCTGCCCGCTCAGGTCTTACTCTGTCCTCAGGTGAGAGACATGTGGTGACACACACGGTGTATGCCCTGGCTGCTGTGCCCTGTTAGTGTGACCTTTTGTGTTTTCTGCCTTGAGGATAATGTCCTGGGTGTGCCAGGTGCGAGTGGGAGGCAGGTCAGAAACCCTGGGTAAAAAAATGCTCGCCGTAGACCGAACACTTGTGTCTTCGCGAAATTCATGTGTTGACATTCTAACCTCAAGGTGATGGTATTTGGAGGTGGGGCCTTTGGGAGGTGATTAGATCTTGAAGGTGGAACCCTCCTGAATGGGGGGGTTAGTGCGCTTATAAAAGAGGCTCCAGAGAGGTCCCTTAGCCCTTCGGCCAAGTGAAAACAGGGAAAGGACAACCATCTACGAGCCAGGAAACTCTCGTCAGACGTAGAATTTGCTGGCAACCTGATCCTGGACTTCCCAGTTGGCAGAACTGTTGTTTACAAGCCCCCCAGTCTATGATATTTTGTTATAGCAGCTGGAACAGACTCAAGACAGTGCCCCTCTCCATTTCCCTGCCTCCGCCCAGACCTCTGCCCCACAGCGGGTGGCAGGGCCACCGGTAGCCATTGCCCCATCTCAAGGTGTCTTGTGTGAGCACATGGTCTGGAGCAGACACAGATGCGGCCCAAGCCAGACTCCCCCTGAGCCAGGAGGTGGCCTGGTGCGCCTGGGAGCTGCCAGTTCCCATCCTCAGACACGGCCGTCTGAACCAGGCTTGCCCTGAGCTGGGAGCCAGCCTGCTTGGCCTGGGGAGTGGGAGGACTGAGGGGATAGAGGTATCAACCCAGTGGGCGAGGTGAAGGGCTAGGCTTGCAGAAGAGACTGACATTAATTGAGTGCCTACTGGGTGCCCAGGTGTGCTCTGGGCACTGTCCCCACCACTTCGCCTGGTCCTCCACTGCAGAACAAGGATTTGAGGGGCACGGGAGGGGCCGTGTCCTGCCTCCCAAGTGTTAGGAGGCAGATTCCTTTGGAGACGCCCTCCAGGTCAAGGGCTGGGAACCGGGTCTCTGGTGGAGGGGGGGCGGGGCGGGGGGCGGAAAGTATCCCGTGCACAGAAGTCAACGTCGGTGGTCGCCAAGCGCCTGTCAGCGTCCTAAACGGGCCCTAGCCATAGTTTTCGCGTGGCCCCCGGACGTGAGCCTGGCCCGGAGGCTGGGAGGGGCGTCCTCTCCCCTTCCCTTGCCTCGCCCTCCTCCCCTCCGCTCCCTCCTCCGGGCGGGGTTCCCGGAACAGGCCGCCGGGGCGGGGCGAGGAAGCGGTGGCCGCGCGGGTCGCTGAGGCTGCGGCTGCACCTCGACCCCTGTGGCTTCTGTCCGTCTGTTCTTCTGTCCGTCCGCCACCCAGCTATGGCTGCGCGTGTCCCCGCGCCACGGATCCTGCTGCTGCTGCTGCTGCTCCCGCCGCCTCCAGGTGGTGAGCCTTTGGGGGTGGGGGGAGTTTGTCCCGGGCGGGGACACTGTGTATGGGAGCGGGGCAGCCACGTCCGTGCGCCCCCCGGCGTCAGGCCAGGCAACACCATCCCCACAGTGTCCCCCACCCCATTAACCCCGAGGCAGTCAGCCAACCCCCAGGACTGACCTGACCTCCACTGCACCCCTCCCAGTCTGAACTGACACTGCCCAGACCCCAGGAAGTTGCCACCATTGTTTGGCCCTGGAATGGTGGTGGTGTGGTGGTGGGGTCTGTGCTCCCTCTCGAGTTCCAAGAGATTGGGTCCCCAAGGGCTGGGGTAGGAGTCCCCGCCTGGCCTTCACCTGGGGCGGTGGCAGCACGGACGCCTGGCCCCTCCATCAGAGGCTTTCCCTTGGACTCTATTTACTGGCTGGAAGCCCCCGCCCGGCTGAGGCTGGCCTCCGGGGTTGGAGGAAACATCACTGTGTATGTGTTGATGGTAGACCGATGATTCACAGGCGGAGGAGGCCAGGCTGGGGGCCTTTTAGGGGTAGGAATTGGAACAGCCCCTTGCCCAGCCAGAGGAAGCCGACGATCCCTTGGGTGAGTGGCTTCCTCCAGGAGGAGGGCTTTATTTCCTGGGGGCCGAGATGAATTTGGGGACATAGGGTGGGAAAGTGAGAAGATGGAGCCCTGGTCCCTGGTCCAGTGAGATCTGGGAAGCCTCTTCCAGTGTCTGGGGCCCAGAAGGGCATTGTCGTGGGCTCTTGGCCCAAACAGCGTCAGTGATGTGTGTCTTCACCCCCAGCTTGGAGGCTGGGCCGTGACTGTAAAGGCTGGAAAGACCCTGCTGGGGCTGGGTCACCTGAGTTACGCAGTAGCATGGGCCATGCTGACCATACCTACTCATACCTACTGCCATACCTACTACCGGGGTGAGCCTGGTGGTGGTCGGGTCCCCTGCCCCACAGCTTTGCCCAGAGCAGGGTTCTGCCTGAACCTGCCAACAACAGAGCACCCCTCCCCCGCCCCCCTCCCATGTCTAGTTATCTCTTCTCAGGGAGGCCACTCGGTGCCTCTTTTTTTGGGCCTTGCTCTGTACATGATACACTTACCAGGCTGGGTCCAGACATTGCACGCTGCGTGCCCCGGGCCCTGGCCAGTCTGGGTCTCCAGGTTCCGGGTGCTGTGCCAGGACTGTTTCCAGGTGAAGTAGCCACACTTCGTGGTTTATCGGCCACCATAGTCATCTGGGCCTTGCTGGACTGGGGGTTCTATGTGGGGTCTGTTCAGGCACACCCCGGGACTGCCCCCTCCCGCTGGTGGGCACTAGGTCTCTGCTCATACAGCCTAAGGATGCACGGGAACATTTGGCTTGTTGCATCTTCCTGGAAGTTTGCAAGCCTTGTGGTCTCCCAAAGCCCCGGTCATTTCCCCCACTTGTCAGCCAGGTCCTCTCAGCATGACCTGGTACAGTGAAGTGCTGTCTCTACCCCAGCCTGGGGGAATGTCCTTAGGTCCCGATTTTGCCTGAGAGCCTTGTAATGGTTCTGGGACTTTAAGAACCCTGGCCACCGAGGGCATAAACATTTTCTAGGCCCCCGCTGCAGGCCCAGCCCAGGGCTGATTGTTTCACAGACACTTATATGGTGGGTGTAATTGTAGCCAATGGGGACTTGGTCGGGAGACAGCCTGCCACGAGGGTGTGGTCTGCAGTCCGGGGTCTAGCAGGGGCCCAGGCTGCCGCGGCTGAGTGGTGAGGAGAGGGAGCAAGGATTGAGAACGAGTTGGTCCGGTGCCTGGGCCCCAGCAGCTAGTTGGGGGTATTACTGTTCAGCTCTGTGACTGCTGGGCTTGGGCAGTTTCTGGAGGAGGGGGCCCGGAGTGAGGCCTTGTAGGATGAGTAGATTGAAGGTGGGGAAGGGGAAACAGGCAAGAATATGGGCAGAATGTGGGTAGAGTTGGAAAGCTGGGGTGACCGTCAAGGCCCTTTGCGGTCCAGACCCTGCTTTGTGGTCTCTGGACTTGATCCCGATGCAGTGGAGACCAGGGATGATCCAAGAGCAGGAAGTAGCCCAGTCAAACTCCCACTTAGAAAGGTCAGTCTTCCACCGTTAGGCAAGTGGCTGGTGGGGGAGAGAAGGGGACCGGTTAGGCGCCTCTGCTGTGGGACAGGGGAGAGGGCAAGGCTGATGGGGGCCGTGGCTGGAGGTGGCCAATGACTAGGATGGTTCGAAGATGGCCCAGACTTGTGCCTGCTGGGAAAGGGGCTGTGCTAGCCAGGACATGGCTGAGATCTGGCCTGGCCCTGTGGCCACAGATTAACAAGTGTGTTTCTCTGCTCCAGTCCACAGTGAAGTGTGTGTGGCTTCCCGTGGACGCATCCTCTTCCCTGAGTCCTGTCCTGATTTCTGCTGTGGCACCTGTCGCAAACAGTACTGCTGCTCCGATGTGCTGAAGAAATTTGTGTGGAATGAGGAAAAGTGTGCTGAGCCTGAGGCCAGGTGGGTGCCCCGTGGTTGCAGGGCGGGAGGCCTGAGCCTGCCCCTGGCAGGAGTGTACATGAAAGGGAAATAGCCCCGCCCCTCCGGCCTCTCAGCCCCCTCGAGGTGGTAGGGCACTGGACCAGGAGTGGGGGTGGGGGCGGGGAGCCCATGTTAGGGGCTGAGCTCCCCAGAGCTTGCCCAGTTAGCCCCTTGCCCCTTTCCCTGCAACCCTAAAGGGCTACGGCTCACTCACCTCACTTGGCCTTGGGCTAGGCACCCCTATTTTTTTAAATTTTATTTGAGAGAGAGAGAGAGAGAGAGTACAAGTGGGAGAAAGGGATAGAGACAGAGACAGAGAGAGAGAGGGAGAGAGGGAGAAAATCCTCAGCGTAATACTAAGAGAATCCTGATGCGGGGCTCAATCCCGTGACCCTGGGATCATGGCCTGAGCCGAAATCAAGAGTTGGGTGCTCAACTGAATGAGCCACCCAGGTGCCTCAAATTTAACTTTTTTCAAGTAAACTCTGTGCCCAATGTGGGGCTCAAACTCCGACACCAGGGTCAAGAGTTGCATGCCACTTTGTGTTTTGCAAAGTGTATATTGTTTTGTGGGTACGATGAACTGCCTTACCTTTTGCATTCAGCACAGTGTTTGTGAGACCCATCCACGTTGCATCGCGTACATACCTCTGGCCTGTGCCCACCCCTGTGGTGTCGTTCTCTGCGGCGTGAGTCCTAAGCTTGCTACCCTAGATAAGTGTGATGGGCATCCCCCTGTACTTCCTGTCTCCCTTATGGAACCATGTGAGAATTTTTTGGAAGTGTACATGGGAGCAAATTGCCAGGTTAGAGAGATGTATGTAGTTACTGACTAAGGACTTCCGAAGTGCTCTTGGGATGACAACCCCAGGCTGCATACCCTGCCAGCCACACCTCAAGGTTACTTCCAACTCTTGAGTGTCCTTTTATTTATACATGTGTCTTTTTCAAAGAAATCCATTCCAGTACTTTTTTAAAATACGGGAGCATTTCATTTAAATTTAATGTAATTATTGTACTGAGACTGTATTTGCCATCTTATTTTGTGCTTTTTATTGGTCTCTTTCCTATTCATTCTGTATCTCTTTCTCTTTAACTTACCATATTATTTTGGTTTCTTTTTATTCCATTTTTTTTCTTTTACTGTTTATTTCTTTTATGCTCGGTATGCCTTTATTCCTTCTTGCCTCGTTGCCCAGGCTGGAACCGCCAGTGCAATGTTAAATAGAAGTGGTGAGAGCAGATATCTCTTTCTAAGTCTCAATTTAGGGAGAAAACGTTCAATATTAGGTATGATTCTAGCTGTAGCTTTTTCATTGGTGCCTTTTATCAGACTGAGGCAGTTGCTTTCTATTTCTAGTTTGTTTGGACTTTTAGTCATGAAGCAATCTTGAATTTTGTCAGATAGTTTCCCCCATCTGTATTTTTCCCTAGGTAATTAATCTTTTTTCTTAAACTTTTTTTAAGCTCATTTATTTATTTTTAATTTTTTTTAACATTTCTTACTGAGAGACAGAGAGAGATAGAGCATGAGTAGGGGAGGGTCAGAGAGTGGGGAGACACAGAATCCGAAGCAGGCTCCAGACTCTGAGCAGTCAGCATAGAGCCCGATGTGGGGCTCGAACTCACAAACCACGAGATCACGACCTGGGACGAAGTCAGACTCTGAACCGACTGAGCCATCCAGGCGCCCCTCATTTATTTATTTTTGAGAGAGAGAGAGAGGGACAGAGATCACACAAGTGGGAGAAGGGCAGAGAGAGAGAGGAGAGACACAGAATCCGAAGCAGGCTTCAGGCTCTGAGCTGTCAGCACAGAGCCTGACATGGGGCTTGAACCCATGAACTGTGAGATCATGACCTGAGCCAAAGTTGGATGCTTAACCATCAGTTAAGCCTTAGTCTTTTTCATAGTACTGTAACTAGTATAGTTTAAAATTCTCATTGTGTATTGATATAGAGAAAGGTAATAAATTTTAATAAATTGACCTTGTATCCAGAGACTTTACTAAATTTACTTATTAATTTAAGTGATTTTAATTGAAACTTCTTTAGAATTTTCTACAAAAATAGTCACATCATGTGCAATTAATGTCTTATTTTTTCCATTCCAATTCTTATACTTTTAATTAATTTTTCTTGCTTTATTACACTGGCTAGGATCTCCAGTACCATGTTGATTGAAAGTGGTGATAGGTAGCATTCTTGTTTCTGGTCCTAGAGGGAAGGCTTTCATCATTTCCTGGTTAAAAAAATGTGTGCTGTAGGTTTTTTTGTTTTTGTTTTTTTTAATGTTTATTTATTTTTGTAAAGCGAGAGTGTTAGTGGGGGAGGGGCAGAGCAAGGGGGACAGAGGATCTGAAGCAGGGTCTGTGCTGACAGCAGTGAGCCTGATACAGGGCTCAAACTCACAAACTGCAAGATCATGACCTGAGCCAAAGTTGGACGCTCAACCGACTGAGCCACCCAACCTCTCCTGTTGTAGTTTTTTTTAAAAAGACACCTTTTATTAGACTAAGGAAGGTTTCTCTTATTCTTCCCCCACCCCCCACCCCCGCTTTTCTGATAGTAATACTAAGAACTCTTTCTTTTTACAAATCTTTGGTGCCTTAAAAAAAAATTGTTTTTTCTACGTTTATTTATTTTCGGGAGAGAGAAACAGAGCATGAGCAGGGAAGGGGCAGAGAGTGAGGAGACACAGAATCCTCCAAGCAGGCTCCAGGCTCTGAGCCATCAGCACAGAGCCCGGTGTGGGGTTCAAACCCAAAGACTGCGAGATCATGACCCAAGCCAAAGGTGGACACCCAGCCAACTGAGCCACCCAGGCAAATCTCTGGTGCCTTTTCAAAGGAACATATTTCAGGGGCACCTGGGTGGCTCAGTCGGTTGAGTGTCCAACTTGGCTCAGGTCATGATCTCATAATTCACAAGTTCCAGCCCCACATAGGGGTCTGTGCTGACATGACAGCTCAGAGCCTAGACCCTGCTTGGAGGATTCTGTATCTCCCTCTTTGCCCCTCCCCTGCTCATACTCTGTCTCTCTCTCACTCAAAAATAAATAAAACATTAAAAAAATTTTTTTTAATTTAAAAAAAAGGAACATATTTCTGGGGTGCCTGGCTGACTCAGTTGGAGGAGTGTGTGACTCTTGATGTCAGGGTCATGAGTTCGAGCCCCACGTTGGGGAGAGAGATTATTTAAATGAATAAAAACTTAAAAGGACATATTTCTTTTGGGTAAATATCTAGGAGTAAAATTGCTGAGTCATCGGTTGCATGTGTTCGGCTTTGGCAGATACTTCCAGTTTTCTAACATTGAACCATTTACACTCTTGCCAGCCGTGTATGAGAGTTCCAGTTTGCTGTACACTCTGTCTAAACTTGGCATTGTAAGTCATTTTTAAAAATTGAGGTATAATTACATACAGCAAAATGCACAGGTCCGAATATTTCCGTTTGATGAGTTTTAATAAATGTATACTTCTCACATATATCTCAGTCAAGATCTCGATCATTGCTATTTCCTAGGAGGTTTTAATTTCGGTAATTTTGGTGAATGTGTGTTAATACCTCATTGTGTTGTTTTCAGATTTAAGTCTTTTGAAAGTTGTCGAGACTCATTTTCTGACCCAGCCTATACTGTACCGTGGTAAATGTTTCGTATGAACTTGAAAAATGGTGTATTCTGCAGTTGTTGGGTATAGTGCTTTACAAGTGTCAGGTCAAGTTAGTTGATAATAGTGTTTAGTTCTTTTCTGCCTTTATTGGTTTTGTCTGCTTTTTTTTATCAATTACTGGAGACCACAGATATGTTTATTGTTTTAGTTCTGTCAATGTTTGCTTCATGAGTTCTGATGCTTTGTTATTAGGTGCATACATATTTAGGATTGGTTTGACTTTCTGATGAATTGTTCATCTTATCCTATGCAATGTCCCTCTTTATCTCTTGTATAACCATTATAAGCCTCAAAGACAGTATTTTAATTGTTTTTGACAGTGACTATTTATTTACATTTATCCATATATTTATCTTCTTACTGCTTCGTATTGCTTCCTGCATCTTTAAGCCTCATCTGAGATCGTGTTCCTTCTACCTCTCATTCAGGTATGCTGGTGTCAGATGTTCTTGGTTTTTGTTTCTCCGAAAATGTCTTTATTTCACCTTCCTTCTTAAAGGATGTTTTTCCTGGTTATAGATTTCTAGGTTGGCAGCTGTTAACTTCTTTCAGCACTTTAAAGCTTTCATTCCATTATTTTTTATTTTTTTAAGTTTATTTTTTTAGTAATCACTACACCCATCGTGGGGATCAAACTTATGACCCTAAGATCAAGAGTCTGCTGGGGCACCTGGGTGGCTCAGTCAGTTAAGCGTCTGACTTTGGCTTAGGTCATGATCTCGTGGTTCATGAATTTGAGCCCTGTGTTAGGCTCTGTGCAGACAGCTCAGAGCCTGGACCCAGCTTCGTATTCTGTGTCTCCCGCTCTCTCTCTCTCTGCGCCCCTCCCTCAAGCATGTTTTCTCTCTTTCTCTCTCTCTCTCTCTCAAAAATAAATAAACATTTAAAAAAATGAAAAAAAAAAAAAGAGTCATCGCATACTCTTCCGACTGAGCCAGCCAGGCGCCCCGTTCCATTGTCTTATGATGTCTACCATTTCTGTTGAGAAATCAGTTGATGATTTAATGATTGCTCCTTCGCAAGCCACATGGTTTCTCTGACTACCTTTTTAAAAAAATTTTTTTTAATGTTTATTTTTGAGAGAGAGAGAGACAGATAGACAGACAGAATGAGTGAGGGAGGGGCAGAGAGAGTGGGAAACACAGAATCCGAAGCAGGCTCCAGGCTCCAAGCCATCAGCACAGAGCTTGATGTGAGGCTCAAACTCACGAACTGCAAGATCATGACCGAAGCCAAAGTTGGACACTCAACTGACTGAGACACACAGGCCCCTGTTTATTTTTGAGAGAGAGAGAGAGAGAGAGAGAGAGAGAGAGAGAATGGGCAGGGGAGGGACAGAGGAAGGGAGACACAGAATCTGAAGCAGACTCCAGGCTCTGAGCTGTTAGCACAGAACCTGGTGTGGGGCTCAAACTCACAAACCACGAGATCATGACCTGAGCCGAAGTCAGACACTTAACCAACTGAGCCACCCGGGTGCCCCAATGTTTATTTATTTATTTATTTATTTTATTTATTTATTTTTAAATATTATCTTTTTTAATGTTTTTTATTTATTTTTTAACATTTTAATTTATTATTAAGAAACAGAGAGAGACAGAGCATGAGCAGGGCAGGGGCAGAGAGACGGGAAGACACAGAATCTGAAGGAGGCTCCAGGCTCTGAGCTGTCAGCACAGAGCCCGACGTGGGGCTCGAACTCACAAACTGCGAGATCATGACCTGAGCCGAAGTCGGACGCTCAACTGACTGAGCCACCCAGGCGCCCCTATTTTTTATTTTAAAAAATTTTTAAATGTTCATTTTTACTTCTTTCTTTATTCATTCATTCATTCATTCATGTTTATTTAGTTTTGAGACACAGAGAGATAGAGCACGAGCAGGGGAGGGGCAGAGAAGGAGGGAGACACATAATCTGAAGCAGGCTCCAGGCTCTGATCTGTCATCACAGAGCCCGATGCGGGACTCGAACCCACGAACTGTGAGATCATGACCTGAGCTGAAGTTGGACACTTAACTGACTGAGCCCCCCAGGCGCCCCTTTCTCTTTGGTCTTATATTCATGTTGTCTAGTGTCCTAGTGTTTCTGAAAATTTTGTAATGTGTGCCTCTTATATTTGCAAAATCGACCATAGAAATTTGGAGCTCGGGACTTCTTCCGGGGAGGATTTGTCTTGCTTTTGCCAGGGACACAGCACTCTCAGGCCACCTTGGCCTAACTGCAGAGGCCAAGAGGATTAGATGCTGAGCCGTCTGCTCACTTTCTCCCTTATTCTTGGGGTGCAGCTTTTTAGGTGTCATCCCTGGTGGGAGGGAGTCATCAGGGCCTCCTTACCTGGTGGGCTCTGAGTCTAATCTCTGCTCAGAAGTGCTACTCAGCCCCTCAGCTGCCCCTCTGAGGTGGGCTGGTGCCCCCGGGACAAACAGGGCCTCAGATACCAGGCTCGCCTCCATGGCTCTCTCTTTCCAGCCTCCCACACACCAGCTTGGTATCCTTTGCTCTGTTATTGCTCACCAAAGCCTATGTAGTGATTCTTTTTTTTTTTTTTTAAGTTTTATTTATTTAAGTAATTTCTGCACCTGACCTGGGGCTTGAACTCTGACGCCGCGATCAAAAGTCACGTGCTTTACGGACTGAGCCAGCTGGGAGCCCCTGCACACTGATTTTTTAAAAGTATTTTCTCCTCAGCTTCAGTTTTCCTTCAAATTTAGGGTGTAGTTGTTCCTCATGCTTTTAAATTTTGTTTTACATTTCATTTTAGAAACTTTCGATATATACAAAAGCAAGAGAATAATATAACTCCCCATCCGTCACCTGCTTCCATAGTTAACAACACTCTGACCATACACTTCCCACCGCTTTTTTTCATGATTATTTTAAAACAAAATAAAAATTAAACCATCATAAGAATTCCTCCTTTTTTTTTTTTAAATTTTTTTTTTAATGTTTATTTATTTTTGAGAGACATAGAGACAGAGTATGAGCCGGGGAAGGGCAGAGAGAGAGGGAGACACAGGATCTGAAGCAGGCTCCAGGCTCTGAGCCGTCAGCACAGAGCCCGACGCAGGGCTCGAACTCACAGACCGTGAGATCATGACCTGAGCGGAAGTCGGAAGCTTAACCAACTGAGCCACCCAGGCGCCCAAGAATTCCTCCTTAAATGTTAGTTTTCATCTGTACAAGTGAGTCCTTTGTAAAGAAATATAACCACTGTATCAGTAACACATTTGGCACCATTAACAGTAATCCATTAGTAATTTTCTTAAAAATTTTTTAGGTTTATTTATTTATTTTGAGAGAGACCGAGAGCACAAGCAGGGGAGGGGCAGAGAGAGAGGGAGAGAGAAAATCCCAAGCAAGCTTCATGCTGTCAGCACAGGCCCAGCGTGGGGTTCGAACTCATGAAACTGTGAGATCGTGACCTGAGCTGAAATCAGGAGTCTGACACTTTACCAACTGAGCCCCTAGAATTTCTTTTTTAACTTTGTGACGTGGTAATTTTCCTTTGCTGATTTCTAGCTTCCTAGCATTGTGGTTGGAAAAGATACTTTGTATGATACCAATCTTTTCAAATCTATTGAGCCTCGTTTTGTAGCCTTACCTGTGGTCTGTACTGGAGAATGTTTCCGTGTGCACTTGAGAAAAATGTGTGTGGGGCGCCTGGGTGGCTCAGTGGGTTAAATGTCTGACTTCGGCTCAGGTCACGATCTCACGGTTTGTGGGTTTGAGCCCCGCGTCAGGCTCTGTGCTGACAGCTCAGAGCCTGGAGCTTCCTTCGGATTCTGTGTCTCCCTCTCACTCTGCCTGTTCCCCACTCACACACACACACTCTCTCTCAAAAATAAAATAAAAATTAACAAAAAAAAAAAAAGAGAGAGAGAGAGAGAGAGAAGAATGCGTGGCATTCTAGCCGGAGGTCCTGGTGTGTGAGATAGTCATACTCAGGAGGCCATTAGGGCTACTCGCTGGCCCCGTACAGGATTGGCTTTTGTGCGTGTTATGTGTGGACTAAGGCAGTGTTTATTACTGGTGTGCTGGGTGGGGCTCGGGTGTATTAACTGTGAGTTTTCCTCTTTGCAGTATGTCCACCGGCGTAGAGTCCCTGGAGCAGCCGGGCTCGGCACTGAGGTTTCGTTCCAGCTTGGACAGCGACCCCATGTCAGGGTAAATAAAACCCGCAGGCTGGGTGCATCTTCCCGGCCGAGGTGGCGAGGGGCTTGGTGGGCTAGAGTGAGGGCCGTGGGGGCTGGGGTGCCACAGAGTCATTGTTAGTGACTAGCCGCAGAGGCCGACCGCCAGGTCCCCTGCTCCTTATGTTGGAAAGTTGTGGCCTCATCATTGTACCAGGGATGGGAGGACTGTGGTTGACAGTGGAAAGGCCAAGGGTGGGGGTCCATATTGACCTAGGTGATGGGGAGGGTGTGTGATGGTGACGATGGTGACAGGGATGGTGTGATGGTGACGGTGATGGGGAAATGGTGGTGATGTGGCGTGGCTTTGGTGGTGATGGTGACAGTGTGATGGTGGTGATGTCTTGGGGTGATGGTGGTGATGGGGTGACGGTGATGGGTGATGGGGTGACGGGGGTGACGGGGGTGATGGTCGTGGGCGATGGTGGTGCAGGTGCACGGTGATGAGGTAATGGTGGAACGATAAAGCTGCTGGGACAACGGACGACGCCCAGTCCCTGTGTCAGGGCTTGTGAGTCATGGTTGCTGTGTCAGGGCCCTTCTGTCAAAGGGCCAGGGAACAACCCAGTCTCCCAAAGCTCAGTCCCCTCGGCCAGGTTCCTGCTCTGTCTTGTTGCCACCACGACCAGGTGTTGTGACACACGTTTCATGTGGATGGAGTAAGCGGCAGCCACTCGTGTGTTTTCCTGGGGGGGTCTGTTCCACGTGCCGCTGCTCCTGCCCCAGTGGGTCTAGAAGCCCCTTTTGGGAGATCCGCCTGGGCCTGGTGGCCCCTTTGGAGGAAGAGACCTTGGGCTCCAAGCCTGCGTGGGGTCCAGGGGCTTGCCTGCCCCATCCTGCCCTGTGGGCCTGGGTGGATGAGGAATCGGACGGGGCTCCTGCGAGTGGGGAGGGAAGAAGTGCAGCCTGTGGTCCCTTCTCAGCGCCCGGGGCCCGGCCTCTGTACTCCGGTCTGCTGGCTGATCCTGCCTCCCTGGCTGACCGGGGACCGACGCCTCGATACGCCCCTCCCTCCACATCTGGGGAATGCCCTTCCTCTGTCGAGTCCCAGGACTGTGGGCTTTGTGAAGGCCCCACAGGACGTTCTGATGTCCAGCCAGTGTGGGCCGGGGGCAGCCCAGGAGCGGGCCTTGTGCTGAGGACAGCGGGCAGCCTGGGGGTGCTGGGCAGTGCTGGTCTGAGTGGTGTTTTAGGAAGACCACTCTGGCTGCTCTATGGAGGATGAAGGGAGCAGGCAGGGACGGGCTGGCGGGCGGCTAGTGGGAGGCAGCCGTGGCTTCCCCGTCCAAGGTGTTGGGAGGCTAGAGGGAGACCGGGCTTGGTGGGGTGTGGTGAGGCTGGAGACAGGCATTCAGCAGCTGCCTGCCAGGGAGGGGGGGTGAGGCGGGGGGAGGGTTGGTCCATGTGGACAGGGCCAGAGGTCCGGCCCTGTGAGAGGATGTGGGACAAGGAGTGGGTTTGAGGTGAAGGGCTCAGGTCGGGTGGCAGGAGTGCGTTGAGGACTGAATCTGAGGGTCAGTGGCCTTTGAAGAAGGGCCTCAGGAGGAGCTGAGGGGGAGGGCTCAGAAGAGTGGGAGGAAAGAGGAAGACGCCTGTCTGGGGTATTGAGAAATGTGGACTTCACACCACAGGGGCCACGGCATCTGTGGCAGGAGCCGCTCGGCGCAGTGGGTTGAAGGGTGAGTTGGAAATGGGTAGGGTGAAGTGAGTGTAGACGGCTTCAGGGAGAGATCCGGCTGTGACCCAGCGAGGGGTGAGACAGGAGTCGGAGGAGGCGTCGGGGCGAGGGAGGGCTTCTTCGGTGCTGGTGGAGACTAGAGCTGGGAAAGGGGACAGAGGGGACACTGCAGAGCAGGGTCCCTGTGGGGCGTAGGAGGAGCGGCTGCCAGGACTCGTGGCAGTAGGGAGGTGACCGGGATGAGCCCGGGAGCACCTGTCCGTCCTCGAGGTGTGCACCAGTCGCCGGGACTGGTGAGCCAGGCGGCACCTCACTGTGCCTTGCAGGGGGGTGCCTGCTGCCTCCCGCCCTGCCTGTGCCCTTCATACCTCCCGCCCCAGACGTGCTGCCCACTGCGGGCGACTGCAGTCACGCTGTCCGACTTGCCCATGCCCTGCCCTGCCCCGTCTCACCCCTGCTTTCTGACCAGAGCCCCTGTGTCTCCCGTGGCACCTGTCTTAAAGGTTTAGGGCTTGGGAAGCAGGTGCTGGGTAGATAGAAGGGCAGGGTCACCAATGTGACACCTCTGCGAATGCCCTCGGGTGGCCGCCTGTCCATTCTCTCAGGTGGGCATCTGTGTGCTGCCTCCTCAGCCAAGGGTGCTGTTTATCCACTGGGGCGTGGGCTCTTTGGTGGAGTCCAGTGCCTGCTGCCCAGGCCTTGGCTGAGAGCTCCAGGAAGCCTTGATAGGAGGAAAAACCCTTTGTCTCCCTCTTTGACTCCTTGGGTTCCCCAAGAATGAGGCACCAGGTCAGAGCACAGGGACCCAGATGAGACCACTTCTGCCTGTCACAGCCCGGATGGGTGATATCTTCAGACCTTGGCCCGGGTCTTCTGCTGCCTGCTCCCCAGCTTTGGCAGGTGAGGCCCATCCTGCCCTATTGAATGGTCAGTGGCTGTGTCCAGTTTCGGCTTGTTCCCTCTCCAAAGCTTCCTTGCTCCCCTGTCATGGTTCTTACGGATCCTGATTTCATTGTCCCTTCCCAGTCCCTCGCTACTCATGGGATGGTCGGGCAGGATTGGCATGTTTTTAAGCACCGACTGGTAGGATGCGTGGCTTCGGACCCCGGGCAGGCTGCTGCTGACCCTCCGCCGCCCTGACTCTGCTGTGACAGTGTGTGAGAAAGGCATACAGGTCCCTGAGGTGAGCTGAGACCACGGTGCACCTGTTCTGGCCCTCCCAGCGTCCTTTCTGCAGCTCTCACACCCACTGGGTCATGGCCGGTCCACTGCCTTGCCAGCATCGTGGTGAAAGTGCTGGTGGCCCTGCTCCAGAGACGGCCTGTCCCCAGTCTGAACCTTGGGAGTCTTTGGCCTTCCGGGACTGCCCAGTTCAGCCCCACCTGCTTCCTGCCTGGGCTGGCTCTATTTTCTGAACTTGGCCTTTGGAATCTTTGATCCGGGAAGTAGCCCCGACCTTGGGAATACCATTTCTTCCTCTCAGAGGTATGGTTCCACTGGAACTGTGGCCATTGGTACCACAGGCCCCTGCCACACTGCAGTCATCCCTCAAATATTACCCTTCCTCAGAGCATCATGCCTGACTGTCCTACGAGGTGCTGCCCATGGGTCCCTGAGTGAAGTTTTCATTCATCGGATACTTATTGGACACTTACTGTGTCCTAGGCACTGGGGATGCAGTGATGGCCCAAAGCAGGTGCAGTCTGTGCCTCCGTGAATCCACAGGCTGGAGGCAAGGTACATGTTAATCGAACGTTCACATTGAGTGTGTGTTTATATACTGAGGTAGACAGGAATTTGATTCTGTAAGAGCATTTATCTGCTCTTACCTGAAGTTATCTGCAGGGTCAGGGGAAGTGTCCCTGAGGAAGTGATATTTTGAGCCGAGTTCTAAAGAGTGAACAGAAGTTAATTACAAGTGGGTGAGACAAAGAGAAGGGTGGCCCAGGCAGGAGGACTGCATGTGCAAAGGCCCTGAGGTAAGATACAGCATGGGCTTTGCAAAGCTGAAAGGAAGGGGGTGTGGCCAGAGCACGGAGAACAAGGTAAGGCGGGAGGCCCAGACCACACAAGTGTTATCGTATTTAGACTTTGTTAATTAAAGAATAAGATTTGTCTCATTGTAAGTTTTACTATCTGGGGAGACAAATCCTAGATTTTTCCCCCTTTTTTGTCAAATATAATATACATGCAGAAAAGTACAAATAGATACACATAGTTTATTTCTTTTTTAATTAAAAAAGTTTTTAAGACTTTAAAATTTTTTTTTTATTTTGGGGGCACCTGGGTGGTTGTCATTTCAGCGTCCGACTCTTGATTTTGGCTCAGGTCACGATCCTAGGATCATGGGATGGAGCCTCGTGTTGGCTCAGTGCTGAGTATGGAGCCTCCTTAGGATTCTCTCTCCCTCTCTCTCTCTCTCTCTTTCTCTTTCTTTCCTTCTGCCCCTCTCCCCCATTCACACCCCCTCTCTCTCTAAAAGAAAATTTAGGGGCACCCGGATGGCTCAGTTAAGCACCCTACTTCGGCTCAGGTCATGATCTCACCATTTGTGAGTTCGAGCCCCACATCTGCCTCTCTGCTGTCAGCATAGAGCCTGCTTCAGATCCTCTGTCCCCCTCTCTCTCTGCCCCTCCCCCAGAGGCTCCCCCACCCCCGTCTCTCAAAAAAATTTTTTTTTTAATGTTCATTTGTTTTTGAGAGAGAGAGACAGAGTGCGAGCTGGGGAGTTGCAGAGAAAGAGAGAGACACAGAATCTGAGCTGTTCGCACAGAGCTCGATGCGGGGCTCAAACCCACAAGCTGTGAGATCACGACCTGAGCCGAAGTTGAATGCTTAACCGACTGAGCCCCCCAGGTGCCCCAAAATTTTTAAAAAATAAAAGATTTTATTTATTTATATTTATTTATTTTATTTATATATTTTTTAGTGTTTATTTATTTTTGAGACAGAGAGAGACAGAGCACAAGCAGGGGAGGAGCAGAGAGAGGAGACACAGAATCTGAAGCAGGCTCCAGGCTCTGCGCTGTCAGCACAGAGCCTGATGAGATCATGACCTGAGCTGAAGTTGGACGCTTAATTGACGAGCCACCCAGGTGCCCCTATTTATATTTATTTATTTATATTAAAATATCTGAGCTTTTTTTTTTTATTTGAGAGGAGGAACAGGCATGCATGGGTGTGTGTAGATGGGGGAGGGACAGAAAGAGAGGAGGGAGAGACTTTCAGGTAGGCTCTGTGCTGTCAGCGTGTAGCCCTGGGCCGGGCTCAATCTCACAGATGGAGATCATGACCTGAGCTGAAATCAAGAGCCAGATGCTTAACCAACTAAGCCACCAGGCACGCCGATTTTTTTACTTTTAAGTAATCTCTACACCCAATGTGGAGCCTGAACTCAACAACCTGAGATCAAGAGTCATGTGCTCTATTGACCGAGCCGCCAGGTGCCCCAGATACACAGTTTAACAAGTAAGTTATAAAGCAAATTCCTGTATGATCCCAAGAGCTGTGGAAGCCATAGCAGGATTTGGAGCAGAGGTGACATGATCAGACCTGGCAGGTTGGCCAGGGGCACTTGAGGAGGCACCTACATCGTCCTGGCAAGGCAAGCTACTGGCTTGGAGCATGTGCTGGTGGGAGAGGGGGAGCTGAGGGGACTCGTGTGTCATCCAGGAGGCCCTGGGGGCTGCTCGTGGGCCTAGATCACTGAAGGTCCCGTCTAGGAGGACGGCTGGAACAGGGCTGGCGGCCCGGGTTGGGACTGAGCAGGAGTGTGGCTTGGGCACTCAGGGCATCTCAGATCCCATGGCAGTGTCTGGGCGGGAGGATGGATGGACAGCCTTGGTGAGAGGCCAGGTCAGGGCAGGCGAGGCTGGGGAGGTTGGGGCAGGCGAGGCTGGGGACTCGACCCTGGGAGGGCGGCCCGAGCGCCTTGGCTTCCCTGCCTGCTCCCGGCCCCTCTGGTGCAGCTGCGCCTCACTGTGTCTTTAAGGGCTCTGTGCTGCTCTGCCTGCCACTGACGTCAGGGATAGGGGAGGACCAAGATTTGCTTTCCCTTTCCTCGAAAGGGGAGGAGATTGAAACTGAGTGGCCCAGGATGGAAAGAGGGGAAGTCCGGGGCTCCTGGAGGCCCCGGAGTGAAGGCGGAGGCTAACATGGGGTGAGCTTGGGCGCCATACTGTGTGTGTGTGTGTGTGTGTGTTTCTCTCTATTCCTTGGGGGCAGCAGAGGGTCTGGGAGGAGCTTGTGAGTCAGGGGAAGGTGAGGGGCCGGCACAGTGGCCAATGGTTCCTGTTTTGCAAATGCGGTTGTGTATTTTCCAGTCCGGAGCGTGAGAGGTCTGTTCTCTGCCTGTCCCTGGGCTGTGTGGGGGCCCTGCTGAGGCGGTGCTGCCCCTCTGGACTATGAGGAGAAGCTCCTCCACCCAGGTCGGGGCAGGGCGGGGTGGGGCCACAACCTTACCCTGGGTCTTCAGTAGAGGCAGTGACCCTACAGCTCACCAAGCTCCTTCCAGATTTTATTTAAAAAAAAACAAACACATATATATACATATATATATATATACATATACATATACATATATATATATTTTTTTTTTGAAGTAGTCTCCATGCCCAGTGTGCAGCTTGAACTCACTATCCTGAAATCAAGAGTCTCATGCTCTACCAACGGAGCCAGCCAGGTGCCCCTCTGTCTGTGTTTCTTAATTTTTAATTTTAGAGAGAGCGAGAGTGGGGAAGAGGGGCAGAGGGAGAGAATCTCAACCAGGATCCACGCTCAGTGTGGAGCCCGACATAGGGCTCCATCTCACAATCCTGGGATCATGACCTGAGCTGATATCAGGAGTTGGATGCTCAACCGACTGAGCCACCCAGGTGCCCCCCTCCTCCCATGTTTTACATGCAGCCAGCAAGCATGTGCGTTTTCTTAGAACAGAGCTTGGTCCCTGGCACCTGTGGAGTCTGAGCACAAGGGGCTCTGTCTGCCCTTGAAAGTCCATTTTAGTGACCTTCCTGTGCCAAACTGTTCTTTCTCAAAGCCCCTCCACTCTGCTGTGGTCCTTGCTG
Source organism: Paguma larvata (assembly GCA_030068075.1). Taxonomy (NCBI): domain Eukaryota; kingdom Metazoa; phylum Chordata; class Mammalia; order Carnivora; family Viverridae; genus Paguma; species Paguma larvata. Next base: position 16,733,523 of record CM057842.1, on the reverse strand, counting down.
AGGGCCCGGCATCAGGCGGGGAGGCCTCCTCTTCCAGAAGGCAAGGTTACCTCCAGCACCCCCATAGCATCCACCCGGCTCATTGTTGACCCACCTGCCATACTGGCCAGAGTGAGGGAGCCCACCTGCCGGTCCAGTGCTTGGCATCCAGCAGGCTCACTGTCCCTCCGGGGGGCCAGCGGCCCTGCTCTGGGGCTCGTGCCGAGGCTGTGTTCTCTGTGTGCCTCTCCTCACTGTTCTGGCCACACCGGCCTCGGCTCTCCTGGAATTTCTCTCCATCTTTGTCCCTTGTGCTTCCGTAGCCATTTTACCTTCAACATCTGCCTCCTGCCCCGGGCTGTGGGCTTCCGGAGGCCATGGGCGGGTCTGTCTCACCCACTGCTATGTTTCTGGCTTGTGGCACGTGCCCGATAACCGTCTGCTGACTAGGGGGAGGGGGACAGGATGCGTGTGTGGTGGGGAGGCGCTTGAAGAACTCCCTGCCATGCTCCTGGGGTGAGGTAAGAGGAGCAGACCTCGGGGCGCTTTACACAGACTCACAAGACCCCCTTGTACGTGTGAGGAAACGGATGCTGAAAGAGGTTCAAGCTACACGACCTAGAAGTTGCTCTGGGGTGCCCCCGGGAATGGTGAGGTGTGGACTGCTGGCCCCGCGCAGGGGCGAGAGGCCCTGGGTCATGATCGGCTCTTTGGCAGGTTTGGGGCAACTGTAGCCATCGGCCTGACCATCTTTGTGCTGTCTGTCGTCACCGTCATCATCTGTTTCACCTGCTCCTGCTGCTATCTCTACAAGATGTGCCGCCGGCCACGTCGTAAGCATGCCCATTCCCTCCCCGCCCCGCCAAGGCCCTTGGTGTATGGGGAGCAGACCCTGGGCGGCGAGGGGAGCCGAGCGGCGCCCTGACTCGGCTAAGCCGGCGCAAGGGGTGGCAGTGGTCCTGACTGGGATTCTCTTTGCAGCGGTCGTGACCACCACCACGGCCACCACCGTGGTACACACTCCTTACCCTCAGCCTCCAAGTGTGCCGCCCAGCTACCCCGGACCAACCTACCAGGGCTATCACCCCATGCCCCCGCAGCCAGGGATGCCAGCGGCACCCTACCCGACACAGTACCCACCACCTTACCCCACCCAACCATTGGGCCCCCCGGCTTACCATGAGACATTGGCCGGTGAGTACCATTGCCAGCTCTGACCCTTTCTGAACCCCCCTAAATCTCCTGCCTCTGCCCCCTCACACTGCAGCCCCCCGTGCTCATAACCAACCAATGTCCTCTCTATTTTCAGGAGGTGCAGCCATGCCCTACCCTGCCAGCCAGCCTCCTTACAATCCGGCCTACATGGACCCCCCGAAGGCAGCCCCCTGAGCATGTCCTGGCATCTCTAGCTGCCACCGTGTGTGTGCGTGTGTGTCTGTGTGTGTGCGCGTGTGCACAGGCACGTGTGTGAGTGGGTACGCAGGCACGGTCCTTTTCTCCCCGTGCATGGTGCGTGAGTCCTGTTTGTACACAAGACTTCTTGTGATGCTGACGTGGTGGGGAGCAGTCCTTGCCAGAGTTGCTGGGACCCTGCTTTGTTCTCTTCCTCACTTGAAATCGTGCTCTTTTGAAATCTCAAACAAAATTCAAAGACTCGGGGTGGGGGGGTAGTTCTTTTCCGTACCACCCCAGGAAGACCAGGTGGGGCTTGTCATGCTAGGAGAGTACAGCTTTCCGTGGGCAACATGCATATGTGTTCCGGTTTCGGCGGAGCGGCTGGCCACTGCTTGAGGCCGTGGCCTGTCCCCAGGGTGTGGGGGACTCTTCAGAGAACCAGAGCCATGATGCAGGCCTGTGGGTGAGGCCTGGGAACTGGCTAAGTTGGGTTTTAATCCTTTTAGCAGACGTCCCATAGTCCCCAGATCCCGTGCCAGGCCAACAGAGGGTGGGCAGCCTCCTGAGACCAAAACCCTTCAGGTAGAGCCCCACCTGCCCCTGACTGCTGTCTGCCTGGACGGTCCCTGCATTCTCCCTGGCACCTCCCAGAGGGCCACATCCACCCACGGTTGCAGCTGCCCTGGCACCATGGGTAGGCAGGGTGGCCTCTGTCCACCGACACACTCAGGTGTCCTCCCTGCAGTGTTTTTATTTCCTTTTTAGCCAAACATTTTGCCTGTTTTCTGTTTTAAAGTGTGTATGATCGTTGTGGTGAGGCTGAAACCCCAGAGTCCTGGAAGAAAACTGGCCCACAGAGGAGAGGGACGGTCTGACCTCTGATAGTCCCTGCTTCTCCTGTCACCAGCTTCGTGGAACATCCAGCTCCCATACCCAAGTCCAAAGTGTGTCTTGGCACCTGGGCCACCTGGGCCAAGGGGCCATCTGGACCAAAGGTGTGGGGGGCCGAAGTGGCTGCTTTGGCCCAGACATGAATACCTCGGTGTTGTGTTCCCTGTCCCTCTGTTAATATCTCACCAGGTCAGTCTTAGCTTTGTGCCTGTTGATGTGTTTGAGAGCCTAGGGTCTGCACCTTTGTTTATAATAAATGCAAACATTTGGGGCTGCTGCCTCCTTTCTTCAGAGCCTTGGCTACTGGGACAGGGCCTTAGGCCACGTACCATTTTCATCCACCTCTTGGATTTCCATGTTTTTCCTGCCTTCCCTGGGCTCAGATGTCTGACCATCCTGCTAAGGAGGGTGAAGGCAAAGACTGTGCCACCTCTGTGTCCCCCTCTCCAGGTGCCTGAGTGTGGGCAGAGGTGCAGGAGGCTCTAAGGCTGCCAAGGAGGGTAGAGGTGAGTGGCCACTCAGTGCTGTGGGGGTGTCTTTATTAGCCAGACTCTCCTTCTTGGCCTACTGCCCAGGTGTGGCCAGGGACAGCCCATACAGTGTGGCTATTGCCAAGGTCAGGAAGGCCAGCATGCCCAGTGGGGCCAGCAAGCCCTCCCTGGATGGGGCTCCAGGGCCCTCCACTGGAAGAAGGGCTTTGGGCTTCCTGCCCCTGCCAAGGTTAGGACTAGTGTCCCTGGCTCTAGCCAGGGGTACAGCAGCTGCGGGGGCAGGTGGTCCTGGTTTGGTTCCAGCAGAGGCTATGGCCCCATACATGGGCTTGACTGTGCTGAAGGGTCTGGCGTGAGTATCCACCCACCGCAGCAGGGCCTGCGGCCTCCACTGACAGATGCTGAGCAGGGCTAGGACGTCCCCCTCAGCCACGTGGGAGTCCGGCGGGGCCTGCCCGTACAGGCGTGTGTAGATGCTGCTCAGGCTGTAGCTCTTCCTTGGGCCGTGCTCCGAAGGGCTGCTGGCTTGCTCCAGGGCCCTCAAGGCAGCAATGCTATCCACGCAGAAGGCATCATCCAGAATACTGGCAAGGCCTAGTGAAGTCAGCTCTGCCTGGAGCAGGGGGAAGTCATAGCGGTCGCCGTTGTGTGCCACGAGGCACCAGGGCTGTGGCTGGCGCTGCAGGAAGGCTTGGAGCAGGTTGGCCAGTTCGGCATCGAAGTGTTGACGCCCGTGTGCTGCTAGCACAGCTGTGCTCAGGCCCGTGATCTTACTGGCTTCTGGGCTGCAGGCCTTCCCTGGAGCCACGCACAGAGAGAGCTTGTCCACCACCCGGGGTGGCGGGGGCACTGTGGGAGGCTGCCCCTGAGGGGTGGGTGGACTCTCCAGGGCACATCTGTGGACGGCCAGCAGGCACAGCTCCGTGACCTTGGGCCGGGAGGAAGGCAGGCCAGTAGCCTCCAGGTCCAAGAAGATAAGGGTCTGCACGGGGCCCCAGGGTGGGGCCTGTGAGCCCATGGTGGGCACCTGCTGCCAAGCCTGGGGAGGAGCATGGGGTGGGGAGGGGATGTATGAGTGCCCGGTGGAAAGAGCTGAGGCAGGTGGGGGTGGGGCGGGCAGGAACACATGGTTGGCCTTCTCTGCACAGGCAGGCACTGTCGATGAGCTCCAGGACCCGTTTCCAGAGCAGGAAGCCAGAGAGGGTGGGGTGGCTTCCTAAGGGGGACCAGCACATTCAACTGTTTGGGGGAAGGCTTGGCTCCTCCCATAGCACCCACCAAGTCTGGACCTGGGTGAGGGGTGGGGCCTTCCCACCCTGCCCCATCCCCACGGGGGTCCTCACTTACCGAGTAGCAGGCAGGCAGCAATGACTCGGGTGCAGTCTGGCTGGTTCTTGCTGCTGGCAGCAGTGGCGGGAAGCGAAACTTAGCGTGAGCCCGCCTATGGGCTGTCCTGGGCGAGGCCCGCCCTGCTTGTCAGCCTGCCAGGTCTGCCCCTCCCCAGCCTCCCCCCTCGTGACTCCCAAAGGCCTCAGACCTACAGCTGCAGCTGCGGGCGGGCCTGCCGGCTAGCACAACGTGCCAGAGCCCTCAGGCCATGAGAACCAGCCCTGAGGATGAGGGCAGTGTGCCCAGGCCATCAGGGAAGGCTAGCTCCAGGACTCGCGCCTGCCGGGAACCCCTGCTGTGGCCACTCTGCACCCACTCCTTGGCCCCACTTTCTCAGGTCTCCCTGGTGTAGGCCACGGCTGCCGGCTGCCTGCTGCCTCCTCCCCTGCCACAGGATGGTTTCTTCCCATGGCCTCAGCCCAAAGCGATGACTCAGGACAATTCCACGGGCAGGGCAGAGCTCCTTCCTCAGGGCAGATTTGTTACCATGGGGACAGGCTCTCAGCGCCAGCCAGGGACAGGAAGAAGGATCCTAGCCTTCCCCGGGTCCGGCTCCTGCGCCATCCCTCCCACTCAGCTGACACAGATCAGACTCAGGAGACATCACAAGGCTGGCGTGTTCTCAAACAGCCCTTCACTGCTTTTAATCAGTTGATGTGGTGAGGAAAGTAGTGGTTCTGGTGCCACCGTGTGGCTCCACGCTTCCTGGCCTCAGCTACAGTCCATCTCGGGGTCCTCCACATCTGTTTCAGCGGCACAGAGGTCATCCAGGGCTGCCTCTGGGCCAAGAGAAGAGGGTTGTCTGGTGAAGGCCCGGAGGTGCCGGGCACTGGGGGGGAGACCCACCGCTCCTCCCCCACACCCGCAGGAACTAACCAGTCCCTTCCACGCCCAGGCCTTGCTCCCTCAGCTACTGCAAGCAAAGTGATACAAAGGCAACTCAGACAGCGATGTTTCTGGAAAAACCGTGGCTCTGCCAGGCCAACTCAACAGATACAAACAAAAGGCAGCCTGATAAGCTCCGAGAAGACCCAGAGCAGTAAGACCAGTGCGACCCCAGCGCCAGCAAAGGCTGCGTGGAGGGAAGACTGCTGCCTTAAGGCCAGGAAGTCTGACTTGTTCGTGAACTACAGGGAAACCCCCACATGTGGGCTGGGGCAGGCAGGGGTCCTCCTGCTGGCTTACCTTCACAGTCTGTCACGTCAGGAAGCCCTCGAATCAGCACGCTGACCCCTGGCATCACCTGGTCATACTGATGCAGGACCTCCACGCAGTGCACAGTGAAGAGCTTGTCCTTCTGGGAGAGGCTGTGCAGCAGCAACACTGTGTCCCGCAGACACCGCACTGTCCGCTTCTGCCACTCAGTCCTCGGGGCCCCCCCTGCCCTCCGCACTGTCAGCCACTGTCTGTGCAGCATCACCGTGAGTGCTCTGACCACCTAGGGGGAGGGCAGAGGCTGAGGCCAGGTCTCAGGGTTCCTGCCCTCTAACAGCTTGCTCAGCTGGACAGCACCTTCCCTAAGCACCCCAGGTGAGGAGGGCTCTGAGTGGTGGCACCAGGGTTACAAGGAGCTGGGGGGCGGGGTGGGTCCTTGCATGGGGACACCTAACCTTGTCCCGACAGAGCTGCCACGCCCTTGGCCGGTGCACTCACCTCCACGTTGCACTGGCAGTTAGGGCCAGTGACTGGGGAGGTAGGGCTCTGCACACCAAGCTTAGCCAGGAGCCACACGGCCTAGAACGAGAGCAGACTTCCATTTGTGGCAGAACGAGCCTGATCACAGTGAAGGCTTTCTCAGGGTTCTCCTACAAGTGCTCCGGATTCCCTTAGCAGCTGCCTGTCCACACAAAGACATCCAAGGAATGGTGGTGGGGGGCCTTCTCAGGCTAGACTCAGGATGGGTACCTGTCTCACCAGCAACCCACCTGCCTCCAGGCCCCAAAGCCACGGTAGGCAGCTCTGCCAAGTTCTGGGATACCCTGGGGTCCACCTGTATTGTACTTGTGTAGTGTGGAGCCCCCAAACTGAGTTTACCTTCTTAGCAGCTAGGGAAACTCTTGCTACCAAAATGCATTAAAGGTCCATTCTTCCCAGAGGGAGGAGGAACAGTAGCCCTTAGGTGGGGTGGGGTGGTGGTAAAAGAGTTTTTACCTCTTGCTCTAGTTGAAGCCAGTGTGTCTCCGAGGCCACTTTGTCAGGCCTTGACGTGATGTACATGTACAGCAGCAGGAGGAGGCAGCCTTCTGAAAAGGATGCCCCACCTCTCATTCAGGGTCCCCCTTCTTACCCAGAACCCAGGGCACAAGCTGCAGAAGCCCTCAGGAGGCCTCTGACCTGTCCCTGCCACCACCCTTCCTGCCAACCTTCAGGAGCCGCCCGACTGCCTGTCCCCTGCCCTGCTTTACCTGAGCCAGAACAGAGCTGAGGCCCAAGCTTCTCGTGGTCCACCAGGAGGGAAAGGAGCTCAACAGTCAGCAGCACACTGGGCAGGGGGCTCTCGGGGCTGAGGCACTGCGGCAGTACCCGGAACACACACTGGAACCTAAAGCACAGGGGCCCGGAGAGACAGGACACTGGTAACCCAATGCGCAACCCACCCTCACTTTTCACCAGAGGGAATGGGAAAATTTGAGCAGACAGGTACGAGGAGCTGTGGTTCGGACCCAGCTTCAAATGCTGGCCAACCACCAAGTACTTGCTGGGACATCTGTTTCCTGGGAACGAGTGCGTACTAGCCTTCACTGTGCTGTTGCTGTGGCTTAGAGAGGACAGGCCCTTGCCAGGCACGGTGCCACCGGTAAATGGGGGATGCCTCCCTGGACCTGGGGTGCCTGGCTTTTACACTTCCTGGGCCCTTTCTTGCCTCTGTTCCCAAATAGGGAGGGAGGTCTTAACTTCAGTGTGAGGGAATGGTATGAGCCCATTGCCAGAGGACTGGCCAGGTTCCGGAAGTGACAAATGTGGACGCGGCTATGGTTGGATCTTATGAGACCACTTGCTGGCAGACTGTTTTTGCAAATGCCAGCTCCCCTGTTACCAAATATAAGAAGGTGCTCACTTGGGGTGTGCATGGGTGAGGGGCTCTGGGCACACTCTCCCCAAGGTCTCATGGGCAAAGGGAACTAAGGAACCAAGTCCCAAGACAACCACTGCTATTTGCTTTGTGGGTGGGCAATTCTACGTGTGTCGCCTTTCATGCATCTGCAGTACCTTAGCACACGCCGTCAAGGGTTAAGAGTATTTCTCAGTAAGCCATTAAGAAGCAAGGCCTCGTTATTTGGGGTGAAATCATCTTAGAGCAAATCTTGTACGTGGATAAGCTAAATGTTTTCAGTCATCAGAGAGTGTGGAACTTTGTGGAAAATGGATTTAACCTGGTGCTTCCTCAATTTCATCATTAGAAGTGATGAGTCAGCTAAAGTCCCTGAAACTATATGCAAGGAAAGTCCATCTTTATATACGACACAGTGGTTTCTAAATTATTTTTGGATAGCAGCAGAGCCTTAAATTTTTTCCCCCCAGAACCCCCAAACACATAATAGAGAATAGTCCTACTGTTCTGTTTGAAGCTGGGGATGAGACCTCTTTGCTCAAAAGCCCCTGCCATCCCAGTACCCTGGAAATGACCCAGGACCATGGCTACACCAGATATGGTAGGAAGGCATGGGTCTGAGGGGATGAGTTGTCCTCAAGCCTGGGTGGCAAAGGTGCCCTTTAAGAGACTGCTGCCTGCCTGGCTACTTGTGTTACATCGCATACCGCTATAGAGCCTTGGCAGCATGTGTCCTTAGCTGCCACTCCAAGGTGAGCAGGAAGCTGTGTGGTAGTGGGGTTCAGCCTGCAAGATGTAGGAATTCTGAAGCACTGAGTGGGAGGTGGTGCCAGACTGTGATCGAGGGCAAGTCAAGGAGACTGGCTGGAAACTCACCCTGCGTGTTCTATTCATACAGCAAATACTGAGTGCGTACAGTGAGCCAGGCTCCATGCTAGGTGTGAGGACGCAGGGCTCTGAGGGTGTCACATGAGCTGGTGAACGGAAGGCACCTGTCTGGCCTATGGTAGGCATCCGTTAAATAGCTGTGTTCTCATGTCCTCGTGGACGAGCTCAATGGGAAGGGAATGATGGTGTATCTACCAAAGAGAACTGTTAAAAAGTGGTTCCGGCATTCATTCAACAAGTAAGAAACAAGCAGCCAGCCACTGTGAGGTAGGTCCGTGCCAGATACGTTGGGTGATGGTTCTGTACCTATTGTGTTGCCCACAGTACACTGTAGTACTGTATCCGGCTCTGAGGACCACCTTTAGGATGGACCATATCAGTTGGAATATATTCAGAAGGAAACCAGGATCCGGAAGTGTTTTGGGGAAACAAGTATGCTAAGCTCAGAGACAAAAGCTTAAGGTAAGTGCAGCCAGTGGAGTTGCTCCAAATAGAACTGGCCTCTTGGTGGCGTGCTGAGGCGGGGGGGGGGGGGGGGGGGGGGAAGACAGGACTTCTAGATGAGGAGATGGGCTGGATGGTGTTCCTCGCCGTTCTTGAGGGTCTAGAATCCCAAGTTAGGAATTTATGACAATAGTGTTCACGAGCTGGGTTCACTATACAACCACTTCCAACGAACCTTAGGAGGCACAGGTAACCTATGGCTCGTGCCAGAGCTGGGCACAATGAGGATGGGCAGATTCCCAGCAAGGTCAGCTGATGGGCTGCAGACCTACCCCACCCCCTCTGCTTTCTTAGGGAACCCCACCAAACTGAAGTGTGGTGTGATAGTGGTCTTCACCTGATCCGTGGCCTAGGTTCAAGGCTCTTGGTTCAGTCTTTGTCCTGGGGGCAGAACACTTTTCCAGAGGGTCTTAAAGGCCTTTCATCATGTGTCTTTTGCTTACCTGCTGTACAGAGGTAGAATTCAGCCAAGTAAACCACTTCCTTGGTTCTCCTAACACCTGGCCCCACTTTCCATCACTTCAGAACTCCCTGAACAAAGCCCCAGAACACAAAACAAAGGCTTAGCACTGAGCAGTATAGCTAAGATATGGGCAAAGTATAAGGGCCACAGGATAGACTCAAGAAGTCAGGTCAGACCCACAAAGAATCAGGACTCCCGTGCTGTGTTATACCTGGGCAGGAAATCAAAGGAAGCGTTTTCAGCTAATTTCACCAAAATCTTAAGACACTGGCTCAGGACACCGGCTTGAAGGTGACCTGTTGCTGCAGAAGAGAAAGTCAACAGGTGAAGAAGCATCTTCAGTAGTGGATGCTGGCCTTGGTCACTGGTAAGCCCGCCTGGGGCTGAGGACACATCCCCGTGAGCCAGGCTCTGGTTTCCTTCCCGAGCGGCGGAATCCACCCCGGCATCTGACAGTAACAGGTGGACGACCGCCCCGCTGTGGCACACCAGGTGCTGAAGAACACTGAGTGAAGCCACAGAGAAGGCTTCCAGGTTGCAAAGTGAGTCCTCGAGGCTGGCCTCTCCCCCGGAGCTCACGCAGGAGGAACTCGTCGCTGAGTCCACGGGTGCTCCACTTCTCTTGACCGCTGCCAGATCTTGCAGAGCCTGGCAGTGTAAGCTGATAAAGAACTGAACCAGGGGCAGGAGATGCACGGCCCCGGGAAGCTGGCAGAGTGGGAAGGGCCTTCTGCCTCCCTCTGCTGGGTCTCCGTCACAAGAGCCTTCATCCCTGGCAACCAGATTCAATCCAGTAAGCGCCAGGTTCTGTGCTTCTCTCAGGGCCAAGTGGGGAAATGACCCATCACGAGAACCTGTGGTCCTTAGGCTTGAAATCCCAGTCAAGGTACTAGCAGCAGAGACAAAAGAAAACACACAAGTGTGAGATGGAGACCAGGTGAAGGGCCCCAAACAACCTGTCTACCAAATTCTCTAGTTTCCCCACCCAGCACACAGACCTCCCAGGCCGGCCAGGACCAGAAAGGAACTTGCTTCCTGGGAACTCCTTCCTAAACAAGCTTTTTAGGAGTCTGAGGGTTACCTGCCATACGCCAGTGGCTGCAGCAGGCTGCTGGTGGGCGCCTCAGAACAACTGCTCAGGAGGTGGCACAGACCTAGGGATGACCCTGGGATCAAAGGCTGCTTCAGGAGAAGGTTTATCAAAATGGAACCTGCAGAAGACAAAGTGATTCTAGAAGACTCTGACAAGGGAGGCCTTTTCTGTGGCTTCAGAAGTAAAAGTGACGATTTCTTGGATGCTAACTCTAAGTTGCTACTTAGCCCCACTGAGATGCCTGTGGGTGCCGAGGGCTCTGGGACATACCTGCTCTTGGCCCCTTCTGTTTTAAAGTTTTCTGCTTAAGTCACACCCTCTGAAAGACCGCCTGGGGTGCCGGTTCTCAGAGGCAATTCTACCGCAGCACCGCAGAGGATGCCCGCGGCTATGCGGGCCTCCCACACATGGAGCGGGGGTTCTGGTACCTTGAGTGTTTGATCTCTGCATCCAGCCGTCAACAAGACTTTTCTGTGAATCTTCTTGCTTGACGGGGCCACCTCCTAGACTGTGGCTCTTGTTCTCTACAAATAAATACAACGTGAATCAAAACTGGACCAGAAGAGCACAGGCACATCAGAACCCTTAAACGTACGAGTTTTGCTTTTTTTTTTTTTTTTTTAACGTAAACTCTATCCCCAATATGGGGCTGAAATGCATGACTCTGAGATCGAGAGTCGCGCGCTCTATGAACTGGGCCAGCTAGGCGCCCCATAATGAGTTTGTTCAGAGATTGTTCTACTTCCTCAACCTTGGATCAAAACAAGAACCAGAGCAACTGAAGAACCCTCGCATCGTTGGCTTCCTCATGAAAAACAGGAACTCATACAAGGAAAGGAAAGGAAAAGAAAGTTGTTTACTCCACTTTAAAATGAGGCAATAACATAAAAGCAGTAACCGCGAACACTTATTATGTGCCAGACAGACCCTGTTCTAAGAGCTTTACCCATGTTAGCTCATTTGGTCCTCAAAGCAACCCTAAGAGGAGGAGTTATCATTAGCTCTATTTTACATATAAGGAAACTGAGGCGCAGGGGTTAAGGGACTTGCTCTAATCACACAAGCCAGTAAGTAGTGTGACCGGGACTCCCACGAGGCTGGTGGGCTCCAGTGTCTGCTCATAACACTAAGCTCATAACACTTGTCTGCTCATGACACTGCTCATAACACTACTGTTCCTGTAGCTGCCAGATGCCAAAAATGTGACTGGTTGAGGTTCTCAGAGGTGGCATGAGGGCCAACGACTTGAAAGGGTTGATGGCAGAGCGGGGATGTTCTGGAATGATAAGATAACGTGACACAGCACATTCTCAGAGGAGAAACCTACCGATGCTAGACTATGTCCCTCTCTAGAGCAGCAGCATGCCCTCAGTCTGGACTGAGCTGTATACACTCACGGCTGCAAGGAACACAGGTACCTGACAGTAGCTGTGTTTCTAGCACATCGATAGATGGTGACTGGGAAGGTTCTAAAATATGCCTGCAAATTCTATACACACTTCTCTTCAAAAGGCGTAGTTTCCTTCCCCTTGAACATGGCTTCTAGCAAACAGAATGTAGCAAAAGGGATTCTGTGGGACTTCTGAGGCTAGGCCATCAAAGGGATAGCTTCTGCCTAGCTCTCCCTGGTTTGTTAGCTCTAGAGGAGGCCATCCACCAGGTTGTGAGGTTACCCAAGCAGCTCTGCAGAGAGAGACCCGCGTGTGGAGAAGAACTCTGTTGCCAGTCACGTGGGTGAGCCACTTTGACTAGATCCTCCAGCCCCAGACAAGCCTCTGGTGATTCTAGTCCCCACAGAGACAGGCCATCTCCACTCTGCTCTGTCAGAACCGTCGTCCCGCAGAACCAGGAGAAGTACTTGTTGTTTTAAGCCACAAGGTTGTATAATCGGTGACACGGCAATGGATGACAGACGGACTGACTCACCCTCTTTGCCCCCCAGGGACTTGTATCCTGGCTCTGTCTGGACGGGGTGGGGAAGGGACGTGTTAGCACTAAAAGACTCCTTTGCAGGGAAAGATGGTTTTCCGAATTGTGGAGAACATGCCTCTGGCTTTAGAGTCACAGAAGGGCTTTTCCTAGGACTGGAAAAAGTGAATTATGAAAGCAAAGTAATGATTCTGCTAAAACCACTTAAAATACCTGGTTATTAAACTTCTAACAAATGTTAAACTTTTCATGTTTAAGTGTTTAAATGTTAAACCTGCTCTGGCCCATGGCCAACAGTCTACGTGCTTGGACCAAAGGTTTTGTCTATTATATATTAGTCACTCTTTGTCAGGATAGCAGTGCAAAACTCAAGGCATTTTGATCCAAATAGTTGAAAACCTCTTTCATTTCTGTATTCTTCTAATCACCCCCAAAACACTGGCCATAATTCCATTACAACTTCCAATTGCACCAAAACGTTTTTAATGTGGAACAACCTCTTACTTAATAGTTCCCAGGGGCTGAATTCAAAGTTTCAGTAGAAAGAGGGTCTATTAAAAGGCATATTGTGTCTTGCAACTTGAAAACAGCAGGTCCTTAGTGCCAGGGTTTTTGTGTTAGGGAAGCAGTCTTAACCCCGAGTGCATCAGACAACGCCAAGAGCCTCTGTCAGAGATGGATGATGAGGTGAGGATAGCCCCTCTGCTCTCCTGTCTCATCTGGACTAGGCAAGGCAAGAAGAGTGTAATTTCACACCCTGCCCGTTATAAGCGAACTCAGCAGAATGTTCAATATTCAGAAAAAGACATCCTGACCCATAATGTTCAAAATTCAAGGCCGATGTCAATGGTGTGCCAGACTTCTCTGGCAGGCAGGGGGCAGGACAAGACCATTAACAGGCTGATCACATCTGTGGCAAAGGCAGGGGCTCTTACACAAAGGTCCCCAGGCAGCAAATGAGAAAAAATATTCCAAGTAATTGGGACTGAAATACGCTTATACTTGGGGCAAAATTGATTACTTGAAACAAATTACATAAAAATGAAGACTGGTCACCCCGAAAGTTCAGAGAGCATCTTTCCAGCCTTTTTTCAGTCCTGAGTATAAAGTCCTATGGAGAGGAAGCCCTTCCAGAGCGTGAGGCCTTTATGCTGTGATGCGCCAAACCATTCAAGCCTCATCGAAACCACCTTCGAGGCCTTCAGGAAAGAGGATCTATGTCCAAATGGCAAAGTTTAAATGGCCTTCATTCAAGACTAGCCTGACATTGTTACTCAGACTTTCTAATAAACCATGCAAAGCAGCTCTCCCTCCAGCACCATCATTACCTGGCATGGAGAATGGAGGGAGCAGCCAATTTACTTGCTCGTTCACTGCTTTGAAGCTTTGTCCTTAATTCATTCATCTCTGCATCTTTAAATTGGAGTTCAGACTGCAATGACTGGAGCTGGAAGGCAAAAGCAACATACTCATGGTGACCCATCATACATGCAAAAATATCTCTGGCCTTCAAAGTCTCAGGCTCATAAAGGAAAACAAAACAATGAGAAATAAGGATGAAAGTCGGCTGTGACACAGATGCCCTATAATATCAAGCTTTCCCCTTCTTCCTCGAAGACAACATGGTATTCTAGAAAGACATTTTGACCTGAACAATTGCAAGGTAGTCCGTGAAGGTTCAAATACCATTTACTCAGCCTCTCTAAACGTTGGCTTATCTGTAACACAAACCCCTGTGTTTGTGGTTGTGTGTGGGGGGTATTACATGGAAAGGATGAGTGTGAATTCGTGAGGGGCCTTACCGCACAGTAACATGTTGGCCTTTTAATGGACCTAGTGGTGCACGATTCCAGGTCTTCTTGAAATTGTACCAAAACCCCATGCAGCACGGGGAGACCTGCTCCGGCCACGGCCAGCAGTAACTGCTGTCATCCCCTGAACACACTCCGCGCAGGGTATGGCATCAGTCGCAGCACCGGGCACAGTAAGTGTGGGCTGTTTAAGTCTTACAGCAACCCTTCTAGTTATTTCCTGGGGCAGATAATGGAAATGAATCACAGAGCTGAAGTCATTACCCTGAGGTCTCCACTCATACGTGATAAAGCCCGGATTCAAACTCTAGTTTGTCTGATTACAGCTCCCTTGCTCTTCATCATGTGTGTGGAAGGACAACCACGGCTGATAGCGCTGGGCAAAGGTTCGTGCTTCTTTAAAGTTTGCTAATTTGCTGAATGAATGGCAGAATGAGACCCATTCTTTGAGACTGAAGCCTTGGGAAGTACTGAAGGAAAGTGGTGGTCTGTATGGACGCCTACTAATTTCTTCCCCAAACAGCAACCCCCTCCCCTGAGAAACAAGCATTTCCCTACCTCTAAGTGATTTGAATGGGAGCTATCATCTCTGTGGTTACAGTGACTGGGTCAGGGACAGGCATCTGACCTGGGTTAGACTGATTACAGCCTTGAGATGAAGGAGCCCAAGTTTTCAGTCTGCTCTGGAGCTATGAAATACGAGCCCAGGAGCTTCTGGAGAACACACCTTTACCATAAGGATGGAGTCTGTCTATAGACTAGGGAGTAAGGATGAATCCTGGCAAGGCTCAAGTCAGTCAAGGGCCCAGCACACCTGTTTTTTCCCAGACTTAGTTGTGGAAATCAGGGCATTTCCTTTTGGCCTAAGCTAGGTCAGTTGAGTTTCTGATCTGCCAAAAAGCTCTTTCTTAAGTCTGTTTCTGGAAAGTCTAAGCGATTGATTTCTTTTCTGCCAAGACCAACTACCACAACTACCACAGCAAAGCAGTTTCAGCTAAGTCCTTTTACAAAGCACATGCAGAGCCTGGAAAAAAAGTAGATGCAGTTAACTGATAGCAGAAATTATTTAAGACCAAAAAAACCTGTTGAAATCTTCCTGGAAGATTTACACTCTACGGTAGAACTCAGTGAGCAGATGAAGCTTGTGTCCAGAATAAGAAGGCGGGGAAAAAAAAAAAAAGCAGTTCTGGGTCACCTTTTTGGAAAATTCCTTTTCTTTGTCACTGAGCGCTTGAGTTTTCTCTTGCTCAAGGAGGAAATGTGATCTTCTCTGTTCCTCTAGAATGGATTCTGTCTGATGCAAGGAGTCCCGCAAAATTTTTATTTCTCCATTCTTAATGAGAACTTCTTCTTCCATTGCTTTCATCTGTAAATCCCCAATCAATCTTGTGAAAAGCTCGTAAGAGAAAGTTATACATGTACTTGTTTCATCATATAGTTGGGGAGAGGGAGACCGATGAGTCCTCAAACTATATCCATACCAACTAGTGATCACGATGGTCTGCAAGGCCCGTTCGTGGGACAGCTGACCTTCAGAAAGCGTAAGGAGACACTCACTCACACATGCAGAGTCCGTAGGTTCTAGTAAGTAGTAAACAATCTGGGTCACATACTTCACAGATCTCAAGTTTTATACTATGTTTCTGGTTTTCTAGGGACCTGCAGATGGTCACGTAAAGGATGTCTGCCTTTTTGTAAAACTGCTAATGAATACAGTAGCCACTCTGATGTTGTGTTCCTTATATAAGACATATGCTATAAATTTGTCTCAGGGCTATGACAGAAAGTCTGTATCTCTTTTTGGATCTGAGGTACAGTGTCCTTTCTTGCCTGGTTGTTAGCAACTAGGATTTGGTTTCTTTCCGTTTAAATTTTCTGGCTTTCTTTCCCCAGCCTTCCCTCATTTCATGGGGACGAATCTGACTCTTGTTTGATTTTATTTTTAAGTTTATGTGAGAGAGGGAGAGCATGCGGGGGAGGGGCAGAAAGGGAGGGAGAGAGAGCATCCCAAGCAGGCTCCTCACTGTTCATGCGCAGAGCCCGATGCAGGGCTCAAACCCATGAACCGTGAAATCGTGACTTAAGCCAAAAACAAGAGTCAGTCGCTTAACTGACTTGAGCCACCCAGGCACCCCTGGACTCTTGTTTTAACTTTTATATATTTTAGGGGTACCTGGGTGGCTCAGCTGGGTAAGCAACTGACTTCACCTCAGGTCATGATTTCACAGTCTGTGGGTTCAAGCCCTATGTCAGGCTCTGTGCTGACAGCTCAGAGCCTGGAGCCTGCTTCAGATTCTGTGTCTCCCTTTCTCTCTGCCCCTCCCCTGCTCACTCTCTTTCTTTCTCTGTCTCTCTCGAAAATGGATAAACATTTAAAAAAATGAAAAAAACCTTTTATATATTTTATTCTACAATGCTTTATAACACATGCATAAGTGCATAAGTTAGCTATAAAAAACTTAAGTCACTTACCTTTTCTTTAAGTTCTTTGTATTGTGCCTGAAGTACCTCTAATTCAAAATTATCTTTAACTGGAACATAGTCTCTGTTTTTCCGTGCAGGAGTTTTTGACATCCCATCTAATCTGGGGACCTTATGAACATCTGTAAAAAACAGGATTCAACATTTCCCCACTTTTGCCAGTCAGTCCTGAAAAGAATCACTCTTGAAAACAAATTAGAGAAAGGTCTAGTAAGCAATATGGGTATTTTCCAACCTAAGAACATGATTCAAACTCATAAATGATCCTTATGAAATAGGATCACCTATGCCACCCCCCGACTCCCCACCCCTCAATTTTAAGAGTGTCATCTAAAGGCTGAAAAGGTGCTGTGGGGACCTCACTGGTCAGAACTTGGTGATCTGTTATTCAACAATATTTGCTGAGCACCTATACCTATACCTATACCTACTGAGCACAATCTAGTCTCTAAAGGTACAGTGGTGAGAAAAATGGATACAGCCCTTACACTCATGGAGCTTACAGGACATTCAAAAATAATTACACAAATAAATGTAAAATTATAACTGTGATAAGAGCTGCACAAGAGAACAAGTATAGGAAAGCCAAGTATACGGATCCAACTGGAATGATTGGAAGGCTTCCCAAGGAAGTGATGACTAAGGGGAGAGCTAAAGAACAGGCAGGAATTGAGCAGATGGGTGGGGATGGGGAATGGATGGGAAGAATACTCAGTGTACGAGAAACAGCAGTGTGCAATTTTTGTATTGTAAGGCAGCCAGGAGAATTCAAGAAATGAAGGCAGGTCGGTGTGGCCCGAACCCAGAGAGAGTGGAAAAGGGCCAGACGATGCTGGGCCTTTTGGCTATGATAGATAGAGACTTTGATCTTTATACTGGAGGCAGGGGGAAGTTACGAAAAGGCTTTCAGTAGGCATGTTCACTTGTATCTGTGTGAGACAAAGCCAGATTTGAGTTCTGAAAAGATCACTCTGGCCGTGGTGTCAAGTCTGACTTATAGGGAGTCAAGACTGGAAATGGGGAGACCATTTGGCAGGTTATCGTCCAGAGGAAGGAATGACTATAACATAGATCAGGGAGAATGGTAGAGATAAGGGAAAGAGGATGAGTTCTAGAGATGGATTAAGAAGATAAAGTTACAGGACTTGGGAAGGAATTAGATGTATGGTCCAGGAAGGGGAACTGTCGCTTTGTGCCACCTGATGGAGAGTGGTACTAGTCACGGCTGTACGGAATATTTGGTCATTAATGAATGTTCTCTGAATGTCTGCTTTGCCAAGCACCATGCTGGCAATCCTGGAGAATGGCTGGGCTTCCAGGAGATGAATGTGTGGGATTGAAGATACCTGTGAGACAGCCAAGTACAGATGCAAGGTGTCCTCAAAGGTGCTGTCTTTCTGTGGGCCCCACAAGACTTAACTCATTCCCCAGTTAGAAAATAAGCTCCGGAAGAAAGGAGTTTTTGTCTTTTGTTCATTGCTAAGCGTGCTGCAGTTCCTACGGTTTTGGACACCTAGTACAATTTACTAGTTGTATAAAGGAATAAACCTCTTTCCTCGAGGGGCTCAAGCTCTTGCCCTTCTTACGTTCATGTGACCCAAGGAGGTCAGTAATCTTCTTTAGATCTAAAACCTCTCAAACCTATCACAAGAATGGGTCCCCATGCGTAGGTAGTGATGGTTCTGATGATGGTGGTAGTCGTGTTCGAAGATCTTTGCTAGAACCAAGAACTTCGTGGCCCAAACTTTTAACTACAGGAAAAGGTTAACTGAGCTTTCTGTATTTCAAATCGGCTGTTTGACATTCTTGATACAGTTCTCCCCCAACTCCATGGCCCTTTTGGGACGGACACAACCGCTGCCTAAATGAAGCTGTGCCTATATTTTGAGAAGGGCAGTGTAGGTGCAAGACACCGGGGCAGCGGTCGCCTTGGGATTCCAAAGCCGCAGCCATCAGGGAGGTCTGGCGAGATCTGCACCACCCTCCGGGGGAAAAGGCCCCGAGGCGCACTCACTGGACACGTCCCGAGGAGCGGCCGGGCACTGGCTCAGGGCCTGCGACGCGAGGGTGTCGAGTTCCTCCAGGTCGTCGGCGGTGAAATCCCCGTGCGCGCCGAACGGGTCTTCGGGGTCCGGGGCGGCGACCGCCGCGGGGAAGCCCCGGGCTCGCTTGCTAGGATGGTGGCCGATGCTGGGCGGCGGGCCAGAGCTAGGCGCCGGGAACCCGCTCCGCCTCCTGCTGCCCGGCGCGGAGGTTCCAGCCATGCCTCCGCTGGTCAGTCTCCCAGGGCACCAAGGAAGGCCTGGTCGCCGCGAGGCCGGAGGGCTGGACCAACCGCCCGCGCGCCGCCGCTCGCCTGAGTCGCCAGGGCCACGCCCCCGAGCCCACGGGCCAATCGACTGCCAGCCGGCGGCGCGGAGGAATGACCTAATCTGAACGCGTCGCCGTCCTCTGCTGGGTGCAGGCTTTTCTCGGTGTCGCCCCGCCCTCCCGGCCCAGTTCTGCCCGGCGCTCAAATACTGGCTGCTGTATGTCCGTAAGTCTGTGGCGGGCTCTGTGCACAGCTCTCCGTGTTGCTAGAGAGCGGAGCCGAGGCTCACCAGCCTTACAGCGCGGGTGCCTCTGCGCCCCCTCCCTGGCATCCCATATACAGCCGCGCTGGAATTCGCCCTGGCATTCACACATACACCTGGGAGGCGAGAGCCGCAGCACTCAGGAGTTTGGTCTCTGCGACTTCGCGGTTCTCCTCCCGCTGGACTCACCTCTCACATACCCAGAGGCTCTCTCGAGGAGGAAGGAGTCTGGGAGAGCGGGGTTGGGTGAAGGGAATGAATGCAGCTTTTGTGAGCGGACATCTTAGCGAACAGTAAATGTTTTGAATGTGTGCATTTGAGGTAGGTCTGGGGAAGAAAGGTGTAAGGAAAAGGGGTGTTCCTGAGAACGATGTGTCTGTTGGAGAATGTGGGAACTGTCAGGCTGTTAACACTCATTCATTTCTCTGAGCGGCTGAGTGTTTTTGTCCCAAAGACATGTCATAAATGAATGAGGCTCAGGAGGTCAAGAAAGGCCCCTTGGAAGTGGCCCCTGGGTTGTCCTCCAGGTTGAGCAGGAGTTACCGAGTTAGCAAGGAGGCTGGCATACAAGCCTGCTTAGACAAGGCTACAACACCGACATGGAGGCCACACAAATGCCAGGTAGGAGCTGTGGCAAAGAGAGAAGGCAAGGCTTCAAAAAGGAGGACTCGGCAGGATTTTATGGGGCAGCAGCGGTGTGCAGGACAGTTAGCAGGAACAGGGTGTTCCTTGCACATTGGGTGCCAAACTTGGCTGCCTATGAATGTTTATGAACAGGATATAGTGGTCAGGATTTGGAAAGTCTTGAATACCTGAGTTTAGTTTTTGAGACAACTAGTAGGTTCACTCAGATAGCTGCCCAAATATTGAATGCTTAAGTCTTCATTGCTGCAGGTCTCTGGTCTTGTAAAGAGATAAGATTGTACTTCATTTGTCAGGAAGGATTAGGTTCCACCAAATAACAGTAGTAGCTCTTAGGGGCAGTGCACTGGCACTGGCTCAGAAGGGTTGTTCTCAGCCCCACGGGGAGTGCCTGAAGTCCAAAGGTGTGCGGGCTGTGCAACTTTCCAGGAGAGGACCAAAGTAGGCCCTTTATCCCCTCCTGTTAAATCAAGTACCTTAGAGTCATAACAGGCTTCAATTTATAAAAACCTTTTCCGATTTTGACTTAGCAAAATCTGACTAGTTCCAGAGCCCTTTTCGAAAACAATCATAAAAAAAAAAAAATCATTAGCATTATTTGCATAATTCCCAGTGGTATCAAGGGCCTAGAGGGGAAATCCAGACTTGTGCCTCTGAATTGTTCCTGTGTGTGTGTGTGTGTGTGTGTGTATGAATGCAATATATATATATATGCATTTAGTATACATTATAGCCTGTCTCCTCCAGTTTACTCCTCCCAGAGTCAAGGGTGATAATCAACAAATATTAGGAGAAAAAAATTAAACAGGGTAACAGACAATCGGGACTACTACTTCACATAGAGTGGAAGGGATGAGCTCACCACTTTCAGTCTTCTAAAGGCAGGCAGGTAGTCTCTGGTATACAAGTGAGTGACAGGCAGAGGCAAGAGTTGGTGAAAACGGTGAGGCAGCTTGCTTGTAACGTAAACCGTTGTGGTGCAAGATGGATCAGGGGATGAACGGTGAATATCCGAGGATAGGGAGTGGCATCCAGATCCCTTAGGGGCTGACTGGGCATTTTAGGGACTTTATGGTTTAGCGAGAACATTCTGTCCTGTAGGGGAGCAAGGGTAGGGGCAGGAAGACAAATTTGGCGGTGATTGCAATAATCCAGGTGAGGGATTTTAGGTCAGAAAGGGGGAGTGATACTGGAGGAAGTATGTAGGGGTCAGATTTAATTTTGCTGATGGGCTGAATGTGGGATATTAAGACATGAAAACCTAGCAAGGACCTTTCTGAAGCCCTAGTGTAAATGCAGACCAGGGGGTTTGGGAAGAAGCTTGGCTCTTAGAAACTTTCAGGAAACTCTCCTTTCCCATTTTGTTTCCTTTATAATGCATATTTATGTAATACTGTTGCCCTCTTCCACAACAGAGAAGTCCCTCGACAACAGGAATCACTCTGTGGTGTATGTGCAGCATGCACTCAGCGGACTCCTCACATGAAAGATGAGCAATCCCATTACAGCCAATGGCGATGTGGAGGTCACAACAGAGAAAGACAGTTTCTTCCCCCAAAGTACAAATTCTTCCATTAGCCTCATGGGTTGTATTCCATCGGGTATACAACTATACAAAAACAAGCATTCAAATGAGTTGGTTTTAATTCCAGGGGGAACAGAGCTCAGGACAGAACAAAGACTGAAGAGCACACACTGGCAGGATTTGGGGCTAGGTTTCCTGGGACCTCACCGCGAAGGTAGAAATGACTGAAGAAGAAGAGAACATGAGCCACTGTATGACTGACTGATTTTATTATTATTTCTTACAAAAGTTTATTCTTAAATGTACAACAGGATCTAAGACAACACTTCATTCTAGCTCTAGGTGGCAACAGATGCTATGGCAGGGAATCCAGATGTTTAAACAGGGATGGAATTAAAGATCACCATTGCCTCGGGCACAAGGGACGGCTTACTTTTTGCCAGATTTCTTAATTCCACCTGTGGCTGCAAAAGGAAAAAAAAGTGTCAGCTAAGAAAAAAAATAGTCCTTATGGGCAGAAGTGCCAGGGGACTTGTATGGATCCTAGAAAGGCTCAACTCTTGTGCTGCACATTCTTTTGACACAAGCATGTACAGGACTCTCCCAACAATCTATTCGGGGTAATATTTGAATGAGGATGAGGCAGGGGCACAAATAATGGCTGTGCCCTGGCCTGGATCCATACTGTTAAGTATTTCACACCCTAGCTCACTGAATCCTCATTCCCCATCAACTCATTTTACAGATAATGAAGTCTTAGTGATACGTGCTGTTCAAAGTTATAAACTGGTACGTGACAAAGCCCAGATTCCACCCCGGGTAGGCTGACGTCAAGTCCACAGTCTCAACTGCCACATCACAGTACGCTACTATATTATGATCCTGGGGTCTGGTTTACTGTCTTCATTTTACTCAATTTACATCTGACTATATATTTGGCACACAGTAAATAGTTTAAGAAATAGCTGATTGACCTTCTTCCTGTACACAATCACAGATTAAAGGAAGGTACACAACACCTTACATTCCAAAAGGGAATCTCAATAACTAGAATCTCAGCACTGTGAATCAAATAAAACCCACTGGGATAGAAGTCTTGGAAAGCCCTGGATGACACTCCCACCATTCCAGCCTCCACCATCCTCAGGGTCGCGCACATAGGGCACAAATAACTATAAAAGAAACTACATTCACTAGTGTGATGAATGTAAACTGCATTTAAGAAGCACAGAAAAGTTCGTGCTGTTTGGGCTTGAAAAATATTTTGATACGTAATCAACTGTTCCTACATAAAAGTAGAACGGCAGGGGATTAGGTTAACAGCATATAGTGCAATAGCACATTAAGGAGTCTGGACTTTTATCTTTTATTTTAGGCGCATTCAAAAGTCAAGATTTAGTATTCAAAAGTATTTAGAATGAATAATGTGAGCTGTAAATCAAGAAATGTCATAAGCAAAAAGCAGTGACAGACGAATTTGGAGCAAGAAATAGTGGAGACTATCTGGAAACTCAACTCTATGAAGTTGTGTCTAAGATGTATGAATTTCTGTATTTCCGTTTCTGCTGTTTCCCTAAAGAAAAGACCAGACCGCCTGGGAGAAAAAAGGTTTCATTTCCAGAGGGGGTCTAGCTCCCGCCCCTTCCCACTTCTGCGAATCCAAGATGGGTGGGGGTCGTCCGCAGTAACTGACACGAGGAACCGAGACCTCACGAATGTCACAGGAAATTACCAGACTGACTCTCAGCTCAGAACGTTTGCCCGGCTTGAGCTCATTTTGGCCCTCACTTACCCAGGGGTCCTTTCCCCGCGGCCTTCGCTTTTAGCTCCTCGAGTTTCTTCTGCTCCTCTTTCTGTTTCTGCTTGAATGCCTTATCTTCCTAAGAAGAGGCAGACGGGGTTCACTCTAAGCAGATTTCCCTATCCCTCCGCACCCGCCCACGCCTCCGCGCTCGCCCTCACCTCGTCCATCTCCTTGGCCTGCTTCTTGGGCTGCTTCAGGGGCTTCTTCTTGCCACCTGTGGGCAACACAAGCATGCTTAGTTCAGTCCCCGCCAAGTCCTGTCCCTCTCCACCCCAACGCCCCAGCACACTCACCTTCGCGGCCGGACATGGCGCCTGCCGCCCCTTCCCCAGACCCTGCCACCGGAAGCCGAGCGCCTCTCCCCACCCCCTGTGCCTATACCTCCGCGCGGGCCCGTTGATTGGCTCCTGGTCAGGAAGCTGTGCTCCCGCTGCCGGAAGCAACTGTGGGGGCGGGCATTAAAGGATCAGAGATCTACTGAGTGGCGGGCGCTCGGTTGGGGTTGTTGCTCTCGCGGTGGGGTTCCAGGTACGAGGGCTTGTAGTGCCAGGGGAGGGTCCGGAAGCCAGGAGGGGTGCTTAACCGGAAGGCGCTGGGTCTGGGACCGTGCATGGGGAAAGCGCTATGAGTAGGGGGAAGAGGCCTTGGAAGTTCAGCGCGTTCTTGGAACTGAAGAAAGCAATCATAGCTGCAGGGAGACGCGAGGGAGGTGCCAGATATATGGGCGGGGGATAGATCACCCAGTCCTAAAGTTTTGGAGGCCCCTGGAGGAGACTGGGTTTTAATATGGCCGGGATGCAAGTTTTTGCAAATTCTGTTTATTCATTCAATACATTTTTGTTGCGTATGTGTCATATGCAGACAGTTTCATGGGCATTGAGGATGCAGCAGCGAACAAAACTCATCTCATATTCAATCCATCACCAAGTGGATGCCAGCCTGGCAGAGCTGACATTCTAGGGGGTGAGACAGCCTGTAAGCAAAGTAAATAAGTGGAATACATGTCGCAGGTTAGGTGATACATATGTGGAAGAAAATAAAGCAGACAGGGTAGGTAGAGAGTGCTGGGATGGGAGTGCATGGCAATGACCTATGAGCAGGACTTGGAAAAAGAGAAGGGAGCAAGCAGTGCAGATAGTGAGCAGCTGGTGTGAAGGCCTTTCTATGGGGATAGTCTAGTGTGTACCAACAACATCAAGAAAGTCCATGCAGGGGCGCTTGGGTGGCTCAGTCGGTTAAGTGTCTGGCTTTAGCTCATGTCATGATCTCACAATCGGTGGGTTCCGCCTGCCATCAGTGGGTTTGTCCCGCATCTGGCTGTGTGCTAACAGCTCAGAGCCTGGAGCCTGCTTTGGAGTCTGTGTCTCCCTGTCTCTCAGTCCCTCCCCTGCTCGCTGCATGCGCGCATGCGCGCGCTCTCTCTCAGTAAATAAACATGAAAAAAAAGTCTATGCATGGTAATTACATCAACCATGTGTTAGCTAACCTTATTGTGGTATATGTTTAGCAATATATTTGTCTATCAAGTGTATCAAATCATGACGTCATATATCTTAAACTTACACAGTGATATATATCATTTATATGTCAATAAAGCTGGGAGAAAAAAGGTCCATATGATTTTAGTAGAGTGAGGAAAGGTATACTAGTGGGAGATGAGGTCAGAGAAGACTGAGAGCCAGGAGGTGGGTGCCCTGTAGACCATGGAAAAATTTTGACTTTTACATTGAGGGAAAAGGTGGAACCATTGGAAAGTTTGAGCAGAGAGAGACATGGTCAGGCCTGTGTTGAAAAGACTGCTGGCTGCTCTGTTGACCATAGATTGTATGGGTTAGAGTAGAAGCAGGGAGACCTGTCAGAAGGCTATTAGGGTCAAAGATTTTAGTCACTGGGACCAGGTGGTAGCAGTGGCAGGGTAAGAGGGGGAGGGATTTTGGTTTTAGAAAGGAAGTAGCATTTGCTGATGGATTGGATATGAGATGGGAGAGAAAGCAAGGAGTCAGGGATGATTTGAGGTTTTTGATCTGATTCGGTTGTGAAAGTTTCTAGCAACCAAGACGAAGAAGACTGTGGAAAAGGCAAGTTGAGAAGGGAAGATAAGATCCCCATTAGCCTTCCAAGCTGAGTTGTGGATTGGGTGGTTCAGTAAATAGCCTGGAATCTACAGGAGAGTCGGCTGGAAAAGTCAGAGTATAGTTGGTGGTTGTTGTTGTTGTTGTTTAAGTTTACATATTTATTTTGAGAGAGAAAGAGAGAGAGGGAAAGAAAGAATCCCAAGCAGGCTCCACATGGTCAACACAGAGCCGACCTGGGGCTCAAACTCACCAACCGTGAGATCCTGACCTGAGCCAAAACCAAGAGGTGGTCGCTTAACCAACTGAGCCACCCAGGCGCCCCTAGTTGATTGTTTTTAAGTAATGGTTTTGGGGAGAAACAGCGGTGGGGGGGAGGGCACCTGGCTGGCTCGGTCCACGTAGCATGTGAGTCTTGAATTCGAGCCCCAAATTGGGTGTAGAGATTACTTTAAAAAAAAAGGAATGGTTTTATTGAGATACCATTTACATACAATAGAATTCACCTATTTAATGCATACAATTCAGTGGTTTTAGTATATTCACAATGTTGTTCAGCCATCATTATAGTAAATATTTATAACATTTCCCTAAATGGTTCTTAAAGCCATGGGACTGGATGAGAGAGGAGTCCGAGGACCTTGCCTTGCAGCTCTCCATGCGGGTAGGTTCGAGAGATGAGTGGGAACTGGAAGCCAAGTGTAGAAGGCATTTCAAGGAAAAGAAGCTAGCACAAGGCACAGATAGGGCAAGTAAAATGAGGACCGAGAACTGATCGCTGGATTTAGCAATGTGGAAGTGACCTGGGCAAGAGCATTTCCGGCGGCATGGTGGAAGTGAAGGTCGGATTAGAGAGGGTTTAAGAGAGAATGAGAGAAGAGGAGCTGGAGACTGCGAGTACAGATGATCCGTCAAGGACTCTGGCTGTACAGTGGGGCAGAGAAGTGGGGCTGTTGCTGGAGAGGGTGTCTGATCGATTACTGAGCAGCGTCAGGCAATGAGAGCACATGGGACCTGGGCCACAGCTCGGTCTTCCTAGCGCATGAATGCTTCATCCCGAGGAATAAGAGAGAAGTTGGAAACCGAACAGACACTGGCAAGTGGGAAGTTATGGTGGAAGTTTATAGAAGTTGTGTTCCAATTTTTACATATTTTCTTACTGAAAATGAAGCAAGCCATCAGCTGCAGGTGAGGAAGAGATACAGGTGATGGAGGTTTGTGGGATGGGCAGTTGGTAGGAGACAGTTATCTGGATAGAATGTTTGAATGGGTTTGGAGGGCCAAGATTCTGATCTTGGCCCTCAAGGCCCTGCTTAATATGGTCTCTGTTTACCTCTTCAGCCTCTCCTCCGTCCACTCTCCCTTCCCCTGCTATTTTCCAGCTGCGCTGGCCGCCTTTCAGGTTTTGGATGACCCCCAGTGCATTTCCACTTTTTCCCCTCTGTCAGGAATGCCTTCCCTGTGCTGGCTGAGGGCTTGCGAGACATTTGAACGGGGAGGGGCTGAGAATCAGGCTGGACGGGGGCTGGATGTCCGAGAAGAGCGACTGGAATAGAGGAACAACTCGAATCGTTTCCTCACACAGCAAAGTCCCTGCTGTCACCAAGCTTATGTTCTAGTGAGAGGCCTGGTAACATGTGAAGAAGGCAGTATGTGTCTGATGGAGAAAAATAAAGCGGGTGGCCCAGGAGATCATGGTCAAGGAAGGTCTTGCCACGAGGTGGTGTCCGAGCCAAAATGTAGAAGTCAGGGCAAGACGACTGGACCTGCGGAGGCAGACTGGTCCGGGCGGAGGAAGTAGCAGGGTCAGGCTCCTCGTGTTGGGGTGCATGGAGTGGGGGACAGAGAGGAGGAAGGGATGACAGCTAAGAGGACCGCGCTTGTTGGCCACTGGTGGGACTGGTGTTCAAGGCAGGTGAGAGATAGGAGCCGTTGGAGGGATGTTGAAGCCAGAAATGTTGAGTTAACAGAGCCTCAAGTTGCCTTGTGAACAACAGCTCTGAGCAGCATGGAGGAAGCCAGGACTGCGCAGGAGGCTGTAGCTGTCATCGCTGCCAGGGATGGATGACCTTCCTGGGGTTCAAGAGTGGGGGGCTGGTAGAGGAGAAGCCAGGAGAGGAGGCTAAGATGGTTGGAGGAAGCTGAGAGAGGGTAGTGATTTCAAAAAGACCAAGGGTGTTGAAAGCTGCAGAGATGTTGGAGAAGAAATCTGAGAAGCACCTGGTCGATCCGGCAAGGCGGGAGTTTTGCAGGGCCTCCAGGAGAGCAGCCTCTTGGCGGAGTGCCGTCCAGAGAGAGCGGGGGCTGAGGAAGTAGTCACAGCGAGGCGGACACCTCTCTGGTGAGTGTGGCCGAAACGGAGAGTGAGTGTTGTCGTTGGCAGCTCGGGGAGTCTGCTTTGCTCTGATGTGGGACACACCCGCAGGATCGTCGTGGGGCCACAGCTCACGTGCAGTGGATGCTGGCATTGAGGCCTGGGAGGCTGGCTTGACCCCTGGGTCATGGATGTCAAGTGCTTTCGTGGGCCTTACGGATGGGGCCCGGGAGTTCGGGGGCAGCACCAGCTCGGAACCAGTGTTACAGGGATCTCACTTCCGTGGTTCTCAGCTCGGATCCATTTTGGGCAGGAGGCATGTCCCTACCCACCCAACTTTGTTTTCTAGAGGGCCTGAGCTTCTCCAAGCACAGCGCAAGTGGGTAGGAGGCTGAGATGCTCTGAGCGGGTCTCTGTTCCACGGCACCTTCCATCCGAAAGCCCCTCTCTTCGTCACTGAAGCTCCTCCAGTTTCTCTTCCTGTCTGTCCCCAGCTCCCTCTGCTTTTCTCTCCGGCCTGGTTGTTTGGCCACTAGGTGTCACTCTGACAGCCAGGGTCGGTACTTGAGGGCTTGTGTGTGTTTTGGTGGGAGTGGGAGGGGGGGCGGGCAGAGGACAGGAGTGCTGGTCCAGGTTAGCCGGGGAGCAGGGGTCACCTGGCCCTCCTTGGGATCCTCAGAGTCCCTGCCGCTTTGGGGCTCAAGCCAGCCCTGACTGGGTAACAGGAGCCTCCCTGTGCTGTTTAGGAAATGAGAAGTGGGTGTCGTTGGGGCCCAAACAAAGTGAGGTTGGAAAGGGAGAGATTGAAGAAACCTGACCTGTAGAGATTACTAAAGTTGGAGAGGAGGGAGAAAGCTTGTGGAAGGTTAGGAATGTGAGGGGTGGGGGGGGGGGATTAGGAGCGCATAGGAGGGCTCGTGTGAACCTAAGAAAACTCGTCCTCTGTGTAGAGATCCAGGCTTTTTGTTTTGTTTCGCCTTTTCCCTGGAATCGTCTTCTCAGGGGAGAGCCTCGGAGGGAATTTTCTGCCTTGGTACATGAATGACCTGTGTCCTCGAACATAAGCAGAACTCTGCTTTCCCAGTCCTGGGGCAGCCCTCAGAGTCTGGGCAGTTGGTTTGCATGGTCTTCTGCAGAAATCTTTCCCTGAAATCCCCTCAGTTCCCCAGTTTCCCCCGGAGTCTTTATGAATCTTTCTGTGGCTTTGTCAGCACGGACACAACTCAGGTTTGAAAACAATTTTTTTAAGTTAATTTATTTACTTTTGAGAGAGAGAGAGAGAGAATGAACAGGGGAGGGGCAGAGAGAGAAGGAGAGAGAGAATCCCAAGCAGGCTCCACGCTGTCAGCGCAGAGAGAGTCCAACGCAGGCCCCGATCTCAGAAACCGAGAGATGATGACCTGAGTCAAAACCAGCAGTTTAACACTTAACTGACTGAGCCACCCAGGCAGCCCTGGCGTAAGGATTTTCTTTTTCTTTTTTTTTTTTTTTAGAATGTTTTATTTATTTTTGAGAGACAGAGCATGAGCAGGGGAAGGGCAGAAAGAGAGAGGGAGACACAGAATCCGAAGCAGGCTCCAGGCTCCAAGCCGTCAGCACAGAGCCCGACGCGGGGCTCGAACTCACAGACTGTGAGATCATGACCTGAACTGTGAGATCATGACCTGAGCTGAAGTCGGCCGCTCAACCGACTGAGCCACCCAGGTGCCCCTTGAGGATTTTCCTTGACATTATCAGAAAACTGGGCACCAGGATTCTCATCCAAGTCACAACAGAGACCCGGAGGAAGTGGGGAAGGCGGGTGGAATGAGAAGGACTGGTAGCATTGTGGAGGGAGACGGAAGGCATGAGCTCCTAAACACGTTCTTCCCTGCTGTGTTCTGTTGTCTGGGAGCACCCAGCGGGGGAGGCCCAGCCACAGTGGCTACCATCGCCAGGCACACCAGAGTAGCGCTCTGTTTGGACTTTTTCATGGGAATTAGTTCAGAACTGTCCCTAGGCCCTGAAACCTGACTTATGCCCAGCCTTTCTTAGCTGTGAGCTGATCTATCTGGCGTCACCCCTACAGATCTCCTGATGCCAGGGCGCAGCACAGTGTTTGCCATGCAGCACGTTCTGGGTGCGCCCCGTGTGGTGTGGAGAGGCCTCCTTGGAAGGGACCTCTTTATGACCAGGACTCTCTGCAGCCCAGGCCCTAGCCCGCCCAGAGAGAAAAGACCCGAGGAGGTGGCCCTTGGGCTGTACCACCGCCTCACAGCTCTGGGAAGAGCCCTGGGGCACGATATTCGACAGCGAGCATCGTCCACAGCCACGACTTGGTGGGACAGATATGAAGAGTTTGTTGGACTCAATGAAGTTCGAGAGGCCCAGGGAAACGTGACTGAGGTGAGGAGGGAAGCCAGAATGGTTGGCCCTGCCTTCTGACTCGGGAAATGTGGCCGGGAGGCTCTTGCCAAATCATTACCAGCCACGTGGTACCAGCCAGGTTTGCCTTTTCTTGAACAAATACTATTGGTAGAGGATTTTGACTCATTTCTCACGTGATAACCTGGATTCGCTAGTCCCGGGGATGAAGACCTCCGTGTAACTGTACCCATCTAGCCCGAAAACAGGTTCCTGTGTACTGATGCGTCCCTGGCCATTGACATCCATTCTGTTAGGCCTGTGAAGGCTTCCTACGTTGACTGAGGGTCGGCGAGAGTGTTACAGTGTCCTCAAAGCCCCACGTGTAATTAAAACACCCCTCGTGAAGGTAGGGGCACAGGGCCAGGGCACCATCAAACTGTGAGGTGGAAAGAGCTTCCTGTGGCTGGACGCCCTCGGTGGCAGCAGAAATACATCGGTCATCTCTGTTCCCACTCCTGCCTAGCACGGACCAGGCTAGTGAGGTGGCAAGAACCTGGGGGTTCAGCGGGAGGTTTTGAGGCACAGTGCTGTCTCTCCCCTTGGAGGTCATGACCTTGGCTGAGCTGGGATTTCTGGGTCTGTAAAATGGAGACCTGGCAGTGCCTCTTGTGGCATTGCCTAGAGGCAAAGATAAGGTAGCATGCGTGAAACAGTTTAGGAACCTAGGTTTCTTTCCGCGGTTTGTATCAGACTAGAATTGGCTGGGTTTTGTGTGCAGCATTAGCTTTTTTCAAGTTTCTCTGGGGTGTGTTACTTCTACTTGAATGAATAAATCCAGTGATCCTGATGGGTGTGGCCCGAGGCTGCATTTTGAGGACTACTGGGTGAGCCAGGAATTTGTGTCTGAAGGATTCTTTTTCCCCCTCCTTTGCACTGACACCCCACTCACCTCAGCCACAGCCTTGTTGGGAATAGTGCTAAGCCTGTGTGGGTGTGGAGGGAAGGGGCAGACGGCTTCCATTGTTCTCTCTGCAGGCAGAGAAAGTGTTCATGGTGGCTCGAGGGCTTGTGCGAGAGGCCCGGGAGGACTTGGAAGTTCACCAGGCCAAGCTGAAGGAGGTGAGGGACCGCTTGGACCGCGTCTCCAGAGAGGATAACCAGTACCTAGAACTGGCTACGCTGGAGCACCGGCTGCTGCAAGTAGGCACTCAGAAGGCACCCCTTCCTCATTGAATAGGGACCCTAGCCTGGCAGGTGATCGAGGGGCAAGGCGGGAACCCTGACTGGCCTGGTGGTCAGAGATCTGGTGAGGAGGTAAACCAAAAGCTCTGGGCCCCAGGCTTCCAGAGCCTGTCCACCCACTTTCTCCTGGAGTACTGGGGTCAGCAGTCTAGGGCAGTGTAGTCTGCACCCCAGATCCCAGATTGCTGAGGAGGGAGCACCAGGGAGGCGGGGACTGGCCTAGAGAGGGCCGGACACTTCCTTCTGATGGACACGTTCTATAGTCATCAGTGCATGTCTGGTCAGACCCGGCACTGCTTGGGTAGGAAGGTAGTAGTGTTCATCTTGACCGCCGACTCCTTTGCTTCCCGCACCTGGCCGTGTTTATGCTGCCTTCGTTCATTCAGCGGGTTTATTGAGCATGCAGTCTGCGCCAGGTGTGAGGCTGAGCCCCAGGGACATCTGCCGGTGGCCCCAGCTGCAGGGCCGCATTGCTGCTCTTTAACACAGCTTTGCTTCTGCAGGAGGAGAAGAGGCTTCGTGCAACCTATCTGCGTGCTGAAGACTCTGAGCGAGAGAAGTTCTCCCTCTTCTCTGCGGCTGTGCGGGAAAGCCACGAGAAGGAGCGCACCCGAGCCGAGAGGACCAAGAACTGGTCCCTCATCGGGTCAGTCCTGGGGGCCTTGATTGGTGTGGCCGGCTCCACCTATGTGAACCGTGTGCGGCTACAGGAGCTGAAGACCTTGCTCTTAGAGGCACAGAAGGGGCCTGTGAGCCTCCAGGAGGCCATCCGGGAACAGGCATCCAGCTACTCCCTCCAGCAGAGGGACCTCCACGACCTCATGGTGGACCTAAGGGGCCTGGTACAAGCTGGCTCTGGGCAGAGCTCTGGGGCCCAGGCAGGTACTTCACCCACCCGAGACAGAGACACAGATGTCCTTTCAGCTGCCTTGAAAGAGCAGCTCAGCCATTCCAGGCAGGTCCATTCATGTCTAGAGGGTTTACGAGAGCGGCTTGATGGCTTGGAAAAGACTTTCAGCCAAACGGCTGAGGTGGTTCGGCTTGCAAAGGCTGCAGCACACCCGGGCCTGCTAGAGCCAGCAGACGGGGCCCTGCCCGGCTCCTTGCTGGAGCAGGGGAGCATGATCTTGGCACTGTCGGACATGGAGCAGAGGCTTGAAGCCCAGGTCAACAGGAACACCATCTACAGCACGCTGGTCACCTGTGTGACATTTATGGCCGCACTGCCCATGCTCTACATGCTGTTCAGGGCCAGCTAGCCCCGGGAGCCGCCTCCAAGGGGCCGAGGGGATAGCTGTGGATACAGATTTAGCTAGAGAATCCCAACAATGAAGTGAGCCTTTGGGGTGCACACAACCTCAGCTGAGCACCATCCTTGTGGCTCACCACCAGGCATACTTTGATTTTTAGAAAATGCTCATTTATGTTAATTAATCAAAACTTCGTGCTAATGTCCAAATAAAATGTCTTTGGGTTCGTGTTATTGAAAGTAGTGTTTATATCAGATGGAGTTTATCTTGTCGAAGACTGAAATTTGGGACTTGAGGGCTGGGCCTGGAATTACGGTAATCATGGCCCCCTTCAGTTCCTGTCTCATCTCCTCTTGGTCTTGTCCTCAGTTCAGAGCCATGTTGGATGGACTTACCCTTGAGGCTTGGGTTTTTGTTTTGGATTTTCAGGTCTGCTTGCCTGACACTTCTGTGTCAGATACCTCAGGGGTTCAAGTGAGCGGAACCTAGCCTGCGCACCCACTACTGCCCCGCTTCTGGGTTACTTTCTCTGCCCTGGTGGGGAGAACCTTCTGGTTCTAACGCTGGAGGGATGATCAGAAGAGAGCAGGGAAAAGGGATCAGGGTAATGGTTGATAAATATTGCTGGGGACATAATTACAGGGATTGGTAGCCAGTCTGGGTCCCTGTGTAGAGAGAGCTTTGGGCAGCCCAGTGTGCCCCTAGAGCTAGGCGTCCTCCTATACACAGCTTAGAGACGGCCTGTACAGGCATGGGCGGAGCTCGGCACATCAGCGGAATGAACTGAGTGGCAATGATGGGGAGGGGCCTCCCTGAGGTGGGAGGTACAGTGGGGGGACCTGGGGGCAGACTGCTCAGAGAACCTCTGACCTGTCCCTTTGCAGAGGAGAACAGCAACCTTTGATCTCCTGGACTAGATGGCCATGGGTGGTTTTGTGTGTCCTTGAGTAAACAGGAACAGTGGGGAGACACTCTGTACTCGCACAGGTCTGGAAAAGCCACTCCTTTCCCAGCACATGGAGGTACACAGGGTTTGTGGGGAGGGGCTTCCGTGGGTTGGAGTTTGCTTGGGCCTGTGTGGAATCTACTCTCAGCAGGGGCCAGTGGAGCCAGTACGGTTTCCCAGGAGGTACCCTCTGTCCTTGGAGCCCGTGCTCAGGCTTGGGCAGTGAGCATGGCCTGGGTGGCCCCCTGGGTTCTGTGAACCTCTGAGTGCCTCGTCCCTTGGTCATTTGGTCACTCCCTTCTTGACATTGTTTTCTTTGTGTAATGGTTCCCCAGGATGGCATGAGATGAAACAACCTCTGCGCGTGGGATGTTCACCCTCCTGATGGGGTACGAGGTACCATATCTGTGTACAGATGAGGGGTGCTGTGGGGTTTGGAGGTCCTATGTCCACCTTTGGGGTGAGGTGGGTCCTAAAGAGTGTGCACTTGAGTGAATGGAATTGAGATGGGAAGGACTCTAGGTATGTGGGAAGGGCCCCCCACAGGCTGCACAGGCAGGAAAGCCAAGGGGGCTGAGGTGGTGATGGATATGGAGGGGTGGTGGGGCATAGGTTAGAGAATGAAGTGGAGGGCCCGGGGTCTCTGATGCTGGAGGCCAGGCATACAGGAACTGGGGTGGGGGGGTACCATGCTGGTGCATGGCCCCAGGTGCTGGGAGAGGGGATGGAGGAAAGGAGTGACCTGAGCAGTTGGTGAGGGAAGTTGGAAGGCAGAGTCTTGATGAGGGGTGGCAGATAGCAAGAGTGTGTCTGTGCTGTTGGCTCTTAGGACACTAGCCAGTGTGGATGACCAGAACCTTCTGGTGGAGGCTCTCCCCTAGCCTGTGAAGGCTCTGGGGACTTCCAGAGTGGGGTGTGTGTGTGTGTGTGTGTGTGTGTGTGTGTGTGCGCGCGTGCGCGCGCGCACGCCCGCTCGGAGCTATCTCAATGGCTTTGAGCCAAAGTCCTGCAAAAGTCCTAACAGTATGGGCCAGGTCCTGTGTCCTCTGAGTCTGCAGTGGGCAGTCCAGGGTGTGCGTGAAAGGCCCGGCAGAGGGCACAACTGGGCCCCTGCCCAGCGGTTCCTCCCTAGAAAGGCCCAGGTGTTTGCCAGTGAGGGAGTCCAGACTTGCCCAAGGCTTCTCAGCTTAGGGTGGGTCCAGGTAGAGGCCCGGGAGGAAAAGGAGGAAATGCACCCTTGCTTGTGCACTTTGCAGCTGCTGTGCCCTCCTGTAACAGCGGCTAGGTGTGGTATCACCTCCACTGGCCGGTGAGCAAATAGGCGTGTGCAGGGGGAGGGGGGTGTTCGGGGGAGTATGGGGAGCTCAGGTTACTTGGCTTAGTGGTGGCACAAACTCAGGCCCAACCCCAAACCCTATGTTCCTCTGGCACGGCCAGAGGTGGGGGCCGGAAGGAGAGGGGTGGCTGTTAGGGAGTCCTGGGAGTAGGGCTGTGGGCAGGACCTGGTATGGTGGGGAGAAAGCAGGCGCCGAGAAGTTCAGGTAAAGAAAGTTGGAGAAGGACGACCACAGGAAAGGAAAGAGGGAGTTCGGGGCGCTGCGAAGCAGGGGTGGTGGCTGGCTGGTGAGGGGCGCGGGTCCCACCCGGCGCCGGTGGGCAGGAAGAGGCCGGGCGCCGTACCTGCAACACCTGTGGGCGCCGAGCGCACCCCCGCCGGCCACGCCCATCCCGGGAGGACGCTTGATTCCGGTTCCTGCGCAGCGCGCAGGTAAGACCCGGCGGGGGCGGGATGGGGTGGGGTCGCGCCGCCAGTGCTCCCGGCTCCGCTCTTCGCCCTCGGCTCGCTTGGCCGCGACCCGCGTTGCCGTGGCTACCGCCGTCCAGCAGCCAGCGCCCCCACAGGGAGGGGTCGAGTCCCCCGCCCTCGGCAAGTGCGGAGCCCGCAGGGCTGGAATGCGGGGTCCCGGGCGGCTCGGGGCCGCGCGCCCGGCTCTCCCGGCTGCTTCCGGCCTGGCCTGGGCGGCGGGCGGGGGGAGGGCGGCCCGGCGGGCGCGGGGGGAAGGAGCGAAGCCCGGCCCGGCCGACGCGGCTTTGTCTCCTTTGTTCCCGGCGGTGGCAGCGCCGCGGCGGGAGGGGCGGGCAGCGGGCGCGCTTTTCCGCCCCTCGGTCTCCGGGTAACAGCTGCGGCGCCGCCGGAGCCACCTCCGGGGGGGCGGGGGGCAGCGAGGCTGCCGCGCGCAGATCCCGAGCCCGCAGCGGCCGGCGCCCGCCTCGGCGCGCTCCTCCCGCGGGGCCCGGCCGGGTGGTGAGTCCAGGGCCCGGGGCGGGGGCCCGGGGGTGGCGGTGCGGCCCCGGGGGGGAGGGGCCCGGGACCCGACGCCGCCAGGCAGGGGCAGCCCGGGTGAGTGGTGGGCAGCTTCGGACCTGAGAGTTGGGACCACACTTCTCCGCACTGAGGGAAACTCTGGCGGCTCCGCCTGTAACGCGATTGGGAGACAGAGGAGGTGGAGCTGCTCCTCCGCGCCCCCTCCTCGCCGCCGCCGCTGCCACAAGCCGGGACGGCCGGCCTCTTCCCCGCCCTCCCAGGACCACTGGTGGGGTCCTTGCCCCGCGGCCGAGGGAGGAGGGAGGAAGGTCGAGGAAGAGCCGATGGGGAGGTCTAGACTTGCCCTCTGTAGGAACAGCCCTTCCAGGCTGCGCTCAGCGCGACTGACAAAGGCGGACTGTGAACCTTGTGCCAGGCATCCCCAGAGGGAGACTCCCCACCTCCCTACACAACCCAGGCAGTGGGTGATTGATGAGCGCTCCTGAGTCCGCGCGGGTGTTACATAAATGGTGGGCCCCTCCACCCCACCTCAAAACACGGACAACAGGGCAAGCAGTGTGCACCATAGTCCGTGAATCTCTTCTCCTGGGTGGACCCTGGGAGCCAAGCCGGAGAAAGGGAAGGAAAGTTCAGTTTCCCACCGATCCCCTTAAATGAGGGCTGGGGTACCACCCCTACAGATGTGGAAGAGCAGAGTTTTTTAGCCCCTTTGGTGGGTGAGGACAGCCCCAGGAGGGCCCCAGAGCTGCTTTCTCTTTGCAGATAGAAGTTAGGTAGCTGAGGGCTTTGCTGAAGAGGTCTAGAAAAAGATGGGCCCAGAAGAGACCTCAAGGCAGGCCTGGGACCTGGGTACAGGCAGAGTTAGGCTTTGCTTGTGAGTTTGAATGGGGCCTGAGATCTCGTGATCCTGTAAGTTGAGGACATGAGGCCTGGCTCCAAACCAGCCTTTTCAGTCTGCTCTGGCTCGGTTATTAATAAAGTGGGCCTGACACCTTGTCCTTTGAGAGGCCAAGTGGCCTCGAACAGGGTGTGGGCCCCACTTCTCCCCTTCTGGCTGGATTTCCTTGGCTGTTGAAGGAAATGGGGCTTCCTTCAACATGTAAGGAGTACCTGCTTTGTGCTAATATCTGTCTTAGTTGCTCAGGCTTCTGAATCAAAAGATACACTCCCTTCCTGCAAGGAGCTTTAAGTCTAGAGTTGGGAGGGTGGAACAGAGAGAAAAGTGTCCTTGGTTGATGCTACTAATACCAGGTACACACATTTCATATTTAATGGTCAGAACAGTCTTGCTTCCCATTCTGCAAGTGGGAAATCTGAGGCTCAGCCCAAGCCAGAGCTGCAGTGCACACTAGTGTGGTAGCTGGGTATGCCCGTTCCATCCCCCACACTAGCGGGCTCCTCGGGAGCCCTGGGGGACACGGAAGGCTCTCCTGGGAGATGATGGTTGGGAGTCAGAGTTAACTAGATAGAAAGGGAGTGGGCATTCCAAGCAGGGAGGAGTGTGAGACAGCCCACAGTCAGGCCAGCAGGAGCTCACAGCATGTGTGGGGGAGCCCTGGCATAGACTGGATGGAAGAGGGCGTGGACAGGAGGGGTTTGACCTTTATTCCTCAGGCCTTGGGCTGCCCCAGAGACGGGGAAGAGATGTGCTGTGATTCTGCTTGAAGATCCTGTGAGGTAGGAGGGGTGGCCTGGAGGGGCTGGGGGCTGCTCTGGCCTGGGGCAGAGGTTAGGTGAGTTCCAGTGCCCGAGTTCCAGTGCCCGGTAGGGAGGAGAAGAAGTCACCACCCCTCTTTCCCTTCTCCCCTACCTGTGGAGTGTGGGGAAGGGTGAGGGTCCTGCTTCAGTGATTGAAGGAGTCCATCACTTCTCCCAGAGCGGGTCAGCCTCCAGCTTCCTGTGCGGCCTGGCCAGGAGCCGTTCTCATCCCTCCCATCTGCCTGCGGGCCACTTGACCCAGTTGTGACTTTACATTTGGGGAGTGTCTTGGTTGCTGCCCCTTGAGGGCTGGAAAGCTTTGGCATGCAGTAGCCTCTGAGCAAATGTTTGTAAGCCAATGACTGAGTGACTCTTGGTCTAACTCTGGACCCTCTGCCCCAGGCACATCCCTGGGCAGCCGGCTACTGGAGGGAGTGAACGGTAGCTGAGTGCAGGAGGTGGCCTCTGCCCGTCCTCAGACAGACCCTGTCTTCCCAGAGGAAGAAACGTTCTTCCCCCACCCCTTGGAAATAAGGTGGGGGGCTCCTGGGAAGCCTGGCCTTGCCATAGTCCTGAGTTCACGACTCTCCCTGCTATCCCCTTTCCCCCACCCCCTCGGGGAGCAAACAGAGGCAGCCTTGTTCCTGCTCCCATAGAGCTGCCCTGTTCTCCTCACACTAAAAATGGAAACCCCCAAGCTATTTCGGGAGCAGTGCCCAGCTGGGCTGTGGCCACCGCTCCCCTGCTCCCACCCGGCGGCCGGACCCTCCTCTGAAACTTATGCCTGGTCCGCTCACTCCGGGGCAGTCTCAGCAGCACCTTGGTGGGGCCTTGGCTGGGAGGAGCCGACCCTAGCTGAGAGAAGCTCTCCCTCAGGCAGACTGGCCGCTGGGTGGTGGGAGGGGCGGGGCAACGTGGCCTGGGCAGAGGCCAGCAGGGGAAGTATCTCCCGGCCTGGCCTGGGAGCAGCACTTCACCAACCCGGTGCTCCCGGCTGGGGACCACCCGGGGCTGGGGAAGATGGTGTTACCATGGTTTTCCACTTCCAGCAGGCCTTAGCTGGGGCCCACGAGGAGGGTTCTGTGAGGAGAGCAGGCACCCAGGGTCTGAGGAGGTCCCGGGAGTGGACATGGTGACTTCCTCTGGGACAACCCTCCTCCAGCCCTGGGCCCTGGTTCTGCTCTGACCTGCAGGAGAAGAAATAATAGCAAGAGATGCCCTGGCTTCTGCAGCTCTGTAGGACTTAGGGCTCGAGCAGGGAAGTGTGCATGAATCTGTATGCGTGGGTATCTGAATGCGGGTGGTGGCGGATATGTCTTTGCTGGGGGGGTGTGACATGCCCTTGCGCGGAATGCCTGTTTGTACAATGTGTGTGTTCCTGTGTGTAAGGAGGTTGTGTCTTTGTGGAGGTGTTTAAGCGTGTACGGTACATGCCTTGTGTTCCTACGTGTGTCTGTGCTACGTGGACACGCTATATCTGCATGTATCTGCAGGTGTACTAGTGCCCGTGTGCTTGTGTGTGGGTGTGCGCCTGCAGGGCTGGCAGCATGTATGCCTCTTGGTGTGTGCAAGCCTGTGTCCACTTCTGTGCCAGTGGCAATTTGGGCTAGACAGCTCCTGGCCCGTGTGGAG
The DNA here is from genome assembly GCA_030068075.1 of Paguma larvata. Taxonomy (NCBI): domain Eukaryota; kingdom Metazoa; phylum Chordata; class Mammalia; order Carnivora; family Viverridae; genus Paguma; species Paguma larvata. The sequence goes on along the minus strand of CM057842.1, from coordinate 16,694,787 downwards.
GGTGTATAGCGGGGTGCCCTAATAGGACGGAATTTGGGCAGAGGGTGAGAGAGAGAGAGTAGCCAGGAAGGGAGAAGGGGCTGCAGAGGGCCAGGCCCCGCCAGCCATGGGGCTCCTTCCTAGTTGCCCTTTCCCAGGCCCTGAGGGTGCCTGGTTCCGCTGCCCTCCCCCTCCCTGTGTGGGCTCTGAGGAGGCGTCCCCTGTGGAATGTGTTTGGTGGCTGAGGGCCAGGCTGGGCCCAGTTCCATTGGCAGGCTGGGCAGCGGGAAGGGGAGCCCGGGCTCCCACATGCCTGCAGCCCAGCCCCCAGCTTCATGCTCTGCTATCTCCCTGGCTAGGTGACTCCCACACAGGTCATGCTGTTGTCTCCTGATCCATCCGGCCCTGCCAGGTGAGCCTGACCTCACACCTAGGCACCTGGGAGAGGTGTGACTCCTGCTTCTTAGGGCTCTCCAAGGTGGCGTCTGGTCATTTAGGCCCCAGCCCTGGCAGCCTCAGCCTCCTTCATTGGTTTTGTGGATTCCTTCATCCAGTTCTTGCTCTGCTCTAATCGCAGATGGCCCCCGGGACCTTGCCCTCCCTCTTTTGCCCAGCAGGCAGCTGATATCTGTGCAGAGGAGTCCTCTCCCTCCCTGGGGTTCTGGTCCCCTCCTTCCCATTACCTGCTCTCCTGCCTCTTCCAGGCCCTGGTCCCTGGGGATGGGATGTTTCCCACATCTCTGTCTCTCTAGCCCCTTACCCTCGGACCCTGTGGTGACACAGGGCAGTGCAGGAGGAAGGGGGGGTGGGATAGGATGCAGGTCTCCTGCGAGAATAGTGCTTGCAGGAAATGGACAGTGTTGAAGCTTCCAGAAAAGATCTCCTGACCCCTTGCTAGTGTGCAATCCTGGGGTCATCCTGGACCACAGTGCTGTCTAAGCCTAGGCCTCCTCTGCTCACTCCCCAGGTGAGGAGGGGCATCTTGGCAATGTCCCGGCCCTGTCTCCCACCAGTAGCCCCTCAGCACTCCATCTCTCTCCTTGCCAGGTGACCATGCCTGCCCTCGGCCCAGCTCTTCTCCAGGCGCTCTGGGCCGGGTGGGTCCTCACGCTCCAGCCCCCTCCACCGGCCGCTTTCACTCCCAATGGCACGCATCTGCAGCATCTGGCACGGGATCCCACCTCAGGCACCCTCTACCTGGGGGCCACCAACTTCCTCTTCCAGCTGAGCCCGGAGCTGCAGCTGGAGGCCACTGTGCCCACCGGCCCCGTGCTAGATAGCAGGGACTGCCTGCCACCCGTGATGCCTGATGAGTGCCCTCAGGCCCAGCCTACCAACAACCTGAACCAGCTGCTCCTGGTGAGCCCAGGGGCCCTGGTGGTGTGCGGGAGTGTGCACCAGGGGGTCTGTGAGCTGCGGCACCTGGGCCACCTTGAACGCCTACTGCTGCGGCCTGAGCGGCCCGGGGACACCCAGTACGTGGCCGCCAATGACCCTGCAGTCAGCACGGTGGGACTGGTGGCCCAGGGCTTGACTGGGGAGCCCCTCCTATTTGTTGGGCGGGGATACACCAGCAGGGGTGTGGGGGGTGGCATCCCTCCCATCACAACCCGGACCTTGCGGCCGCTGGACCCCCAAACTGCCTTCTCCTATGAGGAGACGGCCAAGTTGGCCGTGGGCCGCCTCTCCGAGTACAGCCATCACTTTGTGAGCGCCTTTGCACGCGGGGCCAGCGCCTACTTCCTGTTCCTGCGGCGGGACCTGCAGGCTCAGTCCAGAGCCTTTCGTGCCTATGTGTCCCGAGTGTGCCTCCGGGACCAGCACTACTATTCCTATGTGGAGTTGCCTCTGGCCTGCCAGGGTGGCCGCTATGGGCTGATCCAGGCTGCAGCTGTGGCCACGTCCCTGGAGGTGGCCCAAGGGGAGGTACTCTTTGCTGCCTTCTCCTCGGCCGCTCCCCCCACTGTGGGCCGGCCTCCATCAGCGGCTGCTGGAGCATCTGGAGCCTCTGCCCTCTGCGCCTTCCCCCTGGACGAGGTGGACCGCCTTGCTAACCGCACACGAGATGCCTGCTACACTAGGGAGGGCCGCGCCGCGGATGGGGTGGAGGTGGCCTACATCGAGTATGATGTCAATTCTGACTGTGCACAGCTGCCTGTGGTGAGTCCCAGCTCGACCCTGTCTGGCATTCATGGCCAGGCAGCTGCTTGAGGAGTCCAAAGGGAGGCTAGCGGTGGCGTGGGGGCTGATCAGGTCAATGGATGTTATGTGTTTCCTTTGTGCCCGGGTGATGGAGAGATGCGTTACCAAAATCGTGGCACTCAGGGGGCAGAGGGCCATTTAGAGCGGGGCTCGGACTGCGTGCCGCAGAGGTGGTATTCATGTAGATGGACTGAGGGTGTTTGGGGACCTAGGGTATGAGGCAAGGATCTAGCATGTGGGGGGATGGGCCCTGTTGTTTTAGATTTTGAGCAAGAGAGGCAGGTGAGGTCAAGGCTTGTTTGGCTCCAGCCTCTGGATGGATAACACAAGGAAGAAACCATAGCCAGGACTGAGTGAGGGAGAGGGGGCAGGGACCCAGGGGAGCAGCCCTGGACATGAGGACGCAAGCTTTGAGAGGCTTTGGGCAAGTGGTCCAGGAGAAGGCTGAATGCATAAACTGGGGGAAGGCCAAGTGTGTGGGAAGGTGGAACCCCAGATAGGTGGGGATCAAGAGCAGAGAGAAGTAGCTGAGGCCCCACTAAGGTTGTGGCTGTGGGCAACGTCACGGAGGGCTGGCAGAGACACTAGGGGTGGGGACGAGGCTGTCCAGGGGCTCCTGAAGAGAGGGGTGATGGAATAAGACTGTCCCAGCCGAGAAGAGAGAATCATTCAGGGGGAGCCGGTGGGGCCAGGGGATGGGGATATCCAGGGAGGGCCTTACTGGTGCTTCTTGCTGCCTATAGGATACCCTGGATGCTTATCCCTGTGGCTCAGACCACACGCCCAGTCCCATGGCCAGCCGTGTCCCCCTGGAAGCCACGCCCATTCTGGAGTGGCCAGGGGTTCAGCTAACAGCTGTGGCAGTCACCATGGAGGATGGACACACCATTGCTTTCCTGGGTGACAGTCAAGGGCACCTACACAGGGTGAGTCCACAGGAAGTACTGGATCTTGCCCCAGGGTCTAGAGGGAACAGGCTGCTTGTAACCCAGCCTGGGCCAAGCTATGCCTGTGACCCCTGGGACACACCCCTGGCCCTAAGGCTGGGAGAGATGACTTAAGCTTCTCTTCCCATGGCTGGATGGTATTTACCTGTGATCTCCCCCACCCCTTGCCCAAGGGCTGGGTGGTGTGACTTGTACTAGCAGAAAATTCTGCTTGTAGATTGCTTCATTGTGGGAAGAAGAGAGGGCCTTGGGCCTATGGCCATGGACTTGGATCCCAGAACTTGTGGTCTCTGATCTCAGGTCTACTTGGGCCCGGGGAGTGATGGCCACCCATACTCCACACAGAACATCCAGCAGGGGTCTGCGGTGAGCAGAGACCTCACCTTTGATGGGGCCTTCGAGCACCTGTATGTCATGACCCAGAGCACAGTGAGTGCCAGGCGGGAGCTGGGGCCTGGCTGCTGGGAGGGACCTTGGGCAGGGTCAGGGACCCATATGTGGAGGAGTCACTGGTATTTGGGTTGCTGTCATAGCTTCTCAAGGTTCCTGTGGCCTCCTGTGCTCAGCACTTGGACTGTGCATCTTGTCTTGCTCACAAGGACCCATACTGTGGGTGGTGTGTGCTCCTTGGCAGGTCAGTGCTCCACCAACTCCTGACCCATTCCCCAACTCCTGCCTCCTGCCCTCCCTACTCCTAGCTAAATTGCCCTGTCCAGTATTTGTGGTCCTTGGCCCTTGACTTGCAACCCCCAACCCCTGGATGCTCCACTTCCCTACCTCCATCCTCCATCCTGGGCATCAGTGCCTTGCCAGGGCAGACGTAGCCTAGTGTCATGGCCCACCTGAGGACCCCACCCAGGTCCCCAGTATTGGTGGTGTCCCTGCCCCATGAAGGTAGATATTGGTCATTCTCGTGCAGGTGCAATCGCCATTCCGAATGCTCAAGGGGACAGGGCCCAGAGCGGTGGCTGTGGAGCTTCCAGTCTGAGCTAGGCTGTCTGCAAGTGGCAGCTATGAGTCCTGCCAACATCAGCCGAGAGGAGCGGAGGGAGGTGAGTGAGCAGGGCAGGCTCATCCCTCATGGGGAGGACTCCGGTGATGGGTCAAGACCTCGCATTTTAATGTCAGATGCTCTAAATGCCACATCTCCCTGTACAAGTTGCTTGTCTTGGGGCCTTGCTTTCTCTGTTTCTAATCCAGGCTGGAGGGCCCTTGTGAAGGCTTGGGGGCTGGTGGCCACTGTGCCTGCTCACATTAGGTGCCCCGGCAATGTGTGCCCTGGTCTGCTGCCCGGTGGCTCCAGCAGCATGTCCTGGCCTCTCTTGGCAGGTTTTCCTGTCAGTGCCTGACCTGCCACCCCTGTGGCCAGGGGAGACTTATTCCTGCCAGTTTGGGGATCACCAGACTCCTGCCCTGCTGACCGGTTCTGGTGTGATGTGCCCGTCCCCAGACCCTAGTGAGGCCCCAGCACTGCCAAGAGGAGCCGGTGGGTGAGAGAAGGGGCCAGCCCTGGGGTCTGGGAGCCCCGCCCTCCTCCCATCTTGCTCTAGGGGGTGAGGTTGGGGTGAAGTGTGAATCTGAGTGGGAATCCCTGAAATAGCACTTTTCTCTGAGTCCCCTGACTAGTCTTCAGTTCCCTAAAGTGCCCGTTTTGTGTCCTATGGGCTGTGTTCCCCAGATCCTGGGTGCTAACCTCGCTCCTCAGCCTGGGCCCTCTCTCCTACCCTGCAGACCACGTGTCAGTGAGCGTGGAGCTCAGGTTTGGCGCCGTGGTGATTGCCAAAGCTTCACTGTCCGTCTATGACTGTGCAGCGGTCACTGAGCTCCGCCCGTCTGCACAGTGAGTTCCTCCCCGATGCCCCCAGCGCCCCGGGCTGCCCTGTGGCGACCCCTGCCCCATGGCTGTGCTCTGTGCAGGTGCCAGGCCTGCGTGAGCAGCCGCTGGGGGTGTAACTGGTGTGTCTGGCAGCAGCTGTGCACGCACAAGACCTCATGTGACGCCGGGCCCATGGTGGTTAGTCAGCAGGTGAGCAGGACCCCCAACTGGGCCCCACAGGGGTTTGGTGTCCCCGTTGTGAGGGTTTCTCTGATGGCCCGGGGGCCTGTGTGCCTGCCTGCCCATGTGAGGCTCTGTCGTGAGCACCCGAGCGGCTGTGTGTGATAGACTCACTGGTGAACAGCTGCTGGCGTCCCGCCTGTTTCAGGGAGAGGACGTTTGTAGCTGAGCGGCAGGGGAGGTCTGGGCCTCAGGTCCCACCTCAACACAGATGCCCCTGGAGCCTGCCCTCCCCTCCCTCCTTTGGAGAATTAATGGGCTGTTTTTGTTTCTCTTTTCCTTGGTCTCCTTTCCTCTTAACACACCCTTTGCCTGCCTGCCACCTGCTCCCGTGCCTGCCTGCTGAGTGGCCCCTCCTGTCTTTCTCTGCCTCCCCCTTCAGAGCCCGCTTCTCTCCCCAGCCCCTCCGGCAAGAGATGTACCCACCCCCTTCCCACCTGAAGTCCCCCAGACCCCAGTCACCCCTACTCCCAACACCCTTCCCGTGGAGCCTGGTGCCCCTCCCACAGCCTCGGATGTCCCACCTGGGGACCGACCTTCTCTGCTCGGCCCCTGGGGGCCGGGGGCGGGTCCTGGCCTCATACCTGCCTCAGCCTCCACAGAGTCACCTCTCCATGAGGAACCTCCCCCTCCCAACCCCCCCAACAGACCTGGAACCGCTGTCCCCGCCCCCACTGACTTCGGACCCACGGCCACACCCAAGGACCTCTTGGCCTCCCACCCATCGCCCTCAGATGCAGCAGCACTGCCCCCTGCCCCTGCAGACCCCGGCCCCGAGGCTGACCCCTCCGTGGCACTCCCGGACCAGCCCCCCAGCACTGCTCCCGCCACCACTTTCCCAGGGGCCGCTGGCTCCACGAAGCCCGCTCTGGACTGGCTCATGAGAGAAGGCGGCGAGCTGCCTGAGGCGGACGAGTGGACGGGGGGTGACACACCCGCCTTCTCCACTTCCACCCTCCTCTCAGGTGATGGAGACTCGGCTGAGCACGAGGGCCCTCCCGCCCCCCTCATCCTCCTGTCCAGCCTCGACTACCAATACGACACCCCCGGGCTCTGGGAGCTGGTGAGGCCCAGCCCAGGAAGGAGGCCTCAGGGGGAGGGGACGTGGGGCAGATTCAGGAGGGATCGAGGGGCAGGGTGGGGTCTGCAGCTCCACACCAGCCTGGGCCCTAAGTCATGTGTGGGGAAATCACCGAGGTGATGGGGTGGGCTCCATAGACTGCCTTGCTCTTGGTGTCTCCAGGAGGAGGTAAACTGGGGGGCAAGCTCCTGCCCTTGTGTTGAGAGTGTTCAGGGCTCCACGCTGATGCCAGTCCACGTGGAGCGAGAAGTCCGGCTGCTGGGCAGGAACCTGCGCCTCTTCCAGGTGAGTGTGTCTGGTTGCAGGCGTGGTTGACAGCCTCCGTGGCCGCTGACCAACAATACGTGAGCCCTGGAGAGCAGGAAGAGCGCCTGGCCCCACGTCTCAGTCCCGACCCAGGGGCTCTTCCAGGGGCCCTGCGGGACTCACTGGGCCCAGCTCCTAAAGCTGCCTCAGCAGCTGTGTCCTCTGCCCCTAGGACAGCCCAGGAGACCATGAGTGTGTGATGGAGCTGGAGGGCCGCGAAGTGGTGGTTGAGGCCCGGGTCGAGTGCGAGCCACCTCCAGATACTCAATGCCACATTACTTGTCAGCAGCACCAGGTGTGGGTCGCGAGTGCCTGGGTGGGCAAGGGCGTGCTGGCCACAGGCCGGCTGCTGGCTTTAGCCGGCCGCACTGCATTCATCCCAGCCCCAGATGTAACCCTGTGACCCCGAGGGAGTCTGGGTACCCCAGCTCTGACCTCTGACCCTGTGGCCTCCTGGGGTCCCTCCTCCCCAGTTCTGACCTCTGACCTTGTGCTCCCACAACTAGTCCTTTGGTCCTTTCTCTGACCACCCCCTCCCCAGACCTGATGCCTCCCCGAGGCCTTAGGCTCTGATCCCACTCCCATTTTTCCAGCTCAGCTATGAGGCTCTGCAGCCAGAGCTCCGTGTGGGGCTGTTTCTGCGTCGGGCTGGCCGTCTGCGTGTGGACAGTGCTGATGGGCTGCACGGTGAGCTAGTTGGGGCCTCTGGGGCCGTGGGGTTCCTCCAGGCCTGCCTCTCACGTTTGTCTCTGCTACTCCCAGTGGTGCTATATGACTGCTCCGTGGGACACGGGGACTGTAGCCGCTGCCAAACTGCCATGCCCCAATATGGCTGTGTGTGGTGCAAGGGAGAGCATCCACGTTGTGTGGCCCGGGAGGCTTGTGGCGAGACTGAAGCTGTGGCCACGCAGTGCCCCGCACCCCTCATCCACTCGGTGTGTTGACATGCTGGCATGTCCCTTCCTCATCGCTGCCTTTACAGGGAGAGTGAGGGTGCTGTGGGTTCAGGGGTCCCAAAGGTAGGAGTCTGGGACTGACTTTCTAGGCTGCCAAGGGTTGACTGGTGGGTGGAGGTGAGCAGTCCGTGTCTTGGAACAGGTGGAGCCGCTGACTGGGCCTATAGACGGAGGCACCCGTGTCACCATCAGGGGCTCCAACCTGGGGCAACATGTGCAGGACGTACAGGACACGGTCAAGGTGGCCGGAGTGGCCTGTGCTGTGGACGCTCAGGAGTACGAGGTCTCCAGTAGGTGAGCTGGCTGGACTGACTGGGGTTTCGGACACTTCATGGGCTCCCCGATTGGCTTTCCTGCTCACGGCTGCCCACCTACTTCTCATCTGCCTTTTCCTCTGCTTTGCCTATTTCTGGTCACAATACCTCAGAGCTAAGGCTGCCATTTGAAGCTCTGGAGCACACACCTCAGCTTTGTGCACAGACTTGCATGTCCCTGTCCTGGACTGCTGGAGATCATTGCTGGGCCCGGGCCCAGTCACTGCCTAGAGCCAACAGGTGGCCCCATCTGCATGTTCTCACTTGGCTTTCTGAGCGATCATGGACATAGTTGTGGCAGCAAGGTTCTCAGATCCCAGATAGTTGTGCTCAGGGGCTGGGTTTCCACTAGCTGTCCTTTCTTCCCCAACCACTGGAGGCCTTGTGGCCTGTCTGCTGAATGCCAGTATCCTCGTCCAGTCCCTGGGACCTGCTGCCTTCCCAGGGACTGTAGCTGATAAAGGTTCTGGGTCATGGTAGCCTGGCTGGCAGTAGCAGGGTCCAACAGTGCCCACACAGGACATTCCCAAGGAGATATCCACAATTAGCAAATCCCGGACCCTGAATATCAGGGTTACCTGGAGAGCCTGTCCAAAGCTACAATGGAATAGGTCCTTCAAGCCCACCCGCAGAGATGTGGATTCTGTAGGCCTGTGCTGGGGCTCCGTGATCTGTATTTAAAACCAGACTTTGCTAGAGCACGTGTAGTCCCCCTATGTGTTTATGACCAAGAACTTTCAGTGACTGTCTAGACTGTTAATGATTCTAGAACCATGAGACTAAAGTAACTTATGAAGCGATTTATAAAGAGACTAAAATATTCTCTGGCTGCGGTCTCTCCTGGGTACTTTACATTATCACTTTTTCTGTTTTCCAAAGTGTTGGTGGTGACTGTGACAATGTCACGGAGTCGAGCCGCTGCCAGCTTCACCATGGGGACATTAATTTGCCCCAAGCTTCTGTTTTCTGGCTGAGAACCAACATTTTCTTAGATTGCTCACTTTCCCTTTCCATCTAGCCCCAGACCTGATTAGAAGCTTCCAGGGACTTTTTTTCATGAGGAAATCAAGTTTCCACCACTTTGCAAGTGGTGCGGTGTGCATGGTGATGACAGCCAGTTAGGCCACTCATCAGCTCGGTGCTGCAGCCAGCCTTACAGGGGTCCTCGTAGATTTGTGCCACACAGAGAGGTGAATTCCTCTCGGCAGGGGGCTCTTGGGTTGGATCTGAATGATCGAAACCATAAATATTAATTTTCAGATGCCAAAGCCCCCTCGTGTGCCATAAGGAATTCCCCCCAAAGCAAGAGGATCTCTGTCAATCTTGGGAGCGGGGAGACGATCTCATTCAGTGGGGCAGGGAGGGGGCAGTTTGAGGGGCCCTCGGTGTGGCCCGGCACCCCAGCCCGCCCTGTGCCCACAGCTTGGTGTGTATCACTGAGGCCAGTGGGGAGGAGGTAGCCGGCGCCGTGACGGTGGAGGTGCCGGGAAGAGGACACGGTGTCTCAGAGCACGACTTTGCCTACCAGGTAATGTGGCTTCCCTACGAGTCCATCTGGTTTCGCCTTCCTGAGGCTTCTTACCCCAAGACCTTCTTGTCTACCTCAGGCTCCCCCTGCTTCTCTGTTGGTGGCCTCACGCCTGCCTATGTTTCCCTGTACCCCTTCCCATAGGACCCAAAGGTGCATTCCGTCTTCCCGACCCGAGGCCCCAGAGCAGGGGGCACCCGCCTCACCCTGCATGGCTCCAAGCTCCTGACTGGGCGGCTGGAAGACATCCGAGTAGTAGTTGGAGACCAGCCTTGTCACCTGTGAGGGCCGCTTTCTCATTCTGCAAAAGTCCATGTGCCCTAGGGAGAAGGCAGAGGGGTGGGATGCTGGGAGAGCAGAAAGGGGAGAGGGCCAGGTCTGCTCCATCAGAAAGCAGCCAGATCCTTCCTAAGCTGGGGCTGTCGTGGGACTGTGGCCTCCAGGGTCATGTGTGGAGGCTGCAGTCAGCTCTGAAGGGAAGTGAGCTGAGGCCTTGAGTGGGTCCCATGCCCTGGAAATCATCCCTGTGCCCTTCCATACTCCGCCTGCCTTCCACTCATCCCTCCCTTCCCTAGGCTGTTGGAGCAGCAGGCCGAGCAGCTGCAGTGTGAGACCAGTCCCCACCGCACGCCTGCCACGCTCCCTGTGGCTGTGTGGTTTGGGGCCGCTGAGCGGAAGCTTCAACACAGCCAGTTTGAGTACACATCAGACCCCAACGTCACCTCTGCTAGCCCCACCAAGAGCTTCCTCAGGTGCTGGGCCAAGGGCATGGCCGCATGGCATGCGGCAGGGAGGTCTTTGCAACCTAGTACGTGGGGAGGTTGTGGGGCTTTCTGTGGAGGCTGTGACTCCCGTGCTACTGCTGGGGAGGGGGTTGAGCGGCTTTGGGCTGGGCTGGCCCCGGTTCTCATAAGCCACGGGTGGTTCATGGTCTGTGTTGCAGTGGAGGACGGAAGATATGGGTCCGTGGCCAGAATTTGGATGTGGTACAGACACCAAGAATCCGAGTGACTGTGGCCCCAAGAGCACCGCAGCCTGGCCAGGGGCTTGGGCGGAGGCGCCGCGTGATCCCAGAAACAGCATGCTCCCCTGGAGCTTCCTGTAGCGGCCATCACGTAGGACACCCACGGGCCTCCCCTGCTTGCACTAGAGTAGCCATCACCCGCAGCACCCCATACCCCACCCCGTGCACAGCCATGGGTGGCGGGTACCAAAGAGGCTATCGCCCTGTCTTTGCTGGGCCCCCTTCCTGAGGATAGCTCTCAACTGTCGTCCCCTGTCTTTCCTCCCTGTGCCCAGTTTGAGGAGCCATGCCACGTGAACTCCTCTCAGCTCATCACGTGCCACACGCCTGCCCTCCCAGGCCTGCCCGAGGACCCCCGGGTCAGGGTGGAATTTATCCTTGACAGCCTGGTCTTTGACTTTGCAACACTGAATCCCACACCCTTCTCCTACGAGGCCGACCCCACCCTGCAGCCCCTCAACCCCGAGGACCCCACCGCGCCGTTCCGGCACAAGCCTGGGAGTGTGCTGTCTGTGGAGGTACCGTTCCCGCTTACAGACAGGGGCAGGAGGGCTCACGACCCTTCACTTTGCTGGTCATTGCTGCCGTGCGTGGCAGAGGGGGCATGGAAACAGAGCAGGGCCAGCAGACAGACCTGGCTCTTCGCCCTTCATGTGGTGAAGGCTGGGGGGCTGGTGATGGGCTGCCTCACGTGACGCATCCGGCCGGGGCCTGGGATCTATAGCCCGGGGCCCCACACACTCCACGGCAGGAGTCTGAATGACAGTATGTAAATGGTTTGGCACATGCAGTAGCTGGGTGGCATGGTACACAGTAGGCGCCTGGGCTGATGCCCATTTGGCAGCCTGACTCAACGTGAACAAACGCTTGGCATGGGTTCTGACACGTGCAGTAGGTGGGCATTCTGAAAGGCCACAGGTAGACAACCTGGCCTCGTCCACCTGGTGGGGCAGCAGACACAGTAGGGGCTCTGGCTTTGTTAGGTGACCAGGCAGGATTGGGGGGCAACTTTATATTGTCCAGATTTTGAGCTCTGGAAAAGCGAAGATGTGAGGAAGGATAGAAAGGGCAGAGAAGGGTCGGGGGCAGCTCAGAGGATAGCCATGGCCTGTCTCCTCCTATGCAGGGGAAGAGGTGCTGAGGCAGCATCAGCCCTGCTCCTGGGGGTGGGTGTCAGGACCATCCTTCCCACACTTGAGGGGATAGGACCTGAGTGACTGCTCAGGGGAGAGTTCTGAGTGACTTCGTGTTCCAGGGGGAGAATCTGGACCTTGCAATGTCCAAGGAGGAGGTGGTGGCCATGATAGGGGATGGCCCCTGTGTGGTGAAGACACTGACCCGTCACCACCTGTACTGCGAGCCCCCCCTGGAGCAGCCCCTGCCCCGGCACCACGCCCTCCGAGAGGCGCCCGATGCTTTGCCAGAGTTCACGGTCAGTGGGTGGGCCCTGGGTTGGGCCGGGCATCAGGCACGTGCTAAAACCTTGCTCACAAGTGGCTCCCCACATAGGTGCAGATGGGGAACCTGCGCTTCTCCCTGGGCCATGTGCAGTACGATGGCGAGAGCCCCGTGGCTTTTCCCATGGCAGCCCAGGTGGGCTTGGGGGTGGGCACCTCTCTTCTGGCTCTGGGTGTCATCATCATTGTCCTCATATACAGGTGGGTGCAGCCAGATGTGGCTGGGCCGGGGCAGGTAGGGGGGCACGGCTGGATGGGAAGGGCAGACTAGGCCAGGGGTCAACAAAAATTTCCCGTAAAGGGCCAGAGTACCTATTTTAGGCTTTGTGGGCCAGGTGGCCTCAGTGGCAGCGGCTCAACTCCGCTGTTACAGAGCAGAAGCAGCCATAGACAGTATGCAAACACAGGAGCATGGTCGTGGGCCAGATTTGGCCTGGTTGTAGTTTGTTGATCCCTGGACTAAACTGCTAGGCTAGACTGGATATGGGGTGCGACTTGCCCAGGATGGGACGAGCTAAATTATTCTGGGCTAGGCCTTGGCTTGGCTGGGCATGACTGGGTCAGACTGTGCTGGCCTGAGCCAGGGTGAGGCCAGGGTAGACAGGCCTGGGCCTGAGGCACCAGCAAGGGCTCTGGCCTTGTCTGGCCTTCCGCTTCCTGACCTTGGTGCTGAGCAGGAGGAAGAGCAAGCAGGCCCTGAGGGACTATAAGAAGGTCCAGATCCAGCTGGAGAATTTGGAGAGCAGCGTGCGGGACCGCTGCAAGAAGGAGTTCACAGGTGAGGCTGCAGAGTAGGCCCGGAACATGCTTCAGGGCTCTGCGCAAGCCTGCTCCCGTCGCGTGGGATCCACGCCCGAACCTGGCCTCTTCTGCCCAACAGACCTCATGACTGAAATGACTGATCTCACCAGTGACCTTCTGGGCAGTGGCATCCCCTTCCTCGACTATAAGGTGTATGCCGAGAGGGTCTTCTTCCCTGGGCACCAGGAGTCACCCTTGCACCGGGACCTGGGTGTACCTGAGAGCAGGCGACCCACCGTGGAACAAGGGCTGGGGCAGCTCTCCAACCTGCTCAACAGCAAGCTCTTCCTCACCAAGGTGCCACGCGGTGCCCCACCCCAGGCCTCCCCACATCTGGCCCCTCCTGGCCCCACCCCTCCTGCTCCAGCCCCGCCCCTTCTCTGTCTCTCCTTTTCTGAACGGGCCCCTTCCTCCCTCCCTATTCCGGCTCCCTGGCGCCAGTTCATCCACACCCTGGAGAGCCAGCGCACCTTCTCAGCTCGGGACCGCGCCTACGTGGCATCTCTGCTCACCGTGGCGCTGCATGGGAAGCTCGAGTATTTCACCGACATCCTCCGCACCCTGCTCAGTGACCTGGTGGCCCAGTACGTGGCCAAGAACCCCAAGCTGATGCTGCGCAGGTCTGTGTGGCTGTCGGAAACCATGGGGGCCTTGTGGTTATAAGGGCTGGAGCCAAGGCCTGAGTCAGACCCTCTGGGGCTTAGGGGTCTGCAGAACAGAGAGCCTGGAGGCCCTACCTCCTGACCTTGTCCCTGCCCCTCCCCTTTCCTGTCATCCCAGGACAGAGACCGTGGTGGAAAAGCTGCTCACCAACTGGATGTCCATCTGCCTATACACTTTCGTGAGGGTGAGAGAGGCAGAGGTGGATGGGGCTCGGGCTCCCCTCCCAGGCGAGGCAGGACTCCACAGCTTCCAGCCCCCGTCAGCTCGTACGCTCCTGCCCAGCATGTCTCATCCACCTTAGGCCCTCTGTAGCCCGTCCCATTCCCCAGCTTGGACCATGTCCCATACAGCTCTGTTTCGTGCCTGTCACCTGCCCTGAGGGCCCTCACTGTCTGTCACTTCCCTAGGACTCAGTAGGGGAGCCTCTGTACATGCTCTTCCGAGGAATTAAGCATCAAGTGGACAAGGGGCCAGTGGATAGCGTGACTGGCAAAGCCAAATACACCCTGAATGACAACCGCCTTCTCAGAGAGGATGTGGAGTACCGTCCCCTGGTGAGGGAGGGAGGAAGGGAGAGGGATAGGGAGACAGAGGGAGGGAGGGATGGGGGAGGCAGGGAAGGAGAGTGTGAACCTGCACCGTGCAGTGGGGTCTGTGCCTGGCCAGGAGGAGGAGGGTAAGCATGCGTGGTCGTTGTGAAGGGCTGGCCGCTGGAGAGAGATCTTTAGATTAGCTTAGCAGCATAGAGGCTCGAGGGCCAGACCTCGAGGCAGAGGGCCTTGAGGATAGGGCCCGAGGCTTGACATGGGGTCAGAGTGGTCACAGCAAGGGTTTGGGCTGAGCCAGGGCCCGAGTGTTTGCCGGGCCCTTGTCTCAGTGTCCTGCCGGTGATGTGATGTGCCCACCAAGCTGGGAGCCAGCTGTGTCAGACTCAATCTGTCTCATCCTCTGCGTTGCTTTCCCCTTAGTGGAGTGCCTTCCTTGGGGCCCACACGGGGTGCCTTCCTTGGTGGCCCACACGGGGTGCCTTCCTTGGTGACCCACACGGGATACCTTTGAGAAAATCTCATTCAGGGTTTACTAAACCTGCCCCCTCTCAGGCTGCTAGGAATCCTCACTTCTTATGAAGGCTTCTCTCAGGTGCCTTAGCCTGACCAGTTGAGCCAGGAACCTGGGGACCTGAGTGAAGAAGGACTTGTGTTCACTTGTTTTTTCCGCCATTTTTCCTGTAGACATTTACTAGTCCACTGTGCTAGGTGCTGGGGTCAGAGTGGAGAAAGTCACTGTCCCTAGGGTGGGGGGTAGGTGGGTAAAGAGGTAAGAATTAGGGAGTCATTGGTGCTGAGAGGTCAGAGCCAGTGGCTTCCTCATGGGTTGTCCCTGACCTTGCGTGTTGGTCATCCCATGTGCGGCATGAGCCCTGATCGCTCCCGCATATGCCTCGGTAGACCTTGAATGCACTGTTGGCTGTGGGGCCCGGCGCAGGGGAGGCCCAGGGTGTGCCTGTGAAGGTCCTGGACTGCGATACCATCTCCCAGGCCAAGGAGAAGATGTTGGACCAGCTTTATAAAGGAGTACCTCTTGCCCAGCGGCCAGACCCCCGTACCCTGGATGTCGGTGAGGGTGGAGGGGAAGGGTAGCCTGGGGACCTGAGCCAGGGTGAAGGCTGGGCTGGCCCCGGGACCGTATTGCTCAGTGGGCACGGGGCAGAGGCTGGGACGACCTCTCACATGGTGAAGGGCCCCTGATCCTAGTCTTTGGAGGGGTTGGGTGAGGCTGCCCCCTGTCGGCGGGGCCTGTGTCCCTGGGGAGGAGGAGGTAGGCTCCACTGCAGGAAGGGTGTCCTGGAAGCCTTGGACTGAGTCCCAACTTACTCTCGCAGAGTGGCGGTCTGGGGTGGCCGGGCATCTCATTCTTTCTGATGAGGATGTGACTTCTGAGGTCCAAGGCCTGTGGAGGCGCCTGAACACCCTGCAGCATTACAAGGTGGGAGGGGTAAAAGCAGGAGGAGGGGTAGGCGGGGTGGGGCTGGTGAGAGGGTCACCAGCTGTGATCAGCAGGTCCCAGATGGAGCAACTGTAGCCCTGGTCCCCTGCCTCACCAAGCACGTTCTCCGGGAAAACCAGGATTATGTCCCTGGAGAGAGTGAGTATGCCCCCCCACCCCAGCCTCTATCCAGTCACCATCCTCTGCCCCTGCTTTGCTCAGTCCCCAGTACTGGGGCAGGTCCTCCGGACCTTGGGGTGGGCTTGTGTCTACCTCCCTTCTACCTAGAGAAGCCCTCAACCAGTGCTTCCACTCCTGGAAGTTGGTAGGCCGCTGGGGGCCCGGGGACGTGGTACCTGTTGAGAGGTGACAAACTGTGGGGTCTTGGCACAGGGACCCCAATGCTGGAGGATGTGGACGAGGGGGGCATCCGGCCCTGGCACCTAGTGAAGCCGAGTGAGGAGCCAGAGCCTCCCAGGCCTCGGAGGGGCAGTCTTCGGGGCGGGGAGCGCGAGCGAGCCAAGGCCATCCCTGAGATCTACCTGACCCGCCTGTTGTCCATGAAGGTGGGGCAGGAGGGATTAGAGGCTGGGGTCAGGGACGGGACAGGCCGTAGGTCTGGGCTGTGGGGGAGGGGACGGCTACTTACCGGATTTAGGGGTGGTGTGGGGCTCGCACAGGCATAGTGCCGTGAGGCGTCGGAGGCTGGGCTGGGGCAGAGGTCCCCTGTCCCCCTTGCTGACCGTACCTCCTCTGTGCTTCCCCTCCCCCACAGGGCACCCTGCAGAAGTTTGTGGACGACTTATTCCAGGTGATTCTCAGCACCAGCCGTCCCGTGCCGCTTGCTATCAAGTACTTCTTCGACCTGCTGGATGAGCAGGCCCAGCAGCACGGCATCTCCGACCAGGACACCGTCCATATCTGGAAGACCAACAGGTGGGGGTGGGGCTCGGGCGAGGCGGGCCAGGTGGGGGCGGGGCCTTCTCTCCCGCCTCCCCAGCACACTCATTGGCCTGCCTGCCCTACCCACAGCCTGCCGCTAAGGTTCTGGATCAATATAATAAAAAACCCGCAGTTTGTGTTCGACGTGCAGACATCTGATAACATGGATGCAGTTCTCTTGGTCATTGCTCAGACTTTCATGGATGCCTGCACCCTGGCCGACCACAAGCTGGGCCGGGTGAGTGGGTCAGGGTGGACACAGAGGGCACGAGTGGGGCAGGGTAGTATGGGCGGGGGGGTGGACAGTGTTGTGTGCATGCCGATTCCAGGCTTGGCCGACAATGGCAGGGAGGAGGGCGGGGGAGGCCTCTGACTCCAGCCCCAGGCCGGGCTTTGTCCCTGAGCTCCCTGGGAGGTGGCAGTGACGATGCCTCAGGAACTAAATCCACCGGGCAGCCTGGAGCTGTGCTGTGATGGTAGGATCCACACGTCCACCTGAAAACCGCCTGGCGGCCCCACCATCACCTCGGGCTCACCTCCTCCAGGTCTGGGCTCACCATAGCCAGAGGCCCAGGGATCAGAAGTGACCCTGCTTCTTTCTCATCCCCCACATGCAGGGGCGGAGGCGGTATCTGCCTGCCAGTGCAGTGAGCGCCAGGTGTGGGGCGAGGTGCTGGCAAGGGGAGCTGGGAGGCAGAGAGGAGTGGCCAGGGCTGTGGTGGTGGTGAGGTGTTGTCACAGTAGTAAGAGCCAAGGGAGTCCCATGACAGATATGGGGTCCCTGCTGCTATGGCTCAGGCACCCAGCAGACAGGGCCTGGGGCCCTGTAGGCCTGTGAAGGAAGCTGTTACCTCTTGAAGGATCTATCTCTAGACTTCTGTGAAGAAACAGAATGCTAACTTCTACTCTGTGCTGTCTTTTGAGAGCCATTTCTGTTCTGTGTGTGTTCTCGTCACTGTGCCTACAATGAACCGAGAACCATAGGGCCTTACCACGAGGACTGGGGGGCTACCTCGGGTGGATGCTCTGTGGTGGCTGGGGTTTTGCCCAACCTTCACCTTGCCTCCCCTTCCCAGCAAAACTGCAAATGCTCGCTGGGTAGCTCAGGAAGTGTCCAAACCAGGAATGCCTAGGGTCCTCCCACAGAGTGTTGGTGAGAAGGCGTGCATGCTGACTCATGACTCAGGTCCGGGGATTGTATCGCTGTCCACACGGGGGCCGGGGGTGGGGGGACACCATCTTACCTCACCCTCCTGGCAGCTTCAGGATGAGGCAGCAGGTGCAGCCCAGAGCTCAGTGCTGCAGAGCTGGGATCGGAACCCACTTCAGTGGTGGAGGATGTGTTTGGGTTCTGACCTGGGAGACCTCCTTCAGGCGCCAGCTCGGCCACTCTGAGTGAGGTGGTGTGCGGCAAGTTACTTTATTTTCTGGGTCAGTTTCCTGATTCTTATTTTTTATTTATTTTTTAAGTTTATTTCTTGAGAGAGAGTGAGTGCACGTGCAAGCAGGGGAGGGGCAGAGAGAATGGGGGGAGAGAATCCCAAGCAGGCTCTGCACTGTCAGAGCCTAATGTGGGGCTCGAATTCACAAGCCATGAGATCATGGCCCGAACTGAAGTCAGACGCTTTACTGATTGAGCCCCCCCAGGTGCCACAGTTTCCTGATTTTTAAAATGACCATGTGGGGACTGAGCAGCACGTGGGGAAGCAGCATTAGGGCTCCATATGGTGCTGCGCCCTCCCACCCTGCATGCTGGTTCCCTGCTGGGTCCGGGCGGAGGCGTGTGGAGCTGAGAAATGGCCTTAGAATAATTGGAGAAGCTCGAGGTGACAGAAGCGGAGATTGGACATCGGCGGAGGGGAGGGGGCAGAGGAGGTCCTTGCAGAAGGAAATGGGCCAGGGGCACCAGCCATCCCAGTTGCCTGGGACTGAGGGGTTCCCGAGATATTTGAAATGGAAACGGTGCTGGGAAAATTGGGACAGTTGGTCACTCTAAGGGGGCTCTCTTCTTTCTCTCCTGCTGGCGCCCAGGACTCCCCCATCAACAAACTTCTATATGCTCGAGATATTCCCCGCTACAAACGGATGGTGGAAAGGTATGAGGGCGAGGAAAGGGTCCGGAAGGGGGATGAGTGGACAGATTGATGGATGTTTATGGCTGCAGCCGTGGGATGGGCCCTGGTCGGGGGAGGAATGGTTTGTTTACCCAGCAGCTGGCCATGGTCTCTGGCAGGTACTACGCAGACATCAGGCAGACCGTCCCCGCCAGTGACCAAGAGATGAACTCCATCCTGGCTGAGCTGTCTCGGGTATGGCCCTCCCTCTGCTGCTTGGGTTGAGCACAGGCCTCCTGTCATGAGGATCCTGCTCGTCTGCAAGGAAGCCCTTGGGGCCTCAGCAGTCCTGTGAGCTGGTTGGGGACAGGACACACATCACCCGCATAATTGCAGAATGTTCCAGTGGCCACTATAAAAGACCAGGGCTTCCAGCATCTCACTACAGAGCAGCAGCTGCTTGGTGCCTGCAGCCGTGTTTGGGTCTGGGGGCCATGTATTCAGAGCAGCGAGGTGGCTGGGATTCAGCCCCGGGACAGCCCAGATTGGCCTGCCCGTGTCTTCATACAGCACTGCTTTCCTTGGTGTAGACGTGCCCCCACCTATTTTTAAAACAGTCCCCAAACATAAACTGCAGGGAACTTAGTGTTTCTGAAACAGCGATGGAGGACCACAAGCACACAGAACACTCAACAACAGCAGCTACGGTTTGGTGGTGGTGCTTTGATTGTCCGCTCACCCGACCCCCGTAGAAGCTCCGCAGGTTGGGTGCTATCAGCCCTATTGTCCTGACCAGGAGGTACAGGCTCAGAGATGACCCCGGGGAGGGGCCCCGTGTGACCTCCCGGAAGATGTGACAGAGGTCAGAGCAGACCTAGCTGGGTCACAGCTTGTAAGCGGCCGCTGTCCCACTGGGCTCTGCAACCATCTGGGGTCCCAGCTGGCACCTCGAGGGGAGAGAAGCAGGTCTCTGTTCACGCTGCAGGTCTGGGAGCCCTGGTCTGGAGGTGGGGCTTCCTGCCGCAGGGCCTGTGCTTTCTGCCACCTTCTCCCCATTTCCCAGGGGTCCTGTGGTTGATGATACCTCCTCTCATCTCTCTCACCTCTTCTCCCTAGAACTACTCTGGGGACCTTGGGGCGCGAGTGGCCCTACATGAACTCTACAAGTACATCAACAAGTACTACGATCAGGTGGGCAGAACCCTGGGCCCTGAGGGAAGGAGGGAGGGGCTGTGACTAGTGGTCTCCCCCAGGCGCAGAGCAGGCGCAGGGCTGGGTCCTAGTATCTTCCCTGCTCTCCCCTGTCCTTGCCCTCTCCCCTGGGGCTCCTTGGCAGCAGCTGGGATCCAGGGTATCTGCCAGGGCCTGGAGATGGCGTGGGGGATGGGCTGGGAGCGACACACAGCTGCCGCCTCTGCCCCCACCTTTCCCTGGCCTCCATCCCTACCTGAGTCCCCACAGTGGCAGTGTGCTGTGCATGGCCCGAGAGGAGGGTCGTGCCAGGGGTGAGTGAGGTCACAGCAGAGCCAGCAAGGGGGCTGTCTGGGGAACTTGGAC
Organism: Paguma larvata; assembly: GCA_030068075.1. NCBI lineage: Eukaryota > Metazoa > Chordata > Mammalia > Carnivora > Viverridae > Paguma > Paguma larvata. The sequence goes on along the minus strand of CM057842.1, from coordinate 16,674,934 downwards.
TGGGCCTCAAGATCACGGCACCTACGAGTCAGCCTGCTAAGTGTCTGCCAGAATCATCCCCTCAGATGTTTGTGTGGCACCAGCGATGTGGCTATTGCTGTTCAGAGATGAGGAGCCTGCCACGTGGCCGGCCTGGAGGATAGTCATTTAATGCGAATTCCAGGCACCCCGGGCTTGCTCAGGCAGTGTGAGCCTCTGCACGGGGGGAGGCAGGGGTTTGCGATATATCACATACCGTCGTGGAGATGGCGCAGGCCAGCCCCTCCTGGGCCCCGCCACTGCCCTGTGGCGGCCCCTGTTTGTGCTTATGTAGTTGGTGTTGAGTCAGAATCTGTCCTGCCATCAATGAGCCCTGTGAGGGCAGGATCACACGTGTCCCATCATTGTGGGGTCCCTGCTCTGTGGAGTTCCGGCACCTTGGGGATGAGAATACAGGAAATGCTTGGTGCCTGGTGGGCAGGGGGAACCAGGGGGCTAGAACAGGGCTTCTAGGGGGTTCATGGAGAAAAGGGGAAATGGTGGATGTGGTTGGGGTCCACTCAAAATGATTTTTACCAGTGGAGGTAGATGCTTGTTATGTGAGTGCTAAGTACTGAGTAAAATACTCCATTCTCCACCTAATCCTTAAAACCCCACACCGGCTTCACCAGCAAGGCCCCGAGGAAGTGAGATGGCTGGCTGGGGCCCCCAGTTGTGCCCCAGTATCTGAGGAGGCCTGCTGAGGGCTGTGGGGGGATGCGGTGGCCGGCGGGCCCCACTGACCGGCCGGTCTCTGCTGCAGATCATCACTGCCCTGGAGGAGGACGGCACGGCTCAGAAGATGCAGCTGGGCTACCGGCTCCAGCAGATCGCGGCCGCTGTGGAGAACAAGGTCACGGACCTGTAGGGAACTGGCCAGCCCTGGCCTGCCGTTGCCTCAGCCCTGCCCGGGCAGCCCTGGAGCCGTGAGGGAGAAGCCGCCTTCTTAGATGCCTGTAGTACCTGACGAGCAGAGTTAGTGGAAGGTGGCCCCCGGGCTCCTAGGACCTCTGGCCTGGGCCTTGCTGGACCTACCTCGCAGGGGCCGTGAGGCTGATGGAGTGGTGCCCGGCCTGCTCCCCGAGCCCGGTGACCCTGTGGGCTCTTTTCTGTGTGACGTCAGTCTGTGGGGAGTCAGGGACTCAGGGCTTCCAGAGTGTCTGGAAGGGCCTCCAGCCTTTGGAGAAACTGTACTGTTCCTGAACACTGGTCTTTGTCCCACCGGGATTCCGAGGGGAAGGAGGAGAGCCCCACTTCCTGTCCTTTCCTCCGCCATCACCCCTGACCTCAGTTTAGCTGCCTCTGGCCTTGTTGCTGCTGCCACGTTCCTAGGTCCGAGAGACGAATGCCTTTCCTAGGCCACTGCAGACTGACCCCTTGGCAGGGCTGGCCGCCTCAGGGCCACCCTGCCTCAGAGGCAGCCAGTGGTGAGGGGCACTTGCTGCAGGGACCTGGGGGAGATCGATGGCCCCACTGACCCAGCTCTTAATTAAAGGATAACACACTGGTTGGTGTCTGATATGTGGGCTCGGCCCAGCCCCGCCCCTCCCTTCCCCTCCCCTGGTAGGAGGCTGTCAGCTGTGCCTGGCAGGCACTGGGGGGAGGTGGAATCTGTACCCTGGGCTGCAGACTGTCAGGCCGGCTGGGCTCTTTTTGACTCCTAGGCAGGCCTGCTGGGGTGAAAGCTTCTGGGAGGGAAGTGAGAACCCCATCCAGGATGGGCTGGGGAGCCTGTGACCCGAGGCGGAGGGGTCTGAGTCCCTTCAGGGGCCCTGCCTTGTCTGCAGCTTAAGTGTTCTAACGCCACCAACCAGGTCCCGTCGTCTGGAAGGGCAGTGGGAGAAGAGGGCACCGGTGCAGGCACCTTCAGGGAGAGTGGGTCTGGGGGCTCTCTTCCTCGGTCCTGCTTCCAGGCTCTCCACACTCCTGTTGGCTGGGGCTGTTTGAAGAGACCCCGGGATACTGAGTTGTCCTCTCCCCGCAAGCGTCTGGGGTGGGGATCCCAGCCCAACTGTCTGCCTGTGCAAAGGCCGCCTTGGGTGAGGTTTCCTGATTTCTGCCTGGAGGTGAGCTTCGAGACTATCTCAGTCGGGTCTTGTGTTGCTGGGTCTGTGGGGCTGTGTGTTGATGCCCCTTTGACTGAGACCACCCTCGGCCTCAGCCGGAGGCCAGCCTGCCAAACAGAAATGCTCTAGAATCTTGAGGTGGCTCTCTGCTTACTGCCCCAGCCCAGAGACCTTCCACCTGCCTTCCCCTCTGACCAGGGGCCCAACCCTCACTTAGGGGTCTTCACTGAGTTTGAAGAGACAGAGACTTGATAGGATTTCAGGAGTCCCTTCCCCCGCTCTCAATGGTCCTAGACAAAACCATCTCAGAGTCCTTGTCCCTATAGCAGCAGGAGCCACACCGGCCTGTCCATGCCCACTTGGTCACAGCGGCTATTCTCTGGTCTGATGTCCCTCCCTTTCTGTTTCTGTCCAATGTCAGGACCACAGTCAGAGAGGTCAGCAGTCGGGCACCATCATTGGGAGCACGGGTGCTTTGGTCCTTCAAATGGTGGCTCAGAATGGCTCAGACCCCCTCACGGGCTGTCAGGTCAAATGATGGGCTCCCAGGGAGCAGACCCGAAGGGAAGTTCAGTCTGAGGTGGACTTGGTCACGACAGGCTCACGCCTGTGTTCCAGGCTTAGGCCACTACAGGTTCCTGGCACCGGTAGGTGAGGGGAGGAAACCAGGTACCTGCATGCCTGGGGGAGGGGAGGGCTGAATGTTGAATGTACTCTGAGTCATTCACTTTCACATCTCAGCCCTCACAGAACACCGTTGGAGGTGGATAATGCAAATCTACAATGATAACGTAGGAATTTCTAAGTCCTCACTCAGATGCCATGGCTGAGAACAGAGTTCCAACGCTGACAGCTCTTTGTGATTGCTCACTTGAGTCTGGGCCGCAGTTTCAGTGTCAGACACTTGTCATCATCCAGTTTGACCAGTGTCTTCCTAATGTTTCTGATCAAGGTGGCAGAAGTGTGCCCTTGTGGCGGTATTTCCCATAAACATGTTAGCGTGCAAAGGACCTTGTTTCTCACCAGGGGCTCCTTCAGTGGTTCAGGAAGTGATTTGCTTGAGTAAAAGGACTTTCACTAATTTAAATATTGGAATAACTGTCCAGACAAGATCGAGGAGTTGTGTTTTTGTTAACTTTTTTAGTATTTAAGGAACTGTGCTAATCGATATAACAGCCGAATTTATGCTGATAAATGTTGGTATCGTTTTGGTAGCTCGTTGAAACCTTGGGAGTGGGCAGAAGGACTCCAGATCCTCGTGGCCAGTGCTGACAGATGGCTCTCGGCTGTGCTGAGGGCCACAGAGTAGGCCTGGCTGTCCCAGGCTTCTCTGTTTGGTGCCCACGCTCGCGTATCAGGTACCCTTCCACCCCCCAGGTTTTCATTAGGTTAACACATTCTAGAACAAATTCAGACCCAAACTGTCTGGGTAGCTGACTGGTGATGCTCCATGGATCTCCCTTTAGTTGTCCCTTTAAATGTTCTGTTCTTTTTTAGAGAGCGCATGAGCAGGGGAGGGGCACAGGGAGGGAGGGAGAGAATAAACAGGTTCCACGCTCAGTGTGTTCCGGTTCCCTTCTAATTAAGAATGATGGTTTATCCCCATTCCAAACATGTACCAGAAATCAAAGGCAAAGATAACATCTTGGTATTTGAAAGGAATTTGTTCCATGATTGCAATTTTGAGGTTTTATTTGTAAGTGGTTTGCTTACCTAGCTGATACATGCACTTGAAGCAGAATGCTCTTTGGGCTATCTGAGTGCCCTCAGGGCTAAGCCAAGAGTGAGCAGCCCCTCCCCCCTGGCGTGTGGCTGGACCACTGGGGAGTTGGGGACTCGGGATGGTGGTGTACCGCCATCTTCTGGTCATGGTGTGGAATTTTATCAGAGGCTGTTACGGATCTTTCTGTGTCTGGAGCTCTAGTGCTGGGCTCAGTGGGTAACCTTGCCTTGTCTCTACCCTGACCTCTAGTTTAGATGTGAGATACAGCTAAGAAATTAGCTGGGGTCCTGTAACAGTGAATGGACTAGTCCAGAAAACAAATCACAGAGTGTGTCAAACAGAAGATTAATTACAGTAATGTTGGGAGAGCAAAGCAGGGAGTAAAGGTACCCAGAGATTAGCGACCACCGAAGCCTTTCACCCCAACACTGGCAAGGGCCCAGCCCTATAACCGGTGACTATGGGATCCGCCGGGGCCGTGTGCTCCCTGGTGCTTGCTGATGGGTGCCTGACTTCCCCGCCACATACTTATCGTGGAAACTTCACGTTCATCTCCATGCGTGCGTGTGCACGCACACACACACACACACACTCCTAGAAGCATCTCTTCCCCAAATCTCCTGACAGAAAGGCAGGAGACCTGGATTCTAGTTTGAGTTTCTCCTCCCTTTACTGGCTGGGCCTCTGGGGAGAAGGGTAGAGTCATTTTGGTATGTGGCAGGGGCCACCTTGTGGCACAGGGTCGGACCTCAGGTTGGCCCGGGGCAGGGTTTAATGAGGAAATGTCAAGTGCTGGATCCGTTCCGTTCCTGCTGGGAAGCTGGTGGCACAAACCAGAACAGAGGTGAGGGAGGCGGATTTAATGGAAGGACTATTGACGGAGCTGCAGGCCTTTGCTTAGAGAAGCCAAGCAGGGTGGTGCAGCCCCGACATTCCTGGCCCTGTCGTGAGGCGGCGGGGACCGGGCAGGTATCAGCACCAGTGGGAGGTGCCCCGCAGGAGCTGAGGCCTTCGGAGGAAGACCGCCTGCCCCATGGCAGGAAGAGCACTGGTGAAGAATTACCCTGGCCCCTGGCTCTGCCCACCGCCCTGTCCTGTCAGCTCCCCCTGTTGGCCAAGCCACTTGAAAACCAGAGGGCAGGGGAGCCTGGCTGGCACAATGTGGGGAGGTCCGCTCGTGTGTACAGAACAGGGCGAAAAATCAGGGCAGGCCTGGCGGGCAAACAGGGCATCGCCTCTTTGCCCTGGGAGGCGCATAGCCTGTGTAGTGTCATTCAAGGCCACAGAGTTAATGTCATAGCAGGACTTGGTTCCAGGGATTTTTCCACCACATCCTGTGACCTGCTGCCCCTTGATTCCCAGGAGGCCCAGCCTTACAGAGGTTTCTCATGCCCAGGGTCCCCCCGGGGGTCTCCCTGGCTGCAGAATGGGGGATTCAGGAATCCAGGGGATGCCTTTGCCCTCTGTCTTGCCAGCATCTCCGCTTTGACCCCCACAAGAGGGAGGTGCTACTCTGGCATTGTCTACTGGTTGGGAGCTAATCCGGGGGAGGCACAGAGGGTGTCTTTTCCCTGGGGGAGGTTGAACCCATCCAGAGGGAGTGACTTGCTCAGGATCACATGGCAAGGAGGTCGAGAGCCAGCTTCTGACTCCCAGGTGGAACCCTGGACTCTCGCTGCCTCATGCTGCCCAGGTCCAGCCTCATACCCTGCCCTGTCCCGGTGGGGACGGGGCTCAGGCTCCCGGTGCTGCCTCCTGCACCCCTGTGTTCTCAGCTCTTTTACTGAATCGGGTCCTTGGGTCTCTTGGTGGGCCTGCCAGTCCCAGCTTCTTTTGTTTCTTGTACCTCACTCAGTCTTGGTTTCCCATCTGCTCTCCTTCTCTTGCCTCCAGTGCTTTGGTCCACTTCTCCTTTTACTTCTGTCTACTTTTGATTCCTATATTTGAAGGGAGTCATATTTAGGATTTTAAGTCTTTGTGTTTACATTTTTAAAAAGTTTTAAAGTAAAGTATAGCTGATGTATAATACCAGTTTCAGGCATGCAACGTAGTGATTCAACAGTTACACACATTATGAGCTGTTCACCACCAGGTAAGTGTATTACAGTATTGACTATTCCCTTTGCTGTGCTTTTCATCCCAGTGACTTATTTTATAATTGCAAGTTTGTACCTCTTAATCCCCTGCACCCATTTTGCCCTTCCTCCTCGCCCCCTTCTCTTTAGGCAACCACCAGTTCTCTATGAGTGTTTCTCTCTTTTGTTATTTGTTCATTACACTTTTTAGATTTTTTTTTAAGTTTATTTTTGAGGGACAGAGAGAGGGAGAGAGATAATCCCAAGCACGATCCTCACTGTTAGCGCAGAGCCTGACAAAGGGCTTGAACTCACAAACCATGAGATCATGACCTGAGCTAAGAGTCTGATGCTCAACTGACTGAGCCACCCAGGTGCCCCATATTATTCAGATTGTACATGTAAGTGGAATCATATGGTATTTGTCTTTATCTGATTTATTTCACTTTGCATGATACCCTCTAGGTTCATCCTTGGGTTATTGCAAATGGCAAGATTCTTTTTTTTTATGACTGAATAATAGTCCATTGTGTACACACACACACACACACTCATCTTTATTCATCCACCAATGGATAGATTGCTTCCATGTCTTGGCCATTATAAAGTACTGTAAAAACGTAAGGGTGCATATCTTTCTGAACTGGCATTTCTGCTTTCTTCAGGTAGGTACCCAGAAGTAGAATTACTGGACCATGTAGTATTTCTATCTCCAATTTTTTCAAGAAGCTTCAGACTGTTTTCTAGAGTGTCTGCAACAGATTCCTTCCCTACCGGCAGCGCACAAGAGCCCCCTTTCCTCCACATCCTCACCAACACTGGTTATTTCTTGTCTTTTTGATCCTAGCCATTCTGACATGTGTAAGGGGATATCTTATTGTGGTTTTGATTTGCATCTCCTTGATGAATAATGATGTTGAGCATCTTTCCATGTGTCTGTCAGCCATCTGTATGTCATCTTTGGAAAAATGTCTATTCAGGTCCTCTGCCCGGTTTTTAACGAGATTGTTTTTTGGTGTTAAATTTAGAACTTCTTTTATTTTGGATGTTAACTTGGCTATTTTATAAATTTTAACATTTTGGATATTAACCCTTTATCGGATATATCATTTGCAAGATCTCCCATTCAGTAGGTTGCCTTTTTGTTGATGGTTTTCTTTGCTGTGCAAAAGCTTTTTAGTTTGATGTAGCTTCAATTGTTTATTTTTGCTTTCGTTTCCCTTGTACGAGGAGACCTCTCTAGAAAAATGTCGCTAAGGCTGATGTCAAAAAGAAACTTGTGTGTGTCAGTAGTTGATCTATATTTGTTGGTGGGTAGCATTCCATTGTGTGGACGGACCTGCATTGATCTTTTCACCAGTGGAAGGACATTTGGGTTGTTTCCAGTTTTTGGTGATTATGAACACAGTTGCTGTAAGCATTTACATACAGGTTTTTGTGTGACCAGAAATTTCATTTCTCTTAGGTAAATACTTAGAAGTGGGATCACTAGTTAACATAGCCAGTGCATGTTTTATTTCACGAGAAGTCGCCCAACTATTTCAAAAAAATGGCTGTAGCGTTTTGCGTTTCTGCCAGCAAAGTATGAGAGTTCTGGTTGCACATACTCCAGCTGTTGGCATCGTCAGTCTCCCCCCGCCCCCTCCAATCTAACGGGTGTATAATGGCGTCTCATTGCGGCTTTAATTTAGATTTCTTTAATAGCTAATGATGTTGATCATCTTTTATGAACTTGTCTGCCTCTTGTATATCCTCTTTGGTGATAAGTAGATGTTCAAGTCTTTTGCCCATTTTTAATTGGGTAATTTTCTTGTTGAGTTTTAAGAGGTCTTTATTTTTAAAGTTTATTTTGAGAGAGTGAGCATGAGCGTGGGAGGGAGAGGTGGGGGAGACAGAGAATCTGTCAGCGCAGAGCCGGAACCCACAAACCGTGAGATCATGGACCTGAGCCGAAACCAAGTGTCACTCAATCCACTGAGCCACCCAGGCGCCCCAAGAGTTCTTTATGTTGGGACGTAGGTCTGTAGGGGCTCAAAGGATTTGGAGGCAAGGACACACAACAAGCTTTACCGGTGGTGCGTGGAGGGGAAGGTCCACCTCTCACGAGACTGTCTAGAAGCTTGTGGTGCAGAGGCCAGCATCCAGAGGGGAGGACGGACAAGGGGACGGAGGTAGCTCAGCAGCACAGCTGTGCACATGCGAGTTGAGGGGGAGGGATGTGGCTCTGGGTCAAATAGTCCCAAATGACTGTGGCAGCCAGAAGGTTCTGGCTTATCAGTGGGGAATAGCTGTCAGGGGAGGCTTTAATGGGGGTATAAAAAGCAGACAGGCTCTGAACAGCCAAAAATCTGCTTGTTTGGGCTATTTCAAAAATAATGTGTTAAAATTTGAATCTGGCACCTGTAGGCTTTTGTGGTAACTGGTCTTGTGCTTATTTTTGGAGCCAGTGATAAAGCACCTTAGGAACTTTAGGATCCAGAATCCTAGAAGGTCACAAACTAGGATTTTTAAAACCTTTTTTTTTTCCCCAGCCAGTCTGACCCTTGAGTAGTAGCCAGGAGAATTGGTCCAGAAAGAAAAGATTTTGATGTATCTATTTTGTTAGCAGATCAATAATTATGGCGCCTTTGGTGTGTGTCCCATACTCTGTAAAACTTGGTGAGGGTGTTTACCTCTGGGCAGCAGGCCGCGCTGGCCAGCACTAGATCCTGCCCTCCTTGAGCTACCTGTGAGCCAGGTGGGGCTAGGGGACACTGAATGTGTGGCTGTACTGGTGAAGGTCGGTACTTCTCAGGTAAGGAAAGGTTAAAGGGGTTAAAGTTGAAGGTCACGTGCAGGGCAGCTGTTGGTGTCCTGGGACTTGCCCCTATGGTGCTACCCCATTCAGGGCATTTAATTCTGTTAAATTACAAAAATTCAACCAAGTAAATTTTATTTTCTGTTTTTAAAAAAAAATGTTTTATTTAAATGTTTATTTTTGAGAGGGAGACACAGAATCTGAGGTAGGCTCCGAGCTTTGAGGACAGAGCCCAATGCGGGACTGGAATTCATGGACCTTGAGATCATGACCTGAGCCAAAATCAGATGCTTTAAACAACTGAGCCACCCAGGTGCCCCTCAATCGAGTGAATTTTATAGATCGAAGTGGCTTTATTAATTCATTAATGAATTAGACAGCATCCCCATCTAGCAAGTAAAGGGGAGCTCCAAAGGGCTACAGAAAAAGGAAATGTTTTTAAAGAAAGTGAGAGAATTAAAAAGGGAAATTATGATCAACAAACCCACTGTTTTAGGCAAGGTCTCGCGCCTAGGGGAATGGAAGGGGCCTAGCAGTAAATTTTCTAATGCTTACCAGGTAAAGGTTACATTTCTGGCGGGCTGAAATTGCAGTTAGGTTAGGGCCCCAAATCCCTAAACCAAGAAATAATACCTAACTTAAGGGACACCATTTGGGGTCTGCGGTTCTCTTTTTCACGGTTCTACCTCCAGGGGGGTGTGTGGGGGACGCAGGAGCAGGCCCAGGTTCACTCCACTGCCATTAGTGGAGCAGAGTGAAGAACAAGGTGCTAGAGAAGACGCCTCCCTCTCTCCGGTAAAGTTTTTACTACATAGAATGTGTTAGTCAAAGCAATAAGTCATTCATTCATACATGTTTTTTGAGTGTATCCATTAAAGCAGTGATATCTAGTAGAGGAGTTCTAAGGGAAGGAATAGTCCTGTTTACTTTGCTGTGGCCTTCAGCACTAGCAGTCCCAGGGAGATGGAAGAAGGGGGTTGGGGGAGTCAGTACCCCTTCTGGAACTAGGTTGGCTGTGGTGGAGGTCCAGCCTTACAGGCAGTCACCAGCAGCAGCTGCCCACCCCCAGAGCTTCCTGGGGCTGAGACAGAATTCTAACCTGGCGTGGATTAGGGAGCACAGGTCCAAAGTGGGCTGCCAGAGCCGTAGGGATGTTTATAAAAAGAAGGAGCTACAGTATCACTAGGTTTATTTCTGTGGTTTCTCGAATTCTTTTTACCCCAAAACCAAGTTAGAATAGTCCCTTTATTACACCTTCATCAAATTACCTCAATTTGTATGTGACCTCTGTCTAGTCCTGCGACGTTGACTGATGTCAGCTCCACCTCCGAGGAGGAGGAGGAGCTGAGAGAGGCAGCTGTCCCCATCATCCTTCTCCAAGGGGCAGACTTCCCTTCAGTTTACCTACAAGGAAAGGACGGTTACTTTTCCGAGCTCTGTGGCCTGACCTCCACTTTGGCCGGGGTCCTGTAGTCCTTCGTGGAGTCCTTAAAAAGTCTGTGAATAAGGCACGTGGCATTTGTTGACTTTTCTGGATTTATCCTATTCTTTTTTTCATTCCCCAAGTTAGAAGGTTTCTCTTCAATTCTAGCCACCTTAACCATGGATCTTAAGGTTTTTTGCATTTGCAGTTTTGAATGATGTGTGGTGCTGTGTGTAGAAAGTTTTCTCTATATACTTGACTACTATTTTTTCTGGAAAATAAGAGCCCAGAAGCAGTTCAATTTTGTCTCTCGACTTAGCATCCCACAGTGCCTGTGGTTTCTAAATAACCTCTTTGCTCCTGTTTCTTTTAACAAATTACATTCTTGGTGCCTGTCCACATATTTTACATACTTCTCCTCTGTCACATCTTTGTGTCCACTGCCACACGTTACCTTTACGACAGATTCTAATCAAGAAAATGACCTCACTGCCTTTCCTTAGTTACTGGGGCTACTTTTTTTTTTTCAATTGAGGTAAAATTGGTATATAACATATTAGTTTCAGGCAAATGCTACGGCTACTTCTAAATCAATTTTTTAAATGTCAATGAAAAGGATCTTTTAAGAATATATATTTATAGGGTCACCTGGGTGGCTCGGTCTGTTCAGCGTCTGACTTTTGACTATCCACTCAGGTCATGATCTCAGGGTTCCTGAGTTTGAGTCCAACATCGGGCTCTGCACTGACAGTGCAGAGCCTACTTGGGATTCTCTCTCAAAGTAAATAAAAATTAAAAAAATATAAATCTATGAAATAAAAGACAACAAATATGTGGATTATACCCTGCTGTGGATTATACCCTGCAACTGTCTGTGTGACCTAACACTTTGACTCTCTATCCTTGGGTTAGTGGTACTCTTCTCTGACTTCAGCCAAACATGGGACTGTCCCAGAACTTTAAGGTGCTGTTTACAGTGTATCTCCTGTCAACTTTTCCACCCAATCTTGTCACCTCCATAGACCCCTCACTGGGCTTCCTTTCCTTTATCCTCCAGGTCACAGCTTAATGTTTAATTTGACCAGGGCACCTGGATAGCTCAGTTAAGCGTTCTACTTTGCCTCAGGTCATCATCTCATAGTTCATGAGTTCAAGCCCCACATCTGGCTCTCTGCTAGCAGCACTGAGCCTGCTTAGCATCCTCTATCCCTCTCTCTCTCTAGAAAATAAACATTAAAAAAAAAAGTTATTTTGACCAAGAGGGGATGGTGGACACATTAACAAACCCATACTGCTCATTGGAGAAATCGCCCATTGAGATTACATTCCCATCAGAGTCCTTATCTACCCGTTCAGGTCATTTTTCTTCCAGTCCTCTCCACTTCTCAAAGCCATCCCCATGGCTCTTAGGGTTGATTTATTAGTACTCTCTCCCCTGAACTCTGAATCCTGAGCCAGAGATACAAACCTAGGGGACAGTTCTTTATCGCCTCCATTACAGTGGCTGTGATGATAGAGAAATTGAAATTTTCATGTGATTTAACTTTTGCTATATTTTCTATTTCCTAGGCCCCTTGAGCATTTTTTTTATTACCATCTGTATTCTGAGTCTTTTCTAGCTACCTTTAAGTATTAACGTCTATGTTTTTTTCAAATTTATTTTTTGGTTCCATTTTACAGAATTTATTTTTGCTTGCTTACAAGCAAAAACAGTGACTAATACAGATGGCCTTCACTTTTTCAGTTATTTTATTCATTTTTAAAGATTTTTAATTTTTAATTTTTTTAAGTAGTTTACACCCAAAATGGGGCTTAAACTTAAAACCCCAAGATCAAGAGTTGCACTGTCCACTAACTGAGCCAGCTAGGAGCCCCTTAATTTTTTTTTTTAAAGTAGACTACGTGCCCAAAATGGGGGCTGAACTCACAGCCCTGAGATCAAGAGGGTTGTGCCTTCACTTTTACTACCTTAGTATTCGATACTGTCCCTGATGGCAAGGACAAAGGATATGTTGCTCCACATTCTGTTACAGTGTCTGATTTACCAAAGATAGTTAAATCATTGCTTCTTTCCCAATATCACTAAAATAATCATTCTGAGTTTGCAAACAGAATTCTCTTTACTACATTGAAGGAGATCATGCAAGGTTAATTCCATTAGTTTCCATATCACATATGCAAAGAATACATCACCAGAATGCTGGACTCACGATTTTTTGACACCACACATACTATGCTCGTGTTATCACATATTGCTTTGGAGACATAGCTGCCAACAGAAAAAAAAAAAAGGTAATTAGTGGACAAAAGGGAAAGTAGTTATTTCTATTGTTGATACTAAATTTGAACCTGACAAAGATGCCTTTTTCTCAAATCAATGGTCCTTCAGTCATTGAAGTCACTCATAGATTTGGTTTTGAATGACTGCACAGATCTGGCAAAGTTATGTTGATAATTCTTTGCAGGAGTAGCCCCATGGGGTGATGGGGAGATTGGGGGGCATGGCCCTATCAACTCTTCTCCTCCTATGTTAAGGAGGTGATACTCCTACCCCTCTTCTCTGGTGTCCAGAAACCGGGGGTAGAGTTCTGTTAACCGTCCCTGCCTTGCGCTAACCCAAGCAAAGGTGGCACCTTTACCCCTCCACTGGGGAAACTGAGGTGGAGCCCTGTTGCCCATCTCCTCCCCTGCACTACGGAGAGTAGAGGTGGACTCTTCCCTTCAAACACTGCAGAGACAAGTAATAGCTAAAAACTCCTCAAATTGGGAAACCTACAGATTGAAAAAGTTGATCAAACCCAAACAGGTTAAATTCAAAGAAGTCCACATCGAACATACCAAATTTCTGAAAACTAAAGACAAAGAAAATAACCTGAAATCAGCCCAAGAAAAATGACCCTGGATCTATAGAAGAGCACCACTTTGAATGACAGTGGATTTCTCATCGGATACCATAGAAGCCAGAAGGAAATAGCACAACATTTTCCAAATGCTGAAATAAGTTAATACACCAATTAAAAGCCAGATCTTGGCACAATGTGGATAAAAAGCATGACGCAATTAGATGCTGTCTACAAGAAACTCGCTTCAATTATAATGATATAAGCAGACTGGAAGTAAAGGAATGGAAAGCAATGTAACATACAAACAATCAAAAGAGAGCAAGATTAGCTAAATGAATAATAGGTAAAAGTAGATCTCAGAGAAAAGAAAACTGCCAAGGACAAGGAGGGACATTACACAAAAAGGCCAACTAACCAAGAAGACATAATAATACTAAATTATGTGCCAAATAACAGAGCTGCAAAATGAAGTAAAAACTAATAGAATTAAAAAAAATTTTTTTAATGTTTGTTTTTTGAGAGAGCAAGCGAGAACTCACTAACGGGAAGGCACAGAGAGGGAGACACAGAATCTGAAGTAGGCTCCAGGCTCTGAGCTGTCCACACAGAGCCAGATGTAGGGCTTGAACTCACAAACCGTGAGACCATGACCAGAGCTGAAGTTGAAGGCTTAACCAACTGAGCCACCCAGGCACCCCAAAACTGATAGAATTTAAAGGAAAAAGAGACAAATCCACATTTATAGTCAGGAAATTCAATGGTCTTCTCTCATAATTTGTAGAACCACTAGACCAAAAATGAAGGAATATGGAGGAATTAAAAAAGATAACCACAAGGATGTAGGTGCCAATTATAGAACATTCCACCCAACAAGAGCAGATATGCATTCTTTTCAAGCCCATGGAAACTTCACCAAGATTGTTTTATGACCAGGGTAGAGTCTAAGTTAAACAGACATAAAAGAATGGAGAACATACAGAGTATGCTCTCTAGAATTGATTCACACTAGAAATTGCAGCCAAAGCAGTGCTTAGTGAGGAATTTACAGCATCGAATGCTTATATTTAAAAAGAGAGGTCTCAAAGCAATAATCTAAATTTCCACCTCAAATATTAGAGAACAAAATAAACCAAAGCAAGAAGAAAATAAAAGAGCAGAGATGAAACTGAGAACAGAAAAAGAAAAGTTGTTACTTTAAAAAGGTAATTGAAATTGATAAACCTCTATTAAGACTGGCAAAAAAAAAAAAAAAAGACAAATCACCAATATCAGGAGTTAAAGGAGTTGATATCACCATACATTCTGCAGATATGTAAAAGACTGAAAGGAACAAATCCACACATATAAACTGACAAGTTAGATGAAATGACTAACTCCTGGAAAACCACAAACTACCAAAGCTCACTCAGCATAAAAGAGACAATCTGAATGATGCTATAACCATTAAAGAATTCATAGTTATAATCTTCCAAAAAAAAAAAAAAAAGTAATCTCCAGGCCCAGATGGTTACACTGGAGACTATTAATTTTATTTGTTGTTTATTTTTATTTTTTTGAAGTAGGCTTCATGCCCAGTGCAAAGCCCAATGCAGGGCTTGAACTCACAACCCTGAGATCAAGAGTCGGGTGCTTAACTGACTGAGCCCCCTACTAAACTTTTAAAAAAGAAGTAACACCCGTTTTACAAAATCTCTTCCAGAAGATAGAAGGTGAGGAAACACTTGCCACTAATTTTATGGAGCCACCACTATTTTAATGCTGAAATGAGACAAAGACAGTACATAAGACTACCAATCAATATCCCTCATGAATACAGAGGTAAAAATCGTTAACAAAATATAAATTGAATCTAGCAATATATAAAAAGACAAATGCAATATGACTAAGTGGGGTTTATTTCAGGAATGCAAGGCTGGTTCAATATTCAGAAAATCAATGTAATTTGACTTGTTAACAACCTAAAAAGGAAAAATGAGTGGCACCTGGCTGGTTCAGTGGACACAGCATGCTATGATTGAGCTCAGAGTCATGAGTTTGAGCTTCATGTTGGGAATGGAGATTATTTAAAAAATAAATTCTTGGGGCACCTGTGTGGCTCAGCCAGTTAAGCATCCGACTTCACTCAGGTCATGATCTCATGGTTCAGGAGTTTGAGCCCTACATCCAGCTCTCTGCTGTCAGCACAGACCTTTGGATTCTCTGTCCCCCTCACTCTCTGCTCTTCCCCGACTCACACTCCCTCTTTCTCTCTCTCTCAAAAATAAACATTAAAATTTTTAAAAATAACATCTTAAAAAATAAAAATTAAAAAAAAAAAGAAATAATGTTCTTATAGTAATTGATGCAGGGAAAGCATTTGGCAAAATTAAACATCTATTGATAAAAACCCTCAGCAAATCAGGACTAGAAGGGAACTTCCTGAACCTAATAAAAAGCGACTACAAAAACATACAGTGAATATCATAATGGTGAAAAGACTCAACACTTTCTATAAAGGCAAGGATACCTGCTCTCCATAACAATGTTATTACTGAAGGTTTTTATGTTTTTAAGTCAGCTCTACACCCAATGTGGGGCTTGAACTCACGACCCTGAGATCAAGAGTTGCATGCTCTACAACTGAACCAGTCAGGTGCCCCTTGTTACTGAAGGTTATATCAAATGCAATAAGTCAAGTACAAGGAATAAAATAGTTATGGATGGAAAGCAAAGGGGAAAAAAAAACCTATTGATGAGTGACATGATCGTGTACATAGAAAAATCACAAAATATCTATAAATCTATTAATAAAAGCTATTTGAATAACAGTTTACCAAGGTTGCAGGATACCAAGTTAGTATTTCAAAAGTCAATCTTGGGGTGCCTGGGTGGCTCAGTCGGTTGAGCATCTGACTTCGGCTCAGGTCATGATCTTGTGGTTCATGAGTTTTAGCCCCGCATCAGGCTCTGTGTAACAGCTCAGAGCCTGGAGCCTGCCTCAGATTCTGTGTCTCCCTCTCTCTCTGCCCCTCCCCCATTCACGCACGTGTGCGCGCTCTCTCTCTCTCTCTCTCTTATAAATGCACATTAAAAAAATTAAAAAAACCAAACAAACGGCTTGCTAATGAAGTGACCCAAATGACCGATGAACACAAAAACAGGGCACTGGCGATATAAATCTTCCACGCCCTGCTGTGGGCAAATGAAAGGGAGCCGTTTCGGAAAGCTGTTTGAGATCCACCACAAGGGCTGTGAACATACTCCAAGAATGAGCAATTCTCTGTTTGGACATAAGTTTACTCCTATGTGTCCTCGAAGAATTAGAAAACAAAACAAAGCCCTTACCTGCTATCCATTTATTTTTTTTATGTAGAAATTTAGAACCTTGAGGGGAAGTTTAAGTCCCAGAGCAGGGCTTACCAGCTAGGCGCCAGGTCACTCCCTATGTGCTCCAGGTGACAGCAGCTCTTGAGGTACGGATAACGGCCTTCCTCTTCCCACATGTACAAGTGCAGAGAGTCATCCATGGATGTGGTGAGCACATGCAGAGAATCCTTCAAAGGAGACCCGGGATGAGTGGCTCCGAGTCACAGTCGGAGCAGTGAGCGGTGTGGGGAGAAGGGGCGTACGTACCACCCACAGATTGCCGATGGTGCTCTGGTGGTCCTCGAATCGTTGCAGCTGATGCCCGCTGATGGTGGAGAGGAACAAATGCGGCCCACTCTCAAAGATGATCATATTTCCATCACTGGCTCCCATCCAAATCGGACTCTCCATATGAACTGGCAACAGGAAAGCTGCGATCTGATGGGCTGTTTTCATGCAGAACAAACACACTTTGGGTCATTTAGTCGGAATGATATCTTTACACGGAATGAAAAGACCTACTCTCTAATTTCATGGGACCTCAGTCCAGTGAGGAAAATGAAGGGCAGACCAGTGACGGATACAGGTCATTGACCATGGTAATGGGTGCTAGGACATGGGAACAAAGGGTGGTGGACAGTAACAGCTCAGGCATGGAGGGGGCGTTGGGACCCAGGCCCAGAAGCAGGATGGGAATCTAACCACATCTGCCCAAGGCAAGCCTGGGGGGCTCAGTCGGCTGATCATCCAACTCTTGATTTTGGCTCAGGTCATGATCTCACATGAGATCAACTCCCATTTGGGCTCCATGCAGGGAGCCTACTTGAGATTTCTCTCTCTCTCTGTCTCTCTCTGTCTCTGCACCTGGGTGGCTCAATCAGTTAAGCGTCTGACTTCGGCCCAGGTCATGATCTCGTCACGAGTTTGAGCCCCATGTTGGGCTCTGTGCTGACAGCTCAGAGCCTGGAGCCTGTTTCAGATTCTGTGTCTCCCTCTCTCTCTCTGCTTCTCCCCCACTCACGTTCTGTTTCTGTCTCTCAAAAATAAACATTAAAAAATAAAATGAAAATAATTAAAAATAAAAAGATTTTCTCTCTCTATCCCTCCCCCTCATATGCACACACTCTAAATAAACAAACAAATAAATAAAAACATATCTGCCCAAGAGCAGGGTGGAGTGTAGAGGTCAGAGCATGGGCATCAGAGATGCACAGGCAAGGGTTAGCCTGCAGCTAAAGAAATCCCCTGCCCACTTCGCACATACCATTTACACACATTTATAGTTTCCAAAGAATGCGTGTACGAAGGGGAGGAGACATCATGTTTCCGGGGTGGCACGCCTACCTTGGATGACTGTTCTGCCCCCAGCCCTCTCAGTCATTAGGTCAAAGGTGGTAAATCCTGTCTTTTTGGAAGAGCCTCTC
This sequence comes from Paguma larvata, assembly GCA_030068075.1. Classification (NCBI taxonomy): domain Eukaryota; kingdom Metazoa; phylum Chordata; class Mammalia; order Carnivora; family Viverridae; genus Paguma; species Paguma larvata. The sequence goes on along the minus strand of CM057842.1, from coordinate 16,657,220 downwards.
CGGTACATCAGTGTTATCCTGCTTGCCCTCCTCGGGGCCCAGCAGGCTCTGCAGCAGGATGAAAACGGGATAGAGAGTGACAGAGGGTTTTTGCCTTCCGATGGTTTCAGCAAGCACTCTGTGAAAAAGACCTACAGAGAAATTATTGCACACGTAGTCAGGTGAAGGGGGAAGTAACAGCATCTCGGCACAGGAGGGACTCCAGAAAAGCCTCCTTAAACATCCTTATTTTATGGGACACCTGGGTGGCTCAGTCAGTTAAGCGTCCGACTCTTGATTTTGGCTCAGGTCATGATCTCATGGTTGTAAGATCAAACCCCATGTTGGGCTTTTTTCTGAGTGTGGAGCCTGCTTAATATTCTCTCTCCCTCTCTCTTTCTGCCCCTTCCCTGCTTGTGCTCTCTCTCTCTCAAAACAAATAGACATTAAAAAAGCCCTTTGTTTTGTGGGGTGCCTGTCTGGCTCAGTGGCACATGTGACTCTTGATCTCAGGGTCGTGAATTCAAGCCCCACACTGGGCATGGAGCCTACTTTAAAAAAAACAAAAACAAAAACAAAAAAAAACTCATTTTGTGGCCAAACTTTATTCTGAACTTAGAAAGCAGAGTAGTCCCTGCTTGTCACTTGGCATCCAAGGACCCCACTGTCTTCCTATCCTGCCTGTCGTGGTCACAGAGAGCAAAGTCCCTGCAGCCACACCGCTGGTGTGCCACGGAGGTACAAAAGCGTCTGGCCACACTGGAGCCCAGATCAGGTTGCCATGGGCTCGACAGATCTTCCCGCCTTGGAGAACGGGTCAAGGGCTGTTTTGCTTTTGCTGTGTCCTCTCAGCTCCCTCCTTGCTCTCTGGTGGCCAGTCCACCTGCGCCATGGTAAAAAATGGCATGGCTCAAGGGCCATAGACTTTCTCAGAGTGCCGTTCAGAGGCGGATCCATTTTTATTTACCTCTGGACTTCTTCATACTTTCTAGCCAAGGTGGAGAAGAGTTAAGAAAGGCTAACGTGAACAAAGTCACCAGAGCTCCTCCTCTCTTGAGATTTCCCTCGCCTTCCCCTAGCTCTTTGGCCGATTCAGGCTTCTCGATGCAAATTTTCACGAACTAACATTTGTTTTTGCACCTAGACATCATCACTTCCAAGAACACTGCTTCTTGGCTATCGAAATGGATTCTAATGTGATACGGCCTTTGAGAGGGGGGAGCCCTCGGTCTGGTCCTTGCTGAGCTCCGCGGGTTCTCCGACACTTCCTAAACTTCACCTTCCTAGTGCTTGGCCCTGTTCTCCCAAGGTTAACCTGCAGAGCAACACGTACCCTGGGCAAGATGTTCTGATGGGTCCCGGATGCAAAGGTCCATTTCTTGTCAGGAGAGCAGTGTAGAAGGTCAACGCTGTATTTAAATGCATGGACTTTCGAAACACTCCTGAGGTCAGGCACTGTCAGTGTATAGATGTCACCTTCAGAGTTGCCTACCTGAAACCAAAGCACCACCACCACGTCAACGGACGGAGACGGGAGCTTATAAAGCACACAGAAGGCAGCACTGTCAGCTGCAAAATATCCTACTGTTTTGGGGTGCCTGGGTGGCTCAGTTGGTTAAGTGTCCAACTCTTGGTTTCGGCTCAAGTCACCATCTTAACGGTTTTCATGAGCTCGAGCCCCACATTGGGCTCCGTGCTGACAATGCAGAGCCTACTTGGGATGCTCTCTCTTTTCTGTCTGCCCCTCCCCTGCTCATGTTCTCTCAAAATAAACTTAAAAGAATTTTTTTTTAAATAAATACTACTGTTTCTTCAATCACAGAACGGAGATTAAAACCTGCCTCAGCGTTGTGAGAATGATCCCAAGGAATAAAACCTAAGCCCCAAAGCGTTCTTCTCAAGGATAGTTACTCATTAGTGCATCAACACTATCCTTTTTTTCTCGATGTCTCCCCCAACCCACAGCTCTCCCTCCACAGTCCCTGTCCAAGGTCATGTACTTGTAACAATGCACACCTGAAAAAAGAGACATGGGTGTGACGTAATTCAGGGAGTTGGGTTTTTTTCTTTTTTGGAAGAATGACGAGGGAAATGTACTTGTGACGGGTCAAAGGCCAAGATGGTAGCAAGGTCTGTAGGAGCAACATTCGTTGGTCTGTTTTGACCTTCAGGGTACATGGTAGAGATGACTCCAAGAAGATAGACTGTGATGTGACAGGAACGGGGCCATGACAGCGGCCAAGCAGCTGGCATTTTGTTTTGTGGGCACCACCCCCCCAGGGACAGGGCTCACTTACCATCAGGAATGGGCCGTCCTTTGTGAGACAGACTTCCAAGGAAAAGCAGGCCCGAGACACGGAGAACGCAGCCAGGGCATCCTGATCCTGACAGTTCCACACTTTGATGGTTCCCTCCAAATCCGCGGTGAAGGCGAGATGCATGTGAGGGAGGGTCGCCAGGTGCGTGATACTAGCCTGCTGGACGGGGCTTGACCAGATCGCGGTGCCCTAGAGGAGGAGAGTGACACCGTGTGTGTGCCAGGAACGCCTCACACCCACAGTGCTTTCGTCCTGCCGGTGTTTATTTGGAAGTCTCCTCCAAACTGGAGCTGTTTCTTACTTCTGGGGAAAAAAGACCAAGAAAATACCCCCTTGAAGGGGTAGTGAACACAGAAAAAGTAACAATGCAATATATTCGAACCACAGAAGAGCTCGCTAAAGAATGATCATGACTCATGATCAGACTTTTGGGTTCAAAATTTTTTTGATTAAAAAATTTTTTTAGTTTATTTTTGAGAGAAGAGAAAGAGTGAGCAAGCAGGTGAGGGGGAAAGACAGAGGGAGAAAATCCCAAGCGGGCTATGCACCGTCAGTGCAGAGCCCAATGCGGGGCTCAAACTCACAAACCGAGAGATCGTGACCTGAGCTGAAATCAGGAGTCAGGCGCCCAACCGACTGAGCCTCCCAGGTGCCCAAGCTCTGCCTCTTTCTGATGGTGTGACATTCGGCACGTTACTTATCACTGTAGTTTCTTACAGAGCTGTTTACATTCCACAGCGCATGAAACAGAGTTCTACCTAGGAATTCCACAGTAGGAATCCAAAGAATATCAACTCTCCTGATTGTTACTCCATCATCCATCTTGCACATGGCAAATAAGACGGAATGGTTTCCCTTCTAGATTTTCTTTAGCCTTTTAAAAATTGTGAAGTGTTTCGAAGAGATAAGAATACAAAAATAAATGTAAAAATTGTTACAAAGTGATCATATAACTACTTTTTTTAATATTTATTTTTGAGAGAGAGAGACAGACAGAGCACAAGTGGGGGAGGGGCAGACAGAGAGGGAGACACAGAATCCAAAGCAGGCTGCAGGCTCCCAGCTGTCAGCATAGAGCCCGATGCGGGACTCAAACTCACAAACTGCAACATCATAACCTGAGCCGAAGTCAGATGCTTAACCGCCTGAGCCATGCGGGCGCCCCCTTCCAACTGCTTCTAAACCCACTTGTACTTGTTCTGTTTACTAACCTCTCTACTCTTATATATACCCAAATATAACCATATATACCCTTATATAGACCCAAATATAACCACCATTTTGACTCCTAACACTAAGAGAGTGCCCGTGTAGTGTTATCTATTGCTTTGCAAATCATCCCAAAATTGGGTAGCTTAAAGTCAAAACTAGGATGAGATATCACCTCATACCTGTCAGAATGGCTAAAATAAAAAAACGTAAGAAACAACGATTTTCAACGAGGATGCAGAGAAAAAGGAACCCTCGTGCATTGCTGGTGGGAATGCAAACAGGTGCAGCCACTGTAGAAAACAGTATGGAGGCTACTCAAAAAACTTAAAAAAGAACTACCATATGATCTAGTAATTCTACTACTGAGTATTTACCTAAATAAAACAAAAACACTAATTCAAAAAATGTATCGCTCCTAGGTTTATTGCAACATTATTTGCACTAGCCAAGATATGGAAGCAGCCCAAGTGTCCACTGATAGATGAATGGAGAAGGAAGATGTGGTATATATACACAATGGAATATTACTTGGCCATAAAAAATAATGAAACCTTGCCATTTGCAACACCATGGATAGATCTAGAGAGGAGAGTGCTAGTGAAATAAGAGAAACGCAAATGCCACATGATTTCACTCAGATGTGCAATTTAAGAAACAAAACAAAACAAACAGACAAACCAAGAAACAGACTCTTAACTATAGAGAACAGTTACCAGAAGGGAGGTGGATGGGGGGATTAAAGAGAACACTTATCAGGGCACCTGGGTGGCTCACTAGGTTAAACGTATGACCCTCGGTTTTGGCTCAGATCACGATCTCACTGTTTGTGGGTTTGAGACCCACGCTGGGCTCCATGCTGACAGTGAGGAGCTTGTTTGGGATTCTCTTTCTGTACCCCCCCTCAATATAAACATTAAAAAAAAAAGAGTATACTTATCACAATGAGCACCGATTAATGTATAGAATTGTTCAATCACTGTATTGTATACCTGAAACTAGTATATGTTAACTATAGTGGAAATTGTTTTTTTTTTTAAATAACCAAAATAAAAAGTAAACCCTCTCCAAAAAAAAAAATTGGGTGGGTTAAGACAGAAGTTTCTGTTATCTCAGTTTCAGTTAGAAATTCAGGTACAGCTTGGCTAGGTAGTTCTGGCTCAGGGTGTTTTAGGAGGTCGAAGTTGGCTTCATAAGGACAAGACTCAAGACGGTTCACGCATACCGCTGGCAAGTTGGTGCTGGCTACTGACAGTCCTCAGTACCTCACCACACAGACCTCTCTGCAGGGCTTCTTTATAAAAAAAAAAATTTTTTTTTTATATTTGTTTTTGAGAGAGAGAGTTTGAGTGAGGGACGGGCAGAGAGAGGGAGAGACAGAATCTGAAGCAAGCTTCAGGCTCTGAGCTATCAGCACAGAGCCAGATGTGGGGCTTGAACCTATGAGCCGTGAGACCATGACCTGAGCCAAAGTCAGATGCTGAACCGACTGAGCCACCCAGATGCCCCTCTGTAGGGCTTCAGGGTTCTCATATGGTTAATGGCTGGCTTTACAAAAGCCAATGACTCAGAGAGGAAGTGTCATTTATGACATAGCTTCACAAGTTATGCACCATTGTTTCCACAATGTCCAGTTGGTTACAAAGGTCAGCCCTGTTCAGTGTGGGAGTGGACTACCTAGGATCGGGTGTATGGGACAAGGACTCCGGAGGCCATCTTAGCGGCTGGCTGATACTGTTCACCTGCAGTCCCGAATAATTCACCTGTCCTAGATGTAAAATACACTTGCCATCCCAACACCCCCAAATATCTCTCCATTACAGCATCATCTCAAAAATCTAGGATCTCATGGTTTAATGGCATGAAGCTCTTTAGACTCAGTTCATCTTGATGTGAAAACCTTAGAACTAAATATACAAGTTATCTTTCCACCCCCCATCCCCAACATACAAGGGTAGAGAGGGCATTGTAGGGAAGGAGAACATTAGAGACACTATCATCCAAAAAAAGTGGGGGGGGGCAATGGGAGTGGAGGGGTAGGAATCACTGCTACACAGAAAACTTGAGATCCCATAGAGAACGTGCCGATGGTGTGTTAATCAGGATTCAAGGCTTGGGAAAGTGCCTCAGGACTCTTGGCTCTGTCTTCTGAGTTCTCCTGCCCTTCCCATACGCAGCGGCCCAATTTTTCAGGAGAGTAGTTTTTGCAGCCAGCTTCTTCCCTGTAAAAGTTCAGGATTCCAAGTCCTCTTCTGTTAGGATATCTCAACCCCTTTAAGTTCAAGCTGGCAGCATTTCTGTCAGTATGAGCCTCCAAAAAACTCTGCGGGTCTCCAAAGAGACTTACTGGAGTTTATGGCATTAGGCAAGAGCCACACCCACGAGTCTTTGAGATAAATCCTCTGATACCCTGGGCTGCTGCTGGGGCTGCCAAGGACAAACTTAGAGGGCCAGTGCTTGTTTGAACAATTCTGAGGCACACGCCCTTAGATCTTTCTGTGGTTTAAAAAAGAATTTTGCTATGGGCACCTGGGTGGCTCAGTTGGTTAAGCGTCCAACTCTTGGTTTTGGCTCAGGTGATGATCTCATTGTTCTAGAGATCGAGCCCCGTCTCAGGTTCTGCACTGACAGTGCAGAGCCTGCTTAGGAATCTCTCTCTCCCTCCTTTCTTCCCCTCTCCCCCTCCGTCTTTCCCCTCTCCCCCCTTCTCTCTGCCCCTCTCCGACTCAAGCTCTCTCTCTTGCTCTCAAAATAAGTAAATAAACTTAAAAAAGAAAATTTTGCCTTCACCCCTTTGACTTCACCCATATAGTATGGTTTACAGACACTGCCTTGGATTGATCTTGCTTGGAGCGACTTAAATTTTAACATCATTTGCCGTCTTGAAAGGCCGTGAACTTTTAGAACCAGCGATCTCTGTCTCCCTTTTGACAGTCCTTACTTCATCATCTCCCTCTTCTCTTGTGTTTTACTACAAGCAGCAAGCAGCAGCCGGCATTCAGCATTCTGCCCTGAATTCTCCTTAGCAAGATGACTCAATTCATTGGATAGATTTGCTAGTTTCCACAGTACCCTGGGTGACAATGTTGCTCAACCTTCTGCAGCTATATAGCAAGGACCCTGTTTCCTCCGCTGTCCAGTAACATCGAGTACGTTTTCCTTTAAGTCTTGGCAGCCTGTTAGCAGAGACCTAACAGTCTCTTCAAAGTCCAAAACTCTCCTCAGAGCTTTCCCAGCTTCTTCCCCACTGCCTGGTTCCTAAGCTTCTTCTAAGCTTTTGTTACGGCAGCACCTTACTTCCAGGTAGTAAAAACTGTAATCTGGGAATGCCTGGGTGGCTCAGTCGGTTGAGAGTCTGACTCTTGATTTCAGCTCAAGTCATGATCCCAGGGTTGTGGATTCAAGCCCCATGTCAGGCTTGACTCTGAGTATCAGGCCTGCTTAAGATTCTCTCGCCTGCTCTCAAAAAAAAAAAAAAAAAAAATCCTGTCCCTGCCCCTCCCATTTCATGCACATACTGGTCACTCAAAACACACACACGCAAAAACAAACAAAAAAGCAAAAAACAAAAAAGCCCCACCCTGTTACCTGTTGCTGCCTAACAAATGACCTAGCAGCTCAAAGCAACAAACACGGATCTCCTACGGCTTCTGTTGGTGGACAATGCAGGAGTCGACTCGCTGAGTGCCGCTGGTTTAGGGTTCCTCACTAGGTTGCAACATGTTGACTGGGGACACAATAATCTGAAGGATTGAAGATCGGCTTCCAAGATGGTTCGCTCACTGACCGCGAGCTGCTGTTGGCCGGCGGCAGAAGGCCTGAGTTCTTTGCCACGTGGATCATGACCCACTGGGCTGCGGGGACATGGGACTGGTTTCCCCGAGAGCAACTTATCCAAGAGCGTCCCTTTCTCGTTTATTTCCTCAGCTTTCCTGAGATGTAATGGACATAGAACGTTGTGTGACTTTAGGAGTACCTGTCTTGGGGTGCCTGGGTGGCTCAGTCAGTTGAGTGTCTGACTTCGGCTCAGGTCATGATCTCGCAGTCTGGGAGTTCGAGCCCCGCATCGGGCTCTGTGCTGATGGCTCAGAGCCTGGAGCCTGCTTCAGATTCTGTGTCTCCCTCTCTGTCCCTCCCCTGCCCATGCAGTCTCTCCCTGTCTCAAAAATAAACATTAAAAAAAATTTAAAAAAAAAAAAAAAAGGAGTACCTGTCTGGACTTTTAGTTCCTCGTTCTCCTGCCCCCTCAAATATTCATAAAGGGGTATTTACCTACTTTAGAAGACCCTGTGTGAGAAAGGGGCAGTAGTTTTTTTAGGTTTCTTTTGAGAGTGTGTGTGCAGGGGAGAGGGGAGAGGGGAGAGGGGAGAGGGGAGAGGGGAGAGGGGAGAGGGGAGAGGGGAGAGGGGAGAGAGAGAATCCCAAGCAGGCCCTGCACTGTCAGCACAGAGCCCAACACAGGGCTTGAACCCACAAACCAGGAGATCACGATCTGAGCCCAAATCAAGAATCGATGGAGCCACCCAGGCACCCCAAAGAATTATGATTTTTACAGGGAGGAAAGAGAAGTCCAAACAGGCCAAGTCACGAAAATATAAACCTTTCAGCCGCCCCTTGGGATTTTCCAATTCACTATCCAGCGATTCTTGCACTACTTTCACTCATCCTGCTAGGAAGGCCGCTGTGCTCCTTGGCAGCGATCGGAGTTAGAGACCACTTTCTGAAAACGCCGATGGAACCAGCGCCAACAGTTGCCAGGGAGGGGGTAGGCGAGGGAGTGAAGACACACAGCGATTTCACGGTCACTCCGCGTTACCAACAGAAAGTAAGTCCTTGCACAAGTTTATATCTAGAAACACACGTTAAAAAGTGAATTACCAATTAGAAGACCTGCTCTGAAACCCTGCTCCGCTCACCGATTCCTCGTTTCACTTCTCCCCGGCACCTGGCACCTGTTCCCTGCGTGGAAGAGGCTGGGCAGGGGCTACGTTACCTGCGCTCCTCATCAGCCAGACTCACCTCCCGCACGTCCCAGGTGCGAAGTATGTGCTTGGAAGACACCGTGCAAATGACGGACTTCTCCTGTCCCTCCAATGTGGGGCCGTTTCCGGACAGGTAAGCGATATGTCCTATGATCCCTAGGAGGAAACACAGACAATACTTGAGGGATGATGCAAATAAAGAGAACTCTGGAAAGATCATTGGAAGTTTGCCTGCACCCTCTTGGGAGAGTTTGGAGAAGAGAAGAGCTGGGTGGGCTTCAGGGTCCTCCAAACACGGGTTCCCATGGCAGAGTGGCCATTGGGAGACACCAGCCAATTGGTTTTCTCCTTCATTTCAGTTTCTATAGATATAAACGGGATAAAAAGGTCTCCATCAGAGAACTGTTCTGAGTTTTGAAAGAGGTGCTAGGACAGGGCACCGGGTGGCTCGCTCAGTTGAGCCTCCAACTTCGGCTCAGGTCATGATCTCACGGTTCGGGAGTTCGAGCCCCGCATCGGGCTCACTGCTGTCAGCACAGAGCCCGCTTTGGATCCTCTGTCTCCCTCTCTCTGCCCCTCCCCTGCTCGTGCTCTCTCAAAAAGAAAACATTTAAAAGATAAGAAATACAAAATCAAAGAGGTACTAGGAATAAAGCCAACAGTAGAACCTCTGTTATTGAGGTTTCCTTTTTATTTAAAATGTTTATCCTAGGAGGGAAGCCTGTGGAGAAAGGGAGTCATAACAGGGCCTGATCTGATCTTGTGACCATGGGGGACAAGAGAAGAAGTGAGGGGACCAGTGACAGCCACCCACCACAACCCAGTCCCACCAAGTTTTAATCTTCTTTCTCTTCACTGAATGAAAACACGAGAGGGGTGTGTGTGTGTGGAAATGCACATTTCAGTGCATTTCTTAAAACAAGTTTGTCACATTCCTCTAGGCTACTCCTAGCCCCATACCGAGGTTCCCAGTTGCTTCTTTTAAGATAAAGTCCTCTGGCTGCGCCAAGGCCATCCGATGCTCCTGCTTTGTTTGTTTGAGGAAGAACTGCTTCCAGGTCTGCGAGCCCAGGCACTTGGAGAAGTCGCAGAAGCTCCATTTCTTCAGACACAGGTTTCTGGAAACAGAGTCATACCCACCCCCCACCCCAGGCTGCCGCTGGTCAGTCTGCCTCCTGGTAGCCCTGGTCTCACCAACCCCTTCCTCGCGGTGAGGGTCACTCACGCCTCTCACACGCAGGCCTCCTCGGTCCACAACCGGACGCCTCCCCCATGAGGCACGCCTGCCTTCCCACTTCGCCCCTCCCTTGCTCACCTCCACAGGTGTTGGTTCTCGGCAACCCTATTCCATTCCTGAGGGAGAGAGAGGAAGGGGTGAGCAGGCAGTCAGCACCCTGAGGCCTGAGGCTCCTATCGTTTGTTCCGGGAGCAAGGCCCACGCCGGTTCACCGGCCAGTGTCCCAGCTCTCAAGGCCCACCCTGTCTGGGGGGACCGGGACAAGACAGCAGAGGTCCCTAATGGCTGAGACAAGCCCTTGGGATTCCTGTGAGAGTTCGGAGGGAGAGATGCGGACTTCCTGAAGCTTGAAAGGAGGGCTGCAAGGACTGTTTAGTCAGTACAGCAACTCCTGGATAGCGTTTGCCCTTTTTTAATTTTTATTTTAATTTTAATAAAAATTCTTTTAAATGTTTATTATTTTTGAGAGAGAGAGAGAATGACAGAGAGCAAGCAGGGGAGGGGCAGAGGGAGAGGGAGACACAGCATCCGAAGCAGGTTCCAGGCTCTGAGCGGTCAGCACAGAGCCGGTAGCGGGGCTCAAACTCACAGACGGCGCTAGATCATGACCTGAGCTGGAGTCGCGGCTTCACAACTGAGCCACCCAGGTGCCCCAGTTTGCCCCTGTCATGTAACACAACAGGAGGCCCTCGGAGGTGAAGCATGCTAACCCCCCCCCCCCCCCCACGCAGGATATCACTCCGCTGTTCTGCAGATCGCTGCTTAAAGTGGTTAAGAGAAGCAACTGAGGGGCACCTGCGGGGCTCAGTCGGTTTAGCGTCCAACTTCCGCTCAGGTCATGATCTCCCAGTTCGTGAGTTTGAGCCCCGCGTCAGGCTCTGTACTGCCCGCTCAGAGCCTGGGGCCTGCTTCGGATTCTGTGTCTCCCTCTCTCTCTGTCCCTCCCCAACTTGCACTCTGTGTCTCTCAAAAATAAACACTTTTTTTAATTAAAAAACAAAAAAACAGATCCAGGGACAAGAACCCGGGAGCTGAGCGGATGGGCCTGAACAAGCTAACTTCAAGCAGAGAGGGAGGCTGTGTAGGTATGAGGCTCCGGTAGCCAAGCTCTCAAAGCTGAGGGCCGGAGGTGAGAGGGGTCGCGGGCCAGGGGGGTCGCGGGCCAGAGGGCGGTCGTGGAGAGCACTGACCTTGTTCACTTGGGAGGCCTGGAGCAGGCTGAACGCGTCCAGGAAAGAGAAGATTGTGAACATGGGCAGATCGGGCAGCTGGAGCGCCATCTCGCTCGGCCCGAGCCCCCGGCCGGTCTCCTCTCTCCTCTCGGTTGCTCTGAATTTAAAGGCCTGGCCCAAGTCTGCGCGCTCGGGAGGGTTTCCCGCCGCGGCTCAGCTGGCTCGGCGGAGACCGGCTGCAGGTGCGCGCGGGCAGGCGGGCGGGCCTCCCCTCCGCCTCCTCCGCGGCCAGATCCCCGCGGCACCCCTGCCTGCCCTCGCCTGTTAGTGTTCACTGTGTCGGCCTGTTCGACAACACCTGTGGGTTTTGTTGTCCTCCCCCCCCCCCCCCCCCCCCCCGCACCGTGACCTGAAAGGGCAGGATCTGGGGCAGCTCCAGGTGCTGATGAACTTGTCAAGACTCTCTAGGAAATTTCGACTGACAGGCTCACAGTCGTCAGATTCAAGTCCAAGTCACTGGGATAGGGAAGCAGCTTGGCACGTTTATATGTCTATTTTGGGCCGTCGAATCTGGCCAGCACGCCTATTTCCCGGCACCAGCACAGCCCCTGGGGTTCCACCTTTGTGTAGTTCCCTTCCCAGCAGAAGGAGAAAGCAGGGGCCACAGAGGCCTAGGCCAAGGGCGCAGGGCTGGTCTGAGATGGCTCTCACAGGGGGTGCCTTTCTCTTGTGACCCAATACTTTTCTTCCAAGAACTTAACAACTGATTATTTTCTTTGTTTTTTTAATTTTTAAACGTTTATTTATTTATTTTAAAAAATTTAACATTTACTTTTGAGAGAGAGAGAGAGAGGGAGGGAGAGACAAGTGTGAGTGGGGAAGGGGCAGAGAGAGAGGGAGACACAGAATCCGAAACAGGCTCCAGGCTCTGAGCTGTCAGCACAAAGCCCGACACCGGGCTTGAACTCACAAACTGTAAGATCATGACCTGAGCCAAAGTTGGATGCGCAATCAACTGAGCCACCTAGGCGCACCTTGAGTTTATTTATTTTGAGAGAGAGAGAGAGTACAAGAGGAATAGGGGCAGAGAGAGAGGGGGGAGAGAGAATCCCAAGCAGGTTCTACATTCTTAGCGCAGAGCCAGACGTGGTGCTTGAAATCATGACCTGAGCCAAAACCAAGAATCAGATGCTTTACCAACTGAGCCACCCAGGTGCCCCTGATTCCAGTATTTTCTATGAGTTCCTGTCTGAGACTCAGTAGTGATGACTGCTCTCTTAAACTGCTGCCTCCAGCCTGACCCACAGCAGTGGTTCTCAGAAGCACCATTTTTCTACAATGATATCTACTCTATTGTCCAAAACCAGACTAGGCTGTTTCTTTTTCTTTTTCTTTTTTAATTAAAAAAATTGTTTTAATATTTATTTTTGAGAGAGAGAGACAGAGTGTGAGCAGGGGAGGGGCAGAGAGAGAGGGAGACCCAGAATCCAAAGCAGGCTCCAGGCTCTGAGCTGTCAGCACAGAGCCTGACTCGGGGCTTAAACTCATGAACTATGAGATCATGACCTGAGTTGAAGTCTGTGGCTTACTCAACTGAGCCACCCAGGTGCCCCCAGACTAGGCTTTTTTGGGGATAAATGTCCTCTTCCTCAGAATTTGCAGTGGGAAAAATTTCACACTGACAGGCCCATAAAGTACAGACCTGACAACTATGGGGAGACACATTTTTCGTTCTGTCGAATTAGGGTCATAGGAAACTGGTTTAAAAAGAATGCGGTTTGAAGAGAAATAAATTGTCATAAAGAAAAAAATCCTGATTTCAAGAGAGATAAAGGGAGTCTTAAAATATCTTTCAAATCAATAATTCAAGTCCTTTCTATGTCAGTTTCCCTGAGCCATGCCATGTTACTAAATATAAAATTAAAATACAATCTGTGGGGGCGTCTGGGTGGCTCAGTCTGTTAAGCGTCTGACTTCGGCTCAGGTCATGATCTTGTGAGTTCAAGCCCCACATCAGGCTCTGTGCTGACAGCTCGGAGCCTGGAGCCTGCTTCGGATTCTGTCTCTCTCCCTCTTTCTCTGCCCCTCCCCTGCTCACACTCTGTCTCTCTCTCTCTCTCTCTCAAAAAGGAATAAGCATTAAAAAAATAAATAAAATACAGTCTGTGTTTTGGTTTACCGACTTCAAACGAATGAACAAGCTCTTGACGAGTCACTACCTTTAATACCAACAAAAAAATGTATGTTCAAATTTATTAGACCTTGATATACATCCTAAATCGTCTTCAAATATATTCATGTATGAACAAATAACACCTCGGACTGCACGCCTGTCAGGACGCCTGAAATGAGAAACGAGTGTTGGCGAGGATGTGGAGAAAAAGGAGCCCTCGTGCTCTGCTGGTGGGAAGGCAAACGGCTGCGGCCGCTGTGGGAGACAGTGTGGAGGCGCCTCAAAAAAGTAAAAATAGGGGGCGCCTGGGTGGCTCAGTCGGTTGAGCGTCCGACTTCGGCTCAGGTCATGATCTTGCAGTCTGTGGGTTCGAGCCCTGTGTCGGGCTCTGTGCTGACAGCCCAGAGCCTGGTGCCTGCTTCACATTCTGTGTCTCCCTCTCTCTCTCTCTGCCCCTCCCCCAACTCATGCTCTGTCTCTCTCTGTCTCAAAAATAAATAAACATTAAAAAAAAAATTAAAAATAGAACTACCTTATGATCTAGTAATTCCACTAATGGGTTTTTACCCAAAGAAAACAAAAACACTAATCCAAAAAGATATATGCACCCCTATGTTTATTATGGCATTATTTATAATAGCTGAGATATGGAAGCAGCCCAAGTGTCCATCCATAGACAAATGGTTAAAGAAGATATGGTATATAAGATTATACAATGGAATATTATCGGCCTTAAAAAAAGAATGAAATTTTGCCATTTGCAGCAACATGGATGGATCTAGAGAGGATAGTGCTAAGTGAAATAAGTCAGAGAAAGACAAACACCATATGATTTCGCTCGTATGTGGAATTTTAAGAAACAGATGAAAAAAAGGGGAGAAGATACAAAAAACGGTCTCTCAAATATAGAGAACAAACTGGTGGTTACCAAAGGGAAGGTTGGGGGGGGGGAATGGGTGAAATAGGCAGAGGATCAGGAGTACTTACCAAGATGAGCACTGAGGAGTGTATAGAATTGTTGAATGACTTTCATGTACGTCTGAAACGAATAAAACGCTGTATGTTAATTACACTGACATTTTTAAAGCCTCAAATTCAGAAAATCCCTAACGAAAAACCAAAACAAAATAAATACATAAATATCTACAACACTTGTGGGAAAAATCTTAAGTTTCCCAATATAAACGCTATAAATATATAGTGTATATATATAGGATATAGTACATATCCTAGGGTTATAATGGTTTTAATATACTTATAGTCAATTAGATGTGCCAAAAAGCATACAGTTCTAATATTCCCTTTGTCTAACCCTCTCTAAAATTTTATTTTATTATTTTTTTAATGTTTATTTATTTTTAGAGAGAGAGCAAGAGCATGCACAAGTTGGGGAGGAGCAGAGAAAGAGACTCCCAAGCAGGCTCCATGCTGTCAGCATGAAGCCCGAGACGGGGCTCGAACTCGCGAACCATGAGATCATGACCTGAGCTAAAACCAAGAGTCTGACGCTTAACTGACTGAGCCACTCAGGTGCCCCCCCTCCTCTAAAATTTAAAAAGCCTGTCTCAGTGTGGAATCAATACAAGAACAAAATACTCAAAAAACAAAACAGCACATGGGACCGGAACTTGGTGATTGGCATTGAACGTCCAAGACACTGAATGTTAAAACTGATTTTCAGGGTGCTGCCTGCCCGCACCCTCTGTAAGGTGGGAATGGTGATTTCAGACGGACTCTGTCTCAGGATCTCTCTCTCTCTCACGACGTTTCTTATTCTCTCTCTGATTAGACATTCCGGCAATTTCTTCAGGGTTCTTTATTCTACCTGCCTCCAGCCTAGGGGTCTCTGTGTCTGTATAACAAATGCGCATTAAATGGACGTTGTACTTACACAAGGCACTCTCCCTCTGTCCCTCCATTCTTCCCCCCATCAGGCAAATCACTTATCTTCATTTCATTAAGGTCTTTTACTGAGATTTTATCTTGTTCTTTCGTTTGGAACACAGCCTTCTGTGTCTTCATTCTTCAAATATACCTCTTTCAGGGGAAGACTTCACTGTGCTGAGTGTTGGGGCAGCCAGGGGACAACCTTTCTTTCTTCGCTGCTGTCCTGTTGAACCTGTGAACACAAGCCCCCCTCGCCACCGGAGCCAGGCTATCAAGAGATGTGTCCTCTGGGCAGTAGACACAAAAGCTGGGGCACTGGACATGTGCAAAATCTTATTCTATTTCCTTCCTATAAGAAGGAAAGGCTGAAGTTCAGAATGCCACGGTATGTTGAATAGTCAACCTCCTGATTCTGAAGGTACAAGCAACCGGGATCTGGGGCTTCTTTGGGGTAGAATCTCTTTTTTCCCTTAGCCAAGCCAGCGTTTCTCTGCCCAAGAACTAGTGAATTAACCTAGTTGAGCCTGCGGTTGTATAACTACCAACACAATGACGATACAGAACAGTTTCGTTGCTGCCCCAAATTCCCCCTTCCCCCCCCCCAAAGCTGACTTTTCATAAACAAGTTTTTTGTTTTGTTTTTAATGAAAAAAAATTTTAGTGTTTGTTTTTTCAGAGAGAGAGCGAGCGATAGCACGAGTGGGGGAGGGGTAGAGAGAGAAGGAGAGAGAGAATCCCAAGCAGGCTCCACACCATCAGCACAGAGCCCAAGGCAGGGCTGGAACTCACAAACCAGGACATCGTGACCTGAGCCGAAATCCAGAGCTGGCCACCTACCAAGTGAGCCTCCCAGGTGTCCCACTAAACAAGTACTTAATGAAGTCCAGTCGATCAGCTTTTTCTTTAATGAACCAACTTTTCCTTTTTCAGGTACATTTACCTACCACAAAGTTACTTTTTGCTTGAATCTTTATTGTTTTGGCCTTTCACATTTAAATTTGGGTTTCATTGTGAATTAATTTTTCTATATGGATTTCCATCTGACATCGTACCATGAGTAGAAAAGGTGATTCTTTCTCTGTTACCGGTCACGGACATCTTTGTCAAAACTCAGGTGATCGTCCTATATGTTGGTCTAATTGTGGATTCGGTATTATACTCCATTGATCTATATAAGTGATAAATTTATTCCCTTCCTCATGGAGACAGGGGGAAGATTCTCCTAATCAGATAAGGACTGCGATGACAGGAGGCAGGTTTGCAGTATTTTAAGGTTCCATCTACTTCTGGATCACCCGGATGTGACTTTTGGTGTGCACCGGGAGATGTTCCAGCCGAAAGTGTAGTGCATTTAAAAGGGTCCATCTATGCTTCGTTAGATCTTGAAATTTGATGTTTTCCTTTTTAGCCCTGAGAGACTGTGGGATATTTTAGAGGCTTTCTGTTCAACTTTTTTTTTCAACGTTTATTCATTTTTGAGAGACAGAGCGCCAGCCGGCGTGGGGCAGAGAGAGAGACACAGAATTGCAGGCTCTGATCTGTCAGCACAGAGCCCTACGTGGGGGGTCAAACTCATGAACCGTGAGATCGTGACCTGAGCTGAAGTCGGACGCTTAACCGACTGAGCCACCCAGGCGCCCCAAGGGTTCTGTCCAACTTCTTATTCCCCTACTCAGTGCAGTCCAAGAATTTGCCAAATGCCCCCAGAGGAAGAAGAAAACAAATCATACGTTGGGGTCTCATCCTCCTTCCTCCTTTCCCTGGAATATTGGCCATCTGATCCTGGCTTCCCTGCCGTCCACAAATTTCCATCTTGCCACTTCGTTTTGCTTACTTCTCTGACCCTTAGCCACATCTCTACCCAGATCTCCGTGTGCCTGGGTTTTCAGCCTCCCTCATGCTGCTATCAACAGCCCAGCGCCAATAGGCAAAAATTAGATAAAGAATTTTGGCTCCCGGTCTGCTTCACTTTCTTTTGGCATCGCTCGCTCAAATCCTGGTTACCTAGGCAGCTCTTTGATGATGTCCTACAGATTTATTTCTTAAAATCTTATTTCCCTTTTAATCTGGTTTTCACGGGAGCATGAGTCATCCACTAACCACTGCCTCATGGCCAGAAAAGGATGTCTGGTTTCCTGGTTTAAATGATGTCTATATGCCGAGAACTCCTCTATTTATGTATCCGTCCCAGGCATCTAATGTGAGTTTGAAACTATGTAAACTGTTGTCTCCTTAACATCTGTACTTTGATGTTTAAAAGGCGTCTCCAACTTCCTGTTTAAAACCATATTCTTTCTGGTCTCACGGATGTACGTTTTCCCTGTGTCTCCATGTATTGTAAATGCCCCTTGCATTCTATCCTCTTGCTCAGGACAAAAATCCCAAAGTTTTTCTTGATTTCTCTTTTCTTGAGACTCTCATCTTCTCTTGTAGCACCCCATCTCTTCCTAAATATCTCAGCTCAAATACTACCTCCACATAAAGTTTTTCCTAAATGTTTTTTTTCCTAAAATAACACTTTCCATCAAGTGTGGCCCTCCCTTTTCTTAAAATCTTTTTTTAAAGTTTATTTATTTATTTAACAAAAAATTTTTAACGTTTATTTATTCTTAAGAGACATAGAGACAGAGCGTGAGCAGAAGGGCAGAGAGAGAGGGAGACACAGAATCTGAAGCAGGCTCCAGGCTCTGATGAGCCATCAGCACAGAGCCCGATGTGGGGCTCAAACCCACAGACTGGGAGATCTTGACTTGAGCCGAAGTCGGCCGCTTAACCAACTGAGCCACCCAGGCGCCCCTATTTATTTATTTTGAGAGCGAGAGAGAGAGAGAGCATGTGCGTGTGTTCAAGTGGGAGGGGGCAGAGAGAGGGAGAGAGAGAATCCCAAGGAGGCTCTTCACCAGTCAGCACAGAGCCCGACCTGGGACTCGAACTCACAAACTGTGAGATCATGACCTGAGTCAAAATCAAGATCCAGATGCTCAACCAGCTGAGCCACGCTGGAGCCCAAATGTGGCCCTTTTTGCTATTTTGTCTTCATACTTTAAAATTATTTTTTTAATGTTTATTTTTGAGACAGAGAGACAGAGCATGAGTGGGGGAGAGGCAGAGAGAGAGGGAGACACAGAATCCAAAGCAGGCTCTAGGCTCTGAGCTGTCAGCACAGAGCCCGACGTGGGCTTGAACCCACGGACCAGGAGATCATGACCTGAGCCGAAGTCGGACGTTCAACCGACTGAGCCACCCAGGTGCCCTGTATTTTGTCTTCATACTTTTAACACCACCTGTAATTCACTTGTAAATAAATTATTAGTTACATTTATTTATCTGTTTATTGTCTCTCTCCCTCAATGGAATATAATTTCTTGGCTGAAAGGAATCTGTCTCTGACTCACTTCTAAATCAGCCAAGTCCAGGCTTGTTTCTGGAAACATAAGATTTAATTATAATCCAATGAATGAAGGAATGGCTGGATATATTTTAAGCTGATGAGAACAGCAAGTACCCTGAATGCCACGGTTGCTAACAACCAGGGCCGGCACAAAAGGGCTCCTGCTTGCTGTAAGGACAAACACGAACGAGAGATGAGGCTTAATTTTCCCTGTTGAAAATAAAGGAAAAGATTTCCTTCCCTTCCCTTTTTTTAGAAAGCATTAACTTTGGAATTTTGGCAACTGTATGTCCTTTCTCTGTTTCCCTGAAGTGCATAATCTTTTTAGAAGTTAAGTGAGACTCTTGCCAGAGTACACTTACTGTGACGAGCACTGAGTAATGTATAGAATTGTCGAATCGCTATATCGTACACCTGAAACTAATATAACACTGCATGTTAACTACACTGGAAAACAAACAAACAAACAAATAAGATTCTTGCTAGCTTTAGGACCCAGGTAGGTCTTTATGACCAAGGTAGGTCTTTCTCAAGGACCTGAGAGCCATGTCTTTGAAACCTAAACATCCCGGGAGACAGCACCCCTATCTCACAGTTTCTGTGGGAGGGCAGGAGCCTAACTTCAGTGGGTGCCTTGCTCCCGGTTGAAAAATTATCTTCTGTCATGAAGAGTTTCTTTTTCCTTTGTATAAAACCAATGAGCCAGCATAGATGGTCACCCCATTCCCAGGTGAACTTAGGGTGAACCATGTAATAAATGGTGCCGTCGTGTCTTCTTGCCGGATGACTAGTCATTTATTGTCTCTCTCGAGAACGTGTATGTAATGGGTTGTATCTGCTTGGCCACATCAAAGGGCGAGACTTCTTTCTTTGTAATCTCTTTGTGGATTGCCTGCAGTCCTCACCACATTCCTTCTGGCTTGATGCTCGTTTGACAGTGAAATTTTCTTTTTCTTCTAAAAATTTGTTTAATGTTTATTTTTGAGAGAGAGAGAGAGAAAGAAACAGAGTATGAGTGGGTAAGGGGTAGAGAGAGAGGGAGACACAGAATCCGAAGCAGGCTCCAGGCTCTGAGCTGTCAGCACAGAGCCCTACGCGGGACTTGGGGCTCGAACTTACGGAACTGTGAGATCATGACCTGAGCTGAAGTCAGATGCTTAACTGACTGAGCCACCCAGGTGCCCCTCTTTTTCTTCTACCTTCGTGGAGAGGTTTCCTGGGTTGGGAGATTTTTTTTTCTAAGATTTTTATTTTAAGTAATCTCTACATCTACGTGGGGTTCAAACTCACAACCCCGAGAGCAAGATTCCATGCTCCCCGACTGAGCCAGCCAAGGCCCCTGGGAGATTTTGTTTTTAATTACACTTCTTTGATGCTGACAAAGGTGGGGAGAAATGACTTCTTTTGAGGATACATGAATTTTACACATATTCCAAACACGCTCGTTTGTCTCCGAAGCAATAAGCCCAAGGGCGAGATAAATAGCAGCCACAGCCAACCTAAACGAAGAATGAAGTAACAGTCATGGATCTAGATACATAAGTGGGAAGAGGTTTGGTCGTGTTGCGTATTTTCCCATCCTTTCATGAGAACAAATACAGAGGAATTAGACATTTTTGCTCAATAGAGTAAGACGAAATATCCAAGAATATATAATACCTATGGCCACACAATCCCAACAAAGGAATCCCAATTCCTGTCTTTCTCTGAACGGATCTACATTTTCCAGAAAACGATTTGATGAGCGCACGGAGTGCCAGACAAGGCCTCCGTGGGGCTTTCTCAGCTGTCAGGTACTGAACAGCCTTCTAAGGAAAACAGCCTTGTGCTATTCTAGGGGGAGATATGCCAATTAGGAAAGTGCTTCATTGCAGACGATTGGTAAAAATTTGAATCCTAATGAGTAGTTGTTTCTGGGGAGAGAAAGAGAAAAGTCTAGTTTGGCAAAAAAGTGGGTATGATTATCTATGCCTCCTTTTGAGGGGCGGGGGAGGGGTGCTCCTTTCCAGGGAGACTTTGTAGCTCCACCCATCAAGATGGGCCAGTTTCTCTGGGCTTTGAGACCTTCTCTGGCCAGCGGTCACCCACAGGATGAGGTGTGACGGTCCATGGGCACTCAGATGAGCCCGCCGAAGTGCAAGGGGAAGAAGTCCCTCGAAACTACGGAAAGGGAGGATGGTTTTGCCATATCCCTCCATATTGCATCTACTCCGCTGTTGAAATTTAATGTCACTGTTTCTATGGTGGAAAATCTGCCCATCCAGAGCTGGTATTTAAAACATCTTTTGGAGGTACCTATGATTTTCAAAGGTCATTTTTTAAAATATCAGCCTTTAAAAAGTTACAATTCTACTTTATGATTGATATACTTTCTCTCATAGAGAAACAGACACATAATTTAGGAAAACCTGTGATTTCTCTCCATAATTAGATGTTTCGGTCTATCTCGATTTGGTCAGCTTCACGTTCCTAGTGAAAGAAAATCAGCAACTCTTAAATCATGCGAGTGTAAATGCCCATGGCTAACGTATATGGTCTCATAATCTTGAAGAGTCCTGTTAAACACTTTCCAGTGAGAAAATATCTTTCCTAAAATTAATAAGGATTTGGAGAAAATACGATGCTCTGAACATGCTCTAAGCAATGTGGCAAGTTTCTCAGGTCCCCAAGACGAGGAGCAGGGTCGTTCCATTGATGGCCTCTTTGGAGATGGAACCCCTGGTTCTAATGACTAGATTGCATCGAGGGGCCCCTGGGGGGCTCAGTCAGTTAAGTGTCTGACTTTGGCTCAGGTCATGATCTCACAGTCTGTGAGTTCGAGCCCCACGTCGGGCTCTGTGCTGACAGCTCAGAGCCTGGAACCTGCTTCGGATTCTATGTCTCCCTCTCTCTCTGCCCCTCCCCCTCTCCCACTTGCACTCTGTCTCCCTCTCTCTCAAAAATAAATAAACATTAAAAAAAATTAGATTGCATCAAGATGTGTATCATACGTGCCTGTGGCCCCTTTTACACCCCCTGGGCCCACCCAAGTTCACCTGCAACTGTAAAGGTAAAGCAAGAAGACTTCCCAATGTGCTATCATTTTTACACATCCCAGGTATGGGCGTCTTCTCTCTGCCTGAGGCTTTCTAGTACCCGAGGGGTCCCTGCCTGGCTGCACAGATAGCTACCAGGGATACAGGGATAAAAGCTTCTGACGGTATCCTCAAACACTGGGGCACGGGAGTTGGTGGGTCCATGTTTCAGCCTCGCGTGCTGACACGGGATGGTTCTGAGTTTGCTCCACACAGCTTCTCGGAGATTCCCTCAGTGGGAGAGAGCATAGACGGGCTCAGTAATGCCACAGTGGATGACTTTTCTACCTTCCTGGTCTCATTTTTCCCCACTTCCTCATTTTTTTCCCCACTGGGGACCATCTTCAAAATAAAGCATGCCATTTAAGTGCTGGTCTCGGGATCTTCTTTGGGGGAACCAATTCTAAGACCATTGGTATAGCAACTGGTCAAGTGTCCGATGACAACGAGGGCTGTTTCGCTGGTGTTAAGCACCCTGCTGGTAACGCTGGAAAGACATGTGGTGGATTGGGATGAGGTACAGATGGAAACTGAAGCACGTACACCAGCTCTAGAATTTGACCTGTATGTGGGGAAAGTGATTGGAAGGTCTTAGAGTTGGGTGTGTGGTGGATCATAACCTGAGGACTTGCTGGGAGAGCCAGATCCCACCATGACACCATTTAAACAGAGGCTCATTTCTTTTTTTTTTTTTTATGTTTATTTATTTTTGAGAGAAAGAGGGAGACAGAGCACAAGCCGGGGAAGGGCAGAGAAAAAGGAGAAAGAATTGAAGCAGCCTCCAGGCTCCAAGCTGTCAGCACAGAGCCAGATGCGGGGCTCAAACGCAGGAGCAGTGAGATCACGACCTGAGCCAAAGCCAGACGCTTAACCGACTGAGACCCCCAGGCGCCCCCAGATGCTTATTTCTTGTACCAAGAAGGCAAACTGCTAAAATTAAGGCCAGGATTTAATTACAAGGGGAGCGGAGTTGAAAGGATGTCAGTGCACAGACCTTGCAGGTCTTCTCTGCTAAATTAGGACATTAAAGCTGATGGAGTAAGACCTTGGTACCAAGAACAGGAACATATATTTGGATCTTCCTGAGACCACTGACCCCTTAGTTCCCCTAAAAAAACCCTCTAGGTCTACAGAAGTAATTGCCTTACCTTTGCAAGAGGAAGCAGGCTCCCACTATCCAGCGGCCATACAAAGGCCTCCCGAGGTGGCTGCCTCACAAAAGGCTGTCTGCCCAACTCCAGTTCCACTCATGCCCCCTTCACGGCCTCTAGGCCAGGAACTAGGTTCAGGGCTCAGCAGAGCCCCAGTGAGGAAAGAGCCGATTGACCAAAGGAGCTGTGGGCTGTGTCTCATTTATATCGTCGGGCACTGGCGAAACAGGTGCAGAGGTGGATCGTGAGGGTTTTCACCTGCTGGGAAAAAGGCTGGGCGCAGACGTCCTTATTGATATGAGGGCACTCACAATAGATCAGGATTTGACCTCGTGTAAAGACACATGACATTGGCCCTTGACCCTGCCGGGAGAGCTCTTTGAAGATTTGACAGAGGATGCCACAGTAAAGGAGTCGGAAATGCTGGAAATGCCTTGGTCAATAGGGAGGGTCAGAGTTTCAGCAAAGGGATGTATAAGAATTGAATTATTAGGGGCGCCTGGTTGGCTCAGTCAGAAGAGCACTCGACTCTTGATCTCGGGGTCTGAGTTCAAGCTCCACATTGGATGCAGAGATTATTCAAATAAATAAAACTTAAAAAGAAAAAATTGAATTACTGCGTGATTCCAGAGAATCCACTAGAACGGTCCTGGAGCTGATTATGGTTATTACAACCCAGCTGAGCATCGTCCTGGAGAGGGACCGGAGGTCACTCCTCACAAAAGCAAACCAGAAGGCGTGAGTCAGATAGGTGCCAGCAACACCTGAGAAGCTCAGCGGGGAGATTTTGTCCTCTGAAGGTCCTGGTGAGGACAGGACAGTGGCCACAGAGGTGGGCTCCCCAGTGTCGGCTGGGACTATAAGATCGCACACAACAGGAGGCAGATGGCCACAGCTCACCGTCAGAAGCCAGACGGGTGTGAATGCGGTGAGAGGAAACAAGTCTGGCTTTGCGACCTGGGGCCCCCGATCCACAAGGATTAGTGTCAGCGGCAAATAGGCCTTGTTCCTAGGTATGAGCTAGGATGGGCAGCCAGCGATGGCATGGCTTACCTCCTACAACGAAATGATAAAGAATGGGACTGCAGGAGACTCGTGTCAGCAACTAAGCCAAAAACTGTGAGCCCTTGTAATAAAAATGTTTGGTATCTAAACCAGATCACGGAGCCCGTTGCTCAAATGGGGACCTGGGCGTCCTTGAGAATGAAACCAACAGAGCCTCGGTAAGTATCAAAAATATATATGATATCACCTAGTCTTTTACCAACAGGGACCTATGACCATGGACCCGAGTAATTCTGCAATGGGGAAAGAGGGATACCCAGATCTACTGAGGGCTGTCGGATATAGGCAATGAGCTTGCCTCACGATCAGGGTAACACAATAGGTATAAACTTCCAGTTATAAGCTGAATAAGTCATGGGGATGAAAAGCACAGCCTAGGGAATACAGTCAAAAATACCGTATTCACTTTGCATGGTGACAGATGGTAGCTACGCTTGTGGTGAGCATTTCCTAAGGTATATAATTGTCGAATTGCCACATTGTACACCTGAAACTGACATATTATACATCAACTACACTTGAATTTAAACTGAGGTATACGGAGACCAAATGATACACAACTCAAGTCCTTCTTATACTGGATCCGATGGTTCTGGGAACTTACCTCGTGGTCATTTCTCTGGCCTGTGACTAGAAAGTCACAATGGCTACACCCGGCTGCCGGCAGAGCCCACATGCCAGCCGTACGGCCTGGAAAGTAAAATTCACTGCAGTAAGAAGAGCCAGTGAATGCTCCTGAAACCACTTTGACTCATCAAAATACTGCAGAGCAGGGCTGTGCTGCACCCAGTAGAATCGCAGCCTCAAAGACAAAGGGAATGCAGTTGCCACCACAGCCCAAAATATGGCTATTGCAGAAACAAGACGGTCATTGCAGATGAGAGCCACGTACTGCAGACCTAACCACGCGGCCGTTCCGTGTGCGGCAGCTATGCAGACGCGTTAACTATAGGAACAGATGGACACAAACTCTGGCACGTGGCCCTGGGCAGAAAGAGAGGGAGCCAGAGGATCGGAAGCGGGCCCTGCACTGCCAGCAGAGAGCCCTATGTGGGGCTCGAACTCACAAACCATGAGATCATGACCTGAGCCAAAGTTGGACACTTAACCGACTGAGTCACCCAGGCGCCCCTCCTCCCTCTCTGCATATCTGCATATCTGCATATCTGAAATGTTTAATAGGGCTGTCTGCACAACAGTGTTTGCCTTCATTCTTAGATCCTTCAGAACTCCAGTTCCGCGGAGGCTGCTCATCCCCCAACTTCCTTCATGTTTAATTCAAGAGCTGCTTCGATGTAGTTATATTAATTTTCCTCTCAATGGTTTTGGACTTAATCAAACATTACCTCTTTGTTGAAATGACATTAGTGGGAGGGGGGGTCTTATTCTTCCTCCTTGGCAGTCCCATTATACACTATTTTTCTGGTGTCTCTTTCACTCTTTATATCATAAATGCCTGGGTATCTAAAATCTGTGAAGAAAAGTATATGGAATTACTCATTCAGGGAAATTGGTCCCTCGAAGGAACCGTAATTCCCTCTGGAAAGTGGAATTATATTCTCTACACTCATTTATTGCATCTGAGGGTATCTGCTTCCTGTCACTCTGGAATCACGCTTAACCGACTGAGCCACCCAAGAGCCCCTTATTTTGTTTTAAAAGACGATTATCACTCTTTGTGAATGTTTTACTGGTTTCTTTTTGTTCGTTTGCTTGTTTGTTTGTTTTAAGTTTTTACTTAAATTCCAGTTAGTTAACATACAGTGTGATATTAGTTTCAGGTGTAGAATTTAGTGATTCATCACTTACATACGACGTCCAGGGCTCATCACAGCCAGTGGCCTCCTTAGTACCCATCACCCGTCTGGCCCATCCCCCTGCCCACCTCCCCTCCAGCAACCCTGTTTGTTCTCTGTAACTAAGAATCTGTTTTATGGGTTGCCTTTCTCTCTTTTTTCTTCCCCTATGTCCATTTGTTTTTTTCTTAAATTCCATATATGAGTGAAATTACATGCTATTTGTCTTTCTCTGACAGACTTATTTCACTTAAGCATAATAGCCCTTAGTTCCAGCCACGTCATTGCAAGTGGCAAGATTTCATTCTATTTGATGGCCGAGTAATCTCCATTGTGTATATATATCTATATCTATACCTATATATCTATATATATATATACACCCCATCTTCTTTATCCATTCATTGTTCATTCCTCCCTTTTTTCTCTCCTCACATTGGCTAGATCAGAAGAATCATTTTAAAAATTGCAGTGGTAATTGTCATTTAAGCTTTGTTTCTGCCTAAAAGTTAAATTATTTCTTTGTTTTATCATTCTATGATCACAGGATCTATGTGGTTTAGGAAGAAACATAATTTAATTCTGAGTTATTACATTTTTAGTATTCAATTGAATATAATTTCATAACATCTGTTTTAATCTCTCCTGATTCCTTAATAGTGAAATGGGTTTATATTGTAAAATTTGGATATACAAGATAAATTTAAACAAACACCAATAATAGAAGAAATAGGATAGTTAATAAAAATAAGGAATTAATAAGCATCTCCCTATATTCATAAGAAACTAATATAAAAACATACTGTTTAGCTTATAGTAAAGGACACTTAATTTGTTAGATAGTATAACTGAACAAACGTGACTTAGCTCCTTGGAGAGTCACAGACAGCAACTACACCAGGTGAAACTGTCATACAAAGGAAACTTTATTTGCAGTGAAGAAGGACATCACGGGGAAAAAACCTCCAAAGCTGTCACTCCCTGAGCAAAGGTGAATGGGTTTCTTGTGTGTATGTATATATGTATTTTTAAAACAATTTTTTAAATGTTTTTTCCATTTATGTCTGAAAGAGAGACAGAGACAGAGCATGAGTGGGGGAAGGGCAGAGAAAGAGGGAGACACTGAATCCGAAGCAGCCTCCAGGCTCTGAGCCATCAGCACGGAGCCTGACGCGGGGCTTGAACTCAGGAACCGCAAGATCAAGTCGGACTCTGACCTGACTGAGTCACCAAGGCGCCCCTAAAGTTGGGATGAGTATTTAGAACAGGAAGCCCTGTCATTGTATGTAGAGATGGCCATAAGGTAGCACACGGAGTTTAAGGAGGCACGCCTATACACACATTGTAAATGAGGCTTGCGCTCCTCCTCGGGCAGGCAGTTTAGTATTAAGATGAGGTCAAGGTAACTGTCGGTCACGCCATGGTCCATCTGCGCAGGTGTGAGTCAGGGTTAAGCTTAAACCGGTCTGAGTGGTCTGGGCCGGCCAGAGCTCTCATTAGAGCAGTCCTTAATTGCTTGAGGGGTAGTTTTGGTTTTCACTCCATGCTATGCCCCTCGGGTCTTTTGCCTGAGTTAAGAGATAAACCGGAAAGAAGTGTTTAAGAAAAAATGTGGGACAAAGGTTGGTGGGTACAAGCAGATGAGCAGCAAAGTTCAGGTCTTGGGGTCTATCTTGAGCTTCATCATAGCTCTCTGTGTATGTAAAATATTTTAAAAACAGTCCTATTATAACTTATATTAAAAATATTTTTAAAATAAAAAAATAGTTCTATTTTATACCATATTTAAAACTGAGTTTAATTAATTAAATTTAAACTATCCGGACAGCTTAAATATTTAAATTAAGAATATAGAGCAATAAAATTTTGCAAAAAACATCCATATGACTATATCTAAAATTCAGGGGCAATGGGGCGCCTGGGTGGCTCAGTTGGTTGAGCGGCCGACTTCAGGCTCAGGTCATGATCTCGCAGTCTGTGAGTTCGAGTCCCGTGTCAGGCTTATAGCTCAGAGCCTAGAGCCTGCTTCGGATTCTGTGTCTACCTCTCTCTCTGCCCTTCCCCTGCTCATACTCTGTCTCTATGTCTCTCAAAAATAAATAAACGTTAAAAAATTAAAAAAAATAAATAAATAAAATTCAGGGGCAGGGACAACCATATCAAACAAGAAAGCAGAAACTATGTAATAATAAAATGGAATTATTTGATTAAATACCATGTAAAAATATTTGTGTGATAATATATTCTATAAACACAATTAATACAGTTAGCACATAACTAATTGATCTAGTAAAATGTACTCTGCAGATTACAACATTTGATTAGTTACACAGAAGTAATACCTCTTATGAATTTCTGAGGAAAGACTAAGGGAAAACTGAGGAAAAGGTATGAATATTCAGTTCATGAAGAATAACCCGAAAGACACAGCCTTATAGAAAAATATTCAAATTCCCTTGAGTCAAGAAATGCAAATTAAAGTAACGATGCCAGAGGCACCTGGATGGCTCAGTCAGTTAAGGGTTAAGTGTAGGACTCTTGACCCCAGCTCACAGCTTGATCTCAGGGTTGTGAGTTCAAGTCCTGTGTTGCCTCCGCACTGGGCGTGAAGCCTACTTAAGAAAATAGGGGTGCCTGGGTGACTCAGTTGGTTAAGTGTCTGGCTTCAGCTCAGGTCAGGATCTCACAGTTTGTGAGTTCCAGCCCCACCTCAGGCTCTGCACTGACAGTGTGGAGCCTGCTTGGGATTCTCTCTCTCTCCCTCTCTCTCTGCCCCACCCTCACTTGCTCTCTGTTTCTCAAAATAAATAAATAAACTTAAAAATAAAGTTACAATGCCATATCACCTTCTACTCCTCAAACAGGCAGAAATGCTGAAATTACTAATGCTGGTGGGAATTAATTAAGGAGACCAGTACACTCCTACCTTGCTGGTAGAATTCTGACTTGTTTTCAACCTATCTGGAAAACCATTATCCTCATCCTCATCCTCTTCCTCCCTCCCTCTTCTCTTTTTCTCCCTGCCTTCCTTCTCTCCCTCCTTCCTTTCTCTAAAGCGGCATCCCACTCCTGTGAATCTCAATCTGCCATAAGAATAAAGAAATAAGAATAAGCTTCCTGCAAAGCCTTGATAGGCAAACACCTAGTGAGGCTACTAACATTAGAGACTGTGGGGTGTAAACACCCCAGAGCCAGTTTAAATCTCAGCTCTGCTACTCATCAGGTATGTGAATATTGGCAAGTTATTTAATCTGACAGTGTTTCGTGTTCCAGATCAGTGACCTGGGGATAACACTATATCTAACTCATAAGCTTATTTTGATAATCAAAATAGATCATACGCATGAAGTTTTAAAATAGTACCTAGGAAACAGTAAACGAAATATAAATATCTATCACTGTCAACTAAAAACCAAATAAACTAATTCTGCAACTTTAAGGTTTTGATAAAAGTATATAATCTTGTGATGTAAAATATATTAAAATATTATGTTGGCAAAGGTATGTAGAAAATAACATTTTTATTCTCTCACCCCTTTCTGTGTATTTCAGGTTGAACAAGCTGCATCTCAGTGACAAAGCCGCAGAGGCTACGTAGTTTTACTTGGTGCATCTGGATGGAGCGTGTATTAAACACTGACCATAGACATGGCTCTGTGACTAACTCATCATTCCCTTTGAAGGCGGGTAGTTTCCAATTGTCTTATTTCATCCAAGTTTAAGGAACATAGGTTATAGCTCAAAAAGCATTAAAATTGTTTTCAGTATCATGATGTGAGTTTTATATATAATTAGGAAGGACTTCCAAGATGTAAGGGACCCTGCTAAAATAGAGCTTTTAATTCCCACCTACTTATTTAATGTGGACATGATTTTTCAGTGTGTATCTGTGGAAATAAAGAATAAACACAAAATTGGTGCTAAATCTCGAGTAATTCCAGTAAGGGGTGGTATTCAAGGGTGCACACACACACTAACTGAACACAGTCAGCACCGCCCACCACATTAAGAGATGTATATCTAATAAAAAGTTACTTCTAGGTTAAATAACTATCAAAATGTGTAATATATGCTGTTTGTTTTGATCAATGTCCACTATTAAGGATTGTGATGAAAACCCAAGAGAATTTCATTAATACTTTATATCCTATGGTCATAGGAAATTGAAAACATCAATTCATTTCCATATTTCTGTTGAGGAAAATTAGAAAAGCCTGAATAGAAAGGATCCATAATGGTAGCCAATTATATTGTGACAACACACACCGTTAGTTTCGGTGGGAACCTATCAGTTTAAAGTTCTTTGTCTTAAGAGGGTTTAAGATGACCAATCATAGACACCTAAGATACCGTGAGGCAGTGAGTACGTGACTTTTTACATGTGGGTCTTGCCTAGGCCAGATCTTGGTAGAAGGGGTGCGGGAGCGTTTTGCAACCTAAGTTATCTATTTAGCAAGCAGCCGAAGTTACAGAAGCGAGATGGGGCGATTAGTAATTTCCGATAACTCTAATAGGGAACTACATAAACTTTTATCTCAATTATTTACGAAAGGCGAGTTTAAGCCGAACTTCTATACAATAAGCTTTCTGATATCTTGTAAGTTGACCTATTACATACTTCACCTCCCAAAACTATGTAACACGTGCCCGTTTAAGTCATTCATCCAGAACTGGGACCGATGGGATTTATGATACCCAATAACCTCTGAACTTTTCCTTTAATTTTTAATTTTTTTTTAACATTTATTTATTTTTGAGAGACAGAAAGACAGAGCATGAGCAGGGGAAGGGCAGAGAGAGAGGCAGACACAGAATCCAAAACAGGTTCCAGGCTCTGAGCTGTCAGCACAGAGCCCGACGCAGGGCTTGAACTTACAGACTGTGAGATCATGACCTGAGCCAAAGTCCCGCTTAACCAACTGAGCCACCCAGGTGCCCCTGAACTTTTCCTTTAAAGTTGGTGTTTTGAGGGACTTTTTTCCCAAGTGGTAGAAAGAGCTACCATTTAGTGCTCGTGGACAGAGCACTCCGTCCCAGGATTCCTCACCTCCCCCAAACAAAGCTGCACGTGGCAGATTCCATATAAGGTAACTTTCCACTTTAAGATTCTGAGTCAGTACTAGAAACGTTCTAAATGAAAAGTTTCAATAAAGTGAATACATAGTTTTGACTATTGATAAAATAAGTAACTGTATATGCAGATGTGGCAATTTACAGTACTGTGAACATATCCGAAGCTGTCCTGAATACAGTGATTGCTCTACAGACACAAATACAGGAATTCAAAATCTGGGTAGGACACCCCTTAACCTGCTACAGGTTTGGCAAGAACCAGATTCTGGAGTGGACAGTACAAACCACCCTTAAAAAACTGAAATTGCAACTCACAAGATTTAGGCATTATGGAATTTGGAGTTGGAAGAACTAGGTGGGAGTTAGGACTACACTTCCTAACTTCAGAGAAGTTCATGCTCTTGGGGGCATCTGGCTGGCTCGGTTGGTAGAACGACTCTTGCTCTTGGGGTTGTAAGTTCGAGCCCCGCGTCGGGTGTGGATATTACTTAAAAACTAATTTTAAAATCTTAAAAAGGCAAAAAACAAAAAACCACAAAGTTCCCTATCTTCCACTGCCAGGCATATATAGGCCTTGAGAAGACATTGACTCCCTCCCCTCCCCCGCCCATTGTTATTTTATTACCAACAGACTGGAAATAAGAACTCTCTGGGCCAGCCTGTTTCTCACAGCCACAGCGGGAGTCACAGCAGGTAAAGTGAACTTACTCATTTGCAAATGTGAGTAGGAAAAGGGTTATTTTATTTATTATTTGTTTTCACTCAGGGAAGGTCTTGGGGCAGAAATTACCTAGGTATATAATTTGCCTGGAAACTGTATGGAACCTGCATATAAATAATGTCAACTGCCTCGTGCTATAATATTTTGAATAATGCAAGTAAGCCGTCAGTAATACTGCACTCCTGTGATCGATTACTAAAATGAATACCAAAGTCATAATCTGGAAGATTAAGAAACGGGAGTAAGTTTTCTGTTTTGTCCCTTCCCATTTTTTTTAATTGTCTGTTGATTTAACACATGTCACTGAACTTCCTAGTGACTGCCTATCTTACCTCAGAGGTAAATATCAACTTTTAAACATTTAATTGCAAAGTTCTTGTTGCTTATTCTTTACCAGATGATCTCCCTGCAGAGAGTCTGTACTAGCTCTTTTTCTGGAATCTTCTAAAATTCCATTTTGGAGGTCATTTTCTTCTAATGTCCAATTAAGCAATTTAATTGCATCAGACAGAATTCATTCCAAATGACCTGAGGGAAGAACAAACTTGAAGTATTTAGACTTCAGTTCCTGGTCAGTGAGGGATCACCTTAAGAATGTGTACTTCATCTGGAACTTTCTCCACCCTCCCGTCAAAGCCTGCATATTTTCACAGCTTCTCTGCCACCATGAAGGAGGTCTTCTCAAATGCCGTCCTTGTTCTGGCTGTTTCCGTGTGGGCTGTCTTTGCAGCTGGTGAGTTGTATATCCTTGCTCTGCCCACATTTTATGGGGTATACCCAGGATCATAGGAAAATCAGAGGTAAAAGTGGAAGGGCTGTTGTTTTATTTAATCCTTTTTTTTAATGTTTGTTTTTTTTTTTTTTTTTTTTTTTTGAGAGAGAGAGAGAGACAGAACATGAGCAGGAGAGGGGCAGAGAGAGAGGGAGACACAGAATCCGAAGCAGGCTCCAGGCTCCCAGCTGTCAGCACAGAGCCCGACTCGGGACTTGAACTCATGAACTGCAAGATCATGACATGAGCCAGAAGTTGGACACTTAACCGACTGAGCTACCCAGGCACTTTATTTAATCCTAATTCCTTTAGGTTACAGATGTAGAAACTGAAACGCGGAGGAAGAGAGGCTTCCCTCAATGTCATTGCTATCAAAGCATGGGGTAAGGACTCAGTCCCACGAGACTGCCCCTGCTTCAGAAAGCAATCACAAGACTGGGCTTCCAGTACTTCTAACCAACTGGCTATGAGACAGGAATTCCCCTGACTCCATTCTCAGGTTCAATAATTTGCTAGAATGGCTCACGGAATTCAGGAAAATGCTTTACTTACTATTTCCAGTTTATTATAAAAGGCAGAACTCAGGAACAGACAAATGGAAGAGAGGCACAAGGTGAGGTATGTGGGAAGGGACGCAGAGCTTCCGTGCCCCCTTGGGAGCACCACCCTCCCAGCACCTCAACGTGTTCCACCTGGATGCTCTCCAAACCCTTTGGTTTAAGATTTTTATGGAGGTTCCATTATGAAGGTGTCAACTGAGAAAAAGAGGCAAAACTGAAAAAGAACAAAGACCTTTGTTTGAGGACTCAGAATTGCAGTTTGGCAAGCACAGATTCCAGAGCTACCATGTGCTGCTCATATGGGAAAGCAAGGGGTTTTTATGAGAAAGAAGGAGGGTAACTATATGATCCTAGATAAAGAAGAGAAGAGAAAAAACTTAATTCAGTGCAAACTGGTGGAGCTGCTTTTGATTACTATCGAGTTGGTTACTTTATAGGTGCGATCGAACAGAACTCCTCCTCGTATGCATTAGTGAACTTTTCCATCATCATGAAGGTCATACCCCCAGTTTTAGGGTCTGAATACCAGTCGTTCTGTTGGATTTTATGAGCAACTGTTTGTAATACAACTAGCACTTCTGGCCCAGTTCAAGAGTTCATTAACTTAGAATGGAAAATAGAGCTTCATAATGGAATCTCTCATATCTAGAAATTTTTGTACAGGGGCGTCTGGGTGGCTCAGTTGGTTAAATGTCTGACTTTGGCTCAGGTTATGATCTCACAGTTCGTGAGTTCAAGCCCCACATTGGGATCTCTGCTGTCAGCACGGAGCCGCCCTGATCCTGTCTCCCTCTCTCTTTGCCCCTCCCCCACTTGCTCTCTCTCTCTCTCTCTCTCTCTCTCTCTCTCAAAAAATAAATGAACTTAAAAAAAATTTATACAATTCCACAAAGGCATGAACTCACAAACTGCAAGATCATGCCTGAGCCAAATCAGATGCTTAACCAACTGAGCCACCCAGGTGCCCCAAAAATGACTCTCCCTTAATGAAGGTTTTCATCACTGTTTCCTGAAAGTATTTTTATATTCTCCTTAGTTGTTCCCTTTGTCCCCAGCTTGACATCCTCTAACCCACCATCTTAATTAAGAGTTGTTTTTTTAGTGCAAATCTTATCTTAGCTCTGCTGTACTAAACACAAAAGTCTTTGTAATAATTACCTTACTACTATGATGGGTTTCTAGACATAGAGTAGGCAGTTCGTGGAGCAGGAAACGGGACTTTCTGACCAGTACAAAGATAAAAATCAAGAAACCATCCCCAGAACACAAACAGCTGGAAAAAGACCCCAGATAATGTGCATACATCATCCCCTACAACTGCTACACTCCACTAACCTATAGCTTCGTTGTAATAAATTTACATTGCGGTTTAGACCCTCCTAGTAGGGGATAGCTGCCATGACAGTTCTCACAAGGACCA
Organism: Paguma larvata; assembly: GCA_030068075.1. Lineage (NCBI taxonomy): Eukaryota > Metazoa > Chordata > Mammalia > Carnivora > Viverridae > Paguma > Paguma larvata. The sequence goes on along the minus strand of CM057842.1, from coordinate 16,623,240 downwards.
CAGAGGGCCAAAAACTCCCTCTCCTGGCTGATAGGAGGGGTCCCTTAGATGACTGGAAACAGCTCAGACTCGGTCAGAGACCTCCCTAGCTATGACCCATAACCTAGGCAAACAAAAAAGAAAAAACACCCCTAATTCTGGTGCAGTTGTGACTTCCGGACCTGCTTCCTCTCCCATTCTGAGAGGGTGCTTTCCCTTTAACTGCTATTAAACTCCTGCCTACTTGAGATTTTTGCTCTGAATTCCTTCTTGGCTGAACTCAGGAACTGAGGTTGGTGCTGAGTCAGGGAAGAGACCTGCCGTTGACATTAGCTGTTGACATTAGTTGACACGCCACTTATTTACATACCCAGTAACTACACACCATATGCTCAGCTTGTGCCAGAAACTGAGCTAGATACTGGTTATATGGCAGAAATGGGCCCTGGTCCAACAGTGTGACAGATCAGTGGCTGGAGAGACTGATTAAGTGCCAACGAACTAGTAGCCAGAATATATAAAGAACGCTTGCAACTCCATGATAAAAAGACAAATAGGCCAATAAAAAAAATAGACAATGTAACTAAACAGACATTTCTCCGAAGATAATAAATGAATGGCTAATAAGTACATGAGAAGATGTTCAACATTGTCAGTCAGTAGGGCAATATTAATCAAAACCACAATGAGATACCACTTCATACTTACTATGATGGCTATAATAAGAAATGGTGACAATAACAAGGATTGGCAGAGAATGTGAAAAAATTGGACTCCTCATACACTGCCACTAGGAACGTAAAATAGTTCGGCTTCTTTGAAAAACAGTCCAGTAGTTTCTCAAACAGTCACCACACAACCCAGGGATTCCACTCTTAGGTATATACCCACGGGAAATAAAAACACAAGGCCACACAAAAAATGTGTATAAATGTTCATACCAGCCTTGCTCATAATAGCCTAAAAGTGAAAACAATTCAGATGTCCATTAATCGATTAATGAATAAGTAAAACATGGTATCTACATCCAATGGAATATTAAATTTAGCTGTAAAAAGGAATAAAGTACTGATGCATACTATAACAGCGATAAACCTTTAAAACATCATGTTAAATGAAAGATAGACACAAAAGGCTACATGTCTATTATTCTATTTATATAAAGTGTCCAGAAAGGACAGAAAGTAGATTCTTGGTTGTCTGGGGTGGGAAAGGGAGGGAGTCTGGAGGAAGGATTGAAAAGGGACTGCTGACAGGTACAGGGTTTCTTTTTGGGATCATGAAAATTATCTAAAACTGATTGTGGTAATGATTGCACAACTCCGTGAATATACTGAAAACCACCGTATGCTTCAAATGGGTGAATTCTATGGTATGTAAATTATATCTTAATAAGGCTATTATATATAAATAGAGTTGATAATATATTATCATTGTTATATTTATTATATTATATTTATATTATTATATCATTATATTTGTTTATTATCTGTTATCATTGTTATATCAGATAATTATAACATACAATTACATATAATAAAGTATTATATACATATACAGTTGACCCGTGAACAATGCAGGGTAAGGGGCACTGACCCTTATTCCCACACACACGTCAAAATCTGTGTATACCTTTTGGCTCCCCAAAACTTTACTAATAGCCTACTTGTGACTGGAAGCCTTACCAATAACATAAACACTCAATTAACATATATTTTGTATGTTATATGTACTGTGTACTGTTGTCTTACAATAAAGTAAGCTAGAGAAAAGAAAATGTTATTAAGAAAATCATCGGGGGCCTGGGTGGCTCACTTGGTTAAGCGTCCAACTTCAGCTTAGGTCATGATCTCATGGTCCAAGAGTTCAAGTCCCACATCGGGCTCTGTCCTGACAGCTCAGAGCCTGGAGTCTCCCTCTCTCTCTGACTCTCCCCTATTCATGTTCTATCTCTCTCTCTCTCTCAAAAATAAATAAACATTAAACAAAAGAAAATCATATGGAAAAATACATTTACATTTCAATATTGTCTTTATTGAAAAAAATCCACATATAAGTGGACCCACACAGTTCACTTTGTACCAAGAATATGTAAGTCTTTGAAATTAATATAACATTGTATGTTAACAACACTTCAGTTAAAAAAAAGGAAAAGTACATGGAAGCCTTAATGAAACTCAGCAGCTTTGGAGGTATCTCAATATAACTATTTTGTGGTAATTTGTAATTTGGAGAGTGTTTTCTAAACACAACTGAGAAGGATTATAGAAGTTGTTATTTACCTATGAAGTGGCAGGGCCAGAATTAAGATCCCCATTTTACGTGAGGGAGGGGGGAGCACAAGTTCCCTATTTCTTCACTTCTTTAGAGGGCAGTATGCATCACAGAAGAACCAGGCCCCTTCTTCTTCTTTTTTTTTTTTTTAAGTTTATTCATTTATTCTGAGGGTGAGAGGAGAGGGAGAGAGAGAATCCCAAGCAGGTTCCATGCTGTCAGAGCAGAGCCTGATGCGTGGCTCTATCTCACAGAACCGTGAGATCATGACCTGAGCTGAAATCAAGAGTCAGAGGCTTAATCAACTGAGCCACCAGGCACCCCAATCCCAGCCCCTTCTTACGGGATCTGATGCTTCCTGTGTGCCAACCAGGGTCTCCCTCATCCTAGCTTTTTCCCCTAAGGCCAGAAGATGGAGGATCAGCTCTTCTGAAAGTGTTTTTTGTCTTCCAGATTTCCCTCTTCCTACAGGTGCAGGGGCTCACCTACAAGAGACGAAGGTGAGCTCTACTTCCTTGGTTCCTAAGAACAGGAATGGGGAGCAAGCCAGTTTCCTCAATAGCCCCAGATCTTTCTTCCGAGAGGTGGGGCAGAGGGAGTTTGCATGGGAATAACACCACAATAAAATCTGGGCCATCAACTACGTGTAGCACATTTCATATGTTCCTGAGCCCTGTCCCCATGCATTATTCTAATCAGTTCATACTCTCTTGTGGGACAGAAGGCAAATTTTTTGAACCATTAAATGGATGAAATCCTGGCTCAAATTCAGGTCTGTCCTACCCTGCAGTGGACATTTTTTCAGCTGAGATATGCCGAAATGTACATCCTGCATCCCACACACTAAGGCCCCACAATGTACTCTCTCTGCCCCCTTGCTTATATATCCGACCTCTGCTGTGGCGAGTTTGACATCACTGCTGTCTGAAGCACCATATACAAGCCACTCAGTAATGTTCATAAGAAAAGTCCAACCTTGAAAGACATTTTCCTTTCTGTAATCTAACAATCACATTCGGTGGTTGATAGGGCAGGGATTTTCATCCCAATGAGACACTTTTAGCTCAGACTGGGAAGTTCACAGATCTTATATTATATTATAATATATATTATATTATATTATATTATATTATATTATATTATATTATAGTTATATTATTGATTAAGTGCCAGGGGCCAAACACTGAAGCTGCTAAAGACTGTTCTCTGAACTCCTGACCTAGCACTCCCTTTCCAGGCCCCCTCCCCCACTACCAGTGATAATGGCTAGAGGACCTGGAGTAAGGCATCTGATTTGTGTCTCATCTTCAGGTCGCGTGCACGGAGAACGTCAATAAGTGCTGGTTTATCTCTTACATCAAGCCAAGTGAACCCATATGTGGCAGTGACCAGGTTACCTACAGTGGTGAATGCCATCTCTGCTCCAAAATCCTGTAAGTCTTGATTTCTCTTCTCCCTTCTCTCCGTCAGAAGACAAGAAAGGAGTAACCTCCTCAGAAGGTTTCCTACTCGTTCGATCTTCCCTCCAGAGACTCCTTCACTATTTGCTCCTCCATTTCTTCCATCCTTCCCTTTGCTCCCAGAAGGAATCCCATTCACACAATGCAGAAACAGAAAGCCACTGAGGTGAGAAGAGTGTTCTGCCTGGCCTGGACAAGTATCAAGTGGGAAGTTCTCAGCAAGTAGCCACAGGATTTGGATCATGTGATCACAGATGAGGATTACCCTCAAGCCCCCTCAGGCCAAAGAACAAAAGCCTGAAGAGGAGGAGGAGGGGGTTGGGGGTAGAATCTTCCCAGGTGATGGTTTATTGATCGTTGAATGGATATTATTCTCTCAAATAACCTTTTTTAGCTTCCAATTTTCTTTTAGCTTTCATGCTTTAGCTATGTAGTTTAGTCTTCGGTCGCATCATATGTTAGAAGATTTGGGAGACACCCACATGAAATGCTCAATTCTTTGGTCTGAGAGGAATAACAGTGAGGCACAGAGGTTTTTATCAAGGAGGCTGCCCTATAGAGGTAGGATATCTGCTTTCTCCTTTAAGGAGAAAAGCTACACCCTTGGGTAACTAAAATTTAGAGATTAAGTCCAATACTTTAAGAGAGAGAAAAGCAAAGACATAAAGTAGATAAAACTTAAGTCTTTCTGTTTCCTCTTGTCTTCTCCTTGAAAGAAGAAGTAATAATCTTGGTCACATAAGAGATATTAAGCTGGGCAGAATTGGACTTTCTTGCATGCCTTGCTACATAAATATTGAAATTTACACTAGCTCCCATAAAAGACTGGTGAGGCAAACAAGTTTGGCATCAGCCTCAATCGCTGGTATAGACATCTGACAATCAGAATGCACAATCTGGGGAACTTAGAACATCACAGACTCATAGAATGCTAAAACCAAGAGATACTGGAGAGATGGCTTCCAGAGAATTCACATTGACTATATTTTTTGAAATATTTTCTTAGTAGTTAAAATGGGAATTAAAAGTAAGATTTTAATTTACTATAATCTAGTTTAGATTGATACGTTAATTATGAAAGCATTTAAAAAACTTTGCTCCTATATAGCTCTATGCTATTCATCTTCTTTGCATATTATTATCATGCAAATTATGCCTTTATACATGTATGCCCATCAATATAGATTTGTAATTATTGCTTGAGGTAGTTGTCTTTCAACTTAGATAGGAGAAAAAAGTTTACAGAGAAAAAATACATTTATACTGTCTTTTCTATTTTCCTATGTAGTTACCTTTACTGGCTCTCTTTGTTTCTTCATGCAGATTTGAGTTTCTGTCTGGTGTCTTTTTACTTCAGCCTAAAGTATTGTCTTTAGTATTTTGAAGCAACAGATTCTCTCAATTTTTGTTTATCTGGCAATGTTTTAATCTCTTCCTTTCCTTCCTTCTTCCTTCCTTCCTTCCTTCCTTCCTTCCTTCCTTCCTTCCTTCCTTCCTTCCTTCCTTCTTTCAAAGAAAGAGAGTGTGAGTGGGGGAGAGGTGCAGAGGGAGAGAGAGAATCTTAAACAGGCTGCACACTCAGCACGGAGCTCCATGTGGGGCTCGATCCCACAACCCTGGGACTATGACCTGAGCCAAAATCAAGAGTCGGACGCTCACCTTTATTTCTGAAGAGAATACTGTTTGCTGGTTATAGACTCAGTTGACAGTCGCTTTCTTTCAGCACTTTAACTATATCATCTGTCTTCTGGCCATGGTTTCTGATGAGAAATCAGGTGTTAATCCTACAGAGGATCAGAGTTTGTGATAATTCCCTCTTGCTGCTTTCAAGATTCCTTCTTTGTCTCATCTTTCCACAGTTTGATAATGATTTGTCCATGTGTGGATCTCTGTGAGTTTATCCTATTTTGAGTTCATTGAACTTCTTGGATGTGTACATTAATGCCTTTTTAATAAAAGTTAGAAAGTTTTCAGCCCTTATTTCTTCAAATGTTTTTTTTTAACCTTTACCTTCTTCGTATTCTTTTTTTTTTTTTTTTAGTGTATTTATTTTCAAGAGGGAAGGGGGTGGGCAGAGAGAAAAAGAGAGAGGGAGAGACAGAATCCTAAGCCGGCTCTCAGTGACAGAGCCCGATGTGGGACTCCATATGATGACTGTGAGATCATGACGTGCGCTGAAATCACACGAAAGGGCAAGAAGTGATCAGATAAGTCAGACACTTAAGGGACACCTGGGTGGCTAAGTTGGTTAAGTGTCTGACTTCAACTCAGGTTATGATCTCACCATTTCTGAGTTCGAGACCTGGGTTGGGCTCTGTGCTGACAGCTGACAGTTGGGCTCAAGCCTGGAGCCTGCTTCAGATTCTGTGTCTCCCTCTCTCTCCCCACTCCCCCCCTCACACTCTCTCTCAAAAATAAACATTAAAACAATTTTTTAAAAGAGTCAGACACTTAAATGACTCAGCCACACAGGTGCCCTTCAAATATGTTTTCTGCCTTTTCCTCTCCTCTCTTTCTGGGACTCCCCATATGTTGATACACTTGTTGGTCACCTGCATTTCTTTGTACCTCTGTTCATTTTTTCCCCCAATCTGAACTGGCTTTTTCTTTTATTTCCTATCTGAAGCATTTTGACCCACTCTGTTCATTTTTCATTAGTTTTTCTTTCTTTTCCTCAGACTGAACAATATTAATTGACCTGTCTTCAAGTTCACTGACTCTTCTTCCTGCTCAAATCTGATGTTGATCCTCTTTAGTAAATTTTTCATTTCAGATAATTACGTTTTTACACTTGATCTTAGCCGTAAGGGCAAGAAGCAATCAGATTATATTTAGAACTTCAATAATTTGTATTTGAGTTGTTTGTTAAATATATTTCTATCACTTTACTGATATTCTCTATTTGATGAGACATTATTCTCATATTTTCCTTTAGTTCTTTAGACATAGTTTTCTTTAGTTCTTTAAATATATTTAAAATAACTAATTTAAGGGGCACCTGGGTGGCTCAGTTGGTTGAGCATCGGACTTTGGCTTCAGGTCATGATCTCATGGTTCGTGAGCTCAAGCCCCACATGGGGCTGGCTGCTGTTGGCACATAGCCCACTTCAGATCCTTTGTCTCCCTCTCTCTTTGCCTCTCCCCCGCTCATGTTTTCTCTCTCTCTCTCTTTTTTTTAAAAAATTTTTAATGTTTATTTATTTTTGAGAGAGACAGAGACTGAGCATGAGCAGGGGAAGGTAAGAAAGAGAGGGAGACACAGAATCCGAAGCAGGCTCCAGGCTCTAAGCTGTCAGCACAGAGCCCGACGCGGGGCTCGAACCTACAAACTGGGAGATAATGACCTGAGCCAAAGTTGGATGCTTAACCAACTGAGCCACCCAGGTGCCCCTCATGCTTTCTCTCTCAAAAATAAACAAAATATTTAAAAAATAATTTAAATCATTGTCTCATAAGTTTGACATCTGGGCTTCCTCAGTCACTGTTTCTATTGATTGCTTTTTATCCTGTGTATGGGCCATACTTCCCCGTTTCTTTGCATACATCACAATTTTTTTGTGATTTTAAATAACATGTTGTGGCAACATTGGAAATCAGATTCTCTCCTTTCTCCAGGGTTTGTTGCTATTGCTGTTTATTGTCGTTGCTGCTATTTACTAGTTTAGTGGTTTCTGGAATAATTTCGTGAAGTCTGCCTTCTTTGTCATGTATGGTCACTGACAGGCCCTACTCAGTTATCTTAGTGGTCTCCTAAGGATTGGACAAAATTTTTCTCAAATGATTGGAACCAATAAATCTCCCAGTTTTTGCCAACAAAAACATTGTATGTGTTGAGGAATGCCTTCAACACTTAGCCTTCACTTTGGAGAGCTTCAAGATTAGCCAGAGAGGAGAGCTTAAGGCCTTGTCAGGTCTTTCCTGATCATGCACATAGCCTTACGCATGTGCATGGTCTTCTAGATTCCCAGAAATATCTTAGTGCTATCCATCATAAGACTGCCATGGTACTGAAACATTGCCTCTGATTGTTTTCAACAAATTCTCCCAGGAAAAAGGCTGTTCACACTGGGGTAGCTCTGAGTTAGGTCAAATAAAGACAGCTCTCCAAGTGGGTCTTCCACAGAACCATCAGACAGGTCAAGGAATGACAATTGTTTGGTAATGGTATTCTGAAGGAGTTCCCAAACCATCCTGTCCCTTCTGGGTTCTGCTAGGCTGCTGGTTTTCACTATGATAGAGAGCTGTTGTTTTTTAATACTACTATAGATCTGAGGAAGTGGCGGATGGGAATAGGGCAAGTTAAAACTACAAAACTCACTACTCTTACTGAGATTCAGACATTTTTCATAAATAAGTGTTCCTTAGGGGCACCTGGGTGGCTCGGTTGTTAAGTATCTGAATTGGCTGAGATCATGATCTCATGGTTCATGAGTTTGAGTCCCATATTCGGTGAGCATGAGTCTGGCATTGGGTGAGCTCGAGCCCCACTTTGGGTGAACACAAGCCCTGGATGAATATATTATATATTCAAGATGATTTTGAATTTTCTATATTTGATTTAATGCTAAGTATGTTTTGTACTTCCAGTATCTTTAACAAACAAAGACCTATAACAATAGGTATTCTAAAATATTTGTTACAGGGGTGCCTGGCTGGCTCAGTAGGTGGAGAATGTGATTCTTAATCTTAGGGTTGTGAGTTCAAGACCTAAGTTGGGCGTGGATATTACTTAAATAAAATCTTATTTTAGAATTTTAAAAAAAGTGTTTGTTTATTTTTGTGAGAGAGGGAAAGAGAGAAAAAGGACAAGCGAGAGGAGGGCAAAGAGAGAGAGAGAGAGAGAGAGAATCTCAAACAGGCTCTGTGCTCTCAGTGCAGAGCCCAACACAGGGCTCAATCCTACGAACTGTGAGATCATGACCCGAGCTGAAATCAAGAGTTGACGCTTAACTAATTGAGCCACCCAGGATCTCCAAAAAATCTTTAAAAAAAAGAAATAAAATATTTGTTACATAAGAATTCACTATAAGCAGAGTGGTTTTCCTTCTCAAATTCAGCTAAAGATTATCAAATAAAAGTTAGTCAAAATTTATAATATGCCATAAAGTAAAAATAATCATTTCCAAATATAATTTCTTTCAGGTATGAAGGGCTAAACATAACTAAACTGTATGATGGACCTTGTGTAAGTAAAGTCACTTTTATTTTTCACTTTTAGGAGTAAATCAGATATACTGATATGTTGTAGAGAGTTTTAAATGTTTTGTTATAAAAACTTCCAAACACAAAACTAGATACAATAATAAATATCATATGCCTATCATATCAATCCAACCAAGTACAAAGTGTTTGCCATATTTCCTTCCTCTATTATTTTTTCTTTCTTTGCTTAAGGATGTTAACACATGGCTTTTACATCATGTCATTTTACTCTCTAAGAAGTGTGGACATTTCCTTACATGTTCACAATGCTGTTATCACACCTAATTAGTGATCTTCTGTCATCTTCTAATATGTACTTCATGTTCAAAATTTCCCAGTCATCTCAAAAATAATACTTTCTGGGGAAATAAAAGTATTTTAGCCTAATAACTCAGTAGTAAAGAATATCCAGTCCATCCTTTCTGTTCCCTGTCATGCCCAGTTTCTGGGATATTGACAAAAGACACTAATTGGAACATGAAAGTTATTCTGAGAGTGAATGGATCAGGTCTTGCTTAGTTCTGGTCTAGGTATTGTGTCTTCGACTTTAGGGTCATAAGGCCAAAGCAAGAACTCAGTTGATGCCATAGAGAATACTGTAGAGTTAGGGGGCATAGAAATAAGACTGGAGAGGGGCTCCCAGGTGGCTCAGTCAGTTAAGTGTTCAACTCTTGGTTTCGGTTCATGTCATGATCACACAGTTCATGAATTCGAGCCTTGTATCAGGCTCTGTGCTGACAGCCTAGAGCCTACTTGGGATTCTGTCTCCCTCTCTCTCTGTCTCTCCCCTGCTTGCTCTCTATGTCTCTCAAAATAAATAAGAATAAACTTAAAAACAGAGAAATAAGACTGGAGAAAATCATCTTGGAATAAAATATGAAAAAGGTCGAAGGTAAAACAATTATATGCTTTTGCAATAATTCTATGACAATATCTTCTAATATAATCTCAATGACAAGTTGACAAGGCTCAACTGATGTATATAGACCACCATATACATTACTCCCTTAGGGAAGGTCTATAACCTGAAAGTTCTCTAGTTCTACTAGAGAGAAATCATGGTGGCAGGTTTGGGGGCAGCCTGGGTGATACTAGTCCAGAAATCAACTGGTACACTGTGGAAGGCATCATCATGGAGTTACATGCAACTTTCAGAATAAGTCAGACATACAGTTAGAAGTATGAGTAGATCTCAAAATACTGCACTGAGAGAAAAAGCAAGAGACAGAATAATACAAGTAATGCCATACCATTATATAAACTAAAAATAAACACAAACAATATATATTTTATACAAACACATAAACCAAAAGAGATATACTGAACTCATTAAAATCACTGGCTATAGTGTGGGGAGAAAAGGAAGAAACGAATGAATGAATAGTGGCCCTTCCCCCACAGCAGTTTCCCAAAGCACAATGGAAACTGTTTCTGACAAGATGGCAAAGAAAATAAAAATATCCTTGACAGGAAGACCTGTGATCACTGATTGATTGCCAACCATGTACCCTGCACTGTGTCACATGCTTTGCCTAGATCTCCTCCCCTGTGTTTCTGTAGCCCCCACCATGAAGAAGGTATTGCTATTCGCTACATTTCATATTGAAAGATGGAGAGGTCTACAGAGGGATGTGACTTGCCCAAGGCCACAGCTAGGAACAGGAAGTTCTGAGTCTTGAACCTGGCTGGTCAGCCTCCAGACCTTTAACACCACTTTCTATGCTGCCCATGTGCCTCTGACTCCGACTCTGCTTCACACCAACTTCACTGCCTCTACCCTCCACCTTTCTGCCCCATGACTCTCCTGGGGTCCAAGGACTCATATAGGCATCTGCATCCTTAGCTTTCCTCTCCTCTTCCCACTTCCACTATGTGCTTTTGTTCTTCAGTGAAATTAGAATGTCTCTAGTCTGCCTTAATTCGCAGAATAATTGTTCAGCGTTCCTCCTGTGGGACTATGGGTGTAGTTACCAACAGGGTAGTTTTTCTCTTAATTTCCCCAAATTTGATTTCTCTAAGCAAATATTTCCTTTGCAGGAAAACTCCTGAACTTTACCATGACGAATTAGAAAACTTGCTGAATCACCAGATGATCAAGGGAAACATAATGGCTGCCACTTCAAGTATCATCCCCTGTAGAGGAAAATGCTGGCACTGGAGGAAACCAATGGTTAGAGGATCAAACTCCTTGAGATTTACCTTCTTCAATAAATGATTCTCAGTAGAAATCTGTCTGGCAAACACTTCTTTTGGTTAAGAAGAATATGTTAAAAATATCAACTATTCTGTGTTCTCAACCCAAAACTACACGACTTCCGCCACGGTTCCCTCTGTTCTCATATAGATTGTGAGCAAATGACCACAGAAATCTAAACGAGGGGACAGATACTTCAAGGGTAGCCCTATTTATAACCCGAGGGCTCTCCGGTCATTATCCAGCTGAATATGTGTCATATGAGTGACATGGCTTTCAATACACCAGGATCTGGTCTGAGAAGTTACAATCATAACATAAAAGAATGACTTCTATTCAGAGAAAACGTATTGAGCACAATACTTGGAGTAATGCCTGGCCATAGTAAGATTTCTAAATAAATACTTTACAAGCACTAACTTCTTTATCTCACAACAAACTTAAGAAGTACACCCTCATTTTAATGACAGAGGAACTGAGGCGTAGAGAGTTTCACACAATTCCACAGCGAGTATTCTACTAGAACAAAGATGCTTATATAAAACATACAGTTATGGTCCTACGGAAATGCATATATATACACACACACATTAAACCAAGAAAGAAGGAGGACATACATTCTTGTGTTAATATATGTTTATTTCTTAACTTGCTTTAATGCTTTTGCACTTTCCTAAAATTAAAAACCTCAGATTAATGATATTACTTAGGACTAAGGACATTTACTCAACACAAGCTAGGAGTTATAGTCATTTGCTCCAATTTCTTCTCACTTCTTAGGACACAGCATAAAAAGAATGAAAAGAATAGAGTGAGATTCTTATCAAAAGTTCTTAAATGAACTCCAGGAAACATGCATTAATAAAAAAAAAAGTCCCCCAAACTCAGAAATTCTGATACAAAACCAGAATTAGAAACCATCTGACTCAATTATCTTCCTGACGTCCCATGCAACAGAGATCCTACAATTCTAAAGAGAAAATTATTTATATCTGATGGCACTGTTTGCTCAGTGTGGATATGTCTTTTCTTCAGATATGGCAGACCTGAAAGTGTCTATGCAAATAAAAGAGGTGGGCAGAGATTTAATATGAGGGTGAAACTGTTTAAGGGGGAAAGAGGAGATGAGAATAAAGGACAAAGTAGAAACATCCACTGAAATCATGCTGGTGGGTTCGAATCTGCTCCAACATGACCTGCACACATGCATAAAATAACATTTTGTACAGCATTAAAATTAAGATGGAATTAACGTCAACTAGATCCTTATATGTTAAGATGTTAATTGCAATTCCTAAGCCAATCGCTAAGGAACTAAAAATATATAGTTAAAGAAATAACAGGGGAATTAAAATAGTGCACTCAAAAATATTAACATACGAGAAAAAGCAATAATGGAAGAATAGAAGAACAAAAAACACAAGAGAGAAAACGAATAACAAAATGGCACAGGACAATCCTACCTTATCCACAGCTACATAAATGGATTAAGCATTAAAATCAAAAACAGAGACTGGCAGAATGAATGAAAAAATGATCCAAATAGATGCTGTCTACAAGAGATACATTTAAAAAAAAATTTTAATGTTTGTTTATTTTTGAGAGAGAGACTGAGTGAGAGCAGGGGAGGGGCAGAGGGAGACAGAGACACAGAATCCGAAGCAGGCTTCAGCCTCTGAACTGTCAGCACAGAGCCCAATGAGGGGCTCAAACTCATGAACCACGAAATCATGACCTGACACTTAACCAACTGAATCACCCAGGTGCCTCAAGAGATACATTCTGGATTCTAAGACACAAACAGGTTGAAAATAAAGAATGAAAAAAGATGAGCCATGCAAACAGTTAACAAAAAGAAACCTGGAGTGGCTATACTACTATCAAACAAAACAGAATTTAGACAAAAACTGTTACCAGAGACAAAGGATTAAAAAAAAATTTTTTTTAATTTGAAAGAAAGGGCTTGTGCAAGTGGCTGAGGGGCAGAGGCAGAGAGAGAGAGAGAGGGAGAGAGAGAGAATCTTAAGCAGGCTCCATGCCCAGTGCAGAGCCGGACGTGGGGCTCAGTCCACAACCATGGGATCATGACCTGAGCCAAAATCTAGAGTCGGGCGCGTAACTGACTGAGGCCCCCAGGCGCCCCCGGGGGATATTTTATAATAATCAAAGAATAATCCATCCATATAAATAAAAACGTTTTTGCAACTAAAAATAGAGCCCCAAAATACGTGAAGCCAATTAAAGAGAGAAATAGACAATTCCACAATAATAGCTGGAGATTTCAACATCCCATTTTCAATCCTGGATAGAGCGACTAAGCAGAAGATCAAAAGTAAAGCAGAAGACTTGAATAACTACACCTATAGAGACGTCACAGACTCACTAGACGTCTACTCCATCCAACAACAGAATTACACATATTTCTCCAGTGCACGTGAAATATTCTCCAGGATAGACTATATCCTGGACCATTAAAAATGTTCAATAAATTTAAAAGGATTGAAATCATACAAAGTATGTTCTCTGATCACAATGGACTAAAATTAGAAACCAACAGGAGAAGGAAATACCTAAGAAATATCCAACAAAACTACTGGCAAATACCTAACAAACCTCTGTATGCATTTTCCTTCCAAGCCAGTAATCTCACTCCTAAGAATCTACTACTCTGAAGAGACACCTCTATAAAAAAAAAAAAATATATGTGTGTGTGTGTGTGTGTGTGTGTGTGTAAGGTTATTCACTGCAGCATTGTTACTGCAACTTATTGAAAACAACCTAAACGTCCATGCACAGGAGAGTGGTTAAATACACTATAGTACATCACACAATAAATGACAAGGCAGCTGTAAAAGTGAATTCGAAAGGTCTCTATGAGCTGATATGCAGTGTTTTATGGCATTATGACATTTTAGGGTATTCTGTAAGTGGAGAAAGCAAAATGCCCAAGAGTTTCTACACTATGCTACACTTGTGTAAGAAAGAAAGGGATAAAAGAGAATATATCTGTATCTGTTTCGTTTGTGCAAAGAGAATATAGAAAGGGTAAACTAGAAACAAACAGAAAAAAGATTGGTTACCTGTAGGGAGTAGGTGGGGAAATGACGGAAAGAAATGGGGAATGGGAACAAGACAGTAGGAATGGGGGTGGGGGGCAGCACTTCTCTGAACACATCTTTTTTTCTATAGTTCTCTTAAAACCACAGTTATGAAAAAAAAACACAGTTATGATTTCATACACAAAAATAAACAATTAAAACCAAATAGGATGTTGGAATGGAATACAAACACCATTGAGCTGTGTAAATATTTATTAACATTTCTGTATATTTCCCACACTGAAGGGGATAGGGAAGAAAACAGCCAACCTAAGTAACTTCGTGGACCAGCATCTTGACTGGCTACTGTAAGGCTAAAGGCAACAAGAATTCCACGTAAATGCTGCATTCTAGTTGGTAATTGGGGAGGGAGAAGATGCCAAATTTCGTGGGGGACGGAACAGATTTGAGATGAGGATTACATTTTAAGAGTAGATGCGCTGTAGGCAATTAGGAGTGACTGGAGCTCCAAGGAATGTCAGGGAGAGCCATCCACCCTCATCTAATGCATCAGTCTTTACTTCTGCCTCAAGAAATGACTCCTCCAGACGCTCCATTCAAGAGAAATGGAAAGTTAATCCAAACAGCAGTAGAGGACAGCTCGCGTCTTCTTTTGCCTGGAGATGTTTTGGTTTTACTTAGCAATTTGTAGAGTCATATCCATTAGCCAGTCGGTAAGAGACATTTATTTATTGTAGCTGCCAACAGCTGTAATTGTTTAGACTACAGTCTACAGTTCATTCTTGGTCTTTTACAACATTTATTTACTTAAATGGCCTAGCTTTTCCTTTATGGCCTCTAGACCATATCTTGCTTGGGAAAGTCTCCTCACCATGAAGGATATGAAAATATTTTCCTAAATTTCATTCCAACATTTTCATAATTTTATCCATTTAAAGCCAGGCAGAATTTAGCATGTGTGTGGTGGAGGTTAGTCTAGCTGTTTCCTTCCAGATGGATCCTCAACCGTATGAGCATTACCCTTTTTATGTGGAATACCACTGACTTTTATGTGTACCTATACTTCGCTATTTGATGAAAGTGGATTTATAAGAAATTATAAGTATTTTTGTAAGACAAGTCTATACCTAACCATTCTTTTTTTAAAAAATGGAGCACCTGGGTGGCTTAGTTGAGCATCCAACTTCAGCTCAGGTTACGATCTCACAGTTTGTGAGTTTGAGCCCTGCATCAGGCTTTCTGCTGTCAGTGCAGAGCCCACTTCAGATCCTCTGTCCCCCCTTTCTCTGACCCTCTCCCGCTCACTCACACTCTGTCTCAAAAATAAATAAACATAAGAAAATAAAAATAATTTTTAGAGGTGCCTAGGTGGCTCAGTCATTTGAGCATCCAACTTTGGTTCAGGTCACGATCTCATGGGTTCATGAGTTTGAACACTGCATGGGTCTCGCTGCTGTCAGTGCAGAGCCTGCTTTGGATCTTCTGTTCCCTCTCCAGCCCCTCCCCTGATCGTGCTCTCTCTCTCTCAAAAATACACGTTTGTAAAAAAATATAGATATATTTTTTTACTGGTTTTCAAATATTCTCCTACATACAAGACCTCCATTCTAAAAGCTTTGTCCATGACTGACGTAATCCTGTTCTAACACCACAATTTAAATTACTGTAGCTTTAGGGGCGCCTGGGTGGCTCAGTCGGTTAAGCGGCCGACTTCGGCTCAGGTCATGATCTCGCGATCTGTGAGTTTGAGCCCCACGTCGGGCTCTGTGCTGAAAGCTCAGAGCCTGGAGCCTGCTTCGGATTCTGTCTCCCTCTCTCTCTGCCCTCCTCCTGCTCACACTCTGTCTCTATGTCTCAAAAATAAATAAACGTTAAAAAAAAATTAAAAAAAAATAAATTACTGTAGCTCTATATTTCATATCTAAGCATTACCTCATTACTCCTATTTCTTAAGATACTCTGCTTATTTTTTTCTGTCAAGTCATCTTTAAGAATATTTTCTTGGGGCACCTGGATGGTTCAGTTGGTTAAGCATCTGACTCTTAATTTCGGCTTAGGTCAAGATATCATGGTCAGGAGTCCATCGGGCTCTGCGCTGACAGCACGGAGCCTACTTGGGATTCTCTCTCTCAAAATAAATAACACATTTAAAAAAAGAATATTTTCTTAAATATTCTCCAATCTCACTTGGACTATTGATTATAATTGCCTGGATGGTGCTTGAAATGCTCTGTATCTTGACCTGGGTGGTGGTTACTCACACATAGCTATATATATTTAAAAGCTTAAGATTTGTTCACTTTGCTCTGTGCAGAACTCCATAAAATTTTAAAATAAACATATTCATGGGACACCTGGGTGGTTCAGTTGGTTGAACGTCCAACTTCGGCTCAGGTCATGATCTCACGGTTTGTGAGTTCAAGCCCCGTGTCGGGCTCTGTGCTGACAGCTTGGAGCCTGGAGCCTGCTTCAGATTCCATGTTTCCCCCCTCTCTGCCCCTCCCCTACTTGTGCTATGTCTCTCTCTCTCTCTCTCTCTCTCTCTCAAAAATAAATAAACATTTAAAAAAATAAAAAAAATAAACTTACATTCTTGATAGTTTTTTTCATTTTGAGAAATCCCTGCTCTTATTTTTAACTCCGCCTTTTAAATAAACTTTGTGTTTAGTTTGCTTATTTTTTCTAACTTGTAGAGATGGAGGCTTAGATGATTTTTCAGACTTCTTTTCTAATATATGCATTTCAGGTTTTAGCAGTATCCTTCAATTTAAAGCAAATTATACCTAAGTACAATGTACAGAGAATTCACCTAAGCATAAGCAAGATGAAGCACTTCCTCAGTATTGTTCTTAAGGTTTTCTATTACTACTGTTACTTGTCCTTTGTCTCTTATGTTTGGGGACCCTAGTGGTGGGGAAGGGGTTGGAGATGGGAGAGAGGGGAGGCTTCTGGAATTCCATCTTTATTAGGGCATGGATTTTTTTTCTTCTGTCTTCTCACAGGGTTCCCATGGGGAAAATTTGCACCTGTTTCTCGAAATTTAGTTCATGTTGGAACACTGGATTCTGGGATTCCATCTATATCAGGGTCTGGAATTTGGGGAAAGAGCTGGTTTATATAGGGTTCCTGTCTTTTGTACAGCTGGGTTGTTAGCTGGTTTCTGGGCTTTTCCTAGAGTCCCAGTGATTGTTCCAGGGAAATTGGGGGAATGCCAATGCTGGCTATAACTCTTATCTCCTGGATCACGGTGGTCATTATATTGCTGTTTCTTCTGCTGCGTGTCCTAGAGCAAGGGCTTTACTGAGCCATCCATCTGTGTCTGAGAGCTTTGCAATTTACTAAGGGCAGTTTTCTTCCATCGGGGGTCTAGGAGGACCTGCTGACTGAGGCGACTGTTGGGACAGAGTATGGTCACAATGACTGGGGCTTTCATTGCCTGTCTTCTGAGATTTGGAGTTTTGTTCAGGCTTACTGCCAGTCTACCACATCCTGTATTTAGGGAAGTTCTTCTGGCTTTCCCATCACCTTGGCTTTCTAGGAGTCTGGTTTCATGTTCTGTGCCTGGCAAATTAATTTGCTGGCATTCCTTCACGATGTGCTTTAACCTATGCACAGTTTGAGTTGCTGCAATTCCCCTTGTCTGTGGCTCACGGTAGGATGAAGTACTGGCTTTTCATTTGTGGAGTTAGGGCTGGGGGTCTGGGGACCCTGGAGGTTAGCAATTTATGGGTGAGGATTTAGAGGTCAGAATCTATGGGTCAGGATTTAGGGATTAAAAATTGAGATTAGGGCAGGATTAGGAGGTTAGAAGAAAAATGTCAGGGCTTCAGGATCTAGAAACCAGGTCTAAAGTTAAAGTGGGAGAAGTTCAGGGACTAGGGCTTGGGTTAGGGTTGGAAAGTAGTGTCAAAGGAGTTAAGGCTAGAGTGGTTGTCAGGGACTGGGGTGGATTGTGTTAGGGGTGTGGCAAACGCCTGAAGTTTAGGACTTGAGTTTAAGGACCAAAGGTCAGAGTTACAAGGTCAGTGTCAGAAGAGAATGAGTCAGAGTCAGGGTCAGAAGAGCTAGGGTTAGATTACAAGTTAAGAGTCAAATCACTGTCAGTGGTGGGGTTAGAGGTTAGAAGGATTTAGAATTACGGTTAGGTGCTAGGATTGGGATTTATTAGGGTTAGGGAAGCAGGGTGACACGCACTTCCTCTTTTTCCTTGCTGTGGGCAGATTCTCCAGTCAGAGGGAAGGCATTAGGTTCTATGGTCACATAAGCCCCAGACCCCAGGGGATACATGTCAAAGTTTCATGCTAACCATTCCATTGCACCCCACTTGATCATGGCAACACTGGGCCCTGGGGTCAGTAGGAGATGCCAATCTCCATCTCCTACAGGCGCTTCCTCACGTCTGAACGTTGGACTCTAGAATCCCCTTCACTTGGCTCAGGGGAATCACCTTTCCTCCTCCAAAGCAATCTGGACACACAGAAG
This sequence comes from Paguma larvata, assembly GCA_030068075.1. NCBI lineage: Eukaryota > Metazoa > Chordata > Mammalia > Carnivora > Viverridae > Paguma > Paguma larvata. The sequence continues at coordinate 16,604,590 of CM057842.1, read as the reverse complement.
AAGAAAGGGTGGGCTAGAGCAACAAAGATAGGTACAAGTCCTGAGGGATAACAGAGAAGCGTTATGAGAAAGAGAATGCTGGGAGAGGGTGTTACTTTAGATTGTGAAATCTGGCCAGGTCTCTCCAAGGAGGACACAATGCTGAGTGAACCAAGAAAATATTGGGTAGAAGAGCTTTCAGGCAGATTGAGAACCTCCTGTGGTGGCCCTGAGGTGGGAACGAGGCGGTGGAATGGTAAGAGTGAAGGGAGAGTGGATTGTGAAGAAGGAACACTGGTCAGCAAAGGCCAAGCCACGTGGTGCTTTAAGGGCCATAGCGAGGGGTTTGGCTTTAGTTCTTAATAGAGCAGCAAAATAGGGCAATGCTTCAGGCAGGTGTGATGGGACCTGTTTATGCATGAAAAAGATCAATCTGGTGGCGCCTGTCAGTGGGGTGTGCAACTCTTGATCTCAGGGTTATGAGTTGGAGCATCACATTGGGTGTAGAGATTACTTAAAAATATGTATTTTTGGGAAAAAAAAAAGTCTGATGGCTGTACGGAAAACAAGCCACAGAAGGGTGGGGGTAGACAGTACACGAAGAGAGGAGGCTGGCTTGGGTTAGGAGATGGCCAGAGGTGATCGGCTACAACGCACAGTTGAAGGTTAAATGGACAGGTTTGCTGAGGGATTATTGAGGGGAGTGAGGCAAAAAAAAAAAAAACAACTAAAAGTCATGCCTGAGTTTTTGGAAAACTGGATGGTTAATGGCAGGGGTGGAGCTCAGAGGATCGAAAGTCCTGTTTGTAGTATTTACAGCAAAAGAAAAAATATACGCTTCATCTAAAAAGTGAGTGTGAAGGTATGTAAGTCTATTTTTTTAATGAGAAAATTTTGTTTCAGCTGTTTGAAGCTGAGATAATGATTCAAAGTTAGACAGAAACTTCTATCAGGATTTTTGTTCTCTAAAGTACATGTTCTCTCAGTCTGATCCACTTGGTTTGCGAATATTCATTAGCTAAACTTGACTAAACTAATCCTTGGGACTTACTCTCCTGATTAAACAGGCCAGTGAATAAACTGGATATGAAATGGGCTCCAAACATTTTGAACAGCATCCAGGATTCCCTTGCTTGTTGGCATTCTCTGCTGTCTAATATTCAGGGGCCTAAATACCGCTATACGGCCATTGCCCCCCACACAACATTCGGGTCATGTTGCTACCTTGGAAGGAGCTGAACCCCTCGGGCTAATGTGGATTAGAGCCGAGTTTGGTTAAAAGGGAGAAGCTCCGAGATTCTGACAAGGGAAACAGCGCAGACCTGGCCTGATGACAATGCTGCTTACAAAGGACACTGATAGATACTATTTATGCAGGGACAGCCTGACATGTACACCTCATCTGAACTCCTGAGGCCTTCTGGAGAACCCGTAAGCAAGTGAAATTGTGTTATTTTATAATCCGTCCAGTTGCCTCAGGGAAGAATACTGGCTTCTTTGTTGGCTGCCAGCTGGTCAGCAGTTTACCCACAGGAAACAAAAGCCACAATTTTGACACAATCTGAAGTTTTTCCTTCTCTCTGTACCCTCTTATATAAATCCTGTTTTTGCTTTTGCTAGATTAAATCAATCATTGTTTTCCCTTATATACAAGGTTTTGTTTTTTTTTTAATGCTTGTTTATTTATTTAAGTAGTCTCTATACCCAACAAGGGGCTTGAGATCAAGAGTTGCCTGCTTTGGGGGCGCCTGGGTGGTTCAGTCAGTTAAGCAACAACCTCAGATCATGATCTCATGGTTCATGGGTTCGAGCCCCATGCTGGGCTCTGTGCTGACAGCTCGAGCCTGGAACCTGTTTCAGATTCTGTCTCCTTCTCTCGCTGCCCCTCCCCCCGCTTCCACTCTGTCTTTCTCACTCTCAAAAATGAATAAACATTTAAAAAAAATTTTTAATTAAAAAAAAAAAGTTCCCTGCTTTTCCAACTGAGCCAGACAGGTGCCCTCTTTTGACAGATTTCCAACTATCACCACTTTGACAACTCCCGAACCGAACTTTATCCAACCCCCACCAGGCTACTCCTGCTTGAACGTCGTACCATCACTCCAAATCACACCCCAAATGAATTCATTTTCTTCTTTAAGTCAACCTCTTAACCATTTCCCAAACAAACATGTTGAAACCAGAGTTATTATTTCAGTTCTTGGACTGATTCCTTGGGTTCACTGAGGAAGGATTTCTTCTAAACACCCCTGACCTCTTGCCATACCTCTCCTCCCCTGGCTGAATCTTCTTGGTCCCTTCTTCCTTCTCTTCCTTTCTTTCCACAAGTTCTGCTGCTCTGTGTTGGAAGTTTTGCAGGAACAGGCTCTGCCCTTCGGCAGGGCTGGAGGATGTTGTACTCAGAGGAATGTTAGGATCTGATGATGTGGCAAAGAACGTAAGTAAAAGGAGACCCAGTGAAGACTGCGGAGGGCACAACGTCACATACAAGTTGAGGCCCTGATGGGACCAGCGCTCGAGGCATTGCAAACACTTTTCAAGTTGACCATGTTGAATGCTGGCCCACTTTGTTCACAGGCAAGTGTTTTTATAAACCTGATTTTAAACGTTTATTTATTTATTTTGAGAGAGAGCAAGCACGAGTTGGGAGGTGGGGGGCAAAGATAGAATCACAAGCAGGCTCCACACCTGTCAGCACAGAGCCAGACATGGGGCTTTAACTTACAAACCATGAGATCATGACCTGAGCTGAAATTAAGAGCTGGGACATTTAACTGACTGAGCCATCCAGGGGCCCCATAAACCTGATTTTAGTGAAATGCCAGTCGCATCGTTCAGCAAAGGCACTGTCCTTGTGCAAGCACTATGGTTTACGACTGTAAGAGCTAAGGTGTGGGCACTGACCTTGGCCTTAGCACAGACCTACTGCCTTCCCTTGTGGGGCATCTGCGAAGCCTAAGCAGCAGAGAAGACGCTGGTGACCAGGGCCTGCTGAGGCACAGATCTGACTATAGGGAAGTCTTTCGCTATACATGTCTTTTAGGTATTGGGTCAAAACAAGTATCTGGTCCTTTACTATGTTTTTTAGCAAGTTGGACAGGCCAGGAGCTTTAAACTGCAATTAAATTCCGCATATGCTAAGGAACACAAACGTGTTTAAGCTCCAAACTTTATTGCTAGTCCCAGCCCAGGAGGCAGCATGAGAAGGCTGTCCCCAGTTCCAGCTAGACTCAAGGCCAAAGGACAAAACCGGAAGAACTCAGATGGTTTTTTTTCTCCTTGGTTTAAGGGTCACTCCCCATTTGCCTGTCAGTAACTCTGGCTATGGTTTTATAGTTCTGACACTTACAATGCAGCTTCAATCTTAAAAAGGTGATGGATTTTATTTATAACAACAACGCCCTTATTACAAATAAAATGTCATCTTCTTAGACTGAAGCAGAAAAAACACAACGCAATTACCAGAGCCACAAAGGTTAAGAAGGAAATGAGAAAAGCCTGCGCCTGAAACACTGTCTTAAGGAATCACATATGCTCAGGAAGTCCAGAAAGAAACACAGAACTTTAGAAACCTGCTACATCCGATTAGAAGAAGAACAAGAATGAAAACAAAAGAAAAAGAGAGATTTTCTTAAAAGAAAGTTCCTATCTTGGGACACAACTGAGAGAGAAACTCTAGGGCACGGCCCGAGCAGCTCGCTCCTTCCCCACTTTCTGTAGCCTAGCCAGGAGCCGGCTCCATGGGTCTCCTTTCTCTCCAACAATGAAATGTTAGAAATTCAATGGGCCTTCTGGAAAGGAGTAGGGGAACCTAGAAAAAAATGCCAAAAGAGAAGTGTCTGAAAGAAATGCTATCCCCCACCTGACACACCCAGAAGCTGAAGACAGTACCTTGAGGAACAGCAGAGGTCTCAATTCTCACTGGGGTTCCTGAGGCAACCAACTTCAGAAAAAGAGCAGTTTTAGGTTAAAAAAAAAAAAAAAGAAAAGAAAAAAACCGCCGAGAGTGAGTCTCAACTGAACCTCGTGGGGCAAAGGACCACCCTCCTGCCCCTCACTCAACCCACAGGAGGCCAGTGTCCTCTACTGCAGAAAGCAGTGGCCACGGAGGACTGCTCACAGCAGGGCCGGGTAAGTTTGTTAGAAGAGCCCACCCTCGGTGCAGCCTGGGGATGCCAGAAACACAGAACCCAAAGGAGAAATGGTATTAAGAAATGTGAATATGCAGGATAAAAAAAAAAAGATATCTCAAAGACCTGGTCAGGGCTGCCACTACCATAAATTAACACTGCAAGAAGGCGGCATCATCTTAAATGCCACTAGGTAGACCGGACACGGGTAGATGTCCCAGCGTACAATGAACACAGGCCATAGTTAACCTCGTAATGGGTGATTCTCCCAACTGAGTTTAGACTCACAAGTTAGAGACTCTGAATAAATGGTACAGAATTATTGGAGTCCCAGTGAAACTGAATCAAGATCTTTTCAGCCTGTTTGCCTCCCTTCACAGATCACTGAGTATCAGGGTCTTTTGACGGGTTTCTAGGGACAAAATCTGTTACGAGCTGGGGAATGGTCTGCTCTCTAAATTTGTGGATGTAGGGCAATACTGCGATCATTTTCTATGTCCTGTTAACGATTTAGATTCTTTTTGTTGTTGCTGTTGCTTTAAGGCTTTTAAGAGACCTGGCATTGAGCTTTGGCAGCACAGAATTAGGAGGCAGAATTTGGTTCTCACACTAAGTTACATTCCCCAACAGCTCCCTAAGTATTAAATAAGCTGACAACTGGCCTCCACCTACCCATCATTCCTCCATTTCTGTTGGTTCTGAGCCCAAGTTCAGAAAATGAGTGTTACTGGGGCGCCTGGGTGGCTCAGTCCGTTGTCTGATTTCAGCTCAGGTCATGACCTCACAGATTTGAGTTCGAGAGCCCAGCGTTGGGCTCTGTGCTGACAGCTCGGAGTCTGGAACCTGCTTCAGATTCTGTGTCTCATTCTCTCTCTGCCCCTCCCCCACTTGTGCTCTCAAATAAATAAATGAATGTTAAAAAAAATTTTTTTAAGAAAATAAAAAGAGCGCTACTTATTGGGTCTCCTCCTAAAAATCACCCCTGCCCTTACTTTCATTGTGTAGGCTTATTACTGAGGACAGTCAAAGCAACTATAAAAAACAGAACTGATGCCTTCTCTGCAAGCATGTGGTGTGTGTAGGACAGAAAGACAGAGAGTGGGGGCGCCTGGGTGACTCAGTCGGTTAAGCATCTGACCTCAGCTTAGATCATGATCCCGCAGTCTGTGAGTTCGAACCCCACATCCGGCTCTGTGCTGACAGCTCAGAGCCTGGAGCCTGCTTCAGATTCTGTGCCTCCCTGTCTCTGCCCCTCCCCTGCTCACGCTGTCTCTCTCAAAAATAAAACATTAAACAAATCTTGAATTGGTGACAGTTATGGTTTATTTTCACTCTTCTCAAATTCAGTGACTCCCTCCAAGGAAAAATTTTACCACCTTTCTTCTACCTGCCACATTGTCCCCTCTCCATACATGAGACCACCCTCCAAGAATACACCCAGTTCTCATCTCCTCACCCTGCACTGCTTCAGAATACTCCTAGGTAACCCAACGCACTCCAAATTCCTTAGCGACACGTTCAAGGCCCTTGCGACTAGTTTCTCTCATGACCTATGTACACCTGGACCCAGCCACGCATCCTCCGTCACCACCCCCACACCGGCTCTCTCATGTCCACAGATCGCTCAAGACTTTCAATGGCCGCCTCTGCCCTCACGATCGGAGCACCAGTTCTTCGCCCTCCACGTACCTCCTACAAGTACTGGGCAGCAACTATGTGCCAGGCACTACCCTAGACAGAAAAGACAGCACGAGGCAGGCAAGGCCCATCCGGTGGCCCCGCTAGCAAGCACAACCCACTGCCAGGCCGCCACTTCCGGCGAACGACAGCCTGGCCCTCCCTCCCGCTTGAGGGCGCCCGCGCCGGCTCGGAGGGGCAGTTCCCGAGCCGGCTCTGTCCTCTCGTACGGCAGGGGCGAGTGCTGGAGAGAGACAAGAGCCACCGGCAGGGCCGGCCTTTGCGCTCCAGACCGCGGGCCCTCGACCCGGCCGCTCTCACGGCGCGGTCTCCCCGCGGGATCCACACACCCGGCCTCCGCTTCCGGCTGAGTCGGCGGCTTCACGGTAAGGACCCCCGGCAGGGCTGCCCGGCCGAACGCCCGAAGGACCCCGCTTGGGTCGCGCAGGCTAGGCGTCGCGGCGCCTGGTGGCCGGGCGCAGTGGTGGAGGACCAGGAGCATCTAGACTTGAAATCCGGCGGGGCTGGGGCGTGAACAGCCCAGAATTTGGGATGGGCTTAAACCCCGGTACAAGGAACAGGAGTCGCGCTACTGCAGGCCTTGAGAAGGGAGGGGCGGGGAGGGGAGCGAGGAGGGGGCGGTGTCAAGAAATGGAGCTGAGTGCCTGGCAGGTTGGAGAGCTGGGCCTCGGGTATCGGTCAGGGTAGGGGATGGGGAAGCCGAGACAGAGCTGGGGGGTGGGGGGGCGCAGGTCCCCACCTTGCCTAGGAGGGCGAGGGGCTTTGCCGCCCCCCTCCTGGAAGCGGATGAATGGACACTTTCGATGTGGCGGCGAATGCCCAGGCAACTTCCCAAATTTATGATTGTCTGAGGGAGTGACTTTTAAGTTGAACGGATTTCTTGATCTGTTAACATTTGTTGTAAACCAACGGCCATGACAGTCATCACTTAGTTGGCATTAAGAAAGGAACAACGACCTTCCCTGGAGAGCCCCTAGCAGCTTAGCCTTGGTATAGCTGGATGAGGTTCATTCATTCATTAATTCACCAAATACTTTTGAGAGCCAGCTATGTGCTAGGCACTCTGCATACGTACTGAGAATAAAACACTAAGCAAAACATACCCTTGTTTTAATGCAGCTCACCTAATGGGTGAAGACATAACTGAAGAAAACGTCCAAGAAGCCGTAATGGAGAAGTGAGCTAGATCTAGTGGGTGAGGGGCGCCAGGGTGGCTCAGTTCATGCTCTCAGGGTTTGCGGAATCCAGCCCCACATTGAGCTCTGCGCTGACAGTGAAGAGTGTGCTTGGGATTCTTTCTCTCCCTCTCTCTCTGTGCTTCCCTCCCCCTCAAAAAAAATTTTGTTTTTAAAAGGATTAAAAAAAAAGATCTAGTGGGTGAATCGGAAGTAACCAGAGGAAACACATTTTGGACTGTGAAAAGGTCTCAGGCAAAAGCTTAAGGAGGGGAACGATATGATTAGATTTGCATTTTTAGTTCACCGGCTGCTGTGTGGAGAACAGATTGTAGAGGCTGGCAGGAGTAGAAATGGAGGGGCCATTGAGGAGGCTGGCAGAAGTTTGGGGAGGGTTGATGATGTCTTGGACTGGGTGGTGGCCCTTGTGTGGATTTGAGGTATACTGATTAGGTAAAATTACCAGAACTTGGTGATAACATGGATTTGGAGGGGGCGGAGGGGAGGTGTCAAGGCTGTCTGTTCCTAGATATATGGTGACGTTTCCGCTTGCCTTTGGGTTACTCACAACCTGAGATATTAGGGAGAGTGGGTTGGCTGGTCTTGCACTAGTTAGGCTGGACTTCGTTTTGTGGTTTGAGTGGCAAGCACTGCTTTTAATGTGATCAGCAGGCTACTTTCAGCCTAAGGGAAATGAGGGTGTGGTCCAGTGTGTCCCTGTGTGTGTTCGTGGAAGCCTCTCCGTACGTGTTAGCAAATTTAGGAGTTCCACCAGGTAATCTTTTGACACCTAGTCTTTAGTCCTGAAGAGACGATCAATTTTTCACATGTGAATAGAATTTCACAGTAGGAAGAGACCTGAAATTCTCTTAGTCTGGTTTATACAATACTGGTGTATAATTTATATCATGCCCACAATTATTTTTTTAATTTTTTTAATGTTTATTTATTTTTGAGAGAGACAGAGCATAAGTGGGGGAGAGGCAGAGAGAGAGGGAGACACAGAATCGGAAGCAGGCTCCAGGCTCTGAGCTGTCAGCACAGAGCCCGACGCGGGGCTCGAACTCACAATGTGTGAGATCATGACCTGAGCCGAAGTCAGACATTTAACCAACTGAGCCACCCAGGCGCCCCGTCCACAATTATTTGTTGAGTGCTTACACCATGCTAGACACTAAAAATACAAAGATGGATAGAATAAGACTATATAGGTTCATCTAGTCAATAAAACTGACCTTTGTCCCAGGCACTGTTTCAGCTGCTTCAGATACCAAATGGTTACAACTAGTCCTTGACCTTGGAGTTGCATGTCTACAAGCCTTGCCTTTGAGGACAGCAAGTGTGTTAAAAGGATTTGATTTGGGCAGGGGAGGTCCTGACCTATCTGTAAGATTAGATAAGAGATGGTAGGTATCCAGCAGACTTTTGGGGGGTATCCTGGCAACATCCCAATTCTTGTCCATCCAATCTTCCAATTCTAGAATTGATGGGAGAGCACTATGGGATAGAAGGCCTTATGAATGGAAACAGTTATTGTACCTTTGTGGCCAGGGTGTTTAGCAGTGTGTTGTAAATCTTCTAAAACACAAAAAAAAAAAATTGGGAAGGGAATATTGGCAGAGATAGGTAGTGTTTAAACTTGAATTTCTCCTGAATGGGTAACTTCTTTGTACGTAACTGCCACCTGTTTTGGGAGTGTCAGGAGTGGGATCGCTGTTAGCTTGCAAGGCTGCCTGGCTCCGGAGTAGGAAGGGTGGGGAGTTCAGCACTGACGGGTCCCTAATCCAGCTTTCCGATGGCAGGAGTGAGATGACCTCAATCTTGCGAAGCCCTCAGGCCCTCCAGCTCACTCTGGCCCTGATCAAGCCTGATGCAGTTGCTCACCCCCTGATTCTGGAGGTAAGAAGGAATCTTAAGCCTCTACTGTATGTCCTGGGCACTACTTCCGTTTCCGGTGCCATAGGGCCACTTGTGAAGACTGACAGCACAGTCCTGTGCAAGATGTGGTGGAGGCAAAGCTAGGAGCCATGGACTCTGAGCCTAAGAAGACTAAAACTCTACTGGAGAATTGGGGCAGATAAAAAATATAAGGATCCAATACAATAAGAGGAAGAACCAGACCTCAAGACAGTGCATGTACTTTAGTCTTCTATCACTGCGTGACAAATTAGCACAAATTTAGCTGCTTAAAACATTTATTACCTCACAATTCCAGAATTTAGAGGTGCAGGAGGCTCGGCTGGGTTTTTCGTCAGGGTCTCACAAGGCCAAAGCTAAGTCACCAGCTGGCCAGGTCCTTATCCGGAGGGTCTGGGGAAGAATCCACTTCCAAAGTCATTCAGGTTGTTGGCAGCATTCGGTCCCTATGGTTCTGAGACTGAGGTCCCCATGTCCTCGCTGGCCTTCAGGCAAAGGCTGCTTTCAGTTTTTAGAGACCACTCACATTCCTCATCACACGGCTCCCTCCACCTTTAAGACCGGAACAGCGTGTTCAGGGCTGGCATCTAGGCCCTAGCCAGATAAAACTCAGCTTTTAAAGAGCTCATGTGATTAATTGGGCTCATCTGAATAATCTTCGTTTTGATTCAACTGATAGCAACCTTAGTGACATCTGCAAAATCCATTTCGCCCGTGTCATGTAACGTAATCATGTTGCATCGTATTCAGAGCTCTGGAGAGTAGGGTGCGGAATCCTGGTGGGACTGGGGGACGGTCATCGTAGGGTCCTGCCTCAGATAGTTTGATAAGGACTAGCTGAGCAGCGCTGCTGGGGAAGCTCACTGTGGCGCAGAGGAAGACCAGAGCAGTCAGGAGCGGTGGCCTGCGAGTGCCAGGACCTGGCCAGCAGGAAGGAAGGGCGGGCTTCGGTTAGTGCACAGGAGGGCAGGTTCCACAGTGGGAGATGCTGAGGCAGGAACGCGGGTGGCGGATCTGAGGGCCACAAGCGGGCTGGGGTGACAGGAGGAGAGAATTGGAAGAGGTGGAGGGCAAGGAGAGTACAGCCTTGAGCACTGGGCTAAAGTAGTTATACCTCATTCCGTGAGTCATGTTCTGACTAGAGTGTGACATATAAGTTATGGTGTTTTCAATCTGTCACGTGCGATGGTTTGGAGACAGTGGGACAAACTCAAGGCAGGACCGCTGTCAGGTTTTTATGATGGTCCAAGAGGTGGGTCATGTGGGCTTCAGCTGAAGGGACTGTAGGAATGGAGGGGCCGAGCGGCACTTCCTGCGCCTGCACCGGAGGCTCATGTTCTCGCCCCGTGACTGAAGGTCTTTACCTCACCCCACCTTCTTTCTCTTCCTACCCAACACAGGACAGACCATCAAGTCCTGGGCTCTGATGGTTCCTCATGGTTCTTTCGGTTGGCCCTGGGTTTCCTATTTGCTCAAATGGTCACTTTGATTTTTTTTTTTAATGTTTATTTATTTTTGAGAGGGAGAGAGTGCATGCATGCCCATGTGCATGAACGGGGGAGGGGCAGAGAGAGAGGGGAACAGAGGATCCGAAGCTGTCTCTGTGCTGATAGCAGACAGCCCGACGTGGGGCTCGAACACATGAACCATGAGATCATAACCTGAGCCGAAGTCAGATGTTTAACCTACTGAGCTACCCAGGCGCCCCATCCTTTTGACTGATTTGTATCTTTTCCTTTTTTTGTTAGTTTTTTTTGGGGGGGCGCAAGTGAGCAAGGGGCAGAGAGATGGGGGGGGGAGAATCCCCTGAGGGGCAGAGAGAGAGAGAGAAAGAGAGCTGGGGCTCACCCGAAGCAGGGCTCATGCTCACCCAAAGCGGGGCTCGAGCTCACCTGATGTGGGACTTGAACTCACGAACCGTGAGATCATGCCCTGAGCTGAAGTGGGATGTTTAACCGACTGAGCCACCCAGCCATCCCTTTGACTGATTTTTATCTTTGCCGTGGTATTTATCCAGGCTATTCACCAGCAGATTCTGAGCAACAAGTTCCTTATCGTACGAACGAGAGAACTTCTGTGGAGAAAGGAAGACTGCCGGAAGTTTTACCAGGAACACGAAGGTAGGGTCAGCGGCCCTCTGAATGGGAGGCTTCTCTGTCCCACAAGGTGTGCAAGGACACGTCTCTGACCTACCAACCGTAAAGTTACAGCCATTTTCTAAAGTCTTGCTTTTTACACAAACTTTTCATGATTATCAATCTTTTAAAAATATTTTCTAGGAGGGTTCTACTTCGTAGCCCAACGGGAAATTTAGTTTTATGTCCTGATATCAGTAGGTAATACTGGATGTTTCCTCTGTCAGACATTGTCCTCATGCTCGTGACTTCACTGCATTTTCCCCACAGCCTTATGAGGTTGGTATTGTTGGGTCCCCAGCACACGGATTAGGAACCTGAGCTGGGGAAATTAATGACTTATCTGCAACTGCCTGTAAGTGGCAGAGCCTGGGTTCCGACGCAGGTATGTCAGACTCCAAGGTCCTTGTCCTTAAAGGCCGAAGTACAAAAAGTTCTCTTGGGCACCAGTGTCTGGATGAAGTTTACTCTCTCTCTTTGCAGGTCGTTTTTTCTATCAGCGGTTGGTGGAGTTCATGGCCAGGTACTTCTAAATTTGGTTTGGGCATCTTTATCCACCAAGATTTATCTCCGTTGCTCCCTAGATTTGTTAATTTCATTTGACACTCTTTGAAGTTGTAATCTGTGTTAAATGTCTGAAGAAACATGGCTCCAAGGCCCCAGGCCCCAAGGCCCCAGACTAAGCCAACGCTGACCTGGTGGCCACCTGCCATGGTGGTTATTGGTCCATTGGCTATAGAAGAGTATTGTTGAATGCTATTTAACAACTCTGCTGACCTCGGTGGCCTTTTGTGTGTACACAGTAGTGGCCTTCTGTCACCTTCAGTTCGAAGCAGCATTGGTACTTAGCTAGAAGGGCAGGATAACTCTCAGGGTGTAGTGCGCCTTTATCTATGCCCCGCTCACAATGTGCCCTCCCAGACCGCATAGCCAGATTCCTGACACCTGCTGCGTTTGTACACAGTGGGCCAATCCGAGCCTACATCCTCGCCCGCAAGGATGCCATCCAGCTTTGGAGGACACTGATGGGACCCACCAGAGTGTTTCAAGCACGTCACGTGGCCCCAGATTCAATTCGTGGAAGTTTGGGCCTCACCGACACCCGCAACACAACCCATGGCTCTGGTGAGTCTGCTTCCCCTGCCCTCGGCCACCAGTGAGGGCGAATGGTTTGGGGCCGGTGGTCAGGCCCTATGGTGGAGGTGAGAGCCAGGTATCCCCACTATGAACTTTCCTCCCAAATGCATTTCTGGCCATTTGTGGCCATCTCAGCAAATGTGGCCCCAGGACAGAGGGTCGGGCAGGACCAGAGGCTCAGGTTTCTGAATCTGATTATAACTGCCTCTTGCCTCCATCCTGCACTCCCTATGAGAACCCCTTCTCTTTCTTACCTCCCCTTATAGACTCCGTGGTTTCAGCCAGTAGAGAGATTGCAGCCTTCTTCCCTGACTTCAGTGAACAGCGCTGGTATGAGGAAGAGGAGCCGCAGCTGCGCTGTGGCCCTGTGCGCTACAGTCCCGAGGGAGGCATCCACTGTGCGGCTGGAGCGGGAGACCCGGGATCAGCCTGCCGCAGGCCTGTGGGTCTGTGAAGACTGGTGGAATTTCCCAGCCTTCTCTCGGAGACCTCGAAGGACCAGGGAGGTCTGGGGAGCGAGGCGTCCTCTCTGCTGGGCACCACGCCTACCTGACGATCTGGCTCCTCACTGCCATCTCCTCTAGAATCTAGCTCTCTATCTACCTCTTTTCTAGAATGTTCATGGGTGGTTCAGAGGAATAATGGCTCCTCTGTTTTCCTGAGAACGATTCATCTTTTTTCAAGGAAGCGTTTGCCTAATTGACTTGCCTGAAAAATGCAGTGACTCTACATAAGCAACATTTGGCCTATCTTCCTCAATAAAAGTCAGCGTTCTGCTGAATCCTCAAGGCTAGGGGCCCTACTCTAGGTGCTTTCTCTCTCTCCTTAAGTGGAGTAATTAAGCCTGTCCCGAAGCCAAGTTTCTGGTCTGTGCTAAATGGAGAGATTGTGTAGAAATCTCCCAGGGGGTTCACACACAGTGTACAGTTGTCGAGTGCATAAAGGCACCCAAAGCTGAGTGTGGGCACTTGGCATAGGGCTGTATCCTGGGGGAAGGGGCACCTTTTATTTGAATAAAGGTGTGTCTGCCAGCAGAGGCATGTTTTTATGACTCACTTTTTTTCTGATTTGCACAAAGCCAATAAAGTTAGCCATGTGTCTGTTGTAGCTGAGGATGACAGTTATCTGTTGCTGCATTTCAAGTCATCTCAAATTTTACTGGCTTAACACGATAATGATTTACTTTTATGTGTCTCTGGATTAGCTGGGTGATTCTGATGGTCTGACTTGAACTCCCTCATGTGGCTGCCTTTGGCAGATGGGTCAAATATGGTCTTTCATCCTGAGCTGCTTCATAGCATGGTTGTTTCAGGGTTCCAGGAGGGCAGGCCCCCATTCACAAGCTTATCAAGCTTCTGCTTATATCATGTTTGCTAATATCCCATTGGTCAAAGCAAGTCATGTGGCCAAGCCCAGAGGCCATGTGGGAAGAGACTGCATAAGGGCATTGATACCGGGAGGTGTGAATCATAGGGGCCATTACCATGATGGTCTACCATACTGGGAGTAGTGAGGAACCTTAAATTTATACAGAATATGTGAAAACAGATATTTGCAGAAGCCAACAAGGAGATGAAGAAATAGCCAGAGAAGGAAGGAAAAAACCAAGGACATGTGGATCAGGAAAGTCAAGAGAAGAGAGTGTTTCTGGAGATTGAAACAGTGTTGAATGTTGTTGAGAAGTCCAGGATGAAGCCTTTAAAACACCCTCTAAATGTGGCAGCATAGAGGTCACTGTGACATTGGCAAGAGCAGCGCCTCTGTGGCCATAAGCAGGTTACCTCACATGGAAAATAATGGGCTAAAGCATTTATACTGTCATACTACCTTTGGGCTTAGAGTGACATGCCTAGGAGTCGTAGAGACTCTTCTTACTTCTGAATCTAGAAATGCACCTGCATATACTCCCATCTTCTCTTCCTGTTACAACACAGGAAGGGCCCTGCTTCCCATTGAGGTGGTCCTTCCACGTGCTCTGAATCCCATCTTGCTGGTTTGGTTTTCTAGTCTCTAGTACACTTTTACCTTTCTCTACTGAGTCCGTTTTGGTGTCTCCCATTTTTCAAAATCTTTTTAACCCCACTTTCCCCTTCAGCTACCTCTGTTTCTTCATCTCTGGACAAAGAACCCACATTAGTTGTCTACTCTAACAGGGTCATTCCCATTGTCCCAGCAGCCCACTCCAGTGTGGCTTACACACTAACCACACCGGAAGAGACTGGTTTTTTCATGCCTTTATCACTGTTGCCCGGCATGGTGTCAGACATAGGAATCATTGCTTTGTTAATAGTACTAGGCCATCCATACCCTGGTCTTTGACCCCTGGGGAGGGGGTGGGGCAGAGAGAAAGAGGGAGAGAGAGAATCCCAAAAAGCCTCCACTCTGTCAGCACAGAGCCCGACGTGGGGCTTGGACTCATGAACCGCTTGATCATGACCTGAGCTGAAACCAAGGGTTGGATGCTTAACCAACAGCCACCAAGGCACCCCGAAATCCTACTTTTATTTTTTTAAATTTTTATGTTTATTTACTTATTTTGAGAGAGAGAGCACAAGCAGGGGAGGGGCACGGGGGGGCGGGACAGAGAATCCCAACAGGCTCTGCCCTGTCAGCACAGAGCCCGACACGAGTTTCAATCTCAAGAACCGTGAGATCATGACCTGTGCGGAAATCAAGAGCCAGTTGCTTAACCGACTGAGCCACCCAGTTGCCCCTAAATCTTACTTTTAAATCATAGTCTTCTATGTCCCTCTCTCACATCTTCTAAACTAGACCATTCACTAGTCCACTCTCCTAGGTAACTTTTTAATATATTCTTCTGTCTCCAAACCTCCAACAATCTCTTCTTTCTTTTTCACTGCCTAGCTGTTGACCCTCCTTCCTCTTTCAGGAATATAACAGAAACAGCCAAGAAATTCCTCAGACTCCCAAGACCTCACTGAGCACCTACCTGCCTCTGTGCTCACGTGCTCTGCTTCCTTCCCATTGGGATGAGCAATGGGCAAACTTTCTAAGCTCCTGTCTAAAGCCTTCCCCCATTTTGTGCAGGAGATCTTATTGCCGCCTACCTATTCAAGGCGTTGCTCCAGTAATTGTTTGCTCTGCTTCTGCACCATCAGGAAATAGATCTTATAAACATGTTGTAGTTTCTCTCATTAATAAAATTAATTAAATAAATAAATAAAGTGAACGTTTTTTTTTCTTTTTTTAGGTTTTTTTTTAATTTACATCCAAGTTAGTTACATACTGTGCAATAATGATTTCATAAGTAGAATCCAGTGATTCATCCCTTACATATAACACCCTGTGCTCATCCCAACAAGTATCCTCTTTAATGCCTCTTGCCCATTTAGCCCATCCCCCCCCACAACCCCTCCAGCAACCCTCAGTTTGTTCTCTATATTTAAGAGTCTCTTATGTTTTGTCCCCCCCTGTTTATATATTGTTCTAAAAGCAAATCTTTCTTAACACCACATCTCCTTCATGCCACTGTCCCATATCTCTGCTCACCTCTATAGCAAAACTCTCCACAGAGTAACCTACAACAGGAATGGTCAGTGACTTCCAGTCTAGACAAATTTGTATAGACCCATTTATCGCTGCTCCTCCCTGCTAAGTACAACTATAAACCTGAAAATAGGTAAGAAACAAGGAGAACTCTAGAAGGTTCTCTGAAGGATAACTGGTTTGAGACTTCTGGCCTGGAGGAACAACACAGCAACAGGGCATCTTAGATCTCCCCACACAAGAGAACAAGGTGGCCCAGACTAGGCAGTTCCTAAACTTTAACCCGGCAATAGATGACAGCCCATCTGGCCTATTCTTTCCTATGACAAATGGACTAAATAGAAAGTCCAGCTGAAAACCCCAGCTGACAAAGGAGACAAAGGAGATTGATTAGGAGTGCCAGCTGTCAATAAGCAGCCAGGAGAAGCACTCTACTTCCTAGCCAGGTCTGAGGCTACCCTCCCCCATGGAAAGATACTAAGGTGGTGAGGTAGCACCTACAAGAGAGACCAAAACAAATGTCCCAAGTCCAATTTCTATGACCAACATTAGACGTCAAAGTCAAAGGTATAGTTCCAAGATCCAAGTCCATTCTATGTCTGAATTCAATGTCCAGGACAAGCTGAGTTTCAAACCAAGATTCCAGATCAAAGAGCTCTCCTCCCAAAGTCCAGGTTCAGGTCAAGACATAAAGTCTGGATCCAAAGTCAGGTCCAGTATAGAGGTTCAAGAACCAAGTCCAAGGTCCAATTGTAGGTCCACTTCCCAGGTCTAAGGTGAGTCCAAAATCCACATTAAATCTATGTCTGAAGTCCAGGTTGAATATCTAGTACCAGGTCAAGTTCCAGCTCCAAGATCTAGATCAAAGTTCTAGTTCCAAGATCATGTAGAATCCATTCTAAGTTAAAGGGTTGGTGTCCAGAAATGAGGTTCAACTTTAAAGTCTGATATTCACATTTGAGATCCAAATCCAGGACTCAAGCCTAAGTCTAAGAACTACATCCAGGTCTATGGTCTAGGATCATTGCCAAAATTCACTGGTGAGATCCAAAATCTTGTTCATAGATTCAGGTCCAGGTCAAAGATCCAAATGTAGGTATAATTTCTATATTTAAGGTAGGAGTCATTACCCAAGGAAAAGCAAGATTTGAGATCCAAGTCCAAGATCTAGGTAGAGGTTCAATTGCCAGATATAAGGTCAAGTACAAGGAATACAGGTCACTACTAGGTTTAAATTTCAGATCTGAGATCCAAGATACAGTTCCAAGTAACGAGTCCTGGTCCATGTCTAATGGACATATATAATATCAGAATTATATGTTCCAGGGGCACCTGGTTGGCTCAGTTGGTTGAGTGTCCAACTCTTGGTTTTGGCTCGAGTCATGATCTCCTGGTTGGTGAGATCAAGCCCCGCATCAGGTGCCTCACTAATGGCATGGAGCCTTCCTGGGATTCTTTCTCTCTCCCTCTCTCTCTCTGCCCCTCCCCTACTCATTCTCTCTCCTTCTCTCTCTCTCTTTCTCAAAAATAAATAAACATTTTTTTAAAATTAAAAAATATATATGTTCCAGGTAAAATCAAAGCTTTAGGTCTAAGTCCAACATCCAAAACCAGGTCCAGATTTAGATCCCAAGATTAGATCCAAATTCATGTACAAATTCTGGTCCAAGGTCCAGGTCCAAATTCCAAGTCCATTTACATCATCCAGATCCTGGTCCTAAATCCAAGATCAGATTGAAGTCTGAGTCTCAGGTCCAAGGCCGAAGAATGGGTCAGATTATTAACTAAGGTCTAGATCTCATGTCGGTTCCTAAACACTGAACAAATCCAGGTCTGCAGTTGAGTTCCAAGGTTCAGGTTCAATGTCCATGTCCACATACAAGGTCCAGCTTCAATGTCCAAATCAAAACTCCAGGTTTGTGTCCAAATTCCAGTTAAAGGTTATATACAAGAGGGGCACCTGGGTGGCTCAGTCAGTTAAGCCTCCAACTTTGGCTCAGGTCATGGTCTCACGATTCGTGAGTTCAAGCCCCACGTCAGGTTCTGCACCGGCAATGTGGAGCCTGCTTGGGATTCACTCCCTCCCTGCTCCTCCCCCACTTGTGCACATGCACACGAACTCTCTCTCTTTCTTTCCCTCTCAGTAAACGAGTATGTGTTTTGAAAGGTTATATCCAAGAAACTTGGAAAATCAAGGTCCAAGGTTCAGGTCCAATGTTCATGTGCATATCTAAAGTTCATGTCTAAGGTCCAGATCCAGTGTATAAGTCTAATGTCAGACATAAGTTCCAGGTCCCATCTAGGTCTAAGTTTCAAGTTCAGTGTCCAGGAGAAGGTCAAAGTTCAGGATGGACATCCAGGTCTAAATTCTTGCCTCAAGGTCATATCCACATCCAGGTCTGAAGTCTAGACTGGGGTCAGATCCAGGGTCTAGGTATAAAGTTCAAGTCCTCTATTAGAAGTTCAGATTCAGGGGCACCTGGGTGGCTCAGTTGGCTAAGTGTCTGACTTCGGCTCAGGTCATGATCTCGCGGTTCATGGGTTTGAGCCCTGCGTTGGGCTCTGTTGATGATAGCTTGGAGCCTGAAGCTTGCTTCAGGTTCTGTGTCTCCCTCTTTCTCTGCTCCTCCCCCACTCGTGCTCTGTCTTTCTCTCTCAAAAATAAACATTCAAAAATAATTTAAAAACAAATTCAGATTTATAAGCAAATACCATGCCTAAGGTTAGATCCAAAGTCCAGGAATGTTCAGATACATAGTTAAGATATGGGGGCGCCTGGGTGGCTCAGTCGGTTAGGCGGCCGACTTCAGCTCAGGTCATGATCTTGCGGTCTGTGAGTTTGAGCCCCGCATCGGGCTCTGTGCTGACTGCTCGGAGCCTGGAGCCTGCTTCGGATTCTGTGTCTCCCTCTCTCTCTGCCCTCCCCTTGCTCACACTCTGTCTCTATGTCTTTCAAAAATAAAAAAATAAAAAGTTAAAAAAAAAAAAGATATGAATCTAGTTTCAAAGTCCAAGTTCAAGTCCGAAAACCATAACAATGTCCAAGGCCAAGGACCAGGTGGAGACTCAAGTGTGATTTAAGTCCTAGGTCAGGGTCAGAGATCAAGGTTTGAAATCAAAATTCAAGGCTCAAGAACAAGGTCCAAAGTCTACTTCCAACATCCAAGTGCAGGTCCCATGGTCCATGTTTCATGAAAGCATAGGTCCAATGTCCACAACCAAGGTCAGGTCCAGGCCCCCATCCACTTAACCAACTGAGCCACCCAGGCGCCCCCCAGGCTCCCATCCAAAGTTGAGGTACAAGGTGCTTGTCCACTTTTAAAGAAGGAGGTTAGGGGTGCCTGGGTGGCTCAGTTGGTTAAGCGGCCGACTTCGGCTCAGGTCATGATCTCACGGTCTGTGAGTTCGAGCCCCATGTCGGGCTCTGTGCTGATGGCTCAGAGCCTGGAGCCTGCTTCGGATTCTGTGTCTCCCTCTCTCTTTGACCTTCCCCTGCTCATTCTATGTCTCTCAAAAATAAATAAACGTTAAAAAAAATAAAAAAAAAAAATAAAGAAGGAGGTTGAAGATAAAACTCTAAGTTCCGAGGCACGGTTCCAAAACCCAGAGCCAGGTCCAAAGAGCAGGCCTAATGTCAAATATAATTTCAATGTCAAATTTAGGTCCATGTCCAAATCCAGGTACTGGGTCCACAGTCCAAGTCCACATTCAAAATCCAGATCTGATCTCTCAATCAAGGTTTCAAGCACTCTTCTAAAATCCAATGTCTAGGTCTAAGGTCAGGTTCAGTGTTCTGGTCAGGTCAACATCCAGTTCCAAGTCCAAATTCCAAGTTTATATACAGAGTCCAGGTCAACATCCCGAAGATACCACTT
The DNA here is from genome assembly GCA_030068075.1 of Paguma larvata. Lineage (NCBI taxonomy): Eukaryota > Metazoa > Chordata > Mammalia > Carnivora > Viverridae > Paguma > Paguma larvata. The sequence continues at coordinate 16,585,037 of CM057842.1, read as the reverse complement.
TCCACCTGTAACGGGTTGAGTTCTGGGCCTCAAAAATTCATGTTGAAGTCCTGACTCCCAGTACCTCAGACTGTGTGACCTTACTTGGAAATAGAGTCGTTGCAGATGTAACTAGGTAAGATGAAGTCATACAGGAGTAGGTGGACTCCTAATTCCATATGACTGGTGTCTTTATAAAAAGTAGAAATTTGGGACAGACACACATACAGGGAGAACTACCATGAAGATAGATATTTGGGCAGTTCATCTACAAACCAAAGAATGCTAAAGATTGTCAGAAAAAACAGAAGCCAGGAGAGAGGTATAAAATGCATTTCTCCCTCACAGCCCTCAGAAGGAATCAACCCTGCCAACATCTTATCTTAAACTTCTAGCTTCCAGAATTGTGAGACACTAACTTTCTGTTGGTTAAGTGACCCAATTTGTGGTACTTTGTTACAACAGCCCTACCATATAACACTCATGCTCCAGATCAAGGTTCAAGGTCCAGGTCCATGACCGAGATCCAGATACAAGCTCAGGTCCAGGATTTTGAAAAAATAAAGGTCAAGAACTGAATTCTAAGGTTGGAGTCCAATATCTAAATATTGTCCGAGGTCCAGCGTCTAAGTTCAAGACAAATTCCAAGTTCTGAGTAAAAGGTTCACATCCGCTTACGATTTCTAGCTTACAATTATTTCCAAGGAATTGGACAAATCCAAGTCCAAGGTCCATGCCCAACATACACGTGCAGACCTAAGGTCCATGACCAAGGTCAGGTCTAGGTGTACACATGAAGTTAAAGGTCCAGATCCAAGGTACAGTTCAAAGGTAAAAGTGAATAAATACATATAATAAAAGGTAATCTTTTACTTTCACTTTCTTAATGGTGTCTTTTGAAGCACAATAGCTTTACGTTTTTTATTAAATCCATTTTGTCATTTTTTTCTTATTTGTCGTGCTTTTCGTGACCTACGACCTCATTGCCTAACCTAAGATCACAAAGATTTGTGCCTATGTTTTATAATTTTAGTTCTTAGGTCTTTCATTCATTTAGAGAGCAAATTGCATATCTGATAAAGGCTTGTATCAAAAATATATAAGGATCTCTCAAAACTCAATAATAGGAAAGCAAACACCCAATAAAGAATATGGGTAAAATGAAAAGATGTTAAACATCATTACCCATTAGTGAAATGTAAAGTAAGACCATGATGAGATACCACTATTCAAGTATTAGAATGTCTAAAATTAGAAATATTATCTATACCAAGTTTTGGTAAGAATGTAGAGGAACTGAAAGTCTCATACACTGTTGGTATAAAAAAATGGGACAACTACTTTGGAAAAATTTGGCAGTTTTTAGAAAGTCAAACATACACTCATCATATGACCCAGTCATTCCACACCTATGTTTTTACCCAAGATATCTAAAAGCCAATGCCCATACAAAGACTGGTACATGAATGTTGACAATATAGCCAAAATTGGAAACAATCCAAATGTCCTTCAATGGGTAAATGAACAAATTGTGATTTATCCACATAATGGAATATTGTTCAGCAATAAAAAAATGAACTATTGATACACAATGTGGATAATTCTCAAAATAATTATGCTGAATAAAAGAAGCCAGAAATTTTTTCATTTTTAAAAAATTTAAGTTCAAGTTAGTTAGCATACAATACAGTCTTGGCTTCAGGAGTAGAATCCAGTAATTCATCTCTTACATATAACACCCAGTGCTCATCCCAAAAAGTGCTCTCCTTAATGCCTATCACCCATTTAACCCATCTTCCCCCCACTTTCACTCTAGCAACCCTCAGTTTATTCTCTGTATTTAAAAGTCTTATGGTTTGCCTCCCTCTCTGTTTTTATCTTATTTTTTCTTCCTTCCCTATATTCATCTGTTGAGTTTCTCAAATTCCACATATGAGTGAAATCATATATCTGTCTTTCTCTGACTTATTTCACTTAGCATAATATCCTCTAGTTCCACCCACTTTGTTGCAAATGGCAAGATTTAATTCTTTTTCATCACCGAGTAGTATTCCATTATATGTATAATAATATAATTATATATGTATATAATGAATATGTATGTATTTATATGTATATATACATATATATAGGTATATATATTACATCTTCTTTATACATTCATCAGTTGATGGACATTTGGGTTCTTTCCATAATTTGGCTATTGTTGATTGCATTGCTGTAAACATTGGAGTGCATGTGCCCCTTCGAATCAGCATTTTTGTATACTTTGGATGAATTCCTAGCAGTATAATTGTTGGGTCATAGGGTAGTTCTATTTTTAATTTTTTGAGGAACCTCCATACTGTTTTCCAGAGTGGCTATACCAGTTTGCATTCCCTCTAACAGCCAAAAAAAATTTTTTTTAATTTAATTTTTTTAATGTTTATTTTTGAGAGACAGAGACAGAGCATGAGAGGAGTAGGGGCAGAGAGGGAGACACAGAATCCAAAGCAGGCTCTAGGCTCTGAGGTATCAGCACAGAGCCCAAAGCGGGGCTAGAACTCACAGACTGTGAGATCAGGACCTGAGCTGAAGTCAGACACTTAACTGGCTGAGCCACCCAGGTGCCCCCAGCCAAAAATTTTTTTAAACAGAGTGCATATTGTATGATTCTTCTTATATAAAATTCTAGAAAATGACAAGTAATAAGTATTGGTTGCCTTCAGATGGGGTTGGGGGGGACAGGAGGAGTTGGAGGGTAGAATTACAAGGGGGGAAGAAATTTTTGGGGTGATAGATATGTTCATTATTTTGATTATGGTGATGGTTTCAAAGATGTATACATAATGTCTAAACTCATCAAATTGTTTACTTTAAAAGTGTTCAGTTGACTGAGTGTCAATTATACCTCAATAAAGCTTTAAAAAAGAAAATGGAGTATCTGTCCAAGTATTTTTATTTAAAGAAAAAAGTTAGGTAAGGGGCGCCTGGGCAGCTCAGTCGGTTGAGTGTCTGACTTTGGCTCAGGTCATTATCTCACAGTTCGTGAGTTGGAGCCCCATGCCAGGCTTTGTGCTGACAGTGCCGAGCCTGCTTCAGATTCTCTGTCTCCCTCTCTCTCAATCTCTCTCTGCTTGCTCTCTCTCTCTCTCAAAAAATAAATAAACATTAAAGAAAGTTGGGTGAATAAACAGTTCATTTTCACCAGTAATGGGTTTTTGGCTTTAGAATGTAAACAGTTTTTAGGCAAATTTCATTGTCTAAGATTTATAGGTTCATGTAAATAAGGAAAGAATGAATCGTCGCAGACACTGAGCTAGTGGAAGTTTGGGTACATCAAGAACCTTTTTGTCAAGGTGTGAAGGCTTAAAATAATTGCTGAAACACAAAGATGTTTCTGTGCCCACCATTCCTTCAAACTCGACTCCTGGTGTCCGAGCACACAAAGAGCCACAAGAACGAGCCTTTGCCAGTTCCCAAATACAGCGGATAGGTTTGCAGTGGGGAAGGGGAATTAAAGTGAACTTGTGAGTAGGGCTTCTGAACCGATTCAATGTACCGCTATTGTTGCTCCCACTGCTGACTGCATGCCTGACATGGGTGTTGTACATCCTGTATTGAGAATACTCCTGGGTTCAGGGACTGGCACACATATGTACTGATCTCCAGCTGGCTCAACAGAAACAACAGAGAATCCCGGGGGCAGGAGAAACCATAGCTCTAAAGACCTAACATCTGTCGGGGAACTCAGAATGGACAAGGCCAGTGGGACAGAAAGGAAAGAACCCTGGAATGAAAGCTAGACTTCAAGAACTGGTTCACCTTCCAAAGCTAAGTTTGACGGTGAAAAGAAATCATAACAGATACTATGTGTTGTGCAATCACTATCTCCCAGACACAGATCTGGCTACATGTGACCATTATATCCCGTAAGAGAATAACTTCTAAGGGTTAAAAATGATTATTTACAGAAGATGGCTATATGTATTTGTTTTAACCTGAAATCAAGTAAATTCATTTTCTGTTTCTGCAACTGGGTACATCTTAAAATCAAATAAAACACTTATGATTAAAATATACCAGATTAATAAAAAATATCTTCAGTATAGATTCAGCTTTAAAACAGATGGTAACATAGAAATCCAGCAAAATTTGGACATTTCGAAAGACAGACACCTCTTCACAGTAGCTTTTAGAACATTCAAAAGTTTTCTCACCTGTCAGCCTCCCACCGCACAAAATCCGCTCCCATGGAATTGAAATCTCTAAGCTCAAACACTCATCTATCCAAGAATTCCCTCCCATGAATTCATTATCCCACGAATTCTCCCTCAGGCTTATTCTTCTTGGTCACATATAGCCCTAGAGAGCCTGGGCCTTTGAACCATCCAAGGTCAGGGTGAAGAGAGGAACTCACTTCCCCATCTGAGCAGCCCTGGATTACTAAGCCGAGCCCACCTTTATCCCAGCTCTCCAAGAGCACCTGGATTCACCAGTCCTGCATTCTAAGCCTCTGAGAGCCCAGGATCTCCTTAAGACTTATAAATGCCTAAGCCTCATCCCGCCCTTCTCCCTTCCTCCCTGGAGAGAGGCTCACCCTAGGGCCTAGCATCTGAACTGCAGAAGCCACATGTGAGGGCTTTAATTCCCATCTCTATCCCAAAGGCCTAGAAAGAGGTATCACGGAGGTCAGAGTATGAAAGGCCCTCCCACGAGGTGGAAAGTAGGAGCAGAGGCAGGGGTGGTGGGCATGGTGATGGAAGCAGCTGCAGAAAACCGGGACCCTTGGGGGGCCCTGGATGGCTCAGTAGGTTGAGTGCTTGATTTTTTTTTAATTTTTTAAATGTCTTATTTATTTTTGAGAGAGAGAAAGAGAGAGACAGAGTATGAGTGGAGGGAGGGGCAGAGATAGAGGGAAACACAGAAACCAAAGAAGGCTCCAGGCTCTGAGTTGTCAGCACAGAGCCCAATGCGGGGTTTGAACTCGTGAACTGTGAGATCATGACCTGAGCCGAAGTCGGATGCCCACCTGACTGAGCCACCCAAGCGCCCCGAGAGGCTCTTGATTTCAGCTCAGGTCATGATCTCGTGGTTTGTGGGTTTGAGCCCTACATCAGACTCTGCACTGATGGTGTAGAACCTGCTTGGGATTCTCTCTCTCCCTCTCTCTCTGCCTCTCTCTTTCTCTCTGAAAAGAAATAAACTTTAAAAAAAAGAAAGAAAAGAAAAGAAAACCAGGACCCCCGGGTTGAGTGGAGAGTGCACTCCTACAAAGTCTCAGGGGAAAATGGTCTCTTAAGATGTTCAAACTGTCCAAAGGCGGGGTGGGGTAATGGGGGTGCCTCTATTACCCAGGGAGGCAGAGGGTAGGGAATCAGTCACAGCAATGTGAGCTGACCTTGGAAGGTTCTATCCTCATCCCCACAAAGTTGAGAAAGGGGCAGATACAGCGAGTAGCCCCTCCAGTGCCCTCCCCTGCAAAAACACTTCCCCTCAGCTCCAGCTTGCAGGCACTTCAACATTAAGAGAAAATCTGGAAAACAAAGGAAGGAGTCTGTACTGAGGGATGAAAAAAAAAGGGGGTGAAACATTTGTAGGGCTAAATAAAACTCTCCCCAAAGGGGCAGAACCAGAGAACTTTAGGGGCGAGATTGAAGGACGAGGCCAGCAGGAACACAGGAACCGAACCCTGGCCTCAGTTTTACTCAGCAGGCCCTTTTGAGTCTAGGATCTCTTAACATCCGTCAGAAACCAGCCATTTGCCCCTACAGCAAATCTTCAGCTATTCCTCCCTAGGCAGGACATTCTATGCTCTTGGAGAGTTTTCGTCCTCTCCCTGTCCCTTCTCCCCATTCATAACCCTTTATTCTGAAGATCTCATAACACCTTAAGTCCGTCATTGCAGAGACTGGGCCATCCTAGACCCGATCTCAATCCCTTTTCCAGAAAGGAAGACAAAGGAGGGAGCGATTCCAGACCGTAAGACCCCGGAAGCTATCTGCCCTGGCCTGGACAGAGGTCCCCTCTGCATCTCTTCCGGGGGTTCCTGGATCTGACAGTGGGTTCGCTAGGCCAGGCCTGTGTGGTGTCTCTACAATGTCTGCGTGAATTTCATTTTATTATTTTTTTTAAGTTTTTATTTTATTTTAAGAGAGAGAGAGAGAGAGAGAGAGAGAGGGAAAATCCCAAGCAGGCTCGGCGATGACAGCATGGAGCCTGAGGCAAGGCTCAAACTCACGAACTGTGAGATCATGACCCGAGCTGAAGCCAGACACTTAACCAACTGAGCCACCCAGATGCCCCTGTGTGGATTTTAGTGGGGAAAAAAAAATATTTTTCTTTCCGTAATGTTGGCCGAGAAGAGAGTGCGGCAAATCAGAAATCTGGGCCCCCTGGACCCTGGGGACGTACGACAGGTGGGAGCAGCTCCTGGTCAAAGGGCTGTGGCAGCCCAGTGAGGACGGATGTGCGCCTGTGGCTAAAAGACTGGGCCCTGAGGTTGGGGGCTGGGGGTGCTGCTGAGGGGCTGTGCTTGAAAGCCCTGACACCCGGTGTTGTCAGGCTGGTGGTGGGCACGGCCAGTAACCTTACACCTGCCAGGGGAGGGCCAAAGCAACATGGTCATGAGGTCGAAGTCCTGAGACTAAAGAACTTTTGGGAGGCGGTTGAAGGGACCTGGGCTTGGGATTCGAGGGCAGGAGGAAGACGTGGCTTCGGAGTCCCTCAGACCACAGGGCTAGAGACCCAACGCTGAGCGGTACCTAAGGGTGAAGGTGGAAGAGGGTACAGCAAGTTAGGGACATAGGAAAAAATAAAACAGGAGGGCATCGCAGAAGTCAACGGACTCGCAGACGGAAGTAAGAAGTAGTCAATTAGGCGCAAAGACCGCTTCCCCGAGAGGACCAGAGCTTAGCGCCTCTCTTCTCAGAAGCTGGGCCTCTGCCGTCTTCACACTCACAGAGGGCACAAGGGGTCAGAAGACTGTCCCCGAAGCCCTCTCCGAGCTAGCACAGGGTGGTCATGTACGGTGGACAGATTGGACTCTCGGTGTTTCTTTTTTTTATTATTAATTTTTTTAAGTTTATTTATTTAGAGAGAGCATGCGTGCGAGCTGTCAGCACAGAGCCCAACTGAGCGGGGCTCAGTCTCATGAACTTCGAGATTATGACCTGAGCCAAGATCAAGAGCCGAGTGCTTAACCCATTAAACCACCCAGGCTCCCGAGTCTCAGCGTTTCTTAAAGGCCACCTCCAGCTAAGACTGGACCCTCACTCCCTATAAATAAGGTTTCTCCCTGGCATGTCCTCTGCTGTGTGATGAGGAGTGAGATCCAGCTAATGCCTTGCCCACGTTACCTTACAATCAAGGCTTCTCCCTTGCATGTGTCCTGTGGTGTGGCTGATGATTGACTCGTTGTTAAAGTGACACCCTTGCTCCTTGCACACCTAAGGCTTTTCCCTTGAGTGTGTCTTTTGATGTGTGCTGAGAGTAGACTTGTGGCTAAAGCCTCACCCACACACCATGCACTCATAAGGCTTCTCCCCGTGTGTGTCTTCTTCTGTGTGCTGAGGACTGTCTTGTGGTTCAAAGTTCATCCACACACATCAGGCTTCTCCCCAGAATGTGTCTTCTGGTGGGCAATGAGGGCTGATTTATCACTAAAGCCCTGCCTGCACTCTCCACAGACAAAAAGGCTTCTCCCCTAAAGAGGTCCTCTGGTGTGCGGTGAGGTATGATTTCACCCTAAAGCTTCAGTCACAGTTCCTGCACACAGAAGGCTTATCTCCTGTGTGAATCCTCTGGTGCTTATGAGGCCTGACTTTCCCCTAATATCTCGCCCACACGCTGCGCACGTGAAGGACTTCTCCCTGGTGTGTGTCCTCTGGTGTCTGATGAGGTGTGACTTGCAGCTAAAAGCTTGCCCACACTCCCCGCACACATGAGGCTTTTCCCCGTGCGAGTCCTCTCATGTCTGATGAGATGTGACTTCCCACCGAAGCCTCGCCCACGCTCCCTGCACACGCATGTTTCCCCTGTGACTGCCTTGTGTCCGAGTGGGTTTGTCTTCTGGCTGACATCTAGTCCACGCTCTCCAGAATCCAGTGCTCCAAATCCTGAGGTGTCTGCCCTCTCGGGAACCTCGCGCACTTTCCCAGTGCTTGTCCTAGGGGCTGGGCTGGGTGGTACCTTCAACACTCGGTTGCCGTCGCGGAGCTTACCGATGGTCCCTGGGGTGAACTAGGGAAGTCCTCCTCTCTGTTCTACTCCCAGACAAGGGTTTAGAACCTCCTATTTCTTGATCTTCTGCTTCGGCGCCCCCGTGGTTTTCCTCAGAATGCTGTTGCTGCTGCTGCTGCTGATCCCATGGGCAAGAATCTCCTGCTTGGAGTGGATTTACTGAGTAGCTCATGTTGATGGAGAAATTGCTGCTTGCCAAAGCCAGGGGGCAGGAGGGCCGGGGATGAACTTCTGGCTTTGATTCTGCTGAAGAAAGGAAGTTCCCAGGAAGTTTTCACAGGAAAAGTTCACTGGGTTCTTCTTCCTTGTCTCACAGTTAAGATGGAGGCCCTCAATCATTCACAATGACTCATGTCTGTCTCCCTGAGATGTGCTTTACAGGACCTACATTTCCATTCAACTTCTTTAAACTTTTTATTTGGATACAATTTCAAACATACAGAATAGTTGCAAGATTAAGAACACTGCAAAGAAAACATCTGAACACCCTCTTCCCAAATTACCTACTGTTAACATTTGTATGTTATGTGTGTGTGTGTGTGTGTGCGTGCATGCATATGTTTGTATATTTTTTCCCTGAACCATTTGAGAGTATACTGCGTACATCATGGCTCTTCACCCCTAAATACTTCGGTGTGGATCTCATTAAAGTAGGGATATTCTCGGGGCATCTGGGTGGCTCAGTCGGGTAAGTGTCTAACTTCAGGTCAGGTCTCACAGTTTGAGTTCGAGCCCCGCGTTGGGCTCTGTGCTGACAGCTCGGAGCCTGGAGCCTGCTTTGGATTCTGTGTCTCCCTCTCTCTCTGCCCCTCTCCCGCTTGTGCTCTGTCTCTCTCAAAAATAAATAAACATTAAAAATTTTTTTAATTAAAAAAAGTAGGGATATTCTTTCATACTGCAATACAGTTATCAATTATCAACATCGAGAGATTTGACATTTACTTTATAACTGTATCTAACTTCCACATATATTCCAATTTGTCATTTGAGCCAATAATGTTCTTTATGGCATTTTCCCTGCAGTATAGGATCCAGTCTAGGCTCAGGTATTATAAGTAGTTATTATGTTTCTTTTGTTTCCTTCCCCTATTTTTAGAGAACATTCTCATGTTCTAGAATATACAGAGAGCATTCCTGATGTTTTCCCATAATTAGATTCAGATTGCGCGCTGCATTCAAATTTTACATATTACATCTTTTAGCTGAATGCAAAGAAAACCTCACAGCAGAACCTATTGTACACATTATCCCAACAAGGAATCCTCCAAGTAAACATCACAAGCCTCTTCTGCTCTGTAGTATCTGCAATTATACTAAAATTATCTCCTAGGCCATAAACAGTTACACTGATACAAATAGCTACAACCATTTGTTTCCAACAAGAGAGAACAGTCTTTATGATCTCTATGGGAATGTCCTTTGTCACTTTTCCTTTGGGAAGAGAGAATAGTCGATGTAGGATTCACTCAGTCTGGAAGTCCTCCAATGAAGAAGGCAATATGTAATGGTAGTTAAAGAGCGTGTGAAAACTACATTTGAGTCTCCCCACCCATTCACAGATACTTGTTAAAGGGCTAGTATGTATCAGTTTCTACTAGGAAGTGGAGGTTCAGCAGCAGAAAAGACAGGCAGGCAAAACAGACTTAAGTGATGTTGTTGGCTCTCGTCCTCCCACCCTCTCAATTAGTCCAAGATCTGCTCTGCTCTGTTTTCCACAAATCACATACCGAAATGTTTACCATTTGGCTGCACTAACCGAAGAGATATCAAAACTGGATTGCAATCGTTTCTGATTGGCTGAAGATGATAAAACAAGGACCCTTTGTAATCACAGGAGACCAGGCCCTTCACTGACCCTAACTGAAGACTCTTTCCCGAGGACTGCTTTAATCAAACATGTACGGACCCACAGATTCATTCTATCCCATGCAGAATGCTTTTTATCTTTTATTAGCACAAATGCCATAAAACTACCTTTCTAGTCCTTAAATATCATTGATATTTCTCTGCAAACTATTCAGTGAAAGTTTTTTGTTTTGTTTTGTTTTTTACTGGTTTACATCTTTATCTGACAATTAAATAAACTCAGAATTTTCTTTCAGTATGTTTGTTTTATGACCTGACATTTGGGTTGTAAGAGTTGTTATTATTACCATTATTATTTGCCATAATAAATAGCACTTGCAATGGGCCCAGCATTTCACTATACAGTGGTTTTCATGAAAATCAAATTTAATCCTGCTATTATCATTTCATAGAGAAACAGGTCCAGAAGGGTTAAGAAACGTATCCACAGTCACGAAGGAAGAAGGGACAAAACAGGGTTCAGGATGTGCTCTTAAACCACAGATAACTCTGACTACTTAGAGTAGAAAGGTTTATATCCTACTAAATCTGTCCTTAAAGGAAAAGAAAATCTTCTAAGTAAAAACTGACACTCTTGTTGCCTTCACTAGGTTTTTGGAGAAGAGAAAAGAAACCAATGGAGAATTAAGCCCCTGACACAGCTGCAGTCTTGTCAGGGGAAAGCTAACCAAATCTGGCCCGTGGACTAAATCTGGGGACGGTCTAGGGCTGCAAAACTGCCACACAGATCATCCTGATCCGGAGATTTGCAGACACCCAGCCCACTGCACTGACTCGCTCAGGACAGATGAGGGGTGGCTATGTCACGCTGCTCCCGAGGGGCTACTGAACTCAGTCCTACCAGGACCCTCAGCCAGCCAAAAGGTAGTATTCCCTGGAGCCCAGAGAGCTCTGCCCTGAGAAGAAAGGGGCAGGAGTGGGTGACTAAAGCCAATTCTTTCTCTTCCTTTTTCGTTCGACATTCCTAATAAAGAGGATTCTTCACTTTATTATTTTTTATTTTTTTAATGTTTTTATTTATTATTGAGAGACAGAGAGAGAGTATGAGCAGGGAGATCATGACCTAAACCTAAGTTGAACACTTAACTGACTGAGCCACCCAAGCGTCCCTTTAAAATTTTTAAGTTTCTTTATTTATTTTGAGGAAAGGAGAGAGAGCACGGGGGCGGGGCGGGGGTGGGAACAGAAAGAGAGAGAGAGAGAATCCCAAGCAGACGCTTTACTGTCAGTGCAGATCCTGATGCGGGGCTTGAACCCATGAACCATGAGGTCATGACCTGAGCTGAAATCAAGAGTCGAATGCTTAACTGACTGAGTTATCCAGGCACCCCTAACATGAATTCTTTAAAAAAAGATTTTATTTTATTTTATTTTTTATTTTAAAGAGAGAGAGACAGAACATGAGCAGGGGAGAGGGAAGAAGGAGAGAGAGAGAGAGAGAGGGAGAGAATCTTAAGCAGGCTGCATGCTCAGCACAAAGCCCCACTTGGTGCTTGATCCCACAACCCTGGTATCATGACTCAAGCCTAAATCAAGGGTCAGATGCTCAACCGACCGAGCCACCCAGGCGCCCATAAAGATTTTATTTTTAAGTAATCTCTAACACCCAACATGAGGCTTAAACCCACAACCCCGAGATCAAGAGTTGCACGCTCCACTGACTGAGCCAACCAGGTGCCCCCAAAGCCTCCTTTTGATAGTCTGTGTTTTCTAACATCTCATTTACTAACCTGAAATGAAATTTATATTTGATAAAATATACCAATACAAAGAACGTATTTAAAATAATATAATGCCATATCTAAAATGTAAAAGAGGAATTTAAAGAAGTAATTTACAATAAAACTTTATGCATTTCAATATTAATTTCTCATCAGGACTAAGTTAGGAGACATAACGCAGTCAGATGCGTACGCTACAGGCAGAGCATTGTGGACATGACAGTTACAGATGTGCCTTAATGATGAGAAACATATGCATATTTTATTGGTGATCGACACAGGTGTGCTGGATAGGTGGTGACTCAAACACTACAGTCAGCACTGCTACTGGTGACAGGATCTTTTTTCATGTTGGTGAACACCTCTTGGTAAATCCGGAAAGAATTTTCCCTCGATTTATAATCCATGCAAAAATTACTTTATGATGTTATCTAAAACGGATTTATATTCTAGATTAAGAGCATTGCATACAGATCCAGGGCCTGTGGGGGGAAACCAGGAGAGGGAGGAAGAATCGATACAGATTGAAGAAACATGAAAAAAAATGAAATGTATGGGTCTTGTCTGGATCCTGATTCAAATTTGCAAAGAGACTTTTTTGAGAGGCTCAGGCAAATCTGAACACAGACTAAGTGTTAGAGGACGTGGAAGCGCTACTGATAATTTTGTGGGCTGTGCTAATGACACTGTGGTTTTGTAAAACAAAATCTCCTTATTTATTAGAGTTGCACTGTCATAAATTTAGGAGTGGTATGTCACATTATATGCGATTTGCTTTAAAAAAAATTCAGCAATGAGAGGAAAAAATATGGAGAGGAAGGAAAGGATGAATAAAGAGTGGCACAATTGTTTAAGCCTGAAATGTTTCAGTGCAAAGATTAATTTGAATCAGGCTATTTTAAGGCAATTTTAACAGAGTCTTCAGAATCAACAAAATGTCCGGGCATAGAGAATAAGAAGACCAGGTGAAACAAGATAAAAAAGAGACCAAATCAGATTGGCCAGTTGAAAGCTAATTTAAATGGATGAATCTACACTGAAAGAGAGAGAAACTAAGTCAAAAGCCAAATGGAGTAAAATGGGGCCAATTCAGATTAGATGAAAAGAGCTCAAAACAGATAGATCCAAGCAGTTGAAAAATAAAACAGACAAGAACTACCTAATTCTTAGCTTTGCCAAATGCAGAAAAATCCCGAAAATCTCCTCTGACAGAAATTTGTGTGCAACTCTGAAAATGTGACCCTTTTTTTTTTAATGTTTTATTTATTTTTGAGAGCAGGAGAGACAAAGCATGAGCAGGGGAGGGGCAGAGAGAGAGGGAGACACAGAATCTGAAGCAGGCTCCAGGCTCCAAGCTGGCAGCACAGAGCCCAACACAGGGCTTGAACTCACAGACTGTGAGATCATGACCTGAGCTGAAGTTGGACACTTAACCGACTGAGCCACCCAGGCGCCCCTAAAAATGTGACTCTTAAAGAATGCAGGAATACCCAGGATAATTTTGTATTTGCCAATCTAAACAAATAATGTTTTAGGTTTTAAGTAAATGAACAAAAATATGATTAGGATGCCAAATAATCTATGAAACACAAAACTGATGGATTCATTACACTTCAAACTTGAACTTCGAGGACACAGATAGCATCTCTTAACCACTGGCCTTTCCTCCATGCTCTCTGTGCTCCAATCACACTGGTCAACTTGCTTTTCCTCAAAACAGCAAGGCATGCTCCTTTCTTGGGGTTTTAGCACTGGGTGCTCCCCTACCTGGAACAGTTTTCCATCACATTCACGTATCTAACTTTCTTACCTCCTTCAGGTCTCTGTTCAAACATGTCGCCTCATAGAAGACTACCCTGATCACCCAACTGAATGATTCAGCCAGCTGCCTCCACACCCTGGGACTCTGGATCCCCCTTATTCTGCTGTTCTTAATCTATACATCTTATACATATTATTAGCCATGTAGAGCTTATATTTTACCTAGCTTATAACTCACCATATATGCCACTTGTTATATTTGTCAGTCTTCTACACTTGAATGTAGGCACCGTGACAAAAGAAATACTTTATTATTTTATTCAATGATGTGTTCTTAGAACATTGGCTGGCATGGTGTGTATGGTCAAGAAACATGAATAAAAAAGGAAGGAAGAGAATAGGTCCTCACCCAGGTAGATTCCTGAAATTCTCAAGCATCACTTCCTTGTACAGATTCCTCTGCGCCAGCACTTTCTTCACTCTGCCTCAGTGAAAAATCACAGCCACATCCTCAAACTTCATTGGTCCCTAAATCAACCTATAAATTCACACTCATCAAGTTACCATCAATATTCACAGGGAGAATGAACTGGTGGTCCTGAAGAATCTAGCTACCTAAGAAATGGATCTGAGCGTTTTCAGGGTCGAGCATTACTCTATACTTGGCTTGGCGTTAAAGCATGAGAGGCACAACTAATCCACAGAACATACTCCTTGCCCTAGAAAACTTACAATTTCATTGGAAAAACTATTTATGAATCAACGATAAAACATATCAAACAAGAGTTCAGGAACATGAGTTTGACAACTCCTAATGGATGAAATTCAAAAAAAGAATAGAAAATAATCAGAAGGAAGGCAGCACAGAGGCAGGGCTTATACTGGCCTTAGGGATAATGAAGATTAGAGAAGGAATGAAGGCAATTCAGACTATAGAAGAAAATGGGAGTGCTCAGGCTGGGTCTAGAATGAGCATTTGTGAACCCTGATTAAAACAGACTTCTTGGGGGTGCCTTGGTGGCTCAGTTGGTTGAGCATCTGGCTCTTGATTTTGGCTCAGCTCATGAGATCACGTCCTGAGATGGGCTCTGTGCTGACAGTGTGGAGCCTGCATGGGATTCTGTCTCCCTTTCTCTCTGCCCCTCCCCCGCTCATGCACACACATGCGTACATGCATGCTTTGTCTCTCTTTCTCTCTCAAAAATAAATAAATAAAACAGTTTTAAAAAAAGAAATTCAGGGGCACCTGGGTGGCTCAGTAGGGTAAGCATCCGACTTCAGCTCAGGTCATGATCTCATGGTTTGTGAGTTCAAGCCTCACGTCAGGCTCTGTGCTAATGGCTTAGAGCCTGGAGCCTGCTTCAGACTCTGTGTCTCCCTCTCTCTCTGCCCCTTCCCTGCTCATGCTCTGTCTCTCTCTTTCTCAAAAATAAATAAACATTCAAAAAAAAAAAGTAAAAAAAAGAAATTCAAATTTCAATGTCCGTAAATAAAGTTTTATTGGAACACAGAAATATCCTTTTGTTTACCTATTTGCTGCTTTCACAAAACAGCAGAGTTGAGCAATTACAACAAAAACCATGTGGCTCACAAAGCCTAAAACATTTACCATCTGGCCCTTTGCAGAAAAAGTTTGCCAAGCCTTGTCCTAGACTGCTCTTGTTTGTTACATTCAAAGTTATTTGCTCTGGATTCTGATCTTCTTTCTCCAAGTCTTTGCCATTATTGTATGGCAAACAATTTGGCTTTAGGCATTCAGGTCAGGGGCAATAGTCAGAAATGGCAGCTATGCATCTCCACATCTGTTTTCCTACTTCTTTGATTCCAAGTTTCACTGCCGACACAACACGCCTTTCAATTTAACAGCTGGTCATTTGTTGTTGGGTTGGAGGCTCTCAACCCCAATCAGCTTGTAGCCCCTATGGGCCCACTCCAACTTGGACTTTGGCTGATCTTCCAACACCCCAGAGCTGCTGGAAAGGACTTGGTGATTCATACCCTAATTTTCTCCAAAATCTGTTAAATGTCCTTCCTATCAGAAACCAGGTTATTAAAGTAGCTATATGATTTGCCTCAACCAGTGAAATGTGAGTGGAGATGGCATGTCTTTCTTCTAAACAACTTTGAGAGCCACTATGTGGTTTCATCTCTCTTGGTCTATATACCAAGTACTATAATTAAAGCTAACCCACTAAGGGTTAATTAAAATTAGGGTTAGATTGCTGTTGTTAGATTACTGTTGAAATTCGAGGGTCATTGTTACTGTAACAGAACCTACACAGCTCTTCTCCTTCCAGAACTACTAGTAGCATTGTGAACATTGATTAAGCAGGTAGTACATGCTAGGCACTGTGCTAATTCTATTGTTTCATTAATCTTCATGACAAAGCCATGATGTCAGAGCTGCTATTACCTCCATCTCACAAAAGAGAGAACTCAGTGGCACAAAAACAGACACTCAGATCAATGGAACAGAATAGAGAACCAGAAATTGACTGACAAATGTATGGCCAACTAATCTTTGACAAAGCAGGAAATATCCAATGCAATAAAGACAGTCTCTTCAGCAAATGGTGCTGGGAAAACTGGACAGCGACATGAAGAAAAATGAACCTGGACCACTTTCTTACACGATACACAAAAATAAATTCAAAATGGATGAAAGACCTAAAAGTAAGACAGGAAGCCATCAAAACCCTAGAGGAGAAAGCAGGCAAAAACCTCTCTGACCTCGGCCGCAGCAACTTCTTACTCAACACATCTCCAGAGGCAAGGGAAACCAAAGCAAAAATGAACTATTGGGACCTCATGAAAATAAAAAGCTTCTGTACAGCGAAGGAGACAATCAGCAAAACTAAAAGGAAACCAATGGAATGGGAGAAGATATTTGCAAATGACATATCAGATAAAGGGTTAGTATCCAAAATCTATAGAGAACTTATCAAACTCAACACCCAAAAAACAAATAATCCAGTGAAGAAATGGGCAAAAGACATGAATAGGCACTTCTCCAAAGAACATGCAGATGGCCAACTGACATATGAAAAAATGCTCAACATCACTCATTATCTGGGAATAATGAAAAATCAAAAACCACACTGAGGTACCACCTCACACCTGTCAAAATGACTAAGAATAACAACTCAGCCAACAACAGATGTTGGCGAGGATGTGGAGATATGCACTGGTGGAAATGCAAACTGGTACAGCCAATCTGGAAAACAGTATGAAGGTTCCTCAAAAAGTTAAAACTGGAACTACCTTACAAACCAGCAATTGCACCGCTAGGTATTTATCCAAGGGATACAGGTGTGCTCTTTCGAAGGGGCACATGCACCCCAATGCCTATAGCAACACTATCAACAATAGCCAAATTATGAAAAGAGCCCAAATGTCCCTTGATGAATGAATGGATAAAGAAGATGTGGTATATATATACAATGGAGTTTTACTCGGCAATCAAAAAGAATGAAATCTTGCCATTTGCAACAACGTGGATGGAACTAGAGGGTATTATGCTAAGCAAAATTAGTCACTCAGAGAAAGACAAATATCACATGACTTCACTCAAATGGTGACTTTAAGATACAAAACAGTTGAACATAAGAGAAGGGAAGTAAAAATAGTATAAAATTAATATAAAAACAGGAAGGGAGACAAAACATAAGAGACTCTTAAATATAGAGAACAAACAGAGGGTTAATGGAAGGGTTGTGGGAGGGGGGATAGGCTAAATGAGTAAGGGGCATAAGGAATCTACTCCTGAAATCACTGTTGCATCATATGCTAACTAACTTGGATATAAATTATAAAAAATAAATTATTAGATAAATAAATAAAAAGAGAGAAATGAAAACTGGCTCACAAGATCATGTCATTCCCAAGTGGCAGAGCCAAACCTAGAATCCAAGTCTCAGGTTTCAGAGCAGTTTCACTTAACCACTGCATCAATAAATGCCTACCAAGCCAACAACTGAATGAAAAAGCAAAGTAACCAGACATCTAGAATTCATACAGAAGAAGCTAGACTTTTTCAGAGTGACATGGAGAAAAGGATCACTATTAATCAAGATAAGCTAGGTTATACTGTGGTAACAAATGATATCCAAAAATCTAAGTAGCTAAAAGCAACTAAGGATTTTCCCCTTACTCATGCTAAAGTCAGTCACGGGTTGACCATATCTACAATTCAGATTGTAGAGGAAGAAGAACAGAAGGATGTGGATGATGGATAGATAGATGGATGGATGGATGGATGGATAGGTGGAAATGTAGAAGGGAGAACGATCTAATTATAGAATATGGCAAATATGGCATCTCAAATCAGTGAGTAAATAATCCCCCTTTAATAATTGGTAGAAGCAAACTACTATCTACAGAGCAGCTCAGTCTCTATTAAAAATGCAAGTGTAAAATGGCTTCTAAAACCATTAGAATCTGGGTGGCTCAGTCAGTTAAGTGTCTGACTCTTGGTTTCTGTGCAGGTCATGATCTCACAGTTTGTGAGATCGAGTCCTGTGTCGGGCTCTGCGCTGACAGTGAGGAGCCTGCTTGGGATTCTCTTTCTTTCCCTCTCTCTCTGCTCCTCCTTCACTTGTGCTTTCTCTGTCTCAAAATAAATAAACTTAAAAAACTATAAGTAAAATTTCATTTAAAAATGTTGTCACTTCAACACATAATCAATATGTAAAGGTTATCAGTGGTTAATATTCCTTTTCCCAATCATCTCTTCTAAACCAGGTGTGTACTTGACACAGCACATCTCAATAATGACCTTAATTTTTCGAAGGTTAAAGGGAAATGTAGTCTCACCAAAAAAAAGTAAACTGGTGTGGCAGAAGACATGAATAGACATTTCTCCAAAGAAGACATCCAAGTGGGCACCTGGCTGGCTCACTGGGTGGAGCATGCAACTCTTGATCTTGGGGTTGTGGGTTTGAGCCCCGCGCATTGGGCTCCCCCGACCCCTCCACTGAGAGCGTAGAGCCTGCTTGGGATTCTCTTTCTCCTTCTCTCTCTGGCCCTCCCTCACTCACACGCTCTCTCTCAAAAATAAATAAACTTTTTTAAACTTTTTAAAAATGTTTATTTATTTTTGAGAGAGAGAGACAGAGCATGAGTGGGGGAGGGGCAGAGAGAGGGAGACACAGAATCCGAAGCAGGCTCCAGGCTCTGAGCTGTCAGCACAGAGCCCGACGCGGGGCTTGAACTCACGGACTGCAAGATCATGACCTGAGCCGAAGTCGGAGACTCAACCGACTGAGCCACCCAGGCGCCCCAAAAATAAATAACCTTTAAAAAAATAAAACCTTAGAAATAAATTTAAAAAAAAAGACACCTGGATGGCCAACAGGCACATGAAAAGATTTTCAACATCGCTCATTATCAGGGAAATTCAAATCAAAATTACAATGAGATACACTTCACACCTGTCAGAACAGCTAAAATCAAAAACACAAGAAATAAGAAGTGTTGGCGAGGATATGGAGAAAAAGGAAACCTCCCACATTGCTGGTGGGTGGAAATGCAAACTGGTGCAGCCACTGTGGGAAATGGTATGAAGATTCCTCAAAAAGTTAAAAATAGAAACTACTCTATGATCCAGTAATCATACTACTAGATATTTACCCAAAAAATACAAAAACTCTGATTCGAAGGGATACATGTGCCCTTATATTTATAGCAACATTATTTACAATAACCAAATTATGGAAACAGCCCAAGTGTCCATCGATAGATGAATGGGTAAAGAAGATGTTGTATATATAGACAATGGAATGTGATTCAGCCATAAAAAAGAATGAAATCATGCCATTTGCAATGCCATGGATGGAGCTAAAGAGTATAATGCTAGGCAAAATATATCAGTTAGAGAACGACAAATATAATATGATTTGACTCATATGTGGAATTTAAGACACAAAACAAATGAGCAAAGGGGAAGAAAAAGAGAGACAAACCAAGAAATAGATTCAACTACAGAGAGGAAACTGATAGTTACCAGAGGGGAGATAGGTGGGGAATGGGTGATGGGGATTAAGGAGTGGACTTGTCCTGATGAGCACTGGGTGATGTATGGAAGTGCTGAATCACTATACCGTACACCTGAAACTAATATAGCACTGTTTACTGGAATTTAAATTTTTAAATTAAATAAATAAGTAGATGTGTGTTTGATGTGAAAACACTTTTTACTTCTTCAGTATTTCGTTACAAATTAATGGAAAGTAAATTTAAAAATGTAGATCCTCAGTAGCACTCGCCACAAGTGGGCCACATTCGCTTGTGGCCAGGGGCCTCAGGAACGAAGAGCGCAGGTGCACCCCCGCCTCCTCCCGCCGAGGGAGGCCGACTATGAGATTTGGGGTAGCGGATTTTAGCACCATGGACAGTGGGCGGGACTCCCGAGGAAGGAAACCCCGCCCAGCTACAGAACAGGTATCCTGGGCACCTCCCACAGCGCGCAACCGAAGTTACTGCACTTCCTGACGTACAGCCTCGGCATCGGATAGCGCTGACACCAGCCGGGTGCCTAAGGTTCGAGAGCAGGAGAAGGTAGGAGGTCACCCTCTCTGGCCTGTCCCTTGCCAGGCAGAACCCCGCCTGACCGGCCGACTCACCGTGGGGCGCCGAACCCCGGAGCAGTGCCGCGGGTCCCACCTCGGAGCCCGGGCTGACGTGAAGGCGAGGCGGGGGCGGCAGCACGTCGAAGGAGGATCCCTGGGCCACAGGAGGAGTCAGAAGGAGGAGGGGATTCTGCAGGAAGTGCTTCACGGTGTAGCGAGCAGCCTGCTGGGAGGCGTAGTTCGTAGTTCGGAAGCGAACTCTCCTCCCTCGGTGACCCCCTCCTAGATGTGACTGGGAGCCGTGACCACAGGTGTACAGTGCCGCGACCTCACGTGATCAGGACAGTGACACCACATATCAGAGCGATGACCCCAAAGTAAGTTTCCACCAACTCCCACAAATCATTGGTTGAGGCTGCTCCGGGGAATGACAACTCCCAAGCACTTCCAGGCTGCCCTTAGCAAAGAGCCGCAGGTGCTTCTCGTCAGTTACTGAATGGCAAGTGGGCAAGACACGGACAGCGCAAGACACACCCAATGCAACAGGGATGTGATCTGTATGTCACCCTGCACGTCTCTCCTAACCAGAGGTCTTCAGCCCCCCTAGCAAGATTCTTAACTTTTGATGGTGCTATGTGTTGGTACCATTTGATCGCTAAACACAAGCCCACACCTATATCTGCTGCCCAGCTAAAGAAACAGCGATGTTTTCGCATGCCAGAGGAGATGCCAGGAGTGGGGGGCTTTTCCAGAGTCAAGATGTTGAAGGGGAGTTAGAATTTGATGGGAATTGTACCAGCAGGTTGACCTTAGAACCCAGCCAGCCATGAGACTGAACTGCATGTTTAACACAGTGTGTTAAAACTCTCTGTGTTTAACAAAATGGCTGTCACCTCTCTCAGCTGTCACCTCCATAGGAGCAGGAACAGCTCTGCACATCCACACTACCACTGCACACACGGCGTATCTCCTTAAGTCACTACTGGGTGTTCAACGTGGCTGGTGGGAAGCATATGATGGGCATGGGGGAAAGACCCCCCCATGGATGGAATGGAGACACTTGGCCTGGACCTCCTGGCCCTGCGACCTCACCCCATGCCCTTCTGGATGGAAGAGCTGCCTCCACCTTTGTGTTGTGCACGGACACACACACACACACACGCACACACACGCATGTCCTCCCAGATTTAAGGAGTCAGTCATAGTAAGTGGGAGGAGGCAAGACAAGTAAAATTGAAGACTTGAGGAAGTTACTTTCACAAAAATTTATTTTTCAGGGTCCAGAAGCCTGAACCAGGGCAAAGCAGACCCTTAGGCCTCTTCCCTGGGGCGAAGGTTCTGAAAAAAGTCACGGATTCTCTCGCCAATTTTCCGAATCTTCTCACCAATCTTCTCCCCACCTCTCTTGATGAGGTCACCCAGCTGGGCCAATTTCCTGACTTGTAGGGTCTGTGCATCAGAAGAAGCAGTTTCTTTGTGGGGGCTGGGCCCAGGGTCAAAACAAGACCCCTCCCCTCCTAGACGCCCCCCTTCTTGGGCCATCCGAGTTCATCCTCTGGGTGTAACCTTTGGAGTATGTTGTTTGATTGAATTGCTACACCCACAAACAGATAAGGAAACTGAGGCCCAGAGATGGCAAGGGGCTTCCCAGGGTCTCACAGCTGAAAGCTTATTACTCTAAGTGACTCTCAAGCTTCATCGGGAGTCAGAATTCCGGGGAGGGTTTGTTAAACTACAAATTGCTGGGTCCCAGCCCAGAATCTGATTCTGCAGGTCTGAGTGAACCCCAAGAAGTTGTATTTCTAACCAATTCCGAGTTCTCACGACCACACTTTGAGAGCCTATTCTAAGGGATTACAGAGCTGGTCCTGGAGATGAGGCCCAGGTTGAGGGAGAAGCCCAGGCTAGGAGGGGCTTTCTCAGCCCTGGATGGGACAGTGGTTAATTGGCCCATAGGATGTTCTATGCACCACCACCCCATCAACCCCTGAACCCTAGAAGGGGCCACTCACCGTCTCACAGTTGATGTCGAAGAAGCCCCTGTCCTGGTCCAGGATGACTGTCCCTTCACACTGTTTCACCAGCTGAGAAGAGGAGGCTCCAAGTCAAATTGGAACCCCTGTGCCATAACCTCCCAGCCTCACCCCAGTGACTGGAGATATTCCCAGGAGGCCTCTTGTTCAACTCCGTGGGGGGCATCTGCCAGCACCCCCCAGGCTCACCCCATTGTCCTTGAAATCACACTGCTCCAGTGGCCGCTGTGTCGTCTTGGGGCACACAGTCTCCTTCACCGTGAAGCTCACAGGCTTTGGGGTATTCGGATCCCCATCCTGGTCAAGGAAGGAAGCCGGAAGACCAGACTCAGGCTCATGCTTGCCTTCTCTAATCTGTCTCCCTGCCCCCATCCCGAACCACCCAGCTAAGAGGGTAGCCTTACAACAGCTCCTGGTATGTGCCTGGCACTGGCTCTGTGCTAAGGTACAGAAGTGAGGAGGACAGAGCCCATTCCTGCCCTCAAAAGCTGAGAGAGCAGGAGAGGACCTCAGGCAAGCTCTAACAAGTAGCACCTCCCCCTTATGGGGCCAAGGGAAAGCAGGGTCCTCCTGGGCGCAAAGACGTTGCCGCTGGAACCTCAGGGATGAGCAGAGCCATTTCCTGTGCTGGGAAGTCTTATGCCAGGGCCAGCAATCCCATTCTTGTCCCTGGAACTTCCAAAAGCCTGAAGGAGGAAGTGTGAGTGGGGGGCACCTCTTCACACAGTAGAGATTTTTTTTTTAATGTTTATTTATTTTTTAGAAAGAGACAGAATGTGAGCAGGGGAGGGGCAGAGAGAGGGAGACATAGGATCTGAAGCAAGCTTCGGGCTCTGAGCTGTCAGCACAGAGCCCGACGTGGGGCTTGAACCCACAGACCGTGAGATCATGACCTGAGCCGAAGTCAGAGGCTTAACCGACTGAGCCACCCAGGCACCCCACCCTCTTTTTTTTTTAATTTTTAAATGTTTATTTATTTTTGAGAGACAGAAAGACAGAGCAGGGGAGGGGAAGAGAGAGATGGAGACACAGAATCTGAACCAGGTTCCAGGCTCTGAGCTGTCAGCACAGAGCCCAACTCGGGGCTTGAACCCATGAACCGTGAGATTACGACCTGAGTCAAAGTCAGACGCTTAGCTGACTGAGCCACCAGGTGCCCCAACACCATAGAGATTCTAAAGCAAGAAGCAGAGATTTTAAGGCAAGAAGCACTCATGCTGGTGGGGGACATAGCTCTGGGAAGGCTTCCTGAAAGAGCTGAGACCACACTTAATGGGCAGGCAGGGGGGCTCTTCCTGACAGGAACAAAGCATGAACAATGACCAAGCCTGGCTGGAGCAGAGCCTCCCTCCCCTCTATCCCCTCCTCGACTCACTCCCTTGAGCTGTGAGTTCAACTGAAGGAGACGGTAGAGATTCTTCTCTGAGGATCGCTGGTTGAAGCCATCCACAGCACGGAGCACAGCCTCCTCGTAGCTAAGGGCCTGGGGGGTGACTGGAGTGATAACCAGGCCCAACAGCAGTAGCAACAGTGACCACCGCCCCAGGGAGGGGTTGTCCCTCTGGGTCTCCATGGTCCCCAGTCGGCCTCCTCCTGACCTGCAGGTCTCTCCTTTATGCCCAGCCTGGGCCTGATGCAAAGACCCAACTAGGAGCCTTCCTGACCCACCTATCATGGCTGCCTGCCCGGATGTGGGCTGAGGCTTGCCTCACTCCTACTGCTGTTGCCTCACAGGTCTTGCTGGGCAGTGGGCAAAGTCCCCCTTATGTGCAACTGAAGAAATGGTTTCTCCATCTCCCCGACAATTTCTTGGCCTCTCCTGGGACCCACAGAGGCAGGTCATTGCCAGGGTTGCTCAAGAGAGTTGAGTCCTCCAGAAGAGAAAGGAAGACAGGCACCTACATCCTTCTCCCCAGACAGCCTCCTCAAGAATCAGGGTAATACAGTGTATTCACCACTAAATCTCCAGCTCTAGGCACTGCCTACCCCCCAGTAGGCACCCAGCTAATGTTCAATGAATGAATGATAGTAACTACCCCTCATCTAGAGCCTGACCCTCCCCCATGGTCTTCTGTTAAGTTTCTCAACTTCCACATATGAGTGAAAACATATGATATCTGTCTTTCTCTGATGGACCTATTTCACTTAGGATAATACCCTCCAGTTCCATCCATGTTGTTGCAAATGACAAGATTTCATTCTTTTTCATCGCAGAATAGTATTCCATTGTGTATACATAACACATCTTCTTTATCCGTTCATCAGTTGATGGACATTTGGGCTTTTTCCATATGACTATTATTGATAGCACTGCTACAAACATTGGGGTACATGTGTCCCTGTGAATCAGCACTCGTGTATCCTTTGGATAAATTCCTAGTAGTGCTATTGCTGGGTCATAGGGTAATTCAATCTTTAATTTTTTGAGGAACCTCCACATTGTTTTCCAGAGTGGCTGCGCCAGTTTGCATTCCCACCAACAGTGCAAGAGGGTTCCCCTTTCTCCACATCCTCGCCAACATCTGTTGTTTCCTGAGTTGTTCATTTTAGCCACTCTGACCAGTGGGCCACCAGTCAGTCCTAAGGGACTGCAGGCCACAGCATCCTGTTCTATGGACCCAGCCTCAACCAGTTCAGGAGCTCAGCTCTGTCTGTCTCCTTTTCCTGGGTTCTTTTTCACTGCATTTCTCAGTCTAAAAATGACCCCAGCCACCACCAGATGTGACCCATTGCCCTGGCTCCTCACCACCTGAGCCTGAGGAAAGGTCATTCCGTCACTGACCCACTTTTTCACTCTCTCTCACACTCAAGGCCACTGCAGGCTGACCAGTCCTCATTGGATGTGGCGGTCACTCTCAAGCCTTAGATTTACCTATGCAGGCACTGATGACCCCTGCTCCATTGTCCCTTGATGCCACTCTCCTGGTTTTCCTCCCACTTCCCTGGTGCTCCTTCTCAGTCTCCTCCAAGGATGCTCCTCTTAACATGGGGGCTTGCAGAGTTGTATCCTGGGATGCTTCTCTTCCCAGTCCTCACACCTCCCTGGGGACATCCCCTCTCAGAACACACCAGTTATCACGACAGACCTGGTCTGTATCTCTGAATTCAAGACTCCCATGGATACCCCTGGTTGTCCCCACTGGGCCACCTAGTCTGCTGTTTTGGTCGGTGCCAGTGCATGAGCCTTGAGATGAAACTTGGGGAGTGCCCCACCTGCTCCTTCTTCCTGGGGATACTCTCTTCTGATCCCCCATCCCTACCCCTGTCCTGGTTGCTACCATCATCTTCTCTCCTCTGAAGTGTGATCATCATCTCCAGACTCCACTTTCTCTAGGTTCCTGGCTCTCCCCCAACCACAGTCTACCATCCACACCAGTTGTTCCAGAGGTTCCGTCACACCAGCTATTTGGCCATTTCACACCCCTGCCCTCAGGAGGCCACACACCTCCTGGACTGGCATCAGAGCCTGGAGTCTTGTTGCTCCCCATCGCCCTCACCCACAGCGCTGCACACCCCAGGCACCAGGAAGCCATATATACTCCAACTGCTCAGACCCCTCTGAGCCTCCTTCTCTTTCTCTACCTCCACACCGATCCCTCTGCTTGGCACACACTTCCACCTTGTGAAGACTTCCCTGACCTCCACAGACACAGCGACCTCCTGCTCTTTGCTCCTCTTTGCTTCCTCCAGGAAGTCTCCTCTGAATTGACCCCAAATGACTCCCTGTCCAGTGCTCTGGTTGAGATGCCAGGCTGGGGTGGCCCATTCTGCGGGGCAGGGGGTGTTGAAGCATAGCTGGGAGAAGTGATTAGCCAAAGTGATGGAGGGGATCCAGAGGCCATGACGCAAACACTAGTCCCAGCTCTCGTGTGGAACGGCCATGAGGGTGCGAGGACTGGGGTGGCTCTTGGCTCCAGTTGGCCCATAGGATTCTTGGGGGCTTGGGTGGGGCATCTCAGGAGGTGGTGGCCTGGATGAATGCTGCTGGTTGCACACTCAGCCTTGGGAAAAGGAAGGAGAAGCGGGCTTCTGTGCAACCTAGTTTCACAGTCCAGCTATTGCCCCACCGGCCTCTTGGTCAAGGAGGGCTTCACATCAGGGCCTTTACAGTGATTCTGCCCAGACTCCACAATTCCCACTGTGCGCCTTTCTCTCACCTGGAGAACTGTACGCCAGGACACCTGCTTCATCTCCTAGCTGTGTGACTTCAAGCAAGTTGCTTTGTTTTCCTGGGCCTCGAAGGCCACATCTTTAGGATGGGGATTACATGCCCTGCAATGCCCATATGGAGACACATGTGACAGTGAGTGCGAAAGTGCATGTCTACTGTCAAGTCCTGTGCTCCCAGGGCATTTTTGTGAATGAGGTCAGGGTCAAGTCTCCTTGCTCTGCAATGATTCGAGTTCAGCTGTCCCCCAACAGGTACTTGCAGACATGCAAGTTTGGGAGCCGTGCCCTCTTTGCCAATAACACCACCCACTGCCCCAGGCTTCTGTCACATTCCACTCAGAGTCAGCCTCCCCAGGAGCTCTGTCCCAACATCTCCCCCAGTTGGCATCCTCTACGATGCACCCCACACCCAATACCAGGGTGGGAGGCAGCCCAACAAACTTACATTTAGTCCCAGGCTGGTCCCCAGGATAGTCACGAAGGCCTGAACTGCCTGCTCCCACGGCCTGGAACTCCCCAAGTCATTCCTTCTGTCCAGCCTCCCTGTGGTGAGGCTCTTCCTCCCCCCAGGCCAAGGGCTTCGTAAATGTGACAAGTTTGTCCCATAGAGGACAAGACTCTGTATTCCCTTCGACCCACAGGTTCCCCAGGGGACAGGACCCATTTCTTCGTTGAGTGCCCTCTCAGAACCCAGCACCGGGCTCTGCCCTCACAGGGGTCCACCAGCCAGCAGGTCCTGAGCCAGGTTCAGAAAACATTTGTCAAAAAAACAAACAAACAAACACGACACCGCATGGGGTGGTGATGGGTCATTTCTAGCAAATATGCCTTTGTTTCCTGGAGTGAATCCCAAGAGGGTCCTGGGGTGTGGTGTCCAGCAAGGTGGAGGCTCTGTCCAGCCATAAGGGGGAGACCCAGATATTGCCTAGATGTCAGCTCTCAGGGCCCATCTGTCTTCCCCCGGTGGTGGTTGCAAGGGGGAGGGGACAGGAAGTGTCAAATTGAAGCATGTTTCCTCCTAGGACAGGCCAAGGCAGCTGTGGACAGTCACACCCTGTCCTGTGCAGGACTACCCACCCTGGGCCAGGGACCCGTTGCAAAATCAGATTTCCCATCCCCACATTTGCCACCAGTTAGGAAGATGAGACCTCCAGCTTCCTGACCTTGGCAGCCCTCCTACTTGCCAGGTGACGGCACCCTGGGCCATTCTCCATTCCTAGCCTCTTCCCTGGTCAGTGATCCATAAACTCCAGCTCCAACACTTCTCTGCCTCCAGGTGGCTGGGGACGGTGTAAGAGCAGGAGAGAAGACAGCCCCCTGACGAGCCTCCCTCTTTCAGCCTTCCCTTCCAGCACCCCCACCACCCCTCAGGGTGAAGTAAGTCACTGAAGTCAGGACTGGCCCATGACCACAGTCCTCCCCTCTCTCCTGCAGGCAGGGCAGCAAGCACCTGTAACTCGCACCCACTGCCTGTGGCTGTAGGGACTGGAAAGCAGGCATCTGCTCCCAAATCAACTTTTTTTTTTTTTGTAAGAGCTTTAGTGAAATATAACCAACATGCTACACAGTTCACCCATTTAAAGTATAAATCATTATAGTGATTTTTACTATAGTCACAGAATTGTGCATCCATCACCACAATTTTATTTATTTTTAGTATTTTTTTTAATTTTATTTTTTATTTTTTTTAATGTTTTTATTTTATTTTTGAGAGACATAGAGACAGAGTGTGAGCAAGGGAAGGGCAGAGAGAGAGGGAGACACAGAATGTGAAGCAGGCTCCAGGCTCCGAGCCGTCAGCACAGAGCCCGACGCGGGGCTCGAACCCACAGACCGTGAGATCATGACCTGAGCCAAAGTCGGCCGCTCAACCGACTGAGCCACTCAGGCGCCCTATTTTTAGTATTTTAATGTTTTTGTTTTTCTTTTTGTTTTGAGAGAGAAAAAGAGGAAGGGGCAGAGAGAGACGGGGACAGAGGATCTGAAGTGGGGCTCCATGCTGACAGCAGAGAGCTTGATTCAGGGCTCAAACTAACTGCGAGATCATGACTTGAGCTGAAGTTGGACACTCAACCAACTGAGCCACCCAGGCACCCCACATAGTCAATTTTAAAACATTTCCATTATCCCCAGAAGAAACCCCCTGTTAGGAGTCACTTCCCATTTCACCCCAAGCTGCACCCTCAGCCCTAGGCAACCACTAATTTACTGTCTGTTTCTATGGATTTTCCTATTCTGAACATTTCATGTAAACAGTTTGGTTTCTTTCACTTAGCATAACATTTTCAAGACTTATCTGTGATGTGGTATCAATACTTCATTTCTATAGCCAAATAATATTCCATTCCATGGTTAGACCATGTTTTGTTTGCCCACATATCAACTGATGGACATTTGAGCTGTTTCTACTTTTCAGTTATTACAAGTAATTCTAATCAACTCTTTTTTTTTATTGTTTTTTAAGATTTCAGTTTTTAGTAATCTCAATCACCCAACATGGGGCTCGAACTCACAACCCCGAGATCGAGAGTTGCATGCTCTATAGACTGAACCATCCAGGTGCCCCTCTAATTGATTCTTAATGTTTTCCAGGAGCACTGTATTAAGAGTGAAACTACACATACCACATCTCCAGCCCAGGACCACAGGGGCAAAGTTTAGCCCTTTAGCCAGGCATTCAAGGTTGTCCATCATGTGCCATATCACACTGTATGTTATTTTAGTTGGAATTAAAATAAGAAAGAAAAGAAAAGGGGCACCTGAGTGGCTCAGTCGGTTAAGCCTCTGACTTTGGCTCAGGTCATGATCTCACAGTTAGTGAGTTCAAGCCCCACATCAGGCTCTGTGCTGACAGCTCAGAGCCTGGAGCCTGCTTCAGATTCTGTGTCTCCTTCTCTCTCTGCCCCTCTCCTGCTCACACTCTGTCTCTCTGTCTCTCAAAAATAAATAAACATTTAAAAAATTAAAAAAAAAAAAGAAAGAAAGAAAGAAAAAGAAAGGAAAAGAAAGGGGATCTTTACTTCCCAGAGGTAGGACAGATAGGACAGAGGAAGTGGGTTCTGATGAAGACCATGCCTTACAGTGGTTAAGGGAACGGATGCTGAAGCCAGTGTGCCAAAGCTCAGGTCCTCGCACTGCCACTTACTGTGTTTTTTGGGGCAAGTAGCTACCCAATATCTCTGTGCCTCCATTTCCCTCTTTGTAAAATTGCCTTAGAAAGTACCAACCTCAGGGGGCTGATAAAGGATGAGGTCTGGTAAAGAAGCCAAAGCAGATGAAGAACTTGGGGTGTGGCTGGCCCATAACGGATCCTCTTGTTATTACCAACAATGAGAGGAGCTACCCCCCAAGGGTTGATCAGGACCTCAGATTCTGGGGCCAGGAAGATGTATGTTTGAATCATTGGTTTACCTGTCACTAGCTATGACTTTCTTGGGAAAATTCTGCCCTGGTAGGCACTCCCAGCAGGGAGTGAGTGGAGCCCAATTCACATTACCTCAGGCATAACTGAGAAGCCCAGCAGGAGAGCCAGAGTGCAAGCTGTAGAACTGGTCCACCTGGATGCTGGTTCCATTTTCCTGCAATATCTTTGGCCCAGTGCTTGCTTGGAGAGAGAGAGAAGGAAGCAGAGAGTAAAAGGAGAGTGGAGTCAGGATCTCAGAGGCTGTGGTAGCTAAGACCTGAGATGGTCAGGCTGGGCTCTAGGCACCCTCTCCATGCCCACTCCTCACCCAATAAAGGACACCAGCCCAAGAGATGGGAGCAGATGGTCCTGAAGAGGTTGGTGCAAAAGTATTATCACCACCTCATCCCCAACTTTGGACCCCCACCTTTCCCAGTTCGCCTCTATTCCCCCTCCGAGTCTAGTTGAGTCAGCTGTTCTCCGCCATCATGCTCTGCACTTAAACTCTGAACTTTGGACAAAGCCCAGGCTCACTTGTATGTAGACACGTCCTTCAACCCAGCCCTGGAGCTCTGGATTTCCAGGCCACCAAAACTAAATGGTATAAGAGAACTAGCAGGGGCTGGAGCTGAGTGACCTAGGTTCTGATTCTCTTCCCTGCCCAACCTGCCAACCACTTATGTGAACTTAAGATTTTCACCAGCTGCACCTCCTTCTTATCTATAAAATAAAAAAAAAAAATTATACCTGCATGGAAGGCCATTCCCTTCTCTATGGAGAAATTCCTCCCATATGGACTTTGAGGTGAGGGATCAGAGACTCAGCCTCCATAGAGCCTTCCTTGCCTCCTGAGGGGGAAGGAGGTTAGCAGTGATCCCCTCCACACCCGCCACCCAGGACCTGTTCACTTGGAGAAGCCCTGATACAGCCCGGGCCACTATCAGTGTGCCCCCTGAAGACCCACTTTTCAGGAACCTCCCTCAAGGATGTGGACTCAAGGATGTGCATGAGGAGGCATGAGCCAAGATACTCACTGCAGCTTTGTTGGGACGAGTTGGGGAGCTAGAAATTATCCAAACATGTCACTAGGGAATGGTATGTCCATTCTATGACCTACAGTGCAGCCATATAAGAAGAATGAGCTAGAGAGATGCCTGGCTGGCTCAGTTAGTAGAGCATGTGAGTCTTGATCTCTGGGTTGTGAGTTCGAACCCCACATTGGGTGTAATGATTACTTAAAAATAAAATCTTTAGGGGCACCTGAGTGGCTCACTTGGTTGAGCATCTGACTTCAGCTCAGGTCATGATCTCATGGTTTGTAGGCTCGAGCCCCACATCAGGCTCACTGCTGTCAGCCTGTCAGCAAAGAGCTTGCTTCGGATCCTCTGTCCCCCTCTCTCTGCCCCTCCCCTGCTTGTGCTTTCTCAAAGATAAATATTTTTAAAATAATAGTAAAAATAAATAAATAAAATCTTTAAAAAATAAAAAAGAATGAGTTGGAAACTACCCAAAAAGCCATCAAGAGTACAAGAATAACTATACTGTAGCATATTGGTAGAATGGAATACTGCTCAGCAATAAAAAATTGAACAAACTATAATTATACACAGCAGCATGGGTGATTCTCACAAACACTGAATGCATGAAGAAACTAGATGCAAAAGAGTATATACTTGGGGCGCCTGGGTGGCTCGGTCAGTTAAGCATCCATCTCTTGATTTCGGCTCAGGTCACAATTTGTGAGTTCGAGCCCCACATCGGAGTCTGTGCTGACAACGTGGAGCCTACTTGGGATTCTCTCTCTTCCCTCTCTCTCTGCCCTTCCTCCACTCATGCTCACCCACGCACGTGTTCTCTCTTTCTCTCTCAAAATAAATAAACTTAAAAAAAGAATAGGGGCTCCTGGGTGTCTCAGTCGGTTCGTGGGTTCGAGCTCTGACAGCTCAGAGCCTGGAGCCTGCTTCGGATTCTGTCTCCCTCTCTCTCTGCCCCTCGGCCACTTACACTGTCTGTCTCTCTCTCTCTCTCAAAAATAAATATTAAAAAAAGAATATATACTGTATGATTCTATTTTCTATAAATTTTAAAATCTGGCACCACTAGTCTATGGAGTTCAAAGTCAGGGTCATGGTTCTAGAGAAGGGGTAGCCACTAGAAGGGGAACAAGGGGAACTCTGGGTACCAATTACACAAATGTGTTCACTTAGCAAAACCTCAGCAAGCTGGACATTTTCGATTAGCGTATTTTTCATACATATACTTCAATTAAAAGTAGGAAATTGCCAATATAATCATTAAGGGGAAGAGCCACATTGCAAACTGCCTATGTGCAGATATTCCATTTATGTAAAACATCAATCACCATAAAATAAGACCCTCTATTTCTTTATGTTCATCAAGGTATATAAACATCTAGAAAAAGATCAGGACAAGTATCCTCCCATTTGATGAATGAAGGTTATTTCTGGTGTGGAGATTGGAATGAGTGGGGCAGGGAGGCAAGCTGTCGAAAGGATTTAGGTTGTACTGTGATTGTTTGAATTTTTATAAGGAAAATGCCTCCGTTAACAATGCTTATCATTAAAAGAAGAAAACGAGGAGGAGGAAGAAGAGGAAAACCTAGAGAGATGAAATGTAGGAAGTGCCTCTGGGGACAGTGAGCAGCTTGGAAAGACCAGATTCCCTAAGGGCCAGGTGCCCTGCATGAGGAAGAGCAACGGCCAGAAACAAGTGGAATGTGCATTTGACAAAGCTGGAGCCACACGCAAGTGAGGGTCCCCTGTGGGTCCTGGGAGAAGCCCCTTCCCACTTACTATGAGATTCTTTCTTCTATTCTCATTATGAAAAAAATCCATGAGGGGCACCTGAGTGGCTCAGTCGGTTAAGCATCCATCTCTTGATTTTGGCTCAGGTTATGATCTCAATGGTTCGTGAGTTCGAGCCCTGCATCGGGCTTTGTGCTGGCAGTGTGGAGCCAGGTGGGATCTTTCATCTCCCTCTCTCTCTGCTCCTCCCCAACTTGCACTCTCTTCCTCTCTCTCCCAAAAATAAATAAACTTAAAACAACAACAACAACAACGTTTCCCCAATATTTGGTAACTTCCACTCTTAGAATTTTGCTAAGTTATAAGATATAATTATATCATGGGAATTCATTGAATATGTCATTTCCAAATAAGGTGAAATACTGAAACTTTAATTGCTAAACAAGTCTCAGTTTACTTACTTTGACCTTTTATTACGGAGGAACTAAAGATATTTGGACCTGTTAGAAAACGTGTCTTGTGGCACATTGAAAAATTGTGCTGTGAAGAAATGTAGGTTTCTTGACATTATGAAATGTTTTCATCGAGTTGCCAACCTAAAGAATGCTGCTGTAACAGATCACGATGGCTTACTTTTAAGATTGCAATTGGTTTCTTCTTAATTTTCCCTTGGAGTTCAGGTTTCTAAGGATTAAGAATTCCAAGTAATATGTGTAATTAAAACTACTAGAAATAATAAGGGAAACATCTCTGTAATCAAAGAAAGTAGGATGCGTTTTTGATTATGGGTATGGGGTACGGAGATGAATTTTTGAGAGAAATGAAAATAATTTTGTCCTAAAGTAAAGCTAGTGATTTCAGAATGGGAAAAAGGAGAATAAAGAACAAAATGGTATAGAAATTTGGGAAGAGAGAATTTTACCTTGTGTAGTCAAGTTGGCTAAAATTGACTTGCTATTATAAGGATTTTTAAAATAAGCTTTTAGGGGCACCTGGGTGGCTCAGTTGGTTAAGCATCCAACTTCGGCTCAGCTCATGAGCTCTCAGTTCATGGGTTCGAGCCCCGCATCAGGCTTTGTGCTGACGGCTCAGAGCCTGGAGCCTGCTTCGGATTCTGTGTCTCCCTCTCTCTGACCCACCCCAACTCACTCTCTGTCTCTCTCTCTCTCTCTCTCTCTCAAAAATAAATAAAAAATTTTAAAGTTTAAAAAAATAAATAAAATAAAATAAGCTTTTATATCAATGGTATATTTATGAACCTGGCTTTCATTGCTATAAAAGGATGTAGTTTTGAGTACTGCTCTGCTTCTGATGAGAGATTGTGAAAGGTTGTTTGTTTGTTTTTTTCTACCTTTTAAGTAATCTGGCTAGAAAGCAAGGAATTTGTGTTTTCTTGAAATAATTTCCTATATTTCATGTTGTCTTTGTCCAGTCTTTGATTACCTAAGAAAGTTGAATCTTCCCTATTAAGCGCTAGTCTTTTTTTTTTTTTTTTACAATTATATAACTTTCTATATTTGCCTACAAAGTCTTTTACTGTCATTTTGGTTAAATGTATAAAGAAGTAGGGCGCCTGAGTGACTCAGTCGGTTAAGCCTCCGACTTCAGCTCAGGTCATGATCTTGTGGTTTGTGAATTCGAGCCCCATATCAGGCTCTGTGCTGACAGCTCAGAGCCTGGAGCCTGCTTCAGATTCTGTGTCGCCCTCTCTCTTTGCCCCTCCCCTGCTCATGCTCTCTCTCTCTCTCTCTCTCTCTCTGTCTTTCATTCTCTCTGTCTCAAAAATAAATAAACATTAAAAAAAACCTTAAAAATGTATAACTAAGTATTGTTTCACAGTGACTTATAATCCTATTTAATCAAGTATCCAAAACTTTTGACATTTTTTACAAATTCCCCCCAAAAATCAAATTCCAAATGAAGACTTGTTGCCTTTGAACTAACTTTGATATCACCTAGAGGGTCCCTGGACCATCTCAAGAGATTTGTTCTCTCTCCTTATAAAAAAAAAAGACATTAAAATAATTAGGTTTATTTGATACATTAAATTATATGGGCAGCATTGTCAAGTAAGAAGTAATACTAAATCTTCTTTATGTTGTATTTGTATAAGTATATAAGTGTTTGAGAAATTGTATGAAATTTCTAAAATTCTGATATATCCTGGTGTAATGTTATCAGTCATAAATCTGGCTATCATCATGAAATGTGTGTCACAGAAATAACCAAATTTCTTTGTCAACTGCATTGTAATGAACTCTAATAAGATCTTTAACCACGGCCATTTTAAAGTCTTCTGTTAGTTACAGTTTCTGTTTTACTCTGAAGCTTTTGCAAGAGTTCTTCATCTTCAGTGAGACTGACGGAAAGGACTCTGACAAGTACAGGACTCTGGTAACTTTCAGATCATACTACTGAACAGATAAGAATGTACAGAACTCAGGCGCGCCTGGGTGGTTCAGTCGGTTAAGCGTCTGACTTCGGCTCCCTGAAGTTTGTGACTTCCATCCCCGCATCGGGCTCTCTGCTGTAAGCACAGACCCCACTTCAGATCCTCTGTCCCCCCGCCCCATCCCACCCCCCGCTTCCTGCCCCTTCCATTACTTCCACTTTCTCTCTCTCAAAAATAAGTGAAAACATTTTTTTTTAATGTACAAAACTTGAATAGAGAAACTGATGGCTTCATAAAACTGCTAACAAAAGATGGAGAGCAACAAGGATGAATCACATGAAACTGAGTGAACTGATGAGGATGATTATAATTTTTCTGACTTTCTGTTTGAAACATTGTTGGTTCTTTAATGTTTTGTCATTTCCAGATTTAAAGAAACTTCTTCCCTTAAGGTATCTAGCACGTACAGCAATTCGGTAAAGTATATCTTTATGAACGAAGAGGAAACAAGTACTCTTTCTCCCTACCCAATAACTCCAAAATTAGAACACTCTCAGTGAGCATTCTTATTTTCATGGCAATATAGTTATTTGCATAAGTTCAGTAAGAATCTGTTCTCCTTGGGGCACCTGGATGGCTGGGTCCATTAAGCATCTGACTTGGGCTCATGTCATAATCTCATGGTTCGTGGGTTCAAGTCCTGCATTGGGTTCTGTGTCTCCCTCTCTCTCTGCCCCTCATCTGCTTGTGTTCTCTCTCTCTCTCAAAAATAAATAAACATTTAAAAAAAAAAGGAGGGGCACCTGGGTGGCTCAGTCAGTTAAGAATCTGACTTTGGCTCAGGTCATGATCTCACCATTCATGAGGTCAAGTCCCACATTGGGTGAGCTCGAGCCCCACATCTGATGAACCCCACTTCTCTCTCTCTCCCTCTCTCCCTCACTCTCTCCAACACCTAATAGCATCTCGACTGGCTGCCTTCAGAACTCAGAACCTGGGACTATAATCTGCTCCAATTATTAACCATTTGCTATTGTTGTTGTTATTTCCACAGAAATGCCTCTTGCCAGATAGGCATGGCTTCCTCAATATAGGTCTAAGTAGGGGAACCCCCCTTGCGTCACCACCTTCTGGAATAAACACAGCCCTCTAACTAAACTGACCTATTCTCGGGACTAAGAGACTGGTTTGATAAGATATGGACCAATCTACCAACTCAAGACAGCTTCAAACCTATGATGCAGGATGGCCCCAAATATTAACAATTCCACAGTATTGCCCAAATCCTTATGTAGATTCCCAGGGCTCCCAAGATCATTGACTTCCTCTCATGGCTCTTGGCAGGACCCGTCAAGCTTGGGACATGGCTACAGACTGGATTTCGGACTACTACCTTTATAATTATTATAAAATCTGCTACTCTAATCCTATTCAGCTATGTACTTGCTGGGTTATGACCTCCGATTTTTAGCTCATCAGCTATCCAGGCAGTTACTGTCCTCGCCATTGACTCTGATGCCTTGGCATTACAGGGTGGGTTGTAGTGTTAACCCTGATGGTTGGTTGTGGTTTGTTTGTTTTTCTTTTTCGTAATGCAAGTACCTGATTTAAGCTTTGATTACCTAGGAACCCACTTCAAAGAGGCATCCACTCCAGATGGCTACCTTGAATAAACACAAGGCCAGTCACACCACAAGATAAAAAACCAGGCCACCTCCCCTCCACTGGGGCTTCTTTGTTTTAGAGATCTTTTTTTTTTTTTTTAATTTTTTTTAACATTTATTTTATTCTTGAGAGACATAGAGGCAGAGCGTGAGCAGGGGAAGGGCAGAGAGAGAGGGAGATACAGAATCCGAAGCAGGCTCCAGGCTCTGAGCTGTCAGCACAGAGCCCGACGCGGGGCTCAAACTCACGGACTGTGAGATCATGACCCGAGCTGAAGTCGGCCGCTTAACCAACTGAGCCACCCAGGCGCCCCTGTTTTAGAGATCTTGATATATTATGACAACCGTCCATATGGGCTATTTGCTTTTTCTCTTTCCATGCTTTAAATTCCTGCTCTTATATTTTGTTTGTTTATTATTTTAGAGAGAGAAACTACAAGCAGGGGAGAGGGGCAGAAGGTGAGAGCGAGAGAGAGAGAGAGAGAGAGAGAGAGAGAGAGAGAGAGGGAGAGAGAGAATTTTAAGCAGCCCCACACTCAGCAAGGAGCCTGATGTAGGGCTCAATTCCACGACCCTGGGATCATGACCTGAGCCAAAATCAAGAGTCGGTCATTCAATGGAATGAGCCACCCAGGGGCACCTCTGCTCTTATATTTTAAATTCAGCAATAGAGAATGAGCCTCAGAAACCCTAGGCCCCTGTTCTCTACCCCAATAAAAGCAGAACCCCAGCCTTTTGCTAGCTCTTGCTCACACTCTCTCTCTCCCTACAACCTTGCTGTGTGGCCCCAAGGGTGTCATGTAATTTCTAGGTCTCATAAGTAATAAACCTTTTTTTTTTTTCAAAGTTTCCTGATGGTTCTGCTGAAGGGCATCTTGCTGTTATGATAAGAACCACAAGGGCTGGGCCAGCCACAACATTGTTCACTGATAGGCTGAGACCTGCACACAACACGGACCCTTGAGAGTCCTGCTGAGATCACCCAGCAGAGGGGTGCCTCCCTGAAGACAGCTGGACCCAGAGCAGGCGGCGGCCACAATTTCCCCTTGTGGGGCTTTGGCCAAGGAGATGTCTCACTAGGCCTAGCTCATTTCTCCTGGAATGTCTGACACTCCCCAGCCCCCTCGCGCTCTGCAGAAGGCCCACTGCCCACTCCTTAAATGGAGCTACCACATCTTCCCACTTGCAAACCTTCCCCCCCAACATCTGCTCATCCAGCCACCTCCTTTTCCACCCTACCTGAACCCTACCTCTGCAAGGCCCTCACCGCATCTGCCTGTCCATCTCAGGGGCCATTGCCCCCGCCAGCCAGCCGCAAGGTCCCTGTGTAGTTGGCTCTCTCGTGATGAGTTCTGCCCACTGAAACTATTGGAATCCTTTTGTATAAGCCCGCTGACCTCTATGGGGCCTGCCTCTGTCCAACATGTGGTCTAACAATACTGACCCTCCCAAAGGAAAGGTCTTGGGGGCTCAATCAGGCTGTCCAATAGAACTTTCTGTGATCAAGGAAACATTTTACATCTGTGCTAGCCAATGTGGTAGCCATTAGCCACACATGGCTATTAAGCACTTGAAGTGTGGCTAGTGTAGCATCAAGTGATTTCTTTAAAAAAAAAAATTTTTTTTTTAACGTTTATTCATTTTGAGAGACAGAGCGTGAGTTGGGAAGGAGCAGAGAGAGAGAGACACACACAGAATCCGAAGCAGGCTCCAGGCTCTGAGCTGTCAGCACAGAGCCTGATGCGGGGCTTGAACTCACAGACTGTGAGATCATGACCTGAGCCGAAGCTGGACGCTTAACCAACTGAGCCACCCAGGCACCCCTCAAGTGATTTCTTAATTTAATTTTCATTAATTTATTTTTATTTTTTTAATTTACTTTTATTTATTTTGAGAGAAAGATAGAGAGCAAGTCGGGGAGGGGCAGAGAGAGAGAAGGAGAGAGACAGAATCCCAAGCAGGCTCCATGCTGTCAGCACAGAGCCCAGCGCGGGGTTCAACTCACAAACCATGAAATCATGACCTGACCTGAAATCAAGGGTCGAATGCTCAACTGACTGAGCTGCCCAGGTGCCCCTAATCCTCATTAATTTAAATTTAAGTACCCACGGGCGTATAGAACTGTAGCAGAGATACCGTTTTCCTTGGTCTCCTTGCAAAACGGTCTTCCTCCTTTATAGCTCCACATTCCAAGGTGTTTATGGCAAATGAATGGCCTCTGAGAACCCAAAAAATATTAGCCCATGCCCACTCGGTTCAGGGCCAAAAGGAAATGCTCAAGATTCACAGAAACTCGCTATTGTCATGTCCATGTGGACCTGAGAGAGAAAAGAGCTCTCTTCCAGGACTGCATTCTGTCTCACAAGCACCACTAACCCCTGCTCCACCCCTCAGAGTGCAGGCCCCTCAAAGCTTCCAGCGAGATCCCCTGTTCATCTCCTTTCATCCCCAGAACACCCCCTGGGACAGACAGGGAGGGCTGCGATGCTATTATCATTTCACAGATGAGGCTGGCCCAGGGCAGGACAGAGCCACTCACCCAAGACATCAAGCTACCCAGAGACAGATGGAAGTAGGGCTGAGGCCCAGGTTACTCCTTAGCCTCTCCCGGCCTCAGCCCACCCTCTCACCACCCCCCCCACTTCCCTCTGCGGGTGATGGGAGCAGGACAACCAGGAATCATTTTGAAATAAGTAAGCTCTGACGATTATCATACAACCCAGAAATTCCACTCCTGGCTGTTTACCATCAAGAAATGTAGAGCACCGGGGCGCCTGGGTGGCTCAGCTGGGTAAGCATCCGACTTCGGCTCAGGTCGTGATCTCGTAGTTTGTGAGTTCAAGCCCCATGTTGGGCTCTGTGCTGGCAGCTCAGAGCCTGGAGCCTGCTTCAGATTCTGTGTCGCCCCCTCTCTCTGCCCCTCCCATGCTCATGCTCTCTCTCTGTCTCTCAATAATACATAAAAAGTTAAAAAAAAAAAAAAAAGAAAGAAAGAAACATAGGGCACCTGGCTGGCTCAGTCGGTAGAGCACGCAACTCTTGATCTCACGATTGTGAGTTCAAGCTCTACATTGGATATAGAGATCACTTTAAAAAAAAAGAAGAAAAAAAAAAAGCGGGATGCTTAGGTGGCTCAGTGGGTTAAGCATCCAACTTCAGTCGAGGTCATGATCTCACAGTTCCTGAGTTCAAGCCGCCTGTCAGGCTCTGCACT
Organism: Paguma larvata; assembly: GCA_030068075.1. Lineage (NCBI taxonomy): Eukaryota > Metazoa > Chordata > Mammalia > Carnivora > Viverridae > Paguma > Paguma larvata. The sequence goes on along the minus strand of CM057842.1, from coordinate 16,545,283 downwards.
GTCAGTGTGGACCCTACTTTGGATCCTCAGTCTCCCTCTCTTTCTGCCCTTTCTCTCGCTCGAGCACCCGCTCTCTTTCTGTCTCTCTCAAAATAAATGAACTAAAAGAAATAAGAACATACCTCCATACAAAAACTTGTATGAGAATGCGCAGAGCAACATTACCACAATAGTCAAAAACCAGGAACAAGCCGAACGTCAACTTCAACTTCAACGTCTGCTTCAGAGACTGTGTCTCCCACTCTCTCTGGCCTTCCCCTGCTCATGTTCTGTCTCTATGTCTATCAAAAATAAATAAATGTTTAAAAAAAAAAATAATAATAATAATAAAACATTTAGGGGCACCTGAGAGGCTCAGTCAGTTAAGCCTCTGACTTCAGCTCAGGTCATGATCTCACGGTTCGGTTTGTGAGTTTGAGCCCTGCGTCGGGCTCTGTGTGGACAGCTCAGAGCCTGGAGCCTGCTTTGGATTCTGTGTCTCCCTGTCTCTCTGCCCCTCCCCTGCTCACCCTCTGTCTCTGTCTCTGTTTCAAAAATAAATAAAAATAAAAAAAAAAAGAAAAGCATCTGAAGAGTCCTGTGGCAAAGGAACCTGTTTCACTCTGATTAATCCCAATTTCCTCAGATTTGCCCCTTTTTTCACAGAACTCACAAACATCCTGGAAGGCCTGGGGCAGGCCTTAGAGTCTAGATTTTAGGCTTAAAGGATCAGGGGTTCAATCTCAATTCTCTCTAGGGCAGGCAATGCTCAGGGCTAGAAAGGGATAGCCCTGGAAACCAAGCCCCGTCCTCCCACCTGCAACCCCCTCTGACAACACCTTGCCTAATGTGGCCATTTGTCAACCAGCTAGCAGCCGGATGGCGCAAGATGCTCTAACTCAACCAGGACAGAGGGAACCACAGGAACAATTTCACCTCCCAGAGGCCCAGGGATTGAGAAAGCCTGGGAAAGGGCAATGATACCGCAGGTCCAGCTTGTTAGTCTCCAGCGGCCTCCAGCTATAGCACAGTGTCTCCTCCCAGTATATGGAGGGGGGGGGGGGGCAGGCACAGCATCCAGGGCGAACTATAAGAAGAGCTCGACTGGTACCCAGGACCTCTGACTTCTAGAGGGATGACCCCAGGGAAGCTCACAAGAAAACTTGGCCCTTTGGAATGAAGCCCTGCCACTGCACTAGAACCTACCATGACTCCCTATTGCCCCAGTGTCCTCCATTCCCTGCCTGCTGCTTCTGACCTAACTTGGGCCTCATCACCTCTACCTGCCGGGGAATCACCCATCTCAAAATGTCCAGCACTGGGTACTCACGCACAGTAGTGTACGTGAGTGTGTTGTTGAAAAGTGACCTCTGTGCTCTGGAGCTGAAATACATAACACGAAGACAGAGTCTGGGATAAAGAGGAACAGGAGCTTTACTGCTTTGGCAGGCAAAGGACGCTGTAGCAGGCTAAGGCCTTCAAAACTGCAAGCCTGCCCAGAGGAAGCGGCTGGGTTTATAGGGAACTACAGGATCTGTCCAGTTTCAGTTGGGATCGTGTACCTGCAGCCAGCCTCCTTCGTCACGTCCTCAGGACGGTACTGGGTTCCCGCACAAAAGGCCAGGAAGGGGGGCACTTGGCTGGCTTAGTCAGTGGAGCATGTGACCCTTGATCTCAGGGTTGTGAGTTCAAGCCCCACATTGGGTGTAGAGATTACCAAAGAAAGTAAATAAAACTTAAAAATAAGGGCTCCTGGGTGGCTCGGTCAGTTAAGCACCCGACTCTTGGCTTCAGCTCAGGTCATGATCTCACAATTCCATGGGATCGAGCCCCAAGTAGGGCTCTGCGCTAACAGTAGAGCCTGCTTGGGATTCTCTCTTCCTTTCTCTCTGCCCCTCCTTCTTTCTCTCTCTCAAAATAAATAAACTTAAAAAAAAATTTTTTTAAAAAGGCCAAGAGGGGAGGATGGGAGGTCTGCAGAAGAGAAGGGAAAGGTTACTTTAAAATGAAGCTTTACTGAAGTATTGGTGCAGCCATTTTGATTTTTGTTCGACTGCTTTTAAGCGGTTTCTTTTTTGTTTTTTGTTGTCTTAAAAGCTTACTTATTTACTTTGAGAGAGAGAGAGGGCAGGGGGAGGGGCAGAGAGAGAGAGAGAGAGAGAGAGAGAGGAGAGAATTCCAAGCAGGCCCTGCACTGTGCCCACCCGGGGACTTGGTCTCACAAACCATAAGATTGTAACCTGAGCAGAAATCAAGAGTTAGACGCTTAACTGACAGAGCCACCCAGGCGCCCCTTAGAAGAGGTTTCACGTGTAGTGTCACCCATCTAGTAGGTTCCATTAGCACAGGGCAGAACGGGGGACAGCGAGGATCAGCAATCCCCTGCTTTTCTCCAGTATACCTCATTTCAAATTTCTGAACCGTACTTATACTACTTACTTTGTTCTCTCTTGCTGAATGTCTCTGTGTGGTAGGCTGATCGGGAATCATTCCTCCCACTTCCTTGAGGGTAAAACTGAGATCAAGAGTAGTCAAGAGGCTGACATGAGATAAAGGACCAGCTGAGACCGATGACATAGGTTTGGGGCTCCTGGCCCGGAGCATGCCCCACATTGCAAAAGGCTCTGGAAACAATCCCCAGCAACTGGGGTGCATTTGGTTTTTCACAAATGCTTAGCTTCCATCCCAAGTCGCTCTGATGACAGCAGTCTCTTCAGCCAGCAGCACTCAATTCTTTCCCAGGGACTATTCTCCTGGGAAACAAGCGCCCTCTGGTGGCTTCCTCGGGTGTTACGCCTATGTCCACCAGGAAGAAGAGTGTCAGGGAAAAACGTCCTCAATCTTTTCAGGAAAGAAAGAGGACCCTAGGGACCTGCCTCAGTCCTCACCCCCCTCCAAGCCATAAGTCCAGTCCATCTTCCATGGGGGGAGGCGAGAGGAATGACAGCTTCTCAGAGGCCCCTTCTAAACCCGCTACCTTCAGGATAACACTCAAGTTCTTAGTCTTCACCCACTCCACACACATTCCTCCTCATCGCCGTGAGCCAGGTTCCATACAGCGACTGGATACAAGAAGCCTCGATGCCCCAGAAGAGCTTCTGGCTAACCCAGGAGGCCCAAGGCGCTCTCTCTCTCTCTCTCCACCTGGTTCCCACGCTTGAGGGCCTACATGGCTCCTTCTATCATGACCTCTCTACAGCATCTTTTTTTAGGAGCAATTTGAGGTAGGAGGAAAATCTGGAGAATGGTGTCCTGAAAGTCAAGTGAAGTAAATGTTTCTAGAAGGGAGTAGTCAATTGTATCCAGTGCTGTAATGAACAGCTTCTGGACAGAGTAAGACAAGGCGTGCGAATTGGTCACTAGATTCAGCAAAATGGAAGTTCCCGGGAGAACTTGCCATATGTCATTTCCACAGAGTGAGGAAGGTGAATGTCTGATTGGAGTAGGTTCAAGACAAAGTGGGAAGAGAGAAATTAGAGACCCCTTTTTTTAGTTTAACTGGGAAGGGAAAGAATCTAGCTGGAGGGGAACATGGCATCAAGGGAAGGTTTTATTTCCTGTTTTCATATTTATATATACAATTGTTTTAAGTTTATTTATTTATTTTGAGAGAGAGAGAGAGTGCAGGTGGGGGAGGGACAGAGAGAGAGAGAGAGAGAGACAATCCCAAGTGGGGGCCTGAACCCAAGAAACCGCAAGATCATGACCTGAGCGGAAACCAAGAATCAGATGCTTAACCGACTGAGCCACCCAAGTGCCCCATTATATTTACATATATAATTTAATAATAACTTTATTATTAACAATAAACATTTCACTGATATATACCATCCACACAGAAAAGTGAACAAATGAGTGTGCAGCTCAGCAAATTGCCACAGGGTGAACACACTCATGCTACTAACACCCAGCTTAAGAAACATGTGACCCAATTCCAAAAGTGCTCCTTGCAGCCCCTTCCAGTCGCCCCCCCAGACCTCCACTTCTACAACCAAAGATTAAAAAGCAGGACTTGGGGCATCTGGGTGGCTCAGTCAGTTAAGTATCTGACTTTGGCTCAGGTCATGATCTCATGTTTGTGAGTTCGAGCGCCGCATCAGGCTCTTTGCTGACAGTGCAGAGCCTGGAGCCTGCTTCGGATTCTGTGTCTCCCTCTCTCTTCACCTCCCCTGCTCATGCTCTCGCTCTCTCTCTCTCTCCAAAATAAATAAATATAATAAAAAATTTTAAATAAAAAGCAGGACTTATTTTTTTTTAATGTGTATTTATTTTGGAGAGACAGACAGAGACAGAGACAGAATGTGAGCAGGGGAGGGGCAGAGAGAGAGGGAGACACAGAATGTGAAGCAGGCTCCAGGTTCTGAGCTGTCAGCACAGAGCCCGATGCGGGGCTTAAACTCAAGAACCTCAAGTTCATAACCTGAGCCAAAGTCAGGCGCTTAACCAACTGAGGCACCCAGGCGCCCCTGGACTTCTATTTTTTAAACATCGTATGTCAGTGGAATCAACAGCATGCTCTCTTCTGCATCTGGCTCATGCTCAACACGGATTGTGAAATTCAGCCACATTGTGGGTAGTTCTTTCCTCTTCATTGCTGTATGAAAGAACCCCCATTTACACACTCTATTGTTGATAGGCATTTGGGATTTGGGTCGTTCTCTGCTTGGGGCTAAAATGAATAATGAAGCCTTGAACATTTGTTTAAGTGCTCTTTGATGTGCCCATGGACCATACTGTACTTTCTGGGCCATCTCTTACCCTCCCGGAGCCTTCCTGTGGCTACTTCCTTACCTCCCACCTATCTCACCCACTCAACATGACCAAGACCTCCATCTGGCCACCTTCCAAGACTCCCTTCAGTGCTCGTCTCAACCATGGCCTGGCCACTCCGTCCGTTGTGGTTCCTTCCCCAGCCCCACCTCCATAGGCCTCCCCTGCTACACCCAGTCTTCAGCGCTGGTGTTCCCAAGACCCAGTTTCCAAAAAAAAAATTTTGCACATCCTCAGTGGACTTATCGTCCTCATGCTAATGAACCCCAAATCTCTCTCCTGAGTGCCAAGCCCATATAGTACACAAGCACAAAATGGAACTCATCAAATTCCTCCAAGAACTGTGCTGCCTATTGCTGAAATAGTTACCATCCACCCAGTTGCTTAAGTCATTATCTAGGAATCATTCTAGACTCCTTACTCCCCCTTCCCCCCTCAACTCTCAGTTATCAAAATCCAATGAGCTCTACCTCCTTCCCAAGGTCACTCCCTTCCTCCTATTGCTAAGGCCCCAGGCTTGGCTCAGGATATCACCCTTTCTCAAATGGGACTGTTTGGACAGCCCCCACCTTGCAGGCTTCTCCACTCTCCCCACTGACCCACCCTGATCCCGTCATCACTCACCATCCGCACAGGCCCAACCCTTCGGCAAGCTCCTAAGAGCTGACTCCTCCCTCCCACTTGGGTCCCTCACGATCACCCCGTTGTGCCCATCCTAAATTGGCTGGAACAACTCAGAAGTAGTTCCCAAGAAGTGCTGTTCTCACCTCTTGGCTTCTGAGGGCTCTTCTTTCTCCTTAGAAAGCACCCTGCCTCGCCCCACCCAAAATTCCTCTTTTCCAGGTACCTAGCCGAGAAACCATGCCAGCCTTCCAGGGTCAGCAGCTCTAATCTCCTTTGGGAAGTGCCCCACCTCCTCCAGCCTTCCCATCTCCATCTCCACCTCTCCTCCAGGTCCTATCAACTCTGCACAAAGGGCAACCATTATCATGGTGATGATCCCATATTGTAAGCCCCCTGAGGGTAGAGATTGCAGGGCCGTTTTATTTCAAACTCTGGGTTTGTCCTAGTAAGCAATAAATAAATATTTGTTGAAGGCATGAATACAAAAATAGGGATGTCGAACGAAGTATTAAGCTCCCTGAACAGAAGCAGAGGGAAGAAATTTTTCAGATTTAAGGGAGGAAAATATTTGAAATAGTGCTATTGGGCAGGGGAGGGCACCGTGGACCGTGGGAACTGTGACGGCAGAGAGGCCTGAGTAGTGTCTGGCTGGTGCTGGGGTGCTTGCGAGGGAAAAAGAAGACGGAGCAGGAGAGGAGGGTGTCTCATGGCAAAGGATCCGGTGTCTTGGGCCACAGGTTTTGGGCTTCAGTCTGTCACCCGTTGCCTTTCAAACTATAGGTTGCAGGCCATCATAGCATTAATTTTGACATTATTCCTTGTAACCAGGATTTTTTCTGAAGCGCCATGAAATAAAATAGAAAATAGCCGTCTTGCATGTAGTATGAATAAATGATGCAATGGAAACTTTTTGAAATGTGTGTTCTGGGTCAGGGGTCTCGAATGTATGGAAGCCCCTGTTTTAAGCGATTGGGGGGTACCGGAAGGGCTTTGAGCAGAAGGGCGGGAGGAAGAGATCAGATACGCATTTAGAAAGATCACTTGGGGCCAGGCCTTGGGAGTCCAGCTAGACCAGGGCGCAGTAGGGAGGAAGAACTAGTAGATGATGATGCCGTTTCCAGCCGAGGGCACTGGGGAGGGTAATAGGTTTAAAAGGAAAGGGATGTGAACTTGAGGGGAGTAGAGTCGAGTTGCCAGTGGGCCATTCTAGATGGGTTTGGATGAGGGGTTGGAATTCAGGAAGGAGATTCCTACTGGAGACAGGAACTGGGGAATAGAGCCGAAGAAGCTGCAGGAGTGGGTGAAACTGTTCGGGAAGCAGCCACGCAAAAATGGAGGGGCTCCTGCTAGAAAAGCCCGTCATTTTGGAGCAAACGTTTAGCCACGAGACAAGACGTGACCTGTGCTCAGAAGATCATCCTGCAAAACTTGTCACCCAGCACAATACAGTACAAATACAAATTATGTATTAAAATAATGTGTGTCGTCTCTGGTCCTCAGTGTCCTTAGCGTCCAATAGTTCAGCAGTTCCCCAATCTGGCGGTGCATCAGAACAATTCAGGGGGCTTTCTGAGTGCACCGATTCCAGGCGGGGCCCCGCACTGAAACTGCAAAATCAGAATCTCTAAGGGAGACCAGAGGATCTGTATTTTCAAAAAAGCTCCCCAAATTGGTGGCCATTAAAAAAAAAAAAAAAAAAAAACACAAGGAACTCTCTCTGTAATATTGAACCAACTCCAAGATAATATGAAGTGAAAATAGCAATGTTCAGGACAGTGCTTATAACATATTGCTGTCTGTGAAAAATCAAAAGTGCATATGGGAAGGGCACCTGGGTGGTTCAGTCAGTGGAGCATCTGACTTCAGCTCAGGTCATGGTCTTGCAGTTCGTGAGTTTGAGCCCCGCATTGGGCTCTGTGCTGGCAGTGAGGAGCCTGCTTCGGATTCTGTGTCTCCCCGTCTCTCTGCCCCTCCCCTGCTCATGTTTTTTTTTTTTTTTTTTTCCTCTCTCTCTATCTCTCAAAAATCAATGAGCATTTTTTTAAAAAGTATATTTTGGAGAATATATACTTGTTAGCATAGACACAGACTCCAGGAGGTACAAAACAAAAAACAGACAAACAAAAAAACTGGCCACAGTGGTGATCAACAGGAAAGAAAACAGGGTAGCTAGGACAGGGATGAGACTTATTCTAGGCCTTTTTGGATACCATTTGAATTTGGACCATGTAAACGGATTATCTACTCAATAAACAAGTCCCCAGCTGATTGTGATGTAGAACCAGAATTTGGGAACCTCTGATTGTAGGTACTCCTCCGCACCCGACAGCATCTAAGACACCAGTTATACAGCCTCCTAAACAGCTCATGTCACCTTGGAAAGCTCTGTTAGTTCTGACCCTCCCTCTTAGTTTCAACTGAATCGTCTAGCCTCTGGGAGGCTCCTGCTGAACAAACCCAAACCTGCTGCCAGTACAGCTGGGCGAAAGGAGAATGGGCACACGTAAAACATTAAATCAGAAAAGGAATGTTTCTTTTTCCACAGAAATGAAGTCTGATAAATTGATGGGAAATTATTTGGATTTCCTGTTTGTTTTTAACAAGGGAAATCCTCTCCAAACAAAACGAATAGGGCACTGCAATACCTAATGCAGATTTAAAAGCCAAGTTTCGGGGGTGCTTGGGTGGTTCACCCTGTTAAGCAGCTGACTCTTGGTTTCGGATCAGGTCATGATCTTGGTTTGTGGGTTTGAGCCCCAAGTCGGGCTCTGAGTTGACAGCATGGAGCCTGCTTAGGATTCTCTCTTTCACCAAAGTAAACAAATACACCTTTAAAAATAAATAAATAAAGTTTCTGTGGTTGCCAAGGAGTGGCAGGGAGGAGGCAGGAACCTTGCTGGGGCACTTCACTGATTAAGAGAAACGGTGTGGTCCACCTCCCTCAGGAACCACCTAGGTCAGGAGGCCTACTTCTCCCTAGTTCAAGTTGAAGTTGCCACCGTCTCTCAGCAGGACCTTGGGATCCCCTTCAAACTGGTCTCCCCAGCTCTACCACTGCTGCTTTGAAATCACTTCCCCACTCTGCAGCCAGGGTTATCTTCTTAAAATGTAAATGTAAACCCTGTAGCCCTTGAGATAAAGTCCAAGTTCCAGAACATGGTCTGCAAACCCTTGCAGAGTCTGGGCCTTCCCCAGCCTCCTCTTCTCCCATTGTTCTCTGCTACCCACGGGGGACTCCTTCCAGCCTCAGACCCTTCACCTAGGGCCTATCCCTCTGCCCAGAACACTCTCTTCCACCTCCTCAGGGCTTATCCTTCTGGATATTTCCTCAGGGAAAAAAATACCAGATCAGATCAGATTCCCTTCTTAAACACTCAAAGCATTCATACTTTTTCTTTTCTAACTTTTTTTTTTCCCCCACAGAGATCCCACTTCTCTGTAGCACGTACCGAGGAGCCCCCTGAGCCAGGCACTGGCTGGTACTATAAGAAGACAGAAAGAAGGCAAAGTCTCTACCCTTTCAAGTTTATAGTCATTTGGGTGGACACACCCTGATTAAATAATCACAGAAACAAATGGGAACATATCGGGCCTGGATGGTGGATGGTAACCGGGGGAATGTAGCAGGAAGTCTGAGGGTAGGGCTTTTCCTGTGAAGGGTGGGTGTTCGCTGTCTGAAATGGCTATGCAGGTGAGAAGGACACTTCAGGCAAATGTCCAGAGAAACACTGATCCTGTTTGGATCTGGCAAATCAGTAGGCTCTTAGTTGAGACTGAACAAATGAGCAAAAATGACTTGCCTCAAAGCAGAATCGTATGAGAACTCAGACCTGTCGATTCAGCGCCGGCTTCTTCCCTTCCCCTACTGCTCCTCCTGGGTTTTGGAGAACGTGCCGAAGCGAATGAGGGAAAGGGTTTGGTGAAAGTATGCTTTTCCTTTTGCTTCAATTTCTCATTTCTGACATTGTGTTTTTATTCCAGTACTTGGACCCGCTGGTGGAAATGCTTCAGTATGTTAATCCACTTGGGCTGATCCCATTCAGGCAATGTCTGCTCAGACAAGGAGGGAGAACTTTCCATTCCTGTGTTGGTCTCTGAAACAAATATTGATTGTATATTTACAATGCACAAACATGCAAAAAACTTAAAATGTTGACAGTTGTGTCTTTGATGATGGTAAAATTACACATGATTTTTAAAATTGTGCTATCTGTATTTTCTAAGGCTATAGTTATTTTGTATTATTTGTATAGTACGAATCTTTGAAAGCAAAAGCTTTAAAAAATTTTTTAATGTTTATTTATATTTGAGAGAGGTATAGAGACAGAGAGTGAGCTGGGGAGGGGCAGAGAGAAGGGGAGATGCAGAATTTGAAGCAGGCTCTAGCCTCCACAGAGCCCAATGTGAGGCTCTAACTCACGAACTGTGAGATCATGACCTGAGCTGAAGTCAGACACTTACGTGACTGAGTCACCCAGGTGCCCCTAAAGCAAAAGTTTTTTAAAGAAACAATTTAGGGGCACCTGGGTGGCTCAGTGGGTTGAGCATCTGACTCTTGATTTTGGCTCAGCTCATGATCTCGCAGTTTCAAAAGTTGGAGCCCCTTGTCAGTCCAGCTCTGTGCTGACAAAGCTGACAATGCTGATGACCTGAGATTCTCTATCTCTCTTTCTGCCCCTCCCCTGCTCACACTCTCTCTGACTCAAAATAAACTTTTACAAGAGGAAAAAAAAACCCAACAACACTTCATTCAATGAATTTAATGGTTGGCCCTAAGCAGAGGTAATGGTCACAATCTCCGCCAGACACCTAAAAGAAATATACAGTCTAAGCAGAATGTTGGCTCTAAACATGCTAAGATCATTGTACCTCTGCCCCTCTTATAAGATCATTCATTCTAGGACCCGCTACTCATCCAGGGGATATAAAAATAAATATGGTCACCTATAAAATGGGGACAATTTCTCCCTCAGAGTTGAAAGGATTAAATGAATACAGATAAAACTCTTGGGACGGTGTCTGGCACATAAGCACTATGTGTTAGCTATTATTATATTTACGGCATTGCTATCTAGGAGCTCCCAATAGGGTAAGAAAGGGTAGAAAAGAAGGATTTGATTCTGAAAAAATATAGTACGAGGTGAGCAAAGCATGCCGAGTCCCGCAGCCTGTACTGTAGGGTTCAAGTCTTGTGTGGTCAGTTTGTGGCCGGCACTGCGCGCAGGCGCTTTGACGACCCCCTGCACTGGAGCGTTAGCGCTTCGTTTGTCTGGGCCAGGGGTTCGAGAGGCAGAGTCTAGTCTTGGGACATTCGGTTTCTGCCCTCGTTACAAAATTGGGGTCTGGAGGCCGGGGGCTGGAGAGAGGAGCCCACAGTACCTTCATTATAGGTCGAGCCGAGGATGGGCCCGGCCCCGCGCCCAGTGGCCAAGACGGCTGTATCCAGCCTGCCCGTCCCCTCCGTGCGTGGAGCGCGGGGCAGGAGCTACCTGGCTGGAGCTACTGGGCCGGAGGCCAAAGAAGGTGGGAGGTGCCTGGACCGCAGCGCGGGGTGGGACTACGCTTCCCAGCACGCAACGGGGCAAGAGGGCCCTCTCGGCGCTTTCCGCGCCTCGCAGGTTCTGCTGGGAGTTTTCATTGACCTCTGAGACCCCTCTCATTTGGATCTGCTCTGGTCTCCTCTAGGCCCCGCCCCTTTCGGCGAGCTAGTGACCTCGCAGAGCCCCGCGAGCTCCTTCCTTCTTTCCCTCTCATTGGTCCAGCGTAGCTGCCATTCGGGAGCGAGGAGGAGAAATTGCTTACTGATTGGTGGACTCCGTTTGGCGCCAACTAGGAAAGGGGGGCGGGGCAGCGACGGTCCCTAGTGAGCAGCTATTACCGCGAAAGGCCTTCCCGGCAGCGACAGTACCGAAGGGAGGTGAAGGTCCGCTTGGTGCTCCGTGACCCCGGTTTAGACAAGGGGGTGAGAGGAAAGCGAAGAGAGTGTGAGCCCTGGCCGTTGCCTCGCGGCTCTGGCCGCTTTCCCTTCCCGACCCGCCGCGTTTGTTTGGATTTAATCTTCAGGTTGCCGGCGCCCGCCCGCCCGCCGGCCTCGCGGGGGTGCCGGGGGAGCACCCGTGCATGTGACTGGCGCCTGCCGGGTCCAAACACCCGCCCGTCCGCGCCGCTTACCCGAGGCAGTCGCCTCCCTGAACCGCGGGGTCGTGTTTGTGTTTGACCCGCGGGCGCCCGCGGCGGGCCGCGCGGCCGAGGCCGGTGCCGGCGGGGCGGGGCGGCGCGGCGGAGGCGGAGGAAGAGGGAGCGGGAGCCCTGGGAGGCCAGGCGCCGCCATGGAACTGGGCCCGGAGCCCCAGCACCGCCGCCGCCTGCTCTTCGCCTGCAGTCCCCCTCCCACGCCGCAGCCAGTGGTGAAAGCGCTGTTCGGCGCGCCAGCCTCCGGGGGCCTGTCGCCTGTCACCAACCTGACGGTCACCATGGACCAGCTGCAGGGACTAGGCAGGTGAGAAGGGACTGGCGAGCTCTTCCGCAGGCCGCTGGCCTTCCAGACGGCTCTCGGGGGGTGGGGGGAATCAGGCCGGGAAACGGGCCCGGAGAGGGGCGAGACCTGTCCGCCGCTCGTGGGCCGCCCCGCTGAGCTGGGGCCCGCCATGTGCACCCTCCCCCCAGGCAGAATGTTGGGCGGGAGAGGCCGTTCGGACCCTCCAGGGCAGCCCACAGCCCCGAGCCGGGCCCGGTAGGGGGTGGGGCCGGCCCGTGTTCCCCAGCTTGGCCACCCCTTTCGGATTGCCTTGTACTCTTCTGTCCCAGTCTCGGGAAGCTCTTTGATATCTACCCCCACGGGAGCAAAGCAGACCCTTTCCGTCGCTCACTTCCACCCTTTGCTGAACCGCCTCGCAGAATCTTGGCTTCCTGTGAGCTTTATTTCTTCTCTGTTGAGAGACACGGCATTTTCTTTCTTGGCCTGTGTGCAAAATCCTCCCAGTTCCTCACCCCATGCACACTCCTGATGTCGACCCATGCGTTCCTAAGGCCAGGCCCTTTTGCTCTTGTTTCCATCCTCAAAAGCTCCCTGGGCTTTAAGTTGTAGCCAAACATGCATCCCACGATGTTTCTGGTGGAGCTGCTTTCCCTTCAGTTTTGGACATCCCGTTTTCTCTGTAAGCACATGTCTTACACGTTTTCTAACCTCTGGAAAGCAGGCACTTGTCCCATTTATCTTTCATCCCTGCTCCCAGCACCGTACCTAGAACGCATGCTCTCACTTCAAGAAGTATTCCAACATCATAGGCATCTTATCTACAGTGCGACCCAGGCCATGCCTACCTACCCCTTTCTCATTTTTTATGTGAAAGCGCTAACTGGGTGTTTTGGGTGGCAAAGTGGGGGGGTCCGTGATGTGGCCTAGAAGGAGATGGTTATTAGCCTGAATACTTGCTAAGCTCATGGCCTGTCTCCTGTATGTACCCTTGCAATTATGTTTTAGAAATAGTTATTTCTTTTGCTTTCAGTGAGTATGGACAGCCGCCGGAGGTGAGAAACAGCAGTCTGCAGAGAATGGGCTCCTCCGAGTCAACCGATTCAGGTATTCCTTTATCACGTGGGGGTCAATACTTGGAATTTGTTGAAGTGTGCGCTTCACCTAGGAACTTAGACCGGGGATGAGTTCAGACACTAAACAAGAGTCGTGGCGTTCAGTGACAGACACTTTTGAAACAGGAGAAAGAAGGCCCTGTGATAGTTGATGAGGGGAGGAAAGAAGTGTCTGCAAGGCGGTGGTGTGTGCTTGATCTTGAGGACGTGTAAGTAAAGTAGTTGCGTCAAATGAACCCTAACACCAAGACCAGAAAATCATATTGATTGAAATGCAGAGTCACGTTATTGGAAGTTTGATGCAGTTTCAGAGAGCCCACTGTGGAGGAAACGTGCTCTGGTGCATGTTACTCTGATTTATAAATCGAGGTTACTGCAGGGTCTACAGTTGCGCAGATGCGTCAGGTTACAGAACTGCAAGAGCAAAGTGCTTAAAATGTCGGCTTCTTAGGAACTAGGGAGAAGATTTTTTTTTTTTCTTAAGTTTATTTGAGAGAGAGAGAGAGACACACACGGGGAGTGGGGGAGGGGCAGAGAGAGAATCCCAAGCAGGCTCCACTCTCAGCCTGGAGCCAGATGTGGCGCTTGAACTCACCAACGGTAAGATCATGCCCTGAGCTGAAACTAAAAGTCGGACTGAGCCACCCAGGCGCCCCAGGGATAGAATTCTCACTTGTGGCAGTGTGGCAAGTGAGGATATCATAACTAATGCCTGCGAAGTTATATGGCTATCATGAGAGGCAGGCGTTGGAGAGCCTGGGCCGTACTGAGAGCAGCGGCTCCTCCACCTTGCTTCCTTTGATGAGATGGGCACCTTACTTGGTGTGATTTTGTTAAAGGTAATGCATACTTGCCTTGTTTGTCACATGCCTGATAAGTGTATTTTTCCAAACCCCCAAATTAAGTGTATGATCTGACAAAAAATATTTGAAGTCGAAACTTCCAGAAAACTGGTGCCTATTCTTTTCGTGGTTGAAACAAAGTTACGTGGGTAACCTCTATATGAACAACCAACCAAACATTAGAAGATTGTATTTAATTCTCCCCACGTACTCCCTTGATGTATTTGCAAGTAGGAAAAGGAGATTGGTAGGTATACAGTGAAATGTTAAGACTTGGGGCAAATAGAAAGTTTTTGACAATCAAAGAGAGACGCCACTTTAATTCTGGCAAAAGCCCAAGCCCTGAGTCTTGGTTGATGGCTTACAGAAATAGTACTAGTAATATTTTTGCTTGTTTGATGACAAAATGGTGTTTTGTGTATTATTTCCTGAGAGGTTTTATTATTTCCCACAGGCTTCTGTCTGGATTCTCCTGGGCCCTTGGACAGTAAAGAAAAGTATGTATTCACTGCTTTTAAAAGTTTGTGCTTAGGAAAGACTTCTTATTTTTTTAATGAAATTTCATTGTGCTCTGGCTGGGAGCCCCGGATTTAGCTGACCCTAGTAAGACTTCTGCATGCTAGGAAGAAGTCTGGTGCCTTTAGAGAATGAGTAGTTTGTGTCAGCAGTTTTTAAAACTTCCCTTCCTTTATTTTAGCTGTTATTTTTGGTGTTTCAGTCTCCCCCCAAACCCTCACTTCTCTCGCTGACATCATAGCCTTAAAGAGCCCATGTATTTTAAGAGAAGACCTGGGCTTGCTCTTTTTACCTAGAAGCCCAGTGTTGGGGGTGCTTGTGAGAATGGCACAGCTTCAGAAATCTGTTCTTCCATCTTGCCTAAAATGGGAATGTTTGATTGCCTGCCCCCTCCCCAAACTATAGGCTAGACACTGCACCTGCTCATATGAATACCTCTCTTGTTTTATTCTCATTGTTTACCTTCTGATCTCATTGCAGCCTTGAAAATCCCATGAGGAGAATAAATTCCCTACCTGTAAGTTAGTTCCCTTTTTTATTTTGAGCTAATTCACATGAATTTGTCTCCTTAGCCGTTAGTGTGATCTTAATTTAGACAGCAAAGACTGTTCTTCGTCTCGTAAGCACTCAAAACACCCTGCCTGAACAGCCTCAGTAATGGCTGCCTCTTGAGGGCTTTTTCTTTCATTTCTAAATATCAGTTTTACAAAAAGAATACCAGGAAGTATTCTTTTTATGCAAATGATATTTTGGGGTTGATTTGGCACCTCAGTCCCTACTGAGAGGGCTGTAGACCTACCTTGTGAGGTTAGGTGTAAAGCCACGTAGTGGGATCTTCTATCCTGTGTTACTGCAAGGTAGAACCGTGGCCACATTTCTTGGTTACCTCCTGCAGTGCGTGAGGATTTAGCCCCTCCACCGCCATTTTTTCCTTTTGAAACCGAATTTCCATTGAATTTTCATTTATGTGCCCTAATGTCTTTTTTTCATTTTGACAGCAGAAGCTCTTGGGATGTAGCCCAGCCCTGAAGAGGAGCCATTCTGATTCTCTTGACCGTGATGTCTTTCAGCTGATGGACCAGGATGAGAACAAGGAAAACGTGAGTGGCATCAATGTTCTAACCAAGGCTAGAGGTAAAGCCACAAGTGTCAGTGGCTTACAGAGAAATGGCTGGGCTGCTTTCTGGGAGATTAGACCTTCACCAAAGTCATGTATTGTCTTTGTAGTCGGAGAAACCTGGATTTGAATCCTGCTTACTAGCTGTGTGACCTTGACTCATTACTTCTTTTTAGGCTTCTTCATTTTCTTTGTAAAAGAAGAAGAGTAGTAGTAACTTGTCGGGCATTATGGGAATTAAATAAGATAATGTATATAAACCGTTTAAAATGGTTCTTGGCAGGGAGGGGTTGCTCAGATGGCAGCCCTTAGGAATAATTATATGCATGAATAGTTTATCTAGAAGGGTCTGCCCAGGCCTTGCCTCTTTGTGCTCCCGCCGGGATGAGTTGTAAGCTCAGGAAAAGGCTGATAGTGCTTTCTACTGAACACACTGAAGCTGTACTGATGCCTCGTTTTCCCCTGAACTTGGCTTTTCTCGGGGTTGCCTGCTTGGAACTTTGTTCTGGAGAGGAAACGTCATATATAGTGGGTTGTTACAGAGCTCTCATGATCGTAGGCCCCTCACTTAACCTGTAAGGTCTAGTTTCCTCATCTGTAAAATGGGGGAGATTGGGTTGCAGTTGCTGGTTATATGAGTTAATGCATAGAAAGTACTTAGTGGTGTGTTGGTGTGTAAATACTCTGATGTTAGCTGTGAACGGCTCTGAGCACTTAATAAGTTAAGTGGCTGTTTTAGGTAGAGGGCTTTTAAACTTGAAGTAAGTGGAATCCTACGGAATGTATTCTGTCACTTCTGGCTTTCACTCAGCTTGTGAGATTCATTTATGTTGTTGACTAAAACAGTTTTTTTGTTTTCCATTGCTCTCAGTATGGAGTACAGTAATTATAAATGGAAAGGAAAAAATTATCTGTTGGTAGGAAGATGGTGGAAAACACAAAGCCTTCAAATCTAGAGTAAAAAGGTTTTTTTAAGCATTTTTATTTAAAAAAAAATTTTTTTTTTTTTTTTTCATTTTTGCACATGAGCGGGAGAGGTGCCTAGAGAGGTGGGGACAGAGGACCTGAAGCCCAATGTGGGGCTCAAACTCATGAACTGCGAGATCATGACCTAAGCTGAAGTCGGACACTTAACCAACTGAGCCACCCAGGTGTCCCAAGAGTAAAAGGTTTTGACTCCCATTCATAGGCAATTATATTGAAACACTCTGCTTAGGATTTGAGGAAGTTATTGATTCGATTTGGCTTATTAACTCAGTGTTTTGTATACTCGGCAGATATTTATGTCTTTGTGGTGAGAGAAAAAATGCTGCTTTAGAAGTTAGCTGTTGACAGTCTGGGAAATTCTTAGTGACACAGATCCGGTGTTGGAGTTAGCTCAGAATTGGGTAAACGCTTAGTTTGGAGGCAGTTACAAAGGTGAGCGGTGCCTACTCCCTTCACTGTCTCACCCAAGCTACAGCTGAGACCCTGGTTTTCACGGACAGGGGAAGATATGTCGACTCTGCTGTCTTGCAGGAAGCCTTTGAGTTTAAGAAGCCAATAAGACCGGCATCTCGTGGCTGCCTGCACTCCCATGGACTTGAGGAGGGTAAAGATATCTTCACACAGAGGCAGAACTCTGCCCCAGCTCGGATGGTATGTGCTCTAGCTTTCTGGTGGGAAAGAATTAAAGCACCCTCTTTAACCTGGAGTCAAAGATCCTACAGCTCCTGTCTTTACCTTGACTTTGTCATTCGAAACTAGACGGTCACATCTTTGGTGTTTTTGCTGTCTGGAGAGCAGACAGGCAGAAGCAGAGTGAAAGATGGTATGTTTGAAATATTGAACTTGAACAAGGAATATTTCACCTTGTCAGTTCTGGGGAAATAATCCGCAGGCATCCCGAGTCATTCTTTTAAATATGTGCACGGTGGGATTATGTGTCTTAACACTTGTTCTTTCATAGTGCCTCCAGAGTGGTTTTGTCTGGAGACAGCACTTGGCTTCTTCCAAAGATGGCGTATTAAGAACTATTACGGGGACTCCTGGGTGGCTCGATTGGTTGAGTGTACAACTCTTGATTTTGGCTAAGGTCATGATCCCAGGGGCGTGGGATTGAGCCCCGAGTTGGGCTCTGCGCTGAGCATGGAGCCTGCTTGGGATTTCCTCTCTTCCTTTGCCCCTCTCATCTGCTTGCTTTCTCTCTCTATAAGATAAAAGGAACCATTATGGATTCCAGTGAACTCGCTGCCTATAGAGTACTTGATAGTATTTGGGACCACTTGCCCCAGGGTTATTTATTTGCCAGACAGAGGCTGTCACTACTTCCAAAGTTTCCTACTGGCAATCTGACAGCTATAGACTAGAGAGGAAATTTGAGCAAAATGACCATATTTGGTTTCTGGGTTTTCCTGGGAACTTGCATATAGCTTTCCAGTCTGGTCTTTTTGGTCTGAAGTTCAGGTTCAGCCAGTATTGCTGCTTTGTCTAGCATTTGCACAAAGCACTTTTATGTATCCTTTTGTCTTAATCTTCATAAGCCCGTGACATAGCTGAAGTTAGCCCGTTTTACAGACTGGGAAAGTCTGTTAAGTAAGGTTGGGTAATTTGCTAACAGATACTGATAAATAGAAGACCAGGATTTAACAATCTCCTGATTCCCAAGTACATCGTAACCCTTTAGGCACAGGGTATCCAAAACTAAGTAGTGTGCCCTTGAAGACAGCAGCGTCGGGGGTTATTGCGGTCCCCTGGCCACCCTTAATTACAGGGGACTTGTCTGTCATCCTTTATTGTATCACATCTTCACTGGGGATCCCAGAACCTAGGTCACAGATACTGGTATTACAATGTGAGTTTTCAGTATATTGCCCCACAATACGGTTACCGGCCTCTTGGTTCTGGTGGCTGAGAGCTTGCCGGTGTGCTCAGGATCAGAGGCAGCCTAGAACTTCTGTGAAGCAAGCTGGCAGCTGAGGCAGAGTAGGCCGGGTGCAGAGAGGATTCCTCCCAGGTGACTGACTGACTCCAGAAACCAGAAAGCCACTTGAGGATTAATGCAGTCCTATCCAAATGCAGAGGATTTGGGTCCTCTGAAGGATTATTTGTAGGACTCCAGTTGAGACTGCCTTGTTACCGTGGGAGGAAAAAATATATCTCTGAACATTTTTCCTCACTTTGGGAAGCACCTGGGAAAGAAATAATTTACCATGAGCAATGTTTGTGTTAGTAGTGTGTATCTGGTAGATTATGAGTTTTTCTAAATCTTCTATATTAAATATTTATTAGCTTTATGATGTGGGTTCCCCCCAAAAAACAATAGGGTTGCCTAGTGAGATACCCTCATTTTTACTCCAGGAATGGTTCTCTCTCCGTGGAGAGAATGTAGTGGGGGGAAAGCTTGGGCTTTGGAGTCAAACAAATGAGCTGTGTGATCTGGGTAACCTCTCTTAAGCATTGGTTTCCTGATTTGTTAAATAAGTAGAAAAGAATTAACTCACTTTAATGTGTTGTGGGGCTTCGATGGGAATAAACACTTAAGATTGTATCATACATAGTGTCTGGCACACAGTAATTAATTCCTCAGTTAAAAACTGAGCACCTGTCATTTAAATTCCAAGTCTAAAGAACTAGGATCAGGTGACAGTACTGTATTACAACTTGCATGTTGGCCCTTGGTTACCGATTACAATCCTCTGATAAAACAAACCTTGCCCTTCATAAAAGAGGCCATCCACATCCCACTGTAAGGTGAATTGCTTCTGGGAAAAGTCTTCTGCGAAGGCTTCTAGGCCTGATTCTACTCAGGACTATGTGTAAACATCAAATCCATTCTCATCTTACGGCGCACTATCCTTTGCTTAGTAGCTGCCAAAATGTTACTTCTAATAAATATAGTATGTTTTCCTCATAAAAGCTAGTGACCCGTCCAAGGAAATCCAAGTCCGATCATTAACAAGCTGTGAATTCTGTCTTCCAGCTTTCCTCGAATGAAAGAGATAGCAGCGAGCCTGGGAATTTCGTTCCTCTTTTTATGCCCCAGTCCCCTGTGACTGCCACTTTGTCTGATGAGGATGATGGCTTCATGGACCTTCTCGATGGAGAGAACCTGAAGGTACTGTGTGTGCGCATGTGCGTGTGTGTGTGTGTTTCTACCCATCTCACTAAGTACTCTGGAAAAGTAATGTGAAAAACAACAGCAGTTCCCCAGGGCTTGAATTGGCTGATATTTTTGTTCATTTGGTGGGAATTTATTGAGACTCTGCTTCTAGTCTAATTAATTAAATCTGAAGTGTGGGAGGGGGACCGGGTTCTTCAAAAGAGGACATTGATAGGCTCCTTCTTACCCCGAAGGAGCGGACAGTCTATTTTGTACAAGAGACATGGAACGAGAACAGTGTAGGACGAGATAGAGAGACAGAGGCTACCTCCTCAATGCCCTCGGGGAAGCAGGGTGCTTTTAGCTATGTTCAGATATCTGAATTGTAAAATTCTCTTCTGACCTTAACATATTGGGGAGTGGGAAAGAGGAGTGAATATTAAATGCTTCCTACAGGCGAGTCTCATCTCCTCAGGCAGAATCACACCTGAAGCCTGATAGTCTGTGCTGAATCTTTGTGTTTCTCTCTCTTTAGAATGACGAAGAGACCCCGTCATGCATGGCAAGCCTCTGGACTGCTCCCCTTGTCATGAGAAGGACTACAAACCTTGTAAGTTGGTACGGTGTGTGCAGAGAGAGCCTGGAGTAATTAGGCCTCTGGGACAGAGTGGACTAGACTACGTGGAAAACTAATCTTTCAAAAATAGTTTCATTTGAGATTCTGTCTTTGGGTCTACAGGCCTTCTCTTGACCAGTCGGCAGTGTGCCCTGGTGTAAAGCATACTGTTTCTTCGAGTCTTTTTGGTCCACATTGGTGTGTGAGAAAGTCTGGCTAGTATATGTGCATGTAGTTCTTGTTTTTATAATTTCTAGTTCATCCCAGCCATTCTTGGTCAAATCAATGTTCTTACTGTAGCTGTGACCACTCTTAAATTCTAGTTTAAGATCTTAGGAAAATATCTGCTAAATTGAATTTAAGGGGTTCCATTATTCTTAATTTATTATTTAAAAAAAATTTTTTTAATGTTTTTATTTATTTATAGCAGAGTGCTAGCGTGGGAGGGACAGAGAGAGAGACACAGAATCTTAAGCAGGGTCCAGGCTCTGAGCTGTCAGCACAGAGCCCAACACGGGACTTGAACTGATGGACTGTGAGATCATGACCTGAGCCAAAGTCAGATGCTTAACCGACTGAGCCACCCAGGCACCCCTTATTATTATTTTTTAATGTTTATTTTTGAGAGAGAGAGAGACCGAGCAGAAGCGGGGGAGGGGCAGAGAGGAGAGAGACACAGAATCTGAAGCAGGCTCCAGGCTCTGAGCTGTCTATACAGACCTGAGGCGGGACTTTAACTCCCGAGCTTTGAGATCATGACCTGACCTGAAGATACACGCTTAACCAACTGAGCCACCCAGGCACCCCTGGTGTTCAGTTATTCTTAAACTACGTAAGACTTGGTACTGGCCTAGGTTTTAATTGACAGCTTCTTCGTAAGTGAGCAATTTGTAGCGGACAAAAGGAATATGACCTTAGGCAGAAAGACCAGCTACAGGCACCATCTACAGCCAATGGGCCTGGACGGTCCTGGTCCTGCAGCCGATGGAGGCACTCTTGCTCAGGGACGTTGACTGGAGAACCGTGGCCCAGGACAAAAAGAGTGCTCTAACCTGCCCTGTCCTGACTGGATTTGAGAGAACATGCTGGACTACTGTATTGTTTTACTTGTCACAGTTGAGTGAATCTGCTCCAGAGAAGAACCAGTACAATGAGGAGACTCACAACTGTGGTAGATATGATGCACTGGTTGGAAAAGTTGGGACAGAAAGTCTTCATTTAAAGGGAATTAGTCACGTTCTTTTTTTTTTTTTTAATTTTTTTTTAATGTTTATTTAGTTTTGAGACAGAGAGAGACAGAGCATGAGTGGGGGAGGGGCAGAGAGAGAGGGAGACACAGAATGTGAAGCTGGCTCCAGGCTCCGAGCTGACAGCACAGAGCCCGACGCGGGGCTCGAACTCACAGACCGCGAGATCATGACCTGAGCCAAAGTCGGACGCTCAACCGACTGAGCCACCCAGGCGCCCTTAGTCATGTTCTTAAAGTGCAGAAAAAGAACGGCCAGTTTTGGACTAACAGGTTTTAGGGGGGCTGCGAGATGGCCACTGTAGGAGCTAGTGAGGTTCCTATAGCTGTTTGTTTTTGAGCCAGAGTTAAGGCCTGGGAGGTCAGTATGGGAAGGGAAGGCTGGGGGGTCCTCCAGGGTGGGTTGTTACAGAGGGCGAATCAAATAGCAGCTTGAGGTCCCTCACAAGTGACAGTGATTGATGGCACCTTGGTATTGTAAGCTGTGGGTGCAGATAGATGCGGGGGTGTCTGGGGGTTGGCTCTGAATGAGGCAGAGTCCACAGGCCGGGGCCTTGGTTAGCCTCAGGACACAGCATCTCCCTCAGGAGCTACTGAGGAACATGCCTGCGTGAGCACTCGCCATGGCCACCAGCATTTGCTTCAGCCCGGAATCTGAGGGGTCAGTAGATGAACTCTCAGATTATGAGAGAGAGAGAGAGAGAGAGAGAGAGAGAGAGAGAGAGAGAGAATATCTTAAGTAGGCTCCACGCCCAGCACGGACCCTGACACAGGGCTCAATCCCTGACCCTGAGATCATGACCTGAGCTGAAATCATGAGTCAGATACTTAACCGACTGAGCAACCCAGGTGCCCTGAGTTGTTTTTTTTTTTTTTAGATCTTTCTCATTTATTTGTATTTCCATATCATCTAGCATAACACTTGACAGATAGTAATTCACAGGCTTTCTCTTTTGTAGTCAAACATACCCTATCAGTATATAGTCTATAGGCTGTTTCCATCAGGGGTACTTTCAAATGAAAGTAAGAAGTGAGGCTGTGCCTGCACAGACACACACATCCTCATTATTGTGCAAATGCCCGACGAAAAGCCGATACAGAGTCACATGCCCTTAGGTAGACCTATAAATGGGTATCCTTATGTTTTTACACCGTCAGTGCCCTTGAGCTGTAAATGTGGGGCAAATAAAGTATACTCTTGAGGCCACTTACAAATTACAGTAGATTAGTGTCAATAGCTATGAGGAAATAGGCTACCTCAGTACAAATGCTCTGATTAAATTTGCTAAGCCCCTTTGAAAGACAAGTGATGTACAAAGTGAGGAAGTTTGGGAAATGGCTATCAGTGTTCTTAATTGGATTGAAAAATCACTGCTAGAATATTGGGGCCCTTCATAGTGAGGAATTGCCTCGCACAAACAGTTACTGCAGACTCACAGTTGCTGGAGCTGTGTTGGAATCATGTCCGCCCTGGAGGAGTTCACAATTCCCTCTGAGATGCTGTTGAAAGCAACAGATCCTCTTGCCAAAAATGCTCCCAGCTCTTCTAGGTTTGTAAAAATGTATCTCTGGTGGCACTTGGGTGGATCAGTGAGTTGAGTGGCTGACTCTTGATTTTTTTGGCTCAGGTCATGATTTCATGGTTCGTGGGACTGCACCCTGCGTCAGGCTCTGTGCTGACAGCATAGGGCCTGCTTGGGATTCTCTCTCTCCTGTCTCTCTGCCCCTCCCCCACTCGCACACTTGTTTCCCAAAATAAATAAACTTAAAGAAAAAAATCTCTGGTCTTGCTCTTCTGTAAATATTCCATTAAAATGGACTTGAGCAAAGTTAGGGAAATCTCCTTGGTCTCTGAGATAGCGGACGTGGGAGTGGTGCACTCTGCCGCAGGTTGGTGACCAGAACATTTTAAAGAAGCATCGTTGAAATCTTAGTATCCTCTTGAAAAGGAGTGGTTTGCTGGGTTGTAAAGATTCCGCGTGGAAGGAAAAGCTGGGCCATGGCACACTGAGTCATGAACCGACAGGGGAGTTTAGACTGTGCTTATCGCTGATCCGATTGGCTGCCCTCGGATTCTGGGAAATGAGTCTTAGACCAAGTAGAGAGGA
The DNA here is from genome assembly GCA_030068075.1 of Paguma larvata. Taxonomy (NCBI): domain Eukaryota; kingdom Metazoa; phylum Chordata; class Mammalia; order Carnivora; family Viverridae; genus Paguma; species Paguma larvata. The sequence goes on along the minus strand of CM057842.1, from coordinate 16,521,794 downwards.
CTTTTGAACACAATTTTGAAGGCACTTGCTCCTCTGCAGCCCTGCTCCCTACATATTTATATACTTAGCACTATTTTAGCACCTTATTGGCTCTATTTTCTAGCATAATCTAACTACCTACCTCATACCTTTCCTGGATTTAGGTGGGGTATTAAAACCTGTTGACTGCTTGGGCCCCTAGGTGGCTGAGTTGATAAAGCATCTGATTTGATTTTGACTCAGGTCATGATCTCATGAATCATGAAGCCTGCTTGGGATTCTCTCCCTCTCTCTCTCTCTCTGCCCCCGCTCCATGCACTCATGCTCTCTCTCTCTCTCTCTCTCTCAGAATAAATAAACTTTAAAAATAAAAAACAATCAAGGTGCAAGTAATAAAATAGAGGGGAAGAGGCAAATCAAAAAGTGTTCCCAACTGAAAGGTGATAGTTATTTGACTGTTAGGACCCTTCGTAGACCAGTGGGCTTTTGAGGGCATGGAGTGTCTTTCTCATCTCCATATGATGTCAGCTCAGTATGTATTCATTGAGCACCAGCTCCTCCATGTCTGCTATCTGCCAGGCCCTCCAGCGTTGCTAGGATCAGATGAATGGACAGTGTCTGTTTCCTGATTTAGGGTGGATCTTAAACTATCCCAGAAAGCCCTCGACCCATTCTCTTTACCATTCAAGTGAGCGAGTTTTAATGGAAGGTGGGTCTCTTTTTTTTTCCCCCACTAGGGCAATCGATGCAAGCTGTTTGACTCTTCTTCCGCATGTAGCTCCGTCACCCGGTCGGTGTTAAAAAGACAAGAACGATCTCAAGAGGAGTACCCACCTGGAAATACAACAAAGCGATCTCAAGAGGAGTACCCACCTGGAAATACAACAAAGCGATCTCAAGAGGAGTACCCACCTGGAAATACAAAACGGAGAAAGAGCACGGCTGCGGCCAGTCCCGAAGAGGCAGCTAGTCCCGAGAAGCCCCAGGAGGTTAGTGTTGAAGGTGCCTTTTTGCTCGAGGAGAATGATGCTGTATTTTTCAATTCTGAAATTTCCATTTGGCTGTTTTTCCTTGCCAAGACTTACTATTTTCCATTTGTTTCAAGCATGTTGCTAATTGGCTGTGAAGCATTTTCATGAGGGCTATTTAAAATCCTTGTCAGATTATTCCAACATCTGTGTTGTGGTGTTGGCTTCTGTTGATGATCCTTTCCTATTCAAGTTGAGATTTTCCTGGTTTTTGGTATGACAAGTCACTTTTCAATTAATTGTCTCCTGTATATTTTGGGTATTGTAAGACTCTGGTCTATATAAGTTTTCTGTTTTAGCAGAGCTCTGATACTGCAGGGATGATAGGAGTGGAAGTTCATGTATCCCAGCACACAGCTTCCCTTGACATAGGGTGGCCTCATTATTGTGGGCAGGAGTGGGAGTTCAAGTTCCCCACAAGACCACCCCAATGGAGTGGAGGCTGGGCACTTAATTATAGCTGGGCAAGAGTTGCAAGTCTAAGCTCCCACTTGCTGACCAGGCATGGTGTAGGGCCATCATTTTTTCCTTGGTGTTTGGCTACAGCAGTGTTATTGTCTAAAAGTTTTCTGGTCTAGGGGCGCCTGGGTGGCTCAGCTTCTTAAGCGTGCAACTTCGGATCAGGTCATGATCTCACAGTTCGTGGAGCTCGAGCCCCATATTGGGCTCTGTTCTCAGTGCAGAGCCTGCTTCAGATCCTCTCCCTCTCTCTCCGCCTTGTGCTTTCTTTCTCTCTCCCTTTCCCTCTCTTGCAAAAATAAATAAAAAACATATAAACATTTTTAAAAATAAAAAGTTTCTTATCTTTTTTTTTTTTAATGTTTATTTATTTTTGAAGGAAATAAGAGAGCGTGAGCAGGGGAGGGGCAGAGAGAGAGGGACACAGAATCCAAAGCAGGCTCCAGGATCTGAGCTGTCTGCACAGAGCCTGACGTGGAGCTCGAACTCACGAACTGCAAGATCATGACCTGAGCCGAAGTCAGACGCTTAACTGACTGAGCCACCCAGGCGCCCCAAAAGTTTTCTGTCTTGATAGGCTGCCCTCTTTCTAGTCCTTTGGCTAAGGAGAACAGGTTTTCCTTAAGGCTACTTGTTTCTTTAGGTTCGCTGCATTGCCATCTCCTGGTCTGCTTGGAACTATACATCTCCTACCACTTTAGGTTTGTCTTACAACTTTGTACTGTTTATCGTTGTTTAATGCTTATTTATTTTGAAGGAGAGAGAGACAGAACACAAGTGGGAGAAAGGCAGAGAGAGAGGGAGACACAGAATCCAAAGAGGTTCCAGGCTCCTAGCCTGATGCAGGGCTTGAACCTACGAGCCGTAAGATCATGGCCTAAGCTGAAGTTGGAACCTTAACCAACTGAGCCACCCAGGTGCCCCTATAGTGTTTGTCGTTATATTCCTAAGTATTTTAATTCCTTTCTTTTAATTCACACCTATCATGGCCTAGTAAAAGTTTAATTTTTATAAAAGTTTCATCATCTCCACTCAAATCAGTTGCTCATAGTTATGGTTTGCTTTCATGTTATTTTGGAGCTTTACTAATGTACCATGGATTTCCCTGTAGGGCAGTACACAAATGTAAATTATTTTTATTTATTTTTTTAAGATTTATTTATTTTTGAGATAGAGCACAAGCAATGGAGGAGGAGAGAAAGAGGGAGACACGGAATCTGAAATAGGCTCCAGGCTTTGAGCTGTCAACACAGAGCCCGACGCGGGGCTTGAACTCACAGACTCTGAGGTCATGACCTGAGCTGAAGACAGACTCTTAACTGACTGAGCTACCCAGCGCCCCTTATTTATTTATTTTTAAAGCATTTTTAAAGCACTTAGGACATTCATTTATTTTCAAGTTTTATTTTGAGAGAGAGAGACAGAGCACGAGTGGGGGAAGGGCAGTGAGGGGGAGAGAGAATCCCAAGCAGGCTCTGCACTGTCAGCACAGAGCCTGATGTGGGGCTCGAACCCACCAACCACAAGATCATGACGTGAGCCGAAATCAAAGAACGGGGCACTTAACCAACTGAACCACCTCGGGCGCCCCAGAGCAGTTTTTTTTTGTTTTTTTTTTGTTTTTTTTTTTTTTGAGAGAGAGATCCCGAGGGCAAGCTCATACAAGTGAGGGAGGGGCAGAGAGAGGGGGAGCGAATCCCAAGCAGGCTCCAGGCAGTCACCACAGAGCCTGAGGGTTCAATCCCAGAAACCAAAAGTCAGATGCTCAGCTGACTGAGCCTCCCAGGCACACCCTATGATTACTCCATTTTTATTAACTTGTTTATATATTTTGACTTTTATTCATAGTTTTCCTGATTTTAAAACTATTCTTGCTTCATGAAATGTCATTTTTGGCTTATTTAGAATTGCTTTTATTCGTACGTGGTTTTCCTTCATTATACTATCCTTTCATCAGGTTTAAGTATTGAGGTTTGATATTAAGCATTGTAAGATAAACAGGAGAATTGCCCATGTTTTCTGTAGCATGAAAAGGTTTGAATAAATACTACTCTTAAAAGGTCTACTAGATGACAGCCATGAAAACACCTAGGCCTGCGTCTTATATTTTATAATCTGCTTTAGTTACCTAATACTCGATGAACATTTTACTTTTTCTAATTAAAAGTGGAATTCTTGGAGCACCTGGGTGACTCACTCAGTTAAGTGTTCCAACTTTAGCTCAGGTCATGATCTCATGGTCCATGAGTTCAAGCCCCACATCAGGCTCTGTGCTGACAGCTCAAAGCCTGGAGCCTGCTTCGGATTCTGTCTCTCCCTCTCTCTGCCCCTGCTCATGCTCTCTCTCTCTCTCTCAAAAATAAACATTAAAAAATGTGTTTAAAAATGAAATAAATCTTTTTTTTTTTTTTTTTTGAAATAAATCTTTAAAAAAAATAGAATTCTAGGTTAAAGTGTAGGAACATTTAATGGAACTTTGCATTTTATACATGCTAACAAATTGCCTTCCAGAAAGCTAGCTTCTATATATCTGTCAATATTCGGGAATAAAAAGGATTGATTTATTTATGTATTTAAAGAGAGCGAGCGAGCACGAGCAGAGGAGATGGAGAGAGAGAGAGAATCCCAACCAGGCTTCATGCTGTCAGTATGGAGCCGGATGTAGGGCTGGAACTCCTGAACCCTGAGATCATGGCCTGAGCCGAAGTCAGTCACTTAACCAACTGAGCCACTCCAGCGCCCCGCCCCACCCGCCTTTTTTCTTAATACCCTTCTCTTTTGATGAAGAGAATTTCTTGATTTTTAAATGTATTTCAATTAATTAATCTTTTTTATTTATGTTTAGTGCCTCTTTTCTGCCCCCCTCACCTTTTAAGGTAATTTCTACACCCAACATGAGGCTTGAACTTACAACCCCAAGATCAAGAGTGGCATACTCTAGGGGCACCTGGGTGGCTCAGTCGGTTAAATGTCTGACTTCAGCTCAGGTCATGATCTTATGGTTCGTGGTTTCAAGTCCCGCATCAGTTTCTGTGCTAACAGCTCAGAGTCTGGAACCTGCTTCAGATTTTGTGTCTCTTTCTCTCTTTCTCTCTCTCTTTCTCTCCCCCCTTCCCTGCTCATGCTTTGTCTCTCTGTCTCTCAAAAATAAACATGTTTTAAGAAAAAATTTTTTTGAGAGTGACATACTCTACCAACTAAGACAGCCAGGCACCCCCAAACCCCGGTTTCTTTTAGTGGAAAATAGTAGTTAGAGACTGTAGTGTCCTATAGCAATGCTCATTGTACCTCCAGAGCTTCTCAGTGGATAGAGCTAAGAAATTTATTTTAGACTTAGCCTTAATTTTAATTCCCCTTTTTAAAAAGGTGGGGAAGAAGGAGAACTTAGTTTCAAAGCATTTCAGTTAGACACTGAAATAATGGGAGACTTAAGTCAGTGACCCATATTCTCTTTTTTTCAGTCCAGATTCAAATAAGAAAAATATTTTATTTGCTAAATAAAGACATGTACATGTCACCCTCCTCCCAGTGACATGTTCTAGGTGATGTTTTCAGAAGTTCTTTTCAGAACCCTGGCCTCATTTTCCACCTTTGGTTTGTTACAGATTCTACATCAGTCTTTATCCCTGGCATCGTCCCCAAAAGGGACCATTGAGAACATTTTGGATAATGACCAAAGGGACCTTATAGGAGACTTCTCCAAGGTAATTCTAGGCAGACACAAGGAGAGCTGCTCTGGTTATGTGATATAGGCTTTGGGTTGTTTCCTGGAACCCCCCTCAGTCTTTCTCCCTCCCTGGGGTGGCTCTTGCAGTGTCCCCCAAGGAGACACAGTTTGAAATTTTTAAAGATAAGGAAACAAACTCGACCTTACTGGTACTGATCAGAGGAAGCAGGAAGTCACTCACCAGCCACCTTGACTCCAACCCAAAGGCCAGGCTCTTTGGGAACTGTGTTTCTGATTATAAAAATAGTAGTGCTGCAAAGTACAAAGAAGCAGAAATAAACTCGAGGCCGCACCACACGTCTGTATATTAAAAGGTTATCTTAGAAGGTCCAAGGTTGAGACGGAACTTCTCTATTGTCCAGAGAAGCATAACCTTTGAGGGAGAAGGGCCCCCCGGGGAAGCAGAGAGGAAGATCTGCTGATGGCCTGATACATATGAATTTGCTGCGTGAGTGAGTCGGCTGCCTTTGAGCTGGGGTGAAATACGAGGGTGGGACAGAGGACATGTCAGCTGCTCGTTACGCCACCGATGACGCGAAGGCTACCAGATCAATTTCCTGTTCGTTAGTTTAGCTAACATTTGTTGAAGCACTGATTGTTATGTGTTAGGAGGTAAAGATTCCAAAATGAGACTCAGATCCATCCCTCAAAAAACTTACCATGTGGTCAGTAAGACCTGCTGTGCCACGTACCACATGGGGACTTGAAGTAAATGTCCGTGCAGTGTAAGCACCCTGGGGGAGATAAAGGGAGGTTGTCTTGTCTAGAAGACTGGGGAAGGTATGAGTCTCGGCCATATTTCATATCTCAGCCAGGTGAGTGTTGAAGGAATGGGGCGTAAGGGGGTCAAAAATAGGAGACAGTTCTAATCCGAAAGGAAGAGTAAGCAAGGACTGGGTGTGTCTTCATTGATGGAACCTTCCACTTGAATTGAAGGTGTTGGTTATGTTTCTCATAATGACCTTGCATATGGCCATGGGGATGAGTGAGCCCTTGGTTCAGCCACTTGCCCTAATGAGTAATTGCTAATGTGCCCATCTTTCCCCTCAAGGCCAGGTCTCCTATTTTTCCCATTTCCGGTGCCCAACACCATGTTCCTCACAATCTGATTACGGAGATGAAGGTTCCTAACTAAAGCAGGGGGCAAGGAAATTACCTGAGATTTCTGTATTTGTATCTGGCTTACTAGCTAGCTAACCTTGGCTCGGCTTTACATTTGAGAATGAAGATAATATGCCTTGTAGGTGTGTTTGAAAATGAAATGTCAGGATGTTGATGAAGTGCCTAGATGAGTACCTTGCCTGTACTGTTAGATTAAGGTTTGTTTCTAAAGCTGCCTCTTACCAGGCAGGCAAGCAATAGAAATGTCGCATTTAGAGGCTTTCAGATTTCCTAAGTTTTTTTGTTTGTTTTTTTGTTTGTTTTTAAGGGTTATCTCTTTCATACAGTTGCTGGGAAGCATCAGGATTTAAAATACATCTCTCCAGAAATTGTAAGCCCTTTTTAGATCCTGCCACCCATTTGGTATTTGAATCTAGCTGTTCCTGGCAGCCAAAGTTGATTCTCCTGGGCTTTCTCCCCACAGATGGCATCTGTTTTGAACGGCAAGTTTGCCAACCTCATTAAAGAATTTGTTATCATCGACTGCCGGTATCCGTATGAATATGAGGGAGGCCACATCAAGGTATGGGTTCCTGAGGCTTACCGGTGAGCCCTGCTGTCGTGGGAGGCATAGAAGGAGCCCTGATAGGACCTGTGACTCTAACAGTGGGGTGGCGACATGACACCTGGCAGCTTACTGACTCACGTGCTTGTTCTGAGAACGTTTTCAAGCGGCTTGACTCCCGGTGCACCGGAGACTGGTCCCTGGCCTGCAGTAGTCTCCGCCACCTTGTCAATGCTCTCTGTCCTGTGTCTCACACCTTCACCATCACGGGCATTTCTAGGTGGTACCAGTGATTTCTAAGCCAGGCCTGAGCACCACAGGGCTTCTGACCAGAAGCCAGCCTCTGGTGACACATCCCAGTCTATGCTGGGCTTAGCGATGCCTCTGAATTTGTAGTTGAATTAAGCTGCCTGGTGGAGGGCGGGTGTTGAGACATGCTTTCCTGGGAAGAAGTTAACTGGTTATGCCAGTTTAATCTTTTAACCAATAAAATACTGTCAAAATCTAGTAAAAGGGTACATTAAATACAATATTAGTGTTTGTCGCTGTCTCAGTGGCTTTTGTAAGTCCCAAATTCATAAATTCTACTCAAGCTCGTCATAGTCATAAATAACAGAACTCGAGGGGCCCGATTACAGATGACTGTCACAGAATCATTACAGCAAGTGTGATACACGCAGGTACCAAGAGTGTGCCTTCTTCACAGGGTGCGGTGAACTTGCACATGGAAGAGGAGGTAGAAGACTTCTTGCTCAAGAAGCCCATCGTTCCTACTGACGGCAAGCGCGTCATTGTTGTGTTCCACTGCGAGTTCTCTTCTGAGCGAGGCCCTCGCATGTGAGTGCTGCGTGGAACTGGGCACTGGGGCGCGGGCCCACAGTTTCTGTGGGGTGCAGCAGCGGACGGCTCACACTGGTGGCGTACTTCACACCGAGCCCTCTCTCGCACGTCCCGTCATTTCTGTGCCTTAGCCTGCACACGTGACGGATAAATGTTTGGTTTTTTTAAAAGTTCAAATTCATGTGTAGCAGATGTTTTCCCAAATTCTTGTCTATTAGGCAGTCAGTTGATTTAATGAGCATCTTTCTTGAGTGTGGCTTTGTAGGCTTGACCTGGCAGTTGCCAAGGGCTTTTGGCCTTATCCGGCCCAGCTTTGTCTCTGAGACCAGCGTCGTCCTACTGGAAGGACAGAGAGGGACAGCTGGAGAGGGGGTGGGGGCCAGGGCAGGGTGGACTGCAGCCTCGATAAGGATGAGCTGAGGCAGACTTCTCGCAAGCCCATAGGCCTGGGTTCTCGTGCAGCCTTTTTATTTTGAGCTGGTTCGAAAGTCAGGCCATGTTCCTGCACACGCTTCGCCTGATTTCCCCTAATGCTTTGCACATTCGCACACATACAACCACGCACACAACTACAACAAGAACTTGGCTCATGTGACCATCCCCCCATCTGCCTCCTAAGGACCTGCGTTTAGGACAAAACCATGATCACACGAAGTAGTAGAATTTAACGAGGACTGATGTTCGTTCACGAGTGGGATTATTCACTTTACAGATACTATTGCTCTCATGTGCTAGATAGCGTTCTGGTTACTGGGGAGAACACCAAAACATAGGAGAACAAAAAACCCTGCCTTCAGGGAGCTTGCATTTCAGAGTGGGCGGGAAGCAGACAAATATGTCTGTCAGCTACTTGATGTGTTAGAAGGTACTTCAGAGATCAGATGAGAGGTGGGTGCTCTGGAGCAGGTTGGAGGAACAGCCGGGGGGCCGAAATGAGTGGAGTGAAGAGACGGGGAGAGCAGTAGGGGTGGGTGAGAAGGAGCCACTGGCCGTATGAAGGTATTGGGGAAGAGGATAGCCTATAAGCAGGTGCCCCGAGTCAGGGCAAACGCAGCCTATTTAAAAGCTACAGGAAGAAAGCCGCCAGCCCAGATGGGAGGTGAGGAAGGGACCCTGGGCGAGTTGGCTGGGGTGTGGCAAGAGCGGCAAATGCAGTGGGAAGCTGGCTCAGGTGCCGTCACTGCACAGGAAGTGCAGGTGGTGGCAGGGAGGACACTGGAATGGGGACTGGACAGTAGGAGAAACTTGGAGAAAGGGCAGTTGGGGAGAGACTGTCTACCTTCCACCACCTGTGTACTCTTCCTAATGATCACACGTGGTGAGGAGCTCACAGCTCGACCCTGATTGTTTCCAAGAATGAACGTGAAGTTGGGAAGACGTGTGTAAGGAGTCACACCGCACCGCTGCTCTCACAGTGCTGTGGCCTCACATCTTTGTCTCTGTATCAGAGGAGCTAACGCTGCTGTGGCCTTCCTTCTCGATAGGTGCCGGTATGTGAGGGAGAGAGATCGGCTTGGTAACGAGTACCCCAAACTCCACTACCCTGAGCTGTATGTCCTGAAAGGCGGGTACAAGGAGTTCTTCCTGAAATGCCAGGTAAACTGAGGTCCCTGGAGAGCATGGTCCACCCTTTACCCAGGTTGGACAGTTGGGTCTGTGTGGTCGTTAAGGCGGTTTCTCATCTAGGGTCTGGGAATTTGCCACATATGCTGAAGGGCCCTAGAAGCTGCTGCACAGACGCGGGGAGCTAGCTTAATGGCATGAGGCAGGCGCCCCCTGATCCGTCCCCTCTTGTCTGCAGTCTCACTGTGAGCCCCCCAGCTACCGGCCCATGCACCACGAGGACTTCAAAGAAGACTTGAAGAAGTTCCGCACCAAGAGCCGGACCTGGGCGGGGGAGAAGAGCAAAAGGGAGATGTACAGCCGGCTGAAGAAGCTGTGAGGGCGGCGGGGCCGGACTGCGGCAGCCGGAGCCTCCATCCATGCCACCTCTTCCCTCTTTGCTGCAGAGAAACTTGAGCAAAGGGACCAGCGGTGTAGAGAAAGGGCCTGAGGCTTGCACGCCTCGCCCTCTCCCGCACTCCCAGGGTTCCTGCTGGCGACGCCTCTTCTGTCCCCGTAAGACATTCTCTGCCTCGGGACTCTCTGCCAAGGCTGTCACTCGCCACAGCACAGTTCCGAGCACCAAGCCAAGAAGTTCTGACTTCTCACCCCCAACCATTGGACGAACGACCTGGGGCCCTGCCGGGCACTGTCCTCTGGTGAGGGGAGAGGTAGGAGCGGGAGAAGGAAGGCGAGCGGAAATGCTGCTGGCCAAATACCAAAGACAGCCTGGGAAGGGGACGGTCTCTGTGGGATAACCCGTGTCTTTAATTTATTCAACTTCATCAATCACTTTAATTTTTTTTTTTTTTTTTTAACTCCTGGAGACTTTTATTTAACTGCTTCTTTAAGTCACAATACTGCCATTCTAGGTAGGGTTTTATCATCCCAGGGACTACCTCTGCTTTAAAAAAAAAAAAAAAAAAGGATGGGGGAGAAGAGGCAAACTTGTGTTGAGGGGCAGAAGTAGGAGCTCTGTCACCCCCAGGAGGCACTGTGGTACTGGGGCTGCTGCTATTTAAAGCCAAGGACTGAGGTGCCGGTGGGAGCGGGCACTAGACTCAGATTGGCTACAGGACATAAGCTAAACCTCCCAGACCTACCTCGAAGGCCACTGAGATCTATGGGCGGGGGGCGGGGGAGCCCTGTTCTTCCTCACCCCAGTTCCCTGTGACGTTGGCTGGCATAGGAGTCACAGGAAAGCACTTCAGACAGCTTCCATGGGACCACCCCCAGGTCAGTGTTGGAACGCGGTAGTGTAGGTGTCCTAGACTAGGGGGGGCAGGGCGGGGGGGCTCTGGGATGGGGGAAGGGAGCGTACGCCGAGTGTCTTCTATTACTCTGATACTCTTGAATAGCTTTTAATTTTCTAAAAAATAGTCATTTTATGAGTCAAGGAGTATCAAATCAGTGTTGGCTGGGCCACCCAAGGATGAAGAGATGGGCTGGAAGCCCTGGGCATTAGGAGAGGGATATGGGTGCTGGCATGCAGATGACCGTATAGAATGTGTTTCTCAGGAGGCAGCGTGGTGGATTTTGAAGGTAAAACTTTGAGTTTATCATGTTTGAATTTGAGGGACAGGGAGTGATGGCTCCTCACTAGTTGCCCTCTCATCTAACGCCATAGAAATGGGGGTCTCAAAGGAACACCTCCTATCCAAGGAGCTGGGGCTGCGTTGGTTGATTCTGGACAGGCCTATTTGGTTCCTGCTTATCCCCACCCACAGGCACCAGCCTCCTCACCATCTCTGCTCCATTGGGGCGTAGCCAGGTTTTTCTTACACACAAGTGCCAGTCTCCCCACTTTGCTTCCTGCTCTGAAGGTGGGGAGGGAAGCAATGGTAATGGAGACGGCTGGTTGCTATTCTGGGTTTGAGTTGCATTTGGCTATAAAACAATCTTGTTAGAAAAAGTAAGTGGGAAGGAGGGGAACGGGAGGAGAGAGGAAGGCCTCTTCCCCCTCTTAGCATACACTGGGACACATCTCGGTGGGACTCTAATCTTGTTTATAGGGATTCTGTTGGTTGAATGCCTGGAAAGGGTGGTGGGATGGCCTTCAGATTGTACCAGCTTAGCTAGCATTGCTGACCAACTGCTGCAGGCTCTGAAAATAAAAACAATCCTGAACCCGTGCTCTCTACCTAGTTCTTGATGGATCTAAAGAGAATTGTGATTCCCTTCAAGATCTGGGACCATACTTGACTAAAACCAGTGGCGGGGTGGGGGGGTGCGGGAGCAGCCATATTTCCTCAAGAGGCCAGAGGGCTCCCACGTGGCATGATTTCACGGATGGTCAGATTGGCCTCTGGTTGCTGCCCTGACTCCAAAACACTTGTCATTCGGATTGATTTGCAAAGTGAAAGAGGCATAGTGCATCCAAAACTTGCCTGACCACTACATTTCTTCCCAAGATTTGTTAATTCATACAGATGAAGCTGTTAACCGTGTAAAGGAAGGGTGTTGAAGGAGACAGGAGTTTCAGCTGTGCTTCGAAGGAGAGGCTACTGCAGAAGGACCTGGGACAGGGGTTGGCAAGTCCTGGGCCCACACAACCACTAGAGAGACTTGGGAGTGTGTTTGGTGCTAGGGGCTCCTGGCCAGAATGCATGGCGGTGGGAGCGCAAGTCTGTTACAAAGTAGAGTACTCTCTGCATAGGAAATAACCTCTGACCCTTTACATAGACTTCAGATCTTCCCTAAACACGTAGCAAATGCTGAAACCCAAAATATTTTACCCTTGGTCCCATCTCAAGTTAAGCTTCATTTAGACCTTGGTTCCCCTCTGTTTGCATCTATAATAGACATTATTCCAGCCGTTTTTTAGAATTGTAAGACCATGAAGAAAGGAAGTCCCTATAACCCCGATCTCCAGTATTAGTGTGTTTGTAGGTCAGGAAGATGAGAGGGGCGCCTGGCTGGCTCGGTGGAGCGTGCAACTCTTCTTTTTTGTTTTTTTGTTTTGTTTTGTTTTTTTCCCCAGTGTTTATTTTTGAGAGAGACAGAGCATGAGTAGGGGAAGAGCAGAGAGAGATGGAGACACAGAATCCAAAGCAAGCTCCAGTCTCTGAGCGGTCAGCAGAAAACCCAACGCAGGGCTTGAACTCGAGCTGTGAGATCATGACCTGAGCCAAAGTCGGATGCCCAGCTGACTGAGCCACCCAGGTGCCCCTGGAGCATGCAACTCTTAACCTTGAGGTTGTAAATTTAAGTCCCAGGTTAGATGTAGAGATTACTTGAAAATAAAATCTTGGGGCGCCTGGGTGGCTCAGTAGTTTAAGCATCCAACTCTTGGTTTTGGCTCAGGTCATGATCTCACGGTTCATGAGATTGAGCCCTGAGTCTGGCTCCGGGCTGACAGTGCAGAGTCTGCTTAGGATTCTCTGTTTTCCTCTCTCTCTGCCCCTCCCCTGCTTTCTCTCGCATGTGCTCTCCCTCTCAAAATAAACTTAAAAATGGATGTCTGTAGTCTGTTTCATGCATCCCATATTATAGTCCCTTCCCAAAGTCAAGAGTCTATTCCTAGTGAGAAGATAAAGGTTTGATTAATTAGACCACAAAAACTTTGGATTTTCAGTGGAAATAGCTGATCTCTACTTGTAATGAGTATTATCTGTACATATTTAAAAGCACATGGAAGGGGTGCCTGGCTGGCTCCAAAAGAAGACCGTGACTTGATCCTAAGGTCACAAGTTCAAGCCACATGTTGGGTGTAGAGATTAATTTAAAAAAATAAAAGCACATAGGGGTGCCCAGGTGGCTCAATCTGTTAAGCATCCAACCCTTGATAACTGCTCAGGTTGTGATCTTGAGGTCGTGGGTTCGAGCCCCGAGTCCCATGGGCTCTGCACTGAGCATGGTGGCTGCTTGGGATTCTCTCTCTGCCCCTTCCCTGCTCATGCACTCTCTCAAAATAAATGGATAAACATTTAAAAAAATATACTCTCCCTCTGCCCCTTCCCCCACCAAATTAAAAGCACATATGAAATGTTCATTTGGATATGATGCTTTTTCTCAATTTTTCAAAATAATTTAAACTCTTCAACATTTGTTTCTGGACCATAGTTTTCCTTAAACCCGTCTTAACCAAATTATTTGCAAGGACAGTAACTTTCTAGTTTATGGATGAAAAATTTTATCCCAAGTGTCCATTCTTATACTTAGGATTTGATTTACTTGTCACTTAAGTGTATATGATTTCTACAATTGCTTTTTTTAATTGTGGAGAACTCCGAACATAAAAGAATACTGAACTCCTTTTCTGCCCGTTAACAACAGCTTCAACAACATCTCCTCAGAGCCAATCTTCTCTTCCTCACTCCTCCCTGACTTTGCTCTTTAAATTTACTCTGAGCAGGTAATACTTCTCTGGATTATCTCTAGCCAGCTGGTCTTTTGGCTTAGTCTATTGTTGCCACAGTCGACTCGCTAAATGTCTAATTAGGTAGGCCCGTTCTTACTGGAGAGTTTAATGGCTCCTTGTTGCCTATAAAATTAAACTTGAACTCTAGCCCATGTGCTAAGATATAACCCCAGCCTTACCCTATGTTCATCTTATGCTCTGATAACAGCCAGGGTTCCGTTCCGAGAATGCACCCTGCCCTCTGAGACTTGCATCATAGTTCAGTTGAGAGCTAGAATCTTAGGTAAGACAACTCACTAAAAAAGTTTGGAGGTAGGGGTGCCTGGGTGGCTCTGTCTGTTGAGCTTCTGGTTCTTGGTTTTGGCTCTGGTCATGATCTCACAGTTTCCTGAGATGGAGCCCAGCATCAGGCTCTGTGCTGACAGCGCAGAGCCTGCTTGGGATTCTCTCTCCCCCTCTCTCTACCCCTCCTCCGCTCAGTTGAGGAGCAACTGCGTGCAAGCCATGATCCCTTAGTTCCGATAAAAAATTAAGTTCGGGGGCACCTGGCTGGCTCAGTTGATAGAGTATATGACTCAAGCTCCGGGTCTGTGAGTTTGAGCTTCACGGTAAACTGTCCAGTCTCACCCATTCCCCCCAGGGTAACTGTTACCACGGGCATTATGATTGCTTCCCGAGCAAAGAGATACAGAATTGGTTTTCATGTTTTAAAACTACATAAATACCTCCATTTCCTGCACATTCTTCTGCATCTCACTTTGACTTTACGACTGTGCTTCTCACACTAAACCACATAGGGGCACTCAGCTGCAGGAAGGGCAGAACTGGAGTCAGTGATGGCTCAGAGGCCGCACCTCTCCAGCCAAGGAGCCTTCTCCCTCCCTAGTGCCTTTCCTCATACTTAACAAAGGGCACTTGAAGTAGGTATTCCTCTGTGGCTACCCCCGTCCCAATATTCTGTGACTCGGGTATTTGGATGCCTCAATACCCACTTCAGAGCTACTTGGAAGACAAGCATCCATGGAAGAAGAGCTGTTTCTTTCGAGTGCTCATTCAACAAACATTTCAGTTGTGCTAGCCACTGAGGATGAGGGGGTACATAAGAGGCCGACTTTGCTCAAAGAGCTCAGTAACTAGGGGAAATAGTCACTTCAAGACCAGGAGCCCATGCGAGTGACACTTCCGAGGAGCAGAGGCTAGGATAAAGATAGGTCCAGAGTACACAGGGCTTAAGAGGATGGAAGCCTCAGAAGAGGTCATGTTTCAGCCTGATCTTGAGTAGGAGTCTCCGAGACCGGGCATTCCAGGAAGAAGGAATAGAAGGGTGAAACCGCACACGTTCATGAATGTAGATGAGGTAGGGGACAAGTGTGGGAGGGGGCAAGTGGTGGGCGGGGCGGGGGGGCGGACCAAAACTCTTAGATGTGGAGCTGAGGAGTCTGTAAGCTTTGGGATCTCTGAGAGGAGGACTTTTCAGGCTTAACAGAAGAAAGACCAGGGGAACTCATGAAAATGCAGATTCTGCTTCTAGAGGCCTGGAATGGGGCCTGGGATTCTGCATTTTCTCTTTGAAGAATTTATCTTTGGGGGCGCCTGGGTGGCTCTGTTGGTGTCCGATATCAAGAGTGTCCAACTCTAGGGGCACCTGGGTTGCTCAGTTGGTTGAGCGTCCGACTTCGGCTCAGGTCATGATCTCGCTCATGGGTTCGGGCCCCGTGTCAGGCTCTGTGCTGACAGCTCAGAGGCTGGAGACTGCTTCGGATTCTGTGTCTCCCTCTCTGCCCTTCCCCTGCTCTGTCTCTCTCTCAAAATAAATGCCAAAAAAAGTTTTTTTAAGAGTGTCCAACTCTTGATATTGGTAAAAAATTTTTTAAGTAATTAATCCACCCAACATGGGGCTTGAACTCATAACCTGGAGATCAAGAGTTTCATGCTCTTCTGACGAAGTCAGCCAGGCACCAAGAGACTGCATTTCTATCAAGTTCCTGATGCCACAGGTTCTTGGGGCCAGCCTGTGTGAAGCAGTGGCCGAGCCGGCTGGCAGATGAGGAATGATGGGGGCACAGGGGCAGCTGCGTGCATGGGAGACAATGGCGCTGGGCACTAGGACCTGGTGGTGACTGGATGGTAGTAAGGGGGAGGGAGAGACCATGATGGTGACCTGGCTTGGATCTGAGGAACTGGGTAGGCCATTGGCACTTAGAGCAAGAAATAAAGGAGGAAAGGAAATATCTGCATTGGGAACTTTATAAAGCTGCTGGCCTCTATTCATAAATGTCAGTGCCATACAGGACCCTGTTCCAGGTTAAAGGAGACTCAAGAGACCTGACAACTAAACGAAGTATAGGATCCTGGACCAAAACAAAAAGAACGCTGTAAAAGGACATTTTTGGGACAATTGACAAAACTTCAATATGGATGGTTGATTAGGTTAAAATATTGCCTCTAAATTTCCTAAATTTGACAATTATATAAGGATATCCTTATTCTCAGGAAATAACACTGCAGTTAAGAAGTATGAGGTAGGGGAGTGCCCGGCAGGCTTAGATTGGTGGAGCCGACTCTTGATCTCAGAGTTATGAGTTCAATCCCCACATTGGGTGTGGAGCCTACTTAAAAAAAAAAAAAAAAGTAAAGGACTGATATAATTTACTTCCACATGGAATAATAATAATAATAAAAAGATGCAAACGTGTGTAAGAGATACAGAGAAGAGAAAGCAAATGGCATAAATGTGAAAAATCAATGACTTTTTTCTTTTTTTGAATGAACTCTATGCCCAAGGCGGAGCTTGAACTCACCACCAGGAGATCAAGAGTTGAATGCTCTACCTACCGGGCCAGCCAGGTGCCCATAAAATTAATGGCTCTTGATAAAGGGTATAAGGGATTTCTTTGTGTCATTTTTTGCAACTTTTCTGTAAGTATAAAATTGTTTCAAAGTAAAGAATTTCAAGAGGAGAGGGCTGCGGTGCTCAGCTCCTCTGTGAACAGGGCAGGTGTGGACAGCTGACCGTCTAGATGCCTGGGTGGTCAGGGAATGAACGTGAGGGAACTGCTCTGGAGAAATATCCAGGCCAGTGACAGCAACATGTCCCAAACACCTAATGGCACTGGACACTGGATCAAACAGGTGTAAGGAGGGGAGGGTCGGTGGGTGCAGCAGGGATGAGTTGAGGGAAGCAGCAGGAGGTAAGAGGGCAGGGACAGGCAGGGACAGTGACACAGTGACGGGGAAGGGAAGTGGAGTGCCACGGAGGGCCTGGGAGATAAGGGAAAGCTCTGCAGGCTGGAGCCAGCACGTGGCCAACGACCTTGGTGAACAAAGGCTGCCCACATCAGGGTGGGGGCGGAGGAGCGACAAGGAGGGACGAAGAAACAACGTCAGGGGCAAGCGGGATGATCTCGGGCAGTTCTCAGCCTCGATGTGACTGCGATGTGACTGTCACCTGGCGAGAGGATTGGAAGTGGGAATGACCTTGATGATTCTAAGATCTTAAGATCTTGGTTGGTCATTTGGACTTCCAAGCGGTGGTGCCTGGAAGTAGTATAAAAGTTCAGTCTAGGCTCGCTGCTTGCACACTCCCAGGGCAGGGAGCTCGCTCTTTCCAGGAGGCAGCCTCTTGCAGTGATGGCCAGATCGGGTCAGCTCTTTTTCCGGCAACGGCAGATCGCCCAGCCTGATGCCTCCACCCACAGGCATTCTTTGTTCTCGCTTTTCCCCCAACTGGGTTTGCAGCTGCGACCGCCGCCATAGCCGGGTACGCCACCAGATGGCGGTAGTGCGCCAGCTTAGCCTCCCATGGCTGCGCCTTCCAGCTTCCCTTCCCCAGAACCGGTAACAGGGAGGAGCTGGGGTCTCCGCAGGAGCTCCCCACCCCACCCTGAGTTCCAGCTGCATTTAGGGGCGTTTCACCTGCCCTGAGTGCAGGCAAAACTGTGGCTGTTCCTCGTTCGGGCTGCAGTTGCCAATGGCCTAGTTCAAGCAAGAACACCAAAAGTGGAAACAAAAATGAGGGGATGGAGGTGGATTATCAGTGTGTATTTTAGTAATACTTTTTTTAAAAAGTGGTCTCCAAGGCCAACTTGGGGATTGAAATCACAACCCTGAGATTAAAAGTCATGGACTCTATGGACTGAGCCAGCCAGGTGCCCCATCAGTGTATATTTTTATTAAATACAGCAAAGTGGTCATCATGGAAGAAACGTCAGATCTTTGTTGGGTTTCTTTCTTTTTTAAGATTAAAAAATTTTTTTTCATTTAAAAAAATTTTTTTAATGTTTTTATTTATTTTTGAGAGAGAAATAGAGTACGAGCCAGGGAGGGACAGAGAAAGAGGGAGACACAGAATCCGAAGCAGCCTCCAGGCTCTGAGCTGTCAGCGCAGAGCCCGACATGGGGCTTGAACTCGTGAACTGCGAGATCATGACCTGAGCTGGTCGGACGCTTAACCAACTGAGCCACCAAGGTGTCCCTAAAAAAAATTTTTTTGTTTACTTATTTTAAATGTTTTTTTTTTAATCTTTATTTTTGAGACAGAGTGTGAGCAGGGGAGGGGCAGAGAGAAAGGGAGAAGCAGAATCTGAAGCAGGCTCCAGGCTCTGAGCTGTCAACACAGAGCCTGATGCGGGGCTTGAACTCATGGACAGTGAGGTGGTGACCTGAGCCGAAGTCGGACGCTTAACCGGCTGAGCCACCCAGGCACCCCAAGACTTTATTATTTTTAAGTAATTTCTACACCCCTCGTGGGGCTTGAACTCACTACCCTGAGATCAAGAATCCCTCACTCCGCTGACTGAGCCAGCCAGGCGTCCCTTTGTTTGGTCCCTTTGTTTGGTCCCTTTGTTTCTATTTCATTCATGGTTTATTTTGGATGACCCAGGGTGGGAACCATCTCAGTCTTTTCAGCGACTACACTCTTCCCCCTCAGACGGTGCCGAGCAATTGCTAGCCCCTAATCAAGAAATAAGAAGGCCTACAGTCCAATGCTGGCTTTATTCCCAACATGCTGTGTGACTCTGAGCAAAACGCTTACCTTCTCTGGATTTTACAGGTCTCATCTATACAAGATGAGGTTGGGCATCACCCCCAACCCTCCCACCCAGGACTGCTGCGCCGTTCCTGCACACATGTCCTCACCTTTGCTGACACCTCTGGGGAATGCCCTTCTTTGAACACAGAACTCATTATTCTTGTAAAAATGAATACTTCTTGAAATCCAAAACTCAATCGATGGGCTAAGCTACAGATTAGACCCAACTGAAGAGAATCCACTGGAGAAATATGTTAAGAAATTATTTAGACTACAACAGTAAAGCATAGACTTATAATACATATCAAGAGAGGCGAAAGAAGTGGAAAGAGAGAAACAGAACATAATAAGGTCTAACTGCATCAAATCTGAGTCCCAGGAGGAAATGGTAAGAGACGGCAAATCTTAAGGAAAGAATGCCTGATGAAAAACTCGAATCCACAGAATCAAGAAACTCAAAAATCCTGAGCAGAGTAAATAAGAAATCTGCAGCTGGGCGCATAATGTGGGCAGAACAGCAAGGGTGCAGGATCTTAAGCACTTGCCGAGTACAGGCCAGAGCACTTACACAGGGACAGCACAGTGGCCGCTCACCAGCAGCAGGTCAGAGACTCAAGCCTTCGGAACGCGACGCACAAAGTGCAGAAAGTCTCTCTGAACTAGAACGATGCAGCCGGCGAAGCCGCCTTACGAGAATGAGAGTAAAATAAAGAGAATCGCAGATAAACGAAAAGAACGAGTTCTGCCCCAAGAGAACTGAACTGGACGAACTTCTAAAGGATACACTTCAGGGCGCCTGGGTGGCTCAGTCGGTTAAGCATCCGACTTCGGCTCAGGTCTTGATCTCAGTTTGTGGGTTCGAACCCCGCGTCGGGCTCTGTGCTGACAGCCCAGAGCCTGGAGCCTGCTTTCGATTCTGTGTCTCCCTCTCTCTCTGCCCCTCCCCTGCTCACACTCTGTCTCTCTCTCTCTCTCAAAAATGAATAACATTTAAAAAATTTAAAAAAAAAAAAAAAGCATAAGCTTCCAAAGCATGTAGGTCAGTAACGGGAGAGGGGACAGGGAGCAGGCACCGTGGTAAACCTAACACGGATGCAAGTCCAAGTGGACCCTCACTTCACCCTGGTGGGAACAGGGCAGTGGGCATCCCTTGCTCACATGTCTCCTCTAGGCTGTGTGCTCCTAGAGACCAGGGGCGATAATGAATACCAGGCAAAGTAACTCTGAGGGTGCCCCACAGCATCCTGACACTGCCATTCAAAATCCTTTGAATGGTCTGGTCTCACTTGAGTCTCACCGAGTGAGATTTACCCCCATTTTCTGGATGAGAACATTCTGGCTCAGCGAGGTGGGTGAATATATGGTTGCTTTTGGTTACATGGCTAGCAAACGGCAGGTTCCAAGTCCGAGGACTTTCCTGACTTTCTCCCCTCTCAAGCCACATCCTAAGATGCACACTGCCGAGCCCGCTGGGAGAAGTACGCCGACTGGTGCAGAGTTGGAAGGAAAGGTTCCCAGGAGCCCCGGGGGGAGCTTTGGAGTGAGCGATTGGGGACAGGGCTTCGTGCTGGATTTGGCAGCCTTCATCCCGGTAACTCCTGCTGCCGCCCACACAGGGGAGTGAGGGCTCGGCCTCTGAGGCTCTCTCACCTCTGCCGCTGGTCCCGCACACCTCACCGTCAAGGCTTGGTCTCTGGTCACTGGAAGGTGAATGGGACATGCAGGTTAGGTGACAGATAGAGTTCCACGAACGTCAGGGTGAGAAAGCAACCGGGGGGCCTGCGCCCCGAGTGTGCAGGGGGTGCCGTGAAGAAAAGCCCGCAGAAGGGGGCCTGGAAGAACGTACCCTAAGTCCTGACTCATTGTCCCCTTCCTGCAAGGTGATGGAGCCCACCTCACCCCCGACCAAGGAGCACAGGGCTCCTTGGATGGGTGGGAGATTGTTTTCAGGGTCCTTTATAGCATTCTTCACCTATTTTTGTCTCCTTTTTCTGCTAGAAGTCCTTTCACATAGGACCCTTCTTTCCTCCTACCCAAAGCAGCACAGGGCGGTGGGAAGAGGAGGGCTGGTGTTGGCCGGCTGGCTGAGGACAGGACGAGCTGCCCCTCCTGGGCCTTCAGTTCCATGTTTGGGCTTCGTCTTTCTTTCTTTCTTTCTTTCTTTCTTTCTTTCTTTCTTTCTTTCTTTCTTTCTTTCTTTTTCTTTCTTTCTTTCATGTTTATTTTTGAGAGAGAGGGAGAGAGACAGAGTATGAGTGGGGGAGGGGCAGAGAGAGAGGTAGACACAGAATCCGAAGCAGGCTGCAGCCTCTGAGCTGTCAGCCCAGAGCCTGACATGGGGCTTGAACTCACGATCTGTGAGATCATGACCTGAGCCGAAGTCGGACCCTTAACTGGCTGACCCACCCAGGTGCCCCTGGGCGCCAGCTTCTTAAGCTCAGAAGCCACCTCTGGGCAACAGCAATGTTGCTGAATTCCCATGAGTCTTAATTCCCTAATTTATGCTGGGAGGCTTTGCTTTCCCCCTCTTCCCTGGGCTCACGATGGGTCCCGAATGGTTCAGAACAAGGGGGAGAAGTTGGGGCCACTTGACGCAAGTTTGAAGAGCAACATAAATTGTCCCCTACCCCTGGGTGGAGGACACCCCGCTGGGCTCGGCTTCAAGGACACCATGTCTCTCCCTGGACCCAGCTGGACACTCACAGACTCTTGTTTTCTTCAGGGTTCCGGTTCTAGATGAGTTAACGCTGTGATTCAGCTGCCGTCCAGTCTCAGCAATCCTGAGCCCGGGAGACACCCTGTCTCTCCCCCGCTCCCTGCCCCACGCCTACCCGGTACCTTGAGGGCGAGGGCAGCCGGGCCGGTGAAGAGCTGCGACTCCTCACCTGCCTGGCATTCGTCAGCACCCAAACAACTGGGTGTGCAGGGGAAGAATGATGGGCCTTGGCAGCTGCCGGGCTATCCAGCGGGGCAGGGAAGGTGGCCAGGTGGGGCTGAAACAGGGCGCGGCGACAGGCCTGGGAGCTCCCAGGCCTGCCCGGACACCTGGCTGGCCCGGGAGGCCCGGGTGTGTTGACAAGTGTGGGCTGACCCAAAGCCAGGCTACTGAGCACCTGGTGAGCACAGTACTTGGTGGGCAACTGAGCAAATAAGGCAACGGGGGATGGAAGCCTCCGACCGATGACCTGCAAGATGCAGATCACAGCAGGGTGGTTTGGGAACGAAATGACTTGATACATATAAGGAACTTAGAACAGTTCTAGTAAGTGCTCAGCGATGCCCCGTATGAGTCTTATGGGCCCAACACATAGGAGACCGCAGGTTCAGTGTCTGGTTCATCGCTTATCCTCCACACAACTGAAAAACAACAGACGAGCTCAAGATAGCCACAAAATCACCGCCCGCCGAGTCCTCACGAAACCCTATGAGGCAAATGTCATTGTTGAGCCCACTAGTTGATGGGTAAACAGGCACGGAGGGGCTGTGACTCACCACCAATCACCAGCTGAGGTTGACACACAGTGAGGAGGTGTGGAGTGGCCGCCCAGTAGGGGACCTCGTCCATATGCCGCCCCCGGCTCCGGCAGGGCTGGTGTCTTTCCTTCCTCCGCCCTCTCCCAACACCTCTCAGAAAAGCCTGCTGAGGCAGGTATGAGAATCTGCCTTTCACAGATGGGGAAACATGGTACCGAGAGGGGAGAAGCTGACTTTCTTTCCCCAAGTGGCCTCCCCCAGACTGTCCTCACTTCCAAGCCCACACCCCACTCCCCGCTGAGGGTCACTTAGGCCCGTCTTACTCCAGGAAGCCTTCCCTCCCTGACTCATCTGACTTGGAGGGAACACCCTCACCTCGGGCGCCATTACGGAAGTGCATGGAGCCCCTTCCTTTCCGCATGACTTTGGTGAACCAGAGAGACTGGGAGTTACTTCCGTCAAGTGTTGGCCAAAGCCAGGAGACCACCCAAAGAATTATTTACAGAAAACTTCATCCAACAGCTATTACTAAGCATCTGCCATGTGTGTCCCACCACTGAGAAGCCTCCATCTGAGGGTTCCTTAACAGGAGGCTTGTTTCAGGTGTTGAGTATTACAAGCTTGGGTGGTGCTGTGGTGGCCAAAAGAGGGGACCCAGGTTTCAGATCTTAAGATCCAAAGAGAGAAATCTGTTTTTCTCTTTAGTGTTTATTTTCGAGAGAGAGCAAGAGGGAGAGCGCGGGCGCGAGCATGGAGGAGGGGCGGAGAGAGGGGGAGACAGGATCTGAAGCAGGCTCTGCACTGACAGCAGAGAGCCTGACGCAGGGCTCAAACCCACGAAACTCAAGGTCATGACCTGAGCCAAAGTCAGATGCTTAACTGACTCAGTCACCCACATCCAGACACCCTGAGAGAATTCTTTAATAAACCCCAACGTGCTTCTTTCCAGGCGAGGGGGTCCTCACCCTCACGGGAGTGGTATGGCTCTGCCAAGGTGCCTTCAGTCCTACTCTCTGCTCACGCGGGGCCACTAGTGAAGAAAAACCATGGCCGCGTCCTGTCCCCGTCTGTGAAACGCGCGCCGCACGCCGTGTGATGGAGAGGAAATCCTCACGCACCGAGTTGGCACTCCAACCGCTTGGCACTCCAACCGCGGCTTTATTTCTCAGCACGAAGGTTAATTTCCCTTTCAAATGCAAAACTGCTCAACCTCCCAAGCAGTTTGGTCTCTGAAGGTCACGGCCAGGTCTCCTTTTGCCCTGCCGGCCTTTCCTGCCTGCTTCCTGCCTCCCATCCAGCCAACTTGTTGGGCGTTCCTCAGCAACTTGCCTGCTCAAAGCTTTTTGTGCATAAACATGCTCTTCCCTTGTGAGAAACACCTTTCCCTCCCTTGCTTTGCACGGCCCACCCCGGCCGATCCTTTTCCCCTGGGTCCTCCGGAGCTTTCTCAGACTCCCCTGGGCAGCATCAATCGCCTCTCCCTCTGCTCTCTCACGATGGCTTGTCCATGCGATGATTTCGCTTATCCTAACTGCCATTTCTCTTATTCTTTTCCTATTTCTCTGGCTCTGTCTCATCTTAAGCGCTCACCTTAGAGAAACTGAGGCGGGTAGAAGACTTGTGTACTTTTTAGAGCGTGGGGATCGGGGTTGGCCTCCTGGAACCCACAGCTCAAGCAGGGCCCTGTTTGTTGGAATGCTCAAGGTCAGACACTCCTCCCTAAACTGGTCCCCCTGGAAGGGCCATATCCTGCCTCTAAGTATTGAGGCTCCGTCTGCACTGGGGGTGACCAAATCCCAGTGAATCCTGCCCATGCACCTGGCAAGGCCAGAGGCTTGTGTCTCCATGCCTGTGCAGAGTGAGGCCTCCTTGGCCAGGAATCCACCTGAACACCTTTGGACATCAGAAGTCTTGGATCCTGGCTTTGAGCCCCCACAGGGGCCCTGAGTCTTGGCTGGAAGGATTCTTAGCTCTTTAATTAGGGCTAAACCGATATACAGGTCTCCCCACCCACCCAGACTGAGATTCAGGGCAGGACACGGAACATCTGGCATTGTCTTTGGCTTCCAGAATCATCGAACACTCTCCTGCTCTGAATCCCACTCCTCCAGATAAAAGCTAGACCTTCACTTCCTCAGCCTCTTTACAGCTGGAGCTCCTGTGACTTGAGCTCTGCTCCATTGTTGGCAACCAAGAATCCAGATGGACACAGGCATCGTCCAGATGCAATACCTTATTCTGGGAAGGCTCCTAGGGGTACGGAGATGAGTCAGAACAGATCATTCTCAGAGGGCGCCCAGGAAAAGACTACTACAATGAGGGGAGGTGTCCGGGGCTCTGAGAGCATCGGTTGTGGAGACTGCAGGGAGGGGTCCCGTCTTACTCATTTATTAATTGCCCTGTCCTTCTGGCAGTGAGGTATCCCATAAAATAAACTGGATTTAATATCCAAAGACCCGAGTTGAAGTCTGTTGTGGCACACTTTAGCTGACATCGTGGGCATGCCACCACATCCTCAGAGCCTCTGTTTCCTTATCCTCACCTTGAAGGATGTGGGAAGATTAAACAAGGCGATGAGTGTAAAAGAGCTTTGGAAGTGGCCGAGCACTACATAAATCGTCACTTTCTCTTTTTTCATAGTGCATTTCATAGGATCTGGCCCGCTGTTGACACCTGAAAGTTTTTTCTGAATGGACAAATGAGCAAATAGACAATCACATGGATAGCGGGTATGCAGGAAATGCTTAAAAATAAAACTTTGGGCACCCTGGGTGGTTCAGTGGGTTGAGTGTCCAACTTTTGATTTCAGCAGAGGCCATGATCTCACGGTTTGCATGATTGAACCCTGCAACAGGCTCTGTGCTGACAGTGTGGAGCCTGCTTGGAGTCTCTCCCCGCCCCCCTCTCTGCCGTTCTCCCCCGCTCTCTCTCAAAATAAATAAACTTTAAAATAAAAATAGAAGTAAAACGTGAACAAGAAAAGTGCCACTTTGGGCACACGCAGTCTGACCTAATGAGCCATGAACTTCACCTACACTCTTTCACTTTTCACGGTAACCTTGGGAGATCATTATTACCAATCGACAGATGAGGAAACCGAGGCCCAGAGATGTTAAGTAACTTGCCTAAGGTCACACAGCGAGTAGGTGGCAGGGCTAGGATTCATACTCCAAGAACGTCCACTTGCTATCATCTTTTCCACTCTACAGCAAATGCCCGGGCATTTCCCAACAGTTTGGCCGAAGTCCCCCAACCTTTCATTACTACATAAAAATATAACTTTAGCCCATCGCTTCGATGCACCTCTTTAACTCCTGGCGCGGGGCCGCTGTTTGACTCGGCAGATCTGGGGAGCCAGTCAAGGGCGGCAGTTCCTGAGAAGCTGTTTCCTGAAAGGGTCCTTGTTTCCACCTTCACTCGTGCAGGAGCCAAGTCTTTCCAGTTCTCTGAATCCCTCTGACCAGGGAGGGGTCGTTTGCACCTATGATTTTCACAGCAGGTGCCCTCCCCACCAATCCCTTCCTATTATCTCACCCTCCCCAGAGACAGCCAGAATGCAGAGCATCAACCCCGCTGTAGGTAAAGGGCCTGAGGTCACCAGTCTGCACAGGAACACAAACCCAGATCTTTGGGCTCTGAGTCCAGAACCCTCTCTACCAAATGGTTTGGCCTAAGACTTTTTTTTTTTTAATGCCTATTTATTTATTTTTGTTGGTTGGGGGGAAGGGCAGAGGGAGCCAGAGAGAGAATCCCAAGCAGGCTCCACACCGTCAGCACGGAGCCTGACTCAGGATTCGATCCGTCAGGTCATGAGATCATGACCTGAGCTGAACTCAAGACTCGAACGCTTAACTGACTGAGCCACTCAGGTGCCTGTTGACCTAAGATTTGAGCCCAGAAACCGGCTGGACACAGGAGAGGTTTACTGGAACAGGAGAGGGGAACCGGCTCGGGACAAAGGGCACTCAACGGCCTTTGCTCTATCGATCCCGCTAGGGCCCTTGCAAAGGACAGCGTACGTGTGCAGGTTAACAGTGTTGGTGCCATGTGGCAGATGGAAGAGCTGGGAAGCGGAGCAGGAAAAATGCTTTCCCGTACGGCAGCTGAGATGTCCCTGAGATATAAGGAACGGAGTCTGAGTGCTTTAGACACGAAGCCTGCCAAGCCAGTGGAGCTGACCGGCAGCACAGAATCAGGGAGCTTTGGGGTAGAAAGCCAGGGTCTGGGGCCTCAGTCTGTTCCGAGCGCTGTGCACACCGAGGATGCTACTTTGGGACCAGACAGTGCCTCATCCTGCAGGCCCAGCGATGCTCACGAGGGATGAGAAACCCCAGGACTTTCAAGAGATCCGGGTCAATCCTGTTTTCATTCTCTTCCCAGCTGGCTGCTTTGAGCAATTTAATTTACCTGAAAGGCAAAATCCTTTATTCGCCAACCCTCAATCAAGTCATAACTTTTGGGGGCAGGAAGGGGAGGGCGACGACAGTGGGTAAGGTGAGGCCACAGGGTGGAGGGGCCCCGGGAGGGCTCTGAGTATGGTCTCAACTGGTTAGCTTCTGGTAGGAGGGGCTGGGTTCTGCTGTTAGCTCTTTGGAATCAATCCCTGGCCTCACACCTGTAGCGGCGTTGGCTACAGACACCCAGAGGAGTGGGGAAGAGGCTTGGTGAATTATGGTTTACCTTTAAAAACACCATTTGAAAACATATGTCCGCACAAGGGCTTGCACATGAATGTTCATAGCAGCATTGTTCACAATACCAAAAACGACTTTAGCACCCACCATGGACAAGTGTATAAACCACCGTGATACACCCACAGGCTGGAATACTGCTCAGCAGGCAAGAGGGATGATTTCCTGACACACACTACGACACGGATGAACCTCAGAACCGTCACGCTGACTGAAAGAAGCCAAACACAAAAGACCACATACTCTGAGAGTCCACCTAAATGACCTTTCTAGAAAAGGCAACACTTCGGTACAAAAAGCAGACCCGTGGTTGCCTGGAGTTTGGAGGAGGCTTGGGGCCTGACCACAGAGGGGCCCGAGGGAGATTTCGGGGGCGGTGAGAATGTTCTAAAACTGTATTGTGGAGATGGTTGCACAATTCCGTAAAGTTACTAAAACTCATCAAACGTTTAAAATGGGTGAATTTTGTGGCAGGTCAATTACATGTCAACAAATACCTGAAGTCCTTTGCTTCTGACAATCCGGCCCAGAGCTCCCCCGTGTGCCAGGCTGGAAGTAGAGGGCACAGCCCCACCCCCTCATCCTCGCAAAGGAGATGAGGGCTGTGGAAACTTTGTCTCACACAGCGGTTCTCAAAGTGTGGCCTCTGGGCCGCCCACAGCAGCAGCCCCTGGAGGCTTCTTAGAAATGCACAGCCCAGGACCCGGCTCAGAACTGCTGGATCAGCGGCCCCGGTGGTGAATTCTGGCAATTGGGGCTTGAACAACCGTCCAGGGAAGTGAGGACCATGGTCTGATGGAAGGGGAACGGACGGCAGGAAGGTCATCTATGTTGAGCGCTCACCGAGTACAGACAGCTGAAGTCACACCATCCTCACAGCAACTGTGTGATGTCACTGTTATTATCAACCATGTTCTATTTTGTGGATGAAGAAACCAAGCTCTAGACAGGCTGAGAGACTTGTCCATTAATAAGGGGGCAGGGCTGAGATCTAACACTCAGTTTTCTGACTTGAAACATGCCTGCCATCACCCCACAGACCTTGTGACTGTGAGCAAGATTCACGGTGTCTGAAAGCCCCGAGAGGGGCCAGGAGACTCACAATAAATACAGCCCCCTCAGGTTTATCTTGGAACAAAGCGTGGGTACAAAGAAATAAACAAGAAGCAAAGCACTCCACATGCCCAGTATTTTTTCCTCAAGGCCGGGGCAGCCGGCTTTGTTTAAGGTTATATTGTTTACTCCCAGGGGACAAGAGGGTGGGGGAGTTTAGAACTAGCTGCTTGGACAGAAGCCCGGGAGGTCCTAGCTCAGTTCCTTGGGAGCCTGGAATGGAAAGGGCTGCGGATGCAGAGGGAGAAGAACTCAGGGATCTTGCTCAGAAAGGAGAGCCGCTGGGGACCCGGGAGGGTGGGTCTGTGGTTTCCAGATGCACGGATGACATAACGTCTGCCTGTCCTGCAGACACCAGTCCTGCTCGGAGTGGCCTTCCAAGTGCATCAGGACCAGAGGCTTTAGCCTGCTTCTTAGGGGTTAGGTTATGTCCTGGAGCTGCTGGGGAAACTGAAGCTGACCCATCCAGCCTCCCTGCTTGAACCCAGCACTGACAGAAGCGTGGCTGGATCCCATACATGACAGGGGAGGGGGTGGTGTCACTTTGTCACTTCTTTTGGTCATTCACTATTGGCTGCTGCTGTCTGTTTGCCTTGCTTGGCCTTCCCACACAAGGTTCACACCCCTGCTTTTCCCACCACGGTCACCATTGACCATCAAACAGAGAAGCTCTTCTATCCCAACTATTCAAACAGGCAGAGAGGGGAAGGGGCTTACCCTAACTAAAGGCAGAGCCAATATGGGAATGCAGAACTCCTAGCCACAGAGCTATTTCATACTAATAGTCCCCCTCATTCATGTAATTTCATCATTTACCAAGTACTTTCATGTGGGATCTTCCTCGACCCTCTCACTAACCCTGTGAGATGGAGGGTTTATGACTGCTTGATTTCTAGATGAGCAGCTTGGGGTTTACAGAGTTTAACTGACTTGCTCCAGATCACCCACTGGTAAGTGACAGAGCCAGTGCTCACGCCAGATGCTTGGGCCCCAAGTTATTTGCTTAGCTCTTCATTCTTTACGATATGAGCAAGACTCCCCAGTGCCTAGGGCTTGGGGAGGAGCCAGAGGAATCATATTAACCACAGGCTCATCAGGATCTATACTGGAACAAAGTGTGGGTATTTGTCTTGCCTGCCAGCTGAACAGGATTCTCTAAATTGTGCAGGTGTGTGTGTGGGGGGGGGGGGGGGGTGCTAGCTAATTCAGTTGGTAGAACATGCGACTCTTGATCTCGGCGTTGTGAGTTCAAGCCCCATGTGGGGCATAGAGCTTCCTTAAAAAAGTAAAACAAAATAAAGTAAAATAACTAACTAAATAAATAGAGCAGGTGGGTCCCCAGCTTGAGCAAGTGACCTGGGCAAGGCGGCTTCTGATGGTTGAAAATAGGGCTAGTGACTGTGACCTGCCTCCCAGGTCCACGGAGCAGCCTGGAAACAGCTTTCTGCTCCTGCCCGCTGTGTTCTTTCCATCAGTGTTTTCTGCATCTTGCATGTTGTGGATGGCAAAACGTGCCAGCTGTCATGGTCAACCTCCCCTCCTCTCTAATCGAGCTCAAACATGATGATGGTGATGATGATGATGATGATGAAATGACCCTTGATTCCATTTGCCAAGGGCAT
Organism: Paguma larvata; assembly: GCA_030068075.1. Taxonomy (NCBI): domain Eukaryota; kingdom Metazoa; phylum Chordata; class Mammalia; order Carnivora; family Viverridae; genus Paguma; species Paguma larvata. The sequence continues at coordinate 16,492,201 of CM057842.1, read as the reverse complement.
ACAAGGGCATAAAAGATAGCTTTTATGCATCTAGAGGCCTCGCAGTTCATAATGAAGGAGCCAGGACTAGAGCCCAGTCACAGGGTGACTTCCGCGTAACATTATGCTTCTCTCCCATGCTTCTAACGAAGGATGTGGAAGCACACCTGTGGGTCTCAGGTCGGCGACAAGAGGGTATAGAACCTGGTTGCTGCTTAATGCCTTGTGGGATCTCAGCCAAGTTCTGTGGAGCAGGGGCTCCTTCCACACATTGGTTGCCAACTATGTCTCCGGGCAGTGTTTTTCTCACCTGGGTGCCCTGGAGAGCCAAACGAGGCTGCCATGTCTCTCTCTGCAGGCTAGATCCTGGACACGGGTGCCAACTGTCTAGGTTTCCCCACTGACATCAGTGCTGCTCTCTGGCTGGGTTCTGGGGTGATGTGTGCCGGGAGAAATGCCTGGAGGCGGCTTTCACCCAACCGGCTTGAGCAGGGAGGAGAGCGGCTTGTCTTGATGAAAGAGTCAGATGTGTGTTTTTAGCTGGTGTCAGACTTTCTGAGTTCGTCTCCTCCGACTTAACTGCCCCTTATTTTAGATTAAATTAATTTTAATTAATTAGTTAGTTTATTTATTTTATTGAGTAAATTGGACGTGTAGCATTGTGTAAGCCGAAGGTGTGCAGTGTGTTATTTTGATACATTTATATGGCATAATGTGATTGCCTATTGGAGAGCAAGGCAAAAGGACCCACGGGGACCACCCAGCTGAACGCAAACAGGCTCATTAAGGGACTTCCCTCGAAATAGTCATAGACCCTAACTGACCAATTACAACCAGGCACAGTTCTTAAGATTACCAAAAAAGGGAAACTTCCACAGGTCCTCATATTTCCTCACTCTACCCTGTAACTGTGCCCTTCACCACTGCCTCCTTGTAGACGGGTCTCTCCTTTGCTGTCCTGCCCGCTGCTCTGTTGTGGTGTATTCAGCATACTTCTACCTCTTTTGTTCTGCCTTGGGTGAATTCTTTTACTGCCTGCACCATGGGGCTGGAGCACCCCACATTTGGTAGCCCCCCCATCCAATTCGGGACACCCTACATCCATGTCATGATATTTATCATATTACATAATTAAAGTGCAATGTCATTGTTTATATCCATTGTACTGTGCTTACCTGCCCCTTGCAATGGACTTTCCAGGCCAAGAAAGGGTGCTGACCGAAAGCTATATCCCTTCTCTGTCTAGAGTACACACACCCACCCATTCCTGCCCAAGGGAGAGATGGAGTCAGGGTCCAAGGTTTCAGGAAGGCAAAAGCTATAGTCATAGGCATGAAGAAGACCCATGCAAGCCCTTTCATTGTAGAGAGAAACTGAGGCACTGACAGAAAAGGGATTCAGAATATCAGTGTTGAAGTATTAAAAAAAGGTCAGTTATGCTCAAGGCAAGGATGCTCATAAAACGTTTATTTTTACAAAAAATGTTAAATACATTCTGATGTAATTGAGTGGGGGCCAGGGGTTGGGAGTGGGGATTAGGCATTAAAGGATTAAAAAAAAAAAGGTAGTGTTAAATGGAATATTACCGAGCCTTAAAAAGAATGCAATTCTGACATGCTACGACATGGTTGAAGCTTGAGGACATTACACTAAGTGAAATAAGCCAGTCACAAAAGGGCAGAATGGACACATTCACAGAGACAGAAAGTAGTACAGTGGCTACAAGGAGCTTGGGGGCAGGGAGGAATGGGGAACTAATGTTCAATGGATACAGAGTTTCAGTACAGGATGATGAAAAGTTCTAGAGATGGATAGTGGTGTTGGTTGCATAAAAATGGAAATGTACTTAATGTCATTGAGCTATACACTTAACAAAAAAGATTAAAATGATAAATTTTATGTTATGTATATTTTGCCACAACATAAAGTGTTAAGAGAGCTTAATGCTTGAATCCAAACTCTACTACCAAGGGTTCTTGGGAAGATAAACTGTTACTTCATCAGGCAAGTTTGGTAAAATGCTGCTCTATTCTTGTCTGAAATCCTACCTGTCATGATACTTGGCACTGTAATATTATGATTTCTAATAAATATATATTTGGTCTTCATCCCCATTCCTGGCATAGAGCTCCTAAAATCCTTGGAATTTCCTAAGAGATAAGAATGTAAAGGTGTCTTAATACCCAACATCTATAAAGAACTTATCAAACTCAACACCCAAAAAACAAATGATCCAGTGAAGAAATGGGCAGAAGACATGAATAGACACTTTTCCAAAGAAGACATCCAGATGGCGAACAGACACGTGAAAAGATGCTCAACATCACTCATTATCAGAGAAATACAAATCAAAACCACAATGAGATACTGCCTCACACCTGTCAGAATGGCTAAAATTAACAACTCAGGCAACGACAGATGTTGACAAGGATGTGGAGAAAGGGGAACCCTCTTGCACTATTGGTGGGAATGCAAACTAGTACAGCCACTCTGGAAAACAGTGTGGAGGTTCCTTAAAAAATTAAAAATAGAATTACCCTACGACCCAGCAATTGCACTACTAGGAATTTATCCAAAGGATACAAGAGTGCTGTTTTGAAGGGGCACATGTACCGTAACGTTTATAGCAGCACTATCAACAATAGCCAAAGTATGGAAAGAGCCCAAGTGTCCATCAACAGATGAATGGATAAAGAAGATATGGTATATATATATATATATATATATACACAATGGAGTATTACTTAGTGATCAAAAAGAATGAAATCTTGCCATTTGTAACAACGTGGATGGAACTAGAGTGTATTATGCTGAGCAAAATTAGTCAGAGAAAGACAAATATCATATGACTTCACTCATATGTAGGGTTTAAGATACAAAACAGATGAACATAAGGTAAGGGAAGCAAAAATAATAAAAAAAAAAACAGGGAGGGGAACAAAACACAAGAGACTCTTAAATATAGAGAACAAACTGAGGGTTGCTAGAGGGGTCGTGGGTGGGGGCATGGGCTAAATGGGCAAGGGGCATTAAGGAAGACACTTGTTGGGATGGGCACTGGGTGTTATATGTAGGGGGTGAATCAGTGGAATCTACTCCTGAAATCATTATTGCACAATATGCTAACTAACTTGGGTGTAAATTAAAAAGAAAAAAAAAGAATGTAGAGGTGTCTTGATATTGATAACAAACCACAGTCAACCATACCCGAGTTTATGTTAACAAAGTGTTTTGGGGAAGTGCCTAAGAAATGGGGCTAGTTACCAGGAAAACCAACCATGTGATTATTAAAATCCCTTAATTATTAAATTATTAAGACTCCATTCCCTGACATCTGGAAGGAGGAGAGGGGCTGGAGGTTGAATCGATGGCAAGCGGCCAAGATTTAATCAGTAATGCCTCTCCTCTGTCATGAAACTTCCATAAAAACCCAAGAAAAGGATGGGGTTTGAAGAGCTTCCAGGCTGGTGAACATGTGGAAGAGAGTGGTACCTCAGAGAGAGCCTAGAAGCTCTGAGCCCCTTCCCAGATACCCTGTCTGACACCCCTTCCTTTCCCTCTGGGCATTCGTAAGTTATATCCTTTTATGATCAACTGGTAATCTAGGAAGTAAAATGTTTCTTAGAGTTCGGTGAACTGCATTAGCAAAGTAATAACACCCAAGGAAGAGGGAGTTGGAAACTCCAATCTATAGCTAGTCAGTTAGAAGAGCGCAAATCACAATCTAGATGTGTCTGGACATGTGAATGCTGTCCAAAGGTGAGTTGAATTGTAGGACACCCATCTGGTGTCGGAGAATTGCTTGATAGTGTGGGAAGAAAACACATACTGCCATTGGTGTCAGAGTCAGAACACTAAAACAGGATGAGGCCTACTGGCTGATAGGATTTGACTAATTTACTCAGCATGTATGTATTGTGGGTGTCTCCTCTGAGGAACACAGAGCTTGATGAAGGCTTGTTTGGGGCTGAGGACTCAGAGGGGGTCCCACTGGACCAGCCAAGAGGGTCCTTGGCTTTGCACAGGGTGGATATCAAAGTAGAGCCGAGAGGAAGTTAGAGGAGAGTTTATCGAAGACAGAGAGAATCTAGATACAGACAGAGCGTCTGGGAGACTTGGAAAGGAAAGGGAGTCTTGTTTTTGCTTGGGGTCTGAGGTTTCTTTTTTAAGTTTATTTTATTTTTTAGTAATCTGTACACCCAATGTGTACAGTCACATGCTCTACAAACTGAGCTAGCCAGGAGCCCTGAGCTTGAGATTCTTGATCTTGGGGTCCTGAGTTTGAACCCCATCTTGGGTGCAGAGATAATTTAAAAATAAAATCTTGAAAAAGAAAAGACAAGAATCATATGCTCTTCCAGACTGAGCTAGCCAGGTGCCCTGGGCCTGAGGTTTTTATTGAGGATGGTGGTCTTCTCAGTAATCCAAGAACAAAGACAGTGTTTAGGTGTCCTCCATGAATCACTTATGTCCTGGAGCCAGGGGTCTTGATGAGTCATTGGTCTTGGAAAACAGTTGTGACATGACCATTCCCAGGCACTCCTTAGATGTTATCTATTGTGCTAGAAGACTCCAAAGAAATCACTAAATCCTTGACCTTTATACAAAGAAGACAAACATTGTCTATTCTATAAGGTGTGTGTAAGGTGTGTGTAGGGGGCGTGTAGGTCCTAGTAAGAATGGAAGCAGGAGAAGGAGGGAATAAAGCAATTTTTCATGGGGTCCCTTTAGTTTCTCTGTTTCAGGCTGGGGATTACTAATGTTTTATTGGTTTTGTTTCATTGAGGTATAGTTTACATACAAACACAATATGTATACAGGTCAATTAATTTTACTGACATATACATACATTTAAGCACTACCTAGATCAAAAAAATTCTTACCACTAACCCAAATCAAGGAAGTTCACCACCCCAGAAATTCCCTCAAGCTTCTCTACCCTAGGCCATGACCTCCCCCGGACGTAATCATTGTTCCAGCTTCTTCTATCACCATAGATTAGTTATGCCTGCTCCAAATGCTGTATAAGCGGAATCACTTATTATTGTATTTATCAACTCTTCTGTGTCCAGCTTCTCTTATTCAATACAGTATTTTCGAGATTTACCTATGTTAGTGCATGTACCAGTAGTGGGTTTGTTTGTTTAGAGAGAGAGTGTGTGTGTGTGAGCAGGGGAGAGAGAGGAAAGAGAGAGAGAGAGATTCCTAAGTGGGCTCTATGCTCAGCATGGAGCCCGATGCGGGGCTCAGTCCCACAACCCTGAGATCACAATCTGAGCTGAAATCAAAAGTTGGACACTCAACTGACTGAGCCACCCAGGTGTCCTGTAAGCTATTTTTATAACCGCTGTGGAATGTTCCATTTGTAACTATAAAACAGTCTGTCTATCTATCCTGTGGATTTTTATGTTAGTCCTAGTTTGGGCTTGTTATGCGTGAAGCCACTATGAACATTTTTTATCAGTTTTTTTTAGTAATCTCTACACCCAACGTGGGGCTTAAACTCACGACCCAGAGATCAAGAGTCTCATGCTCTTCCGACTGAGCCAGCCAGGCACCCCTCCGAACATTTTCGTACAAGTCTTTTTTGGGCACACACATCTATTTCTCTTAAGTGTGTGCTTGGCGGAAGAATTGCTGGATCATAGAGGAGTTGTATGTTGGATATTATTAGAATCTAATGGAGTTTAGGTCATAGATACTTCCTGCTTTTTCTCCCAGTGGGTATGCACCTCCCTGCCAGCTCCCAGCATTGCATTTGGTTTTCTCTGCTGGCATTCGGCTTGTCCTTGTTATATTATGGACAAGCCATTCACATGTTCATTTGCATAATGTACATTTCTTGAATGCTAACTATGCACATGGCACTTTGCACACTGGCTGCGTGGAGAATACAGATATGAATAAGACCTCCATCCCAAGGAGTCTACAGCAGCTGATAGGGGAGGTTATAAAAATAAATAATCATAATACGAGGAAGATGTTAAGTGGCCAAACTAAGATTGAGATAAAGCATTATAAGAGTTCAGAGGTGAGAAACATAATGTCCAGCGGACAATCAGAATAGCTTCATGGAGGAGACAACATTTGGGTTCAGTGCTGAAGGAGAAAAGTCAACTAGAACATGATCAGGAGGTACCAGGGTGGCTCAGTCTGTTGAGTATCTGACTCTTGGTTTTGTCTCTAGTCATGATCCCAGGGTCATGAGACCGAGCCCCACATCGGGGTCCATGATGAGCGTGGTGCCTGCTTAAGATTCTCCCTCCCTCCTCTCTCTCTCTCTCCCTCCCTCCCTCTCTCTGCCTCTGTCTCTCTCAAGGCGCCTGGGTGGCTTAGTCAGTTAAGTGTCTGACTCTTGATTTTGGCTTAGGTAAAAATTGATGGGGTTTTCGGGTGTTGGTGGGGTTCGGAGCCAAAGGCCAGGAAAGATTTCTTGAATATGTCTTTGGTGCAAAAAGATGATTTCATTAAAGCACGGCGACAGGGCTCATGGGCGGGAAGAGCTGCACTGGGGTTGTGCAGAGTCACTGTTTATCTACTGTGGAGATTGGGGAGGTAAAGTCACGAGAAAGTTTCTTAAAGGGATTTTCCTGTGCTAAAGAGGGTTTACAGATTACTGGAGGCCTAGGTATTGTCAAGCTCAGGTGTTTTTCCCTCTAGCAAAGCATTATTAAGATAGTAGGGAGTTTCCGGAGATTAGGCTATTGATGAGATATTTGTAAACTGAGGGAGACTCTATCAGTTTAACCGTTTGTTTTCTGTCCTTTCCTTTGTTCTTGAGCAGCCGGAGTGCCTGCGGAATATCACACAAGTGGGGGGGTTATGCTAGCTTGTGCTTGGCCCTCAGCTTGCCTATGGTCCCTCATCAATGATCTCGCCATTTGTGAGTTTGAGCCCCACATTGGACTCTGCGCTGACAGCATGGAGCCTACTTGGGATTCTCTCTCCTCTCTCTCTCTCTCTGCTCCTCCCCAGCTTGCTCTCTCTCTCAAAAAAAAAAAAAAAAAAAAATCTCTCCCTCTGCCCTTCTCCCCTGCTCTCTCTCTTTCCAAAATTAAAAAAAATAAAAACAGGGGCACCTGGGTGGCTCAGTTGGTTAAGCCTCCAACTTCAGCTTAGGTCATGATCTCACAGTTCTTGGGTTCGAGCCCCGTGTCAGGCTCTGTGCTGACAGCTCGGAGCCTGGAGCCTGCTTCCGATTCTGTGTCTCCTTCTCTGCCCCTTCCCAACTTGTGCTCTGTCTCTCTGTCTCTCAAAAATAAATAAACGTTAAAAAAAATTAAAAAAAAAAAAAGAAGCAAAAAACGTGTTCAGAACGTGGTATAAGAGGTGGGCAGGGTTGAGATTTCTGGATGGAGGGCGCAATGCAGGCCAGAGCAGAATCTGTCAACGTTTGGAGCGTGTGACCCCTTAAGCTTATGACGACCGAGTCCATGCTGCTCTAGCGGGCTCACTGCCATGTCCCTAGTGTCTGGCCAGGGCTGGCACACAGAAGGTACTCAGTCAAAATGTATTTCTTTGAGCCGAGAGTGGTTGGGTTTGGCTGCAGCAGAGGGAGCTTGGAGAGAGTCAGCGGGGGAGAAGGAGAATGTCTTAGTTATCCACTGCTGTGCAACAAATTACCTCCAAACTCAGTGGCTTAATTCAACAAGAAACATTTATTATCTCTCACAGTTTCTGTAGATCAGGAATTCGAGAATGGTTTGGCTGGTCGGTTCTGGCTTGAGGTCTCAAGCCCTGCAAGAATGTGTTGCTGGGGCCACAGTCGTCTCCGGGTCTGATGGAGGCTGGGGGACCCCCTTGGGCCAGGGCTCACTTGTGCGGGGCAGGGTGGCAGGTTGGTGCTGGCTTTGAGGCCAGACCTCACTTCCTCCCTGCAGGGGCTCCTCACAGCGCTGCTCAAGTGTCCTAAGGGTATGGTCACTGCCCCCCCTCCCGCCCCCCAGTGAGCCATCCCAGAGGAAGGAGCCAGGAGGAAGATGTGACCTTTTTACTGCTTGGCCTCCCAGTCATAGCATGGCTCCTGCCACATTCTAGGCATTAGAAGCAAGTCACTAAGTCTGGCCCACATTCAAGGGGAGGAGGATTCGGCTCTACCTTTGAAAGGGAAACATCTAGAAGGAATCTTTGGATATATTTTACATCGCCATGGTGATGGTGGGAAGATTCCTCTGCTCAGAACTCACGGGCTCTCAGGGCTGAGTGGGACCCCCAGGGACCCATCCTCCTCGGGAGATCCAGCAGTCCTGCCCTGGTGTTATCCACCCAGGGGGCCCTGAGCCCTGACAGCAGGTGAGGTAGCAAAAACGAAAAACGAACAAGAAAGTGAAGACCCTGCGCTGCACGCTGCGGAGAACTCTGGAAGCGGCCGAGCCCAGGGCAGGGAGCCCTCGCTGTCTGGGGAGAAGTACCTCGAGGACACGAAAGCTCTTTCCCCAGTAGAGTCAGGGAAGGCCTCCCGGGGGTGGCGTCTGAGCTGTATTCTCCCAAAGCTTTTACCGAGCTCACGAGCGTGGGGCCGGGTGCGCCAGCCCAAGGTTAAACACGCGCGGTCTGCCTCCGAGAGCGGCAGCGGCCGGGAGGGGCCCCCGCCGACCGCGGCACCCACGCCGTCTCTGCCCCCCGTCTGCCCCTACCTTCGGAGGCCGCTGGCTGCCGGCATCCGGCTTTTCCCACGAGAGAACCGTGAGCGCTTCCGGGCAGTCCAGGTACCCCGGAGATTGTGTGCCCTTCACCCATCTCCCCTCTTCAAAGGCCATTCGCCAGGGGGCGCTTGGGTGGCTCAGCTGGCTCGGCGCCAGACGCTTGATTTCGGCTGAGGTCATGATCTCATGGTTCCTGAGTTCGAGCCCCGAGCCCCACATCGATTGGTCCGGATTCTCTCTCTCTCTCTCTGCCCCTCCTTCCATCCACGTTCACTCTTTCTCTCTCTCTCAAAAATGAACTTAAAAAAAAGTTTTTTTTTGTTTTTTTGTTTTTTTTAAAGAGGGAGTCTTCTCTCCTTCTCCGCTCCTGCTTCTCTGATGGCGTTTGCCCTGCCCCCGCCTCTCCATTTCTGAGCTTCTTGACTTGGTGTCCGAGAGAGTCTGGAAGGTTCTCCCCCCGCTTATCTCTTTCTCCCCTCAGCAATTGACGCTCAGGGTAAGTTTCAGGATTTGCTTGGTGAATAGGAGAGTCTGGGCAACTCCTGTTTCCCTCAGGAAGCAACGAGTGTCACCTCTGGGCCTTTTTCCTTTGCTGGCCCAGACTGGTGAGCAGCCCCCTGTCCCCTCATCCCCCCGCACCACGTGTCCCCGCCCGTACTCCTGGGCAGGCTCCTCAGGGCCTGCTGGAGTCTAGTGGGGACAATAGTACATATTTTTAAAAGCCAGGGCTGGGTGCATAGAACACCACGAAGCTGTTCCTTTTGATACATTGGTTGTAATTTCTTGGAACTGGCTGTGTGACCTTGGGCAAGTTATTTAGCCTCTCTGAGCCTTAAGTTCCTTATCTGTCAAAGAGGGAACGTTGTGAGAATTAAAGCTGATAAGTGTAAAACTTCGGGCTCTCTCTGAACAACGTGAGGGTTGAGAAACTGGGGCATTTCTGTCCTGTCCTTCTTGCAGGGCTGGCGTGAGGACTGGAAACAGGAGCTGTGGCTGCTGGACAAAGGAGGGCTGTGACTCTTCAGGTAAGTCACTACGTGTCTCCTGTGAACTTTACGGAATTTAGGAAAGGTGTGGCGGAGAGAAGCTGGGCACTGGTGGTCCCCGAGGCTCAGAGACTCCTGATTTGCCAGCAGGGCTCTTTCGAGCCCAGCCCGGGTCGGCCAGGAGCTGGAGCTGGACACTGCATTGACAGTGACACCCTGGACTGGGAGGAAAGAGACAAGATTAGGGGGCTGTGATCAGAAAGACACCTGCAAGTCAAGGGGAAAATGCACATTTGAAAACTCTAGAATCCTAGCCACTAGATCACCAGGGAGCTGGAAAATGAGTGTTTGAGAGCCTGGGCAGGCTGAGGTGGTGATCTCACGATCACGTGAGGCTGGTTGTAAGACCAGAGTAATGGGGCGCCTGGGTGGTTCAGTCGGTTGAACGTCTGACTCTTGGTTTTGGCTCAGGTCATGATCTCTCATTTTCGTGGGTTCGAGCCCCGTGCTGACAGTGTGGAGCCTGCTTGGGATTCTCTCTCTCTCCCTCTCTCTCTCTCTGCTCTTCTCCCACTCCCACTCTCTGTCCTCAAATAAATAAATAAGCTTTAAAAAAAGAAAAGGGGGGGCATGGTTCCTCAGTTGGTTAAGTGTCTGACTTCACCTCAGGTCATGGTCTCACAGTTCATGGGTTTGAGCCCCACATTGGGCTCTGTGCTGACAGCTCAGAGCCAGGACCCTGCTTCGGATTCTGTGTCTCCCTCCCTCTCTGCCCCTCTCCTGCTCACGCTCTGTCTCTCTCTGTCTCTCAAAAATGAATAAACATTAAAAAAATAAAAAGAAAAAAAAAGAACAGAATAGAGAATAGAGAAGTCTTGAAACTGGAAGGAAGCATGGAGGACAAGCAGGTCAATACGACGAATTTCCAGATGAGGAGTTCCGACTCCCAGTTTGTTCTTGCTGGGGGGTGAGCTGGACTGTGGCTGAGGGTCAGAGGACAGGTCAACGGACAGACTACGGCTTCAAAGGAAAAGAAAGTCTTTAGGGAGATCAGAGTTCCCAGTGAGTTGGGAATTAGGACAAACTGAACTATCTTCCCCACTCACTAAAGATTTCTCACCTCTGGGAGAAGTCTTCGCCATTTTTTTCTGTCACAAAAATTGCCCTCATTGTCAACTGGCTAATAAAAGCAATAGAAAAAACCTTGACCACCTGCCCTGCTGTTGTCCCCACTGCTGGCTCTCTCCCCACCTTCCTCTACTCTGTCAGATGACAAAGCCTTGCACACACACATAGACACACACACTCACACTCACGCGTGCGTGCACACACACGCATGCGTGTGTGCGTGCTTGTCCAGCTAAGTGGCTCCCCATTGTTTACTGAGTCAAAACCGGATGCCCTTTTCTGTCTTTCAAGGCTGTCCCAGCTTGGGCATAGTTCAGCTCATTGGCCTCCTCTCCCACCACTCTGCCCCCAGAGTCCTCAGCTGCTTTGCGGCTTCCCCAAAGGGCGTTGCGTTTTCCTACTGCCCTGTTTTTCCTACTGGTATGCCTTCTTCCCCCTTTCTTCCCTTTGCCTTTAAAACCGTATTTATTTATTTATTTATTTATTTATTTATTTATTTATTTAGAGACAGAGACAGAGAGAATCTTAAGCAGGCTCCACACTCAGTGCAGAGCTCTATGCGGGGCTCAATCCCATGACCCTGGGATCATGACCTGAGCTGAAATCAAGAGTTGGATGCTCAACTCAGAGCCCCTGCCTTTAAAATCTTATCTTTCAGGCTAATTTCCTAAGGCTCCAGGAGACTGCCCTTGACTCCTGCTACCATCCATCCCCAGCAGAAACGACTTCCCTATTACACTATCTATCAAAGTCTGACTTGAATTATACAGTCTCCTCACTCACAACATGTTATTATGAAACTTTTCAAATGTACAGAAAAACTGAAAAAATTTCAGTTAGCACCCATTTCTCTAGCACCTTGTTTCTACTCTTAACACTTTATTAAGCTTGTTTTTATTACACGTCTATTCATCTTTCTTTGCTACTATCCATCTATCATTAATCCATGTTCTTTGATACATGTCAAAATAAATCTAGATATCACTACACTTTTCTGTAAATACTTCTAGATGTAGGGGTGCCTGGGTAGCTCAGTCGGTTAAGCATTCAACTCTTTTTTTTCTTTTTAATGTTTATTTTTGTGAGAGAGAGAGAAAACGCTAAGAGGGTGGGGTGGGAGAGAGAGAGAGAGGGAGACAGAGAATCCGAAGTGGGCTCTGTGCTGACAAGAGACGGCCTGATGTGGGCCTCGAACCCACCAGCTGTGAGATCATGACCTGAGCCGAAGGCAGACACTTAACTGACGGAGCCACTCAGTCGCCCCAAGCAGCTGACTTGTGATCTCGGCTCTGGTCTTGATCTCAGGGCTGTGAATTCAAGTCCCCATGGAGCTCCATGCTGGGTGTGAAGACAAAAAAATATTAAATAAATAAATACTTCTAGATGTATGCTATTCATCAGAGCTCTTTTTTACAGTTTTTTTTCTATTTTTATGCAAAATCTGCATACAGTAAAATACATAAATCTCAAGTGTACGTTTGCTGAATTTGGACAAGTGTGTACACCTGTGCAATCCACTCCCTACCAACATATGGAACAATATCATCATGCGGAAAGTTTCCCAGCAACCTCCTCCCTGCCTCCACCCTGGGCAACCACTCTTCTGATGGTTTTTCCTGTTTTAGAACTTCATATAAATGAAATCACACAGTGTGTACTCTTACGTAAGGCTTTTTCCACTCAGCATTTTTTAGACCTGTTACATAAAAGCAGTCGTTTGTTCCTTTTTATTGCTGAGTAGTATTCCATTGTGTGGATGTACTGTAATTTTCGTTTATCCTGTTGATAGATGTCTGGGCTATTTCCTGCTTGGGGCTATTAAGAATATAGTTGCCATTGTCAACTACAATTTAAAAAAAGAATATTGTTGCCGTCAACATTCTTTTTTTTTTTTTTAACGTTTATTTATTTTCGAGAGACATAGAGATAGAGCGTGAGCAGAGGAAGGGCAGAGAGAGAGGGAGACACAGAATCTGAAGCAGGCTCCAGGCTCCGATGAGCCATCAGCACAGAGCCCGATGTGGGGCTCGAACTCACAGACCGCGAGATCATGACCTGAGCCGAAGTCGGCCGCTTAACCGACTGAGCCACCCAGGCGCCCCTCTTTTTTTTTTTTTTTTTTTTTAACGAATGCTTATTTTTGAGAGAGAGAGAGAGAGCATGAGTAGGGGAGGGAAAGGGAGGGAGAGAGAATCTGAAGTGGGCTCGGACCTCTCAGTGCAAAACCTGACCTGGGGCTCAAACCTACAAACCATGAGATCATGATCTGAGCCAAAGTTGGATGCTCAACCGACTGAGCCACCCAGGTGCCCCTACTGTGAACATTCTTGAACCAATCTTTGTGTAGATGTATGTTTTAATTTTCTTGGCTAAATGTGAAATTAAGTTGGTCTTTTTCTTCCTCTGGATTGTGAGCTTTTTGAGGGCTGATTTATTTAGTCTCTAGCCCCAAGCACAATGCCTTGGTACATGGTAGGTTCTCAGTACACATTTGTTGAAGTGAAGCGTAATTCAAGCACAACATAATTTCCCCATATTCTATATAATATTCACCTTCATTTAGCACACTATGGGCCCAGTAAGATATGAGCATTATTCCAATCTTCCAATGAGCCTCTGAGGTAGGTAAGAATTATCCCATATTACAAGTTAGGAAACAGGTCAGGAGAATCTAGGTGAGGTGTTGGAGGTCACAGAGTAGGTGAGGGGATGAGACAGGATTTGAAAGTGACACTGTTTGTGTGAAGCAGATTCCTCTATGCTGTTTTGCTTCTCTGAAGGTCTCAGCTCTTTTAGCTAGAACCCTTGGAGTGACTGTCACAGTTCACCCTTTATCTACTCTCAACGATTAGGCAAGTCAGTGTCTCTCCCCTCCCTCCATTCCCATTAGTCATGAATCTGTTTTCTGGTGGAACTCCGGATCTCATATAGCTTGACAGAGGCCAAAACTGCACCCCTCCAGGTGGAAGGCAGACAGTTTACCTCAAAATGCTGAGTGTCAACAGGCAAATGTGGACAGAGAAGTGAAATGGAAAGTCCACCCCTGTGCAACCATCACAGTAGAGACTGGCTTAGGCAAGAGTCATGAGTGAATGTGAAATCTAAGGGATAATTTTGATGAGGAGCAGGGTGTAAGCCTGTCTTAAGGTCCCCCTCCACAGATTGCTTATTAGTTCCAAGGGGAAAATATAGCAACAATACACTGGAAAAATCAGAACACACAATGACTTGATGGTTGAAATTCACATCACTAGTGAGGGGCAGATGGATACCACATGCCTCCTGATACAATGCCCTGACGAGGACATGGCATCATTTCTATGGTATTTTAGACCGAATCTAACCAGGAGAAAACATCAGACACCCAAATGAAGCACATTCTAAAAGAGAGAGAGGGAGAGAGCGCTATATTCTTCAAAAGTGTTAATTTCATAAGACGCACATACATGCACATGCACACACATACAAAGGCTGTGAAAATGTTCCACATTAATGAAAACTATGGAGACACAGCAGCTGAATGTGATATTCGATCCTAGACCGGATCCTGTTTCAGAGGAGAAAAAATTTAAGGACATTACTGAGTCAAGTGACAAAATTGAAATATGATGATAGATTGGATCAAACTCCTGAGTCCATTTAAATATACTGAGTTGATATCTGTATTGAGGTTATAAGATATATATTATGGGGCGCCTTGGTGGCTCGGTTGGTTAAGCGTCTGACTTCAGCTCAGATCATGACCTCGCGGTCTGTGAGTTCAAGCCCCGAGTCGGGCTCTGTGCTGATGTCTCAAAAGCCTGGAGCCTGCTTAGGTTTCTGCATCTCCCTCTCTCTCTGCCCCTCCCCTGCTCACTCTATGTCTCTCAAAAATAAATAAACGTTAAGAAAAAGATATATTATTAGAAATGCACACTAAAGTATTCAGGGGTTAAAAGCCATCATGTATATGATCTACACTCAAATGGTTTGAAAAATATCTATTTTTGGTGTGTGTGTGCAATATATAGAGCAAATGGGAGAAAGTGTTGAAAAGAAGTGAATTTTGGATATTGATAAGTGAAAAAGGGTATATGATAGCTACCATTTTCATCTTTGAGGCTTTTCTTTTTAAATTTTTTTTTAAAATGTTTATTTCATTTTTTTGAGAGAGAGACACACAGAGCATGAGCAGGAGAGGGGCAGAGAGAGAGGGAGACACAGAATCCGAAGCAGGCTCCAGGCTCTGAGCCGTCAGCACACAGCCCGACCCGACGCAGGGCTCGAACTCACAAATGATGAGATCATGATCTGAGCTGAAGTCGGATGCTCAACCGACTGAGCCACCCAGGCGCCCCTCCTTGAAGCGTTTCAATTAAGTTTGAAATGATTTCCAAACAAAAAGTTTAGAAAATGCTCCCCCAAAATGTCCCTGGAACCCTAATGCAGTCAGTGAGGACCACGCTGACAAGAACTCCATGGACATGAGCCTCTTTCCTAAATATGTTAGTTTGTCCCAACCTGCCAAATGTGTGATCTCAAGCTAAGTGAAAAAGTGCCAAGGACCTACAGCGGGCATTTTCGAAAAGAATCCCTTCATCTCTGTCCCCTCTCAGAACGTCTTTCCCAGAGCAGGCTCTCACTGAAGTTTGTTAAATCAGCCGGGGTTGCTTTCGGCTTGGGAGTGATGGTGGTGAGCTCTGAATAGGTCCGAGGGCTGGGACGCCTCCTTCTGTCCTGCGGCATGATGTCAGTCTCCTTAGCCGTGGGGCGATGGGTTTGGATCAGAGCAGAAGCTGTAAATCGGCAACCCAAGGGCCACCAGTCCACAGACATATTTGTCCTACACAGTGTTGTATTTTATTTTACTATTATTATTTTCTTTTAGTTTTTATTTTAGAAAGAGACAGAGAGAGGGAGAGACAGAGAGAGAGAGAGAGAGAGAGAGAGAGAATCCATGCTCAGCACGGAGCCCAGGGTGGGGCTAGATCCCACGATCCTGGGATCGTGACCTGAGCTGAAATCAAGATTTGGACATTCAGCCAACTGAGCCACTCAGGAGCCCCCTTTTAATTAATCAATTAATTTTTTATGTCCTACATGGTATTTGCTGACATTCAACAACCAGGATACTGCGCATAAAATTTGACTCCATCTTTTCCAACCACACAGGGCCCACATTTCCAGCAACTGGTAGCAACTGATTGGAGTTGGGGCATGAGCCCTGTGCTCCCCACAGTCCCCAGCCCACTCTTTTTTTTTTTTAATTAAAAAAATTTTTTTTAATGTTTATTTATTTTTGAGACAGAGAGAGACAGAGCATGAGTCGGGGAGGGGCATAGAGAGAGGGAAACACAGAATCCGAAGCAGGCTCCAGGCTCTGAGCTGTCACTCAGAGCCCGACGCTGGGCTCGAACTCACAGACCGTGAGATCATGACCTGAGCCGAAGTCGGACGCTCAACCGACTGAGCCACCCAGGCGCCCCTAAAAAAATTTTTTTTAATGTTTATTTTATTTTTGAGAGAGAGAGCGTGAGCAGGGGAAAGGCAGAGAAAGAGGGAGATACAGAATCTGAAGCAGGCGCCAGGCTCCAAGCTGGCAGCACAGAGCCTGATGTGGGGCTTGCCTTGAACCCACAAACCGGGAGATCACGACCTGAGCCGAAGTGGCTTAACCAACGGAGTGACCCAGGGCTCCCCTCCTACCCTCTCTTTTATAACTAATCAGCTTCTTCATTTACAGTTAGTTTCTGCTTGGTCTTTGGACTGGAAGCCATCTACTTCCCATCTTCTCCGATCATCTCTTATCCCTTTAGGGATTTCACCTGATGAACAAGAGGTTGGATGGAGCGAAGAGTGAGGTAAAGAAGAATAACAGAACCAAAACGAGAGTCGTGTCAAGTACAGTGGCTTACAAAGGACCAGACTGGTTCAAGACATGGCCTTAACCACTGGAGTTGCAGATGGGATGGGATGCTTGGAGTCAGAGTTGGAAAGAAACTAGGAGGTTTTATTGGGACTGAGGGTTCAAGACAGAGGATGGAAGAAAGATTGAGGGAAAGCCAGGTATTTGGGGAGAGTGCCAAATGCCTGGAACTGAGGGCATTACTGTGAGCAGTCTTGGCATCACAGCTAAGAGCAGTTATGATTTGTAGCCAGGAAGTGAATCCTAGAGAGAAAAGGGAAAGAGAAAAAAACTGTAAAATCAAGGTATAGTGGCAAGGAATCAAAGGATGTGGTGTTTAGTTCCAGATCTGCCACTTACTAATTGTGTGGTCTTGGGCATATTATGCTGCATCCCCGAATCTGTTTCCTCAGCTTCAGAATAGGGATGACAATATGAGCCCTCCCTGCCTCAGAGGTATAGAAAGGCTAACCAGCAATAACAGAGAGCAAAGCACTTAGTAACTGGGGAAGCCCTATCCCAAAGTGAGATAAAAAATCTAGGTGTAATTTAGTCTTAGAATTCTGGAGCTTGAAGCTATTAGAATTGAAAAGAGTTCAGCAAGGTTACTACATATAAAGGATATATATATAATACATATAAAGGTTACTACATATAAAAGGAATCGCATTTCTATATACCAGTAATCATTTACAAAATGTGATAGGAAAAAATAAAATCGCTATGGCACTTAGGAATTCACCTCACAAGAGGGTTTGTGAGACTTCTATAGAGAAACATGAAACTTGATGACTTTTATTTTTTTTTAATATTTATTTATTTATTTATTTTTTTTTTTTATAATTTTTTTTAATGTTTATTTATTTTTGAGAGACAGAGAGACAGAGCGTGAGCAAGGGAAGGGCAGAGAGAGAGGCAGACAGAATCTGAAGCAGGCTCCAGGATCTGAGCCATCAGCACAGAGTCCGATGCGGGGCTCGAACCCACAGGCCGTGAGATCATGCCCTGAGCCGAAGTCGGCCACCCAACCGACTGAGCCACCCAGGCGCCCCTTAATATTTATTTATTTTTGAGAGAGGGGGAAAGAGACAGAGTGCGAGTGGGAGAGGGGCAGAGAGAGGGAGACACAGAATCCAGAGCTTTGAGTGTCTGCGACCCTCTCATTTAACAAACTGTGAATTTGAGGCCCCAAGACAAGAAATTACATAGCAAGTTTAGGGGCAAGGGGGGGATAGTGGTCTGTTAGGTTTCGAGTAGAACCTCCTTTTGAGCTCCCTCTGGGGATAGGTGAATATAACTAATCCAAGGAAGAGGTACCCACTTAGAGGGGAGCGGTTCGTGTGAGGGAATGCCCCCAAACTGTGTGTTTTATCAATCTGCTCGAAAGAGACAGGTCTTTGAAACTAGTCCTGAGGTTTCAGGAACAAGGAAACACTTAGGGAACCTTGAAAGAAGTAGTCTTATCTCGAGAGAAAGGAAGTCCCCCGTTGCACATTACGTAGCGTGCACAGTGAATGAAATCACAGAGAGTGAGAGGTGAAAAGACCATCTTGTTCTACTTGCCCTGATAGAGATGAGGAACCTGAGGCCCAGAGATGGGAAATGGCTTGCCCACGGCCACACAGCTTGTTCTGGAAGAGCTGGGACTATAACAGGGTTTCTTGTAGTCCAGCGGTTTACTCCATGTGCCAGTTTGGATTGCGTATTTTGGCAAATAACAGGGGCTAATGGTGGCTTACACCAATGGAGATTTACTGACTAACAATGGCTTTCAGAAATAGGGGTTACTTTCCTCACTTTACAAGAGGTCCAGAGGGGGACGGTCACATTGGTGTGGCTGCCGGAGGATGCTAAGGACCTAGTCTCCTACTATCTTCCTACTCCTCACCTTCAGCCCATGACTTTTGTCCTCACTGTCTTAAGATGGCTGTATCACCTCTAGGCATTGTGTCTGTATTCCAGGCAGCTGAGTTTGTCTTTTTATAAAGACTTAGCTGAAAGCTCCATCCAGGGAGACACATGGCGATCCCAACTGCAGAGGAGTCAGGATAGGTGTCCAGGCACTATAGTAGGAGGTGGCAGGGGGCTTTTGAATTGTTAGTCTCTAATGTTTGCTGCTTCACTATGCTACGCTACTGTATCTATCTATCTATCTATCTATCTATCCATCCATCCATTAAAGATTTAATTTTCTTAAGTAATCTTTGCACCCAATGTGGGGCTTGAACTTACAACTCTCAAGATCAAGAGTTGCCAACTGAGCCAGCCAGGTATCCCTGTGCTGTTTCATTCTAAAGATGAAAGGAGGGGTGGGTGCAACAAACTCCTGCCTGAGAATCAGAAAATAGGTTCAAGTTTGCATTCTGCTATTTATCTGTAGGTCTTTGACCTGTCTCAGTTACCTCACTTGAAAACGATTTGGGCTAAATTACCCCCAAAAACCCTTCTGGCTCTTAATTCTATGACCCTGCCCTATTCAAATCCTAATCCATGTACTTTTATTTCCCTCTCCCCATGGAATTCTAACATAAACATCGTCAATTATGATAATAATTGGTATGTAAAAATTGCATATTTATCTGATAAGTGTTTGTACCAGGAAATTGCAGTCAGAGGTTCCTACCTTGAAAGCATCAAGGTATCTCCATAAACATATTTTCTTCTAAAAGTTGTAAAGTTTTGGGGCACCTGGGTGGCTCAGTCGGTTAAGCATCTGAATCTTGATTTCATCTTAGGTCATGATCTCATGGTTGTGAGATCAAGCCCCATGTCGGGCTGCACGTGGAACGTGGGAGCTTGCTTGGTGGGATTCCCTTTCTTCACTACCCCCCCCTCCTCCCAAGAGCACATTCATGTGCACGGGCACTCTCTCTTTCTCTCTCAAAATAAATAAATAAACATTAAAAAAAAAGAAGTTTATGTTAAGTCTGGAGGTGGGGAAACAGAATGAACCTGTACTTTGAGAAAAAATCTATTAGGGCAGATCCATGTTGACACGAAAAATTAGCACATATGTGGAGAGTGCTGTACTGGAGAGGCATAGGTCGGGTGCAGGAGCATGTGTATGAACTGGAGGGAGTGGTGTCCCAATTGTGTAACTCAGACCGAAGCAGGTGGGATAGAGGGCTTGGCAGCAGCTGTAGCAGGAAAGAGAAAAGGGATTGAACCAGAACAGCCTCAGTGTTGGTGGAGATGTTTCTGAGACAGAAGGAATATCTGGTAGGCCTGAGGTGGGGAGAAGGGAGGGAATAATTGAGAATGACTTTTGAGTGTCTGGCTTGGGATACACATAACATGGTGACTTTATTACTTTCAAGAAGGAATGGAAGATTCCAGCACTTTTGAATTTCCCTAGCCATCTGACTTCTAAGGAGTGCAAAGCTAATTCCATTCTTGAAGCCCGGGACAGGCGTTGGGGCTGGCTACTCCAGGCAGCAGGAAGGATCAGAGTAACTTTTGAAGCTCCCGCCTGTGTGTTTTCCTTGTAACAGTTAAGCGCATGCTTAGACGAAATCTGTGGGCTTTGGTATGAAATAATGCTAACTGCACCAGGACAGGAAGCCTATTTTATTTATCTTTTTAGAAGTGGCCCTCACTGTGTGGCCCTTTCTTTTTTTTCTTTTTAAAGTTTTTTTCTTTTTATTTTTAATTTTGAGAGACATAGAAACAGAGCATGAGCAAGGGAAGGGCAGAGAGAGGGTGTCTGAGCCAGCACAGAGCCCGACGTGGGGCTCGAATTCACAGACCTTGAGATCATGACCCGAGCTGAAGTCGGCTGCTTAACCGACTGAGCCACCCAGACGCCCCATGTGTGGCCCTTTCTGATGGGCAGATCATCATTCAGTGTCTGTTGGATAAATGAATTCAGACTCACGATGGTAGTTCCCCTGCTTTGGAGTCTGGGTGTTAAAAAGGGGAAAAGCTTTGAGTTTGGTCCGACACCTGTGTTATTAATTGGTCTGTGACCTAGATTAGTCATTTAGTTCTCTGTGATTGGCCTAAAGGTCTTTCCAGGGCTCCAAATTCATAGTTCTATACCTTTTCCACTTCTCCTTTTTCCCTGCATTCCTTCATATTTGTATAGGCTATAAATACTCCTTTAAAGTCATTCTGAGTAGTACGCTGTAAATGTTTATTAAGTGCTAGGCACCAATCTAAGTACTTTATTTATACCAACACATTTGATCCGCCTAACAACCCTAATAAGGTAGATGTGACTATTATTCATTTTACAGTTAAGGAAACTGAGGTATTGAGAGATTAAATATCTCCCACAAGCTCACATAACTTGTAAGTAGCAGTTCCCAGATTTGCACACAGGGACTCAGGGTCCAGAGTCCAAGTTTAACTACCTCACTATGCTACCTCTAGGTCACTCTAACAGGGACTATGACAGAGGCTGGTGACTTGCATTATCTCATTTTTACTGAGGCAACTAAAGCTTAACTTCCCGAAGTTACACACAAAGTAGCAGCGCTGACTCGAACCAGGGCTTTCAACCAAGTCCAGTGCTCTTTCTGGTAACCTGCCTGCTCTAGAGGTTGGCTACATGCCCCAGTGCCTGGTTGCTCGAGTTAAAGCACCACACTTGATTACCGGCTTGTGGTCATTAGGTAAATTACAAAACTTGTGTTTGTTTCTCATCTGTAAAATGAGAAAGGGAACATTAATACCAATTATAAAGCATTGTCGTGACAACTAAATGAGTAATTAGGAGTCACATACCTACAAGAGTGCCTGGGACATAATAAGCACTTAAGAGGCCTTAGCTGTCACTTTTCCTTCTGAACCACTGCTATCTAGCAGAAATCTATCGTGAGCCAAATAGGAATTTTAAGTTAAGTGGCCACATTTTAAAAAGCGAAAAACCAAAAATAATCATGAAATTTAAAGAAAATGTTTATTTTTGAAAGAGAGGGAGAGAGAGCACGAGCGGGGAGTGGCAGAGAGAGGCAGACAGAATCCCAAGCAGGCTCCGTGCTCAGCACAGAGCCCCACCTAGGGCTGATCCCATGATCGTGATTCTGGGATCATGACCTGAGCAGAAACCAAGAGGAGGCCGAACCGACTGAGTCACCCAGGTGCCCCATGAAATTATTCTAAATGTGTTTTATTTAACCAAATAGATCTAAAACTGTAACCAATTTTATAATCAACTACCCAGTTTATAATCAATATAAAATTATGACATATTTTACGTATGTTTTCTACTAAGTCTCGGAAAGCCGGTGTGTATTCTACACCTACAGCACATTTCAACTTGGACCAGCAAAGTCACTTGTGGCTAGTGGCAGCGCAGCCCTGGAGAGGCCCCACACCCGCGTCCCCGTCCCCCCATGGTTCCTTCCCGCGACCAGCTGGCCCGCGCCCTAGGCCCCGCCTCACGCCCCTCCCAGGTTACATCACAGAGCCCGCAGGCCCCACGGGCCGGGAGACCCGGGCCCGGCCGCGTGTGCCCGGCTGCTCGCATCCTCCCAGTTCCAGGCACCCAAGTTCTGAGAGAAAGCGACGTCCGGCACAAGGCCGCGGCGGCGGTCGGTCTGCCCGCCGGCCGCCCGGGCGCTAGCGGGCGGGAAGGGGGGAGTCTGAAGCCCCCATGCGTACCTCGCCCCCAACGGCCCTCCGCTCGCGCCGCTACCACGGCGAGGTCGAGGCGGCGGGGCCGGCGCCCATTGGCTTGACACAGCCCTCCGCCCGCCCCCTCGTCGCGCTTATTGGCCGGAGCCGCGGCGCCCGCGGGATAGGCGGTGGCGGCGCCCCTCCCTCGCGCCGGCCCTCAAGAGAGCGACGAGGAAGCGGC
Organism: Paguma larvata; assembly: GCA_030068075.1. Lineage (NCBI taxonomy): Eukaryota > Metazoa > Chordata > Mammalia > Carnivora > Viverridae > Paguma > Paguma larvata. The sequence goes on along the minus strand of CM057842.1, from coordinate 16,469,779 downwards.
CGCCTCCCTGCGCCCCGCCCCACAGGCTTGCTCGGTGGCCCCGGCTCCTCCCGACTTCTCCCGGCTCCTCCCGGCTCCTCCCGGCCCTCTCCCGGCTCCCTCCGGCTTCGGCTCCGGCGCGGCGGCGGCGGGTAGGTGCGGCGACAGGCGGGACTCGATCGGAGGGGCGGCCTCCCCACTCTCCCGGGGGCTGCCCGAGCGGCGCCCTGCGGCCGCCAGGGATCCCGCAAGGCCCGCCCGGGCGGGTAAGGGCGGTGGCCGTGGGCCTGCGGGACGCGGGGGCGGGAGGGCAGGGGGCCCGAGGGCGTGATCTTCCGAGGCTTCGGGGCGCGATCCTGGAGCCCCTTGGGGCCGAGCGGGCTGAGAGGACCGGCTTCGGGCGTGTGGAGCGTGGGACTGAGTGGCACGCCTCAGGCTCGGGTTGGGGCTGCGGTCGGGGAGCGAGGGTCGGCTGTGGGCTGGGGCCCTGGGTGGGGCTCGGGGACATAAGAAAACTCAGAGGTCGTTCCGTGAGGCTTTTCTGGGGTCAGTTGAGGTGGAGCTGATGCGAGCTAGAGAGGGTGCCCAGTCCGGGGTTACGGGCGGGGCTGAGGGGCGGTCTGGAGAACCGGGCCCCAGCCTAGGCTCGGTGCGTGCGTCCCCTCCGGCACTGAGCAGACTAAGCGTTGGTTTGGGGGACTAAGTGTGTCTGGCTGCGGGAAGGCGAAGCAAGGGTGGGGATGGGAGGATTGGGACTGGGACCGGGAGGGGGCAGTTGGAAACGTTACTTCGAACCGAGATTGTGGTTTAGCACTTGGACCAGGTTCTCGGCTGGTGGTGTTGCCTGAGCTCTTTTTTAATGAAATTACCGCGTGGGGGAACGTAGGGGATTTTGCTTCCACCGAGGAACGTGTAAATTGAATGCATTTGCTTCTTTTCGGAAGAGGCAGTGATTACGCCTAGTTTTGAGTTTTAGGACCCAAACCCGGGGTGAAACGTGCTTCTCGGGAAGGTTAGCGTTATCCAGCTTTCTTCTGGAAACCCCCTTTCTCCTTTCTCTCCCCTGGTTCGGTTACAGTATTGCTCCCCAGGGCCTCTCGATTCCCTCTCCCTGGCTGCATAGCATTGCAGTGTTTCTTGCGCTGTGTGTGTGTGTGTGTGTGTGTGTGTGTGTGTGTGTGTGTGTCTGTCTCCCTCCCGCCCGTTTCCCTGCTGCTGAGCTTTTGGCAACTGCCACTGCGCTTTCCCAGGGATGGTTGTGGCATTGCATCAGGGGATATTTGTGCTTGTAATTTGCTCACTCAGCCCAGGAAGAGGGAGAATAGTATGCTGCAGAGACGGGAGGGGGGTGCCGTCAGCTCGGCTGGGTAGGCAGAGAAATGGGTGTGGTGAGGGAATACAGCTGCTCTAGGCCTGTAGGGTAACACTGCCCAGTCATCAGCTCAAAGAGATTCAAAGAGCAGCAGCAACAGCTATTTTTATAAATCAGTCCTGAATCCAAGCTGAGCACATGGATTTAGAGTGAACAGTTGTCATGCCCTAACTATTACCGGCTGGGTGTTTGGTAGACAACATTGGAGTTGCTAAGCGAGAACTGTACAGTGCAGTCTGGTACTTGGAACTTTTTAACTTCACTTCTCACCTCTCTGGAATGGCACATCGCTCTTCCTGGGGTATCTTTCAAAACTTGAAGTGGTTTGATGGTCCGGGCTACTTTTCAAATGAAATGTTTCTGTTTCACTGGTAGTCTTCCTCTCACATTTGGCTTAAAAATAATAAAGCTGTCACCTTTTGAGCACGTGCCATCTTCCGGGCACCAGCTATAGGTATTTATTTACAGATGGGAAAATTGAGACCGACAGGAACAAGGAGTCACACAGATAGTTAAGTATCAGAAGTGGCATCCACAGCAGGGTCTCTCTGACCCCTCCCCCTCTCCCCACAGTAGTTCAGAAACTCGAAATTTTTGATTCACACAGGGTGACTCAAGTGCTTGAGAATTTATTCATGCAAAGTAGTCTCGCTAAAGACTGATAAACCAGATAGCAGTTTATTTACACAGAAAGTATAAAATGCCATGTACACAATCGGAATTAATTATCCACTGGCCAGGATACCTCCTTTGTTTCTGGGCAGGCAAATCAGTGATAAAAAGGCATTTGATTATAGAAAGGGAACTAAGGGCCCTGGGTGTTTTTAGGCGGATGTTTTAATCAAGTTACCAAAGCCTAGTGAGCCTTGCTTCTTTTCCCATTGTATGAACGCACATATTAATGTTTGACAGTGCTGGGGGAAGATTCTAAAAACAGTTTCCCACTCTGTCTCAGTTTGTGTGTGTGTGTGTGTGTGTGTGTGTGTGTGTGTGTGTGTGTGTGTTTAAGTTCATCTCTTCATATATTTGTCATCTCAGTATATATTTATCTGTGTTGAAATTCTCAAAATTACAAATAAGTTTACATTACATGTTAACATCATTTTCCATTGTTTGCTGACAGTGAAGGAAGCACCTGGATTTTCTTATGACTAGGTGGCTTAGCTCTATTTTTACTTTTCGTGTTTTTTTGAGGATATGAAAACTTTTATTAATTACATACTCTGGCTTTCAGGGGAGAGTAGGACAGGTTTCCCAAGCTTGCTTTGAAATGGTTTGAGGGCTGGGAAAGATACTGCCTTGTGATTTCTATATTGGCCATAGATTGGGGGTACGTGTGGAAGTAAGTGTTCCCCTGTGTGAAGGCGGGCTTGTGTGGTTTGAACCTCTTACTTACATCAAGTTAGGTGGGTTAGCTTTAGTCAGAGAGAGTGAGTTCTTTCTGATTTCAGTGTCTTGTTCTTTTTCCCAATTTTGATTTTGAATTTGGTGATCCGTCTCTGATCACTTTAAATTTGTGAGGTCAACACTTCAAATTTGGGCATTTCTTTTCTTCTTTGTCTTCTTCCTCCTACTCCTTCTCTTCCTTCTCCTCTTCTTCTCTCCCCCACCCCCTTTCTTTATTATTATTTTAAGTAATCTCTGCCCCCAACATGGGGCTCAAACTCATGACCCTGAGATCAAGAGTCGTATATATATACTCAACTGGCTGAATCAGCCAGACACCCCCTTCTTCTTCTCCTTCTCTTGTTAATCTTTTTAAATTTTTTTTTTAATGTTTATTTATTTTTGAGACAGAGAGAGACAGAGCATGAGTGGGCAAGGGGCAGAGAGAGAGGGAGACACAGAATCCGAAGCAGGCTCCAGGCTCTGAGCTGTCAGCACAGAGCCCGACGCGGGGCTCGAACTCACAGACCGCAAGATCATGACCTGAGCTGAAGTCGGACGCTCAACCGACTGAGCCACCCAGGCGCCCCTTGTTAATCTTTTTAAATGTTTATTTATTTTTGAGAGTGGGAGAGAGAAAGAGAGAGAGAGTGTGCATGCGTGAGCCGGGGAGGGGGGGAGAGAGAGGGAGACACAGAATCTGAAGCAGGCTCCAGGCTCTGAGCTGACAGCTCAGAGCCCAATGCAGGGATGGTGACCTGCGCTGAAGTCGGAGACTTAACTGACTGAGCCACCCAGGCGCCCCTCCTTCTTTTTTTAAATATTAAGCATGGTTAGCTGATGCGCAGGTTTTATGTTTCCTTAAAAAGCAAGAAAATCTTGAGAAGCATTTTGACCCAGTGGAAGTCATCTTTGTGGTTCATTTGATTTGGTCCATTTGAGAAGGAAACTGAGGCAGGCCTGGGTGGCTCAGTCGATTAAGTGTTGACTGTTGATTTTAGCTCAGGTCATTTCATGGTTCTTGGGATCCAGCCCCACATCAGGCTCTGTGCTGAGAGCATGGGGCCTGTTTGGGATTCTCTCTCCTCTCTCTGTCCCTCCACTGCTCGCTTAGCATGCGTGCTCTTTGTCTCTCTCAAAAAAAATTAACATTTAAAAATTAAAAATATTTTATTTTGAAATTAAGAAATCAATATTAGTTGGGGTGCCTGGGTGGCTCAGTTGGTTAAGGGTCTGCGTTTTGACTTCAGCTCAGGTCATGATCTCATGGTTCATGAATTTGAGCCCTACCTCCACCCCTGCACTGACAGCCTACTTGGGATTCTGTCTTCCTCTCTCTGCCCCTCCCCCGCTTGCTCTCTGTGTCTCAAAATAAATAAAAATAAACTTAAAAAAAGAGAAATGAATATTAGTTTAATATTATGAAGTAAATTTTAGGCTTTCCTCTCATTTCCCTGGTTTTTCCAGAGTGATGCCCTTTTTCTGTTACAGGATCTGATCCAGGCCACACTGTATTTAGAGGTCTTATTTCCCTAGTTTCTGACAATCTGTGACAGTTTCTTAGTCTCTCCTTGCCTTTCTTTCTCCTTGACACCTTTGAAGAGCAGCAGTTATTTGCAGAATGTTCCTGAATTGGGTTTTTTGGTATTTTCTCATGATTAGCCTGCAGTTAGGCATTTTGGGGAAGAGTACCGTAGAGATGGGAGGCCCTTCTTACCACATCATACTGCATATCAGGGAATACCTGATCCCAGTGTGACTTATTGCTGATGTTAACTTTGATAATTTGATTAAGGTAGGATCTTCCAGGTTTCACTAAAGTGACTGTTATTTCCATTTCCTTACGTTATTTGTTAGAAGCTAGAGATGAGTCACCAAGTCAAGCCCATTTCTGGGGGGAGGAAATGAAGCTCTACCTCTCGAAGGAATGAGTGTCAAAGAATTTGTGAGTCTGCGTTCAGATCATCCACAGTGATTAATAACTATTTTGGGGGTGGTTCTGTGAGGCTATACAAAGATCTGAGTTTCATCCACTAATTTTAGCATTCATCAGTGAAATTTGCCTGCAGCAGCAACTAGTATGTAATTGTAGTGGTGATTTTCTATTTCTCTCATTTCTTCTGCATTTATTATTTGAAATTATTCTGTGAGAAAGATTTGTACACTCCCTTTTACCCCTGCCCCGTTTATTTACTTATTCATTTATATCAGTATGGATTGGTGAATATTTATTTTTTTCCTTTGGAGTGTAATGCTGTACTTTGTTGCTTACATTCTTCTGGGTTTGGCCATTTGACACTTAGGTATTTTTGATATGTCCCTCTTTTCTTGTTTTGGAGCATGTTTTTACTTCCTGATACTGCAAGATGCTCCAGTCTCATCTTGTATTTTCCCTGCCCCAGCCCCAGAATCAGCCATTTCTCCAAGGAGCTCTGGTTTCTTTTATTGGAAAAAAATATTTAGAAACCAAGATCTGGTTTCTAAGTGAACTGGGTGTACTCACTCATACTGGGCTGTCACTGCTTCTCGGCCATCCTCGAGGGCAGACCTAGGAAATACCTGTGTGTGTACTGGCCCAGGTGTGCATACATATTTGTGTTTATTTCCATATCTGTGTATAAATACGAACATGTGCTCATACTGGTCTCTCTGACTCTCGTCCAGTACCACAAGTTTATTCTAGCATTCCTCTCCATGCTTCTTTGTAACTTCTTTGTCTGACAGTGAGAAACTTGGTTCTTGTTATTTATAATAGATTTACTTAACTACTCAGCCTTAGTGTGTGTGTAAAGTAGGAAAATGCAGTTTTCATTGTCACATAAAGTAAATTTCCACAGTATGTTGCAGTTGTTAATTAATTTAAATTATACTCCTGTAATATTGGTATTTTAAATTACTGTTTTTTACTTAAGTGGAGAGGTGATGTCATTTGCCCTTGGCCAAACAGGAAGTGAGTGACTGCAGCTGGAATTGATGACCTATTCTCCCTCCTAGTGCTGTTTGATCCCATGCAAAGCAGTCTCTTCCTATCTTAACTACAAGTCATCCTTTGTCCCTTCTTGGTGGGATTGCTCCTTTTAATTAAAGAAATTGCTGGGTTTTAGATTTTCTTTCTTTCTTTCTTTTTTTTTTTTTTAACTTTTGACCATGTGCACAGCAAGAATAATTCCTTTTCTGGAATTATTTTGTCCCACTTAAGTTTTTTCCAGACTAAACAGCTTCTTCCCTCAGCCACCTCTTATGAAATGTGCTTTTTATTATGTTGGGCATCGTCTTGTGGACATGCTGCAGGTCGTACGGTCTGGTCCGGATATTGTGTTAAGCCCTGGACGTGCAGTGATTTAAGGAATTCAAAATGATCCCTTCCCGTGGGAGCTTACCACTTAGTTTCCATCATCACTGCTTTAAAATAATTTTTTTCAAGGCACCTGGGTGGTCCAGTTGTCTAAAAGCATTCGACCTGATTTTGACTCTGGTTGCGATCTCATAATTTGTGGGATTGAGCCCTACATCAGTCTCTGTGCTGACAGCATGGAGCCTGCTTGGGATTCTCTCTCTCTCCCTCTCTCTCTGCCCCTCCCCCACTTGCACTCTCTCAAATAAACATTTAAAAAATAAGTGAAATAATTGTTTTCTTTCTTTCAATATGCACTTTTTTTAAAAAATATTTATTTATTTTTGAGAGGGGGGAGGGGCAGAGAGAGAGGGAAACACAGAATCCGAAGCAGGCTCCAGGCTCTGAGCCGTCAGCACAGAGCCAGACGTGGGGCTCGAACTCATGAACCGTGAGATCATGACCTGAGCTGAAGTCAGACGCTCAACCAACTGAGCCACCCAGGCGCCCCTCAATACGCACTTTTCAGTGTTAGTTTATACTTGTCGTCAGTAAGCTCACCTCTAGGTCTTCTTCTCTAGGGCTGCTGTTAGCCCAGATCTTAATTCTTTTTTTTTTTTTTTTTAATTTTTTTTATTTTTTAATGTTTATTTTTGAGAGAGAGAGAGAGAGAGAGAGAGAGAGAGAGAGAGAGAGTTAGCGGGGGAGGGGCAGAGAGAGTGAGACACAGACCTGAAGCAGGTTGTAGGTTCTGAGCTGTCAGCACAGCCTGAAGTGGGGCTCGAACTGACCAACTGAGAGATCACAACTTGAGCCAAAGTCTGACACCTAATCAACTGAGCCACCCAGGTGCCCCCCAAATCTTCATTCTTGATTGACTGGCTTTCTGAATCAGTGTGTTGGACTTCTTTACACCTATTTGCTTTCTATAAGTTCCAATTTCTGTCCATTGTTCCAAAGGAGATTTTTGAATCCTGATTCTACTATCCTGTGCCTTTGTTACCCTTCCTGTGTCTGTAATTTTGATATGTTCTTTCTATATTTTGACTTGAATAAATTAAGAAAATGTTCACCTAGAGAATGCCAAGATCGATTCCTAATAGTACATAATTACTGTTTTCTCCTTGCTTCTGACTTTTATCACTTAGTGTTTTCAAAGGTTTTGGTTCTGAATTTCTACTCTAATTTGCATGCAAAAGAATAATTAAAATATTTCACATCTTAAACTCTGAAGTCACAGCTAATTTTTTCTAATGGTAGTTATTGATTATTGAATGAAGTTAGGTTATATGATTGCTTATTATGACAAAGTATAGGTTCTGACTTACAATTCACATGCAAAATAGTTATGCCTTTTATCTCATTATCTCTCCCCCCATACATGTTGAAACTGTTGTGGAAAAACTTAAAGCACTTAGGGAATATAATTTAAAGAATGAGAAATTTAGGGAGATTGGGGATAGTGGTGAGTGGAAGTAGAGGCTAGAGACCTTTAAGAAAAATGTTGCTTCTTAAAGTGACTCCTCTCCCTGAGCTCTGTTTTTGTTAAACTGAAATTCTTGTTCAGATGTTCATTTGGTTAACTCATTTTCTCTGTTAGGAGTAGAAATACACTGGGACAATGCAAGAGCCCACATTCATTTTTTTATAGGTAGAACATATTTTCATTGAGATAGTTTGTATTTGGGAGATAAATATTCCTTTGGGTGATAAGTGATTTCTGAATATAGGGAGGAGTGGGAAGAGGAGAGGGTGGGGATCAAAACAGACTTACAGACTTTTTCCCCTTGTTGTCAGCTCAGGTACCAGCTTTTGAAAGCCTTTCTAACTATTTTCTTAGTCTGTTCAAGTATTCCTCTTTGGTGTTTTCACCACTGTATATCTTTGGGCATATGTTACTCTATGTTTAAAAAAATTAAGATATAATTTACATACCGTGAAATTTTCCATTTTAGAGTATACAAGATGTTTCGGTTTTTGGTGGATTCAGTGTTGTGTAACCATCACCACTATATAATTCTAGAACATTTGCATCATCCCCAAAAGAAATCCCAAACCCGTAAGCAGTCACTTCCCATCCTCCCCCCATCCCCATCCCTGGCAACCACAATTCTAATTTCTGTTGATGGATTTGCCCATTCTGGACATAACCTATAAATGGAATTATATAATATATATAATATATGACCTTCTGTATCTGGCTTTTTTCATTAGCATGTTTTCAAGGTTCATCCTTCATCCGTATTGTAGATCAGTACTTCATTCCTTTTTATGGCTGAATAATACTCCACTGTATGGGTATACCACATTTTGTTCTTTCATTAGTGGGCTGTTTCCACTTTTTAGCTATTATGAATAATGCTTCCATGAACATTTATATACAAGTTTTTGTGTGGACATATGTTTTCATTTCCCTTGGGTATATACCTAGGAGTGGAATTACTGGGTCATATGGTAACTCTATATTTAACCTTTTGAGAAATGGCCAGACTCCTTTTTATAGTGGCCACACTATTTTATGTTCCCATTAGCAATATATGAGGGGTCCAGTTTTTTCACATCCTCACAAACACTTGGCTATTATAGGTCTTTAAAAATTAAAAACATTTTTATTACATAATATATCCATTAATGTGTCTTTACTCTGAGATAGTTTAACCTATCCAGATTTAATCTATTGATAGAAGAAAAGTCTTATCTTAAAATGACTATGACAGCCATATCCTTGACTCGGTGATGGGTAGTGTCTGAATTTTAATAAAGCTTATGGTTGTTCAAAACATTTCTCAGTTATTGTTTACTGCTTGCTCTTGAAATGATTCCTCCAGATTTGTTAGTCACTTATTGCTCACTGGCCAGTCCTGTTTGTTAGTGTCCCCTCCCTTCCTTCTTTCCTTCCTTTCTTCCCTCCCATTATCATCATCGTCGTCGTCGTCGTCGTCGACGTCGTGTCGTCGTCGTCGTCTTCATCTTAACCTTTTGACCCCTCTCACCTATTTTTCCCACCTACCACCCCTCTGCCTCTGGCAACCACCAATCTGTTAAATGTCTTTGATTCCATCATAGAGGGTGTGAGGTGATACCTCATTGTAATTTTGATTTTGATTTCCCTGATGACTGATGTACTTATTGACTATTTGTAGATCTTCTTTGAGGAAGAAGTATTAAGGTCCTTTGCCCATTTCGAATTAGGCTCTTTGTTTTTGGAATTATAAGAATTCTTTATATTCTTGATACAAATACCTTGTTAAATACACGATTTGGAAATACTTTCTCTATTCTGGTGAGTTTTCTTCATTTTCATATAATATTCTTCGCAGCATAAAACTCTAGTTTTTTTTAAAATTTTTATTTTTACTTATTTATTTTTGAGAGGGAGAGAGAGAAAAACTTTCTAATTTTGATGAAATTCTATTTTATTTGTTTCTTCCATGGTTGCTTGTGCTTTAGGTGTCACAACTAAGGATCTCTTGCCTACTGCAAGATCACAAAGATTTCTACCTATTTTTCTTTTACAAATTTTATAGTTTTAGCTGATATATGTAGGTTTTTGGTGCATTTTGAGTTATTTTTTATATATGATATAAAGGAGAGGTCCAAATTCTTTATTTTTTGCATGTGGATATCCAGTGGTTCTTGTACCATTTGTTAAAAAGACTTTTCTTACTCATCGAATTGTCTTGGCACTCATTTTGAAAGTCTCCTGACCTTAGATGTGGGAGGTTATGTCTGGACTCTTGATTCTGTTCCATTGACTTACATGTCTATTCTTATGCCAGTACCACGCTGTCTTGATTACTGTAGACATCGCAGTATGCTTTGAAATCAAGAAGTGTGAGTCTTCCAATTTTGTTCTTGTCAAGATTGTTTCGGGTATTCTGGATCCCATGCATTTCTGTATGATTTTTAGAATCAGCTTGTCGATTTCTGTGTAAAAGACAGTTGGAATTTTGACAGGGACTGCATGAAATTTGTAGATCACCTTGGAGTGAATTGCTATGTTAACAATGTTCATTCAGTCTTCCAGTCCTTGAGCATGGAATGTCTTTCCATTTATTTATGTCTTTAATTTCTCTCAGTAATGTTTTGTAGTGTTTGTTGGAAAAGTCTCACACTTTTTTGGTTAAATTTATTGCTAAGCATTTTATTCTTTTTGATGCTGTTGTAAATGGAACTGTTTTCTTAATTTCATTATTGGATTGCTAATTGCTAGTGCATAGAAATACAACTGATTTTTTTATATTGATGTGGTGTTCTTCAAACCTTGCTGAATTTATTATTTTTAAGAGTTTTGTATATGCATGAATTCCTTTGGATTTCTGCATCATTTTTTACGTATGTATGCTTTTCCACTGGATCGAGATCCTCTCGAAGTCAGAGACTGTCTTGTATTTCATTCCCCCCCCCCCCATTACCAAATGTATATTCAGTTAACTCTGGGAGAAAAATGCCATTGTAGTGGAGTTCATTGTAGCATAGTGTCACAAAATTGCACAGAAGAAAAGGGAAGTATTGTTAAGACTATTTTTACCACTTATAAAATGTTTCCTGAGATTCAAGAAAGTTAATTTTTCGTACTTTTGTGTCTCCTTCTCTGTACACTTGCCTTTGGTTACCCTTTGTTACTTTGAACTCAGAAGTTTTTTTTTTTTTTTAACTTAAATTTTAACTAGTTAACATACAGTGCAGTATTGGTTTCAGAGTAAAATTCAATGATTCATCGATTACATACAACACCCAGTGCTCATCACAACAAGTGCTCCCCTTAGTACCCATCACCCATCCAGCCCAACTCCCACCCACTTCCTTGTGTCCACCCACATTAAGAGTCTCTTGTGGTTCCCCCCTCTTTCCCATACATTCATCTGTTTTGTTTCTTAAATTTCACATATGAATAAAATCATATAGTGTTTGTTTTCTCTGATTGACTTACCTCACTTACCAAATGCATTCTAGTCCAATCTACATCATTGCAAATGACAAGATTTCATTCTTTTTTTTAAAATTTTTTAAATGTTTATTTATTCTTGAGAGACCGCATGAATGTGGGAGGAGCAGAGAAGAAGGGAGACACAGAATCCAAAGCAGGCTCTAGGCTCTGATCTGTCAGCACAGAGCCCAGTAGTGGGCTTGAACTCATGAACTGTGAGATCATGACCCGGGCTGAAGTCAGACGCTTAACTGACTGAGCCACCCAGGCACCCCAAGATTTCATTTTTTGATGGCTGAGTAATATTCCATTGTGTGTGTGTGTGTGTGTGTGTGTGTGTGTGTGTGTGTGTGTATTACATCTTTTTTATCCATTCATTATTTGATGGACTTTTGGCCTCTCCATAGTTTGGGTATTTTTGATAATGCTGCTATAAACATTGGGGTGCATGTACTCCTTCGGATCTGTATTTTTGTATCCTTTGGGTAAATACCTAATAGTGAAATTGCTGGATCGTAGGATAGTTCTATTTTCAGTTTCTTGAGGAACCTCCATACGGTTCTCCAGAGAGGCTACACCAGTTTGCATTCCCATCAATAGTGCAAGAGGGTTTCCCTTTCTTTAATAAGGTTCTCCTTTCTCTGTATCCTTGCCAACATCTGTTGGGTTTTTTTGGTGTTAATTTTAGTCATTCTGACAGGTGTGAGGTAGTATCTCATCGTGTTTTTGACTTGTATTTCCCTGATCATGAGTGATGTTGATCATCTTTTCATGTGTCTGTTAGCCATTTGAGTGTCTTCTTTGGAAAATTGTTTGTGTCTTCTGCCCATTTCTTACCTGGGTTACTTGTTTTTTGGGTGTTGAGTTTGATAAGTTCTTTATAGATTTTGGATAGTAACCCTTTACAGATAAGTCATTTGCAAATATCTTCTTCCATTCCATAGGCTGCCTTTCAGTTTTGTTGATTGTTTCCTCTGCTCTGCAGAAACTTTTTATCTTGATGAAGTCCCATGAACAGTAGTTCATGTTTGCTTTGTGTCTAGTAAGAAGTTGCTCTGGCTGAGGTCAGAGAGGTTGCTGCCTATTTTCTTCTTTAGGATTTTGATGGTTTCTTGTCTCACACTTAAGTCTTTCATTCATTTTGAATTTATTTTTGTGTATGGTGTGTAAGAAAGTGGTCCAGTTTCATTCTTCTGCATGTCGCTGTCTAGTTTTCCCATCACCATTTGTTGAAGAGACTGTCTTTTTTCCATTGGATATTCTTTCCTGCTTTGTTGAAGATTAGTTGACCATATAGTTTTCAGTCTATTTTGGGTTCTCCATTCTGTTCCATTGATCTATGTGTCTGTTTCTGTGCCAGTACTATACTGTTTTGATGACTACAGCTTTGTAATATGCTTGAAACCAGAATTATGATGCCTCTGGTTTTATTTTTCTTTTTCAGGATAGCTTGGGCTATTTGGGATCTTTTGTAGTTCCATACAAATTTTAGGGTTTCTAAATCTGTTCTAGCTCTGTGAAAAATGCTGGTGGTATTTTGATAGGGATTGCAAGTTTTTTCTTTTTTAAGTTTTATTTATTTAAGTAATCTCTACACTCATTGTGAGGCTCAAACTCATGACCCAAGGATCAAGAGTTGCATACTCTTCCAACTGAGCCAGTTAGGCACCCCCAAAATACTTTATATTATAAATTTCTGTATGTTGGAATAGGAATCTTAATTTGATTTTATGTATTCTCTACAGAATACGTGTTCTGGAAATGTGTTCTGTTCTCTTTCATAGAATTGTTCATTCATGATCCTAGGAGTACTTAAGATAATATGATTGGCTATGTTGGTAATTTTGTGCTTGCATTATTTCTTGGGTAAACTTAAACTCACTCATTTTCATTTTCCTTCTTATCACTAAATCACAGAGAGACAAGAAAGACAAAACATTGGCTGTCAAAGGGCAGAATCTGACCTGTTCTTTTGTTGTTGTTCTGTCTACCTTTCATTAGTAGACACGAAGAAATGCTTTTAAAAAAAACATTCCAGGGGCGCCTGGGTGGCTCAGTCGGTTGAGCGTCCGACTTCGGCTCAGGTCATGATCTCGCGGTCTGTGAGTTCGAGCCCCGCGTCGGGCTTTGTGCTGACGGCTCGGAGCCTGGAGCCTGGAGCCTGCTTCGGATTCTGTGTCTCCCTCTCTCTCTGCCCTTCCCTTGCTTATACTCTGTCTCTATGTCTCTCAAAAATAAATAAGTGTTAAAAAAAAATTAAAAAAAAAGCATTCTGTTCTTCAAAAAAGGGAAGAGTAGCAGATTTATATTATTAAAATGATTTCTTGAAGAACAGATTCTCAGTGTAATAGATTGGCCATTGCAAAGGTAGTAGTGAATAATATATATAAATTTCGGGTTTCTGAAAATTACTATATTTGTTGTTAAGAATTTAGTGCTAAAAAAAGTTTAGTGCCATCAGCAATCAAGATAACTGTGGTGGCTAGGCCAACTTAGAAATTTCTGGAAGTAGCCACAGACTGCATGGTTATGTGGTTGAAGAAAGTAAGAGCATGTAATTGCTCCTTCTCTAATCCATTTCTTAGCACTAGTAGTGAAATAAAGGGGTATGAGACATACCCGTGTTATTAAGTCTGTCCTATTTAATTAAGATGTGATCTAAGGGCCACCCAGGTGCCCCAAAGATTAAATAGCTTTTTAAAAAATATACTTTTTTAATGTTTGTTTATTTTTAAGAGAGAGAGACAAAGTGTGAGCAAGGGGTGGGGGAGGCAGAGAGAGACACACACACAGATTTGAAGCAGGCACTGGGCTCTGAACTGTCAGCACAGAGCCTGACACGGGGCTAGAACTCATGAACCGTGAGATCGTGACCTGAGCCAGAGTTGGATGCTTTACCGACTGAGCCACGCAGGTGCCCCAATAGCTTTTAATAACATAAGAAAAAAAAAAATAACATGAAATCGCCTGGGTGGCTCAGTCGGTAAAGCTTCCGACTCTTGGATTTGACTGAAGTCATGATCTTCTGTTTCATGGGTTTGAGCCCCATGTTGGGCTCTGCGCTGAGTGTGGTGCCTTCTTGGGATTCTCTCTCTCCCTCTCTCTCTGCCCCTTCTACACATGTGTGTGCTCTCAAAAAGTACACTTTAAAAAAAGCTATTTAATCTTTAATGGTTGCATAATGTCGCATCATATTGACAGGTTCTGATTTACTGATTTTTTCCTTATTATTGTGTAAAGACGTGTTTTTTGTCTTGGGCTATTTTATTATGATAGATTTTCTTTTTTAAAAACAGATTTATTGAGACATGATTTGTAGAGCATAAAATTCAGACATTCATTGGTTTTAATATATTTACTAAGTCATTCCATCATCATTGGTATCTACTTTTTTAATATTTCATCACTTCAAAAGAAACTTAGTATGCATTATCAGTCATTTCCCTGCCTTCTCCCCCATAACCCTTGGCCACCACTAGTCTCTACTTTATTTATAGGTTTGCCTATTCTGGCCATTTCATATAAATGGAGTTATAATAGGTGGCCTTTTGTGCCTACTGTTTTTCACTTAGCATAATGTTTTCAAGGTCGATTCATCTTATAGCACGTATCAGTACTTCATTCCTTTTTATGGGCATGTACTATTCCATTGTTTGGAAATCTACATTGTGTTTATCCATAAGTTGATCAATATTTGAGTTGTTTCTATTTTTTATCTATATGAATACTACTATAAACATTCATATACAAATTTTTGTGTGGATGTATGTTTTCATATCTCTTGATTATATACTTAAGAATGGAATTGTTGGATTATATGGTTATTAATTTTGTTTCACCTCTTTAGTAACTACCAGACTAAAGTGTTTTTAAAAGTAGATGCACTAGGGGCACCTGGGTGGCTCAGTCAGTTGAGTGTCCCAACTTCAGCTCAGGTCATGATCTCATGGTTCATAAGTTCAAGCCCCACATTGGCTTGCTGCTGTCAGCAGAGTCTGCTCTGGATCCTCTGTCCCCCTCTCTCTCTGCTGCTCCCCTGCTCATGCTGTCTCTCAAAAATAAACATTAAAAAATAAAAAAGTAAAAAATAAAATAAAACGGGATGCATCATTTGACCTTACCAGCAGTAATGTATGAAGGTCCTGATTAGATTCCAATTAAGTCTCCATATTGTGATAGATTCTTAAATATTTATTTAGTTACTGGGTCAGAAGACACATAAATGTAAGGCTTTTGGTGCATTTTGCAAAATTTCTTTCTGGAAGACTGTATATTTTTACTTAAAGACCATTTCATCAGACCCTTGTTAGCAGTGAGAATTTTAATTAAATTTAAAAATTGCTATTTCAATAGGTTAAAAATGGACAAATTTCACTTTAAAAATTTTTTTTCTTCTTTTTCTTTTTTTTTTTTAAGTTTATTTTTGAAAGAGAGAGACAGAGCATGAGGAGGTTAAGGGCAGAGAGAGAGGGAGACACAGACACAGAATGTGAAGCAAGCTCCAGGCTCCTAGCTGTCAGCACAGAGCCTGATAGGGGACTCAAACCCACAGACCATGAGATCATGACTGGGGCTGAAGTTGGACACCCAACCGACTGAGCCACCCAGGCTCCCCTATTTATTTATTTTTTAATAAATGTTTATTCATTTTTGAGAGAGAGTGTGAGTGGGGGAGGAGCAAACTGAGAGGGGGACAGAGGATCCAAAGCTGGCTCTGTGCTGATAGCACAGAGCCCGATGTGGGGCTCAAACTTAATGAACCATGAGATCATGACCTGAGCTGAAGTTGGATGCTCAACCAACTGAGCCACACAGGCGCCCCCAAATTTCACTTTTTTTTTTTTTTTTTTTTTAATTTTTTAACGTTTATTTATTTTTGAGAGACATGGAGACAGAGTACGAGCAGGGGAAGGGCAGAGAGAGGGAGACACAGAATCCGAAGCAGGCTCCAGGCTCCGAGCCGTCAGCCCAGAGCCCGACGCGGGGCTCGAACTCACAGACTGTGAGATCATGACCTAAGCCGAAGTCAGCCGCTTAACCAACTGAGCCACCCAGGCGCCCCCAAATTTCACTTTTAACATGTGCTTTTCTCAATAGTGACATCAGTAGTTCATAATCAGATACCTAATAATTGAAAGTAAGATTGGATCATTAAGAATGGGGTTCTCTGATACAGTCAGTTGCCTGATACTCCATCACTGTCCGTTTAGTATGATTCTCTTGAGCTGTGTTATTTAGCAAGCTAAAAAGGGGTGACAATAATAGGAACGAAAGAAATGATATTGTGAACAATTGTATATACTTAATATGGCTGAGGCTTGCTGGGGCGCCTCATGAGCAAACAAACTAGCTTAGTTCATCAGTTCAGAGACAGGGGGTGCCTTTGAACAATGAGTTGCTATGAGTCTGAGGTAGACTTGTCAAAATTAACAAATTGCAGTTACCAGTGGCAGACAGCTATCTTGTGGTATTAATAGTACTGGACCAGATGTCAGAGACCAGGATTCACAGCTGTCACATAGTAGTTAAGAGGTCTGGGGCAAATCAGTGCATCTGTTTATAAAACCAGAGTGCTCATCATACCTTCTTCACAGGGTTCTTGTGAGAATTAAGAGATACGTGTCTAGGATAGGTACCCTTTAAAATACTAATAAGGTATTGTTTAATAATCCAAGTCAAAGAATAATTTTGGTGCATATAGATTTGGTGATATATTGGTGTTCTCGGTGGAAAATGCACTGCCTCTAAGTTTCATTGGACCATATATATATAGTAGATTGGCTATGAAACATGACCTTCATGGACTTACGCAACCACTTTGAGGACCATTTATAGCTGAATCAGGACTTGAACTTTAATCTTGAGTATTCTTTTTACTACATTCGGTTTTGTACCACAGTTATTTAGATATCTTCTAGGTGTATAGCAGGTAAGTGCGGCAGAGGATTTTAAACAGTAAGTTGTAACATAGAAGAGAGAACACACACTGACTGTTTTAATAACGGTATCGTGATGTAGACTGTAAATGTTCTACAGTTTCGACTAAGTGGATTCAAATGGATGCCTTATTTCAGGGGTACTTTATTGAATTGACTCATAACCAAAGGTTCAGGTCCTTTCATTAATTTTTAATTAGTAGAGCTGAATATTTATCATTTAACTATTTCTTAAAACAGTTCTTTGCATGCTTCTTTGTTGACTTTTTAAAAATACTTACTTATTTAAGGAATCTCTACCCCCAAGGTGGGGCTTGAACTCACAATTCTGAGATCAAGAGTTGTATGCCCCTCTGACTGAGCCAGTCAGGCGCCCCTGTGACTTTGAGATTATTCAATCAGGTAGAAGTGTGAAGATTATAGATTCTTAGGATTAAAAATATAAGGACCCTTAGAGGGGAACATAATACTTCATACCTTCAGTATTGTGTTTATTTTTCAGAACCACATTTTCAGAGACCTGGATAATCGAGAGCCTATCCAGAGGAAAACAGTCTGACTTGTGGTAAAAGTAGAAATTAAGTGACTTGAGGCCGTATTTAAGGAATTAGAGATGTTTCACTTGGAGAAGAAATAGGTGGGGGCAGCTTTTTTCAGATATATCAAGATCTGGCAAGTGGAGGAGGGATTAGTTTTGGTATTTTGTTTTTTGGCAGAACTAGAACCATCAAGTAGAAGTTAAAGAGAAAAGTGGAATGGAACTTCCTTAGGTGATATGTTAAAGCAGAGTGAGCCTCAGTGGTATTTTAGGGATACCGAGAAGGTGGTTAGGTTGAGTGATCCTCAAGAGTTTGGTAAGTAAAGTGGTTCTTAATTTTATTGTATACAGATGCCTTTAAGAATTTAACCCACAGAGGTGTCTGGCTGGCTCACCTTAGAGCATGCCTTCTTGATCATGGGGGTGTGAGTTGGAAGCACCATACTGGGCACAGAAATTTCTTTGTTGTGTTTTTTTTTAATGTTTTTAATGTTTATTTATATCTGAAGGAGAAATACAGAGCACGAGTGGGGAGGGACAGAGAGAGAGGGAGACCCAGATGCAAAGTAGGCTCTGTCAGCACAGACTCCAGTGCAGGGCTTGAACTCAAAATCCATGAGATCATGATCCAAGCTGAAGTCACACGCCCAACCGACTGAGCCACTCAGGTGCCCCTAGAAATTTCTTAAAAAACAAAACAATCTAACCCACAGCAAAGATTTTGTTCCCAAAAAAACTTCTAAGTATGCGTATGTGTATTTTGCTCTCATCCTTGAAAAATACTTTTTCTGGGTATAGAATTGTAGATTTTCTTTCAGCATATTGAATTTATCATTCCAGTATCTTCTGGCTTACATTGTTGATATTGAGCAGTTAGCTTTGGTGTACATTTCTGTCAGGTATTTTGTAGTTTTACTGGTAGTCGATTATCCCAAACTATGTTTACAATTTGAGGGTCCTTGGCTTATCCAGATTATGGGAACTTTGGGTGCCCGTGCACACGAGAGGTATTCCATGGCCATAATTTCTTAGGAATTTTTGGTTCTTTTGCCACTGAGGCAGGCTTTTGTATTGTCTCCTTTGGTTGTGGAAAATTTAGGCTTTGGCTTAGATCTGGTTCATCTTCAGAGGTATAGTGGGGTGTCTCCTTATAGGAAAGACAACCTTGGGAGGGTCCCGATTTCTGTCATTCCTGCCCCTGTGTGGCCCTTGAATGGAAGCTCTAGGTTAGGGCTTCTCAGATTTTAGTATGCATATAAATCTCAGGATCTTGTTCTAATGGAGATTCTGAAGGTTCAGAGGGTGGCCCAAGATTTTGTTTCTGATCATCTATGAGGTGATCTGGTCCTGCTTGTCTATAGATCACACTTTACATAGCAAGTTAGATTGTATTATAATTTGAGGTGTTAGTAGTATTAGTGAGACTAGTGGTGGTGTGAGGTGGTACAGTAATACATAATGTATAATAACATATACAGTAATATGCAGAATGAAGAATTTTCCAGTGTGTGGAGGTGGTGGTGGTGGTCTTTTTTTGGGGGGGGTTTACAGAAAAATGAGTGGGAAGTATACAGTGTTCCCTTATATACTGCCTTCTGCCTCCTCCTCTGATGACCACCCTCCCAACTCAGTTTCCCCTACTTAATCTTGCATTAGTGTGGTACAGTCATCAAACGGATGAGCCATAGGGCACCTGGCTGGCTTAGTAGAGCATGCAACTCCTTAAATCAGGGTAATCAGGATCTTAAGTTTAAGCCCCATGTTGGGCTTGGAGCCTACATTAAAAAAAAATAAATTAAAAAAAAATAAAATTGATGAGTCAGTATTGATACATTATTTTTTTTAATGTTTATTTATTTATTTATTTTGAGAGAGAAAGAGAATCAGAGAGAGAGAGTAGAGGGAGAATCTCAAGCAGGCTCCATGCTGACAGCATGAAGCTGGGGCTTGACCTCCCAAACTGAGATCATGACCTGAACCAAAATCAAGAGTCGGATGCTTAACTGACTGAGCCACCCAGGTGCCCCAACTACCGATCTTTTTACTGTCTCCGTAGTTCGTTTTGCCTTTTCCAGAATGTCATGTAGTTGGAATCCTATAGTTTATAGTCTTTTCAAATTGGCCTCTTTAATTTAACAATACTCATTTAATGTTCCTTCACATCTTTTCATGGCGTGAAAGCTCATTTTAAATTTTATTTTATTATAAGAACACTTAACATTAGAGTTAACCTTCTTAACAAAATTTTAAGTGTACAATCAGTATTGCTAACTATAGGCAGAGTGTTATACAGCAGATCTCTGGTAGCTCATTTCTTTTTCTTGCTCAATACTATTCCATTGTCTGGGTGTACTGCAGCTTCTTTATCCATCTGCCTATCGAAGGACATCTTGGTTGCCTCTAAGTTTTGACGGTTTTGAATAAAGCTGCTATAAACATTCATGTGTAGGTTTTTGCATAAGTGTTAGTTTTCAGCTCATTTAGGTAAATACAAGAACACAATGGCTGGATTGGATGGTAGTAGTACGTTTAGTTTTGTAAGAAGCTGCCAAACTGTCTTCCAAAGTGGCCGTGCCATTTAGCATGCCCACCAGCACTGCACGAGAACTCCTGGTGCATCACGTCCTTGTCTGGGATTGGTGGGGGCAGATGGATTTTGGCCATTTTTTTTTTTTTAAGTGGGCTCCATGCCCAGTGTGGAGCCCAGTGCAGGACTTGAACTCCTGACCCTGAGATCAAGACATGAGTGGATATTGGGGCGCCTGGGTGGCTCAGTTGGTTAAGTGTCTGACTTCAGCTCAGGTCATGATCTTGTGGTTCACGAGTCCAAGCCCCACATCAGGGTCTGTGCTTACAGCTTGGAGCTCGGAACCTGCTTCGAATTCTCTGTCTCCCTCTCTCTCTGCTCTTCTCCCATTCTCTCTCTCTCTCAAAAATAAATAAACATTAAAAAAAAAAAGACATGAGCTGATATCAAGAGTCAGAAGTTTAACTGACTGAGCCACTCAGGCGCCCAGGAGCATCTTTCCGTACTCTTATTTGCCACTACATATTTTCTTTGGCGAGGTGTTTTTCACATCTTTTGGTCATATTAAAAATCTGATTGTTTGTTTTCTTACTGCTGACTTTAGTTTTTGAATTTTTTTTTTTAATGTTTATTTATTTTTGAGACAGGGAGAGACAGAGCATGAGTGGGGAAGGGGCAGAGAGAGAGGGAGACACAGAATGTGAAGCAGGCTCCAGGCTCTGAGCTGTCAGCACAGAGCCCGACGCAGGACTCGAACTCACAGACCGCGAGATTATGACCTGAGCCGAAGTCGGACGCTCAACCGACTGAGCCACCCAGGCGCCCCTAGGTTTTGAATTTTTAAAAAATACTTATTTTTGAGAGAGAGAGACAGAGTTGGATACTTAACTGAGTCACCCAGGTGCCGCTCTTTTTTTTTTTTTTTTAAGTTTATTTTTTTTGAGAGAGAAGAATATGCGCAATGTAGGGGAGGGAAGTAGAGAGAGAGAGGGAGATAGAGACAGAGAGATTCCCTACTTGGGAACCTACTTGGCTCTGTGCTGTCAGTACAGAACCCGACACAGTGCTTGATCCCATGAACCGCAAGGTCGTGATGTTAGCTGAAACTGAGTCGGATGCCCAACTGACTGAGCCACCTAAGTGCCCCTAAGTGTCTGACTCTTGATCTCAGGGTTGTGACTTGAATCTCCATGTTGGGCTTTGCACTGGGTGTGAAGCCTACTTCTCATTCAGCCAGACCCAGTTAAAGTCTGATACACTGATCAAAGTCAGGCAAGTAGAATAAGAATTTTGGTCTGAAAAGTATTTGGAAGTGGGTGGGCATACATATGTGTGCCTCTCAGTTCTAAAGAACCACTGCTTTATGCAGATTTTCACATTATGTACATAGTGCTTCTAAGCCATACAAGCTTGCTTGCTTGCTTTTTAACAAGCCAGCAATAAATTGGCTGAAATGATGAGGTAGTATCTTTGTAGCTCATTCTAGTCTAAGAATGAGTCACTGTTCTCTTTGTGAAAAATCTCCAGGAAACCTTATTTTCTTAAAGGCAACTTTTTTGGACTTGAGTTTTAAGATGTTGCTTGATTTAAAACCAGTGAAATGGGGGGTGCCTGGGTGGCTCAGTCGGTTGAGTGGCCGACTTCGGCTCAGGTCATGATCTCACAGTCTGTGGGCCTCGTGTCGGGGTCTGTGCTGACGGCTCAGAGCCTGGAGCTTGCTTCGGAGTCTGTGTCTCCCTCTCTCTCTCTGCCTTTCCCCTGTTCATGCTCTGTCTCTATGTCTCTCAAAAAATAAATAAACGTTAAAAAATTAAAAAAAAAAACCCAGTGAAATGGAACTGCTAGGTTTTTAAGCATCTTATGTTTTTGAAGTGCTTATATTTTCAATCTAATTCAGTAAGTATTTGTTGACTGTCTAATATGTTCCAGGTTTTGACTTAGGTACTAAAAATACATGAGGATAAGTAACTCATAGTCCTGCATAAGTCCAAATATTTCTGTCAGTTTTTTATGTAACTTTTCAATTTTTAAAAAATATTTTAATTTTATTTTTTTAAGTTTATTTATTTTGAGAGAGGGAGAGCACTAGTTGGGCAGGGGCAGAGAGAGAAAGGGAGAGAGAGAGAGAATTCGAAGCAGGCTCTTCCCTGCTGGTGCAGAGCTAGACTTGGGGTGCAAACCATGAACCATGAGATCATGACCTGAATCAAAGTCACGTGCTCAACCAACTGAGCCACCCAGATTTTATTTTTAAGTGATTTCTACACCCAACATGGAGCTTGAATTCACAACCCTGAGATCAAGTCACATGCTGTACTGACTGAGCCAGCCAGGTGCCCCTCAGTTCTGTTTATTGAATTCTGTGTTGTTTGTTTGTTTTTGTTTTTTGGCAATTTGAGATAATTACAGATTCACATTCATTTATTAAAAATTTTTTTTGAAATATGTATTTATTTTTGAGAGAGACAGAGTGCAAGCAGGGGAGGAGCAGAAAGAGAGGGGGAGACACAGAATCTGAAGCAGGCTCCAAGCTCTGAGCACAGAGCCGGACGCGGGGTTCAAACCCACGAACCACGAGATCATGATCTGAGTCAAAGTCTGACGCTCAACTGATTGAGCCACCCAGGTGCCCCTGTATGTTTTCGTTTTTTTAAAAGTTTATTTATCCTGATAGAGACAGCTTGAGTGAGAGAGGGGCAAAGAGAGAGGGAGAACGAGAGAATCTCAAGCAGGCTCTGCACTGCAAGGTACGGAGCCTGATGCGGGGCTCGAATTCATGAGCCCTGAGATGAC
The DNA here is from genome assembly GCA_030068075.1 of Paguma larvata. Taxonomy (NCBI): domain Eukaryota; kingdom Metazoa; phylum Chordata; class Mammalia; order Carnivora; family Viverridae; genus Paguma; species Paguma larvata. The sequence continues at coordinate 16,446,984 of CM057842.1, read as the reverse complement.
GACCTGAGTTGAAACCAGTAGTCAGATGCTTAACCGACTGGGTCACCCAGGCACCCTTGCATGCCTTTGCAAGAAAGCAATATAGAGAGATCCTTTGGACCCTTTACCCACTTTCCCCCTGTGGTAATATTTTGCAAAACAGTATTACAACCAGAGTATTGACATTGGAACAGTTAATAGTAAATGGTACAGCCACTCTGGAAAACAGTTTGGCACTTTGCCTAGGAGTGCAGTTGCTTGGGCATATGGAAGTTGCATGTTTCGTTTTTAAGGAGATGCCATTTATATTGATACAGTATGGTGAAATCCAGGCTTTTCACTGGCAATGCAGTTACCTTATTTTACATGTCTGCAGGGATGAAAGTCCTGGCTCCCTTCCTTGGCCTTCTCTGACTCTGCTCTGGAGGGGTTGTTGAGTGCCTTATTCCAGCATGGAGAGGAGGGAAGTTGGCTCCCCACTTAGCCTTCGCTGTATGGATGGTGTTGGGCCACAGTGTTTTGTATGGTGTTTGGCTGGAATAGAGTGACTATTGTCTAAAGGTTTTGTCTTTCTTTGCTGGTGCTTTGGTTAAAGAGAGTAGGGTTTTGTTGGGGTTTTCTTGTCCGCACTCAGGCATTTCTGGGTTGCCAGCTTCGTCAGTTCCAATGTTGAGATCTATAAAGCAAAGAGAAAACCCAAGGAACTTGTCACTGTATTATTCCTTGGTTCCTGAGATCCTTAGCCATTCTGCCTTCTTCTCTCCACCTTTCAGAGTCCTTATGTTTCTTTTACATGAAATGTTAAGTGTGGGAGGAATAGGGAAAAGTAGATCTTCTCTATCTTCTCAAAAGCAGAAACAGAAGAGTTTTGTATAGTTGTCTTTTTTAAAAGATTTTGTTTTGTTTTATTTTTTTTATTTGTGTGTGTGTGTGGGGGGGGGAAGGGTAGAGAGAGGGGGACAGAGGATTCGAAACGGACTCTAGGCTGACATCGGGCTTGAACTCCTGAACCGTGAGATCATGACCTGAGCCAAAGTTGGATGCTCAACCAACTGAACCACCCAGACTCTCCAAAATACTGTTTTTAAGTAATGTCCACACACAACATGAGGCTCAAACTCACAACCCCTGAGATCAAGAGTTGCATGTTCCACTTAATGAACCAGTACATATAAGTACATATTTAATGGAGAAAATTTAGAAAATACAAAAAATGCTGAAGATAATAATACTTTGGTATTTTTTTCTAGCTGTTTTCTGTGAATATGCATACATACATATTTTTCTTGCTAAAATAAGAACTATTTTCTATTTAAGAAATCTCCACCTAACTGTATTATAAGCATCATTTCTTGTCAATAAATACTTATGTATAATATTTTTTTTTGTGATACCAATTAAGTTGTAATGTGTAAGTTCAGGAGATAATTAGTATCTGTTACTTTCCTAGCTTAGGTGCTTGAGAGCTCCTGTACAAATAAAGGATATATTGTTGCACATGAGTCTCAGTGTTTAGACATTGCTTTTTTACTAAAGAAGTCTGAAGTAGATCAGATTTAGTTATTAGTTTCAGAAATTCTGGGTGTTGGGTTGGTATTCAAATTTTAAAGTTTGAAAATAAAAGTATCTACATGTCTTTAAAAATTTTTTGCTATTTTCATAAAAATTCTTGTTCATATTTTCCATAATATAATGAGGGGTCATTACTTTGCAGGAGAAAATCAGAGATAATAATGGCTTTCTTGTTTGTTCTTGGAGGAAATAGGAGATGCTAGCAGTGTTTGTTTCACTGAACCCTAGCATTAGTTTTCTGCTGGAACTGCAAAACATAAGCCAGGATGACTTAAATCTTTTTCCATAGTACAGCTTCTTTTTTTTTTTATATTTATTTTGGGGGAGGGGCAGGGAGAGAGGGAGGGAGAGAATCCCAAGGAGGCTCTGCACTGTCAGTGAGTGAGTGAGTGAGTGAGTGAGTGTGTGTGTGTGTGTGGGGGGGGGGGGTTGGTTGATCGCACGAACCATGAGATCATGACCTGAGCCAAAATCAAAAGTTGGATGCTTAAGTGACTGAGCCACCCAGTGTCCCCCATAGTACAGCTTATTCTAATTGCTGTGCAGGAAACTTCCACATATTCAGATTTATTGGGGAGTTCAGAGTTCATAGATTGGGATTTTTAGTATTAGCTCTCCAGATTCATGTAACAGGTCTAGTAAAAAACTGTTACTCTATTTTTTCTCACTTCGTATATATTTTTTCTTAGTATGATGTGAATAGCTTTAGTGTAAATCAAATCAAAACCAATATATAAAAATATTATAAAATCACTTTACAAGTGAACATAGATCTATTATACTATGTATAATAATTGTTTTTAGTTTGTATTTCTTGAAAGATGAAGGTGCATATGTTATTTAGATAACTGTCCTTTCAATTTAACATGGAGCCATTGATTAAACATGAATTAAGTTATTGATTATATTTTAAAAACTGAATTATAACCATGTTTACTGCTTACTTTGCAAAAGTGAGACATTATGCTGTGAAAAAAATTTTCTTGTGGTGAATATAGCATACTATATAAATTTGTCGAATCACTAAGTTGTACACCTGAAACTAATGTAACATTATATGTCAACCAAACTAAAAAAAAAATTAAACTTAGAAAAAGAGAGGGTGCCTGGGTGGCTCAGTCAGTTGGGCGTCCAAATCTTGATTTCAGCTCAGGTCATGGTCTCAGGGTCATGAGATGGAGCCCTGTGTCAAGCTCCATGCTGAGCATAGAGCTGACTTAGAATTCTCTGTTTCTCCCTCTGCTCCTCTCCCCTGCTCATGCTATCTCTCTCATATAAATAAAAATGGAAAAAAAAATTTAGAAAAAGAAAAAAATACCAAATTACTAGTTTTCTTATTCTTTTACAAGAGTTAACCATTGAAGGGTGCCTAGCTAGCCCAGTAGGAAGAGCATGCAACCTTTGATCTAAGTGTCATGAGTTTGAACCCCATGTTGGGTGTAGAAATTACTTAAAAATAAATAAATAAATAAACTTAAAAAAGAAAAAAGTTAACCATTGAGCAGTGCTCAGCAAGCCCTCTTCCCTTTTCACCAGTCTTTGCAGCTTGTGGTTTGGGATGTCATTGCTATCTGGCATTGGACTCCAGATATCCCAGACCAGCCTCAGTGAGATCACCCGGAGGGTCTTTTTGTTTTAAAGTAGGCTCCATACCCAATGCAGGCTGACCTCACGGCCCTGAGATCAAGACCTGAGCTGAGGTTTAAGTATCAGTTGCTTAACTGACTGAGCTACCCAGGTGCCCCATCTGGGGGCGCGGGAGATATTTAAAAATAATTTTGGCTTTCTAAATAAACTTAGAAAAAAATGGCTCAGTTCGAAGAGTGTGCAACTCTTAATCTCCAGGTTTGTGAGTTTAAGCCCCATGTTGTGTGTAAAAATTACTTAAATAAATAAACTTAAATAAGTTTGGCTTTCTGCCTTTGATTCTGATTCATTATATCTGAGGTGGAATCAGGAATCTGAGTTTTAAAAACAGATTTATTGCAATAATTCACATACTATGGGTCCCCTGGGTGGCTCAGTCGGTTAGGCCTCTGACTTTTGGTTTTGGCTCAGGTCATGACCTCATGGTTCATGAGATTGAGCCCCACGTTGGGTTCTGCACTAACAGTGTGGGGGCCTGTTTGGTATTCTCTGTTTCCCTCTCTCTCTCTCTCTCTCTCTCTGCCCCTCCCTTGCTCACTTTCTGTCTTTCTCTTTCAAAATAAATAAACATTAAAGAAAATCATACTCTAACATTTTGACAGCCTAACTCTATAAAAAAATAATTAACATACTATACAGTTCACCCACTTAAAGTATACATTTTAGGGGTGCCTGGCTGGCTCAGGCATGGAGGATGCATCTTTTGCAGGGTCCTGAGTTCACGCCCTACATTTAGGGTAGAATTTACTTAAAAGCATTTTTTCTCCCCAAAAAACAGTGTAGGGGTTTCTGGGTGGCTCAGTCAGTTAGGCATCCACCTGACTCTTGATCTGGGCTTAGGTCATGGTCTTGAAGTTTGTGAAATAGAGCCGTGCACTGGGCTCTGTGCTTACAGCATGGAGCCGGTTTTGGATTCTCTCTCTCTCTCTCTCTCTCTCTCTGCCCCTCTGCTGCTCATGTGTGTTCTCTCTCTCAAAATAAATAAACATTAGAAAATGTTTTAAAAAGTATTCATTTGGGGCACTGGATGGCTCAGTCGGTTGAGCATCCAACTTAGGTTCAGGTCATGATTTAGTGGTTTGTGAGTTTGAGCCCGGCGTCAGACTCTGTGCTGACAGCTCAGAGCCTGGAGCCTACTTTGGATTCTGTGTCTCCCTCTCTCTCTGCCCCTTCCCTGCTCATGTTCTCTCTCTCTCTCTCTCAAAAATAAATAAACAAAAAAAAGTATATAGGGATGCCTGGGTGGCTCAGTTGGTTAAGCGTCCAACATCAGTTCAGGTCATGATCGCGCAGTTCATGAGTTCGAGACCCTCATCGGGCTCTGTGCTGACAGGGATGGAGCTTGGAGCCTGCTTTGAGTTCTGTGTCTCCCTCTCTCTCTGCCCATCCTTCCCCCCCAAAAAAGAAATAAACATTAAAAATTTTTTTAAAGTGTACGTTTTAGTATTTAGTATTTTCACAGGATTAAACATCCAGCATCACAATTTAAGAGCATTTGTCATTAGACTACTCTCCCCAACCCTGCCCCCTTGGCAGACTGTATTTCTTTCTTCCCCTTCCTCTACCCCTAGGGAACTACTAATCTACCTTCTGTCTCTATGGATTTGCCATTCTGGACGTTTCATATAAGTGGAATCATACAATGTGTGGTTTTGTGACTGACTTCTTTAACTTAGCATGTGTTAAAGCGTGTTTCATTTGTGTTGTAGCATGTATCAGTATTTCATTACTTTTTATGTATACATCATTTTCTATTGTACAGATATACCATTCATAGGTTGATGGGCATTTGGGTTGTTTCCACTTCTTGGCTATTATGAATAATGCTGTTATGAACATTCTAGTATATGATTTTATGTGGACATTTGTTTTCATTTTTCTTGGGTGGAATTTCTGGATCATACGATAACTGTGTAACCTTTTGAGGAACTGCCATATTATTTTCTAAAATGGCTGTACCATTTTTTGGTCCCCTTAACAGTATTTGAGGGTTTCAGTTTCTCCACATTTTTGTCAACACTTACTATCTGTCTTTTGATAATATTCATCCTAGTGGGTGTGAAGTGGCAGAATCTGAATTAAAAAAAAGTTTCTCAAATGATTTTGATGGTCCGTAGTAGTAGTTCTCAGTGGTTTGGGGCTGGAGATGTGATCTTGCACCATGGGGAACATTTGACATGGGAGACATTTTTCATTGTCACAGCGGGGAGAGTGGTATTGGCATCTGGTGTATAGAGGCCAGGGATGCTGCTAAACATCTTACAATGCATAGGATAACACTCTACACAAAGAATAATCTGGTTTAAAATGTCAACAGTACAGGGATCGAGAAACTCCAGTCAGGAAGAGAAGTAGATCTAAGAATTGAAAGATCAAATTTTTAGCCCTCACATTGGCAGTAGGATATTATCTTACATGATAGATTTATAATTTATATCACATCTTTGAATTTATTCAGTGTATACAGATGAATAGAAAAGGGAACCTTAGGTACCTAAGAACTTAATCTAGTTTAGTGTAATGCAATATGTACTCACTGAGAACAATGGATCCTGGCCCAGAGTCTCATTTGGTACATATCTGTTGATTGAACAAGATTTATGGTGATAGTTCGAACTATGATGATTTTGTTATTCATAATTGATGAATGTCTAGATGGGCAGACTCCACATAGCTGCATTGACTGTTCTCTCCCTAGTCCCTCCATTTCACCAAAATCAGTGATCACATAAAATAATGTAGAAATAAATCTGATTTTATTGTTTATTTCAAATAAATTGTTTTAATGGAAATCACTTTAAAAGTCTCAGCAGCCCTGTAAGTGAAATTGGAGACTCTCTGTGGTATGGCTCATTGGCAGAGGATATATGAATGTATTTGAATCTTGTGCTTTTCAGAGGAGATAATGTTTAATCAGACCAAATGTCGGTCCAGGATCTGTTGATCTTCCCTCCCCTCATCCCTCCATTCTTTTCTCCATGTTTCTCAACTTTTGTATTATGTTTGGTGATGTGAGGGATTAAAGGAAATGTAAAAGTCATCTCTTAAATTTTACAACTTTATTGAGAAAAATCAGACATGTAATTTGTGAATACATGTACATGTAACAACTTTTTTCTTGTAGGGAAAAGACAGTGATTTATTGAAGTGAATTTTGCAGTTAAACCCACATATGTATATGTATATAGGTATGTGTGTATGTATGTGAGCTCTGCGCCCAGCGTGGGGCTTTAATTCAAAACCTCGAGATCAAGAGTCACATGCTCTGCTGACTGAGCCAGCCAGGCACCCCCTAAACCCACTTTTAAAGATAATTACAAAGGCGAAGTTTTCTAAACTTTCAAAAAATTTTCTAGAATTTGACATATGCTGAGTGCTTTTAAAAAGTTTGTGATAAATTAAGACTAGTAATACTAAGACAGTAAAGCAAGATAGGAATATTAAATACAAACTGAAACTTTCTAACTGATAAGTGAAAAATAGTATGTTAGTATTAAGTTGTATTATTTTTTATAAATGAATATGGTTGACTATCTTTTCATAAATTAGATTTTTGAATTCCTGTGAAGAGATTGTGTCCTGGGCTCATTTGTTGGTTAGGTTTCTGTTGGGTTGTTATTTTTCTTATGTTATTTGTTTGTGAGAGCTCTTAGTATATTATAAAAATTAGCCCTCTGAGTATTTTTTGTAATAAAACTATTTTCCCCTTGTTTGTTGTTTGCTTTTTGACTTTATTCTATTTTTAATTTTTATTTATTTTTATTTATTTACTATATTTAGAGAGTGAGAGAATGAGCAAGGGAGAAAGAGAGAGAGAGGGAGAGACTCTCAAGCAAGCTCCATGCTCAGGGCAGAGCCCGATGTGGGGCTTAGTCCCACAACTCTGGGATCATGACCTGAGCTGAAAACCGACCCAGCCACCCAGGAGCCCCATTATGTTATTTTTTTTTTTAATTAAAAAGGTTTTTTTTATTTTTGCCTAGCCAAAGTTTTCAATATTTTATTTTGATTTTTTTGGCTTTTAAAAAATATATTTATTTATTTAATTAAATTCTACACCCAGTGTGGGGCTCAAACTCATGACCCTGAGATCCTCCTCTGAGCCAGCCAGGTGCCCCTGATTTTGGGCTCTTAAACTTTGATAAAGTATTTCTCCCACTAACATAAGGGTAATATGTTCCTGAGAGCGTTCTTTTTTTTTTTTTTTTTTTTTTAATGTTTATTTATTTGTGAGACACAGAGACAGAGCGTGAGCAGGGGAGGGGCAGAGAGAGAGGGAGATACAGAATGTGAAGCAGGCTCCAGGCTCTGAGCTATCACCACAGAGCCCGACACGGGGCTCGAACTCGCAAACCGCGAGATCATGACCTGAGCCGAAGTCGGCCACTTAACTGACTGAGCCACCCAGGCGCCCCCTGAGAGCATTCTTGATAGGAGAGTTTACAATTCAGGATTTAGTAAGACTTTCATGATTATCCTCTTCTTACATATGAGGAGAATTTGCACTGGGCTATCGTGGTTCCCTCCCAACACCAAAACGAGGACTCTGACTCTGCTTTGCTCTATCTAGTGGCTTTAGACTGGATTGTTTGGCAAGGAAAAGGGGTTCAGATTTGATTTTCAGGGCGATAATTCTGGTGCCCTTATGGAGAGCTGAGTGAGAGACTGTGTCAGAGAGCTGTGTTCAGAGACTGGTGTAGAGTCTGGGAATGGGAGAGGGTTTAAACCAAGGCACGTGGGGTTCGATAAGGATTCTCAAGCACCATTCATGATGGTGATAGGATTAATTATAGAGGTCATTGTTTACTCAACACTCGTATGTGCTGGAAATAAGAAGTACTCTCTATGGACTTTAACTCTTGTAACAACTCCATGATTGCAGGCTTTAAATTTTTATTTTACAGATGAGGAAACTGAGTCATGGGGAGATTACATAACTTCCCAAGTTTACCTCGTTGCACAGAGAAGCCAGGATGGGCAAGCAGTCTGATTCTGGAATCTGTATTCTTGACTATTATGTCAGTTTGGGGGTTTATTTTTCTAATCACTGGGCTGTTCAGCAGTGAAAGAGGTGCCCTGACAGGCATCACTTGATGGTCCCGGTCATAGGGTCCACATATCCTCTGTGGTTACGTTAGATTACCTGGAGGAGCTTGTTAAAGTATTGAGATTCTGTGATTTGATATACAGTAGTCCTTGACTTGTGTGGTTGTGATGTACACAAATTTCACTTACCATGATTTAGTAAAATGATACTCATTCCCAAATTACACATTTCAAATTTTACACAGTATATTAGCTGTAATTGCATAAAGTACAAAATTTACTTTTAGCTCTTTTATTTACAAATTACTACACAATAATAGGTATGCATCACCATTAGTGATCTATCATCTCACTTCTTTTTTTTGAAATATTTTATTTATTTTTCTTATTTAGAGCCAGAGATAGCACTAGTGGGGAAGGGGTGAAGAGAGGGGCAGAGAGACAATCCCAAACAGGCTCCATGCTGCCAGCACAGAGCTTGATGCAGGGCTCAAACCCACGAAACTCTGAGATCATGACCTGAGCTGAAATCAAGAGTTGGATGCTCACTCAACTGACTAAGCCCCCCAGGAGCTTCAGTGTTTTATTTATTTTTAAGTAGGATCCACCCCCAACATGGGGCTCAAACTCCCGACCCCAAGATCATGAGCCGCGTGCACTACCAACCGAGCCTGCCAGACACCTTCACTTCTTTCAAAGCCTGTTGGTGACTGGTCACTGCAATTTGTTACTCAGTTCATGCACAGACAGCCAAGTGTGCGGTTGTGTTGCCTCTTCATCTCTCAGGGATAAACCCATATAACACTTTACTAAAATGGATAATTAAAAGAGGAGACTGGCCAACAAAGATGAACATGCAAAAGGAACCAAAAAGTAGTAACACTGGAAGTCCAAATCAATCATAAATGAGTTATGGAAAAAATAGTTTACTGTGGGAATGACATTACTGCCATTCAAAGACTCTGGCTATGCAGCTGGAGGAGGTGAAGGTGAGCTTATCTGAGTAAATGAGGAAGTGGTTTGGTGAAAAAGATGAAGATGACCCAGAGGAAGTGATGCTGGCATTTCACATTCAAAGAAGTCTTAAGACACTTTGGTGCTAAAAGCATGGACAATAAAATGCTGGAAGCTGATCTAAACTTAGAAAAGAGTAGGACAATTTGCCAAGGCAGAGGAAAGACGCCCATTCCAGATCTTAGTTCTATGATCAGAAGAAGTCTGGCACTGTTCAAACTAACTCTTGATAAGTTTTTTCAGAGTGATTATGTACTTTAATTTTCTGTGTATCCGATCGGTTAAAAAATTTTTTTTAAATATCATTTATTTATTTTTGAGAAACAGAGAGAGACAGAGCATGAGCAGGGGAGGATCAGAGAGAGAGAGAGGGAGAGGGAGACACAGAGCATGAGCAGGGGAGGAGCAGAGAGAGAGAGAGGGAGACACAGAGTCTGAAGCAGATCCAGGCTCCAAACTATCAGCACAGAGTCCAATGCGGGGCTCAAACCCACGAACTGCGAGATCATGACCTGAGCAAAAGTTGGATGCTTAACCTACTGAGCCACCCAGGCGCCCTTATGTGTCTAATGTTTTACGCTGAACTATTTTTTTCCCCTCATTTTCTTATACAACTATAACTGACAGAACTTTTAATGTTCCAACAAAATTTTTAAAGATTACAGAATAATTAAAATTTTCCTTATTTGTTGTTCTAATCATTTTGCATGATTTCAGCCTGCACTGTCATTTTTCTGGTCTTCCACTACCGTACAAAATGAAAGCCGTCTGTACGTAACTGTTGAACGTTTAATTTTTTTCTTCAGCTTCTAGTGGTACCCTCTAGCCTTTCCTCGCAGAATTTTTGTATGGATGCATCTGACAACAAAGCATGTTTCTTTCAGCAATCTTTGCTTTTTTTTTTTTTAAATTGTAGTTAACATAAAGGAAATAAGATATCTATCTTCTGATAATAGAAGGGAAATACTGTGAAGCCAGTATTCAGGATAATCTTATAGGAAGGAAGATGTTAATCTCTATACCCAGTGTGGGGCTTGAACTCACAACCCCAAGATCAAGAGTCACATAAGTGTAGAATTCAGTGGTTTTAGTATATTCATAGATATGTGTAACTATTACATGGTCAAATTGAGAACATTTTCATCACTCCCAAAAGAGAACTACTACCCTTTAGCCTATCATCCCTTAATTCTTTCACAGCTCCCAACACTCCCCAGCCTTTGCAACCACTGATCTTTCTATAGATTTGCCTGTTCTGGGTATTTCATATAAATAGAATGATAGCATGTATGGTGTTTTGTGACTTGCCTTTTTCACTTAACATACTGTTTTTAAAGTTCATCCATCTTGTAGTTTGTATTCATATTTCATTCCTTTTTATGGGCACTTAATATTCTGTTGTATGGATTTACCACATTTTGTTTATTTGTTTTTCTGTTTGGGCATTTGGGTTGTTTCCACTTGTTCTTAAAGATTTTATTTTCAAGTAATTTCTATACCCAATGTGGGGCTGGAACTTAAACCCTGAGATCGAGTCACATGCTCTACTGACTGAGCCATCCAGACACCTCATGGGTTGTTTCCACTTTTTATTCATTAGTTATGAATAATGCTGTTATGACCATTTGTGTTCAAGTTTTTGTGTGGACATGTGTTTTTATTTCTCTTGGGTTTATACATAAGAGTGGAATTACTGGGTCATATAGTAATTCTGTGTTGAACCTATTGTGGAACTGCCAAAATTTCCACACAATTTTACATTTCCACTAGCAGTATAGGAGGGCTCCAATTTCTTCATGCCTTTGTTGAAAATTAACTGTAAGTGTGAAGATTTACTTTTGAACTTTCTATCCTGTTCTATTGAATTTTATGTTTGTGCTTATACTAGTATCACATTGTCTTGATTACTATAGTTTTGTAGTAGATTTTGAAATCCAGAAGTGTGAGTCCTCCACATGTATTCTTCTCATTTTCAGATTGTTTTGGCTACTCTGGGTCCTTCGAATTTCCATATGAATTTTAAAATTAGCTTGCTAGTTTCTGCAAAGAAGCCAGTAGGAACCCTCTATTAAAATAGGGATTGCGTCGACTCTGTAGGTGAGTTTGGGTAATAATTGCCATTTTAACCATGTTAATTCTTCTCATCCATGAACTTGGGATATCTTTCCATTTGTTTAGATCTTTCATTTCTTTCACCAGTGTTTTGTATTTTGCAGAGTATAAGTTTTACATGTCTGATGGTAAATTGTCTCTAAGTGTTATTTTTGATGCTGCTGTAAGGAGTTTTCTTAATTTCGTTTGGGGTTATTCATTGCAGGTGTTTGGTGCTCTTTTAATATTGACTTTGTTGAATATAAAACTTTAGGAACCAAAGGTCTTCTTACTGGCTTGTAATTACAAGAAGTGGAGGCTTGTAGGGTGCTCTTAGAAAGCTTTTATTTCACCGTTGACTTTCAAACAGTTTGTGGTCAGACTTTGAGCTATTAGTTGATTGCTTTTGAATGATAGGCCATTTGTAGTTAGGAGTTCCAAACCGATGACTACATATGCCAGTTGTATGGTCAGTGTGACTGGTTTTCAAAAGCCCCTTCAGTTATAGAGCAAATGACTTGACAACAAAAATGCCTTTCATTCATATCATTCTTTTGTTTTCTTGGTGTGAAGAGCTGTAGTTAGTAAAGAGGAACAGTTTCAGATTTTAGTGGTTTACCAAGTTCCATTAGAGGAAGTCTATAAAAGCATTGTTGAGCCAGACAGCTTTCAGATTAAAAACCAATCTATTGGCGAGGCAGGAACTCTGACACATACTTTGGACAACCTGTAGCTTAGTGCAGAGCCACGTTTCTGATAAGTACAGTTTTATCATCTACATTAGAACCATATTGAGAGTAGTTTGAAATGCAGATTCCTGGGCCTCTACCCAGACCTACCAAATCAGATTCTGGGACTAGGACTCTGTAATCTATTAAAACCATCTTCCCAACCATGTTCCCATTAAAATTTGAGAACTACTTTTAATTGTTTCCACATAGCAGGGAATACTCTTAAGTGACTGGATTGCTTATGCTCTCCAGATCCTTGGATTATAGTAAAGCGATAGTAAGGCTTTGCTTTTCCAAGCACCTCCTTTCCCCTGTATCTTTTCCCCATCTGGAACATCTAATGTCATAGGGCAAGAAGTGCTTATATTTGCCTGAATAATGGCCTGCTCATTTACCCGTTCCTACTACCGCTTTCTCTACTTCGCAGTTTTGGAGATGCCTTTTTATCTGTTTTAGGGGCTGGGCGTTGGGGTATGGGCTGGTAGGTGGAGGTGCTGAGAGACAGTACTTAAATTGCCTCTGCATTTTCAGTGTATTTCATGATCTTTTAGCTTTGCCTAGAGCTTGCTGTAAAAATTGCTGGGAGAGGCAGTAATCAAGAGTTGGGGTCTACCACTTTACTAGCTGAGTAACTTCAGGCAGGTTATATAACCTCTGAGTTCCTTGGTGTCTTCATTTTAAATAGGGATAATAGCATACCTATGTACTAGAAATGTTCGCCTTAGTCGTTGAATTAATATATATAAAGTAATTAGGATAGTATCTGGAATATAAATGGAGAGGATTCCTTATTTTTTATATAAATTGGATCCAAGGTGGGTTCATTGTTTGGACTAGAATATGAAGTTTGCTTTTTAATTGCCATAATAATGACTTTTTCCTGGCATTAAACAATTCTGAAAGTCTTTCTCTTCATTCCCATGTGGTCAGACACCAGAGAAAGGGGAAAATTCTGTGGAATAAGTGATTTTTTAAATGGTCAGTATATGAGCTGTTTTTTCCCTGTGGTTTCTTTTCCTTTTCCTTGCTCAAACAAAAATAGCTCTGGTTTCCTGGGTTATCACAGCTTGTAACAAAAAGCTTTTTGATAAAGTTGGCTGTTGGGTCAGTAGAATGAGATCATTCCTTCCTAAGTAGTTTGCAATGTCTCAAGTATTTGTTGAAACAAAAGCTGGCTAGGTAGTCTAACCACACAATAAGCCTGGCTGTGGTTATGTTCAGGGCAGGAGTGTGGGTTTTCTTCATGATAGAATACTACTGATATGTAGAAGGTGAAAGGTACTTGGCACAGTACCTGCTCACTCTGGCTGGCCACGTGTGGAAAGAGATTAGAGTGGTAAAGAGGCTCAGGATACACTTATGGCTGGAACCTGAGTTAAGGCCTTTTCTTAAGATGTGATGAATTACTTGAAAACACAGTGGCTCTTTTATGTTTGGTTTAGTGCCTCTCTAATTAAAAATATTAAAGACACGGGAGCCTGGGTGGCTCAGTCGGTTAAGCGTCCAGCGCTTGTTTTCAGCTCAGGTCATGATCTCACGGCTCATGGGTTTGGGCTCTGCGTCAGGCTCTGCGCTGTGCTGACAGTGCGGAGCCTGCTTGGGATTCCCTCTCTCCCTCTTTCTTTCTCTCTCTGCCTCTCCCCTGCTCACACGTTTTCTCTCTCTCTCGCTCAAAATAAGTAGATAAACTTAAAAAAAATTAAAGACATTTTAAAACTAGATAGAAGTGGATGTCACAGAATTGCACACTTTATTTATTTTTAACTTTATTTGTTCATTTTGAGAGAGAGAGAGAGCGAGCATGAGCAGGGGAGGGACAGAGAGAGATGGTGAGAGAAAGAATCCCAAACAGGCTCTGTGCTGACAGCACAGTGGGGCTTGAATTCAAAAACTGTGAGATCATGACCTGAGCTAAAATCAAGAGTCAGACACTTAACCAACTGAGCCACCCAGAACTCCCCTCTAGAATAGCACACTTTAAAGTGGTTAATTGTGTGTTATGTAAATCTTACCTCAATAAAAAAAGAAAGAAAAATTATTAAGGAAACCTGGGAGGAAAGCTAATAGTGTTGACCCTTGAAAGCAACACAGGTTTGAACTGTGCTGGTCCACTTATACGTGATTTTTATTTGATAAATAATAGTACAGTACTGTAAATGTATTTTTTGTTGCTTACAATTTTTCCTTTTTTTAAATGTTTGTTTATTTATTTTTGAGAGATTGGGAGAGGGGCAGAGAAGAGGGAGACAGGGAATCTGAAGCAGGCTCCATGCTGTTAGCATAGTGCAGAGTCCCATGCAGGAGCCATGAGATAATGCCCTGAGATAATGCCCTGAGTTGAAGTTGGATGATTAACCGACTGAGCCACCCAGGCGCCCTTATAATTTTTCTTAATATTTTCTTTTTCTTTAGCTTACTTTAAGAATATAATATATAGCATATATATAGCATACAAAACATGTGTTAATTGTTTATGCTATCAGTAAGGCTTCTGGGCAATAGTAGGCTATTAAATTTTGGAGGAGTCCGAAGTTATATACGGAATGTTGACTGTGTGGGGATCAGCACTGCCAACTATAGTACTAAGTTTTAAAATACCATGTAAAATGCCATTACACTAGTTGTCTGTAGCTAAAATATATAGGATTTTAAATCATCAAGATTACTATTTTAGGAAATATGAGTATACATTCTTTTTTTTTTTTCTTGAGTATGCAGTCTTGCTCTTTCCTTAAAGCAGACGTGTCAGAAAACAACTTTTCATGTCATTGGCTATAACTCTTGAAAGAGGAGTTAGTGATTATTGTTTCCTATGAAAGTAAGATGTTTTAGATGTGTGAATTGAGTTCTGATTGTGCTCATAGTATGGGTTTTTTGTTTTTGTTTTTAATTTTCCTTCCCTCTCCCATCTTTCCTGTCTAGTGACTTTGTGATTTAGTTAAACCCAGCCACTAAAACAGAGCCAAAATCCTACAGCCATTAGGCTTACTGTTTAGAATTGATGATGACTTAAGTAGCTCTAGTGCAAGAGTCTCTTACACTTGTACAGCACCCTGGCAGTTAAAGTGAATGAGTTGAAGCTGGCTTGGAATAAGATTATGCTGCATACACTGAGTGGGTGTCTAGAGAAGGCAGTTCTTTCTCAGCTCCAGTATATTATTGTTGAGTGGGAAGCAAGTTGGTTGTCTGATTGTTATCATTTTTTGAATGTATATTTATTTTTGAGAGAGAGAGGGCACCTTGAGAGAGCATGAGTGGAGGAGGGGCAGAGAGCGAGGGACAGAGGATCCAAAGCAGGCCAGTGCAGGGCTCAAACTCACGAACCATGAGATCCATGACCTGAGCTGAAGTTGGACACTCAACCGACTGAGCCCCCCATATGCCCTATTTTTATCTGATTTTTTTTGAAAGAAGCTATAAATCGGTACTTCATGCAAAAAATTCCTGATTCTGTGTTGGCATAGTTTTCCCAAAGCAGTCGGTAGGCCACTACATGGAGGGCCTTGTTTGATCTAGGATTGCTACTTTACAAACTCCGAATGAGTGCCTCTCTTGCAGGTTCAGTGAGTATTCACCCTGCAGAGGGAACTTTTGGCTGGGTGGGAGATGGTAGACTTTGGTTCTGATTTTAGCTTTGCCACTTAATAGCTGGATGCCTTTCCAAAGGGGAAACCTCTTTGCTTATTTTTTGAATTAATTAATTAACCTCAGAGGGAAGGAGAGAGAGTGCAGAGCCTGGAGTGGGGCTCCAGCTCACCTGTTGTGGTACTCGAACTCCGGAAGTGAGATCATGACCTGAGCTGAAGTCAGTGTTTAACTGACTGAGCCACCCAGACGCCCCTGTTTCCTTGTTTTTAGTTTAAGCTAATCAATCGGTGGCCATTACATTGAGAGTAATGATGTATCTGGGTTCATTGCTTAAAGTCAACTGCATAAGATTGCAGGATGACTTATACCAGGTACTCTAACAGCAAAACTGAAATTTGAAAAACTACAGTTAGGAATTTAGAGAGAGCGAGAATATGGTTATCTCTTCCTTTGACTTCAGACAGTTTTTTTATCCAGAAGTTGGTTTTATTTGGAAGATTATGATTCTTCTAGAAAAATATTAAAGGCAAGAGAAATACATTTTTATACTTGTTTTCATTTTTAAAAAATTCTAATTAGTTAACATACAGTGTTCTATTAGTTTCAGGTGTACAGTATAGTAATTCAGCACTTCCATATATCACCCCCATTTTTCATACACTCTTGGGAATACAAGTTAATGATATTCATTTGACATACTAGGTCAGCTGCAGTGATTTTGTAAAATGTTGATTTGGTTCTTGGCACTGTCTTTGTAATAGTGTGTTGTTATAAGGAATTTAGTAAAAATCAGACCTCTGTCCTGAGGTCTAGTCTAAATTTCTGTTTTGTATGGTGGGAAAGTTTTTAGAGAAAACTTTGTGTTTGAGTGGGATGTAATACGAGCATTCATGATTTAGTCTTTCATGGGAATGGCTATTTACAAGTAATGTAATGCTCTGTGAGCCTGACAAGGCTCACTTAATCTTAAATCTTTAAGCAGAAGTCTAAACTGACAGAATGATAGGTAGGATTTATGTTTACACAGCAACTACAGCAATTTTGGTCAAAACATTTGAATTAGTATTCCGATCTAATATATTAACTGAATTTGTGTAATGTCTTTGTAAATAGCACATAGCTGCAAGTAGTCAGGAAAAGAGAACATGTAAGAAGTTTCTTTCTTCAGGGGCGCCTGAGTGGCCCAGTCGGTTAAGTGTCTGACTCTTGATTTTGGCTGAGGTCGTGATCTCACATTTCGTGGGATCGAGCCACGTGTCTGGCTGTGAGCTGACAGTGCAGAGCCTGTTTGAGATTTTTCTCCCTCTCTCTCCCCTCCCCTGCTTGCACTTGCTCTCTCTCTCTTTCATAATAAATAAATAAACTTAAAAGTTTTTCTCTTCAGATGTATAGATTTTGCTCTTTAGCTCTAATGACAACAGTTCAAGAACGGTTTTTCTTTTTCTTTTTATTTATTTATTTATTTATTTATTTATTTATTTTAACATTTATTTATTTTTGAGAGACATAGAGACAGAGTATGAGCGGGGGAAGGGCACAGAGAGCGGGAGATACAGGATCCGAAGCAGGCTTCAGGCTCTGAGCCGCCAGCACAGAGCCTGACATGGGGCTCGAACTCACAGACCGTGAGATCATGACCTGAGCCAAAGTCAGCCGCTCAACCAACTGAGCCACCCAGGCGCCCCAGTTTTTCTTTTTAAAAATCGTGTATATATATATATGCCTAAAAAAATTTAGTACTTTTTCGAATGCAGCAAGTGGCACTTAGGATTAGATCAAGCTATATGAAAATGCAGTTTTTATAGGTAAAGAACAGTAAAATATCAACAATTTTATTTGGTCCTGCCTGATATTTAATACATTTTTTTTTACCTGAATCCATTCGTAGTCAGAACGGAAGGCTTACAGAGGACTTCCTGGAGAAGTCTTGTCCTTTTATAAATAAAGTGAGGTGACTTGTCAAAGACTTTATATCTAGTTTATGGCAGAGGTAAAGAGAGCCCAGATGATCTCCCAATGAGGAATTTAAATCTGACTTGAGTTATTGTTAAAAATTTGGGTTGTTTTTTTTTCCTTCTCTTGTATTAATAAAGGCCTGATCAGAAGCTTTATATTTGACCACAGGCCTAATGCCCAGTACTCTTCATAGAAATACTCACAAATAACCATTTTCACCTGATATACTTAGACAGTTTAAGACTTTTCAAACATTCCTTATAAAATGAGGGTAGTAGAGTTATAAATTACAGCAAATTTTATGTAATTTATTGCTCTCTTGTGGTATATAAAGTTTTTAATAATTCCAGCCAAATTTTACTGATATAAGTCAGAATGTGAGAGTTGGTGTCAATTGTCAAATTTGGGATGGATGCCTTTGAGATTTTCATAAGCATTTTTGTAGAAACTTAAGGTCCCTCATCTTTATATGAGAGACTGTCTATCTTGCTGCCTTTTTATGGCCTTCTAATGTATATTCAGATAATAATTTTAATTCTAAATTTAGCATGGAGATCTTTTACTAGGTAAAAGTTCCCTATGGAAAGTCAGGAGACATGGTATTCTAGCACCTCGTGTAATTTTTAGAAATTCACTTTGCTCATCATTTTCTGTATTTGTAAAATGAGGACGTGGGATAGTTAAGATTCTCGTATCAGGGGCGCCTGGGTGGCTCAGTCGGTTGGGCGGCCGACTTCAGCTCAGGTCATGATCTCGCGGTCTGTGAGTTCGAGCCCCGCGTCAGGCTCTGTGCTGACAGCTCAGAGCCTGGAGCCTGCTTCGGATTCTGTGTCTCCCTCTCTCTCTGCCCCTTCCCTGTTCACGCTGTGCCTCTATGTCTCTCAAAGATAAATAAACATTAAAAAAAAAATTAAAAAAAATATTTAAGAAAAAAATTCTCGTATCAGGGCGATGAATGCTGTCTGCTTCAACACGTCTAGCATTTCGATGCCTTAACACAGTAGAAGTTTGTTTCTTGCCTCGTATGGTGATTGAAGAATTCCATCTCCTACCATCTGGTGTCTTGGAGTCTTCCAGTGGATCCTTTGTATTCATTTGATTGACAGCAAAGAGCACAACAAGGAGGATCTCGTTAATGTTTTGTGTTAAAGCATATTACTTTAGCTGTCAGTCCATTGACTGGAACCCAGTCATATGGTCTCAACTTGTAACTGTAAGGGTGGTGGGAAATGTCTTTGTGAGTACAGAAACAGGATCGAAGATCACTGAGCACATCTCTGCCACACTCCTAGTTAGCTTATACTCTCTTTGATTTTGTGTTTACTTTGATTTTGTGTTTGAAGTTTTCTCCTATTGCATGTTACCTTTTGTACCTTTGATTACTCAGAATTTACTTCCCAATTTCTTGGAAGAAATATAGTTTGGAAGCCTTTGCAATTTAGTTTATAAACTCTTCAATGCTTGCTCTGTTTAGGAGAGTTTTTTTTCCCCCTCAAGATGGTTATATCATCTTATTTTCTTTTGTAATTTCAATCGTGGTTTAAACTTCTCTTACCTCATTATGCCTTATTTTTGAAGGATTAAAAATGCATCTATGGCAAAAATCTTTCAGTGCCGTACAAGAAATACAGTAGAATATTGAATACAGCTAGCATCAGAGCCACCAAGTCATTGTCCACCCATGTCCAGTCTATCAACCCACTAGCAGAAGGGAGAACAGACAAACCTTACACTGTCTTTTAAAGGTCAGCACATGCAGACTTGCAGACCAATCGAGAAGCACATTCCACTGAGGAGGCCAAGTTCTTTTTGCCTTCTGCCTACTTCAGGTTAAATATGGAGAGTCAGCAAAAGCCTTTCAGTTGATCTCAGCTGCTGTTTTACAGTTATCTCTGTTCACTCTCCCTCCCTTCTTCTTTCTGTGATACATAATATACGCTCTTTTGTACCTAAGTATAAAATGTATCATTCCTCCTGGATCCATCCTTTGTTAGTAAATCTGATGAGAATGTTCTAAACTTAAGTATTAAATTCATTCTTTTCTTAAAACGACCAGCTTGAAATAATGCCACCGCTCCATTTGCATTGTCTTTGAATTAATACTTTCCTGTGTAGTTCTCCTGAAGTAATAGCCCCTCCTAGATTTTTTGAAAGATTTTATTTTTAAATAATCTCTACACCCTACACCCAACATGGAGCTTAGACCCACAACCCTGAGAGCAAGAGTTACACACTCCACTCGCTGAGCCAGCCAGGTGCCCCATCCCCATTTTTACTTGTCTTTTTTTCTTGTTGGTAGAAAAATATATGTGTTGTTGGTAGAAAAATATACAGATGGCGTACCACATATCCAAGGTCATTTAGTTTTTTAAAATTGTACTGTTTGTGGAAAGGTTAGTTTTGGACAGAGTCTCGATCTAGTGTATTACCATCATCCTGGGATTTCTTTTCATTTCTCTTATAGGTTAATTGTGCTATTACTTGGATACAGTACGGTGGCTTTCCTGTGATGCTGTGTTCATTTGTCATTTTCCTGGTATCTGCACTGAAAGTTCATTTTCAGAAAGAGTATTCTTTATAATCCTTATACTCTTAATTTTTTCTTTCTTTGGCTCATTGTACAATATTGATTAGTAGCAGCAATATTAGATGTTCTTATTTCTACCCCATCTCAAGAGAATGATGTTTGTGGCAGGTTTTGTTTTATTTTTTGTTTGTTTTGTAGATACCTTTTGTCAGATAAAGGATCCTCCCATCCTAATTTGTTGAGTCTTTTTTTCCAGAGGCTTGATTCTATTGAGAGATGAGCTTTTAGTTTCCTTACTTAATCTGTCGATGTACTGAATACATTGATAGATTCTTCTAAGATTGTATTAGCCAGCTGGGTTCAAGATATATTTTATATACATTATTTGCTTTGGTTTGCTGATATTTATTTTAGGATTTTTCCATTTAAGTCGGGTCAGCAAACTATGGCTCGCAGGTCAAATTCAGCCTACTGTCTGTTTTTGTATAATTTATGAGCTAAGAATGTTTGACACACTCATTCATATGTGTATTGTCTATGGAAACTTTCACTCTATAATGGCAGTGTTGAGACCAGGCAGATTTTACTTTGCACCGTAGTTCGGGACTGTAAAAATGGATGAGCAGGGTGAAACTGTGCAAAGCAAAGTTAATAATCAAAGGGGAAAATTATGATTGAGATCTTTAAAAAACTTTAAAAGCTCTCTTGTCTTCTATAAAACTTAGGGAATTGAAAAAATAGAAAAATTAACTTTTAGTACACTGTAATTCAAAACATTAAAATTGTTGAGAATTTAAATGTTTTTTTCTTTATAAAAAACTTACCAAGAAGAGTTTGAACAGTGTCAGGGCTTCTTATCATATAATTTATGATATGGAACCAGGCATCTCTTCTGTGGCTGTCCTGCTCCTTTCTAGATTTAGATCAGCTTCCAACATTTGTCCTTTGTGCTTTCATTGCCACAGAGTATCTTCAAGAGTTCTTATAATGTGAGATTTCTTGCCAGCATCACTTCCTCTAAGGCATTTTTATTTTTTTCACCAAACCATTGTCCTCATTTATGGAGATAAGCTTACCTTCACTGAGTTCCTCTGGCAGCACGTCTCGTCTTTTGAATGGTGGTAGTGTCAACATTCCCACAGTTGTTTTTTTCTAGAACTGCATTTATGTTTGATGTGAATTTCAGTTCCTCTGTTACTACTTTTTGATTCTTTGCTGCGCATTCATTTTTGTTGACCAGTTCCCTCTTTGAATTATTCATTTTCATAAAATGTCACATGAATTTATCATTGGGAGATGAGGAGGTAACACCACTGTTTATGTATGAACTGAATAACAGATGATCAGTGACCAGTCACCGGCAGACTTTGAAGAAGTGATATGATAGGTCACTGATCTTGATGCACACCTGTTATTTACGTAGCGATTTGTAGACTGAGGAGCTGGCAGCAAATTTTGTGCTTTATGCAATTACTCACAGTTAATAAACCATGGTAACTGAACCTTGAACCATGCTCTTGGGGGCTGGTGTTATTTAACTAAACCATGGTAACTGAAATTTGTGTGTATTAGAACTATGCAAAGCCAGGGACTGTCTATATTTGTGATAGAGTATAGGGACCACAAAATTGAAACAGTTTACTCTTTGGCTCTGTACAGAAAGTGTTAGCTGACCCAATGTAAGTTTGTAAGTTTATTTTTGTTTATAATTTTCCATTATTGTATTATTCTTGTCTGGGTTTGGTAGCAGATGTATATTATCAATAATCATATAATCAATAGCAAATACATGAAACACATACAATATTTCAGGAACTATTTTATGTATTAACAGATCCAGAAAGTAGATAATACTGTTATCCTCAGTTTACATTTGAGGAAACTGAAGCAAAAGCGTGAAGAAACTTGCTCAAGGTCACATAGATACTAAGTGGCAGAATCCAACTTTGAACCTCTGGCAGTCTGGCTGGAATGTGGGCTTCTAATCACTACATTGTACTTTTATTATCATCATAAAATGATTTGGTGAGAATTCTTCTCCTCCTCTTCCTCCTCTTCCTCCTCCTCCTCCTCCTCCTCCTCCTCCTCCTCCTCCACTTCTTCCTCCTCCTCCTTCCTCTTTTCAAAGGTTTATTTATTTTTGAGAGAATGCAAGAGGGAGAGGGACAGAGAGAGGTGGACAGACAATTTGAAGTGGGTTCTGTGCTGACAGCAGAAGACCCCAATGTGGGACCCAAACTCAGAGACCATGATATCATGACCTGAGCTGAAGTTGTACGCTCAACCGACCAAGCTACCAGGTGTCCCGAGAATTCTTCTATTTTTTAAAGTTTGTGTTAGAGTTATCTGCACCTCGAATATTTAGTAGAGCTCCTATAAAATCCTTGGGGTGTGTGTGTGTGTGTGTGTGTGTGTGTGTGTGTGTGTGTGTTTGGAAGACATAAAAATATTGTTTCAATTTCTTTAATTGATTGGGGACTATTTAGATTTTTTATTTATCACAGTATTTTGATTCAGTTATTGTAATGTATGCTCTTTTAGGAACTTTTTTTTTTAAGTTTATTTTATTTGTTTTAGTAATTTCTATACCCAACGTGGGGTTTCGAACTCATGACCCCAAGATCAAGAGTGCCATGTTCTTCCAACTGAGCCAGGCAGGTGCTCTAGAACTGGTCTTTTTCATCTGATTTTCATATTTGTTGGCATGATTGTTTATAATTTCTTTTTTCCTCTGCTGCATTTGTAGTGTTATTCTTTTTCCTTACTAAAATTATTCATTTATGTGTTCTCTGCTTTTTTGTCAGTCTTACCAAAGGTTTGTTAACTTTATTACTTTTTGCTTTGATGATTTTCTCTTTTCTTTCTTTGTGGCTTATTTTCATTTAGGATTTTATTTCTTTCCTTTGGTTTTCTTTGAATTTATTTTTACCTGACTCTTAAGATGGATCTTAACTAATTTATTTATATCCTTCTTTTCTATTATAAGCACTTAAGGCTGGAGACTTCCTCAGATTCTCTTTTTAAGTATATTCCACAAGCTTTGGCATGTAATATTTTTGTTATTCACTTCTAAGTTTTTTTTCATTTCTATTATGATTTTAACTCATGGGTTATTTGCAGTGTGCTTTAAAATTTTCTAATAAATTTTTGAAAAGTATAGGTTTTTATTTCCAATTTATGACGTTTCTTAAATGTATATTGCACAGTAATGATTTTTTTTAAAGCTTTTATTTAAATTCCAGTTAGTTAACGTATAGTGTGGTATTAGTTTCAGGTGTACCGTATAGAGATTCAGCACTTTCATGCAACACCTGATGCTCATCACAAGTGCACTCCTTAATCCCCATCACCTATTTCACCCATCCCCCCACCCCTCCCCTTTGGTAACCATCAGTTTGTTCTCTTATAATAATGACTGTTAAAATTTGAGATTCACTTTATGTCCTAGTATACATTTATTTTATCTTATTATTATTTTTTTAAGAGTACATGCGAGTGTGCATACAGGGGAGGAGTGGAGAGAGAGAGGGAGAGAGAGAGAATCTTAAGCTCAGTGCAGAGCCCTACATGGGGCTCAAGCTCATGACCTGAGATCATGACCCGAGCTGAAATCAAGAGTTGGATGCTTAACTGACCGAGCCACCCAGGAACCCCTGGTACACATTTATTTAAAAAAATGAACTCCCATGTGTGCTAGAAAAGTGTCTTCTCCAATGTATTCTGTAGTCCATTAGCTGAAACTTGTAGATTGAGTTCAGAGCTTATATATACTTACTGATTTTTGTCTGCATGATGTGTCAATTACTGAGAGAGGTATATTACAATATCCCCCTATGAAGGAGGACTCCTCTGTTTCTCTTCATTAAGGTCAGTTTTATATTTTTTCTTTTTTTTTAAAGTATAGTTGATGCACAATGTCACATTAGTTTCGGCTGTACAACTTAGTTTTACGTCATGCTGTGCTCACTATAAGTATAGCTACCCTCTGTCACCATACAATGCGATTACAACATCATTGGCTGTATTCTCTATGCTGTGCCTTTTATTCTTGTGACTTGTTCATGTCTATCTGGAAGCCTGTATCACCCACTCGCATTCACCCATTTTGCCCGACCCTATCCTGCTTTCCTATGGCAACCATCAGTTTGTTCTCTGTATAGGTCTCTTTCTGCTTTTTGTTTATTTGTTTTGTGTTTTAGATTCCACATAGAAGTGAAATCATGTGGTATTTGTCTTCATCTGACTTATTTCACTTAGCATATTACCCTCTAGGTCCATCCATGTTGTTGCAAATGGCAAGAGCTCATCCTTTTTTATGGCTAAGTAGTATTAAAGTGTGTGTGTGTGTGTGTGTGTGTGTGTGTGTGTGTATCACATCTTATCCATTCATCTTTCAGTGGACACTTGGATTGCTTCCCTGTCTTGGTTGTTGTAAATAATGCTACAGTGAACAAAGGGTGACGTATACCTTTTTGAATTGGTATTTTTGTTTTCTTTGGGTGAAGTTTTATGTTTTTTTAAATAGCTGTGTTGTTAGGTACATACAAGCTTAATATTTAATATTGGTAAATCTTAGTGAATTAAACTTGTCATTTAATTTCTACTAATGGCTTTTTGCATAGAGTCAGTCTTTCCCACACGTACACCCCAATCCTCAGCTGCTGTGAGTGTTAGCAAGGGCTATACCATATAGGAGCCACCTCCCCCAGAGATGCCTGGGAAGTTATATCCCTCCCCTTCACATGGCTCTCAGCCAGTGACTGCCTGATGAAGGTTACAAAACGTGGCTCCTTACCTCATGGTGGGACTGACTGTGTCGTGCGGTTGTGTTTCATAGCTTCCCAGACAGGAGGCATAGGCTAGACTTCAGCTGAAACCAGAATTTTGCTTCCTTTCTCTCCCTTACAGGTTTCTCCTGAAGGCACTCCCTCAATAATTCTTGTGTAAGAATCCCTGTCAAACTTTACTTCTAATAAACTCAATCTAAAGCACCTATCTTCCCAAGAAGGGAGAAATTGATCTCTTTCTAGTGTTAAGTTTTACAAATTCTGTCTTTAATGTATTAAGTAGATTGTTGATTAATTCAGTGGCTCTCAGTTGTGGGTGCCCTTCAGAATGGACACTTAAAAACTGAAATTGCCAAGCTCTGTTCCTGAATGATTCTGATTCAGTGGCATTTCACTTTTAACTCTGATCTTTACTTCCATTTCAGGTAAAATGTCAAAAGTTAAGTTAATAATAACTTGAAAGAGTCCTTTGACTTTTCACTTTGCTTGTTCAGTTTTCACTTAAAATTATTTTTATTTCCAAGCTTTTTTTTTTAGCACCCGCCCCTCCCCCCCCCCCCCCGTTTGAAAGTATCTCTAAGGCACTTTTATGTTAAAGGCAAGGCATTTACTATCACTAAGGTCTTTCTACAAAATGCCCACTAAGTACTCCTGTAGTTTATGCCTTTTTCTTTCCTGCTTAGAAGAGCTGGACTAATGCACCCCATGCTGATTCTGTGCTGAGGATCCATAGTGGAAGAGCCAGGAGAGTCCCTCCAGCCGGGCAGATGTCAGCCCTGGCAAGAGAAGGCTGTGTCAGGGGCGCCTGGGTGGCTCAGTCAGTTGAGCGTTCGACTTTGGCTCAGGTCATGATCTCACTATTCTTGAGTTTGAGCCCCGCATCTGGCTCTTTGCTGACAGCTCAGAGCCTGGAGTCTGCTTCGGATTCTGTGTCTCCCTCTCTCTCTGCTCCTCCCCCACTCACGCTCTGTCTCTTTCTGTCTCTCAAAAATAAATGTTAAAAAAAGAGAGAAGGCTGTGTCATGATACGAAATTGAGCACGTTTAGCAGGATGAATATGCATTTGAGGTCCTATCAGGTGTCACTTTATTGTATTTAGATGCCCAGGATAAAAGGTGAAAAAGATGTCGTCCTTACCATCTAGGAACTCAGAGGGTTTTTTTTTTTTTTTTTTTTAAGTTAAATCCAGTTAATTTCCCTTTTTAAGAAATGGGTCCTCTGCCCAGCATGGAACTTGAAATCACAGCCCTGTGGTCGAGAATTGCATGCACTCCCGACTGAGCCAGCAGGGAACCTTTAGGAATTCAGCCCAGTGGGACTCTAGAGGAGACACACATTGTGTGTCTATGATAAATAATTATGGAATTAGCACAAATCCCCATCTCTTCTTAGTTCATTCAGGTTTTCATTTTACTTCACTTTCACTGACATGTTAGGCATTAAAATATGGCATACTATGGCTCTGAACTTAGGACAGAAATTTCACTTGGCTTGATGGGAGAGGTTTTTCTTAAATAGTTCTCTAAGAGCCGATCAAGTGTGAATATTCTTCGCTTTCACCCAATTTCCCCAGAACTAAATAATCTTAAAATTATATGGTATATTTACTACTCCTTGACAGAGTTGTGTGAGCTGATACTATGGAGATTTAACATCTGAATAATTATAAAATATTTAATATTTATACAGTGATGTTAACATGATGGTGGTAGCTTATCTCTTCGACAAAATGCTGCTTGTTTCTGCCATATTGCATCATGTTGTTGTGCTTTTCTAAAAGCAGAGAGCTATTTTTATTGCCCTGCCTAATAATGATAAGATGACCAGCATGGAGAGCTAGCTTATACAGTTACTCCTTGTTGGCTTTCTTTCCATGATTGCAGACAACATGATTGCTCTGGCATAAGCTATGCTTGGAAAGGGGAAGAAATGAGGTGAATATACGTAGTTAATGGTGACCCTCCAACCTTGAGTATGTTTATTTTTTGTTTAGTTCTAAATAGTTTTTGTAGTTTTAACACCTGTTTTTTTTTTGTTTTGTTTTTAAATTTTACTTGAGAGAAAGGAGGGAGGGGGCGGGAAAGTGTAGAGGGGGAGAGAAGGAGAATCCCAAGCAGGCTCTGTGCTGACAGCAGAGAGCCCAATGCGGGGCTCGAACTCATGAACTGTTAGATTATGACCTGAGCTGAAGTCAGATGCTTAACTGACTGAGCCACCCAGGTGCCCAACACCTGAATAATTTCAGTTTAGACATGCTTTTTATTAACTTTGATCATACCGTTTTAGGGGTGCCTGGGTGGCTCAGTCAATTAAGCCACTCTTAGTTTTGGCTCAGGTCATGATCTCTCGGTTCGTGAGTTCAAGGCCAGTGTCCAGCTCTGAGCTCACTGCGCAGAGCCTGCTACAGATCCTCTGTCTCCTTGCTGGCCCTCTCCCACTAGTGTTCTCCTTTTCTCTCTCAAAAGTTAGTAAAAATGTTAAAAGTTTTTTAAAAAATTAACTTAGATCATACTATTTTAGAATTCTGTTTAGCTAGCCCCTTTGTTTTGTTGGTTTTTGTTGTAATCTGCTAGGGGAAGATATACACATTGCTTAGACATGGTCCTTCCTCTTTGGGATCTAGCAGTTATAGGAGCTACTGGCATATAAATTAACTACAGTACAGATCAGACTATATTGTTACAATAGAAGTACAGATGATGTGTTAGTTCTCAGCAGCCTCGGGAGAACAGATTTGAAAAAGAAATCACAGAAAAGGTGATAGTTGACATGACCTTGATTTCAAGATTGAAGGTTGGAGAGCAAGATGAGCAAAGATATTGGTGATAATGTCAATGATATGTTTATAAAATGGCAGCTGGTCCTGTGTGACTGAAATATAGGGAGACCCTACATGGAAAACTGCTGATGGTTGTGGTAGGTCATAGGGCTGGGTCCTGTAGGATTATGTGACCTTGATATTACACTAAGGAGTTTGGGATTTTTTTTTCTTAATATGGATTGGGTCTTTTTAAGTCAGCTGAGATTTTTTTCCCCTGATGTGTAGGACTCTTCCTAATTTTGCTTTTATACTTTAAGAAGAAAAGGTAGGACCAAAAAAAAAGATTTTGAAGGATAGTGATGTCATTGTGTCAGATAAAAGCAGTAACTATAAAATTCCAATATTTTGTTGATTATATCAGATGCTTCTTGTGCTTCTGGTGTTTGCTGACTCTCGCCTTAGTCTGATCCTCAGTCCAGCGTCATTTATAAGTGACTTGTTTTTTCTGGTTCTTTTTTTGTCAATTGTTAAAGTGAGGGAATTGGATCCTCTATTATTTGAATGCAAATAAAAGTTTTTAGAGGATTTAAATGTTTAGAAATAATTTTTGGATAGATGTAGGCAACTCTAAATATTTTTTGGTCTTAGACTGAGAAGAAGTAAGTGGGATGAATAGTAACGTTTTAAAAAATACTGTTTTGTTTTTTTTTCTAAAATGTGGAAGGATTGGGTATTGACAACCATCTTAAGATTCACTTTTTTTTTTTAATTGAGATAAAATTGAAGAGTTGCTCCAAAGGACGGTTGTAGCAGAAATGTAAGTGCTGTGTCATTGTCATCTCTGGTTTTGGCGCACATAACCTGACTTCAGCACACACCATGCTGTCTGTATCACATGGCTCACAGTGGGAGGTATCTAGTGTAGATTATTCTTCTTGGAGAAGTTGGTTTAAATTCACTTGGGCACAAATGTGGCAGGCAGGTGCCTGTTTAGAGGTTCAAAATGCATTCTGTCAGGACTGAACATAAGCTGCCTGGATAGTTCCCGTAAGTAAGCAAGCTGGGCTTTCAGCCTTGTGCTGCAAGGTTTTATGTATGTGAGTATGTGCGTGCATGTGTGTGCAGGGTTTTTATATTTAGAGGTCAGGGCTCCCTAAAATAGCAGTGGGAAAAGGAGCTCTTTGTTTTTTGGGACTGTGTGGAAGTAAAATCCATGTGCTCTTTCATACAGGAATGTCACTGGGCAGTAGCGTCTGCTATTCTAGTATTGAAGGGCTTTCTCCTGTTGCTAATCCTATGATGAACAGGACAAATGGTGGTTCTGAACAGAACCCTGCGGAGCCTGCAAATACCATCAGTTCATAATAGTACAGCTGTTGTCCTTGAAGTGTTTAGGGAGGTACCTGGGGGTGGAAACTTAATATAAGAGGGTTGGGGTTATTGCTAGGACAGTCAAGATGTGGCTGACTTGTGTGTTGCCACTTGCTAGTCTGGTTCTGGGGAGGAGCAGGAGAAATTCAGGTTAGCTTCGGAGATCACATGTGCCTGTGAGCTGTGTAAGATGGTAGCTGATTCCCATATAGGTCCTTAGTAAAGATTTGGTTTTACTTTGAATGAAATACTATTTTGATTGAAAGTGTAAATCAAACTACTTTTCTAGTTAAATAAATTAAAAGCAGAACACAGACATCAGACAAGTAAGGTTTCAGCTTGATATGTAATAGGCTTCTGAAAGAACTTCATTAAAACCAATCTGAGGAATAAAGTCCTCATTTAGTAACTGAAAGCTTGCTAGACAAACTCAAAAAAACTCATGTGAATATGAAATTTTTATGATACAGGCTATACCACTAACCATGTCAGGTTATAAATGGTCTCTGGAACTGGCTGGGATGCTGGGTTTCTTCCAAGCCTGAGGAACAAGCACTGTGTTTTGGTCACAGCACTCTCACTAATGTCCGGGGATAGCAGCTTAGTGTTGGCCTCAGAATTCTGTCGTTTAAATCAGTCTTGCAAAAAGAAAAAAAAAAAAAGGTATAGAAGAAAATATTAGCCCACGTGTCTTTTTAGTTGTATGTCTTATCTGTAATTTACCCCTCTACCCCCAGTGCCCCCCAAAACTGACAGAATATCAATCATGGAGAAAATTTAAGTAGACATTATGAGCAGTCTTCTGCCTTCAAGAATTATTATTATTTGTTTAATGTTTATTTTTGAGGGCAGGAGAGGGACAGAACATGAGTGGTAGAGGGGCAGAGAGAGAGGGAGACACAGAATCCGAAGCAGGCTCTAGGCTCTGAGCTGTCAGCACAGAGCCCGACACAGGGCTTGAATTCATGAACCGCAAGATCATAATCTGAGCTCAAGTGAGAAGCTTAACTGACTGAGTCACCCAGGCACCCCAAGAATTATTATTAAATATTTATTTATTAAGATGGTTATTTGGAACTCAGAAGCATTTCCCTTAGATAAACAATGTTAGGGGCGCTTGGCTGGCTCAGTTGGTGGAGCATACGACTTTCGATCTTGAGGTTGTGAGTTCAAGCCCCAAGTTGGGTGTAGAGATTACTTACTCAAAAAAGTTAAAAAGGTAAATAGTGTTATAAATGATAATTTTGTTTCTCAACTAGTCCAGGTGACTGTGAAGAAAGTTTCTTCCTTCTAAAACTGATAGGAAGTAGTATTTTAAAAGATGTCAAGCTTGCCTTTGACATTGTATTACCTCCCTTTCTTTTACCTCCTAGGGCCTTGGGGCCCACAGCCCTTTCCCTACTTTGATACCTTATCCAGATCTGCTTTGTTCCCTGAAATGTTCCATGCTGCTAAATTATTATTCTTCCTTTTCACACTAAAACCAAAACCATATACTTTCCATGGAATTGGTCTCTGGGATTAAGAGGAAATTATTTCGGGGGCTCTGGGGTGGCTCAGTCAGGTAAGTGTCCAACTCTTCGTTTTGACTCAGGTCATGATCTCATGGTTCGGGAGTTCGAGCCCCACATTGGTCTTTGCAGCTGGCAGTGCAGAGCCTACTTGGGATTCTCTCCCTCTCTCTCTGCTCCTCCTCTGCTAATGCTGTCTCTGTCTCTCTCAAAATAAATAAATAAACTTAAAAAACAAAGAGGAGGGGTGCCTGGGTGGCTCAATCGGTTAAGTATCTGACTTCAGCTCAGGTCATGATCTCTCAGCTTGTGAGTTCAAGCCCTGCGTCAAGACTCGGACCCCAGAGCCTGCTTCAGATTCTGTGTCTCCCTCTCTCTCTCTGCCCTTCGCCTGCTCACACTCTGTCTCTCTCTCGTTCTCTCTATCAAAAATAAATAACATTAAAAAAACTAAAAAAAAAAAAAGAAACCTTCATAAGAACCAATTCACACTATTCACGCTAAGATGGAATGATGGACCTTCTGGGGTGTATGTCTCCTTACCCTCTTTGAAATTGTGAAATAGGATTCTACACTTTTTAAAAGAGCATGCTGGCTACTGCAAAAGAATGTTGGTATAGATTTGGCTAATGTGACAGAGCAGAGTGAAAATATGACAGTGGTTGTGAAAAGTGTTTTAGTATGTTGGTGGGAATTAGGCTTCTGTTCTTTTTCATGAGTTATCTTCTTCCACTTTACCTCCAAAGCAGTACCTTTGGGACACAGGGCGTGTCTGGAGTGGGGCTAGGGGTGGGGGATATAGGAGGACAAAGGCAGTAACAGGCCATTTGCAAACTAGATAGCTAATTTCTCATCAGACAGAATTAGCACAGATGTGGAGTGACTGACTGTAGGTAAGACTGACCTAAACTTTTCAAGAGGAATTTTGGGAGCTTAAAAAGTTGGCCATAATTCTGTGTATTTAAATTAGATATGAACACCAGTTAGAATATATTTCAGTTTAGGAACTAACTCCAGAGTTTGTGATCTAAAGTAAACCATACAAGGGGCACTTGGGTGGCTCAGTTGGTTAAGTGTCTGACTCAGGATATCGGCCCAGGTCATGATCTCACAGTTCGTAGGTTCGAGCCCTATGTCAGACTCTGTGCTGTCAGCACAGAGCCTGCTTGGAATTTTCTCTCTCTGTCTCTTTCCCCTCCCCCAACTTGTATATGCTCTCTCTGTCTTTCGAAATAAATAAATAAACTTATAAAAAGCCCAAAAACACGTAACAGAAGCGGTGCTTTGTGGCCTCATCATATCTTCTTATATACTTTTTATGAGCACATAGCTATTAATAGTAAGAGTGTAGTCAAGAGACCAAAATTCTTTTCTTTGCTTCATCATCTTGTCATGTCATTTCTCCTTATCTTTGTTCACCTATTTTCAAAACTCTTCTCACTTCAGTTTCTCTTCAGGCATGTAGTCAGAATGAAAGATCAGATGTCCAAAGTGCTATGCTTGAAAACTGCGTGTTCTCTTGGTGCCTGGTTAAATACTATGGGGCTTATTTT
This sequence comes from Paguma larvata, assembly GCA_030068075.1. Taxonomy (NCBI): domain Eukaryota; kingdom Metazoa; phylum Chordata; class Mammalia; order Carnivora; family Viverridae; genus Paguma; species Paguma larvata. Next base: position 16,414,850 of record CM057842.1, on the reverse strand, counting down.
CTGGCAGAGTGGTGTAAGTCCCTTTGATGTTAGCCAGAACTGGGTGGAGTTTCTTAAGCTCCAGTCAGATTTGCTCAAGTAGGGCACTGTGCAGTGATGAGTTTGTTTTTAGTCTCTCCCTTCACCAAAAAGCATTTGCCTCTTAATAAGCCTGAACCCAGTTATAATTGGGAGTATTTGGTATATAAAAGTCACACATGCACGTCGAAGGTCTGTATGCAATTTGTTTGTTTATTTCTAACTTAAGTGACGAGTCTAAATTATTAGCAGCTTGGGATGCCTAGGTGGCCCAGTTGGTTAAGTGTCCGACTTCGGCTCAGGTCACATTCTCGCAGACCATGGGTTCTAGCCTCATGTTAGGCTCTGTGCTGACAGCTCAGAGCCTGGAACCTGCTTCGGATTCTGTTTCTCTCTCTTTTCTCTGCTCCTCCCCCCACTCACGTGCGCTCGCTCTCTCTCTCTCTCTCTCTCTCTCAAATAAACATTAAAAAATAAATTTAAAAATTTTTAATTATTAGCAATTTATAGAATAATCAATCTCATGAGTCATTTAACATACCACTCTCATTTTACAGATTAGGGAATTTGGCCTCAGAAGGTGACTCACTGAAAGCTAGAGGTTAAACTAGTGCTTCAGTGAAGCTTAGAAACTTCTGTACCTAGCTTTCTTTTCTTGCCTCCTAGTAGCAAATCCTTTTAAATTCAAACTTTATACGAATAGGAAGGAATAGTATAAATACTCAAGGAGAGATAGTTTCTTTTAAGTACATAGTTCTCGTTCACAAGGGTATAGTTTTGGAACTTCTCGAATATCCAGATTTGAGAATAACATTGTGTCATATACTTTTGTCCATAAATTATATAACTAACCATTTTAAGACATAACTGAGTATTTATTGAGTGACTTTAAATGATTCTGTAAGTGTGGGATGAAATTCATTCATGAATTCATTAAGATAATTCTGGAATACTTGTATAACCAGTTTAGCAAACCTGTAGAACACTTACAGAATTTATTATACTTGTATATTTTTTAGAATAGAATAACTATAAAATTGGGCAGTCTCCTTAATTTATTGAACGCTGGGCTTAATTTTCTGAACCAGTACTTTCACTTCCAACACAGCACCAGTATTGCCTTTACAGGATCATTTTCCATAAGTAGATTGTGTGTGTGCGTGTGTGTGTGTGTGTGTAAATCATATTTCTATTTATATGTAGTGACAAAGGAATAGCTAAACTGTGTTGAGATATGGATGCTTGGGTGGTTGGCTAGATGCACTCGGAGCCAAATAACCTTCCTGCTTTCCAACTGTCACATGTTCTCACAGTTTTACCTTCTTAGGCTGAATTTAAGCTGCTCTTTATATTCCATGAACTGCATGTCAGCCCAGGTAGTGGTTTGGGAGGTTGAGGGTAGGAGTGAACAGGGGAATATTACAGTGGATAAAGAAGTGCCATTTGAGAATATGTACTCAGATAAATGAGATTTAAAAGATATTGTTGGTTTTGCCTCTCTTTTTACCTGTGCCATGAATTATGAAGTTTGAATGCATTACATGAAAGTTGTATATATATAGTGGAAAAAAATAAAGCTATTGTTAAGGATGGTACAAATATCCTTTCAAGCGCTCTTTGGCTATGAAACTGTTTAATTATGGACAACCTGTATTATTTTTGGTTCATAATAGATTTCAAATGCTAACTGGTAAAAATAGTCATCATAGAAAAGGGAAAAGCAATTACTTTATATGGAGCTTATTGACATTAAATTTGTCATGCTTTTTAAAAGTCCTTTAATGAGTCGTTTTTCAGCATTTTTCTTGGCGTGATCTGGAGTGACAATAATACTTTCTATGTCAAGTAGCCTGGGTACCATAGAGAATGGGACTGTCTGTCCATGTTCATGTGTTGTAAATGGGTTCTATGTGTGCTACCCCCTACTGATGACTATGATAGGAGCTTGTGTTTGGAAGACAGATGAGGATAGCATGACTGTACTCCTTGGTGGGTATTTCTTTTCCTTAGTAAATTTAGTTGGAGAGAGGTGGACAGTGGAGAACAGTTTTAAAGGAGAGCCTTTAAAAGTGGCTTAAATCGGGTGCCTGGTGGGCTCAGTCAGTTAAGTGTCTGACCTTGGCTCAGGTCATGATCTCACGGTTCGTCTGTGCTGACTGCTCAGCGCCTGGAGACTGCTTTGGATTCTGTGTCTCCTTCTCTCTCTGCCCCTCCCCTGCACACGGTCTGTTTCTCTCTCGTCTCTCAAAAATGAATAAATATTTAAAAAAAAAGGTGGCTTAAATCATAGTAAAATTTGGCCTTTAAAAATTCGGGTTGAGGAAAGATTAGTTGAGATTCTTTGGTTGCAAGTAATGTACTGACTAAATTAAGCAAAAGAAAGGTTGGAAGTTTGCTCACTCAGATGTGAGAAAGAAGATAACCAGGGCAACCGAGCAGCTGCCACTTGGTGGATCTTCCATCCATATAGTCATGAAACATTTCTTTTCCAATCATCCTCTGCCTGGTCATATGCCCAGAGCCACTGGGGTGGCCATTGGTGTATACGGGGGAAAATAATGAAGAATAGATTTCTGGGCAGACAGAAGCAGTAGCTATTATTTCTATTTGATTTACCTTTTCCTGGTCAAGAAAGCTCATATGTTCACTTTTATCTTCATGAGTCTCTTGGAGAGTCTGTATTAAGTTAGACTTTTTAGAAAATGTTTGTTTATTTTTGAGAGAGAGAGAAAACAGAGTGCGGTGGGAAGGGGCAGTGAGAGAAGGAGACATAGAATCCAAAGCAGACTCCAGGCTCTGAGCTCTGAGCTGTCAGCAGAGCCTGACGTGGGGCTCAAATTCACCAACTGCGAGATCATGATCTGAACTGAAATTGGATGTTTAACCAACTAAGCCACCCAGGCACCCCAAAGTTGGACTTTTTGAAGGACGGATGACACCTTGCACATTTTATTTTCCACTCTGCTATGTATGTACTGGGAGCTCAATTTATTTGCAGGCCCTTTTGCATTTTTACTACACTGTGTATTTTCTAGGCTCTTCACTTTACAATTTTGCCTATAGTAGATTATACTTCTTAACTTCACGTTATGTTAAGAATTGAGAGCCTGATGTTCTGTAAAATCGTGATGTACATGGCCACAAAGAGGGACTGTGCCCCTAACTAATCAAGGAACCGGTCTGTATTTTTCCTGCCAGCAGCGCTAGGCATAGTTTTGATGGATGGAGCTAACCACAAGAGATTCATGAATAAACAGTATTTAACCTCAACAAGATAAGGCCCGTACTCACAGTCTTTAGTCAGGAGAGGTGACTTCTTTTGCCTCATAGTAATGTAAGCTTTTTTCATGGGAGCATAATGAAAGCTGACCTCCTTTTGTATATTCTTTTAAGAGTTATTCTGGGACATGATTTGGAAATGAAGATATATGGAATAATTAAAAAGTTTGTAAGACTTGAAATCAAAAGACCTGATTTGAGTCTTACTGGCTGTAACTTTGGATACTTTGGGGTTGGTTTTTTTTTACACTTTATTTTTTCTTATTCATGACAAAATGGCACTTGCTCTGTTTACCTCCCAGCGATGTGAAAAAGAAGGTGTTTAATTTGGATAAGACTGTTGGCTAACTGAACTTTAATTTTCTGATCTGTCATGAGGGAGCCTCTTCTAGCTCTAAAATTTTGGATTTTAATTCTTTTTTTGTTTAGAATAACCCAGAAGAGTTTCTCGGGATGTTTTTTCCTTTGCACAATGCTCATCTTATGAAACCTTTTTCCGTCTTTAACCAGGCAGTTGCAGTGGTGCAGAATGGCTGACCTCAGTCTTGCAGACGCATTAACAGACCCACCTCCAGAAATTGAGGAAGAGATAAAACGGGACTTCATTGCCACGCTGGAGGCAGAGGCCTTTGATGATGTCGTGGGAGAAACTGTTGGAAAAACAGACTATATTCCTCTACTGGATGTTGATGAAAAAACCGGGAATTCGGAGTCAAAGAAGAAACCATGCTCAGATACTAGCCAGGTTGAAGGTAAGTAATTAAGCCATGCTGCTGAGAAAGCAGATTAGGATGATGCTGTAGGTCATAATCTTAGAGACCCTGAGGAAACTGAGCTGACTTTTTTAGTATAGGCTAGTCACTTTTCTCTCTGTCTAAATTTCTTTTGTTAGAAACCAGACACATAGGTTCGTTACCTTTTAGTTGAGTGTGTGTTCATGAGACTACAGATTACTTTTAACCCAAAGATTTTTTTTGTAAGGTCTCAGCTACTGTAGAATCTGCCTAATTTCCTGAGTTAAATTGTCTGCTGTGCCTTGACTTGAAAGTAGCTTTGTAGGGGCGCCTGGGTGGCTCAGTTGGTTAAGTGGCCGACTTCGGCTCAGGTCATGATCTCATGGTCTGTGAGTTCGAGCCCTGCGTCGGGCTCTGTGCTGACAGCTCAGAGCCTGGAGCCTGCTTGGGATTCTGTGTCTCCCTCTCTCTCTGCCGTTCCCCTGCTCATACGCTGTCTCTATGTCTCTTAAAAATAAATAAACGTTAAAAAAAAAATTAAAGAAAAAAAAGAAACTAACTTTGTAAAAAGTCAGATATACAAAATTCTGTATTTACATCAAGACTAAATTTTGTATGAAATCAAATCCACTTGTCTTTGGGAGTAATTCCAGGTCAGGATTAAACCATGGATTAAATCTTTTAAAAGAGGTTTGCTGCTTTTATATATTGCTGGATCAGATTTGCTACTATCTAGTGGAGATTTTTATTTATTTTTTTTTTTTGAGAGAGAGAGGCAGACAGAGGGAGAGGGAGAGATTGAATGGAGCCTGACGTGGGGCTTGATCTCATGAACTGAACTGTGAGATCATGACCTGATCCAAAATCAAGAGTCAGATGTTTAACCAACTGAGCCACCCAGGTGCCCTTTGGTTGAGGATTTTTAAATTTTTGTTCATGTGGGATATTGGTCTGTAGTTTTTTTGTGATGCCTTTGTCTGATTTTAGAATTGAGGTCATTCTAGCATCATAAAATGAGTTGGGAAATGTTCCCTCCTGTTCTGTTTTCTAGAATAGTTTGTATAGAATTGATGTTTTTGTCTTTAATGTTGGATAGACTTGGTCAGTGAAGCCATCTGGACCTAGAGTGTTCTTGTTTTTTTTATTAAGAATTCAGTTTCTTTAAGAGATCTAGAACTCTTGGGTTATCTATTTCTTCTCAGGCCAACTTTGGTAGGTTGTATCTTTCAAGGAATTGGTATATTTCCTCTAAGTTGTCAAATTGAGGGAGATAAAATTGTACTGTTGCCCGATTCTTCTCATTTCAGTAGGATCTGTTATCATACCCCTTCTTTCATTCATTATATTGGTAATTTGTGTCCTCTTTTTTTTGTTGAATCTGGATAGAGGTTTACCAATTACTGATGTTTTTAAAGATCTAGCCTTTGGAGTTGTAGTTTTTTTTTCCTATTTTTTATTTTCAATTTCTGCTCATTACTCTTTCCTTCCTTCTGCTTACTTTGAGTTGATTTGCTCATTTTCTGATTTTTTTAAGGTGGCAGCTTAGCTAATTATTTGAAACCTTTCTTTTCACATTGACACAAAATATATTAGTTAAGGTGTACAACATAATGTTTTACTATTTGTGTATATTGTGAGATAACTACTACAATAAGTCTAATTAACATTCGTCCCCATTCATAATTAACAAATTTTTTTCCTTGTGATCAGAACTTTTAAGATCTACTCTCATAACAACTTTCAAGTGTACAATACAGTATTATTAACTGTAGTTACCATGCTATACATTATATTCCCAGGACTTCCTTATTTTGTAACTAGAAGTTTGTGCCTTTTGTCTGCCTTCACCCATTTTGCCCACCTCCACTTTTCACCTGTGGCAACCACTTAAAATAAGTTTTTTAATGTTACAAATTTCCCTCTAATCATGGTTGTATATGTGCTCCATAGATTTTGGTGTGTTATTATTTTTTAAGTTTATTTATTTATTTTTGAGAGAGAGAGAGTGAGAGAGCACAAGCAGGGTGGGGGGAGAGAGGAGAGGGGAGACACAGAATCCAAAACAGGCTCCAGGCTCAGAGCTATCAGTGCAGAGCCGGACACAGGGCTTGAACTCACTAACCATGAGATCATGACCTGAGCTGAGGTCAGATGCTAAACCGACTGGACTACCCAGGCGCCTCTGGTGTGTTGTTTTTAATTTTTATTCAGTTGAAAATATTTTCAGGGTACCCACGTGGCACAGTCAGTTGAGTGTCTGATTCGTGATTTTGGCTCAGGTCATGATCCCAGGGTCATGGGATTGAGCCCCTGCTTTGGGTTCTGCTCTGAGCCTGGAACCTGGTTGAGGTTCTCTCCCTCTTCCCCTCTTTCCCATGTCCTCTCTCTCTCTCTCTGTTTTTTTAGATTTGTTTTTATTTTTTTTTTAATTTTATTTAAATTCAAGTTAGTTAACATACAGTGCAGTATTGGTTTCAGGAGTAGAAACCCTGTGATTCATCACTTAACACATAACACCCAGTGCTCATCCCAACAAGTGCCCTCCTTAATGCCCATCACCCATTTAGCCCATCCCCCCACCCACCTCCCCTCCGGCAGCAACCCTTTGTTCTCTGTATGTTAGGGTCTCTTATGGTTTGCCTCCCTCTCCGCTTTGATCTTATTTTTCCTTCCCTTCCTCTATGTTCATCTGTTTTGTTTCTTAAATTCCACATATGAGTAAAGTCACATGATACTTGTCTTTTTCTGACTGACTTATCTCACTTGGCATGAATACACCCTAGTTCCATCCACTTTGTTGCAAATGGCAAGATATCATTCTTTTTGATCACAGAGTAGTATTCCATCATATAATATACATATCCCTTCAGCAGTCAGTGGACATTTGGGCTCTTTCCATAATTTGTCTATTGTTGATAGCACTGCAGTAAACATTGGGATGCACGTGCCTCTTCAAGTCAGGATTTTTTTTAAGTTTACTTATTTTTGAGAGAGAAGCAGCACAAGCGAGTGAGGGGCAGAGAGAGAGGGAGACAGAAAATCCCAAGTAGGCTCCGTACTGCCAGTGCAGAGCTCAATGCGGGGCTGGAACCCACAAACCGTGACATCGTGACCTGAGCCGAGTCAGATGTTTAAGCAAATGAGCCACCCAGGTGCCCCCAAATCAGCATTTTTGTATTGTTTTGATACAAAACAGTAGTGCAACTGCTGGGTCATAGGGTAGTTCTATTTTTAATTTTTTGAGGAACCTCTGTACTGTTTTCCAGAGTGGCTGCACCAGTTTGCATTCCCACTGGCTGTGCAAAAGGGTCCCCCTTTCTCTGCATCCTAGGTGATATTTCATTGTGGTTTTGATTTGTATTTCTCTGATGAGTGATGTTGAGCATTTTTTCATGTGTCTGTTAGCTATCCGGTGTCGTCTTTGGAAAGGTGTCTATTCATGTCTTCTGCCCATTTCTTCACTGGATTATTTGGTTTTTGGGTGTTGGGTTTGGTAAATTCTTTATAGATTTTTGGATATTAACCCTTATCCGATGTCATTTGCAAGTATCTTCTCCCATTCCGTTGGTTGCCTTTTAGTTTTGTTGATTATTTTCTTTTTTTTTTAATCTTATTTATTTATTTATTTTAGTTTTTTTAATGTTTATTTTTGAGAGAGAGAGAGAGAGAGGTAGACAGAGCATGAGCAGGGGAGGGGCACAGACAGAGAGGGAGACACAGAATCTGAGACAGGCTCCAGGCTGTGAGCTGTCAGCACAGAGCCCGACGCGGGGCTTGAACTCGGGAACAGTGAGATCATGACCTGAGCCGAAGTCGGACACTCAACCGACTGAGCCACCCAGGCGCCCCTTGTTGATTATTTTCTTCTCTGTGCCTTATCTTGATGAGGTTCCAATAGTTCATGTGTCTTTATTTCCCTTGCCTCTGGAGACATGTCAAGTAAGAAGTTGCAGTGACTGAGGTCAAAGAGGTTGCTTCCTGTTTTCTCCTCTAGGATTTTGATGATTTCCTGTCTCACATTTAGGTCTTTCATCTATTTTGAATTTGTTTTTGTGTATGGTCCAGTTTCATTCCTACTCATGTCACTGTCCAGTTTTCCCATCTCCACTTACTGAAGAGACTTTTTTTCCATTGGATATTCTTTCCCGCTTTGTCAAAGATTAGTTGGCCATACGTTTGTGGGTCCATTTCTGGGTTCTCCATTCTGTTCCATTGATCTAAGTGTCTGTGTTTGTGCCAGTACCATAGTATCTTGATTACTACAGCTTTGTAATACAGCTTGAAGTCCAGAATTGTGATGCCTCCAGCTTTGGTTTCCTTTTTCAACATTACTTTGGCTATTCAGGGTCTTTTGTGGTTCCATGCAAATTTTAGGATTGTTTGTTCTAGCTCTGTGAAGAATGATGGTATTATTTTGATAGAGATTGCATTGAGTATGTAGATCGCTTTGGGTAGTATAGACATTTTAACCATATTTATTCCTCAATCCGTAAGCATGGAAGTTTTTCCATTTCTTTGTATCTTTAATTTCTTTTGTAAGCTTTCTGTAGTTTTCAGTGTATAGATCTTGTATCCCTTTAGTTAGATTTATTCCTAGGAATCTTACGGGTTTTGGTGTAATTACAAATGGGGTTGATTCCTTGATTTCTTTTTCTGCTGCTTCATTATTGATGTATAGAAATGCAACCACCCATTTCTGTATGTTGATTTTATAACTTCAACTTTGCTGAATTCATGTATCATTTTTTTGGTGGAGTCTTTCGGGTTTTCCATGTAGAGTGTCATGTCATCTGTGAAGAGTGGAAATTTGGCTTCTTTGCCAATTTGGATGCTTTTTATTTCTTTTTGTTGTCTGATTGCCGAGGCCAGGACTTCTGATACTATGTTGAACAGCATTGGCGAGAGTAGACATTCCTGTCATGTTCTTGACCATAGGGGGAAAGCTGTTAGTTCTTCCCCATTGAAGATGATATTCACTGTGGGCCTTTCCTATATATGGCCTTTATGATGTTGAGGTATGTTCCTTCTATCCCTCCTTTCCTGAGGGTTCTTATCAAGAAAGGATGTGTATTTATCATTTGACAAAATACACATCCTTTTCTGCATCACACGGTTCTTACCTTTCTTTTATTAATGTGGTATATCACATTGATTGATTTGCAAATAGATAAAATCTCTCTCTCTTTAAAAAAAAATTTCTGGGGCACCTGGGTGGCTCTGTTGGTTAAGCATCTGACCTCAGCTCAGGTCATGATCTCACAGTTCATGAGTTCGAGCCCCACGTCGGGCTCTGTGCTGTCAGTTCAGAGCCTGGAGCCTGCTTTGGATTCTGTGTCTCCCTGTCTGTGTCCCTCCCCTGCTTGCATTGTCTCTCAAAAAATGAATAATTGTTAAAAAATTTTTTTAGGGGCGCCTGGGTGGCTCAGTCGGTTGAGCGTCCGACTTCGGCTCAGGTCATGATCTCACGGTCTGTGAGTTCGAGCCCCGCATCGGGCTCTGTGCTGGCAGTTCGGAGCCTGGAGCCTGCTTCACATTCTGTGTCTCCCTCTCTCTCTGCCCCTCCCCCACTCATGCTCTGTCTCTGTCTCAAAAATAAACAAACATTAAAAAAAAAATTTTAAAAATTTTTTTAATTTCTAGTTTTCCTTGTGAATTCCTTTTGAGCCATGGGTTATTTAGAAATACGTTTATTTCTCAATATTTGGATTTTTAATTTAATTTTGTTGTGGTCGGAAGATATCCGTTGAAATTTCAGTTCATTTCAGTTTGTCATGGTTTGTTTTATGGTCCTGAATGTGGCCTGTCATGGTCAGTGTTCTGTGAGCACTTAAAATAATATGATGCTGTTACTTGTGGAGTACTTTTTATGTCAATTAAGTCTAGTTGGTGATAGAGTTTTTTAGGTTTTCTGTATCCTTACTGACTTTATATCTGCTTGTAATGATTTCTGAGAGGGAGAGATGTTGAGGTCTCTATAGAGTTTTATGGGTTTGTTTCTTTCTCCCTTATATTCTGCCAGGTTTTATTTCCTATATTTTGAAGATCTGTTTTTATGTGCACATACATAACAGTGTAGTTGACATACGGGGTTATGTTAGTTCCAAATGTACAGTATAGTGATTCAGTACTTCCGTATTTCCTGTTACATTCAGAGCATTCTTTATTAATATTTAATAAAAGTGGATTTCTTATAGATGGAATGTAGATGGATCTTTCTTTTCTATCCAATCTGAAGACCTCTGTCTTTTCATTGGTATTTTTTTTTTATAAAAAAATTTTTTTTAGCGTTTATTTATTTTTGAGAGACAGCGTGAACAGGGGAAGGGCAGAGAGAGAGAGGCAGATTCAGAATCTGAAGCAGGCTCCAGGCTCTGAGCCACGAGCACAGAGCCCGACACGGGGCTCGAACTCACAGACTGTGTTATCATGACCTGAGCTGAAGTTGGCCGCCCAACCGACTGAGCCACCCAGGCGCCCCTTTATTGGTATTTTTGACTGTATTTAATGTGATTATTGTTACGGTTGGATTTAAATCTGTTATTTTGATAGTTGCTTTCTTTATCTCCTGTCCGTTCTTTATTCTGTTTTTCTATCTGCTTTTGGATTAGTTTAATATTTTTTATGATTGTGTTTTTAACTTCAATATTGGCTTATTATGTATATTTTTTAAAAATTTCTTTTATATTTGACCTACTGTTTATAGTGTATATCTTTAATTTCTTCCAATTTGCCTTCCAGTAATATTGAACCACCTCACGTATAGAGTAAAATTCCATGCAAAACAGTAAATGTCCAATTCCTGTTTCATTTTTTTGTTTTACTGTTGTAGAACTAATTTTACATATGTTAATAACCTACATTGTTACTCTTTTTGCTTTAGATTGTCCGTTACTTTTTAGATTAAAAATATGGGAAATAACTTTTTCTAGTTACTCTAATTTTTACCATTTTGGGCACTCTTCATTTCTTTGTATAAATCCAGATTTCTATCTAGCATCACACTCCTTTTGCCTGAAAGAATTCCATTAACATTTCTCATAATACAGGTCTCTTAGCAGTGAATTATTTCAGCCTTGGTTTATTAAAAACAAGCCTTCGGTTTTGGAAGATACCTTTCCAAGGTATCATACTGTTTATGACTTTTATTTGGAAAAGTTGGTCTTCCCACTTGGATAGTTTCTGAGAAGTCTTTTATAACCTTAATTTTGGTTCACCTTTCCCCCTCTGGCTGCCTTCAAGATGTTATCTGTATCTTTGGTTTTAGCAGTTGGAATATGTTGTATTTAGGTGCTACCTTGGTATTTGTTCTGCTTGGGGTTCTCTGAGCTTCATCTGTGCTTTGATGTGGTTCACAAAGTTTGGCAATTTTTTGAGTATTTATCTTTTAAAATACTTCTTTGCCTCATTCTTTCTCTTTTCTCCTGGGATTCCAATGACATTTTTCTTAGATTTTTGGGTATTGCCTCACAGCTCTTGGATGCTCTTGTTTTTTTCTCCTTCGTTTTCTTTTTGTGTCTCATTCGAGTACTTTCTTTTGACCTGTTTTCAAGTTTTCTGATTTTTTCCCTGGAACTCAGGAAGCCATGAGATCATGACCTGAGCCGAAACCAAGAGTCAGACCCTTAACTGACTGAGCCACCCAGGAGCCCAGTCAGTGGCATTCATTCTTTAATTTCTTTTCTGGTTTTATTTTCTAGCATTTCTATTTGACTCTTTCTTACAGTTTCTTTGTCTCAGCTGAAGTTCCCCATCTGTTCATGTATATTTCTATCTTTTCCACTATAGACCTTAACAGTATTCATTATTAATTTAAATCTCTTGCCTGGTATTTTGAACATCTGGGTCATTTCTCAGTCTGATTTGTCTCTTGATGGTAGGTTTTTTGTGGGGTTTTTTTTTTTTTTTTTGACATTTTTTATGTGTCTCTTAATTTTTGCTGGACTTCACATGCAATATAATAGTGACTGAGAGAAAAAAGTCTTTATGCCTAGGAGTGTGCATTTCTCTTCTTTCACTAGGTAATCAATATAAAGCGCTGAATCCGTTCAAGCTAGAGTTGAGCTAGGTTTGGGTTTTGTTGTTGCTGTGGTTGGTTTCAGTGCGTTACTGGCTTCAGATTCCTCCATTCCTTGTGCTTAGAGTGGGGAGTGGGGTGCTGAAAGATTTTTCTCAATGTTTTTGTTCCACTCTTAGCTTTTGGTCTTCCTGTGACACCTGCACCTTGGAAGGCTGGAAACTGTTTCTCCATGTGCTTGCCCCTCCCAAAAAAGTCCTAGCTGGAAGTAGACAGGACTTTTGATATCTCTGCTTTTTGGTCCTGGTTCAGGCCTAACGCTGTGTGCATGGTTGAGTCTTTCTCAGCAATATCCCTGTTACAGGTGGTAGGGTCTTCTCATGATATCTTGCAGGTTCCTGAGTAGGACTTACTGCTCTCCCAGGATAAGAGGGTATTTTCTTCTTAACTCTAATTCTTTCCCCAGCAGCATTGTGCCTTCGCCCAGTCCCTGGGGCTGACTGGGTTTGACACACTCCTTCCCCAAGCAGCTCAGCTTTTGTTTCCATAGAGTAGAAGGGCGGGATGGGGTTGGCGGTGGTGGTCAGGACTTTACACTAGTAAAGCGTGTCTTTCTCCCAGGTCTGTAGAGGGAGACTTTCCTACTCCGCCTCCAGTCTTAATGAGCATCTGGGAAACATCTGTGCAGATGTTTGAACTTCTCTTGTGTCTGTGGATACCAGGGACCCTAGACTGTCATACAACCCTTCACTTAGCCTTTAGCCTATCATTAAACTTTTTAGTTGAATTATTGCTTGTGTTAAACTCAGCATCTCTCCCTCACATGCTCTGACATAGAAGCGCCAGTGCTTACCTCCCTGTCTCCTTGAGGGCCATGTCTTCCTTTGGATTTCATTTTCTATTTTACTTTAGTCGTGCTTTGTTTCTGCCACCTGGGCCTCAGCTTACATGGGTGGACACAGTGATGTGGCAGCAGTAGATTTTCTTGTGCTTCTTCATCTTGGGTGACCGGACCTGTGTTTCGTTAACCCCAGAAGAGGAAAGTTTTTTAGAAACTATTTTGCTTATAAAAACTTTTAAATTTTCCCTAATATTTTTAATATATGAATAATGTGTAACTAAGTACTGTAATTAAAAGTTCATTCACTCAGGGAGGCTAGTCTAGAAATTGGTAACAGTGTTTACTCCAGGAAGAAGTAGCTGTCTAGAGTGTAGAGGGGGAGGGAGCCTTCTTTTTGCTGTATATCCCTTTGGACCACTTGGGTTTTGTACACATACATTTATCAACCCGTTCAAAATAATTATAGTAGAACTAAATTATAAGTTTCTAATTTTATTTTTATACCACCTTGTTTGTAGAAGATTTGGCTAAGAATAAATGGGAAAAGGAGAGGTGGCTGTTTGGAGACACTGAAGGAGAAAGGAAAAGAATTTCTTTAATTCATCTTGTAGAAATCTGGGGCAGCGAGTGAGCTCTCGGTAAATGGGGGCTTCTCTCCTGGGAGTCTACCTTTTATAGATTATCAGACTGATGGGTTTTGCCCAAATGATAGGTTTCATTTTGTGTTTTGCTTGGTTGGAGAACATTATAAATATTTTTTTTTCTTCTGAATACTTCTTCAGAAGTGATGGAAGGGTACTAGACTTTAGACTTCCTTATTTTCATGTTTAACTATATATCCAACTTTAAGTTGGATTTTGCTATTGGGTGAGATTCGTCAAGTTATTGCTGGTGCTCCGGATGTGATTTTACAGCAGGCTTACTTAGGCCAGCCGGTGGGAATTTATCAGCCAGTTTCCTGCGTCTAGAATAGAAAGGGCAGTTGAATAGGTTACATGTACTAGAACTCTTTGGACGGTGGTGTTTTTATTTCTTTTAATTGTCACGTGCCTACCCTAATCGTCCTCAACTTAAAAATGGGGGGTAAGCAAATAGGCTGCCTTTATGACACTTAATACACAGTAGGAAAAGTCGCTTTTTTTCTCCCAACATACGATTCCTGCCCTGGACCTGGAAACACTGATTTCTCAAAGCCTCCCTCCCCTTCACAACATGGGTGGGTGCTAGAGGTGTTTGTTGCCACTGGATTTGTCACTGTTTTTAGGCCTTTTTTTGTGGATATACTATACTCTTTTCTCTTTTCCATGTTACCACTATTCAGTTTTGTTTTCACGAATATTTTTATCTTCTTATTGCCCCATAAAACATCTAAAGAGTAAATACCTGGAAATAAAACTGGTGTCATACTACTTTTAAAATGCCTGTCACCTTAGGAAACATTTCTCAAAATACTTTTTCGGGATATATGTATTACTTGTTTTTTTCTTCTTCAGAAATGTTATCCACCTAATCATTGTTCACTATCACCTCTGTATGGCTCTATTTTCTAGGTGAGAGAGACAAAAGACAGCTTTCTTTTCCATGAAAAACAAAACAATAATACTTCTATGACAATGTTTACAACATTGTCATAGATGTTTGAAAGAGCATCTAGCACATTGTCGCTGCTTAGACACAAATAATTGGCAAATTTGTGCACAAGTCACTTAAGTTTTCTGTACGCTGTGCTTAATTGTACTTGTGAGATTGAGATAATTCTAGGAGGTTTTTGAGGCTAAGAATTTGTTTCTATTAAATGTTCTAACATAGGACAGTGGTTTTCAAAGTGTGACCCTTGGACCAGAAGTATCCATCACTTGGGAGCTTGTTAAGGTACAATTCTTAGGCCCACCTGGAATCAGAAACTTTGGGTATGGAGCTCAGCAATCTGTGTAAAGTCCTTGCAGATAACTTTGATGCACCCAGTATTGAGAAACATTGATCCAGGAGGAAGGGCCTAAGCCAAGTCCTGGAGAGGATGATAACTAGATGCGGCAGAATTCTTGTTTAGCTGATGGGCCTCCTCTTGCAGAGCATCGCAACTACCTTTATTGGCCACCAGAGGGCGATGTTGGAACAGTCCTGACTTTCGCACTAGAAGGTGCCCTTGTGCAGAGATCTTGCTGAATCCCACCCCCACCCCCATTTTGCCAAAAAACAGCCTAACCGTGGCTGTCTGTGGCTGTCTTCCTCATAGCACACATGCCCTCTCAGTGTCTTGCTACTTCCCTTCTCTGCCTGATTTGCCAGCTGTGGGACTCTGAAATCACTTGTGAGAGAAGCAATTTAAAACCAACCAAACAACCTCCACCCCAAACCAGTAGATTTGAATGTCCTTATTTCTCAGAGCATGTGATTACTTAAAAATTGTGTTGTTTTCAGTGCTATAGGTGTTTAGCTGAGAAAGATTTCATTTCATGAAATGGATGTTCCTCTGGGGGAATTAGTGAAAGAAGGCAGTGTAGCATCTTTGGAATTACAATTTACCCAGTTATGCGCAGTGAGCCTCTTTCTTACTCTAAAGCCTAATTATTTTTATGTTATAATGTTTTTCTTTCCATTTCTTCCTCCCTTCTTTCCTTCCTCCCTCTCTCTCTCTCTCTCTCTCTCTCTCTCTCTCCCTCTCTCTCTCTCTCTCTCTCCCTCGTTATTCTCTCCTGGGCTTGAATTCTTTTTTAGACTGTTAGGTGTTATGTGTATGATAGAATCCCAGCCTCTCTTTTATGTTCTTCTAACCTCCTTATTTTACTTTTATTTTATTCTGGTAAGTTTCTTATTCTTAGACGCACAGTTGTTAGTCTACTACTGTTACTTAAGCTAGGTTTTTATATTTTTATGTTGTACCAAGGTTACTTTATAGTTTAGTGATCAGCCTTAAGTTAATCTACAGTTAGTGTACAGTTTGATCATCTATAGTTGATCAATCTGTAGTTAATAACAATGAGGATAATAACAGTTGTTAACATTTATGTAACTGTATAGTTGGCACAGTATTCCTCCAGTATCAGTAGATTTCGTCTTCATGATAACCATGGGAGGAAGATATAATCCCATTTTTCAGGGGAGGCTGTAAGGCTTAGAAAGCACAAGGGAGTTGCATTTGGTCATTTGGTTAATAGTGACAGACCACAACTGAACCCAGATCTTCTGGTTTTAAACCTCGTGTTCTTTCTATGAAACCATAGAAACACCATCTTCACAGATGCATGCTCTCTGCTGAATTTAATGTCTTATTGATGCTATTTTTCAAAACTAAAGATTTACTTATTTAACTCAAAAGACAAAATTATTGGACATATAAATATTATTTTCAGGAAATATAAATGAGTCTTATTTCATTTGTATAAAGAGCTTGAACTTTGAACCTGAGGACTCTGCTACTAATTCATATGAATTTGTAAAGTTTTCCACTTTCTTAGATGATTCTTTCACATCATCTCCTTTCTGTTCAAACCTCCAGCACTTGCTCTCCTGTTCATATTCTCAGCCCGTAACTTTGACAACAAAGGATCAGTAGACTCAGTCAGAAGAGAACTTCTGCAGTCCCCCTGCTGCATCTCCTCACTTACCTCCCCCTCTGCCTTTTCTTCTGCTCTTCCTCTTGTTACAGGTGAATGGTGCTTTCACTTAGGGCACTGCTATAGCAGTTGTCTCTTCTGTCGCCTGCATCATCAGTTTCTCTGTTTCAACTAGGTCATTCATCAGCATCAAACAGACCTTAATTTTTTCCTTCCTTAAAAAATAATCCTATCTCAGGGACGCCTGGGTGGCTCAGTCGGTTGAGCATCCAACTTCAGCTCAGGTCATGATCTCACAGTTCATGAGTTTGAGCCCTGCATCAGGCTCTGCACTGACAGTGCTGAGCCTGCTTGGGATTTTCTCTCTCTCCCTCTCTGTCTGCTCCTCCCCAGCTCATGCTTTCTCTCTCTCTCTCTCAAAATAAATAAATATACTTAAAAAAAAAAAAGTCCTATCTCAAACCCATGCCCATCTCATTTACTTCTTCTTTTCCTGCTTCTTTGAAAAAGAAGTATCTACGACCTGTCTCCTTCTTTCTTGAGCCCCTTCCCATCCTACAGTAGCCTGTGCCATACCACCCAAACCACTCCTTTTACATTGCCAAGGATGAATCCTGGATAACCCCAAGGGTTTTAGCATAATTGAAAAATGAATTGCCATCATCTGAGATTGAGAAAGCTCTAGAAAGAGTACTTGGAGAGGCGCCTGGGTGGCTAAGTGTTTGACTCTAGATTTCAGCTCAGGTCATGATCTCATAGTTGTGAGATAAAGCCCAGTGATGGGCTCCACGGCCAGCGTGGAGCCTGCTTAAGAGTCTCTCTCTCTTTCTCAAAAAGAAAAAAAAAAAAAGTGGATTTTTAGAGGAATATAAGAAATTTAGGTCGAGAGTTGCTGAGTGTGAGTTACATGATAGTGGAGAAGATACCTGAGTGGAGAAGAGCAATAGGCAGCTAGATAAGAGTCTGGTGTTCAGAGGAGACTTCTGGGCTCAAGATACCAATCTGGAGGTTGATGATATTTAAAGCTCTGGCTAAAGGAGGTAGTTGTAAAGCATGTCATTTTCAGAATGTTTTACTTTTGCCACATAAAAATAAGTTACGCTGCTCTTTTCAGTGCATCCAAATGCTCCTAAATATATAGCGTTTTGATTCTCTTCATCATGTATTTTAAAAATGTATGAGCAAGCTGTTCATTATCCTTGGAAATGTAAATCCTTCTTTCGATTCCTTGAACTCTTATTTCTAGTCCATGTCTGTCATAGACTTTTATCTTAGTGTAATACGTTTTTATACTTGATAGGTTTTTCTTGATGTTAATTGTTTTTGTAACAAAATATGTATGTAAACTCTTTTTGTAACAAAGTATGTATGTAAGCTTATATTTTAATTTAAAAAGTTTCTGTAACCATAAGGCTTTAAATATTAACTTGGTCCAGAAGAAAAGTTTTTATCACAGTTACTAGTAGTACACAGTTGATCACATGTGTTACCGTTTTTGGTAAATCATTACTAACCATAAAAGTTGAATCTGGCTGGAAATGTTTTTCTAAGATGGAGATCTAATATTTTTCTCAATTAGGTCATGAATCTGTGGATATTTATTTTTTTGGTAGGATGAAGGAGGGTTTAGCAATTTCGATTCCTATTGTTATTTGTTACTGTTTTTGTTTTTCGTTAGCTTCGTGCCCAGCGCAGAGCCCACCGCAGGGCTTGAACTCTCAGCCCCTGAGATCAAGAGTCAGATGTTTAACTGACTGAGCCACCTAGGCGCCCCTCTGTTCCTATTGTTTTTAATAGATGTTAAAGTGAAAAAACTTTATTCGTATAGCTAAGTGTGTGGGAATGGAAGTCCCTATGCACATGTCCTCAATTCTTTGAGTTATATGTTAAGAATTCTGTAAGTCAGTATTATTAGAAATTATTTTCAGTGTCCTATTGGAAGGCAACTACATTATAACCTCTTTCAATTTTGATGAAAGCAAAGAATTGGAAACTACCTAACCTGGAAGGTGATTGGTTACTCAGTCACAAGATAATTCACTTTACATAGGGGCTTGCTTTTGTTTCATAGATGTGTGATATTTTCTTTTATACCTTCTGAGGGAAATGAGGTAGTTTTTTAAAAAGTCTCCTATATGCTGTATCAACATTGTTTCCTTGAGTGATGTTTATTCTCTTTGAATGTGATGCCTTACTCCTTTGGTGATAGTTTCCCTCAGTTACATGGTATTACTGTCTATTTGAGATTCCTCATGACTGTTTTTCTACCACCTGCCTCTGACAGGGATACAGCTGTGCTGCCAGGTGGAGTGTGAGGTCTCTCCATTCGTTCTGAAGGTTGGCACAAGGCTACTATTTTGGGGTGAGGGAAGGAAAGTATGGGTGAAATGGGGACTGGCCGGGTAGCTTTTAATGGCGCTCCTATTATGCCTGCTGTCTACGTGCAGAAGACCTTGCAGTCCTGCCTTCCTGTGCTGCCTTCGGGCTGTGGTTTCTTCTTCCATGTGATCCCACTGACTTGCAACTTCTTGGATATTCCTTGTAATTTTTGGTCCACTGTATGGTAACCTTCTTGATTTCTAGGTCTTATTTTATTCTTTTTCCTGCCATGTTTAAGTACTCATGGTAGTATGTTGAAGGTGACCTATGAACTCCAGTTGGCTCTCTCTATCCATTGTTTTTTTTTAAATACATAATTTTTTTACCAAAATGGGATTGTATAGTACATAATTTTATTATTTTGCACATGTAGCTTGCTAATATATAAAATATGTTAATAAATATACTTCTGCAACTTCATTTTTAATGGCTAAATAGTGTTCTATTATACAGAATTCTAGAACTATTAGCTACTTAAAAATTTTTTTATTTTTAAAAAATTTTTTAATGTTTATTTGTTTTTGAAGGAGAGAGATACAGAGTGTGAGTAGGGGAGGGGCAGAGAGCGAGAGGGACACAGAATCTGAAGCAGGCTCCAGGCACAGAGCCTGACATGGGGCTTGAATCAACGAACTGTAAGATCATGACCTGAGCTGAAGTTGGACGCTTAACCGACTGAGCCACTCAGGTGCCCCTGATTTTTTAATTTACATGCAAGTTAGTTAAGTGTGTTGTGCAATAATGATTTCAGGAGTAGATTCCACTGATTCATCCCCTATGTATAACACCCAGTGCTCATCCCAACAAGTGTCTTCCTTAATGCCCCTTGCCCATTTAGCCCATTCCACCCCCACCCACAACCCCTCCAGCAACCCTCAGTTTGTTCTCTGTATTTGAGTCTCTTATGTTTTGTCTGCCTCCCCATTTTTATATTAGTTTTGCATCCCTTCCCTTATGTTCATCTGTTTTGTATCTTAAACTCTACATATGAGTGAAGTCATATGATATTTGTTTCTCTGACTCACTAATTTTGCTTAGCATAATACCCTTCATCCACGTAGTTGCAAATGGCAAGATTTCATTCTTTTTGATTGCTGAGTAATACTCCATTGTGTGTGTGTGGGGGTTATACACACACACACACACACACACACACACACACACACACCACATCTTCTAAATCCATTCATCTGTTGATGGAAATTTGGACTCTTTCCATACTTTGGCTATTGTTGATAGCACTGCTATAGGCTTTGGGGTGCATGTGTCCCTTCAAAATAGTATTCCTGTATCCCTTGGTTAAATACCTAGTAGTGCAGTTGCTGGGTGGTAGGATAGTTCTATTTTTAACTTTTTGAGGAACCTCTGTACTGTTTTCCAGAATGGCTACACCAGTTTGCATTCCCACCAGTAGAGCAAAAGAGATCCTCTTTCTCTACATCCTTGCCAACATTTGTTGTTGCCTGAGTTGTTAATTTTAGCCATTCTGACAGGTGTGAGGGTGGTATCTCTGTGGTTTTGATTTGTATTTCCCTGATGATGAGGGATGTTGAGCATTTTTTCATGTGTCTGTTAGCCATCTGGATGTCTTCTTTGGAGAAGTGTCTATTCATGTCTTTTGCCCACGTCTTCACTGGATTATTTGTTTTTTGGGTGTTGAGTTTGATAAGTTCTGTATGGATTTTTGGATACTAAACCTTTATCCGATATGTCATTTGCAAATATCTTCTCCCATTCCATCATTTGCCTTTTAGTTTTGCTGATTGTTTCCTTTGCTGTACAGAAGCTTTTTATCTTGATGAGGTCCCAGTAGTTCATTTTTGCTTTGGTTTCCCTTTCCTCTGGAGACATGTTGAGTAAGAAGTTGCTGTGTCTGAGGTCAAAGAGGTTTTTGCCTGCTTTCTCCTAGAATTTTGATGGCTTCCTGTCTTACAATTTAGGTCTTTCATCCATTTTGGGTTTATTTTTGTGTGTAGTGTAAGAAAGTGGTCCAGGTTCATTTTTCTGCATGTCGCCGTCCAGTTTTCTCAACACCATTTGCTGAAAAGACTGTCTTTATTCCATTGGATATTCTTTCCTGGTTTGTCAAAAATTAGTTGGCCATACGTTTATGTGTCCATTTCTGGGTTCTCTGTTCTGTTTCATCGTCCGTCCATTTTTTGAATGTCTATCCATTATTTTTTTAAAGCTATATTACTCCTCCTCCTATTATTATTGTTATTGTTATTATTATTATTATTATTATTATTATTATTATTATTTTATTATTAGGTAAGCTCTACACCTAATGTGGAGCTTGAACTTACAACCCTGAGATCAAGAGTTGCATGCTCTACCAACTGAGCCAGTCAGGCATCCCTACTCTTAAATTCTTTAATGTGCTCTGGGCGCCTGGGTGGCATAGTTAGTTACGTGTCCAGCTCTTTGATTTCAGCTCAGATCATGATCTCATAGTTGGTGGGTTCCAGCCCTGCATCAGTCTCTGTGCTGGCAGTACAGAGCCTCCTTGGGATTCTTGCTCTCTCCCTCTCTCTCTGCCCCTCTATGCCTCCCTTCTTTGCACGCGCTCTCTCTCTCTCTCAAAATAAAAAAACTTAAAAATTTTTTTTTAACTTTTATAAAATTCTTTAATGCGCTCAATTAAAACAGGACTTTGTGTCTGTTAAAGTAGTTCCCCATTAGTGGTGTTTGGTATATATTATTTTATATTTTTTCTGATTATTTGTGTGTGCATGTGTGTTATAATGCTATTATGCCATATTTTCTTTTGTTTTTTTCTTTTAAGTGGGCTCATGTCCATTGTGAAGTTCAAAGTGGGGCTTGAACTCACGACCTCGAGATCAAGACCTAAGCTGAGATCAAGAGTCAGATGCTGAACTGACTGAGCCACCCAGGCGACCCTAGATTAATTTTTTTCCTAATATGGTCTGGCATCTTCGCATATCAGTACATGAAGAGCTACCTCATTTCTTTTAAAATTACATATTACTCACAATTTAGTGAATCTATCAGTGGACATTTGTAACTTTTTAAACAATGCCATAATCAACATCTTATTCACATTCATATTTGTGTACTTTTATGTCTTTTTCTGAACTACATACCTAAAATGGATTGTTGAGTTAAGCAAGTTGATAGGCTGCCAAGTTGTCTCATAAAAGTGTTGTTCCAATTTATATTTGTTGAGTGGTGTATGAGATTACCTCTTTTCTTACACTGTTGCCAACATTGGTTATTATTAAATTTTAAAAAGATTTTATCACTCTCATGACCAGAAGATGGTATTTTTTTTGTGATTTGCATTTTCTGTAATCTGCATTTTATTTTATTTTTTATAATCTGTATTTTAAAATGAGGCAGATTTTTAAAATATGTGTTCTTTCTTGAGCTAAGAAGAATAAATTTTATAAATGTACTTTGTAAGGGTAAAAGGAAATTTATGCTAAACATGTTCTCTCCCATATTTGGCATAAATGTGGGATAGGACATATTTGGTGTCTATCCGGATAAGTAAAACACAGTATGTGAAGCCCTAGTATGGTGCCTGGTGCATAGTGGATATTCAGTAAAAGTCTGTTCTCTTTCATTCCTTTATTTTCTTTTTCTTCCAGTTAATTGATAAGCTCTTTTTGGTCTGTGTTGTTCTTTAGGTTTTCTGTAGTTGTTCCTCTGTTATCCGAGATAACAGAATGAAAGATCTTTTTAGTGAGTTTATGTGAAAGACTTCTGCCTTGGATCTGTGGGAGTCAGAAGGTTGGACACCGTAGTTTCTTGTCTTTCAAAGTAAAATCTTGCAATTTATATTTTTGTAGCATACATTCTAGATTTTTACTCGTCTGATGAAAAATATCTCTACGGGTGCCTGGGTGGCTCAGTCGGTTGGGCGTCCGACTTTGGCTCAGGTCATGATCTTGCAGTTCGTGAGTTTGAACCCTGTGTCGGGCTCTGTGCTGACAGCTCAGAGCCTGGAGCCTGCTTCGAATTCCGTGTCTCCCTCTCTCTCCGTCTGTTCCTCTCCTGCTTGTACTCTGTCTCTCTCTCATGCTCTCTCAAAAATAAAGATTAAAAAAAAAAAAAGAAGAAAAAACAAAAGTATCTTTGTTAAGTTCTTGAGAGTGATTCATGGCTCTTGGGTTGGCAAGTAGACCACAGAGTTAGATGGGTTGCTGAAACATTAGATGTAGTCAGAGCCTTTAAGAAAAGGTTGTACAGGGGCGCCTGGGTGGCTCAGTCGGTTAAGCGGCCGACTTCGGCTCAGGTCATGATCTTACGGTCTGTGAGTTTGAGCCCCACATCGGGCTCTGTGCAAGCTTGCCTCAGATTCTGTGCCCGCCTCTCTCTCTGCCCCTCCCCTGCTCACGCTCTGTCTCTCACAATAAATAAACATTTAAAAAAATTAAAAAAAAAAGAAAAGGTTGTACATCCTTATATTGATCTATATAGTCAATGCAATTTCATTCATGATATAGTAGAGCAAAGGAACTAGAATAACCAAAACAATTTTGAAAAAGACCTAGTGTAGAGGACTCACGTGACCTTTTTTAAATACTATACAGATTCAGTAATCAAGACTGTGTAGTAATAGAAAAATGGATAGACTTATAGGCCGGTGGATAGAAGAGAGAATCCAGAAATAGATCCACACATTGTGTATGTGATTTTACTGCAAAAATGCAAAAGCAGTTCAGTGGAATAAGGATAGTCTTTTCAACAAATTGTACAGGAATAATTAGATGTCCATATGCAAAAAATACAGATCTAGACCCATACACTATATACAAAATTTATCATGTGTCATAGGCCTTAATATGGAACCTAAATTCGAAAACTGTAAGAGTTCTAGAGGCAGACATAGGAGAAAATCTTGTGGCCATGAGTTAGATAAAGATTTCTTAGATACCTCACTGAAAATATAAGAAAGCAGGAGGGAAAAACGAAAAATTCGAGTTCATCAAAATTTAAACTTTTGATTTGCAAAAGACACAGTTAAGAGAATGAAAATACAAGTTATAGACTGAGAGAAAATACTTGCAGAATTCATCTGAAAAAGGGTTGGTACTTAGAATGAATGTGTAAGGAATCCTCAAAACTCAATAATAAGAAAACAAACAGCCCAAAGAAAAATGGAAAAAAAAAATTTGACCGTTCAAGTCACTGAAGAAAGGAATGGCAAATAAACATGGAAGGATGCTCAATGTCTTTAGTTATTAGGGAATGAGACACAACTATACTCAATACGTAAGATTAAAAAGAAAAAAGTTCTCTGGTTCCATTAGTGCTACTGGTGACCGTGTAATCCTCACCCTTAGGAGTAATGATGATGCCCTGGACTCTTTATATGGGAGTTTCAAGTGGCCCTGTGCCCTTGGAGCATTGGATTTGAATCACAGATATAAAATCTGTGGTGCTTCATAGTGGTTCTGTTGAATAGAATGGTAATCTTTGACAATTTACAGAACAGAAAGAATTTCCGCTTGCTTATTATTATTAGGAAAGGCTCTTCTATAGTATAGGGTCTGGGTACCGGAAAAATGAATGACTCCATTGTGTTCTTTATTCCTGGGTTTCCTTTTATTGGATCTTTAAATTTGGACAGATTTTTATCTGCTTTAAGCTCATGCTATGAAGAGGGACAGAATTCTACCTAGTTAGGTAGTGTGGAGTCTTGTTTTTCATATTGCTGTCTGTCACAGCGGGTAATTATTCTTTGTGGTTGTTGCAGGTACTCCATCCTCTAAAGCAACAGGGCTAGCCAACGGTGATCATGGAGTGGAAGGGAATGATACTGCGGGTAAGTGGTTCCCTGGATTTGCCAAATGTGGAGGTCAAACAGTCACAGTAAACACCTTGATGAGCCCCATTGAGGAAGATTGTTAGGGAGGCATATGAATTATTTCTAAGAGTTTTGTTGTTCTTGTTGGATGTATTCAAATCGAGGGCATCTGCCACATAACATCTCCAACAACAGAAGAAAGAGTGGTATTTCTTGAATATTTGTTGTAGTTGTGCCACACAAAAGCTGGATCAATCTTAAAAGTACAATTGTAGATGGAGACTAATCATCATCAAAATATGTTATATTGGAGGCCTTTGGCCACTACAGCTCTTCACACAGGCTTTCCCCCAGTGCACTTAGCTTGCTTTCTCTGGCTCAATGTTAGGAAATCTATGAGCCACAAATTAAAAGTTCTTTTCTTTCTATTTTGCCCTCCGTCTTTTTCTTTTCTTTTATTCCCCCATTTAAATGTTACTTTTGAAATCTATCTCTAACTTTAGTTCCTAGCCTATTACTAAGGCTTTGATACTCTTTCAGTTAGCCCTGAGTTCCTGTGAGTTCCCACCTCATAACTAGAACCAGCTCTCTGACCCCAGTGTATTTGTATTGAGCAGAATTCTCGAAGAAGTAGTAGGGTCCACAGGGATGTGCTGTGAAAACCTTCTCACATAGCCGTTAGGAGAGTCATGTTGTACTTTTTATAAATAACTGCACTTACTTTGCAGTTGTAATCAGGCTGACACTGTTGACCCAAATGAATAGACTTCTAATGATCAAGCAATCTGTTGTTTGCAACAGAGTGTGCCCTTAACTGGGGCATAACATTCGATTCACATTGCTGCACTGGAGGCAAGCTCTAGACACGTACTGTGTCTGTGTTTCCCTTGTATGGATACCTCAGTCTTGAGAAGGCTTTCCTTGAGCTGCTATACGATCTCTGTTTGTAAGGCTTCCAGAAAGCCTCTTGTTAGCAACAGCAATTATTCCAGGATTTATTCTTTATTCTGTGACCTTTCAAAATGTGCTGTCGATCTTTGTACCTCAGATTTATTGATGGCTGGTTTCCATTTGTTGTGAATGTTAGATTTACCCAGTGACATTAACGTCCTTATTAGCAACTCATTAACTTAGAAACTCTTTACTTTAAAAGCTAAATACAACCAGAAGTACCACCTTATCTTCCAGCTTTGTGAACAGAAATTTTTGTATTTCTTTGATAACCTTTGTTGTATTATTGACTGTTTCTGTGCCTGCTTTGGAAAGCAGAGTCACCTATGTAGTATAGTTTTAAGGAAACATGTATGGAAATATCCCTGTGATTAAAGGAGAAACTTGAACATGAACTTTTAAGAAATGTGTAATTTCAACTTTCTTTAACAAAGAGGCAGCGCCAGGGGAAGAAAAGGCTTGGAGGGGATTGATTTGATTAGCCAGTTGAAGGAGTGGATGCCATATTCATCCGGAGAGGAAACAGCTGTCAAAACTAGAGTAGATTTTTTTCCCAGCAAGATGTCAATTAAGACCAGAAGAGACCCATATTTTGTGTAGCAATCGCTTCTGATCGCCAACTCTTAATAGATGGAAAAAACTGAACAGTTAAAACATATAGCCTGACCCTTACTGTTTCAAGACTTTTCGTTCCCTGGTGGCAAAAAAGAACCCAGGGATTTATGAACTGCCCACTGACATCATGGCAGCAGGTAGAATATGGTTTGCATACTTGGAAAGATGTTTGCTTTCTGAATTTGACCTTTGGAAAAGATGCATGTTTCACTGGGGGTGGGAAGGAGTAGGGAGGGGACAAAGAGTGCATGTTTTTGGAGCATGTTGTGACCTTGTTCTAATTTGGCCATTATTAACTAGAGCACGAGGCTCAGTGCCATTTTGAAAAAAAATCCCATTTCTGTTTTATTCCAGATGTTGTCTCTAGTCCTAAGAGCAGACTAGCTCCACTGATAGCATATAAAGGGTATATGAGCATCTTGCTATGTTGAACTTGCTGTTTACTAATGACCTGTGCTTTTCTGCCCTTTCCTTCCCCTTCCTACTTCTTCCTCCCTTTCTATTTTTCTCCTCCTAGAAGCCTAGCGTGTCTCTCCACACTGGGGCTGCTGCAACACCAGACCAGTGATCTTTCCTAAGCACCGTTACACTTCTATAACCTGCAGCATTTTGCAGAGCTTTGCTTTTCCTCCCTGGACACGATGTAGAAGAAGCTGAGGGTAGTTCTTCGGGGCCTATTTCTGCTGCTGCCTGAGCAAACCACCTGCTTCTTCTTGTGCTCTGCAGGGCTTGATGGAACCTCCTTTCCCTTTGTGAGCACAGAGTACAAGATGAATCCTTTTTAATTTTAGTATTTTATTAAGGGCATCTAATGTCTTTTATTTTTTGTTCTCTTTGAAAACTCATTTTATCATTTCATTCAATCTCACGTTTTTCTTTTTTTTTAAACATTTTGAGTTGGCCTTTTCCATTTGTTTTTTCAGCTCTTCAGAAAGAATCAGGATATTGTAACACAAAATGAGACCGTGTGCTTTCATAAAGGGATTGAGTCCACCAGTACTGCAGTGACCCTCCCTCCCCTCTCCCTCCGCACTCTCTCACCTCTCCCACTGTGAGCTTGCCTTTAGGGAGGGGCAGTCTTTCAGGCTTACCTGTGTTTCCTTCCACCTAGTTACTAAAATCTGAATAACGCTAGCTATTTTAATTTAAAGTTTTCTAATTTAGAGTAACTGTAACTAAATTTTGAAAAGTACTTCCTCAAATCATCTTTTGTTATTTGCAATTTGGGCTGAAATTGTTTTTATTACAAAATTAGGGTTTATTTGTCTAGAGGCTTAGATTCTCTTGAAAGTCTGACAACCTTTTATTGTGTATAAAATTTTATAACCAAAGTTACTTTCATAACATGATCATGAACTATCAAAATAAGAATTGGGAAGTTTAAGAAAGTGGAATCCTGTATAGGCTACTGGGATGTTGATGCAGATAGAAAACAACTTTTTCTGTAAAAACATGAAAATGAAAGTACATCACAATTCACTGAAGAACTACAACCAGCTTATCAGGTTTCTTATGATATGGTTATCAGATTGGACGCCAACTCTGTTCAGGTAGTGTCTTGAATCCCTTTGGTCTCTGGAGAAGCCTTTTTTGCAGCATGCCAGGGGGATTAGTGGATCACATGTGAAGACTTTTACAGATTAGCATTTATACTCAGTGCATTCTGAGGATTGTCCCAATGGGACTTTTTTTTTCCTTTTTAAGTTTATTTTACTTATTTTGAGAGAGAGGGAGAAGGAGAGAATCCCAAGCAGACTCTGCACTGTCAGCACGGAGCCCAATGGGACTTTCTTAAACTCGTTCCTCGTTTTCCCACACTACTAGCTAAAAAATCTAGAAGAACCATTTGGAAAAAGTACCGCGGAGCTTTTCAGATAATAACCTTTGATTGGATATTTAGAAAGAGAATATAAAATCTGGGCCATGTTTTGAAATCTCAGAAGAGTTCTGGTTTAAGATCCGGAACGTGAAACACTCCAATTTTCTGTCCTTTGATTGATTATGCAGGTTGTCATAATTAACCAAGTTTTTTATTATTTTGGATTAAAGTAAATAATTGGCACTGGGTTCTGAGGAAGATTTTTGAGATGTACATTATTTTCAATCCTCTGACACAAAACTACTTTTGAGATGGAAAAACCAGAATACTATGAAAGTTGAAACTGAGTCCCTGCAATGACTTCTGCAATCCAGGAAGCATTCTCTCTTCTGGTCTCAAGCAGGGGCTTGCTCCTCTGCCAGGAATTCCTTCTGTGAGTTCTTGGGGAGACGACACTTAGAGGAAGCACATTCGAGGGAAGTGCTTATGCTTACCTCTGAAGCCATTGATAAAATATCAAAACTCTTAACTCTAGGAGAGCACCCATCAAATAAAACCTAGCACTTTCCCTTTGGTGTGCAGTTAGTTGTTCAGTATGTTTTTTTGGTTTTCTGTGTTTGTTTTGGTTTTGGTTTTGGTTTTTTGGCTAGGAACTTTTCAAACCTGGCAGTGCTAACTCTTAAAAATCAACTTTGACCTTTTTCTATCACTTCTAACTAGTCTCTACAGCTTGTGCAGGCGGCAGGTGGCTGGAGAAGCCCAGGGCAACGCTACTGTGGCAGTGGTCAAAGGGACACGCTCACATTCCATTGCTGACATTGATTTATTCTGCTTTGATTTCCATTTTGCTTTGTTTCTGTTTGATTTTTTTTCCAGATATGTTTCTTTTTTATTTATGGAATTGAATTTTCCACCAATAACAGCTAAAATTCCATGTATATTGTTAGCTGTCTCTGTTTCCCTTGGATGTTTCATTTTGCTTCCATATAGCTTTGTATGAAGCAGCCAGTTCTGTAAGAAAATGCCATGTTGTCATCATGGGTACACCCGAGTGTGAGGTCAGCAGACTGGTCAGCATTGTTCTATTGAAATATGTTTCTTATATGTAATCTTTCTCTCTCTCTCTCTTTTTTCTTTTTCGGCCCAATGTTGAAGTTGTAGAACTTTGTTTATAAATAACATTTTATATGACCTTGTTCGTGCACCTGAGTTTATATATGTCGTGACTTTAGACTACAATAGTTTGTATTTGGGGACATTTTAATGTGTTCGTTGTGCTAAATAAATTACACTAATAAACATCTTACATTAACACCTTACAGACTGGATTTTGGTTGGAGTCTTAATTACTGAAGTATAATGTGACTAAGACGTGAGTTCTCAGTCTAACTAACTTCTGATCCCACCCATAATAATTTCATAATTGTATGGGCATTTTACTCTTTGACAGACATTTTCATTTTTACTTATGTTGTTTTTGATTCTCAGAGTAACTCCCTTTTATCCAGAATCTCTATTAGCTAAGCCCAAGTGATTGATACTTTATATAGCATCTGGTGAGAAAAACAGTTGACAGACATGGTTAATCCAAAAGAGTTTGGTGGCATATCAATTATTGTTAGATACCTTCTAATACTACGTGTATTATGTACTTAGTTTAGTTCAGTTAAAATTCAGGTTCACAGTCTTCCTAAAATGCTTTCTGAATTATCAGTTGAAATTGTTACATTCAATGACATTTAATTTTGTAACTTTATTATTTGATGATCTTTAGTATGCTGCTTTTGGGAAGAATTCAACAGAATGCCCAATTCCCTACCCATTTCTGGGTTACCGTTTCTTTATAATAGGTAGATTTGCAAAGGCAATATGTTGACCGAACTAAGACATCAAAAAGATTCTATGCCTAAGGTAATTTGCATGACATAAAGAACATTTTTCAGCTTGGCAGATTTTTTATTAAGAAAGTTCAATTTAATGTTCTTAGGTTTTCCTTTGTGTGTGTGTGTGTGTGTGTGTGTGTGTGTGAGAGAGAGAGAGCACAAGAGTGCACGTGAGCAAGTGGGGAGGGGGCAAAGAGAGAGGGGGACAGAGGATCCAAAGCCGGCTTTTCGCTGACCGTAGACAGCTCGATGTGGGGCTTGAATTCCCGAACCATGAGATCATGATCTGAGCCAAAGTTGGATGCTTAACCAACTGAGCCACCCAGGTGCCCCTCCCTTTTTTTTTTTTTAAGATTTTATTTTAAGTGATCTCTACACTTAGCATAGGATTCAGATTCACAACCCCAAGATCAAGAGTTTCACACTCCACTGATTAAGCCAGACAGGCTCCCTCTTAGATTTTCTTTTATTAAGAGGACTTAACAATCTATTCTTAGGTTTAAAGTATAAGAATTTAAATACTATAAATAAAAATTCACAGTTCTCACTAACTTCTTATAAGTATGCTAGGATTAAACGTTTTGGTGATCCGGACAATTCTTAGATCTTACCTAGTGTATGTATTCTTTTTGATGAAAGTGAGATGAAATCTGGCTACCATTGGATTCTTCCCCCTCATAGACCTTGATAATACAGTGGAGATGGGAGCCTCGAGAGGGTTCTGGACAAAGACATAGGACTGGTGGGGCAGGCACAGAATGTCAGCTTCATTTCTTTCTTTCTTTCTTTTTTTAAAGAAAAAAAATTTTTTTTTGAGAGAGAGAGAGAAAGAGAGAGAAACATCATGAGCAGGGGAGGGACACAGAGAGAGGGAGACACAGAATCGGAAGACAGGCTCCAGGCTCTGAGCTAGCTGTCAGCACAGAGCCCGACATGGGGCCCGAACCCGCGAACCGTGAGATCATGACCTGAGCCGAAGTTGGACGCTTAACGGACTGAGCCACCCCGGTGCCCCTGTCAGCTTCATTTCTAAGTCGTGTGTAAGAGTGGATTACCCTCAATTTTATATTGATGCTGTTTCCATTACAGTGAAGGCTTAACAAGACTTAACCACAAATTATTTGTGGAATAAACGTCTGTGCTACCATGGAGGCTAAGCTAGATGCAGTACATTCAGTCCTCCACAAATGGCAGTGTTACTGGTGGTTTCCATCGTGAACAGACTAGGTGGCTTTTTATTGTGAGAACTGTCCTAAATG
Organism: Paguma larvata; assembly: GCA_030068075.1. Taxonomy (NCBI): domain Eukaryota; kingdom Metazoa; phylum Chordata; class Mammalia; order Carnivora; family Viverridae; genus Paguma; species Paguma larvata. The sequence continues at coordinate 16,383,728 of CM057842.1, read as the reverse complement.
TGGTGTGATACCCACTCGTACCAGCAGGGAAAGAGTGAAACTGCTTTGCTGGAATATCATGACACACATGATGTCCTAGGGGTTTCATCATCGTCTCCTGCAGCATCAGATGGAATGCAAGGAATTTAGCGTTAGAAAAATTCTAAAGAACCACAAGTGTGAAATCTTAGCAGAAAAATAAATCTGTAATGTTAGAATTTCTGATCAGCTATTGAAACCAACCTCTAAGTTGGCATTATAACTTATAAATGAAGCGCAAACATAAAGCTGCACCGTGTGTTCCTAGATGTAGACATGGCAAGACCTTTTCCCTGCCTCATCCCCAAATCCTGGAAACAAAGTTTAGTTTCTTTCTTTCATTTTCCAGATACAAGTTGCATGTTGAAGACACATCAGTAAAATACGAACACCTAATGTTTCTTAAAGTTTTTTTTTTGCTTCCTGGCTTTCTGATAAAAATGTAGAACTTCTCAGAAAATTCCATAGATACCCATTAATACAACATGTTACATACCTTACCAGCTCGTGCACCGAGCATTTTATTGTACAGTGAGCCATTTGATTTCAGTTTCTTTTGGAGCTTGGTATTGAATAAGACAAAATAGCTTCTTCCTGAGCTTTGTGTGAATCCATTATTCTGATGTACTTTTTTAAACCATAACTTTGTTTATATGATTTGCTTCTTTTTGTGGAATGAAACTCTAACTTATGACAACAGGCATATGTAGATACAGAATATTTTTCTTTTATTTGTAATATCATAAGTAATATACGAATACATTCTCCTTGCTTAAAAAGTGAAAGTGTTATAGATACAGCCATACCGTATCCAGGACCAGAGGATTTTACTCGAAGAACTAATATTCATACACAGCTTCTGTAAATTGATCTTGTATTTTCACTTGAATGTAGACTTGAACAGATTTTTCTGATAAATCTCATGAATAATAAGGATAACTGTCCTTTGTATAGCATATTAGAGTTTGTAAACTCTTTCGAATATATAACAGTATACCCATTTTTCATTTGAAGAAGTTGAAGTTAGGTTAATGATAGAGCTCAAACTCAAACATAGGCTGATGAGCCCTGTGCTCTATCTTCCACAACCTGTCATACCAAGGTGGGTCTTCTGAGTGCTTATGAAGTGTCACAAAGGCAGTTGGAAGGAATGGACCTTTAAAGGCCTTTTTTTTTTTCCTTTTAAGTTTGTTCGTGTGTGTGTGTGTGTGTGTATGTATGTATGTATTTAGAGATTGTGAGTGAAGGATTGAGAGAGAGAGAGAGAGAGAGAGAAAGACAAAGAGAGAATCCTAAGCAGGATCCTTACTGTCAGTACAGAGTCCTGTGTGGGCTCAAACCGACAAACTGTGAGATTATGACCTGAGCTGAAATCAAGAACCAGACACTTAATGGACTGAGCCACCCAGGCGCCCCTAAAGGCTTGTTTTTAAGGCCTTTTTTCGTTACTACTTTCTGGGAGAAAATCCAGGCTGAGGCAAGGGCTTTGTGTGTAGGTAGTTTATTTGGAGAAGTGATCCCATGAAAAAAAAAAAAGAGTAGGAGACCAGGAAAAGTAAAATCGGAAAGAGGACAAGCCAATATGAAGAAGTATCACTAACTTCGTCTGTTCTGTGGACAAAGGGGCCTTAATCCTGTGCCATCTCTCAGTTAACTGTTGTGCTTCTGGGTTTGTGGTTGTGCAGTGCCAGACTGCAGATGACGTGTCTCTGGCATCAAGATGATGTGAGGCAGAAAACTCTGATTTGGTTGAAATAAAGTGCAGTCAAATCACACCTACATACACCTGGGTGCTGCAGTTATAGGTAGAGTGAAAGATGGACTTTTAAAAAAGGAGGATTGGGCACAAGAGGTGTCCATTTAACCCAAGAGATTAATTCGACAAAAGATTCATCTGCTTATGACTTATTATAAGGAATGAAGTCCTTGAATTCTATAGAGAGAAATTTGAGGACATTTTATCTATCATGGAACTAATTTCCCAAGCCTAATTTTAGAAACTGTATAACTAAATCTATAAGTTACAAAAATTATTTCAGGAATTTCCTATCCTAATGTTTTCTTCTTGAATCAGTTTCAGTAGTAACTGCATTTTAAGGAATTTGTCCATTTCATCTGTAATTTGTTGCCATGCCATTGTTTCTAATTTTTGCTTATAAACCCTTTTATTTCTGCAAGATTGGTGTTGATATCTCCTCTTTCATTTCTGAGTTTAGTAATTTGAGTCCCATCTCTTTTATACTGATCAGTCCAGTTACAGATTTGTCAAATTTGTCAATCTTTTCAAAGGATAAGCTTTTGGTTTTGTTGTGTTTTCTCTCTTTTTTCTTTTTTATTTCATTTATTTCCACTCTTATTTGTATTGTTTCCTTTCCTCTGCTTGCTTTGGGTTTAGTTTGCTTTTCTTCTACTTTTTTAAGGTATAAAGTTATGTTATTGATTTGTGATTTTTTTTACACCCCTTTAAGTATTTATAGCTATACATTTCCCTCTGAGCACTGCTTTAGCTGTATCTCATAAGTTATGGTGTGTTATGTTTTCATCTTTGTTCATCTTAAAGAATTTTCTAATTTCCTTTGCAATTTTTTTGACCTATTGGTAATTTAAGAGTATGTTGTTAATTTCCACATGTTTGTGAATTTCCCAAAGTACTCTCTGTTGTCATTTCCTAATTTCATTCCATTGTAGTTGGAGAACATAGTTTGTATTATTTTAGTGCTCTTAAATATACTCAGGTTTGTTTTATGGCCTAACTGTCCTAGAAAATGTTCCATGTGTACTTGAGAAGAATGTATATTCTGCCTTTGTTGCATGGAATGTTATAAAAAATGTCTGTTAGGGCAAGTTGGTTTATAGTGTTGTTCAGGTCCTCTATTCCTATTCTGTCTAGTTCCATTAGTTATTGAAAGCGGGTTATAGTTCAATAGTGGTTAAACTATCTTATTTCTCAGCGTGGTTAGTTTTGACTCGCATATTTTAGGGCTCTTATCCTAATGTTTTAAAGGAGAAATTTGATAATTTAATTAACTCATATGGTTTTTACATGACTCACAGATTAATTCCTTTTGAAAAATTCTAGAATGTGGATAAAAGGATGTATACAGATGATTAGCACAACCATGAGCTTCTAGGAGCTTCCAAAGCAACAGTGAAATACCAGTCACCGCTAGGAAGATTTAAAGTGTTTTTTCAAAAGATGATTTTTCACTTTTAAAATCCAACCACCTTTTTATTTTAGTAGAAATAGAAAAATCTAACCTAAAATTCATGTGGAATCTCAAAGGACCCTAAATAGCCAAAACAATCTTGAAAAAGATAAAGTTGGAGGTTTCACACTTCCTGATTTCACAACTTAATTGTAGTGCGATAGTAATCAAAAAGTGTGGTCCTAGCCTAGACCAAGATAGACATATAGACCAAGGAATACAATAAAGAGCCCGGAAATAAATCCTTGCAAATATTGTGAAATTATTTTAGACAAGAGTGCTAAGACCATTCAATGGGGAAAAGATAGTCTTTTCAACAAATGGTATTAGGACAGCCGGATAGCCACACACAAAAGAGTGACACTGAACTCTTACTTTACACCAAATCCAAAAATTAACTCAAAATGCTGAAAGACCTAAATATAAGAACTGAAACCATAAAACTCTTAGAAGAAAACATAGGGCAGAAACTTCATGACATTGGATTTGGCAATGATTTCTTGGATATGACACCAAAACACAGGCCTCAAAAGTAAAAATAGATAAATTGGACCCCATAAAAATAAAAAAGTTTCATGCATCCAAGGATACTGTCAGTAGAAGGCAATCCACAGAATGGGAGAAAATGTTTGCAAAACATCTCTGAATAAGAGATTAATATCCAGAATATATAAAGCACTCCTACAGTTCAACAACATAAAAACAAGATTAAAATGCGCAAGGGACGTGAATAGACAGTTCCCCAAAGACAAGCTACAAATGGCAATAAGCCATGAAGAGATGCTATTATCCAAAAAATCCAAACAAACAGAAAATAACAAGTGTTGGTAAGGATGTGGAGAAACTGGAACCTTGTGCACGATTGGTAGGAATGTAAAATAGTGCAACCACAATGGGAAGTGACTTGGTAGCTTTATAAGAAATTCGAAATAGAATTACTGAATGATCTAGCAATCCCACTTCTGGGTATATGCCCAAAAGAATTGAAAGCAGAGACTCAACATAGTATTATTCACAATAGCCAAAAGGTAGAAGCAACCTGTATGCTCACGGATGGGTGGATAGATGGGTGGGTGGATGAATGGATGCATGGATGCGTACAATGTGGTATATACATACAATGCGGCGATAGTCAGCCTTAAAAAAGGAAGAAAAGTCTAATACATGCTCCAACACGGATACACCTTAAAGACATTACACTAAGTGAAATAAGCCAATTAAAAAGAATGAATACTGATTCCACTTACGTGATTACTCTTACATGAGGTTCTGTATATAGATAGTCAAATTCATAGAGACAGAGTTGGGTAGAGTTTCAGTTTTGCAAGATGAAAAAAGCTCTGAAGATGGATGGTCGGTTTGCATCATATTATGAGTGTACTTAATGCTACTGAACTCCATACTTAAAAATAGTAAAAAAAAAAAAAAAAAAAAAAAAAAAGTGAAAATAAATAAACTAGTGCAATAAAAAAGATAATTTTCAAATTAACTGTCGTGTACACTACAGACCTTCAGAATTACAGTAATGCTTTATTATTAGCATTACTTGTCTTGTGGCTTTCTAGTTTGTCCAGTTGCAGAGAAAAATAAACAAATAAGTAAACATTATGTAAATATTAATGAGTTACAAGGAACATTTGGTAAGAACAGATGTGTAATAATGGTTAAGTACCATGAGGAGGCTGGATGAGAACTAGTGAAATTTGAAATTAGAGCTTAAAATCTCCATTTGGATATAAAGTTGCCCCCTCATTTGAAGTGTGTGAATGGATCCTAATCAAAACAAAACAAAAACAAAAACAAAAACCTGCTTCTCCATTCATTAAATGGAAATAGAGTGTCCTTCTAATTGCTCAACCTAAACCTTTGGCTTCCCCTGTCTCTTTATCTTGCACCCCACATCGAATTTGGCAGAAAAATGGACCCTCAGGGTGCCTGGGTAGCTCGGTAGGTTAAGTGGCTGACTCTTGATCTCGGCTTAGGTCATGATCTCACGGTTTCGTGAGCTTGCTATTCTCTCTCTCCGTCTCTGCCCCTCCCCACTTATGCTCTCTCTCTCTCTCTTCCTCAAAATAAGTGAATAAACTTAAAAAACTAAACCTAAAAAAATTTTTTTTTAAAAGAAAAATCGATCTGGAACCTGACCGCTTCTTACCACCTCCACTGCACTTCCCTGATTGGAGCCACCTTCTCCCACCTTGACTACTGTAATAACCTCCCAAATTAGTCTCACACCTTCCATTTGTTTGCTCCCTAGAGTGTATTTTCCTGTTACTCTTTTGCTTAAAACCCTTCCAGTGGTTTCCCATCTCAAAGTAAAAGCCAAAGTCCTTGCCAGTTACCACAAGGCTGTATGATACCCCTGTCAACCCTCCCTTTGCTAACTTTGCTTCATTACTGTTCTTAGTACTGTTACTGAAGAACCCACGGGGGCCTTTGTCTTGAGCTCTGGGCCCTGGCTGTTTTTTCTGGATTGTTCTTTCCTCAGATAAACTCGTAGTTCATGCTCTACCTTTTCAGTGAGGCCTTCTCTAGTCTGTCTAAAATTGTACCTCTTCCATTTTTCATTCCCGACTTCTCAGCTTTCATTTTTTCCATGGTGCCTCTCACGTTATAACACTTTGTACAGTTTAATGATTTATCTCGTTTATTCTCTGACTTTCCCCACTAGAAGATAAATATTATGACGGGGATAGGATTTCTGTTTTGGTCACTGATGTGGCCCAGCACTGAGAACTGTGTCTGGCACATAGTATGTGCTCAGCAGCTATTGGATGCTTCATCTTGTTGATGTGTAATTAAAAAATGAAACAAAACAAAACCAAAACAACTCTGAAGGAAATAAATGTGGTTCTGAGAAAATCTGTCCTAAATTGGCAATCATATTTGTACTAAGATGGAGGAGTTGAAAGGAAGAAAAGTAGGTGAAGGGGTGGAGGTTGAGAGGGTGCACTGATTTAGGCACTGACTAAAGCAGAGAGAAGACCTCGCTCTCTTTTTAATGTTTATTTATTTATTTTGAGAGAAAGAGAGCAGGAGAGGGGCAGAGAGAGGGAAAGAGAGAATCCAAAGGAGGCTCTGCACTGCCAGCTCGAACCCATGAACCATGAGATAATGACCTGAGCCGAAATCAAGAGTCAGACAGTCCTCCCAGGAGCCCGCAGAAGACCTCTCTTTCTGGCAGTGGAGGGGTATTTCTGCCATTCTGTACTTCCTGCTCATTCTAAAGGATTATCAGGACTTTCCCCTGTAGATCTTTTGCTGTGTTTCTGTAGCATGTAAGAAATGTAGCAGGCATTTTTTAATGTATCCAGGGTACAGATATATCCTCTCTTGTCTTTGGAGGCAGAGCCCAAGTATGTGTTACTGGGGTTACCCTCATATCCCTGACCATGTGAAGTCTACAATGACTTGCCATCTCCCTCTTTATGTAATGGATTTTCATGTCTAAAACTTTGTCACTGGGGTTGAAAAGAATATTCGTAATTAATAATAAAGGCTAATGCTATGATCTTTCTATGCTACTGAAAAAATAACAAGCTTCTGTCTAGACCTAATGGCTGTTGTGTTCAGTGTTGAGAAGAGCTATGGGCCACCTTGCTATTTTGTGTATAAACAGAAACAGATGATCCGCCTTGAATTTTGTATATTGTTGATGTAGCATAAGCAGTTTGGTCATCTCCCTTCTTTTCTCTAAACCTGCATATTTTTCTGAGCATGTAGTTCTTTCTGTTTGTTTCAGGTCTTATATGGGAAAATAAAGTTAAGAGCAAGGCCACATATAATTGCAGTAAGTTTTGCAAGTCCGGGTGTCACTATATGTCTTTTTGGAAATAAGTCCATCTTAGCGATTTGTTTAAATAGATTTGAGAAAGCCTGGGAAGAGCAGGCGTAGATCTACTCCCTACAAGCTTGACTCTCTTGGGGATGTTATTTGCCCTCTTTGAGCTGATGTTTCCTCCTCTATAAAAGGAGAACTAGTAATACAAGAATCATTTGGGTTAAGGACGAGAAAACAATTTCAGTGCTTCGTGTCATGGATGAAGGGGTTAATAAATGTAAGATGATAGTAGGATGATGATTAAAGTCCACATCGAAAGCCCTTACAGGTTCAACCCAGGAACTGGTTTTGCCCATAAATCACTCTGTTTGGCCATCAGCCGCTTTTCCTATTTAGATGATTATATAACAGTATTTTAATTGGGTGTAACTAGAACATGTCTGGCTTCCATTGTGTCTGTGGAGATGCTCTATTTCTAGAGGACAAAATTGAAGGTGACTCCTTAAAAGAATTCCAGGCAAACTGAAGACTTTTGTTTCATGTGAGAAAATTAACTTAGGACTTTGTCACTGCAAAAACCCGGCGTGGCTGGTTCTCCAGTAGGTTTTCAGCAATTTAAAATGAGATGAGAAGACATAAAGCTGTGAAAATTGTAGATCTAAGTATTGACATTTGATCCCTTACAGGTCTTCATTGAAGAGTTCTGGTTTCAGCTTAATAGCAGTTAATATTTCTGGTCTTCAGTTTTTCTGTATAGAATAGAGAGGTGTTCTGTTGTTGAAGCAGCTGCTGCTATTATTGGTGCTGAGCAGCAAAGATACAGTATGTTCTCTTATGCATATGATAGCCTTTTAATTAGAAATTAACATTTGCCTTCTGATTTATTCTCTTTGGCTTAAATATCGTTGTTTCCCCCCATTTAAACCATCTCACAGTTTTTAACTCTTTCAATGTCAGTATCATTTAGGGTCTAATCAGGAGACAGAAACCACACAGTAATTTAAACAGGGAATCGCTTTTAAAGGGTAAAGAAAACTCTTAAGAATACAAGAATAGCAGATATAGGGACGAGCTACTATCTCTAGGACTCAGGCAGAGTACACAAGGAAAGAAAATTTTGGAAGAGTGCTCTCCTCCCCCAAGGCTAGTTTCTTACCTTAGATGTCTTCAGTGAATGGTAAAGATGCTTGTTGCCAAGATCGGCAAACAGGAAGCTATACATGGAGGTACTGCTACATCACCAGATAGCCAGCTTTGGGCCACTGGTGGAACTTGTTTGGAAAGATGCTCTTGTGAGTGCCAACTAAAACACCAGTAGAGCACCATGGGAGCAAGAAGATAGAAAAGCCCACAGGAAGCAAGAAGAGAAGCCCTTCCTCCAGCACCCTCTACTAAGCTAATATACCAACGGATAAGGAGAAACATTTACAAGGTCCAGCTCCATTATCACAAGCAAAGGCAGTAAAGGGGAGATTTGAGTCTAAGAGGCAATACATTGGTAACTGGCGCAGTCTACCCCTTTGGCTACTTAGCTTCCATATGCACTTTGCTACATACATATGAGTGTTCATATATCATTGGAACAATGCTTGCATTTCCATCTAACAAGATAAAACTATCTCTCATATGATGAAGAAACTCTCATCCTTTTCTCAAATGAGAAGATGCTTAGTCACTTTAGTCCCTATATCCATTGCTGGACACATTATTCACTCCTCAAATCACAGTTCACTGAATATTCTATTGTCAAGAAACCAATTGTGAAGTTAAGCTTTGGCAACTTATAATAATGGAAAGAAGGAAGAGAAAAAGAAAATGGTTAGACTATACAAATAAATACAAAATATAACAAAGAGAAAATATACCAAACCATTACAGTTCTCATTTCTGTAATTAGTCATGAGACCATAATTGATGTCTATGTCTTCTTTTCCTATTTCCCTTGCTCTCAGCCAGAATCTCAGCTGATCGAAGTTCTTTATCTGGAGAGATGACCCAAACTTTCAAACCTTATTTACTTACTGGTTTGGCCTTTTTTGGGCAATTCTAGTTTTCCATTAAGCTTATTATTAGTGTGGAAGTATTAGAGGTATCCCAGTGAGTCCCTTGGGTTCCAGACATAGTCTTCCTTCCTTCCTTTTATTGTGTAGCAACAATCCAATTTCCTCTTGATAATCAGACTCTCTCATTCCAGCTAGTAGAGTAACCCCCTTTTTTGCCTTTTGGTTCAATGGAATAAAGAGTCCCAAATGGCCAGGTGGGAGTCTCATTTTGTAGTTCAATTGAACTGCTGTTGTGTATGCTGATAGATACATTCCCTCCTAGGGAACTCCTCAGAGTTGTCAGGAGTGGAAGCAAAATTTCTATGAGTGGGTTATTGGATAGAATAGTGACTCCCATTGATTTCCAGACCCATATATTATCTGACCTGTAAGGTCTTCGAGTCAAAGCATTCAAAGTAATATCCCATTTTTTTAGGATGTGGTCTTTCAACTGAAAATGTAACTGAACCTTCAGTAAGCAATTCCATCTTTTAATCAGGCCAAGCCATTCTGGGCGATGGAGTGTAATAGTACCAGTTAATTCAATGGGCATGAGCCCACTTTTTCACTTCGCTATGAAATGACTTTCTTGATCAGAGGCAGTCCTGTATGGAATGTCATGTTAGTGGAACAAGCATTTTGTGAGTCCACTGGTGGTGGTGCTGGTAGAAACATTATAGGCAGAGAAGGTAAATTTATATTCAGAATACTTGTGTATTCCAGTGAGGACAAATCTCTGCCCCTTCTACATAATGGAAGAAGCTTAGTATAATCAGCTTGCCACCAGCTGGCAAATATTGGGAGGCTTAGGGTTGGTCTATGCCATTGACAGATTACACATTTGGCAGTAACTTTAGCCAGGTCAGCCTTACTTAAGGGAAGTCCATGTTGTTAAGCTCATGTGTAACTTCCATCCTTGCCAACATGGCCACTTTTTCATGGTCCATTGAGGAAGCACTTCAGTGGCTGGGGAAAGAGCTAGACTGATAAACATATGTATGTCATTTTGTTGACCCTGGTTATGAAGAGCTTCCTCCACAGTGATGTGACTACTCTTTAATGATTATTCACATGGGGCACAAGTATCTTAGTCAGTGCTCATTTTTGTCCACATGTATTTTTCCCAAATTTTCTTGTCACCATTTCCCTCCAAGTCCTTAGCCAATCAACAAAATCCCTAGTAATTGTTCACAATCAGCATAAATCTGTGCTCTGACCATCACTCCAGGTAGAGGGGACAGTGAATGTACTGCTCAAAGTTCTGCCCACTGGGAGGTTTGTTCTTTACCACTGTCTTTCAGGTTACCTTTAGGTGGGGCTGGGTGCTATGTCGGTATTAGCATGTTTTGCAGACCCATGTATAAATCAGGCTTTGGTTTTTCTTCTTTATTCAGCTGATTTTTTTTTTAAGTTTATTTTTGACAGAGCATGCGTAGGAGAGGCAGAGAGAGAGGGAGACAGAGAATCCCAAGTAGGCTCTGCACTGTCACTGAAGAGCCCAATGTGGGGCTCAAACTCACAAACTGTGACATCATGACCTGAGCCAAAATCAAGAGTTGGTCACTTAACTGACTGAGCCACTCATGTGCCCCTATTCACCTGGTCTTAATGGAAGTCGTAGGCCATTGGCATGGGTTGAGGGAGCAGAGGCAATGTGACAGGAGTCGGTTTAAATGAGTCTGAGCTACCTGCTCATGTAACTTACTCATATCTTTGGATCTGCTTGAATTTAGTCTTATATCATTTCCACTTGATGACAGATTGGTACTGGGTATGCCCAACTTTATGGCTAGGTGGGTTAGATGATACACAGTTTGTGATGAGAAGCTCAGGTCATATGGTCACGTTATGCCCATGTTTAGGCATTTAGTCTCTGCCAGCACCCAATAGCAAGCCTGAAACTATTTCTAAAAGAAGTGAATAGTTGTCTGAAGAAGGGAATATAGGTTTTTTCCCAAAATTGTAGAAGTTTGGGCTGTGGTTTTCTCATTCCTGCTTGTTAGAGGCCCCATTCAGGATCCCTGTTTGCTATGGACACTTCAAGTATGATTGGATCTACTGGATCATAAGACCCAAATGGCAAAGTAGTTTGAACTGCAGTCCAGACTTGCTGCAGAGCCTTCTCTTGCTCCGTCCTCCTCTAAACTGTCAGCCTTTTAGGTAACTTTGTAGATGGATTACAGAAGGACACTCGTGTGTTCTATTTGTTGCCTACAAAATCCAAAAAAGGCCTACTAAACAGCGTACCTCTTTTTTCATTGTTAATGATGTGAGTTGTTGCAATTCATCTTTTACCTTGGAAGGGGGAAATCTTGGGCCATTGGTTCTAAACACTTACTTGCTATGAAGGGCCCTGGAATTTTTGTGGTTTGTCTCACATCCTTTGCATATGTTTTACTAAAGCATCTCTATTTACTGCTTCCTACTCATCAGATCCATTTAGCGTAATGTCAGTATAGTGGGCTAGTGTGGTGTTTTTTGGAATGCCTTGAGGTTCAGTGTCTCTGGGCTATATTATGGAAGAATTGATGTACCCCTGAGGCAAGGCTCAGAGGCATGTGAGAGGCAGGTAAAAGCAAAGTGCTTCTGGTGGTCTTGCAAATTGGTGTTGGAAAAAAGACGTTAGCCGGGTCAATAGCTGTGTACCAAGTACCGGGACCATGTTGATTTGCTCCAGTAAAGATGCCATCGGGGGCAATCAGCAGCTACCTGATGGAATAACCTCCTAATTAAGTTTAGGATACAGTTCACAGTCATTCTCCAAGATCCATCTGACTTCTGCCCAGGCCAAATTGGTAAGTTAATTGGGGATATGATAGATATAACCACCTTTGTTTTTTTCATGTCGTTGATAGTGGCATTTATGTCTTTATTTCTTGTAGAGGTGTGGTATTGCTTCTGGTTTAGTATTGTGGTAGGGAGAAGAAGTTCTAGGGGATTCCCACTTAGCTCTGCCTATGATAATGACTCTAGACAGTTGGATTAGCCAATTGGTAATGTGTGTGTGGAGCAAGCCAAGTATGCTTGTTCCCAGTTACTCATCCAGGAGCTAAAGAAATAACCACAAAATGGGTCCATGGAAAGTCTGGGTCCACTGTGAGTTGGACTTGAGGGCTAAATAAGCACTCCATCTATATAACATGACTACCAGAAGCTGTCACTTTGATTGGTAAGTGGCACTTCGGGTTGCCAGGAATTACTAATCCCTGAAAGACCTGGGTATTTCCTTTTCTCTAATCCATTCACTCTAGTAAATGGCCTTAGAGGAAGCTTGGAGGAGGGTTCACAGTTCGTACTTGTGGAAACTGCAGGATTTTTCCTCAAGGGTTTCTGGGTCTGGAAACTGGACTTTTCAGAAGTGGTTTTTACTACCTGAGGTAGAATTATTTCCTATTACATAAATAAATCCATGTTTTAATAGGCTGCCTATGGAATGTTGTGATCAGTTAACTACCACTAAAGATCATGGTGGGCCAAGGCATTCTGATTACCGATACAACCCTGCTGCCTTTTATAGTAAGTGTATCCACCTTGTCTTTGGCAAGTAAGAACTGCCGCATGGCCTTCTGCTATTCTAAGATCTCATACTCCCTATTGAAATCAGAAAACCTGCTTCCATGATGACAACCTCCATGGTCATTCCTAAGGATTGTGACAGAGAGTCTGTAACTTGCAAAGCATAAAATATTTGCATCTGGCACTCTACAGATAAAATTTGTCAACCCAGGTCTAGGGGACAGCTATATACTACAAAGGAGAAATAACCACAGAGCTTTTCAAGGATGCAGGTGCTCCCTCACTGATGTATTTCTTAATTCCTTAGTTAAAGGACTGCCTTCTGGACCTTCTTGTGTGACTTAGGTCACACGTGAAAAATCTGTTCCAACACTTCTATCTTCCTAAGCCTTTGGATTCCCTCCTTTACATCTTGCCAGGGAAACTTTGGCATCTCTCCCTCGTTAAATGTAGTTCACTTTTGAGTCCAAGTTTCAGTCAGTCAATTGAGTGAGCTGCTTAGAGCTACTTTGAGCTGCATAAGCTAACACATTAAATTTGGAATCTCTAGTGAGTGAAACTGTATCAATGTATTAGGCCCAATATAGAATTATATCCTACTTTCTATGGTCAAACATTCTTAGAATCTGTTTTTACATGTTCCCCTGGTTTTATTACCAGGATCTTTCTCTTCTCTTTCCTTTCTTTTCTTTTCTTTTCTTTTCTTTTCTTTTCTTTTCTTTTCTTTTCCTTTCCTTTCCTTTCCTTTCCTTTCCTTTCCTTTCCTTTCCTTTCCTTTCCTTTCCTTTCCTTTCCTTTCCTTTCCTTTCCTTTCCTTTCCTTTTCTTTTCTTTTCTTTTCTTTTCTTTTCTTTTCTTTCTTTCTTTCTTTCTTTCTTTCCTTCCTTCCTTCCTTCCTTCCTTCCTTCCTTCCTTCCTTCCTTCCTTCTTTCTTTCTTTTCTTTCTTAAGGAGTTTTCTTCAGGATCATACTGTATACCTGTCCCCCTAGATCTGCAAAGGGCCAGATTTAAATATTTTAGGTTATGCAGGCCATGCAGTCTCTGTCGTAGTCAACTCTGCCGTCGTAACACAAAAGCAGCCCTAGATATACATAAACAAGTGAGCGGGCTATGTTCCAGTTAAACTTTATTTATGGACACTGAACTGTGAATTTTACATAATTTTCACATGTCAGAAAATTTTCTTTTTATTTTTTTAAACCATTTAAAAATGTAAAAACCCTATGGACTTTGAGTGATAATGATGTGTCAGTGTAGGTTCCTTGATTGTAGCAAATGTACCATGCTGAGCGGGATATTGATGGTTGGGGGGGCTATGAGTGGGAGGGGCAGAGGGTTTATGGGAAATCTGTATTTTCTGTTCAGTTTTTCTGGGAAACTAAAACTAGTCTTAAAAATAAAATTCTATTTTTTTTTAATGTAAAAATCATTCTTAGGCCATGTACATAAACAGATGGCAGGGCAGATTTGGCCCACGGACCGTAGCTTTACCAAACCCTGCCCTAACGCGTGCTGAGATTTGACCATAGTAATGGACCTGGGGCCACAGAGGGTAGTTGTGGTAGGCCGTGAGGAAAAGGAGTATTCCCTTTCAAGGCTTCTGCCCCAGGTGAAGTTTTCTCTGGGTTTTGAATCAGGAAGGCTAGTATCTTCAAGGCCCAAAAGGGCAAGCTAGTAAGCAAGGCTCAGAGTGACTCAGGATTCCAGGCTGGTCACTTTTACCTGCATGTAACCAGATGTCTCCATTCCAAGTGTCATTATTCTGTTCTTTCCCAATCAGTGTCCTGACTTCACACGAGAAACCTGGTGAGACTGTGAGTTCCACAGACTTTGTATTGAACCTTTTTGTTTGATTTTTCTCAACAGTATTAGCCTTGGGATTCTTTGCATCTGTGATATGAACTCTCTGCTCGGATTCTCAGAGTGACTTTCAGAGCTCGAGAGACCAGAGATTGCCATTTTCTGTCAATAAGCACTCAGTGTGTTCAATAGAACCGATTTCTACTGCAGTTGTAATCATTATTGCCTTAACATTCAACTACAACAGAGACTTGGGATCCCAGGGCACTTGCCTCAGTTTGCACTTCAGCAGTCACAGATAGCTCAATTAATTGTGTTACTGCGGCATGCCATGTGTCACTAGCATCCCATTTCCCATTGACAAGGTTCTCATTAGCATTGCACTTAAACCCAAAGGCCTGACCAAATCAATTGCCATATGCCATGTTTTTAAGTTTATATTCTGCGATTGCCTGACTTTTGGTATGAGTTCTATGTCACGCACGGTCCAGTCAAGAAGCAGAAACATAGTAATTTGCAGAGTGGCTAAAATGAACAAATCAGGAAACTATAGATGCTGGCGAGGATGTGGAGAAGTAGGCACCCTCCTACACTGTTGGTGGGAATGCAGACTGGTGCAGCCACTCTGGAAAATGGTGTGGAGGTTCCTCAAAAAAATGAAAATAGAGCTACCCTATGACCCAGCAATAGCACTGCTAGGAATCTACCCAAGAGACACAGGAATGCTGATGCATAGGAGCACGTGTACCCCAATGTTCATAGCAGCACTTTCGACAATAGCCAAATCATGGAAAGAGACCAAGTGCCCATCAACTGACGAGTGGATAAAGAAGATGTGGTACATATATACAATGGACTACTACGTGGCAATGAGAAAAAATGAAATCTGGCCATGTGTAGCAACATGGATGGAACTGGAAGGTATTATGTTAAGTGAAATAAGTCAGTCAGAAAAAGACAGATACCATATGTTTCCACGAATAGGTGGACTTTGTGAGACTAAGCAAAAACCAGGGGGAGGGGAAGAGGGGAAAGAAAAAAAAGACACAGAGAGGGAGGGAGATAAAACATAAGAGACTCTCAAAGACTAAGAACCAACTGAGGGTGAGGGGGATGAGGGAGGGGGGAGAGGGGGTGATGGGCATTAAAAAGGGCACATGTTGGGATGAACACTGGGTGTTATCTGTAAACCAATTTGAAAATAAACTATTATAAAATTAAAAAAAAAGAAACATAGTAATTTGAATAAGGGAGAGTTAAACAATTACTAAACTTAAGGGGTAGAAAGAGCTCTGAAGAATATAGAAATAGCAGATATAGGGAGTAGTTCCTCCTTCTTGTGCCTGAGAAAGAGTATACAAAAAGGGAATTTGGAAGAGACCCCACCCAAGGCTGAGATTCAGATCCCTCTGAAGAAGGTAAAACTGTAGTCTACTAGAGTGTGGAGAAGGTCCTGCGATGCCACAGGCTGGGGCTGGCAAGTAGGAATACTTTTCCGGGCAACCGACAAAACTCCAGGAAGCCGCCCTGGGCTGTGATGAAACTCACTAGGAAGCTAGGATGGCAGCAGAACTCACAAAAAGCCATGTGTGGGGTGCCACCGAAACTTGTGGGAGTGAGCACCATTGTGTGTCTCACGTACCAATTAAAGCATCACAGGAGCAAGAAGAGAAGAAAATAACTGGAACTTGGCACACAGTATAGGTACTTAAGTGACTGTTTGAATGAATCAGTGAGTCCAGCTCAAGATAGCATAAAATTATCAGTATCTTATGTTTGATTCATTCAACTTAGTTAAAGAAAAACTGCAGTTTGACCTGGGCAACCAACCGAAATGGATAAATGTGAAATTCTGAATGGTCGAGTTAAAAGGATACCTTACTTCATTTGGTTTAAAGAAAATTGATCACCTTTTAGGGCACCAGTAGACCCCTCTTCTGAAGACTCGGTATATGTTTGCATGCACTGTTAACACATTCTTATAAATAGAGGGCCATGGTTAGGCCCAGTGACCGCAAAGGACAACACTTCTGTTTTTATTGCAGTTTTGGAGTGAAGAGAAAGCTATGGCATCAAGTTCCTGCAGTCATACCCATTTAGGAGGCATTAGTAAACCAAAGAAGTAGAAGTTCCTCTGATCTCAGAGGATTCTGGCAGATCATTGAGTCTCGCCTCCCTTGTTGTATTGTAACAGGATGTGAGGCAGAGTAGGAAGGAAATGTGCCTGCGATTGTGTGTTGAGTGAGAGGACCAGGGATTGAAACCTAAACTTCTACCTGAGTGAATGGCTCTCTGTACTGCCTTGGGGTGGAAGATCTGCCCACCTCTCCGTGCACCAGGAGAAGGAAGGGGTGCAAAAGTAATGGGGAAACCAAACCCTCCCAAGGACCTTCTCTGCTGACAAACTTATCAGAGTATGAAAAAATCCTTCAGAATTTGAGGGAACCAGAAACAGGAAGATAATAATGTTTGGACATTGGTTTCCTTTTTTTTTTCCTAATTAAAAAAAATTATTTTAACATTTATTTTTGAGAGATAGAGCACAAGCAGGGGAGGGGCACAGAGAGAGGGAGACACAGGATCTGAAGCAAGCTCTAGGTTCTGAGCTGTCAGCACGGAGCCCGATGTGGGGCTCAAACCCATGAACCATGAGATGATGACCTGAGCTGAAGTTGGATGCTTAACTGACTGAGCCATCGAGGCGCCCCTTGATTTTCTTTTTGATTCATTTCTGTTTTCATATTCCAAATAATATTCTGTAATGAAAAGAGTAAGTGTCCATGAATAATTTGCCCTACTTGGTGAGGTAGTTTTTCGTCTTTAGTTTGGAGCCGGATGTCATTTATCTAGAGCTGTTTGGAAGAAATAGGCAGAATGAGAAGTTGTTGAAATATGGGTGTGGACATGAATGCAGTGTAATGTTTGTATGTGATGTCTACCACAGTTGAATTTCATTTATGGCTACTTGTTAAAAAAAAAAATTTTTTTTTTTTTTTTTTTTTTTTTTGCGCTTTACACCAAAATCTTGTTAACGTTTGCCATAATTCAAGTATTTACGTATATACAACTTGTTTAACAGAATATGAAAATAGAGATGGAGTTCATTGTGAGTTATTGACATTTTATTTTTCTTTAATATTTATTTTTGAGGGAGAAAGAGAAAGAATGAACAAGTGGGGGAGGGGCAGACACACACACACACACACACACACACAGACACAGACACACACACACACACACACACACACACACACAATGTGAAGCAGGCCCCAGGCTCTGAGCTGTCAGCCCAGAGCCCAGCACTGGGCTCAAACTCACAAACTGAGATTATGACCTGAGCTGAAGTTGGACACTGTACTGACTGAGCCACCCAGGTGCCCTGTGAGTTACTGACATTTTAAAGTAAATATTTTAATTCCTATTTTGTCTGAAGAGCCTAGTTTTTATATACCTCTAATTAGGGTTGCTATATATCATGTCATAGGTATATTACTGTCATTGTTAATTGTCTGTTGTTCTGACCTAATTTTTAATAGTTGTTCCTTTTACCCTAAAGTGTCTTGGCCTACTCTAACCAAGCAGATTGAAGTCTTTGAATGAGCTGATTTAGTTTAATGGTAATTTCTGTTTAATGTCCCTGAGCATTTAGAAAAAGGAAATTATATACTGATTATAATATTTTAATATTCAGCAAAAATATAATGTGAATTAAATTAAGTGGAACAAAGGTGTTACAAAAAGTAGAATCTTAATTTGTAGGTTGTATCTTTAAGAAAAACCCAGCAGGGTACCAGTATTTGTATCTCCAGATAGATTTCTTTCCCTCCAAATTACAGTTAGTTTGTTCCTTCGACAGAACCATTTTCGGGGCACCATTTAGGTGTCAAGCACAGTATATAGTGCTGGAAATACAGACTGGGGAGGCACAGGCCTTATTCTCATGTGACTAACCATGGAGTGAATGAACCAAATTTGTATTCAGGGGTTTAAGAGTGTGCATAGGCTGCCATGAGCGAGGGCCTTGAGTTTATAAGAGGGGGTGGTCTCAAAAATAAATAAACATTAAAAAAGAAAGAAAGAAACATTATTTGAGACTGACTTTTTTTTTTAATTGTATCTGCACACGAGTATTTATTTATTTATTTTTGAGAAAGAGAGAGACAGAGCATGAGCAAGAGGAGGGGCAGAGAGAGAGAGGGAAACACAGAATCTGGAGCAGGCTCCAGGCTCTGAGCTGTCAGCACAGAGCCCGACGCGAGCCCAACGTGGGGCTCGAACTCACAAACCATGAGATCATGACCTGAGCTGAAGTCGGATGCTCAACCGACTGAGCCACCCAGGCGCCCCTATTCGAGACTGACTTGTACAGAATGTTGTGTGAGACAGATTTGCCCCGTAATCTGTAGGTTACAGGGAAACATTGAAGAGTTTTAAACCAGGAAATAATATAAACAAGTTCTTTTTTAAGAAGAGAGTCAGATTAGAGGCAGAGACTCTTCTTGGGATTTTTCCCTGGGCATTTTTATTTCATCTATCCCATACTCACTCCCTCTGCCCAACCCTAGATATTTTTTTGAAGCAAATCTCAAACATCTCTAAAAAATTATTCTATCCCTAAAAAATGATTCCTTTTAATAAAAACATATAATTATAGTACCATTCACACACGCCAATTCATATTATCAAATATCCAGTCAGTATTCCATTCACCAATATTTTCCCCAGTAGTCTCATTTGTTTTTTTTAATAAAAATTTTTTTAATAAAAAATTTTAATTAATTTTTTTTAACTTCTTAAATTTATTTTTGAGAGAGAGGGAGAGGGAGACGTGGGCAGGGGAGGGGCAGAGAGGGAGTGAGACACAGGATCTGGGGCAGGCTCCAGGCTCTGAGCTGTCAGCACACAGCCTGACTCGGGGCTCAAACTCACAAACTGTGAGATCATGACCTGAGCCGAAGTCAGACGCTCAATTGACGGAGCCACCCAGGTGCCTCTCACTTGTTTGTTTTTTAATAACTGGTTATTTGAACTTAGAATGTATAAATTTCTTTTAATCCATAGATTCTTCTATGGGGTATTTTTTTCTTTAATACAGTTTGAGTTTTGTTTGTGTTTTAAAGATGCTAGAGACTTAATTGTGCTTATAACCAGAGCTGGAGAAGTAAAGAGAGAAGGGATTAAAAAAAGCCAGTCACTGAGGTTGGAAGACTGGATGGCAAGGGAGATAGGAAAGGACGTACTTGCATAAGTGGTGTCCTTGGAAAAGAGACTGACCTATATTTCTCATGTTCTCTGATTTAACTTTTTTTTTTTTCCAAATTAAAAAAAAATAAAAGTGGAGGGTTATATTTCCTCATAAATAGGAAGGAAAGAAGTGATGAGGAACTCATATAGGTAAGTTTGTGGTAGAGGAAAGGGCAATTGAAAAATATTATTTTCTGTAAAGTAAGGGCTTATATGTTGGGATGGAGGAAGCTGGAGAGGAGAGTATGTAACAACCTCTTCGGAGACTGAGAAAAGAAGTGTAGGGACACGGGGTTTTATAGGAACAATGTGCATTTGGTATAATAGCAAATCCAGTGTCACAGGAGGTAAAAGGAACAACTGAAAACTGTGTAGTGTCGATAAAGCACTGCTCACCTTGGATGTACTCTGGCCTCACAGCGGCATCCTTCACCTGTGCCCGCTCTGGAAGCACCCTGCAGGATTTATAGCTGACGTAAAACAAGCGTTATCATGTGATCTCTTAAGACATTTCTAAGACAAGTATGCTGGTTTGTTTTATGGTGAACCGAAAAGAAACTGTTAACACATAGTCATCATTTCCTTCCCATGCTTGAGTGTTTTTGAATATTATTAGAACTATGAACCTTAAAAAAAAAAAAAAAAGTCTCCCAGCCATCTTAGGGATGTCCTACATTGTTTAGTTTCAGATTAGGAAGATGGTGGGCTTTTATTGTCTATTTAGTACAGAAAAAGACATCTTAATATAATTGGATATGAATATTTGAATCTATTTCATTATAAAAATTGGAGTTAGCTGAAAGCCTGAGGAGTTAGCTTTCTTCTGTCACTTTTTCTATTTATAGAAAATAGAAATACTGAAATTTTTATTTTGAAATGATTTCAAGGATACAAAAATACTGAGAGAATAGAACAAATAAAGAACTTTTGTATGTTTTCGAGATTCACCAATGAATTACATTTTGCCACAATTGCTTTATTATTCTATAATATGTGGGTGTATATATGTTATTTGCCCGTTCAATTTTGTTTTATCTTTGTAATAATAATCTAAGACATTCTCAAATGTGTTATTTACATTGTTAACAGTAATTAAAAATACCATATTCAGAGAGGGTCACCTGGGTGGCTCAGTTAAGTGACTGACTCAGTTAAGTGACTGACTTTGGCTCAGGTCATGATCTTGTGGTTCTTAGTTCAAGCCCCGCATCATACTCTCTGGTGTCAGTGCAGAGCCTGCTTCAAATCTTCTGTCTCCCTCTTTCTGTGTCTACCTCCTCCCCCACTTCTCTCTCAAAAATAAACAAACATTAAAAACTTTTTTCACTTAAAAAAAAAATACCATTTGCAGAGATTGCCCCCTGTCGTTTCTGTGAAGCCCTCTTGCCAGCATTAATTTTCTTACTTCTCTTTACATGAATATTAAACACCTTCATGACAGTTTAGCCCTTAATAAGATACTGTATTATATATTTCCTCTTTTCTCAGATGGCTAAGTTTGTATCACAGAAGCATTATGAAGCCTGAACTTTGTTTTGAACTTCTTGATGCTTGGAGGTAGGGGAGTTGGGGGAGTTGGGGGAAGGAGCTAGAAGAGTGATCATGTTTGGAGTTCGGGTCATTGGGGGAAGAAGCTAGAAGAGCAATGGTTAGGTTTACACATGAGTCTACAGTGTGTGTGTAGGGATGTGAGCTAATGGACTTTCAGAACTGAAGGAGCTAAGAGAGCAGATACTAGTCTAGCCCTTTCATTGATATAAGTGAGATATTGAGGTTGAGAGGAATTAACTGAGTTAACTAAGGTCTTTCCAAAGAGCTGAGTTTTTCTGCCTCAATCTTTTTTTTTTCCTTGTCTCTCCAAATAAATAGCAGTATTCTCTAGAGGGAGAATATTTCCAATAAGTCATCAGTTCTCAAACAAATTGATATCAAGACAACTTCATGCTTCAAAAGTAGGAAACTAGGAGGTGCCTGGGTGGCTTAGGTGGTTAAGAATCCAACTCTTCCATCTCGACTCAGGTCATGATCTCAAGGTCATGCAAGCCCCACATTGGAGTCCATGCTGGGCTTGGAGCCTACTTAGGGAAAGGAAAAAAAAGTTAGGAAACTTTTCAGGGTGATGAATATGTGCACTCTTTTGTTATGGCATACATATGTTGAAATTTACCAGACTGTATATTTTAAATATGCGCAGCTCCTTGTCAGTTGTATGTTTACAAAATTATTAAGAACCCCAAAGAGCTTTTGTTTATATGGGTTATTTCTGTCAGTATTTATCAAATTAGATATTAAAACTGAGAGACTGTTAAAAATATTTATTAGTTCAAAATAACCAATAATCATTATATATTAGTATTAAGAATTTTAATAAGTATAGTTTCAAAAAAGAGTTTAGTTGGAAGGACTGTGTCGTTTTACATTTTTCTAAATGTCTTTAATATCTGGTGTAATAGAAGACAACGAATTCTCATAGCTGCCTCTGAATTCAGTCTGTCACAATATGTTTGAGTTGAAGAATATGAAGAAAATCTGTCTCATATATGTAGTTAAGAGGAATATTTTGACAGTTCCTTTTCACATAACTGGATATTCTTTGATTTGACATTAAAACTTGACAAGTAGGGACACCTAGGTGGCTCAGTTGGTTAGGCATCCAACTCTTGATTTTGACTCCAGTCATGATCTCATGGTTCCTGGAATCAAGCTCCATGTTGTGATCTGCACTAACAGCACGGAACCTGCTTGGGATTCTCTCTCTCCCCTTCTCAGCCCCTCCCCACCTCAAAATAAATTTTTGAAAAAGTTACAGGGGTGCCTGGGTGGCTCAGTTAGTTAAGCAGATGACTTCGGCTCAGGTCATTAGTTCATGTCTTGTGAGTTCGAGCCTGGGGCGCCTGGGTGGCTCAGTCAGTTGAGCGTCCGACTTCGGCTCAGGTCATGATCTTGCGGTCTGTGAGTTCGAGCCCCGCATCGGGCTCTGTGCTGACAGCTCAGAGCCTGGAGCCTGCTTCGGATTCTGTGTCTCCCTCTCTCTCTGCCCCTCCCCCACTCATGCTCTGTCTCTCCCTGTCTCAAAAATAAATAAACATTAAAAAAAATTAAAAAAAAAAGTTCGAGCCCTTCCTCAGGCTCCGCTGACAGCTCAGAGCCTGGAGCCTGCTTTGGATTCTGTGTCTCCCTCTCTCTCTGCCCTTCTCCCACTTGTGCTCTATCTCTCTTTAAAAAATAATAAACAAAAAGAATTTTTTTAAGTTATAAAAAATTGAAAAGTGAGAGTTTCTTAAAAACCTTATGAGTGCATGTTTTGTATTCTGTTATAGTAAAATATACACTTAAAAATTAAAATCTTACACTTGGAATGGATCTTATCTGATAGAGTTGTTCTGGGTTTGATATATAGGTATTACTGCTTGATTAGTTGGCGCTTTTAGTATTTAACCAGGTACCTTTACTATTAAATGATCTAATTTCACAATAGAAAGTGGCCTGTATCTTTTCCCATTCTAGAATCATTTATAGGAGAACCAAGGTATCTAGTGTTGTTTCCATTACATTATGTAAATTGCTTCTTGTTTAGAATTTCATCTTTCATTTTTTTACTGAAATAGA
This sequence comes from Paguma larvata, assembly GCA_030068075.1. Classification (NCBI taxonomy): domain Eukaryota; kingdom Metazoa; phylum Chordata; class Mammalia; order Carnivora; family Viverridae; genus Paguma; species Paguma larvata. Next base: position 16,360,512 of record CM057842.1, on the reverse strand, counting down.
TTCTCTGAGTAGATTGCAGTTATGCTGGGGGAAAAAATTTTGTTCTTACAGTTCCTGCAAGGGAGTTTGCCTGCTTTCGCTGTGGAGTTTTAAGAAGGAAATCTAGGTCAGTAACATTGAGTGAAGATGTGGGAGTGAGCCTCTGTCAGATTTGCTCATTAATAATGCTGTCGGCTGGAGGCCGGCTCTTCTCAACATCGCTTCCGAGAGATCTGCTCTAGGCTGTGCTGCCGCATCACTCTGGGGAAGATAACCAGTGCCTTCTGCATCTTAAAACCAGAGACGCATGTTTCTTCCTCAGAATGTCTGAAGAAGATATTGTGGGTTTTAGGGGTGCCTGGCTGGCTTAGTAGAGCATGTGACTCTTGATCTCCCCGTAGTGAGTTCAAGCCCCAAACTGAGTGTAGAGATTACTTAAAAATAAGATCTTTAAAAAAATTGAGATGTTTTTGTTTTGTTTTTACCACAATGAAGTATCTCTTCACACCAGTTAGAATGACTAGTATAAAAAACATGGGGCGTTCCGATCAGATGAGGGGCCACCAAATGTGGGGTTGTCCCAGTTGGTTGGGGACTGGCAGCATGGGCAGTGAAAGAATTCACCCAAAGCAATACAAAAGAGATAGAAGTTTATTGAATACATTGCAAGGGAGCAGCTGGCAGGACAGCAAAGGAGAGACTGTCTGCAAGAAGGCAGTGGTGAGAGGGGCCACAGTTATAGGGTGGAGTGAGGAAGTATGGAGACCTCAGGAATTTTCCCTCTTTTGACAATCTTTGGAATCATGCCTGGTTGTAATTGGTCAGTTAGGGCCTATGGCTATTTCGAGGCAGGTTGCTTAGTGAGCCTGTTTTCATTGAGCTTAGTGGTCCTTTCTGCCGTGGGCCTTTTTGCCTTGCTCAAGTTTCCATTTCTCAAGTCTGTTGCCTAAAAGCAGCCCCTACAAAAAAAGACAAGGAACAACAAGTGTTGGCTAGGATGTGGAGAAAAAGGAACCCTCTGCAGCCACTATGGGAAACAGTATGGAGGTTCCTCAGAAGATTAAAAACAGAAATAGATCCAGTTATTCCACTACTGAGTATTTACCCAAAGAAAACAAAAACACTCATCTGAAAAGATATATGCATCCCTATGTTTATTGCAGCATTATTTATGATAGCCAAGATATGTAAGTAACCCTGGTATCCATTGATAGGTGAATGGATAAAGAAGATGAGGGGCCCGTGTGTGTGTGTGCGCGCGCGCGCACGCGCACACGTGTGTAAAACAGTATTACTCGGCCATAAAAAAGAACAATAATAACAACAAGAAAAATCTCCTCTGCCCTACTGTTCCCTTGCGGTAGATTCAGTAAACTTTTATCTCTTTTGTTCTGCTTTGGGTGGATTCTTTCACCTCCCATGCTATTGGCTTCCACCTAGTCCTCGCCCCACATTTGGGGGCCCCCATCCGATCAAGAGACACCCCATTTAGACACCATGTCTGCCATTTGTGACAACATGAATGGATCTAGAGGGTATTATACTAAGTGAAGTAAGTCAGAGAAATACAGATTACCACATTCCACTTGCATGTGGAATCTAAAAAACAAAACAAGCAGATTCTTAAGTACAGAGAACAAACTGGTAGTTGCCTGTCTGGAGTGTGACTTTCCTGTCGAAGTGGTGGGGAATAGCCCTGCCATCGGTTCATTTCTGTGGATCGTGGATGAGGAAGAGTGTTGGATTAGCATCCAACATTCGCATCATTCTGAGAGAAGCATTTGTCATGTTGAAGCCCTAAGCAAATTGCCTTTATGAGCTTTGAACTAGTAGATGGTGGGTGCATCTTCTCTCATTCAGCATGCAATTGAAGATGGAAGTTCTGCGGAATATAAAATTATCAATAGTGTTTTTTTATTATTGTAATTCTAGAACTGAATAAATATCCTTAGAGGTCATTACTAAAACCAAGAGAGACAAAAAAACTGTCCCAAATTTCTACATTTGAGCTTTTGGTCAGAGCAGGGTCAGGAAATCAAATATTTTTGGTGGTGCCCATCCCTTTGCTTGCTTGCTTGCTTGCTTGCTTGCTTACTCGTTTGTTCTGTCTTCCTCCCTCCTGCCTTCCCTTTCTGTTGTTTAAACTCTGCTATAGATTTATTAAAATATTTAATAATAAATAAGGGGGGAGGAAAAATTATTCTGGAAAGTAGCCAAAGACCAGAGTTTGAGACTGTTGCTTACGGTACTGTGGAGTCTGTTACAGATTGATGCTTAGCTTCAACCTCAGAGCATCAGAAAACTGTTTTCTACTATCATTTTCTGGTTAATTTCTCTTTAATAATCCAGAATGGAGCTCTGTTGTTGTATTTGTGCTTTTGTGATGTGAGAAATGAGATCAATTAATCCATATAAATGTAGTATTTATGTTTTTAATAATTTTAAAGTGTTTATCCAAATATTTGCCACCTTATCTTGTTCCCTCCTCCATATGCCACTTGCGAACCTCCTCAAGGACACTGTAGTTTGTTTTTTTATTTATTATAATCTTTTGGCTTAACAAATGTCCAAGTACTTCCATTTACGCAGTAACTTCTGAGTACTTATACGTAAATTATATTTTACTAGATTTTTGAGAGATATAAAGATAGATGGGTGGGTAAATCAGAGGTCTCAGAATTTAGAGTTAAAATGCATTTTAAAAATCGCATATCACAACCTTTTTTTTAACTCTAGGTTAGTATAGTAGTCTGTGGCTCTACAAGTCTTGAAGTCATGCCCAGAGTGAAGTGGCAGCCAAGGTTAGAGCCTGGATCTCCTCATTTCCAGTCCAGTTTTCTTTCTTTCTACTTTTCTGGTTTAGATTTATTTTTTGTCCTATGAAGACACCTTCAGACTGTTGTAGGCAAATTGTATATTTCTTAAGTTTTTAGACATTTCCTCAACTTATCTCCTATTCTAAGAACTAGGGACTGTACATTTATATGTCTGTTGGCTGCCTACAGCTAGGTTTTTGTTTTTTTGTTTTTTAACACCTAAGGCTTTTGGAATCCTACTTGGCTCCTAAGTCTCTCTTGCTTTTCTCTCCTCCCCTTGTTCTATCTCTGCTTCGCTTACTCGCTCACTCACACTCTGCCTTTCTCCTCTGCCCTCTTTTCGGCTTCATTCTAAGGCAGACGTAGGAAAAGAGGGCCACTGGCAGCCCAGGATTGGCCGGATCTTGTGGCTCAAGATCCACAATGTCAGGTCTGTATATTAGATTTCTCCAGAGGACGTTTGGCCTGGTTGAATGAGTCCCAAGTGTACCCCTTTGGTTAGTAAAGCAAAAACCCCATGATGGACCACTGCACCAGGCCCATCTGGAGGGGAATAGGGCGGTTTACCTTTAGGGGAGATACAGGCAGATAAACCTTGGGGTCTACTCTTTTTGGCCTTTGATGTCCTAGCTATTCTCTAGCAGCCCTCTGTGAAGAGCTGTCGTCCTCTGTAAGGTTTTTCTATTCAAATTGGTGTGCTCCTTATTTACCCATTCTTACCCATGGCCTCAACTCATATTTGGCTCTGCTGAATATTTTCTCCACTTCTGCAGCACTGTGTAAAAACAAGGATGTGGCCTCTATAAAATTGGCCCTACAAGTCTGTAGAAATAGTGATGAATATGTATTAGGTATTACAGGAAATTACAGAAAATTAAACCACACAACTAACCCAATTTGACTACAGTCAGCTCTGCTGAACTTTCTTGTGTTGAAATGCCATTTAAAGTTGGCTCTCTTAAAGTTAAAGGAGGGGCAAAAAAGAGAAAGCATACAGGGAAGAGATCAGAAGGAGGAGGACGTGCTTGGAGGAAATGGAGGTTATGCATTCAAACCTCTGGAGATGCTCAGACATGAATTTACGGGACCACATTACAGTACAGGGTGTTGTCGTCCCTACTGGTAGTAGACTCCATATCTGGACTGTATGGGTAAAATTTTCTCTTCTCCCTGGCCCCACATTGTACCGTAAGAGGAGGCTTTTACTTTTGTCATTTACTAAGAGTTGACCTTGGGAATAGCTTTGTGTGGAATATCTCTATATTGTCCATTGTAAACCATCACTGATGAAAGACGATTATGACTATCAGTTTCCACATTAAAAAAGACACTGTGACAAACATTGCTTAAATTTTGGAAAATAGTCTGTTTTGAAGAAGTGATTATGTTTTCCTTTCTTATAATTTAGAGCAGAAGTTCCTTAGTTGTGTGCAGGTCAGTGCCCATAACCTCCAGAGAAGAAACCACTCCTGCTAGAGGCTCTGGTTAACACACAGAACCCCGGAGGGTTTGCCATTTACTGTGTTAACTCTCCCTCCAGCAGATGAGTTTCTTAGGGATTAGGTGTTTTATTTATGTAAGAAGAGTTTTAGTTAGAAAATGATAATTAAATATCTTAATTAAAATTCTAGTATATTATCCACCTCCCATTCTTGCAGGCTTGGGAAGTCACTTAAAGTCCACAGATTTATTATGCTTGAGTAAAAACATTTATAGAAAAAAAATCTTCAGATAGCCAAGATCCTGTCAGAAGATATTCCTAAAGGACCAGTTTAGAACATGTAAATTGAGGGGCTCCTGGGTGGCTCAGTTGGTTAAGTGTCCTACTCTTGATTTCGGAGCAGGTCATGATCTCATGGTTTTTGAGATCAGTCGCATATCGGGCTCTGCCCTGACAGTGCAGAGTTTGCCTGGGGTTCTTTCTCTCCCTCCCCTCCCCTCTCTTTCCCTACTCATTCAGTCTCTCTCCCCCCACCCCAAAAATAAATAAGCTTAAAAAAAAGAAAGCACAAATTTAGGTTAAATATGTTTGTTTTATTCTTCTTCTTTCCTTTTCCCCCAAAGTACTTCATGTAGGTGAAATCAAATTTAAATGACTATATGAAACATGAAATAAAGGGCAACCTTGAAGGGGCATATTTGTACCTAGAGGCAGCCTAATGAGTTGGCTACTAATTAAAGAGGCATCCTGCCACTTCCACTCCCAGTTTGCCTTGAGGTTGGCAGTCGATGTATTAGCAGCCATAGAACTGTTTATAAGTACCTGTAGTGGAGCCTTCTCCTTGCAGCCACATCTTCCTTAGGTTCTAGTCTGTTTTCCAGAAGCAAGACAGTAGGGAAAGTTAAACTTTGGTACTGTGACTTCTCGGCCTTTCAGAACTTCTTTCTCATTGACTTTTATGCCCCTCTCAACAAAAGTTCATACCCCTAACAAGGAAGTATATACTAAAGTCACCCTAATCCATTTTTAGAATATTTTTATCACCCTTGTTATTCCCTTGGCCCCGTTTATGCTCAATTCCCTTTCCTATGTACAGTGTAGGCAACCACTGTTCTGCTTCCTGTCTTTATAGTTGTGCCTTTTCTAGAAAATTCATGTAAACAAAATCATAAAATATATAATCTTTTGTGTCTTGCTTTTTCTCACAGATCACAATGCTTTTAAGGCTCATCCGTATTGTAGCATTTATCAGTAGTTCATTCCCATTTATATAGCCGTATAATATTCCACTTTATGTATACCCTGTATTTTGTTTATCCATTCACCAGTTGATGAACATTGGGTTTCTGATTTTTAGCTATTAAGAATAATACAGCTGTCAACATTAATATATTAGTTTTTGTATAGATATGTGTTTTCATTTCTCTTGGGTAGATACCCAGGATTGAAATTGGTGGGTCATGTGGTAAGTGTGTTTAACATTTTAAGAAACTGTGAAAGTCTAGAAATAAACTCTTACATTTTCTACAAGGATGCTAAATAAATCAAGGGGGGAGGACACAGCAGTACCCTCTGATCTATGGTTTCACTTTCCATGGTTTCAGCTACCCATCGTTAGCGGCTGTGTAGATGCAAATGGTCCTCCTTCTGACAGACCAGGTCAGTAGTAGCCTCACACTATGTCACGGTGTCTACATCATTCACCTTACTTCATTTCATCACATAGGCATTTTGTCATCTTATATCATCACAGGAAGGGTGAATATAGTACACCAAAATATTTTGGTAGAGAGACCACATTCCTATAACTTTTGTTTATAGTATATTGCTATAATTATTCTATTTCATTATTAGTTATTGTTAATCTTTTGGTATGCCTGATTTTTAAACTAAACTTTATCATAGGTATGTTTGAGTAGGAAAAAACATAGTATATATAGGGGTCAGTACTGTCTGCAGTTTCAGGCATCTACTGGGGGGTCTTGGTATATATCCTCCACAAAATAAGGGGGAACTGGTATAGTCTTTTCAACAAATGGGGCCAGGAAAACTGGATATCTGTGTGCAAAAGAATGAAGTTGGGATCCCTACCTCTAATACCACATAAAAAAAAAAAAAACTCAAAGTGGATCATAGACCTACATATAAGAGGTAAAACTATAAATCTTGTACAAGAAAACATAGACATAGATCTTTATGACCTTGGATTAGTGAGTGGTTTCTTAGGGCTCCAAAGCATAAGTAGCAAAAGAAAAGCAGATAAATTAGACTTTGTCCAGGCACTTGGCTGGCTCAGTCGGAGAAGCATGTGACTCTTGATCTTGGTGTTGTAAGTTCAAGTCCTACGTTGGGTGTAGAGATTACTTAAAAATGAAATCTTCAAAAAGAAAAATTGGACTTCATTAAAATTAAAATTTTTTTTGCTAAGGACTTCCTCAAGAAAATAAATCTTGGATGGATCTCAAGAGTAGAATGCTAAATGCAGTAAATCAGAGAAAGACAAATACAATATGATTTCACTATATGTGGAATTTAGGAAACAAAAGAATGAAGAAAAAAAACACACTCTTAAATATAGAGAACAGACTGGTGGTTGCCAGAGGAAAGCTGGGTGAGGGGATGGGTGAAATAGGTGCAGGTGATTAAAGGTACATTTATTGTGATGAGCACTGAGCAATGTATAGAATTGTTGAATCATTGTATTGTATACCTGAAGCTTATATAACACTGTATGTTGACTATGTTTGAATTTAAAAAAGAAAGTGAATCTTACATCTCAATAATACTTAAAAAACCCAAATAACTCAATTAAAAAATGGGTAAATGGTTTGAATAGACATTTCTTTTTTTAATGTTTATTTTTGAAAGAGAGTTGCAAAATGTTAACCATAGGAGTTGCTGTATGACCCAGAAATTCTGTAGAATTGGAAACATATGCCCGCACAAAAATCTGTACCTAAATGTTTAAAGCAGCATTAATTACAATACCCAAAAGATGGAAACAATCAAATGTCAACAGATGAATAGGTAAACTACCGTGTATTCATACAATGGAGTATTTTTTGGCTGTACAAAGCTGTGAAGTTCTGACACATGCCACAACGTGGATGAACCTTGGAAACAGTATGCTAAGTGAAATAAGCTAGTCACAAAAGGCTGCATATTGGAAAATTACATTTATGCGATATATCTAGAATAGGCAAATCCACAGAAACAGAAAGTAGATTAATGATTGCTAGGGGCTGGGAGAAAGTGGGAAAGGGAAAATGGGTATAGGATTTTGGAGTAATAAAAATGTTAAGTTAGATGGTAGTGGTAGTTGTATAACTCAGTGAATATAGTAAAACCCACTGGATTCTACACTTTAAAAGGGTAAATTTAGGGGTGCCTAAGTGGCTAAGTGGTCAGTTAAGCGTCCCACTCTTGATTTCTGCTCAGGTCATAATCTCACAATTTTTGAGTTCACTACACAGATAGCGTGGAGCCTGCTTGGGATTCACTCTGTCTGCCCCTCCCCTGGTCATGGTCTCTCTCTCAAAATACATAAATAAAACTTCAAAAAAATTTTAAGGGTAAATTTATATCTCAAGCTGTTAATAAAAAAAGAAAAGGAAGCCATCAGACTCTTTTCCTTAAAAAAAATTTTTTTTTAATGTTTATTCATTTCTGAGAGACAGAAGGTGAGCAGGGAAGGGGTAGAGAGAGCAGGAGATACAGAATCCAAAACAAGCTCCAGGCTCCGAGAGCCCAAGGTGGGACTCAAACTCTCAAACTGCGAGATCATGTCCTGAGCTGAAGTCGGACACCCAACTGACTGAGCCACCCAGGCTCCCCCAGACTATTTTCTAATTTATTTAGTATTTATTTAAAGAGTTTAACATTCCCTCTAGGAATAAAAGAAGCTTCCTTTTTCTCTATATCCTCACAAACTTCTGGTATCATCAGTCTTTTTTTTATTATTAATTTTTTTAATGTTTGTTTATTTTTTGAGAGAGAGAGAAGCAGAGTGTGAGTGGGGGAGGTGCAGAGAGAGAAAGGGAGACACAGAATCTGTCTGAAACAGGCTCCAGGCTCTGAGCTGTCAGCACAGAGCCTAATGCGGGGCTTGAACTCACAAATCGTGAGATCATGACCTGAGATGAAGTCCTATGCTTAACGGACCGAGCCACCCAGGTGCCCCTCATCAGTCTTTTTGATGTAGCGGTTCTGTAGTGGAGTGGCATCCCATAGCGATCGCAGTTTGCATTTCACTGTTGACTGATGATGATGAGCTGCTTCTCCCGTGCAATTACCCAGTTGTGTGTTTTCTTTGATGAAAATGTCTGTTGAAATCTTTTCACCATTTGAAATTGAGTTGCTTGTCTTATAACTGTGTTGTAAGAGATTTTTTCCAAATCTTAATTTTTTATCATTAGACTTAACAAAGAATAACATTTTAATAAGGATGATCAGAGCAAACAAAGTATGAGGGAAATTAAAGAAAAAGTTTGCACATTGTTCACTGCAAGTATAAACAAAACTAAGCAAAAGGAGTGAAGTAGCTTTTTTCCCCCATATTAAATTCTTAAGTGTAGTTTTGAATACACAGTATGTACCAATATTTAAGTTACTTATAAATATATTAAGTTTTTAATGTGACGAACAAACTTGTTTCTCTCTTATTGAAATTTAGCTAATGTAGATTATGTTGTCAGAGATTTCGATCTCTTCTGTGTACAGGTCCTTTATCAGATTCATTCATTTGCAGATATTTTCTCTCACTTGGTGTCTTCTCTTTTCATTTTCTTAATGGTATCTTTGAAAAGCAAAAGTTTTACATTTCCATGATGTCCAGTTCATCAGTTTTTTGGTTTTTTTTTTTCATTTTTGGATCCTGCCTTTGATGACATGTCTAAGAAATCTTTGCCTAATTCAAGGTCACAGAGATTTTTCTCATGTTTTCTTCTGCAAGTTTTTAGTTTTACATGTTTACATTTAGATCTTTAATCTCTTTGGAGTTAGATTTTGCATATGGTGTGAGGTAAGTAACCAACTGTTTCTGCATCATTGGTTGAAAAAATTATCCTTTCCCCATTGAATTACCTTGGCACCTCTGTTAAAAACCAGTCATCCACGACTTTAGGTAGTTTTCTTTCTGAACTCTGTTCTGCTCCATTTATCTAATGTGTGGTCCATACCACACTGACTTGGTTAGAGTACATTTGTAAAAGTAACTTTTGAAATCAGGTAATGTAAATCCTCTAGTGTGCTTCTCTTCAAAATTGTTTTGGTTGTTTTGTGTTTTTGTGCATTTCTATTTTACATCTTCAAAAAATTCTGCTGGTGCTTTTAGTTGTAATTGCCTTGACTATATTGGTCAGTTTGAGAATTACCATCTTAATACTGAGTTTTGCATTAATGAATATAGTGTATCTCCCCATTTATTTAGATCTGACATTTTTTTTTAGTTTTGGTTACTTGGAATAATTGCTATTGACAGTCTTGTCCCAATTGTTTTTTAAAGTTTATTTGTTTTGAGAGAGAGAGAGAGAGAGCGCGCACATGAGTGGGGTAGGGGCAGAGAGAATCCCAAGCAGACTCTCCACTTTCAGCACAGAGCCTAATCAGGGCTCAAGCCCATGAATCGTGGGATCATGACCTGAGCTGAAATCGAGAGTCGGACGCTTAACTGATTGAGCCACCCAGGCGTCCCAGTTTTGTCCCAATTTTGTCCCAATTTTACACTTGTTTTTTTGTGGATGAAAATCACTAACCTTTTCATGTATCATAACCAGAAGTCATCCTATGGTGTTTTTAACCTTATAACAACCTATGCTTCCAGTATCTTGGTTGTTTTTCTGTCTTAAAAATAGGGGGAAAAAATTCTTCAAAGGCACTAGCTAGGTATGATTTTGTCCTATTTGTACTAGCTATAATGCTTGTAGAAACCCAATTCTAGTGGAAGGGAAGACAGTAGTACCTTATAACTTTTGTTTTGTGTTTCTGTTTGAAGGATTTCCAACTCAATTCCTTGATGAGAAAATGACCTTCCAAGGATATCAGAACAACCAGAACTGGCCGGAAAATACAAACTTCTGCTTCGAACCTGAACAGTTGGTGAATCCTGCCCAGACCGGTAAGTGCAGGCTTGCCTGTGGCCACTCAGTGCCAGTGGTGACATAAACATGAATAATGTGCAGCCGCCACTCACATAAAACTCTCTGGCCTAAATGTGCTTGTCAAGCACAACCAAAGTGTACTCATTTGCCCTGAGAATTTAGCTGACCCTTTCTCCTCTTGATCCCTTCTTCTGAGGCACACACCCTTCTAGGTCTCTCCTTTTCAAAGCCTGTCCTGAGTAACTTAATTGAAATTCATATTCATTGAAGACTAAATGGTCAGTAATACCTTAGGACCTTAATTTTTCCAAAAGGGATTACTACAGTAATAATAGCTCCATTTGTTGAATAATCTGTGTTGTGCCAAGCACAGTGCTAGAGCTTTTCTATATATATTTTCTGTTTCTTACCTAACTCTCCCAAGTATATATGATCCTCATTTGACAGATGGGAAAACTAGGACTCATACCCCATTTTTTTAAACTTTTTTTTTTAAGTTTATTTATTTATTTTGAGAGAAAGGGAGAGAGCGCGCATGAGCAGGGGAGGGACAGAAAGAGAGGGAGAGAGAGGGAATCCCAAGTAGGCTCCACGCTGTCAGTGCAGAGTTGAATGAGGGGCTGGAACTCACAAACCATAAGGTTATGACCTGAGCCGAAATCAAGAGTCGGATGCTTAACGGACTGAGCCACCGAGGCTCCCCTCATACCTCATTTCCATAAAATCAAACTAATCTATAGAGACAGAAAGCATATGTGTTGTTGGCTAGACCTGGAAATGGTGGCAGGAGTGGATTGCAGAAGGACCTCAGAGAAGAAGCATCAGTGCCACTATGCCAGGTTGAGAGTTCAGTTTTCTTGTTTGCACTTATGTATGGCTTCTTTTTTGCCATCTCATTCATAAGGTGCTTATAACTAGTTCCAAATGATCTAGTACTCGATGTTCTGTGCCATTTTCCAATTATTAGCTATCCTAGATATATGATAATCTTTAAAAACAACTTTATTGAGATATAACTCACATACCATACAATTCACCCATTTAAAATGTACAATTCAGTGGATTTTTAGTATTACCTCAAAAAGAAGCCCCATATTCTTTAAATATCACTCCCTATCCCCTTACCCACCCCAGCCCTAAGCAACCATTAATCTCTTTCTGTCTCTCTAAATTTATCTATTCTAGACATTTTGTGGAAATAGAATCATTCATGGTCTTTTGTGAATAGCTTTTTCACTTAGCAGGTGTTCAAGGATCATGTATTTTGTGGCATGGATCAGTACTTCGTTCTTTCAGAGGGCCTCCTAATACTCCATTGTACGGATGTACTACATTTTGTTTATCTGTTCATCAGTTGATAAACGTATAGGATGTTTCCTTTTTTTTTCTTTACTGTTGTCAATAATGCTGTTTTAAAAAGGGTTTTGTGTAGTAGACATATACTTACATTTCTCTTGAGAGGGTGTACCTAGATTGAAATTGCTGATCATATGATAACTCAGTGTTTAATTTGAGGAATTGCCCAACTGTTTTCCAAAGCACCTGTACCATTCAATCCCACTAGTAGTGGATTAGGTTTGTAATTCCTCCACATCCTTAAAAATGCTTGTTTTCCTTTTAGAAAAATTATAGCTAACCTAGTTGGTATGAAATGGTATCTTGTTACCATTTTTGTTTGCATTTTTAAAAAATATTTATTTAATTTTGAGAGAGAGAGAGAGAGAGAGAGAGAGAGAGAGAGACAGAATGCAAGCCGGGAAGGGGTAGAGAGAGAGAGAGAGAGGAAGACACCAAATCCGAAGCAGGCTCCAAGCTCTGAGCTGTCAGCACACAGCCCGACTAGGGGCTTGAATTCACGAGCTGTGAGATCATGACCTGAGCCGAAGTCGCCCGACTGAGCCACGCAGGCTCCCTTTGTTTGCATTTTTGTATTGGCTAATGATGTTGATTATCTTTTTTGCTTTTCATGTGTTTATTGACTATTTGTATATCTTCCTTAGATAAATCCTTTGTCCCATTTTTAATTGGTTTGTCTTTCTGGAGTTCTTTATAAACTAGATTCTTATCAGATTTATGATTTGCAAATATTTTCTCCCATTTTGTGTGTTGCCTTCTAATTTTCTTGATAGTGTCCTTTGATGCATAAAAGTTTTTGACTTTGAAGAAGTCCAATTTGTCTTTTTTTCTTTTGTTGCTCATACTTTGGTGTCACACCTAAGAACCCATTGCCAAATCCGAGGTCATGAACATTTATCCTTAATGTTTTTCTCTAAAAATTTTACAATTTTAGCTCTTGTTTATTAAGGTCTTTGGTCCACTGTAAATTGATTTTTGTATATGGTGAGAGGTAGAGGTCCAAATTCATTATTTTGCATGTGGATATCCAGTTGTCTCATCTCCAGTTTTTGGAAAGACCATTCTTACCCCATTGAATGGTCTTGGTATCCTTGTTGAAATCCATTAACCATAGATACATAGTTTTGTTTATCAACTTTTAGTTCTCTTCCATTGATCTGTATGTGTGTCCTTAAGCCGGCACTGTACTGTCATGATTACTGTTGCTTTGTGGGAAGTTTTGCAGTTGGGAAGTGTAGATTTTCCTGCTTTGTTTTTTCTGATGATTATTTTGGCTGTTCTGGGTCCTTAGCATTTCATATGAATTTTAGTATCAGCTTGTCAGTTTCTATAAAGAAATCAGCTGGGATTCTGATAGAAATTGTATTGAATCCATAGATCAAATTGAGGAGTTTTGCCGTCTTAACAATATTGTCTTCAAATCCATAAACATAGAGTGTTTTTCCATTTATTTATAATCTTATTCCTTTCACCGGTATTTTGTAGTTTTTAGAATATAAATTTTATACTCTCTTTTGTAAAACTTATTTCTAGAATTTATTCTTTTTGATGCTATGAATGGAATGGTTTTCTTAATTTCATTTTCAGATCGTTCATTGGAAGGATATAGATACACAAGTAATTTTTGGATATTGATCTTGTATTTTCCAGCCTTGCCGAACTCATTAGTTCTAGTAGTTTTTTAGTGGGTTCCTTAGGATTTTCCATATGTAAGATCAAGTAATTTACAAATACAATTTTAGTTCCTCGTTTCCAATCTGAATGACTTTTATTTCTTTTTTTGGCTTAATTGTCCTGGCCAGAATCTTTAGTACAATGATAACTAAAAGTGGTGAGAGCAGACATCTTTGTTTTGTTACTAGTCTTAGAGGGAAAGCATCTAGTCTTTTGCCATTAAGTATGGTGTTAGTGGTGGGTGTTTTATAAATGCCATTTATTAGATTAAGGAAAATGCCTTCTATTCCTAATTTGTCAAGTGTTTGATTTATCATGGAAGGGTGTTGGGTTTTGTCAAGTGATTTTTCTACACCTATTGAAATGATCATGTCGTTTTATTATTTTAAGTTTATTTTTTTTGAGGTGGAGGGAGTAAGGAGGGGAAGTGCAGAGAGAGAGAGAGAAAGAGAATCTCAAGCAGGTTCTGCACTGTCAGCACATTGCCCAACATGGGACTCAATCCCATGAACTGAGATCATGACCTGAGCTGAAACCAAGAGTCAGATGCTTAACCTGACTGAGCCATCCAGGTGCTTCCATGTGATTTCACTTTTTATTCTACTGATATGTATGTATTACATTAATTGATTTTTGGATGTTAAACACTAATCTTGCATTCCTGGGATTAATCCTGTTTGGTCACAGGGTATAACTCATGTTATTTATTGGCATATTCATAAACACATTAAACATTTTGGCATCCATATTTAGAAGAGATATTGATCTATAGTTTCCTTCTGATGTCTTTGTCTAGTTTTGGCATCAGAGTAATATCAGGGTAATACCATTCTATGGCAATACCAACCATAGAATGAATTAGGAAGTGTTCTCCCTCTTCAGTTTTATTTTTGGAAGAATTTATGAAGAATTGGTTTTAATTTTTTGTTACATGTTTGGTAGAATTGAACAGCAAAGCGATCTTAGCCAGGGATTTTCTTGTGAGTAGTTTTTAATTACTAATTCAAGTCAGGAAAAAGAGGAACCAGCAAGTGTAACTTCAAAGGAATGGCCAGTTCTTATGTTGGGGAAAACCCAGAAAAGTATAATGTCCTGAAAGTCAAGTGTGGTAGCCAACGCCCAAGATGGTTCCAATGATCCCCACCTCCTGGTGTTCACACCTTTAAGTAGTAACTTCCCATTGTACCAGGCTTGGTCTGTGTGACCAGTAGAATAGATGGCAGAAATAATGGTCTATCATTTCTGAGATTATGTTACGAAGGACACTGTGGCTTCCATCTTGGTCATTCTGGGTTTACTCATCCTGGGGATAGCCAGCTGCTTTGGAGAGGCCCACGTAGGGGAGGAACAGAGGCTTTTAGTCAATACGCATGTAAGTAAGTCATTTATAGCCAGGTTCTCCAGCCCCAAAATCAAGTCTTCCGATGATCACAGCCTTGGCCAATGCCTTGACTACAACCTGTGAGACACCCTAATCAGTGGAGCTAGAGAAAAAAAATAGGTTCTGGGGGGACATTTTGAGGTCAGATCAGGTCAGTTGGATTTTCTTATGAATCAAATTTGTATGAAAGAGAGAAGTCAACGATGACTCCAATGTTTCTGACTGAAAAGATAGAATGCCATTAAAGGTGGGAAGATTGTATGAGGCGTGGTTTGGGAAACATACTACATTTTGGCTTTATTTTATACATTAAGAGTTGGCAATTTGTTATGAAAGTCAAGAAATAAGGGATGATGTCTAGAAGGCTCAAGGTACAAATTTGAGTGTCATTAATTTATACAAAGAATTTTAAACTGTGAGATTAGATGAGATCACTAAGGGAGGGAATGCAGATAGAGAAAAGGTCTTCCTCCCTCTAAACCAGTTATTTAGTTCTTTAGTTCTCAGCTTATATCTTTATCAAAGGAAGATCCTCCTTGACTTGAACTAAAACGTCCCTCTGCTAAATGTTCTCAACCCTGACCTTACATATCTCCGGGTTTTAAGAGCACACAGAGTCTGCCATATTAGAGGCACCCAGTAAAAAAAAAAGTAATAAAAAAATGACAGAACTTTGTAGAAACCATTCATTTTTACATACAACTTAGCAGTCTTCCCATCCTAATGTGCAAACCATACAGCAGTTACTATCATTGATAGTTTAAGATTTCTGTTTTCCTTCAGTGGAAGAGTGAGGAGCAGAGCAAGCAGCAGCCATTTCAAACCAGTGATCCTGGGGAGAGTGAATGGTTAGAATCTCTCTCATGTCCCAACTCCCCCACTGTTCTGGAGATGCAGCACGGGGGCCTCCTCTCTCTCCACCAGTCTCTCAGTTTGCTTTCTGCTTGTTCATACTTCTCAGTGCCATGGTCTCCCTTGCTCCTGACATCCTTACTAGAAGAGGGCGGTCCAGGTGCCTCAGAGCCACTGGAATGAACGTTCTCCCAAGGCCTAGGTTTTTATGCAGCTGCCTCTGACAAATGAAGCCCCTTAAGAGTCTACCAAGGAACTAGTTAGAAATGCAGAGTCTTAGGGCCCAGCAATCAGTGTTTCTTTAAATTTTGAGAAGGCCTTCTTAGAACCAAATTCTTGCTTGCCCTGACTGACTTTACTCTTTTTCTCATCTAAGAAGACAGAGTTTCCCTAATATTTTGAGTGACTTTATTTATGGCGACTCCTGATTCTGAAGCTTATTTCTCTTCTTAAGATGCCAGCTATTCACCTTGTCTCATTCAGACAGGTTTTGAAAAGTAGTTTTCTTCATGATGTCCACATGAGGTGAACTGTCTTTTTTACTTGTCTGTCTTTTTTTTTTTCTTAATAACCTAAGGCGAATGAATGTCTAAATATTTATTGAAAGTTTAATTATATCTGTATTTTCACCTCTTAGCATGTTACAGAATTGACCGTTAGTTGTGCTTTTAGTTTGTTATTTGTTGGCTGATTCAGATAATCAATTCATAGAGAATATGAGATTACATACTCTTAACTTGTAACAAAGGAATTCGTGATTCTCTACCATTTCAGTCACATACTGTTCAATTTATTTCACTTATATTGACAACACACATGTAATCCATCAGTGTTCATCATAGGCTAATAAAGAATGTTAATCATCTTAGTTGTATTCACTGGGGATGAGTTTTAAATTCCTTCTTTATTCCAGATCCCTTTAAGATGCACCATGATGATGGCCTGGAAGATTTTCTCTTTCTCCCCAGTGGAACAAGCAATGCTCCAGCATTTACAGAACAAAATGATCCCCTGCAAGACAGTTACGGTATGACTTCTTCAATTGGATTTATTGCTTAACTCCAAACAATTAATAAATATGGCCTTTTACCCATCACCTTTAAAGTTAACCACTAGCGGCCATGTTTATTGGCTCTGGGTGTAACAAGGCTCTTTCTAGATTGGTCACAGGAGAGAGTTCACAGTTGGGCTGGTCAGGGTCTGATCATATCCTCTCATGGGATCTTGAATACGATATCATAGGGCCAGATTCTGTCTCCACATTTTACCAGTTCATTGCCTTGGGCAAGTTATGTCCCCTCTAAACTTTGATTTCTTTATCTATAAAATGGGGTCAGCACTAGTTCCTTCCTTAAAGATGGGGTGATAATTAAATAAAATTTTGTAGAAGCACTTCTTATAGCATCCAGTACATGGTAAACACTAAGCAGTTCTTAGATCTCAATTAGTAGTGTCCTTATTCCTGGTTTTGTTGTATCACTTGGGACATGAATGTGGCCAGGGTACCATAGGGGAGGTGAAACTTTACTTCTTCCCATCTTAGGTTTTCTGCTGGGACTTTTTAACAAAAAGATTAACAGGAGACAAGCAGTTTGTCAACACACGCAGCATCCTTCACACGGGAGAAAAGTAATTCAAAGTGGTAGCTTAGAATTTTGGTTTATATAGCATCTTCAATGAAGAATAATAAATCGGTAGAGAAATGACAGGACAAAGGAAAGCAGTTGTAGGCTTCCAGGAGTGGCAAACCGTGGGAAGAAAATGCATGGGAGGGAACTAATGGAGTAAGGTTTGCTTGCTGATCCCTCTGGTGCCCTCTCTGGGCTGACCAGAGTCTGTCTTCAGGAAGAGGAGAATTTATATCCTGCCTTTAGGCAGAAACGGGGGAGTTTTTTCTTGGTTTACTGCTCCTGCATTGCCTTCAGCTCAAAATAATTTTTATGTCAACAAGGCATATTTTGGGGTCACATTCTGGTTTCCTTCAGTACTTTATCACCAATTAAGTCCCACTTCCAGCGATGCTTATAATTTTGTATTTGTTAAGATCGTGGCTAATAGTATGTTGCATTTATGCTTTTGTTTGGACTGAAGATCTCTAGGAGGAAGGATTTTTTTTAATTAACTGAGTTGACATAAATGCTGTCCACGTCATCTCTTAATACTTTGATTGTGGCTTTGACTCCTGTCAGCTCGCCAGCTTGTGAGGCTTTTAGTCTCATTGGCTTCTTTCTTCCTTCCTTTTTTTAAATTAAAAAAATTTTTTCTGTTTTAAGTTTATCCATTTATTTGGAGAGAAAGAGCACAAGCAGGGGAGGGGCAGAGAGAGGGAGGGCGAGAGAGAATCCCAGGCAGGCTCTGTGCTTTCATTTTTCTTTTTAATTTTTTTAATGTTTATTTAACTTTTGAGAGACAGAGCATGAGTTGGGGAGGAGCAGAGAGAGAGGGAGACAGAATCTGAAGCAGGCTCCAGGATCTGAGCTGTGAGCACAGAGCCCGATGCGAGGCTTGAACTCACAGACTGTGAGATCATGACCTGACTCGAAGTCGGACGCCTAACCGACTGAGCCACCCAGGTGCCCCAGGCTCTGTGCTTTGAGTACAGAGCCTGATGCAGGGCTTGATCCCATGAACTGTGAGATGAAGACCTGAGCCAAAATCAAGAGTCAGACACTCAACCAACTGAGCCACCCAGGCACCCTTAGCTGCTTTCTTCACAGCATCTTTCTTCTATTCCTTTATGCTCCCACTGGTCCCCTGCCACACACATACCCCAGGCTACCCCGTATAAGCCCTTGTCACTAGACACCTAGGCCACCTCAGTAGGACTCCTGCTCCCTTTTAAATTCATTCCAAATATGCCTGCTGCATTTGCCACAAGGCCCTGTTCTGTATTCATCATGTCATTTTCATTAAGAACTTAAGATACCCCCCTCCCCCCGGCGTTTGTTTTGGGTTTTTTTTTTTCCTCTTCAAGTCTAAATTTCTCTGGCTTTCCAGATCCTCCTTCCATTGCTGGTCTTAATCCTATTTTCCCTCTCTGGTATGCAGAATCCACTTGAATCCAACTAATTTCATAGTCACAGAAATATTCTTGTCTTGTGGTTGCCTTCATACTTTTCTTTGCTCAGTGTTCTCCATCTTTGAAATTGACTACTCTCTCCTCTCTTCCTGCTCTTGCTTCTCTGCTGAAGCCTTCTGTGGCTATTCTGGTCCTCATAATTGTTTTTAAGCTCTTAGTGCACTTATTACATACTATACAGTATTTGGTACATGTCTGTCTTGCCTCTCTAGCTAAATCATAATACTCCTGATGGCAAGGACCATGTGATATTAAATCTCCTATTGTCTGATAATGGACAACATAATAATAATCCTTTTACATCTGTCCTAGTTCTTTATAATTTACAAAACATTTTCACAAAACTGTCTTGTTATATTGCAGAGAGAGGTATTGATCTCATTTTACAGATGAGGAAATCAAGACTCACAGTCCCTTAATTATACGTGATTTCAGTTGTGATATTGGTGCTAGCGTCAGTCTTTGGCATTTTGACTCTTTGCAGTACACTGTAGGAGGCTGCCAATCAATGCTGATTAATGCTGTGACAGCCAGTTAACAATTCGCCCAAACCTGAAGATTGTTAACAGTTTTTCTTTATAACTTGGTTTTTCACTGGTATCTATGTACATGTCATTGTGGCAGTATAGAAAGCTAATTTTTAAATATCAGATGCCTTTTTTCCCCATTGTTTGACCCAGTTTCAACAATCTGTGTGTTTGTGTTTCAATATTAGGTCTGTTTTCCTGTGACACATTTGCTCCTGCAAATGTTGTGCCTCAGGGGTGGCCTGTGGAAGCTCCAAACTCTCCATACCCGGAATCCTTCACTTCCCTGATGGCCACGACACAGCCTCTGCAGCCCACGGCAGGTAAATTATTAGAACCCATCTTTATCACTTAACGGTTACGGTATCATAGTCTATTTAAATCATCAGACTTATTGCTTAGCAGTGGACAGCAGTATAGATAAAAGTTTCAGAACTATCACAAATGCTCTTATTACTTCAGTTACTGGTTTCACAGCTGGAGAAATGAAGGTGAAATTGAAATATAGCACTTGGGGTTCGTGGGCAGAGAAAATCCCTTTTCAGTTCAGTGCAGGCTTGGAACTCTTAGCGTTTTTTTTCTGGATGTCCCACGGGTTCCCATTCTTAAAATAACTGTGTACCCGTGTTGTTGTTATTTTTAAACCTGTGTTTTTCCTCTCCTTTTCCTTTCCTCCTCCACTGTTTATTCTCTCAGTATCCTATCCTTCAAAGTAATGGGACTTTCAAAGAGTAGGCACAAATACATTAGTCAGACAACTTCTTAGTTATCTTTAGGGCGTGTGGTCACAAAAATCTAGATACTCCCATGCTCTCAGAAAGTAAGTGTGAATGTAGAGGTACAAGCAGATGATGATGGGTCCTAAATTTCCAACTTATTTCCCTTAGAGCCAGACGAAGAGGTAGAAGTGAAGAAAGGAGCAGAAGAGAGGGTACCAACAGAAGCTTTGGAAATCATGATGGGACCTGAAGACTGATGACATGGCATCATCTAGAGAAACAGAGATGTCTCCAGCCAAGGGCATGGCACCAGCCACAGAAACAGAGGTGGCATTGGCTAAAGACATGGAAACTTCTACGAAATCAGATGAGACACTGGCTAAGAACATGGAATCACCTGTGGAATCAGACCTGGTCCCAGTCAAGGACATGGGACTGCCTATGGAGACAGAGGTAGCCCCGGTGAATGATGTTGTTTTGTCTACCGAAACAGATGTATCTTTAGCCAGGAACATGGTACTGCCCACAGAGACCGAGGTAGCCCCAGCTAAGGATGCAATACCATTCAAAGAAACAGAGAGAATACCACCTTTAAACATGGATTTGTCCCCAGATGAGGGCATGGTAGCACCCACCGACAGACAGATGACCCCCGCCAAGGGTGTGGAATCACTCTCAGAAATAGAAATGGCACTGGCTAAGGACGTTGTATCACCCACAGAAATATCCTCAGCCATGGAGGCCGCCTTGTCACTAGAAGCAGAGGTGGCTCTGACGGGGGGTATGGCACTGCCCCCAGAAACCAAGGTTATCTTGACCACGGATGAGGCACTACCCCCAGAAACGGCAGTGGCTCCAGTCAAGGATATGGCTCCACATCCAGATACAGAAAAGGCCCCAGTGAAAGACATGGCTCCATCCCCAGAAACAGATATGGCCCTGGGCAAGGATGTGGTTCTATCCCAAGAAACAGACGTGGCCCTGGGCAAGGCCCTGGCTTCACCTCTAGAAACAGAGATCACCCTGGGCAAGGATGTGGCTGTGCCCCCAGAAGCAGAAGTAACCCCTGATCAAGGATGCGCCTCAACCTCCAGAAACAGAGACAACCCTGGCTAAGGCTATGGCTCCGCCCCCTGGGACAGAGGTCACCCTGGCCAACAGTGTGAGTCCAGCCAAGGATGTCGCACCACCCTCACAAACGGAGGTGGCGTCTGTTTCAGCTAAGGACATGGAAATTGCGCAGACACAGGACGAAGTATGTGAAGAGGCCCAGTTAAAATCTCTCCGGGATGAGGGGCAGTCATCTACTTTTATCATTTCACCAGGTATGGGTTTATGTTTACTCAATATTTCTGTCTTCCAGCGTGTAGTCTCCAGAAAGGTGAGGGACACACGGTGTGCCAAATAAAATACAGACACTTACACTGTATTTTACAAGTTTGCACACATTCCTGCTCTCTTAGACCGTTCTTTCTCACCTTCTCCCTCCTCCAGTTTCTAACACCTTCCTCCTTATTTCTCTGCTGATCTGTTTTCCTGGTTGATAATTTAAGCCACAAAAGAGAACCATCACAGACTTGTACTACTGCATCTGCCTCCGTGTGTGCTGTCTCCATGGTCTCTGCCTCACTCCCGTTACTAGTGAGCCATCTCTGCTCCTAGGCAAGGCCAGTGTGTATGCTGCACTACATCTCATCTCCTCTCGCCTACTTAATGCTGCCCTAGCCATTCTTTCCTTTCTTGCCTCTCACCAATCTTTGTCCCTCTTCATTGGTTTATTCCCACCAACATACAAATATCGGTTATTTTTCCCATTTAAAAAAAAACAAAAACCTCCCCAACTTCACCATTTAGCTACCAATCTATTTCTCTGCTGCTCTCTGAGAAGCAACCCTCATTCCTCAAAAACCGTTCCTGATTCCAGTTTCTGAAAGGTGAAAAAACAGCTGAAATCATGCTGCTCTAAAACTGTTGTGGTTTTTACTGTCACATCCAGAACCAGCCACAGCTGCGGGCCAAAAGTACAACGTGCCAACAGAGGAGGATTCTGTGTTAGAGAAACAAGAACAAAAGAAACCTTTCAGTAGTCAACCTTCTGAACTTTCTTCAGAGAGCTCAGGTAAGTTAGGGTAACAAAGTGGACTCTTTGAAACCACTTCAACTGGGAGCGATGGGTTGGTAATGGTGGATGTCCCTGGTTTGTGGTGGTCAGTAGTATTGTTTAGGAAGTCTGTTCTCTGTCTTAGACAGATCTGGTCTTGTTTAGACAGAAAGTCAGCTTCTTACATATTTTTAAATTACTGCTACATCAACTCAAGACACCTAAATTTTATCCTGGTTCAGCTGTTCACTATGCTATATTGTGTAATCTCAGGCAGATTATTTAATTTTCCTGTGTCTCTGTTTATTCAGCTATAAGAGGAATGCATTGGTCAAATGTTCTGTAAACCTTTACTAGTAAGCCCTTGCTAGTTAGTGTGTTTCATGGCCCAACAGCATCTGCATTGCTTGGGAGCCTATTAGAAATGCATCATCTTGGCTTCCACTTCAGAATCATACTATGCGTTTTAACAGGTTCTCCAGGTAATTCTTACGTACACCAAACTTTGAGAAGCACTGCTCCAAAATAACTTTCTAACTTGGAATTTGATCATTCGGCAAACTTTAGGATTACAGGTTTTTGATGTAAGCCAAAAGCATGTGTATATGATTATCAACTTAATGATTCTCTGCTTAGTTTTCTGTGACTGTGATTAGAAGGGGAGCTTGAGGGCAAGGATCCTGACTTATTTCACTGAGAATCTCTAGTGTTTGCATACTGTCTAGCCCCAAGAAAGAGGTAAATAAAGTTTGATTTTTTTCAATGTTGTTTTAGTGACTCAACATGTCAATAAAGATTTATCAAGTCCTTATTGTGTACAAAATACGCCATGCTAAGGCACATAGATATTTAAGTCTGGGCCCTCGCCCTTGTGTTGTTACAGTATAGCCTGGATGGTGAGGAAAGTTCCAGGCGTGAACTCTGAAACCAAAGTTTTATATAGTAATTGAATAAAATAGCACCAAATAACTGCTGGTTAATTACCAAATTAAATGTTATAGATGTTGCACATTTTTGAGAGAAGCAGTAATTGACCAGAGGTGTTAAATAAAGGGTAGGATTTGGAGGGTAAAAAAGAGAAAAAGTGCTATTTAAGTACATTTTCATGTCTCTGAAGTCATTTCATTGGGTTGACTTGACAAGAGTTGTCCTAGACCTGCTCTTAGTGGGACTCTTCCCAGGATCTTAAATCCGTGCTGCATCGACTTAGAGACAGGAGGTTGGACCAGTTGATTTCCTGAAACTTTTTCAAGGGTGCTTATTCTAGTTGTTTTAATTTATAACCCTACTGAGCATTACGTATATCTTTCTCTTTCAGGAAGTACATTTAAGAACAGAACATTGAAATCTAACACATTTGTCTTTCAAAGTAGAAGGCTTTGGTTCTGGAATGATGAGGATTTTTCTTTGGCCAAAATAGTAATTTAGGATCTTTTATCATCTTCCTTCCCCCCCACCCCAGTAGCATAAGTCTGGCCTTCTGGTCTGTTTTCCAGAGTCGATCTGCTCAGCTTGATAAGTAATTAGTATAATATTGGTGACAGACGCTTAGAATTTTAAATTCTGTCCAAAATCATATGTTTTTCATTCAGTTAATTAACAAATGTCACCAAAGAGATAGGAGTCTATCATCTTGTTGCAGAATTAGGAATTATGTACCTATGAAAAATAATGACAAATGTAAATAAGTATTTGATGAGATTTACAGGCAGTGCTTGTTATAGAAAGTTAGGAGATCTCTGTTTGAATTTTTTTTTCTTTGCCTGAGATGGTGATCTTTGTTAAGTATTTGCTAATCCCAGCTGAGGGTGAGAAATGTTTTGGAAAAAACTGTGTTCCTAAAGAAATTAGTATGTGGCTTGTTGAAAATAGACCTAACTGAATCAGTAAATGGGCTTTTTTTTTTTATAACAGAAACAATAACAAGGAGTTTTCTGTTTGGAATTTTGGCCAACTTCATGTATTACAGGTACCCTTCCCACGCAAGGCAAACAAGCATGCAGACCCAGTGACCGCAGGTCCACTCGGCCTAGGCCTGCCAGGGTCCCTCCTGAGCTGCTGGGAGTCTCTTCTCCACGGAAGACTCTTGATCCTGGGCTAGGACCCTGCTCTCTGTCTGAGTTGGGTTGGGTCTCTGGTTCATCTCCCTGTGGTGAGCCTGGGAGCCAAAGGAAAACTGTTCATGTTGGCTTCCTTGAACCCAAGAGAGATCTTGGCAGGGAGGCCTGGGATATAGAAAGCCCACCAATGATGATGAAGAAAAAAAAGAAGAAGCCAAAGCAAAAGAGATACTCTCAACCCCGGGCTGGGGGACCTTGGGACAATGACAGTGCAGACGGCT
The DNA here is from genome assembly GCA_030068075.1 of Paguma larvata. NCBI lineage: Eukaryota > Metazoa > Chordata > Mammalia > Carnivora > Viverridae > Paguma > Paguma larvata. The sequence goes on along the minus strand of CM057842.1, from coordinate 16,336,148 downwards.
ATAAAGGCCATCCCTTTGCTGCTGACCCGCAGCAGTCAGGTGTCCTCCCCAGCTTATCTACCACTTTGGGCATGGAAGGTGGAGCGGCGTCCAGAGAAACCTTAAAAAAGGAGTGTGAAATGGAGTCCACGGCCACCAAACTGGTAGCTGAGAACTTCGTCTCAGAAAGTCTCAGTGTTCCTTGGTGTCCTTTGGAAGAACCCCCCAAAACTGGAGGAAGTTCTCAGCCCAAGCCAAGAATAGAAGTGGAGGTCAAAGGTAACAAGTCAGTACCACTGGGCCAGGACCAGAAATCACTGCAGCAAGATGAATGCAAACCACAGCCTGCACCCCACCCTAAGACCTCTGTGGATAAAAGTCAGACAGTAGGGTCGCCCAATCTGAAAGGACGCCTGACAGAAGGTTCTGCACACAGAGTAGAAATTCCTTTGGAGATCAGACCCAAAGAGAGTTGCTCTCCTGTCTTGGACCAAGAGGCTATGGGTGGGAGTTCCAAACCTATAGCAGGAAAAGTACTGCCTAATCTGGTGCCCACTTTGGCAGCTGGTACCTCATTAGGAAGTAGTCTAAAAGAAGAGAATGACGAAAGTAAGATGACTAAATCACAGAAAGACAGACAGAACGGGTTTTCTGAAGGAGCTGGAGAGATTAAAGAACTAACAAAGGAAGCTTTTCCCAAGCAAAGACAAGAGATGAGCATCTTGGCTTCCAAGCAGCCGCAGGATGAGGTGTTAGTTCAGGTGCCTGGGCTAGGGAATGAGCCGTCTCAGAGAATGGCAGGGGACGGCAGAAGCAGGAAGGGAAGAGCAGGTTCTGGGAAGGTGAGAGCCAGTTCTGGGAAGGGCAGAGCAAGATCTGAGCCACCATTTCTTCTGGACAGCTGGAAGGATGGCCCAGCTGTTCTTGTGCCAAGTGAGTTGACCCCTAGAACTGAAAGAATGACCACTGGGCAGAAGGGTGAGGAGCTGGGTTCTTCAAAGCCTCCAAGGACCACAGAGGATCTCCCTGAGGCAATGGTGACCGGGAAGCCTATGGAGACAGCTGACCCTAGGGGGGCAGGCATCTTGCACACGTTAGTTCATTTGGGAAATGGGTCAGGCGTGACTCAGGCTTCCAGTGCTAGAACAGAACGAGGAGCCACAGCCATAGATATGGATGTCAGTAACCAGAGCAAGGAAGGACAGTGTCCTTGGATGGATGGTGAGGCAGCTCCCTGGATTTCTGAAAAGCCTAAAAAAAGGAGTAGTGAGGGCAAAACCAAAAAGTTCAAAAATAATTATCCCACACAGCCTGCTCGAATGGAGAGCAAGGAAGAAATCCCCAGCCCACCTTTTGTAGGGAAAGATGGAGATGCCGGTAGCACTCCTCATCAAAACAAGGATTTAGGACTCCCTTGCCCCTTAACTCATGATCTTCTGTTCTCACATGCATTACCTATTCCCACAGTGGAAGTAGGTGACCGAAAGGGGAGAAATGTTGAGGTTAATTCTTTTGAGCTTGGAGCTCTTGGTGGGAACAAAACAAACACAGTCAGGGACTCTGCTGTTATTGAACCAGCTACCAAGGTGACAGATGTGAGCTGCCAAGACCAAATCCAGGGGGCAGGATTTGTTCCTTCAGTACTGTCTGAGGAGAATAAGACAGATGCAGCCAAGGGACACACTGGAGTGGCTGACAAACCAAATAAAAGGAGCAATGATGGAAAAAGTAAAAAGGTTAAAAATAGTTTTCCCGAGAAGCATCTTCTGGAGAATAAGATAGATGCAACAAAAATACATGTTCCCATGGAAACCACAGGGGACCACAGAATTGAAGGAATGGGCTATGTGGATGAAAATAGAAATATTACATTTACCTGCCCCAGAACACCACCAGGGTTGATGAATAAGTCAGCCCCTCCGGAGGCTCGGGAGTCAGCAGCCTGTGAAGGACTGCCCACTCCTGCTTCTCAAGTAGTAAAGGAGGGTATTTCTTTTCCAAACACCTTGGCAGAAAGTGGGCAAGAGACCACTCCGGCCCAGATATCCAAATCATTAGTGGTGGATAACTGCAGCAAAGATGGAGTCCCAGATCAAGAAAGACCCAAGGCCCCCTCTACTGTTACGCCTTCTACAAGCATGGGAGAAGTTACCCTAACTTCTACAGCAGCCACAGAAACAGTTAACAGTCAGGGAGGTAGCTGTCTTAAGAATAAAAGTGAGCTTGCTGATCCGATGAAAACTGAAGCAGGGATAGGAGGAGGACATGTGATAGGAGACTGTGAGTCAGTGCCCAGTGGTGCATCTAAGCATTCAATAGAAAAAATCACGGAGCTCTCAAAGGGACACCTTCTTTCTGGAGTGCCAGTAGAAGACTGGAGCCTAACAGGTGAGGTCAGAGTCCTAGAAATGTGTGCAGATAGGAATAATTTTCCAACACACCCAGTTACCAAAAAGAAAGAGTCTGAGGAAGGTGCTGCTCCAGTTCAAATCCCTGACTTAATGGGAGACAAAGCACAAAAGCCCAATTTGTGTGAGGACCAAAATGCTGACAGTAGAGATTCCAAGGACCCAGGTGGTTTGAATAAGAAAGTAGATAGGGCTCTTTTGCCTCCGAAAAGTGAAAAAAGCAAAGTGGAAGAAGTTAGCCTGGCTTCTCAAATCACTGAATCAGAATCGATTTCCTTGGCAACACCAGAATTCCAGCCTGATTCCTTGGACAGCAAAGCCACGGCTATCCCGTCGCAGATGGTAGATCAGTTAGTAGTGACTCCTTCCGAGGATCTTGAACTCCCAGAGCCCAAAGATAAGATCTTGGAGGCACCTGACACAGTGACTGAAAAGTCTGAACCCAAAGTACTGGGAGAAAGGAAGAAGGAAGATAAAGGCAGAGTGGCAGAACCGATGAAAGGCTACATGAGACCTACCAAGTCCCGAGGCCTGACTCCACCTTTGCCAAAGTCTACGGTCCAGGAACGAGAGAGATCCAAGCAACCGAAGTCCAGCGGTATGACGCTGCCATGGGGCGATGTGTGTGCTTGTGGCTTTTGAGTCTGCAACCAAAAGGCACAGAGCTCATGCTTCGGTTCCATCCAGACTCTAATCATCTTTGTTAATCATTGGTTTGTTGGCATGAAAATGTATAACTGCTAATGACGTGTTTTCTGCAGCCAGGGCATGCCTTGTGTCCAGCTTGAGGAGGCTGGTGACTTGGTTGCATGCCTTTTTACCCAGCACTGAATCTTGAGCTTTAGAGGAAGTAGAATTTCAAACAATAAATTGTTTAACAGAAGGCCTATCACCATCCACTATTCTTCATTAAAAAAAAAAAAAATATATATATATATATACACATATACATATATATGTGTATATATATATATATATATATATTGCCTCCTATGTGTAAAGCTGTAAGCCAGATTTAATCATTATTTTGTATAAGGATTCACAGGAGGAAAGAAAACATTTCAAGTTCAGCTGTATGCGTGGGATTTATTTTATTTATTTTTTCTGTCAGTATATATTTGTAGCTTGTGCTGGTGGAACTGAATATCCAAATTGCTTTTGGAGTCCATGAAAATGGCCTTCCCTCTATGAGGACCAGCATCGGTAGGCACAGACTTGGTGTTTCTGAGTAGTGGGAAATGATCTCTCAGTGACACACTTACCACTTTGATGCTTACAGCCATTGGCTCCAGGTGCATGTCGGGCAGAGCTTGGGGCATCATCGTTGTCCACGAAACATAGTCTACATCTATGGACAACTCTGTGAAACTTGCCAGTCTGGGATTCCTCAGAATTTTGCCCTTTTTGGAGCTCATCGATCAAGTTATTGGAATGAGATTGAGCAAGATGATTCCTTTGAGATTTAGAAATGTTTTCTTTTCTTTCTTTCTTTGTTTTTTGTTTTTTTTTCCCTGAAAAGCACACATCTAATCATGACTTCCCTGAGCCTAACCTTTAAAAACTGTTTCCTGGCCTTTGAGGTTTTTCAGCCTACAGATAATGCTGTTTCCCACCTTGCATGATGCAGCTACTAACCCCAGAAATTAAACACCAGTTGGCCTTAGGGTTTTGGAGAGACTTCGTCGGGGATGACGTGCTGCATGGTTTGTATTTGTTGTTTGAGGTCAAGCTTGTGCTTTGCATGGATTTGTACCTGGTGAGGAACATGTGCTGTGTGAGTAGAGAGTACTAAAGGTCATTGTCTGCATAAGACATTCTCATCTTTTCTGTTCCTACATTTCTTCCGTTAGCTACCCTATTACCAAGGCGGGAAATGAAGTTGTATGTAGAGGGCTTTCTAGCCTTCATGAGTGCTCCCAGTTCTTTACTAGAGGTTGTCTAGAGTTTGTAGATTCTTTCTTCAGTTTCAAGGGTAATGTTTTTCTGAACTCTAGCCATTTCTTTTTGCTCAGTATTTCTAAAGAAATGTAGCAAGAGGATTTGTTTTGATTCTTGAGCAAGCAAAGCAGAAGTTTGAGACTGTCAGGGCCCTGCCTTGGCCAGGCCAGGGTCAGAGACTGTGTGCTAGGGGTGGCCTTGCAAAGGGGCTGAGGAGAGGATGGTGGATTTCAGGCAATATTTGGTGTTTCTTCTATAATTCGATCACACTTTTTCCCTAAGGACAATCTATACTTTTTTTAATAGGTAATTTTTTTAACTAATTTTTGAATGTTAGTACATTCCCATGATACAAAGGGGTGTACACTTAAATGTAAGTCTGCCTCCCTCCATCAGTCCCCATTCAAGTTTCCCTCTCCAGAGGCACCCAGTGTTAACAGTGTCTTATACATCCTTCCAGAGAAAATTTATGCATAAAGAAGCAATAGCATATATATTTGCAGATTTTATACAGATGAGACATAATACGTACTGATGTCTGCCTTGGCTTGTAAACTTAACAGTTATTGTAAAGATCTTTATAAGTCAGTACAAAGAAGGGCCCTCATTCTTACTTAACAGCTATATAGTATTGCATCATGTGGATATACCCTAATGTATTTTATCACTTTTTTACTGATAGACATTTAAGTGTTTCCTAGTTTTTCTTTCCTTTTTTTTTTTTTTTTTTAAGTTTATTTATTTGTGAGAGAGGGAGGGAGAGAGAGGAATCCTAAGCAGGCTCCGCGCTGTCAGCACAGAGCCCAGTGCGGGGCTCAAACTCATGAACCATGTGATCGTGACCTGAGCCTAAATCAAGAGTCAGACACTTAACTGACTGAGCCACCCAGGCGCCCTACCTAGTTTTTCTTTATTAGAAACAAGGTGCATAGACTGTCCCTGTATATACAGAATGTCGTACTTGTGCAAGTACATCTGTGTAACAAAAAGGAGCTCTGGAGTAGACTCTCTGGTTTGAAGAATATGTATTAGTAATTTTGACAGGTGTTGCCATATTGTTCCCCGCAGGGCCACAGGGATGTACTCACCCTCCGTGTATACCAGTACCTGCTCCTCTGTCCTTGCTCCGCTAGTGTGCATTTTTTACTATGTATGCTGATCTAATAGGTGAACAATTATTCGTTGGCCTGGATTTATTTTGGGTTTTACTTATTTAGGGGCGTCCTCGTGTATTACCAAGTTTATAAAAGCCACCCCTACTCTGAGATTATAAAAATAATTTCTATTTTTATTTTTTTTACATTTTGAATCTTTTGATCAATCTAGAATTGCCTGGTTGTGTGTGTGTGTATATGCACAGGCACGTGTGTTATTTATGAGATGTGATGTAGAATTACTTGGTTGTCTACCAACATGTGTCTTAATCTGTCTCCCGCTAAAGTGCTGCCTTTGTCATGCTCTAAATTCCTGTATATATTTGGTCTATTTCTGGATTTTCTTCTTTGATCCATTGGTCTTCTCATTGAAAAGTATATTTTCATATTTCATAGTATATTTTCATATCTAATGGGTCTAGTCCCCCTCCTCACCCTGTTACTCTTTCTTAGAGTTGTCCTGACTCTCCTTGCTTGTTTATTACTACATAAAAATTGAGAATTGTATAGTTTTAGGGGAAAAAACAAAACAAAAATCTAGTCAGTGTTTTTCTTTGAATCACATTAAATATATTGGTTATCGGGGAAGAGTTATCTTGTATGGTGAGGTTTTCTATCCAGTAAGAGAGTGATATTCCATGTTTGGTAACTTCAGGTGGTCAGGTTTACATGTCCTTGTCCCTCAGTGGTATTTTGATGTTTACTTCATGCAGATCTTGTATATTTTTAGTAAGCCTTATTCTTTTTTTAATGTTTATTTATTTTGAGAGAGAGAGAGAGAGACAGTACAAGAGGGTGAGGGGCAGAGAGAGAGAATCCCAAGCAGGCTTCACGCTGTCCGTGCAGAACCCGATGCAGGGCTTGATCCCATGAACCACGAGATTATGACCTGGACCAAAATTAAGAGTCAGACACTTAACTAACAACTCAACCAACTGGGCCCCTCCAGCGCCCTTAGTAAGGCTTATTATTCTAAGATGTCCGGAAAGCAGGAGAATGTGAGATGCAGAGCTTCAGTAAGCCTGGGGTCTGAGCCAGGAAACTGAGTGGAAAAGGGAGTATAGTGATTTGTGATAGGGGACTGGGAGGGTAGCCCCTCATACCCAACCACCACGGTCCGTGTAGGCTCTGATGTTTCATCCACGACTGTAGACCTGGCCTTATTACATTTTTTCTTTGTTTTTCACTTCAGATCATTTGTGTTAACTGCTCACCCCCAGATTGCTGGCGATTAATTTAATATCATGTGTTTAGTTATCTGTAGGTAGGTAGGTAAGTAGACACGCGCACACACACAGAGACACACCAATACTATGTAGTATTCTATCCATTTTACAGATGAGAAAAATGGAGACTTTCCACATTAAGTTCATGCAGATAGTATTAGTGGCAGAGGCAGAATTTGAGCCCAAGCCTTTCCCACTTTAGGGCCTCTCCTTTTCTCATTCTTTCCTTAGAGGAACCTTCCAGAAGTTTTAGGTTCTTAAAAAGAAAAAGGTGAAGGTTGACAATTAGCCATTATATTTTCTTATCTTAATGTCTGAACACTAAAAGCACTTTTTTAGGGAGAGAAGTGAAAACACATCCTGAGAACATAAATTTTGAATCAGAGGCTAATTTGGGATTGGGATCTAGGTCTTTTGACTGTGTCTAGCATTTTATTCTCCAGGCAGTCTATGTCTGATTTATTTATGTGTTTTTCCTAACATGTAGTATTGAGTTTTACATACATATGATGCCTAATGACATATTAAAAATTATAAATGAATTATCTTTTGCTAATTTTATCCTCTTTGGAGATAGGGAGAGTGAATATATTGCTGATATCTCTTCTGGCTTCATGTTTCCTCTCCTTTTATCTTTTCATGCCACTCCCAAGGTTAGGGAAACTTTACCAGAAGGTTTCTTCACATATTCTGCATGTTGTTTTAGGCAGGGAGGATTGTGATACTTCAGGAAATCTGAGCTCACCTTGGCAGAAAAGGACTTCCTTTGGGACAGTTTTTTGTGAATGGAAGGGCAGGTTTGAAAGGGCAACCCTCTACGAGACCATACGCTATGCTGGCACTTTACTGACGGCCAGGTAGAGCTGTGAGAGACTGTGCACTTGGCATGTTGTCCTCTGAGTGTGATAGTTCTCACAGATCTGATCCTGTAGACAGGCCCTTCCTTTAGGCACAGTTAGAACCTAGCCTCCTTTTTTCTGGCTTCATTTTCTTTAGTTTGTCTGAGCCCATCTTCCAACAGCTGGGAATGTCGGTTTATGGTGGGAAGTTCTCTTGGCATGAAACTTGAAGTAATTTATAAACCCCAAATCCTAACAGTTTCATAAATAAAATATGCTCAGCAGATGAGAAAGCCATTTGTAATCTTAAAACTTGCTACAATTTTACAACTGGAGAAGGATCTATTAGGTAATATCTCTTCTTAACTATAGTGCCCTTCCTGTAGTTCTCCTTTCCTTACCGCTGTCTTCCCATTTACCTGCTCATTCTCTGTTGTTTTTTAAAATAGCTGTTTATTAAAGATATGTAGTGGAAAATTATATGTGTCATACAACTAAAAATAGCCACCATTTAAAAAATATGTTTATTTATTTATTTAGAGAGAGAGAGCAAGCACAAGCAGGGGAGGGGCAGAGAGACAGGAAGAGAGAGAATCCCAAGCAGGGTCCACACTGTCAGTGCAGAGCCTGAGGTGGGACTCGATTCCACGAACCAGTGAGATCATGACCTGAGCTGAAATCAAGAGTCAGATTCTTAACCTACTGAGCCACCTGGGTGCCCCAAATAGCTACTTTTTTTTTTTTTTTTTTTTAATTTACCATATGCTTAGAACTGTCTTAAACTCTCTTAACCCTCAGAGAATCTGTGGTAATGTTTGCCTCATTTGACCCAGTGCATGTAAATATTCTTTGAAATGAGTCCAGCAGATACTGATTTTTCTACTTTAAAATGAGGTGGGTGTGACGCCTGGGTGGCTCAGTTGGGTAAGTGTCCGACTTTGGCTCCTCTCATGATCTTGCAGTTCGTGAGTTTGAGTCCCACCTTGGGCTCTGTGCTGATAGCTTGGAGCTCGGAGCCTGCTTCGGAGTCTGTGTCTCCCTCTTTCTTTCTGCCCCTCACCTGCTTGTCTCTCTCTCTCTCTCAAAAATAAATAAACATTGAAAAAAAATTTTGAGGGGGGAGGTTGGTTCTTCCCCTCACACTCCTTCACCAGTCACTTTTGTCCTCTGGTGACAATAGCATTGGAGGATTCAGAAAACAGCTGATAAATGGTTTAGCTTCTGATTTTTGGTGTTGCAGGTATATCTGTTTCTTTAAAATGTGAAGTGGACAGATGCAGCTGGCTGGCCTAGTCAGTAGTGCATGTAGTTCTTGATCTTAGGGTTGTAAGTTTGAGCCCCTCACTGGGTATAGAGATTACTCAAAAATAAAATCTTAAAAAATAATAGTAATAAAATAAAGTAAAATATGAAGTGGACAATAAAGAGATCTTCCTTTTATTTCCCTTACCTCTTATTTCTTTTTTAATTAAAAATTTGATGTTTATTTATTTTGAGGAAGAGAGAGAGTGCAAGCAGGGGAGGAACAGAGAGAAATAGGGAGACAAAGGATCTGAAGCAGGCTTCAGGCTCTGAGCTGTCAGCCCAGAGCCCAACTCGGGGCTCGAACTCACAAACCATGAGATCATGACTTGAGCTGAAGTCAGACGCTTAACCGACTGAGCCACTCGGGCGCCTCATCCCTTCCCTCTTATTTTTAACCTAAGATGTTAACACAGGTCATCTCAGCTGTGAGCAGATTGAAATGGGTAGTTTTTAAACTGTTTAGCAATGATAATTTGTATAAGTTTAAACAAAAATCTAATTGTCATTAAATGTTCCTGTTGCTCTGTGAATAGCGGACACTCAAAATGATTTGTACTTTTTAGTATTTAGTTCATTCATTCATTCAACAGACACCAGGTAACTCCCATATTCTAAGGGTAGATTAACGATACATTCTCTGCTTCTCAAGGATTGTAGAGTAGGAGGAGATAAACACACAAACATAATTTTACTCTAATGAGAGAAATTTTATAATATAAGTGTGAGCTAAGAGCTTACAGAGCAAAGTCAAGTAAAACATTCTGAGAGATAGACTGTGTAAAAGGCATAGCGAAGTACAAATGCCTGGAATATTTGTGGAGTAACAAACATTTTCGAGTGACTGGCATGTAAGTCAAGTCTGGGGAGCAGGGAGATCAGTGAAACATTTTGAGAGGAGATTGACAGAAAGGATACAAGCTCTTAAAGGGACCTGGGAGTTGTCTGTTGCCTCCATAAGCAGAAGATATTAGACTTTATGCTGAAAGTGGTGTGGGGGGGGGCTGTTTTTACCTATTTTAATTGGATGATTCTCTTTTCTTTCTTGAGGCCATGGGGGGGTCAGTACTATGCTAAAAGAACAAAGGGTTAGAAGTTCCAAGTCCTACTTCTTGGGGAACTTGTCATCTATAAACATTTTAATGCTTTAGGGTGTCAAATGACAAAAATAATCCTATTTAGTAAGGAGTTTGATGTCCTTTAGTCAGAGGAAAACAATCCATGGACTGGGGGAGAGTACAGTGCCTAACAACAGAGATGCACTCTCCCCAAGAGGTTTGGGGCAAGAGCGAGTTTTATAGAGCATTAGAAGAGGCACTGCATGACAGCATGAGTGACTAAGAGCTTGAGGATTTCATTATAAGACTAGCAGGTCCTGTTTTCTAGAGTAAGGTAAGTTAACTAAAGCTGAGTTGGAGGTTCGTGATTGGTATATGTTAGGTTTCCTTCACAGTGAAGGATTTCCCAAAAGTGCAGGCTGACTTGGCTTTAGATTTGTGATATGAGCTAGGCCTCCATTTTGTGGGTCCCTTATCAGGAGTCACATAAATTAGATTGCTAGTTTCAATTTTTTTATCCTATCTGTTTCCCAATCTTTGAAACTTGATTAGGAAGAATCACAGTTTTCTTTAGTTAAATATGTACTAAGAAACGTTTCTGAAATTCAGTGGAGTATGACTTTGAAATGTTTTTGCTGTATACATGTATGTATAGAAACACAAACATTATTTACTTTCAGGTAAGAAACTTAGATTGCAACTTTGTAACCTTCAGGTTTTATTAGTAAAGAGTATCATCAATCATTGTAATCAGTACAATTATTGACTGTCATTGTAACGATAATTTATTAGAAATTGTTTCCTGGAGACAATACCAGGGAACATTTGGTCAATCTGGAAAGTAGCTTTGTTGCCTTGGTAACGAATAGGAGCGATGCAGAGAAACCAGTTGTGGAACATATCAAAGGCCCTGTACAGGTTGAGTACTGGCTGAAGGCACAGACGAAAACAGACACATCTGCTGGTACATCTGCTTAGATCAGAGACCCTCAGAGACCTGCAAGTTGTGCCAACACTCTTGGAGGCTAGACATGTTGTTATATGGTCTCATAAAAGAGCCACTCGGTGTACTGACCAGACACATGGGAATCTATGCACTTTCCTTAGACTCAGAATGGAACTTAGAAATCTTTAACCCAAAGGACCTTCCAAATTGGAAACTCTCTAGATGAGTTTAATGATGGGAAGGGTCAAGTCAAATGATAGAGTCCGTATTAAGGAATCTGTTCATTCTTCCGTTAAGCAGAACTTTCTGAGAGCCTACTGACTGTGCATCAGATTGCTGGGCACTGCCATGGCAAAGATGGACTCGTCATTTTCTCGCCTTCCAGTAGCTCCCAGGAAAGGTACATAAGTGAACGAGTATGGTGTAGCTTCCAAAAAGAGTGTGAGCAAGTATGATGTAAATCATGTAAAAACATGAATGAGTTGATTTGGGGGTGGGGGTCTGGGAGACTTCACAGAGGTGACATTTAAGTGAGTTCTGAAGGAGTAGGAGTGGAACCGAGAGGTGAGGAACTGCAGTGGCAGCTGAGTCTAGAATTGAAGACTTCTGGTTCTTAAGTAGACTTGATTTCTTTTTGCCTGGACGTGCTCAGCCTTTTAAGATCTCATGTAAATTTGTCATCCACCAACCTGATAAAGTATCACAGAGGCTGGGGAGATTGGAGTTCCTTGCTATAACTGTCTCCTGTGGGGGAATGTGCATTCCTGAGTGAAACTCTGTCTATAATTCTGAATTGGGCCAGAGCACTGACAGAGCCTCAGTTTTTACTAATTAGTCTGTCCTAGATTTTCCCCATTTTTTGCAATCCAGATAGCATTCACCTCATTTGGAAATCTTTAAACCCATTAATTCCTGTTCCCTGTGATTTCTTCCTTGATGTGTTACAAAAGCAATAGTGTAATCAAACTATAATCCACTCTGTCTCCTTGCCTGTGTGAAAGCCTTTAGATCTCTACTTTTTCCTATGGAAGCAGGACCTGCCTACCTATGCAGAAGCACCATGAAAGGGAGCTCACAGTGTTGAGGCATTGTGAAAAACCATTAATATAAATTTAAGTTCTCTCAGAATGGAAACCAATAACCAAAGATCACTTAAGGAAGAAGTTGCTCACACCTTCCTTATTCTTTGCATAATTAAAACAAGACCATGATTAAGGTATAAGGTAGACACTAAACTGAATGCAATTACTTTTCTCCTTTATTTCAAGCTTGCTTCGCCCCCCAAACACACATACATGTATACCACATATATACACATTGTATACTAGTTTGAGAAGCTAAATTAATTACAAAAAGGTAAATTACAATTGTAAATTAAAGTCTGTGTACTTTACTGAGCAAAAAAGAAGCAATGAAAAGGAGAGGCAGCCAGTGACTAAGATGAAGTTGTGCTCAGTTGTGCGGGAAGCCTGGCAGTCAAAGACCAGTCATCTTCCATTGGCTTTTCCATCAGTTCACCATTTGATCTTAGGCAAACAATTGCATTTTCCCCCGTCTGGATCCATTTTGCTCTTCTGAAAATTGAGAAGATTAAGTTAAAGGAGTTCCAGCGTTCTGATTCTGTCCCGTAGCACACACGTCATTGTCCTTGCAGTACTGTTGTTCTAAAATGATCCTTGTCCACTTAAGAAACAAAACAAACGAGCAAAGGGAAAAAGAGACAAGCCAAGAAACAGACTGTTAACAGAGAACACATCAATGGTTACCAGAGGGGAGGAGTTGGGTGAGATGGGGGAAATAGGTGATAGGGATTAAGGAGGGCACTTGTTGTGATGAGCACTGGTGATACAAATTAAAACTTAAAAAAAGTATAATAAAAATTTCAAAACAGAATAAAATGATTCATGTCCTAAAAGAGACTTGGGGAATGGGACATTATTTTATTTAGGCAATTCCTTAGATTTTGAGAGCTAGTTGTTCTTTTTCTCTTTTGTGGTATTGAAATTAGGGTTTGTATGGTGTTTCTCGGTGGTGGGGGTTTGTTTATTTTTGCCTATCTTTATCAGAGGGGACCTCATGCAGTAATTCTCCAGTCCAGGGACTTAATACTTTATCATTTCACATCAAATTCCCTGCTGGAATCAGTAAACCTACTTCATACATGAATACATTTTCTTTCTTTTTTTTTTTTTTAAGCTAGCATCAGTGGGTACATTATGTTGGCTACCTTGTTAGATGTTTTTTTATCTTCTGTTGCTTCACACCTACACAAGAGATGGATTCTGTGGCATCCCCATACTATGCCTTATGTTCTCCTATTGTACTCAGACCCAGACCCCTGGGTGACACCAGGCTTATGTGCAAGCTTGAGCATCTAGCTGACATGATGTCTTGTGCACTTGGCCTGTCCTCTGGGCTTCCTGTCTGGGCTTATACTTCTTATGACCCCTCTGATTTCCTCTTCAACTCTCTGACTCTTGAGCCCTCTAACACTGAGGCCTCTGCTTGCACAGCAGCCAGATGCTTGTCTTCTTGCAGGCTGGCCACATTTCTGATGTGTAGTAGGAACCACAGTCTAGAATATATGCTCCTTTGTGACTGGCCAGCTTCATTCTCCTGGTTCCTGCTCCTGGTCTTTGGCTGATTTACAGGTCACAGTTTGCTATTTATAGATAGAGTCGTTGAGACAAGATATGTGGGATTTGAGGATACCAGGGACTTACAGCTCTAGTTATTGCCTTAGCTTCATTTGTTTGTTTCCTTTGTTGTTGGTACCAGCGGGAGGCTCTGGATAAGCTGGCTAGAACTAAAAATCATTTGACTCTAGGGGTGCAAATTTAAAAATCATTTGACTCTGAGGAACAAGTGTCCATGCTTGTTCTTCACCTAGGCTGTCTCTACCCCTTCAGAATACGGCAGCCAACTCCACCCCCCTCGTCAGACTTGTAGCTACATACATCCCCTAGGTATGTCTCTGCCAACAGGAGCCCCAAGTTAAAATAAAATCACTCTGAGCTGGACGTAGCAACAGACCTGTGAGTCCTTGATGCACGTTCCAGCCTTTTCATTGAGTCGTAAGAGTGTTAAGACTGTGACACTCACTGGAAGGCACCTTAAAGGTCCTCCTCGTTTTATGGAGGAACAGACTCCAAACTCCATAAAACCTGGTTTTTTGACTCCAAACAAAATTATTTTTTCCCCCATAAACCAAAGATAGAAAGTGTCAGTAAATCGAGGCTGTGCCACGCACGGCTGTGCCGTGCACGTGTGTGTGTGTGTGTGTGTATTGGGAGGCAGGGAGTGACTAGTTTCTGAGTGGATAGAGTTGTTGAGGCATAACTAACTCCCAGGGCATTTTCTAAATTTGACTGTGGCATGTTTGGACTGTATTGCAACAACAGCCTCCTGCAGACATTCGTAATTTTCATCCTATATTATACATACATAATTATATTATACACTTATAATGTATGTATAAAAAAGGTGAGAAAGCCAGAATTCAGCTATATTTCATCACCAAGGCTTTCTGTACCCAAGATTCTCCATCTTTCTTTTTCCCTAACTACTTAGTAGAATCATGGCCTTTGTGGTAGAGTAAGGTGATGCTGGTTCCTTGCCAATGAACCTTTGTTGGCTTTGACATGTATTGCTATTAAACTACTTAAGGTCAAGAGGAAAGAGAGGCTCACCTTATGTTCAGGACAAAGGTTAAATGGAAAAGCACATTTTTTGAGGCTTTCAACCTTACTCTTGACCGTCCACATAGCCAGTGTTACGTACCGAAGTCGATGCAGAAGGCATATACAGTTGGTTTCTGCACTGTAGTTGGGGACTTGAGAGAAATGATGTGAGTGGTGTGAATAGTAGAGAAAGGGTACTTGGAGACAGAGGCTCAAGTTAAGGAAACTTTCCTGGGCTGGGCTTCGGTAATCTCATCACATTTTATAGATCAAAGATAACACTCTTAATTTGGACCTTTTTTTTTTTTTTTTTAATTCAAGTTAGGAGTGCCTGGGTGGCTCAGTTGGTTAAGTGTCCGACTTTAGCTCAGGTCATGATCTCACAGTTTATGGGTTCAGGCCCCATGTCGGACTCTGTGCTGACAGCACGGAGCCTGGAGCCTGCTTCAAGTTTTGTGTGTCTCTCTCTGCCCCTCCCCCGCTTACTCTCTCTCAAAAATAAAATAAAACATTAACAAAATTTTTTTTAGTTCAAGTTAGTTAACATACAGTGTAGTCTTGGTTTTAGGAGTAGAACCCAGTGATTCATCCCTTACATATGACACCCAGTGCTCATCCCAACAAGTGCCCTCCTTAATGCCCATCACCCATTTAGCCCATCCCCCCACCCACCTCCCCTCCAGCAGCAACCCTCAGTTTGTTCTCTGTATGTTAGAGTCTCTTATGGTTTGCCTCCCTCTCCGCTTTGATCTTATTTTTCCTTCCCTTCCTCTATGTTCATCTGTTTTGTTTCTTAAATTCCACATATGAGTAAAGTCACATGATATTTGTCTTTTTCTGACTGACTTATCTCACTTGGCATGAATACACCCTAGTTCCATCCACTTTGTTGCAAATGGCAAGATATCATTCTTTTTGATCACAGAGTAGTATTCCATCATATAATATACATATCCCTTCAGCAGTCAGTGGACATTTGGACTCTTTCCATAATTTGTCTATTGTTGATAGCACTGCAATAAACATTGGGATGCACGTGCCTCTTCAAGTCAGCATTTTTTTTAAGTTTATTTATTTTTGAGAGAGAGGCAGCACAAGCGAGTGAGGGGCAGAGAGAGAGGGAGACAGAAAATCCTCCCTTCCAGCAGCCCTCAGTTTGTTCTTTGTATTTGGGAGTCCCTTATGGTTTGCCTCCCTTTGCCCCTTTTTTCTAAAAGCATTATTAAAAAACTATAACCAGATCAGTGTAGTTGATAGCAGATGGCCTTAAAACAATCCAGCCTGAATTTTCTTCATCTTGGAAAAAGGCATCTGGTGTATTCTTGATAGAATATTTCAGAGTGTCATATATTAGCACATTATAGTGACTTACAGGTGAAGCAACAAAAATTAGCTTTATTCAAGGTAGAATACGGCCTGTCTTTTCAGTGTAACTTTTCTTTTCCCCAGAATTTTCTTTTCTGGATATTTCAGTCCTGAATGTACAGTTTACAAGCTCAGAGGCCAGCACAGCCAAGGACCATGCTAGATTAAATAGGGGCAGGGGGCTGTGTCACAGATTGCCAGAGTCCCTACGTTCCAGAGGTCAGTGTGTTCACACGGCAACTAAGCGATTGGCTGGCTAGAAAGAGCAGGGCTGGTGCACAGGGGAGGGACTTGGCTTGTCCAGGGAACTGGTGGGGAACAGGGTCAGAAGCGAAAGCGCAAGGGGTATGTTGTCATACAGTATACAATGTCTTGTAACTAGAATGTACGTCTCCAAAGCCCTGTCTGCTGAGATCCTGGAAGGAATCCTTTATTAAACTCTTCCACAGTACAGAGCTACAGATGAAGCTGTCACTGGGCTTTGGGGACTCCACTCAAGTCAGTTTTCAAGTGAGTTTGGTGAGTTGCTATGACAGCAAACCCACTCGTGCTCCAAGAAATGAATGCCTCCAATTTTGACACTACAGTAAGGTCTTTTTTAAGTGAAATTTTGAGCCATTTTCTGAAATCATTGTTCTTTAAGGGTTATGCTGGGGATTGGCAAATGAGTCTTGACTATTTTTAAAACAGTTTTTTGAGTGGGTGAATGAGGAAGTGTGGGCATGGTGTCAGATAAGTGAACGTGTGGGCATACATGTATCTATATCAGTGAAAGCAGGAGTAATTACTATCCTCAGTACCCAGATTGGCACCATACCGTGTTGTAAATCACAGATCTAAACAGAGTGTTAGCAGGAAATTACACTTCCAGCTTAACAGTGGCATTTGTGCAGAAAGTGGCAGGTTCTTTCCTTTCTCTTTCTTTTTCATTCTTTTCTTTCACACTAGTAAATACATTTAGCACCCAGCTGCCTGAGGAGAGAGGAGCTTTGGGGGAAAGACAGGTTTTGTCATGAATACTGGGGACTTGGTGTGATGTCACTGCCAGCTCTGTGTGATCGTAGGTGGTGTTAGAGCTCCAGGAGCGAGGGGGGAGAGCAGTCGAAGAGACGATGTCGCTCTCAGACAAGCAGCCTGCCTCTCGCACTGCCGCTTACGGCCAGCTCTGCAAGGGCAAGCCTGCGGAGTGCCAAATGGATCCCCCAAAAGAAATCAACCAAGCCGAATTTGAGTGGCAGAGGACGGAGGGCAAACTGAACGAAATTGGACTGAATGTCAGCATGGACGGGCAGCTGAAAGACGGGCTTGTGAAGAATGCCAGCTTCCTGGAGCAGAAAAAGCTCTGCTTCTTTGAGGGGAAGCTAGACAAAGAGCTCAGCATTGAAGTGCAGGACGAGGAGTGTCAAGCAACCTCGGGTCACCTTGAGAGCAGGTATGTGATTTCAGAAACCTGCCATTCCTTGGAGGGGAACTCGGCACACCAGAAGACAGCTGAGTTCCGTGTGGGACCCGGAGAGGGGCCAGATGAGAACAAAGCCTCTACAGTTCAGGGAAAGGTGGCAGGGAAGAATGAGACCAAGAGCCAGCCAGATCTGGATGTCCCTGGGGCTGCTGACATCTCCCCCCGGGATGTGGAGCAAGAAACCAGTGTTTGGAACCCCAACTTTCATCCAGCGGCTCAGGGCTCAAGGGAAACAACTCCGGGAAAGGAGAATGGCATCACTGCTGGCTGCCGGGTGACTGGGGTGATGAATGATCACTCCAGGCTGCTCGAATGTAAGCCCTCACTATCTGAAGCTGTAGCATGCCCAGCCCCCATTATTGAGCATTCACCCACTGCCATTCCACCTATCACTATGGTGGAGTTCACCCAGGAAT
The DNA here is from genome assembly GCA_030068075.1 of Paguma larvata. Taxonomy (NCBI): domain Eukaryota; kingdom Metazoa; phylum Chordata; class Mammalia; order Carnivora; family Viverridae; genus Paguma; species Paguma larvata. The sequence continues at coordinate 16,318,375 of CM057842.1, read as the reverse complement.
ACGTAAATGCCAGCTCTCATGACAGAGACCACGAGAAGGAGCTGGAGAAATTGAATTCTCTCGAAGAGGGGGCTTTGCTCAACCAAGTGCCCCAGCAAAAAAAAGCAATGCGCAGGGCCCTGTCCGAATGTTCTCACCTCTCGGTTCCCCCAGCTGTCAACCTTGCAGAGAAGTATCCTGAACTCCCTGCCCGAGGAGAGCTTTCTTCTGGCCTGCTGCCACTTACCAGCAGCCCAGTGCCAAGTCCTACGCCCAGGAAACTGGGGGCTCCTGCCGTAAGGCGCTCCATGACAGTGGCTGAGGAACAGACAGCTAGCCACAAATTGATCCCCGGGGAACTGCCCATCCCATCTACCAAAGAGGTACCTCCTTTCATCTGTGAGGAAACTGTGGCCAAGAAGAGAGAAGAACTGATCCCCGTGAGCAACAGCAACAGCGGCAGCTCTGGGAAGAAGGAACTGGGCACCGCTGGGTTGCACCTCCATGGTAAGCTGGAGCAGATTCCTGAAGTAAGCAGCAAGGAAAAAGGACACGAAGATGTTAGTGAAACCAGAACGGATTCATGCTCCCAAGTCTGCCGAGGAGGCGAGAAACAGCCAGGACAGACGGCTCTGGCAGGGAAGAAAGAAATCGAGGTCACTGCAACCCAGAGCACTCCATCGTTCCTGTGTGAAGAGACCCCACGTGATGGTATGTTTCTAAATTTTGCCTCCATGGGGAACAAGCAGACAGCAAGGAGGGAACCAAAGTGACAGATTACCGGCAGGAGCGTTAGGCGGCTTTATTACCGCTGGAGTCTGTGTGCCGAGGGAAGCAGAATTCTTGGCATTGGAAGGTTGCCAGTAGTGAGGCGAGAAAGTGGACAAAGTGAATCCAGCTAGGTCAGCCTGAATGTCTGCTGGCATGACGGATAGTGGGGACTGAGGACGTGGGCTGATGGGGACAGAGGGTGGTGGACGTAAGAAATAGACCCCTTGCTTGACCTCGTGTCACCCTGCCCACCCCATCCCCCCTCCTGCCACCCCTCAGCTCCCTGTTGGTTTGAACCAGATGATTCCTGAGCCCTAAATCATCCAATCACAACTGATTGATTTCCTTGCTTGAAAATCCGCCACTGTGTGGACTCACAATGGGCGTATCAGCACTAACCTCCTCTCGTTAAGTAGCACAGCCTGGGTGCAAGCTCTGTTTTCCATTTCGCTTGTGAGAACATTTTACTTTTGTTCAAGTGAAAAAAGAGCCTTTTAAAGCTGGCTATTTAATATTCTCTTCCTGTTCTTCATGTTTGACCCAGTCTTGCTTCTAGTCTTCTTTTTCTGCATGCAGGTGGGGAGAATTTGTGGGGAGAAGGGAAAGAAAGGGAAAGGAGAGAGAAGGAGAGACTTGGACTTATTAAACCACTAAATGTCGCAGGCTTTGTGGCTGCCTCCTGTGTCTTTCTTCCTGGCCCTTCTCTTCTCCACCCCCCCCACCCCCCTCCCCCCGCCTCCCATGGAGTTTATTGTTGGTGGTCTACAAAAGCCGGTTTTCCTCCCAGTCCAGTTTGAGCACAAAGGGCTCTGATTCACAAGCTGGTGGTGCATGGGGATTTAAACCATGTGTTTTGTTTGTAAAAAATCGCCTCTTCCCCTAATATTTTTTTCCTTTTGGTACATTTTCATGACATTTTTTACTCATTTTCTCTTAAAATTAGAAGTATTTTCTGGGGGAAGAGTAAGTAGAAAAGACCCTAGAAGATCAAAGGGTTTGTTTTTTTGTTGTTTGTTTTTTTTCTCTTTTAATGGAGATGGGCAAAGAAGCTTTCTATTTCCTCCGTGATGTATGACTCCGGGTGACGAAAACACAGGTATTCTGTGCCGAGCTCACTTCTAGCTGTGGCAGAACCTTAAGCCCCTTGCAAATAGGGTTGTGTCATCTTCCTGTTGCTCAGCTGGTTCCCCGTTTGGTGCCCTAGACCTTCTAGGTGGTAATGAGTGCAGATTTTTGTTTATTTCAAAACAAGTTCATCCTAGTTGACACTTACAGAAGTTTATGGTGGTAGGAAAAACTTTCAAGTAACCTGCAAACCTCACTGATCTGTGCACCCTAATTAAAATGTTTAAGTGCCGACTCTGCTAAGCGCCGTGTAGATAAAACCAGATAAAGATTCATTTACTCAACATGCTTATGATATGCCAGTCACTGTCCAGGTGCTAGATATTGTCCATATTCTCAAGCAAGTTATGATATAATTGTGGTGGGGTAAGGGAACGGTGAGAGAGTTGTGAATCATGGAAACTACCTGGAAGAGGTGGTTCAGAAGCTCTGGGTGCTTAACTGTGAGGGAAAGCCTTCCAGGCAAAAGGACTCATGTAAACAAAGGTTGGAAGCCTAGATAGCTCATTGTTAGGTAAAAGAACAATGACCAGTATTCATAGGGCACTCTTGTAAGGATTATTTAATTTCAAAGAACGGAAACACAGAGGAACTCAAATTTATAAAAAGGTGTTTATTGACAGGGAGTCTCAGGGAATCCAATTACAGGAAGTGTAGCTGGCTGCAGCCATTGTGTGCCTCCTGCTTCACCCCAGACATGTGTTCCATTCTCTTCCCTGCTGGAAACTGCTTTCTCGGCCATCTCAGACATTTTCCTTCCTTGGTGACTCTGGTCCGCACAGACATTGGGTTGCCGTGGTTTGGGCTCCATGCCCCACTTTATGCTACCTTACATCCCTTATATCTGATCACCTCATTCACCTGGAGCCTCCTTGGGAGAAGAGTGTGGGTTGAGCAGACATACCATACATATGTGGCCAGAAATGAGGAGAGAACACATCTAGAAAATTGTTTGGAACCCAAACTTCAGATGCCCCTTAAGATGTTTTAAAAAACTGCTGGCTGCCTATAACAATAAAGTGACCCAAAATCAGCTTTGGAATGACTCAATAGACAGGATGAACTGGAAGACAGAGAATTGAAAGCAGAAATTCTTGTGACAATAATAGCTTGTCTCATGTAGTAGCTGCAGGTGAAATACTGATGACATGAAAGGGGAAATAGAACAGGTGAAATCAACTTGACTTAAAAACTGAATGTGGAAGGTAAAAGAGAGAGAGAGAGAATGGAGTCAAAGGTGGTGCTGTTATACTGAGCCTTGGTTTCCCAGCAGGTAGTAGTGCAAATACTAGAAAGATCCAACAGAAGGAAGCAGTTTTGTAAAGCAGTTACGAGTTCTGTTTTGAGCATTCTTTTTCGAAACCGTGGGGACATTTGGGTGATGGTCTCTAGCAGTTGGCTGGCATAGACTCCTGAGCCAAAGGTGGGGAGGGTCATGGTGAGAAGCACCGTCTGGGAAGGGGCAGCAGTTTCTGCCTCTGTGTATATCAGGTGTCCTTCAGTGGGAGTCAGCGATGTAGGTTGAGGTGTTGCATGCTTATATGGTAGGCAGTGGGACTTTGCATTGATGTTTACTGAACAATCCTGGGCCTGCTAAATAATGTGCATAGTGGTCTGGGGCTAATGGCAACACATCACCCATTTGGTAAGATATTCTTTTGGCTTGCTGTAGAAAAAAAGACATTCGCCAACCTTGTGTGTTTTTCTTTTCTTTCTTCATGTTTTTAAAACTAAGCAAATCCAATTTTGACTAAAAATACAAAGAGTTTCAAACATCAAAAATTACAAACTGCTCTACAGTAGAAAATCTACCAACACAAGACCACTTGATTCACTTTTTCTTGCTCTTTTCCTCTAAGTACAGCTAAATACTCTGAAAAGAATTCAGCAGACAATTATAAAAGGAATCTGAAAGGTGGAAAGGAGAGGGCAGACTGGGTAGGGAACTCAGGACTCGAGGAAGGACAGTGTGCAGTGAGACCCCTGGGTTTTCTTTCTAATCTCCCGTGTACCCAGGCCTGGGCCCTGAAGAGTGCCTGCAACCCAGAAGTGCCAGCAAGCATAGATGCCTCCCCCTTTCCAGCCCTCTCCAACCAAGAAAAAAGAAAAGAAAAGAAAAGAGAGAGAGAGAGAAAGGAAGGAAGGAAGGAAGGAAGGAAGGAAGGAAGGAAGGGAAGGAAGAGAAGGAAGAGAAGGAAGAGAAGGGGGGAAAAAAAGCCTGCTTTCTCTTGCCAAAAGACCAGGAAAGGGGAAGCCCTATTTCCCTACTCATATTCAGCAGCAACAGTGGGCTCAGTCCTGCTGAGCAATGCTCATGAGGGCCCACCTGTCACCTGTTCCACACCTGGCAGCACAATATGATCCATCCACACTGGCAGGAAAAATCTATCTAGTCCCCCACAGGTGACAGCACCAGTGACACCTATAGCCCTGATGTCTTCTAGCCTTCTATCCAGGAGCAGAAGGGGACCTTGGGAGGTTTCCTCCTACACCCTTCCCTCCAACAGCAAAAGGCCATGCGGGTGCCTCTTGCTCCCAGCAGCACCTGCAGAGATTGAACAAGAAGTATGCCAGCACCAGGCAACCAGAGAACAGGCCAGGAGAAACTCTCTGCATTCTATAGGTCTAGCATCACTCAACCCCCACTTAGTGAAACCATCTGGCCCAGGGAGGTGCCTTTAGCCCTTGCCGGAAGTACAACCAGGACTGAGTGACAGTCTCATGAAGCCAGAAGAACACAGCAGTCCACAATTGTATTACAAGGGCTCTGGAGACTAAACTGTTATTGAAACTACAGCCAGAACATGCACACTAAATTTAAACAGTGATTACCTGCTATCATACAAAAGTAAGATTGTAAAGCAGCCATTATAAAATTGCTTCAGCAAACAATGATGGATTGTCTTGAAATAAATGAAAAACTAGAAAATCTCAGCAAAGAAATAGAAATTATTAAAAAAGTAGGAGATGGAAATTATAGATAGGAAAAATACAATAATAAAAAAACATGTCTGATGGGCTCAACAGTGCACTGGAAATGTCAGAGAATAGAATCAGTGAACTTGAACACAGATCAATAGAATTTATTCCACCTGAGCAAAAGAGAGAAAATAGAAAAAATTACAGCTGCTCAAAGACTTCTGGAACAATAACAAAAGATCTTACATTTGTATCATTGGAATCCCAGGAGATGAGAAAGAACATGAGGCTGAACAACTATTTGAAGAAATAATGACCGGGGGTGCCTGGGTGGCTCAATTGGTTAAGCGTCTGACTTCGGCTCAGGTCAGGATCTTGTGGTTCATGAGTTCAAGCCCGCATTAGGCTCTGTGCTGATGGCTTAGACCCTGGAGTCTGCTTCGGATTCTGTGTCTCCCTTTCTGTCCCTCCCCTGCTCTCTCTCTCTCTCGAATATAAATAAACATTAAAAATAAAAAAAAAAGAAATAATGACAGAAAATGCCTCAAATTTGTCAAAAGATATAAATCTAAAGACTGGAGAAACTGAATGAACCTCCAAGAGAAAAACCAAAGAAATCTGTACCAAGCCATATTATAATTATAACTCTTCAAACTAAAGACAAAAAAAATCTTGAAAATAACCATAGAGAAATAACATATTCTGTGCTGGGAAATAGCAGTTCAAATGGTGGTGTGATTCTTACTGGAAACCGTGAGGGCAGAAGGAAGTAGCACAACATTTTTCAAGTGCTAAAAGAAAAGAATAGTCAACTGCAAATTCTATATCTGGTAAAACTATCCTTCAGGAAAAAAGGGAGAGTAATGACATTCTTAGACAAAAAGTAAGAGGATTTGTTGCTAGCTGACATACCTTTAGACAGTGGCTAAAGGAAGCTTTCCAGAAAGATATCATAACAGAAGGAGGCTCGGAGTTTCAGAAATGAAAAAAAGAACAATGGAATAGGTAAAAATAGGAGTAAATATAAATAGACTGCCCTCATGAATTTTAAAGATCATATTTGATGATCGAAGCAAAAATTGTACCATCCGATGTAGTGCTTGATGTCTGAGAAGGAAATACGACAGACATTATATTTAAAAAGCAGGGAGGATAAAAGATCCTAAATGGATGTAACTAAAACAGTACACTCAAAACTATTAAAAAATAAAAATAGATTTTAAAAAACGTTGAAGTAGCCCACAGGAAGGCAAGAGAAACAGAGGGAACAAATAAAAATAAAAAACAGAGCCGCCCTTCGTGCCCTCCTCATTGACACCATGCTCCAGTTCCTGCTTGGAAGTACTTTCAGCCCCATAGTTGGAATGTACCTGGTCCAGAACTATGACATACCAAACCTGGCTTTAAAATTTGAAGAAATTAAAAAGGACTTGAATACAAGAAGAAACCTGCTGGTTCATGAGACGGACTCCAGCACTGCCTTCCGGATATGCCGATTCTGGTGTTCCGGAGAGCTTCCTGACCATCTGAGCCACAAGCTTCCATTTTCAATCCTGGCCTCAGAGATTTTCCGCTCTGCTCGAAGCTGCATTGCCTTCGAGCACGGATGGGGCCACAAGTTAAGAACTCTTCTTTTCCAACATCCTCACCTCTTCCCTTCATCTTTCCAGGTACTTGAGATGGCCTAAGACTGGAATTATGGTGCTAAGTTAGTAAAGGTGACTTTTTAACTATTAGTCTCTCCTTTATTCTTTGGGATTTCTGCCACCTTTTTTCTAAAGGAAAAAGATTGATGAGTTTTGTATAGCCAATTAGATTTAAATAATGCTGATTACAGTGTTTAGCAATTATATATATTTTTGAATATTTTTTATTTTCATAGGAGAGAGAGAGACGCAGAGTGTGAGCAGGGGAGGAGCAGAGAGAAAGGGAGATGCAGAATCCAAAGTGGGCTCTAGGCTCTGAGCTGTTGGCACAGAGCCCAATGCGGGGCTTGAACCTACAAACCGTGAGATTATGACCTGAGCCAAAGTCGGACGCTTAACCGACTGAGACACCCAGGCATCCCTGTTTAGCAATTACAATGGATGCTTAAACATTTGGTTCTAAATTATGTTGTCTCAAAGTAATTAAAATTTAAAGTAAAAAAATACCCAAATACCAAAATGACAGTATAAGCCCTAACTGATCAGTAATTTTTTTTTTTAGTAATTACTTTAAATGCGAATAGTCTAAATACTACAGTTAAAGACAGAGATTAGAAGAGGAGATTTTTAAAAATGACCCAAGTATATGTAGTCTATAAGAAATGCATATCAGAGGCACCTGGGTGGCTTAGTTGGTTAAGCATCTGGCTCTTGATTTCAAGGCCCATGTTGGGTGTGGAGATTACTTACAAAAAAAAAAAAAAAATCTTGGGGCTCCTGGTGGCTCAGTCAGTTAATGTCCAACCTTGGCTCAGGTTGGACATGATCTCACGGTTTGAGCCCCACATTGGGCCTGCTGCCATCAGCACAGAGCCCGCTTTGAATCCTCCGACCCCTGCCCCCTCTCTGTCCCTCCCCTTCTCAGACTCTCTCAAAAAATAAACATTTAGAAAAAAAAAACTTAAAAAACAAATAGAATGAACTTTGTGATGGGCATAGGGTGTTGTATGGAAGTGTTTAATTGTACACCTGCAACTAATATTACATGGTATGTTAACAAGTTAGAATTAAAATAAAAACTTAAGGGGTGCCTGGGTGGCTCAGCCGGTTAGGCATCTGACTCTTGATTTCAGCTCAAGTCATGATCTCATGATTTGTGAGTTCTAGCCTTATGTCAGTTCCACACCAATAGTGCAGAGCCTGCTTGAGATTCTCCCTCTCCCTCTCTCTCTCTCCCCCCTCTCCCCCCTCCTCCTCCCCCTTCCCCCTCTCCCCCTCCCTCCCTTCCTCCTCTCTCTCTCTCCATTTCCCCCCTCCCCCTTCCTCCCTCCCTTCCCCCTTCTTCTCCCTCCCTTCCCCCTTCTCTCTCTCTCTCTCTCTCTCTCTCTCTCCCCCCCTTGCCCCACCACCATCCGCCGGCCTCTCTCTCTCTCCATCAAAATAAGTAAATAAACATAAAATAAATAAAAATTTAAATTAAAAATAAAATGAACTGAATAACAATGAGAGTAGAACATATCAAAACCTGTAGAATGCAGCTGTAGCAGTGCTAGGAGAGGTATTTATGGCCCTATGTGCTTACATTAGAAAAGAGAAAAGATCTCAAATCAACCTAAGTTACTACATCAAGAAACTAGAAAAGGAAGAAGAAAATAAATCCAAAGCAAGCAGAAATCAGTGAAATTGTAAACAAAACAACAACAAAGGAAGTTTATTAAACCAAAAGCTGGTTTTTTTAAAATACCAATACATTTGGTAAACCTTTAATAAAATTGACAAAGATGAAAAGAAGACACAAACCACTAACATCAGGAACGGGGTATCACTATGTCAATTAAAAGGATAATAAGTGAACACTGCAAGTACCTTTATACTCCCTGATTCAACAGCTTAGAAGAAATTCCTTGAAAACCACAGATTACCAAAACTCAACCAAGATGAAATAGATAACCTGAATAGCCATTAATAAAATTGGATTTTTAATTAAAAAATTGCTGAGGGATTCACTGTAGGGGTTTACCCTACATTTAAAGAATAATTAACACCAATTTTACACATTCTCTTCCAGAAAATATGAGAGGAGGGAATACCTCTGATTCAGTGTATGAGGTCTGTGTTTGTCTGATACCAAACCCAAACAAAGACCCATGTCTCTCATGAACTTAGATGCAAAATATTAACATCACATCCAGGAATATATAAAATTACCTATACACAACAGCCCAGTGGAATTTATTGCAGATCTACATGGCTGGTTCTGTAGTCAAAAACCAATCAGGGGCGCCCGGGTGGCTCAGTCGGTTAGACGTGACTTCAGCTCAGGTCATGATCTCACAGTTCGTGGGTTCGAGCCCCGCGTCGGGCTCTGTGCTGACACCTCGGAGCCTGGAGCCTGCTTCGGATTCTGTGTCTCCCTCTCTCTCTGCCCTTCCCCTGCTAATGCTCTGCTCTGTCTCTCCCTCTCTCTCAAAAATGAATAAACATTAAAAAAAAATTTTAAAAAAACCAATCAATGTAATCCATATCAACAGTCTAAAGAAGAAAGTTCATATAAGCACAGAAATGCATTCAACAAAACCCATCACCCATTTATGAAAAAACACTCGTCAAGGATTAGAGGGAGAACTTTCTCAACTTGATTAACTTCCTCATCTACAGAAAACTGACTGTAACATCATACTTAATAGTGAAATACTGAGTGCTTTCCCCATTAAGACTGGGAGCAAGGCAAGGATGCCTGCCCTCACCACTCCTGCTTAACACAGTCCCGGAAGTTCTGATTAGCACAATGAAGTAAAAGGAAATAAAAGGGCATATAGATTAGAAAGGAAGAAAGAAGTCTGGCTCTCTTTACAGATGACATGATTGTCTATATAGAAAATTCCAAGGACTCTACCAAAAAAAACCTCCTAGAACTAATAAGTAATTTCAGCAAAGTCACAGGATGAAATTAACTGCATTCCCATACACTGACAGTGACTATTTTAATAAAAATCCTGTACATAAATGTTTGTAGCTGCAGCAGGTGAATAAACTGTGATTAGAGCTGGACCTTGGAATGTCTGGGATATTCTCAGCAGTAAAAAGGAACTAACTACTGATATGAACACCACCACCGTACATCTCAAAAGTATTATGCTGAGTGAAAGAAGCCAGACAGAAAGGGTAACATACTGTGTGATTCATTTACATAATAGTCTTGAGATAATATTATAGAGATGGAGAGCAGATTAGTGGTTGCCAGAGATTTAGGGATTAGACAAGGAAAGAAGGATGGTGTGGCTATAAAAGGGTAACAGGAGGGAGCCCTGTGGTAATGGACCATTGATCTGTCTGATGGTTAGCAGTGGTTACATAAAGCTACATATGTGCGCACTGCGTGCACACACTCACACAAATGTGTGCTGCATGTAGAACTGGAAACATCTGAGTAATCTCTGTGGATTGTACCAATATCGGTTTCCTGGTTTTGATAGAGTTCTGTGCTAATGCAGGGTGTCAGCTCTGAGGGGAGTGTACACAAGACCTCCCTGTACATTTCTTTGCAATTTTTAATGAATATAGTTACTTCAAAACAATGTTTTAAAATGTTTAAAATAAAGCCTCCTGCCCTCTTAATTTTGCGCCCTCTTCCCCCTTCCCCAAATTAAGGCCTTTTTAGAATGCATGCACAAATGTATTTGCATTAGAAATGTATTTTGCCCCCATCCCTTCTCTAGACAGATGGTTTCATGTTGCCTTCCTGTTCTGCACCTTCCTTTTTCCTTCACTTAATAGAGATGTTCCGTATTGGTCATGCTTTATTTTTTCAGATGCAGAGATTACCTGATACTTCCGCCATGATGCTTTGACCACTTTTCTATTAACAGACTTTGGGCTGTTTCTGTTTTGTGCCGTTAGGAACAATGCTCTGATGAAAGACCTTTTTGCTATTTTGCTGGTGTGTGAATATATCTCTAAGATAAATTTCTGGAAAGTGAATTTCTGGATTAGAATTTATGTACCCTACAATTTTCAGAGACACTGGTAGATTGCCCTGCATAGGAACCGGACCATTCCACACGCCCACCAGCAGCAAATATCCTCATATTACCCCCGCCAGCTATTTTCACATCTGAGGACTTTTGACAATATGTTAGGTTAAAAATGGCATCTCAGTGTGGTTTTAATTTTCATTTCTCTGAAAATTTGGGCTTTTATTTTCAATTTGTATTTCAGTTTGTATTTCTTTTTCTGTAAACTGTGTTCATATCCTTTGAGCCATTTTTCCAGTGGGTTGTTGGCTTTTATAGCAATTAGTGATTTGTAGGAGTATTTTATGTATAATAAGCTCTTTGTCTTTGATGTGAGGTTCAAAATTTTTTTCCTGTTTATCATTTACCTTTTCACTTTTTTTTTTTTTTTGGTTGTTGCAGTTTTTAAAACTTTTTCCTTAGTCAGACTGATCTTCTTTGGCTTCTGGATTTTGTACGAGTTAGATAGGTCTTTCCCACACCCAGGTTATAAATTTCATGGTATTTTAATGCTTTCAGGTGTAGCCCTATTGAAACCTGGAGTTACGTCCCCACAAGTGGTGCTGCTGGGCATAGCCTTAGGTGGTAGACTATTTCTGGCCTTGGGTCTGATTTCATGGGTCTCCTCGGCCTTGTTGGAAATCTGGGTCACTGCTAGAACTAGATCAAGTTAATCTCACATCCTCCATAAAGTGGTGCTTTACAGGGAAAGGAAATAAGGGGAGGACATTGGATGATCTTCTGGCTCTTATCCCATCTTTCAGCAACCTTTATTCCAAGAGATAAACTCTAGTAGAAGAGGTTTTTGTCCCCTGTGTGCTCTGGGAGTTAGTGGTTGGGTGACAGAACCTCTTTGCTGGTCTCCAGGGAAGGGAAACCAAACTTCAAGGGCCATTTCCTTCCATTGGTCATCTGTGCAAATCCCACTTAGGTTGCTTCTCTGCAGGGACAGGCTGCCTAAATCTCTGGAATCTAAAACGACCCGGTCCCAGTGAGAGGAACTTGGGAGTCTTGTCCACATTTCAGAGCACAGCCCTGTGGATTTTGTTTGGATTGAAGTTGCTAGTCTGTGTGTGTCTCCGCTAAGGCTTGCATTTTCGAAATGGGTATGAAAAACATCTGCTTAGCATAACTCTTGCCCCTCTTAGGAACAAGTAAGCCCGAAGAAGTACAGCCTCCTGGGAGTGTGACTGGAAATGACATCACCGCCCCTCCAAACAAGGAGCTCCCACCAAGCCCAGAGAAGAAAACAAAAGTAGGTGCCGGAATACTGGGTTCTCTTCTACCACTATCATTTTTTAAAACTGTATCTCTCGCTACTATTGCTTGGATCATAAATGGAATTTCTTTTTTCTGAGCTGTTAGTAAGTCCTTCCCCAATTTTGGACGTTCTTAGAAAATATTTTATTTTCCTATTTTACCACAGTAGCCTAACTCAACCCTTAAAATCTCAGCCCCTGACCCTGTTATCTTGAATATGTGTAGAAATATTCTGTAGAGGGTGTTTCTGCTTCCCTTAACAACAACAATAAAGGGATTTGCAAAACTGTTCGGGAATAGATTCTGCAATCTGCATTTGTGAAAAGGGAACACACACTTCAGGGTGGTCCTAAAACGATGCCAGTGTTGCCTCATCAAGGTGCAAATAATAACAGCTTCATCACCTGCTGGTGACTTTTCTTCTGAGAACTCTTATAGCAGACACCAAAAGTTAGGTAATTGTTTAAAGCTGTTACTGAATTTAAGTCTTCAGGTGCCAAACTGCTGGAATTTGTGACATTGACATTAAGAATGAATTCCCAGTTTTCTTTTTCTCATGGTTTCTTTCCACGATTTACCAAGCTCAGAAGAACGGAATGCTGCTTTTCAGTTGCATAGATCCTCATTGCTTATAATTTTACTTTGAATCATGAAATTTATACTTTTTTTTAATTTGTTTTTATTTTTGTTTGTGTGTTTGATGTTGCCTTAAAAAAAAAAAAAACAAATCTACTTAAAGCCTTTGGCCACCACTCAGCCTGCAAAGACTTCAACATCGAAAGCCAAAACTCAGCCCACTCCTCTCCCCAAGCAGCCGGCTCCCACCACCTTTGGTGGGTCGAATAAAAAACCCATGAGCCTTTCTGCGGGCTTAGTGCCGGCTGCCCCGCCCAAACGCCCAGCCGCCACCACTGCCAGGCCTTCCACCTTACCTTCAAAAGACGCAAAACCTAAGGTAAGTGGCCACCTAAGCACTATGCGAGGGAAAAGTTCTCCCCTTTGAGTGTCCAATTCGCTCTTGTTGCTCCCAGACAGCGGAATCCAGCCGCTGGAATTGAGGAAAAGGGGGGAAAGGCGACTTGAAAATCAGTTGGGGCCCATGATGCAGCCATAACATCTGAAGGCCTTTCAGACCTTGCTTTCCCTACCCCTGCCCGAAGGCAATACTGCATCTGCTTGGGTTTCTGTTCCTTTCTGCTAGCTCCTCCTTATTCTTCACGTGTTTGAACACTTGTTAGCCAGTTTGCCCCACTCCACACACTATCAGATACCCTTTTTGGTATAATTCTCCCATCATATTCCCAAAATTCGGTTCCTTGTCTTTCTCTTTAATCCTCCTGCGGAAGTGAGTTTTACTCATTACTTTTTGGATAAGCTCTTGTAGCTGATCTCTGTAGGTTCCAATATCATGTGACAACTTCCTTTGCTTTTGACATTGGGCCCCCCTCTCAGTTTTCCAGTTTTTCAGGTCACCCACCTTATTGCCTAGAAATCAGTCAATTTGGAGCAGCAGTGGCTTCACAGGATTGTTCTAGAAGGGCAGGTAGAGTCTATAGCTGTCTTCCTTAATATCTTGTTTTATTGGAGAAGGGCCTTTAGGTCAGCTTGGTGTTATTCTTTAAATTCATGGTGGGAAGCAGTTTCCCATGTTAAAATGTCAGTGTATTGATCTAATCTTGTAAAGAAAATTGGTGGAACCTAGGAATTGTAGAATAGGTTGGAACCTTGGCCAAGAATCCAAGAATCCTATCATAGACTAAGAATGATAAAATCTCATAAAGCTTTCTGACCTTCATTTACCCAGTTGACCGCTTTTCTTCACTGTTAGAAGACAGTTTATTTACATAAGAGGGCAGAGTGAAAGGCACCTCGTGGCTCAGTTGGTTAAGCATCTGGCTCTTGATTTTGGCTCAGGTCATGATCTCATGGTTCGTGGGTTTGAGCCCAGCATCAGGCTCTGCACTGGCATTGGGGAGCTACTTGGGATTCTCTCTCTCCCTCCCTCTCTCTCTGCCCCTTTTATGCTTGCACTCTCTCTCAAAATAAATTTTTAAAATTGAAAAAAATAATAATAAACATTAAAAAGAGAAAGAGCAGAGGGAAGGTGACTAGAGCCATGGCACAACAAATTCTGGGGCAGACAGAGGAGGGGGAGGGCATAGGGGGTGGTGTATAGTGAAATTTCACTCTGCAGTAATAATAAAAATGAAGTGTAGTGTACTGGTTTCTTTAGGTCTGTTAATTCCTTCTGTCCTCTCTCTCAACAACCCATGATATGGATTTTCATATTCTCATTTTATGGCTCAATGAAATAACCTTCCTAAGGTCAAGTGCTAGTAAATGGCAGATCTAGTATTTGAACTTGGATCTGACTCCAACACTGATACTCAGGGCCTCTGTCAACACTGTTCTTTCTTGGCCGTGCAGCTTTTGTTTTTTATTTATTGATTTATTTTTAAAGTTTATTTATTTTGAGAGAGAGGGTGTAAGTGGGGGAGGGGCAGAGAGAGAGAGAGAGAGAGAGAGAGAGAGAGAGAGAGAGAATCTCAAGCTGGTTCCATGCTGTCAGCATAGAACCCGACGTCGGGCTTGATCTCACCAACGGTGAAATCATGACCTAAGCTGAAACCAAGAGTCGGATGCTTAACTAACTGAGCCACTCAGGTGCCCCCTCATGGCCATACAGCTTTTAGACAGCATTTTGAGACACAGCTGATCTGAAAAGGTGATCTACATTACAATTACTACTTTGTTTTTTAGATTAAAAAACATAAAAATATTTAGAGAGATTGATAAAAACTTAAGTCTTAAGAAATTTATTTTTATCCTTATTGGTAGAAAGATTGTAGAAGCAAACAAAGGAGGGGAAAACTTACTCAGAAAAATAAGTAGATCTAGGATTCTGGTAGAAAAGAAAATATGAATTAAGAAACAGCAGAGTAAAGACAGTTACGAAAGCAGGCTCTGTAAGCGAGTTGTGTAGCTTGCTGAAGCCAAGAACCAGGCAGCTGAAGAGTGTCACATTTATGAGCCTTCTGTCCCTTTTTTCCAACTTATTTTATCACTATTACTTTCACTATCAAAAGAAGACCCTACTAGATTATTCTGAATCATAGTCATAATATCGAGAATTTGAAGGAGACCTCAGAGAGTAGCTGGTTTAGTACTCAGATTTTTGAGCATACAGGAGGGAAAGCCTCTGCACCAAACCCTGCGAAATATTCCTAACAGAGCTGGCAGCCGAGGAGCTCCCCTGATTCCAGCCTGAGGGCTCTTCATACCATCCTTCAGGGACTTCATGAAGTAGGAGTGTCCATTACCCTGCAGTTTCAAAGTTAGACTTTAACTGGATGCCAGCGCTTAATTTCTGAGCTCTTCCTAAGCTGATTTTCCGTTTAGGCAGTGTCCTCCTGGTCTCCACCTACATACTGCCTTCTGTGGCCATTTCTCTTGGAGCAAAATAGCTGGATCCACTGTGTCTGTGACTTGGCTTCCTCTCTTGAGTAACTTGGTACTTGTGCTTATCAATAGAGTGTGTCCTTCTATTCCCGTAGAAACCAGGCTAAATTGGTTCCTTCCCTTCCCTACTAGTAAGGCCATGCCCCGCCTCCATGGAAGAAGGATGACAGTGGCCCACATGCCAAGCATCTACACTTGAGAGAATTTTCCCTTTTGCTGTCAGTCACAGCTGACATCAGTGCTTCTCATTCTCTGGTGGTCAGGCCTGTGCCCTCCGCCCGCCCCTTCTCATTGTCTCTGTGCACTGGTCCCCACAGAGCCTCTGGTCCTGACCTCCTTTATTCAGATGAGGAAATAAAGCCCTTAGAGGTTCTGTGATTTTCCCAGAAACACACTGTGAGTTGGGGGCCTGACTGGGGTTGGAGCTTAGGCTTCAGATCTGACTGGTTAGGCCAGTGTTCTCTCCATCTGCAGCCCTATCCTGCTCAGCGCTTACTGGGTGCATTTTAGCCAAAAGAATGACTGAATTTGCTTAAACGTAATTTTTAATTTTTTTTTCTGGGGTTTATGTATATTTGTCTTTGGTCAGTCGTTAAATACTGATGTATTTAATGTTTTAAATACATTCGATCCCATGGCAGACTTCATTTGTGATATGGTATACTTATCTGGTTTGTTCATTCTCACTGTTCAGGTTGGATTGAGATAGTTAGACTCCCCCATTTCCTGACTTCAGCTGGCCCAGCACCCTACATGGCCAGCTTCTTACTTTGTCTGAAGGACTTAGATCTCAGCAGTATAAATTTTTCTACCAATAAGTGCCAAATTCACAGTGCCCCTGTTTTCTGGTGTCCTTGAACATGATCCTGGGGCCCTTGCTGACCTGCGGCTCTTACTCCCACTTCCCTGTTACCAGCCTGTTGCAGAGGCGAAGATTCCTGAGAAGCGGGCCTCCCCATTGAAGCCGGCCTCTGCCCCAGCACTCAGGCCTGGCGCCAAGAGCACCCAGACCGTTCCAAAAGCCACAGCAGCTGCCACTCCTGCCTCAGCTGGGCCAAGCAGCAGGAGCCCCCCCACGCCTGTGCCCAAGAGGCCCACCAGTGAGTACTGTCACCCTTCCCTCCCACAAGAACCAGGGGGGAGACAGGTGGGGCCTTGGCCTTACCCCAGCCGGCACCACAGAGAGCTGTGTGTCTCTGTTTGTACTCCAGTCCTTAATGGGGAATACTGACAAGTGGACCCTTGATCTTCACATGAGGTTAGCAAGTATGTCTATTACAGAAAATTCTTGAGTGAAAGATAGTCTCATGAATTCCCAGTTAGGATTACTATTCCCTTCTCAGTAATTTCATAGCACTCAGCACACTGTGGTCATGGGCTTACATGATAGCAAGTCGGTCGTTCAGTTCCACAGGCATGTACTGGTGACCCACTTCCGAGGCCATGTGGAAGGCACTGTCAAGACTGTAGAAAAGAGTAATATACAGTGCGTGGCCTGTGTGCTCCATAAGGGCACAGTCTTTGCCTGGGTGTCTAATTTATTCCTAATCTATTCCAGAGGCGAGCACAGTCCATGGCCCAAAGGGGACATTTGATAACTGTTGAATGAATGAGTGAATCTCAGTATTGGATGGTCCGTTCACCAGGTCACTTTATTAAACATTAAATGGTAAAAAGTGTATGTTTGTGCAGCCATCAAGACTGAGGGAAAGCCTGCGGACATGAAGAAGACGGCTACGAAGTCTGCACCAGGTGACACCCGTCCCCCACCTCTTGGGACCCTAATTTAAACCCCTACCTCTTTGCAGCTTCCAGGTTCCCCCTTGCTCTCTCCTGCTCAGCCCCTGTCATCTCTCACTCCTTTGCAGCTGACTTGAGTCGCCCCAAGAGCACCTCCACCACTTCGGTGAAGAAGAACACCACTGTCCCTGGGGCAGCCCCTACAGCAGGGGTGGTCTCCGGCCGAAGCAAGCCCACACCCACCCCTCCTCGGCCCTCTGGAACTCCTTCCTCGGACAAGAAGCCTACATCGGCCAAGCCCAGCTCCTCTGCACCGAAGCTGAGCCGCCTGTCTACCAACGCCTCCACCCCTGATCTGAAAAACGTCCGTTCCAAGGTTGGCTCTACGGAAAACATCAAGCATCAGCCCGGAGGAGGCCGGGTAAGTCCTGGAGCTCATGGTCCTCGGCATGCTAACCCTCGCTTCCTCCCCTGCCACACCCCACCCCTGGGCCCACCGAAGCAGAAGGTCTGTCATGACGTCGGATTCAGTGTCGTGGACTTGCAGCCTGGGCTCCATGTCCTGCAGCAGGCTGTCTCCTCCCATTTCCATCAGGGGGGCTCCCAGTGTGTATTTTGGGGTTTAGGCTTACATTTTTGTTTGGAGGCAAAAGGGTATTTCTCCATAAGAAAACAAACAGGGGAGGCCTGTGAAACGTGCTGTCTGTGCTCCCCACCCCTGTGCTATGAACGTCAGAACCCCGGACCCGCAGGAGGGGGAAGCCTGAGCTTGGGAGAGGCGTGTCTGCCTAAAAGAAGATCGGGTGCCCCCTTGTGGCCGGGATGACTTGGAGCTCAGGCCTCCCGCTTTCCTATCAGAAGGGCTGCTGGGTGCTTCACTCTTTAGGATTTTCTGTTTACATCCACCACTGAATTGTCAGCTGATAGCAGGGGTGGGACTTGGTGTAGGAAAAGGTGGTGGCAAGAGTCCCAGTGTGGGTCCGCGGAGCAGTAACCTTCTCATTTTCCTATGTGATTCTCTAGCACTTAAACTACCATACCTCCCACTCAGAGTAGAGTCCTTAAATGGCTTCAACCCAGAGCCTTTAAAACATTGAACAGGGCCCAGAATGAGGCAGAAACTGGTACTGGTGGAAGACACTGATGGCAAACTGGGATTAGTCTGGAATAAGGGCGTACGAGTTGCTTTTGCTAAGAGGCTGTGGCTCTGGTGTACCCAGATGGTGTGACCATCTCCCCTTCCTGTGCTCTTCTTACGCTTTCCTCGGGCAAAAATTGCAGGAGGTCTTGGTGGGGAGTTGAGTGACTCAGCCTGGTGATACACTTATTTTCTGTTCCAACATACCTGAGTGGTGTGACACTTCCCATCATCAGTAGTGGCTCTGGTGACCACAGCAGCTTGCTTGGGGCGAGGACATTTGAGTGATTGGAAAACACACACTCAGAAGAGCAATCACTAGCCCTCCTTCCCAGCTTCTCTCTGTGAATGGTATCTTGATCTCTTCCTTGTGTCTCAAGACTTTGGTCTGCAGCTCCTCCCTCTGGCTGGTCTGCCCTGGGAAATGGTTTTTTTCCAAGGAGCAAGGGTGATCTGCTTCTGCGTGGTGGCCTGGCCTGGATTTGAGTTCCCTACAGCTTTCTTCCCTTCTTGGTGTTTGGGCTCTTACCCTCTTGGTTTGAAATTTGCCCTCCCTTTATCTCCATCCAGGCCAAAATAGAGAAAAAAACAGAGGCAGCTGCTACAGCTCGAAAGCCTGAACCTAATGCAGTCACTAAAACAGCCGGTCCAATTGCGAGTGCGCAGAAACCACCTGCTGGGAAAGTGAGTTTTTTTTAGACTTTTACCTCTTGAAGGTGAAAGATGATAAACTGTTTCTTCCAGCCTGAGTCACTTTCCCTTCTATTGCACTTTTTTCCTGTCCTTAACCAGTTTCTACTTCGCCTCCGCATTCTCTCCTCTCCGTTTGATGACTCAGCCATCAGAAAAAAGTTTTGTATTAACCCTGACAGTTAACAGATTTGGGAGCCCATTACCCTTTGGGGAATATTTATTCAGCTGGATAAAATAGATCCAGAACCTTTCAGCCACTTCTTTCACACTGACCATGATGCGAAACCCACTCATTTTGTGTGCAAACACACACACAGCACCCAGGTTCTTCCTCAGCAAGACATGGGATTGGTTACTCTGTAGTGCCTGGAACCCTGGAGCCCTGGTGCTTATAATTGAGCTAGAAGGCCCCTTTCATAACATGCTGGGTATGGAAAAAGCTTTATTTGTCATGGTTCCCCATGTCACCTCCTCATTAAAAGTTTGGGTGCTCATTCCCACTGGAAACCCATTCATCCTAGGGACTGTGTACCAACTGCAGGGCACAGGCAAGCAGAAACTCCAGGTTCTTTCCTCTTGCCTCCATGCCCTGGATGCAGGCCCTTGCTGCTTGCTGTGGGAACCTTGTTCCCTTAGCTGTGGCAGGTAGGTCATCCCTCCAGCCAGGGACTGCTAGAGAAGCCTTAATCTCCAGCCTTTAGGGACCGGGATGGACAGTCTCAGTCCAAGGAATTTGTGCCTGCGGTGAGGCTTATAGGTGACTTCTGGAGGTCCTGGAGGTCTCTGGCTCAGAGCAGGGGTTCACTGGGAAGTGGTTTTGCTAACCAGTTATTCATCACTGATATTGTAAAGAAGGCACAAAACAGTGAGGTATTTGGGATGGAATTTCTCAGGGTGGATTTCTCTGTTCAGTGGAACTCTTCAGCCTGGGGCCTGCTTCATTTGTGAAGGGCTCTGAAGCAAAGGAAGGAAGGAAGCTGGCAACCGTTTCTCCTTGGGAAGGCTCAGAAAGAATTCTTTGTTCCAGCCCTTAGAGCCTGGGCCTTTGTGTGGCTGCATTCCAGGGGGAGCCATTCATAAACACGACAGTGTGCCTGTGCATCATTGCAGCCCTGCTTGGAGCTGGTTCTTTCTGTGCACGAAACTCACAGGGCACAGGACTGGGCATCTGGAGGATGGAAGAGGTGTTTTACCTTCAAGTTGAAAAAAAAGTCTAGACCAGAAGCTCACTCTGGTCCTGCACTTTCTCGAGCCCTGAGACGCACAGGCTCCTTGTGGCCTGTGGAGCTGCCGAGGCTGTGGCCCACGCTCCCCCTGGCGGCCAGATTCTGCATGGCGGCTCCAGTGACCTCCGGCTCATTGGCATTTATAACCGAGCTAGGATGTCCCTTCTGTCATGTTAGCATCAGATCTGTGCCCTGTGAGCCAGCTGCCCAGCACTTCTCTGATCAGCCAGCCGTTGCCTCCCAGAGTGGGTCTGGCTGCTGCAGTTTCCAGCCTCAGATTTTAAGGGAAGTGCCAAGCTTCAGTGAAGACCAGTCTGGATGAGCAGGATCCTTGCAGAGAGGAGTCCCGGGACACTGTGCCTCAGCTCTCAGGGAGAGCAGGCGAGGGCGGGGCTATGCCTGAGTGCACCATGGCCCGGCCCCAGGGAGCAGTGATGAGGACCGTGGAACCCTTTTGCAACCTCTGCTTCTGTGCTCGTGTTGTTCATTCATGTCTTCGCTCCCTGTTCTGCTCCTTCAGATTTCTCCCCTTCTGCTTTTCCACAGCCGCTCTGCTACAGGCGGGGGCGGAGTTGTAACAGCACTCTGTGTCCGTCGTTGTGATCACGTGTGGACTCACTGCCTGCCCTGTGTCGGTTCTAACCAGCCCTCTCCCTTTGTGTTGTTTTTTTCTGTTCTCTAACACTCCAGGTCCAGATAGTCTCCAAAAAAGTGAGCTACAGCCATATTCAGTCCAAGTGTGGTTCCAAGGACAATATTAAGCATGTCCCTGGAGGTGGTAATGTAAGTATGAGCTCTGGACAGCTGGCGTCTGAGCCGTAGCCCCGTGGGGCACCGGGGAGAGGGCCGCCTGTGCTCCCAGGACCACGGCAGCCTGTCTCGGGGCTTTCTTCCAGACACAGGCCAGCCAAGCGAGGGGAGGCCTCAGTGCTCCAGTGTTAGGACCGGCTGCTTCTGGGGAACCCCTGACCAACACCCCGGTGACGCCCACTTGGCATCTTTTCACCTCTCTTTCCCTCCTGCTCTCTTTCCCCCACTTTCCCTGGTTCTGAGTCCTTCCTCCTCTCACTCCCTCAGCCCCTCCTATTCTTTTTGTCCACTTCCTCCTTCCATCCGGACATCACACCGCCCTTCCTCCTTCCATCCGGACAACACTCTGTGTTGGGGGCGTGGTGACTCCAGCTAACAGGCCATGGTCTAACGTTAGAAAGCACCTATTCACCTTCCACGTGTCCCTGTGACGGTGCGCAGGCAGGTGGGCCCCCAGAATGCGCCAGAGGTGTGTTATGGAGCCGCCACATAAAGCCTCTACCTTCATGGCTTCTCCCCTGCTTCCCTCCCCCGCCCCCTTCCCCCCCCCCGCCAGGAGTGAGGGAGCCCACCCTGCTCTGTGTCTCTGGGCTTCACTCAGTTCCTTCTCCTCACTGTCCCGAACCAGACTCAGGCATGCTCTGTTGACCCTCTTCATGCCCAGGCTCTGTCCCTCCTGTCCTCTCAGTGGCCACACCATCCTGCCTGTGGATTACAAACACTCCCCTGCCTGGTGGTTGTGTTGTGAGGAACCAGCCTCAGGGCAGCCCTGTCTTGCCCCACACAAGGCCCCTTCTTGCACCTCCTTCCCAGTCACTTTGTACCAGAGGCTCTTCTCACATGGGCAGAAAACACACCCTTGACGTGCAGGTGGGGCATACTAGGCTGGCCTGGTAGCCGGCCACACATTAGCCTGCCTGGTGTGCGATGAGCTGAAGTGGGTGAAGCATTTAAAGACAGTATCTGGTTAAAGTGAGAAGACCCCAGGTAGACGCCAGCTTCAGCTTTTCCGTTCAGGCATTTGGCCTAGATGAGAACAGGAGGTGAGCAGAGATTCGGAAGGAATTGGTCATCGAGTGTGTGGCAGCAATGCGTTTACGTGTGGTGTGCAGTTCGATGTACACGCTAGGAAAATAGACACCTATTTTTCTTTTAATTTGTTTTGAGAGAGCATGCGTGCATGAACAAGTTTGGGAGGGGCAGAGAGAGGGAGAAAGAGAATCCCAAGCAGGCCTCCACAGAGCCCGAGTCAGGACTCGATCTCCTGAACTGTGAGATCATGACCTGAGCCAAAACCAAGAGTTGGGCACTTAACAGACTGAGCCCCCGGGTACCCCAAAATAGACATCATTTGTCTATCACTTACTGTGGTCTTGGCACACTGCCTACATGTGACTTCCAATAAGAGTTTTTTTTTTTTAAGCATTTTATTGTCAGAGGCCTCCTTAAACAGCCTCGCATTAGGAAGCCTGCCTGTGAGCAGTGTCTCCAGGTGGGGAGATGAGGGTCAACAGCCTTGACCGAGGCGCTGTTCTCGCTTCCCTCAGCCCCTCCATAAAGCCACCGCAGATAAACACGCAGCTGAGAAACAGTGGGCCCGCTGGCGCAGGTAGAACAGCGTCACATGTCCCCCGCAGACCCCATCCCCTCCTGTATGGAAATTCTGAAGTTACCACTTGGATGAGAGGCTGGAGCAGCAACCCCGTGTAGTATAAATGTCCTCCTTGTTGAGAGCCAGGAGGACATCAGGGCAGGAGACCTAGCAGATTTTCCCCCAGTTTAAAATTTTGTGACAATTTTCTTCCATTCCACCCCTGTGAGGGGGGATATGTGCGCGTCATGGGTTCCGAGACCTGGGGATAGTGCCATCTCGATGGCAGATTGCGGAAATGGTTGGAGCGAGGTGCCGTGCTCGCCCGGGGAGGTGTGTAGCGAGAGGACCACACAGACGGGCGTGGCTTCTGTTGGCTGTCAGGCTTCTCCGGGGAGGGGACATTTGAGAAACACACGTCATAGGTCAGAGAAGCAGCATGTGTATCCCTAAAGCATCGAGTGGAGGCAAGAGGCCAGGGGAGGGAGGGACGGGAGGATTGTTTGGCAGTTGCTGTGGATTCTCGACATACCAGCCTAGGGAGGCAGAGCGCCGCCTCAGAGGTGGTGGGGTAAGTGAGGGGGACACAGTTTGGCTTTTTAAAACGTTTAATTACAGGGATTTTTCAAATACATACGAAAGTAGAAAAAAATCCTACAGCGTACCCAGCTTCATTTATTATCCTTGTGGCCCATCTTCTTTTTTTTTTTTAATTTTATTTATTTATTCTGAGTGATTTCTGCACCCAAGGTGGAACTCAAACTCACAACCCCGGGATCAAGAGTCACAGGCTCCACTGACTGAGCCATGAGGCAGCCAGGCGCCCCTCCTTGTGGCCAATCTTATCTTCTCTGTGTTCCCACCCTGATTATTTTAAAGCCAGTCCTAGATACATCATTCATCCATAAATATTCCATTTATAACTTTAAAATAACTCCTTAATGTATATATGTGTGTAAAACCCCTACCAACATGTTAAACACATTTGCTTATTCGAATCAAGATAACAAGGAGTGTCCATAAATTGTGGTTGGTTGATGTGTCTCGTCTCGTATAATCTTAGGTTTCTTTTACTCTACAGGCTCCCTTCAATTTTTGTTTGTAGCAGCATTTTGTAAATGAGTAAACCAAGTGTTTTGCCCTAGAATCTGGATTCTGGTGATTATATCCCCATGGTTTGATTTAATGTACTCCTTTGTCCCTGGATACCCTTTAAGTTGATTCAGGTTTGATTTTTTCCCCCCAGCTTTTTCCAAGACTTTCATAGGTAGTGATGGTGTTTTCTGTCAGGAGGCATATCGTGTTTCATTGCCTGCTCCTCTCTCTCTCGCTCTCTCTCTCGCTCTCTCTCTCTCTCTCTCTCTCTCTCATGGCCAATACCTAGACCCACAGCGTTGAGTAGGGGTGTACCATTGTGAGACTCGAATTCTCCCATTCCTTCTTCATTTATTGGCTGGGATGCATCTGCAAAGCAGAATTTCCCCTAGTCAGCTGTTCTTACCTGCGGACCGGGCAGGAGGTAGAGAAGCGGTGGCTTCAGCTGCAGAACAGTCTCAAGAAATGTGCAGGCTCCAGACCTTGGCGGGTGACCCCTGGCACCCCTCCCAGGTGTCTCAGGGAGGGCACAGATGAGCTTGCCACCGTTGCTGTCACATGCTGTCTTGGTCTCAGTAGCTGGCAGATGTTCGGTTGGGACACGTACTTCCCTGTGTTCCTGTTTGGAGAGAATTGCGGCCTCGTTGGAAACGCGAGACGAAGCAGAGGCCGTTGTGTTGGGATGATGGGTACTTTGTAAACGATTACGGAACACTGAAGCAGTTAGTTCTGCTGATGCTGATGTCCCTTCAAAGGGGGGTGGTGTGAAGAAGAGGTGGAGTGAAGCTAGAGCCTTTGAGCTGAGCTTTGAGGGATGGGGAGGAGAATGCAGTGGGCTTGCTCGGCTAGGGAACCGTGTGAGCAGAGTTCTAGCAACGAGCGAGGACGGCTCCTGCAAGCTGATGGTTGTGGGAAGTGACTCTGTGCCAGGCCCTGGGCTGTGAGTGGACATAGAGCAATGCAGTAGACATCACATGTATCCTCTTCTGGTACAATGTCGGTCTCCTGACCCTGGGGAAAGGAAGACAGGGTCCTCCAAGGTGGCCATGAATGGCATTGTGATGAAATCTCACCAGAAGGGTGTGACACCTGCCGGCAGGGCCCTGTGGGCCGCTGCCTGAAGGACTTGATTGTGGCGGGAAGCCAGGCCCTTCCACAGAACCAAGGAGCGGCTGAGCCACTCACAGGAACCGTGGAATTTTCATCCCAGAACCCAGTGCCCACCTATAGATGACGTCCTTTTCTAACTTAAACACATGCCAGCAGTCCTGGTAGCAAGATGTTTTTCCAAGTCTCCTGCGGGGCCAACCTTAATGAAAGTCTATTGGCCACCTTAAAAGTAGGACCAAGTATAGAGGACACCCTGACCAGTCTCCAACCCTGGTGGGATTCGTTTGGATAAAGGGCCATTCATCCTTCTGATTGCTGCCCAGATGTGGACAGGATGTCAGATCAGCGAAAGGCCTGGTGGAGGCTGTAGTCGCGCATGGTCGCTGCAGACGTGGAACTCCAGGCTGCCGGTGGGCTCTGCAAACACACCCCACCACGCTGGGCACATCGCGCAAATGATTGGTGCCCTTAATAATGAGCAGAGCAGGGGCGCCTGGGTGGCTCAGTCGGTTGGGCTGCCGACTTCAGCTCAGGTCATGATCTCGCGGTCTGTGAGTTCGAGCCCCGCGTCGGGCTCTGTGCTGACGGCTCGGAGCCTGGAGCCTGCTTCCAATTCTGTGTCTCCCTCTCTCTCTGCCCTTCCCCTGTTCACGCTGTGCCTCTATGTCTCTCAAAAATAAATAAACATTAAAAAAAAATTAAAAAAAAATAATGAGCAGAGCAACCAAAAGTGGGCCTCTTTCATGTATAAATCAGCAGAATTTTGTTGGTGGTGGTGGTTTCTTTTTTTAACTTTTATGTGCATTTATTTTATGCAGAATTTACTCCTGGGCCAAAAATTTTTGTTCCTCCAGTCTCTTCTAGGATATCTTTTTTTTTTTTTCCTCCTGTGCAACTCCCTTTTCTGGTTTAGGAATAATCTGCTCTTTTTCAGTAAAGATTGTCTCACTGTGGCAGTCTGACACGAGCCCTGTAAGTTTTACGATGCATCTTGGGGGTTTGTCCACCCAGATGTGGTCAGTGACCAGAGGATCTACATCTAAACCCCTAAGTTCAGCAGTACTCTCTGCATTTTTAAGTGTGTGCAGTAAAAATTACGCACTCTTTTTGGGCCACTGACGCTGTGTCCAGCCCCGCTGTTAGGCCTGGGCACACCACTGAGTGACAGAATGGTACACATTGCTTCTGCAAAGTGACATCATTCAGATACGTTGTGGCATTTCAGATACGCACATTCTTGATGGCCCGGGCAGTGTTTCATGTGTGTTCTTAAAGTGAACATGGAGAGTCGAACCTCCTCTGTGATTTTGTAGGGTCTTCTGGGTCAAGTAAATGGTGAACTATTTTCAGAAATCACCTTCAGTCACTCACGGGAAGAGCGTTGTTACTGTTTTTGATGGGAATACGCAGGGCTGGGAGGATATGGAGACAGACACGTGAGCTCTCTGGCAGGTGTCCGTGGTCCCATTTTTGGAAAACCAGCCTCATGCTTCAAGAACCTTAAAACAGCCCAAACCTTTGACCGGGTAACTGAAGTTCTGGGCATCTTGCTTGAGAGGTCATCGGAATTGCTGCGACTTCTGTTCACAAAGATGCTTATTGCTGCCATGGTTTTAATGGTGAAAAATTAGAAAAAAAACCCTCAATGTTCCATATCAGGTATAGGTTAGGTTTATATAAGATCTTACAGAATGGATTGTTATGGGTCCCTTCTTAATATTTCCCAACTTTTGTGGGGAAAATGCTTATAACATGAATTAAGCATTCAATACAGAATCATAGACACATACATAGAAATCTGTGCTGTCAGCCATGAGGGGAAAATGCAGAGAAACGAACTAAGAAGAAAACACCAAAACATCATTCCAGGTTATATCTGGGCCAGGAGTTGATGGGTGAGATTTCAGGTGGAAGAAAAGGACATTTCAGGAGTTGGGGGTCCAGAAAAACAGGAGAAGAGCCCCTGGCAGGTGCCCGGACAGGGCGGAGAACATTGTGGAGTGTGTGGGAACACTGGTTTGGTCGGGGGGGGGGGGGGGCGGGGGAGGTGAGTTTAGAAGCTGCAGGGGCGGCAGGATGGATGAAGGGCTCTTTTAAGCACTTAAGGAATGAGCCTGACCTTGAGCAGACTGAGATAGGGCCTTACACAGGGAGAGAAAAAAGTTGAGATTATAAAGGGAACATAAGTTTGGCCCTGAAATACACCCTCTCTCTGAGGCGATAATATTTCGTGGTTTGTTTCTCAGGTTCAGATTCAGAATAAGAAGGTGGACATCTCTAAGGTCTCCTCCAAGTGTGGGTCCAAGGCTAACATCAAGCACAAACCTGGTGAGTGCTGTCCCCTGCTTCCCCCAGGGTACACCTGAGCTGAGTCTGCCCCCGTGCTTTTGTCATTCCATAAAGATTCCTGGAACCACCGCCCCCCTCCCGCCCAGGAGACACCCCAGGAGACAGTAGCGGAAGCCACGCAGTTCAGTGCCTGTCGGGGAGGGGGACCCGGGGGCGCTAACCTCTTAAGTGCACCTGAGGAGGAGCGGGTGGTAAAGGCCACCGCCCGCACCAGCATTACGGTCTCCGGCGCCTGCTGCACATGGCACCCTATTACTGCGCCGGGAGCCGATGCCGGGGAGCCGTTGCCTTAGGGGTGGCGGGTGTTCCCAGGCAGTGGAGCACCAGCTGTGAGCTGGACAGAGAGTCATTCAGGGGCGCTGCCCAGGCCGCGGGTGAGGGTCTCGCTGCTGGGACGGTGTGTCCCCACCTCACCTGTCACTCCAACAACCTGTGTGTCCTGGTCCCACCAGGGCGAGGGCGCTTCCGCCGCAGCGGCTGGCACATCTGGCTCCTCGGAGGTCAGGGGCCCGTTAAGGTGAAGGCGAGGAACTCTCGGCAGAGTGTATTCTGTTTTAAAGGGTCAGAGCAGTTTGGCCCTTAGCTAAGCTTCCTCTCGCCCCTTTTATCTGGAGAACCCACTCCTGTGCGATGCCGCCTTCCCCAGTGTCGCTGACTGACGTGAGGCCGGGTGTTTCGGCGGTGGGGAGGGGTGGGCGGGAGTGTAGGACAGCCGGCCGACTTGGCACAAAGCCGGGTGCTCTGGTTTGTGAGGTGGGTCCAGGAGACAGGCCTCCAGAGGGGTGGGCCTGTGCGAGCAGTGTGGCCCCACACCCTGTGGCCGTGAGCTCTGAACCTTGTCCTTGTGCACAGGCCGCCTCCCCTCCCCAGCCGCCTGAGCACACCGGGCCCCGGGACTGGTCCAGTCTGCGCCTGTCCCTTCTCAGCTCGGTGCTGAGACTACTCCCGCCTCTCCTTTTCCTCCACGACAGAGAAGCCTCTTTCCACTTGCCTTCTCTTCACTACAGTGTCACTCACACAGAGGCGCGGACAGACCTCACTTCCATCCTACCTCTGGCCATCGCCAGCCTGACTGTGACTCTGGGCAAGTCGCTTCTCTTGTCCAGCACCAGCTCTGGCAGCTGTAAAACAAGGGTCCTGACCCCGATGGACAGGGCGTTCTTATGCTGCAAGGAAGTGGGGCGCCCTGCGCCACGCAGTCCGGGGGTTGTGATGTTGCCTAGAGAACCCGCAGCAGACACCCATCTCGGCACCTTTAGGGGCTTGACTGGAGGCTGTGCTGCAGGCCTGCGGTGGGGCTGAGGGTGCCTTTCTTCTCTGTGGAGGTGTTCCTGCTGGCCGGCTGCAGACCGTCAGCCCACTTTGGAGAAGACTAGTCCTGTCCAACAAGCGTGTCCACTGTCCTTTCCTCCTCTGTGCTCAGAACTATTGGGAGCAGGCCCCATGTTCCCCGTTTCTGTGTTGGGCACATAGCCAGTCCTTGGCCCAGCTAGCATTCCTGGTCCAGCCGCCTGACTTTGCCTGTGTGACCGGTTGTATTTTGGTACCAGGTGGAGGAGACGTCAAGATTGAAAGTCAGAAGTTGAACTTCAAGGAGAAGGCCCAGGCGAAGGTGGGATCCCTCGATAATGTGGGCCACCTGCCTGCAGGAGGTGCCGTGAAGGTAGTGAGTGGGTCACCAGGGGGACACGGCTTGGGAAGGATTGGTGGGGTTATGCAGCAGGAGTCTGGGTCCCAGGTTCCTGGGCACCTGTCACCGCCCCTCAGTATCTTCAGGAGTCTTGTGTCACCCACACCATCGTGTTCTCCCAGTGTCCTTCATCAGTCCTGAGTGAGGCAGGAGAGGTAAAGAGGCCCCAGCCCAGCTGTCTCTCACCTGTCTAGCTGGAGACAGAACCTCTCCTGACAGCCATGGCCCTCCTTACTTTTTGAGTCCATCTCAGCCATTTCCAAGGGGACTGTGGCCCGGGGCATGGACCCCCCACACCACAAGGCCCGGTTCTCCCCAGCTACCTCATGAGAGGGGGTGTGGGTCCAGGCTCCATGCCGGGCTCCATTCTGGGCCTGGGAGCAGGATAGCACATTTCCAACTCCCGGCGACACCTGCCTCTGGACGGACTGCTATGGTCGGGGCTCAGGTGGGCAGGACTTCCCATCCTCGGGACTGGCTGGGCCTCTCCTGTCTTCCCTCCCTCCCCGCCTCCCGCCTTCCCTCCCTCCCTCCTTCCACGGCACTGTGAGACCCTTTGTGTGCCAAGATGCTGTCTGTCCTTTCTGTGTTGTTGGGTGGTTGGGGGGACACGGGGCAGTACCTTGCAGGCTTCTGAGCATGACCACGTCTGCAGCTGCTCAGGGGAAGGTGAACGAGGGAGCGGGCACAAGAGCAGCAGCAGGGGTCCTTCCCTCCTGCATCCGATGCCCAGCCAGGCCCGTGTCCCCTCTCCTGTCGGTGCTCTGGTTCAAGGCCTGACTGGCTTCTGTGTGGGGTCCTGGCTCTGTCACAGGCCCTCTGTTCACACCTCCATTCCATTGAGGAGCCACTCCCAGTCTGTCCTGGGGGTTGGGGGGGGGTGCTCTCTCCGGTGTGGTCGCTAGTCCAAAGCCACATGGCAAGTATGTGCAGACCAGGGTTTACACCTGGGCCTTTCTGACCCCACATCTTGTGTTCTTTTCTTTATTCACATCATCTCCCTTAATTGTTTCTGGAATTGTTTTTCTAATACAGAGGCCTGTCTCCTTCACCGTTCTGATTAGAAACCGCTGTAGAGTCTTCCATGGCCACCTTTCCAGTGTCCCAGGGCACAGCAGCCTCCCACTGGCCTTCCCTCTTCTGTCCACCCCACCCTCCTCCTGTGAAGCCCTGCAGGCCCCGAAGTCTCCCTGGGTCACCCCTCTCTGGACCCCTTCTTCCCTTCCTTGTGTCCCCAGGCTCCGGAAGGGTGTCCCGCACAGAAGAGGTCTCGGTGTCTGAGGACGGGTGAACAGGCAGAGCTGCCCCATGAGTTCCCAAGGGAGCCCCTTTAGCACATGCTCTGTGGCGGGTGTGGTCTGAGATTCATCGGGTCAGAGGTGGCAGGCTGCGCCCCTTGGGAACTGACTCCCAGCTCCCCGAGCTCCCTAACCGGCCTGCAGTACCCCTGCTTCCCGACCTGATTCCAGACCCACTGTCTAGAGATCGTCCTGGGGGTTTTCGCCAGCGATCAGATGTCATGGCTCTTTGGCGCCTTGTTGAGAAGCCCACACCTCTCCCCTCAGAAGACTGTGAAACTGTGTACTTCACAGAGGAGCCCCCCGGGTGTCACTAGCCAGGCTGCACGTTGGGGCTGGGGCCGAGTTCTCGCTCTGCACTGGCTGCCCAAGCCAGGAGTCCTCTCATAGGTGGGGCAGGGGTGGGGAGCATGTGGTCTGGAGTCTCCAGAGGACTGTACCTAAGTCCAGTGGGGGGGGCAGGGGGCAGGGAGGGGCTGTGTGTAAAACCCACCATCACCCATCCCACCTCCTCCCCGACTGACCCTGCACTGTCTCCCCCACTGTTTCATTGTAGACTGAGGGCGGTGGCAGCGAGGCCCCTCCGTGTCCGGGCCCCCCCGCTGGGGAGGAGCTGGCCAGCCCTGAGGCAGCCCCCGAAGCTGGCGCCCCCACTTCAGCCAGTGGCCTCAGTGGCCACCCCACCCTGGCAGGGGGTGGTGACCAAAGGGAGGCCCAGACCTTGGACAGCCAGATCCAGGAGACAAGTAAGTGGCTGGGCTTGGCCTGAGGGCCAGCCGGGGGCCCTGCCACTGGCTGCAAATTGAAACTCCTTTTTTTTTTGACTGGAGTGTGGCCTAAATTTTAACCAAGCAACCTTTTATTTTCCAGGCATCTAATGATGACATTCTGGTCTCGTCTTCCGTCCCCTGTGTTCCCTCTCTTGTGTCCCTTGTTCCCCCCTCCCTTCCCTCCTCCCGTGTCACTGCAGATTGAGACCTACAGGCTGACGTTCCGGGCAAATGCCAGGGCCCGCACCGACCACGGGGCTGACATTGTCTCCCGTCCCCCCCACTTCCCTGGCGGCCCCAGCTCAGGCACCCGCGCCCTTGGCTCCCTCACCCGGGCTGCTCTATAGACCCCACATGGCTTGGGTGCTGGGCAGTCCTCCGGGGCCCCCGCCCCTTCCCCCTGCCTTGCTTGCCCAGGGCAGCAGCAGGCCCACCCCCCAGACCTCCTCCAGTTCCTGCCCTGGGCCCAGCTCCTTGCTTCGTTCCTGCCCCATCATTGCGCACTGCTCCGCAGACGAGGTTGGGAGGTGAATGGGGTGGGGAGGCCAACTTGGGATCTCGTGGGATCTAGGAGGGGGGATCCAGATTCCAACCTCGTCTTTGGGTTTTTCGGACCAAACCCAAGAGAAACTGACATACCCGCCCTCCTCGCCGGGTCCACCTGAAGGGAAGAGTGGAAGTGGATGGCCGCGGGGTGGTAGGGTGCTGCCTGCAGCCCCTGGAGCCCGCTAAGCCACCGCCTCTCCCCTTGACCCCACAGTGGTGCCCACCACACAGGTGGGGCCAGGTGCCTCTTGCTGCCCTGCCCCAAGCTAGTTAGGGGTTGGTTCTGCCTGTCCCTGCTGCTTCCTGTACCTGCCTAGCTGCTGCCACACTTCCCTTTCTCTTGTTTTATCTTTTTTTTTTTTTTAAATCTAAAAACTGGTAGAGGAGTTTTGCAGGTTGAAGCCATGTGTAAATGAAAGTTCTCAGTAGGTGTTAAAGGAAATAGGGAGGGGAGATCCTTAAGCCTCCAGCCGGGAGGTCAGGCATCGGGGGCTGCCTTGGCCTGGGCCCCATGGGGCCCCAGAGAAGTGTGGGCAGGGTGGGTGAGATGCAGGGGCTGTGGCCTGGTGAGCACAGGGCACACCAGGGGCTGGTCAGCGCGTGGACTGGTGGTTCTGGTATTTCGTGTGTATGCTGCTTTTCTTTTCTAACCAAGAGGCTGGTTTTGGCATCTCTATCTGTCTCATTCCCTGGGATCTAGTGGGAGATACAAGGTCGGGCTGGAGAAACAGGGAAGGGCCGTGGAGGTCAAAATCCTCCAGGCTTGCAGGCCTGTGACACTAGAGCCCTCAGTTACTGGGGAGCCCCAGATGTCCGGAACTCATGTGGATGATGGGGAATCAGGTATGGAAATTTAAAAATAAAAGCATGAGAGGCCACCTCCCTTCCCGTACAGCCTGACTGGAGAGTGGGGAGAGGCGAGGCCGGCCTGTGGAGGGGTGTCCCAGCCAGGGCCATCATTGGGATGGCTGCAATGATGAGAAATCCCGGGAATTGTATTGACACGAAGATTCTTATTGCACTTGTATTTTTTTTGTATTAAAGTTTGCATGGTTTCTAATAAAGGATTAAAATGTAACAGTTTGTAGTGAAATGGCCGGGGAGTCTCCCAGGGCTGCTCCTCCGCAAGAGCATTTTCTGCAGTGCAGACTTGCCCCTGAGGAGGTGGCCACAGACTCGCCCCCCCCCCCCCCACCAGTCCTCCCCGCCGCTGCTCCCGGTGAACCTCGGAGCTGAGAAGGTAGGGACTCTTGGCTTAGGTTCAGATTTGATCTCCACGTAGAGGGAGGGCATCTGGGCCATTAGGTTCTCCCACTTCTGAGGTAGCATTTTCCTTGGGGAGATTTGATGCCACATCCCCAGCTCCCCAAACACATACCGTGGGGGGCTTGTGGAGAAAGTGTTCCCCGAGACAATGACTGAAGAATGCTTTGTGCCAAGGACATCAGGGCACCTGTGTTTTGTCAGCAGGAGGAAGCGGCAGAATGAAGCAGTAGACCGTGCAGGGCCTGAAGGGTACCTCTGTCCTCCTTGTCTTAGTCCCAGGCCCACACGGACGCTGAGGTTCACAACCGACTCTGGGTCTGAGGGTGGGGTGGGAGAGGTGACCCTAGTAGAGAGCTCTCTAGGTGGCCTGGAGTGGTCATTTTTCTGAGGGGTGGGCTTGTCCCAGTTCCCTTGAAGTATCCCCCAAGCCAGAGAAGCTGAGAAGGCTGCCCCGACAGCTGGGGACCAGAGGCCCCTGGGAGCTGTGTATACCTGCAGCCGTTTGGGGATGCGACGTTTCTGTACCTCCAGTTTGCTTATGGCTCAGCCATTGCCTGTGTCGATCTGTGATTCTGTTGTACCGATTTCAAGAGTAAATAAAGCTCGTGATGTCCCACCACATAGGCCCTGTGTATCTTCTGTATATCCTGGTTGGCCGTTACCTTGCATCAGGAGACTGATGTGCACCGTGCAGTCTTGACAGCCGTAGCCTCTCATCTGTGAATTTCTGGATGTGACCAAGGGAAGGAAAGTCCTCGCTGGCAGCCAGGGCTGCCACACAACCTGAGGCTGCTTGAGGGTCAAGTAAGGTTCGAGGGCCCTTAGCTGCCCGTGGAACTTCTCCCCCAATTCTGCTTGGGGCTGGGAGTGGCAGCCAGAGTCCATGAGGACACACGTCGTGCACGTACCACTGGCCCAGAGAGGGAGATCTGGACGAGTGCGTGCTCAACACCCACTGTCCCAAGCTGCAAGGCTGTAGGACCAGGCGGCGCCTGCAACGCAGGCCCGGCACCAGTTAAGCCCCTCCCTCCCCTGTGACCTTGGGCCGCAGTAAGCAGGAGTTTGGGGATCACAGAGCGCAGGATGCTGGGGCCCTGAGAGAGGAGCCCCCAGCGGAGAGCGATGCTCACAAGGGATAAATAGAACTTTATTTTAAATAAACATTTGCACTCTGTACACAGCCCCAGCAGACACGGGGCTCAGTCGTCGGCCGTCTTGCGCACGTCAAAGCTGCCACAGGGCCCGCGCAGCAGCTCCGCCAGCAGGGCGAGCAGCTGCCCGTGCTCCTGCTGCACACTGGGCGGAAGTGCGGCCAGCTCGCTGCGCAGGCTCCGCTCCACCATGCGGCCCAGGGCCCGGCGCAGCTCCCTCAGCAGCCGCACAGTGCGGGAGTCCCCCTCCAGCCTCAGAAGGTCACTGTCACTCAGGGAGATGGTGGCCCGGCGCCCATCATCTGGGGAAGGGAGGAGGCGGTGGAAGGCCGGGGTGAGGCCAGGCCCCGATAGATACAGACCGGCCCGAACCGCAATGGGGTTGGGGGCAGGGGCGTGCCGGCACCCACCACGTATGTGGACGTCCCCGTCTGTCAGCAGCAGCACGGCCAGCGGATGCACCTGGGAGGAGTCCCGGACGAAGACACTGCCATTGGACTTGACAGCCATGAAGTACGTCAGCCATCGGCTCCGGAGCCGCGTGGCCTCCCTGGGGAACACAGGGCTGGGTGAGGCTGCCCTCCCGGGGAGCACGCCCGCTGCTCCTCCCCGGCCCTGCCTGCCTCCTACCTGTTAATGGTCGACTTGTGCAGCAAGATGTTGCCTGATTTGGTCCTGTATGTGACGCTGTTGGGCTTGAACTTGCCCTGCCGGGTCACCTTGCCCTGCCTCACCTGCAAGGATGAAGGAAAAGACTGGCTGAGCAAGAAGCCGAGGATGGGCGAGGAGGCCGGGGCCCGCCGGGCCCGCCCCGAGGCAGCACCTGGATGAGGTTGGGGTAGAGGCCGGCCATCAGCACGCCCTTCACCAGCTCCTCCTCCTCACTGTACTCGTTGCACTGGGCAGAAGCCAGGGTGCAGTCCGAGGGCTTTCCCACCAGGAAAGCCTCATAAATGTTCTCTGAGAACTGCTTGATGAGTCCTGGGGAGTTGGGGGCGGGTGAGCCTGCGGCCCCCGAAGCCACGAGGCCGGGGGACGACACGCTCTTGGCGCCTCAGCCGGGGGTGGGGGGTGGGCCGGGAGGGGCTGGAGACGGGGTGAAGCCCACTGACCGTGGATGAAGCGCAGGCTGGGCGCGTACAGCAGGTTCTCCTCCAGGTAGTTCTCACGGGAGCTGCGGTCCTGCCAGCGCAGCACCTCCTCCCAGCCGGCCACAGCCCGCACGAAGGCTAGGTGGTCACTGCCACTGTCGTGGCTCAACAGCGCCTTCACCTGGGAGGGGGTGGGAGGGGGCGCCGGGGTCACAGGGGGAGGGCCAGCGGTGGCCGCCTCGGGACAGAGGTAGGGGCGGGCTGGAGAGGAGGAGGAGGAAAAGGGCCTCGGAATGGGGCCGGGTCTGACCTTGTCCACCTCCGCCCGGTTCTGCAGGCTACTGCTGAAGGGGTCCCGGGTGAGGCAGGAAACGACCACCAGCAGCGGGTGCAGGCAGCGGAAGATGGCAGCCAGCACTATGGCCTTGGCCAGCCGGGGGTCGGTGGAGATGTGGGCCAGGCGCTGCCCCAGGGTGGTCAGGTACTCCCGCTGGTCCAGCACTCCTGTGACAGCTCGGCATCAGGATCGTCCGCGAGAGCCATGCTGCGACCCCCACCCGGCTGGCCCTGCCACACTCACCGATCTCCTGGAGCAAGATCACAGCCTCGTCCACCGCCTTAATGTTCGGACTGTCCACAGCCTTGGAAAGGAACTCCACTGCCTACGGCAAGAACCGACCAGAGCCTGCCCTGAGCCCGAGTCCCGCCCTCGCCTGACTGCATCCAGCCCGTGCCCAGCCCCACCTCCGGCGCACCGTCTTCTCGGGCATGTGGATTTTGGCTTGTAGCACCAGGTTCTCAAGGGGCGTGCGCAGAATCTCCGGCACTTGGAAAGGGACCATTTTCTCCAGCCGGCTCCGTGGGAATAGGTGGTAGGCAAAGCCCGACTGGCAGCGGCCGGCCCGGCCCCGGCGCTGGATCACATTGGCTCGTGACACCCACACAGTCTCCAGGCAGGACACCTGGGGGAGGGGGTGGGTGAGTGGTGACACAGATGCCAACGGACCTTCCTCACTGCTCCCCCACATCTGGCCTTCACCTCACTTAACCCCTCAATGCGCCCCCCACAACAGGGAAACCGAGAGCCCACGAGTGTGGCCTCCTCCAGACACACACGGCAGATGCAAGGCCGATCTGGGCTGGGGAGCCACCTCGGAACTTCTTGTTCTTCCCCCCAGGGGATGGCTAGGCCCAGGAGATGGGTGCCACCTTGGTCTTCAGGTCATAGCGTTCCTCCTTGTGCAGACCGCTGTCCACCACGTGCACAATGTCATTGACTGTAATCGAGGTCTCCGCGATATTGGTGGCCAAGACGATCTTGCGCACCCCGACTGGCGGCTGCTGGAATATGGCCTTCTGGTCCATCATGGGGATGTTGGAGTGCACTGGTGGGCAGCAAGAACACGCTGGTTATGGGCACTGCTCCTGCTCCCTGTGATGAGGGCACAGGGCAAGGGTTTTGACCCCATTTTGATGAAACTGAGGCCCAGGTCAAAAATACGGCCAGTAAAAGTGGAAAAGCTGACAAAATTAGGGCAGCCTGGTCAGAAACCCAGACCCCTTGAGTCCCAGTTGGGTCAGTCCCCAGAACAGACGGCAAGGCTGGTGTGTGGGGGCCAGGATGCATGCTCTCACCTGGCAGGATTAGGTACTTGCTCTCGTGCATGCCCAGGGCCTCCTGGAGGCGTTGCTGCACTCCTTTGATCTCCTGCCACCCAGGCAGGAAGCAGAGGATCCCACCTGTAAAGGGGCCCTGCAGGCATGAGCTGTCACTCTCCGGCAGGTGGAGGTCAGGGTGGGGCCGGGGCAGAGGGGAAAGCACCCACCTGGTTCCCCTCGGGCATCGATGTGCAGAACCAGGTCCGTCACGAGATCCAAGTCGAGTGCACATTCATCCTCAGACTAGGTTAGGGGAAGAGAGGCCACAGTCACAGCCCCAGGGAAGGACACAGTCACTCTGTGACTCCGTGAAGCCTGGGCACTCAACCGGTCACCTCCAACCCTCACCACACTCTTGCCCAGAAACCACCCCCCCTCCCTGATTGTTCCATTTCTATCAAGGAAACTAAACCTCGGGAGCATTAACTCACCCTAGGCCACCAAGCCACAGGGACAGGGAGGAGGGGAATCCAGAGGGAAGGCCGGGAAGGGCTGGGGCAGGCACGTCCCCTCACCTCGTGGTGCCGGTGCCGGTGCGGATACTGGTGCTTGCCCAGCTTGGCCAGAATGTCCTCCAGGTAGTGCTCCTTGACAGGGTACATGAAACCCGGCACCTTGATGACAGGGCAGCCACCAAAGTAGCGGGAGAAACGCTCATTATCGCCCGTGGCGCTCATGAGCACCAGCCGCAGGGCCGGGTTGAGCCGCTGCAGGCCCTTGAGCAGAATCAGCAGAAAGTCTGTATTCACGTCCCGCTCGTGGACCTCGTCCACGATGACATGGCTCACGCCCTCCAGGCTGGGGTTGCTCTGCAGCTTCCGCAGGAGGATGCCCACGGTGCAGAAGAGCAGGGCCCCGCCTCGGGCCGGGGGCTTGCTTTCCAACCGCACCTGGAAGCCCACGTTCCGGCGCAGAGAGGGGCCCAGTTCGTGGCTGACCCGCTGTGCCACCGACACGGCGGAGATGCGGCGCGGCTGGGTGATGATCACGTTGCAGCGGGCACCGCGGCCTTCGGTCACGTAACGCTCCAGCAGCAGCTGGGGGATGCGTGTGGTCTTTCCACAGCCCGTGTCCCCAGAGATGACCACCACTGGGTGCTGCTCAATGGCATTGAGGATCGTGTCCCGGTGCGGGTCCACAGGGAGCTGGGGGGCCTCCTGCCAGACTGGCCCTCGCCGCCGCCACAGCTCCAGCAAGTTCTGGCTCAGACGAACCTCCTCTGCTTCTGACAGGGGCATGTAGGGCTTGCCTGTGATAGGGTCACTCAGAGGCCCTGAGTCCTTGCCCAAGGGCAAGACGTCATCACTCTGCAGCCGAAGTTCTGGGGAGATCCATGAACTGTCCACAGGGTACTGCGGGATGGGAGAAGCAAGCAAAATGGTGAGACAGACACCTTCTTCCTCATTCACTCGCGAGCCTTGCCACACGTTTCACCTGGGCCAGATGCCGTGGCTTGGCCTCCTGGCCAGGGGACTCAGTGCACGGCTGCCCGAGGACTCTCGTGGGCAAGACTGGGCTACTCAGGGCAAGGGTGCTCCCACACTCCAACCTCTGCAGCGAAAACAGGGAGTCACTCCCGCCGGTTGCAGGTGGAGGCTTTCAGTGCAGAGAAGACGGAGGCAGGCGGGGGGCGGGGTGGGGGAGGGGTTCTCCTGGTTCTCTTACATGGTTCAGGAAGGTTTCTATCTTGCGGAGGATGGGCTCAGGCACCTGGATGGTACACGGCCGGCGCTGGGTCTCACCCAGCTCACGCAAGGAGGCCAGGTTATACATGGCGTGGGTGAGCGGCTCGTTGTTGCGGTCCACCAGGCCCAGGCTCTGCAGTGGGGGAGACACTACAGCTTGATCTATGCCTCTGCCTCCCCAGAACGGGCCCAGACAGGCTCAGGAGCTTGAGAGAAATCGTGCAGAGCAACCTCTTTTCTAAGAGATTTTGCTTTTTAGTGGACATTGTGCAGAAGAGAGCAATTAGGAACCAGGAAAATGTAAATCTTCACCCCTGCCCCAAAATTTAACTAGTTAAAATCAATTCAAGAAAAGCAAGACCTGACCTGCCCGAAAGGAATACCCCTCAGAAAGTTCTGCTTGAGCAGCCGGGGGGCCCCACAACAACCCATTCTCACCTCTAGGAATTCCCAACACGGACGTCTCAGCCAGGTAGGCTAGGCCCTTAATGACCCCATCACGACCTCACAAGCACCCTCTGTGTTCACTGCCTCCAAAGCACACCCAACCCCCCTCGACCTTTCCGGTCCAGCTGCCGCCCCACCCGGTCTCCACATGGTACCCGTTCCATCTGTGACCCCATTACACAAATGCACGTGGAATTCCTTGGAAATGTCTACTCCTACAACTCAGTAAACACTGCGTCTTATTTCCCTACGTGTCCAAAGCCACCTCATCAGGCATAAAACAAGGCATCCCAACACCTCTGGCAAGTGTGCAAAACCAGTTCTTTTTCCCTAATCTCGTGTTTCCGTCACCTTTAATACCAGGATTCTACCCGCCCTCTGAAGCTCAGATCAAATACTCCCTCCTTCAAGGCTGCCCCCACAGGGCCTGACCCCTTTCCTCTGGCCTCCCGGCAGGTCTCAAGAGCAAGGATCTAGTCCCTGGACCAGCACGGCCACCTTGCTCTGGAGACACTGCCAATTTCCCAGGCCTTCGAGTTTACCTGTGGCCTCTGACAAGCAGCCAGCCAGCGGAAGCACCGCTGCCAACTGGGAGCCAGCTCCTTTCCGCGACAGGGCTGTCCCGTGCCGAGAGCCTCCTGATCCTCAGTACCTGTGTCTGTCAAGTTAAAATTCAGACCTCTGCAAAGTTCCACCAATTAGCCCCAGTTTGGTCTCCTGAACCACAGGCACCTGTATCTCTCCTCTCTTATTCTCTGGGCTCTGTTCTCTCTCCCTGTCAGCTGTATTGAAAATGGGGTTCCCAGAGGCGAACACACACCAACGATGTACCTGACCAGAGCAAAGCAGGCCCTCCTTGCTCTCTTCCTCTGCAAACTAAACCTGTACTGGGGCACCTGGGTGGCTCAGTCAGTTAAGCGTCGGACTTCAGCTCAGGTCATGATCTCACGGTTTGGGAGTTCGATCCCCGCATCGGCTCTGTGCTGATGGCTTAGAGCCTAGAGCCTGCTTTAGATCCTGTGCCTCCCTCTCTCTCTGCCCCTGCCCCTCCCCGACTTATGCTCTGTCTCTCAAAAATAAACATTATTAAAAAAAATTTTTTTTTAAAAAACAAACTAAATCTGTACTGATGTGGGCTCAGATTCCCCACTTCTCCGGCAAGCACAGCAGCACTGGCTCCCACCACTGGGCACAGCTGGCCTCCAGGGCCTCTCCAAGGGAACTGCCTGCTGGAGGCCACGCTGTGTGCACCTTGGGGTTAAATGAATCTAATCTCCATCCCAGATAAATGTCTTATTACTTGTTTTGCCCACAGAGCCCAGGTAACCAAGATATCTCTAGATACCAAGTCTGCTGCTTGGCACAGCACCAATTCCTCCTGCTTTATGCCATTCACAGCAACAGGCATGTCCCCTCCTGGCTTCACCCGGCTCTGGGCAACAACACCGAAAAGGCTGAGCTCGCAGGCAAAGTACCTTCTGAGAGAGTGAGGAATTCCTGGAAACAGCAGTCATGAGGCCTGACAAGCAAGGCTTGGACACCAGATGCTGTTGTGCTCAGGCCAAAGGCCTGCTGTGGTGGGTTTCATTTCCTGGAGACTTGGACCAATTCGCCAAGGGTAGGGAAGCTCTAAGACCTCCCATGCCTCACACCAGGGACCCTCCTGGACTCACCTTCAGTTTCTTACAGGCCAGGGCTGCTGCCTTATTCTCAGCCTCTGCTTTGCGGCGCCCTTTGGCGACAAAGGTCATAGGACAGGGCCAAAGCAGAGTGAGGGTGGACAGCTTGGTCTTGGTGCCCACAGT
The DNA here is from genome assembly GCA_030068075.1 of Paguma larvata. NCBI lineage: Eukaryota > Metazoa > Chordata > Mammalia > Carnivora > Viverridae > Paguma > Paguma larvata. The sequence continues at coordinate 16,278,043 of CM057842.1, read as the reverse complement.
ATGGAACTGCATGAGATTCTACATGGAAGGCAAGAGAGATGGTTATGGAAAGACAGAGAATGTATCCTCAGAATGCCAAGGAACCCAGTCTTGGAATTAACCCCCATCTTAGCAGGTGCTAAACATCAGCCACGCGAGATGCCAACGCACAGGCAGAAGGAAGCCCCTCTAGGGCTGCAGTTCCCTAGGACGGAGCTGGCTTCTCTGGCCATCCTGTGGTTTCACAGCAGAAGAGACCGTCTGGATGATGCTGCCACCCACCCTCCTAGCCTAGTGTGCTCTCAGCACCTTCGAAGACACCAGGGATGGTGGCAGCTGTGGGGTGAGCAGTCAGCATGACAGAACCAGGCACATCCTGGGGGTGCGTGAAGGCCTTACCCCTGGAGAGGAGCTGTGCTTACTGAAGCCCTGAGCCCGGCCACAGAGATGAAATTCATGCCTCCGCAAGACAGCGCCACCAACACCCCACTGCCGCCAGCCACCCCGGACCAAGCTTGGGTCTCCAGCTCCCGTGGCGCCAGCCCACCCGGAGCTCCCACACCGACATCTAAGCCGTCCTGGCTGCTTCACACTCTTCACAGGCCAAGGACTGGACCCCCGACCGGCCTAGGTGCGGGCTGAGGGTACAGGTATCCTCCACCGTGGCTCGCACCTGTAGCTTCCCTCCTACCTGGCCCCGGGGAAAAGCACACACAACCAAGCCAGCTCCCCACCCACACGTACTTCCAGGAGACCCAACTCACCTTAGCTGTGGAGGACGATGTTGCTATCTGAATCACTTTGGCCAGAAGGTTCTTGGGAAGTGGAAACTGGGTCAGAGCCCTAATAGCACTGTCGTCGTCTGTCATTTCAAAGGAACCCCCCCTGGGAGGACCAAAAGTTTAGGTGAAAAAGCTCCATCTCTTCCTAAGCCAATTTCCCCTCTGACTCTGAGGCCCAGCTGGCTAGGACACTGCAGGGGCGCAGCAGGCGGCAAGGAGGCACGGGAAGGACGGCAGGCCGAGCATCTTCACTCAGCCTGTGATCCTCTCAGACACACTGCATGACTGATGCTCCCTCAGCTTCCCCAAACAGATAACTGAGGGCAGGGGCAGGGGCCCAGGGCCAGGCAGAGTAGTGGCTAGGCCTCAGAGGGACCCAAGTGTGAGCCGGACAGAGGGTCCGTGCTGCCGTGTGCCGTACGAGTCCAGCCACACCGTAAAAGACCACTCTCCCCAGGAATGGTGGACATACCAATGACCAACGGGACTCGCAGACTGAGGTGTAGCGGGGGCCCTCCCATCTCAGAGAAGGCTCCCAGGGAACATCTACCATCCTCACGTCAAGAGGCAGTCAGCCTTCCCTGCATCTCCCACGTCCAGCTCTACCTCGAGTCCCTGAGTGGGGTGTGGGAGTCCTGCTGGGCCATGGACAGGAAGTCGGTGACATCAATGGTCCCCTCTTCTAGCTCTTCCTCCTCATCCTCCTCTTCCTCCCGGCCCAAGGAGCGGGACAGGCCCCCAGGTCCCCCTGGCCGGATGCTCTCAGGATTCAGCTGCCGCCACGAAGTAGGTGGCATGGTGGGTTCCGGGCGCCACCAGCTGTCAGCCGGAGAACCAAAACGATCGGCTAGCACACGATATCTGGCTGCATCAAACAGCTCATTTCGGGGACCCAGCAGGCCCCAGCCCTGGGGGATGAAGGGGGAAGGCATGTTGTGAAGGTCCATTCTCACACCTCTGGTCTGCCCAGCACCTGCCCCCTTACACTAAAAGTCCCCTATGCAAGAGCCAAGCCTTTGTACCTGTCTGCCTGCTTCAGCCCCAAGTCCAGAATTAGACATCAAGAAGGCCCTTAACATGTCCAGCTCTGAGGACACATGTGTGGCCTGAGTCTTGATTTTGCTCGGGTTATGATCTCACAGTTCCTGAGTTCGAGCCCCCACATCGGGCTCTGCGCCGACAGTGCAGAGCCTGCTTGAAATTCCCTCTCTCCCTATCTCTCTGCCCATCCTCCACTCACACTCTCTCTCAAAATACACTTAAAAAAAAAAAGTCTTAGCTCTGACGGGGCGCCTGAGTGGCTTAGTTGATTAAGAATCTGATGACTCTTGATTTTGGCTCAGGTCATGATCTCATGGTTCATGAGTTCAAGCCCCACGTCAAACTCCATGCTATCAGCGCAGAGCCTGCTTGGGATTCTGTCTCTCCCTCTCTCTGCACCCTCCCTTAAAATAAAAAAGTCTAGCTCTAACACATGAAAATGACAAAGTAAGCTCGTATCAGACCTATCAGACAAAAAAATTGAAGGAAAAAAAAACCCCACAGGCAATGGGGAAGCAGATCCAGTCACAGAGTGATCTAGAAAGCTTCAGTGAAGACAGCAGTTAGGAAAAAAGGAGCTCACACCACAAAACAGATCTATCTCTAACATGAGAATCCTATGCTGAGAATGTATTCTAGAAATAACCTGGGATGCTTTTAAAGCCTTTTATACGAAATCCATCATTTTGAAATATAGCTTCATTCTTTTCTAGAGAGAACACCAAATAAAAAGTGCTGACTCTCCAGCACGCATGAAGTGACATGCTGGCCACCCTGAACACCATCAGGAGAGATGAGACCTGGTCCCTGCCTCCAGGAAACCAAATCCACGAGGCAGAACAGAAATGCAGACGGCCAGGGTCTAAGGGACCACAAAGTGAGAAGCTGGATGGACACAGTTAGCAGCATTCCAATCAAAGTCTGGATATGCTGCTCGTACACCTGACAAGAGCACACAGTCACCTCTGTGTCGCTGGCAGCTGGCACCAAGCACGAGAGCAATGCTCAGTGGTCTGGTTTGGGGGGAGGAAAGAGCCGAGGACCTGTGAGTACAGACACTGGGGAATGAAAACGCTGTGCGCTTCAGAGTCCGTAAAGGACTCTGATAACAAAAACGCTCCGATTAAATAGGCAAAGAACTTCAACAGACATTTCTACAAAAAAGGTAGACAAACGGTCAATAGCACAAGCAAAGACACAAATGCATTCTCCAAAACTACAGCTCTCTGCAGCACACCATAAAACAATACCTATAGGCACAAATCCTCAAAATCTGCTCCCTCCTGACGGAGGTATATTTGCAGGAAAAACTCCCCCGAAGAAGCAATCACTGTGTTTTTGACTGTGGAACTTAGTTTTCCATAAACTCATCGTCAGCGTGGTTTCATATTGCTCCCTAGGGCATCTGCAACATTTTTAACTTCATCGGGTCGAAAAAAGTGTATGAGAGCTGCCAAGCGGTCCCTTCTCTTCCCCCCAGACATCTCAGAAGGTGGCTCCACTTGGCCTTAGCGCAGCTCCCTGGAATTTGTAGCTGTGCGTTTCCCAAGAGGAAGACATACAAAGGACATGGTGAGAAAATGCTTATGGCAGCTGTGAAGAGCTGACGGACTGTCCTCTGACAGTCAGGGACAACGACTGGAGATATGAAAAGCGAACACTGCCTTTTGCTGCATTCTGTCCTTTTTAGCTCACCTGGACAATATTTTACATACTGGGAAAACACAAATTTAAGAGTTTACCTTAAAAAAAGAGAAAAGGTGCTTAACATCAGTACTCATTAGGGAAAAGCAAAGCAAAACCGTGAGATACCACCTCGCACCCCTTAGGGAAAACAACAGTGCTGGTACAGATGAGGACAGACTGGAGCCCTCGTGCACTGCTGGTGGGAATGTGACATGTTACAGCTGCTGTGGAAAACAGCATGGCAATTCCTCTACCTCCTACCATATCACATGCCATGCCACACCACACACTACCATATACTGTACTACCATGCGATCCAGCAGTTCTGCTCCTGGGAATTGAAAGCAGCGTCCCGAAAAGATCAGGACTAAGCAGCTTAAACAGGAGGGGAACTGTGACCCAGGCAGCATGGACAGGCCTTGAGCACACTATGCTACGGACAATAAGCCAGTCACAAAGAGAAAAATACCGTATGATTCCACTGGTGTGAGGATATGAAGTCCCTAAGGGAGTCAAATTCACAGAAACAGGCAGAGAATGGTGGCTGCCAGGGGCTGAGGGGGCAGGGAGCGGGGATTTGTTGTTTAATGGGTAAAAAATTTCAGTTTTACAAGGTGACGAAGCTCTGGAGATTGGATGCACGAAGTTCAGTACTACTGGAGTGTTCTCTAAAAAAAGGTTCAGACAGTACATTTTACATTCTGTATAACTTACCACAATTCAACAAACATATATGCAAAGAAGAGGCTATGAACGGAGCGTAGATCGGGAAAAGGGAAAGGGCTGGGAGGAGAGGAACGGGACCATGACCTGCTGCACACAGGCCGCCTTCAACATCCAGAGAATCTCTCGCCCTCGGCGCTGCTGACCTCTGGGCCAAGGTAATTCTGTTGTGGGGGCCGTGCTCTACATCCCCGGCCTCAGGCCGGGAGCCACCAGAAGGTCTCCAGACATTCCCAAATGTCCGTGGGGGTCAAACCCCCCTCCCCGCAGGAGAGAGTCCCAGAGGCAGAGCCGCTCAGAGAGATGGAGGTGTCAGAGAAGTTCGGCGACGAGGCTGGACCGCTGAGAGATGGGCCTGCCCCCAGGAAGAGGGGGTGAAAGAAGAGATGTGCACAGAGGGTGGGGCAGGAAGAGGAGCCTGTAGTGAGCCAGAGAGGAGGAGAGGGAGGAGCGACCCCGGGGGCTGAGGAAGACATGCCCGAAACATTCGAGCAAAGCGAGGACTGCAACAGGCCGGCCTGGCGGAGTGTTGCTCCAGTCCATCAACAGTTGCCTGGTGGCCACTGCTGTCTGTCAGGCACCGTGGGGAAAAGGCAACCGGCGAGCAGGACAAGGGCCGCGACACCGCAGTGGGGAAAATGCAAGCCGCAGGCACAGAAAGCTGTCTGCTTTCTGGAAACCACGGGAGCAGGGCCGAGGGGAAGGATCAGGACACTGAAGTATGCGTGAAGCCCATGAAAAAGACTCAAGAGGGAGGATCCAAAACTTACATGAAAGGACAGGAGAGGGGATGGAGAAGACACAGAAAGAGGACAGAGAAAAGAAAAGGGTGGTGTGGGGGCCAAGGCTGGGAAGAGGGCCTTTCCTCCTCAGATGCAGGAAGGAGGCCGGGACGGCGAAGGCCTGGGGGATTCATTGGGAGAAAATCTGAAGGAGTACGCGTCCTACAGCTTTGTCCTCACCGGAGCAGAAATAAAGACCGAGAAGCCTGAGGAAGGGTCAAGGTTGGCACAGCCACAAAGGGAGCCAAGTAGGGATGGACAGAAAGACTGGCAGGCACCACTGATAGTCTAGTTAAATACCAGGTAACCAAGAACCTGAAAGCAGCCCGTGCCTGACCACCAGGAAGTGAGAGTAGCAACGACCACACTTCCATCACAAGTAAGAGAGGACTGTGTGGGTGCAGCGAAAAACAAAATAATGGGAAGTATAACTCTGGTGCTGCACAGAGGGAGTGTTTTCATAAACAGTTCTCCTGTGTCTTCCGGAACCGCACGAAGCAGGTAACCACGGAAGCAAAATACCAAAGCAAACCAGCCAAGTGTTCCCGTGCTGGCTGCGCGGCAAGGAAAGAACCATGAGGTGGGAAGGATGGGTGAGGGAGTGAACACCTGTCAGCTTCCACCTACATGCACTTGGCCCCAGAAAGCCCATCAGAGCCAGGGGCCAGGACTTTCCCAGGGTGGGGGTCCGCCTAGCTTTTGCTAGGGAAGCGTCACCTTGAACAGCTGGCAGGCCGCGGCCGCAGCCTGTCGCTCGGCGTCGATCTTCTTGCTGCCATAGCCTTCTACCTCCACGCTCTTGGGCCACTTTATGTGGAGGGTGACTTTCTAGGAAAGAGAAGAGAGAATGAGGACGGTCGCCTCTCCAGACTGCAGAGCTGCTGCAAATCACATGGAGCACGAACGGCACAGCTGTGGGCCTGCGGGCGGCAGAGCCAAGTGCAGGCAGCACCCCACGCCCACGGCTAACCCCCGTGAGGCTCTAACCTTCCCGTCCTCAAGCCGCTCATCCCACCTCAAGGTGTTTGGCTTCTTTAAAGTGCCATGTTCTAGCCAGAGAGCAAGGTGGGGCCCATCTTTATTGTTAAAAATCTTCATTCAGAATGGTTTGCCTGCATGCTTCCGTGGGTCCCAGGACCCACAAGACTCTAGCAACAGGGATTTTTTATCAACTCTAACCCTCTGCAGTCCCAGCTAATCAACAGCGGACCAAAGCCAGGGATCAGTACAGAGGCCTGTCACACACAAGAACAGAACTCCTCACCTCACCTGCCCTGAGTTCCCTTTCTCTAAACCAGGCTCTTTTTCGAACCTAGCTTTGCTTTGAGATTCTCTGCTGACCATGTACAATTCGCAAAACCCACCCTATGGCCTCCTTGACAAAGAAACCTGAGGGAGAAGAGGGCGCCTGGCCTCTTTGCTGAGAGTCTAACCAACACGTCTCCCAGCCACCAGTGAGTTACCTTTTTCTTCGGTCCATTCGTGTGCACGTAGACCAGCTTGTCTTTTGCATGTGAGATGCCGAGGGCTCTTCCAATTACACTGTTGAGAAGGTTTTTGGGCTGTGGGAACTCTTTTAATAGATCCCTAGAAGCTAAGAAAATAAGAACAAAAGCATTATAGTTGCTTTTTCTTTTAAAAACTCCATGGGGCATGTATCAAGGCAACCCTGGGCTGGATACTGAAGATGTTGGCTCATGACCCCAAACCACCTGGGAGCATCTTGGAGAAGGAGGACTGGCTTCATGGTTTGCAGGGGACAGTGCACGACCAGACCCACCTGCACAACCATTTCCTGAAGAAGGACCAGTGAGCCACATACCACAGAGGAGAACCAGCCAGCATCCTCTTTCCCAAAAGCTCCCGATCTAATATATCAGTTACCGAAGCCTAGGTGGCAACACACCCCCCCTTGTGTGATGTCCCCAAAGAAGGCACTGAACAAAAAACAAAACGAAAATCCACCACACACACAAACTGGAGATAAGACAATGCAAGGCCCCTCCTAAAACAAGAGACACACAAAGGGGGGTGGGGGGTTGGTACCAAAGTCTGAACACCAGGCCTCAATCCTCAACTGTACCTCGGCACCCTGCAAAAGGCCTCTTAGAGCCAGACTATGTGTAGAGACACTGATCAGAGGTCTCCACAGCCAAGACCTCTGCATAAGCTATGCCTCCCCCAAGTTCACTGGAGTCAAGTGGAAGCAGGTTGCAGCAGGCATCATGAGAAGTACCTCACTTTTTTTCATTTGTACTTTGGATCAATCCCAACCACAAATGGGTGAGATGTCCAACTAGAGGCAGCTTACGGCAGACACCGGGCTTGGCTGGGAGCGGTGAAAAACAGAAGTAAGGGCCCCACAGCACCAAAGTGGCCCTTCAAAAGACGCAGGGTCAGAGGCCGGCAGAGGAGATAGGAAACCTTCTCATTCTCCACCCACAGTCTCTGGTGGTATATTCGGCTTTACACCAGCTCCGAAAAGAAACTGTTTATTGTGTACCTGCATGCATCAGTCATAAATCACCTAGGGACAGTTTTCAGAGCAACTGGCCACGCTGATCCTCATCGGGCACTTAGGAATGGTGGTGATGTTGGGGAAGCCAGTGTATTTTGACAAAGCTCCTCCAGCAGTTCTGACGTAATCCTAGTCCTGAGCTGAGACGGTTTCCTTGGAGCAGAGGACTGTGACAACTGACCACGAGGGAGGATTCTGTCTTACCCTGCATCCCTCTAAAGAACTTATAAAGCAACTGAGATTCAAATGGTCAAGACCGCTACTTAAGTAGACTCAAAGGGGTTTGTTCTCACAGACAGGCCCGAAGTTAAGAGGCCCACTAGACCCCCCCGGCACAACAACAGATGCACACTGGTGCCCCTCCAGCTCTACAAGGCAGGAGGAGGCTGGCTCTTTCTATCCATCGCTGATAGGCAGGGATGCTCTCACCAGTCTCAGTCCTGGGCTATTCAGGAGACACAGCGATGGGAATCGTTCCGTCTCTACCTCAGGTCCTCAAGTACCAAATGTATTTTGGGCTCTTTCTCACACTGGTGAGCCTGTGCTTACCCTCGATGCTCTAACCCTTGACCACCCGTTCCAGCGAGAGATGGACGTTCTCCTGTTTTCTTTCCCCCACGCCCTCGAGGTCCCGCGCCTCTCACCTATTCTTGCCAGGTGCAGGCACTCCAATCCCCGAACCTCCGCGCCGGGGGTCCATTTGGGCCTGTGCCACACTGGGCTTTACAACAGCAGCGCTGTGGCCGGCCAGCAGCCGGCGGTCTCGGCCGCTAGCGGAGAGGGGCCCCGGCCCGCCAAGCCCAACCCCGGCCCGCGCCCCCAGCTCTGCCAGCCCCGGCAGCCAAGGGCGTCGCGGCCCGACCGCCCCCGCCCTCACCGTTCACCATGCTTCCGTCGCCTTCCCCGGGCCCGCTGGGGGCCACCCCTGCCTCGGCCTCAGCGGCCTCCTTCGTGTGATCGGGGCGGGCGCAGCCCGACGACAGGCCGCGTGAGCGTCCCTGTCGCCCGGCGGCGCGGGGACCCGGCGGCCGCAGGCGCGGAGAGACGCCGGCAGCCAGCGCCATGAACCTCCTGGCGGCCGCCATCGCGCTCCCGCCGGCCCCCGCGGGCCCGGAGCCCGGAGGGATGGGGCAGGAGGGTAGGAGCAGCGGCCCGAACGCCCCCTGGCGGCCGGGAGGACCGGCGGAGGCGTTCCTGGAGCCCGAGCTCCCCGCCCACTCAGCCGGGGCCTCCGCGCCCCGGTCCCGTTCGTCACCTGGGGGCAGCCAGAGACCGCTGGCACCGGCACCCAGCTGAATTCATTCCCCCGGCAAAGCCAAACGCTCGCTTGCTCGTTGTCTGAATCGGGGGCAGGGAGACGGAAGGGGACTTTTGGGGAAAATTTCAGGCCTTAGCTCAATGTCCATCCATGGAGAGGAACTCCAAGTTCCCTCTAGGTCCCGCCTGCTTCTCATAAATACCTCTCACGTGCACTGGCAAACTGGCTTGCACTCCAGACCTAACAGTGAGGATAACTGCAAACCCAGGGCACCCCCATCTCATTTAATGGCTTACAAAGTAACCCTGATGGAGAAACCAGATCCAGGACAGGCAAGACCTCTTGAACATAAGACCAGTTTTAATCCCAGAGCTGGAGTCAAAGGTGAAAAAGACCAGACTTGGACAACGTGGCCAAGAACTGAGATGGTCCAGCAGTGAGAGTCTCAAGCTGCTGTTTTTCACTTGTTTGAAAGCCAAATGGGATTCTATTTCCAAACTACAATGCCTGGGTTCTAGCCAGGCTTGTTCCTCATACGGCACTGAGGAACAGAGATTTGGCTCAGCTGGAAATGACACAGAATCTGCATGTTGGGGCAGTGACAGCGAGGGGCTTAGTTAGAGGTTGGCAGTGCACCTAGGGATAAGGTTTGCCTGTTTGTTTTATAATTCTAGATCTGACTCTGATGACTCCTGGAGAGCCACCCCCAAGGTTTCTTATTCATCATTAGGTCTGGAGTGGGGCCCAAGAATCTACATCTTTAACAAGTTACCAGGGGCGCCTGGGTGGCTCAGTCGGTTGAGCGTCCGACTTCAGCTCAGGTCATGATCTCGCAGTTCCTGAGTTCAAGCCCCACATCGGGCTCTGTGCTGACAGCTCAGAGCCTGGAGCCTGCTTCAGATTCTATGCCTCCCTCTCTCTGCCTCTACCCTGCTAATGCTCTGTCTCTCAAAAATAAATAAAAATGTTAAAAAAAAAAAAACAACAAAAAAAACCCAAAACAAGTTCCCAGATGATAATCAGACTGCAGGTCTGAGACGACACTCTGAGAACTACTGGCCTATGTCAAGAACATGGGATTTTAAGTCCTAATACTTCGGCTTAGTCCAAGCTCTGCCACTTGCCAGATGTGAACCTTGGGCAATTTCATCAATTGGGAAAATGAGGACATAGCTGCTCTACTCATTTGGTATGGCTGTGGTCAGGATAAAATGGGAATGTCTGGAAAGTGGCTCTGCACAGTGCGCTAGAGAAGCCCCTCCACTGAGGTCTGAGACAAAAGAGGACAGGTCCCTTAAAGACAGCCCTGGTGCAGGATGGGGCAGCTTCAACTCCCGTTCCTCCCTTCCCTCCTCAGTAGGCATCTAGCAGGAAAGGGGGAAAGGGGCAGGTGGCCTTGGCAGCAGTAGTCTGATCTCACAAGGGGACACTACCATCTGTATCAAACGCCTCTATTCAGATCATCCACATTGGGGTGGCAAGACCCTTGGGGCAGAATACGATTCTACAATGGCTTTGAATTTGGCCAAGTGGCACTCTAATTTGCCAAAAGCCAAGGCATCCGCCCAGCTTCAGAATAGTTTTCAAGGACTGTTATCAGCCCAAATTCCCCCAAAAGAATTCAGAAGCTGACCAAGACTGGTCATGGTATTAGGGAGTGAGGCCAAATTTTGAAAACTGTGGTATCTGAAAGCTGAAGGAAATAAAAGTCTAGACAGAAAGAGATCCCCCCACCCCCACCCCTGAAAGCAGGGCCTGGGCCCATCATGGTCGTCACCAGGCCCCTCAATACAGCACTCTGACAGCCACTTAGTCAGGCTAAGGTTGGAATGCTACGATCTCTTGGATCTGCTTCCAAATGGGCCAAAGTGGAGGGACGGACACAAATCAAGACTGTCCACGAGTTAACTGTTCCACCAGGGGGATAAGTACATGGGGGGGGAGGTCACTATACTATTTTATCTATTTTAGAAAACATATTTCAAACAGATGTTTGAAATTTTATGTTTAAAAAAAAGCATCACATGATGCCAACCAACTCGTTGGTTCTCAGGGAGCTCCTGGTCCTCCTTTCCTGTATCACTTACTGCGTCTAGACTCTCATAGCTGGTGTCACCTGGAGCAAATATTTCACCTCCACAAACCCCACTACCTTTGGTAAAATGAGGGTAACTCTTATACTAGCTCTTGAAACTTTCTGGTTTTGTGATCTTCTCCCCTTTGGTCTAAACAGGGGTTGCCAAACTACAGCCTGCAGACCAAATCCACCCACTGCCTGTTTTTATAAATAAAGTTTTATTGGAACATAGGCATGCTCCTGTGTTTATGTATTATCTATCGCTGCTTTCACACTATAATGGCAGAGTTAAGGAGCTGCAAGAGAAACCATATGACCCGCAAAGCCTAGAATGTGTACTTTCCAACCCTTAAAGAAAGTTTGCCAACTCCCACCTTAGAGAATCTTGAAGAAAGTTATAAGGGCTCAGGTATGCCCTCTTCCTTTCCACCAAAATTAAAGACTTCTCCACTCTCCACTCTTTGGGGAAAGAAAGCCGACTCCTTTGACTGTGAAATGGAAGAAACTTAAAAAAAAAAAAGACGTTTCACGGGCTCAGGATTTCTCCGTTCATTTCTGAATCGAGCATGACATCTAGTACTAAACATGCTCAACAGCAACATCTGGCAGAGTGGAATTAAAGTGTAAGGGATCTGCTGAATACACAGGAGGATGTTTAGGACCCTAAACTTCAGAGGCCCCAAGAAAAAGCAGTAAGAGGAAGCCCAAGATAGTCCAGACTTTGAGCAGACCGGAGAACTTCTGGGGAGAAAGTGAGAAGGAGCATCTCAGCCAACATTTTGTTAATGTACTCAACCACAGATTTTGTGGGTGGTCAAAATGGCAAGAAATGGTCCCCTAGGCTGAAAACAAGAAAGGTAAAGGGAGCTACAGGAGCCAGGTGGCCACCATGACCACACTACCCATCCTCACAGCTTTTCTGTCCACATATGTAAAGCCACATCGGGGTCCCTTAAGGTAAAACATCGCACCAAGAAGAGGGGACACATTTATATGAGGGAATGGACAGGAAAGACTAGTCCTATGGCCCCAGGATCCCGCCAGGAGGGGTGTTATCCCTTGTTACTTTCCAGTGCTCTATGTCTCAGACCCAGGTAGGTGGGAAAGGCTGGGAAAAGAGGCTCTTAATATCTTCCCCCTTCACCAAAGAGGCCTTGGTAAGAGGTTGGCAGTAGAGTGGGGGTAGACCAAGAAAGGAGGTGATAGCTTTTTCCAATTCCAAATCTGACCCTCATGGGCACCAAAACCTATTCAAGTGGCCACTATTTTTGGAGTTCTGTTTTCCTACCTGAACACCAGAGAGACCATTTCTGCCACACATTACCTCCTTAAAGGCAGAGGCACCAGTGAGGCCTCCAGGGACTCAGAGCACGGCAGAAAGGTCCAACAGTCGGGGGTGGACTAAGAGGTATGTTGCTTCTAGGATGAAGAAATGGAGGCAAGAAACTTTTTTAGGGAGAGAGGGAAAGAGAGAAAGAGAGAGAGAGGAGGGAAGAAAAGATGCAGATACCCACAGATGCCTTCTGGAGGCACAGCTGTGAGGAGACAATCAGGCTCAGGGGGTCTGTGCTCCTCCAGGGAAAACAGTGCAGGGACTGTCCCCTAGCCGGAGCAGCTGCCCCCCAAGCGCAGGAGCCTTCTCTGCATGTGCTCAAGGAGGTACTGCCTAGTCGTGCTGCCTGGTTCATCCCACCTAGCCACCTGTAAGCTCAGCCAAAGCACATCTGACACTCTCAGAGCCACTCACCTGCCATGTTGGAAATGTTAACGTTCAGCCTTTTCGAGTTACAGGGCATTTTAAGAAAGAAAAAAAAAAGGGCAATCAACTCTTGTTTTGGTAACGGTAGGGGGGTGGCATTTCTCTAATACCTAAGTCAAATGGTCACAGGGGTTGGAAGTATTTATTTCTGTGCTGCTGTGTGGAGTCGGGGCCCCTGCAGCAGGAGGACACCGCGTGGGAACAGGGCGGCAGCATGTGCTGTGCAAACTGAGGTGCTCTGTGCTTCCCGGCCCTTCCTGAGCTCCTGACCTTCAAAGCACTTTACAGACAGAACCTCAAGTGGACATGCTGTCTCCACATGAGGCAAAGACTCTGTGACCTAAATTAGTGTTCTTCGGCTAGGCAGCTGGGCTAGAGGTGTGAACGGGCAGCCAATGGGCAGAGAGGGGCAGCTGTCTGGACAAGCAAGAAGCCACCAGAAGCACTGGTCTTGGCAGACCTGGAAAAGATCTAAGTCTGAGGGAAGAGCGGAGACACTCACAGGCAGATGCTTCCCTGGGTCCTACTCCTGGCCCCGTCCCTGGGTTCCAGTGGAACCTGACGTGAGTTATCACCTGTCTGGGTGCTCTGACATTCTCCCCAATCAAAAGCAGAGCCTACCCTGCCAAATGACTGAGAAACAGATTTTAATGTCAGTAAAGTGCTTTGAGGAATGGGGGCTGATAAGTAGGGGATCTTCCAGGCATCCCCAAAGCCTCCAAGATAGAGGACACTGGGCCTTGCTAGGGCTTTCTGTTCTGGCCCTGCTACAAGCACCTTGCCCCTTCTGAACTACCTGAGTCAGGGACTGCCTAGAAGATCCAAGCCCTGCAGATTCTCCACACGAGTGCTAAACACCCAGACTGAGCCTAGGCTTTACGCTTGGTCACGTAAGGAGGTTGGATGAGACCATAGGGTCTAAGCCACAAGCCCAAGGATCGTGAAATAACCCAGACCTTTCCAAATGATCTCTCCCTGAGGGTTCCAACAGCTCCACTAGCCCCACTCCTCCTCTGGTCTCCAGAGGACCATGACCCTGGTACCTGGGCTCCCACTACCGCCCACCTCCCTGCAGACCCTGGACCAAGTTGATGCTGGAGGCAAGGCTCCTCCCTTACCTCGAGAGATGGTCCCTCCAGGGGCAGGGTTGACACACATGGGTGGAAGGCGGGGTGGGGGAAGTTTGCACTGACGCTGCCTGTGCTGGGCCCGATCTGGGGAAAGAGAGAGGGCATCAGGGTGACATGTTCTCACCCCTCACAGTTACAGACCCCTGGACTGACTCACCCCAGAGCATCTGTGAGGAGCTCTGGGCAGCAGGGCAGCTGGACGGCTTGTGGAGCCAGTCACAGGTTCTGAGAAACAGTGCCACCAATTCCAAACAGAAAGAAGGCAATTGTCTTATATGGATGCAATACATGATAGCTTTGTAGAGATCCCTTCCTGACTCTCAAAAGAACCCTAGAACCCTCCGTTTGCTGAGTCATCTTTTGTGAGTTGAACACCCACCCCACATCCTTCTCTATAGTCTTGAGTTGTGAGGATGAGACAGGAAAACTAAAAACTGAAAAATCATGGTACCGTGTAAATCCCCTTATCTGTCATCCACTTTATGGTAGCTCTCCCTATACCTGCTGTGGGTTCCCAGATGGCCACGTCAGCCACCAGATCTCAAATTATTCTTTCCCTCTGAGAAATGGGTAAGAGAAGGACCAACTGACTGCCGGGGTCCTCCCTGAAAGCCAAGACCAGACCCACACTTACCAGTCTTCTCTCTCTTTCTAAAAGCTAATGACCTGCCACTCCAAATACTTTCATTCACTTGGAGACTAAATACTACTTGTAGGTCGGTGAACTACGAAGCACATTTTTAAGTTCCAAAATTTTGATGTACATGAACATCACTGTCCCGTGGAAGGCGAGAATGTATGGGCGCGTAAGGCTCCACGTGTCCAACCACCTACGTGGGGACCACGCCGCTGGGTCTGGGGGACAGGGTACATGAGTCCTCCGCTCCCTTTGCCCCACCGGTTTCAATATACTCGATGGGGTGGGAGACAGAGACAGCCACATACACTACATGCTTGAGCAACAGTCTGTTCTGCTACCGTGATACCCATTTCCATAATGCAAATTGTCTCGTATACGGTTGGTACATAGGGGAATGATAACAGTAAAACATGAGAACCCTTGCTTCGACTATTGAGTTTTCTAAGGCAAGGGGACTGAAATAGCAGAGGTAGGATTATAATTCTCGGCAGGAAAACAAAGGACTCTTTCAACTATATTTTTTAAAAACGAAAATGGAGTGCCTACAGGGAATCGAGGTGATGGATAGATGGGTGTTCACTATACAATGACTTCAACATTCCAGTAGTCTTGAAAATTTCCATACTACTGGAAAAGCAAGTACCTGCACTGAGGTCCTCCCCCCTCACACTGCCGGCTACACACACTCCTTAGTGGCGACCCCACGGGTTCAGAGCTCCACCACCACCTGCGGCCTCAGCATCTGCCAGCTCTGTTCCCGTTAGAATGCGCTTTGCACATTTTTAGCATTGCACTGAGCTGCCTGCCTCGGCCGTCCAAAGCATCTTCCCAGGCGCCAGGGACTGCGGTTGTCACGCTCTGGCCATAAACTGGCAGCTGTACTGCCTCGACTCTGTTTTTCCCACAAGCTCTCTTATAATATCAGAGGTGCGTGATTTTGCAGAAAACACATACAGGGTTACAGCAGAAACGCCTGGAGGGTCTTCTGGAACAAAGTGCCTAGGATCAAGGTTTATCTTGAAACTAAGGTGGGAAATGACCAGCTCAACCTCTCCAGTCCTGTTTGAGAAGGGTTCTCATTCATATCCAGGGAGGCTGGATTGAAAACAAAGGAATACATGATTTGATGATTATTTATTGTTTCATTAAACATTTTCAGTAATGGGGGGGGGTGTTACAATATCACCGAGCCCTCTTCTGACCACGGATATGGAGAAAAATCGCACATTCTTGCTGTTGATCTAGTGTTTTTCAAAGGTTTGTGCCGCCTGTAAAAGACTCACCTTGCTCTCTGTGGCCTGATTCTGACGGCATTACTGCCAACAGACAAGAAACTTGTGTTAAGATGTTGGCAAAGGCAGTAACAGGCCACTTACCAGGCATACAAGCGCACTAGTTGGGAGGCGTTGGTAGCTCCGCTGAATTACATAAGAGGAAAGATGGTAACCACAGACCCAGGGGGCCGCTGTCCACCGTGCTGCAAGGAACTGCTATGGCTACTGCCTTCGAATCTATCAAACGGCCCATCCCACTGAGACTGCAAGCCCCGAGTACATCTCTGACACATCACTGTCTCCGCTCTAGTGTCTCGTACGTAGGTACTCAATCGTGCAGCCACACAGCACACCACATGCTGAGGCCAGGCTGTCACTCTCCAGCAAAACACTGGCTACAAGGGCACCTGGGTGGTTCAGTCGGTTAAGCGTCCGACTTCGGCTCAGGTCATGATCTCGCGGTTAATGAGTTTGAGCCCCGCGTCAGGCTCTGTGCTGACAGCTCCGAGCCTGGAAACTTCTCTTTCTGCCCCTCCCCGACTTGCATGCTGTCTCTCTCTGTCCCTCTCTCAAAAATATAGAAAAAAATAAATTAAAACATTATTTAAAAAAAACAGCTACAGAGCTGCACCTCAAATATATCAATCTATTCACATGTATCGAGAGCCTGACAATTCAAGACTGAAGGCTGGAGACAGATCACAGCCAAGTGCTTTTCCTATATTATCCCTAATCTTCATTGTACCTCTGAAGATAGGGGCTGAGAAACAGGATCAGGGAGTTTACACCTTACTAGTGCGAGTGGGGGCCAGATCCCCAGCCAGTCTCACTCAAGCTTTCCACTATATGACGTTTCCCTTCAAGACTCATGACATCTTAGGGAGCTCATAATCTCACTATGAGGAGCAAAGAAACATAAAAACTCCGTGAGAGATAAAGAATAGTCCTCCACAAGAAAAATGTCACAAGGCCACACATGACCAGTTGTCAAGGTTATGGTGCAAACCACAAGTGACACCAGCCTTCAGAAGACAGGAAAGGGCAGTCAGCCTTACAGTCAGAAAAGAAAAGGTACATTTGCCTGAAGGAAAATATTCAAGGCAGTAAACTCTTCTGATTAAAGGTTTTCCCTGAGACTTTCAAACACAAAATGGTTGTTGTTAAGAATATAACACTTAACCTGTGTGGAAAGCAAGGCCCCAAATCAGACTATGTCTGATTATTACATCCTGAAGCTACTTAATATCACAGCTTGTGAACTTACCAGATGCCAGGCCCTGTTCTAAGCTCTTTACACGTACTAACTCATCTGATCCTTAGAACAACCCTATGAGCCAGGTACTATGATCTGCCCACTTACATCACGAGGAAACGGAGGCACAGAGGCCCAAACACCTGCCTCCAGCCTTGGTCAGAAGTGTGACATGAACCAGGCATCTGGCTCCAGAACTTTTTTTTTTTTTTTGAGTGTTTATTTACTTTTGACAGAGAGACAGAGTGTGAGCAGGCGTGGGGCAGAGAAAGAGGGAGACACAGAATCTGAAGCAGGCTCCAGGCCCTGAGCTGTTAGCACAGAGCCCGACGCGGGGCTCGAACTCACAAACCGTAAGATCATGACCTAAGCCAAAGTCGGTGCTTAAGCGACTGAGCCACCCGGGTGCCCCAGGCTCCAGAACTTTTGCTCAGTGAGGCTGAGCACATTCTTGCTCCCACGAAAGTGAATGCTAAACATGTCACCTCTGATGAAAAGCCTCTTGAACAAATCAATCCCCCGCCTAGAAAGAAAAATGACAAATGCTATACAGGAATTTTGTCCCCAAATTGTTTCACCTGGTACCATCTCCCTGTCATGGGGGAGTTAAGTAACACAGAAAAAAGGAAGATTATGATTTTATGGGGCTCTCCATCTCTTTACAAAATCAGTGCTGTTCATTCAGAAACTCCCACCATGAGAGAACTTATTTCCATCCAACTTCCACAAGTGGGTGGACAACGAAGCCCACTGATTAACCAGTAAACACAAGGCAATTAAGTGTACTTAATTTTCACCTCAAAAATGTGCTATTCACACTAATTTCAAATCCAATGTTTCCCTTTTCAGACAGTTAACCAGCGAAACCAGGATGATAGAGATGAATTTTTTCATGCAATATGAAAACAGACAAGGTGGCTAACAACAAACAAGGAAGCAGGAAGAGGCTGCTCTGAGCTCTGGTACATCCAGCCCTCCTTCTGATCCCATTCAACAGGCAGCACTCGGCCAAGGTTTTCCAGGCCTCTAGGAACATAAGTGGGAGAAGAGGCACAATGGGGAGGACCTTTCTAATCAGCAGTTATGGATGGCCTGTATGGTTTTCAATGATTTGTAAACTATGCTCAGACAGGTGCCTTCTGGTCAGCTTCAGGAGAGGTGACTTTTACTCACTGTTCCATTTAAGGGAGAAAAGTCACGCTCCTAAGATAGGCAAAGCCCCCTGAGGTGCGGTCCTTGAAGGCTTCACTAGGTACAGCACTTCCTGAAAGCAGGAATGAATGCTACCGAATGGCCCAGCCATGGCTCAATCCTGCCACTGCTTATGCAACCCTCTTACCCCATCTGCTGGAGAGCACTGATTCCAAAACTTGCCAGCTTCTATGACCACTAATATAAAAATGACTCAATCCACTTCCACCAGCGCTTACTCACACCCACCCTGTGCACAATGCTGTGCCAGGTACCACGGCGATGAAGGAGCCCAACAGGCCCTAGCTGCTGAGAGCGTCTAATCTAGGGATGCAAAGATTAATTCAGAATAGACTAAGCACAAGAAAGTACAGATCTGGTGCCGAGGAAAATCAGACAGAGGAGAGGCTGGTTGCATTTGGTTGACAGAATCAAGAATGGTTCACGGAAGAAATGGTATAAAACACTGGCTTAGAAAAAGAGATGGGATTTCAAGAAGCAGTGAGTGTGTATGAGAGGATATTCAGGGGAGGGGCAGCAAATGGACACGGGAACTCCGACAAGGACTCAGAAACGGGTTATAAGCACTGTGCAGGCGGAAGGCAGGGAAGGGACTTTGAAAAGTATGCAAAAAAGGGGTCTAAGGACTACACACTGGTGAGGGATCTTCACAGCCCTCACAGCTGCCCATCACATGAGGTCACAAGCACAGCTCCGTTCTTACCTTTTCTGAATGAGTCCAGGCTGAACATTTCTGGCCAGGAGGGAAAGCTGGAATCCTAAGAAGGAGGGCCAAGAGGCAATGGTTACTATTCTTGGTCCAGAATCCCACAGAGAAGACTTCAATAACACAGACAGCACTTTCCAGAAGGCAAGAAAAATGAAGCTCTTCACTGATGAGTCCCACTGCTGCTCCCACTCTTAAGGATGGAACGGCCATCTCCACTCTAGAGTAATTACAGGTCTTTGTTTCTTACTCATTGAGAGCTTTCTTCGTTTCTCTGTCCTAAACTGCCTGAACCCTGCTAAACAGAATGAGACGCGTTTTATCCTGAGAGACATATTTCCACCCCATCACAATACTTGCGGCTTTCCTGGGCCTTCTGGGAAGAAAAGAAATTCTACGTGGACCCCTTTCCTCATGTGGCAACAGCAAATGTGACTAACGACTGCCTTATGGACAAATTGGTTTACGGAGCTTTCACAAAACCCAGTCAAGCCCCAGAGGTGGGACTGGACGGCAGTATCAAAGAGTAACTGTATCGTGATTCAAGATAAAAAGCTTTTCGTGGGGGAGTCTATGAAATAACAAATACTAAGTTAACGTTCAACTGTTGGGCAAAAATTTTGGTGCATTTTGTTCATTTAACTGAGGAGTACACCTAAAGACTTAAATCATACACACACACACACAAATAAATAACACCTCCGGTTTACTGATTTTATTTAAAAAAAAAAAAAAACACTCACACTGAGAAAAAACCCAAAAACCACTCAAACTCACTTATAGGTGTTTTTAACAATGTAGTACTCCTGGATTGGTCCATAACCGTACACAGCCTTAGTTTAAAAAGCATCTACATGGGGCGCCTGGGTGGCTCAGTCGGTTAAGCATCCAACTTCAGCTCAGCTCATGATCTCGAGATTCGTGGGTTCGAGTCCCGCATCGGGCTCTGTGCTGACAGTGCAGAGCCTGGAGCCTGCTTTAGATTCTGTGTCTCCCACTCTCTCTACTCCTCCCCCGCTTGTTCTATGTCTGTCTGTCTCTCTCTCTCTCTCCAAAATGAATAAACATTAAAAAAAAATAAAAAACATCTACACAACGTTTTAGCAAATCAGGATAATGCCCAACATTACAAGGAGTCTAATGGGGCCTACGCTCCTGCTCCTGACTGCTTTCCCGTCTCATTCTCAAATCGTGGAGGATGGGGGTGGAGGGCTGACCTGGGGCCGAATCTTTCAGGTCCATAGCAGGTCTGCCCTGATGGCCTCCTCTCCCCCAGGGATGCCGGAAATTTCAGCCGATAGGATATGGTAGCTCAGAGAGGAAACTTCAATACAATATCAACAAGGATACAATTCATTTTAAGAAGTTACATTCTATAGACTCCTTCTACCCAAATTAAAAGAAAAAGGGTATAATTTGAGATTCTAATCTTAAAGAAAACCTGAGTACTATAAAATCTAAAACATCTAAATGACTATCATTTGAGACAATACTTTCTTGCGAAGAGAGAGTAAATCAATTTGCTTGTAAACAGACTCTTAGTTTTTGCTTTTAAAAAGGCCCGATCCTCTCCAAGACTCATGTAACACTATCTTTATCTGTATAGCTCTAAAAAATATGTATGATATTCAAGATAGGAGGTTTCAGAGATATTTTACTGACCTCTAGAACACTTCATAGAGATTGAAAAAAAAAAGCTGCATTCCTTATAATATAATTATATTGGAAACTTTTATGACTCAGCGCTTCTCTTAAATAATTCAGAGATAAGTAAAATAATGTTATGTGAAGATTTCTTGCATAATGAAACACTACTTAACTCCAGGTAGAGTCACCGTGGGATGATTCAAGGACAGAGAGATTCCCTAATGACTAACTAATGTCTTCCAAGACAGTCACAAGTGGATTTAATGCATGCCTTTGCTTTACAGTGTAGCTGAGCACGAGCTCCACCACTGCTGTGTGTGCGTGGTTACATCAACTTACCTTACAAGAGCAGTGACAGTCTCAGATTTTGTAGGTTTTTGAACTGGAGCTGAATTCTCTCCTTGCTATTCCTCATCACGAGGCTGGGCCTCCTCCTAGAAAATACGAGGCGGGGTCACTAGAGTGACGGGACCCACAGGGAAAATAAAGTTGCTGCAGACCAATGAAATTCATTACTAACTCTAACAACAAAGACACGTTTTGTTAATAGCGTGAAACACACACTGGACACACTGGCCTCACTTCAGGACTTGCCATGACCCACTCATGACCCATCAAATCGTGAGCTGCCCTACACCAGCACCTGTAAAGATACCAAGAAAGAAAAGTCATGGTAAAGAGGGGTTTGTAGTCCTGAAAGCATTTTCTCTAAGCCCGGAGCAAAACCTGCTTCAGTGTTTTGGTTTTTTTTTAATTTTTTTAATGTTTATTTATTCTTTGAGACAGAGAGCAAGAGCATGAGCAGTGGAGGGGGCAGAGAGAGGGAGACGCAGAATCTGAAGCAGGTTCCAGGCTTCGAGCTGTCAGCAGAGCCCAACATGGGGCTGGAACTCGCGAACCACAAGATCATGACTGAGCCGAAGTGGGACGTTTAACCGACTGAGCTACCTGGGTGCCCCAAACTGCTTCAGTTTTGAATTCAAATCCCGGAATGACTCTAATACAACCCTATCTTAGGTAGATAAAGATCTTCCAGATGAAGAAAATAACTAAACATTGAATGCCATTTTTATAGTTCACAAAGTACCTCCATAGACTTTACAGCACTTAACCTATGCAACTACCCAGGGAGGCAGAAATGATCTTTCCTGGAGAAGGAAATAGAAGCAGATTTTCCCAGAGAAAGTGACACAACTTGCCAAAGATCCCATAGCTGCCTCAGCGCAGAGTGGAAATCTGCAGATAGGTACTGGACTCCAAAGCGTCACATGCTTAATACTACACTATTTTTCTTATTTCCATGATATTATGCTGTTGCCTAAATGTCCCATGGTTCATTCTTGAAAATAATATTTTATAGTGACATAAAGGTTGAAAGGTGCAAGAAGGGTCCAACTGATAAACTTCAGACCATGGCTACATAAGTTAAAACACTTTGGAGAATAAACACCTTCTGGAGGTAAAGGGACAACCCAACACAGATTTTAAAAAAGGGAGTGAAGTATGTATTTCCCGCATCTTAAACAGCTATACAAATAAAGAGCACCATCATAAACTCCATCAGGAAAAGAGGCCTCCTCCTTGGAAACTCCAAAACTCCAAGATTTAAGTGTCCATTGTAAGATGTAATCAAGACCCACAATGACAGTGGTTTTATTGCCTTCAAAGAAACACCAAGGGAATCCATCAGACAATGTCTCTTCCCCCTGTGGTCAGTAAGTTGCAACCAAAAACAGTTTGAGAGTCTGCACCTGGCCATCTGCAGTCCACCTGCCACAGTGTATAGCAAGCCCCTGTGGACTGGGGTTGCAAAGTGGGACAATCTCTGCCTTGCAACATCACAATTAAGGTGACCAATGTTGCTACACGAGGACTAGCTAGACAGCATGCTGACGCCATACTCCGGGCTTGGGGGTTCGGAGGACCCCTGGGACTCCAGTTCAGTGCAAACAAAGGACCCAACATGCATTAGGTCTTCCCCTGCGAAATGGGGCAAGTCACCACCAGCAAACAAAGAACACCTCACCCCTTGGCCTCCCCCAGTGACAAGGTCGGTGCAAAAAGGGGCAAACCAGGGGGGCCAGAATGCACCAGGCCTCCCTTTGGACGAACGGTCCAAGCGGCACGGGGGACAGACAAAGGTCCCGGGGCACTCCGGGGGCTTCCTCCAGGCCCTGCCTCGGGGAACGGAGCATCCTCTGAGGCGGAGGCGTCGTTGCGCCAATGAAGCGGCCTCTCCCGCGGTCCCCGCGGAGCCCCTGACTACCAGGCCCGCCCCGGCGGACCGGCCTGGCCCCCGCCCCCGCCCAGGCTCCATGGCAACGGCAGGCCGAGGCCTGGCTGCCCACGGCTCGGCCGGGCCGGCTTCGCGGGCAGGCCTAGGATGCCCGGCCTGCTCCTCGGGCCCGCCCGCTTCTCCGCCCCACTCTCCGCCAAGCCGGCGATCGGACCCGGGCCCCTCCTCGCGCCGACCACCCCCGGCCGCGGCAAGCTCCTCAAGGGGACACGAAAGGGGAGAATAAAAAGCCCAATTCACCTGTTGTTACAGATGTGAAACAAGCCTCGGTGCACCGCGCATGAGCCGCGGGCCCCCCCAACCACGGCCGGACTACAACTCCCACCAGCGGCGGCGCGGCCCCTTCCGGGTCCCGTGGCGGAAGTCCCGCCGGCAGCCCCGGCGCTCCCCGCCCCACCTCCCGCGCCAACCTCGCTTCTGAGCGGGTCTCCAGAGGGTCCCCCAGCAGGGGCTCGCAGAGGCCGCCCAGGCCTCACGCCTCCGGGCGGCCAACCCGCGGCGAGACCCCGGCGCCGGGCCCAATGGGGGGCGGCCGCTGCGGGTGCAGGCGGGACTTCCGGCAGAGCCGCCGAGGGGTGGGCACGCGGGTAGCAGTGGGGCCGCAGAGGGAGCGGGTCTGAGCCGCTGGGGCCCCACACGGCGCCCCTCTCGTTGTGCCTCAGCCCCCAGCAGTGTGAGAGAGCGGGAGGGCTCTCGCGTCCTCTGAGCGCCCGCCCCTACGGCCCGGCCGCGAACGAAATCCAGCTCGGGCTCCGGACCTCCACCCGCCTTCCCCGCCACAGCCCGTTGCCACGCCTCTTCTCCTCTCCATCTCCCCTCCGATCTTCTGTTTCTTTAGGGAGGTGAGAATTTCTGCCTCACGACATTGTTAGGAGGAGACCAACACGATGTAAACTATACGACGTTGGGGAAAAGATAAGATGGCCCTTGCTGGTCCGAGTGCCGTCGGGTCTGGAGGTCTCGCCCCATCCCCTGGCCTCTCCGAAGTGAGCAAGGGCATTGTCCAAGACACATGCTGCGGTCCTCTAGATGAGGCTCCGGTGGGAGTTAAGTGGACTCGAATTAAAAAAGGAGAGAGTTCAGTTGGGGGAGCTCTGAGGCTGGGTCAAGACTTTGCAGCTGGAAACACCTCGAAAATGCTTTTAAGACGTGGCCTTTCAGGATAAATGAAGAATTAGTGCCATATCCCGTCATGTTCATCTGAACATTTAAATGTAACAAGTATTTTCTTTCTCTCTACATTAGAAGGATGGGGGAGGTGGGTGGGGAGCATCATGCATTCAGGCAAATACACCTTTTCTGAGCAGGGCATGGTGCTGTGCTATGCTCCGCGGGGAATGATCCCTGTGCAGATATTTGAGTGAAGTGTAAGGCATTTGTTAGAAGCAGGTTCGAAGGTACAACGACCTGTCCTCAAAGGGCTTAGGGCCTGATAAACGGGATGAAAACATTGTGTGAGGCAAAGAGAAAGTGGTAAATGCTGGAGAGGAGGTATAGAGCGTTCAAGGGTTGAGAGAAAGGAATACTTACTGAGCGCCAAAAGCAAGGAGAGGGAGCCATGGAAGCAAAGACAGCCAGTGGAACAAAAGGCAAATTCTAAGAATATAAGGTAATGCAGTGCGACCAGAGGGTTGGGTGTGTGTACAGGCTTTAGAGGCGATGAAACAAAAAAGTATAGCTAGGAATGCTGTGCTGAGGGATGTTGACCTTCCCTGTATGCAATTATTGTCGCGTACAAATTCGGATGCATTATTTTTATGATTCTAAGAAGAGTAAAACAACTCGGATTTTAAGAAGGTTATTCTGGAAGTGTGAGGGTAAAATTGGCAGGTAAAATAGGAGTTAGGGTACTAATGAGAAGAAGGGTACTGCGGGGTTCAGCTATGCTCAGCAGCAAAAAGGGCATGAAAGAAAGAATGACAAGGTGATGGCAGAGCGCCAGGCCGGTCCCTGGCCACAGGTGTGTGGGGAGGTGACCTGAGATCTGTGCCCGGGGACTGGGAGATTTGCACACTGTTAACATAATTAAGGGACAGGGAAGTCGTAGCCAGTGCATACAGATTTTGTTTGAAATGCAGTCGCAAGGGCACCCGGGTGGCTCAGTCGGTTAAGCGACCGACTCTTGGTTTTGGCTCAGGTCATGATCTCGCAGTTTATGAGTCGGAGCCCATGTTGGGCTTTGTGCCGTCAGCAGGAAGCCTGCTTGGGATTCTCTCTCTCCCTCTCCCCCTCCCCTGCTCACGCTCTCTCCCTCAAAATAAATAAACATAAAAAAAAAAAAAAAGTGCTGTTGTGAATGTTAAGTATGAAAAAGGTGTGGTCCTTGTAAAAGGCATTCTGATGGAATGAGAAAGTCATGAGCAAGTCTTTTTTTAATTTTTTTTTTTAGTGTTTATTTTTGAGAGAGAGAGCAGAGAGAGAGCGTGAGCAGGGAAGGAGCAGAGAAAGAGGGAGACACCGAATCCAAAGCAGGCTCCAGGCTCTGAGCTGCCAGCACAGAGCCAGATGCGGGGCTTGAACCCATGAACCGTGAGATCATGAGCTGAGCTGAAGTCGGATGCTTAACCTACTGAGCCACCCAGAAGTAGTTTTCCTTCCTGTAGATTTTCTTTTAGTTTTCTTTCTAAAGGTCCTTTCCTTTTTCTTGAGCCTCAAACTATTCTTAATGAATGGTTGTATCTGGTGAAGTTGATAAAGTGACCCACGTTATAATAAGGCAAGTAACAGTTAGTGTGTTTTTTCCTCTCTCCCACATGTTTGATCTCTTGTTGGCCGCTCATTGCCTTATCACTACCTTATTTTCCTAGGTCCAGTCCCTAGACCTCTTTCTTTTTTTTTTTTTTTTTTTTTTTTTTTAACTTTTTTTTTTTTTTTTAATGTTTATTTATTTTTGAGAGACATAGAGATAGAGACAGAGAATGAGCAGGGGAAGGGCAGAGAAAGAGGGAGACACAGAATCTGAAGCAGGCTCCAGGCTCCGAGCTGCCAGCACAGAGCCCGATGCGGGGCTCGAACTCACAGACCGTGAGATCATGACCTGAGCCGAAGCCGGCCGCTTAACCAACTGAGCCACCCAGGCGCCCCCCTAGACCTCTTTCTTTGCCAACATCTCTGTCTAGAAACTTCTCCACTTCAGACCATTTAAGGCCTTACTTTGAATTTCTATGGCAGTTTATTCTTCCCTGTGTGGTAGCACTCAAAGGTATTTCTTTGCTGCATCTTCCCGGACTAGAACACTTTTCTTCAGTTTCTTAAAGTCGGAAGTGTTGGTACAACCAATTTTATTATATATATTGAAGTAGAACTTATAACCAAGGCCATCGAGCCTTAGAAAATAGGGTAGAAGAAGAACATAATTTTTGTCATGGGATCTGCAGCCATGAGAAGTGGGATCTAGGACCTGTGTTCCACCTCCAAGCTACCGTCTCTGTGCCTGCAGGAGATTCGGTGTTGCTAGCCCTACAGTATTTCTTGGATTCGTTTAAACCTGCCCACACTTTGTGTCAATTAGCCTCATTTGTAAACTCTCTTCAGTTGCCTAGTTTGAGGGGCATTTTTCTCCGTTATGTTTACTATTCCAGACTAAGGTAATTTTGTGGGTACTTCAAAGCAGGTTTTCAAAAAAGGCTAAATACTCCCTTTCTGTGCTTTGTCAAAGTCAAAGCAGACATTTGGCAAGACATACTGTAGAGTTAGAAGATTCTTAAGTGAGAACAAAGTTGAGCCGGATGACTTACAAGGCCATTTCAATTCTGCAAGTTCATTACTCTAAACAGAATTCCGTTTACAGTGAACTGGTACTTTTTCAGATCTCTATGTAAATAGGAAAATTCCATAAACTGGTTTTCATTAAGGTAGGGAATTAATTTCCTTCATATGCAAACAAAGATTAATTTTTTTCAGTTTATTTTGAGAGAGAGAGCACAGGTGGGGAAGGGGAAGAGAGAGGGAAGAGAGAGAGAGAGAGAGAGAGCGATCCCAAGGAGGCTCTGCACTGGTGGCGCAGAGCCTGATGCAGGATTTGAAACTCAAGAACCATGAGATCATGACCTGAACCGCAGTCAGACGCTTTACCAGCTGAGCCACCCAGATGCTCGTAAAGATTAATTTTTTCAACATCCATAATTTAATAGAAAATGAGTATTGATGGGGTGCCTAGGTGTGCCTGGTTAAGCATCTGACTTGGCCCAGGTCATGATCTCAAGTTTATGAGTTCAAGCCCCATGTCGGGCTGTGTCCTGACAGCTCAGAGCCTGAAGCCTGCTTTGGATTCTGTGTCTCCCTCTCTCTGCCCTTCCCCTGCTCGTGCTCTGTCTCTATCTTTCAAAAATAAATAAACATTAAAGAAAATTTTTTTAAATAGGTATTGGGCATGAATAGGAAATGAACAAAAAATGCATTGCGTATGGCCATTAGGTTTAGGAAGAGAAAGTTCAGCCTTCCTTTTCTTTTTTTAATGTTTATTTTTGAGGTGGGAAGCAGAGAGAGAGAGGGACAGAGGATCTGTGCTGATAGGATAGAGCCTGATGGGGGTTCCAACCCACAGCCATGAGATCATGACCTGAGCCGAAACTGGACGCTTAACTGACTGAGCCACCCAGGTGCCCCTACCTTGCTTTTTTTTTTAACGTGTTCTCTTTTATTGTAGCAAAATATACATGACATAAAATTTAACATTTTAGCCATTTTCAAGTGTACATTTCAATGACATTTTGTTGATGTACATGTTGTTCAACCGTCCCTACTATCTAGTTCCAGAACATTTTCATTACCCCATATGTACTCGTTAAGCAGTGTCTCTGCATCCTCCTCCTCCCAGCCTCCCCAGCAACAGTCCCTTGGCACCCACTAAACTGCTGTTTCCATGGGTTTTCTTATTCCAGATATTTCATATAAATGAAATCATATAACATGTGGCCTTTTATATCTGGCTTTTTTTCAGTTAGCATAATGTTTTCAAGATTCATCTGTTTTGTAGCATATGTCAGTACTTCATTTTTTTTTTATGGTCGACTAATGTTCCATGTTATTCTATTCATATGTTGCTGGGCATTTGGGTTATTTCCACCTTCTGGCAATTGAGAATAGCACTGCTGTGAACATTGGTGTACATGTTTTTGTCTGAATACCTGTTTGTATTTCTTCACGGCACTTAGGTAGGAATAGAATTGCAACTTTGCTTATTTTTTAAAGATAGTTAGAACTATGAAACACATTCAGCATTCTTCCTTCAAGTATTGGTAAGATTTCTCTCTTCATCTGGGTCTTTGCTCAGATGTTATCTCAAAGACAGCTTCCCAGACCAGCTTGTGTATTTATTTGTGGAATTCTTACTTATTGCTTGTTTCTCCCCTAGAATAAAGATCATGAGGGCAAGGACTTAATTGTTTGTCATCGCTGTCTCGTTAGCACCTTGCACAGTGTCTGGCACTGTCAGAAGTAGGTGCTGAATACGTGTTGAATGAGCACTTGCACCTAGGAGACAAGCACTCACACACTATTGTGGGAACTGTAACTTGCTAGTATTTATTTAGAAGGAAGTTTGGCAGTATCAGATTTAAAATGTGCATGCCCTGGGGCCCCTGGGTGGCTCAGACCATGGAGCACCTAACTCTTGATCTTGGCTCAGGTCAGAATCTTGCAGTTTGTGGGTTTGTGGTTTCAAGCCTCACTTCTGGCTCTGTCCTGACGGCGTGGATCCTGCTTGGGATTCTCTCTTTGCCCCCCCTCCCCCGACCTGCACATGCGTGTGTGCACATGCACGCACTCTTTCTCTCTTTCTCAAAATAAATACATAAACTCAAAAAAATTAAATATTCATGCCCTTTGACCCATTTCAGTTCTAGGAGTTTATTTAACCATACCCCCATATGTGTAAGAAAATTCATTGCTGATTATTCATAATGTTTAAAAAAAGAAAACCTACTGGGTGCCTGAGTGGCTCAGTCATGAAGCATTACTTTGGCTCAGGTCATGATCTCATGGTTTGTGAGTTTGAGTCCCACATCAGGTAAGCTCGAGCCCCGCCTCAAATAAACATGGGCCCTGCTTCAGGTGAGCCCTGCTTCTCGCTCTCTCTCTCTCTCTGCCCCCTGTGAGATTCTCTCTCTCTACCTCTCACTCACTTACACCCTCTCTCCCTCAAAAAATAAAAATAAAAAATAAACCTACCTATCCCTTATTAAGGGGCTAGTTGAATTAAATAGAACATGTATGTATTAGGGGTGCCTGGGTGCCTCAATGGGCTGAGCATCCGACTCTTGATCTCCGCTTAGATCATGATCTCAAAGTTTGTGGAATTGAGCCCCACATAGCCCAGATCTCTCTCCCTCTCTCTCTGCCCCTCCCCCTTTCTCTCTCAAAATAAATAAATTTAAAAACAAAAGGAATATATCTGTCTCCAGCTGTCATTATGAAATACCACAATCTGGGCAGCTTAAATAACAGAAATTTACTTTCTCATAGTTCTGGGGCCAAAAGTACAAGATCAAGGTGCCATTAGAATTGGTCTCTGCTGGGGTGCCTGGGTGGCTCAGTTGGTTGGGCGACTGACTTCAGCTCAGGTCATGATCTCACGGTCCGTGAGTTCGAGCCCTGCGTCGGGCTCTGTGCTGACAGCTCGGCGCTCAGAGCCTAGAGCCTGCTTCAGATTCTGTCTCCCTCTCGCTCTGCCCCTCCCCTGCTTGCACTCTGTCTCTCTTTTGGGAAAAAAAAAAAAAGAATTGGTTTCTGCTGAGGCCCTTATCCCTGGCTTATAGATAGTTGCCTTTTTGCTGTGCTCTCACATAGCCTTTCCTCTGTGCTTGTGTGGAGAGAGGTCTCTGGTGCCTATTCCTCTTCTAACGACACTAATCCTATCAGATTAGAGTCCCACTCATGACCTCATTTAACCTTAATGAACTCCCTAAGACCCTATCTATATACAGTCACATTGGAGGCTAGGAGTTCATATGAATTTGGAGGAGATACAAATCAGTCCATGATAACATCAATTAAATGAAGTAGCATGCAGCAATTTAAAAGAATGAGTTATGGGGCGCCTGGGTGACTCAGTCAGTTAAGCATCCGACTTGATCTCAGTTCAGGTCTTGATCTCAGGGTTGTGAGTTCAAGCCCTGCATTCGGCTCCAATAACTAACTAAATAACAAACAAACAAGCTAAGTAAGTAAGTAAGTAAATAAATAAATAAATAAATAAATAAATAAATAAATAAAATAATGAGTTACATCTAGTGTGCAACACCGAAAAATATCCCAGAAATGTTGAGCATAAAAAGGCATGTTTTGTGATAATATGTTTATGATTCCAACTGTGTTTTTAAAAAGACCATGTGTTTATACATATGCTTATGTAAGCACAGAACATCTCTGCAAGAATATATCAGAACCGTTGTTTTTCGTTGTTTTTTTTTTTTTTTTAAGTAAGCTCTACGGCCGATATGGGGCTTGAACTCACAACCCACAGATCAAGGGTTTCATGCTCTACTGACCAAACCAGCCAGGTACCCCTATATTAGAATTGTTAACTGTGCAGCTAAATTAGAGTCTCTTAGTTTTAACTTTATACTCTTCTACATTGTTGGATTTTGGGTGGCTAAAAGTATGTATTCCTTTTATGATAATGAAAAAACCGAAACTACAGTATCTGGGATGTATAGGGTTCCTGATAAATTTATAACATTTTATAATACATGCATTTTCAAATATATTAGACTCAGATGCACATTTCTTTTTAAAACATTTACTTTTTTTTTTTTTAAGTTTATTTTGAGAAAGCGTGCACGCGTACAAGCAGGGGAGGGGCAGAGAGACAAGGAGAGAGAGAGAAACCCAGGCAGATTCCACACTGTTAGTGCAGAGCCCGATGCGGGGCTCAAACTCATGAATCAGGAGATCATGATCTGAGCTGAAGTCAGACGCTTCACTGAGCCAGCCAGCGCCCCTATATTTACTTTCTATTATAATTAGATATTGTTTATAGTAATTTCAAAATACACAAAAGTAATGAGGTAGTGTATGTTATGGATAGTATATGTTATTTATATGTATATGTTATGGATACTGTATCTTATGTATATGGATAGTATATGTTATGTCTTGGACCTTAACCATCCCTGCAAGTTCATGTTGGATATACCAAGAATGCAAGGCCCTACCTGCTCTTTAGCTGGGCTGTTGCCCAGGGCTGTGTTTTCAGCAGAAGCCTGAGAGATGAAGTATTGTCATCATCTCTTTAAGAGCAGATTTAACTTCCACTTGCTATAAAAACAGTCTCCCAAATTCAGTGTACCTCTCTGGTAATGAAACACTGTGTGAGCAGACAACTATGGTCAACATTTTCATATCACACCCAGGAAACTTGGGGGGCATAGAGAGCTGTTACAAACCAACATGAAGCTCGGCTACTGCTTTTGCTATGATTGAAGTCCTTTGTGTCTGATCCCGGAGTCTTGTGTCTTCTGTCAACACCTACCAAACAGTAACAGGGTAGCGACCAGTCTAGCTTGTAAGTGGGATAAAATTCCAGACCTGCACTTGCATAGTTCCTGACAGTGACCCAACATCTACCACCCCAGATTTTAAAAATCAGATTATAGCTTTTCATTTGTAATTATACCAGAGTGCATCTCTATAAGATTTCTTTTTTTCAAACTTCTCCCTGCCCTTTGCACCAGTGTTTTAAGCTTGGTATCATCACAACATTGAAACATGAATATATTTCCTTTATATATGCACTTCTTTCAAAGCCTTGAGTTCATTTTTGGCCCCAAACTGCATAAATAGGGGGATTTAGGTAATGGAGTATCACATTTTTCATTATGCACACTGTTACAAATCTATTTTTTTAATGTTTATTTATTTATTTTTTTTAAAAAACGTTTTTTATTTATTTTTGAGACACAGAGAGTGAGCAGGAGAAGGGCAGAGAGAGAGAGAGGGAGACACAGAATCCAAAGCAGGCTCCAGGCTCTGAGCTGTCAGCACAGAGCCCGACGCGGGGCTCGAACTCACAGGCTGCGAGATCATGACCTGAGCTGAAGCCGGCCGCCTAACCGACTGAGCCACCCAGGCGCCCCTGTTTATTTATTTTGAGAGAGAGAGAAAGAGCATATGCGTGCACACTCGGGAATGGCAGAGAGAGAGGGAGAGAAAGAATTCCAAGCAGGGTCCATGCTGCCAGCACAGAGCCCAATGTGGGGCTCGAACTTACAAACCATGAGATCATGACCTGAGCCAAAACCAAGAATCAGACACTTAACCAACTGGGCCACCCAGGTGCCCCTAAATGTTTTATTTTTAAGCAATCTCTTCACCCTACTTAGGGCTCAAACCCAAAACCCTGAGATCAAGAGTCACAGGCTCCACTGACTGAGCCAGCCAGATGCCCCTAAATTAGTTATTTCAGAAAACAGCTCTAGTTAGTGTCATTGGCCAAATTGTACAAATCAGTTATTCTCAATCCTAGAAAATATTTTTTGGTAAAACGAAAGAGAATGTATAGCTTACAGGCTGCATTTTAGCTGTCACTGTTAACCATGGTACTGCCAAAGTTCCAACATACAGGCTTTTTAATTTTTTTTAATGTTTATTTATTTTTGAGACAGAGAGACAGAGCATGAGTCGGGGAGGGGCAGAGAGAGAGGGAGACACAGAGTCCGAAGCAGGCTCCAGGCTCTGAACTGTCAGCACAGAGCCCGACCCAGGGCTTGAACTCACAGACCACGAGATCGTGACCTGAGCTGAAATCAGACACTCAACCGACTGAGCCACCCAGGCGCCCTCAGGCTTTTTAAGAAAAAACGTGAATGAGGGGCGCCTGGGTGGCTCAGTCCATTAAGCGCCTGACTTTGGCTCAGGTTGTGATCTCATGGTTCGGGAGTTCGAGCCCCGCATCAGACTCTCTGCTGACAGCTCAGAGCCTGGAGCCTGCTTCAGATTGTGTGTCTCCATCACTCTCTGCTCCTCTCCCACTCGCACTCTGTCTCTCTCTCTCAAAACTAAATAAACATTAAAAAAATTATTTATTTAATAAAAATGTGAATGAAACTGGCTTCTGGTCATGGTAGCCTCGTACACACTTTGATCCCACTCAATGTGTTCCAAACACATGGTAAAATTAATGAAAGATTAATATTACATATCCAGGGTGGCCTGGTGGCTCGGTTGGGTAAACATCGGACTCTTGATTTCTACTCAGATTGTGATCTCACAGTTTGTAGGTTTGAGGCCTGTGTGGGGCTCCACGCTGACAGCACTGAACCTGCTTGGAATTCTCACTTTCCCTCTCTGCCCTCCCTACACTTGCATGTGCACGCTCTCTCTCTCTCAAATAAACTTAAAAAAAAATAAATTACATATCCATATTAAAAACAAGACAAACATTTATGTTGACCAGAAACAGAATCGTAATCTTGGACTATATGGATCCAGAAACAGAGGCAGTCTGAAGTTTATAACCTATAAGGTAATATGATTGAGTGGGTGGGGACAAGTGCCCCCTGTGATGTGGATGACTGGGCCCAGGATTACTGCATTAATTTAGGAATTTAGGTGGCATCCCCTAAGCTTAACAGAGACTACAGAAAATTACAATCCATCCCTGCCTAAAATGTAGCTTACATGAAGTAGATACAACATTGAGTCAAAACCTAAATCCAGCTGCCCTCTGACTGGATGTGTAGATCTCAGTCTCCCAAATTTTACGGCGGAAACAGTCTCCTCTGTCTGTAAGACTTGCTTGTGGTCAGAGTTCCTGGAGGATTGAGGAGAAATTATCATAAAACCATCAGGGAAGGAGATACATGTTGTAAGGGAAGAATTCCCATTTGTGAGTTGTTTATAAATCAAGCTTCCAAAACATACAAGAAAACCTATCCAAAAGAAAGAACCAACAAAATCAGCATTAAGAGATGAATTCACTGCAACTAAAATGAAAATAATGGAGGGGCACCTGGGTGTCTCAGTCGGTTAAGCGACCGACTTTGGCTCAGGTCATGATCTCATGGTTTGGTTCCTGAGTTTGAGCCCCTCGTTGAATTCTATGCCGACATCTCAGAGCCTGGAGCCTGCTTCGGATTCTGTGTTTCCCTCTCTGTCCCTCCCTGGCTTACTCATTTTCTCATTTTCTCTCTCTCTCTCAAAAATGAAATAAAACATTTATGGGGCGCCTAGGTGGCTTAGTCAGTTAAGCATCCGACTTCGGCTCAGGTCATGATCTCGTGTTCCTTGAGTTTGAGCCCCACATCGGGCTCTGTGCTGACAGCTCAGAGCTAGAGGCTGCTTCGGATTCTGTGTCTCCATCTCTGCCCCTTTCCCACTTACTCTCTGTCTCTGTCTCTCCTTCTCTCTCTCTCTCTCTCTCCCTCTCTCTCTCAAAAAGAAGTAAACTTTAAAAAAACATTAAAAAATCTTTTTTTAAAAATAAAATGAAAATAACAGAGTAACTTGATGAATACGTATTTTAGAATATCCAAAGGTATAGAGGAAGGATATCTGTTGTAAAAGAAATTATGAAATAAAAGTTACCAGAAATGAAAAGTTAACAGATAAATATTTAAAGAACCAGATGGAAATCCTAGAAATTAAAAATGCAATTGTTACATAAACATAGATGTCTTGAACTCTAGGTAGGTCTTAGTGGAAAGAGGTTTAGTGAGTTGGAAAGTTATGTTGTATTCTGAATGAATAGTTTATTAGTAAGAGAAAAACAGGGGCACCTGCGTGGCTCAGTCGGTTAAGCGGCCGACATCGGCTCAGGTCACGATCTCACAGTTCATGAGTTCGAGCCCCGTGTTGGGCTCTGTGCTGACAGCTCAGAGCCTGGAGCCTGCTTTGGATTCTGTATCTCCCTCTCTCTCTGCCCCACCGCTGCTCATTCTCTCTCTCTCTTTTCTCAAATAAATAAACAAAAATTAAAAAAAAAAGAGAGAAACAAAAAAGAACAATTAAAAAACATGAAGGCTAGGGGTGCCTGGGTGGCTCCGTCAGTTAACTGTCCAACTCTTGGTTTTGGCTCAGGTCATGATTTCATGGTTCATGAGTTTGAGCCCCAAGTCAGGCTCTGTGCTGACAGCATGGAGCCTTCTTGTGGTCCTCTCTTTCCCTCTCTCTACGACTCTCCTCTGCTCACTGACACTATCTCTCTCAAAATAAATAAACTTAAAAAAGTATTTTTCTTTTAAGATTTTATTTTTAAGTAGCCTCTACACCCAATGTGGGGCTCAAACTCACAACCCCGAGATCAAGAATCTCATGCAGTACTGACTGAGCCAGCCAGGTGCTCCTAGAAATATAATTTGTAGCTTCTGAGCCAGTCAAGGGAGATAAAGAAAAAAATATTATTTGAACAGAAGGCAGGAGAATGAGATAAAAAAGGAAGAGCGATGCTAAACAGTGAACAAAACAACATATAAGATGACAGCAAGAGATTGGGCACCTGGCTGGCTCGAGCAGTTAAGCATCCACTTTGGCTCAGGTCATGATACCATGGTTTGTGAGTTCGAGCCCAGCATTGGATCTGCTGCCAGCATGGTACTGGCTTCAGATCCTCACCCCCACTCTCTCCCTCTGCCCATCCTCTGCTTGTTCTGGCTCTCTCTCAAAACAAATAAACTAAGAAAAAGAAAAAAGATGATAGCAATACATCAAAACATACCAATGGTTGCAATCAGTGTAAAAGGTTTAAACTTGCCCGAGTATTGCTCTCACACCAGAGAACTCAATGGCCAGCCAGCCAGTGGTTTTTTGGTACCAGTACTGTTTGGGTCTGTTGAGTGAGAAATGTAATTCTTCTATTAAACGCTAGAGGTCAGCAGCATTCGTTACTGAATTTTTTCACTCTAAGATTTGCCGTACCTCAGTCAGATTCTCAGGAATCAGGAATGCATTTCTTTTAGAGCTGACATATAATCTTTCACCTAAGGATCATTTCCCAATTTGAAAAAATGGTTTCATAGCACTTAGAACTTCAAGATAGTTGCCAAGAATGTATTTAACTACCTAGTGTATCTAGCAGACACCGAGGCCAGCTTGTTTTTACGGATTGCACTTTTTAACAGATGGGTATTAGTTAGATGTTCTATGACTATAGCTTCTTTAGCTACGAGGATTCAAACAGGACATATGCAGCAAGAGAGCCTTCATAGGATCTAAGGAGAACTAGATTTATACAACTTAATGTCTTTATTGTTGCTGAAAGGCTGTTATCTTTCTGGCTGATAGTTAGCTTGGAAAATCATAAGGCTTGTTGTTCACTTTCTGGGTGGTGTATTACCCGAGAGGATTCCATTTCTCACTCCCATCTTTTTGTTTTATCAAAAGCTTATTGGACTTTGTTTTAAGTCCTGCTAGAAGATGCAGAAGATGAACAGGGATTCATAAAGGGGAGCACCCTTCTTCTCTGGCTGCTTGTCCAGTTTTGCTATTTTCATCTTTACTTTTACCTTTACTACATTAATTCTAGTGGCAGTGGCTATTAGTCAAGAGTTACTGACTGCAATTAATATTTGGTTACTTGGGCTGAGTTTAAAACCACTAATTATATTTAACTTGTGTTTAAGTAGACAGTGGCTCATTTTAACTTCATTTATTTGATGCTGCCTTGTGGGAACATAGTTTTATTGTGTTATATGAAGACATCATTATGGCCCATCATCGATGTCTAATAACTTTATGGAATCAGTATGAATTGGCTCATGGAATCTTTTCTTTCAGGTTTAACAACCAACAAATATAACCTTTAGTTTTTTTAAGGTTCATTTTTTTTTAAGTAATTTCTACATGCCACTTGGGGGTCGAACTCATAACTCTGAGATCAAATGTCACATGCTCTACCCATGGTACCCCAGACGACGGGTAGAACTTTTGAAGTTGAGCTGCAAAATTCACTATTTGGTAAATGCCTTCTCCAGAAATGAACTGTGCCATTTTGTAAAGTTTAAAAACCAGTAGTGAATTCTCAGAATTTCTGCCTTGGGTATGAATTATTTGTATAAGAAAGAAGGAGAGAGAGAGAGAAAGAAGTCTAATTTAAAAAAAAATTTTTTTTTAATGTTTTTATTTATTATTGAGAGACAGAGCATGAGCATGAGCATGGGAGGGGCAGAGAGAGCGGGAGACACAGAATCTGAAGGAGGCTCCAGGCTCAGAGCTGTCAGCACAGAGCCCCAAGGCGGGGCCCAAACTCACAAACTGTGAGATCATGACCTCAGCGGAAGTCGGAGGCTTAACCGACTGAGCCACCCACGCCCGGAAAGAAGTCTATGTTTAGAAGTAAGATTAAGTGTTAAAAACCCTGAGCAATTTAAAGTATTACCAAAGTGGTAAAACTAGTATCTGGTGCAGGAAGTCAAGAGAAAAGGTACTCTCTGAAATTAAGAAGCAGTAGTGGGGGGCGCCTGGGTGGCTCAGTCGGTTAAGCAGCCGACTTCAGCTCAGGTCATGATCTCACGGTCTGTGAGTTCGAGCCCCGCGTCGGGCTCTGTGCTAAAGGCTCAGAGCCTGGAGCCTGCTTCGGATTCTGTATCTCCTTGGTTTTTTTTTTGAGAGCAGGAGAGACAAAGCATGAGTGGGGGAGGGTCAGAGAGAGAGACACAGAATCCGAAGCAGGCTCCAGGCTCTGAGCCGTCAGCACAGAGCCCGACGCGGGGCTCGAACTCACAGACTATGAGATCATGACCTGAGCCGACGTTGGACGCTTAACCGACTGAGCCACCCAGGCGCCCCTACCAAAATCCTTAATGAGGTTTGTACTTTATGTTTTATGTTTGAATGTTTGTGTCTTCTGTGGTTTTATTTCTTCAAAGTTCATTTATTTATTCTGAGAGAGACAAAGAGAGTAAGCAAGAGAGGGGCAGAGAGAGAGGGACAGAGGAGCCAAAGTGGGCTCTGTACTGACAGCAGAGTGCCCCATGCTGAGTTCAATCTCATAAACTGCGAGATCATGACCTGAGTCAAAGTTGGACACTCAACAAACTGAGCCACCCACGTGCCCCTCCTTTGCCTTTTTATTTGATTCCCAGTCCATGTAGGCTCAGAGAAGGAGACTAGAAATGGCCTGGGAGCCATTACTTCAGTCAGCACACGAACAAATTATTAAACCTGGTTTGACCTGTATAAAGTTACTTTCCCTATTGTGATATCAAAAACTTGTCATAATTTTTAGACTATAGAGTCAGCTATATCTAAATGTATTTTTTTTAATTTTGAAAGAATTTCACCAATACAAAAGTTTAAACAATCTTGCAAAAAACTACTATGTACCCTTTACCAAAGTCCTCTACTGTTTACTTTACCATATTTCCTTTATATTCTATTTCTGTTTTGAAAGTAAGTTGCAGGGCACTTGGGCAGCTTAGTTGATTAAGCATCCGATTTCTGCTCAGGTCATGATCTCATGCCTTGTGAGTTCAAGCGCTGCATCAGGCTCTGTGCCAACAGTGTGATGCCTGCTTGGGATTCTCTCTCGCTCCCTCCCTCCCTGCCCCTGACCCCGCCACATGTGCATGCACATGCACTCATGTTCTCTCTCTCTGTCTCAAAATAAGTAAAACTTTAATTAAAGTGAAGAAAGTAAGTTGTGGCACCTGGGTGGCTCTGTCGGTTGACCGCCGACTTTGGCTCAGGTCGTCATCTTGTGGTTTGTGAGTTGGAGCCCCACACTGGGCTCTGTACTCAGAGCTCAGAACCTGAAGCCTGCTTCAGATTCTGTGTCTCCCTCTCTGCGCCTCCCCCACTTGCACTCTCTCTCTCTCTCGAAAATAAATTTAAAAAAGTTTTTTATTAAAATAAATATCCCTGAGGCTCTTACCCCATGTCAGACTCTCCTGTCTGGGTCGAGGCTTTCCTCACCTTGCTCAGGCTGTGATAAAACATGCCAGGCAGCTTGCCCATGTGAAAACCCTTCTCATCCCACCTAGGCTCTGATACCCTGCGGCGGACCAGCCGTCGCTAAAACGAACGGTTCCTGATCGGGGGCGAGGATGAACTGATACACAAGGCACAGTTGTTAAGGGAGGGCTGGCGCTCCCAAGCGTCACCAGCAGCGAGTTTATTTTCACTTGGGTATTTATCCACAATCTGAGGGTGGTGTACGTACAAGACATGTCTCCTTCCACAAGTTCTCAGCAGGCAAACTGTATTTTGCTATATTAAACTTTGCAAAGGCATTCTGAACCTCCCCACACGACCTGGCTGCGGTCCGACTCAATGACAAAGGCTGCGCTCAAAGCCTTCGGTTCCCAAAACACCGCTCAAGGTCTCTGACTCTCAACATGGCTCAAAGCCTCCGGCTCCCAAAACACTGCTCAAGGCCACTGGGTCTCAACAATACCCCATGCCAGGTCGTCCCTTCTACATCCTGTGCACCCTCCTCACCCCGTTTGGGAACTGATACCCTGTGGTGGGTTGCCCCCTCATGGATGCTCTTCTAACTGTACTTGGACTGTGACATCCCACAAGGGATACCCCCTCAACCACCATGTAGATGCCCTTCTCACCAGGCTCAGACTATGAAACCCTACATTGGGCTGCCATAGCCCCTTTTCCTATGCAGGGGCCTCGCCTAATAGCTTCTGGAACAAACTGTTCAGGATAGGAAGGGAAGAAGAAAAGAAAGAGAAACACTTAATTTTAAAAATCCTGTCTGGGGGTGCCTGTGTGGCTCAGTTGGTTAAGCATCCAACTTTGGCTCAGGTCATGATCTCACAGTCTGTGAGTTCAAGCCCTGCATCAGGCTCTGTGCTGACAGCTCGGAACCCGGGGCCTGCTTCAGATTCTGTATCTCCCTCTCTCTCTGCCCCTGCCCTGCTCATGCTCTGTCTCTTAAAATGAATAAACATTAAGAAATGTAAAAATCCAGTCTGAAGTGTTCCTTTTTTTTTTTTTTCCTAATTTTTTTTTTATGTTTATTTATTTTGGAGGGAAAGAGAGACAGCATAAGCAGGGGAGGGGCAGAGAGAGGGAGACACAGAATCTGAAGCAGGCTTCAAGCTCTGAGCTGTCAGCAAAGAGCTGGATTCGGGGCTTGAACTCAAGAACATGAGATCATGACCTAAGCCAAAGTCAGATGCTTAACTGACTGAGCCACCCAGGCGCCCCTGAAGTGTTCCTTTTATTTGAAGCCTTTTGGTTCTAATAAATTTAATGTAGTTATGGATACATCGTGGGCAGAATGTACTCTTTGGTTAGTTCCATTCTTTTATTGCCCTTTTTTTAAACTTTTTTTTAAAGTTTATTTATTTATTTTTAGAGAGATAAAGAGAGCATGAGTCAGGGAGGGGCAGAGAGAGAGAGAGAGAGAGAGAGAGAATCCCAAGCAGGCTCCAAACTGTCAGTGCAAAGCCCGACACAGGCTCGAACCCAGGGACCTCTTGATCATGACCTAAGCTGAAGTCAGATGCTTAACCGACTGAGCCACCCAGGTGCCCCTATTTTTTTTAACTTTAATACTCTGGATGTTATGCAAGGTCTCTACTCTTCTAGTGGTGCACTTGAAATTAAACACATCATTAATTCATGAAATATTAACCAATTATATTTACCTTTTGAGAAGACTACCATTTCTCCACTCACAAATTACATACTATTCTTGTTAAATATTTAAATTCTGTATTTTAAAATCCCACAAGACAGGGGCGTTTGGCTGGCTCAGTCAGTAGAGTATGCAACTTTTGATCTCTGGGTGCTGAGTTCAAGCCCCATGTTGGGGGATAGACATGACTTAAAAAATAAAATCTTAAAATCCCACGAGATGTCCTTCTTGTTTTACATTAATATTGAGAGTTACTCACTATTTACCACTTATTTTTTCTTCACTTTTTTTCTTTTGCAAACCAGGGATCATCTTCGTCCGAAATCTATCTTTTAGAATTTCTGCAATTTTACTAAAATGAGTCTAAATGAGAATTTCTGGGGCGCCTGGGTGGCTCAGTCGGTTAGGCGGCCGACTTCAGCTCAGGTCATGATCTCGCGGTCTGTGGGTTCGGGCCCCGCGTCGGGCTCTGTGCTGCCGTCTCAGAGCCTGGAGCCTGCTTCGGATTCTGTGTCTCCCTCTCTCTCTGCCCCTTCCCCTGCTCACACTCTATGTCTCTCAAAAATAAATAAACATTAAATGAGAATTTCTTTAAAAAAATTTTTTTAACGTTTATTCAATTTCAAGAGACAGAGAGAGACAGAGTGTGAGTAGGGGAGGGGCAGAGAGAGCAGGAGACACAGAATCAGAAGCAGGCTTCAGGCTCTGAGCTGTCAGCACAGAGCCCAAAGCAGGACTCGAACCCAAGAACCATGAGGTCATGACCTGAGCTGAAGTCCATTGCTTAGCTAACTGAGCCACCCAGGAGCCCCTAAATGAGAATTTCTACTTATCTGTCACACTTGGGATTTGTTATGCTTCTTGATCTATGAATAGCTGTAATCATTTTGGGTAATTCTCAATCATTATTCAGTTATTGCCTCTGTTCTCTCTCTCATCCTTAACTCCAGCTCATTAAACAGTAACTCTCCATTTCCGCTTCTCCAGCCACTGACAATCATCATCTACTGTCTATGATTTTTTACTAGTCTAGGTACCTCATATAAACTTGTGTATGATGTGTGTGCATGTGTGCGTGTGTGTGTGATTGGCTTATTTCACTTACTGTCATACCCTCAAGGTTCATTCATATTGCAGCATATGCCTGATTTGTCTAATTTTTGTCTTGTTGCCTGTGCTTTTGATGTCATATCCGACAAATCATTGTCAAGTCCAATGTCATGAAGCTTTTTCCCTGTGTCTTCTTCTAAGAATTATATAGTTTCCTCTCTTACATTTAGGTCTTTGATCATTTTAGGTTAATGTTTATATATAGTGTGAGATAAGTTCATTCTTTTGCATGAAGCTAGCTAGTTTGACCAGCACCATATGTTGAAAACGCTATCCTCCCCACATTGAATAGTCCTGGCACTCTTGCCGAAAATTACAAGAATTTATTTCTGGGTGCTCTATTCTTTCCATGATCTATATGTTTGTCTTTATGCCGGTACCACACTGTTTCGAAGTTAGGAAATTTGAGTTCTCCAGCTTTGTTATTGTTTCTCAACACTGTTTTGGCCATTTGGGGGTTTGAGATTCTATATGAAATTTGGGATGGGTTTTTCTACTTCTGCAAAAATCATCGTTGTGATTTTATTAGGGATTGCATTGGATTTGTAGATTGCTTTGTGTAGTATTGACATTTTAACAATATTAAGGGGCGAGTGGGTGGTTCAGTTGGTTAACCGTCCAACTCTTGATTTTAGCTTAGGTCATGATCTCACAGTTTGTGGGATCAAGCCCGCATCAGACTCTGTGCTAACAGTGCAGAGACTGCTTGGGAATCTCTCTCTCTCCCCTTGCCCTGCTCATGCTCTCTCTCCCTCCCTCCAAATAAATAAATAAAACATTTTTAAAAATATGTCTTCCAATCCATGAACAATGGATGTGTTTCCATTTATTTATGTCTCCTTTAATTGCTTTCAGCAATGTTTTATAGTTTTCATCACAGAATTCTTTCTCTTTCTTGGTTAAATCCTAAGTATTCTTTTTGATGCTATTGTAAATGGAATTGTAATTTCCTTTTCAGACTGTTCGTTGTTAGTATACAGAAATGCAACTGACTTTTGTGTGTTGACTTTATACCCTGCCACCTTGCCAAAATCATTATTAGTTATAACAGTTTTTTGGGGACTCTTTCTACAAAGGAGATAACATTTATAAACAGAGACAATTAACTTTTTCCTTTCCAATCTGGATGATTTTTATTTCTTTCTCTTGCCTACTTGCTCTGGCTAGAATCTCTATTACTGTGTCGAATAGAAGTGGTGAAAGCAGGCATCCCTACCTTATTCTTGATCTTAGAGGAAAAACTTTTAGTTATTCACTATTGAGTATGATGTTCACTGTAGGTTTTTCTTATACGGCTTAAAATATCTGTTTAAAAACGTTTTTTTAATGTTTATTTATTTTTGAGAGAGAGAGCAAGACAGAGCACAAGTGGGGGAGGGGCAGAGAGTGAGGGAGACAGAATCTGAAGCAGGCTCCAGGTTCTCGACTGTCAGCACAGAGCCCAACACAGGATTCGAACCACGAGATCACGACCTGAGCCGAAGTCGGCGCTTAACCAACTGAGCCACCCAGGCGCCCCTAAAAAAATCTTTTTTTAAGTTTATTTATTTTGAAAGAGAGAGAGAGCGCAAATGCGCAAGCAGGGGAGGGGCAGAGAGAGAGGGAGAGAAAGAGAATCCCAAGCAGGCTTCATGCTCAGCTCAGAGAGCTTGATCCCGTGACCACGAGATCACTACCTGAGCCAATATCAAGAGTCAGACACTCAACTGACTAAGCCACCAAGGTACCCCTTTTATATGGCTTTTATAATGCTCTGGTAGTTTTCTTCTATCCCTACTTTTTTGAGTATTTTTAATCATGGAAAATTTTCAATGTTTTCAAATTCTTTTTCTGCATCAGTCGATGACCATGTGTGTTTTCCCCATTATCTTGTTAATTTAGTATACTATGTTCATTGATTTTTGTATGTCGAAACATCCTTATATTCTAGGAATAAATTCTACTTGATTATGGTATATTGGTTTACTAGTATTTTGTTATTTTTTACATCAAAGTTCATAAGTGATATTGGTCTGTCATTTTATTTTCTTATAGTGTCTCTGTCTGGCTTTGGCATCAGGGTAATGCTGGAGTCATGAGTTCAGAAGTGTTCCTTCTGGAAAAAAAAAAGTGTTCCTTCTGGTCCAATTTTTTGAAAAAGTTTGAGAAGTGTCGATATTAGTTCCTCTTTAAAGTTTGCTAAAATTCACCATTAGGCCCAGGGCTTTTCTTTGTTGGGAGGTTTTTGATTACTGATGTATCAGCATGTTGTTTTTATAACTTATGAAAATGGATAGTTTTATTTTTTTAATTTATTTTTTCAAAGAGTTTATTTTTGAGTAATCTCTACACCCAACATGGGGCTCAAATTTACAACCCTGAGATCAAGAGTCTCATGCTTTACTGACTGAGCCAGCCAGGTGCCTGCAAATTTTCCTTAAATTGGATGAACGTAAATGTGTGATACGAAGGTGTAGATGAAAATATATCTAAGGGCACTTGGGTGGTTCAGTTGGTTAAGCTCAGGTCTTGATCTCAGGGTCATGAATTGAAGCCCTGCACTGGTCTCCATGACCGACATGAAGCCTACTTAGAAAAATAAAAAAAGAAAGAAAGAAAAAAGAAAATATATTTAATTATCTAAAC
Organism: Paguma larvata; assembly: GCA_030068075.1. Lineage (NCBI taxonomy): Eukaryota > Metazoa > Chordata > Mammalia > Carnivora > Viverridae > Paguma > Paguma larvata. The sequence continues at coordinate 16,234,016 of CM057842.1, read as the reverse complement.
CTTGTGATAAAAGTATTTTAGGGGTGTCTGGCTGGCTCAATCTGAAGAACATGCAACTCTTGATCTTGGGGTTATGAGTTTGAGCCCCATGTTGGGTGTAGAGATTACTCAAAAATAAAATTTTTTTAAAAACATTAAAAAAAGGATTTTACCAAAAATATTGTAATTGTAAAAGTTTAATGAAATTAACAATAGTGTAATTTTCTTAAGCAGATCTCCGTAAAACTGAGTTAAAACAAGGTGTTTCTATGTCAAAGGAACACATATAACAGTATTTGCCAAAGATCAACTAACTATGGCTTGCAAAGCCCAATTTGGCTTGCCTTCCATGTTTTGTTGTGTGTGTGTGTTGGGGGGGGTTTGGTGGTAAAATATTATGATATTTACCATTTTAGCCATTTTAAGCGCATAATTCAGTGGTATTTATTAAGTATACATTCACAGTGTTGTGCAATGACCACCACTATCCATTTCCTGAACTTTTTCATTATCTGAAACAAAAGGTCTGCCCACCGCCTGTTTTGTAAATAAAATGTCTCTGCTTATTTATTTACATCTTTATTGTCGACAGACAGCTGCTTTTGCAATCCAATGGCATGGCTGAGTAGTTGTGACAGAGAACTATGGCCTGCAAGCCTAAAACAATTTGTTATCTGACCCTTTATAGAAAATGTTGTGCCAAATCCTAGTCTTTGGTACATTAGAGAAAAGCCTTCTCTGTATCCTTCCCAGAAGCAGAGAAAGTTAATGACTATCATGCAGTTTCCATTCTTTTCTTTTCAAAACTGAAGAAACCTAACGACTTTTCACCTATAGATCAATAAGAATAATTTTTGATAGATCACTATGTGAATTTAGTGTATAATTTGGAGAAGTAGGTGAAAAGCAGATTTCATCTCTAAGCCCTCTCGCATGCATATTTTTAACAAGAGCTCAATATTTGTCTAGAGTTTTTTTTTCTTTTGAGAGAAAATTTACAGTGAAATGCACGGATCTTGCATACCATTCCATAATTGGTATGCATACTTCTGTGTAATGCAAATCTGTTGCAAACTACAGCTTATTACTATCACTCCAGAAAATTCCCTTCATGCCGCTTTTCCTCCCCTCTCCTGAGGCAACCATACTTGGCAGTTTAAGCCTGTTCTATAACTTCATCTCTATTGAATCAGACTGTATATATGCTTTTGGATAAGACTTATTTCACCTAATATAATGTGTGTGAGATTCATCCATAATGTTACAGGTACCAAGTTTATTCTATTTGGTTATTAGTTAACTGGGTTATTGGTCTTTTCATATTTGAGTTGGAAGAGTTCTTTCTATATTCTAGATACAAGTCTCTTATCAGATATATGATTTACAAGTTATTTTCTTGTTTTGTGTTTTTTTTCATTTTCTTACTGGTGTCCTTTGAAGCACAATTTTTTTTTTGATTAGTTTCAGGCATACAACATAGTGATTTGACAATTCCTTTTTTTTTTTTTAATTTTCTTAGCGTCTTTATTTATTTTTGAGAGACCTAGAGTGAGCAAGGGAAGGGCAGAGAGAGAGGGAGATACAGAATCCGAAGCAGGCTCCAGGCTCTGAACTGTCAGCACAGAGCCCGACGCGGGGCTCTAACTCACAGACCGTGAGATCATGACCTGAGCTGCAGTCGGCCGCCTAACCGACTGAGCCACCCAGGCGCCCCTGATTTGACAATTCTATACATTACACTATACTCTCCACAATAAGTATAGTTACCATCTGTCACCATACAGCGTCATTACACTATTATTGACTGCATTCCCTATGCTGTATTTTTTATCCCTGTGACTTATTTATTTTATAAGTGGAGTTTCTTCTTTTTTTTTTTTTTAATGTTTATTTTTGAGAGAGAGAGAGAGACAGAGTGTGAGCAGGTTAGGGGCAGAGAGAGAGGGAGACACAAAATCCAAAGCAGGCTCCAGGCTTTGAGCTGTCAGCACAGAGCCCCACCTGGGGCTTGAATACACAAACCATGAGATCATAACCTGAGCCGAAGTCCATGTTTAACTGACTTAGCCACCCAGGCTCCCCTAAGTGGAAGTTCCTATCTCTTAATGTGCTTTGCCTCAAAACTTTTCCTTCTTTCCTCCTTCCTTCCTTCCTTCCTTCCTTCCTTCCTTCCTTCCTTCCTTCCTTCCTTCCTTCCTTCCTTCCTTCTTTCCTTCCTTCCTTCCTCCCTCCCTCCCTCCCTTCCTTCTTCTTTTTCTATAGGCTCCATGCCCAGTGTGGGGCTTGAACTCACAACCCCAAGATCAAGAGTTGCATGCTTGGGGTGCCGGAGTGGCTCAGTTGGTTAAGTGTCTGATTTAGGCTTAGATCATAATCTCAGGTTTGTGGATTAGAGCCCCTCATCAGGCTCTGTGCTCACAGCATGGAGCCTGGAGCCTGCTTCAGATTCTGTGCTTCAGATTCTGTGTCTCTCTCTCTTTCTGCCCCTCCCTTGTTCATACTCTGTCTCTGTCTCTCTCCCCCTGCCAAAAAAATAAAATAAAATAAAATAAAGAGTTGCATGCTTTACTGACTGAGCCAGCCAGGCATCCCTGAAGTTTTAATTTTTATTTAAGTAGGCTCCATGCTCAAAGTGGGGCTCAAATTTACAACCCCAAGATCAAGAGTCACAGGCTCTACCCACCAACTGAGCCATCCAGGCGCCCTACCTCGAAAGTTCTTAATTTTGATAAAGTCCAATTTATTTTTTCTTTTGTTGTTAATGCTTTTTTTTTTCTTTTTTTTCCCCCCACCCAGCATACCAACCTTTTTTTTCCCCCTAAGAATTCTTTGCCAAATCAAGGTCATGAAGGTTTGCTTTCATGTTTTCTTCTAAGAAGTCTGTAGTTTTAGCTCTTACATTGAGGTCTTTGACTCATTGTGAGATAACTTTTGTATATATTGTGAGGTAAGGGTTCAACTTCATTGTTATGTGTGTAGCTATCCATTTTTTTTCCAGCACTATTCGTTGAAAAGATTATTCTTTCCTCATTGAATGATCTTGACAGCCTTGTCAAAAATTAGTTGACCGTAGATATGTGGGTTTGTATCTGGACTCTCAGTTCTATCCTTGTGTTGGTAGCCCAGCTGTCTTGATTACCATTGCTCTTTAATCACTTTTGAAATCAGGAGGTGTGAGTCCTAACACTTACTTTGGGGATTGCTTTGGCTATTCGGGGTCTTTTGCAATTCCATATACATTTTAGAATCTGCTTGTCAATTTTAACAAAGAAGTCAGTTGGGATTCTGATACATTTGTTGAATGTGTAGATTAGCTTGAGGAGTTTGCCTGTCTTAAAAATGTTGTCTTCTGATCCATAAACATGTTTTTCTATTTATTTATATCTAATATCTTTCAACGATACATTGTTAATTTTCAGAGTATAAATGTTACACTTCTTTTAAAATGTATTCTTAATATTTTACTCATTTTGATAGCATTGTAAGTGTAATTTTCTTAATTTCATTTTAAGATTATTTATTTCAAGTGTATAGAAATACAACTGATTTTTGTATACTGATCTTATATCTTCCAACTTTGCTGAACTCATTAATTAGTGTTTTTAAAAATTTTTAAATGTTTATTTATTTTTGAGAGAGAGAGAAAAAACATGAGTGGGGGAGGGGCAGAGAGAGAGGGAGACACAGAATCTGAAGCCGGCTCCAGGCTCCAAACTGTCGGCACAGAGCCTACGCAGGGTTCGAACTCACAAATCGCAAGATCATCTGAGCCAAAGTTGGATATGAAGGCGGCCTATGCGCCTGGGTGGTTCAGTCGGTTAAGTGTCCAACTCTGGATTTTGGCTCAGGTCATGATCTCACAGTTTTCAGGATCAAGGCCCGAGCCAGGCTGTCTGCTGACAGCACAGAGCCTGCTTGAGATTCTTCCCCTCTCTCTCTCACTCTGCCTCTCCGGCACTTGCATAGGTGTGTGTTCTCTCTCAAAAAAATTAGTTTTAATGTTTTATGGGTTTTTTAGTGGATTGCGTAGGATTTTCTATATAAAGGTCATGCCATCTGCAAATATAGGTTTACTTATTTTTTATCCGAATTTGTGTGTGTGTGTGTGTGTGTGTGTGTGTGTGTGTGAGAGAGAGAGAGAGAGAGAGAGAGAGACTATTTGTCCTGGTTAGAACTTCAATGTTCAAGTGGTAAGAGCAGATTATCTTTGTTTCTGATGTCAGGGGAAAAGTAGTCAGTCTTTCACTATCATGTATGATGTTAATGTTAGCTATGGGTTTTTCTGATGCTCTTTATCTGGTTGAGGAAGTTCCCTTCTATTTCAAATTTGTTGACTGTTTTTAATTAAAAAGGATATTGGATTTTGTTAAATGTTTTTCCTGCATCTGTTGAGTTGATTGGGTAATTTTTGTTTTTTTATTCTATTGAGAAGAAGTGAAATTCAAATCAAGTATAAGTAGCATTACAGAAGAAACAGCTGACCATGAGAATATTGACCTTGAAGCTCTTCCAGAGACTCTTGAGGAACTTTGTTATGCCAAATGTATCCATGTAAATGAGGAAAGTAATTGGGAATAAAAGGATGAAGACATTTCAGAGGAGTCGATTCTTGCCAAAAGCTTCACATTAAAAGTGCAAAGTACAAAATGTTGGAAGCTGATCCAAACTTAGAAAGGGATATGAGAATTTAACAAAACAAAACAAAACAAAATGCTTGCTTACAACTTACAGGATGAGAAGTTCAAACTGCTGTTGGTTAAGTTTTTCACTAAAAAATAAAACACTTTTTTTTTTTAATGTTTATTTATTTTTGAGAGGAGGGACAGAGTGTGAGCAGGGAGAGGGCAGAGAGAGGGAGACACAGAATCCAAAGCAGGCTTCAGGCTCTGAGCTGCCAGTACAGACCCTTACTGGGGGCTCAAATTCATGAACTGCGAAATCAGGACTTGAACTGAAGTTGGACGCCCAACCAACTGAACCACCCAGGTGCCCCTAAAACACTTTAATTCTTAATGTGCCTGTTTTTAAAAATTATTATTGTTAAAATTTATTTATTTATATATACTTAATATCAATTTATATTTGTAATATATATTATCTCTATACCCAACATGGGGCTTGAACTCAAGACCTTGCAATCTAGAGCTGCATGCTCTTCCGACCAAGCCATCCAGGCATCCCAATGTTCCTAATGTTTTAGATTGTATTACATAAATTTCATTTTATATACATTTCCTTATATATTTATAACTGTTAGGGTTTTTAATATTTTAATAAAAAAGTTTAAAGGCATGGAATAATTGCAATTTTCTCCACCAAATTATTACATAGTTAGACTTCATTAGGTTTAAGAGTGATACTTTAATTTTTTTTTTAAGTTTATTTATTTTGAGAGAGAGAGCATGGGGGGAGGAGCAGAGAGAGGGAGAGAGAAAATCCCAAGCCAGCTCCACACCATCAGCCTGGAGCCTGACATGGGGTTTGAACTCACGAACCACTAGGTCATGACCTGAGCTGAAATCAAGAGTTGGACACTTAACTGATTGAGCCATCCAGGCACCCCGAGAGTGAGGTGCCTATTTCCTTACCATCTCTTCTCAAATAATTGATCTCAAAAGTTCTAAAACCTTTGGTGGTGTCAGTAAGGTAGATAAGCATATTGGTGCAGCTTAGCATGTGCCTGTAGGGGTGGATACCCCAGCATGGAGAATGGTTACATGTAGGTGAACTAAGAAAATATAGTAAGGATGATGGCAGCCACATTTCTTATTGTTAGAGTTACAAATATGCACTTACTCAAATTTGGAACCATTTGAGTTTATCTGATAAAAATAAGTGAGAAGTTTGATGAATAAGGTATTTACATACCTTCAAAATCTCTCTCCAGAAAATACTAATTAATTACAAAGGCAAAATGAATGACTTTACAGTAGGGAAGCCTGGCAGACACTCTCCTAATCAACTCATCAAAGTTATGGAAGAAATGAAATTATGTGCCATTTATATGTAGTAAAATAACACAGCATGAAGAACATCAGCCAAACTCAAACGGAACATTCTACAAAATAACTGGCTCATAATCTTCAAAACTGTCAATGGGAAAGTTATTGACTGAGGATCTGTTCCAGATTGAAGGAGACTTGACACCTGTTCTGATGCATGATTTTGTACTGGAAACTTTGATGTAAGAGAGCTTGCAGTAAGAACAATTTGAATGGGATCTGAGGATAGTATAAATGTTCATTTCCTGGTGTCTATGGTTATATTGTGATTATGTACGAGAATATACTTGTCTGTAGGAAATATACGCTGCCATTTATCATGTCAGCAACATACGGTCATGTGGTCCAGGAAAAGAAAAAGCTCCTTGTACTGTATTTGCATCTTTTTTGTAAGTTCGAGATTATTTTAAAATAAAAACTTTTAAAACATGATATATAACCATTTTATTTAAAAATGTCTATGTTTGTAATGTGGTCAATTATTTTTAATGAAAAATTTTAGAGGTTTTTCTTCAAAAAAGAAGGTATACAGTTTTCCAAATTATTTTAGAAGTTATATCACCAAAAAAGTTGGAATACCACTGGCCTGGAAGAACTAACTTCCTTCTCCATGGCTCTTGGCAAAGAGCTCAGTTTTCTGAACTCCTCCAGGGCATTTGCTCTGCTCTGCTAAGTTGTTAGTAGAAAACACAGTATACCTGGGTAGTGTGTGTGGGAGGGTTTAATTCCTGGGTTCAAAAACTGACTCTAATACCCATTAGCCAGTAACTTAACCTCTCTCTGCCTCAATTTCCTTATCTGCAGTAATACAGGTATACTTAGCACAGAGCACAGCGCATAAAATTGCCCATAAACACTAGCTATTATCAGTATTTCTAATATCTGAGCTCTCAAAGGGCAAGATTCACATCTAATAATTTATTCTTTATTATTATTATTTTTTTAAGTAGGCTCTATGCTGGGGAGCCCAACCAGACTTGAACTCAGCACTCTGAGTTCAAGACCTAAGTTAAGATCAAGAATTGGATGCTTAACTGAGTGAGCCATTAAGGCGCCCCGTATCTTTTTTCTTATAAATTTTAAAAAATATTTATTTTGAGAGAGCGTGTGGGAGGAGCAGAGAGAGAATCCCAAGCATGCTCTGCACTTTCAGTGCCAGGTGCCCCACAGCTTACTCATATTTTATTCTCATTGTTTCTGTTCTAGACTGTTTATTAGGTCATCTTTTTTTTTTTTAATTAAAAAAATTTTTAATGTTTATTTTTGAGGGAGAGAGAGAGAGAGGGTGCTAGTGGAGGAGGAACAGAGAGGGAGACACAGAATCCAAAGCAGGCTCCAGGCTCTGAGCTGTCACCAGCACAGAGCACAATGCAGGCTCGAAATCATGAATTGTAAGATCACGACCGACCACAGCTGAAGTCAGACGCTTAACCTTAACCAACAGAGCCACCCCGGCATCCCTCGGGTCATCTTTTTTCATCTTCTTCCTCTAATTGTTTTCTTCCCCTCTATAAATCTGATCTATATCTATAAATCTGATCATGTCATTCTCTCTGTTCAAGCTGGTTTCCCAATGTTTACAGGATAAAGTCAAAATTCACTCCCACAACCAACTAACTTCTCCGCTTCCACATCACGGACTCAAGGACGGTTTCTCCTAGCTTGCTTTCACATTTGAAAGCATTTGATCCAGTTGTTTTTGTGTCTGAATGTCCTTTTCTCCCTGATTACATTCTATTCATTCTTAAAAGTTGATCTCAAAAACTCATCAAACTTTCTCACAAGCAATTAGTCATCTGCCAATCACATTTTGTTAATAATTTAAAATCTTTCTGCCCCCCCCCCCGCGTAGGTCATTCATTCACTCATTCATCAAATATTTACGGAACATTAGATAACAGGCTCTGCTCTCAAAACTGAAAGTACACCTGTGAAAAGTCAACGTTAGGTTTTCATGTAATTGATGTGCACAAGTGAGTGGTGCACGGAGAATGTCAAGTGGTATGATTAGCTGTTCAGTTTTTCTGAAGTACCTTTAAGCTATGAATTTGAAAACGCCTAAGTGACAGTCAAAGGGGAAGAGCTGTCTAGGTGGCGCCAAGAGCGGGTGCAAGCGCCCCGAAGCAGGAAAGAGCTGGTGCGGTTGGAGGCAAGAGGGAAAGGAAGCTGTGTGCCGCTGAAGCAGCTCCGGGTGGTGGTCCCAGATGGATGTTTACAAAGGCTACGGCCACTTGATGTAGAAGGTCCGAGGGCAAGGGGAGGCAGGCGCATATCCCACCCGCCTGTGGGTTCCTCGGCCAACACTCGACACCCTAAGCGGGCTTCCCCTTCGTGACTTCTCACGCCGGTTCTTTCCTCTCCAGCGTTAGCAGGGGATGACACATAAACTCCCTGCAGTGGTTGGCGGGACGCAGGAAAGGACTCGGATACAGCACGACAGACAGAGACCCAGGCTGGGTAGCGGAGGAGGTGCGCAGCCAGTCTCTTCCGGCTGGCGGAAGAGGCGGGCGCAAGTGCTTATCTCAGGCCGGCCCGGCGCGAATGCTGCGCATGCGTGTGCGCGTGCTCTCTTCGGTTAGGGACCGGGTCCCGAGGAGGGGCGGGGTCGGCCCTCCGCGCCGGAAGGGGGTTGGCTGGGCGGGGCCGGGAGGCGGCGGTGGCGGCTGCGCGCGCGCGCGCGAGTGCGAACGGGGAACGCCGCGAGGGCCGGGCCGGGTGGTGGGGACGACGGACGGTGACGATGGCCGCGGCGGCGGGCGGCGGCGGGCTGGGGGCGGCGGCGGGCGCCGCGGGCGCGGGAGGCGCGGCGGCGGCTGCGGGCCTGGCCGTTTATCGGCGGAAGGATGGTGGCCCGGCCAGCAAGTTTTGGGAAAGCCCGGAGACGGTGTCCCAGCTGGATTCGGTGCGGGTCTGGCTGGGCAAGCACTACAAGAAGGTAGGTTCGCGCGCCCGTGGGGGCCAGGGGCCACGCGACGGGAGCCCGGCGCAGCTACTGGCCTCGCGGGCCTCGGGCCGCCCCTCCCCCCCGCGCGCCACGAGGGACAACAAAGGCAGGCGCCGGGCCCGCCACGCCCCCGCCGTCCGCTCTCGGCGCCCGCGCGCCCGGGGCTCCACCGGGCCCCCGGGGCCCGGCGGCTGGGAGTTCCCGTACCGCGGGCGAGAGCCACAGCTCACTCCAGTGTGCAAGGGGCAGCTTGAGCTCCGCAAGCGGGAGGGCGTGAATCTCTTTTGTTAGCTGCACTGGGTGTGCGAACAGTAATTTTTACAAACTGTCCGAGCCAGTGTTGTAAGAGCAGCTCCAAGTTTTGTTTAGAAACTCGTCTTCAAAGTCAAGTGAGGTAGCTAATGGTCTCCTACCTGTTTTTGATTTGTTAAAGAATGACTTTAGATTGTACTCGGAAGTTAACAGGCTGATATCATGGATAATAGTAGTGATGAGCAGTATTAAAAAATGACAGCTTTTACTTCATTGTACTTTTAGTTCCGTATAGTGTGCGTACACGAGTTAACGTTCACTCGTACCTAATGTGTTTCTCAGCGAGGCCTTCCCTGAAAACCGTGTTTATATTAGATTGCCCCGTTTCGTATCACCTTTATTTTCTTTGCACCACTTTCTGAGATAATTTTTTTTCATTTAGCTATTTCTCTTGCTTTTCGGAGGTAAGTTCTGCCGAGTCAGTGGTATTGAAAGTTGTGACTTAACCTCTCATTTATAACAAGTGTTTTTTAACTTCCCCTTGCAGATACGTAGGAATGACTGACTCCCTTAGAAGGTTGTCATGAAGCAAACAGCCCAGAATACCCACTCTGCCCCAGATTTCTGAGCACTCTTTTCAAGTTCCTGACTTCCCCCACTGAGAACCATAGCATTGGGGCAAGGACCTTGTTAGGCCTCTTCACTACAATGCCTCCCCTCAACATGGGACTCATTGCCTCGCCCTTAGTAGTTGCTTAGTAAATATTTATTCAGTGAATGAAAAGGTGAAGTAGTGTAGGAGCCTATTTATTTGAGTTCTGCAGCACAGTGGAGTCTGTCAGCTTTTGGAGGTTGATTGGTAGGGGCAGGATCTTGTGTTCCTTTAACATTACCTTGTGTACTTCCAGAAATGACTGTTTCTTACAGAAGTTTTAGGAAGTGAGAGACCAAATACATTTTTATTTACGTTATATTTTTGGATAATTTGACTTTTTTCCGCCTAAAATTTTGGAGTCACATTTGGGATTGCCAGTTCTCATCTGCGTTTATGCAGACAAGAATATTGCTCTCCCTAACCCAGTGATAAATTGGTCACTTTTCTTGCATAGGCAACAGAGCTTCTAGAAGTGGCTAAGGGAATTGAATATATTTATGTTATGAAAGTATTGTTTTTTATCATGTGCCCTTCAACCAAAGCTTTGGGTTTTAAATTCAGCGTATCTTTTTTTTTTTTTCAACGTATCTTAATGTAGCCTTGCCTCTTCCCCATCTGGATGTCTTCATCGAGGTATAACTGACATATAAAATATTAGTTTATCAATGTAGCTTTAGCAGAAATATGAGGAATGTTCCTTTGGATGTCAAGGAAGAGGAAGGAGAAAAAAAAGAAATAGTAGTCATTTCTACCTCCAAACTGTGTGCATCTGTTTGGGCCTAGTTTTAAGAGGGCAGCTGAAGGCTTGGCTGTGTTGGGTGGGTGAGGAAGTTACGGGGCTGGCTCAAGGTTTTGTCCTAGAGTGTTGAGGCGATTGGGTGAATATTGGCTCAGTGTTCTTGAGGCCTTAAAGATAAAGTAAAAGTTAGGTTTGACTTCTTGGGGTTTCATAAGGCCAGAGTGTATTTCTTGGGTCCCCTCAAATTCAGAATTGTGTATTCCTCAGACCTGACAGCCAGAATTCTGTCAGCCTCAGAGAGTGGTGTTGGAGTGGTGAAAGTATTAACCAGAACACCGTATATATCTCTACTCGGTGGACACCTTTTTGGGTTTTAACTAAACTTTTCTGTTGCACTTAACACTGCATTTTCAGATTCACAAATCTCAGGAACTCAGAAATAAACATGACATTGGTAGGCCAATTTTTATTAATGAGTTTATCCATGCATTCCATTAACAACTTGGCATCTAACTATATCTGGGCATTTAACTGTAACTCAAATCCTTACAACAGTCTTGAGTAATAGATACTTATTTCATTTTATACATGAGTGGAACCCACAGCTCCAAATTTAAGTGACTTCTCCGAGGTTACAATTAGGAGTGGCAGATTTGGAATTCAATGAATGTCTTCCTTGGCTCCAAAGCCCCAATTTTTTTTTGCCACACTTAATGCCTCTCATCAAGGAATTTAGTGGAACATAGTGGAAAATGTAGTGGTAAAGGTAGGCAAAGATACCTACTTGTAAAACTTACATGGTTTCAAATTAAAAGAAAAGTTCTATTTTTATTTTTTTATTTAAAAAAATTTTTTTTAATGTTTATTTATTTTTGAGACAGAGACAGAGCAGGAGTGGGGGAGGGGCAGAGAGAGAGGGAGACACAGAAGCAGGCTCCAGGCTCTGAGCTGTCCGCACAGGGCCCAACGCGGGGCTTGAACTCACAGACCGTGAGATCATGACCTGAGCTGAAGTCAGCCGCTTAACCGACTGAGCCACCCAGACGCCCCCTATTTTTATTTTTTATGTGTCTTCAGTAAGTGCCCGGTCCGTGTTTGTTCAGTACATGAATGAACAGATTAACTGGTCTAGGAACCTATTCATTTAAGCTTTGGTGATGAATTTGGCTCAGCAACACAGAAAAGAGAGTGGGTACTTTTTGACTGGAATGAGCTTCAGCTAGGCCAGAGAAGTCCAGAGGAGGTGACTGCTGGAGGGAAGCATAGGGTGGTTACCTATTGGCTTGATGTTGCATTTTTATTCTTTTTTTTTAAATTTTTGTTTATTTTTGTTTTTGAGAGAGAGAGAGAGAGACATAGCATGAGTGGGCAAGGAGCAGAAAGAGAGGGAGACACAGAATCTGAAGCGGGCTCCAGGCTCTGAGCTGTCAGCACAGAACCCAGTGTGGTGTTCTATCTGACTCCTGAACCCTGAGATCATGACCTGAGCTGAAGTCAACGCTCACCCGACTGAGCCACCCAGGCGTCCCACATTTTTATTTTATTTTTTAGAGACCGTGGGAGAGGGGCTGAGAGATCGAGGGGAGAGAATGTCAAGCAGGCTCCATGCTCAGCACAGAGCCCAGCATGGGGCTGGATCCCACAACCCTGGGATCATACCCGAGTTGAAAGCAAGAGTCAGATGCTTAACCAGCTGAGCCACCCAGGTGCCTTGAGGTAGGGTTTTAAGCCTGGCAGCAGTGTAGAAGCTTGTTCATCTCCTGAGCTGCCTTCTTTCTGTTATCATTGGGTACGTACCTTTCATTCTAACTTTGATGAAGATGAGAGCTGTATTTCTGAGTATAGTTTCTGAGTAGTTTTCAAATGATAAAACCTCACTGATGTTAAACTTTTGAGCTAAACTTTTGATACTGCGTTATAGGTAACATAAACAGATACATTGATACAGTTTTCTAAACTTAGATCTTACTGCCATTCTTAATCAAAATACTTTGGACTAAAAGTCTTTGGTTGTCTTAAGTAAAACATTCTGTTGAACTTTTTTTTGATCAAAAGATAAAATTTAAGAAAATATTTAAATTCAAGTTAGTTAATGTACAGTGTAGTATTGGTTTCAGGAGTAGAATTCACTTAAAATAGAGGAGTAGATTCATCACTTACGTACAATACCCAGTGGTTATCTCAACAAGTGCCCTCCTTAATGTCCATCACCCTTGTAGCCCATCTCCCCATCCCACCTCCCCTCCAGCAGCCCTGTTTGTTCTCTGTGGTTAAGAGTCTCTTATGATTTGCCTCAATCTCTGTTTTTATCTTATTTTGTTTTTTCCTTTCCTTCTCCTATGTTCATCTGTTTTGTTTCTTAAATTCTACATGAGTGAAATAATATTTGTCTTTCTCTGACTTATTTTGCTTCGCATAATACCCTCTAGTTCCATCTACGTTGTTGCAGATGGCAAGATTCTATTCCTGATCGCCCAATAAGATTCCATTGTGTATATACACCACATCTTTATCCATTCATCAGTTGATGGACATTTGGGCTCTTTCCATAATTTGTGCGTTGTTGATAGCACTGCTGTAAACACTGGGGTGCATGTGCCCCTTCGAGTCAGCATTTTTTATCCTTTGGATAAATACTAGTAGTGCAGTTGCTGGGTTGTAGGGTAGTTCTGTTTTTAACTTTCTGAGAAACTTCCATACTATTCAAAAGATAAAATGGTTATGGCTGAAATAGTCTATAGTCACTAAGTTTCTTTTGTTAATCAGGATTCAGTATTTTGAAAGCTGCGAAGACCGTTTATGTTAAAAAAATTTTATGTTTTCTTATTATTTTTTGTTTTATGTTTGCTTATTTTTGAGAATGAGAGAGAGTCAGAGCACAAGGAGGGGAGGGGCAGGGAGAGAGAGGGAGACCCAGAATCCGAAGCAGGCTCCAGGCTCTGAGCTGTCAGCACAGAGTCGGATGCGGGGCTCAAACTCACAAACTGAGATCATGACCTGAGCCTAAGTAGGACACTCAACTGACTGGGCCACCTAGGCACCTTTTGTATTTTAGGTGGTATTTTTGGAAGCTGTTGAAATGAACTCTATTATAGCACTATGGGATAGTGAATGAGCATTACACTTCGGAAGATGTAAGTTCAGTACTCTTGGTTGCTAATTGGTGATGTCCTTAAGCAGATGACTTGATAACCTGTTTTAATTTTCCATTTGTAAATTGGGAGTAAGACTGACTCCCATCAGACTGTTGTGTGAATCAAATGAGATAGTCATTGAAGGTGGGATTATGTAAATTTGAGGTGATAATGATACTTTTGTGTATATCCCATGGTAAGCTTGTTTCATTCTTGTTGGTTAAATAGATGTTAATATTTTTAGATGTTTAAAAGTTGATTTAAAAGCCTTAGTGGTATCTGGCTGACTGTCAGTAGAACATGTGACTCTTAACCTCAAGATTGTGAGTTCAAGCCCTTACATTGGGTGTGGAGCCTACTTAAAAAATAAATAAATAAAACCTTTATAGTCCTACATTGGCTGCATTTTGAGTGGGTGTGAGGTATGGTTTACATTAATACATTAATTTAACAGTTCATTTGTGAATTAAAAGTGTTATGTTTCTAATTTTTTTTTTTTGAGGGAGAGAGAGTGAGAGAACGCAGGTGTGAGTGGGGGAGATGGGCACAGAGAAAGAGAGAATCTCAAATAGGCTCCACGCTCAGTGTGGAGCCTGATGTGGGGCTTGATCTGACGACCATGATATCATGACCTGAGCTGAAATCAAGACTTGGATGCTTAAGCGACTGAACCACCCAGTTGCCCCGGAAAAAAAAAAATTTCCAACCAAGGTTAAATATTTTGTACTTCAAAAATTGGATTTTAGGGGGCGCCTGGGTGGCTCATTCGGTTAAGCGGCCGACTTCAGCTCAGGTCATGATCTCGCGGTCTGGGAGTTCGAGCCCCGCGTCGGGCTCTGTGCTGATGGCTCAGAGCCTGGAGCCTGTTTCAGATTCTGTGTCTCCCTCTCTCTGCCCTTCCCCTGCTCATGCTCTGTCTCTGTGTCTCTCAAAAATAAATAAACGTTTAAAAAAATTGGATTTTAAAATAGCTAAGATAATAATATTGAATGGACTTCGAACTTGGACATCTTTATTCTGAAACTATAAGGTTGTCCATATGAAACTTTTACACGTTTTTTTGTATTCGGAATGACAGTATATCAAATGAAACATGCACAGTAGTGAAATTTAGAGTGTATATGAAGCTATGTATTTAACAGTTACTAACTTTAGTTTTTGCCTGAAGGGTTGATTTGGTTTTTGCTGACTGCTTTCCTGCAAGATGGTGTCTTTCTCAGTTTTAGAATTTGGCATTGTTCAGTGATCTGCAGATATCTGAAAGATAAAAACGTAGGCTTGTTAATTTTTCATGCTTTATGGTGTGCAAAAAAACTGCAGTGTATTGTATGACTTGAGAAAGTTTACTAAAGATAATGAAGTTACCTTGTGGGTATATATTTCATATTTTGTCAGTTCCATAGGATACATTTGAAGAGTCTGTTAAGATATGTGAGGGGCGCCTGGGTGGCTCAGTTAGTTAAGCGTCCGACTCAATTTCAGCTCAGGTCATGATCTCACCGTACATGAGTTTGAGCCCCACGTCAGACTCTGCACTGATAGTACGGAGCTCTGGGATTCTCTCTCTCCCTTCTCTCTCTACCCCTACCCTGCTTGCGCTCTCTCAAAATAAATAAACTTAAAAAAAAAAGATAATGTGAGTGTTACAAATTACTTACTAATGACTATTATTTGTTAAAGATTTACTATGTTGGATAAATTGGAAAAAACCTGTTATTGAATTTTCACTTGAAAGTGTATAGTTTATAGTTCTTAAAAATGTAAACTTGATAGTTTTTGTGGGAATTGGCAATATATTCTAGGAAAGGGGAATTGTAAGTGGTTTTTAACATTTAAAAATTGTTTAAATGTCTTTAAACTTTGAGTTATAATAAACTATATTCTTTAAGACATAGTAATATATGAAACAGATTTTTTTTTAATGTTTATTTGCTTTTGACAGAGACAGAGTGTGAGCAGGGGAGGGGCAGAGAAAGAGGGAGACAGAATCTGAAGCAGGCTCCAGGCCCTGAGCTGTCAGCACAGAACCCGACGCGGGGCTCAAACTCACAAACCGTGAGATCATGACCTGAGTCGAAGTTGGTGCTTAACTGACTGAGCTACCCAGGTGCCCCTGAAACAGATTTTTAAGAAAAGTTTAGGGGTTCTTGGGGTGCCTGGGTGGCTCAGTCGGTTATGTATCCAACTGTTGATCTCAGCTCAGGTCTTGATCTCATGGTCATTGAGTTCAAGCCCCATGTTGGGCTCTTTGCTAGGCATGAAGCCTACATAAAAAAATGAAATAAAACAAAACTTTAATGGTTCTTTTTTGACACTATTTAAAAAAATTTTTTTTAATGTTTATTTTTAAGAGAGAGAGACAGAACACAAGCAGGGGAGGAGCAGAAAGAGAGAGAGACACAGAGTAGTACAAAGCAGGTTTCAGGCTCTGCGCAGTCAGCATAGAGCCCAACACGGGGCTCAAACTCAAGATCCACAAGATCATGACCTGAGCCATAGTCAGATGCTCAACGACAGCCACCCAGGTGCCCCTTAAACACTATATTAAAAAATTGTTTATTTATTTTGAGAGATAAAGTGCATGAGTGGGGAGGGGCAGAGAGAGAGATTCCTAAGCAGGCTTCTCACTGTCAGTATAGAGCCTGACTTAGAGCTCAAACCCATGGACTGTGGGATCATGACCTGAACTGAAGCCAAGAATCAGATGCTTAACTGACTGAGCCACCCATGCGCCCCAAAAGTTTAGTGGTTCTTTTTTTTTTTTTTTTAGTGGTTCTTAAAGTAGGTTCCCAGTCTAGTTGTGTCACCTAGAAGTTGTTAGAAATGCAAATTCTTGGGCTTGACCTATTGAATTAGAAACTCTGAGTGGGTCTAAAATTTGAAAACCATATTTTAGATAACAGAATTGATATCTTACATGCTTAATGGTATGAAACTTGTTCCCAATTTTTTTTTTTGACAGGTATTCTACTTTGTGGCCTTTATGGAAATGTGTTTTTACTGAATACACTTAATAGAAGGGAGAACTAAAAAAAAATTTTTTTTTAACATTTAATTTTGAGAGAGAGAGAGAAAGACAGAATGCGAGCCAGAGAGGGGCAGAGAGAGAGAGGAAGACACAGAATCTGAAGCAGGCTCCAGGCTCTAAGCTGTCAGCACAGAGCCCGACATGGGGCTCAAACTTACCAACCGTGAGATCATAACCTGAGCCTAAGGCAGATATTTAACCAACTGAGCCACCCAGGCGCCCCTAGAAAAGAAAACTTTTTATAAGGATGACAAAGGAGTGGTCTAGAATAGGCATAGGCAGAATTTTTCTATTAAGGGAAGGAGAGTAAATATTTTAGACTTTGCAGGTCCTGCCATCTCAGTTGCAACTGCTCGACTCTGCTGTTACATGAAGGCAGCCATAGGCAGTGTGTAATGAATGAGTGTGCTGTGTTTGTATAAAACTTTATTTATGAATAGTGAAATTTGAATTTTATCTAATATTCGTGTGTCAGAAATATTATTCTTTAAAATTTCTTTCCAACCATTTAAAAATGTAAAAACTGTCCTTAGCTTGTGGGCCACAGAGAAACTGGCAGTGAGCTAGATTTACCACCTTTGATCATTTAATGCATATCAACAAAATATCAGTCTTTAGCAAAGTGAACTGCATGCAGGCTGTTTCATTTAGAATGGAAAGCTAATACACCTGAGTAGATAAAAATGTGGGAGGATACTAAACTTTAAGAAGAATTGCCTTTTTATAACATGCTTTATCTTTGCTTGTCAGTAGTACAAATTGAGAGCCATTCAGTCTAGTACCAGTAGACCATGCAGCTGACATTGTTTTGCCTTTATAAACCACTTAAAATTATTCGTTGTAATAGAAACTTAACCACCTTACTCTTGAAATGTTGGATGATACTGGGAAAGAGGTTTGTTCCAAAAAGAAAAGTTTGTTATCTTTTCAAGTTCAAGGAGATCTAGATGTTTTTTCCTGCTCAAAATTGGAAGTTTAACAAAAATTATGGACTGTATTGGCTTTTCAAAATGATATTGAACGTTCAATACCTAATTAAACTTTTATATTTAATTTAACTTGCTCATTTATGCTTTCCCTGTCATGGTGCCCATTGTCTTTCCTTGCTGTGGAACTGTTGCTGTCTTCCACTGGTTTGACCTTTGAACATTGTCGACAGCAGTGTGGATAAGTTTTCACACGTACTTGTTTAAAAAAGCTCTTTTTTTGTTGTACAGAAACAACAGAATTTACCATCCTAACCATTTTTAAGTCTATATACATGAATTTTTTTGATGCATAAAACTAACCATTTCATTATATTCAAAACTTTTTGCCATAAAACAACCATTTTATTATGCTTAGAGTTTCTGCATGTTAGGAATTTAGAAGGGTACAGTAGGGACAGTTGTTTCTGCTCAGTGATGTCTAGAGTTTCAACTGGGTAGATTTGATGATTGGGGATGACTTGACAACTGGGGGCAGAATCATCTGGAATCATTTTTACTCATGTGTCTGGTGGTGGTTCTCTCACTTTCCTGGAACATCAGCTGGGGCCTCTGGCCATAGCATCTCCAAGTGGCTTCTCTCTTGTAGCCTGGGGCTCCTCAAAGTATGGTGACTTCTAGGTAGTTGGACATCATGGCAGTCCAGGGCTCCAAAGGTGACTTTCCTCAAAAAACTACGTGGAAGCTGTAGAACCTTTTTTGACTTGTCCTCAGAGACCCACGACATCACCCCCCCCCCCATTGCAACAGTTCGTCATTAAGGATGGTCCTGATTCAGTAAAAGAAGGCATACACCCTACTTCTTTTTCTTTGTCTTAGTTTTTTTTTTTATTTAATGTTTATGTATTTTTAAGAGACAGAGACAGAGCATGAGCTGGGGATGGGGAGAGAGAGAGGGAGACACAGAATCTGAAGCAGGCTCCAGACTCCAAGCTGTCAGCACAGAGCCCGATGCAGAGTTCGAATCTGTGGATCCACAGACCATGAGATCATGACCCGGCTGCATGAAGTCAGATGCTTAACTGATACTGACCCACCCAGGCGCCCCTGCATACACCCTACTACTTCTTCTTTTTTTTTTTTAATTTTTTTTTTAATGTTTATTCATTTTTTTGAGAGAGAGACAGAGTGGAGCGTTAGCAGGGGAAGGGCAGAGAAAGAGGGAGATATAGAATCTGAAGCAGGCTCCAGGCTCTGAGCTGTCGGCACAGAGCCCGATGCGGGGCTTGAACCCACGAACTGTGAGATCATGACCTGAGCCAAAGTCGGACGCTTAACCATCTGAGCCATCCAGGTGCCCCTACACCCTACTTCTTGATGAGAGGAGTGTCAAAGAAATTTGTGGGTCTGTTTTAAAAACAGTACAGTTTGCTCTCTGGTCAGAAGAGACCAAACTCTTTATATTTATATTTATTTTCACATTTATTTATATTCATATCACATACAAAATACATTTGCTAATACGTCTCATGTCACTGCAGTGACTGTCAGGCTCAAGTTTGAGGTTCTGGATCTCACCACCTGCTTTAGGTCCGGGTGCACACGAGATAACTTGGATTCATTGCTGGGGCATGGTTTCTCTCATTCTGAAACCTGTTAACTAGAGAGACAAGTTATCTCTCCTCACCGCCCCCAGTATTTGTTTTTGTAAGCTCCTTTACAGCAGAGAGCTTGGTTCAGACCTCTGCAAATCTGTCACCTTGTCAGTGCTTAGTAGGTAATAGGAAATAAGGGAACATTATCTTTTGCACGATTGTCCTAGTTTTTGAGTCCCTGTCTTTATCCTGCAGTATGTTCACGCGGATGCTCCCACCAACAAAACGCTGGCTGGGCTTGTGGTACAGCTTCTCCAGTTCCAGGAAGATGCCTTTGGGAAGCATGTCACCAACCCGGCCTTCACCAAACTCCCGGTAAGTACATCACCTTATAATAACGCTGGGGAATCTGTGGGAACTCTGAAGTGCAGCTCTTTCCTTTACTGCTACTATCCAGTAGAATAACAACTACAAAAAAAGAGCCTCAACAGAATTTTAGCAACAGAATATTACCGTTCTTTAGGAGTAGGAAACTTCTCTTTCAGGAGTCATTTAACATTTGCCTTAAACACCATAACAACTATATATAGGCTTAACTGTTAATGTTTTTAGTGTGTTATAGTTTCCTCGTAGTCTCTACTATACTGAGTCTTTTCCATTCTTTCTTCTAATTCAGTTCTTGTGACTAGGATACTTTTTTTGTGAAATTTTTATCTTCTGTAGCTGAGATTCTTCTGGGCTTGTGTTTAATTTAATTCCATTGTCCTTGCAATTGATACTTTGATAGATTTGGTCTCAGTCATACTTTTTTTCCTTTTGAAATATGTAGGTTTTGTTCTTTTATTTTTTATGTTTATTTATTTATTTTTAATAATCTCTACACCCAGTGTGGGGCTTGAACTCAAGACTCCAGAGATCATGAGTCACATGCTCTACTGACTGAGTCACCAGGAGCCCTGGTTTTGTTCTTTCCTTAACATTTTATTTTGTAGAGAAAGATGTGATACTTGATTTATTTTTGAGAGAGAGAGAGAGAACGTGCATGCAAGCAGGGGAGGGAAACGGAGAGGGAGACAGAGGATCTGAAGTGGGCTCTGTACTGAAGTGTGGGGCTCTGTACTGAAGTGTGGGGCTCTGTACTGAAGTGTGGGGCTTGAACCCATAAACCATGAGATCATGAACTGAGCCGAAGTCTGAGGCCTAACCTACTGAGCCACCCAGGTGCCCCACTAAACTTTCTGTTTTAAAGCACATTAATATCTCAGATGTAATTGAGAATAGGAGATAGTGTATGTTTTTTTACTGATCTTGCAGTAAATGTGTTTAGTTTGCTTATTGTATTTTTGTTATCCAGACATTTATTTTTATTTATATATTATTTAAAGTTTATTTTTGAGAGAGAGAGAGAGAGAGAGAGAGAGAGAGCATGAGCTAGGGAGGGGCAGAGAGAGAGAGGGAGAAACAGAACAAAGCAGGCCCCAGGCTCTGAGCCGTCCACACAGAGCCCGACATGGGGCTAGAGCTCCTGAACCCCGAGATCATGACTTGAGCCAAAGTTGAACGCTTAACCGATTGAGCCACCCAGGTGTCCCTCCAGACATTTATTTAATCAGCTATAGAATTGTGTTTTTTGTTTTCAAGTAATCTCTACCCCCAACATGGGGGGGAATCTCTACCCCCACTGTGGGGCTTAAACTCACAATCCTGAGATCAAGAATCACATGCTCTACTCACTGAGCCAGTGAAGCATAGAATTGTGTTTTCTGAATCGTGTTAGGAAGCTTTCACTCGTAGTTGATAAGGATTTTGGTCAAGTGTTCTTCTAGTACTTGTATGGTTTCATTTTGTACACTTAATTCTCATCTATTTAGAATTTATCTTGGTGTTCGGTGTGAGCAGTGGATCCAGTTTTTCTTTTTTCTTATCTGGTTACTCCAGTGACATTTATTAAAATGTGCTTCTTTTCCCCGACTGATTTGAGCTCAGCAAGTAGTTGAAGCATTTGGTTATTTACCAAGTTCTGAGAGTTTAAAGAGCAAGACAATGTATTGTGTGTCCTCAGGGAGCTCACAGTCTAGTGAGCTGAATGAATAGAGCCTTTGACTTTCCTGGTGATCTCAGGTAATGTTTTCCAGGGGAAAGGACAATTCGAATTTGAGACTTGAGAGATGAGCATGAGTTCTTCAGGGAAATGCCGGAAAATGGGATTTTCAGGCAGTGATAGCAACGTGTGAAAGCATAAAGGCCTGAGAAAATGTGGTTCTTCACAGTCGTTGCAGATAATTCAACAAGATTAGAACCGAGGACAATAGGCAGAGAAATGGGCTGGAATCAGTCTTTTTAGGCCAAGTTTACTATGCTAGATGTGTGGCCTTCATCTTGAAAGTGATGGGGAACCATACAAGGGAGAGAGTGGAAGGTGGCTTAGTTGATTTTGGGTTTTAGGAAAATCCCACAGGCTTCAGTGTGAAGAATGGGTTGAAAGCTGTTCAGATTGGAGGCTTTGAACGTTCTCCATGAAGAAACTGCTCTCATAATCTACTGTGGTGACAGCCTGCGGAGCGACAGTGGATTTAAAGAGGACAGAAAGGGGGGCACCTGGGTGGCTCAGTTGGTTAAGCATCCGACTTCGGCTCAGGTCGTGATCTCACAGTTTGTCAGTTCGAGTGCCCATCCTGGAGCCTGCTTCTCATTCTGTGTCTCCCTCTCTCTCTGCCCCTCCCCTACTTGTGCTGTCTCTCAAAAATAAATAAATAAATGCAAAAAAAAACACCACCACCAAAACAACACATTTAAAGAGGACAGAAAGGAATTGAAAGAGTTTAAGGGGGCAGAACTTGGTAATACTTTGGTGGGGACAGTATAGGGGCTGGAAAAAGAATTTACTAGGGCGACTGTACCAAGCAATCAGACACCCTTAGCACTAAGGGGAAAGCCAGAGTAAAAGCAGGTTTCTGGGGGAAAGGTACTCAATTTAGTCTTAACTGTGTTAAGGTTGGTTTTCCTATAGGCACTTTGGGTTTAGAAATCCCTAGGTACTAGGAAATGAGATCTGGAATTTAGGGCTCAGGGTTGAATTAGTAGAAGAGATTTGGGAGTTAGGGGTACTGGTTGATTTCATTGTTGTAGAGTAAGATCATTCCTTCTGTTTTGATGTACTTTTTTTTTTTAATTAAAAAAAATTTTTTTTATTTTTGAGAGAGAGGGATTTTATTTTTGAGAGACAGCACAAGCAGGGGAGGGTCAGAGAGAGAGGGAGACACAGAGTAGTACAAAGCAGGTTTCAGGCTCTGCGCAGTCAGCATAGAGCCCAACACGGGGCTCAAACTCAAGATCCACAAGATCATGACCTGAGCTCCAGGCTCCGAGCTGTCCACACAGAGCCCAACGCGGGGCTCGAACCCACAGACTGCGAGATCATGACCTGAGCCGAAGTCAGACGCTTAACCGACTGAGCCACCCAGGCGCCCCTGATGTGCTTTTTAACTTTATCCTTTTGATATATTTTAACGTGTGATTTAATTTATATATACATGATGAGTTAGCATTGTAGTAAACACATGTGTATAGTTTATGAATAGATTTTTAGGTATATGTGCACTTTTTACTAATGGGAATTACTCAACTGGATAATCAGTGTATTTCGTCTCCTGAACTATGTGACTAATTGAAATTTTTTTTGGTGACTTTTGTAAATTTAAAATTATTATTTTTTTTAAATTTTTTTATGTTTATTTCTTTTTGAGAGACAGAGAGAGGCTGGAGGAGGAGTAGAGTGAGGGAGACAGAGGATCTGAAGCAGGCTCTGCATTGACAGCAGAGAGTCCGACAGAGGGCTTGAACCTGCAAACTGCAAGATCATGACCTGAACCAAAGTCGGGCGCTTAACTGACTGAGCCACCCAGGCGCCCTAAAATTATTTCAAAATTTATTTAAAATTTTGCAAGAGCAGTACAAAGAACTTTATTCAGAATCTGTGATTATTAACATGTTACTACGATTGCTTTATCATTATGTTTCTTTATGTGTGTGTGTATTTTTTCCTGAATCATTTGAAAACTTTATGTTCCTTTACCTCTAGTTACTTGAGATTTTAGTTCTTATTCTTGTATATTATGAACTAGATTAGAATTATTAAATTAGGGGCTGTTTGAAGTTATCATTTAAAACACTGTAACATGGGGTGCCTGGGCGGCTCAGTGGGTTCAGCATCCCTTGGTTTCAGCTTACGTCCTGATCTCACTTGCGGTTCATGAGTTTGAGCCCTGAGTTGGGCTTGTGCTGACAATGCAGAGCCTGCCTAGGAGTCTCTCCCCTCCCCCCCCAGCTCACATTCTCTCTCAAAATAAATAAATAATCTTAAAAAAATAAGACAAAACACTGTAACATAATACATAGAGATTGCACTTTATTAAGTATAACATCATTTAGAGTAAAATTTACAGATAACATTACATGAAGTATTTTATATAATGTGATTCACATTATGATTGTATGAGTAGTCTTAAAAAAAGTGTGTACAGGAGGCTTTATAGAATATTTAACTCTTGGGAACTAAACCATTATTTTTTTCCAGATTAAAGATTAGGGAAGAATATTTTTGGCCTAAGCCATAAATAAAAATAATTCATGGCTTAGTGCCAGCGGGACCAGATGTACTTCTCTTCCTCTTAAAATAGTGTTTACCAGTTTCCTAAATGAAAGGGATTGATGTGATGTGTAATGGTGTCAAGCAAAAGTGGATGAGAGAGGCAGTGAAGCCAAGAATGTTTTAGTGAAACATGTCAACTACTTAACCTTAAAAGTTTTTCTCCCCCCCCCCCTTCTGAATAAACAGCACTGGTGTAAGATTTCACTATTTGGACCGATTCTTTTTTTTTTTTAATTGAAGTAGAACTTTTTTTACTAACTTCTTAAGTCATACCAGATATTAAACAGCTGGCTCAGTGTAGGGTATGTTCTGTTTAATGCTAATTGAGATGTAAGAGGATTTAGAGAAAATTTGAGGATTTACAAGGCTCGAAATATGTTGTATAGGCAGGGTCATCTTCCTGGCTCAGTCGGTAGAGCCTGTGAGTCTTGATATTGGAGTTGCGAGTTTGAGCCCCACATTGGACTTGGAGCCTACTTAAAAAATATGTTGTATAGACAAACAAAGCACGAATTGAAACAGAAGAAAAAAGTGTTTTTACCTCTACCACAAGTAAAAATTCTTGTTTTTCTATAATCGCTTCAAGGCTCAGTGCATGTGCATACATTATATAGTTAAAATGATACGATAGAGCAAGTTTTGTGTTCTGCCTTTTCAAATAGATTATAAGGGTCCTCTAAGACCTGGAGGACTATGACAAGGTCAAATCAAAGTCTAAAATATTGGAAGATTTTTTTTTAAAGACTTACTTATTTTTGAGAGCAAGGGGGACAGAAGATCTTAAGTGGGCTCTGTGGTGACAGCAGCAACCTCGATGTAGGGCTTAAACTCGCGAGCCGTGAGATCATTACCTGAGCCAAAGTTGGATGCTCAACCAACTGAGCTACACAGGTGCCCCAAGTAGCAGAAGATTTTGAATATGTTCATGAGATGTCAAAATTTTCAACTTACCATTACTCTTAAAAAATTAATCATCATTTCATTCACAACTATAACCTGACTATACCCTGCCATTCCATTAATTTTGGAGTAGAGAGATTACCATTGGGAACATGGAACTAGAAAGAAGATCCTAAGTGTTTTATATGTATTGGAAGTTCTGTAAGTTTGTAGCTTAGACCTCTGTCTGATGAAAGTGGAATATAAGCAACCACTTAAGTGAAATGATGTGGGATATGTATTATGTGGAGCAATGATTTAGTTTCATTTTGCTTTTCTTCTATGTATCGCCATGTTTATATGCATCTCTAAAAGAGAATCTTGTAGTCTCGCTGGTCTTCGAATTTTATAGGAATGAAATCATAAGTATTCCTCTGTGTTGTGAGCCTTGGAGGAAGTATTTGTAAATGTGAAAAAAAACATGTTGAGCCAAACATGAGAGAGATAGTCCAGCTGAACTGTTCAACCATGTACCTGTAGATAGTACAAATTACTGTAGATAAAAGGATAAGTCTGAAAAAATCCAGCCCATTCTTTTCTCACCCTTGTAATTCATCTGCAAGGGCAGTGAGCCTAGGTGATCTGGCATGACCGGTCAGAGCTCAGTGGACTGGAGTATGGGCTTTTAGAGCTGGATCTGTATGGCAGGCCGAGGACATGCTGGGCCAGGTGTTGACCACAGCTCCAGAAAACCATAGGACCAGTGTTAATGGCAGGCCTGTAGTCCCATCCATACCATGTGGGTACTCAGGTAGAAACCTTGGTTCACTGGCATGGTATTTCTGATTTGTCTGGGTGATGCTTTATACTTTACTTGTTTTTTTTCCTCCTTTGACTTTTTTTTTTCCTTTTCTCTCTTTTCCCATAATGTTTATCCCTCTAACTTTACTCAGGTATATGTCTGATTGATGTATCACAAATGGTACGTCTTTAAAATAATGATGAGTTCAAGGTAATGAACATTTCTGTCACCCCCAAAAATTTCCTTGTAATCCATCTTCCATCCCAGTCCTCTGGCAACCAGTGACACTACAGATTCATTTACAGCTTCGTCAAAAAATTTTTTTTTGAACATCTTTTTTTTTTAAGTATTTATTTATTTTTGAGAGAGCACACACATGAGTTGGGGAAGGGCAGAGAGATAGGAAGGCAGAGGATCCCAAGCAGGCTTCGTGCTGCCAGCACGGAGCCTGATGCGAGGCTCGAACCCACGAACTGCCAGGTCATGACCTGAACCGCAATCAAATGCTTAATCAACGGAGCCACCCAGGTGCCCCTGGAATCTCACTTTTAATTTGCATTTTCACAATGACTGATGTTAAACATTTAAAAAAAAATTTTTTTTTTTAATGTTTATTTATTTTTGAAAGAGAGCGCAAGGGGATAGGGACAGAATGAGAGGGAGACACAGAATCTAGAGCAGGCTCCAGACTCTGAGCTGTTAGCACAGAGACTGACATGGGGCTTGAACCCATGAACCTTGAGATTGTGACCTGAGGTGAGTCAGATGCTTAACTGACTGAGCCACCCAGGCACCCCAATGTTAAACATCTTTTTATGCATTTATTGTTTCATCTTTTGTGAGTTGCTTATTCAAACAGTTTTTTTATTTGGTTCCTAAGACCACCCACATTCAGAGATTTGCTAGAAGGACTCCTGGAACTCAGCATATAGTTGTACTTATAACTAAGATATTTTTTAAACTTTATTTATTTATGTAAGTAATCTCTACACCTTAATCCTTTCTATTCAGTATTGAGTCAGAGGCGCTACCTAGTGCAAAGAGGCAAGAAAAAGAAAAAATAAAGATCAGGTGAGGAAAAAAAAGAAAACTTGTTATTAAGTTATAATAATAAAAAGAATTTGGTATTAGCAAAAAGATAGATATTTAGATCAATCTGGAAAAACAATTCAGGTATAGACTCATGCGTTCAACTGATTTTCAGCTGAAGTGCCAAAGCAATTCAAAGAAGAAAGACCATCTTTCTGAGAAATGGTGGCTTTAAAATAATTGGATATACATACTGAAAAAAAAGAGCATTAGCCATTACCCTCCCACTATACGTAAAAATTAATCCAAAATACCTAAAACCTAAAATGTATAAAATAGGGGCGCCTGGGTGGCTCAGTTGGTTAAGCGGCCGACTTCAGCTCGGGTCATGATCTCACAGTCCATGAGTTTAAGCCCCGCGTCGGGCTCTGTGCTGACAGCTCAGAGCCTGGAGCCTGCTTCGGATTCTGTATCTCCCTCTCTCTCTGCCCTTCCCCTGCTCACGCTCTGCCTCTATGTCTCTCAAGAATAAAATAAATGTTAAAAAAAAAAAAATTTAAATAAAATGTATAAAATATTTAAATGAAAATATAGGAAACAGTCTGCGACTTTGGAGTATGCAAAGGCTTCTCTGAACAGAAAAAGCACAGATCATAAAAATCAATAAGTTGAATTTTGTCAAAATTCACAATTTTTGCTCTAGGGAAGACAGTGTTAAGAAAACAAAACATCAGATCCCAACCTGGGAGGAAATACTTCCAATACATGTGTCATAAAGAACACATATGTTGGGGGGGCACCTGAGTGAGTCAGTTAAGCATCTGACTTCTGCTCAGGTCATGATCTCGCAGATGGTACGTTCGAGCTCCATGTGGGGCCCTGTACTGACAGCCCGAAGTCTGCTTCTGATTCTGTGTCTCCCTCTCTCTCTTCCCCTCCCCCACTCAAGCCCTGTCTCTCAAAAATTGAATAAATGTTAAAAAAGAAAACATATATGTGGAACATATAAAGAATTTAAAATTTTTTTTAAAAATTAAAATATTTTTTAATTAAAAAAAGAAAAACTGCAGAAAACAATGAAGACAGCAAGCCTGAGATTACTGTCCTCAGTAAGACCTGCTTTGCCAATTGGACCTTGGTTGACATCTGGGAATCTGACTCTAAGTATTCCTAGTCAACTGATAAAAAGGGCAGTTCACTGAGCCTATACTATTTGTACAAACAGTATGGCTTATGATGAATACCTACTTTGCTCCTGAGGAATCTGGAACTTTAGTATGTGCTAGACAAAAGGTACTAGCCTCCCCCTTTACCCAAGGATAAAATCCTTGAGTATGGGATTCCAACAGGCTTCCATGGGCAGAAACGTTGCCTAGGTGCTGCTGTCTTTTCAGTGCTGGGGAAGAATGCACTTTGTGTGACCTCTCATGTGAGGGAGAGAGCATACAGAAGCCTGCAGAATGGGTTCCTCTAGACTACACCTGGGTCTTTTCCCCTTGTGACTAGGTTTTGTGTACTTACTATATTGATGTAAACAAATTTTAGTTATAAGTACATGGGGCTCCTGAATGGCTCAGTAAGAGGAGCATCCTACTCTTGATCTCAGGATCGTTGAGTTTGAGCCCCATGTTGCATATATAGAGATTACTGAAAAAACTAAAACTTAAAAAAGAGCTAAATTAAAAAAAATTTTTTTAATGTTTATTTGAGAGAGACAGAGGGCAGATGGGGGGAGGGGCAGAGAGAGAGAGAGAGCCAGAATCAGAAGCAGGCTCCAGGCTCTGAGCTGTCAGCACAGAGCCCGACACGGGACTCAAACTCGACAGAGCCACCTAGGCTTCCCAGAGATAAATGTTTAAGAGTGGAATTCTAACCTTGTTAATGGAAAAACATTCATTTTTGCACCAGTAAGTATTATGTTAGCTATAGACTTTTCATAAATGCTCTTAATTCAGATTTTGGAAGTTGCCTACTATGCCTAGTTCGCAGAGACCGACTCAACCAACCGAGCCATCCAGGTGCCCCTTGGAATCTGTTTCTTGCTCTCAGGACACTATGCTTATAGCTGTGAGAATCACAAGATGTGTGATAACGAAAACTCTTCAAGAAATTAGAAGTAGCATGAAAAATAGATTGCTGCCTTGTTCTAGCAAAAGTTTTCTTGGTCAAAGTAAAAATGTAGATGTAAGGCAGACATATTTGAACATTTATAATACTAGTTTGCCATCACTTTCAGCTCCTTGAGGATGATCCCAAAGAGCTAGGTCTTCTGTTTTAACTCAGCTCGTAGCTGAGACAATGAATTTTGAGTAAACTTGAGAACTAACAAAACATTGTAATGTTCTTTGAATTGAAGCCAAATTTTATCAATTAACCATTGATAAGATTTGCTTTACTTTCTTACTGCAAGCGTTTAGTATGTATTTGTTGATTGACATGCCTTTGCTCTGATGTGAGTTCACTGTCTGAAAGACAGAAAAAGTAAAAGGCTGTTAATGAAATTAGCCAGAAAACTGAACTGTATTTATTTTGTGAAATTGATCTTAAAATATCTACCAAAAAAGGCACCTGGGTGCTCAGTCAGTTAAGCATCCGACTTCAGCTCAGGTCATGATCTCACAGCTCGGGAGTTCGAGCCCCACATTGGGCTCTGTGTATGACAGCTCAGAGCCTGGAGCCTGCTTCTGATTCTGTGTCTCCCTCTCTCTCTGCCCCTCCCTGTCTCACGTTCTTTCTCTCTCTCTAAAAAATAAATAAACATTAAAAAATGTTAAAAAAAAAATCTACCAAAATGTAAAGCACAGTGCTGAATTACAGTTCTGAATTTAGTAAAATTATTAGTCCTCAAAAGGAGATACATCAAGGAGATGGGTACACCTGCTTTCAGGAACTTGAAATAAATTTTTTAGAGTTTAGTTTCAAACTGTCACAGGAATTTAATAACACGGTTTTATATATATCTTTGGAATACATGTAAATACTTTAAAGATAAAATTTATTGTGAAAGCCATTTCTACAAATGAGACTGTGTATTTCAACTGGGTAGTACTATTTTGGGACTGAATCACAGTCCATTGGCTATCTCTCTCTGACACTTTGGAATTTCTATCCAGTAAGTGTGACTGACCTCATGGCAGAGATTCTCAATGAACTTGGTCCGTCTGGTGTAATGGAAAGAGTAGGAGTCAACAGAATGTCACTTTCCATGCTGTGTGCTAAATAAATTCGAGGGAGAAGGAGGTTGATAAGAAGAGTCTTATAATTATCAGAAAAAGGGGTTGGACCTGATCATTGGTTTTATACTAGTTCCTTGCAGAGCACCTGAGGTGCTGAGGGACAGAGGAATAAATAGGGAGGTCTAAGACGAATCAGTTGTTTTCAAGTTACTAGGAATTCCTAGGAATATTCCCAGCAATTGCTGGGTCATAGGCTGGCTGTGCGTGTTCAGCTCTGGTAGATACTGGTAATTTTCCTGAGCAGTTGTATCAATTTATACTCCCACAGGTGGTGCGTACAAGGGTTCTAATTCTCTACTCACTGATACTTGGACATTTTCTGTCATATTGTAGTTTTGGGGTAGATTCGTGCTGGTACTACATTTTCTTTGGTTGCTGATGACTAAAGAAGTTGAGCACCCTTTCATATTTATTGGCCATTTGGCTGTTCTCTTTATTGAAGGGCCTGTTCAAATCTTGTGCCCATTTTTTTTTAATCCAGTCTTTTGTTTTTCTTATTTCTTATTTTGTTTTATTTTACTTTTTTTAATGTTTATTTTATTTTTGAGAGAGCAACGAACC
Source organism: Paguma larvata (assembly GCA_030068075.1). Lineage (NCBI taxonomy): Eukaryota > Metazoa > Chordata > Mammalia > Carnivora > Viverridae > Paguma > Paguma larvata. The sequence continues at coordinate 16,203,604 of CM057842.1, read as the reverse complement.
AAATGTGAGTGGGGGAGGGGTAGAGACGGGGGAGGGGGGGAGACACAGAATCTGAAGCCGCCTCTAGGTTCTGAGCTGTCAGCACAAAGCCCAATTCTGGGCCCTGACTCACCAACCATGGGATCATGACCTGAGCTTAAGTCAGATGCTTAACTGACTGAGCCATGCAGGCGCCCCTTTCTCATTTTTTTAAACAAATTTTAATTCCAGTGTAGTTAACATGCAGTGTTACATTAGGTTCAAGTGTACAATATAGTGATTTAGCAATTCTATACATGACTTAGTGCTTATCATAAGTGTGCTCTTAATCCCCATCACCTGTTTCACCCATCCTCCCCCCTCTGATAACCATCAGTTTATTCTCTATAGTTAAGAGTCTGTTTCTTGGTTTGCCTTTCTCTTTCTCTCCCTTTTTTTCCCTTTGTTTTGTTTCTTAAATTCCACTTATGAATTAAATCATATATTTGTGTTTCTCGCTTATTTTACTTTGCATAATACTCTCTATCTCCATACATGTCATTGCAAATGGCAAGATTTCATTTTTTTAAAAAAATTTTTAATGTTTATTTATTTTTGAGAGACATAGAGACAGAGCCTGAGCAGGGGAAGGTCGGAGAGAGAGGGAAGACACAGAATCCGAAGCAGGCTCCAGGCTCCAAGCCGTCAGCACAGAGCCCGACGTGGGGCTTGAACTCACAGACCGTGAGATCATGACCTGAGCTGAAGTCGGCCGCTTAACCAACTGAGCCACCCAGGCGTCCCATGAGATTTCATTTTTTTAAATTGCTGAATAATATTCTATTGTGTGAATATATATACACGCACACCACATTTTATGTATCCATTCATCTTTTGATGGACACTTGGGCTCCTTCCATAGTTAGGCTATTGTAGAAACACTGCAGTAAATATAGGGGTGCATACATCCTTTCAGATGAGTGTTTTTGTATTCTTTGGGTAAATACCCAATAGTGGAATTACTGGATCATAGAGTACTTCTCTCTTTTTTTTAAAGTATATTTATTTATTTTGAGAGAGAGAGCGAGAGCGCGTGAGTGTTAGCCAGGGAGGGGCAGAGAGAGAGAATCCCAAGTAGGTTCTATGCTGTCCGTGTAGAGCTGGATGCTGGCTTGAACTCACAAACCTTGAGATTATGACCTGAGCAGGAATCAAAAGTCACTTAACCAACTGAGCCATCCAGGTGCCCCAGGGTGGTTCCACTTTTAACATTTTTTAAAAATTAATTTATTTTTATTTAATTTTTAATTTTTAAATTTTTTACAGAGAGTGAGTGGGAGAGGGGCAGAGAGGGAGGGAGAGAATCCTAAGCAGGCTCCAGTGTGGAGCCCGGGGCTTGATCTCTCAGTCCTGTAATCATGACCTGAGCTGAAGTCAAGAGTGGGATACTCAACCGATTGAGCCACCTAGGTGCCCGTTTTTATGCCCTTTTAAAGAAATATATGCCTACTCCAAAGTTGTAAATGTATTTGTGTTTTCTTTTAGAAGCTTTATTTTTTTTACCTTTCACCTTTATAACTGAAATCCATCTAGGATTGATGTGTGAGGTAGGGGGTCGGCATTCCTTTTTTTTTTTCTTTCTTCTAAACCCGTCCATGTCTAGCTGGGGCTCATACATTTGGTGTGTGATGTTTTCACTATCATTTAGTTCTAATATATTTTCTTCTTCTTTTTTTTTTTAATTTTTTTAAATGTTTATTTTTGAGAGAGACAGAGACAAGAGTGCAAGTTGGGGAGGGGCAGAGAAAGAGAGGGACACACAGAATCTGAAGCAGGCTCCAGGCTCCGAGCTGTCAGCACAAAGCCCAGTTGGAGGCTTGAGCTCCCAGACTGTGATATCATGACCTGAGCCGAAGTTGGACTCTTAACTAACTGAGCTGCACAGGCATCTCAGTTCTAAAGTATTTTCTAATTTGTTTTGATTTCTCCTTCAATCCTTGCATTATTTCAAAAGATAATTGGAATGATTGTTTTTTCTTATTACAAATTTCTGATTTGATTACATTAAGAACATGTTTTAATATTTTTTGTAACTTACTAAGATTATTGATGTTGAGAGCTCTATCAGTCCAGTCATTTTTTGTTTTTTGGTACTGTCTTTCTCTGTGGTTGCTTTTAAGTCTTTGTCTATGCTGTTATATAATTGTACTATAATGTGTCGAGGTGTAGGTTTTATTACATACTTTTCACATATTCCTCAAAATTGATATGCTTCTTGAAGCTAGGGATTTAAATCCTTCACAGTTTTGGAGTGCCTGGGTGTCTCCCTCTCTTTCTTCCCCTCCCCGTTCAGGCTCTGCCTGTCTCTCTCAAAAATAAATAAATATGAAAAAAAAAATCCTTCAGTTTCTAAGAAGTTTTAAACTTTATTCTTCTATCGTTGTCTAATCTATATAACCTGACAGGTGTTCTTTTACTTTCATTGGATGTTATGTGCCAGGAATTACATGTATGTATTTTTCAAATCTTTCTCTTTAGTGTTTTTAATCATTTTATATATTCTAATTGTACAAGCCCTATCATTTTTTTCTATTATCTGAAATATTAGAATTCTTCTTTTTGTGTTTTTTTTTTTGTTGTTGTTGTTATTGTCTTTGATGTAAAGAAGAAAACTCGGAGAATTTTGGAATGTCAGCACTTCCTTCAGTGGAATTTTACCTGGGAATCCTGTTGGTTTGGACTAAGAATCTGCTTTTTAAGGCACTGCAGAAGACCTGCTAAATTTAGGACCAATTCTTATGTTAATTTGGTGTGGGATTCCTAACTGAGTGGTTAAGTTCCAAACTCAAATTGTCTTGAGATGGAAGCTTGTTACCTCTTTGAGTTTTGGCTGGCAGATATTTTTTTCCAGCTTATGCTTTCCCTACTGATGCAATGTTTCGATAGCCCTGGTTCTCTGTGTGTGTGTGGTGGATGATAGTTTTTGTTCTGATGTCCTCCCTTGCGTAGGTCTATAGTCTTCTGCCCTTGTATTGGCAGTGAAACCCTAGCCTTTACCTTATCAGTGTTGTTACACTTACCTGTTTAGTCTCCTCATTATCTCCACCCCATGTCTTCCTTGTGTGGTTTTCTTTTTTTACCTCAGAAGATTGCCACTTTGACCTGTAGTTTGAATTTTTCTTCTTCTTTGATTTTTTTATTTTTTTGATGTTTATTGTGAGTGAGAGAGCGAGAGCATGTGCAAGTGGGGGAGGGCAGGGAGCGAGGGAGAGCGAGAATCCCAAGCAGGCTCCGTGCTGTCAGCGCAGAGCCTGACGCAGGACTCCATCCCACGAACCATGAGATCATGACCTGAGCTGAGATCAAGAGTACGATGCTCAACCCACTGAGCCACCAGGCACCCCATCTTCTGTTTTGATTTTTGTACCTGAGGATTCACTTTCTTCCTAGAAATTCAGCTGTACATTCAAAATAATACCTGTTGGGGCACCTGGGGGGCTCTGTCGGTTAAGTGTCCAACTTCGGTTCAGGTCATGATCTCACGCTCTTTGAGGTGATTCTGTGTCTCCCTCTCTCTCTGCCCCTCCCCCACTCTCTGTCTCGTTTTCTCTCAAAAATCAACATTAAAAAAAGTTAATAAAAAAGATGCCAACCCTGCAAAATTGCAGTGACTTTTGCATTTATTCAAATAACAAGTCGTTGATAATGTATGTACAGCGCCTCATAGTAAATTCCCAGTAATGATAGTACTTTTTGTTCTCCCCAAGAATAAGAACACTACAGCAATAATTACCTGTACCTAGAGATGTTAATTGTAAGACTATTATAGTTTCTCTTATTAATAACTTTGGGAAAAGTTTCTAGAAAGCACTATGTTAACTCCAGAGCAGTTAAAGTACACAGGGACACAAATGGAATATTTGATATTGTCATGTTTTGTGAGGTGAAAAGGTTCTGGAGTTTAAGGGATGTGCCTTTTTTCCCGTAACTTTTCAAAGTAAGAAGATGATGTGGTTTTCTGTGAACTTTCTTATTCTGTTTCTGTGCCTTTATTCACTTCCTTATGTTTCCCTTCTTGCACCATCATGTTGATTAATAGACCAGGACATGGCATTGTGTGTGTGTGTTCTACCTGCACACATGTACATACTCCTCCTCCTCCTTTTTTCCAGTTGTTAGCAGTACCTTGTCTTTAATACATAAGCCAAAGGAATAAGGACACTGTGTCACAGATTTTAAGCACTTCTGGGTATTGCAGTTAGATTTACCTTTTCTCGGTTTCATCAGCTCAGCAGAATTTTTGGTGTACCATGACGAGGCAGGATGAGACCACTTACATACATCTAGAATAAGAGTAGATTAAATTTCCCAGTTAGTTAACCAGAGATGAAACAGCTTATCAAAAGCAGTGTAGACACACAGTTGGGAATAGAAGCCACCTACTGGAGCTGTCCTTGACCCCCAGTCTCTGACTGGGGTGTGTAGCTGCTGAGATAACTTACACAAAGCAGCCTCTCGCTGGCTCTGGATATTCTCTTGTCCTTTTATTCTTTTAAGTTTTTCAGTACTAATCAAGAGGAATTTACAATTCATTCTATTCATCATGAACAATTCACGCTTCTCTTGTGTTTGAATGACATCTAGTGTCAGTGAGGGCAGGGGGTGGTTTGGATGAGGGTTGAGTGAGGAAATACAGTTAGGGCCCAGTGGGGGTGTCGGAATTCTCCTATGTCTGCCTCCAGCTTTCCGTCCCCTGACTTTGGTCTACTCCATTTTTTTTTTTTTTTTTTAATTTTTTTTTAACCGTTTATTTATTTTTGAGAGACATAGAGACAGAGTGTGAGCAGGGGAAGGGCAGAGAGAGAGGGAGACACAGAATCCAAAGCAGGCTCCAGGCTCTGAGCTGTCAGCACAGAGCCCAACGCGGGGCTCGAACTCACAGACCATGAGATCATGACCTGAGCTGAAGTTGGCTGCTTAACTGACTGAGCCACCCAGGCGCCCCGGTCTACTCCTTTTTTATCCTGGCGATTTTGATACTGACCTTATCATTAGAACCAGAATCCCAAATCCATTTCAATGCCCGAGCTAGGAATCCTTGATGTATGGTGAGTGACCCTTTTTGGGTTTTTTCTGCCACATCCTTACAAATGTGTTCCTTTTTGTACTTGTGACTGGAACTAGTGCGCTTGACAGGTTCCTGAGCTTCCCTCTTGCCCTTTATTCAGATATTACTTCTGGAAAATTGGAAGTCTCAGTTTCTTTTTTTTTTTTTTTTAATTTTTTTTCTAATGTTTATTTATTTTTGAGAGACATAGAGACAGAGTACGAGCAGGAGAAGGGCAGAGAGAGAGGGAGACACAGAATCTGAAGCAGGCTCCAGGCTCTGAGCCATCAGCACAGAGCCCGACGTGGGGCCCGAACTCACAGACCGTGAGATCATGACCTGAGCTGAAGTCGGCCGCTTAACCAACTGAGCCGCCCAGGTGCCCCTGGAAGTCTCAGTTTCTACTTCTTCAGTCATCACTTGTTCCTGTGGTGGTTGATAGAAGTTACTGTGTCCGTTTTAAGCATGTATCTGGTAATAATTTAATTTCTTATAATTACTGTCTGTCCAGAAATTGACCTTAATCTTAAATTATGTGTTCAGATGTTTTATAAATGTTCTGGTCTGATCGGTTCGTAGCATGACTATGAACTTTTAAATGATCTTAGTACTCTTGAACTGTTGAGAAAAGTTTTATGGAGTACCTGCATTGGCAGGCACTTTGCCGAATACGCATGTTAAAGATTTGAATAGGACACTGTTCCTGTCCTCAAAGGAGTTCATATTATAGATAAATCTACAAACTGGTCGTTTCAGTATTATGCTGTGAGTGGGTTTGCATATGTACAGTAGTGATATGCATGTGTGGTTGGAAAGAGCATTTGAGTCCAGTCTCGGGGCGGGGGGGTTCAGGGAAGTAAGGTTAGGAGGAGAACTAACTGTAATATCTTGAGCATTTTCTCAGATAAATAACATGTTGTCCATGATTAGAATTGTACCTGGATGTCTTTGTTTAGGAATATGTAATGTAACATTTGGGAGGTACCAGGAATAGTGTTGGGCAGGATATTAGGAATTCGAATCCATGTATTTAAAAAGCAACAGGATAACCAGAATGACTTGGAGGGCTTACTTGTTAGCTTAATTTTGAAGAGCTCATCTTAATGGCAATTCTTAATATTCTTTATTTTTATCTATTAAAAATACTTTTAATATGTATTTTCAAGAGAGAGAGCGCATGAATGAGGGAAGGACAGAGAAGGAGGGAGACAGAGAATCTAAAGCAGGCTCCATGCTGTCAGTGCAAAGCCTGACTTGGGGATTAAACCCTTGGGCTGTGAGATCATGACCCGAGCTGAAGTTGGACTCTCAGTTGAATGAGCCACCCAGGCACCCTGATTGTTTTTAAAGATGTTATTTAATTTTCACTGTAGTAAAATATTTTAATTGTTTTTTTTAAAGATTTTCAACTGCCATAGCATTTTTTTTGCTATTGTATTTTATTTATTATTATTTTTTAAATGTGTATTTTTGAGAGAGAGAGACAAAACGCATGTAGGGGAGGGGCACAGAGAGAATGGGAGACACAATCTGAAACAGGCTCCAGGCCCTGAGCTGTCAGCACAGAACCCGATTTGGCGTTCAAACTCACAAACTGTGAGATCACAACCTGAGCCCGGGTCAGGTGCTTAACCTACTGAGTGACCCTGGTGCCCTTTATTTTGTTATTTTTTTTTAAGTTTATTTATTTATTTTGAGAGAGAGACCGTGCCAATGGGAGGGGGACAGAGAGAGAGAGGGAGACAGAGAATGTCCAAGCAGGCTCCACACTGTCAGCACAGAGCCTGATGCAGGGCTTGAACCCATGATATCATGAGATCATGATCTGAGCTGAAACCTAAGAGTCATGCTCAACAGACTGAGCCACCCAGGCTCCCCTTAATTTTTTTTTAAAAAATGTTTGTTTGTTTTGAGAGAGAGAGAGCATGAGCGAGTATGTGGTAGGGGAAGAGAGAGAGGGAGGGAGAGAATCCCAAGCAGGTTCTGCAATAGCAGCACAGAGCCCTGTGAAGGGCTTTATCCCACGAACCGTAAGATCATAACCTGAGCTGATACCAAGAGTCGGATGCTCAACTGACTGAGCCAACCAGGTACCCCTAAAATGTTTTAATTGTTTTTAAGTGTATAGTTCACTGACATTATTATATTCACATTGTAGTCCAACAGTTACTACCATCCATCTCCAGAACTTTGTCATTTTTCCAAATTGAAATTCTCTGGGGTTCCTGGGTGGCTCAGTTGGTTAAGTGTCTGACTTTTGGCTCAGGTCATGATCTCATGGTTTGTGGGTTTGAGCCCCATGTTGGGCTTTGCACTGACAGCTTGGAGCCTTCTTCGGATTCTTGGTCTCCCTCTCTCTTTGCTCCTCCCCCCCCTTGCCCATGCGCGCGCGCGCGCGCTCTCTCTCTCTCTCTCTCTCTCTCTCTCTCTCTCAAAAATCAGTAAACATAAAAAAAACAAACTCTGTAGTCATTAAATAGTAACTCCCATTCCCTCTTCTCTCCCTCTCCTAGCAAACACCATCTGTTTTTTGTCTTCTTAATATATGATGTTGTGGAGAATCAGGGAAAAAATGCAGGGTGTATTTTTTTCTATTTTAATGTATCTTTTAAACAAATGTTTATTTATTTTGAGAGAGAGAGAGCAAACGGAAAGAGCAGAGAGAGAGGGAGAGAGAGAATTCCAAGCAGTTTCCGTGCTGTCAGCTCATACCCGATGCAAGGCTCTAACACACGAACTGTGAAATCATGACCTGAGCTGAAATCAAGAGTTAGATGCTTAACAGGAGCCACCCAGGTGCTCTTGCATGGTGTATTTCTAATATTTTCATCTTATTAGTATATTTGATGATCAGGTTATTTGAAACTTCTACTTCCATAATGTGGAAGTCATTCAGCATTTGATCTATTTGAGCATTACTTTTGTAATCCATAAAGTGCACATCTCTTTGAAATTGTACAGAATTTAGCTATAAGTTTACATATAATTCATAGTTATACCACGTTTCAGTGGTCATTAAAATATCATAGCAAGAGTTCAGTTATAATTTTTGTGTAATTTAAAGTACGGAGTTGGGAAAACAAGTCTAACATATGCTAACATTTTCTTATTCTACAGTAAAATCATTGTTGGAAGTTGTTAACTGGAATTTTATACATTTTATTTAATTCATTCATTTATTATTTTTTTAATGTTTATTTTTGAGAGAGAAATAGAGCATGAACGGAGGAGGGGCAGAGAGAGAGAGAGAGGGAGATACAGAATCTGAAACAGGCTCCAGGCTCTGAGCTGTCAGTACAGAGCCTGACGTGGGGCTCGAACTCACAAATCATGAGATCATGACCTGAGCCGGAGTCTGACTCTTAACTGACTGAGCCACCCAGGCGCCCCATGAAAATTTATTTATTTTAAGAGAGAAAGAGTGAACAGTGGAGGGGCAGAGAGAGAATCCTAAGCAAGCTCCACACTGTCAGCACAGAGCCTGATATGGCGCTTGGTCTCACAAACTGTGAGATCATGACCTGAGCCGACATTATTCAAGAGATGGGTGCTTAACCAACTGAGTCACCCAGGCACCCCTAAAAATCAAATTTTACATTTACTAATGGAATTCGTAGTATATCAGTATTCTGTCCATTACTGTTTCATGCTGAAACATTTTATCTTTTGTAAATCTTGTTTTTCAGTGACTTTGCTTAAAAGAGTAAAATGTTAATCAAATTAAAAAAATTTTAATCCACTTTTGGAAAAATTTCTTTATAAAACCTTATTTGGTTCCAGAAATTATTTAAGGAGGTTATTAAGTTAGCAGTTGTTTATATCTTTTTCATTTATAAAACTTTGAATTTTGATATACTCTGAGTAATTTGTCAGAACTTTTATTTTTCTCATATGTAACTTGTATCATTTATAGGCAAAATGTTTCATGGATTTCAAAGCTGGAGGTACCTTGTGTCACATTCTTGGGGCTGCTTACAAGTATAAAAATGAACAGGGATGGTAAGTTTTTGTGTTACTTTGTTTTGATGTGATATTTAAGTTATTTAATGTTCAGTCCTCTTCCTTATTTGTATGATGTTAGAGAATTCTGTAAGCACATTATAATTTGCAAAGTGAAGGTTTTATCTGGCTTTCAAATTTACTTTGTTCCTACATCCAGGAAAAGTATCCAACAACTGTTGCACTTGTTAGGTAAGTTATTTCTCATACATGATTGTATAATAGATGAGTGTACACTGTTAGCAAGTTAGAAGGTAGGTTCATTGTGAAATGTATGAATGTGTATTGTGAACTTAAATTGTGCCAAAAGATAGCAGTTTTTTTTTTTTTTTTTTTATGTTTATCTGTTTTTGAGAGAGAGAGACTGGGGGCGGGTGGCAGCAGAGGTGGGGGGGGAGCATAGAATCTGAAGCAGGCTCCAGGCTCTGAGCTGTCAGCTCAGAACCCGACGTGGGGCTCAAACCCATGAGCTGTGAGATCATGACCTGAGCCAAAGTTGGATGCCCAACCAACAGAGCCACTCATGCGCCCCCGAAAGATAGCAGTTTTAAGTGTTATTGTGAACACTCCTTTGGTGAACATTTCTTCAGAATGAGAGATGTGTAATGTGCTGTCCTCAGGACAGAGATGAACGGAAGCTGGCTCCGGAGCACAGTCGGTTACCAGGGCAGCATTGCAGCAAGGAGGAGAATCGCCGTTGCTGTTGCTTCTCCCTACATTCTATTTTTCCCCTCTTCTCACACTGTCTCTCTTGGTGCTTGCCTTCTTTTCTCTCTTGAACTCTGAGGTTTCTGCCGTCTCTGTGTGGGAAGTTGAGCTGCTGAGACTAGTGAGTGTTTCAAGGTGATGGTTCTGAGTTCAGGGAGGGTGGGGAGGCATTTCATGGGCAGAGGGTGACTGGAGTGTATAGACTTAAAGTTGTTTCATGGTTTTAGTTGTGTTGTCTGTGTGCAGTTCAATCTTAGCATCTTTCTAGGAGAATACTCCTGTGAAGTTAAGCTACTCCAGTACTTTATGGCTGGGAAATGTAAATAAGTGTTCACATCGATACGTAAGACAAGGTTACAAGTAAGTTAACTGTAGTGAACCGTGAAAGGTGCAGACTTTGTATATTTGCCAAACTTGTTATGTATGAGTGGGCGTTCAGTGGATAGTGGTTAATCGATGAAACGAGCATGAGCATGAGAGTGTTGTCGTCGGAGGTGGCTTTCTGTTTTGCAGCCCTGGCTCTGGCTGCGGTACTGTAACTCTCACAGGGTGTCCCTTGAGCTAGGATCGACAGCGCATCTGACTGCTGTCATACATGGGCTGTACACTACTGTTGCTCTAGATTCCTAGATGGAACTCCCTTCTTAATTTCTTGTTCAGCTTGTGTCCCAAATCCTGACCGGATTCGAGAGTACAGTCCCAAAGTGAAATGACTTCTCCTAAGTCATAAGTAATGGAACTTGCTTTGTGTGCCAGTATAGTAGAAAACTTTTCTGTGAAAAGATTTAAGGTTAAAGGTTTAGAAGGATGTCTAAAATAAAATGTCCTTAAATTAAAAGAAGGTCCGAAAAAGGAAAGGATAAAATTAAGAGACTTTAAGAGGAGTGAGAATCCCAAGCCTTTTACTCGGATTGTACCAGAATCTTCCCCTTTCAGGCATAATTAGACACTCCACTGCAGTGCACACCTTTCCCCACCGCCGGTGACTTACACACTTGCAGTGACTGGATCGGGTACTCTCTGACAGGACATATTTTAGTAACCACCCACCCATTTGGGGTCTGCATTGTGGCCGGTCATCTTGACAGTGCTGGAAGTTTCCCTACAGATTGCATACCCCTGGGAACCTAGTTTGTGTTCTCTTGAACCTCATAGTCTGGCTCCAAAGTTTGTTCATTTCCTTCTTTCGGCCACACATTCTGTCTCTTGTTTCTGTTTGGTTCTTTCTTGCTTCCTCCTGTCTGTTAGTTTTCAGTGATGTCAAGCTGGAGTATCATTTAGAAGCTTGGCTAGGAACTCCAGGTAATTATTAGCATCTCTGTGAATAGACCATACAGATTAAAATTCCAGAGTGTTTGAGTTTGATCTTTCTGGGTGTCTATTTTTATTTATTTATTTATTTTTGAGAGAGAGAGAGAGAGAGCAAGCAAGCACGAGCAGGGGAGGGTCAAAGAAGGGGCGGAGGAGAGAGAATCTTAAGTAGGCTCCAAGGTAAGCGTGGAGCCTGATACCAGGCTCGATGTTGCAAACCATGAGTTCACGATCTGTTTTGAAATCAAGAGTCAGACGTTTAACCGACTGAGCCACCCAGGTGCCCTGAAAAAGGTTATTGGTTGAAAATATTTTGTTGGTGTTTTATTAGTGTGTGGTGTTTTTTTTTTAAGTTTATTTTTTGAGAGACACCGAGTGTGAGCAGGGCAGGGGCAGAAAGAGAGAGGGAGACAGCAGAATCTGAAGCAGGCTCCAGGCTCTGCACTATCAGCACAGAACCTGATGCGGAGCTTAAACCCACGAACTGTGAGATCATGACCTGAGGCTGAAGTTGGATGCTTAACTGACTGAGCCACCCAGGCGCCCCTGTTTTATTAGTTTTGTTGTTTTTTTTTTTTTAATCTATTTTGAGAGATGGAGTGCACACGGGCAAGTTGGGGAAGGGTAGAGGGAGAGAGCCTTGCAGAGCCTGACCTGGGGCTCAGTCCTACAAACTGTGAGATCATAACCTAAGCTGAAATCAAGAGTCAGATGCTTAACCAACCGAGCCACCCAGGTGCCCCGTGTTTTATTAGTTTTGCTTGGCAGTGGTAAACTGAGCTTTGTCAGCATAAAGGTAGGGATTTGTCTTAACCTGAAAAGTGGCCTTTTTTTCCCTATGACACGATTTGCTGTTGACCTTTATTTCTTGCAGACAAGCTCAGATCTACTTTTCTTTCTACCTTAAGACTTGGTTGTTGGGAGTTCATCTCCCCCACCCTGTAAAGTCTCCTTCTGACTTTTGTTTTTTAATGTTTATTTATTTTTGAGACCAAGAGAGACAGAGCATGAGGGGGGGCGGCAGAGAGAGAGACACACAGAATCCGAAGCAGACTCCAGGGTCCGAGCTGTCAGCACAGCTGACAGAGCCCGATGCAGGACTCGAACCCACAAACTGTGAGATCATGACCTGAGCCGAAGTCGGATGCCCAACCAACTGAGCCACCCAGGCACCCCCTGATTTTTATTTTTTAGATTTTATCACAAAAAGTCAGTCTCTGCTAATGGCTTTTAACCTTTAGGAATCCCTTGGAGTACTTTTACTTGTCCCTTTTTTTAATAAAATTTTTTATTTATTTTTGAGAGAGGAAGAGAGTGCAAGCATGAGTGGAAGAGGGGCAGAGAGAGAGGGGGCGTACAGAGGATCCAGAGCAGGCTCTGTGCTGACAGCAGTGAGCCTGACTTGGGGCCCGAACCCATGAACCGAGAAATCATGACCTGAACCAAAGTTGGACACTCAACTGACTGAGTTACCCAGGTGTACCAGAGTACTTTAAAAAAAAAAAATAATTTTTCAGTGTTATTAACTACCCCCTTATTGTTCAAGTTTCCCTGATTATCTCATGGATTTTATATTTTATTCAAATCAGTTTTCAAACAAGAGTCATATGGCATTTCTCTTTATGAAAATTAAGTTTTCCATTTGCTCTGTTCCCCCTCTTATCCTTCCAAGTTTTTTTTTTCTTTTACAGAATTCTCTGTGTTCTACATTTTGCTGATATGTCCGTAGTGTATCATTTAACATAGTCTTTCTAAATTTCTAGTAAAGTGGTAGTTAGATCTAGAAGCTTAGTCTGATTTTTTTTTCTTCCTCTTTTTCTTTTTTTTTTTTTTTTGGCAACAGTACTTTATAGATAGTGTGGTGTTCCTTCCTCTGGAGGTATATAATATCTTGTTGTTTCTGCTTGGAATAGACAGAAGTTGATGTTCAGTGCCTAGAATCATGCTATCATTACAGTGTTACCAAGTGGTAGTGTTCATATTTTGAAAAAAATAGAAAGGAGATATTGTAGGGGTGCCTGGGTGGCTTAGTTGGTTAAGCATCAGACTTTGGCTCAGGTCATGATCTCGTAGTTAATGAGTTCGAGCCCCATGTCAGGCTCTGTGCTGACAGCTCAGAGCCTGGAGCCTGTCCCAGATTCTGTGTCTCCCTCTTTCTTTGCCCCCTCCCCTACTTATTCTCTCTGTGTCTCTCTCTCTCTCTCTCTCTCTCTAAGATAAATAAAACATTAAAAAATTTTTTTAAAGGTAGATATTATAATGTATAGATATAAGTCCTACTAATTTTTTTTTTTAGTAATTCTTTGTAAAAGGCTTACTCTCTCATCCTTCTTCATTGATTAGCTCAAATACTCAGAATTTAACTCCCCAGTAATCAGAAAGCTAGAATACATTTTTGATTCTTTCTCTATTACCAGATTCATTTAGCTTTTCATCTTCACTTGCAGGTGAATCCAGGCAACCCTATTTTAATTTGTTTAATGACTACTTTCAAAGTAGTTCTCAAATTTCTAGGAGAGATAATTTCCTTCAGCCTCATTTATTTATTTAGTAAGGAAGTTGTTTCTCTATGAATAATGAGTAAAGTCTAAGCAACTCTGAAGTGAGACATTTCTAGACATAGTTCTTTTGTTCACAGAAGCCTGTGAGTAACCCCTTCTTTAGAAAGGGGAGACACTTGGCACCTGCGTGGCTTAGTCGGTTAAGCGTCCGACTTCAGCTCAGGTCATAATCTCGCAGTTTGTGGTGAGTTCAAGCCCCATGTTGGTCTCTGTGCTGACAGCTCAGAGCCTGGAGCCTCCTTCAGATTCTGAATCTCCCCTTCTCTCTGCCCCTCCCATGCTCATGCTCTATCTCTCCCTGTCTCTCAATAATAAATAAAAATGGTAAAAAATTTTTAAAAAAAGAAAGAGGAGACACTTTTATGTCTCTCCTTTTATTTTGCTGAACGAACCCATGGAAGTCTGTCTGCTCTAATAGTTCTAGTTAGTCTTGGGTTATTCTGTTGTTATTCCAGTTAATGGAAATTGCTTGGAAGAGGTTAGGGAAGGAGAATACTAAACAACACTAAAAATGGAGTTTAAGGAAAAGTTTCTGTATCAAGGTTAAATCAAGATATAGTTACTTGGGACAAAGGTCCCTCTTAAATGTAAATGCCATTTTTGAAGCTGCAACTACTTCTATTCTGAATTACCTATTTCTGTGCTTTAGTGGACACTTTGCTTAATTTCTGAATTGGAATTCTTCAGGAAACATTTCAGTCTTGTCCTAGCACACTAATGAAAAATTTATAATAAATATTAGACCTCAGTCATAATAAAAATTTCCTGAGTGATTTGCTTTGTAAAGCCACACATTCTGTGAGCCACTAAGGCTCCATAGGACAATTTTCAAAAAACCTGGTCTCTGCTCTGAAGGCATCTAATGAGATGTCTTACGAACAAGATGATTCTGTTGTGGAGCTGTAACAGCAGCGTGCACAGGATGGATTAGGAACATGACAAAAGTAAGGAATAACTGCGTAGGGAAAGTGGCTTGTGGTAGACCCTGGAGGTGATAGCATCAGGCCTATGGAATAGGTGACAACATCCAGGAAAGGCTTCAGTGTGGAGGAATGGTTGGAAGCGTTGGGAGCATCTCCAGTATAAAACAAGATGACCCGAGAGTTAGAGCATGAGCTCTAGACGTAGACTGCCTAATCCTAGCTAGCACATGGTAGTAATGATTTAAGAATGTTATAACCATAGTTAATATTGATTAATCACTTACAGACTAAACGTTGATACTGTCTCAAGCCCTTGCACATATATCTCATTTAACCTTCACAAAAACCTTAACGGGCCATTGTTACTCGTGAAGAAATTGACCCTTGGATTAGTAAATCACTTCAGACTACCTAAATAAAAATGGGGTCAGGATTAGAACCTCAAAGCAGTTAGACTCCACAGCCCACACTCTCGATCATTGAGCAAAATTAAAGTAAGTATTAAATAGGAAATAGGGAGAAAGAAGCATTCAGATTCGTAAAGATTTAGTCATGTGGGAGTGACTGAGAATAGGCAGACAACAGCAGAATGTTATTCTTGGGCACTTGTATATAAAGGCATCGAGGAAAAAGAAAAGGTAAATAGAGGAGTTTTACCACATTTAGGGCAATAGTAGGCCCAAAGAGAGCACAGACACTGTTGAATTTGAACAAATGACTTTTAAGCACATATATAGTGGATAAACTTTCCTTATACTTAAAGAATGATACAGTAGTTCATTGTCATTAGACCTGTGGGCTCCTTTTCTATATGATGTAAAATATTTCAGATTTAAGGAAAATGGGATACTTCATGGAATTAGTACTTCATTTTCACTGGAGTGAATCTTAAGTCATAACATTTAATGTTTTATGGAGATGTTGACATTGCTTTCTTACCCTGCTGAGAAGATACCCTCATATGTTTTGTAGAGTGCTATTTTAATTTCTGAATCTTTGCAAATTCATTTTTGTTGAGTGCTAAAACATAAATTTTCACTTTTGTAGGGTAGAAAACAAATTAATGATTTTCTTCTCTTTTAGGCGTAGGTTTGATCTACAGAATCCATCTCGAATGGATCGTAATGTTGAAATGTTTATGAATATTGAAAAAACATTGGTGCAGGTAACTCAGAAAGTTAAATTATTAAAATTTTTTCCCTTTAATATACTTTCAGTTCTGTGATTGGTTTTGTTCGATTGCCAAAAGATCAAAGGAAGAAAAAAAATTCTGAAATCTATTGTTCTATTATTTTTATGGGTTTTGGGGGATTAGAGCTCTAAAATAAGACTAAAACTTGTCATTTATGGAATATTGATCCTAAACTTATGATAAAAGAACCTATGGTATTTTCTTTATTTCACTTAATCCATTATTTGTATCCCTTTCATATTTAACATAAACACTCTCTCCAATCTACTAGTCACTCATTTATATAGTCCTTTTCTTCGAATTTGTTTCATGGTTGTGCCATTAATACAGATCTTATTTCCTCAACTAGATGTAACATGGAAGAGAGAACACTTAATTTTCTTCTTTTCTTTCCTAATATTTTTATTGATTGGTAGTTTTTAATGATCGCTGAACTGAATTAGCCTTCCTGGGGAGGAGCAGCTGGCAAGAATTCACTAGGTATTATCATAAACTTGATGCCTGAAACTTGTCTCATGGCCTGTTAGAGAAATAATGCTCTTTTGTTGGTTACATTGATTTTTGGTGATGATTTGAGGAGTTTAAATATGCATGTTTTAATCACTGCTATTTGTAAGATTAGAAATGGGAAAAAGAGCTATAATCCACAGCCCTTTATTTTTTAAGTAACTTACACAATGAACCAAAAAGGACATCCTCCCTGAGCTCTCTCCCCACCCACACCAATAAAAGGTGTAGGTGGAAACACTACTTTAGATTCAGACTATTAAGGTCGGTTCAGGTAAGATTGGCTATAGGAGTAT
Source organism: Paguma larvata (assembly GCA_030068075.1). Classification (NCBI taxonomy): domain Eukaryota; kingdom Metazoa; phylum Chordata; class Mammalia; order Carnivora; family Viverridae; genus Paguma; species Paguma larvata. The sequence goes on along the minus strand of CM057842.1, from coordinate 16,187,042 downwards.
CAATATGTCAGTGTGGTACCTTAATGAAAAATACAATGAATTTCTTTAGGTCGCAGTTCCCAACATTTTTTGTCTGGGTGTACTTAGCTGCAGAGAAGGGATCTGGGGATGACATTAAGTGGCCTGCTGAACACTTAGCTTTTATATTGAGATGAGACTTCTGCAGTCTATACTAAAAAAAACATCTTCCTATTTTAAGCACTATGGCTTTGAATGTCAGCTTTTGCCATTAGGGTATTTCATGAGTAATGTGACATCATTTCAACACCAAGAGAATTTGAAAATCTCTTTTTTCTTCCTCAGAGCAATTGTCTGACCAGACCCAGCATCTACCTCATTCCAGACATTGATCTGAAGTTGGCTAACAAATTGAAAGATATCATCAAACGACATCAGGTAATAGACACGATCACTTCAGAAGAGTGTGCAGTAGTAAGCTTCTTATAAATCTCAATCATAATGTCTTTTAGTTTCTGTATATGCCTGCTTTAAATGAGTTCTCTCTCTTTGGTTCTTACAGGACCGAGTTTTTTTCTTTCCACTTACCTCTAATTCTTAGCCTAGACGAGCATTTTCCTATTTAACATTATTGAGATACAGTTGACATATAACATTGTGGAAGTTTCAGGTATAATGTGTGGTGATTTGACACACATGTATGTCCAAGATTAATAATTTAATAATTTAATTTAATACCCTTTGGTATGTAGTTATTGTAGTCTTGTTGTGAAATGTGCTTATGTAATTTCATTTGTTTTTTATGTTTATTTTTGAGAGAGCATGAGCAGAGGAGGGGCAGAGAGAGAGAGAGAGAAAGAGAGAGAGAATCCAAAGCAGGCTCCAGGCTCTGATGTGGGACTTGAATTCACGAACCTGAGCTGAAGTCGGGCGCTTAACCGACTGAGCCACCCAGGTGCCCCTGTGCTTATGTAATTTAAGAGATGTGTGGTCTGTATCACAGAGTAGAAGTTGACGACACACTTGTTGGTAGGAGGTCTCAAATATTGTTTCAAGTAAACATATCTTCCCTCACTCCCTCCCCCTCTGATATGTGTTGTATTTGTATATGCGAACTGGAAAATTCTGTTTTCTGCGTAAGCTTACTTTTTGATTCACACATACCAGTGCTATTTTTGGACATCTTTCTTTCCCTCCTTAAACCTCATGTTAGGCTGAGACCTAGGGTATTTACTGCACGTAGGTTTGTAACTACATGTGGCTGAACTGTAAGCAAACCTCTGTCATGGTAAACTAGCTGAGGACACCCAGATGCTGCTTCCAAAGCAGCATCATTTGAGTGACAAAGTGTTACTAATCCTTAGGATTAGGTAAGAAGCCTCCTGAAATAATCTTTCTTCTTTCTGCTGTAAGAAAGATTGCCAGTTGAATTATGTTTCAGTAATTAGTGAAATATCTTCTAAGTTCTTAAAACAAGGATTTTTTAAAACATTTTTAAGGCTCTTGATTCATACTGTCTATTTTAGTTTTTTTAATGTTTATTCATTTTTGAGAGAGAGACAGACCATGAGTAGAGTAGGAGCAGAGAGAGAGGAAGACACAGAATCCAAAGGAGGTTCCGGGCTCTGAGCTGTTAGCACAGGGCCTAATGCGGGGCTTGAACTCACGAGCCATGAGATGATGACCTGAGCCAAAGTCAGAGGCTTAACCGACTGAGCCACCCTGGCACCCCTAAAGCAAGGATTTCTAATACTGCTTACATTTAGAGTTTTAATACAGTTTTAATTTAATATAATGTCCCTACCAAAGAGAAATATAACATGCTGTCCGATCAGGCAGTCTCAGGTCCAATTGCTCTTCTCATTGACATTAGGACTTAGAACAAGTCACTTAATCTTCTTTTCTCTTCTGGACTGTTCACTGGAGTGGCTGTCAAGTATAGTTTATTTAAAGTTTTATTATTTATTTTTGAGAGAGAGCACGCACGTGAGTGAGCAGGGGAGGAGCATAGAGAGAGGGGGTGGGTCAGAGGATCTGAAGCTGACTCTCCTGATAGCAGAGAGCCCGATGCAGGGCTCGAACTCACAAGCTGTGAAATCATGACCTGAGCTGAAGTCAGATGCTTAACTAACTGAGCCACCCAGGTGCCCCAAGTGTAGTTTAATTACATGTGGAATGTTGGAAGGCAAAAATGGAACAAATTAGCCTGTTGGCTGTTGCCTTCAAGCTGGAATTAGCTATTCTTGCTGCTAGGTCATCCTGGAAGAAACTTAGGTATTTTCCTATGGTTAATACTGAACATTAGTTGCCGTTTTTCTTCAGAAATCTGGCATAGTGCTTGTTCTCTGGGGATAACCTCTAGCGGGATGTAAAGATCTTCCTGGTTTCATAGAATCTTACGGAAGAGACCTTAAGCTAATGATATTATTGAATATTGATGATTAATCTTTTGTTTCGATACTCAAAATGCATCAGTAACTTCTGTTGTTTGAATATTTGCAGTGTACCTGTCACCAATCTGCTCGTTGCTAAATTACAAAAAAGTCTTGTGAAATAGGTATCATTACTACTGTATTTGACAGATGACACTGAAGCGCAAAAAAACTTAGGATTTGTGATGACTTTGGAGTAACTTTTAGAATTAGAAGTACTCATATTCCTGCTGCGGTTACCTAGAGATAGAGATGTAGAGAATTAACCAGGAGGTACTTGCATGATTTTTCTATACAATATGAACCATATCTATAGATAATTTATGTGTTTTTATTTGTTCTTGTTATTAATTATCCTTTTCCTGGACTAAAAATAATAAAAATATTATTGTCTTAAAACATAGAGTGATCCCTTGGCGATTCTCAGGCAGTTGGCATCTGGCCTCGCCTACTTTGTGTGTGCCATGTGCTTTCCTCTTACCTTGTTTATTCATTTGCTTTCCAGGGGACATTTACTGATGAGAAGTCAAAGGCTTCCCACCACATTTATCCATATCCTTCCTCACAAGAGGATGGTAAGTTCATTGTTGGTTGTGAACTCCTACTTCACTAGATTTTTGAATTTTATCAGAGATTTATTTAAATGATATAACTCCTACTTTGTAAAAGAGACTTTTAAGTATTAAGTGACTTGAACAGGTTATTTAATGTAGTTTTCTTTTTTCTTTTTTTTTTCCCCTGAATTGGGCTAAGCAAACTAATTCTGTGATGTCCAGCTTTCTAATCATTGGACTCTTATTTATTTCCGTGTTGGTTATATTATCTGGATGTTGAGTTTAGGCATGCCTTAGGTGTTAACTTTGTTAATGTTTTGCTATGTTGCTTGTGTTCTGAAAATTTCGAGACATCGCAAAATGAAAGAACATCTCTGGGGAAGATGGGCTTAGTGGCTGGCTGAACAGGGCCTACTGTATTTTAGTTTGGTGAATGTAAAATGTTTCAGACTCTGAACTTTTACTTCTGCTATCCTGCAAGTGGATTTTGTCAGTGTCCAGAGTTCTGTAGAGCTATGGAAACTGATTTGTTGAGAAAGAAAATACGAATTAATAGATTAACCAAATTAATTTGAGAAATGATCTCTTATAGGGATTGTCTTCTGGTTAACATAGCATATTCCTGTAGGACATCTATATAAGAAGCCAAATTATGTCATATTCGAGTTGCTAATTCCCCCATGCTGAGTACTTTTTCTTGACCAGTGCAATTATGCTAGAAGTCCAGTAACAAAAAGATTACCAGATAATCCCTATACATTTGAAAATTAGGAAACATACTGCCAATTAATCCATGGGTCAAAGAAGAAATTACAAAGGAAGTAGAAAGTCTTTGAACTGAATGATTATGAAATGAGTAGTAAAGTACAAGAACATTCTGTTGGATGAAGCTGAAGCTGTGTCCAGAGAGAAATATATATGTTTAAATGTGTATGTTAGGAGGGCGCCTCGGTAGCTCAGTTTTCTAAGCGTCTAACTCTTTTTATTCTATTTTATTATTATTTTTTAATGTTTATTTTTGAGAGAGAGAAAGAGCGCAAGTGGGGAAGGGCAGAGAGAGAGGGAGGGACAGAATCCGAATCAGGCTGCAGGCTCTGAGCTGTCAGCACAGAGCCTGATACGAAGCTCGAACCTATGAGCTGTGAGATCATGACCAGAGCTAAAGTTGGACACTTAACTGACCGAGCCACCCAGGCACCTCTTAGGCGTCCAACTCTTGATTTTGGCTTAGGTCATACATAATCTCACGGTTTGTAGGATTGGGCCCCGCATCAGGCTCTGTGCTTATAGCATGGAGCCTGCTTGGGATTCGCTCTCTCTCTCCCTCTCTCTCTACCCCTCCCCATCTCATGCTCTTACACTGTCTCTCTCTCTCTCAAAATAAGCATATTTAAAAAAGTATTTATTTATTTTTGAGAGAGCGGAGGCAGAGAGAGGGGAACAGAGGATCCGAAGTGGGCTCTTTGCTGACAGCAGTGAGCCTGATGTGGGGCTCAAACTCGATCTGTGAGGTCATGGCCTGAGCCAAAGTTGGAGGCTCAATCAACTGAGCCATCCAGGTGCCCCAGTAAATAAACATTTTTTAAAAATTGTATGTTAGGAAAGAAAGACTGACAAATCAGTGATGCACACATCTTTCTTATGAGATTAGAAAAATAACAGCAAATTAAAAGTAAAGAGAGAAGGAAATAATTACAGACAGAACTTAATGATGTGGAAAATAAGCAGGAGCAAGGTACTCAGCAGTGTCAGAAATGACTCTCAGGGGGCGCCTGGGTGGCTCAGTCGGTTAAGCGGCCGACTTCAGCTCAGGTCATGATCTCGCGTCTGTGAGTTCGAGCCCCATGTCAGGCTCTGTGCTGATGGCTCATCAGAGCCTGGAGCCTGCTTCAGATTCTGTGTCTCCCTCTCTCTCTGCCCTTCCCTTGCTCATGCTCTGTCTCTATGTCTCTCAAAAATAAAATAAAAACGTTAAAAAAAAAATTAAAAAAAAAAAAAAGAAAAGAAATGACTCTCAGAAAAGATCTGTGAGGCTGTTATAATTGTGCCTGAAGTAAGCAAAAAAAAAAAAAAAAAAGAACAAACAAAGTGAAGAATGGAAGGGGGGTACATTGCTACGGATCCTACAGATCTTGAAAACAGTTACAGGAGGTGATGTTAGGTTTGTTTGGTTGCTTGATTGCTTGTGTGTTTGGTGTCAAATCTCAGAAACCATTGCCTCATCCAGAGCTCTGAAGTTTCACAACCTGTCTCCTGTTCTAAGACTTTATAGTTTTGCGCTTACATTTAGATCTTTCCATCATCAGTGTGATAACTAAAAGTTTGATTTTATTTGTTACAGTCAGAACCTCAGCTCTGTGATTGTTGTGCTTTTTATAAAGTGAGAAACCTCACCCTGCCTTCATTGTTGAACTGGTTGTCTCTCAGCCTTTATCCCATTAGGTAATAGCCACTGATCTCCACTAGGTGGGGCTGCTGGATTGCTGTGATGGTAGAATACTGATTCTGTTGCGGGCTCTGTTTCTCTAAAAGGGCTGATAAAAAACTTTTAGCATGTGAACTTTTTGAAAAAAATTGCCTTTTACAAAAGATTTGACCTGTAATTGTTGTATCGACTTAGTGATTCCTTACTGGTGCTGGTTTTATTTTTCTCTTTAGTTTAATACAATTTAGTTTACTGCATACCGATGCTTGATATTATCAGTAGTTACAGCATTACAATTGGTCTAACTACCGATAATATTCTACTCTAATGTAATCAATAAGACATGATTCTGCACACTATATGATTTACCTAAGAATAACTAACTGTCAGGTAAATGTTGATTCTCAGCAAAGCCCTGTGCTGGGCTCCCTACAGGTATTTGTTTCAGGTAAGTGTGTAGATGGTAACAGTACCAGCCAGAAACACATTAGAAACTGTGTTGTAAAATCCTCAAAAATGCAACATATCTTTAATGGGGAATAGTCAAAATTTAAAATAAAATTATATTTAATGGCCTTAATCTTTTGGTAAGATTTTGGGTTTGCATCCTAGAAGGGGATGCAAAATAAACAAAAGCATAGAGATAAAAAATTAGGAACTTTGAGGAGAAGGAAATGGCAAAATTTGGCTATATATCTTAGGATAGTGGGAGAGAAGGGTGGGTAGGTGGGAGGACAAAGCTCTGGTGTAAAGAGTTTTATTTTTATTAGATGGATGAGGGTGAGGATAGATGATAGTGATGAATTTGGTGAAGATAAATATGCAGCTGTGGCGGTGTTAGGAAATTTACCTGGGAGCTGATTTCTGGGATACATATGATATAAGGAGACTACTCAGAGAGCAAGACCCTTTAGGAACCCCGGAGTTAGGTTGGTGAGTGAGGGAAAATTGTGTCATTGGATGAGATCTATATTTATTAGGAGAGTAAAGGAGGTAAGTCACATGGCAAGCCAAGGATGGCCCATATCTTAAAAGTCCAGGGAAGATAAGGAAAGTATTTTAAAATACAGGAAGTGGCAATGGATCTGTTTTACAAAGAAAGAAACGTGAGGCCTGAGACAAGGCATTTGGATATGTCAGGAAATAATTGGTAACCTTTGAGAATGAAATTTTAGTAACTTGCAGCAGAGAGTATATTGTAGAGTTGGTGGAAGATTACCAACTTTTGAGAATGTATGGCAGGGAAAAGAAAATGTAGAATGCCACCCAGCAGGTGACCTGGGTTTCGTCTTTCGAGATCTGGCTTTATAGTGTATTTCTGCGCAGAGCAGAAGTAAAGTGAAGCACACCATGGAGTTGAGACCTGAAAGGGATACAGGGGTTGGTTTAAAAACATGGGTTGAATTACTGGTTTTAGCAGTAAGAATATGTATTCTTCAAAATATACATAAATGAAGAGAATTTTAAAAATTGAGTTATTCATTAAAATACGAAGACAGACTAAATCTTACTTAAAATAAGTTACTATTTAGATGAGTGGATTTGTCACTCAGGCTTTCTTATCTTCATTCTTTTTCTTATTATTCTTCTGACTTCAGAATTTCAAATGTCCAGTCTTTGAGTTCACTGATTCTTTGTTCCAATTGGTCAAATGTGATGTTTACCCTCTAGTGGATTTTTCAATTCAGTTATTATATTATTTTTTTTAACTCCAGAATTTTTGTTTGGTTCTTTTTTATAGTTTCTATCACTTTGTTGATACTCTGTTTTTGTTCATGCATCATTTTCCTAATTTTGTTTAGTTATTTAATGTGTTCTTTTATAGTGCATTGAGTCTCTTTAAAACTATCGTATTAATTTCTGTATTTTTCGTATTCTGCAACTTTATTGAATTCATTTATTCTAAAAGTTTTTTTGGTGCATTCTTTAGGATTTTCTAAATATAGTATCATGAAATCTGCAAATGGTGATAGTTTCGCTTCTTCCTTTCCAATTTGGTTATCTTTTATTTCCATTTCTTGACTAATTGCTCTGGCTAGGACTTCCATACTGTGTTGAATAAAAATGGTGAAAGTGGATATCTTTCAGGGCGCCTGGGTGACTCTGTCACTTAAGTGTCAACCAACTTCGGCTCAGGTCATGAGCTCATCGTTCTGAGGTCAAGCCCTGTACTGGGCTCTATGATGACAGCTCAGAGCCTGGAGCCTGTTTCAGATTCTTTGTCTCCCTCCCTCTCTCTGCCCCTCCCCCTCTCAAGCTCTGTCTCTCTCAAAAGTAAATAAACATTTAAAAAAAAAAAGAAAGAAAGTGGATATCCTTGTCTTGTTGATCTTGAAAAGCTGAGAACTTTTCACCATTAAGCATGATGTTAGTTGTGGGCTTGTCCTATGTGGCCTTCATCATGTTGAGTTTAGGCTTGCTCTGTACCACTCTGCCAAGAATTTTTATTCTTAAGTGAATATTAAACTTTGTCACGTGGTTTTTCTACATCTATTGCGGTGATCATAATGATTTTGTCCTTCATTTTGTTAATGAGGTTTATCATGTTGTTTGACTTGCTGGTGTCAAACTATCTATCCTTGCATCCCTGGAATAAATCCCCATTGGTCATGGTGTATGATCTTTTTAATGTATTGTCGAATTCAGTTTGCTAATATTTTCTTGAGGATTTTGCGTCTGTGTTAATCAGGGATATTGTCCTATAATATTTTTTTTTCTTGTGGCATCTTTGTCTGGTTTTGATATCTCGAAAATGCTAGCCTTGTAAAATAAGTTTGAAAGTGTTCCTTCCTCTCTTATTTTTTGGAAGAGTTTGAAAATAATTGGTATTAAATCTTCTTTGAATGTTTGGTAGAATTCATTAGTGAAGCCATATGTTCTAGGACTTCTGTTTGTAGGGGTTTTTAAGCTATAACTGATTTAATCTGCTTATTCTAGTCATCAGTCTGTTCAAATTTTCTTTTTGATGATGATTCGGTCTTAGTTGTATGTTTCTAGAAATTCATCTGTTTCTTCTAGGTTGTACAGTTCGTTGGTGTTTAATTGTTCATAGTTACAATCCTTTTTTTTTTTTAAGTTTATTGAGAGAGAGAAAGAGAGAGGGGAGATGGAGGGGCAATGAGAGACGGAGGGAGGGAGAATCCCAAACAGATGCCACACTGTCAGCACAGAGCCCTACACGGGGCTCGATCTCATGAGCCGTGAGATCATGACCTGAGCCAGACACTCAACCAACTGAGCCACCCAGGTGCCCCGTTTATATTTTTGAAGTAGGCTCCATACCCAGCATAGAGCCCAATGTGGGGCTTGAACTCATGACCCTAAGATCAAGATCTGAAGTGAGGTCAAGAGTCAGACACTTAACTAACAGACTGAGCCACTCATGTGCCCCCACTGAGCTCTCTTTTGATCTTTGTGGTGGCCAGGCTTCCAGAGTATGCCGGTTCCCCATTAACATTCTAAGTCATTTGAGACAGAAACCTGTCCCTTGGGCGACCCTCTCAAAAGCCAGAACATAGGACGTATGTTCCATTTTTCTTTCTTCCTACCAGGGAAAAAGTTGGGATCTGGGTGCTTTCTCCCTGTCACACCCAGTTGATCCAGCCTCTGTCTGTGGCATGGCTGGTTCTCTGGTGCTACAATCACTTACTTATAGCTTTCTTTTGTTCTCATTGGCCACCACACATCATATCTGTTCCATCAGTGCTCCAAGTCAGTTGAGACACACCAGGCTCTCAGATAGCCCCCTCCCTAATAATTTGGGATACTGGATACACATTCTTCTCCAAGAGAGAAGCTACAAGCTGAACTTTTCCTCCCGATCCTGCTGAGCTCTGCTGGCTTGGGAAAATTGCTCTTATGGTTGATACAAAATGGCTATTCTTACTGTTTCAATGTAGCTGTTCTTCTTTGAGCTTGCCTGAGGTACTGTAACCCGTTAATTGGATCCTAGGGTTCTCATGGAGGCTTTATAGATGGTATATTGGTGTTACGTCAGTGTCTTTGTGGTGGAACAAGATCTGGGGCCTCCCGTAATGTTACTTTGCTGGCATTACTTCCTATACATTATCCCCTTTTTATGGCTAAATTATGTTGTATTCTGTTTAGCCGGTTTTGTAAGTTTATGAACACATATTTATAAATAATGTCATGATAATTTATGTACAGGTTATAGTGTGGACATATGGTTCCAATTCTCTTGTGTTTACGCTTAGAAATTGAATTGCTGAGCCATATTGGCAACTCTGAGTTAAACGTTTTCTGATATTGCCATTATGTTTCCCAAGGTAGCTCTATACCATTTTATAGTCCCATCAGCATTAATTTCTCTACATTCTCATCAACACTTTTTATTTGCTCTGTTTTTTATTGGTCTTTGTAGTGGGCGTCAGACAATATTTCTTTGTGGTTTTGGTTTTCAGAAAAATGTCTCATTTGATCCTTTGCTTATTTTTTTAGTTAGACTATGTCTTTATTGTTGAGTTATGAGTTATGTGTATGTTCTCAGTTTGGACTAATTTTTACTTATAAAACTCTGGTTGTTTTATTGGTTCTGTGTAGCTCATAATCATCTCTGGGAAGAATGTGGGTTTACATCTCTAGCCTTTAGTTATTTCTGCTTCCAGGCAAACTGCCAAAGGCAATCAGTGCTACAGTCTCTTTCCATCAAAGTCACTTGTTAAAAAGGATGGGTATTCTTTTTTCTTTACCTCCAAAAGCTGCACAACCTTTGAAGATAGATTTAGTATTCTAAAGGGCAGCTCTTACTAGCTAAGAGTCAGTATATTTTGTCGCTACATAGTGAGTTATGAAAGACCCACTGGCCTCCTCTTCATTTTTCCTTGGCCATTTTGGGATAGGCTAAGGAACAGGGCTTGATTTCTTCCTGCTCACATTCTTTCAAGATAGTAAGGTGAGCAATTGGATGCTTGAAAAAGAACACAGGCATGGGACACCTGGCTGGCTTAGTCGGTAGAGGATGCAACTCTTGATCTCAGGGTCATGAGTTTGAGCCCTGCATTGGGTGTGGAGCCTACTTAAAATAACACACACACACACACACACACACGCGCGCGCGCGCGCACGTGGTCTTTCATCCCTTTAGTTAGTGAACCTGGAGCTATTTGTTGTTGAAATTGGTAATGGAAAGCCTCTTTTACTTAGCTGGTTTCACTTCGTTTCTCTATTTTGCTATTTCTTGAGTTTCAAGAAGCTTACTTTATTATTAGTTCCTTCTGAATACTAGAAACAAGTTTGCTAAGCTAAATTTAAACTACCAAAGAGGGGCGCCTGGGTGGCTCAGTCGGTTGAGCGGCCGACTTCGGCTCAGGTCATGATCTCGCGGTCTGTGAGTTCGAGCCCCACGTCGGGCTCTGTGCTGTCAGCTCAGAGCCTGGAGCCTGCTTCGGATTCTGTCTCCCCCTCTCTCTCTGCCCCTCCCCCACTCATGCTCTGTCTGTCTCAAAAATAAACGTTAAAAAAAAAAATAAACTACCAAAGAAACAAAGATGTAAGTACTGAAATGTAGATATAATCCACCTATGATTAAAATCAATAAGAATCATCCTATTGTATAAATTTGCAACTATCTTTGGTAAGGAGACTCAAAAATATCTAATGTGATCATATTGCTTACATTGTTGATTGGAGGGCTAAATTAACAGGTAGGATGCCATTAAAATGTAATAAAAATAGTACTGGTAAAAGCTTTGATGTAGCGCTGTGTGAAGCACTATAGGGTGCCAGAGAAAGTGAATCTAGAGGAGGGAAGAGCATGGTAGTAAAACTTCCATCAAGGACATGAAGCATGACTTACACCTTGAAAAATGTATAGTAATTGTAAAACCTCAGAGAAAAAGGGAGGAGAGGTTTTACATGGAAAATATGGCAATAAAGATGTAGTATTCATGACTTGGACGGAATTGCAGACAAACAGGGAGGTGGATGGGAGGGGAGTATTTTACTGCGTGGACAATTGGATTCACTAAGAGTAATGGAAAATAGGCCTAGAGTCTTGTAATTCTGAATACATGGCTGAAAAACTGCCCCTTAATGTGATAGACACAATATTCAGTTATGAGAAGAATTTTTTGGAATTTCCTTGCTAGCAAACCAAAAATTCTAAGTAGAAATTTAGTCAAAATAATAATTTGTTCATTTATTTTGTCAGCCTGACTAAAGTATTTTCTTTTTCTCTTTCAGAAGAATGGTTGAGACCGGTGATGAGAAAAGATAAGCAGGTTTTAGTGCACTGGGGGTTTTACCCAGACAGGTAATGCAGACATGTCCTGAGATCTGGGACAAAGACTTTTCTCTGTGCACGCCAGACTTACTTATGTAGTTTCACTTTCTCAATATGACAGCTTTGTTTCAGTACTTGATCTCACTTTTTGAGTCTTACCTGACTTTTTTTCTTATTTATGGAACTCAGTTCAAAGTCACATGGCTTTATTTATCTTCATAAACTGATAGTTTGTTGCATTTGCCAAAACACCCTTTCAGTGTGGCATTAGAATGCTAATCTACATTTGTTTCCTTCAAGAAATGAATTTTTCTCCCTAATATTTTATGAGTATTTAATTTTATTTGTTTTTTCAAAAAAAATCTTCATGCCATACTATAAAGGATAAGTTATTTTATGTCTGAAGAGGAGAGTTTTTCTTCTTGGCAGAAATTTTTTTCCCTGGTGTTGTTATTACTTTGAGATACTCATAACCCATACTGTGCTTCATTTTCTAAATATAAAGAATATTAAAAGTAAGTACTAGATGTTAGTGATGTTAATGAAAATGGTAGTCCTTATTTAATTAGTATTACACCTACATAGGATACTTCCAAATAAGGATAACCTTCCGTGAACTTCATGAGAGATTCTGTACATTGTGGTTTTTTTATGTTAGACCAGTCTTCCTTCACCTATACCCCCATCCACTTTTAGCCTTCTCATATTATTGGAAGCAAATCCCAAATATAACATTTTAATAGTAAATATTTCATTATGTATTTCTAAAAACACAAGGCCTCATTAAAAAAATAGTACTATCACTATCAAATCTAAAAAACTTAATAGAATTCTTTAATACAGTGTCATCTATCCAATTAGCGTTGTCATATAATTGATACTTATGATTAACTTATAGATCGATATTTGTTAGAAGTAGAATTCAGCCACATTTTGTGATTCATCGATATCTCTGTAAACAGATTTTTCAGTTTCTAGGTTCTCTCTCTGTCTTCCGTGCCCCCCTCCCCCACCACAGGCATTGTATTATTTAAGAAATCAGGTTGCTTGTCCTGTAAAGTTTGCCACACTGTAGATTTTTTTTTATGGCATCACTGTGGCATTTTTGAACATGTTTCTCTGTTTCCTGTATCTCTTTTAAATTGGTAGTTAGATCTAGAGTTGATTAGAGTCCATTTCAGTTTATGGGAGGAATAAGACTATTGCATAGGTTTGTATTTTCATTGTCTAATGATGACACAGAATGTCTGGTTATGCACTCTTTTTAAATTAATCTATTTGAGTAACTTTATTTTACTTGTATAGGTATTTTTGAGAAGGAAATAATGTCTTTAGATATGTTCAGATTTTTAGGAGTATATGCACAGTTTTCATATAGGTCGAGTTGATTAGAACCAGATTCAGTCAGTTTGCTAATCAGCCTCTTCTGAACCAGAATTGCTTACTTTAAATGAACGAACAGGCTTTTAATGATATTTAAATGCTTTCTGTAAAACATTTCTAGTCTTGAGGCGTTAAGGTAGTCCCTGTTAAACAGACCTTTCAAGAAGGGAAATCAGTTTGCCCTTTGAAACATTTAGTTGGAAACTCAGATTGTGATGACAAGCTTCGTAAGTATACAGTTGAAATAAGTTTCATAATAATACACTATAAGACATGTTATATATCTAACAGTAAAAACTTGTTAGCCTGTTTGTTAACCTTTTCTTTAACAGTGAAGATATAGTGGCTAGTTTAAGTCTTGTCTTCTCAAGGGGCCTTGTTCACTTTCTTCATTAGCTACAAAACAGCCCCCCTGCTCCCCTCATCTGCAGGCGATTTGTTTTAAGGCCCCCAGTGGATACCTGAAACCACGGATAGTACCGGACTTTACAAATGCTATTTTTTTTCCTATATGTACATACCTGTGATAAAGTTTAATTCATAAATTAGGCACAGTAACAGATTAACACCAATAACAAATGATAAAATAGAATAATTGTAACAACATATTGTGACAAAAGTTATGTGAAATATGTGTCAGGATACCTTATTGTACTGTATTCACCCTTCTTTGTGATGATGTGAGATCATTAAATGGCTTCGTGATGAGATGAAGTTAGGTGAGTGACAGGCATCATGATGTTGTCTTAGGCTGCTGTCGACTTTCTGATGAAAAGTCAGGAGGAGGACCATCTGCCTTCAACCACGTTGGCTAGATAACTGAAAGTGTAGAATGGGGGACCCTGGGAAGGAGGTACTGCTAGTGTTCGTGTCCTTCTATCTTTATAACTTTTTGTACTCAAGACTTTGAGAGAATGTAAGGTTATCAGTTGCTGACTCATCAGTGTAATCTTTACCTGGTATAATTCATAACTTGGCAAAGGAACGTTTTTCTCCAGCTCATGTTTTAAGTGTTTCTGAAAAACTTATCAGAGCGCTGTGAATAGATATGTATGTAGAGCTGTGCTTGTTCTGGGTGCTTTTGAACTAACTTCTGAGTAGGAGCTACAGGGAGCCCGTGCTTGTATTTTATTTAGGTATCGTTTGGTTTTACAATAATTTGTTGGCCAGTATAATAGCGTCGACAGATAATTCTGTTGGTAGATAATTCTATGCTTATTTCAAAATTGTGGAGGAGCTGGAGGAGGGATTGAAAAAGTGAACCGTTGAGCAAAGAGATGTGAAGATATGGGGGGTGAGCCGTATGATACTGGGTAGCAAGGAGCCTCTGCAAAGAGCTTGAAGTGGCCATTGCCTGGCATGTTTAAAGAACCCCACAAACGCCCATGTGGCTTGACTATAACATGAGTGAGGGGAGAGCACTAGGGAGACGGGCTCAGAGTGGCAGTCACAGGACTAGATCATGAGCCCTTGGCAATCCGCTGTAAGGATTTTGGCTCTTAGTTTGAGTTATGTGGGAGTTGTTAGAAGGTTTTGAGTAGTGATAATGTGGACTGACTTGATTTTCAAAAGGATCACTTTGGTTGCTTTGTGAAAAATTAACTCAGGGGCTTTGGGCAAAAGTAGAAGGGTGAGAAGTAGATAGATGCTGGGCATATTTTGAAGGTGGAACAAACTGTAGAAGTTGCTGAGGTTGGATTGTAGGAGGCGACCGAGAGTGAAGTCAGGGATGTTCTAAGGATTATGGCCAGGACAACTGGAAAGAGAGAGTCAGCCTTTACTGAGATGGAGATGATTGGCTAGGGCACATTGTTGGGGTCAGGATGGCATTACGTGTTGAATTTTGGTGTTAGTTTTGAAAGCCCTATTAAACATGTAGGGGAGATACAGAATTGTTGGATTCATGAGTCTGGCATTTAGAGAAGAGAGGAGATGAGTGTGTATTTGAAGCCATAGGGCTGGCTGTATGAGATCCAGAGAATGAATAGACAAGAAGGGGATTGTTTCAAAAACTGAAACTTGGGACTTTCCAGTGTCGAAGAGGTTTGAGAGAAGAGGAGAAACTGGCAATGAAGACTGAAGAGAGGCTGTGGCTAGAAGGAACACTCGAGGATAGTGCTATCTTAGAGGCCAAGTAAGAGAAGTGACTTTGAGGAGAGAGTGATCTACTCATTAAAATTCTGTGCACTGAGGGTTGAACTTTGGATTTAACAGTGTCAAGATCACTGTAGACCTCTACAGAAGAGTTTTTTTGTCAGAACAGTGAAGACAAAAATATATGAAATATTGCTATTACCGGATCCTAATACTATTTCTTTTTTTTTTTTTTCAGCATTTTTATTTTATTTTTGAGAGACATAGAGTGAGCAAGGAAGGGGCAGAGAGAGAGAGGGAGATACAGAATCTGAAGCAGGCTCCAGGCTCTGAGCCGTCAGCACAGAGCCCGACACGGGGCTTGAACTCACAAACCGTGAGATCATGACCTGAGCCGAAGCAGCTGCTTAACCAACTGAGCCACCCAGGCGCCCTTCCTAATACTATTTCTAAAGTTTACTTTTACCTTTTGATTAAAAAGTCTTTTTAGTGAATGAATTTGGAGTCTAATCTGTTTTTTCCCTTTCCTCATTTCTTTTGTAGCTATGATACTTGGGTCCATAGTAATGATGTTGATGCAGAAGTTGAAGATCCCCCAATTCCGGAAAAGCCATGGAAGGTGAAAGATCCCTTTTTAAAGACATTCTTGTGTAACTTAATAGCGTTTCTCAGCTCTTTTCCATAACTATGTTTCAAGGAAATACAGAATGAGGATCTTTCTTTCTTATTATCCTATTAAGATATCCATTGCCACGAGGCAGTGGTGTTTGAGGAGACCCCAGAGTCCAGTTACATTGTGGCTTGAGAGAGGCATTGTGGTTGAGAGAGGCACGTGAGGAATACAGTTGAACATTGATGGTGTCCTTTAGGAAGGCTGGAAGCCGTGCCTGCATGGCTCTTACGATAATAGTCATTTCTGTTGTAAAAGTAATAATCCACGCATCACCTCGTATTTTTTGGCTTTTTTAAAGAATGTTTGTTTATTTTTGAGAGAGGGAGGGAGATAGAGGATCTGAAGTGGACTCGCACTGACAGCATAGATCCCGATGCAGGGCTCAAACTCATGAACTGTGAGATCATGACCTGAGCTGAAGTTGGATGCTTAAGCAGCTAAACTACCCAGGTGCCCCATTTTTTGGCTTTTAATGTAGAAGTTATTCAGAAGGTTGCAAGAATAATACAAAACAAAATGCTGCTTTATGCTCTTCTTCCAGATTTGCCTGTTGTTCATTATTTAGGATATTAATTTTTGAAGCAGTATTCATATCTGAGACAGAGCCCATATTTCATTTGCACCAAATGTCCCATCGATAGAGCGAGTTTTATTCTGAGTCTCTTCCCTGATCAGGATCCAGTTCAGGATCACACTCTGCATGTAGTTGTTAGGTCTTTTTAATGTGGAAGTTCCAGCCTTTTTCTTCCACGACACTAGCAGTTTTGAAATGTATAAGCTAGATTTGTGTGTGGTTTTTGTAGAATGTCTGAATCTGAACTTGATGGATTTTTCCCCATTATTCAGGCTGTGCATTTTTGGCTGCAGAACTCCTTAATTGGTATTCTGTTCTCAGTGTGTCACATCTGGGGCATGTATTTCACCTTTTCCCGTTATGGCTGATTGTTTGGTATGGTACTATCTGCCTGGTTTTCCCACTGTAATAGTGCCACTTTTCTCATTGGAATTAAAAATGTACAGAAATCCTTTGAGATTATATAAATAATCCTTTTCTTCATGAAGTTTGTATCCCAGAGTTTGCTCACCCATTCGTAATTCCTGCCTGACTGAATTTGTTATTACTCGTGGTTTTCTCACTCTGTTCATTCTGTCTATGCTTGTTAATTGACACTTTGCAGTGGGAAGGAGCTTTCTTTTCTCCCTCTACATGTATCTATAGTCTCAGTTTGGCTCGTGGAGCAGTGACGTTATTTCCATTCTTCACTCTGATGAATGGTCCAGAATTTGGCCAGTGGGAATTTCTTTAAGCTGCCTTCTCTGACCTTTTGGTATTATTGGATTCATGTTTGCATATTTCCTATTTCTGGGACAAAAAGAATTTCCAACCTCTTTTTGCAATTCTATATCCCATTCCTGGAATCAGTTATTTTTGCAGGGAGATCTGGTCCTTCCATAAGAAGTGGTAATTATAAGTAGTTCTTACTGGCTGTTTTTTGTAGTATACTGAACACTGAATTTAAATAAAAATATTAGACATTACACCTGATTCAACCTAGTTTGAGTTGTGTGGTCTTCAGAAAGACTTAGAGCTTCAGATTTCATATGAGGAAAATGGGATTAACAAAATTTAGTCTTTTTTGAAATCCTTTTATTTGGAAATATTTTCAAACTTAAATAGCAAGAATAAAAATAGTGGGCAGCATACCTGTACACCACTTACCCAGATTTGCCTGTCGTTTACATTTCACTCCCATTCTGACCTGTCACTTCCCCCTGTGTGTTTTTATGTATATTTTTTTATTCATAACCTTTTGAGATAAAGATACATATATCACAGGCCTTTAAAACATAAGTTCGTGTTTCTCCTCCATGAGCACATTGCGATTGTCAAATTCAATAAAACTTAATGTTGACACAATACATTACTGTCTGTATTCCAGTTTTGTCGCTTGACCAAACTGTAGTATTTTTTCTGTTACACAATACTATTTAATATCAGCTGTTACAGTCACATGTCCTGTCTCTTTAGTTTCCTTTGACCTGAAGCATTACTCTGGTATTTTCCTTGCCTCGTAAGACATTTTTGAATTTGAAAGGAATATTTCTCATTTGGCATTTGCGATCTTTTTTAATGGTTAAGTCAGGTTATGCGTTCTAGCCAGAATGTTGCATAAGCGATGTCGTGTCCTTGTCAGGGCGTCATATTGGGAGGCATGCCCCGGCCATCTGCTCCTGGGTGGTGATGCTAATCACCCAGCTAAGGGGCGCTGTGACGGAGCCACTGTACAGTTCTTTTTTTTTTTTTTTCCACTTGCAATTTATAAGCAATCTGTAAAAGATTCTTTTAGACCATGCATATATCCTGCTTCTCAACAAAACCCTCCATCCGTCGCCCAGATTTAGCATCCACTTGAAATTCTTGCCTGAGCCAATCTTTCCTTTGATGATTGCATAGTGATAATTTTCCATTCCAGCCCTTCTTCCACATTTACCAGTCGGCTTTCAGAGTTCTAGAAGCAAGAGTCCTTCCTCTCCCCTTATTTATTTGTTAGCAGTATGGATTTATGGAGTTCCCATTTTTCAGTGGTCAGTAACTTATTTAATTATTTTCATGCTGAAATTTTGTATTTGTCTACACGGAAGATTTGTCTAGTCTTGAATTCCAGTGTACTCCCTTTGAGAAATTGTATTGAATAATAGGAATTATATCATATAGGCTAGGTCTGTGGTTTAAATATCTGTATCTATTCAACATTCTGAGAACCCATCATTTTATTAATTCTTACTCAGAAACATTAACAAAACAAGAAAAGTTGCCATGTAGAGGGCTTGGAAGAATCCCAAATCTGATTTTCACTTCTCCACCTGCTCCCCAAACTTGGCTATTCCTGAAAGGTCTCCAGAAAGCACCTGTGTACTTGACGCTGTGCAGATGTCCTCTTTCGTCATTCCTTAGAATTTTGTTGAATGCATAAATACAGAGACCATCCTTCATGCCTAGAGCAATGGCTAGCTCTGGCCTATTGCTGTTGAATTTTTATCAGTCGTTTTCATCAAGATAAAGATGACATGATTAGCGAAATAAGCCAAATGGAGAACAATAAATACTGCATAATTGTGCTTTTATATGGAATCTTGAAAAGAAAAAAAAGACCTAGAAACAGAGTAGAGAAATTATTCCCAGTGACTGGGCTGAGTGGTGGGGGCTACAGAGGGAAGCAAGGAGAAGCCGGTTATGTTAATAAATGTTAATAATGTTAATAAACATTAAAAAAAAAAGAAAACCCTCAGTCTTTGCAAATCTAGTGATGCTTTCTTACTGTGTTCAGTAACATGAAATAAAAATGAGAAATGTTTAAGTTGCCATTCATAGGTCTTTAATAGTCTAATGGTTTTAAACTGTTCTATGCAACTGAGGCTTTGAGAAGAAGTCTGCTTCTTTTATTTTCAATACTTTATAAAAACTGTAGTGACTTATTATTTATTTAGATACACATGCTTCATTGTTGTTTTAGGTTCATGCCAGATGGATTTTGGATACTGATGTTTTCAATGAATGGATGAATGAGGAGGATTATGAGGTGGATGAGAACAGGAAGCCTGTGAGTTTTCGTCAGCGAATTTCAACAAAGAATGAAGAGGTATTTGGTACCATTTTTCTCCTCTAGCTATTTCTTCTCTCTGGGCCTCATTATTGTCAAATTTTCACTGATAAACTCACATACAGCCCAAGGTGCATCAGGTATATATAAAAGTTACCAGATGGCCATAAGCTATCTCAGGAGCTGGCATTTCCACGAAAGGGACATGGAAATCTCAAAGGGTCATTGAGATTTCAAGTGACGCATGCAGTGTGGTAGTGTTCCAGCTGATTCTTCTGTGTAATCTCTACACCCAGCATAGGGCTCGAACTTAACCCCAAGATCAGCAGTTGCATGCTCTACCAACTGAGGCTGCCAGGCATCCCTGGTAATAGTTGATTTTCCTTTCTAGATCTGAGTTTTAATTTTGTGAACCAGATATTATCACCGGATAATTTAAGTGTTGATTTTTCAAGGGAAAATTGGTTTTGTCTTAGTAGTGTTTAATAGCTTTGTTACCATGAACACACACGGTTAGTACAAAGTATAGGCCGCCAAGGTCTCAAAGGTATGGTTCAGCCCTTTTTTAAGGTGGAGGGATATGACATTTATTACTCTTTAATCTTTTAAGAAGCCTAACCACCTAATATTTATCATTTATTCTTGAGAAGCCACAACTTGGGAGGTAGATGTGTCATGGGAGGGAGGGGAGTTCTCAGAAGAAGGTTTGGATGTGTTGGTCTTTTGGCTGATGACGCCCTTGGTAACATTCCTTTTTACTGGGGATGCATAAAGTTTTTGCTTTTTGTTTTGTATTTTAGTTCTTTCAAAAATTGTTGAGACAGAAATACTTTGTTCACTTAGAATGTACAGTTTTTTCATATCTCTTTTCAGCCCTGAATCTTTCTTACTAAAACTCTTTGTCACGCTGTAGTTTTTTATTTTTAAGAAAAATATTTAATTTATTTATTTAACATTTTTATTTATTTTTGAGAGACATAGAGACAGAGTGTGAGCTGGGGAGGGACAAAGAGAGAGGGAGATACAGAATCTGAAGGAGGCTCCAGACTCTAAGCCATCAGCAGAGAACCTGACGTGGGGCTCGAACTCCCAGACTGCGAGATCATGACCTGAGCTGAAGTTGGCCGCTCAACCGACTGAGCCACCCAGGCGTCCAGAAAAATATTTTAAAAGTGGGTCTTTTTCAGGGTACCTGGGTGAACCAGCCGTAAGTGTCTTGACACTTAATCTCAGATCAGGTCTTGATCACAGTTGTGAGTTTGAGATCCATGTTGGGCTCTGCACTGGGCATGAAGCCTACTTAAAAAAAAAAAGAAGCTGGCACATTTTTATATCCTTTTATTTTTAATCTGTCCTTTTTTGCTTTGGAATTAAAGCAAAAATTTTATTTTTTATTTAGCCTCCCCCCAATATTCTTACATATTTCTTTTCCCTTACTCTATTTCCAACTAAGTTTTTTTTGTCATTAGGGATATTCTAATTTCTACGTCACATTATTAAACAGATCTGTCCATAGCCATTTCTGTTCAGATTTAGATGGTTCATTTATTAATTTATTCACTTATTTTTAGGGCAAGTCTATAAAAATGCATTTAATATGTATTTTTAGAGATGGGCATCAGTCTGACTCCGTTGGTAGAGGATATGACTCTTTTTTTTTTTTTTTAATTTTTTTAATATTTGTAATTTTTTTTTAATGTTTATTTATTTTTGAGACAGAGAGAGACAGAGCATGAGTGGGGAAGGGACAGAGAGAGAGGGAGACACAGAATCCAAAGCAGGCTCCAGGCTCTGAGCTGTCAGCACAGAGCCCGACATGGGACTCGAACTCACAGACCGTGAGATCATGACCTGAGCTGAAGTCGGACGCTCAACCGACTGAGCCACCCAGGCGCCCCGAGGATATGACTCTTGATCTTGGGGTCACGAGTTCAAGTCCCACATTGGACACGGAACCAACTTAAAAAAGTGTTAAGGGGTGCTGCGTGGCTCTGTCGATTGAGCATCTGACTCTTGATTTTGGCCCAGGTCATGATCCCAGGGTCGTGGGACTGAGTCCTGTGTCAGACTCTGCGCTGAACATGGAGGTTGCTTAAGATTCTCTCTCTCTCCCTTTGCCCCTTTTCCCCCCACTCATGCTGTCTTTCTCTATCTAAAATTGAAAAAAAAGAAAATGTTATAGCGCCTTTAAAAAATTAATTTCAGAGGTATCTGGGTGACTCAGTCACTTAAATGTTCGGCTCTTCCTTTTGACTCAGGTCATCATCTCACTGTTTGTGAGCTCGAGTCCCGCATTGGGCTCTGTGCTGACAGTGTGGAGCCTGTTTGGTATTCTCCCTCTCTGTCTCTCTTTCTCCCTCTCTCTCTCTCTCTCTCTCAAAAAATAAATAAATTTTAAAAACTTAAAAAAAAAAGCGTAACTTCAGGGCACCTGGGTGGCTCAGCAGGTTAAAAGTCTGACTTGGCTCAGGTCATGATCTCACAGTTCGTGGGTTAGAGCCCCGCATCGGGCTCTGTGTTGACAGCTCAGAGCCTGGACCCTGCTTTGGCTTCTGTGTATCCTTTTCACTCTGTCCCTCCCCTGCTTGCACTCTCTCTGTCTCTCCCTCTCTCTAAAAAATAAATAAACATTAAAAAAATTTGTTTTTAATGTTTAACTTCAGATTTACTGTACAGTGTGTACAGTTTAGATTTCCTCTAAAGCTTCTTGTATAGGTCTGTAAGAGGACTCAGATTTCCAATTTGATGCTACAGAGCTTCTGAGAGGAAGCAGGTAGTTGAAAGGAGTATGAGGGTACCAGAGATAATGAATGTTTAATTGATGCTTTAATCTCTGTGGTTTTTTCATTTTTATTTTTTGCACCTCAAATATAGTACTTTGGATCATCTTGGGTATTAACTCTTTATTGTCTATTTTATTAAATCCATAGTTACCATCTACAGGTTGACTTTTGTATATCAATGTGTGTATCCTGCACCTGCTGAACTCATTAGCTCTGATAGTTTTTTGGTAGATTCCTTAGGGTTATCTATGTATAAGATCATGCCAGCGGCAAATAGAGATATTTATACTTCTAGAGATTGACTTTAAAGTCATAAATTGCAATCTTATTTAACATCTTTTATGTCATAAAGTTTTCTCATATTCCTTTTGCAGATGTGTCAGGAGCATTTTCAGATACATTTCCACAAGATTATTCACCAGTCTTTGTATATCATTAATTTAAAAGCATATGTTTCATAGTCTTCAGTATTTGTTGAAAGTGCTTTTCCCATCTGGAAACAGTGTGAACAGGAACAGGTTTTAATTGTGCACGATTTGGACATGTCTGTTTTGTAGCATAATTTGACTACTTGGGGGATGGTTCTGATATTTCTGTTGGTGGTGCATCACTTGGAAGGTCAGAGAAAGCCTTGGCTGTGGTTGGTCCAGGACACTTCATGATGCTCCTTTCAGTTGCTCTGAGCTAGTCTGTTTGGTATTGTCTTTGTGAAAACTCACCTGGGGCAAAGGTTTGTAGAAACCGAGGAGCCAGAAAAGCTGGCTGATACTTATTTCCATTTACTTCTTCCTAGCCAGTCAGAAGTCCAGAGAGAAGAGATAGAAAAGCATCAGCTAATGCTCGAAAGAGGAAACATTCGCCTTCCCCTCCACCTCCTACACCCACAGAATCCCGGAAGAAAAGTGGAAAGAAAGGGTAAGAACTGCAGCATGATCCAGAAGGCATTAAAACAAACACTAAAGGACGTTCTAGAATTTTACATTTATACTCGAAGTTTTGCTTAAAGGAAGTTGGCTCTCTTGGTGGAAGTCTTTGCTTTGGCGGCTCGTCTTGTCGGATGTTATCAGGTGGCTATCCTACAGTGTATTTATAACGAGGTACCTTGTGTTCAAGGTGATCTGTACAGTGACATAATCATAGTCTAATTAACATCCAACACCACACATAGTTAGAATGTTTTCTTCTTGTGATGAGAACTTTTAGATCTACTCTCTTAGCAACTTCAGATACACAATACAGTGTTAAGTGCAGTCACTGTACTGTATATTACACCCCCAGGATTTATTTATTTTGTAAGTGGAAGTTTATACCTTGTGTTTTCACCAACTTCTCCCATTCTCCACCACCTGCCTTTGGCAACACCAGTGTATTCCCTCTATCTGAGAAATTTTTTTTTCTAGGTCCACATACAAGAGAAATCATATGGTATTTATTTTTCTCAAGAATTCTTTCTCTTACCAAAGTGGCCTCAAGGTCCGTCCATGGTGTCCCAAGTAGCAGAGTTTCCTTTTCTTTATGGCTGAAGAATAGTGCATCTCTCTCTCTCACACACACACACACACACACACACACACACACACAGACACACACACAAACACCTCATTTAACTCTATATTCCACAGAAGACATACTATGCTATCTAGTTTGTATTTAAAATGTAGTCACTCCAATATCATGGTCAAATTCTGAGAGAAGCTATTTTTCTGTTTCTGGGCTAGCTGTGGGTAGGCGATAAACCTTGGGCTCCTGGATTGGAGCTTTGGTTCACAGCTTAGTTTGAGTGGAAACCATGTACAACATCTTAAAACTGAAAGGGATCTTCAGAGTATCATAAACATCTTTATCTTAAGCAGGGATTCAGGTTCAGGATAGAGAGGTGACTTTTCCAAGGTCACGTAGAGATTCTTGCTTAAGAGTCAGGATTCAAAGCTGGATGCTCAGCTTCCTGTTCCTGTATCCTTTCACTAAATTTTGTCACCTTCGGCAAGGTCTGAGGGTAGATCGTTTGGCTCTTCATCTTTCTTTCTTTTTCCTCTTCCCTTCTCTCTTCCTTCCCCTTTCTAATCTCCTTTGTAAGATGGCCGTCTAATGTTTATTTATACCAACACACCTTGAATATAGTCTTTCTCTATCTAATTATATATTGAGCAATGTGGCTTGTAAGGAATTTAAGAAATTCTATTCACCATTTAAGAAATTAAGAAATTATATAGTCATTAATTTAGCCAAGAAATTAGTGTCTCTCATTTCAACAGTTGTCCCATTTGTGATCAGAATGACTCCTAGAGGAGATGAACTTACGTCTGTTTCATGTTCAGCATAGAGCTTTGTTCAGGGCATCGCATTTGTGCTTGGTGAATCTTGTTTGGGGATTTTGGTTTCTATTGAATAAGTTGTTCTGGGGATTAAGTGAGACTTTAAAGCCCCTGTGCAGGGTCTGGCCTGAAATAGATACTTAATAAATGGCAGGTAATACTTAACACTTACATATTAAGTAGATACTTTCAGGCTTGTCTGGCTCAAAATATTTTAGTCTTAGAAAATGACAGCTTGCAAAATTTATGCTTTCATGAGACTATAAATTTGTTACATTTTTGGCTGTTGACTGGGCTGTAAAAATCTTTTTTGTATCTTCTCTCCATTAGCTTCCTTTTACTGAATTTGTAGCTAAATTAGTGTTTTTTTAATGCCCAGAATGTGCCTTGAATCATGTTATTTCTTGAAGGGTAGTGTTATCTGAACCATTGTTAACTATGCATAGAATCTTTTAGGGAGGTTAAAAAGCTCTAAGTTTTGTTATTTTGTCAAATAGATAGTGATATAAAAAACCCACAAAAATAGATTTTTCTTTAGCTATTACGAGAGTAACCTTATTTCTTAAATCTCTACCTGAACCTTATGGTTGATGTGCAGAGAATCCAGAGCTCCCTGATGGCCCTGTGAAGAAAGCCACGCAACTTTGCCAGGTGCTCCTGGGCCTGAAATCGATGTACCCTTCTTCCAGTGCCAGGACACCAGTGGTCACCAAACTAAGACATGGTGTCGAGGAGGCTCACAGAGGTGGCATAGATCCTCCCCTCTGAGTTGAGTCTCCAGATAGATGTGTGCATGTCCTTCAATCGAATACATCTGTCCCCTCGTGAGCAGGCATTTGAGTTTCATTATAAGTTCCCTTTAACAAAAAAACACTGACATTTACTTTCCTAAAGTTCATTTTATTGATCTTCCCTGCTTTTTTTCCTTTTACATGTTTTATCTCCCTGCCACCTTTAGGTTCACACACTTTTAAACAATTGTTATGGAGTTTTTATTAAAAATGTTAAAAATATTTTTGCCATATTCTATACCTGATTCTAACCTATTCCGGTGCCTTTTCCCTCTCAGAAGAGAACTTTGCTCACTCTCTCAGCAGTGTGAGGACTCGGGCTGGCCCACTGTGTGTTCCGCCACTTCTTTCTCCACTGCTTCTCACTTGTCATTGTGCTCAGGGTTCCTGCCTGTTCCTTCCCAGAAAAGGTTATTTCTTTTTTTATGACTTTATGCCTTCACTTATCATCCTGAAACATTGCCTACTTTCTGATGAATTGTTATAGTTCCCAAGTTAGCTTAACTGTCCCTTCAATCCTGATTAACTCTTTTTTTCCTGCAACTTTTATTCATTTCTCTGTGTTGGTACACATGTTATAGGAGGTAGATGATAATTGCTGTCTAAAATCTTCAAGGTAAGGAATCATTCCATTCTTGTTTGAACGCTATTCTGCTTTCTGGAATATGTTATTTTTGAAATAAACTAAAGAAAGAACAATAGCAATTTTTATCAAAAAAAATTAGTACCATCCTAAGTGATTTTACTTTGCAGTTCCTGATATTTGGATGATACAAAGAGCCAGGAAAATACAGTTGTATGTATCTTTGAGAAAATTTCTTATGGTAACTGATTGTGATGTGAGATAAAATGTGTGCCATATTTCCTTAGCAGATGTTCTTTTATTATAGTAATTTAAAACCCTTAGGATACTGTCTGCATTTTGTGTCATAGGATTTCTCTGCCCGTTTCTGACACCCAGTAACCTTTATTTTCCTTTTGGCTGGTTAGATGTAATTTGGGAATGTACCAAAAAATTTTTTTCATTTCTATTTGTCTTTTAATGCAATTCTGAGCATAGACTCTAATAATGAGGTAAAGCCTTTGAAATTGCTATGAGTAGCTATAGTCATTCTCATTTGTATATTTATATACCTTGTGTGTTTTAGCCAAGCTAGTCTTTATGGGAAGCGCAGAAGTCAGAAAGAGGAAGATGAGCAAGAAGATCTTACCAAGGACATGGAAGACCCAACACCAGTACCCAACATAGAGGAAGTGGTACTTCCAAAAAATGGTTTGTGTTCTTCTGACTAGACTATGAGAGTATTAGATGTGATTCAATCACTCTTAGTATTGCTTTGGGTACTGTGTCCCTAGTTACCAACTTTCAAGGTCAAAATGTTTATGAAATTACCTGTTTCCCAATCTGTTGGTGTACTTTTGCTACTTATTGAGAAAAATACCGTGACTAAAAAGTTCTCTAAATTTAGCAGTGCTTTAAAATTAATGGTTCCTAAATCCTAGTAGAATCAATATACATATGAGAAGGTGGAGTGTTTACCAATGTACTTCTTAGCCTATTCAAATCAGTTATTGGGAGAAGAATGTTAGTTACCTGTATTTGTGGATTTGTCTGATTTTGTCTTTGAGTCCTGTGAATTTCTTTTCTTTTATGTATTTTCATGTACTTTGAAGCTCTGCTATTTAAGGGCACATACATTTAGCACCATCACGTTCTCCTGAACTGACTCTTGTGTGTCTCTAGGTGCCATAGTATTGCTTGTTTTGAAGGCCAGGTTCTCTGGTAATAATAAAGCCTCATCACACCAAACTCTTCTTTATTTCTACATTTTTTTTTATTAGTCCTCAACTCAACTCCATACTCAACTCCAGTACAGCAGTTCTGTAAATTACACAGCTTCGTTCTTACACTTTATTTATTTATTTTTTAAAGTTTACTTTTATTTTTCTTTGCCCTTCCCCTGTGTGTGCATAGGTGAGGGGCAGAAAGATATGGAAAAAGAGAAACTCAGGCAGGCTCTGCACTGTCAGCACAGAGCCCTATGCTATGGTGAGATCATGACCTGAGCCAAAATCAAGAGTCAGATGCTTAACCAACTGAGCCACCCAGGCACCCCTATAGTATATATTTTTAAGTTTTGTTGTTTTTTATGATTTTATTTTTAAATAATCTCTACCTCCGTTGTGAAGCACAAACTCATGATTCCAAGATCAGCAGTGCATGCTGGACCAACTGTGTCATCCAGGCACCCCTATATTCGTCTTTATTGAATCTGTTTTGAATCTCTACTGTGTAGTTGAGATAAAAATATGTGAAATTTACCATAATTTAATTTATACTCTTTCCAGTTTTTCTGTGGCATTTTCATATATTTTATTTCTACATGTATTATAATCCCCACAACATTTTTCTTTTCCTTTTTCTTTTTGTTCTTTTTTAAGCAGTTATATTTTTAAGAATTTAAATAATGAGGGGCCTAGGCGGCTCAGTCGGTTAACCATCCGACTTTGGCTCAGGTCATGATCTCATAGTTTGTGTGAGTTCCAGCCCCACATTCGGCTCTGTGCTGACAGCTCAGAGCCTGGAGCCTGCTTCAGATTCTGTGTCTCCCTGTCTCTCTCTGCACCTCTCCCAGTTACATTCTTGTTTCTCTCTCCAAAATAAATAAGAGTTTAAAAGAATTTTAATAAAAAATAAATAATGAAAAAAGGGATTTAAATAATGAAAAATAGTCACCTATAATATTATAGGTGTTTCTAAAAATAATGTATTTTGCAAAAGTAGCACTAAAAACTAAAGAAACGTGTTTTTAAAGTCACATGGGGGGCGCCTGAGTGGCTCAGTCGGTTAAGTGGCCGACTTCAGCTCAGGTCATGATCTCACAGTCTGTGAGTTCGAGCCCCATGTCGGGCTCTGTGCTGACAGCTCAGAGCCTGGAGCCTGTTTCACATTCTGTGTCTTCCTCTCTCTCTGCTCTTCCCTTGCTCACACTCTGTCTCTATGTCTCTTAAAATATAAAATTAAAAAAAAAAAAAAACGTTAAAAAATTAAAAAAAATAATAATAAAGTCACATGGAAGAGAAAATTCACAAAAGTAACCAAATATATTTATTTACTTTATTTTTTATTATTCTTTTTTAACAGAAACTCTGTTTTTTTAAAGTAAATTCTCTACCCAGTGTAAGGCTCAAATTCACCACGCTGAGATCAGGAGTTGCATGCTCTACCAATGAAGCTAGCTGGGTACCCCGAAAAACGTATTTTATTTCATTTCATTTTTTTTAATGCTTGTTTATTTTTGAGAGAGAGAGACAGAGCATGAAGAGCAGAGGGAGAGAGAGGGAGAGAAGGAGATGCAGAATCTGAAGCAGGCTCCAGACTCAATTTGTCAGCATAGAGCCTGATGCGCGGCTTTAACCCACACACCTGCGAGATCCTAACCTGGGCCAAAGTTGGACATGTAACTGACTGAGCCACTCAGGCGCCCCTCATTTTTTTTTTTTTGAGTTTATTTAAGTAATCTCTGCAGCCAACATGGAGCTTAAACTCACAACCCCAAGATCAAGAGTCACATCCTCTTCCAACTAAGCCACTCAGGTACCTCTGAAATGTTTGTTTTAAATGAAAAAGGTAAGAAGGTGGTGGTAGTCCTAATAGATAACTGTTTAAACTGTAAAGCTGTGATAATGAATATAGTATGATTTAGACACAGGAATGGCCGAATCCATTAGTGGAGTAGAATGGTTCAACTGTAGATCCAGATTTGTTTATAAATTTAATTTACTAAGACTTTGGCAGTGCCAGTTTGTGGGAAAAGACCAAACTGTTACATAAATACATCTGGCAAAATTTTGTATTCTTCTTTGTGTCATAAATAAGAATTTAAGCTTCAGGTGGATTCATGTGCCAAATTAAATTTTTAAAAACAAAATTGTTTAAGGTACTTTCAAATATTGATGTGCTTCATGGAAGTGTTAGCCTTGCATAAAATATTCATTAGCCATTTAGCAAAGAGTTAGAACCCTAAATTTGTATAAAGATTCTTAATACCCTACAGAGTAAAGAGCAAAGTATCCCCTCCTGCCTCCCTCACTGGAAGACCTACTTTATTATTTGTTTATTTTTAAAATTTAAATCCAAGTTAACATATAGTGTAATAATCATTTCAGAAATAGAATTTAGAGAGTCATCACTGACATATAACACCCAGTGCTCATCCGGACAAGTGCCCTCCTCAATGTCCCTCTCCAGTTTAGCCCATCCCACCCAACACCCTGCCATCAATCTTCAGCTTTCTCTTTGTATTTTGGAGTCTCTTATGATTTGTCTCCTTCTCTGTTTTTATCTTATTTTTGCTTCCCTTCCCCTAGGTTCATCTGTTTTGTTTCTTAAATTCCACGTATGAGTGAAATCATATATTTGTCTTTCTCTGACTGACTTAATTCACTTAGCTCAGTATACTCTGGTTCTATCCACGTTGTTGCAAATGGCAATATTTCATTCTTTTTGATCGCCAGTAATATTCCTCCGTGTGTGTGTGCGTGTGTGTGTACCACATCTTTTTTTAATGTTTGTTTATTTCTTAATTTTTTTAATGTTTGTTTATTTTTGAGAGACAAAGCATGAGTGGGGGAGGGGCAGAGAGAGAGAGAAACAGAATCCGAAGCAGGCTTCAGTCTTCAGGCTCCAGGCTCCAGGCTCCGAGCTGTCAGCACAGAGGCCAATGCGGGGCTCGAACTCATGAATCATGAGATCGTGACCTGAGCCACCCAGGTGCCCCGAATGTTTGTTTATTTTTGAGAGACAGAGACAGAGACAGAGTGCACGTAGGGGATGGTCAGAAAGAGAGAGAGAGACACAGAATCTGAAGTGGGCTCCAGGCTCTGAGCTATCAACACAGAGCCCGAAACAGGGCTCGAACTCAAAAACGGTGAGATCAGATCTGGCTGAAGTTGGATGTTTAACCGGCTGAGCCATCCAGGCACCCCTAATACCACATCTTCTTTATTCATTCATCAGTTGATGGACATTTTGGCTCTTTCCATATTTTCGCTATTGGTGATAGTGTTACAATAAGCATTGGGGAGCCTGAGCCCCTTTGAATCAGCCCTCCTCTCCCCTTTGTATAAATACCTAGTAGTGCAATTGCTGGGTCGTAGGGTAGTTCTATTTTTAACTTTTTGAGTCACCTCTACACTGTTTTCCAGAGTGGCTGCATCAGTTTGCACTCTTTCCAGCGGTGCAAAAGGGTTCCTCTTCACATCCTAACGAACATCTGTTGTTGCCTGAGTTAATTTTAGCCATTCTGACAGGTGCGATATCAGATCTCAGTGTAGTTTTGATTTGTATTTAAGGGCAAAGTATTATGTACTGGTAATTTTATCAAATTTCAGAGCCATTAAATGTGTGAAAAGATGCTCAGCCTCATAATCAAAGATATGTAAATTATTAAAGTAACATTTACCATCTATTAGATTTTCAAAACTTAGAAAGTAGATGATTCCCAAAGTACTGATGTTTTGAGAATGTGGGTATTCTCAGATGCTGTCGATGAGAGTAAAAATTAATGAAGACACTTAACACAATTTGGCTGTTATCTGTTTAATTTTAATGTGTACGTGCAGTAGTGGTTTTAATTTCAGAGCCCATTTTAAGTAATTATAGGCATGCTTAAAAATGAGTGTAAGAGATTGAATTATGTTACAGTGAAAAAGTGAAAATAAATGAAGTTGTCATCAGTATAGGGCTGGTTACCTTATGACCCATCCATGGACACAGTGATTTATTGAAAATGAAATAGTGAATGAAGTTAAATGAAATTTAGCTATATACTTAAATAAGATTAAAAATACTTAACATGGAATGGTCACACAGGCACACTGTTGAATGACAAAAATAGAATGCTGTGGAAGGGAAACAGTATGGATAACACTTCTGTAAGACTTAGTCCCCTCAGATAGGTTTTTTTTAGGTTTATTTATTTACCTTGAGAGAAAGAGAGAGAAAATATGAACGGGGAGGGGCAAAGAGTGAGGAAGAGAAGCTCAAACAGGCTTCACGCTCAGCTTGGAGTGGGACATAGGGTTTGATCCCATGGCTGTGAGATCATGTGAGCTGAAACCAGGAGTCAGATGCTTCATCGACTAAGCCACTCAGGTGCCCCTAAACCCCTCATATACGTTTCGAAGTTTACAGAGATGTATAGTAGATATCAGTTCTCCCTCATTTTATTTACCTAAATGAATGGCACAAAACTGAGAATCCACAAACACAAAGAAAAGGTAGTTAAAAATACTTTAGGGGAAGAGATTGAAAGATTCTTTTCAGGTTTTGCTTTCTTTATTTGTATATTGTGTACTTTTATCATGAAAAAATTGGTGATTTGGTAATTAATTGGAAAATGGCAGTCTTCTAGTAAATGTTAATATTTCTTCATCGGACTTACAGTTTTTCCTGAAGGTGAGCACTGGATGATGGTGGTTTGCAGTGAGATTAATGTAGTTTTTAATCATCTTTTCTTTTTTCTTCTTTTAAAAAAGTAGAACTTTCCCCCTAAATCATGATTCTTTTTTTTTCTTTCTAGTGAATCCAAAGAAAGATAGTGAAAATACACCCGTTAAAGGAGGAACTGTGGCAGATCTAGGTAAAAACCAAAACAGTCTGTGTACTTCTGTGTTGTCTCTCTCAGTGATTCGGCTCCTCTGATGTTTCTTACTTTCCTGAGAGAGCCCGCTTCCAGTTGTTATGCTTTCCAGTGCAGATAGTGACCATGGTCACCCTAGCACCACTGTCAGTTTGGTTTGCTACCATATTAGGAAATTTAATTTCCTGTGATCCATTTTTTCCCATTCTTACTGATTTGATTTTTGCATCTTTAGAGCAAAAGTCTATTGACTTTTTAAGTTTGTAGAATCTTAAATACTTTATTTCCTGAAGTATTTCTTCTAGTTTGCTAAATAGTATAAAATGAGAATGCCATCATCTGTTCACAGTAGTATTTACAAATTACAGAGTACATTTTCATGAGTATGGCATGGTCTTGAACATACTGGTGGGTAGGAGAGAGGGACGTAGTCACTCGTTCCACTTAAAAACGGTAGAGGTGGTTGTAAAACATCTTTGTTCTTGAGAGTTGTATATGGATCTCGGTTTCTCTCTTCACTTGTAAAAATCAAGGGAGAACCTAGTGTTTTCAGGATATACTACATTTTTGACTTTAGGAAAGTTTACACTTGAAAGGGAATTTTAAGGTCTCTTATGTGAAAAATGAAACTTCAGTTTCTCTTCTCCTCACTAAGTGAATTCTGTATTTCAAATAAATTGCAGAGATTCTTGATGGCAGCTAGGAGTAGGTTGGTAGAGTTTTTTTTTACTTCATTTCACTATATCCTCTTCTGGCTTAAAGCCTGTCATTGAACATCAGGTCTAACTTTGATAATGTCAAAAGTAGAAATAGAAAATTGTCTTGATGACAGTTTATGTAAAGTTGGTGTTAGGTCAACAAAATAAGCGAAACAAATGCTGTCAAAACATTATTTCTATCTTAATTGACTTTAACATTAGTAATAGAATATTAATAACTATTGATAATTTCCATTTTCTATAAGTTTATATTGCCTGTTCCACAACTGGTACTTGTCCACTGAATCAAAGGCCAAGAAAACAAAGCTAGCTATACACAGACTTTTATGTTTTCTGTAAGATGACAGAGTAAATGATTGTTAAGACTTGATACTCTTCACTGGGACAGTTTGTTAAACAGAATGATAGTTTCTATTTTTTTTTTTTAATTAACCTTTGTATTTTATTTTACTTTTATTTTAAAGAGAGCTGGGGGGAGAGAGAGAGCATGTGAGAATATTAAGCAGGCTCCCCTCTCAGCACAAAGCCCAAACCGAGGCTCAGCCTTGGGACCATAACCTGAGCTGAAATCAAGAGTTGGACGCTCAACCAGTTGGGCCACCCAGGCACCCTGATAGTTTCTGTTTTTTTAAGTATATATTCTAAAAAGGAATCAATTTATAGTTTTCTGAGTGTAGACAATTGTCCTTTTAGATGTGGGAGTGACTATGAGAGTGTTTTTGTAATAGACTTTATCAAATTGAAGCTAGTTTTAAGAACTGGATAGAAGTTTCAGTTGGATCTAAAATTTTTAGTGCTGGGTATAAGAGCTCTTTGTGTTTGCAAACAGCTGGAGGTCG
Organism: Paguma larvata; assembly: GCA_030068075.1. Taxonomy (NCBI): domain Eukaryota; kingdom Metazoa; phylum Chordata; class Mammalia; order Carnivora; family Viverridae; genus Paguma; species Paguma larvata. Next base: position 16,153,589 of record CM057842.1, on the reverse strand, counting down.
AAACAGTAAGGGTGCTGTGGCCGAAGATGCTGCTCAGCACAGCTGGAGAGCTAGTCTGTGGAATTTGAAACTGTTGTCCTGGCCCCTCACTCAGGGACCAGCAGGTTTTCCCACGTATCACATAAGCATCTGGCTTTCTGCATTAGGTAAAACCTGAACTATGTGCCAAGGGTAACTGATCCATCAACTGGGAATTTGTGTTCACAGAGTTGCTCATTGTTTTAACTGGTCCATATTCTGCCTTTTATGTCACCTAGCTAAATATCCCCAGTCCGTCCGTCCGTCCGTCCGTCCTCCCTCCCTCCCTCCCTCCCATCCATCCATCCATCCATCCATCCATCCATCCATCCATCATCCATCCATCCATCCATCACTGAAAAGTCAAGTTCCAGGGGCTGAGGTGAGAGTGTGATTGCCCACAATTAGAAGGAGGAGGAGAACATTTATTAGTACTGTTTAGGAATCCATAAGCAGGTGGCCCTCCTACATTAGAATTAGCAGAAGTCTGTTTCCTTTGGGTACCAAGACTACCTCTGGGACAGAAATCTGTCAAATTTATTCTTATTTCATTTATTTAAAAAACTTTCTTTAATGTTTATTATTTTTGAGAGCGAGCACACACAATTGAGCATGGAACAGGCAGAGAGAGAGAGAGGGAGACAAAGAATCCAAAGCAGGCTCCAGGCTCTGAGCTGTCAGCACAGAGCCTGACGTGGGGTTCAATCCCATGAACCGTGAGATCATTACTGAGCTGAAGTTGGATGGTTAACCGACTGAGTCACCCAGGCACCCCTGTCAAACTAAATTTAAGTGGTATATTTTAACCAGAGAGAGATCATTAAGTTGTGTTACCACCATCTAATGAGAAATTGATTATATAATGGGGTTTACCAAGATTCAAAGAATAAAAAATTCATTTTTGACAATGTTATTTAGAACTATTAGTCAGTTTCTAGAAAAAAAGTAGTCTTGTGCAGAGCTGGGTGACCCTAATTTATTTACCACACAGTGAGTCCCCTATTCCTGATAGCAGATGTTTGTCTAACTTATAAATCAAACAGTGTCTATGTCGGTTTTGTGTCTGTACTTGCCAAGTATCATTCTATCTATGTTCATGTTTCATTGTAAAACTATGTTAGTCTTGTGTTGTTATGTTTTTTTTTTAATGTTTATTTATTTTTGAGACAGAGTGCAAGCGTGGTAAGGGCAGAAAGGGAGGGAGACTCAGAATCTGAAGCAGGCTCCAGGCTCTGAGCTGTCAGCCTGAAGCAGGGCTTGAACTCAGGAACCACAAGATCATGACCTGAGTTGAAGCCAGATGTTTCACCAACTGAGCCTCCCAAGCGCCCCAATCCTTGGTTACTGATGAGGAAATGCAGCCTACAGGAGTTCAGTAATGTTTCCAAACATACAGCTATTAAGTGGCAGAGCATAGACTCAGGTCTAGTTGTCTAACTTTAGTGTCAGTGCTTTGTGTCACTACACTCTGCTCTTGTGCTGGGCTCATTTCTCCCAGCCTTCATAGCTCATAGTGACCCTTCAGATTTATGAAGGTGTCAGATCTGTCCCCATCTGAGGCTCTTTCACCAGGCTGCTTCCTGTCTGTGGAACGGTTGCTTTGTCCTTCCCTTACGTTTCAGCTAAAATGTTACTTTTCAGAGAGTCTTCCATCTTTATTTGGAATGGTTTACCCACCCAGATCCTCTCTAATTTACATTGATTTGTTTTTGTCTGTACCAGCTTTCAACATCTGAAATCTTTTTTTTTAAATTTTTTTATCATTTATTTATTTTTGAGAGGAAGAGAGACAGAGCGTGAGCAAGGGAAGGGCAGAGAGAGGGAGACGCAGACTCCGAAGCAGGCTCAAGGCTCTGAGCTGTCAGCACAGAGCCTGACGCGGGGCTCGAACTCACAGACCTGAGATCATGACCTGAGCTGAAGTCGGCCGCTTAACCGACTGAGCCACCCAGGCGCCCCCAGCTAGTAAATATTTTCTACAGTTTGGGCCATATGGTCTCTGTCACAGTTAATCCACTTGCCATTGTCATGTAAACACAGCAGTCGTTAATATATAAACGAATGTCCACACTGGCACTTTTCCTTTTCACTGTGGAAATCAGCTGCCTGGTTTAAATTCTACTTGGGTTTACTCCTGTTCGTTTACAAGGCCAGCATCTAGGTTTCAGAGTCTTCTGTCCTCAGCAGGCATTAACACTCTTACCAGGACTTTGTATGTAGTGGTTGAGTCTCACTTATTTTCTTCACTCCTCATTTCTTCACTCCTCATTTCTTCACTCCTCATTTCTTCACTCCTCATTTCTTCACTCATTTCCTCTGAGATCCAAGATGTCATTACTTTGTTTCATTAAATCTCAGGAGGCTAGAGTCCTAATCAAGTCCCTTACCTTTTATTAGCAAGATCATGACTGAGATTAGTAGCCCAAGCAGTAATTAATTAGAAATTCCCTGTTGGAAATTTTCAATTATTTAATGCTTTGAAGCTTCTTCATCTTTGTGCTTCTGTGTACAATTCCAGTTTACTGCATTATTAGAGGTGGGTTTGCTTTAATAATGTTTTCTTTCTTTTCTTTTCTCTCTCTAGTAGTAACCATCACTTAAAGTTTTTAAAATTTTCTTGAAGTTTCCAAGTAATCCATTTTCCCAATTTTTACATAATTGTATATTTTCATTTCGCAGATGAGCAGGATGAAGAAACAGTCACGACAGGAGGAAAGGTAACAGTTTAATTAGGCCTGGTGCAAAAGTAACTTATCTAAGGGTCCATTGTATGGAGCAGTAGAAACACTGAAAGTGCCGTAGAAATATTCAATTTTGAAGACCTTCTGAAATAATTTTGTTTCTAGTCCATCTCTGAAATAATTTGTCTTTCTTGACTCCTAAGATTTTTCAAAAGGAAATTTCTATCTTCTCATTTAGTGTCCCTATTATGCTAATTTCTGATTCCATTATAGCCCTGGTTGCATGGTGGTAATCAGAGCTGAATACAGAGTTACAGGTGTTATGTGATGGTGAGCAGGGACCATACCTTGCCTTGGTTTTCTCCCTTCCACTTACATTGGTGCATTACCAGTCCACAGCCAATGCAGCCTTTGATCATGTTCCTAGCCTTCTTTGAGCCATTACTATCAGCTGCTTCCTTTTTCAACAGATCTACAGTGGAGATATATCAACAATTAAGCTGTTGAAAGGTGTTGGATTTAAGGCAAGATTTTAGTTAACTTTTTAGTAAATGGCCCATTGTTCATTCAGACTGTCATTTGTGTTATTAATAAATTTAACTAATCCCCAATCTCTTTGAAAAACTTTCGTCCTTTGCTGAAAATGGATAGTTCTTTTTTATTGAGTCAGAGAAATTCCCCAAATTGACATTTATTGTTGTTTTTTATAAATTCAATGAGTGAACTATTTATGACATGATTGCCCTGTAAACTATTTCAAGAAACTCCTCTATGTAAGGCTCTTCATCTGAATTGTTCTTATGATTTTATTTTTATTTTTAAGATTTTATTTTTAAGTAATCCCTGCATCCAATGTGGGTCTTGAACTCATAACCCTGAGATCGAGTTGTATTCTTCACTGACTGAGCTAGCCAGGTGCTCCTATGATTTTCTTTTTTTAAGTCAGGCTTCCTTAGTTAACGAGCTACTTAAAATCATTAACAAATGTTACATTTGTAAAAATACATCATCGTTTAGTGTAAATACTCTTAAGTGGTAGTGAAAGAGACCCAAATAAAAAGCCAGACAATTGGCCAAAGGAGATTTTTTTTTATGCCAGGGGCAGGGGGCATTTTGAAACCAAGGCCAAGTCTGTTGTATAACTGAACCCAAAACTGGTTAGAAGTAGTTACTGTAACACCTCGTCACATGATGTCATTCCACGCATTTCCTCACTCAAATAATTAAACCATAGACTGTTGCCTTTTTTAAAATCTATTAAAAAATGTGTTTTTTGGGGCACCTGGGTGGCTCGGTTGGGCGTCCGACTTCGGCTCAGGTCATGATCTCACAGTTCGTGGGTTCGAGCCCCACATCGGGTTCTGTGCTGACAGCTCAGAGCCTGGAGCCTGTTTCAGATTCTGCATCTCCCTCTCTCTCTCTGGCCCTCCCCTACTCATGCTCTGTCTCTGTCTCTCAAAAATAAATAAATATTTAAGAAAAAAAAATGTGTTTTTTTAATGTTTGTTTATTTTTGAGAGCTACAGAGACAGAGATAGAACATAAACAGAAGAGTGGCGGAGAGAGAGAGGGACAGAATCTGAAGCAGGCTCCAGGCTCAGAGCCGTTAGCACAGAGCCTGACCTCACGAATGAGGAGATATGACCTGAGCCCAAGTCGGAGGCTTAACTGACTGAGCCACCCAGGCACTCCCTATTGGCCTTTATTAATTGCAGTGCTATTCTCTCTTGAATAAAGGAGATATTTTGTGTTCTGATTGAGTTTGTGAAACCTTCATCCCAGAAACACATTAACCATGAGCATATTTTTTACTGGCTCCCCTGATTTGGGAAATAACATTTCTTACCTTTGTCATCAATATTAGCATCTTCGTTTCAACATCATTTAAGTAACAATCAGAGTTCTTTGGGGCTTTCAAACATTACCTTTTTTTCTATACTCATTGATCTTAAGGAAATTACTGTTTTAAGTTTCTAGGCAGTAATACTAGTTCTTCATAGATATTTACACTGAATGAAGTTAAAGGTAGAAATTAAAGCATAGAACCAGTAGAAAAGAGTATGATTCAAAATTTAACTGGTTTTTAATAGGAAAGAATTTCTTAAGAGTAAAAACGGTAAAAACACCAAGATGATAGATTTAACCGTACAAAATTGGAAAACATCTGCATGTCAAAAAACTTATTTCCTGTGATATTTTTGATAAAAATGTTTGATTGGAAGTTAATTATGAAGAATCAATAAAATAGAGATTGTTAAACACTGTGTAAGTCGTGTGGTCTGGAGTTTTAAAACCTTTGACTGTTATTAAATACACCCCCAACGTGAGGCAGGGATTAAAGGTAACTGAAGAGATGCAAATATCACATAATACGGATTTCTTGATTAGGTTCTGGTTTGGGGGACAAAAGTGTATAAAGGGCATTTTTGGGTTAATTGGAACCATTTGAATATAAACTATATATTGCATGTTATTATTTAGAAGTAATTGTTACTATTCTTTATTGGTAGCATAAAAAATGTTCTTGTGTTTTTTGGCCCATAGCAATGATTTTTAAATTACTGTATTAGCCAGGCCAGGTTTTTAGGTGGAATCACGTGTAAAACGTCCGTAAACTGGATAAAAATCAGACTTTTATGAACTGATTAAGAGCATAGGCCCTCTAACCAGGATGTCTGGAATTCTACCCTGTGTAAAACTTATGAGCTCTGTGCATCCTTCTCTCACCCACAAAAGAGGTGGTAATCCGTGCTGTTACTGTGAGGAATGAATGAGATAAGGTGCACATGGCCACCTGTGATGGCCTGATGGATCTTTGGGATAGGGGAAGGCTTGTCATTAGACCCTCATTAGGGTCTTTCTTTGAATTGCCTCCTTATAAATCTCTTGAGAACTAGATTTGTGACCCTAGGATTAGATAAAACTACAAGTAAGAAGCAAGCTGTTGTGGGAAAAGTTTTGAGTCTTCTCTGAGTTGATGTCCTTAATTGTAAAAGGGAGGAATAAAATGTGCTGTGTCATCTGGGAATCTTGTGAAGGTACCCTAAAACTGTAAAAGGTTGTTTTGATTTGAATTTTTTCAGTCCTTGAAATTGGATCAGCTAGCTTCATTTTATGCCCTACTATCAGAAGTTTGAACGCTGTTACATATCTCTCTATAGTTCTGTGTTTCTCTCAACTCTTGACTTCTTTTCTATAGGAAGATGAAGATCCTAGCAAAGGTGATCAGAGTCGTTCGCTTGACCCTGGAGAAGATAATGTGACAGAGCAGACCAATCACATTATTATTCCCAGTTATGCATCTTGGTTTGATTATAACTGGTGAGTGGGCTGTGTATATCCGTGAATACAGTACTTAGATGTGGGAGAACTTCCTTGAAATTATGTTGTGCGTTTTTGCCCAAGTCCCTCTTGTCAGCAATCATTGTTAGATAGATGAAGGAAGATGGAAAGTGATTTTATTTTAGCTTTGGAATGTGTTTTTTGTTTTTTTTTTCAAGTTTTTAAATTTATTTGTTTAGAGAGAGAGACCTTGTATGTACAAGTTGGGGCGGGTCAGAGAGAGAGGGAGAATCGCAAGCAAGTTTTACACTGTCAGCGCAGAGCCTGAATTGGGGCTCAAACCCATGAACCGTGTGATCGTAACTTGAGCTGAAAGCAAGAGTTGGACGCTTAACCGAGTGAGCCACCCAGGCTCCCCTGGAATGTGTTCTTTAGAGCAGTTTAGGGATGGAAAATAAGTTGTGTCGTACCTAGGGAGTATAAAATTTTGTAAGCTTAAACTTAACTTATTTAGAATCAGTTATGATTCATATGGGTCGATACTTAAATATTTAATAATTATAAAATATTGGCATTCATTATATGACTTTAAAACATTAGGGGTGCCTGCCTGGCTGGCCTGGCGGTAAAGCATGCAACTCTTGATCTCGGGGTTGTAAGTTCGAGCCCCACATTGGGCATAGAGATTACTTAAAAATAAGAAAATCTTGGGGCACCTGGGTGGCTCAGTCGGTTGGGCGGCCGACTTCGGCTCAGGTCATGATCTCGCGGTCTGCGAGTTCGAGCCCCGCATCGGGCTCTGTGCTGACGGCTCAGAGCCTGGAGCCTGCTTCCGATTCTGTGTCTCCCTCTCTCTCTGCCCTTCCCCTGTTCACGCTGTGCCTCTATGTCTCTCAGAAATAAATAAACATTAAAAAAAAAAAAAAGCTGTTAAAAAAAAAATAAGAAAATCTTTAGTAATGGCTTCATTGTAATAGGAATTTTTTTTGAGTGCACTCTATAACCAATGTGGGGCTTGAACTCATGACCCTGAGATGAAGAGTCAGTCACATGCTCTACCAACTGAACCAGCCAGGTGCCCCAGTAGGAAATATTTTTAATATTAGGCTTTTCATGTGTAAAAATTTCAAGAAAACACTCTCTTCGTCATCTTCCTGTCATTTACCACAACCATATGGCATCATTGGAGTGTGGTTGGAAATAACTGTAGTCCTAGACATTTTATTTATTGATTACTAATGAAATGTGACTATTTCATATCAGGCTAATTTTTATTTGGCTTTTTATTTTTAAATTTATGTACCAGAACTTACCCCTCCAAATAGCTTCTTTATGGTATTTTCATTGGAAAGTTAAATATATAAGATTATATATTTATAAATGGTGCCCTTACTCAGAATCTTGTGGTCTTATTTGGATCTATTGCTTACTTTCAATATTTATACATTATCATTCTTTAAGAATAGATGTGATTTTATGATGTGTGTCTTTATACATGTATGTGTCTTTATACATGGCATTTAGACATATATACATCTTTAGAAGTCAGTTTAAAACAAAAGAGTAGATGATCCATTTGGAACTATATTTTTTTTCCAAAGCCACAAAGTATGATTCTAATATTGAGACTTCTCTTCATGCTTTTAACACCTCTGAATGCTGTTCCCTAAAGGTTTTGAATAAGTAGAAGCTGGAACAGAATAAGTATGTAGGTCTTCTTTGAAGGTCAATCTTCATTGCATTGATTGTCTTATTTTTATATTTGAAAGTGTCTCACTATCTCTGTTACTATAATTACATGTTCGGGTTCACAATGGTTTATAAAGGACACACTTGAGAAACTAGTCTTCTTTTCCTCTAAAATGAAAAAAGTGCAAAGTTATAATAGTACATAACTTGGTAGGTTTTTGTAGGTTACAGAAACACTCATTTGCATCATAACCATTGTGGTCACAAAGTTTGCTCTCATGGATAGTAGAGGTGTGTATCGCACCCCTATTTTATAGATAAAGGTAATTACTGTGTCAGTGGAAGTGCTCAAAGTCATAGTTGACAATTGGGAGAAATCAGGTTTCCTGATTCTGAATACCCCATTTCCTGACTCACTCTCAGAACGTAAGCAATTTTAGCTGCCTGCCCATAAGGAAAAGAAAGTGCTTGGGATTAAACATTCATGTGTGTTTTGTTCTTGGCGAATATACAAATTGTGTTTTATTTGTGAACTTTTCCTAACCTGTAACAATAAAACAATGAGTGGTATATTTGAACTATATAATAGCTTACAGCTATTCTTTTCATAGTAAAACTTGGAAAGTCATTACACCTATCTGTATAGTATTAATTCGTCTTAGGGATTATCTTCCTAGACGTTTCCAGATAATTCATTGTATTTATAGTATTTGGCAATAAAGATTCAGTTCAAACAATTTGTATGTTCCCAAATAATGCAAGAGTGAAAGTTTTTTTATTTTTTAAGTAAACTATGTGCCCAATGTGGGGTTCAAACTTACGACCCAAGATCAAGAATCCTATGCTCTACCAACTGAGCCAGCCAAATGATGCTTTTAGTTACGTTCACAGATTATTGATTTGCTCTTCTCTGTGTAACCAGTACATGTTGCCTATCTGGAAAGCCACTGAAAAACAAGAAAGTGTTATCAGTAAAAACATTGATTTGTAGTAGTGTCAGAATCTTTGTACTAGATATACAGTTGGGTCATTTGTAGAGTTCATGGGGCCTGATTTTTACATGGTCTTTATAGTGCTTTCATTTGTAACATTTTATAAAATTATCAGTGCATTTACCTAAATAGAAAAAATTAGTTCTATGGTTGATTTCTTTGTTTATAAATGTTTATTTTTTTAATTAAAAAATTGTTTTTAATGTTTATTCACGAGAGAGAGAGATTGTGTGTGTGTGTGCGTGTGCGCACGCGTGCAGAGTTGGGTAAGAGAGAAGACACAGAATCTGAAGCAGTCTTCGGCTCTGAGCTGTTAGCACGGAGCCCGATGTCGGGCTCAAACTTATTAACCATGAGATCATGACCTGAGCCAAAGTCAGACGTTTAGCCAACTGAGCTACCCAGGCGCCCCTATAAATGTTTATTTTTGAGAGAGCACAAGCAGTGGAGGGGCAGAGAGAGGGGGATACAGAGGATTCAAAGTGGACTCTGCACTGAGAGCCGAGAGCCCCATGCAAGGCTGAAACCCACGAACAATGAGATCATGACCTGAGCTGAAGTTGGATGCTTAAATGATTGAGCCACCCAGGCTCCCTTGTTCTATGATCTTTATAAGGGCAATAGATGACTGAAATCTTTTTTTTTTTTATGCTTATTTATTTATTTATTTATTTATTTGATTGAGAGAGACAGAATGGGAGCAGGGTAGGGGCAGAGAAAGAGAAGGAGTCAGAGAATCCAAAGCCGACTCCAGGCTCTGACCTGTCAGCACAGAGTCTGACGTGGGACTCAAACTAATGAAGTGTAAGATCATGACCTGAGCCAAAGTCGACGCTTCACAGACTGAGCCACCTAGGCACTCCAGATGACTGAAATCTTTTTAAAAAATCTTGAAAAAAAAAAAAAAAGTCAGTTTATCACAAAGTTTCTGGGGCCTGGAAAAAAATTGCATTGATGTGAAAAGCCCAAGAAACTGATTATTGGAAATGCTATCATCTTTTGGCTGGTCATTCATTTCACCAGTTTGTTTCTGTGCCAGCTGCTGCAATGTTTGTCAGCCAATATCCAAAGAACTTTTAGTATTTTGTGGCTCATCATGTGGTCATGATATGTTCTGTCAAGTACATAATAAAATGTATAGCTTTCAGTGTATTGATAGAAGTTTTTGAGTTTGGTTATGGGAATAATAAAACTATAGTTAAGTATTGAGGGTGAGAGATAGAAACCTTTATTGTATGCTGTTCATACATAGGAACTTGTGCAAGACAATTGATTTTTTAAAATAATGCTCATGGGGCGCCTGGGTGGCTTAGTCAGTTAAGTGTCCCACTTTGGCTCATGATCTCACTATTCATGACTTCAAGCCCTACATGGGGCTCTGTGCTGTCAAGCACAGAGCCTGCTTCAGATCCTTTGTCCCCCTTTCTGTCTGCCCCTCCTCTCAAAAAAATAAACATTAAAAAAATAATAAGAATAATAATGTACGCCTTTTAGATTTACCAGTTCTACTTTGAAAATTAAACAAGTTTAGCTTAAATTTTTTTTAAGAGGACTTTTTGGTTTTTATTCCCCAGTATTCACGTGATTGAACGGCGTGCTCTTCCTGAATTTTTCAATGGGAAAAACAAATCCAAGACTCCAGAAATGTGAGTGAAACATAAAGGTGTAGTCCTGATACAATTACTTTAGAATGGGACTGACGTTTAGAGGAATTGTTAATTCGAATGTGTTTGGTAGGGTTTTTAAAAAAAATTTATTTAAAAAAAAAGCATATATTTATGTATGTATGTATGTATGTATTTTGAGAGAGCCTGTGAGAGTGGGGGATGGGCTGAGAGAGGAGGGAGAGAGAATCCCAAGCAGGTTCTGTGCTGTCAGCTCAGAGCCCAGCTTTGGGCTTTATCCCCTGAAGTGTGAGATCATGACCTGAGCCGATTTCAGGAGTCAGACCTTTAACTGACTGAGCCACTCAATCACCACGGCAAGGGTTTTGAAAGTCATACTTCTGAGTTCATTTTTGCTGATGTTTGGAAGTTTGCCAGTATGTTACTCCATGCAGAACAGCGTTCATACCTCAGCCGCACAGAATTTCTTGCTGTAAAGAAAATTGTTCTAGATTTTTTCTTCTTCCGTTTGCATCTTGAACCTATAACCTTGAACTACATGCATGTCAGCTCTTACGGCCGAGATTGTAATTAGTAATAGGTATTCACTAAAATGAACTCAGGTTTCTCCAAAACAGTTCTCAATTTGTATTATAGAGTATGTGTATTTATGTGTGATAAAGTGGAATCTTTATCTTATTTTCTTAATGCATGATTACTAACTGAAAGAATACCAGGTCTGATGACATAGCTACCTATAAATTGATCTTAATTATAACATAAAGCATTGTTGTGCTTTTGCATTGGAGATAAAAACCTTTTTAGGGATGGAAGAATATTTTGGGGAAGTTTTTGTATATTTGCCTGGTGACCATTAAATATACATTTCTGGAAACCCATGCCCCTAAAATAAATCCACACTTGTCGTACTATAAATACTTTTCCATTTATTGTCTTTATATATGAATTCCTTGTCTCTTATACTCATGTGACTTCACAAATAGATGTCTTTTGTTTAAATTGTTTGAGAAGGGTAATTTTCACATTGAACACATGACAGAATACAGATAATTGAATAATAAATATTTTCTTACAGTAGATTGTCCACAATAGTTTGAGATTGTAAGTTTAGATAATTCTGGCCTTTCCATAACAAAAGTGTAAGGATTCATTGAAAACCATAGTCAAAGATTTGGCATAAGAGACCCTGATAGTGTTTCCATCTAGCGAGACATGGTATATATTCTTCTAGCTAATTTGCCAATTGCCAGCATTTGTAAATACTTACGGTTCTTGGCAGCCTTCTGTTTAAAAGCACGGGTTATCTTTTTAGTCGGTTAAATTTGAGAGTTTATTGTTAGGCCTTTGTTTATCCATCTGTGCTCATACTAGACGTTTTTTGAGCAGTGTACCTTTTCTATTCTCATGTAGCCAACCCTAACTTTTGCCAGACTTTTGTTTTTCTTTCGTGTTTAGTGCTCTAGCTTCTTATCACTCTTGTTTTAAAAAAATCACAGAGTGGCGACTGGGTGGCTCATTTGGTTAAGTGTCTGACTCTTGATTTCAGCTCAGGTCATGATCCCACAGTGTTTGAGATTTGGCCTCAAGTTGAGCTCTGCACCGACAGCACAGAGCCTGCTTGGGATTTTCTCTCTCTCTCCCTCTCTCCCTCTCTCTCTCTCTCTCTCTCTCCCCCTCTCTCCCTCTCTCCCTCTCTCCCCCCCCACGCATACTCCTACTTGCACATGTGTTCTCTCTCTCTTGCTCACAATAAAAAAAAGTTGTTTAAAAAAGACAATAAATAAATATTTTGTGACAGAAATGCTTGGGTTTGTTGTAAAATAAGTCTCCTGTGACTCCAAATCCCAGTTTTTCTCTCCTTTTTTATCTGTTCTTGTTTTAGCTCTTGATTTTGGCCTCATGGGTTCTACTCATCGCCTGGCTGAGTATATAGCCATCGTGAGAGCCAGATCAACATGTGGCTCTACTAAGAATATAGAAATGAGATGCAGCACGTGTTAAGAGCATAGGTTCTAAAGCCCCCCCCCCCCCCACACACACAACACAGTGCTAAATTCTGGCCCCATGCTTCCCAGCCTTGTGGTAGATCTAGGGCATTTTTTTTTAATATATATATTTAAAATTTTTTATTTTATCTATTTGGGGAGGTGCAGAGAGAGGGGGAGAGAAAAAAATCTCAAGCAGGCTCCATATTGTTAGTGTGGTACCCAGCACAGGGCTCAAACTCACAAACCATGAGATAATGACCTGATCCAAACTCAGGAGTTGGATGCCTAATTGACTGAGTCACCTAGGTGCCCCTAGGACATGTTCTTTAATCACTCAGGGCTGTAGTTTCTTCATTGATAAATGAGATGACAGTGGACCCTACCTTAGGGAGAGATTGTGAGGTTTAAATGAATTACTGTGGATACACAGTAGTTATGGAGACAGCATAAGTAACCAGGTGTTATTTGCAAATTCTGCATGTAACTAAGGATTTATTTATCCATTCATCCCTGTCACCAAGTTTGTATTTATGTTAGTTCTTACTATTATTTTAGTCTTTTAACTTACTGGTATTTTAATCTATTTTTTAAGTAAACTCTATGTCCAACTTAGGTCTTGAACTCCTATCTCTGAAATCAAAACCTGCCTGCTTCACTGACTGAACCAGCCAGGGACCCCTATGTTATTTTACATTACCTTCATCATTTTATTCTATTTTACTTACTATTGTTAAATTAGTAAATAATTGTTTCGCATATTAGGTGTTCTTATCCTTAGTTACATTAATGACGGTAAGCACTCAATACTGTTTGTTGGAATATAAGCTTTTGTTGGGATTTGGTTATGGGGAATATGAAGATTATTGGCTATGAGTTATTTCTGAAAGGATGTGTGTTCACCTTAGGAATTTTGCCCCTGCTTTTTAGATACTTGGCATATCGAAATTTTATGATTGACACATATCGCCTAAACCCCCAAGAATATTTAACCAGCACTGCTTGTCGGCGAAACTTGACTGGAGATGTGTGTGCTGTGATGAGGTAAAATGCCTGACTTTTTCTCAGACACTTCACTGCAGGTGGTTACGGATTCATTGCTGTTTAATGTTTGATTGATCCAACTGGATATTTTCTTTGTTAATAAAATACCTTAATCAAATGTCTTTTATTTAGGGATTGAGTATTTTTAATACGTTGGCATTTTCTCTTCTTTTTAAGATTTTACACTTGACATCTTTTTATTTTATGGTAAAATCGTTAAATGACCAGGGATGGAGAGTGGGTTGATTTGGAGAGTGGATAAGCTCTCTACATTAGATCTGTCTGAGAAAGCAAACCAAATGGGAATCTCCCTGTTTGAATTTGGTCCATGTGTGAGTTTTTTCACCATGGACTTAAATTAAATGAACATTTTTTTCTCTTCTTTCTGTGACTGAAATAATCAGGCTTTGTACTAGGTTTTGGGTGCTACGTATCAACATGATGTTGCTTTTGTAGAAAGTGCCCCTCATACAGCAAACCAAAATTGTCCGTTAACTTTGTGATGCTTCATAGCCTACAGAGAACATTTTACTTGTTTTATTGTTTTGAATTTAGTGAAATGTGATGGTGGTTAATGATGGAGGTGAGTTACATTCTCTAGATGTTAATTTTCAAAGCTTTACTCCTCCAGGGTTCATGCCTTCTTAGAGCAGTGGGGGCTGGTCAATTATCAAGTGGATCCAGAAAGTCGACCCATGGCAATGGGACCTCCTCCTACTCCTCATTTCAATGTATTAGCTGATACCCCCTCTGGGCTTGTGCCTCTGCATCTTCGATCACCTCAGGTAAGTTAATGATTACACTAATATTGTTATAATTCTGGTTTTTATAATTATTACTCTAATAAAGTAATATTAGGCATTATTATTGCACTAATTATGCACTGTGTGAAATGTCTTCCCCTTCCTAACATTTGGAAAGTGGACATCCAAATATATGTTCTTTTTTTTTTTTTAATTATTTTTTTTTTACTTTTTTATTTTTGAGAGAGAGAGAGCAGGGGAGGGGCACAGACATAGAGGGAGACACAGAATCCGAAGCAGGTTCCACGCTCTGAGCAGTCAGCACAGAGCCCGACGCGGGGCTCGAACTCGGGAATGGTGAGATCATGACCTGAGCCAAAGTCGGACGCTTAACTGACTGAGCCACCCAGGCACCCCCAAACACATGTTCTTGAAACGATTACTATGTCAACCAGATTTTATATAGCCTTAAGTTGCCATAACATGAGTCTAAGGTGTAAATTGTTCTTCATTGTGAAATGGAGTAGCATGTTAAAGAAAATTTGTTGTCAATTTTCTCTGGGATTTAAATGAGGCAGAAAAATGTTGCTTATATGGTATGTTGAAATGTTGTTAGAAGTGTAGGTCAAAGATGTGGTTATTTATTTTTTTGTGAAATCTACCTATGTGTCAGTATTATACAGTGCTTTAAAAATTCTATCCCCTTAACTTCGTAGAGGTTAAATAAAGCCATTTGTCGTTTTTCTGAGTCCTTAGGTCCCTGCTGCTCAGCAGATGTTAAATTTTCCTGAGAAGAACAAGGAAAAACCAATCGATTTGCAGAACTTTGGTCTTCGTACTGACATTTACTCTAAGAAAACCCTAGCGAAGGTAAGGATTTTGTAAACACACCTGGGCCACAATGCAGCATGTCCACTTTGTCTTTCTTTCTAAGAAGTATCATTTTTCATAAGAAGTTTAACTTTCTATAGCATAAGAATGTGAGCAGTCTGCTTAATCTATTGGCATTTTATAAAACCATAGTCACTTATCTGATCACTTTTTTCTGTATGGTTAGAATATAGGTATGTTAAAGTAACTATGATTAATATGTTAAAACAGGAAAAGGTGGAGAATTTCAACATAATTGGAATATTTAGAATCAAATGAATGTTGTATAATTGAAAAATGTGCCTGAAATTAACCTCATTGGATGGTTTTAACAGCAGGCTAAACACAGCAGAAGACAGGAATAGTAAGCTCAGACAGGTTAGTAGAAACATTGAAATTGAAGCACCAAGAGAAAAATAAATTTGATGAAGGTGGGGGAGGGGGTCAAAGAGAACAGAGTAGAAGGAACACGTGAGAAATGGTAAAAAGCATTCATGTTTATCATTAGAGACCAGTAAAAAGAAAGAATGAAGCAGAAGTGATATTTGAAGATGTAATGACTAATCATTTTTGATAAATAATAAAAAGATATCAACTTATTAGAGAGTCTAAACAGATCCAAATTTGTATACAGAGGAAATCATGTTCAGGCACATCATGGTTAAACTTATCTTAAAAACTAACATCTTAAACAGGGCCGCTGAGTATCTCAGTTGGTTAAGCATCTGACTTGATTTCAGCCCAGGTCTTGATCCCAGGGTTGTGGGATCAAGTCCCTTTCAGCCTCCATGATGAGTGTTGGAGCCTCCTTGAGATTCCCTCTCTCTCTCTTTCTTCCCCTTTCCTCCACTCACACGCATGGTCTCTGTCTCTCAAACAAAGCAAAACAAAACAAAACAAAAAAACCTAACATCTTAAAAGTAGCCACCACGTTCCGGCAGTGAGTGGCTTTGGAGAAGAACACATTAAATTCAAAGAAATAATCATAAAACTGATGTCTGACTTTTCAACAGAAATGACAGAAGCCAGAGGACAGTGTAGTAACGTTTTAAATGCTGAAAGTAAAAGCTGCCGTTCTGGAGTTCTGTGTCCAGTAGAAATACCCTCCAGAAGTAAAAGAACAATGAAGACCTTGGCAGACATTGAGTACGGGCTTTTAGGTTTTCACTAGCACACAGTATAGGAAAACTGAGGGAGGTTTTTCTGGATGAAGGATATTGATCCCTGATGGACACACAAGACTAGGAAGGTATAAGTCCAGGGAGAAGAATAAATATGAAGAAATACAAACTGTTGAAGCAGTGATCATTTTAGGGCGTTTATAACATGTAGAAATGACCAAAATGGCAGAACGACAATTATATGAAGTTAAACTCCTGATATAATTTAGAATGTGATAAAATTGCTGCTTCAAGTTAAAGTACATAATACTTTGGCAGATACCTTCCAGATACTTTTGGAAGGGGATTGGATCTACATGGAAGAATAATGAATGCCAGAAGAGGCCAACACCTGACTCAGAATAAAAGATGTCTCCTCCTGATTTATAGTTTTAAAAAATGGTAATAGACTACTTAAACCAAAAATGGTACCAGTGTATCTCTAGGTTTTCAAGGTATGGCAGAGGGAAATGGAAGTATACTGTATTAAAGTTCTTATGCTATATAGGACACCTAATTCTGTATTTGAGGATATACCGTGGCAAGTTAGAGATGAGTATTCTTAGTCACAGAGTATTTAAAGACTTTAATAAGTCAGTAATGGAGATAAAAACAGAATAATACTCCACAGAAAAGTTACTTTTCAAAAAAAAGTTACCCCATAAGAGGCAATGAATGAGGAAGGAAGGGGTAGATGTGATGAGTAGAAGATAGGAAGGCGGTAGGTTTTCATATGATCATGGGGATAGTATTTATATATAAATGGTTGACAGCAGAAATTGTCAAATTGTATAAAATACTAAGAATCATAAATCATCGAAAAGAAATCCACTTGTAAAGTAAAAGAATGAGAGAAGACATACTTTCTAAAGAGTCAAAAGAATACCAGAGTTGTTATGTTAATATTAGTGAAAGTAGACGTTAGGAAAAGTTATTTTACCAGAATTAAACATGGATATTTCATAATGATAAAGGAGTTAATCAAAAGGACATAATTACCCTAATTAGGTATATAGCTCGTTAAAAACTCCAAAATATACAAAGCAAAAACTGATAGAATTATAGTTGGAGATTTCAGTAGTCTCTTCTTAGCAATTGATAGAATAAAAATATAGATCAGTAAGATAAGACTTAGAACAACACTTGGAACACTCTGACCTATTTGGTATGTAGAAGGCTCTATGCAGAATAACAAATCATCCTTTTGAAGTTCTTGGGGATCATTCACCAAAGTATATTCAATTCTGAGCCATAAAATAACTCTCAAGAAATTATTTTTTTTTAAATTTTTTTAACGTTTATTTATTTTTTGAGACATAGAGACAGAGCATGAGCAGGAGTAGGGCAGAGAGAGGGAGACACAGAATTCGAAGCGGGCTCCAGGCTCTGAGCCGTCAGCACAGAGCCCGATGCGGGGCTCGAACTCACAGACTATGAGATCATGACCTGAGCCGAAGTCGGCCGCTTAACCGACTGAGCCACCCAGGCGCCCCTCAAGAAATTTTAAAGGATTGATAGTATAAAATGTGGTTGTACGATTTCACATATGTGAAATAAATGTGGTTAGCTGACCACAACAATATGAAACTAGAAGCCAGAAACAAAAAAACAATACAGAAAATTAATAAATAAGGTGACAGTTATTTGAAAGGATCGGTAAATTTGATAAGCCTCCAACCAGAGTGATCAAGAAGAAAAGAGAAGACACAAATTACAGATGAGGAAAGGAAGAATATATTACTGATTCTCTGTATATTAAAAAGACATTAAAAGTATAATCAACAACTTGATAATAATATATTTGACACTTTGGTGAAATCAACAGATCCCTTGAAAGCAACTAAATATAAAACTATACTCAGGATGAAATAGGTAACCTAATGTGTAATAGCTTGAAAAATATCCTCCAGAGAAATCAGATCCTGATGCCTGGAACTTGTAAACATTACCTTATTTGGAAGAAGGTTCTTTTGCTGATGTGATTAAGTTAGAGTCTTGAAGATGAGGAAATAATCCTGTATTATCCAGGTCCGCCCTGAGTGCCATGACATGTGTTCTTCTAAGAGGTAAATGCAGAGAGATTTGCAGACAGAAGAGGAAAAGGCAGTGCGATTTCGTGCACAGAGCTTCAGATAAGGCAGCTGCAAACCAAGGAGTTCTTAGCCACCTGAAGGCAGAAGAGACAGAGAATGAATTCTCTCTTGAAGCCTTCATAGGGAGTGCGGTCCTTCTAACACCTCGATTCTTGTCCTAATTGTACTGATTTTGGACTTATAACCCCCTGACCTGTGAGAGAATGAATTTTTGTTAATTTAGGCCATCATGTTTGTGAGAATTTGATTATAGTAGCCACACCAAACTAACAGACTTGAATAGCATTGTATCTATTATAGCTATATATATTTCAACATTTTTCTGAAAACAAAACTCTAGGCCCAGAAGATTCTACCAATCCATTTGTACCAAACATTTAAGGAATAAATAATGCCAACCTATATAAACTCTTCCAGAAAATAAAAGTGGAGGGAACTATTATATTCTTTTACACACACACACACACACACACACACACACACACACACTCCCCTCCCCCCCCCCCCCCCCCCCCCCCCCCCCCCCCGTCACTGAGCTTTTGGCTATATACAATATAAATGAGTTTAAAAAGAATGAATGTATAGAAGAATATGCATGGTTATCCTTCACAGCTTTATCCAAGGTAGCCAGAAACTGTAATCAACAGTCAAGCAATCAAGTAAATGGATAAATTGTGGTTTATTCAAACAATATAATGTCAACACAAAAATGAAAAGAAATTATTTTCTTCATAAAAAGAATGTGGTTAAATGTCATTGATCTACTATTAAACAAGAAGCCAGATCACAGTCTACATAATGAATGGTTTTACAAAGTTCAGAGCCAAGAAAAACTAGCCTATGATTATAGAATTCAGAATAGTCTGTCAGTTGTTTAAACTTGAGGTTTAAAGGAGAGAGCCTTTGGATGTTGATTTAGGTGGTTACATGGGTATATATGTGGAATTGTATCTGATTGTACACCTAAGATTTGGATTTTTTATTGAACATACGTTCTGCCTTCGTAAACACCAAAGAAAGCATTTCTAAAATCATGCAAAACCCCCACAAACATCTCATAGACCCACCTGAGATTATCCACTCTTCCCAGAGCCAGTTTTTATCAAGAGGAGAAACTATATCTTTGTGGCTAAGACGTAGAGAAATGCTCACTGCCCCACACCTACCCAGATGTCGTCGTGTTTAGGTTGTACAGATCTTTCCTATATTCAGGTTTGTCTTCCTTAGAGTTTTGATGAAGTGTTAAAGAATTTTGCTCCTCTTGGAGCTCCAAATCTGATTGACAGTCACTTCTGAGATTGATTCATTGAAAGATGAACACTTGTTGTCTTAAAGTAATCATTAAAGAATATGGGACACCTGGTGGCTCAGTCAGTTAGGAGTCCGACTCTTGGTTTTGGCTCAGGTCATGATCCCATGGTTTGTGAGTTTGAGCCCCATTTTGGGCTCTATGCTAACAGCGCAGAGCCTGCTTGGAATTTTCTCTCTCCCTTTCTTGTTCTTCCTCCGATTGTATGCTACCTCCCTTTCTTTTTTAAAATAAAGAAATAAAGTTTAAGAAAATTATTTAAAAAAGTAATCCTTAAGGAGTCTGAGCAGTGTATTATGAGTTCTAGCTACATGTCTTTCTGTCCATCTCATAAAGTCCTGCTTTCAGACTTTAATTCTGCAGTGCTTCAATTCCTCTTTATTCTCTAGTTAAAGGAGTAATTTTTAGTCCAGTTGTTTGCAAAAATTTCAAAATGATATGTAATGAATACCATGGGAACCTAGCAAATCATAATTTAACTTTTATCCACAATATGTAACAGTTATGCAGAAAGATTGAGTCAGCAAATTGAGAAGCTTTATTGCCATAAACAAGGAAATCACACACTATAGAAATTTTCTCTCCATTTTTAAAATTATAATCTTCCCAAATGGAGTTTTCAGAGAAGGGGTATGTTAGAATGCATATTCTGAGTTAGTAACATTTATAGGTAAAGAATAATGTCAGGTATACCCCACATCCAGTCCTCTGACAGTCTCTGAATGGAGCAGGGTCTACAAATTAAGAAGTATGAATCAATTGATAAATCTTAGTTTTTACATAATACAAAGTTGGTTTTCTTATACCCCCATGCTCATGTGAATTGTGAGTTAAAGAGATTTTTTTAAATGTTTGTTTGTTTGTTTTGAGCGGGGGTGGGGTGGGGGGGAAGGGGTGAGGGGGAGAGAGAGTCCCAAGCACTCTCCACCCTTAGCATGGAGCCTGCATAGCCTGATCCCACAACTTTGAGATCATGACCTAAGCTAAAATCAACAGTCCGATGCTTAACCCCAGTTAAAGAGATTCTCATAGGAAGAGTGATTTGGAGTTGAGGGACTCACTTGGTGATTATTTTATTCAAGAGATGTTGAAAATATGAAGTTGTTGCAGTTGGAATCAGGAATCTTTCAAGGGACGCCTGGGTGACTCAGTTGGTTGAGGTCAGATCATGATCTCATGGACAGAGTTCAAGCCCTGTGTCAGGCTCTGTGCTGACAGCTCAGGGCCTGGAGCCTGCCTTGGAGTCTCTGTCTCTGTCTTTCTCTCTGCCCCTCTCCCGCTCACACCTTGTCTCTCTTTCTCTCTCAAAAATAAGTAAACATTTAAAAATTAAAGAAAAAAAAGGATCTTCCAGAATTATTTATATATGGTACAATCGGTCTTCGAATCTTAGAAAAAGTACTGTGTTCAAGTTTTACCAAATATTTGTATTATATTTATGATATGATAGCCATTTCATAGTATGCATTAAAATATTATGTTTTTGTAGCTTCAAAAGTATTTTCAAATTTATTCCTGTTATTCAAAATTATTCCTATTATTTTGAAATGGTCTATGAGTCCTTAATAGAAAACAGGAAATCTTTGAAATAGGTCTGCCTTTCTGTTAGAAGTTTAGGGTCCTTAAGTGTTTTATTCCTGTTGCTCAGAAACTGTTTTGTTTTTTTTTCCAAAGATTTTATTTTAAGTAATCCCTGCACCCAGCGTGGGGCTCCAGCTTACAACCCCAAGATCAAGAGTTGCCCCACCTATTGCTCATGGACTTACTTGGTGGTTTGCATAAAATAGGCCCCTGAACTTAGAAGAAGGGACCCCTACTGAGCTCCATATTCAGCCTTTAGGAATGAGTATCTAATTTCTGGTTTTGTTTCTTTAGAGTAAAGGTGCTAGTGCTGGAAGAGAATGGACTGAACAGGAGACCCTTTTGCTCCTGGAGGTAAGCACATTAATAGTGGAGCCCCTTTATCCACACAAGGGATGGATGGGTGCTTAGTTTCTGTGGCTCATGTTTGAAATATACCTTCGGAATTAATCCTGAAGGTTTTTGAACCATGTACTGGGTTTTAAGAGAATTTTCCTAGGCCATCATTATTTAAATATCATACTTAAAGTGATGTGCTGGTTATCAGTAGGGAAGATCAGACCTGGATATGTGTCATCTTGGCCTAGGTTGGGTTGTTTTATTTTAAATCTTTGCCAGTATTAAACAAATACTACGGCTTTGCAAAAGTAGTCTACATCTCTAACTTTTCCTCCAAAATTAGAAGATCTGGCAATCCTGGCACCTCATTCCTATGTAGCAATAATTGGCTGACCTTGAGTAGTAGATGTTCCTTTGAAGCGGAATATTTCTTCAGATTCCAGTTGTTGTTTTTGTAACTTAGCCCACCTTGGTCATGCTGGTGTGCATTTTAGTGTACGACCTCCATATTTCCCAGAAGGCGTTCCAGAGAAGTAGCTGAAGATGCCTGCCACTGAAAATACTCTGTTCTTGAAACTACAACACTGTCGTAAACTACACTCAGCTTGTTGAATGCTTTTTGTATTTCTTCTTGTCTTCAGAGATTCTCGAAAATACTTCCACAAGTAGATCTTAGCAATTATTTTTACGCTGGAGAGTAAGAGACTTAGTTTCCATGTTTATCAACCATTTCTGAAGAAGTACCGTTTATCTTTAATGATAGAACAATAATTGGGTAAAATGAAGACTTCGTGACACTATATAGTGTTTGTGGGTAGAATGTACATGTGAGAGCCAAATTAGGACCAAATGAGGAGGTTTGCTGTTGATGTCTTTGGAAGGCTTTTGCCTGCAAAGAACAAAAAATCTAGCTAGCATAGATTAAACCAAAAGGACATTGGTTTTTTTGTTCAACTGGCTGTCTTCAGATTGGCGATTCCCACGTACTTTTCACTACTCAAGTACATCATCAGGTTCCTAGCTTTTCTCTTGTTTTGTTTTCCTTTTTAGTTGTCTGTGTTCTGTCTCTGTGTGTTCTCTTTTGCTCCCAGCAAGGCTGATTTATTCCCTGGCTTCATATCCCCAATTAAAACAGTAATAAAATTGGAAATGGCACTTCTGGGGCCTTTTCTTCTTGGGCTCTTCTTGGAATGAAAAGCTTAACCAGAAACCCCTCATCAGTCTTATCCCTTCTCTCTCATTGATCAGAATGGGTCTCAGTGGTCACCATGAATTGCAGGTGATGCTGGGAAAAGGAACATGAGTTTTCTAGTTTCATTAGCGGGTTCAACCTGGAGGGAGATATAATTGCTGCTGGTAGTTTGTAGTGCTTGCTCCGTTTATAACATTTAGAGCAATGAGTTTACAGAGGAAGAGAGCTCACTTTCAGTGGAATATGCATCTGATCAGAACTTGTATATCGTGTGTAACATTTGCAATTCAGAAATTAAGCATCGAATAGAAGACTAGACTAGGTTAGCAGTTCTCAAACGTTTTGGACTCAAGATATACTTCTACTTTTAAAAATTACATTGAACTCTTCAAAGTTTTTGTTTGTGAGTTTATCAGTACTTTCTGCATTATAAATTAAAACTCAGAAAACTGATTTACTTAAAAATAACAATAAACCCATTTCAAGTTAATACACCATTTTTATGAAAAATAGATTTCGAAAAAGAAAAGATTAGTGAAAAGCGTGGTGTCACCCGTTAGCCATATCTGTAATGTTTGACTTACTCGAATACGGCTGGATTTTCATATTCCTTTTCCACCATATATGTTTAGTTAAAATATATTATGAGTATCTGGCATGATCTGGACATGTATTTGGGAAACACAGTATCTTAATGGCCTTCTGCTGTAAGAGAGGCTTTCATGACAGGTAGGTATTTTTTAGAATTCTGATTTTCACTTAATCATTGGCAGAAAGCACTCCGTTGTTTTCTTCGAAGTGACACTTTCGAGAATCCTGTTTGCTTTTGAGAAAATGTTTGCTGGGCCATTATTGTAGTGAGTGCCTGTTAGTCCCAGGTGCTCAGAAGACTGAAGCAGGAGGATTGCTTAAGTCTTAGAGGTCGGTACTAGAGTGTCCTATGCCAGCTGGGTGTTTGCACTAAGTTTGGCATCAGTGTGATGACCTCCTTAGAGGGAGGGATCACCACGATACCTATGGCAGGTGAACTGGCCCAGGTCAGAAATGGAGCAGATCAGAACTCCCAGGCTGATCAGAAAATGTCTGCAGATATCTGGGCCTAAGACCATGATGTGTTAGCCATGGTGTGCTAGCATTTGCATGCTGATAAAAATAAAAATGATCTTTAATGAAAATGGCTAGTCGAGCTTGAAACTCAAATGATCACACAGTGCTTTTCCTTCAGACAGCCATCATGCTTAGATAGTTGATTTTTAGTCTTCTTGTGTACCTCACATCTCATAGTACCAAATATTAAAAATAAGTGGACTTTGATGTTTAGATTTGTAAGATTAATAATTTTAAACTGAAGTTGGATTATTTTTGTGAGTATGGCAATGAAGAATAAAGTGACTATTAAGACAGTCTTGGGGCACCTTGGTGGCTCAAGTCAGTTAAGCATCCAACTTCGGCTCAGGTTGTGATCTTGCGGTTTGTGAGTTCAAGCCCCACATCGGGCTCTGTGCTGACAGCTGAAGGCCTGGAGCCTGCTTCAGATTGTGTGTCTCCTCCCTCTCTCTGTCCCTCCCCTGCTCACATTCTCTCTCTCTCTCTCTCTCTCTCTCTCTCTCAAAAATAAACATTAAAAAAAAATACATAAAGAAGACAGTCTGGTGCCACTGCCGTGATTCATGCTGAGGGTAGGTGGTTCACTCACCACTGCTGTAGCTTCTACCGTGCACTTGTCAGCACAATGAAGAAGCAGCAGTGTCCTGTTGCTATTATGAAAATGGTTTTGATCTCTCGGTCCCCCTGAAAGAATGGTGCCCCTTAGGTCTCCAGCCACACTGAGATACTGCTGGGTACACACTGGGCCTGCTGATGGTTCATCTTCCTTCTTTCCTTACTTACTTTTTGAGAGAGAGAGGGTGCAAGTGAGCAAGGGACAGAGAGAAAGAGACAGAGAATCTCACGAGGAAAAGAGAGACAAGGAGGGAGAGAGACAAGTGGGACTCACCCAGGGCTCATATTTTACCCAAAGTGGGGCTCGTAATGGTTCATGTTTCCATATTGCTTTTAATTTTGTTTTTTTTGAGCTGTTTCTTTTTTTTTTAAAGGGTCGCAGATAAGTGAGCCAGCTTTTTATTTATTTATTTATTTATTTATAATTTTGTTTAGTGTTTTTGTTTTATTTTTGAGAGACATAGAGACAGAGTGAACAAGGGAAGGGCAGAGAGAGAGAGGGAGACACAGAATCCGAAGCAGGCTCTCCGCTCTGAGCCGTCAGCACAGAGCCTGACACTGGGGCTCGAACTCACAGCCCGTGAGATCATGACCTGAGCTGAAGTCGGCCGCTTAACCAACTGAGCCACCCAGGCGCCCCTTTTTGAGCTGTTTCAATAGTCGTGTTTGTTTTAATAAGTTTTACTGATGTATTAATTCTTTTTCTTTTTCACATCCTCCTCCTCTTTTCTTTATTTTGTCTTCTCTCTCTGGATTAAAATTCAAAAAGATTTCTTCTTTTTGTGTTTTTACCACTATTATTTTAAACAAAATTTTGTTTTGTTTTTTTTTTTTTTTTTGAGAGAGAGAGAAAGAGAACGAGTGGTGGAGGGGCAGAGAGAGAACGAGTGGTGGAGGGGCAGAGAGAGAATCCCAAGCAGACTCCAAACTGTCAGCACGGAGCACAGTGTGGGGCTGACACTCATGAACTACAAGACCATTACCTGAACTGAAACCAAGAGTTGGATGCTTAACAGACTGAGCCACCTAGGCACCTGAGTTTTTACCACTATTTTGATGTACTCTCATCCACTCATTTGTTATCAGTAATACGTAGAGAGTTTCTTTTCTGAACCACTTTTTATTTATTTCAGGACCATTTTGTCTAGTCATATTTGCCCTGGACATTTACTTAAAAGTTTTCAGTACTTGGGGGGAATATAACACACTTTCATGTTGCTTTTTTAGAATCTTTGGGCTCTGGGATGTAGTTTAGTTGTGAAGCACCAACTGGAATACTGCTCTTATCAATTCTTTTTCTTTCTGTACATTGATACTCAAAATTTTCTCCTCTTCTACATTTAAGAATAGTGAATCGTAAATACAGAGTGATACCAGAATGGCTGACCTGCTGTTTATCCTGAACATATTCAAGAAAACCACAGTATCCTTACACAGTAGTGCATTTTTTTTCTCCTGCAGGTGGAACCTTTAGAGCGGTTGGTTTTTCTTTTAAACATGCAGTTGAATCAACAGGTGTGGTCTCTGCTTACACAACAGCATTGCTTACCACTAATGTCTTCTATTTCTGTAGTTTATTTATTGGTAATTAGTAGTTTAAAGATTTGAAGCTAGATGAAAAAATTTTAAAGGATTTATGACCAAAACCAGTTTTTTCCTAATAAACAGATAAATCTGGGAGATGTTTTACTCCCAAATTACATCATTTTATTAGACATGTATATCACACAGGCAGCACCCTACCTATTTTAGATTATTCCTGAGACTACATGCGTTTATTTTAAGAACACGTTATTTGATATAGTCTCTTATCAAAGCACACACAGTTCTTATATGGAATGCTGCAGGTTATTATATGCGATTTTGTTTAGTCCAGTGTCTTATTATTACGTATATTGGAGGCATAGTTTCAGTTTTGCAAATAACCAAAGTAGAATCTATGCTTTGGATGAATAAATGCAACTTGAACAAGACCATGAATTGGTATACATGAAGGCTATATTAGGCTTTCTGTTAGCTTTTTGAAAAAATATATTGCATAAGATCAAGATGATGGAGACTTGTTTGAGTAGATTTCATTTGTAAAATGTGTGAGGAATTCCAGGAGTTTCACCTTAAAATGTGTCACAAGTTTAAGCCACAAAAGGCTGATAACTCGGTCCTCCCAGCTGTGTGACGTTGCATTGACAAAATCAGGGTGCCAGAATGGAAGAAGAAATGTTGCCATTCTATCTCATGGTGATTAAGGGGGTTTTTTAAAGAAGCTTTTACAATTTTAAGTCCTCAGCTTGTAACAGTGGTCTTCCTGGTCATTATAATTGTCCCTGGGCTTGAAATTGACAAGACCTGAGTCTGGGAGCTTGTTGCTTCCTCCCTTGTTAACTTCAGCTTTTCTCCTGCCTGCTTTGTTTTCTCACGCCTTCTGTTTACCCTTAGAGGATTTGTGGACATGAGATCTTGTACCTCCAGATAAAATCCGTAAAGCTTATCAATGCTTATCACTAGAAGATTTTCTCACATAATTCATACTGGCTAGATTACAGAAGCAGTAGCATTGGAAGATACTCAGTAAGCAGCATCGAAGATTTCCTTACAGTTTGCATGTACCTTATACACCTTTCCTTGATATGCTACCCAAGAAATCGTTCTTCCGTATAATTTTGAATTACATTTTAGATGAGTATGTCTTCCAATGAAAACAAATTGTGGAGGAAGAGCCCTTTTTTTCCCCCAGTTTTTTTTTTTGTTTGTTTGTTTGTTTGTTTTTATAATTGGAGCCATGGAAAACACAAACTCTTTTCCTGGTCTAGTCCAGTTCCCTGTGGTCAAGTTCAGCAAATTTTATTGGTTACCGTGTTTAAGGCACCACAGCAGACTCTGTAGACTGAGATGGCTAGGCCATAGTCTTTGCATTTAAGGGATTCAACAGGTTAAATAAAAAAATGAGTGCGCTGTCCTCAGCTTCACACAGGGATGGCTGTATATCAGGCTGGGTGGATGAGACTCCGTGCATGGCTTCCTGGGAGCAGGATAGCTGTATTGTTGGCTCCGGTATAGAATATTTCAGGTACAGAGCAAAGTGTCCACAGGCACAAGGACTAGGAAGAGTATTTCTGGATATTCCTAGAACATGAAAGAGTAGGGAGAGGAGTGGAAGAAGTAGGCAGAACTTGAAAGAGTAGAGAGTGGAGTGGAAGAAGTAGGCAGAGCCCTGATCCTATTTGGACTTCATTCAATAAGATAATTATGAGCAAGGAAATAATTTTAGGCAGGAGAGAGACAGTGTCATGTGTGAAACATAAGTCACTCTAGCAATAGGAAGAAAGATGAATTTAAGGATAGAGAGACGAGTGATTCTAAGAATGCAGGTAAGGCTCAGTGAAGGACCCAGGTCATAGGAGGAAGAATGGTGTTTTATAGTCCTGTAAAATGTCTGGTAATATATCAGCCCTCCCCGCTCCTTCCCAGCCAATCTGTCACCACGCTCCACTTGAAAACATGTCTTCGATTCCCTGTTATGTAATGCTACCATTAGTGCCCAAGCTCTGAACTTCACTTGTTTCCCAGCCTTATGCTTTTCAGAATGCTTTCTTGATTTTTGCATGTCAAAGGGTTCCTTAATTTTATTCTGGAAAAAACTTTCTGAACTTTCTTATTTTACTCTGACTGAGGAAAAATATAAAGGAAGAAAAATTTTTTAAATAAATTTGTTTGAAAAGACTATGATAGTATCCTAAGAAAATTTCCCCATAATCAGAAACATAAGGTGGCCCCTAAATTTACACATTTCTAGGGCGCCTGGGTGGCTCATTCGGTTAAGCGGCCGACTTCACTCAGGTCATGATCTCATGGTCTGTGAGGTTGGGCTCTGTGCTGACTGCTCGGAGCCTGGAACCTGCTTCAGATTCTGTGTCTCCCTCTCTCTGCCCTTCCCCTGGTCACGCTCTGTCTCTATGTCTCTCAAAAATAAATAAACATTAAAAAAGATTTTTTTAAAAAAATTTGCACATTTCTGGCCCCAAAGACCCTAGTGAGAGAGATTGATTTTTCTTTTTTGTTACATTCTAGGTCTTTTTTCTAATTTACTTCTAGAACTACTGAGGCCAGATTGAGGCCACTGGGTATCCAGAGGAAACCCAGAATTAGCGTTGTTTTTTCAAGGGATTTAAGACATAAGACCATTTGCCGGTATGGGTTTTGAGGAGTCCTCTACCACTTTGGCAAGAAGGCGAGCGTGGGTCGGCAGTTGGAGCCCCAGGTTAGGAATTCACTTGCGTGAACATGGAGAGAACCATCTCAACAAGCTCAGCTCACAGTGCAGATCAGCAAATCAAGCTCTAGAGCAGGAGTTTTCAGCCTCCCACAGTGGACATTTGGGCCAGATAGTTTTTTGTTGTGGTGGCTCTTCTTACCTGCATTAAAGAGAATGTTTAACTTCACCATGGTCTCTACCCACTAGATGCCAGTAGCACCTCCCCAGTTGTGTCAACCCAAAATGTGTCCATGCATTGCCAAACCCCACGGAGGCAAAATTGCCCCTGGTTGCGAATCCTGTGAGAATAGCAACTTTGGTTAGCTACTGAATAGGTTCTTCTTATCCAGTTAATTCCTCGACTTTCTTTATATCACGTATTTCTGATTCTCTTTACAACCTTCTGTCTCTCTCCCTCTTAGAGACTGCTTTCACTCTTTTTCGAGGGTTTGTCAACATTTTTCTCTGAAAAATTAATTTTTTAAGTTGGAAATTTATATGCTTCATAAATTTTAACATCAGTTTCTTAATTTCTAACAAAAAGACTTGGAATTTGAATGGGATTGTGTTGAACCTGCTGTTCGTTTCTAGAGAGTTGACATCTTAAAAATATTGAGACTTCTAATGGATGAAATTGGTATATATCTCTTCATTTACTTAGGTCTTTAATTTCTCAACATGTTTTATTTTTTTCCAGCATGTTGATCTTATACATTCTTTATTATGTTTATTACTGGGTATCTCATTTTTGTGCTATTGTAAAGGTTTTTTCCAGTTGAAAGCTTTTCATTGCTTATATATAGAGAAATATAATTGTTTTTCTATTAACCTGTCTATCCTCTTACCTTGCTAAACTTTATAGTTTTAGTATTTTTCTGTAGACTTCTTACGATTTTCTGTACAAAGTCATGTGTGTATTAGTGAAAGACACTTTTTCTTCCTTTTATGTATGTTTTTTATTTTTCTTGCCTAATTGAGATTTAATATAATTCGAAAAGCAATCAAATCTTATGTACAGTATACATTTTCATTATTACTTTTTTAAACTGAGAACTGATACTGTTACATATTAGTTCCTGGTTACTTGAGACTAAAGCACCTGGATTTTTCTCTTGTAGGCCCTGGAGATGTACAAGGATGATTGGAACAAAGTGTCAGAGCATGTGGGAAGTCGTACTCAGGATGAATGCATCCTCCACTTTCTGAGGCTTCCGATTGAGGACCCGTACCTTGAGAATTCAGATGCTTCCCTGGGACCCCTGGCCTACCAGCCTGTCCCTTTCAGTCAGTCAGGAAACCCAGTCATGAGCACTGTTGCTTTTTTGGCATCTGTGGTGGACCCGCGTGTGGCATCTGCTGCAGCAAAAGCAGCTTTGGGTATGGACTCTTCTAAACCGCGTTGCCAGCACAGTAGTTCAGATAACGGCCTAGTACTTGCCTTCATATGCACGTGCTCTCCGACTGAAAGGTTATCAGCTGCTATGTTCATTTCAGTTAGATAGCAGAAAGTCAGACATTACCTCTTTAAGCTTCCATGTTAAAAAGTATTACAACATTTTTTTAAATATTTTTTTAACATTTATTTATTTTTGAGAGACATAGAGACAGAGCATGAGCAGGGGAAGGGCAGAGAAAGAGGGAGACACAGACTCGGAAGCAGGCTCCAGGCTCTGAGCCGTCAGCACAGAGCCTAACATGGGGCTCGAACTCATGAACCATGAGATCATGACCTGAGCTGAAGTCGGCTGCTTAACCGACTGAGCCACCCAGGCACCCCAACATTTTTAATTAAAGAACTTAAAATATAGTTTTAAAATTAAGAATATTTATTAAGAATTGGAGTTTTTTGTTTTATATTTTATGATTTATCTGGACTTTGATATAGCCAGCAAAAGGAGCCATTTAACATTGTTGGATTTTATTATAATCGGAACGTTATCACACTGTAAAACTGTTTCTTGGCTTTCTGATTACTTAATCCTTGCTGTTTTCTTTATTATCAATCTAGTCTGCAGAGTTAGATTAAGTTTGGGCGGAAATTTTGATTGTTACTGGTGGAAATTTAGAGATCTCTGTTATTTATACAGCAGGATGCTGCGACATGTAAGTTAAAATGTAAAATCTTAGAATCTCATTAGTGTACAGGGCTACCTTATTTGGCATTTTTGTTTTGCTGGGATAGATAGGCATGAGCGCCCAGAAAGGTCAGTGCCTGCAAGACACTAATGCATTGGATTGCATAGTGGTTTACATTAAAGCAAATATTTGCACACCAGGTCACTCTGTTGCATTTTGATTCTTGAACAGAGGAGTTTTCTCGGGTCCGAGAGGAGGTACCACTGGAATTGGTTGAAGCCCATGTCAAGAAAGTACAAGAAGCAGCTCGAGCTTCTGGGAAAGTGGACCCCACGTATGGGCTGGAGAGTAGCTGCATTGCAGGCACGGGACCTGATGAGCCAGAGAAGCTTGGTGAGTCACAGCTGTCCCCAAGGACAGGGATAATAGATGCTGTATTTTCCTCTTAGCTTGCTAAAAATAATTGGGTTTGTTTGTACTTAAAAGCGAGAACAATGATCAGTATCAACTCATCCCTTAAGATTAATATGTGATTTTTGTCTTTTATCACTTCCTGTTATGGTAGATAGATTTTAAAAATTGTTTCAGAACTATTGATAACATCACCACTGTTAAATATCTGATGTCAGTTTTTAAGATTTATTTATTTATTTAAGTAACCTCTACACCCAACGTGGGGCTCAAACTCACAATCCCAAAATCAAGAGTCACACACTTTGACTGAGCCATGCAGGCTTCATGATACCTGTGTTTAATTTTGTTTTTATTTGCTTGTTTATTTTTTAATGTTTATTTTTGAAGGAAAGACAGCATGAGCAGGGGGAGGGGCAGAAAGAGAGGGAGACACAGAATCCGAAATGGGCTCCAGGCACTGAGCTGTCAGAACAAAGCCTGACGTGGGACTCGAACTCACGAACCATGAGATCATGGACCGAGCTACCCAAGCTCCCCTGGTGATACCTGTTTTTAGATCTGGTTTTTGGGCATAAGAATACTGAAAGGACTTTTGAGATTATTTTAATTTATAAGTTGCTGGGTAGGTTTAAGATCATTGTTGTTTTTCATTATTTTTAATCGAGGTAAAATTCACATAACATAAAATTCTCCATTTTAATCCCTAAAAGTATACAATCCTGTGGCTTCTAGTATTGGTCACCACTATCTAATTCCAGAACATTTTGATCACCGCGGAAGACAATCCCATACCAATTAAGTGGTCATTTCCCATTTCTTTTTCTCCTGAGCCCTGTCAACCACTAATTTGCTTTCTGTCTCTATGGATTTGCCTATTCTGTACATTTCCTATAAATGGAATCATATGTTGTGTGCGCTTTTGGGTCTGACTTCTTTCACTTAGCGTAAGGTTTTCAAGTTCACCCATGTTGTAGTATAAAATGAGTACTTCATTCCTTTCTGTGCTGAATAATATTCTTTCAGTGGATATACCATATCTTACTTATTACTTATCCATTCATGAGTCCGTGTATATTTGTACTGTTGTCACTTTTTCACTATTTTGAATAATGCTGTTAGGAACGTTGCCCCGCTGTTTTGTGAACATAGTTTGTTCGATTTTCAGTAGCTAGGAATGGAATTGCTGGATCAATTGGTAGTTCTATGTTTAGCTTTTTGAGAAACAGCTCAACCGTTTTCCATAGTGAGTGTACAGTTTTATGTTTTCACCAGCAATGTATGAATGTTCCAACTTCTCCATATCCTCATCAACACTTGTTTCCCCCTCCCCCACCCTTTAAAAAAATAAACCACAGAGTGGGTGCGAGTGGTATTTTGTGTTTTTCGTTTGCATTCAATGTATGGAGTGTTGCCATCTTAACAGTATGAAGTCTTCAATGAACACAGGACGCCTTTCCCTTTATTTAGGTCTTCTGTAAGCATTGTTTTGAAGTTTCTAGTCTTGCATCATCTTGACAAATGTCTTACATTTCCTTTAGTTAAATTTATTCCTGTGTATTTTATTATTTTAAATGCTATTGTAAATGAGATTATTTTCCTGATCTTCGGGGGAATGCATTTCTTTATTAAGTATGATGTTAGCTGTTTGATTTTCCTAGATTCCTTTTATCAAGTATAGGAAATTCCCTCTATAATTCGTTGAATGTTTTTATCCTGAAAATCTGTTGGAGTTTGCCAACTGCTTTTTCTTTATCAGTTGAGATGACCATGTGGTATTTTTACTTTATTCTTTATATTTATTGTATTAATTGATTCCTGCCTGTTGAGCCACTTTTGGGTTTGGGATAAATCCCACTTGATTATGGGAATAATCCACATAATATTGCAATGGATTTAGTTTGTTTCTAGTATTTTGCTGAGGATTTTTGCATCTGTATTCATAAAGGACATTTGTTTATTGTTTTTCTTTTTTGTGGTATCTTTATGTAGTTTAATGTCAAGGTAATACTGGCTTCCAAAAATGAACTAGGAATTGTTCATTATTTTTTTTTGAAGAGTATGAGAATTATTGATGTTTATTCTTCTTTAAGTGTTTTCTGGAGTTCACATGGGAAGCCATCAAGTCCTGATTTTTGTTTTTAAACTGTATTCACATTCTATTCATTCATTCATTCATTCATTCATCAGAGACAGAGAATCCCACCAGGTGCAGAGAGGGGAAGAGAGAGTGCGGAGCCCAGAGAAGGGCTCGAGCTCACCCAGTGCGGGGCTTGAACCAGGAGATCCCATGAACCATGAGATCATGACCTGAGCTGAAGTTGGATGTTTAACTGACTAAGCCAGGCATCCCATGGTTTTTTCATTTTTTTTAATGTTTTCTAAGAACTGACTCAATCTATGTACTTATTGTAGTCTGTTTAGGTTTTCTATTTCTTTTTGAGTCAGTTTTTTTGGTTTGTGTCTTTCTAGAAATTTGTCCATTTCATGTACCTTGTCTCACCTGTTGGCCACACACACACACACACAAATCATAACAACCAAAAGTGAAAACAACTCAAATGTCCATCAGCTGATGAATGGATAAACAAAATGTGATATTAAAATGGAATATTACTCAGCCGTAAAATGTAATGAAGTATTGACATATGTGACATCAGGATCATCCTTGAAAACATGGTAGGTAGAAAAAAAACAGTGAGAGGAGAAAATATATTATTTAATTCCAATTATATGAAATATGAACAGGCAGATTTGTAGAGACAGAAAGTACATTAATGGTTGCTTAGGGCAAGAGGAGGATGATAGCTATAAGGTATGGGGATTCTGTTTGAGGTGATGGAAAGGTTTTAAAATTTACTGTGGTAATGGTTGCACATATGTGGGAATATACTAAAATTCGTTGAATTGTACTCTTTTAATGGGTTGATCTCATGGTGTATGAATTATATGTCAGTAAAGCTATGTTTTGTTTTTTAAAGTTCATGATGTCTTTTTACATTCCTTTTTATTTTTGTAAGTTTGGTAGTAATGTCCCTATTTTCATTACTGATTTTAGTAATTTGGTCCACTCTTGTTTTGTTCTGTTTTTTTCCTTCATCAATCTAAATAAAGACTTGTCGATTTTATCTTTTAAAGAACCAACTTTGATTTCAGTGAATCTTTTATTGTTTTTCTATTCCTGTAATTTATCTCCACTGTACTCTTCATTCTTTCTTCTGTTTGTTTTTGCCTAAGTTTGGTCTTCTTTTTAATACTTCCTTTCATTGGAGGATGGGATATTGATTTGAGAGGTTCTTCATTAATGTTGACTTCCATAACTATATTAATATCCCTCTCGTACCTCCTTTTTACTGCATTCTGTAAGTGTAGCCATACACTTACACTTTCATTTTCATTCTTCTCAAGGTGTTTTATAACTTCCCTTTTGGTTTCTTCTTTGATTTGTGGGTTATTTAAGAATGCATGGTTTAATATATACCAATTAGTGAAGTTTTTAGATTTCCTCTGTTACTGATTTCTAATTTTATTCCATTGTATTCAGAGAGGATAATTTGTGTGGTTTCTATCTTTTAAAATTTATTGAGACTTTTGTTACCTGATACCCCCTGGAAAATATTCCTTTTGAATTCTGCTGTTGTTGAAGGGCATTTTCTGTATATGTTTGGTGTGGCTGGTTTATAGTGGTGTTCAAGTTGTCTACTTTATCATTTTTCTGGTTGGTCTTCATTAAAAATGATGTCTTGAAATTTCCAACAATTATTGAACTACCTCTGTTTATTTCTTCAGTTCTTTCTGGTTTTGCTTTGTATGTTTTAAGGTTCTGTTGTTAGTTGCATGTATATTTACAATTGTTCTATCTGTCTGGTGGATTGGCCCTTTTATCACTATGTAACCTCTTTTTCTCTTGTAACTTTTTTTTTTGCCTAAAAGTCTATTTTATCTGATATTAACATACCATTCCAACTCTGTTTTGGTTACTGTGTTTGTATGAAATATCTATTTTCCATTGATTTACTTTTCTTTTTTTTTTTTTTAATTTTTTTTAACGTTTATTTATTTTTGAGACATAGAGACAGAGCGTGAGCAGGAAGGGCAGAGAGAGAGGGAGACACAGAATCCGAAGCAGGCTCCAGGCTCTGAGCCGGCAGCACAGAGCCCGACGCGGGGCTCGAACTCAGACCGCGAGATCATGACCCGAGCCGAAGTCGGCAGCTTAACCGACTGAGCCACCCAGGCGCCCCTGATTTACTTTTCAATCTATTTGTGTCTTTGGACCTAATTTAGGTCTCCTGTAGACAGCAAATTGTTTGTTGGATTTTAGGATTTTGCAGACTTAGGTTGTACCTTTGGTTCTACCTTGTAGAGGCATAGGACTTTGAACAGCTGTTTACCTTCATTAGCTCTGAGTTCTCTCACCCGTGATAGGAAAATGATGATTAGATACTCTCTATAATATACTGTATAGCTATGCCAGTCCATGCTATTGGACAGATGACATTTTTGCTATTAAAGACTTTGATTCTCTATTTTTATTTATCATGAGAGCAGTAAAATTAGCTTCTTAGCAATACCTGGCTTCTAAAATGGCAGTGTTTTCTATATGTTAAAAGATGCTAATTTTCACACCAAGTAAAATATTTTATATACACTTATCAGTAGTGGATTCCCAAACATTTCTTACATTGTTCACTAATATTTTTCTTTCATTCATTAAAAAAGTTTGTTTTGTTTTAACGTTTATTTATTTATTTTGAGAGAAAGAGCATGAGGGCAGAGAAAGAGGGAGAATCCCAAGCAGACTCCATGCTGTTAGCACAGAGCCTGACAGGGGCATGATCCTGGGTACTGTGAGATCATGACCTGAGCTAAAATCTAGAATTGGATGCTTAACCAAGCGAACCACCCAGGCGCCCTCATTATGAAACAATTTCTGATGAAAAACTCAAGCTAAAGGTTTATTGCTGTCACCTAGCGTGATTCCATCTCTCAGTTGTATCCACCTGATACACTTATGCTTCAGCTGCAGTCACTTTTTTTTTTTTTTTTTTTTGTCTTTTTAATTTATTCTTATAGAATAATGGTAATGGGAAGTACAAATTAAAATTGCTGGGCAGTACTCCACAGATGATACCATCTGCCTCCTGGTGCTCTGCTGTGGGTGGTTTGAGTAGGTATTAGGGAGGTCTCTTCAAGTCTAAAATCTTACGGTTTCCATGAGTTTGCATAGGTCCTACCGCTGTGGTTTCCTCTGCTTTCTTAAATGTGTCGTTCTTGCCGTCACATTTTGTAGATCGTGTCTGGGAACAGATTTTCAGATTTATCAAACCTCTCTCTCAGTGCAAATTATTGACCTGTTCTTGGCAGAGTACCCATAGTATTTCTTAGTTTGAAAGCTCGCTTATTTTTCTGTCTTAGATGGATACCCAAATCAGCAAGCCAAGCCACATCTCTCTTGCTTTTTATTGATTCCGCATCACCAGGCAGTGGCCAGCTCAGGCAGGGGAAGCCTGGGCCTATTGAATGCCTGGGAAATGTGTCACTTTCCTTGACTTTTTTGTGGTTTTGGTTCATTTGTAGGGTCTTGTGGTTCCCTGTGGTCATGGAATTGAAAAGAATTGGCACAGCCTTCTTAATTTGATTCAGAGAAGTTTCTGTACTTTGCAAAATGAGGGACATGTTTTTACATGTAAATCTGTTTTTAAAATCTTGGTAGGTGATGGGAATTCGTGGTTAAAAAACAGGTTGCAAACGTAGCCATTTCTAGTTTAGGAGGATTTAAGAGGACAAAAACAAAATCTAGCAACCTCAGTCTGACTCAGTAATGAATGTACGCTTTTCATAGTGTGCAAAGCTTGGATCAAACTGCTGCAGATAGCACTGGAGACGACAGGGGACAATTCTTTGAATGGCACAAAAAGTAAATTCATTCATAGCATCTGGAAATAGCCTGTCAGATAACCTCTCTGAATTGCAGTGGATACTTGACCTAGTTGCAGCTCCAGAATTTGGGTCCTTTTACCATTTAATAAGGGGTAAGGAAAATACCATCATAATATGAATGCTTTGGGATATGTTGTAAATAGAATTCTATAACTTAATGCTGGCCTATGATAGTTAATGTGATTTATATTGGGCTGTGACTGATAGAATAAATTAGGAGATAGTAAATGGTTCTTACCATGGATTTGGCTCAGCAAAATTGTGTGAAGTTACCTCCTTTCCTCCTCAGCCACATTCCAAATAGGGAGATAGAGGAAAGAAAGTACAGTAAAACCTTGGATTGCGAGTAATTTGTTCTACGAGTGTTCCACAAGTCGGGCAAACATTTCTAATAAATTGTAACTTCATAAACGAGTGATGTCTTGCAGTATGAGTAGTACATGACACCAAACATCACATGATCACAGCTGAGCCATTGATTATTGAAATTGGCTTTGATACTCAAGTGCTTTGGATTACAAGCATGTTTCCAGAATGAATTATATCAAGGTTTTCCTATATCAATTTTACATAAATATTTATTTATTCATTCATTCATTCATTTTTTGAGAAGGAGAGAGAACACGAGCAGTGGAGAGGCAGAGGAAGAGAATCCCAGGAAGCTTCTGTGCTGTCAGAATCATGAGATCATGACCTGAGCCAGGATGAAGAGTCAGGAGACACTTAACTGACTGAGCCACCCAGGCACCCCTCAGTTTTACATTTAAACTGACACTTGGTATTACAAAATAGCACCTTGTCACATAGCACGCTGATTTGAAATAGAATGGTGTAGGATTTTCATCATCAAGATGATGTACGTGAGTGGGAAGTTCACATATTTTTTATTGTGATATTTAATTTACTATGTTCCCCGTGTGTTAACTTGTATGTATTTACAGTGGTAAAATGATAATACAGGAAAAAATAAGTTTTCTTATGAAATATAGGATGACTCTTGGATTTCTCCCATTACCCTACCTAACTCTTCATTGTGGGTTTGTACCGGGGGAATGTTTGGTAAAATAAAAGTAAAAATAGATGAACAGGGGTCTGAAACACCTCTTATTTTCATTTTAGGAGACTTGTAGGAATTCTTGAGGAAGCGAGTGCTTGCTTATCAGGAGGGGCTTGTCTGTCCTCTCTCACGCTAGTCCTTCACCAGTATCTACTGACAGCTCTAAATTGGTATGGTCTTTTGTTTTTGTCTGGTCAGAGACCATTCTAGGAATAGAAAAAGGAATACTGATATTTGAGACCTCTTGCATTTTAGGTAAAATAATTACCAGGTTTTATTTGCCCTGGGTTGGTTATAGGGGAAGGTGAGGGAAGTTAAGACCAAAAAAAAAAAGGGAATTCTTAAACATTTTTCGGAAGGTGCTAGAAATCAACATTTCTTTCTGAGTACCCATATTTGTGACACATTATGTAGGAATTTTCTGATTAATCCTTTAAGTTTCTTTTCTGGATAACTCTTTGGAGGAAGTTGTATTGTTTTTATTGTAAAACCAAGGAAAGAAAGTTGTTGGCAGGTTACATAGGCTTGTGAGAATCAGAGCTAAATTTTGAACCTAAATGTGGTGCATCTGTGCATTAAAGACTCGATACCTGCATCATACTGTCCTGGCTTATATCCTATGGGAAATATAATGGGGAAAGACCCAGGCCGTCTTATAAACCTATAGGAGCTGCATAAGGAGACAGGCACATGTACCAGGAAGAGCAGGTGGATGATTCCTCTCTACGAGGTCAAGTTCTAAGAAATTCACATCAGAATTTCGTCAGAGTGATTCAGTGTATGAGCCCATACCACATAAGCATTCTTGAATGGGAGATCAGTCTTAAACTAGACTTTTTTTTTCTTTTAACTCATAGGGATAAACAAGACTGTAAATGTGTTATGTCACTGTGTTGTTTCATTGTGTTTTAAATGCTAGGGTATTGTTGACAAAAGCAGACCAAAATCCCTGCCTTCAAGGTTGTTTGTTTGTTTGTTTAGAGAGTATGCACGTGAGCAGGGGGAGGGGCAGAGAGAGCAAATCCCTAGCAGGCTCTTTGTGTGACATGGGGCTCCATCTCACAAACCTCAATATCGTGATCTGAGCCGAAACCAAGAGTCAGAGGCTTAGCTGACTGAGCCACCCAGGCACCCCAGGATTGTACGTTTCCAAGGTAGAAGATGAAATATGTGGTATATAAAACACAGATCGTGTAAATTACAAATATGTAGGAGGAGTATATGGGTGGATAAGTGGTATGGTACAAATTTAAGCAGGGATAGGAAGATTATTGTGAAGTGTGTGGAATTGCAATTTTAAAATAAAGGTAAGGGAATATGTTATCAAGAAAGTGACAATTGAGCAAAACTGTAAACGAGGGAAAGGAAAGAGTTGTCAGATATCAAAGGTCAGAGTGCTCTAGGCATTGGGAGCAGTCAGTGTAAAGATGGGAGATGAGAGCTGCCTAGTATAGTTGACGAATAGCAAGCGGGTATCACGAACAGGTAGTTGGATCACATGGAGGAGGAGGTCATGGGAGATGATGAGGGCTCCTCGACCACTGTAACATCTTAATTTTTACTCTTAAGTAGGGTGGAGCCAGTGGGGGGAAGGTTCGAGCAGAAGAGCATGAGTCTATATTTAAAACTCATTCTATTAGTTTGAGAATACCACACATCTAGGAGTTGTTAAATTGACTTATTTTCCAAATAACTTACGTAATGTATTTGAATATCAAAGATAATTTTTTACCACATTTAATTTTAATTTTATTTATTTATTTTTTAATGTTTATTTGTTTTTGAGAGAGAGCAAGTGAGAGTGGGGGAGGAGCAGAGAGAGAGGGAGACAGAATCTGAAGCAGGCTCCATGCTCTGAGCTGCCAGCAGAGAGCCCGACACAGGGCTCGAACCTGTGAACCCTGAGATCATGACCTGCGCCAAAGGCAGATGCTTAACCGACTGAGCCACCCAGGAGCCCTTAATTTTTTATTTTTTAAAGTTTATTTATTTTGAGAGAGAGTATGCACGTGCACAAGTCGGGGAGGGACACAGAGAAGGAGAGACAGAATCTCAAGCAGGGCTCTAACCCATTGAATCACGAGATCATGACCTGAGCCAAGATCAAGAGTCGGATGCTCAACTGACTGAGCCACCCAGGCACCACAAAAACTTTTTTTTTTTTTTAAGTTTATTTTTGAGAGAGTGAGACCAGGGAACGAGTGCATGCAAATGCGGGATGGGGAGAGAGAGAGAGACAGAGAGCGAGAATCTCAAGCAGAACTTGGGAGTTTACTTGGGGCTCAGTCTCTGTGAGATCATGACCTGAGCTAAAATCAAGAGTTGGTCAGCATTTAACCGACTGAGCCACCCAGTCGCCCCCTATAAAAACTTTTATTAAACACCTTTATTATATTTTTCTTTATTTGACCTGGAGACTAAACAAAATAGCCTTTCTGAAAACCTGTTTACTTGTAGCCATACATACTGAAATACTGATACAGTAGCACAGTGATACTTCCTGTGCCTACTAGTGAGGTTCAACTTTGCCGTATTTATCTGTTTAGCAATCTAAATGATTTTTATTTTATTGTTTTTGGTGATTTCAAAGTAAGTTGTAAATATCATGATTCTTTGCACCCTAGATCACTTAGCATTCATCTTCTCCTAGGAATAAGGACATTTCCCTGTATGATTGTCGCCGTGCAGTGCATCTTAGTCCCTTTTTAGGTTGTCACTCCTTCCCGCAGGGAGTTGGAATTTACAGGCATGTTCAAGGGTCTGTTGAAGACTTAACCTTAGTAACCCCCCATTTGTATTTCATGATCTTAGGTATTGGTTTTCTTTATTTAATTTTTTGCTACCGTGAATAGACTTATGTATCTTAATTCTGGTCTAGAGAAATTTGAAAGATTATGTTAATCAATACTTACTCCTTACAGTTGACTATGTGTGTTCTAGGGATATTGAGTAACAAATAGAATGTTCAGAGAAGATTCTTTTATATCAGTGAGTGGATTGTCCACCGAGTTCCTTAATACCCTGTGAAATACAGGACTCCAAAGAATGCATCTTGAGCCGTTTGTCACAGTTCTGTATAGAGGAACCCAGTTAATCACTTCTAGTTTTCAAGAAGGATAAAAACTAGTCTCTAATCCATCAGGAGATTAAGAACATCTCGAAAGTGATAATATTGAAAGGGTCACTTTCTAGGAACTAAAAGCCCAGAAGTGACTGTTACAGTTCTTGCCTCAGATACTATTCATCACTTATAAATAGCCTCATTCTTCTCACTGTGAAGACTTCATAACATTTTACAAATCAGGCATTTCTAAGACACCATGTGTGAAACATGCGAGACTAGTGAGCCTAAGAAAACAGTGGAACAGTATTTGATCATCAGACTTCCATCATGTGGAGTGGCTTCTCTCTTCTCTCTGTCAGTGTTCTATTTGAAGGGCTCTTTCAAACCTATTTCAAGAGGCAGCGAAGGATAGACTCAGACTTCTGAGGAGCTCATAATTGGACATTTAACATCTAGGAACTAG
This sequence comes from Paguma larvata, assembly GCA_030068075.1. Classification (NCBI taxonomy): domain Eukaryota; kingdom Metazoa; phylum Chordata; class Mammalia; order Carnivora; family Viverridae; genus Paguma; species Paguma larvata. The sequence goes on along the minus strand of CM057842.1, from coordinate 16,111,998 downwards.
CTAATACTGGCTAGAATTTAAGTGACTTGCCTAATGACCCATATTTATTAAATGGTAGGATGCGTATTTTTAGGCATTATATAATGCCTTTTGAGGACTTTTATCAAGTCAGGCTTTTTGGTTACTCGTTGGAAATCTCTTGCCATGGACTGCTATATGAGGCATAAGTAATACCCTCTATTACTTGGGACTGGTATTTTTCGTGATGAGCTACACACTACACGTACATGGAAAAATCATTCTGTGTTGGAGGATTGGGGATGTAATGAAGCATACATAGTATTAATTGTTCAAGAGGGACTGGGTATGGGAGGCGCTGTCAGAGCACAAAGGGATGTGTAAGTTGAGACTGGGGAAGACTACAAAGAAGGGATTTGAGCTGAACACTGAAAAAGAGGTTTAGGAGGTTACTGAGCCAGATTGGAGCAAGTGTTCGATTCTGTAGGACAATGTGAGCCAAGGCACAAAGATGGTAACAGAAGGTTGTACAGAGGGCAGGACGTGTAAACCAGGTTAGCCTCAAACCAGAGTTCAAACAAGGACATGGAGAGATCAGATGCGCAACTCGATTGAAGCAAAGTCACAGAGAGTGACAGGGTGATGCAGGCTTGGACCGTATATTGACAGCTCTATGGAATCCTTGAACTTTAACGCAGAGAATGACATCAGTTTCCCAGAAGGGTTGAGTGAGTTCCCATGGTGGGCCTTATTTTGTTCTTCCCTGAGAAGAGAAAAACAATTGGACTAGCAGTTCTCAAACTCTTTTGGTCTCAGGACTTCTTTATATTCTTTAAAAATAATGAGAAACCCCAAATGCTTTAGTTTATTTGAATTCAATCTGTTGATGTTTACTGTATCAGAAATTAAAACAGAAACTTTTAAACCAAAACAATACACAGGTGCACGTCCCCGTAGCTGACTTCATCATGCGTCATGCAGCCTCTGGGAAGCCACACTCCACATTTGCGGGAGATGAGAGTGAAAAGGGAAATAACATCTTTATGGTGTTATAAAAGTAGTTTTGACCTTGGGGACATTTCTATGACCAGGGGAGGGGGGTGTTGATACCTGGACCATACTTTGTGAATCACTGAATTAAACACTTTTCCTTGAAGGATATTCAGTTAGAGGGGAGAGACGTTATAAGTAGGTAGGTAAAGTATGTAGGAAGGAAAGAAACAAATACAGTTATAGATAGAGATACCTGTGGAAGGAACACAAGTTCTGATTGAGTCAGTTAGGGAAGGCTTCACAGAGGAGGTAACCTTTTAAACAGTAATGAAAAAATAAGGATGGACATGTGTGGGCATATTCTGGAAAAAATATCAAGAAGTCTGTGAGGAACAGGTACTGTGGCCAAGTGCAGCTGTGTAGATGTATGGGGGATGATTTTGAAGGGCTTTTACCTTGTTGAAGTTGGAAAGTCCCGGGGAAGAGGATAAAAGGATTCAGTCTATTTTAGAAATTACCCACTGACAGTTTACAGGTGATGTGCAGGAAATAGAAGAGTTCCCATCAAATCATCATTTATTATTTTTGCAACCATTTCGTTCTCTCCTCCATGCTAACTTTCCCAGTTCTTTCAGCTCTTTAGGAGATAGTTTCTAGATCTCCTCATTCTAATTTTGCTGGCAATATTATCATCATTAGAGCAAGAAACACTTGATTGCAGAAGCTAGGAGAAAGGTGTGGTGCCCATGAAGGCCAGCGTTCTGGCCTGGTGGTTGGGAGGAGACAGAAGCTCAGCTGTCTAAGGATGAAAGCATCACTTACCGCTCAAGCTAAAGCATGTTTGGGGGTACAGAGCAAATGTGGAGGTGGAGGCCCAGAGCCAGCTAGGGTATCAGTGTTGCATGTGGGAGACAGGGCAAGGGACAGAGTGGAACCAGATTGACAGTGCCGTTTCCCGTTCCTAGTTAGTGTCTGAAGATACTGCTGTTGTGGATGTCTGCTAAATTTACCTCTTATCCTTGGTTGAGGTTCATTCAAAAGTTGAGTAGATGTATAGTTCTCCATTGCTGCATAATAAATTAGCATAAAGTTAGTGGCTTAAAACAAGATCTGTTTATCTCCTTGCTTCTGTGAGTCAGAAGTGTGTGCCACAGCCTAACTGGGTCCTCTGCTTAGGATTTCACAAGGCTGCATTCAGGGTGGTGACTGGGCTGTGTTCTCATCTGGAGGCTTGACCACTGAAGAATCCACCTCCACGGTCACTCCTGTTGTCAGAATTAATTTACTTCCAGGTACAGAACTGAAGGTTCCAGTCTCTTGTTGGCTGTCAGCTGGAAGCTACCCTAAACTGCTAGAGGCAGCCCACTGTTCTTCATCATGTAGGCTTCCCCAGCATGGCAGCTTGCTGCATCAGGCTGGCAAGGAGAGTCTGGAGCGAGTATAGGAAAAAGACAGGGTCTTATGTAACTGAACATCCCGTCACGTTTGCCTCACAGATGCTGCTCACGCTCACGGGAAGGGGATTGTAAAAGGACATGAAAACCATGAGTCAAGGATGAACAGGCCACCCTAGAATCTGACCGCTTTGGTAGGCATTCTCATGGGTCACATTTCGGTCACATGCCTTGTTTGCCAGTCACCCTCAGTTCGCAACATTGAAAATTGAGAACTGGAGAGTAGACCTCTCCTGAGTATCTTCATCAATAGACAGGACTATCACAGCATGAATTTTTCTGTCACAAGTTTCAGCAGACATTTTCTGTAAAGGGCCACACAATAAAAATTTCAGGCTTTTGCAAACCAGCCTCTGTCATAACTACTCAGCTCTGCCTTTGTAGTGCAATAGCAACCATAAACCATATGTAAACAAAGGAGTGTGGCTGTGTTCTAATAAAATTGCATTTGCAAAAATAGGCAGCAGGGGTATAGTTTGCTGACCCCCTGGTCAGTCAGATTTGTCAGCTATCCCTGACCCATTAGTAACATTTTAAAACAATGGGACAAGGGCACATGCTTCTGTAATACTCCTTGACCATTTACGAGAAAATCAGAAGTCACATGGGGAATAATCAAGTTAAGAAATGGGCAGAAGACATGAATGGTCATTTTTCCAAAGAAGACTTCCAGATGGCTAACAGACACATGAGAAGATGCTGAACATGACTCCTCATCAGGGAAATAACAAACCAAAACCGTGATGAGGTGCCACCTTACACACAGGAAACAGGTGTTGGCAAAGATGCAGAGAAAGGGGAACACTTTTGCACTGTTGGTGGGAATGCAAACTGGTGCAGCCACTCTGGAAAACAGTGTGGAGGTTCCTCAAAATGGTAAAATCTAGAACTACCCTACGATCAGCAATTGCACTACTCGGTATTTACCCAAAGGATACAAATACAGATTTGAAGGGGTGCTTGCACTTCAGTGTTTATAGCAGCATTATCAACAATAGCCAAACTATGGAAAGCCCATGTCCCATTGGATGTCGAATGGATAAAGAAGATGTGTGTGTGTGTGTGTGTGTGTGTACACTATACACATATGCATACAATGGGACATTACTCAGCCATCAGAACGCACAAAATCTTGCCATTTGCAGTGATGTAGATGGAGCTAGAATGTATTATGCTAAGTGAAGTAAGTAGGTCAGAGAAAGGCAAATACCATGACTTCACTCGTGTGGAATTTAAGAAACAAAACATGAACATATGGGAAGGGGAAAAAAAGAGTTGGGGGGGGGCGCCTGGGTGGTTCGGTTGATTAAGCATCTGACTCTTGATTTCAGCTTAGATCATGATCTCGAGGTTCGTGAGTTGGGGCCCCATATTGGACTCCATGCTGGCAGTGAGGAGTCAGCTTGAGATGCTCTCTCTCTGCCCCGACCCTGATCACGCTCTCTCTCAAGATAAATAAATAAAATAAAAAAAAAAAGGGGGCGCCTCAGCTCGGTTGTTAATTAAGCATCTGATTTTTTGACTTTGGCTCAGGTCATGATCTCACAGATTGTGAGTTCAAGTCCCACAGTGGGTAAGCTTGAGCCCTGCTCCAGGTAAGCATAAGACCCACATCAGGTGAACACGAGCCCCACTTTGGGTGAGCTCATGCCCCACTTTGAGTGAACACAAGCCCCACTTCAGGTAAAAATATGAGCCTGATGAGCCCTGCTTCTTTTTCTCTCTCCCTCTTTCTCTGCCTCTCACTTACTTGTGGCCTCTTTCTCTCAAAAAAAAAAAAAAAAAAAAAAAGAGGGAAGCAACCCGCAAGAGACTCTTAATGATAGAGAACAAACTGAGGGTTGACAAGGGAGGTGGGTGGGGGATGGGTTAAACAGGTGATGGGTATTAAGGAGGGCACTTATTAAGATGAGCACTGGGGGTTGTATGTAAGCGATGAATCACTGAATTCTCCTGGAACCAGTATTACACTATATATTAACTAGAGTTCAAATAAAATTTTGAAAAAAGAAAATCAGCTTCCAACAACCAAAAAAAAGTCGCACAGGGAGGGAAAGTCACAGATGACATACCAGATTGGGAAGGACCTTTGGAAATTCAGGGCAGAATGAGAGCCCTCTGTTGTCACTGAGGCGGTGCCACAGACCACGGCAAAGGCTCATGTTAATAGAGAAGACTTGGGTCCAGCCAACTGTATTTGCTAATAATATTAATATTGTTGAGTACTTACTATGAGCCAGTTATTAGCATTTTGCATGAAATAATTCATTTAATCGTTAGCACTACTACTATTATTCTTTCATAGATAAGCAGGCTGAGGCATTTGTCAGCTAAGTAGCTTGCCTAGGGTCATTTCAGCTAGTAAATTCAGAGACAGGATTCAAACCTAGACAGTCTGGATCCAGAACTCACCCTCTTCTAGAGCAGGGGCTAGGAAATTTTGGTTCTTGGGCCAAATCCAGCTTGCCACCTGTTTTTATTTAGCCCAGAATACATAAGAATAGTTTTTACATTTTTTTTAAATGATTGGAACAAATGAAAAGAATAATGTTTCTCTCTTTTTTTTAAGTTTTTATTTAAATTCCAGTTAGTTAACATACAGTGTAAAAACATTCTTTTCAATGGGTGCAATATGTTCTGTAACTAATTTTATGGGCTATATAGCAGCTTTATCCAAGGGCTTAAATATTAAAGCATTAAAATACTTTAATGGTAGACATATTGGAAACTTGAAATATCTCTTGTTGAAAGCACAGTAGCAGCCTTTACACTCCCATTCTGAGTTAAGATGGACAGATGAGTCTTTAGTAATTTTATATTGAGGAATTTTTAACTCACCCTCTGTTTTCCAAACCTAAAAACTGAGCAATACATAGTAAATAGAAGCTCAAATTACAAGGAATTTTGCACAGTGGTCTTTAATGTTTTTTCTTAAAAGATTAGAAAAGAGAAGGAAATGCAGGGCATTTCGGTGTACTGACTGCATTGTAAAGTCTATTTTATATATATAAACCAACAGATAAAAAAAAAGAGTCTGTAGCTACAGAGAAAACGATGTTAAAGGAAATGCAAAGGAAGGAAAATTTTCATAAATCATAGAAAGCACCAACCTGATAGCTTGATTTCTCAGTGTTTCTCAGTAGATGGACTGTATGCCAGAATGACTGTTTTGTTTAGATTGGTTGTAAAACTAGGCAAAAAAAATCTGATACTTTCAGAATCTATCGCAAAAATTCAAATATGGAAGAAACAAAACCTTGAAAATTAAGTATTTGGGTATGTAGAAAGGGAAGGATCATGACAAGTAAAACAGGCTTTATGTTGGTGAAATTGGTTATTCTAAGCTGCTGCTTTTAGGTGTTGACTAATCCAGTTGTTTCCTGAGGAAAGAAGTTAGGAGCTACAAATGCAACAGTTGTTAAAAAACACTCTACTGTGCTCTAGTATTGTAATCTAGTAACTCATGTTTAGATGCCCAGTTTAAAATGATTTTTAAAAGATGGGCAGTGGCCTAATAAAAATATCAGTAAGGAAAATTAGAAGCAACCTAATACATACTCCAGGTATAATTAATTTAACCTAAGGTGTACGATTTAAGGACAAAGCTCGCATGTACCTAGAATATTCAGTCCAGAAATATGGAGGCATCTAGTGAGCTGAGATTAAAGTCTTCAGCATATTACTGCTCACTTGCCTCTACATACAGCAGCTGGTGGAAATATATCAAAATACATATGGCAGCTGGTAAAAGGTATATCAAAAATCTTACAATTACCTTTGTGTAATAATTAACTTTTACAAATTTATCTGCGATTAATTCACTTGTTCCTCTCATTACTGCTTCTTCTAGAAACCTGGACACTCTCCTTTGGTGGTTTCAGGAATCATTTCAACATAATTATTTTTCAAGAGGATGACATTTCGCTTTGAGCACTAAGACACATGTGTGATTCCACCATATTAACTAAACGCTCTTGAAATATTTGGTTATTGGTTGAAGGTAGAAGGTACCTACAATGGTTTGAGGAGAGTTGTTATCTTCAGAAGTCTTTTTGTAAATCACTTTTCTTGATAAGTTCTCCTTTTCAGGATTTATTCAGGTTTTCAAGAAACTTTAAAAACTTTTATTTAAGGAACTAGACTAGTCGTCTTACAATCTCTGGTTCTATGTTTGATAGCAGATTCAGCTTCGTTTCTCTCCTTTCCCTCTTTAGTGGATATGGTACCCAATTCATGGCAGATGGAGCTTATGGTTAGAACAGTAAATGGATCAAACTGATCCACTTTCTGTAAATCAGTAGGCACAGAAATGTGACCTGTTTTAGGATGAACACTGAAAGAACTCTTCAACAGATGATTGATTCCCTTGCTAATAACATTGATATCCAGCCATGGAAAACCATACTGGAGCATAATCTCCCATTCAAGCCAGGGTCCAGGTTGGTCATTTTTGGTATTATCTTGAGAGCTGATGGCTTTCTTCAAACACTCCCAATGCTGAAGTGAATTGTGATGCTTTTGGAAGTTTGTTGAAGTTCCTCATGAATTGTTTCAGGAACAAGGGGTAAGATCTTATCCCAACTTTCTTTAGTTTCAAGAATATATTGATTAAGTATGGTGTAGTCTTCCAAGTATTTTTTTATTATGTTTTTAGATTTTCTGACAAAAGGGTGAATTTTTTCACTTAGGTGGACTTTCTTTTTAACATCTTGATCACCCTTTACAAGACTTAAATGCTCAACTATCCCAGAACGTACTGCAGAGAACAATTTTCTAACTGATTCATCACAGACCCAATAGGGAACACCTCTCCTTCCAGAATATACCCAGAGACGATGCTTAAATCCAAAGTCCTCCTTCAGTGCTTGATTGATTATGTTGTATGGCCATCGTCATGAGGGTCCAGCACTTAGAACATATGTCTGCAGAACTACCGCATCTCCTCACATCATCAGAGTCTGTCATGTCAGTGTCAAATACCAATTCTTTTTCTTGAGCCTGGAAAGCCTCTAGCGTCCCTGTATTGTGTTGATTGGGTCTTTGGGAGCATACTGCACCTCTGTCAATCTCGTATGGATTCATTTTCTGCATCTCCTTTTCCAGATCGCTCTGGTTGTTGAAGGATTGGTAGCGAATGTAAATATCGTCTTCCAATGTGAATGAAAATTCACTATGTCGAAAGTAATTCTTTGTCACTCCACTATAGTTGAGCCAGCGATAGTATTGGATGTAGGGAAAAAGCCTCCGGTAATAAAGCTTAAGCAGGTCAGGCAGCTCGGAGGGGTCAAACATCTCCATGGAGCACGGGACTAACAGTCTGCAGGACTATGGCAAGAATTGGCAGGAACCACACCAGAATAATATCTCTTGACATGTACTAACTATATGACATTCGCATTTCAGTGTCTGTAAAGTTTTATTGAAACACAGCCATACTCATTCATTTTCAGGCTGCTTTCATGGCTGATTTTGTGCTGCTGTCACAGAACTGAATAGTTCTGAATAGTAAGCTAAGACTTACACAGCCTGCAAAGCTGAGAATAGTTACTGTCTGTCTGCTCTTTACAGAGCCCTTACTTTAGCATAAGGTCTGATGGTGAGCTCTGATGTTGATATTTTCCCCCCAGCTGAGCGGGCATTCCCCTCATAGCTCAGTTACATGTCAAAGGATATTTTACTTTTCCCTCCTTTTTATGTTTGGCACATGGTCCACTGGTTTATGTTATGTGCCTACTTGCTTAAGTTGGGATTTTTCTTTTATTCATTCTAGTATCTTCATTTATCTTTGCAGACATGGGTCAGACCACACATTTATAGGGAAGGATTTTCAACTGTCTAGTTTCTAGACATCAACAAGATGACATGGCATATGTGAGGGGCTGCAGGCTCTTAAGCATTTACAGTTCCAACCAGAATTCAGACCAAAGAGAAGCTGTTGTTTTGTGTTTCTTTTTCCAAGATGTCTAAAAGCAGCTTGAAAAAAGGTTTGTAGGCTAGAAACCACTTTGCATACTCCTCCACATAGCATCTTGAGGAACACACAACTCATAATTAACTCTTAATAGATGTCTCATTAAAGGTCTGGGTGCTTGTCTGAAGGTTTCTCCCCTTAGAGAAGGTCTCTTTAACTGTACCACAATTATATGAATATTAATATTAGATAACTGTTCATCTTGGACTCCTAGCTAATTAAAAGAGTTATTACCAAGTTGGACTTGCCTTACAATAGACCTGGGGAGTGTGTAATCTTCTAGAATGTGGAGCTGTAGGTTGCGGGTCGTTATTTAAAAGCAGATTATCTTTTTTTGAAAATACTGCATTTCTCCCACATAATACTTAGTTAGTCTGTAATTAAGCTGACTCAGCAAAGGTGGCCTAGTGCACATTCAGTTAACAGTAACTTGGGAGGTTGGGGTTTTTCATTTCTTTTTTTTCTTAAACCTCATCTCTGTTTGGTTTTTGTTTCGATCTCTTCATTGTTATATTTGAATATGTCTTAATGCGTGTTACAGATTTCATCTGAACTAAGAATTCGAGCATTCACAGTAATTTTCATCTGTTTCTCCCTTATCTTCTCACCTTCCTGCCACCAGCACTAAGAATCCTAAATTTTGAATCTTATTCTCCTACTTTTTAAGTGACTTTTATCACAAAGAAAGGTGTACTTGGGGCGCCTGGGTGGCTCGGTCGGTTAAGTGTCTGACTCTTGATTTCGGCTCAGGTTGAGAACTAACGGTTGTGAGATTGAGCCTGTGTCGAGCTCTGCCCTGGACATGCAGCCTGCTTAAGATTTTCTCTCCCTCTCTCTCTCGCCCCTCACTGCCCCTCAAAAAAAAAAAAAAAAAAAGGAAAGATGTGCTTAGCATAGTAGGTATAGTTTTTGTTTTTCAGCTTTATAAAACATGGTTTATTTTGATTTCTGAGACTTTGTTTTACTATTCTGTTTTTAGTGCGTATCCATGTAGTTACATTATCCACATAGGCACAGTTCGTTTATGTCCACTGCTGGGAAATATTCTGTTGTGTGATTATAACCCCGTTTAATCATCCGCTCTTCTGTTACTGGTGGGCAGTTTGGGTTGTTCCCGTTTGTTCTCAGACACACGTGCCCAGCCTTGTGTGTGCCCCACAGGGCACCAGTGCTTCTCAAAGTGTGCTTGGTGGACTAGTTGCCACAACCGAGACGAGGAGTTGGCGTCACTCAGTCCTCCGTTTAATTCAAGTGTCACTTTTTCTTTTTCTTCTTTTTTTTTTTAAATGTTTTTATTTATTTTTGAGAGGGAGGGAGAGAGAGAGAGAGACAGAGCACAAGTGGGGAGTGGGGCAGAGAGAGAGAGGGAGACACAGAATCCGAAGCAGGCTCCAGGCTCTGAGCTGTCAGCACAGAGCCCACCGTGGGGCTTGAACTTTTGACCTGAGATCTTGACCTGAGCTGAAGTCTGACGCTTAACTGACTGAGCCACCCAGGTGCCCCAGGTGTCACTTTTTCATAAGGCAAATTTTTTGATAAAAGAACGTTAGCGCATTGAATATTTTGAACATTTACCCCTGATCTTTCTTGTATAACTTCTTGTTTTCTTGGAACGATCCTGTGAGTTACAGGGTTTTAGGAAATTGGTTTTTTCCCCAAAGTCAGTGTATCAGTTGACTACGTCAACCAGTAACACTCGATCATACACTTCTATTGTTAGTGTTTGCTAACAGAGTAAGTGTAAAGTGACATTCCATTGTGGTTTTTATTTATTTATTTATTTGGTTTATAAACAGCATTTATGTCTCAGTGTTGTGGAGGCTGGAAGTCCATAGTGGTTTCAAATTACACTTCTCTCTATGATTGATCTGAGTATCTTCTATTTACTGGGCATCACTGTACATCATTCTGTAACACAGCTATTTTTGTCATTTGCTCACTTTTTAATAGTTTTTTTTTTTTTTTTTTTTTTTTTTTAAATCTGATCTACTGATCTAGTTGTACTGTGCATGTGTTTTCTCCCATTTGGTTACTTGTTCTTTCTTTTTGGCATCTTTTAATGAAAAGAAATATTTAATTTTAATTGAGTAAAGTTAGTCCTTTATTTTATGATTGGCACTTTTAAGATACCATTTAGGTTTTGTTTTTACACGTGCCTTTATCTGGAATTGATTTTTAACATATGAAATGTGGTCGATCTTGTAGGTTAATTTTATAGCTAAACACCTTGCTAAACCCTATGATTATTTCTAGTAACTTTTCTGCAGATTCTTTCAGGTATACACTTTTATTCTCTGCAATCATAACTATTTTCTTTTTTTTTTTCTTAAATGACACTTTGGGCTACAACTTCCATGCCAGTGTTGAAGGGCAATAGTAATACTGTTACCCATGTCCTACTCTTGATTTTATTTTTTTATTTTTTATTTTTAAAAATTTTTTTTAACATTTATTTATTTTGAGGGACATAGAGACAGAACGTGAGCAGGGGAAGGGCAGAGAGAGGGGGAGACACAGAATCCGAAGCAGGCTCCAGGCTCTGATGAGCCATCAGCACAGAGCCCGACGTGGGGCTCGAACCCACAGACCGTGAGATCATGACCTGAGCTGAAGTCGGCCACCCAACCAACTGAGCCACGCAGGCACCCCTACTCTTGATTTTAAAGGAAATACTGTATGCATCTCTCCAGCAAGAATATGTGTTGTAGGATTATCGGTAACAGTTTTTGGGGCTCAGGAACTTCTCTTGTATCCCTCCCTGGTTTTCCAGGAGCTTGTCATGAAAGATACTGAGTTTTATCAGACACTTAATGGGTGTGATAAAATAAGTCTAATTAGTTTAAGTCTAAACTTGTAGATTTATAAATGTTAAATTACCTTTCCGATACTGTCCTGTTATTTTGTCACAATGTATTGCCTTTTTTTTATACACTGTGTATTCTGTTTTCAGATTTTTTTGCCTAGGAGATTTTCATTTGTGATTATGAATGAGATTAGGCTAGTGGCCTCTAATACTCAGTATCTGTTGTCTATATTTGATTTGTGGATCAAGGTTATACTGACCTTAGAGAATGGGGGAGTATTCTCTCTTTTATTCTCTAGAAAAGTTTAAGTAAGATTACAATCCTCCCTTCCCTAAAAGTTTTATAGAATTCCCCCAGTAAAAATACATGGACCTGTGGTGGTTTGGTTTAAATTTTTTTATTATTTCAGTGGTGGTTTTTTTTTTTTTTTTTTATGATGGAACTATTCAGGACTTCTTTTTCTTCTTGAATATGTTTGGTTAGATATATTTTCTAATAATTTGATCATTCATTCATGCGTTTGTTTGTTTTGAGAGAGAGAGAGGGAGACAGAATCCCAAGTAGGCTCCTCACTGTCAGCACAGAGCCTGATGTGGGGCTCGAACCCACAAAACCGTGAGATCGTGACCTGAGCCGAAACCAAGAGTTAACCAAGAGTTAACTGACAGAGCCACCCAGGCACTCCAATAATTTGTCCGTTTAATCTAATTTTTCTATTCAGCATTAAATTTTTCAGAGTACTTTATCACTTCCATTTTGACTTATTCTTATTAATAGTTAGGGCCATTCTTCCAGTCCTAATAAAATTATTTGGTGCCTTCTTTCTCTTTTCCTGATGTGTCACACTGATTTATTGCCTTTATTATTTCAAAGAACCAAGTTTGGGGTATATCGATTCTCTCTATTGTATATGTTTTATCTCTGTTATATTTTTGCTTTATATTTCTTTGATTTTGATCCTTGTTTGTGTGTGTGTGTACCTTCTGTATTCTGTTACTGTTTTCCTGCTTCTTATCAAGAACACGGAGGGTGTAAACACCGAGCATGTTTTTCTTTTCTAATGTAAGTTTAAGAAGCCTTTACGTTTCTCTTTTCGTGCTTTATTTACTGATTTCCAAAATTATATTTCTAAGCACAAAGAAATTATGTGTTTATCTTAAACTTCCAGCTTCACCGTATTATGGTGGGAAACTTTGGTTTGTATGTCATTGACTTTTTGAAATTTGTTAAAACTTACTTTTTGACTTAATTTGTGATCAGTATTTTTTAATGTTACACGTGAGCTTGAGAATGAGAAAAGTATGCTCAAATCCCTACTGTGAGGGACATTTTCACTTCTGCCCTGCCATTCTGTCAGCTTTGGTGTTATACATTTGACACTCTTTTATTCGGTTTAAAAGTATAAAAATCATTTTCTAGTGAATTAATAAACCTTTTCCCTATACATTGTTACCCTCTATTTCTAATAATGCTCTATTCTTGATGTCTGTATTAACTAATAGTATTATGGAAGAAAGCCACTGTTCCTTGGATTTGCTTTTGCCTAACCTAACTTTCATGCTTTCATACTTTCCATCTCAGTGGTCTCTGTGTGGATCGTTTCTTTAGATGTGTTCCCTAGTTTTGTAATTTTCTTCTCACCCAGTTTAATCTGTTTCCTCTGACTTCATTTCTAGAAAAAAGTTTTTTTTGGTTTTATTTTGTTTTTAATGTTTTGTTTATTTTTGAGAGCACAAGCAGGGGAGGGGCAGAGAGAGAGGGTCAGAGTATCTGAAGTGGGCTCTATGCTGACAGCAGCGAGCCCAACATGGAACTTGAACTCTCAAACCATGAGATCATGACTTTGAGCCAAAGTCAGCCGCTCAACTGACCGAGCCACCCAGGTGTCCTGTTTCGTTTTGATTTCTTGCCTCTGCAGACGACAGGCCTGAAGGATAAAGCGTTTAGAAAAACTTTTGATCTTTAGAGTTTTTTAAAAAATCTCTGCATAGCTCTAATATTCTCTTGTTGGTTAGAGATCTTTATGATTCTCCCTTTTACTTATCTATTGCATCCATGGCTGTGCCAAGGTTCGGGCTCCAGCAGATCTCCTATTGGCAGTCCTTGAAGCTGTCGATTAATATTTCTGCTCACTCTTGGTGGGTTCCTCTCGTGGCGTTTGTTCTAAACGGCTAAAATTGGAATTGCAAAGACTATCTGCAGAAGCTTTTGTTGCTTCTGTTAGCTAGGGGTTGCCACTGGCTTGAGATCCCATTGGCCAACCCTGCGGCTGGCTCTCTGTAGGGATCCTGGCTTCCTTTTCCTGCCCTGGAGCTGACTGGTCCAGGGCTCAGCTTCCTCATAGTGAGCTACTACAAGCAAATGTGTCTGGGTATGACCCTGCCCCTCCAGTTTTCCAAATACTTGATCCAGATACAGGATCCAAATATAGATCCTGGCCCCACTTCTTCCACACTCTGGTCCCACTTCTGGTACTGTAGCCTTTTGGCACTTTTAAGAAGGTTGTAAACTTCTACCTTATGTGAGATTCATGATATCCCAAACTATCCTATCCTCTGGAGCTCCTGGTCGGTCAGAATTCTGGAAGCAAGGTCTAGTTCTATCTGCAAGACTTAGAGCTAGAGGGATTTTCCTCTTCAATAACTTTGACGCTGTTGATTTTAAATATGTTTAGGTATGTTTAAATATTCTCATTGAGGATAAATACTATTGGTCTTGTCGTTTACAAGAGGATAATATAGTAGGTTATTTGGATGTTTTCATTTAAAACCACATCATATGTAAAATATTTGTTTTTGTTTTTAATGTTTGTTTATTTTTGAGAGAGACAGAGACTGAGCGCGAGCTGGGGAGGGGCAGAGAGAGGGACACACAGAATCTGGAAGCAGGATCCAGGCTCTGAGCTGTCAGCACATTTCTGATTGTATTGTTTTTGCTTTTTTGGAAATGTTCATCATTTCTCACCTACAGGATATAGTTAAGACTCCCTTAGTACCACATTCAGGGCTCTTCCTCATACGGCCTTTACCGGCATTATCTCCTTCCTCATTATTCCTGTCTGTCCCCCTACCCCTTCCTTGAGTCTTTCAGTCTCTTTTCTTGAAATGTTTCTTTTCTTGAAATGTCCTTCTCTATAGTTGTACTGCCCACCCTGGCAGCCATGTCCGCCTAGAAAATGCTTACATAACCGTCTGTCCTTCCCTTACTGGAACAGTCATGCCCTCCGTGCTTCTCACAGCATCTCATACGTGCACGTATGTGGTGGGCTCGTTGGTTTGTGTCTTCTCCGGCCAGTATGTGATGCTCTTGAGGCTCAGTGAATACCCAGCTCTGCAGTATTTCTCCAGTACTTGATTCAAAATATATACTCACGGGGCACCTGGGTGGTTCAGTCAGTTAAGCATCTGACTCTTGGTTTTGGCTCAAGTCCTGATCTCACAGTTTCATGAGTTTGAGCCCCGAGTTGGGCTCTGCACTAGCAGCGCAGAGCCTGCTTAGGATCCTCTCTCTCTCTCTGCCCCTTCCCCACTTGTGCTGTCTCTGTCTTCTTTCAAAATAAACTTAAAAAAAAGTTTCGCTCTCGCTCTCTCTTTCGCTCTCTCTCTCTCTCATTAAACGCTGGTTAAATAATAATAAATAATTTGGGGTTTTTTGGGGGGGTCTTTTTTACTTAAAATGTTTTTGAGGTTTTTATTTTTATACATACAGAAAATAAAAGCCGCCCTCAGTGGGCAGCTCCATTCATTTTCACAAATTAAACACATTCCTGTAAAGAGCCCCAAGATCAGGAAACAAATCATTACCAGCACCTCAGTCCCCCACCTTGAGCCCGCTTTTGCCTGCCCACCCCTTCCTCGGTTAATTGCTGTCCTGATTTCTAACACTATTGATTACTTTCATCTGTTTGGGAACTTTATTTATTTATTTATTTTTGTAAATTTTTTTTTTAACGTTTATTTAGTTTTGAGAGACATACAGACAGAACATGAGCAGGGGAAGGGCAGAGAGAGGGAGACATAGAAACTGAAGCAGGCTCCAGGCTCCAGGCTCCGATGAGCCATCAGCACAGAGCCCGACGTGGGGCCCGAACCCGCAGACTGTGAGATCGTGACCTGAGCTGAAGTCGGCCGCCCAACCAACTGAGCCACCCAGGCGCCCTGTTTGGGAACTTTAATACAATCATGAAGTCTGTGTTTTATGCCGGACTTCTTATGTCAACTTTACGATTGTGAGACTCATCATTATTATCATGGGTAGTTGTATTTCAGATACTCACAGCTGTATGAAAGCTTTTACCTTTTTTCCATATTGTGATACTTGTTCTTACTCTTTTGTTTGTAGAAGGGGCTGAAGAGGAAAAAATGGAAACAGATACTGATGGTCAGCAGCCTGAAAAGGTGAAAGTCTGTTTGAATTCTTCTGCAACAGAAAAGACACAGAGAGCATACTTTTCATAACAAAATGGTTTGGGTTTATTTTGTCTTTGATCCCTCTCAGGGAACTACAGATGATTCTGTCAGCCATTTGGACTTTGCTGGTACAAGGTATAATTCTCACAAAGCATAACATAGGACATTTTTCACGTATTCATTCGAGGAAGATTTATCTACTCCCTAGCCTCTTCTTTTATATCCCTTTCAGGCACAATTGGGAAAATGAATACAAAATTGTTGTTTTTATGGATATTGAATTACAGGGTTGGGTCCTATCCTTATGCAAGAAGAGAATTATGAAATATTAAGGAATTTTGTAGGAGATTTAACTGCCAGCAGGAAAATGTTTAGAAAAGTCTTAATCAGAAAGTGACACTTGAAGTAGGTTTTAAAGAGCAAGTAAAACTATAAAGATTGAAACGGAGGAGCGGGAATCGAAGATTCCCCTGGCGTAGAGGAGACCCTGAAGCTAGTGTGCAGAAGGCATCAAAAGTGGCCCCTGTGTTTGTGACTTGATCTCTGACCCAGAGAGGCTGTAAACACATGGTGAGTGAGGCAGAACAGGACTTCACAGCCTCTTCAAGTCAGGGGCGCACGATTTAACAATGGACAAAGGACCTGAATAGACATTTTTCTAAAGAACCTATACACATGACCAGCAGACACATGAAAAGATGCACAGTATTGCTCATTGTCAGGTAAATGCAAATCAAAACCACAACGAGATACCACCTCATACCAATCAGAAAAGCTAGTATCAAGAAGTATTAGCAAGGGTGTGGGGAAAATGAACCCTCGTGCACTATTGATGGGAATGTAAATTGGTGCAGCCACTGGAAAACTGTGGCACTTCCTCAGACAATTAAAAATAGAACTACCGTATGATCCAGCAATTCCACTACTGGGTATTTATCCAACAAAAATGAAAAGATCTCTGCACCCCTATGTTCACTGCAATGTTATTTATAATAGCCAAGATATGGAAGCAACATAAATAAATGTCCACTGATGAATGAATGAATGGATAAAAAAGAAGTGGGTCCGTCTCTCCATCTCTGTCTCTCTCTCTCTCTTTCACACACACACACACAGGAATATTATTACTTAACCATAAAAAAGCATGAAATCTTGCCATTCATGACAACATGAATGGACCTAGAGGGTATTAGAATAAGTGAAATAAGTCAGAGAAAGACAACTGTTAATATTTAATTTCCATATGAAATCTGAAAAACAAAACAAAACAAAAAATTACAAATAGACCCAAAAATACAGAGAACAGCTGTTGACTGCCAGAGAGGAAAGGGGGGTTGGCGGATGGGCAAAATAGGTAAAGGAGGATTAAGGTACAAATTTTGGTTATAAAATCAGTAAGTCATAGGGTTGAAAAGTACAGCATAGGGAATATAGTAGTGTAGTAATATATGGACAGAAAGTAAGTAGATTTATCATAGTTAACATTGTGTAATGTGTAGAATTGTCAACTGTGTTGTAAACCTGAACCTAATATAACATTTTATGTTAACTATACTTCAGGTGAAAAAGGAAGATTAGGAGCCATGATGAACATTTACTCACTATTTGAGTGAACATACACAATCTGGATTTAAGGTGTTGATTACATGTGTTGTTTTAAAATTGTATATAGATAAGGAGAAGGTGAGGATAAGAGTAAAATTAATTATAATTCTTACACTATTCTAAATACCAGGCTTTGTACTTTCATTTATGAATTCATCTGGTTCCTGGTCTCGCCGTGTCAGTATCCATCTCTTCATTTTATAGACAGTGTTACATGATTTGTTCAAAGTCACAGGGATTTCAAAACCAGCAAATAAAGTCAAATTCTGACCAGAAGAATTGAAGTTTTCAGTCCCCAGAGCATAATCACTGCTGTCTTATTGTGGCTTTCCCTAAGAACCATTAGCAAATGACTGTATTTAAGACTTTGTCGGCTTTAATTTTAGCATTATTCCGTCTTCTTCGTGGTTGATAATGTACATTTTAAATGATCTTGGTTCTTTTGGACAGGTAATCAGTAATTCATTTGTTTATTAAGTATTTCTCTATTTAACCAGTAAATAACATAAATGAATTTCTGTGACATTCCTTTAGATGTTTTGACCCTGGCTTTATAGCACAGGGTGGAAAGAGGGCAGGGACTGTGTGTTTTGGAGGTGTATTAACATGAGAGCACTCAGGTGTGGAGGTAGTGAAAGGTGTTTCTTCGAATGTTTTGATTTCTTTTCTGGCTCTTCTCTGCAAGGCCCTAGTGCACTTCCTGCCAAAAACAGTGGAATCTTTGTTACTCTTAGATAATATCACTTGTAGAAGGACTGGGTTTTTTTGTTTTGTTTGTTTTGCTCACTCTCTATTCTCTACTTTTGTACCTCTTTCAGGCAGAAAATAAAGGGGAAAACGAAACAGATGAAGGTGATAAAGCACAAGATGGAGAAAATGAAAAACATAGTGAGAAGGAGCAGGACAGTGAAGTTAGTGAGGATACCAAATCAGGTAATTTCCGGAAACTCTTTAGAGTTTATTATGTGAAACAAAAAGGCATTGGGGAACTGTGAGCAATTTAATTACATAGAAATATGTCCTCACTCATTGGGGTTTGTTTATTTGTTTTAAGTTTGTTTGTTTATTTGTTTATTTAGAGAGAGGGTGTGAGCAGTGGAGGGGCACAGAGGGAGAGAGAAAATCCCAAGCGTGCTCCACACTGTCAGTGCAGAGCCCAACATGGAGTTTGATTCCATAACTGTGAGATCATGACCTGAGCCACAACCAAGAGTCAGACGCTTAACTGACTGGGCCACCCAGGTGCCCTGGGCTTGTTTTTAATGTAACAATAAAGTGTTCGAATTTGAGTTTTATTTGGCTCCTAGGCACCAGTGCTAATACCAGTGGCTACCTTGTTTTCAGTAGTGCATAGACAAATGAGAGGCTCATTGTGACAGCAGTCACGGTCAGTGGCTGGCGGGTCCGTCGCGCCTGTCTCAGAAGGCTGGCGGAAGTGCTTTGTTCTCATTTCCTCCGGACACTAGGGTTTCTCAGAGCATTTCATTGACTGATCTTGTTGGTCTTACGGCAGGGCTTAGTTCCCTTTATATTCTAGTGAACTACACAGAGAGCTTAGAGAAATGAAGGGAAGACAAAGCATACTATTTAGAAAATCTGTCTCAGATGGAGGCTCCCTTACATGCGTGGAGTGGCTCTGCAAAAGTCTTACAAAGAAGAAGGCACTGAGATCTCTTTGTAACCTCAGTCCTGGTTCGTCATGTGGCGGAGGTGAGAAGTAAGATGGCTTATTGAGATGGGGCACACTGGTAATAAGGCTTTCTGATTTTTTTCAGAAGAAAAGGAAACTGAAGAGAACAAAGAACTCACTGATACTTGTAAAGAAAGAGAAAGCGATCTTGGGAAGAAGAAAGTAGAACATGAAATTTCCGAAGGAAACGTGGCCACGGCCGCAGCAGCTGCTCTCGCCTCAGCTGCAACCAAAGCCAAGGTTTGCCACTGACAGCCCTTTCCAGGCTCCTGCAAGCCGTGAATGGTCGCATTGTTGTCAGTTACTGGGAACCTTTAGTATAAAGAGCTTTGCACCCAACACGAGATGTCTACTTGACCGGCGTTTCTAGGTTAAGGACTGTGCGGGCAGGAGGGGTGGGGGTGAGTTGCAGGTCTGGTCCCGGAGCGGGGCTCCCTTCTAGGCCTTGTGTGTACCACACCGCTTCTCGCTCAGCTCGTGGGGACCACAGAGACGTAGCTGAACTTAGAGTCCGTCGCGTTTGCCCGCAGAACCTGTCTGGGACTATGGTTCCAATTTCTGTTCGATTGAAATATTTGTGATTTTTAAGACAAAAATCTGTTTCCTTGTATAAATACTTCACCCTGCTCTTACAGACTGAAAGGAAAGAGGGGGATCTAAAATAACTCTTTTTCTTCTTGAATTTGCCAGCTTTTCTGGGGGTGGTGTTCTCTATTTATAACCTAGTATTGGCTTCACGGCATATTTAAGAAAAAAAGGAGAATGTTATTTTCCCCACTTTGTGTTGCTTTCGTGTCTTAAAGCATTCCAGGCATGAATATGTGAAGTTTTAAAAAACCTTTTCACCCCTTCTCCATCTTACCCTCTGAAGTAGCTTCCTTCCATTATAGATTCTCATGTTTTGAGCAGTGTTTACTGGAACATACCTAATCATTTTATCTCGAGCTGTTCTTAATCCATCAGTAAAGATTTTCTTTCATGGCCTTTAGCATCCACAAACTGTTCAGCTGTGCAGACTGCTTCTCCAAGTGTTTAATCTGTGGTGCATGATTTATGACAGACCCACAGATGACCCGGTTCAAACCACAAGACCACTCTTTCGAGTTCCCACGCATCAGGCATAGGTGTGGACAGTAAGGAGGAGGGTGTTTACAGGGCGCGGCCTGCTCAGTCAGTCCAGATAGCAGCCCCAGCCGATGCTGCAAATCCTGTGTTCTTACTGCCCGGTCTCTTCCCCAGATGCCTCCCACTCTTCATGGTGGTTTAGTTGTGGTTTTAGGTATTCTCTCTCCTCTACTCTTAGGATGAGTGAGTACTTCTCTAGACACCAGTTTGACAGCTGTTTCCCGTTCATTTGGTCTTGCAGCTTCACTGGAAGCAGTTTTTTGAGCCTCTGCATCTCCTTTCAGGCTGGAC
Organism: Paguma larvata; assembly: GCA_030068075.1. Classification (NCBI taxonomy): domain Eukaryota; kingdom Metazoa; phylum Chordata; class Mammalia; order Carnivora; family Viverridae; genus Paguma; species Paguma larvata. Next base: position 16,091,698 of record CM057842.1, on the reverse strand, counting down.
CCTTTGGCACCTCATTGTCCCAGAGTGAAGTTCTTGTTGTTCAGGCTGCACTCAGGGATCTTAGAGACCTTAAGGATGAGCTGGAGGCCAGGAGGGCCTCTGTCCTTTGTGACATTTATCAGGAGAAGGCACAGCCATCCACCAGACTTCAGAGCTGTAGCCTAAGGTCGTCTTTCTCTCCCCTCATTCTTTCACTTTCCATGGCTATTCGGCCACCAAACCCTTCCTGGTGTGTTAGTGCCTCTGGTAATGCCCAGGCCCTTCACTTTTCCCTTAGTCTGGCATTCCTCATCTGCTTCAGCCCATTCTCTGTCTTCAGCCAAAGTAATCTTCTTTATTTTAGAAATTTTGTATTGAAATGTAACATTTGTAGAAGTAGATATATATGTCTACAGCTAGTGAAATTTTCACAGACCGAGCCCACCTGTGGGCTCACACACAGCACCCACTTCAAGCAGCATAACATTCCTAGCCCTCCAGAAGCTTCCTTATATTCCCTTCCAGTTATTGCCTCCCTGTCCCTCCCCCACCCCCTCACCCCCCAGGAATGGTTGCTAGCCTGTCTCCTAATACAATGGATTACTTTCTGTTTTTCTGAAGAATCTTTAAAAATACAAATAGGAACATGATACTTTAAACTCTCTATTTCTCTTCAGGCTATAATTTCAAACTCTTTAGTATAGAATTCACAAGATTTTCATGATCAGGACCCATCTCAGTTCTCAGGCGTCATTTTTTGCCTGTCCGTCCTGTTCCGGGCGCTTCCCCCTGACAGAACCCACTGTGTGATCTCCATTTGGGCTTTTTTGGACTCTCTTCCCTCTCACAGAGATGTTTCTCTCCCTCTCCCTTCCGTTATTTCTCTTCTCTCTGCCACTGTGTCAGCTTCACTGTAAGTTGCTGGAGACGGAACAAAAATGGTAGGTTACCGTAAATCGTTTTCATAGCTGACGAAAACATGATGTTAACATGTACCCCTTTGGGCACAAAAGTTTGTGTGCTGTGTACTTCTGACCACCTTGCCACAGCTGTTTGACTCCTTTCCTGCGGAGAAACCGCTTTTACGCAGCAGTCGCCCTGCTCCTTCGATATTCTCTGCAAGGTTTAGAAGAGTTCAAAGAACATTTTCCTTCCAGGTCACCGAATCTCCACTCTGTCATCCTCACTCAGTCTTGTTTCTAATAACTGGGAAAGGAGATCTTTATTCTCATGACAGCTGTGTTTTCCACAGATCTGTGAGTGATACACATGCGTGTGACACATGACTTGGCACGCATGAACTGTTCAGTGCCACTTAACAGCTGGTCTGATGCATTTCACAGCACACATAATCATCTTTGTGCTACATGGGAATTAAGAGTAAGGAATTCACTTAAATTACTGTAATTAGTACAGCTGATCTCGCCAATCCAAGTTTTCTCTTATTCTCTTTTTGTTCTTCTGTATCTATAAACAGCTTTGTTATTAAGAGTTTTTCTTGATACATTTTAATTGTTTGTCACACTGACATGGAGTAGTAATTAGAGGTTCTGAATCTAGTTCCAAAACACACAGGGAGGGTGGGCATGCTCTCTGGCTTTTCCCCAGCCTTATTGTACGAGGGACTCTTAGGTAGTGTCTCCATTTCTTCACTGCACTCCCAGCAAGCTGTGAATTGACCTACCTGAAGAGTGGTGTGTGGGCGTGGGAAGGAACACCACTGGCTGGGTGCTCTACATCCCTTCCATCTGGGTGCTTAGTTTTAGCCGGATGGAAGAGTTCAGAACTATTGCTAGAATAAATTAGAAACCTGAAAAACTAGAACGTTCTCTTTATTCAGCAGCAGCAGTTCTCCATTCCTCCAAGATGGCAGAAATCACATTTTCTTTCTTTCTTTTAATGTTTATTTTTGAGAGAGCGCAAGTGAGGGAGGGGCAGAGAGAAGGGGACAGAGGATTTGAAGCCGGCTCTGCACTCCCGGGCTGACATCAGCGAGCCTAATGTGGGGCTTGAACTCACCAACCGTGAGATCATGACCTGAGCTGAAGTCGGACACTTAACCGAAAGAGCCACCCAGGTGCCCGAGATCATATTTTCTTAAGACTATAGACGTGTCCTTTAGATTTATTCTGTCACTGCCCCTCCCCATGTATCTTGAAATGGCTAAACTAGGTTTGTCTTCGTGGTAACTAGATATTAGTTCTGGGTAACAGGAAGATTCTTTCTTATTTCTCTGAGATACCTCTTACTTGCTTCTCTTTGCCTGAAATTCTCTCTTGAGATGGGAAAGTTTTTCATTGTTCATTGTAGTCATAAGGCTTTACCAGATAAGTGTTTGCTGAAATTGACTAATACTATATGCATTGAGCTTTGAAACCATGTCTTTTTACTTGATGATGTTCTAGAGAGAAACCCGAAGGAAGAATTGACCTGTTTGTTCATTTTGCCTATAGTTAGCCCTTTTCACTTTCATCTTTATATGACTGAACAGAAAACTCCTGTTCCACCAGCTGGACTTTGTGCGTTGTTATGTAAAGTTCACCAGAACTCTGTTACAACCAAGTTACTTCTTTGGTATCAATCTCTTTTAGGTTGTTTCTCCACATAGCAGGCATCTGGGACACACTCCCATACCTCATCATTCTTAAGTTCCATAAAGCCAGTATGTGAAGGAATGGGAGCTCCCTACAGCCCTTCCTGGGGAAGCTCTGGTCATCACTGCTGCCAGACCTCCAGGAATGTATAGCCTGAGCATAGCAGTGCTCCTGCCCCTGTTACCCAGGGCTGTGTGACCATACAGAACCTAGCGGCTTAAGACCATCATCGCTTTATCGCATCTTAAGATTTTTAAGAGTGAGAAACTCAGGCAGACTCCGTTGGAAAAGGCCTGCTCCATGTGACATTGGCTAGGTTTGCTCACGGCTGGGCTGTGAAGGAAGGACCTGAGGCAACCTTCCTGCTATGCCTGATGTGTAAGCAGAGTAGCTGTGCGACCTGAGACTGGCTGGCATCACTGTCTCCACACAGCTCATCTACAGAGTTAGTTATCTTGGACTTCCTCATATTAGGTTGGTATCAAAACAGTTGGACTTTTACGTGAAAGCTTGTAACTTTTAAGAGAAAAGCGTCCCAAGCTACCAGAAGGGGAACCTGCTGGTGTCTTATGACTTGGGCCCCCAGCCTGACACCGTATAACCTCTACCCAGCTCCACCAGTCCAAAGTTCTATCCAAATTCAGCACCTGGGTGACTCAGTCCGATTAAGTGTCTGCCTTCAGCCCAGATCATGATCTCACGACTCGTAGGTTTGAGCCCAGCATTGGACTCTGTGCTGAGAGCTCAGAGGCTGGAGCCTGCTTCGGATTCTGTATCTCCCTCTCTCTCTGCGCGCGCCCCCCCCCCCAAATAAACAAACAAAAGTGCTGTCCAAATTCAAGGTGAGGGATCATCAGCCACGCCTCTACACAGAAGGCATGCCACCTTAACCCCCCCGAGTCTGCCCTCTGGTCACCAATTACCTGCATATCTCCCAATTGGAAAGTAAACATTCCATGGTTTCATGTTATTATGATGATCCGGCTAAGGCTGGGGTTTTGAGATCTTCTCTAAATCAAGTTCGGATACAGAGGAAGCTCTTTAGGAGCAGTCTTCCAGTGCAGCTCTTTGCTTGTAGGCCTTGTCAGTCAGAAGAATTTGAGGACTGACCTAAAAGTGGTGGAAACATGGAGGGAAACTGTACTCATATTCATTAAGTGTGAAGACGGAAGGCCTTGCGGGAGCACACATAGTTCGGAACAACTTTGACATCCAGTCAGGCATACATTTCCCCTGTTTGTCTTCTCGGAGCCCCTGTCTCGCCCCCTACGACTTATTCTCTACGGCTTTTGACTTGGCCCTCTGGGCTTTGGATACTGCATTCTGAATCCTTTTCCTTTTCCATTAAAAAATGAGCCCAGTTTGCTGCTCTGAGGGGCCTTTCTTAGCCTGCAGTATGAGTCCCAGAAGGAAAGGAAAGAGCGAAGGGCGGGGGGGGGGGGGGGATTGTGGAAACTTGTTGGAAAACATTAACTTGTAGTAATATGGAATATATGAGACACACTCTTAAAGATACTTGGAGGCCCTTCTGTCTAGTAGAGAAGGTCTAAGAGTAAGAGGCAGGTTTGCCCTTATTCTTAGAAATCGTAAGGTTCTTAGAAATTCTACCGTGCACTTCGATCAGAAGGTCTTACAGACACACCTTGAGCTGTTTACTCTCAGTTCACGATTAACTGGTAGTGTTCTGAATTTTATCTTTGTCCTGAAGCTATTTTTTAGTTTCAGACACTTGCTGGGAGCAACTAGAGGTGAGAAAGTTTTATTTTAAACCTTGTTCTATTTACTTTTAATTGTCTAGGAGATTTCTAACTCCAGTAATGATGGCCTGAAAACGGAATAGTTGCCTCTTTGGTTTCTTTCTCTCCTAGCTGCTTTTATTAAAATACCTAAAGAAAGTTATGTTTTGCCTGGAAATCACTCCAGCCAGATCCACAAGTTCATTAGTGACTCCTGTCTTACACATCACCAGAAGTGACAGTGTTTCCAAACTTCTCTTTGGAGAGAAGATCTGCTTCTCTCCAACCTCCAGGAACATTTCCCTCTCTGCCTTAAAAGCTCTTGCCAGTGGTTTTCTGGAGATCCTTTCAGCCTGTGTCCACTGCATGATCTGAAGCCCACGCTGAAGATATTTGATAAAACAGCATCCCATTTCCAGATACCAAATTCTTTTCCCATAGCAAGACTTAGTGGTTTTAAAAAAAAACATGAATGTGCAAAATTTGAGCACTAAACACCTATGCAGTTCTGCTCCATGTGGTATCAGTCTGAATCATTTAGTGGTACTCCCCTCACAGGTAGGTTCATGGAGAGTCCGAGACAGATTCCTTCAAGTCCTCATCTGTGGCCGAGGTGGCTGGTTCCTTTTCCCTCTTCATGCAGTCTTGAGGTCTCTCTCTCTGATTTCTTCCACATTGATCATAGTTAGTACATGACAGCTGGGGACTCCCAGAAGGCACGTTCCAAGAGACAAGATTTGAAGTTTCCAGGCTGGGAACTGGAAAATGGCACCACTGTTTTCTCTTGGGCAAGGCAATTACAGAGCCTGCCTTGATTCAGGAGGAGGGTTTGTGGACCCTCCTCTCCATGGAAAGAAGGCCAGTGAGTTTGTGGCCCTCTTTAATCTACTGCACGTCCCTTCCAAGAATTCCCCAGGAAAGTATCCGCCAAAATATCTATTGTTCTCAACAGGCATTTGTACCTAACTGTAAAAGACTTTGGATTTAGAATTAAAATTTTTAGTTCCAGCTCTACCATTTACTAGTTTCTTAACTTAGGCAACTAAAATAAATTTTCTGAGCCCGTTACCACTTGGTTTGAACCAGAGGTCCTTTCTGATCTACCTTTGTAACAAAATTATTAGAAGAATCAAGTTAAGAATTTAAAAAGCATTCTGTAAGCTAGAAAGTGCCATGTTTTGATTATTCATGAAACCAGTGTTTGAGGGTCCATTATGTGCTAGACTCTACTACAGTGGTAGGTTTATTTGGTGCCAAAGAAATACGGATGGTTCCTGCCCCTTGGGAACTCAGCTCAGCCCACCAGTCTTGAACTTCACGTTTTTGTTGAGCCATTGGGATGTATGTTTAGTTGCGAAGGAAAAAAAAAAGAATATGTATAAAATGTTGGAAATATAACCTTAGGAAGTTAGTATTAAGTGAGATCTAATTAGGGATTATATACAATTTTATATAATTTCTTGGAATGCAGCTTTCTTACACACAACACCTAAATCTGTTCTACTTCTGCGTATTTCATTTTTACACAAGTTATGTTTATAACTGGATTACTACCTTAATAGACACTTTAAGCTCTAACAACAAAGATGTTTCGTATGTAATGTCACAGATGATTTTTTAGTTTCTTGAACTCTTTCATCTCCTAGATGTAGAAACAGACCCAGAAAAGTTAATGAGAAGCCTCAGGTTATATGACTAGTTAGTTGTAGAACCAAACCAAAACCCAGATCTACAGACTTGGAGTCTGGTGATCCCAGCCAGTGCGGAAATGCAATCTGATAAAATTCTCCATTCCAATGAAAATGTTTTCAAACATCGTGCAATTAAAAACTCAACAGATAGCTCAAAAAAAAAAAGAAAAAAAACACCCCACCCTCCTTTTTTTTTGTTTGTTTTCTTAGTATGTCTTTGATTTAAGTTTCTAATTTTTAAAAACCAAAAAATAAAGAACAGAAGAAAGAGGAAAACACTAACTCCTCCATGTCTCCGTGTGTCAGCTTTCTTAGTGGCCGGTTTTGTTCCGAGGTGCACTTCAGAACGAAGTTTCCTTCCCAGTTCACCTAACTGTGACCCTTGGCAAGATAATTAACTTTTCTGAGCTTCAGCTTCTTTCTTTTTATATAGAGTTCAGTTTTCCTTTTTGGTGGGGTTATTTTTAGAAGTAAAAGAAGTGGCATGAAAATACAGCATGGTGGCTAGAAGGATGTCAGTGCTTCATAAAACCCAGGAAACGCCCCCCCCAAGTCCAGTAATGCATTTCAACAGCTCACTCTTGTTTTTACCTTCTAAGATTCTCTTTTCTTTTCTTTTCTTTTCTTTTCTTTTCTTTTCTTTTCTTTTCTTTTCTTTTCTTTTCCTTTTCTTTTCCTAGCAGACATGAGTAGTATTTGGATCCCTTAACCACTTTTGTCACTGGATAAGTGACTCTTATCCAGTCACTTCAAGCCTCTGTGAAGGCTTTATAATTTCCAAGAATCTGCTCCTAAGCCTTTGTGACTTCTGTGGCACCGAATCCATAAAGTGGCAAAATTTCTTAGAGTCTTGGTGGCAGGACGTGTGCTGTTCTGTGAAACATTTTACCTTCTTGCCTTCTCCCAGGTGCAAATGAATCTTGTACCAGTAACAATAAGAATAATCCTAGAAGGTAAAAAGGAGGCTCGGGGCGCCTGGGTGGCTAAGTTGATTGAGCATCCGACTCTTGGTTTCACCTCAGGTCATGATCCTAGGGTTGTGGGATGGAGCCCTACATGGACTCTGAGCTGAGTGTGGAGCCTGCTTGGGATTCTCTCCCCCTCCCCCTCCCCCACTGCCTTCTGCCCCTCTCCCCTGCTTGTTCACCCATTCCCTAAATAAATGAATATTTTTTTAAAAGAAGGCTCTAACCCCTAGATTGAGAAATGCAGGAGATCGAGAAATACCGTGTTAATACATTCATTAGGGACCAGGCCACTTCTTTCAGAGAAATTTACTGTTTCATTTCTTTTCTCACAAATAAGAATTGTGAGATGGAGCAAAGTAGAAGATGCAGTCATTTGGTTTTAGTAATTGTGTAGAGAAAATCAGAGCTGATACATAAATAAACATTATTATTAAGACTTGAAATATGAAAAAACTAAATGTGCAATATTAGTTGTTTTCTCCTATTTCTATTCAAAATCCAGATGTTATCAGCCTTATCAATGAATAATGCTTATACTTGTAATAGGGGTAATTTTGATAACTTATTAAAATTTTTTCTTTAGGGGCATCTGGGTGGCTCAGTTGGTTAAGTGTCCAACTCTTGATTTTGGCTCAGATCATGACCTTGCAGTTTGTAAATTTGAGCCCCGCATTGGGCTCTGCGCTGATGGCACAGAGCCTTCTCTCTCTCTGCCCCTTCTCTGCTCTCTGTTTCTTTTTCTTAAAATAAAAAAGCAAACATTTTTTAAAAAATTAAAATTTTTTTCTTAAACTAGAGGTCAGTCTAATAATTCCATAATTCTTTAATAGTAAATAAACTGCCATAAAGTTCAGAGACCTAAGCTTTTGTTTGTTTCTTTTCCTGAGATTTTTACTCAGATTTGTTTCTTCAGTTTGAGGGCCATGGTTTTTTTCATCCTTCACTCTGAAGTGCCCACATTAACTTGTAGAGATTTCTAGTGGTTTTTCTCAACTTGAGCACAGGTGAGTTATAGGCTTTTGATAAAGGCTGCCTCTTTTCCCAGTTTGCTTTCCACCTCAGGTCCTTGTTTCCTCTAAAATTGCCAAGCATGCAAAACGTGGGGCTTCCTCAAGGCTTGGCCCCGATAGTGACAGTCAGGTAAACAGATAAAGTGCAGTGCAGTGAGTATTGTCCTGGAGTCTGTGGGAGCCAAGAAGCTGCCCAGAGGAAGTGATGCCTAATGCTGAGTCTTAAAAGACATGTTGAAAGTGGTCGGTGCAGGTAGAGGAGGGTCTCCCAAGCAATTGGGCTCCCAGGGCATCAGCTGTGTTACAGCTCACAAGTAGGAAGCACCCACTATATTCTGGGCACTGTTCTGCATACATTGTGTGTGTCACACGTGAGGAAATCATCACAAAGAGATAGGGTACCTTCTGGACCATGGTTACAGACATATTTCGTTTTATTGTGCTTTGCAGATTCTGAAGTTTTAAGAAATATTTGTTTATTTTTGAGAGAGCGCAAATGGGGATGGGAAGGAGAGAGAAGGAGAGAGGGAATCCCAAGCAGGCTCCGTACTGTCAGTGCAGAGCCCAACACGGGGCTCGATCTCACGAACCATAGATATGACCTGTGCAGGTCACATCAATCAAGTCAGACACTTAATCGGTCTGATTAAGAGCCACCCAGATGCACCCCCCCCTTTAAAAAATATAATATACATATATATTATTTATTTTTGAGAGAGAATACGCATGTTATGTGTGCATGCAAGCCCAGGTGGGGCAGAGAGAGAAGAGAGAGAGAATCAATCCCAAGCAGGCTCCACTCTGTCAGCAGGGAGCCTGACACAGGGCTCAATTTCACGAACCATGAGATCATGACTTGAGCTGAAATCAAGGGTTGGACGCTTAACCCACTGAGCCACCCAGGTGCCCAAGTCTTACACTTTTAAACCTGATCTTTGAGTTACTATTTTCAGTTAGTATATATTTTAGTCGTAATTTCAATCAAGTGCATATTGATTCTTATACAAAGTCTAAATCTATTAAAATTCTCTTTTTATCCATATTTCCCTACATTTTCTTAAACATAGTAATCTTATTTTAATGTTCTCGCCTGCTAAGTCCAATGCCTGTGCCATCTGTGGATCTTTTTTGATTGAATGCCACATATGTATAAAAATTTAGATTCTCTCCGCATGCCTGGGTGGCTCAGTCAGTTCAGCGTCCAGCTCTTGAATTTGGCTCAAGTCGTGATCTCATGGTTCATGGGATTGAGCCCCATGTAGAGCTCTGCACTGTCAGTGCAGAGCCTGCTTGGGATTCTCTCTCTCCTCTCTCTCTCTGCCCCTCCCCTGCTGGTCCACACACTCTCTCTCTCTCTCTCTCTCTCTCTCTCAAAATAAACATTAAAACAAATTTAGATTCTCCATATAAAAATAAAAGGAGAAATATTTATATACAAAATCCAGATGCCCCAGGTGATAACAGAACTGAGAGGGGGCGGGGATTGAGTTGAAGCTAGATGACACTTTGGTCATTCTCCTCCAGGACCACCTCTCTGATCCTTGTGTGTGACTTTCCTCCGGAAGTTACAGTTGAGATCTTGAAACAATCTTTATCACTTGAAAAGGGAGTTCTCAGGAATTTCTGTTCTTCCTTGAACCTAACTCGTTAGCTTCACATCCTCTGCATCTTCAAAGTTTGCCAAGTGTCTGAGATGGTGACCAGCTTGGATTTGAAGTCCCATACGTCCCTACCAGCATCACGTCATCCATAGGCATGAGTTCTTCATATATAGTGGACACAAGTCTCTCATCACACATACGATCTGCAAATACTTTCTCACAGTCTGTGAGTTCTGCTTTCACCTTTTGATGGTGTCCTTTGAAGCAGAGATGTTTTTGATTTTGATGAACTTTAACTTCTCAATCTTCCCTTTTAACATTTGTGCTTTTGGCGTCACATCTAGGAAATCTTTCACTTTAACCCAGGATCATTTAGATTTACTTCTGTTTTTCCTTCCAGAATTAAAACAAATTTTTTTAAGATTTATTTATTTTTGAGAGAGAGACAGAGTATGAGCAGAGAAAAGGAAGAGAGGGGCTCGAAATTAAGAACCACAAGATCATGACCTGAGCCAAAATCAAGAGTTGGACGTGTAACTGAGCCACGAAGCCTCCCCATATCATGTGATCTGTGTTTAAACTTGTTACTGGCGTAGCTCAGAGTGGTTAGGGAGAAAGCTGTATCATGAACAGCTGTAGATTGTTGGTAAAACCTCATCATCACCTTTTGCTCATACATGTGTCTCTTCCTGGAGATGAATCTCTATGGTATAAAACTGCTTTTCTCTTCTCCAACTATAACAGACTGAAAAATAAGATTCTCATTTGAGTGTCTTTTAATTTAGCTCCCGAAAGCCTCTGTTAAATGCCTCCTGCGTGTTAGCTCCTTCTAGATTCTGTTAGAAACAAAGATTGTTAAGACAGCCACTTCGTGTTCCTTCTCACTTGTGTAGAAGCAAGATGAGCACATAAATTCAACAGATACAATGAAAGTGAATGCAAAATGCTGTTGGGAGTTTGTTGGTGTAAGCTCTTAGATGGTGTCTGGTTTCGTGGGATTGACCCCTTCCCAGGCAGAGGTAGTCAGGACCAAATAGGAGACTCTCATCCTCTTGGTGTAATGTGGTGCCTTCCTCTGTGTGCTGCTGAGTCGGCAGGAAATGTGAATGAATAGGGCTCATCATCCGTCCTGTGGCCGGCGAGTAGCACATTGTTCCAACGTTACTTCTTGTTCTGTACTCTATTCATTTCTCTTGCTCTGGATCCTATCCGCAAACTTAGGGGTGGAATGTTGTTCACCCTCTCCTTCCCACATGCAGTTCCACTCGCTAGAGAGAAGGCAGAGGCTTTGCATCTGAGTGTTGGGTGCTGAAGAAATTCACTGCTTAGCTGTCCTTGGACAGTTCATAAGGAGAGAAGGATAGTGAGGGGAGGCATAGAGGAAAGGTGTGAGGGTGTGAGGTAAATGGGTGGTAGATGAGAAGTGTACCCCTCTTTTTGAGGGGAGTAGTTTACCATGGGAAGGAGGGTTTTTTTGTTTTGTTTTTTCGTTTTTCTTTTAACCCTTTAACAGGGTTATTTATACCTATAAGGGCCAGAAATTCAGCAATAGTTATTTTAAATTCAAGTAAATGTTTGTTAGAAACATACAAAGGGGGCATCGGGTGTTGTTCTTAATTACATAATCCCTATTTTGAACAGCAGCTTCGGCATTTCGTGCCTCTACTGTAAACAAATGTTTACCTACCTGATTCGAATGATCTTTTACTCTTAGCACCTGGCCGCCGTGGAAGAGAGAAAGATCAAGTCTCTGGTGGCCCTACTGGTTGAGACACAAATGAAGAAATTGGAGATCAAACTGCGACATTTTGAGGAGCTGGAAACTATCATGGACAGAGAGAAGGAGGCTGTAAGTAAGGGGAAGTTTGTAGTGGCTTTTTAACCATTAAATGCTGACCACCTTTCCTAAACAAGTTAGATAAAATGAATGGTAACCTACTCCGTTGGTTCTTGTTTCTGTGTTTCTTTGCCCTTTTAAAGGGATTATCAGCCGTTGAGGATAAACAGAAGGCACTCTCTTCTCATTCCCAAACTAATGATTTACACCTCAGCTTTTACGCCCCCCCTCCGCTTTCCCAGGTGCATGGTGGTATCAAGTTACATCTTAGATGTAACTTATTTTATTCTCTACTTGTTTCCAATAAAGTAGAAGTTACATAGTTCCATTGTTTGGTTCAAGAATTTACTTGATTTCTTGTCTCTTCAATACAAATACCAGAAAGTAGGAGTTAATCTCATCTTGAGTGAGGAGCCTTGTTTCCCTGATACCTTTTAACCAAACCCTCCCCCAGTCCAACCTTGGACTCAGTCTTCCTGCCTTCCCTGCGTGGTGAAGGTCAGGTGGGGCCAGGCCCTTGCTGAGCTCCTAAGTAGTGAGGGGGGAAGGGAGGGGGAGACACTTCCCATAGAAGGGTGTGGCCCAAACAGGATCAAGAGAATGATAAAAAAGGCCAAAGATAAGGAAGGAAGCAACAAAAAGTAAGAAATATACAAGCAGGGAAACAGTTACTCAGGTGATTTGGGGAGAAATTTTTTTTAATGAGTCGACTAGAAGAGGAATTGGTAACATTCTAAGCAATTGACTAAATTTGAGGATTTAGCTAGGGCTTGTTCTGATATTTTAACTTTTTTTTTTAAGTTTTTATTTATTTTGAGAGACAAAGAGCCCAAGCAGGGGAAGGGCCGAGGGAGAGGGAGAGGGAGAGGGAGAGGGAGCGGGAGCGGGAGCGGGAGAATCCAAGTAGGATCTGCTCTGTCAGCACAGAGCCTGATGCGGGACTCGAATTTAGAAACTGCAAGATCATGACCTGAACTGAAATCAAGAGTCAGACGCTTAACTGACTTGGCCACCTAGGCACCCCTGTTTTGACTTTTTTTTGTCTATATATGAGATACTGGTATCTCTAAATGATAGATAATTTAACTTTCAGATTAAATTATCCCAGAAGTATTTTGTGGGGTGTTGTTTGTGTGTGTGGTTTTTTTTTTAATGTATATTTATTTTGAGAGCACAGGCAGAGGAGGCAGATAGAGGGAGAGAGAGAATCCCAAGCAGGCTCCGCACTGCCAGTGCAGAACCCAACGCAGGGCTCGATTCCATGAACCTTGAGACCATGACCTGAGCCAAGTCGAAGAGTTGGATGCTTAACCAACTAGGCCACCCAGTCACCCTAAGAGTTTTAATTTTAAGGACCTGTTTGTGTTTATTTAGCTATTTCTTAGTGGTCAGTCCAGTCATATCCTCTGGCAAATTCCTCATTCCAGTAACTGTCACAAAACAGCCCATTTTCATTTTGTTCTGAGACCAGCAGGCATTCCCCTGAAGGATGGAGAGGCTGCTTCAGGACTTCTCTTACCCACCCCCCATTTTGTGACGTGTAAGCATCTCTCATATCATCGACCCTCTCCTTCCCTAAGAGCTGCTGGCCACTCTGGGCTCATCCTTGTCACCCCCTCTGTGTACTAGCCACACCACACGCAGGCTGCCCTCATGGCCGTGTTCTCTGTGCCCCTGTGTGCATTGTGCTCCTCCACCAGCAAGGCTCTGTTCCCCACTTCCGCATCCCTCAGCCCGCCCCTGTGGGTGACGTGCCCACCCCACCTGCTGTCATGGCAGCCTGACAGAGCACTTAAACACTGTGTTGTAGTTGCAGGTTCATGTGTCCGTCTCCCATTCCAGAGTGTATGCCCTTTGAGAGAATTGATCAAGTGGCTTCGTAAACACAGAACGGGCCCTGGTTTCAGGGAATACTGCGTGAATGTACACCGGCATCAGTGTCGGAAGCTAGAGAAGTGGAAAGGTTCCCCTTTAGTTTAATGGAGAAGGCCCTCAAGGAAACAGGTGATGACACAATGTGTTCAGTGCCCCAGTGCGGGCAGAGGAGAGGCAGACCTGGAACATGGGGAGAGCGAGAGGGTGGCGGAGAATACTTACTTCTCTGAGGTGAGCTGGAGCTGTGAGGAATGACTGTTTGTGTTTATCTTACCCTCATGAGCTGCCTTTTTATCCTTTATGGATTTTTTTAGTGGCCTTAGGGTCACAGGGAGTTATGATATAGTGGATTACCGGCACATGCAGGATTCACATGATGATCGGGTGGTTCCCACTGGCAACCAGATAGATGCCTTTCTGTCCTTTGTAAAGCAGAACTGTTCTGTCAGCCCGGAAGCTTGGCATGACTCTGGGCACTTACAGAACAATGTTCGGATTGTCAAGGTGCTCTTTTCTCAGCTCTAAGTCACTGTCCTTCAGAGGTTGTACCTGGGGATCTCCCGCTCTTTTAAACCCCCAGTGAAATTGTCACCTAGATTAGCACCACCCTCTGCCCCTTCCCAGTCCTCGCCACTGGTTCTCAGACACCCAGGGGCACACTGCAAGGCTACACGTGTCTTGGCCCTTCAGGATTTCCCTCGTGCTGTGGATTGGTAAGAATTATTACCTCAAATTACACAACTGCACTGTGTTTTTCTTTCTTGAGTCTTGTTTTGCTGTTTGTTAAATTCTAATCAGAGCCTATAAAACATTTTAGGCTAGTCTCTGAATAAAACAACACAACTGAAAATGTTGGGAATGCATTTCTGGTGACTCTCCACCACATGGGGTTGTTGTGTTCAAAATCTTTGTGGTTGGCCTACCTTCTTTCAGTCAGCATTTGGAGTAGGAAAATTCTTTGTATGGGACAGTTCCTAGTCCTTGCCACTTCGTGCCAGTAACACAGCTGTGTTATTTATTGCTGTGTGGAAAATGACCCCAGAGTTTAGTGACCGAAAACAGAAAACCAAGTCTTAACATGGTTTCTGAGAGTTGGCAAGCAGTCAGCTTGGCTGGGTAGCTCAGGCTGGGACCTTACGAGGTTGTGGGCTTCCTAAGTTTCCACAGGGCCAGAACTCACACCTCCCAGCTGCCTTCGTGGTTGTTGGCAGGGAATTCAGCTCCTGCCACCTGCACCTTTCTGTGGTGCTGCTCACAAAGGGGCTCCCCCAGGGTAAGTGACTACAAAGAGCAAGAACATGAAAGATCACCAGAATGGAAGCCACTGTCTTTTGTAACCTAAACGTGGAAGTCCCATCCCTTCACTTCTGCTGTGTTCTCTCTGTTATACATGCCAACTCTGGATGGGGGGACAGACAGGGTTTAGTGAGGGCAGGGCTGGGGAAGGTGTAAACTCTAGGAAGTAGGGATGTGGAGGCCAGCTTGGAGGCTCACTCTCAGAACCAGGGAGTCCCACGAAATTCAAAATGTCTCCCATTCATGTCAGGCACAGTGAAGACCGTTCTCCATCAGGCAGTGCTATCCTGTCCTTCCCTGTGGGCAAGCAAAGCCACGGCTACTTTCCTCCCTTGATTTCCGCACAGGACTGTCGTGAGAGTCAAATGAGAGGAGTGAGGTGTGTGTCTGGCGCAGTGTCTGAGCATGCAGTAAGTGTTCAGTAAATGTTGATATACCTCCTTTTCTTTAGGTACACCAGTAACCAATGACTATATATTAGATTCTGAATATTTGTAAGCCATTTATGGGGCAAGTCGCTGTGCTAACCCATTTTATATAGATTTTCTTATTTAATCTTATTTAATCTCTCAAAAACTGGAAGAGGAAGCCATTAGCAAGAAAACGATGATTGATTTGAATCTCCCTGGACAAGAATCCAGCAGTAATGCTGGATGGTAACGTAAGGCCAGTCTTTGTTAACTCTTCTTATAGATGAAGTGACTGGGGCTTAGGATACATTATATCCCTCTGAACACAGTTCATAAGTGACAGAGCCAAGTGTCAAACCTGTGTTTGTTCAGCTCTGAGTTTTTATCTAACACTTTATGTCTATAAAGAAATGAGCTATTCTCATCTCATTTTAACCAAGAGATTCTGAGATATGCAAGGTTTTATCATCCCTCTGTTAGGACTCAAGAAAGTTGACGCTGGAAGGTCCAGCTCCGCTAAGGAGCAGAGCCTCGAGCTCACCGCCTGGTGCTCCTCTGCCTACCATGTTGCATCAGCTCATTTTAAGGTGCATTTCTGCTCTTTACGACAAGCAACAGTCCCAGGACACACTTTGTTTTAATTAAACATGTAATTTATTTATATAACAATGGATTTCAAAAATCTGTTCTTATACTTTAAGAATCAGATATGAACTTTTTTTCTCTAATGACTCAAAATCAGTGCTTTTGAGTCTTTAGTAATTAAGGACAAGGATATAAAAATTGTTCATCTTTTATAGAAACTATGCATACAGCTATAATTAGAGCTCAGTAGATATTGTTACAGCTCTCTCATGAATGCTAATATGAGGAAGGTAGTTATGAGATGTGCACAGTCCATCAAGGAAACGACGTGATAACAAATGTCGACTTTAGTTCAGGTGTAGAGGCTGAGCTGGTACTGGGTTCATAACTCAGAGGGTCTGCCCACCTGAGCAGCCTTCGTGACGAGAGGACAGCACACATAAGTCAAGAGAGCAGGTTTCAGACAAGGGCTCTGTTGAGGACTGGGGCCATCTAGAAAGAACTTAGGGGCTTGGGTCCTGTCTAAAGCAGGATTCCCGTTTGGATTAAAAAATAATAATTTGAGGCCAATGAGAATGGATCTGTGAGCTGATCTAGTGGACTAAATGCTCGCTGAGTTTCTGCAGGTCATTTGGCTAGATATAGAAATTGAATACCTTCAGAAAAGAGGGACGTTGTGGGAATCCCAGACCCACTCCTCAAGGAAGTTAGAGGGTGTCTTGCTAGATACAGAGGCACAGAGGTCCCACCTAGTGCAAGGATGGGTTATGGAAATCCAGAGAAGGGAAGGCCATGGTTGGCTGAGATTATCAAAGAAACCTTCCTAGTGGAGGAGGGACTTAATCTGAGCTATAAAAAAGACCTAAATCCAGAATGTGAGGAGAAGGGCATGATTACAGAGGAGCCTGAAGAGTCATCCTGCCCAGAGTTGATGGCTTTTGCCGCATAGGTGTTGGATTAAGGTCATTTGTTCATTCAACAAGTAATTATTGCACTTACTTTGTTCTAGGCATGTGTATGGTACTGAGGATGCAGTGGTGAACAAAACCCAACCAAACTCTTTGCCTTGGTAGAGTTGGAAATAATTAATGGAAATAGTTAATTAGAAGATGTTCCGTGCTGTGTATGTATATACGTACATATGTTACAGATTATAGGCTGGATAGAGGAGATGGGGGAGAGGCAAGACAGACATTTCCCTTTTTTTTTTTTTTAAGTTTATTTTTGACAGAAAGCAGGGAAGAGGCAGGGAAAGAGGAGAGATTTCACTTTTAAGTGTCATCATCTGAGTAGCCCTTAATTCAGAAACTGACAGGCATGTGCTTCTAAGGCCTACAAACTGCGCAGAGGCTCTGAGGCAAGAGCGTGTTTGGGAACTGAGGAGTAGGTGCGTGGGCTAGAGCATAAATGAGGAGGAGGTGACAGGATAAAGTCAGGGATATGGTGACCTAGTCACAGAAGTCCCTGTAAACCATCCAGAGGCCTTTTGTTTTACTGTGATTAAAGTATGGAATAACCGCAGATGCTACTTAATGCATTCCACAAAAATATAGAATAGTGCAGAGGGCTGGCATGATCTTCTTTACAGTTTAGCAGGGATCAGCGCACCTGCTCTGTCGTAGAGAGTAAATTACAAAGTGCAAAGTTCGAAAAGGGGAGACTGGTGAAGAGGCTGTTAAAATAATCCACGTGAGATGATGATGGCTTAGACCAGGGCAGTGGCCATGAAAGTGAAGAGAAATGGTCAAATTCTGGATAAATGTTAAAGGTATTGCTAATAGGATGTCATCACCATTAGATTACGTTTAGGAAAGTTTGTTGTATTTGATGACAAATTAAAGAAGAAAGAACAAAAAGCCAGAAAGTGAATTTTATCCTGCCCCAAGAGAAATGTATTTAACTTTGTTTTCTGCATTATTTGGAGTAATGCATCTCTGAGCAGCCTGCCATGTAATCGAATCTGTTGTTAGACGTGCACCATCACGTTACGGGTAGTTTTATTTGAGATGAAGAAAACTGTACTCACTTGTGTAGATTTTGTTCTGAATCAGAAAACAGGAGGCAGGCACAGGGCAGCAGAGTGAAGACCCGTCATAACGATGTGCCCGCTGCCCCTTTGTGTCTTGCCTCCAAAGGCACATGTGGAGGCAGCAAGACGCAGTGGTGGTGTTCTCTTTTCCACAGGTGTGAGAAAGAATGAATATGTCTGTCTTGGAATTGGTTTTTTGTTAGTGGATGTCTGGTTACTGACCCCAAACGTTTCAAAGGAAGGCGTGTTTATTTACTTAGTTTTGAGGCCAAGTAGACAGAGGCTTCAAGTCTCAGCTGATACTGCCGTTCCCAGCAGTGTAGATGGACTTTACGCGCCCCCCCCCCCGCCCCCCCGCTGTGTGCGCGTGAAGTTGGGAGAAGAGCTTCGTGTGAACTTTGGCTGTACTTTGCAGCTGTGTCTGCGTTTGGTGTCTGGGTGCAGAAAAGTGCTCTGTTGTGTTCAGGTTCTGCTTAGATTTGGCTGTTTTCTGCACACATAGTACAGTGTAGGAGTGGAGGGGGAGAGGAAGGCAGAGTTTGAATGTGGAGGGGCATGTGTCTTCAGAGCGGGGTTACTGTGTGGGGTACCCTAGAGCCAGGTTGGAGCCACAAAAGAAAATGGACAGATTCATCAACATTCTGTTTATAAGCTGTTGGGACTTTATCCGTAGTCCTAGGAAATGGAAGAGAAGAGAAAATCAAGCGACCTGTAACATTTAACTTGGCTGCTTTTACTGTTTTGGTTTTTTTATATTTTATTTTTTTATTTTAGTGGTTTTTTGACAGAAATATGTGTGATGAAAAAACTTTCAATAAAGAAAGAAATGAATTAAAAAGTCTCTCTTACCCTCAATTTCATTTCTAGGAATAATCACTTAATAGTTTGGTGTTCTCTAGAACATTTTCAGTGTGTATATAAAGTGTGTGCACATGAACACAGAGGTTTTTTTTTTAATATAATTGGGGTTATGTAATAAATATTGTTGCAGCTTGCTTTTTTTTTTTTTTTAAACTCTGTGTATCTCAGACAATTGTGTATCAAAAAATAGCACTTTATGGGAGCCTGGGTGGCTCAGTCAGTTAAGCGTCCAACTCTTGATTTCAGCCCAGGTCATGATCTCGCAGTTTGTGGATTCAAGCCCCACATCGGGCTCTGCACTGATGGTGCGGAGCCTGCTTGGGATTCTCTCTCTGCCTGTGTTCTCTCTCTCTCCCTCCCCCTCTCCCTCCCCCTCTCCCTCCCCCTCTCCCTCCCCCTCTCCCTCCCCCTCTCCCTCTCCCTCTCCCTCTCCCTCCCCATCTCCCTCTCCCTCTTCTTCTCCCTCTTCTTCTCCTTCTCCCTCTCCCTTTCTCTGTCTCTCCCTCCCTTCCTCTCCCTCCCTCTCCCTCCCTCTCTCTCCCTCCCTCCCTCCCTCTTTCCCTCTCTCTCCCACAATAAATAAATAAGCTTTAAGACAGACAGACAAAAACTGGCACTTTAATGACTGTCCTTGGTAGGCACACATACATAGTTTTCTAGGATAGATTCCCAGATGTAGAATCCTTGGCTACGTGCATATAAAGTTTCCTCCCTACGGTTGAACTCCCCTCAGAAGCTGCCAGTTTACATTGTTTCGGATTGCCAAAAAGTGAATTCAGTCTTAAGGAGTAACAACAAGGTACCCATGATAAGGGTACCTTCCTCATGATGAAGCCACAATGTGTCTGTGAGCTCTTCTCCATGGGCCGCAGGGCAGAGACGGCCCTCTGGGAGCCGAGTTGTAGCTCACTGTCCGGGCGTTGCTCTCACCCCAGAGGACCTGTTCAGCCCACACGGGGGCTTTAGGTTAAGCTGGGTTCTTTTTCTGGGGTGTGTGTGCATGTGGGTGCGCGGGTGTGTGTTTAATCACTTAATCTATTTTAACTCTTCTAATTACTTTGTTTTAATTACCTTCCATGTTTTGAAATGACAAGTGAAGCTCTGGAAAAAATAGTATAAGTAAGGTTCGTAACAGTTGTAGATATGGAAAATGGGGCACGTTTTTCTTTCTGAGATTAATACCTTGAAACTAAGGTCAGCTCCCCAAAAAGGACCGGCTTGATCTAAAAAGAAAACAAACAGTGACATAGGCGCGCAAAGACTCTTCTAGTAACAATTTAGCTTCTTTATAAAGCAGCTCTTGACCTAAATTCCATAGTTCTTACATAACTGCAGGACTTCAGCCAAGCCATCCAGACCAGTGGTGGCTCGACAGGAACGTAGATAGAGGTCCTCTTCTGGCAATCTCTGATGTCTAACCTCGGCAAAGTCCTGATTTCCTAGAAAGAGTGGTTAGAAGAAAGCGAACCATAGGACCTGTAGTTGGAGTTTTTAGATCCCTTTTTTATCAGACTGCCTCTTACTCCCTGATTATCTGTTCTCTTCTTGCAGAGCTGGACTTCCAGAGGACGCTTGCTTTTTACAGCTTGGAGTTCCCTGCTTATTATGCAAACAGGGAGGAGGGAGACTGGACCAGGCTTCAGCCTCTTCAGGTCACCCTTCCTAGAAAATGAGGGAGTGTGGTGGCTCCCTGCCACACTCCCTCCTGATAACCCTCAACCACTCACAAGATTATTTTGTTTCAGAAGATCTTCTCCCTAGGGAGACTGTCTGCAAGCCAGCTAAGCAGTAGGACATGGGCTGTACTGTCTCTTCTCTCCATTTTCCTTCCCTCTCATCTGGTCGTGCCTGTTCTCTTCACCCTGTACCTGTGGCCTGTCCTCCTGCGCCCCATTTGTCCATGGACATTCCCTAGTTACTACTCCTGATAATCAGTAATGCTTCTCGCTCGGGTCCACAGGGTCTCCTCTGCTGACAGCCCATATTCGTAAACTAATTCTCATGCATAGTCCAACCCGTTTTTGCTAATGACAGTATACAGTATTTATTTGTAGAACTGAAAGCTAAAATGTTACATATTTTTAATCTGTTAAATGCCTTGGAATAGTTCTGTCTAACAGAAATATAGTGTGAGCCATATATGTCATTTAAAGTGTTCTAGTAGCCACATTAATAAAAGGTGAAATTATGTTTATTTCATCTAGTACATACAAAATATTACTTGAACATGTAATCAATATTAAAAATTAATTGTTTTCCATACTAAGACCTCAGAGTTGAGTTTATTTGATATTTACAACACATTCCACTTCAGAGTAGCCACGTTTCAGGTGCTTAGGAGCCATTTGTGGCTTTTGGCTGATGTATTGACAGAAAAGGCTCGAAAAATGTGACTCACATCTTGCCATTGAAAATGATGGGATCAAATATTATTAAAGGTCACTCCAGTAGATCTGTTAACCCTCCTTAAAATCTTTACGCTTCTTCAAGAAATCTAGATTTTTATTTTCTTTCATGTTAAATGATTTCATTTTTCAGACCTGAATCAAAATAATTTTGATAGCATTTAAGGTGGGCTTCATCCTCTGAACTACTGTCAGACGTATGGTTTCTGGATTTCCTGGCACATATAATAGCTTATTTCTCTTTATTTTAATTTGGGTCCCAGAAAGATTATCTTGAATATTGAGATACTTATATTCTTTAAACCAAGATTCATACACATCTTTATTTAGGCATCTGAGATATTCTGTGAATGTGTCACCCAGGATAATTTTGGGTACTTGAAAGCTAAGATTTGCAGTGGCACTGCCAAAGCTCCACATAGAAAAATGTGTATATTTGCAGCTAAGGCCACATCTACTATCCAGAGGAGTTAACTCTGTGTCATGTTCTAAAATAGTAACCAGGGGCACCTGGGCTGCTCTGGCAGTCGAGCATTCAACTCTGGCTCAGGTCATGATCTCAGAGCTAGTGAGTTCGAGCCCCATGTCAGGCTCTGTGCTGACAGCTCAGAGCCTGGAGCCTGCTTCGGATTCTGTGTCTCCCTCTCTCTCTGCCCCCTCCTCTGCTCACCCTCTGTCTCTCTCTTTCTCAAAAATAAATAAAACATTTAAAAAAATAAAGTAGTAACCAAAAGTTCACATCCAGAAAAGAACATCTGGGAAGGTTGCGTGGACTTGAAATTTTAGCAGTTGAGGGGACTATTAAAAGGACAGGAGAAGCTTGTTTTACCTGGGGAATATTAAAGCAGTCATGGGAACTATTTTTACATAGCTGAAGGCCTGCCAAGTAGAGGATTACATGTGTACTGGGTGGGCCCAGAGAACAGTAACCCCATTGGGTGAAGGTTATAAGGAGAGGCAGACCTTGTACATCACGCAAAGACCTTGACCTTGGTAACAGGTGTCCACGTGGAAATCTGCTACTCAAGAAATAATGCCATTTCTCACTGTAGATGTTGCAGGAGGTGAGGTGGCCGTGTGACTGTGACGCAGTATAGGAAATTCGGGCACCAGGTAGATGTCCTGTGTGTCATCCATTCCTGAGAACCTCTCCTGGTGTCATATCTGTTTCCTTTCCTTTTCTTAACAGTTAGAACAACAGAGGCAGCAGTTGCTTACTGAACGCCAGAACTTCCACATGGAACAGCTGAAATACGCTGAATTGCGAGCCCGACAGCAAATGGAACAGCAGCAGCACGGGCAGAACCCTCAGCAGGCACACCAGCACTCGGGAGGACCTGGCCTGGCACCACTCGGAGCAGCGGGGCACCCCGGCATGATGCCTCATCAGCAGCCCCCTCCCTACCCTCTCATGCACCACCAGATGCCACCGCCTCATCCACCCCAGCCAGGTGAGAGGCACGCTCTGCTCACAGACAAGACTGGGGTCATCCCTGGGGCACAGCATGAAAGGAGCCGACCACACCATTGGTGATTTGTGACTAGAACTGTGACTGGCGTGTTCATGGTCATCCAGGTGATGGTAGGCAAGTGAGATCTGGTTTTATAGCCATCACCACATAATCCCTGCCATGTTCTGTCCCTGTTGTGACGCCTCTCCTTGGTCAGTCTCTGAGTGGCCAGTAGATCCACAGTTCCTTAAAAATCCATCCTTGGATTGTCTACATTTTTTTTTTTAACTTACAGGTTAAACTTACAGGTCTAACTAATGATAGACACACCCAAAAAGAATAGTGCCATGAACTCTTATGACCCAGGTTAACACCCATCACCTTTCTGCCATTTTAAACTTTTTGTTACAGAAATCTTCTATCACAGACAAAAGTAAAAAGAATAGTATAACAATCCTCCCTAGGGGCGCCTGGGTGGCTCTCGGTTAAGCGTCCAACTTCGGCTCAGGTCATGATCTCGCAGTTTGTGAGTTCCAGCCCCATGTTGGTCTCTGTCCCGACAGCTCAGAGCCTGGCGCCTGCTTCGAATTCTCTGTCTCCCTCTCTCTGCCCCTGCCATGCTCATGCTCTGTCTCTCAATTAAAAAAAAAAATTTTTTTTTTAAATAATAATCTTCTTTATACACCTGTTGTGCAGTCTCTGAATTATCAATATTTTATCTGTTTCTCCTCACTTTGGGGCAAGAAATAGACTTCGAATCTCTAACCAATGGAAATGTTACTCCTTAACATAATTACTATCGTCACACCCAGTGAAAGTAACCATAATCCTTAATACCATTAGTTAAATGTCTTTGGATGCTTCATTTGTTGGAATCAGTGTTCAAATAAGGCCCACACATTGTATTTGTTCTCTTAAATCTGTTTCAGAGTGTTAACAGTTCACCTCCCCTCCTTTTTTTTTAAATGCCATTCAAGTGTAGTCAAGATATTAGGGTTTTCCACCTTTGACCGTGCCTGCATGTGCCCTTAAGGTGCGTGGTGACCTTTCTCATGTTGTTCTCCGCACTTCGTCTCTCACAAACCTCTCCTGTAAACCAGAGGCTTACTCCGTATGGTTCAGGTTCACTTTTTAGGAGCTGGCATGCTTACTGTAATTTCAGTTGTCTCTCTTAGTGACATTAGTATGTGCTGGTCAGTAGTTCCGGTGCTGTTAGGCTGGTCCATGCATTACAGAGTTCCCCATCAGACTTCACCGAAGATTTTACCTGCCCTTGAGAATCGCTTCGTAGATCAGCTATTTAAACCATCAGGTGTTGCAAAATGGTGAGATGTCTAAATTGATTATTTCCTCGCATTTATTTCTATTTCTTCATTTATTAGCAGTGATTCTTTTATTAAAAAAAAAAAAATTGGCCATTTAGTTACCCTGAAAATGCGTCCTTGCAGGAAAGACTGAGCCAGTGCTGCACCTTTTCTCTTTCTCAGTTATGTGGAAGATGAGGTACTAACCACCACCACCTTCACCAGAGGTGACTAATAGGGGTTGGTTTGTTTCCCCTGTTGTGTGTATATGGTTTTAGTATTGTGAATTTACATATTTTTTTGTGTTTTAATCTATTATGCACATTATTCTTGTTGATGCTCAGATTGTTCTATCTTTAGCTGATGGGGGAGCTCTTTCAAGTTGGCAACTACGTACCACACTTTGACCACCTTAAAAGTTGATCTCACAGTCCTTTTAAACTTACCAACAAAAACAAACAGAAACTACCCATATCGTGAAAACCTAAAGTGTACCTTTAATTTCAGCCTTTCTTCCCCCTCCCTCCACATTCCTTCCCTCCGTGGAGAGCAGTGCGTATGGGTGTGTGCCGTATGTCACTTTGCTCCGTAACAGTCATCCTGGAGGATTTACGTAATCACCCTCCAGCAGTGTGCCAGGTGTCGAGCAGAGCCCAGGCTTATGCTTCTTGGGGTGGGATGCAAAATCCTTGCCCAAGGCACGTGGAAGTGAGCTAAGGTAATAGAAAGAGACCCTTGGAAGCCAAAGGTCCCAACATGACTAATAACAGTTAGCCCGACTTCCTCAAATGACAAATTTTCTAAATCTGCTCATGAATAACCAGGCATGTTTGCCTGAGGAAGCCACGACTGGAAAAACCTGTGATCTGGCCACTTGTATTATCAAAATGGGTCTTTTATTTTTATTTTTATTTTTTTCAGTATGCATTCTTTATTTATTTTAAAAACTTTTTATTGCCAAATTGGTTTCAGTACAACACCCAGTGTTCATCTCAACCCGAGCCCTGCTCAGTGCCTGTCACCCACTCTCCCCGTCCAATACCTCCCTCAACCCTCGGTTTGTTCTTAGTATTTAAAAGTCTCTTATGTTTTGTCTCCCTCCCTCTCTCTTTCCTTTCTTCTCCTCCCCCCCTACTTTTCTGTTAAGTCTCGCAAAGTCCACCTATGCGTGAAAACATACGGTATCTGTCTTCCTCTGACTGACTTATTTCACTCTGCATAATACCCTCCAGTTCCATCCATGTTGCCACACATGGCCAGATTTCATTCTTTCTCATTGCCATGTAGTAGTCCATTGTATATATGTGCCACATCTTCTTTATCCATTCATCAGTTGATGGACACTTAGTCTCTTTCCATGATTTGTCTATTGTCAAAAGTGCTGCTATCAACATCGGGGTACACGTGCCCCTATGCATCAGCACTCCTGTATCTCTTGCGTAGATTCCTAGCAGTGCTATTGGTGGGTCATAGGGTAGTTCTATTTTCATTTTTTTGAAGAACCTCCACACAGGTCTCCAGAGCAGCTGCACCAGTTTGCATTCCCACCAACAGTGCAAGAGGGTGTCTGTTTCTCCACATCCTTGCCAGCATGTATGGTTTCCTGCTTTGTTCATTTTAGCCACTCTGATTGGTGTGACATGGTATCTCAGTGTGGTTTTGATTTGTATTTCCCTGATGATGAGTGACATTGAGCATCGTTTCATGTGTCTGTTTGCCATTTGGATGTCTTCTTTGGAGAAGTGTCTATTCATATCTTCCACCCACTTCTTCACTGGATTATTCGTTTTTCTGGTGTGGAGTTTGGTAAATTCTTTATAGATTTTAGATACTAGTCCTTTATCTGATAATGTCATTTGCAATTATCTTTTCCCATTCCGTCTGGTTGCCTGTCAGTTTGGTTGGTTGTTTTCTTTGCAGTGCAGAAGCTTTTTTATCTTGATGAGGTCCCAATAGTTCATTTTTGCTTTTAATTCCATTGCCTTTGAGATGTGTCAAGTAAGAAATTGCTGCGGCTCAGGTCAAAAGAGTTTTTTTCCTGCTTTCTCCTCTAGGATTTTGATGGTTTCCTGTCTCACATTCAGGTCCTTTATCCATTTAGAGTTTATTTTTGTGAGTGGTATAAGGAAGTGGTCTAGTTTCATTCTTCTGCATGGTGCTGTCCAGTTCTCCCAGCACCATTTATTAAAGAGGCTGTCTTTTTTCCATTGGATACTCTTTCCTGCTTTGTCAAATATTAGTTGGCCATATGCTTACGGGTCCATTTCTGAGTTCTCTATTCTATTCCATTGGTCTATGTGTCTGTTTTTGTGCCATCAACATGGATCTTTTAATTCACAACCCAAAACATGACTTAGGTGTTAGTTTTTATTGGCTTTACCCCAAAATGGAGCTAGGTTGACTTCAGTTGGGATGCCTTCATTTCATACACACGACTCAGAAATTGCGCTGCGGAATTTATAGCCATCAGAGTTGCCGCTTAATCTACATGGTGTCGGTGGATGTAGCCTATGGGGTCTGCCCTGCTCACGACGTAGGATCCTTCTCCCTCAGTCTTTCTGTCTGCTTGAGCAGATCTTAAATTCTCTGTATGAAATCTAATTTTCTTCCAAATTAAGCTTTCAGAAGATACAAATGCTTAACAGAATGAAAACTACAAAGCGATTTTTCAGAAACCGTAGTTATTTTAAAATTTTTGTTCCTAAAGACACTGGAATAAATGTTTAAGCGAAAGTTCACTGTGGCTACTTGGTCTTGGATCTGGCTGGTGTTAAGTGCCATCATCCGCAGTAACGGTTCACAGAGGACTCCTCAGGAGCTCCCATCTGCATTTAGCTCATTAAAGATGGGAAGAGAGATGCTTCTGCCTTCCCTAAATTAGGCCCTGGTGAGGACAAATGTTTGCATGCAAGGCCCGTCACCCATACTGGTTTTCCTCACTTCTCATGGTCCCCACTTCACAGTTCAAGAACTGATACATGGTGAGGACCACATGACCTTGCTTCATGGTGGAGCTGGGATTTGTGCTGGGCTCCATCTGATTCCAGAGTGACCCCACGACACTGCCCCTCAATAGAACACTAAGAGGGGCCTTACGGCAGATTCAGACACAGCTATTCTCTTAGGGAGACAATGCCAGAGGAACCAGAGTTCGTAAAAATAGCCTTTAGAATAGAAATAGGCGTTTTTCTCCTTCTACAGTCTCACAAAAATAAGCTTTTCTTCAGCGAATTTTAAAGAAAAGGATCATTGCATGTATGAGGAGACTGGTTTTTTAAAATCTGTGGTGAGATCATCTTTTTTCTTAACAGTTTTTTATTGAAATAGAATGTACCTATGAAAAAAGACACAAATCATAAGTATTTAGTGAGTTTTAACAAAGAGTATATGCCTGTGTAACTAATACCCAGAAGCCCCCATGATACTCCTCAGTCTCCTTTCCTCCAGGGCCAACAACTGTCCTGATTCCTACTGGCAAAGACTAGTTGGGCTGGGTGTATTATCTAGAGGAAATCACACAGCGAGTTTTGCTTCTGTCAGTTTCTTTCGCTCAACACGAGGTGTGTGAGATGCATCCACATTGTTGTCAGTGGTTGTAGATTTATCCCTCCCGTGTGCTATACCTGGTCCGTTGTGGGGCTCTACGCCAACTTATTAGTCTGGTCCCCTGTTGATGGACATTTGATCAGTTTCCAGGTGTTAGTTCTCACAAATGGTAGGTGCTGCTCTGAACATACGATAGACATAGGTATATATTTCTGTTGTGTGCGCCCCAAAGTACCTAGAATGGGTCATAGGATATGCATATGTTTGCATTAGTAGATGCTGCCAGTTCTGTTCCAAAGAGACTCTGCTAGTTTAGATGCTAGCAGTGTGTGAGAGAGTTGTAACAGCTCAACGTAATTGTGTTGTGGGCGTGCTCTGGAGTTCAAATGTAAAATTAAATCAGGTATGTTCAAGAGTAAAATTAAGAAAAATTGAGCCCACTAGTTGAAAGTTGCCTTCATATCACCAGTTCAAGAAAAGTTGGTTGTAACAGGTGAGTCTGCTAGCAATCAGCTAAAGGGGGCCTTTCTTTTTTTCTTAATGTTTATTTATTTTTGAGAGAGAGAGAGCCCGAGCAGGGGAGGGGCAGAGAGAGAGGGAGACATAGAATCTGAAGCAGGCTCCAGGCTCCGAGCTGTCAGTACAGAGCCCGATGCAGGGCTCGAACCCACAGATTGCGAGATCATGACCTGAGCTAAAGTCGGACGATTAGCCGACTGAGCCACCCAGGCACCCCTATAGGGGCCTTTCAAAACAGGGCGGGTGAGGAAGTTGGTAGTGTCTTAGATGAAGTTCAGCTTCAGCCTCTGATTCGCTACAGGTGTCAGTTAAGAACTCTGAGCTTGGTCCTTCCAATTATTGTTTCCGAAGTTCTAGAAAAGTTTACATGCCACAGCATTTGTATTAGGAGCTGAGGATAATTATCCAGGTCAGTTGGCTAGCTTTTAGTATTTGGCCAGAATTCACAGTCTGTGAAGGAAGGGGAAATCAGCCTTTGAAAAACCAGCAAGGTCGGAGAAGTTGTGAAAAGGTCAAGACGGATTTATCACTGGGTGGTTAATTTGTCCAGCCTTCTGACTTAGAGTTGGTATAATTATGGAGATGAATCTCACGTAATCTTTTCTCCACAAAACTGTCTATCAGTGGTAGAGCTCATAAAAATAATGGCTCACTCTCATGAATCTGCCAGGCTATCAAATGCATGGGCCTGGTCCCCAGAGTGGCTGGTATAAACCCACACCTGCATATATTCCATTTAGTTTGAACTTCTGCAGTTTTCCTCCTCTGCCACCCCTTAATTCATTCAGATCTTTAGAATGTTGTGTAGGAAGTACTGTCTTTATGCTGTCTTTGCTCTTCCTCAGATCTTATTATTTGGAGATAACCTGGGAGCTCCAGCTGCGTGTGGGTTTTGTTCCTGTCTCTGACAGAGTCCCAAGTTGGTCTGTTCACTACCAAACAAAAAGGCAAAGGAAGTATCTGTAGTAGTGTGTTTCTGGTGTACAGCGGGCAAGTGGAAGCTGTAGGCGGCCCCAGCCATCTTTGTACATCCCTTCGGTTTTGCTAATCTGATAAAATACACATAAGCACATTTCATTTTTTCATTTAAATTGGAAAACTCTGATTTCATGACGTGATTTCCAAATTAAAGCCTCACTAGTGTTCCCTGTAAAGCTGCCATTCCAGATGGCACAAGGTGAACAGTCGTGATAGCAGCCAGTCCTTGAGCACGTGGATCGTATCCTTTGACCACACCCTGGCTGTGGTGTCGTGACAGCACATGGGGAACCAGAATGTGGCCTGGGGAGTGGCTACTGCTTCCTGAGGTATTGTGCTGCTTACCTGAGCCAAGAGGGCACCTCTGACTGTGCGAATCTCCTTTATTATTTTTTTTTAATTTATTCATTTAAATTCAAGTTAGTTAGCATACAGTGTAGTATTCGTTTCAGGAGTAGAACCCAGTGATTCATCACTTACATACGACACCCAGTGCTGATCCCAACGGAGGTGCCCTCCCTGACGCCCATCACCCTAATCTAGCCCATCCTCCCCTCCACCTCCCTCCAGCAACCCTCAGTTTCTCCTCTGTATTTAAGAGTCTCTTAAGGTTTGCCTCCCTCTTCATTTTTATCTTATTTTTCCTTCCCTTCCCCTGTATTTGTCTGTTTTGTTTCTTAAATTCCATATACAAGTGAAATCATATGATATTTATCTTTCTCTGACTGACCTCTTTGGCTTAGCATGATACACTCTAGTTCCATCCACATTGTTGCAAATGGCAAGATTTCATTCTTTACGATCACCTAGTAATATTCCATTTGTGTGTTCGTGCGTGTATGTGTGTATGTGTATCTATTCATCAGTTGATGGATGCTTGGGCTGTTTCCATAATTTGGCTATTGTTGATGGCGCTGCTATAAACATTGGGGTGCATGCACCCCTTTGAATCAGCATATTTGTATCCTGTGGATAAATACCTAGTAGAGCAATTGCTGGGTCATAGGGTAGTTCTATTTTTAATTTTTTGAGGAACCTCCGTACTGTTTTCCAGATTGTATTGCCACCAGCAGTGCAAGAGGGTTCCCCTCTGCCAACATCTATTGTTTCTTGTGTTGTTAATTTTAGCCATTCTGACAGATGTTTGGTGCTATCTCCTTGTGGTTTTGATTTGTATTTCCCTGATGATGAGTGATGTTGAGCATCTTTTCATGTGTCTGTTTTCCATCTGGATGTCTTCTCTGGAAAAGTGTCTATTCATGTCTTCTGCCCATTTCTTCACTAGGTTATTTGTTTTTTGGGTGTTGAGTTTGAGAAGTTCATTATAGATTTTGGATAGTAACCCTTTACAGATGTGTCATTTGCAAATGTCTTCTCCCATTCCATTGGTTGACTTTTTTTAGTTTTGTTGTTTTCCTTCACTACGCAGAAGCTTTTTATCTTGATGAGGTCTTAGTAGTTCATTTTTGCTTTTGTTTCCCTTGCCTCCACAGACTTGTCTAGTAAGAAGTTGCTGTGGCTGAGGTCAAGGAGGTTGTTGCCTGTTTTCTCCTGTAGCTTTTTTTTTTTTTTTTTTTTTTTTTTTTGGTTTGGTGTAAGAGAGTGGGGCAGTTTCATTGCTATCAAGTTTTCCCAGCGCCATTTTCTGAAGAGACCATCTTTTTTCCATTGCATATTCTTTCCTGCTTTGTCAAAGATTAGTTGAGTATATAGTTGTGGGTCCATTTCTGGGTTCTCTACTCTTTTCCATTCATCTGTGTGTCTGTTTTGCGTGCCAGTGCCATCTCGTCTTTGTGCTGATTACGGCTTTGTAATACAGCTTGAATTCTGGAATTATGATGAATCCAGCTTTGGTTTTGTTTTTCAACATTACTTTAGGTATTCGGGGTCTTTTCTGATTCCATACAAATTTTAGAATTGTTTGGTATAGCTCTGTGAAGAATGCTGGTGTTACTTTGATAGGGATTGCATTGAATATGTAGATTGCTTTGGGCAGCAGAAGCATTTTAAAAGTATTTGTTCTTCCAGTCCATGAACATGGAATGTTTTTCTGTTTCTTTGTGTCTTCTTCAATTTTTTAAAAAACTTATTTATTTATTTTGAGAGAGAGAGAGAGCATGAGCAGGGGAGTAGCAGAAAGAAGAGGAGAAAGAGAATCCCAAGCCCGATGTAGGGCTCAAACCCACAAACTATAAGATCATGACCAGAGCCAAAATCAAGGGTCACACACTCAACTCCCTGAGCCATCCAGGCGCCCCTTCTTCAGTTTCTTTCAGTTCTTCAATTTCATTCTATAGTTTTCAGCATACAGATCTTTTATCTCTTTGGTAAGGTTTATTCCTAGATATCTTACGGGTTTTGTTGCAATTGTAAATGGGATCAATTCCTTGATTTCTCCATCTGCTATTTCAATATTGGTGTATAGAAATGCAACCGACTTCTATATGTTGATTTTCTATCCTGAGACTTTGCTGAATTCATGTATCAGTTCTAGCAGTTTTTTGGTGGGGTCTTTCGGGTTTTCCAAGGAGAGTATCATGTCGTCTGTAAAGAGCAAAAGTTTGACTTCTTCCTTGTCAATTTGTATGGCTTTTATTACTTTTTGTTGTCTGATTGTGAAGCTAGGACTTCTAGTACTATGTTGAGCAACAGTGGTGAGAGTGAACTTCCCTGTCACGTTCCTGTGAAAGTCTCCTTTAATGTAACGTGGTCAGTACTCCCAAGGGCCTCTGCCTATTCTTTTTTTTTTTAATGTTTATTTAATTTTTGAGAGACAGAGCATGAGTAGGGGAGAAGCAGAGAGAGAGGGAGACAGAATCCGAAGCAGGCTCCAGGCTCTGAGCTATCCGCACAGAGCCCGATGCGGGGCTTGAACCCACGAACTGTGACACTTAACCGACTGAGCCACCTAGGTGCCCCGGGCCTCTGCCTATTCTTAAAGGAACATGGCCTGTTAGTGAGTTGAGTCAAATGGAAATGACAAAAGCTTAGTACGTAAGTGTCCGGTAAGCTCTGCCGTCCTTTCCCCTGGGCATGTTTAGTAAATGAAGTACTGTGGAGTTTTCATGGATCTGGAATGAGCCGCCTGTGCTGAGGAAGCCTCCGTGTGTGAAAAGCAGAAGGAAAAGGGCACACAGGCTTAACTGCCTTTATGGTTTCCTCCTGGTTAATAGTAGAAGGATTTTTAGAAGTGCCTAAAGAAACCAGAATAGGAATCAATCTGAATTGATGAGAACTCAGACATGGTATAGATGATGTTTTAATGATAAAACTAGAATTAGTAAAATGTTGGTTGTTTAAGGAAATATCAACCAAGGCATTAATTACTTGACTTTTAAGCCCCCAAAAATGGTACTCTTTGGATCAACTTACGCAACCCTACCCGTGGGAAACCGTGCTTAGGAAAGGATTCCAAGTAGTCATCCCTTCCCAGCCCACCCCCTGGCCTCCCAGTGCCATACCAAACAGGGAAGAGGAATGGCTTGTCACATCGGCCAAGTTTTTAGTATCTGCAGGGCCTTTGGTCCTGCTCGTGTCACATGATAACAACGCTGCTGAGCCACTTTCCGGAGTAGCAGGTTCCCCTTACAAAGAGAACAGTGAGGGCCCAGTGTCCAACAAAGAGCATCTGTTGTGGGCGCCCCCCGGAAGCTCTGCAGGAGGAGGAGTCCCTGAGGAGCCTGGGCTTCCCCTCACTTGGCCCCGATTGTGTTATTTCCGTTCTCCGGGGCGCTCAGCCAGAGGATGTGCTGTGGACGGTTAGAAACGGAGCGAAGAAATGTGTTCAAGATTGGAAATTCACGAGTTTCCTTTCCTAGTTTCATGTTCTTCTCCCACCTGCCTCTCCCACCCCAAAAAATAAAAATCCTGAAATATTCCACCAGGCATGATGGGTATCATGCTTTAGTAAAAGATCTAATGAACCTGAAAGAGTATGAGGGATTTTTCCACTAGGCTAAACCTAATTTTAGCAAACCTTTCCATTTTTCAGGCTTCGGATGCCTGCTGTTTTGTTGTGTTTTTTTTTTTTTAAAGCTTGTATGTAGGTCAAACTCCCACCAGTTTTTTGCTTTGATACTGCTGCCTTGAAGCCTCATCTCATCTCTCCCTCCCTCTCTATCAGGGAAGGAGATGCTTGAATTTTTTTTTTAAACTGGAAAATACATACAAGCACACCCTTTATTTTGTTTCATATGGTCTGCTCCTGTGCCTTTCACGTTCATGTGGGCCAGATCTCTTCATGTGTAGTAAGAGGTCATGCAAGTACTTTCAGACATTATCATCCTTGAAAAGTGATGAGACCTTTGTCAGACACCAGAAAGAACATGGGAATGTGTAGATTTCAAAAGGACGGAGTTCGTGTTATGGGAAATTGATTCTCTCCTCTTACCAGTCCTCTTAAATTCTGCCCCATTTCAAATTTGATCTTAGAAATCAGCTTTTCCAAGGAGAGAGCTACTCCGTCAAGATAAGGTGGTGTGGGTGTTAAGGAAAAGAGAGTCAGCCCTGGGGGTAGACAGACCTGGCTTTGAATCTTCTTTGTCTCTGTTCTTGGGATTTGGGGGCAAATTACATAGTCTCTCTGAGACTTCATTTCCTTGAAACTGGGATCTTTCTGTCTTCCAATCTGCCTGACAGCCCAGAGGGTTCAATGAGATAACTGTCATTGCCTGGCAAATGGTAGACGGTGACTCAGAATGACATCCTTGTCTCCCTCTATCTGTTTCCCAAATCCACTGCCCTAGATACACCCACACCGAGTTGTATAGCGCGACAGCAGTAACCTCCCAATGAGTGTTAACCGCTCTTCATGCCCCTTCCTTTCCTGGGAAGTGTTTGTCTGCCTAAGTAGAAGTCAACTATTTTGCTTCCGCCACCTCTCCCAAGGAGTCATTGTTCTCTCGTACCCTGTACATCTGTGTCTCAGTGGCTTTCTTGCCCTGCTGTGACAGGAAGGTAGGAAAACTTCGGTTTTCAGAAGGCTTCAGGATTTAGCTCAAGAAAAAGGAGAAGTTTTTCCCCAACTGTTGGACTTAGGGCCTGGGAACTCCCTAAAGCTACCCTATCACAGCTTGTTGCCGTAAAGAAATAGGGAAATAGGTAAACAGGCCACTGACACTGAGCAAGTAGCTTTGGAAATGGCACCACTGGGCCCTGACTGCAAGAACCTGCAGCCATAGCCCAGTGCATGTTGGGTAGGCGTCACCTCATGGGTCCGTGTCTGTCTGCAGCCAATTCTCCTCTTTGCCAGATTGTTTCCTGAATAGCTTGTTTCCCTGCTGGAACTCCCACACCGAGCCGCTGGTTGGGGAATTGTTTCTCTCTCAAGCTGGGTGTGGGTCAGAGAACTGACACATCGGTTTAGTGGCAGCAAGGAATGCATTACACAGTCTGCAGGATGAAGGATGGACCCCTCCTCCAGACCCTCGTCCACAGGTGCACAGTAGTTACGAGCACCATCTCTGGAGCCACAGTACCCAAATCAGGTCTGGGCTCTCCCGTTTCCACACTTTATGACACTAGCGAGTTACTCAGTCTTTATGTCTTCCCCTTTCACAAACTTGGTGACTTAAAACAGACACGTGTTGCCTCCGTTCTGGGATCTAGAAGTTCATAATCTAGGAAGACCTGCTCTCTTCAGGGGTTTTAGGGGATAGTCTGTTCCTTGCCTCTTCCAGCTTTTGGTGGCTGGTGGCAGGTGGCATTCCCTGGCTTGTGGCCATGTGTCTCTTATAAGGACATCTGTCATTGGATTTAGGGCCCACCAAGTTAATCCAGGCTGATCTTCTCTCAGGACCCTTAACTTAATCACATCTGCAAAGATGCAGCCAGGTATTGGAACATGTCCATATCCATTTGGGGGTCACAAGCCAGCCCGCTGTAGGGGGCCATAATGTGTTTGTTAAATCAAAAACTTACTGCAAGAAATAGAGGAGTCTTATAACTGATACAGTAAAGAAGAAAACATGGTGGCTGGAACTAAGTATACACCTTAGTTAGTTCTTTTGCGTATTTTTATTTTTGTTCTTTTAAGTAGCCTTCACACTCAGCTCAGAGGCCAACACTGGGCTTGAACTCACGACTCTGAGATCAAGACCTGAGTTGAGATCAGGAGTCAGTGTTCAGCTGACTGAGCCACCCAGGCGCACCTGACTTTTATTTTTTAATGCTGGCTGTTCTGTTAAGTCCTTTCACATGAACTGTTTCATTTGAGCATAGAATAGTGTGGTAGAAAGAGAATTGGATTTACAGTCAGAAGACTTGGATCTGATACCTCTTACAAATTCTGTTTTCTCTTCATAAAGTGAAAATATTTGCTCTCATAGCATGTTGGAAGAGCCAGTGACATAATAAGGCACTATAACAAGTCATTTCTCCGGTAATACAGAAAGCCATATGGTGAGAGGGGACAGATACCTAGCTTCACTCTGTCTAATCTGCAGACCGAGACTCTGAGCATCCTCAGTGACTTGCCCAAGAACACTCATGTCAGTTGGGGTGAAATGGAAGTGAGATCACTTCCAGTTTAGTTTAGTTTGGTTTCCAGTCTGGTTAGTTCCATCTGTACTTTCCCTGTTGATGGTACTGGGTGGTTACTGACAGGGTTGCCCACTGGTGATCCAGGAGGTGGGGCATCCTTGCCCTTCATGTCAAAGCCTAAAGCTCTGTCCTGCTGAAAATGAGCAGCAGTTCGGACTGCACGGCTGTGTATCCTGCCGCTTCTGTGAACACATACCTGCTTGCTCGCTCTTCTTCCTCCCTCACCAGGACTCGTTCTGGCCTTTTTTAGTAAAGGCGTGCTTCACTACTGTCTTTAGTTTCCTGGAGAGAGATCTGAGAAGGGCAGGCAAAATGTTCTTCCCCGCTTACTTGAGGCCTCTTGTCCAGGTTGAATTTGGAAGCAGGAGGTATCTTGTACCCACTGATAGACATGGGCCATATTGGCTGGTCTAGCACTTGGCTTCCGTTGACCACAAGTCCATGAAAAGTCTTCTTTCATCTCCAGGTTAGAATTGAGAGGTGGGAGAGGCACCTGGGTGGTTCAGTTGGTTGAGCGTCTGTGTCTTGATTTTAGCTCAAGTCATGATCCCGGGATCGTGGGATCAATCCCCACATAGAGCTCTCCGCTGCACATGAAACCTGCTTGAGATATTCTCCCTCTCCCCTTCGTATCCCATCCCTCCCCCCTCTCACCCCCTAGCCCCTCTCCCCCACTCATGCTTTCTCTCTCTCTCAAATGAAATTTTTTTTAATTAAAAAAAAAAGAAAGTTTAAAGGTCCAAAGGTTTAGAGGTCCAAGTTAAAGGTCCAAGGTTTTTTAATTAAAAAAAAAAGAAAGTTTAAAGCTTAAAAGCAGGCCTCCTGCCTTCAACAACAAAAGTATCTGCTGTCTCCCTGTCACACCACCGGAATACCTTTAGACACTCACGTATAGAGACTTAGGAACTCCAGAGCAGACGGCGACTTTTAGTAGTGGCCTAGTGGGGGTGCATGGGGGTAAGGGTGCTGGAAGAGCATCTCCTAAAAGTCACAGCCTCTTGTACAGCAGCAGAGG
The DNA here is from genome assembly GCA_030068075.1 of Paguma larvata. Lineage (NCBI taxonomy): Eukaryota > Metazoa > Chordata > Mammalia > Carnivora > Viverridae > Paguma > Paguma larvata. The sequence goes on along the minus strand of CM057842.1, from coordinate 16,055,468 downwards.
ACTGGCCCTGGGGCTCCGTGTGGCACTGCCCATGGGAGCCTTAAAGAGTTCGATGCCTTCCCTGCACCCTGCCTCACCACGCTCCACTCACTGCGGGGTGGCCAGTCCCGCGTCTCTCCTTCCCAAAGCAGGAGTCCTTGTCTGTCCTGTCCACTTCATCCCCGCTGCACTCCACACACCAAGTTCTTCTTCCACTGCATGCTTGCCCTCTGCCTTGCTCTCTCCCAGCCCCAGGCTGCCTGTGGGGTGGTGTCCCCCACCCCTCAGCTCCTACTTTTATCTACACATCCTGCCCCCACACAGCCCTTGCTTCTCTGCAGAAGCTCTCTTCCTCTGCTCTAGTCTCCAGCTCCTCTGCATACCTTCTGAAAACTCTCCACACAGGCCATCAGCCCCACGTTCGTCCCTCTTCCAAAACCTATCATCGGGGCCACCTGGGTGGCTCAGTTGGGTAAGTGTCTGACTTCAGCTCAGGTCACGATCTCACAGTTCATGAATTTGAGCCTTGCATGGGGCTCTCCGCTGTCAGCACAGAGCCTTCTTCAGATTCTCTGTCTCCCTCTCTCTCTGCCCCTCTCCCACTCGTGCATGAGCGTTTTCTCTCTGTCTCTCTCTCCCTCCCCGCCCCCTCTTAAAAATAGGTCCCTGTTCTCTGTGCAGGGCTCATCCAGCCCTCTTGCTGTGAGTCCTATCAGATAGACCATGGCTAACATGGCCCTAATGTGAGTACGTTTTTTGTAACCTTTTCGAGCCTGCTACTCCTCAGCGAAGTGCAGGCGATGGGTAATAAGGTGATGCAGGTGCCTCAGGGAACAGCAAGTAGGAAGATGCTACAAGTAAGTGGCAGCTCTCTGAGTAAGGAAAGTGACATTTATATTACTTTCTGATTGCTTAACTCAGGCTGGGCCTTGCTTAGGAAAATCTGCTGTTGTCCTATCTGTAACCCCTTCCTTCAGTTTACTGCACATCATCCAAAATCCCAGGTCATTCACAAGGTTGTCTGAGTTGACTGGAAGGTTCCAGGTGTTTTGGCTTGCTCCTTCTGTGGTATTCCTCTTCCAGCACCCTGCTACGCCTGTACATCTCTGGGATATATGACATATAACATACTCGATACCTCTTCCTTTCATCTCTGTGTCATTCCCTAGGTTGATAGTCTCTTCATCACTGCCCGTATGTGTCCTCACACTGTGGTATGAGCACCCAACAGCATTTGGCTCTGCTGGTCAGTTGGTGTAAGAGCGGGTGGCAGTGTCAGCCCAGAAGTGAGCCCAGTAGCTGCTCTTGCCTTCTCTGGAGCAGTGTGACCAAGCCATCTTCCAGTGGATGGATCGTGGGGACTCCTCTGCCCGGCTCTCACATGATTGCATTATAGAGCTCAGAAAGGTGGTCCTGAGGGCCAAAGCTTGCTGTCCCGTTTATTCTGAGGCACGATGTTGGTATATTTTGCTTTACAAACATTGTCCCCCAAAGACAGTAGACCATTCTTCCGCTGACTCTTGAACCTCTAGAGTTCTCTTCACTGACACCCCTGTAGTGAGTGCCTCCTCTCTCTGGGTCCTGGGTCAGGGAACAGACACTGGAAATAGATGGTGTGTAGCTTGAAGCTTTGTGTGTCTTTCTTAAGACAGGCCTTTTTCTGAACAGTGACAGAGGACTTCCCTTAAGTTGTGTCTAGTACTGCTCTGTATGTTTTGTGTATTTTTATTATTTTTAAAAAATGTTTATTTTTGATAGAGGGAGAGCACAAGTGTGGGAGGGCAGAGAGAGAGGGAGACATAGAATCTGAAGCAGGTTCCAGCCTCTGAACTGTCGGCACAGAACCCGATAAGATAAAGGGCTCGAACTCACAAACTGAAATCGTGACCTGAGCCGAAATCGGTCGCTCAACCGAGTGAGTCACCCAGGCACCCCGCTCTGTATGTTTTAATTGACCATTAGCTATCAGATAGTCCCATCTCCCAAATTTTCCATAATTACATCTCAAGCATTCTTACTTCTAGCTGTCTCAGAACTATGTCTAGAAACCTGTATTTAGGTCTGTCTTGTCTTGTCTTTTTTCTTTTCTTTCTTTCTCTCTTTTTCTTTCTTTCTTTCTTTCTTTCTCTCTTTTTCTCTTTCTTTCTTTCTTTCTCTCTTTCTTTTTCCATTTAGAGAGAGAGAACACATGAGTGGGGGAGGGGGGCAGAGAGAGAGAGAGAGAGGGAGAATCCCAAGCAGGCTCCATGCTCAGCGCAGAGCCTAACATAGGGCTTGATCTCACAACACTGGGATCATGACCTGAGCCAAAATTGAGTCAGACATTCAACTGACTGAGCCACCCAGGTGCCTCCTTTTTTAAATTTTTAAAAAATTTTTATTTGTATTTAAAATAATCTCTATACCCAACATGGGGCTCAAGCCCACAATCCCAAGATCAAGAGTTGCACGCTCCACTAACTGAGCCAGCCAGATGCCCCCAAACCTGTATTTAGTTTCATACAGCTGACCTTACAGAGATACAGAAGTCTCTAGATTTATAAAAATAAAACCATAATTTCTCTTTCCTTTTTCTGTAGAGACTATAATTTGCCTACCTGTATGTACAGAGTGCGTATATGCATGTGAAAGAGTGTTTCAACCTTGGTTTGTGCCCATTAAACTATTCTCCTTTGTCTGTGGCTCTTTAAAACCAACACCAGCCCCAGACTGCTGAGTTTAAGAAGAAATACTCATCATATCTAAAGCAGGATTGGCAAACTACAACCTGAGGGCCAAACCTGGCACGTCTCCTGTTTTCATATAGACCACAGTCTAAGAATGGTTTTTATAGTTTAAATTGGGAGGGGGAGGGGATTCAAAAGAAAAATGTTTATATCACATGAAGATTACATGAAATTCACATTTCAGGGTCCATAAATATTGAGACTCAGTCTCACCTATTTGTTACCTACGACACCTATATGCCATCTGTGACTGCCTTCATGCTATAGTGACAAAGTGAAAAGCATCTGGGTGGCTCAGTCGGTTAAGTGCCCAACTCTTGGTTTCGGCTCAGGTCATGATCTCACAGTTCACGAGTTCGAGCCCTGCATTGAACTCCCCACTGACAGTGCAGAGCCTGCTTGGAATTCTCTCTCTCTTCTCTCTCCATCCCTCCTCCCCTTCAAAAATTAATTAATTAATAAGAAAAGCTGTGACCAAGACCATATGATCTCCAGGGTCCAGATATTTACTCTCTGGCTCTACAGACAGAGTTTGCTGAAAGTCCTGAAGGCTCAGTATGAAACTGCAGACCAGGAGGTGTTTTACTGTTCTTGTATATAGCGTCTCCTCTCATCAATATCAAACCAATAGAAAGAGACGAAGGTGTTGTCCATTTTTCTTGGTATCCCCCACAGCACCACCACTGTGGTTCTCTGGGGCCAAATGCTTCGTGGTGGGGTTTCAAAGGAGAGACTTTTTTATGGACAGGACTTGGAGATTCTGGTCAGAGTCACTTTATAATGTTGATGTCACAGTTGTGACCAGGACCGTTAACGGCTATCCCCTCCCACGAAGCCCATGTGTGAAACTCAATCTTGACTGAGCTGCTCTCCGTAGACTGTGCACCGACCTGCTGTTACAGTCCTCGCCACCCGCTGTGGCCTGTGCTTGGCATTTTGTGTCCTCAGGAAGATGTATGACCATCCACTGTCCACCCAAAGTAACCAGAATGAACGCTTGTTTTTAGGGTGCTTTTCTTGTGATTGTTCTTACAGCTACCTGCCTATACCAGTGTTTAGGGTAGTCCTTCGCTCCACAGATATCCCATTAACCTTCCTCCTCCTCGAAAAAATGAAAATCTGGACATTGAGATTATTACAGATTACTGCTGTTTTGGTATTTCAAATCCTTTGGAAGGTTAGGTATTTGTATTTAGCATTCTTGGGCATTGAATTGATCCCGTTCTTCCTAGTACATTTACCTTAATACTTAACATCTCCCTCCACAGGTCAGATACCAGGCCCAGGTTCCATGATCCCTGGGCAGCCCATGCCAGGCCGCATGATTCCCACCGTTGCAGCCAACATCCACCCCCCTGGGAGTGGCCCAGCCCCTCCCGGTATGCCTCCAATGCCAGGAAACATCTTAGGACCCCGGGTACCCCTCACAGCACCTAACGGCATGTGTAAGTAGTGTGGTAGGGGGAAGCATCGCCCTGGGGTCTCCCTGGGAGGGCTGGAGACAAGGGACAAAGACTTTGTTCTCTAGAATATGTATAGATTGGCAGGTCCGTGGCCATTACAGCCTGTGACAGGGGGCTCCAGAAGATTGTTCTGTGGTTCATGCTCTTCACCACCCCTGATGAGCAGGTGCACAGGTGATGAGTGCAGATGCTTGCAGCATGTGGCTGTGTGTGCCATAGCCTTGGTGGCCCACAGTCTCGACACTGAGGTCTGTGGGGAGGCCAAAAAGACATTCTCGCCTGCTCCTGTTTAAGCCGGTCTAGCATGAATCTTGTTAGATATACTGAGCTACTGGCTGTTTTCCTACAGGAGTCTTTATGGACACAGGGTTCGAAAATGGAAAGTGCAAAGAAAGGAAACACCGGTTTAGGGCAGAAATAACAAGTTTCTCGGACCTACTCTGGGATATTGGGAGTAGCAACTTAGACTAAGAAGGGAATGTTGAGGGGCTTTGTTGAGAAGGAACAGGAGGTCCCAGCAGGCTCCATGGAGAAGGCACAGTATACGTCTGGCAGGTGTATGAAACCAGGTCCTTGCTCTCCCCCAATCCTGGCCTCCAGAGGGCTGCTTCTGAAGCTCTGACCTGTCCTTTTACTCCTGTAGGGCTTCTCAGAACGATCTCGAAATGCAGTCAGTAGTGGCCAGTAGTAGTAGTAATAGACCCCAGGCATGTCTTCAGTCCTGGTTCATTTAGATGTTTACATATGTGCCAAGGAGTTAACTCCTATTCACAGTACCGAGAGCTAGGACTCAAGAATTCCCAGTCTCCAGGAGCTTTAGTTGGGAAAACAAGAAATGAACAAGTGGACAGTAGTATACAGGATTTACCACAAAGTGCCTAGAGTGCGCTGCAGCGCTCGGGGAGGCTTCACAGGGCCAGGAGGCAGGCTGTATGAAAGCACGTCTCCTTTCTCTCTGGGCCCCTAGGGGCTGAGACGGAGTAGGAGCACAGAAGAAAGACTGCCGTTAACTGGGTATAGGATCGTGACGATAGGAAAAATGATCTCCTTCGAGTCACCGGTCAGAGTTTGTGGTATAGGGATACTTCTTTCCTTGGCAAGGAAACCTTAACGTTGCTGATACAGACGTAGGCAAACATGTCAGCCTGCCAGGAGACTTGACCAGTTTGCCATCCCAGTTGCAAGAGCTGATATCCTTGGTCCTGACCACTGTCCAGGATTTCATCCTGAAGGGTCCTCGGGGGAGTACCTCGAGAATGTGGAGGGTTTCAGGTGCTCCCCCACTTCCTGCCACAAGTGAGTGTTTCAGGGATTCTGAGCCACTGACTTGGCTGTCAGGTACCAGGCAGGCCTCCTCGGGCAGGGTGCTTCCCCGCTTCAGGCCTTAGTTTCCACCACTGAAAAGAGGACACGCGAGATTCGACCAGTGGGCTTCAAAGTGCTTTGAAGAGCTTTAGCAGTTTGGTGGCAGTCTCTTGGGGGGAAGGTTGGGTGAACCGACTGGTGAGCAAAGCTGTACTTGAATTATTTGTTTCATATGTTTTCATTTCTGACAAAATCAAGAGGTTTAAAAAGCCCTGGATTAAATAATCTCTAGGGTTCCTTTGTACGCTAAGCAGCTAAAGTTGAAACAGGAAAAAGCCCCCAGACACTCATACTAATTGTTCCCTTCAGGACCTGACCTAGTTTTGGCCAAAAATCCAAGGACTGCAGTTCAGGAGCTGTGGGGCCTCCCAGGACTGCCCACCTTGTCAGCAGCTGCCTCAAGTGAAGCTCTCTGGCCCTGGTGGAGACATTTAATCAGCAAGAAGTTATTGATAATCTATTTTGTGCCCACCTAGGCCAGGCACTGTGAGAGAAAGAAGACACAGAACTTGCCCAGGAAGGACCTTATCATTTAACTGAAGAAATACAGTTAGAACCGTTAAAACGCAATAAACTCATAATACACTTAAGTCCTGACAAGGTCTGGAGTGATTCTTGGAAGGGGTGGGCCTCGCCTCGGAGGAGGTTGGGACAGATTCAGACACCCCAGTGCATGAGCGGGGGACCTGAGGGCCAGCAGACCTGACCTGCGCAAACCGCGGTGGCGGCAGTGCCGCAAAGTCTGCGTTGATTGCCTGCCGCGAGGAAAAGTGCTTCCCGTGGCATTTCTCTCTGAACGGGCTCTTCCCCGAGCCCTTGCGTTTCCGGCAATGACGAGTCCCTCTTGGCTGTGTTTGCAGATGCCCCTCCGCCGCAGCAGCCGCCACCGCCTCCGCCGCCTACGGATGGAGTCCCTCCGCCTCCTGCTCCAGGCCCGCCAGCCTCGGCCGCCCCCTAGCCTGGAAGATATAGGCCGCGTCCACGCCCGGCGCCACCGGCTGGAGTGCGGATGATGAGACTTGTGTTCCTCAGCTTCCTTGGGTTTCTTTTAGGATTTTTCTCCTCGCAGCCCCAAGCACGCATCCCGTACTTCCCCATTCCTCTTGCCAGCCCTCTCCATGCTCTGACACCTCTTGTGTTCTCAGCTGGTACGCAAGGGGAGGCCTGTGGTGACAGTGTGCCCTGGTCATCCTGACAGTAGCCTGCGTCCCCCATCCTGGTATGGGGTTTGCCGACAGTTTCTCTGCAGGTCCTGTCAGCGTTAGATTTGATGTCTGTCATTTTGGCTCCCCCACAGTTTTTTGCTTTGTCTTATGTGGATAATGCTTTATAATCATTACCTTTTTTTTTTTCTTTTGTCATTGTTGCTTTAAATGAGAGCATCCTAAGTTAATAGGAACCAAAAAAAATGGTGATGGGCAGAGAGAATAGCCAGAAGGGACAAACCTAAAGGCATTATAAGTGACCTTATTTCTGCTAATCTGAGCTGAGATTGGTGCTGATGGTGAAGTTTCGTGAGACCTTTGCCCCACACAGACGCACCAAACTTCGAAGAGATGGGGAAGGGACCCCACTGATTTTATTCCCATCGAGGACCATGAGGGACCTCCACCCTGCGTAGTAGAACACACCCCTCCAGTCCCTGGTAGGGTAGTGCACAAGCATTAGAGCAGTCCCACTCCTTCCCTGGCCCACTGGTTTGGCTTTCTATGCAGATGGTTTGTTGGTTTGGGGGTGGGATTTGGGGAGGCATTCCTTAGTTTTCTAGACTAGCCAGGAAAGCTATAGGAGTCTAGGGCAATGACTATCCAGTGAGTCTAGTCCACTAGTCACTGTTTTGTACTCATTCTTTTTTTCCCCCTCTTTCAAAAAACCTTTAAAAAGGAAAAAAAAAAAAGTAAGTAGATAGTGCTAAACATGTTAGCTCATGGAACTTGGTTAGGATGGCTGGGGGTTCAAGTCCCCAAACTACCTCTTGCAGTCCAGGGTGAGTGGGGTTTAGTGAAGCGGTACTTTAGGTTTGGGATGGGATTGGAGAAGTGGGGCAGGATCAACGGCCTCTCGTACCTTCTCCCTTCCCTTTCTGAGATCTCACATTCCATCCGTCAGGGTTGTCAAGGAGATGCTGGGGATACCAAGGAACTCAGTTGGCAATCAGAGCATCATGCTTTTGAGGGCGGGGGTACTCAGAGTGGGAGATTGGAATGCCATTCCAGAGTGAAGAGCCACAAAAATGCCTTAACTTGAGCCCATTTCAACCCCTGCTGACGAATGACTTGAGAGTTCTTGGTTTTCTCTTGTCCTTCCCACCCTCTGTTCTTCCATGGATGGGGGAAGGGTGTGTTTGGTGGAGCTTGATTTCCAAAGCACCTGGCCTCTTCATGTCACACTCTCAAGTGGCAGTTTCATTATTTAGAATGCAAAGTGGAACACCTTTTGGGTATCTTTTTCTATATATTCTGTAAAGCTTTACATATAAGAGGATGTAGGGAGGTGTTTATAAAACACTTCAGAACTTTCCCCCTTAGTATCAGAAAGCAAAAAAATAAATAAATAAAACCACAATTAAGATTTGCCTTTCAAACCCTCAGGTGTTGCCTCTAACCATGTGGCCCTGGTCACCATCAGAGTACTGGAACCAAGGAGACCATGTTCCTTTTGTGTGTGTGTTCTGGACTCTCGGAGTGGAAATGAGCTGGTTCCTGCCCTGCTGGAGTTTGATTCCAGTGTATTTGCCTCCAGAAAGATCCCAGTGCCTTTTGACAATGGCCAGGGTTGTCCCTATTTCCCGCCAGGCTTTCCCAAAGGAAACTCATTCCAAATACTTAACCTTTTCCACTGGGGTCTTAGAAGGAAAATGGAATTCTGGTTCATACTGTGGTCCCTTGTAACCTCAGGTCTTTAATGTGATCACTTTCGAATTTAAAAGATCCAGGTGGAAATATTTTTACTATGCTGGTAACAATTCTACAGAATACCTGAATTCTTAACACTGTTATGTTTCAATATAAGTGGTGACTTTTTCTTTTCATGTCTTTGATCTGGTTTCGTTCCTGTAATACAGCCACCCAATTTTGTGAGGGGGGGGAATAATACGTGGTTTTTTGTACAAACGTGTTTCTCAGTGTGGTGTTATTTTGGAGAGATGGAGGGAGTTTTAGAAGATTGGAGGAAATTGATCAAGAAGACCTAATCCTAATCTCCCTCTTTTTTAGTGAATAAATAGAGCATTTCTGGATTCTAGTCCCATTCTCTGCATTCACACACCAGTCCCTTCATATATCCTATGAGGAGCTTAAATATTCAGCCCCACCCAGTCCTGGTCCGCAATTAAAGTTCAGTAATTCAAGGCCTCCTGACTGACCACCTTCATGAAGCTTAAGGAGCATACAGTTAAATGTGCTTTGCCCTCTGTTTGTTTCCATGGTCAAAGTGAAGAAAGGGGTGTGGCCACCATCCTGAGCCCGCCAAGAGCGGAATGAGTAGTTTTGCTTTGGCGAGCTAGAGAATGTTTGTCAGGATGCAGTGTAGACAGCCCCAAGTTGGAGGCAGGCCTTAAGGGCAGTTGATTCTGTGAACCTCTGTGTACTTTTAAGGACAGCCTTCGAGTGCCCACAGATGGAAACCCTGTGCAGAAGACAGAGGCCATTGCCTTCAAGATGTTCATGGACCCAGCGAGGCACAAAAAGTGGAACCCGGGTCTGCAGAGAGGTCAGCGTTCGGCTTCTCCCAGAAATGTGCCAGGCTGGTTGTGCTTTGCTTTTGGACCTGTTCTGACTCTTCCCTCCAGTAAGGGATGTTGGGGCCAGCGGTGTCTCCCAGAGTTCCTGTGCTTCCCGAGGGTGATGAAGGAGGTTGATCCTTGATCCGAGCTAAAGACGGGTTTATAAACGAGTGTGAGTTCTATTTAAAGCATAACAGGACATGTACAATCAATGTCTTTCACAGTCTCCTCACATCCTTCTTATGGGGTGGTTCCCCCGAATGTGATTAAGGACAAGAGTTTTCCAACTTTGGTACGGATCAGGGTCACCGATGTACAAGCTGCTGAGCCCCGCCCTCAGAACTGATTCAGCAGGTCCTGAGTGAGTTCTGAAATCTTGTGTTTCTAACATTCCCAGGGCATCCTGATGCACCTGGTCAAGGGACCAGCCTTTGAGAACCACTACTTAGGAAGGCTGTGTGGTAGAGCAGGATCTCTACGGTTCCTGACAGTCCATCCTGTGAGCTCCATTAGCTCAGTAAACATCCGAGGGCCTGTTATGTGCCAGGCTGTGAAATAACAACTAGGAATAAGGTAGGCACAGCCGCTGCACCCCAGGCTGCTTATGCTCTGGTGGGGTGGGGGATGCCAAACCGGAAGTAGCTAGTAAGAAATAGGGTTATTTTAGTGCCAAGTGTTCATGAAGAAAAAGAAGTGGTGTAATCAAGCTTTCTGGGGGCGGGGGGGGGAGTTAAGGAAAATAGCCTGTGAATTGGATGTGCTTTCACGATTTCTGTCCTGCTGGGTTTGGTAACTCAAGGAGAGTTCTTCATCTTTCCAGGAAGACCTCATCCAAACAGAGCACCCTTTTGTCTGGATACGCAGTGCCAGCCCTGGTATGTCTTTATGCAAATCGCCCTGCTTTCTGTTCAATCGATGCTGGAACATGACTGCACTTTGAGTTGCCTCTGTTGAAGGAGGACTTCTTGAGGTCAAGGCTAAAGCACCTTGATCCCCTGTTAATGGATTACCTCCATCCAAGGAAGTCCCCTTGAAGAATGGGATGGAAGCCCAGGAGCCCCGATGTTGGATCTCCTTGTGAACAGTCCCCCTGGACTTCATTTCCCTGTGGCTTGTTTTTAGGCCTGCCACCTCTTCTATTAGGAAGCACCTTTACCCTGAATGTGAAATGAAACCAGCGCTGAGACAGTAGTGACTAAAGGGAGAGAGTCCTGTGAATCAATTTAATCAGAGGTTCTGAAACCAGCTGGAGCTGGCTCTCCCTGGGGATCCCCCAGCCCTCTCCAACTCGAGACCCCAAGGGGAGAGAACCTTGTCTGATCCCCTCTTCCTGCTCTTCACCTGCCTTGGAGAACTAGAGCCATCTTTATTCTCTTGTGCCCCCAGAGGCCTTCCTAGGTCTTTTCCACGGAGAGCAGTCAGGTGACTGCTGGCGGCCACCTTACCACTACAGACCCCTAGGGTATAGCCTTTGCAGACTTCAGCAAAATAGCCATGCCTGAATACAGCACAGACCACCACCTTCAGACAACTGAGACAGGAAGGAAAATACCCGCCCACTGTCTTCTGTGGCAACCTCCCGTCTAAGTGCTCTCAATACTGGATGGTCCCCGAGTGAGTTAGGAAGCAGCAGTGCCACTGGATGCTAATAACCCCTTTGCACAAGCTGATTTCCATGGCCGAATTGGCCCTGACACGGATTTCCCATGGCCATCCGGATCGGCATTCCTTTTTGGGTCGTCTTATCGTACGGTAGCTACAGGGTTCCTGAGAAGCGCTTGGAGAGGTCTCGTGATGGGAGAGGCCTGATCTCTCCATATCTGACACTGTGTTGGCTTGTGCTGCGTGGCTTTCTCCCAGATGGCTTGGCTTTAGGGTAATGAAATTCAGGGGCTTTTCCAGTCTTGCAGCAGACCTACTGCCTGGACAAGAGAACCACCTCTAAGTTGTGACATGCTTTTCAACGATGGATACTTGTGCAGTTGAGAAGAATCCAGAGTTCCTGCAGCGAGGAGGTGGTGGTTAGCACAAATAACTCCGGTCCCTGGCCCTTGGGTCTTCTCTTCTTCCTGGTCATAGTGCAAGAAGGTCCACTGCCAGCAGCCCCATCACCAAAAATGGTCAGAGCTGACTGCCCTGCAGCCCAGAACTCTTGGCAGGGGAGAGGCCATGCTGGATGGCCCTTTCTGACTCTGTCTTTAGGACATGAGTCTGGATTATTGTCATGCTCTACCCTGTTAAGAAATCATAGCATTAACTTTTCAATGCCCAGGTGTGGGTGTTGGGTTTGGAAAGAGAGGCAGGGCTTCCATTCTGCCAAGTGAGGCCCGACCTCTGCATCCCGATTCCTCTTCTGAAATTAAGAACCAAGAATGAAAAGGTTTGAAATCAAGATCTTAGCTCAAGCCCTGGCGTTACCACATCTTTGGCATGATCTCTGTCAGTGTGCAAATGTGCAAAATGGTTAAGATATTTGTAGCATGATGGTGAAGAATGAGACAAATTAGAGTACAGTACCAGGAAAACTAAAAACTCACAAAACTGTATGTAGTTATTACGAACCACGCTGTTTCCTGTCCAGACGAAAGTATGCCCCCAGCCATGGCAACCAGAACAGCTCCTGCCCTGGACAGGAGCCTTCTAAGTTAAACTAGAGACTTTCTATGCACATGGAGGCAGGTTGTAGCCATGGCAGTGGCCTTATGCCTGCCGTGGTACTGGAGGCAGGTTACCAAACCCAGTAGAAACTTCCGAGGCATGTAGAAGCCTCATAAAGCATCCCTGATGCCCAAATGCACAACACTTGAATGTGTGGACATGCGCATAAGCTCTAGATAGAGTTAATTTCCTTTTTCTTCACTCTGTAGGAACTTAGATCTCTTTAAACCACCGTCACCGCTGTGCCCAGAAAAAAGTATTATATTCGCTGGACACTATGTTTACCACTTTCAACATATATGAGTTTGAGTTACTGACTGTCCCAAGGTCACACAGATCTGATGCCGAATCCTGCTCTTCCTGTCCTGCCCCATTGCATGATGAGCTTCCATCCATCTCTCACAAGTGTTGCCAAACCAGGTGTGCTGTGCTGAGTTCTGAAACTGCTGGTGAGGTCTGCTAGGGAAGAGATAGGTGGAAGGAGGAGATAGGTATGTCAGCCACTCATCAGAATGAAAGTGAATGGAAATCGTTGATTTAAAAATCCCAAAATGAAGAAAGTGTTAAAATTCGTCTCCAAGGAAGAGGAGAAGATCATTTCATATTATGCCATATGCTCGTTAGAATTCAAAAATTGAGGGGCGCCTGGGTGGCTCAATCGGTTAAGCATCCGACTTCGGCTCAGGTCATGATCTCACGGTTCATGAGTTCGAGTCCCGTGTCAGGCTCTGTGCTGACAGCTCAGAGCCTGGAGCCTGTTTCAGATTTTGTGTCTCCCCCTCTCTCTGCCCCTCCCATGCTCATGCTCTGTATCTCTCTGTCTCTCAATAATAAACATTAAAAAAAAAAATTTTTTTTTTTTTTAAATTGAGCCTAAAGGGAGCCTGGCTGGCTCAGTTGGTGGAGCTTGCAACTCTTGATCTTGGGGTTTTGAGTTCAGACCCCAGGTTGGGCGTGGAGCCTACTTAAAAATTTTTTAGTTGAATTCAAAGGAATATATTTAATAAAATATATTAAAATGAGAAACAAACTGGAGTAGCTAGAGTTTTAACCAAGAAGTGGGAGAATGACCCCATTCAGACCTTTCTTACGAAAAACTCAGGAGTAGTTGTCATGCCCCAGACCTCAAAGGACCCAATTCTTGAGGCCGTCCTTCCCACACAGACACCTCTGGAAGAGGGAGATAGGTATGTCAACCAATATCCTCCACTCTGACAACCACCACTTAAGAGTCCAGGAGACACAGAGAAGCAGAGGAACACTTAGAGACGTATAGGCCAAAAACAGGAGATACAAGGATAAGCTACGGAGAAGGGAAGCAGAAATGGGGCTGGAGTCTGTATTAGGGTCTCTGTGAGCAACCAGCAAGTGCAAAGCCCAGCCTGGCCTTCTGCTCAGACACGATTGTGTTACAAACTGGTATTTACTGTCTCCAGAGGCAGCATGAAGCCACGGAAAGAGCCTCAGGAAGTCAGCCCGTCTGCAGGGAGCCTCCCTGTGCCTGGCCCTGTGCGAAGTGCCTCGCGGTCCAGTGGGGAATTACTGCAGACAATTTCGGTGGCAGGCTGAGAAGGCTTTGCAGAGGGGAAAGGGAACGGGAACTGAGCTTTCTGGGGTAAGGAGTTTGCCAGGCAGCCCTAACAGACCGATGCAGCAGTAGTTTCAGTGAGAGAAACACACTTTGAACAAAAGAAATCCCATCCAGAGCCACACAGTAGGACATTAAGGGATAGACTCTCCAACTTAGTCATCTATGTGGCTCCCTCGGAACAGAAATGGGAGTGTCTCCAATATGAGGCTTGTCACGTCTAAGGTGGTGACCCTGAATGTCATCATTTGGGTGATAAACACATCAGGAGGTAGACAGTTGCTTTGGGCAATAAATTAGGTGACTAGGCCACAACTCTCCAGCCAAGCAGGGCTCAGGGGATGAGGGGTCCCTGGCCGAACTGAGCTTTGGACGGCCAGCAGACTACTGTAACCCCGGGCCTGGCGCCCGCATGCATCCCCAGGCTGCGATCTAGGCCGTTTGGGTCTATCCAGGACGTTTAACTTTGGTGGCCTGGGGCACACGGGAGGTGATGTATCCTGGGAGGAAGAGGCCAGGATTAAAGCCCGCTGCCCCGGCTGCCCCGAAGAGGCAAGAAGGCAGGCGGGGTAGCAGCAGTCTCAGGAAGGTCTTGCCCCCTGCCCCTGGCATGCGTTGCGGAGGGCCTGGCTGTACGAGGTCTGGGCTTTGGCTATGAACGGATTAGGTCTGATCCGATTAGAGCCCAGGCCGTCGGCTTCGCCCCCTTGCCTGGCGCTGCCAGCGCCCTCCCCGCCTTCGTGGGCACCCGCAGACCTCCCCGAGACCCTTCCCCAACCCGAACACGACATTGGCGCAGAAATCCGAGAGGCTCCGTGCACCCCGGGCTCGGCTCATTTACACAGCGCGAGCTCGGCCTTCCGCCTCCGGCGGCCCTTCGGAGCCCCGCCCCGAGTTTGCGGGTGTCTGGGCCCCCGCCTCCCTGCTCGTCGCGTGGCGGGTGGGTTCCTTGCAGGTGGGGGGCCCGTGCCAGCCCTCCACGGGGAGGACGGGCCCCGCCCCGCAGGTCTCCCGCCCGTGCACCTGTCGGCTAACGCCACGCGCGGCGCTGTGCTCCGCATCCGCGCTACTCCACGTCTGTTTGTCTCCGCGTCCCGAGCCGGGGGTCTGTCTGTCCCCGGCAGGCGGACCGAGCGGGGCCGGCGTCAGAGCTACGTGCGGCGGGGCGGGCGCGGCGGGCGGGGTGGGGGCGGCGCTGAGCACGGCAGCGGCGGCGCGGGAGGCGGGGAGGCGCGGCGCGCCGGGGACAGCGGCGGACGGCGGCGGCGGCATGCGGCTTCTCGCGCTGCCCATCGTGGGCTGAGACGGCCGCAGCGCGGGCGGGAGGCGCGGCGGCCGGCGAGCCGAGGGCGCAGCCAGCCGGGCGGACCGCGGACAGCGGTCGGGGCGCCGCGCCATGGGCCGAGCCGGGGGCGGGGGCCCGGGCCGGGGGCCGCCGCCGCTGCTGCTGCTGCTTCTGGGGGCCACGCTGGTCCTCGCCGCCGGGGCCGCGCCGGGTAGGTACCGACTGCGACCAGGACCCCCGCGGCCCTCGCGCCCCACCCTGGGCCAGGGTCCCGCTGGCCTCGGGTACCGGCGGAGTTCGAGAGCTGTGGCAAGGGGGCGGGGCAGCTCTTTGCCCGCGACCGGGGCGGGGAAAGGGGCGCGCGAGGAGGTGGGGTACTTGCGGGAGGCAAAGGGGTGGGGGGCGGCCCGGCCCCGGCCGGGTGTGCGGACAGAGGTGCCGGCTAGAGGAGAGGCCTGGGTGGGCGGGGCCTGAGGGTGAGACTTCGGGGCGGGACCTGGAGGTGATGGGGCCCTGAGGATGCGAGTTAGGGGCGTGGCCTGGGGTGGGGCGGGGCCCTAAGGGTGCGACTTCGGGGCGGGGTCTGGAAGTGGGATGGAGCCCTAAGGGTAAAACCTCCGCCTTGGGTGGGAGGTGGAGGCAGCCCCGGTTATACTGCGGGATTGACGGGGGCGGGGCATGATGCCTGAGGGGCGGGGCCTGAGCGGGAAACCGGCCGGGGCGGGATGGGGGCGGGGCCTTGAGAAACCTGGAATTGGCCTCTTCGGGTGGGCGGGGTGCGGGGCCCTGACGCCGCGCCCCCTCCCTCCCGTCCACAGCCCGAGAGGCTGGCAGCGCCGTCGAGGCCCACGAGCAGGTGAAGAGCGTCCTGACGAGGCAGCCGCGTGCCAACGCCACGCGGGAGAAGGCCGGCCCACCAGCAGCTGGCGAAGATGAGACCTCGTGGACCGCACCTGGGAGTGAGCAGGCCATGATGGGGCCTGGTGTTGGGCCAGAGGAGGTGCTGGAGGCGTCGGCAGCGGTAACCGGCGCCTCCTGGCTGGAGTCTGACAGCCCGGGCCTGGGTGGAGTGACCGCAGAGGCCGGCAGCGGCGACACCCAGGCCCTTCCAGCCACGCTCCCGGCTCCCAAGGAGGCCCTGGGACAGTCATCAATGGCCCCCGCCATCCCCAAGGCTACAGAGGCCAGCGGACCATCCTCCCCCACTCCTGGCGACAAAATGAGCCCCGGCGCTGAACACCCCAAGGAGAGTCCCTTGGAGGTTTGGTTGAACCTGGGAGGCAGCACACATGACCCTCATGGGCCAGAGCCCACATTCCCCTTTCAGGGCACACTGGAGCCCCAGCCAGCGTCAGATATCATTGACATCGACTACTTCGAAGGATTGGATGGTGAGGGCCGTGGTGCCGACCTGGAGAGCTTCCCGGGGTCGCCAGGAACTTCAGAGCACCACCCCGATGCTGGGGGAGAGACCCCTTCCTGGAGCCTGCTTGACTTATATGATGACTTCACCCCCTTTGATGAATCTGACTTCTACCCCACCACATCCTTCTATGATGACCTGGAGGAAGAGGAGGAGGAAGAGGAGGATGACAAGGATGCAGTGGGAGGTGGAGACCTGGAAGATGAAAGTGACCTTCTGGTGCCCACTGAGAAGCCTGGTCTAGGGCCCGGGACTGGCCAGCCTACCAGTCGGTGGCACGGGATCCCCCCACAGCATACTCTGGGGATGGTCCCTGGCGGCAGCATCGCCCTCAGGCCCCGCCCGGGAGAGCCAGGCAGGGACCTGGCCCCAAGCGAGAATGGCACTGAGTGCCGCAGCGGCTTTGTGCGACATAACGGCTCCTGCCGGTCAGTCTGCGACCTCTTCCCAAGTTACTGTCACAATGGCGGCCAGTGCTACCTGGTGGAGAACATAGGGGCCTTCTGCAGGTAAGGGTGTGGCAGGCAGGTGCACAGGGGCTTGTAAGAAAAACTCGTGAGGAGTATATGTGAGGCAGACTCAGCAAAGAGGGGGATGTGATAAGCACAACTTCCGAGAGGTTTCGTGTTCCCAGGCCAAGAGGATCAAGAGATGTTCATTCAGACACCTTCTATGGGGAACTACTTCTTAAATGTACTTCCTGTGATCTCATCACGAGGAGAGATTCCTCAGAGATAAGATTTTGTATTTCCTCCAAGTGTGTGTCCTTTACCAAACCACTAAGCTATATAAAGGCAAAGGGAAGGGATTTCTCTAAGGGTTTTGGAAAGAGGCCTTTACTGGCTTGAGGTGTTTCAGTGGAGAGTTCTGCCTACACTAGCAAACAAAGTAGGCCTATAAGCTACTCTGGAGGAAAGATGGCTGCCAAGCACTCCCTCTGAGCCGTGTGTGTGGCCGGAGGAAGACCCCGTCTCCTGGCAGGGCACGTGTGGGGGGTGGGCATGTAAGGTCAGAGTGAGGACCTTCTCATTGGGAGCAGCCCCCCTAGAGCAGCCACTCAAATAGGTCAAGTCAAGCAAAGTATCTTTTCCAGCATATCACATGTGGTATGGTTTCTTAACTTTGGGTAGTGGATTTTTCCTTTCTACCTTGATTTTTGTCTTCCTTGGGAAACTCAGTGCAGAATGTTTTGAAGACCCAGAGGGGTTAGTGTCTCTGAGGACACTGACTGCCGCTACCATCCCATGCCACCTCAGGAATACCTCATATATCTGCTGCCACAGTGCGAGAGCTCACTGCCTTTTTCTGGAAGAATCACAAGTCAGGGGTGATCTGGGTAGTTTCTTTGTCTAGAAGTAGAGTATAACCCACAGATTCCTCTGGGACTTGTTTCTGTTGGTCCTAGGAGGAGCGTTTCTGTAATCCGAGGCTCTCTTTAAATGCCATTCCTAGGGTTTCTCTTTCTTGGTTTTTTGGGGAGGTATGTGAAGAATTCAAATTCTGTAGGTCTTGATGTTCTGATAGAAGAATAACACTGAGAAAGCGTGAATGTTGTGCCGTTGGCGTTAAAGCTTGACTTCCAGTTCCTTCTTTCCTATAAATGATCGTGAGATGATTAGGGTCAGTCATATAGAATGTGTCCATCCAGTTCTGATTGGAGTTGTCTAGTCATTGCCAAAAGGAACCATGATCAAGAAATTATGGCACCGAGACCTTGCCCGTTTTTTAAGGGCTACCAGCAATATGTGGAAACCCTGTGACTTTGCTCCTCAGGCTTTAGTTAGGGGAACCACAGGGATGATTTTAGCCTGGGAACAGTGAAACCTCTGTGTGAAATCATTATCTTCCATCCTATCGGAGGCCTGAGTTTTCACCTTCAAAGTCATCTTTTCCTAGCACAGTATGAAATGTTTGACCCTTGCTGCTTCTGAAGAGCTAGTAAAAGTCCCAGAACCTCCTGGAGCTCTTCGGACTCCCGAGTGGGAAATTAAGCTTGTCCTCAGGAAGCCGTGTGGCTGTGCTGACCAGGGACCCTCCAGCGGGTCCTGCTTCGGAAGGGCCTTTCCACGAGTCTTCCCCCGCCCTCCCCGCCCCAGCTCCCCTTGCTCCCCTTCCATCCCGGGGTCCCACTCAGGCCTCCCCTCCCCACCCAGAGACTCCTCCTCTGGCTGTGTACACCCAGGCTCCGCTGTGGCCCGGAAACTGTTTTACATTCCACTCACAGGAGACTGCCCAGCCCTCAGTCGCAGACTGCAGCACGCCTTTGTCTCCGCCGCCCTGTTCACTGCAGGGAAATGATCCGAGCTAAGGCAGAACTTCTCCAGAGCAGCGAGTTAGCGGGATCTTCTTTCCCCGCCCTCCCCAGACAGATAGCCTCCCTGGACTGAAGAGGGTCAGTTGGAAAAGAAAGAATTTCCTGTTAAGTCACAACTCCCCACCCCATTCTGGGGGTGGAGGAGCCCAGTTCTCCGATGCATAATTTCCCCATTCCTGGACCCCTTTTCTCTTGTCTGTCATTCACCCCGAGGTTCATGTCCTCCCTCCTTTGCCTGCCTCTGTATCCTTCCACATCTTTCCTCTTTGAAGCAGCCTGGTTCCCATGGAAACAGCAATGTCATTGGAAGAGTTGGAGCCTGGGAATGTCCCCAAGGGCAAGAGAAAGTCACTCAACAAAAGGACTAAAACCCACCCAGAGGGTTGATTCTCACTGTGCTTTCATGACATTTCTCATGGAAATAGGACAGGAAGTTTTCGGGGCAGAATTTTGGGGGCTGCAGCAATAGGAGGGGAATATACATCCATCTTTGTGTCCATCCTTGCCTGTCACTTCCTTACGTTTCTGCATCTGGGTAGCCTGGTGAACTACATGGGACTGCAGAACAGCAAGATCAGTTCTCACGTGCAGAGTGGCTTGACTGCTTTTGGAACCAGAGCTCCTATTATCTTGTCTGTCACCCAGAGCCAAGGGCAGGGGAGGCTGTGATTGTCATGGAGGCTGCAAGGGGGAAAGCCAGGGTTCCCACCCTCCGCAGTCGCTTCAGTCAGGGGAACGAGCAGTGCACTCGGTTTCTCTGTGCCCTGGTCGTCTCATTTAGAACATGGACCTCAGAGCTGCCCTGCCCACTTCGTGGGGCGTTTGTTTAAGATTCACTTAAATTCAAGTTAGTTAACCTGCGGCGTAGTGCTGGCTTCAGGAGTAGAAGCCAGTGATTCATCTCTTACATATGACACCCAGTGCTCATCCCAACAAGTGCCCTCCTCGGTGCCCGTCACCTCATAGGGTGATTAGACAGTCTCAGCTATGAAGTGTACACCGATCGGGGACATCACACTTCCTCGACGCAGTCCCAAGAATGGGGTTGTTGAGGTGAGTCCCAAGAATGGGCTTGTTGAGGCTCAGGGACCAGGCCCTTGCCGTGGCCACAGCTGCCTGCCTGTGGCCTCAGTCTCTCTCTGTCGCTGCCACAGGTGCAACACGCAGGACTACATCTGGCACAAGGGGATGCGCTGCGAGTCCATCATCACCGACTTCCAGGTGATGTGCGTGGCTGTCGGCTCGGCCGCCCTCGTGCTGCTCCTGCTCTTCATGATGACGGTGTTCTTCGCCAAGAAGCTGTATCTGCTCAAGACAGAGAATACCAAGCTGCGTAGGACCAAGTGAGTCTGTGTGGATCCGCCCCACCCCGACCCTAGGGCCATGCGCCTCCCCCAGCTCCAGGGACATCGTCATGAGGGGCCTGGGCGCCGGCTCTACATCCCTAGTCGTGGCTTGCACACCAAAGACTCACCCGAGTGTATCCATTCCTACGCGGGATGCGCTGGCATTGCCGCAGAGCCCAAGCCCCCCGGCCCCTCTGCCGCTGTCTGGCACTCTTCCCAACACCCCCCTCCCCGGGGATAGAGGGTGATTAAAGAAAAGGCCACCAGCGCACTGCCGGCTGTGGTCCCGCATGTAAGTCACTGCGCTCAGTCCACCACCGGCTGGCTGCACCTGCTTCCCGCGGCTTTGACCGCCATGGCTGGTGCAAGGGTTCCGCTCACACATCCCAGGAAGGAAACCCAGCTCCCTCAGACCTGCCGTCACTCAGTGCGGGCTCCTCCTCCGTGAACACGGAAGAGAAGGGGCTTGGCAGTGCATTGCTGTTGAAATCTTGTCGACCCTTGGTCCCGACAGAAGTGCAAGGGACTTAGGGAGGTCCCCTTTACCTCTCCTAAGTAGAATATCGGGGGTGGGAGGGCCTAGGCTTAACTTCCTCTGCTGTGGATTTTAGGGACCCGATGGGAATCGAGTCTCGGGTCAACTTCTCTCTCAGCAGTGGCGTGGCTGCTGTGTGCCTGTGACAGCACGCATTTGCCTTTACATCTGTGCCTTGAATGCTTGGACGTGACCTTACACACTGAGAGAATCACTCTTAGCACTGGGCCAAACAACGTCCTAAAGTGTCACAGAAGTCAGAAAAGGGGGAGGCTGTAGTTCAGCTTCCTGGGGGCTCACGATAATTTATGCAGAACCGCCCCCGCCTGCCTTTCACCCTGTTGCCCCCTTACCCCCTCCCCCCTTGACCTGAGACCCCCTTCAGAGAATGTGATGGAAGGACTTTTCCTGGGTCCTGGGAAAAGGACAAAACGCCATCTGTTGCTCGTTTGCTGGGTAAACTCTTGCACGGAGCAGACGCTGGCAGCCTCTGCAGCCTCTCAGCTCACCGCCCCATCCCGGGGCAGGAGGGGCCTCTCCGTTGTGCCCGTGCGCCGAGGGGGGGTAGCCTGCGCAGTGATCATCCGCCTGCACCCGGAGCCCTGTGGCAACGGGGAGGAGGTGGAGAGGGTGCGACCACCTATCAGGGTGGCTGCTGAGGAGGGTGGGGGAGAGAAGGGGTAACTGCTAGGGGAGCAGCAGCCAGAGACAGGGCCCCGTTCTAGGCCTTCCTCCTCTAGCGGGCTGCGTGTTTTGCACAGAGCAGGGCCCCCGTGCCCCGTCAGCTCAAACGCTGTCACCCTCATTTCCCGGGCCCGGCTACTGCTCTCATAACGCTACATGTAGCGCTACGGAGACCGCTGTGCGGCGCTGACTCAGATACACACACCCCCATATTAACATCTCTGAAACTGGACTGTGTCTTACAGTCGCTCGCATCTTATAATCACCGTTGGCCAGATGGCAGTCATGATGTAGTCGTAAGTGCCCGGCGTTCGCGATCCCGGCCAGAGCTGTTCGTATCGCCATCAGTTCTTTATCTAAAGTCACAATGAGCTACTTCCAGTATAAAATAAACGCTCTAGGTGATAAAGTATCGGATCATAGTTTTAAATGGTAGAAGTTTTTTTCTCAGTGGTCCGTCGAGTAACGGCACGTTTTAATATGGCCCGTGGCATTTGATGAAAGACGGTATTTGACCCAGGAAGCCCTTGTCTGGTTTGGCCGTGATCACTTCACTCACATATTCCCTGCTCTCTTCTGTCCTAACCAGCAAATTCCGGACCCCGTCTGAGCTCCACAACGACAACTTCTCCCTCTCCACCATTGCCGAAGGCTCTCACCCAAACGTAAGGATGCTTGGCAACGCTCCCCTCCCCCCCAACCCCCACCTTGGCTCTCTGCGGTAGCGTATCTGTCAGGTAGCTTCTCCCCACAACTCCCCTCAGCCTAAAGCACTCCCGGCCCCTGCCCTCGTCTTTGATCTATTTCAGAGCATGGAGCCACTCCTCACAGCTCTGGAAGTCAGCTCAGGGTGACCAGCTGGGGTGGGGACGTGGGACCAGGGGCAGGATGGCGTGTCACTTCCTTGACAAGCAGAGTTATAGGTAGTACTGAAGTTCTTGGGCTAGGAGGACTCCTGATTTTTAGCTTCATCTAGACTTTAGACGTGTGATTTGTCTTTCTCCTGGTCTCTCTACTTTCTGAATCAAGAAGAAAGACTTTGCTTTCATTGCGAGGGAATTTCCTGGCGGGCACTGAAGTGAATGGTAGTTGCTCTTTGGGATGAGAGCCGAAGCCTCTGGATGGCTAGGAAAAGTGTCCTTTATATTGTTTAAAGACCCTAAAACCTGGCAGGCACATACACACTGGTGAGGCTAAGGTGAGCACAAAACACTGGTGGAATCGTAAGTCTGGGGGTAAGTTCTCTTTTTAGGAGGATGGGCTCATAACTATCAATTGAAACCCAGTAGAAGGTCCCAATAGACCAGTTTCTAAAGATCCTGGCTTCGTATGTTATCTGGACCAGACTAACCAGTAAAGTACTAGGTACCG
This sequence comes from Paguma larvata, assembly GCA_030068075.1. Lineage (NCBI taxonomy): Eukaryota > Metazoa > Chordata > Mammalia > Carnivora > Viverridae > Paguma > Paguma larvata. The sequence continues at coordinate 16,033,007 of CM057842.1, read as the reverse complement.
TCAGAGAGAATTTCATAAATAAAGTGGAAACCATCCGAGCTCCGGATCACGTCACAGCCAAGCCCAGGAATTCGGCCCGTGACACGGGCTCCATACCGCAAGGTAAATGCACCGATACACAGATTAGGGAGCCGAACTCAGACCCTTCAGGTGGACACAGTGAAGATTAAGGGCAAATTTTGAAGAAGTCCCTCGAAACAATGGGCCGCAGACTATCAGAGCTCATAGAGGCCTTAATGGTCTAGGCCAGCGCCGTCCAGCGGAACTTTCTGTGAGGCAGAAATGTTCGGTTCTGCACGGTCCGCTACGGCAGCCACTAGGTACCTGTGGCTGCGGAGGTCTTGGAAAAAGCGGCTCGTGCTAGCGTGTGGGGCACCACAGATCTAGACCACCGTTTTCCTTTTATAGATGGGGCACGTGAGGCCCCCAGAGGGAAAAGAGAGAAGAATAGTAAATGGGGCTTTGTTCACCAAACCCCAGGGCAGAAGCACTTGGCCTGGTGGAGGAGGAGCCGAGAGGTCACTTTAATTAAGAAATGGAAGAGGTTAGTTTAGGATAATTTTTTGAAGTCTTTGGTATCAAGGGTAGAGAAACAACAGATATTATATTACCTGGTGTGCACCAAGATATTAATAAGTTCGAGACGGACATAATAACCAAGGAAACAAGATGTCTTATAAACTTTAAGATGGATAAACACAGTAATCAGCCCACAAAGATACAGGCACCTCGGGGACCGGAAGAGTCTTCCTCAGGTGCGGACACTTCCTTCCCGCCTTGCCCGGCGCCCCGCGGTAGTGTGCGTTCAGCCGTCATCTGTGAAGTACTGGTGACTGATGGCCTCCCGCAGGGTCTTCTGGTTCCATTGTCTGATCTGCCATCCCGTACGTGTGGCGCAGCAGGTCAGACCTGTACGATGGTTCCTGCGGTCAGGGTCTTCATAGTCCACGGAGCGCAAGTGTCTTAGGAAAGTTTCTGACACATAATTTTCTGTCACCCCCAAGTGTAGAAAGACACCTTTCCTCTTCCCAAAGAGGGAGGGGAAGGACTTAGCTCCTCTCGAAGGCTTGACGAGCCAATACAGAGGTTTCTAGTTCTTCTTGGCTGACCCGACTCTGTGGAAGGCACAGCATTTGTCCGTGAGTGTTCCCACCGACCTTGAACTCGGAAGATGGCAAGCCTGAAAAACGGAGTGGAGCAGGGGCTGGGTGGCTGTGGTGGTCTCTGCCTGAGAAGGGCCACGGGGTTTTCCGGGCAGTGCTCAGGACATCTCTCAGTGAAGTGGCAAGATGAGGTCCTGGTGGTCTCTGTCACCTCTTGGATCTTGAAGGTCATGTCCACCTGGCATCTTTCCCTCAACTTGTGTCCCAGGGGACGTGATGTCCTCTCTGCCAAAACTCTCAGCATGACTGTCCTGTCCGGCAGGGTGTGTACTTGTAGATTTTCTATCTTCATCTCTTAACTCTCTCCACCTGGCCCAAAAGTCAGACTTGGTCACATTGAAGGTCTTCCGGGCACTGGCAGCTGACACGGTTGCCGCTTTATTATGACGCGAAGCCCATCCGTTGCTTCAGCCACCACATTGTCTGCTTACCAGTGACACTAGCACCAGGATGGAAGCCGGGAGATCTCCAGGCGAGCTGGGAGGGGGAGCCAGGGGCCTCCAAGTCACACCCACTCATGTAGTCTCTGTCACCCCTGTCCCCTCACCCCTCAAATGCCCTTGTTGGTATTGATGGCTCCAAAAATTTTGGAAAGTTCCACTTAACTTAATAGAGGGGCTATTTCTTTTATATGAATGAAGCGGATTGAGTGGGTCATTTTCCCTACCCACTCGCAGTAATCTCTACAGGCTACGCTCTGAAATGATTTCAAAACAAAATGTGCTGCTTTGGGCCTGCAGCGGGGGATGGCGCCGCCACTGGGGTCTGTGCCGGCGACACTTCCCTTCCCCACCACGGCCCCAGTGGCCTCGTGCGGCCCCTCGCCTGGGTTCCACAGCCGGTGGCCGAGGGTGTGTGAGTCCTGTGCAGCCGGGCAGCCGGCCCCCCGAAAGGAGCATCGGGGGGGAAAGGGAGGCCTGTGAGTTCTCCAGGAGGAATGGCTACTGTGTGGGCAGCACGGCGAGAAGGAAGTCAGCTGAGACCCACGGCAAACACTGCGCTGTCGGTGAAGGTCGTGATATAACTTGGTCTTCCTGAGATTTGACAGACCCTCCAGGATTTCAGTGTATTAATTACTAGACTTGTCCATGGGGTCCTTTAGTGCTCCCCTGACCTCCCCAGCCAGCCCCAATTTAAATCTTTCTTACTTCCTAGGCTCAATTTCTTTCATTTACTTGGTAAAATACTGACTGTCCGTCCCCTTCTGATAGAGATTTGTGTCTGGACAAGTGGGGGTGTGGCCCTGAACCCACACTACTTCTGGGCTGAAGGATGCCCATTGGACTGAGGTGGAATGCCAGGAAGGGGGGTGCAGAGCAGTTCCCAGGACTTAGGCCAGAGGGAAGGCCAGCTTGGTCTCCATGAGGGACTTCTGCAAACCGAAGGCAGACGGGCCTTCTGCGGTGGGATTCAGCACCCCTAAACTTAATAGGATCCAGTCCTGGAGGAGACACGTGGATTAGGATAGCTCCATCTTGGTTTAGACACTGCCTCGCCTGTCCTGTTTGTTGGAGGTACTTAGGTTGTCTAAGAGCGTTGTTGGATACATGTGTTCCTTGTTTTTAGAATATACTTATCCCACCTGTCGGCCCGGAAGTCAGCTTTCTCATCTGTCCAAATCCCATGAGCCCTCAAAGGGCCAGGCTTCACTTGCCCCCCCCCTTTCATGGCACCACAGCTTGGATGCCCAGGCCTGTAAGCACCCCCAAATCTACTGTTCCTCACATGAGGCTCCCAAAGCCTGTATGATGTCGGGGGTAGGAGGCGAGCGGCAGGATGTCGAACAGCACGGAAGTGAGTCCTGCCCTCGCGAGAGGATGGGTGAGCGCAGGCCGTCCTCTCCCGCTCCAGGTTTGCCGCGATCCAAAGTCTGTTCTACCCACGATCTTTACTTTGTTTCGTTTTGTTTTGTTTTGAAGTTTATTTATTTATTTTGAGAACATGTGGACACGAGTAGGGGAGGGGCAGAGAGAGAGAGAGAGGAAGCCAGAGAATCCCAAGCAGGCTCCGTGCTGTCTGTGCTGTCAGCGCAGGAGGCTCAAACCCACGAACCATGAGATCATGACCTGAGCCAAGCCAAGAGTCAGATGCTGTACCGACTGAGCCGCCCAGGCGCCCCTCGCCGGGATCTTCAAAGGCCCACCTCTCAGGCTTCCGTGCCCGGTGTCTTTCCCCAAACCACGCAGAAGTGCATGGAATGAAAATTGCGGTTCTACCCTCTCCGTCTTCCCTCTCCATAAAGCCTGTGTGTGTACGCGTGTGTACATGTGTACATATACTTAATATATCCCGTCTCACCACATCTGAATTTATGCTCTTGAAAGTTTTTTTTTTTTCTAAGTCTCTCCCGGCAGTGATAGAAAGTATCAAGTACCTGAAATCTGCCTCGATGCCGTACAAAGTTCACTTCTTCTCGTTCTTGTGGCATTGGGAATGGGGAACACATGTCCCCTGTTGTCTGTAAATCGTTCCTGAGGCCTTTGAAACGCTATTATAATGCGGTGTTCAAGCCAGTCTTCTGGAAAAGTGCTAAGTGAGGCTGAGAGCAGGGGGAGGTGACAGTGGTTTGTTTAGGCACAGGACTTTGGAACACCCATAGTGTCCTGTGTAAGCCTTTCCCTCCCTTCTGTCCAGCCAGTCACTACCCTGACCTAGTGCCGCTATGGGTCAAACTGGAGCAGTCCGCGTGGGCAAGAACTTGCCACGGTTGTGTGGAGAACGTCCCCCTTAAGCATGATAATGGCCTTCAGTTTTGGAAGCAGTTAAACCAAGAAAGGTCTGAGCTAGCTGGTCAGGTGGCAACATCCTCTACCCCTCTGGCCACGCGTGAGCCTGCCTGGGTGTTTACCCAACCTCTTCGATCAGCAGAGCTCCAGGCCCTTACGACAGCTATTTGGAGCGCCTAAGAAAGAACTGAGGCCAGCTGAGTTGTACTGGGTATACAGGCATATCTCCAAGGTATTGTGGGTTCAATTCCCTACCACTGCACTAAGTGAATATCAAGATAAAGCAAATCGACAGATTCTGTCGTTTCCCAGGGCACTTCTGCAGTGATGTGACCGTGTGCGGTCTAGTTAGTGCGCGATGGCACCGTGTCTAAAAAACTGCACGTATTAATTAAAAATACATTATCGCAAAAAAAATGCTAATCATTATTTGAGTTTTCAGTGAGTCATAATTACTGATGACAGACAGATCACATAACCAATATAATAATAATGAAAAAGTTTGAAATATTGCGAGAATCACCACAATGTAACGCAGAGACACGAGGTGAGCAGATGCTGCTGGAAAAACGGCACCGACAGCTTGCCTGGCTCAGGGTTACCACGAACCTTCAATTTAAAAACATTTTGGGGCGCCCGGGTGGCTCAGTCGGTTAAGCTTCCGACTTCGGCTCAGGTCATGATCTCACAGTTCAGTTTGTGAGTTTGAGCCCCGCGTCGGGCTCTGTGCTGACAGCTGGGAGCCTGGAGCCTGCTTTGGATTCTGCGTCTCCCTGTCTCTCTGTCCCTCGCCTGCTCACACTCTCTCTCTCTCAAAAGTAAATATTTACAAAAATAAAAAATAAAAATAAATTTAAAAATTTTAAATGTCCAATGAAAAGAAAAGGTCATATCTGCAAAGTGTAATAAAAATGAGGCGTGCCTGGAACCCCCAGACGGCCCTGCAGGAAAGGCGCGGCAGGAAGGCGGGGGCTGCTGTGGGGGCTCCCCGAATGTCTGGGACGCAGGCCTGGACGAATATGTCCTAGCGTGGGGTTTCCAAAAACCTCTGACAAGCAAATTCAGGTCATGGTCAGGAGCTTGTCACAGGGCTGCAGGCCACATACATGGAGAGACACACATACATGGGGCGGGTTCACATCAGAAATAGGTGGGGAGCTAGCAGCCCCGAGTGTCGTCCGATGCGCAGCCACACAAGTACCGTCAGCCTGGGCGGCCGGACTCGCCCGGGCACGGGTTGTAAGTTAGCATCTTTAGGTAGATCAGCTTCCGCCGGTAAAGGGGCACACACGTCTCTGGCCTCTTGTCCGAGGAGGTGTACTTGCCATGGGGAGAGGGGCCCTAGTTTTGCTGGGAGCGGCCCACACCTCACCATGGGCCTATTCGTGCCCCTGACAGGGGAGGCCCCCTGACTGATAGCTCTCTGGGAGAGCAGAGCTCGGCAGGATGGACGGCCCTGCCCACCAGTAGGTGAGACTCTTGAGGGGCCAGATCAAGTGTTAAAGGGACTGTTTCTCCAGGGACTCCCCCCACCAGCCCTGCCAGATTCTCATCTCTGTCCGGCCAGTGTTTTTTTTAGGATGACATTCCTTAGAGAGTAGCAGCTAACGAGTCACTTTGGTCCATTCAAGTCTTAGTGCTTCTTTCTTTCTTCTTTCAAAAGCCTGGAGTTGTTATTTGATCCCTCTACCCACCGTCTCCTTCCCGCCCCTCCCTCATCTTTTCTCCTCTTCCAGGATGACCCTAGCGCTCCCCACAAAATCCAGGAAGCTCTCAAGTCCTGCCTGAAAGAGGAGGAGTCATTTAACATCCAGAACTCCATGTCACCCAAACTTGAGGGTGGCAAAGGTGACCAGGCTGACTTGGAGGTGAACTGTCTTCAGAATAACCTAACCTAAACCAGAGCAAGAAGAGAGGAAATGGGGGGAGGGCGGGGGGAGGGGTGGCGGGGAGAAACATGACCTCCTCTTGTACAGAGTCTATTTCTTGTAACCATTTGTTAAACTCTTTTCTTTTTCTGATCTCATGGCATGCTTTGATGTATTTTGTACAGGAGGGGAAAAAAACAAAAACCACACAAAATAAGCAAAAACCTGAACAGAACTGCATACATTGGGTTGTTTTGTCTGTGCTGTCTGTACATTGCTTCTGCTGCTGTGATTTCTAAACCTATGCTCTTATTCAACTACTTTTTTTTTTGTACTTTGACCCACCTTTTTTTGAAATAAGAGTAAAAAACAAAGTTCTTGAAATAAAACTTTTTAAAAAGCCATTTTCCTGATGTCATTGTGTCCACTCACCACCCATTCTTGTCAGTTTGAGTTTGAATTCTTACCTTCACTGAAGGTGTCTATTTACACATGTTCGAAATCCCAGAAATGGACCATGCATTAGCATGGACCGCCATAACCGAATACCACTGGGCGGCTTAAACGAGAGACATTTCTGGAGGCTGGGTGTCCCAGATGAAGGTATCAGAGCTGTTTTCTGGCAGGGCCTCTCTTTCTGGCTCACAAACAGCCACCTTCTTGCGGCGTCCTCAAACGGCCTTTCCTCTGTGCGCATGCGGAGAGAGAGGTCTCTGGTGTTACTTCCTCTTCTGATAAGGACACCAGTCCTGTTGGATTAGGGCCCATTTAACCTTAATTACCTCTTTATAGGCCCCGTCTCCAAATACAGTCACGTTAGGAGTTAGGGCTTCCCCATGCAACATTTGGGATGACACAATTCAGTCTATGAGTCTGTAGCCCCTATTATTAAGAATACCCTCTCCTAGGGGTTCCTGGCTGGCTCAGTCAGGAGTGCATACAACTCTTGATCTCAGAGTCATGAGTTCAAGCCCCATGTTGGTTGTAGAGTTTACTAAAAAAAAAAAAAAAAAAAAAACCCAAAAAAAACCCTTTCCTTCTTTCATAAATATATTGAGCACTGGAACTCTAGATGAAGAAGACAGATCCTGACCTCAGGAAATTAACAGTATACTTGAGAAACAGAATTACAAACAAATAATTATAATACACCCTGTCAATATTATCATAGAGGTATTTACAAAGCTGTAAGAGTTGGAGTTACTAGTTTAGAAGGGCTTCAAGGAGAGAGCTTTAAGTTGGATTTTGAAGGATGAGGAGGCATTTTTTCAGGATCATGTGGGAGGAGAGGACATTCAAGGCAGCGGGAAGATACTCATAGGAAAGTCTTGCCACATGACCAAAGTTCGTGTCCTAGGTGACGAGGCTGGAAACGGCAATTTAGGACAGATTGTGAAGGGCCTTGAATGCCATTAAACGTGCTGAGGCAAGGTCAGATTTGTTTTTCTTTTTTTCTTTTCTTTCCTTTTCCTTTCCTTTCCTTTTCTTTTCTCTTCTTTTCTTTTTTTGGTTTCAGGTGTAGAATTTAGTGATTCATCACTTAAATACAACACCCAGTTCTCATCCCAGCAAGTGCCCTCCTTAATGCCCACCACCCATCTAGCCCATCCCCCCCACCTCCCCTCCATCAACCCTCAGTTTGTTCTCTGTGTTTAAGACTCTCTTATGGTTTGCTTCCCTCTCTGTTTTTATCTTATTTTTCCTTCCCTTCCCCTATGTTCATCTGTTTTGTTTCTTAAATTCTACATCTGAGTGAAATCATATTATATCTTTCTCTCACTGACTCATTTTGCTTAGCGTAATACCCTCCAGTTCCATCTTGCAAATAGCAAGATTTCATTATTTTTGATTGCTGAGTAATATTCCTGTGTGTGTGTGTGTGTGTGTGTCACATTTTTATCCATTAATCAGTTGCATATTTGGGCTCTTTCCATACTTTGGCTATTGTCGATAGTGCTGCTATAAACATTGGGGTGCATGTGCCCCTTTGAATCAGCACTACTAAGTATTTATCCAAAGGATAGTAGTGCACCTGCTGGGCCATAGGGAAGTCCTATTTTTAATTTTTTGAGGAACTCCTTACTGTTTTCCAGAGTGGCTGCACCAGTTTTCATTCCCACCAATAGTACAAAAGTGTTCTTTTCTGCATCCTTGTCAATATCTGTTGTTTGCTGAGTTGTTAATTTCAGCCATTCTGAGAGGTGTGAAGTGGCATCTCATTGTGGTTTTGATGTGTATTTCTATGATGATGAATAATGCTGAGCATCTTTTCATGTGTCGGTTGGCCTTCTCCATGTCTTCTTTGGAAAAGTGTCTATTCATGTTTTCTGCCCATTTCTTCACTGGATCATTTGATTTTTGGGTGTTGAGTTTGATAAGTTCTTCATAGATTTTTGGATACTAACCCTTTATCTAATATGTCATTTCCAAATATCTTCTCCCATTCTGTCGGTTGCCTTTTAGTTTTGTTGATTGTTTCCTTCATACCTTATCAGATTTGTTTTCTAAGAAGCAGCTCTGGAGAGAGTGGTGACGGCAGACAGAATGGAGATTGTAGCAGTGCAGGCAACAAATGAGGGTGGATTCGAGAGACAGTTAGGAGTCGAAATAGCCAGAATTACTATCGGGGGAATTTTCTAGAACTTTGCCTGTGTTCAATCTGTGATAATTCCAATAACTGGAATCCCTGTGTGTGTGTTTCTGTTGCCTAATTTCTGCTACTTCTCCTGATTGGTCTTCCCAAGTGCGTCAGTATTTTTTATTTTGTGCTGGACATTGTGTTTGGAAATAGTTTATTGAAATATTTTAAGGCCTAGAATGATTTCTTCATTTAGAAAGGATTTTTTGTTTGTTTCTTTGTTTGTTTGCTTCCATCAGGTGCCCAGGGGCCCTAGAATTCTGGGATCACATTATTCCAGATCAAGGTTGGAGATTTCCCAGGCCATTGAAACCAGTCCTATCAGACTGTGCAAGGGCTAGTTTCGTTTGGGTTCTAATTTACCTCTAGGGCACAATCCTCTGGGGCCACAGCCCCAAACAGGCAGTGGTTTGCCAGCCTCTTTCCACCTTTGGTAGGCCCTGTGCTCCAACTCGCAATCCCCCCATGCCCCCAAATGTTCGGAAACACTACTGTCCTCGCCGCCTTTTCCAAATGGGTAAGTGCCTCCAGGGAAGAAGTGGCCTTGAATGCTGGGCTCATCTGTCTGATTTCCTGTCCTCTCTAGGATGTCAGCCTTGTAATTCTTTAGTATCTTGTTAGCTCTTTGATGCTTTTCAAATTTTTGTACAGCTTTTGGTGTCCTTAGTGGAAGGGTTGGTCCAAATTTACCTAGTCTCCCATTTACTAACAACAGAAGTCCTCTGTTTTCGTCTTGGGACTCTTGCCCAGATGGCATTCAGCTGGTGCCATGAGCTCAGTCTGCTCTTTGCTATTGGATAGGGCTGCAAATTAGGATGTTGGGTTATGGCCTGTGTGTATTATGGTTTCCTAACCTGATGCTTATCCACTTTAGGGGGTTTGGCATGGTTTTACTTAGGATTTGCTGTACTCTCTTAATTAGGGGACAGACCTGTCTTTCATGGCTAGGCACCTCTGGCTCCTTTCACGAGGAAGCCCCATCAGTAGGGATTGTATGTGAAAGTACTTTGTAAGTTCTAAATCCCATCCAGACATGAGGGTTTGTTAATATCGTGTTTTGTTTTTCCCACAAGAGTATTGTGGGATGCAGATCACTGCCCTTGGCTCTGTCCCACCTTCACAGCATACTCAGGAGGGATAGGAAAACCCAGATCGGAAGGGGAGCAGGAGACAAAGCAGGCCTAATGAATAGAGTTACCAGATGTCATCAGGAGTCTTTGACCTTGTGAAGAGGCTGCCGCGTTGCAATAGGATATACTGATGTCTATCTGTGCTGGCCCTCTTTCCTGCCAGGGTGTTTGTGCCTCTCAATGATTATACTCCAGAAGGCCAGCCAGCGTCATCTCTGGGGACCTCAGCCCTGCTGTTGGCTCCTTCACCCGCCCCTCTGTGATTATCTAGTGGTCGAGACATCTCCCTTCGGCTCCCTCGTGCTGTCAGGCGATGGTCCCTGGATCCCTTCTCTCTGTTTCTTCCACCCCACTCCATAGCCTGTTTTGTGTCCTCCTCTCTAAAGAAAGGACAAACCAAAAATGTGGGAAACTTAGGCATCATGGAAGAAAGTTCATTTGTCTGGGTGCCTTTCGGCACTAACGGATTGCTTCCCTTAGAGGAGTGCGCACAAAGTGCTGAACCATCTGTCTCTACGGGGCGTGTCCTTGCCACATACGCCGCACCTGTTAGCTTCCTGGGGCTGCCGTAACAAATGAGCACAAACGAAACGGCTAACACAACAGAAATGTATACTCTCTCAGTGAAGGCCAGAGTTCTGAAATCAAGGAGTCGGCTAACACAACAGAAATGTATTCTCTCTCAGTGAAGGCCAGAGTTCTGAAATCAAGGAGTCGGCTAACACAACAGAAATGTATTCTCTCTCAGTGAAGGCCAGAGTTCTGAAATCAAGGAGTCGGTGGGGCCGTGCTCCCTCTGACTGCTCCAGGGAAGAATCCTCCCTCGCCTCTTCCTAACTTCTGGTGGTTGGCCGATAAACCCCAGCATTCTCTGGCTCGTAATCACATCACTCCAGTTCCTGCCTCTGTCTTCACATGGCCATCTTCCCTTCGCATGTATCTGCATCTCTGTGTCTTTACCAGGCCTTCTTACAAGGACACCAGTCATTGGATTTAAGCCCCCCCCCCCAATCCATGATAACCTCCTCTCAACTTGATTACAGCTGCAAAGAACTTATTTCCAAATAAGATCATACTCACAGGTAAGGGAGTTAGTGTTTCAATATACCTTTTTTGGCGAGACACAGTTCAACCCACAAACAGACCTTACTATTATTTTTAACTGTTTATTTATTTTTGAGAAAGAGACAGAGCACGAGCAGGGCGGGGGCAGGGAGAGAGGGAGACACAGAATCCGAAGCAGGTTCCAGGCTCTGAGCTGTCAGCAAAGAGCCCAACACAGGGCTTGAACTCACAAACTATGACCTGAGCTGAAATCGGATGTTCAACCATCTGAGCCACCCAGGCGCCCCTTACCTTACTATTAACAATACACTTCATAGCCATGGTCTTCTCACATCCTCACTGGAGCCGGGCATTGGGGTTTTAGGACCGGAAAGCCTCAGTGACAATATTGGAACCCAGGCTTTAAGCTTCTATTTCGGTGTCCTTTCCTCTGTGTGACTTCACACCTGTGAAGTTCTTTGTCCTGTGCTCCGAAAAGCAGCACTAACCCCAGGCTCAGAGCTAGAAGGCTCCCAAGTGGAGTCAGATGACCCCTCTGAACCTAAGGTTCTTCGTCTGTAAAGTCCTCACCTCTTCACAGGACTACCAAGGCATCGGGGATTACAGCAAAGAACAAAATGGACCAAAAGCCCTGTCCGATGGAGCTTACTTCCCAGGGTCATGATGTTCATACAAGGTAAGGTATGTGGATGTATTCTGAGAAGTAGAGGGGGCTGTCCAAACCCACCCTCCAAGCCCAAGGGAAACGGGTATAAAGGCAACTTTACTGGTCAAGCGAGCAGTGAGGTGTGTGAGCACCACCATCGCTGAGAACGGTAGCAGAGGCTCCTCCCTCAGCCCTCGAGCTCCTCACAGATAAATGAGATGCTTCGGGGAAGGGAGGGTCTCGACTCAAGAGAACCTGGAAGTGATGTCTCCTGGGCGTGTAACCTTGAGATTATACAAAGCGGGAGTGAAGAAGAGGTGCGCGGTTACCCTGAGCGATCCGGTGGCCAGCCAGGCTAAGTGGCACCGTGGCCGGAGGTTCATCAAAGCCAAAAGAAGAAGGTGTGGATCACAAGGGTTGGCTTCCTGGTGTATGCTGCGTGCAATTCTGGGGTATATGTGTAGGAGCAGAACTGCCAGGATGGAATTTAGCTGACCTTTACCTTGACAAGATCATGTGAAAAGTGGCTCTATCAATTGGCAGCTGCACCAGCAGTGGGTGAGACTTCCTTGCCACACACCCTCATCAGCACTTACTTGATAGTCTCACTCTTTTTAAGTTTTAGCCGTTCTCTAGGTACGTCCTGGCGTGTGCATCCTCTATCAATGGATTACATTATGTATTAGTCATCTACATTTCTTCTATGTTTTTATTTTTATTTTTTTGATATTTATTTATTTTTGAGAGACAGAGTGTGAGCAGGGGAGGGGCAGAGAGGGAAAGAGACAAGGAATCAGGAGCAGGGGCCAGGCTCCGAGCTGTCAGCACAGAGAACGACGCGGGACTGGAACCCACGAACCACAAGATCCTGATCTGAGCCAAAGTCAGATGCTTAACCACCTGAGCCACCCAGGCACTCCATTATTTTTATTTTCTTAATGTTTATTTGTTTGGGGCGGGGGGAGAGAGAGAAAAATGAGCAGGGGAGGGGCAGAAAGAGAGGGGGACGGAGGCTCAGAAGCAGGCTGTGTGCTGACAGCAGAGAGCCCGATGTGGGGCTCGAAGTGACAAACAATGAGACCATGACCTGAGCTGAAGTTGGACGCTCATCTGACTGAGCCACCCAGCCGCCCCTATTTCTGCTTTTGTGAAGCATCTGCGTAACTCTTTAGCCTGTTTTTCTCTTAAACTATCTTATATCCCATTGATGAGCTGTTTTATTGGTCAGTCTGTATCGCGAATATCTTCTTGCACTCTGGCTTGCAATTTCATACTTCTAATGTTTAATAAATATTAACTTTAACTTTTATGTAGTCAGATTTAACAATTTTCCTTTGCAGTTTCAAAATCATTCCAGGAAACTTGCTTCCACCTAGGGTGCCCAAAGTCATATGAGGACATCACTTACATCCTAATAGCAAGAGAAAAGTCAGATAACCCGCACAATCACAACTTCTTGGGCTCTTCAAAGAGCTCAGGTGACAAGGCAGCCAGATAAACTGAATTCTGGAGAGTGACAAGATCCTTCAAATAGGTCCAGGACAAAACCTGGATTTTGTCCATGGCAGAACCTGGGAGGAAGGGGCAGCACCCTAAAATTGGGAAAGGAGACCGCCATGTGGTAATGAATTCATAAAGGCAGAGTTTAGCTGGCCCGACAGCTCAGCATCTCCGGAAGCTCCAGACACAAGGGTCGTCTACAGTCATTCACACACTCTTCCACAAGCCTCAGCTGGGTGCTCACGAGAAAAACTGGGAGTGGGGAGCATGAGATCTGAGAGCACCCAGGTAGTGGTGCGCAGGAATAAGACAACACCCACTTTCCAGACTCTTCTGTCAATCAAAGCAAAAGCCTTAAGCTTGTGGAAACCTTCCTGTTCCCACAACCAGGAAAAATGAACTGCCTTGAGGGTAAGAGCACACAGCCACCTGTCACTGCAGGCGGGGCAGGAAGCCTCTCTCCCTCTACAAGCCCCGTTTCCCATAACCGTGAGGGAAGAATGGAATCCTTCTGCCAGCAGTTCCAAGCAAAGGTATGATTTAGGGGTAAATGCCAACACAGTGCCAACACAGTGCCCCTGGGGAGGGGGGCGCCCAGACTCCGCACTGGTACAAAGGTGTGCAGCCTCTTGGAGGTGGGGGGAGTCTAAAGACTGGCTTCCACCCTGGACTCGCCTCATGTACAAGTCCTAGAGTTTGGCTGGCAAGGAAAGGAAGGGCAAGAACTGGAAGAAAGGCCCAGCCTGAGGGGCAAGTGCGCAAGGTCTACCTAAGTGTGAAGCTGAAACAGGAAAAAAATGACAAAAACTATTCCCATCATGGGCATTGCCCTGGTTAATAAGCAACAGCAGTTTACATCTGAGGGAGTGGGGAAAGCATGAAGAGCCCCTTCTCTGAGGTTCAGGCACACAGGGCCTGCTGACAGTGGAATGCAGAAACACTGAGAAAAACACTAGTGTCTCAGGCCTCGCATGAGTCAAAAGGGGGCATCAGCTTTGCCATTGGAGAAGTTCTACCAACAGCGAAATCCAAAATCAGCTCTACTGTTGATTGGACTGACTCACCCCCTGTACCGAACAACCTAACAGAAAAGAGACATGCCCATCTTTGGGCATCAAGACTATTGGCCTAACTTTCTACGCTTTTTTTTTGCACGCATTATCTAGGATTTATTCCACACCCAGAAATGGAAGAGAAAAGAAAACCCACTGTCAAATGATAAACGGGTCAAAACAACCAGACCCAAGGATGACCCATGTAACAGACCTATCAGAGACTAATCTATTAAAGGATCCAGTGGAAAAGACGAGCAACATGCATAAACAGATGGAGAATTTGAGCAGAAATGGAAACCACTAAAAAGGAGTCACGAAAATGGTAGAAATAAACAGCAAAAAGATCACCACAAAACCAGAAGTGAGAATCCCTTCAACTACATTAATAACATGGAAAGTAAAATTCAGAACAAGGAATTTACAGGGATAAAGAGGGGCATTACATAATGAGAAAGATAGTTTATCAGGAAGACTGGACAGGGGTGCCTGGTGGCAGTTTGTTAAGCATCCAATTTCAGTTCAGGTCATGATTCCGCTGTTCATGAGTTCCGGTCCCGTGTCAGGCTCTACTGACAGCTCAGAGCCTGGGGCCTGCTTTGGATTCTGTGTTTCCCTCTCTCTCTGCCCCTCCCCTACTCACATTCTGTCTTTCTCTGTCTCTCAAAAATGAATAAACATTTAAAAAATTAAAAAAAAAGAACACAGGACAATTCTAAAAGTGTATAAACCTAATGACAGCTTCAAAGTATATAAAGCAAAACCTGATGGAAAAAAAATAGCAAAACCTGATTGAAATCAAAGAAGAAATAGCTAAACTACACTCATAGTTGGAGTTTTCTCTCTTTTTTAAATGTTTATTTGTTTATTTTGAGAAAGAGAGCTTGCCAGTGGGGAAAGGGACAGAGAGAGAGGGAGACAAGGAATCCTCAGCAGGATCTGTGCTGTCAACACCTGGGGCTCGATCACATGACCTGAGCCAACATCAAGAGTCGGACGCTTAACTAAGCCACCCAGGGGTCCTTATAGTTGGAGTCTTCAATACTCCTTCCTCAGTATATGGAAACCAAAAAATCATTAGAGATACAAAAGACATGAATAATGCTATCAACCAGCTTGATCTAATTGACCTTTCTAGAATACTTTCTAGAATACTCCTAGAATACTTTCTAGACCATTCTAGAATACTCCTTCCTACAACAGCAGAATACACACTATTTTCAAGTGTGCATAGAACATTAGTCAAGGTGGATGATATTCTGGACCAAGGGGCACCTGGCTGGCTCAGTTGGTAGAACATGCAATTCTTGATCTCGGAGTTGTAAGTTAGAGCCCCATGTTGGATATAGAGATCACTTAAAATTTTTTTTTTTAAATCTTAAAAAAAAAAAGTAAAAGCTTTTAAGATGATAGTCTGGGCCATAAAATAAATCTCAAAATATAAATATATTGAAATCATAAAGAGTTGGTCTTGACTAAAATAGAATTAAACTAGTAATCAACAGTAAAGATATCTGGAAAACCCCACCTCCAAATATTTGGAAATTAAATTTTTTTTAACGTTTATTTATTTTTGAGAGACATAGAGACAGAGCGTGATCAGGGGAAGGGCAGAGAGAGAGGGAGATACAGAATCTGAAGCAGGCTCCAGGCTCTGATGAGCCGTCAGCACAGAGCCCGACGCGGGGTTCGAACCCACAGACCGTGAGATCATCACCTGAGCTGAAGTCGGACACTTAACTGACTGAGCCACTCAGGCGCCCCAAATATTTGGAAATTAAACCACACATTTTGACCCACAGTTCAAAGACTAAATCACAAGAAACAAAATATTTTTTACTGAATGAAAATGAAGACACCGCAGATCAAAATTTGGGGAACAGGGCTAAAGCAGTGCTTAAAGGGGGGTTTAGCATTAAATGCTCTTATTTAAAAAGATTTCAGGGGGCATCTGCGTGGCTCAGTTGGCTGAGCATCCAACTCTTGATTCTAGCTCAGCTCATGATCCCACGACCCTGCATCGAGCTCAACTCTGAGCGTGGAGCCTGTTTAAGATTCTCTCTCTCTCTTTCTCTGCCCCTCTCCCCTGCTCGTGGTCTCTCTCTCTCTCTCTTCTCTCTCTCTCTGTCTCAAAATAAAATGAGAGACTGGGTCACGCAGCACTACGAGTCCTGCAGACTTTGAAATAATAATGAAGAATTTTATGAGAGGTTTGATGCCAATAACTTTATTAGTCTCAATGAAAGGGACAAATTCCTTCAAAGACAACTAGTATTAAGCTCAATCAGGAAGAAACAGATAACAGTAAGAGCATTTTATTTATTAAAGTAATTGAATTCATAGTTAAATTGTATTGATAAAGTGTTTTATTTTGAAAGAATTGAGAATTTCTGCTCTTTGAAATGCACTATTAGGAAAAGGAAAAGATAAGACAGGGAGGAGAAAATATTTGTGAAACACATATCTGATAAAATACCTGTATTCAGAATAAAGAACTATTACAATTCAATATATGAAGACAACTCAGTATTTTATTTTATTTTATTTTATTTTTTAATGTTTTATTTATTTTTGAGAGGAGAGAGTGCGAGAAGGGGAGGGGCAGAGAGAGAGGGAGACACAGAACCTGAAGCAGGCTCCAGGCTCTGTCTGAGCTGTCAGCACAGAATCTGACGCAGAGCTGGAATTCACGAACTGTAAGATCATGACCTGAGCTGAAGTCAGACGCTTAACAAACTGAATCACCGAGGCGCCCCGAAGACAACTCAATGTTTAAACAAGCAAAATATTTGAACAGACATGTCAACATAAAAAATATTTTGGGGGTGCCTGGCTAGCTCAGTGGGAAGAGTACTCAACTCTTGATCTTGGGGTCGTGAGCCCCACATGCAGTATAGAAATCACTTTAAAAAAAAAAGATATTTTGGTAGCAAATAAGGACATGAGAAGATAGTCAACATCATTAGCATTTCGGGAAATGCAAATTAGAACTACAGTAAGTTAGCATTAGATAGCTGGTAGAATTGCTAAAATTAAAAAGATTGACAATACCAAGTACCAGTGAGGATATGGAGCCACTGGAACTCTCAAACATTGCTTCTGGGAAAGCACCCTGGAAAACAATTTGGCAGTTTCTTCTAAAGGTAAACACACATACACCCCATTAATTGCATCCCTAGACACTCAACAGAAATAAAACATATGTCCATTCAAAGACCTATATATGTGTGTAGGTACAGCAGTTTTATTCATAATCACCAAAAATAGAGAACAACCCAAATGTGCAACAGCTGTGAACACATAAACTGTGGTATAGATGTACAATGGGAAACTATTTAGCAACAGAAAGGAATGAACTACTTATATGCACATGAACATGGATGAATCGCAAAAATAATAGGCTGAGTTAAAGGAGCCAGAATCAAGGGGCTATAGACTGAGGTGCCTGGCTGGCTCAGTCAGTAGAGCATGTGACTCTTGATATCAGGGTTGTGAGTTCAAGCCCCACGTTGGGTGTAGGGTTTACTTAAAAAAAAAAAAAAGCTTACATACTCGATGATCTGTTTGTTTTACATTCTGGAAAAGGCAACACGATAGAGACAGAAGATAGATCAGTGGCTGCCAACGGCTGAGGGTAGAGGGAGAGAATTGCACAAATGCATAAGGAAACTCGCACAAATGCATAAGGAAATGTTCTATAACTTTTTTGTGCTGGTGGCTGTACCAGCCCATCAAACCATATATTATAAAAAGGTGAATTTTGCACCTTGTGTCAGGAGTCCCCAAGATCATTCCCAGGTATAACGATTCACCAGCAGGATTAACAAGAGTCAGCACGTGGCGGGAATGTGGAGAAGCAGGCACCCTCCTACACTGTTGGTGGGAATGCAAACTGGTGCAGCCACTCTGGAAAACGGTGTGGAGGTTCCTCAAAAAAATGAAAATAGAGCTAGCCTATGACCCAGCAATAGCACTGCTAGGAATCTACCCAAGAAACTCAGGAATGCTGATGCATAGGGGCACGTGTACCCCAATGTTCATAGCAGCACTTTAGACAATAGCCAAATCATGGAAAGAGACCAAGTGCCTATCAACTGACAAATGGATAAAGAAGATGTGGCACATATATACAATGGACTACTACGTGGCAATGAGAAAAAATGAAATCTGGCCATGCGTAGCAACATGGATGGAACTGGAGGGTATTGTGTTAAGTGAAATAAGTCAGTCAGAAAAAGACAGATACCATATGTTTCCACGCATAGGCGGATTTTGAGAGACTAAGCAAAAACCAGGGGGGAGGGGAAGAGGGGAAAGGAAAAAAAAAAGACACAGAGAGGGAGGGAGATAAAACATAAGAGACTCTCAAAGACTAAGAACAAACTGAGGGTGAAGGGGGTGAGGGAGGGGGGAGAGGGGGTGACGGGCATTAAAGAAGGCACGTGTTGGGATGAACACTGGGTGTTATATGTAAACCAATTTGAAAATAAACTATTAAAAAAAATAAAAAAAACAAGAGTCAGCACGTAGTCCTACTCACAGCTAAGATTTATTACAGTGAGAGCAATACAAAGCAAAATCAGCAAGGAGAGAAGGTACAGAGAGGCAAGTCCAGAGAGAACAAGGAGCTAACTTCCAAGAATTCTCTCCCAGTGGAGTCAACACAGGACACTCTTAATTCCTCTAGCAATGAATCGTGCAAACAGATTTGAAATGTGGTCTATCAGGGAAGCTCAAAGAGATTTAGTGCCCAGAGTTGTCAATGAGAGCTGATTATTTAGGCCCCCACTGCTTAGCATGTACCAAAATTCTGGTCTCCCAGAAGGCAAGCAGGTGTTCAGTGTAAATAAACCACATTGTTTGCAGAAACAGTTTAGGCACAGTGAGCCACTGGTAAGAGGGAGTGTGGGAACCCTTCCGATATCTGAGTTCCCAGATGCCAGCCATGGACCAACCTTGTAAACAGTCTTTCCCCAGGTTGGCTATGTTAACTGTAACCCAAAAAGAGAAAGAAAAAAAGAAAAAAATGTTCCTTATCTTGAGATGATGAAAGTACTTTCCTGGGGCACCTGTATGGCTCAGTTGGTAGAGCATGTGACTTTTGATCTCGGGTTTGAGTTTGAGCCCCGCCTTGAGTGTAGAGATTACTTAAATCTTAAAAAACAAAATTTTAAAATTGTAGAATTATTCCACATTTTTTCATAAAAACTATGTTTTGCCTTTCGTATTCAGGTGTACAATCAGGGTGGGTTAGAGCTGGCTCATACTGGCTCAGGAGAAAGTTTGTTAAAATTTCCTGTATTTTGTGAGCCAATTGTTAAATACAGTGATTATTAAAAATTAACCCATATAAACTTACAATTAGATAGATTATGTAAAAAACAAAAGTAATTTTAAAAAATGACCCAAATTCATCACTTCCTACTCATTTTACTATTATCTCTGCTTTTGAGGTTATTGATGTCAGTTGAATCTGTATGGAAATACCATCTATGTACTGCTAGCACACATTTTTTTTCTCCTACTCTGCCTTCAGTGACCTTACGCTGGTTGCTTAGAATCAGCCAGGGTAGGAGTATTTACACCCCAGAACTCACTAACCATTGAAAGTCAGCGATTGTTCCCCTTGGGGAGCAGCAGGTTGTTGAATATTCATCAGCACACCGCTGGGATTGATTTTTGTAAATGACATTATATAGGGATCCAACTTCATTTGGACGGATATCCAGTTGGTCCATCATCATTTACTGAAAAGGCCACCATTGCTCTATCACTTTTTCGTCATTCAAAGGTATATACATGAATGGGTCTGTCTCTGAGATCTTCACTGTTCCTTTGATCTATTTGTCTACCTCTGCACCATTATCACACTGTGTTCCTAGATTCATAGTAAACCTTGATATCCAGTATGCCAAGCCCTCTCAATTTGTTTCCCAAGAGTATCCCAGCAATTCTGAGTTCTTTATTTCCACATACACTTTAGTACTGGCTTGTCAGGTTCCACCAAAACAAAAGCATAGACAAAAATCCTTGAGATTTTGATTGGAACTAGGTTGAATCTTAGGTCAGACTGGAGAGAATTGATCTTTACAGTATTGAGTTGCCCAATCAATGAACATAGTATATCTCTTCATTTACTTACATCTTCTAGAATTTCTCTAAATACTGTTCTATAGTTTTCTACATGAGGTGTATTTGTTAGATTTCTTAACAGGTATTTGACTTGTTTATAGTATTATAGGTGAGATCTTCAGAGTTTTTTAATTTTCTATTTTCTATAGTATTTTACCCAGAAACAATTATTTTTAACATTGATTTTATGTTCAGCAACCTTGATAAGCATGTTTATAATAATTTATATGTAGATTCTTTTGGCGTTTCTATGTATACCATTATCTAATCTGCAAATAATGATAGTTTTGTTTCTTTTATAATCCTTATTCATTTTTTTAAATTTAACCCTCTTTTTAAAAAGCGTTTGTTTATTTATTTTGAGTGAGCGTGCGAGCAAGGGAAGGGCAGAGAGAGAGTGAGAGAGAATTCCAAGTAGGCTCAGCACTATCAGTGCAGAGCCGGATGTGGGGCTCGATCCCACAAACTGCGAGATCATGACCTGAGCTGAGATCAAGAGTCAGACACTCAACAAGCCGAGCCACCTGCATGCCACGTATAATCCTTACACATACTGATTCTCTTTCTTGGCTTATTGCAATATCCAGGACCTTGCAGTATGCTGTGAATAGATGTGGTAAGAGTAGACATCCTTGTGTCTTGCCAGTCTCAAAGGGAAAGCCTTCAACCTTTCATCATTAAAAATAATGTTTTCGGTAGGCTTTTTGCAGACATCACTTATAAAATTAAAGACGTTTCCTTCTATTCATATTTTGCTAAGAGTTTTTACTTTGAATGGATGTTAAATTTTATCAAAAGCTTTTCTGTATCTATTGAGATAATCATGTAATTTTCATCTTTTATCCTCTTAATACATAAAATTACACTGATTTTTTCAAAGGCCAAACTAATTTTGCAATTTTGGAGTAACTATAACTTGGTTGGATGCATTAACCTTTCAGTTTGTTGCTAGGCTATATGTTCTAAAATGTATTTTTAGAAATTTCACATACATATTCCTGAGTTAGATTGGCTTGTAACTTTCCTTTCTTGTACTGTCTTTGTTAGGTGTTTGGTATCAAGGTGATTTCAGCCTTGTAAACTGTATTGGGTAGTCTTTTAGGGTTCCCAGGCCCAATTCTAATGTGGGGATAGAGGAGGGCCTTACATAGAACACCAAGCAATTCTCAGATACCAGCGGGGTGTCCGAGAATTCAACTCAATTCTGACAGTATCTACCCGGGGATAGCATCAGATCCAATAGGTTATTAGAGGTTATGGTAAGGGATATGCATCAATAGCCAGATGAAAAGATACATTGGGCAAAGTCCCGCACAAAGAAGCTTCTGTCCTCAATGGAGCTCGAAGCCCAGCTTGGTGGTATGTGGAAATGTCCTGGTTCCTCAAGCATGGAAGCTCTCCAAAAAAGTACCAAAAAGCTGTTTTCTTGGGTTTTTATGGAGACTTTATTAGAGTCCTGATTGACTAAGTCATTGACTATTGGCTGATTCAATCTCCAGCTCCTCTCCCCTCCTGCTGCTGTAAACAACTTTGTGTAGAGTTTTATGTGGACAAAAGTTTTCAACTCTTTTGGGTAAATCTCCAGGAGTGTTATTGCTGGATCATATGGTAAGAGTATGTTTAGTTTTGTAAAAAACTGACACGAGAGAGAGAGAGAGAGAGAGAGAGAAACTGCCAAGCTGTCCTCAAAGTGACTGTATCATTTTGCACTCCCACCAGCAATGTATAAAGAGTTCCTGTTGTTCCGCATCCTTGTCAATATTTGGCATTGTCACTGCTTTGGTTTTTGACCATTCTAATAGGTGTGCACTGGAATTTCATTGTTTTAATTCACATTTCCCTGATGGCACAGGACATAGACCACCTGTTTGTTGGGATCTGTACATCTTTAGTGGGGTGTCTGTTAAGGTTTTTGCTCCATTTGTTTTTAAAGAAAATTTAACATTTTAAATTTATTTTTGAGAAACAGACAGAGTGAGAGTGGGGGAGGGGCAGAGAGAGAGGGAGATATAGAATCTGAAGCAGGCTCCAGGCTCTGAGCTGTCAGCACAGAACCAGATGCGGGACTCGAACCCACAAACCGTGAGATCATGACCTGAGCTGAAGTTGGATGCCCAATTAACTGAGCCACCCAGGTGCCCCTTGCCCCATTTTTTAATCAGATTTTTATTGTTTTAAAGATTTTATTTATTTTTATCATTTATTTATTTATTATGTTTAATTTACATTCCAGTTGGTTAGCATATAGTGCAATAATGATTTCAGGAGTAGAATCCGATGATTCATCTCCTACATATAACACACTGTGCTCATCCCAGCAAGTGTCCTCCTTACTGCCCCTTGCCCATTTGGCCCATGTCCCCACCCAGAACCCCTCCAGCAACCCTCAGTTTGTTCTCTATAGTTAAGAGTCTCTTATGTTTTGTTCCTCTCCCTGTTTTTATATTATTTTTGCTTCCCTTATGTTCATCTGTTTTGTATCCTAAATTCCACATATGAGTGAAGTCATGTGATATTTATCTTTCTCTGATTGACTAATTTCACTTAGCATAAAATCCTCTAGTTCCATCCACCTTGTTCCAGATGGCAAGATTTCATTCTTTTTGATTGCCAAGTAATACTCCGTTTATATGTATAGCACATCTTCCATATGAAGAATTTTATTTTTAAGTAATCTCTACACCCAAGGTGGGGCTCAAACTCACACCCTGAGAGCAAGAGTCACACACTCCACTGACTGAGCCAGCCAGGTGTCCCATTTAATCAGGTTTTAAAAAATTATTGTTGAAGTTTTGTGTTTTGTTTTAACTCCCCCAGCTCCCACCCCCTATTTTTGAGTTTTAAGAGTTCTTTATATATTTTGGGTAACAGTCTTTTATCGTATGTGTCTTTTTTTTAATGTTTATTTATTTATTTTTGAGAGAGAGAGAGAGAGACAGAATCTGAAGCAGGCTCCAGGTTCTAAGCTGTCAGAACGGAGCCAGATGCAGGGCTCAAATCCACAAACTGCGAGATCATGACCTGAGCCAAAGTTGGACATTTAACAAACTGAGCCACCCTGGTGCCCCTATCATATGTGTCTTTTGCAAATAAATTCTCCCAGTTCCTGGCTTGTCTTCTAATTCTCTTGATCTTGTCTGCTGCAGACCACAAGTTTTTCATTTTAGTGAAATTCGCCTTATCAGTTATTTCAGAGATCATCTCTTTAGTGTGCTATTGAAAAAGGCATCCCCGTGCCCAAGGTAATCAAGCTTTTCACTCATATTGTCTTCTTGGAGTTTTATAGTTTTGTTTTACATTTTAGTTTATGACCCATTTTGAGTTCATTTTTAAAAACATATAAGATCTATGTCTAGATTCTTTATTTTTTCTGCATGTGGATGTCCAGTTTTTCTGGTACCATTTGTTGAAGAGATTATCTTTTCTCTCTTGTATTGCCTTTGCTCCTTTGTCAAAGATTAGTTGATTATATTTATGTGGGTCTGTTTCTAGGTTCTCTTTTCTGTTCCACTGATCTAGTTATCTGATATTTTGCCATTATCTCACTGTCTTATTACTGTAGCTTTACAGTAACTATTGAAGTTGAGTAGTACCTATTCTTTAACTTTGTAATTCTCCAGCAATATAGTGTCAACTATTCTGGGACTTTTGCCTGTCCATATGAACTTTGGAATCATGAATGTTGACCCATAAAATGACTTGGTGGGATTACACCGAATCTATAAATCAAGCTGGGAAAAACTGACATCTTGACATATTGAGTCCTCCTATCCATGAACATGGACTATCTCTACATTTGTTTTTTCTTTGATTTTATTCATCAGAGTTCTGTAGTTTTTCTCATATAGATATACATGTATTTTGTTAGATTTATATATGTAAGTATTTCATTTTGGGGGTGCTAATATAAATAGTACTATGAATTTTTGATTTGTTTTGTTTTTTAATTTTTATTTATTTATTTTTGAGAGAGAGTGTGTGTGAGTGGGGGAGAGGCAGAGAGAAAGAGAGGGAGGGAGAGAATCCCAAAAAGGCTCCACGCCATGAGCGTGGGGCCCAGTGTGGGACTCAATCTCACAAACCATGAGATCATGACCTGAGCCAAAATTGAGTTGGTCACTTAACTGACTGACAAACCAGGCACCCCAATAGTATTATGTTTTTAATTTCAAATTCTACTTGTTCATTGTTAGTATGCAGGAAAGTGATTGACTTTTGTACATTAACCTTTTATTCTGCAACGTTGCTAAAATAGTTTATTAGTTTTAAAATGTTTTTGTTGATTCAGATTTTCTACATAGACAATCACATCATCTGCAAACAAGGTCAGTTTTATATCTTCCTTCTCAATCTGTATATCTTTTATTAACTTTTCTTGCCTTATTGCATTAGCAAGGGCTTCCAGTATGATGTTGAAAAGGAATGGTGAGAGGGGATAGCCTTGCCTTGTTCCTGATCTTAGTGGAAAAGCTTCAAATGTCTAGGTTTAAGTACAAAGTTAGCTGAAGGATTTTTGTAGATAACCTTTATCCAGTTAAGAAAGTTCTCTGTAGTTTTCTGAAGAGTTTTTTTTTTTAATCAAGAATAATCATTGGAGGGGTGCCTGGGTGGCTCAGGTAGTTAAGCATCTGACTCTTGATTTTGTCTCAGATCATGATCTCACATTTGTAAGATTGAGCCCTGAGTTGGGCCTCACGATGAGTTGAGCCTGCTTGAGATTATCTCTCTCCCTTTCCCTCTCCCCCTCTCCCTCTTGTGCTTTGCACTCTCTCTCTCTCTATCTCTCTCTGTCTCTCCTCCACTCAAAATAAATAAATAAACATTAAAAAAATTTAAAACACAGTCATTGGAAAACAAGTCAGTCAGAGAAAGACAAACACTATTTGATCTTACTCATATGTGGAATTTAAGAAACAATACGGATGAACATAGGGGACATTTTTTTTAATTTAAAAGAGAAAGAGAGAGAGAGGCAAACCATAAAGAGACTCTTAACTATAGAGAACAAACTGAAGATTGCTGGAGGAGAAGTGGGCAGGGGGATAGGTTAAATGGGTGATGGGCATTAAGGAGAGCACTTAAGCATAAAGGAGAGGAGATAATGGATTACGTTAAGTGATTTTCAAATGTGGAAACAGCCTTGCACACCTGGAATAAATCCTACTTGGTCATGGTGTATATAATTCTTTTATACATGTTGGATTCAATTTGCAAACTTTTGTTAAAGATATCTGCATCTATGTTGCTGAGAGATCTTGGTCTGAAGTTTTCTTTTCTTGTAAAATCTGTATCTGGGTTTGGTATTGGGACAATGCTGGCCTCAGAGTTAGGAAGTATTCTCTCTGTTTCTATCCTTTGAAAGAAATTGTGGAGAGGGGCACCTGGGTGGCTCAGTCGGTTAAGCATCTGACTTTTGAATTTGGGTCAGGTCATGATCTAGCAGCTCATGGGACTGAGCCCCAAGTCAGGCTCTGCTCTGACAGCACGGAGCCTACTTGAGATTCTCTCTCCCTCTTTCTCTGTCCATCCCCTCCTCATGCTCTCTCTCTCTAAAAAGAAATAAAATTTAAAACAATTGTAGAGAATTGGTATCATTACTTCCTTTAATGTTTGGTAGTATTCATCAATGATTGCATCTGAGCCTCGTGCTTTCTGGTTGGAAGATTATTAGTTATTCATTCAATTTCTTTGATAAATATTGGCCAATTTAGGTCATCTATTTCTTCTGTCTGAGTTTTGGCAGGTTGTGTCTTTCAAGGCATTGGTCCATTTCGTCTAGATTATCAGATTTGTGAGCACTGAGTTGTTCATAGTATTCCTTTATTATCCTTTTAATTTTCATGGGATCTGATGGATGTCCTCTCTTTCATTTCTGATATCAGTAATTTGTGTCTTCTTTTTTTTCTTAGTGAACCTCACTAGAGGCTTATGGATTTTATTGATATTCTTTTGGTTTAATTGATTTTTTTCTGTTGTTTTCCTGTTTTCCATTTCATTGATTTCTGCTCTAATTCTTATTTCTTCTGCTTACTTTGAATTTAATTTGCTCTTCTTTTTCTAGTTTCCTAAGATGGATACTTAGATGATTGATTTCAGATTTTTCTTCTCCTCTAATATATTGCATTTAATGGTATAAATTTCCCTGTAAGCACTACTTTCACTGCTTCCATAAGTTTTAATGTTATGTATTAATTTTCATTTAGTTTAAAATACGTTTAAATTTCTGTGAGATTTCCTCTTCAACCCATGTGTTATTTAGAAGTGATTGTTTAGGGGCACCTGGGTGGCTCTGTCAAGTAAGTGTCCAACTCTTGATTTCAGCTCAGGTCATGATCTCACGGTCATGAGATTGAGCCCCGTGTGGAGCTCTGCACTGGGCATGCAGCCTGCATTCTCTCCCCAGTTTGCGCGCATGTGCTCTCTCTCTCTTTCTAAAAAATAAAAAAATAAAATAGATTTCTTATAGACAACCTATACTTGAGTCTTGTTTTTTGATCCATTTTGATATCCTATTTTAATCAGTGTATTTTGGGCTTTGTCATTCAAAGTGACTCTTGACAGACTTGGATTAATATTTACCACCTCACTATTATTTTCTATTAGTTGCCTTTGTTTTTTGTTCCTATTTTTCTCTTCCCATCTTTTCCTGTCTTTTGTTTAATTAAACATTTTATACTATTCCACTTTCTTTCCTTTCCTCAATTTTTTTTCTAACAGCTTCACTGAGATATAACTGCTATGCCATAGGACTTACCCATCCAGAGTGTACAAAGCAATGGTGTTTAGTGTATTCAGAGTTGTGAACCATCACCCCAATTTTAGAACATACCTATTACCCCAAAAACCACCCCATACCTATTTCCCTTTTCTACCCGCCCCCTCCATCCCAGTGAAGGTCTCAAACTCACAAACCATGAGATTTTGACCTGAGCAGAAGTCTGACACTGAGCCATCCAGACACCCTTGTATCCTTTTGCTTTAGATGTTTATCTTATAAACAGCATACGGATGGTTTTACCAGTCTGGAAATTTTTTTTTAATATTTTATTTATTTTTGAGAGAGACAGAGTGTGAGCGGGGGAGGTGCAGGGAGCAAGGGAGACACAGAATCCGAAGCAGGCTCCAGGCTCCGAGCTGTCAGCACAGAGCCCAATGCGGAACTTGAACTCACAGACTATGAGATCATGACCTGAGCCGAAGCTGGCCATCCAGGCGCCCTTGGAAATTTTTTTTAACTGAAAGATTTAATCCATTTATTTTATTTTTTTTAAATTTTTTTATGTTTATTTATTTTTGAGAGACATAGAGACACAGCATGAGCAGGGGAAGGGCAGAGAGAGAGGGAGATACAGAATCTGAAGCAGGCTCCAGGCTCTGAGCCACCAGCACAGAGCCCAACACGGGGCTCGAACTCACAGACTGTGAGATCATGACCTGAGCTGAAGTTGGCTGCTTAACCAACTGAGCCACCCAGGTGCCCCTTTTTTTTTTTTATTTAATCCATTTATATTACAATTACTAATAAACTTAGATATAAGTCTCCCTCCTTACTATGAACTTTATTCTCGGTTCCTCTTTTTCTTCTTTTCATCTTTTAGATTTTCTTAATTTTTAGTTTTTTTGCATCAAAACACTCTACACTTTTATCTAATACCTGAAAAAATATTTTTCTTTCTTTCTTTTTTTTAAAAAATAAATTCTATGCCCAACATGGGTCTTGAACTCATAACCTCGAGGTCAAGAGTCACACGCTCCTCTGGCTAAGCCAGCCAGGCACCTCTATCCAGCAAGTGTTTTTAAACAATCTCCTTTGAAAATTTATGTGTTGAGTTGGAGCTTCAAATTCGTCTTCATTACCATTTGCCTAGTTTACAAAACAAAATGATAATTTTTATCATTGCATGTTTTGCCACTATCAGTTTGAAAGTTACTCTTTTTCTTTTTAAATATTTATTTGTTTTTGAGAGAAAGAGAGAGAGAGCACACACGAACTGGGGAGGGCCAGAGAGAAAAGGATCAGAAGCAGGCTCTGCACTGACAGCAGAGAGACCAATATGGGGCTTGAACTCACGAACTGTGAGATCATGCTCTGAGCCGAAGTCGGACACTTACCTGACTGAGGCACCCAGGCACCCCTATTAACTCTTTTTCTGTTTAGTTAGTGGTTTCTCTAGAACAGTTCCGACCAATTTTCCATCTGGTGATCACTGGAAATGTTCTACATTTATGCTGTCCAGTGTAGTAGCCTCTACTAGCTACAAGTGACTATTGAACATTTTAATGTGGCTAATAAAACTGAGGAACTGAATTTGAAATTGTCTTTTAGTTTTACCTAATTTAATTTTAAACACCCACACGTGGCTGGTGGCTATAGCAGAGCTTTCAGAATTGCCGTGTACATGACTTTCTTTTCAAAGTCTGATACTGGTATTGTTATTACTCTTCTCCCAGGCAATGCGAAAACCTTAGAATGCTAACTGACTTGTTCCTCCCCTGACATACATGCTACGGTCAATATTTTAAAATTCTTTCCATATAGCCGCCATTTCTAAAGACGCTATTGTTATTATTTTACACTGTGTCCCTGTTCAGTCCAGTCCTGAGTCACTCTGGTCTTTCTTTCCCTGAATTGCAAGCTCATTAGTTTCACCTCAGGGTTTTTGTACTTGGTATTCCGTCTGCCTGGGCTATCTTTCCCTTACACAGGTGTAAGGTTGGCTCTTCCTCATTATTCAGGTACCTACTCAGGTGGATATCCTTTTTCTTTTCTTTTTTTTTTAAAGTAGGCTTCACGGAAATCAAGAGTCAGATGCTCAACAACTGAGCCAACTGGCACCCGTTGGGTGGATATTCTTTTATTTTTTAATGTTTATTTATTAACATTGAGGAAGAGAGAGAGAGAGAGAGAGAGCGAGGGAGGGGAAAGAGGGAGAGGGAGAGGAAAGAGAGAAAGAGGGAGACAGAATCTGAAGCAGGCTCCAGGCTCTGAGCTGTTAGAGCCAAAGTTGGACATTTAACGGACTGAGCCATCCAGGTGCCCGTTGGGTGGATATTCTTAATGAGGCCTTGCCTTGCACTCTATTGCATAATTTGTTGATTGTCTATCCATAAGGTATTGCCTTCCTAACAGCCCTCATCATTATGCCTCTTCTGAGAGACCCCATGTTTCAGGGTAGGTTCTGACTGGCAAGCCAATCAGGGTGATCTCTGTCACCTTGCCATTGATTGGTTTTAAGCTGGAGCATGAGATGTTGCTCTGGTAAGTGAGGGAAGTTTGCTGGAGGAATTCTGGGGAAATTTTCTCCTGCTAGGAAGTGATGATCTCTTTAGTGAACGTCATGCCTGCCTGTAATGCCCGGCACTGCAGCAGCCACCTTGAGACTGTGAGGGGCCCCAGCCTGAGGACAAGGCTAAGGATAGCCAAATGGAGAGATGGAAAGTGCCTGGTTCTTCAGAAATGTCACTGAGCATAAGAACTGGCCAGTTCTGGAGCTGTCCAGTCTCTAGGAAGCCAAAAGCATTTCAACGTTCCCCTTTTCTAATGCGCTCCCCTGCACACACACCCTCCCCATTAAGGTCCTCATAATGTTTATCACTATTGGGCACTATTTTTATTTTTAACAAATATCTATATTTACTATATCAATAGTATATATAAATATCTATATTTACTATATCTATATTTACTATATGCCATTCACAGTTTAAAGTACTTTACAAATATTAACTCTTTTAATCCTTATAACTATGCCATACAATAGATGCTTTTATCATCTCCACTTCCCAGAGAGGAAAGCTGAGGCACAGTTTTAAATAGCTTCCTCTTGGTCAGAAGGTGGAGCTAGCACCGGGATTTGAACCTAGGGTTTCGGACTCCAGAGTTAGTGCTCATCCCCACTGTTGCCTCTCTGGGTTTCCATTATTGGGTACTTGTTTTCTGTCTGACTTACATGGAATAGTAGTCATTTCTTGAGAGCAGAGATCCCGTCTTGTTCACAACTATGGTGCCAGGGCACTGCTGGTAGGCAGAAGTCTTTATTGAATGGATGCATGAGGGGCGCCTGGGTGGCTCAGTAGGTTGGGCGTCCGACTTCAGCTCAGGTCATGATCTCACTGTTCCCGAGTTCGAGCCCTGCGTCAGGCTCTGTGCTGACAGCTCAGAGCCTGGACCCTGTTTTGGATTCTGTGTCTCCCTCTCTGTCTGTGCCCCTCCCCTGCTCATGCTCTGTCTCTCTCTCTCTCTCTCTCTCAAAAATAAATAAACATTAAAAAAGAAATTAAAAAAAAAAGAATGGATGCATGAATGATTGAACGGATGCGTGAAGGAATGAATTGTAGACTCTAGTTCCGTGAGAACAGGACAGTTTCTTATTTAGATCCACAGCCCTGCGCCTGGAATAGGACTGAGCCTTCCTCAGGGTATATCGATTGGGGCCTATAGAGTGAACCCATCTCTGGATCCCTGATGACACCCCATCTCTGGGGTCCCCAGGGGAGGCTTATGCAGAGGTCTCAGTAGGCCTCAAAAGTATGGCCCTTTGTTTGGCATTGCCTTGTTGTCGTTGGGTGCTCTTGTGCTGGCTCCTTCTCATCTCTTCCCTGCAGAGGGAATGGAGCTGGCCTGCTTCCCCCTTGGCACTACATGTGCTCATTTGAAGTTCCTGAGGCCAGGCCCAGTGGGCGGCCCAAGCTGCCATCATTAATCACACAGCCCGCTGCTGCCTGCCCACGCGGCCGGCTTTGAGGGTTGGCCAGAGACTCTGGTGGGAACTGCTCACTGCCCTAATTGGGCCTCTCTTGGGAGGCGGCAGGTCCCGCTTCTCACTTGTCTTTACCCTGGCTGCCGCTTCAGCCTCTCAAGGAGGACAGCATGCTTCCTGGTCTGGCCGGCTCTGCGGCCAGTCAGGGCAGAAGTTCACCCTTGTTCTACAAATGGAGAAATGGAAACCCTGGGGTAGACTGGGTCCCTGCCCAAGGCCATGACAAGGCCAAGCAAGGTTGCCAGGAGTAACCACCAGAAAGCCAAATGACACAACTCTGTTCCTCACTATGCTGGCAACTGGAATGAGTTCCCACAAGAAGAAAGATCTTCCTTCAGCTCCTATGACCACCCAGGCCCCGCCAAGCACCAGGCACAGGACTCTGCTCTGGGATCCATGCAGATGCATTCGTGTGAGAATTGTCACACCCCCCAGAGATGCCGCCAAGTCCACAAAAACCAGATGAGATCATGGCCAACAGAAGTAGATGGCAGGTGGTCCCCTCTGAAGCATGGTGGGCCAAGCTGGCTTACCAGGTACTGCTGTGACTTCTCTGCTCTGTACCTCAAAATTGATCCTTCCTGGAACATGGAAAGAGTTTTCAGATGCTTGATGGCGGGACCAGGGGAGGCCTCGTCTGTGAGCAACTTGCAAGGTGCCTTTCATCGGTCAGACTCAGACAGGTCAGGGAAGACATCAGCTGGTCCCGGTCACTTCTCCGTAGCCTAAATCACCTCTAGAAAAATCCTCCAAGATCAACAAGAAGGCTCTCATGACCTCCCTCCACAGTCCATTTTTCCTCTTCTGCCACCTTCCACACCTTCTTGCTACATGGGCCGTTTTGTTTGTTTGTTTGTTTGTTTTTTGTTGTTGTCTTTAAGAAGATTCCACGATCAATATGGGGCTTGAACTCACAACCCTGAGATTAAGAGTTGGATGCTCTGCTGACTGAGCCCGCCAGACACCCCTAAATGGGTCATTTTCTTTTTTTTTCTTTTTTTTTTGTTTTTTAATGTTTATTTATTTTTGAGACAGAGAGAGACAGAGCATGAGTGGGGGAGGGGCAGAGAGAGAGGGAGACACAGAATGTGAAGCAGGCTCCAGGCTCTGAGCTGTCAGCACAGAGCCTGACGCGGGGCTCAAACTCACAGACCGCGAGATCATGACCGAGCCGAAGTCGGACACTCAACCGACTGAGCCACCCAGGCGCCCTTAAATGGGTCATTTTCTATTGAGCCCTCTGGCCCCTCTGTCCATGTCACTTCCTGGTCCCCATCTACTCTCTATTCACTTAGAATGAATCAGGAAGCCTCTTTTTTGCTTTGATGGCCTTTTCAAGACTCAAGGACAGCCAGAATGCTGTTCCTGAACCTTCTTTTCTCCCGGCCGAATGTCTTAATCCCTTCAGACATCTCTCATATGACGGCTTTCCTGGCCCCCTGGTTTCCTGGGTGCTCTTCTCAGGATATCCTGGGTGGATCCATGGTCTCTGTACTCTAGGTGTGAACCCAGAGGGGACGCTTGGCCAGGTTCACCCCAGCACTCACAGGGCCAAAGCTGATGTACAAATGCAGACCCATGTCTGAAAGTTTACAAGTTACGATTCACGCTAACCATTCAATAAGCTCTACTTGATCTTCACACCCTCCTAATGTCTTGGAAGACTAAGCTTGGATGTAGGATTCTTAAACTTGGAGTTCTGCCCCAGAGTGTGGTAGAGTTGGGACAGCAGTCCTGCAGCCTGGTCCCCTTCCCTCCTAGGCCTGCCTCCACCTTCAGTGCATGATACTCCAGGAACATGCATGGGGACACCTGAATCCACATGTTTCGGCTTGGTCTACACCCCTCAGCCTCTCCAACCCCATCCCTCAGGGAGAGGGCTGCAGAAGTGGGCTTGGGGCCATTTGGGCAGGAGATACTGAGGCTCTGGGTACCGAGTGTGGCCTAGAAGAGGAGAGTATGTATTCTGAGCAAGCACGTCCCTTGGCCCTGAGACTCTTCTTGCCTGTGTCTGAGGGCCTCAATGACTTGCCTAGTATCCACGCCCCGCACCATGCATCCCTCTGTTGAGTCATCCTGAACCAATACCCATGCGGTCTCTGAGGTCGTTTTCTTGAGGGATGTGACTGCTCTATCTGTTCAGTTGGGTTTGGGGACCTGGGAGCTGGACATGGCCTTTGTCAAAACTGAGTTTCGTATTTTTAACCTGGTAAGTTTATTCTGGACCCTACAGTTGTGTCCTCCAGAAATACATCAGCTCTAACTGCCCATATCTTCACCACCCTTGTGTTTGCTGAATGCGCCACCAGCGCCACCAACCAAGCCCTTCGTAAGTCATCGCTTAGCCTGGGGCCTGGCTTTTCCCCTGGTATCAACTCCTCTCTGGCTATGTTGGTCCCAGGGTATAGGGTTAGCGGCGCTGAAAGCCAGCTAATGGTGGTGGTGGGGATGGCGAAAGGGGAGTGTGAATGGCTCTTTGTAAACTGTGAAGCTCCCCCACAAGCTCTGCTTCCTGGCTGACTTGGCAAGCCAGTCAGCAGGGCTATAGGCAGCAGGTTGTCCGGTGTCAAGCTTCAGGATGTGACAGGGCTCACGGCCCCCAACTCCCAGAGCTCCAGCTGACTCAGGGTCCACCCGCAGGCCAAACTTCCAGGTCATCTGCCCCGTTTCTGTCATCTCAGCCCTCCCTCCACCTCCTGGTGGTCCTTCCAGCGCCTCCAGCCCTGTGCCCACCCATGGCCCGTGTCTGGGCGCCACCTCCCAGACGCTCCCCCAGGAAGGAACCTGGTCAGCTGCTCGAGGTCACCCGCTTCCCACGGTGGCTCCCCACATCCAACAACTGATCCAAACCGGGGCAAAAACCCTGGCCACCTTGGCCCAATGCCAGATAATCCCAATGACCCATTTTAGCTCCAGGCCTCCCTGTGGGGTCAGCAGAGGCTGCCATTGGGCCCCTCTGGCGCGATACAGACAGGAACACGTAGGTGACAGCAGACTCGATGGGGGAAATTTGGAAGGTTGCTGCTCAATCCTTGAACGGCCATGACATTCCTTCACCGTAACCCTCCTTCCTTAGGCTTTACTGGGTTGTAAACGCTAAGAGCTGCCCTCGAGCCAGGTTCCAGGCAAGGTGCTCATCCCAGTCCTCAGACATGCATAAGCCTCAATTTCTGTTCTTCAAACGGAGGGACGTGAGCCTCAGCGAAGTTAATCGAGGATGGGGACACACAGCCAACGAGAGAGAGACGTCACGCCAGACTGATCTTTCTTCTTTTCCCCCACTTCTTTTAATATGTATTATGTTTACCAAATGTGTTTTATCTTTCAACTGTGCATTTTTTCTTAAGAAATCTCAACAGGGGGGCCTGGCTGGCTTATTCAGTAGAGCACTCAATTAACTCTTGATCTCGGGGTCGTGGGTTTGAGCCCCACAGTGGGCCCAGAGCCTACTTAAGAAAGAACGAAAAAGGAAAAAAACCTTAACTAAATTACATTATTCTCAAGTATGCAATTATAATAATGTCACTCATCCCAATATGATTTTTTAACGTATTTTACTTTTTTTTTTTTTTTACCAAGTGTACAGAGAGAGGGACATAGAAATTTAATAGTATATTTCTACAGGGTTTGTTTTTCAGACCAGCATTTTTTTAATCCCGTAACCTTCTTATATATTCATTCAAATATCTTTATGCTCTTATTAATCCTTTAGGGAAAGCTATTTTGAAATTTGCATTTAAAAAGCATCTATCCTATGGGCACAGTACTTATGTTCTGATTTCTCGGTGAAACAGCTGTCTTCCTCATCATGTTTCCCGAGGGGCCCAGGAGAGGTGAATCCTTGAGACCTAAAGGAGTCATGAAGGAATTACTGAATGGACCTGCAGGGTGACAAGTTGTATGACAAGTGTCAAGTCCAGTGAGAAATCTTTGGAGAGCAATCCGAAACTTTCGGGTCTCAGCCGCAGATTTGGGGACAAAATTAAGATCCTTTGTAAGATGGGCGTCAAGTGGGCAGGGTTCCCAGCGGGGGATCAGGGCTGTGAGATGCGGGAGAAAGGAAGGGGGTGTTCTTTTGCCCACACCCAGCAGAGAGCCCTCAGCGTGGGCAGCACTTGTTCTAAAACCAGAAATCTAAGCCACTGTAGGCTCAGAGCCCTGGGGAAAGAGGAAGAAGCAGCAAAGGAAATTGAGAAGGAGGAGCAGCGGGGGGAGTAGCTGGACACGCAGGCAAATGAGCCGAAGAACCCGTGTCGGGGTGTGGTGGGCTATGTGAAGAGCTGCCGAAGCTCCGTAAGGTGGGGAGCAGTGTGACCTGCCATGGGTGAGCCAGGCATCCCGGATGAACTTGACTCGAGCAGGTCTGGGGAGTTGTGCAAATGGCAGCGTGATTAGAATGGAGCAGAGGCAGGGGAGCCTGGGTGGCTCAGTTAGTTGGGTGTCTGACTTCGGCTCAGGTCATATTCTCACAGTTCATGGGTTCGAGCCCTGCATCAGGCTCTGTGCTGACAGCTTGGAGCCTGGACCCTGCTTCAGATTCTGTGTCTTCCTCTCTCTCTCTCCCTCTCTCTCAAAAATGAATAACCATTACAAAAAAATGGAGGAGAGGCAGTCCACAGTGTGCTGG
This sequence comes from Paguma larvata, assembly GCA_030068075.1. Lineage (NCBI taxonomy): Eukaryota > Metazoa > Chordata > Mammalia > Carnivora > Viverridae > Paguma > Paguma larvata. The sequence continues at coordinate 15,997,700 of CM057842.1, read as the reverse complement.
GGGCCCCATTGCCTGGGGCTTTTCCTGGGCAGGCTGAGGGGCACCCATGTTGTTGGGCCCATGCCTGGCTCCCAAGTGCCAGAGAGCCCCGCCTCCAGCATGCATCAGCTCTGGTACAGGCCAAGGCTGAACTTGGCATCCTAGCCAGGAGGGGCCCCACTGCACTCCTGTCTGGGGCTGCCCCCTTCTCTCCCGTCTGCTGCTGAAGAACATTGGGCAGCAGCGGCCTGGGGTCTATAGCCCGCCCCTCGGCACGTCTCGCCGGCCCCCTAACTCCGCTCTGGCTTCTATCCCAGGATACCACAGCTTCTGCCTCAGCGCTTCTCCTGGGTTGCTGCGCAGTCTCCTCCCTGCCGTGGACTCGGTTCCCAGTTCTTCCCCGCCCCCGGGCCTGAAGTCCGTTGTGGGGCCTTCCTTCCAGCCAGGTTCCCGGGACACACAGCATTCCGATCCCACCCTTTACCAGAGCACGTTAAATTACCTGCCCACGGGTGTGCCTCTCTCCAGTTGCACCTCGCGGGTGGAAGCGTTGGCCCGATGGATTTGGTGGGCAAGATGGTCTGTCCCGGTGTAGACCTAAATCATGTCCCACCCTGCTCAGGACCCTGGGTCTACTAGCAGAATCTGAAGTGTCTCCACAAACACACATTTTTTTCTTTTTTTGAAGTCTTTTCATTTCACCTTTGAAATTCACATGAAATTTGCATTTGACTTCATGGCTCTGTTGATTTTAATTTTCAAGGATCGACTACCGTAGTGCTTCTATGTTAAATTTTTAACTTCTCGGGGTACCCGGGTGGTTCAGTCGGTTAAGTGTCCCACTTCAGCTCAGGTCATGATCTCATAGTCTTCGAGTTCAATCCCCGCGGCAGACTCTGTGCAGACAGCCAGAGCCTGGAGACTGCTTCAGATTCTGTCTCTCTCTCTCTTTCTCTGCCCCTTCTCCACTCGTGCTCTCTTTCTCTTTCGAAAATAAATAAACATTAAATTTTTTTTAAAAAGTCTTAACTTCTCCCCCAACTAAATAGTCAAGTAAAACCGATGGCCAGGTTGTCCCTTGACTTCCTGAAGTCCTGCCCCCCTGGGGTACGTGTGGCCCATTGCAGGTGCCCAGGCCTCCAGCGCAGGTTACATTTTATGGTGGCTTGTATGGCCATCACCAGCTGCCCTCCCCACATCCTCAGAATGGGCCCGTCCCCTCTTCTCCCAGCCTGCCCACCCCCTCTTCCCTCTTCAAAGTCCGCACTATTTTGCCCAGCCTCCCTGAGGTTGGGCAGGTTGGAGGAGCCTGCCCATGGCCACACTGCTCCTGTGGCACTTCTTGGCCGTTTGGAGGTGTCTGTCCCTCCAGTCCTGTGACAGGGGCTCTGACTGTGCTTCCTAAAGGGATGGGTGAGCCCAGGGAGACCGTGTGACTAACCAATCAAGCCTCCCCACCTTAATGCTCGAGGAACAGCCTGGGCCTCCAGGGGAGGGAGGCAGACCCTTGGATCAGGCCACACTGGGTGAAGTCGGGCTCTGTAGATCTGGGTGCCGGTGGACGCTCAGACTCTCTTGGCCTGGCCAGAGCTCACAGTCTGATGGCTCCATCATCAGAGACCTGAGCGGCGATTACATTCAGCCATGCGGTTCCTTGGCCCAGGACACCAGACCGTGCAGTGGGACGGGGCTGGCACCAGAGTGTGGGACGAGGGACGGCTGGCAGGGAAATCAGAGCGGCCCTCCTGCCACCGGCTCCGGCTTTCCGCTGCTGACATGTAAGAGGATTAGGGCTCAGAACTCTGAACAAGGGGCTTTTATTCTCAGGGCTGCGTTTTCATTGGCTTGCAAAGCCCTAGAGACAGGAACAAAAACTGAGGGGGCATTGCCAGATCTCTCATCCTCCAAGCCCCGTGCTTCGCGGGATCTCAGGGAGCCCCAACCCCACGCAAGGTCGGTGCCTGGCATCCAGCCCCATCCAAGTCTGCCTGAGGCTGGGGCTCCAGAGCCCGAGGGAGATCTCCTCACCCTGCCTGGGAGGCCCGAGCCACCTGAGGCTGGCGCAAAGGATTTCCCGAGGAGGCTACGGCTTGCAAGGGAATCACAGAATCCTGGAATGTCAGAATGGGAGGAAGCATCAGACACCCATTCCAGCCGCCACTGAAATGTACATGGGGGAAACTGAGGCCCAGAGAGAGGCCATGACTTGCTCAGGGTCACTCGGTGAGGGAAGGCCTGAGCAGGGACTAGAAGAAGGAATGTGAGACACAGAGGCTGCCTGGCCTTGACGGGAAATGGGGCCTTGCTCCCCAGAAAGGCACTGAGGCCAATGTCTTCCAAGCACTGGTCAGTCTTGCCTGCTCTAGAATTGCTTGCAAATGGAATCGTTCAGCATGTGCTGTGCTGGACGGGACTTCTTTCTCCCGGCAGAATGGTTTTGGGTGTTGACTGTATCAGTATTTTGTTCTTCTTATTGCTGAGAATACTGCACAGTGTATCTGTGCACCACCCGATGGGCATTTGGTCTGTCCCCACTTTCTATCTCAAAAGAAGCTGTTATGAACCTTTATGTACAAGTCTTATTTTTATAAAAAATGTTTTGTCATGGAAAGGATAGAAAATAATGCGGCAAGCTCATTTTTTAATCAAGTGTAAACATCTTGCCATATTTGCTTCTTTTTTTTCTTTCGAGAAGAAAATACACATACGGTGAAGGCCCTGATATTCATTTCCCGGAGATAACCACCATCTAGACTAGCATCGTGATTCCTGTGTATATTGTTGGTCATTTTACCATGTATAGTCATTCATTCCACTCAACAAATATAGACCACCTACTATGTGCAAAGCCCTGATCTAGGCACTGGTGGTACAGCAATGAGCCTGACAGGCAAAAATCCCCGCTCTTGCGAGACACTAAATAATTAAAATATATGACCTGTCAGGTAGTGGTAAGTGCTGGGGAGAAAAATCAAGTTTCCGTGGCCGTGTAAGAAATCATCGCAAACAAGTGGCTTACGGACCAGGATCATTTACCCCCTCTCCTGAGTTCTGCGGTTCAGGAATTTGGGAGCCGGGTGGTTCTGACTTGGGACGTCTCATGAGATTGCAGTCGGAGGGTGGGTGGGCGGGGACCATCACCTTGAGGGCTCCTTCACTCACATGTCTGGTGCGCGGTCTGGGAGACACCCAGACGGCCGCATCTCTCTCCGTCTCTCTGTGCTCTCTTGACACTTGCTTTCTCCAGCAGAGCATCTCGTGTAGCAGTCAAGGGCTCTAGAAGCGTGTCAGTGGGACAGCTTTCCAGCTTTGGAAGTTAGGGTCGCTTCTGCCATCACCTTGGTCAAGGCAATTACAGAACTCTGTCTAGGTTCCAGGAAAAGAAACACAGACATCACCCACCCCACCCCCAAAGGAGTGTCATTATCATGTTGTAAGAAGATCATGTGGAGTGGGACACATACTGATATGTGAGAGACATGATCTGCCTCAGGAGATAGCATCTGTGGGGCGCCTGGGTGGCTCAGTCGGTTGAGCGGCCGACTTCGGCTCAGGTCATGATCTCGCGGTCTGTGCGTTCGAGCCCCGCGTCGGGCTCTGTGCTGATAGCTCAGAGCCTGGAGCCTGCTTCGGATTCTGTGTCTCCCTCTCTCTCTGCCCTTCCCCTGCTCATGCTCTGTCTCTATGTCTCTCAAAAATAAATAAACATTAAAAAAAAATTAAAAAAAAAAGGAGATAGCATCTGTATGGAGGCCTGAAGGAGGCGAGAGGCAACCAAGCGCAGATCATATAACTGAGGGAAGAGCATCCCAGGCAAAGGGAACCAACAACAGTTGGAGGTAACCACCTGGGGTGTCCGAGAACCAGCAGGAAGTCCAATGGGGCACAGAGGAGTGAGTGGTGGGGAGGCTGGCAGAAGAGGCGAGGTCAGAAATGTAACCTAGGCAGCTAGGTCACTGCAAGGGCCCCAGCTTTTCTCAGAATGTGATGGGACGCATAGAGGGATTTATAGCAGAGGGGTGCTGTGGTCTAACTTAGTTTTAAAAGGGTCACCTGGGCTGAGGCTGAGGCAGGGGCAGGAGCAGGAGGACCAGTTAGGAGCCTACCGCACTGATTCGAGCACGTGATTCTGGAAGCTCAGAGTGGGCTGATGGTCGTAGAGCTGGACGTATTTTGAAGGTTAAGGCACCAGGCGTTGTTGGTGGATCCAGTGTGGGAGAAGTGGAGGGAAACTGGACATCAGCACCAGAAGGCCCGAACTGGGGGAGACTGTGGGAGAAGCAGGTTTGAGGAGATGATTATGAGTCGGTAGGAGATGCCTGTTAGGTGTCCACATAGAGATGTCGGTGAGACGGCTGGAGAGAGGGGTGAGCTGGAAATGCGAGTCTCCATGTTGCCTTGTACTGGAAGTTCTAGCCAGGGCAACTGGCAAGAGAAGAACAGAAAAAGCATCCAGATCGGAAAAGAAAGAAGTATAATTATATTTATAGATGACATGTATATAGAAAATCCTAAGAGACATACACACACGCACACACGCCTATTAGAGCTAATAAATGAGTTTAACAAGGATGAAAGACACAAGATCAATATGCAAAAATCAGTTGTATTTCAGTAGCAATGAACTGCCCAACCCTGAAATTTAAAATAGTGCCACGAATTCTCATCCATTGTGGGTGGGAACGCAAAATGGTATAGGCACTTTGGAAGACAGTTTGGCAGTTTCTGACCAGCTAACCATATTCTCACCATATAGTCCGTCAGTCTCGCTCGTTGGTATTTACTCGGAGGAATTGAAAACACGTTCACACAAAAACCTGCATGGGATGTTTAGAGCAGCTTTATTTATAATTGCCAAAACTTGAAAGCAACCGAGATGTCCTTCAGTAGGTGAGTGGATGAATAAGCTGTGATCCGTCGGTAATGGAAAATTATTCATTGTTGTTAAAAAGTGAGCCATCTGGGGCGCCTGGCTGGCTCTAGTAGGGGAGTGTGCGACTCTTAATCTCGAGGCCAGGAGTTTGAGACCCATGCTGAGTGCAGAGTTTACTTAAAAAAAAAAAAACAAACAAACCCACGCAATTTCATACATCACCAAGTGCTCATCACAAGTGCACTCCTTAATCCCCATCACCTGTTTCACCCTCCTCCCAGTGTTTTCAACCGTATGCCTCGGGGCACAAACTGATCCACAGACTGATCTAGTGCAGATGGGGCTCCTCTGAAGGAATCTCTCTCTCTCTCTCTTCCTCTCTCTCTCTCTCTCCCTCCTTCCTTCTCTCCCTCTCTCTGCCTCTCTCTTTCTCTCTCTCCCTCCCACCCTCTCTTCCTCTCCCTCTCTTCCTCTCCCTCTCTTCCTCTCCCTCTCTCTCTCTCTTTTAAGTCTATTTAGAGAAAGAGAGAGAGAGAGAGAGAGAACAGGAGGGTCAGAGTGAGGGGGAAAGAGAGAGAATCCCAAGCAGGCTCTGCACCCCCAGCACAGAGCCCAACAACGCCAGGCTCAAACTCAGGAACTGTGAGCTCATGACCTGAGCTGAAACCAAGAGTCGGACACTCAACCAACCCAGCCGCCCAGGCACCCCTGAAGGAACATCTCTTAAGAGCCATGTTTGAGTTTGTTCTGACCCCGGGATAGCTCTCCTTGGCCGTATCTTTCTCTTGTTCTGTCTGATAAACTAGCCAACCTACCATTTAACTTCTATCTCTAATGAATCTCCCGTAATTGCTTTTCAGCACGACCCACCTTGCTCGGAGAGCGCCCTTAGGCTGGAACTTCTCCACGCTCTGCTGCAAACGAAGTCAATTCCTTTGAGAAGAAATCTGGAGCCCCCTTTGCCTTCTCCTCACCCCAGGCAAAACCTCTGAGCCCCAGCTCAGCTTAGGGACGGGGCCCCCCCTCTCTCTCTGAGTGACCTCCTGCCCCAGGAACTGGAGGGAAGAAGTTTTAACTCTTCCAGCTCGTCTCCACTTTATGAGCCCGGGTGAGGATGCCAGGTACCCCAGCAACAGGGAAACGGGGGGGGGGGAGTGGAGGAGGGCAGGGGGGGAAATGCCGCATGCCGCCCCTCACAGTTTCTGCTCTTTTTACAGGAAAGAGCTGCAGAAAACAGAAATGTTACTTCAATGCCGATGATGGTCATGTAGGGATTTGACATCTTGTAATATCGAAGCAAAATAGCAATAATACCTTCAAGAGTCCCCTAGCAGGACGTCTGGTGTGACAGTATGAGGGGCTCGGCAGGCCCCTTCCCCAGGCCAGCTGGCGACAATTATAAAAAGAAACACAGCCATTTAAAGTCTCTGGAGGGGCGCCTGGGTGGTCCAGCTGGTTATGCATCTGACTTCTGCTCAGGTAATGATCCTGTGGTGAGTTCAAGCCCCGGGTCGGGCTCTGTGCTGACAGCTCGGAGCCTGGAGCCTGCTTCAGATTCTGTGTCTCCCTCTCTCTCTCTGCCTCTCCCCCAGTCACACTCTGTCTCTCTGTCTCTCTGTCTCTCTTAAAAATAAATAAACATTAAAAAAAATTTTAAGTCTCTGGAAACTGACCTAAGGGCATACAACGGACGGAGAAACACTTATTCAAAACACCTACTAATGCTCGGTAATAAAACGGAAAGCCAGGGGTGCCTGGGTGGCTCAGTCGGTTTAAGTGTCCAACTCAATTTCCCGCTCAAGTCACGATATCATGGTTCGTGGGTTCCAGCCCCGCATTGGGATCTGTGCTGACAGTATGACGCCTCCTTGGGAGCCTCCTCTCTGCTCCTCCCTCTCTTGTACTCTCCCTCGCTCTCTTTCAAAATAAACTTAAAATTAAATAAACTTAAAAAAAATAAAGGAAAGCTATGCTATATATTTTTTTATTTTGGCATTTATTTATTTTGAGAGAGAGAGAGAGACAGAGCATGAGCAGGGGAAGGGCAGAGAGAGAGGGAGACACAGAATCTAAAGCAGGCTCCAGGCTCTGAGCTGTCAGCACAGAGCCTGACGCAGGGCCCGAACCCATGAGCGAGATCATGACCTGAGCCGAAGTTTGATGCGTAACCAATTGAGCCACCCAGGCGCCCCAGGAAAGCTATGATATTTGAACCAGTGCCATTTCTGATCTCTCCCCTTCTAGTTTGGTGGGATGGAAACTCCAGCCCAGATCCATGCAGCCCAGAGCACCGCGCTCCCTCTCCTGCCAGCTCCAGCCGGAGAACCATCTTCCCGAGACTGGCAGGTGCCCTCAGGTTGGAGCCAAAGCCTCTAAATTCCCCAAACTCCTTCATCGGAGACTCTGCAGATAGAGCCAGCTGTGTCAAGCCTGGAACTGTGGCCCGGTCACCTGACATTGGGGCTGAAAAGGTATACTGGACACCATACTCTTTGCAGCCTGTGGCAGCGTGGGCCTCGCCTGTGCCTGCGGCCCAGACTCCTCATGGCGAGGCTCCTGCAAGGCCCGTTCACTGCTCTCTGCTAGAAGGTCTTCATTCCAACCCTGCCTTCCCTGTCCACACAACGGATCCTGGTGGCCGTTGAGATTTTAAAGAATGCTTTCTCTTTCTCTTGGCCTCATGAGACTCCAAAGGGGCAGCCCAGACCAGACACCACCTCTCTCAGTGGTTGGTAGTGAGGAGCCTCCCAAGGGCTTCTGTTCTCCCTCCGCTCCAAAGCTGGGCAGGGCAGCAAACTGGGCAGGCGGGGGCAGGGGTTCTGGGTATCTATTCACTCCTGGAGGTAACAAGGAGAAGCACCGAGAGGGAAGGAGGGAGGGCGCATCTTGGGAGTCATATTAGCCAGAGCTCAGCCAGCCATCTGGAGCTACAGGGAGCCTTAGAGACTCTGGGATTTTAGACAAGACCCAGGGGAGGCCCAGAGAGATGGCTCTTCTCCACTCCAGCCAGAACAGTGGTGATCCCCCACCTAGTTTCGGACCCAGACCACTACCTAGGCCCCAGGTTCCCATGCGGGCTGCCGGACATGCCCACCTCCACGGCCTCTGGGGCCTCAGACACGTTCGTTTTAAACCCATGCCTCCCCCTAACCTTAGCCCTTTCCCCCGTCTCAGTCTTGTCACCTCTCCAGCCTGCATGGCATTTTCAGATTCCTCCTCTCCTGGTCCTCACCGCCAAGCCCAGCGCAGCCCCTGTGGGCCCCTGCCCCACCCCCTCTAATGCAGCTGTGTTATGGTTTCCACGCCCTCCTAAGCCACACTCTGACGGCATCACTCCCACGTCTTGGCCAGCATGGCCTCCGAGTCCCCTGCCTTCACCTCAGCGGTCACACAGCACCTCATAAACATTCCTCCAGGTCAGCTGTGACTCCCTCTGTGTGCTCAGCCCCTCACCCCAAGTGGGCTCTGCAGAGGGCTCAAGGGTGCAGGCAAGGTGTGCCTCCCGGCTGACCCTCCACCAGTGGGGATGGAAACCACCAATAGAAAAAGTCTCCAGTCACCTATCCTGCAGGGGCGCTCTGCATGCTTTTCCCAGCAGACTCCTGCAACTCGACAACATAACCCTGCCCCAGATCCCCCACTTCTGTCTCTCCCTCCTCCGGGGTTCCCTTCCCTGTAAGTAATGTCATCTCGGGTCAGCTTTTAGGGAGGCCAGGCTAAGGACGCTCTTCCTCCAACATTTCTTGAAAGCACGTCTTCTAGCTATGCAAACAAACCGCAGGTCTTTGTCGCATTCATTCATTCATCACATTTATTTAGCACCTACCTAGGCAGGCACTCTTCCAGGTGCTTTGTGAATAAAGAGACAAAACCCTGCCCCCACCCAGCCTAGTGAGGAGGGGCCCTGGTAAGCCAATGAAAGGCTGGGGGAGAACCTGGCTGGTACAAGGGCAACAAAGCCTCGGAGGGGAGTTCTGGAGCAAGTTTGGTTTTCAGTGTCCCATCTAGACTGGAAGGGCCAAGCTGCCATAGCCGCTGCCTCACTTGGTCACCAGGTGAGGGCCGTCCTGGAAGACTGTGACCTCAGGGGAGGCTCTGTGCAGCCCAGGTGGACCTTGAAGGATCTGAGAGCTGGAGATTATCTGGCGATGGCTCTTCTTGAAGATCTTTCCGAAAGGGGGTCTGGCTAGTGCAAGCTCTGTGTCTACCACATGGGCTGAGCTCAGCAAAGACTTGAAGGAGATCAGGGAAGGGGAGGCTGAGACACGTAGAAGAAGTGTCCTGCAGACAGGGAACAGAGAAGCCCACACCCCAGGTGCGCTCGCCACTGAGGCCACTGAAGCAATGTGAGGCTGAAGTGAGTGAGCAGCAGGAGAGGAGGTCAGAGCAGTAGTGGGCCAGGTCCAAGGCCATGTGAAGATTCCCACCTTTACTCTGAACACGAAGGGCACCGTGGGGAGGCGGAGGGGTAAGGGCAGTGAGGACATTACTCAGGGAGGGCGATTCTAGAGCAGGAGAGCCCATGAAGAGTCCACTGCCGAGTTTCCAGGCAGGCGAGCTAAAGACCGACAGCGCCAGCCCCCTGCAAATACTCCAAATGCAAAGGTTTCAGGATCGCCCAGGCTTGTTTACCCTGCATCTTTAGGCAGTGTCTGCTGCCCTCTGGTGGCTGTGTTAGAGATTACCCAAACCCATTTCCAGCTTTGCTTTGCTTTTGCCAGCAGTCTATGGGGTCTGTGGGTTCACCTTCAACTTGCAGCTATAAAAACTCTTTTGTCACACATCTGATGGATCTGATTGTGGAAGTGTCCAGGTAGCACTTGGTGGGAACATTTAATCAACTTAGACAAAGGAAGGCAAAGGGAAACTGTGGTGTGGATGCAACAGTATTTGGAGTGGGGCTGGGGCAGGGTCATGTGATGTTTTCTACCAGTGATGATTAGAAGCAGAGAAGTAGAGGTGAAGAATGCATCTAGGGCTGGAGGCTGTAGAGCAGGCCCTGGTTCTCAGGAGGAGAACAAAGTGAAAACACTGAGGGCGCTTGCTAGAGGGCTCTGAGTTCCAGGGCAGTCATGGGATCATGCTGGGAAGGGAAGGGCATGGGGCTGGGAAGTCCCAACTCACAGAAAGAAAACAGACACTTGAAGGCCTGTAGGTCAAAACAGAGCTGAGATCTGGTGGAGAGAGTGAGAAGACTATAGACAAAAGGGGAGCAATGGACCCCCAGAAGCATTGCTGAGGGCTTGGCTGCCGCTGAACTCAGGCACCTGCACTCCTACTGTGCCTGAAACTCCCCACCACTGCTACAGCCCACAGCCACCCACCCTGAGGCTGACACAGGGAGGGAGGAAGGAAGGGAAGAAAAAAGAGAGAGGGAGGGAAGGAAGGAAAGAAAGAAGGAAGACAAAAAAGAAGAAAGAAAAAGAAAAGATGACGTATATAAATATATGCAACAACAACTTGAAAGACATTGGACATCAGGCAACAAAGGACAGTGATCCTGGAGAAATGGACAAAAACCAAGGTGAGCCCCCCTGTGACTGTTCAAGCTGATGGTCTTGTTTCCAGACAGGGAGGAGGAACTAAAGTGTAATACTCCCTGAGGTGAAAAGTGGGAGCTAGGAGCCTGGGGAGACCAAGGCTGCCTGAGTTCATAGATAGGACAGAGTACCAGGAAAGAGAGAGTTGCACGAAGATCCTTGAGACCTGCAGAAGGTCGCTGTCGAGTATTAAGCGTGTAAGGGAAGGCCCATGGCCGGGAAAAGAAGCATCACAAAGAATAAGTGCACTGACTGCACTAGATATAGAGGGAATGTCCTCAAGCCGATACAGAGCATCCATGAAAACCGCTCAGTTAATCATACTCATACTCAGAAGTATAAGATTGGATGTTTTCCCACTAACACCAGGAACAAAACAAGAATGTCTGCCTTCCCCTCTCCTAGTCCACAGCATACTGAAGGTTCCAGGTACGGCATTTAGATAAGAAAATTAAATAAGATGCATCCAGATTGGAAAGGAAGTAAAACGATCTCTATTGTAGATGACAAGATCTTATACATAGGAAATCCTAAAGAACCCACTAAAAAAAACTAGAATAAACAATTTCGGCAAGGTTGCAGAATACCGGCTAAATATACATAATCAATTGTATTTTTACACATTTGCAATGAATGACATGAAAATGAAGAAAAAATTCCATTCACAATAGCATAACAAGGAAAAAAGACAGGAGTAAATTTAACAAAAGTGCAAAATTTATATTCTGAAAGCTACGAAACATCATTGAAGGAAATTAAAGATCTAAGTTGATATAAAAACTTCCAATGTTCATGAATCGGAAAACCTAACATGGTTAAGATGGTAATACTCTTCACATTCATCTACAGATTCAACACAATACTTATCACAATCCCAGCTAAAGGGATCTTTACCTTACATCACGTACAAAAATGAACTCGAAACAGATCAATGACCTAAGTGTAAGAGCTAAACCTAGAAAATTCTAGAAGACGACACAAGGGTAAATTTTCAAGACCTAGGGTTTTGCAATGGATTCTTAGATGACACCAAAAGCCCACGTAAACAAAGAAAAAATAAAGATGAATTAGATATTATCAAAGCTGAAACTTTTTTGCTTTAAAGGGTACCATCGAGAAAGTGAAAAGACAGCCCACTGTTACAGAGAAATACATACATTCATTCCTTCAAAATAAGCACCTGCCACGCGCCTGGCAATTTTCTAGGCACTGAGGACATGAGAGTGAAAATAAGAGACAAAATCCCAGCCCTTCTGCCCTCTGGTGTGAAGATTCAAATAAGGACTTTAAGCTGTCCAGCTGCTCATCAACATGGAAAAAGCCAGCTGTAACCAGAAACAGTATTTCTCTCAAGAAAGCCTGCAGCTGCAGCTGTTGTCTGATGGCTTCCCATTTCTCTGAGTGACTCCTGCTTTCTTCCTGAGAAACTGTTTTCTAAAGCTGAAACTTGGCTATTCGAAGTCATGTCAATTCCTTCCAGGCAACAACCATCAGAAATTCACCTATGGTTGAAAAGTTGGGTTTGTTATTCTTTGCTGTGAAAGAGAACGCATATCATGGGAAATCGTGGGGTAGTTCATTAAGAGTGTTAGAACATAACTATATGATTTGGGCTTGCTAGGTGATTGGGGGGAGGGTTTAGAATTAGATGCTGTCAGAAAGTAGGGATAATTTTATGATTGAGGACCTTAATAGATTTCATCTCCAGGGAGGCCGACTAGAGTGAGGCGAAAGCTGGGACTGGTAAAGAAGCCATAGTCCTCGGGTGGGGGAGAGGATGTCTAGTAGCTTGTGGCTTGGACAATGTTCATGTTTTGTGTTCGACATGACTACGGGTGGGAGTAGACTAGTTTTTCTTGACCCATCACAGTCAATGTGTTTGATGTTTTGTGAAATTGTGTATGTTCAACAGGACAACACCAAGAACGAGCTGTCAGGCCAGCTCCTGGATGCCTGGAGCTGCTTTTCTCTTTCTTACATACCAGTAGGCATATAATGTTCCGTTCTTGTGAGGAGGATCTAAATAATTTTGACACAGAGAAGCAGCCTTAATTTCCAGCCCAGGTGGGGAGTTTCAGATAAGTGAGTGACTATATACATCTATCTTTTTTTTTTTTTTACGTTTATTTGGCCGGGGGGGGGGGGAGAATCCCAAGCAGGCTTCATGCTGTTAGCACAGAGCCCGACTTGGGGCTTGATTTCATGAGCGGTGAGATCATGACCTGAGCAGATATCAAGAGTTGAACACTTAACTGAGTCACCCAGGCACCCCCATACATGTATCTTTAAAAAAACTTTTTTTATTGAAGTATAAATATACAATATTATAAAAATTTTAGGTGTACAATACAATAATTCAACAATTTAATACATTTCTCAGTGCTCATCAAGGCAGGCATACTCTTAATTCTCTTTATCTATTTCACCCATTCCCCCACCCACCTCCCCATTCTATATCTATCTTAACCTTGTGGTATGCACTGGAAATTTTCATCCACTTTACAGTCCGGCCAGATATTAACCCCTTTACACACAGCTGTGTTCTGCTTCCAGCCTATCAACAAAACACTGCTTCCTTTAAACCTTACCTGAACTCCATCCTTCCCCAAAACCTAAAACAACTCCCTTTCCTTTGGTTGGTGACAAGCCCCAGATTCCACTGGTATGCTACCTCCCTCATTGCAGTGAGTCAGTAAACTGGATTTTGTCGAATTCCAGGCCTGTCCCTGGTGATCTGAGGCTGATTGGGCTACAACAAAACTATACATAGCAAACTAGATATAAATGCTCTGGAAAAAATAAAAAAGGGGGAAAGGATAAGGTTGGGGAAAGGGAGGTTTTGCAATTTAAACAGATGGTCAGGGAAGGCCTCGAAGATAGTGATATCTGAGCAAAGACCTGAAATAAGTGGAGAATTTTTTTAATCGTCTCAACATCTGGGAAAACAGCATTCCAGGAAAGAGGAACAGTTGATACAAAAGTCCCGGGCAAGAGCATGGATGTGTTACAATCATATTTTAATACTGAGCCTACCTTTACGACCTCTTTAATTACAAAACCTACCCCTACCCCATCGTTACACCCTCATCCTGCTTTTGTTTTTTTCCAAGAACTTTTCAATATACAATTCTGTGTTCATTGCGTTTGTTTCCTGCTTTGCGAGAAAGGGCAGGCATCCTCACTCATCTCGTTCCCTAGGTAGCCCTAGCTTCGAGCAGCGGGGGACTAGCGGGTACTCGACAGGAACGTGTGGAGGAACGTACTGCACTGCCCCAAAGCCCAGCGCTGCGGAAAGAGCAAGGCCAAGGTAAAGAGCGAAGCACCAGCAGCGCGTGGCCTCGGATCCTCAGGGACAGCGCACAAGACCAGTACCCTCCACCACCCCAGCCCGGTGCCCGGCCTCGCGCGTGCGCCGACAGCGGCCCAAGTCCAGGCAGCCGCCTGATTGGCTGCGGTGGCGCCTCGAAGCGCCGTTGCGCGTGCGCGCTCTTCTCGCGCGGGCTCGAGTGGTGTGTAGCTCTCCTTAGTCCCCGTCGCATCCCCAGCTCCCGGTCCGGGAAGGCTGGTTCCCGGAGCTCGGAATGTTCCCGGAACTCAATAATCTTCTCAACACTACTCCTGACAGGGCGGAGCAGGTAAGACGTCGCGCGGTGGGAAGGGGGCGGGTCCCGGAGCGTGGCGGAAGCCCGCATCCGCGGATGAAGCGCACGCGGAGGCGTGGGAAAGACCCGGCCTCCGCGGGCATGGGGCGCCTGGGAGTTGTAGTCCAGGGATGGCCGGCCCGTGACTGGGCTCCGCGGTAGAGCCCGCAGAAGGTGGGCGTCTTCTCAAAGGCCGTGTGTACCCTCGAAAGTGTCCAGAAGATTTGGCCGACTCTGCATCGACTTACGTTCAAAGACGCGTACCGGGGGGCCCTGTGCGTTCTCACTAGGGAGGGAGGCCGGCGTCCAGAGGACGTCGCCTGCGTTGTGAGTTTGATTCTGCACCTTCACTTGAGACCAGCTTCTTAACTGCCCTGGCTCCTCACTACTCCGCAGTGAAGGCTGCTCCTCCTTTTCCTCTTCTTCTCTTGGCCTTTAATAGTGCTTTTCCAAGCTGCTCTCAGCCAGCGTTGGCTTGTGTCAAGTCTGGCTGAGGCATAGCAGCCTCGCCACTGTTTTCTCCCTCGTTCTTCCCGCACTTTGGGGCTTCTCGAAATTTTTGACATTTTAACCCAGGGGCTACTTCTTTCAGGAACTTACCTGGTTTATTTTATAACCTTTGTCTTCCTGAGGAAGTGGTAAACTCCAAGCAGCCAAGACACCATGTGTATGGATTAGGCTTGCTTGCTTACTTATTTTTTATTTATGAAGAATTTTTAAATGGTTATTTATTTTAGAGATAGAGCCGGAGTGCGAGCAGGGGATGGGCAGAGAGGGAGAGGAACGCAAGAATCCCAAGCAGGGTCCAGGCTCTGAGCTGTCAGAACAGAGCCGATGCGGGGCTCAAACTCACAGACCGCTAGATTGTGACCCGAGCTGAAGTTGGATGCTTAACCGACTTAGCCACCCAGGTGCCCCTCAATCACGTCTTTTTGTGACCCCACAGTGTCAGGCAAGTTATAGTTTTCAGTAGACCCTTGTGGGTTTCAGTTGCTCACGCCTGAAGTTGTCACTGGCCACCTTGCTAATTACTACTGGCACCTTCAAAGTGTTCAGCCCAAGGCCAGAGTGAAGAAGTGGAGGGTCAAAGTGGGCACCGGGAAATGACAGCGCTGAAGGTGACCCTCAAGGTCTGATAGTGCGAGCTTTCATATTTTATAGGTGAAAAAAAGTCACAACAGCACAGAAGTGTCGTGTCTGATACCACTTGATTGTGACCTGCCCTATCACTGACAAGGAACTAGGGTTGGCTGGAGCACAGCAGCCAGCCACTGTGGAGTCTGTCTTTAGAGGTCTTTCCAGAGCTCTCCATGGTCAGAACTCTTCCTGAAGCAGTGTCTAGGGCCATCGGATGAGAATTTTGTTACCGGAGTTCTCTGTCAACAACTACTCTTCTCTCTCTCCCACCCTATTGTGCAGATTTGGTATCAGAATTAAAATAGGGAGGTGCCTGGGTGGCTCATTTGGTTTAGCCTTCCACTCTTGATTTCGGCTCAGGTCACCATCTCACCGATAGTGAGTTCAAGCCCCTCGTTGGGCTCAGTGCTGATAGCTCAAAGCCTGCTTGGGATTCTTCCTCTCTCCCTCTCTCTCTGCCCCTCCTCTGCTCATATCGTGTGTGTGTGTCTCTCTCTCAAAAATAAATAAACAAGGGTGCCTGGGTGGCTCAGTCGGTTAAGCGGCCAACTTCAGCTCAGGTCATGATCTCATGGTCTGTGAGTTCAAGCCCCGCGTCGGGCTCTGCGCTGATGGCTTAAGAGCCTGGAGCCTGCTTCAGAGTCTGTACCTCCCTCTCTCTCTGCCCTTCCCCTGCTCACGCTCTGTCTCTATGTCTCTCAAAAATAAATAAACGTTAAAAAATTAAAAAAATGATAAACATAAAAAAATAGGAAGGAAGTTGGATCATATTACTTTTTTGGAGGTCCATGCCAGTCTTAGCAGGCCGTGATTTTTGTTGGAGTGTAATGGTAAAAGCTTCTTTTGTTCAGGATCTAGTTCTCCCCAAGACTGGTCCCTGAGTTACCAAGGTGAATGAGGAAGAGAAGGGATTTTATTCTCTCTTTGCCTTGGGAAAGTGGAAACTGAGATATGCTTGTCCTTAATGAGTGACTTCAATAACAATCACTTTAATTGTTGGTTTTTCCATAGTTTTGACTGATTTTCTTCTTTCTGGTAATGTGGTGTGTGTGTAGTCCTGTTGAGTTGCGTGTGGATACTGACCCCTTTCCAGGGAGTCTAATTCACCTTTTTGTGTTCCTCTTAACTTGTAGGGGAAACTGACTCTGCTCTGTGATGCCAACACAGATGGCAGCTTCCTTGTGCACCACTTTCTCTCGTTCTACCTCAAAGGTATAGGACTCTTTGATGCTATAGAAAAAGAAACCTAAGGCTAACAGCAATGGGAATAGTATTAACTAAGTAGTTAAGTAGGTCTTTGGGGTTTGGGTAGCCACATGACTGTTTATTGGGTAACAGGTTAGTTGACCGTCTTGCTCCCTGCCCATCACTGCCAAAGGGTCGTACGTGCTCTTTATCCACGTTCTATCTTCCCTTCTCCACCCAGTGTGCAGGCACGGTCTCACTGAGATTCTCCTGTGGCCTCCTGTTTTAGTTGGTCCTCAGTCCTTGTGTATCTTGGGGCCTTTGGGCCCTGGACCCACTGACACGTTGCCCTGGCGGTAGATGCTTCCTAAAGAACATAGGAAAAGTGCAGGGCCACTGCAATTTACACAAAAGTACATTAGAAGAAGAAAATAGCCAAATGAATAAAAGACTCATTTATCAACGGATTCTCCTTGAGCCCCTATTGAGCCAGGCCAGGATAGAGGGTAGACCTTTGGCACTTTAAGTCATAATCCTTTACAGCTTTGAAAGTTATTTTCTTTTCTAGATGATGTTATTGTCAGCATTGTAAGTACAAGAGAATCTATAGATAAAGTATTAGAACTAATTATGTTCATTAAGGGAGCTAGAGTATCTTTGTGTTCCTCTTATAACTTCTTGGATATTAAGACCAGTTTTAAAAAAAATATCAGTTGTTAAAAAAATTGTATTTCTGTACAAACAGAAAAATGTTATTTTTTAAAAGCCAAAATTTATTTACAATAGAACAAAATAAGGTACCTATTAATACACATAACTGAAGAAGAACCTCTCAGGATCAATGAAATTGGTATAATTATTATATATGAAAAAAAGTGGATCTTGGAATCAAATTGGGGCTGTCAGATTGCAATGCCTCTTGGGTCTGTAGACCTGCCTCAGGGCTTTATTTTCCAGAGGTAGGAAGTATACGAGACTGATTACAAATAGAGACTTTATTAAAAATCTATTCATTTTGTTTTCTAGCTAATTGTAAAGTCTGCTTTGTGGCACTGATCCAGTCCTTCAGTCACTACAATATCGTGGGACAGAAGTTGGTAAATATTGTAGACCTCCATGGTGTGGAGTGTGTGGGTCATGCAGGCGTGAGCGCGGCCGAGGCTGGGCTCCCCTGGTTGGCTTGTAGAGAACTTAGCAAAGGAGGGACTGAGGAAATCATGGAGTCCTGAAACCCTTATCTGAAAGGCTAAAGCAGCATCTCCATCTGTTTTACTCATTTAGAGTTTATAGAACCAAATCAGTTGTTAATCAAACCCAGCTCTACTGACTCTGGACCAGTGAAGATTTTCTCCTTCTCACTGTGGGCCTTCATCGAAGTCCTGCTGAGTGGGAGACCACAGCTTGGTCTACCACCAAGTTGAGTGTCTCCTACTGTCTCTCCCTAAGTCTATGGCTTAGGACCAGAGGTGGAGAGAGGTGCTTTTGTGACCTGCTCCTTACCTCATCTCGGCCTGCCTTCATCTTATCAGATGTAGGCAGGCAAGAATAAGATGGCCAAGAGTCTGGTGAACCTTCTGGCCTGGCCTAGGCCATCACCTGTGACCTGTGACCAGTGACCAGGTGGGCTTACTGGTTTTCGTTTGTTAGTTTTGTTTTTATTTATTTATTATTAAAAAAATTTTTTTTTAAGTTTTTATTTATTTTTGAGAGAGAGAGCAGGGGAGGGGCAGAGAGAGAGGGCCAGGGAGAGAATCCCAAGCAGGCTCTGCACTGTCAGCACAGAGCCTGATGAGGGGCTTGAACTCATGAACCGTGAGATCATGACCTGTGCCGAAACCAAGAGTCAGACGCTTTACCAACTGAGCCACCCAGTTGCCTCTTGTTTTGTTTTTAATAAGTTAGCCTCAGAGAGGAAAAGAACCAGGCCACCCATTAGCAGTAACTATTGAAATGCCAGTCTTCCTATTGGGCCATGACACTGCCTGATGTCACTCTGATGGGGAGAAACTAATGAGAGAATGAGAGGAGGGTAGACTCTTTCCCATCCTTGCAGAGAAGGAAGAAGTGCCTGCTCTAGAGGACAGAGCATGAGCTCAGGGAGAGCAGTCCTGTCAAGAATGCATGTTGCATTCCAGGTCTATGAAGCGTGTCCCTGTGGCCCTAGCATCAGTGTCTCTGGATGAGAAAGCTGTGTACTCTCATGCCCAGATTGGCTATTTTTTCTGTCACCTGTGAATCATCATCAGCACAGCAGGAATGGCATACTCGGTACTGGGCACATGAAGTCCAAGAGCGTGAGGTTCCGTACTCTCGGTGTATTATTGAGCTGCCATTAGTAGAATGGTCATGAGCAAGAGCAAGGGCGAACAGGAGTCTCTCTGCCAGAGGTGGCTGTGGCGCTAACGGTGCCGCGTAGTGGAGGACACGAGGGTGTAAATGAGCAATTGAGACCTGGTCTAGGGGCACGAGGAGTCTAAAGAGTTCCGTGTGACCCATTTCTGCACAGAGAGAGCAGCAAGTTGCAGATTTAGATGGAGTCTGTCCTTGGGTGTTTGTTGAAATGCAGATTCTTGGGCCTTGCCTGCAAAGCTTCTGGTTCTGGAGGTTCAGAGCGGCGCTCAGGGATCTGCATTTTAACTGAGTGTCTCAGAATATTCTTAATTGGGCAATTTATAAAGAGCCATATTAAGAAGTTTTGGTCTAGAGGTGCCTGGTGGCTCAGTTAAGTGTCAGACTCTTGGTTTCAGCTCAGGTCATGATTTCACAATTTTGTGAGATTGAGCCCCGCATTGGGCTCTGCGCTGACAGTGTGAAGGCTGCTTCGGATTCTCTCTCTGTCCCTCTCTCTCTGCCCCTCCCCTGTTCATACTCTCTCTCTCAAAATAAATAAACTTAAAAATTTTTTTAAATAAATAAACTAAAAAAAAAAAAAAAGCTCTGGTCTAAGCAGGGCTAGACAGACTGCAGCCACTGCCATTCGTTTATGAATCGTGTGTAGCCGCCCTCACTCCACAGAGTTGAGTATTGCAGCATAGATTGTATGGCCTGCAAAGCCTGTCTTGCCCTTTGCAGAAAAAGTTTGCCGAGCTCTGAACTAGTGCATCAAGAGCTCATATTTGTCCTAACTCTCATGGGAGTGCTTCCTCAGAGGAAGAGGGAAGAGAAAGAGAACTTGCTGGAATGAGGTCTTCCTGTGTTCTAGGCAGCCTGGCAGCTACAATCTGAGTTATGTGAAAGCCTCAGAGCAACTCCGAGGGCCTGTGCCACTGATGCGCAAACGAGAGGGTTCGTGAAGTTCAAAGCCACAATCTGGCCCTTTCTCCTGCGCCAGCATTTTTCAGACCTTGGGCATTTCCCCCCCTCATCTTATTGTCATTATTATTGTTTCTAAATGTGCTTAATTTTACAAATACGTGTGTTTATAATGCTACTGCAAATTAGAACCAAGTATTGAGTAATCATAAAAAATGAACATATAAGCAAAAATGTCAGTTTTTTAAAAAGTGATAAATGTAGAGGCTCTCCCGAAACCCGTGGGGATTGTGGGTTGGGAACACGCAGTGGGAAGAAGGCACGGGCCCCACACAGAGGTGGACAGGTACACGTTGCAGGGCTTAGGATGTGTCCGGTACCCTTTTGTGAGCTGGAGTCCAGCCTCTGTGAGGGGTTCCCCCGCAAGGCCCAGTAATTCACTCTCCTCTGCGCTGTGTTTAGGGTGTCAGCCTGACCGCGGCACGGGACTGTGGGCAGCTTGTGTTCCTAGAAGGTCTTAAGTCTTCGGTGGATGTTTTCTTCCGGCCTCAGGCGGAGCCACACCCCTTGCAGTTCCTCAGGTCAGTCAGCCTGCAGCCCAGCCCAGAAGTGCATGCGTGGTAGGTGGGCCGAGACCAGGTTGGCTGGGTGACTCCTCCTGTGCGTGGGTGGGGGCACAGAGCTGGCTTTCGGAGGTAACCACTTCCCTGGGGTTGCAGGATTATCGGAAAGCCCTTGGCTCTTACCGTGGCCCACAGGGTATATGGCTGACCCCAAAGCTACAGAAATAATTATTTGCTGGGCGTGTGGCAGAACAGTATGTTTTTCTAACCCTGGCTCAGAGCCCTAGCACACACTTTTATTCTGTTTCTGGGTTGATACAGAGATTGGCACACTTTGGGCCATGGGCCAGCCACTTGTTTTTGTAAATAAAGTTCTATTGAAATAGCTGTATTCATTTGTTCGCATATTGTCTCTGGCTGTTCTGTGCTCCCACAGCACAGTTAAATAGTTGAGACAGAGACCATATGACCCGCAAGCCTAAAATATTACTGTTGGCCTTATAAGAATAAGTTTGTTGACCCCGGTTTGCTATTTTGAGATTGTTTTTCCTGTTCCTTGTCCTTTATGAGTGTTAGCCACAAACATAACCTCTGTACAGACTCCCCACCTGGCTGCTGTTCTTCCTTCAAAACAAAGGACCCCATACGGGAACTCTCGCCACTGCTTCCTCTCTCAGACTCCGCCTTTTGCAGTGGCTGGAAGGCAGTGTGGGGTCAGAAGGCCCAGTGCCCGACCCTGTGTGTGTGATCTCACACACACAACTTTTAGCGTCTCTGAACCTGGGTGCCTTCATCTGGATAATGGGCCTGGTGACACCTGACCCCAGGTTGTTCGAAGCTGTTGTCTTTGCTGTTAGTGGGGTACAGACCTGGAGCGTGGGCAGGTGCCTGGGCCCTGTGCTCTGCTGCTTTTTGAGCCTCTGTTGCTGGGAAGTGACTGCCAAAGGTAGTCACTGGGGAGGTGGAGGTAGCTGGGCCAGCTTCTTCAGAAATAGGTGGAATCTGTAAAGTACCCAAACAGCCCTTAGACCTTGGCCCCTCACCACCCGGTCACCTGAATTGCTATTTAGCTTTTCGTACCCATTATGACCTGGGAAGACCTCTCCTGCCTGCCCAAGCTCTTGGGCAGCTCTTGGGTTGAAGGGCTGCATGGTGTCTCTTAAGGGCCCAGGAGGCTGTTTATTTGTGTGCACCCCGCTTCCTAGCACAGTGCTTTGTACCTACTAGGTCTCAAGGAATATTTGAAGTACAGCTTGCTTGTGTACACACGCATGCCTTTTCTTTCCAAGCGGATCATGAACCCCTTAGTGCCGAGGACTGTGATCCAGTCTCTGCTCCCCCCAGCCCTTTCCTGTGGTGCTGCCTGGTCCCAGGTAAACATTTGTAGACAGAGTGAACTCTCTGGTGACTCTTGCTTGATGTTCCAGGGAGGCCAACGCTGAGAACCTGCAGCCACTGTACGAGTTTGTGCGGGAGGCTCTGACGCCCGTGGACGATGGAGAGGCTGCGTGGAGGTGTCCGGTGCTGCTGGTGGATGACCTCAGTGTGCTGCTGAGCCTGGGCATGGGGGCAGTGGCTGTGTTGGACTTCATCCACTACTGTAGGGCCACCGTGTGCTGGGAACGAAAGGTACCTATCCACTAGCTCCCCGTGCTCCTGCCTGTGACCTCCACGGGCCCAGACAGGCCCACACCTCCCTTGCTTGCAGTGATCCTTTTTGTTTATTTGCTTGGGGAGTTGGCTTTACCCTGGTAGGCCCAGAAATCTTTTGGTCTGCCATTCTTCCCTCCCCTACTTGCCACTGCTAAAAAACAAAGCCCTCAAAATTAAAAGCTTGACCAGTACTGTCTTTTTTTTTAACTTTTTGTTTTTTTAACATTTTTATTTATTATTGAGAGACAGAGAGAGACAGAACATGAGCATGGGAGGGGCAGAGAGAGGGGGAGACACAGAATCTGAAGGAGGCTCCAGGCTCTGAGCTGTCAGCACAGAGCCCGATGCGGGGCTCGAACTCACAAACTGTGATATCATGACCTGAGCCGAAGTTGGACGCTTAACCAACTGAGCCACCCAGGCGCCCCGACCGGTACTGTCTTGAATGGGACCAGTCGTGTGTGGTACCGCAGCAGCCCTGACTCTGCTACCTATTGCCTTGTGTCCTGGGACAAGTCATTATCGTTCTGGGTGTGTTTTGAAGATCGGTTGAGATATAAACTGCATTAAAAATTGTGAGATGCAGTACATGTATAGGATTTAACTTTCATTGTTACATTATGAGGCAAAAGTGGGGATTTTACCATAATAGTTAAACAATGAGAGTAGACCTATCTATAAAATAGGAATGGCTATGGTGCCTGCCTCACAGGAACCCAGCTGCGAGAGTTTCGTGACATGAAGCTTACAACACTCCCACACAGCGTCTGGCCTGCAGTGGCCGCTCTTCAGCATGTGATGGCGCCTCTGGGAGGGACCAGCGGCCCTCAGCACAGTGTGGTCAGGCTGAGGGTGCTGGGTGGCAGTTGGGATGAACCAGTGGAGTCGACCGGGGTGCATATACCCAGCACCGCAGGCTGAGTACCTCCCGTGTGCAAGAGTCTGCCTGGCAGCTGTGTTTAGGGGAGCTCCTGGGCTGTGTGGCTATAGTCACAGGGCTGGAACCAGGTGATGGGGAGAGAATGGGAGAAGGAGGGAGTGGAAGGGGCGTGGAGGGCATGGCCCAGCAACAGTGAAGTGGCCACAGCACCTGCAGCTTAGCCTCCTCTATGACCCACTACCACCCTTATTTGGGAAAAATATCTCTTTTAGCTGGAAAAGCAAAATGGGAATAGTTTAAAAAGAAAAAATAAATAGCATAAAGAGTACATTAGTAAAAAGTAATGATTTTCTTCTTAAAATGTGTGTTCTGGAGAGTGTGTTCAATTATGAACGTGTTTTATGCATATGTGTCTTTCTGCATTTTTCTTCACGTTACTGGTAGCCCGCCTTGCACACTGTGTGGTACTTTTTTCTCATTTCATAACACACGGTGTCTTTTGGTATCCATTGCCCAAAACCAGAACAGACAGATCTGCTTCATTTTTAACAGTTGGACAGTATTCCTTTGAAAGGACTTTGTATTCAAGATATCTCCTTCAGTAGGTTGGCCTTCCTCTCCGGTTCTGGTTGGCTGAGTCCTACTTGCCCTTCTGACTCGGCTCAGGTGTACACACCTCCTCACCTGCCCCTCCAGGTCAGACACGATGCCTCTTCCCTGTGCAACCCTAGCCCGCCGTGCTCCCCTTTCTCCTGGCTTTGTATCCTGTGTTGTCAGTGTCTTTCTGTCTCCAGGGCCCACACCACTCCCCTCTTATCCCCACTGTGGGGTCTGACACGTGCTGGGCACTCAGGAGCTGCTGACTGGATGAATTGGTGCCTAGCAGAAAGGTGGCGCTTTTCGCTAGCATTGAGGACCCCAGGCCGAGCCGAGCTTGGTTTAAGAGGGGTTGAGCTGGCAGTATAGGTTGGATGTGCTGGTGGGACTGTCCAGCAGGTGGTTGGAATTGGGGTCCTAGAGCGCAGCAAGGGTCCTTCCATGGAGGCGATGGTTGCAGCAGCAGCTGGAGGCTGCTCTGGGTGAAGACACGCAGGGGAGTGGAGGCACCGAAACCCCAGTGCTCCCTGGTGGCCCTGCCTGCAAGAACAGTTTTCATCTTAGATCTCTGTTGCAGGGAAACATAGTGGCCCTGGTGCACGACAGTGGAGACACCGAGGATGAGGAGAACAACATCCTTTTGAACGGCCTTAGTCACCAGAGTCACCTGATCCTGCGGGCCGAGGGGCTGGCCACTGGCTTCTGCAGGGACGTGCATGGGCAGGTGCGCAGGGGCTCTCTGGGCAATGGCTGTCTGCCATTTTTCTTTTTTAATGTCTCTTTTAACACTGAGTCTAGACTGTGTGGGATAGTGTCAGGCCCTGGGAGCCGTCTGGTTGGGGCGTTCTTTGGGCAGAAGGAAAACCTCACAAGTTGTGAGAATGCAAGTCAGAGTCTGTTCCAGATGGTGCTGGCCTCCTGCACCTGTGCAGGTGTTCCATGCCGGGCCTGTTTGTGCCTAACTAAAGTGGAGCTCCTGAAAAGGAGACCGCCTGCTGGAACAGAATGCAGGGGCCCTGCTGCGAATGCCTCTGCAGGACCACAGCAGGCTTTGTCTACTCAGGTCAGTGCTGCTCCTTTTATGTTTCTATTTTATTTTATTTTTTTTAATGTTTATTTATTTTGAGAGAGAGTGTGTGTGTGGGTGAGGGGCAGAGAGAGGGGGAGAGAGAGCAAATCCCAAGTAGGCTCCTGTCAGCATGGAGCCCAATGTGAGGCTGGAACTCATGAACTGTGAAATCATGACCTGAGCCAAAGTCAGACACTTAACCGACTGAGCCACCCAGGCATCCCAGTGCTGCTCCTTTTAAAATACAAATGTGGGGGCACCTGGGTGGCTCAGTTGGTTCAGCATCCGACTTCGGCTCAGGTCATGATCTCACAGTTTGTGACTTCGAACCCCGCGTCAGGGTCTGTGCTGACAGCTCGGAGCCTGGAGCCTGCTTCTGATTCTGTGTCTCCCTCTCTCTCTGCCCCTCCTCTGCTCACACTCTGTCTCTCTCTATCTCTCAAAAATAAATAAACATTAAAAAAAATTAAAAATAAAATAAATAAATAAAATACAAATGCGGGGGGACTGTATGCATGGCTGGGGTTGTTGCTGCCCCCGCTGTTGCCTCTGACCAGAATATTTGAGAACTCAGGCAGAAGCTGAGTCCTGCCTTAGAGGAAGTTCAGGTTCTAACCATCCCAAGGGGCTACCATGCTTCTGTGCCTTCTGGAACTTCTTTTTTTTTCTTTTTTAATGTGTATTTATTTTGAGAGAGAGAAAGAAAATGCGAGCAGTGGAGGGGCAGTGACAGGGGGAGAAAGAGAATCTCAAGCAGGCTCTGTGCTATCAGCACAGACCCCAATGTGGGGCTCGATCCCCTGAACCGCAAGATCATGACCTGAGCCGAAATCCAGAGTTGGACACTTAACTGACTGAGCCACTCAGGTGCCCCTGGAAGTTGTCTTTTGGAATCATCCCCCAAAGCTGCCATGGCTTCCAGATTAACTTGATGTTGACTGCTCTTGGCCAATTAGGGGTGGGTGGGAGTTCTGGCCCAGAGTCATGCGGGGGTAGGTGTAGAAAATAAAATAAAGGAGCAAGCTCAGAAATGCTCTGTGGGTGGTGTCCGTGTGCACAGCCCGAGGAGAGGGTCCTGCCAGGCAGCTTGTGGCCTGGCTCTCAGGCCAGTCTCCCTGAGCATTCTGGCATGTCTGGCATTGAGATATCATCGGAATAAACGTCTAGTCTTCCTGAGCCTCGGAATTGAATGTACTGATTTTAATGAGTTGATTTTCCCAATTATTGTAGCCAACAGATATAAAACCATGCATACAAAAAAGAGCAAAAGGGAACACATAAAAATACTTAAATCGTTTTTCTTGGGTGGCTTTTTTTTTTTAATTTCACACTTTTTGTAATGAGCAAATATCACTACCATAGTGAAGAGGAAACCTTTAGTTTTAGTTAGCTGGTAATAAGCTTTGTTTTAGAAGCCAGCCCTTTGCTGCATGACACATGGCTTTGATCTCAACTTAGGGAGATCAGTTGCGGGTACAGAGGAGGCAAGTCGGGTTCACAATGGAGCAGGTACTTAGGGACTGCTTTCTCTCATTCTTCTTGTTGTCACTGTAGCTAAAGATCCTTTGGCGGACACCATCACCGCCCACAGCCCAGCGGGATCGGAGCCTCACTTACCAGTACAAGATACAGGACAAGAGTGTGTCCTTTTTTGCCAAAGGAATGTCTCCTGCTGTTCTGTGACCTGATTGAGGGGCAGATGTAGCGACCTTGGACTGTTTTCAGATGTGAACGATAAAGCAATGAGTAGGAATGGATCAGCACACCTTTGAAGTAGTATTTCAGCCTGGATTAGCAGCTCCGCTGTGACCTGGTGCGGTGGAATGGTGCCTTGATGATATGTCTTTGTTCCCCTGGGCCCTGTTCAGAAAACACGTAAGGAATCGCAACTCGGCCTCTGCTGAGAGAGACGCCACATATTGAAACTGGGTAAAAGTCATCCCGGGAACCTTTCATTCAATACACTTCAGCCTCAACTGACCGTTTTTGGCTGTTGTGCCTTTCAGAGCCAGAGTAAGTATGAATGTGCCAGCCGGGGGACAGTCCTGGGTGGCAGGCATCCGAGGTGACAACTTGGGTAATTATGGCTGTGGTAAGGAGTCCTCCGTCATGGCTTCCTCACGAAGCCATGGTTGTAGGGCAGGCTGTAGGTAGCGGAGACTGACTCTGAAGTCCACGCTTGCTGACTGACCCTCATGGAAACCAGGGGCAGGCTCCCCAGCTAGTTCACAGCCTCACTTCCTCCCAGTTGTCTCGTCCCTGGCCCAGGTTCTCATGAAACCATGGCCTTGGTCACATGAGGCTTCATGGCCTTGGTGAGAGGGGTAAGGAGTGTTCTTGCCACCAGGCAGGATGGGGCCTTGGCAAGTTGCTGCCTCCCTCACCTGTAAAGACTGAAGATGTGAGCTCTTCCCCCAGCCTCCCACAGATACCAACCTGCCGCACTCAGCCCATTGGTCAAGATCACCTGAGCAGACTCCAGGGGTATTCTCTTAAACCGGGTATATTTTGTTGTTGTACCACAATGAATTTGATTTTAAAAATAAATAAAATGAAAACAATAACACTGCAGGGACTAAGGAAATTTCCTACCTGTTGTTGTAATTTTTTCACATTTTGTAGTCTTCATAAGAGGGAACAATTTATCACTCCTCCCCTCAAGTCATATTATCGCGTTGGTTACCCCACTGATAACCAGTAACAGCAGCTGCTTTTCTCCCCAAAATACTGCAGACTGGGTAGAATATTTGAAAATCGTGAGTGTAAGTAACTTAAGAGAAAGTGGTGACTGAAGAATCTAATGATTTCTTTTTATTAATACTTCAGTATGTATGTCAGCTTCATATGAGCTGCAGTTCTGAATGGGAAGGGCACCACAAAACATTTTTTATGATACGAATGTTACTGTTATGTTTCTCAACTTCATTTATAAATGAGTTCACTAAATTTTTAATGTTTAATGCCTCTTGAGCATTTTATGGTGTCATTCTGATTTTCTTAGCTATATTATGAGTGTATAGGTTCTGGGTTTTGTATTTATAAATTATGTTGTTATGAATTTTATATACTATACCTATTTTGAGGTGGGGGCAAATGCTTGTTTCCTTAGGACATTCATTCATTCACTCAAATACTGAGCACCTTTAAAAAAATTTTTTTTAATGTTTATTTTTGAGAGAAAGAGACAAAGCGTGAGTGGGGGAGAGGCAGAGAGAGAAGGAGACACAGAATCCAAAGCAGGCCCTAGGCCCTGTGCTGAGGCAGGGCTCAAACTCCCCAACGGCAAAATCGTGACCTGAGTCAAAGTCGATTGCTTAATCGACTAAGCCACCTAGGTGGGTGACAAATGGACTGAGCACCTTTTTAAAAAGAGATTTTTTTTTAATGTTTATTTATTTTGAGGGAGAGCGTGAGCAGGGGAGGGACAGAGAGAGAGTCCCAAGCAGGCTTTGCACTATCAGTGCCCCATCTGATGATGCGGAGCCTGGCACGGGGCTCGGTCTCATAAATTGTGAGATTGTGACCTGAGCCGAAATACAGAGTTGGACGCTTAACTGACTGAGCCACCCAGGGGCCCCCCTGAGCACCTTTCATATGGCAGACTGCTATGACCGTGACAAAGCAGGTCATTGCCTGCACCAAATTGAGACGTAATCAATGTAGAGTTAGACTGTGGTAAGTGCTAAAAAAAAAGCAGGGATGGGGCACCTGGCTGGCTCGGTTGGAAGAGCATGTGACTCTTGATCTCAGGCCCCACATTGGGTGCAGAGAACAAAAAAAACTTGAAAAAAATTAAAAAATAGGGGCACCTGGGTGGCTCAGTCAGTTAAGCATCTGACTTCAACTGGGTCATGATCTTACAGTTTGGGAGTTCAAGCCCTGCATCAGGCTCCTTGCTGACAGTGCAGTGCCTGCTTGGGAGTCTCTCTTTCCCTCTTTCTCTGCTCCTTCCCCACTTGCACTTTCTTTCTCTCTCTCTCTCAAAATAAATATATTAAAAAAAAAAAAAAAGCAGGGAAGGGACTTAGGAAAGTGAGGGATAATGAAATTTTAGTTTTTTCCCTGCAGTGGAATTTCTGAATTAAAGTGTGGATTGGCCCTCACATGGTATCAGATTGTTCTTCAGATTTATGGAGCCAGTTAACAGTGATCTCTAGGTTTTCCTCCACCAAGGGTGGATTTAGCCTATTTTTTACTAACTCAGTAGTTGTGTGGAGTTTGTAAAAATGGGTATCTGTTTAATTACTAGGACATAATTTTCTGTTTGTGTTTTCCCAGCTGTCGAGAATGTATTCCTCACCCTTAATCACTTACCAATTAGAATATGGTGTCAACCTTGTTTTCTCAGTTCTTTGTAATATTTCGGAAAAGATTTTATCATTGTCTTTGCTCATGTATATTTTTACTACATTTGGGTTTTAAAAAATATTTTATCTCGGGGCACCTGGGTGGCTCAGTTGTTTAAGCCTCTGACTTTGGTTCAGGTCATGATCTCTCAGTTCGTGAGTTTGAGCCCTGCATCGGGCTCTGTGCTGACAGCTCAGAGTCTGGAGCCAGCTTCGAATTCTGTTGTCTCGCTCTCTCTCTGCCCAAACCCCGCTCACACTGTCTCTCCCTCTCTCTCAAAGATAGATAAACATTAGGGGTGCCTGGGTGGCTCAGTCGGTTAGGCGGCCGACTTCAGCTCAGGTCATGATCTCACAGTCTGTGAGTTCGAGCCCCGCGTCGGGCTCTGTGGTGATGACTCAGAGCCTGGAGCCTGCTTCAGATTCTGCGTCTGCCTCTCTCTCTCTGCCCTTCCCCTGCTCACACTCTGTCTCTCAAAAATAAATAAATGGTAAAAAATTAAAAAAAAAAAGATAGATAAACATTAAAAATATTTTTAAAAAATACTTTATCTTCAGAAAGATTTGTTTTTGGGGCACCTGGGTGGCTCAGTCAGTTAAGTGTTCGACTTTGGCTCAGGTCATGATCTCACGGTTTGTGAGGCATGAGGCTCTGTGCTGACAGCTCAGCCTGGAGCCTGCTTTGGATTCTCTGTCTTCCTCTCTCTCTCCGCCCCCCCCCCCCCGCCTCAAAAATAAACATTAAAATTTTTTTTAAATATTTTTTCTATGCAGATATGCATTAGTTCATGAAGTATTTTTAGAGGTTCTGTTTTATATAAGGGACTCTTAAGATAAAGACAGTCCTAAAGTCACCTGCTGTGCTGTGATGGGGGCTAGGGAACAGGCACTTGAATAACGTGCAATGGCAAAGAAGATGATGAGGGCCACAGAAACAAGTAGTGGGGGGGGACAGACTGGTGGTCACAGGAAGGAGTAATTATTTCTCCATTACATTTTTGTTTTTTTGTTTTTGTTGTTGAAGGAACAGAGAACTGGGGAAGAATTTATGGAGGCAATAGTATTTGAACAAGACCTTGGAATGTTCCCATTTTGTCACTGATAGTACCTTTGTTCTTGATTCAGGAATATATTTTTCTTCCCGAATAGAATGAAGGTGTTGTTCTTTGTTGTTGTTTCTAATTTAAAATAATTTTTAAAAATTTACTTCTTTAGAATTTGCTACAGTATTGTAATTTGTCTCTCTGTTGATAACTAAATAACCCAACAGTATTTAAGGTATTACTAAAAAGTAGTGATCCTTTCTCGTTACGTAGTTTGGCCTTATTTATATATAAAGTTCTTAAAACAGCTTTTCTGAAATTTGTCTTTTTTTTAGTGTTTATTTCTGAGAGAGTGTTCACATACACACATGCACGCACGTGTGTGGGGGAGGGGCAAAGAGGATCTAAGTGGGTTCTTAGCTCAGAGCCTGATGTGGGCACACAGTTAAGCATCTGACTCTTGACTTCCGCTCAGGTCATGATCTCACAGTTCGTGGGTTCAAGCCCCACGTCGGGCTCCGCACTTAGAGGAGCCTCTTTCTATCTCAGCCCCTCCCCTGCTCACGTGCTCTGTCTCTCCCTCAAAATAAATAAACTTAAAAAAAAAATGCCTATTCGTGTCTTCTGTCCATTTTTTGAAAAATTTTTTAATTTATTTTTGAGTGGGCACAAAGTGGGCACAAAGACAACTTCTCTAGTGCAGGGAATTAACATCATACATCCCTGGCCTCTGCTAACATGGTAGGAACTTGGTAGGTAATAAAGGCATCGAATGAGTATCAACACTACTTGGAGATTTTAAGTATTTTTAATGACTAACATGGTTATGGATACCCATGAAGTATCAGAAGTAGAATGGCTACTGTTTATTGAAGTCTTGGCATTTGACATGGGTTCACATTGTTTTAATGTTTTTGTAGGCTACAGAGGTTGGTATTCTTGGTCACATCTTGGAACTGGACTTGTGAGTCAAGGTTTCTTGAGGTTAATTTTCCCAGCCACAGGACAGCCACTGATGCTCCGTTAAGGGCCAAGATTCAATGGGCGCCTGGGTGACTTGGTTGGTTAAGCGTCCAACTTCAGCTCAGGTCATGATCCCAGAGTTCATGGGTTCGAGCTCCGTGTTGGACTCTGTGCTCACAGCTCAGAGCCTGGAACCTGCTTCAGATTCTGTGTCTCCCATCTCTCTGCCCCTCCCCCACTCATACTCTATCTCAAAAATAAAAATTAAAAAAAAAAAAGATCGAGATTCAAATCCAACGAGTCTGGGGTGCCTGGGTGACTCGGTTGGTTAAGCATCCGACTTCAGCTCAGGTCATGATCTTGTGGTTCGTGGGTTCGAGCCCTGTGTCGGGCTCTATGCTGACAGCTCAGAGCCTGGAGCCTGTTTCGGATTCTGTGTCTCCCTCTCTCTCTGTCCCTCCCCCACTCATGGTCTTTCAAAAATAAACAAACATTTGAAAAATAATAAATAACAAATCCAAGGAGTCTGGTCCTGAAACAGCCTTTTCCACTTTACCATGCTGCCAGCTGCTGTCACTAATGCTTAATTCACGGTGGGCATGATCTCCAGTGCAAATGATGGTAAAGACGGACCTATGCCATTATAAAACACCCTTCTCTGTGTCCGTGACTGGTGGAGGTAGCTGGACAGAGGGCAGAGAACACAGAGTCCTGGGTCTTAGCCTGTGGCCACTGGTCAGTTACCAGAGCGAGCTTGGGCAAACCTCCTCCTCTCTTTAGAAGTTTTCTTCATTTGTAAAATAGACCAAGCCGCAATTTTTAAGATTGTCATGAGGATTGGCCCAGCATGGAGGCTCAGGTATGGGGGATTGTTACCATTTTTTTAAATGTTTTTTTAATGTTTATTTACTTTTTGACAGAGAGACAGAGTGTGAGCAGGGGAGGGGCAGATAAAGAGGGAGACACAGAATCTGAAGCAGGCTCCAGGCTCTGAGCTGTCCGCACAGAGCCCGACGCGGGGCTCGAACTCACAAACCGTGAGATCATGACCTGAGCCGAAGTCGATGCTTAGCCGACTGAGCCACCCAGGCGCCCCGATTGTTACCATTTCTTGATGATCTCCCTGCTCCATTTAGTTTTTAAAGCTTTTGGACCTGTCATTCCCACGGGGAGCAATCTGAAGTTAAGTTGAGCTTTGGCTAGTTAGGGCTAAATGAAGCTGTTCCACCTGAATGATGCTTAAAAACTGAAGTCAGGGGGCACCTGGGTGGCTCAGTCGGTTAAGCATCTGACTTCAGGTCATAATCTCATAGTTGTGGGTTCGAGCCCGACGTTAGGGTCTCTGCTGTCAGCGCAGAGCCTGCTTTGGCACCTCTGTCTTCTTCTCTCTCACTCTGAAAAATAAACAAACAAAAAAAGCTGAAGTTGTATCTGCAACTTACCTGGAAATGCATAACAAATTCGATGGATTCCCGGGTGGATGAAGGAAGAGAGAGGTTTTTTTAGGTAGGTATGAGATACTAAGCAAAATATTAACAGCTCTAGGGTATATAGTTGTTAACTGTGTGGTTCTTTGTACTTTTCTCTGTTTTCATAGTAAAGTCTTGGAGGGGCCTGAAAATCACGACCAGTCCATTCCACTCCTCAGGAGCAGCTTCACCAGGGGCCCACGAGCCTCAGCTATCAGCCATGAAGGACTCTTGGCGGTGGGTGCTGCAAGGCACAGAGGCGCTTAGCTAAGTGTTCATCTGTTTGGAGGCTCTTGTTTTTGGAGGCAGTGTCCAGACCTTACTGAGAGTCAGTAAGGAGAGAGGGTGGTGAATAAGGGTGGGGGTGACAGCAGTGCCTGAAAGACAGTCTAAGTCTCTGGAATAGGGGTTGTGAAAAGGCAGGCTCCTCCCCCTTTCTGGAGTGGACTCTGATCCCAGTAGGGCTCAGGAGGACGAATTTAACTTTAAATACTCCCCAGGTGATTCTGCTCTGAGGTTAAGTTTGGAACCACATTCTTTTTAGAAACCTGGCAGTAGAAGATTTGGACTCAGTCATGCATGGTCACAGTAGCTTCATCCAGAAAACTGAAAAACAAAACAAAACTGGATAGACTTTATGTTTGCCAAAAGGAACGAGGCAGTGGAGAGAGAGAAGGAACTGCTGAAGGAAAGTGAGATCCCTCTTGGCCAAAGTTTCTGAGGGACCAGAGGATGGCATTTCATGGGCCAGATGTGTAGAGAGTGATGTGAAGATGGATGAGGGATGTAGGTAAGGCTCGCCACACTGCTGCCCATTGTTGCCTCTAATTTATTTGTTTTTAAATTGTTTTTTTTAATTTATTTTTGAGAGAGAGCATGAGTGGGGAGGGGCAAGAGCGAGGGGGACAGAAGATCCGAAGCTGGCTCTGTGGTGACAGCAGTGAGCCCATGTGGGGCTTGAACTCACGAACCATGAGATCATGACCTGAGCCAAAGTCAGATGCTCAACCAACTGAGCCACCCAAATGCCCCCCTACTCTAATTTAAAAACAAAACAAGACCTGTTTTTCCCTACTCTTTTCCCCCTGGTCTCTGGCACTCATGGAAGCAGGACCAGTAAGGAACCTTCACTTAATAAAAAATAAATAAAAATAAAAATGAATTCTTCCTTCATAGAATAAAAATTCCCATCTAAAACCAGAAGCCAATCCTGAATACAGGGCAAAATCCTCAAGGTCACTTTGGGCCAAGGCCACTTGTCCTGCTACTGTTTAATTTCCCTGTGCAATAGTGTGTTGGGCAGGGAGGGAGGCAAGACTTGGGCGGCCTTGGAGAGGTGGTCCAGAATCCAGTGGAAATGAATGGGTGTGAGGGAGGGGGTATGACTCTTTGAAGGCTTGGGAGGGGCTGGGGGGCTGGAGTCCTACCTTGCATTGTGGCAATATCTGCACCTTATGCCAAACCCAGAGCTGCTGCTCCTGAGGGCTGGATCAGGTCTGCCTTGGGGTGGGTGTGGCTGAGCTGAGCGTGCCTAGGACAGCAGGGTGGGGGCGGGGCTGACCCCTGGCACTCAAGGGTGAAGGGGGTGCGATCCAGGTCCCTGTGCGCTGGCCCCGGGCAGTCGCAGCACGCAGCATCCTGGGATGGTCAGTGCTGGGCTGTGTCCCAAGTGCGGGCAAAACCCCTTCCGTTCTGCTTGTGTGAGACCCAGTAAGGAGCCCTACCTCAGGGCTTTCGGGACGCTCAGATGAATGCTCAGCTCAGCACCCGGCGCAGAGTAAAAAAAAAACCTGTGGACGCAGCTGTGCGGTTCCAACAAAGACACACGGTCTGTATAAAATGGTTAAATGCCGCTTGGTGAATAGAAAAGCCCAACACCCTAAATCCACCCGCCAGACATCAGCAGCACCCAGACCCTTCCTTCTCCGTGGATGACTTTTAACAAAAATGAGATCGTACTGTACAGCTCATTTTAAACCATCTTTCATGTTTCAACATCAGACATTCATAAAACTTATCCTTTAAAAAGGCTGTAGGGAAACGGGTTGTGTGAACAGAAGTTATCCCACTCATATGTATTTGTTGTGCATCTGCATGGTTGTTTTTAATTTTTCGCTGTGCGAAACGGGGACATAAGCATCTTGTGCACGTTCTTGAGAATTCTTTGGAAGGTGCAGTCCGTCAAAAGCCCTGGTGCAGTCCTCAGGGCCCTGCCCCATCTTCACGCCCCGCCCCGCCCCGCCCCGCCCCGCCCCCGGACCGCCACCTCTTCCTCCCTCCGTGTGTTGTGGCGGGCGTCCGCCAGGGGGCAAGCGGGAGCCGCGGGTGGGGCTCGACTACGCATGTGCGCGCCTTTGGAGCACGTGCGGAGGGTGGTGAGGGCGGGAGGGGAAAGGTAGGAGGTGAGAGGTGAAGGGGCGGAGAGCTGCGCGGGCGCCGGGCGGCCGGGAGAGAGGGCGGGCGCCACGCACCGGACCGCGGGCCGGGAGCGCGCACGCCGCGCCCCGCCCCCGCTGCCGCCGCCGCCGCCTGGGAGCTGCTGCCGCCACAGGTACCGCCGCGCGTGTCCTCACAGCGCCTGTTCACGGGCCCGGGCCTCCGGCAGCGCGGTCCCGGAAGGTCGGGGGTGGGGACAGCCGGGGGCTCTGGCGCGCGGACGTGGGCGCTGTCCAGCAGCCGGGCGGGCGGGGAGACCGCAGCCCGGAGAGGGGGGACGGGCCGCCGCGTCCCCACCCCCACCCGGGTCGCGCCCCCGCCCCTGCGCCTGTGTCCCCACCCAGCCCGTGGCCCCGCGTGACTAGTACGGAGAGAGGGGGTCGCGCCGTTGCGGCCCCTGGCCCGCGGTCCCCGGGAAGCCGCCGCTTCTAGAACCTGCTTTGGGGCTGTCTGGGTTTTCCAGAGTGCGGGGGAGAGCATGCTGTCCACTCCTGCCTCTTTTGGGCTCTCTGGTTTTGAGGCAACACGTAGCTTCTTTGCTGGGTTTTGCTTGGCTTCTAGTTTTCTGTTTTGCCCAAGCCCAAACTTTGCTCACTCACGTTGCCTCTGTTTACTGTGTTGCCTCGTGTTTGTTATTACCTTAATATATCATACAGGATTGTAATGTCACGGTTGCAGGGAGCCCGGACCGTTTGAATCGCAGAAAGTTGTACAGGTGGAGATGGTGTTGGCCGGAGGGGGCGGCGGGTCCGGTCCCTGTGGGGGTTCTGGCAGGAGTTCCTCCTTGGTCAGGCGTCTTGTTGTCCCACCTCCTGTGGTGACAGTCAGAGCTGTGTGATTAAACTCTTTCTGGGGATTTCGTAATACTTGTGAAGAAGACCTAGGAAAGATTTCCTTAATTGATGTTAGGTTTGTGTTTCTTTTATCCGACCAGACCTTTTGTGGAGTGTGGTTATACGGTGCCATATTGGTGTGCTGCTGTCTCAGGATATCGTGCTAAGTAAGGATTGAAGGCTAGGGTCAAGGATGTCTGGTTCGTGCGGAACACACTGTAGTGTTCCTGAATGATGCCTCAATGACGAACTATTTCTTTTCCTTTTTTTTTTTTTTTTAGATAGTGCCACATTTTAAAATAGCAAATTTTTGAAGTATAGTTGATCTGCAATGTTACATTATTTTCAGGTGTACAACAGTGATTGAACTTCCTACGTTTTGCTCATCACAAGAGTCGTTGCCATCTGATATGTATCTTTTTTTTTTAATTTTTTTTTTAACATTTATTTATTTTTGAGAGACATAGACACAGAGTGTGAGCAGGTGAAGGGCAGAGAGAGAGAGGGAGATACAGAATCTGAAGCAGGCTCCAGGCTCTGAGCCAGCAGCACAGAGCCCGACGCGGGGCCCGAACTCACACTGTGAGATCATGACCTGAGCCGAAGGGCCGCTCAACCGACTGAGCCACCCAGGCGCCCCAGATATGTATCTTTTTTTTTAAACATTCATTTTTGAGAGAGAGAGAGAGAGAGAGAGAGAGAGAACGGGAGTGGGGGAGGGGCATAGAGAGCGAGAGACACAGAATCCGAAGCAGGCTCCAGGCTCTGAGCTGTCAGCAAAGAGCCCAACCTGAGCTTGAACTCACCAACTGCGAGATCATGACCTGAGCTGAAGTCGGTCGCTTAACCGACTGAGCCACTCAGACGCCCCTGACCTGTATCTTTCTAAGTGAATGTTAATATAGTTTTGGTTTTAGGTGTTTTACACTGTTGGAGCATTCCCACTAGGCGCATGATGTAAAAATCAAAATATAAATGTATCTTTGTATTCTTTCTTTTGGTTATAGATTGAAAATTACGTCACAAACTAATTGGGTGTTTGAGAGCTCTCTCCTTTCTTTTGCCATTGTGCAAAAGCAGCACGTGTCCTTAGGTCCCCGTGTGCTTTATAATCCTCTCCCCCCCCACCCCCATCCCAATAATCTACACTAGATTATGGTTGTGAGGTGGATAAAAAGTCTACTCCTAGTTTATGACTAGAGGATGGAGGCAGAAAGATTATGAGTTGCCTGGGGTCATATGTGAGCAAGTAAACTGTCCCAATTGGGAAGCAAACCATGCCTGTGGGGTTCAGTATTCATGCGTTTATTAATGCTTGGCAGCACACTTTAGGGATGCTTATTCTCTTAGTATCCTAAGAGATGTGTCCTAAGGACCCTGGAAAGACACTTAGGTTTATGTGCTCTTTGTCTATCCTCACTATTGGTAGCTGTTTGCCATCGCAGGGTTAGTTATATTGGCTCTGATGGGTATTTTGTATACAGTTTATGTCATCACTTCCACGTGAGCACATGAGAAGGTTGCCCCTCATAGAGAAACTGGGTTTCCGGGGTCACCCAGTTTATAAGTGGTGGATCAGGGCTTCAGATCTGCCAGACCGTGCTACTTGAGCTACTTCCACTGTAACTTGCTCCCTTCCAGAGTTGGCTAAGGAAACAAAGTCCAGGTGACTTTTTTTTTCCCTGCCTGAAGTAGTAATTTTGAGTGAAAAATTTATTGAACACGTGTACTGTCTAGATACTGTGCTAGGTGCTCTAATAATAGCTTATCTCACTTAATCATCTTAGTAACAGGGTGAGATGATACTGTTATCACCCCCTTTAATGATGCGTTTTACAGATGTTATCTGCCTGGCCCCAGGTCACCTGCGGAGTTAGAGGCAGAGCCCAGGTGCAAACCTAGATTTGCTTGACAACGGAGTCTGTGCTTTTATGCTCTTCTTGCGCCTGCTGGCTTCACAGTCTCCTCTGTTGCCCATTGGCAGGTGAGAGGTAGCAGAAAAAGGTGACGGGGTGAAGGGTAGAAGCCAGCATCACAGACCCAAGTCTTAGATGTGGAACTCAGCATGTAGGAAACAGCAGTTCGGCCCTGCATTTGACATTTGAGCGGTCGGGGGCACTGCCGAAAAATGCTTGCAGCGTTGCTGGCCCATATATGAGCTTTGCAGTGCAGTCCAAGGATGGGGGGGGGGTCGGGTGCATGCATCAGAGGTGCACATGGGTCTCGGGGAAACAAAAATCAAAACTCACCTTCGTGTTAATTTTAGGTTTACTTAATTTTTATTAGGTTATATTATAATGTACGTTATATATTATAGCAATACATACGTATAACATATACAAATATACATTGGCATGTTTACTCAAATTCTTGTTGGGGTTTCATAATCAAAAACATTTGGAAACCACTGATTTGATATTTAGCATTTGTATCAAATATGTAAGGTGTTGTGCTATTTGTTCCTGAGTTGGAAGTTTAGTGAAGTTCACTGTGATTCCACATAAACAGGGAGAATCGTATTTCATATTAATAACCAATTATAAATTATTTAAAAAATTGCAGTCACAGTTTTGTGAAAGAGAATCTGGTTATTTTAATGGTCTTTGTCTCAAATATATCAGCAGTCTTAAGTTTGACGCTATAGTGACTGAGCCCTTTAGAAATTAAAATTTTGTTGAACCTCTTCTATTTAAAACTTGTTAATGCCAGAAGTGAGAGGCACTAAAATAATCAGTTAATGTACATATGGCAGTTGTAATAGTCACAACTGTTCACAACTTCAGAGTATTTGCAAATTTTAGATGTTAGTTAGATATATTGAAATTCCAGGTACGTTGCTTCCTTACAACTTTTTAGAAACTAGATTTGATTTCCTTAAGGTCACTCCACTGCAGTAGTTGGTACATTATATTAAAACAAGCAATTCCAGAATTCTGCGTAATTTAAGAAATATCTTTAGATTGCTTCCAGCTTGTTTCACAATTGAATAGATTAGTGCTTGTTGAGGAGTTCAGGTTAAAATAACAGAAAGGGGTTTGAACAAAAACTGTATTTCCTTGGCAAGACAAGTTTTTTTTTTTTTTTTTTTTTTTTTTAATCCAGGTGGGACATTATTCATACCAGTGGTTCTTAAACTTTAGTGTGAATCAGAATCGCCTGAGGGCTTTTTTTATTTTTATTTTTATTTTTTTAAATTTTTTTAAACATTTTTATTTATTTTTGAGAGACATAGAGACGGAGTGTGAGCAGGGGAAGGGCAGAGAGAGAGGGAGACACAGAATCCGAAGCAGGCTCCAGGCTCTGAGCCATCAGCACAGAGCCCGACGCGGGGCTCGAACTCACAGACCGTGAGATCATGACCTGAGCTGAAGTCGGCCGCTTAACCGACTGAGCCACCCAGGTGCCCCTGAGGGCTTGTTTTAACCCCACTTCACTGTAGTCCCTGACTGTAGGTTAGAGCTAGGCCTTGGAATTTGAATTTCAGACAAGTTACCAGGTGGCTGCTGCTGGTCTAGGGAACTATGAGAGCCATGGCTGCATACAGTGCACCTAAAACCTGCACATGATGCCAGTACTTATGTGTTCCACACTGAATCCCATCAGCATTAGTCGTATACTATATTTTTGCCAAGTACATAACTGGCTCTTGTTCTTAGCCAATTTTCTCATTATTTTTAGATGATGTCATAATTCTCAATTGAGAATTTCTTTCTCAATTATATTGCTATTTTTATTTTTTACTGCAATCCTACATTTCTAAATTTCTTGAGGGGTTAGAGGTGTTTTTAAAAAAAATACAAGTCTTCTGTGTTGAAGAACAATTAATAGGTAGGTGTGCACGTGCACGGTTATTTTTCTGTAATCCCAGCGTAGCCTCTGGCAGGCTTTATTCTTGCTCGTTCTCTTGTTCTTGCGTGTTCTCTCTTTATAATGGGATCATACTGTCTTGTATCCATTTTCTGTTACTGCATGCACATGTTTTTCTGTAAAACACTATTCTACAACATTTAAAACATTTTTTAATGTTTATTTTTGAAGGAGAGAGAGTGTGTGTGCGTGAGCAAGGGAGGGGCAGAGAGAGAAGGAGACAGAATCTGAAACAGGCTCCAGGCTCTGAGATGTCCGTGCAGAGCCCGACGTGGGGCTCAAACTCATAGACTGTGAGATCATGAACTGAGCTGAGGTCTGCCAGCCAGGTGCCCCCATTTTTGTTTTTTTTTTTTAAACTTAAAATCTCATTTATTTTCATGTTTCTCAGTAACTTTCAACTTTGAGCAGCTTGCTGTGTTTGGCTGTGGGCTGGGGTTGCACCTTTCAGTAGACCGCACCATCACTCAAAGTCTCCAATACGGATCCTCTTCAACAATCTTCAGTAGCTCTGAGCTCTCGTGATCTTCCCCAAACTGACCTACCCAACCCTTCTCTCTTCCGGCTCAAGTTGATGCCGCCTCATCTCCATGGAGTGATTAGGTCCCTTCTTTCAGGCCTGAGCCCTGGTTGGATATGGACGTTCATTCTGATTTGTCATCCCCGTAACAGTGACTGTTGGAAACATCAAGACCTGCCTTTAGCAAGCAACAGAGAATATTACATCTCATATTCTTGTCAGGAAGGATAATCATGAATTCTTCACTTCCCAAATGCCATCCCAAGCACAACTGTGAGAAAACATTCGTGCGACTGAGCTGGAGGGTGTTTCAGTGCACATGTTCCAGGCAGCGTTTTGTCTTTGAGTGAAGCCAGATCATTAGGAGGCAACATAATTCTGTCCCCTCTTCAGTTGTTTTTTAGTAAACTGACTTCGCATGGTCCCATCAGCTTGCGTTGAGATCTGTGTGAGAAGTCCCTAAGAAAAGCTGTGAGACCAGCTGGAGTTTCCTTGAGGTTCAATGCCTGGAATGACTGTGTCTCTCCTAAGCCACTAATTTGATTTTGTCTAAAGTATACTATGAATTATGTCAATAATGTTTCCCTCTTTGCGTTGGCTCTTAGGGAGCTCAGAGTCCAATTTGTACTCAGAGTTCTATGGTTTGCGTTTTCTGTGTTAAGCTTACTTTTGGCTTATAATGTTCGTTTTAACGGCTAGTTATTTTGCTCTTTTAGATTTTACCATAAAATATATCACACATTTTATCCCTATCCTAAACATTACCGTAACTATATTGTAACCAAACATTTGTTCCCGTCCTATTTCCTTTCCTTCTAATACACTTGAGTACCTCCTAGCCCTGTCTTCCCCCACCCCGTCCTGTGTGCTTCTTCTTTTTTGTTGTTTAATTTTTTTGTGTGGTAAATACGCATAACGTAAAAATTCTCATCTTAATCATTTTAAGTGTACCGTTCAGTGGTATTAAATACATTCATGATGGGCAGCCATCACTATGTCCATCTCCCATTTCTCTTCATCTTGGAAAACCAAGATTCTGTACCCATTAAACAACTTCCCATTCGTTTCTTCCCCAGGCCCCTGGCAACCCCCATTCTACTTTCTGATTTTGTCTGCTCTAAGTACATCATATAAATGGAATCCTACAGTATTTTTGTGCGTGTGTGACTGGCCTGTTTCATTTAGCATGATGTCCCGTGATTCATCCATGTCATAGCATGTGTTAGAATGGAATTTATATATCACATTTTGCTTACCCCTATATCCATTGATGGACATTTGGGTTGTTTCTACCTTTTGTGTATTGCGAATAATGCCGTTAGAGACATGAGTGTCCAAATATTTGCTCAAGTTCCTGTTTTCTGTTTTGCATAAATGGAATTGCTGGATCATATGGTAATTCTTTGATTAATTTTTAAGGAACCACCATACAGTTTTCCACAGTGGCTATACCATTTTACATTATCACTAGCAATGCACAAGTTTTTCAGTTTCTCCATTCTTGCCAGCACTTGTTGTCTCCTGGGTTTTGTTTTGTTTTGTTTTGATAGTAGCCATCCTAGTGAATATGAGGTGATATCTCACTGTAAGTTTTGATTTGCATTTCCTAATGGTTAGTGAAGTTGAGCATCTTTTCATGTGTGTATTAGCCATTAGTGTATCTTCTTTGGAGAAATGTTTATTCAAGTCTTTTGCCCAGTTTTACATCAGATCGTTTGTTTTTTGTTGTTGAATTTTAGGAGTTCTCTTTGTATGCTGGATAGTAATCCTTTACCAGGTACTTGATTTGTAAGTATTTTCTCCCTTTCTATGTGCTGCCATTTTACTCTGTTGGTAGTGTATTTTGAGGCACACAATGTAAACATTTTTAAGAAGTCCAGTCTTTTTTTTCTTTTGTTGCCTGTGTCCTTAATGTCATATCCAAGAAATCATTGCCAAGTCCAATGTTGTGAAACTTTTGCCCTGTTTTTTTGTTTTTTGTTTTTTAAGCTATCTTTATGCCCAGTGTGGGGCTTGAACTCATGACCCTGAGATCAGCTGAGCCAGCCAGGGGCTCCCTGCCGTAGGATTTCTTATAAGAATTTTATAAGGGTGCCTGGGTGGCTCAGTTGGTTGAGTGTTCAACTCTTGCTTTCGGCTCAGGTCATGATCTCACGGTTGTGGGATTGTGTGCATGGGATTCTCGCGCGCTCTCTCTCTTTCTCTCTAAATAAATAAAGTATAAGGAAAGAGTTTTATACTTTTAGCCCTTAAGCTTAGGTCTTTAAACCTTTTTTTTAAGTTTATTATTTTTAGTAATCTCTACCCAGTGTGGGGCTCAAACTCACAGCCCCGAGATCAAGAGTTGCATGCTCTTCCAACTGAGCCAGCCAGGTGCCTCAGGTCTTTGAACCTTGTGTATTTATTCTTGCTAAGTTTTGTGAGGGGATAAATTCTAAAAAGGTTTTGCACATTACAAAGCACTTCCTTGTTTATTATGGTAAAATTCAAATATATACAAAAGCAGAGAACAGTGAGCTTTTGTGTGCCTATTATTCCGTGATATCTGTTATTTACTAATTAACTCAGGGCACTCTTCCTCTGAATCTTCCACTTTTCCCCTTTTTATATTTTCATCTTTTCTTTCTAAATTATTTTATTTTTAACTTTTTAATTTTAATTTTTTTATATTTAAAAAAATGTTTACTTTTTTTATTTTGAGAGAGAGCATACACACGCATGAGCAAGGGAGCAGAGAGAGAATCCTAAGCAGGCTCCACGCTCAGCATGGAGCCCAACATGGGGCTTGATCTCATGACCATGAGATCATGACCTGAGTCAAAATCAAGAGTTAGGTGCTTAACCGACTGAGCCACCCAGGCACCCCCATTTCTAAATTATTTGATGAGTTTTTTTTTAATTGTGATAAAATATGCATAACATAAAATTTATCATTTTAACCATTAAATTTTTTAAAATGTTTATTTATTTTAGAGAGAGAGACTGAGCATGAACAGGGGAGGGGCAGAGAGAGAGGGAGACACAGAATCCGAAGCAGGCTCCAGGCTCTGAGCTGTCAGCACAGAGCCTGATGTGGGGCTCGAACTCACAAACCACGAGATCATGACCTGAGCCGAAGTTGGACTCTTAATGGACTGAGCCACCCAGGCGCCCCTAACCATTTTTTTTAAATACATGGAATGCTTCATAAATTTGGGTGTCATCCTCGCACAAGGGCTGTGCTAATCTTCTCTGCGTCATTCCAATATTAGTATATATACTGCCGAAGCACCATTTTACCATTTTTAAGCATACATTCAGTGGCATAGATATATTCACAGTGTTGTACAACCATCATCGCTGTCCATTTCCAGAACTTTTTCATCATTCCAAACACAAACTCTGTACTCATTCAACAACTTCCCATTCTCCCCTCCTCCTACCCCTGGCAACCACTATTCTACTTTCCGTCTCTATGAATTTGCCCGTTCTAGGTTCCTCATATCAGTGGAATCATACTGTGTTTGTCCTTTGTATGTGGCTTATTTCACTTGACATAGTGTTTTCAGTGTTTATCCATGTTGTAGCACGTATTAGAATTTCATTCCCTTTTCAGGCCAAATATTCTCTTGTATGTATATCCACATTTTATTTATTTCTTCGTCTTTCAGGAAATACTTGGGCTGTTTCCCTCTTTTGCCTGTTTTGAATAATGCTGTTATAAACATGACTGTACTGATATCTCTTCAAATCCCTAGTTTCAGTTCTTTGGATATATACTCAGGGGAGGAATTGCTGGAACATATGGTTATTCTGTATTTAACTTTTTGAGGAACTGCTAGACGGCCCCATTTTCCTTTGTACCAGTAATGCACAAGAGTTCCCAGTTGCTCCACACCCTTGTCAATGTTATTTTCCATTTTTGTTTTTATTTATTATCTTTTAAAGATTATTTTAATATTTATTTTAGAGAGAGAGAGAGGACTTGCATGCAGGGAAGGGGCGGATAGACAGGGGGAGAAAGACTGCCAAGCAAACTCCGCACTGTCAGTGCAGAGCTCGACATGGGGCTTGAACCCATGAACCACCAGATCATGACCTGAGCTGAGATCAGAGTCGGACACTTAACCGAATGAGCCACCCAGGTGCCCCTGTTTTTATTTTTTAATAAGAACTACGCTTGTGAGTGTGAAGTGATATCTCATTATGGTTTTAATTTGCATTTCCCTAATGATTAGTGATGTTGGGCCTTTCCCTAATGATTAGTTTCATGTGCCTATTGGCCATTTGTATATTTTCTCTAGAGAAATGTTTATTCAAGTCCTTTTCCCATTTTTGAGTAGGGTTTTTGTTTTTTTGTTGCCAAGTTATAAAAGTTTTTATGTATTCTGGATATTAATTCCCTCTCAGATGTGATTTGCAAATAATTTTTCC
This sequence comes from Paguma larvata, assembly GCA_030068075.1. Classification (NCBI taxonomy): domain Eukaryota; kingdom Metazoa; phylum Chordata; class Mammalia; order Carnivora; family Viverridae; genus Paguma; species Paguma larvata. Next base: position 15,953,441 of record CM057842.1, on the reverse strand, counting down.
CACTCTGCAGGCTGCCTTTTCACTCGATAGCTTCCTTTGATGCCCAAAAAATAAGTTGTTTTTTATTTTAATGTTTATTCATTTTTGAGAGAGAGACAGAGCAGAGCATTAGCAGGGGAAAGGCAGAGAGGGAGACAAAGAATCTGAAGCAGGCTCCAAGCTCTGAGCTGTCAGCGCAGAGCCCGATGCGGGGCTCGAACCCACAAACTGTGAGATCATGACCTGAGCCGAAGTCGGACGCTCAACCGACTGAGCCACCCAGGCACCCCCAAAAAATAAGTTTTTGAGGTCCAGTTTTTTATTCTTTTTTTTGCTTGTGCTTTTGGTGTCATACTCAAGAAATTCTTGCCAAATCCAGTATCCTGAAGCTTTTACTCTGCTTTCTTTTAAGAGTTTCATAGTTTTACTGTCATTCATAATGGATGGAGAGATAAAGGTCTTCCCAAACAAACAAAAACTGAAGGAATACATCAAAAATAAACCAATTTTACAAGAGATCCTGAGGCGGACTCTATGAAGGAAAGGTCACAAGGAACACAGAGTACCAGAGACATCCTTACATGTCTACATCCAGAGACATGAAACCTACAGATAACACAGTGATTCTAAACCCATATTTTTCAATATTAACGCTGAATGTAAACGGACTAAACGCTCCAATTAAAAGACACAGGGTAGCAGAGTGGATTAAAAAATAAGACCCATCTATCTGCTGTCTTCAAAAGACCCATTTTAGGCCTGAGGACACCTTCAGATTGAAAACGAGGGGATGGGAACACCCCACCATGCTATGGGAACTCAGAAGAAAGCTGGAGTAGCCACACTTATATTGGACAAACTAGACTTTAAAGTAAAAGATGTAATAAGAGATGAAGAAGGACATTATATAATAATCACAGGGACTATCCAGCAGAAAGAGTTAACAATTATAAATATCTACACGCCGAAGTCTGGGGCACCCAAATTTGTAAAGCAGCTAATTACAAACGTAAGCAATCTTATTGATAAAATGTGCTAGTTGCAGGGGACCTTAAGACCCCACTCACAGCGCTGGATAGATCCGCTAAACAGAGAATCAGCATGGAAACAATGGACCTGAACGACACTTTGGAACAGATGGGCCTGACAGGTATCTTCAGGGCCCTTCATCCAGAAGCAAAGGCATTTACATTTCTTCTCAAATGCACATGGTACATTTTCCAAGATAGACCATATTTTGGGGCACAAGGAAGCACTGAATAAATATAAAAAAATTGAGATCATACCATGCACACTTTCAGACCACAATGCCTTGAAACTTGAAATCAACCACAGGAAAAAGTGTGGAAAACCCCCACAAACATGGAGGCTAAAGAACAACCTACTAAAAGACAAATGGGTCAACCAAGCAATCAGAGAAGAAATTAAAAAATACATGGAAACAAATGAAAATGAAAATACAGCAATCCAAACGCTCTGGGATGTGGCAAAGGCAGTCCTGAGAGGGAAATATATTGCAATCCAGGCCCATCTCAAGAAACAAGAAAAATCACTAACACAAATTCTAACAGCACGCCTAAAGGAACTAGAAGCAGAACAGCTAAGACAACCCAAACCTAGCAGAAAGAGAGAAATAACAAAGATCAGAGCACAAATTAATCATATGGAAACAGAAAAAGTAGTGGAACAGGTCAATGAAACCAAGAGCTGGTTGTTTGAAGAAATAAACAAAATTGATAAACCTCTAGCCAGGCTCCTCAAAAAGAAAAGAGAGAGAACCCAAATCGATAAAATCAGGAACAAAAATGGAGTGATTACAACCAATACCTCAGAAATACAAGCAATCAGAGAATATTATGAGAAACTATATGCCATCAAATTGAACAACATGGAAGAAATAGACAAATTCTTAAACAGCCACATGCTACCAAAACTTAATGGGAAGAAATAGAAAACTTGAACAGACCCATAACTAGTGAAGAAATTGAATCAGTTATCAAAAATCTCCCAGCAAATAAAAGTCCAGGACCAGATGGCTTCCTTGGGGAATTTTACCGGACATTTAAAACAGAGTTAATACCTATCCTCCTCAAGCTGTTCCAAAAAATTGAGATGGAAGGAAAACTCCTGGACTCATTCTATGAAGCCAGCATCACTTTGATTCCCAAACCAGATAGAGACCCAGCAAAAAAAAAAAAAAAAAAAAAAAGAGAGAGAGAGAGAGAGAGAGAGAACTACAGGCCAATATCCTTGATGAACATGGATACAAAAATTCTTAAAAGATATTAGCAAATAGAATCCAACAGCATATAAAAAGAATTATCCACCATGATCAAGTAGGATTCATCCCTGGGTTGCAGGGCTGGTTCAACATTCACAAATCAATCAACGTGATACATCACATTAACAAAAGAAAAGAACCATATGATCCTGTCAATTGATGCAGAAAAAGCATTTGACAAAATACAGCATCCCTTCTTAATAAAAACTCTCGAGAAAGGGATAGAAGGAACATACTTAGGCATCATAAGAGCCATTTATGAAAAGCCCACAGCTAATATCATCCTCAATGGGGAAAAACTGAGAGCCTTCCCCCTGAGATCAGGAACACGACAGGGATGTCCACTCTCACCACTGCTATTTAACATAGTGTTGGAGGTCCTAGCATCAGCAGTCAGACAAGAAAGCAAAATAAAAGGCATCAGGATAGACAGGGATGAAGTCAAACTTTCACTTTTTGCAGATGACATGATACTTTACATGGAAAACCCAACAGAATCCACCAAAAGGCTACTAGAACTGATCCGTGAATTTGGCAAAGTTGCAGGATACAAAATCAATGTACAGAAATCGGTTGCATTCCTTTATACCAACAATGAAGCAATAGAAAGAGAAATAAAGAAGCGAATCCCATTCACAATTGCACCAAAACCCTTAAAATACCTAGGAATAAACCTAACCAAAGATGTAAAAGATCTCTATGCTGAAAACTATAAAACTTATGAAGGAAATTGAGGAAGACACAAGGAAATGGAAAAACATCCCATGCTCATGGATTGGAAGAATAAATATTGTTAAAGTGGCAATACTACCCAAATCAATCTACACATTCAATGCAATCTCAATCAAAATTGCACCAGCATTCTTCTCAAAGCTAGAGCAAACAATCCTAAAATTTGTATGGAACCACAAAAGACCCCGAATAGCCAAAGTAATATTGAAGAAGAAAACCAAAGCGGGAGGCGTCACAATCCCAGATTTTAACCTCTGCTACAAAGCAGTAGTAATCAAGACAGCATGGTATTGGCACAAGAGTTTCATAGTTTTAGCTCTTTGTTTAGGTCTTTGATGAATTTTATATTTTTGTTTGTGATGTAAGGGTGCAGTCTAACTATTTTGCATCATGGCTATCCAGTTTTCCCAGCATCATTTTTTGAAAATGGTGTGTCAAGGGGAAGGGCTCCAGGTGAACTTCATCTCTTGGCTCTCTTCATTGCACTTCTTCCCCTCACGGTGCTTTTGCAGATTTGTGTTGGCAATGGAACCGTTTTCCGTGTAGCATTTATATTAAAAGCTTTTGTTACAGTAATCAAAAAGAGACTGTTCAGGGGCGCCTGGGTGGCTCAGTTGGTTGGGCGGCTGACTTCGGCTCAGATCACGATCTCACGGTCTGTGAGTTCGAGCCCCGCGTCGGGTTCTCTGCTGACGGCTCAGAGCCTGGAGCCTGCTTCAGATTCTATGTCTCCCTCTCTCTGTGCCCTTCCCCTGCTCATACTCTGTCTCTATGTCTCTCAGAAATAAATAAACGTTCAAAAAAAAAAGTGACTGTTCATACCCTCACTTTAGGGTAAGCTATCGAGAACCGTGCGTGGTGCCCTCCAGCACGCCACACTTCTGTCAGGAAACCAGGCAAGAGGCCTCTGTCCTGTGTGGATATGGATGTGCCTGCCCACGCATAGCTGGGAGCAGGCGGCTGGTCCTAGCCATGCTCCTGCCAGCACCTGCTGGGACTGAGACTGAGGGCACCCTCCCCCTCAGCCAGAAGTCTTGTGAAATGACTGGGCTGCCCCATTGGGCTCCTGGGTTGCTTCTAGGTTTAAAACAAATTCTTTGCCCACATTCTTAGCAGGGGTCAGGTCAGTCTCTTTGTTAGTCATTCCCGACTAGGTCAAAAGGGAATAAGAATGTGGTAGCTGGCACTGTGGAAGAAAATCTGTAATATATTTGTTGATGTCCAGTTGTAAAGAGGGTCGGCATCATGTATGTGGTTACTTGTGACGACCATCACAACCAGTTAATACAATTTTGTCCTCCCTTCACTCTGGGTATTGCTGTGCCATCCCAGCCATTCTAAATGTGGCAGTAATCATCCTCTTGAATATATGTATTTTCAGGCTTCAAGTTCTGGGAAATCAGCTTTCATTCATGAACTGAAACTCCTTTCTCTGTTCATTACTTTTAACTTGGTCTGCCGAGAATTCTCTGGCTTCTTTGGCTATTTTGATGCGTTCAGAAGCAAAATTTCCTGTCCTGATCATTGGTCCGCTTTACAGAGCAGCTTTCAGAAAAATCTTCTTTCCCCTAAGGTTGAATTGTTTGCATCAGTGGACTAGTTTAGCACAGTGAACAGACTTGCAGTGACTTTCTGCTTGGCACCACATGAGGTGCTGGGCGCTCTAGGGAACACAAAGGTGATTCTGCTGTGACCTTCTTCCCAAAGGACCACAATCAGTCAGAGGAGGCTGAGAGAGAACGAACACAGGCATGGGGGAAATACACAGTGACAGAAATTCAGGGAAGACTGCTGCTTCCACAGGGGCGTGTTGTCCATTATTTTTAATTTTTGCTTTTCAGTGCAATAATGTATCCACATGCCACAAAATTCAAAAGGAACAACAGAGTATACACAGGAAAGTTTCCCTTCCATCTTGCACTGGCCACCGCATCCTTTCCCTAGAGGCAGCCAGTGTTACCAGTTCTCGAGTATCTGCGCAGAGGTGTTCTTTGCATAATACAGACAGATACACAGCTCTTTTCTTTTACATGAAAGTAGCCCACTATATCCCTTGCTTTTTTCTCTCTTGGTCTGTGATAGTTCATTATGAATACATAAGAGCTTTCTCATTGTCTTTTACAACTGGATAATATTCCATTGTCAGGATGTACCTTTATTTAGCCCGAGTTCTGTTGATGGACATGTAAGGTGTTGTCAGTTTTGCTAGTGCAGAAATACTTCTATATGCATCATGCGATGCGTGGCCAAGTGCATCTCTCTGGTCACTTACCAGAGGCAGGATTGCTGGGTTGGTGAGTATGTGCTTTTGCAGTGTTCTTAGCTCTTACCGGATAAACCTCCATAGAGGCTTTGTCCACGTATGCTCCTCAGCTGAGTGTGGCGGTGCCCTCACCAGCACCATTTGATCTTTGCCAGTTTGATAGGTGAAAAAATTGTTTCTTTGTGTATAGTTTTTCTTCCAAAACTTAGTTGGATCTATAGAAAAGTTAAAAGAGTAGTAGAGTGAACACTCCTGTCAGGGGTAGTTTTAATTTGTATCTCTCCTGTTGCTATAAGGTTGAAGGACCATTTTCCATTTTCTTTTCTGTGAACAAGCTGTTCATATTCTTTGGGCTTTGGCATATTTGTTTATTTTCTGTTTCTGTTGGGCTTTGGTGTATTCGTTTATTTTTTTAAAAATTTTATTTAGAGAGAGAGCATGAGCAGGGGAAGGGCAGAGGGAGGGTGGGGAGAGAGAGAGAGAGAGAATGCCAAACAGGCTCCATACTGTCAGTTTGGAGCCTGATGCAGGGCTTGAACTCACAAACCATGAGATCGTGAGCTGAGCCAAAACTGAGTCAGGCACTTACCTGACTGAGCCACCCAAGCGCCCTGGGCTTTGGTATTTTTAAAATTGATTTTGTAGAAGCTTTTTGTATATGAAAAAACTTAGTGCCTTGCCGGTGATATAAATTGCAGTTCTCTTTTTCCAGATTGTTATTTTTCTTTTATTTAGGATGGTTTTGTCATGAAAAAAATTTTTTAATTTAAATTCACTTTGTTAACATACAGTGTAGTCTTGGCTTCAGGAGTAGAACCCGGCAATTCATCTCTTACATATGACACCCAGTGCTCATCCTGAAAAGTGCCCTTCTTAATGCCCATCACCCATTTAGCCCATCCTGCCACCCACCTCCCCTCCAGCAACTCTCAGTTTGTTCTCTGTATTTAAGAGTCTCTTATGGTTTGCCTCCCTCTCCGCTTTGATCTTATTTTTCCTTCCCTTCCCCTATGTTCATCTGCCGAGTTTCTCAAATTCCACATATGAGCGAAATCATATGGTATCGTTTTTCTTTGACTGACTTATTTCGCTTGGCATGAATACCTTCTAGTTCTTAATTGGGTCATATACATTGGACTTTTAAGGCTTCTGGGTTCTCTGTCATACCTAGAAAGATCTTCCCTAGAAGAGTATGAAAAATTATCCTGTGGTGTTTAAAGTACTTTTAGGATTTCATTATTTACCTTTAAATCTTTTATCCATTTGGAATTTATTTTGATGAGAACTGTTAAGTCCAACTTAATTTTTCCAAAGTGGCCACCCATTTGTTGCAACGCCTTATATTGAGCAATTCATCTTTCTCGCACTGGTCAAATATCCTTTACTGTATATGATATACTTTGCCAATATCATGCGCATTTGGGCGTATTTCTGGACTTTAAATTCTATACATCAATTTGCGTATTTATGTTTTAGTACACATTGTTTTAATTATTCTAGCTTTAGAGCATGTTTTGATATTTGGCGAATTGAATTCTCATTCATTACCTTTAATTTTCAGAATTTTCCTGGCTATGTTTGTTTTTGTATATGAACTTTAAGATAAATTTGCCTGTTTCAAAAAAAATCCTTTTTGTTTTTATTGGCACTGTGTTACATTTTTAGGTTAATGTAGGAAGAGTGACATTTAGGTGATGAGTCTTCCCCACTGAGAAGATTCTATGCCTTTCTCCTTGCTCAAACCTTCTTTTATGTCCCTCAGGGTTTGAGAGACTTCTTGGCATTTCTTGTTAAGTTTATTCTTAGGTCTTTTTCTTTATTTTTGGTGGTGTCGAAGCATTTTATCTTCTACCTTCTTGTTGATGGTGTATGTGGAGGCATTGTTTTCTATATTTTAATTTTTATCACCTTACCTGATTGTAAAACTGTAAGTTGATTCTCTAGGTATGTAATAATCTCATCTGCAAATAATGTTCATTTTACTTTTTCTTTTTCAGTTGCATTCCTGTGTTTTCTTTCTGTCACCTAATTTTGATAGCTAGTAGCTCCACAACAGTAGTAAATGGCGTCAGATTGTTTGGCCTTTGACTTTGATGAAATCATTCTAATGTGTTCTCATTGGACTTGATTTTAGCTTTGGGGTTGAAAAGGATATAAATAGTAGTTGGAGTGTGTGTGTGTGTAATGTAAATGACAGGATTCCCTTCTAATGGCTGGATAATATTCCGTTGTATAAATGTACCACATCATCTTTATCCACTTCTCTGTTTATAGACAATTAAGTTGTTTCCACATCTTGGCTATTGTGAATAATGTTGCGCTGAACATGGGATGCAAATAGCTCTTTAAGATAATGATTTTGTTTCCTTCAGATATACCCAGGGAGTAGGATTGCTAGATTATAAGATAGTTTGGTTTTTAATTTTTTGTGAACTTTCATACTGTTTTCCATAATGACTATACCAGTTTACATTTCCACCAACAGTGTACAAGGATTCCCTTTTCTCCACATCTTTTCCAACACGTGGTCTGTTGTCTTTTTAAATAAAAGCTATCCTAACTGGTCATAACTTGTGGTTTTGATTTGTATTTCCCTGATGGTTAGGGATGTTGAGCACCTTTCCATGTACCTGTTGGCCATTTATATATTTTTTTAATCTGTTAACAAATTACTAGAACTACAGTTATTAATAGTTTTGTCTTTTAACGTTTGTATTAGAGTTAAGTGATTAGCAAACCACCATATTTAGTATTAGTGTATTCTGAATTTGACAGTATACTTGCCTTTACCTGGGGTGTGTTTTCATGTTCCTGATTAGTGTCCTTTCATATTGGCTGAAGAACTGCTTTCAGCATTGCTTGTAAGTCAGGTCTAGTGGTGATGAACTCTCTGAGCTTTTGTTTATCCATGAAAGTCTTTATCCTTCATTTCTGAAAGACACCTTTGCTGGATAAAGTATTCTTGGTTGGCAGTTTTTTTCTTGCAGTTCTTTGTGGGTTTTTTGTTTTGTTTTGTTTTAAGTTTTTATTTGAATCACCCAGTACTCATCACAACAAGTATACTTCTTAATCCCCATCACTTAATTCACCCCTCTCCCCACCCCCTCCCCTCTGATAACCATCCATTTGTTTTCTAGTTAAGAGTCTGTTTCCTGGTTTGTCTCTCTTTTACCCCTTTGCTTGTTTGTTTTGTTTCCTAAATTACACACGAGTGAAATTATATGGTTCTCTAACTTACTTCACTTAGCAGTATACTCTCTATCTCTGTCCATGTTATTGCAAATAGTAAGATTTCATTCTTTTTTTTTTTTATGGCTGAATATTCCATTGTGTATATATACTACATCTTTATCTGCCTACTTTCATATCTGGGCTATTCTAAATAATGCTGCTGTAAACATAGGGGTGCATGTATCTCTTTGAATTAGTGTTTTTGTATTCATTGAGTAAATACACAGTGGTGCAATTACTGGATTGTAGGGTAGTTCTATTTTTGATTTTTTGAGGAACCTCCATACTGTTTTCCACAGTGGCCTGACCAGTTTGCATTCCCACCAACACTGTAAGAAGGTTCCTTTTCCTCCATATCCTTGCCAAACCTGTTGTTTCTTGTGTTTTTGATTTTAGCCATTCTGATATCTCATTGTAGTTTTGATTTGCATTCCCCTGATAAGTGATAATGAGCATTTTTTTATGTTGACCTGTTGGTCTGTTGGCCATCTGGATGTCTTCTTTGGAGAAGTGTCTGTTCATGTCTTCTGCCCATTTTTAAATTGGATTAGTTGTTTTTGGGGTGTTGAGTTTTATAAGTTCTTAATATATTTTGGACACTAACCCTTTAACAAATATGTCATTTGCAAATATCTTCTCCCATCCTGTAGGTTGCCTTTTAGTTTTGTTGATTGTTTCCTTTGCTCTGCAGAAGCTTTCTATTTTGATGTTGTCCCAATAGTTTACTTTTGCTTCCCTTGCCCCAGGGGACATATCTAAAAAAAAGTTGCTATAGCTGATATCAGATTAATTACTGCCTGCGCTTTTTTGTAGAATGTTTAAAAAAAAACAAACCAAAAACGCTGTAAACTTCCCTCTTAGAACAATTCTTGCTGCATCCCAAAGGTTTTGAACCATTGTGTTTTCATTTTCATTTGTTTCCATGTACTTTTAATTTTTATTTTTGTACTTTTGAGAGTGAGAACATGAGTGGGGGAGGGGCAGAGAGGGAGAGGGGGACAGAGGATTTAAGTGGGCTCTGTGCTGACAGCAGCAAGCCTGACATGGGGCTCAAACTTGCCAACTGCGAGATCATGACCTGAGCCGAAGTCAGACCCTCAGCTGAGCCACCCAGGTGTCTCTCCATGTACTTTTTAATTTCTTTTTTTTTTAAGATTTTTTATTTAAAAGGTAATCTCTGTATTGAATATATGGCTCAAACTTACAACCCAGAGATCAAGAGTCACATGCTCCATTGACTGAGCCACCCAGGCACCCCTAGTTGCATGTTATTTAAACTCTATGTATTTGTGGTTTTTTTCTTGTGGTTGACTTCTTGTTTCATAGTGTTGTGATCAGAAAAGATGCGTGGTATGACTTCTGTCTTCTTGAATTTGTTGAGGCTTGTCTTGTGGCTTAATATGTGATCTCCTCTGGAGAATGTTCCATATGCACTTGAAGAGAATATGTAGTTTGCTGCTTTAGGATGAAATGTTCTGAATAGATCTATTAAGTTCACTTGGTCCAGTGTGTCATTCAGAGTCATTGTTTGCTTGTTGATTTCCTGTTTAGATGATATGTCCATTTATGTAAGAGGGGTGCTAAAATCTCCTATTACCATATTTTTATTGGTTTGTTCTTTTATGTTTGTTAACTATTTTATGTATTTGGATGTTTTCATGTTGAGTGCATAAATGTTTATAATAGTTATATTTTCTTTTTGGGTTTTCCCCTCTATCATTATATAGCACTCTTCTTTGTCTCTTGTTACAGTCTTTGTCGTTATGTCTATTTTGCCCAATGTAGTATTGCTACTCCGGCTTTCTTTTGACATCCATTGCATGATAAATGTTTCTCCATCTCCTCACTTTCCAGTATACAGGTGTCTTTGGGTCCAAAATGAGTCTCTTGTAGGCAGCATATAGATAGGTCTTTTTTTTTTTTTTTTTTTTAATCCATTCTGTAACTCTAGGTCTTTTTAGTGGAGTGTTAGTCCATTTGCAAAGTAATTATTGACAGATACATGTTTGTGCCATTTTATTACCTGTTTTGTGCTTGTTTCTGAAGATTTTTCCTGATCCTTTCTCTCTTTCGTGTGGATCTGCTTTATGCTAGTTTTCTTTAGTGCTGTACTTGGATTTCTTTCTTTATATTCTTTACATATTTATTAGTGGTTTTTGATTTGTGGTTACCATTAGGTTTCTATTAATATATTCCGCATACAGCAGCTTATATTAAGTTAACGGTTGTTTAAATTTGAATCTATACTCTTCCCCATGGTTTAGGTGTATGATGTCATATTTTACATCTTTTTATTTTGTGTTCCTTGACTGATTTTTTACAGAAATAATTATTTATTTTTTAAAGTTTATTTATTTTGAGAGAGAGAACATACACATGAGCAGGGGAGGTGCTGAGAGAGAGCGGGTGAGAGAGAATCCCAAGCAGGCTCTGCACTGTCAGCACGGAGCCTGATGCAGGCCTTGAACTCACAAACCCCAAGATCAAGAGCTGAAACCAAGAGTTGGACGCTTAACTGACTGAGCCACCCAGACATGCTCAGAAATGTTTATTTATTTATTTAAAACATTTTTTTAATGTTTATTTTTGGGAGAGAGAGAGAGACAGCGACAGCATGAGTGGGAGAGGGGCAGAGAGAGAGGGAGACACAGAATCCGAAGTGGGCTCCAGCTCTGAGCCGTCAGCACAGAGCCTGATGTGGGGCTCGAACCAATGAACCACGAAATCATGACTTGAGCCGAAGTTGGACGCCCAACTGACTGACCCACTCCAGTGCCCCTGGAAATATTTTTAATGCTTTTCTCTTTCCTATCTTCATAGTGTCATTTTTGATCTTTCCTTTCACTCAAAAAGTCTCCTTTAAGTACGCTCCACGCTGGGTGTGGAGCTCAACATGGGGCTTGAACTCACAACCGTGAGATCAAGACCTGAGCTGGAATCAAGAGTCAGACAACCAACTGAGCCATCCAGGTGCCCCTTCAAAAAGTCCCCTTTGGTATTTCTTGCAGGGGTGGTTTAATGGTCATAAACTCCTTTAGTTTTTGTTTGGGAAATTCTTTATCTCTCATATTCTGAATGATAGCCTTCCTGGACAGATTATTCTTGGCTGCAGGTTTTTACCAATTAGCGCTTTGAATATTGATTCATACCACTCCTTTCTGGCTTGGAAAATTTCTGCTGAAAAATTCACTGATAGCCTTATGGGATTTCCTTTGTATGTAACTGTCTTCTTTTTTATTGCCGCTTTTAATACTTTTTATTTACCACTATATTTTGCCATTTTAATTACAATTAAATTTTAAATACAATTTTAAATTTAAATTAAATTTTAAATCAAATGTCTTGGTGTGGCTCTGCTTTTGCTGATTTTGTTGGGGGTTCTCTGTGCCTCTTGGATCTGGATGTTTGTTGCTTTGCCCAGATTAGGGAAGTTTTCAGCAGTTCTTTCTTCATATAAATTTTTTGCCCCCTTTCTCTCTCTTCTTCTTCTGGGATTCCTATAATACTGTTATGTGTGAGGGAGTCATGAAGTTCCCTAAGTCTAGTCTCATTTTGCATAATTCTTTTGTTCAGCTTGATTACTTTCCATTACTCTGTCTTCTAGGTCATGAATTCATTTCTTTGCTTCTTCCAGCCTGCTGTTCTTTCTATCAAGTGTTTTTCTCATTTTGTTTATTGAGCCTTTTAAATTTACTATGTTATTCCGGTTTCGCTGATGTCCTCCATTTTTTTCAAGTCCAGTGAGTGTCTTTATGATCATTACTATAGGTTTGTTTTAAATATTATTTTAGGGGCACCTGGGTGGCTCAGTCGGTTGGGTGGCCAGCTTCGGCTCAGGTCATGGTCTCATGGTTCATGAGTTAGAGCCCCGTGTTGGGCTCTGTGCTGACAGCTCGGAGCCTGAAGCCTGCTTCGGATTCTGTGTCTTCCTCTCTCTCTCTCTCTGCCCCTTCCCTGCTCACACTCTCTGTCTCTGTCTCTCAAAAATAAATATATGTTAAAAAAATTAAAAAAAATTTTTTTAATGTATTTGTTTATTTTGGAGAGAGGGAGAGACAGAGTGCAAGTGAGGAAAGAGCAGAGAGAGAGGGTGACACAGAATCCCTGAAGCAGGCTCCAGGCTCTGAGCTGTCAGCACAGAGCCAGATGTGGAGCTCAAACTCACGAACCATGAGATCATGACCTGAGGTGAAGTCGGACACTCAACTGACTGAGCCACCCAGGCAGCCATTAAAAAAAAATTTTTTTTTTAATTTTAGTAAGTTCTGTACCCAATGTGAGGCTTGAACTTATGACCCTGAGATTAAGACTGGTGTGCTCTACTGACTAAGCCAGTCAAGGGCCCCATGATCATTACTTTTTTTTTTTTTTTTAACATTTATTCATTTTCGGCAGAGAAAGCATGTGCGAGTGCTGGAGAGGTGGGGTGGGGGAGCAGAAGATCCAAAGTAGGCTCCACACCGAAAGCAATGAACCCAATGTAGGGCTTGAACTCATGAACTGTGAGATCATGACACGAGCTGGAATCAGACACTCAACCAACTGAGCCACCCGGGTGGCCCCCATGATCATTACTTTAAATTCTGTATCATGCATGTTACTTCTCTCTGTCTTGCTCAAGTCTCCAGCTGTGGTCTTGTCCTTTTCTTTCGTTTGGGACAAATTCTCTGTTTTCTCATTTAAGATTCTGTGCCTGTTTATCTGTGTTAAAAAAGTCAACTATGTCTCCTGTTCTTGAGAATAATGACTTTATGAAGAGGAGGTCCTCTGCCGCCCTGCAGTGTAGTGTCCCCTGTTCCCAGGGCCTGGTGTTTCTGGGACTGTCTCCAGTGTATGCTGTTGTGCACTCTGCTCTGTGTCCTGGCCATTTTATCCTTCAGACCAGTCGTCTGCAGAGGCTTTCTTTGCCTCTTTTGGGCAGTGTTTGATCCCTGGCTTGAATATGGCACGTTTTAACTAGGTGAGCTCTGGTCTGCTTGTGAAATGAGACCTGTCGCTGCTGCCACCAGAACTGAGGCCTCACAAAACTCCTGGGTGGGAGGCATGGTGTAGGCAAGGGTTTGGGCCAGTCTTCTGGGTGAATGAACCTCTCCTCCTCTCCCCTGAGTTAGAACTGAGGCAAGTATGACTAGGAAGGCAGTTCCACCTGAGTGCTGGGTGAAGGGGAGGAGGCTTGGGGTAAGCAAGTTTGGTAGGGAACGTGGGCACTGTGCTGGTTCTTGGCCATGGCTCTTTGTTCCTGCTGAGAGGTGGAGGACGGAAATGGTGCTGGCCAGTTCCTTTGTTCCCAGAATGGTCTCTCTGTGAATGCTGCCTCTCTGGGACATGCTTCCAGATGAGCAACTAATCTCACTGCTGTGTGCCCTAGGCACTCTTCAGATCCCTAGTTCTATGCTGTATGTCTGTGGGCTGTTTGCCCTGCCTTTTCTCCAAGAGCAACTCCAATATCCTCTGAGCTGTCCCAGAACCACGCACACTGACCTTTAAAACCCCAGGCGTTAAGCCCCAGTGGTTGCAAGAACTCAGGAAATTCGGGCCCTCTCTTTCCAAGGTGATTGCTATAGGGATTTGTTTTCCCCATGCACTCCTCTGTGTACTAGTCTGCCTCTTGCTCTTCTGGACTATGGCTCCCTCCCCACTGCAGTGGCTACTATCCATTTTTCTCCCAAACTGCATCTCTGCACTCCTACCTTCATCGATGTGGCCTCTTCTCTACCTTTAGTTATGGAGTGTTTTCTGCCAGTCTTCATATCAATTTCTGGGGTATTTAGGATGATTGATAGTTATTTAGTTGTATTTGTGGGATGAGGCGAGCCTAGGGCCCTCCTACTCTGCCATCATCCTCAATCAGTCTGTGTCATTCGACTCTCTCTTGGCTTATGGTGTTTCTGCTGAGAAATCCACTGATTGCCTTTTGGGGGTTCCCTTGTATGTAAAGAATTTTTGTTCTGCGGTTTTAAAAATTCTCTTCGTCTTTGATTTTAGATGGTTTTATTATAGCGTGTCTTAGAGAAGATCTCTTTAGGGGCCTATAAGCTTTATTAATTTGGATGTCTAAATCTCTCCCCAGATTCAGGAAGGCCTCAGCCATTATTTCTTTTTTAATTTTTATTCTTTTAAATTTAATTAGTTAAATTAATTAATTTTTTAAGTTCATCCAAATTTGCATTTAGTGCAATAATGATTTCAGGAGTAGATTCCAGTGATTCATCCCCTATGTATGACACCCAGTGCTCATCCCAACCAGTGTCTTCCTTAATGCCTTTACCCGTTTAGCCTGTGTCCCCACCCACAACTCCTCCAGCAACCCTCAGTTTGTTCTGTGTATTTAAGAGTCTCTTATGTTTTGTTCCCCTCAATGTTTTTATATTATTTTTACTTCCCTATATTAATCTGTTTTTGTATCTTAAATACCACATGTGCATGAAGTCATATATTTGTCTTTCTCTGACTAGTTTTGCTTAGCAAAATACCCTCTAGTTCCATCCACATACTTGCAAATGGCAAGATTTCATTCTTTTTGATTGTTGAGTAATACTCCATTGTATATATATACCACATCTTTATCCAGTCATCTGTTGATGGACGTTTGGGCTCTTTCCATACTTTGGCTATTGTCGATAGTACTGCTATAAATATTGGGGTGCATGTGCCCCTTCGAAACAGCACACCTGTATCCCTTGGGTAAATACTTAGTAGTGCTCTTAATGGGTTGTAGAGTAGTTTTTTTTTTTTTTTAACATTTTGAGGAACCTCCATACTGTTTTGCAGAGTGGCTGCACCAGTTTGCATTCCTACCATCAGTGCAAAAGAGATCCTTTTTCTCCACATCCTTGCCAACATCTGTTGTTGCCTGAGTTGTTAATTTTAGCCATTCTGACAAATGTGAGGTGGTATCTCATTGTGATTTTGAATTGTATTTCCCCAATCATGAGCAATGTTGAGCATTTTTTCATGTCTGTTAGCTATTTGGATGTCTTCTTTGGAAAAATGTCTATTCATGTCTTTTGCCCATTTCTTCATTGGATTATTTGTTTTTTGGGCATTGAGTTTGGTAAGTTCTTTATAGATTTTGGACACTAACCCTTTATCTGATATGTCATTTGCAAATATCTTCTCCCAATCCGTTGGTTGCCTTTTAGTTTTGCTGATTGTTTCCTTCACTGTGCAGAAACTTTTTATCTTGATGATGTCCCAATAGTTCATTTTTGTTTTTGTTTCCCTTGCCTCTGGAGATGTGTTGAGTAAGAAGTTGCTGTGGCTGAGGTCAAAGAGATTTTTGCCTGCTTTCTCCTCTAGGGTTTTGGTGGCTTCCTGTCTTACATTTATGTCTTTCATCCATTTTCAGTTTATTTTTATGGATGGTGTAAGAAAGTGGTCCAGGTTCATTTTTCTGCATGTTGCTGTCCAGTTTTCCCAACACCATTTGCTGAAGAGACTATCTTTATTCCATTGGATATTCTTTCCTGCTTTGTCACAGTTAGTTGGCCATACTGCCATTATTTATTTAAATAACCTTTTTGTCCCTTTCTCCTCTTTTCCTTCTAGGATACCAACAGGGCTTAGATAGTTTCTCTTGATGGTGTCTTATAATTCACATGGGCTTTCTTCTCTTTTCTCTCTCTCTCTTTTTTTTTTTTTTTTTTGTTGTTATTTTCTTTTGCTCTCCTTGAATGGATAATTTCAAGTGACCTATAAATTCACAGATTCTTTCTTCTGCTTTGATCACATCTGCTGGTGGTATTCTCTACTGCATTTTTCATTTCATTCATTGCATTCTTCACCTCTGAGATTTCTGCTTGGATCTTTTTTATAATTTCTTTTCTTTTTTAAAAATGTTTATTTATTTTAGAGAGGACAGAGAGTGAGAGCAGGGGAGGGGCAGAGAGGGGGAGACACAGAATCTGTGACAGGCTCCAGGCTCCAGACTGGCAGCACAGAGCCTGACTTGGGGCTCGAACCCCTGAACCGTGAGATCTTGACCTAAGCCGAAGTCGGAAGCTTAACCAACTGAGTCACTCAGGCACCCCACTCTTTTGTAATTTTTATATCTCTCTGTTAAGCTTCTCATTTTGTTTGTGCATTGTTTCCCAATTTCACTGAATTGTCTTTCTGTGTTTCCCTGTAGCTCACTAAGCTGAATTCTTTATTAGGCAGATTGCAAATCTCAATTTCCTTGGGGTCATTTACTGGGAAATTATTGTTTTCCTTTGGTGGTGTTTTGTTTCCTTGATTTCATGTTCCTGGATGTCTTGCGTTGCTGTCTTCGTATTTGAAGAAGCAGTCACCTTCTCCAGTCTTTGCTTACTGGCCTCGGGAGAGAAATAACTTCTGTCAGTTGGCTAGGGATTCCGAGGCTTTCCCAGTGCGTGATAGTCCAAATGCTTTTTAAATGGTTATCAAGTTTTAGATCACCTATACAAAATGTATTGGAGATTTTTATAACAGTTTAAGAAGTAAATATAAACATTTACAGCATATGAAGAGATATGCATCACAATAACTAAAATCAGAAATATGTTCCAGTAGGGGCACCTGAGTGGCTCAGTTGTTTAAGCATCTTGACTTTGGCTCGTGTCATGAGCTCATGGTTTGTGGGTTTGAGCCTTGCGTTGGGCTCTGTGCTGACAGCTCAGAGCCTGGATCCTGGTTTGGATTCTGTGTGTCCTCCCCCCAACCCCCTGCCCCGCCGTCATACTGTTTCTCTCTCTCAAAAATAAACATTAAAAAAAAAAGAAAAGAAATATGTTCCAATACTATTTATATAAAGATATATGTACTACTTTTGTACTTTTTTGTAATTGAAAAGCAATACTATTATGGCTGGTAATGGGGAACTTTTGGGTAATACTCTACTTCTTGATATGAGTGCTATTTAGGTTAAATGACTATGTTTACTTTCATGGAGCTATATGCTTATTTGTTTACTTTTCTGTAATATTCTAAATTTAAAAGATTTAAGATAAAGGCAGTACTCATGAAAAATGTAAAATTACAGAAAGTTGACTTAAAATGTCTCTCCACATACTCATACCACATGAAGACCAGCAACCACTACTAACATTTTTTTTCCATTCTCCTGATGTGCAGTTTTTGCCTATAACCTGTATTTCATGATTTCAGATTGTAAAAATAATACATGCCCTGTATAGAAAACTTATTAAACACAGTGAGACATTACATATTTCTCACAGTGGGATGATATGATTGATAGAAAGATGCCAACAGGTGTAGTATAACCATTAAATTTCTTTAATGGCAAAGAATCTAGGAATTTATGAAAATATTTACATTAAAAAATGAAAGGGTTCAGGAGTGCCTGGGTAGCTCAGTTGGGTAAGCGTCTGACTTTTGATCTTAGCTCAGATCTTGATCTTAGGGTCGTGTGTTCAAGCCCCATGTTGGGCTCTATGCTGGGCATGGAGCCTTCTTAAGAAAAAAATATGAAAGCATTCTGATTCTGGTCAAGATATAGTAAGCACATTCTATCCTTTCTCTCTGACTGAATACAACTAAAATCCCTGGACAGATTGCATGGATCAACTGAGTACTCTGAAAGATAATGGTAGCAGGTGGTTTGGCGAAGGAAGCTTTTTTTTTTTTTTTGTCTCTATAGCATACCTTCCAGTCTTGGGGCACTGGGTGGTTCAGTTGGTTAAGCATCCAACTTCAGCTCAGGTTCAGATCATGATTTCACGGTTTATGGGTTCGAGCCCCACATCCGGCTCTCTGAAGTCAGTGCAGAGCCTGCTTGGGATTCTCTGTCTTCCTCTCTTTTCCTCTCTCCCATGCATGTGCTTTCTCCCTCTGTCAAAAATAAACAAACATTTAAAATATCTTCCAGCCTGGACTCAAAGGTAGTGGAAAACCTGGAACTGGGTGCATACAGAATAAGGTCCAAGAGAATCCCTCTCTTTCTAGTCTTAGGAGCAGGAAGGGGGATTCCTATGGGTCAGAGAGTAGAGATGGATGAAGAATATCTTTTTGTTGTTGTTCACGGTTCCCCCCCGCCCATTTTCTCCTGCCCTAGCCCCCATGAAATTCTGTAGCAGTGGAGGCAGTAGTGACATTGGCAGCCAGATGGGAGAGGAGTCCTTTTATTTATAGGGATTATGGTCCCAAGAGCATGGAGACATTCACTGATTTTGTTTTCTCTGTCCTCTTACCACTTTACCCTAGGAGCAATCACAATAGTGGGAGGTACTCAGCAGAGAAACTAAAGCCTTTCCTTTTTAGCCAGAAGACCAGGAAAGGGGCCCTTGAGAGCTGAAAAGTGTCAGGAAGATTGCAGAGAGGAAGGAACTCAACAAAGTGAACCCATAGTTTTATGTATGAACTCTTGGGCTCTCCTCTGAAATAGCATGCATTCATCTGACCCCTAAACAGCATACCAAGAGCTTTGAGGACTCAGCTGTGAGTAGACTCCTGCCTGAGTCCTGTGCTGGCCACTGCATGATATACCTGGAACAGATCAAAACAGTACTACAGGGGCTGTGAAGACTAAACTGGCATTGGAACACAGCCCACAAAAGATGGATAGGAACTTGTGGGTTGGACCTAATCAGTGTAGTTACTGTTAAACAAAAATCCACTGATTTCCATTGCGCCTAAACCAGATCTGGAGTAACATACATAATATCCAGAAATTCAAAATTGTCCCTTGTATGAAGAGTTGGGAAAATCTCACTGTCTCCTAAGGGGAAAGGACAGTCAACAGATGGTAACTGTGACATGTTATAGATGTTGGGATTATCAAAGAATTTAAGGCAAAAAGCATAATTAGAATATAATTAAAACTTCAAGAAGTGAAGATGAACACCCTTGAAACAAATGGAAAATGAGACATTTAAATTTAAAATTGGAAAATTTATAACTAAAACTAAATTAAAAATTCATTAGAGGGACTCAGTAACAGAGTGGAGATAAAAGAAGAGTCAGTTAACTTGAAGATGGAACACTGAAAATTATCTCGTCTGACCCAGTAGGAATTAAACTGAAGAAAAGTGAACAGAGCTTCAGGGAATTATGGGACAATAACAAAAGATTTAGCTTTCATGTTAATGAAGTCTCAAAAGGAGAGGAGATGGAGTAGTACAGAAAACTGAAGAAATTAGGGAAAGGAAGAAATAAATGTATCCCTATTTGCAGATGGCATGATAATCCACTTAGAAAATCCCAAGGAAAAAAAGAACAATCTGAGGGTGAGGGAGGTGAGGGAGGGGGGAGAGGGGGTGACGGACATTAAAGAGGGCACGTGTTGGGATGAACACTGGGTGTTATATGTAAACCAATTTGAAAATAAACTATTATAAAAAAAAAAAAAGAAAATCCCAAGGAATCTACAAAAAGGACTCTAGATAAAACAGTTTTGAATGGGAGGAATCAGAGTATCCATTTCAAGACTTTTTTTATAGCTATGGTAATCAGTAGTAGTATTGGTGGAGGAGTAGACAAATAGATCACTGGAACAGAATAGGAAACCCAGAAATACAGCCAACTGCCTTTTGAATGTTTGTGACTCCCCGCAAATTCACATGTTAAAATCCTAACCCCATGATGATACTAGGAAGTGGGGAGACTTTGGGAGGTGATTAGACTATGGGGGTGGCACCTTCAAGTATGGGATCAATGCTGGGGCGCCTGGGTAGCTCAGTTGGTAAAGCATCTGACTTTGCCTCAGGTCATGATCTCATGGTTCATGGCTTTGAGCCCTGCGTCGAGCCCTGTGTCCAGCTCTGTGCTGACAGCTTAGAGCCTTGGAGCCTACTTCGGATTCTGTGTCTCCCTCGCCCTCAGCCCCTCTCCCGCTCCTGCTGTCTCTCTCTCAAAAATAAATAAATAAACATTAAAAAAATTAAAAAGAAAAATGGGATCAGTGCCCTCATATAAGAGATCCCAGAGAGCTCTTACTCTCTTTCTGTTATGTGAGGACACACAAGATGACCATCTGTGAACCAGGAAGTGGGCCTTTCCCAGGAATGTAATCTGCTAGTGCCTTGATCTTGGCACTACCAACCTCCAGAACTGTGAGAAATTAATATATGTTGTTGAAGCCATCCAGTGCATGATATTTTTGTTGTAGTAGTTCAAACAGACTAAACTGTGCCAGAACAGTTCAGTGGAAGAAGGGTATTCTTTTCAACAGTTGGTGCTGGAACAATTGGATATCCACGGAGTGGTCGGGGGAGAACAACCTAGGCCTAAGCTTCACAGCATATAAAAAAAAGTAACTCAAATGGATCATAGATTTAAATGTAAAACTATAAAAAACGTTAGGAGAAAACATCAGAGAAAATTTTCAGAAGCGCAGCTGGGTGAAGAGTTCTTATACATGGCAAATAAAGCATGATTCATAAAAGAAAAAAAAGGGATAAATTAGACTTCATCTAAATTAGAAACTTTGGCTATGTCAAAAAGTTTGTGGGGCACCTGGGTGGCTCAGTCAGTTAACCATCCGACTTTGGCTCAGGTTATGATCTTGCCGTCTTAAGTTTGAGCCCTGTGTCTGGCTCTGTGCTGACAGCTCAGAGCCTAGACCCTGCTTCAGATTCTATGTCTCCCTCTCTCTCTGACCCTCCCTCACTTGCACTCTGTCTCCTTGCTCTCAAAAATAAATAAAACATTAAAAAAATAATTTAAAAACAATTGTGGAAAGAATAAAAAAAGAGACAAGCTACAGAGTGGGAGAAAATATTTCCAAACAGCATATCAAAGACTCAATATTGAAAGAATATAAGAAAATATCAACACCAACCCCTAAACACCCACTAGATCAAAAAAGAAAGCACAAGAGAAATGGGAAAATGCTTTGAGATGAATGAAAACAAAAATCCCAAAAATGAAAACTTACAGGATGTAGCTAAAGTAGTGTTTGGAGGGAAATTTATAGCTGTCAGTGCCTGTAGTAAGAAAGGAAGAGGGGTGCCTGCGTGGCTCAGTCAGTTAAACATCTGACTTCGGCTCAGGTCATGATCTCATAGTTCATGAGTTCGAGTCCTGCATTAGGCTCTGTGCTGACAACTCAGAGCCCGGAGCCTGCTTCAGATTCTGTATCTCCCTCTCTGTCCCTCCTCCATTTGTGCTCTTTCTCTCCTCAAAAGCAAATAAATAAACAAACAAACAAAAAAAAGGAAGATATCAAGTCAATGATCTCAACTATTAACTACTTTAAGAAACTAGAACAAGATGAGTGAAATAAACCCAAGGCAAACAGAAGGAAGAAAATTATAGAGACTAGAGTAGAAACAAATGAATAGAGAATAGGAAAACAACAGAGTAAGTAAAACCAAAAGTTGATTCTTTTAAAAGAGCAACAAAATTGGCAAGCCTTTAGCTAGTATGACCAAGAAAATAAGATTCAAATTACTAGAATTATTAATGAAAGTGGGGACATTACCACCCACCTTCCAGAAATAAAAATGATTGTAAGGATATACTATGAACAGTAAATACTGTGCCAATAAATTAGTTAACCTAGATGGAATGGACAGATTCTGAAACAAACTAAGAAAACTCATTAAAGAAGAAATAGAAAATCTGAATAGCAGGAAACAGGGAAAGAGTTTGAGTTAATAATTTTAAAACGTCCCACTAAAAAAGAAACAAAAAACTTCCCACTAATAAAAGCCTATCATCTGGTGGCTTTACTAGTGAATTCTGCCAAATGTTTAAAGACTTATCATGAACTCTTCTAAAAAATAAGAAGGAAGCACTTCCAAATCATCCTGTGAGGGCAGCATTACCCTAATACCAAATGCCGAAGACATCATAAAAAAAGAAAACTGCAGGCCAGTATCCCTCAAGAATACAGACACAGTAGCTGTCAACAAAATATTAGCAACCCTGGTCTACCAGCATTTAGAAGTAATGCAAAGTTGGTTCAATATGAGAAGAAAACTCAGTCTTTGTAATATACCTTATTAGGATAAATAAACACAAGATAATCTTAAACACAAAATACAATACTCTTTAATGGTATTTTAAAACATGTCTTGAACTAAGAATAGAGGCCTGTTAAAGCCATTTATGAAAAACTTCTCTGTAGTGTCATTTAATGGTGAAAGACTGAATGTTCTCTTCCTGAGCTCAGGAATAAGATGAGGATTCATTCTCACCACTGCAATTCAACATTGTGCTAAAAAGTCTAGCCAAGACAGTTTTAGAAGAAAAACACATAAAAAGGATCCAGATTAGAAAAGAAATTAAACTAACTGTATTTGCAAATGACACAATCTTGCATATGTAACATCCTGAGGCTTACCCACACAGACATACGGCACACATGCATGTGTTCAGTGTCTTTAGGAAAGTGTAATTGAGGACCCAGTTAGCTATCAGTACACACCTGCTGGCACAGCTAAAAAAAATAGTGGAAATACTGAATGATGGTGGATGAGAAGGAACAGTCTCATATGCTGCCGGGGGGGATGTAAAGTGATACAGGCACTCTGGAAATATTTTGGCAGTTTCTTAGAAAATGTAAACATATCATACTACCTAGCTGTTTGACTTCTAGGTGTTTATTCCAGAGAAATGGGATAGTCCGTAAACCTTTGTGGTAAGAACAAGCGTGACAGGTCCAGGGCAGCCGAAGCTTGGGGGAGATGGAGAGTATTTTCGACAAATAATCCTGGAAAGCTGTGGGACAGAGCCTGTAGTCTGTATAGTTTTTTACACCTTTTTTTTCCTGTTCCCTCTGCCTCACTTGGGCCTTTGGCATATTTATTTTTCTTGGTTGATTCTTAATGTGTGAGTTGGTTGAGGAGAATTTTAAATGTCGAGTGGTGAATATAGGCACAAAAAGACCATCATCTTAAAAAAAAAATATGTGTCCTATGTTAATATAATGTGTATGTGTGGATTTTTCTGAAACTTTCACACGTATTTTCATAATTTGGCACCGGTTCAGAACTGTGGGCACCTCAAGCAAGCTGACAGCAAGGTGGGATGAGCCTGCTCCCCCAGTCTGTCCTCATGGACTAATTCCATTCCTAGTTCCCTTTATTTTCCGAGCCAGAGTAACTGACTCGCTCTATGCTCGTTCCTCTATAGAATTCCTCACGGCTGTTCTGACTGGTTCTAGGAGTTTTTTCCTTCATGTGCACAGCTCTATAATTTCGGTGTCTAATAACAAACTCCTTTGTTTTTGCTTGCAGTGGGGTCTCCCACAAAGGCAGGCAGCAGGGTTGTTTACATTTTTATGTAACGTGGTTCACTTGGGCCTCCTGGGCTTCCATCCTTTGTGTATGTCGTGTCTCTTTAAATTCAGGAAGCAGAAGCATAGATTTTGATCTGAAGGAACCTATGAGTATGGGGCAATGTAAGAAAAACAGGTTTTTGGATCAGGTTGGGTAAATTTTACTTTGGAGTAGCTTTGCATTAAAATATGTACAATGGAGTAGAAATGAATAATGTCTCCTCTTGCTAGGTTCAGGTAGTTTGGGTGGGTAATGAACTAGAACTTCCCTCCCTTGGTTTTCCAGGTCCTGTGAAAATTGACTATTAGTATAACTAATAAAGATCAGTGGGAGGTGAAATTAAGATCATGTCAGAAAGAGTTGAATTTGCTGCAAACCGGAAGTGAATTGGATAGATTTTTCTCTTGTCTGTAGTTCCACCTGTGAGAGCTGGACTGCAGGGGTGGGACCTCTCCCCCTCCTGTATTGCCAGTGTGTGTGCAGAGGAGGCCGAGAAGATTGGGATTACAAAATCGGAATATCCTGGAGGGCTTGGTTTTGTGACACTTCAGGGAAGTGATGTGAGACTTGTCGGAGGACAGAGGTTGGAAAAGCTAGTTTATGGCCTTCAGGGATCCTCTTGATAGTGTCTCTCCGCAGCTGGACATCTCATCAGGGCTTGTTTCCCCACCCCCACCCCGGGGGCAGCTGGGAGGGCCAGTGACGCAGGAGCAGTAACACTGCTTCCCAGAGTCCTTGTTTACGCTGGGTGGGGAGCACTATTGCAGGTCACCTGCCATGAGTGCACTGCTAGAGACTTCTTTGACCTGTCATGCTCCAGGTGAGCCTTGTGAATGGTTGAGCTACTGTGAACACCTTTGCTACTTGGGCCAGCAGCTGCCACCTGTTGGCGCCTCTCTCCATTGCCTATTGAATTGACCCACAGAGGATTCTTTGTATTTCCTTAGAGGGTTGCTGGGTTGGAAAATTGCATATGCACTTAAGGCTTGTTTTTCCACAAAGGTGGAAGGAGTGGTAGCCATTTGTCTTCTTGTGAATTGGCTGTGGTGTGACTCTGCTTCTCGTTTCTGGTCTTGACACTGCTGAAGAGTCACCTCTTTGGCTTAGGTTTCCATCAGTGAGCCTGATCAAGCCAAGACACAAGTCCCAGCAGGTTTCCTGTAGCACAGACCAAAGAAAACAGCAACATGGAACAGGAGAAGTAGGTTTATTCTAGGGTAACACTGGAGAGCTATGGAAGGAAGGGAATTCTAGATCCCTGGCCCTTCTGCTGGAGTTTTCTTTCCTGATTTTATTGGTTTATAAGGTTTTCTGCTTGGAGGAAACAGAAGTTTATTTTGACTCATATAAGCAGAAAGAGGATTTATTGGAAGGATAAAGGATGGCTCACAGACTGGAAAGAAAAGCTGCGGAGCCTCATCTTCAGAAAGGGCCGGTGTCAGAGGAGCCGTGATCTCGGCAGTGGGAACTTGTTGGGGTTGAATAAACACCGCTGCTTTCTGCTCAGAAGCCAAAGTCCAGGGACAAAGGCCCAGCCGGCCTGGTGTGGATCAGGGAGGGGCACCTTGACTGACGGTCTGTCCAGGCCCAATCCTGTGGAGGGAGGTGGTTCCTCCATGCCACAAAGAAGACAGCTGCTGGGCAGGCAGGAACAGGGTTGTGTCCCAGGAACAATTGCCTCACCAGGAGCAGCAACTTCCACCTAATGCAGCCACAGTGAAACTTGTTTTCTGTCAGGAGCCGGGGTTTTTTGGTGTCTTTCTGTTAAAGGCTGACTCCACTGAACTTTTCTTTTTTTTTTTTAAGAGCAAGAGCGAGCATGCAAGCAGGGAAGGGGGGGAGAGAGAGAGCGAGAGAAAGAGAGAGAATCCCAAGCAGGCTCTGCATCAGTATAGAGCCTGATGCCAGGCTCAAACTCAAAAACCATGAGATAATGACCTGAGCCAAAACCAAGAGTCAGATGCTTAACTGACTGAGCCTCCCGGGCGTCCCTCCACTGAACATTCTTTACAAGTGGAACACTGTGCAAGAATGTGTTTTCTGAGGGGTCACCCCTGTGTGAAGTTTTCCCCCAAGAATTTCCATCAGTCTGGCCTGTGCCTAGAGAAAGATGGGGAGGGTGTCCAGAACGCCCCTCGGTTAGAAGGCAACTGAAGGTGATGTCTGTTACTCAGCTGTGCTTTCTTGTGCCACCTGTGAGAACAATGTCCTCTCTGGGGAGTGGTCTTTTTTTTAAGAGAGAGAGAGAGAGAGCACACATGCATGTGTGTGCCTGTGAACAGGGGAGGGACAGAGGGAGAGAGAATCCCAAGCAGGTTCCACACTCAGCTTGGGGGCTCGATTCTACAACCCTGAGATCATGACCTGAGCTGAAATCAAGAATTGGACACTAGACTTGACTGAGCCACCCAGGCGCCCCTGGGGAGTGGTCTTTTAGAAATGCCTACAATGGAAGAGGGTTGAGAGTTTGTTATCAGAGCTAGAGGGACAGTTTTTTGGCCTCTTTGATTAGACTGAATTAGAAACTGCCCATGGTCACTAAGAGCTGACCAGAGGTATGTGTGCGTGCATGTGTGTTGGGATTGATGTCTCCAGACCTTGCATGTGGGCATCCTGAAACACGTCTCCACCCACATCACAGCTGCCTCCCCCAGCAACCCTAGTGTGCAGAACCAGTACTCACTGTTAATGTTGAATTTTCTCCCTTCTTGCCAGGTACCTGCAGATGGTATCCATTGTCAGTGCTGTCCTGCGTGCACCAGGCTGATCCATGGTTACTTTCCGGGATGGCAGCAAGGTGACTTCAGCTGAGGATGACCCTGACTGAAAGGCTGCGTGAGAAGATATCTCAGGCCTTCTATAACCATGGGCTGCTCTGTGCGTCCTACCCCATCCCTATCATCCTCTTCACGGGGCTCTGCATCTTAGCCTGCTGGTATGTTTCTGAGTTGTCCTGGATATGGTGGGCCAGTGTGTTGGGACAGTAGGTTTCCGAATCCTGACTGCTCGGTAGGCCTTGGACTGTGTGTACTTTTTACACAGTGAACTGGAGGCTCGTTGAAGCTGCTGGATAGAGAGCTCTAGTCCTGGGGTGTTTAGCCACTAGACTGAAACAGTCCAAGCTGGCCCCGATGTAGGGATTCCCCAGATTTGTTCAAAATTATTTCAGAATAGTGTTTAGATGCTTTTAAGAAACCACGAGATGATTGAAAGGCATGATCTTTTGGTTTTCCTTCTCAACAGTGCAGTTTCATTTTGGTACATTTTGGTACCTGGTTGAGAACAGGAGCATTCGAGTGTTGCAAAACCAAGTCCATTTGAACAAGTCCTTGGACATCTTCATGCAGGCTACCCAGAGACTTGGTTCTCTGCTCTCCAGTCATTTTCTTGTGGTCACGAGGAGCCTCTTTCTGATCTCTTGCTGATTCTCAGGGCCAGCTGTGGTCACCACCAGGACTATTGTGGTAGCTTGCCTTCCGTCCACATCTGTCTTCTGTCACAGGGCCTCACAGAAGCCGAAGGCTATGGCTTATGATGACATTGTAAAAGGACAGACCTGGTGTAACAAGATACCTGATGACCTTTTTTGGCTCCAAAACACTGACAGCCATGAAGAGAGCCCACTGTATGATCCTTGCCTCTGGAAAAAATTCCGGTTTCCATATTCATCTTATATCTGACGTTTGTTAGATGTAGTCATTGCTGTGCTGGAAGGAGGGTGACTCAGGACCGAGCTCACTGTTCAGTTCTTAGTGATCCCAAGCTCTTTTTTCTAATTAGAACTAAGAAAGATGAGCATCTTTCATTGAGAATTTCCTGCCCGGTGCTTCAGGCATATAATTAAT
The DNA here is from genome assembly GCA_030068075.1 of Paguma larvata. Taxonomy (NCBI): domain Eukaryota; kingdom Metazoa; phylum Chordata; class Mammalia; order Carnivora; family Viverridae; genus Paguma; species Paguma larvata. Next base: position 15,925,913 of record CM057842.1, on the reverse strand, counting down.
CTCATCAATCCTCATAATAACCTTGGGAAGAGGTCCATTTATATTTCCATTTAACCAAAGTGGGGTGGAGGATTGGAGACTTGCGTGGTCTACACAGTTAATAAGCAGGGACACTGGGGGTTAAATCTAGGCATAGGGATTCTGGTGCCGGCACCTATGGCACTCTGTCACCCTGACTCCTCACTCTGGATGTGTATTTGTCCTGATGTTTAAGTCTTGTTCATTTATGTTGTATGGGGTACTTATGGCTACATCCTATAGGATATAAATTAGTAGAACACAGCTCTTGGGTTTGTTTTTCCAAGTTAATTATTTCATTCAGAATCTCCTTCAAGATCATACTTTTCAAAAATCATCTCTCCTTCAAAATCATGCTTTCCTAGGCTTCGCCTATGTGATAAGTCTATGGCTTTCAAACCTGAGCTAGCAACAGAATCACCTGCTAAACACAGATTTCTGGGCACCGCCCCAGAGTTTCCCATTCATCAGGTCTGAGATGGGCCCAAGAGTTTACATCTCTAACAAGTTCCCAGGCCTGGGGACCACGTGTTGAGAACCACTAGACTGTGTCTTTCTTGAAAATTTGTTTGAAGTTTTACCACCTCTCAGTGAAAAGAGTTTTCTTTTTTATTCTGATTTCTGGAGTAGCAGGTTGTGGGGACACTCATGGTTATTATCCCCGGTGTTGCCTTCTGTTGAGGGTGGTGGAATGTAGCTTCCCCTCCACTAAATTCTCAGCTCCTCGATAGCCTCTTTACACAAGCCTCAGCACATGGCAAGGCTATGAGAAATACTTGATGCATGAGTACATCGGATTCAGCTTGTCTGCTGGGTGGGCAGTTTGAGTTGAGAAGGTGGTAGCTGTGGTTCCCCTTCTGCAAACACAGTTCTGGCTACAGGAAACAGAAAGGATGTTTCCTCTTTGCCGCTCATCTTCTGGAGATTGGGTGGAGCCAGCTGAGACCAGGCATCTTCCTGGACAGGGAATGTAGGATATGTGTAGCAGCTGCTTGGGTGCAGTTGGGCCTTATCTTTGAATGAATAATTTGATATTACACAAATGTTTCAGAACAGACAGTTCTTGGATTGATGATATGGGGGCCAGTGGTATGAAAACCTTAGGAGACAGCTAACATGGCAAGTTTTGAGGACTCCCTCTTGACTCAGGGTGAATTAGAATGGGATGGAAGGTTGGGGAAGAGGCAGATGTGATGAAAACAATATTTAACAACCAGTACGGCCCAGATGCAGCCAAGCCTGCCTTATATCTCACAGGTGTTCCTGGCTGAACATCAGTCCAGAGAAAGGACAGGTGAGGCTCCGGGTAGGACTAGGCTGATGGGAAGGAAAGGAAGACTGGTCTTCATTGACCCTCGGATTTGTAGGTCCCTTGATGCTTTTCCTTTCACACACACACACACACACACACACTGTTCCATTTGTTGCCTGACATCTTTGGAGGGGATGGTTGTGTCCTATTTTTTTTTTTTTTTTAAAGGTGATGAAACTAGTGTGGTGAGCTGGTACGTTGTAAGTGTTACAACTGACAGGTCCCTGTGGAAAGCCCTGTACTTTCTCTGCTTCCCAAGGTAGTAGGAACTTTTTGAAGAATACTGTTTGGTGCTGATAGCTTTTATTGCAAGAAGTTTGCTCTCTGAACAAAGAAGCCTGAGAGAGATGGTCTCAGCTGCAGTGGGCCAGGATTAGGACCTGGCAGGACCTGCCTAGACAGAGAACAGAGAGACTTTTTGAGGCAGTAGCCCTACATAACAGAAGTTGAGAGAGCACAAAGTTGGGTTTTATGGCACCTCAGTAAGGTGGCTTGAAAAAAACAAAAGATGGCCATAATATATGCCAAGCTCTGTGCCAGACCAGTGACACACACATCGTTCCTCTCCTCAGAAGTGCACAGTTCTGGGCCCAAGATTGTGCCCAGCGGATGCGACCTGGCCTTGGTGCAAAGGGAGACAATGTCAGGGAGGCTTCTTGGGAGGAGAGCCTGTGAGCTGAACCCTGCAGGAAGAATAAGTGGCGACTTCATCGTTGAAGGTCATCAGGCAGCTCACTCAGCAAGCGGACAGGGAAGGGGGTACCCGGGCAAGCCCCTCTGCGAACTCGCTGCCTCTTCTGATAGCACTACAGTTTCCTCGCGTCTTTGCAGTCTGAGGTTTTTCTTTGAAGAGAAAAACAGCCTGATACTCTCCCATACTTCATGCTGTGTACTTTCCCACACCATCATCTTTGTCGAGTTATCTTAAAGGAGGTTTTTTTTACCAACTTTTCTTAAAATCTGATTGGCTTAGGAAACATTTTTCAAGGCTAGATGAAGTCTCTTAGCCTCCAAAAATGATGAAGTTTGTATCAGAGAATCCACAGGTTGGGGGCCTTTCAGGCCAGGAGACCAGATACTGTGGACCCAGGGCATCAGCCTCCGTGTTCTCTTCTGACCTGGGAAGCTTCCCTGTGCAGAGCAGGTTCCTGCTTCTGTTCAGAGCCTCAGGTTGCCTGCAGAAGACAGAGCGTGGGGAATAGACAGCTTTTAGTAGTTTTACTAGATACCTAGGTTCTGTTCAGTTACTGTTTATCTTGTATTATTCCTGGAATGAGACCCTCATGGAGCTTGAACTCAAAGGGTCCCTGCTCTTGATGTCCCTGTTCAGATCTGGCAGCCACCTGAGCTGTAGAGCCCGTTCTTCAGCACCGGATCACCCTGGGAGCAGTGAACGCTTTTTCCTCTGGGAAAATCTGATGAAACTTGCAGCACGCAGGCACTGTGGCAAGAGGTGTCTTCACATTTCCTCAAGGCTACGCCATAAGGACCCGAGGGTGTGGCCCAGCAGCAGCCCAGCAAGGCAGAGGGCACCGTTGCTCCCATCCCACCCTGGGATGTGGTGGGTGCACTGTTGGGTAAAGAGAGTACTCGAGTGCTGGGCCAGTGGACTGCCTGTGTGCAGGTCACAGGTCAACGTGAGGGTCATTGGGTCACTTGTTGATTCTACAGTCTGCTGCTCATGGCTAGAGATGGTGATTTTAATTTAGAGAGGAAGTTAAATCACAGTGAGGCCATTCTAAACCTCATGAAGGACAGTAATCCTGCAGACTATGTAGGTATTCCAGAGCAGGCCCCTTTCCTTGTCCATTTTCTCTGGCAGGATGCAGTACCTTTGGGCTGAGGCTGCACATCTTAGTTGCATGGTCTTGCTTGTCGGCCTCTCCCCCCGTCTGCCCACATCTCGAGTTTCCCCAGATCACCATGACCCCTTGGGAGGTTGCACACAGGAGCCTGTGTTAAAGGTTCCTTCTTTCTATGCCCGTGTGGTCACTCTAGACACATACTCTCTTCGCGATCAAGAAAGAAATCTAAGTAACTGAAGCCCTATGTGTGACCACGTTTTGGAAAGCCAGCTGGGTAGCTGAGAAGGAGTCCCAGAGCACTACTCGGCTCTGCCCTGAAGCCTGCACTTGAGAGCCCAAGACACCAGCTCCTGTAGCTACAGGGATGCAGACCCTTCAGCATGCCAGAGCCAAAGCCTCCCCCCAGCAGAGGTTACTCCTGGCCTCACAGACAGGCTCCAGAAAAGCTCTGAAATGCCTGTGGGAGATTAAAAGTTCCTTTATCAGCCCAGATTTCCTCCAACAGGAGAGGGCAGGAGATCTCAGAAATACCGCCTTCTAGTCTTTCGCCACCCCACCCCTAGTCCCATACAGTTCTCCCCTGACAAGGGAAGAGAGAAAACATCTCCCACCCTGATGCCTCCAGACACGTGCCTCATGCAACGTCTCTGAGTGTCATTTTTTAAAAAATTTTTTAATTTTTGAGAGAGCAGAAGTGGGAGGGGACAGAGCGAGAGGAGAGACAGAGGACCTAAAGCAGACTCTGCACTGAAAGCATGAGCCCGATGTGGGACTCAAACTCACAAACTGTGAGATCATGACCTGAGCCGAAGTTGGACGCACAACCAACTGAGCCACCTAGGTGCCCCTCTTGAGTGTCATTTCTGTGGTTGCTTCTTCCATCTGTCTTCAGCATCTCCTGAACCCCCACCGTAGATGACTGGAAGTGAGGAGGAGACGAGACTAGAGCCAGTAGCATCCACGTAATTGTGGCATACAGGGCAACAGGACAGTGCAGGACTGTTTGGTCAAGAAGCAGGGGAAAGGACCTTTAAAAATCCTAAATATACTTGCATGGGAGTGGGTGAGAGGTTCCCCACACCATCCGAAAGCCCACCCTGACCCAGGGGATGGCCGTTGCCTCACCCTGCCCCAATACACAATGGAATGTGCACACCCTGCCCCAAGACATAATGGAATGTCCAACCCCTCTTGTTTTTATGTTCAGGCCCCTGCCAGGGGTTGACAACTAAGGGGATATGTGGACGGGGAGGGCAGGGCCAGGTCCTGGGATGTGAGAGGGCAGAGGAGCTGGTGGCCAAGAATCTGTGCCAGGGAGGAGGGACCATGGGTGAGCCTACAGTACATACCCTCAGCACATGCTGTGTTGTGATGGCCTTCACTTCAAAACACAGGTTTAAAGATAAATTTATTAAGAATTTCCATACCAGGAAGACATCCAGATGGCATACAAACATGTGAAAAGATTTTTAGCATCACTTATCATCAGGGAAATACAATTCAAAACCACAATGAGACACCACCTGACACCTGACAGAGTGGCTAACATTAACAACTCTGGAAACAACAGATGTTGGTGAGGATGTGGGGAAAGGGGAACCCTCTTACACTGTTGGTGGGAATGCAAACTGGTATAGCCACTCTGGAAAACAGTGTGGAGGTTCCTCAAATAATTAAAAATAGGATTACCCTATGGCCCAGCAATTGCACTACTAGGAATTTATCTGAAGGATACAAAAATGCTGATTTGAAGGGGCACATGCACCCCACTGTTTAACAATAGCCATATTATGGAAAGAGCCCAAATGTCCATCAACTGACAAATGGATTAAGAAGATGTGGTATATGTTGTGCATGCACATGCACGCACACATGTACATAGTAGAATACTACTCAGAGATGAAAAAGAATGAAATCTTGTCATTTGCAACAATGTGGATGGAACTGGAGGGTATTATGCTAAGCGAAATAAGAGAAAGATATCATACAATTTCACTCATGTGGAATTTGAGAAATTTAACATGATCGTAGGGGAAAGGAAGGAAAAATAAGATAAAAACAGAGTGAGGCAAACCATAAGAGACTTAAATACAGAAAAAAAACAGGGTTGATGGGCATGGGGGTGGGGAAAATGGGTGATGGGCGTTAAGAAGGGCACTTGTTGGGATGAGCACTGGGTGTTATATGTAAGAGGTGAATCACTGGGTTCTACTCCTGAAGCCAAGACCACACTGTATGTTAACTTACTTGAGAATAAAATAAATAAATAAAAATAAATAAGAATTTCCATAGAGCTACTGCAGAACATTAAATCCCAAGCGCTGGGGACCTTCTGAGCATGGGGTCCTGTGCAGCCATATGGGTTATGAAGCCAGCCTTGTAGGGAACATCTGGTAGATAAATAATCCTGAGCATTTCCTGAACCGCTTCCCTGTGGCCGATACTGGGGATGCAGAAATTAAAGTGGCATGGGCCCTCCCTACACATTTCTTACATTAATCATGCAGATGAAAAGGCTCTGGGACTAGTGTTTGCAGGCTGCCTGGGGACAGAGGAGTAGAGTGCTCTTGTCGCCTTGAAGGATAAGCAGGAATTTGGCCGGCCTTGGGGAGAGCAAGGGGAGCGTTTCGCTTCAGGCTCCCCTAAGACAAGGATTTGAGTACGTACACGTGACTTACGTGTAAGGGGATGTGAGCACTGGTAGGAAGGTGGAAAAGTGAAGTAGGAAGGAGCATCATCCAGCAACTTACCGCCACAGGGAGCTGTGCAATCTCACTGGGGAACACTGAGAAATGGTGCAGGACGTCCACCTCAGAGCTCCTCACCTGGGTGTGGGGGAGCCGGACTACGTGCCAGGGTCAGCAGACTTTCCCTGAAGGGCCAGGTAGTAAGGGCACATGCAGTCTCTGTCACGTAGTTTTGTTTTGTTTTAAGTAACCCTATAAATGTGTAACAACCATTCTTAGCTCATGGGCCACACAAAAACAGGCAGTGGTCTACAGTTTCCCAACCCCCTGATCTATACAACAACATTAGCCACTAGTTGAGGGCTGCCTCCAGCCAGCATCAGTTCCCACCGCTTAAGCAGAGAGGCTTCCAGTGGCAACAGAACAGTCTCAAGTGAGAAAGATATAAGTGCTGACAGTCGGAAGTTGAGCCAGCATGCCCAGAAGTAGGATCAGAAGGGGAGGGCATCAGCAGCCTCTGGGGATGTGTTGGGCAGCCAGATGTGGGGACCAGGCCTTACAGGCGTGGTGGCAGGAGGAGTGTGGGCTGGGTGGGTGGTGGGGAAACCGGGGATTTTAGTTCCATATTTGATTAAGAGATAAGTGATTTCAGGGGTAGAGGCAGAGAGTCTAGCTGGGCTAGTGCATTCATTGCTCCAGGTGAGAATTGATGGCTGCTTAGTCTAAGCTGAAGGCCTGGAAGTGGTGAGATGTGGTGTCTGGATTTATTTTGAAGGTGGAGCTCTCAGGATTGTCTGAAGACCAGATGTGGAGAATGAGAAAAAGAGGATCAAGATCAAAGTGCTTGGCCTGAGCAGCCGAATGGGTGGAGCTGAGACAGGAAAGGCAGGGGCGGTTTCAGAGACCTGGTTCGTTTCCTTTGCCCTTGTAAGAGCAGGCTAAGCCAAGATATAATCTGGTTTTAGAAACGAGTTTTGCGGAAGCAACATGGGGGTGGTTGTAGAAATCTACAGACAGTTTCTTTCTTTAAATGTATAGTCTGTTTTCTAACCTTGGAAAAGGGAGTGTTTTTACTTTTGAAAATTGCCTGACAGTTTTCTTCCAGGTTTCCCTTTTGGCTAGAATTTGGTAGCCATGGACGGTGATTATTCCCTTGCATTTTGCAGTTTTATAGAATCTTTTTCTTGGTGTTTTTTTTTCCGCCTATGTTAAAAGGGATATATGGTCGTCGTTTTAAGTTTTGTAACAAAACAGAAATGCAATATAAGGTATTAGAGTGTGGTGCAGACTCTGGTGCCTCTGCTGACATCCTGGTTTTGTCACTTTCTAGTGAGGATATAGCTTCTGCATGTGACACTGGGTTGTGCTGAGGCTTAAATGAGCAGATAGATGGAAGGCACTTGGTTCGGTGCCTGGTGTATACTACCTGGAGTAGTAGGTGCTCACTGAGAGGAACCATGACTAGTACAGAGACAGAAACAGGCAAGCCCACTGCCAATGGTAAGAACCATGTTGGGGTGAGTATAGGGTACTTCGATAGCTCACGGGAGGAGGGGCCCCAACCCAGGCTTTGGGGAAAGACTTCTTGTGGCAAGTGGTACTGGAAGTGAGGCCTCATTTAGGAGAAGAATAGGCAAGTGTGTTCCAGCAGGGACAGAGCCTCAGAAGCAAGAGAGCAGTTGTGTGGCTCCATGGCAAGGTTGGGGAATGGCTGTGAGCCTTTTGAAGACCTGTGGACTTTATCCTGAGAAAGTGGGATGCTCTGGAGTGTGCTGCCCTTCTTTCTCTTCCTGCTGCAATGTTTAGACTCCTGGAATTCACAGATATTTTTTAGTAATTCACAGTTTGAGAAACAGGCTGCCTTCGGTTCAGTCCATGTGTTTTGGGCAGCTGTGGTATGGAACGTGAGTGTAGATGTAGAGTGTCCTGTCTGCTTTCATCTTGTAGTGAAGCTAAAGCTCCATCAGTCTTCACTCTGGGCCCCAAGGCTCCTCTCCACGCTCAGAGCCCAGGGGTCAGCTCGTGTGTTGTGCAGGGCTTTCCAAAGCAGAACCTTAGCTGAGTCCAGAGACAGCCTTTGACACCTGCCTCCAAACAGCTGAACCTCAGCTTTTGGAAGCAGCGAGAGAGCCGCAAGCGTTCATGGACAAGGGAGTCTCCATGTGATCGACAGCTGATTTCTCCTCAGAAACCATGGAGGCCAGAAGTCAATGAGATAACGTTTAAAATTTTGAATGAAAACTTAATCAAGTATCTTATATTCTACAGAACTGTTCTTTAGTACTGAAGGAAAAATAGAGATATATCCAGATAAACAAAAGCTGAGTGGGCCTGCACTACAAGAAACACTAAAGCAAGTCCTTCAGGCTGAAATGAAGGGATACTAGATGGTAATTTGAAACCATAAGTAAAAGTAATACTAGTAAATGTAACCAGACTTTTATATTTTTGGTTTAGTTTATAACGTCTTTCTTTGTCTTTTATGATTTAAAAGGCAAGGGTACCGAACAATAATTTTAAACCTGTGGTGATGGGCAAACGATGTATAAATTGTAATCTGTGATAATAACAATATAAAAGGGAAGAAACAGATATATAGAAACAGCGTTTATATACTACGGAAACTAAGCTCCTCAGGCTAGATCATTTCAGCTGTCTTATTTTCAAGGTTACTGATCTTCCTCCTGTCTGCTCACATCTGCAGAGCCCCTCTTTAACAATGCTACTCGATCTAGGTTGTTTTAAGTTGTTAATAATAATTGTAATCTCTATGGTAACCAAACAATAACCTGAAAATACATAAAAAGAAAGAAGAAGGGAGTGAACGTGGCATACTACAAAAATAAGCCAAATACAAAAAAAGAGCAGCAGTTGGAGGAATTGAGGAACAAAAGTCATACAAGACATACAAAAACGACTACATGGCACAAGTAAATCCTTCCTTATTAGTAACCACATAAAATGGGAGTGGATTTAACTTTGCTGTTGAAAGAGACATTGGGGGCGCCTGGGTGGTTTGGTTAAGTGTCTGGCTCTTGATTTCAGCTCAGGTCATGGTCTCACGGTTGGTGCGATCGAGCCTCATTTTGGGTTCTGTGCTGACAGTGCTGGCTGCAGAGCCTGTTTGGGATTCTCTCTCTTTCTCTCTCTCTCCCCCACTGGCACGCTTGTGGATGTGCCCTCTCTTTTTAAAAAATAAACATTAAAAAAAATAAGACATCAGCGGATTAAATTTACAAAGAATCTGTCTATATGCTGTCAATAAGACACTTTACTTGAGATACAAGAACACAAAGAGGTTGAAAGTAAGGATGGATGGAAAAATATATTCCATGCAAAACAGTAACAGAGAGAGACCTAGAGTGGCTCTATGATTATCAGACATCTAAAAGGTGACGAGATAAAGGACAGTATATATTGATAAATGCTTTAGTACAGCAAGAGCACATCACAGTTATAAACATTCACACACCTAATAACAAGGCCCCAAAATAAATGAAGCAAAAATGGACAGAAATGAAATGAGAAATTGAAAAATCCACAATTATAGTTGGATATTTCAGTACTTTGCTGTCAGTACCAGATACAAGAAGAGACAGCAAGATAAGGAAACGGAGGACTTGGGCAACAGTGTCAACCAGCCGGACCTAACAGACATGCAGAGAACACCCAGCAATAGCAAAAAAGAGATTGGCGGAGTGTTGGCGGAGCAGCCTCCAGGATAGACCAATAGACCATACGTTGGACTACAAACAAGTCTCGATGGATTAAAGAAGACTGAAGTCAGATAGAGTATCTTTTCCAATCGCAGTGGAATGAAACTGAACATACGAGAAGGAAAACTGGAAAATTCACAAGTAAGTGGAAGTTAAACAGGATATTCTAAAACAACCAGTGAGTCAAGAAATCAGAATGGAAATCAGAAACTACCTTGAGGCGGGGACAATAACAAAGACATGAAATACCCAATCTAATGGGATGCTGTCATAGTCGTGCTACGAGGGAAATGTGTGGCTATGAAGAGGACTCGGTACTCCTATCTAGAATATATAAAGAGCTATAAATCAATGAGAAAAAGACAGCCAACCCAATTAAAAAACAGAAGAGAGGCTTCACGAGAGGGTATGTCTGAATGGCCAGCAAGCATATGAAAGAATTTTCCACATCGTTGCACATTGAAACTGCAGGGAGATACCGCTGCTTCCTCCTCCACGTGTTACCGTTAATTGGCCTGATAGTATCAAGAGGTAACAAGTATTTGGAGCATTGGAACTCCTTTCACACTGCTGGTGGGAACATACATTTATTTGTGCAACTACTTTGGAAAATTGGTGTTCTCTACAAAACTAATAAACACATACACCCTATAAAATAACACTTCCTACTGGGAACACACCCAACAGAAATGAGTGCTGATGTCCACGAAAAACCACCTTCAAAAACGACAGTAATAGCTTTATTCTTAATAACTGAAACCGGAAACAGCCGCAGGTTCCTCGACAGTGGAATGGATAAGTGTACTGTAGTCTGTAATTCAGCGGAATAGCACATACGCGCAGGAAAGAATGATCTGATATGTATGGATGAATCTAGCAGATAAAATTTAAGTGAGAGAAGCCAGTCACAAAAGAGTACACCTGTAGGATGGGTGATTTCGTTTATAAGCCGTTACAAAGGCAAAACAGTTTATGGCGATAGAAGTTCTGATAGTAGTTTGGGGTGCTCTTCACTGGGCAAGGACACAGGGCTGCCTTCTGAGGTCCTGAAAATGTTCTATAGCTTGATCTAGGTAGTGGTTACCCAGGTGTGTGCGCATATGTAAAAACTCATTACATTAGATAGTTAAGGTTTGTACATGTATTATATCAAAGGTAATTCTCAATTAGAAACAAAAGTTTTGTTAAGTGAGACATGACGCAAAATGAAAATGTACATGGGTTTGCCAGCTTGTTGTAAGGCCAGGGCTTTTCCTGTGTGAATGGTGCGTCTAGCGTAAAATCTAGTGGAAGGTACACCATCAGTGTGTTACATACAACTTTTGCGGTCTCTTTAAATTGGAGCAGTTGCCCAGCAATATGCATCAGGATCATTCTGGATTTTTATAGATTTCCCCCCCATTTTCTTATTGTTGTCTTACTTACATTTGACAAGTTTTTTTTTTAACATCTTTATTATGTCTCAAAATATTCATCCAGTCTGTTTTATGAATTGGACTTCCTTGTAAGCTTTCTCTGACTATAGCTTTGAGAAGTTTTTTTTTTTTTTTAAATGTTTATTTTTGAGAGAGAGACAGAGCACGAGCAGAGGAGGAGCAGAGAGAGAGGGAGACGCAGAATCTGAAGCAGGCTGCAAGCTGTCAGCACAGAGCCCATTGCGGGGCTCAAACCCATGAACTGTGAACCCATGACCTGAGCCGAAGTTGGATGCCCAACTGACTGAGCCATCCAGGCACCCCAGTTTTTTTTTTTTTTTTTGGAAAGGTTTTCTCTCTTTTTTTTTTTTTTAAGTTTATTTTGAGAGAGAGAATGGGCATGTGTGTGCAAGCAAGGAGGGACAGAGAGAGGAGAGAGAGAGAGAATCCCAAGCAGGCTGCATCCTGTCAGCTCTGAGACCGACATGGGGCTACATCTCACAGACTGTGAGATCATGACCTGAGCTGAAACCAAGAGTTGGATGCTTAACTGACTGAGCCACCCTGGGGCCCTGAGCTTGAAAAATTCTGATATTCTGATGTGGGTGTCTTCTGAGTTTCTTTCTAGCTCTGAAGTTTTATGACTCCGATATTTTACACACACCTATGGTCCCAGCAGGGAGAATGCAGTGCAGCTGCACTGGCTCCTGTGTCACTCACCTCGGCGCAGACTGTGCTCCTGCCGTGTCCTAACCCTTCTCTCCTTCTTGTTCGTCCCAGCTGCCCACTGCTGAAACTGCCCCTGCCAGGGACAGGACCGGTGGAGTTCACCACTCCTGTGAAGGACTACTCGCCCCCGCCTGTGGCCTCTGACCACAAACCAGGGGAGCCCAGTGAGCGACCAGAGTGGGTAGGTGCTCAGCGTGTGGCTGGGGAGATCCCTGAGGGTTGGGTGGAAATTGGCCAAGGCAGGGGGTTCTGGGAGTGAGAGTGGGGGCGGCCAGCTTCGGATTGGTGAGTACATGTACTTGAACGGCTTTACAAAGGGACCGCAAGTATTTTGTTACACAGTTAATGAAAAACCTTTTATGAAAGGAAATACCAAATGACACAAAAGTGTGACTATCCTAAACAGCCGGGTGGGATCTGTGGTTTTTGTAGCTGTGGCCAGATGGGTCTGGATTCCTACCTGGACTGCTCACACACCGTGCCCCGGCCCGAGCAGTGCTCTGGCAAACAGGCCATCTCCTCCTTGTCCCAGGTGGTCACAAGAGCCATGGAGCATCCTTAGAGAATGTTCTGTGATCATAGTTTCATATGTCAGTGTGTACCTCACTTTTTCAGATGTTAGGTCTGATTTTCTCCTCACAATGCAGTTTGGTAAAAAAGTGTTGAGTCATTGTGTTTTGGATTTTTTAAATCCCTTTCATAGTTAGCAAGGGGGGGCCCAAGGTGATGAAGTGCCTCAGTTATCTAGTTCTACATGGGGTCAGCACTGGATCAGAACTCCAGGACTCCTGACCGCAGGTCTCTGCTTCTTTTGGACCATAGTGTACTCAGTTGACTGCCTCTGAACTGAGCACTGATGTAACCGAGGAAGTAACAGTTGCTCTAGCTGAGGGTCTCAGATGGAGGACCTAACCCGCTGTGACGCTGGACTCATCTTTTCGAAATCTTACGAGCTTGATTAGCCCGTCTCTAAAGCTTTTACCTGCCAGGTAGGGGATGAAGTGTCCTTCCTTCATACATTGTGCTTTGGTCCCATGGGTTTGTGCTGGACTGAGTCTGTTGTTGAGGAGGAAAACCAAAGCTTGGGAAATAGAGCTCTTCCTCTCTCGTCTTCTCTCTGACGGTGACTGTACGTTGCTCTCTGTTTCCCTTATAGGTAATATAGCAGTCAGGTAACTTGTAAACTTGCCCCTACTGTTGCTGAAGTACAGACTTAGCTGGTAAGATAAGTGTGTGTTAAGCTATATATTAATCTGGCTTAATGGGACTCTGTCCATGAAGGTCGGAGGGAGCATGGTGTGGTGCTGGCAGAAACAGGTTCTGTAACTTCATGTACCAGCTTGACCACTGGCTCCACTATGGGACCTTCTTGGTTCAGACCTTTTACCTTCATTAATCTCTTGAAGCAGTTGCACCACAATATGGACTGATGGTTCGTGGTCACAACAGGGTAGTCTGTGTTTGTGGATGTTTCATGACTAGAAGAGTTCGCTGGGCCTGATAGTATGTGATAGGTGTTTATTGATATGGCTATTAGGGGGGTGACTTGTTTGTGAGCTCTTTAAACTTCCTTAATGCCCTTCATTGGTCTGGGATGATGATAGTAACTGTAGGTGTACAAATAACTTCAGGGCTCAACAGTCAGAGGATGGGCCATTTTCTTCTCTTTGGAGCCCCTACCCCTTACGGATTGAGAAGGACCCAGGCCTCAGTGCGGTCACCTAGCGTTTTGCAGGTCAGGGGTCAGTTCTCTTACCTCCACTGACAATCCATGATAAAAATTCAGGCCAGCAATATAGGAGTGGTAAGGACTGCTTTAGTTATAAAGAACAGAAAACTCAGCTCAAGCCAGAGTAGGCAAAGGCATTTTTGGAGTCTTAGAACTCAAGAACAATATGGTTTGGGCCTCAAAGGGAGTCCACCTCTTGGCTCTGCTGGCTCCACTCTTCATCTGCTTAACAGCTCCAGGAGCTTGAGCCCTGTGTCCTTGCAGTATCTCATCCGCTGCAGGAGGAGAGGGTGCCAGGTTGTTTCTAAGTGAGATAACCTGCCTGTCCCCAGCCCAGATCCTGTGGTGAAGGGGGTGCTTTGTTGACTGGCTTTATCAGCTAGTTGTCTCCATCGCTAGGCTTAGAACAAGAGAGGACCATTTCCAAGGGAAAATCAAGAGGCTCAGGCACCGGGCGCAACAGTGCAAGCACCTGCTGCCCACCAAGGAATGAGAACATCCTTCACTTCTCCATTTGTTCCTGTATTCAGCATATGTTTATTGCATGTCTGCAGCGTGCCCACAGGATGATCTAGGGGACACGTGGAGCCTCACAGCTTCTGGGGAGATCTGTCTGGTTAGAAAGAGAAGACAAAGATGTCAGTTCAAAATAAATATAATATATGTCAAAGGGACACAGGAGCCAACTGAAAGAGTTCCCAATGGCCAGGGCTGGAAATTAAAAGCTATTTTGCAAAAAAATAAAGTAGTATTGGATTATAACCCAGAATATAAAATAAATATCTTGAGTTCATGTGATTGAATAAGTAAATGGGGGAGAATAGAGAAATCCGGGCAAAAATTCTAAATAATTTATGTAAATACTTTGTCCTCAAGGGGTTAGAATAGAACTCCTCTTCCTTAAGCATGGGCTGTGTGTAGTGACTTCCAAAGAATACTATATGGAGAGGGGGAGCAAAGAATCACTTACAGTGGAGAACCAGACAGATACCTCCCCAGCAAGGAGGTCAGGGTCAATGTCAGCAGTGATAGATCAGGCCGATAGTACATACCCTCGATGTGTGACAGGTGAGGCCCTCTACCTCTGGTCTTCTCCCAAAACCCATAACCTAATTATGGGAAGAAGATTAGATGAATCCCAGTTGAGGGACTTTTTATACAATACCTGACCACTGTTCCTTAAAACTGTCAAGGTTATCAAAAACAAAGAAATTCTGAGGAACTGTCACTAAAGAAAACTAAGGAAACCAAATTTTCTTAGTTTTTACCTAATGTCCTTTTTCTCTCCCAGATCCCATTTAGGGCACATTAAATTTAGTGGTCACTTTCCCTGTGGCCTCTCTTGGCTATGACAGTTTTGCAGACATCTCTTGTCTTTGATGACCTAGACAATTTGGAGTCTCGGCCAGGTATTTTGTAGAGCACTCCTCCAGGGGGATTTGTCTGTTTTTCTCTAGCTTATACTTGGGTTATGGGTTGGGGGAAGACCGCGGAGGAGAAGTGCCATTCTTGCCACATCCATCAGCCTCCTAAGTTATTTTTTACATTCCCATACATTGAAGTTCAGTCTTTAGGCCATAAAGCTCTTGGTACAAAATTTTAAAAAGGCTTTCTAGTGGATATGTAATCTCCCTGTGGTTTTAATATGCCTTTCCCAGATGACTAATGTCAAGTGTGTATTTGCGTATCTTCCTTTGGTGTTTTTAGGTGTTGCCCATTTTGAATGAAGTTGTTTGGATTTCTTTTTATTGAATCGTAAGTCTTTCCATATGCCGGAGATGGCTTTCCGTGTACAGTCCTTTTTCTCCCCTTTTGCTGGAGTGTCCCCACAGTGCGATGCCAGCTGCACTGTGCATTCTCGCCTTTGTGTGTCCTGCAGAGGAGACTCCAATCCGCCCTGCCGGGGCCTGGTGCTCTGAGACAGGCCCATCCTGTGTTGGAATCACTAACCAGTGGCCTTGTGGGGTTGAGAGGGGCACTTCTTTCTGGAAAGATGGATGTTTCTACTAGAGGAAGAGAAGAGCGAAGCAGAAATGGTAGAGACTTTCCATTTAGCACACGCATGTGACCTTGGGCAAGTTATGTGACACCTTCCTCCCCTCGTTTCTGCATTCATAAAATGGGGATGATAATCATACCTACCTTATGTCCGTCAGAGGATTACATGGAGGCATGCAAAAGCTTAGTGCAGTGCCTGGCCCATCATTTGCATTTGACACATGTTTGTGGCTAGCACTGTTGTCATTGTCATTGATCAGATCTGGCCAAAGTTCTGGAGGGTGACCAGAGTTTACGTGCTTGGACTGCCCTCCGGGGTGCACCAGGTCTGCACGCCTTATTCTTTAGCCTGAGCTCAGATGCCCCTGTCTCCAGGAAGTCTTCCCCAGCTCTCTTGCAGGTGCGTGCCCTGCCTCCCCTCTGCGCTCTGTGTTTCCGCCCACTAGAGATCATGTTCCATTCAAACGTGTATAGTCCAATATTTTAACATAGTAGATGCTCAAGAAAGGGTTTTGTTGAGTAGAGAAACAGCATGGCTTATGTAGCAGACCAAGAGTGTAAAGTGAGGCATCTTTCCTGGAGCGTGGTAGGCGGTAAGGTGGGGCCAAGTTGAATCCGGGTTGTGGGGTTTCAACTCTACTGGTATGGGCAGTGGGAAGCCAGTCCCCGAGAGGTAACGGTGTGAGGAAAGTGGCAGTAAGAAGGTCAGTTGTGTTGACCTTGGAGAAACTTAGAGACAGATGTGACCATGCTTAAGGAAAGGGTGGGGGTGGGCAAGGGGTGGAGGGATTGATCTTCAGGAGATGCCAAATCCAGTTGTTATAGTTTGAAGCCATGATGATGTGACCACATATAACTGACATGTTTTTGGCCACTTTGCTGGATGGTTATGTGTGTTGTGTTGTTTTGGTCCTCCAGTGATGCGGTAAGGTCTGGGATTCCACCCCCGTTCCCTAGTAAGGGACGGGGGGTTAGAGAATGTAGACACCATTGTCCACAGCGCACAGCCGGGGCTAGCACTAGAAGTTGAACCCAGGTGGGTCGCCTGAGCCTGCCCTTCCTACCACACCACACTCCCTTACCTAAGGCCCAGGGCTAGAGGACAAGGATCAGGAGCCCCGTTTTCCAGAAGAGCTGAGTTAACAGGACTTCTCTGTCATGTTCTGAAGAGAGCCCCTGGGTGTGTCAGTGTAAAGATAAACTCCCTGGAGTTTGCTCTGTCTGCATGGGAAGTAAGGACTGTGTTTTAAACAAAACAAGCCTGAGGTCTCCTGCACCGGCTTGGCTCCCCGAGACCAGGTCATCGTGAAATCTGAACTTCAGAGCCCTACCTGGCAGGCTGCAGAGCTGGCTGGGTTGCCAGGGCCAGCATTACAGTGTTTGTGGTAGCTGGCTGAGCCTGACACAGGGTTTCCAAGGAGCCCTGGTCAGGAGCCTCATACTGTGAATGGTGGTGGCCAGAGACCCCAGGGATCCCTAGGACTTCAGCTCCCCTCCTATGCTGCTCATGTTGGGCCTTCCCATCTGTTTCTTGTTCTCTGTGGCAACCGTCATGGTTCCCAACTACCCAGGCATGCTGGCTGTTGAAAAACAACAGGATTGAGAGTTGGGTGGCCCTGGCTTTAATCCTGGCTCGGCTATCTCTCAGCTGTGTCCTTGGACACATCCTGTTATGTCTCTGGGCCTTGATTTTCTTATCTGGGTCCCATAGCACCGGGTCTCCCAAGGCTGCATTCAAGGTGTCAGTCAAGGCTGTACCCTTCTCCAAGCCTGGTGTAGGGACACTTGACTTTCAGGGTCTCTCGGCACCCACCTAGCAACGGGCTCCTTGCAGGCTGTTGAGCTGAAGGGTTCTCATTCCTCAACAGGTGTTGGCTGAGGGCCCCTCAATTCTTTGCTTTGTGGACCTTCCAGAGCAGCTGACTTCATCAGAGTGGTGGTTCCAAAAGAGTGGGGCAAGGGAAGAGTCATAGTCTTCCATGGGGCGCCTGGGTGGCTCAGTCAGTTAAGTGTCCGACTTCGGCTCAGGTCATGATCTCGTGGTTTGTGAGTTCCAGCCCTCCATCGGGCTCTGTGCTGACAGCTCAGAGCCTGGAGCCTGCTTCGGATTCTGTGTCTCCCTCTCTCTGCCCCTCCCTTCTCACGTTTTGTCTCTCTTTCTCTCAAAAAAATAAACGTTAAAAAAATAAAATAAGAAAGAATCATAGTCTTCCAATTTTTATTTTTGTGTGTGGCAAAATACAACATAAAATTTATCATCTAAACCCTTTTTAAGTGTGTAGTTCACTGGTATTAAATACATTCATTTGTGCAACCATCCATCTCAATAACTTTTCATTTGGTAAAACAAACTTTGTACCCATTAATACCCCAGCCCCTGGCACCCGCCATTCTTCTTTCTGTCTCTATAAATTTCACTACTTTAGGTACCTCATATAAGTAGAATTGTACAGTACTGACTAATTTCACCCAGCATAACATCCTCAAGAATCATAGTCTTGCGTAACCAAGTGACGTGTCATTACTTTTGTTGTAGTCCGTTTGTCAGAAGCAGATCGCTAGTTGCAGCCCCCTCTCAAGGGGGATTGCCTGTGGGCAGGAGCACCAGGAGGTGGGGGTTACAAGGGCCATGTTAGCAGACTGCCTGCCACAGCCTCCATCTAGTGAGGAGTCTGCCCTCTGTGCCTGTGGGCATCTGGATCCACTAGCCCTTATGCTTCCTCCATCACTCATTTCGGATACCACGTGTTGCGTCTGTTTCCGTGTCTGTTTCTCACTTGAATATCCGGTAGTGATTATGATAGGGCCTAGTGCAGTGAGTGGTGGGCCCTGCCCCCATCCTAGCTACCCTTCTAGTGCCTGCCTGCCTGCTGTCCAGCCACCAGTATCTGCATCTGATATGTCAACGGATCTCTGGTGAAAGCCTGAGGTGCTGGAAGATTCATGCCCCCTAGGAGTAACCCTCAAGCAGTAGCTACAGGGGTTGGTATGTAATACCTCAGCTCTCTGATCCCTTAGGTGGGATGACTCAGCTAAACCCCATTACCGACAGAGGTCACTTGTCCAGTAACACCCTTTGTTGGCTGCTTTCCCTCCCTTGTTCCTGCCCTTACTCCCCTTCCTGTATTTTCTGCCCTTCCAAATAAACCACCCAGCTTAGGGTCTGCTCCTGGGAATCCCAAACTGAGATCGTGAATGACCAGAGTCAGGCCCATACCTATTGAATAAACCACTGTAAGGGAGTTTTGATGCCCAGAAGAGGGGGTTGAGGGCACATATGTTGGGTGACGAGCTTGCTCCGATCATGTGAAATGAGGGGATCAAGACCTTGGAAGATTTGGAAAGATTTGGGAAGTTCGTTTGGAGGTCAGGGAGGGTGTATCAAGAGGCTTCCAGCAGAAGGAGGCTCAGCCAAGGCCGGGAGCAGGGATGTGCAGTAAGAATCGTTGGTCTGTGGCTCTCGCCTCGTGAGGCTGGCCGCCTGGGGCGTGCAGACAAAGGAGCGGTGGGTTTGCGCAGCGCTGGTGGAAGGACAAAGGAGAGAGAGGGCTAGGGCGAAGGGAAGGAGCTACATGTTCTGATGAACATCTGATGAAAGCCGTGGATCCTCTCCCCTAAAAGTGATGATGGTAGTAATAATACACTTCCAAGCAGAAACTTAAAAAAAATTCGGGGAGCAGGGTGCTCCTAGAACTCCTAGAGTCATTCCTAAAGCCCAGGAGAGGGCTCTCGTTCCTGAGGTGCGTTCATCAGTACTTCATTGGATGGTGGCCTGAATGGTCCTGGCTGGGGGAAGGTGCCTGGGTAGGAAGGGGACTGGAGAAGAAGTGGGGTGCCCTTCCAGGAGCTAGAAGGAGTTTTGCACTCAGAAACAAAGGGTTCAGTTGCACAGGCTCAGCGGGCCCGAGGGTAGAGGTGGAGGGCAGAAGAGGTGGTATGTGTAGTCGCAGCCTTGTGCCCAGTGGGAACAAACCTAGGGCTGGAGGCTCCCTGGTGTCATGCTGTGCCTGGATGACACGCCTTGTCCTTCACAGGGCTTGAGGATGATTGCCCTGGGGATGGCTCTCCTTGTAGAGCTGTTCGTCTCCAGATAGCTCCTCCCCATTCAATGAGGTGCTGAGGAGTTGAGTCAATGAGGTGCTGTTCAGGTCAGAGCCTGCGGCAGCCAGCTCCATCCAGTTCCTCTGTGCCTTTGGGCAGCTTCTAGCAGCCTGAGTCCGGTGCTGACAAAGCAGGTGAGGCCTTCTGTCCCCAGAGCCTTTGTAAGACTGGCTTCATAGATGTAAACTTCACAAAGGCTGCCTTGAGTTGTTCTTTTGTGCCCAGGGGCCCAGGAGGCCTCGACTTGCTGTTCGTGTTCAGCATCCTGACCTTTGCTTGTGCGATAACCTGGAGTCGGGCATCATCGAGTGGCTCAGTGGCCTCTCATTTGCTCCCCTACCCTGTGGAGTCCCTGGTGGCAGCACAGGTGTGGGGACGGCCCTCTCAGCACCCTCCAGCCGGCACCACAGCACGTCATGGCCGTGGACGGTCTTCCCTGCCTCCAGCTGGATGACACTGTAACTCCAGGGCAGCCTTCCGGAGCACTGCTTTCATCTGGTCACCATCTCAGAGACACTTAGGGGCTTTTCTTTGTCAACTGGTTAGAAACCAGGCAGCTCAGTCAGGCGTCGTCCTAGCCATCCCTCATTTTAGCTGTGATTTGTATTATAACCTGGCAGGACTCCTTTGTGCTGTCTAGACTGGCTGTGCTCTCAATCTTGGCTGTAATCCTGCCACGGCTAATCCAGTACCTCATTATGGGGGTGGGCCATGACCGCTCCGTCACTGGGAGTTCCTGCTTGCCTGTGACATGTCTGAACACTTTGGCCACTTAGGTGCCTATTGTTAGCTCTTTAAGGGCAGATGGCAGGTTCTAGTGAAAAAGTGTGTGATGTCCAGTGAGGAGACATGGGTTTGACACCTTGCACCACCCTGCAGGAGTCATGAAGCCCCAGCTAGTCACCCTGCATCTCAGAGGACTGTTGTGGGGGGTTGATGAAATGATGTGCCACACTGTTCTATTGCTAACATTTCCGTTAATACCTAATCTCTGCATGTGCTCTTCGTATACGTGCGTGTGTGCGTGCGTGTGTGCATCTTGGTGCTGCAGGGTGAATGTCAGTCACCGCCCCCCCCCCTTTCACAACGAGGAAACTGAAATCCAGAGAAGTCAAAAATGTTTCCAGGGCCATACACTCGGAGAGCTGGGATTTAAAATTGGGTCTTTCGATCTTTAAAAACCACTGACCTGCAAGTGGCAGGATCAATAAGACAGGCCGCACGCACCCTGTTGGGAGCTGATGGTCTGTGAAGTCGGCAGACGTTTTCTGTAGAGGGCTAGATGGCGAATGTTTGAGGCTTTGTGGGTCACGCGGTCTCTGTTGTGAACACTCTCCTCTGCCGTTGTTGCTTGAAAGCAGCCATGGACAGTACGGAATGGAGTGGGCCTGGCTGTGTTCCTGTAAAGCTTGACTTAGAAAAGCAGGTGCTGGCCTTGATTTAGCCCGTGGCCATAGTCTGCTGACCCCTGATCTATTGGGAAGCGTGTAGGAATGTGGTTCATAAATTGCAAAGAGCCCCTTAGGGATGTCTTCACTTTGGAAAGCCCGTTCTTTGGGCTGCATGGTGCTTTGCCCATGGTAGATGCTCAGTAAATCCTTACTGAGTGCAGGCCCATTTCTCCCTCATGTGCCGAGCTGACCTTTTCACCCCTCCCCTGTTTCTTCTACAGTACGTGGGTGCCCCCGTGGCTTATATCCAGCAGATATTTGTAAAGTCCTCAGTGTCTCCCTGGCACAAGAACCTCCTGGCAGTAGATGTGTTTCGTTCACCTCTGTCCCGGGCATTCCAGCTGGTGGAAGAGATCCGGAACCACGTGCTGAGAGACAGGTATCCCTGTCAGAAGGTGGGAGGGTGGGGGTTGGGGTCTTCGGTGTGACTCCACTGAGCCCGCCGTCGCTGCAGAAACTGCACAAGTGAGGATGGTGGGTGAGCCACTTTCACCTTCCTCAGCATCCTGGTGGCCGCGGTGGCCCCACTACCCCTGATCCCGCATGGATGGCACACACACTTTTGTTCTCAGGTCTCAGACAGAGTAGGTGTCTGACCCTGTGACAAGCTGATGGGGAACTGCCTGCCTCGTGCCTTAGATGGCCTGTTGCCCGGCAGTTATGAGATGTGGGTACGGTGGTGGTGGTGGCCGAGCTGAGGAGAAGCACACTCCCCTGGGGATCGCTTCTGAAGCCCGGGCCCGGGTGGCGCTTCCCAGCCCCCACTGGGTCCCTGGAGTGTCCTGGCTTCACAGGCTGCTTCAACCACTGGGTTTTAGTTAGCTGAGGGCTTTGACACACATTTTGGTGAATGAAATGAAGCGCCTCAATTTCACCCTCAGCTCTCTGCCCACCGAATTGGCTGAGGTGTCTTAGTCGGTGGAAGGTTGTGCATGTTCCCAGAACTCGCTTCTCAGAGAGGCTTGGGCCCCAAATATACTTTGGAGGTCAGTCAGCCACATGGTTTGGTTGTTGGCCACCTAGAAGAACTTTCTCCTGCTGCCCTAATCCTTAGGCTCTTAGAGATACCAGGCATCTGGGAACCTGATGACAGAGGGTCCCCCTGTAAGTGCAGTGGGCCTGCCCTGCGCTGGCAGACACGGCAGGTGCCTTGTCCTATGTCCTGCACAGTTCCGGGACCAGGGGCCTGGAGGAAGTGTGCCTGCAGGTGACCGACCTACTGCCTGGCCTCAGGAAGCTCCGGAACCTACTTCCTGAGCATGGGTGCCTGCTGCTGTCCCCTGGGAACTTCTGGCAGAATGACCGGGAACGCTTCCATGCTGATCCTGACATCATCAGGACCATCCACCAGCACGAGCCCAAAACTCTACAGACCTCGGCCACGCTCAAAGGTACCCCAAGGCAGGTTCCCGTAGGGGACTGCAAGTGTGCCTGTTGGTCACTTTGTCCTTTTTGATGGGTGCTCTGGCAGATCAGGGGTTACCCCGTGTTTCTTGGAGTGGGGAGGGGTCCTCGGCGGCTCTACAGCAGCTGCTTCCTCTGTCAGTACCTGCTGGTTTCCCTCTGCAGACTTGCTGTTTGGCGTTCCTGGGAAGTACAGCGGGGTGAGCCTCTACACCAGGAAGAGGATGGTCTCATACACCATTACCCTAGTCTTCCAGCGCTACCATGCCAAGTAAGGCCGTCAGCTCGGGGCTCCTGGCTGGGCCGTGGAATTGTACGAGGCCTTGAGTAGTCCCTGTTCTGGTCTAGGATGTCCAGAATGCCCCCTCTGGGAGTTTTCAGGTCTCCTGTTGAAATGTGTCTCTCTCTTAAATTGAGGGATGCTGTCTTTTCACATTTGAGTGGGGATGACCTAACTCCTGGTTAAGAATAGGGACTAAGGCAGGGCTGGCAAATTTAGTGTCCTGGTGCTCCACCAGGCTTTCTTGAGCCTGTAGCAGGGATCCCCAGCTGGAGACTACTGAGCCTCATGTGGCCTCAGGCCTTCCCAGCAAAGTGCTGTCGGCAGCTCCCTAGCAAGTGAGAGAGCACTAGAAATGCCTCCAGTTGGCTGTCCTGGCGGGCGTTTGGCATTGGGTTTGGCATTGATAGGCTGGGGAAGGGGTGTTGAGGAAGGAATGGGCCAGGTGGGGTGGGATGGGGGGCTCTTGTGACAACTTTGTAATTCTTTCAAGGCCCCTTGGAGACTAGGGAAGTTCAGACACCACAGAAGAGCTTCCTCCAACATGGGGAGGAGGGAAGCCCTGACGGGCCTTCCTTTCAGGGATTGTCTTTGCCCCTGGCCTAAGAGGCAGTCCATCTATCCCACTCGCTCCATGACCAGGTTCCTGGGCAGCCTGCGGGCCCGTCTGATGCTCCTGCACCCCAGCCCCAACTGCACCCTTCGGGCGGAGAGCCTGGTCCACGTGCACTTCAAGGAGGAGATTGGCATCGCTGAGCTCATCCCCCTTGTGACCACCTACATCATCTTATTTGCCTACATCTACTTCTCCACGCGTAGGTCCACAGCATGGAGGCTGGGAGCTTCCTCCAAGCTAAACAGGCATTCCAGACCGCCTGCTTCCCTGCCTCTGGAGGTGGCTTGGGGAGACATGTCAGACACACCCAGGGCTTCATCCCCCAGCAGTCTCAGGGGCTTGGGTGGGTCCATGGCTTCTCTGGCTTCTCAGGAAAAGAACTTTCCTGGGTTAGGGTTCCCAAAAGACACACTCTTTCTCTGAGACTGGGAAGTATACGTAGCCGTCTTTTTCTTTGGTTAAACCAGGGGCCATCCCTTCCTCAGCTGTCAGGGCACACTGTACTCCTAGGAGCTCCGCACAGAAGGGCCCGTGTGAGTCAGGGTCTGGGGGAGATGCAGCCCTGATGTGCCTTCTCTGCCCTCCAGGCAAGATCGACATGGTCAAGTCCAAGTGGGGCCTGGCTCTGGCTGCCGTGGTCACAGTGCTCAGCTCGTTGCTCATGTCTGTGGGGCTCTGCACGCTCTTCGGCCTGACACCCACCCTCAACGGCGGGTAGGTCCCCACCAGGTTCCACTGAACTTCAGGGAGTGCCCTCAGGCTGGAGAGCCCCTGGGCTTGCCGTTACCCTGTATCTTCACGTTGTTATTTTGACATTTAAGAGGCACATTTTTTACCTTTGAGTTACCGGGCTTGTATTCATACACATGTATATGTAGTATATCTATATATACATATAATACATATACAGGCAGGTGTGTGTACGTACATATGTGTGTATATGTGGGATGTATTCATATATGTCTATATAAGCATGTTTATGCATATGTATGCCTTGGTACTGCATATGTGTGTGTATATAGGTGTATGTGTATGTGTGTTCATATATATACTCCTGCATACTACTCCTTGATGGCTTAAGGCACACATGGGTAGGAGGTTAAGAAAGGTACATTTCTTCCTTTTTTTACTATTAACATTTAAATTAATAGAATAGGTCATTCAGAGTAAGTTTTTAAAAGACCACAAGCACAGGGGCGCCAGGTGGCTCAGACGGTTGAATGTGCGACTCTTGATTTTGGCTCAGGTCATAATCTCGTGGTTTGAGCCCTGCATAAGCTCTACACTGTCAGTGCGGAGCCTGCTTGGGATTCTCTGACTCCCTCTCTCTTTATTGTTCCCCTGTTTGTGCTAGCATGTACACATCTCTCTCTCTCTCAAAAATAGATGGATAAACATCATTAGAAAAAAAAAAAAAAACAGACACAAGCACACTTGAATTTGCTGCTTTTCCATTGATGCTTGCTTCTTTTATCCTTTCTCTCCGAGTCAGCTTCTAGGCCCCGCCCACCTGTCCCTTAGTGGTCACTGACTGACTGGCTGTCCCCTCCCTGGCTTGTCAGGCCGGTTGCGGGAGCAGTGACGTTGTGTTGTCTGTTACTTCCCTTGCTCCTAGAACACTTGCTTCCTTTCCTGAACCTGACACTAACACCCCCTCCCTCGCGGCAGGCTGCTGTGCCCTCCGTAGAGCCCTCATTTCCACCGCCCCACAGCAGAGAGCCCACGAGGCATACCTCAGCTGGTGTGCCCTGTCTCTCCTAGTTCATCACCAGTGGTGTGAGCCTGCAGGCTCAGAGAGCTAGTAGTTTTCTTTAGGACCAGTTCTCCGAACAGCCTCTCTAGAGCCGAGCAGGGCTTGGGCTCTGCTCATTCCCCTTCCACTTAGTCCCAATGGCTTGGGCTGCAGTGCTGCCGGGGGGTCCTGGCCACAGTCCTTTGCTCTGGCCAGCAGAGTCTCGTGAAGGCTGCTCTGACAGCCGGGGGTTCCTCTGGCCCTCCTTCTGCTGTGCTGCATAGATGGAGGCAGGGATGCTTGCAGGTCTGAAAGTTGAGAGCCGGGTGGCCCTGTGTGGCACAGCAGGGGAGTCTAGGGCTTCTGCTCTGTGCTTCTGGAAGTCACTCAGCAGCCTTCCACTACAGGCATCAAATCCCACAGCCTTCCTGGGGCCCAAACTTGTAGAGAACCAGTGTGTGTTGGGGGCCCTCATCGACACTGTCCTCACCTTCTCCCTCTCTGTCCTCAGAGAGATTTTCCCCTACCTTGTGGTGGTTATTGGGTTAGAGAACGTGTTGGTGCTCACCAAATCCGTGGTCTCGACCCCAGTGGACCTCGAGGTGAAGCTGCGCATCGCCCAAGGTAACACGGCCGGCTGTGGGGTGCACCAGGGCAGGCTGGTGGGCGGTCTGTGCTGGGCCTCCTGCGGGAGAGACGGGGCCCCGGAAGTCGCCTTGCTCTGCCCTCTAGTGCAATCTGGTGTGGGCTACCAGGCCTTGGCATCTTATTAGCCTGTGCCCTGGGGAACCAAAGAATCGCTGGACTTTACTTTGTCCTGGTTCATGTGTCAGTACGAACACAAACTGGACTCTGCTGCGGGACTCCTGTGTTCAGTGGCCCTTTATCCAGACTGGTACTTGGTGCTTTCTCTGCCCACTACAATCCACCACACTAGGCCCGGGCTTCTGCGGCTGCTCACTTCAGAGACGCTGCCTCCACAGCTGCCAGAAAAGGCCCTGTGGACTCAGTGCCAGGAGTTGGGGCTCGGGGTTCTGACGACAGTGGGCAGAGAGCCTAGGCTTGAAAGTCTGAACCGTTGCACTTCCTCTTCCAGAGGAAGGAAAGTCCCTAGGTCTGTGGGAACAAGGCCAAGGGTAGGCTGTTTATTCGTTCGAGGAACCTTAGTGAGCTTCTGTGAGAAGCCAGGCCCTGCACTAGATGGGGAGCTCTGAGGACATGAGGGGACGTGGCCGCTTCCCCACCAGGGGCTCACTATGGGGGAGGGATGGAGGAAGGACATAGCTGGCACTTGCATTGCTCGGGCCTCTGCCACTGTGGGCAGGCACACTCACACCATGCCCATGCCGACTGGACAGAACAGTTCGTAGAGGCTGGCGTGCCAGAGGGGGTGGCACTCGACTTTCCTCTTGGGTCTGCTCATCCTGGCACCCTGCCTCTCCCTTCCTTTGTCCCCACCCCCACCCCTGGTCCCTTCCCCGTGGCGGCTGTGCAGCGACAGCAGCACCTGGAGCTTGGGGACCGGCAGGGTCCCGGGCCTGGGCGCTGTGGTGAAACGGCCGCCTCGGAAGGCAGGGTGCCCTCCCCACGCCTCTCCCCTCTGAGGAGCAGAAGGTTGTGTGCAGACGTGTGCTGGCCCCACAGCCTTGTTGTCCTCTGCAGGCCTAAGCAGCGAGAGCTGGTCCATCATGAAGAACATGGCCACAGAGCTGGGCATCATCCTCATTGGCTACTTCACCCTGGTGCCCGCCATCCAGGTAACGCACCCCTCCCACCCCCCCGTGGGCCCGCCACGGTGGGGAGCGAGGAAGCAGTTGCCCAGTTCCCCAGCTGTGTAGGGCACCCTCGCCTGGGAGATGGAACCTCTCTGCTTCCAGGATGGTGGTTCTGTGCACAGAGTGCTCCTGGCAGCCCTGGTTCAGAGGTTCTCAGCCCAGTTCCAGTCAGACCTGTTTCTCAGTTCTCAGGCAGAAGCACTGCGGGGCCCCTGAGCTGGTGCCCTCCTCTCTCCTAGGCTTAGCCCAGACCCCCATATGTGGCTTCCGGACACATGGCCCCCGACAGGAGGGCCAACACCCATTGCTCAGAGTGGCTCCTCTCTTGGCCAGATGCCTCACTCGGCTGTGGGGCTGTGAGTAGGCAGAGGAGGACCTCCACTAAGCCAGGACCCAGACTCGGTGACCGTTGCGTGAGGGGTTGCAGGAAGGGAGTGACGTCCTCCCCGTCCTTCCCCAGGGCTGGCGGGCCTATTGAGTCGTGGGGGTAAGCAGAGAACAGAGGGCTGCAGGCCTTTCCCCAGAGGGCATCCGCAGGACACATTGCCATCTTAGGACATTGGAACGAACATGGCCACTGTGCCACCACATGCTAGATCCCTCCTCTACCCCCAGATTCGAATGGCAGCAGTGGTGAGGGGCAGGGGAGGAAGGCTGACATGCGAGGAGATTCCATCTGTTGTCAGAGCTTAGGGAGCAGAGAGACCTTTCTTCAGTTTCAGGGCAGAAATTAATTCCTTCCTGCCCTCTTGCCCGCTTTGGTCCCTTGCAGTCACTGGCCAGGAAGCTTTCTGAGAGCCCTCATGGTGGGTCAGGCCTGGGCTCCGGGCAGGTTGTTGGTCATAGCATTTGAACAGGGCCAGGGGTTAGTGGGGGAGGGCTTTTTGGGGAGCAGGCTGGTGGGACTCAGAGCTTTCAAAGTTGGATCAGGTCCTCCTCTCTAAGGGGATTGGAAGGTTTAGGGGGAGCACACACCCTTCAGCCTTCTGTGCTAGAGGTGCGTGGGGTCTCTGCTGCCCCCTGGTGGGAAGGCGGGAGCAGCTGGCACTGTCTCTCCTCAGGCCACTCCCAGAGTCAGAACTTACCAGTATCTCTTTGTTGTTGTGCCACTGCTCTGCAGATTCTGAGGTACCTGCAAGCAGGGGAGCTGCTTCTCGGGTGCTAGGCCGTGATGTCATCGTGTCCCCTCATCTCTAATTCCAGGAGTTCTGTCTCTTTGCCGTTGTGGGCCTGGTGTCCGACTTCTTCCTTCAGATGCTGTTTTTCACCACTGTCTTATCCATTGACATTCGCCGGATGGAGGTAGGAGTGGGCTGTGCCCTGCCCCAACCAGCGTCCCCCTGGCCCTCGCCATGCTCAGGGCGTGGGGCGAGAGCAGTGTGGACCTTGGTCAGGGTCAGCCCTCCCCGTCCCCCGCTCCCTGGACAGCAGCCTGGAGCCCTGACTACTGCACCCCCACAGCTAGCGGACCTGAACAAGCGGCTGCCCTCTGAGGCCTGCCTGCCCCCAGCAAAGCCAGTGGGGCGGCCGGCACGCTTCGAGCGACAGCTGGCTGTGCGGCCGTCCACACCCCATACCATCACACTGCAACCATCCTCCTTCCGAAACCTGCGGCTCCCGAAGAGGCTGCGTGTCATCTACTTCCTGGCCCGCACTCGCCTGGCACAGCGCCTTATCATGGTACCTGTCATCCCTGCCCTGCCCTCTGAGAGCCAGCACTCAGTTCCCTCCATACTCTTGTACTTTGCCTTGGAGGTGGGGGGTGCTCCTCAGGCCATCACGGCCCTGCGAAGCCTGGCTTTGGGGGGCTGCCCACCATACCTTCCTGTCCAGACCCTGGTGACTTCTGAGGTGAAGCCTATCTCTGGGAGAGGCAGCCCCAGGGCGATCAAGTGGAAGAGTCATCGTCTCTCTAGAGGGACCCAGTGCGGGAGCCTGGTAGATGGGGGTGGAGCCGCCATGGTTCCCTGAGCGGGGTTCCCCTGCTACACAGTGCACAGGCGTCAGAAAATTCTGGCCAAAATAATTCACTGGCTGGGCTGGGGAGAAGCAGAGGAGCAGGGCTGGCCACTGGCCAGCCATGGTGCTCCCATGGAGCTACAGTGAGGGGGAGCAGGGCTGAGATCCTCTGAGGGTGGGGGCACCCATAGGTGTCTCTGAAACAGGTCAGCCAGCCGGTCCCTATTGCTGTGCTGACCATGAGAATGGTGGCCACTTTTTGAGATGGGGGTTGGGGAAGTTCTAAGGGTGCTCTTTGTATTGCTAGGCCAGGAAACCCAAACCGTGACCGTAGAAAGGGAGCTAGATCCCTCTAATGGCGGTTGGCCCAGGTGGTAGTGAAAGGACTTGACAGAAGGGAAGACAGGTTGGGGCCTGTGTGTCCTCTCTGCACCCCCAGGCCTGAGGTCCCTGTGCTGCTTCCTCCAGACATGAGGGCCAATGCTGAGGGAGCTCAGGGGCTACCCAGAGGCCACGCTGAGCACCCCCTGCCCCCCTGCAGGCTGGCACAGTTGTCTGGATCGGCATCCTGGTATACACGGACCCGGCAGGGCTACGCACCTACCTTGCCGCGCAGGTCACAGAACAGAGCCCGCTGGGTGAGGGCTCCCTGACTCCCATGCCTGTGCCTAGCGGCGTGCTGCCCGCCAGCCACCCGGACCCTGCCTTCTCCATCTTCCCTGCTGATGCCCCTAAGTTGTCCGAGAACCAGACGTTGCTGGGAGAGCCACCTGAGCCTGGGGGTCCAGCAGAGGGCACCCATGACGGCCCAGTCCCAGAGGTAACCTGGGGACTGGAGGATGAGGAACTTTGGAGGAAACTCTCCTTCCGCCACTGGCCTACACTCTTCAGCTACTACAACATCACCCTGGCCAAGAGGTGAGCTGGGCTGTGCCAGGTGGTGCTCACTGATCCCAGAGCATCCCTTCCCCCTCGGGTGGGAGACCGCCTGGTTTGGATTCCTTTCAGAGAAACAGCATAGGGCTGGGAGGTAGAAACTAGTGCTCCAGACCGCCGCAGCCCGAGTCAGCAGCATTGGGCTGTGCTCTGGGGAGTCCCAGGCCGCTGGCAGCCCCTCAGCTGGAGTGAGATCAACCCGCTGGCCTTTGCCCACTCTGTGCCACGATGGGTGGTGGGGGCGGCCGGCATTCAGTGATGGTCTTATGAGTACTGCTGTCTGTACCAGAGCAGGGTTGGGTGTCGGAGCTGGGCTGGGAGGGACAGGACTCTGCACCGCCCCCACCCCCTAAGACTGTCCCCAGAGGGTGGGCTTGGAGTCCTACAGGTTGAGCCAGTCTGCCTGGCAAGCGGGGAGGGGCCCTTCCGAAGGCACCCCACCAACCCGCCCCCCACCTGCCCCCCACCCGCCCCCAGGTACATCAGCCTGCTGCCTGTCATCCCGGTCACACTCCGCCTCAACCCCAGGGAGGCCCTGGAGGGGCGGCACCCTCAGGACGGCCGCAGCGCCTGGCCCCCAGGGCGGCCGGGGCCAGGTGGGCCCTGGGAGGCTGGTCCCAGGGCGCCGGGGACGGCGCAGGCCCATGGCGACGTCACCCTGTACAAGTAAGGCCCAGAAAGTGAGTGGGGGGAGGCATGGATGGCCAGCGAGGGCCGCTTTGCCCCTAACTTTGCTCCTGCCTGCGCAGGGTGGCGGCCCTCGGCCTGGCTGCCGGCATGGTGCTCGTGCTGCTGCTGCTGTGCCTCTACCGCGTGCTCTGCCCGCGCAACTACGGGCAGCCCGGCAGCGGGCCCGGCCGGCGGCGGCGCGGGGACCTGCCCTGCGACGACTATGGCTACGCGCCGCCGGAGACGGAGATCGTGCCGCTGGTGCTGCGCGGGCACCTCATGGTGAGCGCGGCGGGCTGGGGGGCGGGGCCGGGGGCGGGGCCAGGCTCAGCCGGTGCCCACGTGCCTTGTCCCCGCAGGACATCGAGTGTCTGGCCAGCGACGGCATGTTGCTGGTGAGCTGCTGCCTGGCGGGCCACGTCTGTGTGTGGGACGCGCAGACCGGGGACTGCCTCACTCGCATCCCACGCCCGGGGTAGGTGCCTGGTGCCCAGCCCTGCCCTTCCCCCCATCCTCCTCCCACACCCCCTGCCCCGTCACCCCCCTCCGTCCTCACTCCTCACTCCGTCATCCCGGCCCCCGACAGGCAGCGCCGCGACAGTGGCGTTGGCAGTGCGTTCGAGGCTCAGGAGAGCTGGGAACGGCTGTCCGACAGCGGGAAGGGTGGCCCGGAGGAGCCCGGGGACAGCCCTCCTCTGCGGCACCGCCCCCGGGGCCCTCCGCCGCCCGCCCTCTTTGGGGACCAGCCAGACCTCACCTGCCTGATCGACACCAACTTCTCGGCACAGCCTAGGCTCTTGGAACCCACACAGCCGGAGCCCCGGCACCGGGCCGGCTGCAGCCGTGCTCGCGACGGCCCGGGCTATGACTTCAGCCGCCTGGTGCAGCGCGTGTACCAGGAGGATGGCCTGGCACCCGGTCCTGCGCCAGCCCTGCGCCCACCCTCCCCTGGGCCCGGGCTGCCCCTGACCCCAGAGGAAGAGGGGGGCTGTCCTCTCGAGAAGGGCTCCCCGTCCCTGGCCTGGGCCCCCAGTGCAGACGGCTCCATCTGGAGCCTGGAGCTGCAGGGCAGCCTTATCGTGGTGGGGCGGAGCAGCGGCCGCCTAGAGGTGGGTAGGGGCCCCGGGGTGGGCAGAGGGCAGTCCCTGCGCGGCTTTGAGGGCCTCCCCGGCCCACAGGTGCTCACCGCCTCTGGGCCTGCAGGTGTGGGACGCCATCGAGGGCACGCTGCGCTGCAGCAGCGAGGAGGTGTCCTCGGGCATCACTGCCCTCGTCTTCCTGGACAAGAGGTGAGAGCGCTGGGCTGCTTGCCCTGTCCCTAGACATTCCCTTCCTCGTCCCTTCCTGCTACTCAGCCCCACCCTTGTGAACAGCGGGTAAACCACACAGTGTGGGGTGACAAGCCTTCAGAATAGGCCCTTGACCACTGTGACTGGGGAAGAGGGAAACCACGGAGTTTCCCCCATTAGCCTGTGACTGCTGCCCTGATCAGGTCTTGGTTGCGTTTTCATGGCAGAAAAATGCTTTTTCAGGAGAATTTTCTTGTGAAAACTTCTTTTCCTGGTTGGTGCTGGACACTTCCCTCTCCTCCTTCCTTGGCATGCCCGTTGGCTTTGGGTGCTCCCTGGGCTCCATCTGCACATACTCCCTGTGGGCCTGGCCACCAGAGCTTTCACTCCCCATTCCGGGCTGATAAACCCCAGGTCTCGCTGTGACCAGATGCCTCCTGCTCAACACTTCACCTGTCCATCCATGCTGGCTCTGTCCTCTGGGGTCCCTGACGTCTAAGCTAGAGCTGAAGCCTTTTTCTTCTCAGGGCCAGGGTACCCACTGTCCTTAGCTCTCAAGTTCTGCTGGCTGTTGTCATTTTTGACCCGCTAGGCTGTGCTTGCATAGGCAGTGGCCGACACCCTCCTCTCCAGCCTAGCCAAGTTCATTGGGTTCCTCCCTCCACACTTGGAAATTCTTCCTCGCTGCTTGTTTTCTCAGGTTTAGGGAAGGCCTCCAGGTCTTAGCCCAGCCCTCTGACACCGTACTTTTGCAGTCTGTGGCTTGGACCCTTCAAAGTCAGGGCTTCTAATTCCTTTTGCTGGAGTAAGATTTTATTTTATTTTTAAATTTTTTAATGTTTATTTTTGAGAGGGCAGGCAGGGAAGGGTCACAGAGGGAGACACAGCATCCGAAGCAGGGTCTAGGCTCTGTCCTGACAGTAGAGAGCCCGATGCGGGGGCTCCAACTCAAACCGTGAGATCATGACCTGAGCCAAAGTTAGATGCTTTAACTGACTGAACCACCCAGGCGCCCCCCGGAGTAAGATTTTAAACCACTCACTTTGGAGGTTTTGGGGCCACTGGGCAAATGCCCCCATCTCTACTTAGGAATTCCTGGGCTGTGAAGAAAATCTTTTCTTTGTGCAAAAAGGAAATTGGGTGGCACTTGGATTGAAGCTGCTTTGTCTCAACAGTACCTCCTGTGGCTCCAACTCCCCTTGGGGCTGAGTTCCCCATCTCAGAAGCCCCTTCATTAGCTCCAGGCTGTGGAGGGGAACCCCACCCCCACGTGCTTGTTTTTTAACTCCCAGTCTTACATGATGTTCTCCAGGTACCACTTGACACACTACCCCTCATGACCACCCTGCGAGGTGGGTAGTTGTCCCCATTTCACAGATAAACCAAGGCACAGAATTGTAACCTGGGTCCCTCAGCTTCAGCATGTTCCCCAGCCCGTGCACTTGCCTCTCGGCCATGGTCCGTAGGTCTGTTCCCATATGCCCGGTGGAACTGACCTGTTAAGTGCCCATAGTACTCGGCCCCAGGCCTGGGCATTCTGAGGGAGAGCCATCAGCAGCCACTCTTTTTCAGGATTGTGGCTGCCCGGCTCAACGGTTCCTTGGATTTCTTCTCTTTGGAGACCTGCACTGCCCTCAGCCCCCTACAGTTCCGAGGTCAGAGGGCCCGTGCTGGGCGGGTGCACCTGGTGGGTGGAGTGTGGTGGCTGCCTGCAAGGTGTCTTCTTGGAGATTCGTTACTGGGCCTGTTGTCCCCAGGGACCCCAGGGCGGAGCAGTTCCCCTGCATCCCCTGTGTACAGCAGCAGTGACACGGTAGCCTGTCACCTGACACACACCGTGCCCTGCGCGCACCAGAAACCCATCACAGCCCTGAAGGCTGCAGCTGGGCGACTCGTGACTGGGAGTCAAGACCACACGCTGAGAGTGAGTCAGCTCTGTCTCTTGGGTGCTGGGTGATGGGGAGCATTTGGGGGGCAGCCAGGGAGAGGATGCAGAAGGGATTTCCCAGCCAAAATGTAATTGGGAAAATGCCAGAGGTCAGAACCTGATGCTTGTCCCTGCCCCAGGTGTTCCGTCTGGAGGACTCGTGTTGCCTCTTCACCCTGCAGGGCCACTCGGGGGCCATCACAACTGTGTACATTGACCAGGTGAGGGGGCCATGGGTTCTGTTTCTGACTGTGGGCAGCTGGCCCTCAGAACTTTCTGGGAAGCAGGGAGGACCCACTCCCAGGGCACCGGGACACCCTTGGGTCTTTCCTCTAGACCATGGTGTTGGCCAGTGGAGGACAAGATGGGGCCATCTGCCTGTGGGACGTGCTGACTGGCAGCCGGGTCAGCCACATGTTCGCTCACCGTGGGGATGTCACCTCCCTGACCTGTACCACCTCCTGCGTCATCAGTAGTGGCCTGGATGACCTCATCAGCATCTGGGACCGTAGCACAGGCATCAAGCTCTATTCCATTCAGCAGGTGGGCACATTGGGGGCCACAGGACTGTTGGGTGTTTTAGAGAGGGATTCAAGATGCTGAGTTATCCTTTGTCTCCAGGACCTGGGCTGTGGAGCAAGCTTGGGTGTCATCTCTGACAACCTGCTGGTGACTGGCGGCCAAGGCTGTGTCTCCTTTTGGGACCTAAACTACGGGGACCTGTTACAGACAGTCTACCTGGGGAAGAACAGTGAGGCCCAGCCCACCCGCCAGATCCTGGTGCTGGACAATGCCGCCATCGTCTGCAACTTTGGCAGCGAGCTCAGCCTGGTGTATGTGCCCTCTGTGCTGGAAAAGCTGGACTGAGTGGGGACAGGAGCTGAGTCTTCTGCAAGCTGCCTCTGAACTGTTCTGCCTTGTTAACTGTAATAATATTAAATTTTTTTTTTTTTTTTTTAAATCCTCCTATCTGCCATGGGCCTTTCGAGCCACTTGCATCTTGTCCTAGAGCTGCTCCGGCACCTCTGCGTGCCCCTTCCTGCGCCTGAACCCCAGTACTTAGTCACATGGTTCTGAGAGCTGTTCCAGACAGGAGCTGTACACCCCAAGGGTGGCCCCACCGTCATCCTACCACCTATCCACATACAAGCTCGCTAAGAGGTTCCAAGTGGTGCTACTACTCCCCCAGGCAGCAATGGGCAGACACTGGCCACAGAGGGGATTGGTTGGTTGATTACTTTAATAGCAAAGAGCTGAAAAATGTCAGGTCCCACAAAGGAGCAGAACTTGACCCAAGGCCCGCGATATATCTCAACCCCACGGGGGTGCAGGCTGGGCCAGGTAGGGCTGAAGGCAGCAGGAATGGGAGTGAGAGGCCAGGCCCACCTGAGAGGCCCTGCTAGGCATGGGAGATGATGTAGTGGAAGGACCGGGCCGGCAAAGCCTGTTCAGGTCTTGTTGAGTGTCCAGAGCGGATCCAGAAGGCTAAGGGGATCATCAGTGGGCCTGGCGGCCCGCAGACCCTGCCCATTATGGGCCTGCAGAAAGTTCTGCTTGCTCATCCGCTGCTTTCCTCGCAAGGAGCTGTCCAGGGAGAAGGCCTCAGGAGTTAAGGAGGCCAACAGCTCTAGGGAGGAGGAGGGAGGCCCCAGGTTGGGGGCCTCAGGTACCGGCTGTTCCTCCGCAGGCGGGGGGACCTCGGGCAGGGGCGAAGAGATGGGGGGTGGGGAGGAGGAGGGGAGCTGGGTAGACTCGGGGAGGCTGGCGGGTGGCAGGCCTGGGGGCTCTACAGGGCCCGGGAGGCCAGCAGCCGCAGAATCCAGGCCCCCAGGAGGCCGGATGCTAAGCTTGGCGATGGTGGCCTGGATGGAGCTGATGGGCACGTCTCCACCGAGGACCAGGTCCTGGGAGTCTTGAGGAAGATGATTCTATGGAGACAGAAGTGCGTGAGGACGAGTCCACCAGGCTGTGGCCAGCCCAGCCACCACCCCCAGGGGCTCCTTGCTCACCTTCTGACTGATGCCTGTGCTGGGCGGAGCCCTGCCCGGAGGCGGCACACCATGGCGCTGCAGCACCTGCTCCACGTGTCTCACCACGGCCTCGTGGCAGAACCTGAGGTGCAGCTGCAGCGGGGCCCCCAGCCTGGTCAGTTGGGCGGGGCCTCGTCACCCCAGAGCTGGGGGCCCCGCGCCCACCGGCCCAGATCCTTACTTTTTCCTGCAGCATGTGTTTCCTCTGCTGCCGCATGCGCCGTACCAGCCGGGGGAGCTCGGGGATCCCGTTTCCGGCCTCTACCTCCTGCACGGCCGCGTAGAGCAGCGCAAAGGCCCCTGTGCGGCCCACCCCGGAGCTGCGGTGGGAAGGGGGGCATGAGGCCGGGGCCAGAGGACCTTACCCGCGGGGAAGCGCCCTCGTCCGCTCCGTGCCTTACCTGCAGTGCACGATGACCGGCGTGTGCAGGGGCCGCTGGTGCAAGTAGTGCGCATGCACCTCCTGGATGAAGCGCAGCAGGTTGCTGGGGCTGTCAGGCAGGCCTCTGCGGGGGGGGGGGCAGGACCCGTGAGCCGGATCCCATCTAATGCCCCGACCACCCCCGCCCCGCCCCGCCCCAGGGCAGCAGACGCACAACTCAGGCCACGTGGGAAAGTGGAGGTGCACGAGTGAGCGCTTGAGGCTCTGGTCCCGAAACTGCAGGCTCAGCACGCGTTCCACGTGGGTCTCGGTTGTGCGGACGCTGCTCAGCGCCAGGCTCAGGGCTCCGTGCACCATGGGCTGACCCCTCTCAGTGGGGAAATAGCGTGCCACCTTTTGCTGAGAGACAGACAAGGCAGTTAGGGCTCTTTCCAGGGTCCCTCTTGGGCACCCCCTCCCCTTCGCTCTCTTACCTTCTCCATCTCCGCCTCAGACACTAGCATGACAATGACCGACACCTTCTGCTCGTGCACCATGAGCCAGAAGTCAGCAGCTGTGCCGGGCAGTGGCGCCTGGGTGGCCACCAAGGGCGGGCAGTAAGGCGAGAGTCCCTCCACGCGGCTGGCGTTGATGTAGTCATCCTTGCCTGAGCGCAGAACCACGCGGTTACTGTCATAGGGCATGACGTCCTGGTGCCGGTTCTTAAGTGAGTAGCAGCGCGCGATGGCGATGGACCGGCCCCGAGCATCCTGTTCCTGTGCGTCCTGCAGCTCTCGCCACACAGCGTCCAGAGCCCCTGCGTCGCCCAGCTGGCCCCTGAAGGCCTCCAGCTCCTGCTGCAACTGCTGGAGCCTCTCAGGGCGCTCATAGGGGTCCCGCTCAATCAGCCGCAGGGCCTGCGGCCGGCGGCCCTCAGCCGCGTCCACCTTTGTAGGCTGCAGCAGGGGCTGCCCTCCGCCGGGCGGCTGTGTGCCCCCGTGCTGGCTCTCAGGGCTCGAGGAAAGCAGGTCTGCAGCCGCGGTGCCCCGACGCACGCATGGGGGCGGCTCTGCCGCTGGGGCCCGTGGAGGTACTGGGCCAGGCCCCGGGGACGGAGCTGGTGAAGGCACCAGGTGGGGGTTGGGGGTGGGCTGGCCGGCAGGTGAGGGGCCTCGAATGGAGAGAGGAGCTGCTTGGGGCCCCAGGGGCCTGGGGGAAGGGGCAGGACCGTATGCCAGGGTGGGATGGGGAGACTGAGGCGGCCCAGGGCTGGGGAAAGCCAGAGCCCCTGAGTGGGGGGGCAAAGGGTCCTGAGAAGGGCCCGGGTAGAGCTGGGTGTGCAGGGGCGGCGTGGGCTGTCCCAGAACACCAGGCTGAGGGGCAAAGGGATAGGGAGGCTGGGGGGGTTGGGGGGGCTGAAGGGGTACCCGCCCTGGAGCCTGGGGTGCAAAGAGGTTCGGATGCTGGAGTGGAAGGGGCTGCTGCAGGGGCTGGGGCCCAAACGCCACTCCTGTGGGATGAGGCTGGGGCTGGGGCTGGGGCTGAGGCTGGGGCCCCACCCTCGGGGCTGGAAAACCTGGGGGAATCCCAGGAGGAAAGTGGTGCTGGGCAGGGGGAGCTGTGAGGGGTTGCTTGGCTCCTAGAGGGTAGGTGTAGGGCGCGGGGAGCAGCTGTGGCTGCGGT
Organism: Paguma larvata; assembly: GCA_030068075.1. Lineage (NCBI taxonomy): Eukaryota > Metazoa > Chordata > Mammalia > Carnivora > Viverridae > Paguma > Paguma larvata. Next base: position 15,888,291 of record CM057842.1, on the reverse strand, counting down.
GGGGACACAGGGAAGCAGGGCTGGGGAGGAGCAGGGCTGGGGTTTGGCCGTGGTGCTGTGTGGCTGGAGATAGGGGCCTGGATGCTATCTACCGTGGTGGTGGCTGGCCGAACCCCCATGGCCAATTCGGGACCCGCAAACTGGGGAGGCGGGGCTGAGGGCAGACCTGCCACTGGTGGGGGTGGCCTTACCCCCCCATAGGGGCTGCTCACCACACCGTGCTGTGGGGAGGATCGGGGCACGAGGCCCAGCTCCGGTGTGTAGGCAGGAGCCGCGTAGAGGGCAGGTCCAGGGGCCATGGCCATTGCAGGGTGTCCTGGGGCCTGGGGGGCCCTGGGTGGCAACACTTGGGTGGGGCCAGAGTAGGTACCAGGAGGTAAGGGACCTGAGAGATAGTGGGGTCCTGGGCCTGCAACACTGGGGAAGGGGCTGGGAGGAAAGTGGAGAGGGGCGGCGGCTCCCAAGTAGGTGTCGGGTGGCCGAGGGCCAGCCACCATGTCAGGCGGCAGACTGCGCAGCTCCTCAGGCAGGTCTCCCGTCTCTGCCGCGTCTCCTTCCTCCTTCCGGGGCAGCAGCGGCTTTGGGGCTGTGGGCCGAGGAGGCGGCTTCTTCTTCAGCTCCCTGTAGAACAAGGTGAGGAAGTCGTGGAGCCAGACCCCCATCGGCCTAGCCCGGGTGTGGACGGGAGCTGCCCGGGCGCCTCACCCACCTGTCCAGGAGCTGCTGGCGGGCAGCCTCGCGGGCCTGGCAGGTGGACTGGGCCCGTTCCAAGAGGGCAGCCACCTTGCTCTCCAGGTCCGCATAGAAGTCCTTGCCCTCCTGGGACTTCTTCATCAGATCCTCGTAGGCTTCATAGGAAGCCACCAGGGTCTGCAGTGTGGAGTTCCACCTGATGGGCAGAAAGGCCAGCAGGAGGTGAGCAGCTAGGCCGAGCTCTGGGCGGGAGTCTGGGCAAGAGCAGGGGGCCGGACACTGACTTTTGGTCCAGGTCACTGAGCACCCGCCGCACGGCTGCGTACTGCACGTTGGCCTCCGTCAGTGCCCGCAGGACGTTGTCCTGGGCCGCCAGGTTCTGCTCCAGGTACACCCTCAGCTGGTCATACTTCTTCAGCTGCTCCTCAAACAGCTTCTGCGGGAAGGTGTCGGGGGGTGGAGGACAGACACTCAGGGCCTCGCCACTTATGGGTGAAGCCCAGAGGCCTTCTCCCTGCTCACCCACCCACCTTCATCTCTGAGTGGTCCGTGGTCACCAGTGAGGCGGTGATGTCATCCTTCTGGATAAGCTCGCGCAGCTGCTGCTCCAGGGACACGCGCTGGTCCCGCATCTCCTGTACCTTGGCCAGGATGCGCTTCAGATTCTGCAGCACAGCCTTGTCCTCTGGGAGCAGCAGTGGTCATGAGACCACGAGACTCCAGCTCTGCCTCCCTTCCCCTTGGGACGGGAGGGACTCACCTGGGGTGAGGGCTGGCGTGGGCAGGGCCGCCCGGACCTGGTCCAGTGGCCCGCTGAGCAGGCGCAGGTTACCCACATGCAGATTCATGGCGCGGTGCAGCTCGCTGTTGGTGAAGGAGGCCTTCTCGTGGACCTCCATGTACTTGGCCCAGTCCCGCCTCACCTCGGCCAGCTCTGCCTTGGAGGTGGCTCCTCCCGCCAGGCTGGCCCCAGCCTGGCCCAGGGCTTCCTGCAACTTCTGCTCAAGCAGCTCGTCCTCCTCCAGCAGCTCCCTGATGTCCTTCAGGGAGGCCTCCACATCCGTGAACACACCTGACAGCACTGGGGGGTGTTTGGGGAGGCAGGGGAGACAGTTTCTGAGGCAGCCACACCAGGCATCTGTTTGTGCCCATCCCCAGGGAGACAGAACCACCCACTCAGTCAAGGGCCTGTGTGCGGCCCAGTGCTCGCCGAGCAGGGCACACAGGGTGCAGGGATCCACAGAGGCACGGTGGGTGCTCGTGCCCAGTGCTCAGAGGTCTCGGTGAACAGAGGACACGGGAGAAGGCCACTACAGATGACCTCCACCGCCCACTTGCTTCTACACCTTGCTCACCTTGCATGGACTGGACAAGGTTCCTGACGGTGTCGGGCCGGACACTGAGAGCTGCACACTTCTCCATAAGCTGGGGTGGGATGTGGCTGTACGCATCAAGGTTGTCCACAGTCTCAGGATCCAACTGCATTGAATCCATGAACTGGCTGTGGGGGCAACAGAACCAGGTGGGTGTGGACTCAACTCCTCACTCCTTTCCTGAGGGCGAGCCTCACCACTGAAACTAGGTCTGAGGTCCCAGCAGAGGGCAAATTTGCACCCTGCCTCTACCACTGGAGGTCTGGCCTGGCCCCACAGAACAGACCCAGGGCACTGCTGAAACGAATGGGACAGAGGGGCACTGTCCTCCCAAGACATGGGACTGTCACCCTATAAATCTAGCACCCAAGACCACGAGCAGGAGAGGCAGAGCTAGGAAACCTGGTGCAAGAGGACATTCACTATTCCTCTCCCTGCTGTGATCTGCTGTGTACACTTCCAGCCCCACACTCACTCCAGGACTTCATTCTTGTCCTCGATCTTGGCCATCATCTCCCGAAGCAGCTTGGCCTTCTCCTCGCTGCAGAAATGACAGAGCAGTTGCTGGAAACCCACGTCCTGAGACATCCCAACCCCACCTGCCTAAGAACAGGGCCAGTCTCTCCCACCCACCTGTACAGCGATGACGCTTCGTGGGCGGCCATGGGTACCAGTTTGGCGAAGATGTCAGGGCCCGTAACAGCTGGGTCTGTGGGGTTCACTGGTAAGGGCTTCACCAAGGGGGCACCTGGGAGGAAGAGGAACAACTGGAGACCAAGTCCACACAAGCTCTGAGTCTGCCTCTGTTCTGTCCTCCCGTCTTCGCCCCCTACCCCAAGCCTCAGCCTCTGCTCAGCTCCAGACCTTTCACGGGCTGCAGGGTGTCCAGTACTGGGACAGCCTCATGGTAGATGAAGTCATTGTCCTTTTTGGCAGAATTGTACCTGGGGTCAGAAGGGGAAGTGGGGAGTCCAGCAATCAGCAGGGATCCAGGACCTAGCCTCCTGTGGGGGGGGGGCCACTGCTCTCAGGTACTCAATGCGGGCAAAGGGCTAAGACACTTCCCAACAAATAGGAACCAGGACCACCCCCAGCCCCACAGACTCACTTTCCCCCAATGACATCCATAGTGAAGCGAAGTGCATCTTGTACAGTGTCAGGCTGGCCCTGCAGGACAGGGAAGGCGGGGGGTAGTGGTGGGAGGGGACAAACTCAGCACCAAGTGAAGCCAGTACCAGGACAACCCCCAGCCCCACCATGTGCTCTCAGGGCTTTGAGGGGCAGCCATGCGCTTCCTCAGCTTTACCTTGGCCAACTTGATGGCTTCATTGAGTTTGTCCAGGGCACTCTGGAAGTATGCAACCTGTAGGGGGCAGCAGGCAGAGCCCAGTCCATCCTTCCCTCTTCCTGCCACCCCATTAAGCCCTGTCTGGCCCATCAAGTGACCCACTGGAAGACCAGAAGCTGAGGCAGCAGCCAGGCACCAGCCCAGCCAACAGCTTAGTGTCACTCCCTGCCCAACCTCCTCAGGACTCTCGGGATAAGGGTGAAACAGTTGGGACAACATAAAAGAAACACCAGGCCTACAGCCAGTGGCCACCAAGGATGTGGGGGTGAGAGGCAGCCAGGACTGTCTCTGTAGAGGGTCCTACTCTGTAGCACCCTCCGGGCTGGACTCAGTCCTAACCCCCCACTGCCATGGCTCACTCACCCGCTCCCCGAACTTCTGCTGCTCCTCAGCCTGCTTCCCCATGTGCAGCTGGCAAGAGAGAAGAGACGCCACCACTTACTTCCCAGCTGTGGCGGCCTCGTCCCCCGCCCATCCCGCCCCAGTGGCCGCAGTGCTCGCACATGAGCTACAGCTGCAAAGTAATAGATCTTCATCTGTACAAGCTTCTTCCAGTCCTTCTGGATCCGGCCAAGCAGCGAGGCGGTGTCAGGGTTCTCCAAGGCCCGGCATGCCTCCTTGTAGTAATCCACCACCTGGGAGCCAGGATGGGGCCATGAGTGGGAGTCAGGAGTGAACTAAAGGCCTGCTGTCAGTCCCTTGACGGCCACCACCCACCCCCGTCCCTACCTGTGCGCTGATGCGGGCCACCAGAAAGCTCTTCCTGTTGTCCAACATGGACTTCTCCAGAAGGCACTCTTGAGCCTGGCCCTGGACCGACAAATGCAGGTGCATTCACTTGTTCACCCAGAGATCTTCCCCTTCCCATCGGGGGGACCACAGAGGGATCCCCTCCCCTGTTCTCTCTCCTCCAGCCTCCCCTACTCCAAGAAGCACTGCCCTGCTCTGATCCACTGGGGCTCAAAAGATCAAAGTCAAGGCCCCGCTGCCATCCGCACGGGGCCCGGTCTAGGATCCAGTACCAGCTGTCCCCTCCCCCGGATTCAACCAGGCCTCAACAAGGGCACCTCCTCACCAGCATGAGGTTGACATTGAGAGTGAGGATCTGGCGGCTCATGTCAACGCTGTAGGCATGAGGGAAGTGCTCACGCAGGTAGGCAAAGGCGCCTGCCGCGCACTGGAAGTGAGTGCAGGAGACCTTCATGCCCTGGCAGGGGTGGGGGTGGGAGAGTGGGGAGAAGAGGTGGAGGATGACCAAAGGTAAAGCCAGACAGCTGCCCGCGTCCACTCCCACAGGACAGGATGCAAACTCTGGAGGTGAAGGACACTCAACACCCCTCCTGGGTTATGTCCTCTGTCCCGCCCACTGCCCCTCTCCTCCTCACCTCCTCAGACACCCGCTTGTCCATGGCCCCCAACATGGAGTGCAGTGCCCCTGGGGAGTCAGAGGACACAGGAGTCAGGGCTGGCCTGGGGCCGCTCCCCAGGCTGCCCCGCACCTTTGTCGAGTGTAAGGCAGAGGGGGCAGTATTGTCACTCACTGAGAACTGGGGTGGCTGGCCCAAGGACACACTCAGAGGTCCAGCCCAGCCCCTCAGTCTCCTGCTCTACACCATGCAGAGGTGCGGGCAGAGGAAAGAGGAACTCCCATCCATAGCCCCCAGCCTACAGGTCCAGTCTTGAGGCCCTAGGGGTGCCTACACAGGACTCGGGCTCCCCAGGCTCCTCCCCTAAGCCACACTAGGGCCAAGTTCATCAGGGCTAGCCAAGGCCACCCAGAAGCTGAGGCAGTGCTGTCCAGTCAAAGAAGACAGGTCGCTACTCCTGGCCAGAGGACAAAAGCAACACCACCATGTGGCAGCCAGCCCAGTGGAGCTTCTCCCCAGCAGGGTGGCTGCCCATGGCCCAGAAAAGAGGTGCTGGCAGAGCTATAGGGGAGACGATGAAGGGGTCAGAATCCGGGGGCCTTCTGTCCATGAGTGTACTGCCTTTGTGACCTTCTGCTGAGCTGAGATCCTGGCTTGGCAGGCCTGGGAGGTAGGGCCATGGAGAAGGGGTTAGGCAGCTCACCGAGGTTGTAGAGAATGCAGGCCTGTTCATACTTGATGTCCTCATGGGCCACAGACTTGCCAGAGAATATCTCGGTCCTGCAGACAGGCCAGCCCCATCATCTTAAGGGAAGGAGCTGGCCAGGGCCTTGAGGCCAGGTGAGGGGACCAGCCACCCCAGTGCAGGCTGGAGGGAGGCCTGGGGGAGACCACACCAAGCCACTTCCCATCCTTTGCAGCAAGGAAGGGGGTGGGGAGGAGAGTAAAGGGAGGGGACACCCCCACCATCCGAACACCCTGGGCTGCCCCAGGCACCCTCCAGGCTCCCCCCAAGCCCTGCCTGCCAATTCTCACCAGGTGACAGGAACGGCGGCCTCCTGGCCCGAGCCCATGGGGACCCGACTCTGCAGGTAGTGGAGCTGGCCTAGGTACTTGCGCAGGACACTGCAGCCCTCAAAGTCCCGTGGGACACGGACAGCGTTCTGGAGGGCAGATGGGAGAAGCAGGCCTGCCATCATTTGGGGTAGAGGACAGGCCACCTGTCTGCCCACAGATGCCCAAGAGATACACATCTGAGCTAGGAGACCGCACACTCCAAGGGATCCAAAGAAAGCCCACGGCTGTGCCTGTAGCTGCTCAACACCCACCCCACCAGCCAAGGCTGGCCAGCTGGCTCAGGCCCACCTTTCTGGAAGGCAGTTTTACAACATACGTTAAAAATGTTAACGTACGGCGCCTGAGTGACTCAGTCAAGTTAAGCATCTGACTTCAACTCAGGTCATGATCTCAGGGTTTGTGAGTTCCAGTCCCACATCTGGCTGTCTGCTGTCAGCTCAGAGCCTACTTCAGATCCTCTGTTCCCCCTCCCGCCCCCCTCCTGCCCCTCTCTGCCCCTCGCCCCTGCTCTCAAAAAACAAACAAAAAAAAACAACAAAAAAAAAAACATTAGAAAACAAAACGTTAACATACTTAATGCTGAAGCACAGTTCTGTATCTAAAACATACAGGAAAAGATACCCAGTAAAGCAAATGCTTGGATGAGCACACAGGGTATTTATCACAGTATTAACAGGGCCAAATACCGGATGCCACCAAAATTTCCATTAAAGAGGATTGGTTAAATACATTATGTCAAGCCTACCCACAAAAGAGAATACTCTACCTCCATAAAGACACTGAAGACAAGAGTCTCTATTACGTTTAGATGTTCATGACGTATTTATTGTTGGGCAAAAAAAAAAAAAGTAACAGATGAGCAGTATGGTTTCACTTATGTAGAATCACATAGATACTGAGAGCCAACTAGGTATATACACAAAGACAAAAGATTCTAGAAGGTTACATACCAAAATGTTAAATGATTACCCTGGGTAACAAAGTCTAAGTAATTTATCCTATTCTCTATATGCATACAGAGATATATATTTAATACTCTTACTTAGTTTTTATATTGAACACTTTTACTCTTTATAAAAAACAAAACTATTTGCATTTTGGGGAAACAAACAAAGCAGACAAAACCTGTGCTCAAACAGAAGAGCAGACAACATACTCTCCAAAAAGCAAGTGCCCAAAACAAAGAAGGGATGGGCCAGAGGCACTGTGCACACCCTCGCCCACCCGCGGGGGGAACCAGCCCCCCACCCCGGTCTCCAGCAGAGAGCTGGCCAGGACACCACCCTGCAGAGCTAGGCTCCAGAGCCCCTGCCTCTCTCCCCTGGGCCCCGGTTCCTCTCCCAGCAGGAATGAAGCTCCCTTGCAGAGCAGCCTCCAGAGGGCCCAGTGCAAGGAGGAAGCTCACAGCCACACTGATGAGGTGGGACGGTCCCTCAGGCCAGGGCTTCTGGAATGTAGTCACCACCCCCGTCTTCTTAGAGACGACTCTTCCAGCCCCTGCTTTACAGATGAGGAAACTGAGGCAGGATCGCAAAAAGAGGATTGCCTATAGCTTCCCAAATTATATCCACCTTCCATTTCCATTGCAAATCACTGAGTTACGGTAAAAGCTTAATTTGACTTATGCTGCCTCTGCTTTGCATGTCTCTCTGCTTTGACGCATTTTCTGTAATTCACTATAAACTAGACCAGTGTTAAAAAATTTGCTGTAATACTTTAGTTACTCTTATTTTCACTTCATGTATTGCTGAGCCTGGGAGGTTTTTTGGTCTGGATAATATACAAAAGTTTGTTCCCTGAAGAAGTATGAATCCAGTCTAATTCTCACACTGGATGAAAAAATCAAGTCCCGGCTAGAGGAAGTGGCTATCCTAGTGTCTGTCCTTCCAGGGGCCGGGAGGAGCCTTGGGTCCTGGTCCGATGCTCTGCAGCCAGCTGCCTGCCCCCTGCCTGAAAGACTCTGCTGTGGAAGAGACTGCGGAGACCAGGAGGAGAGCCGCTCCCAGGCGGTGGCGTATGCACGTGCACCCAAAATGGTGGCGGTCCTGAGGGTTAAGATTCTCTCACTAGTTTACAAACTGTCCGAGTAAAACCTTTTTTAAAAACTTAATTTATGAGGAATATTCTGGGAAGTGCTAGAGCAGGAAGCAGTAGAGACCTGTGCCCACCGAGACAACAATGGCACTGGCAGAATCTGTCTGAGGTGAGTATTTTGGAGCTCTGGAATCCATGGCAGGCTTGCAGCATGCAGAGGGAGGCTTGGATGGTAAATTTTGGTGAATTTCAGCTCTCAGCACAGTAGCAGCTACCCGTCCCCCACCCTGCACATGCTCCTGGAGCAGCCTGCACACAGTCTGTGGGAGCCAGAGGAGGCAGTAAGGACCCTGTCCTCCAAATACGGGGGATCTGTGCTCTGATCACGGACTGCTGCTTCCGATCTCAGAGGAGCAAAGAGGAAGGAGGACCCGTACCTCCCTCCACTGCTGCACCTTCCCTCTGGTGGAAGTGACTTCAAACGGATTTAAAGCATCAGTGCCAGACGGCTTGGGTGGCTCAATCGGTTGAGTGCCCGACTCTTGATTTTGGCTCAGGTCATATCTCAGTTTGTGAGTTTGAGCCCCATGTTGGGCTCTATGCTAGCAGCGCAGGGCCTACTTGGGCTTCTCTCTCTCCCTCTCTCTCTGCCTCTCTCTGCTCACAAGCACTGTGTCTCAAAATAAATAAAGATTTTTAATAAATAAAGTACCAGTACTTCTCCCTCCACTCACCCCTCCATTTGTTTTTTTTTCCCCTTCTGTGAGCCAGACTGAAATTCAAAAGCAGCCATATACACAGAGGAAATGAGAAAGTCACCGTGCATATCCAGGGAAAGGCACGACAGGCTCAGAAAGGACCTAGAAGACCTTAAGTTCAGAAACCTCAGCTAATTCTTTTTATTTCTTTCTTTATTTATTTTTTGATATCTATTTTTGAGAGAGAGAAAGAGAGACAAGAGTGCAAGCCGGGGGGAAGGGGGAGGCAGAGAGAGAGTGAGACACAGAATCTGAAGCAGGCTCCAGGCTCTGAGCAGTCAGCACAGAGCCTGATGCAGGACCTGAACTCATGAACCGGGAGGTCATGAGGTCATGAGCCGAAGTTGAACACTTAACCAGCTGAGCCACCAAGGCGCCCCTAAACCTCAGCTAATTCTTGACACAGAGACAGCCTACAACAAAAAATAAAACAAAAAGCCAGTAAAGCCTGAGGAAGGGAGAGATTCTGATTTCCAGAGGCATATCATTAGATTCAAATGTCCAGTTTTCAACAAAAAAGCATAAGGCACACAAAGAAACGGGAAAGTACGGCCCATTCAAATGGAAAAAAACAGCAACCACCACCACCCAGAAACTGTCCCTGAAGGAGTACCTGGATGGCTCAGTTGGTTGTGTCCAATTCTTGATTTCAGGTCAGGTCAGGATCTCATGGTTTCATGAGTTTGAGCCCCCATTGGGGTTCTATACTGACAGCATGGAACCTGCTTGAGAGTCTCCCTCTTTCTCTGCCCGACCCCTGTTTGCACTCTTCCTCAAAATACATAAACTTAAAAAAAAAAAGCAAAAAAAAAAAAAAGCAAAAAAAACCTGTCCCTGAAGGAGACTTGGTGGTAGATGTACTAGACAAAGACTTTAAAACAACCTTTTTTTTATTTATTTATTTTTTTTTTTGTTTATTTATTTTTGAGAGACATAGAGGCACAGCATGAACAGGGGAAGGGCAGAGAGAGAGGGAGACACAGAATCGGAAGCAGGCTCCGGGCTCCGAGCCATCAGCACAGAGCCCGATGCGGGGCTCGAACTCACAGACTGCGAGATCATGACCTGAGCCGAAGTCGGCCACCCAACCGACTGAGCCACCCAGGCGCCCCAAAACTACTATCTTAAAGATGCTCAAAGAACTGGGGCATCTGGGTGGCTCAGGTGGTTAAGCATCCAACTTCGGATCAGGTCATGGTTTCATGGTTTGTGAGTTTGAGCCCCACATCAGGCTCTGCACTGTCAGCACACAGCCTGCTTTGGATCCTCTGTCTCCCTCTCTCTCTGCTCTTCTCCAGTTTGTATGGTTGCTCTCTCAAAAATAAACATTAACAAAAATAAAAATAATTTTAATAAAAGATGCTCAAAGAACTAAAGGAAGATGTGGAGAAGGTCAAGAAAACAATGGAAGGAAAAATGGAAATATCAACAAAGAGAAAATGTGAAAAGAAACCAAAAAAAAATAATTCTGAAGCTGAAAATTACTATAACTACACTGAAAAATTCACCACTAGACTGAAAAGCAGATTCGCACAGGCAGACAAAAGAATCAGTGGACTTGACAACAGGACAACTGAAATGATCAAGTCTAAGAAATAGAAATAAAAGATATTAAAATAAAAGTGAACTTAAGCGTCTGACTTCGGCTCAGGTTATGATCTCACGGTCTGTGGGTTCGAGCCCCAATTCAGGCTCTGTGCTGATGGCTCAGAATCTGCAGCCTGCTTTGGATTCTGTGTCTCCTTCTCTCTCTGCCCACTCCCCTCCCCCCAACACTCTGTCTCTCAAAAATAAATAAATGTTAAAAATTAAAAACAAAAAGTGAACAGAGCCCAAGGGACCTGTGAAGACACCTTCAAGTAGACCAACAAAAGCACTGTAGAAATCCCAGAAAGAGAAGAAAGGGGCAGAGAAAATACTTGAAGAAATAACGGCCAAAAACTCCCTAAATTCAGTGAAAGACATGAAGCTTGAAAAAACTCCAAGCAGGATGAACTCAAAAGACCCACACCAAGACACACTGTAGTCAAACTGTCAAAAGCCAAAGACAAAGAGAATCTGGAAAGCAGCAAGAGAGAAGCGACTCATCACAGCGGTCCTCAAGAAGATTCTCAGCAGACCTCTCGCCAGGAACTCTGGAGACCAGAGTCCATACATCCAAAGCACTGAAAGAAAACAACCTGTCAAGGCACCTAAGTGGCTCAGTCAGTTAAGTGTCCGACTCGATCTCTGCTCAAGTCGTGATCTCAGGGTCCTAAGTTCAAGCCCTGCACTGGACTCTACACTGGACATGGAGCCCTGCTTTAAAGGAAGAAAAAGAAAAAAAACCCTGCCAACCCAAATTCCTATATCCAGCAAAGCTGTCATTCAAAACTGAGGAGACATTAAGACATTCCCAGATAAACAAAAGCTGAGCGAATTCACTGCCACCAGATCTCAGCAAGAACTGCTAAAACGAAAGGACACTTGAGAGTAACCTGAAGCCACATGAGGAAATAAAGATCACAGTAAACGTACATACATGGGCAATTATAAAAACTAAAATTATTTTAACAATGGTGTGTGACTCCACTGTTTGTTTTCCACATAAGAGACTAATACTTTCAAAAAAGGAAAAAATTCAATTTATACACAGTAGTTTATCTCTTTAGCATATATAAGCATAACAATTGGGGTGCCTGGGTGGCTGAGTCTGTTGAGTATCTGACTTTATTTTGGCTCAGGTCATGATCCCAGGGTCGTAGGATCAAGCCACACATTTGGCTCCACGCCGGCTGTGGGGCCTGTGTAAGATTCCTTTTTCCCTGCACCTCCCTTCTGGCACATGCTCGTGCACTCTCTCTCAAAACAAGAAGAAAAAAAAAATTATCCCTGCCTTGGGAGAAAGATACAGTCTCTTACACTTTGAAATTGCAACTAAAATTTTTATTTAAACTTTTTGTTATTCAAATAGAAAAGTTATTAAATCTTTTTTAATGTTTATTTTTGAGAGACAGCCAGCGCACAAGCAGGGGAGGGGCAAAGAAAGGAGACACAAAATCTGAAGCAGATTCTAGGTTCTGAGCTGTCAGCACAGAGCCCAACGTGGGGCTCGAACTCATGAACCAATGAGATCATGATCTGAGCTGAAGTCAAATGCTTAACTGACTGAGCCACCTAGGCACTCCCGTTTTTAACTTCTTTAAAAGACAATAGCAAGTGAGATATTTCACCTTTTGGATGAATTTCCTAAGAACAGTGTCACCTTCTTTAAAAGTCAGGTAAGTGCCTCTATTTCAACATAACAAATATATGTGAAAAACTCTTAACTAACATTGTATCAAATTGATAAAAGACTGAAATTTCCCTCTACGACTAGGAATAAGACAGGCTTCCCACTTGCACAACTTCTGTTCAACATCGTACTGCAAGTCCCAGCCAGAGTAATCAGGCAAGAAAAAGAAGAGGCATCTAAATTAGAAAGGAAAAAGCAAAAATTATCTCTGTATACAGACATGATTTTATATATAGAAAGCCCTAAAGAGTTCGTAAAAAGCCTGTTACAACCAATACGTTCAGAAAAGTTGCAGAATAAAAAATCAGTACACGAAATTCAGTTGTTTCTATAGAATCACAATGGACAATTAGAAAATGAAATTAAAAAAAAATTCCATTTACAATAGCATCAAAAAGAATTACATAGAAGTAAACTTAACCAAGAAAGCAAAAGACTGAAAACTACAAAATTTTGCCAAAAGTTTCAAAATCAAAGACATAAATAAATGGATATCCATATTCATGTATTAAATAAAAAACTTAGTATTATTAAAGTGGCAAAGCTCCCCCTAAATTATCTACTTTTTTCGGATTTTGATTTTAGGGATTCAATGAAATCCTTATTAGAATCGCAGTGGTTGGGGCGCCTGGGCGGCTCAGTCAGTTAAGCACCTGACTTCAGCTCAGGTCACGATCTCACAGTTTGTGAGTTGGAGCCCCGCGTCAGGCTCTGTGCTAATAGCTCAGAGCCTGGAGCCTGCTTCAGATTCTGTGTCTCCCTCTCTCTCTCTGACCCTCCTCCATTCATGCTTTGTCTCTCCTGCTCTCAAAAAAAAAAAAAAAAAAGAATAGCAGTGGCATTTTTTTTGCAGAAACAGAAAAATCCATTCTAAAATTCATATGGAATCTCAAGGGACCATAAAGAGCCAAAACAATCTTGAAAAAGAAGAACAAAGTTGAAGATCTCACAACTGTTAATTAAACATTTTTAAATTTAAAAAAAAATTTTTTTTAAACATTTATTTTTGAGAGACCTAGGGACAGAGCGTGAGAGAGGGAGACACAGAATCCGAAGCAGGCTCCACAGGCTCTGAGACATCAGCACAGAGCCTGATTCGGGGCTCGAACTCACAGACCGTGAGATCATGACCCGAGCTGAAGTCGGACGTTTAACCGACTGAGCCACCCAGGCGTCCCGACATTTTTAAATTTTTTAACATTTATGTTTGTGTGAGAGCATGTGTGTGCACGCCAGTGGGGGAAGGGCAAAGAGAAAGGGGGACAGAAGATCTGAAGTGGGCTTCCAGGCTGACAGCAGAGAGCCGGATGCGGGGCTTGAACTCACAAACCATGAGATCAGGACCTGAGCGAATCCGACAATCAACTGAGAGCCAGCCAGGAGCCCCTCACAATTGCTAATTTCAAAACTTATTACAAAGCTACAATAATTGAAACAATGTTATACTGGTATAAAGAGATACATATACCAATGGAACACTGGAAAGAACCCAGAAATAAACCCTTGCATACATGATGTTACGCGCTGAACTGTACTGCCGCCAACTGGTATGTTGAAGTCCTACCCCTCATTGTCTCAGAATGTGACTGTATTTAGAGATAAAGCCTTAAAGAGGTAAACTAAACTGAAATTATACAAACGGGCCCTAATCCAATATAACTGTTGTCCTTATAGGAAGAGAATAGGACACAGACATGGAGAGGACAACTATATGAAGACACAGGGAGAAAATGGCCATCCACAAGCTAAAGAGAGAAGCCTCAGAAGAAATCAACCCTATCAACACCTCGACCTCAGACTTCTAGCATCTAGAACTGTGAGAAAATAAATTTCTGTTATTTAAGCCATCAGTCTGTGATACTTTGTTACGACAGTCATAGTAAACCAATACATGGGATCACATGATTTTTGACAAGGGTGCCAAGACCATTCAATAGGGGACAGTCTTTTCAACAAATGGTGCTCGGAAAATTGTAATCCACATGCAAAAAAATGAAGTTGGGGGCGCCTGGGTGGCTCAGTCAGTTAAGCATCTGACTTCAGCTCAGGTCATGGTCTCATGGTTTGTGAGTTCAAGCCCCACGTCGGGCTCTGTGCTGACAACTCAGAGCCTGGAGCCTGCTTTGGATTCTGTGTCTCCCCCTCTCTCTGCCCCTCACATGCTCATGCTCTGTCTCTCAATAATAAATAAACGTTTAAAAAAAAGTAAAAAAAGAAAAAAGAATGAAGTTGGACCCCTCACCTTATACCATTTACAAAAATAAACTTGAAATGGGTCGAAGACCTAAATGTAAGTGCTGAAGCTATAAATCTCTTAGAAGAAACAAAGGAGGGAAATCTTTGTGATGCTGGATCTGGCAACGATTTCTTGGGTAAAACTCCAAAAGCACAGGAAACGGAAGAAAAAATAGATAAACAGGACTACACCAAAATTTAAAACTTCTGAACATCAAAGGACACAATCAACAGAGGGAAAAGGTAACCCATGGAACAGGAGAAAATACTGGCAAATCATGGATCTAAGGAGTTAATATCCAGAATATATAAAGAACTCCTACAACATAACAACAACAAAAACTCCGTTCAAAAATGGGCAAGGACCCGAATAGACATTTCTCCAAAGCAGATATACAATAAATAGATGAAAAGATACTAAACAACACTGATCATTAGGGAAATGCAAAAATCAAAACTACAATGAGATACTGTCTCACATTCCTCAAGATGACTACTATAAAAAAGATGGAAAATAATGCATGCTGGCAAGGATGTGGAGAGACTGGAACCCTTGTACGCTGTTGGTGGGAAAGTAAAGGTGCAGCTGCTGTGGAAAACAGTATGGAGGTTCCTCCAAAAATTACAAATAGAATTACCATATGAACCCACAATTCCATTTCTGGGTATATACTCAAAGAATTGAAGGCAGGGTCTCAAATAGATATTTGTACACCTATGAGCATTACACATATAACCCATTCACACTCAAAATGGCATTATTCACAATAGGCTAACGGTGGAGGCAACCCACGTGCCCATCAATGGATAAAAGAATAAACAAAATTGGTATATACATACAATGAAACATTACTCAGCCTGAGAAAAGAAGGAAATTCTGACACATACTAAAACACAGATGAACCTTGAGGATATTTTGCTAAGTGAAATAAGCCAGTTACAAAAAGATAAATACTATGTAAGTCCACTTATGTCAAGTAGTTAAAGTAGTCAAATTCATAGGGACAGAAAGTACAATAGTGGTTACCAGCGTTTGGGGAGCGGGAAAGGGGATTTGTTGTTTAATGGGTGCAGGGTTTCGGTTTTGCAAGATGAAAAGCATTCTGGAGGCTGGTTGCATGACAATGTAAATGTACTTAACAACACTAAACTGTACACTTAAAAATGGTTACGATGCACACACAAAAACTGCGTAAGATGTTAAATTTTACATTATCTGTATTTTACCACAATGAAAATATGTTTAATATTTTTAAAAAGTCAGGTAAGTTCCTTGTAATAAGACTTCTAATAAATAACAAATAAATACTTTATTTTTATATATTAGCTTCCCAATCCTTTTATGCACTGTTGTTAAGATGTGTTTCCCCCTGGTTTTTGTTAGAAGTCTGAGAGTCTGAAGTCTGCACTGGCTCGGCTGGGCTTAGGTCCCAGAAATGTAAATACATGCCCCAGAAATCATTAGCTGTTCGATTTTCTCGTCTATCGCCGACCACAGATCTATGCAGCCATCCTTGCAATAAACCAGCAGTACCGGTGTACACAACTGACCTGTTAACTTTGGATGTATTTTCAATTAGACTACCAACATTTTCTATGTCGGCTATTCAGAAATTAGTGCTAGCAAGGACTGATAAAACTTCAACCAGAGTGCAATTCTTGATCTCAGGGTCGTGAGTCTGGGTCCCACACTGGATGTAAAGATTACTTAAAAATATATAAATAAATAAAATAAATTGCTCAGTTGTTTTTCTCTACACCAACTCTTAACAGCTGAAAAATATATATAATAGAAGAAGGGGGAAGGACACTCAATAATGCAACAACGACCAAAAAAACCTGGAAATAAACTCAACAAGACATGTAAAAAACCTACGTAAAGAAAATTTTACTAAGAAACCTGGGGAGAACAAAAAGTGTGTGTGTGCATGTGTAATATACATGAAGAAATGCAGAGAAGAGCGACCTCATAAAGACATTAATTCTATCTCATCAACCTGTAAGTTGTACGAGCTCCCAAAATTCCCGACACTATTCTGCGGAACTTGACAAAAAGATTCTAAGTTCACCTGAGAAATACTCATTTGAGAATAGCCATGGAAAACTTGAAAAAGAAAAGTTACTATCAGGAATTAGCCTTACCAGATAGAAAAACTACAACAGATACAATACTTAAAATACTGTGGCCCTGTCACAGGCAGATACATGATGGAAGAAAACAGGAAATTCTGAAAAGATCTAAAGTACATATAAGAATTTAGGATAAGAATGTTTCCAACAAGTAGAAAACACATGGAGAAAAAGTTAAAGCTCGACCTTCCCTTACTGATCATATACTTAAATAAATGCCACAGGAAGACTCAAGTAAAAGTCAACCAGTATACGTATGAGAAACATCAGCAACTGCTCACAATTTTACGTGGGTGACGAAGCTTTTCTGAGTGCACAGCAAAGGCAGGTAAAAGGAAGGATGAAATAGACCTGAATTAGACATTTATATATAAAATCTGAAGTGTGCATTAAAAACGTAATAAAAAACGAACTGAAAAAAAAATTTTTATCATATAAGACAAAGGAGCAATATCATTAATGTATGAATAAGTCTTATAAAGTAATAAGAACAAAGGGGAAGGCATACATCAGAGATACTGCAGGTTCAGATCCAGACCAAAACAATAAAGTGGGTCAAATGAATTTTTTGGTTTCCCAGTGCATGTAGGTTATGTTTACCCTACACTGTAGTCTATTAAGTGTGCAGTAGCATTAGATTTTTTTAAAAAGTTCATACCTTAATTTAAAAGCACTTCATTCCTAAAACAATGCTAACCATCACCTAAGCTTTCAGTGAGTCGTAACCTTGTTGCCGAGAGAGGGTCCACACTGACGGCTGCTGACTTGATCAAGGTGGTGGTCACTGATGGCTGGGGTGGCTGTGGCAATTTCTTAACTAAGACAACAATGAAGTTTGCTGCACTGATTGGTTCTTCCTTTCAAGAATGATTTCTCTGTAGCATGTAATGCTGCTTGAGAACATTTTACCCACAGTAGAACTTCTTTCAAAACTGGAGTCAATCTTCTCAAGTCCCACTGCCGTTGTATCGTCTTCACCAGTATATTCCGGCTCAAGAAATCACTTTTTCCCCCTCATCCATTAGAAGCGACTCCTCACCCATTCAAGTTTGATCATGAGATCACAGCACTTCAGTCCCATCTTCAGGCTCCATTTTTAGTTCTCTTGCTGTTTTCACCACACCTGTGGTTACTTCCTTCACTAAAGTCTTGAACCTCTCAAAGTCATCTGTGAGGGCTGGAATCCACTTCTTCCAAACTCCCATGAATGTCAATATTTTGACTTCTTCCCATGAATCATGACTGTTCTTAATGGCATCTAGAATGGTGAATCCTTTCAGATGCTCACATCTATTAGAGGAATCACTATCTATGCAGCTATAGCCTTAGAAATATATTTCTTAAAGGGGCACCTGGGTGGCTCGGTCGGCTGAGTGTCCGACTTTGACTCAGGTCATGATCTTGCAACTGGTGGCTCAGTTGGCTGAGCTTCCAATTCTTGGTTTCGGCTCAGATCATGATCTCATCGTTTGTGGATTCAAGCCCTGCACCCGGCTCTGCACTCTCAATGCATAGCCTACTTGGGATTCTGTCTCTCTCCCTCTCTCTCTGTCCTTCCTCCACTCTCACTCTGTGTCTCTTTCAAAATAATAAATAAGCTTTAAAAACAAACAAACAAACAAAAAAACCCTAGGACCCAGCAATTGCACTACTAGGTATTTATCCAAGTGATACAGGAGTGCTGTTTTGAAGGGACACACGCACCCCAATGTTTATAGCAGCACTATCAACAATAGCCAAAGTATGGAAAGAGCCTAAATGGTCATCGATGGATGAATGGATAAAGAAGATGTGGTGTATATATATATACACCACACAATGGAGGTTACTCGGCAATCAAAAAGAATGAAATCTTGCCATTTGCAACTACGTGGATAGAACTAGAGGGTATTATGCTAAGCAAAATTAATCAGAGAAAGACAAATATCATATGACTTCACTCCTATGAGGACTTTAAGATACAACATAAGAGAAGGACTTTAAGATGAACATAAGGGAAGGGAAGCAAAAATAATCTAAAAACAGGGAGGGGGACAAAAACATAAGACACTCTTAAATATGGAGAACAAACAGAGGGTTGCTGGAGGGGTTCTGGGAGGGGGGATGGGCTAAATGAGTAAGGGGCATTAAGGAATCTACTCCTGAAATCATTGTTGCAGTATATGCTAACTAATTTGAATGTAAATTTAAAAAATTAATAAAAATTAAAAAAAATTAAAAATTAAAAAAGATATCTTAAAGGAAAAAAAAAGCATGCCTATTAAGATAGAAATATAGGGGCACCTCAGTGGCTCATTCGGTTAAGTGTCCGACTTTGGCTCAGGTCGTGATCTCACGGTTCATGAGTTTGAGTCCTGTGTTGGGCTCTGTGCTACAACTCAGAGCCTAGAGCCTGCTTTGGATTCTGGGTCTCCCTCCCTCTCTGCCCCTCCTCTGCTAGCATATTCTCTCTCTCTCAAAAATAAACAAACATTAAAAATTTAAGAAAATAAAATAAAATAGAAAAATGGGGAAAGGACAATGACAATTTCTAAAAGAAGGTATACAACAAACACACTGACAATTGTGAAACTTCACTATTAATGAGGTAACTGAAAATTAAAATCAAATACCCTTTTCAACTACCAGACTGCCAGAACTGAAAAGTAACAGCAGGAGTAGGCATGTATACCATAGTGGGGGGTGCACATGAAAACAAGTACATCCCATCTGCCCACTGATTCCTATAGAAACAATCCCATATGTGCCCAAGTATGCAGACGGGGATTGTATTCACAATGCCGAAAACCGAAATAACCTAATGTTCTCTGAGACAAGACTAATTAAATTACAGCACAGCGTGATGATTACAGGACATTAAAAATACTACTGTTCTACATTCATCGATATAGAACAAATCTACGACACATTAAAAGAAAAAGCAGACTACGTAAGCAGTTTGGGTGGTATACAATCCTACTGTGGTTTTATCTCGTGTACACAGTTGACACTTAAATCAGTGCGGGGGTAGGTAGGGGCACTGACCCCCATGCAATCAAAAATCTACTATAACTTTTGACTTTCCAAAACTTAACTAATAGCCTACTGTTGACCACAGTCTCACTGATAATAGTAAATTAACACACATTTTGTATGTTATATGTATTACACACTGTACTGTTACAATGAAGCTAGAGAAAAGGAAGTGTTAAAGAAATCACAGAGAAGGGGCACCTGGGTGACTCAGTTGGTTGAGCATCGGACTCTTGGGTTTCAGCTTAGGTCATAATCTCACAGTTTGGGAGTTCGAAACCCAAGTTGGGCTCTGTGCTGACAGCATGGAGACTGCCTGGAATCCTTTCTCTCCCTCACTCTCTACCACTCCCCTTGCATGCAAGCTCTTTCTCTCTGTCTCTCTCTCTCTGAAATAAATAAACTTAAAAAAAATCATAAGGAAAATATATTTACAGTACTGTACTATAAAAAAAATGCATATAAGTGAACCCACATAGTTCAAACTCATGTTGTAAAAGGTCAATTATATCATATATACATACACACACACCCATATATATAATTATAAAGTATAATTATGGACATAAAGTTATATAAGTAATATATAAATATACATATACATTATATTTAAACACAAATATATAAGTTATATATAAATACGTATAAGTTATAAAATATACACGCGAAACTTCGTGAGAAGGACTTTTAAGATTGTTTACCCTTTTCTTTTTACATTTTCAAACTTTTCTATCATTGATTTTGCTGGTTTTACAGAGGAAAAAAATGACTAAATTAGAACAAGAACATGGTTCCAGGTGGTTTCTTTACCTCCCTATCAAACCAATACTGTTCATATGTGCATGAAAACACTGTCCTCCTACCTGTCTGAGCAACTCCAGCTTCTTCAGTTCCTCATTATAGGCTTCTGGGTTCTCTCCATAATTCTTCAGGACAAACTAGAGAGAGAGAGAGAGAGAAGCGTAAACCGGGAATACAGAACACTCCCCTACTCCCACTCCTGTCCAGAGTCCTCGGCAGTCACCAGTCAGGGCTCAGGAGCGGGCCAGACCCATGAGCATGAGCTTACCTCCTGGAACCTCGGGAACTCTGCCTCAGTAATGGGGCAGCTCTAAGAAGATGACCATGAGAGCCTCCACCTTTGAGCAAAATGGAACGTAGGACTGGACGATCCTACGTGAACACCTTGGCTGGTCATCGTCATGCTACCGCCCTCTCTGTAAAGTTCAGGACTCTGGCAGGTCAAGAATTGGGGAACTTAGCTGGCTGAAATGGGATCCTACTGAGCATCCCAAAACAGGCCACAAATTCAAGCCTCCCTCAAGGATTGGACCCTGCTGTGTTCTGGGATCACAACCATGATACCAACCCAACAACAAACATAGGCAAGAATACGAAATAAGAGTGGGAGTGCAAAGCCTTCTTCACCAGCCAGCCCTTCTCGCAGGAAAAGGCACCACAGAATGAAGGATTTACATGAGGACGGGCCCACGGTGTGTGATGGAATGATCCAGACAGGAGATGGGAAAGTCACGGCCCGCATCAGAGAGGGGACTGACACGCCTGCCCACAACAGCACTCGCCACCTCAGGAGCTGACTCTCTAGGACAATGAGCACCCTCATGGGTCTGGAGGCACAGCCTGGACCAAAAGACCCCTGTTCACCTAAGATCAACAGACTAAGGCGGCTGGAACTACAGACATTGCAGCTCCTGCTGCCTGAGTCAGCAGTCCGAGTGGGGGAGAGGGGCAGAGGCACCCATTCCACAAACACTGGGCACTGATGCCCACCTCACAGGTTCCCTGAGGTTCGAAGGCTGAAAAGAGGTGGCCTCTCTGTCCAGCAGCATGCCCGCACCGTGTCTGTGGCCCACTCACCTGTTCTGAGGTCCCTTCCCAGGACCTTTGGCACATGGCTAGGGAATTAGCCACATGGAAACCTGGAAGGCTGTGTCACAGCTCCTACCCGCCCTGGCGGGGAAAGGGAGAGGGGAGACAGGCAGAAGGGAGAATACTGCTGAATTTGTTTCAGCATCACCAGTCACGTTCCCAAACCTCTGACCCTGACCCTCTTCTGTTGGCTTTATCTCCTGAAAGCCCCACGTGTCCACGAGCTCTCCCTTCTATCCTCTTACATCTCCCTTCCATCCCTTACTCAGAGGCCAGAATGATCTTTCTAGCACAACTCCAATGTCACTCCTAACTTCAAAGCCTTCTGAAACACACACGCACCTGGGGGAAAAAATAAACCAAAACGCGCTTTTCTCAGGATGGTGAGAGTGTGAGAAATGAGTTGCAATCTAAAGAGAAAAATTGTAATCTGAAGAGAATGTGCAACAGTGGCTCCCCAAAGCCTCCAAGCCCAGATCTAATCTCCTAGGCAGAGTTCAGGGCCCTTCACAACCTGCTCCCAACAGCCTTCAAAGACTGTCCTCTAGCACCTCCCAGGGACAGCCAGCCAACAGTCCTATGGAACTGCTGCTCTCAGGTCTCAATGCCTGTCCCCATGTTGTCATCTCTTCTCTATTAAAGACTCAGATGAAAGGTCACTTCCTTGAACTTCAGCTGCTGCTGCTCTCTCTACATTCTAAACATGCCTTCACCAGCCTGTGCCTTGTGGCGGGGTCATGCCAGTGACCAATCCACGCCAAACAATGAGTGTATCGGGAACGGCAGGGGCCTCATTAGTATGTGTTAGATACTCAGCAAATGGCTGCCTTTACAGGAAATGCAGACGATGGATGAACAAACTGAAAATACTAAAAGGAAATACTCAGAAAAATCCAGAAGTTGGACATTCTGCCCAACAATTAACCCGGTCTCTGAAAAAAAATCAAGGTCATGGGGGTGGAAGTGAGCAGGAGGCTATTTCAAAAGATTAAAGAAACTGAACTAAATACAATCTGGGAACCCTGACTGAATCTGGATTTGGATTTTTGGGAAAAACAGTCTTAAAAAATGTTTGGGGGTGGGGGCACCTGGCTGGCCGAGTCAGTAGAGCATGCAACTCTTGATCTCAAGGTTCTAAGTTCAAGACCTATGTTGTGTGTACAGATTACATAAAAATAAAATCTTGAAAAAAAAAATGCTTTGGGGACAATAGGTGAAATTTTAATATAAAACATAGCAGAAAATTTTTGTTGATTTTCTTAAATGTGATGATAATATGGTTAGGCAGGAGAATGTCCTTACTCTCAGGATGCGCTTTCAAAGGTTCACAGGAGATTATATCTATCTACATATATACGTGTGTTTTCTAAAGAGAGAGACACACACACAAAGAACATGCAAATACGTGAACTATCAAAATGAGGTAGAGAGAATTTGGATGGGCACTGCATTATTCTTTCAACTTTTCTGTATATTTGAAATCTGGAAAACAAACGTTTGAAGAGTTGCTGAAGAACCAAATGGTACCTGAGAAACACTCTCTCCTACGTCCGTGGCTCTCAGCCTTCTCAGTCCTTTGACAATATGCTAAAAGCCACGAAAGAAATTTCCCTAGAGATATTCGACTAGGCACAAACGCAAAACCGTGCAAACAATTTTAGGAGTTCGCAGGCACTCGCAAGCCCATTTACAGGCTTC
This sequence comes from Paguma larvata, assembly GCA_030068075.1. NCBI lineage: Eukaryota > Metazoa > Chordata > Mammalia > Carnivora > Viverridae > Paguma > Paguma larvata. The sequence goes on along the minus strand of CM057842.1, from coordinate 15,865,402 downwards.
TGGTTTCCAATCCTCGCTTGAATCTAGCCAACCCTCTTCTTCTCAACCAGCCCTCCAAAAACCATAAATATAAAGTGTGGCCTGAGGTGTGCGGTAAAACTTGACTAAAATGGGAATGTGTTCCTTTTTTAATTCCCTTTTGGTAAGAGGTTTTAGAGTAACAGTACACACCCCCTGGAGGCCCCATGGGACAGAGGGATACTGGAGTCCTAGAAACAAGGCTTCTCCTGGCATCGCTAAAAACACCTGTCCTTGCTGTTCACACATGGTGAAGGAGACAGAAAGGCTGCCCCCAACCCCAGCAAACTGTCCCTAGAGGTCACCTTCTACCTGCGTCTCATTCCTCTTCCAAGATCGGCAGCAGCAAACACTTACTGAGCTCCTGCCACAGGCAGAGCACTGCGGTGAGCACCTAACAAGTCTCTCAAACCCTATAACAACTCAAAGTTGTATGTACTATTGTCATCACCCTTTTATAGATGAGGAAACAAAGAAACTGAGGCAAAGAGGCCAGGGCATGTGCCGAGTTCACAGCACTCATAACTGATGGAGCAATAACTACAAGCCAGACATTTGGGCTCCAGGGCCCAGGTTCTTAATCACACATTATACCAATCCATTTCCTCTATTTTTAATACAGTTCTCATAAATAATTCTGAAGAAAAGGTTAGAGAAAATGAATCGTTAGCCACATAGTGAATCTCATAGCCACAGCAGAGCAGCTAGGTTATGTTTTAAACTCTGACAAAATCCTCTATGACTGAAGATCACTCCCCCACTGAACGGAAGAAAAAGGCTAGCTGAAAGTTCTAGAGTAAAAAAACAGAGACCATCTTGCAGTTTGTGTTCTACAGAGCTTAGAACAAAGCCTGGTCAGGATTTGAAGCTCCTGACAGTCTGAGAAGGAAGGCCTAGCAGCAGGTAGACCCTGGACCCTGCCACCACAGAAGGCAACGACAGGACCCACATGACCAATAGCCAGTTAGGGTCAACAGGACCAGAGAACCTCCAGAGCCCAGCCACGCTTTGAAGCAGTTGGGGATCCTTTTCTGAGGAAACAAGAAGATCTACAGACAGGTCTACGTTAACTGAGAGCATGTCTAGCGATCAGAGCCACTGGGGGAAAAAAAGGAAAGGAGGGAGTTACAAGTGCAAAACAATGAGAACGCAAAGGCCATTTCCAGAGAGAAATATCAATATGGCGTGTCAAGACCTCTGATAGGGGCTCACATGCTTTAAATCTTGATTCTCACGAGCTTACGAGGTATGTTAGTTCCATGTTATAGGTGAGAAAAATGAGGACTGGTTATATAATCATTTGTAGCAGCTGATGGTCACCTAGCAATTAAGTGGAAGAGATGGGACCTAAACCAAGGTCTGATTCCAATGTCTACGCTATTCCTATGATACGACTCTGCTCTTTTACTGAGCAACGAATGGCGCAGAATTTTGTAGGCAGATTAAGATCACATTCATCACAGATGAGAAACATTTATCCTGGGTCCTGCCATTCTTTTACAGACTGGAAAAATGGGAACAAGAGATGAGCAACGGCTGTGCTAGAACTCCAAGCCAGGTTTCCTAACTCCTGACCCCGGGATATTCCTTTTGTGAAGCTTTCTCTTGTATTATTAGCATGTTCTCATTCTTCTGTGTATGCTTTCCCTCCCACCCCCAGATGTTGGCGGTGTTTAGCTTTTGCTCTTAATTTGATAAAACACCTTGGAATTTCATGGTGCTAATTAAAGCAATAATCCAAGAAGAAAATAAAAGGCATCACATGTGTAAACATTATCTTTGTTCACTATACATATATTTCTCTTTTCTCTACTTGCAGAATTTACTCAAATATGGGAAATTCCTGGGCTGGTCCATGGAAACACACATAAAACTAAGTCCCACATACAGGATTCTTAATAAAGACAATACAATATGCTTTGCTACTGGATTTCACATGAGATTAATTTTATTCAGTGATTTCAGGAGTTTTACTGCCCCTTGGTGTCAGCAAACCTAAAACAGGCCTAAACAGGCCAACAGCACTGAGGATGAGAACAGATTTTCATCCTCGCTTAGTCTAACCCCTACACTCGAGAAATCTCTTCCATATCTCTCCTAAACAACCACCAGCAAGGACAGCTTAAGTCACCTCTCCTGGCAGGTGCTAGAACTAGACGAGGTCATTCAACCAACACCTGTGAGGCATTCTCCACACATAAGTATTTATTACTTCCCGAGGAAAAGAATCTGAAGTGAAATGGATACAGGCTTTTGGTGGAGGAGATTAAAGTCAGAGAAGAATGAACTGGACAGTGCGCGTCATCTGCTCCTGGAGCCATTCCACTGTAAAACACAAGTGGGCAGACAGGCTTGGTGACTCCAGATCTGTGATAAAAGACAGGTCATCACCACAGGTAATTGGCAATGTCCCATGCTCCTCACTGCTGAGGACGCAGGGCCCCCTTTTAGGCCTCTGGCAGTTTGATTTCCTTTTCTGTGCATATAGCAAGTGTTTCAAAGGAGTCAGCTATCCCATGGGAAATCGTGAAGGATGGCGAGGGGAGGGACTCCACAAACCGGAAAATGAGGCTTTACCTACATGTGAATAAAATGAACAGTACGAAGAGGTAACAGGAGTGTGCACTCTGTGGTGCAGGCCAACTGAGTGTTAACAGCGGCAAGCCCGGCCTGAATTTGGGAGTGTGGTATAAAAGCCAGGCAGCTAACGGGGCCCTGAGGAGGCATGGTTCAACCTGAGTGATGAACAGGAGGAAACAAATTCCAGTAAGGACCAGAGCAAGAACAATGACCAGATGTGGAAGGAAAAGAGACTGACAGTTCCTACAGGAGAGGCCTGGGGGAACGAATTAGAGAAGCAGGCTGAAGCCAAGAGTCGGAGGCCTTGAACAGCAGGCAGATTCTCTGGAGGAACCTGGTGGAAAAGTGGAGATTTAGAAATCAATCCAGCCAACGGTGGGGTGGGGAGAGGCCAAGAAGCCACTGAGTTGGCAGGGTGGCTACTACATGATACATCTGCCCTTGAGCATGGGTTACCATGTGGATCATTAGAAGGTAAGCTCCATGAAGCCAGGAATTTTTATCATAACATATAGCCCTGAATTCCCAGGGCTGGCACATATAGTCACTCAATAACTATGTGTTCAATGAATCAGAGGTGGGTGTTAACACCTAAGCCCAAGTGAGCCTGACTTAAGCTCTAGAGTGCAGTTGATTAAAGGCAGGTGCTTGAGACCAGAAGAGGAAACAACTTCAAACACCAACACTTGTCACCAAAATCACTCAGTGATGAAAAGCACAAGTCAGCCTTCATCAGATTCCAATGAGTCAGCGCTCTGGGCTCCAAAGCACAGGAAACACAGTGAAGAGACAGCAGCATTTTCCCACTAAAAAATTATGTGGGTCCAGGTATCCCAACCTAAAGCTCGGCACTGCCGTTCAAATCCAGCTTGCTGTCCTCTTGGCTCTTATTTCGCATTATTCCATAACCGAAGGCATGACCATGAGGAGTGAAAACTAATACTAACCAGTATGAAAGATCTTTTCAACAGCCTGGGCCTTACAAAGAAACAAACCCTTTAGCTATCTGGAAAATTCCTATTCATCCTTCGAAACCCTCCAAGCTTTCTCTGATGGCCCCTCCTTAGGCTGGTACTTCTGTACACTGCACATACACTTCCACTGATAACACCACTTAATTTTTACACTTCCTCTACTAAACTGAATTCCTAAAAAACAAAATTTTTTTTAAATAAAAAAAGAATAGTCTCTTATTCATCTGCATGTATTTAGCATGGATCTCACCAGGTTGACCTCAAAAGAACCATTTTTACCCTAGTATCCTAAATTAAATTCTACCTTTCAGCTCCAAGTCATTGGTTAAGGTTCCCACGGCTGAGAGAAAGGGTAAAGAAGACAAGGGTACGAGCGGCAGAGACAGAGTGACGGCTCTAGGGCTGAGGAGAGGACCCCAGGGCAGGAAGAGCTCCCAGGCTGCAGTGGCTCCTGCAGTCTTCTCTGCAGAAAGAGTTCCAGGGTACTCCGAGGGGGCTGGCCGTTCCGGAGCCCAGCCTACCCAAAGGCTGCTATTCCTCTGCAGTGGGTTCATGCAAACACATGCCACAGTCTTTCCCTCTCAGATAAACGGCGGTATCTTCCCCAACCCCAGAGAAGAGGAAACAAACGGAGGCGATGTCTGCAAAATGAAGTTTCTTTAGCATCTGATACCACCTCAGGCTAAATGGTAATAAGCAACTACTCCAGGGAAGTCATTACTCACATAAAACCTTGTTGGTTAGGCAAGAGTGACCAGAGTATCAAAGGATAAGTTAAAAAAAAAATCTCCTAGAATTTTCTGGGCTAGGATTTTATCCACTGTAGCCATGTCTAAATTCCTTTTCAACTGTCATTCGGTCATTTGAGAAATGTTTTCCTGAATGCCAACTATGTAGAGGGGACCCCGTTAGGCTTCGATGAGCATGGAGACGCCTCTCAGGTCACTTAGAATTGAATAGGGGAATTAAAACATAGCACACATACTAACACCAGGAAAAGAATGGAAAAAAGGAGTCAGAGAAGGGAAAGATTAATCTAGATGAAAGGATTAAAGAAGATTTTGGAAGCGACAGAACGTAAACTGGACCTTGAAAGACGGACAGAATACACAGACATTAAAGGAGGCTCCCGTCCCCCCCACAGGACAGAGATGACAGTTCTTCTGGGTGGAAGGCAATCCACAACCAAAGGCATAGAAGAGCGAATATACAGAGAATGTTGAGAGAACAGCAAATGGCTGACTGTGAACAGAATCTGTAACAGAAATACACAGATCAGGCACGCACTGGGTCCTCAAAAAATACTGAAGGAACTGGGGCTGGTCAGGCAGAACTCTAAATGGGTTGGGACTGAACTAGAAAACAAAGGAGTTTTTGTTGTGTTTTAGAAAAAGTCATCTAATTGTACTTGTATGAAAGAGCAGATAGAAGACCAAAGTCTGGGGAAAAGGTAACTAAACTCTTAACTTTTAGATTAATCTAAGTTCCTGTCTTTACAAATGAGGAAACAGATGCCCAAAGAGGTTTAATGACAGAATCAAAGGAATACAAACTGTAACTGTCTGAACTAAGGCAGTGGCAGGGTAAAGAGAGGGACGGATTCAATTTATTGGGGGAACTACTTCCAAACCTACTGTCTTTCCCCTATCCCTTTTCTCGAGCCCCCCGCTGAGTGGTGCACCGCCTAGATTACCGGGGACTTACTTGGGTAGCTGAAACCACAAAGATGCCAACCTGCAAAAACCTGGTTGTTCCTTTTCACTTCTGTTCTGACCCATTGCAACCAGGTGGCCCTCCCCACGGAAGGTGTCTCAGAGGCACCCGAAGTTCATTCAACACACCTGGCCCCTCTCCGTACCAGCCCCACCTGATCTCACCGCAGAGGTCCCTTCCTCCATCACCACCAAACCTGCCTGTCTTCCCCGACCAAATGAAGGTTCAACACGACGACTGCAAATGTTTCTTCAGGAGCTACAACTGTTTATCTCCTTCGGGCAGTTAGAAAAGCAGTAACCCTCCCCCCGAAATGACAAGGAACTGTATCTTTTGGTCCAAGCGGGCTCCTGAATATGGTTCAAGAGACCAGAGAGAATCGCACCAAGCGTCAGAGAGATCCCAAACGCAGAGGTCAGGCATTTCTCTGGCTCCCATCTTAAAACACACACGCTGAGCGTCCATCCCCGTCCGCTCCTGGACTTATAGCGCACCGAGGGCACAGTTCAAACTACACGGTCAGGGCCGCCCACCGCTTCCCTGCGGGGCGGTCCCGGCGTGGAGGAGAGGCGGAGCAGAAGTAGGTCCGGAGCGTCACACCGACAAAGTCTGCTGCCTCGGTGGGAACCGGGGATGGCCCGGGGCAGAATTAGGGAAGCGGGTTTCGACAAGGCTGCAGATGCTGGCCCCGAGCGGGCGAGGAGGGAAAAGGAATGTCTGCAGAGGGCGAGCGGGGGGGGAGCCACGCTGAGAAAAGCCAGTGGAGGCCCCTCCTGGCCTCACCCGATCCTGCGACCAGGGCCTAAGGAGATGATGGACGCGCAGGGGGCGTCACGCGCTGGCAGACGGAGCGACGCGGGAGAGGTGGGGGCGGGGTGAGGGAATGCACTTACCTTCTTCACGGCCGGCTGGAAGAGGAAGTCACCGGCCTCCTTCAGGTCCAGCCAGATCATGGGCATGCGGGGCACGGCCTCCATGGCGGCTTGCGCCCGCCGGCCACCCGGCCGCTCCCCTAGCTGCCCCAGCTGCTGCCTCAGCCTCGCGCCCCGCCCCGCCCCTCCACGCCGGAAGTCACTCGTCACGCGGGGCTAAAAATTGCACGCAGGGCCTGCTGGGAAATGTAGTCCCCTCCCCCCCCCCGCGCGCACCGCATTCCGCGCTAAGCACAGCAGCCGTTGCGCATGCTCAGTCTCCTCCCTGGGGAGGGCGTGGAAGGCCAATCTGCAGCTCCCTTCGAAAGGGTTTCTGGGAGTGATAGTCTTCCTCCACTTAGCTGCAAAGCGGGAGCAGGCTGGTTTCCTCCTCCCTAGCCAGGATGTGGGGGCCTGGCTTTGGCCTTGGCGCTCCTGTGTCGGGGGAAGTGCCTTGGAGCCCATAAGCTTATAGTCCCAAGTAGAGTCGCGGACATAGAGGACAGGGGCAGGTGTTCTATAGAGATAACATGGCAAGGGGAGCCTGGCTGGCTCAGCTGGTGGAGGCTGCCACTCTTAATCTCCACGTTGTAAGTTCGAGTCCCAGGTAGGATGTAGAGATTATTTAAAAATAAAATCTTAGGAGTCCCTGGGTGGCTTAGTGGGTTAAACGACCAACTCTTGATTTCGGGTCAGGTCATGATCTCACAGTTTGGGAGATCAAGCCCTACTTGGGGCTCTGCGCTGGCAGTTAGTGTTTAATGGGTATAGAGTTTCAGTATGGGATGATGAAATAGTTCTAGAGATGGATGGTGGTAATAGTTACAAAACAATGTGAATGCACTTAATGCCAAATTATATGGTTAAAATCTAAACTTTATGTTAGGTATATTTTACTACAATAAAAAATTTTTGAAAAGAAAATGCAGGACCTTGCAGTTATTTTTTTAAGGGAAGGGGAAAATTAACCAGTACCTTAAAAGAGCTATTTCTGGAGGACCATCTTGAGGTCACCTGGCCATAGGTGGAGGCATCGAAGATAATGCCCATGCTCTGGAAAACCCCAACCATGAGGAAGAAGAGAAAGTTGCTCCAACACAATTTATAGTAAGTGAAATGCAGGAGCATAAAGTAGCCCATCTTGGGGTCCTCTAATGGTGACATAGTGGCCAGCCATAAGGGAATCACTAGACTGGACACAGCAACTGGGACCAGAGGCGGCTATGGCGTTGGGATGTATAGCATAGCGCCGCTGAGCAAGGAAAGAAGCAAGACTCAGGACATGAGGCCATGGAAGCAGGCAGCTACGGGAAGACATTTGGCCACAGAACACAGACAGTTCAGGCCCCAAACATGAGACAGCAAGGAGTCAGGATTAAGCAGTTGCAGGTCAGCATGGACTGGAACAGTCAGAAAGGGACAGGACAGGCTGGGAGTAGAAAGCCCCCTCCTAAGACAGGGAGGACCTAGAGAGGCAGGCATTCCGGGTGGGTGGAACTGCAGCTACAAGGTAGATCTCTGACTAGACTCCAGGATTCGAAGGAGCCAGGCAGGTGGGTCCCTGCCTAATCAGTTTCCTAGAACAGCACCTTTGGCCCGATTGTCTTTCCTTCCCCTAGCTTCACTCTCTCTCTCTTTTTTTTTTTTAATGTTTGTTTATTTTTGAGAGAGAGAGAGATAGACAGAGCATGAGCGGGGGAAGGGCAGAGAGAGAGAGAGAGAGGGAGACACAGAACTTGAAGCAGGCTCCAGGCTCTGAGCTGCCAACACAAAGCCTGACGTGGGCTCAAACTCATGAACTGTGAGATCATGACCTGAGCTGAAGTCGGATCCTTAACTGACTGAGTCACCCAGGTGTCCCTCACTCTTTCTTTTTAGAATGGGACCACCTTGTCCCCACATGGTGCTTCTGGGCTGGAACTACAATTACAGATATATAATTGAGTGTCGGGGTGTCTTAATTCGCTAGGGCTGCCATAATAAATGATCACAGACTGAGTGGCTTTAACAGCAGAAATTAATTTTTTCATAATTCCGGAGGCACAAGTCTGAGATGAAGGTGTTAGCAGGGTTGGGATCTTCTGAGGCCTCACTCTGGGTTGTAGATGGATGTCCTCTCCCTGTGTCTTCACATGGTCTTCCCTCTGTGCGTGGCTGTGTCCTCATCTCTTAGGACACCAGCCATACTGGATTAGGGCCCACCCTCAGGACCCCACGTTAACTTAATTACCTCTTTCTCCAAATGCAGTTACATTCTGGGTCCTGGGGGTTAGTCCTTCAACATATGAATTTGGGGGACACCCAGTTCAGCCTATAACACAGGGTCGGTGATGTAAAGGGCAAAACTGGTGTGAGATGTATCAAAAACCAAGAGGTCCTGTGAGAGGGCCTTGAATGTTGAGGCAATGGGTAGGGATAGGCCACTAGAGACGAAACAGCAGAAAGGATGTCCCAGGCGGTAAGACGTGCCCTCCCAATGCAGATACTTCCTCACAGGAATGGACAGAGTGGGGAGTCTAGGAGAGCCTAAGACTCCATACGACTGAGGAAGAGTAGGACCCATCAGAAGGGGGCAGCAAACACCCCATTCAGCCAGATCAGTTCACCCGTTTCTCAACACAACCCCATCACCCTCGGCAGGACTGGAAGGTCCTCAGAGACACATACATCCACCCCCATTTCATGGAAGTGGAAATTGAGGCCTGGATTGGTGATGGATCCCTCGTCCCCCAGCAAGTGAATTGTAGAGTCCAGGCTGGGCCTGGGTATCCTCCCTCCCAGCGCAGTTACTCAACAAATGTTTGCTCAACACCCCCTGTGCCCTGTGCACTGTTCTAGGTGCTGTTGAATAAAACAGGCAAGATTGGGGTGCCTAGGTGTCTCAGTCAGCTGAGCCACCGATTCTTGATCTTGGTTCGGGTCATGATTTTGCAGTTTTTCAGTTCAAGTCCCATGTCAGGCTCTGTGGTGGGACCGTAGAGCCTGCTTGGGATTCTGTCTCTCCTTCTCTGTCCCTCCCCAGCTCACTCCCCACCCCACTCTCTCTCAAAATAAACTTTAAAAAATTACAAAAATAATAAAACAGGCAAAGATCTCGGCTGTCATGAGGTCACAATCTAGTGAGGGGTCAAAGACGTTACCAGAATGAAGAACATACGGTATGTTTGATGGCAAGGACAGCTATGGTAAGACGAAAATATAAAGGCAGAGAAAAGAGGATGGGAGTATGAGGAAGGGACACTTACAATTTTGTATCTTTTATATGCGGTGGTGGGGGAAAGGTTTCACTCAGAAGGTACTGTTCCAGCAGAGATCCAAGGGAGTAAAGGAGCAAGCCAGGGACATAGCTAGGAGAAGAGAGCCCTGGAAAGAGACGATAGAAAATCCAAACACCCTGAGCCAAGATCGTGCCTGGAGAACAGTAAGGAGGCCACAGTGCCGAGTCCAGGGCGTGTGGAAAACAGCAAGAGATGGAGTCAGAGAGGGTGGAGGTGAGGTGGGGGGTTGCAGGTGGTATAGGGTCTCGAAAACCATGGCGCAGGCTTGGGCTTTTCCTTGGGTGACCTGGGGAACCACGGGAGGGTTTGGCACAGAGGAGGGATGATCCGACCTAGGTTTCCGGGTTACACTGGCTGCAGTACTGATGGACTGGGGACGAGGGTGGTGACTGGGAGGAAGGGCCCATACCCAGAATTCTGGATTCCCAGGACTCTGTTCTGGGCCCTACAGAGAGGAGGTAGGGGCAGAACTGCTGCCTTGGGGTCTTCACAGAGAGGACCCGGATATGGGCACACACAGGAAACGTGTGGGGTGGACTTGAGGAAAGAATATACCACAGGGGCAGAATGGGGGTAGGGTTTGGTGTATGTTTAGGTCACATCACCTCCACAGAACGGGGGCGGGGCAGAGTATGAATCTGTGGGCGGGAAGGGGGGATGGACAGAGAGCCTAATGGCGTAGGTGAGGAGAGAAATCTTCCTAGAAGAGAGGTTATCCTTACACTCGGTGCAACTCCTGTCAAACTCCCAGTGTGTGTGTGTGTGTGTGTGTGTGTGTGTGTAGAAGTTGACAAGATGTGCTTCAAATTTATACGGAAAATCAAAGGCCTTAGAAGAGCGTACACAGTCTTAAAGAAGAGAAACAAAATGAGAAGACTTGTTCCGCCAGATGTCTAATCCTGTCAGAAAGCCGAGTAACTGAAACAGGGCGAGTTTTTGATCGGGAACATAACATTAGACCATCAGAATGGGGCAGAAAACCCAGGAACAGACCGAAGCCTTCCATGTCCATCTTTTTTTATTATTTTTTTAAAGTTTATTTATTTATTTTGGGAAAGAGACAAAAGGGAGAGAGAATCCCAAGCAGGCTCCCTGCTGTCAGCACAGAGCCTGATGAGGGACTTGATCCCACTAAGCATGAGATCATGACCTGAGCTGAAATCGAGAGTTGAACACTTAACCGACTGAGCCACCCAGGGGCCCCTGAAGCCTTTCATGTCCATCTAATGGACTCCAGAGTTAGCACCGCAGGCCAGAGAGGAAAGGGGAGGGGCTACTGACAAGATGATGCAAGTCAGCTAGTCATCCACATGGAACAATTAAATTGGAGTCTGTTATGGGGTGAATTGTATCCCCCTTGAAGATATGTTGAAATCCTAACCCCCAGGTATCTGTGACTGTGGCCATATTTGGAGATCGGGTCTTTTCAGACATAATCAAAATAAGATGGCATCAAACTGGATTCAGGTGGGCCCTAATCCAGCAACTGGTGTCCTTAACAGAAGAAATTCTACCTACAGACTTTGGTCGTGGCAAACTCCACAATCACGTTAGCCAATTTCTTAAAATCAATCCATCTATCTAGGTGTCTATTAACTATCTAGCTGTCTCCTTTTAGTTTTGTTTTCTCTGGAAAACCCTGGAGTTTACCTCACATCATGTTTCCAGTAGTGCATGAAGTCATCTTTGGGGGTGAGGAAAGAGAAGTGATTGGAAGTAGGGGACACGAGGAGCTCATGGGATTCTGTGAATGTTCTGTCTTGTGATCGATCAGGTGCAGGTTACAGGAATTTGTTTCCTTACTTCTGAAAGAGGTAAATAAACCAGCCTGTACACTTCTCTACTGAGCATTTTTTGTATTTGTGTTACAGTTCAAAAGTTAACATAAGAAGTTAATTCCAGGTAGAGGCACCGGTTAAACGTCCGACTCTTGATTTATGCTCAGGTCATGATCTCATTGTTCGGTTCATGAGATTGAGCCCCGAGTTGGGCTCCGCGCTGAGAGTAAGGAGCCTGCTAGAGATTCTCTCCCTCTTTCTCTGCCCCTCTCCTGCTCTCGCATGCATGCACTCTCCCTGTGTCACTCTTTCTCTCTCAAAAATAAATAAACTTTAGAGGAAAAAGTAGTTAATCCTAGCGATATTAAGGACTGCAATGAGAAAGGCAAATATCTCTAACTTTTAAAAGTAGATATGGGAGAATATCTTTATAAAGTCGAACATGGAAAGATTTCTTAAGGTATAGAAAGTGCCAGCCATGAAGGAAGGTCAATAAATTCAACTTCATCTGAGTTAAGAAATTGTGTTGAGCAAAACACATATAAACACAGGAGCCAGCTTAAGCGGCTTTGTCCACCAAATCTGGGAGAATTTGAGAATCAAAATAAAATACGGATAGTAAAGGATTATACCCCATCAAATAAAAGAATATATGAACTTATACAGGTATAAGTAAATAGTAGGGGAAATGGTAGAAAGCCAACTGCTAGATTTACTAGGAAGGAGGAAATTAGAAAACCACTCTTCAGCAACCATCATATTAATAATTCAGGCAAGGGGCGCCTGGGTGGCTCGGTCGATTAGGCGGCCGACTTCAGCTCAGGTCATGATCTTATAGTGTGTGAGTTCAAGCCCCGCATCGGGCTCTGTGCTGATGGCTCAGAGCCTAGAGCCTGTTTCAGATTCTGTGTCTCCCTCTCTCTCTGCCCCTCCCCTGCTCATGCTCTGTCTCTCTGTCTCTCAAAAATAAATAAACGTTAAAAAATTTTTTTTTAAATAATTCAGGCAAAATCATCAATGGACATAAAACTAGTGAACTTAAGAAGTAAAGTAACACGCCAATTATATAGTCCTATAGCATCTCCCGACAATATACTTATTAATTACAAAGCGAAAAATAGTAACTTTACATGAAGAAACTTGACAGACTCAACTTTAACCAAGTGATGGAATTTATATCATCTGCAATGGGATAAATCCGCATCATGTGCTTCTTGGTATTAGGCATTGAGGACAAAGCCTCAAAAATGCATTGCTTTATTCTAATCTCGAATCAAAGTTAGACAAACCTACATTAAGGGTTTGATGAAATGACTGGTCTATAATCTTCAAAAAAGTCAGTGTAATGAAACACAAAGAAATACCGTTTCAGACCGAAGGACACTAAAGAGACATAACAATGGAATTAAATACATGATATGGGATTTTCTTTTGCACCAAAGGACATCACTAGGAAAGCTTCTGAAATTGGAATAAGGTCTCTAGATTAGGTAATGGTAGTGTCTTAGTGTTAATTTCTTGATTTTGAGACTTGCTCAATGTTATATTTACATATAAGGGAATGCTCTTATTTTTAGAAAATATACACCGAAGTATTTAGGTGGGGAAAAAGCATCATTCTGCCCCCCGTCCCTTACTCTCAAGTGTCTTGGAGGAAAGGGCGGGGAGAGAGGAGAAAAAAGTGTGTGTGTGTGTATGTGTGTGTGTGTATGTATCATGCACATAGAGTTATAGAGAGAGAGCAAGAGAGGAAGAGGATGCAAATATGGTAAAATATTAACATTTGGGGAATCTGGGTAAAGAGTATGAAGAAATTCCTTACACCACTTCTGCAACTTTTCTATGTTAAGTCTGAAATTATGTAAATATAAAACCTTAAAAGAAAAACAAGACACTATAAAGAAAGTGGAAGGACAATGCAAAACCGGCAGAAGGTATGTGTCAGACATAACCAACAAAAAATTACCATCTAGAATATGTCAAAAACTCGGGGTGTCTGGCTGGCTCAGTCAGTAGAGCATACGTAACTCTCGATCTCGGGGTTGTGAGTTCAATCCTCACGTTGGGGGTGGAGCCTACTTAAAAAAAACAACAAAATAAAAATAGAATATGTAAAAAAACTCTCATGAGTTCTCAAGAAAGACAAACAGCCTGATAGGAAAATGAGCACCCAACTCGGATGGGAACTTACAAGAACAGCCAGACACATATGGAAAGATGTCCAGCCTCCTCAGGACCCAGGGAAATGCAAACCCAAACTGTGATGAAAGTCCCTTTTATACTAATTAGGTGAATGAAGAAACATCAGTCAAAAATGAGCAGTAGCACAGCCAAACGTGGCAAAACTCTGAGACATCCTGGCCTTTGCGGTGACAGCCTGGAGGCTGGGTAGCATCCCCTGCAGGGGGGAGAGGGGTGTCAAACCAGTCAGGGCTGGAGTCAACATGTAGATTCTCGGATGCCAAGGTCTTCCTAGCTGAGGTCTCAGTGTCCGTGGGTGGTGGGGCCAAGTCGCTGCTCCTGGAACATCGAATGTGTGTCCCCACGGGCCCAATATGGCCACAGCTGCTTTCTCCAGCCCATTTGACTTGTTCAGGGCTACCTGGGCAAGGGCTAAGTGTTCCTGGAATCTGTGCCCTCCCCCCTTGACCACCCCATTAGAGCAAGGGGGAATCTGAGGCCCAAGAAGGGCAGAGGCTTGCCCAAGGGTCCACTGGGCTTCTTTCCTCATAATTCTTTGGCCCTTTGTGAAAGCTTCTTGCTCCAAACCTCTTCTCAAGTGGGTGAGGGAGCTGTGGGGACATTCAGAAGGAAGTGCAGGCCTCAGCTGCCTGCGGTGCTGGTTGAACAGGAAACTGTGGCGTGAGCTCACTCACCTGAATAGGTTCTCTTGCCTCCCGCAGGTGGAGGGCTTTTCTGGGGGAAAACCCAGAGGTTCTCCACCCACATTAGCTTTTAATCCCCTCACTCTTGCAAGGTAGAGGAGTCATCTCTGCTTTACAGATGATAGGCTCCTTGATAGGCCCCTGGGCTTCTGTGGCAATCGAGGCTCCCAGGGGTCTCTTACTGGAGGGTACCCCAGCCATGGGTACTGCCGCCCTGGCAAGGCAGTCCATATTCCTCCAGCTCTGCCTGCAGGGGGAACATGCACGCTTGTGTAGGTTCAGAGTCAGGATTAGGCTGATATATGTACCCCAACAGCCACCTCCTGTGACTGGTCTCAACTGACCTTGTCCTGTTCCAGGACCCCGGCAACCTGACCTGCGTGGCTCAAACCTGCACAGTACACACCCAGTCTGCCAGCTGAGGTCACCCAGGGTCCTCTGGGCAGGCGGAACTGGAATTGGTACAGAGCCACTCGCATGGCTTCCAGAACTAGGCAGCCCACCCCCAAAATATCTGAGGTGGCAACTTTGAATGACTATCCCTATTTGGACGGGCTGCTCAATGGGGTCTCTGGTTTCTCCAGCAATCAAGACTCCCAGCTGGACCATACCCTGGCCAGCGTGCAGTTTCCTCCAGCTGTGCCTGCAGGGCAAATACGCGTGTTTGTGTAGGTGAAGGCTTGCTATCAGGCTGATGCCAGGGACCCCTCAACAGGCCCCTCCAGTGAGCCAGCCTTGCTTGACACATTGTGCTGGCTACCGTGATCTGCACGGCCTGAGTAAGCACAGGCTGCACATTATTAGCAAGCCTCCGCCTGCAGGGGGCACTCTAGGTCCATGGATCTCTGGCTGGACTCCAAACACCAGAATGGCGTCGGGCTGTAGAATCCACACTCCACACATCTTTCTGAGGCTACATTTTAAACTTGGTGTCTCTTATTGGATAGGATAAGACTTAGAATTAGGCAGATGTTAGTTACCCCAATTGGCCTGCTCCTGTGACCAGGGCTCTTCCCCACGGCTGACCTATTCCAGGTCCCCGGTTTCCCTGACCATTGCCACCCACTTGTGCACAGCCTGCACTATGTCAGCTGGCCTTTGGCCGCTGGGTCCTTTCAGACCACTGGGACTCTGGCCAGCCTCCAACTCAGCCCGCCCCCCAAAAATCTTTCGGAGGCTCCATTTAAAATTTTTATTTCTTTATTTATTTTTGAGAGAGAGAGACAGAGTGAGCAGGGGAGGGGCAGAGAGAGAGAGGGAGAGAGAATCCCAAGCAGGCTCTGCATTGTCAGCACGGAGCGCGATGTAGGGTTCAAGCTCACAAACTGCAAGATTGTGACCTGAGCCGAAACCAAGAGCCGGAGGCTTAACCAACTGAGCTGCCCAGGCGCCCCATTGGAGGCTCCATTTTAACTGAGGGCTGTCAGTCCCCATTTGGACTGGTTGCCTGATCTGTAGCATAGGAAGGGAGAGGCCCCTTTCAGGAAGGCACCAGCCCTACGTGTTTTACCGGCAGGCCCTTGGGCAAAGCGACCAGGATAGCACCTAAAAGGGATTGCAAGTGGCAGCAGATCAGAGAAGTGACGATGGCGGGGGCCCGGAGGACTCTATGGCTAGCAGTAGGCTTGGCAGCGGTGGCCTGGGTGGCCCAGTGCCAACCGGGCTATGAGGAGACTGTCACCCAGGCTTTCTGATTCTTCAATGAGGGGGGAATGAGGCCAGCCCCCTTTAGCCTTCTGAAAGCCATCCTGGGACCTAGGCTGGGGGAGCAGATACCATCTGCCTTAGAGCAGGAAAGAACGAATGCTTGTCACAGGCACAGAGTACTTGGTTGCTTGGTTAACATTAGCTATTGCTGTTATTATGATAATGTTTCTTCCATGGTAACGTAAGACAGCGATTGTAATCTCAAGGGCTGACAGCTGGGTAGCGGTAAATTTGGGGGTTTCTGTGAGGATGAAATGTGGGCCAAGGGGATTCAGCCTATACCCAGACCCTGGGCATAAAGGAAAATGCTGAGCCGTTTTTCAAAGGACAGACAAGATTGAACTGGTCCCTCTAGAGCCTCACAGGGAGGTGGAGATGGGGGGCTTCCAGTGTCCCCTTCCAGCCCCATTGCCCTTCTCCTGGCAGCTGAATATGCAAGGCAGGTATTCTTACCTCACCGAAGTGAGGGGCAAAGCCGGGAAGGGACCCCCCAAGGTGGCACGCAGGTATGCGGAGGCATCCTGTAGCCGGTTCCCAAAAGCCCCGAGCACATCAGATCTCTGGGGAGGCCACTTAAGAGGCCCCTTTAGGAGGTTTTGGTGTGAAGTGCAGACCTCATCTAAGGCCCTTCCAACGTGTAACTGTTTTTGTTCTGTCCTCTGTAAAAGGGAAATCTTATCATCCGTTTCCTCTGCTTCTCTGGAATTCCAGTACCACCACCCACTTCAACTTCAGGGAGGGTGGGGTGAATTTCCCAGCCCGAGGGAGCAGAAGAGAGGCCAGTCCACTCTCCCTCCTCAAGGGCGCGGGCTGTGTGTCTGCCTCCGCCCACCTCGACCCGGCCATGTGAGGTTGGACTTTTTAAAAATCGGTTTTTCCCTTATTGCTTTTTCTTATTATAAATGATTACCAATCCTTATTAGAGAAGCAACACATACTTAAAAAATTACTAAATATAAAAAAGAGAAAGAACAAAGCAGGACCATAAGCCACCTAGAGATAACCGCTTTTATAAAATTAGGAAAGTAACGTCTTCTTATAGCAAATTAACAAAATGTGGAGACGCTAAATAAAATTTAAAATCTCCTGCAATCTCACTACCCAGGGACCGACATTAATCATTAGTGTACCATCCTCTGAATCTTTTCAAAAAAAAGTGTACACACTTTGGTTTTCAAAAAAAAGTGTACACACTTTGGTTTTCAAAAAAAAGTGTACACACTTTGGTTTTCCACAAATATGGCCTCCTCCGGGCAAGCTAATTTATGGAGGCCTTTTCCCATTTAATCACTTACTGAACGTCCTTTATGTAGTGCGCGCCTCCGCTGTCGGCCCGGCTCGGGGGTCACCCTTTGTCCGCATCCCTGGTTCGAGGAGGGTTCGGGTAGGGCCGTGAAGGGTCGTGCAGCAGGCGGGTTCCCATCCGTGTGCTCCCTCTCCCCCGCAGCAGGGACCAACCGGCCCCCTCGCCCTCCTGCTGCGGGGCCTCCACAGAGAGACCAGAGATGGGCCCGCCCCCCTCCACGCCCCTCCCCCACCCTGTCCCCCACCCCCCCGTCCCCTCCCCCAGTCCCTCCCACCCCCCTAGCTCCTCTCCAACCTCCGCACCCCCCTCCATTCCCATTTCCCCCTCTACTCTTCCCACCCCTCCATCCCCCCCCTACTCCTCCAACCTCCCAGTGATTAATTACCATGGTCACTATCAGACCACTGAGGGGCCACCAGTGGGGTCACTGACTTCAGCACAGCAGGGCCTCAGTTTCCTCATCTGGAAAACGAAAAGGCTCATCAAGGTCTTCTCAAGGCAAGGTGTCTTGAGAAGGGGAGGGGAGGAGATGACCGCCCAAGGGTTGGGAGGTGGTGAGGGGAGGAGACACTGGTGGTCCTGGCTCCCCGGGTCTCAGGACAATGCCTATACTCTGGCCCTGAGCTCTGGGCCCAAGAGACTCTTTGGAAACTGACCCTCCTTCTCATCCCACATTTGGGGAAACGGGCACCAGAGACGGGGCCTCCTGGCCACTGGGTGGAATGGCCAGAAAAGAAATGAGTCTCGCAGTCCAGGCCTGGCCAGGTCCTCTGGGCTCCAAGGGGAAGGAAGGGCTGACTGGGGACCTCCTCCAGTCCTATCTCCCACCTTGCTGCCTGTGCCTCAGTCTCCTCATCCCTGCCTTGGGAGAGATGGGGCACAGGCAGGGCAGGAAAGGGGTCAGTGAAGATGATGGGAGTGACCAGCCAGCGTCACTTCTGCAGCTCCCTGTACCCGCCTCCCGGGGCATTCTGCTGGGTCCTCTGAGGCAGCCACTCCAGGAGCTGAGAGCTACAAGCTGCCACCTGTGCCACCTGTACCAGGAAGCCAAGTATGACATCATGGCCGGCACCCTGCAGAATTTCTAGGGCTGGAGAAGGGAAGGGAGGCCCTACAATCCCATCTCGACCTCTTCTTCTTACCCACCCACTTCCCTCTGTTGCCCTAAGCACCCCCCCTTCCTGCAGAGCCTGAGCCCACATCCCTCTGCCTTTGCACACCTACTTCTCTGCCTGGATTCCTGTCCCATCCTGTCTGTAAATCCTACTCACCCTTTTAAGACACAGCTCCAAAATCACCTCCTCTAGGAAGCCTTCCTGCTCTTCCCCAGGTAGAAGTGTCCTTTCCTCATTCACAATCCTCAAACCAGCCAGCGTTACCTGCTGTGTCCCCCGCCAGATAACACTGTGTCTACTTGCAGCTGGGCCCTCTGGAGCCAGCCGCAGGTGGCTGTGGAATGAGTTTCTAACAAGGCGCCCCAGGCAGGACCCTAGGCACCCCTGCTCTCTGCCCGGTCACCGTGACCAGCAAATGTCCCTTCACATATCCGGGCTCCTCCGAAGGGGTCAGTCCACACTCTGGTGAGAACCACAGGGGAGAGGCTCAATCAGATGTTTCTGAAATAAACGACTGAATGAGTGAATGAGAGAAATGTTAGAGACAGACTGGACTTGAGGGGAAGAGAACAGTGAGGCAGCCCTGGGGGCAATTCCACTGTACAGCATGGGAGCCCAGACCCCTTGAGGTCAGGGCGGGGACGAAGGAGAGAAATAGGGGTTTAGGGCAGTGGAAGACTGTCCGAGGGCTGGCCTGGAGGCTGAGGAAAGCAGAGTAATCTGCCTCAGCGTTTTCAACGGCCGTTGGTTCCTTCGCACTCCCTTCGTACCCCTCCTTTCTCTCTCCCTGCCCCCCAGACTTGTGTCGCAGACTGCCTCCCAAGGATGTCCACAGGGTATCACACACTCAGTCTCTTCCCTCCAAACCTGCTTTTCCCACAGCCCACCCCAGTCCAGCTGATGGCAACTTCATCCATCCAGAACCCTGAGTGTCATCCTTGGCTCCTCGCCGTCTCTTACAACCCGTCCCTGGTCCACCAGCAACCCCCCGGCTTCGGTCACTGACGCACCCTGCCCTAAGAGCAGTGCCTGGCCTGGCACACCGTGACGATGACGATGGCTCAGCAAAATGCTTGGTCACTGGACATATGCTCGTTCCTTCTCACTAGCCTGCTTCTTCGAGTCACTGCTACAGAAATGGCCAAGAGAAACTCTCTCATCTGAGGGGCTACAGCGTACAGCCCCTTGGAGAAATGGGCTTTTTAGGAACAGTCCCAGGGAGGCCAAGGACTCCTCTCCGGGAATGAGAATTCGAGCCATCGTTTATGAATGCCGCTCCCCATACTGTCTTCTCAGCATTGCCTTGCAAGCTGCAGGTACCATCCGCAGCTTTTAGGGAGGAAATGTGTCCAGGAAATTGGCTGACTTTCTGGCAGCCCATGCTCCAACCTCCTTGCCACCTAAATCCTGGGTAACACCCACTGGTGGGTGAGAGGAGGAGAGGGATGCCGCAGGGAGTGAGCCTTGGGTGGGGCCGGGGAAATGGGTAGGTTTGGGCCGAGCAGGAGAAATAAGCCCCTCGGACCCTCCCCCCGTGGTGGGGACCTGGCGTTCAGCTGGAGGCCCCTTCTCACCCTCGCAGCCCCACAGAGTGCACAGCACCTCACTCCCACCCGCACGCCGCTTCCCTGCCTGACTCCCACTCCTGAAAGGGCATACCCCCAGTCCTCATCCAGGTCCTCTGGGGGACACCAGACCCAGCCCCTTGGGCCCTGGACACTGGGCGGAGCAACTTCTCCCGGGAAGCTCCAGGCCAGTCTGTGGCGGCCAACAGCATATCACACAAGGCCTGGGGAACGGGCTCCTGAAGCTGTGCCCTGCAAGTGAGGGGGCCCAGAGGACCAGCCCCAGGCCCTGCGGGGGCCACACTCCTGCACTCTCGCAGCCCCTGAGATAACTCAGAGGCTCCAAACTGCTCAGTGTCTTGGCCTGGTGGTTTCTGAAAGCCTTCAGGCCCACAGGAGCAAGATTAAGAAGGAAGCACTCACTGGGCCTGGGGTGGGAACGCAACGGGTGAACAGACCTCTAGGGCGACATTTAAATGGCTGCAGGAATCAAATTTCACTCCACATATGTGCAGATATGCACACGCACATGTGAGTTTTATATATTTTTATTTTTTTAATGTTTATTTATTTTTGAGAGAGAGAGCGAGCACACGCATAAGCAGGGGAGGGGCAGAGAAAGGGAGAGACTCCCAAGCAGGCTCTGCACGTCAGCACAGACCCCAACATGGGGCTCCATCTCATGAACCATAGATCATGACCTGAGCTGAACACTCAACTGACTGAGCCACCCAGACACCCCTGAGTTTTATTTTTTAAAGTTGATTTATTTTAAGACAGAGAAAGAGTGTGAGCAGAGGAAAGGATGAGAGAGAGAGAGAGAGAGAGAGAGAGAGAGGATCCCACGTAGGCTCTGCACTGCCCGACATGGGGCTGGAACCTGCAAACAGCGAGATCATGACCTGGGCTGAAGCCAAGAGTCAGACACTTAACTGACTGAGTCACCCAGGCACTGAGTTTTATTTTTTAAACAAAAATGACCTCATGGTATAGGCTCCACTTTACAACCAGCTTATTCTCATGTAAACATACCAGCAATTCAGTTGCTTCTGATCCACCACATTTTTTAGCTGCCTGATGCTCCACTGGGTGGCTAGACCTCCACTGATTTAAGTCACTCCTGCTGCTGAACACGGAAGCCGTTTCCATCTGTTTTGTTCTGAAATTGTTGTAAACAACACTGAGATGACAGTAAGTTCCTGGAATGGACGTGGCATCCAGGTGTGTGCCCATATAAGAACTGAATGTAGGGGCACCTGGGTGGCTCAGTCGGTTGGGCGTCCGACTTCGGCTCAGGTCAAGATCTCACAGTTCGTGAGTTCAAGCCCCGCGTCGGGCTCTGTGCTGACAGCTCAGAGCCTGGAGCCTGCTTCGGATTCTGTGTTTCCCTCTCTCTGCTCCTTCCCCACTCATGCTGTCTCTCTGTCTCTCAAAAATAAATAAATGTTATTAAAAAAAAATTGAACGTATTGCTTAACTACTATCTAAGGTGGGGGTAGAGGTCTTTAGGCAGGTTTATTTATGCCATTGAGAAATAGGGAATTGCCTGAGTTGGCCACTGCTGAAGTAACATGTCATATCCAGTAGATGGAATATTGTGCAGCTGTTAAAATGAACTTGAAGACAATGTTATATCAAGGAAAATGCTTGTGTTAGAATAAAGCCTTTGTAAGCCTGATAAAGAAGAGGGAGGGCACAGCGAGTTCACGTGACATGAAAGGGGAGGGCCACAGATACCGAGACACCGAGCGATGGAATTTTAGAGACTCTGACTGAGTACTTGCAATACATATGTAAATAAATAAATAAACAAATAAGAAATAGGTTTATGACTATTTTGCAAACCTGTCACAGAGAATGAAAAGCTGGAGGAAGTGAATGATTTTCTAGCTAAATACGAGTTGTCAACATTGACCCGGATGAGGGAAATGCAGAAAGGCCAATTTTCTCAGATAGAGCCTGGAAAGGTGGTTAGAGTTCCCCGACCAGATGGCCCCCAGGTGAGATTTACTTAGGCTGTAGAGGGGGGCCGCTCAATGCGAACAAGAGTCCTCTGAGGAGTTGCCTTACAATACAGCTTCCAGCCCAGAAGGCCTAGGGGAGCCCCGGGAATCTGCTCTTGCCACAAGCTTTCAGGTGATGCGGACGCTGCTGGTCCAATGGACCACACTTGGAGTAGCAAGGCTTTACAGGACATCATTCTCAGGGTGCCTGGGTGGCTCCGTCAGTTGAGCACCCGACTCTTGATATCGGTTCAGGTCATGCTCTCCAGGTTACTGAGATTGAGCCCCGCATCGGGCTCTGCACTGGGCAGCAAGCTGGAGCCTGCTTGGGATTTTCTCTCTCTCTCTCTTTCTGCCCCTCCCCTACTCATGTGGGCACTCTCTCAAAATAAATAAACTTTTTTTTTTTTTTTAAAAGGACATCATTCCGAAGTTACTTTGTTAATACAGACATTCCCTGACTTAACCATGGTTCCACTTAGGATTTTCCTGGACCATGAATGGTGCAAAAGCGACACGCATTAGTAGAAACTGTACTACAAATTTTGAATTTGGATTTCTTCCTGGGCTGGCGACATGCAGTCTGATCCTCTCTCCTGACACAGGACAGTGGTAGCAGCCATGTGATCACAAGGGCGGAAAACTCATATGCTCCCAACCATCCTGCACCCACACAACCACGACCACGACCACGCTGTGTTTCACTTGCAGTACAGCGATCAATAAGTTACACGGATTTAAAAAAAATTAATGTTTATTTCTGAGAGAGAGAGAGGGAGAGGGAGAGCAAGTGGGGGAGGGGCAGAGACACAGAGAGAGGGAGACACAGAATGAGAAGCAGGGTCCAGGCTCTGAGTTGTCAGCACAGAGCCCGATGTGGGGCTCGAACTCAAAAACTGTGAGAACGTGATTTGAGCCAAAGTCAGAGGCTTAACCTACTGAGTCACCCAGGCGCCCCAAATTACATGAGATATTTAATACTTTGTTACACAACATGCTTGATGTTAGATGATTTTGCCCGACTGCAGGCTATTGTAAGTGTTCTGAGCTTGTGTGAGCTAGGCCAGGTTAGGCTGAGATTCTCAGTAGGTTAGGCAGTGTATTAAATCATTTTACAGGGGCGCCTGGGTGGCTCAGTCGGTTAAGCGGCCGATTTCAGCTCAGGTCATGATCTCATGGTCTGTGAGTTTGAGCCCCGTGTCAGGCTCTGTGCTGATGGCCCAGAGCCTGGAGCCTGCTTCAGATTCTGTGTCTCCCTCTCTCTCTGCCCTTCCCCTGCTCACACTCTGTCTCTATGTCTCTCAAAAAAAAAAAAAAGTTAAAAAAATTTTTTAATCATTTTACAGTATTTTCAACTTACGATGGGCTAATCAGGACATAAGCCCATGGTAAGTCAAGTAAGATCTGTAGTTTCTGTAAAATATATACAAAATCACATCTATCTATGTATAATAGTTATTTAATTCAAAAATCAAGGAAAAAGATGGAAAAGCTCCTCAATTAATTTTATTAGTCTCAGAATACACTTCATACTAAACCTAAAGATGGCATAAAAAATCACTTTATGAAGCAATTCTCCATAGACTATTGGCAACTGACGATAATGGTAATGTTGGTAATGGTGCCTCGATCTGAAATCCAGTGTCCTTTACCCACTCTGTTACACGAGCAGACACGAAGCCAAATCCTTTCTGATCTGAAAACTCCCAGTTCTGGCTTCCTCTAGATTTTTGCAGGTTAAATTCAACCAAATTCGAGCCCAATCAAAATGGAAAGGGAAGCCTTCTCAGCTAAGCTCTGAGAGGCAGGGAATTTGTTTGTTTTGTTTGCTGCTTTATCTCCATAACTAAAATTCAGTACTTATTAATTAAAAATAAATCCTGGGGTGCCTGGATGGCTCAGTCAGTTAAGCATCTGACTCTTGATTTCGGCTCAGGTCATGATCTCATGGTGGGGAGATTGAGCTTTGCGTCGGGCTCCATGCTGGGCTCCTGCTTGGGATTCTCCTGCCTGACCCTCCCCTGCTCGCTCTCTCTCTCTCTGTCTCTGTCTCTCTGAAAATAAAATAAGAATGAAATCTGAACAAATGAAAAGATTTTTCTCAAAATATATACATTTAATATATTAGAATCCATTAGAATCCTAAGAGGGTTTGTGTGTTTTTGAAAGGCATAATCCTATTTTTATTTACTTATTTTTTAAAGACTTTTAAGATCTCCACACCCAGTGTGGGCAGTCAGACTCACAACCCTGAGATCAAGAGTTGTATGCCCCACTGGCTGACACAGCCAGGAGCCCCTAGTCATCTTAAAATTCACTTGTGAGAGGGGCGCCTGGGTGGGTCAGTCGGTTAAGCATCCGACTCTTCATTTTGGCTTAGGTCATGATCTCACAGTTTGTGGGACATCGGGCTCTGCAATGACAGTGGGGAGCTGGTTGAGATTGTCTCTCCCTCTCTCCGCCCCTCCCTCACTCATGGTCCCTCAAAAATAAACATTTAAAAACAGTTTATTTATGAGAATAAATGTTGAGGAATAGCCAAGAAACCTGTGAAAAAGAACGGTGAGTCGGGTCGGGAAGGGGGACATAGGGCCGGAACCAAGTTGCCGTGTATCAATGAGAGGGTGACTCTCACATGTGGGTGACCAGGACTGTAGTACGGTTCAGCGCGAAAGGGTAGTTTTCAAATGAGGCAGGCCTAACTCGTTTGCCACTTGGAGGAAACAAAATATATAACATCTATTAACAATTCCAGCTGGATTAAAGACACGGGTGTAAAAAATAAAACATGTTTCAAGAAAACCAACTGGCCAAAATGTGGAAACGTAGAGGAAACCAGGAATGGCTGCATGAGCAGGAGGACAAATACACAGGGTAGATCAGAGCTTCGGCAGAAGGTGTGGGGAAAAGAAGGCTCAAAAACTACGGACGGTAGAATCCATGTTCTGTAAAGCGGACAAAACCTCACACATGTGGACATGCAGATGGGCACAGATGGTTTGTAGGAATATAGAGAAGAACGGAGAAGAAAGCACAGGAGTGCTAGCAGGGGTCTCTGTTGGGGGGGCTACCGATACAAGCGGCACAGAGAGGGAGGAGGAGTCTAGCAGAAAAGGACAAGACAAAAGTGGGGGGTGCCCTGGAGCAAAGCGCACCCGAGCCACGCTTCTCCTTTGTGTGAAATGGGAAAGGGTCCCTATGAGGTGAGCATATGCATAAAGAAATTGGACACTTAACAGTGACAATGTAGAGGACTGTTGGAACATCGAGGAAAGTGCTTGTGTCAAATGGCAAAAACAGGACTCCAAAGTCTACCCACATAGAGGACACACGTGGCACCAGCTTGGGAGCAGCTGAGCTGGGGTTGTGTCCGTGTGACAGAGACCACAATGCCCTGAGAGCCCACAGGCCCCCCATACCGTCCTGGGAGCCTAGAGGACACGGTGACCTTGCAGACTCGGAGCTGCAATGAGACTCGGAGCAGTGTTCCGCTGCTTAAAAGAAAACAAAACAGGGGCGCCTGGGTGGCTCAGTCGGTTAAGCGTCCGACTTCAACCCAGAGTCATGATCTCATGGTTCTTGGGTTCGAGCCCCACATCCGGCTCTGTGCTGACAGCTCAGAGCCTGGAGCCTGCTTCAGATTCTGTATCTCCCTCTCTCTCTGCCCCTCCCCCTGCTCATGCTCTGTCTCTCTCTCTCTCTCAAAAAATAAACATCAAAAAATTTTTTTAAAAAACATCTTTATTGAGCTCTACTTGACATACAATAACTTGCACATATGTATTCAAAGTATGTATTTTAGATACATTTGACATAGTATATACCTGTGAAACCATCGCCACAATCAAAACAGTATACACAGCCACCATCCCACAAAGTTTCCTCACACACCTTTATGATCCCTGCCTCTTCCCCAACCCTGCTGTTCTCAGGCAACCACTGCTTTCTTGACGTCACTACAGATTAGCTTGCAATTTCCAGAGTTTTATATAAATGGGAGCTCCTATAGATTGGATGTTTGAGTCCCCTCAAAATTTGTATGTTGAAATCCCAATCCCTAAATTGATGGTATTTGGAGGTGGAGCCTTTGGGAGGTAGTTAGATCATGAGGGTGGAGTCCTCATGAATGGAATTTGTGCCTTTATAAAAGCGGTGCCAGTGAGCTCCCCCCGCCACTCTCACCTTGTGAGGGGCCACACAACAAAAAGTTAGCTGTCTGTGAACCCGGAAGTAGGACCTCACCAGACACTGCATCTGCTGGTCTCTTGACTGTGGACTTCCCGGCCTCCACAACCACGAGAAGTAAATTGTTCGTGTTTATAAGCCACCCAGTCTACAGTATTTTGTCATAGCAGCCAGAACAGACTAAGATTGAATCATGCGGCATACATTCTTTTCATGTCCGGCTCTTTTCACTGAGCATTACTATTCTGAGATTCACTCATATTGTATCGATAGCCCATTCTTTTTATTGCCAAATATGATGTATCACAATTTGTTATCTACCTGTTATTTTTTTGTTTGTCTGTTTTCCATTTATTATTGAGTGACCTCAGGGAGGTCTCCTCCCTGTCTCACCTTCAGTTTGCTCATCTATAAAAGGAGGATATCCCTGCTGTCTCTTTGGGAGGATCTGACAAGACCTGTTGGACAAATACTCTATAAAGAGCCAAGGAGAGCTCTGCTTGGGATGGAGGAGCTAACTGTCCTACACCCTCCATCTCCAGGGGCCACACATCTTATGTTAGAAGAGCTGTGTCTGAGCTGCTCCCTAAACCATCCCAGCAGAACAGGGCCTGAGGCCCTGGGGAGCCTCCAGAGGGACCTGAGCAGGGTAGCGACAAGATCTGATTTACAGCTTTACGATTTCACTCTGGCTGCTCTGCTGCCTATCGCCTGCAGGGGGCGCACGGGTGGAAGCAGGGAGACCAGTTAGGAAGCCACTATAGTGATCCAGGTTCCAAGGGATGTGCTGATGGTGTGGATTCGTGTGGAGGCACAGGCAGAACGGGACCGGAGGTAGAGTCAACAGAACTAGGCCGTGGCTTGGCTAATGGAGAAGAAAACGATGAATGACTCTCATCCCTTCCCCAATCCGAACCCACCGCTAGGTTCCTGAGTGAGCAACTGGGAAGACGAGAGATACACTACGAGGGTGGGAAAAACCAGGGGGGGGCCAGTTGAGGCTCCACTTTGGACACGGTCATTTTGGGACACATCCAAGTGAATATGAGAACTTGTGCCAGTCCAGAGATGGGACTCCAGATGCCTTCTTCACACAAGAGAAAGGGCAAGATCAGCTAGTGGGAGGATGTATGGGATGAAATCAGAGCCCAGGCCAGAGCTCTGAGGTCTCTTAACACTTGGAAGTAAGATCATGATCTGAGCTGAAACTAAGAGCTGGATGCTTAACTGACTAAGCCACCTAGGTGCTCCTCAAATATTTTAAAAATAACACCAATCCTTCACAAACTCTTTGAGAAAGAGAGGAATAAGAAACACTTCACCCCTCCCATAAGGGCAATATTATAACCAGCCAAAGACATCACAAGAAAGGAAAACTATAGAAAACATCTCTAGTGAACACAAATAGAAAAATACTGAACAAAGTATTAGCAAGCCACGTTCAGCAACATAAAAAGGATTATAAAACTATGGATGGGGCGCCTGGGTGGCTCAGTTGGTTGGGCGTCCAACTTCAGCTCAGGTCATCTTGCAGTTTGTGAGTTCGAACCCACATAGGGCTCTCTGCTGACAGCTCAGAGCCTGGAGCCTACTTTGGATTCTGTGTCTCCGTCTCTCTCTGCCCCTCCTCACTCACACTCTGTCTCTTTCTCCTCCAGTTATAAATAAACATTACAGAAAATTTAAAAACTGTGGCTGAGTAGATTTATCCCAGGAATGCAATGTTGGATCAGCATCTTAAAAAATCAATGTTATATGCCATATTAACAGGTTAAAGGACAAAAACCACATGATCATCTCAATAGATGCAGGAAAATCCTCTGATGAAATCTAATACCCATTCATGAGAAAAACTCTCAACAAACTAAGAAGAGAATAAAACTTCCTCAATTCGAAAAAGGTCACTAATGACAAATCCACAGCTTAACGTATTTAATGGTAAAGGACTGTGTGTTTTCCTCCCTAAGACTGAGAACAAAGCAAGGATGTCCACTTTTGCCACTCGTATACAACACTGTATTGGCAGGAAAAAAATTAAAGGCATCCAGATTGGAAAGGAAAGTTATATATTTTTTGTACATATCTTATATATATCACAGAAGAAAATCTCAAAGAATATACATGTCTTTTTTTAAAGATAAAAAACTAAGTGGCACCTGGGAGGCTCAGTTGGTTAAGCATCTGACTTCAGCTCAGGTCATGATCTCACAGTTTGTGACTTCAAGCCCCGCATCAGGCTCTGTGCTGACAGCTCGGAGCCTGGAGCCTGCTTCAGATTCTGTGTTTCCCTCTCTCTCTCTCTCTGCCCCTCCTCCGCTTGTGCTCTGTCTGTCTCCCTCTCTCAAAAATAAATAAATATTAAAAAGAAAGAAAGAAAGAAAGAGAGAGAGAGAAAAACTAATAAATGAGTTTAGTAAGATCACAGGATAGAAGATCAATCTAAAAAAAAAAAACATTTCTAGGGACACCTGGGTGGCTCAGTCAGTTAAGCATCTGACTCTTGGTTTTGGCTCAGGTTCATGGTCTCATGGGTTTGTGAGCCCCGTTGCAGGCTCTGCACTGACAGCACGGAGCCTGCTTGAGATTCTCTCCCTCCTTCTGTCTCTCCCCTTTCCCTGCTCGTGCGTGCTCTCTCTCAAAATAAACAAACATTAAAAAAAAAATTTCTAAATAACTAGCACCAAAAAAATCTGAGAAAGCAATTCCATCAACAATAGCATAAAAAATAAAAATACTTAGGCACACTTTAACAAAAGAAGTACAAGATTGTATACTGAAAATGACAAAATATTACTGAGAGAAATCAAAGAAGATCTAAACAAATGACAAACATTCTGTGCTCACGGATTGGGAGACTTTGTATTGTCAGGATGGCTATTCTCCCCAAACTGATCTACAAATTCCACACAGTATCTATTAAAACCCCAGCAGGCTTTTCGGTAAAAATTGATGTGCTGACCATTAGAGGCATGACAATGCAAAGTACCTAAAATAGTCAAAAGAATTTTGAAAAGAACAAGGTTAGGGACGTACATTATCCATTTTTAGGACTTACTTTAAAGCTGAAGAAATCA
Organism: Paguma larvata; assembly: GCA_030068075.1. Lineage (NCBI taxonomy): Eukaryota > Metazoa > Chordata > Mammalia > Carnivora > Viverridae > Paguma > Paguma larvata. Next base: position 15,836,310 of record CM057842.1, on the reverse strand, counting down.
ATACCATACAATCAGCGTGGTATTGGCGCGTGGACAAGCACATCAGATCAGTGGAACAGAACTGAGAAGCTAGAAATAAACCCTTCTATTTATGGTCAACTGATTTCAACAAAGACGCCAAAGCAATTCTGTGGAGGAATAATCTTTACAACAAATGTACTGAGACAAATGGCTATCCATGCAACACACACACAAATGCATTTTTAAAAATTAATTCAAAATGGATCATATACCTACAAAAGAACTAAAACTATAAAACTTCTAGAATTTCTGCATGAGTTTTGCTCATGCAAAAAGTTCCTAGGATATGATTCCAAACGCATAATCCATAAAAGAAATAATTGGTAAGCCAAACTTCATCAAAATTAAAAACTTGTAGAGTTCAAAAGATACCACTGACAAAGTGAGAAGACACACCATATACTGGGGGAAAATACTTAGAAATCCTGTATCTGATGAAAGATGGTATCCAGAATACACAAGTATTCTTAAAACTCATTCATAAGACATGTGACTCAATTTACCCAGATTTGGGAGCACTGGGGTGGCTCAGTCGGTTGAATGTCCGACTCTTGATTTCGGCATGGGTCATGATCCCAGGGTTGTGGGACTGAACCCCACATCAGTTAGTGTGCTTAGCTTACCTAATAGCTTAGCATGGAGCCTGCTCGAGATTCTCTCTCTCTCTCTCTCTCTCTCTTTCTCTCCCCATCCTCTGCTCCTCTCTGCTCATGCTCTCTCTAAAAAAAAATTAAAACATATTTTAAGAAGGGCTAGATTTGAATAGATATTTCACCAAAGACATGGCTACCAAGCATATGAAAAGATGCTCAAAATCTTTAATGGTCAGAAAAATGCAAATTAAAATTATAGAGAGATGCCACTTCACATCCACTAGAACAGTTATAATCAGGGGTGCCTGGGTGGTTCAGTTGGTTAAGTGTCTGACTTCGGCTCAGGTCATGATCTCACAGTGCATGAGCTTGAGCCCTGCGTTGGGCTCTGTGCTGACAGCTCAGGGCCTGGAGCCTGCTTGGAATTGTGTCTCCGGCTCTCTCTGCCCGTCCCCTGCTCATGTGCGTGCTTTCTTTCTCAAAAATAAATATTTTTTTTAATGTTTTTTATTATTTTTGAGACAGAGAGAGACAGAGCATGAGTGGGGGAGGGGCAGAGAGAGAGGGAGACACAGAAACCGAAGTAGGCTCCAGGCTCTGAGCTGTCAGCACAGAGCCCGACGCAGGGCTCGAACTCACGGACTGCGAGATCATGACCTGAGCTGAAGTTGGACGCTCAACCGACTGAGCCACCCAGGCGCCCCTCAAAAATAAATAAATATTTTAAAAAATTAGAACAGGGTGCCTGGGTGGCTCAGTCGGTTAAGTGCCTGACTTCGGCTCAGGTCATGATCTCGCAGTTTGTGCGTTCAAGCCCCATGTTGGGCTCTATGCTGACAGCTCAGAGCCTGGAGCCTGTTTCGGATTCTGTGTCTCCCTCTCTCTCTGCTCCTCCCCCACTAACGCTCTGCCTCTCTCTCAAAAATAAATAAAAACATTACCAAAAAATTTTTTTATAAAGGATTTAAAAAATTAGAACAAACAAACAAAAACAGTTATAATCAGAGACAATGCAAGATTGGCAAGGCTGTGGAGAAACCCGAACCTCCCACACTGCTGATGGGGATGTAGAATGGAACAACTACTTGGGGAACGCTCTTTCGTTTCTTAAACAGTTGAACATACACTCACCATGTGACAGCAATCTTCTAGGAATCCACTCAGGAGGAGTGAAGTTGTGTGTCCACGAAGACTTGTACGTCATAGCAGTAGCATTCGTAACAGTCACAAACTGGAAACATTCTAAATACTCATCAGTTCATGAGAAGAAAATAAGGTATATCCATGCAGTGGAATACTATTCAGGAATAAGAAAAGAAACAAGCTACCGATACATGCCATGGCACAGACGAACCCCCAAAACATTCTAAAGAAGCCAGACACAAAAGACCACATATGGTATGATTCCATTTATATGGTATGTCCCGAAGAGGCAAATCTATAGAAATAGAAAGCAAAATAGTGGTTGCCTGAGGGGAAGAGTCAAGCGGGGGACTAACTGCACGTGGGCATGAGGGAACTTTTCGAAATGATGAAAATAGTTTACGATGAGATAGCGGTAACGGTTGCAAGATTCCGTATAAAAATCGTTGAGCACTTAAAATGGGTCACCGTTAAGGTATGCAAATTATGCCTCCATAAAATTATGAAAAACTCAGTGATGGGAGATGGAGGAAGAATAGACAGAGAAGCATGATTAGGCAACCTGTGATCCACCCGAGTGTCCTCAAGTTCAAGAAACATAGTTGTTGCGCCTCCTCTATGTGCCTGGTGCTGGGCATACACAACAAAAGACACCAACTACCAGGTAAGGCAAGCAAACAGGCCACTGCCCTGGTGGGATACAGTGGGGATAAGCACAGAGAAGGGGCGCCAGGCTGACAAGCGATGCTTTCCTGCAGGGGTGACGTCTAAACTGACACCCTGAAGGACAATTTCAGGGAAGCCGAGTGGAAAAAAGCGCCAGATCACGGTGGCCTTCTGTGCCGTGCTATTGAGTCTGGGTTTTTATCCTGAACTGCAAAGCTAGCAGAAGAAGAGAATAGGCAACTGAACTCCATTAGAAAGAAAAATATCTGGGGTGCCTGGGTGGCCCAGTAGGTTAAGCGGCCGACTTCAGCTCTGGTCATGATCTCACGGTCTGTGAGTTCAAGCCCCATGTTGGGCTCTGTGCTGACGGCTCAGAGCCTGGAGCTAGCTTCAGTTTCTGTGTCTCCCTCCTTCTCTGTCTGTCTCTGCCCCTTCCCTGCTCACAGTCTCTCTCTTTCTCTGTCTCAAAAAATAAGTAAACATTTAAAAAAATTTAAAAAAAAAGAAAAAAATATCTATGTGCCACTAAAGATGAAATTGGGAACAGCAAGTCTGGGGTAATCGCTAGGAGAACTGCGTGACCCCCTTGTCAGTCTTTGGTTGTATCACGTTAGGCGATCGTGAGCAGCAGCAGGAAACAGTACTGCTCGCTTTGGGGTGAAGAGGAGTGGGCTCTGCTGTTGGTTGTGAGGGGAGAGGAGTCCACGGAACAATGAAAGGACATGGGAAGTCCAGCAGAGGAGTCTAGCTGAATAAAGTTCACAGCCCACTCTTCACCCATGGGCCCTTTGGTTCTGAGCAAGAGGGTGTAGTTATGTGGAAAGGGCAGCTCTTACTTCAGAGGCGACTGGCCTTCCTCCCACAGCACAGAGCCCGCAGATAATCTGCTTTCCTCTATAATCCGATGAGTTCTTCTCTTTCCCTCACTGCCCGGTCTGCTCCCCCAAGCAGGCCCGTTAGGGTACTGGGCAGTGGCCCTCCACACACAGCACGAGGCTGGGTGGACTAGCTGCTTGCAACGGTCAGATGCTGTTCCCTTCCGGCGAGCTGGACTGAGTGGAAATGTGGTCTCAATTCTTGACAACACTACAAGTTAGCTGATGAATCAGGTGGGTGACTCGGCCCTTCTGAAGCTGTTTCTTTATGCTAAAGTGAGCCACGCCACCTACCCTGTAGGGATTCCTGAGGGGACCTGGTGAGAATCAATACTGTTTATATGTGAAACATGCTGCTGGGATGGAGGTGGGAGAGGCCTACCCTTCTAAAGTCTTGAAAAATAAAAGCTGCTATTCAAGCATAACCCTGACCCAGTGGGTAAGACTGACCATAGCCAACTTTCGAGAAAGTGTGAATGAAGAGTCTCCCTACATCCACAACCACAGTGACCAGGCTGTGATCTCAGCAAGGCAGCTCTGGAAGGCGGCTGTATTTGGAGAAACGGAAACCAAACACAGGAGTCCAGTTCTCTCACACTTTGAGGAGTGGACAAACCACCATGGAAACCTGCCCACGCCAGGGTACCTGAGCTGCACCCCAGCTGGAGGTCCCAGAGGAGGGATCTGTGAATCGATGTGTGGTTTAAGAATTTTCTAGGGCCTTTTATGTGCGCCGAAGTTAAGCACCTCTGGCCGAGTTTTAAGGAGCTGGACGATTGGGCTCTCGGCAGTCGACAGGCCAGCCGCATCCCGCCAGGGAAGCCTGGCGTTTTACGGCACTGAGCGAAGAAAAGGGGAACTCCAAGAAGAGAGCTGATCCGGACAGCAGCAAAGACGCAACACGCTAGCGAAGCCTTTTGCGTATTTTTCCTCCAACTCATTCTTAAAACATAAAACATACATGTGTCTCTCCGAAGACTGCTTTTGCTATACATCTGGCTCTTCCCTTATTTTCACAGGAATGTTTTTACTTTGTCCAATACATTTTTTTCACTGAACTGCAATGAAAATATGATTTACTTCTAATAATTAAAAAATAAGAAAGGACAAGTAGATATTAGGAGTGTACTTTTTATTTTTCTTTGGTTTCTTAACACAAAAGACATGCGTTCTATAAATAAAAGGAAGTAAGATTTTTCTGGGAAAGGTTAAATTGCCGGGGGTGGGTGTGGAGGAGCAGAATTTCCACCTACTCCCATCTCTGTGGCTGAGTCAAAAGGCTGGTCTTCAGCTCCCTTCCTGGCTGTGATCTCAGGTGAAGCCCAGAAGGCTCTGTGTGTTATCTGAGCAGGGGAAATGACCAAGGACAGTGAGCGCCACAGTCCCATGCTCATCGCTGGGCTGGACCCCAGGGTCCACTGAGTATGGCATCTCTCCTACCTCCTAGTAACACGCGTTTCACAACATCCTTGGGGGAGGACTCTTCTTTCCACAGGGCTACTGGAAAGGCTCCAATACCAGAGGGCCAGCTCAGCCATTTGCAAACATCCCCCCCAAACTGAGGAAGAGTGTGAAAATGCTGCTGTTGGCTCGCTGGTGCTCACGTGCTCACAGCACGCCCAGATCAAAGCACTAGCCCCGAGTGCCACACTGTTAACTGCCACACCAGGAGGTGAGAGCGGACTCGGGAAGGCCACTTCAAGAGCAGCAGATGGTGGGGAAATCATCTACCAGCCTCAACGACAACATCTGTGAGCTTCCCGAGGACCCGGGCGGCCTCCTCGTTAGCCCACTGACTGATCCTTAACCCCTCCACATTCTGGGCTGCCCAGGACTGCTTCTAGTTCTGATAATAAAAGGAGCACTCACACACTCCTCTCTAACAGGAAACGGAGACCCAACCGCCTTCCGAGGCTGCTTCTGCAGGCAAACCCAGAGGGAGTGAGAGAGAAACGCTGGGGCTCCGCCACGAGCCCAGGCTAAACTATGTCAGATTGTTGGGTCTTTTAAAATAAAAACATCATTTTCAAGTGCTTGTAGCAGAGGCCCGGCTCTTAAGTGGCAGGTAACAAAGGTACATCCCTCTGGACATGTGGCGATTGCACACTCTTGTAAACCTTGCGGTGCTGGGGTGGGGAAGACGCCTCAGGCTCCACACCGTGCCTTTCTGAACAGGCTTCCGGGCCACCCCAGGTAGGCAGCAAGGGACAGGAGACCAGCCAGGTGGAGAAGAGGATCCTGAGACCCGGTCTTGCATTAAAGGAACTGTGTCCTCGTTTAGTCTGTGCTGGAAGCAGTTTAGAAAACCAGATTTTGGCAGCAGCAGCTGAAGCACAGCCCCACTGCCCAGTGCACTGGTAACAGAAGTGTCCTCCTGCTCGGGGCCTGCTGTGTGACGTCAAGGTCCCGTTCAGGGAGGAGGAAGGAGCATGGAGTCTCTTCGAGAGGTCATTTGCTAAGATCGGAGGAAGAATTATAAAATCTGTTCTTTGCAGCAGCAAGAGATTCTCTCGGCCTTTAGTTCTTTGTCGTAAAATCAACTTTGCTTGAGTATAAAGGTCCACCTTGCTGGTCGGTCTGCCAAGGGCTGGAGGGAGGCCAGACCCCTGGAATTGGCAAGTGGATGGAGAAGCAGTGGACTGGAGGGTAGACGAGGCTACTGGACCAAGCCAGCCATGGCTGGTGGAAGGACCAAGTCCCTGGTTAGGTGCTAGAGGTACAAATGGCCAATGTGCCCTAGAAGCATCACAATGAGGAAAACTATCCAAGAATGACAGACGGGTGAGGATCTGGCCAGACCTGCTGTTTCCTTGCTGGTCATATGAGGAATGAAAGTAGGGGCGGGGAGTCTGAGTCAGTGCCATGGTGGCAGTGGGAGGTGACCACAGGGGCACCTGGAGCCTCTGGCGACCAGCTGGGAACTCCCCCAGAAGAGTGGCCGTAATTGAGCCGATTCACTAAGCCTACGATTAAAAAAGTCCTCTGATGGTGGGTGTGAGTACAAACCCCCTGAGCACCTTGCTAGAGGACTGGTGGGGAGCGTACTGACCCCAGACACGCGAGGGCTCAGAGGCAACCCAAGTGCTGTGCGAGGCCTCAGGACCCTGGGACCCGAATGTGGGAGCGGATGCTGCCCTTTTTCATGGTGGGCAGCTTTCCACTGAAACTCATATTTGCCTTTAGTGTCTTTTAATGTCTTCTACTCGCAAAAATGTTCACTTAAAAAAAGGTATTTTTCTTTCCAGTTTCTTTCAAGTGTTTTGTTGTTTATTTTCCTTCGGTTTCTTTCAAGTATCTTTTTTCCTCCTTCTATTACTCCTGAACAAGATGAAAAAGACCTTGCTGAAATCCCAAAATTCAAGCTCGGAAAAGCTTCAGCTCTCCCTGGTCACCCAGCAATGGAGACAAAGTCCTCTGTGCCCTACGATGGAAGAGGGAGGTGCTTGTGTGCAACGGGCACATTGCTGTGGCTGCACAGCCACAGGCGACGACGGCCCCTGGGGCGTGTCCTTCCTCCCCCGGCCACGCCCCGGCTTCCAGCAGTCTTGGCCACTGCAGCTACCCCATTGTAAACTGGCCACCGTGTGGCCAGAACAGCAGGCAAGGAAGAGCGTCAGACGGCAGGCTTTCCCCAGGTGGCAGGTGGGAGCCGGACTTGGATGGAGCCTGTGTCTGCGTGGACCAGCAAAGCAGTCCCAAGCCACGCGCTGCGGAACCCAGAGGGGCTGGGTCCCACGCTGTGCATCTTGGCGACCTAGGCTTGAAGGTCACAAGGGCAGCACAGTGAGGGAGGCTGTGAGCACCTGGAAAGGCTGTATCTCCAGTGGGCTCACATTCACCCCCTGCCCTGGTCTACCACGTCTTCCAAGGGGGCCTGTCCCTGGAAGGGAGTGCCTGTATCTGTACCAGATCCCTACCCCGCCACATCTCCCACCTCCGCCTTAGATGGTGAGGAGGGGGATGCAGCCCACGCCAACCCCCCCCTCGTGACACGCCATGGGGGCCATAAATGTCCAGCGGTCCGTCTCTGGGTCATACATCTCCACCGAGCTCAGGTTTGACTGTCCGTCGTAGCCCCCCACGGCGTAGAGACGCCCACAGCTGGCCACCAGGGAGACCCGGCTCCGGCGCGTGTGCATGGGGACGATCAGGCACCACTGGTCGGCCACGGAGCTGTACACCTCGGCGATACTGAGGAAGCCGGAGCCGTCGTAGCCCCCGCACACGAACATCTTGCTTCCCAGGGAGGCGGCCCCGTGCCGGCAGCGCTTGTTGAGCATGCCGGCCGCGGGATGCCAGGTGGCTGTGTGGTGGTTGTAGTGTTCCACCTGCACCGGGGACAGAGGCACAGAGGTCAGAGCTGAAGCTCAGTCCACAGGGCGACCTCTCGGGGCACGGCGACCCTGCACAGTATCAGACTCCAGGGAGAGGCCAGGGTGTGCTCTGGCTCCGATGCCCTGTTTCCTCGGCTGCGCACCTGCTCTGGGTCTTACAGGGACAGGAGAGATCGCCTGATCTGGCCCCGTTTTACACCTCAGGGAACAAAGGGGTTGCCCAAAAATACACTGCTGCACAGTGACAGAGCAGGTCTCCTGACACCTGTCCACAGTGCATTCCACCACAGCACTGAATTAACTCCATGGACCTACCACTAGATGGCAGTTGAGGTGTTTTTTTTCTTGTTCTTTTTTTTTTGTTTTTGTATTTTTTTAAAAAATAAATGCAATTTCAGGGGCGCCTGGGTGGCTCAGTCGGTTGTGCGTCTGACTTCAGCTCAGGTCATGATCTCACGGTCTGTGAGTTCGAGCCCCGCATCGGGCTCTGTGCTGACGGCTCAGAGCCTGGAGCCTGCTTCACATTCTGTATCTCCCTCCCTCTCTGCCCTTCCCTTGCTCACGCTCTGTCTCTATGTCTCTCAAAAATAAAAAAACATTAAAAATAATTAAAAAAAAAAAAAAAGAATAAATGCAATTTCAAACAAAACATCCAGAACACAACTGTTCGCAAATTCACACCATCTATAATGGCGCCTGCTCCGTGCAGGGCTTCTGCCAGGTCTCATGCAGCGTTCATGACCTGGACAGGGTGGGGGCAGGGGCAGGTACGGCTATACTCTACCCTTCCTCTGTGGGTGCTGGCCTACCCTTCCTCTGTGCACACTGGCTCCCACTCTCGGAAGAATTTCAGAGCACATGGCAGATGGCCTGAAACCTCACTAGATGACGCTTTACCCAGCTATGGCAAGGTTGGAGTTTCTTCCAAAGAACCGCCTTTTAAAATCATTCTCAAAGATGGAAGGAGTGGGTGCCCTTAGCCCAGGGGGAGCCCAGACTCACACTGTTGAAGATCTGCAGACCGTCGTGGCCACCCGACACATATATCCTGCCCTCAAACACCGTCACCCCAGCAGCACTGCGACTTGAGCTCATCGGGGTCACCACCGTCCACCTTCAGGGAAGAGCCAGAGGAGGAGGGAGGCCATGAGAGTCGGTGTTGGTGTTCTCCCAGGACAGCTCAGAAGGACTGGGGTGAACCGTGGAATGTTCCTTCTTGCCCCAGACAATCTCCCCACCTCTGCAGGCACTCAAAATCAGCACGTCCCAAACAGGGCCTCTCCTTTACAGATCCACTCCTCCTTTGCACTGCCCGGTCTTGTTAATGGGACCACCAGCCTCTTAGCTTCCATACTCAGATTCAGTGTTTTCATGGCCTTTTTCTCCCTCATCCTCAACATTCCTGTGGTCACCAAGTCCCGGCTGGTTTGCTGTGTAGTCATTGCTCATTCCCAACCCTGCTACCGCTGCCCTAGCTCGGGCCTCTCACCTGGACGCCTGCCGCAGCCTCCTTACAGGTGGCCTGGCTTTCAGGCCCTCCCCTCCCGACCCCATGCAGCACGCCGGGTAGTGGCTCCTCACTGTCGTCTCCACGGCAGAGTCCCAGTTCCCTATGTGGTTCTTTATCTCTCGGTCTCCATCTACTTCACTTTCATTTCCTGCCATGTGCCGCCCGCGCTGGCAGCTTGGTCACACTGAGCACTCGCTGTCCTCTGGGCCTCTGTTTTTGCGGCCTCCCTACCTACGATGCACATCTCTCACTAGCCATGATGGGTCTCCTCTCAGAAGTCAACCTTGCCACCCTGGCTCTCCCTGCCAGCCATGGTAAAGAGTAGGGCAGGATAATCGTGATGCACCCGTGGCCCCCGCAGACCGGCTGCTCGGATCTCAGACACGCAGCCTGCTGCCTGATACATAGTAAGGTTGGTTAAGTGAACGGACATCGGTTGAAAAGCATTCTGATGAATCCATTCAACTAACTGGCGTATGAGAAGATTCAAATACTGAAGTGAAAATTCGGGCTAGCTTTGCCTGTTGTTTTCCACAGAGTATTCCATAAAGGAAGATGGTGACAGGCATTATGCAAGATGAGGTTAAACAGATTCCTTTACTGCAGAATTTTTCAGTCTTTAAAGTGTTAATATGTTTTATGGAAAGATAAGAACTCTAGTGGTACAGATGTCAATGTCTTCCAAGCTTATTTGACCATATAACTTTTTTTTCCTCCTCTAAATCACATTCTACCCAAGTCATACCTATCCTACTTTGGAAAGTGTCATTCATTTATTTCTTATCCCCTTTCACCTGCACTTCCATTAAAAAGGGCTGATTTGGGGCATGTGGGTGGCTCAGTCGGCTGAGCGTCTGACTTCGGCTCAGGTTATGATCTCACGGTCCGTGAGTTCGAGCCCTGCGTCGGGCTCTGTGCTGACAGCTCAGAGCCTGGAGCCTGCTTCGGATTCTGTGTCTCCCTCTCTCTCTGCCCCTCCCCCACTCATGCTCTGTCTCTGTCTCAAAAATAAACATTAAAAAAAAAGGGCTGATTTAACAAAGAGGTACAGACGATTAAATAAACATTTCCAACTATCTACATAGACTACTTGTTTTTAAAATGTATTCAATCCATGGGCACCTGGGTGGATCAGTTGGTTGAGCATCTGACTTGTGACTTTGACTCAGGTCATGATCCCAGGGTTGTGGGATCGAGCCCCACATCAGGCTTCATGCTGAGTGGAGCCTGCTTGAGATTCTCTCTCTCTCTCTCTCTCTCTCTCCTTCTGCCTCTTTCTCTCAAATTAAAAAAAATTAATTAAAATAAGCGTGGCTGGCTCAGTTGGGAGAGCATGCAACTCTTGACCTCAGGGTCATGAGTTCAAGTCCCATGTTGGCTGCAGAGCTTACTTAAAAAATAAAATAAAATTTATTCAGTCCTTCACTCATTTAACCAAAAGTTATTAAATACCTATTATATGCAAGGTACTATACGGGCCAAAAAGGCAAGTAGGATATTCTCTATCCTGTAGGTCTAATTCTTTATACCCTGTTTAATAAGTTCCAGTCGCTCCAGGGGGGCTGGAATCCTTACTTGTCTGTCTCAGGTGAGTAGGTCTCCACAGAGTTGAGAGAAGAGTTGCCATCGTAGCCCCCACAGACATAGATCTGCCCGTCCAGCACGACCGTCCCCATGGCGCTGAAAAAGACAGAGCTGTCATCCACAGGGGCCTCAGACTTCCAGGGCCAGCCTTTCGTGCTCCCTGGGGGACAAACCTAACCACCACTGCCTCTTTCTAGAGCAGACCCACGTGTGTGACTACATAAAGGTGTAAAATTGAGGGGGAAAGAAGCTGCCATATGGTACCCCGGGGCCCCTTCTCAGTCCTTCATCTGTCTGGAATGCTCACCTTCCACCTTGCTGGGCTCAAGGTCTCATTGAGGTCCGGGTCAAATTCCTCTCTTTGCTGCTCAAAAAGCCATCCTGGATCCCTCGGCAAGAGTCTGTCCCTCCCGCCCCTCACTGCCAGGGACAGCTTTATCACAGCTTGGTCGTGGTCGCTCATTCACTCCTCAGATCCCATGAGGGCTCAGCAGGCTCGCACCCCAGGCACTAGATTCACAGTGCTGAGCAAGCCGAAGCTCCTGCCCACAGGTGCTACGTTCTGGCGCCTGGGGGTACTGGAAACCCACCTGTCACCTCTCAACACGTGGGGACCTCCTGGAAGACAGGGGTTTTCCTCTGTGTGACTCTGACAATGCTTAGCACAGTGCTTTGTATGTGATAGGCCTTCAACAAATGTTTGTTGTGTTAGTCTGATTTTCCTGTTTAATTCCCTGTGAAGTTTGACAGATGTCTTTTCACGACAGATGTGGCCCTGATGGCCCCTACTTTGTCTCAGTGGGTGACACTAGTCTCCTGCTGCACACTTATGACATGGGGCAGGTACTCTGGGCTTGCTATTTGCCACCTTCGCCACACCCTGCAAGGAGGTATGACCATCTCCAGTGTCCACACGAGCAGCTGCGGCCTGGGGGAGGTGGGTGCTTCTCCAGGCTGCCCAGGCAGAGGCGCGCCTCGGGTCTAAGAGAGCCAAGCCCATCCCGTGCTGTCTACCATGCCCTGCTCTCCTCAGATCGAAGGCCCAGTGGTCTGGCATAATGACATCATCTTCTGTTCTGCACAGAGCCTCATGAGAAACATGAGGGCCAAAATGCCCAATTCACTGTTTTCAAATCTGATGCTGGAGAAGATTAAAAATGAATCTGGGTGGCTGACAAACAGGAAAAGAAAACATACCGAGCTTACTGCCACCTCTCAAACGTAAAATCGAGCTGATCCCATGCAATGTCCCTTTGAGGGACACGGTAACAGAACCCCCCTGAACCAGCCTAGAAGAGGAAAGGACTTTTGCCTCAGGCAATGACCATGGGAAGACCACAAATTCATCAGACATAGCTGTATCCTTCTAGAAGCAGATGTAAGTAACAACACAGGAACGAGTCCAACAGCAATATGAGAGGAGAGGTGCCACAAAGCTGCGTCAGGTTAAGTGTCAGCTAAATGGTAACGACCAGCGTGAAGCGGGGGCGGGGGGGGGGGAGGAGGGGAGGGGCGCTGATCAGGGTGGACTGGAATGGTCCGCAAGGGAAAGCCTGCAGGCAAGGGGAAGGGCTGACAGCAGGGAGGAGTTTGTCACCAACTGGCAAGACAGACAGCCATGCGGGGTGTCAGCAGAGAAGGGACTGAGAACACTTTTAGGCAGCCTGTAATTTAACAGGGATGAAACGGAGCTGGATCCACGCCACTAATGACAGGGCATTAACCACAGTGAGGGAAGGGGAGGCCCAGGGCGACCCTCCTCCTGGACAACACTCCAAACGCGGGGACGTCGAAGCAAGGCAGCTGCCCAGAGCAGACACACAAGGAAGAACAAGTGGTTGCAGTGAAAGCAAAAAAGGCACTCAGGGTTGGGGAAATGGAGCAATGAGTCATTCAAGGCCACAGCAGGCCGCAAAGCACCCAAGGAGAAGAGGGAAGCACTGAGGCAGGGAGGGGGAAGGAACCACAGGCCTGTGAGCTCCAGGCCTCGGGAGGAGCACATCATGTATACGAATTTTATGTTTCCCAAATGAACCTAATTTGACCCTTTGTGAATCTGGTCTTCTTAGTACGAGGCAGATCCCTCCTGGCTCCAGGCCACGCACTAACTGCACTGCGCGGCCCGGCCCGACACTTGTACGTGGCGAGCTCTCCCACCCCAGCTCCTCCTCTGCACCACACATGCAGTCACTTGATCTTACAAACCGAAAACCCAAAGCAGAGCATCTGCTCCAGCGGTTTTCACACTGCCCCTTTCAAAAATAACTCAGGTAACTTTCCCCCCTAGAGTTGGGCATCTGCCAAGGAAGCTCTGTTTATGAGAGAGAAATGCAGAACTGTTCTGGTTATACGGGTAGGGACTACTTCCTCTCGTCTGTCAGCCCCGGAAGAGAAACCTGAGTGCCACCTGAAACCGCGGACCCGGGTGGCCCCACGGAGGGGCAGAAGAACAGAACTTGTCCGGTTACCCCTCCCACCCCAGCGCTGCCACCTCTGGACACGCTCCGCACACGCCTGATGTAAGGGAAGGGGCCGCCTGCCTCTTCAGCACTAAGAAGGCTGAATGGAGGCGCTATGCGGAGGCCCTCGAACCCTCCTTCAGGAAACCTGAGCAGGCAAGTGACGGAGGAAACAAGTATCTGGAGGTTATTAAGAGACGTAAACTTGGTCCACCTTGTGAAAACCTATGTGCTCACGCCTGGGGGGGGGGGCCCTGAAGTAAAGCGCACTGCCGTGGCTCACATACCCCCGAGGGTAGTGGAAGCATGCGTGTGGCAGAGACGTGGGGGGAGAAGAAAGAGTATAAAGGACGATATCTCTCATTTCCTCTTATCACTAATAAAGTGAAATCCTACTCATTCTTCAGGTGCCGACTTGAATCCCACCTCTGCCCTGAAATCTTCCAGATGCTCCCATGCAGTTTCTTTCCTTTATCGAACCTTCCATAACATACATTTTCAGTCCTTATCTGACACTTAAATAATAATACAGCTTCTGCAGGTCTGTGTCTCATCTCCCCAGATTCCTCAAAGGATAAGGCAGGGATTTTAAAGCAGACGGGGGCTGGCTCCGGGGAGGTGCCGGCCGTGGCTGGCCTGGCCACAGGAAATTCCCGGGCCGGCTTGTGTTTTACATTATCATGTGCCCCGCTTCTCTCGCGTGGTGGCATGGTGGTCCCCAGATGCTCAGTGTGTATGCTTGGACCGCACAGGTGGCTTCCGGGATACCTTCTCTTGCTATTCATGCTCCCCACTCTGGTCCACGTGTCCGTCTCTGGGTTGTAGACCTCCACAGTGCTCAGCCGTAGCTGGCCATCGTACCCTCCGATGGCATACAGAAGCCCGTTCACCACAGCCACACCGACGCGGCTGCGGGCTGTTGTCATGGGATGGCACTTCTCCCAGCGGTTGGCGATCGGGTCGAATACTTCTACCACATTCAGGGAATCACCTGCATAAAAATTTGCTACTCAAATTAAAACAAATGAGACCACGTGTTTAGATCACGGCTGTTGGGCACTGATTATATGGGACGTTTGACTTGACTCTATCAATTCTTCCCACGGAATTCCTGGAGCCAGATGGGCCCACTAAGACATTTCAGCTGTGTTAACCTCAAACCTAATTCTTCAAGGAAAGTCAGAATCAGACAAGAGGCACTCACTTCTTAGAGAGGGTGGTTTTACAACTGCAGTGAGGTATTCCACCTGCTTAAAGCCAAAGATCAAGGGAAATGGGCACGTTATCTCCCCAGTGCAGGAAGCATGCCCAGAGGAAAGGGCGTGGGGTCCCCCTGCCGACTTTCACTTACTAGCATGTGACCCTGGGCAAATTGCTTTGTATTCTTATCGTCTCTTCTCACATGTGAAATGGAGATAATCTCTGTGGCAGCTTTGTTGTCAGGATCAAATGACAGAATAGGCAAAGCACCTAGCATACTTCTAGAACATACTAAGTTCTCAATAAATAGTAGTTACGGGAGCCAGGAATAATGATTTCAACTCTACCTCCATACAACAGGTTTGTTTTTTTGGGTCAAATAAGATAATCCCCCCTCCCTGTGTTATTCTGCTGTGGGGCACCTCACACCCCCTGCCCTTCAGTGTGTACTAGTTGAGGACTTCCCTTCTCCAGGTCACGTGGTTAACAAGCAGCAGAGACTTGCACCCACCTCTCGTTAGCCTTCAATTAAAAATGAGACTGCCCAGGATTGCCCCCCAACTGGCCACCTCCACAAACTGGGAGTGACACTGTGAAAAGGCCGGGCCTTCGCCTGGGAGACGACAATCTTGTGCCACTGTACCGCCAAGATTCAGGCGTCCGCATTACAGATCTCTCCTGCCCTGCAGCAGGGTCTGGGTGGGCAGGAGGGCAGGGGCCCCCCCCGCAAGCTTTCCTGAAACCTTGACTGTGCAAGAGCTGCCAATAACATTCGGACTCTGAAGCATGCATGCATTTCTTTGGAGGTAGGAAGTGAAAACATAATTATTGATAGTGGCAGACCCTGTGTATTTGGAGAAGTTTCCTGCTGATGGCGACACTGTCATAGTCTAACCCCAGAGATCCATATGACCAAATGTGATTAGCTTGGGAACATAACTGGGCGTTGCACTGAATTCTATCCTGGGCTGATAATTTAGCTCTGATATTCTGATTCAACAGTATTAACACCGGACATGCTTTAACTGCAGTACAGTTGTACAAAATCAAGAGGGACCCGGGTGGTGATGCACGAGGGAGGGGAACCAGCGGGTCAGGCTGGGTTGTTTGGTGCCTTTTCATCCACAAAGTCCAAGACAGGGCGCTGCAAAGGGGAGCTGCAAGATACCTGCTGAGTTGAGGCCCCCCACGGCGTAGATAAGGCCAGTGATGGATGTGCAGCAGCGAGGCCTGGTTCGGAAAGCCGGCAGGTGCGGCCGGCGCTCCGGCATGAGGTGATAGTCCTTTGCTTCGTCTACCAGGTCCCTGGAACAAAGCACAAGATGCTACGATGGGAGGTATTCTCCCCATGTGGTCTACAGGTGTATTTCCAAGCCTGGCTTCCCCACCTCCCACTGCAGGGGAAACATGGGAGGAGAAGCCTTCTGGAAGGTTTGGTCTTGAACCCAGGTGAGTCCAGGGAAACCATACACAGCTATAGAAACATGCTCAAGGGATGCCGGGGTGGCTCGAGTCTGTTAAGTGTCTGACTTCGGCTCAGGTCATGATCTCACAGTTCATGGGTTCGAGCACCCGTCAGGCTCTGTGCCGACAGCTCTGAGCCTGGAGCCTGCTTCGGATTCTGTGTCTCCCTCTCTCTCTCAGCCCCTCCACCACTCTCTCTATCTCTGTCTCTCAACACTCACCGAGACCCTGGCAGCAGAAGCCAACTGCTCCTGATGGATTTCTCTGCCTCCAGTCCTGCCTCTCCACTCCACCCTCCACACTATAGTCTGAGCTGTCTCTCTAAGAACCTCCGATAGCTACCCACTGCCTACGGAACGAAGTTCAAATTCAACAGCACCCTTGAGACTGCTTGTCGCGGGGTCCCACCTGCCTATAGCCACACTCCCCCCCACTTCCTGACACACATCTTCATATTGCTCGCACACAGCCACTGGCCTCCTTTGAACCTGCTGGGAATGTGACAAGCAGTTTGGAGGAAGGAGAACATTTTTCTTTGCTGCTCTGCCTTTATAATCATCCTTCTATAGGGCTACCGCCTTGGCAGCTCTGCTGTGCCAGGTCAGCACTGGTTTACCCAGGGTAAAAGTTTCAGGTGCCCATAAACGTGTCCCCCCACGTGCTTGCCCATCACTTAGATGGGCCCAAACCCACCTAAACCCAGCCAGCGCCCTGGCCGATGTTTAACTGGAGAGGGCACGGAGCCCCAGGGACTCGCTACCAAGTCAGCTCCTCGGGGAGCACGAGGGAGGAAGCCCCTTCTGCCTTGAGGTTCCCTCGTGGCACACTTCTTGGCCTAAGAGGTCAGACTTGGGCTTTTCCCGGCTCTAGACAGAAGGCAGATCAATCTGCGTGCTGTAGATCAGGACCGACCACTCGATCCTTCCTCCCCCGAGCTGGAACATAAACAGCCTAAGAGGCCACGTTCCCTCCTCTGCCTGGACCCCCGGCAGCGTCCCGTGCAGGCTGGCCCTCGCTCACCTGCATTTGTGGCAGCAACGCACCAGGTCATCCTGCTGCACACGGTCCGACAGGAACTGGGGCCGGCAGAGGGGCAGGCGGACATTGGACAGCAGCTCGGGCAGGCAGGGCCCCCTCTGCTCCCGGTCATATCTGACCCAGGCCAACGCAGCTTCAAAGACCTGCCACGGCAGAGAGGCAAAGCTATGCAGTAACTCCTCTCTCCCTGGGGCCGCACCCCCAGGCACCCCACCCACCCCACCCTGTCTCCATCCCTCCACTCCCTATACTCAGGCAGTCTCGTGGGCCCATCCATCTTTCCTCCTCCTTGTCTCCTGAACCATTTTCTACCTCCCCAAGCTGCCCCATTTGCCCTCTTGAAACACAAGCCTCAGTAACTATAACAGGCTCATGGCTTTCATTATGTCTTCCTAATGAAAAGCTGCTGAGGCACCCGGGTGGCTGTCAGTTGAGCATCCGACTTTGGCTCCGGGCACGATCTCACAGTTCGTGGGTTCGAGCCCCGCATCGGGCTCTGTGCAGACAGCTCAGAACCTGGACCAGCTTCAGATTCAGTTGTCTCCCCCTCTCTCTGCCTCTCCCCGACTCATGCTCTGTCTCTCTCTCTCTCTCTCTCAAAAGTTAATGAACATTAAAAAGAAGGAGAAAAGCTGCCAGTGTGTTCCTTATTCCTTTCTGCATCCCACCACCCTGCCGGCTCTTCTTCCCTCATCCCCTCCCCCCTCTCCTCTCCCAGGCTGGTTCTCTGTTCACACTGCCACCTTCGCCTCCAAGGCCCCTCATCTCCTCCCCTTCGTCTAAAATCACTCCCTTTCCTTAACGCCTGGCTCCAGATCCATGTTCTCTGGAGCTTTCCCTAACAGCTCCAGCCACAAGGGTACGTCCCTCTCAAACCCCCCATCAAATGTACCCCTGGTAACTGAGCTGGCCCAGGTCACACTCATGAGCAGAATAGCTAGGGAGGGACTTGCTCTTGGGACGGGGCTCTTCCCCGTGAATCACAGGGCCCACACGGCCACACTCAGGCCCACTTTCCTCCTGCTTTTCTGACATGAGGGAAATGCGCTGCTGCCTGGGGGCTCCTCCTGCTGGAGGAGAACTTCACGACAGGCCAGGACTCTCCACGGCAAACACCCCAAGCTGCTCTGCCCTGCACTTTGGTTAGGTTTCCCAAGGCCTGAACAGGTGGAGGCCTTGCCGGGTGATGCTCCTGGTGCCCGCAGGGCCAGGTCCAAACACCTCACCCCTGCATTAGAGCCCTCTGCTGTGTAGCCCTCACCCCCCTCTGCTCCAGGTAACATCGACTCCCAGTCCTCTTCAGGCCCTTGCCCCAACCCCTGCTCACCTAAAGGGTCGCCCTTCGGTCCTCTCCGACTGCTAACACCCTGCACTCCCATTTATTCACACTCTTCTTGACCACTCCAATAAGAGGACTCCAATATCCTTCAAGGACCCTCTGATTATCCAAAGGCTCCGCCTCTTCCATCAATTTCAATCTGCCGGTACTGACCGCCGCCTCCAATCCTTTCTGCTGGGTAACTGATGCCAATGAGCCTTTGACGCTGCTCCCCGTCCCCCAACCTCCCTCTCAGGGCCCCCTGTGGCTGGGTTCCTCCCCGCTGTCATCAGCAGGGGCTCTGTGGGTTATGATGTGGGTGCCCTCAGTGCGCACGCTATGAGCCTATCTCCCTTAATCAAGTTCACTTGGGAAAAAAGTCTCTACTCTGGAGAGATCCAGCTCTTTAAACTCACCATCCCCGCCCCCCACCCCGCCCCACACTCTGCAGCTGACAGAGCTGGCCAGTCCATTCATTTTTTTTAAGTTCATCTATTCTTTTTGGTAATCTGTACACCCAACACAGGGCTCAACTCACAACCCTGAGATCAAGTGTTCCACGTGCCCCCAACTCGGCCAGCCAGGCGTCCTTTGGCCGCCCCATTCTAAATTTGTGACTGCTAATCTCATCGGGCCCCCACTTCCCACCAAGCCCTCTTCCTTCCTGCATCTCCTCTCCAGCTCCCACAGGGCTGGTGCGTGCCTCTTCATCCCCCCTCACGTTTCTGCCACTCCTCCCAATCCCCACCGTCAGCTGAGAAAACAGAACTGAGCCAGAAGAGACTGTCAGCAGAATCTGCCAGCACCTCCCTTCCTAGCCCGCGCCTCCCCGCTGCTGCTGGGTGCAGTGGTTCTTCCTCCCGGGGCGGAGGACGGGCGCGGCTGGCGATTCTAGCAGGAACACCCCTTGTGCCCTACGCTCTGCCTCCTGTCACTTACCGAGCCATTCTCCTACATCGCCAACTATTCCCTCCTTTCTGGAAAATTCCCACCAGCGGTCAAATATACCTGTCATTTCTCTCACCTTAAAAAACACACCAACCCCTCCCGACGCCATATTCCTCCCCAGCGACTGTCCCAGGGCTCTGCTCTCCTTTAGAGTGAGATTCTTTCATGGCAGCATTACTTCTAATGGTAAATACTGGAAATAACCTGAACACCCAAGAATAAGGGATGCGATGTCGAGAGAATCAGCTGAATACCGGACACTAACATGGATCCAAAGTGCTCATGAAAGATGCACGTGGTATAATGAGACAAACCCACCATCGACAAGCTGCACCCGCACCGTGATCTTCACTAAACAAACAATAACTGAAAACGAGGGTCAGGAGCAGCAGCCCCGCGTCCCCTGCGGACTGCCGCCCTGCCCTACACACCTGCTCCTCCGATTTTACGTTCAGCTCGTCCCGAGACACCAGCTCAAGCACGTCCTCCAAGGGCAGGGCCAGGAACTCCTCTGCCATGGACACCTCCACGAAGTGCTGGTGGATGAAGCTGTTGGCCGCGTCGTACAGCACGGCGCACATCATCGTCTCGGCGAACTGGCGCACACCCAGGCAATTTTTGGGGTGAAGGCTTGTGGGATAAAAAAGATGAAAAGAAGAAAATTTAGAGGAAGAATGTTCTCTTCGATCATTCTCGGGCTGGTTCCGGGGGGGTGGGGTGCTATGGAATGGAAAGAAACCCAGCTTTGCTGGAAAACTCCCTGTGTGATCTCAGGGGCGCTGCGCAGGGTCTCAACGGCACAGGTTTAAAATTAAGAAAGTTTGTATCCTCAGCGGTCCCTGCCTCCTGGGCCTCGTGCTCAGTGCGTCCGGGTGGAGCGCGCTCTCTGGAAGTCCTGTGAAGCGGCTCTGAGGAGAGACCACGAGGAGAGCACACACCGGAAAACCTGTTCGCCTTCCTTCAGCCGTCGGCAGGCCTGTGTGAACGCCCACCTCTGCTCCCCGGAGGGCCCTGAAGTTGGGGATGAGACTTTAATCCACGCAGGGAGACAACTCCTCTAACATCAGGACCTTTCCACGTTTTGGTCTTTTTAATTTATCTAAAATTTTATTTATTTATTTATTTCATCTCTCTCTTTTTTTTTTTTAATGTTTATTTCTTTTTGAGAGACAGAGAAAGGCTGGAGGAGGAGTAGAGTGAGGGAGACAGAGGGTCTGAAGCAGGCTCTGCATTGAGAGCACAGAGCCCGATGCGGGGCTTGAACCCATGAACCTCGAGATCATGACCTGAGCTCAAGTCGGACAGTCAACCGAATGAGCCACCCAGGTGCCCCTATTTCATCTCTCTTAAACAGCAAGAAGCTCTATGGGTCTAATTGTTCAGACACCGGAAACGACAGCAGCAGCTACCACTCGGCGCCATCGGTGAGTCCAGTACTTTGCCAGGTCACGGCCTCCAACAGCGCTGCCAAGCAGTAATCGCCTCCATTTTTAGATGGAAAACTGAGGCTCAGAGAAACTAAGAAATGTGCTCACGGCCTTCTACAAGCCAGTGGTGGTGCCAGGCTGAACTCTGTGCGTGTTCCCGTGGCCCCAAGGCAGACCTGCCCTCCCTGGGCCCATCTGGGTAAATCTGGGCCTTGCATGGCACCAGGTGACGTGGGTGGATCCCTCAAGAGCCACTAAGAGCCTCATCTGGAAAAAGCCTCACCTGACAGCAGCTACCTACCTCCTCAGGCTGTGGCCATGATTAAGCAAGAATGTGGCCAAAGCACTCCGCATGGTGCCTGCCACGAAGTCAGGGTGGCTGCCTTCATTTTTATAATGTTTTTCTTACTTCTACTGCATCTGAGAAAATCTCAAATGAGCCCAACGTGGTGCTGAAATCTTAGTGACAGCAGGAGATCCTGGGGGGTGGGGCTTTTCTTATTTTGGTTTTGTGACTAATAATCCATGGAGAAAGAGGGTATTTATCAGAATGTTTTCTCCCCCCACCCCGGCCATGTTGTTTAAAGTTCTAGGCAGAGTTATACTCCCTAACCAACAAGCACCCCTGTCCCTCGTCAGCAGCCCTGAAGGGCAGTCTCAGGAGTCTGGCTGTGGGATAGTCTGAACTCCACAAGCTGCTGTTTCCCTTCCAGACTGAACTGGCTCTGTCTGTCCATTGCTTTGGAAACCTACATGTGTTTCCACAAAGGCCAGGGAAGCATGAGCACTGAGCAACATTTAGGCAAGGCAGCATGTCCAGTGAGGAACACAGGGCTCAAGGTCAGAACGTCAGCTCAGTCACCAAATAGTGCCTTTCTCCTGCAGGGCTCACGGGGACTGAATAAGACTTGTGCCTGTCCCCGTCCGCTCCCTCTCGGGTCAGGACTCCTGCACCTCGCCTTTGCCGGTCTTTCACTGGCTTGGCATTAAGAACAAAACACACCTTCAACTGAGCTGGGCTTTGACATCTAAGAGGATGGGAGTGGGCAGCCTGCTTGTGAGCTGCTTTGTGGGCAGTTGGTGGGGAAGGAGGAGGGAGAGCTGGCACGCGGGAGAGGGCCCCGTTCAGGAGACGGAGGAAGAGAAGAGGGAAAAGGAGCCCAAAGAAGAGACACAGACGCACGTCTTTCATCGGCCACTTCACGACCTCCTTCCTTGCTGGCGCAGCCTGTAAGCAAGGAGGCCACCGTAAGATGCTTTATCAGAGTCAGGAAGCAGTTAGATAACCCACTGGCGTGGCTCACTGATGCATGTGATATTCCGAGACGAGGGTTTTAGAAAAAAACACGGCTCCAGTGCTCACCGAGACACAAGGAGGTCCACACATCTGAAGGCTTGGAAAGGGGCCACGAGAAAAAAGAATCAAGCCCAGCCTCACGAAAGAAAACAAATCAGTAGGCTGAAGACCCAACAGGTGGAGAGACTTCAGGAACGGCCGCTCCAAGAACTCTGATGGCTCTGCAGCTTCTCTGTGCCTTGGCACAGCCTGTCTTTTCCATCACTGCTCAGGATGGTTTCTCTCAAGTCATTAGCAGTCAAACCTTGAAAATGGAAGGTCCACGTGCTTGTCCTCAAATACAGGCACAGAGGAAGGGGGCGGCTGGGACACCCTAACACACTCTGCGGCCAGGCTCAGGGAGAACCACCCCAAGGAACAGAGGCAGTGAAGGTAACTCCTGGAAAGAAAACAGAAAGCAGGCCAAGCCTCTGGAGCCTGTGGGAAGAAATAAAGACAGGCTTCCCACATCCCATCCTTTTAGATGTCAAAGTCCAGCTTAGTTGAAGGCATGTTTTTCTTGCAGGGCTGAAAGGAAAAATGTCGAAAGACAGACTTATAACATCAGGCTTTGTGTTTAAGTGTGTCTTCCTAAAGCATCACTGATGCATGTAAAAATTCCGCCGGTCGACAAATCACTTTTCTAAGCATCTTTTGGACGACACTACTTTCCTCAGTATTGTCCAGTATTGAGAGTGATGACCTCAAAAGCCCCTAGGTGGAGCTGCTGTCCCCTTGTGAGAGTGGCCAGCTTAATTCTTTCCAGGGTGCCTAATTAATCATTGAGTTCTGTGGGGACAGAGAGATAAACAGAGTCTTGGCTGTGTCCTTAAGAAGCTCACAAATGAGGGGAGCCTGGGTGACTTAGCTGGTTAAGTGTCCGACTCTTGGTTTCAGATACTCACGGTTCATGGGTTCAAGCCCTGCATCTGCCTATGCAGCTGGCAGCACAGAGCCTGCTTAGGATTTTCTCTCTCACCCCTCCCCTGCTCATGCTGTCTCTGTCTCTCTCAAAATAAATAAACTTAAAAAAAAAAAAAAAAGAAGCAGCAGCAGCTCACAAATGAGTAGGAAAGATAGTGTGCCCACACCCCTGGCATCCCGGGGCAAGGTCAAGTCAGGCTCTGGGGCTGTGCTCTCATTACATGGTCTCATCTATAAAACCTGAAACAGGACCACCGACCTCCTGATGAAACCACTCACTCCGAGCCCAGCAGAGAGCGCCCTGCACGCTAAGCACCATTACCACGGTTATTAAGACTAGCTGCACACACGGCAGTGCTCAGTGATGTCCAAGAGCACCGCGCGGGCAGGACGTGGACAGCAGTGGGGCCCACAGAGCTGCTAAGTGAACTGGATTGGCGGAGCAGGAATAGGAGAGGGAGAGGGCAGCTTTAAGACGCAATGAGGTTCAGGAGGGCAGATCCGAGGTGGGAAGAATGCTGGTCTTCAGGCCAGGGACCTGTGATCACAGAAGCTCAGGTAGAGACACTGTCCTGCTTTCTCCCCGCCTGTGTGGAGCCCAGTGCTAACCCGCGCCCTCGAGTCTCTAGTGGTGAAGAAGCAGCTTTGTCACCTGAGGGGGAAGAAGAGCTTTCTTATCTGCTCAGTCATCAAAAGGTCATTGCCAAATGCCGGACTTAGGTAAGGAAACAGTCCACGACTGGCCAGGGGAGAGCACGGGTGGGGGTCCGTGAATCTTGTCCCTCAAAGGTTCATCCCAAAGAACTGGACACTGGAGTGATCTGAAGAAAGGTTATTTCTGCAGAGTAAGCTCCCCGGCTCACTCCCTTCGTGAAACTCTGTATGCCCCAAAGACTCAAAGAGTTCACAGGGGACTCCGGGACCGAAACGGGCCAGGTCTACCGCATGGCCTCACCGTTCTCGGAGGAACGTGCAGCAGGCGTCTTTGATGCTCTGCAGCTGTAGGAAGCTCGCCCCCATCAGCAACGACTGCACGTTTTGTTGGTCAATGGCAAGGTGGCCGTTGTAGGCAAAGTTGATCAGAGCCTCCAGAGCGCTAGAGGAAAGAGAAAGAGACTCTTTAGAGATTCTGGCCCTAACCATGCTGACATGCCGACTGGGAGAATGAGTGGGCCCCTCTCTAAAATCCATTTAGCCCATGCTCTTCGAGACTCCATCTGAGAGGAATAATTACTTCACCACTAGCCAAAGACACATTCTACTTCTTAAGCCATCTTTATTGCCTGAATAATTTTATTACAGAAAATTCTAAAAAAAGAAAGCAAGTGCCCATTATCTCACTGCTGAATGAGTCAACAGTGATCATTTTTCTAAGTTCATTTTCAGTCCCCATTTGCTTGTGGGTAGAGATGGTATGGATATGATCATATAATACTTATCAACTCCTTTCCCATGTTGTTATACTGCCTTCATGTTTACAATTTTTAGTGACTGCTATATAGTGTTTCAACATGTCGACAAGCTATAATTTATTTCCTTTATTGGTAGGCATAATAGCTCATAGCATTCATTATATTGCCATCATAAATAACGTTTTTTTATTATTTCTTTGAGATAAATTTCCAGAATGAGATTCCGACAAATTTTTCTGCCTTTCTATTCCCACTGAGCATGAAATCTAAATTCCATCTCTAGGGCCGCATGTGGTCTGACCCCTCTCCAGCTCTGACCTCATCACCTTCTACTCTCAGCCCTCACTCTATTCCAATATGCCAAACACACTCTCACCGCAGGGCCTTTGCACTGGCTGCTCCTCTGTTTGGAGGTCTCTTTCCCCAGATGGCT
The DNA here is from genome assembly GCA_030068075.1 of Paguma larvata. Classification (NCBI taxonomy): domain Eukaryota; kingdom Metazoa; phylum Chordata; class Mammalia; order Carnivora; family Viverridae; genus Paguma; species Paguma larvata. The sequence continues at coordinate 15,811,625 of CM057842.1, read as the reverse complement.
CACTCCCTCACTTCGATTAAGGTCTCAGCTCAAATGTCACCTCATCACAGAAGCCTTCCCTGATCACCCTGGAACGGCACCGTCGCCCACCTTCATTTGCTTTACTTTCTCACATCACTCTCACTTGCCAGCCAGATGACGCATGTGCGTGTTTACTGCCAGATGCCCACGACTAGAAAGCTGGCACAGAGGTGCTGTCTTCTCAGTGCTATTCCTCAGTGTCTACAGCAGCACAGGTGACAGGTGCTCAGTCTACCTCTGTTAAATGAAGCGTGTGGGCTGTGCGTGGAGATGAGCACGGCTCCTTCAGACACGGACCTGAAGGACCAGAGTGCTTCACTGCCCCTGCAGACCCACTTCTGTGTCTCTGGCCTGAGGCCTCTGCCCCGCGGTGGGTGTATAAGTCCCCTCCAGGTGCTGGGGCAGATCACCTTCGGTCAGTCACCGCGTACTCTACAGTTTCCTGGCTCCCTTATCCCTACTCTCCACCACTGCGAGATTAAGAAGGTAGGCAACAAATGACAGGTTAGTGGCTGATGTTTTAGAGTCCCTGCTTTGTTTATTGTTTCTCCTCCAACAAGAACGTCATTGCCCTGAGTCACCCTGTGTGTCTTGTCTGCTACTGCATTTCCAGATCTCAGAACAGCACCAGGCACATAGTAGGTGTGCACTGGGCCCTTGGATACAGCCTAGGTTATAAACATACAGCCTCAGTTCATAGACTTACATAGAATCAGTCACATAAACATCCTTTTCCCTTTCGAGGCCCAAAAAGGCATACTACGGGAGATGTTTACATAAAGTCTTCATACAGTAATCAGGAAAGTATTTCCATGTAGAGGGTCCAGTAGGAGGCGACTCTGCATGTAAGGACAGCTTTAAGTAAGTGCCTAAATGGCATGATTTCAGGGGTTATGGCACTGCCTCTCGCCCCCCAAAATTCATCTAGCACAAAGTCTCGGTCTTCGCAGTACGGACATTTGAGGCCAATAATTGTTTGCCAGGGAGGGCTGTCTTGGACAGTGAAAGAAATTTAGATGGGATCACTTTTGGGCTTGACCTCTCCAGGCCTCAATGTTCTCAACCATCAAATAACCACAATTTTGCCATCTTCTGAATCTGTGTTGTCCCAACAGAGTAGCTGCCAGCCACATGTGGCTATTTAAAAATTACATTAATTAAAATTAAATTAAAAATTTTTAAATTCAGTTCCTTCATCCCACTAGTTAAAATTCAAGTGCTCAGTAGCTATGTATGGTCAGTGGCTACCACTGTGGAGAGTACAAACGCAGGAAGTTCTGGTGGATAACACTGTTCTAGACTGACGGGAAGGGTAATGAATGGAGACACTTATTTGAAAACCTGTTTTGCCAGCTACAGTGGTCGGCACAAAAAAGCGCAGAGAAAAGTATTCCACCACCTTTACACCCAGTCCTAGCTATAAAAAACATCTTGGTCTAGTTCCTGTTAAATGTGTTACTCTAATAGAGTAAAAACGCATCAAAAAACCTCTCCTCAATTTAACCCTGTCTCAGGCCACCGGCCGAGGTTCCACCTGGCTTACCAATCACCTACTGTGTGCGTGCGACTGTGCTAGGTGCCGCGTCCCTGCTGCAGGCCCCCCGGTGGCGCTGCAGGCCCCCCGGTGGCGCTGCAGGCCGTGAGCCCTAGCGGAGACATGGAGTACCTTGGGTCCATTCCTTGCATTACAATCTCATCCTGCTTGCACTCCATCATGTCATTTGTAAACATAGCGTGGAAGTACGGGATTGAGGCCGCTAGGACGATCCGGTGAGCACTGAATTTGTGGTCCCCAATCTGTGGGCAGAGTGAAATACAAACAGAGACACTGAGGAATGCACATCCCAAACCCAAACTGCCCTTCCCCCACTTAAGCCTCTGCCCCTTGCAACAGTACTGGAGGCATGCTGGTACATGACAGCTAAGCCTGTCATGGAGACCCTCAGATTTTCAACTCAACACACTCGGTTATAGTAGAAGAATGTGAGCAATATATTTTAGTGAGGCATTAAAATGGTTAAAAAAGTGGAGCCCGAACACTTCCAGGGGTAGTTTTACTTATATGGCAGTCTCACTGCACCGTTCCCAACTCCCCGCCAACTCAAACACCTGATTTCTCTGACATGTTATCCTGATTCCGATTAAAGGCAGATGGAATCGACAAACTGTCCAAGAACCCTGGAGCTCCTGACAGTAGGCTCCTCAAGAAGAGTAAATACACAGTGACAGGGAGAGATAAGGAGAAACAACACCAGACTTCAATAGCGACGCATGTGGGGACGAAGGACAGAGCAGGCATTGCGGGCACAAATGTTGGGGGGGTCCTGGGGCAACGACCCGCTCAAACGGCTGGTGCTGTGTACTGGCAGGGGCTCTGCAGGGCTCGCAGGGCTCAGGCCACACAGGGACAGAGGCAGACTCTCTCCAAACTATGTCAAACCCTCACCGACGGAGACACATCCTTAGCCTGGGGAGTCCTATAAAGTGCTTTCCAACTATCTGTCAAAAGGATAGTCCTTTTCACAAGCTTTGCCATTTATAGCTTCAAACCACATAAACATTTCCACTTAAGAACTTTCTAGTCTTCCGAAAGAACAGTCTCCCCCCACTCCCCTGCCCAGTTCCACATTAGAGAAATGCCAGAGCATCTAACTACCTGCTACTCTTCTCTGGGTCATGTTTATTTAAGGGTTCTAGTTCAGGTTCAGGCACTATGGCCTCTTTTGCTCCACTTTAGGCTTATTATCTGGAAGCTGTTCTTCAAGATCACGCGATCTTCCAAACACCTGAATCACTGATTCAGATCCTAGGAGTTCCTCGCATAATCCACGTGTTGCTCTCCTACTGATGTTGGGGGCACTTAACGGCTGTGTGCTCTGGGGGGTTTTCGGAAATTAAAAAAAAAAAAAAAAAAGGAAATATTTCTTTTCTTTAAGCTTACTTCTTTATTTTAAGAGAGAGCGTGTGCAGGACACAGGCAGACAGAGAATCCCAAGCAGGTGCCACACTCTCAGCCCAGAGCCTGATGCAGGGCTCAAACTCACAAACTGATCATGACCTGAGCTGAAGTTGGATGCTTAGCCTACTAAGCCACTCAGACACCCCTGGAAATATTTCTTAAAGTTTTTCTTTTTCACACTAGCAGTTTCTGGTTCCTTGATTCCTGCTCTCAGGGGCAACTTCTTTCTTCTGGTATTTATCTCTACTTTTCTAAGTAATATGCCTATAGTAGTTCTTAAATTTTTACTTCTAGTTATTACTTGTGGCAGCCTAACTGCAAATAGCCCCCAGTGATCCCTGTCTCCTGGTGCTCACACCCATGCGCTGCTCCACCATACACTGTCTCAGGGTTGGCTTGTGTGGCTGGGCCACTTGTACTTCCGAGCAATTGGTTAGAGCAATTGGTTACAAAGTCCGGGCAGGGTTGGGAGTGGGGGAGTGTTCCCCACAACCCCCTCCTCAGGTGTAATAATTTGCTAAAATGGCTCCCAGAACTCCGGGGAAAATGGATTACTTACTGTTACTGGTGTATCATAAAGGACACTGTAAAGGATATAAAAGAACAGCCAGATGAAGGGGTATACAGGGCAAGATCTAGAAGGGTCCTGAGCACAGGAGCTTCTGTCCTTATGTGTGCCACTCTCCCCACACATGGCTACATTCACGAACCTGAAAAGTCCCCCAGAGGTCGAGGGGTGAGACTGAAGTCCCAACCCTCTAATCACTTGATTGCCTCCTCTGGGAACCAGCCCCCATCCCGAAACTATCTAGGGGCCCACAGAGAGTCGCCTTATTAGCATAAACTTAGATGTGGCTGAAAGAGGTTTGTTATGAATAACAAAGGACACTCCTATCACTCAGGAAATTCCAAGGGTTTTAGAAGTTTTTGTGTCAGGAACTGGGAACAAAGACCAAATATTACAACAAAAGATGCTTTTATCACCCCTACCACTCAGGAAATTCCAAGTGTTTTAGGGCTCTATGCCAGGAACCAGGGAAAAAGACCAAATACATATTCTTATTATATCAGAATATCATAGGGCATATGCACAATTGGTTTGAAAATGCCTTTATTAGACTTAAACTTGGGTGACAGTTTAGCTGGTTATAAAATTCTAAGTTGGGAATATTTTTTCTATCAGAATTCTGAAGATATTGCTCCAACGTCTTCTACTTTGTTGCTTTTGAGGAATTTAATGCCCTTCTGAACACTAACCCTCAGTATGTGACTGTTCTCTCTAGAAGCTTTTAGTACTTTCTCTGTATTCTCAGAGTTCTGAATCTAACAGGGTTATACCTTGCTGTTGGTGTCCTTAATTCAACATGCTGTATTAATCTGCAGCCTTGATTTTGGTTCTGGGAATACTTTCCATCCTAGTTCTTTGATAATTTCCTCCTTTATATTGTCTATTTTTTCTTTTCCAAAATTTCTATTAGTTAGGTGTTAGGCCTCTTGAAATGATCCTCTATTTAAAAAAATTTTTTTTCCAATGTTTATTTTTGAGAGACAGAGCGTGAGCAGACAAGGGGCAGAGAGAGAGAGAGGGAGACACAGAATCTGAAGCAGGCTCCAGGCTCCGAGCTGTCAGCATAGAGCCTTATGTGGGTCTCAAACCCATGAACCTCAAGACCATGACCCCAGCCAAAGTTGGATGCTCAAACGACTGAACCACCCAGGCGCCCAATGATCCTCTATTTTTTTCACCTGCTCCCCCATTTCCCATCTCTTTCATTTGGTCAGTCTCCTGGGAATCTTCTTCAACTTTATCTTTCAATATTTCTGTATTGTAGCTTTTCCTAAGGCTATGGTGTATTTTTAATTTCCAAGAGGCCTTTCTTGTTTTCCGAAGGTCTCCTCCATCCTGCTTTTTATTGAAAGAATCTTATTCATCTTTGATTAATGCAGTATTTTCTCTAACCTCTCTCAATATTATAGTTAGGGATGCCTGGGTGACTGAGTTGGTTAAGTGTCCGTCTTTGATTTCAATTCAGGCCATGATCTCATGGCCACGAGATCAACCCCCGCGTTGGGCTCTGCACTATGCACTACGTGTGCAGAACCTGCTTGGGATTCTCACTCTCTCTTCCTCTCCCCCGTGCTCTCTTTTCTGAGACTCTCAAAATAAATAAACATTTTTTTAAAAAGTTAATTTTTTTTCTTCTTTTTCACCTCCTCCTCCTCCCTGCTTTTACCGTTTTTCCTCTGAGTTCTTTTCTCTCCTATTTGTTTTGGTCTCTTTTATGTTAGAGGCTTGCTTTAAATACCTCGTGACACTTGGCTATCTGCTGATACTTTTTAAAAAAATTTTTTAATGCTTAATTTTTGAGAGAGACAGAATATGAGCAGGGGAGGGGTAGAGAGAGAGAAAGGGAGGCACGGACTCTGAAGCAGGCTCCAGGCTCTGAGCTGTTAGCACAGAGCCTGACGTGGAGCTCGAACCCACGAACCATGCGATCATGACCTGAACCGAAAAGTCAAATGCTCAACTGACTGAGCCACCAGGCACCCCTAACTGCTGATACTTTTAGATGCTGTTTGAAAGTTCTGTGTGGGAGAGCTAGGCTTATCAACTTGTGGACTTCACATTGGGGTGACCAAGCAAGACCCTGCCATTCTACTGAGGACTCCTAAAAACAGTATCTTTGGGAGTTTTTCTCCGCGGCAGACTTTATCAGAGACAGATCTTCTAATCTCTTAGATGGGCGTGCCTGCCTGGAGATTTTCTGAAAACTGGGTTAGAGAGGTGGATGGTCCTACCATTCACTATTTAGACCTTTGTCTTAAAGCCCTTATTTTCAATTTCACACCATATTCCATCCCCTCTTCTATCCTTGGTTGGCGTCTGGTTCAATATGTAAAACTAAAATTCCAGTCTCCTGGGAGAGTGGGGAAGGAGTTGTAGGCAACTAACTGCCTTTCACACAGACTTTCAACTAATCTTCCTGTTTTCAGTATTTTGTTTCTCCGATTTGGGAGCTATTCCAAGGTTCTGCATTACAAATCCTCTTTCTTCTTAGTCTCTCCCCCTCGCAGGCACTTTCAGTTCCTCTGGCCCTCTAAGCTCATCATACTTCCTACTTTCTGGTTTCAACATTCCATTGATCTCTCATTTCCTGATACCTCTTCTCCCTCTTACTATCATTTTAATGGGATTACGGCAGGGCACAGGGGGTTAAAATGTGGGTTCAATTAGCTGTGTTAAACTGCCATGCATTTATTTTTCATCTGGAAAGTAGACAAAAGAACAAACGGTACATGCATAAACTAGGTGACCTGGTTTCCTCAAAAAGCTCAGGTAAAAAGAAGGCAGGCCTATCTTGGGATATGCTAGCCAGATTACAACTGAATTCTGTATTCTGTTAAAGAGGACAACAAATTTGTCTTTATCCAGAAGAGGGAGACCAAGCTGGGAGAATGTCTGGAAGCTACATCTTAAGAGGAATGGCTAAAGGAGAGCCCATTTGTAAAAGATAACTGGGGGCGGGGGGTGGGGGGGTACACAGCAGCTGTCCTCAAACCCTAGAAGGGCCATCACACAGATGAGGGAAGATCCAGAAATGACAGGGATAATATATAATATATATATTATAATAATAATTCTTTATTATTATAAAGAATAAGCGGAGCGCCTGGGTGGCTCAGTCAGTTAAGCATCTGACTTCGTTAGGCTCAGGTCATGATCTCGCAGTTCGTGAATTCAAGCCCTGCATCAGGCTCTGTGCTGACTGCTCGGAGCCTGGAGTCTGCTTCAGATTCTGTGTCTCCCTCTCTCAGTACCCCTTGCCTGCTCTCACTCTTATCTCTCTCTCTCTCTCTGTCAAAAATAAACATTAAAAAAAGAAAAAGAACAAGAGCCTATCACTTAAGAATGTTTAGGGCAGGGGCACCTGGGTGGCTTAGTTGGTTAAGTATCCGACTTCTTCAGCTCAGGTCATGATCTCTCGGTCTGTGAGTTCGAGCCCCGCATCGGGCTCTGTGCTGATGGCTCAGAGCCTGGAGCCTGCTTTGGATTCTGTGTCTCCCTCTCTCCCTGCTCACACACACACACATACACACACACTCTCTCTCTCTCTCAAAAATAAACATAAAAAAAAAAAAAAAAAGAATGTTTAGGGCGGTTCTTCACCAGTCCCCAAACTATTGAGGGATCTTCCAATTCTATAAACCTAGGATACCACATTTTTGTGAAAAGCTTTTAAAAGCCCAAATACTCTCATTTATAATCTCAGTTTAAAAAAAATTTTTTTAACGTTTATTTATTTTTGAGAGACAGAGACAGAATATGAGCAGGGGAAGGGCAGAGAGAGAGGGAGACACAGAAACCGAAGCAGGCTCCAGGCTCTGATGAGCCATCAGCAGAGCCCGACGTGGGGCTCGAACTCACAGACCGTGAGATCATGACCTGAGCTGAAGTCGGCCGCTTAACCAACTGAGCCACCCAGGCGCCCCTATAATCTCAGTTTTAAAAAATCACTTAAAAAATGAGATCATCAGGGATGTCTGGGTAGCTCGGTCGGTTGAATGACTGACCAACTCTTGGTTTCGGCTCAGGTCATGATTCCAGGGCTGAGGGATCAAGCCCCCTCAAGGCTGTGTGCTGAGTGTGGAACCTGCTTAAGACTCTCTCTTTCTCCCTCTCTGTCCCTCTCTGCAGCTTGCACACTCTCTTTAAAAAAGAAAAAAAAAGAAAGAGAGAGAGAGAGAGAGAGACGATCATTTACTGAATGCCTTTTTGTTAAGTACCCATTATGCATTATTTTCTCATTTTGGTCCTCATCACAACCTTTGCATTAAGTAGCCACTGTGAATTCCATTTCGTAAAAGAGGAAACCAAGATTTAGCAGTTAAGTAACTTGCCTGAAAACTAAGTAGCTATGATGTAAAAGAGAAGGAATTATGCTTGAGCTGTTTACTAGTGGAGTTTGAGAGGGACCCAGTAAATAACACACCTCCTCTCAGCTCAAGTCCTCAGTCACCTGGGAAATTTTTGTAATAATAAAAACCAACACATGATAAAAAAAATTAGACAGAACCAAACACACATATACACACCAGTGAATAAAAGCGAAGTTGGGGGAATCTGAGTAAGAGCTGTGCATTACATCAATGTCGAGCTCTCAGTTGTGATGTTGTACTGCAGTTCTGTAAGATTACCATTGGGAAAACCGGGTAAAGGGTAAACAGGACCTCCCTGTTATTACTTCCTCTTTTTACTTATTTTTATTTTAGAGAGAGAGACACCATGCATGGGGTGGGGACAGAGGGAGAGGAGGGAGGGAGGAAAAGGGAGAGAGGGGAGAAAGAGAGAGAGAGAGAGAGAGGAGGGAGAGAGAGGAGAGAGAGAGAGGAGGGGGAGAGAGAGAGAGAGAGAGAGAGAGAGAGAGAATCTTAAGCAGGCACCACACTCAGTGCAGAGCCTCATCGGATCATGACCGGAGCCAAACTCAAGAGTTGGACACTCAACCAACTGAGCCACCCAGGCGCCCTGCACTGTTATTATTTCAAATAACTACATTCACATCTACAATTATCTCAAAATAAAAAGTTCATTTAAAAAAAAGGGACAAAGCAAGGGTGCCTTGGTGGCACCACTAGAATGGAATCAGACCATTAATTTAAAGTATTGGAAAGAGCTAGGTTCCAAGTCCAAGCTAGGGCAGAAGGAGAAGAGCGAATCTGTGGTATAATGAAACACTCTGAACTGAAAGAGTTAAACTCAGGACCGCGTGGAAGCTGCCTGGGTCGGATCAGGATATCGGGTCTCTGTGCACGCAGCACGCACCTAGGGCCTGCGCTCACACTGCTACTTAGTAAGCGCATGGACCGGTACCAGCCACTTAGCCGCTGGGGAACGGTGTCTGATGACTAGCATCTACAAAGCAAACTAGGGGCAATCACAGGGCTTCCTAGATACATAAATTTTGCTTCTAAGGAAAAAAAAAATCAATTCCAACTGAAGCCCAAACAACTTGCACTAAAACTGCAGCAAAGACTCAGCACTCAGGCCGTGTCTGGCTTCTACCAAGAGTGGAATCAGAACGTCTTCCTAAGCAGGGGCTCTGCACAGTAGGATCTGAAGAGGAGACTGAAGCTCACCGATACAGCTCCTCCATATGCTTCTGTTAAATTATGAAGCCCCTGTACCTTTTAATGCTTGTTAACAGCTTTGCTGGGAAAACTAAGAGCTGATGGAGTTATGTGAGGGGAAGGTAAGGGTAACCTAAGTCCACATGTGTTGCGTCTCCTCCATCCTTGGTTTTAAAAACCATGAACACACTATTCCCTTGATAAATGTTAAAAACCAAAGCGGCCTCCATGATGCAAGTACAGATGTGAAAAGGAAAGTGATGTGAGGTGAAGCTGGAAAAGCAGATAGGGCACTCAGGAATCCTACATCTTACTTTACGAGTGTTAGGAAACCAGGCGACAGTACTAAGGCATGAACCGGGACTTGCCGTTCACAGATCAGAAATGACACAGGAGGGCTATGTTGGGGGTAGAAGACGGAGTCAAGTGTGGGAAAGGCTGCCCTGAGTGCCTGGGAGGCATCCAAACGCATACCGTGTAGGAAGTGGATGGGTACGGCTGGAACACAGAGATGGAGCTTAGGCTCGAAGGACACTTTTCAGAGTCGTCAGTGTAGAGACAAGAAGAGGTCACTGAGGGAGAGAGCTTAGAGTGCAAAGAGGGCGTAAGAAGCCTTGAAGAACTCCTAACAGTCAAAGCCTACCTATTGGGGATGTCTCTGCAAGGCCACAGAAGGAAGTAGAGAAAGGAAAAGAAAATGAGAAGCAAAGAGCCGCCTGAAGGAAGAGACGAGTGCAGGGACAGCAGTGGTTCACGACGCCCCCAGACAGGCCAAGTGGCACGAACGTGCAAGCTAGAAGGCCCGCACTAGCAGGGTCACCCTCATACAGGCCTCCTCCACGTTGGGCTTCTCAACTTAGGAGATCACCCCTATTCATCTGACTTCTCAAGAGTCTTTAAGAAGATCAAATAGAAAGACGTACAAGAATAGCTGCTACGAACGTCATCTGACCAAATCGCCAGGTCACTCCAAATTCCTGAAGTTCCAGGGGGAAAACAGTGTTGTCCTGTGCAGACCATGCTGATGTCGCTGCCAATCCTGAGTCTTGTTGGAGGAATGGATCTGTGATTTGTCCCAGCTTGGCCACCAACGGGACGTGACTCAAGGGCGCATGTGCAAACCTGACGTTGGTGCTCCACAGTGGTAAACAGACGAATAAATAAATGACTAGACGGATGCGCTCTGGAGCAGACTGAAGCTATCTAGCTTTTGCTGAGCGGGGCCTCAGAATTGCAACATTGGTCTCGTTAAATTAAGTGATATATAATACATGTGAAAATACCCTAGCACACTGTCAGGCACTTAGCAGAGATTTAACAAGAGTTTGTTTGTTTTTACATAGAGTTGAGAGCGACAGCCATAGACGACTAAGATATAAGTAACTAAAATTCCCACAAGTTCAGTCTGATTCATAGAGACGAAACCTTGAGGTTTAGAGCCAGCTCTACTACAGATATAAACAAGCTGCCCAATCTTCCTATGCTTTGCTTCCAGGCTAGACTGGATTTCCAGGCAGCATTACTACTTATGGCGGTATAGCAAGGAATATAGTAAAAAAAAAAAAAAAAAATTAAGATTCTCAAGAGAAGCACTATAAACACTGGTAAACGTGACTGTGACCGCCCACTCTATTAGACAATATTAGAAAGCACAGTGTAGTATTGAAGGTCAAAATATTCACCCATCGCTTTATCCGCTCATCCCAGGGGAGACGGACAGAGAGCACAAGCCACATGGTACACACGAACCGCTCCAGCTTCCAGGCCAGCTGGTCTCTTTCTGTGTGACCTAGGCAGATCTTGTCCCTTCACCCCTGAGCCTCGGTTTCTTCATTCGTAAATAAGGGGCTCTAACTCGATCAGGTTTCTCAACAGGCAGTAGCTGCATTAATAACAGCCGCCTAACATGAATTCGGTAAAGCTTTTCTTTTTGCTCACGATGGCACCTACATACGTTTGGCAAGTAATTACGCACATCTCTTAAATGTGTCATTTATCTGGCTGACAGACGGGCGCACATTTGGATACGAGAGCCCCCGGCGATAACTCTGCTGCGTCCCTGTGGCACCGGAAAGTCTGCAGCAGAGGCGAGGCGAGTCTGAGACCATAAGCAAAAAGAACCAGAGATCCTGAGCAACTCGTCATTCACCTAAATTCTGACTTGCTTTAACACACGCACACGTGCACGCACGCACACCTAGCTTCCATTCTTTTCCTTGGAAAGTCTGGGAAAGTTTCCATTCACAGCCCCGCTTTGGTAGTATCTTTAAATCAACAAGGATAGTGTAGCATGACACCACAAATTCTGTTTCCTATCAGCAGACAGGTGGGGCTCAAGATTCAACCAGCTGCTTATTCGAGCAGGAAAAGGAGCAGGGCAAAATCTGAGTTGGGAGTAATCTAAGACAGGTGTTCCCAAAGAAAGGAAAAGATATGCCCAGAATAGATTTCTCTTTGATGGAAAACATTTTGATACTTCTGCTCCTACCTTCAAACATCTCACAATGAACATAAATAAAACACTAGGGGAACAGTTAAATGCCCAGCCTGTGCAGACAGATTACCCCTGGGATAAGTGGGATTTAAGACTAAGCTTTTAGGCAGTCGCAAGAGACGCTGAAAGTGCGTAAGTGGTAATCCATTATTTTACTGAGGCACAGATTTGACTCATAAAGGCTATGTATGAACCTGGTGTGTGAGAATGTGTCTACAAAATGGAGATGTAGTAGGGATGGACTCATCTCTAAAATTCCTTTAGGCTACAAAATCAATACTCATAAATCCTTCAAGAAGAGAGCATATCATTGTAGATAAGAGCAAGTACTCTGGAGCTAGAATACCTGGGTTCAGATCCAGGTTCTCCCATTTGCTAGCTGTGTGACTCTGGGCTTGTTACTCAACCTCTCTGTGCCTCAATTCACACATCTGCAAAATGTTATTAAACAGTACCTTTCTCGGGGCGGCTGGGTGGCTCAGTGAGCTAAGCATCCAACTTTGTCTCAGGTCATGATCTTGTGGTTCGTGAGTTTAAGCCCTGTGTCAGGCTCTGGGCTAACGGCTCAGAGCCTGGAGCCCACTGCAGATTCTGTGCCTCCCTCTCTCTCTCTCTGCCCCTTCCCCACTCACACTCTGTCTCTCTCAAAAATAAATAAACATAAAGAAAAATTTAAACAGTACCTTTCTCATGGGGTTAATTGTGAGGATTAAATTAACTAACCTCTGTAAGGCATTTAAAATAATGCATGGCAGGGGCGCCCGGGTGGCTCGTCAGTGAAGCGTCCGACTTCGGCTCAGGTCATGATCTCATGGTTTGTGGGTTCGGGCCCCACATCGGGCTCTGTGCTGACAGCTCGGTCTGCCTGCTTCAGATTCTGTGTCTCCCTCTCTCTGCCCCTCCCCTGCTTGTGCTCCATCTCTCTCTCTCTCAAAACTAAAATAAAACATTTAAAAATAAATAAATAACACATGGCACATATTAAGTGCAATAAAACTTAAATAACTGTTAAATAAATAAAATGTCTTCAAATGTAAGACTCTATAGAAGTTTTTATTTTTTTAAGTTTTTATTTATTTATTTATTTTGAGAGAAAGAAAGTGCAATTCAGGGAGGGGCACAGAGAGAGAGAGAATCCCAGGCAGGTTTCACGCGCACTGCCAGCACAGAACCCAACGCATGGCTCAAACTCACAAATAATGAGATCAAGACCCGAGCCAAAGTCAGCTGCCTATTTTTTATTTTATTTTTAAGTAATCTCTGTATCCAACGTAGGGCTCAAACCAAGATCTAGAGTTCTTTGCTCCACTGACTGAGCCAGCCAGGCGCCCCCTATGGAACTTATTTTTAAGACCTTTAGAGACAGGGTCAGCAAACCATAGTCTTTGGGCCAAAATCCGGCCTGGCTCTTGTTTTTGTGTGGCCCATGAGCTAAGTGTAGTTTTTCACATTTTTATGTATTTGGGGGGGGGAAAATCAAAAGAAGATTAACATCTCATGACATGTGAAAATGATATGAAATCCAAAATTTCAGTGTCCACATAAAAAGCTTTATTGGAACATAGACATGTCCAGACAGTCGCAAAGTTGAGTAGCTACGACAGTGACCATTGGCCTGAAAAGCCAAAACTATTTACTGTCTAATCCTTTATAGGAAAGGTTTGCTAATCTCTGCTTTAGAGCCACAGGGAACACATATTACGAAGAGGGACGTGAATACGTTCTCTAGAAAGGAGAAGATGCCAATCGTTACTTAAGAACCCCCTCACCTTACGTCACACCTGACCTGCTGCTATTCACAGACTCCTGCTGAACCAGGATGAACTGTCTGCACTCTGTGGAATCCAACACTGAGATAAACAGTGTCTTATACAAAATGCTCCTTTTAAAAAAGGAAATGAGCTAAGTCTGAAATAGAGGCATTCACACTTGAGCCATTAGTGGCCTGTGTGGGCCTGCTCACCACCAATGTGTCATTTTTTTTTCTTTTTTCATTTTTTTAAAATAACAACTTATTGTCAAATTGGTTTCCATTCAACACCCAGTGCTCAACCCAACAAGTGCCCTCCTCTGTGCCCATCACCCACTCTCCCCCCTTCCACATCCCCCTCTCCCCTCAGTTTGTTCTTATTCTTTGAGAGTCTCTCATGTCATGTCTTCCTTCCTCTCTGTGGCTTTTTTTTTTTCCCCTTCCACTCTTCCCCTCCCCCCTGGTTTTCTGCTAAGTTTCCCAAAGCCGACCTATGTGTGGGAACATATGGTATCTGTCTTTCTCTGCCTGACTTATTTCACTCTGCATAATATCCACCAGTTCCATCCATGTTGCCACACATGGCCAGATTTCATTCCTTCTCACTGCGGCGTAGTATTCCATTATATATATACCACATCCTCTTTATCCATTCATCAGTTGATGGACACTTAGTCTCTTTCCATGATTTGGCTATTGTTGAAAGTGCTGCTATCAACATGGGGGTACATGTGCCCCTATGCATCAGCACTCCTGCTCTCTTGGGTAGATTTCTAACAATGCTATTGCTGGGTCATAGGGTAAGTATATTTTCATTTTTTTGAGGAACCTCCACACAGTTCTCCAGAGTGGCTGCACCAGTTTGCATTCCCACCAACAGTGCAAGAGGCATTTTTTTTTAACTTCAGTTTCTTAAGCATAGTTACACGATTATTCTTTTTCTGCCCCGCCCCCCACCCTGAGTTTAAATGCTAATTAGGTTCAGCAATAAAGCAGCCTTGTCCATCAGAAATGTTAGAGGTGGACTGCATGGAGGTGCCTACCTCAGGTATCAACCAAACCCCCGCCTCTTCAGCGACCGCCAACACAAAGTCGGCCCAGCCCAGCTCTCCACCCCTAAATGAAATCTCATTCAGATGTTAGGTAAGGTTGTTCCGTGTTGGAGATGTGAAGCCTCAGTCACAAGCACTGCATTTTTGTTTTTACCTACTGTAGCAGACGTCAGACTCTTTGAGGGTAAAAAGGGTCTCGTACATCCCTCGCGTAGCTCAGGAAACAGTCATTGATATTAAAATACCAACTCCATCCTCAACAGTGACTCGGAAAGGCAACAATTCCCTGTGAAAATAAACTAACTGCACATTCGGAAAGATGGCAATTTCACTGAAGGTTATAGTCAAAATAGGACAGCAGGCTCTCTTGGTTAAATTTAGAAAAAACATATCAAAAATTGAGCAGGAGAGGCGCCTGGGTGGCTCAGTCAATGAAGCGTCCGACTCTTACTTCGGCTCAGGTCATGATCTCACGGTTCGTTAGGCTCCGTGCTGACAGTATGGAGCCTGCTTGGGATGCTCTCTCTGCCCCTCCCCGGCTCGTGCACATGTCGAGCACTCTCTTTCTCTCTCAAAATAAATAAACATAAAAGAAAAAAAAGATTGAGCAGGAGGCATTATGATTTTCTACTCGTGTCCTTCAAATTTTTCCTAGATGTGTAAATAGGTACAGTAAGTCTCCAAATGAGTATAACACTTGAGGGCTGCTACTGCAATGACGATATGTTTATTATCATTTTTTACCTTTAACTAGATATACATCACTAAACAACCATATGACATAGGTGAAGCTATTAAGTGTATATGTTAGTAACATATATTAACTATTAATTTTCTATACTATAACGATGATCTCTTACTAAACTATTTTAGGTTACTTGAAAGTTAACAGAAAACACTTGTGGCTGCAACATATGCCACTAAAAACCTCCCCAAAACATGACTAGCTATAGACTCCATCCCACTATGTCAGCTTTGTCTAGTACTCCTTATCCTCTTCTGGGAACTTCCATCTTCATTCCAACCACACTATATAACATACGATTTAAGCCCTACCAATGAGGCCCTTCCTCAGGACTTTTCAAATGAGAAAGAGGGACAATGCCCCCAGGATAACAAGGAGCCGTCAGATGCTCCACCAGCCTCCGCGAACGAAAAACCAGTCTGCAGCAGGCGGAGCACAGCACGCTGAACATGGAGGAAAAGTTATCTTGGCAGCACTTCAGTCCCCGGCCCATCGTCAACACTGTCTTTTCTCCAGTTTGATTATATGAACCAATAAATGGTTGGTCTTGCTGAGGGTAGTTCTGCTATTAAGAGCCAGAGTTCTGAGCACTGTGGTCCAGAGAAAGCCCTGGGGAAAAAAATCAGAAAACGGGGACCTTCTTCCTGCTTTAGTAGATGGGTGGTTTTAGCTCTGAGTGGGCCCTTGTTGTGCCCTGAGGCCCCCATTCTGCTCACCAGTCAGGTCTTAAGGGATTACAACACTCAACATAGTAAAGAGAGGTCATTTCTCCCCAGGTGATGTGTAGATCTGATGCAATTCCCAACCAGAGCCAGATTATTTTTATAGATACAGACGAGATTCTTCCAAAATTCATATGGACTGGCAAAGGAGCTAAAAGAGCTGAACTGATTATGCGTAATAAAATGCATGCAAATGGCCAATAAGCACATAAAAACATTATGTTTAACATTATTAGTCATCAGGGAAATACAAATCAAAACTACAGTAAGAGACCACTTTACACCCACAATGATAATTACTACCAAAAAAAACAACAACAAAACAAAACAAAACCCAAACCAAACAAAAACAAAAACAAAAACCAGAAATAACAAGTGCTAGTGAAGACGTGGAGAAACAAGCAGCCTTGTGCACTGCTTGCACTGCTGGTGCAAACAGAAAATGGTGCAGCCACTGTAGAAAAGTTTGGAGGCTCCTCAGAAAGTTAAACAAAGAATAATAATATGACACAGCAATTCTACTCCTAGGTATATACCCAAAAGGATCGAAAGCAGAGTCTCGAAGAGATATTTGTATGTTCATGTGTTCACAGCAGCATTACTCACAATAGCCAAAAGGTGGAAACAACCCTACCCAGGTCCCCGTCAATAGATAAATGGATATACAAAATGTTGTATATGTATATAAAATGGAATATTATTTAGCCTTAAAAACGAATGGAATCAAGAGAATGAGAAGATAAGCCACAGATGGGGAGCAAATATTTGCAAAAGACCTAACTGATAAAGGGCTGTTACTCAAAACACAAAGAACTCTTTAAAAAAATTTTTTTTAATGTTTATTTATTTTTGAGAGACAGAGAGAGGCACAATACAAGTGGTGTAGAGGCAGAAAGAGAGAGGGAATCATAAAATCTGAAGCAGGCTCCAGGCTCTGAGCTATCAGAACAGATCCCAAAGTGGGGCTTGAACCCCTGAACCATGAGAGAATGACCTGAGCCAACTGAGCCACCCACGCACCCCTCAAAACATAGAAAGAACTCCTAAAATCTAACAATAAGAAAACAAAAAAGTGAATTTAAAAATGGGCAAACGGCTTTAACAGACATCTCAGTAAAGAAGATACACAGATGGCAAATAAGCATATGAAAAGGTTCCATATCATGTCATCGGGGAAATGTAAATTAAAAAAAATTATCCCTGTGCATCTACTACGATGGCCAAAATCCAAAACACTGACACCAAATGCTGACAAAGATGCGCAGCATCGGGAACTCTCATTCATGGCTGGTGGGAATGCAAAATGGTACAGCCGCTCTGGAAGACGGTTTGGCATTTTCTTATAAAACTAAACCTATTCTTATCCAATCTGGCAATCACACTCCCCGAGATTTCCCCAAAGGAGTTAAAAAGCTATGCCCACACTAAAACCTGCACGTGAAGGTGTAGAGCAACCACATTCATAACTACCAAAAGTTGAAAGTAACCAAGACGTCCTTCAGGAGCTGAATGGATAAATAAGCTGTGGTCCATTCATCCAGACAATGGAATATTATTCAGCACAAAAAGAAATGAGCTATCAAGCCATGAAAGGACACAGGGGACCCTTAAGTGTATATTGCTAAGTGAAAGAAGCCAATCTGAAAAGGCTACAAACTACAGGATTCCAACATTCAGGAAAAGGCAACTATGGAGACAATAAGACAATAAGTGGTTGCCTGGAGTTGTGGGGAGAGAGGGATGAAAACAGGAGTTTTAGGGCAGCGAAACCATTCTTTATGACACTATAATGGTGCTTACATGTTATTATATATGTCAAAAATCACAGAACATATGAGACTAAGAGGGAACCCTGACGCGCACTGTAAGTTTTGGGTGATCCTGATGTGTTCGTGTGGGTTTGATTATAACAAGGACACCGCACTCTGGCGCAGGATTTGATAGTGAGGGGTGCTGTGTGTGTGCTGTGGGAGTAGTGGGTATTGGGAAATCTCTACACCTTCTGCTCACTTTTACTGTGAACCTAAAACTACTCTAAAAAAATAAAGCCTTTTAAAAAAAATTTTTAAGTAAACTCTGCCCCCAACATCAAGAGTTGCATGCTCTACTCCCTGAGCCAGCCAAGTGCCCCAAGTCTTTTTTTTTTTTTTAAGGGATTAAATTCTAATAACTACTACAATGTGGATGAACCTTGAAAACATTATACTAAGTAAAATAAACCTGACACAAAGGCCAGTATTGTATGATTCTACTTGTAGGAGGGGTCTAGAATAGGCAAATCAGAGAGACAGGAGGCTCAAGGGGTCAGGGGAAGGGGCAATGGAGAATTATTGCTTAATGGTTATAGGGTTCTGCTTTGGGTGATGAAAAAGTTTTGTAATAGACAGTGGGTGATGGTTACACAACATTGTAAGTGTATTTAATTGAGATGGGGAGACGGAAGGATTCCATAAATAACTGAACTTTACTCCTTTCCCTACTTCTACTCTTGCTAGGACCTGCACCCCCACCCCACTTTACACATGCCTCATAATGCAAACAGTATATGTCCTCCTGTAAGTAACACTTGTAAATTTGTATTATTACTTGCAAATAATACTATTTAATAATAGGACTTGATACTATTTAACACTGTATTTTTTACCTATTTGCCAAATGTGAGTCCATCTGACAAAGCACTCCTGTCTACGATACATCAAGAACTCTAAACACACAAACACTAGGCTAACAAAAATAATCCAATGAGAACATGGGCAAAAGACATGAAGAGACAGTTCATCAAAAAGGATATACGGCTGGGAAATAAACACATGGGATGTTCAACACCACCACCCATTAGGGAAATGCAGATTAAAATCACAATTAGGTATCGCTATATATTTAACAGAATGGCTACAATAAAAAAAGAGTGATAACACCAATTGCTGAAGATGCAGAACTCGGTCACTGATTACAGTAGTCGGGATTCTCCAGACAGACAGAAGTGTTGTGTATGTATGTATGTATGTATGGAGAGGGAGCAAGAGAAAGGAGGAGGGAAGGTGGGAGAGAGAGGGAGACTGATTTTAAGGAATTGGCTCAGACAATTACAGGAGCTGGCAAGTCTGAAATCATTACGGTGGGCTGAGAGGATGGAAATTCAGGTAAGATGTGATGTTGCAGTACAGAGTGTGAAATCTGCAAGGCAGGCTCCCAGGTGGGGAAATCAGACAGGGTTTCTATGTTACAATCTCAAAGAATTGTTTCTTCTTCAGGAAACCTCGGTTTTTGCTCCTGAGGCCTTCAACAATTACATGAGGCCCGCCCACATCATGGAAGGTAAACTGCTTTACTCGGGGTCTACTAATTTAAGTGTTAACCACATCCAAAAAACACCTTCACCGCAACATCTAGACTGATGTTTGACCAAACGACTGGCCACCATGGTCTAGTCAACCTGACCCCGAAAATTGCCCGTGGTATTCATACATGCTGGTGTGAATGCAAAATGGCACAGCCACTCTGGAAACTAGTTTGGCAATGTCTGTTAAAACTAAAAATCAATTTACTAGACGACCTAGCAAGTATACTCTTTGGGCATTTATTCCCAGAGAAAGGAAAACCTACCTTCATGCAAAATCCTGTAAATGAATGTTTATAGCGGCTTTATTTGTAGCCCCAAACTGGAGAGAATCTAAATGTCATTCAATGAGTAAACGGTTAAACAAAATGTGGTGCATCCATACCACGGCAAGATACTAAGTAAAAAACAGTACACTTAACAACTTGGACAGCCCTCAAAGGCATTATGCTGAGTAGAAAACACCAATCTCGAAAGGTCACGTACTTCATGATTCCTTTCATACAGCATTCTTGAAATGAGAGAAGCAGAACAAATTAGTGGCTGCCAGAGACCAGGATGGAGGGCGGGAGGGGGGTGGGTGTGACTATAAAGGGGCAGGACGAGGGAAATCTTTGTGGTTACAGAATAGTTCTATGCTGCGGAGGTCATTCTGTATGTGGGGGTCACGGGCAACCTTGACAAGGGCAAATGGTGGTGGCCTGACATAAGTAACTTACCTATCTTACGAAATCATGAGTTCCACCAAGGGAGCAATCTTTGTGTGTGTTTCCTGGAATAGTTCTCGCAATGACCACTCAGCATTTGTTGAATGATTAAAGTTTCTGAATGAATCAACTCAAAATATAATGAGTCTGTCACGTCAGTCCTCATTCTGTTGGGCTCCCTACTGCCTACAAGTCAGATCCAAATCCTGAATTGGCCTCGATCTACCCCAAATCCCCCACCGTGCTCCTGGCAGTTCCCCTAAATCACCCTATTTCCTCTGCCGGGATCCTCATCCCCTATTTTTCTGCCTGGTGAGTGACTGCTCATCTGCGGAGCTCCAGCTCAAGTTCTCCCTCTTCTAGGGAGCCTCCCAGACTCACACGGGCAGTCTGCATCCCCATCCTGGAGAGCCCGGTACGAGCCTCCAGCACAGCTTGTAGCATATACTACATTGTCTCTAATGAGTGTCTCCCCATCCAGAATGAATGTTCTCCCCACAGAACGGAAAGGCTACGTCCTAGCACTTGACACAGTGCCTCACTGCCAAGTGTACTTGATGAACCCCAGAGCCCATTTCATCGAAGAGATAGCTCTCAACCTTTCATCTGAGATACAAACAAATAACAAACTTCTGATGAGTTTCATCTCTTCTTTTTAACCTTGCTCTTTTGGCTCAGGACTGATAGAGCTGGTGAGAGGAAGGCACTGAAGCATCAAGAGAGTTACTATCTAGGGGCACCTGCGTGGCTCAGTCGGTTGAGCGTCTGACTTCCTTCAGCTCGGGTCAGGATCGCACGTTTCTTGGGTTTGAGCCCCACATCAGGCTCACTGCTGTCGGTGTAGAGCCAGCTTTGGATCCTCTGTCCCCATCTCTCTCTGCTCCTCCCCTGCTCATGCTCTCTCTCAAAAATAAATAAAACATAAAAAAAAAAAGTTCAGAGGGTTACTATCTAACCTTACCTGGAAATACAGTTAGCTGAAGTAAGAGGCTCAAGAAAAAGATGGTAAAGCTTAAGGATGACCAGAGGAGGCGCTGGCGTCCAAGCCGACAGCGCGCTCCCAACCCTGGAGGAAATAAACAAGCCGCACTATGGTCGCCTTGTTCCGGTGCCTTTCTAACAAGGTGGCACATAAGGAGATGAAGATGGGGGTATGTCCTTTCATCTTGAATGCTGGATGACCTGCTCCCAGCCCAGAACACGGGCTGAGGGATGCTAGCCCATCCCACCAAAAACGGGAGAGACTAGTATCCCAAACCCACGGGGCTGAGCAGCAGACAGCAAGCACAATAAAATGCACTAGGTTCAGTCTGGGGCGACAAGTCTTCTTGAGCTTATTAGCTTTTTACAAAATTGTGGTAACATATACATAACGTAAAATTTACCGTTTTAACCATTCTTAAGCGTCCAGCCCAGTGGTGTGAAGTACATTCATGGTGGTGTGCAACGGGCCCCACTGTCTCCAGAACTCTTCCATTTTTCCCAAACTGAAACTCTGTCCCCATTAAACGAGAACTCCCTGCCCCCCCTCCCAGTCCTGAGCAGCCCCCATTCTACTTCCTTTGTGTACTCTGGTTACGTCATTCAAGTGGAATTATGCGGTGTCTATCCCTTTATGAACGGCTAGTGTCACTCAGCATAAATAAAGTCTTTAAGGTTCATCCGTGTTGTAGCAGGTGTCAGAGTTTCCTCTGTTTTTAAGGCTAAATAATATTCCATTATGTGTATGCAATATTATTCCGTTGGTATATTTCAATAAAATTGAGTAAATTTTATCCATTCAACTGTCAGTGCCCCTTGGGTGGCTTCCATCTTTCAGCTACTGTGAATAATTCTGCTGTAAATAGATATAAATATCTGTTCTTGAGCTTGTTTTCTGGAAAGCATTTTTGTGTTCTGATCAGATATGCAGCACACTCTGCCCAGGACATATTGGGCCACACGTGAACTCTCTACTTCGCCTGCCGGCAGCCCCGACTCTGGCCCTTACCTTCATGGCCCTGAACACAGCCGGTCAGGTCCACCGGAACACAGGAGCCATCACGGTCTCCTCTGGCCTGCCATTCTGCAAGCAGCTAAGCATCCTCAGCTTCAACTGAGACAGAAAGGGAGCATGGTGTCTTTAGTTAATGCTTCGGAAACAGTCTGGTTCAAGCTCCAGCAGAGCTAACAAGACTTTAAAGATGAGATGCAAAATTTAACAGTAACTTCTCCTATGTCAGTTATTCGGTCACCAACCAGCATAGTCCCATGATCCCCTGCAGTGAGCTGGAAAAAGAAAGTGCTTCACTTCGGGCCCATCTGTACTCTTTAACAAGAGATGCTTCCCACTGCTAGACACTGTGTTGAAACTACAGAAGTATATGCTGGGGCAATAAAGCAAGAGGAACCTACTTCAAAAGCCTTTAACTTGACAAAGGCCGTATCACTCTACAACAGGGGTCAGCCAGCCACAGCCAATGGGTTAGGCCCACACCTGGTTTTTGTAGATAAAGTTTTAACGGGACAAAGCCATACCCATTTGTTTATGTATTATGCACAGCTGCTTTGGTGCTACAACATCAGAGTTGAGCAGTTGCAACTGAAACTGTATTACCCACAAATCCTAAAATATTTACTATCTGGCTCTTTACTGAAAATGCTTGCCAACTCCTGGTTCACACATCTTCGTTCGTTCTCTTCTCCCCCGCTGGAAACGGGTGCTGATGTGGCCAGCGGTTTGTGTGGAAGAGGCCTCCCTAAACTGACTGTGGGGAAACCGGCTGGCTCCATACCAAGGAGGTAACAGGAGTGCCAATACGCAACAAATCGAGAGTAGGAAGGGACACGCCATGCTTGCAATTTAGAAGGAGCTAGGAACACACCTTTAGAAAGACGTGACCTCGTTTTCCATCGACCAGCCTCTAAGCTGAAGCAGGTGTGGCCGAGGGGCAGACGATGGAGTCTCACGTACAAAATAATAAAGGAATCACCTGCAGTAAGAGACATCCCCCAACATAGGCTTCTTAAATTCACACAGCTGCCTGGCCAAGCTCCAGAAGCCTCAGGGTGAACCCCAGGAACGCTGCTCGGGCGGTAACTGATTTTCCAGGATGCCTCCGACTCCCCTTCCCTCCCCACACGGCAGGCTACAGCAATTCTCTCATCCTCTGATTGGTGTCCAAAGGGAACAGCATTACCCACCACATAACTTGAGGAAGAAAGAGCAAAACTGACTTTCCGATGAATATGAATTCATATCCCAAGTGCACACGTGCTATCAAGGAGCACACTCTTCCTCTCGGGGCTAACTGTTCACTAAAAAGAGACGAGGCTGGCAATGAACACAGATGCCTGGAAAAAGTCAGTAGAAAACACCAGGGATGAATGATATTCAGAAGCTCAAGTTTTCCAATGCAGCGTCATTTTAAATTCAGAAGAGTCCAGAATCCATACGTCCAAAAGACTAGCAGACAACTCGCACGCAATTTTCTTCTCTCCTGAAACAGAGCAACGGTGGTGCATACTCATCACTGTCCTCCCTGCTCAAAAATGACACTGCAGATGGTGTTTGTTCCCTGCTCTGCTGCATAACACCAGCAGGGCAGGTGAGTAATCTGACAGAGGAGGCAAAAGCATTCCTTCCACCAACGGACAGCTATGTTGGATCCCAGATAATACAGCTTTATGCCTTGGGCAATCCCTTAATATCTCTAAGCCTCAGGGTTTTTTAAATCTGTAAAATGAATGGCTTTGATAGAGGACTTCTATGGTTCCTTTTCACAGGATTCCTCCAGCTCTATAATTACACCTGTGTAACTCACTGCACCACGCACGACATGCAAGTGGCATGTATCAACAAGTTCTTACCTCGCTTCCTGATATCCTTCTCTACATGCTCTTTCGTCACAAAATCAGTGTGAGAGAAACTCAGGCGAGATTCCAGACTCAAACGTGTGGCTCTTGAAGCCAGTCTCAATGAAAATTGCATACTTGGATTTAGTGGGTCAAAAGGAAATATTCTAATACTGTGTCTTTTACCCATGGAAAAGACATTTCTTTTCTGAGGATAAAATCTCAGATCTGGGCTCAACACTTTAGCAAGGGCCTTGGGAAAATGCTGGAAGACTGATGCCAGAAAATTGTTGGAGAACCATTCATTAGTGGTTGCAAATCAGTGTGTGTGTGTGTGTGTGTGTGTGTGTGTGTGTGCGTGTGCGCGCACGCACGTGTGCGTGTGCAGGAAGCTCCTCTCTGAAGCTGATGGGTCAGTGAGTCATATGCAGGTTTGGGGACCCCATTCTGCCCTCACGAAGAAAGAAAAAGGAGTATGTGAGGTGAGGGGAGAACAGACAAATGTTAAAGTGGTGGGTCTAGATTTTATGAATGACAACCTGCAGTGAGCACTCGCTGAATCTGGGGAGTCGGCTCAACTCCCTGGACCCACGTGAGTCTGACAGATGTGGCCTGAGCACTGGGCAGCTGGTGGCCCAGAGGAAAGGAGATGAAACCGGCTGTTGGAAAGAGGGGACAAGAGCCTGGATGGGATGCAAACCTCTCTACCCAGACCGAGCCTTACGGTATAGGTTCCCAAGAAGTCTTGCTATCCTCCTAACTTTCAAGATAAAATGATTTGCCAAGTAGACGGACCATGGGCTTTTTCTGATAGAAGAACAATACTCAGCTGGATTCATGACCCATGATCCAAAGATGGGCCTCAGGGGAATGCAAAATTTTGCATGTATGTTAAGTATGTGCATTTTTCTGGGGAGAGGGTTCATCAGTTTCAGTTTTTAAAAAAAGGTTCAAGGAGCACCTGGGTGGCTTAGTCAGTTGAGCGTCCCACTTCGGCTCAGGTCATGATCTCGCGGTCCGTGAGTTCGAGCCCCACGTTGGGCTCTGTGCCGACAGCTCAGAGCCTGGAACCTGCTTCGGATTCTGTGTCTCCCTCGCTCTCTGCCCCTCCCCCACTCATGCTCTGTCTCTCTCTGTCTCAAAAATAAATAAACACTAAAAAATAATTTTAAAAAATTTTAAAAAAAGGTTCGTCAACACAGACATAGAATATGATTTTTAAAATCCAGTATTATTACCCCTTCTGTTATGCCTCTTCTGAATTAACCAACAGGTGCCCAAGGAACTTAAATTTCAAATATTTCCAAAAACAAAACAAAGGTTTAAGAGTTAGCAGTGAATTAAGAGACTGCAACATACCTGCAAATGCTAACTTGCACACTCTCACTAAAACTCGAGAGGACAGAAAAGACGACATGTGTTAAGGATGAGTAAGGATTGACCTGATGTAGATTAATCCACATGACAGCAGCTGGAATCACTGTCAGTGGCAGAAGAGGCGACAGGAGAGCACGAAAGAACGTTTGGCCAGGAGAACAGAGACCAGGAGTCCAGTCTCTAGTCCTAGCTCCCCCTAACTCAGTCTGTGACCTTGGACAAGTCCCTTCTTCTGGGCTTGTGTCCTCATCTGTAAAATGTAGGCTACTGAAGCAAAGCAGTGGTTTGCAAACCCTTTTAAGACAATGAATGTTATGTTTAGATAAAATCACCGAGAATCCGTCAGAAGCTAGAACAAATTCAAAATGGCAGATTGAACGTACCCATTTATTTCCCCTCCCTTCCAGAAACCCCATCGAGTTATTATTCATAAATATCTACTGTTTACTGGACCTTTACCACATGATTGTTTAAGTGGATTAACCAATGGAGTCCCTGACACACTTACTAGGTAGGCGATGATGCCCATTTTAAAGATGAAGGAACTGAGTCACCAGCGTTTAAGGAACTTGCCCAAGTTGTCACAGCTAATAAGTGGCAGGGCCAAGGTTCAAACCCAGCCAGTCTGGCTTGAGTCTGTGCTATATACTACCTCTCGGACTGACAATCAAGGAACAACAGAGCTCCCAAGGAAAAAGAAGCTGAAAGAGAAAGGAGATCAAAAGCATCACCAAGTTTGGAAGATGAGTAGCAACTGACTTAGATGGAGAATACGGAGTGCTACAGATGGCAAGCCCGTGCAGAGCCCCCTCCAAAACTCAACTTTTGGAGACTCAGGCTTCCGCTGAAGGTGTGAGGATAAGGGAGGCTGCAGTCAGTCCTGCTCCCCTCCCCTAAGCAACTGTTCCACCACCACCCAAGCAGAAGGCTGGTTTACCGCCTGGACAGGATGAACTAGACTCCAACCCCGGGCAACCAGGGAACCACTGAAGATAAAGAAGTGGCACCATTCAGGGGATTAAGGGAAAGTCTGCATACAGAAGCAAGAGCCCCCAGCCCCCTCCCACCGCAAGGCTCCTAGAATAACAGCCAAGCATATCCCACTCAGACAGAAGCCTGAACGAAGATCCGTGGACTCTGAACACATCGCATCGAGAAGGTCAGGTCCATCACCTTACGGTTTTGGCTCTCAGAATGTAGCCCTAGGCCAGCAGTGGCGTCAGTGGAGAATTTGTCGGAAAGGTAAATTCTCGGGCCCGCACCAGACGTACTGAATAAAAAATTCTGGGGTGAGGTCCAACAACCAGTGTGTGAACAGGCCACCAAGTGATTACAATACCTGCTAAAGGCGGAGAAGCACTATCCTATAAGGAGGGCCACTAGTCAACAAACCCGTCCCGCGCCAAAATGCTACCGACCAGCTTTTCAGTACCCATTTATTTGGAAGACAGTCAGGAAACATCAGAAGTTTCAGGAGAGACTCTACCAAGAAGAGAGAGAGAGAGAGAGAGAGAGAGAAACCAAAACAGATTTCACAGGGCAGCTCCAGTGAAGGGGAGAGAAACGAGGAAGAGCCTGGCTTGCACGGCCTCTCCCAGGCCCCCGACATCACGCTGCCACTGTGCTACTCCTCAGGCTGTACAGAAGTTAGAAAACCAACGAAACAAACACTTCTCTAGGTCCCGTCCAGCTCTACTCTGTGCCTCCATACGAGTCCTTACGTCCAAGATGCTCGAAACTAATACAGCAATTTAGACTGACACTCCGGGTTGGAACTACCTCTGATAATGATCTGGTCCCTTTGAAAGAACAAAAAGCATTTTAATGGGGGAAAAAAAAACCAAAACGATCCGAGCAATGTCATGCCAAAGGGTTGTTATAGTCTGTATTTGCATTAAATGCAGAGGCAAAATGCACTGCTTCATTTTATGTAGAAATATCTGCAATCAGGGGCGCCTGGGCGGCTCAGTCCGTTGAGCGGCCGACTTCGGCTCAGGTCATGATCTCACGGTCTCTGGGTTCGAGCCCCGCATCGGGCTCTGTGCTGACAGCTCGGAGCCTGGAGCCTGCTTCAGATTCTGTGTCTCCCTCTCTTTCTGCCCTTCCCCTGCTCATGCTCTGTCTCTCTGTCTGTCAAAAATAAATAAACGTTAAAAAAGAAAAAAAGAAAGATCTGCAATCATCCCCCTGGAGCATACCCTTTTTGCTTCTCTGTGTCTCACAAGCTTTCCCTGGCTCACCCTTACAGCCTAAATCTTAATCCCCAAACCCTCCCTTATTACCCGTCTCTAAGCGTCACCGCCACAAGATCATTCTTCTGCTTACAAACCTCTAGTAGCCTCCACACCTACGTGTAACCGCCTCCCTTATTTTTACTTCCTCTGCCTCCTTTAGTCCAGCCCCTTTTTCTCAAACCTCTTGATTCCTCGCTAAAGATCTTTTTCCCTCTCAGGCCACCTCACTCCTCTCCTGGAAAACCAACGTCCCTCAGAGGATGAAAAACTCAGGCGAGGTACCATGCAAAGAATACTCCTAATTGTCTCACTGAATGCTCATACTAATAAGAAGGCATCCCTATTTTTACATTTGGAAAAACTGATGTTTAGAGAGATTAAGTAACTTGCCCAAGGTGACGACTAGGGTTGCTAATCCAAATCCTTCTAGCTCCACACTCTTAAATCTACTCTCCTGTCTCCAGAGGTCTGACTCGAATACGGGAAGAAAAAAAGTTTCCTTAATTCTATAGAAAGTGAGAAGAACAAAAGGAGCTCTGCATGTATATATATTTTTAACGTGGTCTTCCACAGATGCTCAGAGCCTTCCAGTCAAAGCCCATTAGGGAACACAGTTCGCAGCAGTCTCTCCCCACCTGGAGGGCTCCTGAGGGCTCAGGAACCTGGTCTCCAGCAGGAATGGATGCAAAGCACAGGAGGAAGGCTGGCTCTTGTGCCCAGAATGCCAGCAGGGAACGGGTTTGTTAAGAGAGCCCTCTCCCCACGCAGACCCAAGTCCATCCTCTGAGACCTTTGTGGAGGAGGTGGTGGTGGTGTGCCTTCCAGCATGGGGTGGGGGGCAGAGTAGATGCCCATCTCACCAGATGTCCAGATCCGATTTGAAAACCTCTTAAGACACAAGGTAGTAATCTAACAATCAAGGGCAAGCAATGACTCCTAAGGTGAAGCCTGCGCCTCTACAACAGCACGGCTAACTTCGAGGGGCACAGAGAAATGTCTATGGTGACAAGGTGCTACCCTGGTGCCCGTCAGAATGTAGAGGCAGCCACCGCCCCCTCCTCCAGAGGGGCTGCAAGTCCATTTTCTCCTGTCAGACAGAAAAGGGAGGCGGCACCCCAATGTCTCCCACGCCGAGGGCCTCAGCCGCGCACCTCTCAGCCTTTCCTTCCAAGGGCTAAGAGGCTGTCCCTGTCCATCTCCCCACTCAGCCCCAATCCCCCTCACCCACTCGGCACCTCTCTCTCCCCTACTCGGTCTCCAACCTCCTTGCCCCACAGCTCTGCCCGCTAGACCTCTTTTCCCTTACCCCCCGCCCCTCTTTCCTCCCCACTCGGTTCCTTATCCCTCAGCCTCGCGCTGTCCAGCCCTCGGTACCTTGAGCGTCACGTCGCACAGCTTGCCTTGCCGCCGGATCTCCTCCATGACGCCGTAGCCGCGACTAGGCAACTCGGACACGGAGAAGTGCACCAGATCCTCCAGCTCCTCCGCGCCGTCCTCCACCATCTTCCCCGGCCGCCGCGACTGCGCAGGCCTGGCCGGCCGGCTCGAAACCAAACGGGGCGGGGCTGACTACAGCCGCGAGCACACGGCTAGAAGCAGACAGGCCTGCACGGCCGCCGTAGTCTCAGGCAGCTCTGTGCCGGAAGCCTCGCTGCCCCGCTTCCTGGTGCAAGCGCAGCCTTCGTTCCCTCGCTTTCCTGACCGTGCTGTCGCGCCTGCAGTTGCCGCAGTCTTCCTAGATTAACCGGTCCCATCTCCCGCCTTTCCGATTCGGCCCTGACCTTACTTGTATCTCCACCCAGGGCCGCGGACTTCACTTCCGCCACTACCCCGATACTTCCGGAATCTGCGGAAACGGTCCGTTGCCATGGCGGCTGTGTACACAGTTCTGCAGCCGCGAGTGCAGGGTTGCGGTCGCCGCTTCTGCAGCCGTCGTGCGGCTGGACGGCGTCTGCCTCGGGAGCGGTGAGCAGGGGCCACGCGCCACACGGATGAGAAGGGAGGCCCGAGAGGGGGTATGCGCCCAGGCAGTGGGCAGCGGCCGGGATCCGAACACCGCCCTACTCGGGAGTCCCCCGGCTTGGCTCTCTGATCTGTAAAACCCTAGCGGAGGAGAGGGCGCGGCATTGTGGGCGCTCTTTTGGGCTGGCTGCGGCTCAGGTCTTCGGATCTAACGTTCCCTGGCCCCACGAGGGCTCTGCGTCTCTGCCGAGGTTGAGAGGGCGTGAGGTGGGGGGCCAGAGGTCTTCTGGACCCTTTTGTACTCGGCGATTTTCGAACTGGAGAGGACTTCGGGATCGGTAGTTCGACCCTTCGCTTTACGGAACAGGAAGCCGCTCCAAAGAGGGACAAGAAGGGTCCCAATTTCCACTACCTCCCACAAGGATCTGGTATGTTGGATGACGAAAAGGGAGAAGGCCAGTTCTGCCTGGAATCGAGTCTTTGGTTTAGCCTAGGGCCGGGCGCGTTTGGACCCTGTTGTTTCGGGGTTCAGATGCTGCCACCACTTTAAAACTTCAAGGGTTCCATATCGGAGCGTCTGGTCTGGGCAGGAGCGCTGGAAGGTAGGGATTCACCTGGTGCCTACCGTTCCAGCAGACGCTTCCTCTCCTTTTGTCCAGCCTTCAGAAACGCTTGGTAGCAAATTCTGTTCATTCCCACCACTGGAACAAATAAGGAGACCAGGAACCTTCAGGGAGATCTCCTGGTGGCCACTCCGAGGTTCATTTATTTACACCAGAAATATCTAAAGGTGGTGCCCGTGAGAGAAGAGCATTCCCCATAAGATCCTGAGGGAGGAAAACCCTGCTAAAAGAGAGGGCATGGTGAGGGGCTGAATATGGCTTCTTGCAAGTGGTGCCTGGAAACAGTGTCCTCCGGGAAGGGCTGCGGGCTCAGGGGTTGGATGTGGTGTGGGAGGGAAGTGACATATGCCCCTTGGGACTCTCTCAGTAGTGACAGAAGATGGACCCACATGTGGAGATTCAGCCAGCCATCCTCTGACTTCCAGCCATGACCATCACTACCAGCCACCATTTCTTGAGTACCTGTTCTGTGCTGGGCACTGTTCTGGACACTGAGGGGGGATTCAAAAGAGATAAAGCACAGTTCTGTTCCTCAAGCAACTTGTAACTTAATTTGGGAGCGGAAACCCACTCATGATGCGGCGTAAGAATGGTAACAAGCATTATTTCAGTAAGTGCAAGATGGCATGGGGTCTCTAAATGTCTGGGTGTTGAGGGACTGCTGAATAGGAGCCTTATAGGAGGAGTTAAGTGAAGAGAGAAAGCTTGCGGGGCACTTGGCTGGCTTAGTCGGTAGAGCATGCAGCTCTTGATCTTGGGGTTGGGAGTTCGAGCCCCACGTTGGGAGTAGAGATTACTTAAAAAAACAAAATCTTAAAATAGAGAAGGCATGTCTTGGGTGGGTATAGCTCCTGGCATACTTAAAGCTGTGGATGTGAGCATGGGGAGGGCCTTGGGAAGATGGGGGAACTAACTGCATGTGCATGTGCATGTTGGCAAGTTACAGGCGGCCCTCAGGGGAGGGCGATGCTCAGGCTCGTCCTGCGCCGTTCCTGTGCTTGGTGGGTGGGGGCTTCCGGGAGGGAGGCCCGGGCACCTGCCACCTAGACTGGTTCCTTTCGGAGGGCACCCTGGCCAGGAGGCTGGGCCCTCAGACTAAGTTTGCTTGAGTCAAAACACACCTGCCTCCATTCTCAACTTCCCAGTAGCCGAGATCAAAGTGAACTTGGAGTTGGGGTTTTCTCTTCAACCCTAGATTTGGGATCCGCGTTAGAGCTCTTGGTGGCTTTTTATCTCTCTAGCTCAATTTTGCAGATAAAAATTTTAGGACCGAAATTGAGTAAGTCATCATTCTTGATCACCTGAATACCTTTCAGCTTTATTTTTCTAAAAATTAAAAAGTCTGAATGGTCCCATAGTGGCTGGAAAAAGACTTCCATGAAATAACTACTTGAGGAATGTAGCTCTGCAGTTGGCAAACATGAGTGTCATGTTTGCTTATTTGATTTGACATCGGAAGGGCTTGTAACAGGGTTAGAGTTTCTTTGTCTACATCATTGAAACTGTAGACCAAAAGGGCAGGGCCTGTCTCTATTTAATTTGCTTCTATAAAGATACCTCATGCCATTGATGATAGTTAATATAATTGTAATAGGAAATCTACCAGTCATTGCAAGCTGTGTTTAGAAATGTGTTTAATATCCTTAAAATCTATCAGGTAACATTCAGTGAATCCCTCTTAGATAATACAGGAGAAATGTTAATATTCTTTATTTAGTGTGCTTTAAAAAAATTTTTTTTAATATTTACTTATTTTTGAGAGAGTGAGAGACAGAGCACGAGCAGAGGAGGGGCAGAGAGAGAGGGAGACACAGAATCCAAAGCAGGCTCCAGGCTCTAAGCTGTCAGCTCAGAGCCCGATGTGGGGCTTGAACCCATGAACTGTGAAATCATGACCTGAGCCAAAGTTGGCCACTTAACTGGCTGAGCCACCCAGGTGCCCCTTAATGTGCTTTTTTAAAAAAGAGTGAAATAATTAACTATAATTCGGAGAAGAAATCCCTGTCGTGCATGATTTTTTTCCTTACAGTAAAAGTCTTAACAATTCGTTCTTTAAAAATATTAAGTATCATAGCACTTTACTAGAGTGCTTTGCTGTAATTCAAGCAAGCTATTTTTCCCTTAATAACTGTGTCGTCACTGGTTTCCAGTTTGAATATGAAATTGAATCAGGTCCCTATGTCTCGTGTTTCCCTAACTCTTCGTAAATTCAACAAATTCCTTCGCTGGTTGTTTGTTGTTGTTTACAAACGTGTACAGGTGATTTCTTTGGCCTCAGCTCCTCTTTCCTGCCCTCTGAAGGTGCACATTACTTTAGCAGCAAAATGCCTCGTCTCTTATTGAACTGATTCAACCCCAACAGGAAGGTCAGAAGAGAAGTGTTCCAAGCACCATCCGTCCTGACCCTCGGCCCTTGTCTCTGTTCCAAATGCGTGTGGTACATTTGGAGCATTAACTCTAAATGAGTGTTTAACATTCTTTCTGTATCTTCACAGTTCCATAAAGGTGGAATTATTGAAATGTAAGAGCCAAGTGTTAGGACTTCGTGACCATAGACCACTTGATGATATCGTTCACATCATTTGAAAAAGAAGGAAAGAAAAAAAAATATTGGGTCGATATTAGGAAAACTTGTATATAAAATTAGATATGCTTCCCCTTTGAACAATTTAAAATTGTATTATGTTACTTTCCCCAATAGTTCTGAACAATGAAGTTTAGTATATTTTCATAGACTTTCGTCTTGTGTTATGGTGTTACTTAACTAGGTTGAATGTACTTGATGACGATTACAGATTGATTTTTTCCTTAGCCTTCCTTAGAGCGCTCGACATTTTCTCTCAATAGTTAATCCTTCGTCGTCAGTGTAACAGAGGCACCTGAAGAACTAAGTTTTGTTTTTTATTTTTATTTTATTTTTTTTATTTATTTTATTTTATTTTTTTAATTTTTTTTTTAACGTTTATTTTATTTTTGAGAGACATAGAGACGGAGTGTGAGCAAGGGAAGGGCAGAGAGAGAGGGAGACACAGAATCGGAAGCAGGCTCCAGGCTCTGAGCCATCGGAATAGAGCCCGACGCGGGGCTTGAACTCACAGACATGAGATCATGACCTGAGCTGAAGTCGGCCGCTTAACCGACTGAGCCACCCAGGCGCCCCTGTTTTTTATTTTTTGAAGAACTGTTTTAAGTTCCCCTTAAGCCAGTAAAAATAGCACAATCGTTACTTCTGTTTAATAACCCTCTTTGCTTTTCTACTCTATGTCACTGTTGGAACCAAAATTTACTGTCTAATTAGTATTAAATATTTTTACACAGGCACTCTCAGGAAAGGGCCTGTGTGATTTCCCCAATGAGACTAATATCCAATAAAATATGAGATTCTAAAATTCTTTTTTTTTTTAATGTTTTCTTTATTTTTGAGAGAGAGAGAGAGAGAGAGAAACAGAGCACAAATGGGGAAGGGACACAGAGAGAGAGAGACACAGAATCCGAAGCAGGCTCCAGGCTCTGAGCTGTCAGCACAGAGCCTGAGGCAGGGCTCGAACCCATGAACCATGAGATCATGACCTGAGCCGAAGTTGGCGCTTAACCAACTGAGCCACCCAGGCGCCCCTCAAATATGAGATTTCTTAGTTATCCTTTGGTTGCACAATTCAGTTTTTAAAATTTTTTATAAAATACTTCAGTTGGACAGGATCTTAGAAATTAATTAACTCCCCCCTCAGCGCACCCGTCCCTTTGGTGGCATCTCCGCTAGCTGGCATCTTGACCTGCTTGAGTCTCTTCCATTCTAGGACAGCTCTACATAGTAGGAAGGTCATTTACCTAAATCTCCCTCCCGAACACTTATATCCATATACTTGCATCCTATTCCATGAAGCCACACCAAGCGTTTAACATCGTGTTATACACAGTAATTATTCGTAGGTAGTATAAATAAAGGAATACAAATTGAAGTGTGTCTACCTGAAAGAAAATGATGAGACTCTAGTTAGGTTTACAAGAAGAAGAGAAGGTAGAGGGCTGTTTGATTTTTCTCTCAAAAGACTGTCAGAGAAGAATGAATATCTGATTATGGGCTAGATTAAATATACTTTGAGAGAATCATTTTCCGATCGAAGTCAGTCCAACGGAGGTAAAGGAGGAACTGCTGCATCCGAAGTAGTGTATGTTCGTGAAGACAAGAAAATTAAGTTTAAATGCATTTCACAGGAAGTATTGTAGAGGAAAGCATAATGAATGCGGCAAAACATAAGTGGACTCAGGTACAGAACATTTTTAGGAAATCCGTCTAAGATTAGGCCACTAAGGGGAGCATTCTTTTTGCTTTGTATTTCTGTCTCTTAGGGCGCCATGCGTGGAAAACGCTGAGGCAGCCCGTAAAGTAGGAAGTGCGTGTGCTTGTTGTCCTGAGGGTCGAGCACTGACATGCGAAGGGGTGAAAAGGAAGACTGGGGCTCGTGGGATCGGAAAACACAGACTGCATGTCAGTCACTCTGTTCTGACCTTCTTAAGGCGTAACACCTCCCCTCTAATTGCCATTTGATGATGACAACTGAAAGTTGCACTATTTTCTTTTTTCTATTTTTTTAGCTAGAATGGGTACGAGGAAAAAAGTTCATGCCTTCGTCCGTGTCAAACCCACCGACCACTTTGCTCACGAAATGATCAAATACGGAGACGACAACAAAGTAAGCGGGATGTGCTTGCCTTCACCTGCCTGGTCCTCTCTGGGGGGCGGGACCCTGGGGGACACTGTTTCCAAACAGTCTTTAAGGACCAAGACAGAATGGATAAAAGTTCAGATGGACTCCAGACTTCTGAGTCCAAACCACTCCCCTTGAATTACTTTTTTTTTTTTAATTACTTTTGATAAGGAAACTCTTGAAACTCCCACTTTTAGTTATATTTGTGGTTAATAAGTTTACTTTCATCCTTGTATCTGACCCAGAAAAGCCGACGTTTGTCCACACTCATAAAACTTTTGGCAATTGGATCCACTTTTACATGCTCCCTCCAGGAGGGGGTCCAGTAAGAATGTAAGTTGATAGCTGTCCAGAGGGAGAAACTCTTATCCAGAGAACTGGAAAGATTTATCCATCCCCGTGTCCTGGCCCCTGTCCTAACAACCTTTCTGAAGCCCATGACAGGCTTGGGACAGTTAAGAGAGTCCTATGTTTTCATTCAGCAAACATCTGTGAACCTACCATGGGCAGCATGAAGACATTCTTTAAGGGAAGAATCCAAGAGCAAACTGCCCAAGCTTTGGAAGTCTTGAAAGTCAGAGAAAAGCTCATGTGCAGCCCCACAGGCCGGTCCTGCTGGGCATGGTGTCAGTGAGAACAGAAGCACAGAGGATTTGATGTCTGGATGGACAAAGCCCCTCCTGTTGCTTGATCTTACTTTTTCTGCATGTGGCTGTGTGTTGGCCCCTGGACTAGGGCAGCCAGTATAAAATTCCAACAAGAGTCTCTTGACATCAGAAGACCCCGCTGTGAAGATAGGACTCTCCCCTCGACCTAACCCAATATGTTCCTAAACCAGCTGCTGCCTTAAGCGGCTTACTATGAAGAGATCTAAAAGTCTAACATTGTTTTTAGGAATCTTCGCATCTAAAAAAATAATGAAATCTTTGCATCCAAAGATACGCTGATTACAAGCGGTGGGCACCTTCGATTTGCTATAATACCAGTGAGGAACTGTCTGAGAACCCAAGGGCCATTTCTGTGGCTATTAATTCATCATTACTCACAAGAGCATGTAAAAGACGTGGCTCGAGCCCAGGCCTCTGTCACCGAGCCCACTCTTCTCTCCGGCCTAAGTCAAGGACTTCCTGTGCTTATTATATGTGTCTAAAGCTTGTGTGTTTTTTTTTTTTTTATTTTTAACGTTTTTATTTATTTCTGAGAGACACAGAGACAGAGTGTGAGCAGGGGAAGGGCAGAGAGAGCGGGAGACACAGAATCCGAAGCAGGCTCCAGGCTCTGAGCCGTCAGCACAGAGCCTGACGTGGGGCTCGAACTCACAGACCGTGAGATCAGGACCTGAGCTGAAGTCGGCCACTTAACCAACTGAGCCACCCAGGCGCCCCTCTAAAGCTTGTTTAATAAAAAACCATGATAGTTGTGCTTGACCGCATATCATAGAAGCGGGAATCAAGACAGACAGCACCCTGTAACCTAGGGTGACAAGTCCTGAAACCAGTAAGTGCTCCAGTCTCCTGATCCCTCCACCTTAAGGGTGGTGTGGCTTCCCTTCTCCTCCCCCATCCCAAAGAAATCATCGGAGTATCAGCCCATGTGTGGGAATCCCTGTTCTTCCTAAAGTTTGCTTCCTCTATTTTCTCCAGATCAGGCCTTAGCTATCAGCGAGTTTTTCATACCAGTTTCCTAACACCTAACTAGCTAGCAAACTCTCTCTCTTTCTGTCTTCCTAGAGCATTGATATTCACTTAAAAAAAGATATGCGGAGAGGAGTTGTCAATAACCAGCAGACAGACTGGTCCTTCAAGCTGGATGGAGTTCTGCACAATGCCTCCCAGGACCTGGTTTATGAGACCGTCGCAAAGGACGTGGTTGCTCAGGCCCTCAACGGATACAATGGTAATTTAGTTAATTGACTGTTACTAATTGGCTGTAAGGACCCGCAGAACCCTTCCTGGAGGAAGAGGTGCAAGTATTTTATGGTGAATAAAATAAAATATAACCTCTCGTGCTAACTTTTGTTGTTTATTTGTCTATCTCCATATTCTTATGGTGGAAAACTTATTATTTGCTTGGTGGTATTGTAGGCATGACTTGATCCAAAGGTCTGGGATCCTACCTTCCTAGGAAGATTAAATGACTGTGGTTGTCTGTGGGTCATGGGAATTGAACTATTACCCTGTTTCAAATCTCTCAAACACGAGTTTTGAAGATAATGGCCTTATGAATGTGATGGAATCCAAATACTTCTCTCTTGGCTATCTGCTATTTCCATTCATTTTACCAGCAAAATAAACCTACTCTTCATATTCTAGCATAGAATTATTTACATATGGCATGAAAAAATGGAGTAAAGTTTGATTTTCTTAACAAATGAAAAGCAGCTTTATTGGGAGATTTTTACAAACTAGTTTGGTCTAAGATTGCTTTAAAATCTTACAACTTGAAAATCCGTAGAAAGAATAGATCACAGTTTGTAAACTTCGCCTGTTTGTGCCTGAATGTTCCCTGTCTGCAAGTTTTAGGTCTTCTGTTTAAAAGTCTGTTTAGTGTTGAGGACCAAACATTGTAATGCATCCTGCTTGTGAACATAGGTGTGGTTCTCACTGACCCTGAAGGGATATGGCCCTGAGGGGGGAGAGACAGAAGAACTAAGAAGGCCCACGAAGTTAAGAGTCTTGGCCCCTGGGTGCTAGGGGATCACAAATGGGCTCTGAGTCCCAGCTGGTGACTCCTTCTTGCACATTTGTGTTAATAGACACTGTTTCTTGACCGCAGGTCACATACTGAATTCGAGCCCCTTGTGCAAAACCTACCAATCCCAGGAACTAGGGTGTGGTGAGGGCAAACCCTGATTTCCATGGCCTAGCGTTGCCTGGAAGCGGCGTTTGGGATGGGGTCTGGCTCAGGCTGGTCAAGCCAGGAGGAAGAGCGGATGGGAACCGCAGCCCAGGGTGACAGCATGGTTCGTGTCCCAGAGCCTGGTGGTGACAGTAGACCTTAGAGATGTAAGCGGTGTGAGTGGAAGTCTTCCCCAGAGAGGGCAGCGGGACCAGATCAGGACTGTCATGGTCTCTTTCTGGAAGTGGCGTGGGGCCAACGAGCAGCCCTGTTTGATCCTGTGGGAACTCGCAGTCTACAAAGGACTCTCCCCATGAACAGGAAGTTCCCTTCCCACTCCCATCTCTTCCTGGGGATTTCGAAAGCTCTCCTTGCCTCCTGCCTGGCCAGCCCCAGGGAGGCCTACCCCTGAGACCCTGACAGTTGCACAGCCTTGCTAAAGAAGGGCTGGAGTTGCGTGTTCCAATCTCCCTCCCCACCTGTCTAGGAAAATTCCCAGTTCCTCTGTTCCCTGGGATTCCCCACTCTGCTCGGCAGCCCTAGGGTCTGATCTTCCCTTGGCAGAGGGAGCAGTGGAGCACTACCTGGGCCACACGTTCAGAGCAGCAGTCTGCGTTTTGACCATTTATGTCCTGTTTCCTTGCCCATTCACCCTGCCCCCCAAGGCAAGAATCCCATGGCCGTTCCTGATGGCCACCTTCGTGCCAGGGTCCAGGCTGGCACCAGGCATGCTGGGGGATAGGAGAGCTAACCTTGGGGCTATTTCCCTGGACATCACCAAGACGTGCTTCCAAATGTTTACAGGTACCATCATGTGTTACGGGCAGACGGGAGCCGGCAAGACATATACCATGACAGGGGCAACTGAGAATTACAAGCACCGGGGGATCCTTCCTCGTGCCCTACAGCAGGTAGAGAGTGGGCCCACAGGCAGGGGACCACACAGGTCTCCTCTCTGTCACAGCTGCTGCTGACCCCAGGCCTGCTACTGCAGACGGGATACACGTGGTGGTGGGGGGCGGGGCCTCAGGAAACTAGGAAACTGGGAGTTCAAGTATCAGGGTCTGACCCAAGCCCGTGAGGAACCTGTTTCCTCATTGCAAAAGAGGGAGTTGGACATGCTGACCAGCTTCTTGCTGCCGCGATGGTCTGTGATCCCCTAACTGAGGATTTGGAGGTCCTAATCACGTTCCTGCCTCGTTTTAACGAGGGGGATATGGCCTCTTGCAAAGCTTCCTCCCTGGCCTGCTCTGGTTTCTTCCACTGCCACAGCCCCAGAAAGGGCAAAGGGGAGAAGCGGGGCACAACGTGAGCTTTCAGGACCAAGTGAGCCTTGAGGATCTGGGAAGTATGACCGAAGACAGTACAGAAGGGCCTTCCTTTGGAGTTCTGTGAGAACCTTCTGTTGGGAGGTAGGAGGCAAAGGGCTTTTCCCCAAAAGCATCTTGAGGTTTTATAGGCCTGTCCTATAAAAAAGGTAGATGAGGGGCGCCTGGGTGACTCAGTTGGGTGTCCGACTTCGGCTCAGGTCATAATCTCACAGTCTGTAAGTTCAAGCCCCGCATCGGGCTCTGTGCTGACAGCTCAGAGCCTGGAGCCTGCTTCAGATTCTGTGTCTCCCTCTCTCTCTCTGATCCTCCCCCGCTCATGCTTTGTCTCTCCTGCTCTCAAAAATAAATAAAAACATAAAAAAAAAACTTCCTAAAAAAAAAAAAAGGTAGATGACCCTCTAGTGTATAAAGCACCCATGCTCTAATTTATGAAGCAGTAGCTTCTAATTTATGAAGCACTGTCCAGGCTTCAGTGTCTCAGCATCTTAGACTTCAGTAGTTGAGCCCCACATTGCCCAGTAGAAGCACGGTGTAAGTCACACATGCAATTCTGAGTTTTCTAGTAACCGCAGTTTAAAAAGTAAAACAGGGACGCCTGGGTGGCTCAGTCGGTTAAGCGGCCGACTTCTGGCTCAGGTCATGATCTCATGGTTTGTGAGTTCGAGCCCCGCATCGGGCTCTGTGCTGACAGCTCAGGGCCTGGAGCCTGCTTCAGATTCTGTGTCTCCATCTTTCTCTGCCCCTCTCCCGCTCACACTCTGTCTCTCTGTCAAAAGTAAATAAACATTAAAAAAATTTTTTTTAAATAAAAAGTAAAACAGGTGAAATTGATTTAAATAATATATTTTGTGTAACTCAGTATATCCAAAATGTAATTTCCACACGTCATCAGTATAAAAATTCTTGTGATATTTTACGTTATTTTTCTCACACTGAGTCTATGCAGTGTGTATTTTACACTTATGGCCCATTTCAATTTAGACCCTAAACACTTAATCAGGAATACTCGATCTGCATTTAGATTTCACAAAATCGCAGTTGAAAAAGTAGATTTGTAAACTT
This sequence comes from Paguma larvata, assembly GCA_030068075.1. NCBI lineage: Eukaryota > Metazoa > Chordata > Mammalia > Carnivora > Viverridae > Paguma > Paguma larvata. The sequence continues at coordinate 15,771,736 of CM057842.1, read as the reverse complement.
AACTTGTTCCCAACATACTGAAAAGTTTACCAGTAACTGAACTTAGGAGACATTTTTTTAAGTTTATTTCTTTTGAGAGAGAGAGTGTGTGTGTGTATACTTGCTGGGGAAGCGCAGAGGGGGGGAAAGAGAGAGAGAGAGGGAGAATCCCAAAAAGGCTCCTCACTGTCAGCGCAGAGTCCAACGTGGGGCTCAATCCCACAACCGTGAGATCACGACCTGAGCCAAAATCAAGAGTCAGATGTTCGACTGACTGAGCCACCCAGGTGCCCCTTTAGCAGCTATTTTTAAATTTCAATTCGAATTAATTACGATCAAGTAAAATTTTAAATTTTGTTCCTTATTTGTATTAGCCACATTTCAGGTGTTCAGCAGCCACCTGTGGCTAGTGTTTACCATGTTGGACACACGGCCCTCAACTGTTAGAGCAAGGCGGGGGCCTCAGGGATGATCCAACCAACCCCACCCTCCCATCTGACAACAAGGAAAGTTAAGGTCCAGAGAGAGGGGAAAAGACCAGTCCGAGGTCACCTGCCCATAAATATTGGAGAGAGTATTGGGATTTGGGAAAGCTGAGTTTTTACTTGACTTCTTCTCCTACTAGCTGAGGACCATAGACAAATAATTTCATTGCATGGGGCTTTCCTCAGATGGCCATTGCCCCTACCCTTCTTCAGTCACAGGGGAGTTGTAAGAATAGGATTAAATAACGGATATGTCAGAGGTTTATATATGGTGAGACTCCATAAAAGGAGGGATCTTCACTCCAGAGTCCTTCCCATTCATCATGGCTGTTAAGTCAGGCTTCAGAAAACTACAAGATGATAAGTGTCACTCAGCTAGTAATTGGCGATGATAGCCATCATGCCAGCTAGACTGTAAATTCTTTTAGGACAGAGATTTTTTTTTCAATTGTACCTCTTGATGTTCTCTGCTGAGGCAAGAACCCTCCTAACACCAGTTGGCCATTGGAGTTTTGCTCTGGGTGACTACTGTCCAATATCCCACGTAGGTTTTTAGGATGATCGAAGAACGCCCCACACATGCCATCACTGTGCGTGTTTCCTACCTTGAAATCTACAACGAGAGTCTGTTTGATCTCCTGTCCACTCTGCCCTATGTCGGGCCATCAGTCACACCAATGACCATCGTGGAAAACCCTCAAGGGGTCTACGTTAAGGGCTTGTCAGTCCACCTTACAAGTCAGGAGGAGGATGCATTCAGTCTCCTTTTTGAGGTGAGATCTCAGACCAAGTCTAAGGACTCCTCCCTCCTTCCCTTTCTCCTGCCTTCCTTCCCTTCCTTTCTTCCTTTTTTTCTTTTTATCTTCTTTACAGAGGTCTTTTTTTCTTTCTCTTATTTGCATGAATTCTTGATATACTCTGGAAACAAATCCTTTTTCAGTTATATGTATTGTAAATATGTTATATTTCCTGTGGCTTGCTTTTTTGTTTTGTTTTGTTTTGCTCTCTATGTGTTATTTGATGAATAAAAATTCTTGATAATAGGTTAATGGAATGTATATAAATTTTTTTGTTTCAACTCTTTGTGTAAAGAGCACATACCAGGACTTTCTTTTAAAAATCCACACGTAGCGGGGTGCCCGGGTGGCTGAGTCAGTTGGGTGTCTGACTTCAGCTCAGGTCATGCTCTCACTGCTCGTGGGTTTGGGCCCCATGTCAGGCTCTGTGCTGACAGCTCAGAGCCTGGAGCCTGCTTCAGATTCTGTGTGTCTCTCTCTCTGCCCCTCCCCTGCTTGTACTCTGTCTCTCTCAAAAATAAATAAAACTTTAAAAAAAGTTTCTAAATTATTTTTAAGTTATTTATTTATTTATTTTGAGAGAGAGAGAATGAGCAAGCAGGGGAGAAGCAGAGAGAGAAGGAGAGAGAGAATCCCAAGCTGTCTGTGCTGATAGCACAGAGTCTGATGTGGGGCTCAACTTCATGAACCATGAGATCATGACCTGAGCCGAAGTTGGATGCTTAACCAACTGAGCCACCCAGGCACCCCGCCCCCCAAAAAGTTTTTTAAATCCATGGGTAGAATTCTCTAGTTAGTTATCTGACCCTGGACTTTTATTTGTTGGGAGGTTTTTGATTATTGATTCATAACCTGGTCTGTTTAGATTTTCCATTTCATCATAATTCAGTCTGGGTAGTCTGACCGTCTTTATCTTTTAACTGAAGCATTTCATTGCATTTGCACTGAACGTAATTACTCATATATGAGTTTACATCTGTCATGTTATTATGTGCTCTTTGTTCCATTTGTTCTACATTTATTTTTCTTATCTGTTTTGCACCTTATTTTATATTTTATTTATTTTTAAATTTATATCCCATCCAAGTTAGTTAGCACACAGTGCAATAATTTCAGGAGTAGAATCCAGTGATTCATCCCCTATGTATAACACCCAGTGCTCATCCCAACAAGTGTCTTCCTTAATGCCCCTTACCCATGTTTTGCCCCTTTTTTATTGGATTTTTTAATTTTTTTTAATGTTTTTATTTTATTTTTGAGAGACATAGAGACAGAGCGTGAGCAAGGGAAGGGCAGAGAGAGAGGGAGATACAGAATCTGAAGCAGGCTCCAGGCTCTGAGCCGTCAGCACAGAGCCCGACACGGGGCCCGAACTCAGACTGTGAGATCATGACCTGAGCTGAAGTTGGCTGCTTAACCAACTGAGCCACCCAGGCGCCCCTGGATATTTTTTATTATACTTGTTTTCCCCTTTACTAATTTAGAACTTGTGTGTTCATTCACACTTGATCTTAGCCAAAAGGCCGAGAAGCGATTGTTCATTCATATTTATATTCTCTCACTCTCTCAGTTTATCCCAGAAATAACAACTTGGCACATTTAGTTAATACATACACACCCAAATGAGTGTATCTAACTAGTGAGATGTGAATAAGCTCTGTGGATTGTGCCAAAGTCAGCTTCTTGGTTTTGAGATTGTGCTGTAGTTTTGCAAGATACTATCTTAGGGGGAGGCTGAGTGAAGGGTATAGGGCACCTCCCTGTACATTTCTTCGAAATTCCTGTAGATCGAAATAAAGTGTTATTTTATCATAATTTTTATTATATTTTACTATAACATCATTTTACTTGTGTTATGATTATGTTAAAATATTTAAAAATAGGGGCGCCTGGGTGGCTCAGTCAGTTAGGCATCTGACTCTTGATTTCAGCTCAGGTCATGCATGCTCTCACTGCTCATGAGTTCAAGCCCCATGTTGGGCTCTGCACTGACAGTTCAGAGCCTGTTTGAGAGTCTCTCTCTCTCTCTCCCTCTCTCTCTCCCTCTTCCTCTCCCTCTCTCTCTGCCCCTCCCCACTCGCTATCTCTCAAAATAAATAAATAAACATGTGTATTTAAAGATAAAACTTCTGTTGGGTGCCTGGGTGACTCAGTCGGTTGAACACCTGACTTCGGTTCAGGTTCTGATCTCACAGTTTGTGAGTCTGAGTTCCGTATTGGGCTTTTGCTGTTAGCTCAGAGCTCGGAGCCTGCTTCACATTCTGTATCTCCCTCCCTCTTTACCCCTCCCCATCTCATGCTCTGTCTCTCTGTCTCTCTCTCTCTCAAAAATAAACATTAAAAAAATTTTCTTAATAAATAAAAAATAAAACCTCTAAAAATCTAAAGTTCATGAAAACCTTTTACTTTCTCTTGGATTCTATAAGAACCTTAGGATTGCTACCTTGTCTTTCATGTTTTTGGTTTTTGACTCTGCAGGGGTATCATTGTTAATGTTTTGTATAGTACACATTCTTTTGCATTTACCCTCATATTTACCACTCTCATTGCTTTTCCTTTCTTTTCTTCATCATCTTCCATTGGAGATTTTCTTTCTTCTGTTGTACATCCTTTACAGTGAGCATGCTAGTGACAAAGAGTTTCTTGTTTTTTGAAATGCCCTTATTTTACCCTCAGTCTTGAAAGATATTTTTGCTGGGTATAAAATTCTATTTTGGCATTTGTTTTGTTTTACCATATTAAAGAGATTATTGCAAAGTTATGGTTTCCATCATTAGTAGTGAGAAGTCAACTTTCAGTCTGTTCAATAGTCTTTAAAATTTTTTTTTGGTTAATGTTTATTTTTATTTTTGAGACAGAGAGAGACAAAGCATGAGTGGGGGAGGGCCAGAGGGAGAGGGAGACACAGAATCTGAAGCAGGCTCTAGGCTCTGAGCTGTCAGCACAGAGCCTGACACGGAGCTCGAACTCACAGACCACAAGATCAAGACTTGAGCCGAAGTCGGACACTCAACCAACTGAGCCATCCAGGTGCCCCTCAATAGTCTTTTAAAAGTATGTTAGTCTGGGCCTTCTGAGAAGCAGATGCCAAGATGGGATTAAATGTGCAAAGATTTTTTTTTTAAGTTTTTAAATTTATTTTGAGAGAGAGACAGAGAGATTGAGCAGGGGAGGGGCAGAGAGAGGAGAGAGAGAATCCCAAGCAGGCTTCACACTGTCAGCACAGAGCCTGACACAGGGCTCAAACTCATGAACCGTGAGATCACGACCTGAGCCAAAATCAAGAATCAGATACTTAACCGACTGAGCCAGCCAGGTGCCCTGGTATATGATCCTTTTAATGTGCCGTTGAAGTCAGTTTGCTACAATTTTGGATTCTGCATTTCTCTATTATTAAAAAATATTTGTCAACATCTTCCTGACTGTATAACATTCCATTGTACAGATAGACCATTCCCTAATCATTGAATATGTAGGTTGATTATTAGTCAATATTCATGAACATTTTTAAGACTTTTTCATTCTTGGGGCGCCTGGGTGGCTCAGTTGGTTAAACAGCTGACTTCAGTTCAGGTCATGATCTCATGGTCTGTGAGTTCGAGCCCCACGTCGGGCTCTGTGCTGATGGCTCGGGGCCTGGAGCCTGCTTTGGATTCTGTGTCTCCCTCTCTCTCTGCCCTTCCCCTGCTCACACTCTGTCTCTATGTCTCTCAAAAATAAATAAAAACGTTAAAAAAAATTAAAAAAAAAGACTTTTTCATTCTTATTGCTCCTTTACTTTTCAGAAAGCTCTACAAATTCACACATTCCTCGCAGAGGGTGAAAGTCTAGGTCTGGACTCCAGTTGGTCTCCTATTCTACTAGTCTATAAATGAGATTTTTCTGGAAGGTCTGTCTGATTGCAGTAACATCAAATCTTTTGTATACCTGTCAGAATAGTTGAAAATGACCCAAATGTCTTATGGTTTTAATTCTTCAAAATGCTGTCTACTTTTCCCCTTCTCTTCAGGGAGAGACCAACAGGATTATAGCCTCCCACACAATGAACAAAAACTCATCCAGGTCACACTGCATTTTCACCATCTATGTGGAGGTGGGTCTAAGCTCCTTGAATAGCTGTGGGGGGGGGGGGCGCGGGGAGGGTGGCCCAGTCCCACGGGGCCTGCTCCAGACAGAAGCTTCTCCCTGTGACATCTAACCTCTGGACGTTTTGTAGGCTCATTCTCGGATCTTGTCAGACGAAAAGTACATCACTTCCAAAATTAACTTGGTGGATCTAGCTGGCTCGGAAAGGCTGGGGAAGTCTGGGGTAAGTGGGGAGCAGGGCGTCCCTTCTCAAGCCACAGTCCTATTTCCCCGCACGGTGCCTATGTACATGGAACGTCCCTCGGGGGCATTTGTGAGCCCAACCCTGAGCTGGGCACAGTGGAGCACGTGGGCCTGACCCCGTGGAACTGGAGGGACAGAATTAGTAAAGGGGAAACAGCTGCACCATCATTGCAGTTCGTACCTAATAGGATTTTTGTAAACAAAATGAGAGGATGGCCCCTAAATTCTTAGCCAGGTGCCCAACCCCCCCCCCATAAGGGCTCAGGAAATGCTTGCTGCTAGTAGTAGCATTTCTCTGCATATGAGGGGGGAGTGTCCACATGAGTCTTTCCACGAGTATTTCAGCTCAGTTCTTCATGGGCCTATGAGTATTAGCATAAGTATTCACACGAGTATGCAGCGAGCATTCCTCCGTGCATTCGGCTAAGTGTTTGTAGGTATATGATAGTCACAGGACGCTTTGCCCAAGTACCTGCGCAAACATTCCTGTGCGTGTTCATATCGATGTGACTCTTAGGTGAGTGTTCGTGTGAATCATTCACAGAAGTATTCCTATTCCCGTGAGCGCTCCCATGAATATTCGCATGAGCATTCCTGTGAGTATTAGTATTAGGCTATGATGGGATACGATCCCATGATATTGAGAGAAGAGCTGGCTCTGAGAAGGGGGCTCCGGCCTGGCCACCCACCCGCAGCGTTTCCAGTTGGGGCGGCCTCTCCATTCTCTGTGAAGCGGAACTGACGTTTGGTTTGCAGTCCGAGGGCCGAGTCCTGAAGGAAGCCACCTACATCAACAAGTCGCTGTCATTCCTGGAGCAGGCCATCATTGCCCTCGGGGACCAGAAGCGGGACCACATCCCCTTCCGGCAGTGCAAGCTCACCCACGCCCTCAAGGACTCATTAGGTACGGGCAGGTGAGGGCGGGTCGATGCCCGGGGAGGAGGGACAGGCCTGGCACAGCTGCTGCTGCTGCTGCTGCTGGTAACGGAATTGCTCCCTTTCGCCGTGATCCCAGACACCGCTAAAAAAGGCAGAGTCATGCGTAGTCCCCTCTTCTGTCACCCATGGCATGTGGTGCTGCTCCCTCAGAACCTTTGCTTAAACTTTTGCCTCTCTTGGGACTACCTTCTCACGTTCCCTCATCCCTAAACCTGGCAGAATCGTTCACGGCCTTCAAGACCAGGTGCAGGGCCTCTGCCACGCCGCCTTCTCTTCCCCCACAGCCTCCCTGACAGAGGAGCAGGGCTCGTGTCTTGTCATCCTTGTGTCCCTAGGCTTTCACGTTGGGCCTGATGGCACAGTCTTGGGTGTCTGATTACTAATCGAGAGCCCCCAGTAGCAAAGCCCTGGCTCACAGCCCTCTCCCCTGCCCCACGCCACCCCTCCTCTGCTGTTCCCCTGGCTCCACTTTTAGGTACCTCCAGTGGCCTCTCCCCTTCCCTGCCCTCCTCCAGCCTCTCACATGCTTGGGCGTGTCCCTTCCGACCCTGTCTGAGTCAGCTCAGGTGGCCGTCACAAAACGCCACAACACATATTTATTCCTCACAGCTCTGGAGGCTGGAAGTCCCAGATCCAGGGTCAGCATGGGTGGCTCCTGGGGAGGGCTCTTTTTGGCTCCTACACAGCTGCTTTCTTGCTGTGCCTTCACACAGCAGAGAGCAAGAAAGGAAAGAGAAAGAGACCAGAAAGAGAGCCAGTTCTGGTCTTTTTCTTTCTCTCATACAAGGGCACTAATCCCCCTATGGTGGCTCCGCCCTCGGGACCTCATGTAAACCTGATCACCTCCCCCAAGCCCCATCTCCAGGTACCGTCGCACTGGGGGATAGGACTTCAACATAGGAATTTTGGCAGGACACAAACACTCAATCCAAAGCAGACCCCCACCAGCCTTAAAGGAATCTCTTGGCAGAAAACCCACATGGTTCATGGCCCTTCTGTGTCCTGCTCTCTGCAGGGGGAAATTGCAATATGGTCCTCTTGACAAACATCTATGGAGAAGCCGCCCAGTTAGAAGAGACGGTACGTAAAGATAGCCAAGGCGACCTGGTTGGAATCCCTTCTCGTGGGTTCCAGGGCTGGGTCAGGCTGGCTCCGGGCTGGCTAAGCCGGCATACTGGGCCATAGACCTTGTCAAGAGGGAAGAGATGCAGGGGATGAATCGACCAAAATTGTTGTGGGATCCAGATACCAAGTACCAAGGTGCAGAGGCTATGTTGAGGAAGAGGCAAGGCAGGACGCAGGCGCGGTGTGGGCGTCTGTGTGAAGAGGGTTTTGCGGGCGCAAGGACCATGCTACTCGGGGTGCCGCTCCCGTGAATTGGGACCTAGGGCAGCTGATTTCTTCTTCTTCATAATTACACATTTAAAAATCTTAGAACACCACAGGGTTCCAGGCTGTGGTTATAAGACTGGTGCAAACTGACCGGCATTAAGCACATACCGTTGGGAGGCGGGAGGTCCGGCAGGAGAGCATCTCGGTAGAGGTGACTTATACGCGGCCTTGGGCCTCAGATTTCCTTGCCTTGGCTCTGAGTAGTGTGAGAGGCCCTGGATGAAGGAATCCTTCAGAGAAAAAGGGACCTTTCCTGAAAGTGGGGTGAGGAAGGTGGGCACCAAGCTGGCTGGGGTTAAAGGGTTGGTGGTACAGAAAGCAGAGGTGTGGGGCGCCCAGGTGGCTCAGTTGGTTATGTGGCTGACTCTTGGTTTTGGCTCAGGATCAGGATCTCATGGTTTGTGGGTTCAAGTCCCACACCGGGCTCTGTGCTGACAGCACAGAGCCTGCTTGGGATTCTTTCTCTCCCCCTCTCTCTGCCCCTGACGCATGTGTTCTCTCTCTCTCTCTCAAAATAAATAAACATTTAAAAATAAATAAAATAAAAAGAAAGCAGAGAGGCGACTGTGGGGCTGAAGGTGTTACCCATGCCAGGAACACAGGCCACTTTAGGGGAAGGCTCGGGAAGGAGAGGAGGGAGAAAAGACTGCAGAGGCTGCTTGGGCCCCGGTGGCCAGGCTGCCGCCTTGGCTGTTCTGCCGGTTGCTGGGGTGTCATGGGGTTTGAGCAGGGAGAGCTGTGGTCAGAGTTGTGACTCAGGAAGATTGACCCAGCAACAGGACCCAGGGGACCTGGGAGGGGACAGGCTTATGAGACCCAGAGGCAGTAATATGGGCTCTGATGGCTGAGGCAGTGACACAGATGAGCTCACACAGCTGGGCATCCCAGCTGGGGCTTCCCTTCTTCCTCTGAAGGGCCACTCATCATAAATAAGACAGATTGGGAAGGTTCTCCATAGACGTTTTGTCAAGTGCGATGTTTAGGGCAAGCCTCCGTCATCTGGAGAAACCACATAGGTGAACCAGGTCCTTTCCAGGCGCGTTAAGGGCAAGACGCTCCTGCAGGGCCTCCAGTCTCTTGCATCAGGGACCATCCCTGCTGCCAGAGAGAGTGCCCTGGGGCTTGGGAGGCCGGGGAGGGAGCTCCCGCTGACGTGCCGGCAGCATCCCCAGAGGCAGGCTTCAGGAACTGCATAGTATAACAAAGCACGAGTGAACCCCAAGAGGAGCCGTATGAAGAATTGGGCCTTCTGACTCCCTTATTGAGAAATGTCCTCCAAGACGGTAGAAGGCCCCTCTCTCTCCTTATCTCCACCCCTGAGCTGGTCACCGCATAGGAAGCCACTCTGCTGATGCCCGCCATCCCCAGAGGTTTGTGACCCAGGACGGAGCCCAGAGGAGCTGCTAGCGGGCCTCGGGGATTGGGAATGAAGGCATATTGGGGTGTTGAAGCTAATGATTCTCTTCTCCAAATGCTTTAAAACTTAACACTGTTCCTGTCATGGATCACGTTGCTTCATTTAGGGCCACTGCACGTATGCGTGGGAGTAAACACAGCAAGGGGTTCATGACCACACTTGCTGCTGAGCTTGAGCAGGAGCGTCCGAGTCCGCCCCACACAGAAGCAGCTCTGACTGTAGTGATAGGGGTATCCTCCCGAGGGCTCCCTGTGGCCAGTTCTTCACTAAGTCTCCCAGACTTTACAGAGAAGTTACAAAGCCTGAGGTTGCGCGGTTGGTCAGCGGCAGAATTCTTAACCACCAGAGCAGACTGTCCGGAGGAAGAGGCCTTTCGGGCCTTCTTCTGGGCCACTTCTGGGCGACCCTCCCCCCAAGTCTGCCCCCCTGTCTTGGGGCCCTGAGTCAACCCAGCACGGTGTGAGGCTGGGATCTCAGGGCCTGTCCTGTGCTACCACTGGCAGCTCCTCATTGCCAGGAACAGCCCTCCACCTGTCCTGTGACGTCGGTGCAGTGGGGCGCGGCGCCGGGGCTGTTTCTCAAGTGCCTCTTGTGAGGCTGCCTCGTGGGCCTGCAGCCATAATTACCCCTGCCTGGCCACCCCTCCAGAGGGGCTCGGGTGGAACCCCCAAGGAGACCCCGCACTTCACGCTGGAGTATGCTTATATGCAGAGATTCGTCTTTCCCAGGGGACTCCTGTGGCCCGTTTCAAAAATCTCTCTATTCACAAGCAGTTGGCCGAAGACAGAGGTCTGTCTGATCTGTTTTTCAGCTGTCTTCACTGCGGTTCACCAGCAGGATGAAGCTGGTCACCACTGAGCCTGCCATCAACGAAAAGTATGATGCCGAGGTACTAAGGGGTCTGTGGGCAGGTGTCTCACTGTGGAGGTGTGTGGGTTTGCTGCCTGGCTTCCCTTCCTGCCTCAAGGCGATCCTGGGTCAGTCCCTTTCCGCTCTGGGACAGGCCAGCGTCTTCAGAGCCCCTGGGCACCCCCGCTTGGGAGCCACCACCCCAGGTGAAAGACTAGGTCAGGTCACCACCCAGTTCACGCGTGAGGCTTCGGGGCCTCTGACTGCCCTGGGCGTCTACATGAGAGCTCCTTAGAGCTGCTTCAGAGTTCCGTCAGCGTGAACCATCTCTCAGACTCCACCGGTGATACTGCACCGGTGATCTCTCGGCAAGTGCAGCTGACAGGCCAGAAGGAGCGCTCAGCATCACCACTAACCGGGGACATGCAGGTCGAGACCTTAGTGGAATTCCACCCTCAGACCGGCAAAACATAGCATGTTTCCAACAATGCGCAGTGATGGCGAGAACGTGCAGAAACGGGAGCTTTTGTCTGTTTCTGGCCAGAGCGTAATCGATAAAATTGCTTTCGAGAGCATCTTGGCAACTTCTTGTAAAGTAAAAACTCATTTACCTCATTTTCCTTCAGGATGCTTGTGGAATCCTGGTTACTACAGACAGGAGCATATAAGGGCCCTGAGCTCATGACAAAGCAGTTAAACCTCCCAGGTTCCAAATCCTGAAGGAAAATAAGGGCCCCTGTGGCCCCGTGTAACTAACCCACGGCTTGGAGGTGGAGGAGGGGGTGGGTTGGAGCCGTGGCCCTCAGACATGAGCCGACAGTAGAACCCCAGGCCAGCTTCTTCTTTTTTTAGTGTTTATTTATTTATTTTTGGGGGGGGGAGGGGCAGAGAGAGAATCCCAAGCAGGCTCCACACAATCAGAGCAGAACACCACCCCCACCCACCCCCGCCCATACGGGGCTCTATCTCAGGAACCGTGAGATCATGACCTGAGCAGAAACCAGGAGCCTGCTGCTTAACCGCCTGAGCCACCCAGGACGCCCCCCGCCCCCCGCGGCAGGCTTCTTGAACAGCAGGTCACTGGACCCATTCGGAGTTCCTGACTCCATGGGCCGAAGGGTGAGGCCTAAGGATTCACGTTTCTAGTAAGTTCCTGGATGTCGCTGCCGCTGCTGTTCCGGGCCCACCCTCGGGAACCACTGGCACAGTGGTTAAGAGCCACGGCACCCACACTGGGGGTTCAGCAACTGCTCTTCCCTCGCATCAGCTGTATACCCTCCGCAGGATGCTTATTCTTTGTAAGCTGCCGTTTCTTCAGTGGTAAATTAGGGGAGGAGCAGAATCCGCTCTCCAAGAGAGGCTGCGAAGAATCCGATAACGGGGAGAAACCTCTTGGCACAGCGCTGTCGTGGAGTGAATGCTCAGGAAACGTTAGCTAGTGCGCGGCTCACTCGTCCAGGTCAGCGGCGTTCCCTTTCCGGGAGGACGGTCTGGAGGCATCCCCCGCGTACGTGTGTGAGGAGCCTCGTGGCAGACCGGCGCCTGCGCTGCACCTCTGCCAGTGAGCCGCTGGGCACGTGACCGCTGCCCGTGACCGCTGCCCTTCCCCGCAGAGGAGCTGAGTGGGTTAGGGAGGGAGCCAGCCGGGGCTCGAGCTGCCGCCTGCATAATCTCTAGTGGGACCGACGTGGGCCAAATGGTAGCGTGTGTCATTTATGCCGGGTCTCAAAACATGCGAAGCAAAACAAAGCTGAATATCATTAATGGACATATGTGTGTGTGCAGTAAAAGAAAAAAAAAAAAAAACAGAGGCGAAAAGACCAACCTGAGGCTGGGTGTTCCCCCTGGGATGTCAGGGGGAATGGACTTGGAGAGAGGTTCATAGGGGCTGCCTATTCGTCTGCCATGTTTTATTTCTTTAAAAAGGGCGGGGGGGGGGGGTGGTCATCTGGGTGCCTTGGTCGGTTAAGTGTCTGACTGGATCTCAGCTCAGGTCTTGATCTCAGGGGCTGTGAGTTCAAACCCTGCAATGGGCCCCACTCTGGGTGCAAAGCCTACTTAAAACAATTTTTTTAATTAAAAAAAAATTAAAAAAGAACAAGCCAATACAGCAGCATGCTGTTAAAGTCAGATTTGGGGGTGGCCTTAGAGTTTCATGGCATCATTTGCTATGCTTTACTGTAGCTTGGAACTTTTATTTGTTTTTGCTAATTTTCTTATGCTCTTTCATGTAATTTTCATTCTGAAATCTGAGTTGTTGTTGGTCCTGGCCAACCACCTCTCCATGTCATCCACTGCGAATGTGTTTATAATCTTTACAGTAACCATTTATGGGATGCCTGGGTGCCTCAGTTGGTTAAGCCTGTGACTCTTGATTTTGGCTCGGGTCATGATCTCATGGTTCATGAGTTACAGCCCTGAATGGGGCTCTGCACTGATAGGGCAGAATCTGCTTGGGATTTTCTCTCTCTCTCTGCCCCTCCCTCACACTGTCTCTCCCCCTCTCTCTCTCAAAATGAATAAGTAAACTTAAAAAAAAAATTATAAGCATTTATAAGCATGAGTTCTTGAGGGAGACGGAAAATTACCTGGGCTGCCACCTCCCATAGACCACAGCCAGTTTGCCTGTGTTATTTCTAGCACCCAGTATAAATGCCTGTTTTTGGAACCATGGGGTAGCTTCTTTGGAACTGCCTCAGAGTTTTCACCTGTGAACTAGGAGGCTGGACCGATGACCTCCAGGTGACCCTCGCACTCCGTCAGTCTGTGATTCTGTGAGGTGGTGTAAAGGTTGCGAGCCTTGGGGATAAACAGGCAGCCGTCAGGCACTCGGTATTCTGCGCTGCTGAGAGAAGGTCAGACCTGAAGGCTGCAGTGGGGTCAACCAGGGAAGTTTCCCGGGCAGAGTGCTGCTCCTAGCCTGCTGTGCTACCCAAACAGAGCTCTCTGAATTATCCTCATTACATTTGTGATGAAAATCGCTGTCCATCAGGGAACTTACCTGAGTCTGTGCTGTTTCCAAGGCATTAGTTCCATCCAGAAAACGTCCCTGATCTTTAAAGGCATTGGTCAGGTTCATGCTCCATCTGAGATACCAAAAAAAAAAAAAAAAAAAAAAGGAATTGGTCACCGGGAGGTGCTGCCAGGCCCTGTTCTGTGGGGTCTGGTGCTCCAGCCCTGTGTTTCCAAGCAGCTTCTCTCCAGTCAGTACAGGAGGGCAAGTCTGCTGGGCATGAGGAGAAGGAGCTCCTGTGCTCTCAGGATGTGACATGGAGGCTGGTTATGGGGGGAGCCAATGGCCCACTTCCTCACATTACCTGATTGGCCCAGAGATCTAAGCCTGGCTCCCCGCGCCACACCGGACAGTCATCCAGCTGGAGGTCCTCAACAGCCTGACATCCCCTAGGGGGGCATGGTATATTTTCTAGAACTGAGATCCCTCAGCTGAGAGGAGGGGCTGGCCACCAAGCCTCTCCCATTGACCTCATAGGAAGTCTACCCGAAGGAGGCCCTCTCGGGGCTTCCCAGAGGGGCAGAGCCAGGATTTGGACCCAGGTGATGTGCTTTGAATCTTAGGCTTTGTGCCCTGAATTGCTACAGAGACCCCAGGATGCCAAGGTTCTGTCACCTCTCACTGCAGACTCCTCACAGCTCTGGTCACCAGTGCCAGGATCCAGTTGTCAGGGGCTCCCTCCAGTGGCCATTTTTTGACAACTGAAGAAAGCCCTGTTCACAGAGAAGGTTCTCAGCATAAAATCCCTTGTGATTCTCATCTGAAAAACAGCAGGACAGTATCCGTCGAATATAAAATGACTCAGCAATGCTGTTTCTAGAAATAGATCATTTATCCATTCGCCTAAAATCGATAGAGCACTTACCGTGTTCCAGGCACTTTTTGAAGTACCTGGAAGTGTGTTAGTATACAAAAAACACAAATCTCTGTCCTCAAAGAGCTGACAGTCTACTGGGGGTGGGAGAGAGAGAGATACGATAAATGTAAGAAATAAGTGAGCCTGGCTGGCTCAGTCAGGAGAGCATGTAGTTCTTAATCTCAGAGTTACGAGTTTGAGCCCCACGGTGGGTGTAGAGATTACTTAAATGAATAAAAAAACTTAAAAAAAAAAGAGAAGTGAATCTAGATCTTGCCATTTGCAACAGCGTGGATGAATCTGGAAGACATTATGCCAAGTGAATAAACCAGATACAGAAAGAAAAATACCGCAAGATCTCACTATATGTGGAACCTAAAAAATCAAATTCATAGAAGCAGGGAGTAGAGTGGTGGTTATAAGTGGGGATGGGGGCTGAAGAAAGGGGAGATGTTGGTCAAAGTACACAAATTTTCATTTATAGGATGGATGAGTTCTGGGGGTCTAATGTAGAACATGGCGACCACAGTTAATAATACTGTATTGTAGGGGCACCTGGGTGGCTCTGTCAGTTGAACATCCGACTTCAGCTCAGATCACGGTCTTGTGGTCTATGAGTTCAAGCCCCACATCGAGCTCTGTGCTGTCAGCTCAGAGCCTGGAGCCTGCTTCGGATTCTGTGTCTCCCTATCTCTCTGCCCCTCCTTTGCTTGTATTCTGTCTCTCTCTCTCTCTCAAAACATTGAAAATCGTTTCAAAAAATAATACCATATTATATACTATATTTAAAAAATGCTTTATTGCTCAAAAATGCTAACCATTATCTGAGCTTTGCTGAGAAAGTAGATCTGAGATACTCTTAACTACATACAAAAAAATGATTGCTAGGTGAGGAGATAGATATGTTAGTTAACTTGACTATAGTAATCATTTTACTATGTTTCTGTATATCATGTTGTACACCTCAAATATTCAGGCATACCTCCAGAGATATTGTGGGTGTGTTCTAGACCACTATAATATAGTGAATATCACAATAAAGCGAGTCGAATGAATTTTGTGGTTTCCCAGTGCCTATGTAAGTTACTTTTATGCTATACTGTAGTCTGGAGAGGCAGGGGAGGGGCAAAGAGACAGGGAGAGAGAATCCTAGGCAGGCTTCAAACTGTCAGCATGGAGCCCAATGCAGGGCTCGATCTCACAAACTGTGACATCATGACCTGAGCTGAAATCAAGCATTGGATGCTTAACTGACTGAGCCACCCAGGCACCCCTATACTGTAGTCTATTAAGTATGCAATAACATTATGTCTAAAAAAAACAATGTACCTACTGTGTTTAAAAATACTTTATTGCTGGGACACCTGCGTGCCTCAGTCAGTTAAGTGTGTGACTCTTGATCTCATCTCAGGTCTTGATCTTAGGATCATGAGTTCAAGCCCCGTGTTGGGCTCCATGCCGGGCATTAAGCCTACTTAACCCCGAGTCTGAGCTTTCAGTGACTCATAATCACTGATCACAGATCATATAACAAATAAAATAGTAATAAAAATTTTGATACTGCAAGACTTACCAAAATGAGACACAGAGACAGGAAGCAAGCAAATGTTGTGGAAAAATGGTGCCAACAGACTTGCCTGATTTATGGTTGCCATAAACCTTCAATTTATAAAAAACAGTATGTGAGAAGCTCAATAAAGCAAAGATCAATGAAATGAGGTATGCCTGCCTACAATTTTTCTTTTAAAAATTTTTAAAGCAGTGCCTGGGTGGCTGAGTCGGTTAAGCACCTGAATCGATTTCAACTCAGGCTGTGATATCATGGTTTGTGAGTTTGAGCCCCACATTGGGCTCTGCGCTGACAGTGGGGAGCCTGCTTGGGGTTCTCTCTCTTCCTCTCTCTCTCCCCCAGCCCTCTCTCTCAAAATAAATAAATAAACTTAAAAAAGAATTAAAAAAATAGGTAAGTTCTAGAGCCCCACCATTCAGTACAGTAGCTGCAACTCATTTGGGGTTATTTAAATTAGTTACATAAAATTAAAAGTTCACTTCCTTGGTCACCCTAGTGACATTTCCAGGGTTCAGTAGCTTACATGTAACTCAGGGCACAGATATAGAACATTTCCATCATTACAGGAAGTTCTCTTAAACAGCACTGCTCTAGGGTGTGTTGGTGATAGGTGCTATAAAAAAATTAGCAAGATTTGAAAAAAGATGCTGTGGGAGTGGGGGGTGTGTAAAACTGGAATTTTACATAGGGTGATTGAAGTGTGCCTAATTTAGAAGTTTTGAACAAAGACTTGAAGGAGGTGCAGGGGCGTGCCAGGGCAATACCTGGGGGAAGAGTGTCCTGGGAGAGGGGACAGGCAGTGCAGAGGCGGGAGTGTGCCAATTTGGTAGGAGTGGAATGAGCTTGGGAGAGAACAGTAGGGAAGAATTAATGGGGGCAGATCACAGAGAGCCTGTGTTATCCTACAGAAACCTAAAAAGACACAAAGATGTTAAGTACAAAAATGTTGTGCAGCCTTGTTTACAACAGGAAAAAAATTGGAGGTGACGTACGTGATTATCAGCAGAGAATGCAGTGGTTGTGAAGGATGAGGGTAAAAGGTACAACTCTGCACGGAGGGCCTCCTGGAGGCAGTGGGCTGCACTGAGAGGGCCTTCACCCTGGTAGACTGGAAATATCCCCAAGTTCCTGGAAGTTGGGGTGTGAGGTTGCCCTGTGGGTGCCTGTGCTCACTCTGTTCCATTTCCACTGCCTGCTGAAAGAAACAGAAGCCAGGGGACTTGTGAGGCCCCCAGAGACCCTAAACTCACCCCATTTGGGGAAGAGTCACAGGTGGGGAGGGAATTGTCCAGATGCTGAGATCACACTCTATGGATTACGAGGAGGGGCCAGGGTGTGCAGGCACAGGTTGGGGAATTGTGAGCCTGATGTGGAAGAGGCAGGGTGGCCTCTCTGACTGTCCTCCCTGCCCCGCCCCAAACTGTGTTTCCCTGGCAGCGAATGGTCAAGAACCTGGAGAAGGAGCTGGCACTGCTCAAGCAGGAGCTGGCCATCCACGACAGCCTGGTAAGGGGCTGGAGGCAGGGGACTGGGTGAGGGGCTGGCCAGAGTGCTGGAGGGACTGGAGTCGCAGTAGCAGGTGGGCAGAGGGACTGGGTGGACAGGGGCCAGATTGGTAGGAGGGCAAAGTAGGCAGGGAGACTTTGGGGTCAGAGGGGCTGGGGAGCCAGGGATGCCTGGTGGGCAGGAAAACTGGAAGAGCAGGAGGATGTGGGCATGGGAGCAGAGGCAGACAGTTGGCAGGAGGATGGCAGACAGGGGGCCAGGTGCCAAGCAGGTAGGGCAGGGGTAGATAGCATGATGGTCAAGGTCAGGGGAGGTGGGGCTTACTGGGCAGTGGGGGAGGGGCAGCAGCATAGAGCCCTGAGGGCAGAGGGTGGGGACAGGAGACCTCTGGTGGCTTGCCTGTGCCTGCTCATGGTCCAGGGGGTGGTCTCAAGGCAGAGGCAGCCACCTCCCTCCCATGACGGTCATCCTAGAGTCTGCTGAGATTCAGCCAGCAGGGCCTCTTGCTTGGAGTGGCAACCTCGTGACCTCATGAAGGCGGCTCTCCTTCCTTCCAAGACCCAGTTGTCCCTCTGTGACCCGAGCACCTGGCCAGGCCCTGATGGTGAAGGGAATCGATCTGGCTTAGGCGGCCAGGGCCTGTGCCCAGCCTCTCCATCTTGATTCTCAGAATGACCCCCCCTGCCCCTGTTGGGCTCAGGTGTTTGGAGCTTGTTGACATGTTCTTCGTCCTCCTCCAAGGCCAACCGCACCCTTGTGAACTACGATCCCATGGATGAAATCCAGATTGCTGAGATCAACTCCCAGGTGCGGAGGTACCTGGAGGGGACGCTGGACGAGATCGATGTAAGGAGCATCTCCTCGGCACCGCCAGTGCCCAGTGCCCTGGGTCTCCAATCCTGGGCATACCCCCACTTGTGCTGTGCTGGCCTTAGAACCTCACACTGAGTGGGTGCAGTGGGTATCGGATGGGTGGCGCTGGACCCCTGGCCTTGGACCCTGCAGCCCACCGAGGCCATAGCATCTGTGTTTAGGGTTACAAGGATGGGCATGCCCTACAGAATGGCCAGAAGCCTTGACCAGCCCTGAGCACACAGGGGGTGGTCCATCACTCACAAGTGTGGCGCTGGAGCCAGGCTGCCCTGAATCACGTCCCGGCTCAGCTGTCTCCTTCCTGAGTGACGTCAGCAAAATGCTCAGCCTCATGAGCTCTGGTGGCTGCACCTGTGCAACAAGGAGGGAAACCAAGCTGGAAGTAACTGGGCTATGGGAGCTTAGGCTGTGCCAGGTGGGCTGTGGCCATTCAAGGATGACGGTCACGCTGGTTCACAAGGCGGACACCCAGGGCTTGTGTTGGAGTAGGCCAAGGAGGAAGAGACAGCAGCCACGTGGGGAAGGGCCCTCGGGAGGAAGGATGCACTCTGTTTTCACAGTGCCAGCCAGCAAACCCTTCATCAGGGACAGCCCCTGTCCACATGGCAGACACCCCCCACCCCCACCCCTAGCCCGTCACTGCTGCAGCTATAACTGGCAGGCCTCGGACAACGGAGGGGCAGGCTCTTCTGACCTCGTAGTAGGGTTGGTCCCAGACTGACCCTCAGGGGTAACGCTTGTGGTCCCTAGGGCCGAGAGGGAAGCCAGTGGCCTTCCCCCAGCCACAGGTGTATATGTGTCTGTAACCACACACAATGCTCGTAACGGAACCTTTTAGAAACAGGAGAAAGCTGAGGACAATACATTTTATTAAAATGCTTTTCTTAGTATTTTCAAGTACTAGAGACATTCTAATTTTACAGAGATCTTCACTTAGAAAAGGTCGTTTTTACAGCCTCCATAAATACATAACTTGAAAACTTTAACCAATTGTTTCTCTGTTCTTGAGGAGAACAGATATTCTATTCTCAAGACAGAGGATCAAAGAGTTAGTCAAGGAGTCCTGGTTTCTCTATGAACAGACACACCCTGTGCTTTGCTGCCAGAGGCCCAACCTCTGCCTTGCTCTCTTCCCTCCAGATAATTAACCTCAGACAGATCCAGGAGGTGTTCAACCAGTTCCGGGTGGTTCTGAGGTAAGGGACCCTCCCTACCCACCGGACTCCTACATCAGGCTGCCATTTTCATTTCCCGTGGTTGGGGCACAACCTCTAAGTGCACTGCCTTGTTTCTCATGGACAAGGAGCCAGATCAGAGCCCTTGGCGTGTGCCCAGGCCCCCTGAGGTCTCAAATCCTCCAGCCCTTCCCTTCCCCTGGAGGAAGCGGGGAGGACAGCCCTCCATTCAAGGACAACTCTGAGAGGAAGTAGTCCCTGGTAGATGTTTGCCAAGTTCTTTAACTCAACAGGAGGTCCTATGGAGTGCCAGCCCCATGCATGGCCAGAGCAGGGCATTGTGAATCCGCCCTGCTCCCCACCCCCACCTCAGGAGGCATTTGTGGTTTATATGGGTGCAGGCATACCTGTAGACTGAGTGGCTCCTGCTGGGTGGATCAGAAGTGGGTCACGTGATTCCCAAGGGCCCTTTTTAAATAATATTTTTAATGTTTATTTATTTTTGAGAGAGAGAAAGAGAGGAAGGGAGAGACAGAGCTTGAGTGGGGGAGGGACAGCAAGAGAGAGAGAGACACAGAATCTGAAGCAGGCCCCAGGCTCTGAGCTGTCAGCACAGAGCCTGACGGGATTTGAACTCACGGACCCACGAGATCATGACCTGAGCTAAAGTCAGACACCTAATCAATTGAGTCACCCAGGTGACCCCCAAAGGGCCTTTTAAAGATAGCACCTAGGCAGGAAAGCATGGTCCTGAAGCAGGCTTCCAGTCCTTGTTAAAGTTATCTGGGAGCAGAAGTGCCTGGCATGCAAGGGTGGCCACTGCAGATTTGGGAGACTGGACCATAGGTGTGTGCACTGAGAAATCGGGGTGTGGCATGAATTTGTTTTGTCTGATCTGGTTCATGGGGAGGGTGTGGCTCCCATCACAGGGGGCCACACCCACATGAGGTCTACCTCCAGTACTTGGTTCTTGCTCCAGAGGCTTCAGCATGGCCCCAGGTACCAGGTGTTCTCTTGTTCTCTCTCTCAAGCCAACAGGAACGCGAGGTGGAATCTGCTTTGCGCAGGAAGTACACCCTCATAGATAAGAATGACTTTGCAGCCATTTCTGCGGTCCAGAAGGTATGCATGGTTGCTTCTTGTTGACAGCACTCATGTCAGATTTTTCCATCCCCAGACCTTTCCAGAAGCAGCATGTGTTCCACATTCAAGCAGATCTAGGGTTGCAACAGGTAAAGGTAACACTAGGATGAGTGTGACCCGTGCAAGAGTCTACCGTATAGGAATTCAAAATGATCTCCAAGATTAGAGACATGACCACAGACAAGACCAATTCCTGGAGTCACGTTGGCAACAGGACTCAAGATCCTCAGAGTATGGCGTGAGACACCAGACCACTGTGTGGCGTTGATGTGGATAGTGGACATTTGGTAGAGTGGTCAGAGATAGTGCTGTTGGGGGTAGCCTGAAGCCAGCGGCACTGGCCACAGCCATTTTGGTGTGTGGGGTCAACATGCCTACCTGACCACGTATGCGCTTGGGTGCCCCACAGGCCAGTACCCTTCATCTAACTCCTGGCCCTGTGGCTGGCCTCTTCCAGGCAGGGATTGTGGATGCTGATGGCCACCTAGTAGGTGAGCCTGATGGACAAGGCTTCGGACTCGGGGTCACCCCTTTCTCTGCCAAACCTGGGAAGAAACCAAAGTCCAAGAAGACACTCAAAGAACAGCTCAGGTGAGTAACCTTCCTACTGCTCTACCTGCTCAGCGTCTGGCCCTCCTTGGCTGGTGAAAGAAGAGAGTAGCTAAGCTAGTGTCTCAGCTCCTGGGTGGTCACAGTTGCTCGCATTACTGCCAATACTAGCAATATCCGTGGCACTCAGGTTGGGCTGGTTACCTCTTGTCCACACAGCGACCCCATGAGGTGGGCATTAATGTCTCCATTTTACTGATGTGGAAACCAAGGCCCAGAGAGGGGAAGTCATGTCCAAGGCCACGCCACCGATGAGTGGGAGAGTAGAAGAGAGAGGCCAGGCTAGCACTCCCTGCTCTGGGACTTCATGCGGAAACCACCTGTGACCCGGCTGCCTGGTGCTCATGTCACCTAAAAACCTCAGTTCACCTTTCAGGCAAGGATCATTTGCTTATGCAAGGCTCGCTTAATGAGACACTCTCCCCCGGGAGGTGCCGGCAGCAGTGGACAAAGAGCACAGGCTCCAGGAGGCACATTTCACCCAAGGGGTCGCCTTGTGTGAGGCACGACAGCCTCTCTGTGCTTCCGTTCCCTGGTCCCTAAGTTGGGGATCATAACAGTAGCATCAAAGTCATGGAGGCTGTTATGAAGGTAAGTGGGTAAATGCAGTCCCGTACCTAGAAAGTACCCAATGGGAATTTGTTGTCACTATTATTGTCACTCGGTAAAGGACACCGTCCAAAGCTGACTAGAAAACCATCACATGAGGACCAGAGTCAGGTAGTGGGGGTTGCTGAGGCCCTAGCGTCCTCCTGATGGTTCAAGCCTGGCCAGATGCGCCTCTCTGAGAAGGAGGACGCTGGGTACCATCACTTGGAGAGGGAAGGCAGCTACCTTCCTGGGAGCTGGTATGGGCACTCATGTAGGTGGGAGAGCGCAGAGCATGGACTGGTCAAGGCGACAGGGCAGATGTGTCTTGCTTTACCTTTGGTCCACAGACAGACCTAACTTGAGTGGGGGCTCTGTCACTCCTTCTCAAGGATGTCTGTGTGATGAGAATCTCAGCAGCCAGGATGCTCCCGGGAGCCTGTGACCCACCCCACAGGTCCACCTGCTTTCAGACCTGGAGACTGGCATTTTCCCAGGTGTCTCCTGCCAAGGCTGCTGAAGGGAGGGCTCCTTATTCTGATGGTGGGGAGAAGAATGCTCTTCTGCCTAAGTGTATGATCTTAATAGAGCTGAATGGGATGGGGCTTCTGATATATGAGGGTTTGGAAAGGTCACTCCCCTCAGCACCAGGGACACCTTACTGCCCATGACTGAACCCTGGGGTCTCCTTGCCTTTTCCTTCCAGCTCCTCAGCAAGAAAGGAAGGTGCTAGCAGCCCTGTGAGTGGCAAGGAGTTTGATGTCTCTATCTCCAAGACCCAGCTGACCCCATCCTCCAAGGAGGGGGATGTCAAAGACATGGTTATGCGGGAGCGGGAGACCTCCAGCACTGAGCCCCTTCCTTCGGACTCCCCAAAGGAGGAATTACGCCCAACCAGGTGACCCTCTAATGCCAGTTCCTGCTCCAGCTCTTTCAAAACCAGCGTGTGATCCTCAACATGTCAATAGTGCCTGCAGAGACATGAGATAAAATAGGGGATAATAAGCAAAGACTAGGAGCTCAACCCAAAAAGAAGTAACATGATGCAAAATGGTGCCGCCTCAGGACTCCGCCAAGATACGCAGTTACACATGGAATCATTGTAGACCCTTCAGATAGCAATTATTTAAATAATTAAAAAAATTTAGGGGCGCCTGGGTGGCTCAGTCAGTTGAGTGTCTGACTTCAGCTCAAATCATGATCTTGTGGTTCGTGAGTTTGAGCCCCACATTAGGCTCTCTGCTATCACCATAGAGTCTGCTTCGGATGCTCTGTCCCCCTTGCTCTCTGCCCCTCCCTTGCTCATGCACTGTCTGTCTCTCTAAAAAGCAAATAAACGGGGCGCCTGGGTGGCTCAGTCAGTTAAGTGTCCGACTTTGGCTCAGGTCATGATCTCACAGTCTGTGAGTTTGAGCCCCGCGTCGGGCTCTGTGCTAACGGCTCAGAGCCTGGAGCCTGCTTCGGATTCTGTGTCTCCCTCTCTCTCTGCCCTTCCCCTGCTCACGCTCTGTCTCTCAGTCTCTCAAAAATAAATAAAAAACGTTAAAAAATTTAAAAAGCAAATAAACATTAAAAAAATTTTGTTAATAACTAATGTATTCAGCAGATCCCTCAGGGCGCCTGGGTGGCTCAGTCAGTGTCTGACTCTCAGGTCTTGATCTCAGGGTCATGAGTTCAAGACCCACGTTGGGCTCATACTGGGTTTGAAGCCTACTTAAAGAAAAAGAAAAGAAGGGCACCAAATTTTCAAGGTGTGAGACCCCTTCCTCAGGCTGACCAGTTTCTCTCCCTGGTGAGTCAGTAATTGCGTGTTCAGTAATCTGTCCTGAGAAAATAGAGATGTGCACGAAGATTTATGCAAACAGATGTTCATGGCATCATTAATTTAAAAAGCCGCAAACAGGTTTTTGTGAAGTACCTTCAGTAGCTAATGTTATGGCAAAGGCACTAAGTGATTATGATCGCTGCCCTTGGGATGTGCAGCATGTGCATGAAGAATTTTTCCCCAGCGGGCGAGCAGTTCCAAGCACTCAGAGAAGCTGGAAGTACCGGACAGTGAGCACTCTCCTGATTCTACGTTTAACATGTCACTATACCTATTTCATCACACATCCATCTTTGTCTCCATCCTTCTTATCTAAAAAAAATTTTTTTTAACATTTATTCATTTCTGAGGGTGAGAGAGAGAGAGAGCATGAGCAGGGGAAGGGCAGAGAGAGAGGGAGACCAGAGCCTGGAGCCTGAGCTGTCAGCACAGAACTTGACGTGGGGCTCGAACTCACGGACTGCAAGATCATGACTTGAGCTGAAGTCGGACGCTTAACCGACTGACTGCTTCTCCCTGCCCTAGCACTTCGAATTATACCTCATTTACCAGAGTTCTCAGGGTTCCTTATAACACGGAAGAATGCTTCTGTGAATAAAGATGTAAAATTACATCTGCGTGACCTCAAACATTAAAAAACTTTATTTATTTTTAATTTTTTAACGTTTATTCATTTTTGAGAGAGAGAGAGACAGAGCGTGAGTGGGGGAGGGGCAGAGAGAGAGGGAGACACAGAATCTGAAGCAGGCTCCAGGCTCTGAGCTGTCAGCACAGCACCCGATGCGGGGCTCGAACTCACGAGCCATGAGATCATGACCTGAGCTGAAGTCGGACGCTTCACCGGCTGAGCCACCCAGGTGCCCCAAAAAACTTTTTTTAATTATTTTTATTTTAGAGAGGGAGAGTGCATGTGTGAGTAGGGGAGAGGAGCTGAGGGTGAGAGAGAATCCCGAGCAGGCTCCACGCTCAGCACGGAGCCCAACATGGGGCTCGATCTCATGACCCTGGGATCATGACCTGAGCCGAAATCAAGAGTCAGATGCTCAACCATCTGAGCCACCCAGGTGCCCCTCAGAATTTATCGAAGAGATCCCTGAAGTAGATACGCCAAAGTATAATTGCCAATAGGTAGTGAGTAGTTTTTTTGGTTTGTTTTCTGTTCTCTACACTTTTCCTTGCTGTCTTCACTTCCTGCAATGTCACGTGCCCTTGCTTGCTGAGTGAGACAGACACGGTGAGTGGTTCCCACACAGGGTAGCTCCAGTGCAGGATAGGCGGTCCTGGGAGTTCCAGCCTTCTGCCCATGGAAGCCCCAGGGAAGAGAGGCCAAGTGCCTCTAGGCTCTAAGACCACCAGTCCACTTTCCCCTTCCACTCCCCCTCTCTCTTCAGGCCCAGTACCCCACCCCCCAAACCTGTGGCCTTCGAGGACTTTAAGAATGAGCGAGGCAGTGAGATCAACCGCATCTTCAAAGAGAACAAATCCATCTTGAACGAGCGGCGTAAAAGGGCCAGCGAGACCACGCAGCGCATCAATGCCATCAAGCGGGAGATGGACGTGACAAAGGAGGCACTAAATTTTCAGAAGTCACTCCGGGAGAAGCAAGGTAAATATGATGGGAAGGTGGGCGGCGGGGGAGGGGGTGGTGGTGTGGGAGCTGAGTACCGGGCTCTAAACTGGGCAGCCCTGGGTACTGGAGGGCTCAGAGGGGAGGGGGCCGCAGGGCATGTTGGAGTGCAGTCCTCACCTCTGGGTCATCAGGTGACTCTAGTCAGCCCTGGAAAGCCACAGGGTCCTTCTCTGTCAGTCAGCTTCAGCCTGTGGGTCCCCCATTATTTTGTTATCTCAGACCTAGGTGCTGGGCCTCCCAGTGGAGAAGCAGCCTTGGTCTTATAGAGGCTTTCCAAGGGAGATGGGCAGCTGGCAGTCCCCCACAAGGTCCCTAGGTCCTGGTGTGTTCTCCTCACCACTCAGGGTAGTCTGATTGGCATGAGGGTGCTGGTCAAGACACAAAAAATTGTGGAGGGAAATTGAGAATATGGATACCAGAGGGCCTGGGGATTCATTGTCACTAAGACCATTTCTCATGCCAATCCCTCAACACCCAGTGCTGGCCTGGCAAAGTCTCACCTCCTGAGGCAGGTGGTGTGGGGGTCCCTCAGGCTCAGAGAGCAGGGACCTCAATGTGGGGAAGGTGCTCACCTGGTTACCCTGACCTGGTGCCCTTGTCCAATGGCAGACACTGCCCACACCTGCAGTGTGGGCCAGGGAGCCTCAAGTTTAAGTGCAGAGAACTCCTCTGGGAGGGCCGGTCAAACAGATTCTCAGGCCCTGACTGCTGGTGCCAACTCAGGAGATCTGGAGCAAGGCTCAGAACCTGCATTTTAATGAGTCACCATCCTGACTCTGAGGCCAGATGCTCAGAGACCACATTCTTGTTCACAGTCCTGGCTTGGTCCCATTGTCCTTCTCTTAGCAGGGCACACCGGAGGTTCCTGGGCTTTCTCTTGCTAAATCACAACCCTCTTCCAGGCAATGATCCGTGGGGACATCCCCAGGTGTCCTTTGTTTTCTTTTAGGCCAGGCGGGTCACATCCCAGAGAGACGTGCCCTTTACTCATTTACTTCTCAGAGGGCACCTCCAAATTCCTGAGGCCACTCTGCTCATACCCTACAGACCAACTGTGACACACTATTCCAGAGGGCAAAGCCTCAAAGGGTCTGGGGATAAGGGGGGGCTGGTGATGGTGCCTGTAGACATGCCGCCACCCAGAAGCTCCAGGCGCCCCCAGGACCGAGTACTTCTTAGTCCCTTCTGCCCACACCTTCTTTAAATATGCAATTTCTTATTACATATTTACATATCTTAAATAATGTATATTCATACTGTGCTGACATATCATCTACACCTAAATATACCTGAAAACAGATATTTTTAAAGGATGAGATGAAGAATAAATACACAATATTTTAAAATATTTTAAATTAGGGCACCTGGGTGGCTCAGTCAGCTAAGCGTTGACTCTTGATTTCAGCTCAGGTCATGATCTCACAGTTGTGAGATCGAGCCCTGAGTTGGGCTCTGGACTAGGCATGGAGCCTGCTTATGATTCTCTCTCTCTCTCTCTCTCTCTCTCTCTGTCCCTCCCCCACTCACACACATGCCCTCTTTCCCAAAGTAAATAAACATTAAAAAAATTACATTCAATTGATTAAAAAAATAGTAAAATACAATACTTAGAAATTTTTTTTTAAGTTTTTAAAAAATGTTTATTTATTTTTGAGAGAGAGACAGAGCACGAGCAGGGAAGGGGCAGAGAGAGAGACACACAGAATCAAAAGCATGTTCCAGGCTCTGAGCTATCAGCACAGAGCCCGACGCGGGGTTTGAACTCACGAGCTGTGAGGTCATGACCCGAGCCGAAGTTTGCCGCCCAACCGACTGAGCCACCCAGGCGCCCATTATTTAAAATTTTATCTATCAGGGGCACCCGGGTGGCTCAGTTGGGTTTAAGCATCCAACTGTTGATTTTGGCTCAGGTCATGATCTCATGGTGTGTGGGTTTGAGCCCCGTATCAGACTCTGCACCGAGGGCACAGAGCCTGTTTAGGATTCTCTCTCTCCTACTCTCTCTCTGCTCCCCCTCACACTCTTGAACTCTCTCCCTCAAAATAAATAAATACAATTTAATTAATTAATTAAATAAATAAATGAAATTTTATCTATCAGTAGCAAAGAAAACATTTTTGCTCTTACCCCCCAATATCAGTTGTTTTCCCATTGGTTGTTAAAATAGTAAATAAAATACTTTTATGTTGAGGATATAGATCAAGTAAATTCATTTTTTGATTCATTTTGATTGATAGCTGCTTATTGGCCCAGAAAGGTCAGCAAATTTGGCATGTTGATTAGTGTTTTGTGAAAGAAAAATCATTTTAATTTTTAAAAAATGTTTATTTATTTATTTTGAGAGACAGAGAGTATGTGAGCAAGGGAGGGGCAGAGAGAGAGGGAGAGAGAGAATCCCAAGCAGGCTCCGTGCTGTCAGCGCAGAGTCCGATGCAGGGCTCGATCCCATGAACTGTGATCATGACCTGCGCCAAAATCAAGAGTCAGACGCTTAACTGACTGAGCCACCCAGGTGCCCTTGAAGAATCATTTTAGGTCCAAGTTTTTTCCTCGGAGATAATCAGAGAATCCCCTCCCCCCAGTGGGACACAAGGTGCTCACAGTTCCTCCCCATGTCAACAGAATACTCTAAAGACTTTACTCTGTAAAGGATTTGTGTCTGTCAGTGTGACCACACTGGGGACCAGCACACACACAGCATACGCACCAGATCACTCCACACTATACACCCCCCCCCCCGCCCCACTCCAGACTCCTTGAATTGGGACCAATTCAAAATTGCCTCTCCATATATGGTGTCTATGACAGTGTCTTAACTTTTCCCCAGTCAACATCAGTGGAAAGGCACCTGAGACTGCCTCGCGCACCCCTGCCACGCCCCTCAGTCGCCCGCAGGACTCGCTCTCCGGGGGTCCCGGGGGTGGAAGCCCCACACTCCCTGGTGGGGTTGATATGATGCCTATGCTGAGCTTTCAAGGCGCTGTGGGCAGTGGCTGGCTGAACGCGTGGCTCCGCAGACCGTGTTATGTTGTCTTAACTTAGCGACCTTCGTCAAACTGACAGACCTTCGAAGGTCGTGCAGAAACCATGAGTGGAGCTGACAAATAGCACAAGTGACCCCTCTCCTCCTGCAGCCTCTGACAGCCACTCGACATGATACAGATCTACAGGCACTGTTATTAATGAGGAACCTTGCCCAGTGCCTCGTGTACTAGCCAGTGCTGGCAGTTCATGTACATAACCTACAAAAAAGGAAAACATCGACTTAATCGAGGTGCTTACTGAATTATCTTTGGCCACTGAGGTCTAAGATTAATGTAAGTGTGAAGCATGGCCATCTCTACCCTCTCCTCTGCCCACCTCTCCTATTCTTTTTAAAAAAAAAATTTAGGGGCACCTGGGTGGCTCGGTCGGTTGGGCAGCCGACTTCAGCTCAGGTCATGATCTCACGGTCTGTGAGTTCAAGCCCCGCGTTAGGCTCTGTGCTGACAGCTCGGAGCCTGGAGCCTGCTTCGGATTCCGTGTCTCCCTCTCTCTCTGCCCCTTCCCCGCTCGCATTCTGGCTCTGTCTCTCAAAAATAAATAAATGTTAAAAAAATTTTTTAATGTTTATTGATTATTTTTTTTATTTAGTTTTGAGAGTTTTATTTATTCTTGAGAGAGAGAATGAGCATGAGTAGGGGAGGGGCATAGTGAGACAGGGGCACAGAATCTGAAGCAGGATCCAGGCTCCAAGTTGTCAGCACAGGGCCCACTGCGGGGCTTGAACTCACAAGCTGTGAGATCATGACCTGAGCCAAAGTTGGACGTTTAACTGACTGAGCCACCCAGGCGCCCTTAATGTTTCTTTTTTGAGAGAGAAAAGGAGAGAGAGAGAGAGAGAGAGAATCCGAAGCAGGCTCCAGACTCTGAGCTATCAGCACAGGGCCTGATGTGGGGCTTGAACCTATGGACCTCGAGACCATGACCTGAGCTGAAGTCGGACGGCATAACCGACTGAGCCACCCAGGCGCCCTCACCTCTCCTGTTCTTAAAGGTGCCAGTGTGGCCCCTCCGATCTGAGCTCTGTCTTCTGGCGAGACTTGCCCTGGTCGCCTCGCAAGGCCAGGTGCTTTGCCCCCACACCACACCCCAGCCCTTCCTCTGGTCTCTGGTCTTCGTGCTTTGCCAGCAGTTTGTTCTGTCTTTCCAGAATACCTTCCTCCCCACACCCCCAGTAAGCACCTCATTCTCTGACCCACTCTGTCCCTGCAGGTGAGTATGAGAACAAGGGGCTGATGATCATCGATGAGGAGGAGTTCCTGCTGATCCTGAAGCTCAAAGACCTCAAGAAGCAGTACCGTACTGAGTATCAGGACCTGCGCGACCTCAGGGCAGAGATCCAGTACTGCCAGCACCTGGTGGACCAGTGTCGTCACCGCCTGCTCACGGGTGTGCCATTTGGGAAGGTCGGCCGGTAACCTGAGGTCCCGGGAGGCAGAGGGCAAGGCCACCACCTGGGTTCTACAAGTAGCTTCAGAGCTGCTCTCTGACAGAGCCTGGGGCTCCAGGGGCTTCAGAAGTGTTTCCAGGAGGGGCGCCCGGGTGACTCCATCCATTAAGCATCTGACTTTGGCTCAGGTCATAATCTCGTGGTTCATGAGTTTGCGCCCCTCATCAGCGTGGAGCCTGCTTGGGATTCTGTCTCTCTATATAAATAAATAAACTTAAAAACACACACACACAACACCTCTGAGGGCAGGGGAGGGAGACAGGGAAGGGTGGGACCCTGGAACAGGGAGTGAACAGAGGGGCAGCCTGTGACTAGCACACACAGGCTTTACCTGCCCCTCAGAGATGCCCCACAGCTCACAGTGCTGTCTGCCTGCCTGCTTGCAGAATTTGATATCTGGTACAACGAGTCCTTCTTCATCCCTGAGGACCTACAGATGGCACTGAAGCCAGGTGGCGGCATCCGGCCAGGCATGGTGCCTGTCAGCAGGATCACGTCTCTGGTGAGTGGCACAAGGGCAGGAGTGGGGAAGACGGACGGGCACGGGGTAGTGAGTGGGCAGTACCCTGTGTCCTCTGTTTCCTCTGTGAACATGGCAGTGTACAGGCTGCTCTCAGCCTTGCCCGCGGCGGGCCCAGGCAAACGGACAGGTATAGGTCTCTCCCCAGGTATTGAGAAGATGGGGACCCAGGGAACACCGCTTGCTGCTGTCACCTCTCTGGGGTGGCTCATCCCGCCCCAATGGCAGTTACAGAGTGTCTGGCAAACTTGGGGCTGGAGGTCGTGAGCTACCATGCGTGGGGGTTTCCAAACCCTGGAGGGGCTGCCCTGATGCCCCCCACAGGCCCTGTCACAGTCGATCCTGACGGTGCCAGGCTGAAGGGACTGTGCTGAGTAGAGCCTCCTCTAGGGAGAAGACGACCAGGACAAGTTCAGCCAGCTACAGCAGATGCTGCTGCCTGATGCCCCTGACTCCGTCTCCTTCTACAATGCCAAAGTCAAGACAGAACAGAAGGTAACTTGGGGGGCCATGTCTCCGGGAAGGTGGGGCCTTGGGGGCCACATTACTAGGAAACCCAAGATCACACTTCCCACTTTGGAAAGGCAAAGAAGGAACGTGCCAGCCGAGGGAAATACAGAGTCACCCGGAATCATTGGGATCTCCTGAGTCCTGGGACCCAATAGGGACCCCACAGACCATGGCCAGGCCTGGATATGACTGTTGGGAGCTAAGCTGGTCCATGTGTGATTTGTAGCCCAGGACTGGGTCCAATGGGGGCCACTGTGAACAGGAGGTAGGAAACAGAGGGCCACATGCGGCTGAAGGCAAAGCTAGACAGGGTGTTTGCCGTGGGCTGGGTCTGCACTCCCCTCCCTGAGCAGGTTGGGTTGGAACAGACGGGCTCAGGCCACTGAGGCTCAGTCTGGAGCCAGAACACAGACAGCCCGTGTACATGGGGAGACTGCTCGAGAGAGCTCATCATGTAAAAAATATAAATACAGGGCACCTGGGCATCTCAGTCAGTTAAGCATCTGACTCTTGATTTCAGCTCAGGTCATGATCCTAGGGTCTCGGGACTGAGCCCCATGTTAGGCTCCACACCCAGCATGGAGCCTGCTTAAGATTCTGTCTCTCTCTCTCTCTCCCTCTCCCTTTCGTTCCTTCATCCCCTATCTCCCTCCCCCGCTCATGCTCTTTCTCTGTCTGTTAAAAAATATATATATACATAGTGTAAATATACACAAAATATAAATATATATACAAATACCCAGTCCCCATCCATCTAGTTCCCACCAACGTGCTCTGACCGGGAACTCTTGTCACTCGTTTCTACTGTTCCCCTTGCATATTGTGCTGTATCTTGCTTTTTTCACTTAAAAGTATATCTTGAAGATCATTCTGTGTCAACTCAGAGCTGCTTCTTTTCTTTTCTTTTCTTTTCTTTTCTTTTCTTTTCTTTTCTTTTCTTTCCTTTTCTTTTTTAATAGCTGTATACTGGTACCCCATTGTGAGGATGTATCAAAATTTATTTAACCCATCTCATTGAGGAACACTTAGGTGGTTCCATCTCTTTACAATACAAATACGGTTGTGATGATTAACCTTTTAGAAATGTGAATCACGTATGAGTGAATACATGTGAAAGATAAGTTTGTAGAAGTGAATTTCTTGGTCACAAAGATGCGTACTTTTTTTTGAGAGAGAGAGAGTGCCTGCGCAAGCTGGGGAGGGGTGGAGGGAGAGGAAGAGAGAGAATCTTAAGCAGGCTCCACACTCAGTGCAGAGCCCAACACAGTGCTTGATCTCAGGGCTGTAAGATCACGACCTGAGTTGAAATCAAGTCGGGCATTTGACCAACTGAGGCATCTAGGTGCCCCAAGGACATGTGTACTTTTA
This sequence comes from Paguma larvata, assembly GCA_030068075.1. Lineage (NCBI taxonomy): Eukaryota > Metazoa > Chordata > Mammalia > Carnivora > Viverridae > Paguma > Paguma larvata. Next base: position 15,739,871 of record CM057842.1, on the reverse strand, counting down.
ATGAATGGTGCCCAATCACCTGCCTAGAGTTGGACCCATCTGTACCCCTGCAGCCTCACCACAAGATGTATTCCTGCTTTTCGGTTTTGTCCAGTCTGAAAGGTGAAAAATGATCTCTCAGGGGAGCTTTAATTTACATTTCTCTTACTATGAGTGAAGTTGAGCTTCTCCTTGTATGTTTAAGGACCATTTTCATTTCTTTTCCTGTAAATTGCCTGTTCATATTTTTGCCTATTTTTCTTTTTTTTTTTTTAATTTTTATGTATTTTTGAGAGAGAGCGAGAGCATGCGTGAGCAGAGGTGGGGCAGAGAGAGAGAGGCAGACACAGAATCTGAAGCAGGCTCCAGTCTCCGAGCTGTCAGCACAGAGCCCGATATGGGGCTTGAACTTATGAACCTCAGTTTAACCAACTGAGCCATTCAGGTGCCCCTATTTTTCTATTGTATATTGGTCTTTATTCTTATTAACTTGTAGGAAGTTTTGATACACTGGGGAGATGGGCTCTTTATGAATTGCAAATATTTTTCCCTGTTTGTCATTTGTTTTTACCTGTTTTTTTTTTTTTTTTTGTAGTTATTCTGTTGATTTTTATAAAATCAAGTGTATTACTCTTCTTTCTTGGCTTCTGGATTTTGCGTCATAATTAGGCCCTCTCCTTACTGAATTCATTCTCCTTACATTTATAGTTAAGCTGACATCTGTCCTGACTTGTTAGGTTGCAGATTCAGGTGTAGCATGTGTAGGGTGGAGCCTGAGACTCCGCATTTCTAATAAACCTTGGATGATGCCCATGCTGCTCATCCAGGATCACACTTTGAGTGGCAGGCCACAGAGCTCATCTGCAGGAAACAGGCCCTGGGCTCCTTTCCCTCCAGACCTCTCTCTGTCCCTGAACTTCTTCCTGAGGTCTACTCCTTCCCCTATCTGTTCTTCCCACTCACTTCTCAATTTCTGGCCCCAGTCTTTGCCCCCAGTCTGGCTCCTATTTTCCAAGACTTCCCAGCTCCAATTTCTAGTATATCACCTGACTATTTACTTTGTGCTCTCCGGAGGGAAAGCCTAGTTGACTCTTCTTGGGTTAAATGTACATTCCTGGCCTAATGAGCAGTGGTTTGGAGCAGGGTCCTCTGCCCACCCCAGCTGCCTGGCCCAGCTCCCTCAGCAGAAGGGAGGATGGTTTTACTATGCAGCCATTTAGCTTTGTGCTGTGAGCATCAAGCTTTGTTAACCCTGGCCCCTGGAAGGAGGCCCATATCAGTGGACAAGGCCCTGACTCTGGAAAAGTTTGTTGGAACCAACCACTTTGGCTGGGGAAGGAGACCCTGACCAAGCTGCTCCCATTGACCCCACTGGCTGACTCCAAAGAGCTCACTCAGGCTTGTCCATGAAAATCTCTCTGTGGGGAGGCAAGGCTCTCCCCGGAACATTTGGGAGAGAATGGAATAGGGGCAAGTTGGCCTAGACAGCCCAACCTCAAAGATCATTTGACTGTGACCACCATGTAGGGACTTCCTTCTCTGGCCATAAAGAGGCCTGCCCCTGCTGGGCTCAGTGGAGGGGGCACGAGGTATGAGACAGGGGTCCAACTCTATTCTTTTGCAGGTGGATATCCAGTTTTCCCAGTGCCAATTATTGAAAAAAATTCATTCTTCCTTGAATTATCTTGTTACCCTTGTTAAAATTCAATTGACCATAAATGTGAGGGTTTAATTTTTGGGCTCTCAGTTCTATTCCATTGATCTGTATGCGTGTCATTATGCCAGTACTATTGTGTGTTGGTTACTATAGATTTGTGATTAGTTTTAAAATTACAAAGTAGAAATTCTCCATCTTTGTTCTTCTTTTTTAAGATTATTTTGACTATTCTGGGTTCCTGTATTTCCATACAAATTTTCAGACCAGCTTGTCAGTTTATGCAAAGAAGCCAGCTGGGACAGGCGTTGTATTGAATCTATCAGTTGCTTTGGGTAATACTGCCATCTTAACAATATTGTCTTCAAGTCTATGAACTTGGCTATCTTTCTATTTATTTAGGTCTTTAATTTCTTTCCGTGGAATTGTACTTTTCAGAGTGTAAGTTTTGTACTTTTTAAAAGAAGTTTATTCCTTAGTATTTTACTCTTTTTTATGCAATTATGAATGGAATTTTATTTATTAAAATATTTATTTATTTTTGAGAGAGAGTGAGAGAGCGGGGGAGGGACAGAGAGAGAGGGAGACAGAGAATCCCCTGTCTGCACTGTCAGTGCAGAGCCCAAAGCAGGGCTTGAACTCACAAACTGCGAGATCATGACCTAAGCTGAAACCAAGAGTCGGACACTTAAATGAGCCACCAGGCATCCTTATTATGAATTGAATTGTATTTTAAATTTCACTTTTGGATTGTTCATTGCATGTGTGTAGAAATACAATTGATTTTTTTTCTAAAGTTTTTTTTTTTTTATGTTATTTTTGAGAGAGAGAAAGAGAGACAGCACGAGCAGGGGAGGGGCAGAGAGAGAGAGGGAGACACAGAATCTGAAGCAGACTCCAAGCTCCCAGCTGTCAGCACAGATCAGCACAGAGCCCAAGGTGGGACTCAAACTCATAAACCATGAGATCATGACCTGAGCTGAAGTTGGACACTTAACTGACTGGGCCATGCAGATGTCCTCGATTTTTGTAGAATGATGTGGTATTCTACCACCTTGCTAAACTCATTTATTAGTTTTAATAGTTCTTTAGTGGATTCCTTAGTTTTATCTCTATATAAGAGATCATGTCATCTACAAATACAAATCGTTTTACTTCTTCCTTTCCGATCCAATGCCTTTTATATCTTTTTCTGACTCACTTTGCCTGGCTGGAACCTCTAGTACGATGCTGAAATGAGAAGTGAAAGTCACCATCTTTGTCTTGTTCCTGACCTTAGGGGAAAGGTGTTCATTCTGTCACCATTAAGTATGATGTTGACGATGGAGTTTTTATAGAAAAAAAAGAAAAGCCTTATAGCAGCACTTCTCACTCTGCACTGTACACATGAATCACCAGGCTGTTAGAATAGAGAGTCTGATGCAGCAGCCCTAGGGTGGAGCCTGAGATTCTGCATTTCTTTTTTTTTTTTTTAATTTTTTTCAATGTTTATTTATTTTTGAGAGAGAGAGAGAGAGAGAGAGACAGAGGACGAGCAGGGAAGGGGCAGAGAGAGAGAGGGAGACATAGAACATGAAGCAGGCTCCAGGCTCTGAGCCGTCAGCACAGAGTCCGATGTGGGGCTCGAACTCACAAACCACGAGATCATGACCTGAGCCGAAGTCGGATGCTTAACCAACTGAGCAACCCAGGCGCCCCAGATTCTGCATTTCTGATAAGCTCTCAGATGATGCCGATGTGGCTGGTCCAGGGAACACACTCTGAATAGCACACTTTGAAGTTTATTCTTAGAACCTTTCTTCTATGAGGGTAACAAAACTCTCTTCTGTACCTACTTCACGAGTATTTTTATCATGAAAGGATATTAGAGCCTTATCTTTTTTTTAAAGGGCATGAAATAAGAGTTTATAAAAAATGACCAAGAAGATCTGAAGAAAAACCAAGTAGAATTTTTAGATATTGCTGATTAGACACAGCTAATCAGCAATATCTAAAAAGTGGGCATTAATAAACTGAAATAGGAATGTAAAGAAATTACCCAAATTACAGCATAGAGAGATGAAGAAATAGACATAGAAGACATAGAAGAAATGACAGATTTTAAGAGATACAGAGGACATAATGAGAAAGTCTAACATACATCTAATCAGAACCCTAGAAGAGAGAATAAAAAAAAAGAAACAAACTGGGTCACCTGGGTGACTTATTCAGTTGAGTGTCTGACTCTTGATTTTGGCTCAAGTCACAATCTTGTGGTATGTGGGGTTGAGGACCACATCTGACTCCCCACTGATGGCTCAAAGCCTGCTTGGGATTCTCTCTCTCTCTCCCCCTCCCCTGCTTACATACTCCCTCTTTCTCTCTCAAATAAATTAATAAATAACCATTAAAAAAACTTGGAGATATAATTTAAATACCATACAATTCACCCATTTATAGTGTACAACTCAGTGATTTTTTTCATATGTCCACAGATAAATGCAACCATAACCATGGTTGAATTTTAGAACATGTCATTCTCTTGTTTTTTTACTCTTAAATATTTCAGTGTTTAGTTTTTAAGAATAAGTACATTCTCAGGGTGCATCTGACTTCGGCTCAGGTCATGATCTCATGGTTTGTGAGTTGGAGACCCTGCATCGGGCTCTATGCTGACAGCTCAGAGCCTGGAGCCTGCTTCAGATTCTGTGTCTGTCTGTCTCTCTGCCCACCCCCCTCCCCACACTCTGTCTCTCTCTTTCTCTCCCTCAAAAATAAACATTTAAAAAAAAAAGAGCAAGTACATTCTCCTACATAATCATGACATAGTAATTGAAATCAGGAAAATTAATAATGATGCAACAATATTATTTAATCCAAGGTCCATATGCAACTTTTGACAGTTGACCTAATGGTGTCCTTTATAGTTGTTCTCCTCTGGCACCCTGGTCCAGGATCTAGTCTAGGATCACACATTACAACTAACTAATCTAGAACAATTCCTTGGTCTTTCCTTGTGTTTCATGATTTCGATATTTTTGAAGAGTACAGGCCAGTTATTTGGTTGAATATCCCTCAGGTTAGATTTGTCTGATGTTTTCTTGTGATTTAAGTTCTGCACTTGGGGCAGAAATACCACAAGAATGATGTTATGTTCTTCATGGTACATCATATCAGGAGGTGTCTTATTCAGCCTGGGATGCTATAATAAAATACCATTCATGAGGGTCTTAAACAACAGACATTTCTTTCTCTTGGTTCTGGAGGCTGGGAAGACCAAGATCAAGGTGCTGGCAGATTTGCTTCTTGGTGAGGGCTTTCTTCTTGGCTTGTAAGCAGCCATCTTTTTGCTGTGCGTACATGGCCTTTTACTAGGCATGTGTTTGTGGAGAGAGAGTTTTCTCTCTCTTCCTCTTTTTATAAGGACAGTAAACCATCATGAGAGCTCTACCCTCATGACTTCATCTAAACCTAATTACTTCCCAAGGTTTCCCACCTCTAAATAAAAATTACAGTGGGGATTAAGGCTTAAACAAATGTGTTTTGAGGTAGTATAAACATTCAGTCTGTAACAAGGGGCACAAGATGTTGCTCTGTCCCATTATTGGTGAGGTTAATTTTGATCAGTTGGTTAAAGTCATCCTACATACTGAATAAGAGGACCAAAACGTCTTTGGCTTTGAGGAAAGAGTTTCCAAAATTTTATTCCTTATTGTAAATTGTTGTGAACTTGTTTTGACTGGCATAAATTATTTCAAGATCACAGAAAAGACAAACCAAAGTGATTTGCATGGCTACCACCATGAATTTCTCTTTTCCAGACAAATCTTCCATTTTCTTTTTTTTTTAAATGCTTATTTATTTCTTTTTTGAGAGATATAAGCTCATATGCACAGGGGAGGGGCAAAGAGAGAGAGAGAGAGAGAGAGAGAGAGAGACTCCCAAGTAGGCTCTGTGCCATCAACTCAGATCTCAATGTAGGACTTGAATTCACAAACTATGGGATCATGATCTAAGCCAAAACCAAGAGTCAGACGCTTAACAGATTGAGCCACCCAGGTGCCCCATAACCTTGCATTGTCTTTACTTCCAAAGTTTCAGATGAACATTTAAATTCTAAATCATTCAACAGAGGAATCCTGCATTTCTATAGGTCAGTGTTATATTCTCCCACCATCCCTCAATCTCAAGGAGAACTCTACATTGGACAATTTTTATGTTTAAGATGTGCCCACATGGGGCACCTGGGTGGCTCAGTCAGTTAACCACCTGACTCTTGATCAGCTCAGATCTTTATCTCAGGGTCATGAGTTTAAGCTCCAAGCCCAGTGTGGAGCCTATGAAAGAAAGGAAGGAAGGGAAGGAGGGAGGGAGAGAGGAAGGAAGGAAGGAAGGAAGGAAGAAAAAGACATGCCAACACAGATACTTGATATGCAAATGTTGTAGTTGAGCTATTCTATGTTTATTTAAACCTTTCACATATATTTTTATATGTAAAATATTTAAGTCAGATTTTTCAAGGTCAAAATGTTTTCCATTTTGTTGAATTTCTTTCATGGTGGCTTTTATCTGTGTGTATGTGTTTGAGTCATAAATTTATGTTTGACTGAACTGAAGCTGTAGGAGTCATAAGTGCATAGTGCATTCTTTCCTCCTGATGGCATTTGCACTTGATTTTGCAATTAGCCACAGGGCATTGCCAACCCAGGACCATTCCCCCATCCCAGGACCACTTTAACCTCCTTCAAAAATTCCAACCTGATAAGGGATTAATATCTTGAATATATAAAGAACGTAAAAAAATTTTTGTTAACATTTATTTATATTTGAGAGACAGAGAGAGACAGCGCAAATGGGGGAGTGGTAGAGAGACAGGGAGACATAGAATCTGAAGCAGGCTCCAGGCTCTGAGCTGTCAGCACAGAGCCCAATGTGGGCTCAAACCCATGATCCATGAGCTCATGACCCGAGCCAAAGCTGGATGCTTAATCAACTGAGCCACCCAGGTGCCCCTATAGAGAACTTTTAAAACTGAAAAATGGGCAAGGAGTAGACATTTCTCAAAAGAAAATATACAGATGAACAGTAAGGACATGAAAAGATGTTCAGCGTCACACACACAAAAAAGTTTTGGTGAGGATGTGGAGTAATTAGAACCCTTATGTGTGTGCTATTGGTAGGAATATAAAATGGTCCAGCCATTAAGTGAAATGAGCCAGTCACAAAAAGACGAATGCTATATGATTCCATTCACATGAGGTGCTTGGAGTAGCCAAAATCACAGAGATAGGAAATAGAATGGTGGTTTCCAGGGTCTGGGGGGTAGGTGAGATGGGGAGTGAGTGTTTAATCGGTATGGAGTTTCAGTTTTGCAAGATGAAAAGAGATATGGAGATGGATGATAGTGGTGGTTGCACGTTATGAATGTGTCACTGAACTGTACACGTAAAAATGGTTAAGATGGGGGGGGGGTGGCTCCTGGGTGGCTCAGTTGGTTGGGCATCTGACTCTTGATTTTGGCTCAGGTCATGATCCCAGGGTCAGGAGATCAAGCCCCACATCAGGCTTCACATTGAGCATGGAGTCTGCTTAAGATTCTCTCTCTCTCCCTCTCCCGCTTGTGTGTGCACTCCCTCTCTAAAGTAATGATTTAAAAATGTAATGGTTAAAATGGCAAGTTTTATGTAATGTAGGTATTTTGCCACAATAAAAAACACTGGGGTGGGTGGGGAGAAGAGAATTCCAACTTAATATGGGAGCTTCAGTTTCCATTCCCACGCTGTGGGGGATCTAGGATTCAGACCCACATTTCAAGTTGGTTTGGGGACTTGCTTACTGCCCACTGTTTGTTTCAGTGCACCTTTCCTGCCTGCTTTCTGAGAGCCTAGTATTGCATTAAAAGGGAAGAATTTGTGAACAGCTAGCTGGTTTGCAGAGGGAGGGCCCTTCGGAATACATGTGTACTCACCCCTATGGAGATAGAACCCTTCTTTTTGAACTCAATTCCTACCAGAAACTTTCAAGTGTTTCATGTTGCCCTTGAAGCATACATGTCTCCTTTCAAACATGCCTGCCACACCATTTTAAAACAGTTTTAAACACTTTCTTCAGGATGAAAATATGTAAGGGGATGAATGGAACATTATTTCTCAACAGAATTGGGGCTGGTCAGGGGGTATCCTCGTTCCCAGAATGTGATGTTTGCAGGAAGAATGGTGGGGTGGGTGTAAGTGGCATGGCTTCTGGGTCTTCATTCCGTACCTCCTAATCAATTCCTGTTTTCTCCCCCTTTCTGTGTCCAGCACAATTACTCGAAAACCATGATGGGTCTCCAGCAGGCACACAGGAAATAGGGATTCGTCGCCAGTGCCTTCCAAGGACAAGACCCCCAGTAACTCCTTCTGCTCCAGAGTGGGGCTGCCAAACCACTTTCCCAGAGCCCCAGACAGCCTGCTCCAAGGCTGGAGCCCAGCCCAGAGTACTCACAGTGGCCTGCCTCCCGACAGGAACATCCTTCACAGGACACTCGTCTTCACAGAACACTTTTGGTTTCATTTCACTGTTTTATATGCAGGGACAGGATAAAATAACTTTCTAGTTTGGACGTTCGGTGCTCACTCAAGAACCTGATTTTATTTCCTGTCCAGGAGGATGTGTTCCCTACGCACAGGTGGGGTCAGAACTGAGACTCGGTAAGAAAGGGAAAACGTAGCTCAGCCACGCTCCTCCCAGCACACCTTTGTCCCACTGGTCACCCTCTTTCCTTCTTTGGATGGACATTCTTAGGGGGAGCTAGCTCTGAGGAGCCCTGGCTCTTTCAGTCCCTGTCAGACTGTAGGTTCTCTTAGGACATCCTCTCTGTGTTCCTGAGCCAGTGAAGGCTGGAGGCTCTCCGTCCTCAGCAACCAGCAGAGAAATGGGTCTAGGTGGCAAGGGCTGAAGGGCAGATTTTTATCTCAGGATAAGAAGAGGCTTAAAATGAGTGTGGCCCTACCTAGAGCCCCACAGTGGGAAGCTGTCTGGGAAGGAGGTTGCAGAACTTGTACCAGATAGAAGGTTGAACTGGATGGCATCAGTCCATTCAAATACCCGGTGACCCTGTTCTTCAGCCCAGCAGTGAGCAGATGGATGGGGGTTTGTGGAACAGAGAAAGTAGAAAGGCATACGTGGGGTCTCTGCCCTCTTCCTGTTCAGCCCCTTTCTCTTTCACGGACCGATACATAATGGTCCTAAAACAGCTTTCAGAGACTCCTGCCACACTGAGGCTTCGCAGAGCAGCTTTGAAGTGCCCCCACTCCGTCCCCCTGGATGAACGTGGGGACTGCCACTGATCGGCACTAATGGTATGCACACAGCCCTACTGGTCAGTCCTCATGTTTCCTTTGGTTGTGGCCAAATAGACAAGTCTGCCCAGGCTCTGCCTACCCTCCCAGCTAGTGGAGGCCTCAGGCAGGGAGTTCTGATTCTTTTCTTTCTCAGCTGCCCCTGCTCTTGTTTGGGGTTCTCAGGCCTTTAGGGCATCTCAGGAAATAGGCCATAGCTAACGGGGTACATCATCTTTTTGGGGCCATAGGAAGTGGCTGTTTGTGGCATTATCAGTCCCCCTTCCCTTCATTCCCTCCCACTGGCTGCAATGGCATGACCCTGCTGGACTTCGCTCCGTAGGATTCCTACACAGCCAGTCCTGGGGCCTGCTGGCCAGGGCGAGCTGAGCCTCTGTCATGGCAGTTGGGCACATCGGTCTAGCTCAATTCATTACGACAAAGGCCTCTGTGGCACAAAGTGAACCAAGTAATCATCGGTGTGGGCAGAGCCACAGAAATAAACCAGGATGGTGCCTGGCGGATCACCCTCCACAGACTCTTCATGGGAGCAGAGGCTTCCAACGTGACAGGGAGCTAGGGGGCATCACGTCCACTCAAATGGGCCTGTTGTTCTAGAAAATAGTTCCTGCTGAGCTAATCTGACCACCAGAATCACCCCTGAGGGGACTTCCAATTCCAACATGGGACAGATAAGATAACCTGAAAATACTGCTACAAACAGAAATGCTGGCTCAAGTAGAAATTCTTTTCAATACAAAGCTAAATTTGCAGGAAAGAAAGAGGACTGCCAGGAGCTGGAGAACTGAAAACCCAAGTGGTCAGCATGGGAACTGGCTGTGGCTGCTAGGGATAGGAAGGGGTGTGAGTGGATTATTGCCCTTGAGTGTTAATGTCCACATATGTGTGAGAAATAAGGCGCTGGCCCATGTCCATAGGAAGTTGGAAGTGGGACCTTCTTCTGCATAAAGTTGGCTCCCTGAAGGCTTCATCCTTCATGAAGAGGTAAGCTAGAAAAAGTTCCCCCACTTTTGGGGAAAAAGTTTCCAGGGATGAAGGGGAACAGGTCCTGGGAGAATTTGCAACCATGCACAGATTTGGATTCAGATTTGCACTGTGTCCAGGAGCCACCAGGCTGAGGAATTCGTGTAAAAATTAGCCCAAGGATAAAGCACCTAGCAGAATAATAAAAAAAAAAAAATTCTGTACATGCCCTTTACTGAGCCACACAACACTCCCACAAGACCCTCATAAACATGAGCACATGCGTGTGTGGAGACAACCTGTCAAAATGGAGGCACGACGAGAGCATGGTCAGACTTTTAAGAAGTTCCGATAACAAATTATTGAATAAAGATTATACAACATATATGTTATGTTTTAAACAAAGACAAAAGTGGGAATCAATATGATAAAGGCTATCTAAATAGATCACAGATTTTTGTAAAAAGGGAAACTTGTAGGAATGAAAAAAATGTAGTTCCAAAAGTTAAAATGACAGACTAGAAACAGCAAAAGAGAGACTTGCTGACCTGGATGTTGGATCTGAAGAAATTGCCTGGAATGTAGCATAGTGGGATGAAGAGAGAGAAGATTGAACGTGTGGATAAGGGACATGGTAGACAGAATGAGAAGCACCAGGATACATGTAATCACAGATTTGGAGGCGATCTCAGGGAGATCACTCTCTCGGCGAGCTCATCCAGTCTCCTGGCTTTGAGCAGCATTCATAGCCAATTCTCCATCTTATATATCTAGCCTAGACTGCTCTCCTGAGCTCCAGACCTGTATAGCCAACTGTTAATGTGGTAGCATTTCCATTTGAATGTCTGTTAAGACATCTACAAATTAGCATGTTTAAAACTAAATGCCTAAGTGTCCCCACAGCCTCCCTAATCTCAGTCCAATTGCTCAGGCTAAATCCTTAGTAGTTTTATACTTCTCTTTTCCTCCCAACACCCCACATCAAATCCATCAAATCCAGTGGAGTTTACCTTCCTACTACATTAAAAATATGACCACTTCCCACTTCTACTGCCCCTGTTCTGACCTAAGCCATGGTCATCTCTTGCCTGGATATTGCAGCAACTTCCTGTGTCCTTGCTTCCTCCCCTGCTCTTGTATAGTCCATTTCCAGATCAGCTGCCTGGTTGATCCTTTTGAAATATAGACCACATCACACATCTTTTCAAACATCACATGGTTCCTGTTTCTCCCAGAGTGAAGCCCAATTCCTCGAAGCAGCTCTCAGGCCCTATATGATCTTGCCTTCTGTGACTTTACTCTCTTCTCCTCTCTTCTCCCCCTTGCTCACTATGCTCCGGTCATGTGGGCCTCCTTACTGTTCTTCAGACATGGCAAGCAGCTTCTGCCTCGGGACCTTTGTACTGGCTGTTTTCCTCTGCCTGAAATATTCTCCCAGATATCCACATGGCTGGCTCACTCACTTCAAGTCTTTGCTTAAATGTCACCTTCTGTAGCAGATACCGTCATGCCTTGATCATAGTCCCATGCACTTGTCATTCTTGCTAGTGGGTTCCCATTGAAAGCATCTGCAGCTTTCTACATCAAGGCTTTCTTAACCATAGGTACGTATTTGCTGCAAAGTGGGCCCAGATGCCAGGGGGTTAACACATTTAGGAGCATCTCAACCAGTGAGTTGGTAGATGAGCACCCTAACCTCCTCTCCTTTGGGGGGACAAGGCATGTTCTCCACTATTTCCTGGAACTCCCCAATAAAAGTACAAATTCACACACAAATGAATAGAATCAAAGGGGAAAAAATATGGTTGCTATATCTTCTGGGATTTTCAGTGAAATAAGACAAAATCATTAAAGTAATTAATGATAGAATTTTTAATGATATATGTTATAAAAGTATAATGAAAAGGATAAGGTTGGACCATTAGAGCACCCAAGGTTTCTTTCAGAAGTGCAGAGAGTCAAGATAGGACAGAGAGCTCTGGGTAGTCCTTCCCTGTCCTCCAGGATCTTTAACCTGGAGGGCTCAGACACCTCTGTTGTTGTCGCCCCTGGCATCGTATGGAGGTTCCAATCCACTCGCCCCCCACCCCCATCAGCTGGGCCTGGGGAATTTGACTCTGGACTTGACTTTTTTTAAATGTTTATTTTAGGGGGGGGGGCGGACATGCACATGTGAGAGGGGGAGAGGCATAGAGAGAAGGAGACACAGAATCCAAAGCAGGCTCCAGGCTCCGACCTGAGCCGAAGTCAGACGCTCAGCGTACTGAGCCACCCAGGCGCCCCTGGAGTTGACTCTTGATAGCAGGCTGCACTTTTCTGAGGCAATACGATACAGAGGTAGAGCACAGGCTTTGGGCCAAGACATACAAGTTAAACTGGGACTCCATATCTTACTGGTGTGGGACCTGGGGGAAGTTGTCCAATTTCCCAGCCTTTTTTCATGTGTAAAACAATGATTAATAATCCTGGCACCATGTATGTCTAGTGCACAGCAGGGCCTCAACCAGTTGAAACTGCCATGACAGTAACAATAAGTACAACAATAATAGGGATATGAATGCGCCCAACATTATGTCTGACAGATGGTGAACATACAAAGATATACCCCCCAAATGTTGGGCTCCCTTTCCAATCCCCAAAATGGATTTTGAATTTGAAAAGGCTGCATTGAGACTGGCATTATCTTTCTTTAATTAATCCTGATTCTGATGGCCTTTAAAGACCAATCCAAAAGCTGACGGTAGAGAGAAGTACTTACTAAAAATATACCTGGTGTCATCGTGGGTGGTGTTACTGGAGGTCAGGCGTCTTGGATCAAGGAAGTAGTAGTCCCAGTGCATACCACATCTGCAAGGCTGCACTTGGAACTTCATGTTGGGGGCTGGAGGCAGAGTTTTTAGCTGGACAGTTTTAGCCCAGGGGAGGGTGACCAGCATCACGAGGGGCTCTGAAAACACTGTCAAGTAAGAGACAGTCACAGAAATTAGAGACATTCAATCTAAAAAGTGAAGTCCAAAGTGGGCTGTGGGACGGGGGGTGGAGGAGCAGATTTTCTGTCCCCTCAGGAGGGAAAAACAAGATAAAGTTTCCAAACCTGGAATGGATGGTCTTGGTGCAGATTGGGCCCCCAGGCCCTGGAGGGTGCAAGCCATGTCTGAGCAGCCCCAGTGAAGGTCCATGTGAGAGGAATCCTCAAACCAGGAAGACAGGACTCTGAGGTCTCTGGGTTCCTTCTAAATCTTAATTCTGTGATTCTGTAGAAAGCAGGTGTGGAAAAGCTAATTCACATATCCTATCCATAGATAAATTTATATTTGAATAAAAAAGATTAAAATATCAAAAGATCAATGGTTGTTTCCGGCTGAAACTGGAAGTGATGTTTTCTCTTTTGAAATTTTAATTTATTAAATATGAATTGCTTTTATTAACAAAAATATCTAATTTAGAAATAATATTTTAATAAAAACAATCTGTCTATGAGCAGATGACAGACACTTCTGCCAGCTCAGCTTTCCAACAATAAAGGGAGAGGCACCCTGTTTCCAGAAATGTATCCGCAAAGGCTAGAAGGAAAAAGGGAGTCTTACATGTAGGGAAGGGGCTTCCCTCAAGGCCAGCCATGACTGTGTGATTTGTGGACTAAGTGGCTTGTGAGGGATGGATTTCTGAATGCAGGTGGGATTTTCCTGTTACGGGTCGCTTGAAGGAGAATCTGTTCTTTTCAGAAAAGCTATAAAAGGCATTAGGAGGCTGGGGTTGTTTGTGGGTGGAGTAGACAAGTACTATTCTTAGGGGATGACTTGCTATGGAACTGTCCCCTGGGCGTCTGCAGAAAGTGGGCAAGCTGAACGAAAGAACATATGGGGCCACATATGTGGCCAGGTGTATGAGAAAGGAGCACAGGATCTGAGAACTCCAAGTCCAATTGCTGCCACTCAGCATCCAGGACCTTGGGAGCTCTTCTCTGCGTCTCAATCTCTACATCTGTAAAGATGGGGCTATCATTGCACTCTCCACTACAGCGATGCTAAGAGGATCACGGGAGATAAAGTCTATGAAGACCTTACGATGCCTAAAGCCCTCCATAAATATCTGTTATTATTCCTATTCCCTCAGAATGGTAGGGAGCTGTGTAAGGTAAGAATCCCTTCTGTTGGGGTGAGAGCCTCAGAAAAGAATGGGAGTTTTGACACCTAGGAAGAGCATTAAAAAGCCCCAGAGTTACAGAAACACATGGTTGGAGGCGGCAGCAATGGTGTCCAAAGCTAAGAAAGATTTTGGACCTGAAACGTGACTTTTCTCAAACCTGACATGAACCCAGGGTCTTCTGCAGCACAAGACCGGATGTTAGTGAGAGGAACATCTAATGGTATTTAGGTGTTTCCATTCCTTTAAATCTTTTCACCTAAAATTTTTTACCATCTGTTTGAGTATTCTAACATTAGTAAAGATGTATAATTAGCTCCTGGAACAGGCCTCGTGGTCTTCTGCCAATGCCACTTTCTTGAAAAGCTCCAGAAGCAGAAGATGGATTAAGAGCCCTTCCCTTGATGGTCGGCAATCCTACAATCCTGGGGCCTGTGATTCTAGGTCAATCCCACACACACAAAGCAAGCCAAGAATCCAAGGGCAAAGAGGATGCAGATTAACTCAAACTTATTTTAAGATTAGACTCTAAATTGAAAAAGAAAAAAAAAACTGTGTTATGAACATGCAAAAAAATTAGCCAATAAAGAAAAAGAGAAGTGCATTTTTTTGAGTTCTGACGTAGCTATTCTTTTTTTTTTAATGTTCATTTTGAGAGAGAGAGAGAGAGAAAGTGGGGACGGAGCAGAGAAAGAGGGAGACAGAGAATCCCAAGCAGGCTCCACGCTATCAGCACAGAGCCCGACATGGGGCTAGATCCCATGAACCATGAGATCATGACCTGATCTGAAATCGAGTCAGGACACTCAACCAACTGAACCACCCAGGAGCTCCATGACACAGCTGTTCTTATCCTTGGTTGCACATTATAATTTATCTAGGGTACTTTAATAAAATCCTGATGCCTGGAGCACATCCTAGACCAATTAAATCAGAGCCTCTGGGATCTGGGCATCGGTATTTTTTAAAAGCTCCCAAGTGTTTCTAATGTGTACACTCAGTTGAGACTACCTTGGTAGAAGGAGTCCTGGACATCTAATTGGTTTTCACCTTTGGCATTGTCCCTGGTTAATATGGTGATAAATTATTGGTTAATCTTAGCAATTATTTAATATACTGTCTTAGAAACAAACAGAAGCTTCTCTGCTGATTAACTTTCAATTCACAAACTTCCCTAGTTTCTGATTATAAAAATCCAAATACTCAAAGGGAATACCTGGGCACGTGTATATTGTATATGTGCACAGGTGATTCTGATTTGCAGTCAAGACTGAGAGACATTGTGACAAGTACTCCATAAACACTGAAATAGATGGGTATGTGGGGCGCCTGGGTGGCTCAGTCGGTTAAGCGTCTGACTCTTGGTTTTGTGAGTTTGAGCACTTTGTTGGGCTTTGTGCAGAGCCTGCTTGGGATTTTCACTCTCCCTCTCTCTCTGCCCCTTCCCCACTGGTGCTGTCCCTCTCTCTCAAAAAAAAAAAAAACTTAAAAAAAAATAGATGGGTGTGGGTGTATGGATAGGTAGGTGGTTGGATGGGGAAAGATGAGGGATTCTCAACCTTGGCACTACTGACATTTTAGGTCGATTATTTGGATTATTTGTTGGGGATGATCCTGTGTGTCGTAGGGTGTTTATCAGCATCTCCAACAGTTACCCACAAGATGTCAGAAACATCCCCCCGGTTATATAGCCCAAAATGTCTCCAGACATTTCCAAATGTTCTCTGGGGACAGAACTGCCCTGGGTTAAGAACCACTGGAGTAGATTAATGAATGGATAGATGAATGGATGGATGGATGAATGGATGAATGAATGGATGGATGGATGGATGGATGGACGGACGGACAGACAGATGGTTGGATAGGAGGATGGGTTGTATTCTCCTTTGAACTATAACATGTTAGCAGTGCCCTCATTAAGGAGTTAAAAAATCTTTGATACATCCATTTTATATCTGTAGGATAATCATGATTATAACTTCTTTGAAAAATTCTCCTTTAACTGATAAATGGGCATTATTCTTCAGTGTTGGGAGAGAACCAATTGGCTCATGTTTTCTGGAGGACTATTAGACAGTGTATTTCCAGAGCCTTAAAATATACATATTGGTACATACATACTATATACATTAGTACCTACATTTTGGATAAAAATTTGGCAATACCTTAAAACTTTTAATTGTGTATACCAGAGTTCTACCATAACCATATGGTATACCCAGAGTTCTACCATAACCATATGGTATACCCAGAATCCTACCATAACCATATGGTATACCCAGAATCCTACCATAACCATATGGTATACCCAGAATCCTACCATAACCATATGGTATACCCAGAGTTCTACCATAACCATATGGTATACCCAGAATCCTACCATAACCATATGGTATACCCAGAGTTCTACCATAACCATATGGTATACCCAGAGTCCTACCATAACCATATGGTATACCCAGAGTCCTACCATAACCATATGGTATACCCAGAATCCTACCATAACCATATGGTATACCCAGAGTTCTACCATAACCATATGGTATACCTAGAATCCTACCATAACCATATGGTATACCCAGAGTTCTACCATAACCATATGGTATACCCAGAATCCTACCATAACCATATGGTATACCCAGAGTTCTACCATAACCATATGGTATACCAAGAGTTCTACTATAACCATATGGTATACCAGAATCCTACCATAGCCATATGGTATACCCAGAGTTCTACCATAACCATATGGTATACCCACAGTTATACTATAACCATATGGTATACCCAGAATTCTACCATAAATGCAATGAAGAAAGCCAACGAGATGCTCAACTTTACTCAGGTGAATTTTGTTATCCACAGCTTTCAGCAAAGGTGAGTGGAGGAGCCAGATTTATTTCCATAGGTCCTGCAGTAAAGGATTCAGCTGATAGTGATGTCCTCAAGTTACTAAAGTTTCCTTCTTCTGTAATAGTAATTGGGTAAAGATTTATCACCTCTTCAATTCCTGGACTTGAGACTAGGGCGAGGATACCATTTCTTTGAATTGCTCACACAGGGGCACCTGGGTGGCTCAGTGGGTTAAGCCTCTGACTTCAGCTCAGGTCATGATCTCACGGTTCATGGGTTCTAGCCCCACATCGGGCTCTGTGCTGACAGCTCAGAGCCTGGAGCATGCTTTGGATTCTGTGTCTCCGTCTCTTTCTGCCCCTCGCCCCACTCACATTTTGTCTGTTTCTCTCTCTCGAAAATAAACATTAAAAAAAAAGTTGTTCTCATTGCCACGTAGTAGTCCATTGTATATAAGTACCATAACTTCTTTATCCATTTGTCAGTTGATGGGCACTTGGTCTCTTTCCATGATTTGGCTATTGTCGAAAGTGCTGCTATGAACATTGGGGTACACGTGCTCCTATGCATCAGCATTCCTGTGTCTCTTGGGTAGATTCCTAGCAGGGCTATTGCTGGATCATAGGGTAGCTCTATTTTCATTTTTTTGAGGAACCTCCACTTTGAAAATAAACTATTATAAAATTAAAAAAAATAAAAAATAAAATGTGGTAAGGAAAAAAAAGAAAAAAGAAAACAAAAATAATAAATAGATATGGTCCAAAAAAAAAAAAAAGTTGTTGAAGTAAACGCACAAACTGCAGAGTTTTGCTCTACTTGAAGAGGGTGCTTACTAAATGTTAGGTGTAACATTGCCACTTCTGCATTTTTCTTTTTAAGTTTATTTACTTACTTTGAAAGAGAGGGAGACAGTGGGGGAGGGGAAGAGAGAAAAGGAGAGAAAGAATCCCAAGCTGTCAGCACAGAGCCCAACACAGGGCTCAATCTCAAGAACTGTGAGATCATGAGCTGAGCCAAGGTCAAGAGTTGGACACCCAACCGACTGAGCCACCCAGGCATCCCTGTGTATTTTTATTTATCTAATAATGTCCCATCATACCATCCTTTGGCCTTGGATCTGGAACTGTGCCTATGGAGCAGTGTAACTTGTTTTTAAGGTAACAAGACATTCAGCTTTCACTGTGTCCACACCAATTGTAGCATCTTCCCCCAAGTGAGATGAGAGGAGGGTCTTTCCAGCAGGGTTCGTAGGAGACATACACTGGCACTCTCAAGGTTACTTCTGTTGAGTAGAGACCTTCCAAAAGACTGCCTGAAAAGCTATTTATCAACTAAAGCTAAACTTGATAGACTTACTGTATTAAGAATGCCAACTTGACAAAGTCATAACAATTTCTCAGAAGGTGAAAGTCAGGGGAGGATATTTATAGGGTGTTAGGGCCTAACCTGGGTGATTTTAAGGAGGATCTTGCGAAGCAGGAAGCTGACTGAGACTAGGCAGAGTTTATAACAACCATTTTGATTGGTAGCCACAGCGAGGCAATAATCATTTTTTAAAATTTAAATTCAAGTTAATTAACATACAGTGTAATATCAGTTTCAGGTGTAGAATTTAGTGATTCGACACTTACATACAACACCTGGTAAGGCGACAATCTTGAAGCAGGTCTTGAGTAAATGCTAGTTTCAATAAGTTAAGCTCCTTTTGTTAGTTCACAGTGTTCCAGATCAAGTATTTCTTGGAGCAAATAGCTAAGCTATTTTTGCTTGTTCTCAATATTATTTAATACAAGGACAAGAAAGTATGCCTGGTATTTTTTAACCCAGAGACAGGAAATTAAGTTGGTTTTAGTTCTCTTTATCAGGTTCCTGCAAACTACTTTGGTTGTAAGCCGTCATTGGTTGCTTATGCTGGTATTATTATTAAAAAATAGTGACAAGTCTTCTCGTTGTCGTACAGAACACCTAATGGATGCCGTTTCATCGTACTTGAGCAACTTGTATAAGCATGACAAGGGAGTCCCCAAATCTTTGACAGGTCAGGTAATGTCTTCACTTGAAGAAAAATGGTGAAAATAGCCCACTCTCTCTCTGCCTTCGACCAGCAATTCTGTTACATCTGCTGTGCTGAAGGGACTGTCTTGAACAAACATTTGAGGGGTGTGAACAAAACTTTGTATGCTGATGATTCCAAAAACACTCCTGGTTTTTACCATGTATGTTTCATTGGCAAAGACACTCATCAAGCGTTTACTTTACCGATTTTCCCTCCCCTACGTACTTACTTAGCCAGATTCACTCTGTTGTTAGAACCAGAAATCCCTTGATGACTAGATTAGTGTTCTATTGCTGCTGTTGTAAATTATCCCAAATTTAGTAGTGTGAAACAATACAAATGTATTATTTTACAGTTTCAGGTCTGACATGGGGCTAAAATCAAGGTGGCACTAGGGAAGAATCCATATCCTTGCCTCTTCCAGATTCTGCAGGGTGCCTACACTCTTTGGCCATGGTCCTGCTAACCTTAAAAATAAAACTGCCAGTTATTTTACCAGCAAAAATGAGTTTAAGAATAGCAGAGAATTGCAATCTGGCACTGTCAGGCTGTGGGCAAAACCCTAGGCAAGTCCTCCAGAATAAAGAAGGGGAACACTTTTTAATAGATGAAAGGGGGAACTTAGGAAGGTTGGATTTAAAAAAAATTTTTTAATGTTTATTTATTTTTGAGAGGGAGACAGAGAACAAGTGGGAAATGGGCAGAGAGAGAGGAAAACACAGAATCCAAAGCAGGCTCCCGGCTCTGAGCTGTCAGCACAGAGCCCAACGCAGGACTCGAACCTATGAACTGTGAGATTATCACCTGAGCCAAAGTTGGACGCTTAACTGACTGAGCCACCCAGGCTCCCCAAGCCTGTTTTAAAAAAATGTTTATTTATGTTCAGAGAGAAAGAGAAGAGAATCTCAAGCAGGCCCCATGCTGTCAGCACAGAGCCCAATGAGGGCTCCATCCCACAACCTCGAGATCATGACCTGAGCTGATATCAAGAGTCAACTCTTAACCAACTGAGCCACCCAGGTGAACCGGGAAGGCTGTTATATACAAAAAGTCCACTAGACTAAACTGGGAGTCCAAAGTAAAGTGGCTTTTCACTGGCTGAGCTGTGACACTCTCATTGGCTGGGCTCTTTATGGAAGAGGAGGAAAGCGTTTCTTCCTCCTGCCGTGATAGTAACTATAGTAGTATCTACTTGCAAGGTGCATCTCTTCCTACTGTGTCTGCAATTGACAAGAGTGACTGGGCTTGAGAGCACCCCCCGCCAACTTCTGGCTCCAATCTAAAAGAAGTTTACACATTAATTTTCACAGCACTCCTTCCTTCCAACTTCAAAGTCATCTCTTTGACAATTCTTCCAGTGTATGTCTCTCTCTGACTCTCCTTTTCTCCCCCTTTTAAGGATGGTTGTTATTACATTGTCCCTATCTGGATAATCCAGGGTAATTTCTTTATTTTTTTAAAATGTTTATTTATTTTTGAGAGAGAGAAAGAGAGCATGAGTGGGGGAAGGGCAGAGAGAGGGGGGGACAGAGGATCCAAAGCAGGCTCTGTGCTGACAGCAGTGAGTCTGATGCAGGGCTCAAACTCACAAACCATGAGATTGTGACCTGAGCCAAAGTCGGACACTTAGCCAAATGAGGCACCCAGGTACCCCTGATAATTTCTTTGTTTTAAAATCAGCTGATTAGCAAACTTGGTTCTAACTGCAACCTTAATGTACCTTTGCCATGTAATCTAACATATTCACAGGTTCCAGGTATTAGGACTTAGGATGTGGACATCTTTGGAGAGAGAAGCATTATTTTACCTACCACAGTCATCAAATGAAGAAGGAGCTTGGCTGACTAGACAGACTTCCTGATGTCCAGCCCTATCATGTGATCACTGGTGACAAGGTCAGGGAAGTCAGAAGTGATTATGAGGTAGGTATTTGGGTATTTGGGTAAACTCAAACTCAAATATCAGATTTTTAAAAATATTTATTCTAGAGAGAGAGCATGAGCAGGGGAGAGGCAGCGAGAGAGAGACACAGAATCTGAAGCAGACTAAAGGCTCTGAACTGTCAGCACAGAGCCCAACATGGGGCTCAAACCCACAGACTGTGAGATCATGACCTGAGCCAAAGTCGGACACTGGAACTGACTGAGCCACCCAGGCGCTCCTCAAATATCAGATTTCGGTACAATACAAAGGCCGAGACTGAACTTCAGTACGTTCCTAACACCCTTTGATCTGGGAATCCACATCTAGAAATTTACTCTACAAAATTACTCATATAACTGTGCAAATTTATACCAACAAGAATATATACTGCCACATGATTTGGATAAGAGGAAAACTGTAGACAATTGTCTGTCCATAGGGGAAAAGTCCGCAAAGTATGCTATACCCTTATTCTGGAATACTTTGCAACTTACATAAAATGAAGTAAAATTATAATTATAGAGTAGGAGAATGGATGTTCATGGTCTATTGCGGTTTTTATAAAAGAGCAAGCTGTGGAACGAAATGCCTGGTATGAAACCATTTTGCCTTTTATGAACGTGTGTCTGTGTGTGTACACAAATGTGTTGGAACATCCAGAGAAAAAGGGCTGGAAGGATATATACTTGTTAGCAATATAAACTGCTCTGTTATTTAGATTTTTGACGATGAACATGCATCACTTTCATTTATCCCTGGACCCAGAAATTCTAATTCTGGGAATTTGCTAAGGAAAACATCATGGTGAAGAACAGAGATTTATCTGCAAAGATACTTACCGTTGTTTAAGAGTGAACAATCGTTAGCACCCAAAATGAAGAGGGAGTTGATTAAATGAGTTGTACATTTATACTTTGGAAGAGTATAATGTACAGTACAGTACAGTTTAATGACTGCATAGCCATTAAAAATAAGATAAACAGGGGCACCTGGGTGGCTTAATCGGTTAAGCATCTGACTTTGGCTCAGGTGATGGTCTTGCGGTTCGTGGGTTCGATTCCCCGTGTCAGGCTCTCTGCTGTCAGCAAAGGGCCTGCTTCAGATCCTCTGTTTCCTCTCTCTCTCTGCCCCTCCCCTGTTTGTTCTTTCTCTCTCTCTCTCAAAAGTAAATATAAAAAAATAAATCAGATACTCTATTAAATGAAAAAAATATATAATTAATATATATAATGTGTTCCATTTCAAATACACATACACATACACATACAAATAAACATATTATTATGCAAATATCATCAGTATTTATTTCTGAAGGGTGGGGTTATGTGTGGCTTTTATTTTCTTCTGACTTTTTGGAAGAGAGGAATAGGAAGTCAAGAAGTCAGAGGTGAGACTATTTCCTCGCTTTTCTCCAGGTTGAACATCAGAGGACAATGTACACTAAGGAACCACAGTCTTGGGGCCGGGTGAGAAATACCAGAGAAGGCAGCTAGTCCCGGGTTCTCTGGAGCAGCCAGTTATAAAGTCTGTGCAGCACTCAGTAATCATGCTGAAAGCATAGTGGTGACTGGTCTTTGCAGCTGGGGCTCACAGCAGGAGGGGCAGACCAGGCAAAAATCCCACAGTCCCAGATGCCCAAGTCTCCAGACTGGAACAGAAAATTACCTCCTTCCAGGCTTTCTCCGTGGGCTGAGCTGACCACTGGGCAGCATCGGACAATATGAGGCTATGGTTACATGGCTGGCAAGAGTATCCACGGGTCATAACCAGTCTCAGACAAAGACTCCATTGTAAGAGTCAGAATTTTTCTGATGATTCTTATGCTTTTTACTGAGGTCAATTTATCAGTTGTCTCATGTTCAATTATGAAAGGATGAAGGCAACACTGGAAACTAAATCACAGCCACCACTTGAAGTTGATGGACTAGAAGGAAGCTACTCAGAGAGCCTGTGATTTTTTTTTTTTCTTAGACCATCCAGTCCCTGAACACACAGACTGGAGGTAGAAGTTCTAGCTTAGAGCTTCCTCACACCATGTGGCCTCTGTGCCCAGTCTGTCTCCCCAGCCAAAACACCAGCTGCTCTTGCCTGTTCCAATTCTGCTCTTTGAGCTCTACATGCTGTGCTGGGCTGGATGCTTGTCTGATGCCACTGCCTACAGGCTAGACATCCTTCCCTCTAGGGGATTCTGGGAGGCTCTATTCCATTCCCTCTTTAGAGCTGATGCACCCAACCCTCCACTGCTGGAAATAATAGTTGCTGACGATTCATAGCTGCACTTCTCACCAGAAACTGCCTTCAGCCAAAGGGAACTGCCTGTGCAGAATATGCTCCCTTCCAGGCTCTTAGCTAATGCTGGTGCATATGGAGATTTAAAAGTCTGCTCTTCGTCACACAATTTAAGTCAACTCTGAGAGCCTACCCCAGCTCCAGATCTCCTTGTAGGATTATCTGAGGCCCCATTTGCAATCTCATTGGAGATCAGCTGCTCCCTTTGCCCAGTCCTGCCTCCCTCGCCCCCTTACTGTTATATCTACTGAGCACATCCTCTAACAACCTAGCCCTACAAGTTTGTTGAACAAATTCCCTGAGGATCAGAGTCTGTTTCAAGGGAAGCCAATCTAAGACATCCTCCTACTGGGAGTCAGGCCTGTGCTTGCTATAGGATCCCAGGAAACAAGCAAATCTATCAGAGGGTAGAGAGGTCTGTGTTCAACCAGACCCGTGTCCATCACTAATAGAGTGCTCTTGGGAGTGTTCCTTGACTTCTCGGGTTCCCAGATGGAACACAAGGAAAGAAGACAGGCTGTCTCTGCTAGTCTCAGAGGTGGTAGAAAGTCTAATCCTATCATAATACATACATATACATAATATAAACTAATGTGTGTGTGTGTGTGTGTGTGTGTGTGTGTGTGTGTGTGTGTGTATTCTCAAGCAAATATTCCCTAGATCCCTAGATCTGGGCACTGAGAGGGCTTTGGAGCAGTTAACACCTCCAACAGCAAGGTACTAGATCTAATCCCAAGTACCAAGATCTTGGCTTCTTTTTTTATTTTTTTTTAATGTTTATTTATTTTTTAGAGAGAGAGAGAGACCAAGTCTGAGCACAGGAGGGTCAGAGAGAGGGAGGGAGACACAGAATCCAAAGCAGGCTCCAGGCTCCGAGCTATCAGCACAGAGCCCGACATGGGGCTCGAACTCATGAACCATGAGATCATGACCTGAGCTGAAGTCAGATGCTTAACCGACTGAGCCACCCAGGCGCCCCAAGACCTTGGCTTCTAAATACCATCCTCCACCAAAAGAGCCAGAATTCCTTGGCTATGATAAGTAAAATTATGAGATGAGCTTGGCATTCCTTTCCAGAAAGCAAGGAAGTTCTCAAAGAATTATAATATTTTTAACAAAAGGACCTGGAAGAAAGTTGGAAGAGGCTCTCATGGTTAAATCTGAGACAATTTGAGATAAAAATTTTTTAAATGATCTCCTCGATCTGCAAATTTAACATAATCACTATCAAAATCCAGGGTTTTTTTTTGTGTGTGTGTTTTTTTTTTTTTTACAAAAATTGACAAGCCAACCCTCAAGTTTATATGGAAATGCAAAGAACCCAAGACAGTCAAAACAATGAACAAAAAGAACAAAGTTGGAGGACTCACACTTCTCAATCTAAAACTTACTGTAAGGGAGAGGTTGGCAAATTTTTTGGTAAAGGGCTAGATAGTAAGTATGTTTGGCTTTGTGGACTGTACAGTCTCTGTCACAACTATCAACTCCATTTTTAGTATATTCAGTGTTGTGGAATCATCCCCACAATCTAATATTAGAACATTTTTTCACCCCTTAAAAAACCTTGTACTATTAGCAATCATTCCTCATTTCCTCATGCCACTTTCCAGCCATAGACAACCAATTTATTATCTGTCTACAGAGTTGTCTGTTCTGGACATTTCAAATAAATGGAATCACACAATGTATGACTGGCTTCTTTCACGTAGCATAATGTTTTCAAGGTTAATCTATGTTGTAGCATGTATCAGTTTTTCACTCCTTTTTATAGCTGAATTATAGTCCATTGTATGGATTTACCATAATTGTTTTATCAATTCATCAGTTGATGGATTTTTGGATTGTTCCCACTTTTGGGCTATTACAAATGGTGCTGTTATGAACCAAGTATGAGTTTTTGTGTAGTTTTCACTTCTTTTGAGGATATACCTAGGAGTGGAATTGCTGGGTCATATTGCAGCTCTGTGTTTAACCTTTTGAGTAGTTGCCAGACTGTTTTTCAAAGTGGCTGTACCATTTTATCTTTCCCGAGCAGTGTTTAAGGGTTCCAATTTCTCCACATGTTAAACAACACTTGTAATTATTTGTCTTATTATAGCCATCCCAGTAGGTATGAAGTGCTATCTCATTGTGGTTTTGATTTGCATTTTCCTAATGACTAACGATGTTGAGCATCTTTTCATGGGCTTATTCGCCATTTGTATATCTTTGGAGAAATGTCTATTTCATCCTTTGCCCATTTTTAACGGGTTATTTATCTTTTTATTATTGAATTGTAAGAGTTCTTTATATAGTCCAGATACATATCCCTTATCAGATACATAATTTGCAAATATTTTCTTCTATATGTGGGCTCATTTTCTTGATGGTGTCCTATAAATCACAAAAGTTTTTGATTTTGATGAAGTCCAATTCATTTGTTTTTCTTTTATTACTCATGCTTCCGGTATCATATCTAAGAAATCATCACCACATCCATAGACATGAAGATTTACCCCTATGTTTTCTTCGAAGACTTTTACAGTTTTCATTCTTCTGAGTTGATTTTGTGAGGTAGTAGTCCAAATTCATTCTTTTGCATGTGGACATTTGATTGTCCCATTATCGACTGCCAGAATTAACAGTCTATATCCTTCTTTTTGTGGTCAAGTTTCCAAGGTTTTGTGATTTTTTTTTTTCCATCGGAATTGTCAAAGCTGAATTTAGTCATGTTAAGTTTCAACATAGTATCACAAATTTCCTACCAACTGTACAAAACATCCCTTTGGGTCAGTTCTAAATTAGGCTCATGCAACAAAATGCACATTTCATTTGAAAGTTTTTGTGCAGGTGTGCCCAAGCTGCCGAATTCAATTTAACATGACCAAATGCCTTAATAGTTGAAGACTTATTTTTTCTTCAGGCTGTCTCTAGAAAGGTTCCAGGCAAATAAAGAGTGAAATCCCAAGGAACCTTTTTTTTTTTTTTTTCCATACCAGCCAAGAAAGGTCGGTACTAAGTAAGTACTTTGGAATAGTGTCAAGGGGGATTCAATTCATTAACAGCACTGATTCTGAGGGGAGGTGCCAACTGCATTACCCTTAAAGTGTAAGTGGTACCTTGACCTCTGGCAATGAACCACAGGATCTTTGGTTGATAAGGAGATTGGGCAGAAATTCTGACATAGGAGAGTGTGGGAAAGGTATAGAGGGAAGATGGATTTACAAAGGCATGATGGGACAAATGGGAGGCTGGGAGAGGGCTCAGATGCCTGGCTGAAGAAATACGAAGAAGTTGTTACGAAAAATTACTTGGAACAAAAAAGAAAAATTACTTGGAAAAAAGGCAAAAAGGCAGCTGGCATGTACTTTCAATGTCATACTGAGAATTAAGAGGGATGATGGTCTCATCCAAAAGTTAATTACCTTTCTTAAAGGAATGTGCTTTGTCACTTACTATCAATTAAAGTTAGATGCTAAAAATTATCCAGTGGAAAAGATAACCCTAAAGGTTATGGTTTGATTGCCGTTTGACATGAACCAATTTTACATCTTATCTAACATTTTATTTATTTTTAAAATATTTATTTGTTTGTTTTGAGAGTGAGTGAGCATGCACTTTTGCATGGGTAGGGGGAAAGACAAAAAGACAGGAAGAGGGGCGCTTGGGTGACTCAGTCAGTTGGGCATCCAACTTCAGCTCAGGTCATGATCTCGCGGTCCATGAGTTCGAGCTCTGCATCAGGCTCTGTGCTGACAGCTCAGAGCCTGGAACCTGCTTTGGATTTTGTCTCCCTCTCTCTCCTCCCCTCCCCAGCTTGCACTCAGTCTCTCTCACTCTCAAATATAAATAAACATTAAAAAAAAAAAAAAAGACAGGAAGAGAGAGAATCTCAATCAGGCTCCAAGCTGTCAGCTCAGAGCCTGATATGGGGCTTGATCTCATGGAATCGTGTGATCAGCCAAGACAAGAGCTGGACGCTTAGCTGACTGAGCCACCCAGGTGCCCCTACCTTACCTAATATTTTAATTCCAATGTTCCTTTTTTTTTCTCCCAATATTCTTTTATAAATGTCTGTGAATACCCAGTTGCTCAACATACTCTTTGAACGAGCTTTGACATCTTACTTGCTCCCTTATATTTGTATAAGTCATGTTTTCAATTTTTGGAAAATAATACTTTGCCAGGATTCAACCTGTGATGACCCACTGACCAAAGGTTGTTAAGTGTCCTTTGAGGAGAAAAAGTAGCCCTCGTTGCAACAAGGAGCTCAACTCCAAACTGCCATGGGATTCCTCCTTCTTCATGGATTTGTAAGGAATTAGATGAAAAAGCTATGAAAAATGCATTCCAAGGGAGAGGGAGGCTGTTTCCTGATGGCTGTGATATTACATCATTGCACAAACCCGAGGAGGCCTGACATGGCAAGTGAGCCAGGCGTTCTCACAGAAGCATGTGTTTAAGGATGATCTTAGGCAGTATTTCATCTCGGCCCCTGCCTTGGCCACCTGCTGCTCCACTGTTGAAAGTCCATGTTGAGGGGCGCCTGGGTGGCCCAGTCGGTTGAGCGTCCAACTTCGGCTCAGGTCGTGATCTCACGGTTCACGGGTTCAAGCCCCGCATTGGGCTCGCTGCTGTCAGAACAGAGCCCGCTTTGGACCCTTTGACCCCCTTTCTTCTACCCCTCCTCCACTCACACACTTTCTCAAAAATAAATAAACATTAAAAAAAAAAAAAAGGAAAGAAAGTCTATGTTAAGACATTCAGATGATCCTAACTCAGCACATAGAGCTGACTACTACTTTGGTTCTCTGTGGGAAAGGAGAGAATAATCCTCTTGGCTTCAAGTATGGTCCAAAGTGACTAACAAACTCACCAGTGGGGTTACTGTTCACTGCCTGGAAATGTTAACTGTTTAGAAGTATTTCTCAGTTAGTTCGAGAGCTCCCCAAAGGCAGAGATGATCTCAAATCCCCTATTTCTACCCATAGGAGTTGGCATACAGAAAGTATTCGATAAATTGCAGTTGAGAGAACCCGTTTCTGGAAAAGTCCTATTGGCAGGTACTATAACTAGTGAACCAAAAAATCAAAATAAAAGATGTTCATGGAGAGAAGCAGAAATCTACTAATTTATTGCTCCAAGCTTGGGATTAATTTCAACTTGCTTGGGTTTCTCATGGTAGGGCTGAAATAGTTTGAGTTAGATAAAACAGCAAAAAAAAAAAAAAAAAAAAAAGGTAACATTTTGTAACTTAATAGAAATTTGCCTTTTTCAGTACAATTTGAGCACCAATTATCAGACAAACCAATTTCTCAATAAAAAGAAATGCATAGGACATTATCGTACTTCCTTAGAGTATGCATATCATTTTTCTTTCTGAGATACAAATAGTTGTGAATGCTGTCTAGGGAGGCAAAAATTAGAGTGTCAGAGGGATAAAATGACAGAAAATTGTTTTTTCCATGTGGGGGGCTTGGCTGAATTATGTTCAGTCATATGTTAGGGTTTAATAATGTGAGCTAAACAGACAAAAGCTGTGTATATTATAATAGTGTTAAAAGACACAGTTTATAAACATTAATCTCTAATCTCAAATATAATTCACATTCATTTGGAATGGACAACAGTACACATTTACTGTTTTTTTTAAGGCCATTTATTTTACGTGAAAAACTATTTTATTATTTTTTTAATTTGTTTTAATGTTTGTTTATTTTTGAGAGAGAGAGGCAGAGAGTGAGTGGAGGAGGGGCAGAGAGAGAGGGAGACAAAGAATCCAAAGCAGGCTCCAGGCTCCTAGCTGTCAGCACAGAGCCCAATGCAGGGCTCGAACTCATGAACTGTGAGATCATGACCTGAGCCGAAGTCGGACGCTCAGCGCTAAGCCATCCAGGCGCCCTATATTTACACTTTTGCCCAAAGCTGTCTTAATTCTCCTGACTTCTGCCAAATTATAAAATAGAGAGATCTAAACAATCTGGACATCCATCAGATTATCACACCGGTCAACCATACTAATGACATCATGCTAATTGAACCAAACAAGCAATAAATGGATAGCATTGTAAAGTCCTTGGTAAGACTTGTGTGCTCCAGTGACTGGGAGAGAAGTCCTATGAAGACTCGGGTCCATCATACTCAGTAAAATTTTTAGGAGTCTAGTACTCTGGGACATCACCTCCAAAATAAAAGACAAATTATTGCATCTCACACCTCCCACTACCAGGAAGAAAGCACAACACATCCTTGCCAATATTCAGTATGGTCAGTCTCTTTAACTTCAGCTATTCTTTTTTTTTTTTAATCGCCTTATTGTCAAATTGGTTTCCATACAACACCCAGTGCTCATCCCAACATAACTTTAGCTATTCTAATAATTGTTGTGTAATGGTCTCTCGTGCCATTTTTAATTTCCATAATTATTTTGCATGATGTTGAACATGTTTTCATGTTCTTACTTGCCATCTGGATATCTTCTTTGATGAAGTGCCTGTTCAAATCTTTTAGTCATTAAAATTGTATCATTTCCTTATTGTTGATTTCTCAGAGTTCTTTACATGTGCAAGTCCTTTATCAGATATATGCCTTGCAAGGGTTTTCTCCTAGTTTATGCTTTGTCTTTTCATTTTTTAAACAATGTCATTTGAAGAACGGGAGTTAAAAAATTTTTTTTTAAATGTTCATTTATTTTTGAGAACGAGAAAAAGAGAAAATACAAGTGAGGGAGGGGCAGAGAGAGAGGGGAACAGAGGATCCAAAGCTAGATGTGCCCTGGAAACAGGGAGCCCAACGTGGGGCTCACAGACCATGAGATCATGACCTGAGCTGAAGTTGGATGCTTAACCGACTGAGCCACCAGGCGCCCCTGATGAGCGGGAGTTTTAAATTTTGAAGTTCAACTTATCAATTCCATCTTTTATGTATTGTGCTTTTATTGCCTAAGTGGAGGTCACAAGGGTTTCTTCCATTTTCTTTCTTTAAAAAAAATTTTTTTTAACATTTACTTTTTTGAGAGACAGAGGGAGACAAAGCATGAGCAGGGAAGGTGCAGACAGAGAGAGAGAGAGGCACAGACTCAGAAGCAGGCTCCAGGCTCTGCTCACAAACCACAAGATCATGACCTGAGCCGAAGTCGGACACTTAACCAACTGAGCCAGTCAGGTGCCCCTTCCATTTTCTTTTATAAGTTTTATAATTTGAAGTTTCACATTTAGGTCTATGATTCATTTGCAGTTAATTGCTGTATAAGGTGTGAGATATGGATCCAAATTTGTTTTATTTTTTTGCACATAGAAGTCCAGTTGTTCAAGTACCCCTTGTTGAAAAGTATATCCTTTCTCCACTAAATTGCCTTTATGTCTTTGTTAAAATAGTTGTCCCTACTTGTGTGGGTTTGTTTTGGGACTCTATTCTATTCCTTTGGTATATGTGTTCCTAACTTTATGTTAAAACCAAACTATTTTGAGTACTATAGCTTTATAATAACTACTGTGATTATATAGTATCAGCCTTCCAACTTTGTTTTTTTCTTTTTTGAGTTGTTTTGACCCTTCTAGTTATTTGAATTTCTATGCTAATTTTAGATTTAGATTCAATAAGTCAATGTTTTCAAAAAAGCTTACCGGGATTTTGATCGGTATTGCACTGAATCTATAGATAAATTTGGAGACAATTGATATTTCAACACTATTGAATCATTTTTTAAGTTTATTTATTTATTTTGAGAGACAGAGAGAGAGAGTGAGCAGAGGAGGGGCAGAGAGAGAAGGAGAGAGAAAAGCCCAAGCAGGCTCTGCACTGTCAGCACGGGGCTTGACTTGGGGCTTGACATGGGGCTCGAACTCATGAACTGTGAGATCAGTACCTGAGCTAAAACCAAGGGCCAGCTGCTTAACTGACTGAGCCACTCAGGCGCCCCAACACTACTGAGTCTTTTAACCATAAAGAAGGTATATCTTTCCGTTTAATTTTTTTCAGCAGTATTTTAATTTAGGTTTTATTTTAAGCAGGTTTTCTTTAATTTTTCTTAGCAGTATTTTATATAGTTTTCAGTATATAGATCTTTCATATCCTCTGTAAATTTATCCCTAAGTAGTTCCTATTTTTATACTATTAATGATATTGCTTTCTAAATTTAATTTCCATTTTTTTATTGCTAGCATATAAAAAAAGATCGACTTTTTTTCCCTGTGGTTTCTTCTATAAAAAGCTTATTAAGATATAATTCATACACAATAGAAGTCACCCATTTAAAGAATAATTTCAATGGACTTTAGTATATCCACGGACCAGCGCGATCTGAGAATATCTGTCATCTCCCCCAAAACCTCATGTGTATTATCGGTCGCTCCTCATTTCTCCACCCCGCCTCCCTTAGCCGCGGGCAACCACTACTCTTTGTTCTGTCTCTATGGAATTGCCTATTTGCATATTTCAAATGAATAAGATCATACAATATGTAGTGTTTTGTGGCTGGCTTCCCTCACTTAAAACAATGTTTTTAAGACTCATCTATGTTGTAGCATATTATCAGACTTCATTTCTCTTTTTTACTACTGACTAATATTCCTATCGTGTGGATATACCATGTTTTGTTTATCCATTCATCAGCTAATGTACATATTTGGGTTGTTTCCACTTTTTGTTACTACAAGTAATGCTTCTACCAAGTTCATTTGCAAGTTTTGTATAGATGCCTGTTTTTAATACTCAAAAGTGGAATTGCTGAGTTATATATTAACTGTATATTTAATATTTTGAGGAACTGGGGGGCCTAGATGGCTCAGTTAGTTGAATATCTGACTCTTGATTTCAGCTCAGGTCGTGATCCCAGGGTTGTGGGATTGAGCCCCATGTTGGGCTCTCCACTGCATGGAGCCTGCTTGGGATTCTCTCTCTCTCCTCTCTCTCTCTCTCTCCCCCCCACTCCCTCTCTCTCTGTCTCCCCTTTCTCTCTCTGCTCCTCTCCCCTGCTTGTGCTCTTTCTCTCATTTGAGGAACTACCCAGACTGTTTTCCAAAGTGGCTTCACAATTTTATATTCTTACTGGCAATGTATGAGAGTCCTAATTTCTCCACATTCTTTCAACCCTTACTGTTGTCCGCCTTAAATCTAGCCATCCTAGTGGATATAAATCAGCATTTAATTACGGTTTTGATTTGCATTTCCCTAATGACAATGGTGTTAAGCATTTTCTTCATAAGCTTATTAGTAATTTGTAGATTTTCTTTGGAGAAGTGTCTACTCAGATCCTTTGCTCATTTTACTTTTTAATCGATTAATTAATTAATTATTGCTTAGAAGAGATTATTCTGAAGGTTAGTTTCTAAAATTAATATTTGATACATTATAGTTACAAAGTTAAAACCCTAGTTTTTCCTGTCCTTTTAAATTTTGCATATAAATTTTCTTATTCTCTTAGCGATTTTTTTTAAGTATAGGTGACACACACTGTTACATTAGTTTCACTTAATATGCAACATAGTGATTTGACAACTCTATACATTATGCTATGCTCACCACAAATTAACAAATGTAGCTACTATCTGCCACCATACGACTTCTTTGCCCATTTAAAAAAATTGGGTTAATGATCTTTTCATTATTAACTTTAAGAGTTCTTTATATTTTTCGGATATGTCTCTTATCAGATATAGGACTTGCAAATATTTTCTCCCATCCGGTGGGTTACCTTTTTACTTTCTTGATGGTATCATTTCTAGCACAAAAGTTTTAAAATTTTATGAAGTCAAAATTATTTTGCCTATCCTAGTTCCTTTGCCTTTTTTTTTTTTAATGTTTACTTATATTTGAGAAAGAGAGTGAGAGAGGGAGAGAGACTGTGCATGAGCAGGGGAGGGGCAGAGAGAGAGAGAGAGAGAGAGAGTGAGACAGAGAGAGACAGAATCTGAACCAGGCTCCAGGCTCTGAGCTGTCTGTCAGCACAGAGCCCAATGCGGGGCTCAAGCTCACAAACCATGAGATCATGACCTGAGCCAAAGTTGGACTCTCAACCGACTGAGCCACCCAGGCGCTGCCCCCTTTTTTTTAAAATTTAAGTTAATCTCAACATGTGGCTTGAACTCATAACCCAGAAATCAAGAGTCACATGCTCTTCTGACTGAATCAGCCAGGTGCCCCTCCATTGCCTTTTCTTATAATAGAGTCATGATTTTTAAAAAATTTACTCTCTTTGAGGTGCTTGGGTGGCTCAGTCCGTTGAGTCTCTGACTCTAGATTTTAAAAAATTTATTCTCCTTTTTAAAATATTTATATTTTAAAAATGTTTATTTTTGAGAGAGAGAGAGAGAGAGAGAGAGAGAGAGAGAGAGAGAGTACAAGAGGGGAAGGGGCAAAAAGAGGGAGACACAGAATCCGAAGCAGGCTCCAGGCTCTGAGCTGTCAGCACAGAGCCAGTTTGGGGATTCAAACTCACAAACCGTGAAATCATGACGTGAGCCAAAGTTGGATGCTTAACCGACTGAGCCACTCAGGCGCCCCTGAGACTCTGGATCTTATATAAATGTATTTTAGCGGGTTTTCTCTGACACCATGCCAGAGAGGAATGGGGTACCACCTCCTTACTGCCAGGTGGGGGTGAAATTCTAGACTTCCCATTTGACTTTCTTGATACCTCAAGAGGGAAATTGTATCTTGGTGCCTTGTTCCTTTGTATGGAAGTCAGGTATCTTGCCTCACGCTATGCCTGACATCACCTTGGTTGTGAGGGGGAGGAGTGACTTTTAGGAGGGGAGGCCTTATTATTGCTGGGTGTTGGTAAAAGTTCCATCTTCACACTCAGCCTCCTCTGATACTGAAGGGTAAAGGGAGAAGTACCTTTTTATGGTTGGTGGGAACACGTCCAGAATCCCCATGTGGCCTCCACTGACACCATAGAGGGGCCTCAATACCACCAGGCAGTGATAAACAAAATCCCAACTTCCCATTCAGTCTTCTCTAACACCACCCCTCTGGAAGTGAGGGGTGGTGCCACATTACAGCTGGGAGGGGCACTGTAGGCTTCCCATTCCCGAGGTATTGCTGACAGTAGACAGAGACCATGGTTTTATTCCATGTGGTTTGGTAGGGTAGGGAAGTATTGTCTATTTCTCTCTTGGTAGGTTGCCCCTTTCTTGGGGCATGAGCTAGAGAAGCAGCTTGTGGGGGGGCTTTCTTGTGTGTGTATTCCTGTTGGCCTTTCTTAGTTGCCAGCTTCTCTAGCACCCAGTCTAGGGTATAGGAGACCAAAAGAGAAAACCCAGGTATGGCATCACTGTATCATCCTGCGATCCCAAAGTCCCAAGCCAGTAAGACTTCAGAGTCATTTTGGTTTACTTTATGCATAATGTCCAGGGTTTTTGTTTTATTTTTTTCAGCTGCTCTTTTTAGAGGAATAAGATATGTATTTATTCCCTCTTTATCCAGAACCAGAAGTCAATATTATCTAAGTACAACACTTATTTCCCCATTTCTTAACACTTTACTTTTCAGTTTTCTTAATATAGGGCGTGCTTACTTCTGATTAAGGTTATTATACTTTTGTTGCCATTATGAATGAAATTCTTTTTTTCTTACATTTTAAAATTGGTTAGGGATGCCTGAGTGGCTCAGCAGGTGAAGCATCCAACTTTGGCTCAGGGCATGATCTTGTGGTTCATGAGTTGGAGCCCCACATCGGGCTCTGTGCTGACAGCTCAGAACCTGGAACCTGCTTTGGATTCTGTGTCTCCCTCTTTCTATGACCCTCCCCTGCTTGTATTCTCTCTCTCTCTCAAAAATAAATAAAACATTAAAAAATTAAAATTGGTTAACGCTGTTCATTTTTGCAAAGAAAAGAATTAATACAGTAGGTCTGGTTGCTCAGTCTTTGCATGTCCCAATGTTTGCCTAGAACCCTGTTAACCCTTGGCCAGCCACTAAGAATAGGGCCTTCAGAATGCCTTTGTGTTCCTGATAACGTTCTGCACGCCCAGAACAACGACGGCGCTGCGCCACTTTATCAGGACTGCTTTGCACAAACACCAGGATTGATGATGTGTCTCACTTCATGGCTGGGGTCCTGAGTATCAGTTATCGTGGATGGTCATTGTAGCCAAAACAGTTGCCTATGTGACCAACCTGTGACAAAAGCTTCAGACCTCTGGACCAGAGTGAGCTTCCTTGGGCAGACATTTCACATATCCTTCCAGTTTGCTGCTAGAAAGAGTGTATCCTGTGTGGTCCCAGGAGGGGAAAGACCTGGAAGCCTCTGTCTGATTTCTCTGCACTTCACCCAATGCATATTTTTGTTCTTCTGCTCTTACTCTGTATCTGTTGCTGTAATAAAGCCTTAGCTGTGAGTATAGCCTGCTAGTAAGCCTTGTGAATCATTCTAGTAAACCACTTGACTTGAGAATGATCATGGGACTCCTAAAACTAAAAAAAAAAAGGCTAATCTCGTATCTAGCCACATTGATATTAAACTTTTATCAGAGCTGCTAGTTTACTAGTTGATTTTCTTAAGTATCTACATATTGTCTGGAGAAAATGTCTAGTATTTTCCTCGCCTTTATTTATAGGCATTAATTAATCTGTTAGGCCCTCTAGTACAGTTTTATCTATCAGTATACTAATGTTTAGTTTTAATGGGAAAGTTCCCAGTAGTTCCCAATGTTCCCAATGTTTGCTGTAATTTTCCAATAACCATTTTCATATGAAATTTTCTTCTGCTTCTAGTTCACTAAGGGTATTTGGCAATAATGAGTGTTAAACTTCATTAATATTTTTTACATTTACTGAGATAATCATATACATCTTTCTTTTTTTTAATTTGAGAGAGAGAGAGAGAGAGAGAATACCAGTGTGGGGGGGTGAAGGACAGAACGTGAGAGAGAGAGAGAGAGAGAGAGAGAGAGAGAGAGAATCTCAAGCAGGCTCCACATCAGCGTGGAGTCTGATGCAGGGCTTGATCCCATGATCCCAGGATCATAATGTGAACTGAAATCAAGTCTGGCGTTCAACCCACTGAGCCACCCAGGTGCCTCTAAATTTTTCTTCTTTAATGAAGCAGTCTGGCATCTCTTTTAAATATTTGACTACTCTTTATTTCCTGTGTGGTTATTCAAGCTCTCTGTTATTTTTTTAAGATTGTCTTTTTAAAATATTTTTAAGAAAGAGACAGAGAGCAAGTGGGGGGAGGGACAAAGAGGGAGGGAAACACAGAATCAGAAACAGGCTCCAGGCTCTGAACTGTCAGCATAGAACCTGACACAGGGCTCAAGCCCACGAACTGTGAGATCATGACCTGAGCCAAAGTTGGGTGCCTAACCAAATGAGCCACCCAGGCAACCCTAACATTTTATTTTCAAGTAATGTCTACATCCAATATGGGGCTCAAACTTACAACCCCGAGACCAAGAGTCACATGTCCCACCGACTGAGCCAGCCTGGGGCCCTGAAAACTTTCCGATTCTCCATCCAAGTTTGCGGATTTTCATTTTTCCAAGAATCCATTGTCTACTTTTTCTTTATTAGAAAAATTTTAACTTTAAATGAAACAGCGAAGAACAACTGGTAATACTAAACGTGATTTTTCAAAAGAGATCTTTTTATATGGATATACTAAATGTAAGTAATATTGTTAATATGAATAATGTTGTGGTCTTTGTCACTTAACATTAAAAAAGTATCTGCCTAATCTATGCCTCATCTTACGCCCAGGCTTTTCCCCTTCAATTATGAAGTATATATTGCATAGAACTCTCTTTGAGGTACTGCATTAAATGTGATTCTTATGCACTTGGTTGCAACTTTTTTTTTTATGTTTATTCATTTTTGAGAGAGAGAAAGAGAGAGAGAGAGAGACAGTGTGAGCAGGGGAAGGACAGAGAGAGGGAGACACAGAATCTGCAGCAGGCTCCAGGCTCTGAGCTGACAGTACAGAGCCCAGATGTGGGTCTTGAACTCACAAACCGTGAGATCATGACCTGAGCTGAAGTCGGATGCTTAACTAACTGAGCCACCCGGGCGCCCCAAGCAATGTTTCTTTCTAATATACTCTATCAATGAATTTGTTACCCATCTGTGTAGACATTGCTAGGCTTTGCTCTTTAGCTGTTATGTCAGACCAGGTTTGTGTAGATATTATCACCAAATGGTAATGATATTTCCCATCCAAAGTGCTCTTCTAAAACCTTGCCACTCCCCCATTAAGAGGTGGAGTTATGCTCCTTCCCCTTGAACTTGGTTGGGCCTTGTGATTACTTCAACTAATAGAGTATAGTGGAAGTCGATGCTATGTGACTTCTAAGGCTGGGTCATAAAGGCAATGTAGTTTTTACTTGGCTCTTTCTTAGGAGGCTCACTGTTAGAAACAGCCACTATACTAAGAAAAAGCCCAGGCCACATGAAAAGGTCTAACAGGAAGAACTAAGGACCTTAGTCCTCAGCCCTGGCCAAGCTGCCAGCCAACGGCCTGCATCAACTTGCCTGCAACATGTGTGAGCCACCCTGGAAACGGATCTGCGAGCTCTCAGTAGAGCTGTCCCAGGTGACCCCATGTGGAGCAGAGACTAACCTCTCCTGCGTGAGTCCTGACCTGGTTGAAAATTTGTGAGCACAACAAATAACTACTTTTTATTTTAGAAAAAAAAATTAATGTTTATTTATTTTTGAGAGAGTGAGAGAGACAGAGTGTGAACAGGGGAAGGGGCAGAGAGAGATGGAGACACAGAATCTGAAGCAGGCTCCAGTCTCTGAGCGGCCAGCACAGAGCCCGACACAGGACTTGAACTCACAGACCGCGAGATCATGACCTGAGCCGAAGTCAGACACTTAACCGACTGAGCCACTCAGGTGCCCCATGACTATTTCTTATTTTAAATCACTGTTTTATTAAGCAGCAATTGATAACATACAAAGATAAATATGAAAGGTAGTTGAGAGTGGGAAGCATATTGCTTCTGAATTTCCCTGTTCATTCATTTAAAAGCTTTCTTCTCATGGCTTCCACAAGACCGCATTCTCCTGTTTTCTTCACTTCGGTCTCTTTGGTGGCTTCTCATTCTTTATGACCTATAAATACTAATGTTCCCAACATTTTATCTGCCCTTTTCTCTAGCTATACTTTCTCCCTAGGAGATCTCATGCAGACTTGTACACTGATGACTCCAGAATCTATGTGTCTATATCTATAGCATTCCTCTAAACTTCTGACTGGTAATGTTGAACTGGTCACTGTATATCTCCATTTGAATGGTCAGCAACATTTTCTGCCTTAATACATTCAAAGCAGAATTATTAATCCCACATCCCGTGACCTATTTCTCCCCCAGTCTCCATAAGTGTCTGCCAGTCACCCAGTTGCTGAGGTATAAAAAATTTAGGATTTATCTTCGATCGCTTTCTTTCTCTCACTTCTTGTGTCCAAACCATCAGCAATATTAACAGACAATATAATATTCTGCATCTGTCATTGTTCAGATATATTTATAAAAGCACTTACATGAATATGCATACATACGGCTTTCGGCTTAATTGAAATAGACTCCGAACACTTACTACTCTGGAACTTAACTTTTTCAGTTGATATCCCTATGTCAGTAAATACAGATCCAACTCTGTTTTTTTTCCTCCCAATTTCTTATTGGATCTCTAAATATAAACAAACATCTTGTAGTTTTATATATACACAGGATCGCAATTATTTACTGGGCTATGGTGCTAATTTTTCCTTTTTCTTTTTTTTCTGTCACTTCCTCCTTCCTTCATTTCTCCCAATTCTCAAATCAAGATAACTCAACTAGAGGCACCTGGGTGGCTCAGCCAGTTAAGCGTCTGACTCTTGACCTCGGCTCAGGTTATGATCTCACGGTTCATGGGATCGATCCCCATGACAGGCTCTGCACTGACAGCACAGACCCTCATTGGGATTCTCTCTCTCTGCCCCTCCACCATTTGCATGTGTATGTGCTCTCTTTCAATAAATAAATAAACCGTAAGAAAATGTTAAAAAAAAAAGATAACCAACCAAATGATATACATCCACTTGTATCTTTCTCTGTACTCAAAAAATAAGAAAATATATGTATGTATATATAAGTTTAAACATCTTAAGCTTTTCCCATTCAACAAATCCCAAAGCCTCATGGAAACTCCTCCGGAACATTTAGTATAGTGAAAATTCATTCTGTTAAGTGACATTGTTCACATTTCTTGGTATGAATATTGCAAAATGTATTCTTCCATTCTTCCATTCCATTGTTTACGAGCATTCTCTTTATTTCCCCCAATACGAGTAATGATACAATTAATATCTTTGTACATTTATTCTTTGTACAAGTTTTTATTTCTACAAACTAGAATTTCAGAAATAGAATTTGCTGAGTCAAAGGATAAACACAAGTTTTTATTAAATAGTAAATAGACAAAATTATTAATCAAGCAGAGGGTAGACAAAGAACAGTAAAACAACTGCCTATGTACTTACCACCAGTATAAGAAACAGAGCTTTAGCGATTCTCTGAAGCCTCCTGGGTGTTCCCATATGGTTCCTTCAACTCCTATAGAAAAAAAAAAATCTGAATTTTTTTTGCTTCTCCCTTCAGTTTTCCCTTTGCGTTTTGTCATGTTTTTTAAAAAATGTTTATTTATTTTTGAGGTGGGGAAGGGCAGAGAGAGAGAAAGAGAGAATCTCAAGCAGGCTCCGCACTGTCAGTGCAGAGCCTGATGTGAGGCTCCACCTCAAGAACTGTGAGATCATAACCCGAGCCAAAATGAAGATTCAGATGCCTAACGGACTGACCCACCCAGGTACTCCTGAATTTTGTTGTTTAAATCCCTGCATAATGTTACTTTTGACTTGTAAAACTTTATATGAATGAAAAAAAATTATATTCTTTTATGTCTTTTTTTTTCCTGCTATTATGTTCCTGAGATTTTTTGTTTTTTTAACATTTATTTTTTTCTTTGAGAGACAGAGCGCAAGCGGAGGAGGGGACAGAGAGAGAGAGAGAGGGAGACACAGAATCTGAAGCAGGTTCCAGGCTCTGAGCTGTCAGCACGGAGCCCAATGCAAGACTTGAACCCACGAAGCAAGAGATCATGGCCTGAGCCGAAGTTGGATGCTTAACGACAGAGCCATTCAGGTGCCCCTGTTCCTGAGATTTAACCATTTTGATAGGTGTAGCTGGAAATTTCATTTTATTTTTTATTTTTGGTGGGGGGGGCAGAGAAAGAGAGGGAGACAGAGGATTTGAAGCAGGCTCTAGGCTGAGAGTGGAGAGCTCGATGTGGGGCTTGAACTCATGAACCATGAGATCATGGCCTGAGCTGAAGTCGGATGCTTAACCAACTGAGACACCCAAGTGCCCCTGTTTTCAAATGCTGTTTAATCATTCATTACATAAATACACTA
The DNA here is from genome assembly GCA_030068075.1 of Paguma larvata. Taxonomy (NCBI): domain Eukaryota; kingdom Metazoa; phylum Chordata; class Mammalia; order Carnivora; family Viverridae; genus Paguma; species Paguma larvata. The sequence goes on along the minus strand of CM057842.1, from coordinate 15,699,312 downwards.
CAGTTGGTGGGACATTTGCCAATACTGCTATGAACATTTCCAAACACCAGCCTTTGTGGTATACGTGCAAGTTTCTCTAGTTTGCATATTTAAGAGTGTAATTGTTGGATTGTAGGGTATGTCTATATTCAACTTTACTAGGTAATGTCAAATTGTTTTCCAAAGTTGTTATGCCAATTAATACTCCCACTAACACTGCATTGTGTCTTATTTCCCTAAAACATCTTTTCAATGTTTCTTAGCTGTTATTTTTTCCTCTTTGGTGATACTTGCCGGTTCAAAAAATTGGGTTCTCTTTTTCTGATTTGCAGGAGTTTGTTATATATTCTAGATCAGTGCTGTCCAACAGAAATAAAACGCAAGTCAGAATGTAATTTCAAATGTTCTAGAGGCCACATTTAAAAAAGTGATAATAGTCTACGGCCATACCACCCTGAACGCGCCCGATCTCGTCTAAAAAAGTGATAATAGGCCGAATTAACTTTAATAATATTTTTTACTTAATAATACAATTTACCAAAATATTATCATTTCAACATGTAATACAGAAAAAGTTTTTTTGTACTAACTCTTTGCAATCTGGTGTCTATTTCATACTTACAACACATCTTAATTTGGCCTAGTTAGCATTTTAAGTACTCACCACATGTGGTTAGTAGCCACTGTACTAGGGTGTAGATACTTTTGTTGTTGTTATGTGTGTTGTAGGTCTTTCCCTCCAGTTTATGATTTCTCCTTCCACTTTTTGTCTTTTGACAACAATGTTTCAAGGGAGCTGAATTTTGACTTCTTTGGTGTGCACTTTGAATTTTAAGAACATTTTTTTCTATCACATGGGCATGTACCAAAGATAATTATTCTGTATTTTATTCTAAATCTTTTCATGTTTGCCTTTTATATTGAAGTCTTTAATCCACCTGGAATTGACTTTTGGGTTAAATATGAAATAAGGACTCGTTTTTACTTGCTCTTCAGATGGATAACTAGCAAGATAACCCAGCTCTAATATTTTGGTGTTGGTGTTGTTTTTGTAAATGGTATTAAATGGTACGCTTTATTTGCTTGTGCTTTCTAACTGCTGGATTATGGAAATGCAGTTGACTTTTCTTTTTTATCTGAAAACCTTGAAGAAATATCTTTAGTTCTAAGTATTATTCTGGGTTCTCTAACTAGACAATCATACCACCTGTAAATAACAACTGTCCTTTTCATTCCTTACAGGTTTTATTTCTTTCAATGTTTTATTTTGCTGGCTAGGACTTAAGTACAATGTTGAAAAGAAATGGTGATAGCAAAAAAAAAAAAAAAGGAAGAAAAAAAGAAATGGTGATAGCAAACATTTTGTTTTCTTTTTAATTTCAAAATAAATTTAAAAATGCTTTATTTCACAATTATGTATCAGGTTTCCTCTAGATCTCTATCTGGTTAGGGAAGTTTCCTTCTATTCCTGATTTGTCAAAGGTTTTTAAATTTTTCCTCTTTCTTTTTTGAAAATTAAGAATGGTTACTGAATGTTAACAGTTTTGCTGCATCTAAAAGCATTTGGTTGTACCATCTCCTATTAGCTTTCAACTGCTGCTGTAACAAATTGCTACAAACTCAGAAGCTTAAGACAACATAAATTTCTGCACACCAGAAATCCAGTATGGGTCTAACTGAACTAAAAACGGTTTTGGCAGGCTGCGTTCCATTCTGGAGGCTCTGGGAGAAGATCTATTTCCTGCTCATTTGGGTTATTGGCAGAATTCAGTTCCTTGAGGTTGTAGGACCACAGTCCCCGTTTTCTTGCTGGCTGTAAAATGACTGAGGGTTATTCTCATCTTGCAGAGGCTGCCACCTTCCTTGGCTCATGCCCTTTCCCTCCATTTTCAAAGCCAGCAACTGGCAGGTTGAGTCCTTGCCCTTTTTCATCTCTCTGACCAAACTTTTTGCCTTCCTCTTCCATTTTTAAGGATTTTTTATTAGACTGGGCCCAGATAATCCAAGATAACCTCCCATCCCAAGTTGTGGAACTCAATTACATCCAAGTCCCTTTTAGTTCTGGGGATCAGGAAGTGGACATCTTTGGGGAGCTGTTATTCTGCCTACCACACCATCATAATTTGTTAACGTGGTGGATTACTTAAAAAAGTTTGCAATTTCAAACCTGAACTTTCATTCCTGAAATAAATTCAACTTTTGATTCTTATCTTTTTGATGAATTGCTGGATTTGCTTTAACATTTTGTTCAGGATTATTCCATCTTTGTTCAAGAATGAGAATAGCCTGGGGGTGCCTGGGTGGCTCAGTTGGTTAAGCTCTGACTTCGGCTCAGGTCATGATCTCACCATTTCAGAGTTTGAGCCCCGCGTCAGGCTCTGTGCTGACGGCTCAGAGCCTGGAGCCTGTTTCAGATTCTGTGTCTCCCTCTCGGTCTGTGCCCCTCCCCCGCTCATGCTCGGTCTATCTGTCTCTCTCAAAAATAAATAAACATTAAAAAAAAAAAGAGAATAGCTTGTAACTTTTTCCTTTTTTGTCCTATCTTTGCTTGTCTGGGTCTGTCTGTCCATCTATCCCTTCCTTTCTTCTTGAGGGAAAATTGATTCATTTTTTTATTAAAACATTTTAAGTTTAACTATTTTGAGAGCAAGAGAGGGAGTGGCAGAAAAAAGGGAGAGAAAGAATCCCAAGCAGGCTCCATGCTCAGTACAGAGCCCAATACAGATGGATCCCATGACTGTGAGATCATGACCTGAGCTGAAATCAAGAGCTAGCCACTTAACCAATGAGCCACCCAGGCACCCCAGACTACTGATTAAGTTTTTCATACTTTTAGGAACAGATAGGTTTTTCATTTCTCGCTAAATCAGTTTCACTAATTTGTATTCTGTTAGAAAGTTACTCAATTTGATCTAAGTTTTCAAATCTATTGTTATCAGATTGTTCGTTTTTTGGGTCAATTTTATAATCTTAGTAGTTTCCATAGTTTTGTCCCTCTTTTAATTATTTGTATCTTCTATTTCTCCCCCAATTTGTCAGAAGTTGGTTGAATTGTTTGTTCAGAAATAATGAATTGTTGGCTTTGTGCATCTTCTTCATTGTATGCCTTTTCTTCCATTAATTTTGTACTCTCATCTTTTTTCTTTACTTCTACTTAAGTTTGACATGTAATTGTCAATTTCCCCCATAATATAAATATTTAAATTCCTAATTTCTTTCTTCTATCTTCATATGTTGTTTTTGTAATTTTATTCTACTTTCTCCCTCCATTTAGAAATAAAAACTCTCAGTAGTTGCCTGGGATATTTTAACTTGAATACTTAAAAGAATAAAGCTTAATCAATATTTTTACCTCCCTCTTAAACAATGCAAGAACTCTGGAAAACTTTAACTCTGATCACCATCCCACCCTTCCTATACTTCCCAAGTATGATTTTGTTGTCCAGGATATTAGTTCTATCTTGCTTTAATTTTAATTTTTTTTAATGTTTATTTATTTTTGAGAGACATAGAGACAGAGTATGAGCAGAGGAAGGGCAGAGAGAGAGGGAGACACAGAATCTGAAGCAGGCTCCAGGCTCTGAGCCGTCAGCACAGAGCCCGACGTGGGGCTCGAACCCACAGACCGTGAGATCATGACCTGAGCCGAAGTCGGCCACTCAACCAACTGAGCTACCCATGCGCCCCTATCTTGCTTTACTTTATTAAACCACACAAATCATTAGTATTATTCCTTTATTACATTTTTAGTTTTAACCACTTATTTACCAATTTCTTTGCTCATTGTTCCTTCTTGTATCAGGGAGTATTTTCTGTTGGTGGTAAACTCCAGATTTTTGTCCAAAAATATCTTGAATCAGATAGCCAGGTTCAAATCCTGGCTCTACCGTTCCTTAAGTCATGTGACTCTAGGTATGTACCCTGACCTCTGGGATCTTTGGTTTATTAATCTGTTAAAATGAGTTTCATCCTTTGCTGGGAGAGACAAGGCTGGGAAGGAAGATGCGGTAAGTAGTTCCTGAGATCCAAGATGCCAAGATCCAAAACACAGCAGAACAAATACTATAATCACTTCCCTGAGTGTTTGATACTCTTGTAGGGAAGACGAGATTAATACACATTGAAAGGAAATCAACTAATAATATTCCTGTGTACTTGATGGTTAAGTGTATGGTTCTTTCAAGTCAGCACTTTCAAGCCCAGTGAAATGGTTGGCTCCTAGGGCCTTATGAAGGAGTCTTCACAGAAGAGAGTGTTTACCTGGATGTCAGCAGCTTATTAACAGCTCAACAATGTAGTCTTGACAGAAAAATCCAAAGTAAACACTTCAGGAGTTTCTAAAAGAGAAAGAGTAAAAATAGGGTAGGGTTTTCAAAAAAGTAGTGAAGTAAGTATTACACTTGGCACATACGGGCCAAACACTATAAAATATGAAAGACAATAATGCTTCTGCCTACAGTGAACTTACAAGAGTTGGGAAGATAGACTTAGGTAATGAAAGCCAGTTAACAAAGAGGTATGGAAGAGAAAAGACAACTACAGAGTAGATACTACTACAATAGAGGAAGGTGCTCACGTAACATTAACAATGTATGTGATAGGACTCAGTTATGTGTTGTGTATTGTTCTGTAGATTCCTCTTGTGTTGAGATCTGTAGATTGAACATGATTAAAGATCAAATGTAATTGTACTCTTTTCTCCAAGGAATTCCAGAACCAAAGGGTGTGATAAATTTGTGTAGAACGGTTAAAATAACCATTATTCTAAAGGATGCTACCTTTCTTTTGTATACTGATTAAATCTAAAATAACTTTCAATTATGTTGAGCTTCAGGTATCTACATAGATTTATAAGGTAGCTAATATTTTAGTACATGGCTATTACTTTACATTTACCAAGTACTTTCTTAGATATTATCACATTTTATGCTCCCTAAATGCTAAGATGTTGGTTGTATACAGTTCTATCCTACAGGGAAGTAAATACACATTTACCTCTTGATCCAAGTTTTTCATTTTTAGAGTTAGACACTTTGTTCTAAAAACTGTCTCATTATATTTTTAATTAATGGAAAGGAATTAGTTTCAGTTGTAACAGAATAATTTGTTGATTTTTTGAAACTAAGCAGTAAATCACCATTAAAAAAAACAGTATATAATAGCTTCTAAATACTCAAATCATGTTTCTATTCGAATGCTAGGATGGACCTGTATGTATTTAAGATTCTTTTTTTCTTAATATTAGTAACATCTAATTTTGGGTTCCCAGAGACCAAATAAAGAAAAATACATTTTTGGAATATGTAATACATACCATTCCTCTATTTAAAAGCATACTGGGGGGAAAAAAAGAATAAATAGATGATAAGGATCATGTCAGCTGGGAATAGATTCAAGATAATATTTAAATAATCAAGGAAATTGAGTATCTCACAAAGTGTTGTGATCTACACGAGTCTTATACTGGAAAGCCTGAACTTTCAAACATCTGATCTTGATGTGACCCAGCCTTGCCCATGTTATTCATGTATACTGCCGAACTGCCTCTCTGATACCATATTCAACCTTTCATATACCAGCAGATGACTATTAACCACAGGCTATGGCTGCCAGCATAGGCCTGACTCTGTCAAGGTGAGAGTTTCTGTGGGAGCACAGGGGTAGAGACACAACTGCCCACACTGCCCCCCTCCCACTGTCAACTCTGCCTCCTCTAGGCAAAGCAAGGAACTTTGAGGAGTACTAGGACTGAAGGTCTGGGCTTGCTGGTCTCTTCCAAATTGGCATCTCTTGTGCACAACCAGTCTCCTGATAATCCTCACCTGGGGAAAAGATTTGGCGAGAGGAGTGGCCTGGGAAGAGGCAAGAGTAAGTGGTTAGGAGTGGTTTCCCCATTCAGCTTCAGCTGTGGGTTCAAGGGTGGGAATGACCGTTTCCCTCTCCCTAGAGCTTTAGCCAGGGTCCCATGTGAGGCAGGAGAGCTTTGGCCTGGGCACATTGGGGGAAAAAAAAAGGTACCGCCCAGTGGCACTTCAGAATACCTCACTATTTTGATTGTATTGCTTCTGTGTGTCACTTCTGTCTTGCCAGTAAGTTACCTTAAACATTTTGTTTACAAATAGTAGTTTGAAGACAGTGCTGGAGGGATCAACTAGCGCCTCTGCCATCCCCTCAACTACATTTTTTTCTTTTCCCAACTCTTTACCAGGTACCTGGAGCCTAACTGTGGACGATGTCCAACTTTTGGCCTTTTGTCTCCCCTAAGGCAGGAGATGCCTGAGTCAACTTTGTTCCAAGGTCACTAAAGGCTACCCTGGGGTCCCCTGGGACGGGGTGGTCTGCGTCAACAGGAAGCAGTAATGGCAGGAGCGATTATGAAGGTTTTCACGGTTTTCAGCGTCCTAGGGATAAATGCTTCTTATGTTTCACATGAAGACATTTGACATTTTTCCTTCAAACACATTTCCAGAAGGCGTTATGTCACAAAACAGAAAGACGGTCAATATACAATAATGCTAGAGACCAAATTATTCCACAGCTTCGATCAAGAGGCCAGGCCCAAGAATATGTCCTGAAGATACATTCTCTTGGAATTTAAAATATGTGCACAAAAAACGCTGGTACAACAAGAGATGAAGGCTTTTAATAGTATTTAAGCTTCCAACAATCTTGCGTGAAAAGTGACCATGCCCAGTGTCATATACTAGAAAGTGGCAGGGCTGGCCGACTTAATGCACTGCCCTGAAATCTCTGATTAAGTGCTGACATTTACCGAAGGTTTAGAGCTTTACAAACATCCTCTCATTTAACCCTTAACAACAGTGAGAGGACCTGTCCACATCAATATTCTCATCCTACCATGGGAAAAAAAGCGCAGAGAAATTGTGTAACATTTGCGGTCTGTAAAGAAGTGGCCATGGGAAACTTGAACCTAGGGAATCAGATGGGCCCTGTACCTGGATTCTATGCCTAAAGGAGACAGAAAACAAAAACAAACAACAACCCCCAAACCCAAAATGATCCCCAAGTGAGAAACAATGACGATAAAACGCTAATGGACACTGCCCGCATATGTATTTATACATGCGGGCACGTTCGCCTGGCGCACACACACTTACGGGATATAAAGAAGAGCTAATTAAGGATGTCAATTCGCTTGGGTCACATTCGGGTAATTAGGACACACACCGCCTTGGTCTAGGCTGCTATAACAGAATACCATGGACTGGGTGGCTATGAACAACCGAAATTTATTTCCGGCAGTCGTGCACACTGGCTGGCGATGGGAAGCAAGGTGCCGGCACAGCTGACTGAGGTCGGCTGGGGGAACTCTTCTGGGTTGTGGCCTGCCCTTGTCTTCTTGAACCTTCCCTCACGTGGCAGACAGCGCGGCGAGAGAGCTCAATAGGGTCTCTTCCATAAGGGCACTAATTCCATTCAGGAGGACTCCACCCTCGTGACCTAATCACCTCAAAGGCCCCACCTCCTAAGAGCTGGGAGGTTCAGGTTTTCAATGGTGTGAACTGGGTGGCTGGGCGGCACACCAACATTCAGTCCCCAACACAGACTTCCGCGCAGCTGTTTGCTGGTAAGATCCTATTCAGAGTTATAGTGATCCTGTGAACTCCCGATTTCAAAATGATCGGTTGCCACGAACTCTTCAGCGTCCTGAGCGTTTAGCCAAAGGCTTGACGCATTCTTGGTTCTCCTTCCAAAAATAAGAACTAAAAACTCTGGCCCTTTCAAGTTGTCCCATTTAATCTCACCTTGTCATCTCTGCAGGAAAGTGATTAGCAGCCTTTAAAAATGATGTTTGTTCCGAGGCCTTAAGAACCCCGCGGAAGACTGGCGCGGTGGCCTGGCCGAGTTGGGGGCGGGGGGGGGGGACAGGTGACCCAGAGGGAGGCGGGAAGGAGGGGGCGTCCGGGGAGCTTGGGCTCCCGGCGAATCCCCGGCCTGGCTCCGTTTCCGTACCTGCCGAGGGGCGAGATGAAGAGGCAAGGGGGAGAGAGCGCGAGGAGGAGAGAGAAAGGAGAGAAGGGAGACAGGCTCAGGAGGAGAGGCGACCGCGGTACCTCAGAGTCCGGGGGCCCGGGGGAGGCTCCGTCGTCGGCGCGGCCGCGGACGTCGGTGCTACGGGCGGCGGGGCAGGAAGGTTAGAGTCCCAGCAGGCTCCGGCCGTTCGCCCGACCGTCGCCTGCCAACAGCCCAGTGCCGAGCCGGGTCACGCCTCAGTCCCCGGCCGCCTCTGTTGGCGTGAGGGAGAGGCCGCGGCGGCGCCTCCACTTGGGGTCCCGGGCGGGTCCACGGCGCTCGGGCCCGGGGGTTATTGTTCCGTGAAGCCGCGGGCAGACTCGGGCCGGCCGACCCGCCCCCGCCTGGGGGTCGCTCGGCAGCTGCGGGAGCGCCGACTGGCGGCGGACGCGCGGCCCGTGCGTGTCCCTTTAAGGGGCCGGGCCTGTGCGGCGGAGGGGCTGGCGGGGTGCGCGTCGCTCCCCGTGTGAGTGTGTGGGGGAGAGAGCGGCGGGCGGGCGCCGGAGGGAGGGAGGGAACCAGCGAGCAAGCGACGCGGGCCGCCCCTGCCGCCGCCGCCGCCGCGGTCGGACCAGCGGCCTCCTCCCCTCCCCTCCCGCGCGTCGCCCTGCCGCGGGGAGGGGGCTCGCGTCGCCGCCTCCAGCCGCTCCCGATGAAGCAGCTGCCGCCGCAGCCGCCTCCGAAGATGGGGGATTTCTACGACCCCGAGCACCCGACCCCTGAGTAAGTATCAGCTCCGCGGTCTCCCGCCGCCTCGGCCCGAGCCCAGGGCGGCGCGTCCTGACGGGCGGCGGCGCGGGCCGGCGCGAGGAGTAACGGGCCCGCGGTGCACTCGCGCGGGCGGCGTGGGGAGCAGGCCCGCGCCGCCGCCTCGCCGGGGCGGCCGCGGGTCGGCGGTTGGGCCCGGCGTTGGCGCGGCTGGTCGCGTCGCAGCGGCGGTTGGGCCGAGCCGGTGGGGGAGGGGCGGCCGCGGCCACGGCCTCCGCCGCCGCCGCCGCGTCCTCACCGACCCGCCAGCCCGTGGCTCGGCGGTCTCCTCCGGCTCCCCCCGAACCCCTCAAGCCGCGCCGCAGGCACAGGGGCCGAGGCGGAGGAGCTGCCGGTGTCGGAGTCAGCGAGAGGGCACCGGCGAGGGTAGGCCGCGAATCCCCGGGCTCGGGTGGAAGCCCGGCCCGTCGCCCGGCCTGTCGCCCGGCCTCCCGGCGACGGCGGCTCGGACCGGAAGGGCCTAGCGTGCGTCGCTCGGCCGGGGGCCCCGGAGAGTCCGCGCTGCACTCTTGGGTTTGATTTTTTTTCCCCCCGCCTGGAACTCGATCCCGGCCTCGCAGTGCTTCCGGCTTCAGCTTCTGCACCTTTGGCACTTGGGTTTTGTAATGGTGGCGAGGTTTGTGTGGCCCCGATGTTGAGGTGACACCGGGTTTGTTTTTCCGCCTGAAAATGAAAGCCTTCGGAGGGGCATACGTTCTCTTCCAGATTGTGGGATCTGCACACTTTCGGACACTACTTCCTTGGTAACAGAAACCTTTCACCCTAAATGGATGACTTTCGACTTCTCATAAAGACTTACTTAAAAACCGAGGATCGTTTGAGGATTCTCTAAAGAGACAGCGTTCTAGAAAACTGAAATACAGTTTTGCCCGGTAGTATTTTCTTCAGCCTTGGACATTTTTTTTTTTTTTTTTTAACATTTCTGTGGAGGGCTGTATCTGCTGCTACTGTATCCAACCTCCGAGAGCTTCCACTCCAGAGCCTGGATTCACTTCTTTCCCTCCGCCCTCACAAGACTATTGTTTTAAAAAGCTATTCTTAAACTCCATTTGCTGGTGGTTGAAGTCTGTCTAGACATGAGTGTACGACTCTTTGCAACCCTTACGGTTGGTAGGGGTTTCGATTGAAACCGTCACTTTTATGAGCAGGGTGATTCCAAGAGATTTGCTCTTTTGACACATTTTACCTCAGCTCTGCTATGGCTTTTTTTTTTTTTTCTTTTTGAACTCTTTTCTCGAAGCTTTGCAACTTGGTCCAGTAATGTCTGGATCTTACTTGATAGTTTTTAGATTCAGTTGCAACACAGAAGGATTCTGTTGGGGTGTTGATGGTTTCTGCACCAAAAGAGAAATGCTTATTCTACCTTTCTAAACAAACCCAACTCTTATTTGCAACAGTAAGTTGTCTCCACACGGCTTTGTCCTTTCATGGGTTCTTTGCTTTTAGGTTAACGTTACCTTGATTAGATTTGTTTTGATTTACTGCACAATCATCAGTCCAGTGACAAAGCTTACATTATATAGGCTTTTGGTGGGAGACTTGGAACACCTCAAACAATTCTGTATCACGATCCAATAAACGCTTATTGAACAGTTGTCTGGTACAAAATAACATGGTAGCCCTTGACCCAACGGAATGCCTGCTTACAGTTCTTTTTAACCCCGTTGTGTGGTGAAGGTCAGAGGCTTTAAGGATCACATCCTTACACTTTTTGGGGAAAACATAAATTTTCATATTGTGTGGCAAAATGGACTCAGCAGTGCATCTTTGGTAGACCTAAGTGGAGAAGAATCAAGAACGTTTATGGTTTTACACAAGGTCTTGAGAGTTTTTGTTTTCACTGCTTTTCCGTCACTACTGCTTTGAATTTCTAAGTGCCTGAGTTCCAAAGTCTGTGTGTGTGTATTAAGCTGCATGGAGTATACAAAGAATTGTAAAATGTTTTCTGTTATAAATCTGTAAGAACCAGAGGGGATCTTAGTAGGCATCCTGAACGATATCACTTGTTTTTCAGATGCAGAAACTGAAGCCTAGAGAACTGAAGTGACAGGAAACCCTGTTGAGGTAGTATGTGTCAGCTATCAGTCAGTCATTATACCCCCAGAGAGAGAAGAGCAATACAGCGTAGGGGTAAAGAACTTGGATTTCAGAATCAGACATACCTGGGTTTGTACACTAGTTGAACCTTGCACAAGTGACTCCATCTCTCTAACCTTGGGTTTTACCATCTTTGAAATTGGGATTGTGATGGTAGCAACCTCATAGGGCTTTGGGGAGGATCGAATAAGAATTATTGTATGAAAAGCACTTGGCACAGAGCGCAGCATCTATAAATGCCTCTGGCCGGGGTTATCAGGGAAAACTTAAAAGAGGTAGGATTGTAAGTCGAGCTTGAAAAAATTGGGTGGACTTGGGGTGACATGACCAAGTGTCCCTTTTAGACTTTAGGTAGTTTGAAATGGTTCTTAGACACGTGAAGACATTGAGGCACGAAATGTAAATTCAGTTTGAAGAAACAGTTGGAACCTATGTTCCTTGTTTGTCTTGTACTCACTCTTTAATCAGTCACAGCTGTGAGACCTGGCTTTTTTCCCTGTGGCATATAGGATTGTATTTCGGGTGAAAATGGCTGTAATCACCTGAGTGTCTGTGCATTAGGTGTCTGCTATTGGGGCCAGGTGTTGAGGACACTGCAAATTAGACCCAGTTAAAGTCTTTAAGGAACTCCTCTGATGAGGGAGACAGGCAAGTACTTAACACTGAGCGAAATGCTGTTCTTTGAACATATGCAGGTCTCTTTTGTGCCAGACATAGCCACGCTAGGGGTGGGTGGTGTACAAAACACAAAATTTTGGCCTTATGGGCACCTCTCCTAGTGAGGGGTGGTAATGAATAATATAGGATGTGCAAACGTAAGTGCTTTGAAAAATGGAGCAGGGTAAGGGGGATCCAGAGTTTCTGAGGAAGATGTTATAGTTTAAAATGAGGTAGACGGGGTGAACCTTCTTGAGAATGATATTTAGCCAAGGTTTAAAGGGGCGGGGGTTAGCTGTGTTAATATCTGGGGGAATAGTTAGTTCCAAGGTGCTGAGGCAGAGCTAGTAAGCTCTGCCCGGTGTGGCTAGAATGGAATGAACTAAAAGAGTGATAGTAACTTGGGTCAGGGTCGGGTGCAGATCTCACAGTGCTTTGTAGAGCTGTTATAAGGACTTTGCCCAGAGTTTTCAACAGAGGAATGACATGGTTTGTTTTCAGCTTAAGGCAGGGGGAACGACTGAGACTTGAAGCTAGCAATCTGGGAGAGAGATGCTGGTGACTTGTAAAGTGATAAAAGGACATGGTGAGAAATTATTGGTTTTCGAATATACATTGGAGGTTAAACCAATATGGTTTGTTGATAGATCAGATGTGGCATGTGAGAGAGGAGCCAAGGGTGATTTGGTCTGAGCAGTTAGAAAGATGGAGTTACGATCAAAGTCATACTCCAAAGGAATGTATGACTTTGTGCCCAGGGCAAGTTTGGGAAATAAATTAGGAATTCAGTTTTAGACATGGTAACTTTGGGATGCCTGTTAGACATTTGGGTTGAGTTGATACCCAGTTCAAACCCCTGGAATTTAGGGGAATTGTCTGGACTAGAGATGTATTTTGTGGTCATTAACTTAGCTGTATTCAGAACCACAACACTGGAAGAGATCACCAAGGGGGTCAGTGTAGAAGGAGAACCTGGGAGTGGTCCCTTTAAATTGCAGTATTAAGAAGCTTTTATTACAGTGTGCAGTGTAGGGGTCTTAACATGAATGGCATCCATAAACTTAGGGAAATTACCTTTTTACTACCTCTAACTAGAAGTTAGAATTTCTTTTAATTACCAATGTAAACAGCAAACTACAGTACTATTAGCAGTACTTGTGATTTTACTACTAGACAGGTCACAGATATTTTATAATATGCTGAAGTTATTGTAGACATCTCAAAATATTGTTTATGTTTATCATTACATCCAAGTTCTAGTAGAGAAGAGATCTACCACTACATTGTTAAGAAGCATGTGTATTACTGTATCACACATTTGGGTTTTTCTCCTCCATGTATTCTAATTGGCTTCAATTAGAATATGTATTTTATTTTATGCATTTAAAAATACTCAGCTGAGAAGACATCTACAGGCTTCATCAGACTGCTAAAATGGTCAAAGCACAAAAGAAGTTAAACTTTGGGCTCTGGAGCCAAGGGTTTCTGGTTTTAGAATTTAACCTCTTACCTAAGAACTTTATGAACCTGAGCAAGTTTCATAATTACTCTCTGCTTTGGTGTTGTTATTTATAAAGTGCGGATCATAGTAGTATTTTCTGTGAAGCGTTTTATGAGGATTTAAGGATAAGGACAGTGTTAGATCTTTTATGATTAGTATCGGATGCAGCTAGAAAGGAGTATTTTACAAGGCACCATGATAGGAAAAGCATTGTGAATTTAGTCAAAGTTTGTTAACTGGGAAAAAATATTCCTATGTGTTCTAATAAAATATAAAGCAGTGAGATTAGTTAAATGCTCATAAAATCCTTGTAATTCACCTTAAAGCGGGAATAGAGATACCACAGGAATCTAACTAAGAGAAATATTACTGGGAAGGTTTCCTGGTGAGAAAGTCTGATGAACTATCCTAGTACTTAGGACAGAGTATACCTCTCCAGTATTCATGTTCCTCTTTGCTCTTTTCTAGATTTCAGGCTGACCATTCTTCTGAAACATTATGTCTTTAGAAAGGTATCAAGCAACTGTTGATACAGTTGTGTTTTAGTAAGAAATGTTCAAACTGCCAAGACCTACTTTATACATATAAGATTATCAGTCATACTTTCAGAGTTTCCTTAGTGGGAGTTTGATATACCCAAAACTTTTTTGGCATTTTTTATTCTAATTGATTCCATTTTAAAAATTAAAATGTATTATAATTTTTTTTAAATGTTTATTTCTGAGAGACATAGAGACAGAGTGTGAGCAGGGGAAGGGCAGAGAGAGAGGGAGACACAGAATCCGAAGCAGGCTCCAGGCTATGAGCCGTCAGCACAGAGCCCGAAGTGGGGCTCGAACTCACAGACTGCGAGATCTGACCTGAGCTGAAGTCGGCCGCTTAACCGACTGAGCCGACTATAACACCCCAGTATTATAATTTACTCTTTAGCAGACATTTATAATTTTTCTCGACTTGATAATCTGTGTTTTTCTATGAATAGTGTCAGTTTTTGCAGAGAAGGTAGAATAGTCATATGCTGGATGACAAAGGATGTCTAGCCTGGGTTACAGAAGCAAAAGTTGACCTGCTTCATTTCTGTTAATTCTTCCAGAGCACTGTAGAGTACCTTATCTTGTAATGCACTAAGAGCTATTATTGTAAGGCCCTGAGAGAGCATTCATATTAGAAACTGAACCATTACATCTGGAGGCACCAAACATCATGTTTAGAATCCTTCCTTTCTCTTTGAGAGAGATCTACTCTGGGGCAGGGAGGCATTTTATTTTGAACAAATTTCAAACTTGCAGAGAAGTTGCAAGAATAGTATGATGAATTTCCATATGCTGTTCGTCCACATTAACCAGTAATTGAAATTTTGTCATATTTGGCGTATCTTTCTATATAAAAAAATAAATATACATATCATTATTTTTGTCTGAATCGATTTGGAAACATCATGACCTTTCCCCCTAAATATCTTCGTTACCTAAGAAGCAGCATTCTCTTGGATAACCAATGTACAGTAATACAATTCAGGCAATTTAATATTTGTAACTATACTGTAAACTGATAAACTGTTCATATTTAAATTTTGCCAGTTGTCTCAGTAGTGTCTTCTCTTCAGCATAGGATTACAAATTTCCTTTAATTGCGATGTCTGTCAGTCTTTGATCTCTGAGGAAAGAGCTTTAAATTCAAGCTTTGGAGGTACTTTATTATTTTTGTACTTACGGCAATTGTGATATTTCAAGAACAATAAGTATGTTTTAAATAGTTTCCTTTTTTTTTAATTACCAAAAGAATAGATGCTTATTGCAAAAGGGTAAGGTAATGCAGATGCTTATAGAAGAAAAAGTAAAAACCCACCCTTAACATTTCTTGCCTGCTCTGTCTCTCCAAATCCCACATCCAAGAGGGTAACCAGTACCAACAATTTAGTGTATACTTTTCCAGACCTTTTCCTTTTGTTTTTTGTTTTTATATAAGTGGAGTCATACTACATGTATCATTATCTTTTTTCTACATACTGTATTCTCTGCATATTTGCATTTACAGATAAGATATACTTTTTTTAACAGGCAGTATTGAGTTGCTTTATTTTCATAAGGTGTCTTGTTATGTTAAGCAGTTTAAAAAGGCCTTGGGACATGTTGTGCTATGTGGAAGGGGTCTTCATGCAAAATCTGTTTCCCCTTAGGGTGCGTATATCTGGTAATTTATTTTCACAATTTTGTTTAGACTTTGACTCCTTTACTTTCTTTCTTGGTTTTAAAAAATCTATTGTGTATACTTATTTCTATTTGTCCTGTCGGTGCTGATGGATTAAGTAGTTTTTATTCCTGCCCTACTTTGATGAGTTGATTGGTTATTTTAAAAAGAAAACTCTAAGGCATTTAAGTACAGTTTTTTGAAAATGGTTGTTTTGAAGCCAGCCAACTGAAAATTCAATAGCTTTATTTTTCATAATGGGATTTATATTTGGAAGTCTACTTTCATGGATTCAAATGAGAGGCAGTTTACCTTGTATAATTTTTTGTTATCATATGCTAGTGAAATGTATTTGAATTCCTTAGGTTTGAAATTCACATATAATGGATTTTAATTTGGCAGTCTTTTTTTTTTTTTTTTTTTTTTAAGTCAAGCTAGTGGTTACTTCAGAGTCTTTTCCAGCTAAGCAAACACATTGGTCATTTAGATGGAAGTTTTCTGTTGGTCTAAATTCTTAAAGATGCTTTTTATCTTAGAGTGCTTTTTCTGTCAGATGCTAACATCTCACAAGTGAAAATATCCTTGGTTTGGTGTGGGTGTTCATAGGGGTTTGATCATGCTGGGAGGTCTGCTTTTTGGGAGCACTGCTTGTGGGCCTGCAAGAACCTGGAGCAGGTTTCTGACTGATATTTCTGACTATAGCTCTTCCCTCTGCCCACTTCCTGGCAAATGCAGTTAGATTCTCTCTTTGGGGAGGATTGGCTGTATAGTAATCACCAATATTTGCTTCACGATTAGCTCTCTGTGGAGACCCACGGACTAACTTCTACTTTGAGCCTTTGGTCTGATATTTGGCCTCTTAGTCAATGGTTATTGATTACATACTTTCTACTTTAGTAGGCAGATGATGGCAGGTTTAAAATTTTTATGAATTTTGTGTGAATGTAAAGTAGAGCTACATAAATTACATAGATAGCTACAAACTCTTTCTGTGAAAATCCATTTATTCTGATCTGGAGCACACACAGACTTCCTAAAATTACTTAGTTACAAATATAACTCTTCCATTATTTTATCAATTCTAGACCAGAGTATCTGTATCAACTCTAAAACAAGCTACATGTTTTATGGTGCTTCTTTTGCGCTGAAAGTTATCTATGGTAAAGAAACAAATTTTGTTGAGGTACAGTAAAACTTTTTGTTAGAAATAGGTGAAAATGTACTCTTAAAGTTTTCCCCAAGATAACCTTAATAAGTATGCTCTTTAAGCTTAAATTACCACGTCCTTTAATAAATAGTTTATTGTGTAATTCAGGAAGCCAATTGTCCCAATCATGAAATGTATAATCTAGCCTTTCTGGCAGATTAACAGCAGTTTGTGTAACAAAGTAATATTAATAGCTGAATATTAACACATTGAAACAGTGGTAATTAAATAAAAAACTTATGTTTTCCCAATTATAATAATGCTTGCATTCATTAGAGAGACTACCAAGAAATACTTGATGCCCATCTTTCCTTGACTACTTACTTGTTAGAGAAGATAACAGTAGTGTTAGAAGATATTAATTGGGGCAGGAGGTAGAATCTGACTGTGATAGAGAACATTTTTTCAGCTGTGCAAATGATAGCTGCAGAATGTGTTAGCTGTGAAATGTACCCATTGCTTAAGTATTTTTTTCCCATCATTACTACTTTTCTGCATAAATATTTTAAAAGATATGTTTGCATGCATGTGTATTTTTAGAATTCTCCAACTTTTAAGATACTTTAGGTGGTTGCTAATATGAAGCATCAGGAAAGGCTAAACATTTTATTAGAACTGTCTATCTTAGCATTCATCCATTCTCTTGCACCTTTTAGACTTGTTTGGTTCTATCTATTGCTAGGACCTAAGGGATTTTGTCTCCTGTACTCAAAAATCCAAGGAACATGATGAATATATTATAGAGACTTACTCTTTTAAAAGGAGAAACCTCCATAACCAGCAGTTGGGTACAGAGTAGTAGGTGCTTAGTAAAAGTTTGAGTTGACCTGATTCTTCATACCTGTCATTCTGCTTCTCTTGATAGAGTGAATAGCAGCATTAATAATTACTGGCATCTGTCATAAGATACTCTTAAATAACTATTGCATTAGGACAGAGAAGGTCAGGAAAGTGAGTGATACGAGTTGAGCTAATGAGTGTCAGGGGTGCTCAGAGAACTTTTTATGCTTTTTTTTGTCTTTGTGGAGACAAACTGATGAAAATTGGAGATCTCATGTTGGTGGTCTGAGAGAACATGAGTGCTTCCTAAGGTCGGATAGACTATTGTGTTTTGTGCTAGACCAGTTTTTTCCCCCCATCCTTTTTAGTTGTTAGTTTTATATTTGTCTTTTTAAAAAGATACTCTATTTAAACTATGCCCCATGCTTTACCCTTCCTTAGTTGTCTTTCTGTTCAAATCCTTCAGATCAACAGTGACATTTATCTTTTTAGGACTATTAGGAGCCAAAAGAAAATGACAGAACTACAAATATGGTGATAAATCAAGGGATGTTTTTGGGTATACCATGAGGATGTGACACTGAAAAATGGTAGAAAATTTGATCCTCTAAAATTGAGGCTTTTGGGGCACCTGGGTGGCTCAGTTGGTTAAGTGTCTGACCAGCTCAGGTCATGATCTATGGGTCACAAGTTCAAGTCCTATATCAGGCTCTGTTCTGACAGCTCAGAGCCTGGAGCTTGCTTTAGATTCTGTGTCTCCTTCTCTCTCTGCTCCTCTCCTGCTTGCGCCTTTTCTCTCTCTCAAAAACGATAAACATTAAAAAAAAATTAGAGTCTAAAAAAGAGGGGGTGCACCTGAGTGACTCAGTTGGTTGAGCGTCCAACTTTGGCTCAGGTTGTGATCTCACACTTCATGAGTTCAAGCCCCGCATCTGGCTTGCTGCTGTCAGCGCCGAGCTTGCTTCAGATCCTCTGTCCTCCTTTCTCTCTGCACCTCCCATGCTCGTGCGCTTTCTCAAAAATAAACATTCAAAAAAATCTTTAAAGCTGAGGCTTTTTTCCCTCTAGGATAGCTGATGCTTTTTATCCTTAGAAAACTGAAAAAAAAATTTATATGCTAACCCTTAAACTCTATGAAACAATGATAAAGTTATATTCAAAGGTTTTTTTTTTTCTCATTATAATCAAACCTTTTAAACCTGATGTTAAGCTGAATTGAACTCTTGACTATTCAGTTAACATTTGTTGAATGCCTACCTTGTGATAAGGATACAGAAGTAAGTATAGTGAGCTATAGCAGGGACATCTAACCCAGACTGCTGGAGTAGAGGGGTAGGTAGTTGGGGAGGGTTGCCTAGAGGATGTATACTTAGTCTGAAAGAATGGGAGTTAGGCTAAAAGGGTGAATGGAGGATGCTCTGGGGCAACACTGAAGGGTAGGGTTCATAGGGAAGATTGTCCCTATGTCCATTTCCAGTTAAAGACTCCTCTGCATTTGCCCCAGTGTAAATTGCTGAGTGGCATAAGAGGTGTCTCATGTAGGGAGTCCTTATTACCTTACCTGATTCCAACTTTTTTTCTGCTTTTGACTCATTACCATAGTTTACCATGGCTGTGATTGTAAAGGGCATGGAAAATTGTGCCTCTCATTTTATAAAGGAGGAAAAGAAGGCCCAAAGAAGTTCAACACATGCTCACGAGCTACTTTAGTGGCAGTACCACAACTTGAGTAAAGGTCTTTTCATTTAACAACTTGTCAAAGACTTTTTAATGATACTAAGGAATACCATTTATAATAGCTGCCATTTATAATCAATTGGATTTCAGTATTCTGAGTTAACTTATTTTTCTAAGGGTCTTCTGGATTAGTCTTGAGGTGCTTATAATAGCTTAATTTGAAGGGTGCAGGTGATTCCCTCAAGTTATTTCTTTTCTCCAGCTTTGCCAATACATAAGCTAGAGGATAGAGGGGTGAACAGTCATCTCAACAAAAGGTACACCGGGTATGTGGACGATCCAGATCTGCTCCTTTGGCCAAGTGCCTTAAATAGTCCAAAATCTTCATTGGAAATGAGCTTCTAGGAATTTTAAATCCCATGAGAAACTGCACCCTTTGTTGTCATTCCATGTATTAAGGAAACCCAGGAGAAGTACACAGGTAGACAATTTGCCTTTTGCTAAGAGTGCTAATAGTTATTTTTGCCTTCCTGTCCTGCATAATACTGCACTGCGGTTTGTGCTACTTTTGCCTTACCAGTTCATGCTCTTTCCAAGTGATGAGGTAGTTCTAGTTCAAGGATTCTCTTAGGATTTTAACTCATGGTTTTTGGACAAAAGGACAGAGCTCACAAGTAGTGATGGTGAATATTATTTGTGAGACCATAAGATGCCCAAGAGACCTCATTCCTTGTTTTTGATACTAGGGAATCAAAGTAGTTATGGCTTAATAGAAGAGGCTGTGTAATCACATAACTTGCCTGCATATCTGTAGATATTTTTTTTCTATTTGAATTGTTTGGAAAGTGAGACCATTATTACTCTTAACTTGTTCTAATTTGAACATCAAGACCCTAACTTAATGATTCTCTGATTCAGAAATTTGCATCTTTCAAGGTTAATTAAAAACCAATGCTTAAGTCATGGAGATGAAAAGTAAAAAAAATAATAATAAATAAAGGGCTGGTGTAAACTATGGCTCACAGGCCAAGTCTGGTCGACCACCTATTTTGTACCTATGAGCTTAGAGTGGTTTTTACATTTTTTAATGGTGGGGGATAAAATCAGAGGAAGAATACCTCATGACATATGAAAATTATATGAAATTCACACTTCATTATTCATTAATGAAGTTTTATTGAAACACAGCCACATACACAAAAACCAAACCTTGCCTTCCCCCCCCCCCCCAAAAAAAAAAACCCAGTGCTTATTTTTATGGTATTATGGAGGTAGAAGAAGATATAAAAGGTTGGTGAATGCTTAAATTGAGCCTAGATCATACTTTGAAATTTCCTGGTTAGTAAATTTTCTTTTGTCTTCATCAAAAGAAAGTTTGAAGAGGGTAAGTAACATTGTTTTGTCTCTGAAGTTTCACATTAGTTATAGTTTAAGCCTAGGTTTAAACTAAATTGCTTTTGAACCCATCAGCAAATATCGTACTTTGATTTTGTAAGAGGTACAGTCTAGAATAAGGGTTGGCAAACTGGCCAGTGGGCCAAGTCCAGCCTTCCTGTGTGTTTTAGTATAGACTATGAATTAATAATGATTATATCTTTTTAAGTGGTTAGAAAAAAAATGGAAAGAATAGTATCTCGTGACATGTAAAAATGATATGACATTGGAGTTTTTATGTCCGTAAATAAAGAGTTAATTGGAGCACAGCCATAGTCATTCATTTATTGTATATGGCTGTTTTCACAGAAACCCTCAGAGTTGAGTAGTGACAGAGACTACATGGCCTGCAAAGCCTAAAGTATTTAATTTCTGGCTCTTAATAGAAAGTTTGCCTATACTTGCTCTAGGACACTGATGAAAAAAATCACTTCCAAGGCTGCTTATGTAAGGTTTTAAGATGGGTTAAATTTTCAGGAAAGCATGGCTCATCCTAATTTTACTATTTTTTAGAGTGGCTTGGAAAGAAGCTCACTATACCCCGACTTGGGATTAGCGATGAATATCACAGTGATATTAGAATAGTTACTTCCAAATTATTATAAACTTTTAAGAAAGGGCTTTAAGCTTTCATGTTGTTTTTCTCTGTATCAGTCAGACTATAGAATTTAATGTAAGGAATTGGTCGAAAGGGTTTTTGGAGAACTGAGAAAATGAAAAGGGAGTCTGAAGGTAATAGTGATAGAAAGGCAGGAAGTAGCTACGCATCTTAGGGCAGAGAAGAAAAAGGGAAGAGGGCGTGGTTCCCATAACCCAGAAGCTTAGAGTAGGGCCCCTTGGAGCCGAGATCGTTGAGGGAGGCGGTATTGGACATGCTGGTGTCTGAGGAGTTGCAGTCAAGCTGGTCTGGAATGGTGGAAGAAAGGTAGAAACTGGGATCAGCGCCAGTGAAATGTATTGGTGGATCAATACCTGTGGGAACTGTACCCAGTAAATAGGAAGGAGCAAATATCCTCCTACCTTTCCAGCTTTTCAGTCTTCTGAAAATTTGTGTCAGAGGAGCATTGTAGTTTACTGTCACAAACCAGAGTGTAGAGAGTGTGGGCTTGGAGCTGAACGAAAGTATCTTAATAAAGGACAGATGGTCTAAACATATTAAAACAGTTTTCAAATCTCCAGGTAAGAAATGATTGT
This sequence comes from Paguma larvata, assembly GCA_030068075.1. Lineage (NCBI taxonomy): Eukaryota > Metazoa > Chordata > Mammalia > Carnivora > Viverridae > Paguma > Paguma larvata. Next base: position 15,677,794 of record CM057842.1, on the reverse strand, counting down.
AGTATATTTTCAGGAATCCAGGAAGGTAAAGAAATCCAAAAGGAAGATTTTTGATATATTTTTTACATGTTTGTTTATTTTTGAGAGAGAGTATGGCAGAGGGTGGGGAGGGACAGAAAATCTGAAGCAGGCTCTGTGCTGACAAGCAAAGAACCCCGTGTGGGGTTTGAACTCACGAACTGTGAGATCATGACCTGAGCTGAAGTTGGATGCTTAACCGACTGAGCCCAACCCAGGTGCTCTGATTATTTTAAGTTTACTTATTTATTTTGAGAGAGAGCACGTGCAGAGTGTGCTGGGGGAAGGGTAGAGAGAGAGAGAGAGAGAGAGAGGATCTCTGGTAGTGTGGAGCCTGATGCGGTGCTTGAACCCACAAACTGTGGGATCATGACCTGAGCCAATGTCAAGAGTTGGAGGCTCAACTGACTGAGCCACCCAGGTGCCCCAAAAGGAAATAAAAAACAATTTTTAAATGTTTTTTTACTTTTGAAAGAGAGAGAGAGAGAGAGAGAGAGAGAGAGAGAGAGGCATGAGCCGGGGAAGGGCAGAGAGAGGGAGACAATATGAAGCAGGCTCCAGGCTCTGAACTGTCAGCACAGAACCTGACGCGGGGCTCGAACTCACAGACTGGGAGATCATGACCTGAGCTGAAGTTAGATGCCCAATCGACTGAGCCACCCAGATGCCCCCCAAAATGGAATTTTTGGATGAGCATTGTGAAGTGTGTCTGGAGGACTTTTTTTTTTTTTTTTTTTTTTAAAGGTCATGCTATCTGTTCCTCACACACTGCATTCTTTGAAGGCATTATTTTAAAGCGAAATCCTGGCTTTTGTTTACCTTGGTCTATTGGGTATAATAGAATGAAGAATATCTGAACTTAGATAGCAGTAAACTAACATATAAAAAATGGAGACTTTTTGTATATGCTTCATTTTTGGATTTTCTGTTACCTAACAGAAGAATAAGTCCAGTTATCAATTTTTAGGAAATAAGGGGTTCCAAATGGATAAAGTCAATTTGCACATCATCTAGTTAGTGTTTCTCAAACTACTTCTAGTTTATTATGGATTGGTATACTTTAAACATACAATAAAAATGAAGTCCTAGAAAAATGAAGTGAAAAATTAAGACGTTCAGAATCCAACACCACTGGTTGAACAGTTTTGTATTTTCATTTTGGTGGTGGTTACATGAATAATTTTGCATAGAACTACATGCACACACAAATGAATATGCATGTGGGTTGAGAAGAATGGTGAAAAGTGAATAAAGGTCTAGTCTGGTAAAGAGTAATGTTATCAATGCAAATTTCTTGGTTTTGATATCGTACCCCAGCTATATATGATGTCCCCATTTAGAGGGGACTGGGTGAAGTGTACAGAGACTCTTTGTACTATTTTTGTAACTTCCTGTCAATCTGTAATTATTTAAAAATAAAAAGCTTAAAAAAAGTATAAGCCTACTGATCGCTGGTCAAGGTCAAATTGCCATAAAAGTTTCCAAACTCTAGTCTCAATTTCTGTACTTGTAGATATGTAACAAGTTGACACTGACCTAAAGACTACAGTTATGTGTAGCTTTTTCTTCTGTAGCTACTCTGTACTTTTAGCAATCTCCTCAATCTGTCTCTACCTCCTACTTCTACTTCTCTATTCATTTGTTTAAAATTATTTACTGTGTACCTTTTAAGTGGCAAGACCTGGGGATATAAAAATGAGCAAGGTCCTTAATGTTTATGCTTATTTTCTAAAAGTGGAGACAATTTTTTTTTTTTTACATTTATTTTGAGAGTGAGAGCACGTGAGCAAGTGGGGTAGGAGCAGAGAGAGAGAGAGAGAGAGAGAGAGAGAGAGAGAGAGAAAATCCCGAGCAGAATCTACACTATCCGTGTGGAGCCTGACCTGGAGCTCAGTCCTACAGACTGAGAGATCATGACTTGAGCTGATCAAGAACCAGGAACTTAACTAATTGAGCCACCCAAGTGCCCTGAGACTATTTAAAAAAAATTTTTTTTTAGTGTTTATTTTTGAGAGAGAGACAGAACATGAGCAGGAGAGGGGCAGAGAGAGAGGGAGAGACAGAATCCAAAGCAGACTTCAGGCTCCCAGCTGTCAGCACAGAGCCCAAAGCAGGGCTTGAACTCATGAACTGCGAGATCTTAACCTGAGCCTGTAAGTAGACTGCTTAACTGACTGAGCCACCCAGGTGCCCCACGACCATTTTTTTAAAGTTTACTTTTATTTTGAGAGAGAGTGAGCAAGCAGGGGTGAAGGGCGCGGAGAGAGAGAATTCCAAGCAGGCTCTGCACTGTCCACATAGACCCCAATGTAGTGCCTGAACCCACGAACTGTGAGATCATGACCTGAGCTGAAATCAAGAGTCACTTAATTGATTGAGCCACCCAGGTGCCCTAGAACTATTTTTTTAACTGAACTATAATTGACATCAATATATTACTAGTTTCAGGTGTACATCATAGTGATTTATATTTTTATGCATTATGAGTAAAGACTTGTTAATGAAAGAATTTTACAAATATTCATTTCATTTTTATTTATTTATTTATTCATTTTTATTTATTTATTTATTTATTTATTTAAATGTTTTATTTGTTTTTGAGAGAGAAACGGAGCATAAGCCGGAGAGGGGCAGAGTGAGAGAGGGACACAGAATCGGAAGCAGGTTTCAGGCTCTGAGCTGTCAGCACAGAGCCTGACATGGGGCCCAAACTCACAAGTTGTGAGATCATGACCTGAGCTAAAGTCGGATGCTTTACCAACTGAGCCACCCAGGAACCCCACAAATATGTAATTCAGATTGCTAACAATTCCGATTTATTTTGAGTATTAACTATGTGCCACGCACTATATGGAAGATTTTATTTTATTTTTTAAAGATTTTATTTTTAAGTAATCCCACACCAAATATAGAGTTTTAACTTACAACCCTGAGATCAAAAGTTGCATGCTCCACTGACTGAGCCAGTCAGGTGATCCAATATATGGAGAATTTTAAATAGATGTTCTCCTTCGAAGTAGAGTAGTACTCTTTCAGCTTTATTTATGTATTTAAGTCTTTTTTTTATTTAGAAAGAGCTGGGGACAGGCAGAGAGAGGGAGAAACAGAATCTCAAGCAGGCTCTGCACTGTTAGTGCAGAGTTCAACACGTGGCTTGAACTCCTGAACCATGAGATCATGACCTGAGCCGAGACCAAGAGTTGCCTGAGCCACCCAGGTGCCCCAAAGTTTTTATTTTAAAACATACCACTTTTATGTTGAAAATCTTAGTTCCTAGTGACATTAATGGAATAATTTAATTTGCTGTATCAATTTATTATGTGACAGTTTCAGGAGTAATATCAGTATTGTTATAACAGTAACTACTAACAATGTAAGATTTCTTTATGTTTTTTTTTTTTTTTTTTTTACCCTCAGAATATATTCCAGGAAGGTATTTGTAGTCAAAATAGTTTTGACTTCGTGTTTGTGCCAATCACCAATCTGGTATAGTTTTAATAGTTTGAATTTCTGGAAATTATTTTTTTTTACTTTCTCATTAAAAAAAATGCATCATTTTACATGATTCCAAACCTACTGCAATAAAAGAATATTCAAAGAGGAATAGCTTTCATTCCTATTCTCCTTTTACCATTTCCTTTAATATGTAATAATTATGTTTAATTTTGGTTGAGTCTTCCATTTTCCGTTTTGAAAGTAGAAGCATACAAAACATGGTGTTTTGTGTCTTGCTGTCCACTTGACAGTGTATTCTGGAGATCATACCAGAGCAGTATGCAGAGCTCTTCATCATTGCTTTTAATCCTGTGTACTGCTTCATTGAATGGATGTGGCAGAGTTAACTCTTTTGATGAACATTTAGGCTAGTTCCAGTCTTTTCCTATCACATGGATAACCTTTGCATTTTCTTTTAATCTTCATTTTCCATGCATGAAAGCGTGAGGGGTGGTATGTTCAGTGCATTTAATTCACAACGATCTTACATTATCATCAGCTTTGCCTTGTTATAATAAGTGTTTCAGGGTTTGTTTTTGTTTTTGTTTTTGGGCATGGGTATCCTTGCCGTACTTGTACTTGTGTTAGCTGACTTGAAACCTTTCTCTTTCATACCTCAAATATTAATTTGCTATTTTGGGGAAAATACTTAAACTTCACCACAACCAGAAAATAAATGATGGCTAATTTATTATGTTTAAGGTCTTGTTCCTGAGGAAAACTGACTTTTATTCCTTTTTGGTGTGTTTTGATTTTGGTTTGGTGATAATTTATTCTAGGAACTTTCTGAGTTGCTGTATTCATTGTGTTACCAAAATAAAATGTGGCCCATGTAGATTTTTGTTTTAGATTTATAACAAAAGAACTTGTGAAACATGAAAGAATGAAATTGTTTTCAGAAGCTTTTTTAATATTAGCACAAAAGAAAGCAGATACTTATGAAAGAGAAAGATTCTGAATTATTATTTTTGTGTATAAAAAGAGAAACCTCTTCTATCTCATGTGTGTAGGTTTAATCACATCACATGTTTTACTTTCATTGTTTTAATTTTGAAAGTGGGTTTTAAAGAGCTAATTTGCATCAGAGTCTATAACCACATGAAGGAATTGACCACCATCTATTTTCATGTTTCTGTTTAATGTGGTTAAGCAAGAGTAGGACTGGAAGGATGGCATTAAGTAGACACCCTGCGAAAATACAGGATAGGCACAGCTTATTAAACACTAACTAGTTTATATCCGACTGCCTATCTATTGTAAGCTGTCTCCCTCAGACCCTTGGTATTCCATACTGCTTTCAGTATAGTAGCTCTTCAGAGAAGAATCTAGTCTGAAGTTGAGGTGGCGGGTGTTGGGGGGAGTGTGGGGAGAACCCTAATGATTTCTTACAGCCAATTTAGGAGACCATCAGGACTGTTACTCTGTTTCACCATATAGCCCCTTCTCTTGCTAGGTAGATAAATTACTAGTACACTGAATCAAAATATGTTTTTCTGAAACTTTTTGCCCTTTCTTCCCAGTTCTGTGTAATAGGTAATAAATATTTGTTAAAGAGCAAGGGCTCTGCAGTCAAAAAAGCCTGGATACTTGGCTCTGTCTCTTTGCTAGCTACGACGTTAGGTTTCTTCATTTGCAAAATGGGAATATAAGTAGTACACCCTTCATAGGTTTGAGGATCAGATGAGCTAGATATATGTAAAGCATTAAACCTTGTACCTCCAAAATAAGAAACATTCTGTTAGCTGCTTTCAGTGGTGATGGTGGTCTAATAATGGGGGCTATAAGACAATAGTGTAATGTGACCAGCTCACTAAGAACTTATCCTCAACTCTTTCTGTTGTGGTTCATTGGTTGACACTAAAATTGAATTTCAGTATTGATGTATTTCTGTTTTTAAAGATTGTTTGGTAATGGATATCCCCTCCCACATTTGCTCAATGAGGAAAATAAACAGGTAATTTAAGAGATTTAACCCCAAATAGTGAATAAAGGTAGTGAAACTCATTTGTTTTTTTATTTTTAAAAAATGTTTGTTTATTTTGAGAGAGAAAGAGAGAGAGGGAGTGCAAATGCAGTGAACAGCGGGGGTGTTTGTGCAGAATCCCAGGCAGGCTCTACACAGTGAGTGCAGAGCCATAAGTGGGGCTCAGTCCCATGAAATGTGAGATCATGACCTGAGCCAAAATTAAGAGTTGGCCACTTAACTGGCTGAGACACCCAGGTGCCCCGTGAAACTCATTTGTATATAACAGGCCTTAAAATGTTCAAATTAAATCACTCCAATATATGGGTTTTGAAAAAGATTGCTTGAAGAAGAGATCATAATTCACTTAATGCAGGTGCTCTGCAAACTAATTTGGAAGACAAATTTAGAAATATTTCTGGTAAATATACAAGTGTTAACATTTGGGATGATATTCTTACCTTCGCTCAGTGACTATGGAACTGTAAAGATCAGCTGTGTTTGTTTACAAAGTGATTGCTTGTTTAAAGAAAATAAGTTATTAGCTTTACTCGCCATAATATGTAGGCACTCTCTTTCTATATATATTTTAAAGTTTATTAGAGAGTGAGTATGACTGGGGGAGGGGCAGAGAGAGGGAGAAAGGGAATCCCAAGCAGGCTCCATACTGCCAGTGCAGAGCCCGACATGGAGCTCGAGCCTGCGAGATCGTGACTTGAGCAGAAATCAAGATTCAGTTGCTTAACCAGCTGAGCCACCCAGGCGTGCCCCCTGTAGGCACTCTATATTAAAGTTTAAACTTTGGGGAGATAAGAATAGTTGATGGGTATGACATTGGGGGAGAGAGCTGCTGTCTTGATCTATATATATCTCTGTTTTGATCCAATTATTTCCTGTGAGAATTTTATTGTCTATAACTTTAATAACCTTTCATTAATTTTTTTCTAGATTTAATCTGTATACATGAGTCTCTATCTGGAGCTCTCTGTATGTTTGAGATAATGTGCTAGTTGAAGATGAGGACTTAAAATAAGTGAGAAATAGTGCTTCTGCTTATGAGGTCCACTGGCACTAATTCGGACTAGCATATTCATCCCAAAGTGCTTTGCCTAAAGTTTCCAGGCCTTTTGTAAAAAGCAGTGTGGTATTCATGGCTTTATTGTTTACATACGTCACATATATTTCTCATCAATGTTTTAATTCACTTGTCCTCTTGGGTCCTGTGTTTTGGGTGAGAGAGTAGGGCAGATGTTATGAATTTATGGCCTGTATGGCTTATTTTTTTCTACGGTCACTTTTTAGGTGTTTCCCTCTTTTCTTTTGAGAATTGCTTAAAATCAGAAAGTTAAAACATGGTACTCTTGTTAAGGAATTTGTTTGATTCAAAAAGTAAGAGAATTTTTGCTAGGAATGGGAATAGTAAACCCAGGGGAGATTACACAATAAGGACAAGATGTTGCCTTTGTCTCTTTGAACTTAAACCCTAGTTGGGAAGGCAGAAACAGTAAATAGAAGTCAAGGTTGTATGTGATTGTCACTCTGCAAAGTACATGGTATAGCGGTTGAGTTTTAGTAGTGTCTGGAGTGGTAAGGAAAGGGATAGGAAAAGGGTGTACAGTACTGAGTACATACTCGGTAATTGACAAGTGAATGAAAGTGAGACCAAAGTGCCTGAGAGGATGCATAAGATGGGTTTGAGGGGTGATATAAGGGTGTAGAGGCTGGGAGAGAGGGAGGAGGATGGTAGAATGAAGAGCAATATGAAAAATTAAAGTCAAGACTGATCTCTATGAATTTGGAGGAGACCGTCTTACCTATCGAAATTCCTTCTGGGGAGCAGCATAAAGCAAGCTTAGCTAGATAGGAAGGTGGGAATGATGTTGTCATATATTTATTGGGTACTTCCTATGTTCCAAGTAGTGTTTTTGGCACTTAGATGCAGCTGTCAACAAGATAAAACCAAGCTCCTCTCCCAAAGGAGCTTGTATTCTAGTGGAAGGAAACAGGCACTACAAAGAAAAAAATCTCACATTGACAAATGTTAGGAATAAAATAGAGTGATGGGGGAATCTCGGATATAGCATCTGAGCTGTCATCTCCTTGAGAAGGATCAGTCTGTTGAAGATCTAGGAGGAATAGGATTCTAAGAAGGCACCTTCGGGTGAAAAGACCAGAAATTAGTTTGGAATGTTTGAGATACAGAAAAGAGGGCTTATGTGGCTAGAACCTAGGGAATAGGAAGGATTGTGAAAAGAGATAAGGTCAGAAAGAGTGTAAGCAGATATATATGCCAGGATCTGATTTAGGCTTTTGAAAGATCATCTGTTGTGTGTGTAAATTTATAATGTGTGTGTGTGTATGTGTGTATAATCATTATGATTGGTGCATACATGTGTAGAATAATCATCATTAGCTCTATTTTGACCATGTTACATTTGAGATACTTTTGAGAGATTCAAGTAGAGATGTTCAGTGAAGCCCTTGGGCGAATAAGTGCAGAGAGTGGTTGAATTTGGAGATGGGCGAGTCACCAATCTATAGATGATACTGAAAGCCATGAATCTATATGGGATGAGGTAGGAGGGGAAAGAGTAGATGGAGAGAGAAGAAGGAAGGCCAGCTAATTTTTTAGGTACTCCCAACTTGAAGACATCTAGTAGAATCCGAAGAGCCAACAAATAAAATTAGGGAGGGAGTAGCCAGTGAGGGTAGGAGGGAAACAGGAGAATGGGTCCTCTGAAAAGAATTGACCATCGGCTTTTAGAATGTTGGTGTCTAGTGACAACCCACCCTCCTGCCCTTTTTTAAAAGTAAGGTATCTTTAAAGCTATTTCACTAATGAGAATAAGAAAAAGATACTCAGTATAGAGGAAAGGAAATAAATAGGAAATAGAATCCTTTGAGAAGGCAAGAGGATGGGGCATAGAGTAAAGTGATGGGATCCTCAATTGAGAGTGGTCACGGTGATGGTAGTGATGGAAATTTGGGGTAGGGTGATGTGTGAAACAGGCATCTAGGAGAGTAAGAAAGGGAATTGAGTGGCACAAGTCATAGATATAGTAAATGGTAGAGAAAGGATTCCAACCTAGGAATCTTCAAAGTTTGATCTTTTTGCTGTTACATTGTCATCCTAATAAGCAAAGCAATAAATACTAAAGAATGTGTGCTTTCCTGAAGGACAATCAGGAAAACAAGGTTGAACTGAAAAAAGAAAATTAAAATGAAAGCCTCTCATTAGCCTTCTCATTTATGGCAATTAGTAATTATTACCTTGTATTGTAGTTATTTGGTATACCTCTGTGCCATATTGCTTCAAGTAAAGGATGAAATTCCGGGTAGGAACTGTGTATGAACTTGATACCTTGCCCTATGAGAGATAACACTGCCTTTAGAAGGGTAGATCCTTAAATAATTGTTGAACAAATAGTTTTGTGATTGATAAGAGTACTAATACTTGTAGTTAATAGTATTGCCTTTCTAAAATCATTGGACAATCCATCATTGTGGTTCTCTGCTGTTGAAAGACATGTTGTGATAAAGTCTCCACATTTGCCTTAAGCCTAGCTGGCTCATGGTACCAAAACCTTGGCCTACAGAAGGATTAACTCAGTTTGTTGAGAAGAAGTTTGCAAATGTGTGTGACCATAGGTGAGGCTGTGGCTGTGAACTAGGTAGATGTGATCTTTTGTAATAAAAATTTTACTTATGAAGACTTGCTCTCTGATGTACTACTTTTCCATATCATTGAATATCTGAGGCATTGAAAGTCTTAAATTTAGGCAAGTGCCTAAACTGTGTAAATGTCAAAGCATGCCCAACTTCAGTGCATTCAGACTTCTTTTTCCACGACAGATGTTTTTGTTTGTACTTGTTGGGGAGCAGGTCACCGATTTAGAAACCTGAAATGGAAACAAATGGTTGGGGGGGAGAAGTGGCTGAAGCTGTGAAATTCTGTGTCCTTCCTAATGATGGAGACAGTCGCTTTAGTACTTGAAAAGGGCTCTCTGTGACCCCTCTTTGGGCCTGGGTGTATACAGCAAGCTACCTTTCTTCCAGAGAGCTCAGAGTACTACTTGAGTGTACCTCTGGGCTGGGATGTGTTACAAGCAGTGTTGGGAAATAATCTTCAGTTTGTCATTGGTGGCTTCCTTCCTTCTGTTACCAACACTTCTCTTACCTCTTCAGTTTTTAGTTCTTCAGGATACCCTGCATCTGCAATTTCAGTCTAGTATAGGGTCTAGTTTTGATGTAGTTTATCCTCATCACTGCTTTCCAGAATATGAATTTGGAACATTTGAGGTAGTGTTGCTCTAGCTGAGGCTCTAGGATCTTGACGAGTCCATACAGTGTTTTTCTTAAAAAATTCTTAAGGGGGTGTAGATTTTGTTGAGGGTATTTAAAAGTTTTTCATATTTGATTATCCTAAGTTGAAAAAATAATTTTTAGTTTTGAAATAATTTCGGACTTACCGAATGGTAAAAAAGAATAGAGATTTCCTATATACCCTTCACCCCTTTGTGACATTTTGTCATTTTATCATTCTTTCTACATACATACACACATTTTTTTTTTCCGAAATGTTTCATAGTTATAGACATGCCTTTTTACTCCCATATGCTCCAGTGTCTACTCGCTAAAAACAAAGGCATTCTCTTAATATAATCACTGTACGATTATCAATTTTGAGAAATTAACATCGATACAATTCTATTTTCTAACTACAGACCTTAAAAATTATTTTGGGGGCGCCTGAGTGGCTCAGTCGATTCAGCGTCCGACTTCGGCTCAGGTCATGATCTCACCGTTGGTGAGTTCAAGCCCGGCGTTGGGCTCTGTGTTGATAGCTCAGAGCCTGGAGCCTGTTTTGGATTCTGTGTCTCCCTCTCTGTCTCTACCCCTTCCTGGCTCTCACTGTCTCTCTCTCAAAAGTAAAATAAACATTAAAAAAGAAAATTATTTTGACCAGTTTAAAATTCTAAAATTTTAAAATTTACTATTTTTTGATGGTAATTTTCAAGTAAAATAAAATTTAATATATGAATTTTAATATTAAATGCTTATTAATTATTAAATATTTTATTTTAATATACTAATTTTCTTAGATCAGTGTTCTTCAGTTGAGATCTAGCCTTAGATATCTGACATTTTTTTGTCGTCTTAAAAAAAAGGCCCATATATCACTCAAATGTGAGAAACACTGACTTTGAGCATTTGAGGAGTATCTTGAGTTTTATTTTTGTTTTTGTTATTTTTACAGAGAGAGAAAGAGAGTGAGCTAGCACTAGTGGGGGAGAGGGGCAAAGGAAAAGAGAGAAAGAATCTTAAGGAGGCTCCCTGCTGAAAGTGAACGTGGGGCTTAATCCCACAACCTTGGGATCTTGACCTGAGCCAAAATCAAGAGTCCATGCTCACTGACTGAGCCACCCAGGTGTCCCAGGATCATGTGAGTTTTAGTAAGAACTCTTTAAAGATGAGATAGGAGTGAAATCTTTAAAGTGTTATTAAAATCCAGGTAAAGTAATAAGTGCTGCTTCTGATTTGTAGTTCAGGGAATTAAGTTAATGAAGGCCTGGAATGAGACCTTCTAGGACCACACTTTTAGCTTTACATCTAGGGCAGGAATTGTATCTTGTTTGAGGTAAGTCCTTACCCAGATTCTTCCTAAACATTTTTGATGACGAGGAAACTTAAGTGCTCCGTACAGTGACACTTTCTAGTTGCAGGCGTATCACATCTGATTTTTATAAATCGGTAAGAAAGACCAACAACTCAGTCGATTGGCCAAGGACCTGAAAAAGCACTTCCCAGCAAAAAGGAAATACTAGTGAAACATGAAAAGCTATTACGATGTTAAAACTGAAAATGAAGCTATGTCTGTATATATAGATATATAATGATATCTAAGGTTTTAAATGGACAAAAATGAGGTAGAGAAAGGTATGTATCCTTTTGTGTGTTTTCTCCTTACAAAGAGATACATATGCTCATATATGCACACAATTTCTGGAAGGATATACAAAACTTAACAATAGTTGCCACTGGAGAAAGAGATCTGATTTTAGTTGTATATCTTTTTGTATTATGAATTTTCCCCCTGTGGGTGCATGTATTTTTCAAATAAAGAAAACGAACTTAAAATATTCAAACTTAAAATGATCTAAAATCTGTCATTCTGTACTTTTGTTGGTCACAGGTCCAACTTTTTGGAATGTGTAAAAATAAAATACCTTCTAAGTTGTTTCATATTTTATAAATAAATCATTGTGGTCTTGTAAGTGATCTTTTTCCCAGTGTAACTAAAAATACTTGTGTTTAACTGTAACCATTTCTTGTGTGACCTGGTATCCAGAATAGACTCCCTTACTATCCAACTTGTTTATATTTATGAATATTCTTAATATGGCCAAATCTCTCTCATACCAGGCTTCCCTTTGGAAACTTCAGTTTTTGTGTCCTAGCCAAAGAGATTGGGTAGTTAGTGGGTTGATTTTAAAAATCATGTCATTTCTTTGGATCTTTGAACTTGCTATGATGAAATCTCTTAAGTCCTTTTCCACATGTGCTCTGTGACCTCTTTGAGATTTGTCACCATGTTGACTCAGATTAATCAGATTCTTGAAGCAGTTCTTCATCAAGGTGCACATATTTGTCATGTATATTTTTTGACAGACAGCTGACTTCAGTATTCCTGGTTTTTCTTTTGTAGTAGCTTTTCAAAAGAAGAAATAGGGCCATTCTAGCACAATCTTATGCTAAAGAGTTAAATGCCTGTTTGTGCCTGCCTCATTATTTTTCATGGCAGAGATAGTGGGGACTCTGCACTCCTAGCCCTGGCTTCCACACCTTTGTTCCATCAGCCTTCGTTTGACATAATGTTATGTTATTTACCAAAACAAATTTCCTTTTATTAAACACTTGTGGCTGATTCTTGCTATTAATTGTGTCCTCACAATTTCTTCAAAAAGGTCTTGTCCTCTTATTGCACTGGCAGTCTGGTTCCATGGCCACATCGAGGTATTGTCATTTCCTGGAAACGTACCCTATCTCTGTTACTCCGGCCAGAATTTCCAGTTCTTTCACCTCACCCTTCTACCTCACTTTGTTTCCAGCACATTTACTCTTTGAAGCTTCTAGTATCTTTCCCCTACCCCATTCCTTCAGTTTATCAGCTTCTTCCAGATTTCTCTCTTCTCTGTTATCTATGGATTACTAGGTCAGTCATTTCAGTATTCTTGGGAATGCCTTCAGTTTTCTCATCTCCTTGCTTTCTACCTCTCTTGTCCCACCCAACTTCCTGGAGTAACTCATCAATTGTTTCCTCTGGTTGTTTCTAGATAATTTAATGCTGCCTGCAAAAGTAGAATAAGTGTGCTGATAAGCTCTAGTATAAATAAGTAATATAGTCCACTTCCATTTCTGTTTCTTACACTTAAATTTTGTTTAAGTATTTTGCCCTGTTTCTTCTCTCAACTTTAAACTGAGAATGTAAGAGCGAAATCTTGCTTTATTTTGAAACTTAACTATGTCTTCACTTCTCTATACCCCCTCCTCCCCCTCCTCCCCCCTCCTCCCCCTCCTCCCCCTCCTCCCCCTCCTCCCCCCTCCTCCCCCCTCCTCCCCCCTCCTCCCCCCTCCTCCCCCCTCCTCCCCCCTCCTCCCCCCTCCTCTTCCTCCTCCTCCTCATTTTGGGAGAAACAGTATGAGTAGGGGAGGGGTAGAGAGGGCGAAAGAGAATGCCAAGCAGGCCCTGTGCTGCTAGCTCGAACCCATGAAACCGCAAGATCATGACCTGAACCAAAATCAAGAGTGGGACCCGTAACCAGCTGAGCCATCCAGGTGGCCCTGTATCCCCTTCTTTCAAGATCATTCCCTTCAATCTGTTGTAGTGATTCCATACTTTTTGTGATCTAAACACGTTGTTTGCTCACCTGCTCTATTTATGATAAGGGAGAGAAGCAAGATACAGAATGGTTTGTATAGTATGATTGCTATACTTAAAAAGAAGGATCTGTTTTTAAGCCCCCCCCCGCCCCCCCCCCCCCCCCCGCCCAGGTACACAAAAGAAGCATTAGAAGGCTCTGTAGACCAAGATGTTAATAGCAATTGTCTCTGGATGTTGGATTGTGGACTTTTCCTTTTGCTTGATTTTCTCTATTAACATGAAATGCTTTTGCAATGAGAAAATTAAAAGGAAATTTATATTTTCCCACATATTTTTTGTATGTGCTTATATTGTTTTAATACAAACGTCTTATTATCAGGTTCTGAGAAATGTCTTGCTATCTCTGTCAAGCAGTTCTCTGAATATCCACTAAAAAGGGGAGTACAAATAGGAATTACGTTCCAAATGCTTGGACATGTCCAAGTACCTTTTATGTTCTTGAAAAAATTCCACATGGCACTAATTTAAATCAAATTTAGTAGGTCATAGATTGTAAGACACAGCTATTTTATGAACCACTAAGAAAGGAAAACATTTTGCCAAACTATGATGTTATTGAGAGTATGATGCAGAGGTTGTTATATGTGGGGAAATGTACATCACAGAATTAATTAATGAAATACAGTTGTTCTAAGATTGCATCTGTGAAGTGTTTAGTGGTTTTGGAATAGAAAAAAGTGTTTAACTTGACCTTACTTCAGATCTCATCCTTGTATTGCCATCTCCCCGCCCCCCCCCAACACCATTACTTGGTTTTTGTATGTCTATGTAGACACTGGCGAATGGACTGAATTATGATGGAGTCAAGCCTACATTTGGAGATTGGGTTTTTGTATGTTTCTTTTAAAGGACATTTCAAACGTTATTATACTCCAGTCTTGCCATATAGCGTACAGAGCGGTCTGCTTAAAATCCCATTATGGCTGTCATAATCTAAAACCCTTTGTAGTTTCCTTTTCCCCAGTATGCCTTGGCACACTGGTGCACACCAGACTTTTGGCTTTTGATTCCTCTGTTTCAGGACACAGTGTGGTTACCTTTTTTAGAATGTAACTGAGCTCAGAGAACCACATGCTGTGATGTGGAGCAGTGGGTATACCTTGTATTCAGTAAAGGGACTGTTGAATGGACATCACAAAGGATTGAGAACCCCTAATCTGTAAGATGAAATAATGTTTCTCCTCATGAGAAAACCTGGGTGTGGACTTGGCTACTGCCCCCTATATTGGCTACTTTCTGCCTTACACTTTATACTCTGGTAATACTGAACTGTTTATAGTTTTCTTGCCCATGTTGTTCTATGTTTTAATCTCCTTGCTTTTGTGGGGAATCTTCTCTGCCTAGGATCTCCCTATAAATATATTCTTTAGAAACTACTCTTCTTTTAGGAAGGATTTTTTGCTTCCCTATTCTTCTACTAAACTGAGTTATTAAACTGAGTTCTCTCCCTCTTTGCTGTTACACTGTGTGTATTTCTATCTTTGTATTTATTTCATTATGTTGGAATTACTTTGTAACAAAATTGTATTTTGTATTTACAGGACATTAAGCTTTTTAAGGTCAGGGACCCTGCTTTGTTCACCTTTTATTTCACAGTGCATGATATTATCTTCAATAAATATTTGCTGTACTAAATGTAATTGAAACTTTGAAGGAATGAACAGCTCATGTCTGATACCTATAGGTTGTAGGTATCCTAGGTTTTAATAAAAACTTTGATTTTAGTTGGTTTTAGTATTTATGATTTCTTTTTATTCTTTTGCATGCTCTGTTGGCTGGATGGCAATAGAGAAGAAGAAAATGAGGTCAGTATAATTTAATTAGTTATTCAGTGATTATTGGATTAAAAACTCAAAATTTTGTTATTTTTTTTAAGATTTTATTTTTGAGTACTTCTACCGCCAGCTTGAGGCTCGAACTCAACAACCCTCAGACCAAGTGTTGCATGCTCCACCGACTAACTGAGCCAGCCAGGTGCCTCTAGCTGTCATTTTGAATGTGAAATGAAGAAATAGTTTTTGCTGAATTTTTAGATCTTTAGTAACGCCATTCCACGAAGGAATGTTGTATATTTCAAGGAAATGGTTTTTAAACTTTGGAGCTTCTAAAGCTTTAAGCAAGGTAGAGAGAGCTGGGAGCTCCGGAGACAGCATTTACCTGTTTTTATGTATCAACCTACCATGTAAGATTTCATTTGACAAGTGGATTCTGTTTCTTAAAAATATTGGAAGACCACTGCTTTATAATAATGCATGAGAGAACTTTTTCTTTCTTACTTGAATGGTTAGTATATAATGTTGAAAATTGATTGGGCGCCTGGGTGGCTCAGTTGGTTAAACGTCCGACTTTGGCTCAGGTCATGATCTCATGGCCCGTGAGTTCGAGCACCGCGTCGGGCTTTGTGCTGACAGCTCAGAGCCTGGAGCCTGCTTCGGATTCTGTGTCTCCCTCTTTTTGCCCCTCCCCCACTCATGCTCTGTCTTTATCTCAAAATTAAACATTAAAAAAAAAAAGAAAAAGAAAAATATGGATAATTGTTGAAACTCAGGGTGGGAACTTAGGGGTTTTGAGTATGTTTGAAATTTTCTATAATAAAGAAGTGCTTATCTAGCTTAGTGAAATTCATACTGTCCTTAAAAAGGACTTTTTATTTTCCTGACATTTAAAACTGTAATTCTAGCCATTTGAAAGTAACTTTATTGTTGTAGTAACTGCTTGTTTTGTTCATTTATAGGCAAAGATTGAAAATGTGCAGAAAACAGGTTTCTTCAAAGGACCAATGTTCAAAGGTGTTGCTTCTAGTCGATTTTTACCTAAAGGCACCAAGACAAAAGTTAATTTGGAGGAACAGGGACGACAGAAGGTGTCTTTCAGCTTCAGCCTTACAAAGAAAACTTTGCAGAACAGGTTTCTGACTGCACTTGGCAATGAAAAGCAAAATGATACTCCAAACTCCCCAGCTGGACCTCTTCAAGTAGATTTGACTCCTAAAATTAAAATGGACATTGGAGATACATTATCTACTACAGAAGAATCTTCCCCACCAAAATCAAGGGTAGAATTGGGCAAAATTCATTTTAAGAAACATCTACTTCATGTGACATCCAGGCCACTGCTGACTACAGCCACAGCAGTGGTGTCTCCACCTCCTCCTATAGTACCATTACCAGCAGTCATAGCAGAATCAACAACTGTAGATTCGCCACCCTCATCTCCACCTCCACCACCTCCACCTCCCCCGGCCACAACACCCTCACCACCAGCACCAGTAACAGAGCCAGTGGCCTTGCCACACACACCAATCCCAGTTTTGATGACAGCACCAGTAGATGTAGCAGTTAGAACACTGAAAGAACCACCAGTTATGACTGTACCAGAATCTTCGGAAGTGGACACTAAGCAGGACCCTGTATCTAATAGTTCAGAAGAACACATAACTCAGAATTTGAATGAGCAAGCAGATACTCCCTCACAAAAAGAAGATTCCCATATTGGGAAGGAAGAAGAAATTCCTGATAGTTCTAAGAGTAACCTGGGCTCTAAGAAAACAGGTTCTAAGAAGAAATCCTCACAATCTGAAGGAACCATTCTGGCTTCAGAATCTGATGAAGATTCTGTACGGACTTCCTCAAGTCAAAGATCACACGATTTAAAATGTTCAGCAAGCATTGAAAAGGAAAGAGATTCAAAAAAGAGCATAGCACCTTTAAAAAGTGAGGATTTAGGGAAATCTTCACGATCTAAAGCAGAGAGAGAGGATAAATATTTTAGCTACTCAAAACTTGAAAGAGATTCTCGATATATATCTTCTCGATGTAGATCAGAGAGAGAGCGAAGGCGGAGCAGATCTCGTTCAAGATCTGACAGAGGCTCTAGAACTAGTTTATCCTATTCCCGGTCAGAACGATCCCATTATTATGACTCTGATCGTCGCTACCATCGGAGTTCCCCTTATCGAGAGAGGGCTCGCTATTCTCGGCCATATACAGATAACAGAGCTCGAGAGAGTTCTGACTCAGAAGAGGAGTATAAGAAGACCTACTCAAGGCGTACCTCATCCCATTCCTTCTCTTACAGAGACCTAAGGACATCGTCATCCTATTCTAAATCTGATCGGGACTGCAAAACTGAGTCCTCTTACTTAGAGATGGAAAAAAGAGGAAAGTATTCTTCAAAAGTAGAAAGAGAATCCAAAAGGACTTCAGAAAATGAAGCAATGAAAAGATGTTGTTCTCCCCCTAATGAAATGGGATTCCGACGGGGCTCATCCTATTCCAAGCATGAGAACAGTGCTTCCCGTTACAAATCTGCCCTTTCAAAGCCTGTATCCAAGTCTGATAAATTTAAAAATTCTTTCTGTTGTACAGAATTAAATGAGGAAATCAGATCGTCTCATTCTTTTAATTTACAGGCTCCTTGTTCAAAAGGTAGTGAATTAAGAATGATTAGTAAAATTCCTGAAAGAGAAAAGACTGGGTCTCCATCACCATCAAATCGATTAAATGATTCACCTACTTTTAAAAAGCTAGATGAATCACTTATTTTTAAATCTGAATTTAAATCTGAATATCATGATAGCCATGATAGTATTAAGGAATTAGACTCTTTACCTAAAGTGAAGAACGATCAGTTAAGAAGTTATTGTCCCATAGAATTAAACATAAATGGATCTCCTCGGGCAGAATCTGATTTGGCAACATTTTGCACTTCTAAAACTGACACTGTTTTGATGTCTTCTGATGATAGTGTGACCGGATCAGAGGTATCCCCTTTGGTCAAAGCATGCATGCTTTCATCAAATGGATTTCAGAATATTAATAGATGTAAAGAGAAAGACTCAGATGATACCTGCATGCTGCATAGTAAGTCAGGAAGCCCATTTAGAGAAATAGAACCTCCGGTGTCACCACACCAAGATAAACTCATGTCTTTGCCAGTTATGACTATAGATTATTCCAAAACTGTAATTAAAGAACCAGTTGATGTGACAGTTTCTTGCTGTAAAACCAAAGATTCAGATCTATACTGTACTTCAAATGATAACAACCCTTCTTTGCGTCATTCTGAAGCTGAAAAGATTGAGCCTTCGGTTACGAAGATTTCTTCAAATAGCTTTATGAATGTGCATTTGAAATCAAAACCAGTTATATGTGATAATAGAAATCTGACAGACCACTCAAAATTTGCATGTGAAGAATATAAGCAGAGTGTTGGTAGCACCAGTTCAGCTTCTGTTAATCATTTTGATGATATATATCAACCCATAGAGAGTTCCGGCATTGCTTCATCTCTTCAGAGTCTTCCACCTGGAGTAAAAGTGGACACTTTAACTCTCTTACAAGGTGGAGAGAACACATCTCCAGTTTTAGATGCTGTGCTGAAGAGTAAAAGCACAGAGTTTTTAAAGCATGCAGAGAAAGAAACCATCATAGAAATAGGCAGTGGCCTTCCTGATTCAGGAAGGGGATTTTCCCCTTGGGAAAACAGGCATAATAATGGTCTGTCTGGGAAATGTGTGCAAGAGGCCCAAGAAGAAGGGCATTCCATATTGCCTGATAGAAGAGGACAGTCTGAAATCTCTTCAGACGAAGCAGGAGGAAGAGGACATGCTCATACTTCTGATGACTCTGAAGTTGTATTTTCTTCTTGTGACTTGAATTTAACCATGGAGGACAGTGATGGCATAACATACACCTTAAAATGTGACAGTAGTGGTCATGCCTCAGAGATTGTATCCACTGTCCATGAAGATTATTCTGGTTCTTCTGAAAGTTCAAGTGATGAAAGTGACTCTGAAGATACAGATTCTGATGATAGCAGTATTCCAAGAAACCGTCTTCAGTCTGTTGTGGTTGTGCCAAAGAATTCTACTCTGCCCACAGAAGAAACCAGTCCATGTTCTTCTCGGAGCAGTCAAAGTTACAGACACTATTCTGACCACTGGGAAGATGAGAGATTGGAGTCAAGGAGACATTCATATGAGGAAAAATTTGAGAGTGTAGCAAGTAAACCCTGTTCTCAGACTGAGAAGTTCTTCCATCATAAAGGAACAGAGAAGAATCTGGACATTTCTTTTACACAGCCCAGCAGAAAACAGATAGATAACCACCTGTCTGAAATTGTTCATCCTCAGAGTGATGGGGTTGATAGTACAAGTCATACAGATATGAAATCTGACTTTCTAGGTCATCCAAATTCTGAGGAAACAGCAAAAGCCAAAATAACTTCTAGACAACAAGAAGAGCTGCCGGTTTATTCTTCTGACGATTTTGAAGATGTCCCGAATAAGTCTCGGCAACAAACCATTTTCCCTAACAGGCCAGATAGTAGACTGGGAAAAACAGAGTTGAGTTTTTCTTCCTCTTGTGAGATCTCCCGAGTGGATGGCTTCCGCTCATCTGAGGAGCTTAGAAACCTAGGGTGGGAATTCTCTCAACAAGAAAAGCCTACTACCACATATCAGCAACCTGACAGCAGCTATGGAGCATGTGGTGGACACAAGTATCAGCAAAGTGCAGAACATTATGGTGGGACACGTAATTACTGGCAAGGCAATGGCTACTGGGATCCAAGATCAGCAGGTAGACCTCCTGGAACTGGGGTTGCATATGATCGAATTCAAGGGCAGGTACCCGATTCCTTAACAGATGACCGTGAAGAGGAGGAGAATTGGGATCAACGTGGAGGGTCTCACTTTTCAAGCCAGTCCAGTAAATTTTTTCTATCCCTTCAGAAGGACAAGGGGTCCGTGCAAGCACCTGAAATAAGCAGCAATTCCATTAAGGACTCTTTAGCTGTGAATGAAAAGAAAGATCTTTCAAAAAACTTAGAAAAAAATGATATGAAAGATAGAGGGCCTCCTAAGAAAAGGAGACCAGAATTGGAGAGTGATTCCGAAAGTGATAGCGAACTTCAGGACAGAAAGAAAGTTCGAGTGGCAGTAGAGCAGGGAGAAACAGCAGTGCCCTCAGGCTCAGCACTGGTTGGGCCTTCCTGTGTCATGGAGGATTTCAGGGACCCACAGCGTTGGAAAGAATGTGCCAAGCAAGGGAAGATGCCTTGTTACTTTGATCTGATTGAAGAAAATGTTTATTTAACAGAAAGGTAAGCTTAATTAATACTTGTACAACAAATTTTAACCTCTTTTTGTTGAAAAAATTAGCTTTAAACAGTTCAGAACATATTGAGGTCAACTGTATGAAATATAGTTGCATAGTAGGATATAAGTTAAAAAGTCTAAGAAGCCTATTTATCCATTTAGGTTTGATGGCATAGACTCCTTCCCTCAATATCCCTTCCTCCACCCCCTACAGGAAGGGGAGGGATGTCTAAAAAAAAAAATTTTTTTTTTTGGTCTCATTATTGCTTTGGTTCTGAAAGTATGATTTAGGCCAACCCTATTTTTCTCAAGTTCCTTTTACATGTGAAACTGTGATGAAACACGAAACAAAGTCCCAGCGAAACAGTCTGCTCTTAGGGAAGAAAAAAGTAGTTGTGCTGGATTTTTCTTCCTTTTCAAAAATGTTCATAATGAAGTATCTTCGAAAGGTACTTTATAAAGCTGGAACCACATGAGAACATCGTTTTCTGTCCATTTTTTTTAGTCTGTTGGTAATGGATTACATTTGACAATAGCATAACCAATATTTTAGAAATAAACGGTATAGTGGTGTCCTACAGATCCCTAACCTGAAACAAGGGATAATGAGAATAAGAGTAATGAAGACACACTCCTCCAAAGCAGAGCTTCAGCCTGCTTTCTTTTACCCTTCCTCGACAATCTTTTTGTTTTCCCAGTATGAATGTATGTGGAATATACCTTTCTGAAAAAAATCTGTCTTACATCCATTCTCCTTTTGGAAATTTCTCTTCTGTTTGAAAATCTGCTTAGCCATCATCCCTTTAAGTGTTAACAAGTTTTTTTAATGAAATTTTTTCATTGGTTAAGGTAAAGTTAGGTCTCATGAAAAGTTTTTCATATTTTAACAAAAAACCTTTTTATGATATAGAGAGCCTCTTATATCTGGTAAGTTAGGTTTAAATTTAAAATACTGAATCTTTTAAGTAGTATTTCTTAGGAATTGTGTGAGTATATTGATGCAATTTCCAGGGTCTTTGTGAAAGAATAGAAGTAAAACTAATCGACCCGACCCTCTGGGATTTTTTAGCACTGAGATCCAGATACATGTAACACCATATAGATGTGGTTGGTGGAGGGGCACCTGGGTGGCTTAGCCAGTTAAGCATCCAACTTCGGCTCAGGTCATGATCTTACAGTCTGTGAGTTCAAGCCCCACATTTGGCTCTGTGCTGACAGCTCAGAGCCTGGAGCCTGCTTCAGATTCTGTGTCTCCCTCTCCGCCCTCCCCCGCTTGTGCTGTCTCTCTCTTTCAAAAATAAAAATAAACAGGGGCGCCTGGGTGGCTCAGTCAGTTAATGTCCACCTTCGGCTCAGGTCATGATCTCATGGTTTGTGAGTTCGAGCCCCGCATTAGTTTCTGTGCTGACAGCTCAGAGCCTGGAGCCCGCTTTGGATTCTGTGTCTCCCTCTCTCTCTCTGACCCTCCCCCTGCTCATGCTCTGTCTCTCTCAAAAATAAATAAAAAACATTTAAAAAGTTAAAACTAAAAATAAACATTAAAAAAAGATCTGGTTGGTGGAAACATTGGAGAGCCTTTTTGAGGTGGGGAACATTTTTAAAGGGCCCGTTGTTATATGCTGGGCCTTTAGGTGCCGCCAAGAAGACAAATTACTGTAAAATAGTATTGAAGATAGTGAAAAAATTTTTCTTAGGTCTGATGAAAATAGGGTTACCTGAATATGTGCCCATTAGTCCTAATCTGGCCTTACGGAGCAATACAAAAGAAAGCTACTGCTGATTCTTCAAAATTACATTTCTTAAAGTACTTGTCAACAGACATTTTGTTTATCTTTAGTCCTGTTTCTTCAGGCTGAGAATATTCATACACTCATTAGTGAATTATATCTTGAATTGATCCAGCTGAGTCATTCTTGTTCAACGTAGTTGAAATCATCAGGACACTCTTCAGGTACTTTATAAACTGGGACTGTAACTGAACATACGTTGAAGATTAAAGCAGTTTAGTCAGGAGATCAAGACAGCCACATCGAACGTCTGTGCTCTTCACTGCCTGATCGTTGGAGAGTAAGTCAGACTGCCTGAGTCTTGAGGAGATCTTCTTCAACCGTCTCTGATTTTTTTTTTTTTCTTTTTGACAAAAGAAAGTTCAACACAAAGGCCAGGAAATAATTACATTTTCATTTTTTCTTTGCGAACTCTGGCATAGGTATTTATGAACCTAACCCATTTTGAACAGTTTCCCTTTTTTACCCCCAAATCTGTCTGTTGGGAAAGTTAAGTCCTCTGATTAATCTGTAATACAGTTCTGTAAATTGTACTTGATTCTTTTGTTATTTTCTTTTTCAACAAGATTTGTTGAATCTTGTTGATCGTTTTCTTTTCAACAAGATTTTTAGAAATACAGTGTTACCAAAAGAGTCTCTCTGGAAGATTGAGTTCAACTCTTAATTAAAAACTCCCTATTTATTATTTTTTTTTTGGCAACTCCTTTTTTCCCTCTGCCTTCCTTCCTTCACTGTGTCTCAACCATTATTTGTCCATCCAGGAAGACTAATTCTCATGTTTTGTTTGTTTGTTTACTTTGAGAGAGTGAGAGAGCGGGGGAGGGGCAGGGAGAGAGAGGGAGAGAGTGAGAATCCCAAGCAGGCTCTCTGTTGTGCGGGGTTCAATCTCATGACTGTGAGATCATGACCTGAGTCAAAATCAAGAGTTGGATGCTTAACTGACTGAGCCACTCAGGCACCCCCAGGAGGACTCATTTTTAAACTTCACTTTCGTCAGCTGTGTTACTTTCTGATCCTCATGAGTTTTCCTGTGTTTTATTTTTCCTGAGCCCAATATGACAGTTGACCCTTGAGATTGTTCACAGTTTGAGGCTTAACTGACTTGGACTAAGAAATGAAGGCCCAGTCCAAAATGAAAGACTTGAATTTACCTTGTCCTCCCACTTGCTAGGGCTCAGGTTGCCTCTCGTTTTTGCAACATAATTCTTAGTGTTTTCAGTTTCACAAATGCTAATGATAAGCTTAACCAGAATCATTAAATGTTAAACTAATAAGATTTAGCACATATTTGATTGTTTACATTGTATCATTACCAGGAGCTTTCTTAAACCAATTCTTACAAAATTTTATCTAATAGAAAGAAGAATAAATCCCATCGGGATATTAAGAGAATGCAGTGTGAGTGTGCACCCCTTTCTAAAGATGAAAGAGCACAAGGTGAAATAGCATGCGGGGAAGATTGTCTTAATCGTCTCCTCATGATTGAATGGTAAGTAAATTAAAATGCTCTGATTTTGCTCATTCTGTTAAATGTCCCAAAATATTAGAAAGAATTAGTAATGAATAAAATTTAACCTTTCTTCTTTTACCTGTTATTATTTATAAGCAATAAAATTTCCAATGTATGATAGTGTTTATAAAGAGACAAATTTCCCTTGCATTATCCACTATAGTATACATTTTAAGTGCTCTGTAAAGTAGGCCTTAACATTTTATCTCTTGTAATGTTTATGTCCCGAGAGGCAAATGTTGGTATTTTTTTTTTAATAATTTATTGTCAAATTGGTTTCCATATAACACCCAGTGCTCATCCCAACAAGTGCCTTCCTCTGTGCCTGTCACCCACTCTTCCCCCCTCCCACACTCCCCTCATCCCTCAGTTTGTTCTTAGTCTTTGAGAGTCTCTTATGTTTTGTCTCCCTCCCTCTCACTTTTTTCTTTTCCCCTCTTCTCTTCCCCCATGGTTTTTCTGCTAAGTCTCTCAAATCCACCTATGCGTGGAAACATACGGTATCTGTCTTTCTCTGACTGACTTATTTCACTCAGCATAGTACCCTCCAGTTCCATCCATATTGCCACACATGGCCAGATTTCATTCTTTCTCATTGCTGCATAGTATTCCATTGTATATATATTCCACATCTTCTTTATCCATTTGTCAGTTGATGGACACTTAGTTTCTTTCCATGATTTGGCTATTGTCAAAAATGCTGCTGTGAACATTGGGGTACACGTGCCCCTATGCATCAGCACTCCTGTGTCTCTTGGGTAGATTCCTAGCAGTGCTGTTGCTGGGCCATAGGGTAGTTCTCTTTTCATTTTTTTGAGGAACCTCTACACTGTTTTCCAGAGCGGGTGCACTAGTCTGCATTCCCAAATGTTGGTATTTTTTAGCTTTTACTATTAAATAAGATAAAACCATAGAATTTCAAAAGTATATAAAGTAAAATGTCTTCCACTTCCAAACCTGAATCTCTATTTGTAGTCTTTCCAAATAATTTTTATGCCTATACCAGTATTCATAGATATTTCCTCATTTTATGTATAGAAATGAAATCTTTCGATCCGTACTTTTTTGAATTTTATTCCCTCACCTTGGCCCAAAACTTCACTCACTCACTCACTCACTCACTCTCTGAATTAAATAAGTTTTGGAGATCTGCTACACGTGCAGACTTACCTAAATCTTTCCCTTGGCTGCTTTATATAGTCTATTTATAGTTAACTGATAATTATTAATCTTTTATTGATAGATGTTTGTTTCTATATTTTTCTTTTTTTTAATTTATTTTTATTTTTTAAAATGTTTATTTTTGAGAGAGAGAGTGTGAGCATGGGAGGGACAGAGAGAGAGGGAGAATCTTCGGAGAATCCAAAGCGACTCCAGGCTCTGAGCTGTCACCATAGACCCTTATGTGGGGCTCGAACTCGTGAACTGCGAAATCATGACCTGAGCCGAAGTTGGACACTTAACTGACTCAGCCACCCAGGCACCCCTGCTTCTGTATTTTTCTTATAAACAGTAAACATGTTTACATTGAAAAATGTGATTAAAATATTTTACCAATTTGATGAAAACTTTGTATCCATGATTTTTTTTTTAATGTTTATTTGTTTTGAGAGAGAGTGCGTGCAAGTGGGGGGAAGGGCAGAGAGAGGGAAAGAGAGAATCCCAAATAGGCTCTGGGCTGTCAGTGTGTAGAGCCTGACACAGGGCCTGATCCCTCGAACCGTGCGATCATGATCTGAGTCCAATTCAAGAGTCGGACGCTTAACCGATGGAGCCATCCAGGTGCCCCCGTATCCTTATTTTTTTTAACACGGGAAGATTATTAAGGTGATTTATAGTGTAGATACCTTGTTTTTAGTGTTTATGAACTGTTTATTTTCAAAGCTCAGATTTTGGTTTTGCTCATGTTATAGTATTATAAGAATAAAACCTATACCTCAAAAAATTAAAGAGAAAGCATTTTTGGTAATTCCTTTATCTAAGGAATCTTATCTTAGGAATCTTACGAAAGTAGAGATGACAGTACACATGTAAGAAGAGGAGACACAAGACTTAGCCCTATTCTTCTGAGTTGACAGTGTTGCTCTGCGCTCTTCTGACTTTTCCTGCCAACCTTGCTAAAGAGATAGGAAGTACAGATATCTTTCTTCACATGTTTCCCACACTTAAACTTGTAGTAGTTGTCAGGATTAGGTTCAAATTTAGCCTGGTATTCAGAGCTCTTCACCGTATATCAACAACCTGCTTTTCCATCTTCCAGCAACCCACCTTTCTTATCAGTCATCCCCAGCTGTTTTATTCTCCTTTCCTCAAGCTGGCCTTGTTTCCTATTTCTGCACACAGGCAGGCTCTGTTGTATCTCTTGTTTTGTTTTGTTTTTTGTTTGTTTGTTTTTTTGCTTGTTTTTAATCCACATCCTATTTGTCATTAGAGATTCTGCTTTAAAGAAATAATTTTCTCTATTTCTCATTTCAGTTCTTCTCGGTGTCCGAATGGGGATTATTGTTCCAATAGACGGTTTCAGAGAAAACAGCATGCAGATGTGGAAGTCATACTCACAGAAAAGAAAGGCTGGGGCTTGAGAGCTGCAAAAGACCTTCCTTCGTAAGTTATGTTTTAATCATCTTTCATTTTGTTTTTGTGTTGTTGAAGTTGGTTAGCTACTTTGTTGGAAGGAAAATAACTTGTTTTTGACCCTCAAGTTTAATAATGATTACTCTGCAGAATGACCACTTGGTAGCTAGTTCTTAAAAAATTGTTTTCCATTTCTTTTAGGAGATTAAAAAAAAAAGTCTCCTTTGTCTCTGTCTCTGTATATGAGATCATTTTGTCATTTGTGACATTTGGACCAGACAGGTCCTCCTTTGTATGACAGTTACTTTTCCTTTAATTCCAAGCAATTACCAGTGTTAGCTGTAGACCCCCAGAACCACTATGAAACTGTAAGAATTTGGGACCGAATCGATTAATTAGGCTATATAAAACTGAGTTGGTGGGTGGGGGTGCCTGGGTGGCTCAGTCGGTTGACCGTCTGACTCTTGATTTTGGCTCAGGTCATGATCCCAGGGTTGTGAGATCAAGCCCTATATTGGGCTCTGCACTGAGCTTGGAGCCTGCTCGGGAGTGTCCCCCCCCCCCCCTCCTCTCCCCCCCCCCCGCTTGTGCTCTCTTTTTCTCTCTCTAAAATAAAAAGTAATTAAATAGATAAACCTTGGAGTAAGAGTGGAAGATAGTATCTGAGAATAATAAGGTATAGGGATTAAAAACAATCAGTAAACATTTATTGAATGAGTAAGTGTTGCTTTCCACCTAACTCACGTAACTTTTTTGTACATAATGCAATAAAAGATTCATTTTATTTTCTTCCATATTCAGTGTTTCCTTTAAACACTAAGTTTTTTGTGTAAAGCGTATTTAAGTATCATGAAAGATGAGTACCTTTTTCTTTAAATATATACAGATTATATGTGTTTATGATTGAAAAAATCTTTTAAATATGTAAAAGGAGTAAAGGAAGAAAATAAAACTGTTTCTTAAAGCTCCTTAGCTCTCCTAAGCTCCTCACAAAGAACCCTGCTTTGGTAAAATACCCTAGACTGGATATTTCCATGTTTCCTGTATTTTCCTACTCCTTTAATTTCCACATGCTAATGGTAGTGCTGATTTCATATATTTTTAGTTTCAAACTATGTAGATGTTCACGAGTAAAGTATTCATTCCCATTGAACTGGGACATTGTCCTATATACACAAGATGAGGAGGTCATTGGAACTAATCTGCTAGTTAGTGTTAAATACCATGACATTCTCTCTGTATGTTATACTTGTTTCTCCTCTACTGAAACTAAATAACCAAGGAAAGATCAATCAGCAGTGGAAGGTAACTTGAAAGAAGCCAAGGAGAGATATTAATCATTATTATTGATAAATGCTAGGATAAACTCACAGAGAATGCAGTCAGAGAAAAGATGTGTTTATAAATATTTTTAAGTTTATTTATTTATTTTGAGAGAGAATGAGCAGAGAAAAAGGGAGAGAAACAGAATCCCAAGCAGGCTCTACATGGTCAGTGTGGAACCTGATGTTGGGCTTGAACTCACAAACTTGTGAGATCATGACCTTAGCCAAAATCAAGAGTTGGACGTTTAACCAACTGAGCCATCCAGGCACCCCAGCAGAAAAGATTTGCTTGACCTTTGACAACATTAGAGGTCTTCGAGTAAAGGCAGTAGAAGGGCTGTTGAATTTAAATTGCCTTCTTTTTTTCTTAGAACATAAAGCCTCTAATATTTCAGTGCCTCTTGATTTCTTTAGAGCTGGGAAATGTAAAAGTGTCTTAGAATCAACATTTTTTGAAAAGTATTAGGAAGGAGAAAATCTCAGATGTTAGGTACTTTACATATATTATATCTTGTATAAGACCAAATTTATTCACTTTTCAATATTTCCTTAGATCTGTTATGTTTTGCATAGATGTATATTTACATATAGCTCCTAGGCAGGAAGTGCTATTGTTTCTCTTTTGTTTTGCTAGGAACACCTTTGTCCTAGAATATTGTGGAGAGGTACTTGATCATAAAGAGTTTAAAGCACGGGTAAAGGAGTATGCACGAAACAAAAACATCCACTACTATTTCATGGCCCTGAAGAATGATGAGGTGAGCAGCATGAATGTGTTTGCTTTGAAATACATCTGGAGGGGCGCCCTGGGTGGCTCAGGCGGTTAAGCGTCCGACTTCGGCTCAGGTCATGATCTCACGGTTTGTGGGTTCGAGCCCTACGTCAGGCTCTGCGCAGACAGCTCAGAGCCTGGAGCCTGCTTCAGATTCTGTCTCCCTCTCTCTCTGCCCCTCCCCCACTCATGCTCTGTCTCTCAAAAGTTAAAAAAAAAAAAAAAGAAATACATCTGGAAATTATTGAGTTTGAAAAGGTCATTGATATGGACTGATCTTAAAAATACATTGAGTGATAAAAAAGAGGGGCAGAATAATTATGTATAGTTTTTCTTTACACAAAGGAGGGAGATGTTTTTGTTTACGAAAAGGGAAGGGGAGATGTTGACATATACATGTAAATGTAAACCTATGAGCTTCATATTACAACTCTTAAAAATTTTAGGGGTTAAAAGTTTTTTTAATGTGGGTTATATTTGTTAATACATAAAAATTAAAGCTGAGAGATTGAAAAATATTTATTAAACTACTTAAAAGTAACAAGTCAATTGTATGTTGACATAACCAACATGTTTTTATGAAAATGATTTTCAAAATATTTTTGTTTTAGTGAGGTGCAACTTTTACATTTTTACAAATCTCTTTAATGTCTGGTGTGATAAATTTTAGCTAGAGTCTCCTATCTGTCTCTGTATTCAGTCCTGGAAAACCTAATTCTAGGTCCTACCCCAGGACCTATTGAATCTAACTTGGGGGGTGGGTCTAGCAGGAGTTTTAACATGCTCTCCAGGGAATTCAGATACACACTCAAGTTTGAGAGCTCCTACACTGTGGTGTAACATGCACTTTAAAATGGAGTTTTATACACACGAAGTGAGATTGGAATATGAGAGGATGTTAGAAGTAGCTAAAAGTAAATGGAAGAGACATTGATAGATATGGAGATAATTTTACCTATAAGTAAGATGTTTCTAGTTAGCAAATGTCCCAGAGGAAGCAGTTAGTCACTTGGATGTATCTGTATGTGAAAGAGGAAGGGGGGTTGGGCATGTAGATCTCCCATTTGCCTAATGCCTTTCCTTTGCAAAATATATGTATATTTTAAGGTCTCATTTATCTCTCTTAAATGATCCTTTTCCCTAGATAATAGATGCCACTCAGAAAGGAAACTGCTCTCGTTTCATGAATCACAGCTGTGAACCAAACTGTGAGACTCAAAAAGTAAGTTGAGGTAGATTTAGACTTTGGATATTTGTTCAAGATGTATTAATTTTAGATTTCATATCAAGAGTTCCCATGGATTTTATTTTTAAATCATTTTAATTGTTTTTTCCTACTCTATTGTTAAAAATCTTATTTTGAATTAATAGATTTATAAAGTAATAGTGCAGCAACAGTACAGAGTTCCATGTATCATCCTTTACCTAGTTTCCTCAAAGTTCACATTATAAATAACATTATACAGTTACCCAATTCAGGAAATACTGTTAACTATTACCTAATCTAAAGTCTTTATTCAGATTTTGCCATCTGTCATTCCAGAAACTCCCATTGCATTTAATTGTCACCTCTCTTTGCCCGTAAGTTTTAACTACTATTTCAAAGGTGCCAAAATGCAAAACAAAAATTGAATTCTGATGAAGTCCAGTATGTACTATTCTATCCAGATTTTTATCAGCTCTTAAATCCAGGTGTTAAATTTGGCTGTTTTAATAACGTAAGAGGCTGAATGGCCACAGATACGAGTGACTGTATATCATGTACATGGAGTTACATTGCTTCTCCTCAACAAGACCAGACTTTGGGTCCTGATTCTCTCTTTGTCCCTGTGCCTGGCACATAATTGATGCTTGATAAGTTCATTTATTGAATTTGGTAAGACATTTTGAGAGAATGATTTTAGTACTCTAATTAGTGTTTTGAGCTTAGATTAAAAAATATATATATGTATGTGTATATATGTTAGAACATTGGTCCTTTCTTAGGCTAAGAAAGCTATGGACCCACTCCCTAGAAAAGTAGTATCAGTGGTTCCTTTTCATATTAAAATAGTGCTTTCGACTCCTAGATATTTTTTTGTCCTTCGATCTGTGTACTGATAGATCTTAGATATGGCTCTTCTGAGAGCCAGGCTATATAATAATAGGAGAACACAGTCTGTAATCATTTAATGTAAATTCTGGATCTATTTTTGCCTGCAGCTGGTGACCACATGTCTAGCTGTGAGGCTCCCCCTTGTACTATGTCCCTTCATCTCTTTAAGTCTGGATTTTTTTTATCAGTAACATGCTCTAAAGGTCTGGACAGGAGCTCTGCAGTCAAGTTACATGTTCTGGAACCACAAGTTCTAACCCCTGTGTGTTTACTTCCATATTCTTGAGTTTTATGCAGTTGTCATGATTTCCTTCCCTTTCACTGCACTCAGTCATATGACCATTGCTTTATGAAATTAAACATTTGGCCTCATTCTTTCCCTGGTTCCATGCGCCATCTTATCTTAGAATATAGTTACTTTTAACATAATATAAGGTAATAGGAATTTGCCTGTAAGAGTTGATGACACTGAGCATTCCCTATTTGCCTGTTTTAGTACAAGTGAATATTACTGTGTGGAAATGTGTATTAAGACAGGTTATAAGTAGCAGTTACTTTTATTAGAGACAAATTATAGATGATACTCGACCCTGGTAGTTTATTAAATAAGAGTAACACTTAAATATGTTAGTTTATTTAAAGAAAAAAGTTTCCTATTTGCTATTTGATAAAGTCTTCATCTTTGAAAGAGGCTCAGGCATAATTAAGGCAGATGATGATCTTTGAAGAAGAACACACAGATTAATCAGTTACTAATTTCTTTTCTCTTAAAAACAACTTCTCAGTGGACTGTGAACGGACAACTGAGGGTCGGGTTTTTCACCACCAAACTAGTTCCTTCAGGCTCAGAGTTAACATTTGACTATCAGTTCCAAAGATATGGGTAAGTATTGTTTTTATTTTTGTTTTGCTGCTTCTGATGGGGAAATGGACTGTTCAGATACAGAGATCTAAAACTTCAATGTGAATTACTAAGAAGTTATATGGGGGCGCCTGGGTGGCTCAGGTGGTTAAGCGTCTGACTTTAGCAAAGGTCATGATCTCACGGTTCATGAGTTCGAGCCCCGTGTTAGGCTCTGTGCTGACAGCTAAGAGCCTGGAGTCTGCTTCAGATTCTGTCTGTCTCTCTCTCTCTTTCTCTGCCCCTCCCCTGCTCGTGCTCTGTCTCTCAAAAATGAATAAACATTAAAAAAAAGAAAAGGAACTTATGTACCACCACCTCTTTACTTTTCAGTTTTCTGTGTTTTTTTTCTACTGTATGACATTTCTGGCCATTAAAGGACTTGTACAGGAACTACATAATTTTCTTCTGAATTTCCTGTCGTCTTATTTATATACTTATGTTTCTTGTGTAATTAGAAAAGGCTTTCTATTATGGAAGTGTGTACAGTGTGTATAAAGAGAAGAGTATAATCCATCTGTATCCTTTATTTATCTGTCAGTTATCAACTCATGACTAATCTTTTCTCATCTGTACCACGTCGTACCATGAAAAATAATTTACTAGTTCTCTTGAACCAAAATAATAACTGATACAATAGCAGTGAATACCCCTAGTATCTATATTGTGGTTTCACAGAACCACAGAAAAGGAACAGGGTTCCTTGGAGAAATGTCTGATTTCAAGTTAAGACAGGAATTAGGCAAGGTGATATTGGATTATTTTGTCATACCAGAAAATCAGTTATAAAAGATTAGGAGATTCTTGTCAAAGGGACTCAGGAGCTAGCTCAAAAAGGCTCTCAAAACAGTAGGAGGGCGTGCCTGGGTGGCACAGTCGGTTGACTTCGGCTCAGGTCATGATCTCAGGTCATGATCTCGTGGTTCGTGAGTTGCAGCCTCAAATCGGGCTCCCTGCTGTCAGCGTTGAGCCTGCTTTGGATCCCCTGTCCCCTTCTCTCCCTGCCCCATACCTGCTAGTGCTCGCTCTCTCAGAAATAAACATTAAAAAACAAAAAACAGGGGCCCCTGGGTGGCTCAGTTGGTTAAGTGGCCGACTTCAGCTCAGGTCATGATCTCACGGTCTGTGAGTTCGAGCCCCACATCAGGCTCTGGGCTGATGGCTCATCAGAGCCTGGAGCCTGCTTCAGTTTCTGTGTCTCCCTCTCTCTCTGCCCTTCCCCTGCTCACGTTCTGTCTCTGTGTCTCTCAAAAATAAAGAAACGTTAAAAAAAAAATTAAAACAAAAACAAAAAGCAGTGGGAAAGTTTTCATTAACACTTCAGCATTGATAAGGATAATGACTGCAGTAGTTTGAAACATATGATGTAAAACCCATGAGATTTAATGATACTTTAAAAATAAAACTGCATTAGTCGTAATAGAAGGAAACCAATTCATGATTTTTATAGTAGCTTAAAAGTTAAAAGGAAAAAAAATCAAACATTAATCCTGCTTTCCCCAAGTGAATTCTGCTTCAGGTTAAACCAAATAGTTGATGGGAGGAAGTTCTTCTTTTGGAGGTTATTTTAGCTAATGAATGAAGTAGCAGTGGTATCACCCATTTTGCAAAACCTTGTGAACTAATGCATCTAGGCAATGGTCTAGTATGCTGGGGATGAGTGCAGACCGGGTTCTGCGTATGGCTCCATATTTTTTTCCTCTTACTTTTGTACTGTCCTATTCGAAGGAAGGGAAACTGGAAATCAGGTGCCGTTTGTGAGTCCCTGCTCTGTTTATTGAGTAATTTATTTTTATGCCTCTGATTGCTCCTGTCATAAATTAAATCTATCAGTTTACTTTTGGTGTAGTTCTTCATTCATTTCTCAGGTAGTTGTGGCCACAGAATAAATGGCCATGGTGATTTGTACCCACTCCTGTAGAGTTAGGCCTGTGTTGTTTCTACCAGTTTTCCATGGTTATATTTACTTCTTATTAAATTTCTTATTAGCGTCTTATTCTTAAGTGGTGATAACTTTTAATAATCATGTGTTTCCTTGTAAGTATCCTGTACATATTGAATTTTATGTCTGTGTACATCTATTTGTAAGAATATATTTGTTGTTCTTAGTGCCAGTTAAATATTTACATGTAAGAGATGTTGAACTATTTAAAACAAGCAGTTTTGTTCTTAGCTCAAATATATATATGATCTCTTATTTTTATGCATTTTATACATGTCTACATTTATACATCTCCTTATACATACATAAGTATAAAAATCCTTAATTTTTATACATGAGTAGGTACTCATAAAATGGAGAAATTACTCATTAACTTCTTGGCTAATTTTGTCTAGCTAATGAAGGAGGATTAGAAGAAGAATGAGTATTTTTTAAGAGCAATTTTCAGGTATTTCCATTAAATGGTATTAGGTTTGTTGGAGTCTTTTAAAATAATTGCTTTAGGCTGAATTGACTTCTTTCTTTTTAAAAAAAATTTTTTTTTAATGTTTATTTATTTTTGAGAGAGAGAGAGACAGCATGAGTGTGGAAGGGGCGGAGAGAGAGGGAGACACAGAATCTGAAGCAGGCTCCAGACTCTGAGCTGTCAGCACAGAGCCCAAGGTGGAGCTTGAACCCATGAACCATGAGATCATGACCTGAGCCAAAGTCAGACACTCAACCAACTGAGCCATCCAGGCACCCCTGACTTCTTTCTTGTATGTGATTGTCAGGTTGTTGACATTTTTATATGGCGTACTTTCACATAACTAACATCTTTCCTGTGTTCCTTGAACAGAAAAGAAGCTCAGAAATGTTTCTGTGGGTCAGCTAATTGCCGAGGTTACCTGGGTGGAGAGAATAGAGTCAGTATCCGAGCAGCAGGAGGAAAAATGAAGAAGGAGCGATCTCGTAAGAAGGATTCAGTAAGTGTTTCATCCCTTTTTTTTTTTTTTTTTTTCCCAACTTTTACCATATACCTTTTAAGGAGGAAGGAAGTTTTTCTGATTAAAATGTGAAAAGTCAAACTAAAATCAAGAAATTCAGGACCAGAGGAGACTATTAGAAAAAGAAGTATGTTGCTTTTTTTTTTTTAATGTTTATTTATTTTTGAGAGCATGTAAGTACAAGTGTGAGAGGGGCAGAGAGAGAGGGAGAGAGAGAATCCCAAGCACCTTATGTGCTGTCAGCGCAGAGCTTGACAAAGGGCTTCAGTCCTATGAACTGTGAGATAATGACCTGGCCCGAAATCAAGAATTGGATGTTTAACCCAGTGAACCTTCAGGTTCATAGAGGTTAGAATTAGGTACTAAGAACTACTGAAGTCATGTTGGAAACACATGGGCTAATAGTTTTTTTCAGAGCCTGTAAAACTCCTAATCCTAAGTAAATAAGATGTTTATTAATTTACTTAAGTCTGATCTACATTTCTAGTCTTTTAATGTTGGTTTGTTTTTTTTGTTTGGAACTCAGAGTTTGTAAGTGTTCTTACAGTCTCTGAAAACTGCCTTTGGGGGATATAAGGTGAGTTTTGAGAAGTTAATAGGCAACCCAGGAATGAAAATGGAATAGCGAAAATGGTCTTTTTTTTTTTAGAATGGTAATTGATAACCTTTTTTCTACCCCCCTCACCTCAGTTACTACTGGAGGAAAGAGCTATCTTGTTAGTCAAGGGACTCTTAACTGGGACAGAGTCTTCATATTTTTTAAAATCCCTGCTCCCTTTTTCTGAGGATCCCTTCACTGGATCAGTGTTTCTCAGCCTCAGAACCACCTGGCAGGGTCCATAGTGAAAATGCACATTTCTGGGTCCATCCTCAGACCTATGATTCTTAAAAGGGGGCTAAGGGGATTAGCCAGCAAATTCCCCTATGATTCTTTAGCAGTTAGCTCATGCATGAGCTTTTCAGGAACTAATACATTAAGAATTATAAATGCATAAATTACATATAAATTAGTGTTTAGATGAGGAAATAGAAGATGTAATAGGGCGAGGGGATAAAAGTATAATGGCTAAAAGGCGATTGTCAGTAGGCCCAAATTAAATTCTATAAGAAGAAAAAAGCATGGGAAAGGGCAGTTGAAAATAAAAAAGGCCATTTAAAAAGCGCCAAAAAGGAAAGCTTCAACAAATGGCCATGTTGGTAGAACACCCAAGATGAACACATGTTCTTCTGAGTATTGTGTGTACTTCAGCTCTGTTTTTGGAGAGCATATATTCTATAGTGGTATGCGAGACACTCTGCTCAGGATTTGACACACAACTCATTTAATTCTCACAGAAGGCCTTGAA
Source organism: Paguma larvata (assembly GCA_030068075.1). Lineage (NCBI taxonomy): Eukaryota > Metazoa > Chordata > Mammalia > Carnivora > Viverridae > Paguma > Paguma larvata. The sequence goes on along the minus strand of CM057842.1, from coordinate 15,642,039 downwards.
ATTAGGCACAAGGATTTTACAGATGAGAACACTAAGGGACCACCCTAGGTGGTAGAAATGAACTAGTCTAGCTCTTGTCTCTGCTTCTTGACTGCAAATTGTAGAGAGCAATTCCATCCTTTCCCAACTCGGAGACTGTTGTCATAACAGCCAAAGTTTCTGCATTTTAAGATTAAGTTGTTTTGTATAGGATTTTAGAAATGGTATAATATGTATATTTCTGCAATTTGCTTTTTTTAACTCTTATTTTAAAATTTGATCCACAATTATTTATAAACATATTAAAAACAATTTTTTTAATGTTTATTTATTTTTGAGAGAGAGAGACCGAGCACTAGCCGAGGAGGGGCAGAGAGAGAGCGGGAGACACAGAATCTGAAGCAGGCTCCAGGGTCTGAGGTGTCAGCACAGAGCCCAACACGGGACTTAAACTCACAGATCTTGAGATCTTGACCTGAGCCAAAGTCGGACACTCACTGACTGAGCCACCCAAGTGCCCCTATATATAATAGGAATAGTTTGTCAGAACAGCTACAAAATAGTCATTGAACGTGTTGACCTGTGCCAAAAATCTCCATAAAAACTTCCCTTTGGCTATTTCCTGTTCTCAAAACTTACAGAACAAACTTTTTTTTTTAAACTGTAATGTGTGTTGGTGGGGAGTGTCCTTGTAATATGATGGTTTCTTAGGCATTGTTATACCTACATCATATCAATATCAGATGGCTTTCTACCTGATAAGATTCAAGAACAATCCCAAGGCACCAAAGTGTAGATATTCCTTTTCTTTGCTTGGTTTTATTCTGGTAATGCTGTGTCCATATCAGTATAGTTCTTGGTATTCTAGACGGAATTTGGCATAGCATGAATCCAGTCATCATGGGTTGCTCCAGCTATGAATTTGAGGTTGCTGTGGAATGAGAATGATTTGGATAAAATTTTGCCCAGATAGAGAAAGACCCAGAATGAGTCTAGGTTCCTAAAGGCGTTCTTTGCCCTGGCTGTAGTGAAGAGTTGAACTCGAGTTAATTTTACTTGGATTGTCTCCTACTGAAAATCCCTCTGTATGCCTTGATTTTGAATTCTAGTCAGCTACAGTTGAAAGTCTTGGGAATTCTTTTGAGTAGAGGAGAGGAGGCTGTGGAGAGGATAAGTTAGCACAGTTTAAAGTATAGTTTTGAGGGGTGGCTCAGTCGGTTGAGTGTCCGACCTCAGCTCAGGTCATGAGCTCACTGGTCGTGGGTTCAGGCCCTGCATCAGGCTCTATGCTGACAGCTCAGAGCCTGGAACCTGCTTCAGATTCTGTCTCTCCCCTGCTCATGCTCTGTCTCTCTCTCTTTCTCAAATATAAAATAAAACATTAAAAAATTAAAAAAAAATAAAATAGTTTTGATTATTGTAACTATTAACAAGAATATGTTAATAGCACTATACCCTGCATCCCCAAATGAGCCCTTGATTGGTAAGCATTTTTTTATTTCTTGCTCTTATGATTTCATCTCTATACAGCTTATCTCCTTAACAAAACTATAAACTCTTCCAGTAGAAGGTGATGGTCTTTTTGGGGGATGTCATAAATCAGGTAATTAAATACTTGGCTGATAGAGGTATAGTAATTCCCTATTATCTGATGATACTTGTTTGTAAAGTACAAACAGGAAACTGAAACTTCCCTTAGTCTCTTTTGTTTGAGTTTGTGAAACAAATTAATAACTAGTTTACACAGTAAAGAAGGCAAAAAGACACCTGAGAGGAAATATTTGCTTTCAACACATAACAAACAAGTACTAATAACCAGAATATATAGAGAGCTATTACTTATCAATAAGAAAAAAGCCAACACAAAAGAAAAACAGACAACATCCAGACACTTCACTCATCCAAACAGCCAATAAATATAGAGAGATGTTTAACCGCATTAGTAATCGGGAGTATCAGTTAAAACTGTCAGATGTCATTTACATACTCATCAGATTGGTAAAATGTCTGATGACTCGTAAGAACAATAGAGATCTCCTACACTGCTGGTGGGAGTGCAAATGTGTACAACCACTTTTGAAAATATTTTGGAATTATTTACTAAAAGTGAACATATGTGTATCAGGAGTCACAGCATCTTCTTATATCAGAAAAAGTAGAAACAAAAATATCTATTAACACTAATGTAGACAAATTATACTGTAATCCTAGAATGAAAAACTGGTCATGAATGTGCAGGAACTGTGGCTGCATGCAACAGCGTGGAGGGCTCCTAAAATTTAAGGACGAATGAAGAATGAGCATGACACAAAAGTTTGGTCATGATTTCCATAAAGATGAAAAATAGACAAAATTATTTAGGGATTTATACACAGATGGTAAATATGTTTTAAAAATCAGAGAGAATGAGGGGCGCCTGAGTGGCTCAGTCAGTTGAGTGTCCGATGTCGACTCAGGTCATGATCTCACGGTTCGTGGGTTCGAGCCCCACATCAGGCTCTGTGCTGACAGCTCGGAGCCTGGAGCCTGCTTAGGATTCTGTGTCTCCTTCTCTTCCTGTTTCTCCTCCACTCGCACTGTATCTCACTCTGTCTCTCAAAAATAAATAAATGCAAAAAAAAAAATCAGAATGATTTCCTAAAAAGTTAGGAGATGTTATCTCGAGAGTGGAGAAGAGGAGGTATTAGAACAAGGGAAGGGCCCATGGAGCACTTCAGGAATGCCAACAGTGTCGTTTCCCCATCCCGCTTTTTACCTGCAAGTTGGTTGCATGGATATCACTAACCTGTTTGTTAAACCTATTTGTTTACAAATCATTTATATACTCTATGTGTGCTGTATTTCATCAGAAAGTATTAAAAATTAAAGAATTAAAAATTCTGCTTAGAGCCATCTAAGTACTGGCCAAAAGTACTAAAGTTTTAGAAAAGAGTAAATAATTTCTTGGATTGATTAAGTACTCAACAAAATGAGTTTTTAAGTGCTATAGAATTGTGCATATATATTTAAATGTTCAATTGTCAGTAATTTATTAAAACAAACCTTAATCAGTTTTACACTTTTATGTTAACTTGTAGTTCCTTCAAATCCTTTCAGATAGGTGGTGACCCATAAATTAAAGATAAATAGTTGTAGTAAATCTAAATTAGTGAGAGCAATCAGTTGGTCCCCTGGCTCCCTTCCTCCAAGGTATCCTGAAAGTTATTAATTCCACAGTTGATTCTCCACTTGAGTATCCAAAATTGTGGAAGCTGTAGCATATTACTGGGATTGGCATGATAACTTTTAGGTATGTCAATACAACTATTAAGCTTATAATTGTAGTGGGAATGTTCAAAGGTTATTCACCTTCTGTATGTTGTTTGCAAAATTATGTTATTTTTACTTCAGTTCCTACATTTTTACTGTTTATTTCCTTAAGATAAGACTGCTACTGTTTTTATATCCCAGTGGAGCTTTATATAGTATAGTATCTATTCAGTAAATGTTTATTAAATGAAAAAGTAACAACTCCATTTTGTCTCTTAAATTAAAAATTAAGTTCAGAGTTACAGAATCCTTTCATGCCTAATATGAAAAAGAAAACCCCATCTCTTAGTCCAGTAGTATTTGTGTCTGAAAACTCTGTCCAAAGTGAGGTTCTGGTTGTTGCATTTGGGGTGGGGAGTGGAATTTTATTTTATTTTTTTATTATTTTTTAAAGTTTATTTTTGAGAGAGAGACAGAGAGAGTGAGCAGGAGAGGGGCAGAGAGAGAGGGAGAGAGAATCCCAAGCAGGCTCTGCACCATCAGTGTGGAGCCCGATGCAGAGCTCGAACTCACAAATCGAGATCGTGGCCTGAGCCAAAACCAAGAGTTGGATGCTTAACCCACCAAGCCACCCAGGCGCCCCATAAAATGGAATTTTAAAGCCCTTTGTCTTTCCTGCTCTCATCGTCTAGAGTTTGGGACACAGGAGGTTCTACATTTAGGATATACAGGGGAAAAACATCCTCAAGGCAATTGTTTTGGATTAATATTTAACTGTAAATTGGTTTTTCCGTGCATATACTTAATCTGTTCAAAACATAAGAAATGAGGGGCACCTGGGTGGCTCAGTTGGTTAAGCGTCCTGATTCGGCTCAGGCCATGATCTCATGGTTTGTGGGTTCAAGCCCTGTGTCAGGCTGTGTGCTGACAGCTCAGAGCCTGGAGCCTCCTTCAGATTCTAAGTCTCCTTCTCTCTCTGCCCCTCCCCGACTCATGCTCTGTCTCTCTTTCAAAAATGAATAAACATTTAAAAAATTAAAAAAAACACATACTGGAAATGAGAAAGCAATGTGCTTTAAATGTACATTTGGAAGGGAAAAAATGAATTTATATTTCTTCATCTCACAGATAACGTTTCATGTTTTCATATTTATTTTTGTTCTTCACCATGTATTTGGTATCATACAAAATAGAAATGTTCAGTGCCTTGCCTAAAATTGTATTGAGATGATAGAAAGTTAAGTAACAGAAAATTTCCTTAAGATTCTTTTCTTTCAAATTTGCTTTCCTCTAATTTATTATCAGCACATTCTGGACTTCTATCATTTTATGCCATATCAGTTTAATGCCATCTTTGTATCTCTTCTGCATTGGTCGCTATCTTGTGTAGATTTTATTCTGTTATTGCTACACTCATTATTCTCAAATTCCATGTCCATCAGATTATTCCCCTTTTTTGGATTCAGTAGTAGAGTTCTCTTGCTCAATCACATCAAATCCACATTCTTTTACATCACCTCTGAGCTCTTCTCATCTAACAAGCCTTCCTTCGAATGAGATTTTTCTCACTTCCTCACCACACATTGTCCACTCCAGTCAGACCAAGGTAGGCACCATCCTAATTTTCCATTTCCCTGTGTTCATGATTTTCCTTCTACTTCACTCCTCACTTTATCTTACCTCTTGCTAACCCTACTTCGCTGAGTTCCCTTCTGGTGACTCTCATTCCAACCACTCCCTTCCTTTTTAGGCCTCTAGTTTTTTAACATTCACATTTAATGCTTCGTTGTTTGTTTTTTTTTCCATTAATTAATTTTCTTTCCCCCTTAGTAAGTTCTGTAAGCCATCTTTATATCTTTTGTAATACAAATATCTGAAAAACAACCATTGGTAGGTTGATTTTGTTATTGTTGTTGTTTCCCCATTATTTAAATGTAATATTTGAAACATCCAGAGAATAGATGTAAGTTACAAAGCATAGTTATAAAAGAACCACTTGTCAGCGCGTCTCTGCTTCCTGCTCCCTGCTTAGCTCCTAGAAGATACCAGTGTTTTGAATTGTGTCTTACCTCCATCTCCATTGCCTTTTTAAAATCAGTTTTGCAGGTGTGTATTTATAAAACTTTTGTTTCTGAGGTTTATAAAAACAGATTCATACAGCATGTAATCTTCTGGAACTTTTTTCATACAGCATTATGTTTATAAAATTGATGAATGTTGTTGCGTTTGGCTGCACTTGATTCCTCTCACTGTGGTATAATAATCCATTGTATGAACATGCTGATATATACAACCTGACCCAGATATTTGCATTATTGGTAGTTTTTTGCTACTATAAGGTTTCTGTAGTGAGCATTCTTTTGATTCTGTGAGTACACATGTGGAGAAGTTTCTCTAGGGTTTATTCTTAGGTGTGGAGTGCTAGGCATAGGGGATACAAATATTTTGTTTTTGAAGCCAGTGCTTTATTTTATACTTTTCACCTAACATTAATTTGTTTTTTGTCTCCTAAAAAGGGCAGACTTTGCTTTGGTTTGTTGCAGTATCTTTAGCACCCAGGATTATATTCGACATAAAATAAGTAGCTGGTAAATATTTGATGAGAGAATGAAATGCTTTTCAAATTGATGGCGCTAATTTATACTTTCAGCAGCAGTATATAAAAGTTCCTTTTGAATCACATCTCTGCCTAGGCTTGATATTATCAGACTTCTTAATTTTTTTTTTCCTAGGTTAATCTAGTAAATTTAACATGTTTTATAACTCTGGGTCTAATTGCATTTTCCCTATTACTGGCAAAGTTGAACATCTTTTTAAGCTGTTTGATTCTTAGGTTAGTAGGGTTTGTTGTTGTTTTTATAACCAGTTATTTTTCTTTGCTATGGCAGGTGGATGGAGAGCTGGAAGCTCTCATGGAGAATGGTGAGGGTCTCTCTGATAAAAACCAGGTGCTCAGCTTATCCCGGCTGATGGTTAGAATTGAAACTTTGGAGCAGAAACTTACCTGTCTTGAGCTCATACAGGTGAGCTCTTTGATTTTAATTTATTTTTTATTTCTGAATTTGTGGTGGGGCATGTAACTTTATGGCATTTATAATTTGTACACTTTTATTTTGCATCAATCAGAATAGAGTTTCTAGGTGTTTTGTGAATATAAACAAACTTTTTATTCCTCTTTGTGGACCCTTTTTAATGCTCTGTTTGATATTTCCCACCCCACCCCAACCCCAACCCCAACCCCATCCCCATCCCCATCCCAATCCCAATACCCTGCATCTTGCTTCCCTTCCCCCATGGAAGAACACTCATTCACAGTCTTGCTTGAAGTCCTTTCTGGAACGTCATGGACTGTCTTTGTTGTGGATCTGGATGGCAGAGCTAGGTGATGGCCGGGAAAGTAACCAGAAGCTTCAAGAAGAGGTCAGTTCACATTAAACTTGCTCGTTTCTTAAAACCATTATACAGGTTGCTTAGGTTGAGTGATAATGAATTCAGCACTGTATTTACTACTAGTATTAAATAATTTTATCCATCTCAGTATCATTCTTGTAAGTATAATCTTTCCTTAAAACTTGGTAGTAGTGAGTTTGCCCCATGGTTTTTCCTATAGAATCGCTATAGTTGATACTGTATAGCTGGGAACTGCAAGAGCAAGATATAATATCATAGTTGAGTGAAAGATCAGTTTATTGCTAAAGGCATAGTTTTTTTTTTTTTAAACGTTTATTTATTTTTGAGACACAGAGAGTGAGCAGGAGAAGGGCAGAGAGAGAGGGAGACACAGAATCCAAAGCAGGCTCCAGGCTCTGAGCTGTCAGCACAGAGCCCGACGCGGGGCTTGAACTCACAGGCTTCGAGATCATGACCTGAGCTGAAGCTGGCCGCTCAACCGACTGAGCCACCCAGGTGCCCCTAAAGGCATAGTTTTAAACAGATAGGAAACCATATGAAACTTAAATTCTTTTACAAAAAACTAGTGAAGAGATGAATTTTGGATGACAAGAGTAAGAACATTTTGAGGAGTCAGTAAGTGTTTTAAAGATCTAAATAAATGTTCATTGGTAGCATTGTTAGTGGAGTTGTGATGTTTATACCTTCCCATGAAATAAACAATATTTTTTAACCCAGTTTAAATATAGTTCTTTTTAATCATAATTTTTAATATAATACCAAAGTGTTGCACATTACATATATAGATAGAGATAGATTTAGAGAGATAATAACAAATAATGCACTTTTAAAACAACAGGAGTGAGCAAATAAGTGGTTGTCTTGCCTCCATTCTTCTCCCGGGAGATTTGGCAATAAGTAGAAGTTGAGAAAGACTTGGGGTAGGTGGGTGGGTTAATTGGTTGGGTTCTTTCTGTCTTCCTCTCTCCCTCCCTCCTTTCTTTCCTTCCTTCAAGATCTAGTTGACTTTATTAAATGATTCATGAATTGGGCTGCATCCTATCTAGCAAGTGGAGGGGAACTCCCTACCTTGGGGTTTTTGTAGAACTACATTAGGGAGTACTTTAGAAGAAATTCTTGGACTTCAGAATGGAGGGGATGATGATCTCTGAAGAGAGACTCACTTTGTTAGATAGCTATTTATTAAAGGCTAAATGAGGTAAGTAATATCTGTATTTTTTTATGTGCATGTGAGACATCATGTAAGTATATGTTGTTGCATAGTTCCGAAGCCTATAACACAGTAATTTGGGAAACTTTTTAGAAACAGGTACCCAGGATGAGGTTCACCAGTGTGTGTGTGTGTGTGTGTGTGTATTTTTAAATGTACACAGGTTTGAGAAGCACCAGGGGAGGATATTAGTTGGTCCTGTTTGATATCGTGAGCGTTACCTGCTCCACATTTTTATTTTTGCTAGTCAGTCTTAAAACAGTTTTCTTTCCTTTCTGGAGGAAAATAATATTATAACTTTCAAATCCTTCTGTAGTTATAGAGACTTCAGTCTTAGTAAGACAATAAAGAAACCCCACTGCTCTTGCAGAAATGATTTGAGTCCCATCCAGAGGTTTGAAAAGTCAACTGCAAAGTGATATGATTTTTTTTTATTGTGTTTAATCAGATTATAAAGACTTTGGAACACTTACCCATTCCTACTAAAAATATGTTGGAGGAAAGCAAAGTACTTCCAATTATTCAACGTTGGTCTCAGACCAAAACTGCCATTCCTCAGTTGAGTGAAGGAGATGGGTATTCAAGTGAGAATACGTCACGTGCTCACACACCACTCAACACTCCTGATCCTTCCACCAAGCTAAGCACAGAAGCTGACACAGATACCCCCAAGAAGCTCATGTTTCGCAGACTTAAAATTATAAGTGAAAATAGCATGGACAGTGCGATCTCTGATGCTACCAGTGAGCTGGAAGGCAAGGATGGCAAAGAGGACCTTGACCAGTTAGAACATGTCCCTGTAGAAGAAGAGGAAGAGTTACAGTCACAACAGCTACTCACACAACAGCTGCCTGAATCTAAAGTTGAGAGTGAAATCATCGTGGAAGCCAGTAAGCTACCCATATCTGAACCAGATGCTGATGCTGAAATAGAGTCTAAAGAGGGCAATGCCGCAAAACTGGAAGAAACTATTGCTGAGGAAACACCATCCCAAGATGAAGAGGAGGGTGTATCTGATGTGGAGAGTGAGAGGAGCCAGGAACAGCCAGATAAAACAGTAGATATAAGTGATTTGGCCACCAAGCTCCTGGATAGTTGGAAAGACCTAAAGGTAAGAAGACATTTTCATTTATTTTAACCTGAATTACTCAGGTTTAGAGTTCCACAAATCTTAAGTTGAATTACCTACTTTTCTAGCTATACATATATTTGAAAAATGGAATACCATCTCTTTTACTGACGGCTAATTATAAATGTCTCAAATCTTTTAAACCTTGGCAAGAGATATACCAGCCTAATAACTAATAAACAGATATCCCCTTTTCCTCATTTAGAAAAGCATATCACAGAAGTGACTTCACTTATTTTTTTAATTTTTTATAATTTTTTTTTTTTAACATTTATTCATTTTTCGAGAGACAGAGTGTGAGCGGGGGAAGGACAGACAGAGAGGGAGACACAGAATCCAAAACAGGCTCCAGGCTCCCAGCTGTCAACACAGAGCCCGACACAGGGCTCGAACTCACAAACAGTGAGATCATGACCTGAGCTGAAGTTGGACGCTTAACCGACTGACCCACCCAGATGCCCCAGTGAATTCAATTATTTAAGCACACTTTACATTAAAATCAAAAACAGAAATACTCTGAGTAACAAATGTATGATTCTCCATTCGAAAATTCTTGGTAAGAGTCTATGTAAGAAGAAAAATCAGTGTTTAAATAAGTAATTGGAAATTAATGTATTGGATTAACTAGAAATTAATTTTAAAAAATTAACTGGAAAACCAAGGTAATTCAGCAACTTCTCATCAAAAATGATTGAACATAAATTTCTATTCCAGTAAAACAACTTTATATGGAGCTAGTTGACACTCAGTTCCATTATTTTTTTTGAAATAGGCCTGTCTTTAAAGTCCTATTTGTTCAAAAGATGTTATCTAGAGGAAAAAGAGAGAGGTCTGGAACCCTTATGCCTAATATGTATGTGTAATCTCTTGTTAAAGAATTAGCAAGATGTGCAGAATTTGCTTTGCGGAAAATGCAGTCTGGGTCTTGGATAAACACAGAAGCAAATAACAGGATGAGCCTAGGAGAGATGTGACACATCTTTATTTTAAGTGATCTGAATCTGGGATTCAGGTCTTGAGGACCCTGTGGGAACAGGTTACTTCGTAGCTTCTATTTGTCTGTTCCTTTCTTCTGTCAGAAGTAAACAACCAGATAAACCAGCAGTACAGGTTTATTTGCAGCAAGATGGACACCCGAATCTTTCTTGTCCCCTCTTATGACTACAAAGCTAACCCATTAGATCCTGCAATTTGACCCATATGAAACTGACATCACACTGAACAAAAGGAGTAGTTGTTTGTGCATTATGCTTACTTCCGGCATTTGTAATTTGCTGTGTTGAGACCCTTCTTTAAGTATGGTGTGGTTTCAGCTCTCGTTGACCTATTTGCTGCTCTTGCACCACTTAAGAGTTTATCATTACTCACCCTTATTAAACCTTGTGAAATCCTTCCTTTTTATAAACCTAAAAGGAAGAATTCATAGTAAATCTGCTTATGATACGACACATGAACTGCAGGCACCAGAACTGCAGTTAAAAGAAAGAGATGCTGGGATGGTCACTTGGGCGGACCTTCAGTTAAAGGCCTGCTTTGTGAGGGCACAGGAGTGTGGAAGAAGTCCCTCTTGTGTTGGGAGGCTGCTAGTAGAGCCTGTGGTGTGACTGTCTTCATGGGGAAGGTGGAAATGGAGTCCTGCACACGAGTGGACACGGAAGAGACCTACAGACATAGTCCTACAGAGCGAGAGTGGGGTGGCAGACCCAGTAGTTCACTTTTGCCTGATAAATCTCTGGTTGACTTAAGTTTAAAAAATGAGACTTAAGCATCATTTCTTAAAAACCCGTCTCTTCTTAAAACCTGGAAAAAGTAAATACTTTCGTTTCTCTATATGGTAGTTTTTTATTGTAATGGCAGTGGTATGAATTACTCTCTGGGATATCCTTAACTCAGTTAGCTATAACTGGTCATTTAAACTCGCACTCTAGACGCTTTTGAGTCCTACCAAATTATTCCTTCCCCCTGCGTGTTGTCCTCCCTCCTCCTGTCTGGAAGATCAAAGCAGTTGGATAGCACTATGTAGCTTGATGATCCTCTTGACTTGAGGCTTAACATTTTATTCATACTTAAAATATATCCTTCTTAACCTTCATACTTTGGAATTATCTTGATTCTTAGCATCAAGGAAACCATTGAAATAAGATTTTCCTTCTTCAAACTTTAGTTTGCTCTGGAATCATTACCCACCTAGAATTTTATTACTGAGAAATGTTGTCATTTGACTGAACTGTGATGTTTTGTTACATATTGGTGCTGGGGCTCTTAATTCATCTATCATTCTGATTAACATTTGCCATGGTTCTAATTCCAAAACTCTGATTATGATTGTCCTTTAAAAAAAAAAAGAAAGAAAAACCAAAAAGCTTTAGCCAGCATTTAACCAGAACATTGAAATCAGAAACCCAAAATTTGAACATGTTTTAGATAAACACATGGACTTGATGTGATTACACTATACCCAAACTATCCCGGCATTGAGAGAGTTAACTACTTCTGTCTGACTTCCACCTAATGTATTCAAGTAGACGTTGACAGAAAAGAAAATGTCTTATTCAACCAACCTTTATTAAGCATCTGTTGCCAAGCCCTGGGTTAGTTGCTGATGTTAATTCCAAGATCATACTGAAAAGCATTACTCTAAGATTGTGGTTACGTTAGCCACTCCAAGCTCCTCTGACCTTTTGAGGCCACTGTAACATTGTTGGACATGTGTTCCACTTGGCCTTTCTACACACTGGATGGAGCGAAGAACTGAAAGAGGTTGCTTCAGATCCTTAATCTTGATTTTGCTGTGAAGGCAGACCATAGGGATCATCAGTAAATGAAAGAGGGTGGGAGGGAAGGGAATGAAGCTTCATGAATTACTCTTTGTCCTCCCAGATCTGATGATGATCCCCCTTGTAACTTGAACCATTTCCATCTAGCTTCTCAGGGCAGCAAGGAGCTTGTTAACATCACCAGCTGACCATGTGTCTCCTTTTCTCAACTCCATTTTCAACTTCGTGCTGAAGAAAAACGAGAACCTAGCGTGCATTCTGTGAAGAAACAGGAAGATGGTTGGGAAGTTGGATGATGCATGAAAAATATAATAGGTGAAAAGAGGACAGAGGTGGTTAACTCACTGGCGCCGGCGTTATTTTGGTGCGTCCATTGCCGACAATGGATGTCGTTCTGGGAAAATCCCGACTCCTGGCGAGAAAGGATTAAGTGAGCTACTTTTTCTATACCTCTATACACAGGACTGCTGCCTCGGCTCCACAGGGCTTACACATTTTGACTCCTAAAGTAGACCTGAACAAGAAACATCACCTAACACATCGCTGCTACACACGAGCATGTATTTTCACGTGCACATTTATCGGGCTACATTTTCAGCAGGGATATGTGCATATATTTCTGTTTGCAAAAGGAATTATTGTACATCACCCCTCTTGCTGAAAATATACCCTAAACTTCACAGGGCAAAACAGTTGGTTATAAGTGGTAATTATTTATAACTTGACTGGAAAAATCCTCAATTCATTTGGATCATGAGAAGAAGAGGTAAGGTTCCTGTGAATTTGGCAGTTTCATTTCAGTTAAACACCCGGTAGACTATGATGGCTAGTGATTCCAGAGCCTCTCTTGTAAACACTTAGATTACAGGATATGCATCTCTCCTTATAATGAAATCTGAGTAGTTACAGTTACACCTGGGTTAGTTATTTTAGGGGCAGCATTCTGTACACGTGATAAGTTGGACTATTTTTTTATTTTTTTTTTAACATTTATTTATTTTTGAGAGACATAGAGACACAGAGTATGAGCAGGGGCAGAGAGAGAGAGAGGGAGATACAGAATCTGAAGCAGGCTTCAGGATCTGAGCCGTCAGCACAGCCTGACGCGGGGCTCGAACTCACAGACTGTGAGATCATGACCTGAGCCGAAGTTGGCTGCTTAACCAACTGAGCCACCCAACCGCCCCTGGACTATTCTTAATAATATTCTTCTTCATGTTTATCTCAAGACTATCTTTAATTCAACAAACATATTATTTGCCTAGAAAGTTAAGCGTTAAACTCTTTACAGAAAGTTTAAATAAAATATAGAGTTACTCAACAGAAAACGTTTAAGTCACTACTTGGAATTTCAGTCTATAACTGATGTATGTGGAATCTGCTATGCAACATTTCAAAATGAAATTATGTGCCCTGGGTTTCTGTAATAAATTTCAAAATCTTTCGTAGAGATTATTCTGTATCCATAGGATCAATATTATTCTTTCCTTAAAACTTTTTTTAATGTTTATTTATTTTTGAGAGACAGAACACAAGCAGGGAGGGACAGAGAGAGAGAGGGAGACACAGAATCCAAAGCCGGCTCCAGGCTCTGAGCTGTCAGCACAGAGCCCAACATGGGGCACCAACCCGCGAACCATGAGATCATTGACTTTAACTGAAGTCAGGCACTTAACTGACTGAGCCACTCAGACCCCCCTCCTTCAAAATTTAGAATTGCCCCCAAAGAATGCAGCCTTAGATATTGCTACATTGAAAGTTTTTTTTAAGGTTTGTTTATTTTGAGAGAGAACACATGCAGAGAGTGGGGGGGAGAGAGAGAGAGAATCCCAAGCAGACTCCACACTCCCAGCAGGGAGCCCCAGGTGGGGCTTGAACCCACAAACTGTGAGATCATGACCTGAGCTGAAATCCAGAGTTGGCCACTCAACCAACTTGGGCCACCCAGGTGCCCCGAAATTTTTTTTACAAGTATCAGACTTGGTAACAGGCAAACATGTTCTACAGCTTATTAGTAGTTCATTTTTGTTATTACTGGGTAAATCCTTTAAATCATGGGTTGGCCATATCTGCCCCACTGCTTGTTTTTGTAAAGAGTTTTGGGAACACAGCAATGCTCATTCATTTACATAGTGTCTATTGCTGCTTTTGCACTGTGGTAAAGTTCAGAGTCTGGCTGCTTGAAACATTCTGATTTTGAGTGAAGTCATTTTGATACTTTATTCTTTTGGATGAGCTCTTCTGTTTCCTTAAAGATGTGATGATCATGGTTCTATCTATAGCTCATGAAGTTAGTTTAAAAAAAAAAGTCTTGACTCTGTTTAGGAAAAGTTACTTTAAATAATTTGGATGTAAGGCTGTTTGAGAAGTGAGGGAGAAGAGACCTTTAGACAGTGTTTTTCCCTCAGGACTATGATCAGGTTAGTTGGAAACTTAAGGGAGGTTTTGAGTGTAGGTAAGTTGGTGCAATCTAGTATGTACCCGTAATAAAAGTTTATAAACTTTCCTTCTTAATATTCCTTTTACTTCCGATGTAATTTCAGACTTACAGGAAAACTGCGAGAATACTATTCTGTGTATTCTTCATGTAATACACATTCTAGTGACAAATGTAGAAAAAAAGTCAGCTAAAAATTACTCTTAACCCTTCACCCAGATTCCCCAATGTTAACATTTTACCATATGTGCTTATGATTTTCTTGTAATTTTTTTTTAACTTTTAAAAAATAAGTTACAGATGTGACAGCCATTGCCCTTAGATATTTTAGTGTATATTTTATAAAAACAAGGGTATTATTCTGTATGACTGCAGTATATTTTATCAAAATCAGCAAATTACTAGTGGCAAAACACTGTTATCTGACCAGCATATCTCATTCAAATTTTGCCAGTTGTACCCATAATGTTTTCTATAGCTGAAGAAAAAAAAAATCTGAGCTATAGTGTTCCCTTGAGTTGTAGCTCTTTAGTGTCCTTTAATCTGGAATAGTTCCTAAGCCTTTCTTTGCTTTTTATAAATTTAAAATTTTTTAAATATTTTTGAATTTTTTAGAATATTCCTCAATTTGGGCTTTTCAGAAGTTTTCTTTTGGATTCAGGTTATACAGTTTTGTCCAGAATAGTAAGTAGTGCCCTTCATGTTGATTTGTTCCATTACTGGCACTGCCAACTCTGATCCTTTGGTTAAAGTGGTGTCTGCCAGGTTTTCCAAAATAAAGTTAGGTTTGATTCTTAAAAAGGACCTGTTGATCATTAAAAAGTATCCATAGGAGCACCTTTGGAAACATGTAAATCTGTTTTTTATCAGATTTATTCATTAGTTTCAACATCTAGTGAACTTGCCCAAATCACTTAACAGCTCTGATGGTTGCCGAGTGGTGATTTTCTAACCCTTCATTCCTTTTGTCCCCTCTGTTTTGGTTGTGGCCCTCTTGTAAGCAAGAGCTTTCCCTGCTTTCCTAGGTAGTTCTGTATTCATTGATTTTTATCAGTTTAGACTCCTGCATTCTTGTCTTTTTGGTTTTTTTTCTATTTTAGTTTTCTGTTAAACCTTCTTCCAAAAGCATTATTTTATCCCGTATCTTATAGTTATAAGAAATAACATTAGCATAATGTGGATAATTAAACTTCTTTGAAGAAGGAAAATTATAACAAAGGACTGAGAGCTTTACACATTTAAATATGAGATTCTAATTTGAAAACTGCATCTCAGAGCAAACTGTATTTGTTCAGTTACTTTTTTTTTTTTTTTTAATGTTCGAGAGAGAGAGAGGGAGAGAGCAGGGGAGGGCAGAGAGAGAGAGAGAGGGAAAGAGAAGGCTTCGTACTGTCAGCACATAGCCCGGTATAGGGCTTGATCTCATGAAATTGTGAGATGATCTGAGCCAAAATCAAGAGTTGGACGCTCAGCTGATTGACCCACCCATATGCCCCTGTTCAAATATTTTTTTAACAAAAATACTTATTTTTCAAGAAGAAAACCCAGTAAATTTTTTTTTAATTTTAAAAATAGTGCTGCATTCAGCTATAGTTTTTCCCCCCAAGCTCCGATCAGATTTATTTTGATTTGGGAAGAAAATACCATTTTGATGGTGTGAAATGCAAAATTTAAAAGTTTTCTTTTAAACATCCCAGTATAGAATTTTTTTTATTATAATAGTTTATTTTCAAATTGGTTTACATATAACACCCAGTGTTCATCCCAACACGTGCCCTCTTTTGAACCAGTACAGAATTTTTAAAACTATTAATGGAAAATAGATGAAGAACATTAACTGTACAACACTAATTACAGATCAGCTACTGTATTCTGTTTCCTCCCTAGTTCTCCCAAGGAAACCTTAAATTGAATCTTCAGAATGATCCTTAAATATACTTTATAAGCAAAATGAGAGCTTTCGTTTATATAACTTTTAGATTTTACTCTTCCTAATTTTGTTCTGAAACTCAGTTTTATGCCAAACCATATTAGCTTTGCAAAGCATAGTTGTATGCGGTTCAGCAAAGCAGTAGTATACCTTAGGCTCTGTTCCCCCAGAGTTTAGGAAAAACAGAATTGGTTACGGGCATTTACTTATTTATTTATTTTGAGAGAGAGAGAGCACGTGTTTGTACACACCTGTGTGGGAGGGAGAAGGGCAGAGGGGGAGAGAGAGAGAGAGAGAGAAAGAAAGAAAGAATGTTAAACAGGCTCCATGCTCAGACAGAGCTCCATGCAGAGCCCGATGCAGAGCTCGATTCCATGACACTGGGATCATGACCTGAGCTGAAATCAGGAGTCCAGCACTTAACCGACTGAGCCACTGAGGTGCCTGGGTCACAGCCATTAAAAACAAATCTAAGGGCACCTGGCTGGTTCATTTGGTAGAGCATGTGACTCTTATACTGAGAGTTGTATGTTCAAGCTCCATGCTGGGCATGGAGCATACTTAAAGAAATAAAAAAATTACAAACATTAAAAACAAATCTTGCACTATTTGCCATTGTGTAATTTCTGACAATGAACTATATGGATATAAACCTATATATGTCATCTTTAATTTTCAAAGATAGGAAGAGGGAATTCTTCCCAGTTTAGTTTTGCTTGGCTGAAGGTGAAGACTTTGTAACTTTATAGCCAGATTCATGTTGCCAGTGATTTTCAGTTTGCCTTCAAAGAAGGCCGACTGAGAATTAATTTTACCTGTCATTGAAGCCGGCAAGTCCCGGTCAGCCATGTGACTCTGCAGTCAACCTTCTTATCTTGAGTTGGGAAGCCCTGAACCTTTGCCGCTCTTCACATCCACCACCCTGGTGGCTTCTTTACCCCCAGGGCCATCCTTTACCTTGAAGGCAGAAATACTACCAATTTCTTCACAAACTGTTTCCTTTCCTTTTCAAGATGCTTCTCTGTCTCCTCGAAGATAAGATTTGCCTTAAATCTACCAACTGCAGAGCCAGTTGGAGCAGCCTCAGTTGGATGAGTTCTAAAAGAACCGGCAGCTTCAGGGAAACCCATCTGGTACAGTGTGACAGCCACAACTCTTGCAGTGCCTAAATTATGCTGCAGAGCTTCATACATTCTTGTTCAGTGAATTATGATCCATTAATTTATTATTTATTTGCTAAAATTGTCCCTTGTTTGACCAGTGTGAGAGACTCTTTAGGTTCCCTTCTGTGTGATTCTGACAGATTGCCCTCAGTTTTAACCTGGTACAAGATGTTATTCCAGGCTTATCTTGCACTTTCCCTTACCCAGACCTGGAATCAGACATTTAACCAATAAGCTCTGCTTTCTGTGTTGGGAAATGAGATTTAGAAATCAAGATCTGGGGGCGCCTGAGTGGCTCAGTTGGTTACCTGTCTGACTCTTGATTTCAGCTCAGGTCATGATTTCATGGTTCATGAGATCAAGCCCTCATCCCAACAGTGCAGAACCTGCTTGGGACTCTCTCTCTCTCTCTCTCTCTCTCTCTCTCTCTCTCTCTCTGCTCTTTCCCTGCATGCTTGCTTGCTCTTTCTCTCAAAAAACAACAGCAAAAAACAAACAAACAAACAAAACATTAAGAAACCAAGATCTGGGCTCTAGATGAAGTCATTGCTACTGGGGCATTGCTTGTAGGGGCTGTCAGCGGACTGTATCTATACGTGTATACGCATATGTGTATTTCTGTATGTATATGAGTAAACGTGTGAAGTACTTGACCTATCATTTCTCTTGTCTTCCTTCTGTTAACCTGAGACCACACCCTCGTCTGAATCATTTGAATTTCTCTGTGACTCTCACTGATTGTTCCTATTCTGTCTATCCCTTAAAAGGTGGTATTTCTTGGAACACCTGAGATTTCTTTTGTCCTACATGTCAAATAGGTCACATTGACTTCTCATTGCCGTCTTCAATTTGGGCTCCTGTCATTTCTTGCTTAGACTGTTGGAATAGCCTCCTGTTTGTCCTTCTTGCTCCCATTTCTTTCCCCTTCATATTATCCTCTATATGCTACGGCGTTATCTTTTTAAAAACATAAATGTGATCTGGGGCACCTGGGTGGCCTCAGATGATGAAGCATCCGACTCTTGATTTTGGCTCAGGTCATGCTCTCGTAGTTTGTGAGTTCGAGCCCCATGTTGGGCTCCACGCTGAAAGTACAGAGCCTGCTTGGAATTCTCTGTCTCTCTCTCTGCCCCTCCTCTGTTCATTCTCTCTCTCTCTCAAAAAAAAAAAAAAGAAAGAAAGAAAGAAAAAAAAGAGACATTAAAAACATAGACGTGATCAACAGGAACCTCTAGTACCATCACAGAGACTCCCTTTAGTGTATGGCATGGGAGGCACTTCTGTGTTTATCTAACTTTCTTGCCCAACAGTGTTTCTTGCGCATTCAGTGCATGAGTCACATCAGGCTGTTGTACGTACTCACCCTCCCATGGCCTTATACGTGCTGTTCTTCTTGCTTGCAGTATCTTTTCTCTTTTTCTTTCTGTCCTTTTTTTTTTTTTTTTTAATCTTCCTTTGCTTAGAGTTATAGTTGCAGGTCATCCTTTGTGATGCTTTATCCTTTTCTGTATTTGTATACAGTGGTAGTAATCTTAACACATTACTAAATTAGTTGCTCAGATGTTTATTTCCCCTCACTGGACCATGAGATCTTCAAGGGCAAGGATTATTTTTTGATTTTTATAGTAAGGGTTACTTTTATTATAGTATCATTTAAATAGTGGTTATAATAATAAGTTATTTCTTAATAATAGTGAATGACTACTGGGTACCCTCTACAATCAGGAGCCAGAGTGCTGTTTTGGAAATGCAGATCCGATCATGCCAGTGTTTTTTTCTAAAACTTTTATGCTGTTCCTTATTACAGTGTTACAATGAAATCCATTTTTCTTCCTGAGGCTTGCATACCATGATGTAGTCTGGTCCTCATTTGTTGCTGTAGTCTCACCGCAAGGCATTCTGGCCTCACAGTGGGTCTGTGCTCCTAATGTCCATACACATGTGAACACACATTACTCATTCCTGAAAACACTTTATTTTGTTTAGATGTCTCTTCTTGTTTAAGTTTCATCCTTTCCCCAGGAAAGCCATTCCCATTCCTCTAAGAGTATTCCGCCCTTTCTGTACGCTCTCATAACATCCTTTCCAGTCGTAGCCCCTAATGTTTCTTTCGTACTTGCACAGAGTGTGAGGGCAAAGAATGTTTATGTCTTGGTCATTTGAGTCTCCCCGGGATATGTCGTTTGGCACTTCATATTTGAATAAAGACGTGAAGAAGGTCCATCTTTTCCCATGGTATCTCCCAGCTTCTTGGATCTGTGGTATGTGTATTTTATTTGATAGGTGGTCAGAAATTATTTGAATGAGTGTCATATAAGTGTATATGTCAGTATATGGTGGTGTTTTTATTCCCTGTAAAACAAACTGGCCCATGAGGTTGTGACTTAGCTTGTAAGTGACAGAGCAGAAAATTGACTCAGGTCTTGTGATTTAAATCCCATATTCTTTCCATTCTCTTTTGCTGATAGAATAAATAGTGACTTCTCTATCCTTGCTAGGGAATTCATATAATTATGTATCTTTGGGGAATACTTCAGACTTTGCTTAATCTGTTTCTGATTTAGAAACTGCAATAAGTCCAAATTAATTCTGAAATCTTAGAAACTACCAGTTTAGTGTTTTATTCAAGTTTCTTTCTTTCTTTCTTTCTTTCTTTTTTTACTTCGTGCTGCAGAGATTTGCAAACCGTGATCTGTGATTGAACCTCAGGGCATTTTCAGAATCCCTGAAATCATATGCAGAACTGGGGTTTTCTGGGGCAGGGTCCATGAATATGAGCATCTTCTCAGAGATGTGTATATGTGTCAGTTGGGAAAAGAATGAATGAACTGTGGTCCAAAAAGTATTTTCTGGATGATCCGGACATCAGGAGGGTTCCTACTTTCAACTGGAGTACTGGCTTGACCACCTAATCTCTCTTTTTTTTTTTTTTTTAATTAAGGTTTTAATTTTGACTACTGTGACATACAGTGTTATATCCGTTTCAGGTTTACAATAGAATCATTTGACAGTTGTCCACATTAGTTGGTGCTCATCATAATAAGTGTACTCTTTAATCCCTGTCACATATTTCACCCATCCTCCTACCCACTTCTCTTCTGGTATTCATCAGTTCTCTATAATTAAGAGTCTATTTCTTGGTTTGTCTTTCTCCTTTTTTTTTCTCCTCCTTTGCTCATTTGTTTTGTTTCCTAAATTCCACATATGAGTGAAATCATACTGTGTTTATCTTTCTCTGACTGGCTTATTTCACTTAGCGTGATACTCTCTAGCTCCATCCATATTGTTGCAAATGGCAACATTTTTTGGCTGAATAATATTCTATGGTAAATCTTTATCCATTCATCTATCAATGGATACTGGGATGTTTCCATAATTTGGCTATTGGAAATAATGCTACAATAAACATAGGGGTGCATATATACCTTCGAATTGGCGTTTTTGTATTCTTTGGGTAAATACCCAATAGTGTGATTGCTGGATTGTAGGGTAGTTTTTGAGGAACCTCCATACTGTTTTCCGTACTGTTTTCCACAGTATGGAGGATTCCTATTTCTCCATATCTTCATCAACACTTTTGTTTTTTGTTTTTGATTTTAGCCATTCTGACAGGTGTGAAGTGATGTGAAAGTGTGGTTTTGATTTGCATTTCCCTGATGATGCATGAGGTTGAACATATTTTCATGTCTCTCTTGGCCATCTGCATCTTTGGAGAAATGTCTGTTCATGTCTTCTGCCCATTTCTTAACCGGATTATTTGTTTTTTGGGTGTCGAGTTGTGCAGGTTCTTCATATATTTTGGGTATTAACCCTTTGTCAGATACATCATTTGCAATATCTCCCTCCATTCAGTAGGCTGCATTTTAGTTTTGTGAATTGTTTCCTTTATTGTGCAGAAGGTTTTTATTTTGATGAAGTCCCAATAGTTTATTTTTGCTTTTGTTTCCCTTGCCTCAGGAGATCTATTTAGAAAAACGTTGCTTCAGCCGATGTTAGAGAAATTACTACCTGTGCTCTCCTAGGATTTTTATGGTTTCAGGTCTCACATTTAGGTCCTTAATCCATTTGGAATTTATCTTCATGTATAGTGTAAGCCAGTGGTCCAGTTTCGATATTTTGCATGTAGCCATCCAGTTCTCTCAAAAGCATTTGTCGAAGAGGGTTTTTCCTATTGCATTTTCTTTCCTCCTTTGTCATAGATAAATTGACCATATAAATGTGGATTTGTTTCTGTGATTTTTATCCTCTTCCATTGATCTATATGCCTATTTTTGTGCCAATACCATACTGTTTTGATTACTGCAGCCTTGTAGTATAACTGGAAATCTGGAATTGTGGTATCTCCAGTGTTGTTCTCTTTCAAGATTGTTTTAGCTGTCCATGGTTCCTTACAAATTTTAGGATTGTTTGTTTTCTCTGAAAAATGTTGTTGGTATTTTGTAACGTTTATTTATTTTTGAGAGACATAGAGACAGAGTATGAGCAGGGGAAGGGCAGAGAGAGAGGGAGATACAGAATCTGAATCAGGCTCCAGGCTCTGAGCCGCCAGCACAGAGCCCGACGCGGGGCTCGAACTCACAGACCGTGAGATCATGACCTGAGCCGAAGTCAGCCGCTTAACCAACTGAGCCACCCAGGCGCCCCTGTTGTTGGTATTTTGATAGGGATTGAATTAAATCTGTAAATTGCTTTGGGTAGTATGGACATTTTAACAATATTTGTTTTTCCAATCCATGAGCATGGAATATTTTTACATTTGTGTCATCTTCAATTTCTTTCATTGGTGTTTTATAGTTTTCAGAGTACATGTCTTTCACCTCCTTGGTTAAGTTTATCCCTAGGTATTTTATTATCTTTGGTGCAATTGTAAATGGGACTGCTTTCTTAATTTCTCTGTTACTTCATTATTAGTGTATAGAAATGCCACGATTTCTGTATGTTGATTTTGTATCCTGCAACCTTACTGAATTCATTTATAAGTCTAGTAGTTTTTGGTGGAGTCTTTATGGTTTTCTATATGTAGTACCATATCATCTACAAATACTGTAAGTTTTACTTCTTCCTAACCAATTTGAATGCCTTTTATTCCTTCTTCTTGCCTGATTGCTGTGGCTAGCACTTCCAGTACTATGTTAAACAATGACCATCTACTCTTCACTGCAGCGTCGGGTTGACCAGTACAACCTATAACTTCGGTGCAATCACGTGGAGGGCTGTGGTGATTATAAAGTTTGAAAAGTTTTAATTAGAACAGATAGTTACATTTGAAAAGAGTAAGGAAAAATCTTAGATTTGACATTAATTTGCTTAGAAAACAGAACTCTGAAATTGAAACACTTTTAATCATCATAATCTTGATTATTCTTAAGTGATTACTTAACAGCATGAAAACATTTATTTTTCTACACACGTTTACTAGTGGGCTAGAGAGACCTCAAAAGCAGGGACTTGTGTCAGCTGTTCACCTTGTGCTTCAGTACTTAGCATAAGCCCAGCACATTTTAGGTGTGTGTTGAATAAAACTGAACATTGCTAAGGTAGATTCTTTCAATTAGAGTCAAGCTGGGGAAGACTGGGGAAGAAGGAAGGGCCAGGAGACTAGTTTAAAATGAACAGCAGTGAACTGGGAGGGCGTCTATCTCACTGTACTTTGGTCAGCACAGGTATTGTATAACTTTATCTTGGTCAGACTGATTGGCACAAATGGAAAATTACTATAGTGCTAATTTGGATGTCACTTATGCATGAAGTATTGAATATCTTTGTTTCCTGTCTTAACTTTGACTATATGTTTTGTCCATTTGCTGAAGAGCGGCATTTAGAAGCTGCCTTGAGACTCCTTGGGTTCCTGAGGCATCACAGCCCTCGGGTGGTGGTCTTTACCTTGAATATAGCCGTAATACCCCAAAAGTCTTTTGGTACTTTGTTGAGGGCTTATTCTAAGGTGTGTTTTCTTTTTCTTCTCTTTTTAATTTTTAAATAGACCATTCCTGCATATGATACAAAGTTCAAAAGGCATACAGTGCAATGTTTTGCTCCTACCCCTGACCCATGTCCTATTACCTGAAGGCAGCCAGCACAACCAGCTTCTTGAGATAATTTGTGCATACTGTGTGTGTGTGTTTTGTGTTGTTTTTTTTTTAATAAAGCTAGCAGCACTCTTTAGCTCCTTGTTTTTATTTAATATAAAGCTTGTTTCATGCCAATTTATAAAGGATTTAGTTTTCATAACTGCATGGTATTTAAAAATTATTTATTTCTTTTTTTGAGAGAGAGAGAGAGTGAGCATGGGTGAGGGGGGAGGGGGCAGAGGGAGAGAGAGAGAATCCCAACCAGGCTCCACACTCCACATGGAGCCCAGTGCAGGGGTTGATCCTATAACCCTGGGATCATGATCTGCAGCGAAATCAAGAGTCGGATTCTCAACTGACTGAGCCACCCAGGCGCCCCTTATAATCAGCCTTCTTTTAATTCTATTAATCAGTCCCCTATTTTGGCCATTTGGGTTGATTCCTTTTAGCTTAGCACATAACTTTTTATATAGTCATTTTGAACACATTCACATATGTGGGAATATACATGTTTGATAAATGACTACAAGTAGTATATCTGAGTCCTGGTCTGTGTTATCTATCATATTCATAGGTCTTACCAGATTGATCTTTATAGTTTCTACACCAGTTTAACCCTCACCAGTAGTGTATGTACACAAAGACGTCTTTCTCACTGTACTTTGGTCAGCACAGGTATTGTATAACTTTATCTTGGTCAGACTGATTGGCACAAATGGAAAATTACTATAGTGTTAATTTGGATGTCACTTATGCACAAAGTATTGAATATCTTTGTTTCCTGTCTTAAGAACTTTGACTATATGTTTTGTCCCTTTTTCTAACGGCTGAAAACTGAAATTGAATCTTACTACCTTCCATTTCACGAGAGCCCAGTTGTCTGAAGTTTGAAGATAGAAGAGTTGTCTCTTTAGGGATTTAAGAGAATAAATAAAATTATTCTGCTCCCCTTTTCCTTCACTCTTCCTTCCTCTGGCCCTCTTATGTGTGTGATTTTATGAAATCTCCAGACAGTTATGCTCTCTTCTAAATTTTCTTTGTAGTCAGATTTTAAGACCCCTATGACCTAACGGAGACCCCTCTACTCCTACCATTCACAATACGGTTTGTGAGGTAAAACCACAGACTCTTATGCTCTACAGGGACATGATAGGAGTTAAACAATTCTTCCTTCTGTTAAAGGAAACTAAATCCTGGTTATAGAGCCGTTACCACTGAAGGTATTTCACAGAATTTATGCTGACGGGAAGGGAGCTAGGGTACATAGCAGTATTTGTCCAGTAGGTTTTTTTTCCTTTGGTTGGGCCTTAACACTAAGGTGTTATGTGTTGTATGTTCATTTTTTGACTTTGTTGTTAATTGAGAAAATGGATTTTTCATCTTTAAGCTAGTGTATAGAATTATGAATCAGGTTCCATGACATGGTCTTGTGTTACCCAAAGTTGTTATATGTTTCTCTAAGTTCTTACCTCTTTTTCTAAATTTTCAGTGTTCAGTAATTCCAGATAAATATTTGGTATGTTTGCTTTTGACATTAAAATTTCCTAGATGCCTGAAAATCTTAGGAATATGGTGGGCTATTTTGAAATGATTTTCAAATACATTCAGTTACCTGGACAAGCTTATCTCTTGGGACACCTGGCTGGCTCAGTTAGCAGCATCCAACTTCATCTCAGGTCATGATCTCATGATTTGTGAATTTGAGCCCCACATCGGGGTTTCTGCACAGAGATTGCAGAGCCCACTTTGGATCCTCTGTTCCCCTCTCTCTGCCCCTTCCCCACTTGTGCTCTCCCAAAAATAAATATTAAAAAAAAACTTATATGTAATTAAATACATAAATCCACATTCATATATACATACACACAGATATACAAATATATGTTGTTCTTGGTATCTTAATTTTCACGGTTTTAAAATTGCTTAGAAAACATTGTGACATAAAACATTAATTGATGAGCTGAACACTAAAAAATTGTCATCCAAACATCCCTTCTGTGCTGACATTAGCATCTGTCTTTGTCTAAAGGATTGTTGTGTTTCTTAGCCTAAGTCTCACTGTTCTAAAAATTGGGCAATGCAGTAAAAGTTGATTCATAAAGTCATTGATTTCATAAAGTCAGTAAAATTGATACTGAAGAAGTTGGGAAGGAAGAATACAAGAGCAGTGTACTAAAAGCATTTTTAGAAAGAGTAGTGGAAGGAGTCTGAGAGACTTGGGCAAAGAGTGTGGCATCATGTTATCAATCCATTATTTGGAAAAAGTAAAAAATATCAATGGTTTGGCTTATTTTTTCGGGGGGAGAATTGGAGAAGTTTTCTCTAGCTTATAGATTTGGAAATTACAAATAAAATCTTAGTGGGTTGGTAAATTTGCATAATTTGTGAATAAGGATAAATGGAATCGTACAATATAGCTTTTGTATCTAGTTTTTACTCAGCATAATGTTTTCAGGATTCATCCATGTTGTAGCATGTATCAGTACTTAAATCCATTTTAGAGCTGAATAGTATTCCCTTGTATGGATATACTCAATTTTGTTATTCATTTATCAGCTGATGGACATTTGTGTTGTTTCTACTTTTTGACATTAGGAATACAATTACTGTGAATATTTATGTGCACATTTTCATGTGAACACTGGTTTTCATTTCTCTTGGGTATATACCTGTATGAGTGGAATTTGTGTGTCATAGTAACTCTATATTTAACTTCTGAGGAACTGCCAGACTCTCTTCCCTAATAGCTGTACCATTTACATTCCTCCCCGCAATGTGTAAGGTTTTTAATTTCTCTAATTTCTGTACATCCACACTATTTCACTTAGCATAATATCCTCAGGGATCATCCATGTTGTCAAAATGGCAAGATGTCTTTTTTTCTCATGCCGGAATAATATTGCATCATGTATATGTACACTACATCTTCTCCATTCATCTGTGGGTGGACACTTAGGTTGTTTCCATATCGTGGCTAGCGTGAATGAATGCTGTAGTGAATGTGGGACTGCAGCTCTCTCTTTGAGATCCAGTTTTCTTTCCCTTTGGATATACACCCGAAAGTGGAATGGCTGGCAAATGTTTATTAAAAAATAGAAAACATACCGTATGAATGAAATAAAAAGATCTTCCACCTTTAAATTTTATCTTCTTTCAAGTCAGCGTATTTTTCTCTATGTACTTTCTCTCTTGGCAGTCTCCTAAGTACCACAATGTAAGATATGGTCTCCTAAGATTTTCCCAAATTGTGGATCTCTTTCCTTAGCCTGTTTCCTAAATTTCAGATCTATATTTTCAGCTTTCTTTTGACTCCTCCACTTGCCTTTTAGATGCAGGTTCATAATCTTCTCTTACGGGCTGGTTCATCATTCTCTGAGGTACATTTTTATTAAAAGCATCATCATTTTCTTAGTAACCCATATTTAAAACATGCATTTCTTTTTTAAATTAAAATTTGCTATTGCTAATTATAGCAGTCACACTAAAAGTGCTGCTTCTAGATAACTAAAATTTTCTGTTAGGGACAGTATTGTTGGAAGAGAAGAGAACTTTTTTCAAAATTATGACAGATTTGAATGACACCTTTACATCTTTTGCAGGTGTTATTTTAACCAGCCACCACTTCCTGGTTATTTGCACAAAAATAGAACTTGGATACTTGATCTGTATTGAATGCCCACTTGTTGAATTTATATACAAATATATGTTAACGTATGCCTGTGTCATATTTTAAATGCTTAGTAATTCATTTACATTATTTTTCAGCATTTTCCATCACTCTCTCAGGAATTGTTAGTTCTGCTTTCTTTAGTTTTAAAGTATCTAGTAAGGTAGTATTTACGCCGTAGATAATTTATGAAATGTTGGACGCAGAACTGAGAATCTTGAATCTAAGACCCTCCATAGTTTTGGTTTTCAACATTCTCTTTTGGTAGATAAAATTTTGAGACCTCGTAGATCTGAAAAATGCCTCTATTTTATTCTTGCTTGTTAGGCAGATCATAATTATCATTTGAAAATAAATTTTTCTTAAAAATATTCAAGACATTGTATCATTTTGTAGCTTACAGTGTTGCTGTCTATTGAAGTCTGATGCCATTTCGATTCCTTTTTTTGTGGTAGGTGCTCTGATTCCTCCATCTGGTGACTCATATCTTTAAGTTCTAAAAACTTTTCTTGTGTGTATGTGTGTGTTTTCTACTTCCCTCAGTTTTCTCTCTCATTGCTCTCTGGCATGTCTGTGTTAGATGTAGGTCATCTAGAGCTTAACCTCTAATTTTATTTTTTGATCTCCCATTTTCTTTCTTGACTTCTTGTTCTCCTTTCTGGGTGACATTCAACTCTTTTTTCTATTATAGTTCTTATTTGTTCTTAATTCTTGCCATCTTTTTTTTTTAATAGCATCTTATTTCATTGATACAGTATTTTCTTTATGAATCATCAAATGAAAGCACATGAAAGAGAATACAGTACATGGAATAGATAAGTTATTTAAGTATATGTGTACATTCATTACTCATTTCTTAGAAAAGTAGATGGGTTTATACTTTTTTTGTTCTTCACTGTCATTTTATAGGACTTCAGGATGGAGCTGGAATAAACACATGTGTTCGATCTCCGTGTTTTTCTTTTCTGCCTCTTTTTTTTTTTATAATAGTTTATTTACAAATTGGTTTACATATAACACCCAGTGTTCATCCCAACACGTACCCTCTTTAATGTCCGTCACCCCCTCTCCCCCCTCCCCCTCACCTCCCTCACCCTCAGATTGTTCTTAGTCTTTGAGAGTCTCTTATGTTTTATCTCCCTCCCTCTCTGTCTTTTTTTCCTTTCCCCTCTTCCCCTCCCCCTGGTTTTTGCTTAGTCTCACAAAGTCCACCTATTCGTGGAAACATATGGTATCTGTCTTTTTCTGACTGACTTATTTCACTTAACATAATACCCTCCAGTTCCATCCATGTTGCTACACATGGCCAGATTTCATTTTTTCTCATCGCCACGTAGTAGTCCATTGTATATATGTACCACATCTTCTTTATCCACTCGTCAGTTGATGGGCACTTGGTCTGTTTCCATGATTTGGCTATTGTCGAAAGTGCTGCTATGAACATTGGGGTACATGTGCCCCTATGCATCAGCATTCCTGTGTCTCTTGGGTAGATTCCTAGCAGTGCTACTGCTGGGTCATAGGGTAGCTCTATTTTCATTTTTTTGAGGAACCTCCACACCGTTTTCCAGAGTGGCTGCACCAGTTTGCATTCCCATCTTTCTTTCTGTGTATAACTCCTAGTCATCTTTTAAGACAATTCAAATGTTTATTTCCTTTAGGATGCTTTTTCCAGCCCTCCTTCCTAAAGCCAGTTTTAGTATAAGATAGTATATGTTTACTTTCTCTTTTCCTCAAGTACCTATGAGGTAGTAGTAGTAGTGGTTAAAAGTATATGCTTTGGACAGAGACAAATCTAGGCTTAGATCCTGGGTCCAATATATAGCTCACTATGGTACTCTATGACCCTGGTGTAGTTATTTAGCCTCTTTGAGTCTGCTTTGTATATACTGTAGATATAAAAAAGATACTTCTCACAGCAGTGTAAAAGTATATGAGAATGCAGTTAAAGGACGTGGCACACAGTAAGAATTGTCAACCATGATTGTTAGCCTGTGAACTCCTTGGTGGCTGCTACTGTGTATCTCTGGTGTTCTTTAAACATAGGAGACCTTTAATATGTGCTTTTACCACCTAGTTACTACCTAATACTTGTTATATAAATGAACAAACCAGAGTTTCATAAATAGCCATTAAAGAATTTGTGCTGTCTTTGTCTAAATTAAAAACAACTCCATACACATTTACAGGCTTTTATAAGGGATGTCAGATGCATTGCTTGTGCATGAATTTATCAGTGATTCGGTATTTATCGATTTCTGAAGATTGATTTAGAGCCTTTGACTGAAGAGGAATGATTGATTGGCTAAGGGTAAGCTGTTCTAAGCATTGAAAAGAGTTCAAAATGTTATAGAGGCATACTTACTAGTCTGACCCTGGAAATACGCAATGTCTGTGGTTATGTGTGCGGCCTGTAAGTAGTATTCTTACCAGGGATGAAAGAGAATGATGGTATAGATTGAGTATGAAATGCCTTGAATTTATTTAGCACTGTGTGGTTGATTTCCGCAAATTATGAGTAGAATTTCACTTGTTGATCCATTCAGCAAGCAATTGAGTGTTGCCTTTATGCCAGGCATTTTCTTGGCGCTAGAGATATAGCAAAGAATAAGACAGTCTTGGCCCTTAAGAATTACAGCTTTGCGTACATGTGAGAGAGAGCGTGCGTGCGTGTGTGTGTGTGTGTGTAAAAGAATATAATAGTTCCCTCCACTTTTATTTTCTGGAAGAGTTTATATAGGTATGTTATGAAAGAACACTAAACTGTGAGTCAGGAAACCTGGGTTCTGGGACCAACCCCGCCTTCAGAGGGACCTAAAAGATAATATTCTTTACCCGTCATTCTGTTTTACTTCTTTGGTGTCTAGGTGCTGCTCCTAACACACAGACACACACACACACACACACACTTATATGCATGTAAATGAAAAAGTTAAAAGTGTGTATGGAGTTGTTTTTAATTTATAGACAAAGACACACCTCTGAGAGGTGGACAGAGGAGTTGACAGAACTAAGAGTGTCAGCTTTGTCCTTAATGTCTTTATCCCTGATTCACCATTACAGTTGGACACTGACAGCTCAACAACTCCAAGCATCCAGAGGAGCCACCCCCAGGTGGCTTTGAGCTGAGGACAGGCATAGAGAGTTCTTTCTCTCAAATTCTCCCTTGTGAGGAGAGTGTGTGAGGGCTGCTAAGAGAAGCTAGTAGTTCAGTGGTTCCCAATCTTCTGTAGGCATCAGAATCCTTTAAGAGCTTTAAAAATAATACAGGGACCCCTGGATGGCTCGGTTAGTTAGGCGTCAAGACTCTTAATTTCAACTGAAGTCATGATCCTGTGGTTCATGGGACTGAACCCCACATTGGGCTCTGTGCTGTCAAGCGCGGAGCCTGCTTGGGATTCTCTCCCTGTCCCTTCCCCACTCGTGCTCTCTTTCTCTCTCTTTCTCAAAATAAATAAACTTAAAAAAAAATGCAAATGCATGGGACCAATGCCCAGAATTGTAGATTTAATTTGTCTGGGGCAGTATTTCTATAAAGGTTTCCTGGAGCAGTCTTAATTGTGCAGCCAGAGTTGAGAATCAAAGCTCTAGTGGAAGTTCTACACAGGAAAGAGGGGCTGGGGGAATAGAGGATGCCACCTGCATTTATGTGTAAGTCCCTAAAGTGGTTCTCCTTCCCAAATAATGCCACCATTCGCCATATCCTGTGTCATCTAGTACCGAAGATTAAATTGCTCTTGAGTCAGACTATCTGGGGCACTTGGGTGGCTCAGTTGGTTAAACATCCGACTTCGACTCAGGTCATGATTTCACAGCTTGTGAGTTCGAGCCCTGCATCAATTGCTCAAGTCAGACTATCTGAAAGCATCATAACCTTAAAATGGAGATAATAGTACTTAATTCATGAAGTTGTTTTGAAGCTCAAGTAAAGTAAGGTGTTTGATGGGCCCAGTATGATACCCGGCATACAGGATAAATGCACATCTAATTAGGACGGTTGTCATTTTTATTAAACATCTGTCAGCATGCGTGGGATTTTTTCTTCTAAAAAATCTACATTCATATAGATTGCCCTGTATCTGTGTGGTCCATATTTGTCATTTTTAATTGCAGCTGAATATTAAATCTTGACCCTTCTTCAGTTGTATAGCATGTGGGTTATTTCTTCTTTTCCACAAGTATTGCTAGAACTGACAATCGTGGAAAGAGGAGTTCCTTGATTTTCTTGGAGTACAGTTGCTTAAAAAAAAAGAATTTCCTGCTCATATATGTACAGTCAATGTTATGAGGTTACTCTAAAGAGGGAGAGGGTAGCATGTGACATACCATTGGGGATGTGTAGATTTGCCATTTGCCCACTTACCAAGGTGACTGGATAAGGAAATGTTATGCCCAAGAGCTACTTGATGGACTAGAACAGTGAGGGATTGTGAGGGAACAGAGCATGTTCTGGACCTTAGATTCATATAGCAAGAAAAGATATTCAGGGCTGAAAAACAGTTTACATTTGTAAGAAACAGTTTTGGTACAGTATTAGATGCTGTTTCAAGAATGACATTTACCTTTCCTTTTTGTAAAATAATAATGTGAAAATAGGTATTACTTTTGGCTATTAGCCAAGTTGGTTTTGCATTTATAAAAACATGAATAATGGACATTGTCTTTAGACATACAGTTTTTCTGAGCTGCTTTTATATTTCTGAGTAATTAGTAACCTTTCTTCCCTTAAGTAGGGATGACAAATGAGAGGTTAGAATGTTCTTATGAATACTCTCAGTAAAGGAACTATAGATGACTTCATTATACATGCAGAAGCTTTGCAGAAATGAAGATTATCAGGAAGTATATTCCTGCCAGAAATGTAATGTCCAAGTTACTTAGTCTAGTCTGCTACTTGGCTAATGAGATCAGACAAGCCTGATAGGTGTTTAAAATATAAAACAAAACATACACATGCATAATGTGTTTATGTGTGTGTCCATGTAGTTTATATGTTAAAAGTTTTTACTTATTTTTAAGGGACCAGGATCTATTCTTAAAGCTAGATGTAAGTCAGATTTTGGAAAATAATTAAATACCAGCCTGTTCCTTCCTATTTCTTTCTTGCCACATGAAATCAATTGACTTCAAAACAATCACCACTTCCATTCCATACTAATAACCCTTCTTTTGTTTATTTTTGCAGGAGGTATATCGAATTCCAAAGAAAAGTCAAACTGAAAAGGAGAACACAAGTAGGTATTTAGAGGTACTCTATGTATGGCTTTACAAATACTCTTTTGGAAATATGCAGAGGTAAATGATAAGAATTTTAGCTATTTTGGTTTTGAAACCCAGCAGTATGTAATTAGGTAAATGAAGTACTTGGTGTAAAAGTTTGTAAACTTGCCTTTTTATTCTTTGTTAGTGAATTTTTGCCAAAAGAGATGTCCCTTTATACTACCTTTGTTGTTGCTTTCCTTGAAGTCATTGCTTTTAGTAGCTTTTCTTTCATTTATTTGTTCTGCTAGAACAGGCATTGTTAAACCTGTACTCCTAAATGTCTGTATAAGTCTTTACCTGTAGACGTTTATATACAAAATCCTTTATTTACATTCATTTTTTAGGGAAAATTTAAAACTTTCATCAGGTTCTCAGGGAGTCAGTGATCCCTCAAAAGGTTAAGAGTCATTACAGGGGTACCTGGCTGGTTCAGTCGGAACACGTAATTCTTGTTCTTGGGATTGTGGTTTTGAGCCCCATATTGGGTTTTGTGATTAAATAAAAATCTCAAAAAAAAAAAAAAAAGAATCATTTCAGAAAAGGTAACAGAGAGGCCATGGTGGTCTGGATTCTGGGTTTTACTACTTAGTTGTGTTTCCAACATACTTAAGATGAAAGCAGTGGATCTTATGGTGGCTGTGGTTCATCTCTTGAGCCCTTCAGTATTGACCCAACATAAATAGAGTGAAGGAGCCAGTGTGATCATATTTTTGGTCTTTCTGGTTTTTTTTGTTTGTTTGTTTGTTTGTTTTTTCTTTTTCTTTATTTTTGGCATAAAGAACTTTTTATAGTCTTAAATCTTAGTGGTTAAATAATCATATAAGTTAATGCCCTGTGAGGTGTACTTTGCATCATTGTTGGGGCTTTGGTTTTGTTTTGAATATTTTTAACTCTATTGGTTTAGTCTCTTCATAGCCAAACATCCTAGTTAGGGCTGGAAAGAATTCCTCCAATAAGAAAGAAGGCAGGGTTGAGTAGTGCTGGTTGGCAAAACCAGTGGCACCACTGTAAACTTGATCATCAGAGGCTAGCTTCGCTGGGCTCACTGAGTTGAAATCAACAGCAAGATGGGCAAAGCTTAAATACCTTTAAGGGTTTCCCCCCAATATTTTGCAAATATCTACTCTTGGGTACTCCCTGAGAGAGATGCCTTTTGAGACTCATCTATAATGGAAGACTATAAACTTTTCAGAAAGCAATCTTTTGTGTGCCAACTTTAATTCTCCTTCACATATGTGTCCCTGCCCCAACTAGTCTCAGTCTTTTTATAAGAAATACTTATAATTCAAACCTGGCTTCTGTGTTACCCCTTTGTGTTAAGAAGTTGAAAAGCTTAGAGCTTGTAAAATTCCTAAGAACTGTAAAATATTTTGGGAAATATGTAGCCTAGCTTTACTTTCATTTTATAATATGAAAACATCAGCCTGAATAAATGGAATGACTTCTGCCTCACATATTCCGAGATACAGAGTCAGAATATGAATTGTTAGTATGATTCCTTTTCTTATTTTACCAGGATATAGTAAAGAAATAGCCACATTTTTAAGGAAGTTAACACTAACACGTGGAATCTTGTAAGAAGGAAATAAGAGTAGTCGTGGGCAGGTCCAGATGAAACTAGGTAGTAGTACTTCACAGAAGGATGTTGTGCTAATACGTTGTGAACCGAAACAATTGTTTTAATTATGTAGCAGTTTCTACCAGTATGTGATGTAGATGAGTTCCGTGAGCTTCTCACTGACAGATGCTCATACGTGGCCATTGATTAGTAACTGTTTTGCAAAGAAATGGGGTTTTTGGCCCACTAAAAGGAGAACTGCAAGAATGGCATATGTAAACCTAACCGGGATGCTAGGGAAGAAAACAAGTGATAGCATGTTTTTCTGAGGTGAGAAGAAGAAAAACCAGTTAATGTTTATTGAGAATCTGCTTTGTGCTATGAGAGATATTTTATAAGAAATTCTTCCCACAAGACAAGAGCAATCTGATTAATCAGGTAGCAGTGCTAACATCCATAAAGCAGCAGCATATAATACCAGTTAACTTCTCTTGAAATATTCAGTGATCGGATTTACACTTCTTAGGGAGATGAGAAACTAGGAGGTATGGTCAGTGAAAAGTAGCACTTAGCACAGCTTTTTGGGAGCAGTGACAGTGGAATTGAGGGAGGACCATTCTAGGTAAAGAGGCTGAGTGGAAAAATTTAATAGTATCATCTTTCAGTAGGAAGATGGCATTCTTTATTTTGAAGCTGTAACTCTCTGGCTTTGATAACTTCCTGAGTTATCAACTAGAACAATTTGTGTTTGAAATATTTTCCTTTTGAAATAGTAGTTCATAAGAAATTGTCTAATCCTTTTTTTTTTAATTAAAGAGACTTTTTTTCCTTTTGAGGTTTTTATGCTTAGCAGGTTGCTCTTCTACAAATTGTAAATATGCAGAATTACAGAGAGGGTAGAAAGCTTTTACATTTTGAACTGCAAGCAGAGTGCCTTGTTAAAGGTAACATCTTGCATGCATGTGTTCCCCAGAACTCGTTAGAAAAGTTGAAGCTTGGACTGAGAGTTTGGGAAAGGTGGAAAAGAGAATTCACGGCAGAGACTTTCAGGAAGTAGAGTGCACACAGACACACAACACTTTGTGTCTCGTCCAAATTCAGGATGGGCATACGAGGGAGAAGTCCATAGATCCATTGTTGGATAGAAATTGTATTATACAGTTGACGTGCTATCATGATGGAGAAGAGTCTGCCAAGTAAATTTTTTAAAAACCCTTTTCCCTTAGTAACTGAACGAGGAAGGGATGCTGTTGGCTTCAGAGATCAAACAGCTGCCCCAAAGACTCCTAACAGGTCAAGAGAGAGAGACCCAGACAAGCAAACTCAAAATAAAGAGAAAAGGAAACGAAGGGGCTCTCTCTCACCACCTTCTTCTGCCTATGAGCGGGGAACAAAAAGGCCAGATGACAGGTAAGTGGCCTGTGTGAGTTATTCTCTTTTCTGAGCCAAAAAGTTCCCAAGTCAGAACTTCTGATTTGGGGCACCAAGAGATTTTGGAATAAGTATATTCTCTTGATGAGTGAGTATAAAATTTTACTGATAAATATTGAGCTAGAGTCTCTTTTGACAGTGAAGACTAGTGGAATTTCAGTACTTGAATGGTTTTTACTTGATAACATTTAAATGTTATTTTGAGGAGCCAAAGACTTGTTCTTTCATGGGAGTGGAGGTGGGTGGAAGAAAACTCTTCAAAGGTAATGGTAAATCTTCTAAAGTCAGAACTTTGTTTTTTAGTGAATCTTGGGCCTTACCAGTCTAAATGCTGGTTGATCTCTGTGTCAGACTCTACCTTTGTCATGCTTGTAGAGAAACAAGCCACATGATTGCTCCTGGGGCCTAGAAAACATTTATTCCAGAGAAGTTCTTTTTAAATTTTTTTTTTTTAAAAATGAGATATAGCATTCATATAATGGAATTGTCAAAATTTTAATTTTGGGTTGTCAGGGTTGATAAATCCATCATGAATTTTAATTTGCATTACCCTAATTACTAAATAGGTTGAACATCTCGTCACATGTTTATTGGCCATTCCTGTTTCTTCTTCTGAAGTGTCTTTTAAATGTGCTGTTCATTTAGTATTTGTGTTTTTGAGTTTTAGGAATTTTTTTTTTTAAGGATTCTTTATATTGTAAATATAATTCTGCTTGGGCGATAGTTTTCGCAAATATTTTTTCCCAGTTTGTGGCTTGAATTTTGACCATTTTGTCTTTTGATATATAGAATTTATTAATTATGGTGTAATTGAATATATCACACATATTGTGTGTTTCCTTCATGGTTAGTGCTTTTACTGTGTTTTAAGAATTTCTTTCTGGGGCGCCTGGGTGGCTCAGTCAGTTAAGCATTCAACTCTTGATTTCAGCTCAGGTCATGATCTCACAGTTTGTGGGATCAAGCCCCACGTAGGGCTCTGCACTGACAGCACAGAGCCTGCTTGGGGTTCTCCCTCTCTGCCCCTCCCCTGCTTGCACGCTTGCTCTCTCTCTCTCTCTCTCTCTCTCTCTCTCTGTCTCAAAAAAAATAAACTTAAAAAAATTTTTTAATTAAAAAATAAAAGAGATTCTTCCCTATTCTTGAGGTGATGATACTCTTTCTTTCTTTCTTGTCCTTAATTTATTGGGAATTAATTTTTGTATATGTTGTGAAGTAGGGATATGGTTTCTTTTTTTTCTAAGTTAATACCCAGTCTCTGCACCATTTCCTTGAAAGCACATCCTTTCTCCTTGATCTGCAGCGTGCTCGCTCTCCCAACAAGTTCTCATCTGTGGAAGGATCTGGGTTGGGGCTCGTAATGTGTCTGTAACTTATATGAAGTCTTGGCAGCAAGTAGGGCAGATCCCTACTTGATCTTCTGAGATGTCCTGTCTTTTCTCAGACTTGTTCTCCTTTGAATCTGCTTATCAGATTTCCTCCACCCATCCCCCAAAAGACGATTCTGAGGAGACTTGACATCTTTACAATTTTGAGTGGTCCTATTCCTATATTCAAATTGAGTATTCAGATATTTTCTGCTTAATTAGGTCGTCTTTAATACTTTAAATAAAGATTAAGTTCTTGATTAGTCTCCTTAACTGTTTACATTTTCTCTAAAAGGGCTTACATATCTTGATATATTCATTTCTGAAAACCTTAACTTTTTTGTTACATTATTAGTTTGTGGCAGGTGTTTAGATATACAGTTGACTTTTCTATATTGATCTCCTGTTTGGCAACCATACAAAATTCAATGATATTTCAAAGTGTAGGGGTTTTTGCCCTTTTTTTTTTTTCCTCTTTGCCAATGTGAATTTGTTTTGTTTTTTCTTTCTAATCATTTTGCCTTGTTCTTGTTATTTTACTAGGAATACCTTGAATACAAATCACAGAAAAACCACATTTTTTATTTTGGTAATTGATTGCTACTCATGTTTCATTCCACTCTTTTGGCCTTAGTTTGTATATTATATATATAATATATATATATTTTAATTTTCAATTGGAATAATTCAGATTCTTAGCTCCTTAATTTTCAGCATTTTTTTCTCTTCCAATGAAAGTGTTTGAGGACTTTAATTTCTTCATAAGTGCCATTGAACTACTCCTTTGATAGTACAGCTTTGTCATAATTTAGTTCTAAATACTATTATGCTTTACAGTATATTTACGTTTTTTTAAATTTTTATTTAATTAGAGACAGACAACACAAGTGAGGGATGGGAAGAGAGAGAGAGGGAGACACAGAACTGGAAGCAGGCTCCAGGCTCTGAGCTGTCAGCACAGAGCTCAGTGCAGCGCTCCAACCCATAAACCATGAGATCATAACCTGAGCCAGAGTCAGACACTTAACTGACTAAGCCACCAGGCACCCCCTTTTTTGGTTAAGTTTCAAATTTAATTGCTATTAATTGGTTTGTATTTTACCAGCTCTTAGAATTTTATTGAGACTTACTTTATAGTCTGTTTTGATATTAATAGAAGTATGCTATCTTCCTATCGAGAGGATTTAACTGATATTTTTTCTTTCCTTTTTACTTTCAACTCTTCTGTGTCAGATACATAGTTTATAACTGATTGATCTTTTAATTCTTTGTGGTATTTAACTCATTTCACTTTAATAGAATCTAAATCTAATCAGTATCCTGAACAACATAAGTACTTTAGGATCCTTTAACTCTGATCATTCAGCCTTTCCAATTTATATACCATTGTTGTCCAGTATTATAATTTCTTTTTGCTCCTTCTTCCCTGTCAGTTATTGTTAATTTTTTTTATATGTACACAAACTGATTTATTTAGTTTGTTTACATTTATCAGGTTTTTTTGTTCTCCTTTCTTTTTAATTAGACCTTCCTTTAAAAGTTTTCTTTTAGGGGAGCCTGGGTGGCTCAGTTGGTTGTGTCCAACTCTTGATTTTGGTTAAGATTGAACCCTGTGTTGGGCTCTGCACTGGGCATTGAGCCTACTTGAGATTCCCTCTCTCCTCCTTTCTCTGCCCCTCCCCAGCTTGTGTGTGGGCGCGCATGCTCACTCGCTCTCTCTCTCAAACAACAGGTTTCCTTTAATGAGTTTTTGTTCATAGTGTGTTTCATTTTTTGTCTAAAAACTCTTTTTTGTTTCATTGCTCACTCTGTTTTAAAGATTAGTTTTATTTAATCAGTAGATACAAATTATTTTCAGAAATATTCAGTTTTAACTGTATAATTCAAAGTGTTTTGTCAAACGCATGCAGTTAAGTAACCACCACCACAGTCATGATATAGACACTTCTGTCATCTCAGAAAATTTTCTTGAGCTCTTCGTAATCAGTCCCCTCTATTTACTCCTGGTTC
Organism: Paguma larvata; assembly: GCA_030068075.1. Taxonomy (NCBI): domain Eukaryota; kingdom Metazoa; phylum Chordata; class Mammalia; order Carnivora; family Viverridae; genus Paguma; species Paguma larvata. The sequence continues at coordinate 15,603,388 of CM057842.1, read as the reverse complement.
CTGGCAGCCATTGCTCTGCTTTCTGATGCTCTGTTTTTGTCTTTTCCAGAATGTCATATATCTGGTATCATAGTCTAGATAGTATTTGAGTCTTTCACTTAGCAGATTACATTTGAAGTCCATTCATGTTGTTACGTCAGTAGTTCCTTTTTATTAATGTGTGGTAGTCCATTGGATAGTACACCTTGTTTGTTTACAGATTCATTAGTTGATACGCATTTGGATTGTTTCCAGATGGCTGTTGAGAGTACTACAAGACTTGTATACGTACAAGTCTTTATGTGAACCTTGACTCTCCTTTTTAAAAGGAAGTTTTGGTGAGTTCAAGCTTTTCTCGACACTTTGAAGCTGTTATTCTTCAGTCTTCTGACTTCCCTTATTGTTATGTAGCTTATTGATCTAATTGTTGCTCTTTAATCTGGCTTTTCTCATGGTCTGCTTTTAAGATGTTCTCTTTGTGTTTGGTGTTCTGCAGTATCACTACCCTTTGTTTATATGAGAATTTCTTTTTCTTTTATCTGGTTGAAATTCACTGAGCCTTTTGAATGTGAAGATGATCTTCCACATTACTGAATCTCTTCAGATCTTGTCTCTTACTTAGCCATACCATGATCTTAGCGACATTGGATTAAATGTTGGTAATTTCTTGGTTCGTGACACTTATCATTTCTGTGCATAGACTTCTTCCCCATATATTTAATGCTTTTGTGCTGCAGTCTTAACCATTGTATAAATCTAGCTAAGCCATTTCTTCCTATACCGTCCCTTGCTTTTACTACTTGAGATGATATTATCTTGAATCCTGTGTTCATTATACAGTGGCTTTACTTTTTAAAATACAATTTTATGTTATGTTATATATATTTATATTTAAATAATATACTAGTTTTTATGAACAGGCTGCCATTCTGCATTTAATTTGGGGCTACTTTGTTTTCACCTGATATTGTATTGCTAAGATTTACCCATAATTGTATGTGTCAGTTTATTCATTTTCACTGTTCTGTGTAACATTTTGTTGTAAAACTTCTTCTGTTATGTATAGTGCTATTATCTAATTTTGATATACATGTGCGATAATGTCTCTTGGGTAAATGAATAGACTTGTCAGTTTGTCAGGTATGTGCATGCTCAATTTCATATGGTAATTGAGTTTTAATTTCCACTCTGTTTCCTTTCTAGATGTTTCATGGAGTTCTTTTTCACATCTACCTGATAGTTTTTTATGTTCCTATTTCTTAGTGATATTTTTGATGGTCTCTTTGATATTCATTAAACATATTAAATGTCTCTGCAGTTCGTATTGGATCATTCCAGTACTAGTAGTTTTTGTGGGTCTTGTCTTCTCATTTGTTTATATATATACATGTATAATTTTATTATTATATAAAATAATAATTTTATTTTCTAATGAACTCATCATGTTCCTTAGAATTTGATCTGTGGGAATTCACTGAGGCCTGGGTTTAAGGTGCTTTGTTCTGTAGACTAATTTGCATTTGTTTCTGCCCAGCAGCTAAGGACACTACCATCCCATTAACACTTTAAAAGAAATTGTCAGCTTCTAGGTTTTAGACCATATGTTTTTTGTTGTTTGGGTAAATGTTGTGCCCTTGTCCATGAAGATGTTCTTAAATTGTGCATTGAAACCTCTTGAAGTTAGTCGTCATTTTAAAATTTTTGGCAAGAGCGCTTTCTCAGAAGTTTGATTCACTCAGTAGATCTTCAAAGCAGAATCTTTTAAGCCCTCGGTTTTTTTTTTTTTTTTCTTTTGAATATTAGAGTTGATGGTTCCCAATGGGCCTTGTTGGAACCATCACAGGGCATTAGGCTCAGTGGTGAGACATTATACTTGATCCTGAACAGAAGAGAGTGTGTGAATAGAACTCCCCGTATTTTTATGTGTGCATTCTCATCTTTCACTTTGTTGATATTTATCCTAAATGTATGTGGTCAGATGTACATCAAATTCTGTAGCTTTTATTAGTGTATTTTGTTTTAATGTCAGAATTTATAGATCTAGAACTGTCCCCAGCTGTAAAGAAGACTCTGTTTAGAATATTATATGTATCTTTAATTTGATATTCATTCTAGAACCTGAGAATAAAGTTATTATTTTCATCTCAATGATTCTTTGGGATTTTCTCCTACCTGCAAGACTTCTTAAGTAATTTTGACTGATTTTTTAACCAATGCCAAATTGGAGTTGGTGTGGTTAATGGTTTTTAGTGCTTTGACTATGCCCTTGATTTAGGGAAAAAAGTTTGTGATGCGCTTACTATTTTCTTTCTAGATACGATACACCAACTTCTAAGAAGAAAGTACGAATTAAAGACCGCAATAAACTTTCTACAGAGGAGCGTCGGAAGTTGTTTGAGCAAGAGGTGGCTCAGCGGGAGGCTCAGAAACAACAGCAGCAGATGCAGAACCTGGGAATGACCTCTCCACTGCCCTATGACTCTTTGGGCTACAATGCCCCTCATCACCCCTTTGCTGGCTACCCACCAGGTTATCCCATGCAGGCCTATGTGGATCCCAGCAACCCTAATGCTGGAAAGGTGCTCCTCCCCACACCTAGCTTGGACCCCGTGTGTTCTCCTGCTCCTTACGATCATTCTCAGCCCTTGGTGGGACATTCTACAGAAACCCTTGCTGCCCCTCCACCTGTGCCAGTGGTGCCACATGTGGCAGCCCCTGTGGAAGTTTCCAGTTCGCAGTATGTGGCCCAAAGTGATGGTGTGGTACACCAGGACTCCAGCGTCACTGTCTTGCCAGTGCCAGCCCCAGGCCCAGTTCAGGGACAGAATTACGGTGTTTGGGATTCAAACCAACAGTCTGTCAGTGTCCCCCAGCAGTATTCTCCTGCACAGTCTCAAGCAACCATATATTATCAAGGACAGACTTGTCCAACTGTCTATGGTGTGACATCACCCTATTCACAGACAACTCCACCAATTGTACAGGTAATTAATTCTGGAACCTCTCTTGTCTATCTTACAGTATGTTTGTAGGATATTAAATCCGATGTGAAGGGGAAACCTGCCATTGCTCACTTTTATATATTCATCATCAATTGTGTATGTATTGGTTACTTATTGTTGTGTAACAAATTACTCCAAACCTTGCAGCTTAAGACAACTAGTAATTATTATCTCATAGTTTTTGTGGGTCAGGAATTCAGAAGCAGCTTGACTGGCTGGGTGGTTCAGGCTGTTGACCAATGCTGTAGTCATCGGAAGGTTAGGCAGAGGATGGAAGATTGATTTTCACCCTCACTCACATGGCTGTTAACTGGCGTCGGTTTCTTGCCATGACATGAACCTCTAAGAAGGGCTGCTTACCACATTCCAGCTGACTTACCGCAAAACCAAGTGATCAGAAAGGGTTTTGGATTACTCCTCTCTTTTTTGCTTATAGGAAGTAATAATACACAATTTATTCTTTAATATGCTCACAAAGGGAAAACCCTCTGTCATGGTAATGAGTCAGGAGATGGCTTGCCCTTTTCTTAGGCCCGGCTTGTGTATTACTTTTTATCCCCTACATGTTTGTTAATGAAGTTTGCCAGAGTGACTCTGATACACTCAGCCTAAGGATATTTACTATGGTAGTAAATAGTAATGTTAAATTTAAAAGCTGAGTATACTGAATTTATATTTCAAGGTGCGTTTTTGTGTTTTTTAATCAAGCTTCTTTTCTGTAGAACCCAGCAATACATTTTAAGCTTAAATAAAAAATATATATAAAGCATCATCCTCCCCACTTTCTGACGTTTCTCCATATCACTCCTTAAAGGGGAATTACTGTGGATGAGAGAGACTCCCAGGGGTACTTCCTGCACACATTACTTAGTACCGATCAGTTACTTCCGTTAGTATTTTTGTGATGAAGGTACATCAAAAGTTAGTTTGTAAGGCCATGGCAAAGCGTCCAGCTTTAATTCCTAAAATCTTAAGCGTACTAACTATATTCATTTTGTATGATCTCTTTAGCCACATACTTTATATATATATTTTATGTATTTGTAATTTTGAAGGCTTGAAACTGTTTTTCTCATGTGTTTCTACTTAACATAACTCTTAATCATTTTTCCAAATTACTCTGTATTTTTATATATATGCGTGTGTTTTAAGTATCTTAAATTTCTTAGTTTCTAACTTCTGCTGTCTTGCCACATTCTTTCTTGGACCAAGCCATTTATTTTGAGTTTTTTTTTTTTTTCCCTGAGAATGTGTATCAGATACAAGAAACATGGTTTACTGTCCTATTTCTATTCCTGAAATATGTTCTTAACCTCTGTTTCAGAGCCTAAGCAATAGCAGTGGAAGATATTTATTAAAAGACTCCCCAGGAGAGAGTCCACTGGTCATTTGGCCATTCTTGTAAAATGTAATCTATTTTTTCCATCCCATGGAGCAAAAGATTTCTCCAAGGTTTAGTCACAGCCTTAAGACTCAAGCATCACAGTTTTGCTTGGTTACAGTTTTCCATTTTGTTCCTACCCAAGGAGTCATTTGTTGGCCCCCTAATCTATTTTGTGTGTGTTAGGTAGCAGATAAATGACTCGAGCAGTCCAGATTGTCCTTTACTTATCTGTAAGATTAGTGATCAGAGATGATGTTGGCCTTTGGGTATGAGAAATGTAGAGCATTTTGTTATCGTTTATGTGTTTTGAGTCCCTGTCCATCATTTAATGTGTTTCTTGGAGACAGGTGCTTAGCTTATATTCTTCAGTTTTAGTTTAGTTTTGTTTTTTTTAATGTTCATTTTTGAGAGAGAGAGAGAGCGTGAGCGAGGGAGGGGCAGAGAGAGAGTGGGGGACAGAGGAGCCGAAGCGGGCCCTGCACTGACAGCAGAGAGCCGAATGCGGGGCTCAAACTCACAAACCATGAGATCATGACCTGAGCTGAAGTCAGATGCTCAATTGACTGAGCCACCCAGGCTCCCATTTAATTTTAGTTTTCTTATCTATGAAATGAGCAGAATGCTTCAGAGGGGTGGAGGTTTGCATGAGATAATGGATATTAATAATGACAGAATTAAACCACCATTTACCTTGAAGTTTAATTATAGTTATTATTCAGTTACCTTAATGATACTGAGAGAGTATTGACATTTGTGGAGTGTAAAATGTTCCTAGTCAAGGTTATCTATCTGGTTGGTGTCTGGTCTAAAGATCTGACCTCCAGTAGGAGACCTTGAGGTCTGTGGTGTTCGAGTGTAGTATTGGCTATACCAACATGGGCTACTGAGAATTTGCAAGGTATGATAACTTTGACAGTGAAACAATATGTGATGTGGTATGATATAAATGTGTGTGTGTACATATGCAATATCTTTGACATTTGAAGCAGATATGTTATCAGAAGGCAACTTTCATTTTTTGCCATAATTGCTTATTAAGCATAAAAGCTCAATTTCAACTGAGGCCTCCTGATTTATAGCGGTTTTGTGACATTACTGAGTGACCTATTCTTACAAAGTTATACTAAATCACATCTCAAAAATTGAGTGCTAAGACTATAATTTTTCACATTATGAAGTGACTCAGATATAAAGTAATAGAGATTTTTTTCTCCCTCTAGAAGTAGGAGCAGAATAATTATGTTTTCTGTAACATTTGGGACCTCCTTAGATTTCTCTTGTAATTTCCATTGGAAGCCCCATCGTAAAGATCTTTCTAGGCTGTATTTATGTTTGAGAAATTAGCTTTCATGTAATTTCAGGTCTCTTGAAGGGGAAAGCCAATCTCCTACAGATTTCCCCCCAGCAAATAGAGAGACTGTCTATGCTGTTTAGATACATCTCATAAGTGTGTACATCTTTCATACTAACTTCAGTGGGAATGCAAACCAGTTTCACCTTATTACTGTTAGTTTTGGCACTGCCATGTGATTGTCAGCTGGTTTGGATAGAGAATATAATAGAACTCTAAAGAATGTTCATTTATTTATTTTGAGAGGGGCAGGGGAGGGGCAGAGAGAAAGGAAGAGGGAGAATCCCAAGCAGACTCGGTGTTTGACTGCACAGAGCTTGATCCCATGAATCATGAGATCATGACCTGAGCCAAAATCAAGGGTCAGATGCTCAACTGACTGAGTCACCCAGGTTCCCCATTTTCCTCTTTGTCTTTGACAGTCTGAGTTTTAAACATTGTACCACTAAATGATTATTGCTATCTTGGGTGATTTTTTTTTTGTTTTTCATCCAGCAAGGCTGATGTCGTTTGGATATTTTTGGCATTTCCTTTGGAAGTTATTTCCAGTATGTATCACATTCTTCCCTGATGATAAATTATTATCCTTTATATATATCTTTGCATTTTAGAAACAGGTGAAATTTGTCTGGAGCTTCATCTAGTAAATACAGGGAGTGCTCAAGCTGGATAATGCCATTTCAGGTCAGAAGTTGTCTCACTGGCATTTGGAGCCAGAGTCTTCATGCCAAGGAGACTATAGCTTTAAAACTTCACAGTCATCAAATCCTTTAGACTCTGATTTGTCAGACAAATCCTCCATTAACAAAGTTTCACTGAGAGCCAAAAGAAGTTTTAGCCTCCAAAATAGTAGCATTTTTCTGTTGTAGATTTGGGTACTTAACCTCCTGATCACTCTGGAGATAACGTCTTTATCAGTTTACTGTCTTCTTCAGCCTCCCAGAAACTGTTTTTACTCAGAATCAGATTTACCAGTGCATTTATATTAACCCCCTACACGCACAGTAATTAGGCCTCTTGTATCCACTCTTCAGGATGCTTCCTTGAGGTGTCAGTCCCTTGCAAATTCATTTTCCAGATCATAGACTAGATCGTAGACTAGAGCCCAGTTAGATATGTTTTGTTTTATAGCTTATTTTTAGCAAAGTTAGAATTATTTATACTTCACCTTTGAGATTATACTTTTAAATTTCTTTTTTTTTAATTTTTGAAAAATATTTATTTTTGAAAGAGAGAGAGACAGAGAGACAGAGCATGAGCAGGGGAGGGGCAGAGAGAGAGGGAGACACAGAATCGGAAGCAGGCTCCAGGCTCCCAGCTGTCAGCACAGAGCCCAATGTGGAACTCAAACTCACGAACTGTGAGATCATGACTTGAGCCGAAGTCGGACTCTAAACTGGCTGTGACACCCAGGCGCCCCACTTTTAAGTTTCTTAAACACTATTTTATCATCTTTTTTTTGCTAATATCTCCTTTTGTACTGACCTCTGATTCACTGTTGTCTGGATGTGTATGCATCAGTGTTAAAAAGTCTTTTGAGTTCAACTACATTTCAGTCTTTGAAACCAGAATTAGGCGAGGAAATAATATTTGTTTCTACAAAATCTTTGGTGTTGCACAGATTTCTCGTCTTGTATCCAGATACCTAGAGATGAAAGCATTTCTATTTTGTGTTACTATTCTGATAATAATTCTGCTTTGACCATCGAGCATGGGTTTATGTTCTGTGTAGATTAAGCTATTCTAGAATACTGAATCAAGTACTGTTGACCTTTCTACTGTGTAGGGGTTAGGAGTGCCAAACCTCCCTCCCCAGTCAAAAATCTGCATATGACTTTTAACTCCCCCAAAACTCAACTACCGTTACCTTACCAATAACATAAACAGTCCACAAACCCATATTTTATATGTTACATGTTTTATATTTTGTATTCTTATAATAAAGTCAGCTAGAGAAAAAGAACATTAAGAAAATCATAAGGAAAATACAGTACTATACTGTAAAAAATCTGTTACAAGTGGCTCCGTGTGGTTCAAATACCCATTGTTCAAGGGTCAGCTGTGTTGTATTCTTCCTCTTCTCTTTTTCTCTGTGCCCGCTCAGTACTTCACTCATCCAGAAATCTCCTTGGTAGCTCCATGGGCCTATTCGGACTCCTTGGGTCTTCGCTGGTATCATTTGGAATGATTGCATTTTATATTTTGAGCACTTATCGATTAATGCTTCTGAAGTTATTTATGTGGTGGGATCTCAGTCCCTAGGATCAAAATCTGTTCTCAAGTACAGGCTACATCTTTGTTCATCCCCTTGGTAGTCATGACCTCTTGAGACAACAGAGTTGTTTTTCAGGGCTTGTTGTCACCTCTTCTTTAAGCATTGTTTCTAGTGTTGAGAACTAAATCCAGCGCAGGTTTAAGTCATAGCTGTGGTACTCAATTTCTTATGTGACTCCAGGTGCGGGGAGATCCTCACCTCTGATGGTGTCAGGACTAAATGAGATCATACATGCGAAAGGGCTTTCTAAGCTTCATGAGGCACTGTATAAATCAGTGTGTGATAAGAATTTTATATACAATGAATTCTGCTATCTTTCGCGGAGGGAGTTGTATTATCGAAGACTACAAAAAGCTAAACAACTAGTTTAAAATTAGATCACCGTCTTCCTCTGTTTGAATCACTCCCTTTCTTTGACCATTCAGAACAACCTGTTAGATTTTAGAAGTTGGTAGTAAAAACGCTTCCTGAAAAGAGCCCTGTGGAGCTGTGTCTTGGGTATTCTAGGTGTGGCGATTCAGTTGTTATTACAGTGGTCTCCCTGGAGGCTAAATAGTTGGATAGCTCTTAAGAGCCTCCCCACTGCCCCCTAGTCTGTTTTTTTTTTTTATTTTTTTTATGGTAAAACCAAAATAAGTAAATGACTAGGGAATTACTAAAAAAAGAAACTTCTGTGTTTGATATAAAAGATTGTTTTATACATTTGTATCAAAATATGCTTTACTAAAAGTTAAAAAAAATTCATGGATTCCAATAAAAGGATGCCAGCTAAGAAGTCAGTTACTGCTTTATTAGAGCCAGAAAAGTATAAATTATGAATTTCTTCATTTTATCTTTTAGAGCTATGCCCAGCCAAGTCTTCAGTACATCCAGGGACAGCAGATTTTCACAGCTCACCCGCAAGGCGTGGTTGTACAGCCAGCGGCAGCTGTGACCGCGATAGTCACACCAGGGCAGCCTCAGCCCTTACAGCCGGTAAGAAATCCTTCAGGTGATAAAATACTCCTTGGCTGTGTACTTTATCTTTAGAAGGTCTACTTTTGGTTTAGGTTTTTATTTTTGTTTCTATCACTTTGTTTTTTGTTCTTTAACTTTGGTAGTCCCCAGTTTCACTCAAGAGCTTGTGTCTCTCAGGAAGCACTGTTTGACCATTAAAAAAAAAAAAAAGTTTTCTAGATTTTACCATTATGTTGGTTGATATATATTTTGCTCCTGGTATCCTTTTTATTTATAATTTAAACTGACCTTGTATTTGTATACTTTGCTGTGAATTTCTAAAGTAACAATTTTATAGAGTCGCTATTTGTATTTTGTGGAGTACTGGAATATGATACTATACTACACACATGGTCTTGGAGTATAGAAGTGAGCTACTTCACTGTACATGTTGTACAATATATAGTAAGAGAAACTTTTGGTATTCTGCAATGTATGGAGAAGGATGTGGTGAAATCTTGATGGAGTGGTTTATAGGAAGCTGGCACTGGAAAGCAGTTGAGAAGCTAAACAGAATAACTTGATCACATTAACACTATGGAGTTGTGACAGCTCCAGAGAAGGCTTCTGCAGCAGTCTGGTGAGTGATCGGGGCTTTAGACAGGTAGGACAGTTAGTGGAGATGGAGTATAAAGACCACGTGTGAAACAGTTAGGGGATGAGACAGTGTGCACTTACTGCAGGTATTTGAGGGCTTGCTAGGAGTTGGGTCTTTCTAGGAATTTTTAATACAAACCTAAGACTCCATTCCTATCCTTAGAAGCTGACATTCCAATAAGAGAGTTGAGGATCACAAGGAATACTACTACAAGTAGAGATTAGTGTCACAAAAGGTGCAGATAGTTTGAGGAGGGGAAGAATCATTCCCAAGTGTGAGAAGGATTAGTAATGAGTTCTGAATGATTTGAAGTATTCTTAGGTGACACAGAAGCTTAGGAAAAAGAGGTCACTTTATAGGCTGGAAGGAGGACTACAGGTGGAACTGAAGCAGAACACCAAAAAAAAGCAACTACATGAAGTAGGATTAGTGGTATGCACAAAGCAGAGCCTGAGATCTCAGGTTCCTCTGGCTGCTCGAGCAGAGGTGAAGCTGGAAAAAGTATTCTATATTAATTGGCTTACCTAGAATGAAAATTAAGGGCATGTGTTCTTATAGTAATTTATTATTAGTCTGCCAGATACACAATAATAAAATACCACAAACCGAGAGGCTTAAACAGCAGAAATTGATTTTCTCACTGCTCTAGAGTCTGGAAGTCTGTACCATCAAGGTGTTGGTGAGGTTTGGTCCTGAGGCCTCTCCTTGCTTTGCAAATGGCTGCCTTCTCCCTATATATTTATGTTCCCTAATGTGTCTCTTCCTCTTATGAGGGCACTACCATTATGACCACAGTTAACCTTAATTGCCTCTTTAAAGACCCTATCTCCAAATATAGTCCCATTGGGAGTTAGGGCTTCAACATAGGAATTTGGGGGATACAGTTCAGTCCCTAAACAGGGATTGTGAGATTGTGAGGTTTTTATGTTTTTCAAAAAGTGACGTTAAATTTTTAAAAATATAAATATGAAGTTTCAAACATAGAGAAAAACAGATAAGGGTCATATGTTAACATTCTATCATACTGCTTTTCAGCTTTTTTTCTTTTTTCATTAGTATTTTTTTATAATTTATTTTTTTTATAACTTACATCCAAGTTAGTTAGAGTGATTTCAGGAGTAGATTCCTTAAGCCCCTTTACTCATTTGGCCCATCCCCCTTCCCCAACCCCTCCAGCAACTCTCTGTTCTCTATATTTAAGAGTCTCTTACGTTTTGCCCCCCTCCCTGTTTTTATTTTTGCTTCCCTTCTCTTAGTTCATCTGTTTTGTATCTTAAAGTCCTCATATGAGTGAAGTCATATGTCTTTCTCCGACTAATTTCACTTAGCATAATACCCTCTAGTTCCATCCACATAGTTGCAAATGGCAAGATTTCATCCTTTTTGATTGCCGAGTAATACTCCATTGTATATGTGTACCACATCTTTATCCATTCATCCATCGCTGGACCTTTGGGCTCTTTCCATACTTTGGCTATTGTTGATAGTGCTGCTATAAATGTTGGAGTGCATGCATCCCTTCAAAACAGCACACCTGTATCACTTGGATAAATACCTAGTAGTGCAATTGCTGGGTTGTAGGGTAGTTCTGTTTTTAATTTTTTGAGGACCTTCCATACTATTTTCCAGAGTGGCTGCACCAGTTTGCATTCCCATCAGCTTTTTTCTTTAAAAAAGATAAATCTAAAGCTAATTCAGCTAATCAGGATCCAGAAGTTGGTATATATATGCCATTTAGCATTGGGTTGTTTGTTTTTTAAATGTTTATTTTTGAAAGATACAGGGCGTGAGCAGGGAGGGGCAGAGAGAGGGAGACACAGAATCCAAAGCACACTCCAAGGCCCCGAGCTGTCAGCACAAAGCCAGCTCAAATTCACAAACCGCAAGATCATGACCTGAGCTGAAGTTGGACGTTTAACCAACTGAGCCACCCAGGCGCCTCTAGCATTGTTTTTTATAAGGCTGAAAGATACTGCTCTAGATAGTGAGCTGCTGAATATTTTGAAATGTGATATGTTGGATGGTGAACTTGGAGCCAGCTGTCAGTTTTCTGAAAGATCCCTAAAGCTGTTTGTATACTCTGTCTCTAATCATTTCCCAGATTCAGTGTTTATCTTTTTTTAAAAAGCTAGAGATAGAGGTATGTTTTTACATATTGCTTACATAGGCTGCTTTGTCCTTTTCAGCTAGATGAGAAGAGATGTCACTGATGAAGAGTTTGTGTTTTCTTTTTAGCCTGAAATGGTAGTGACAAATAATCTTCTGGATCTGCCACCCCCCTCTCCTCCCAAACCAAAAACCATTGTCTTACCTCCCAACTGGAAGACAGCCCGAGATCCAGAAGGGAAGATTTATTACTACCATGTGATCACAAGGTAAGACGGGCTGTGTGGGCATCCCCAAATCAGTTTCAGTTGGTCAAAGAAGCTGTCATCATAAGGGGAGATTTATAATTATTGGCTTGATGTCATTGGCTGGTGTTCACCATGCTTGAGGGCTGCTAGATTTCCAGAATCATATCTTAAATGTTATGTCATACCTTTTTAGATAGGTAAATTTTGGTGTATTTTTAATCTGCAAGACTCTTTTGGAGAAAAAGAGTTTGTAAAAAATGATAATGACTTGATCTAACATTGTGGGTATTAGGGATCCTGGGCAAACCTTTTCTGTAAAGGCCAAATAAAGAGTATTTTAGGCTTTGCCAGCCAAACACAACTACTCAAGACTGCCATTTTAGTGCAGACAACCATAGACCATGTATAAATGAATGGTCATGTCTGCCCAATAAAACTTCATTTACAAAAATAGGCAGTAGGTCAGATTTGGTCCGTGAGCCATAGTTTGGTGACCCCCGCTGTTTATAGAAAGCTCAATTTATCTTTTTCTTAGAAGTTTAAAAAATACATGTGTCTTTTAGACAACAGAGAGCTTTATGTGAGTATATGTAATTTCTGTGTGTGCGTGTGTACTCATTGGTACCTAATCTTATGTGAATTGTTGGGGTACATATTTTATAATCTTTCTACCAATCTGTATAGAACATTATCAATTAATATAGAACTACAGTGTTTTTAGTGCATGCTTCTAGTTTGTTTGAGGGATTAGCAAACTATGCCCATAGCCCACTGGTAGTTGCAAATAAAGTTTTGGGGGGAACACAGCCACTTCCATTTACTTAGGAGTTGTTTATGGCTGCTTTCACACTATAGTGGCAGAGTAGAACAGTTGTGACAGAGACCATGTGTCCCACAAAGTCAAAAATATTTACTCTGTGATCCATTATAGAAAAAAAGTTTGCCAACTCCTGTTTTTTTGTATGGCTATACAAAATTTTATTTGACCCACCCTCATTAATGGATTTTCACTGTTTTATATATAATTCTAACCCTGGACATCTTTGTAGACACTAATAATACTACCTTCTTTGGGTAGATTTCTAGAGGTAGAATTGTTGGTCAAGAAAGATAGACATTTTAAATCGATAATTGTTGTCAGCTTACCATGAAAAAAATTATACCAATATAGACTCCCATAAAAAGTGTGCAGTAATGCTTTTTTCTTCATGTAATGTCTTTTAATCTTGTAAGTATAATTGGTGAAAATCTTATTTTCATTTCCACTTCTTTTATTGTTGAAATGAACCATTTTTATTGTTGGGCATTTGCATCTTTTGTGAATTGCCTGTTTGGGCACCTACCTATTTTCTGTCATTATTGTCATCATTAAAGCCTCTTTATCAAGAATATGCGAATGTTTTGGTTTGTGATGTCTTACAAGTTTAAAAAATTTCATACAGTCAGATAGTCTCCTTCAAGTGCCTCTGATGTGGCCGATAAAAGTTTTATATGGTAGGAAAGGACGAGACTGCACAGGCAGGATTGGCCTGCCAGATACATTGCCAGTTCTCTGAGGCTTTTGACCTTTAAAGTGAATCTCCTTATAGCATTCCCTGTGACAGCTGCCTTCAGACTCCTGAATTGAATTTCCTTACTTTCATTTGTTACCTCACAGATCTAGCTGTAAAACAAAACAAACAAAAAATCAATACTTTCATATTTTCAAAACAACTATAACATGCAATGAGTTAACATGGTAGAACCCTTCTTCTTGCAGTCACTTGAGAATATTTGGGATCAAGGGCACAAGTTTTTAACTTGAAGTCTTTTTCATGCTATGAGTCATTAAAGCAAAGGGGCACAACCGCAGACAAGAAGGCTTCCAACTAGGGACAATTTTCTCATGCGACCAAGGATTGTGAGGAGTGTGTTGTGATTTATTTTATTTTGCTCCAAGTACATGCTAGGTACAATCGCTGTTGATCTCTTCACCTGCAGAGGGGAGGCATAGGCAAGCACTGACTCCATGTACATTTTAGGTTTTGCTGAATCCTATTTTCAGAACATTAAGAGCCAAGTGAGAAATAGACAGGATGTTTGGTTTTATTGCTCTCTTCGACAGGGCAAACATCGCCACCTTACTGGCTAGAGAAATACAGTGGGCTAAACAATGTATGTCTGTAGGATAGAATCATTGCGGCTGGGAAGTTAGCAAAAGAATGTTTCTATCCTACGAAGCTGACTTCCTCTGTGTCTCATTACGTGTGTTGTATTATTTATCTCTGGCACAGAGATGCCTATGCCAGAGTTCTCTGTTTTCGGGCCATGACAGCATGGCTGTTTTTACCTTCTTCCAGGCAGACTCAGTGGGATCCTCCTACTTGGGAAAGCCCAGGGGATGATGCCAGCCTTGAGCATGAAGCTGAGATGGACCTGGGGACCCCAACATATGATGAAAACCCGATGAAGGTGAGTATGGCTTAACACATGGTTTCTTGATCATCTGGGAGTCTGTGTCCTTTCATTTTGCTGGGCCAACAGCCATGTGTTCTTGTGTTTCTGTTTTCTCTATCGTTCTGGAGAATTGACACATGTAACAAATGCTTGAGAGTCCTAGGACATCCAAACAGTACAGAAGGATGGTATGTAGAGCAAAAAATACGAGCCCTTAATTCCTTTTCAGCTGCTCTCCTATCATCTTCCCTTTCTGGACGTAACTGTGAACTAGTGCAAGAGTTCTCAAACCAGGAGTAAGTTTGCTCCCTGGAGGACATTTGATAATATTTAGAGACATTTTTGGTTGTTACAACCGAGGGAATCCTATTGGCCAGGGAAGTCACCAAACATCTTATAATGTACAGGACAGTCCCCCACAAAAAGAACTGGCCTAAAATCTCAATAATGCTAAGGTTGTGAAACTTTACTTTGGTTGTGTTCTTTCAGACCTTTCTAGACAACGTATACACACAAGTGTTTTTTTTTTTTTTTTTTCATTTTATTTACTTATGTACTTATTATTTTTTAGAGTTTATTTATTTTGAGAGAGAGTGAGCATGTGAGCAGGGGAGGGGAAGAGGGAAGATCCCAAGCAGGCTCCACGTGTTGGCGCAGACAGTGGGCTCATTCCCACAAACTGTGGGATCATGACCTGAGTGGAAATTAAGAGTCAGATGTTTAACTGACTGTTTAAGCCCAGGTGCCCCTTACTTTTCATTTTAAACACACAAATAGAATCATAGTATTTATAATCCATTGTAACTTCCTTTAGTATTTCTTAGCTATTTGGGCACCTGGCTAGGTCAGTGGGACCATGTAACTCTCTATGTTGGGGTTGTGAGTTCAAGCCCTATGTTGAGTGTAGAGATTACTGAAAAATAAATCTTAAAAAATAATCTGTCTTAGCTCTTTCCTTGTAGATCTGCTAGATTCTTCTTGATGCTCTGTGTTTCATTTTAAATGTGTTTTAGCTCTTTAACTGAAGTCTTATGTAGATGGTGTGTTTCATTGTCCTGCCATTTTGGGATTCATGGGTCTGGAAAAAAATTAACTGTTTACATTAAAACCTCACCAAAAGAGTATCCTCCACCACCCTCCCCCAACACACACGCTTTTTTTTCTTTCAGATTTGGGACAGGGGCACCTGGGTGGCTCAGTTGATTAAGTGTCCGACTTCGGCTCAGGTCATGATCTCACAGTCTGTGAGTTCAAAGCCCTGCGTCGGGCTCTGTGCTGACAGCTCAGAGCCTGGAGTCTGCTTCAGATTCTGTGTCTCCCACTCTTTCTGCCCCTCCTCCAGTTGTGCTCTGTCTCTCAAAAATAAACATTAAAAAAAGTTTTGTTTAAAAAAAGATTTGGGACAAACATTTTACTATAGAAATATTATTTTAGAAACAAAGAAGGTAAAAAAGAGCTTATTTCTGATCTCTCCCTCTGACAAAATAGTAATTAGGATTAGAGGTCAAGTAAACAAAATACACAGTGACTGAATTATAACCATTTATTTTATCCCTGTCCACTTGTAGTAGGACCCACTATCTCCTGGGGTAAGGTATCTTCAATGAAATCAAAGACTGTATTTGTGTCTTAAGACCTGAATAGTATTCAATTTTTTTTTTTTAAATGAGAAGAGGCACTTAACTAGTTAAGTCAGTGGAGAGGTAGGAGAGAGGGAAGAAGGCAGAAAGGAAGGAGGTGGAGTGAAAGAATCAAAGTGGAAACAATACACCTTCTCTCATTTTACTCACTTAGGGGAAACATTTTCCTTCCTTCACCATATATTTGGGATTCGCCAAAAAAACAAGCATTTCAGTTAAGTCCACGTGGAGCCTGCTAAATTTGAAATGAATCACTGGAGTCACTTAACCACATCACTGTAGCTGTGGTATTGTCACATTTTCTTGAATCATTTAGAATATGCCCGGGATTGTTAGGCAACTACCATTTAAAGTATCCAGAAGCTAACACGCCACAAACAAAAAACCACAACAGCTCCCTCTTTGCAGACTTCTGTGGCTATGTAAGTTATATCTTTTGAAAAATAAAGTTTGAGAAGAGATCCCTGGTGCAGGAATACAGCTGAGCTCTGAGACCTAGTTTATAAAGCATGTCAAGAGACCTTACCTTTTGCACCTTAGCTGTTAATCATGACTCATTGTTTTGGTCTGGTGGAGAATACTGTTTGATTGACTGTAGGAGAAGTATAATTGTGAAAGTTCACTGTATACATACCACTCGGGGTCTGTTTATCAGGTTGTATCTGATATCATGGAGAGAAAGTGGTAAAATGTTCTAGGCTAGGCTGTGGGTTCTCAACTCCTGCCCTAGATTATAGTATATATACACACTGAATCCCAGAAAAGCTGCCGTGCCCTAAATTAACATCATATTCACAGGGACAACGAGGAAAAATATGTGGGTGTATAATTAGGTTCTTGGTGGAAAACTGTTCTACTTTATAATCTGTCTGAACATACTGGAGTGTGAGTTCCAGTTAGGATTAGAATTAATACTTTTGTTGTTATTAATAGATGGCAAAATAACCGACTTTTAGTTTGATTGGATTTGAAAGTTGGGAGAGAATAGTCCACAGGTGGACTGTGTATGGATGCATATCATAGATCCCTTTCATGAATTTAAGTATGAAGCTTTTACTGCATGCTTACGTTGTGAAAGCCTGCATGAAGTTTGAACAGCCAGACCTCAGCCAGGAAATTGGTCAGAGTATGGTGGATATAACTTGACTGTGATTAAGGAACTTTCTATGGCAGCAGAGAAGTGTGTTCTCACAGGGTCTCTACTTAGGAGTTTAAACCAACTAAAAACTGTAATTTTTGTTTTCATTGTGTAGCAAGATAATAGAGATGATTTCCAAGGTGAAATTCCACTTGGGCATGACTAAGATGGTGGGGTTTCCGCTGCCTAAAGGAAGAGTGCTCCTTCATGCTCTTCTAAAATGTCAGTGATAAGAGAGTGAATGTTTTCTGTTTTCAAATAACTGCACCGCTCTACTCATTAGCACTATTAAAAGAGGTTGCTTGACTTTAACGCCACTAAAAAGAGACCACAAAGAATTCTGTGTGTTTTTAATATATTTTTTTTGGAACCTGGTAATAGGCTTCTGAAAGAATAAGATGTTTTAACTATATACTGTTGTTTTTTAATACGTGAGTGTGTATTACATTCTCCAGGGTGTGCCTCATTTGGTATAGAGGGACAGACTAGGAAAGCACATTTGCATTTATAGCAGAGAGGTGTTTGAAGGATTTCCATGGTAATGTGTACTTGTAAGAGTACCAGAATTTTCTCCAATCAACTCACATAGTGTAGCCTTTCTCTAGCATTTCTTAAAGGCTAGCCTCCTGACATTTGTTTCAATTGTATCATTAAATTATTTCAGGAATGTTAAACAACAGACAACAAGGAGTCTATTCAAGGGTCTGCAAAAGCAAATCTAAATCTAGTGCTTAATTCAAAAATAACTGTCCTATATAGCTATGCTCCTATATGTTGGGATGGGAGTTGGTTTGTGTGTAAAGATGAGAAGAAGTGGGAAATTATAAAGAGGGAACGTTCCTCCTAACCCTTAATTGCCTCAGAGAGGTTACATAGCGAGACTTCTAATGGAAATTTAAAGATGTCAACTTTCAGAGAAAATTGGAGAGAAATTTTTCCATTATTCTTTACCATAGTACAAATAAATAAATAACTGTCTTGGAATTCAAGTCATAATAATGAGGGTGCACAATGTAATTAGGCTGCCAAGTGTAGTTCTTATTGTGAACAAACAGTCGAAGGTTAGAGGGGTCTTTTCTCCTAAGTGGAATCATAGTCAAACCAAACCAGCGTTTATAGCTTCAGTTTCTTGAGTAAATTCGATCTGTTCATAAAATAGTTGTACCATTTCTGAGAAGATAAAAATCAGTTTGAAGAGGGTTTATACCTAATGTTTGATTTTATGTAAATGACACCTGTGGTAACCAGATCGAAACATTCTAGCCATGTAATTCAAAAGAAAGGAAAACTTTTTCTGTGGCTATTTGCTTTCATCTAAACTTTTTCTCCCTTTTTCCTGTACATAAAACACTTTATTGTTTGCGGCACATTTAATATTACACCTTCGTGTTTGCAAATGTTTGCTTTTAACTCTAAATAACGAAAATGTAGCTGAAACCAGCATAAACATAAAAAGAGACATACTGGCTTGTATAACTTGAAAGTCAAGGGTAGTATTGGCTTTAGGCATGGCTAGATTCTGTGGCTCAGATCATGGTGTCATGATTATTGTAATCTCTGATTCTGTTGCTCTCTATGTGTAAACAAGTCAAGAGTCAAATCTGGAAATTCTTTTAAGGAGAACAGCTCAATGATTGTTGGGAGTCCTGCATAAAGCACTGTGCTGTGGGTAAGGGTAAGGGATGATAGCGGTATGACCTGAGTCCCCCACCTCCCAAATAGCTTACCTGGTCGTGGGGAGATCACTGAGACTCGTCTCTGTGTTAACTGTCCCGGATTTTTAGTCAGTGATTCACATAAAGAATCAGTCAGATGAGTTTCTGTATAGCCAGGAGCTGAGTCACCCTCAGCTATTAAGGAAATTGTTCTTGGGGGCGCCTGGGTGGCTCAGTCCGTTAAGTGTCCAACTTCAGCTCAAATCATGATCTCACAGTTCGTGAGTTTGAGCCCCGCATTGGGCTCTCTGCTGTTGGCACATAGCCCGCTTCAAATCCTCTGTCCCCCTCCCCGCCCCTCATGCACGTGCTCTCTCTCAAAAATATAAACATAAAATTTTTAAAAATTGATTTTGATGATCTTTGAGTATGAATAATGAGTAAGATTTCGGCATTGTTTTGGTCAGTTTTCATAGAAGGTAGAAGAGAGTACGTGTGAAGTCCACTCAAGTGCTGTGGACCCATGGAAGCTGGGAGAAGGCTGACCAGCACCTGCAGCAGAGGCTGCGTCTATGTATGGGAAACCTCTGTGTTGGCAGTGATGGGGCGAACCGCCTGACTTTAGGAACGTTTGCCTTAGTGAAGGGCCCTTTTGGCCATGTATGAGAGCTGTTCTTCAGAGATTTTTCAAAATCTACTCACAGAGAAGAAATAAATTATATACGAACTTTTTGCAAGTTAAATATTTAGGAAGGTATTGTACAGATTTTTGCCTTTAGGTTCTTTACCTACCAAGAACAAAAGAAGGATGTTTATTCAGTGCATCTATGACATAGGGGGACTTAATAAAATATTTATTGAATTAATCTCTCAGGAGAGTAGATGAGTAGCTCATTGATTTCCACAGTGTTTAGGTCTTAAGGCTTATGTCACAAGCCCTAAAATTCAGAATGGGACTGCAAGTAGAGGAATTTGTAAGCACTGATGCAAAGCAATTCATGACTGTTATGGATGGTTTTATAACATACCTTTTTATTACCTATGACTCTAACAGTCTCTGCCTTTAATTGGTGTGTTTAATCTGTTGACATTTAGTAAATGTGTCAGTAAGGTTGGGTTTAAGATCTACCCCCCTTATTTATTTTTTATTTTTTTCATCTGACTTCTGTGGGGTTTTTTTCTTTCTTTGGATTAATTTATATTTTCCCCCAAAATAGTTCATTTTATCTTTCTATTGGCTTATTTTCCATTCCTCCCTGTTCAACTTTTTAGCAGTTGCTCTAAGAAGTGGTTTTCAGAGTGTAGTGTGGGGACCTGTAGGGACTTTAAGACCCTTTCAAGGGAGCCATGAGGTCAAAACTGTTTTCATAGTAATACTAAAACATCATATTCCTTTGTCAGTCTCATTCATTCACAAGTATACTGTGGAATTTTCCAAAGGGTACGTGACATGATTGAATGCGAAGGAAATGAGAATCCAACTGTCTTTTGTTAAGCCTGACATTAAAGAGATTTCTAGAATGTAAAACTGTGCCACTCTTACTAATTTTTTAGTTTTGGAAAAGAAAGTTATCTTTTCACACACAAAAAATTATATTCACATATGGGTTAATGCGGTTTTAAAATTAATATTTTTTATTTACATTTAATTTCTAATATGGTAACTTCTGATCAGTAGGACTCGTATGAACAAAAGCTGTTTGAAGAGCAGGGGCGGCTGGGTGACTCAATTAAGCGTCGAACTCTTGATTTTGGCTTAGGTTGTGATCTCCTGGTTTGTGGGATCGAGCCCCCTGCATCAGGCTCTGTGCTGACAGTGTGGGGCCTGCTTGGGATTCTCTCTCTCTCTGTCTCTGTCTCTGTCTCTGTCTCTCTCTGCCCCTACCCTGCTCGTGTGCACATGCACACACTCTCTCTCAAAATAAACAAATATATGAAAAACATTCGAAGAGCAAAAAGGAATCTTGAGACCTAAAAGTTTAAGAACTGCTGGTGTATGGTTTACAATAAGAATATTTATCTCATTATAGTCTACTATTGTGTCAAATACATACTGCGTCCATATCTATAATTGTAAGAACTACTTATATTTTGCCCCTTCCTGTCAATTGTGCTATTACCATACATTCTTTTTATCCTCTCATATGCTATGAACCCCAAAATATATTGCTACTTTTTGCTTTCAACAGTTTGCTACATGTTAAATTTTTTAAACTTGGGAGCAAAATCTTATATTTATCCACATGTGTACCAGTTCTGGCACTTTTTATTCTTTCATGGAGATTTGAGCTCTTTCTGGAATCATGTTCTTTTAGACTGAAGAATTTCCTTTAATATTTCTAGTATTTCAGGTCTAATGGTGATGAATTCTCTCACAGTTTTTGTTTGTCTGAAAAGGGTCCTTATCTTTCCCTTTTTTTTTTTTTAGTAGACTTTATTTTTTAGAGCAGTTTTAGGTTCACGTCAAAATTGGGCAGGAAGTGCAGTTTCTCTCTACCCCTGTCACCACACATGCGCAGCTTCCCCTACTGTCAACAGCCTGCCAGAGCAGTCCATTTATTACAGTCGGTGAACCCATATTGAACTATCATTATCACCCAAAGTCTGTAATTTGCATTAGGATTCTTGCTGTCATACACTCTGTGGGTTTGAGAAATGTCTAATGACATGTATCCACCATCATAGTGTCATACAGGATAGTTTGACCGCCCGAGAAATCCTCTGTGCTCCCCCTGTTCATCCAGCCCTCCTTGCCCACCTCCCTATCACTATCCCTGACAACCAGTGATCTTTTTACTGTCTCTGTAGTTTTGCTTTTGACAGAATGTCATATAGCTGGGCTCATACAGTGTGTTGCCTTTTCAGATTGGGTTCATTCAGTTAGCATTATACATTTAAGGTTCCTTCGTATTTTTTCATGGCTTGCCAGCTCACTTCTTTTTGCACTAAATAATATTTCATTGTCCAGATTAATTTAGCACTAAATAATATTTCATTGTCCAGATTATATGTTCTCTACTGAAGGACATCTTGGTTGCTTCCAAGTTTGTGCAAGTTTTTTGTGGGCATAAATTTTCTCCTCATTTGGGTAAATACCCAGAATCACGGTTGCTGGATCATATGGTAAGAGTATGTTCAATTTTGTGAGAAACTGCCACACTTCTTCTTACCTTTATTTTTGAAGGATATTTTCACTGGCTATAGAATTATAAGTTGATATTTTATTTTCCTTTTCAAGACTTAAAAGATGTTATTCCATTTTTTCCTATTTACAGTTATTTCTAGTAAGAAGACTATACTTTGTTCGCCTAAATATGATATGTCTTTCCTCCTTTATGTCTGCGTGGAGAAAAGTCTTAATCTTCTCATTAAAATTGGTTTTTAAGAATTTGATTATGATGTACCTTGACATTGTCTTCTTTATGTTTAACCTGTCTGGTTTTTTGAGCTTTTTGGATCTGTGGATCGGTATTTTTCATCAAATATGGAATTAAATTTTTTAATTTCAATTATATTTTTCAGCTCTAAAATTTCAGTTTCCTTTTTTTTCAACAGTATCAGTTTCTTTGCTGTGTATGTTTTCCTTTAGATCTTTGAACATTCATAACATTCAGCTTTGCTTTTATTTCTGGGCATGTTTCTAGTGACTGACTTTTCTTGTGGTTATCAGATTAAAATTTTCCTGCTTCACATGCACCCAGTAATTTTCGTTTGAGCACTGGACATTGTGATTGTTACATCATTGAGTTTCAGAGTTTTATTTTCCATGAAAGACTAATGGGCTTTGTTCTCGGCAGGCAGTTAAAGATCAGTTTGATTCTTTAGAAGTTTGTTCTTAATCTTCGGTAGGTTGGGTCCACAGTAGTCTTTTCTCTTGGGATGACTGCCACTACCCAAGAGGTGGTCTTTCTGGGATCTCCACTGAATGCCTTAGGTTCATACCAAGGTCTCTTCACGCCGACTGGTTCTACCAGACTGTTTTCCAGTCTTCTGTGAGCTCTGGAAGTTGTTAGTTTATAGCTCATCTCAGACACTTCGAGCTCCAGTCTTATCTCCTCAGCTCATGAGACCAGCATGCTATGCTATGCTTAGGTTTTCTTCCCTGCTCTGGGGTCTGCGACACATGGAAAGCCAGGGTACTCAGAGCATACCTTCTTTTTTCTGGATACGTAATCCAGTGCTGCCTAATGTCCTATGTATGGCAGCTGTTTTTTCATGTATTTTGCCTAGTGTTTTGGTTGTTTACTTATAAGAGGGATAGTTCATTAACAGTTAACTTGTCATGGCTAAGAAGCAAAAGTCTGTGGAGGGACTTAAACAAACAAACAACTTTATTGAGGTAAAACATACCTACCATAAAATTTAGTTGTTTTACATTTATAATTCAGTGACTTTTAATAAACTCATCAAGTTAAGGGGTGCCTGGGTGGCTCAGTTGTTTAAGCGTCCAACTTCAACTCAGGTCATGATCTTGCAGTTCATGGGTTCAAGTCCCGCATCGGGCTCTGTGCTGACAGCTCAGAGCCTGGAGCCTGCTTCAAATTCTGTGTCTCCTTCTCTCTTTGCCCCTCCCCTGCTCTCATTCAATCTCTCTCTCAAGAATAAATAAACATTAAAAAATAATTAGTTTACCAAGTTATGCAACTATTACTATAACCTGCTTTTAGAACTTTTTTTTTATCCCCCCCCCATAAGATTTTTCATGTCCCTTCATAGTTAATCCCCATGCCTACCCCCCAGCTCAATGAGTGATCTGTTTTTCTTTTTCTTTTTTTAATATTTATTTTATTTTTGGAGGAGAGTGTAAGTGGGAGAGGGGCAGGGAGAGAGGGGCAGAGGATCCAAAGCAGGGTCTGCACTGACAGGCTGACAGCAGCGAGCCTGACGCGGGGCTCGAACTCACAAACCATGAGATCATGACCTGAGCTGAAGTCGGATGCTCAACCGACTGAGCCACTCAGGTGCCCCAGATCTGTTTCTTTCTTGATAGATTTGCCTTTTCTAGACATTGCATATAAGTGGAATTCTATAACATGTCTTTGTGACTGGTTTCTATATAGTGTAATGTTTTCAAAGTTCATCCTTTCTATAGCACGTATCAGAATTTCATTTTTATGGCTGAACACTATTCCCTTGTATAGATGGACCACATTTTGTTTATCCGTTCACCAGGTGATGGACGTTTGAGTTGTTCCCACTCTTTGGCCATTAGGAACAATGCTGTGTGGACATCTGTGTATCTCTTTGCACGTGCACTTTCAGCTTTCTTGGGTAGACAATTAGGAGTGGAATGGCAGGGTCATATGACTGATTTATGTTTTAACTTTTAGGAAGTTGTCAAACTGTTTTCTAAAGTAGCTGTATCATTGTACATTTCTACCCCAGCAGTATGTGAAGGTTCTGTAGGAGAGTTTTTATAGAAACAAGTAACCAGAAAAAAACCCCATAACTGTCATGTTCTTCCAGTACGAAATCCCATTGGACATTCACTCTGTATCTTAGGTTCTTAGCCTTTTATCTCTGATTTGTCAGCTTTACCTTTTCTTGTATTTCTATGAGAAAATGTAAACAAAGGCATCTATTTTGTTATTAACCCTTTGATCTGGGTTTAACAGACAACAGAACAAATGAGTTTTGATCTTCCACCCAAACTTGCCCTGAAATACAAGTCAAAGGCTTGAGGTGTCAGTCTTTGTATCCCTTTCCAGACCATAGTCTCTGACAAAAAGTTGTACTCCGACTTGGATAGCTAGGGACTTAGTTGGATCCAACCTTAGTAACCAGTTTATAACTGCTTTCATCTTGCTAGCATCTCAAAAGACAAGAGAAGGATGCCTATAGGGTGTTTTTATTTCTTCTGTCCAACTTTTTTTTTCTTCATCTTTAGGGCTTTCATATAGATTTTAATCCCCTTGGAGGTACAGATTGTACTGTTGTGAATTTTTCATTAATTTACATGTTTTGTGTGAACTAGAAACATGTAAAAGATAGAAAAAGAAAAAAAAACTAAATACTAGTCTTCAGGAAGTTCATTCTAAAGAAATAGCCACATATATTGACCAAAGAACACAGTGGGATAATTGCTATATTAGAAGTATGTACAGGAGCGCCTGGCTGGCTCAGTCAGTAGAGCATGCGACTCTTGGTCTCAGGGTTGTGAGTTTGAGCCCCATGTTGGGCATGGAGCCTACTTAAAAAAAATTAAAAAGTAGTATGTACAAAATGCCATGGGAGCACAGTGATTACTGGTTTGAGAAGATGCATCAGTGAAATGTCACAAAACAGGATTTTACCTTCTAGCCAGTGTGGGCAGGAAGGAGCATTCTAGGTAGAGAAAGCAGTATTTGCAAAGGCATAAGGTCAGGACAAGACAGAGTGTAGACAGAGAACGGTGTATTTGGGTATGGTGAGTTTAGTGCACACAGGGTAGTGAGCAAGACAAAAAATAGGGAAAAGTCCTGTTTAAATTGTTCTAAGATCGTGGTGTCCTACTAATGTGATTATTGTATGAGAGGTGCTTGGGAGCCAGTGAATGCTTTTAAGGCAGGGGAATCGGATAGGCAAATGTTGTTCTCTTGAGCAGAACAGGCACATTTGAAAAGTTGAGATTTGTAGCAGGGAGATCAGATTGGAGAGTATTCGAATAGTTTAGGCAAAGTGAGGGACTAAGAGTGGAGATGTTGGGGATTCATGCAGAGACATTTGAGAGGCATTGTGGTCAAGGCTTCACAAACAAGTGGGTATGGAAGAGGCAAGAATGCCCCACCATCCTCATTTATTGCTTGGTGGGAGAAGATCCATTAATTCAGTCTAGGAGATGAAGGAAAGATCAGGAAGAGGTTTGGAAATACATTCATTGTGGAATTTGAGCTCCTTACAAGATTCGGGGTAGGAATGGCCAGTAGGCAGTTGTATCTAGGTTTGAGACATCAGTAAATCGGTGTTTTTTTGTGTGTTTTGTTTGTTTGTTTGTTTTTTGAAACCTTGGGGTATATGGGGAAGGTGTGTAATGGGCAGAGAATTCTTTGAAGAGTGCTATGTGGTGCCAGATGGGTGGTTTTGAAAGCTTTTGATGCTGAGACTAAGCGTCTGTGAGAGCCCTCCTTCTCTGTTTCCCTCCAGTGTTGTTCCTTCCTCTTGGTCATCTTGTGCTCTCTTCCACCATCCGTCATTTGGTGAGTGTAAAGTCCAGCCTTCCCTTTGAGGCCCGAGACATGAATCATTGCTTACTGCTTGCATGATTGAGAGACAGCAGTTTTTACTACCATCTTCTGGTTTTTAATTGACATTCAGACACAAGCGTGGTAGATGTCCCGAGTGAAGCTATGTTAAGAGTGGCTGTAGAGTGTTTGTTGGATTGACGGAGTTGGAAGAGGATGGGATCGGGGGCCATGAGTCTTTTCTCCGTTGATGGTCCCATCTTTGGCACTGGGGCAGTTTGCAAAAGTATGCCATATGAAATCACTTCCCAGCAATAGAGAGGGAGCCAGGAAATCACATTTGAGAGAGGACTGTCAGAAACCAGAGCCCAGATTTCTGCAGAGCAGATGGTTAAGTTGCCCAATAAGCCTAGCCTGCTTGATAGCCAGGAGCCCAGAGAGAAGCCCCCAGGGCTGCGCTGCACTCTGGGCCAGATGGAAAGAGGAGGAGGCCTTCCGGTTCGCAGAGATGTCTTTAGGACCTTAGTTCCAACTTTCTCAGCTCCACCTTTCTCTGAGGGTTATAAATGGAGCCTATGTGAATCCAGTCACACTTTTGAAACACTGTTTCTAGAAACTGCCTTAAAGATCTTTTTGTTCCAATCCAATCCTCCCTTCCCTAACATGCACCTTTTTTTTCCTCTTGACAGAATGAAGTGTGGTGCCTTATCTAAAGCCAAACACTGAAATAAGTAATTTTGCTCTTTTTGCTACCAAAGGTGGTGGCAACTCCGAAACAGAATATACTGAGCTTTTATTATTTTCAAGTCTCCTTCTTTCTTAACCTTTTAATTGACGTATACAGGCTCACACACTGCAGAAATTTGGTTGAATCCTGTGTACTGTTTCTGATAAGCTCAACTTCTGCTTCTGGATTCATGCCGCCCTAAAGATAAAGTTCCTCCTTGAATAATGTCTTACATTTCATGTTCCAAAGGGTATTTAAATTAAATTCAGGGAGAGAGAAGGATTAGGTGGGTATATCCTGCTCTCTCTCTGGCAGGACTCCTTTCAGCCAGTCCCTCACTCCTAAGTTCCAAGGCATACAGGCTTTGTGACACGGTCATCTCTGTCTATGTAATAAAGGATGGAGTTTGCCTTTGTCGTGTTACACAGCCAGTGTGTGGTTATCAGAGCCAACCGATAAGCTTAAAGTCATTTCCTTCTAAGTCCAAAAGCCTTGAAGCCTCACCTTGGGTAATGTGAAGATACTTGGGCCTTCCTTGTCGTATTCATATCTGGTCATATTCCAACCAGATTCCCTTGAATCCAGACATGCCAGATGAAGGCTTGACAGCAGGGTGAGCTGCTGAAGGCAGGAAGCTCTGGCCGCTGCTCAGAGACTCCCACCAGAATTCTCCATTGGCTGATGCCCCTATATGAGGCAACAGATGGAAAAGGCAACCTGATGATTGCTGAGGCCCTGGGAAACCATTGCTTTTTCACCCATCAGAGCCTTCGCCTCTTCTGATGGGTTCCTGGAATCTCCGCGAGACCACTTGCAGCATAAGTAGATGTTCTCGAACCCCATGAGGTAGCTTGTTATATTTTGGGGACCATTGGTACAAGCTATTGGTCTTTTCTGGTGGTAAAGTATTTTTAATTGTCAGTAGGCATTTGAGAAGGTTACTAACGCTGGTTTTAAAAGTTCATGTATCGTAGAGATGCTAACATTTTAAATGGGACTTTTCTGGAGTAAGGTTTTTCATGTCAGTGTCCATCAGGTGCTGTCCTTGGCTCTGACTCTGGCTCCAGGTATTGCTTGGCATTGGGCCTGAGTAAGCGTTAACCAGTTTCTGAAATCATTTCACATGCCATTTGCAGACCGCAGGCTGAGAGGCATACATGAATTTCAGTACTCCCTAGAGCACTTCATTTTGGTGTATGATTTCCATGATGTAAAGTTAGGCACCCTTCATTTGAACATTTCCTTTCTCAGTCCCAGTTGCTCAGCACTCAAAACGACTACAAAAGCTCCTAGACAGAGCTCAGTGGACTGTGCCCTATAACTGTGTTTTTAAAGCCCTACCAACCTCACCAAGTCAGAGACTAAATTAGAAAGCTGTTAAATATGCGCTAGATTTATTTAGCTTTCTGAACACACACCCCATTCAGAGGGAAGCAGAACACTTCTGTTTACACAGTATCCTCACTGAAAGCCTGGCCTCTTCTCTAGGATCAGGAGCCTCGAGATGGTTGTCATACCTCCAGGGGCTTTCTGTTGCTACTCATTTCTGAGAGCTACAAGAGAACAGCTGAGGGTGTGTTGAAGTTTCCTTGGCTTATTCAGGCAATTCTTGATCCCTTGCTACCTGAGGTCTTATTGTGAAGCACAGTCACACTCCCTACCACTGGAAAAAATAACCACAAAATCCCAAAGCAAAACATTTGAAAATAGAGTTAACAGTGTGCTTTTTGGTCTTGTTTCTTGAAAACAGGTTGAATCTATATGTTCTTTCTGCCCTGCCCTCTCCCTCCTACTCCCACACCCTCAGAAAGTGGACGAATGGAAAATATGTAAAGCTTTTATAATAAATCAGAGAAAGCAGATTCGTAGCAGCCCAAAGGCAAGGGAGTTCCACTTTTCTCTGGAGCCAGTCCAGAGCAAAGGGAGCTGAACAGCTCCTCCATCACCAGCGCCTTCATACTGTTTATGGAAATGGAGGAATCCAAACTGGGGGATGGTTTGGGAGTAGAAAAATTCTCTGCTCTAAGCAGCTGGCAAAATACATGAAGTACCCATCATAGCAACTGTGGCTGCTGTGTGCATCTGAAATCTTTCAAAGGGGAATTCTCATAGATCTTTTCTGTGGAAAAGCACATTTAATAGCGAGGGGCTTGATGCTTGGTGGTGGGCAAAGGTATGGGGAGATGGCCTCGCGTGGCAGGTGCTCCAAATGCCACAGCTGCCGGCCCCTTACCTCCTGGTGCTGCCCGGTTAGGGGGAACTTGGCAGCCTCTGCTCCAGCACAGCTGGAAAAGGGATTTTTAAATCCCTAAAAGTATTTTTAGGTTTGGCGTCATCTTTCCAGCTTTGGACAGAGTATCTTCTGCGTCTTAGCATCCTGTGGTCTGCTCACTGACTTGGATGACCCTGTCTCCTTCCCCACAGTACTGCCATATGTCTTTAGGCTTCCCATTCCTGAGCTGGAGACCCCAACCTCCAGGGAGCCTCTCCTGCATGCTGAGACTGTTTCCTACAGTCTGGCCAGTTCTGCCTTTGGAGGAGAGATGATGAGTATGCACAGGGAGTGGAAGGGCCTGGATGAGGGCAGTGGTGTGGTCTGACCTTCCAGTTGTGTGGTGAAAGGTCTTCAGAGCATTTTCCTTTGTCCTGGAACCCCAGAATGTCAGAGCCGGGAGAGGTGGGGCTCACCAAGTCCAGGCCTCACTCAACGGTGTGGGTACTGAAGCGCGGAGCAGGGATCTGAGCAGTCCGTGTCACACAGCACATTCTTTCACAGGAAAGGGGACTCTGAAACAACTGGAAATGTGTAGCTACATCAAGGATGTAACTTTGACTTAGGGCAAAGAACTTGGTTTATAGGAAGCAGGCCAGAACCAGATGCCAGGATTGAAACGTGTGCTGAGACTGGTGACAGCAGCCGAGGTGACTCCAAGCCATGCCCATTTAGGCTCCTGAATGGAGTGAGGTGTCCCAGCTGGGGGAAAGAAAGGAGGGCGCTGGAACAGCAGGGCATCACTGACATGACCTCTCATGCCACCAGTGTTGTGTTTTCTTTTGCATTTCTAGACGTCAAAAAAGCCTAAGACAGCAGAAGCAGACACCTCCAGTGAGCTGGCTAAGAAAAGCAAAGAAGTATTCAGAAAAGAGGTAAGGTTTGGTGGGTGTGGGCACTAAGCTCTGTAGGCTTAAGCCTAAGTCCTTTCCTTTCTTGTCCTAAGTGTTAGGCTACCCTGCCTTTGGGCTTTCCCTTCTGTGATGGGACTATATAGGTGTCACGTGATGAAGGCACATTGGAATGGTCCTTTAGAGGTGGGTATTAAGCACTTCCATATCCATTATCATTTCATCCCCATAACAGCTCTTGAGGTAGGCAAGGCGGGAATTCCCATTCTTCTTATGAAGGCGGAGGACCTCTTAAGGTTCACAGAAGGCAAGTTCTAGACAGAGGACCTGAATCCAGGCCCTCTGGTTCAAAGTCCAGTTCTGTTTCTGTGACTTCTCGTGTGGTGGCTGCCTTACCCTCACAGGATTGGGAGAAAGCAGCAGCTCCTCTTTGTGCTACTGGAAGTATGTGTTCCCCACTGTCAGGACACTAGCCTGGTCGGCCTCAGGGCATCTAGGTTCTCAACTGTGGTCTCGATTCACCGACTGTTGGAGGAAACAGACCTGCAGATAAGCAACGGCAGCTGTGTGAAGAGTGTGCTGCCACAGGGCTCGAGGTCACTGTTCAGGGCGTCTGGAAGGGCACTTGTGTAGCGGGTAGGAACGAACCAGGTAGATCAGGAGGGACATAACTTCAGGCTGTAGAACGTACAAAAGCAAAAGAAAGCCTCGTCCCTCCAGGGGATGGTGAGTAGTGTGGAGGTTTTGCACAGGGCATGTGAGGGGTGTTAGAAGATGAGGCTGAACAGTCTCGTGCTTCTTCATACATGGTCTGTGTGTCTGGGAGTCACAGGCCCCGCTGCGGGACTCGACGCCGGGAGGAAGGAATTCCCTGGCTGTACTTGGGGAAGTGGATTGAAGTCAGAGAGTACCGAGGCCAGAAGACCATAGAAAAACGTTGAATAAAAGCCCTTTCCAGGGATAAAACTTAGTTTCTCACTGTCCCTGTGTGAAGTTATTGGTGTTTCAGCTCAGCCAGCCAGCAGCTATTTGTTTAGTGCCTGCCTCATGATATAGCCTGTCCTTTGAACATCTGCAGCCTCCCCGAGTTTCATCGATGGGTAGACCCTGTCCAGGGCTCCTCCTGGCCAAATGGCTGTCACTGACCTCTGCTTCCTCTGTACCCTGGGATCTTAGCACCACAGATAACTTTCAGAGGTCCTGTGCCGGGGTCTCTCTTGAGAGCCACTGGGTAGGGCGCGCCAGAGACAGCTCGGGAGGACACTGGAGTTGTGTGTTGAAGAGGGTCCTACCCTGGGTCCTCTCCCAGCAGCGGTCATACCACACACGCTTCCATGGGCTTCACATTGTGTAGTAAGGATCGAGTGAAGTGTAACGCTGGGGTGCCTGGCTGGCCAGTCACTAGAGCACGTGACTCTTAACCTCAGGGTCCTGAGTTCAAGCCCCACATTGGGCGTGGAGCCTAGTTAAAAAAAAAAGTGTCACACAGAATCTAAGTGACCTTCTATAACAAAATGCCTGTGTTTCTGGGGGTTGCTGAGCCTGCTGGTGGTGGCACTGGCACACTCTCTCTGCCGTGCCTCCAGTGCTCAGAGAACTCCGTTCCTCTCTCTGGGCCAAGAGCATGCGATTTATTAGCTGAAACCTGGGGCTGCCGTGAGATTCAGCAGTGGAGTCCTGGCCTGGCTCCCCTTCTCCTGCTCGAAGTCAGGCTTGCTCTGTCTATCCCAGGGAGCACTTTCCTTCCCCGGGCCGACCTAGGGTCCTCTTCTCTTCTGCCCCCCACCTCTGCCCACCCCATCCCGCCCCCCCCCGCCCCCGGCAGAGTAGCATCCTTCTGTCTAAACCAGCCAGCCTGAGTGGCGAGAAGGGAAGGATTGGCTGTCTGATTATTTCCTCAGCACAGGCCCTTGCCCTCTCTGGACTTTTGAGCAGTGTGTGCACTTTCTCCTGCCTGCAGATGTCCCAGTTCATCGTCCAGTGCCTCAACCCTTACCGGAAACCTGACTGCAAAGTGGGAAGAATCACCACAACTGAAGACTTCAAACACCTAGCTCGCAAGGTATCCCCTCTGCTTGTGGTCTGACAGTATTCTGGGCAAACCGTGTACCTTTCCTCACAGAAAGTGGGTTTTCCTTGCCGGAAGCCCAGGCTGGGGACCCAGGAAGAGGGGGGAAAGGTCTGGGAAGAGAGGGTAGGGTTGGTGGTTCTCTAACAGACTTGCAGAGCTGAGCTTCCCCTTTCCGGTGACCCCAGCACCAGGCTGGCCTTCCCCTCCCTGAAATCATTTCCATTGTGGTCTTTCTTCCTGTGTCCTGGACAGCTGACTCACGGCGTTATGAATAAGGAGCTGAAGTACTGTAAGAACCCTGAGGACCTGGAGTGCAATGAGAATGTGAAACACAAAACCAAGGAGTATATTAAGAAGTACATGCAGAAGTTTGGGGCTGTTTACAAACCCAAAGAGGACACTGAATTAGAGTGACTGGAGGGGCCAGGGTGGGAGGACAGGCGAGCAGGTAGGACAGACTTGGGAGAAGAAACCCTGCGGCCCGCTGCCCCACCCCTCTGTCAGGGCTGTGCTGCTGGTGACGCATCGCCCTGGGGAATTCAGACCCGCAGCTTCCACTGAAAGCCACGAAAACGAGCTCCATCTACAGCAAGTGATCCCTAGTCACTAGCCGTTGGGGTGTGGCTGGAGGCCCATCAGAGCCAAGGGCTTAGGGAAGGACCCCGCTAAGATCCTGGCCAGGCCTAGCCCCACTCCCAAACCTGGGTCTCCTCCTCGGCGGTGCTGTCAGCGCACAGACCCATGCGCATCCCCACCCACGACCCCTCACCCTGACGATCTGTATTATATTTTAATGTATATGTGAATATATTGAAAATAATTTGTTTTTTTCCTGGTTTTGTTTGTTTTTCGTTTTGCTTTTAGCCTCTACGTGCTAGATCACAGGAAGACTTTGTAAGGACAGTTTAAGTTCTCCTGCAAGGTTTAATTTGTTATCATGTAAATATTCCAAAGCAGGCTGCCTTGTGGTTTCGGCCAGCCTTGTGCTATGTTGATAAGATTGATTTACTGCTTAAAATCACTTTACTTTATCCAATTTTTACTGAACTTTTTATGTAAAAAATAAAATCAATTAAAGAACTCGGCATGTGTGTTCCCTAAAAAAGCTAGTCAAGCATGTTTGTATATAGTGCTGTCACTGGAGAAAGGAGAGGCAGTGGCCATAAGTGTGTGAAGTCCACAGTTAATCTTTGAGCTTAGAGTTCATCACAGGCCTTGGTCCTGACAGGTCCCACTGTGACTGACACTTCCGGCCCTGGGATCTTGTGCCTGTGTTCAGGGTGGAGTCAGCTTTAACATGTATTCCAGAGCAAAGGACATGGGCCTGAGAGGGCCTCCCTGGCTCTGGGCTTCTTTACTTGGGCTAATAGGCCAGTCCAGAGAAGGGCACGAGAATTCCCCGTTATACCTCCTGGCCGAGGTGAGGCAGTGGCCCTCTTCCCTCCAGGACTTGAGTTCCCCAAGCTCACTGGAAATACTCTTTTGATATTTGGGTTCCCTGACCTCCCCACCACCCCACCCACCCACCCACCCATGCATCCTGACGCTGGGCTTGCACACGAAAGGGAGGACCCCTAAAACGGGTACAGTGCACAGGTTGTGAGAGTGGGCAGCTCCTGGAGGATGCACGGCTCGGTGGCAACCCCCCCCACCTTTGACGAATCAGCTGTCTGCGCCCTGAGGAGAGCAAAGGCTTCAGGCCAGTCTGGGGCCCTGGGGCCGTCTCTTCCTCCAACCAGGGCTCCTTTGCTTCCTGCAGCAACGCCCTTGGGGAAGGGGCTGTTGCTGGCCAAGCCTTGGGCAGGGTGGGTGGCTGAGCACTTTCCCGCTGCCTGCTGGGTGTCATGCTAGGCACTTTCCACGCTCAGGTCATGCTCATCGATCCTTACAACCCTGAGGACAGGAATTGGTGCTGTTCAGATGAGGAAAATTTGATTCCTCAGATCCTCATTGTTAATGAAGGAGAAAAACACCTATTTTAAAGTCCTAATCATTAGCATGGGAAAACACTTTGGCTATACTGTCAAATATTATTATTTATTACTATTAAATATTTATCACTATTTAACAATATAGCCAGTGTTTTCCCATGCTACTGCAGCCTTCAAAACTAAAGCACATTATTATATCAAATGGATAGACTCTAATTCAACCCTCTTAACATTTGAAAGTTACTACAGAGAATGTTTTCAGTTAATGCGCACATTAAAAGGGAGTGTTTCTCTTTTGGGCGGGTTTGTGGTGCAGGGGTGCGGCCCTCTGTTCTGCTGCTCCCACGCAACCCAGTCACACTCCTGGTTTGACCTCTGAGGCTCCAGGTTTCAGATTTTCCAAGGAAATTTAGCTGGCCTTCCATTAAAGGGTGGTGAGCAGGGAGCTGTCGAGTTTCAGATAGGACACCTTTGAAGGGGAATTCTGTTATCTTTGCTCCCTATTGTTTTCAAAATCTCTCTCCTTCCACACACCCCTTGACACCACCTTCGGACTCCAATCCCCTCACTTGTGAGAAGGGGCACCTGCTAACCTAGAAGTTGTTCGGTGCCCCTCGGCACGGCTTCCACATTCATCGCCGGTCCGATCCTTGAGAGCCCGGTGGGCGTGCGACTCCCTACCCACGCAGCCACGAGGTCAGGTGCACTGGTCTCACTTTAGCGGACCGGACGCTGAGCCTTTCCTGTTCTCTCCTGGGTTATCGTTCAAGTCCGTCTCAGGATGGAGGTGGCTGTCAACCTCCCCTTCCTTATTTTAAGGACAGGATTTCCACGGTTAAGCAATCCTGGCTAACGGTTCTGAGGTGCGGCAGTAGCAGCAGCACTCCGGTGTTTGGTCCTCACAGAGCAGCCGACCCCAGTCACCTCTCAGCGGGAGGACAGGATCCACCTGAGGCCTCCCTGGGCCACCACAGAATCCCACGACTCCTGACTTTGGGTGGCCGTGCTGCTTACGTGTCCCGAGCCTCATGGATGCCAGGATGGTGGCCACTGCTCCTTCCTGAGCAGGGCCTGTCCGCGGGAGGAACCTTCCAAAGGCCGTTACCAGCCAGCCTGCTCCTCCTTTCAGGACAGGAGGGGATGCGTGGGGTGTGGGCGCTTTGGCTGCAGCCGCCCTGCCCTCAGCTGCCCCTCAGCTGGGTGGGACGACCTGCCTGCCCTCGGCCTGTGTGGAAATCACGGAAGCAGCTGTGGAAGCATGTTTGGAACTCCCTCCGGAGTCTGGAGCACGGGTCACAAGGAGAGCCTTTCTTCCTTTTTCTCAACTAGTGGCGACCTGAGGCCCTTGGCAGCTGGCTTCGCAGGGCCAGTCTGCCTCCAGCCTCCTCTTGATGCTGGTCACAGCAGAAGTCACAAAAATGGTCTCAAACCCAAGGCCCCTCAGTGCCAGTTTGAGCGTCTAGGGTCAGGGTGTGGGAGGGAACCTACTGAATGTGCCATTCTATTCACTGTTCTCCAGCTAAGAAAGCTAAAGTCCAGAAAGGTAAAAACCGCTCCCTGACACGCACAGCCGGTGGATGGCAGGTGCAGGATGTGGACTCCGGCCTGTGCCTCTAGAGCACTCGCATCTTCCACAGGAGCCCGCGGCCTGCCGGTTCACACACTTCTCCCACGTCCCGGGACCCTCTTCTCTTTCTGGGCCTCTGCCTCATAGCCACCCGTCTCGCAGGCCCAAGGAGTCAGAGGCGGCACAGTAGTCCAAAGTTGCCTTTAATATGAGATACAAAACTAGAAAAACCAGTTGAGGCTAAATAAGGGGGTGGGGGGAGCAGGAGAAGGAGGACAGAACCACTCCCCACCGGTAACTCCCTCCATATCCTGGTCCCCATCCGGGAGGGAGGCAGGGCAAGGGGAGCTGAGTGGTGGCTGGATCCTCTGTGCTCCCCCAGAGCAAGGCAGGCTGAGGCCACCAGTGCCAGGAAGCCCAAGAAAGGAAAAGCACCAAGGCGGATTCCCTGAGAGGCCGGGCTGTGGCGGCACCGCTCACACCACAGAGCGGCCCTCAGCGGAGGGGCACAGAACCCGGACCACGTCCTCGCGGCCCATGGCGGCCAGGGCATCCTCTAGCACTGCGAGGGTGGCACCACTGCCTTCTTTGACAGCCCAGTCCCTCAGCAGGGTGTAGGCTGGCCCCTGGCCTCGGGCCATGACCTCCACGGCATCAGTCTGGTAGCCCAGGCGGCCCGCCAGGCCCTGCCAGCCCTTGTCAGCTTCGCCTGACACTTCCAGAAGCCGCTCCACTTCCTCCTGCTGCTGCTGAGGGAGGTGAAGGTAGAGCCGGCAGCCAAGTTCAGGATGTGGCCCTGGGGTGGGAGACGTGAGGGGCACAAAAAGGTCAGGTGGGCCGGGGGCTATGGCACAGCCAGTTGTGAAAGTCTGTAGATTGGGAAAGGGGGCTCACCCTGGCTGGGGGCGCAGGGCTCCTGGCCGCTAGGATGGTCCAGGAAGACAGCGCTGTCTCCGTGCCTCTGGTCCCTGTCGAAGGTCCCCAGCTCTGCGGTCCGAGCTTTGGCCAGCTGCTGTCTGTGTTTATGTGAGCGCCAGCTGTGGGGAGCAGGGGGGACCTGCCAACCTGTTCCAGCCTTCACTGAGACAGAGGGGGCTAGCTGGGAGTCCGGCTGGGGAGGGTGTGCCACAGGGCAGTGCCCAGACTACCTACCACTTGAAGGCCACATAGGCGAGCAGACCGAGGACCACGGTGGCCAGGAGGGCACAGTAGACAGGGATAATGCTGCCTGAGGCCCCTGGAGGCTCAGGGGGGAATGGGGAGGAGCTATTGGGGGCCAGGGCTCCCCCTCCCCATCCCTCTTCCCTATCCCTGTCCTGCACCCTCCAGGTCTCATCTGTAGAGGAAAGGACAAACAGCATCAAGGGCAAGGAATCAAGGCTAAGTGGGTAGCCTCACTTAGACTTTGCTGCCAAAACGCTTTGAAACTGCCCCTACTACGTAGCATGGGATCAGGAGCTGGCTGGCCTTCATCTCTCACAGCCTCCCCTCTGCTCGCCACTCTGGGACACCCAGCCGTTCCCAGGTGTACCCTTCGCTCAGGTTTCCAGACGTCTGCTCTTGCCGTTGTACCCTCTCCATCTGACAAACTGGCAGGTGCCGCCTACTCTGGGAAGGCTTCCTTGATCTCTTCCAGTCTCTTCCTTTCCTGGCTCCTGTTGTACCCCTCCTTTGTCTACTGGGGCATTAAACTGCACGTCCTGTCTCTCCCACCAAGTTCGTGAGAGCCAACGAAGTCATCTGGGTCCCCACGGAGGCCTCTGCCCACAAGACCTTGTCGACTTCTACAAGACAAAGCTGAGCTGGAAGGCAAGTAAATGCTGCTGCTCACTTCTGCCTGGAGGCCAGTTGTTTCTACAACCCGGTGTGGCCAAGGCACAGGGTACAGGGACTCCAGAGCTTGTAACTGGACTTGTGTGTCACCGACCCACCGACCCAGTGCCCCAAAACCTGGATCGACAGTTACTGACCCACGTGGACCTCACCTTCCCCGTGGCTGGAGTTGTGAAGCATGGCTCTGCTGGCGAGCAGTGCTCCCACGGACTGCATCTCTTGGAGAAGACGTTGGAGTGTCATTCCAGCACTCAGGCAAAGGAGCTGGGACACTTCTCGGAGTCCAAAAGGGGCTATGTGCAGCGAGACGGGAGAAATTCCTCAGGCCTGATGTCCGGAGTCCCTTGGTAGAGTCTGGCCCCCTCTCCTGGCTCGCTCCATCCTGGTCCGTCCAGGGCTGGTTACCCACTCCGCCACCTCCCCACTCACCAACCTGGACCAGTTTCCTCCGGTGTCCGATGGGGGTGGGGTTGACAGAGCTAGCCCCACTGGCCAAAGCTGGAGGAGCGCAGGCTGGAAACCACCCTCTCTCAAAGACCTTAGCAAACCCCTGGTCTGAGTCCAGGGATGGCACAGGAGGACCAGAGACTCCCATCCTCACCCCAGCCAGAGCCAGGCCAGAGGCCTGCTTAGTGGGAGTCTCCCCCAGACTTCTCAGCATGAGCCCCGGAACCTCACACCCTAAGCCTCTAAGGCAGGGCTCCCTGGAGTGACGGTGGCCCCACTCCTGCCTCCAGGGTGGGTATCTAGCCCTCACCTCCTGTCAGAACTAGACAGAAGGGCTCCTTGCTGGGTTCAGCAAGGGCAGCGTACATGGGCTCAGACCCCCTGATCCTTTCTCATCTGGGAATTGAGAGGGCCTTGAGGCCAGAGACCTAAAGGCCAGGACTACTCAGTCCCAGGACCCTGTAGACCTGCGGGGCCATCCTGCTGAGACCTGCTTCCTAAGACCTGCCTATGAGAAGCCTCCTCTGGGCTGGAGGAGGGATCTTGCCGGGAAGGCATGGAGAAGAAACCTGGGGGAAGGCCCTCAACTCCCCGATATCCACCACCACATCCGGCCTTGTCTCCCTAACTCACTTCCCCGCCCAGTCTGGAAGCGGGTCTGGGACAGAGACCGCGATGGCCCTTGCCACGAGTGGGGCTTGTACATCTGAATCGCTTACCATATAAGGGGCCCTTCCCGGATCCTGGTTGGCAGGTGGCCTGTGACTAGAGCGCCTAGGCATAGCCAGGCTCGTGTCTGCCGGACCCACCGGGAGCTGCGGGGCTGGAGCTTCTCCACCACCCCAAATCCCCGCCTACAACACACACACACACACACACACGCACACGCACAGACGCACACACACGCGCCACCGCGCGTCTCCAGTCCACAAAATACGCCCGCACATGCCCACACGGACGCCGGCACGACGGACGACACCCGCAGGATCGCGGGCCTCGAGGTGGCGGACAGATAAGCAGCCCTCGGCTCTCTAGTCTAGGAAGCCCCAGGGCTCTGTCCCCACCCCTCTCCTGACCTGCAGCGGCCGTCCCTCGGAAGCTCCCGGGATCCACTCGGGCTGGCGGGGCTCGGGCCTCCGCGCCGCCAGGCTACAGTAGGCTAGCGGGGTCGGCTGCGTGGAATCCCTGGGGACGCCAGCTCTGGCTCGAGGCGGGCGGTCCCGGGCAGCCCGCTGAGGAGCGGCCTAGGCCCGAGCGCGGGGGCGCGCGGGGGCGCGGCCGTCCTTGGCCCCGCCCCGCGCAGGGACGCGCACACGTGCGGAGGTGTTGCGGGGGCGCGCTGAGAGCTGGGAACCACCCGCAAGGGAAAAACGGCGGGCGAGGGCCCCAGGGACCGGGACGGCGCGGTTGGAGAAACTGCGGCCACCGCGGAGGAGATGAGTCGCTCCGGTGGGCTCACGAGCCAGGAGGGCGCGAGGCCGGGACGGCTGCCTAGGCAGGCGGAGACGCCGCACGCACGCAAACTCGGAGGCGAAGCAGCTACAAAAACAGGCCAGGTTTATTGCCGAGACCGGGAGAGCGAGGGGCCGCCTTTAGAGATTAAGGCCACAGTCCGGTCCCCGTGCTCTGCCGGGACGCGGGGCTGGGAAGCCTGGGCTCCCGCCCCACACTGTGCAAAAAGTGCTGTGCTGCCGCTGAGGCCGGTGCCAGACTCCGGCCGGCCCCTCTGCCGGCGAGGGGCGGGACTTCCTGGAGTGAACCGCCCACCAATCCCTGAGCTGGGCTGGGGTGGGGTCCCGCCCACCCCCGGGGCCGGGCCGACCCCCGGCCGCGGCCGCTGGGTCTCCTCCTCCCGGTTCCCGCCGACTCCTGGGCGGTGCCTCCAAGGGCGGAGTCCACTGGGGGAGGGGCCTGCGCAGTGGGGCGTGGCGGCTGTCAGCGCGCCTCTCCAGGGTTGTACTCTGTCTCCCCCGAGGACACCTGGGAGATGCGCCTGGAGGACCGCCACAGCTTCCGCGCGAACTGGCTGCTGCGCGCCTGGGGAAAGTAGGAACGGGGAGAAGTGGGCCAGGACTGTCGCTCTCCGCCCTGGACTGTCGCCCTCCGCCCCGATCGAGGCCCGCCCTTTCCCCTAGCCTCACCTCAGAGGGCTGCCCCGCGCCCACCACGATAAGCTTGCCGTCCTCCAGACCCACGAGCACATGGCTGCGCTCTTTGGTCACAGCTACACTTCGGATGGGCACCTTCATGGGTAGAGGAGGCGCGGCTGAGAGCAGTCTGCAGGGAGGGAGGGATATACTCTCAAGTGCAAGTTAGCTTTGTGTCTCTTCATTCTCCCAGGTACTTTCTCTGTCTGCCCACTGGGGGACAGGAGACAGCCGTGAAAAATGTGCCCACAGACATGTAAGGGGCTGTGGGTACAAGCCAGAGCAGGGCAGAGGTGGAGGTTGGGGGGGGATACTATTCTTCCTATCTTCTTACAATAACCACCACCCTGAGGATCCATGAACTCATAAATAGCGGAACTCACTTGTTCAGGTGGAGGATATGCAGGGCACACTGCGCTGTGCCCAGCAGAACAAAGTCCTCCGTCACTGCCAGGGCTGTGGGCTGCTCTACCAGGGGCAGTGAAACCCGTAACCTCCCATTCACTGAGTACAGGTGCAAGGAGTAGGTGACCTGGAAGAAGCAAGAGGTGTCAGCAAGGACAGAACACCAACTACCCCTTTCTTGGCTGAGCACCCCTTTTCCGTACCTGAGCCCCCACACGCTCCCACGCCGAGCTCTGTACCACAATCTGGCCCTCAGACCCCAGCGCCAGGTGGGACACAGGTCCGGGTAACGTGGCCCCTGGGGGCTGTAAGGCTGCCACAAATTGGCCACGGCGTACAGTGTGGATGATCACAGTTCCATCCTGCAGGAAGGCAGCTTAGGGTGCTGGGCAGGGGTCTCTAATCTCCAGGGGCATTGCCTAGCACACTTGGCCTCCCCTAGGCACGGGCGCACACACACCTCAGATCCAGACACAGCCATGTCGAGTTCAGTGCTGATGGCCACACAGCTCACTGCAGCCTCATGCCCGTATAGGACCTGCACGGGCTTTGATGCCAGTCCCACCGAGAGACCACCCTGTAGGGAGCCAAGGCTGGCTCAGAACTGGGGACATCTCAGGACCCCTGCTCCTGAGTGAGAAGGCTAAGGCTCAGGAAAGTGATGGCCTCGTCCAAAGCCAGAGAGCTGAAGGATCGTGGAGCTCCAGCCTTTCTCACGGTAGGGGAGAGAAGGGCGGGTCTGGACTACAGGGACCCCACAAGGCTGGACTATGGGGGCCCAGTGGGGCTGTCCCCCCCAGCATACCTCCTGCAGGAGCCGCCACACCATGCACGTGGTATCCCGGGAGCCTGAGATGAGGTAGATGCCACAGGTGTCCAATGCAAGGCAGGTCACTACATCTGCACGGGGAGGGGAGGGTACAAGTGGAAGAGAGTAGTCACACCCTCCCTGGCCAGCTACCCCCACCTGCACCACCCCGCATCCAAGGCTGCCCATACCAAGGTGGCGGTTGAGTTGCTTCAGCAGCTTGCCCCGGGATAGTGAGGTCACTCGCAGACTGCCATCCCAGTGGCCACCACTGAACAGCAGCTTTCCGTCGGGGGTCACTGCCAGGGCTCGCCCACTCACGCCACTGCCTGGCACCCACGGGCCACTCAGCAGTCGCTGCATCCTGACCCAGTGAGGGGGATACCGGGTGAGGCCAGGCCAAGAAGACCCAGGCCCTCAGAGACCTTGGCCAGACCTTGGCCACACTCTGACTGGGTGGGGAGACGGGTCAGGGGACAGGGTACTTAGAGCCCACCCCTGGCCACATCCCTCTGTCCTACTTGGGGTTGCCTATGGTGGGGTCTTTGCTGAAGCTGAAGTAGTTGTTTATGTTACGGTCATAGGGCAACCAGCTGTGGGTGCCCAACAGCCCACTGGCACTCACGGTCACCTGTGGGCGAGAGGGGGCAGAGGTGGGTGTGGGGCGGAGTCAGAGAGGGGTGCAGCTAAGAAGGGCTCTGCCTGGTGCACTTACCAACAGGTCTGAGGAGCCCTGGGTGATGAAGGAGTGGGACTGCCGGTGGGGAACCAGGGCCAGAACCAGGGGCACGCCATCACTGATGACCTGCAGAGCACAGTACCGGGCTGGCTGTGCCGGGGCGGCCAGCCGGGTGCCTCACTCCCCCCGTCTCCCTGGGCTGCCATTCTTTCCTCTCCTCTCAGCCCCCGGTGGCCACACACTGGGCATCACAGAGGCAGAGGCCCCTCTGAGAAACAGGAGAGACCAGTGGGCCTTCAGGAGGGCATCTCAGAAAGTGAGTAAGAAGGAGGGATGGACAAGGCAGGTCCTTCAGAATCTCAAGCTTGGTCTCAACCTTGGTCCTCCAACCCTGTTACTTCAGAGCCTCCAGCCTGTTGGCAGCCGGAGAGGAGAAACTAAAAACGTAAGCATGAAGATGAGGAAAGAAGCATCCAAGGCCGCATTCCCTTCCTTTTGGTCTCCCTATGGTTTTCAGAGACGGTTAGGTAAGTCGACACCTTGTCGCGGCCTTGGCAAAGAAGGTGCCCCACCCCTGCTCCCACAGTCCTCTCCTGTTACCTCTTTTCCAAAGGTGTCTAACACCAGTGGTCTTGATTTAGGTTTTCCATCTGCCCCAAGAGGTTGGTAAGGACAATGGAGTTAAACCCATTTCCCGGAGTAGGAAGATGAAGCCCTGCCTCCCCTCACCTCTGCAAAAAAGGCCTTGAGTTGGTCCAGGTGCTGGAAGATGCTAGGTGAATTAGTGTCCAGACGTGCAAGGCGTTGGGCTGCTTCCTCGGCTGATAGCCGAGCCGGGTGTGGCTCCTGTGTACAAGTGGCTGGTCAGCAGCATGGCATGAACCTCCCTGACCACTATCTTTTTTTTTTTTAATGTTTATTTTTAAGAGAGAGACAGAGCATGAGCACGAGCAGGGGAGGGACAGAAAGAGAGGGAGACACAGAATCGGAATAGGCTCCGGCTCCAAGCCGTCAGCACAGAGCCCCACGCGAGGCTCCAACTCATGGACCGTGAGGTCACGACCTGAGCTGAAGTCAGATGCTTAACCAACTGAGCCAC
Source organism: Paguma larvata (assembly GCA_030068075.1). Classification (NCBI taxonomy): domain Eukaryota; kingdom Metazoa; phylum Chordata; class Mammalia; order Carnivora; family Viverridae; genus Paguma; species Paguma larvata. The sequence goes on along the minus strand of CM057842.1, from coordinate 15,560,583 downwards.
CCAGGTGCCCCCCCTTTTTTTTTAAGTTTATTTATTTAGCTTGAGAGATAGTGAGAGAGAAACACTGTGTGCACATTCAAGTGGGAAAGGGGCAGAGAGAATCCCAAGCCAGCTCCGCACTGCCAGTGCAGAGCCAGACGTGGGGCTCAACCTCACGAACCACGAGAGCCGAAGTTGGACGCTTAACCGACTGAGCCACCCAGGTGCCCATATCAACCTGGCCTTACCTTTAGCAGCTGACAGGGAGTCTGCCCAAAATTACTGATAATGCCCTCCAGAGCCTTCCGTTCCCGCTCATCCGCCACGTGGTCCAGGTCCACAGCCCCTGGGCAGGTAGGCAGAGCAGTCAGGGCTCCCTCCATGCCCTCTGCCCTCAGCCCTCCTTACCCGTGCCCCGGCCCCCACTTGAGTCCAGCGCACTGCCCACCCTCATAGGTGCAGTAATAGAAGACATTGAGGGCCTCCTCCGCAGCCGGTCCCCGCTGCTTGTAGCCGAAGATGAGGTCAATCCACTCGTGCAGGTGGGCAGACACATACTCCGACTCCTGGGGGCAGGGAGGGGGGCCAGTCAGTCCGGGGACAGCTGACCGCCCGCCCCCAACCCTGACCGTCAACCCTTGGCTGTCCGCCTACGTTCCTCTCCTCACCAGAGCCTGGCGGTGCTGCTGGATGAAGTCCTCAGGAGAGCTGGCCCACGGCGGCAGCACCACGTCGCCCACCTTCTCGTTGGTCAGCTGGAGGCAGCCCAGGTCGAAGCCTGGCAGGGAGGTCAGCTGGTCTCACTGTCACCTGCTCCCTGGCCACCCCCCAGCCTGTGTGCGCCCCGTGCCCAGGCCTCCCAGCCCCCCACCGCTCTTACCGTTCTGGTTCTCCAGGAAGTCGGGGAAGTAGAAGAACTCTGGGATGAGCTCCTTCACGTCGGCGGGGCTCTCCAGGCGGGCCTGCCAGGCTGCCGCCACCGAGTGGAACTGCCGGTCAGAGCAGTCAAAGCTGGGGGAGGGGCACAGGCCAAAGTGAGGTGGGGAGAATGGGGACGGGGAGGGCGAGCGTGGAGCAGGGGAAAGGGAGGGAGCCGAAGGGCCCAGGACGCCTGGAGGACCCGCCCCTTCCCCTCATCTGCAGCAACCCACCCTCACCCCTGCCACCTGCCAGCCACCCCCTGGGCCGCACCGGCCACTCTGCAGCTGGACGTGCAGGGAGGTGAAGGGTTCCACGCGGATGAGGTAGTGCATCACGCCCGCCGCGTTGGAATAGTGGGTGCCATAGTGGAACTTGTCGATGGTGCCCGCAGGGTCCTCGAAGCTCTCGTACCTGCAGCCGTGGGTAGCGGGAGAGTCAGCAGAAGCCCTGCCCTGGCCCATCCCAGCCCCCAAGCCCGGTCTTGCCCACACGCTCACTTCTCCCTCACGAGCTGGGCATGCTTGGGGTTCACCACACCGATGGGCTTGGACAGGTCCCGGAAGACGGCCGGGTTGCTGAGGTCCAAAGTTGGGGACACGTAGTCCTGCAGGACCCAGGGGAACTGGCCGCCCACCCAGGGAAGGAGCTGCATGAGGGTCCTGATGGCCTATCTGCCCAGCCTGCCCGCCCTCGCCCTCAGGAAGATGGGCAGAGCCCCCAGGTAGGGGTGCACCACTTAGAGGGACCCCAAGGAAGCAGGACAGACAGTCCATAATAGGATTCCCTTCAGAGAGAAGAGAAGCCGGGGGGGGGGGCGTGGCGGGAAGTGGGGGAGAGTGGGTGTGTGTGTCAGGGGCAGAGGCAAGGAACAGAAGCCAGGTGTCGGGCAGCACCCCCCCCCAGCGCCTACACTGGGGCGAACCAGGGCTGGCAGACCAGAGGGGTAGGGGCAGAGGTAAGGAGTGGACCCTCACCACAGGGTACTGAGACAGGTCATTGTAGGTCCGCCCTGCGATGGTGTTGAGTTGCATCAAGTATTCGAAGTTGGAAATCTCACGCTGTACCCATTTCTGGGGAGCAGGGGCAGGCAAGAGGTGAGCCAGCTGGGCCGTCTGGCTCTCCTCCCAACCGCAGGGCCCTGACCTTGCCCGCCCCCGACACGTGACGCCTCTCACCTGGGTGAGGCCAGAGGCCCGCAGCATTTCCTGGGGGGAGCGGCTGCTCAGGTAGCCCTGGGCTGGGGGGCGCAGGCGCAGGAGCCACGAGTACACCTGGTTCCGTACCTGGGTGTGGGGTGGGATGAGGCAGGGTTGGGGCCTGGGGGCCTGCCAAGGAGAGGAGGCTGTGGTCCCGCCCACCTTGCATGGGAAGTTGAGGAAGTAGTTGGCCTGATCGATGAAGAAGAGCTCAAGGGCCGAGCGGCGCAGGTTGAATCGCCGCAGGTGGACCTCGCGCAGCTGGGCGAGTGGGCGCCGGAAGTCGTGGCCAATGCCTGTGCAGACGGACGTCAGGGGCAGGAGTCACTCACCCTGGCCCCGCCAGACCCAAGCCGTGCCCTGACGTCCTTCTAACCAGCTCCAATAGGACGCACCCTCCTCAGTTTCCACGCGCTCGGCACTGCCATCGTAGAAGTACACGTGTTGTGTGGTGATCTCCAGCAGCCCTGGGACCACAGCCACCACTGTGACCAGCTGGCACTCGGCTGACAGCACCAGCTTCTCATGCTGCTCGTCCAGTTCCGCTGCCTGCATCCTGGGGGCCAGCACCTGCTTCAGGCTCAAGGTTCTAGGAACCCCTTCCAAACAAGCCCAAAGACCACACTCTCCAACTGCCATCACGTCATGAGGAACATACTATCATGCTTCCCAGAGGAGAGGGAGGAACGGTCCAGGGTCCAGTGCCTACTGACCCCAGTCCCCACCCCAAACCTGGGCCCCTGAATGTCTGGCTATGACTCCTACACCTGGCTCGCCCTGTTCTGGGGGGCCCCCCCCATGCCGGTCTGGTTTGTGTGTCTCAGTCCTGTCCTGGGGTACCTAGTTATGAAAGAGTCACTCTCGATTCTGCTAGACAGCTCTCCCCAGCTCCCCCACCTGATTCTGGACAGCCCGTTCAGGGTGTTTGGCCCTGGCACAGACCCCTGCTCCCCGCTCGTGGTCAGCTCTCTCCCAGCCCCACTCACGCGGTCTCCAGCGCAGCCAGCTCATCTTCGCCAAGCTGGTCTTCCGGAAGCTCCTCTGGCAGGGTGCTGACTTTGGCCTCCTTGGTGACTGCTAGAGGCAGCGAGGCCTCCTCGGTAGGTGTCAGGGGGGTCTCACCTGCAATGGGCCCAAGGGTGCTCAGCAAGGGCTACGTGGGGCAGGGCCTGTGAGGTTGGGCAGGTCCAGCTCAGGACACCCTCTCACCTAGGTTGTCCCGCAGGGCGCTAGCTTCCAGGTGAGGGTTGAAGTGATGGTTGGGCACTAGCTTCAGACGCATGCGCGAGTATGTCTCGGCACTGGACAGCTTCCAGTGGGGAAGTGGTGGGTCCCTGCAGGTATGTCCCGGACGGTGGTCATGGGTGGGCAGAGAAGTCTGTAGAAGTCCCTATTCCTCCCAGGCCTCACTCCAAACGCAGTCTTGCTGTCCAGGTCCCTTGGGGGGGGGAGGGGGAGGGCCAGCCCCGCCCCGCCAGCCTCCACCCGAGCCCCGCCCACCTCAGGGCCCAGGCCCCACAGGGGCTGGAGAGCTGACGCCACACCGCCCCCCAGTGGAGCAGAGCCGTCGAGTGCTGCGCTGCCTGCTGCTTCAGTGCCGCCGCGTAACGCAGCCCTTCCAGGCGCACCCGCCTCTGCGCAGGTTCCAGCACCAGCTCCTGGGGGATGGGGGTGGAGGAATGGGTCAGTCCCGCTGGCCGCTTCCTGTCCCGTCGGGTTTCTCCACGCTGTCCCACCAGTCATCCTCTGGGCGCAGGAGTGGAGCAGCTCCCCACCCCCGCCCTGGGCTGCACACCTGGAAGGCCCGACGACTATGCGCCCGCTCCCGCTGGCGCCGCTGTCCACTACTCATGAGCGTGTCGTAGCAGGCGTTCCAGAAGCCCGACATGAGGTCGTGGCTCTTCGCGTAGGTGTCCATTTCGAACTGCGACATGGTGGGCTGCACCTGGAGGATTGGGCAGGCAGAGGAGACCAGCGCTCCATGTGGGTCCCCAGCATCCCCCCCCTCCCGTTTCTCTTCCCTGGCCCCCACCTCCAAGTACCTGCTTGTCGATGAAGTGGCGCCATTCAGGTGTGGCACAAAAGGCCTGGAAGTCCTCAAAGAAGGTGGGGCTGCCGTTGGTGGGCGGCAGGGAAGGCAGCCCCCACTGGAGCCCCAGCGGCCCGTAGGCCCGGTCCAGCAGCGTGCGCACCAGCGGCACCAGCCATGAGTAGCGTTCCGTGGCTGCGGCAGCTGCAGCCGAGGGCTCCGCGTCCTCGGTGGTCGTTTCTGAGGTGGGGGTGTTAAGTGCTCGTGCCAGCGCCGACTCCAGCTTAGAGAGCACATAGCAGGCCTCCTCCCGCCGCATGGGCACTGCCGTCTGCAGGAGCGAGTGCAGCTTCACATAGGCCTGGGCGTGCAGCTGTGGGCGGAAGGGGGGTGTGGGTGGCACCCAGCCACACCCGGGGTTCCCTACGCCTGCCACGGCTGGACCCCAACCCACCCCATGCTCACCTGCGGGTCCTCCAGCAGGATGTAGCCAAGCACCAGGCGCAGGCCGATCTGTGCCATCTCCCGCAGATCCGCCGTGCCATTGGCCAGGTGTGGCCAGGCCCCCATGCGATCCAGAAGGCTACACACGCCTTCGAAGAGCTGCAGCCCAACACATGCCAGGCAGCCATCACCGGAGGAGGCCAGAAGCCCGTGGGGAGGGAGCAAGGTAGGGTTTAGTCTGGGGGCCAGGTAGGGTTTGCACAGGCAGACACCATTCTGACGCACCCCTGAGTGCACACGTGCACTCGCCCACCTCCCAGACCGGATGCCTGCAGGCTCCTGGGAACGCGGGGACTCCTGTGGCTCACGGGCCTCTGAGCTGTCGTACCTTCTCACTCCACAGCTCCTGATTACCGTGACCCTCGGCGCACAGGAAGTCCTGCAGCAGGCGCAGCAGCCAAAGTGCCTGCTGGGTGAGGCTGGCCAGGACCCCGGTGGGCGCCTCTTTGATGTCGGTCAGGGCTGACTCCAGCATCATCTCCAGGAGGCTGGGGACGGGGAGGGAGTCAGGTGTCTGCCTGGTCTTCTTGCCCCGCAGGCATCCCGGAGGCCCCTCGCCCTGCCAAGCTGTCTCCTCACCTGCGCTTGATGCAGTCCGGCGGGCGCACCAGTGTGGCTGAGGCGCCCAGCTGGGTGAGCACCGAGAAGACCTGGCCGCGCTCCCGCCAGGCGGCCTCGTCACTGCCTCCCACGCCCCGCCACGCCACGGAGAACAGCACGTTGGTGAGCAGGTTACACAACTCCTCCTCAGGGGTTTGCTGTGGGCACAAAAGGGTGTGAGGGCGGAGGAGGGGGCGGGAGGGGAGCGCTGGCTCCCACACTCTCCCTGCTGAGCACCCCTTGCCGACCACTAGTGAGGACAGCTGGAGGCAGAGCATTTAGCCAGCAGACAGCCTGGGGTCTGGAAGAATGGTGCAGGGGCCATATTAGCCACAGCCTGAATATTCCAGAGAGAATCCTGGGGTTTCCAGGACTCCTAAGAACAGATGAGGTGGTTCACAAATTGCCCCACAGCAATCCCAGGCCCAAGAACCACCCTGGAATTCTCTGGAAGAATGCCACAGTATAAGCAGAGACCTGTGCCCAAGCCCAGAAACACAAGGTAGATTCCTTAGAGCTAGAAGGCCCACAGCCCTGTCAAGTGTTTGCCCCACAGGCTCTCCTGAGGACTTTCCGAAGCCTGGCTGGTGCCCCCACTCTGGCTCAGCATCGTCTGACCCATTCCGGGAACACAACTGCAGATGAGAGCGACGAGGGGGCAGCTCCAGGGCCGGCCAGCAGCTATAGCCCTGATGTCGGACAAGACCCTACCTCTGGAAAGTCCGTACTGCCTGCTCTGTGTCCCAGAGGTGTCCCTTGGAGCCCCGCAGTGGCGGAGAGCGGATCCTCCTCACCTGAGGGTTGCTGGTGTTTGAGGTATCATCCCCACTGACGGCAGGCTCCAGGAGGCTGCCGTCCTCCAGCACGTTGGAGAGACTGGAGCTATGGCGGCCATGGGCCACAGGGAAGGGCCGGGGCCCGTCCAGCGGGGAAGGTGTGCCGGGCTGGCTGGCCGGAGTAAGAGTCCCGCTGCCGTTGCCACCGCCCGCATTGCTGCATGACCCCACGCTGGCCCGTTCCAGGCCCAGGTCGAAAGGCGTACAAAACGGGGAGAGAGCATGGTAAAAGCTGTCGGGGTCAGGGCTGGGGGTTTCGGAGGGCAGGAAGACGTCCGAGGACTCAGGTGATTCGGTGGGTGGCTTGCACACGGCTGGCTCTGGGGACGTGGGTGTCTCTGGGGGATAGGGCAGGGGACTGCCAGCCGTGGCAGCCTCCAGGACGTACAGCCGCGTCAGCACGTCCTGCCAGCCAGCCTGCCGGGCCACCAGCTGCACCACGTCTGGCTGTCCGTGGATGAGGTGGAAGAGCTGCCGGGCCAGGGCACAGCGAGTGAGGGACTCATCCCATCTGTGCCCCCCAGGCTCCCATCCTAGGGCCTTTGCAGGGGGGAGGCCTCTAGAGAGCCCTCCTCACAGGCAGGTAAAGTGAAGCCCTCAGGGTAGAAGCCCCCTCTTCGGCCAGCTTTCACTTCCCACACTCACCTGGCGACAAATGTCCAGGCGGACGCTGAGGTCAGCCTGGAGGGACAGCTGCACCATAGTCAACAGATCTGAGAGGTTCAGGCAATCTGGGAAGATGGCCAGAGAGACCCTGAGGGCCTGACCCCAGGCGGGGGACCTCGCTTCCCTGCCGGCTCAGCCTTGGCCCCCGTACCAACACTTTCTCTATGACCACCTGCCCTGTTTCCTGGATCCATTGCACCCTTCCGCCTGGCTTGCCTCTTGGCCCCACCTGAGATATATACCTGCCCCCAGGAATAGCTTGTAGAGGCCCTGGCAGAGCTGGGGGGAAGCAGCCCCCTCCGGCAGGCAGGCGATGAGGCCCTGGAGACTGTACTCTCGCAGCCGGAGCCGCTGGCGGCTCCGCTCAGGTAAGCGCTCGTTCTGCTGCAGTTTGCGCAGGATCTGGGGTGGGGCGGGGGGGAGTCATGGGGGGTTTGTCATCACGGGGGAAGGAGCTACTGGAGGAGGGGAAGTCACACCTCCCTGGCCCTCAGGCAGGGGCCACATCGAATGGATGCTAGGGTCCAGGTGGGCTGGGCGTACCTTGCAGACTCGGTCGGGCAGCAGGGGCAATGACCTTGGCTGCACCAGCAGTGCCAGCAACACCTCAAGGTTCCCTTGCTCCACCAGGAAGACAGCCAGAGCGTCCTGTGCTGGTGAGCCCTGCAGCAGTGCCAGCAGCAGGTCCAGAGCCCCCACCACCTGGGGACGCAGCAAGTGACACAAAGTCTCATTCCGGGCTGGCGCCTCCCTGCAACATGGTCCACGCTCCACCCCTCACCCAAGCCTCACCCTCACCAGCTTCCAGCCTACCTGGCCATCGTCACCTGCGGCCCCCAGAAAGTTCAGCATGACCTGCAAGTCATCGGTGGCGGAGCTGCGGACCAGGAACTCCCGCACCAAGCCGAAGAGTGAGGTCTGCACTGTGCGCACGTCGTCAGCCGCTAGGGGGTGCTCCCGCTGTGGGCTGGGCCGTCCCAGCAAGGCCAGGAGAGTGCAGGGCAGTGGAGGGGAGAGAACAGGGAGGGCAATGGGCAGGTGAGCTGAGGGGGCTCAACGCCGTGCGCAAGGCCAGAGGCAGCTGTCAACCCCGCAGCCTCACCTGTAATGGATACGCAGCGCATCCAGGATGAACTGAACCCCGTACTTTTTCCGCAGCTTCTGCCGGTGCTCCCGGACTATGCTGGACATGTACTGGATGTGGCCTGAGTGGGCATCGCCAGAGGCCTCAGGCCACCAGGCTGAGCTGGGCCCCCTCGGCTGTCCCTCCAGGACAGGGCCATGTTCCCCACAGACGCCCCGGGGCACATAGGTCCCCTCAAGTCACCCAAAGCGGGGTTACAGCTTCTCAGAACCTCTACCCCCAACCCGCCCGGTGGCGTCCCCTCATCCAAGGCCCCACACCTACCCAGGCGCACAGCAAAGTCACTGGGGCTCCACAGGTGGAAACTGAAGAGCAGATGCTGGTAGAGCAGGTACAGGAGGGGCCCACCGCCCTCCGCCGCCACCTGCTCCATCAGCAGCTGGGCAGACATGAGCACGTTCATGTCCATGGCCCAGCTAGGAACCTGGGGTGGAAGGAGCCAGGGTGAGGTGGCGGGCCCTGGCTGCGTGCTACTGAGCCTCCCAGCACCCACCCTGCCCTGCACGGGCGGATGGACACGAACATCCTGCCTACTCGAAACCCTTCGCCGGCTCCCCGCTGCCTGAAGTGCAAGCCCCCTGGCCTGCGATGCGGGTTCCCAGCCCCAGCGGGTGCCGGTGCTGTCACCAGACCATCAGCCAAATCCCCCCACCCAGTCTCCTCGGTCAGACAGGGCAGCCCCCTCCCCGCCGGCCCCACCTTGCGCAGCAGGGCCCCGATGATGGCAGGCCCCTGGCACTGCACCAGGCTCTCCTGGTTCACCGTGTGGCCCTGCAGGAAGCTCCGCAGCATCAGCAGAAAGGCGGCCACTGCATTCCTCTCCATGCGCTCTTCTACCCGCCACCAGGAAGGGGACAGATGTGTGTCAAGGGCCTGCCAGCGGCAGAGACCTCAAGCACTCCGACCTCCTCGTCGTGGCAAGATCTCCTGGCCGCCCCACCCCAGGCACCAGGGCCGCTTACCAGAGGACTTGCCCAGTGGGAGAAGCAGGCCCTGGGTGTTGTGGCCAGAGGTCAGTTCGGGCCCCACGAGGTCATGTGTCACAGCTGGACCCACCTCAGCCTCTTGGGGCTGTGAGGCCACTCGTTCCAGCAGGGGCAGCAGGGCGGCCATGCCTCCCACACAAGTCACCACATCCTAGGGGAAGGGCTGGCTGTGTGAGGGCCGCTGCCTGCCGTTTCCTGCCCCGTTCCACCCCAGCCAGACCTTCCAGTCCGGGAACCTGGGTCCAGGGGAGTTCTGCTCCCTAGGGCTGGTCTCCCGAAGACCTCCCAGGGCCCGGTTCTGCTCCCCAGCCTGCCCTGCACACACACGTGTCCGTGCTCACGCCCCCCGCATGTGCACACGCACCTTCACGTCCCAGGTCTCCACCCTGTGGCCCGTCAGGCGGCCATCCAGCCTGTGGCCAGGGGACAGGTCCAGGCAGATGTTGTTCCTACAGGCCTGGGGCCAGGCAGCAAGGGTCAGTTGAGAGAGGCGGCTGTGCACGGAGCGTGGGAATGGGGGAAGGGGAAGGTGGCAGGGGTGAGCCAGCTGCCCCCCACCCAGTACCTGAGGTGAGTAATGGAGGAGCAGCTTGGTGCTAAGCTCCTGTAGTTCACACTCGGGCTTGAAGGGTGCCATCTCGTTGGGCCCTGGGGGGTAGGCAGGGGGGTTCAGACCTGGCTGGGCCTCTGGCCAAACCCCATCCAGAGCCCGCCTCTTCTCCATCCGATCAGAGGACATATACACCCAGGGACGCCTTCTCCCTCCTGGACCCCTAGTTTCCAGGGCTGGGGCGGGGCTGGGGCAGGGCCGCGGCGGGCGGTGCATACCCAAGGTGCTCAGGGCCCGCAGGGCTGCCGGCTGCAGGGCTTCATGGAAGATGACCACGGCCCCCAGCTCACCCTCCAGGGACGTGGGGCTGCCCCACCGAGTGTCCTGTGTGCCTGCAAGGGTGGAGCTGATGCTGCCCTCCTGCAGGGGGGCCACCAGCCCCGACCCCCAGCCAAGCCCTGCCGTGGCCGGGACCGACTGGGAGCGGGACAGGGAGGGGTGAGTATGAGCCAGGGTGGTGGGGACTGGTGGCGGAGGCAGCCCCGTGGTGGTGGTCGTTGTGCGGTGCCCAGCGGAGCCGATACAGCAGGAGGAGAAAGGCTGCGGGGCCAGGGTTGGGGGAGCGGTCAGGTCGCAGCAAAGCCTGGGGCTCCACCTGCATCCAGTTCCTCACAGTGACCCCCAAGGCTGCACAGACCCCAGAGGCTGAAGTCTGAGGTCTGGGTGGGGTGGGGGTGGGGGACACCGGGGCTCCAGGCTTCACCCTGTCCGAGATGCTCCTGCTACCCAAGGCCTCCCCAAACCCTGCCCGGCACACCTCACTGAGGGAAGGGCAGCGGAGAGGTGCCGTCTTGACCAGATGGCCATCTTTGTAGACATGGACCAGGTTCTGGCTGAAGGGCCGGCGCCCAGGCACATGGACAATGGCCACGCAGTGCTAGGACAGAAGCCACGCTGTCGAGCTGTGGGCCGGCACTGGGGGCCCCCTCCACCCACTCCCCCCGGACCATATGAGAGTAGAGGCTCACCCAGGCCGAGTCGGCAAAGGACACTTCTGGCAAGCTCATGGTCAAGTACTCCTTCCGGGTGCACACGGCCACCACCAGTGTCCCAGCTGCCGTGAAGAAGGCCTCAAACCCTGAGCCGCTGCTGGTGAAGAAGCTGGGGGGAGGCCAAGCCAGTTATGCCTGGCTGCTCTCCTGCTCACCCTGGCCCTGTGCCCCGGCCCCTGGCAGTCGCCCACCTGTATAGCTGCTTCCGCTGGAGTGGCCGTGAGGGGGCCGGGGCAGGTGCTGCAGCCGCGGGGTACAGGCAGAGCCAGGCATGGAAGGTGAAGCCAGGTCCTGGCCATCGTTGCACGGGGGGCACCATAATACCCGCCATGCTGGGCGTGAGGTCAAAGTAGTGCAGGGCTCGTGCAGGGCCCCGGTGCCGGGCCATGCCCGACAACGCACGGATAATGGCACCGGCGTGTCGGGCATTCCCAGCCTCGGCTCCGCCCGGCTCCGAGTCCAGCCCCGGCGGGGGGCGCAGCAGGCAACGAAGCTCCGAGGGCCGCAGAGACACGCGGCCCAAAGCCTGCAGCAGCGCCAACAGCTGCTCCTGGCAGCGGGCCCCCAGGGCGACCCCCGTGCTGAGCGTCTCCAGCAGGTAGCCCACCAGACCCGCCTGCACGCACGTGGCACGGCTGGCGGGGCAGCTGTCACAGAGCCACCAAAGGCGTTGTGCGAGGAAGAGCCGCAGCTCCGCCGTGGGCAGGGCCGGCAGCCACTGCATCAGCAGCAGCACGGGCTGCTCATTCAGGATGGGCGGCGGCGGACATACGCTGTGGTCCCCCTCCACAGCCTATGGGGAGGGAGAACGGGGTAGTGCCTGGGCATGGGCATGGGCCACCCTGCCAACGGTGGGACTCCCCAGCCTCAGTGGATTTGCCTTCAGCGTGGGAAAGCAGCACGCGCTACCCCAGCCTGCTCGTGGGGCGGATCTCAGGTTCAGGAAAGTTCAGGACACGGACCATTAATCCGCCGAGCCCAGGCCTTTGGCCTGAGTTGGCCTGAACCCCCAAGGCGTGTTCCCAGGATGATCTCGGGGCTTGCTCACACATACCAGAATCTTCGCCCCGGTGACACTGACACACGTGGGCAGGACACGGGTCACACTACATACTGCCCACAGCCAACGCAGCCCCCAAGGTGGAGAGCTCCCCTTCCATGGTAAGTAACCCTGACTCAGTCCTGACTGCCTCTGGGACCCTGACCCCAAAATGCCCCTGCCCTCACCATGTTGAGTAGCTCCTGCAGCAGCCGATGGGTGGGGGGACCGTGGCTCTGCAAAACTTCGTGCAGGTGAGGGTAGCCAATGCGCTCTTTAAACACCTCCTGTGCAGGGTTGTGTGGGGAAGAAGTGGGCATGTGTGTGGGCCCCGGGGCAAACCCACACCCCACGGAAACCCTGGAGGAAGCATCATCTTCCAGGGCTCCCCCCACCCTCTAACTCTGCCTCTGGGTCACCGTGATAGCAAGGGCAAGGGGCTGCAGATGGATGTGGGGGCAAGGGCCCCCCTCAGAAGGCTCTAGATGGTGGTCAGCCCACAAGCATCTGGCCCTGACCCCAGATATCCAGCGGCCAACACCGACTGACGACCATGTCTACCCAGCGGGCTGAGCTGCACCCCAGTGGGCAAGATGGCCACCTCCCCAGCTCCCTGGCTCTAACAGCCACCAACCAGACCAGTTCTGGGGACACGTGGTCAGCTTAACTCCCCGCCCCACACCCCTACTGCAGCCAGAGCGCCGTGGCCTCACCTTGGCTGAGGGGGAGCTACTCATGATGCAAGTCAGCACTCTGACTACGTGCACCGCAATGGCATCTGTGTCCTGGTCCAGAACCTTGGGGTGGGGAGGGTCAGTCAGAAGAACCCGGGGCCTGGGTGTCACGGCTGGCAGCCCCCTGCTCCTGGTGTAGGACCAGGAGCAGGTGCCCCAGGGCACGTCGCTCAGCTGGCTGGAGGCCTTGGGAGTAGAGGTACCAGGCCTTCTCCTCCTCGCTTGAACTACTGTGACCCTCGCCCTACCCTAGAGCCCTCTCTGAGGAGCTTGGAAAGACCCACTTTGACAAAGAAGCCAGGGAAGAAACCAAGACCGGGAAGTGCCTCACTGGGACACATCAACGGGGGACCCTCTCGCCATAACCCTTCGTCCACCAGTGTCTGGTGGGCTTACGGGCCCCCCACCCATCCCCACCCAAGCTAGACACACACGTGCAGGCAGGCAAGTGCCCCATCACCCATGATGATTGACAGGGGGTTGGGGAATTCAGGGACAATCAATCACAGGATGTTAGAAACCGGAAGAACCTTCGAGACCTTTGAGTCCTACCCTGCCTCTCGCCCCTAGCTCCACGTGGAGACACCCGAGGCTCACCCTGGCTGAACCTGACAGCTGGAGGCATGCGATGCTCACTCGCCCTGCCCTGCCCCTGAGGGCTGAGGGGGGTCAGCAGGGCTTGGAGAATTTGTCAACGGGTGCCAGGCTGTATGTGGGCTCCATGGGGCCTGACTCCCCATGTGACCTCACACGACCTTTTTCTCCCTTTCTAGGCCTCAGTTTTTTTCTCATCTGTGAAAACCAGGGGGGCTCACCTGCCTTGCCTGCTTTGTAGACAAATAGATATGCAGGCTCTCAGAAGATAGGCAAGTGTAATGGCGACAGGGGGCTGCCTCATGAAGACAAAGCTGGGGGACTCTAGAGGTTGGGGCCCAGGTGTTAAACCACCAGAGAGAGGGCTCTCCACGCAGAGTCCCCAACTGACAGCTTGCAGCCTCCTACCGCCCCATGCAAGGTGAGGCAGGGAGCACATCCTAAGGCGATAAGGGACTCCCAGTGACCTGCTTAAGGCGGGTACAAGGACATGGAAAGAAGTGGCCCCATGCGGGGGACCTCCTTTTCTGTGAGTGACTAGAGCCAAATCCAGTTGTATCTGGGCTTCGGTCTCCACTTCTGGGAATGGGGGTAGGTGGCTGAGTTTCGAAGGTTCCTTCCAGCCTGGCAAAGCCAAACTCTAGCTCCCAATACAAATACTAGGCAGAGAACAGAGCACTCCTGCCCATTCCCTAGGATAAAGATAGGGAAGGCGGGCGAGATAGCATGGGGGACCCAGTCCTGTCACTAGGCCACACCAGACCTTACATGTGTCTGCTCATTCCCCCGACATAGGCAGGAAAGGCTTAGAGAGGGAGCAACAGGGGTGGGGACCCAGGGAGGTGAGTGCCTGAGCTGGTCAGCCCCAAGGTGGTACCTTCTGGACATCGGGCTCGGTCAGTAACCGGGTAGCCAGGTCACTGTCCCCCTCAGGGGGCGCCCGGGCCTGCAGGTACAGCTGTGGGGAAGGGGGAAGGCACACGATATAGGAGGCAGAGGAGAGAGAAGTGGAGGAACATGGGGGAGGGGTGGGGTTAGAGCAGAACCTGGGGTAGCTGCTGGGGCTCCGCCCCGAGGGAAGGCTAAGTGTGCCCTGAGCCCCAGGCTGAGTGCCCCCCCCAGGCACTAAGAGGGGGGATGTGAGCTGCCCGTGCCCTGCTCAGAACAGAGTCGGGGAGGGTGGGGTAGAGAAGTGGGCAGGAGCGGGTACTGTAACTGAAACAGCTGAGCCCTCCTCCTGCCCTTGGACTTGGGGCTGGGGAAAGAGAGGGACCAGGGGCCAGGGCAGCTCCTGTCCTTCCATGATGTCCCTCCTCCTATGGCGTGCAGAGCCATCCTGAGCCTTAGGCCCTCCCCCCAGCCACAACCCCCGCAGCCCGGTCCAGCCCAGGTTTGCTCAGCAGCAGTTCAGCCCCCACAAGTGGTTCCCCAGCCTCTGGGTTCCAGGCCGTCCACCCCCAGTCGGGCCCTGCCCACCTTGCTGTTCTGGATGAGGCGGGTAAGGTGCTCAAAGCAGTTGTTGCTGAGGAAGGTGGCCTGCAGCACCGGCCGGTCCTCACATGCCAGCATCATGGGGATGGCATCTGTGGAGGGGTCTAGGGTCAGCCCCGCTGAATCCCGTGCCAGCAACACCTCCGCTCAGCCTTAAGCCTTCTTCCCGTGCTGCCCAGTCCTGTCTTCCATTGTCACGGAGACCTTCCCCGGCCACAGCCACCTCCCCAGGAGCCTGGGAGCCCATACCCACCGAGCATGCTGACCCGCAGGGTGACGAGGGCCTCTTCAGGGCCTGGGCTTGGACCCGCTGGCCAGTCGGCATTAAGGATGCGGAAGTAGCCCTCAAGCAGGGTTCGGAGCTCTGGCCCGCGAGGGGGCGTGCGGCTGGCATGCAGGACATGTACTGCACCCACTAGTGCCTCCAGTGCCAGGGGCACTAGGCGGGGGTCCTGGGCTGGCCCATGGTCCCAGCCCCGTACCACACCCAACAGGCCCTGCACAGAGCCGGCGCTCACAGCCATCTGCCCGTTCTCCTGCAGGTGTGGGCAGAGACGGCAATGTCAAGGCGCTCGACCAGCAGAGACCCTGAGACGGCCACCCTCTGGTCCACAGGCTCTTCCTGGCTTACCTTCCCTCCTGCAAGGACAGCACCGAAGAGGTGGACAAGACGCAAGAGCAGCATGGGAGGCAAGCCATCTGCGTCCTGCAGGCTCTCTGGATAGGGTGGGTGGGCAGGACAGGACACTGTCACCAAGTGTGCAGGGGACTACACAAGAAGGGGGTGCCCAGGGGTGGGGGGAGAGGCCTGGGAGGCCCCACGTGAAGGAAAAGACCTGGCTCTGTACTTGGGGGGGGGGCTAAAACGCCATGGCTCTATGCCAGGGTGTCTAGGGAGGACACGGCCCTTCTCTGGAGAGCTTAAAGGGGTGTGGTCCTGCCCGGAGAGCCCAGCCAGTTCCCCAGATCCTTAATCCCCAACGTGGAGACCCCAGGGTTAACACACACACCCCACCCCACTTCCCCACGGCAACCCGGGGTTTAGTTTCTCAGATACAAATCTGGTCCCTCTACCCTGTGACGGTTGGCGCTTCCTGTGACCTGCTGCGGGGACTGTGCTGTATGTACCATACAGATGCCCCCCCCACCCCCACCCAGGCCCCTGCTGGGGACTTCTAGGGGCTTTCACAGCCTCACATGTGGGAGGCCCACCTGGCCCTGCTCCAGCAAAGCTGGACAGGATGCCAGGCCACAGAATGAAACCCAGAGAGCAGAGAAGACCAGCCCTGGGTCACATGAGCGGTGTGTATGGTGGGGGGTGGGGGGGGGCAAGAGCACGGCTCACTAGATTCATGTGGGAGGGGGTGGGACGGCTCCCTGGACACAGGGCATTTGAGAGTGCAGGTGGCCTGGGCAGGGAGAGGAAACAGTAGGGAAAGACGTGGATAAGCTGGTTGCGTTCCAGGACTGGACGACAGAGTGCAGGGGGCAAGTGGGGCTGGAAAGGGAGGCTGTGGGAGCAGCAGGACCTGATCCTGAGGCGTCAGGCCACCAGTGAGGGAGTTACAGCAACGGGAACAAAATCCAGTCTGTGCTGGGAAGCGCACTCAGGCTGTGGGAGAGTGGCGGCAGGGAGCTCCCCAGGGGCGTCTCCCCTCTTGGGGCTGTTGCCCCTGCTCCACGGGACATCCCAGAGACACTTAGCACTTTCTGTCCCTAAAGGCCACCACCTTACCAACCCTGGCCTGCCCCTGCCCAGGCATACCCTGCCCCCCCCCATCTAAAGTCCTGGCCAATCTCCTTCCAATGAGAGGAAAAGAGGGGACCCAAGAGAAGAGGGCTCCCAGCGGGCACAGGTCCTGGAGGAACTGACCCCCAGGGCCGAGGGAGCAGGAAGTAGAGACACTCTGTGTAGACCTTGTCTAAAGGAGGGGTGGAGGCTAGAGGGACAAAGGGATTGGACCAGCGAGTTCTCAGATGGTCCAGATCAGAGTGGGGTCCAAGTGGCTGTGGGGACCCAAGAGGTGGGGGGGTGGGGAGGGAAACTTATCTCCCCCACCGTATGGGCGGCCTTCACGCCAGCCCAGAAAAGAAATTACTCATTTTGCCCCACCCGACATGCCCTTTCTCTCCTCTCTGCTCTGCTTTCTGTCCTCCTTGCCCCCGCCCCGTCCCCCCTCAGACTCCCGTGGTGCCCCCAGCCCTGTCTGCAGCCACCACTAAGTATGACCCATCCTGCTTCGGGGATGGGGAACTACAGGACTGCAGGAAGGGGCTCCGGTTTGGGGGCGGGGCCAGGTGGGGCCTGGGGGGGGCAGGGGCGGGGCCTGACCTCTGAAGAAGGCGCTGAATTCACTGGGCAAAGCGGCTGGAGGGAACTTGTATTTGCTCTTCTCCTTGGAACTGATGACTTCCCTGGGGGTGGGGGTGGGGGATGGGCAGGGGCCCGGGTGAGGCCAGGCACCCCACCCCTCTTTGGCCATCCTCCTTCACCAGCCTACACCCGTGCCCCCTCCCACCTCCACACCTTGGCCAAAGCGGTTCCCCCCATCCTCTCCCCAGCCTTCTCCAGGTCCTCTGGGGTGGGCTGGCTCTCACCCACGGTGCTGGCGCCGCCAGGTCTGGTAGGGGTCAAAGAGGCCCTCGCAGAGGAGAAGGGCATGCAGGGCCACGTTCTCCAGCTGCGGCCCACGGCCCTCCTGCGATGCATGGGGTCCTTTCAGCTGTAGGTATGGGGACAGGGTGGCGGGGGTTAGCCGGGCCCTGGCTACCGCCTACAACCACCTCCCCACCCAGGGTAGAGCCCACCTCACCTCTGCCGTCAACCAGGTCAGCAATGCCAGCACCCGGGGCACCAGCACCTGGCCCCAGCCAGCCTCCACATTCTCCAGGTTCCTGGGGAGCAAATGTTGAGAGAGATCACAGGAATAGCTGCCACCACCCCCACCCCCCTGCTCTGGCCCTCAGTTCCAAGCTGCCCGCCCCCCTTGCCGAGGACAACTCGGACTCACCTGCAGAGAATGATGAAAAGCTTGAGCAGCAGCAGGGCCTGCTCCAGGTCCCCCTTGTCTAGCTGCTCG
This sequence comes from Paguma larvata, assembly GCA_030068075.1. Lineage (NCBI taxonomy): Eukaryota > Metazoa > Chordata > Mammalia > Carnivora > Viverridae > Paguma > Paguma larvata. Next base: position 15,543,182 of record CM057842.1, on the reverse strand, counting down.
GCCAGCACATGCAGCGCGTCCCTCGGCAACAGTGGCACCTCCGCGCCTGCCTCCTCTGGCCTGCGGGGAGGGGCGTCAGTCACTAGGGCACCAAGGCCCCTCCGTCTCTCTGCCCCGTCCCTGCCCTCCGTGGAGATTCAGCCTCACCTGCGTGGCTCCAGAGAGAACAGCGAGATGCTTTTCTCGAAGGCTCCCACGAAGGCCTTCAGCCACTGCTGCAGGTAGCCCAGGTCCTTCTGCAGGCAAAGGAGTCGGGGGAAGAGTGGTGGGGGACGGAGAGCGCGCAGCGCACGGGGGAAGGACCAGGGGGTGTAGACAGCAGTGAATGGAGGTGGACGCGGGGTGGACGGGGAGCGGGGGCAGAGCAGTGCGGTGGAGACGGCGAGGGACGGGGAGGGGAGGAGGACGGGAATTTGGAAGGTCAGCATCAGAGGACGACCCTGCATATTGACAGCTCTCCCGGGCCCCCTGTCTGCTTTTCCCAGTCTCTAATCCCACCTCCCTGACTCCTGGGGACTCAGGCATGCCTGACATGGGCAGGGGAGGGAGGGGCTGAAGTGTGCACAGTCCTGGGATGTGGCCGTGGCCCACACTGGTGCTGGGGCTGAAGGCCTTCCACCCGCCAGCCACCCCTGATCCAAAGCCCTGGGCTGGCCTCCGCCTTCCACCTTCTCCCAGCGCAGCAGCCACCACCTCCAGGAGACCTTCCCTGACTATGGCTCTGGTGCTGCGTGTGCACCAGCGAGTAGGCAGAACCACGCACAGGCACACTCTCCGCAAGTACACGCAGAATGCCCTACCTCACCCTGGGAACCTAACGCCCTCCCTGGCTGGTTACCTGGACCCCAGGCCCCAAAGCTGGTTCCATGGGCAAGAGGGGCAGCGGCTGAGCCCGCGTCTGGGCGCCGCCAGGGAAACTTTGGTGTGAACGGGAAACGTCCCCTCCCGCCCCGGCAGGGGCAGGAAGCGCAGAGTCACGGTGGGGGAGGGGGGCCGCTTCCTCCCGGCAGACCGCAGGGATGTGGGGGGGCCCCCCCGGGGCACCCAGGGCCCTGCAAGAGAAGCTGTGAGGGACCTGGCCCAGCGCTGGAGGCGGGGCCTGGAGTGCAGAGGGGCGGGGTCACACTGCCCTGGGTGGCGCCTGGAGACCAGAGACTTGTTTTACTGGCAGGAGGTCTGGATTGGAGTCGGGGCAGGCCTATCTAGGGACAGGTTCTGATCCCTGCTGCTACAGGGGCCCTTCACTCAAGGTGCTCAGAGCTCCCTCACCCGGATCCAACACCTCAGGCCCAGGGAACAATGTGGACTGTGGAGGACTCAGCCCTACCTTTGCCCTGTCCCCCTTTCCTGTGTTCTGGCCCTACTGCTCACTACCCCAGGGACACAGCTGGGTAGGTCCCAGCCTAGCCCCAGTCGGCTCTAACTCTAATGCCCCTCCCAGGGCACAGAGTGAGTGGTGGCCTGGGGCTCCTCCTCCTCCCCCATCCTCCCTCCCTCATCTGCAGCCCCCCCCCCAAGACCAGCTGAGCCCAGAAGGCAGCTTTCTTTCCCAGGGGCAGAGGGGTAGGGCAGGGACTAGACTGGAGAAGGCTGAAGGGGCAAGGGACACATCATAGGTGCTGTGTCCCAGGTGCCATGGACCTCAACCCAAGGACTTCTGGAACTACCTTGGGTAGATGGCTCATTTCTGCTGCTCCAGGCCCCAGACCACAGGGTAGGGACTGAATGGACCCCAGGGAAAGGGCCGGGCCCCAGCAGAATGGGCCAGGTGCACAAGAAACCTAGGCAGAGCAGCCCTCACCCTGGGGTTGGGCACCTCCCTTGTGCATTTGTCACAGACCTGAGGCCTGGGCAACTGTGAGAAGGGCTAGGGCCACCAAGGTGCAGGCCCACACCACTGCGACTTTTTCCTCTGTCAGTTACCTTTGGTGACCTCTCCACCCTCTGCGCTGGCAGCCTCCTTGCTCCCCTACCTCTGTCCACACCCCTTCTCTCCACCAATCAGCAATGGCACTGGAGTGTCCAACCCTGAGACACCAGAGCAGGCCAGGCTCTCTGACCACTTCTTCTGAACATTTCCCATTGTGTTGGGGAAGGGGGGGGCCTCCAGAGAGGATGCCCCATCCGCTAGAACCGCTTTCCCTGCTCTTCTGAGGGTGCCGAAAGCCAGATCTTTGTTTTAGGCCAGGGCCACTCAGGGCTGCTGGCCAGCCCGTCCAGGCTGACCATGTGGCCCCTGCCTCGGTGACCCCACAGGTCCCGGTCTACCTTCAAAACTGGCCCGACACCATCCTCCCCTCTTCTACCCCCCAAACCACCCCCAGTTAAGCCACAGACATCTCCCCCCTAAAATGTGGGTTTGCCCACTGTAGCTCTGCTGAGCACCTGAAAACCCAAATTGGACCATGTCCCCCCACCCCACCCCCCCCGAGGATAAGGGCTCCAGGTCCCTGGTCCAATCGCACCTGCTTCTCCGGCCTCTCCGTCCGCTCTGCGTCACATCCTCCAGCCCAGGCCTCTATCCACCCCGTGCCCCGCTGCCGTCCGTGACCTGAGCTCTTGGTACTTAAGCAGGAACCTGCCATCCCCTTTGCGGCCCTCACCTGAACTCACCCTCCCGGAACCTGGGTGGGCCCCTCAAACTCTGCACACTCCTGCTTACAATCCCTAGGACCACACCCTCAGGCCTGTCCAGCAGGTCCAGGCTCGGCTGGGTTCAGGGCTGAGGCAATCAAGGTGGAAGGAGCTCTGGAAGGAGCATGAGGGGTCTCTAAAGCATAGAACTGGGGAGGGGAGGGGTATCTGTCTCTGACCTGAGCCCCATGACGTGAGGCTGCGGTGCTCGGGGCCACGAGGGTCCCTGCAGAGGTCGGGGCTCACAGTCACGGTGGCAGTGTTGAATGCCAAGCCCTCCAAGAGCTGGAAGAGGTGGCTGTGGTGCCTGGGCTCCCCACACTCTGCCTCTCCTGGCTCCTCCCTCCCTTTCCGGCTCAGAGCAGGAATGCTGGGCAGGGCCAGCCCAACCCCTAACTTGAAGGGGCCAGGGCATCAGCCCCACCCATCTCACAAAGGCAGGTCAGAAGCACCCACACTCCTCCTCAGGCCTTGGGGCTCCTGTGTAAGTGGTACTGAGGCCCTGCTGCAGGGGAGCCGGCTGCGGGGAGGGAGAGGTCAGTGGACCCGGGACGACCCAACTACGTCTGCAGGAGCCCCAATCTATGCCCGACCAGCCTTGAAGGCACTCAGTACTGGGGGTGGGGAGACCCCAAGGGCTAGGTGAGCCCCAACAGTCCCTGGGTGGGCACTGAACTGCCACTTCCCCAGAACTCTGAGGTAACCCAGGAGGGCTGAGGGCAGGTGGCATGGATGGGTGGGTGGGGCTGTCTGCCAGGGGACAGGGACGACCAAGCCGCTTGACACCGCGGTGCCCTTTTGACCTGCTTGCCCTGCCCCAGGCCTGACGCCAGCCCTGGCTCGCCCTGGGTGTCACCTCAGGGCCCAGACCTGGCTTCAAACCCCTCTCCCCACCCCATCACCACCTCTCTTGGTGGCGCAATACGCAAAAATTCCTTAACCGGCGTCTGGCATCCAGCGTGCCTCCAGTATGCACGGGTGGCCGCCACTGTCTGATCAGCCAGTCACCCACCCAGCGCAAGGTTTAGGCAAGTCCACGGCCTCCCCCCATGTCACAGCACCCCGCACCCCCTTGATGGCCCGGCCCGAACGCGTGACTCGCTATCCCCCACGCCCACAGGTCTGTAGGAGCTTTGCCCTCCATGCTTCCTCTGCCTGAATGCTCCTCGGATCCTTCTGGAGACCCAGCCTCGTCTGGTGCTTCAGGGGCTGGCGTTGCCAGTCAGGGGCTGAGGGCACGGGTTCTGGAGTCCAGCCCTCGTTCTCACACTTAGTAGCCTGTTACTCAACATTAATCTCTTTGCGCTTCGGCTGCCGCTTTAAACCCATCCCTCCACACCTGCTTCACCGGTAAACGCTCTCGAACCACACCCACCAGCACCAGGTAAGGCAAGCAGGGAGCTCCATCCCCAAATCCGGGGGCTCTGCTTCCCGAGCCCTTGGCATGCGAGGGCAACACTAATGTTCTCCCCACACACTTCAGTGCGTGACTAACGAGTGGCAGACCCCGGCTCACTGGCAGAGCCAAGGTCTCACGGGTGGCTGTCCCAGGTGGGTGGAATGGGAGTCTGTTGGTGGCCCCCAGGTGAGAGCCAGGAGCAGGGTAAGGAGAGAGGATTGTATCTCCACAGTGGGTGACCGCTCCTGGTCAGAATTGCCTGGGTGGTAGTGAGCACCCTATTTTCAGGGACGGGCAAGCAGAAATGGGACAGGGTGGGGTAGGGTCTGATCAGGAGAAACTCCTTCAGGCGTGGGGGCCTCCCCCCTCAGCATCAGGAGGGTGATGGCAACGTCAAGCTGAAGGTGGTTTCTGGCTACACCAGGGGGCCGGGAGGTCAGGCTTGGAAGACCTCGGGTCAAAGAATGAAGCAGGAAGGTGGGGACTTTGCCAGAGGCAATGGCAACTGAGGCACAGTGGTACCGAGTGCCCAGGTGGCTAGACCAATCTCTCCCCCTCCCCTGGGGATGGGGTCTTGAAAGGGGTGGACCTTTTGGTCTCCATAATGCCCCCTAGGGCTTAACCTTCCCCTTGTCCTATCACTATGGAAACCGAGAATTTCCTTCCTGGGTCCCCATAGTAACCGACCCTGTTTCCATGGGGACCCCACACTTCCACATCAGCTTCCCAGTTGCCATGACAACTCCAGGGCTTACCAGCCCCTCCCCCCCCAACCTGGGCTCTGTGCTACCCTCCCCATCACCTCGGTCCTGCCCCTTCGGCTGCCTTAGTAATAAAGGCGGGGAAGAGGAAACCCTGGTTGCTCCTCTGAGGTATAAGCACTAAGGAGGCTATTCTGCCTCCCTTCTTCGCATTTCAAGAAGGTAAACTGAGGCACAGGGAGGCATATGATCCACCTAAACAGAGGGAGCAGAGGGCCTGACCAGGTTTCCACGAAGCAGCAGAGCTCATCAGTCAGGTGAAGGACCGGTGGGGGTGGACAGAGCAAGGTCAACTCCAGCTCCGACCCGACCTCCCCGGAACCCCAAGTCCTCAATGGCGTAATTGGAGAGTTCAGCCTGGGCTCCCCACCTGTACCCTGAATGTCTGCCCTGTCCTGACCTTTGCGGCCCCCCGAGCGCCCCCAGATGCCATGCCCCCCAGTGGGGGGCTGTTGAGCAACGCTCCTGCTCTGGCCCAAAGAGGGGCTGCTCATTTGCATGTTATTTTGCATAACTTTTACATTCTGCCCAACTGCCAGCCTGTTGGGTGCTGTTCCCAGTCCTCCTGTCCTCACCCCCTGGCTAGCTCTCCCTGGGGAAGCCCTCACCTACCACCCAGGCCTCCCCCTCACTCCTGACAACTGGCTTCTCATGCTTTCCACTGCCTCCTGGAGTTCCTGTCCCCTCTGCCCCCAAGGCCCAAACTCAGCCTCCAAAGGGATGACCGGTCACTGCCGTGGGGCCCATCTCTTGCGTCCGGCCACTCCGCTAATACCCGGGGAGCCCCTGCGAAACGTGAGGTGTGGGGAAACTGCCAAGCAGCAAGCACGGTGAGGGTGAAAATGGGGACCTGCCTGAGCTGAGGTCCAGCCCGGTCAGGGGGACAGGAGACGAAGGCCCCCTCAAACGGGAAGGAGAAGGCTCTATGCAAAGGAAACAGCTCATGCTGTCCCAGGGTGCAGACCCACCTGAGGCTTCCTGCCCACAGAACCAGACCTTTCCCAGGACGGAGACTGGGTCGGAGCTCTGCTGGACTCTGCCCCAAATGTGTCCAATGACCTTGCCATGCCCCTGCCTTGGTTTCCCTGCCCGGGCCCTGAGGGGCTCGGATTGAGTGAGCTGTCCACGGGCTACTTGTCTCTCAGCAGTACTCCTCCCTGCAGCCACCCCCCCACACTTGTGGCCCCCAGAGGGAGGGGGGTGGGCGGGTCTGAACTTGGGGTCTGTGAGGAGAAAGGAAGGGCAGAAAGGGGGGTGCTCCCCTGGGCGGGCCTAGACCCACAACTGGGAAAACAGGTTTGCCAGCTGATGTCAGCTCTCTGCAGAGGGGAGGGGCGCAGTTGTTGGGAGAACCTTCTGGCTGGGTGGCTGGCCAACTAGTGGTCTCTTAAAACTCTCTATCAGTTCAACCTCTTACCTAATCTTACCCCCTCCCCCAAGCACACACACACAATAGGTCCCTAGCAGGGCTCAAAGTAGCGCAGCCACCACTCCCTGGGAGCCCAGCGTGGAGGGGTGGGGACCTGTTCCGAGAGCCGGAGCAGGACCAAGTGGGCAGGAAGGCAGCACTGGGAGGTTGGCCGAAGCTTCCGGTTCATACTTACATCCTGGATTTGTTTGCTCAGCCCTAGGCCACCCCCTGACCGCCCAGGCTTCTAGGGCTACAACCAGCCAGCCTGTGCCCCAGACCAGCCCTGATGAGGTGAGGAGCTGGAGGGGAGAGGGGACTCCACACAGATGAGTGCACAACCCCTCCTGAGGGAATAGGGGGGGCCGACCATTTGCAGAGCTCAGATAGAAGGGGCAGCGGGAGGCAACCACGCTATGCTGGAGGTACAGTCCTGGGAGACCGTACCAAGACAGCTTGAAGACCCACCACTAACGTCCCTCAGACTCATTACCTGGTTCAAGCGTCCCTTCGCCTGGTTACAGGTGAAGACACTGGGGACCAAGAACCTGCCCACAGCCATAGGGGCAATCGGAGGCATGGGGGCCAGGGGCAGATTTCCTTCTGAATGTTTTCCCTTCCCGTCTTGGAGATGTCGACAGAGAGGCCAGGGTGAGGGGACCCAATGGGGCCAAGGAAGCAGGAGCTTTCTCCGGCGCAGACAAGCCATACTGGCTACCCCTCTGTAGAGTCTAAGCCACCCTGAGATCAAGGTTGGGCCAAATTTACAGATAGAGAAGTAGAGACTCGGAGGTGTACAGAGCTTGCCCGGGGTCACACACGCTACCTCCCGCCAGGGGCCTGTACCTCTCACCACCTGAGGGGACTCAATAAGCTGTGGCACTTATGGCCTGGATTCCAGGTCCCTAGGGCCCCAGTCCCAGCCTGCGGTCCTAGGAGACAGGCAGCCAGCCTCTTCACAGAGGGCCAGCTGATCTGGTCGTGAACTTCCCCCTGGTGATGAGATCAGGGGCCACACAATAGTCCATTGTGCCCAGGGCACACCTGAGCCAGCAGCACGATGCTGGGCAGGTGCAGGGAGGGAGGCCGACGCTAGGTAAGAGGAGGGGGCATCACCCTGGGATCCCTCCCTGCTGCGAAGCAGAAGGAAAGTGGGAGCCTATGTGTGTGAGACAGAGTGTGGTGGACACCAGGTTTTCAGCTCTGACAGGACACCTGGGTCAGAGTCACTCCCTTCAGCTTCAGAGGCCACTTGAGGTAGTCTCTGAGACAGGGCAGGGAGCTCAGGAGGGAAGGGCCTCCCTCCATCCCTTTCAAACATCCCTTCCAGCTCCCCCCCGACCCCCTCCTTCTGCATCCAAGGCAAATCTTTTCTTCTGGCTAGACCCCCAGGTCCACCCAGGGGTAGGGTAAGGGTAGGGGCCTCCTCGGGTCAGGGTCAGGGAGGAGCTCATCACTGCCGGTGCACTGGTGGGGAGCAGTCTGAGTTGACTCAAATCGGACCAAAGTAGGACCCTACCTCTCCCCTTCGCCTGCCTGCCGGCACCCCGGAGTCCACTCCGACCCACAGGCCATGACCACCCAATGGGACCGCGCCCACAGGAGAGGCAAGGCCAAATGCAAACTAAGGCTTCCTGCCTCTCCCAACCCTCCCAGTCTCTCGTTTATTTTCCGGGCCTCAGTTTCACCATCTGTGAAAGGGAGAAGTGTCCGGCCGGCTGTATCCGGGCCCCTCTCCTCATCAGGCACGACCGAGGCTGCGCGGTCCCCACCCAAGAGGCTGCAGTGAGGGTCTGCACGCCCGCGAGGGTCATCCGCCAGATAGAAGTGCTGGAAGCACCGGCGGGCCGGGGGGCGGCGCACACGTGTGTGCGGAGCCCAAGTCCGCCCGGCGCGCGCGCATCTACGCGGCCCCGGGGGCGCGGGGCGCAGGTGCAGCAGGCGCGCTGAGCGCGCCGAGCTGGGGGCACAGCGGGAGCGGCGCGGGGCTGGCTCACCTGAGCATAGTAGAGCAGCCACAGCTCGTACAGCCGCTCCGAGGCGGCCATGGCCCGGCCCGGCTCCGGCCCTGCTGCGCGCCACCTGCCGCCGCCGCCTCCTCCGCGCCGCCCGCCGGTTGCCCTCGGCCAGACCCATGGGCGGAGGGCGTCACTTCGGGGCGGAGCGGCGCGGTACTACTCGGGGAAGTCGTACTGGCCCCCGCCGCGCCGAGCCACCCAGTCTGCACGCTCCTCCTCCTCGCGGCCGGCCGCCGCCCGGCTTCCTGCACTTAGCTGCCGTTACCGCCGCCCCGCCTCTCCCGGGACCGTGCAAAGGGCGGGGAGCCCCGAGGGAGGAGGAGCTTGAGGTCAGGGCGGCCCGGGAGGGCGCCCCGCAGCCCGGATCTCAGCCGTCGGCGCCCCTAAAAGCGCCTTGGGAAGGGTCGATCTGAGCCTCCCTGACCAGGGCCGGAGTCAGGTTTTCCAGACTTGCCCCTAGTGTAGATGCACCCCCGGAGCAGCCCGTCTGGCTGGAATTGCCACTTTATGTGCAAGGACCGGGGTCTTGGGGGAGGGGCCGTGGGCCGCGTTCGGATGGCCAGGTTCCGTCAACAAATAATGGTAACAACAACCATGATGACACTTGCCGAGTTTACCACGTGCCTGGTGCTGTTCTAAGCACTTCAGTGGGGAGACCAGACATGCAGTGCTTTTCCTTCTACTGTTTGCGGAGCGGGATGGCAGCAGGGCGTGCCCGAAATAGTTCTGGAGGAGCAGTGCCCTCCATCTGTCGGGCAGATCCCTGGAAGATTGAGGCAGTCCTCACGGGTCCCCTCCCGCGAGGATTCTAGACGCTCCAGCGGGGGCGTCCTCCACTCCAGGGCTCAGCACTTGGCGTCACATCTTTTGTTTTCTTTAACCTCAAGAGGTTAAAGGCAGGAGGATGTCTCGTGCCTCTGTTTTACAGATGGAGAAATCGAGGCCCAGATAAGCCAAATGAGAATCACTTGGGTAGCCAGGGACAGCGTGGAGAGGGATGGAGGCCTGACTGACTCTTTGCTGGGCCATTGCCACCATCAACCCTTGGACCCCACTCTCCTCCCCAAACCAGCCTGCCCTGGAGGCGAGGGGCCCCCTGGTGTTGGGCAGGGGTTAGGCCCTCTGTTGGAGCTGAGAAGTTTGTGGAGCTCAGAAAGGTACCATCAGCTAGAGGAACTGGAGTCTGGAGTGCCCTAGACCTTGAGTGGCCAAGAGAAGACAGACTCTGTCCCCATCCCCATCCTTTTCTGTCTTCCTGGCTTCTTAAGCAGCCCCTCTACTCTGGGCTTTTTTCCTGCCCTGTCCATCCTGCCTCGGAGCTGACATTTCCTGAGCACTTACTGCCTGAGAACCCGGTTCTGGCAAGTCACCCCTCCTGATGCAGGGGAACAGGGCACCAAAAGGTTAGTGAGGTCAAGAGAGTCATTTTGGAGGGACTGGACAGAGGTCTTGTGGCACAGGGGCCTCTAAGGGGAACCGGGAGGAGTGGGCATTTACCTGCTACCAGCCTGGGAAGGGAGGCCCCAAGCAGGAAACAGCTCTGCTGAGACAAGTCATGGTATGTGTTGGGGGAGGAGGGACATGGCCTCTGTGTGGCTTTTGGGACCTCGACATCTTGTCAGAAGATCTTGACTTCAGGGGCGCCTGGGTGGCTCAGTCGGTTAAGTGTCCAACTTCAGCTCAGGTCACAATCTTACAGTTCATGGGTTTGAGCCCCATGGAGCTCTGTGCTGGCAGCTCAGAGCCAGGAGCCTGCTTTGGATTCTGTGTTTCCCTCTCTCAGCCCCATCCCCACCTGCACTCTGTCTCTCAAAAATGAATAAACATTAAAAAAAAAATCTTGACTTCAGCCAAAGTGGTCTCCTGGTTATCAGGGCATGCTGGTTAATGCAGGAAAGAAGACCCTGGCGGCTCCTGCTGGGGAGCAGTGCACCTCCCGGCCACCTGTTGCAGTCATAGCCAAACCAACTCTCAGCTTGCTTCTCAGGAACTAAGCTCAGGAGGTTCCTGGGGCCCATTGGGCTGGGCTGGGTATTCTGACCCTGAGTACTTTGCTGCTTCAGGGTGCTTGGAGGTGGTAGGGGATCATCCTTGAGGCCGAGGAAATGGCCACTGCGCAGGAGCTGAGAGTGCTCACAGTGGACATTTAAGCCCATGATCAAGTCCATCGGGAGATACTTGACAGCTGGAGAGGAAGGAAGAGGCAGATCTCTTATGGGAGTGGAGAGTCAGGGAAGACTTCTTGAAGGTAGTCGGGCCTTGAAGAATCAGGACAAGTAGACAAGGAGGGTCAGCAAGTTCCAAGCGGCCAATACATAGTGCGCTGTGGTTGGCGCTTGTTTCGGCAAAAGCCGAGCGATCGATGCGCTCTATCCTCCTTCAGTCAGGTCTGATTCCACTTGCTACTTTCTCACTGATTGGCATTGGACCAATCGAGCCTTACGGCCTTTACTTAGCCGTGCCCTCCCCTCCAGCAGGCGAGGCGAGTTGCGGGGAAAGATAGGGCGGGCCCTTCTATAGCAACTCGATATTGATTGGCTCTCAAGACTTCCTGTTCTCCCATTCCTGTTCCTGGATTGGCCGCCAGAGGTTCATCTACTCCCTGGGCCTGCGCGTTGCGGGACGAAGGAAGAGGCGGGCGGACAACATGGCGGCTCCTGCAGCTGGTGTTGGCCGGCTAGAGGAAGAGGCGTTGCGGCGAAAGGAACGGCTGAAAGCCCTACGGGAAAAAACCGGGCGCAAGGTGAGGAATGCAGAGTGAGGGCCGTGGCTGAGGCAGTCAGCATTGGGATCCAGAACAGGGACGAGAGGACAGGAGACTTGGAGAAGGCAGCTGCTGAGGACGCGCATGCGCGCCCGTCTGGAGCATGCGCAACGAGTCGGAGCCCGCCTACCAAGCCTGTGCTAGCTAGCTGGCTGAGACTTTCTTGGCGTACATGCCGTGGTCGCGCATGCGCGGGGACTGGGAGGGCGGTGGTCTGCGCGCTATGGTCTTTTTGGCTACTGTCTGGTGTTCCCCGCATGGGTCTCCAGGGCAACTTCTAAATTGGAGATGCTCGTTGGATTAGGCGTGATTTTTTCGCATATGAACGCCGTGAATCATCCGTTTCCCCACGACCTAGCCGGCCTTCCGCCTCTGGTGAATTCACTGAATCTGGCAGACCCCTGTCCGCCAGCGCGCCTCGGGCAAGATTGCACGAGACTATGCTCTGGGAGCTGAGCCGGAGTCGTTGAGTACAAAGTTTAAAAAGAAGAACTCAATTTCTTGAGTATGGTGCACCTCAGGGAAAGGGAAGAACACCAGGCTACTTCTCTGGGGATGGACCTCTTAGTCCTATTAGTTGCCAAACTTGGAAGCCTCTTCTTTGCTTTTGTTTGACACCAAAATAGTCCGATTCCGTTTCCATTTTATTGATCTTTCTGAGTAATCAGGAGGAAGGAGAGCTCTGAGACAAACGGCTTCACCGCCTTGAGCCTGTTTCTTCATGTCTGCAGTGGAGCATAACAACTCCTCTATGTTCTCGCTGGGTTATTTTGAGATCTGACAGGATCATCTGTATGAAAGGGCACTAGAGACCACAGAGGGGGGAGGTTGTCGGTTCTGCTCTCCTTGGATGAGCCAAAGCTATCAATGCTACAAAACGCAAAGGATGGTAAATGTCTAGACCTTTGAGGGATGGGGGAAAACAGGGACTCAGCTTTCCAACTTTAAAGAATCAGGCTGGTCAATCTACAGGGCGGTCTGGTGTCCTGAGGGAAAGTACAAGGGGAAGTAATAGTGAAAACTAGCCAGATTGGCTTCTGCTTTTGTTGGCAACTTGTGGGCCCCATCAGATTGTTGTGCTGGAAAACTCCCCGGCCTAGGGAAGCTCAAGCCTCAGCCTCTCAGTGGCTAGCCGACCTGTGCTGTTGGTGTGGATTTAAGGCCCAGATTACTGGGGCTGGACTTGAGGTCAGAATACAAAGGACAACGCATCATCTTCAGGGCCCATTGCCATGAGAAGGATGGCCAGGCCATCAGGAGTACTGGCTTTTAAAGAAAGATTCTCTCAGAGCGCCTGGGTGGCTCAGTGAACCGACTCTTGATTTTGGCTCATGTCATGATCTCACCATTTATGGGATCAAGCCCTATGTCGGGCTCTGTGCTGACAGCATGGAGCCTGCTTGGGATTCTCTCTCTCTCTCTCTCTCTCTCTCTCTCTCTCTCTCTGCCCCTCCCCAGCTCCTGGTCTAACTAACTAAATAAATAAATAAATAAACAAACAAAAAAGTGGGATTCTTTCAATGGGCTGAAAATGTGGCCTGGTTGCTATTTTTTTCTCAGTTTTTTTTTATTGTGGTAGAATACACATAACGTAAAATTTACCATTTGAAATATGTTCATAATATCGTGTAACTATACCACTATGTCCAGAGCTTTGTAATCATCTCAGATATAAACTCTGTGCCCATTAAACGATAACTCCCCCTTCCCCTCTCACCCCAGCAGCTGACAACCACCGTTCTATGAATTGGACTACTTTAGGTATCTTACATAAGTAGAATCATATAGGGTTTGACTTTCTATGACTAGCTTATTTCACTCAGTGTAGTGTTTTTACAGTTTATCCACGTTGGAGCGTGTGTGAAATTTCGTTCTTTCTAAGGCTCAATAATACTCCTTTGTACACACATCACATTTGTTTATCCATTCATTTGGGGTTGCTTCTGACTTCTGGCTGTGAGTACTGAATGTACAGATACCTGCTTGAGTTTCTGGTGTTTGCAGTTCTTTCGGGTATGTTCCCAGAACTGGAACTTTTGGATTATGCTCTAAGGAACTGCCTGCCGTATTTTCCCCAGCAGCCACATCGGTTTGCATCTCCAGCAGCCCGTGGGTTCCCGTTTTTCCGCATCCTCATCAGCGCTTGTTAGTTTCCGTTGTGTTGATTATAGCCGTCCTAACAGGCATGAAATGGTATTGCATTGTAGTTTCGATTTGCTTTTCTGTAATGATTAGTGATCTTGAGAATCTTCTCATGTGCCCGTGGCCATTTGTGTATCTTCTTTGGAGAAATGTCTGTTCAGAGAAATGTCCTTTGCCCATTTTTCAGTTGGTTTTTGTGATTGAATTGTAGGAGTTCTTAATATATTCTGCATATTAATCCTTTATGAGATATGGGATTCACAGATATTTTCTCCCATACCCAAAGTTGTCTTTTCGCTTTCCCAATAATGTCCTTCGATGCACAAAGTTTTTAATTTTGATAAAGTCCAATTTACCTATTTTTCCTTTTGTCGTTCTGGCTTTTGGTGTCTTACCTAATGAACCATTGTCAAATCCAGAATCCTGAAGTTTTCCCCTGATGTCTTCTTCTAAGAGTTTTATGCTTTTAGCTCTTACATTTAGGTCTTTGATCCGTTCTGAGTTAATTTTTATGTACGGTATAATGTAAGTGTCTAATACAGTCTTTTGCATGTGAATACCCAGCTTTCTCGGTACCATTTGTTGGAAAGACTGTCCTTTCTCTGTTGAATGACGTTGGCACCCTTGAATGACCATATGGGCGAAAGTTTATTTAGGGGCTCTCTATTCTATTCTATTGGTTTATACATCTGTCATTATGCCAGTACTACACTGTTTTGATTACTAGAGCTCGTAGTAAGTTTTGAAATCAGGAAGTGTGTGTCCTCTGACTTAGTTCTCTTTCAAGATTGTTTTGGCTTTTGTGGATCCCTTGAGATTACATATAAATTTTAGAATGGATTTTTTCTGTTTGTGCAAAATACACCATTGAGATTTTGATAGGGATTGCACTGAAGCTGTAGATCATTTTGGGAAGTGTTGCCATCCTAGCAATATGTCTTTCAATCCATGAGCATGGGATGTCTTTCCATTTTAAGTCTAATTTTTTTCAGCAGTGTCGTTTAGTGTTCATTGTACAAGCCTTTAGCTCCTTGGAATTTATTCCTAAGTATTTTGTTCTTTTTGCTGCTGTGTAAATGGAATTGTTTTCTTAATTAACTGTTCAGGGTGTACATTGCCAGTGTATGTAGAAATGCAACTGATATTTGTCGATTTGCAAAATGAACATCCTGGAACTTTGCTGAATTTGTTATTCTAACAGTTTTTTTCCGTGGACTCTAGACTTTTTTGCATATAAAATCATATCATCAGTGAACAGAGACAGTTTTGCTTCTATTCCAATTTGGATATCTTTTATTTCTTTTTCTTGCCTCATTGCCCTGGCTGGAACTTTTAAGTGTCGTGTTGGCCAGAAGTTGTGAAAGCAGTCATCCTTGTTTTGTTCCTTATCATAAGGGAAAATCTTTCAGTCTTTCACCATCAAGTGTGACATTCACTGTGGGTTTTTCAAATATGACCTTTATCATGTTAGGGAAGTTTCCTTCTGTTTCTAGTTTGTTGGTGTTTTTATCATGAAAGAGAGTTGAATTTTGTCACATGCTTTTCATTATCAGTTAACATGATCATGCAGTTTCTTTCCCCTTCATTCTGTTATCATGTTGCATTAATTGGTTTTTGTATGTCGAACCATTTTTTGCATTGCAGTTAGTAAATTCCCCTTGGTCCTTCGTCCTTGCCTGATTCAGTTTGCTGTATTTTGCTGAGGATTTTTGCATCGGTGTTTGTCAATATGAGTTTGTACTTTTCTTGTAATGTGTGTGGCTTTGGAATTAGGGTAATGCTGAACTCCTAGAATGAGTTAGAAAGTATTCCCTCCTCTTCAATTTTTTTGGAAGAGTTTGAAAAAGGATCGGCGTTATTTCTTTAAATGTTCGTAGAATTCACCAGGAAAGCTATCTGGCCCCGGGCTTTTCTTTGTTAGGTGGTTTTTGATTACTTATTCAGTTTCCTTATTAGATGCCTATAGATGTAAGTTTTTTCTATATAGAGATGTATAGACGTATTCAAATTTTAAAATTTTTTCATGAGTCAATTTAGGTACATTGCTTGTTTCTAGGAGTTTGTCCATTTCATCTAGATTATCCAATTTGTTAGAGTACCGATTGTTACTTCCGTTGGGTTTAATCTTCACAGTTCTGGCCTCAGAATGTTCTTGGCTGTGAACTCATTTCTAAAAAATGTGCAGTCGGAAATCACGTGGCTTCTGTCTTGGAATTGAGAGTTCACCGGCTTTTGGAGTTTCCTTCCATTCTTTTTAAGGAAGAGTTGTTGTGAAGCTACATTCTTGACTCCTTTGGAAGCCTTTTCCTTTCCTGGTGCATCTTTCCTACCCAGGAGCTCCTGATTTTTCTGTCCTCTGTAGTCCTTTTCTTGCGAAGGGGGAGTTAGAATATTTTGTGGACTCTTCAGTTTGCAGGCCGTAGTGCCAATAGTGGGTCAGTGGAAAAGACAACTTTGGAAATGAGAGAAAATATCTGTGAATTCCATATCTGATAAAGGGTCAACGGTGGATCAGTGAAGTGTGGTTTGGCTTGGTTCAAAATGGGTTATTGGAGCTTGTAATTCATTCCATCAACAGACATGCACCGAGGGCCTACTGTGCACCAGTAATTTAGGCACCAGAGGTACAACAGTGAACAAAGCAGATAGAAGTCTCCGCCCCAAGAAGCTTGCATTTAGCTGGAGAGACAGATGGTCGGGCAACATACGTAATACTGGATAGAGAAGGTGCTATGGAGAAAAGGAAAGAAGGGAGGTGGAGAGTACACAGTGCGCCTGTTTTTCTCTGTAGCTCCTAAGGGTTTAATTTCCTTTACTAAAGACAACAGTGTTTTCAGATTTAACATGGTAATGGTGCCAGTTGCCTGCTTTATCTTATCTAGGTCTGGATGACCACCCTGAGAAGAAGAAAGGAGGAGGGTTAATCTATAGGCGGAAGCACTGAGGCTCATAATTGGGAGGTGGTTTGCCTAAGGTCACGGAGCTAGGAGGTATCCCAAGTGAGCGTTAAGGTTAAGAGAGGCCACAAGAACATGCGGTGACTCTTTTTATGCCCTGACTTGGACTGGTTGCCCAGGCGCAAGGTAGGGGCGGCTTGAAAAACTTCACTGTATGCTTCCTGATACCTTTTGGTTTGTGAGTTACATGCTCAAAACAAAAGCAAAAAACAAAAAACCGCAACAGTGGAAAAAGCATACAGGTCCCAAGTCCAGGCTGCCCTTATATACAGGTCTTAATCCCCTCTGGATCCTGATTTCTGGCGCTCCTTTCCCCTGATGAGGATGGGTATAGCCTTATCTGCCACAGTTCTCTCTCTCTCTCTCTCTCTCTTTTATGGTAAAACACATATAACCTAAAACTTGCCATTTAAGCATTTTTCAGTGGCATTAGTATATTCACAGTATATTGTACAACCGTCGCCACTAATTCCAAAACGTCTTCATCACACCAAACAGCAACACGACACCCATAAAGCAGTAACTCCCCATTCCCCTCTCCCGAGCCCCTTGCAACCTCAAAGCTGCTGAATCTGCCCAATCTGAGTACCTCATGCAAGTGGAATCTTTGTCCTTTTGTGTTTGGCTTGTTGCATTTAGCATAAGCATGAGTTTTCAAGGTTCTTCCATGGTCGGGCATATAAGAGAATTCTATTCCGTTTTAAGGCCGCGTAATGTTCCCCTGTATGTATGTACCACAGGCAGCGGGTGGTCATTCCTTCATCTGCGGATGGACACCTTTTGGCTATGGTGACTAAGGCTGGCATTGGCATGTTTGTTGGTGGGCTTACTGGTTTGTAAGTGTTGTTGGAGTCCCCGTCTTCAGCTCTTGTGGATATATACCTAAGGAGCGGAATTGCGGGGTCTTGTAGTAATTCGGTGTTTAACTTTTAGAGGAGCCCCCACACTGTTTGCCACAGCAGCTCTACCGTTTTCCGCTACCACCAGCAGCGCCCGAGGGTTCTGATTTCCCTACATCTTGCCAACAGTCATTTGCCTTAAAAAAAAAAAAATTATAAGGGTGCCCGGGTAGCTCAGTCGGTTGAGTGTCCAATTTCCTGATTTCCACTCAGGTCATGATCCTAGGGTCGTGGGATCAAGCCCCACATTGGGCTCCGTGCTGAGTGTGGAGCCTGCTTGAGATTCTGTCTCTTTCCCTCTGCCCCTCTCCCCCACTTGCATGCGTCTCTCTCTAAAATAAAAAAAGATAGTTATCCTAGTTAGGTGTGAAGTGGTATCTCATTGTGGTTTTGATTTACATTTCCTTGACGGTGAGTGCCGTAGAGCATCTAATCATGTGCTTATTTGCTATTTGTGTGTGTTCTTTGGAGAAATACCTATTCATATCCTTTGCCTGTTTTTCAGTTGAGTTGGTTTTCTGTTGTTGAGCTGTAGTTGAATTGTTTATATATTCTGGGTACTAAGCCATTATTAAATATGGGATTTCCAGGTGTTTCTTCCCCGTTCTGTGGGTTGTCTTTTGGTTGTGTCCTTTGATGGCATAAAAGTTTTTAAGTTTTATTTATTTTTTCTTGTAAGAGTGCGCTTCGCATCAGATTTAATCTACAGTTCTTAAGTAATATTTCTATTACTGAAATATGTAATGGCATCAATGGCTGAGAGAAAGACAGTCAAGGGTCTCCAGTTTAAGTTAATTTTCAGCCCACAGTCATTCCCTGTGAGACGTCTGAGAGGTGAGTCTGGGGAGGAAGTAAGGCTGGCCGCGGGGAGACGGGGAGCAGGGAGTCCCCTCCCGCAGAGTGGAAGTGGCTCCCCACTTGTAGCTCAGTCGTCTGATGTCAAGATGAGAACTGACTCCAGGGTCCAGCACTTTCTCAGCCTCCTCCTACTGACGGAGAGTACCTGTCTGCCGCAAAGGGATGGCTCCTTGCTGGTCCCCTAGCACTCAGTGCCAGGTCCCTCGTTGATACCTACACGCACATGGTTTTGCTGGAGGCATCACGATTTCGTGCATGGGGTTGATGTCCCTCATGGCGCCAGCTCCCTCCACTCCCCGCAGCAGACTGTAAGCTTGGTTTGGTGACAGTACGGGGGAGGGCCAGTCCTGACACTGTGGCAAAATGGAGACAAGATCCGGGTCGTGAGGTTTCCGCATGTTACTCGGCCGTAGAGTTCGGCTGTAGTTGTGTAGCTGGCAGTCTTTCAAAGTACTTCCTTGCCAGCCCACCTGATTGATTGGTGAGGGGGCCAGCCAAGAGGTTCGGAGGTGCCAGGGTGCCCACAGCTAAGGAGCATAAGTGACTTCTGGATTCCAGCATGCACGAGCCCCGGGAAGAGGAGAATTCCATGCAGGGTGCAGGACTGACTGCCTGTGGGTCAGCAAGCCCAGGCCGATAGGTGGGAAGAAAACATTGGCTATTAGACTCTACTGCAGGGGGTCATATTTCCTGGGAAAGCCAGGCTGGGTCTGGGGATGCTTCATGAGAAGGCAGAGTGGAATTTGGGCCAAGCCGTGGAGGAAGGGACCGGGAAGTGAATGTTGAGGTAGCTGGAAAGGAGTACTCCAGGGGAGCAGTTCAGAGGTGGGAATACTCGGGGGTACAGAGGGGACGGTCAGGGATGCTCCAAAGGGTTTGACAGCAAGCAGTTGGCAGTGATTGGGGTAAGGGTGAGGTCTGGAAGTGCTGCTTTGGTGGCCAAGTTCTGCAGGAGCCTGGGCTTCTAGCTGGGAGGGCAGTGTCCCACATTTCTATATCGTACTTGAACCTCATTTCTTGGTGCTCGTGTAGAAGTTCCAAGCTGGGTGAGTAGGTGAACAGTTCAAGGCTGTGTAGACGGAGCTCTGTGGCATCTCTCTAGGGTACTATCCCGCAGGGCAGTGCAAGACAGCTTCGTCCTTCTCTGATGGCTTTCTCAGCAACCAGGTGGAAGCTACTAAAGGTCATTAACTTGGCCGTGGGTTTTCCCGAGCATTTAGCCTGGATTGGGCTGTCTCGTTCTGTCCCGCAACAGGAAGTCTGGTCGTGCGCCTGGCCAGCCCCTTGGGCTGTGCGTGAGCTCAGGAGCAAGTTTCGGTTGTCAGCTTGTGGCTTCCCCAGCAGTGCCTGTCGCTCACCCGCTCTAGAGACCGGAGCAGTAGGACTTGGTGTGGCCACGACAGTGTTCTACACAGAATCTGTGCTGCCCGGTACCCTAGCCACAAGCCACATGTGGCTCTTGTGCCCCGGACCAACAGGATGTTTCATTAAATTTATATGCTTTTAGTTAATTTATATTTAAACCACCACACTTGACTTCAGGTTGCCTTATTGGACAGTACATCTCTGGAGGACTTGTTCCCTCCTGCCCAACTCGTAAGAGGCTGTGTCTCTGCCTGAACTCCTGTTTATTGAGATCTACGAAGAAAAGGGTAAGGGGAAACCCAGAAGACCACGAATCAGCCTTGGGGAGCCTAGAGTTGGGGCGGAGGGCTCCGAAGTTCAGTCTTCATGGCCGGTGTCTGCAGCAGATGCTTGTTTCTGGCCTCGTGTACGTGCATCTGGTGGAGTTCAGTGCTGACGGTTCATCGAGGTACAGTTGTGAGCTACGTGCTCAAGAGACCAGCAGTCTGGAGAGTGGGAGCAGCGCCAAGGTGGAGGGGAGCACGTGGATAATCTCGGACTTGGGTGCACCCGGGAGGGTCTTGGCCGATGTGGGCTGACGGTGGAAGGGGGAGCTGGAGGGACGGGGCTGGCCATTGTTGGGGAGGGGCAGTGAGGGATGGGGCGGGGTGGGGGCGGAGAAGAGCCCAGTGTTCTGGGTGGGAGTCAGGCTTGTCCATGCCCTGCTCATCCCTCAGGAAGTTGCCTGTGGCCTGACCTCATGTGGCCGTATCCCCATGCGCAGCAGCCTGAGGGCTAAGTCAGCGGAGGAGTCCCTGCCTCCACGTTGACAGCCTCTTGCAGATCGGCCATCGTAACATTTACGTGGCAGTTTGTGATGAGATCTCACGATTTGCTCAGTCCTCGGGCAGCCCTTTGAGGTAGGTTTAAAACAGCTTATGCCTGTTTAATAGACAGGGAAGCCCTGGCCCTGTGTCCCTCTCCACTTCTCACCCCCCGGGTGCTTAGGAAGAAGCAGCTCCCAGGATGGGGTCTCCTTCCCATCACACACAGAAACTGCCATCAGGCCGCTTGGTGGGAGCTCGGTGGTGTAGTGGAGAGCATGCGCTTTGGAGCCAGATGGATCTTTTTTTTTTTTTTTTTTAAGTTTATTTCTTTATTTTGAGAGAGAGAGCAGGGGAGGGGCAGAGAGAAAGGGAGAGAATCCCAAGCAGGCTTTGCACTGTCAGCACAGAGCCTGATGCGGGGCCTCAGCGAACCTTGAGATCATGACCCGAGCTGAAATCAGGAGTAGGACGTTTAACTGAATGAGCCACCCCGGCGCCCCCTAGATGGATCCGATTTAAATCTCAGCTCCACCCATCCGTGGGACCCAGAGTGGATCTTTAAAACTCTGAGCCTCCTTGGCCTTGTCTGTAAAATCGAGACATGGCTTCTGACCTCATCAAGTAGCAGGAAGAACAGAGAAAGAGCCAAAGTGGCTTGTTCAAGGTCTTACCCACGGGCCTTTTGTAAGCGTGGGTATGTGTCCTTTCTCACCCACACTGTCGAAGTGAGGAAGTTTGAGTGGCCCTCCAGCCTGCTCTGGTGGTGACAGTGGGTGGAGCTGGCATTTCCGAGGGAAACAAAGAGGACATCTTGCTGGTCCCCCTGGCTTTCCTCCGCCTAGCTCTCCTTCCTTCAAGGTGGACTTCACGTTTAGTGCAAAGTGTTAGATTAACAAAAGTGGATTGGCAGAGCCACAGCCAAGGTGGAGTGTGTGTTCCCCATTCTTCCAGAGGACCAGCCTTCTCTTCCTCAGCTCTGCTCAGACCCTGAGGTCTTGGAGCCAGTGAGAGGCAGAACCTTGTGGTTGGGAAATTTGGGACTCTCGACACAGACACCTGTTGAACCAGTGTTGCAGCTTTGGATTGAGTCATCCCTTCGGAGGGCCTTAGCTTGTTCCTGTGTGTGATGAAGGTGTCGGATCACTCTGGGGTTCTCAGACCTACCTGTGCGTCAGGATCACCTGGGGAGTCACGGTTCTCTTCTCTGGCTCCACCCCAAATCGCCTATTGAGATCTTGGTATGGAGCCTAGAAATCACGCGTTTTTAAAGATCCCCAGATGATTCTTTTTTTAAAAAATTTTTTTTTATGTATCTCTGATCACTTCCTTGACACTCTCCCTTGATGAAAGAAGTAGAACACTTCCCCTCCCTGGGGCGTTTGTGGCTCATCCTCACGGTAGGAACTCTGCAGTCAGCCATCAAACAGGTATTTATGGAACACCAGCTGTGTGCCAGGCCTGGGGATCCAGGTTGTGAATGAGACCACCTTCTCCACCTCAAGGGGCTTCCCTAGGAGGGGTGGGGAGACTGTTTACATATGAACAGGAAAGATAGTGTCAGGAATGTGTGAGTGTCAGGGCATGCGCGCACGTGTGTGTGTGTGTGTGTGTGTGTGTGTGTGTGTAAGGAGGGGCTGTGCCTAAGACAGGAAGACCCCTCTGAGTGGAGACTAGAGATGGTGGTGGTTACGGGGGAAGGATGGGATGCCAGGATCTAGGGAGAGCATTCTAAGCTGAGCAGAGAACTAGCTTGGCTTGTTTGAGGGGCAGAAAGAACCCCCGTGTGGCAGGCATCGAGTGAAGTGTTGGGGGGTAGGGTGGGAGGGCAAGTAGGGAGGCCCTGGCAGGCTGGGGCCACAGGGGCTGGGCTCTAGGGGCTACAGGGAGCCATTGAAGGCCTGAGGGCTGGGCCCTGTCCTGACCGTCTGTGGAGGCAGGAGGCTGCTGTGTTAGTCCAGCTGTGACAGGCACAGGACATCCTGGCAAGTGGGCTGTGGGGGTGAGTGGGCTGGAGGGATGGTGGTGCCGGTACCTGAGGTGAGACGTACAGGGAAATGTTTTTTTTTTTTTTTTTTTAACGTTTATTTATTTCTGAGAGACATAGAGACAGAGTATGAGCAGGGGAAGGGCACAGAGAGAGGGGAGACACAGAATCCGAAGCAGGCTCCAGGCTCTAGGCTCTGAGCTGTCAGCACAGAGCCCGACACGGGGCTCGAACCCACAGACCGTGAGATCATGACCTGAGCCGAAGTCGGCCGCTTAACCGACTGAGCCACCCAAGCGCCCCCAGGGAGATGGTTTTGAAGGGGAATCACAAGTGTGGCGTGGGCCACATTCGGCCTATTAGCCATCTAGATGGAAAGAGCCTGTCAAGAGGGTGTTGGGACCACAGAGAGATGCCTGTGTGGGTAGGATCTTGAGCCCTGGGGCTAGCGGAGGTCCCATGGGGTGCGGGGTTTAGCCAGCAGAGACAGAGGGCTGGGGGGCAGGCAGTGTCCAGGGGCTCACCCTGCGGTGTGTCGGAGGCACTGGGGTAGGGGGCAGTGGGGCTGAGAAAAGCCAGGTGAGGACCGCTGGGTTTGGACCGGCCAAGGTGACGGGCAAGTGATTTTGGTCCAGCTCTTTCCCGGAAGTGCATGCGGGAGGGGAAGGTGCAGGGGGGGTCCCGGCCACAGCTGTGCCGTGGATTGGGCCTGTCCACTGCTTCGAGGCTTCACCAGCCTTCACCTGTGCGACTCACTCATCTCCCAGGAGAGGCAGCACCAGGCTGAGGCAGTGCTCCTGTGGCCTTGCACCCTGGGCTGGCCAGGTGTTGTGGAGCGGGCGGCCCTCCCCATCCCTTCGCTGCGGGCGGGCAGGCCGGCCCTGAGGGCTGCTCCCGCATGAGCTGAATCTGCCCCTGAGTAAGGCTGGCGGCTTCACTCACGGTTCCCTGCACGGGGGTTGCTGGAAGGATTGCTTTTTGCCACCTTGCTCAGCTAACTCTGAGACCAATGGATAGAGAAGTCTCTTCACGTTCCAGAGCTTTGTGAGTCTTTGGCCGGAAGTCTCCGGAAGTCGCCGAGGCAACCGCTGCCTCCCAGGATGAGGATGAAGTGGGGATGGTGTGTGCAGAAAGTTGGAAAGTGGAAAGTGCGTGTGAGCGTTTATCGTTTCTGCACATTTGTGTTTTACCCCTAGGGAGGACCCCTTTATTTTGCAGATGTGACAGCGGAGACCTGGACAGGGCCCACGCCCTGGTCCTCTGACCTCGGTCACCTCCCTGGGGAGCCCCCCACCT
Source organism: Paguma larvata (assembly GCA_030068075.1). Lineage (NCBI taxonomy): Eukaryota > Metazoa > Chordata > Mammalia > Carnivora > Viverridae > Paguma > Paguma larvata. The sequence goes on along the minus strand of CM057842.1, from coordinate 15,519,891 downwards.
CCTGGCCAAGTCCCGTGGTGATCTCCCCGTGGAACTGGTGCCGCTTCCCCTGGGAGCCAAGCAGGGAGGGCTCTGCCGAGAAGGGGAGAGACTACTGGCCTGGGCTGGGGTGAGCCTCTGCGTGTCCCTCAGACGACAGGGCTTCTGGAGGCAGATGCACGCTGTTCTGGATCCTTCACTGTTTAGCTCACCTGTCACCGGAGGCAGCCTCACGAAGCAGCCCCGGGCAGGAGGCCATCAGATGAGGTCCCTCTTTCTTGCTCCGCGACTGACACGTTGTTGGGGCCTCAGTTTCCCCTCTGAGTGACTCCTGTGGCGTGACAAGATGTAACCAGGTGTTTGCAAGGCCTCGCCGATGGGGGACGGGGAGTTGAAAAGCAAAGGAATCTTGAAATTCAAGCTGGATTTCATTTCATTTTTCTGTTAGCATTTGCAACAAAAGAATTTTTGTGACCTAGGCGGTGAATCCCTCAGTTGTCCTTGCCTGTTTCCTAGAGCCGGGAGAGCGTGTGCTTCCCTCGGGGGCGCTGTCCTCTGGGTGTGCTTTGGGGTCTGGGGTGTTCCTCGCTTCGAGGACGGACTTCTTATTGTCCTCTCTTTAGATACTAGTAATGTATTTTTGGTTCGTACATGGGCTTAACTTCTGTTTTTAACAACTCTGTAGTGGCATTAAAAAAATCCCTTTTAACTGAAGTGTACCGTACATAGGAGGAGGAGACAAGTCAGCCCAGTGATTTTTTTTGTTTTTACCACACGAGCAACATCATGTAATCTGTCAGTCAGATCGAGAAAACACGGCAGCATCCCAGAACCCCCTCCTGCTCCCTGCCCGGGTTGCTGGCGCCCCGAGAGTAATTGTTCGGGACTTTCAACACCGTAGATTGGCTTTTCTTTTGAACTTTACATAAATGGAATCATCCGGTACATACTCTTTGGGGTCTGGCTTCTTTCCTTCGTTGTCGTGTCTGAGCCATCGGGTGTGGCGTCAGTTCATTCTAAGTGCTGTCCAGTGTTCCATTGTTTGAATATACCCCGCGAGATCTGTCCTCTAGATTTTGGGGCTGGAGCCGTAACGGACCGTGTGCTGCCAGTCCCGGTCTTGCGGGTGTGTTGGTATGTGCACTGGGTATATATATGCCCAGGAGTAGCAGTGCTCGGTCATGGGTAGAAACTGCCAGGCAGCTTTCCCCGTGGCTACACCATTTCACACTCCCCCCAGCAGTGTCCGAGCGTTCCTCTCCGACTCTCCCAAAGCGGCTGGTCTTTTTCAGGTGAGCCATGCTGGTGGAGGTGTAATGGCAGCCCTTTCCAGCTTAAATTCGCATTGCCTTCCTAACTAATGCAGTCGAGTGTCCTTGCCTATGTTTAAGTGAAGTGCCTGTTCAAGCCTTTTGCCTCCTCCCCTTTTTTATTGGGTTGCCTGACACTTTTTCCTATTAATTTCTAGTACTTCACTATGTCCTGGGCAAGTCCTTTGTTCTGTAGGTGTATTGCATTTTTTCCCCCTCTAGGTCTTGACTTTTCACGCCTTTTTTTTTAAGTTGATTTATTTTGAGAGAAAGAGAGTGTGCACGTGTACGCAAGCTTGTGAGTGAGAGCAAGCACGCAAGTGGAGGAGGGACAGAGAGCGAGAGGGGGAGAGAGAGAATCCCAAGCAGGCTCCATGCCTAGTGCAGAGCTCAGAGCCCGACGGGGCTCAGTCTTGACCATGAGATCACGACCTGAGCCAAAACCAAGAGTTAGATGCTTAACCGACCCAGCCACCCAGGCGCCCTGACTTTTCATCCTTTTAATTGGATTCTTTGGTGAACAGAAGACGTTCTTTATTTTTATGTAGTCCAATTCATCAAAAAAATTTTTCTGAGTATCTTCTGTGGCCTGCTTAAGGAAATGCAGTAGTCATATACTCCTGGGTCATGCTGATATTCTCTTATGCTGTATTCTAGAAGTTTTATTGTCTTACGTTTCACCTTTAGATTTCCAGTCCATTTGGAATTTATTAGATTTTGCATGGCGTGAGGTAGGAGGCAGGATTTATTTTCCCCAGTGTGGATATCAGTGACTCAGCACTGTTCGTTATTTGGCAATAGTTTTTTAGAAAGAAGACTATTTTCTTGCGAATAGTTGGCACGCAGCATCCTTGATAATACTGCTGACTTCTCGCAACATCTTGACCATAATTGTAGTGATTATAATAGTAGTTGTAGTGGTACTTTTTTTGTTTTTTTTGAATGTTAGTCCCAGTTCCTGCCGGCTCCTAGGTAAACAGGCAGCTGCTGGTGGGCATGACGATTCTTAAATTCGTTTAACCTCTCCGAGCGCCCCACGGTAATGGCACCGTACTGAGACTCTGGGCCCCCTGGGCTTTGTGCCTCAAAAGAGGACTGACTGTGGACTTGCCGGGTGGGCAGGGACCTGCCAAGCCAGTTCCTCCAGAGCCGCTGGGCCCTGCCATCCATGCCCCCGGACCAACTGACCGGGAGTGTTCTGACTAGAAGTATGAGTTGCCTCAAACAGTTGCTTCTAGGTCACTTGTTTCAAACTTAGGCTGTGTGTTTTAAATTGGCCCCCGTAGGGACGCCTGGGTGGCTCAGGCAGTTGAGCATCCGACTTTGGCTCAGGTTGTGATCTCACGGTTTATGGGTTCGAGCCTCGTGTCGGGCTCTGTGCTGACAGCTTGCGCAGAGCCTGGAGCCTGCTTCAGAGTCTGTGTCTCCCTCTCTCTGCCCCTCCCTCGCTCATGCTCTGTCTCTCAAAAATAATTAAATGTTAAAAAAAAAAAATTAAAATTTAAAAAAAAAAAAGGCCCCTGTAGACATTTGGGCCAGGATGTGGTCGATCTGTAGTGCTAAGTATGGTAATTCACATTCTAAATGCAATTCATGTTCTTGTTTCAGGGGAAGATGTGTCCTGTGTTTCACGTTGGGATAGTGAGGAACACTTCCCCGACCCACCCCCACACCCTTCCCCACATGCCCCCCTAGACTCACCTGCCCACCATCCAGTCGCCACACACCACATAGCCACCCCCCAGACCACAGACTCCCCCTACACCCCCAGGTCCCAGTGCTCCCGACCCACACCTACACACAACCTGTACCTCCCCAGAATATGGACCCACAACCTCCCGTACTCACAGCTTCCCCCCCCCCCCCCCCCGCCCCCGCACTGTTCCCTCAACACTCCCCTGCCACACACACCCTCAGCAGCTGGGAGGGGCTTGTCGTTTCTAAGCAGCCGTGCAGGTTCCGGAGACCCCACTGCAGCCCGCGATGTGGCTCTGTGGCTCGGTTGTGTCTGGCCTTGCTTCCTTCAGGGGCCCTTCCCTTAACCCCTGGTGGCCTGGCTTCTCCCGGGTTTTGTTTTGGAGGGAAGCAACAGCTTGTATTCTTGAAAGAATTCCAAGAGGAAAAACGGTCACTGTGGTAACGATGCCCTGTGGAGAGTAAAATCCACATTTAGGGCTGTTTTCATTCAGGCTTCTAAAGAGCTGCTCTGCCTGGAGAAAGTGTGAGTGGCTGGAGCAGAAGACGATTGTCCTTTCAAGGACAGCCCCTCCCTCCTGCCTCCACACTGTGTTCTGGGCCGGGTATCACCAGATTTCTTAAAGGGGTAATTGAATCCTAAAGAAAATGCCCCTGCGTTTGCTACCTGGGCGAGGAAGCCACCAGATGAGAGCAGAACTTTCCCTGCTCTGGGTCCAGGAGCACGGGACTGTTCAGGAGTGGGCGTGCGCGCCAGGCCCTCGGGGGCAAGCAGTAGGTCACTGAGCCCTTTGAGCCCTCCTTGTGCACCCGGCCGGCATCACTCTCCTTGTTGAGTCCCTGCTATGTGCCAAGCCCTGTGAAGGGCTTGGGAACTGAGGCCAGCGAGGGCAGACTAGGGGCCCAGTGGGGAGACTGGACCCGTGTCCCACCAATTGGTAACTATAAGACCACGCAGTGCTGTACCCCGGGGAGGGGTGTCCCAGAGCAGCGAGCGTCCTGGAGGGAGGGCCGGCGGGCACTTGTACACAGTACGCAGTGCGCTGTGCCCAGGAGGGAGCTTCTGAACCCACTGCGAGTGCACTGACCCCACTCAATCTCCTCGGTTAGCTTATGGGGCCTGTCCCCATTTGGGCTGTGTGCCCTGGGCTGCGTAGCTCTCAAACTGGAGTGAGACCTGGCTGAGGTGCTGAGAAAACTTCTGAGGAGAGATTGAGTGCAGGGCGTGGAGGGTGACAGCTGTGGGGAGGCATGGAAGGGGGGGGGGGGCGGCGCTGGCAGGTGTGGAGGTGGTCCGAATTTGGGAAGACCCTGTGCGGAAGCCCCCTACCTCCCCCAGTTCCCCGCATACTGTGGCTAGTCTCTTTTGGCTCGGACTCACGTTCTCTGCGTGCGTGTAGGGTCTGCCCTTCTGAACTGGTCAGCCCAAGGGCAAGAGCTGGGTTGCCCCTGGGTGACGCTTGTGGCCACTCTGGGTGACCTGAGGGAAGGGAAGAGGCATGCATGCTGGGATCTGTTCTGTGACCCTTTTCGGCAGTGGGGCGAGGGGAGTGGGCGTCACTGGGGGGCAGGGTGGAATGTCGTGGGCCCCACGCTTTGAGGGCACAGGCCTCGTGCTGGGGCTCCACTGTCATCACCATCATCACTGTGGTTGTCGCCCCTTCACCGAGGACCTACTCTGTGCCGGCCACAGCGCAGGTCTCCTCACACCACCTCCACGCTCGTAATCAGCTTTCCACAGCCGAGAAAGGTGCAGCCCCGCAAAGCTAGCAATCGCCCAAGTTCACGGCAAGCCGATCAGTGCCCAGCTGCTTTCTGTGTGCTTCTGCCTTCTCAGCCCCTCAGCCCAGCACATGGCTTAAAAAAGTACGCTTGGTTTCTCCAGGAAATATGTGTAGGTGAGGATTAAAAGACCTTGTTTAAGCAGTTATTTCCGCCCGGAAATAAATGTGCCAGTTCTGACTTGTAGTTTAAATTTGGTTTCAATTAGGACTTCATCACTTGAAAATCACACCGGAGAGGAGATGGTTGTCTTACCTTTACTTCTCCCCAGACTGTGACACTTGGAGAAGCAGCTGATCAGAGGTTAAAATAGCTTCTAGTTGCCCAGAAGCTTCAGCACAATTTGTTGCTCTGTAAAGCGCTGACTTGCCTGGGAATTGACATGCAAAGAATTTGCTTTTCCAACCTGGGTGCCCGTGTCAGGGATGTGTACATTGCGCGCTTAGTTCCGTGTTGGGATGGAGGGATGGAGAGACGACCGACCCCAGGCCAGCTGAGCACCTTGCTTGCGTCAGCAGTCGGCCTTTGTGATGGACTCGGCTGGTGGGCGGGGTGGTGGTGGTGCTGGGGCCAGGTGCACAGAAGACTGGACGTCCTGCACCCAGCTCCTCCATTTGCAAAGTGGGCGTCAGAACCTTTACGCTGCTTGCATCCCAAGGTCTCCCTGTAGATCCGATGAGCTGTGGGACCTGAGGCGACTTTGAGCTCTGAAAGTGCTGCATGTTAGGTTGTTGCTACAAAGGGTCACGTGTAGCCCTGGTACTTAGTTGCAAGCAACAAAAATCTATTTTGGCTGATTTGTTTGTTTAAAATATGAAAGCCAGTCTTGGAGATAAGCAGGCAAAAAGAAGCCCGGCAGTTCTCAGGAAAAGTGGCTCCCCTGCCTGCCTACCTCTCTCTGTACTAGACTCAGCAGTGGGCTCGGCTCCGGCCCTGCGGTCCTGTTGCAGCTGCTGCCAGAGGGAAGTCAGTGCCGCCCCACCCCCCTCCTGGCTGGGAAAGTGAGTGCGGGCCGCTGTCAGCCTCTGTACTATGCAGCTGGCTCTTCCTTTCCAAAGCTCAGGTAGAGCCTTCCCACGCCAGGCGGGGGCACAGGCGCTGGGTGGCCCGTAGAATGACTTGGGAACTCAGGGGCCAGTCCCCTTCCTCCACGGCCGCGGGCAACCTGGTGGTGTGGGCAGCCCAGTCAGCTTGAAGGCAGGGGACAGAGGTCCGGGCCTAGCTCTCGTCCCTCTCGTCCTGCACGTTTCACCTGGACCTCCTGCTGCCTTCGGGAATTTCTGCTGTATGAGAGCTTCCTCTGTGCCTCTTCTCATCCTGCCTCCTCTGTCCAGAGCCCACCCTGGTCACCGCAGCTCGGCGTGGCCTCCTACCGGTCACTTCCTCCCCTGGGCCAGCCTCTAAGAGGAGGGATGTGGTCTGACTCAGAGGCTCCTCCAGGGGACCACCGCAGGGCGGAAGTGTGACTCGGGAGCGAGCAGGCTCTGGGAGCGTTCAGACTTCGAGTCTTACTGGGAAGGTTCTGATTTGGTAGGTTCTATTCATAACAAGTTCCATGAGCCGCTGGATCTGGTTCATCCTGTACCAGATGTTATCTGCGGCCTCTGCGGCCCTAACAGTTTGTGGTTTTCTTTCTTTTCTCATTTGGTAAGAATGGACATGGTCACACTTCTCCGGCTGTTGTGCGGAGCACACACTCAAGCCGTATTTTGAAAGTTTTGGAAGCATGATGAAATCGGAAAGCCTTAGTGTGAGTGCTGACCTTTTATTAGCTGGGAGCCATCGAGTAAGTCCCTTAGTTGTTCCAAACCTCGTTGAGCGATGGGCTGACCATACCTGATCCCCGGGAAGTTGTGGGGCCAGAGGCGGCATGTGCGTGAGAGGGAGATGTGGGCAGCTTTGTGGGCACTGCCCTGTGCAGGTGGCACGGGCTGCCCCTCCACACAGACTACAGGCAGCTGCCCTCTGCCATCCTGGGGGTGAGAGAGTGGCTCTCTCGACCCATATCTGACTCATTTTTCAGTGGCTTCACCCGGTGACCCTTGCCCTTTCCTTTCTCGTCCTTTCTTTGTGCTCTATATAAATAACACTCTGTGGTCACGTTGTTGCCACCCCCTGCCTGTCCTCCGGCTTTCCCTGGCTTCTCCGTGCTGTGGACTAAAGTCTGTAGCCCCCGGGGCAGCCTCCGTGCCGGCCCCTTCTTCCCGCAGCGCCAGCGCACCTTGGATGTCTCCGTCCTCTCCACGGACACAAGGGCTCAGGCTCAGCACATCTGCTCCTTCCGGTTCCTCTCGCGCCCCTGCCCTCCCCGGGCGGCCCGCACTTCTTGCAGGTGAGTTCAGGTTTCATCTTGTCAGCTGTTAGTCACCAGGCATTCCCGTAGCACCCAGGAAGTCACTGAAGTCCCGCTGTGCGGTGACTATCCATTCACCTGTCTGCTTCCCCTTTCCTCCACCCCGAGTCCCCTGAGGGCAGCAGTCATGTCTTCCTCACCTTTTTGTTCGCCAGATGACAAGGCTCAGAGACACTCTGAAAATATTCGAATGAAGAAATGAGGCCACTACACAGGCACATGGACTTGGGAGTTGGCTGGGCTAAGATTTTTCTCGGAAGAAGCAGTTACCTTTACTTACGCGTCTGTAGTCTGCAGCCATCCCGGCGAGATGAACTTCACTGTGTGCGAAGTCTCCCCGAGACCACACAATTTCCAAAAGCGGTGGTTCAAGCGTGGGCCTGGGGCACTTTGACGCCTGCCCACACAGAAAAGGGCCGCGCACCTTGGTTGGTCACAGGCTGTGAGTAAGCCAGTGGCGTCATTCGGATAGCAGGAAGCCTGCTGTGGTCCTGCTGGTGTCTGTCAGGGAACAGTTCGGGGGACCCAGCGCTGGTGTGAACAGGCCCGTGGGCCTAGTGGGTGGGGGGAGGCAGAAGGGCGGAATTTTCAGGGTCACTCGCTGGGGTTTTCAGGCCCTTGCTTGCTCTTTCCCTTGGATCCAAGGATGGTGAACACGCGGTAGATGGGCTCCCTCTTCCCTCTGAGGCTCAGGCTGAGAATCCTGTCCACCCTCCAGAGTTCACGTGCACAGGGGAAGCCTGTTTGCTCCTCAGCCTGACAGACCTGGTGAGGGTCAGACACCAGCTGCACGTCCTCAGGACCAGGGGTTCCTAAGATTCATGGACCTCCTCGTTTGCCTTATGATTTGCTTGCTCCTGCTCCAGCTGCAGGCTTTACCACGTGAGGAAGTCCTGGTGGCTGCGAGTTCTGCTTTGCGGTGGGGGACGCATTTTCCCTCCCAAAAAACGGGAAATGGTGAGGTCGGGTGAGAGGGTGGGGAGGTAACCTCATCGCTCACCATCAGTTGGTTTCTTAACTGAAATTTTCATCCTGAGCTGGGGAGCTGTCTGGCCTCGTTGGAGGGCACTCGGCCCCCAGCGCGGCTGCTGGTTTGGCTGCCAGGCCCAGTCCCAGGCTGCAGAGGGACGCCAGCACGTGCGCAGACCTCAGTCGGCCCTCCTCTGCCCACGGCATGCTGGTCCTTTGGGTTTTGTGTGTTTTTAAGCTTGACAAAGGTCACTAAACCTTGACTAGGCTGTGTCGGGCCTGAAGGCCAGCCTTGGTTTCCTGCTTTCCCGTTGAGCCAGGTGGCGGTGAGGAGAGTGTGTGCAGGGCGTGAGTCCAGTTCGGACAGTGAGCTACACGCAGCTGGGTTCCTCTAGCTGTTTCGGATCATTTTGTTATTAAACCACTTTGACAACAGAATGAAAGGAGATGGAAAAAATACTACCCATAGTCGTGTTGCGTGAGCCCGGGAAGTCTCGGGCCACCACCGGCGTCTTGTTGCCGTGGTTTGGCTCACGGCTGTGTGTGTGGGCCCTGCGCCTCTCACGGTCCCGCGTGTTCTGTTTCATGGTGCCGTTCCCATGACACACGGCCCCGCCGCACCAGCGGGTCGGACTTCCCTTGTAGCTCCGGTCTTCCCTGTTAGGAGAAACCCAGCTGTGAACACCTGCCTGCATCGTTCTTTCCTTTCCTTGTGGTGCTTTTCTGGAATTGAGGTTCCTGGCCTAGAAGTGGCCCTATCTGGGTCACGTCTCTGAAACTACACCAGGAAGAGATGGGAGGAGGTGTGATGCTGAGGCAGACGTGCCGTTAGACACCAGTGAGAGCACGTGCGTGTGTGCGTGAGGTGGGGGTGGCCGTGTGGCCAGGGCAGAGGGCCGGGTTCTGCGGGGAGCAGCCTAGGCTTGAGGCCCACCCTCCCCTTTGGACCCTGCGACCTGAGCTGTGTGACTCTGGGTGGGCTCCTTACTTGCACTAGACTTGCGGTTTTCTAATCTGTGAAAGCAAGCAAGCAGTGCTGACCTTAGTAGACTTTTATGATGATTAGTCAAGTAACGATTAGTTCAGTTAATTGAATAATCAGTTGTCTGGCATGTTATCGTGACCGCTGTTATTCTAGGAAATACAGCAGAGCAGGGATGAGGAACAGTCGGGTCCCGCCCTCCCCGGAGCTCACCTTCCCCTGGGAAGTCTTCTGACTTGATGGACCTGGTTAGATGTGACCCTTCCCACACTCCTAAGGAGTGGGCACAGTTGAGACTTTTACCCTCGATTTACAGGGAAGAAGCAGAGGTGCAGAGGATTGTCGGAGGGGAGTGTGGAACTGACCACTGAGCGGGGAACATGCAGATGTGTGTGGTAGGAAGAACCGCGTGTGTGGCAGCGGGGAACTGGGCTTCTGGCTGGCTGTGTCCCCAAAGCGGTGGGAAGAGTAGGGGTCTGACATGCACAGACCTGAGTTAGGTGCCACCCAGCCTCAGTCCTCGTGCCCGTGAGGCAAGCCTACAGTCCCTGATGCCTGGAAGTTGTTGGGAGGAGAACCTTGTCTGTAAGGGAGGAATTCGCATGCGTGTCCTGCCGCCCCTGGCTTGCTCATTCACTTGTTCGTGCTGCTGTCGTCCCGCTGCCGTTGCGTGCCAGGTGCTTCTCAGAACGACCATTTAGGAGGGAAGATAGATGACAAAACTCGCACGCAGCCAAATCCAGGTAAAATCGAAGGTCTGGGATAGTTCTCAGTGGAGGGCCTGCCCGGGGAAGCAAGCCCTTCTGCTGACAGGGGTGTGACCTGCGGCCCACGCGGTGGGGGATGTGCCGAAGCCCACCTGCCGGCTGCCGGCTGCCCTGCAGTCGGGTCGTGTGTGCAGAGCGACGGCTTCTGTGGGGAAGCCTCCCACCTGTGGTGCCTGTTCTCCCAGCCTGGGGCCCTTGTCACTCATCCCCGAGGGGATCAGACGGGTCGTTCTTGATTTGAGCTTCAGTTTTAAAAATTACACGTTTGTCACCGACAGAAACTTGGCAAAAAAATAAAGAAGCACTATTAGGAAAGGACGATGCCTTGCTTCGCACCTCGCTGCATTTGAAGGTGTTGGGTGTAGATCACTTTCTCTGTGGGCTGGACCGGCGGTAACCGGTCTCTCGTTTCCCAGCCCGGCTCTGGGCCCTGGGTACCTGTTAAGTCTGTTTTGGGGTTTTCTTTGGTGAATGTGGGGTACAGTCAGGACAAGGGGTGGAGGAGATGAAAACGGGGAACAGCTGGTTCCCCAGAGGATGCAGACACCACCATGACAGCGGGCCTCGGGGGACACCCCTGGGTGCCAGCGGGCTCGCACGGTGGGGGTCATGTGGGTCCTGCACCAGAAGGTGGACCCAGGTTACCTTCTTTAGTCCTCCACGCCACTGCTGAAATAGCGCCGGCCCCGCTCCAACAGGAGAGGGAACGGAGAGGTCCTGAGTTTGCCCCCCGTCCCACCACCGCCAAGCTGTGGAGCTGCGGTTTGCCTGCGCCTGCCGGTCTAGCCCTGCTGCCTAGGCGTCCTCGTCCCTCGGGGCCCTCCCCTCCGGCTGCCCGGGGGCCCTGGCTGGCTGTGCGCGAAGGAGAGGGGGCGCCTGGTCTTTGCCCTGCCCTCTCAGCCGGACCTTTCAAGGGCTTCTTTCCCGCTGGGGACGTGGGGGCCGCGGGGGCCGTCCCCAGCCTCTGCACCTCACAGTGCTGCTTGCTCCCTCTGCTGCCCTTTCCCCTTGCCCCCACTCCTTAAGGTGCAGGACAGGGGGTACTTCCTTAGGAGAGCCTCCCCGGATACCTCAAGTGCCACCCAGAGAACTCCGTGCCCCCCCCCCCAGCACCGTGCTGTTTATGCCTTCCCTCTCCTCCTCTGGGTCACAACCCCCTGGAGACTCCGAAGAGCTACTGATGGTTACTCCCGAAGAATGAGCCTTTTCACACCTGGCCTGTGTGTGTGTCTGGTCGCTGAGCTCTGGGATCCCGTCCACGGACCCAGGCTGAGTTCCCAGCCTGGGCCGTGAACACTAGCTGCCTCCTTGTTCTGTCTCCTCCTCTGGACCTAATGCGGTGTACCTAGCACGAGGGAGCCAGTCAGTATTTGTTAACTAATAATCTGCGGGACGGGTCATCTGCCGCCTCCTTTGAACACAGCCGGTTTCCCATTTGTGCCTGTGACAAGAATAGGACCGGGCTTGGCGTGGGGCCAGCTCCCCCACTCCCATGCGGCGGGGCCGTGTAATGGCGCATCGGTGGTGGGGCCAACCCTGCCTCTGCTGAGGACGCCTCGACGGGCCCCGGACCCTCGGCCCGAGTCCACACCAGCCTTCGTCAGACTGCAGGCGTCAGCCTAACCCTTGTCTGCCTGAGAGCCGCCGCGCCCTTTCTCTTAGTCCCCTAACCACGGCCACCTTCTGTGTCACAGGCGCCTTCTTCCCGGGAGGCCCAGTCAGAGCCTGGAGTCAGTCGTCTGTCTGACCCCTCCCTGTCCCCCAGAGCACTCGGGCATCCCCGTGCTCCGTCTCCGCGCCACTGCCCTAGTTCCGGCTCTTATCTGCGGCCCTTATCTCCAGCTTCTTACTGTGGCTCCCTCGCTTTGTTCTCGCCACTCACAAGCTTTTAGGGAGCGCCTGCGCCCTCGGGAGAGCAGTGGCTCTCCGCTCCTGGACGCTGTGAGTCTGATTCTTGGTGAAACACTAAACAGAATCAGATCTGTCCCCTGGCACAGATTGCCACCCGCTTCTGACGTCTTCATGAAGCAGGCACTGTCACACCGCTTGTCTGCTTTCAGGATTGATGAAAGTGAAAGCTTATCGTGACCTCCACAGATGCAGGCAGTGCAGTCTGGGCCTGTGGCCCTGTGGTTTCTCTGCGGCCCTGCCCTTCCTGCCCTGGCCCGGTCCTCCCTGCCCTTCAGGGTCTGTCGCCTTGTCCAAGCGAGCGACAGGCTCTTCTCCTTCCTCCCTGGCCATTTCACTCCTGTAATGGGGCCATGATGTCCGCGCGGTAGTCTTTGTTTTCATAGAAGAAACCAAGGCCAGATGGGTCGAATAACTTGCCCAAGGTCACACAGCAGGGTGAAAATGGAGCTGGGCTGTGCCAGGCAGGGTCCGGCCCGGAGCCAGTGAGCTCTACCACTGTCCCTGCTGTGGGTGGTGTCAGGCTCGTGGGTATAGCAGGTAAGACAAGTGCCTGCCCTCGAGGGACTCTCCACCTGCTGGGCAGAGTGGGCATAGCAGGCCAGGTAGTCCAGACCCAGAGTCAGGGGCCCTGCCATGATCACTGCCTGCCCGGGAGACCCAGAGCCTCCCTCCCCACTCTTTCCCGGGCCCTGGGTAGTAGGGGACCGTGCAGCTTCTGTGCCCAGGTGTGGTGGCATTCAGCCCGGGGCTTATCACTGGATATTCAGGGTGAGTCAGACCCTGAGTGACTGCCCTGCCCCGAGTGCCCTCGGAGCACAGCGCCTGCCGCAGCCACACCCGACAGGAAGTCTCTCCACCTGACATGTGGCTGGTCTGGTTCTGAGGATGGGCAACAGGGTGAAATTGTGAAACCTGCCAGCTTCGCCCCCAGCACTGCCAGTCCCTTCCTGTCTGTCCCCCCTCCTCCCCTTTCTGTGCCTTCCTCTCCTTGTCTTTTCCCCCCGCCCTGGGCCCAAATCAACTGGAAAGGCTCAAGCTGGGGCCACTTTCACCTCTTCTTAGGGGATTGGGGTTGGGGCCTTGTTCTCTCTTGATTGTTGAACAGAAGGGCTGTTTCCATGAGCAGCTCAGCAGGCATACCCAGAGCTGATGAGGCACCTGGCTGGGTACTGGAAGGGGTTTCTGTACCTGTGAGTTCCCGTCGGGTCTCTAGCTGCTTCAGTCACGGGCCGATGGTAGGGGGAACCTAGATCAGAGGTTGGAGTGTCTATTAATGCTTTCCTGCTTCCTTCTTCCTCTTCTGGAAAGAACCCTGGGCAGCATCTTCTCTTAGGATGAGGGAGGAGCTTGCTCCTTGTCCTCAGAGAAAGAGCTCCTGCTTCAGCAGCCTCCCCTGATGGCACTTCCCACCCTCGCGTGGGAACCAGCACATGCGCACAACAGCCGCAGGCCGGGACAGGTCCAGGCCGGGAGTGGACCATCTCGCCTGGCTTCTGGTCTCCCTGTCTTCTCGCACAGCTCCCCTTCTAGGAAGCCACAGCGCCCTTTGAGAGTGTTGGCCCTGGTGGACTAAGCCCACCCTGGTGGAAGGCCTCATTGGCCCCCTGTGCTCCTGACCTCGCCCAGTCCTGGCTGAGCCAACCACGTGGGATGGCCCCACAGGCCTGGACAGTGCCTTGCTCTGCCCTCCTGGCTTTGCCGAGCAGTTACCATTCCCAGCTTGGTAGCTACTTGGTAACCCTCCACTGGACACTTAGAATTGAGTTTAAGGGTTACCTCCTTCTCTGACAACACCTGTCCCTCGCCACTTCTCCAAGCATACAAAACATTTAGTAAGGTCTTCCTTACCACCCACTCATGGCACAGAGCTACGGTTTCTGTCTGTTCCTTTGAGTGGATTTGAGATCCTTGAGGACAGCGCCCTTGTTTCTTTTATGTTTGTGACCAGGGGCAGACTGAGCACACACGGACGAGTTACTAGGGAAGAAGGAGGGCAGCAGGAGACAGCAGCTCCCCCCCCCCCCCCCCCCCCCCCCCCCCCCCCCCCCCGCCAGTCCTCTGCATTTCTGAGGGCCGATTGAGTTTCTAATAGGATTCATGATGCTCACCCCATACCCCCTGCAGGGATACTCAGCTAATGAGGGCTTCTTCGGAGGGCACTGGAGAACAAATACATTGTTAAAACACCAAGTCTGGAATGCCCCAGAATTGATAAATCTCCAGCTGATCTAATATTTTACTTTTTTTTTTTTTTTAAGTAAGCTCTGTGCCCCACATGGAGCTTGAACTCATGACCCCGAGATCAAGACTTGCGTGCTGTACTGACTGAGCCAGCCGGGCGCCCCTCCCGCTGGTCGCCCCTCCCCCTGGTCTAATAAAGAAAGAGAAAAGACCCAGGTTGTCCGTGTCAGTGGCTACCATTACAGATCCTATAGACACTGAAAGGATAAAAAGTATTATAAGCAGTCTTTTATGCTGGCAAATTCAGCAACTTAGGTGAAATGGATATTCCTTGAAAGATATAAATTAATGAGACTGACTCCGGAAGAAACAGAAAGTCTGTAGAGCCCCGTATCTAACACCTCACAAAGAAAACTTTGGGCCAAGATGGCTTTACTGAAGTCTTAAATTTAAGGAAGAAATGATACCAGTCTTGCACAACCCTCATTTTATGTATAAAGTTGTTGGTTTTGGTAAAAGGATTTCTAACACTGAAACCGTTTGGTCAGGCCCTGTTTTGGGCAGAGCTAGTTTTGAGAGCCCCTCAAGTGTTGCCTTAGAGACCCCTTCCTCCTGCAGGCTCTGGGACAAGTGAGGGCAGGGTCAAGGCCTAGGTGTGGAAGCTGGGCTGGGGTCAGAAATGGGGGGTATTTCCAGGAACAGGCAAGTGGACTGTGGGGAGGATCCTAGGGCAGGACATGGCTTTCCTGCCCTCCTCTACCAGTGTTTCTAAGAGGTTGGGTTTTCCGGACTTGGTGGAGAGAGTAATTAAATTGGCAAACAATTGACGAAGCTTGTCTAGTCCAGGCCAGGGGGGCTCCAGGAGGTGCCCCCACACTTGGGGAGGACTTGAAGGACTTGAGGGAGGGGCGATAAGGGCTGGATATGAGTAGGAAGGAACGCAGGCCTGTGTCCTGGGCCTGGGGTCAGACCCCGATGTGCTCTAGGCCCAGAGGAACGGCAAGCTTATCGCCTGTGAACCTCAGAAGGCTGCCTGGAGGAGGTGGCCTTGGGGTTGGCTTCCAGAATTGGCCGGAGGGTGGGTTTTCTTCAGGGTTATGAGAATGGGCACGTCAGGATTTGAGGCAGAGGGTCAGGTGTCAGGGTATTCCGGAACGGGCTGCAGGGCGAGTGTTGGGGCCTCGTCAGACTGCATCTTGAGGAAGGCAGTTGTCTCGAGGGTCTGGGGAGCCAGTGAGAGCTTTGAGCGGAGAAGCAGTGTGATGTGCCCAGCATCTTGGGTGCAGATGGTAAGGTGGGGAACGTCTTTGGGGAGGTAGAAGAGGAAAAGGAGAGAAGAGCATCAGGGAGCTGGATTCTCCAGAGCAGTGGGGCACAGGGGCAGCTGGCTGGCCGGCCGGCAAGGTTTGAGGGGGGCAGGGTTGGTTGTGGGCTGGCTTGTGGTGGAGACCTATGGAGGCAGCTTGGGACAGAGCAAGGAACTGAGAACAGAGACTGGGAAGGAGGGAGAGAGGTGGGAGATTTGGGGAAGGGTGTGTGTGGGGAGGGGTTAAGCAGTGAGTCAGATTTAAGGGTCTCTCGGGGTGGGTGGAGCGTCTCCAGATTCCCTGGGATGGCGTGCCCCTGGAGCCCTGCCTGCACTCTCAGGGTGTGCTTCAAGCTGGCTGCGGCCAGATCCGAACCAGGTCTGAACCAGGTCTGAACTGGGGTGGGGGCAGGGGTGCGGTGGGGGGAGGCAGGGAGAGGTGGCTGGATCAGTGCTGTTTTTAGAAACTGAATGCCCCTCTTGACACAATATCTCTCATGTGCTTGGCCAACACAGGGCGGGGGCGGGGCGGGGGGGAGGCAGAAGGACCTGATCCAGACCTGCAACCACCACTGTCAGGCTCTGTGGCCTTGGGCAAATCTTTTCCCTTTCCCTGATGGCCTTCCCGAGCTCCCTGTGAATTGAATTGAGGACCTGGAAGACAGCCCTGGGAGCCTCCAGACCTGGGGGCCCTTTGAGTCTCTTAGGTGAAGGTGGGGGGAGGGGGCCTGAGGCTGGTCTGCACCTCCTGCTGCCATCCCAGGTCACACATCCCTGCTGTGACCGAGGCCAGGATGACCCAAAAGCTGTCTTCCAGCTCCCGAATGCACACTGTCCTGTCTGAATCCCCGTCGAACGGGAAGATGGGAGCGCACCTCGTCCTTGTGTTTAGGTGGCCTATTTGTTACCCTGCCCCTGCCCCCCACGCATGTCTTTATTGTTCCCCAGCATCTGCCCTTCTCACGGCAGCCCAGGCTGGGGTCGTCCCTAACCTCACACTGTGTGCAGAGGTGAGGACGCAGCCCGCCCACCAGACTGCCGGGCATTTTTTAAAATGTCACATAGATAGTTGGGTGTTTTCTCATTTATTAATGAATAACTGGCCTGCGCCAAGGCACTTGAGTGTCTCTGGGACTCCAGGACAGTGGCGGCTCTGGTGGCTGCTGAGAAGGGGCATGGTGTCTGCAAAGGATTGGTTCCCGAAAGCTGTTGCTTAGTCCCCACCCTCCTCTGCAGCCAGTCCAGGTTAACTGAGCCCTGCGGAAAGAAGCCTTCCTGGGGGGTTGCCCCCCAGCCCACTTTGGGTAAAGCTGAGCCATTTCTGCGCTTCCACCTCTGTCCTTAATCACCACTGGTGGCCATCAGGGAGTCTGCCGGCTGCCGCTTGGGAAGGAGCTTTTTGTTTGACTGTCCAGGCTTATGGCTTGAATAATCCGCTGGCATGTCATCAGGGAGGGGTGCGTGTGTCAGTTGGGCCTCTGTGGAGGGTCCTACCCAGGCCCCAGCCACCCTGGAGGCCCTGAGAATCCTAGGCTCGTTTCTCATTTAAGAATTTGTATTCTAGGGGCACCCGGGTGGCTCAGTCTGTTGAGCATCCAACTCTGGCTCAGGTCGTGATCTCACAACTCGTGGTTTCGAGCCCCCATGTCGGGCTCTGTGCTAACAGCTCAGAGCCTGGAGCCTGCTTCGGATTCTGTGTCTCCCTTGCTCTCTGCCCCTCCCCTGCTCATACTCTCTTTCTCTGTCAAGTATAAATATACATTAAAAAAAAAAAGAATTTGTACTCTGTTCTCCCCTCCCTCTTTCTCCTCACCAAGCGAATGCTTCTCTGCCTCAGGTTTACTTGTCCAGCGAGATCGCCAGGCTCTTAGGAGAGGTCCTACCAGCGGCCTCCCCCAGCCTCTCCTCTGGCTCCTAGTGCCTTAGGACACTGGTCAGAGCCCTCTGTGATTGGCCCCTTCTGCCTTGACACCTTACCAGCATTCACCTTCACCGTGACTGCCATTCCAACCACCTGGGTGTTCTTCAGACCACGCCCGCCTTGGCTCAAGCTGTGCCCCCCTCCAGGAATGCCTTTCCTACTCCTGGAACACCCAAATTCTGCCCGGCAGTCCCCTCCCCACCCCCACATGCTGACTGCTCTCCTGTCGCCTCCTGCTGGGTTCAAAGAGCAAGGGATTATCTTGATCACATCACAGAAGCTTTTTTTTGAGCCAGAAGCCTCCAGGCTGGTTTTGGTGGTCTCCTTGCCCCTAAGTGTGAGGCCAAGGAATGGTGGGGTCTGGTTTTTCTCAGAGTCTCCACTATGATCACGGTTAGGAAGTGACTCATCAAATAAATGCCACTCCTGGGGAGCGGTCGTCTGTGGCGGAAGCAGACTTCTGGGAGAGCTGGTACACGCAGCTCCTTCACCTGTGATTTATATGTTAGCTCTAGCTCTTTTTTTTTTTTAAGCTTATTTTTTTTAGTAATCTCTACACTCAACATGGGGCTTGAACTCACAACCCTGAGATCAAGAGACTTAAGCTCCTCCGACTGAGCCAGTTGGACACTCTCCCTCACCCCCCCCACCCCCCGCCCACCAGCTCTTTCTTATGTCATAGCTGGCTCCCTGTGGCAGCGCCTTACTGATGTCTCCCCGGAACCCTGCTCCGGGAGGTGGTCAGAGGCACGTTGCTGCCAGAAATGAAGTATACAGTGACACCTTCTGGAGGGCCAGCGCCGTCACGCAGGGAGACCCTGGAGTCTCTCAGGACATGCACTGGGAGCACGGTCGTGCATGTGAGCATGTGTACCTGCACACACCCTGCGTGTCTGTCTGTCCCCAGTCCGATCTAACGGTGTAAGGGAGAAGGCCCAGGAAGACTCGCTTCCGTGGCGGACGCGGCATGGTGGTGTCCGTTGGTGTGGCCCCTGGCGGATCTGGAAAACAGGTGTACTACGTCACGGTTGAGATGAACTTCTCCAGACTCACAAAGAGATGGGGGGCGGGAGAAAGACAAAACCGATTCAGAAGAAATTTTTCCCATAGAAACTTCAAACTAGTCCCCTTTCCTCCTGTCCCCTGAATACATTGTGGGAGTCTTATTGCAAGCCCGGTTCTAGTTTGAGCTATGCTCCTCCTTAAGTTAACCAAATAGGTGTTTCTGGAGAGGTCCCTGGCCTGGAAGGGGAGTCCAGAGGCCTGAGCTTTTTCCCCACCCTGGTTGCTGGTGATTACTCTTCCCAGCTCAGCAGGGACCCTCGAGACTCAGGAAAGGGCCCTTTGGCTCTGGCCAGCTTCATTTCTCACCACTGAAGCCTGCTAGCTTCTCCTGCTGGTGTTGTCTGAGGGCCACTGGGGGCCTGTCCTGGGCTGGGCTCACTGGTGGTTAAGTTTTGCAGGGGGCTGGGGCGGGGGTAGAGAGGTGGCGGGGAGTAGAAGGCTGGGGAGGGAGGGAGGCTCCAGTGTTGTGCCCCATCTGGGGGCGGCCCCACCAGGCTGCTCCTGGCCAGGGAGTCCCGTTCTTCACCAGCTGCCTGGGCATCAAGGATTGCAAGTGGGAGTGTCCATGTGAGCAAGTGGTTTTCTCCCTTCCTTTGCAGGACAAGGACGATGGGGAGCCCAAGACCAAGCAGCTCAGAGAAGGGGAGGAGGAAGGCGAGAAGCACAGGTGAGGCCCGTGCGCCGTACTCCGCCCCGTGTGCTCCTGTGACACCTGCCGGTTTCCCTGTCCTCCCGCCTCTGTGTTCACAGTCTTTACCTTGCTCCCCACCCGGGGCTGCCTGCTCAGACCTGAAAATCTCGCCCTTATCCCCAGTCGGAGCCTTCTCTGCACCCTTTCCCCCGCTGGCTGACTGGCTCGTACTCAGCCACCAGCATTTTCTTCCCGACCCTCGCTGTGGTTTATCACTCTTCTCAAACCGCGTGCGTGGCGTGCAAAATCAGGTCCAGACCCTGCCCGGTGCTAAGCTCGGCCCGGGCCGCTGGCCTGGCCCAGCCTAGTTCCCCATGACCTCTCCGGCCCTTCGGCATCTCCTGATGGCATCCTCGGGGTACACTGCTCTCTCCGCCTGGATTTCCTTTCATCTCCACCTGTGACGTGCCGGTCTTCACGTGGAGCTCAGCTCAGAGGCCTCCGCTTCTTCATCCCTGCCTGTGCCCCCCGACCCCTCTCAGGTCATGGACCATTTCTCTCTGCCAGCCGCATCTTCTGGCCGCGTCAACTGTAGTTTCCCCAACCTGGCGCTCTCCTGTGGTTGCGGGCACACAGTCTGCTCCCAGTCTCGAGGGCTGGCACCTCCACATGGCTTGGGTGCTACTTTGCATCAGAAATACCCTGGAGACATTTCCAGAGCCAGCGTGTGGGGCAGGCAGGAGCTGTGTGTTTGGTCTTCGTGAGCTGGGGAGAACCTTTAGTCTGCCCAGCACTTCCCGTGCCAGGGTTCAGGGGTCCTGTGCCCCCCCTCCCATGCCCAGCCCTGGGCTAAGGCCACAATGGGTAGCTGGGAGGCTGTGCTTGGGATCGGATTTGGATTCTGAATGGACAGGTCACCTTGATGTCCTCTGTCCCAAGCAGACACAGGGCTTGACGGCACCTGCTCACTTGGGAAGTGGATGTTCAGGTCCTCAGAAAACTTACCCAGGTGGGCTTTGCTTTGAAGGGGATACAGCAGGAGCGGGGGACCCTCCCCGGAGGAGGGAGCAGACCTTCCTGATGCCACAGCCTTGTGTTATCTTTACCAGCGGGAGTGGGACTCACGAGGAGCAGACCCCTTATCTGGAGCTGATCTCAAGCGAGATGGGGCTTTTCAGGTCCACAGGAGTGTGTGTGTGTGTGTGTGTGTGTGTGTGTGTGCATGCGCGTGTGAGCGTGACTTAACATTTTACTCAGTGGGTTCACACTGTCCTCGCAGCAGCCCTGTAGGGTCCTTGCCACCTCCCTTGTTATCAGAGATGGTAACAGCTCTGTGCTGGGAGGCTGGTGGTGCTGGGACCCTCGCCACCCAAAACTGGGCTCTGTGCTTTCTTATTGGGCCCACCCTCCCCCCGTCACCTCAGGGAGCCTCACTGGTGACAGAGACGAAGGCCAGGCCATTGCTCTTTTGCCAGGTGACTCCACGTGTGTGGTTTGGGGGCGCGTCCCTGCACAGATGCCCCTCGTCTGTGGTAACTGCTGGGGAAAGCTTTGGTTTTCTTCTGGTTTGTTCTTAGGTTCTCAATCACTGGCTAGAGCCTTGAGTCCTGGGCTCTCTTGGCTTCACTGGAAGGTCCCTGCTCTCGTCCCCCTCCTTGAGAGAAAGAGAAGGGTCATTGGTTAGCAGGTGGGTGGGTCATACGGTAGGGGACTTGACCATTGAACCATGCGATTGAATCTCAAACTTGGTGCCGATGGAGGAAAGAGCAGGCTTCAGAATTGAGAACCGACCGGGCAGGAACGTGTATGTCAAATTTAGAAGACCCCACAGCGACAGAGATGTTACTCGCTCAACAAGGCCAGACTCGGCTGGCTGTCTGATTTGCGCAGGGCATCCTTCCTGGCCTGGGAGGCAGCAGTGGACGAAACAGGCCCTGCCCTCAGGGGGCTGGCATTCTCTAGAGGGAGACAGACTTCACCGAAAAGCAAGCGTGTGTGGTAAGATGTCAAGGGCTGTGAAGTGGGGGCTGCAGAAATGTAAACACGAGGCGGAGGCGCACCGGCTCCTGGCCTCAGATTAGCTGCTGGGAAGCGGGGAGGAGCCAGGATTAGGGAAAGACTTTCACCACTTAAGCACAGGAATTCTCTAACAAAAACAACAAAAGAGGGGGAGGAACAAACCTGTCTCAGAAAATGCAAAATTGTTGCTTTTGTTGACTCTGGAGGAAGTGAGTACAAGTGTGTGTTATTCTCTGAATTTCCCTGAGTCCCTGGGAGATTCATAATGAAGACAGTGTGAAAGAGAAAGTGAAGGGGTGCCGGGTTCCCGTGCGGGGGCTCTGGGTGAAAGAGACCCCGTTCGCCTGCCAGAGTCCTTTGTGGTGAAGCTCCAGACCCCCTGTGAAATCCCCCGCTGAGCCCGCCGGGCTGGCCACATGCAGGGCCCCTGTCCTTTGCCCGTAGCCGCCCGGGGAGCAAACAGGAAGACATTGAATTGGGTTCTGCTTCAGCTTGTCCTGTTCTTCCACTTTCCTCTGACCCTGCCTCCTTTAAGGCAGGGTGTGTGGTGGGCCCGTCTGGCCTGGGAAGCAGGGGCTTGACTTCAGTGGCTGTCCCTCTGCTGCTCAGTCACTGCCTAGCTTGTCAGGAAGCCCAGCCTTAGCCGGGACTGAATTTCTAGTGCCCGCCCCCCCCTCCGCCCCAAAAAATGGATTCTCCTCATTTTAACAGGCTTGGAATAAAGGGTTTGCCTTGGTTTATTTTGGAAGGCCTCAGTCCCTATACCAAGTGGCCAGAGCCTTGTGGGCTTAACCCCAGACTGCAGGGTCCAGGGCTTGCTCGGGTGTGGGCTTTCCAGAAAGAGCACGAGGCAGCAGAGTCTGTCAGTGCCTCTTCCAGGAAACAGGGGACCTCTCTCCTCATCTGTACCCCAAGTCTGGAAAGGAACACCCAGCAGGATGCTTACGGCTTGGGAGGAGGCTCCACAGCCCCTGCCATGGTCCCCTTTGCCAACGGGAGAAAGGGGCTGCCTTCTAGGTCCACCGAAAGGGGGGGTGATGGCAGGGATGACCTCTGAGGCCAGTTAACCGGTGAGCATCTTGGCTTCCTTGGCTTCTGGGAGGTAAGAACAGTCAGCTTCAGTCCAGGTCAACCCACACTGAGCCCAGGTACCAGGTGGGCACCCCTGTGGGCACCAGCCCTCCTGGAGTGCCCGTGAGGAAGGCAGGGCCCACTCACGGCTGCCTTCAGCCCAGGGCAGCAGGATAAGGCCTCCTGGAGAGCATTCCTCTTGAGTTAGGTCTGGAATCTTAGCGGGGAGGATTTAGGCAGAGGAAGTCCAGAGGTGTAAACCAGCAGGGTGAAAGGGCAAGTGGGGTAACCCCTTGTTGGGGAGGCATGGACAGACATCCTCTGACATATTGCTTGGAAACCCCAGCCCGGGCTTCATCCAGGCCACTGGAGCAGGGAGGAGGATTTAACATGGTGGCCTCGTAGGCTCTGCACAGGCACGTGGCACGTAGTTTCCTCAGTTGGCGTCCCCTAGGTCATCGTGCGCTTTTATTTACGCCGACAGGACTGAGCAGAATGAGAAAGCTTGAGGCAATTCTTCTTGCAGCAGCAGCCCCAAAGTTGTAGAAACTAGGCTGATGGAGAGAGCTCAGGACTGCCACTTATGAGTGGCCTTGTCAAGTCACATTGCCTCAGTGGGTCTCACCCGAGTATCTTTGACTGAAAGATGGGGAGAAAAATAACACTTGCTTTCCTACTGAGCACAGCAAATACCGTCACTGGGCTCTGGGTAGAAAGAAGACATTTTTAGACCCTCCTGAGCCGACCGAGGGACTCCAGACACACCTGGGAAAGGCGGAACTATTCCATGGGCTCTGCTAACTTTGCAAAAGGGCAGTCATTGGGGAAACAGTGAGGTAGGTGGGTGAGAACAGAAGTGAGCACATGTGGCCAAGAAATGAATTGTTAGCGGGTCCTCTGTGGGGCCTCCCTTCCTCGCTCGGTACAGCAGATCATCCTCAGGAAAGAAGTTGAGCGAGGCATCATTTTGCAGACACAGAGGGGTTGGGGAGTGGGGCTAGGGTATGTGGCCGAGGAAACAGGAAAACCCAACAGGATTGGAGGCAGGCACCCCAGGATGTCGCGCCTCACCAGGCACACTGGAGAATCAGTCACCTGGCTTCCTCTCTGCCTGTGCTCCTGCCCATTTGCCTAGGGAACCTCCTCAGAGTCTTGGCTGTTCTAGTTCCTTTGCCCTTCCTGGTAAATTTTAGCATCAGCTTGTTAATATCCATAAGAAAAGCTTGCTGGGATTTTGATTGGAATTGCGTGGAATCTGTAGATCAAAATTCCTTTTTAAAAATTTGCGTTACTCTTTTCAGGATAAATCCCGCCCTGTCCCCATACAACCACATCCCCACTGGGGTGGGGAGTCAGTCACTTGAAGGTGGACCAGGCTAAGCCAGGCTCTGTGGGAAGGAAAGCCGTGTTCGCATCGCCAGAAAGGGGCCCTGCATCTTCTCTGGGCGGGGTCTGCCCTCTTCCGGCCGGCCAGCCCGCCCGGTAGCTCACTCCGAGGGGCCCCCGTGACTCGTCTCTAGCACAGCCCCTTGCCCACTGCCTAGAGAAGAGATGATCCGGCGGCCCTGGGCAGCTGGCCCACAGAAAGGGGTACTTCTGTCTGCTGCTTTTGTTTTTCTCTTTCTAAGCCCTCGGTCACTTCCTCTGATGGCAGGTCAGCTGACACGTATGCCGAAGAGGGGTGCCCCGGGTAGGGTTTGTGGCTGACAGTCACAGCCAGTCTGCCAGGTGGGAGGAGGGGGACGTGTTGCACCGCCTGTTGGGCATGGGGCAGGGAGCGTGTCTTGTTAAGTGCCTGAGCAGGCAAGCCTCAGCCCCTCGGCCCCCACAGCCCCCGTCTCCCTTTGGCTTCGGATCAAGGTCCACACCCAACTGGAGCACTCGCCATTCAGGGATCATGGTCCACCCGGAGTGACTGTCACACGCTGCTGCCGAAGAAACTGGGCCACTGGCCCTCATTCTTCAGGATGGGAAACCAGTTCTCCCACTCCCGTGTGGAGAGAGGTCGCGTCCCAGCTGAGGCCCAGCCTGGGCCTGGCCTGGCGCCCAAACCCTGTAGGCTGGCAAATGGCAGGTCTTCTTTCGTCTGCCAGTTGGGTCCCCAGGAAGGTGTCCGCGTGACAGGGTGTGCTCGCAGGTCCGTGCCATCGGCTCGATTCAGCGGCCATCGTTCCACTGACAGCCACCAGGAGTGGCAACCACCAGGGTGCCCTCACCCACTCTTGGCTTCCCTCACTGCACTCCGAGCCTGGGGCTGTCCTGTCCGTCGCAGTGGGGATGGACTGTGGCTCCACGGCTCGTGCTGAGGCACCAGCACAAAGACCTGCGGCCCCCCGTCTTTCCCGACCCTGTTGCTCAGGAACAGGCCCTAGCACGTGCGAGAGACTGAACCAAGGGAGAACTGGTTTAAGGAAGGCAGTGTTCACCATGAGACCAGGCCAGGCGCCTCCCTTCTGTGCGAGGGGAGGGCGGGAGGATGGCTGGGTCCTTTCTGCGTGGAAGGAAGTCCCGATCTCGTAGGTCCTGATCTTCAGTGCTTCCAAAGCCCTTCTCGGTCAATCCCCCTCTTTGTTCTGGGGGTAGGTGTTGTGCACCTCGAGGTGAAGAGACCGCACTTCATGCAGATGAAGCGACTTGTCCAAGATCTCCCTACAGAGGGCAAGTGGAGCGGCGCTGGGACTCCCCCCAGCGCCTCCGTCTGCGAGCTCCCGAGGCAGGCCAGGCCTGGTTCTGCTCCACCACCCTCACCCTTCGCGCTGCTCCCCAATGAGGAGGTGCTGGGGCCTCTATACCATGTGCCCTCCTGGCTGGGGCCGGCGGGGTGGGGGCCGGACAGCTGTGTGGCGAGAAGAGGAGGGTTTCTCCGGCAGCCTGCAGCAGAGGCTGGCGGTTTACAGCCCAGGGCAGCCCAGTGGGGTTGAGCACCGTCCACCTCGCCAGAGTGGCCGGTGGGACGGGTGGGGCTCCAGGAGGAAGGGGGCGCAGGGGACTGCACAGGCTCCTTCATACCCATCTGGCCCCACACAGCCAGTGTGGCCAGTTCAGGCCTCAGCTTGTGGGCTCTTTGGGGTTCAGCTCAGCTGCCAAAACCTTTACCCCCCCGCCTTTTAAAATTTAAGTGGATACGGGGCGCCTGGGAGGCTCAGTCGGTTGGGCGGCCGACTTCGGCTCAGGTCACGATCTCACGGTCTGTGAGTTCGAGCCCCGCGTCGGGCTCTGTGCTGACGGCTCGGAGCCTGGAGCCTGTTTCGGATTCTGTGTCTGTCTCTCTCTCTGCCCTTCCCCTGTTCACGCTGTGCCTCTATGTCTCTCAAAAATAAATAAACATTAAAATTTAAGTGGATACAAAGTACTTAAATTACAGATTTTTTTCAGTTGTGGAAAACTGAGAAAATACAGACTACTGCGTATCTGTGCTTATCCTGCTGTTAACTGTTTTCACATATGTACCTGACCATCTTTTGATAAATACAAAATTCTCGATGGCTGCCTAATATTTCTTTGAGAGGACTGCTCCTAATTTATTTTTCAGTCCTTGATCTTTGGTACCTCAGCCGTTTCTAGTACTTTAGGTACCCATTAGCTGTGCATTTTCTGGTGGGGTGGGTATGGAGCCTAGCCTGCAAATCTAGAGACCGTGGTCTGGGCTCTGCAGAGTCTTGGGTGGCAGTGGGTGCAGACCACACGACCCAGCCGTGCCGGCAGCTGGAGCTGGGCAGGGACCTGACTCAACTACCGCTTGGCCCTGGGCATGGCCCCGACCAGCTGCTGGGCTGTTCTGAACCAGCAGGGGCTGGGCGTCCGGTGCTCTTGGTGCGCCTTGGGGCTGACACAGTTGGGTGAACATAGCTGTCAATCTGTCTTGGTGGGGCTCCCATGTGGGTGCCACTCCTAGCGGCTCTGGCGCCCTGTGGCCTCCCTGTTTTTAAGGCAAGGGCATGGCTGCCTTTCTGTTCTGTATTTCTGAAGCCCTTTCTGCCTCTAACACCTGTGACCCACTGTGGTTTTAGGAGCTGAGTGAGGCTCCTGGCAGCTGGGAGGGCTGGGAGGGTGGGCTTTGGAGAGGGAAGAGGGGTTTCAAGAAGGATGCTGTAGGCTGCACTCCTGGAAAAGGAGGGAGAGGGGTGCCCGGCATGATTTTTCCCCTCAAGGAACACCAAGGGCTCAGAGCACTGGCTGGCAGGACTCCAGGCATGGGGGCAGGGAGCCTGTATCTTCCCCATGACTGCGGGTCCCTCAGGAGCTCAGTGAGGGGGGCTGGGGTCTGCCTCAAGGCAGAGACCTGGGTTTGGCTTCTGGCTTCTCCCTCACTCCGACGCCTTGAGCACATCCATGAGTCTCTCTGGACTGCTTGCCGCGTCCGGAACCACCTTATGTTGGAGGGCGGTCCTGAGAGCAGCAGATGGAGGGTGTTCCTGTTGAGAAGGAAGCATTGTCCCATCCGTCTCCGCCTGCCGCCTGCGCTTTGGGGTGGGGGGGGGGCGGGGGGCGGGTGCGAAGGGGGTAGGACCGGAGGATGCGGGAGCTCCCGCCGCTTTCCCTGAAGCCTTCCGAGGAGCTGTTTGCAGGGGTCACTTGGGAGGCTTTGTCCATGTGACGCGGCCCTGTCTAGCCGTGTCAGTTCTTGTGCCACATTCCCTCCGCATGTCACAGGACAGGAGGCCTGGGGTGGTTGGCAGGGCGGAGGTCGAGCTGGCCGGATGGAAGGGGAGGGAGCTTTGAGTGCCCTCTGTCTGTATCTGTCCCCACGGTGTGGCCAGAGTCGCCCTTTGGGAAGACAGCTGGCATCCAGCGTCTTCTGCCCACGAGTTTCACTTGCGGTTAAACCGGCTGTCAAGGATCCTGGATTGAACTGTCGAGCCACCACCAGACAAAAACATCGCCGTAGCCCGACAGTTTCCACGCCGTTCTTGCGCTTGACCTACAGTGAACCGTCTAGGTGGTGTGATGGCACCGTCCCGAGCTGGACACCCCCCAACCCCAGTCCTGGCCTCGTCTGGAAGGGTGCTCATCCCTGGGGGCCTCGGCCAGAAGAGAGCCACAGGGTCTGCCCAGGGCTGTTACAGACTATGCTACCAGAAACATTTCTGTGTGGAACATTGCGTTTGTCCCTGTCTTGTTGCTATTTCTAGGGAATAATTTCCCCGGAGCAGGCTTATCAGGTCACGGGGTTTGAACACTTTAGTCGGTCTTGAGGGAAGTGACCCCCAGCCTCTGAAGCCCTCGCGCACACTATTTGAGATAGTCACCTGTCACCTTGTTTTCACGGGGCTCCAGGGCCTGGCCACTGGCAGCAAGAAACAAGGCCTTGTTTATGTTGGGGACATGGAGATGAGTGTCCGTGTGCAGAGCTTAAAGCACACAGAAGGTGGTTGGGGGGTCGTGTGTCCCTGGAAGAGCCCTGTGTCTCCGTACCCTGGATGTGCAAACCGCGTGCCTCTGTGGTCAGAGCTGCTGTCTTCAGCCAGTGCTGGCCTCCGGGGCCTCGCGGGCCTGTCCTGGGCTTACCCTTCTCTGTGGTCGGTGGCTGCGGGGAGAGCTTCAAGACAGCCCTCTTTCTGGTCCTGGAGGGGCCTGTACAGGCGGGAGGGACCAAGGTAGCTGGGTGGGGTGGGCCGTGTTCTCAGGGAGCAGGCCACGTGGGACTGCCCCATTCCGGCCTTTCTCCAGGGATGCAGGGCAGAGGCTGAGAGTGCGGGGTCAGAAGAGGGGCTCGCGTCCCAGAGGGTGAGGCTGGTAGCATAGATGAAGGAGGGTGAAGTGGGCCAGGGCTAGGAAACCTCCGGGGCTTTCTCTGAGGCCCGTTCACCAGGGAAGGGTTCGGACCAGATCATCTGGAAACTTCCCTTCACTTGGACCTTCTGGAACTCTACTCCTGGGGAGAGTTTCACATTTTACAGAGAATGCCAGCTTCCTCCTCCCCTTCCCCTGAATGGCACACACGGAAGGTGTGAAAGCATGTCCACGGGCTCTCCCAGCCAGCCCACGCCTGCGGCCCTGCGGCTGGGCTCGGTCTC
Organism: Paguma larvata; assembly: GCA_030068075.1. NCBI lineage: Eukaryota > Metazoa > Chordata > Mammalia > Carnivora > Viverridae > Paguma > Paguma larvata. The sequence goes on along the minus strand of CM057842.1, from coordinate 15,491,932 downwards.
AGCGGCCACCGGGCCTGCCCACGCCTGCGGCCCTGCGGCTGGGCTCGGTCTCAGCGGCCACCGGGCCTGCCCACGCCTGCGGCCCTGCGGCTGGGCTCGGTCTCAGCGGCCACCGGGCCTGCCCACGCCTGCGGCCCTGCGGCTGGGCTCGGTCTCAGCGGCCACCGGGCCTGCCCACGCCTGCGGCCCTGCGGCTGGGCTCGGTCTCAGCGGCCACCGGGCCTGCCCACGCCTGCGGCCCTGCGGCTGGGCTCGGTCTCAGCGGCCACCGGGCCTGCCCACGCCTGCGGCCCTGCGGCTGGGCTCGGTCTCAGCGGCCACCGGGCCTGCCCACGCCTGCGGCCCTGCGGCTGGGCTCGGTCTCAGCGGCCACCGGGCCTGCCCACGCCTGCGGCCCTGCGGCTGGGCTCGGTCTCAGCGGCCACCGGGCCTGCCCACGCCTGCGGCCCTGCGGCTGGGCTCGGTCTCAGCGGCCACCGGGCCTGCCCACGCCTGCGGCCCTGCGGCTGGGCTCGGTCTCAGCGGCCACCGGGCCTGCCCACGCCTGCGGCCCTGCGGCTGGGCTCGGTCTCAGCGGCCACCGGGCCTGCCCACGCCTGCGGCCCTGCGGCTGGGCTCGGTCTCAGCGGCCACCGGGCCTGCCCACGCCTGCGGCCCTGCGGCTGGGCTCGGTCTCAGCGGCCACCGGGCCTGCCCACGCCTGCGGCCCTGCGGCTGGGCTCGGTCTCAGCGGCCACCGGGCCTGCCCACGCCTGCGGCCCTGCGGCTGGGCTCGGTCTCAGCGGCCACCGGGCCTGCCCACGCCTGCGGCCCTGCGGCTGGGCTCGGTCTCAGCGGCCACCGGGCCTGCCCACGCCTGGGGCCCTGCGGCTGGGCTCGGTCTCAGCGGCCACCGGGCCTGCCCACGCCTGCGGCCCTGCGGCTGGGCTCGGTCTCAGCGGCCACCGGGCCTGCCCACGCCTGCGGCCCTGCGGCTGGGCTCGGTCTCAGCGGCCACCGGGCCTGCCCACGCCTGCGGCCCTGCGGCTGGGCTCGGTCTCAGCGGCCACCGGGCCTGCCCACGCCTGCGGCCCTGCGGCTGGGCTCGGTCTCAGCGGCCACCGGGCCTGCCCACGCCTGCGGCCCTGCGGCTGGGCTCGGTCTCAGCGGCCACCGGGCCTGCCCACGCCTGCGGCCCTGCGGCTGGGCTCGGTCTCAGCGGCCACCGGGCCTGCCCACGCCTGCGGCCCTGCGGCTGGGCTCGGTCTCAGCGGCCACCGGGCCTGCCCACGCCTGCGGCCCTGCGGCTGGGCTCGGTCTCAGCGGCCACCGGGCCTGCCCACGCCTGCGGCCCTGCGGCTGGGCTCGGTCTCAGCGGCCACCGGGCCTGCCCACGCCTGCGGCCCTGCGGCTGGGCTCGGTCTCAGCGGCCACCGGGCCTGCCCACGCCTGCGGCCCTGCGGCTGGGCTCGGTCTCAGCGGCCACCGGGCCTGCCCACGCCTGCGGCCCTGCGGCTGGGCTCGGTCTCAGCGGCCACCGGGCCTGCCCACGCCTGCGGCCCTGCGGCTGGGCTCGGTCTCAGCGGCCACCGGGCCTGCCCACGCCTGCGGCCCTGCGGCTGGGCTCGGTCTCAGTGGCCACCGGGCCTGCGCGGGCACCTGATAGGTCTCCTCAGACACCCGGGGAGAAGGACGTTTCCTCCAGGTTAAGAAGACTCCATAGGACGTGAGCCTGGGCATCACTGTTGCTTTGCCACAAAGACCGTGGAAGTCACTTAGGAGTCGGCTGCCTTGACCAGGCCACATTCTTGCCCTTTTTGAGTCTCCTGGGCACAAATCCTTTACTTCCTCTATTGTCTTCTCAAGCATTAAAAGGCCCAGAGAGCCCCAGGCCACCCATCACATGCCCCCTCTGAATTCCTCCATCGGGCCGGGGGCAAGTGCCTGCTGGGAGCTTAGTGCTGGAGCTGGGTCTCTAGGTGCTTGTAAGGCAGGGTGTGCGGGACAGCCACAAAGGGGCCATGTGCAGTGGGGTGCGAGGGCTGCTGGGTAGAGGGTAGGGGCGTGTAGGGCAAAGAGGGGGCACAGGAGAGGAGCAGTCAGCTGTGTCTTGGGGTGGGTGGGGACATTTGGGCTGTCCACAGTGCCATCTTGTTGAGCTAGCTCTTGAAGCCTAAGGAGCAGGAGAGTGTGTAGCAGACAGGGCTGGCAGTGACCCAGGGGACATTCGATTGGAAAGTAGGCTGTAGGGACCAATGAGGAATGAGGCCAGGACTGTATTAAGAGGCTTAGTCTTATTTAGGGGACACTGGAGGCCCTGGATCAGAGAGCGTGAAAGTAGAGGTTCCCAGGTGGCCTCTGTGTCTGTCCCCACCGTGGGAGAGACCACAGGCTCAACTCAGATGCCAGTTGCCCACATGGAAGGGGCTGTGGGTGGCCTAGGACATTTGGTTGCAAAGAGTAGAATCCTAGAAGGCACTGGGCTCACTGTGTTGCCCTTCTGTCCGTAGGTTTCAGGGCAGAAAGCCCCTGGAACGTGGCTTGGCCTCCGCTTCTCTTTGGCCAGAGGTGCCGGGGGCTGCTGGGTGCACGGTCCCTGCTCCTGGAGGTCAGCCTCATTATGTCCCCTCTGCTTGTTTTCTTTTTTTTGTTGTTTCCTTCTGTCTAATTTGTTGGTTGTTTCTGTGCAGACAGAATATTAACTACATTACAAATTTTAGAAACTACAGAAAATCGAAGTAAAAAAATCACTTAGATAATCACTGTCAGCGTTTGGTTGTTTTTTCTTTCTGTTAATTGTTCTGTGGCTTGTTAAGAACAGTCTTTCACAGACAGCGTTCTCAGCGGCGATGCCGCGGTGCATCTGACGTCTGTAGCTATTCGGGTGTATCTTTACACATTTTATTTTAGTTTTTGAGTGTGTAAGGGATTTGTGGCTCCGAATTCAAAGGTATTCCTGTGTGGCACACGGGGAAAAAAAATCTTCATTCACTCCCAACCTCCTGCTTGTAAGACAACTTTTTTTTTCTTTTAAGTAGGCTCCATGCTCCCATGTGGGGCTCGAACTCACAAGCCTGAGATCAAGAGTCATGTGCTGTACCGACTCAGCCAGCCAGGCGCCCCTGAGACCACCTTTTTAGGGCCAGCTTCTTGGCATCTCCCAGAGGTAGGACTTGTGACTGAGGCCGGGCTCACGGACACTAGACACACGGGGAGGCAGGCAGGGAGAGAGTAGTTTTCTGTTCTTTGCCTAGCCCTCAACTGCTAGTAGTGTGCCCTGGCCAGCCCTGCCGCTCCGTGCATGGTGTGTAGAAACAGGCACATCTCTGCCACCCGGTGGGCAACACAAGGACCACTGTATCTGCTCAGGCCCCCTAGCTCTTGGAGGGTATTTTGAGAAGCTTTGGTAGCCCACATATGTGTCTGCTGGGTTGCTCCTCCCAGCTGCACTCGAGGGTTACTCTCTGGGCTTCACAGGGCTAACTGTCCCATCTTGGGACAGTCTGCCATATTCCCATCCTAGCAGGTGGGGCCGTTGGAGTATGGGGCGGGGCTCCTGGAGCAGCAGTGTGGACTGAGAACGAGGCACTCCTGGGAGATGTGACTTTGTGCTGCAGGACCCCACTGTTCAGTTTCGGTGTCCACAGTGTTGTCCCGCACACAGCCTCATGAACTCAAGATGGCCTTGATTTCCGCGTGGAAGCCAACGAGGGCGTGACCCTTCCCGTCCTGGTCTCAGAAGCCTCAAAGCTGGGATTGGGACCCAGGTCACACTGTCAGGAGCCCAGGGCTCCAGCACCCCCTCCCCCAGCAGCCTCTGCATCTAAGACAAGGGTAGGCTTGACTCCAGTGGCCTCTAGAAGAGTGAACTCCAGACGCCAGTGTCTGCCTGGTGACTGCGGCAGCCTCCGAGTTTCCTGGCCGGCACGGTGCAGTCCCATCTCTCAGTCTCCCAGAGCTGTGGCAGCTCCAGACGCCGCCGTGGGGACCCCCAGGTTGGCGGCTGGGCCCGCGTTGTGTGCGGACCTGTTGTTTCTCAGCTTTCCTTTTTCATCTCAGTTCCGGCTTTTTGGATTTTTGTTTTGTTTTTAGTCATTCCATTTACTAACCGTTAACTTGTTAATTATATACTCTTTTCCCTTTTGGGGGGTTTCCGTAGGGATACAGCATACATCCTGAACTTAACCGAAGTCCATGTAAAGTAACACTGTACCATTTCCCATGCGGTGCCAGGACCGCAGGACAGTCTCACCCCGCGGATGGTTCTGCCCGTCTCCGGTGCTGTTGCTGCTGCATTTTCAATCCCAAAGGTCTTCGTTACTCTTTCGTGCAGTCAGGATTCATTTAGATTTCCCTACATGCTCGCTCTTTCTGAGACACTGGATTCCTGCCTGTGGTTCGATGCTCCCATCCGAGGTCGTTTCCTTCCGTCGGAAGCACACATGCTTCAGTAAAGAACAGGTTCCCTGGTGACCAGTTTTGCCAACTTTTCTTTCTCTGGCCAAGTTTCTCTTTGAAGACTATTTTACCTAGATTTATAATTCTGGGGTGGCATTCTGGTTACTTCGGCACTTCCCATATATCACCCCCTTGTCAGTTTCCGTTGTTTCTGTCCAGAAATCAGCTGTCCATTTTAGTTTTTCCTTTGAGGGTCAGATGTCTGTTGAATTTCAGAATTTCTCTTTGTCTTTGGTGTTTAGGAGTTTGATAATGATTCGCCCCAGTGTACTCTTCTTTGGAGTTCATAGTGATTCTTTAATCTGTGTGTATGGCTTGATGTTTTCCACTTTGTGAAATTTTCAGTTATTATCTCTCTCTTTTTCTTAATGTTTTGTTTATTTATTTTTAGAGAGAGAGAAAGAGAGTACAGGCGAGACCAGGGGAAGGGCAGAGAGAGAGAGAGAAGAGAGAGAGAGAGAGAGAGAGAGAGAGAGAGAGAGAGAGAAAATCCCAAGCAGGCTCCTCGCTGTCAGCATGGAGCCTGACACAGGGCTTGAACTCACAGACTGTGAGATCATGCCCTGAGCCAAAATCAAGAGTTGGCGCTTAAGTGACTGAGCCGCCCAGGCGCCCTCAGTTACTATCTCTTTAAACATTGCTTCCGGGACTGCCGTTACATGTATGTTAGATCTTCTCGTCATGTCTCATAGGTTTCTTAGGTTCTTTTCTGTGTTTTCCAACTTTTTCCCCTGGTGCCTCGGTCTGGATATTTTCTGACTTATTTGTGGCTCAGTAACCCTTTCTCTAGCTGTTTTAATACATCTTGTGGTATTTCTTCCTGAACTCTTAAAAATTTGTTGTGTTATTAATGTTAATTTTTGAGAAAACTAGTGTGAGCGGGGGAAGGGCAGAGAGAGGGGGAGCGAGGATCCAAAGCAGGCTGTGCACTGACAGCAGCGAGCCTAATCGGGGGCTCAACTCACAAACTGCGAGATCATGATCTGAGCTGAAGTCGGTCGCTTAACCGACTGGGCCACCCAGGTGCCCCCAAACTTCAGTTATTTTATATTTCATTTCTTTGTCTTTTAAACGTTTATTTTTTGAGTGAGAGAGAGAGAATGAGAGCAGAGGAGGGGCACAGAGAGAGAGACAGAGGATCTGAAGCGGGCTTCGCGCTAGAGCGGAAAGCCCTATGCAGAGCTTGACCCACAAATCGTCAGATAATGACTTGAGCTGAAGTCAGATGTTTAATTGACTGAGCCACCCAGGCACCCATATATTTCATTTCTAATCATTGTAATATCTGTTTCTTCCGTGAGTGTATTTCTTTTTTTTTTCTTGTGGCTTGAATCCTGGATGTTGTGTATGGAAAATCCTAGAGAGAATCTGGGGTTCGGAATCATTTGTTTTCCCCCAGGGAAGATATATTCCGGCTTCGGGCAGGCGGTTAGGCTAGGGGTGCCCTGACCCACCGTCTCCGGGCTGAGGAAGAGGCTTCCTTCTTGCGCTGATGCAAACTTGTATCTCTTGGGCCGCCTGAGATCGCAGGAAGCTCTCCTTGGGGTCTCAGCCGTTCAGCCTCTGCTCGTAAATAGACCGACGCTTCAGGGGAGATGAGACGCCCAGTGCCAGGTTCACCTGTCGCTCTTTCCCTCCCTGTGATTGCAGTCCCTCAGATGCTGGTCGCCTTGGGACTTGTCCAAGGCTAACAGATAGATTTATAAAAACATGTCTCTTGTCAGGTGTTTTCAGCTGTTTGCAGAAGCAGGGCGTTAAACCCCAGCTTTGTGTTGGAAAGGCCAGGCCCCAGAGCAGAACCCAGTGCCCCCATCACCTGTCACAGAGACTCCTGCCTTCGTGGTTGGGGGGGGTAGGTAACTGGGCATTCATGAGAGGCCGTCTCTTCACGAGGTCTCACAGGGTGAATCAGAGAGGGCTCGGACCTAGCCTGGCAGAGCCGGACACACCCTTCTTGTTTAAAGATACGGAAGCTGGGGCCGAGGACGGGACAGCCCACAGTGACGGGGACGCAAGTGTTCTCGACTTCCAGACTGGGGCTCGGCTCCCAGGGGGAGCAGGGGACACTGGGCAGTAGGACCGCTGCGGGAGATGGGGCTGCTGTGTGCCCCCCTCCCCCCACCAGTGCTGCTCTTTCCTATTGTGCTACTGTCTCCCTGTCCCCCTGCCATGTCCTCCCTGTTCCAGCGTCTTCTGGAGTCTGGGCAGCAAGGCGGCTGGGGCGCGGGCACTGGTTCCTGTGGCTTCGAGCTCTGGGTCCAGTTCCCAGCGGACTCCCCTCTCTCCTGCTGCTTTCTCACAAAACCCTGGAGCTGGTTTCTGAGAGCGATAGTTTTTTTTTTTTCTTCTCTCTCACTAATCCCTGTAGTTTTCTGCCCACGCCCAGTTTCTCTTCCGCTTTTCTCCCCACCCTGTTGTGAACGAAAGTCTGCGAACCAAATCATGCCCCACTTTCTCTGCTGGTGCTTCCGCGACATTTACCGGCAGGCCTGCGGGAGGCGCTAGAGGGCAGAGGACAGGGTGGGCGTCCCGCTCCTAGGGGACGTGGGCTCTGGGCCCGGGCAGCCGACTCCCTGCACACAGGCCATGCCGGCTCAGCCCCGCCGCAGAGAAGGGGGCCGCCAGAGCTGGGGATAGGGATTGAGTGGCATCAGAAAGCTCCCAGATTCAAACCTCTGTCGCCTGCTAGAGGGACTGTGGGAGCCCTCCTGCCGGGAAAACCATCCCAGGACTTCTGAGGGGCCAGCAGCCGTTGAGGGGCTCAGAAGACGTAGTGAGGGAGGGCCCACATCCCAGGCTCACCTGGCTGGCGTGTCAGGAGGCCGCTTCTGCCTCCCTAGAGCCGAAGTGGTCTGTCCCACGGACTGTCTGGCCTTTATGAGGCAGCAGCCTCCACATGCGAAGTGTCACTTTGCCACCCCGTGGAGGTAGCCGGGGGCCCTTTCTCCTGCGGCAAGCTTCGCTGAGTGCGGCTCGGACTGATGAGCGGCTGAGCCAGGGAGACCCCAGCAAACGGTTGGTGTGGAGGCCAGCCTTGCCTGAGGGGACCGGCGCGAGAGGAGAGTAACGGCGCTGTTGCTGGCCGGGCCCGTGTGTGATCCGGGTCCCTCGCGGCTCCCCGCCCTTCACAGAGGTCCTGGGGTCTGCCTGCTAGCGTGTTAAAGCCCTCTTCTGCCGCGGGGCCGTGCAGTTCTCCTGGCTGTCCCGGCGGACCTGGCTCTCCCGGCCTTGCACGCTGTCGCGCCTGTCCTTCACCCTTGCCACCAGGAGCTGAGGTCTGTGCCAGCCACTCCGGGGCACAAAAGCTGTGAGAAGGAGGCCAGGCTTGGAGAACCCGTGGGCGGCCACCAGCTTTGTCCTTGAGGAGAAACGCAGCCCAGGAGGTCCGGCCCTGACTCCAGGTCAGACGCTTCGGCCACTGCTGTGAGACCTTATGCAAACACTCCGGTCTCTCTGACCCTCGGTTCTCCGGGCTGTCAGGTGGCGCTCCTCCGGGAGAGGCCACCAGTGAACGATCCCGGGCATCCCCGGCCCCAGCTCTGGGCGAGAACCTACGGTACGGGCAGGGCCTTGGCAGAGCGGCCCGCCCAGCTGCTCCCCGGCAGATGACAGGGCTGAGGCGTGGAGAGGGGGGCCCGTCCCTGTGGCGGTTCTGTTTCCGGGCTCTCCCTCTTCACCAGGCCGTCTCCGGAGAGACCAGAGGAAAGTCGAGAAGTCACCGGCTCATGCGGCTTCCTCAGTCTGCCCTGCGGGGGTGCGAGGTGAACGAGACTGCCACACGCCATCTCTGCTTGTCGTCTGCTCTCGTAGGGAACTCAGGCTGCGGAACTACGTCCCAGAGGACGAGGACCTGAAGCGGAGGAGGGTGCCCCAGGCCAAGCCCGTCGCGGGTAGGTGGGCCGCAGCTCTCCAGCTCTGCTCGCGGCGCAGGTGTCGCCCTCTCCTGGAGGATAACCGGCAGTGCCAGGGCGGGAAGTGAGGCCTCCGGGACCCTCTGGCACCTTCTCACAGCCACGCACAAGTGGTCAGTGTTGCGTGACAGCAGGGAGGTGGTCAGGGCACAGGTGGGGGACCTTCCAGGGACCTGCGAGGGAGGAGGCCACATCCCCCGAGAGGACCTTTCTGGACCGAGACGTGGAAGGGGCGGCGGGGGCAGGGGGATGGGCGGGGATGGATCCTGTGGGTACCTGGGAGGTCAGAGCGAGAGGCCCTGAAGAAGAGCCGACCATTCAGGTGCTCAGAGAGCAGTGGGCAGGCAGGCGCCCGCCGGCCACAGGCGTGGCAGTGCGGGAGCGCGGACGATGGGACAGGTGTCCCTGTCGGCAGGGCGAGTGGCCAGGCCCGGGGGCTGCCCGGTCTCATGGTGCGGGGAGCAGCACAGCAGCCGGGAGCTTCTGGAGGTGCTCCACACTGGAGATGCAGAATGCTTACCACGTAGATCCCCGGCCCTGTTTTTATCCTTCGCTTTTGTTATCAGTTCTTAATTACATAAATTTTAAATGACTAAATACATTTAGCTTAAAGATAGCAAATTGTCGTCCATTCAGCCACACCCGGTCTACTTCCCGTTGTTCATCTCATGCTTCCTAGGTAGTTTGCCTCATGGTTGGGGCCCCACCGTGGTGGGGGCAGGAAGGCAGGACCGGGGAGAGGGCGGGGAGTGGTCCGGTCCCGCACGTCGGCACCTGTGGCTGGAGGGAGCTCAGGCAACATGTGGCCACAGTGACGGGCCGTTGGAGGAAGCCCCCGGAGCCCAGGCTTGTTGCCAGTGCTCCCGGTATCCGGCCCACAGGGGCCAGCCCTCCTGCTCTCCCCACCCAGGGGCCCAGTGTGCTGTCAGCCGCTGGGCATAGCTGGGAGGCGCCTGAGTTCAGGCCTCCCCAAGGTGGGGAGCACGTATCCTTGCGAGCACGTATCCAAGTGGGATGGGAAGAAAAGCCACCTGTGCCCCAGCTAGTCCAGGGCCCAGGGGACGTTCTCAGAGCCCAGGAGCCCCTGGGGATTATGGGAGAGCCAGTCCTCGTGGATACACCAGGGCAGCTCTCGTTTCCCAGCTAGGGAGATGGGCTGAGACTACCAGCCGAGCTTCCCGCTGGAGGTCTGGGCTCCGTCTGCTCTAGCGGTCCGCCTCCTGCAGGCCCTACCTCCAGGGCTGCCTTTGCAGAGTCTTCGCCTCTGGAGGTTGGGAGCCCCGGGAGAGGTGGGGGCAAGAGAGCCCAAGGTGGGGGGTGGGGGAGCCTGCCTACACCCTCCCCCTTTCCCGGAACTGCAGGGTGTGCCTCAGGGAGAGCTGCGGCCCCTTTCCAACAGCCTGTGTTGTTGTCTCGCACCCTCTAGTGGAAGAGAAGGTGAAGGAGCAGCTGGAGGCCGCCAAGCCAGAGCCTGTCATCGAGGAAGTGGTGAGTGGCCCGGTGGCCCGCTGTGGGCCCTTTTCTCCTCCCCCACCTGCCCTCCTTCCTCCCACTTCCTTCTTCCTTCTCTCCACTTCTGCATTCCCTTCCACCCCCTTTTCTCCACCCCTTCCTCCTCCCTCCCTTTCTCCCACTTTCTACCTCTGTCCCCTGTCTGCCCACGTGCCCTGGAGCTGGGCCCCTCCGGTCCTGACATGTGTCTCTTCCTCCCCAGGACCTGGCCAACCTCGCGCCCCGGAAGCCTGACTGGTGAGTGCTGCCACGGCAAGACTCGCGCGGACCGGCCGGCCACTCTGGGTGCCAGACACGGTCCTCAGGCTGGGCCTCTCCCGCCTCACAGCAGGGAGACGACAGTGTGGACACATACCGTCCAAAGGACGTGCTGACAGGACAGAAGTGGAGAGTGAGAGGGTAGCCATGGGGGTGACACTTGGAGGGCGGGGTGGGGCTCGGAGAGAGTGAGGAGCAGTAGTCCCTTGAAGAAGTCCCTTTTGCAAGGGTGGGGATCCGGCCACCTCAGAGAGCTCCATTTGAGCAAGGCCGGCCTCGGCCCTCAGGGGACCGCAGGACGGAGGCGAGAGGATGGGAAGTTGCTGTCCCAGTTCTGCTGCCACTGGCCCGTTCTGCTTTGGCCTCAGTTTCCTCTTCTGTGAAATGGGGCTGCTCATCCTTCCCCGGTGCCCCTGTGATAGGCTGATACAGAGTGGGAGAGAGGGCCATGTGGCCTGGGGCTTGTGTTCTACTTGACCTTGGGCCAGAGGTGCAGGCCACATCCCTCACCTGCGATCCCGTGACAAGTGCAGCGCCACTGCAAGTGTCCTTAGTTGTTGAAACAGGAGCACGGGGCACGTGTCCTCCGACTCCCTGGGCAGGGAGAACAGGCCGTGCGTGGACCCCCGGAAGCTCCCGGCGGTGAGGACGGGCACACGGCTGGAGGAGGAGCAGGACCCACAGGGGCCCGGGCCAGCTCACTCCCTGATGGTGACCGAGGGGACCGGACCAAGAGAGGGACCCTGAGACTCCTTCCACCCTTGTACACCTTGACTCAGTCCTGTGTTCGGGGGGTCTGTGGCACCAGTCGCTGCCTCAGTGGGACGCGGAAGCATGGCTGATGCTGGGCTTTGGAGGGTGCGGAAGGGGAGAGAGGAGCCTCCTGGCCTCCTCCCCGGGGTGGCCTCCTCAGGCAGCTGAGTGTCATTCCTAAGGCCAAAGGGGCTTTGGGAGGGGAGGGTCTCTAGGCCACACCAGGCCAGTCTTCAGTTTCCGGGCTCCTCACATCTGCCTGCTCCAGGGACCTCAAGAGAGACGTGGCCAAGAAACTGGAGAAGCTAGAAAAGCGGACCCAGAGGGCCATCGCCGAGCTGATCCGTAAGTGCAGGGCCTGGCAAGGCGGGATCCCTGCCCTCTGGGCGGCGGCCCAAGCACAGGACCCCTCCCCACTCCTCTGTCTGTCCCCTATCCAGGCGAGAGGCTGAAAGGCCAAGAGGACAGCCTGGCCTCTGCAGTGGACGCCACCACCGAGCAAGAGGCCTGTGACTCCGACTGAGGCATGCCACGTCCCCTCGCCCCCGTCAGGCCTGTCCTGTGGGTGGGTAGCTCGGGCACGGGTGGAGGGTGGACCTGCTGTTACCTCCAGAGCCAAATCGCCCCGTCAGCCTGAAACCCTGGCCATGGGGTGAGGTCAGCTTCTTGTCTGCTAAGTGGTCCCCACCACCCTAACAGGGACAGAGCCAACAGCAACCCCGCGGGCTTGCTGTGTCTGTACATATGTATGTATTTTGAACTGTCTTTTATCTCTAGAAATAGAAACAAGCAGACCCGTGTGTGTGGCGGAAACCTGTCAATATTTTCTGAGTCCCTGGTGTTCTGGGGCTTGGGTCCCAAGGCAAGGCAGAGGTGAAGCTTAGTATGAGTAAGCACTGTGTCGGACTGGGCGTGTTGAGGCTGGAGGGGTGCAAAAGGCCCAGTCCTGACCTTCTGAGTCCAGAAGGTAGTCGTGTCAAAACCCACGGGTGACAAAACCCACGAGTCGGAGAGGCTTCTCCAAGCCCTCCCGTGGGCCCGGGCCTCACAGGAGTCTGCGGGACAGCCTGGAGGGGCTCCCACCCTCGTCCTCTGTGGACCCCCTCACAGTGCGAGAGAGAGAGAAGGAAGAAGCTGGGTGTGTGCAGGGAGTGCGCTGTGCCCTGGGAAGCCTCCATTCTGGACCGCTCCGGATTCCAGGCCCCTGGCGCTGTTCTCTCTCACCCTGCACAACCCTAGGCAGCCCTTCTCCCTGTGTCACAGTCGGAGCTAGACTGTGGCTTCTCTGGGACATGGCCTCCGTATTGGGGAGGGTGACTCAAATAGACTAGGGTATCATAACCTTGGTTTTGAGTGTGGTCATGGACCATGGGTCCCCAAGGTCCTGGCGTTAGGACCATGAGCCTCCTGTGGAGCTGACTCTGCAGCGTGACTGGCTGGCCACAACTCCGAGTTCAGCCAGCTAGAATTTCATGTCCAGAACGTGCACACTCTTGAATCTCCTTCAGGGTTTCCCCTTGAGCCTCCCACCCCACCCTGTGTCATCCCAGGGTGTCATTCCCTCTGTGCTGAGTTGGAGGAACACATTGGCCTGGCTCTGGCGGACAGTGCCGAGGACCCAGGCCGTAGTGGTGGAGCGAGTACATGCATGGAGAACAGCACTCTCATACAAATAAAGTAAATGCTTTCAGCTAAAAGTATGCAGCTACCCGAGAAGGTAACTTATGCAGAAAGGGAGCAGAAACCTGCAGCGATGACAGGACTAAAGTGGCAGGTGGTTCGCTGAGCAGCGGGCAACACCAGCACTCTGATTCCCACACCAGCGGGGGTCAGACGTGCCCACGGGTGTCAGGACTAGAGCCAGACTCCCTCTGCTTAGCGGCGTCTGGAGCTGGGCTTCCCTTCCTGGGAATAAAGGATGAGAAGGTGTCCCCCGCCCCAGGACTGCCGTAGGAAGTGGGGTGCTCGTCCGTGACAGTGTGGGACTCACACATGGTGACTGGTGGCTAGCTTCCCGCTTAGCCCTGGCGCTGGGACTAGAGTGCGGCACACTCAACAAAAACCCGAGAGCTGATGAAAAGTTTCCTTCTGTATTTATAGCTCTGCGTGCCTCCAGAAAACTGCCAGGCAGAGAGAGAGGAAAACAAAAACCATCACATGTGATGGGCACTCAGACTCACATTACAGAATACGTGAGAAAATCCAACACTTTGAAGAATGGCTACCATCCATCCCAACAGGTGGAAGAATTTACACCCAAGGAAGCTGAAACAGTTACATCCAAACAGGCTTTTAAAATGAGTGTTTGTTTTATTACCACAGAGATAAAAGAGGGACTGAGCCCTATGTCTCAGGAACAGGGATTAGGCATGAGGAAGATCTTGGAAACAAAGAATGTTTATGAAAATAAGCAAAACGCACACACGCACACACACTAAGTAACTCACTGGAGGAGCTAAGTCGTAACAAAGAAGGAATTGATAAATCGGAAGTGAAAGCTGAAGCTCCAAAAGGTGGCAGAGAGAAAGGAGAGACAGAGAGGGCAGGTTGAGAACCTTGATGTACCGCTCGATGGACTTTAACGGAGAAGAGATGGAGAAATGGAACCCGGAGACAGAAGGTACTTAAAGAAGGAATGGCTGATCACCTCTGTTTCTGGTACCACGGTAGAATAGTTGCCTGAACTGATCCTCCCTTTGCAAACAGCTAAAAATACCCGGTAAATAAATCATTACGACAAATATTTTTTAAATGCATCACTGATCTGGCAAGAAAGTCGGGAACACTCAAGCAAGAAAGTAAGAGAAGCAGAAGAATGCTGAAGCCCGACCTTTGCCTTGAAGGTATTTAACAAACCAGGTGAAACTAGGCTGGTTTTGGGGATCCTCGGTGCCTGGGGCTAAGATAACTCAATGCCTGCGCATAACGAGCAGCCTGGTAGGAGAGCCCTCCAGAAAGCTGGGGCCCCCAAGGGCAGCACCCTCTGTGAATGAATAATAAACCTACTCTCTTGGCATACCAAAGGAAGACTGAACCTTACCACTGACTGAAAAAAAGTCTCCCTTGAGAACTGAGCTGGCCCTCATGTGGGTTTGCTCATGAGAAACCTCCAGCCAAGAATATAAATGGCTCCATAATGTCGTGGTCTCAGATGCTTGATAGAAATGCAAATCCTACCCAAATGAACGTTGATTCATTGCAGTCCCTCAACAAATGCCTGTTGATAAAGTTCCAAGAAAAGTGAGCAGCTTCTGGAAAAGGTCACCCACCAGATCTACTAGGCAACAGGGCACCAGGAGCAAAGGACATGGGCAAGGAAGTGATAGAATCAGACTTGCAAAGGATTCATACATTAGAATGACCAGGCAGATGATTTAAATGTTTAAAAATGATGCAGGAACTAAAAGACAGGCTTGAAAATAGGAATCGATTTGCCAAAAACCAAAGTGATGTTCTAGAAATAAAAATTATTATAGCAGTTAAAAGCCCCGCATCTGTGAATTAGAGCTAAAGAAACAGTTCATGTACAGGAAGCTAGGCCTGAAGAGGTTCTCCAGAATGCAGCAAGATAAACAGATCAATAACCTAAAACAAGAAGCTAAGAGAGATGGAGGATAGAGTAGGAAGAGCCAACACAACGTGCTATTGGATCCTGGGAGAGAAAAAAAAAAGGCAAAAATGGGGTGGAGGAAATATTTTTTTAAGAGGCTGTGAACTTTTCAAAATCACCAATCCACAGATTCAATGAGGCCAGCAAATCTCAAGCAGGGCAGCAAAAAGAAATCAACCTGAGATGTCCTATCTCTTGATGAGGATGGTGATTAGTTAGGTATATTCACTTTATGGCTTTTCATCGAACCATACACATATGATCTGTATTGTTGGGAGCCATTTTGGGCTCACAGGCTGAGAAACCTCCCTGCGTGGAAAAGGCAGTAGAAGGAAAGCTCCTGCTGGTCAAGAAATGACACCCCAGTACCACTGTTGGGAGCCATCTTGGGCTTACAGGTTGAGACACCTCCCTGTGTGGAAAAGGCAGTTGAAGCGAAGCTCCTGCCAGCCCAAAAAGGCCCCCCAATACCATCTCCTTCAAATAACCTTTCAGGCCTGGATTTCTTGAGCAGCCCTGTTGACCTCAAGGGAGGTAATGCTCTTTTGTTTTATGACATTCAAGTAAAAAAGGAAACTTGGAATGTGTTGATGGATAACATCTGAAGGAGACTATGTAAATGTACTCATTCATAAGCAAAGGACAAGTGTTGAGAGTTCCACCCTTGCCAGATGGGTTGCACCTCCCCCATTGTAGCTGGAAGTGTAGGCCTCAAAGCAACGCCCTGATTTCTCCTGTTTACAGATAATTAACATTAAGGCCTCAAGGAAACACCCTGTTCTCCTCCCCCACCCTAAATTTATATGTTAATTAACCGAAAACCAACATACAGGATTGAGGAAGTTGCCACATTATTGTTAAAGAGATTAAACTATGGAATGTCACTCATTGATGTAATGTCACTTACTACCTTTAAAAATAAAGAGACTGAGACCAGCAGGGCGGAGATGCCAGAATTGCCAGGGCTGCCTGCTTGGTGATCAGACTACATCTGTCTCGTGGCTCTCTCTCATTTCCTTTCGCCGACCGTCCATCCTTCGGAGACCCCTAGATTCGCCGGAACTGGACCCCGGCACTGTATGCTTTTTGTATGCATGTTAAAGCTCAATAAGCAAGTTTACTTAAAATGTTTTCACATCTGGGATCAATCCTCCATAGTCATATACAAATTACATACAACACTCAGTGGCTCTATTACGGGACAGTTTCTGTGGGTCTGGAGTGCAGGGGTGGCTCACCTGGGTAGTTCCAGCTTGGGGTCTCTTTGAGGTTGCAGTCAAGACATCCTCCCAGGAAGGCTCACTGAAGCATGGCGTGTGCACAAGTCCTTGCCACGTGGGTCTCTCCCGAGTGTTTGCGCGCTGTGGCAGCTGGCTTTCCCCAGAGTGAGCGAGCCAAGAGGAGAGGCAGGTGGAAGCTTCACAGCCTTTTATGACCTGGTCTTGGAGGCAGTATGCTGCCACATTGTATTGTGAGGAGCAAATCACTACATCCAGCCCGCACTCGGTTCCACCTCTGGAAGGGAGGTCTGAGGATTTGCGGATGTATTTTAAAACCACCGCATACCTAGACCCAGTGCAATAAGTTGGCAGAATGAAAAGAGCAAGAAGCGATGTTAAAATTAGAAAAGATCTATTACCTTTCAAGGAGCAAGACAGCAGATGTCTCCACCACAGCCAGTGTTAACTGGGGTGACACTTCTGGTATCAGTGTTAACTGGATGAAAAGGGACTGTCAACATAAAATTCTATACCCAGAGAAAATATCTGACGAGTACCAGATAGTTTCAGACCAGCAAGCCCAGAGAGTGTATCACCAGCAGACTCACATGAAAAGAAAATCTATTTTGAGGGTAATGAAAATATTCCAAAGTGGATGTGGTGGTTGCACACATCTGGGAACATGCTAAAAGCCATCGACTTGTACACTTTCAATGGCCAAATTGTATGAGGTGTATATCATATCGCAATAAAGCTGTTTTTAAAAAATGAAATAAATAAGCATTCGTAAAAAAAAAGTTCTGCAAAATGTCTTCAGATTGAAATGAGACAGGATCCCAGATGGAAAATCTGAGCTAGAAGTAGGAATGAAGAGAAAGAAAGTGGAACTCTCTATAATAGGTTATAAAATGAGAATGTTCCACGGGGTAGAAGTAAGACCAGGGCTACCAGAGTATGTAACAGCAGCGGTAGGTACGCACTCTTGATTGGGGATTACAGGTCTCCAGGAAGCTCACTGGCGAAGAGAAAAACTCAGACCTAGGCCCTGCTACACAGGCAGGCTGACATTTCTACAGTGACCCTAACAGTAGAAACAGAGTGTACCACTTCCAAAGCAATTGTAGAAAAAAAAAATTACCCAGAATTACCCGAAAGAAGGCAAAGAGAGAAAAAGAGAAAAAGTGGGACAAGTAAATGAACCCAAGATACATCATTAATTACAATCAATGTATTAAACAGCTTTTTTTTTAAACTCAGACTGATGCTATTTAAAAAAAAAAGAAAGAGAAGCCTAAACCCAAACCTAAACTCAAAGAAAGATGGAAAGTGAAGGGATTAAAAAGCTCTATCAAGCCCAGAACCAACAAAGGTAGCTGGGGTAACAGACGGGGAGACGTTGGGACAGAAGTGGTTTTAGCTACGTGGGTGTGCCGTGCAGCCCCAGGGCCGTCACCTGCCGCACGTGGGGGCGCTACAGGGTGCGAGCCCTTTGGAGAAGTGGGACACGGGCACACCCCATGAGCAGCAGCCGCAGCAGTAGTGTCCCGGGGGACCGTTGCACGGGCGTGCCAGGAGACGGGGACGCCTGGAGGAGCATGGCTCATCATCACGCATGTGCACGCATACACACATTGAAACACACGTGTAATAAGTTGTGATTCATACAGCGGAATGCCCTGGCAATGAAGTGAGCTACAGCCACACGCAGTGTCCTGTCCCAGAAGGAAGGGAGTGTGAGCCATTTGTGTGGTGTGCCGTAACAGGCAGGGAAACAATGTACTCTTTAAGGACACGCATACGGAGGGTCAAGTGGGTGCAGAAAAGCAAGGTGATGGTCCTCAAATCAGGCTCGCAGTTCCCTGGGGGAGGGAGTCACAATGTGCTTTAACTTGGCTCGCGTGGCAGGAATTCATTTTATTCTCTATCCAATCACTTTATATACTTTTTTGGTATATATGCTGTATCTCACATGCATACTTATTTAGGAGAGAAGTCTCCAGAATTCACAACCAAATTACTCGGTCAGTGTGAAGTGGAATTTTTTTAAATGTTTGTTTTTTTTTGGGGGGGGGGGGGACAGAGCATGAGCAGGGGAGAGGCAGAGAGAGAGGGAGACACAGAATCCGGAGCAGGCTTCAGGCTCTGAGCTGTCAGCACAGAGCCCGACGCAGGGCTCCAACTCATGAACTGCAAGATCATGACCTGAGCCGAAGTCGGATGCTTAACTGACTGAGTCACCCAGGCACCCCAATTTTTTTTCTTTTTTAAAGTAGACTCCACGTCCAGCTTGGAGCCCAGTGAGGGGCTTGAACTCACAACCCTGGGATCAAGATCTGAGCTGAGATCAAGGGTCGGACGCTTAACCACCTGAGCCACGCAGGCGCCCCCGAAGTGGAATTTTTTTAATGACCACGCCTGCAGTTTCACTACAGTGGTCTGGATTAGAACACTGGGGGTAAAGAGAAAAATCATACAAGCCACACGGAAGGTAAAACAACCTACGAATGAATGAGTTCTGTTTTCATCAGTAGTAGATACTACAAGACAAAATTTTCTTGGGTGCTGAGGAAACAAAGGTCCATCTGCTTACTTATCGGACACAATTAGCGCCAGATAGACATTTTCGGGCTTATGATCCCAAGTGTTACTCTGCACAGATCTTTGCTGGAAGAACTCGGAAGCCATGCTCTGTAGCAAGAGGAAGCATGGTGGGAGCTGGGAGAGCGTGAGAGAATCGGGACTACATCTGGCGACACTCGCAAACAGGCTCTTAAACCAGGAGGCTTTGTTGTTCTGGTGTTAAGTCCATGGCGATACAGTGGCTCCAGGGACACGGGTTCCTTTTGTCTCCCCAGCTGCCGTCCTTAGCTCCCCTAGGAGGCTTTGCACCCCCAGATTGGAACTATGGCAGGAGGGGGAAGGGCAAGGGACAGGCCAGCTGAGAGGAAACTGTGGCTTCGAGCCCAGTCCACCAGGCTTGCCTTCACATCCCATCAGCCATTACCGTGTCAGATCCGGCCCGAACTGCAGACGTGTGGGGAGTAAGGGTATTTTGAGCTGGGCACATTGCCATCGTGATTGGAATTGAGGTTCCATGAGAAAGGAAGGAGGGTAGAAAGAGTCCTGGGAAGGCAGCCAAGCAGTGCCTGCCACAGGACGCAGGAAGAAGTGGCGAGAAAAGAAACTGGTAAACATTGCAGAAATCAATAATTGACTAACCTCTAGCAAGGCCGGCAAAGACACGAGTTCTGAATATTCGGACGGCAGCAAGGCTGTCACTACCGGCCCCATAGACCGCAGAGAGACAATAAGGGGGTATGTAAATATCCACATCAATTCGAAAAGTTGCTGAAATGGACCAATTCCTTGAGAAGCACAAACTACCACAACTCCCCCAAGATGAAATAGGTAATTTGCATAGCTCTATACTAAGGGTATTGAATTCATGATTTAAAAAAACCCTGTAATCAAAATGGTGCTGTTGGTAGAAAGAACAATGGAAAAGAGTGGGGAACTCAAGTAGCCCCAAATAAGTACAGCTGACTGATTTTTTTTTTTTTTTAAGTTAAGTACTTATTTTGAGATAGCGCTTGTGCTCGAGGGAGGGGTGGAAAGAGAGGGAGAGAAAATCCCAAGCGGGCTCTGCACTATTAGCATGGAGCCTGAAGAGGGGCTCGAACCCAGGAACTGTGAGATCATGACCTGAGCTGAAGTCAGATGCTTAACCGACTGAGCCTCCCAGGCGCCCCACTAATTATTAACAAAGGTGCAAAACAAGCCCGATCATGGCAAGATCGTCTCAGCAAATGGTGCTGGAGTGATTGGATCTCCACATGCCGAAAAAGCCTCAACCTAAAGCCCAGTGGTTATACAAAACTTAAAGTGGATCGCAGATGTAAACATAAAATGTAAAACTATAAAAGTTTTTAGGCAAACACCTTCAGGACCTAGAGCTTGGTGAAGAGTTCTTAGGCGTGAGATCCAGAAGCATAATCATAAAGAAAAAAAATCAAAATTTGACTTAACTGAAATGGAAAGCTTTTGTTTCAATAAAAACTATTAGAGGGGGCGCCTGGGTAGCTCAGTCGGTTAAGTGGCCGACTTCGGCTCAGGTCATGATCTTGTAGTCTGTGGGTTCGAGGCCCGCGTCCGGCTCTGTGCTGACAGCTCAGAGCCTGGAGCCTGCTTCGGATTCTGTGTCTCCCTCTCTCTCTCTGCCTCTCCCCCACTTACGTGCGTGCGCCTTCTCTCTCTCTTTCTCAAAAATAAAAACTAAAAAAAACCAACCTGTTAAGAGCATGAAAAGCTACAGGCTAAATTGCAGGCCCCATATCTGCTAAAGGACTCCTATCTAGAATATTTAAGGAACTCTCACAACAGAAGGAAGGAAGGAAGAGGGTATATAAATGGCAGATAAGTCCAGAAGAGCTGCTCAGAGTCATTGGCCATTAGGGAAGTGCAGAGGAAGACCACGATGAGCTGTCAGTACCCACCTGTTAGGATAGCTTAACTAAAACAGTGCTGGGACGCCTGGGGGCCGCCGTCGAATGAGCCTCTGACTCTTGACTTCACTCAGCTCATGATCCCAGCGTTGTGGGATCCAGCCCTTCATCGGCAAGACTCTGAAAAGAGCGATAATACCACATGCTGACAAGGATGTCGAGAAGCTGAAGCTTTCGTACAGTGGTGGTGGGTCTGTAAACGTATAGTTACTCTGGAAAATAGTTTGGTAGTTTCTTAAGACACTAACACACACACTTCTCGTATAACCCAGCAACCCACGCTCCTCCTGGGCATTTATTCCAGAGAAATAAAGCTTGTCCACACAAAAGTTCAAAACAGCTGTATTTACAATCACCAAAAGCTAGGAAAAAAATGTCACAAGTATCATTAGTTTAGTGAATACTAGGTCATTTGAATTTGTTGCCCAGGATATGTCATTTAAAAAATAAAAACAAAAAACAAAACAAACAAAAAAACCAAGCCCAGATCTCCAGTTTAATGGAAGTTTCCAAGTCATCAGGTGAAGATCAAGGACTTACTATAACTTCCCAATATTACACAAAAATGGGCGAAATAAGTAAGTATGGTAATACATCTCTGACCTGCGGCAGTGGCTGAAGGCATTTCTTCCCTTGGTCCTGTACTTTCGGGACTAATGGAGTAGAAAAGTAAGTAAGTTTTTATTCTGTGAAAAAACCAAGTTAACCAACCACAAGATGTCCTGGTGACCGGTTAAAGTGGTGCGTCCATACCATGGAATACTACTCAGCAATAAAAAAGGAACGGCAAACCTGATAAAAGTGAGTGGCTTGGATGGATCTCAGAAGCATTAATGCTGAGTGAAATATATGCGTCTGTACATATAAAGATCACAGGCTGTACAATTCCCTATCTAGAACATCTTCGAAATGATAGAATCTTACACATAGGAAACAGGTTCGTGGATGCAAGGAGTTAGGAATGGTAGGGGCAAGTGTGGCTACATATGACAGCGTAGCTTGAGGGAGATCCTAGTGCTGATAGAATAGTTCTTGGTTGCCCTGGTGATTGTGCAAATCCGTATCTGTGACAAAATGGGATAGAACTGTACACACACGTGCCAAAGTCAGATTCCTGGTTTCGGTTTTGCTATTATGCTGTAGTTTCTGAAGATAGAGCCATCAGGGGAGACTGGGTGAACAGTACACAGGACTGTTTTGTGCTCTCTTTTTAACTTCCTATGAAGTTTTAGTGTTTTTAGTGGCGAACAAAGAAAATGGTAACACGTGTAATTTTTCTAAAAAGTATTTTAAAAATAAGATACAGCAAGTTTTCTGGAGTCTGTGGAAGTGACAGCGAGTCTTGGCCTCGGTCGGAGGGGCAGGTTGGGGGCTCTTGGGCCCCAGCAGCCCCCTTATCACAGGGCCGAGGGAACGACAGGTGGCCGTGCCCATCTCTGTGGACGGAGGGACCCGTGGTGTGCCCTTTGCTGCCCAGCTCACCAGGCACTTCTCCAAGGCAGCCCTGACGGACCTCCCAACACTTCACGTCCCTCCTGCTCGAAATCCTTGAGGACACCTCTGGAGGGGTTATCAGGCCTGGATTGTTCTGCAACACCCCTTCTCCAGCAGAAGACAGGGGCATGAGGCCTGCTGGCCCAGAGACCCAAGCTTGGTGCCTCTGGGTAGGAAGAGCAGCAAGAGGGCTGCAGGAAGTCGTATCTGGGATTGCAGGGCTAGGCCCCCAGGGGCTGGTACAGGGTCTATACCACAGTGAGGAGTAGCAGACTGGGGGCCAGAGAGCGGCACAGCCCCTCTCGTTACCGGGGAAGATTCTGCCTAGCCCGGCAGGCTGCAGTCAGGAGTGTGAAGGCACCCAGGTTGGCCAAATCTAGTCCGCTGAAGTCGGCCTGTCCTCCCGGCCAAGCCCCCTGTTGGGGTTCTGCGCTGCTGCTCACCAGCACTGCTGGTGTTCACACTGCCGGGCTCTAGTGTGGGGTGTCCGCTCGCCTTCATCCAGGCAGCCTCTCTCCGGAGCTCTGAGCCATGTCCAGGACCCCGCAGGACCGCCCACCCCTAGAGGATCTGGGGATTCAGATCTCCCTGAGTACCCACCTTGTGCCGGGCGCCGTGTCGGGGGCTGATGGTATGGCTGTGAATCCGATGATACCCGGCCCTCCAGGAGTTGACCTTCTGGTGGTGGGAGCCGAACCCCCTCCCTTAGACCCGCCTGAAATTCCTCGCTTCCCCAAGAGCCATCGGGCTGGGCATTAGCGGGGCCTCGTGAGTGGTGGGATCTGGGACCTCAGGGCCCCGCAAATCCACTCAGCCAGGAGACTGCGTGGACAAGTCTCCAGGCAGTCTTTATTTTCCCGTCTTCACGTGGCCACTGGGGGGCAGCAGAAGACACCAACCCGGGGCCCCTGAGAGGGACTGTGGGTCAGCTCCGCCTGGGTCTTCTGTGATGCGCGTCCCCCCATTGGGAAAAGCCATCCCCCCTTTCCCGCAGGGTCTCTGTCATTTAAGTGGCTGATGTCAAAGATGGTCCCAAGAGTGGTGCTCTGTTGACCCAAAGACCAGAACAGTGGGAGCCACGTCCTAGGAGAACAGCACCCCCGTCCCGCAGCCCACGCTGGCCTTTCCCAGGTTCCAGGCACCAGACACCCCAGCTCCGGGGACAGCACCAGTCCTGTCAGGTCTCAGGCAGCCTCATCCGTCCTGTGGAAGGGTCTGCACCTGCGTGAGGCCCGTATGTACAGAATACCCAGGGATGCAGACCCTCTGTAGTCTGGATGGCAAAGGGACTCAACTGGAAGGTCAGGGTCCCTCAGCCCCTGGGCCAGGCATCCTCTGAGCCTGTCCTGAGCGTCTCTTGTTCGGAGCCAAGCTCCCAAGATGCCTGTTTTTGTCCCAGGGGCCTTCCAGGCAGCATAGCCCCCACCCGATGGGCCTGGGCGGGCAGAAGTGGGCAATCCACAAACGGGGGTGTGCGTGCTGGGTCCTAGGGCCGCTTCCCTCCCTGGCTCAGGCCTGGCCTCGGGGCCTCTGGCAGCGGTAGGCTGGGCAGGGGTGTGCAGGCAGTTTCCCGGCCAGCCTGCCCCTTCTTTATGTATTTACTGGTTTTCTTTAAATGTTCCCATTACTCAGGCCTCTGGTCGGCACTGAGACAGAAATAAATCCCACAAGGCAGCCCAGCCAGAAGCCGGGAATCCAGTTCCCCATCAAAGGCCGGAAGAGGCCCCTGTGCAGAGCGTGCCAGACCACAGTGGCCCACACACTCCACATGGCCACGAATACGGCCACGCACACCCCCCCCAGGCACACACGTGCACATGAATTCATTCACACACATAAACCCCCACATGCACACGCAGGCACCCGCATGTCCCCCACGCACTCAGATTGGCCTGATGCACACACCCGTGCCTTCACACTCACACACCCTGTTCACACAGATCGGCCTCACACACGTAAGCATTCACGTGTACACCCCCACATTGCAGACTCAGTCCAGGTACACGCTCCCTGACAGCTGGGCTCGCGCTCGGTTGTGACCACACACTCTGGGGTCACAAACTCGGTCCTCCTCGAGGTGCGGGTAGGCAGGTAAGCAGGGAGGGTGCGGAGGGCGGGAGGACGGGCGCCCCTGTGCGGCGCTGGTGGAGAGCAGCCTCATGGGAACGCAGGCCCAAGGCTGCCAGGGCTTCTGAATTTTTAAGAGAAACTGGAAAGCTGAATTTTTATGTGAAATATCCTGATTTTTAAATGTTGGCTCAAGACGTTGAAAATACTGTGGGGGCCAAACCAAACACGTCTCCGGGCCAAATTCCACCCACAGGCGGCGTTCTCAGACCACAGGTCCACACAGACACACATGCACAAACAGACACACACGTATACACAGACACACGTAAATACAAATAGACACACAATACAGCCACGTAAATGGACACACACGCACACAGATAGGTATTATATATATACAGATGGTACCACAGACTGACAATAAGACACAGCGGACACATATAGCTAGGCACATATATGAACAGACACACACATATATAAATATACATACATTAATTGATAAGTGCACATACTAATATTCACACACAAATACAAATAAACACACAGACCCACACGAATATGTACACACATAACAGTCCACAACACATCCCTCTGTCACTGACGTGGGGGAGCTCGTTGGGGGCACCTGGCTGGCCACTGTGGCCTCTGGGCGGGGCCAGAGCATGGTTCACATCAAGGCTGTCCCCTGATCGATACACGCTGGGAGTAGACGGTCCCCAGGAGGGACCAGCTGCCTTGGGCTGCCAGGAGAGCACAGTGTGGGGAGCGGGCGGAGCAGGGGAAGGGCCTCGTGTGCTGGCACCTGAAGCGTTTGCGGCCACAGGTGCCGGGTGGCCCCAGGCCGGCCCTCCCATGCCCGGAAGCCTGTCCTCCCAGCCCGGCCTCGTCCCCTCCTCCTCCCCCCTGGGAAGCAAAGCCAGCAGGAGCCCGTGGGGGCCTCTCGTCTGCAGGGCTCCCCACCCCACCCCCAGCGGTTCCGTGGGAAGCTCACCTCTCTATCCCCCACAAGACTGCTGGGGGCGGGGGCCAGAACAGGAGGCACAGAATTAATGCAGCTGCCTCCCTTCCCCTCACCCACAGATGGAAAGCTAAGGCCAGGAGGAAAGGTTGGAATCTGGTCGTCTTCGTTGTCTACCTCCGAGACCCTGGCCCCTTTCCTCACCCCTGGCCTTTGGACAGGGAGGAGCTGCACAGAATCCGCACCTGCCATCTCTTCCCCCCTACTGCCTACAGGACTGTGATACTGAAGGAGGGAACCGGTCAGTGGGGATATCCTGGTCTCGTGTCCCGGGGGCCCACTGAGGTGTGGGACAGGGTACTGAGCCCACACAGCTCTGGAGACCTGGACAGGTGCCTGACCTCAGAAGAGAAGCTGAGGCTCAGAGAGGGAAGGCAGCTTGCCTGGGATCACACAGCACACACCGGGAGCCAGCCAGGGTCCAGGCCCCCTGCCTGGCTCTGGAGTCCCCTCCTCTGCCCAAGAGGAGGCTCTTCCGCCTCAGCCAAGGCTTGTTTCAGTTGGCCACGGTAGCCTCAGGCGGGGATCATTCTCCTGGAATTGGCCGAGGAGGCATGAGGGACAGGCAGCTGGACCCGGCCCAGCCCGTGTACCGGAGCTGAGCGGCAAGCCCCACCGCTCCTGCCCCTCCGATGGGCCGCCACAGCCAGCCCTCTTCCGTCACCCACAGCAGAGAGGAGGGCCCTCTCAGACCCCCAGGCAGGGTCACGGCCCCTCACGCACCATCAGAGCAGGGCTGTGTTCCCCAGACCCCAGGGCAGGGTCACGGCCCCTCACGCATCATCAGAGCAGGGCTGTGCCCCATTAAGACCCTCTAGGGCAGGGTCATGTCCCTTCTGAACTTCCAGAGAACTCAGGCCCCTTTCCCCTTTGTCTGTTCTGTCCCCTCCCACCTTCCCAGGGTGAGTGCAGAAGGATGTGGGCTCTCCCAGCCTGCCCACTCCGGGTGGGCATGTGGGGCCCGGCCCCATCCTTGCAGGTTCTCAACAGGCCCGCGGGTTGAGGGTGGGCAGAGCTATCTCTTTGATGCCCCCGGAGCCCCTAGGGCCCACCCTGAGCCGAGAGCTATGGTCTCTCCCAGCCTAGAGGCCTGGCCTTGTGTTTCCGGGGGCCCCCAAGAGGGTACCTTCCTTCCGAGGGTCTTCGGAAGTCCCCGTCCCAGTCTGGGCCAAGGGAACACAGGCCAGAGAGGGCAGGGCCTGCCCACATGCCCAAGACAGGTGGGAGCTGCAGGCCGCCTCACTGGCCCAACTCGGAGTTCACTGCAGCCCATAAGGTGCCAGATGCTGTGGCCAAGGAGGCTGAGGAGCCGGGGTCTCAGCGCCCTCCTCCCTGCCCGCCTGCTCCCGGCTCGCCTGGTGTTTACGTGTTCCCTGTGGCTTGGCTGGGCTGGGAGGCCTTGAAGGGAGAAGTGACCACCTGGCTCCAGCCCCTGCTCAAGGCAAACAGGGTCCTGACTGCCTGCCAGGCCCACTGAGGGCTCCCACTTCCTCTGCCAACACCTGGATGGCCCAGGCGCTGCTCAGGCGCCTCTCTTGAGTGGGAAGGCCGGCCCTGGCCCAGGGGCTCCAGGTCTGAGGGAGGAGGGTCCTGGCCTAGGGGCTTAGACTGGTATAAGGTCCAGTACGGTCCTGGACATCCCAGAAATGGTTCCCAGTCTAAGGGGGAAAGCCTGGCCCCGTCCTGGGGGTGGGGGAGGCATATAGTCAGGAGCACAGCCATGTCCTGGGGGTATCTTGTCTGAGGGGGAAGCACAGCTGGGGGTATCTTGTCTGAGAAGCACAGCCCTGTCTTGTCAGGGGGCACCCACTCTGAGGAGTGAGCACAGCCCCGTCCTGGGGTGGAGGTCCCTGGTCTGTAGAAAGAGGCTAAACCCTCTCCTAGAGGGAATCCAGTCTGAAAGAAGAGGCCCAACTCTTCTGGGGCAGGCCCAGTCTGAGGGGGAAGACACGGCCCTGTGCTAGGGATGCCCAGTCTGAATGTTTCAGGATGAGGGGGCCTCGTGGACTCTTTTTCAGAAGCCTCCTGAGGAGGAGTCTGGGTTAGAAGCTGGGGCCCCAGGGCCCAGCCCACTAGAGGCCTCAGTGCCTGCCTGTGGGGTGGGCGGGGCAAGTTTCCCAGAAAGCCCAGTGGTCCAGAGGTCCCATAGCTCTGATCCCGGAAGAGGGGCATCACGTGGACACCCCCTAGGCAGGGGGTGGGGGGGTCTCTTCTGCTTGGGCCTCCTCCCAGCCGGTGCCTTCTTCCCTGCCACCTGCCTCCCACAAGGCTACCTGTCCCCTGAGCCCTGAGTAACCACCTCTGGCCTCTCCATTGATGCAAGGACTCTTCTAAATGTGACTCAGACCTTGCTGCTCTCCCTGTATGATGTCCAGTGGCTCCCGGCGTTCACGGGAGTCCTCGATGCTTAAACTGGCTCAGGTCCTGGCCTGTGTCTCTCATGCCATTCCGGGGTGCGCCAGGCCTCAGACAGTTGTTCGCCCTGCCCGCCATCTGGAAGGACAGGCAGGGCCGGGCCTGAGGCTGCCCAGAGCACACCCATGCCACCCGCTGCTAAGTGCGTTTGCGGTCCTGGCCCCATGACCCCTCACCCAGCCCCCAAAGGCGGGGGTGCTGTTCGAGATGGGAGCACCCTTCCAGACGCCGAGTCCACGGAGAAGAACAGTTGGCGCTGGAGATGAAGGAAGGGTGGGCCAGGCAGGGGTGCTAGCCCGTGTACGCCCAGAGGCCGGCAGGGCTGCCTTCAGAATGGAGGAAGCACGGGATGGACGCGCAGCTGGGCCAGTTCTCAGTGTCAGGCCAGGAGGGGCCCACGACTGGGCTGTACAGGGGGCAAGGAATGTAGTGGGTGGGTGACGGACGGGGATGCTCAGCGATAGCCTCAGATGGACAGGGAGGCACGTGCAGCCAGACCTGTGGGCTGACCCCAGGCTCCCCCACGGTCCCCGGACGAGAGCAGAGACTGCAGCCCACACGTCGCTTGATGGCCTCGGCACGTCTCCCGCACCTTCACCCTCAGTCTGATTGCTAGGGGTGTGTCAGATCCGGGGTGGGGGCTGGGGACCATGTATGGAGGGCTCCCTGAGCACCCTAGCTTCCAAGGGGCCCAAGAGGGCCACCAGAGAGGCAGAGAGGGGCCTGGAGTGGGGCCAGGGACCCGAGGATCTGTGGCTGGCCCTTGGTAGGCAGTGACTGGGGCAGCAGGTGGAGAGCTGGCCTGGGGGAGCCTGGGTCCCCCCTGTGGCCTGGGTCCAAGCGGAAGCATCCGAGGGTAGCGGGGAAAGGCTGGGGCCCGGCCCCTGCACGGCTCTGCTGGGTCCCCGTGTGACCTCAGCACACTCCAGCCACTGCAGGCCTCTCCCAGGTCTCTCCTGCTCCACCGCGCCTGTGGCCCCCCGAGCCCCTCCTGAGGTGAAACCCATGAGCTTCTCCACGGCTCCCGCCCCTCCCCCTCCAAGTCCCCAGTTCAGACCACAGGAAGCTACACACTGCTTCCTTTTCCCTTTTTTTTTTTTTTTTCCGGTTTCATCTTCCCAGCCCCAGCCCTGAGCGGGCGACCGTCCAACCACCCATCTCTTGGTCCGTCTGTCGGCCCTTATGTCCATGGGTCCAACCCTCGGGTCCTCCGTCACATGACTGTCTCCCACTCCTCCTGCAGCAGGGCAGGTGGCCGGTCCGGAGCAGAGGCCTCCTCGTCCAGCCCCGAACAGGAGCCGTTGAGGAACCCGTCGTCCTTGGGGGCAGCCACGGCAGGTGGTGTGGTCTGGAGGGCCGGGGCCCCTGGCTTGGTGTGGCCGGGGAGCGGGGGGTGGCCGTTGGTGGCGGCGGCGGCGGCGGCGGCGGGCAGCAGGCGAGGGCTGAGGGGCAGGCCGAGTCCCGTGCGGGGGCCCACGTTGGTCACACTCGTGTGAGACACCATCGGGCCGTAGCTGTAGCTGCTGCTTCCGCTGCGTGCCTTCCGCTTGAAGTCCAGTGCCAGTGTCCAGCGGCTCCAGGACTTCTTGATCTCAGCCTGTACCTGGGATGGCGGGAGGAGGGTGGGCGGTCAGACGGGCCTCTAACCCCTCGGCCGCATGTGCGCCCCTCCCCCAGGCCCGGCCGTGCCCTCATCCCTGCCGCTACAACACTCAGGACTGAATGGAACTTGAGGCATGGGGTATTACTGGAAAATTCCAAGGCCAAGTAAAATCCCGTCATCCTCAGAACATGGTGCCTGGCTGCAGGCAGCTGACACACCCAGAGTCTACAAGGCTCAAATAGCCCCAAGGGTGGCTGAGTCTTCAATCTGGATTACGGAGAATTCGACTGTGGGCCTGGGAAGACACTGGCTGCGCCAGAGATCGAAGAGCCCGCAAATCCTAGGACGTCCCCAGCCTGAATCATCTGGAAAGGCTCTCTGCTTTCGGAATATCCTCAGGGATGTTCTTGGAGGAATATAGGAGGAGCGGGACAGAAGAATGGAGGGACAGGACGGGGGGGGGGGGGGGTGGCCTGGCACTTTTGTGTCCTCCCTGCCTCCTGCCAACGCCGCCCACCGCTTACCTCGCCGTTGCAGAAACAGTATATGATGGCGACAAAAAATCCCTGTGGAGAGAGGCACGTGGGGTCAGGGCCCAGAGGCCGCATCCGGAGAGGGTAGGAGTGGAGCCCCCTCCCCGCTGCCCCCTCCAGCCGGGCCTCGGGCGGGGCCTGCGCACCTGGAAGGAGTTAAAGAGCATCTCGTAGTGCATCTGGACTTGCCAGAGCGTCCCTGAGACCTCGGTGTACGGCGTGGCCATGAAGACGATGTAGTGGACGCCAAAGAGCGGCATGAGCACCAGCGTGGATTTGAGCAGCTTCCTGGGCCGACAGGGCGGGCGGGTCAGGAACAAGCCCCTCCCCCTCAGTAGGCACGGTGCCGTCCCCACCCGCCAGCCCCAGGCTCCAGGCTCCGGGGAGCCACTACGAGACCCGGCTCGGGCCAGGGCGGAGGACGGCCCAGTTAACCTGGCGTGACCAGCCTTCCGTCGTCTCAGCCGAGCGTTAACAGGGCCCTTTGGTGCTTGCACCTGCCGGCCCCCTACTGGCACTCGCTTCCTCACCTTGGCTTCCCCTCTTCATCCCACGGCCCGTTCCTGAGGTCTTAGCTGAACCGCCGCCCTCTCGAAGCCACCCACGGCCCGCAGGTCCCTCAGACTTGAACGATCAGCTCTTTAAGGAGAGGTCTGGGTTCGTCCCACCCTCGCAGACCCCAGCTCTAGGGCAGGGCCTAGCACGACCGGACCAGGCTGGCTCTGCGGGGAGACC
Organism: Paguma larvata; assembly: GCA_030068075.1. Classification (NCBI taxonomy): domain Eukaryota; kingdom Metazoa; phylum Chordata; class Mammalia; order Carnivora; family Viverridae; genus Paguma; species Paguma larvata. The sequence continues at coordinate 15,461,861 of CM057842.1, read as the reverse complement.
CCTGGGGCCAGCCAGGGAGTCAGCAGCTGGGTTCTCCCCGACACTGGCTCAATCCTGGGGCCTCTGTCTTTGCTTTCAGACATGGTGCCGGGGTCTGATGAGCCCTCAGCGCTGAGGAGCCGGGGCCTGGCGGGCGCAGCTCACCGGTACTGCTGCCGCGTGTCACACCGGCCGGCATTGGTCTCCCGCAGCTTGGTGGCCAGCACCCGGACGATGTTGATGAAGAGGATGAAGTTGAGCTGTGGGAGGGAGCGAGGGCTGCATCTCCAGCTGTACCCTAGCCGGGGGTGGGCGCAAGGGCCCTGGGGCGCACGGCCCCGCCCAGACTCTGCTCTGCCGCTGCGTCCCCAGGTGGGCCCTTGGTTTCCCCATCTGGACTGGGGTGGGGGCCAGCTGCTTCTCAGGTCTGTGGCTCCAATCCTGGGGTCCAGGGAAGCCACTGTAGTCCCTGTCAGGGGCCTGTGGTGCACACCCCCACCCGGCCCTGTCGCCGCCCCTGCTCACCACGATGGAGGCCAGGATGGGCACCTGGATGATCCACTTCTTGTTCCCGGAGCTCAAGTCCCAGCACCTGGGGGAGGCCGAGGCGTCAGCTCCCACGCCCCTATTCCCACCCCGAGCCTGCCCACAGAGTGGCCCCGGGGCTGGTCTGCTCTGACAGAGGACAGCAGAGCACTGGGTGTGGCCAGGCTTCTTTTGAAGCGGCGTCTTGTGACCCTGAGGGGGCGCCTGACTCCACGCTGGAGAGAAAACTGAAGCCGGGCCCACTCAGGGCCTGGGTACAGGAAGCCCCCTCACATGCCGCACAGAGGAAGCGGGCTGCAGGGGTATTTCCGGCCTGCGTCAGAGCCCCCCGGCCCCCTTCTCCACCTGGACCTACCCGGTGTTGGCCAGGCTGGCTCTCACACTGACCCACACGGCCACGAAGATGGCGGGCAGACCTGTGGGCGCGGAGGGGGCAGCGTGTGAGGGGCCGCACGTGCTGCCCACGATGTCTCTCCCCTCAGCCCGCCTCGCCAGACCCATTCCTCTCCTCCTTGACGACCCCCAGCTTACCCCAGCCCCGTACCTGATCCCCCCCACCCTGGGCCCACGGGCTGCTGGTGACAGAGCCACACGCTGGCATGTGCCACTCTGCTTCCCCAACAGCCTCCTCTCAGGGCTCCAGCGCCCAGGGCCCAGTTCAGCCCTCTGCCCTCATCTTGCCTCTGCACCACGCGCGCACGCGCACACACACACACACACACACGCAGACCTGCCGGGCACACGGTAAAGTAAGGCATCGCCGACTTGCCCCTGCCCAGTCCATTCCCCCCTTCTCTCCTCTCAAGGGCAGTACTCTGCACGGAGCGCTCTGGGGCCAGCATTCTTCTGTCCTGGCACGCTGCCCCCCACCCCCGACACCCACTGTGAAAGCTCCTAGCCCCCACGGATGAGGCTGGATCATGGAGTGACAACCGTCGTTCCAGGCTAAGTAAAGCTCACAGGGGAACCTTGGTGTTCCCAGGCCTGAGTCAGCTCAGAATGCACACGGTACCTCTAAGTGATCTCTGCTTCTAGAAGGGAGCCCGCGTTCCCACCCTCCACCCCCTCACACTTCGTTCTAGGCCAGGTGCGCCCTAGGGAGGGGCAGGGTGTGACCCGGGTTTATGATGGGAAAAAGAGCTGGGACGTTCTTGTGTCACTAAGCTCTGTGTGCTCCCAGCCTGTGTGTGTTTCCTGCCCACCCTGACACCCTCTAGCCCCAAAGCCCACGTCAGTTCCTGGGACCAGGCCCGGGTCTCCCCCAGCTCTGGGGCTTGCTGCGGGTGACGACAAGGTCAGGGTGTGTGCCAAGAGGCCGTGGCCGTTGACCTGAGAGCTTGTGGGTGCTGAGTGTAGGGAGGAGGGCTTCAGCCACCGGGCCTACCCCTCTGCAGTCTGGCCAGTCGCCCCAGTCTGGCCAGTTGCCCCGGAGCCCAGCCAAGCTCGGGAGCTGCCAACAATAATGGACAATTATCGGTAACTCAATCCCAGCGCCCGTGGGGGAGCGGTGCAGAGCCCCAGCAACCCATTCTGCGGAGGGGCTGCCGAAGCCCAGAGGAGGCCGAGAGCCCGGCCTGGGGCTCCGGGTCAGGGATCCTGCAGGTAGTGAGGGGATCGGTAGGGAAACAGGGCTCAGGGTGGGGGGGAGCATCCCAGATCCCAACCGTGGCCCTAGGGTGACCTCTGACCCGAGATCCCACTCTGATCCTGACCTGAATCTTGCCCTGAGAGGACCCCGTCCCTCTCCTGGGCTGAGCCTCAAGGCCAGGTGACTCTGCCCCCAGGTGAGCCCCAACCCCAGGCTGAGCCAATCCCAGGTGAACCCTGACCCCTGGCCAAGGTCTGCTGCCTGAGTCTGAGAAGGGGTGGGTGGGATGGGATATGCTGTGTGGGGGCCTGACCCTTTCACCCTGCGCCCACAGCCCCACCTTTGCCCGAGCCCCACTGTGCCCCCCCGCCCCCCGCCCTGGCACCTGCCTACCCCAGCCGAAGGCCGTGAAGCCCCACAGGTACTTCTTCTCTGAGAAGAAGGCCATGAAGATGAGGCTATGCAGGTACAGCCCCTCCACCAGAATCCAGTAGTAGTTGGTGGCCAGGAAGTAAAGGAAGAAGGTCACGGCTACCCTGCAGCCCGCCTAGGAGAGCAGCAGTGTTAGCTAGAAGGTAGGCCTGCATGTGCGGACGTTGGGGATGGGCTGGGGGCTGCTCATGAGATAGGACGAGTGGTGCTGGTCAGGAGGGAAGGAAGGGCCAGGCTCTGGTCAAGGGCAAAGCTAGGAGTGCCGGGGGGAGGTAGGTAGGTGGCCAGGGGCAGGAGGGCACTGAGGACAGTGGCAGGGGCCAAGGCGAAGAGGTGGGGTGGGTGGGAGCGCTGGGCTGAGGCAGGAGGCAGGAGAGTTGATGAGAGTGCCGGGTAGGGGACAATCACAAAGCCCACGGCAGTAGGGGCTGGAAGCAGGGCCAAGGGTGCGGGGTGGCTCACACCGGTGGCATGGCAGGAGGAGACATGTAGGGGCGAGGGCCCAGCCTCAGGTGGAGGTGCCGGGTGGGGGGGCGGCAGGGTGGGTCTCGCGCGAAGCCAGCGGGGGCGGTGGTGGGGAGGGGGTGGGGGTGCCGGGCTCGGGCCCGCCAGAGGGGGGCACTCACGTAGCCGGCGGCGGCGGCGGCGGGCGGCGGGGGCGCCTGGGCGATGGCGCGCAGCTCTTCCTCGGTGAGGCGCTCGGCCTCGTCGAGGGTGGCGCCCGAGTAGAGCACCGCGTCCTTGACGAAGATGCTCACGGCGCGAAGCATGAAGGACAGGAATAGATGCATGTGGATGTAGTTGCGCGTGCAGTGCAGCCGCCTGCGGGGCGCGCGACGACACCGTGGGTGAGGGCACGGGGACGCGCGGGGGAGGGGGTCGCCCGGAAGCCAGGCCGTGCGTGGTGGGCAGGGACGCCCCGCCTGGGTAAGGGAAGGGAGGCACCAGACCTCGGCCCCACCCACGCCCACGCCCACCCGGCGCGGCCCCGCCCCTCGCCCCGCCCACCTGAAGTAGGCCAAGATGAGCACGGCCACGGTGAGGGAGGCCAGCGAGACCGAGTAGCCCACGGTGTAGATCATGCCCAGGCGGTCAAACACCTCCTGTGCCGGGGAGGGGGGGGCACACTGGGACTCAGTGAAGGGTCAGAGGCCAGGTGAAGGTTGCGGGAGGAGTCAGGCCTAGCTCAGGGGTCACCAATGGGGCGGGGCGACCTTATCCAGGTCCGGTTGGGGAGGGGGAAAGCTCGCACCCGTTCACGAGTCTCATTGGTCAGGAACTTGACACACTCGCTGTAGTTGGCCCATGTCCGGTTGTGCCCAGGCACCAGTTCCCAGCTGCCATTGCGGTCACAGCGACGGTAGGCATGGCCTGCGGGTCCATGGGGAGGTTCAGGGCAGGCAGAGAGGTCTGGAGCCCTGAGCTCCAAGTCCTGGCACCCCTGGGGTCCCCACTCTACTCCAGCCTGCCTTACCTTTGTGATTGAAGTCATAAATGTAGTCGGGACAGGGCACCGCCACCACCTCACCTGGTGCCCCCAGCGGCCAGCAAAGGATGTGGTCCCACTCGGGCAGGCAGGGGCGCCCTGTGCCCACAGAGACAGACAGACAAGGTGGGGGACACCAGTCAGGTCCATGGTTAGTGACCCAGAAGAATGAACACACCTGTGGTCGCTGGCTCCCTCAGGGACAGGTGTGCCCCAGGACTGGCGAACTCAGGCCTGGAGCGTTCTGGAGAGAATGTATCGAGCCTTACTACCTACTGTGCCCTGCGCCCACCTGGCCTCATAGAATTCACCCACAGCCCCTGTACGCAGGTACTGGCGTGGCCCTACTTTCTAGATTGGCTGCCGGAGGCCAAGAGAGGCAAGTGATCTGCTGAGGTCATCCGGCTCGGGCCCTGCCCTCCTCAGGCACTCAGCCCCTTTCTCTTTTTCCTCTACTCTTGAGGAAAAGTGTCCCTGGAGAAGGGCGAGTTCCCAGACGAACTCCCTCAGCTGAGAATGCTCTCCGTGGGACCCCGGCTCGGGGACCCTGGGCAGGAGGCAGGAGGGCTAGCTTCCAGTGCCAGCTGGACTCCCCAACGAGCTGCTGACCACGCGTGGGTGTCCGCCCTCTTTGTATTCCTACTTCGTCACCAGGTAGCCTGCGCTTCCTGCCGCCCCAGGGCCACCCTGAGCACCTGCTACGAGACTCCAATGATCACTCGTCAGGGGAGTCTCCCCGACTCCCCCAAATCTAAGTGCTATCCATGGGATTCGAGGCAGGGTGACATATCCTATCTTGGGGCTCCAGCCTCACAGCAGAGCTACTAAGTGACATTGGAGGGTCCCCAGCCTCTGAATCTTCTACTTTGCACCCCCGGCTCCCTTCTTTCCCCCTGCAGGGCTCCAGCTACAGGACTCTCCAGCCATCCTGGAAGGCTGCCTTGACGGCTGGACCCACCCCAGCCTGGTGAAAGGCTCTCTGTCCTGGGCACCGTATTCCCAGCCCCGCCTGGCTAGGCCCACAATTCCCTCTGGTCCCTGGGGAGCCACAGGGTGACCACAGCCTCCCAGATGTGGCCCATCTGGAATCTGCTGCCCACCCAGCCGGTTCAAACCAGCCTGTGGCTGCAGCCTGGGCTCTGCGTTTGTCTCTCCTTACCTTCCTGAGGGACAACACCGCCCTGCCTCTCCCTCCCTCTCTTTTCTTCTCCCCTCCTTGTCTCATTCTCCCTGGCCCCGCTCCTCCTCCTCCTCCGTGGCCTCTGCCCTCTCCTGCTCTGCGTCTATGGCCCCACGACACTATGCTTTGGTGCACTCTCCTCTGAAACAGAGTCCTAGCCCCAGTCTGTGCCTCCTGGTCCCCTTTCTGTCTCTCCCTGTCTTTGTATCTCTCTCTGCTCCTCTGCCTCCCAGGTTCTCTGTCATCTCTCTCCACAGGAGGGGCCAGAGCCCTGGGTCTGCCCCCCAGGGTAGTGTGGGTCAAGTTCTTTGCCCAAATCTCCTGGTGTCTGGGCCCATCCAGCTGCCAGCCCCCTCCACACCATTCCTCCTGGGCTCTGTCTCCTCCCAGCCCCTCCCCTGCTTTCCTAGGGAGGGGGCCACAGCCTCTTCCCTTCCACAAGAGCTGAAAAGCGTCAGCTCACTTGCCGGGGGAAGGGGGGGGAGAGCAGTGAGGTGGGTGGGCCCTAGCTGGTCTCCGATGGGTGCATAGAAGCACAGACATACCTCGGTGCCTGCTGCCGGTGGGCGCCTCCTTGTCCTCCTCGGACTCGGGGTAGAGCTTCCCAGATGCCTGGTCTTTCTTAGGCTTCCCTGATGTGGATGCAGATGCCCATCCTTTGTCCGACTCCATTATGTCAGCTGGAGAGATCGGGGCGGTCGTGGCTATCAGCTGTGCTATGGCAGGAGACCCAGGGCACACTTCTGCCTCAGACCCCCCCCTTGGGCCGTGGGGGTTGATCCCTGCCCTGCTGACGGCCCAGGCCGTGGGGAGAGCTGAGGTAACAGGTGAGGAAGTGCTTTACAAACTGTAAGGTACTTGCCAGGTGCCAGCTGACCCTCTGTCAACGAGAGGTTCAAAGTGGGAACGAACACCACGCGGGCGTGGGATCGACTAGCGGGCTGAGCGGTAAACGTGGGCTGCACACGGGCAGAGGTGGTGTCTGACCCAGGAGTCGGAGCCAGAGCCTGTGCGGGAGGTCGAGGTCCCACCAGGGGGCGCAGGACAAAAGGGGACGGTAGCGGTGATGTCAACGGGAGAGGTTAAACCGTGAAAATGAAGCCCGGCCAGAGCCTCGTGCAGCTCAGGAAGGGCGGTGTGGACGACAACGACAAGAGTGTGCAGTTGTCAAGGGTGTTCAGGCAAGTCTACCTACCCGTCCCCGGCCCTGGGATACCTGAGTTAGGGGTTCCCAGAGTCCACAGAGGGACTCCGGAGACTGAGTTGGGCTGGCCTTTCTCTCCAGCAGGGAGATGTTCAAGATCTGTCTTCCTTGCTGATAAGTCTCCCTCATTCTCTGACTTGTGTCCCTTCAGTGACAGCCCGAGAAGGGCCCCTTGGCCCTCCCGTGGCAGGGTCTGCGGCAGCAATGGGAAGCTGAGGGCAGACGCCCCAATTGGGACGGAATGGCTGTATCCCGATCCTTGGGGCATCAGTAGGGAGGGGGTAGCAGGGTGGGGTGGAGCAGGAAGAGGGGGGCTCCATCAGGATGGGGCATGCTGGGGCGGGGGAAGGTGCCTCCAGGCTGTCTCAAGTGGGAAGAGCGCTGGGCCCCAAAGACAAGGGGCCCACCTGACCCCCAGACCCTGAAGTGACTGGGGCAGGGAACCAAGGAGCCACCAGTGGGTCCAGTGTGGACAGGGCTGTGACTGCAGAGACCAGGTGAATCCCTGTGACTGTGAGCAAAGTCCACGTGCTACAAAGTGTGTCACTGTGTGCCCATGGGTCCCCAGCAGTCTAGGGGCCAGCTGCAGACAGGAAGCTGTTCTTGTCAGCCAGTCAGGGGGGGTCTGGGCCTCTTCCGGGTCCATGAGATTAACCAGACAGGCGGCAGAGGCCCGGATGGGTGCTAATGAGCTCCCATCTCCGCTTTCAGGAAATGGTCTCAGGGCAGAGACCAGCGGCAGATAGGGCGGGAGCCGGGAAGGCAGGTGAGTGCCCCCCCCTCACCTTAGCACGGGTCCCTGGAGAGGCTGGTGCTGGTGGGCAGGAGCCCTCCCTACCTGAGATCAAACACCCTCTCCCGGACAGTGACAATGACTCAGAGTCCCAGATACCCGTCCCTATCTCTCTGTCGTCCTCCCCATCCAGCCCCATGTGCCCCTGATTCTCCTGACCCTGGACACCTCAGCCTCGTCCTTTGACCAGGTGACCCTCTTCAAAGATCTACTTATCCTTCTGGACCTTCCTTGGATACCTCCTCCTCCAGGAAGCTGTTCCAGCGCACCCTAGTGGGGTTTGGCACCCTAGTCAGTGCTCCTGATCCTGGCGTGCCTTGTCAGATCTAAGCCTGTGGGAGTGATTCGGACTGTGGCTGCCTTTGAACCGCCCTAACCCTGCCACGGGAGGGAAGGCTCAGTGCATTTCATTCTGCTGGCTTTGATCACACCCGACCCACCCCACTTTGGTCTGATGCCCCCTTAACTGGAAGCACTCCCCCTTCCCCTGGTGCCACTTGGTTCTGCATCCTAGGCCCTCATCTTCATTTGGCCCCTCCCTCCCTCTCCAGACCTCGCTCCCAGACCCTCCTTCTTTGGCTCCGCCTCCCCCGGCTCCGCCCCCACCTGGCCTCTGCAGGACTTCTTTGAGCCGCTTCTGGCATTGGGCCTGGGCGCGGTGCAGCAGGAAGATCTGCTCCTCTTTGGTCATGACGTCATCTGCATCCACCTACCGAGTGGAACGTCAGACTGCAGGCAGGACTTCCCAGCTCAGAGGCAGGTCCTACAACCATCCCAACCTCCCTGAGGGATCCCCTCCCCGCTTTCCAAAGGACCTGAGTCTAGAACTGGGGAACTCTGCTTATGTAGCTCCCACTTTACAGATGGGAACCTGCAGCTCCAGAGGGTAGGGCCTGTCCCACCAGAAGGATAAAAGAGGGAGGGGGACTGTCCCCTGCCTGTCCGCTAGTGACCCTGCAGGCTGCAGCCACTGATACTCTCTGTGCACTCTGTTCCCCAAGGGTACATGGGAAAGGGATGGAATGTCCCAGGATGGATCCTCCCAGGATCGTGTCTGTTGGGGACCTGATAGGGAGAGGGGGTGGATAAGGGGTGGTGAACTCTGGGGAAATAAACCAGGCCTGGATTCTTTCTAGCCCTAGTGCCCCGGGGGACCTCAGGAGTCACCAGTTTCCATCCTGGCCCTCTCCCCAGTCACTGCTGTCCGCAGTGAATGGCGAGTGCCTCGGCCGCTCCCACCCTTGCAGGTCCCAAAAGCCAGAGGACCGAGGAATTGCCGGCCAGTGGTCTGGTTGGGCGGGCACTCCCCTGCGGGTTGTGGGTGGGCGTCACCCACATCCCACTGCTTATCTGGAGGCTCCTTCCACCCAAGCAGACCCTGTGTTCTTTTTCTTTTTCTCAGTTTATTTACTTATTTTGAGAGAGAGAGCACAGGAGGGGAAGAGAAAGGAGAGAGAGAGAGAATCCCAAGCAGCCTCTGCTCTGTCAGCACAGAGCTCGATGTGGGGCTCGAACTCACGAAGGATGAGAGGGTGACCTGAGCTGAAATCTCAAGTCCGACGCTTAACCGACTGAGCCACCCAAGCGCCCCACCAGCCCTGTGTTCTGACGGTGCCAACAAGAGAGTATCGATTTCCGGTTTCCTCTGGAATATGCTCCCTTCTCTTCCTTCCAACCTATGCACCATGGGCACTCGCTGCCACCCACTGGGATTCCCTGGCATCATTTTGAGGAGGAGAACAAGAACATCATGGGCATGGCGGTGGGGGGGGGGGGAGGCGGTCTCACTCTGAACCTGGGTTCCCCCGACAAGGTTAGAAGCAGGTCAGAGTAAAGGCAGCATCCTGCCTTGGGGATGGCTCCATGTGACCAAGTCTAGCCACTTTCATGAATGGGACCCACAGAGGTTAATACATTCCCCTCGCACCCCCTCCCCCCTCCCAAGTTGGAGCCGGGTCCCCTCAGACACCCAGGACAGGGACATGTCTGTCCCCTTAGACCCCTCAGCCCCAAGAGCAGGGTTGTGTCCCCTCACACTCCACAGGGCAGAGCCTGGGCCCCTTAGACCCTCAACAGGCAGAGCTGCCACCCCTCAGACAACGCAAGGCAGGGCAGGTCCCCTGTCGGAGTGGAGCTTCGCAGGGCAGAGAGCCAGAGGGGAGGCAGGGAAGGAAGGAGGCGGGCTGGGGAAGGGGCGGGCTGGCCGGGTGGGGCGGGTCAGGGAGCCTGGCTGCCGGGAGAAGTTAATTGACCGCGTCTCTCAGTGGCAGCAGCAAGGGCTTCCAGGGCCAAGGAGTCTCCAATTGGCTCGGCTGGACTTGGGTTCCGCTGGTTTTAGTTAGCGGAGGCGCGTGCGCGTCTGTGCGCGTGCGCGTGAGTGGCGGCGTAGCGTGTAGCCGCCGCGCACCCACCGCTGGCCGGCTTGTGAGCTCGTGTGCGCCCTAGCTCTGTGCGTTCTCACGTGGGGATTGTCCAGCACGCACATCTGGGACGTGAGCCTCAGGTGTCTGGGAACAACATGTGTACATGTGTTTCTGGGCAAAGGTCCTCATGTGCACCTCTGCAAGTGTGTTATGCGGCTGTTCCTTAGTGTGGTGGTGGGGGGTGGAGTCCGGGTGTCTCTGCTTCTGCGTGTCTCTGCAGTCTGAGTTGGACCCTGAGATCTCAGCTGGATCCAGTGCCCAGGACACCCCGGGAAGGGCTGGAGCAGATTCCCATGTGCTCTCTGCTGGCGCCCACGAACTCCTCTTTCCTCCCCTCTGCACCCTTCTCCCCGAGCTACAGCAGAGCAGAATGGGGCTTGAGGGAGGACAACTGGCCTGCCCTAGTTCAAGGGGCTCCAAGATTAACCTGAAGTTCTCTTTGTGCCTCTGGCATTGGGGATCCAGGCTCCTGAGGGGGCTGATCCCCACAGAGCTGAGATGCTCACCCCAACCCCATTATAGCACCTCTGCACTATCATTTCATCATTACAACTAGTACCTCCATCAGGCACCACCACCATCACCACCACCAACCATCATCACCTTGACCAACACCACCAACACAACCATCACCACCCCCCCATCACCACCACCACCACCACCTGCACCAGCACCATTACCACCACGAGCACTAATTACTACCAGATGCTTTATCACCATCAGCACCATCACCACCACCAGTGCTATTCCCACCAGCACCATCATCGCTATGACCACAACCACCTCCATCCGCATCACCACCACCACTATCCCCACCAAAGGCAACGTTAGCACCATCACTGCCATCACCGTTATCACCACCAGTCCCATCACCACTGCCAGTACCACCTCTGCCATTGTCTTAGCTTTACTCCCTCACCATACCCTCCTCTCCACCCCTTCTTCTGCCCACCTTCATCTCTTTCAAGACAAACAGATAATGCATCACCTTTTTTCCAGCTGATGGAAGAACGCTCTTGAGTGACTGAAGCTTCTAGCAGTCCCCAAAGGCTGGCGCACCAGCCCTCCCGATAGACAGACTAGCCCACTGATGTGAGCAGTCATGAGTTGAAAACTGCCCATTTGGCAAAGTGTGCAAGCTGGGTGAGGATTCTTTGAGGTACTGCACGGAGAGCCTGGGCACGGTTTGGGTCTGGGCCAAGCTGGTCGCTATAATTGCTCCTGTTAGCAGCAGCACCACCACCGCCAAGTCACGGCTCTCCCACTCTGGCTATGGGCACCCCCGCTGCTGGGCACTGTGGGTAGCTCCAGGCTGGGGACCTAGAATGGCAGAGGGAGACTGGGGAGATGACTAAGTCCAGGGGCTCACAGCGAGGGGTGGATGGGAGGTGGGACTCCGGAAGGGTGGGAGCAGGGAGTACAGGAGGGCCTGCCGGGTGAAGCGTGCCTGGCCAGTTTTTGGGGCGATCCACGCTGGACTCCCAGTAAGATTGCAGGTCACTGCCAGGCCCCCCAAGCTTGGGCTTGGGGGGTAACAGAGTCCTTCATCTGCCTCTGCCCTGACTGAGGAGGCCTTATCTCCTGGGGGTGAAGGGGAAAGTGCAGACAGCTCGGATTCCCCTCCTGGCCTGATGACGCTGTCTGCTGCTCCCTCCCCAGCCTCCCCCGCCACCAGCCCTTCTTCCCCTTTCCCAGCAGAGTCCTGTCCGGGTCTTTCTGGCCCAACTCCTGATGTGGGGGACTCACGCTGGCATCAGTTTAGATCCAGAGTGTCGGCAGGTCTTGGGCGTCGGGGCGAGGACTGAGGGACCCAGGGATGGCTCGTAGCCAGGGGTCACCCACCACTGAGGGGGTCACCCAGCTCCAGCACCAGGTGTCCTGAATCCCCCGTCCCACATCCCTCTTATGGTCTCGAGTCAGGACTGACTTCCCCGGCTCGGCTTTAGTGCCCCTCGCCGTAGCACACTCCCCATGTTGGACCCCACCCCCCACCCCCCGCAACGCAGAGCCTTCCTGCGTGCACGATGTGCAGTTTGTGAACACGCGACGGGTGGGGCGGTGCCCTGACTTCAGGCCTGAGCCAGGGGAATAAGGAGAGGGCAGCCTGGGAGCGACGAGCTGGTGTCTGTGGGGCGCCGGGTGGGTGCAGGTGGAAGCCGGGAGCCAGTATGTTATTTACAAACACAAGGCTGCTGTCCCAGGGAGAGACTAGTGTGTGGTCAAGAGGCCCGGATGTGTTTCTCATTTCCTGAGTTCAGAAGCCCAGACGAAGAGAAAGGCCATCTGCTCATTACCCCTCCCTGGGGGGGGAGGGGGCAAGCAGTTGCTTCTACCTGAGCTCCCAGCGAACCCCCACTGAGGACGGTTTCGGAGTTGGGGATGAGCGCGGCATGGCGTGGCGGCAGTGGAGGGGAGGTGAGGCCGGTGAGGCCGGTGGTGGTGATGGAGGTGTGACAGTGACAGCGGTGGTGGCAGCGGAGAGAGCCAGTTCCACGACACTGACCAAATGAGGGCCACTCCTCTCCGCTCCTCTCCTAACTGCCAAATTCCACACATTTGCTGTCTGTGATCCCAGACATGCCTACATTCTCCTCCAGGCAAAACTTAGAAGGAAATACAAGGGCTGCTTCTTCGGCTGCCCACACCCCTGCCTTCGGGAAAGGTGCTTCTTCCACTGAATGGTATGGCCTCGAGATGCCCCCGTGGGTCATCTCATCCACCCCTCTGCCAGGGTTCGGCCCGGGCCCCTGGGGGAAGGCGGCCGTCGGCTTCCTCATCGCCTCTAGGGAAACAGCACCTGCCTGGCGCCCGTCTCGCCCCTCTGCCTACTGAGCTCTCTCCACATCTCATTCACCTCCACCACATCCCCGTCTGACAAATGGGGACACTGAGGCTGAGAGTCACGGTTCAGAAGAGGAGGGCCAGTCTGCAGGAAGCACCAGGCCCCATGGGTCCCCTAGTGCCAGCCTCCACTCCCCGGCTTTCCGGAGTCCTTCTGGATTCTGTCTTTCGCTTCCCAGCAGAGGCCCCGAGGCGGCCTGCACGGAGGTAATTCAGGGGTGGGGGCAGACATAGAGGTGACCACATGGCGATGGTGCTGGTGATGGCAACTTGTGCTTGGCTCTTATGGGACAGAGGACAGTTGCGCCCTGGTGTTCGGAGCGAGGAGAGCTGTACCTCCGGAAAAGCCCGGAGGGGAAAACTTGGCTCCCGGGAGACCCCCTCGTGACCTCCTGGCCTTCCTGCAACTCTTCTCCAGGTTCCACTACTGGGACCTGTGCTGGCACCCCTCGATGTCTCCCGTGCCAGCTGGCTAGGGGCCGCTCCCCGCCCCTTGCTGCCCTCCGTCTGTCCGGCTGGCCCGAGCAGGCTGGGACGGGCTCCCTGCCGGGGACACTCCTGCCCCGCCACCGCTGACAAGTGCTGACTTTTCCTCCCCCTCTCCAGGCCTTCCTGAACAGGCTGCCTGTGTTCAGGGCTGGGAGGGGCTGGGGGGGGGGGAGGCACCGTGACGCCTCTCATCCTGGCCAGCGTGGACGCCTTCAGGGCAGGCGGTGGGACGGAGCCTGGGACGGCGGAGTTGGCTGCCCGACCCGGTGGATCTTCACAGGCGGCCTCTACCTGGCCCTGAGGACCAAGGCCCAGACGGATAGTATGGCCTGACCTCACCGTACGCCCGGTCGGCAGAATAGGATCCCACCGGGTCTCTCCTCCGCACGAGGCCTGTCCCAGAGTTGGGGTTCTTGACGGCCGTTGCGAATCTGAGGGAGACTTTGCACCCTCTCCCAGTCACACTGTATTTTGCAGACAATTTCAGGGGTCTGCAAAACCCCCACCCCACCCTCTCTTTTTCCTAGGGACTCCCTCTCTCTGAAAGAGCTGCTTTCCTGATGCGGTGGCTGGACCAGGGAGTGTCCCCAGAAGGCCCACAACAGGAATCTGGGGGAGGCCACTTGACGCCTCATTAAAACATTCCGAAGAAAACCCAAGTTCCCGGGAGGGCTCGGCTCCCCTCCTCCTGCTCTGTCCACAGGCCCTTCCCAGAGCTGGGGTGTGTGTGTGCGTGTGTGTGTCGGGGGGTGTTTAAGGGCAGGTGATATAAAAAGCTTGAACAAATCAATACAAAAAAGACAAATGAGCCATAGAAATAGGAGTGAGTAACGGCTCTGTGTGAGCTCTTAGAAGAGGGACAATAGTAAAGTCCAAAAGCCCACGGGCAATTGGCAAATGAAAATGACAAGAGACACCATCTTTCACCTATCAGAATGGCAAAGGTGAAAATCCTCACACTCCCCACGAGACAGAGGGTGTGGGCGAGAGACCCTCCTGCTCACTCCTGGTATTGGGAGCATACGCTTGCATAAGCTCTAGAGGGTGGTTTGGCCATGTCTATTAAAATAAAAAACGTGCAAGTTCTCAGACCCAGCAAGGACAGAATCTAGTAGTAGTCTGCAGAGAAATGGTCACACAGGGCCACGGGGGGGGGGGGGGGCACTTCAAGGAGCTTCTCTGTCCCCGTCTGGAAACTCTCTCTCTCTCTCTCTCTCTCTCTCTCTCTCTCTCTCTCTCTCACACACACACACACACACACACACACACACCTATGCAGAAAAGATCTAAATGGATGTTTCTGGGGACTGCTTAACGCATCCCAGATTTTGGAATACGATGCACCATTAAAAAAATAGATTTATGTTTCCTGACAAGAAGATCTCCAAGATACACCTTTAAGTAAAAAAATGCACACGGCAGGGCTTTACCTACAAACAGACACCGTTCATTTGACAACAAACAGAAAACAACAGAACAAAACTGTCTGCTTTATACGTACACAAAAAAGTACCTTTTGGAAATATACGGAGTGGGACACCCCCCCTACCCAGACAGTTAAAAATGGTTTTCTCTAGAGGGGGCCCTGGGGCTTGGGAGCATCAGGAATGAATTGTTTACTCTGCATTATGTGACTCTCTCATAAGAAAGAGCATATTCAAGTATCAATTGTTCAATTAAAATAAAAAAAAGTAAAATAACAGAAGGATTTTGTGGAAGGAAGGAAAGAAGAAAGAAAGAAAGAAAGAAAGAAAGAAAGAAAGAAAGGAGGGGAAACAAGGAAAGAAAGAGGGAAAGAATGAAGGAAAGAGGGAAGGAAGGAAGGAGGAAGGAAGGAAGGAAGGAAAGAAAGAAAGAAAGAAAGAAAGAGAGAGAGAAAAGAAGGAAGGAAGAAAGGAAGAAAGAAGGGGAAACAAGGAAAGAAAGAGGGAATGAAGGAAGGAAGGAAGGAAAGAAAATTAAATACCCCACAGCGGGGCACGGGGATCTCGCTTTGGAGGAAGAAGTTCGATATAACAGTCTGAAGACGTGGCTTCAAGTCCCACCTCTGCCACAGACTCACTGGCTGAACCTCAGGGCCCTTTCCCATAAAATGGGCTGGTGACAATATGGAATGAGAAAACATTTGTGACAGTCTCTAGCTCAGAATCTGAGGACAGCCATTGTTCAACACGTGGTGGTTCCTTCCTGTCTTTAAAGAGGGCCCTGGCCCCACTGGCTCTGGGGCAGGCTAGGAGCCGTCGTCTGTACCCCCACCCCCCGCGGTCCCTCCTGGGTCTGATCCTTAGGTCACATCGCATCTCTGCACTCAAGGCCTGCCCCCCAAGCTGACCTGCAGTTTCTCTTTCACGTGTCCTTAGGATGAGGCATCCCCAAGGATAAGACTCCATTGCCCCCTACTCACAATCTGTGGGTCCATCCCTTCCTCCAAATCCGTCCACCTGGCGCCCAGCTCACAGCTAGTACTCTCTGGAAGGCGCAAATGGACCAGCTGAATCTGTTCCTCCCAGCGGGATGCTTTTTGCGAGCCCGCTTCTGGGGCTGGCTGGGCAGCACACAGGCTTGGTGACAGGGGCTATCCGCTGAGTTTTGTGGGCTTAGTGAGCCACAGCACAGATCTGGGTGGGAATGGCCACCCCGGGCTCAGAAGAAGAGGCCGGTAGGCTGGCAGTCTCTTGCTGGCTCCAGCTGAGCCCGGGGGGCCTCCAGGGTATTGGGTGACGCTTGGGCCACATCCTCTAGCCCTAAAATCAGGGAAGGTCCAGTGTACACGCAGCCTGAGTATCCAGTCACTGATGTCCCGACAAGGTCTCGGGACAGACCCAGGACAGACAGAGGCATCCCTCCTCCTGCCCTACCCTCGGAACTGCACCGGGGCGAAGCCAGGCCGGTTCTCTGCCTGTGCCTCAGCTTCCCCGGAAATCAGTGCGGGGCCCTGGGGACCCATTACCTCCTCCCCATAGAGACACGGGGCTTGGCACCAGGTTGGCATGCAATAAAAAATGGTCATATTGATTGTGGGATTCAGATTACTTTAAAAATGGGAACAATAACAGAACCTTTTCTGGAGGGTTGGTGGGCAGATTAAACTAGTTAATATTGTAAAATGCTTAGAACAGTGTCTGGCAAGGAGAAAGCGCTACGAAAGCATTTATTAAATAAAAACAAGCAACAATAGACCTGGGTGCACATGCGCTCACAAAAGCACATGCACGCGTGTGCACAACGAAGTCCCTGCAAGCAATGTGCAGGCCCAGCTTCAGACACATGTGAGTTCACACACGACTCGGACACACACTCGCATGGACCTGGAGAACGCGCCCCGAGTCCCACTGAGTCCTGCTCTGACACACAGGCACGCTCTCAGGGACACTCACCCCCAGCCTCCTGTCTACCCCCATATACGCTGGCTAGCTCTGCACACAGGCTGCAAGGGGCCCTGGAGACCTGGCCCAAGGGGAGGGAGGGGAACCAGCTCTGGGTCCTTGCATTCCTGCATTTGCCTCCGCACAAGTCTCTGAGCCTCGATTTCTCCCATCTGTAAGTCCTCCTATGGGGTGAGGTCTCCGGCTTTGGGGAGCCAGAGTCATGAGCCCATGGGCACCAGGGGATGGAACACGCTGAGGCCCCCAGAGGAGAAGAGAGCGTCAGATCAGGGGATTCTTAGGCAGACATTTCTTGCTGTTTGTTTTTTTTTTTTACAGCTAGGGAAACTGAGGTGTGGAGGGTGGCCCGAAGTCAAACGGGCATCCGGCAGAGCTGGAGGAATCTCAGAGCTCTTGCTTTCCCGAGTCAGGTCCTACCTGGGCGGGGAGCTGGTCGGGGGTGCAGCTGCCTGCCTGCCTGCCTGTCTAGAAGGCAGATGCCCCTACCTGGGAGGTGCTGGGAGGCAGCGGGGGCCTCAAAGTGCGACACACAGGCAGACAGACTCCTCAGCAATGAGCTAGTCTCCTGGGACAGGGCTGCTGTGGGATCTGACTGACTCCCCAGGACTGGGTCCCCAGTCTCTGGCCACGACGATGCTGCTTCCCTCCTTGTCTCCAGCTCTTGGCCTCTGCCGGTGCCTGCTTTTCTCTGCTATTCTTGGTCTGTCTGCTGCTTCTGCTCGGGGGAGCCCTCATCCCCTACCCCCTCTGTCTCTCTTGCCTGTCTCCCAACCTGTTTCTTCTTCTCTCTCTGGTCCCCTCTTGGCCTCTGCTCTGTCCCTCACTCACCAGAGTCCCCCTCCAGCACGTTTCTCCTGGAGAAGGGTTCTGTGAGGTCAGTCTCCTTCGGGGGACCTCCATCCTTGCTTCATGCCACACACACCGCCACCCTGGGCAAGAGGGTATGCGGTGTGTGCATGCATGTGATTGTGAGAGCTAGAGGGGACCCCTAAATCCTACCACCTGCCTGGTTGATTCGGACCTCAGACTCCCAGCCGCGGGTCCCGGATTGCAAACAACACTTGCAGAAAACAGAGGCCCTGGAACAGTCTGTGGGACCCTACATTAGGGCCAAAGCCCAGTCTACT
The DNA here is from genome assembly GCA_030068075.1 of Paguma larvata. Classification (NCBI taxonomy): domain Eukaryota; kingdom Metazoa; phylum Chordata; class Mammalia; order Carnivora; family Viverridae; genus Paguma; species Paguma larvata. The sequence goes on along the minus strand of CM057842.1, from coordinate 15,444,387 downwards.
GCTAGATCACACTGTCATCTCTGAGGGAGACACAACCACAGGAGTGGTGCTCACAGAAGCAGAAGATAGATTTCCAGACTTGGGACCCCAAACCCAGGCTTCAGAAATAAGGAGACCTTGGGTGTCTGGACTCTGGTCCAGACACCCCAGAGGCGGCAGGCACCCAGGATCTCAGGTCAGAGAGGACGCTCACCCGAGTCCGGATTACTCAGGGAACCCAAGACTCTGCGCCCTGGACCCAACCCCAGGGACGGCAGAGCGAGCCGGCAGCCTGTCCTGGAGTGCGGGTGAGGGACTTACCAGTGCGTACGCGGAGCTGAGCACCGGGCAGCAGAGCAGGAGCGCCAGGCCGGGCGCTATCCGGGCGGCCCCCATCGCCGCCGCCTAGGGCCCCGTCCCTCGGGGCAGCCGCCGCCGCCGGCCCTGGTGGTGGTGGTGGTGGGGTACAGAGCTGCGTCAGGCCGGGCTGCCCCGCCCACGCCCGGGCCTAGGGGACCCCGGAGGCCCGGCGGCCCGAGGCCCCGGGGCCCGGCGCGGGGCCCATGCGCCGAGGGCTAGCGAGCGGGCGCAAAGGAGAAAGAGAGGGAGGGAGGAAGGGAGGCAGCCGGGGGCCGGGCGGGCGGCGGGCGGGCGCCGAGCGCTGCGGAGCTGCCCGTCTGCCTCGGAGCGGAGAAATCACATCCATATGGCCGGGCCCCCCGCCCCCGGCCCGCCCCCCGCCCCCCACCCCGCGCCGCCTTTTCTTTCTTTCTTTTTTTATTTTTTTATTTTTTCTTTTGGGGAACTAGGAGCTGTGGCTTCGCCCCACGCCCAGTGGGGGAGGGGTCGGGGGAGGGGTTGGGGTCGCGGTCTACGGGGGGCGAACCGGGCTGTTATTTTTAGCTCCGCGGGCAGCGCGAGGAGGGGAGGTGGGGCGGGGCGGGGGGCGCGTTTTGAGCCGCTCGGGGCGTGCGACGCGATCCCAACTTTGCAACGACACTGAGCCCTTCGGCGATCGGGCCGCCAGCTCCCTGCCCCTCAGCCCCCTGGGATCCCCATCCTGTCCGCCGCCGCCTCCCGCACCCTCTCCCCATCCTGGGCCGGAGCCCCGCCTGCGCCCGCGCCGCTAAAGCACGCCTGCGGCCGGGACGCTCCGCCGGTCGGCCAGTCTGTCAGTCCGTCTCTAGCTCCCCCAGCCTTGGCCTCCGTTCTTCCAGCAGCCCCGAGCTCCGTTTCGGTCACTCCCTCGCTCCCTCCCTCCCCTCCCCCTTCCCTCTCTCTACGAAAACATTTGCAAGTTTCCAAAAAAGCCACCGAGCCGAGCGGCGCGGGGCCGCCGGCTCCGCCGGGCTCCGAGGAGGCGCCGCCGACTGACACCGAGACGGAACAGCCCGCCCGCCCCGGCCAGGCCCGGCGGCACCCCTACCCAACGCCGGCCCCCTCCCCCGGGCGCCGGTCCCCGACCCCGACTTACTCCGAGCGCGCCGCCGCGGCCCGCGCCTAGCCATGGATGTCGGGGACCCCCCGACAGCCTCCCCAGGACAGCGCCCCGTCCGCAGCCCCAGGGGCACTTCATGGGGCTCTCGGGATCCCCTCCGGCCGGCCTGGCCTCCAGCGCCCCCCGCCCGGCCGCCGCTCGGAGCCGCCGCCCGCCGCGCGCGTCCCTCGCCTCGGCGTCTGCCGCTCCCCCTCCCCCGCCGCGGCCGGGCGCCTCTTCCCTCCCCCGCGCCCTCCCTGGGCCTCTCCCGCCCCCGCCCCCCCTCCCCGCGCCGCCTCCGCCACGGGTGTGCGGAGCGGCCGAGCCGAGCCCGCTGCCCCTGCCCCGGGACGTCTCTCTGGAGGCCGCGCCCCGGGTCGCCAGCGGCGGGATGTGAGTGTGGAAGGGACGGGGCCAAGGGAGCCCTGACATCGGGGCCCGGGAACGTAGCCCGCGACGCTGCCGCCGCTTCATTCTCTTCTCCGGGAGGCACAGACGTTATTTTTTCTGATCGGCCTGCCCGGGCCGGTGAATAGGGACCCTCAGCCGCGAAGCAGGACCTCTTCACGGGAGGCACCCCGCGCGCCCCCGGCCGCGGCGCTGTCTGTTCGCCCGCGGGACTCCCGCTCGGGCTGCACCGGGGTCCCTGGGGAGGCTGCCGGGCTGCCGCCACCGCCCTCCCGCCCCACCCCGCCCTCGCCTGGACCCCCGGCCTCGGGAACTCCCGAGTGGGTAGGTCCGCTGTGCTCTAGACCCGCCCCCGCCCCTGCTCGCGTCTCGGGGCTCACGCCCCTCTCCCACCCTCCCCGGGCTCTCCCCGAGTCCGGGTCTCTCAGAGTCTCGACCCTTCCAGACGCCCGCCCGGCCTCCATCCTTCCAACTCCGCCCCTGACTCCACCCCGGGAGGCTCCAGGCCGCGAGACCCGGGGCTCGGCCGGGACCCCCCACTCCGGAGCCCCGCGTTCCTCTCCACCCCCTCACATCCCCAAACGCTGCAGGCGGGCTCTGGGCCACCGAGGACCCCCAACTTGGGGGAAGAGCTGGATGAGTCTGTGGGGGCGGGGTTACGGGGTTACGGGCTCACGCCCGGGAGAGGACGCTGTAGCGCCGAGACTAAGGGATCTCGGACCCAAAGCCTGCCACCTTTCAGTAAACGGCAGGGAAGCCGAGGTGCTGGGGAGGGCCCGGGATGCCTGGAGAGAATGGCTTTAAGGACGGCCTGGGGGAAGCCACCCTCGGGAATACCATCTGAGCGAAGTGGCAGTCCCTGCTTACCCACTCACCTGTTGTATTCCCTGCGCAGGACGACTTCCTGCTGTCTGGGCCTCAGTTTCCTCATCTGTAAAACGAAGATTTGACCAGCTGCTTTAAAGGGCACTTTTAACTTTACTGTTTCAGTGCTGCGGAGGGTGGGTGGCCAGACCCATGGGGTCTGTGGTTTCCCAGACTCAGCTTGTGGAAACTGAGCTTCTCCGAGCCCCCAAACCAGCCCCTCGCCCATCTCAGAGACCCCCCCCTGGCCCCTCCCCCTCCATGTGAATGGATCTGCCTGCCTAAACCCTAAGGCCACTGGAATCCAGCTGCAACCGGCCTTCCTGGCAGCCCACCCTTCTCCAGGCCCAAACCCACCCATCTCCCATACTGGATGCACAGCTGTCTTCTCCATATGAGTCTGTGCCCACGCCCTCCTCTCTCCCTCGCTACCCTCAAGTTTCTTGTCCTGGTGATTAAGGACTCTGCTGTTTGAGGCAGTATCCTCCGGAGGTGACTCTCCCTGAAAAGTCCCGTCCACTAGACTCCTGGCCTCCTCCCCATGCCCCCCCCCCCGCCTTTGTAGTTTACTGTGCTAGGATCATGCTTTGCCTGTTGTAGACAATATCTCTCCCTGCTTGTGACACCATTCCTGGGGGGCAGGGGGGAGTTGTGATTTGGGAGCTGCCCCCTACCGTGTGTGGGTTACTTAGGAACAGGGACAGAGGCCCAGGTGCCCATACCTAAGGAACATTGGTGGTTCTTCAGTGTTATATTTTGATGGTCTCGCTTTGATGTCTCTGTTTCTAAACCATTCTATTATGTCTTATGGTTGTATGGCTCACCACCCCTGCCCTGTGATAGGAAAAGAACCTTCGTGGAGGGATTGGAGGAACCGGCGTAAAACTAGGGGCTGATGAAGGGAGTCCTCAGATCGGACCAGAAAGCTGGAGATCAGGAAACGGACAATATTTATACTCGGGAGGACCAGGGTGGGCTGTGGGTAGGGCTGCAGAGAGGGGTCTGATGGCTGGTGGGCCCCTTAAGGGTGTTCCTCTAGCCATAACTCCTGGGCCTCACCCCAGAGGCCCTTGCTGGAAATTCCACCAGCGTGGGCGAGGCTGATCCCCTAAGTCACCTCTAGGCCTCTGGTTAAAGTACCACCATGGGGATGGGGTGTCACACATTAACTGGTAGCAGCCGAGTGCCTGGCAGAGCCGGCCTGCCCTTTTTGACTGGCAAGCCTCAGGGCCCCGGGGTCAGTTTCAGGCCAGTTTCAGTGGCCTTTGAAAAGGTCTGGTTGGGGGTAGGGAGTCTCCTTTAGGGACTCCTGTCTCTGATGGAGAAGAGCCAAGATGGTTGCTGGAGCTCAGAACTGGAGCAGGGGCTGGGCTCGGGCCCGGTGGCCCTAAACTGGATTCTGCTGCTGTCATTGCCGCCGTGAGTGGGGCTCTGGCCAAGCTACACAGACCCTAGGGCCACGTGGGCACCAGACTCCAGAAGGAAGGACAGAGGCTCAGCTCTTAGCAATTCAGCCTGGCCTTGCTCCCTCAGAAAACCCCTTGTCCCGTTCTGGGGGCTCTCTGGGAAAACGGGCCTGCGGACCCTCAACCCTAGCTCCGAAGTCAGCCCGAATCCCGATTCTCCACCCCGATCCCAGACTGAGCTTCATGCCCCACACCTAGTCTTTATCCCAGTCTGACCTCTGACCCCTAGCTGAACCCTGACCCCGGGCTGAGCCTCCACCAAGCCTCAGACCCCTCCCTGGTTCCAGGCCCCTCTGGAAGTTTTTCAAGGGAAGGGGCTGGTAGGGGTGGGGATGGCCAGGCCATAAGTGAACCGAGGTGCCACTTTTACAGCCATTTCGGCTGCTCATAAACACCCCCCACCCAGCTGAGTCACTGGAGGCTCCCACGGCAGCTGGCCCCGCAGCCCCCTCCCCTGGCAGCAGGAAGCCTGGTTTTCTCACCTCTCGGGAAGGCAAAGGGAGGGAAGGGGGGAGGGGCAGAGGGGCTGGGAGGCTCTGCCCCAGGCAGGGAGCACTCCTGGGGCGTCTGGAGGTGGGGGCCTCCTGTCCCAGACCCCCTGCTGCAGTAACGCCAGATCCACAGACATCTCCACGCAGGCACGCCTTGTCCGCCCCCCAGCACGACACAGGCACACACCCGTGCACACGCACACGCGCGCACACACGGGGCACAACGGCCTTGCCCCTCCCAGCAGTGCTCGGGTCCCAGGGTGGCCTTGGACCCCACTCACCCAGAACCCACGAGGTCTTCCGAGTAGGGCCTGGAGACACAGAGCGGACTCAGGTCGGCCATGGAGAGGCCACGGACAGTTCCGAGCTGCTTCTGTGCTTCAGACTTAAGCAAGGACGTCGCTTGCAAGAGACAGGAAAAGGCCTAAGTGAGAGCTTCCACTTGAAAAGAAAAATTAATTATTTTTTACCAAGCCCTGCACCAGCCCAGGACTTTGTCCCAGACCCCTGGTGGGGGAGCAGAGGGAGGTCCGAGTGTACCTGTGTTCTGTGCCCTGAGCTGGGCCCTCCCCCGCCTCCATGGGTGTGACACAGGCCAGCCCGGCCCCTCAGGTGTGGGTGTGACACGGTGGTCCTCTCCTTGCCCTTCCAAGCCTCTCTCTGGCTAACTCTTCTTCCATCTGTCCTGGTGTCCCTGTCTGCCCCTCCTGGCCTTTTCCACGTCTCAGAAATTTCGGGCCACCTCGAGGTATAAGCAGAGCCGCTCTGAGTGACTTCATTTAAGTTCTCGGCGCCTGAAGGAATCAGATGGAGGCTGAAGGTAGTTCGTACCCAGGTCACAGGCAGAAAAATCGAGACCCGAGAAGACCTCACCTCTCAGCACTGGGTGCTCCGTGTCCAGGCAGGTGACACGTGGGGACACTCATTCCACCCAGCCCTTGTCCTAATCCTGCAGCCCCATAGCCGCTCCGTGTCTGACTCCTTGTCTATTGGAATGTGGGTTCTTGGCATGAAACCAGCCAGTGCCACTCAGGCTCAGGGTCTGCTTATGCTGTTAACGGAGGCAGGGGGTTGGGGACAGCATGACCTTCCTCTGTGGTTCTGTGGAGTGAGCTGTGACTCCAGGAACCAGGGCTGGTCTCGACACCGGGAGTGAGGACATGGACAGACGGGGCGGAAGAGGCCAGGCCAGCTCCTGGAGCCTCGCTCCTGCATCTGGAGACCCCCGGCCGGAGGCTGCCCTCCTGCCTGGGCCCAGCCCGAGCTGGTTTGTGTCTGGAAGTCCCGGGCTGAGCCCGACGAGGTGTAATGATTCACGTGGTGCTGCCGCTCAGCACATTCCAGCAGTAGCCCCCAGCGCCTGGCACGTGAGGTGACTGGCCCCAGCCCAACCCCCAGCACCAGGGGCACGTTCCTGGAGGCCCCATCCCCAGGGGCGACCCTTCCCCAGCTCCTCCAGGCTCCTGGGGAGGGCACCACACTTTACGGTTTCCAAAGCACTTTCTAGTTCACAGGCTGGAAAGGGAGGCAGAGAGCTTGGCCATACCTGGCCTCCAGGTGGGGGGAATGAGGCTGAGGGGGTGGACCGGGCTGGCCAGGGGCCTGGAGTGAGACGACGACAAACAAGTGTTTATGGGGCTCCTGCCCTGGCGCTGGGCTGCTCCTCGGCATGCAGTGCCAAGGGGGATCCCTGGGAGCACGGGCCATTCTGCGACCAGATTTGGGGACCGGTGGGGGACCAGATTTCAGCTTTGCAGGTCAGTTTTCCTCTGCCCTCTGTCAAGCTTGCTGCCGCGTGACCCTCTACCCGCAGAGCCTCTCCTTCCTCTGAGCCCCCACAAGCTCCTCTGCTCTTCCTGCTGTTCCCACCCTCACTGGCCAGGGGCGTGGGAGGCTGGGGCCTGTTCTGCCCTGACCTGTGGATCCCCTTCCTGCCTTGGTTTCCCCATCTGTCATTCACAGGCCAGTTCAAGGCTCGAAGGGGCTCCACACAGTGTGCGGGGGCTCGGGGCTTGGAATCTGTGACTCTGAAAACCCGGAGACCTCTCCTGCCTTAGGAGCTGCCTGTGCAGGCCCGGCTGTGCTCCTCCAGTGAGCCCCAGCCCAGGGCTCTGAGGGGCGAGTCTGGCCCTCAGCTCCGGGGACAGGAAGTTGTATTTTGGTCCTGGGTCCTGGGGAAGGAGACAGGGGAGAATGGCAGCTCAGACCCAGTCATGTTTACTCGGGCCCGGCCCCCTCTGAGCTCAACAGGCCCATTCATCGGGAGCCCCATAAACCCTTCGGGGCTCCCTGAGGTTCAGAGCGCCTGGACGCCAGGTCTGGCTACCGCTGGGGGCCATGGGCAGCAGGTGGGGCATGAGTGAGGCAGACCTGGGGGTGGCCTCAGACACGCCTCAGTTTCCTGACCTATACGTTGGAGTAATGGTTGCTGCCCATGAACGTCGCAGAGCAGTTGAGAAAATCGAGGGGACTTCGTGGCTGTGTCCCATCACACCAGGCTCCTGAGAGCCTGTCCTCAAATCCCGTGGCCTTCGAGGCAAGCCTGAGACTCCACACCTGGCCTTGGGGCGGGCGTGGGTGCACGTCCTGCAGCAGTGGAGGGACACCCCGGTTCTCTCCAGCACGCAGGTACTCGTCTGTCCAACAGAGGGTCTCCGTCCGGAGTGGAAACGTGGGGATTGGACGGGGCATTAAGGAAGGAGACTCCAGGGTCCGCTCACCCCCAGGTGAGGACTGGGGTGGCTCGTGCCTCACACCGTCTTCAGGCTTCCAACTCTGCTTAAATCAGATGGGGTCAGGTATCCCCCCCCCGCTTCCCCCCTGCCCCCCGGCCCTTGAAATGGAAGGGAGCCAGCAGCAGTGTTTGTTAGGTGGAAAGAACCATGGCTTGGAGGTCTCAGTCCCACCCAGCTCCCGTGTGACCTTGGAATAGTCCCTTCCTCACTCCAGGCTTACCAGCCCCCACCCCCTCCCTACCCCTGCCCATCGTTGGCATTGGCTGGGGTTAAGCCCTTAGGGGTCCCATGCTGTGCCGCTGGTGGGGGGACCTGGTGATGGGAAGGGCAGGGTAGGAGCAAGCCCTCCCACCCCAGATGCCTTTCAACAGCGTCCCCACACGCCTGGGCAACCTGGCCAAACGTCTGGGACCCTGGTGGGGGGGTGGCGGGGACGAGAACGGAGTCTCCTTTCCCAGACGCCTTCCGGGTGGGGTGTGACTTCCCGCTCCAGCGGCTGTAAAATCCCCTGAAGCTTGGTGGGTCCCTGGAGAGGGGGGTGTCTGTGCCTCGGAATACCCCCCTCCCAGGCGTGTTTGACACGTGTTTCCGCCTCTCCCAGCATGGGCTCCCGCTGCTGCTATTTATAACTTTTAAGAGCTCCTGCCGACTGCAAAGTTTTCTTAAACTCAAAATATCACCGAGGTCCTGGGCACGCGTTCCAGAGGCCGGCTGGGCCCTGCGGTTTGAAGGGCCAGGGGGCCAGGAAGGAAGACCCAGAGGGAAGGGGGTTAGCTCAGACACGGAGTCCTGGCTGGGGGGCTGTGGTGGGGAGACCTAAGGCCGGGGACCTCTAGGTCTTGACACTGGGCCCTGCTTGGACTGGAGGGATGCTCTCGGTGGGTGGTCCTTGGTCAGGCTGGGCCATTTGAGGACGGCGGGGCCATCTCTCTGGGCCTCAGTTTCCTCTCCTGCCTCAGAGAACACTAGCCGGGTGAAGCAATGAGCTGGCAATGACACTGGGAACAGCTTGGGCTGGGACCAGACTGTGTCTGTCCGGCCATCCAGCACCCGGCACAGAGCCTGGCCCAGAGGCGCCGTGGTCGTTGGCTGAACTGGCCAGCAAGGGGAAGCACTTGGGGAAGTTTATAAAACCTTGTGCGGGAGAGCGATGTCCAGAGGGGGCAATGGCATGCCAGAGGGCGTCGAGCTCATTCAGACCAAGTACCCAGGTCTTCCCAACACCCGGGACCCCATTGGCTGTGGGAGAGGCTGAAGGGTCCCCACTGGGGACCTGTGGTCCCCACCTTGGAGGAGATTCCAGAGGTAACAGGAGAGTGGCTACCCATACATCAGAGCCCTCCCCAGAGCTGGAAGGGCCCTGGCAGCTGGTTGGACCCAGGGAGGGCTGCCCAAAGTCACATGCAGAGCCCCTGGCCGCCCTCCATCTCTGGGGCTCTGCCCCCTCTGGAGTGAGTTGAAAAGCTCAACCCCCACTTCCCAGGTGGAAAGCAGAGGTCCCGGGCCCCCATTGCACCCCTTTCCTTCCTGCCTTCCTGAGCCGTTCAGGCTCCCTGCAGAGGCAGGGAGCAGGCATGCTGACCTCTGGGCCATCCAGCATGTCCTGTCCCCACACGCAACGCCAGGAGCCATTCCTGGCCCAGTGAGCAGAGCCGGGTCCCTCAGCGCTCCACACCACTGTTCTGATTCAAGCGTAACCACAGAGGGCTCCTGGGGGACCCAGGGGGACAAGGAGGTGATGACCTAGCAAAGAAAGAAGCTGGAGGAGAGAGAAAGGAATTGTTCTGGAAGCTCAGCCCTGATGGGGCCACTCCTCTGCTCGAATGCCTTCCCGTGGCCTCCTGGATCAGGTCACTCGGTCCCCAACACTTGGGAGCTTACTGGGTGTTGAGCTGGGCCCCCGGACTTGGAGGCTTTGCTTCGCTTCCAGGAGCCACTTTCCCGTTGGCCCCACTGGACTGGGGTTCCCGTTGCCTGAACCCTCAGTGAGCTCTCGCCTCTGCCCCTGCTTCTTCCAGGCTGACTCGCCCTCCCGTCTCAGCTGGGGAGCTCTCCTCTGCTCTTCTAATACCCCTTCTTCTCCGTCTTCCTGGATCTCCACCTGCCCCCCACACACCGTCCCCAGCAGAGTGAGACCTTACACTCCTGATTCTTGCCACGATCCTAAGAGACGCGAGCCCACGAGGGCAGGACTGCGTCCTGCTGTGTCCTCCATGGGAGAAAAAAACCATCATCTTGTCCTGCATCTCTGCGGGAAGGGGGTTAGTGGCTGGAGGTTTAGACTCTCTGCTCCTTCTTGTCCCCTCTCATCTCTCATTTGCTATGGGGAAGGCCTTCTCCTGAGCCTCAGTTTCCCCATGAGTAGGGAGGGAATCCCGGGATCTCAGAGGGGGCCTCCTCGGCCTCTGGACAAGTCCCTGTCATACATTGTTAGAAAATTCTCCTCCGCGGGAGCCTTATGAAACTGAACCCGTCCACTGGAGAGTTCTTAGCAAACTGGGGAGCAGCCCAAGGGTCACGCTGGAGGTGACTGGAGCCCAGCTCCCAAAGGGGAGACTGTAACCTGGGAGGCTGGGGGGCTGCAGGGAGGAGTCACCCCAGGTCCTCCAGCACAGGCCAACCAAGCTGTCCCCGTGGCCGCTGTCCTCAGTGAGGTGATGGGGGCGGGGAGACTGGCGTACCCTCTCTCTGGACCCCAAGGTCAGGCAGGCGGGGGCCGGAGGCGGCGAGGGCTCTTGGCAGCCGCAATCAATGATTCCTCTTCTCAGTCGGTCGTTGACCCCAGACTGCTGCAGCCATTATAGGCCAGGCCGGGGAGAGAGCACGCCAGTGGGGGTGGGCTGTGGGAGCGCCTGCTTATCCCTCTGACCAGAACTCCAGACCCCCTCTTCAGAGGGGCGGGGCTTGCCATCAGGCAAGGATCTCTGAGGGCAGGGGAAGCTGGAATCCTCCCGGGGCCTCTCGCTTCTCTGCAGCCTTGGATGAGCCCTGTATTTGTGCAGAATTCCAGCTGACTGTTCCCTTGATGGCTCGGCTCTGAGCTCTGAGCTCCAGCAGAGAAACCCCAGCCTTCTGCAAGGCACTGAGACCTGTGCGGGGGGGCAAAGGTTGGTGCAAGTGGGGGACGGAGGGGACTCAGGCCGAGCATGCCCCGATCTGACTGGGCTGGGGGTACTGCCTGCCTTCTGAGCTGACCCAAGACCCCGCTCCTTCGTGTCAGTGTGTACCCGGAAGCCTCTGGAGGGCAGAGGCCCCAGGAGCCAGGGGTGACACCAGGAGCAGATAACTAATCCTAGGCCCAGCACCTCATCACGTGCCTCGGATGGGGCATGATGCTTTGGTGTCCCCTAACATCCCCACCATCGCTTGTCTCTCCAAAATAGCTTCTCCATTAGCCCCGGCTCCAAAACCTCATGAGGCTCCGTGGAGCAGAGGGGCTCACGTCCCGCTGCTGCAGAGAGCTGGGCGCCCAGCGTTGCCCCCTCCGCGTGCTTGAGCCAGTGCACTCCGGCCTCCCTGGCCTGGTTCGAGGGCTCGCTCCACATTCCTGGGCGTCTGTGAGCCTCTGACCCTGCTGTGTTCTCCCACCCCCGCCCTCAAGGCCAGCCCCATGAGGACTTGCCGGTCCCTCGGCCATCGCTTTTTCCCTTTGCCCCCACCCCTGCCTGCCCCGGGGTCCAGGTTCTGGGAAAGGAATGGGTCGGGAGACTTCCAGAGAGTCCTTTCCCACGAGAGCCGAGCTCTGACCCCCGTGCTTATCTGGCCTGGGTTTGCCAAGAATAACACAGATGCGAAGGCCTGCGAGCCCCAAACCTGGGGACGGTGGCCGCCCCGGGCCCAGCTGCTGTGCTCTGGCCTCCATTTTCCCTCTGTGAACAGCGTGGGGGGTGGGGGCCAGGGAGGAGGCAGGGCGAAGGTCCCAAACACCTGGACACATATGCCCACGCTCACATTCATGTGTGCTCACATGATCCCCCAACCTCCTCAGGCAGCCTGCTGCGGTCGCCTAATTTCTGTGACCTCTCCTCCTTCCCAGTGTTCCTAATTCCCACCCAGAGTTCTTCCTATTCCAGTGATGAGCTCGGGGGTGTGAGGTGCAGGTGTGCGTGTAGGCAAAGGCACGAGAATACGTGTACGTATGTGTGTGACGGGCGTGGGTCTGTGCATGTGTGCACGCAGCGAGTATACCCAGTGAGTATCTCCAGACAGACACAGACACAGCAAAAGCAGGTTAGCCTGAGTATGGTATTTCTGAGTGTGTGTGTGTGTGTGTGTGTGTGTGTGTGTGTGTTGTGTTTTAGACAGGATAGGTGGAGCAGATATATAAATATCCATACAGGCAGGTACCGGAATTGACCCTAACTATTCCTGGCTGGGGGCTTGGGGCATTTTTAATGCAGTTCCACGCCCTGGGCCACAGAGAGTGTTTGTGTGGCCACTGGAGGTGTAAGAACACAGCTGGTGCCGGGTGGAGGGTGTGGGCCTGGTGGGGCCACCACAACTAGGTGGCGTGTGCAGGGGGACGGGGATGGAGGCCTTCCTGGTCACCATCGCCTCTTCTGCCATCACCACCATCACCTCCTAGTCACCTCCACCACTGCCATCCCTGTCCCCTGCACTGCCTACGTTCCCGCCACTGCCCCCGCTGTCACGGCTGCCCCTGGCCACGCTCCCTTCCTGCACCCTAGTCTGGTGCCCCTTTCCTGTCCACTCTGGGCTGCTCGAGGGCGCAGCCGAACCTGCCGTATCCCCAGCTCCCAGCTGAGGGTCGGGTGCGCACACACCTTGTCTCGTGGCCCTGGGAAGCTGCATCCTGCCCTGGGCTTGCTCTTTGTCTCCGGCTTGCCTCACGGCCCTCCCTCCCCTGTCTCCGAATCCGTCCCCATCTCTGTCTCAGTCCCCGGGTCATGTCTCTGCTGCGGTCGGTGGGGGTCCCCGTCTCCAGTTTCCCCCCATGCGTGCATGGGCATGGAGTGGGGAGGCCGTTCCTCCTCCCAGCCAGCGGGGACGGTTTGCCTGAGACAGTTGGTCCATCCAGTCAAACAACCGCCCAATTCAGACTCCTCGTCTGACTGACGGGGTTTTTTTTTCCCCCTGCTAAATTTACTCTCATTTTTGACTGAATTGGCCATTCAACAGAGGTTGTGTCCACATGCCCCCACCCCGCCCCGTGCCTGCAGATGAACGGGCTCCCAGAGGGACGCGCACGCAGAGCCGGGAGCACCCAGACCCGCTCGTACACGCGTGTGGTCGCAGCCTCTCTCGACACGCGTGAACACACGAGATGGCACACATCTACACGTTGACACCTCCCGCCGTGGTGACAGCGTCTGTCCACCCTCAGACCTGTTCTGGGGAAGCCTTGGGGAAATCGGCCTGGGCAAAGCCCCCACCCCACAGCCCGGGGCAGCCCCGACCCCTGTCCTCCGAGGCCGGCCTCCGTCCCAGCCTCCTTCCACCCTCAGCCTGTCTACGTGGGGCCTCTGGTCATCTCGGGCCGCCGCCGAGCCCCTGCAAGGCTCTGTACCAGCTCCCAGACCCCGATCCTAAAAGGGGACTCTTTTTTTTTTCTTCCAAGGACAATAAATATTTGCTCTTTGGGAAACTGCTGGTGGGAGGGTACGGGGTTTGGCCCAGCGGCGGGAATGTCCAGGGCCGTTCAGGGAGGCCGCAGGCCACGCCGGGGAGGGACTGGGCGGCACCTCGCCCCGTTCCCTCGGACCCCTGCCTCGGGCCTTGTTTTCTCCACTCCTTGGCTCAGCACGTCAGCATCCCTCCTCCCGTCCCTCCCATCTGAGACCGCCGTATCCCCAAACTCATCCCTGGAGGGCGAGTTCGCCCTTGTCAGCCCTCACCCCTTGCCCGCACACTTGCGGTCTGACTCTTTGGACTAAAGAAGGGGTGCAGTATTCCCGAACACATTTCCAATCTGCCTCCTTGGACTGGCCGTGGAGGGCGAGGCCGATGTCCCCCCGGGGCCAGGCCTCTGAAAGCGGAGCATTGCCCTCAGACCGGGCCCCTAAAGTCAAGGCTATGCCCTCCTTCCGTAACGGATCGAGCCTGGCCAACAGTCCCCCATCCTGTCCTCCCACGAGGCGCTGGTCCCTGGAGGCTCCTGCCTGCCCGCCCCTCCCTCGCGCTCAACCGGGCTCCCAAATATAGCGGCCGTGGCCACAGCCGGCCAGGACACCACAGCCCCAAGCGTCAGTCCTGGGCAGGGATCAGAGGGGCAGGGGCTGATTATAGGTCCCTGGGCCAAACCCAGGGCTTGCCTGCCAGCCCGCCGGGTCCTGCCACCCCCACCCCAGAACCACAAGGTTGGAGCATCTGGTCCCCGTCAGCACAGTGGGCAGAGGGAGGGGCCTGAGGGTTGTGTTTGGCCCGCCGAGGACAGAGTTGTCTGTGTGTGGTGTGGGGGTGGCGAGGACGGGCTGGGACTCCGGGGCGGTGACTGTCACTTCGCCTCACCACGGCCATTGTACAGATGGGGAAACTGAGGCCCAGAGAAGCCAGGACCCGCCTGGGTCATAAGGAGTCTCCTGCCTCCCCCTTGGCCACGCCTTCCCATCTTTCAAGGCCCGGGGCTATGCTCCGGGAAGCCAGCCACATCCTGTCGGTGGCACAGCGGCCCTGCTGGGAAGTCCTCTTTGGAGGCAGACTTTCACCCAAGGCTCCGGGGCCATGGGATGGCGCAGAAATTCCTGTCCTCCTGGTCCTCGTGGCTGCCTCGTGCCACCTCTGGCCAGAGTTGCCGGGCAGCCGCTGCCCCTCTGGGGGGGCCTCAGTGCCCCCATCTGCGCAGCCCGGCAGGGACCGGGGGCCTCGCGTGGGGTCTGTGCTTATGGGCACCCAACATGTGGTGGTGGGTTCGTGTCTCTGTGGATGCACGCGGGTGCCCTGCGGGGTGAGCTGCCACCCGTGGGCCTGCCCACGCCTGGACGGGGTCCCCAGGACCTGCTGCACAGCAACATTTGACCTACTTCTAAGGCTCTGGGTCTGGCCCAGGCCGCGTTCTCGACTCCTCCGGGAAGTGTGGGCCTGCGTCCCAGCCCGGAGGCCTTGGGCCAGGAGGGGCGGGCTGGGGCGGGCCAGGGCAGCCTGCGGAGCCTGCGGCCAGGGGGACAAGAGCCCGACCCTCCTTCCCTGCCTCTGGCTCCTGAGCCCAAAGGACAGCCAGGCCTTGTCCATCCCTCCCTCCCGTCACCCTCCACCACCCCCTCCACGTGGCCACCATATTCTGAGCTCCCCCGAATTGGCTCTGACAGGATGAGGGACATTCCTCGTGCCCCTCTGAACACTACGAGGAAGGTCTGCCAAGCACTCACCCCTGCCGTTTGCCAAGCATTTCCCCTCCCCCTTCCCTGCCCTCATCTACACAGAGCTGCAGGCAGTGCCAGTCTGGAGAACCGGCAAGCCCCTGCCCTGGATCCTGGGTCTGGGGTCTGGGTTCACAGTCCTGGGTCCTGGGTCTTGAGTCTCAGGTCGGGACTCAGGGTTGAGAGTCCCGGTTCCCAACCTAGGGTCTTGGGTCTGGAGTCTGGATTGAGGGTCTATGTTTGGCATCCTGGGTTTTAAAGTCTGGGTCTCCGGAGTGGGGTCAGGTCCTGGGTTCTGGGTTCCAGGTTCCAGGTTTGGGGTTCGGATCCTGAGAGTGGAGTCTGGAGTCCAGGTTGGGATCCCAGGTCCTGGGGTTTGGCTGGTTTCTATCCCTTTTACGCCCCCTGCTGGCTGGTCTTCCGGGTCAAGTCACTGCCTATACCACGGGGTCACCTCGTTTCTTCAGGCTAATGAGAGGAGTCTCAGCCAGCGGGTGGCAGTGGCAGACGGAGCAGGCCTGGTTGGAGGGGACGGCAGCTGCTGGCTGGACTTCTGTCCTGGGGGGCCCCTTTCAGCGACCCAGACTCTTGCCAGTCTTCCAGCCAACACCCCCCCACCCAGTCTCCCCTGACTCCACCCCATGGGTGGAGTTTGCAATAGGTCCCAGTCCCCTTGTGAGAAATGGGTAAAATTGAGATGTTTTGGGACATTTGCTCATCCAACACTTATTGAGCGCCTACTGTGTACCAGGCTCTGTCATAGACTCTGGGAATATACAGATGTGGACAAACGAAAATTCCCGTGTGCCTGCTGACACTCATGGAATGGAGGGGATCCACATAAGAGAAAAACAACAAAGAAACAGGCTCGTTTTAGGGTGCGCAGCGATGGGGAGTCTGGGTGAGAGACAAGGGAGAAGGAGCAGGCCCGGGGTGGTCTGAGGAAGCTTCTCAGAGGAGGTGGCATATCACTGAGATCAGCGGTTGACAAGGAGCAAGCCATGGCCGGGGTCCCAGACGAGGGGAGGAAACAGCCTACGCTAAGGTATGGGGGCTGGAAATAACCGAGAAAGAGGCCAGTGTGGCCAGAGGTCTTCTGCCTCTGTCCGTGGGCCCCTCAGAAGTTAGGGCCCACGCCTTCCCCAGCATTCCCCTTGGCTGGAGATAGAGGGGGGTGAGGTAGCTGCCCCAGAGAGGGCTCTGGAATGTGGTACTTGTGAGCCTGCATCAGACCGGGTCACGACGCAGACGCTGGAGCTGGGGGCACCGGAGGGGTGAGAGCCGGGCTCTCCAGACCCCACAGGCCCTGCCAGGATCTTGCCTGCGGGCTGTCATACCTGAGGGGCACAGAGCTCAGGCTGGCACCTGGGAGAGAGATGAGAGCCAAGCCTTAGTGTGGCCTGTCCTTACCGCCCACTGTCTGTCTGCCCCTCCCTCTTACACCTGCCTGCCGCCAGCCCACCCCCTGCCTTGCTTCTGGCCTCAACAGCCTATCCTGCTGGCCTTCGAGGGGGCTGATCCCTGCAGAGCCCCTGCTGGGGGCTGGGTGTTACTTTGAGGTCGAGAGAGGTCCCGCAAGGTGAGCCGTGGCGCACTGTCGCTCCCAGGAACCAGAGCTCAGCCAGTCAAAGACCCGGCCCCTGCCTCCCTCTAAGCCCTCGGGAGGGAGTGGAGGACGGCTCTGTGCACAATGTCCCCACTGCAGGACCGCATCTGCCCTGTGCAGGAGGGAAGGGGGCAGAGACCCCCCCCACCCCACCTCTGCCACATTCTCCCAGGCAGAGGAGGTGGTGCGGTGTGGCTCCGGCTGGCGGCACGAGCCTGCCCCACCCCGTGGCACAGGCCTGGCAGTGGAGGCTTGGGAGCCCCGTGTCACTCACCTGCCCCCTGTTTGAGCTGGCGTTGAGTGGTTTCTGAGGGGTGGCAGTTATGTGGGCACGAAAGGAGTGAGAGCATTAGTCTGGGTGACCCTGAGTGTGTCCTTGGCCCCAGGCCTTGGTTTCGCCCATGATGAATGAAAGGGAATTGGGTCGTGTCTCGCTGGCTGTGCCTGGGGGGCAGGGGCTGGAGCCCCTGTGGGACACCCAGAGTCAGTTGTCTTGAGGGCCCGCGGGCCTGGGCAGTGGGGCCGGCCCAAGGGCCTGTCTCTCTGTGTGTCCTTCTCTGGCTGTCTTCTCTTGTGGTATTTCTGGCTCGTCTCTGTGGACCCTCCCCCCACCCCTTTTTTTCCCTTAATACTCTTGCCAAACATCTGGAAGGAAAGTGAAAAATCTGCCCCCCCCTCCCCAGCACCGGATGTTGTCAGATTTCCAGATGTGGGGTGTTCTGTCCTCCAGATGAGGGGAGGAATTTCCTGTGTTCCAGCGAGGGGGGGACCCGGCCCCATCTCTCCACGGCTCTCCCCCACCCCGTGAGGACGAGCGACAGGAGCAGAGCGACCTGGGCTCAGCAGGTAGACGGTGGGGGGACCCCAGGTAGAGGCCCCTGTGAATCCTCCCCGCCCCCGCCAGGCTCCGGCCCCAGGAACTCCCCCCGGGGTCTGCAGGGGTGAGGCATTGTCTCTGAAGTTTCTATCAAAGGCTCCAGGCACTTAAAAATAACAAGGAGCACCTCCTTCCCACCCCCGGCACAGAGGAAGGGAGCCCCATGTGCTGGCAAGATGTCCGCACTCTCAGAGCTCTGTGCCCGGAGGGGCCCCCTGCCACCTCAGCACCCCCCTCCACCCCCCTGCTTTCCCAAGTGCTGGCCCAGCCAGGCAGCCCTCTGTCACTGCCCTCTGCTGAGACCTGGACATGGGGTGGGCACCAGGTGGCAGGGGGTGGGGGGAGGCAAATGTCGCTTGGCTCCCTGGGCTCCCTGAGAGGTGTAAAGTGGTTTCCAAGCAGGGGGCAGTGGGGGGAGAGGAGATGAGAAGAGAGGAGGCTGCGGGGGGCCGCCGGGCTGCTGAGCCGTGCTCAGGGGAGCAGCACCCACATTCCGTGGCCACTCGGGGCCTTCCTGGAGACCCCCCCGGCTGGGGCCGCCGCTGCCCGCGAGCCATGAGCAGACGTCTGCTCACCCAGACACAGACGCACGGAAGCGACACTCACAGACACACTCACGGAGATACACACAGACATGTGCCTACGTATAAATAAACACCCGGACTCAGACCCGCAGAGCGACACGGAGACGGGCACGGGCCGTTCCCTGCGAGGACACAGACGGTGCACGCTAGGACCGCCCCCCCCCCAACATGAAGACATCTAGACAACACACACAGATACACGCCTCCCACCATAGACAGACAGACATACACAAACAGCCATGCGTGCGCATGCGCGCACACACACGCATGGGAATTTGAGGCACAGATGGGAAATTTAACTCGAGAGGCACTCTCGAGGTGATCAGAGTCCTGCTCCCAGCCCCACACACCCGTGGTCCAGCCTTCGGGTCCCGTTCAGTTTATCGACTTGTCGAGGGGCAGCAGGGCTGCTGGGCCCACGGGTGAGCCTGCATTGGAGGGCGAGTGTGTGTGGAGCGGTGGCTTCTGTCCTCTCCTCCCCCTCCCTCTCCCCAACAGGTGATTGGGAGGAATGAAGGGCCCTCCCTCTCCTCCACCCATTCCGAGCCCAAACAATGCCCTCCCCAGGCCCCAAAATAGCCCCTGAGCTTAGCGATGTCCTTTTATGGCCCTGTCCCTATTGTGTCCTGTGGGGGGGGGGGTGCTGGGGCCAGGAGGTGTCAGGACAGGATAAAGGCCAGGCCCGGGAGTCCCACCTACCCCGCTCTCTGCTTTCCTTCTCTCCACATCCCTCTCTGTGCTTACAGCTCCCATGGCCCCCAAAAAGCCAGACCCCAAGAAGGACCCCAAGGCAGCTCCCGCGCCAGCGCCCGCACCTGCACCTGCACCCGCGCCCGAGCCTGAGCGCCCCAAGGAAGTGGAGTTCGATGCCTCCAAAATCAAGGTGGGCGTGGGAGCTGGGTTTCAGCAGGAAGGACAGGGCGAGTCAGTGGATCCCGAGTGGACCTACTCAGCGGCAGGTCAGACTTTAGAAAGTGATGCTGGAAGCCTCTGCACGGAGGTCAGACAGGCCCCGGGGGCTTTTGGGCATCAGGAGGGCTGCAGCAGGAGGGATGGCGGCCAGACATCAGGCAGGACTCCACCAGAGCTGCCGGAGGGCAAGTCTTTTGGTGGTTTTGGAAACTGTCTCCTGCCTTCTCCCCGGACCTCACATCCTTGGGGAATCCTGGTGGAACCGCCCGGACCCTAACCCCTGTGGCCAAGTAGAGACCTTCCTTGGCCAGCAGCGGGGTCTCGCGTCCATGCCAAGTCCCCCGGGGGGGCCTGGGTGGAAAGTAGGAGGAAGTGAGGCCCCTGCCCCAGGCTGGGTCACACTCACCCCTACCGGAGTGGCTGAGCCCCAGAGTTAGCCGAGCCTCAGCTTTTAGGTGGGGAAGTTGAGGCACGGGCCGAGTAGATCTTGTAGGAAATTGGTCTTGGAGCTGTGACAAGTGGAGCCAAAGCTTCTTTCCCCAGTTAGGAAGTCTTTCTCAGAGTCTAAACTTGGAGGGAGAGCTATGACTCCCACCTGTGGTATTTGCATAGTGGCACGTTCCTTGTGTCCTGCCCGTCCCCTGTTCTTGGCTGGCCACCGGTCACTGCTGCCCCGGCCGCTGGCTGGAAGGCCCTGTGGGGCCCTCCCAGCCCTTCGCGGCTCCTGCAGCTCCAGCCAGACCTGCGGCCCGACTGCACAGAACTATCTCTCGTCTGTGAGCCCTTCCCCGGGGGCGCCTACCTTGTCGCTCAAGACACAGATTCAAATCCCAACTTTGCTCCATCCTGTCCACTGCTCTGGGGCTTGGTCTCCTCAGATGTGAAATGGGATCATAAACCTTCCTTGCGGGCTACTGGGAGCTACTCACAGGAAGTGCCCTTTATCGTTGGCTTCCTGAGCCCCAACCACCCCCCCCCCCCGAGGCCAAGCTTCCGACAGGTCTCCTGCTGAAGTCCGACCACCCCAAGCCCAAGGTGGCATTGTCCAGTCTCCCCAGATTTGGGACGGGCACAGACTCCCCCCCCCCCGAGAGGAGGGCATAGGGAAGTCCCTCGGGCTGGCCAGTGAAGGGCAGGAGGCTTTGCCAGGAGGCCAGCGAGCCTAATCTCAGCAGGCTTCCTGGTGGTGACAGAGCTCGCAGGGGGCCGGGAACAACTTGTTCTTCCAAACGCTGGATGGGGACAAGCAAGACGAGGTGGCAGGGTTCCTCTGCGCTGATGTGTGCCATGGAGGTGGAGGTCGGTGGGGCTCCCAGGGAGCCGCAGTGGGAGAGGTGCCAGTCACGCCCCCTCCCCCAAGCTCCTTTCCCTTCTGCAACCTTGACCTTGGGGGGAGTGACTGCCGTGCTAAAAATAGGCCTGGTATCGGGTGAGGAGGGGGAAACCGGGTCCCGGGAGGCCTCGTGACCTCAGGTGGCTCTGATGTGGCCTCAGCAAACACTCACCCACACCTCCCTGGCCCCCATGCTGTGCCGCGGTGGGGGTGGCCTGGGTTTACAGACTGGGCATAGGCAGCAGGGCCATGTGAGTGAGAGTGCCCGGCCTTGAGGGCCCTGTGCGGGCCAGGCACGTGCAAACACTTGCAGACACACACAGGTGTGTGAATGCACACACGTACATCTCTCTCTCTCTCTCACACACACACACACACACGCACGGGCTCCCGGGGATATGCTCTCATGCTCACCGAATCCATCTGGCCTGTACCCTCCCCCTTCCCCCTCCTGTCACCCTCCACAGGGAGATGAGGCCTCCCATCTCTCTCACCTGGATGGTCCTGCCCGCTGGGTCCCAGGCCTGCTGGGAGTGGGGGGCAAAGCCAGTCTGGTCAGATCTTGTGGCTTCAGACGCCTCTGCCCAGGACCAGGGGTGACAGGCAAGGCCTACGTGAGCTGGGGACTCAGGGTGCCAGGCCGGCCTTCTCACCTCTTCCCCGGACTCGGCCCACCGGCCATCGGGGGTCTGGGCACGTGCAGACCCAAGGCCCTCGTTCTAACAGGTCGGGAAGGGGAAGGAGGCAGGAAGGTGTCAGGTTAGATGGCAGGAGGCACTGGGTGCTGGAATGGGGACAAGTCGGGGCAGCCACGAGGCTGAGGCCTGGGCTGCGCCCCAGGAAGCGCCCGGGAGGAGGCCCGGGCCCACCCTCTGAGCCAGGCACTCAGACTCCTTGGGGTCTCCTTTCAGATCGAGTTTACACCGGAGCAGATTGAAGGTGAGTGAGGGCCTCGAGCCCAAGGGCTGCAGGGTCGGGCCCGGGGTCCCCAGCCTGAGAGTCCCGCCCGTGTGGCGTGAGTGGGGCGGCGGGCCGACCCCGGGAGCGTCCACGGTTCCCGCCCTCTCCCCGCAGAGTTCAAGGAAGCCTTCATGCTGTTCGACCGCACGCCCAAGTGCGAGATGAAGATCACGTACGGGCAGTGTGGGGACGTCCTGCGGGCGCTGGGCCAGAACCCTACGCAGGCCGAGGTGCTCCGCGTCCTCGGGAGACCGAAGCAGGAAGGTCGGTATGCCTTAGTGCCAGGCCCCGGGGACACCGCCAGGGTGGGCGCCATCTGCGGTGGGGGAGCCCGGGAGCCTCTCGCGACATCTTCCCGTTGTCTGGATGAGGACACTGAGGCTGGTCTCCGGCGAGGCTGACAAGGCGACCAGCGGTGCGTTTGCTGCACCACCGGGCCCCGTGCTGATTCGCCAGGCCTGCCGCTCAGAGGAACCGGCCGGAGCCGATGAGCGGCAGTGGCTGCCGCGAGGGCGGCCAGGGGGTGGGGGGGCACCCCGCCTCGGCCACCCTCCGCTCAGTGGCCTTTCCTTGTCTCCTCCGCGTCTCTCTGGAGCTCAGGGACCCCGATTCCCTCACCACTTTTGCCAGAGAGATTTGCCTACTTGGCCCCGAGGAAGAGTGAGGCTTCAGCCCTCTCCCCGGGTTCAAAAGTCCCAGGGAAGGTCTCCCATTGGCCCCAGCGCTCCGGACCAATCGCAGGGTGTGGGGAGGGCGGGGTCTATAAGAAAATGACACTATCCAGGGTGGTTTCCCCAAAGGAGAGCAGAGGCGCTGGACAGAGCCCGCCTCCGTGGCACCTCTGCAGGCAGCCGTCCTGGTGGGCGGCAAAGGGTTGTGTGCGCAATGCGTTTCTCTGTTGACCGCCAAGTGCCTCGGGACGGGGAGGGCCTTTGCAAATGGCTGGCACGCTTCGGGACTATGCGAAGCGACAGCCCTTCCCTGGAAGGCACCGCGGAAGGGTGGGCCCCTCCGGCCCCTCAGAGCGTGGGACCAAGGACCATCCCTCCACAGAGCTTAACACCAAGATGATGGACTTCGACACCTTCCTGCCCATGCTCCAGCACATTTCCAAGAACAAGGACACAGGCACCTACGAAGACTTCGTGGAGGGGCTGCGGGTCTTCGACAAAGAGGGCAACGGCACCGTCATGGGTGCCGAGCTCCGACACGTGCTGGCCACTCTAGGTGAGGGCCACGTCCTCCTCGCTCCCACTCCTCCCTCGGGGGCGGGGGGGGGCATCCTGGGAGAAACCACTCCGTCACCCGCCGAGCCTGTGTCTCCTCTCTGAAATGGAGAGAGCGACACAGTCGGGGAGCCTCTATGGCAGGCGACAGCAATGTGGGGAAATTAGGGACAAGTGGGGAAGAAGGAAATGTGTTGGTGCGGCTCACGGGGCCCCAGGGGAGTGAGGACAGCTCTGGGGACAGGGTAGGGCAGTGTGGCATAAACAGCAGGATCAGTTCAGTCCCCGTGTTCATTGTCTTGAGGTCACGTTCCAGCCCCAGTAGGTTAGGTGCCTGCCTCTTGGACACCTGGACCCCCATCTTCCGGCACGCAGGGGCACTCCCTTCTCAAAGGAGCTTTTTGTATAGCAAATGTTTATTGAGCACCTATTATGTGTGCTCGAAGCAGCTTTTCCCCGTACCAAACATGGACTGAACTCCCACTGCGTGCTTAGCCCTGTGCTGGTGTCTGGGGTTGTATGTGTGGCCGGGGCGGGGTAGGAGGTTCCTCCCCATTGCAGTGAGGGGACCCGCAAAGCACAGAGAACCCAGAGACAGGAACGTGGCAGACTTGTCTGCAGAACAGAGATGGTGTCTCTCGGTCTCCCCCACCATCACCCCTCGAGGCGCTCAGCTTCACCCCGTGGGCCCTTCCTCGAGTCTCAAAAGGCTGCCCTGAGGAACTACTTCCGGGGACATGGTGGGCATGGCCCCTCGTGATGGGAGGAACCCCCAGCAGCCCCTCGAAACAAGAGGACGGAGTGTGCTGGCGACTCGAACGCCAAATTATGGAGAGAGCCCAGGCTCGGAGGGGGCACCAGCCCTGCACCCCGGGTCCCACCCTTTTTGACTCGTCACCGATTCTCCTGGTCTCGGAAGTGGGGGTGATGGCCGAGGCCTTGCGAGCCAGGATGGCTGTGCCAGAGTGAGGTGCGGGAACACCAGGGAGGCAGACGCACCACCCAGAGGGGCTGGGGGGGGGTGGCCCCCCCTTCGCACCTTCCGGTGGCGCTGACTCAGCCTCCCGCCCCACCAGGTGAGAGGCTGACGGAAGACGAGGTGGAGAAATTGATGGCGGGGCAGGAAGACTCCAACGGCTGCATCAACTATGAGGGTTCGTTGGGCAGGCCAGGAGCCGGTGGGGGCGGGGGTGGGGTGGGGACTGGGACCCGAGGCTCCCCGGTGCTCGAGCCCTGCCGCTCACTCTCCCCCTCTTTCCAGCATTCGTGAAACACATCATGGCCAGCTGAGCCTCCCTTCCCAGGTGAGACCCCCCCCCCTTCTTTCCGAACCAGCTGCGGCCTCTGCTGATCTTAGCAGAGATCGCCTCGCGCCACCGTCATCCGGACCCCTCGTCGCCACCGCCACCTCCCCATCCCCACAACTCCAGTTCTGGGTTGGCATCCTGCCGCCTCGCTCCGCCCCGTCCTCTGTAACCTGTGACCCCCCTTTGCTCTCAGGGAGGCCGGGGAGGCCATGCTGGGGACTGCTCACCTCCGGCTCTCCGAGCTGACACCAGGGGCCCGGACACCCCGGGGAGCAGGGAGCGCATGGAGGCTCCTACGCCAGCTCCCTCGCTCCGCCCTGCAGACCTCCACGCCTGTCATCTCCCCAGGGGCCTCATGAATAAAGGGCTTCTGTCCTTCCTTTCTTCCTCATTCATTCATTCCTTCGTTCCTTCCTTCCCTCTCTCCCTCCTTCCTTCTTTCTCCTCTGTGGCCCTTTGGTTGACTTCTGTAATATGTATGAGCCCCACATGGTGAGCCCTGGACAAAAGGGGGGGGAGTCATGCTGAGGTCCTGCCTCCGCGCTCCCCTTCGAACCATCCCATCTGGCTGCGCCTGCGCACCGGGACAGGGGTAGGAGCAGGGCTGAGGTGGAAGGGGTCCGGGCGCCCCTCCCTTGCTCTCATCCACCCCTCCTCCTCTCCGGAGGTGGCAGCCGTGCTGTGGCCCCCAACACAGGGATGCCACTGTCTCCTCCACCACCAGTAATCAGGGACGCACGGGCCATTGGCCCAGGGCCACCCATGTCCCAGGTGGGAAAACCGAGGCCCAATGAGTCACATTGGTAATGAATGGCAGGGCAGGAGCTAACTTTGTCCTCAGGCTATCAGAATGGAAGGGGCCTTAGACCCCTGCCTGACTCAGAAGGGGAAACTGAGGCACTCTGCCTGTAGTGTGACTGTAGACCAGAGGAAGAGGCCTTACTGGGGACGTATCTGGGGTCCTCAGTGGGTTCTCCAGCCCTGGGCTTCTCAGCAGCAGTTAAGTGTACAGTCCCTGCAATGACGGGGGAGGTACATACACCGCCTGTCCCATTGCCCACACCCTGCTTGGGGCCACGGCCTCTCCCCTCCCCTTGGAGCTCAGTGGGAGAGTGAAGGGAGACTTCCTGGAGGAGGCGATCCTCCTGGTTTTCATCAGGAGGAAAAGCAATGCCCTACAGAGAGGCTGGGGGCCCTAGAGACTGAGGGTGTGGAGACCAAGGGCTCAGAGTGGGGAGTGGGCCCCGCAGGGTAGGCAACAGCCCGCCCGCAGGCCAGGAGGGCCCAGGAGGTCAGGGCGGCTGCATCAGGGTGCATTTCCACGGCCTCCTGTGCGTGCGAGTGCACCAGCGTGTGAGGTGAGCCCGTGGCCGTGTGAGTCGCTGCCTGAGGGGGTGGTGGGGTGGGGGGACCTGTCTGCAGGTGTGTCAGAATGGTGAGTGTGAGCGCGTGGGGGGAGTGTGCCCGCAGCGCGGGTGAGGACAGTATGCGTGAGGGGGTGAGTGTCTGTGCGGGAGCCCCGCTCATCTTCCGTTCCTTTTCTCGGCGTTTATTGAGCACCGACTGTTTGCCAGGCTCTGGCCTAGGCCCTGGGAACACCATCATGGAGAAAGTGTCAAAACCTCCGCCCTCACAGAGCTCATAAAGACCCAACAAGTCGCCCGCCATAAAGGGTGTCAACAAGCGATAAAGGCTGAGGAGGGACCCAAAGTGGGGAAGAGGCTTTGCGACGTGCGCGTGTGCGCGTGTGCGCGTGTGTGCACGCACGTGCACGTGTACATGAGCTAGGAGGGGGCTGACATGTTATATAATGAGGCCAGTGATGATTGGAGAAGGTAATAGTTGGGCAGAGACTTAAAGAGGAGATAATACCCAGAATATATAAAAGATTTCGACAACTCACCAGCAAAATAATTAATAACCTGACTCAGAAATGGGCAAGACTTGGGGCGCCCGGGTGGCTCAGTCGGGTGAGCGTCTGACTCTTGATTTCGGCTCAGGTCGTGATCCCAGGGTCTTGGGATGGGGCCCCTAAGACTCTCCCTCTCTCCCTCTGCCCTTCTTCCCCGCGCGGGCACTCTTTCTCTCTCTAAATTTTTTTTTTAAGCGGGCAAGACTTGAATGGACGTTTCTCCAAAGAAGAGCCACAAACGTCCAATTAGCAAGTGAAGGGATGTCCAACATTACTAAGCAAGGAAATGCAAACCACAACGAGAGGCCGCTTCACACCCATGAGGACGCCTCTGCCCCATGAAACAGAAAACGACAAGTGTAGGCGAGAGCGTGGAGCGATCGGAGCCCGCGGGGGCCGTCGGGGGGAACGCAAAACGGTGCAGCGGCCGTGGAAGATGCCGCGGAGGGTCATTGCGAAATTAAAACCATGTTACCGTATGATCCCAGCAAGCCCCTTTCTGAGTACATACCCAATGGAATTGAAAGCAGGGACAGAGATACTCATACGGCCATGTTCACGGAGCCATTATTCACAACAGCCCGAAGCTGGAAACAGCCAAGCGCCCACGCACAGGCGACGGAGAAACGAAATGTGTAGTATGCACACAGCGCTGGCCTGTTACTCAGCCCCGAAAAAGGAAGGGCGTTCTGACGCTTGTCGCAACACGGATGAAGTCTGAGGATGTTATGCTGAGTGGACTAGGCCAGATACTGTGACAACTGGACAAATGCTGTGTGGTTCCACTGGAAGGAGGGCCCTTGAGGCCTCAGATTCAGAGAGACAGGAAGTAGAATGGTGATGGCAGGGGGCTGGCGGGAGGGGAGAAGGGGGAGTTGTTGAAGAGAAAAAACCAAGAGGGGCGCCTGGGTGGCTCAGTTGGTTACGTGTCCGGCTCTTGATTTTGGCTCAGGTTAGGATCTCAAGGTTTGTGAGCCCGGGCTCTGTGCTGACAGCAAAGAGCCTGCTTGGGAGTCTCTCTCTCCCTCTCTCTCTGCCCCTCCCCCGCTCACATTTTTTCTCTCTCTCTCTCTCTCAAAATAAATAAACTAAAACAAAACAAAACAAAACAAAAAAACCAACAGAGAGGAGAATGTTCCCCAGAAGTCCCGCTGAGACGGGGGCCTGAATGCAAGGGATCTCCCCGGGAGGTGACCCCAGGGGTCATGGGAGAGCAGCTGGAAGGGAAGGGAGTCTCTGTGGGGTGTATGGGAGCAGAGAGCACTGTGGACCGTGGGGACTCAGCCCCACTGGGGGCCTCCAGGAGGTGGTCGGCCGTCCTACTGAGGGGATAAGGGAAGCAGGCTCCCCAGCTCCTCCCGTCTCCACCGGTTGAGGCAGGGCCTCCGAGGCAGGCGGGAACATCTGTGTGGGGCACGTCGGCGTCTGCTCCAGGCAGCCACGTGGGCATGGAGGGAAGACAGTCCCCTGGAGGGCACGAAGACCCTGAGCTGGGAGCAGACCGCGCCGTGCAGGAGGTGGCGGAGGGCCCGTGGCCATGGGGAGGACTTTGGGGTGTGCTCCGGGGAGATGTTTTATCAGCATCGCTCTGGCGACCGTGTGGAGAATAGCCTGGGGGACACTGGCAGAAACAGGGTGATAAGGATACGGGTCCAGGAGAGAGACGCAGACGAGAGGCAGACGAGAGGCCTGGTGGAGATGAGAAGCGGTCAGATTGCAGGTCACGTTGAGACCAGTCTCAACAACATCTTGGGCAGATTTTGAAGCTTTCTGGTTTCTTTCCTGGTCTCCAGCGCAGTCCACTCCAGCCCCAGATCCCGTCCGGGGCGGGACCGAGGCCTGCTCTGTTACTGTGCGGAGTCTGGCTGGCCAGCGGGGCAGCGAGCAGGTGGCCTCTGCTGGTGGGGGTGTCTCCTGAGTACGTGTGACCTTGCTGGACTCTGGCTAGCCTCCCGGGACAATTGGTGGCTGAGGACCCTCGCAGGAAAGCAGGGCCTCCCGTTGGTGACAATCAGGGCAGGGAGCCACGTGACCGGCTGGTACCCTTCTGGGCAGTCCCCCCCCCCCCCCCCCCCCGCTTCCTGCCTGCCCCAGCCACCTCCCTCCTGGACGCCAAGCCCGGGACCTGCTGAGCTCCCGTTCAGAAGTCTCCAAAGGGCCGCATGGGACTGGGACAGCCCAGCTTTTTCTCTCTGGGGGTCCCCACCCTGGGCTGGAGTCCTGCAGGCAGGGATCATACCTGTCATCTCCAGGCAAGAAGTGACCCTGCCTCCAAGTTCATGGCTCTCCCGGATCCCAGGGGATATGCTGCTCTCTCAAGATTGCCTACTCCTTCTCTGGTTTCCAGAATGGTCCTGCAGGACTCCCGGCCTTCCTTCATTCCTTGGAGCTACCACCCCACTCCACTAGGTCTGGCTGTGGAAGGAAGCATCCCACACACTCCCCCAAGACGCCCTGCAGCCCAGACCCACTGGTCTTCCTGTGTGGAAGAGGGGGGAAGGCTGGAGGTGGCTGGTGGGGTACGGCTGGGGCTGCTGTGTCTGATAAGCTCTGGCTGCGGCAGTTTGGTCCCACTCACTGGGACTCCCCTTGGAATATGTCTCTGTCCCAGTCATGGTCATGTTCCCCTCTGGGCCTTTTTTGCCCCTTGTATATGGCTGGGCCGACCACGTGTGGGCTCCAGTCGCTGGCGGTAGGTACAAGTGTCGCAGTGGGAGCCACTCAGCTGCAGGAGTGAGAGTTTTCCTCGCTCGGCATCCCCTCCGCCCCCGTCTTGGCAGGGTGGAATGTGTATCTCTGTGTGTCCCTGCGTGTTTGTGCGTGCACGTGCCCACAAGCGCGCCTGTGTGTTTGTTTGTGTCTGTGAGTGCGTCGGTGAGTGTGTGAGTTGCATACCTGTATATGTGTGTGCTGCTTGTCTGTGCATATGCACACGTGTGTGTCCCTCCACGCGTGTGCATGTCTGTGTCTGTTGGCATGCATGTCAAAGGGCGTACGTGCTAGGGGGCTTTGCTGAGTCAGAGCTGGGGCCGGCGGGCGGCACTGCCTGCTGGGCTGTGGCCTTCCCACAGTTGCATAAACACTGTCCCAGCTCCCCCCTCAAGCAGGGTGGTCCAGCCTGTGGCCCTGTGGCCGGTGGCAAGGGATGGGAGGGGGCAAAGTGTTTGCCCCCTTATTGGCCTGGTCCCCTCCATGTCTCAAGTGCCGGGTCACGTGCCCTGTGAGGGGGCGGGGTCTGATCTGGGGTCTCTCTAGGCCTCACTTCCCCCATCTGGTCTGAGGCCTGATCTCTGAGGTCTTTCTTTTTAAAACAATTTTTTTTTAATGTTTATTTATTATTTTGAGAGAGAGAGAGAGAGAGAAAGAGCATGAGCAGGGGAGGGGCAGAAAGAGGGAGACACAGAATCTGAAGCAGGCTCCGGGCTCCGAGCTGTCAGCACAGAGCCCGACGCAGAGCTCGAACCCACAGACCATGAGATCATGACCTGAGCTGAAGTCAGATGCTTAACCGACTGAGCCGCCCAGGCGCCCGCTCCGATGTCTTTCTAAGAATATTCCCCTGTGGTTTCAGTCCTGGTCCAGGCTGATCCAGAGGGTCCATGGGGCAGCCAGGGGAAACTGGGGCCCGGGAGCAGAGTTCAGCCTCAGGACCCTAGAACCAACTGTCCCTCCTCTGCTCTGACGTCCCCGCATGGCTGCTCCTGGCTCTTGGCAGCCTGCTGCGCCTGGCATCCTCTCTCCGGACACCATCCTCAGGGATTCTGGGGTCACCACTGGCACATGGAGCAGATAGCACTGAGGGGCCGAGAAGGCCAGAGTCTCGGGCTGAGGCAGAATGAAGTCAGGTCGGAACATCTCACGAGAGGGAAAGAGGTCAGACTTCAGGTGTGGGAGACGGGACGCTAGGGCTCAAAGCGCTCAGCTGCAGAGGGGCCGACGGAAAGCTGATGGAGATGTTAAGAGAACTCAGAAGCAGAGTAAAAGGGTCCCAGCCACAGAGTGTATGAAGTCAGAGGCAGGGTAGGGTGGGACGCAGAGGAGATAGGAGGAGAGGCCAAAGAGATCAGGCAGGGGCGCGTGTGACAGGCCGTCCTCACTGCCAGCGAAAGTGTGTGCTTGGGGACGCCAGGCCTGGGCGCCCTGCAGTTGGTCCTGAAGCTCTGGGTGGTGGGGAGGGCTGAGGGGAGGGGGCATGGAGGAGTCTGTGAGTGCCGGCCCTGCCACACCCCAGTCGCCTCAGAGAACAGCAGGAAAACCCCAGACCTTGAACCCGGTGACCCCGGCCCAGAAGTGGCTCCCTGGGGTTCTCCCAGGTCCCTTCCACCCGGTCCCAGGCCCGCCCTCGCCCGAGTTTGGGGGTTATTTGTTCCCGCTTTCCCAAAGCCACACAACCCTGGTTTGCCCACACGCTGACAGAGCAGAGCTGGAATGTGGGGAGTGTGCGAGTGTGTGCACACGAGGCTCCCTGGGGCCGACCGCCCAACATGCCCCCTCCGGTCTCAGCAGCTAGGGCCCGGGCTCCTTGGCCAGGGGGAGGGCCTAGAAGGTCAGGGCTGGGAGGGGCCCTGCCAGCCCCCTCTTCCCTTGCCTAGCTGAGGACGCCTGGGATTCTACAGTTTTCTTCCAATCTGCATTCCCTTCTCTGGCCTATGGGTCTGGGTACCTCACCCGCCTATCCAGGGAGGTCTAGGTGAGAATGAGTCCGCCAGAGCCTTTCTGGAGGGTTGGGGGGTGGGGTGAGGCAGTTGGAAGACTCTGGAACTCCAGAGATGGGAAGACGGTGGCCCTTGGGAAGTCTCAGGTCTTGGCCAACTTTCTGATTTTTATACTTTGGTCCAGCTGAATATGAGGTCCCCTTTCCCCCCACCATTTCCATGCCCTGGGTCTGGAGGCCTCCGTCTTCCCTCCCCTCGGCACCTCTTCCACCTCGTCTACCTTCTGGTCTCTTCCCCTCCCTCCCCTGATAGGCTTAGAAGCCACTTAAAGGTGCTCCAGAACAATAGCCCCAGCTCTGGAGTGAACTGGGAGAGGTAGTGAGCACCTTGCCCCAAGGGGTATGCAAGGAGAGGGAAACCCATTCTAGTCAGGAAGGCTGCAAAAGGGGTTCTCGTGCTGGTAGAGTTTGGAAGCATCGGGGTGTCCCCAAGCCCCAGGGTCCAGCTGGTGACAATATCCAAGAAAGTTTTCATGAGAGAAAAGTAAGGCCCATGTTGGTGGCCCGTGGCCTTTCCATGAAGTTCAACTGATCCATCTTCAAGGCCTGACGGTCTTTCTTCCAAGATCTCATGCGGCCTACTTTTTTTTTTTTTTTTGTCTTGAGAATATCCTTTTGTTTACAAAACAATGCTGATGGTAGCTGGTGGCTGTTGTTCTCATGTCTTTAGTTGGCAAAATAAGACCTTACAAATCAATTTTTGGGTTTCGAGAAGATTTGCAGTCAACATCTCCCCAGTCCCCTGGATAGAAACCCTTGAATGAGGCCTGTCCTTTCCGGGTCTAAGGCTCGTGGCAATTCATTCATTCATTCATTCATTCATTCATCCATCCATCCATCCATCCATCCATCCACCCATCCTGTAATTATCCGATGCGTACTGTGCTCCAGCTGTGGTGGCTAACAGAGGCCTGCCGGGTGGAATGGAGCAGGGGGTAGAGACTTGGCGCGGGGGGGGGGGGGAGCCCCGCAGATGAGCCCTTAAGACAAACAGGCACTGATGGGGTTGGGGCTGGGGGAGGGGGCACACAGGGTGGGGGGGAAGACGCTTCCACTGCCTTCATTGCAGAGTCTGGGACCCTGTGATTCGAAGTGTCCCCAAACCTCTGGATGCCTATTCCTGTCCCCACCTGCAGCCGGAAGTGGGAAGCCAGTGGCAACAGCCTCTCTAGCTGCAGCACAGGGGCGGGATGGTGGCTGCAGAGACAGGACGGCACATGTTCAGTCGGGAAGAGAAACAGTGCTCAGGGCTGAGGGACGGGTGGGGGGGGGGAAGCTGAGCACACCCCAGGAGCTTCGGGGGCTCCCTCTGCAGGGCCTGATCTGAGTGAAGGGGCCCGGGGCCGGGAGCCCCCGGGAGGGAGACGCACCCCGATCTACAGGTCTAGGTGAAGCCAGCTCCGGAGGTAGAGCTGGAGGTGCCCCAGGCTTGGGCGGACGGTGTGAATCCTCCAGGGCCTCATCACAAAGTGACTCTTACCCTCTAAGAACCCGAGGACACATGTAGGGTAGAGTGGCCTCCAGGGGCACCTGGGTGGCTCTGTCCGTTGAGCATCCGACTTCGGCTTATGTCATGATCTCACGGTTCGTGAGTTTGGGCCCCACATCGGGCTCTGTGCCATCATCAAAGAGGCTGTTTCAGATCCTCTGTCTCCTTCTCTCATGCTCTCTCTCTCTCTCTCTCAAAAATAAACATTAAAAAAAAGAGAGTGGCTTCCAAAGTCAGTCCTCAGCACCCCCAGGTTGCCTGCCCCCCCAGGCACGGGCCTCAGTTTCCCCCGTGGTCACAGTCCCTCCCCCAGGTGGAGGCCCTGATGCCTGCAGGCTTTGGGAGTAGGTGGCAGTCCCCAGGTGGCAGGACATTGTGGCGAGCTGACAAAGAACATGCCTTTGCCCGGTCCTGCTCTGGCCGTGGCCCTGCCCCCAAGTGTCCTGTCCTTAGGCCTCGGCCTGTGCTTCCCGTCTTGCCACCCCTGAGTGAGGAGGGACCTCTAATTCCATTCGTCTGGAGCGGGTCCCTTCCCTGCCAGCCCCAGGTTCTGACCTCGCGGTTGTTCAGGAAGGGGCCTCAGACACCTGGGCCAACCTCTTTTCTTCCAGGACAAGTCTGATGAGCTGCTGTTTGCTTGAATACCCCCAGCAACAGGGAGCTCACCCCGTGTTGAGGCATCTCTGCCGAGTGGCCAGCTCTCTGATACGGGGCAAAAATTTGTGCAGGGCTTCCCCAGTTCTCCAAAACTGGAATCCTTAGAACCGCTGCTCCCCGGCCTGGCCTCCAGGGGACTCTTTAGGCTGACCCCAGCCCTGCTGTCCTTGATCCAGGATGGACCTTGTCCTCTGTAAGGCGGCTGACCCAGCCAGAGCTCATTTCGCTAATACCTTGAGCAGGGCGGGGACCCTGAGAAGTGTTCTAGCGCCTGCTCCAGGCAGGGGACGCCAGGCTCTGCGGGCTCTGCATCGTAGAGGGGGCCTCCGAGGTCACCAGTGTGGAAGGTCGCCCAGAGAGGGTGAATAGAGGCAGGGAAGACCGTGTTACAAGGGGGTGACAGGGCAGCGGGGGGTACACAGGAGGATCCAAGCTTGCGGGGAGTTAAGTTCAGGTGCAGACTGTGAGGGGGAGGTCCCTGCAGGTTGCCCTGGAGCTCTAGCTCGGAGCCTCAGTTTCTCTCCTGCGCTGGGCTGGAGGTGTGGAAGCCTGTGCCATTCTGAGCTCTGGAGAGGCCCCTTCTGGACTCTGAGCTTCGGGCTGGGGGCGGTGGGGAGGGGACGGGAGGCGACAGCTGCTTTCAAATGTGGAGAATAATAAAGTGAGGAATGTCTGAGCTCAGGGGAAAAAAATAACCCCCACCCGCTGGGCCTCCCACCCTGCCTGGCGTATAATGAATTAAGTACAGGGAGGCACGTTTCATGTGGGGGTGCGGACTGGGGGAGGCTAGAAGGCCCCTAATGAGAAACAGGGTCCTGGGTGGGGCCACTGGGATCTGGGGCCAGGGGCCACCTGACCCGAACCGTGGGGGTGCCCTCACTCCCCAAAAGCTTCCGCTCAATCTCCCTTTGTCTGGATGATAGAGGGGGTGGGGGCACTGTCCCATCCCGGCGCTGACCTCTGACCCTGGGCTGCACCCCAGTGCTGGCTCTAAAAGGCAGAAAGGGCAGAAAGTGTAGCTGACTTGGAGGGACCATCTCTTCGTTCTCACTCTTCCCGAAGCTTTCACAGAGCACCAATTGAGTGCCTGCTGGGTCCCGGATGACGGGACCCACACTGCCCCCTGCTGGAGCCCACCAAACCTGCAGCAGCCCAGGCCCCTGACTCCAAGCCACCTCCTGGCTTCTGGTCCCCACAGTCCCTCCCCTTCCTCCGCCAATCCCTCCTCCCAAAGCAGCCATCCATCCGCATATCCTTGGCCCCAGCTCAGCTCCCCTACCTATCTCCCTGGGGCTTGGACATCAGCGCCTCCCAGGCTGGCGCTACCCTTCCAGTCCACCAGTCTGGGGGGCCTGGCTTTTTCACGGGTCCCCTTCCCCTACCTCTGCTTTCTCCCCCCCCCAGTGCACTTAATATTCTCCCAACCAAGCCCACGCTCTCTCGTCTCCACTCATGCTATCCCCTCTCTCTTACCTGGGGGAACCTCCCTCCGTCTACCTGCAAAACTGCCTTCTAAAAGACCACCCCTTCCCAGGGGCCCCAGGGAACAGTGGGTAATGAGTAACTTAGCCATCAGCAATAGGGTGAATTCTCAACAAAGGAGGTGGAGGGGGGCGGAGGCAGGTAGGGGTGTTCTTGGGGCTTCCCAAAGAACCTGGCCTCCCAGCTTCTGCTGGCTTGGGGCAAAGCTCCCACTTTATTTTTAAGAAGTCTGGCCCAGGACTTGGAGCTCCTTGAAATATTCTCCCCCACGTCCCTTCCCTCCCCCACCCACTTTAATTAAAACCATTGTTTTGCAAGCACATGTTAATTAAAAAGCAAACATGTTTTGCTAAGTAATTTGGAAGCTCTGGTTATACAAACCAGAGTCATTCCAGTTAAAAAATAAAAAAAAAAAGAAAAGAAACCCCACCACCACCCTCACCCAGCTTGCCCCAGTGTCTCGGGAGCCGAGGACCCCTTTGGCTACAGTAGATGGGGGTCCCTTTAGAGTTCACACTCCGTGCGGAGGCCTAGCCAGGACAGGGCGTCCTTTCCGCCTCACAGGTGGGGGCCTGGCGGTGACTCAGAGGCCTGGAGCTCTTGGCCAACCGTCTGCAAACATGTACTTTGCCCCCCAGGAGCAACAGCCGGTGAGGGAGGGGAACGGACTCCTGTGCCCCATCCTGCACGTAGGGTCCTTGTCTCAGAGCCACCGCCCAGCTGTGGGCTGAAGCTCAATACTGCGAGCCCCGCGAGGAAGGCTGGTGGATGCTGCGGGGCCAGGGCCACCCCCCTGAGGTCTCTAGCACGGCCGGGGCTATAGATACCCAAAGCTGGGACAGTTGATCCTTAAGGTGAGGGCCGAAGGCAAGGACCAGCCTGATGGGCCCGGGGAGTCCTGGATGCTCAGAGACATCTCCTCTAGCCCCCATTCCCCGCTCTGTATCTGATGATGTCCACGAGGCCATCCCCCTACCCTGGCTCCTGGCCCTGGGAGGGCTGGGGCCTGGGCGGCCTTTCATACCCTGTGCAGTAACCTCAGGGCCCATTGCAGGGTTCGGTGACGTGCAGCCCCTCCTGCTCCCCACCGCTGGCAGGGAGGGGCGCATCTCACCAAGCGGACTCTCTCAACCGCTAACCACCTTGCAACCGGCCCCTTGGTTCTCCCACCTGAGACCGCTGCTACCGGGAAGGCGTTTCTTATGTGAATGTCTTCCCGTGTGGTCTCTGTGTGTCACTGTTAGCGGTGAGCACGACCCCGGTGTGAAGGGGGTGTGAAGTGGTCTCTCCTTCCCTCCTGAAGGAGGAGAGGGTCTGAGGATGCAGGGAAGGGGGCCTGGGGCAATGATCGGAAAGGGTAAGTTTGTGTATGGGCAGAGAGGGAGGTGGACCCTGGCACTGCGGGACACGGTGGGCGGGCTCGGAGCTTCTGCACGCGCGCGCGCGCGCGCGCGCGCACACACACACACACACACACACACACACACACACACACGCACACACACACACACGGGCTCAGGGGCGGGGAGCCAGGAGACCCAGCTTTGTGGGGTCCAGCCGGCCCTCTCCGCTCTCCGCACTTGGCAGAATGAGGACTCTGAGCTGGGATGCGTGTAACGCGTCACACGCGGTGGCTGCCCCACGGGAACACACACACACACACCCTCGCCAGCCACGACACACGGTGACATACAGCGACACACGCTGGCGGCCGGCTCCCGGGACTCGGCCCTCCCTCGGCGGCGCGCCAGCGACACACACCCCGCCGCCTCTCGGCTCACACCCACATTCCGGGCGGAGTCACGCTCCCGCCGCGCCGCCCCGACCGGCCCGCGGCGCGGCGCTTCTGTTCTGCTCGCTTCCAGCGCCGGGACCGCAGCGGGCGGGCCGGGATGAGCTCACGCCGCCGCCCGCCGGCCTCCCAGGCCTAACTCGCTCCAGATGCCGGCGGCCCGGCCCGGAGCGCGGCCCTCGCGCGCCCCCTGCAGGAGGCAGCGGGCGGCTCCGGGCGGGGGGCTGCGGGGCGCGCCGCCCGCCCGGAAGGGGAGGGTCGCGGCCGGGGAGGCCGTCCCGTCTGCTCCTGCGTGTTTCGCGGCCACCAGCCCACGCCCCCTCCTCCCCCGTCGGCCCCGCTTTTCTGTGCCGTGTGCTCCCCCCATCCCCTACCCCCGCGCATGCCCAAACCTCGGGGTGCGCCCCCCTTCCCCCTGCCCGGCTCCCCGCGCCTCCCGGACCCTCGGCCAGGTAGGTGCCGCGGCTCCAGCCTCCCGCCCGGCGGCCCTGGCCAGGCCCTGCCCACTCTCGTTCCTCTCGGAACAAACACCCTAGTTTCTACTGGGAAAGCAGCGGGGGCCTGACCGCCGCCTGGTTTCAATAAGGAGCTGGTATTTCCCCGAAATCGCGGGGCCGGTGGCTGACCTCACGGGGATGACGGCTGGCGCGGGGCCAGGGGGCGGGAGCCGGCTCCCGGGTGAGCCCCTGACGCCTGGGCTTGCGGAGAAGTCGGGCGGGGAGGAGGGGCTCCGGTCTCTAGTCCCAGCTCGGCTGCTGCTCGCCCAAAAATCTGTCCATCTTTCTGTCTCCTGTCGCATACCCAGGACTGCCCGAATTCCTCCTCAACCCTGCCCGGGGTCCTGCTTCACCCCTGCCTCCCCGTGTGACCTGGCAAAGCGCTCCACCCCTCACCTGGCATTTCCTCTATTGTAGGAGGGGGCTCTTGTGGGATTAGAGAGGGGACCAGCGAGGGAGAGCGGATGTACCCCAGCAACGCGTAATTTCCCGAGGGCAGGGGGAGGGGGCGCTCGAGAGCTGGGGGGCCAGGGATCAGGCCGAGCTGAGCAGGCTGGCGGAGGCAGGGGTAGGGGCTGGGGAATTGTCAGCCTGGGGTAGAGAGGGGGCAAGTCAGGTGTCCTGGCAGAAGGTCAGCATAGGGGGCTGGAGAGGGTGTCGCGGAAGGCTTTCCAGAGGACAGGCACCCGAGCTGAGGTGCGCCTAGTCAGGTGGAGACTGGGGGCCAGAATCTTTAGGCACGAGGGGGTGGGCGGGGGACAGAATGGAGGAGAGCGGAGCTCAGGCATCTCCGTGGTGAGTGGGGCTGCCACCTGAGGCCCTGTGCAGGGGCGAGGAGCCCTGGGGGCTCGCCCTGAAGTCCCCTCTGTAAATAAGGGACAAAGACTGGGAGAGCCAGAGGGGGACACAGGGTCCAGTGGAGGGACAGAGACCAGGAGCCACAAGGGAGGAGGAGACAGAGAGAGGAGATGCAGCAGGCGGGTAGGCAGGAGACTGGGGGGGCTGGTGGCTAGAAGGTTTTGTTCGTCTGCTCCCGGGCCTGCACCTTCCAGGTGCTCGGGCCCCTCCTGAAAGTAACAGTAACAGGGACTAATACTTCTCTAAGCCCTTGAGAGTTATCAACATTCTGGCGCTACGATTCTGTGTTTTCATTTATTCAGCACGTTTTCCAGGCGCCTTCCACGTGCCAGACGTGTGCCCGGGACTGGGAATAGAGGTGGCAAGACAGAGGGAATAGTGGCAAGACAGAGGTGCCCACACAGAGTTTACACGTGGAAGGGGAAGACTGTTGATGTATACATGCGGAAAATATACAGGGCAGCAGAGAAAATCGCAGGGTGAGGGGGCAGACTGGGTGGGGGGGCCCGGCTTTTGAGAGGGTGTCCTGGGAGAGCCTCACCAATGAGGTGACGTTTGAGTACAGACCAAATCTGGCCCGCCACCTCGGAGCCGAGAGTGGTTCTTACAGAGGAGCGTTTGCAATCAGTTCCATGATCCAGAACGCTTAACTTTGATGGCACCCCCCTCAAAGAATTCCATTCTTCTCCTTTGTAAACCTGTATTATCAAACTAGAAAAACACAAAAAATAGTACTCAGTTTTGATTATATATATATATATATATATTTTTAATGTTTATTTTTGAGAGAGAGAGAGACAGAGCATGGGTGGGGGAAGGACAGAGAGGAAAGAGGGAGACATAGAATCCGGAGCAGGCTCCAGGCTCTGAGCTGTCAGCCCAGAGCCCGATGTGGGGCGAGAACCCACAAACTGCGAGATCAGGACCTGAGCCGAAGTCGGACACTTAACCAACTGAGCTGCCCCGGTGCCTCGGTTGTGATTATATTTTGAATTTCATCAATAAATATTTTGCGGAAGTTTGTTTTCTCTGTTTCTATTTAAGTATGTGTACAATATTCTTGATTTTGTCTCTCGGCCCACAGAGCCTAAGGTATTTATGATCTGGCCCTTTTACAGAAAAAGTTTGCCAACCCTGGTATAGACCCAGGAAGTGAGGAAATGAGCCGTCTGGATATGTGGGGGCAGAGGGAACAGCCAGTGCAGAGGCCGGGAGGCAGGAGGCAGAGAGGACCATCAAGAAGGCCAGTGTGGCTGGGGCCCTATTAGTGACGAGAGGAAGCATAGGGACAGGAAAGGGGCAGAGAGTCCTGGGCCAATGGTATAATGCCAGTTCCTAGGTTGTGTGTGTGTGTGTGTGTGTGTGTGTGTGTGTGTGTGTGTGTTTTGCTCTTGTTTTCGAGAGAGAGGACACAAGTGAGTGAGGGGTAGAGAGAGAGAGAATCCCGGGGGCGTGGAGGGAAAGAGGAGGGAGAGAGAGAGAGAGAGAGAGATTGAGAGCTCAAAGTGGGGCTCGCATTTTACCCAAAGCAGGGTTCATGCTCACCCGATGAGGAGCTTGAACGCATGAACTGTCAGATCATGACCTGAGCCAAAGTCAGACGCTTAACGACTGAGCCACCCAGGCGCCCCAATTCCTAGGTATTTTTAAGAATGCGTGTGGCTATCATTAGTGGAATAGCTTGTTTTCTATTGTATTTTCTAATTTGTGTTTGCTGCAGGCAAGAAGTTACTGATTTTGTATATTGATCTTTTCTCCCAGCCCTCTTAGTCTATTTTCTTATAGTTTTATTAATTTTTTCAGTTGGTTCATTTGGATTTGTTTTGGAAGGCAATTATGGGTTCTACCAATGTACGTTTTATATTTTCCTACCTGCCTATAACTCAGTTTCTTCCTTTTCCCCCTCCTTCCACTTCCCTTCTCCCTGCTTCCCTATGCTCTCCTCACCTTCTTCTTTTCCCCTTTTCCCTTCCCTCCTCTCCCCTCCCTTCCCCACTCTTTGCATTTAATTCCTTCCTTCCCCTGCTGTTTCTTCTTCTCCCCACTCTCCTACCTTCCCCTCATAAAAATGAGAATTTAAATTTTCAAAAGAGACTCGATGAGAGGTTTTTGCATCATGTACCTTTGATGGCCTCCCTGGGGTTCCCAGACGGAACCTGGATGTAGATGTGGGGACCAGAAGGGTCATACACAGACTCCGAAAGGGGAAGTCTAAAGAATGTCTGTGACAACCAGAAGATGCTTTGTGATAGGGAACAGAACACTGATGTCAAGTGGCTCTGTGTATAAACGAGACTATTGGATGGCTATTCCTCGGGAGTCTAGACGACAGATGGTTTCAGGACCTATATTTCTCTCCTCGGTGCTCTGCCATCCTCAGGATCATAAAGTGTGAGTCTTCCAACTTGGATTCTTTTTCAAGATTGTTTTCGCTACTTGGGGTTCTTAAGATCCCACATGAATTTTAGAATAGGTTTTTCTATTTCTGCAAAAGAAATCACTGAGACTTTGATAGACATTGAATCTGCAGATTGCATTGGATAATATTATCGTTTTAACAATACTGCATTGAGTCTTCCAATCCATGAATATAGGATGTCTTTCTGTTTACTTAAAGTCTTTAATTTCCTCAAGCAGTGTTTTATAGTTGTCAGTGTACAGTTCTTTCACCTCCTAGCTTAAGATTATTTATTCCTAAGTATTTTTATTCTTTTTGATGCTATTATAAATGGGATTGTTTTCTTCATTTCATTTTTTAAAAAGTTTATTTATTTATTTTGAGAGAGACAGAGAGAGCGTGACTAGGGGAATGGCAGTAGAGAGAGAGAGGAGAGAGAGAGAGAATCCCAAGCAGGCTCCACGTTGCCCGTGCAGAGCCCGATGTGGGCTCGAACCACAAAGCCGGGAGATCATGACCAAAGCAGAAACCAAGAGTCAGATGCTTAACCAACCGAGTCACCCAGGCACCTCTCTTAATTTCCTTTTTGATTGTTCACTGTTAGTGTATGCATTAGATAATAGATATTTGTGTGTTGATTTTGTATCATACAACTTTTCTGAATTTGTTTATTATTGCTAACAGGTTTTTCTTTTTTGTGAAATCTTGATGGTTTTCTATATATAGGATCATGTTATCTGTGAACAGAGATAATTTTACTTCTTGTCAATTTGGGTGCCTTTATTTCTTTTTCTTGCCTAATTGCTGTGGCCACACCTTTCGGTGCCATGTTGAATAGAAGTGGTGAAAGGTGGCATCCTTGTTTTGTTCTTGATCTTAGGCAAAAGCTTTTAATCTTTCGCCTTCGAGTATGATGTTCACTATAGGGTGTTCATATATGGCCTTTATCATATTTAGGAAATTTCTCTCTATTCCTAGTTTACTGAATGTTCTTATCTTAAAAAGGTGTTACGTTTTGTGGAATCCTTTCTTGCATCTCAGTTGAGATGCCCCCTTAAGGACAGGTTTTATTGTCTGCCTTTTCCCCTATGCATTTCTTGTTTCTTTGCATGTCTCGCAATTTTTTCATTGAAAGGCAGACAACAAGTAATATATTGTAGCAAATATGGACACTGGTTCTGTGCGCTGTGGACCACTCTCCCCTCCCCCCCCCTGCCCCCGAACTAATGGTCATGTTGTTGGTTTGGTCATTTGTTTATTTGTTTGGTGACTTGGGTAAGATAATTCTGTGAACTCTATTCCCTTTTCTTTTTGCAGTCTCTGATACATCCCTGCTCAGACGCCCCCCCCCCCCTTATTTTAAGGTTCATTCCTGAAACAACATAAGCTACTCATTGGTCGATGGTTGTGTGTAAGCGCCTTTAGTCAGTTTTATTTTCACTATTTACTGTTGAATATGTGTGTTTATCTTGGAGGCTGCTTTCACAGCTTAGGGAATTTACTTTTCCCCTACATGTTCGGCCGGGGACTAGCAGCTTGGAAGTTCCTTATCCATTCACTCCTAAGATGCAGTCTTGTGCACAATGGTGCGTGCATGGTCTTTTGGGCTCTCTCTTTCACTAGTTTTCTCTGTTAAAGTTCCAGCCCATCTACAGTTTCACTTTTTGCTGCTAGTATTATCAAGCTATCAACCCTCTCTCTCTCTTTTTTAATTATTTTTTAAACATTTTAATTTATTATTGAGAGACAGAGAGAGACAGAGCATGAGCAGGGGAGGGGCAGAGAAGAGGGGGAAACACGGAATCTGAAGCAGGCTCCAGGCTCTGAGCTGTCAGCACAGAGCCCAACCGGGGCTCGAACTCATGAACCGCAAGATCGTGACCTGAGCCGAAGTCGGACGCTTAATGGACTGAGCCACCCAGGGGCCCCAACCCTCTCTTAATTGCTAAGCAGGAAGATCTCCATTTTCTTTTAAACCGCTCCCTTAGGCACAAATTTCTCTACCGTCTGTTCCAAATAAATTCAGTTATTTCAGGCAGAGCTGCAGAGCGCTGCTCCTTCCAGCCCGCCTATCCTCCCGGGCAGAATGTTCGTGCTGCTACACCAGGGCTGAGGACGGGGATGGCAGCCTGCTTCTTCTCGCGTGAAACTCCTGTTCTGTGAGCGGGCACTGGGGAGAGAGATGGAATCCGTGGGTCTTCTCGCTCGCCCTTCCCAGGGTGGAACCTCTGTTCTGTGAGTGAGCTGGGATGGGGCAGTCGAAGCCTCAGCATTCTCAGCCTGCTGTGCCTGGGGTAGACCTTCCGCCCTATGAGTAGGCGCCAAGTTTGCAAAGGGAGCTCCAGTCTTCCTGGGCATGCCTGTTGGAACAGGGCTTCTGCAAATGGAGTTTGGAGAACGAGAGACACCAGCTACCTCCTTCATCTGAGGTGAAATCAGCCGGGGGGAGAAGGAGATCCCATCATTTTGGCAACTACCTCAGCGTAGAGTTCCATAATATGGAGCTAAGGAGGGGGGAGGAGAGCTGGTCATGGCTCAGGTGCCTTAGACTCTTGCTGTTCTTACCAGGTTTTGTAGATTTTCTCGTATAACTATTTCTCAATGTTTTGTATGCCCCTAGGATTTTTTCCAGACACCCGACCTCATTGTTTTTGA
This sequence comes from Paguma larvata, assembly GCA_030068075.1. NCBI lineage: Eukaryota > Metazoa > Chordata > Mammalia > Carnivora > Viverridae > Paguma > Paguma larvata. The sequence goes on along the minus strand of CM057842.1, from coordinate 15,402,392 downwards.
AAGCTAATTTTCACCAGTTAAATAGCTTTTTCCCCAGGGAGAGAATCAACCAACTTCCTCACGAAGCCATTCTGGAAGTCCAAGACCCAAGTTTTAAAAAACTTGAAACATTTGCTCATTTTCAAGATACTTTTCTGTTATTCTAATTTCTGTGGTGATCTGTGGATATAATTTGTATAGTTTCAGTTCTTTAAATTTATTGCCATTTCTTTCATGGCCCGTAATACACTCTGTCTTGGTGTATGTTCCACACATACTGGGAAGAAAAGCGTATCCTGTGATGGCGTGGATGGAGTATCTAGAGGTGTCCGTCAAGTCTAATTCGTTGGTAGTGTTTTGCAGGTCTTATATAGACTTACTAGTTCTCTGCGTACTCGTTCTATCAATTTTTAAGAAAGATAGGTTGAACTTCTAGATTCTAATTTTGGTTAGATCATCTTTTCCTCCTTGCTCTGTAAATTCTGAGCTCTGCCGTTAGGTGTATTTGGGTACAGATACATTTAGAATTTTGTTTATCGTTCTGTCATTCATGCCTCTGTTTATCCCTGATAATATCCTTTGCTCTGAGATTGGCTTTGGCTGTTGGTAATACAGCCACTCCTTCGTTGAGTTAGCGTTTGCGCTGTATATCGTAGTCCATCCTTTTCCCTATAGCCTCCCTGTTTCTATATTGAAGCTGGGTATATATTCGAGCTGTGTTTTGAAAAAAATCTAGTTTGACTTAATTCACGTAATGGCGCCTGGGTGGCTCAGATGGTTGTGTGTCCAACTCTTGATCTCAGCTCAGGTCCTGATCTGTTGTGAGTTCAAGCGCCATGTTGGGCTCCACGGTGGGTATGGAGCCTCCTTTAAAAAAAAAAGCATTAATTCATTTAATAGAACATTTACCTTTAGTGTAAGTATTGATAGTGTTGGATTAAAATCTATCATACCAATTGCTTTCTCTTTGTACCATCTCTTGTTTCTCTTTTTCTCTGTTCCTGCTTTCTTTTCAATTCATGGAGTATTTTTTTATGATTCTATTTTATCTTTGCTATTGTCTTATTGATAGTTATTTAACTTTTCTTCCTGGTTTCCCTTGGGTTTACAAGGTATATCTTTAATTACTTGCCCTCTTCTTTCAAATAATAGTATTTGCTTTCAGGTGGTGCAAGGACCTTATAACAGTATCCTCTCTATTCTTTCTTATTCCTGTATTAGTTTTCTATTACTGTCTATACTATAGTAAAATCATTTGGACGATAGCTAATTTTTTTTGAGTCAGAGGCTCTGTCAAGCTGCTTTTTACAGTTCTTGTGCTGTCAAAAGTTAAAATGAGCAAGGTATGCATTCCCACAGAAATCTGCAGTAAATATATTTTCTGAGCTTTCTGCCTCAACCCCAGAAGCAGTTTCTGGACCTCTGCCTAAGTGCCGCAAAGGAAATTTACATATTTCAAACCCATTTAACTGTATAGTTGAGGGGTTTCCTCCTCAACTCCAGTGGAGTGATTAATTTGCAATGTAATGACATGATAAAAGGCAAATATCAAGAGAAAAACCTAAAATAGCTCATTAAAGTCTTCCAAGTGATGAATATGCTTGAAGCTATATGTTTATGGATTAATATCAGCATTTGGCAACACTGCATGAAAAGACATTTTAAACATTAGGTGCATAAAATATCACTATAGATCACCATTAACAGAAATTTGCAATTGATTTTGATGATAGGGGACACTAATTTTAAACCCAATTAATTGTTAGTCTCCCAAAAAAGAATTCCATTCTTCTCATTGGTAGATTTGTATTACAATGTAGTATACCCAATTACTATTATTACTATATTTTTATGGAAAACTTTCCTTCTTTTTACATAAAAGCCTACATAATATCCTCAGCTGTACCTCAAAATCCTAAAATATTTGCTATCTGGCTCTTTATAGAAAACATTTATTGCTCTGAACTAGAGTCTTCGGATATGTTAATCAAAGTATTTAAGATCCCCTGTGTGATAGTTCCAAACCTCATGGCATCTCTGAATCTAGTTCTGTTGATTGCTTTGTCTCTTGATAGCGTGTTGTTAATTTTCTTTTCATTGAGTGCCTCAGCCTTTTTTGTTAAAACTAGTCATTTTATGTAGACGAACAGAGACTTAGGTAAACACTGTGCTCAGAAATGGTCACGCCTTTTCTTTAGTAGAGAGTATTGAGGCGCGCACTCATGCCCAGTTTTGTTGTTGTATGGTTACCCTCCCTGTGCACCAGGCTTCAAATTCTTCTGTTATTTTTTGCTTAGAGTGGTGGCTGATTGTCGGATTTTTTCTCAGTGTCTCTTCCACATTCGGGACAGTCTTCTCTGTGCTAATGTGTCAAAGAGGGTGTCTTTCCATGCTTTTACCCTCCTCTAGCAGTAAACTGCGGTTACTTGTACCTGGACACTTGCTAGTCTAGTAGGAGAGGGAGAAGGTGGGGGCATTCTGGTTTTTCTGGCCCGGGGCTTCACTGTCTGGCAGGTGCTGTATTCTTGGCTCTCAGAGATGAGGCCTCCTCCGTGGTCTTGACTCTCTCCCAGCATAGGGGACCTCTGCAGGTCTGGCTCCTCCCTTAGGAGTAGAAGTTATCTTATGTGCTCTTCTTCTAGCGACAGTAGGCTTTAACTTGTGCCCTGAAAGGCAGGTCACGGAGTGGAGAGAGGACCCCGGTGGAACTCAGTGCGCGACGTTCGGCGCTCCGGCGGGGCTCCCAAGCCGCGAGCCTCTGGTTCCGTCGCTGGTGCGCCTGCGCAGACCTGTCCACCCGCCACCGCGAGTGGGCGCTGCGCTAGCCGGCCCATGGCGTTCCCTAGTGACGGCTCCCTGGGCCTCCTACTTTGGCTCCTGCTCCTTCAGCCGCGGGTCCGTGGGGCGCAGGGCGGGTTGGTGCCGTCCTCACCCTCCCCTTCGCCCTCAGGAGGTGGCCACGAGGACCCCAATGCAACGGTGTGGCGGTCTATGACCCCCAAGCCCCAAGAATCTGCTGCAGTCTCCGGGTTGGTGGGATTGATCCCAGGTGACACTTGGCGTTGGGAGTCTTGGGCAGGTGGCTGAGGCACCAGAGTGGGAACCGGTGCGCCCGGGGAGTCTCGGGGAGCCAGGGTCCCTCCACCTCCCCCAGGGGTGGGGGGTCTGATGATGCAGCACTTCTTGTGGAGTCTGAGCGGGTTGCCGTTCGGCCTCGCGGGTACATGGCCTGGGGACTCCATAACACTGCTCTGGAGTCCAAGAGGCCATGGCCTTCTCACATGTCCAAGGAGCACCTGATCCTTTCCCGGGAAGCCCAGGCCCTGGGGAGCAGGGCCTATTTCTTTGAGGTTCTTCCTCCTACGCTGTTCTCACTGCAGGGTGTGGCCAGGTAAATGCAAAAATCTCGGGAGGACAGGAGACTGAAGACGGGAAGTGGCCTTGGCAGGTGAGCGTGAGGATCAAAGACAAACACGTGTGTGGAGGCTCCCTCGTCACGCAGCAGTGGGTACTGACTGCAGGCCACTGTATTTTAAGGTGAGGAGTGACAAGTGGCGACTTGAGAGGGGTTTTTTTTTTTAATTTTATTTTAGAGAGAGAGAGTGCTAGTAGGGGAGAGGGGCAGTGAGAGAGAGAGAGAGAGAGAGAGAGAGAGAGAGAGAATCCCAAGCAGGCTCCACGCTCAGCACAGAACTCATGGGTGGTATGTGTGTGGGGCAATCCCATAACCTTGGAACAAGACCTGAGCTGAAATCAAGAGTTGGATGCTCAACAGACTGACCCACCCAGGCGCCCTGAGACTTGAGAGTTTTGAAGCCAGTCCTGCTCTCTTCAAATACCCAGTAGGTTCTGTTGTCCTGGCAAGTGGACAAAACCCAAACCCAAACCCAAACCCAAACCCAACCCAACCCAGCCCAGCCAAAGCACACCCACTAAAAATGGGCAGGGCTCTGTGCTGGTCGTCTTGTTACTAGGAGTACTAACTCCATGAACAACACCGATGGTTTGGATGAGCAAACCAATTTTGAGAGTTGGTAAGGAGGGACTTCTGGTGAGCGCCGTGGTGAGAGTGGAGAGCGCGGTGCGGGAGGTTGGGGCCGTGTTGGGGGACATCGGTCGTGTGATGGTTCCCAGGGTCTACGAGGGGCATATCCTCTCTCCCACAGCCATTCCCGCTACAGTGTCAAGATGGGAGATCGGAGTGCCTATAAAGAAATCACCAGTGTGGTGGTCCCCATCCAAAACATCTTTACTCACCCTCTGTTCTCAGTAATTGGAATCATTGAAAATGACCTTGCCCTTCTCCAGCTCCTCTACCCCGTAAACTTCACCATCACCATCCAGCCTATATGCATCCCTCAGAAGACTTTCCGGGTGGAAGCCGGGACCACGTGCTGGGTGACCGGATGGGGCAGGCGAGAAGAATATGGTGAGACCGCGAGGCCGGAGGCAGACTCAGGAAGAGGGAGGCAGCCTTGTTCCTGCATTAGGCAAAAAGGCTAAAGAGAGGGACAGGGGAGCAGATGGCCGGGCAGAGGGGGAAGGGGGACAGCACTATAGCAGCAGCCAGGGGGATGGTTCCTGATTGGCTCGAGGAAACTGATTGAGAACTTTTGTTGCAACACAAATATTTCATGATAGCCATGGAGGAAAGGCACCCGACCTAGAGCTGGAGCCGCCCTCAGGAGAAGAAATACATGGGCGAGGTCTCTTTATGGAGATTCGTGAGGGACCGTGCCTTGGGTGGCTTGGGGATTTTTTTTAGGTTCCCTGGGGACAGAACCAGATGCTGTGGAATTCTGTCCCGGTGGCTTTCTGCTCACCAGGTGATGAGTTGTTTGTCAGCCAGAGCTGTCCCTCTCTGAAAGTATCTTGGTTGTTAGCTCCTGTCCTTTTGAGTGTAGGCAGAGCCAGAAGGTCCCTCTTGCTGAGGCCGTAGGGACCCCGTATGTCTGGGAAGAGGCTGGATTGGGAACTCTGGGGCATATTCGAGAGTCTGTGATCCTGCTCAAAAGTAAAGCTACTTTACTGCTGCGCAGAATACCTGTCACTATTGCCACCGACACTCAGGGGGACAGTTGCCTGGTGACCCTTTCTCAGGCTGGTAAGGGCTCGCCTCTTCCTATCCGGACTGCTGCTTCTTTATCCTGTCTCGGTTTTAGTTCTTACCTCCTTTTCATCCCCATGTCAGCTTTGGGCCTCAGTGTCCTCCAGAGTCAAATGGGGACGATACCCACCGCCCTGCCTTTCTCAAAGGGCAGTCTCGGCGCTTAGGGGCTTGCTGTCCACCTGCCCGCAACCACCCGCGGCTGAGTTTCTTTACTCCTAGGTGGCAGCCCTATCACCTCTGTTCTCCACGAGGTCGACCAAAACATCATCCACCACGAAGCATGTAACAAGATTCTTCAGGATGCCATGATGACAGCTCGGAATCTCGTCCTGGAAGGGATGCTCTGTGGCTATAACGATGCAGGAAAGGATTCCTGTAAGGTAAGTTCACGGACCCTCTTCCCTCTCTGTATCGAGGGTGTCCCCTCCAAGTTTCCCCGTTCACAAGCGGCAGGGCCTCCTCCTCCCCGGTGGCTCCCCAGGGCCGGCCTGTTCCTTTCAAAAGGGAGCAGCCCTTGCCGGCCTGGGGGCACTGCCAAGGTGCTGGGGAGCCGGGGGCAGGTAACGCTAAGAATAGAAGTTCCTTTAACTGAGTTCCTCCCGTGTGGCACTTCCCGTGGGAGCCAGCGTGGGCAGTGGGCCCCCCAGCTCTGCGAACCTGCGTCATAACCCTGCAGCAGTAGGCATCGTACCCATTATACAGATGAGGTAGGGTCCGAAGATGTCAGCCCCAGGTGCCCCCCGCGGGTGCAGGACTCCTGGGGCCACTGTCTTCTTGCACCACCAAGTGCCTTCTGGAGGAGTGCTTGGGACTTCTTGGAAAGAGAACAGCATTGTGGGGAGAGGGAGTAGCATGTGTACCGGCTCAGAGGTCCGAGGGAACCTGTCATGTTTAGGGAACGTTTTTCCAGGTCTGGACCCGATGAGGTGGCAAATATGGCCAGAGGAGAGGGTCGCAGTCGGAACATGCACGGCCTGGAGTGCCGGTCCAAGGTTCTAGATGCCGTACGGGCAGGACTGTGGGCTAGGCGTTCGTTTCCACCATCTAGGTGATGACGGGGCAGCGAGGGGGTGAAGGAGATGGGTCCGAGGGTGAATCATGAGCTCTGGGTGACTGAGTGCCGTTGAGAGTGGGGGCGAGGGGGAGGTCAGTAGGGCTGTCTGTTTCTGTCTGAGCTGGTTGGCGCGGGGGCCACCACAGCAGGTCTGGGGGGGGGTGGTTATGGGATGTGTGGGAAGGGAGCTTCGAATATGGAGGGAGCTGGCCACATGGGTTAGGAGTCCTAGAGAAACCAGAAGCTCAGATGTATGGATTTAGGGGGCTGCCAGGCAGAGGTGATAGTCAAAATGTTTTCCCAGCCATTGTGGTTTGGGCCATGACCAGTTAAACTATCCTCCTGAGGACATTAAAGTTTTCCCATTAACTTTTCTATTTTTTTTTTTTTTTCGAAAACGATTTGTACTTTTAAGTAATCTCTACACCCAGCTGTGGGCCTTGAGCAGCTCCAAGATCAGGAGTCGTAGGCTCCACCAACGGAGCCAGCCAGGTGACCCTTCCCATCAGCCTTTCAATTCTCAGTTCTCGTATTCGCAGAAAGCTGGGCCTGGTGGGTACCTGGGGAAGGTCCCCATGGGCCTGACTCCCTGGCGCCTTGCGGGGCAGGGAGCCTGCTCTGACTTCGCTGGCCTTCCATGCCTGTTTGTTTCTTTCTCTTTCTATAGGGAGACTCTGGGGGCCCTCTGGTCTGTAAATTTAAGGACACGTGGGTCCAGGTGGGACTCGTGAGCTGGGGCTTAGGCTGTGGTCGTGGACACATGCCTGGAGTTTATACAGACATTGCTGCCTACTCTGAGTGGATAGTCGGAGTGATCAGCCGGGCTGCCTCTTTGTATCCCGCGGTGTCCCTCATCCCGCTCCTGTGCCTGCTGCTGCTGCTGGGCATCCCGGTGGCCCCGTGATCACCCCCGGCCCGCGCCCCTCCTGGTTCTGACTCTCCCAGCGGGCCTCCCCTCCCACCTCCCCCTCAATACCCTCTACTCCATCGCTGGCTGGGATCCACCGACCCTGTAGTGAGCCACCCAGTAGACAGTGGCAGTAAGCCTGGGGCCCCCGAAGTGTCCCAGCGAGATGCCCCAGTCACCTGCCTCGGCCACACCCACCACGCCCTGGCTGCGCTCTGCCTGCCGGGAAGGAGGGAGGGCAGGCATCCCAGCCTGAGAGCCAGCCACCTGCCAGGTGGAGCCCGGTGCTTCCCCGATGACTTGGAGAGCCTCTAGCCAAGAAGAGACCTCGTGAGCAGTGAGACAGCATTCGGCCTGGGCGCGGTCTCAGGCTCTCACCTGACAGTCAGCTTGGTGACTGTGCAGAGAGAGCGAGGGGGTGTCACCACGGCCCTGCTGAGGCCTGAGGCCTGGGGGTTCCACATCTGACCTGGGCACCAGAGGCTGGGCGGAAGTTCCCCCCTACCCAGTGCGGATCCACGTGGGCCCTGCTGGGGCCGCCCGGTGTTGGGGCCCCCTTTCCTCAGTACCCAGCGACCACATCCGGGTCAGCCCAAGTTGTGTGGAGGCATCTAGTGTGGAGATCTTAGATGTCAACTGAATAAATGTTTGAAATGTTACTTGTGTGTTTTATACCTCTCCTGGGCTGGGCTGTGGGGGACACTGAGAAGTTGTCTCACATTTCACTTAGGAATGTGTTCATGATGTTTTAAAAAAAATTTTTTTAGGGGCTCCTAGGTGGCTCAGTCGGTTGAGCGTCCGACTTCGGCTCAGGTCATGATCTCACGGTTCATGAGTTCGAGCCCTGCGTCAGGCTCTGCGCTGACAGCTCAGAGCCAGGAGCCTACTTTATATTCTGTGTCTCCCTCTGCCCCTCCCCTGCTTGCACTCCGTCTCTCTCAAAAATAAATAACATTTAAAAAATTATTTAAAAAAAGGTTTTTAATGTTTATTTATTTTCGAGAGAGAGAGCGAGAGAAAAGGAGAGAGTGGGGGAGGGGCAGACAGAGAGGGGGACACAGAATCCGAAGCAGGCTCCAGGCTCTGAGCTGTCAGCACAGAGCCCGATGGTGGGGCTCGAACTCATGGACCGTGAGGTCAACACCTGAGCTGAAGTCGGATGCTCAACCCACTGAGCCACCCAGGTGCCCCGTGATGCTTTTTAAACTCTAGAGTGAGAGGGGGGGCCCGCGACTCGAATTTGATAGATGGTTCTAGCTCTTGGGTCCTGCTGCTGTGCCTCTCATGGCCACCAGCCTCTCTGCAGGGACTTTTGTAGCTGAATTTGCTGGCCGTTGCATCTAGGGAGGAGGAAGTGAGAGAGAGCAGAAGCGATAGAAAGGTGAGGGTGTTGGATCCAAACTGCAACCCTTATTTTGTGTTCGTGCCACTTCCGCTGGAGTTATGTAGCACCTTGAGCACCAGCTTGCCTCGGCCTATGAAGAGTACTAGGCCGAGGTCAGCGGGAGGACAGGTTGAGGGCTTCCTGGGTCTCTGCTGGCTCACTTCCTGCCTCGTCCTGTGGCCCCAAGAATAGCTCTTTGTCCCAGTGCAGAGCACTTCCTGCTCCCCGATTTCCTTCCCCGTTCTTGAAACTTTGAGGTTGCTTTCTTTTAGGAGGGGACTAGAGCATTTTGCCTATGAGAAGAAGGCGCCAGGCGAACATTTAGGTGGATAAAGAAGTGGACCAGGGCTAAAGACCGATAACTATCTCCTCTGGCACCTCTTGTCCCTTAATAAAGACCGTGTTTCCAAGCCTCCCGCTAAGGGAGGCACTAAGTTCGTGTGGCACTAAGTTCTGGCCAATAAAATGTAAACGGAAGTGTTGGGTGCGAACTTAGGGGAAATGTCCTCAAATGCAGGACAGGCCCTTCCTGAGATCTCTTTGCTGTCTCCTGGCTGCAGAGTGTGCATGGTGGCTGGAGCTCGCGTGGCAATATGGGACAGAAGGAACCTGCTCAGAGTACAGAACAGGAATTCAGAAGGAACTTGGCTCCTTGGAGATTGTAGGTCTGCCTCACAGAGCAACAGAGAAATAAACTTTATATGCAACAGAGAAATAAACTTTTTTTTTTATTAAGCCATTATTATAGGTCTAGGTTACTCATAGAAAAACCTCATTCTGACTAATTCATTGGTGTCATCTGGAGTTTTATTTCTGGATTGTTATGAATATAAGTTTTTAAAGTCGTTTACTTAGACGGAGTTCTAATTCCTACTTCACTATACACCATTGATCCTTCTCTATTCATTCGTAGAATTGATAAGTTTAAAAGCTTATGTTGATGAATGACTGTTATCCCTTAATGTACTTCTGTATTGTTATTTTCTTTGTTGCGGTATAATTTATAGTAAAATGTACATATTGCTATATACAATTCTATGAGTTTTTTTAATGTTTATTTTTTATTTTTGAGAGAGAGAGAGAGAGAGAGACAGTGCGTGAGTTGGGGAGGGGCAGAGAGAGACAGAGACAGAATCGGGAGCAGGCCCCAGGCTCCGAGCTGTCAGCACAGAGCCTGACGCAGAGCTCGAACCCACGAACTGTGAGATCATGACCTGAGCTGAAGTTGGACGCTCAACTGAGTGAGCCACCCGGGCGCCCCAATTCTATGAGTTTTAACAGAGGTATACCCCATGCCAACATCTCCAAATCATGATTGAGAACATTTGCATTAATCCAGAATGCTCTCTCATGTCTCTTTCTAATCATCCCCACCCAGAGGTAAAACCATTCCGATTATCATCAGATTATTTGCATGTCCTTGAACCTCATATCGATGGAATAATATAGTAAGTGCTCTTTTGTGTCGGGTTTCTTACCTTCCACGTGTTGTTTTTGAGATTCGTTCATGTTGCTACGCATACATTAGTTCATTTCTTTTATTGGCGAATAGTAATATTCTTGCAGGACTAGTCCACAGTTGGTTTATTCTCCTGTTGATGGGCATTTGGGTTGTTTCCATTCTGGGGCTACTATGAGTGAAGCTGCTCATAAACATTCCAATAGAAGACTTTTTTGTATCTGTCTACTTTCACTTCGTTTGGGAATAAACCTAGGAGCGGAGCTGCTGGCTCAGAAACTTGAGGTATGCTTAACGTTACTAGAAATTTCCAAAGAGTTTTCCAAATTGGTCGGACCGTTTTTTGCTACTCCAGCAATAAATGAGAGTTCCAGTTGTTCCGCATCTTCGTCTGTCCTCGGTCTTTTTATTTGCCCGGTTCTAATAGGTATGAAGTGGTATCTCATTGGGGTTTTAATGTGCGTTTCCTTGTAACTAATGATATTGAGCACCTTTTCATGTGCTGTTGGTTATATGCATATCTTCTTTTGTGAAGTGTGTTTTCAATTCTTTTGCCCACTTAAAAAAATTTTTTTAACGTTTATTTAATTTTGAAAGAGAGAGAGAGACAGAGCAGGACCTGGGGAGGGGCAGAGAGAGAGAGAGAGACAGAGAATCCAAAGCAGGCTTCAGGCTCTGAGCTGTCAGCACAGAGCCCAATGCAGGGCTCGAACCCACAAACTGCAAGATCATGACCTGAGCAGAAGTCTGACGCTCAACCGACTGAGCCACCCAGACGCCACTTGCCCATTTTTAATTAGGATGCTTATTATTATTATTTTTTTAATTGCTTGTTTGTAAGTAGTTTTCTTGTGTTCTGAATAGAATTCTAAGTGTGTGGCTTGCTTTTTTCATTTTTTAGTTGGGGGCTGTGAAGATTTTTCTTCTCTTTTTTTCTCCTCTAAGCTTTATACTTTTAGCTTTTACATTTATGTCTTTGCTCTACAGATTAATTTGGGGGCATGGTATGAGAAAGGGATCAAAGTGTATTTTTCCATATCTTTAATTTTTATTCACTTCCTGGTACCATTCGTTGAAAATACATTTATTTTGACATTTATTTGCATTGGTACTTCACCGAAAATTAGTCGACAGTGTATACGTGCATCTATTTATGGATTCTCTATTCAGTTCCTTATCTATTTGTATATTCTTTAAAAAAATTTTTTTTTAAGTTTTTTATTTTGAGAGAGAGAGTGTATGTGCATGTGCAGGGGAGGGGCAGAGAGCAAGGGAGAGAGAGAGTCCCGAGCAGCCTCTGCACTGTCAGCGCGGAGCCCTACTCAGGGCTGATCTCACCACCTCGTGATCATGACCTGAGCCGAAATCGAGAGTCGGACGCTTAGCCAACTGAGCCACGCAGGTGCCCCCTTTTTGTGACTCGTATATTCTTACACCAACTTTTCAGTGTCCTAGTTCCTATAGCCTTTATAGTTAGGAAATTTGGTAGTGTTACACCTCCCGATTCGTTCCTGGTTTTCAAGGAGGAGCTTTGTGTAGAAATCGACAAGCTGATTCTAATCTATGTCTGGAAAACCGAGGATGTAGGATAACCAAAACGAAGAACTACTGGACTTCAGCAGGACTTACTGTAAAAGCGTAATAATCAAGAGTGGCACTGTCATGAGGGCAGACGTAGGAATCAGCGGAGCAAGATAGAGAGTCCTAGAAACAGATCCACACATGTATGGCCAATTGATTTCAAGGCAGTTCAATGTAGGAAAGATAGTCTCTTTAATAAACGATACTGGAACAATGGGACATTCCTATGCAAGAAAAAAAAGCCTCAATCCTAACTTTGCATTATACGTAAAAATTAACAGAAAATGGATTATAGAACTAAATGTAAAAACTACATCTAGAAAACTTCTAGAAAAAACTTAGAAGAAAAGTCTATGTGACCTTTGAGCTGGCAAAGATTCTTTATCTAGGACACGAAAAGCGTGAACGGTATAAGAAAATCAATGATTCGATTTCATCAAAATGAAAATATTCTGCTCTTTGAAGACACTGAAGACACTATTAAGAAAGGGAAAATAAAAGCCACAGACTGGAAGAAAACAGCAGAAATGTCCACTCAAAGACTTACATGTGAACGTTCCTAGCATCTTTATTCATAATAGCCAGAATCTGGGAGTGATTCAAGTGTCTGTCAACAGACAAATGATAATGAGATACTACTTAGCATCAAAAAGAACTAACCGCTGATAGACGCAAGAACTTGGATGGAAATTCAGAAACATTCCGTTGAATGAAAGAAGCCAGGATCAAAGAATACGGATTTCTGATTCCATTTATGTGAAGACCAAACAGGCACAACAGGTGATCCGTGGTTGCTTATGATGGATTTGAAGAGGGCCCAAAGGCACTTTCTGGGGTTTTGAAATCGTATATAGCTTGATTGAGGTGGTCGTTATATGGATCTATATATTTATTCGAACATTAGATTGTGCACTTAAGGTCTATGTATTTCACCACATGCAGATTTTTCCTCCGTTTAAAAAAAATAGGTTAATGTGACACATTCTAGTTTGGCCCCAGTATCCACTCTCTTCCTCTTCCATGATACGTGTCTTACGCAAGGGCCCGATGCCTTAGGCCGTTCTGGTGTTGTGCCTACAAATATTTGACAAGCAGCTCTGTAGGGGGGACACAGCCGTGATGTATAACACTTAGAGAGATCCATGATGTCAATACTTCCCCCATGGCTGATTCCAAGCCACCAACATGACATTCCTGAATCTGGACTTGGGAAGAGATGTACACCATTATATAGGAGTTCTGCCATCCAGCCGCAGTAGACCTAACCTCAAAGAGCACAGGTAATAATAGAATACAGGAAAATAGTTAGGAAGTAATGAATTTTGCGTATTTATTACCTTTGTTTTGAGTGTAATTTCTGTAATTATAGGTTTTATAATTAAAAATTTAATAATGACTATGTTTAACGGCCAGCTCATAAAATTCTCGACAATTCGCAGTTGGCTTTCATGAGCTGGTACAGGCCAGCTCCAGCATCCGTTGGGCCATTTCTCCACGAGCACATTCCAGGACAGGGATTCATGTTCAAGTCACCTATGAAGAGAGTTAGTTTCAGGAAGAACCTGTATGGAAGTGAGGGAAGCCAGCTAGGGAAGGGAAGGGAGTTTAATAAGCATGCGATCAGAGGTGAAGTCTAGGCTCGGCATGGTCATGGGATCTACGTACATTACAGAATTCATCCAGACTTCAGAAGGGAGACTGGGCTTTAGTGCCCTGCACCGCTATGTCGTTGGCCACAGACTGACTGGAGCGATGGGAGGTGGGTAGAAGGATCCAGGCATAAATTCCTAGCAGTAATACCCAGAGCAGTTGGGAGACTGGTACACCAAACAGGCAAAATGGATCCCAGGTGAGCTGGTTGATACCCACTTAAAAAGTGCCTCTCTCAGCTTCCCTTGAAGCTCAGGGTGCCCGTGTATTTAAGTTATGTTCCATTAGATGTAAGCAGAAGTAGTGCGCGGTTGGGGGGGATGCCCTTCAAAGGGACACGAGTATGCATTTTGACCCTGCCCCTTTTCTAAAGGGGAAGATGAGAAAGATGGAGGTGCCGTCTTGGACTCAGAGCTGTGTCCCCATGTTAAGGGTGGCAGAACCCGATCAGGGCTCGATTTGGACTGTTAAGTAAGATGGAAATAAACTTTTTTTTTTAAACTATGTTTTGGGATAGCTCTGTTCAAACACACTTTAGCCTGTGCCCAAACAAATATAGTGAGGAAAGAAACACGAATAGGTGGACTCTGTGAGGCTAAGCAAAAACCAGGGGGAGGGGAAGAGGGGAAAGGAAAAAAAGACACAGAGAGGGAGGGAGATAAAACATAAGAGACTCTCAAAGACTAAGAACAAACTCAGGGTGAGGGGTGTGAGGGAGGGGGGAGAGGGGTGACGGCATTAAAGAGGGCACATGTTGGGATGAACACTGGGTGTTATATGTAAACCAGTTTGAAAATAAACTATTATAAAAAAAAGAAACACATAATAACAAATATCTAACATCACGACTGTGTAAAACAATAGTAATCTTTTTTTAAATTTTTTTTTTTAATGTTTATTTATTTTTGAGACAGAGAGAGACAGAGCATGAGTGGGGGAGGAGTAGAGAGAGAGGGAGACACAGAATCCGAAGCAGGCTCCAGGCTCTGAGCTGTCAGCACAGAGCCCGACGCGGGGCTCGAACTCACAGACCACAAGATCATGACCTGAGCCGAAGTCGGATGCTCAACCGACTGAGCCACCCAGGCACCCCTGCAATACTAATTTCTAATCTGCAGGCTTTTCTTTTTTTTCTTTTTTCTTTTTTAAAGCAAGACAGGACTAACCCCAACAGAATGAGAAAATGTATCAGGAAGAACAGGAGGACATAGCCACTGCAGAAAAATACAATTATTTGTACACGACCTGGTTGTCAATATAGAAAACCCCAAAGAATCTACAAATTATTAGAGTCGATAACATATTTTGATAAGATTGTTGAATAAAAGAATAATGTGGGGCACCTGGGTGGCTCAGTCGGCTAAGCATCCGACTTCGGCTCAGGTCACAATCTCATGGTCTGTGAGTTTGAGCCCCATGTCAGGTTCTGTGCTGACAGCTCAGGGTCTGGAACCTGCTTCGGATACTGTGTCTCCCTCTCTCTCTCTGCCCCTCCCACACTCACACTCTGTCTCTCTCTGTCTCTCAAAATTGAATAACGTTAAAAAGAATTTAAATGGAAAAGAAAAGAAATTGAATTCCTACCTCACACGACAGATTAAAAAATGTGGATACAAGATGAAACATGAAAAACAAAACTTTGAAATCTTAGGGGAAAATACAGCATGATACCTCTAAGACCTCAGAATAGAGAAGGCTTTTTAAAACCAGACACAAAACACATAAATGATAAAGGAAAAGATTGCTATTTCTGAGTGCGTTAAAACTAAGAAGTTTTGTTCATCAAAAGGTGTAATAAAAAAAGGCAATAAAGTGAAAAGGGAAATCGTGATAGGTGATATTCAGAACACACATTACCACAAAGGACTAGCATACATAAAAAAAAAAAAAGCTCAATGAGAAATACTTCAAAAGCAACCCAAGTATAAAATTGGGTAGACGTTACAAACATTTTATAGAAAGCAAGCACAAATGGCCGGAAAAGATGTGAAAATACACTCCAGGGAAATGCAAGTGAAAACCATAACAAGATACGATTTTATGCCCGCCACGTGGCATGGGTGTCGGGAAGAGTGGGGGTAACGGGAAGAGCCAGGAACTGATGGCAGGAGCGTAGTTGGGTGACATTAGTTTGAGAACTGGCGTGAGGACCTCAGAAATACAAAGGAACACATTTCCACACGAATCATTGACATCCAAGGTCCTAACTCATTCTGGTGACACGGCTCATTCAAAAGACACACACTGAAACAGACTTACTCGTCATCAGAAGCGAAAATATGCCGATCCTCTACATGGAAAACCGGTTGTTCCGCTGTTGTGGAGAAGTCGAGTTGTTGAGAGTTAGCACGGTAGGACAGCGTAGGACTGTGACCCCAGAGAGATGGGGGGAGAGGTGTCCTGACTCCCGAAAGCACAGGCAGTTTTCACACGGCGCAGGGAGGGGAGCCCAGACAGAACACGATGGTATCACTAAGTGAAGAAGACAGACTGGAACTCGGGAAGGCGAGGCCTCTGGAGTTTGCGGGTCGGAAGAGTAGAGCAGGTGTGATGGTACTCTGCTTCGTGGGCCAGTTCCAGGTAGAGCCAGTTTTCGTACAGGGCTAAGGATGATTTACACATTTTTAATTTTTTTTTTTAACGTTTTATTTATTTTTGAGACATAGAGACAGAGCGTGAGCAGGAGAAGGACAGAGAGAGAGGGAGACACAGAATCAGAACACAGGCTCCAGGTTCTGAGCTTTCAGCACAGAGCCCGATGCGGGGCCCGAACTCACAGACCGCGAGATCATGACCTGAGCCGAAGTCGGCCGCTTAACCGACTGAGCCACCCAGGCGCCCCTGATTTACACATTTTTAAAGAGTCGCTTTTAAAAAAAAGAACTGCTCAGTCGGTTAAACGTTTGACTCTTGATTGCAGCCCAGGTCATGAGCTCACGGTTGTGAGATCAATCCCTGTGTTGGGCTCTGCCCTAGGGGCAGAGCCTGCTTGGGATTCTCTCTCTCCCTCTCCCTCCACCCCCACCCCCATTCTCTCTCTCTCTTTCAAGGGGAAAAAAAAAGAGAATATGTGACAGAGTCCACGCGTGTCCTGCCAAGTCTGAAATATTTACCGTCTTTTACAAAGTGTGCTGATCCCTGCTGTATAGGATGGAGATATGCCAAGAAACAACTCCAGAAACCTGCAGAACGATCCCTTTCAGTCTTTGGCTGAATACTAATCTACACACACACACACACGGGTTGAATTTCCAGGAGGCTGGGCAAAGAACGAGCGCCAGGGAGCTACAGGATGAACAACTCACAGAGCTCGCACGGTGCTGGGAGACACAAGCTTCATGCGTCCCGGGAGGAAGGACCTCGCTGAATACTCAGGCAATCCGGATGTGCCCCGCGAGGCTCACGCCTCAGTATCAAGGCTAAGTCATCCTAGGATAAGGGCTACGCTAGACAACTCACAAAGCTTAAAAACCAGCTTCAAACGGACCAACGAGAACTGCAAGTAATTTTGCTGCCTGCCAAATTTCAACGTGCCTTAAAGAAAGACAGTACAATTCAAATTGTCGACAACGTTACATTAATAGCCTTCAGCGTTCGTTAAAAAAACTAGACGCATACCTGAGGGGTAAGCCAGTCAACAGAAACAGATGCCCGAATAGCAGGCAAGAACTTTAAAACACCTGTTATTAATATTAAATATGTGCTCGAAGATTTCAAGGAAAACATGCATGTGACCAGAAGAGAAGATAAAGAAAGAGCTAAATGGAACTGTTAGAGCTGAAAAAATACGCCACCTGCGGTGAAAAATTCACTGGTTGGGTTTAGCCACAGATTAGATGCTGTAGAAGGAAATATTAGTGAAATCGAAGGCACAGCAATATAAACTATTCGTACTGAAGCACAGATAAAAAAAGGTTGAAAGAAGTTATCAGACCATGATGATTTGACCTTCGGGATGATATCAAATGGTCTTATGTACCATCGGAGTACAGAAGGGAAGAAAACAGTGGGAGCAGAAATATCTGAAGAAATGCTATTCTTCAAAAAAATTTTGAAAAAATAGTTGCTGAAAAATTTCCAAATTGATTAAAAACTGGAAGCCCCAGATTTAGGAAGCACAATGGACCCCAAGCCAATGCAAAGAAAACCACCCTGAAAAGAATAATAATTGAATTGTTATTCAAAACTTACGGATAGAGTTTAGAAGCAGGGGGCAAAAGACATATTACTTACAGAGGAACGGAGATAAGAGTGATTGGGCCACCTGGCTGGCCGAGTCAGTGGAGCAGGTGACTCTTGATCGCAGGGTTGTGGTTCGAGACCCACACTGGGTGTAGAGATTACTTAAAAATACAGTGATAAGAATGATTGCAAACCATACTTCAGTCTACGCTGGACTTCAGGAAATTCTCAGATGGAAACTGGTGTGTACAAAGAAAGAGTGTTAGGAAACACTAAAGGCCTCCCATTTTTAAATTTCTTGCAATGTAGAATATGCAACTTTTTGAACTTTTTGCACTCATTACATTAAAATCAACTAGCCTTGTGGTGCCTGGGTGGCTCAGCTGGTTGAGCAACTGACTTTGGCTCAGGTCATGATCTCACAGTTTGTTAGTTCAAGGCCCACGTCACGTCGGGCTCTGCACGGGGCAGTGCGGGCGGAGCCTGCTTGGAACTCTCTCTCCTTCTCTCTCTGCCCCTCCCCCACCTGTACTTCCCCCCCCCCCAAATAAATAAACTTAAAAAAAAATAAAATTGGGGCGTCTGGTGGCTCAGTGGTTAAGGCTCCAACTTCAGCTCAGGTCATAATCTCCGTTTATGGGTTTGAGCCCCGCATCGGGCTCTGTGCTGACAGTTCAGAGCCTGGAACCTGCTTTGGATTCTGCGTCTCTCCCTCTGCCCCTCTCCCCCTCGTGCTCTCTCTCTCTCTCTCTCTCAAAAAATAAACATTAAAAAAATTTTAAACAAAGATCAAATGGTCTTTTACTTCAAATGGCTCTTTTAAGACACCATAATTTTGTAAAATCATTGGAAAATATTGGTTCACTTAGTTACAGAGATTTTCCAAATGTTGACACATTTTATGACACAATATCGAAAATCACCTGTACTTGTATTACCACTACTGTTGTCAGAAAAGTATTTAAATATTGGAAAGCTGGAAAGGGTTGTCTGCCCAGAATGCTGTGCCAAACACCACTGTCAGTGGACATTCGTGGAGTGTCCGATTTGTCACGGGGTCCCACATAACCTAATACTACAGAGTATTGACAGGACGGATTGCTAGCCCTCCAGGGCGGAAATACATTGATATAATAATCATGCCACCAAATAGCCAGACGGTCTCCTTTAAGGATGTAGCAAATTTCAAGGTTGAAATTGAATGTCAGGGTTGGCCTTGACGTTCAGCAGCGGTAGTAGCTGTATCCGCTTCGGTAAGAGGAAGCCCATGTTGTTCAATCGGGCGGCTGGGTATCCTCCAATCTGGCCAACACATATAGTCCGTTCATGGACACACCGGGCAAACACAGAGGTTGGCAGGGGCAGGTGTTAGCGGATCTCTAGTGGAGGCGTCATCTTATCCACGTGGTTGTTGAGTGGCTCCCCTGCAGTGGCTACTCACTGGTGGGCCCCGGCATGGCATCGAAAAGGCGGCACACTTGGTCTCCGCTCCCGTAGGTCCGTCGCGTACCGCTTTCCCAAATCGTGGAGTTTTGCTCTTTCTAAGCCCGTGACTGACCAGACGGGCCATTCGTCATTGCCCAGAGGTCCGTGCATGTTCTCATTCAGGCCACTTCTCCTTTCGCACCAAGCTGATGACTTAGTGTACTGTGTGAAGCGCTAGGCGCAGAATCTCTCCTCCTCATCCTCTTTCGGGGCCGCCCCTGAGCGAGGCTCTAGTGCGACAGCGGTCTGCTTTCAGCCGGCACCAAGATTTTGAGCCCGTTTGTGAACCAGACCTAGGGTTTTTCCTCTTTCATCAATCAGCGGGTTAGAGGACACTCCCTGTAAGGCTATATGTATGAACTGAGGGGGAAGCTTTAATTCAATACGAGTAGGTGATATGGAGGTCTAGGCCATTATTTTTTGCAACTTACTTGTGCCTTCGAGACCTGTCATAATTCAACTCCAAATATATCCCGTCCATTGAACGGTCCATTGCTTTGTCTGGCCGAGTTTATGACTTGATGAGTCTGGCTGAATGTCTACTTTATGATAGGAGGCCTGGGACTCTCAGTCACTTAATGTCCCGTGATCTAGCACTTAGTTTCTTTCCGGGGTGCGGTGGCATGCCAGGAGTTGCTTTTCAAATAATGCACAATTTCTTTGCTGCAGACAGTATGGTTTTGTTCCAGTACTGTGGGAGTCTATGCTGTGACTCTATAATTACGACAGAGCAGAGACTCCTTACCTCCTTACCACATTTTAAAAAAATGTTTTTAATGTTTATTTATTTTTGAGAGAGAGAGAGAGAGAGAGAGAGAGTGTGAGTGGAGGAGGGAGACACAGAATCCGAAGCAGGCTCCAGGCTCTGAGCTGTCAGCACAGAGCCCGATGCGGGCTGGAACTCACAGACCGTGAGATCATGACCTGAGCCGAAGTCAGACGCTTAACTGACTGAGCCGCCCGGGTGCCCGCCTCCTTACCACATTTTAATCTTACCAGCAAACAAAGCACCGCGGGGGCTGCTAAGTCATATGGCCCAAGTGACAGGCTACTACAGCCCGACTTCATTTCTTCACGGGAGGAACTACAGAGCATCGTGGCTGCTCCTATGTATGAACTCCGGGATAATCTCTCCGCTCAAGATTTTTCATTTAATATTCCTTTTGCCATAATCACAGGTTCTAGGGATTGGAACATGGACATCTTTGGGATGCCAGTATTCTGTCTACTACAGGGTTCCCTCCCCCCTCCTCCATGTTGACTATTAAAAATAAAGCTACTAAAAACATTCCTACAGGGTGTGTGTGTGTGGGGGGTGTGTCTGTGTGTACTAAGGATTCGTTTCTCTGGGGTAAATGCCCAGAAATGCAATTACTGGGTCTGATGGTAATTGCATATTTTGTTTTGTAAGAAACTGCCAGTCTGTTTTCCAGAGTGGCTGTAATATTTGTACATTCTTACCACAATGTCTGAGTGTTATCTCTGCATCCATGTCAGTACTGGGTGTCGTCAAGATTTTTTATTTTAGCCAGTCTGTTGGTGTGTCGTGATGCCTCATTGTGGTTTGCGTTTGCACTGCGCTAACGGCTCTGTTCAGATGGAGGTCAGTTTTTAAAAGGTGGCACTGCCGTCTCTAAGGCAGCGGTCAGTGCCGATCAGGGCAGCGTGTCCGCGTCCGCCGAGCGGCCGTGATCTTGACCGCGAAGCGGAGCGGGGAGGAGGGGCGCCGTGGCGTGCCGCACGCCCGGTGCGAGGCTGTAGGTTCGTGGCTGCGGAGGCAGCGGTGGCGCCCTGTGCCGGGCCCAAGGCCTGGGCACCAAGTCCCCGGGAGGCTCGCAAAGCCAGGACAAAAAGCCTCCCCGAGTCACGACCCCGAGGCCTGCGCCGCCGGGCCCGCCGTCAGGCCACCCAGCGGAAGCGGCGGAACCCTGATCCCCGCGGAACCCAGTTTCCCGCCAACGCCAGGGCAGGGCCGCCGGCCGCCGCGAGGGGGCGCTGCGACAGGCGCGGCGCCGGCGACCCCATGGCGTCTCAGGGCTGTGGCTCCCTGGGCCTCTGGCTCTGGCTCCTGCTCCTCCAGCCGCGGCTCGGGGCGCAGGGCGGGACGGCGCCCGCCCCACCCTCCCCGCCCTCCGCGTCCCCCTCCGGGGTCGGCCGCGAGGACCCCCGCGAGAGCGCGTCGAGCGCGGCGGGATCTTCTGCGACCCCCGAGCCCCAGGAGGCTGCCGCCTTCCCCCAGGTGGCGGCGGTCACCCCAGCTGACTCTGCTTTCTCCAGGGCTGCGGCCATTCCACAGCCACTAGTGACGGCAAGGCGGCAGTTGCCTGCAGGTGATGTTTCGGGCCAGGCCCTGCCACGGGGAGAACTGGCCTGGGCCCAGGGGGATGGGACTCTGCTCTGGGGGAGGGTCTCACGGGAAGATGGTTTTTCCCAGGGGAGGGCAGGCTCTGAGTGGTCCCAACCCTGCCCTTGAGCTCCGAGGGGACATGGCCGTTCTCTGAGGAGTTTTGGGGCGGGGATACTGGGGAGTTGGGGGGGAGGTTCTGAGGAAACGTGACCTTGCTTTGAGGGTTCTGAGACTTCTGAGGATTATACAGCTCGGCTGGTGGGGCTGTCCGTGGCTTTACTTTCAGTCCCCTCCCTTCCTTGATCTGTTCCAGGATGCGGCCACAGGTCTATGAGGGTAGTTGGAGGCATACCGGCCCCAGAGAGGAAGTGGCCTTGGCAGGTGAGCCTGCAGATCAAAAACAAACACGCGTGTGGAGCCTCCCTCATTGCCAGCCGGTGGGTGCTGACCGCCGCCCACTGCATATTCGGGTGAGTGTCTGGGGCTCTGGGCTTAGGCTCCGGTTCTGCAGGCTCTGTGACCCGGAGCCCATCTTGTCCCCCTCCCTGTGCTTCCTCTTCCTCATCTGATACTGCAGTCAGCGGTAAGTGATGGCAGGGCCCTGGGGAGCCTGAAAAGTCAAGACCCCAGATCAGGTTCAGAACTGGTGCTGATTAGCCTTCAAGCCGAGTGGCAAGAAAGGGGCGAGATGCCAGTTGAGAGGCAGCGTATGGGCAAAGACCGGCAGCGGGAATACTTAAGAAGAGTGGAGTGTGGAGAACCGATTTGGCCAGATCAGTGGTCTCACGCCTTAACGAGCATGGAGACACCTGCAGAGCTTGTTCAAACGCAGATGGCCTGTCCCCAACCCCGCCCCTCGCCCCCAGCATCTCCGATGCAGTAGCTCAGAAGTGCCCTCCGAGAATCTGCATGTCCGACAAGAACCAGCCTTGGAGCCCCACTGGACAGATTGGCCGGGGGTCCGGGTCGCGACCTGGTTTGGAGGGAGGGGGGTGGTTTGATGGAGACAGGGCCGGGCTGGGAAGGCCCAGAGGGTGTGGAAGGGGAGTGTAGACCCGCTGGGATCTCTCTGCAGCCATATGGAGTACACCGTGAAGATGGGAGATACCCACGTGAACCATACCTCCAAAATGGCCGTCGAGGTGCCCGTCCGAGACATCGTTATTTACAAACATTACCATGCTATTGGCACCATCGAGAATGACATTGCCCTGGCTCTGCTGGAGTTCCCGGTGACGTTCTCCACGCACATCCAGCCCGTGTGCCTCCCTGAAAAGGCGTTCATGGTGCGAGCTGGTATGGAGTGCTGGGTGACTGGATGGGGAAAACTAAACGAAAAAGGTGAGACTGAAGCAAGACTCTAAGCTCGGGTCAGGCAAGAGGCTGCCTGGTGCCCTGTGGTGGGCCTACAAGCTAAAGGGGAAGGCGGGGAGGCCATTTTCTGTCAAGCGGGTAAGGGAGGAGGGCCGAGAATATTGGTAGGGAGCGACTGGTGGTGTTACAGATTTCGGCTGGAATTTCAGGACCTGGGGTCTTGGGTGACAAGCGAGGCAGGTTCTCTCTGGGGTGGATTGTAGCCCAGGGGGTGTCGATCTGTCTGCTAATGGGAGCTGTCCCAAGCCGGAAGTCCTTGCCTTAGTGGGTGGGGAGCTTCCTGTGAGTGAAAAGAGACCAGAGAACTAACTCCTCCTGGCGAGGCTGAAGGGCCTTCTGTCCCTGGGGAGAGTTTGGATTCAGTGCCTTTGGGACACTATCTGTCCGAGAGTTTTTGGTCCTGCTCCGAAGGAAGGTCACTTCACTG
This sequence comes from Paguma larvata, assembly GCA_030068075.1. NCBI lineage: Eukaryota > Metazoa > Chordata > Mammalia > Carnivora > Viverridae > Paguma > Paguma larvata. The sequence goes on along the minus strand of CM057842.1, from coordinate 15,379,453 downwards.
ATGCGCGGGCCAGCTGTCACTGTTACTAAGGCTCCTCAGAGTGACGGACAGTTGGTTTTGATTTCTCATGGCTGGTAAAGGCCTCTTCCTGTCTTAATCTGTTCTTCCTTCTCCTATCATCATGTAAAAAATTTTTTTCTTAAATGTTTATTTATTTTTGAGAGCGAGAGAGACAGAGTGTAAATGGGGGAAGGGCAGAGAGAGAGGGAGACGCAGAATCCAAAGCAGGTTCCAGGTGCTGAGCTGTCAGCACAGAGCCCGACGCGGGGCTCGAACTCACAAACCGAGAGATCGTGACCTGAGCCGAAGTCGGACGCTTAACCGACTGAGCCACTCAGGCATCCCTTCTGTCTTTGTTTTAATTCTCGCCTCCTCGTCTCCCCATGTCCACTTTGGGCCTCATTTCCTCCAGTGTCCAATGGGGACAATATTCACTACCTGCGGGGGGTGTCTGTATGTGAACACACTCTACGGAGACAGAGAATGGATGCCAGGGGCTCCGGTTTTGGTCTGTTAGGCAGATGCACCTGCTCCTAAATTTTCTCTACAGATGAACCCGAAGATGCTCCAGAAGAACTTCAGGAGGCCAGGCTGAACATTTTACGTTACGAGGAGTGCAACAGGGTGCTCAAAGGAACAGATGGAAACAAGTAGGGACCTAGTGAAAAAAGGGGCCGTCTGCGGTTACAGTTCCCGAGGAAAGGACGCCTGCCAGGTCGGTTCCCGGGCCCTCGGCTGTCTCAGCATCTTGTGGTTCCTCCGCGGTTTCCCCTTTCCCGGGCAGTGGGGCCCGTGTTATCCGCCAGCCCCTCCAGTCACCCTTAATTCACGGCAAGGGGGTTCCAGGGGACACGCTGCCAAGGCCAGGCTGGCCCGACTGGATCCTTCAATAGGACCTGGTGCTGCCTGCAGGGAGCTGGGAGAGGACGGGCGATTCAGGCAGAAAATACCAATAAGCAAGTCACGTGTTTTGAATCCCTTCTAATGTGACGGGCGGCATACTCGGGTGAAGCCTTTACTCAGTATGATCACCTCGGAGTGTGTATGTTTCCTTGGCTTATATCCCGTTCTTTGTACACGATTCTTTGAGTATGTCTATGCAGTTTGCAGCTCTCAAATCTGATATCCCCAGAAACCGGGAGTTGGCGGATGCCGGGGAAGCCCCGCGCGTGCCCGTCTCCCCGGGCCCTGCAGTGGAATCAGCCAGTTCTGACACTGATCTCTTCCATCTGTGTGTTCGTTTTTTCCCCCCTCTTTCTCCAGGGAGATTCCGGGGGCCCCTTGGTCTGTGAATTTAACGAAACATGGGTCCAGGTGGGGATCGTGAGCTGGGGCTTTGGCTGCGGTCGCAGAAATTTTCCTGGAGTTTATACGGAAGTTAGTTTCTACAGGGACTGGGTCGCTGATCACATGAGTCAGGCTTGCTCTTGGGACTCAGCAGGCTTCTTCATACTTCTGTGCCTGGTGCTGCCGCTGGGCATCCTGGTGGCCCCGTGATCACCCCCGGCCCACGCCCCTCCTGGTTCTGACTCTCCCACCGGGCCTCCCCTCCCACCTCCCCCTCCTCCTCAATGCCCTCTCCTCCATCGCTGGCTGGGATCCACCGACCCTGTAGTGAGCCACCCAGTAGACAGTGGCAGTAAGCCTGGGGCCCCCGAAGTGTCCCAGCGAGATGCCCCAGTCACCTGCCTCGGCCACACCCACCACGCCCTGGCTGTGCTCTGCCTGCCGGGAAGGAGGGAGGGCAGGCATCCCAGCCTGAGAGCCAGCCACCTGCCAGGTGGAGCCCGGTGCTTCCCCGATGACTTGGAGAGCCTCTACCCAAGAAGAGACCTCGTGAGCAGCGAGACAGCATTCGGCCTGGGCGCGGTCTCAGGCTCTCACCTGACAGTCAGCTTGGTGACTGTGCAGAGAGAGCGAGGGGGTGTCACCACGGCCCTGCTGAGGCCTGAGGCCTGGGGGTTCCACATCTGACCCGGGTACCTGGGGCTGGGCGGAAGTTCCCCCCTACCCAGTGCGGATCCACGTGGGCCCTGCTGGGGCCGCCCGGTGTTGGGGCCCCCTTTCCTCAGTACCCAGCGACCACATCCGGGGTCAGCCCAAGTTGTGTGGAGGCATCGAGTGTGGAGATCTTAGATGTCAACTGAATAAACATTTGCAGTGCATTCTCGTTCGTTCTGAAGTTCTGGTCTCCTGAAAGTTTTGGGGTTGCCTCTAACACACTCTGCAGGGAGCCGGTTTCCAGTGTAGCTTGGAAAGCACCTCACGGCGTCCACTCGACTCTAGGCGATCCAGGGGTGCGGAACTCGTCCGCCTCGATTTAAGTCTGATCAATGCCCTCCTCCTAGAGCCGTCGGCATCTCTGTGGCCGGAAGTGTCCTAGTTGAGCTCAGCGGCCTCTGGATCAGGAGCAGGGGGAGCAAGAGGACGGAGACTAGAGCGTGACACGCTCACACCCTCGAACCTCTCCCTGCTGCCCCAGACCAGGCATGCCTTGAGGAGACACCGTGGGCTGGGTGTCAAGACACCTTGAGCCCAGAGAGCGGAGTTCCCACAAGGGGCGGGTGGGCGGGAGGGCCTGGCTGTGTGTGTGTGTGTGTGTGTGTGTGTGTGTGCGTGCACGTGTGCGTGTACAGCTTCTTTTACCCAATCACCAGACCAATGTCCCGTAGTCCTCTGGACTGGTTGCTGACCCTCCCCCAGCACAGTCCTCCCTGGAACCTCCCTTGTGCACCCTCCTCCACCCCCAGTTGTGAAATGTGCTTTCTTCTAGGCGCCTTCTTCTGGTGGTCTTGTGTCCACTCCTTACTCTCACTTCCACTGGGGGACATTTAGGTCCCCAAGGCCGGGGCACTCTGCCTACTCAGTCTCTACCTTCCACCCTCCAGCTCTAGGCTTGCAACAGAACAAGACTTCAGGAAACACTTGGTAAATGAGCGACGGGCAGGAGTCACAGCCCTGCCTGTAGGAAAAGTCCCCAAGCTCTGGGAAGTTTATGGTCCAGGCGGGGGTGTCCTGTGGCGCGCTGATACTAGAATGTTTCCTCCTGGGGGTGGGGGCGGAGACAGGAATTCAGTCAAGCAGCTTGGCTTACGGAGGATGAGCCTCTGGCTACCAGAAAAGCCAGGCAGAGGCTCCCAGGACCCCAACTGCCGAGTAAGCGACAGGCATCCTTTCCAGCACGGGGCTGGGGCCACAGATAAGATGTGGACTGCAGGTGGGAGGGAAGAGGATGACCCTTAGGTCAGGGGCGCGGTGGCTGGACTGAACCACCCTCTGAAGGAGACCGATGACACAGGCGAAGGAGGAGGTTGATGCGCAGGCAAGGAGTTCCCCTAAAAATATTAAACTTTAAAGCGAAAAGAAACAAAGCAAAAAGCGCCGGGGGGGTTTGCAGTCCTAAGAAGCAAGCGATAAATAGCAGTGAACGTTCCCAGGGCCCAGACTGCGGTGTGGAAACACAGTTCCCCACCGAGGGAGACCAGGTGTGAAAAATCTCCAGGCCTGGGGCAGGAAACGTCTAAGAGATGAAAATGTCCTGTCACCTCAGATCGCGGGGCAGCTATCCAAACGACCAGGATTCTGTCAAAAGGACTCAGGAGCAAACCGGAAGAGGTGCCCTGTAGGGGAATGTGGGGTTCCCGCTAAGTCCCACTTGCAGAGAGAGCACGTCTCCTGAGGACACTGACTCGCGGCTGCGCGCCTCGCCGAAGCTGCGCTCAGCTGCGGGAACGGACCCACGCAAGGGTGCAGCCTTTCACAGGGCGCAGCCCGTGGCCGATGACTGCCATGTGGGGACAGAAAGGCCCAGACTTCTGGCCTCACTTGGGGACAACTTAGAAGGGCTTCTGATAGGATCGGCTGAGACCCCCGCTGAGCATCGTAGCTCCGCCCCTCCCCTTGCCCAGTCCCGCCCCCTCGCACCCTGACCTGTGAATTTCCCGAGGGGCCCCTCGACAGGGGGCGCTCTCACTTCTGCCTCAGGGGCGCCCCATCCGCACGCGTGGCCTGGCCCACGTGGGGCAGTTTGGGTTTCAAGAAGCGTTTCGGTTCTCTGCGGCTGTGTGACCAACCACCCCAAAACCCAGTTGCTAAAAAGAACTGTTTTGCTTTTATGTTTTTGGTTTGTTGTGTGGTTTTTACGTTCCGTGAAGCAGCCGTGAGCACCGAGTCAGCACATCCTCAGCAACCCCCCAGGGAAGTACAGGAGCAGATTCCTGGGGACCTCATTTCACAACATTTTCATTGGGGGGTCAATATATAACTTTATTTTCTGCTTGTTTCTGGCTAAAGGCATCTTATTTAATATACTCTGTTGACTCATTAGCATCGAACTCATGGCTAACAGGGGTGTAAATCAGGCCCCCCGCCCCTCCCCCCCCGCCCCCCCCCCAGCCGAACATCCGTTTTCTCTGCAGTGACCTTCACAGCGCGGAGTCCTTAGCAACCCCCCGCGGCCCCTAAGCAGTATGCCTGCACAAAAATGGGAAGAAAAAATGTGGCCCTTGATAGATTGGGAACAGGACACGCGTGTGCACTATGAGCTGAAACTAGAAGGCATGGAGCCATCTTGTTGACGTCAGCCGAAAGCGCTGCTTGCGTTGTTTCTGATGAGAGATCCGTCACCTCTTCCTTTGTTTCTCTTACTTCAGGTTTATCACTGATTTTTGAGCCACTTGATTAAGTTGTGCTTCTGTCTAGTTTCATTCTGTTTTTTTTTTTTTTTTTTTTTTTTGTGAGAAAGAATGAGCAGGGGAGGGGCAGAGAGCGAGGGAGAAAGAATCCCAAAAGCAGGCTCTGTGCTGTCAGTGCAGAGCCTGACTCGGGGCTTGATCTCATGCACCGGGAGATCATGATCTGAGCCGAAGTCAAGAGTCAGACGCTTAACCGACTGAGCCACACGGGCGCCCCTGTCCAGTTTCGTTCTTGTTTCTTTGGTGTTCATTGAGCTTATTGGATCTCTAGGGTAATAATTTCTATTAAATGGGGAAAGTGTTTGGCCATTGTTTCTTTAAATATTTTTGTCTCTGCGTCCAGCACCTTTCTTTTGGGAGTGCGATGACACATGTCTTAGGGCACAGCCCACATTGTTCTGTTTATTTTGATTTTTCTTCATTTATTTAAAAAATTTTTAATTTTTGAGAGAGAGAGAGAGAAAGAGAGAGAGCAGGGGAGGGTCAGAGGGAGAGCGAGAATCTCAAGCAGGCTCTACTCTGTCAGCACGGAGGAGCTGGAAAAGGAGCTCAATCCTACCAACCGTGAGATCATGACCTCAGCTGAAGACATTAAGAGTCAGATGCCCCTCCTAGAAATATTCTTGAGCTTTATTTGAGATACAGTAAAATTACTTGGAAACTAATATTTTCACGGCTCCCTTTAAAGATTTGTTACACAGAGAGGCGCCTGGGTGGCTCACTCAGTTAAGCATCTAACTTAAGCTCAGATCACGATCTCACAGTTCATGAGTTCAAGTCCCACTTCGGGTGAGCTTGAGCTCTGCTTTTCTCTCTCTCTCTGCCTCTCTCTCTCTCTGCCCCTTGCTCACTGTGCCCTCTCTCTCTCTCAAAAAAAAAAAAAAAAAAAGATTTGTTAGGACTGGAGATCAGTCTAGGAACTAGTACTTCCTGTTGCCAAGGCAAGACCTTTCTGAATATGCCATCCAGTGCTCCGTGAGTCTTGAGTTTTTCCAGTCTGGCTGGTGGAAACAGGCACTATTTCTGGCCCCTGTGTGAGCAGCAGCCATTGTTACTTCTGATCCTTTCAAGTGGTTATTTCTCCGGCCACAGGTAGTTGCCCCCCACGCCCCCCCCCCCCCCCCGCCAACTCCGTACACTGGGGAGCACTCAAGGGGGAGAATCTGCAGATCTCCCAAGTTCTCTCCCCCCGCTCCCCCCAGTGTGTAGCTGCCTTGGGGTCCTCTGGCCCCCAGCTTCACTTGCTCACCTGAGGGGGCCTGTGGGGGCCCTGCCTAGGTTCCCCTTCTCTGAACTGCAGCCTGGAAACTCTCAAGGCTGCAGAGGTCAGCAGAGGACTCACCCCATTCGGTTTCCATCTGTCAGCGGTCCTAACCTTTGTGGCCTGGTGCCCAGCGTCTTGAATACCGCTGTTCCATATTTTTGCCCATCTTTGGTTGTTTACGTGGGAAGGGCAATCCCTATCAGTCTATCTTGGCCAGAAGGACACGTGAGCCACATGTATGTGATAATATTCTTCTATAATTGAAATAAATATCTGTCATATCTTTTTTAAAGTTTATTTATTCTGAGAGAGAGAGAGAGAGAGAGAGAGAGAGAGAGAGAGAGAGAGGAGGTGGTGTGCAAGCAGGGGAGGGGCAGTGCACAGCCTGACGCAGGGCTCGAACTCATGAACCACGAGATCGTGCCCTGAGCTGAGGTCATGGGGTAATGCTGTTTTGAACTTTGTGAGGAACCTCCATACTGTTTCCAGAATGGCTTCACCAGTTTGCATTCCCACCAACAGTGCCAGAGGGTTCCCTTTTTTCCCCATCATCGCCGACATCATGATTTCCCTCGAAACAGGAGGATCATTTTCTAGGGCTTTGTTTTTGTTTTGGAACCATGGGCTCTTTCGTAAAAGTCGATTTTAGTGTTATCGATGGAGGCTCGAGAACAGAAGCTATGACATTGATTCCTTAAGTTTATCAGGCTTCTGTGTGACCTTTCTGAATGTTTCCTGTGCGCTCGGTAAGAATGAATATTCTCCATTGAGAGTTGTAAAAAAACTCATCGTATGGCTATCAGGTCAATATTATCAGGTGTCATTGCTAAATATCCTCTATTTTTGCTTAATTTCGCCTCTATAAGCGATCAGCTTCTTAAGAGGCATGTTTCAAAACCTCTGGTTTCCCATGACGTTGGTCAGCTGTCGTTTTACATATGAAGGACTTCTCCTTGCAGCTTCTTGGTTATTTCTCCTTCTTACCGTATATAAACCCCTCTGTCCCTGATGTCAGCTTTGCCTTAGATGTTAGGACCTGAAAAAATTGCTCTCCCACCTTTCTTTGGCCTCAGATTTGTCTGGTATTTCGTTTTCTAGCCCTTTATTTTCAATGTATCTGTATTTCTTCGTTTTAAAGTGATCTCTTCAGATAGTATATTTTTTAGACCTCATCGTGTTTTGAACATGTGAAGGTTCTCGTTTGTCCCGTATGGTCAACCCCTTCACGTTGAGTTGCAAATGTTATCGAAGTAGGACTCCGTACTGCTCTTTGGTTTTTGTAACTTCTGTTTATGATGCATAAGCCCGCAGATCTCTATTTTCAGGTCGATAAAAGCGATGGCGGCTAGACTGGTTTTCGGTGAATAACCAGGAGGCGGGGATCTCGGAGGTCTAGCTGTCTGGGAATTGTGCCCCCGCCTCCCCCGGGCTGCACCCGGGTCCGCCGCCGCGAGGGCAGGGCCGCGGGCCGCCGCGAGGGGGCGCGCGACAGGGCCGCGGGCACCGGCGATTCCATGGCGTCCCGCGGGGGCTTCCTGGGCCATCTGCTCTGGCTCCTGCTCCTCCAGGCCCCGTTCGGTGGGGCCCGGATGGCGGCTAGCGGCTGCGAGCCAGCGGGCCGGGAGGGGGCTAGGCCGGGCTGGGCTGCTGGGGGAGGGGTGCGCGGTGAGGGTGCGGGGGTGGGGGGGGAGGGCAGGCGAGGGGTGCGCTCAGGCCAGCTCCTGTCTCGCTGGTCTTCCCCAGGTAAGGGTTACCACCCCAGCCAGGGTTCCGCGTTGACCTCAGGAAGCCGAGAGACACCCTCGCCTCCAGTGCACCGGAAATCCACGATGCCAGTATCCACTGTAACCGCCGTCTCCACCGCAGAGCCTTCCTCGCTCACAGCGGGAGAGGCCTCGGAGCCCACCCAGACCACTGGATCCGAAACGTTCTCTCCTCAAGGTACTGCTTCTGTACAGGTGGGCGCAGGCCTGCTGGGAGGCCGGAAGGGAATGCTGCTTGGCTGGGGACACTGACGGGTTAGACTCTGTCTTGGAGGGTTTGAGAGGCAACCGGACCTGCCCTCGTGGTCTGGAGGGGGCCGCAGCGGGCCACGGCTTCACCTCCAGTCCCTTCTCTTTAATGAGCCAACCAGGATGTGGCCACAGGTCTATGAGGATAGTTGGTGGCATGCCGGCCCCTGAGAGGAAGTGGCCCTGGCAAGTGAGCCTGCAGATCGGGAACACACACGTATGCGGAGGCTCCCTCATCGCCAGTCGGTGGGTGCTGACGGCTGCTCAGTGCGTAACTGGGTGAGTGTTTGGGACCCCAGGCCTGGCGCCACGCCCCCTGCGCCCCGCCCCCGGCTTCCGGCCAGGGTCTGAAGACCAGGTGTGGTTTGCAGGCAGGCAGGTGCCTGATGGCTGGCTTAGGAGACAAGGGCCAGACTGGGAAGAACCCGGAAGGCCTGGGAGGGGAAGACCCTCTGATCCATGTGAACGGCATGTCCTCTGCCCACAGCCACAAGGAATATACAGTGAGGCTGGGTGACAGAACGTTATATCCTCATTCCAAAACGACACTGGTCGTTCCCGTTGAAGACATCGTTTGCCACCGCTCTTTTGACGACACGACTTTGAGACATGACATCGCCCTCGTGCTGCTGGCCTTCGCTGTGAATTACTCCTCCTACATCCAGCCCGTGTGCCTCCCCGGGAAGGCTCTGCAAGCAGAAACTGGGACAGAGTGCTGGGTGACTGGCTGGGGCCGGCCAGCAGAAGGAGGTGAGCCGGATTCGCGGGTGGCTGAGGGGGCAGTCTGGTGCCCTGGGGTTGGCCCGCAAGCTAGAGGGCGAGACAGGGAGGCCGATGCTTTCCCAGGAGAAAGGACGTACTGCCAGGGAGCAACGGAACTGCGTTAAGAATGGCTGTGGGACTGTTAGCACCCGGAGGCTCAGGTGCCAGGGCTGGTGGGCTCTCTCCAGCACGGCTTGCGGTTCTGGGGTGATGAAGGACCTGCTGTGTCCGCGGGACAGTACCCACTGCCCTGACATCCTCTGAGGGGGAACAGAGCATAAGCGCACCGAGCCAGAGTGGGTTTTGGGGGCTCTCTCCACTCACGCCGACCCTGACTTGTCTCTTTGTAGGTATTTAACAATTTTTTTTTAAATGTTTATTTATTTTTGACGGGGGGGGGGGGGAGAGGCAGAAAGAGAGGGAGACACAGAATTCAAAGCAGGTTACAGGCTCCAAGCTGTCAGCACAGAGCCCGATGGTGAGGCTTGAACTCACAGACTGTGAGATCATGACCTGAGCCGAAGTCGGAAGCTCAACCGACTGAGCCACCCGGGCGCCCCTGTCTCTTTGTAGTCGTAGCACCAATGCCACTTCACCTTCGGGAGACGAAGCAACACATTTTTCACCAAAAGAAATGCAACTGGATACTGAAGACACAGTTAGGAAGGCATCACAGCATAGTGAGAAAAGGGATGATCTGTGGCTATGAAGAGGAGAAGGGTCTCTGTAAGGTTAGTTCACGGCTCCGCCGTGCCCTCTGCAGTGAGCGTGTCGCCTCCAAGTTTCTGCGTTCGCAAGCGGCAGGGCCTCCTCCTCCCCCGTGGCTCCCCGGAGTTGGCCTGTTCCTTTCTAAAGGGAGCAGCCCTTGCCGGCCTGGGGGCACTGCCAAGGTGCGGGGGAGCCAGGGGGCAGGTAACGGGGTTTTCTAGGTCTAGACCCAGTGAGGTGGCAAGTATGGCCAGAGTAGAGGGTCGGAGTCAGAATACGCGTGGCCTGGAGTGCCGGTCCAAGTTTCTAGACGCTGTCCGGGCAGGACTGTGGGCTGGGCGTTCGTTTCCACCATCTAGGCGATGACGGAGCAGCATGATGGGATGTCTGGGACGGTCTGGAGACCGGGAAGTGATGGTTGCGTGGTATTGGGCATGTGGGTTTAAGGTCAGGGGGAATTTCAGGTTAGAGGTGAGGATTATGGGGTCCCCCCCTGCAGGGTTGATGTTCAAAATACTTCACATCCATCGAGGCCCAGGACTGACCAATCAGAATAGACACCAGCCTTAGAGCTGGAGGAGGGCTCTGGAGGCTGTGCCAGGGGACACCTCTTTGGTGGCCGGGTCATGGGAAGTTGAATATATGACCAGCACCACTGCCGTACTGGGGCCTGCTGGCTGTACGCCCATGAGCACCTGGGAAGGAGCAGTATGTTTCAGAGGATGTTAAAGTTCTCCCTTAGTTTTCAACCCGCAAATATGCCCAGAAACCAAGGGCTGGTGGAGGCTCAGGGGAGGTCGTGGGGAAGCCCCACGCGTGCCCGTCTCCCCGGGCCCTGCAGTGGAATCAGCCAGATCTGACGTGGATTCTCTTCCATTCCTGTGTTTTGTTTTGTTTTTTCTCTTTCTCCAGGGAGATTCCGGGGGCCCCTTGGTCTGTGAATTTAATGAAACATGGGTCCAGGTGGGGATCGTGAGCTGGGGCTTTGACTGTGAGCGCAGAACTCATCCTGCGGTTTATACAGAAGTTAGTTCCTACAGGGACTGGGTCGCTGGTCACTTGAGTCAGGCTTGCTCTTGGGACTCAGCAGGCTTCTTCATACTTCTGTGCCTGGTGCTGCCGCTGGGCATCCTGGTGGCCCCATGATCACCCCCGGCCCCGCTCCCCTCCTGGTTCTGACTCTCCCACCAGGCCTCCCCTCCCACCTCCCCCTCCTCCTCAATGCCCTCTCCTCCATCGCTGGCTGGGATCCACCGACCCTGTAGTGAGCCACCCAGTAGACAGTGGCAGTAAGCCTGGGGTCCCCGAAGTGTCCCAGCGAGATGCCCCAGTCACCTGCCTCGGCCACACCCACCACGCCCTGGCTGCGCTCTGCCTGCGGGGAAGGAGGGAGGGCAGGCATCCCAGCCTGAGAGCCAGTGACCTGCCAGGTGGAGCCCGGTGCTTCCCCGATGACTTGGAGAGCCTCTACCCAAGAAGAGACCTCGTGAGCAGCGAGACAGCATTCGACCTGGGCGCGGTCTCAGGCTCTCACCTGACAGTCAGCTTGGTGACTGTGCAGAGAGAGCGAGGGGGTGTCACCACGGCCCTGCTGAGGCCTGAGGCCTGGGGGTTCCACATCTGACCCGGGTACCTGGGGCTGGGCGGAAGTTCCCCCCTACCCAGTGGGGATCCACCTGGACGCTGCTGGGGCCGCCCCGGTGTTGGGGCCCCCTTTCCTCAGTACCCAGTGACCACATCCCGGCTCACCCCAAGTTGTATGGAGGCACTGATGGAGTGCAGAGATTTCTCTTATCAACTGAATAAATGTTTAGAGTGTGTTCTTGTTTGTTCTAAGCTCTGGTCTCCTGAAAGTTGTGGGGTTGCCTATAACATACTCTGTAGAAAACTAGTTTCCCATTTAGCAAAGAAACTATTCATGGTTTTTAGTAAGCCCTTGAGGGAGCGGTGAGTCCCCACCTGCTCAGATGGGAGTCCCCCCGCATGGTTTTAGCTCGCTGGGTCCTGCTCCCTGTACTCAGCTTGTTGCCCTGAGCTTAGTAGCTTAAAATGACAGCCCCTGGAGCTCAGAAGAGAGGGTCACAAGAGACCAGAACTGGGAGCAAGAATGAAGTTAGGGCAAGGGAAATATTTCTTCTCTTCTGCTTTTTCCACTTGCTGCCGCCGCAGCCCATTTTGTTAACAAACATCTGTGCTCTTGCCGGGGTGGGGGGGAGGGGAAGGGAGATTCGCTGTGTTAGGCACTGGCTCATCGCCCTTATTCTCTGGCCCAGTGTCCCAGCGTCTCTTTCTCTCTCACTCTGGCTTCTGATCAACCCCTCCCAGCCTCTTGTCCCCTGTCCTTCCAGGGGTCAGTGTTTTAGCTCCCATACATCCGTGGGCTAAGAGGGCATTCAGGGTCAATCCTATATGTTGCGGGAGGAAGGCTGGGGTTGGGACTGAGCTTACAGCCAACCCAGATTATTAATAAGTATTGAACCCTCGGCTTTAAGAAGTCACTGAATATAAATAGGTTAACACAATAAATTTAACTTCTTCGTCCTAAAACATCCTAATCAAGTGTGCTTGGTCGGCAGGTAGCTTTTCCCCATCTTATGGCTCCACTCAGCTCTGTGCTCCATGATTTAACCGCATCGGAATCCCCTGGAGGGCTTGTTAACACACAGGTCACTGGTTCCACTCCTAGCGGTTGCAGTCCTGGAGATCTGGGGGAGGGGGGGCCCGAGAACGACATCTCTAACAAGTTCCAGTGATGCCTCTGCTACTCTGGAGAACGCTGCTCTCATTAACAGGAGTAGGGAAGGCAACCTTCTCTTGACTGCCTTGACATGTAGTTGGCACGCATCACTTCTACTCACCTACTATTCGTGGGAACTCATTGCGTGGACCGCCTTAGATACCAGGCAGGGGAATGTGGTCCCCAGAGCTGGACCCCCACTCCGCCCCCACTAGACAAGAGAAGGTGGAATCTTGGTGGCCAGCTCCCAATCTCTGTCACACCCGGCGGATGCAAAGACTGTATCCTTCTGGAATACATGCTGGAAAATACAGTCTGGAAAAATGCTCTGTGAAGGTCCAAGGCCCCCTATATGCCATCATCTCTTTCAAGTGCAAGCATTCCATTGGCGGTCTGTGAGTGTGGAAACACGTTTTTCCTTTCTCACGACTTCCCCAAGAATCTTCGTTCCGGTCTTAGGTCCAGCTCAAATGCCACTTTCCTAAAGATGTCTTCCCAGGTTGCCTAGCCTTCCTGTTCCTTTCTTGTGCTTTCTAATCTTTTCAGACTCTTAAATCAACATAAATTGTGAACAGGCATTGTCAATGCCCCACGCCCAGGGAGGGGACCAAGGGTGTGGTCTGAGGCTGGGTGACCAGGTGGCCTCAGCGGCCCTGGGAATTCGGGTGGGCCTTCACTAGCCAGATCCTGGGAACACTGTCACCAGCTTAAAGCAATTGGGAGTGTTTTCACGGGGTCGGGCATCCCAGGGGCAACCACAGATCAAGGGCTCCGAGGCCATTTTCGAGGAAGAGGCACGAGGCGTCTGAGTGCAGATGCCGGAAATGCGCCCGTGGGTGTCAGGGAAGCTTTGGCGCGTTGTCACGTGCTGGGGGGCGTCACGTGACCGGACCCCCGTCACGTGCTGGAGGCGCCGTCGTGCGTCAGGGGCGCCCTCACGTGTCGGGACTCGCGGCGCCGTGTGTCTGGGCCTCCGGGTGGCACCTCCCGGGCCTGATGGCCTCCTCGCCGCCGTTCGGCCGCCGCGCTGGGCCTGGAGTCTGGGACCTGAGCCGCCGCTGCCTCCTGCTGCTGCTGCTGCTGCTGCTGCCGCTGCTGAACTCGGGTGAGGCAGAGCCTCCTCGGCGGCCGTGTGTTCGTGTGTTCGTGTGCTCCGTGTGTCCTCTGGCCCCTCCCCCTCCCCGGAGCGCCTGTCCCCCTCCCCCGCACTTGAGGGCGGGGCCCCTTGGCGAGGCTAGCTCTTTGGCCACCTCGGACTCTGTGGACCCTGCCTCCCCACAGTTACAGTCCTCCACTGCTACCCCCAGAACGGCGCCAGACTCCTGCCACCCACCTTGGCCTCCCTCAGGTGCCACCCGCCCTGACGCCTCTCGGGGGCCTGCAGTGCGGAGGACCCCCTGCACTTTCTCCCGACGCGCCGCTGCTTCCTCCCCAGTCCACGTGGGCCTGGTAGCCGAGACCGAGCCGCCCTCCCTCCCCGGCATGGTCTGCGCCCCCAGCCCACTCGGTCGCTGCGCATGCGCTGCAGGCCAGAGGCGCGTGGTCTCCGTGCACTGAAACCCGGATCCCACCTTCCCCCTCTTCTCCCCCTGGCACCCTGTTCCTGCCGGCACCCTTCTTGTCGCCCCTTTTGACGCAGGCCACCAGGTGCTGTCTTTCTTAAGTGCCTCCAGCCCCCAGGGGTGCCTCCAAACCCCACTATTCCTCCCCCCTCCCCTGTTACTTTAGCGATCGGAGAGATACCTCGTGTTCAAGGTCAGCCTGCTGACCCTGCTCTGGTCCGCAGGCCCTGCCGGCGCTGTGCTGACTCCGTCATACTCTTGTAGACCTCCGTCTTCTCCCTCCCTGTCTGCTGTGCTTCCTCTCCCTGTGCCACCCCCACCCCCACCCCCCACCAGGTTTCTCCAAGTAACAGTTTCCACTGGGTGCTGCCTTCCACTGCTGCCTCGCTTCTCTCTTAATCCGCAGCCCGTTCCCGCCATGCGTCTGCCCTGGTCGTCCCTGACTTTTCTACCACTTCCTCCGTTTTCATTTTTTCCAGTCCCTTGGGTTTTCGGGCCGCACCTCCTGATTCTCCTCTGCCTCAGGGTAACTCCCTTGCTCCGTGTGCTTCCCCAGGCCACCCATGCGCCGTCCGTCCCGTCCCCTGCGGTCCTGTCTGGGTTCCCTCTTCACTTCCCAGGTGCAGCTGAGCTGCAATTCGTGTGATGCCGCTTCACGAAACAGCATATCTGCGTGCGCAGCTACCTGCTCGATGACCTAGAAACATCTTAACTCCTTGGGGTCCAGAGCTGAGGCTCTCATCTGACTACAAACTGGGTTCTCTTAAGTCGGTGGATAGGAGGCACTGTTCCCTAAAATCCGAAACTGGGGGTTATCTGAGACCTTGCCATCTGCCTGCGTCCCGCAGCCAGCTGGCCGTGCCTGTTCTCACTGCCACTTCCTCCTTTAGACCGCCTCCTTTCCTGCCTGTGTCCCGCAGAGCCTCCAGTGGGGTCTCTCGGCCTCCAGTCTTGTCATCTTCCCACTTACTCACAATACAAGCCCGACCATGTCACCCTTCCACCGGCCTCCCTCCTCCCAGGGGGTCTCTTTGCTTCTCGGCCTGGCCGATGAGGCCCTCCACCTGTGACTGACCCCTGACTTTCCTCCGTGGCATCATTTCTTGCCATCATAAAGCCTTGTCCTTATTCTCTGGAGGCCCTGGCATACGCTGTGGTGTTCCTTTTGCGAGGAATGTCCTTGTCACTTTCCTGTTTTACCTTCTTTTCATCTTTAAGAGCTGGCACAATAGCCCTTCTTCTCAGAAGCGTTCTTGTCTACCACTTCTGGGCTCCCCTGACGCCTGTGGCCTGGTCCCTGCATCGACCTCGCACAGGTGACCGTGTGTTTGCTCCTGTCTCCCCTGCTGGCCGGCGTGTTCCTAGAGGGCAAATACAGCCTGTCTCTGATACACTCTGTCCCCTGCGTGGCCTTGGGCTCCAGGCTGGGAACGGAGAGATGAGGGACTATTTGGGGAATGACCAAATTAACTGGTTCACGACCTCTTGCTTTATCTCTGTCCCCCTTTCCTCCTCCAGGTTATGAAGAAAACAGTTCCATACCAGGTGGGTAGGATGAGCCGCTGCTCCAGGAAAACCTCAGCTCCTGGGAGGGCGTGTTCTGAAGAGGGTCCCGCCGATAGTGTCTCTGGGTGTGTCGGAAGCAGGAATTTAGTCTGACCGGTCTGCTTTCGGGAAGGGCCTTTTTCCTGAGACGGCAGGGATGGCGGGATTCTACTGATGGCTCCTGCCGTTCAGGGCTTCTGTTGTCCTGAGTCCTCCCTGATCTGTGATGAAGTGCTCGGTCGATGGTTAGCTATTCCTGCTCAGGCCCCACTGTTATTCCCCGCTCCCCCTCCTTCCCCCCTTTCCTATATGTTTCGTGCGCATCTCTGCTTGTGTGTGTTCTCATCAAAATACACACTGTGGTTTCGCGTGCACGTATTTTTAACTTACGTTAAACGGTGTATTCTCTAGATCCCTCTGTGTTTCCTCCAACTCGTGGAACACTGTGAAAATACAAGTAGGTCAGGGAAGACACGCATCATTTTTTCAGAATCAGTTGAGGGTAACATACACCGTGATTCCTTATCTCTAAATACATAGGTGTGTGTTTTCTAAGAATATTCCTTTAGGTAACCGTAGTATCAACTTGTCAACCTATTACTAATCAACCGCTTACCAACTTCACACATTTCCACCGATACCACACTTTCATCTGTTGCCCCTAATTTCATTTGGTCGGCCCTTTGTATTCCTACCGGCCATGTGTGAAGAACGGACCTACCAACTGTGGCGTGATGCGGCTTTTATCTGTTTTCGCCAATCTAATAGATGAAAAATGGCTTCTTGATTTAATTGACACTTTTCTCATTACTAATGAGCTTCAGCATGTCTCACTGTGCCTTTGGCCTCTCGAGTTCCTTCTAGTAAATTGTCCTTATCCCTTACATATTGTCTGTTGTTCTTTTTTTTCTTGTTGCTTTCCTAGAGTTCCATGTATTGTTCCTAATGAAAGTCTTGTATTGGTATTAGATAATTGCAAATACTGTCTCTCAGTATTAATTGGATTAGTCAAATTACTCAGTTTGATGCGTTATGGATTTTTTAAAAAATGTTAATTTTTGAGAGAGAGAGAGAGAGTGGGAGCCAGGGAGGGGCAGAGAGAAAGAGAGGGAGGCAGAGGATCCGAAGCGGGCTCCACGCTGAAGGCAGAGAGCCTGACGTGGGGCTCAAACCCACGAACCGTGAGATGATGACCTGAGCCAAAGTCGGATGCTTAACCGACTGAGCCACCCAGGCGCCCCCGTGGATTGTGTTTTGAGGTTTTGTTTGAGGAGCCCTTTCCCACCCCATGTCACGTGGTCCACCGTTAACTTTACATTGTCACTTTCCTGTGTAGGTCTTCGGGTGCTGCTAGGAAGGAATCCAGTTTCGTTTTTCTGATTTCTTTTGTAGTGAGTCAGTTTTCCCAGCACCATCTACCTTCCACCCACCGACGGTGGTGGCTACTTTATTTACATTAAATTCCTGTGTTCCCAGAACAAACTCAGGCTGTCTATTCTTTTCCATCGCTTCCATCTGTCAGTCCTTGTCCATACCATACCGTTGTTATCATTAGGGTTATTACGAATGTGCCTTTCTATTCTACTCTCTCAGAGACTGAGCTATGCATGGACCTTTGTTTTTCTATGTCAGTTGTAGAGTAAGTTTGTGACATTTCCTAGAATTCTAACTTGGAAAATGGCTTTATAGATTCACCTTGGGAAAATTTGCATCTGAAATGTCTAGTTGTTTATATAAAAGCAAGGGCTGTCTCTCTGTGCTGGTCATTTTCAGTGTCCTTTATGAGACTCTAAAATGTATCCCCACAGAAGTCTTGAGTGGTGTTGGATAGGGTAATTCCTCGGTACTTACGGTTTTTTGTTATTGAAAATGTGTCTTGTTTTGACTATGTGTTCTAGTGGATTGTGCTGGAGTAGAGAAGCGTTATTGATTTCAAAAGTAAGTTAGTGAAGTATTATATACATGCGCAGAAGTACGCAAATTGTAAGTGTCCAGCTCAGGAAATGATCACATAGGGGACACACCTGTGTAATCACTGCCTTGGGCAGAGCCACGCCAGGAACTAGAAGCTCCCTTCTGCTCTCTCGGTGATTCCCTGCCCTCCTCCCACAAAGCACCATCATTCCCGGCTTCTGACAATATAGTATCTTTTTGGCGTGCTCCTTGATGTTGTTTGGTGTTTGCTATAGGTTTGTGGCATCTAATTTTGTTAAGAATTTCCTTTCCATTCCTACTTTGCGAAGTAACAGGTGGCTTTTTTTTTTAGTTAGAAGTATGTGTTGAGTTTTTCAAATGTCTTTTTCTGTGTTTGTTGTGAAAAGCATAGACTCTTTCTCTTTAGAGAAAAAGAACCTCTTATGTGGAGAGTACGCTAAGGGCTCTTCCATTGCGGGGCCACCCTTGCACTCCTGAGACAATCACTACACGATTGTGGCGCATCGTTTTCTCCAAAATACCACGTTGAGTAATATTTTATTTGTAATTTTTGCATCTGTGTTCACTCATGCAACCGTACAACTTGATTGTTGGAAGTTCGTGCAAACCGAGGCCGTGTAGGCGGTGAGGGGGGCTCCATGGGCTCCATGCGGAGGCTCTTTTTTTTTTTTAATGTGTATTTATTTTTGAGACAGAGAGAGACAGAGCATGAGTGGGGGAGGGGCAGAGAGAGAGAGGGAGACACAGAATCCGAGGCAGGCTCCAGGCGCCCAGCTGTCCGCACAGAGCCCGACGCGGGGCTCGAACCCACAGACCGTGAGATCATGACCTGAGCCGAAGTCGGCCGCCCAACCGACTGAGCCACCCAGGTGCCACTCTTTCTTGAATGGCCTGTGTACAGATTTCTGACACAGAAGTCTGGAGCTTCTCTTAGCTCTGAGTAGTGTGGGGACGGAGGCCTTTTGCATCTGAGAGATACAGCCAGCTTATGGCCTTTTGGGAACGTGGCCAGGGGACTCCTGCCGGACACAAGAGACTGCATTTCTTGTCCTGGGACTCTTTCTCTGCTTTTCCCTTGTTTTGAGGTTCCCTGCTAATCGCTCCCTGTTGTCTCAGTATCTCCCTCTCTCCTGTGATGTCTTTATGTCTCTGTCTTAAAGCCTTTTATCTCCGTCAATGTCATTTTTTTGGTCTAGCACCATGCCTTTCTCTCATGCTGTCCCCCCATCTTTGAAATGAGAACAAGACCCTGAATTTACAGCTTTGTGCAAATTGTCCCCGGGGTGGCGGGGAGGGGGGGGCATCTTGGTGTCAGTTGTCCTCCTCCTCCAATACGTGGTCACTGTGTCTCCCCGCCACACTTGCTCCTGAAGTTTGTGGCAGACCCTGGTGGTCGGAAGACGTGGACACGACCCGGCACTGGCCCTGGGAGGTGAGCCTCCGGCTGGAAAATGAACACGTGTGTGGCGGGGCCCTCATTGATTTCAGCTGGGTGGTGACTGCTGCCCACTGCATCCAAGGGTGAGTGTGGCCCTGTGTCCACGGCCCGGAGACCCAGGCCTGCCACGGGCCCGGTCCACCCCCCTCTGTGAAGCAATGTGGGAGTTGGGAGGCGAGAGGGGAGGAGGAAGGGGTATCTAGAGAGATCCTGCCGGAGCTCTCCCGGGACGCCGGGGGCCGAGCCGAGGCAGGAACCCTAAGCAGCAATGACTGTATCCGGAGAGGGGCGACAGGCAAACCCAGCATACGCTCCCCCACCCCCCAGACACCTCCCCCAGCCCTCACGCACACGAGAACACACGTGTATAGCAACGCTTGCACGCATCCTACATAGATGAGGCCGCCTTGAATCAACCGGGACAGTGAATGAGGAGGCAGTCGAACCCGTGACCCTGACGGCCTCCAGGCGGACTAGCAAGACAGAGCGAGCGGGGCACATTGGGCAGGGCTTCTGCTAAGGGGGAGGGTCTCCAGCGGAGGTAGGAGCCTTGTGTCGTTTGGGAACCTGCCGTCGACCGCCCGGGGCGGTACGTCTCCCGTAGCACCAAAGAGTACTCGGTGATTCTCGGCACCTCCAAGCTGAAGCCCATGGGCTTCCCCAAGGCGGTCTCCATCCCCGTGAGGGACATCATCCTGCACCCCAAGTACTGGGGCCGGACCTTCATCACGGGTGACGTCGCCCTCCTCCAGCTTCAGACCCCTGCCTTCTTCAACAAGTACGTGCAGCCCATCTGCCTCCCAGAGGCCGGCTACAACCTGAAGGTTGGGACACAGTGCTGGGTGACCGGCTGGGGCCAGGTTAAGCAGCGCTTCTCAGGTGAGCACGGTGGGCCGAGGGTGGGCCGTGGAACCACAGGGGGCGTGCTCCCTTCCCTCTGGGGCCGTGTCTGCTAGACCCCTTCGTGGTGCCTCTCAGGAAGCTTGTGGCGGTCACCGCCAGGCCCCGGGTTGTTCGGATGCGTCAGGACTGTCCTCACGGTTTACACCAGCGGGCCTGCCGTGGGCACCTCATGCAGGTCTAGCGACGTCTGGGCTGGGCGCGACCTTTCGCCTCTTACAGAAGGTTGGCGTCTGGGAGCCATAAATGCGCTCCCTCGCTCGTTCGTTCACGTGACAAGCCTCGAGCGTCCGGCACACCCCAGGCCCTTTGCATTGGCAACACCTCACGTGCCTTACCTGTGGGGCGTCATAACTGAGTGTGGGTGGGGACGCGGGCTGGCAGGGAAAGAGGCACAGACTTTGTCAGGTGATCTCGAGATCAAGCCGAGAGAGATCTGGGGCGAGGGTCTGTCTGAGAAGCCTGAGGGAGGAGCGAGTGTTCATCAGGTGACGGAGGGCACAGCCAGGGCAAAGCTCAGAGGCTAGAGAGAAGCAGGACGTGGTTGGGGTCTCAATTTGTAAGTGGTGGCATTGAAACTTGGGTTGTGGCCTACTTGGTTCAGAAGCAAAAGCTGCCCAGAGAGAGGGATCCGGAAAGCCTTAGAGGGTGAGGGGCTTGCCAGACATGGTCCACACCGCAGGGCGACAGGCAGGCGAAGGAGGCCACGGGGGCGCGAAGGGGTGTGGCTTGGTCGAGTCTTGGTAATGGAGGTGATAAGGACACTGGGGAGAGGCCAGGGCCGAGTGGAGGGAGCGGTCCTTTCTCACCCCACTGGGCTCCTCCACAGCTAACTCCACGCTGGCCCCGGAGCTGCAGGAAGCTGAGGTGTTTATCATGGACAACAAGAGGTGCAACCGGATTTACCGCAAGAAGTCCCACGTCCCCCACCTCATCCCCCTTGTCCTGGGAGACATGATCTGTGCCACCAATTATGGGGAAAACTTGTGCTCTGTGAGTTTCTGGAAGGTTCTGGCAGCCCTTCTGTTGGCAGTGACTCCCAAGGCGGGGCCGGGGGGAGTTCCTGGGGAGGGGTTTGCTTGGCTTCGTCTGTCAGCCTCACCAGGCGATGCTCCGCCCCCACCTTCCGTCCCCTGGGACTTTGGTTTTGCCTGCTATTCTGGGACGGGTCCATGGCTGAGGAGCTGAAGGAGGAACCCATGTAGTGAGGTCCTCGACGAGTGAAAGAATCTTCCCTCGGGGTGGGCATTCTGGGTTCTCTGGGGTCCTGGGGCCCAGCGGGGCCCAGAGCGTCCATCGTTTCTCTCTCTTTGCCTAGGGGGATTCTGGGGGCCCGTTGGCTTGTGAAGTCGAGGACAGATGGATTCTGGCCGGGGTGCTGTCCTGGGAAAAGGCCTGTGCCAAAGCGCGGAGTCCTGGGGTGTACGCTCGCATCACCAGATACAGCAAATGGATCAAGAAGCAAATAAGTAACGGGGCTCCCTCAGGCCCCCAAACCTCTGCCTGGCTCCTGTTCCCGTTCTGGCTGCTGGAGCCCCGGATGGGCCCCTGATCCGCCTTCCCTCTCCTTCTCGCTTCGCCTCTGTTGTGTGGGTCCAGATCAAGGTTAAGACTGAGGTCCCGTGTCGGTATTCCACAGGAGTCAAGGCAGGGAGAGTGGCCCCTGGGAGGACGGGGCCCTGCTTTGGCCACCCAGTGGGAGGGACGTGGCGGATGACTAGGCCCCGGGTGACCAGGAAAAGGGACGTGTGGCCTAGAAGAGCTCTGGAACTGGGGACTGGGATCGCCATGATTAAATCGGTGCAAATGTGAGCTGGCTCTGTACTTTTGTTCTGGGTGACGCTGGGAGGTTGGGCTGGGTGGGAGGGCAGGGCCTCCTGGAATTACTTCTGCCGGCAGGCTCCCCGGAGTGGAGGCTGCTGGTGTTTGCTGTGTCACTAGTGCGGGGCCCTCGGGAAAGGGCCTGGGCCTCAGGCCTCAGTTTCCTCATCTGTAAAGTGGGCCTGCTGGGGGCGGACAGCCGAAGCGTGCCCTGCAGGCTGACGCAGGAAGGACCCACGTCGAGTGCTCCAAATTTAGCTTGCTTGTTAGAAACAGGGCCCTGAAAACGGATTAGAAAAATATTACATGTTCATCATCTATGTGTTTTTGCTTTAAAAATTTTAAAGATTACAAGCAATATCTGAGTATCTTCTTGTGATTTACTAGAAGTGTTCAGAAATACATGTAAAGAATGCCCCTTCTCTGCCACCCCTGCTGCTTCCTTTCCCGGGAGTAATTTCTGCTGGCATCCTTCAATAAAATGTCGTTACGAGTGTTTTAAAAAATGAATGGGATCTTACGTATGTATTCTTAATAGCCTACATTAAAAAAGGACACACCCTGAAGCACTTTCTACGTCAGTACCTCGGGCTCTTCGTAACTTTAGCTTCCTGCCTGGGTTCTGTGCGGGGGCGCCGTGTGTTACTTAACCAGCGCCAGTTTTTAGATTGTCCTGACTTGCCAGCGCGGTGGCTGTGTGCGTGGTGGGGGTGGGGGGCGGCACGCCGTGAAACCTCTCTGCAGCTGTCTTCCCGAGGGGCCGAGGGGAGGACGGGCGGCAAAGGGGACTCAAATTTACTAATTTTGGATGAATCTTGTCAGATGGTATCCTCCCCAAAGCTGAGCCAGCTTACCTTCGTGCCCGCGGTACGGGAGCGTGAGGGTTCCCCCTCTTGCCCAAAACGGATATTATTAGCCTTTTAAAAACGCGCCCGTCCAATGCTAGAAACTTGTATCGTTGCGGTTTTAATTTGCATTTTCTTGATTGGAAAAATACCTTTTCGTGTGTTTGCTCATAAAAAGATACACCTTTCTCTAGGAAATCCTCTATTCATATATTTCGCCTATTTTTAAGATTGGGTTGCTTTTCTTTATCTAATGAAAGGGATTAACCTTTCTGAATACTAAGCCCTGCTCAATTATTTTACAAATATTTTCTTGCCGTTTGGAAGTATGTGGAGCGGATGGAACTATGGGATTTTTCCATAAAGACCTTTATTTATTAATTTTTTTAATTTTTAACATTTTTTTATTTTTGAGAGACATAGAGACAGACCGTGAACAGGGGAAGGGCAGAGAGAGAGGGAGATACAGAATCCGAAGCAGGCTCCAGGCTCTGATGAGACATCAGCAACAGAGCCCGACGTGGGGCCCGAACTCACAGACCGTGAGATCATGACCTGAGCTGAAGTCAGCCACTTAACCGACTGAGCCACCCAGGCGCCCCCAGAAAGACCTTTAAAGCTACGGAGCCGAATCAGTCAGTCTGTACTTTGCGGGGTTTTGTGCCTCGCTGAAGGCGGCCTTCTCCATTTCCAGATCATAAAAGCTCTCTTCGCTTATTTCTTTTAATATTTTGATAAATTTACTTTTTTGTGACTAACTCTGTAATCCATTTGAAATTTCTGGTTATGCGTGGTGCGAGGTGGGGATCTGACTCTGTTTCCAACCGGAGGGCCAGTCCCATTGATACTATTTCTTGTAGAGTCTGTCTTTTTCCTGCTGATTTGAAAATCTGCATTTATGATAAGGAAATCGTAATATATTCATGGCTATGTGTTTGAAAACTCTGTTATTTTCCCGGTGATCTGTTCCTCCCTAGGTTAGTGCTGTTCTGTTTCAAACAGCTTTACGTATGTATTTTAAATGGTGGCAAAAGCTCTCCTTTATAAAAAAAAAAATACTGCCTAATCTACAGTTGGTCTTCCATGTATACTTTACAATCAATTCGTCAGTTTCCATTAAAGATACTATTGGTGTTTGAATTGGTATTAAACACACAGGCTAATATGGGGGGAACTATCATTTTTACAATGTTGACTCCTAACCAGGGGTGTGGTATAGGTCTCCATTCATTCAGCTCTTCTATTCCAGGATGTCTGGAAACATACTGAGTTTAGTTTTTACAAATTTTGGTTATATTTATTGTGGATGATGTCTTTTCCCATTATATATATTTTAAAAATGTTTATTTATTTTGCGAAAGAGAGAGAGAGCATGAGCAGGAGAGGGAGGGATAGAGAGAAAAAGAGAGAGAATCCCAGGCAGGTTCCACGCTGCCAGCTCAGAGCTGAACGCGAGGCTTGAACTCATGGACTGTGAAATCATGACCTGAGCCAAAATCAAGAGTCGGATGCTTAACTGACTGGGCCACCCAGGCGCCCCTGAAGCTGTTGATTAAAAAAAAAAAAAGTGATCCTCATTCCTGGTCATCTTGCCGAACTGACTTATTTAATTCAACAGTTTCTCAGTTGATTCTTTTGACTTATTTATGGGTAGTCAAATCACCTTAAGTGGTGACAGCTACATCTTGTTCTCTTGTTCTTTTTGAAAATCATACCGTTTATTTCGTGATCTCTGCCTGTGACCCTCAACGCAGTGTGAAATAGCCACAATATGGGAGGCGGGGAGTACGTGTGCCGGCCCTGATCTCAGTCTTCCTCTGTCTCACAGATAGTTATTGGGAGACTTCTCCGTGTCAGGCACTGTTTTGGGCCCTGCTGACACGGTAATGAACTATTAAGATGATTATGTGGTTTCTCTTATTTAATTTGTTCTCACAATGAAATTCATCCCCAGAGCTCAGTAGATTGCTCAGGTAAATCCCGCAACCCACATTGTGGATTCAATTTGCTGGAACCTTGTTTAGAATTTCTGCCCCAATGTTGGATTGGTCTACACCTTTCCCTTCGGACACCTTTCCCTTCGGTCGCACCGTTTCTTCAAGTTTGGTGTCATTGCTGTGCTAGCCTCTTAAAACTTGTTGAGAAGCTTTCTAGGATTTTCCTGTGCCCCAGAGAAGTTTCTGTAACAGCAGCGTTATCTATTCCTTAGCTTTGGTAGATTGTGCGCATAAAACTCACTGGGCCTGAGAGCTTTTTTAAGGGACAGACGAATCTGTGACTATTTAACAACTATCTTGTATAGTTATTGGCCGAGTCGGGCTTCTCATTTCCTTTTGCGTTAGTTTTAGTATAGAAAATCACTTTCTTTAGCTTAGGTTCTTTTTTTTTTTCTTTTTTACTTTAGCTTAGATTCTTACCTTTCAAACCGATGTATACAATTTGAACCTATGGCTCCTTTCCCATTTCTAATATTATTTATATACGTACTCTTTCCCTTTACTTAATACTTAAAGATTAGAATTGCCAGAATTTTGTGTGTTTCATAGGTGTTTTAAAAAATCCATCTGGTATACCTTATTACTTAGCTTCATGGTATCCATCCGTCCCTCCTATTACCCCACGTCCTGGTCAGTGGCCCATCCCCTCTGCTGTGCTGCTCCTGTTCTTCAGGGAGAAGCTGTCGCACTCCCAGCTCCCAGGAGGGGTGGCTCCTTGGTCTGACGGAGTTAGCATAGTGCAGTGTCCCGGCCACCTGACCCCGGTTGGGTCACCCAGCCAGCATAAGGCATGGTTAGAGGGGAGACATGACACTCTTTCTCTGAATGTAGATGAGGAAGCAGAAGGATGTGGGCTGTTGACAACCATTTTTTTTTAAAATTTTAATTTAAATTCCAGCGAGTTATCGTACAGCGTGATATTCGTTTTAGGTGTGCAGTATAGTATTCGGCACTTCTGCCCAACACCTGGTGCAACCGGCAGCCATGTTTTCAACAAAGGAACCAACTCAGCATGAAGTTCACCAATGAAGGGAGGAGACAGATTTGAAGCCTGTTTGAGTGGAAGTTTCTCTTACTTGGGGACTCCTACATGGTACAAACTAACTTTTGGTTTTAGTGCTCAAATTTGTTTCTTTTTGTTTATTTTATTAAAGCTCTTTTAGCCTTAGTAATTCTAACTGTCTGCTTTGGGGGGATTTATTTTACTCTCCTTTTTCTAACTTCTTGAGTAGTGGGCTTAGTCAGTTATCACAGACTTCTTTGGTTTCTAGTATTTTCACTTAACCGTGTAAAATTTCCTGAGTCTCACTTTGACCATATTTCACAGGATTTGGTATGTTGTGGCCTCATTAGCGTTCATTTCTATATTGTTTCTAATTTTACGTTACATGTATTTTTAAGGAAGACTTTATCCAAACTTTATTATGTAACAATTATTTCATGCAGTTTTAGCTGTATTTCTTCTTTTACGTTAAAGTGATTCTTGGGGCGCCTGGGTGGCTCATTCGGTTGAACATCCGACTCTTGGTTTTGGCTCAGGTCATGGTCTTGTGGTTCGTGAGATCGAGCCCCGCATCAGGCACCATGCTGAGCGCGAAGTCTCCTTGGGATTTTTGCTCTCCCTCTCTCTCTCTGCGCCTCCACCCTCAAAATAAATAAATAACCTTTAAAAAGAATAATTATTTTTTTGTATAGAATTTATTTCAAAATATTTTGCAACCCAGACTTTCCACCATATCCTATTAATCCGAACAAGTGATGCTTTGTTATAATTGGAAATTACACAGGGGACAATCAGGCAAAAATTATCAGTAAATATTGTTGTTAAACCTCATGCTGTATTTTTTATTTTAATGCAAGAGTTACGTAGAAGGGTGTTGTTTAATTTCCTGATGGATCGTTTTGGGGGAAGATGGGGACTTCCTTTCTTCCCCCCTGTTAAAACTTATATCACAGTGTGGTTTTAATTATTGTTGTGTTTTGGAATTTATTGGGGTTTTATTTGTGCCTAGTATTTGGTTAGTTTTAGTGAATGATTCATGTGTGTTTGAAATGAAAGCCTTGTGTGTTTTGAAGCAAAGTTCTAGCTGTAACTCATTGAATCAGGCTTGTTGATTGCATTATTCAAATCCTCTCAACACTTCAGATATCTTATGTCTATATAATCCATTAATTTCTGAGAGGTTTACCACAAAAGTTAAGACTACTTTTTGCAATTCTAGCAATTCTTGCTTTTTGTTTCAAAGCTATGTTGCTAAGAGCGCCAGGTACATGTTCGCTGTACCTTTGTGGTGGGTTCTACCCTATCCATATAAAATTTGCCTTCGATGGTATTTGATTTTTTGAAGATGCGAATCATAGAATTCATTCCTAATTCTGCTGTTCTAATTGATGAGGGGGTATATATAATGTTATGTTTTGTACATGTTTCCTAAAAGTTTTCCTTGGGTTTATTTTAGACCTTTTGTAGTTTCTTGATTTGAGCATTTAATTCACTTTCCTTCATTATTCGATAATAAATACCTTTAAGGCTGTAGATTTGCCTTGAAGACACCCAGTAAGTTTTTAATGCATTGCTCTAATTACTAACATTCTTCCAAAGAGTTTGTAGAATGTGATTTCTTCAGAATAAGCTAACGAAGTTTATTTTTAAAAACTTCAGACAAATTGCTCACTCTTGTTATTAAATCCTTGTTTCGTTGATTGCATCGTGGTACAAAAGTGTGGCCCAAACTCTTCAGCTTTTCGGGAAGTTATTGTGGTGTTCTTGGTAGTCTAGTGTGCGGCTGATTTTGATAGATATTGTGTCCCCCAAAGACGGAACTGGAGAAGACTGTCCCTTACGGGGGAGGTTTTCCAGCTTCTCACCCATCGCTGACTGACTTTGCTTTCTAGCTTTGATGCTGTATGTGACCAACGGGCAGAGCTTTATGATGTTACGTAGTCATTGGAATTTCCCTCTTTTGCCAACATAAAGGAACTTTCTTTTTCCATTTGAAGCTTTTGTCCTGAATCACATTTGTTTGTTTATGTTTGTTTCCTTCCTTCCTCTCTCCTGCCCTGTCTCCTTTCTTTCATAGCTTCACGCCCAGTGTGGAGCCCAACATGGGGCTTGAACTCACAACCTTGAGATCAAGACCTGAGCTGAGATCAAGAGTCAGGCGCTTAACCCAGTGAGCCACCCAGGCGCCCCCTGAATCACATTTCTAGAGATAAACATTGCCATTTCTATTTTCACTTACATATACTCACTGTTTCTTTGTCTTTTTGCTTTCAGCTGCTTCCTGTCACCGTATTTTAGGTGGGTCTCCGATAAGTAGCACATGAGTGGACTTTTTTCCTACCCAATGTAAGAATCTTTTACTTTTAAAAGTAGAGAGTTTTTGTATGCACATTGGTGGGGATAAAGGATATGATGGTCTTAACTGAACTATCTTATTGTGTTTCATTGATTGATCCCCCCAGAGTATTATTTTCCACAAAGGCAGGAGAGTAGATAGGGTTTTTCTTCTCTGGATTTTCCCTCCCTCCCTTCCTTCCTTCCTTCCTTCCTTCCTTCCTTCCTTCCTTTTCCTTCCTTCCTTCCTTCCTTCCTTCCTTCCTTCCTTCCTTCCTTGTTTCCTTCCTTCCTTCCTTCCTTTTTTCCCCTCTCTCTCTCTTTCTCCCTGTTTCCCCCTAGAGGAAATCTGATTATAAGAATAATCATTTCCTTGATTTTCTGCCGTGTATTTCTGTTTTTGGGTTTCATACGGTACGTACCTTTTTGTGTCCAACTTCTTTCACTCAACAGTATGTTTATGAGATTGGCCATGTCGCTATGTGTAGTAGGCCACTCTCATTTCGGTGAGTATTGTGAGTCTCCATCCCACCTTTTTTTTTTTTTTAGTTAAAGAACATTTTTTTTAACATTTATTTATTTTTGAGAGACAGAGCATGAGCGAGGGAGGGGTAGAGAGGAAAGGAGATACAGAATCTGAAGCAGGCTCCAGGCTCCGAGCTGTCAGCACAGAGCCTGGCATGGGGCTCGAACTCATGAATCGTGAGATCATGACCTGAGCCGAAGTTGGACGCTTACCTGACTGAGTCACCCAGGTGCCCTTACATCCTACCTTTGATGGCTGTTGGGTAGCCTCTGGTTGGGGCTCTATCCTAGCAGCACTGCTGGGAGCCGTCTCTTGTGTCTTTCCTGCTGTATCTGTGCGTGCCTGTTTGGAGGGCATGCAAGTAGGAGGGGACGTGCAGGTTGTGGGGCAGGCACATACTTGGCTTTACTAAATGATCCCAGAGTGGGGACAGTAGTGCCCTGGTCCATCCCTCTCCCCCAGCACCTTGTTACCCCGAGTCCTCGGCAACACTGGCAGTGGGGTGGAGCAGGAGTGAGCAGTCCTAAAGGACAGTGTGGGGAGCATGGGAGCCCTGGGGAGGGACCTCAGTGGTGTGGTGCGGAGGGGTCCCAAGTCATTTGTTCTGCAACTCATGAAGACCTAGGCCTGCAAGCTGCTGCTTCTTAGGAAGCCACACTCCCAGGCCCCGAAACACTGGACCTCCCTCTACCCAGGAACTGTTTTCTTGAAAATGCAGAACCTGTGGGAAGAAGGAAAACTCAAGTTCCATTCAGTCACCCACAATAAGAACTAGCCATCCCCTTCTCAGTGCCTCAGTTTCCACGCCTCCAGGGTGCCCTCAGAAGGGTTTCCTGAAGGAGATTGGACTGGGCGCTGAGGTCCACGGGTTCTGTAGTGGGCTCAGGATTGGCCATCAAGGCCAAGCTGAGCCTGGGGAGTATTGTCGTGGGCCAGATGCCAGGTACTGTCATAGGCTCAGGGCTAGGCACTGGGAGTGTCATTCCAGGGAGGTATCTGACAGCAGCATCCCATTGTGGCCCCGGCGGGACCTTGCCATGACCACACTGTCTCCTTCTTAGGATCGTGCTGCTGCCCTAACTGGGTGAGCCCCAAACCCTAGCGCAGAGGCCCACTCCCTGCTACCCTGAATAAACAAACCCCAAGTTCTAGAATTCTCACACAGTGGAGATGCCCTGCCCCACCCTGCCCCCACGTCCCATTATGAGGGCCAGTGTAGGCCAGGCACCTGCTAGCCATGGCGTGTGGGCCAGGAGATCTTCGGAGCTTCACGTCTCCATTTTCTTCTGCCAGGCTTGGAAATTCCCACTTTTTAGAAGGTAGGGCTTTCGGGACGTGAGGGAGAGGTGGTGGGGGGGGCGTGTCTTTGCCTGGATTCTGTCCTCGTGCCTGAATTTTTCCATATCCTGATGGGCACATCCTCACCAGACTGCACAGTGTGCCAGCTTAGGGGCCCAGATAGTGTTGAAGTGCCCCCAGTTGGTAAGGGTGACAGTGAACATGAGGGAAGAGCCTTGTTAGAAACTGGGGAACAAGCTAACAGCCAGGGACCAGATGAGCTTTTTTGGGAGGCGTAATCTAGGAGAACCAGGACTTAGGGTGGCAGTGTGAGGTTTGAGTGACTGCGCAACCCATGTAAGGTCTCAACACCCTGTGAGGTGGATTTTACCAGTGTCTCCATTTCGCAACAAGGCCCAGGGGAGTTAGGTGGCTTGTGGAGCCAGGATTCAATACCGGTTTTCAGTAGACTCCAGCCACTGAGTGTTCCCTGTGTGTGGGATGGCGATGCCATGTCTATGGTGAGGTTGATCTACGGCACCTCACACCCCCAAACAATCCATCATGGCTCCCCGCTGACTGAACCGCTGTCCTTGGTGCTGGCACCTGGTGCTGCATTTCCAGACTGAATCCTGCAAACCCTTTGTAAGGAGGTGGGAGTCGGCGTTGTTTTAGATGTGAGCTCTGAGGATGGTTGTTCTCTGAGCCTGGGGAACGCACTGAGGGTGTGGAGCGTAGCGGCGAAGGCCAACCCTGCCCCCTAGGGCTGTCACTTTTTAGGCGGTGAAGTTCATTCTGCAGGACCCCGGCTCCACAGGGCCCTCAGCTTTGCGAGAAAGGAGAGGGCAAGCCTCTGGAACTCCTCTTTTCTCCCACTGGGGGAACAGCCCCCATTGGGGCAGGCTGTAATCTGAAACAAGGTAGCCATAAACCCACCACAGCATGTGAGAAGAGCTGGAAACGCAGCTCCCCCTTGGGGGGAAATGGAAAATAGGACAGCAAGCCATTGGATAGGGACATGAGCAAGAACGGAGCGTTGAGAGAGCAAGACAGGACAAAACTCCATGGAGATGTAGGGGCCCCTGGACCCCTGTGGAAGACCCTGGTTGAGGATAAACGTGTCCAGCCACGGGAGTTTGTGGCAAGGGAGCTGACCTTCTACATCGGATGGTACCAGCAGCCCTGGGACATGGTAGAATGAGCCTAAACATCAGTGGTCTGTGGGGGATTTCTGTGAGACAGGGCCCACCAGATGTTTCTGCTAATGTGTACAGGTCATCATAGGCTATTAACCTTGTCTGTTTATCAGTGGATCCCTCCACCACTGTCATGGACCCTCCCTAGGCAAGGACAAGCCTTGGTTACTGCTGCTGAATCCCTGACACTCTGCTTGGCTTTGCACACTGAGCTGCTGAGGGAAACAGACTTTCTGGAACCGTACCAGCTTCTGAAGGCATAAACACATATCTAGCTTTGGCTCTATGATGATCTGTGACTGAGTGTCAGCAGCTTGTCGGCCAGCCCAACCTTGACAGCAGGCTATATACAAAAAACCCTTTTTATTTGTCTTCAATCTTGGTCTCCAACTTTTGCTGTAGAATCTCTCCCTCTCCTGTCCTCAGCGTTCAGTTATTAAACAGCAGTCCAAGATGGTCCAGTTCAAGATCTCAGTCCTATAACAGTTCAGTGCACTCCCTCTTCTCTCACTTCTGCTGTTGGGGACGGGGTGGGGGCAAGGAGGGGATTGACAAGCAACTCTACTCACTTCCTCATATGTCACAGAGAGCGCCCCTCAGGGAGGTGACCTGCGAAGGTGGGCCCTGGAGTTGTACCAGGCAACATCACTGTCCATTGCTTTCTGACCAGAGCTATAAGCTGTCCTGCTCACGCGTGCCCCATCACTTACCCCTTGACTGGCAACTCGCTCCTCGGATGAGTCTCCTCCTTCATTCCCCCAGCCCTCTGCTTGTGTAAACGAGCAGGGAGAGAGAAATCCTGGGGGTGGTGGCTGTCCAGTCCCCATCGTTTGGGGAATTGCCTTGTCATGTGGGGCACCTGCCACCCCTAGGCCTTTGTCGTTTGCAGGGCTGTACGCAAAGCCCTTCCCCACATGTGCAGTGGCTGGAATGTGGCTCTCTCTGCCTCAATGGTCTGCTGTGTACAGCGGTCTCGAGAGTCTGCATGGGCTTGGCATGGTCCCCTTTCTACCTTTTTCCTTAGAGCCCTGGTTCCAGGCCTGTGGTCACACCAACATCGCCTGCAAGAAGGTGAAGGGAAAGCTGGTAGAGGTAGGCAAGTGGCCATGGCAGGTGAGCATCTTCTTCCTGGGCGCGTACGTCTGCAGCGGCTCCCTCATCCACCATCAGTGGGTCCTCACGGCCGCGCACTGCCTACAGAGGTCAGTCAGGGCGGCCAGCCATTCCCAGGGGCTTTGCTTTCCGGCCTGGGCGGGGGGTGGGGGGCTGGTAAATCTGGGGATCTGGGAGTAGGGGCCCGGCTGGGTTACCTTGTGCTTAGTCCCTGTCTCTCCAACCACTTATGGCCTCACTGCTGGCAATCTGCCTCCTAACTATGGCCCTGCAGATCCAAGGACCCCAAAGACTACTCCGTGAGAGTGGGAGTCCAGCACCTCCTAGAAAACGGCACTCGGCTCCTGCTCACTCGCATCGTGATTCACGAGGATTTCCACAACCTCATATCCCGGGACATTGCCCTCCTGAAGCTCAAGGACCCCATCTCTTGGTCCCCCCTCATCCAGCCTGTCTGCCTACCCAACCCCAAATTCAAGCCATCTCTCGGGACCATGTGCTGGGTGGTCGGGTGGGGACATAAGAATAAGGAAGGTGAGTAAAGACAGGCAGAGGTCCCAAGATGGCGGCCTCTTCCGAACACAGCTCCAGCGCGGACTCATTGGTTCATTCCCTTCTTCACTCGTTCAGTCCCTCGGCAAACTTTCCTGAGCACTTACACATGCCGTACGCTATCCTGACTCTGTTGATACGAAGAGATCCACAGTGCTCTAGTGTAAAAGACACACATGGTCTACATGGGCCTCAGTTCCCAAAGTGAAGTTAAATCCAGGGCCAAGCCCTCACCTTGCAGCGTGGCAGGGAAATTAATCCTGGGCTATTAATGGGATTCCCGGTCTGCAGGTAGCACATGGGCCGTGACCTCAGGAAGTATCAAGGCACTGAGAAGCCATCATACATACTTGTTACCTCAAGGCACTGATAATTCCTGGTTGGTGCCAGCCTAGAGTCCCAGAATCGAGGCGTGTTTGTGGGATCCTGCGCTTCCAGGGGGTGGCACATTTTGGGCTTCTGGGTCTTGACACCTTGCCAGGTAGCCATGGAGCAGTGCTCGAACCCCACCCTCATGAAACCTGAATTATCGCAGTAGTCTCTCCTTGTCCTCGTTCAGTGCTTAGATGCTGCACTGAGCCCCTTGGGAGACTTTTGCTTGGTCTTTTAAAGGAGCTCAGGTGTTTTCAAAAGGTGTGGGCTGGGGTCTTCGTAATTACCCTTCCAAGACGGTAGCCTTGTCTCACAACCCTAGTGAATCTGGACAACTTCAAGATGGAGATGGGTCAAATAGTCAAAGGCACAATGAGGCAGGATCTCTCTCTCTCTCTTTTTCTCTCTCTCTCCCTCCAGAAACCTCGAAGACCCCCTCCAGTCTCCAGGAGGTGGTCGTAAAGATCATTGACAACGACATCTGCCATCAGCAGTACCAGTTCCTCCTCTTGAAGGACGACAAGAATTTCATTGGGGAGGACACGCTGTGTGCCGGCTCCGAGCTGGGCACGGACTTCTGTCAGGTACGGGGTGTGTGGCCCCGGGGAGAAAGGGGACTTGCAGGGATCACGTCTTCCTTCTCACGTGGCGCTGGGTGACCTCATGGAAATCTCCCTTCCTTGGCCTTCGGTGTCCAAGTCTGTAGAATAGGGTGAAAATACTCCTCGCGCCCGTCTACGATGTTGGTGACGATGGCAGTGCTCCTCGGGTCTTTTGAACGTTTCTGAACATCAGTCACGTGCCCAGATGCGGGCCAGGTGGCGGCAGACTTGGCTTTGCCTGAATGGCATCATTCTGTCAGCACGCGTCTGCCTCTTGCATCTTCTGTTCTACGTTGCTTTTGAGATTTCTCCCCATTGAAAAGTGCAGCTCTCATTCTTTCACTGATGGCCGGACCTACGGTATTCTCTCAGGAGCGTGTCACAGTTGATACACTATTGTTTATAACATCGAGGTGGTTTTTTTCATATCACAAACCGCTGCTCTGAATGTTCTTACACACATCTCCCTCTTTCCAGGAATTGCTTGATGGGATGTGTCCTGCAAGGAACTCGGGGGTCGGAGGCTGTGCACACCTTCATCTCTGAGAGTCATTGCTGGGGCGCCTGGCTGGTTCTCAGTTGGTTGAGCATCTGACTCTCGATTCAGCTCAGGTCATGACCTCCTGGTTCATGAGTTAGGGCCCCTCTCTCTGCCCATTCACTGCTCTTGGGATTCTCTCCCTCTCTCTCTGCCCATCCCCTGCTCTCTCTCTCTCTCTCAGTATAAAAACAAAATTTAAATAGTTATTGCCAATTGTTTTCCAAAGGGATCGTGTGAATCCATATTCTTACAGTGCTGTTTGAGAATTCCGTTGTTCCGTATTGTTGGCAACAGTTTTGATACTGTCAGACTATAAACCGTTTTCCATTCTGTTCGATGAGAAACAGAGCAATAGAATCCCGCTGTGGTGGCCGCGTGCGTGTCCCCGGTGACCGGCGCGGCTATGCGTCTCTTCCTGTGCTCCTTCTCCGTCCGTGACTCTTCTTCTACGAATCACTTACTCAGCTATTTTGCACATTTTCCATTGTTTGCCTTTTTCTTTTGATTCTATTTCTATATTCCGGATACTGGTTGTCCTGTGTTCCTTGTGTGTCTGGCATATATGTCGTCCCGGTTTTTAAATTTATCTTTTCGTTACGTTTACACTGTCCTTTGCTGAGCAGCAATTCAGATTTTATTGTAGTCAAGACCAGATGGACTTAATATACAGAAAAAAAATTATATATATATACATATGGAACATTCCATCAAAAAAACAGCAGCCTACACATTCTTTTCATGTGCACATAGGACATTGTCCAGGACAGATTGGTCACATGTTAGGCCACAAAGCAAGTTTCAGCGAATTCAAGGAGATTGAAACCCTCTCAAGCATCTTTTCTGACCACAACAGTATAAAACTGGAAATAAGTTACAAGAAAAAAAAAACTGGAAAAAACAGAGACATGGGGAGGCGAAACAGCATACTACCGAATAAGTAATGGGTCAATGAAGCAATCAAAGAGGAAATTAGAAAATACCTTGTGACAAATGAAAATGGACATATAGTGGTTCACAATCATGGAGATGCGGCAAAGGCAGGGTTTTTTTTTATTTATTAAGTTTTTTTTTTTTAATTTTTTTAACGTTTATTTATTTTTGAGACATAGAGACAGAGCGTGAGCAGGGGAGGGGCAGAGAGAGAGGGAGACACAGAATCCGAAGCAGGCTCCAGGCTCTGAGCTGTCAGCACAGAGCCTGACGCGGGGCTCGAACTCACAGACTGTGAGATCATGCCCTGAGCCGAAGTCGGCCGCTTAACTGACTGAGCCACCCAGGTGCCCCTATTAAGTTTTTTTTAATGTTTGTTTATTATTTTGAGAGACAGAGAGAGACAGAATGTGAGTGGGGGAGGAGCAGAGAGAGAGACACACACAGAATCCAAAGCAGACTCCAGGCTCTGAACTATCAGCACAGGGCCTGACATGGGCTCCAACCCACAAACCGCAAAATCATGACCTAAGCTGAAGTTGGACACTTAACCGACTGAGCCAACCAGGCACCTCCTAAATTTATTAAGTTTTTAATATTAATTCCAGTGTAGTTAACATACAGTGTTATATTAATTTCGGGTGCAAAATATAGTGATTCGACAATTCTATACGTTATTCCTCAGTGTCCATTACGATAAGAGTACTCTTAATCCCCTTTATCTGTTTCACCCATCCCCCACCCACCTCCTCTCTGCTATGTTTTATTTTAAATGAATACCCTCAGTTAAAGTTATTGCTTTTTTCCAACAAGAACGTTTTTTTACTTGAAGCATGTTTCAGAATACATGATTCTAAAAGATAAATATAAAACATTCCAACCAAGAAAAATAGAATACACATTTTCCTCAAGTACACATAGAAGATTCCTCTGGTTAAGTCACACAAAAAGAGACATAATAAATATTACAAATTTAAGAAGGCTGAAATCATACCAAGGATAGTTTCCAACCACAATGGTACAAAACTAAAGATCAACAACAGTAAAAGCTGGAAAATGTACAACGTAAATATTAAATATTTAATATGTAAGTAATAAACAATGCACTACTGCACAAGCAATGGGCCAAATAAGAAATAAAACGGCAAATCAAAATATGTCTCAAAACAAAAGAAAAAGAAAATACAATATTCCAAAACCTATGGGCTGCAGCAAAAACAGATGTTGGAGTGAAATTTATGCTATAAATTCTTGTATAAAGAGAAACAGTTCAAATAAACAACATTATACCACAAGGAACTAGAAAAAGAAGAAACATAGCTGAAATTTAGTAGAGGGAGGAGATAACAAAAAAGAAATCAGAAATAAGTAGAGACCAGGATAAACAGTCATATAACACTGAAAATAATGACCAGTTTTCCCCAAAATAAACAAAATTGGCAATGCTTTAAAAAGCAGTTCTAAGAGGCAAGTTTATAGTGACGCAGGCCTGCCTCGAGAAACACAATCTCAGACAGTCTCACTTTACACCTGAAGGAATGAGAAAAAGAACAAAGCCTAAAGTTACTAGAAGGAAATAATAAATATTAGAGACTGCAAAAATAAAGTAGAGGCTGAAAAAACAATAGAAAAGATCAATGAAACTAAGAGCTGGTTCTTTGAAAAGGTAAAATTGATAAACTTTAGCTAGACTTATCAAGGAAATGAGAAAGGGCTCAAATAAAATCAGAAATGAAAGAGAAGTTCAACACCATAGAAATACAAAGAACTTTTATAAGAGACAACTGTGAAAAATAATGCACTAAAAAATTGGACAACTTAGAAGAAATGGATAAATTCCTAGAAATATACAATCTTCCAAGAATGAGTCAGGAAGAAAAAAAAAATTGGAGCAGGCTGGTTACTAGTAATGAAAGTGAACCAGTAATCAAAAAACTACAACAAACAAAAGTCCAGAACCAGATGGCTTCACAGATGAATTCTAACAAACATTTAAAGAAGAGTTAATACCTATCTTTCTCAAAGTATTCCAAAAAATTGAAGAGGAAAGAACGGTTCCCAATGTATTCTACAAGGCCAGCTCTACCCCGATACTACAACCAGACAAAGACACTATAAAAAAAGAAATGACAGACCAGTCTTCCTGATGAAAACAGAAGCAAAAATCCGCAACAAAATATTAGCAAACCGAATTCAATAGTACATTAAAAGGATCATTCACCATGACCGAGTGGATTTGTTCCAGGAATGCAGACATGGTTCATGATCGGCAAATCAATCAGCATGACGCATCACAGGAACAAAACGAAGGATAAAAATCGTGTGATCATCTCAATAGATGTAGAAGAAGCATTTGACAAATTTCGACATCCATTCATGGTAAAAACTCTCAGCAAAGTGTGTATAGAGGGAAGACACCTCAACATAATAGACGCCATATATGACAAACCCACGGCACATCGTACTCAATGGTGAGAAGCCGAAAGCTTTTCCTCTAACGTCAGGAATGACGAGGATGTTCACTCTTGCCAATTTTATTTATTTATTTATTTATTTAGTAAAACTTTCACCTGTGTTTTACTTTATGCAACATAGTCCTGAAGTTTTAGCCACAGCAATCAGACAGACAAAAGAAATAAAAGGCATCTGACTTAGTAAAGAAGTAAAACTGTCACTCTATGCAGATGACATGAAACTACATATAGAAACCCCTAAAGACTTCATCAAAAAACTATTAGAACTAAGAAAGGAATTCAGTAAAGTTGCAGGATGCAAAATTAATATAAAGAAATGTGTTGCATTTCTATATGCTAAAAATGGAGTAGCAGAAGGAAATTAAGGAAACAGCTCCATTGATCATTGCATCAAAAAGAATAAAATACCTAGGAATGGATTTAACCAATGGTGGAAGACTTGTGCTCTGAAAACTAGAAGACACCGATGAAAGAAATTGAAGGTAACACAAATAAATGGAAAGATATACCATGATCATGGCCTGGAAGAATTAATCATTCAAATGTCCATACTATCAAAGCAATCTACAGATTTGATGCAATCCCTATCAAAATACCAATAGTATTTTTCACAGAACTAGAATAAAACATACTAAAATTTGGGTAAAACCACAAAAGACCCAGAATGGACAAAGCAGTCTTGAGAAAGGAGAAGAAACTGGAGGAATCACAATCCCAGATTTCAAGCTATACTACATAGCTGGAGTAATCAAAAGAATATGGTTCTGAAACAAAAATAGACACAGATCAATGGTTAATTAAAGGAGGCAAGAATATACCATGGGGAAGATTTCTCTTAAAAAAATAATGTTGGGAAAACCAAACAGCTACATGCAAAAGAATGAAACTCAACCACTTTCTTACAACATACACAAAAATAAGCCCCAAATGGATTAAAGATCTAAATGTAAGACCCCAAGCCATAAAACTCCTAAAAGAAAACATAGGCGGTAAACTCCTGCACATCAGTCTAGCAATTTGTTTTTGAATCCGCCCCCTTAGGCAAGGCCAACAAAAGCAAAACAAAATAAAAACAAAACAATTGGGACTCCATCAAACTGAAAAAGCTTCTGCACAGCAAAGGAAAACATTAACAAAACTGATAAGGCAACCCACTGAATGTGAAGAAGGTATTTGCAAATGATATTTTTGATAAGGGGTTAGTATCCTAAATATGTAAAGAGATTCTACAACTCAACACCAAAAAACAAAAACCCTCCAAAAAAACCCTCCAAAAAACTCAAACAATCTGATTTTAAAAATGAGCAGAGGACCCGAATAGACATTTTTCCCCCCAAAGAAGACATTCTTCTTTGATAAGTAAACGATGATAAATAAATGTTTATTTATTTTTGAGAGAATGAGAGACAGAGCGTCAGTGGAGGAGCGCAGAGAGAGAGGGAGACACAGCATCTGAAGCAGGCTCCAGGCTCCGAGCTGTCAGCACAGAGCCTGACTCAGGGCTCAAACTCACAAACTGCAAGATCATGACCTGAGCTGAAGTGAGGTGCTTAACTGAGCCACCCAGGGGCCCCAAGAGTGTGTGACTCTTGATCTCAGGGTTGTGAGTTGGGGCCCCACATTGGGTGTAGAGATTACTTAAAAATAAAACCTTAAAAAAAAAAAAAAAAGAAATGCCCCCTTTCTTATAGCCTGCGTTCCCCTCTTGTTTTGGTCTGTTTCTGCCTCTTGCAGTCTCTTTCCTTTGCCAACACCACTCTCAAATTATTGTAGCTTTTGAATTCTTGTTTTTCTTTTGTATGTGGTAAGGCGAGTCCTCCTTCATTATTCTCCGTTTAAAGAATTTGCCTGGCTATTCTCCCATGTCCATTCCAACCGAACAATTTTAATATCATGTCAAAAAGAAAATCGTGTGGCAATGTTGGCGGAAATTAAGAGATTAACTTAGGGAAAATAGACTATTTTGTTCTATTTCTTCCTGTCAGAGCAAGAGATTTACAGCTTTCTCCAAATAGTTACTGCCTGCTCCTGTTTAAGTATATGCCTACGTGTTTCATATCTCTGCTCTGAGCAGTAGGTTTCCTTTCATTGTATTTTCTGCTGGAATTATAAATATATATAATATAATGTGTGTATATGTGTATATATATTATATATGTATATGTGTATATTATATATGTATATATGTATATGTGTATATGTATTATATATGTATATATTATATATACATATAGTATGCGTATATATATTATATATGATGTGTGTATATATTATATATATATATACATATAGTGTGTGCGTGTGTGTGTGTTTACCTTGTAACAAGCATCCTTTCTGGATCTAGTTGATTCTCTTTAATTTCGTAGGTCCAGAGACACATTGTCTACAAACAGTAATCAATTTACCTCCTTCTCTTCAACGCGTATACGTCTTATTTTTCTTGTCTACTGCAGTGTAAGAACTATATTCCAGAACAATTGCTCTGTCTTCTAGGAGACACTGTGCCTTTTTTTTTTTTTAAAGAAATTTTGTTTTATATTTTATGAAGAGGGAGCGAGTGTGAGTAGGGAAGAAGGGCAGAGGGAGAAAGGGAATTCCAAGCGGGCTCTACACTCAGGGCGGAGCCCACTGTTGGGCTCAGTGCAAGGCTCGATGCAGGGCTCGATCCCAAGACCCTGAGCTGAAATCAAGACTTGGACACTCTGGGTGCCTGGGTGGCTCAATCAATTGAGCGTCCGACTTCGGCTCAGGTCATGATCACGGTTGATGAGTTTGAGCCCCGCATCGGGCTCTGTGCCGGGAGCTCAGAGCCTGGATCCTGCTTCAGATTCTGTGTCTCCCTCTCTCTGCCTCTCCCCCGCTCATGCTCTTTCTCTCTCTCTCTTTTTCAAAAATAAATCAACATTTTAAAAAAATTAAAAAAAAAAAGTGGGACGCTCAACCGACTCAGCCACCCAGGCAGCCCATGTGCCATTTTGTTTTAAGCGTGTCTCTTGTTCAGCAGCATAAAGCTGGGTCCTGTTTCTGCCGGCATATCTGGGAGAATATCCTTCAACCCATTTACCAAAAAGAATGTTTTGTTTTGTTCCCCCCCCTCGCGTTTTGGGTTGAGTTTGTTTTCCACTCTACCTTTCTGCTCTTGGTTTGGAAGTTGTCCTGTCTCATTTTCATTCTTCTACCGGTATATTTTCCACACACGTGTTTGACATTTAATATTAATATATGAACACCCAGAGTCCATCGGCATCTGCGGCTTCCTCCTCAGCGGGACGAGTCCTTCCTTCACCTTCACTTTCTTCACTTCCATCCCCAGACTCATCCTCTCCTTGACACGAGTGAGCTGAACTCTTCCGTTACATCTAAGAGTTTTTAGTGGACTCTCTGGGGCTTTCCAGGCCTACATGCCTATGAGCTGCAATTAGCAATGATTTTGCCTCTTTGATTGTCACAATGGTGACTTTTTTCATGGCCTTGGGCACTTCTCCCCCCAAAACCACCGGGAATGCAGCTGTGCTTTTTCTTGTTGCCGACCTTCTTGGACGCGCTCCTCACACGTCATCACGAAGCGTGGTGCTCATTCACGCAGCGCGATCCGCACGGCCTTTGTGTTTTGTTTTCTTCCACCAGTGAGGCCAGGCTCTTTTTTAAGGCGTATTGAGAAAGGCACCCCCTGTATCAAGGTATAGAATCAACACTATAGTTCCCGTGAAAAATATTAGTCCATGTTCTAGAACATTTGAAACAACATAAATTATCTGCTCCTTGAATGGCGGAGAGAAGTTACCCAGGAAACCACATGGGCCTGTTTTCCTTTGAGGGGTAGTTCGTGGGCAATGTTTTAAGTTGTTTTGCCCATGGTTATTGGACTTCTATGATTTGCATTTTCTTAGAAATTACTCATTTCATCCAGAATTTAAATCCATAAAGAGGAAGTTACAAACATTCTTCAGATTCTGAGTGAGTGTATTTTCCCTGGATGCGTTTCTAGCCTCTTTCCCACTCATGCCACAAAGTATTTGCATTTTCCTCCTCTTTCTGTTTTTCTTGGAAAGATTTACAAGATTTGACAATTTTGTTGTTTAAAAAATTTTTTTAATGTTTGTTTTTTGAGAGAGACAGTGTGTGAGCGGGGGAGGGGCAGAGAGAGAGGGAGACACAGAATCCAAAGCAGGCTCCAGGCTCTGAGGCATCAGCACAGAGCCCAATGCGGGGCTCGAACCCATGAACCATGAGATCATGACCTGAGCTGAAGTCAGACGTTCAACCAACTGAGCCCCCAGGCACCCCAATTTTGTTGTTTTCTATGAACAAGCTATTGATTTCACTTCACAAGGCTATGGCTTTCTGCTTTCTAATTCATGGATTTTCCCCTTTTTGTCTTTGTTAATGACTTTTCAAGTGTCTTGAGCCAAATGTGCAGTGATACATAATTGATGGTAATAATGAATAACTTACTTTCATTCTCTCTTGTTCGATAAAAATATCCAGACCGGGACTCTTCCGTGTGCAATGCAGGCCCCTATCCCACGGGCTTTGCCACATGTGGTATTCTTTTCACTCTACGCAACAATTGTGGATTTTAATTCTGGTTTTATTTGAACATTTGTGAAGGTTAATTTCTTTTCCTTTGATGGGGTAGTTCACATTTTGTTATGGGCTCGGTTTTATTTCATTGTGGTAAGAGAATGTCCACATTTGAGATTTCTCTCTCTCTCCGTTGTTCTGAGTTCTCGTTTTCTCTGAGCTCTGGCGTCCAGTAAATCTTCTCTCTCAGGGAACGGCCCTCACGTTATCATTAGCTTGATTATCAGTGTCTTGATTTTCCCCTTCTTCTTCCATATTCTCGCCTTGCAAAGGCACTTGCTCAGATCTGTTTATTGCACGTCTTTAAAGATGTCTGTATCTTCGAAAAATGCGTAGTGTTGCCGAGTGTGTATTTTAACTTGCATAAATGATATCGTGCTAAATATCGCCTCCTGCATTTGTTTGCTGGGGGGTCTCAGTTTGTTAGAGAATCCACATGAAATAGTTTTATTCTTTCAAGTCCCTGCCCTCCACATGCCCTAGCTATGTCAAAGCTTCTTCCTTCCCCCAAACATCATTTGGGGCAGAGTTCACAGTTTTCAGTTACTTTTAGTTATTATATGCCCCATCTGATTACAGGTCTCGATTTAAAAAAATCAATTTGATTTAAACCTTGCCAAGCCCGACCGCATCTCCCTCCTCCGGCGCTGCTGGGCGATGTGGGGTTCCCTGCCTGGCCAAACTGTTAGGGAGCTGGCAGCCGGAGTGGGCACTCTTGTGTCTCCCTCAACTTCTTTCTACCTTGGCTTTTTATTTTTTAAGTGTTTTTAAAGTTTATTTATTTATTTATTTATTTATTTTTAAGACAGAGACACAGAGCATGAGCGGGGGAGGGGCAGAGAGCAAGAGAGACATCCCTCAACTTCTTTCTACCTTGGCTTTTTAATTTTTAAGTGTTTTTTTTTTTTAAGTTTATTTATTTTGAGAGAGAGAGAGAGAGAGAGAGGGCATGTGCACAAGCTGGGGAAGAAAGAAAGGGAGTGTGAGAATCCCAAGCAGGCTCCACACCAGCAGTGTGGAGCCCGATGTGGGGCTCGATCTCACAAACCATGACATCATGACCCGAGCCGAAACGGAGTCACATGCGCAACCGACTGAGCCATGTGGGCACCCCATTTTTTTTTCAATTCTATCCGCGTCATCAGTGCTTCTCCATCCCCTCACTTTCCGTCTGCACGCATCTTTAAATCTGAAGTGAGTCTCTTGTAGGCAGCGAACAGATGGCTCTTGCTGTTTTGTCTTTTCTGTCACTGTATGGCTTTTGATTGGAGCATTTAATCCATTTACATTCTAAGTAATTAGCGATAGCTATGTGTGTACTGCCATTTTGTTACTTGTTTTATGGATTTTGTAGTTCTTCTCTGATTCTTTCTTCTCTTACTGTCTTCTCTCACACTTTGCTGGTGTTTAGATCTACTTGGATTCCTTTCTTTTTTAATGTATATATATTACATATTTATATATACACACCACATTTTCTTTATCCATTCATCATTTGATGGACATTTGGGCTCTTTCCATAATTTGGCTATTGTTGATAGCGCTACTAATAAACATTGGGGTGCATGTGCCCCTGTGAATCAGCACTCTGTATCCTTTGAATAAATTCCTAGCAGTGCTATTGCTGGGTCGTAGGGTGGTTCTATTTTTGATTTTTTGAGGAACCTCCACACTGTTTTTCAGACGGGCTGCGCCAGTTTGCATTCCCACCAACAGTGCAAGAGGGTTCCTTTTCTCCACATCCTCGCCAACATCTGTTGTTTCCTGAGTTGTTAACTTTAGCCCCTCTGACTGGCATGAGGTGGTATCTCAGTGTGGTTTTGATTTGTAGTTCCCTGATGATGAGTGACATTGAGCATCTTTTCATGTGCCGGTTGGCCACTTGTATTTTTCCCTCAGCATGGTTGCTTTCCATAACTCTGTACTCCAGGTCACTGATCCATTCTTCTGCTTCCTCTAGTCTACTATTCATACCCTTTACTGTATTTTTAATTTCATTTATTTGAGTTCTTTATCTCTGATGGATTCTTTTTTACGTTTTCTATCTCTTTGTCAAGGGACTCACTGGGGTCCTCCACTCTTTTCTCAAATCCAGTGAGCATCTTTACGACCATTCCTTAAAATTCTCTATCAGACATATTATCTCTATTTTGTTTAGCTCCCTTG
Source organism: Paguma larvata (assembly GCA_030068075.1). NCBI lineage: Eukaryota > Metazoa > Chordata > Mammalia > Carnivora > Viverridae > Paguma > Paguma larvata. Next base: position 15,335,562 of record CM057842.1, on the reverse strand, counting down.
CTGTGGTTCTGTCCTGTTCTTTCCCTTGGGACATATTCCTCTGTCTCCTCATTTTGTCTAACTCTCTGTGTGTTTCTTTGAGTTAGGAAAGTCAGCTATGTCTCTTGTTCTTGAAAGTAGCAAACTGATGAAGAAGAGGTCCTGCCGTGCCCTGTGCAGTGATGTCCCCTCTTCCCCAGAACCCAGCACTTCGGGGCTGTCTCCTATGTGTGTTGTGTGCACCCTGCTGTTGTGACTGAGCCACGTTTGCCTTCAGTCCCGTCACTTTGCCTGTTGTGGGGAGGGTTTGGTCTCTGTGTCGTTAGTGGGTCAGTCTGGGGCCGCCTTCAGCTTGAGTTGAGTCAGACCAGGCGTGTACGAAAACCGTGGTAGCGCTGAATTGCAGGGTATTTTCTCTGTGTCGTCCCCTGAAAACTTTCATCAGTGGGTGGGGCCTGCAGTCAGATCAGACGTCTGCCCCCAGTCCACTGCTGGGGCCGCCGTTGGACTGGTATGTGTAGTTATCTTCCCCTCTCCCTGGGGCAGGAGTCACTTTGGAGTGGTACTGCCACCATGCTAGGCTGTGGCACTGCTTTGGATGGTCTCCTGCTGAGGGTGTGTTGGAGGGAGTGTGTCTGCAGGAGAATGTGGTGTGGGGTGCACAGTGCCAGCAAGGTGTGTGCTGTTCGCTGCAGAAGGATGAGCTGGGGCTGCCCGGGAAAACAGCTGAGGCCAGCTGGGATGGCGGGGGCGTGTCCATAGGGGAATGAGGGGGTGGGGGGTGAGGTGCACTGTTCACAAACTAGGTGGAGAGTGTTCTCAAGGGACTGGTTCCCGCATTTGTCCGTGTATCTAGGCTGGGGGGCAGGGGAAGGAAGCGACACCTGCCAATTCTTTTGTTCCTGGAGAAGTCTCCCAAAGATCCCTGTGCCTCCAGCACACACTCTGAGATTAGTAAGTACCTCTCCTTTTCATATGCCCTGGGTGTTTTTAAGCTTCTGCTTCTATGCTGTATCTGTTCGTTATGCCATCTCTTCAAGAGCAAAGACTCAGTTTCCTGTTACCCGCTGGCTCTCCCAGAGCTGAGCCACTGAGTTTTAAAGTTCTGTTAAGCTCCCTTGATTGTAAAAACTGACAAAGTTAGGCCCCTCTGGTTTTCAAAGCCAAATGTTATGAGGATGATTCATTTTCCCAGTGGGGATCCCCTGTGCCTGGGGTGCGTGGGGTGCCTGGGGTGGGGTCTGCTCCTCTTCCTGCCCGGCCCTTGTGGCAGCCCTTTCTCCCACAGACAGTATTGCGGGTCACTTTGGCTCCTGATTGAGTCTCCACCTTTCCTACCCTCTTCAAGGTGGCCTTTTCTCTACATTTAGCTGTGGTGAGTCTGTTCTGCCAAGCTTTGGGTCATTTTCTGGTTCATTGACTCTGATGTGGGTGTTATTGAGGTGTGTCCGTGGGACGCAGTGAGCCCAGGATCCTCCTACTCCCCCGTCTTCCCCAGAAGTCTCCCAACTCTCTTTCTCTGCTTGTTACTGTTCAGGGTGTCCTCGCATATACTAAATATTGACCTCTAGTTGGCTTTAGACAGAACAAATGCCCTATCTTAACTCATCATCTGTCTTCAGTGAGATTTGGTGCCCTTCACTGAACAGACAGTCATAAATTTGATGTACTTAAGCCCAACGCATCTCCCTTCTTCAAGGTTGTGGGTTTTGAGCCTTATGCAAATTTTTTTAAATGTCTATTTTTGAGAGAGAAAGACAATGCATGAGTGGGGGAGGGGCAGAGAGAGAGGGAGACACAGAATCCGAAGCAGGCTCCAGGCTCTGAGCTGTCATCCCAGAGCCCGACATGGGGGTTGAACACACGAACCGTGAGATCATGACCTGAGCTGAAGTCGATGCTTAACCGACTGAGCCACCCCGACGGCCCGAGTCTTATTTTAAAACATATCCTTCATCTTAAGTCAAAGTCATGATCCTACATGTTTTTAATGAGCTTTATCTTTTTAACTTTTCACATTGAGGGCTTTGATTCCTCTGAGGTTTTGTGATAGCAGGCAGGACCCAACTTCATTTTTCTTCATCAGTTTCCCCACCATTATGACAGAGACCTTTCCCAGAACTTTCTGGAACATGTGCCACATCTCCTCACATACAGACACCAGGTTGGCTCTCTTTTGTGTGATCGGTTGATTTTCCTATTTTTATACCACTACCACGGTTTCTGTCATTTCGGCTTTGAAATATATCTAATGCTGTGCCAGGTCAAATCTACCTCCGGCCTGTCTCTTTAATTTGCCCTTCTTTCTCAGACCCGTCATAGAACTCATGGACTAGTGTCCTTCGTATCAATTTTAGAATCAGATTGTCAAGATCCTGAAAACAATCCACCTGGCATTTTATTTGGAATTGCTTGAACTTTAGAGATTAGCGTAAGGAGGGTTGGCATTACTCTCTTCTTAAATTGTTTTTACTCTCTATTGGACAGAGACAAAAGAATATTCATAAAATCTGTGTAGAGAATAAAGAGTAACACAACCAACACCCATACCCTCCCCACCAAGCCTGTGAAATAGTGCTGCATTACCAGAAACTTCGAACCTTCCAGGTGCGCTAATCCCTAAGTCTTAACCCATGAGGGCTCTGATTACGGTCTCGTTTTTTGTTTTTTTTCCTGCTGGCTGGCATTTGCTCATGGTATCTCAACTTCCCTGTGTATGAGGTGATGTTTTAAAGAGTGAGGAAATGTTTTCTAGAGTGTTCTCTGTGAGATTCCCTGAAGCATGGCCCCCAAAGGTGGTTCCTTCAGACGGGATCTACATTTGCGTCTGCCAGGTAACTGGGCCTATGCCCACCCCAGGACCACTTTGAACCGCATCCTTGGCTGGGGTCCTTGGAACCACCCACATCTCGTGAATTCAAGCGGCAGGTTCGCACGAGGGCAGGTGTTCCCAGTTCCTCCTCACTCGGAGGGTGTGGTCCTCCTTGGGAGGTGTAGCTTTTTGGCAGAGGCTTCGTCTTGGGCTCCCCTCCTTGGGCAGGCCCTGGGGTTTGACTCTTACCTCCCGCACCCATGAAAAAGACTGTGAAAAGCTGAACTGGGTCTGGCCGGTAGCCTCGGGACAAAAGCCATATGGGCCTTGCTCCCCTCCTTGGGAGGAGTCTTCATTTTCTTGCCAGCTCATTTATAATGGTAAGGCTTTCATAGCAGCGTGCATATTTAGTTCTCTTCCGCAAGGTCGGGTCGAACCTTCCGTGTCGCGGGAAGCCAAATGCTGACATCTGGCATTTGCGTGTGGTTTTAAGTTGCCTCACCTAAGAACAAAAACATATCTTTGCCTTGAGGTAGGTCTTTTATATTCTTAGGCATAGTTTTATTATCATTTTTTTCATCAAGTGTCTCATGCCCTCTTCATTAGATTATGTTCTTTAAATCTTGGTTTGAATTACATTATATACTTATATCTGGAGAGAGCGAGCGAGAGAGAACGCAAGAGAGCTGTTTTTCCAATTTATAACACATCTCAACAATACAGAGGGTATAAAGAAAGTTAAAAAAAAATCATAAACCCACCATCAGCAGACACAACAGCCCTTGCTTTTCGATGCGTGCTGTTATAAGCATTACTCTTAGACACGCACCTGCCTTGCACAAGGAGGGGGCTGGTTTGCATTTCAAATAGTTCACTCCGCAAGCATGAGCGTGGGAAAGAAGGGCAGCACCCGGGACAGCTCGCAGGGGTTCAGGGAGGACAGAGGTAGGGGACTCGGGGTTCCGGTCAGGGAGGTAGCAGGAGAATGGAGAGAGAGGCCAAGCGTGGTCCTCAGCTGGGCCCCAGTGCCGAGCTTCCGTGCCACGGAGCAGGCTCACGGCCACGTTACCGAGGACAGCACAAGCCTGACGCGGCTCCTGCTCAGGATACAGCCCAGGAAGGCGTGAACTTCCGCAGGGCCTGCAGCGAGGCCCTCCCGCTGCCCCCCTCACGCCTCCCCCCTCCCCTCCACAGGCTAACTCTGGCAGCCCCCTCGTGTGTCGGGTGAACAGCTCCTGGATCCAGATAGGGCTGGTGAGTTGGAGCTTCAGCTGCAACCAGAGACGCTTCCCAGGCATCTACACCAGCACCTCCCACTTCACCTCCTGGATCAGGAAGCAGACCCGCGACATGAGGTTCTTCAGTAGGGCCGGCCCTGCCTTCCCGAGCCCCGTCATCCTCACTGGCTACATTCTGCTGGTGTCCTTGGGCTCCCTGTGGCTCTTGTGAGCGGCGTTTCCGGGGCGGGCGCGCCCGGAGGCCGCTTCTCCTCCCTCCGTCTGCCCTCAGAAGTGGAGACCCAGGGGACACGTGACATCGGGGCAGCGTGCCCTTGGGGGAGGGTCCCAGAGCCGCTGTGGTCAGAGTTGTTCAATGAAGTAGCTTGAGTTTTGTGCCACAGAAGTCACCATCTTTCTTCTCGACCCTTCGGAACCCTCTGCAGCCCCGGGAGGCCTGTCTGTCCCCTCCAGGGGAGCTGTCCCTGAGGGGCTACTTGTGCTGTGCTGGCTGCGTTTCCCCCTCGGGGCTGCGCTTTCCCTTTCTGCCAAATACGAGGTGGGACTCTGTGATCCCTAGTCCCTGCTTAATCATCTCAGCACCCCAGCAACCCCCGCCTCCAGGCCCTTCCTTGGGTCTCTGACAAGCAGTTTCCCTCAGGCCTTCCTAAGAGAATTTAGCTTCTTCCCAAGGAACTCACAAGTGACCAGACCTGCATTTATGGACTCTGTTCCAGAACCTGTGAGCCTCTCCCAACCCTTCAGATCCCCCTAAGGGTCTACGGAACCCGACCGGTTCCTCCTCCCTCTCTGGCAGAGATGGATGGTGATGGGGGAGGGGGGAAAAGGGGGGCAAGGCAGAGCGCTTGCTGGGATGAATCGTGTGAGGTGACTGTGCCCTGAGCTCCCAAGCTGCCTCCGTGACCTCCGTCACGCCCCAGGGAGCCAGAGCCCTGCCTCCGTGAGGAGGTAGTGGGGGGTCGGCTCAGACCTGGTGGGCCTCGGGTTCAGAGCCCTTGCCCTATGGGCAGCGAAAGCGCAGTGGGTGTGATTTGCTGTCTTCGCAGAGATTGGAACACTGCATGGGCAGCCCGAGTGTCACCCAAGACAGCGGGTCCTGGCAAAAGTTAGAATGTCCTGACTTGCTTTCACTTTCACCTAGAATTCCCAACGGTTTTCAGCCCTCATAGGATTTCATCACGATACTCTTTAATCGTGTTATCTGTCCGTGTCACTGAGCCATCAAAATGTTCCCCAAATTCCAACATCCCTTCAAGTGGCCTTCAGCTTCCAGAAGGGTCTGCTGGTTGCCATCACTCTTTTTCTGAGTAGAAACCTCACCTGTGCCGTCTTTCTGAGGCAGATGGGTCTATAAGAGAAAAGCATTTGGTGAACGGAGGGAGGGGGGGTGCTGCTTAAAATTTTGCAGTCTTCGAAAATCCGTTCTTGAGAACTTTTCCATCTGTTTGATTTCAGTTCCTCCCGGGAGCAAAGCCCTACTGTAGTTAGCAAGCTAGGGGGAAGGTGGACCCCTTGAAAACCCCGGAGGCCAGCCCCAGGGGTCAGGTCTCGTCTCACCGGGGGAAGGATGAAAGCAGGACCCCCAGCTCAGGGTATCGGGCTGCAGGAGGGAGGAGGTGCAGGAACTGACTGCGGGTAGCCTGAGGGATTCCAGAAGGTGCCTGGCTCCTCCGAGTGAGCAGCAGTCAGCACCCTGCGGCCCTGACACCAGTGGAAGGGAGGCCAGTCAGTAGGGGCGCCCGCGGGCCAACACGAGGAGCACCACCGCGGGTGGCCACTGGGGGGCGCCCGCAACCCCCCCCGCCACAGCAGACGCCTGCGCCGGGGCCGACGGGGGGCGCAGTCGCGAGACGAGCACCGCGTGGTCGCTGCCACCCCGGGATGGAGCCACACTGCAGGACGCGGGCCCTCCGTCAGGGCCCCCAGGGCCTCAGGGCGTCTGTTGTGCTGCTGCTGCTGCTGCTGCTGCTGCTGAGCCCCGCCGGTGAGCCCGGTCCCGCCCCCTCCCCCGGGCCCTCGCCGGACCTCATCTGACTCCTCTGCGTCCTTCCGCAGGCCGCCCGGCCGCCCAAGCGCAAGAGACACCCTCCGAGCCCGCTCCCGCGGCCCCCACCGCCACCTGGCCCTCAGGCGGGCCTCGCCTTTCCCGCCAGGCCCCCACTGCCCTGTCGCAGTCCTCGACCCTCAAGACCAGCCCTGTTTCTAACGACAGCATCAGCTTATTTCCCAGTGAGTACCAGGGACTCCACGGTGGAGGAGGGTGCGGGAGGAGTCCTGAGGACCTCTGAGCCCTGGGGACGGAGGGCAGGGAGGAGTGAGAAGAGACGCTTCTTTTCCCGGGGTTCCTGAGCATCTCCTGTGGGCCAGGCCTGCGGCCTGGTGAGGCGAGGGACGGGGGTCAGGAAAGTGGGAGGAGCCTGGGGCGGGCTCCAGGTTCCCGCCACCCTGAACTGCCCCGAGCTTCCGGCCCGGGACTTAGGGGACCTCCAGGACAGGTTTCGGGGAGCCTCGGAGTGCCAGCCTTGCAGCAGTGGCTTTCCAGCAGTTGAACTGAGACCCGCGGATTTCCTCCTTGTGCTGGAACTCCGGGCGCACAATTTAGCTGCCACAGAAAGCCTCTCCCCTCTGCTGCGTTAGCCTTGCCAAACGCGGGTCCTGGCCCATGCACGCTCATCTCACAATCCACGAATCCCCCTGGGAAACCCCGGGAGGAGGGCTGCTGGGAGGTTGGGTACCTACATCTTCCATTTGAAAACTTTTCCCAAGTGGCCGCACCCGCTGACACGCACTCCGGCAGGAGCGAGCAGTCCGGGGCGGTAATCCTCACCCATACGTGGTGCCAGGGACCCTGGAGCTTGCCCGGCAGGTGGAGTGGAGCGGAACCTCACTGTGATTCAAGTCTGCATTTCCCTGAGGACTCGTGGGGCTGAACAGTGTGGGCTTGCCGCTGGGGCTCCGTCCTCGGGATGTGTCTGTTTATGCACCTGGCTCCTTTTTCTCTTGGGTCGCCTGCTTTTTTGTCCTCACAGAATCACAGGAGGGATTCCCAGAGGAGGGAGAGAGGGGTCTGCCTTGGCCGAAGTAGGGGGAGCCAGATGGAAACATGGATGGGTTTCTGAAGGTTCTGGCCAGACCTCAGGGGCTTCTCAGCTGGTACAGAGGGGCCAGGGCTGCACCCGGCTGGTGGCTGGGAATGCTCTGGGGCCTGGACCAGAGGGAGGGATGCCTGGGGAGCGCCGAGGCCCTCTGGAGACTGCAGACCTCAGTCCTCATGTGGACAGCGTCATACCAGGGTGACCAGCGGGAAAAGAGAATCACCGTATGAGTGTGGGCCGGCTGCTGGAGAGGCGGGGATCGGGCCGAGGGGCGGGGAGGGGAAGGCGCCTTGCGATGGGGCTGGAAGATTCCATCCCGCCTCAAACTCTCACTCTCCTCCTCAGCCTGCGGCTCCTCCTTCGAGGAAGACCCCACCCTCAGGGACCCAGAGGCCGCGGCTCGACGGTGGCCGTGGATGGTCAGCGTGCGGGCCAACGGCACGCACATCTGCGCCGGCACCCTCATCGCCTCCCAGTGGGTGCTGACCGTGGCCCACTGCCTGACCCAGTGAGTCGGGACCCAGGCGGGTGGGTAGAAAGGCATCCGGAGCCCCTGGGGCCCAGCCCTTCCCGCCAGCTGGTCCCTCAGCAGCAGCCGGGGCCTCTGCAGAGCCCCACCGGCCCAGCCCCAGCCCCACTTCAGCTCTTAGCGGGTGGAGGCTGAGTCCTGCAGATTCCTGCTGGGGGGCTGGGCGCTTGCTCCCCTCGCCCGGCTCCCCAGTCCTGCGCAGTCACGCCACAGGTAGGACATGCAGGCTTGGAAGCCATCGGCCAGGGCCTCCTTCCTCCTCTCCGCAGAAAGGAGCTCCTGATTCTTTCGCTCCTCGCCCTTTGCTTTACTTACTCGTTCCTTCCTCTGTCTGACTCAAAACCTTGGATGTTCCTCTGGAACCAGCCCCCGGCCTGGGTGCTGGGGGCAGGGAGGGGACGCACCACTCCTCTCGGGTTGCCAGGGAACATGGGATGAGAAGACAGAGGAGTCTGGGCAGTGTGGGGACAAGAGAGGGGGCATGCCCACGTTCCAGGGGGCCAGAGTGGTGGCCTGGCTTCGAGGGCCGACCACGGACAAGCGTGCTCCATGCCTAAGGGCCGACGTGGAGACTTTAGGGGCATGCCGGGAAAAAGGAGGCTGGAGGGCAAGGCCATGGCCGATTGACTCGATTGTGCTGGGCCTCTGTCACTTCCGGGGCCCAGCGCGGGCTGCCAGAGTCCAGGGTTTGGAACCAGAGAAAACTGGGTCCACGTCCCAGCTCTGCCACTTCCTAGCTGTGTAGCCTTGAGCTGTTTGCTGGGCTTCTCCGAGCCTCGGTTTTCCTCTCCGTAAAGTCCAGGGTGGTTGTAAAGTTGGGCCACACAGTGCGTGCACAGGGGGTGTGCGAGGGGAAGGCTCAGGGGGCGGGAAGCAGCTGGGCAGCCCTGCCGGGGTTTGCTCAGAGTGCACCAGTGGGGTGGAGCGTGGGCTGGGGTGCCTGGAGCTGATGACAGACCCCCCCCCTTGTGGTTCCCCCAGGAATGATGTTATCTACTCGGTGCGGGTGGGGAGCCCGAGGATTGACCAGGTGTCTCAAACTACCGCCGACGTCCCAGCACTCCAGGTCATCGTGAACAAGAGGTACCGGTCTCATCGGTACTGGTCCTGGGTGGGCCAGGCCAACGACATCGCCCTCCTTAAGCTTGCACGGGCGCTCAAGTACAACAAGTACGTCTGGCCCATCTGCCTGCCCGGCTTGGACTTCGAGACGAAGGACCACTCTGTCTGCACCGTGACAGGCTGGGGACTCCCCAGGGTTGACGGTGAGTCAGAGCCTCCCCAGACCGGGTGGGTGGGGAGCGTGTGGGAGAGGACCCGGGCGCAGGCCGGGGTCTGAGACTTTTGTCCGGCTCTCCTCTCCTTCCCCTTGGGGATCTTGGCATCTCCCCATGGCCGTTCGGGCCTTAGAGGCCCCAGAGTGCCCGTGAGCCCTCCGCCCCAGGCCAGGGCATGTCAACAGGACTCCCTTGAGGGCAGAGGGGGCGCAGAGTAATATCTTGCTGGCTGCACGTGATTGCGGGACATCAGGACTTGAAGCAGGACATCTTGAAGTGGGGGGAACAGGATTCTGTGACTGTAAAAACTTCCCCGACGACCTCCCGTGGTTGACTCAGGGCGGTCTGCACCCAGAGGTTGGGAGTCACTCAGAGGCCACGTGTGGCTGCCTCCCGCTCCTAGTGGGCCTCGATCCCTGTGTCACCCCAAGGGCTGGAGCAAGGCCCAAAGGGCAGAGTGTTGTCCCAGGCCCATCCAGGGGGCATTTCCCTAGGAGTCTTAGGAGTGCCCAGTCCATTCGGGGAGCCCCTCTTTTTCACAAGAGAGGTGCCCTTCCCTGTGGCTTCGCCGAGCCTAAAAAGAGCCCGCAGCAGCTCCAGCCTGAGGGTGGGGGTGGCTGTTTGTCTTTTCCTGCCACAGCCCGTCTAGGGAATGGCTGGGGATCGTTGGAAGTCTGTCCCCCAGGGGCTCCGGCTAGAGAGAGAGACACACTGGTGAGAGGAGGAGGAGGGGAGAGGAGGAGGGAGGGGAGCACACAGTGCCCGGGGCCCACAGAGTGGGGTCCGGCCTAGCGAGAGCAGAAGAGGCGTATGGGGAGGGCTTGAGCAAAGGGGGGATTTGGACCTGAGTGGGGCCGGGCAGGACTTGGGAACAGAGGAAGGTCAGAAGGTAAGCTGCCGAGGCAAGAACGGACCCGGTGGCCTGGACTCTGTAGGATTGAGAGCAAGCCCGGCAAGGCCAGACTGAGGGCGGCCTGCTTCAAGACCTCCATGGAGGGGTGCATGAGAGGGCGGAGGAGCAGCTAGGAGCCGGGAGGAGAGCCGCCAGGCTTGCAGCAGTGAGAGCACCAAGCCTGAGCTGCGGGGGGCGGGGCCTGCCCTACAGGCATATGGCCCCAGTTCCGGACCATTCAGGAGAAGGAAGTCACCATCCTGAACAGCAAGGAGTGTGACCAGTTCTACCACAAGTATTCCAAAGTCCCCTCTGTGGTTCGGATCGTGGACTCCCAGATGGTCTGTGCCAAGGACTTCGACAGGGAGCAGTTCTGTTATGTGAGTGCTCCTCTCGGTGCTCCCTCACCTCCAAGGGTGCAAGGCCAGGAGTGGTGCTGGGGTGCAGGGCAGCAGGGCCGGAAGGGGAGGGGATGGGAGCACCGAGGGGGGGTGAGAGAGAAGAGGGGATGGTGGGAAGATGAGGGGTGGGGGACTTGGCATGAGAGCGGGGAGGCGAACCCCTGTGAGGGAGGGTCTCCTGGGCCTGGACCTTGAAGGCACCCCTTGGGCGGGGTGGTGCGGGGGGCTGTGGGAGAGCTGCGCCCTGAGGGCACCCTGCTCGTCCTTGAGCTGGGGCGGGTCTCCCTCCAGCCACCCCCGGCCCCCCTGACCCTTTTTGTTCCGTCACCCCTGCCCGCAGGAGATAAGCGGTGAGCCCCTGGTCTGCGCCGTGGACACCACGTGGTACCTGGTGGGACTGGTGAGCTGGGGCCCCGGCTGTAAGAAGAGCGAGGCCCCGCCCATCTACCTGCAGGTGGGCTCCTATGAGCGGTGGATCTGGGAACGCTTCAACGGGCAGACCCTGCCAGCCCCGTCCAGGGCCCTGCTCCTGGTGCTAGCGCTGGCCCTCAGCCTCCTCGCTGCCCTCTGACACCCTGGTGCCGTCCCCGGGGGGTGCCGCCCTCGCCCCCTGAGCCCAGAACGCTGCGGGTGTAGCTCTCCCAGCCCCGCAAAGCAGGGCAGAGCTGAGGTGCTTGATTAAACGCTTCTCTCCCCCAAGCCTCCTCCTTCCTGGGCCTGCTTGAGTGGGAGGTGAGAAAGCCAGATGGGGGGTGAAGGGGGACTCCAGACCGTCTCTATTGAAAGGTGCAGAGCACCCGGGTCTGCCTCCATCTCTAGGTTTGGGGTGGATAGGGACGATATCAGGGTGATGGATGGTCTAGAATGTTCTGTCCGGCACAAGCTGGGCTGCCGGGACGCAGAGTGAGGCTGGGGTAAGCGCGCAGCTCTGTCTGGGCCCGGGAGGCGAGCGCGTCCTCTTCTGTGGTGCTTTCCTGGACTTTGGTGGCTGGAGCACACCCTGGCATTGCCCTGGAGCACCGCAGCGAACTTCGATCATCCAGCCCTGCCCCCTGCCCAGAGACTGGGGCAGGTGCCCCCTGGATCGGACACGACCCTTCAGCGGCCATGCGTGTGCGTAAAAGGCTCGTGGGGGCCCCAGGTCAGGGCAGACGGAGCCCAGGCCTGGACTTGCCCCAAGCCTTCCCAGCCGTTTCCCTGTTCGACTTCGAGCGGCCCCTGCCCCTCTGGGCCTCTGTTGCCTGGGCCGCACAGGAGGGCCCTGACCTGTATGGGTTCACCGACCTCTGCCACAACCTGAACCTCCTGTGTGAGAAGCCCATAGGGCTGGACCCCGAGGGCAGGGTCAGGGCTCACGCCTGGCGGAGTGAGCACCCTAGTGCCCAGAGCAGGTCGTCTGCAGTTCCTCTGCCCGCACACTGCTCCATGACCCGTGCCTGCCTGGATCCCTCTCCTTGTAGAAGGGTCACCCAGCTGCAGGTCAGAATCCAGATTTGACTCCTCCGTGTCCCCAGCACAAGGCTCAGGCCACCGAAGACCTACCTAAAGCCACAAAGGGGAGGGGAGGGGAGTGGAGGGCGGGCGGCTTCCTCCCTGGTCTTGATGCCCAGCTGGCTGTGGCTGTCCCTCGGCCTCTCTCGGCCGCCGCCCCTCCCTCCAGCTCATCCTAACTCAGGCTGGGAGAACAGTCGAGGGAGGGAGCTTCGGCCTGGCCCGAGCCACCCCTCCCTGCCGCGTCACCCTCCACATAAATGCTCTAGGCACAGGGTGTCCTGAGGGGCCACCGCAGGTCACTCAGGTGCGAGAAGGCACTCGGCTTTATTGACAAGTCTCTGCAGGCTGCCGAGGTGGCGAGAGATTTCCCAGCAGCTCCCCCAGCTCAGCTGCCTCTGGTGTCTCCCCAGTTTCCAGACCCAGACCTAAGCGTCTCAGTGGCGGTTCGCTGCCATCTGGAAGTCCCTCTGCGCATCCCCTCCCCAAAGATTCAGTCTCCAGGTGATGTTTGGGCCTTCCCCTTCTGGGCAGCAGCGATCCTTCCAGGCGCTAGAGCTGAGATGGTAGGAGAGAGGAAGCTGTGTGCTGTTCTGTTCCACAAGCGGGGGGGGGGGAGGGGGCGGTGGGGGGGCTGGCCCCTAACTGCCCTCTGCAGTGATCCCCTAGGGCCCTGACGTCCCCCACCACAGAGAGAGGACCGCCGGCAGAGCTCAAGCCTCCCCTGGGTTTCTCCAGGATTCCCTGCATCCCCAAGATGGGGCCCAAGTACCAGCTTTCTTCCCCTCTCCCTTTGGCCTGCTGGCCTCGGCCTTCTGAACCCCGACCCAGCCCTGCAGCCCCCAGTCCCAAGCCACCCAGGCCTCACACTCAGGCCCCCAGCAGCCTCCACTCCCAGTCCAGGGTATCTGCTGGGCTGGGGTCCCCTGCCAGAACCCCCACGGGACCTAGAGCAGTTCCCCCCCCGGCCACCAGGGCTGCTGTCTAGCTAAGTCTGAGAGCTGAAGCTTCCCCCAGGGACCCTCCGCCTCCTTGTGGCCAGCCTGGGAATGGCCTCACATTCCAGCCCGTCCAGTCGAGCCATCCCTTCGGAGAGGGAACCCGCTTCCCATCACCCCTGTAGAGCCACGCCTGTTCCTGACGGAAGGGACAGAGGCATGTCCGGGTGCGTGTGCTCTGGATCTGCAGAGGGACAGTGGCCCCAGACCACCTTGGCTGAGCGGCCACGTGGGCGAGGTGACAAGAGCTGAGTCTGTGCTGGGAGGCGGGACACCCGAGGCAGTCCTGTCTCTGCCCCGATAGGCCATAATGATAGGGCCTCGGCCACCCTGTCAGAGGTGAGAAGAGGGCGTGCTGCAGCCTCTGTGGTCCATGTGTGAGCCTGGAGTCCAAGATGCCAGGACGCCGGCCAGGACTCGAGCCCCAGGGCTAACCGGCCCCAGCTGCCACCTCTAGGAAGCCCTCCTCATTTTTCTCCTTTCTTCTTCTTGGCCTCATTCTTCTCATCCTCCTCTACCTTGATGGCCACCGTGTCCACACTATCCTTCTTCTTCTTCTTCTTATCCTCTGTGAGGTAGAGAAAAGGCAGGTGGCGGGAGTGAGGCAGGGTCCTGGGGCCCCCGCCAGAGCCTCCCACATCCAGCCCTTCACTTCCTCCTTCCTTCCAAACCTCTCCTGCCTGCAGAAGAGCTCTGGGTGTTACCTGCCTCACTCGGGCCGATTTCTGTGCTCTGGTCTCCAGGGACAGGGCTGGGGCAGAGGGGAGGAGCAGGGCCACTCTCGGTGGCAGGACGGAGGGTCCGGCTGGCTCGGCAGGGACAGGCGGTGGTGCGGCTGGGGGCCCCCTCCCCGGCCTGCTCACCTCCGGGTATTTCCGTGAGCTCGTTGAGGGGCGGCACAGTCTCCAGTTTGTCCGTGTACATCTTGGCTGCCTTTCGCTGCAGGTACCGGGCTTCAATCTCCTTCCGGGTCCGTGGCACGCGGCAGTTGAAGACACAGCACAGAGTGATAACTGTAGGGACGACAGAGCAGGCCTGGCCAAGGCTGGAGCTCAGACACCCCGGGAATGGTACCCACATTTCAGACCTGCCTTCCTCTACCTAAACGTGTCTCACCCAAGAGACTCTGGCAGAAGGCTCTGTGCTTGGACGAGACCCCTGTGGGCTCCGGGATTTCCGAGTGTCTTTCCCGAGCGGGCCTGGCTTCAAGTGTTCACACAGAGGCCCGCGCTTAGAAGGGCCTCGAGCTTGGCTTAATGCTCTGCCTTCACCGTTCTTAGCAATTTGTGAACGAGGGGTCTCATACTTTCATTCTGCCTTGGACCCTAAATCATGTCATTGGTCTGGGTTCCGGACTCGATTGAGCCCCTGGAGGGCAGGGCAGAGGACTGCATGGTGATTCGGGGATTCCCGCTGCAGCTACCTGGAGGCTGTCCTGTGTTCCCATCCAGGTCTCGGCGCCTAGCGTTTCCTAGTTTTTCCGCTCCAGGCTCCCGAGAGGACCTCAGACACCGGAGGACGTGGCTGTGTCCTCCTCAACCCCCCTGAGGACAAGCCTGGGCTCCTTCTGGCCGTGAGAGCCCACGAGAGGGTGCAGACCCTGCCCTGGGGCGTTCACCTCAGACAGTTATTCCAGGAGCGGTTTTCCGGCTCAGGGCAGCTGTGCCCACGCGAACTGGGCCAGGGAACGAAGCTGGCCTGTCTAGTGACGGGCAGGGCAGGGCAGGGCTGCCAGGGCCCGGCTGGACTGAGTTTATTTTTCTAAGGCCCCACAGTCTGACCACCTTGGCCCCAGCCTCAGAGGAGGGGACGGGGCTGCTTCCTATTATAAATCAGATGACAAGACATAACTTCCTGGCAGACTCCTGGGGGCCGGACGGCCAAGCGGGACGAGCCAGGCCTATTTTAGGGAAGATGCATCAGACCAATGTAGCTGGGGCTGGAGCACCCTTTGGAGTCAACTGGTGCGACTCTTTCAGCCAAATAATGTGGTCCGCTAAGTCTCCCCAGAGTCACGGGATGAAAAAAAATGAATGAATGCACGCATGCATGAGATGGCCTCAAAGCCTTTGCTGCTGAGGACGGACCGGACTCCTGAATGGGTGGGTAGGGGGAGCTAACCGCATCCGGGAACTCTAGGGGGCTGCCTGAGGCCCCAGCAGTAGGTCTGACCGTACACTGCTGTCCAGGGGTAAAGGGCAAGCCTTTCTTGTCCAGAGAGCTGGGTTCTGGTCTTCTCCAGACCCCTGCATGTAGGCCTATGGCCCCAGTCCTACCAGCTTGGGCCGCCTCTTCCAGCCGCCCACCAGGCATGTCCTCTGACCGCGCTTGCTCAGGTTCTCCACGGAGGCTGGTCCCAGGCTCTACGAGGCCTCGGCTTTGAAGGGAGCTCAGCCATTGGCAGCTGGAGCAGGGCCCAAACGCCGCCCCTTGCCTGCCCCACCCAGCCTGGCCTGGTCACTTCTCTTCGACGAAGGGAAAGAAAAAAACAACGTGTCTTGGATCGAATTCCAGGGCCCAGGCAGGGGCTAGGAACGTGAGTCCCCAGGCTGGAGGGACCTCCAGAGGCACCCCACCCCACCCCGGCCTCTCTGCACGAGGTTCTGGGGGTGCTGCTCCACCAGTAGGCGCTCCACCTCGGCCCAAGCAGACTGGGAAGCAGGAAAGAGGTTTCCTCCCCAGGAGATGGGGCTGTGCTGTCCCTACTCCCCAGGCCCTGCATGGAGGGTGGCAAGGGGTGACCTGCTGCTCAGAAGACTCTGGGATGCTCCTTGACTCTCTTCTAGGAAACAGGGTAAGGAGTAGGAGCTGGTCTGTGTGCTTCACGTCCAAGCACCTTGGGTCTGACATGGCAACTTTCTTGTGTGGCCCTAGGCACCTCCAGCGTCTGGGGCCCAGCAGGGCCCAGAGGGGCGTTCTGTGTTTAGAGGCCCCTCAGTGCCTTCACCCCTGCCCCGAGGGGTGCCCCAGAGCTGCTCCCTGGACACGCACCCTGTACCGCTCCTCATGGGCAGGCACTGTTGGCGCTGCGGGGTGGGGTGGGGGGGCACGGTTCCCTCTCTCTGGGCACCTGGGCTGGGGCTGTAGCCACAACGGTCTGTCAGTAGGGCCTCCGGAGAGAGGCCTGGCTGGGTCTCGCCTCGGCTAGGAATGAAACCCAGCCTCTTGCTCAGATCCCGCTCCCACCCCAGCCATGAAGAAATGGTGGTGGTGGGGTGTGGACATTTTCCCACAAGGAGGGCCTTTCTGGTGCCAGGAGAAACAGATGCAAATCAGATGTCCCCATCTCCCTCGGAGTCCTCACATCTGGGTGGGCCCTCTGCTGTGGCGCCACCCTCCAGGGGACCTCATCCTGGGACAGCTCCAGCTCGAACTCGCCCGACCTGGGGCGCACTCAGTAAAAGTCCTCTAGGGGTCCCCTGAGACCTTGTGTGGCTGCCCACCCAGCCGAACTGCACACATGCCCCCGCTGACCTGCAGCGGACAGGACCCTCCTCCGTGAATCTTGTGCAGGGCAGGGGACGGGGGTGGGGTGGGGTTCTGTCCCTTCATTGCCCGCGTCTCCCTCGAAACTTTGCCGGGTAGCCACCTTCGTCAGACTCTGCTTTGCACCCTGGCATCCTCCCCCATCCGCTGACATTTCTCCGCCCTCTTTCCCCAACTCCAGACCCCTGCTCTGGAAGGGCCGAAGGGGGCACACCAAGCCCGTCTCTGTTGAGAGTCTGCATCAAGCAACTCAGTCCCAGGAGAGGAAGGGGTCCCCTGCTCTTAATGGAGGTGGGTGTGAGCCATTCCAGGGGGACGGGATTTGACGAGGCACGGTTTGCAGCCTGGGAGCCACATCTGCTGGGTGTCTGGGGAGCCTCCGGGCTGAGCTGTGGCCGACGATGGCGTTGCTGGGGCTTCTGGGTGTGGGCCCTTTAAGCCTGGCCAAGCTGCAGGAAAAGCATCGGGAGGCCAGCGATAGGGAAAAATGACACGTCCTCATCCTGGTTCAGTGGAGTCCCCTGTAATTACCGTAATTGCCATGTGGCCGTGTCCCAGTTGGGCAGAATACTTCAGGTCACCACCAGCCTGTCAGCCCTCCACAGGGACTTTGTGTAGTTCAGGAGGTGCCAGAAACCACAGTGGGCCTCCTGCGGGCGACTGGCCTGCTCGCACTGCCCGGAATTGCTGCTCTGAGCCCCCGGGGGTGGTGCTGGGGGTGGGGTGCAGGGGTGCCGGGCTCCCGCTCTGGCAGGGGGCGGGGAGGGCGGGGAGCAGCTACTCACTGATGGACAGCACGAAGAGCGAGAAGATGCCCACCACGTGCCAGAGGCGCATGTCCCAGAACACCACCGTCTCTTTGGTCAGCGGGGGCGGCTTTGGCTTGGGCGGGGCCGTGCTGGGCTGCAGGTCAGGAGAGAGAAGAGTAAGCCAGGCAGAGGCCAGGGGCTGGGGCTGGGCTGAGAGAGGCCCAGGTTTCAGCACGGACTCGGCCCAAGTGTTCCAGAATCTCCTAGAATCAAGTGTCTTAGACATTCATAGTCGACACCCTAGACCTTGGGAAGTTCCAGATCTAGAGCAAGAGAAGAAAGCAGAGCTCCAGAACCATGGAGCCAGGGACCTGGGGTACAAGCGTACTTGGGGTGCTTGAGGATACCAAGGCCTGAAGGGGTAAAGGTGGATGGTTTGTCCCAATCAGGTTCAAGGCCCCTTCAGGCAGCCTTCTGGTCTCTCCTGCTCCAGTCCTGGGCCCCACAGGCAGATGGGGTCTCAGGACCAAGGCCAGAGACAAGGCAAGGCCTGCGCTGCCTGGGGGACTTTGCTCTCCGGCACCCTCAGTATGGAGTGGGTTGTGGAGCTGGACACAGGGCCCGTGGCTCGGCTGCCTGGCCAGGACCCCCACCAGGTGACCTCAACAGTCACCTATCCTGCCAGAGTCACCTCTTCTGACCAGAAGGGTAGGCCAGAGTCCTCCCAGGACAGGGGAAGATAATTTGTCTGCAATGAGGCAGCGACACCTAGAGGCCGAAAGCTGTAAGCATGGCTGGAATAAGCCAGTGCAGAGTACGGCATGCCACCTCCCACCTTCCTAGTGGGACACAGCCCTGCCCTGGGGGTCTAGGGGACATGGCCCTGTCCTGGTGGGTCTAGGCAGGACCTGTCCCTGACCTGAGGGGTCAAGGGGGAAAAGACCCTATCTCTGTCACCAAGTTTGGCTGAGGGATGGTGGGGGGGTGGTTAGTGCGTAGAGGGAGAGAGGACCCTGGGGCATCTGTGGAATTCATTGTCTTCCAATTAACTGAAGGCGGACCGACCTGAGGAGTCTCTTCTGGCTCGCTCACAGCTCAACCGTCCATCCAGTCTTTCCCCTGGTCCATGAGCACGGATCGGGCACCTGCCACGAGTTCCTCATCTCATGAACACCACGCTTTGGCACATGTTGGGGACACTCAGAGAGGACCAGGTAACCCAGAGGATCTCTGTGCTTGGGATTGGTACGGGATTCCTCAACTCTTTTCTCTTAACCAGGGTAAACTGGGGTGGGAGACTTCTTTCCCCCAGGCCTCAGTTTCTCCATCTGTAACTTATGGGGGATGGATCCAGGGCTCTCTGGGAAGCTCTCTCTCTACCCAACTAGAGTAGTAAAATTGACAAGAAGTTACCCTCCTCAGCACTATCCCAGGGGCTTCGATCCGTTTGCAGGGTCAGACACATACACGTGGGGTCGAGCAACATGACATCTGGGGGTTCAGGGCACGTGTGTGTGGGGTGGGGGCACATAGGGTTGGACACATATTTGTGGGCGCAAGGCACGCGTGTGGTTGGGGTACTTGTGTGTGGTCAGACATATGTCTGTAGGGTCAGGGCCAGGGTCCTAAGGCTCAGTGTGTTTGGCCTGGCTGGGCGCGTGGCTGGAAGGCTCCGAGGTCCAGAGAAGAGATCTTGGGTTCTGAGCCTGGGCAGCCGAGAGCCCACTTCGACACCTTCTTGTCCCAGCCTTGTTCTGGGCGGGATTGAGCTGACGGTCTCTCCCCGATAGGGATCTTGGGTAGAAGGTAACAGGTAAGAGTGGGGCACCTCTTCGTGGTGGGCACTGCTGGGGGTCTGAACGCTCAAGCTTGGGAGCCCCGGCCAGCCTCCATCAGATGGGGGATGATGCCTGGAGGGGCTGAGGTGGGTGGTGCCGTGGACTCCAGCCCTGCCCATCTTTCTGGTGCCTCCCAGGGTCCCTTGGGCTCAGCCAGGCCCTGGCTCAGGCTGTAGGCAGATGGCAGGCAGAGAGACTCCAAATGCAATTTTCCTGGATGAGCCGGGAGAAGATGTGCTCCCGGGGCCTCGGGGGAAGAGTCCTCGGCTCAGAAGTGTTGCGACACTTACCCTCAGCCTTCTCCCGCACCCAGGCCAGCTCAGCGTCTGCACCTGAGGCCGCAGGGCAGCCAGTAAGGGGCCCAGGTGCACTCTGCGGGGCTCCAGCCAGCCTGGCTCCCCTTACAGGGACACCGGAGCTGACATCTGACTCCGGCCCAGCATTTGATCACACCCCCTGGTCTGCAGCAGGGACAGGCTAGTATCGGGGTACAGAGCTCTGTCTTCATGTCCCTCGGACTCTCAGGTTCAAGACTATGTCCTCTTAGACCCTCAAGATGAGGCTTGTCCTCCCTCTCCATCCTGTCTCCTGGCACCTGCCCCCGAGGGGTCTCCTGGGCGCCTCGCTGTCTCTTGCCTTTCTGTCTCTCTGCCCTCTCCTGTCTGCCTCTGCCTGCACGGGCTCTACCCCCCACACCTCCCTGGCCCTGCCTCTCGGGCCTTCTCCCTCTGGCCTTGTGTTCCAGAGTTCTGGGTCTGGTCTGCCTCTTTAGCTCCCCTTCCCAGCTCAGCAGGAATGCGGTACAGAGGGGAGAGGGGCCAGGGAGGCGCAGGTGGCCCCGACTCTTGCCTTCCCAGCCCTCCCTGACCCCAGCTGAGCCCCCCGAACCATCGCGGCCATCCACCTTCCCTCTTGCTGGGCGCTCAGCAGCTCCCCGCAGTTCTCCCAGCCTAGCGCCCTCTTCCAATCATCCCCCTCCTTCCACACCAGGACCCATCACAACTCTCCCCTGCTTAGAGACCTTTGCCGCCTCTCCATTATCACCAGGACCAAGCAAGACCCCTGAGTCCCTGGGTGCCAGCCAGCCCTGCCCCTCCCCTCCAGGGCCAAGTGCTGCACCTGGAGTTGAATTCAACACACTGACTGCTCTGTAAAGGGTCTCCTCCTCTTCCTGCCCCCACCCTCCAGCTTGGAAAACCCTCACCTCCTTCCCAAGGCTATGTCTCCCCCGTTAGTCAGGGCACCCTGAAGGATCTCTGGAGGCAGAAGCTCTTTCCTCTGGCCAACCCTAAGATCGGGGACTAGATCTCTCCTATCAGACTAGGTAGAGGTCACTGAAACCAAAGATTACCTCCCCTCACCCCTGCACTCCCCCCACTCCCTGCCCTCAGTAGACCAAAGGCAAGAGGATAAGGGTTGTGTGTCCCCCAGCAGCCTGAGCAAGGCTGTATCCGCAGTCAGACCCGGAATCCTTATGATCAGGGTGAGTCTCCCCTCAACCCCCCCCCCTCCGGACTAATGCTCCTGAAATCAGGGGCTGTGCCCTCCCCTCAGACCAGGGACCCTAAGATTGGGGCCCGAGTCTCCCCCAGAGGCTGAAAGCGCAGGAGGCAGGGCTGTGCCGCCCCATTAATCCAGGTCCCCTAGGGCAGCAGGAAGGGAAAAAGGCAACTCCCAAGTCAGAAGGGCGTCCCCTAGCCCTCTGCCTGGCCGGCGACAGCCTCCCCGAGCCCCTGCGCGCAGCCAGCCCGCCTCACCTCCACCAGCTGCCCGGCGACCCCTGCGAGGCAAACCCCCAGCGCGGCGCCGCCCAGCGCCCAGAGGGGCCCCGCGCCCCGCCGCTGCCGCGCCATCTTCGCGCCCGCCCGTGGCTCCGGGGCGAGGCCGCAGGTGGGGGGAGCCAGCGATGCGGGGGCCGGACGCGGTTGGCCCGGTGACTGCCCCGCCAGCCAGCCGGCGCTCGCGGTGGCGATCTGGTCGCAGGCCGCGCGCGAGTGGGCATCATTTATTCATCGTCGGTGTCTGGTTCCCTAGCCGCCCGCCCCCACATCACCGCGGGTGGAGGGCCCGCCCCCCTCCTGGTGGATGAAGTCCAGGTCCCCCTCCCCTAACCCGATCAAGCCGGACAGAGGGGTGAGAGTGGGTGGGAGGGAGGACAGGATGGAGCCAGGTCCTTGAACAACAGGTCCCACTTCCCCTGCCCCACTCGGGCCTCAGTTTCTCCATCTGGGGCAAGGGGAGGAGTTAGAATCTGCAGATCTAGGAGGCCTCTCCCAGTCTGGTGTTCTGAATTTGAAAAGCCCTGCGGGACCCAGGCTCCTAGGCTGGTGGTGGGGGGGGGTGGGCTGGGGGGACGGTATGGCAGGCAGGTTGCCATAGTGACAGGGCTCAGGGATGTTCTGGGCTTTCTGGGCTGGCTTCCTGCCCAGAAACGGCTCTGGTCACTCTGGACACCAGAGCTTGAGGGGGGGAATGGGGGACCGGGGGATGGTATGGTCAGAGTCGCTAGTTCCCAGAGCTCTGGAAGGTTCCTGAAGAAGCCAGCACCTGCTGCCCCACGGGACAGGGAAGGCTCCCCCTGAAACGGCTGGAGGACCATTTTTTGACTCTGGCTGACCTTGAGCCTCTGCGCCAGTCTGATCTCCAATTCTTACCCAGTCTGAGCCATGATCCTGACCTCGCACTGAACCTGGCCCACATGTACTCTGGTCCTGACCCCAGGATGAGCCTTGACAACCCAAGGATGGAGGAATGGAGGGTCTGAGGAGCTGTGGAGACCCAGAGGGCTTTGGAGGAGGAGGAGGAAGGTCTGGGGTAGGGAGACTCCCCTGGTCCATCCTTCCTCTCGCTTTTCTTCCCTCCCTCCCTCCCTCCCTTCCTTCATTCTTTCCCTCTCTTCCTTCCCTCCCTCCCTCCCTTCCTCTCTCCCTTCCTTCCTTCCTTTTCCTTCTTCCTTCTTTCCTCCCTCCCTTCCTTTCCCCTTCCTTCCTTCCTTCCTTCCCTCCTTCCCTCCTTCCTTCCTTCCTTCCTTCCTTCCTTCCTTCCTTCCTTCCTTCCTTCCTTCCTTCCTTCCTTCCTTCCTTCGTTATTTATCTCCTGCCTGCTGAGTGCTAGAGAACCAGCCCAGGTGTTGGACCCCTGCATTCTTCATCACCATGGACGCAGGTAGAGCAGGCTGAGGGGCTTCGGGCATCGGGCCTACCCTCAGAGCCTCATGGGGCTCCTGCCTCGAGGTGCAGCAGATGGGCAAGGGCAAGGCAAGGTCTATAGCAGAGAGCAGAGGGCCGTGGACCCTCACAGGTGACAGGGCTGGGAGATCGCAGGTGGGCAGGAAAGCAAGGGAGCCACTGGCAAAGGACAGCTGGCCTAAGGGATCCTTGACAGTGAGTGGCAAAGCCTGGGGCCTCAGTGGGCTGGGCCACCCCATCCTCCCCAGGCCTGCCCTAGCCAGGCCAACAGGTATTCTACTAAAGCCCAAATCACTTGCCGTCATGGGCCAGGCTAGGGAAAGCCACACTGACCAGCCAGGGAGGTCACCCTTGGGACACAGGGTCAGAAAGGCCTGGGCTGGACTGGGCTGAGGTTAGCGGGCCTGACAGTGGCCGTGGGCAAGCCAGTACTCCTCTCTGCTCTGAACTCCTCGTCTGTGGAATGGGGAGGGCAAGAGCCTCATCAAATGGCTGTTGGGAGGATTAAATTGAACTAAGGATTATGGGAGTGCTGAGCACCTGCTAGCTTTCCCTGCTAGGGTGGCTTGGTCCACGGGAGGTGGGGCGCCATTGTTTCCTGTAAAGTTCATTGTCTTTATGCACCTTTCTAGCTAGAGCTTTGACCCAACGGAGGCATCCCAGATTCCCAAGTCTCCCAAATGCACTGTCAAATACTGTCACACAGGTTTTGATGTCAAATTGCCTTCAAAGAACCAGGGTGCCCTGAAACAGGGCGGTTTTAAGCCTTTATAACCTCAGAAGTATAAAGCTACCAATTTACAGGAAACACCCTTTGAAAGTTTAATTATTTAAATTTCCTTTTCTGCTCTCTGAAGACGGCAAAAGTTGACTGAAAGAGATGATGGAAGGTATTATCCCCAATTCATAAAACGAAATTCGCATGAAGAAATTTTAAGTAAGGAAACTTTCAAATTACGTTTTCTATAGATTTGTAGCTTTAAACTTTATAACTTCTAAAGGTGTTAACGCTTAAAGCTAAGACTTCTGGGGCAGGATCATACGACGGCTGCCAGGCCTCAGTGGGCTGCTTAACCTCTCAGAGCTTCAGTCCCTCATCTGTAAAATGGGTGCGACTATGGTATCACAGCACCTGTGCGTCACAAGCCTTCAAGAAACGCTAGTCCTTATGATTGTTGTCATTATCATCTTGATGCCCCGTTGTCAAACACTGGTGTTTTCTTCTGGTTCTCCAAAATGTGAAATACCATGATGAGAGAAACATCCTTGAAGCCAAAGCCTTTTCCATCTTCGAAGGCTTTTCTTCCTCTCCTCTGTGGACTTACGAGGAATTGAGGGCCAGAGAGGGGTTGTGCCCTCTCTAAGGTCACACAGGAACTGGAGCCTCAAACTTGAGTCTGTGGCCCCTAACCCAGAGTTCTGCCCCCTGTCCAGGACTTTTTCTATTTCTTATGAGGTCTCCGTATTCTTCTGGGGTGGCAGAGCCCTAGATGCTCAGACTCCCCAGCCTGGCTCCCCGGGAAGACAGGGTCATTTCCATGCCTCGTGGCATGAATGCTTGGCCTGCGGAACCCTGTTTGTCCCTTGGGTGCTATTTTTAGCTCCTGTGGGTTTCCTGCAGGGACCCAGTCCAGTCTCTGGGGCCGCCGCGTTGGAAGCCATGGGCGGTATCAGTTGACAGTGGCCTGGGGGACCTGTGGACAGTTCTCTCCTGGAGACCGAACTGTCAGGGCTCAAGGCTCAGCTCTGGGGAAGCGGAGGGTTGGGAGCGGGTATCTTCCAGCCACAGAATGAGGCTGGGATCCGGGACATCTTGGACTTGGCCTGGGCTGAGAGTGGGGGCTGGGCTGCCTAGGCCTGAGATACAGCGGCTGAGGCCTGCTGGGAGCCGGCAGTCTCTGATCTTGTTGGCCCCGGGCCTGGCCCAGAATAGCTCTGGGGCCGGGCTGGGCCTGGTGAGACCCGTGTGTACAGAAGCATGTGCTCGTGTCCCAGGGCACTCACGTGCACAGGCGTGCACACGCACTCCGCACTTGTGCGTCTGTGGACGTTGTGCATACAACTCCTCTCTGTGCGTCTGTGAGTCTTAGTGTGTGCTCCATGGAGCAGCGTGAGTCCGTGTCCGTGTGCATGTGAGCAGAGCTGCCTGTGCCCACATACACAGCTTGCAGCTTGGAAGTCCTGCCAGTGTTCAATAGTAGATGGCTCCGTGTGGCACAAATAAACCTACGCACACACATTCCTGTGACCGTGGCATCATGGACGTGTGCAGGGGACGTGAGAGTGGGGTGGGCGTGTGTGGGCACAGCTGCGGTGGGATGGAGCAAGGGCCCTTGGCTGTGTGGGGGGGACCAAGGGCAGGTGGACCCAGTGGGGGCTGGCCTTTGGGCACTACTAGAGGCACTACAAATGACTTGGCCCTGTCTAAGAGAGAGAGAAAGGGAGAGAGGCTTGGCAGGTCTTGCCCCACTTGGCAGATAATAAAACTGGGCTTGGCAGTGCTGGTGAGGTCACCCAGTGTGGGGGTCGGGTGGGGGGGGTAAGGGAAGACTGGCCCCCAGCTTTCCAATTCCCCTAGATGCAGCTGAACGGGAAGTCTGGGCTGTGGGGAGGAAGCCGAGGGGGCCCTTCCCTTCCTGCTTGAGCCCTGTGCTGCCCTCCGTCGGCTGTAGGTACGGATGAGGACACCGAGGCCCGAAGAGGGGCAGGGCTGGCGCAGAGACACCAAGCACAAAACCAGCGTCCTCCTGCCTTGCTCATCGCACGCTCTGGACAACCTTGCTCTCTCTACATGTGGCCATGGCTACTCTCCAGCCCTTGGCCCTTCCTCCAAGCCCCGGAACCCTTTGCTTGACCATACCCATGTGCCAGGGGACCCACAGACCCACCAAGACCTTGGTCATTTGAGAAGGAACCCCTTGAACTGCCACGTGCCCCCTCTGCCGGGGATCTCTCTTCAGCCTGGCAGGATGGGGCATGACTTCCGCCCCCTCACACTTGAGTAGGGGATTGGTGGGGTACCCTTTCTGCTCTTCCACCGCCGGTGTGGGGCCTGTTGGCCTCAGTGTTGTCAACTATGAAAGGGGAAATGACTCCAGTCATCTCCTGGAACCCGTGTACTGCGGGAAGTGATGGGGGAGGGAGGCCAGGCGTGGTGGCTAGAGGGGGACCAGGCAGCAGACAGCAGGCTCCTTTGTTACAGACTGAACCATTGTCCTCCCCCCTCCTGGGACGAGGCTTCCGCCACCCTTTCCAAGGTCACAGGCCTTGGAGCAGACAAGTGCAGGCTTCACGCTCTATTGGGCCATGATGAAACCGAGGAGTGGGGGCAGGGGGACCTCTCCAAGGTCACACAGAAAGGAATAGTCGCTGGTCATACGCATTTGGCCTCAGGGGCCGCAGGGCAGCCTCGGTTTACCCCACTCCCGGTTCTTTTCTCGAGCCCACCCGGCGCTGTGCTTGTTCTGACCGCTGTGATTCCGTGTGGGTGGAGGAGGTCATGGGGCTACACCCAGGCCCAGAGCAGTCCGAATAGGGGCGGATGGACTGGAATGGCCCCGCCAGGACGATGAAAGCGAGGCCGCTTCCCAGACACTGCCAGACTGCCCTGGGAGCCCTTCCCTGGGAAGCCAGGCGGTCCTGGGCCTGAGTGAGCGAGGGTGTGGGTGTTGAAGGGGGCTGAGGGGTCAGGCCCCTTCCTCCTTCTCCTACTGGGTCCCAGGAGCCTTCGGACCCGAAAGTCTCCAGGGAAAGCCTCAGGACTAGACCTCGGGCCGGACTGGGGTTCGGAGGAGGCGTATAGATCACTAGGCGGGTCGGTAGGCTCACGCCCCAACTTCCAGGAGCAACTCCCCGAGGAGGGCGGGGCCGAGGTGGGGGCGTGGCGGTGGGCGTGGCGGTGGGCGTGGCGGGCGGCGGGGTGGGGGCGGCGCGCAGGCTGCGGGGAGCGAGCGACTGCGGCGACACTCCCCGCTCTGGGCACTGGCACCGCGCAGGTAAGGGCGGGGCGGAGGTCGCGCGACTGTGGGCGGGCTCCTGTGCTCCCGCGAGCCCCTCGCTCTGGGTGGGACTTTCGCCTAGCGCCCCCTTGGGTCGCCGCGTCGCCGTCCCTCACGGCTCCTCGGTCCCAGGCGGCGTTCACACCGAGGCTGGCTGAGTTTGTCCCAAGGCACCTCCCACACCCCCGCCCCTTGCCAGGGGCCTTCAGCCTTTCAGCCTTGTTCTCCCTGCCCCGCGGTCACCGGCTCGGGTTTAGGGGCAGCGTAGGGAGAGCGCCCCGCGTTCGTGCACCCGGGTTGGGGTGCGAGGGCCGTCCCGGACCTCATCCAGCCTGAGAGAATGCCAGGAGGAGGTGCCACCTGCAGTGAGACCGGCATGGGCAAATGCCTGGTGCCTGGGACAGGATCCCATGTTTGGGAAACTCCGGTGACTGTGTGTGTGCCAGGCAGGGAGGGGAAGGGAAGCTGTCAGAGACTGGGAAGGGGAGGGGGACCTCTAGGACAAGAAACTTAGAGTCATGGAGCGCCAGAGAAGGGATGCTGGGGGAGAAGCCAAAGTGGAGACTGAGGCGTCAGCTGCGACAGTTACGCACCCCCCACCCTGGGGCAGGCCGGTCTGTCCCGTGTCTACCACTGGCTTGTGTGTTGTTTTTAGGGGACTCTGGGGCAGCCCAGGAAAAAGTGTCCGTAGCGAGCAAAACTTCCTTGCTGGTCCAGACCAGGAAATACCAGAGTGGGTGCCATGACAGGGTGTGGCCCCGGGGCCTGAGGGGCCTGAGGGGCCAGGTCTTGGAGAGGGCAAGGGAGGCCTCCGTGACCCTGCCCGAGAGCGACCAGGCGTGGACAGAGGCCAGGAATGCAGGGGAGAGAGCAGGTCTGGCTGCTGGTTAGATTGACACGGGACGGGCAGCTGACTCACCTGGGCACGCCAAGACTAGCCAGTTCTGTCCTCACCCTGCCCCGCAGTGAGCTCCAAGGCCGCCTGAGGAGGTAGGAGGCTGGGCCCTGCTGGGAACTTGCTGTGTGCCCCGAGGCGAGTCGCCCAGCCTTTCTGAACCACCTCACTCAGGTGAGCCCAGGTGGGACAGGAAGCCAGAGACCTAGGTCTGAGCCCTGCACGTGCTCTACAGATAATGTCTTGGCCCTCTCTTTCCTTCCTCGGCCTCAGTTTCCCCATAGGTGCTTCACGTGCAGCCTACCACTAAGGAGCCTTAACTGGGCGGAGGGAAAGGGTACGGCGGCCATGCTCCTGACCAGAGCCGGTGGGTTAGGGATGTGACTGGGGTGGTTTGCGCAGGGGTTACTCCCTCTCATGTTCTGGCCCAGCACCTGCCCCTGCCCCCAAACACACACACCCCTGCACACTCCTGCCTGGTCTGCTCCCTGCTCTCCTTGCAACACTCTTGGTTGCCGGCAGGACAAAGGCCCAAGCTCTGCAGCCAGGGAGCGGGGGCCCCCGGGTGCCACCGGACCAGGTCCCCAACCTCCGCCAGATCCCCAACCTCAGCCGCGGCCTTCCCCCACCCGCCACCTCACCGGCCATGCTCAACTTTTGGCCTTGCCTCTGGGCGGTGTGTCTCAGTTCCCTAGAGGTAGATGTCCCTTTGGGGCCACAGATCTGGAAGGGTCCTGGAGTAAATGCCAGTCTGGGTCTATGAGACTCATCTGACGGGCCCCCCCAGGCTGCTTTGAGCGGTGAAGGAGGCTGAGGACCAGGTCTCCGGAACCCAGAGCAGCTCCCCATACCACTTTATCGTTTCTAGGGAGGACTCGCATAGTTGGAAAGCTCTGATCGAAACGCACCCCGATTTCACAGAGGAGGGACTGAAGCCCAGAGGGGAGCAGGGCTCTGGGTAAGCACGGCCAGGACTGAGCAGTGGGCGGGCAGTTGGCAGGGGGTCCTGTGGGAGCAGCTGAGGTATGGGCCATGGGTGCACCCAGCGGAGGTGGTGGGGGGCGACCCCTGAGGTGGAGGGGGGGCAGGGAGCCCTGTCTGGGGTGCGGCATGGCTGGGGTGGACCCCGGGTCAGTGCGAGTGTGGGGGATGCCTCTCAGCCTCGAGCTACTGATGGCGGTCCCCGCTCACCCCGATCGGATTCCTAGTCTACACCTCCTGCCCAGACTGCACCTTCTTCCTCTGCATTTAGCCAGTGTCCTCACCGCCCAGTTCAGACCCTGACTGACTGGCTGCCAACGGAGAATGGAGGGGTCACCCGACCCCCCAGAGGGTCTTTCCATTCTATTGGTTTCTGGACATATGGGGGAGGATTGAGGGGGCCG
The DNA here is from genome assembly GCA_030068075.1 of Paguma larvata. Classification (NCBI taxonomy): domain Eukaryota; kingdom Metazoa; phylum Chordata; class Mammalia; order Carnivora; family Viverridae; genus Paguma; species Paguma larvata. The sequence continues at coordinate 15,307,311 of CM057842.1, read as the reverse complement.
GGCCATACTTGCTGTACCCCTGGCCCCTCGGCTGGGCTCTCCGGGTCTGCCTGAGTTGACCCGGAGCGACCTGCCTCTCTGCCCCAGGTCAGAGGGAGGGGAGGTACTGGGGCTGCCACAGGGGCCCGTGGAGAGAGCAGGCCACGGCTGGGCATCTGGCCACTTCCCCTTCCCGCCCGGCCCTCTCCCCTCTCGAGGCCTCGCCCTCCTGAAGCAGCAGCAGCAGGAAAGGTGGGGCAGGAATGCCGGGGCCTGGGCCCTTGGCCAGAGTTCTGAGACACCCGCCCCTGCGGCCCCAGAGCCCGATCCCTGGGAGCCGTGCATTTTGTCAGGGGCTTGGAAAGCGCCACTGGGGCTGGGGCGGGAGGGATGAGACCCCTTCCCGTTTGCCCTTTTGGGTCCGCCTGTGTCACCTGCCCACAGCCAGCGACCCCGATGCTATCTTCCGCCCCACCCAGGTCCGCTAACCGCAGAGCCTCCGAGTGTCAGAGTCAGGGACGGGCAGCGTGAGGGTCTCGGGCTAAAAGACCCCTTCAACTCTCAACCCTGAGATGTGCGGTCGGGTCATTTGGGCAGATGAACTTTGCTCGGCGAGGGCACCCAGCTCTGGGGGAGAGCGCCGTGTCTGTTTGGAGGCTGCGGCCTGGCTGTGGGGGTGGGCTGGAGCCCAGGCCCCTTGCGACCCCTCCCTCTCATCAGAAAGCCTCATTCTCAGGGGATCCCTGCCTGCTTGGTGGGTCCCTCACTCCAGGCTGGGAAGTCCAAAGACTCCAGCCCACCTGCCCTCCCGTTTCCTCTGGGCACAGCAGGGTCAGCCAGGTTGAGGGGCACGGAGGGTCTGGCTCTCACCCCCACTGACCTCACTCCGCCACTGCTGGGCACCATCTCCTCTGCCAGCTGTCACCACGTCCATCTCTGCAAGCCTGACTTTGGATCCTACCACCCCCTCGCCCCGAGATCCTCCATGGCTCCTGCGCGGGCCACGTAGACTGCTGGTGGTGGGCCACACGCAGAGCCTGGGCCCTCATGCCCATGATTCTTTGCTCTCACTGTGCCCCCACCTGTGTGCTTTGTCCTCCTCTCCACTCTTTATTTCATGCCCATCTAGGATGTCTTCCTCAGGAGACCACCCTCCACTTGCCCCAGACCTTGCCTACGCAGCCCTATGGGTGACAGGGTGACAGACTAGATACTTCTCTGAACCTTGGGAGCCATGGTGGATGTTTGAGCAGGGGAATGAGCAGGCCAGAACAGGGCTTGAGGAGCACCTGCCTTTTTGACTGAAAAGGGGTGTTTCCCCAGGCAGTTCTGAGCCCTCGCTCCCACTCCATCAGGTCCCCTCTGCTGGGCCCAGGTGCAGAGCAGGGCAGGGGTCAGTGACTGGACCGCGCGTTCTCCTCCGAGGCGGCCCCAGCTCACTCTGGTCTGTGCCCCGTTCGCAGGCCCCGTGTCCAGCATTCTGGCCATGTGCAGCCCGGAGGAGGAGGCCCTGCTGCGGCTGGAGGAGGTCTTCTCGGCCACCCTCGCTCGCATCAACAGCCTTGTCCTTCAGCCCCTGCTCATGGCCGGTGAGTCACAGCTCTGCAGCGGGGACGGTGGGGAACGCAGGAACCATCCCGGGGCCCCAGGACCTACCTCGTTAGACCCTCTGAGGCATACACAGCCTTCTCAGCCTCGGAAGGAGGTGGGGATGCTGGGTACTGGCATCTTCCGACGGGACTGGGGCTGTGCCTCCGGTCGCCGACTGCTCCCTTCTCAAAGGGACCCCGCGGGGCCAGGCCACGAACGCCTAGCCTGGACTCAGCTGTACGTAGAGTCAAAGTCCCACCTCTTCCAGGGCACAGGCCTGATGCTCTGCCCGGAGTCCCAGCCTGCTCTCGCCCAGGGCACGGCTAGAAAGTGGGACGCTGAGTTTTTACTTCCAGGTTGGGTCTCACTTGTGAAGGGACCTTGGTCAGGTGCCTTCCATTTAGGGGCTCTGGCCACTCATCTGTGAGAGGGAGGGGACCATGAGACCTTACAGACCCCACATCGCAGACCCAAGGAAGTCCAGAGACTCGGGGGAGTTAGTGTACGTGCTGCCGCTAGGTCATCTGTGCTGTCCCTGCTTAGTGAGGGGGTGGACGTGTGTCCCTCTTACTCCGTAAGGGTGCCGCCCAGCCCTCCAGCTGCCTGTCCCCACATCGGCTTCCTATCGAGAGCCAAAGACCCCGAGGATGCAGGACCCTGGCAGTGGCTCCTGGGCTGTGGGGCACCGCAAGGTGGAGGCCCCGCCCCCTCTCAGTGTGGTCGTGCCCCCCCCCACCCCCACCCCCCCCAGAGCCCTCGGACCCTCAGGGCAGAGAGTGCCTGCGGCTGCTGCAGAAGCTACACCGGAGCGCCCAGCAGCTCTGGGAGGTGACAGAGGAGAGCCTGCACTCGCTGCGGAGGAGGCTATGCCACCAGGACGCGGTCGGTCTGGAATCCCTGCTGTTGCTGTGCGGCGCAGACCGCGTTCTGCAGGTCCACGTAGAGTAAGGCTGCGAGGAAGGCTGGGGGCTCGCCTGGGCCTAGGGCTCCCCCTGGCCCGGTGTCGGCAAAGGTTTGGGTTCAGTCCCGGGTGGGTCAGCCTCAGGGGCTTGGGCATTAGCCTGGCACAAGCACAGACACCCCAGACCTGAGCCCTGGGGCCTCCACGGAGGAAAGACTGAGTTAGAATTATCTGGTTGGGTCAGGACTGCAGCCACCCCGTGAGTGAGGTCCAAGGAGCCCAGAAGGGCAGGGGTTTGGGCCTGAGGCCGTGGGCTGGGCCTGCAGGGTGTGTCCTGTGCTGCCTGCAGGTACATCGAGGCCTACACCAGCTGCGTGGTGGTGCAGGCCTTCCAGAAGGCAGCGAAGAAGAGGAGGTGAGCACAGGGTGCTGCGGGGGGGCCCTGAGTGTGGGTGGGGGTGTCCAGGAGGGAAGGCCGGGGAAGTCCCGTCGCCAGAGCAGCCGGTGTCACAGCCCATGACTCATCCTGAACACTCCCGGTTCTAACAATTCCACACCGATCCACACCGGAAGAGAGGGGGGGAGGTCTGCTGGGGCCAGGAGCCAAATCCAGATACCCACTCGCCAAGGCCGACCCGGGGAAGGGGAAGGAGGGGCTGTCCTGTTCAGGGCGGAGGCTCGTCCTCAACAATCCCTTCACGCCGAGGTCCTGCCATCGAATCTCCGAGAGGGTGACCGTGTTCCCGTGATAGGAGAGCGGTTGGGGTCTGGGACTGCTCCTGAGAGCTGGGGGCGTTAGCTGGGCTGGGGGGGAGGGGCGATGGTGGCAGGGGCGGGGCGTAGGAGGGGGATGAAGGCGGCGCGTGGCGCTTCCTCCACTCAGCGAGTACTGGCGGAGCCAGCGGAAGGCGCTGCGGCAGCTGCTGTCCGGCCTGAGCTCCGAGGCCTCCGTGGGCACCGCGCTGGTCCAGGCCCTGCGCCAGCCCCTCGCCCATCACGTGCAGCAGTACGTGCTCCTCCTGCTGAGCCTCGGGGACACTGTCGGGGAGGTAGGTGGCAGGGGGTGTGGGGGAACCGGGGGCTGCTCCACAGGCCCGTCCGTCACTCGTAGGGAGGCCGCGGGAGGAGAGAAACAGGGTCCTGGCTCAGAGGACCCATCCTACTCAGGAACCCTGGTTTGAGAAAGATGCAGCCCTGCTTTTGGGGACATGGCCTTGCCCCGGCGTGGCTGAGGTACGCGGCCCTGCCGTAGTGGAGCCGGCAGAGACCCAGGAGCAGATGGAGAGTCGTGTACTGGGTGTGAGGACCCCTGGCCCAGGCCCAGCTCGGGGACTCACCCAGGGGCCCTCTGGAGGCGGCTTCGTGCTGGCCTCTCCCCCGAGGAAGGGCTGGCAGGGAGAAAAGGGCAGACTTCGGCCTAGACTCAGACGTTCTGACCAGCCGGGGCCAGGCCGGGGCCGGGGCAACCGTCACCGGGTGGGGGAAGGTTCTGACAAGCTCCCCCGACCCCCGTCCCCCACTCACCGGCTGCTCTGTGTCCCTGCAGCGTCACCCCACTCGGGAGCTGGTGGTGCACGCAGCCACCCTCTTTGGGAACCTAGAGTCCTTCATGAGACAGGCGCTGGACCAGGCCACCGCCACGCAGGCCCTCTGGCCCACCCTGAGCAGCCGGCTGAGAGTGAGTTCGAGGCCTCAAGGGGGGTGGGGAAGGGGGGGCTGTCATCAGGCAGGGGCCAGGTGGCCGTGAGGTCCGTCTGTCTAGCCGCCCTCGGGCACTTGCTGAGTGCCTCCTGGGCCAGGCCGAGAGCCGGCCCTGGGGAAGAGCAGCCAGAACTGACTGTGTCCTGAGACGCCACATAACGATCACGTCCTCATGTCACTGCCCACTGCGGCACGCACTACCCCTACCGGGGTGGGCGGGGGAGCCCCCCCCCCCCCCGTACCCTGAGAGGGTGTGGCAGCCTGGGGCCCAGTGCAGGCAATTGGTCAAACAGGGAAAGGGGACGAGGGTCACCAGCGAGAGGCAGGGGCCGCGGAGCCCTGGTGAGTGTTGCTGGGGGCTCGACGGGGCCGCGGCTCCAGGTGGGCTGGGCCTCGGAGACAAGTTTGGTGCCCCCCCCAAACCCTGGAGCCCCGCTGTCCGTCACAGAGCTGGGGGCCTCCGGGAGATGGTTAGAGTGGGGGTGGTGGCTGCAGCCACCGGGACGGGGGTGCCTGAGCGCTGCGCCCCCCCACCTTCCTCCCCAGGATGTGCTCTGCACGCCTGCTCGCAGACTCCTGCAAGACAGCCAGGACATCCCCGTGACGGTCAGCCCGCTGCGGGCAGAGCGCGTGCTCCTCTTCGATGACGCCCTGGTCCTGCTGCAGGTTGGGGCGGGGCTGACCAGGGGTTCTGGGGCCACCGTGGGGGTCTGGGGTCTGGCCGAGAAGGGAGGGGGGAGCAAAAACTTTGGGCTCGTGGGGAGGTGATGGGGGCCGAGAGGCAGGCATTGCTGGGGGGGGCAGAGCAGCAGGCCCTGTCATCCCTGGAGCAGGGTGAGCCATCGGGCCAGGTCACTCGAGGTGCGTCCCAGCCCCTGGCCTTGCCAGTCGGCATCGCCGCGAACCGTCTGCACCTCGGTTTCCTCGTCTGGAAAATGGGTCACTTGTGAGTGAGTTTGTTTTCAGCAGGTGCCGGACCACTCTTATTTCTCTTCCTTCCATAGGAGGGGAGCCTCAGATGGGAGGTCCTGGGTGGCCCTTGTTGGCTGAGGAGGGCTGGATGATCCGGGCAGACGCGAGGCTTCTAGGAAAGAGTCCCGCGTGGACCCGGCGCCTGGGCTCTGGACGTTGTAGAAGTCAAGGGAGAGCCAGGCCTGGGGCTCGGGAGTGTTTCCTGGCCTGTAACCTTGACTGTGCTTAGCCACCCCCGAAGTCATACGGCCTTTGTGATCGCCGTGGCGCTGTCTTCTCTGTCCCCTCAGAATGCCAGGCTAGGAGGACGAGGGCTGGGGGGGTGGGTGCTGCTACCTGCCCTGCCCAAACGTGTATCCCCTGGAACCTGGTTCTGGGGTTCTGGTTCAACTTGAGGTCCCCTCCACCCCCGACTTCACACTCTGTGCCCCAGGTACACTGATGAGATACTGTCACTTCAAAGCTGTGAGCCCTTTCCTACCTCTGGACCTTTGCATCTCCAGCGCCAGGCCCACTCTTGTCCCTGCCCGTGTCTGGCACACTCCTCCTGCCCCTCGGGCCGGGACCTGGCGCCTCGTCCCCCTGCGGCGGCGAAGCCGTGACCGGCCTGCCCCGGCCAGGCAGGAGGTCGCTACGTGAAATCTTTTAGAGGAAGGGGCGTGCGGCAGGTCTCAGGGCAGGAGGGGAGCATCTGGCCTGGGCCCCGGGTGACCCCCGTGTCCCCTCTCCTTCCAGGGCCACAGTGTCCACACCTTTGATCTGAAGCTGGTGTGGGTGGACGCTGGGCAGGACGGGTGAGCAGCCCCCTCCAATGACACCCCAGGCCTTCTCTCCCTCCACCCTCCTGAAACCGCCCGCACCCCAGGGCTCGGGCCTCCCGGAACACCCCCCGGAGCGGAGCTGGGGCCTACTGGTCACCTCCATCTGTCTAGGTGCTCGTTTGATCTCCTCACGCCTGAGGAAGAGCTCTCCTGCAGCGCCAAGGACCCCCAGGGCCGGGTGAGTGTGGGCGAGTGGTGAGTCGGCGTGGGGCGGGGCCAGAGGAGCGAGTGGGCGTGGGGCGGGGCCAGAGGAGCTAGGGAAGGCAACAGGAGGGCAGGGGGAGGGCACGAGTGTACCCCCTCCCCCGCCCCCAGAGGCTCTGGGGTCGCGGTCCGAGGGAGTCGGCGGTCAGCCTGGGTCAGGCGTCAGAACGCCGTAGAGAACCCAGTACTTTCTCCCGCGCGAAGCCAGCACTGGGGCCTGTGCGGGTGCCCGCCCCGTGGTTCTGTCCGGCTCCCCTGGGCAGGCGCCGAAACCACACACGAGGTCTGATGCAGGGGCCGGGGGACAGCACGGGGCAGTTGGCTTCCCCCCCAGGCGACAGAACAGGGTTGGGGGGAGGCGGAGGGGGCACTATCTGGAGCTACCCCCAGGGGCTTCCTGGAGGGGGTGCCTCCACGGCAGTGACCTATCCTGCGCTTCCCCGGTCCCCACCAGATGGTCTGGCAGTGGAAGGTGACTCAGGCCGTGTGCCAGGCCCTGCGTGGGAAGAAGGACTTCCCCGTGCTGGGGGCGGGCCCGGAGCCCCCCGAGCCCCCCACCTGCCGTTGCGTAGCATACACCTTCCACGCGGAGGGCCGGCTCTGCCAGGCCACCTACGAGGGCGAGTGGTGCCGGGGCAGGCCCCATGGCAAGTGAGTGACCGGGGCTCCGGGTCGAGCGAGGCAGGGGTCGCTGTGGGGGTCTGAGGGCAGACGGGACCCATGAGGACCTAATCACCTGAGGGCACGGACCAAAGGCTGTTACTCCGCATCGGCTGGTCAAGTCTGTTTGTCCCCCAGGCTCTCTTAGGCCCTATGGGACAGGACCTGGCCCGTGGTAGGTCTGTGCCATGTAGAGTCTTGGCGACGGTGATGCCACCAGAGGGCGTGGGACAGTCTTCAGGCGGCTGGCCTGCAGGGCTGCAGTGACTCTTCTCGGGACAGAGAGGGGAGAATAATGCTCATATCCACGCAGCACTGTCTGGTTGGGGAAACGGTTTGCAGACACCCCACCTCTCCCTCCCCCCCCCCCGTCCTGACAAGACCACCCCGGGGGGGGGTGTGTTACCACCAGTTCTGGAGGCCCAGAGGCTGGCATGACTTGCCCAAGGCCTCAGGGCAGGTTACAGGGTGAGTCTGGCTTTGGGTCGCAGGTCCGCGTGACCCTGAGGCAGGTGGACTTTTGAAGACCACATGGCCCTGCCCTACGCCCCAGCTGGGAAAGCCAGGGCCCAGAAAGCAGAAGGGACTTGCCAAGGTTATGCTCAGAAGCATGTTAGTTTCTGATACCTTGCCTGGTTCCAGAAAGGGGTTAAGGAAGCAAATGAACAACAACAACAACAAAACCCCAGAAAAAACAATGCCGTGTCAGAAGAGGGGAGGAGGATGCTAGAAGCCACTGGCTAGCATTTGACTTAAGCTTGAGGTTTAGCTCTGAGCTTCCTGTTGGCCAAGGGAAAAAGGGAACCTGGATGTTTCCAGAGCCCTCCCCGTGGGGTGTGGTGCGTGTGCCTGAGGCCGCTGGGTCAGCTGTGCCAGGAGTCGAGAAGGGCTGAGAGCCCTGCGGGCCATAGAGCTCAGAGAGAAGGGCCGGGCGGGGGGCAGAGAGTCCAGTGCGCGGAGAGCCCGGGGCTCTGAGAGTGTCCATGGTGGGGGTCAGCCGCAGGCTCTGCGTGTTGGAAGGGCGGGTCTGGGGGGCTTGATGTGCGTGCCCTTCAACTGTCTTCCAGGGGCACCCTGAAGTGGCCAGATGGCCGGAATCACGTGGGGAGTTTTCGCCAGGGCCTGGAGCACGGGTAAGGCTGGGGCCGATGCGGGAGAGTGGGGCAGGGGAGCGGTTTTCACACCCACCACCGTCGCCGGCTCGGCCCCACCCTAAGTTCCCGGACCTCAAGCAGGAACTTAGGGTCGTTTGGTCCAGCTCCCCTTATTACACTCGGGGAAACCGAAGTCCTGAGGAGGGGGTGGAGCACGGAGGAGTGCTCCCAGGGTGCACAGGGGGGCCCGACTGGGGGGTGGCGTCCTAAGAGTGGCCCTGGGGAAGAAAAGAGCCGAGCGCCTGGGAGACTCTCCGCATTGTCCGAGGAGGCCGCTCGGGGGCAGGGACGCTCCCGGGCGGCAGGGAGGGGTGTCCCGGGGTGTCCCAGGTCAAAGCGTAGCCCTGGTGCTGACCGCGTGCCCACCCCAACAGCTTCGGCATCTGCCTGGTGCCTCAGGCCTCCGAGGACAAGTTTGACTGTTACAAGTGCCACTGGCGGGAAGGCAGCATGTGTGGCTACGGCATCTGTGAGTAAGTGACCCTCGGCGCGCTGGCAAGGGGGGGCTCTTGGCACGGGTGCGTCCCCCCGGGCCGAGCTCGGGGAGGCAGGGCCAGCTGTCGGTGACCGTCTGCAGGTATGGCACCGACGAGGTGTACAAAGGCTACTTCCAGGCGGGCCTGCGGCATGGCTTTGGGGTCCTCGAGAGCCCCCCACAGGCCCCTGCGGCCCTGCAAGTACACGGGCCACTGGGAGAGGGGCCAGAAGAGCGGCTATGGCATCGAGGAGGACGGTGACAGGTGAGCGCTCTGCAGCTGCCCCCCTCTGGCCCCGACCCTCCCAAACCAGACTGCCGCAGGGTCCTGTGGTCAGTGGGTCCTCCCCACCCCAGCCCCTCCTCGTGCTGCCCAGAAGGACTTTCTGACTCCCCGGTCTAGTCTCGTGTAAGGATCGCAGCCCTTCCAGGCTCTCTGGGCTGTGACAGAAGCCCAGGGTCCTTGGCCTGCATTTGAGGCTTGCCTGTTCTTCTGACCTCACCCCTGCCGTGCTGCCTGTGCGCTCCTCCTTCTAGACCAGCCTTCTAGACCGCTGAATGTGCCCTCGTTCGTGTCGTACCTGTTGTAGGCTCCTGCCTCCACGGCTTTGCAGTCCATCCGTCCTTTCTGCCACCTTCCCCCAGGAAGCCTGCCAGGATATCCCCCGCCCCAGGCAGGCTCTCCCTCCTTCCTCCGTCCTCTGTCTCTCTCGGAGGTCCTGACCTCACTTGCCCCATGTCTGAGTTGAGTAGATTCGGGCGACGTCCGTGCTCCTTATCGGCTCTCCGCCCTCACCCCCGACCCCCGCCATGCCAGCAGAGCGGATAGAAGTGCCCGGGAAAGACTCCGATCCAGCTCTGGCTCCTCCCCCAGGGGCGAGCGCTATATTGGCATGTGGCAGGCCGACCAGCGCCACGGCCCGGGGGTCATGGTCACCCAGGCAGGCGTCTGCTACCAGGGGACCTTCCAGGCGGACAAGATGGTGGTGAGTGGGGTGACCCGCGTGGGTCCTGAGCTGCCTTCTCCCTGCCCTGGGGCTGATTTCTGGAGGGCCCCTGCTCGGAGGGTCCGGGTGCTAAGCAGAGGCCGGGCAGTGGTGGATGGGGCGGGAAGCTGGGCTCCTAGGTGCTGGAGGGAGACAGAACCTCGGCAGGCATCCAGTTCGACCCGCCACCTACCCTGGCCTTGGCCCGGCCCCTGCCTCTCCCGTCTCGGTTTCCCCATCAGCAATTCGGGTCAGCTACCGAGTGTAAACACTCAGGAAGTCAGCGAGAATGAAGTGCCGGTAACGATGGTGCCACGCAACGACTCGGTAGACTCCTGACCAGTTACCCGGCTCTGGGTTCGGCCTCCCAGCACGATCTCGTGGGCTCCTCCCCGTAGTCCTGCGGATCCTGTCATTGTCCCCAGTGTATGACTAACAAATGTGAGGCTCAGAGAGGTCAGAGAAACTGTCGCCAGGTCTCCTGAGCTGGGCACACTGGCACTTGCCTCCTGTGTCACTCGCACCCCGCCAAGGGCTCGGCTGTATCTCTGGCCTGGTGACCATTATCGTTATCATGGCTTGTGCATTTGTTTATGCGGAAAGGATTAAGGGGGAGAACAAGATAAGAATGGACACAAAATAGATTCAAATAGGACACAAATTGTATGCTGTTTGGCTCGGAGCTTCCTGGCAGCCAGTGCAACAAGGGAGCCTGGTCGGTTCCGGTGTTGCCCCCGGGTCAGTGACGGGGAAGTGGGGGTGGATGAGGAGAAGCCCAGCACTTCTTGAGCTGTGGGTGGGGACGGAAAGACACCCCGGAGGCCCCCTGAGAGAGGCCACTGGAGAGGGGGAGCCAGGTCCCAGGGAGTCATTCCGGGTAACCCAGGGATGAGGTCCATGGGGCTGGTGCTCAGGGCTCGGCAGGCCAAGGGCTGGCCTCCGACCTAGGCACAGTCCTGGGAGCTGTGACAGGGCTCAGGACCTGGGTTGATGCCTGCCTCCTCTCCTCCTGCCGTCCCCTCCCCAGGCCCCATCTCCTGGCCCTCCCTAACCCACTGCTTTAATTCTCTCCGGCTTCCTGCCCCAGGGCCCCGGGATTCTCCTCTCTGAAGATGATTCCTTGTACGAGGGCCCCTTCACGAGGGACCTGACCCTCATGGGGAAGGTAGGGCCACTGAGACCTACTCCAGCCCTGGCCAAGGCCTGGAATCTCCCTGCTTGGACCCAGGGCTCAGGGTGTGGGCGGTGGGTGGAGAAGGTAGGGGGGGGCGCCTCTCTCGTGTCCACTGCGTCCAGACTCCCCTGCTGTGGAGGTGGGATTTGATCCTGGTCAGAGTCAGGAGGGGACAGATGGCTTTGCCTTGGGTGCACAGGGTGCTGGTGGCCTGGCCCTGTGTCCCTACAGGCCCCTAGTTGGAAACCCACCCCCTCCACCAGCATCAGCGCTTCAGAGTTATTGTCCTCTAGAATGTTCCCGCCCGAGCTGACCCAGCAGAAGGCAGGCGGGTCCCTGCTTGGGCCTTTGGGAATGTGAGGGCTGTTTTGGCCTCCTGGTGACCGGAGGGCACTGAGGCGTCTAACGGGTGGGGCCCAGAGTGCTATGATCGGGACGGCCCATGCGGCAGGGACCGTCCCTCCCAGGGCCAGCGGGACCTCAGACCTTGCCTAGGCCTCTTCCTGCTTCTGGCCTTACCTCCTCCCCCCACCCCCGCCACCAAGTCCCACAGTAGTGGCTCTCCTGCTGTGACCTGAGAGTCCCTTTCTCCCTCCCTGCCGGTCTCCCACCTCGGAGGGGAGCCCTCGGCTCTGGGTCCGGGGCTCCTGCAGGTGAGGGGGATTAGGGGCCCCTCAGGGCCGGGCAGATTGGACGGATGGTGGGAAGGCCACCCACGGGGCCCTGCCTCTGTGACCCAGGATGGACGGGCATGAGGCCTGTTATGATTGGATGGGAGGGCAGCTGGACGGACAGACAGGCGTCCCTGCCTCCTTTCCTGGCTGCAGGGCAAGGTCACCTTCCCCAATGGCTTCACCTTGGAGGGCTCTTTCGGCAGCGGGCCAGGAAGAGGGCTGCATGCCCAGGGCGTGCTGGACACGGCTGGCCTCCCGCCGGATCCGAGCGGCACACGCAAGAGGTGAGAGCCTGGCCGCCCGGCCCATGCATGCCGGAGCCTGACTGGAGTGGTCCGTGTGTGTCTGTGTTTCCACCCCAACGGCTCAGGCCTCGTCAGAGGGGCTTTTCTGTACTTTCCGCTCATTCTTTATTCAGTTCAGAGGGCCCAGCTCTCACAGCCCTCAAGTCAGAGACTCTTGGACTCAAAGCCTATGGCATAACTTCATACACCACAAAACCAGAGAAAAATATTAGGCACAGGCCTTGCTTCGACCTTGAGTTTTTTCTGGGAAGGGTGTAAGACGGTTTGTAAAATAACACAAATGGACAAGAATAAAACGGAAAATAAAAGTCCGAGTTGGACTCAAAGGAAAGGAAGATACAAACAGGCCTTACAGTGGTTATGACAGAACACGAACCTGGCTCTGAGTTCCCTGGTAGCCAAGGTGAAGAAGGAAACTTGCCAAGTGGACTTACTGTCACTATCGTGGGGTATTTGCGAAGAGGGTAGACTTCTTCCCCATGGGGATGGAGTTCTTCCTTGGAAAGCTGCAGTTCAGGTGGCGACTCTTGCCAAGTCGGTCAAGGCAGGGATCACAGACAGCGTTTCAGATGTGGGGAGGTGTAGGAAATTCTGTGGGCGTGGCGTGGGAGCACAGCGCTCCCCTGGGGACGTGCAGCCAGACCCCCAGGCCCGTTGGCCAAGACAAGACCAGGCTCAGAAAGGAAGCAGGTGTGGCGGGAGGGAGAGCGGGGTTTCACGCAGGGGGATCCTGGACTCTGGGCCTGTTATCTCTTGGGCCAAGACCTTGCCGTCTGGACTTGGCCTCCGGCTCTTCAGATCTTTCCGTCTCCTTTCCAGGGCCCTGTGTGTCCCTTTCTCTCTTCTCCACCAGGGAGTAGATTCTTTCTGTCCCTCTCTCTGCCTCTCCTTTCTTCTCCCGGAGCCTTGGAGGTCAGCCCTCCCCGTCCACCACCCCCCGCCCTGTGCCTGGGGCCCTGACTCAGGGCCAGGTGGGACACCCCTGACTCCCCGAGGGCCCGGACAGGGTCCTGCCCGCCGCAGCTCCAATCCCTGCCTCCCACCCTCCGCCACCTCCGTCCCAGGCAGCTAGGTCTGGGCGCCTTCCCTGTGGAGAGCCGCTGGCAGGGCGTCTACAGCCCCTTCCGGGACTTCGTCAGCGCCGGCTGCCCCGGAGACCTGCAGGAGGCGCTGCTGGGGTTCCACGTGCAGAACCCGAGGGAGCTTCGCAAGTCCCAGGAGTACCTGTGCTGCGAGAGGTGGGGCGCAGGCGCGTGTGGGAGTGCGGCACGCGGGCGCGTGTGCGTGTGCACGTGCCCCCGAGGGGGCATCCGGAGGGCCAGGGTTGGGGGTTCCGTGGGACTCCCCGGTTGGCTGGGGAGGAAGGCTTCCCGGAGCGGGGCGGGCCCGGGCCCAGGCGTGGGTGAGAGACGTGCGTGCGCGGTCTCCCAGGACCCTGCCCGAGGACAGCGCGGGCAGCATGGAAGGCGTCCTGGAGGAGCTGCTGCGGCACCGGGAGCCCAGAGCCCTGCAGCAGTGCCTCCAGAAGGTGAGGGCCCTCGGGCAGGGGTGCCTGCGGGGAGGGGCCGGGCCGTGGACCCTTCCGCTCCGAGGGTCTCGGCGCTCTCGCCCCCAAACGCCTCGTCGTTGCCTTCGCGCCTGCAGGCCCTGAGCAGCTCGCTGCACCCCCTGGGGAAGCTGCTGCGGACGCTGATGCTGACTTTCCAGGCCACGTACGCGGGCGTCGGGGCCAACAAGCACCTGCAGGCGCTGGCCCAGGAGGAGGTGAAGCAGCACGCCAGGGAACTCTGGGCCGCCTACAGGTGCGCTGGGAGGCGTGCTGGGGCCACCACAGCCCTGCAGGGCGCAGGGCTCCGTTCTTCCCGGATGTCAGGTGCTCCGCCAGGCACCCTGGGCAGGAACGGGGCTTCCGGACCGAGAAAGAACCAGAGGCTGAGCCAAGGGGTTGGAAGGCAGGGAGATTAGAGCAAGGACTTCCTGGAGCCAGAGGCCGAGCCTCGACGGGCCCGGAGCTGACCCCTGACCCCCGGGGAGCTCTAACCCTCTGCAGGCCGAGCCTGACTCTGGACTCAGACCCCAGCTAACATCACAAATGGGGGCCCTAGATGCTGTAGTTCCTTCTCTCGTGGGGTCTCGGCGCTGTCAGGCTGATGACCTGGACTCCCAGCTCTTCCTGACTGCAGAGGCTTGGGCCCCTGGGCTCTGGGCCTTGCGCTCCGTGGCCCCGGTGGTGGGGGCGGGTGCAGAGCCCGCTGCCCTGGCCTTTGGGGACTCGGGTTCTGTGGGAAGTGGCAGCCCTGCCATCCTGTCATTGGTCTGCAGGGGTCTGCTGCAGGTGGCCTTACAGCGCGCGGGCCAGGCTCCAGAGGAAGATGAAGATACGGAGACAAGGTGATTGCTCCCGTGGGTCTGTGGGTGTAGCCAGGCTTAGGGCCAGGGAAGCCTCTGGAGCCACCTTCGGAGGGTAGGGGGCACGGGGACTTCTGGGGAAGTCTCGGGGGCATCGACCAAGCATTGTTTATTGACCGTGAAGGTCGGAATGACCCATGACCTCTGCTCCTTGATGCCACAATGCATCAGATGCATCTTTGTTGTGAACGAGCCATCCCAACCTCATCTCTCGGGTGTGCGGAGGGCGAGCAGCCACCCCAGGCACCCTCCTCCCTGCACACGGACAGGGGGAGGCGGGCCCAGCAGGGGCTGAGCCCGAGGTCGCGCAGAGTGGGAGTTGCGTCATTGAATCTGTCTCCCTAGCTCCCCTGAGACCAAACCTTCCCGTCCCACCTTTAGGTTTCAGGGCGAGAGATCCCGACCAGGGAGGCCTGTCACTGCACTGCAGGACACGTGGGAGACCGGGCTAGACGTTAGGTGGAACTTCCCCCCGGCATCCTAGGAAGCCCAGAAAACTGGGCGGCAGGCATGGACTAGCCTGAAATGGCTGCCAAGTGCTTTGCCGCAAGTCACTGTCTGTCCAGGGCCCGGGTTTTGCTTTGCGGTCGGACGGGGATCAAATCCTGCCCCACTTGCCATTTGGGTTCTGAGTCGAATGAGAGAATCAGGAGGCCACAGATTTCAAGCGAGCGAGTGGATGACTGAGAACAGGCTTAGGAGGGGCTTTCTGGAGAATGGAGGGGGCGGGGACACTGTTCGTTGGGGGACAAGGGGCTCTATGGGCTTTTCGAGGGGCAGCCCAAGTAGGGCTCCCTCCCGGCTAGGCTCCCAGCCTCCGGCCCCAACCCGTCCTGGTCACTTCACTCAGGGACCAGCAGGTGCATGGGCTGGTGCTGCCCCTTGTGCTGCCCAGCTTCTACTCGGAGCTCTTCACTCTCTACCTGCTTCTCCACGAGAGAGAGGACGGCCTCTACAGCCGGGGCATCGCCAATCTGAGCCTCTTCCCCGACACCAAGCTGCTTGAGTTCCTGGACGTGCAGAAGTAAGCCTTGCCTCCGTGCCGGGGTCGCCAGGCCTCCCCTGTACGGAGGATACAAAACACAGTTCATATTGTCTTCAGCAAAAAAGGGGGTGGTGCTACTTGGCTCACGTACCCACGAGGTTCTAGGATTGTGCTGGCGTGGCTGGTTTCAGGCGAGGCTGGATCTAGCTATGTAACCTCATGGTGAAGGGAAACGCCACCTCTTTTGATACCCTGGCTCCCATTTATGGTGACAAACATGGTACCAGCCTCTCAAGGTTTATACTCTACCAGCTCAGTCCCCGAGCCGTGCCCCGGGAAGCTGGTGTCCTCTTCCCAGCAGCTCCAGCAGGGCCCCTGAAGTCCTCGCTGACTTGGCTTGGATCTTGAGCCGGCCCCTAAATGCTGGCTGCGGTCCGCAGTGGCGCAGCCTGCTTCAGTATCTGCCACCGGGGCCAGGGCCGGGCGTCCTGCTCCCAGCAGTTGGACTGAGAGTGGGGGAGGGGAGGTCCTCAAGGGGAAGCCCAGGGCCGTTCTGGGAGCAGGTCCCTTCTGCCCTCAGTGACCTTTCTGATCCGTTGATGCTACAAGTGACCAGCGGCCCGATGGAGGGCTCGGGCCCTCTCCTTCCGCACCTGGTCTCCCTTGTCCCACTGCGATGGTTCCCACCCGCCCCCTCCCAAACCGTTTCCCCTTTCGTCACAAATGTCTCCTGCATCTGACTAGTCACCAGAGGCCTGGTTGACAACCGTTTCCCAGGCTTCCCTCCTCCCCACCCCCTCCTGCTGCCTCTGTGCTGCTTCCTCCATGCTGGCCTCCCTGCTGCGTTGTCTCCCCAAGTCCCTGTCCTGTGCTGCACTGCATGGCGCCCACGTCCCTCCCTGTCCACCAGCCTGCGCTGGCTCACCGAGCCTCCAGAACAGTCTCTTCTGCTGTCATTCTCTGGCCCCACCCCCGGGACTTTGCTCATTGGGTCCCTTAGCCCACAGCGCTACCCCTCGCCCCCATCCAAGTTTTGGGGGGCCGTCTTCTCTGGGGATCTGTCCCCGCCTCCCCTTGCCTTGGGCTCCACGCAGAGGCTCCAGGATGCTACCGTGGACCCCTTTCCGGCACTCTGCCCCTCCACGGGACTCAGTGTGCGGGGCGTTTGCCCTCTGACCTCAGACCCTGTCCCCTCCTCCTGGCCGAGGCTCTGTGTCATACTTGCTTAATTTCAGGCACCTGTGGCCCCTCAAGGACCTCACGCTGACAACCAATCAGGTGAGAAGGTGGGTCTGTTAGCTGCCCCGGGCATGGGGGAGGCCTGAGTCTCGAGCTGGGCCCCTGGGGTTCGTTCAGGCTTCCAGCAGCCTTCTGCCTCCCGGCTGCACAGGAGCCGGGGCGGCGCTGAGATGGGCGAGGGGGGCGACCCAGGGCTTTCTGTGTGGTGCTCCCCTCCCGCGAGGGTGAGGCTGCAGCCGCCGCCCACTGTGAACAGGTGCACATACAGGCTCCTCCCCTTCTCCTGGCCGTGCCGCCGCACGCAGGGTGCTTATCTCTGTGCCTCGGTTTCCTCACGGGTGGGAGTACTCCCTGCTGCAGTGTTGGTGTTACCTCATGAGAGTGTCGGGAGGGGGACGTGGGCCGGGACGCATGGGGCGGTGGCTCTCGAGCTGTGCTTGCCGGACCGGCAGCCTAGGACCTTCTGGAGACATGTTAGGAAAGCTACCCTGGACCCGCCCCAGACACACTGAATCATGCTCCGAGAGCGGACCCGGGCTTTGTGTTGCAACAAGCCCTTGGGTTCGGGAGCCACTGACAGGTACTCGGCATCGGGCGGCACCTGGTGACTATTGGCTACTGGAATCATTATCTTCTTTATCCACTTTGGTCCCCCCAACCTCCTGGAGACCATTGATCCCACTTACAGTTGAATAAACTGAGGCTCACGGTGGAGCTGTGACTTACCCTGGGTCGCTCGACCTCTGGGCGGGGCCGTGCTGGAGCCAGTGATGGGGAACGGTGGGTGGCAAGGGCTCCAGCCCTGGGAGGGCAGGAGAGACAGAGCTGGGGGGAGGGGACTGTGGCCTCATCCAACCTGCCCTCCCCGCCCCCACCTTGCAGAGACTCTCCCTGGTCAGGGACAAGTGCTTCCTGTCAGCCACGGAGTGTCTGCAGAAGATCATGTGAGTCCGGGCCCTGGGGAGGGTGGGCGAGAGGCGGGAGGCGGGAGTGTTGGGGCCCCCGGTGGGGACCGAACCCGGGGCCTCGCTCTGGAGCCCGCCACCCTGCCGCAGCACCACGGTGGGCCCCCGGGAGAAGCTGGAGGTGCTGGAGAGGACATACGGGGAAATCGAGACCACCGTGTCGCGAGTGCTGGGCCGGGAGCACAAGCTGCCCATGGACGACCTGCTGCCGCTGCTCATCTACGTGGTGTCGCGTGCCCGGTGAGCCCCAGCGGGCGGGAGCTGGGAGGGGGCGGGCTGGGGGGCGAGCCCTCCCCACCCTGCCCCGCCCCCGGCCAAGACGCACACCGAAGTCTCGAGCATCAGGGTTTACGACTGCAGCTTTTCTTGGTACAAAGCGGGAGGCGGAGGCCCGGAGCGGCCCACCTCGGGCCCCGTGGGTGCCGGCAGCAGAGCAGGGACCGCCCCCCAGGTGTCCAGCCACCCGGGCCAGTGCCTGTCCCTGATGGGCCCCCTTGTCCCTCTCCCTGTGGGGGTGGATCTTCTCCAGAATCCAGCACCTGGGCGCCGAGATCCACCTGATTCGTGACATGATGGACCCCGTCCACACGGGGGGCCTGTATGACTTCCTGCTCACGGCCCTGGAGGTGAGGGACAGAGGGGGTGCCGCGAGGCAAAAATACCCGGGCCAGGGGTGGGTGAGACCGGACGCCATCGCGGGGAAGAACCCAGATTCACTGCTTGTATGTGCTTCTGCGGGGCGTTCCTTCCCTTGTTGGAGTGGCTGGGCAAGGGCCCCATAGTTCATCCCAGCCTTGGGGCCCCGGGGCACCGAGCGTGTTCCAGGCTGCATCCCTGAGCATAACAGGAGAGGGAGGCCCCGCTTCCTTGCAGACTGCGGCGGGGGGCGGAGCTGGAGACTTGGAGCTCCGGGCCCAGGAGAGGGCTGCACCCTGACGTTGGGGCGTCTTTGCGGCGGACGGCTCTCCCTCAGCCTCGCCTCTTTCCCGCCAGTCCTGTTACGAGCACATCCAGAAGGAAGACATGAGGCTGCACCGCTTTCCTGGCCGCTGGGACTCCAGAGGGCCCCGGTAGCCCCGCGTCTCGTGGGCCCACCGCACAGCTGAGAGGGGCCACACCGGCCCGGCCTGGCCCTCGCCGCCCCCAGAGCAGAGGACGGGATGGGCTCCTGGAGGCGGTTCCTGGAGGAGATAGCAGTCAGCCTCTTCCGGGGAGACGGAGCGGCTGAGGCGGAGGGTGACAGGTGCGGACCCGGAGCCGGCGGCTCCCCCTCCAGCTCGCCCTGCCCCGGGTCAGTCTCAGATGACCTTGACCTGCGGCGGCTCACGGGCCTTTATGCCGCCGAGCCACGCTCCCGTTACGGAGGCTCTTGGGGCCTCAGCGTTGCTGTCTGTTTACCGGTGGACTGGACGGTCTGTGACGGGCCTTCCACCCATCATGCTGGATTCTGGAGTCTTTCTGGAAGTTTGGCACTTTCGTCTGCTGGGCTGAAATTCTCACGTCACTTTCGGTGCTCCCTGTTTCTCCACTCCGGGTCAGAGGCTCCAAGTTGCTAGTGGCCCCTCTGATGAGGCCACGAGTGACCTCCTAGGGACCTGCCTGCTTCCCGACTCTGCCCTGGGACTGAGCTGGTCTCTCGGAGCTGCAGGGCTGGACAAACCCCAGGTCCACCCTGACCTGCTGGGTGGCCTCCGGCAAGTCCTGAGAACCACAGGCCTGCAGCCCACAGGGCCCGTGTGCAGGGGGACGGCAGCAGCACGGGGTCATCTGTGCCTGTCCAGGCTCAGGACCCTGCTGGGGCAGAGGGAGGCCGGGGGGTCGCAGGGGCCTCTGGGAGGGGAGGGGAGGACTTCGTTCCCACGGTGGTTCCTGTGTGGGACTGAAAGACACAGGAGCTAGCTCTTGGGGCAGCCTCACCCCTGCCCAGCCTCAGTTTCTTCTCCCCACCCCGAGGGGCTTCAGCCAGGTGACCTGCGGGGGCTCCCGTCTGCCCTTGCAGGAGACGTGTGACAATAGGCCGGGTGACCGTTCTGAAGAGGTCCAGGGGCGAAGCGTGGGGAGAGGGTGGACTTAGGCAGGGATGAAGCCCTGGAGGGCGAGCTGGGGCCGGCTGCCACGGCCACCCTGCCGCCATGCCCTGGATCAGTGAGCAACTCAGGTCACCTGTCCTTGGCTCGGCTCTGCTTTCTGTGAACGAGCACTGGCCTCGAGGCCCGTGAGAGAGGCTCTCAGCCCAATCGCACGTGAGCCCCAGGCCAAAGCCCCCCCCCCCCACCCGGAGCCTCAGGGTGGGGGCTGGCGGTGGGTGGGGGCGCCCACAGCCCCTCAGATGTTGGAGGATGGGAAGAGTGAGGGTATCCAGGTGCCGTGGGCTCACCCAGGACCGTGGCACCCTGCTGCTCCCTGAACCCTCTCGGCGGCGATCAGCTCCTGCTCGTCCCTGACAAGCGAGAACAGACTTGCCTTGAGGCGGCCCTGGGGTTGGTAGGATGCTACGGACTCACCCCAGAGGCCGCCCCCCTCACCACACCCTCAACCCCCCACACCGCCGGCCCCCGTCAGAGAACTCTCACTGTAGTTCCGGTTCACCGGGACCCCTCCACCCACACCGTGGCCGGGCCTTGCCCAGTACCAGCTGAGCTGGAACCTCTGGACGGGGACAGGAGACGCCGAGGGTGGCCGTGCTGTGGCAGCCCCGTACCACAAAACTGGAGACAGTGAGGACGTTGGCGGCCGAGGTCAGTGCTGCATCTATAGAAGAGACTCCTGGAACTGGGCCGCCGCCTGCCGTGTGGGCGCCTCAGGGGCACTGATGGAGACGGGTCGCCTGCGGGGACCCCGCAGGGACTTCTCCTGGCGGCTGCGGGAGCCCCTTTAACTGCCAGGCCCTATGTCTTGGGAGGTCAGGTTGGCCGCCAGGGCTTCCAGCACGTTGGCGACCTGGGCAATGTCAAAAGCGGCCTGGTGAGGCCGAGCTCGGGCCCCGTCTGCCCTCGGTCTCTCTGGTCCCCGTCTCATTTTCCAGGATGAGGGTTTTCCTTTCAACAGTGATGGTGACAAGTGGTAAAATTCATCGTAGTTGATCCCGAACAGGGGCTCATGACCACCTGGGCTGGAGAGCTGAGAGCCCGGGCGGGGGGGGGGAGGGCTGTTCCCTGACACCCGCAGGTGGCTTTCTGACGGGTGCCCAGGGCCACCACCAGCCCTGCCGCCAGGGGCCTGGATTTGGGGCTATGAGACAGACGTCCGAGAGATTAAACGGCCTCTCAGTGAGCAGACGTGTCTGAGTCCCACAGCCTGACCACCCCCTCCCTCCCACTGCAGCCCCGGCCCTGGAGACCCCTGTTGTCCCCACCCTCGACTGCAGCCCTGGCCCTGGAGGCCCCCTTTGTCCCCACCCGAGACTGCAGCCTGGCCCTGCATGCGGCCTCTCCTACAGCCTCTCCACCCCTGCTCCCTGCACCCGCATTTCCCTTCTGCCCCGCCTGCTCTCCAGCTCCTGCCCCTCGTCGTTCCGTGCCCCACACGTGCCCTCCTCTGGTCACTGGATCCACAGGCCCAGCTCATGTGAGTCCCTTGTGTCCCAAGGAAGGAACCCCCCAGGCCCTCTCCAGGGCCCGCTCCCTGGCCGCGTCGTGTCACTGGTGCACGATGGCGGGTGCCTGCTCCCCCGTCCCCGTTCTCCAGGCGCGGCAGTGCCCGCCGCCTCTCCCTGGGCTGGCAGCGACGGCAGTGGGAGCCGAGGCTGGAAACGGCTTGACTCGGGGAAGGTTGGACTGTGAAGGGTCCTGGGGCAGGTCTGCATTCAAGACCAGCCCGGCGGCATCTGTGAAAACAAGCCCCTCAGGTGTGACCGGCACAGGCAGGGACGCAGGTGAAATGGAGGCCTGGCTACACTCAGGCCAGGAGCAGCCGGAAGTTGGTGCCAAAGCCTCAGAGAAAGGGCGGAAAAGACAGACGCCTTCTCTGTCCGGAGCTCAGGTTCGTCTCCACGGGGCACCACACGCAGCAGTGCCGTGGTCAGCCCAGTGGGGCGTCTCCGGGCACTAATCTGTGGCAGGGTGTTGCGCTCCCTCCACAGGAGATGCCACGTGGTGGCCCGGGTGTGGCCAGTTGTGGCTGGCGGAGATCGGTGTCCTCCTGCAGGGGGCAGAGCACAGAGGGGCCCCGTGAAGCCCCTGCCTCCCTCCCTCAGCCGGCGAGCCTCACCAGGGGCTGCTTAGAGGCTGGCCCTGTTCCCTGCATGGGCTACAGTCTGGGACATGGCAGACAAGGCTTCAGCCCTCTTCAGGTGAGAAGGGCCAGCTGTCTGCCCAGAAGGGCACCGACGGCAGAGAGAAGAGGAGGCTGGAGAAGCTGAGTCTACAGCTGGAGGAGGGGAGCTGGCAGGCGTCTAGACGGATGCAAGTTCTGACGAGGCCTCTGTTCTGATCACCCCCAAAGGTGCTGGGGGCCAGGGCGCGGCCCAGACAAACCCCTTGCCCGCTGCAGCCTTGGGCGAGGCCGGAGGGAGAGCGTGAGGGGCAGCCGGAGGGGCGTGGGGCGGCTGGAGAAACCCTTGCAATGGCGAAGGGAGGCCAGCGCCCCTGAGCGGGGACCTAACCGAGAGCCATGTGGCCTCAGCTGTCGGCTCTCCCAGAGGGACGGCTGCCCACTGTGGGACCAGTGAGGGGCGGGGACTGCCCTCCCAAGGGCACTGGGGAAGGGGTAAGTTCAGGGTTAGGGGCAAGGTCAGCGTTAGGGGTTCAGGTTAAGGTCAGAAACAGGGTCAGTGTCAGATTAGAGTGAGGGTCAAGGTTGGAGTTCCGGTTAAGGTGAGAGTGAGGGTAAGAGTCAGATTCAGGTCAGTTCGGGGTGCTGGTCCAGGTCAGGACATGACCGGGTGGCCTCGTGTGGTCGTGCGGACGTGAGCTCTGGCTTTGACTCTTGCTGTGAGCAGGAACCAGGGGTGGGGGCCAGGCCGCCAAGGCCTTGGTGTCCACATGGCCGTGGCCCGGTCCTTCCCCTCACTAGGTCTCGTTAGCTGTCTGCGAGAACCCTCGCTGTGCACTGTTCCACCACCCAGGGAAGGAGGGAAGAGCGGGTGAGAGGCGAGGCCAGGGCTCTGGTGCCGTGAGGGTGCCCGTGCAGCGACCCGTCCAGGAGAGCAGGGCTCAGTTCGCAGAGTGGGGCTGGAGTCACTAAGTACAGTGTACATGACTCGCCTGAGACTGGGGGCTGCCGCCCAGCCCCCGCAGCCTCCTGTTGCCGTTTTAAACAGACACGTTCATTGAGTGTGGCTGGGACTCCAAACCAGTGGAAGTAAGACCCGCTGGTCCCCTGTGTCGGGGAGCGGCCAGTGTCTGGTCTCTCTGCCCTGGCGCCAGGGGCGGGGGGTGGTAAGGAGGGTTTGAAGCATCGTTTGTATCCTAAATTCATGCCTAAGGTGTGCCGAACAGGAGGTCCCTCACCCCGGCTGATCAGCAAATCAGGACCCAGGGACAGAACAGAGAGAGGCTGTGGAGGGGAAGGGAGTCTAAGGGAGTGTTCAGCCCTCCCCCTCGCCCGGGGGCCAAGCAGGCCTGTGACCCTTGCTGGGCAGTGCACGGGTGGGGGGGGGGACACCGAGTTAACTGGAGTGCTTGGAGTACCCTTGGGTCAAGGCTGCTGGTGGCTGGGGACGACAAATGAGTCCTACCCTGGATTTTCCCCGGGGACAGCGACACCTCCCCTTGCCCTGCTGGCTGGAAAGGACCCGCAGAGGCTGGTCTGCCCAGGGCAGCATCGAGGCTCTTCCTCCGTGTGTCCCGAGGAGCAGGGCACCCCCAGCTGCTGGTCCCCCCGGCTGGCGGCCTGGAGCTGGGGCGGCTGTGCCCAGTGTGGGGAGGGCCCCGGGCCTGTATGAGGGGAAGGGTTAGCAGTCCTGCTCCGTCTCAGCCCGTCCTCGAAGTGTTACTTCCAGGCCGGCCTTCGGAGGCCAGCGCTCCCCGGCCGCGCCCCCCGCCGCCCCCCCCCCCCCGCAGCCACATCGGCAATCCGATGAGAGGAGTGGTGGTAGAAGCGAGAGCGGGGGGCCAGCAATGCATGTGGGACCTCCCTGAGACCTAGGTCTCGGACGGGGGGCACTGCTTCATCCAGAGGGATCTTTTACACCCTTCTGGTCCTACGGCCGCATCGGGCTCAGTTTCAGGAACCAAAAGAACTGAGAGGGAACCAAGTGCAAACTCTCAGTCGGTGGGGGCGCCTGGGAGGCTCAGCTGGTTGAGCATCCGACTCTTGATACGAGCTCAGGTCATGATCCCGGGGTCCTAGGATCCAAGCCCTGATGGGTGTGGAGCCTGCTTAAGATTCTCTCTCTTTCCCTCTGCACCTCTCCCCCACTCACGCATGCACTCTCTCTCTCTCTCTCTCTCTCTCTCTCTCAAACAAAAACCCAAAAAACCCATCAGTTGGTACTCGCTCTGTCAATGGTGCAGACAGGCTGTTTACTGGTAGCTTCTGGTCTGTGTCAGATGCCAGGGCAGGACCCTCCTCGTCACGAGTTCATGCATTTCGCTCAGGTGTGGCCGAGGGCCAGGCCCCAGGCGTCCGCAGGGATGAGCACAGGTGACAGCATCTGAGTTGAGATGAACCCTGTACGGACACAGTGAACCTTGCCGGTGCCTCTGAGGAAAGGGGACATCGGTGATTGGGCGGCGGTTTGTGTCCCGTCCCGCGTGGGGTCCTGCTCACTGCAGGCGAAAGAGCCCAGAAGGCTCTCACCCTTCGGGCCAGGGCAGGAAGGGAGGGCTGTGTCCTGGCAGATGGCACCGTGGAACCGGACCTCGAGGGACAAATTTGCCAGAGGGGGGGATGACAGGCCGGGCAGACGGAGAGGCAGGGACAGAGGCTGGGAAGTGGGGAAGGGCCTGACTGTCCCGGAAGGTGGAGAACGAGGAACTGGGTCAAGGAGAGGGCGGGCAACCCCAAGGCCAGAAAGCCTTGCAAAACCCGTGGGGGATTTTTCCCACATTTCCTGATTTTCAGCCTCCTACCATGTTGTCCTCTGTCCCCAGGATGGGTGTCAAACACCCACCAATTCTTTCTCCCCCTTCCCATCGAGACGTGGGGGCAAAACCCCCTGCCCTTTAAACCTCCACCTTTGACAATGCAGTTGGGACAGAGGCCGCCCGCCTTGCGAGGCTGGGATCTAGAAGCTCACGCGGTTTCTGCCGGTTCCCCAGGACGTTTGTGCGGGGAGCATCTCGCCACTGAGAGAGAAGTCTGCCACCCTGAGCGGCCATGTGGGGAGCCCACGGGGGGACAGCAGACAGAGCGAGAGGTGGACGCCCAGCGGAGCCAGCTCATCTGGGATCCAGGTGTTTGGGTCTCCCAGCCCAGCCCCTGAGCATGCAAATGAGAATATTTCGGGGTGACTGCAGCCAACCACCCCCCCACCGCCCGCCCGAGCAACAGCTGCCTGGTCTAGCCAGTCGGCCCCAGATTCATGAGCAAACGAAACAGCTGTTGGTGTTTCAGGTCACTGTTTGGGGGTGTCTTTTAAATGTGACGGTCCTTTCTCCATTATCTACTACTCATCATTTAATTGAAAACACTTTTCTATGCTTTTTAAAAAAATTTTTTTTCCATTGCTTTAGTGGCATCTGACTTAAAAAAATTTTTTTTTTATTTTAGAGAGAGAATGTGAGCAAGGGAGAAGGGCAGAAGAAGAGAGAGAGAGAGAGAGAGAGAGAGAATCTTAAGCAGGCTCCAACCTGGGCGTGGAGCCCGATGTGGAGCTCGACCCCACCACCCTGGGATCATGACCTGAGCCGAAATCAAGAGTCGGATGCTCAACCGACTGAGCCACCCAGGCGCCCCCTTGATGCTTCTTTTTTAACACTGGAACTTATTAAGAAGGGGTGCTTCATATCCCTGTGTACACGGAAGTCCATCATCAGTGAAGATAAGTGGGAGGCAATTGTACAGAGCGACACAGGAAACGGAGCTGGGTGTTTAGCTTCTAGGTAGGTACCCCGTTGCCTTTGCCCGGGAGGGGGACCGAGGGCAGCGGGTGGCTTCCCAGCACGTGCAGAACCAGCTGAGATGCACCCCTTTCTCGGAACTCTGGGTTCCTGCCCATCTCCCCCAAGCTTCTAAGTTTTAATATTTTTAGCCTCTTTCCTTTCTTCCTCCAGCCCTAGGGAGAGGGGCGGCTTTTTATAATTGTTTGAGAACCCTCGTTTTGCCTTTTCAGTTCTTCAGTTGCTGGGTGTGGTAGGCAGAAAATTGTCCCCCCAAGATATCCATGGCCTAATCCCCAGAGCCTTGACTAAGTCACCTTACATGACACAAGGGACGCTGTAGATGTGATTGTTTGTGATGGGAGACTATCCTGGGTTATCTCGGTGGGCCCCATCTTCGTCCCAAGAGTCCTTAACAGTGAAGTGGAAATAGAAGAAAATCAGAGGGAGACGTGACTCGGAGGAGTGGTCTGAGAGACAGGGAGCAGGACCGGAAGCCCCGTAGAGACTGCAAGAGGCAAAGGAATGGATTCAGCCCCGTAGAGCTTCCAGAAAGGAGCACAGCCCAGTGCCAGCTGCGTCGGATTTCTAACCTTCGGAACTGAAAATTAGTGACCGTGTGCTGTTTTTAGTCACGGAATTTGTGACGGCTTGCTCTAGCGGCAATAGAAAACATACCCGCCGGTTAACGCTTCTGTAGGAAATTCTCTGTTCGTGTAACAGGTGCTCATCCTCCCTGTGACCTCCTGCAGGATGCTCTTATCAGGGCCGGGAAGAAAACGATAAGGTAGCACTTGGGCACAAAGAGGCAGCCTCGTAGCTCTGAGCTGGAGGCCAGGACAGACAGGATCTCCATGGCCGTGTACACCTTCCCCTTGGTGCTGTGATGGACAAGGAGGAAGGTGACCCAGACATTGCCGGGCACCAGCATGCTTGAACTTGGCTTCACTGAAGGTGTCAGGCAGACTCCTGGCCGGGAAAGCCCCAGCGATGCTCCCCAGGGCCAAGGATCCTAGGCATCCCCGGACACTGAGGAAGGCAGTGACAGGAAGACATTCAGGGCGGCCTCAGCTCACTTGCCCAGCACAGACGATGTGTGTGGTGCAGAGTGTGTGTTCGTTTCAACGCAAGGAGGAAGCGGAGGTTCCCAACTGGGTTTCACAGATAGAGGTTGGATCAAGGCACGCATGGGAATGACAGGTTCTCTTGATAACAACCCTGCCCCTTCCTTTTCCCTGGCGCAGGAGTCTTGAACGCCAAAGCCACCGTGATGATTTCAGCCCAAACGGTGGAAGTAGCCACAGCAAACACAAATGCAAACGCTGTCTGTTGAAGTGGGCAGGTGCTTTTGTTGGGAGGGCCAGTGGAGAACAAGGAAAGGGGAAACACGGGAAAAGGGAGGTGAGCAGGATGTCGCTGAGAGTTGGCCGTTGGCCTCGACCAAGGGAGAGTCTCGGTGCTTCACAGAAACCACAAGGACCACAGCCAGGGGGGACAGAGAAGCATAGATCTGTGGGGGCCAGAGCCATCCCCAAAGGAGGGGGGGGGTCTTGATTAACCAGGAAAGTCTCTTTCTTTGGGAGATTGTGATCTTGATTTGGGTTTGGGTCCTGAAGGGATGGTGTGACATTTGTCCCTGGTGTTAGTTGATCAGGGGCAAGCTGATCAACTAATGATCAGTGATACTTTCTCGGCTCTGGAAGACACTCGGGGCGGCCTCAGCTCACTTGCCCAGGTTGGTCTGGATGGTGGAATCTCCCTAGACTTCCTGCTTCCAGGCTAAGATGGAGTCTGCAGTTGCTACGGCATGCTGCCAAGCCCGGATTGGATTAATCCCTCGGGCCAAGAGGAACCGTCAGAACAGAGACTCCAGGAGAGAGCGCCTGGCTTTCTAAGGTAGAATCCCTGATGGTTGGTGGGATTTGTTCCGCTGGTTGCATCCAGGACCCTGGAGGTCATGGCTGCGGTCAGTACCACGGATTGGCCTCATCCTGTGGCTTGAAGTCCTGTTCACAGTTGGCGGAGTTAAATGTTGTATCAATCAAATGAAATGAATCTGGCCAGCCTCTGTCAGTCAGATGAATCAGATCAAGAATGAATTCTGAGTCCTGCGCGAGAGTCTTTCTGGAAAACGAATGCCCCTTTCTCTGTGGGTTTTGCTTCCCTCAGTTCTGCCTTCCTCACTATCTCCCTCTTCTTGTCTCGAGTTCTGTAGACTCAGGAGCTGTCTCCAGGACAGCCCTCTGGGGATGGTAGGTTCTGAATGAGGCCTCTCATGGTATAAATGTACAGTTATGTTTATTTGTTCATCACAGGCAGCGGAGCTGCTGAACACCTGGAGGTGGGAAGGTTGTGGGAAGTTTCTAGAAGCACCACACCCTTGTAATGCCCTTTACTTTATAGGCCAAATGGAAACATTTGAACAATTACGAAACACTGAAAGCTTCCTGGCCAGGAAGTGGTCTTATCAAAGGGGGAAGCCCCTGAAGCTTAGCCCATTCGATGTTAACTAACTCAGACAAGCTGAGCTAACTGTCTGCTAAGAGCGAGAGGAAGTAAACCTCTGGTGACATCAGCCCTGCTTTGAATGGGGTATTATATTTAGGAGTCTCTCCTAAAGCAGTGTGCTTGTGCTATAGGCAGACACTCCATCCTTTCATCCAACAGAGTTTTGTGTCTCCTAATGTCTTGTGAATGTTGTTCCAGACCCTAGGGCTGTTCCAGATGCTGAGGCAGCCCAAGTTTCTGCCTTCACATTTCAGCCTCTGAGCCCCCTTGAGATGCGTCCTGGCCCTTCCCTTCCCTGCGCTAACTTTATCTGCCCTTTCCCCATAGCCAGGCCATGTGGCTGGAATCTCCCTTCAAGGCCTTCTCTCCTTGCATTTCTCAAGTTCTCCCAAAGCTGGCCTGGAGCCCAGCAGGTGCTTTATCCTGGTGGCCCTTGCATACACCGGAGAGAGGAGGCCGAGCCTGCTCGTCTCCAGGGAGTCAAGTTTTCCAAAGATCAACAGTTAGGACTGTTCGGACCTCTGAGAAGACACCACGTCAATGGGACAGAATGAAGCCCATTCTGTCTGAGTCATCCTCTAAGGCTCTTTTTTTGACCTTGAACAAAGGAATCCTGTGCTATTTTCCAGGAACTAAGCCAAGTTCTATAGAAGCATGTTATTTTTTTTAGGGGTGCCTGGGTGGCTCCGTCAGTTAAGTGTCTGACTCTTGATTTCAGCCCAGGTCATGATCTCACAGTTCATGGGTTCAAGCCCCGAGTTAGGCTCCGCGATGACAGCGTGAGGCTGCTTGGGATTCTTTCTCTCTCTGTCTCTTTGTGCCTCCCTTGCTCATGCTTGCTTTCTCCCTCTCCCTCTCCAAAGTAAATAAACATAAAAAATGTTTTTTTTTTTTCTGGAAGAGAATTCCAGTAGAGCTTTAAAAACGACGCTTACATCCATACAAGTGGACTTTCTGTATCAGTCCTATGAGAGGAATTTCATTCTGCTTGTATTTATGTGCCTTACAAAAAAGCATCTAAAATATTTGTAGGCAAAGCATACCAATCGATAAAAATGTCTTCAGTACAGATTCCGCCTGGGAAGAAGCTAGAGCCCCACCAAGTGTGCAGTCCTTGGGTATTTCAAAAGATAGACATTGCTTTTTTAAAAAATATTTTTAAATGTTGTTTATTTTTGAGAGAGAGAGATAGAGAGACAGAACACGAGCAGGGGAGGGGAGCGAGAGAGGGAGACACAGAGGAGCAGGCTCTAGGCTCCGAGCTGTCAGCACAGAGCCCGATGCAGGGCTCAAGCTCATGAACCGTGAGATCATGACCTGAGCTGAAGTCGGACGCCCAACCGACTGAGCCACCCAGGCGCCCCTAGACATCTTTTTGATACTCAGAAACAGGACTTTTATAAACAGGTTCACTTGTCGGCACACCCCTAATAAACCCCTAAATAAAACCCTCCCCATGGGGTCCCCAAATTTCTTCTTTCTACTCGTCATACTCTTGGCCGTGAGTTCATCGTTCTCTCTGATGGGTCACACACATTGCAGTGGAGACCAGCATGGAACCGGCCAAGATTTGTGCCAAGTCTCCTTCCCCTGTTTAGAAGACCAGACAAACATCAAAACAGATAGGCTTGGAGATATCCCTGTTTAGATATCCAAACAGTGGCCTGAGGAGGTAATGTTCTAGACTGTGACTTGAGAATAGAATTCCTTCTCCATGTTACACTCCATTTTATTTTATTTTATTTTATTTATTATTATTTTTGTAATGTTTATTTTTGAGAGAGAGACACACACAGAGAAAGAGACAGAGCGTGAGCAGGGAAGGGGCAGAGAGACAGGGAGACATAGAATCTAAAGCCAGACTCTGAGCCATCAGCACAGATCCCAACGCGGGGCTCGAACCCTCCATTTTAAAAGCACCACTTCCACCAAGTTTCTTGAGTGACTTTCTACGACCCATCAGGCCAGCTCGCTTTCCCCTCTCCTGAGTAAGCTATTGCTCACGGAAATGAGGTGGTAACTGCCTGGGGGATGGGACGACAGGGGACTCTGAACTTCTCTGATACCTCTGGGGAGGGTATAAAGCAGTATAAAGATGATACATTTCAATTGCTTTAAAATACTGTCACCCTTGAACGAGGGGGTAGTGGCTCGATTCTAAGCCTTGTAAACTTTAGGAGGTAGAACTGACATCTTGAAGGCGCATCTGCGGATTTGTGAGTAGTCCAGAGAGTCGAGGGGAGGGGTTAAGAGAGGGGAGGGAATTGGAGGTGACTGGATTTTGGTGCATCTGGGCAGGTGGGGCACCTATGATAGAGAGAATGAGACTGGGGGTTGGTGGAAGTTTGGGGTGGGGATGGAAAGCTTTCTGGAAAAACCTTCTTAGAGGAAAAAAATGCTTTGATCTTAAAAGTCTAAACATAGGGGCCGACTTCAAGTCCACTCACTGGAAAGCCTTTGGCAACTCTGAAAATTATTGTTCGTAGAAGCTTGGCAATGTGTTCAGTTGTTTGTGCTCTCACCGTCACCGTCTGTTTGCCTAGCTCAACATCCCACGTGTCAGGTACTGTACTTGACTCATGAGGACCTGTATCTGAAGATGAGGAAACTGTTGCTCAGACCTTAGATGACCAAGGTCACCTAGCTAGAAATATGCACGGTGCTTTTCTTCCTGTGTATTTATATTATACAAAAAGTTAGCCCAATACAGAAGGTGCTTTGTGGCTTCAAAACTAACAGCACCAGTTCCCTGGTCTTTGAAATACCTGCCATCCAGAATCTTCTGATCACCAGTCCTTTCTCCGGGGAGTGAATAGTACTATGCACTTGAGAGAGACGTCTTTTTTTTTTTTTTAATTTTTTAGAATATTTATTTTTGAGAGAGAGAGAGTTAGCAGGGGAGGGGCAGAGAGAGGGAGACACGGAATCTGAAACAGGCTCCAGGCTCTGAGCTGTCAGCACAGAGCCCAGTGTGGGGCTTGAATTCACAAACCTCGAGATCATGACCTGAGCCAAAGTCGGACGCTTAACCGACTGAGCCACCCAGGTGCCCCGAGAGAGATGTCTTTGAGAAACCCTCGAAACCCTCCTGGAATAGATTTATGGTGACTATATTTCTTCACCAAAAACGTTGACACGGGGTCAGATATTGGTAGCACATTCGAAGTTGGGATTGCTCCGGAGAGCCCAGCTTATGCGGGTCCCCTTGAGAGGGAACTAGGAGGGGTTCGTCTACAGAACTTAGTCCTCGGGATGAACGGACTCTGGGTGGTCTCCTCCCAGGAAATATCCCCTCATACCAGACGTCTTAGACTAATGCTTTTCCCGTGAGCTGTAACTTGGCGTTCTAGAACATTGTCCAAAGCCCGGGGCCTCATGTCCCGGCTGAGGTCACAGGGGATGTGGGGGCCCTGCTTCTAAAGAATGGCTTTGACCATTGCCGGGCGCCTGGGTGACTCAGTCGGTTGAGCGTCGATTTCAGCTCAGGTCACCATCTCACTGCTTGTGAGTTCGAGCCCGGCGTCAGGCTCTGTGCTGACAGCTCAGAGGCTAGAGTCTGCTTCGGATTCTGTGTCTCCCTCTCTCTTTGCCCCTCCCCCGCTTGCGCGCGCGCGCTCTCTCTCTCTCTCTCTCTCTCTCTCTCTCTCAAAAATAAAAATTAAAAAAACAACAACAACAAAGAACAGCCTTCCTTCCTGATCAACACCCTGAAATCCCCGTTAATCTATATTATTTGTGACTTTGTGAGTAAGAGAAATCAAATTCAGGTAGCTTAAAAGAAAGGAATTCATCTGTGAACCTGGCATTACCTCATGGAACCCGAGGCCGGAAAGCAGCCGGACTCCTGGAAAGAATCAGCACCGGCTGGAAAGCTGCCCAGAAGCCTGGAAGGCACTTTCCCCCCTTTCTGTCCTCTTTCCCGGGCATCAGCTTCCCTCCTATTTCCTAGCAATGAGATTTCCCGATGGTGCTTTCAGTCACCGCGGTGGCCCCCAGCGCTGTCAGATTTCCGTGGTGTTGGTTCAGATGCCCGGACGAGAATGGATTCTGTCTTGGTCGCATCCCACCCTCTGGGGAAGTGTCCGCTTGGTCTATCCTGTGCTCTGTTCTGAACCCAAGTCGAGTCAGGCCTGGCGGATTCAAACATGGCTGCCGTGGGGGCCACACACCCCGTGAGTTTAGTCCTGGGCAGAGTCTGCTCAGGACAACGAGGAGGGGAGTGAGACTGGGCCCCAGCAAGGAGGTCTGTTGAGGTCCTGTGGGTGCTTGCCATTTGGTCACAGTCCCCTTGGATCTGTGGGGACTGTCATTATTTTATACTCAGTCCCCTTTCCACTTTTTATTTCAAAATCTGCTCCTTCTCCATCCCACGCAGGCCTGATAGAAGTCATCCAGTACGTGTCCCTTGGTGATTGGCTTATTTTACTCAGCACAATGTCCCCCAGGTTTATTCATGTTGTAGCAGGCGTCTGATACTCCTTCCTTTTTAAGGCTGGATAATCTTCCATTGTATGGAGGCACCACATCTTGCTTAATTCCTTCATCTGTTGATGGACACTTGAGTTGACCCCACCTTTTGGCTCTTGGGAATAATGCTGCTAGGAACGTGGGTAGACAAAGATCTCGTCAAGATCCTGTTTTCGATTCTTTTGGGTATGTACACAGAAGTGGGATTGTTGGTCATACGGCAATTGTTTTTGAAGAACCGCCATACTGTTTTCCGTAGCAACTGCGTGCACCATGTTACTTTCCCTCCAACAGTGCACACGTGTTTCAATCTCCACATCTGCACCAACACATTTTGTTTTTTGTTTTGTTTTTTTTTTTGGGGGGGGGTAGAGTGGCCATCTTATGAGTGCAAGGTGGTATCTCATTTGTGGTTTTATTTTGCATTTCCCTAAAGATTAGTGATATTGAGCATTTTTACATGTACTTATTGTCCATTTGTGTATCTTCTTTGGGGATTTCTCCTGAGATTCCACTTGAATATGCCTATTCTCATCCATTGCCCATTTTTGAACCGGGCTGTTTCTTTTTTGTTGTTGGATTATAGGAGTTGTTTGTATATCCTGGATATGAACCCTTTGTCACATATAGGATTTAAAAATGTTTTCTTCCATTCCATGGGTTGCCTTTCACTCTGTCGATTGTGTCCTTGGATGTAAAAAAAGTTTTAAAATTTGTTGTAGGGCAATTCATCTATTCGTCTTCGGTTGTCTGTGCTTTTACAGTAATATCTAAGAAATCATTGCCAAATTCAATGGCAGAAAGCTTCCCCCCTTTGTTTCCTCTAAGAGTTTTATAGTTTCAGTCCTTATGTTTAGGTCTTTGATCCATTTTGAGTTAGTTTTTTTTAAGTTTGTTTGTTTTGAGAGAGAGAGAGAGAGAGAAAGAGAGAGAACGCAGGACAGAGAGACAGGGGGAGAGAGAACCCCAAGCAGGCTCCACTGTCCGTGCGGAGCCCAATATGGGGCTCAAACTCCCAAACCGTGAGATCATGATCTGAGCTGAAACCAAGAGTTGGACACTTAGCCAACTGAGCCACCCAGGTACCTCGAGTTAATTTTTGTGTATGGTGTGAGGTAAGGGTCCAGCTTCATTCTTTTGTGTGAGGAGGTCAGTTCTCCCGGCATCATTTGCTGAAAAGGCTGTCCTTTCCCCCATTGAATGGTCTTGGGACTCTTGTCAGAAATCATTTGACTACATCTGTGGGAATTATTTCTGGGCTCTCTGTCCTATTCCTTCCGCGTCTATGTCTGTCTTTATGCCAGCATCTCACTGTTTCGGTTATTTTCATTTTGTAAAAAGTTTTGACATCAGCAAGTATGAGTCCTCCCAACTTTCTTCTTCTTTTTCAAGATTGTTTTGGTTATTTGAAGTTCTTTGAGATGCCATATAAGTTTTAGGATGGATTTTTCTACTTCTATAAAAAAAATACCATTGGGATTTTTATAGGATTGCATGGAATCTGTAGTTTGGTTTGGATGGTACTGACGTCCTAACAATAACGAGTCTTTCAGCCCCTGAACACAGACTGTCTCTCCACTAATTCGTGTCTTCTTTACTTTTTTTCAGCAATGTTTTGTAGTTTTCAGTCTTTTGCCTCTGTGGTTAAGCTAGTTTTTAAGTATTTTATTCTTTCTGATGCAAATACAAATGGAATTGTTTTCATAATCTTTTTCAGACAGTTCATTGTTGGTGG
Source organism: Paguma larvata (assembly GCA_030068075.1). Taxonomy (NCBI): domain Eukaryota; kingdom Metazoa; phylum Chordata; class Mammalia; order Carnivora; family Viverridae; genus Paguma; species Paguma larvata. Next base: position 15,273,425 of record CM057842.1, on the reverse strand, counting down.
ACTAGAAATGCAACTGATTTTTGCATGTTGATTTTTCTAGTGTTTATTTACTTATTTTGAGAGAGAGAGAGTGAGAGAGTGAGAGAGTGAGAGCGAGAGAGAGAATCTCAAGCAGGCTCTGTGCTGACAGAACCGTGAGACCATGACCTGGGCCAGAATCAAGAGTCGGATGCTTAACTGACTGAGCCACCCAGGCGCCCCTGCATGTTGATTTTGTATCCTGCAACTTTTCTGATTTCCTTTATTAGTAGTTCTAAACAGTTTCTTTTGTGTGTGTTTGTGGAATCTTTAAGTGTTCGTGGAATCTTTAAGGTTACCTATATATGAAGTCATGTCATCTGTGAACAGAGATAAGTCTTCTATTTTTTTTTCTTGTCTAATTGCTCTGGCTGGATGTGGTACTGTGTTGAACAGAAGTGGCGAAGGTGGACCTCCTCTCCTTTTGGAACTCCAACGACACGAAGTTTAGATCTTTTGTTATTGTCCCACGGGTCCTAAGACTATGTTTCTTTTTTAAAAAAGAAAATTATTGGAGGGGGGCACCTGGGTGGCTCAGTCGGTCAGTGTCTGACTTTGGCTCAGGTCATGATCTCACGGTTCGTGAGTTCGAGCCCCACATCAGGCTCTCTGCTGTCAGCGCGGAACCTGCTTTGGATCTTCTGTCCCCCGTTCTCTCTGCCCCTTCCCCATTTGCTCTCTTTCCTTCTCTGTCTCAAAAATAAATAAACATTAAAAAAATTAAAAAAAAAAAAGAAAATTATTGGGGCACCTCGCTGGCTCAGTCAGTTGGTAGGGCATGCAACTCTTGATCTCAGAGTGGCGAGTTCGAGCCCCGTGTTGGGCAGAGAGATCTCTTAAAAAGAAAAAAAGAGAAAGTGATTCTCTTCTTCTTGCTCCAGTTAGATAATTTGATTAGCTATCTGCACGCTCGCCGCTCCTTCGTCTGCCTTCTCCATCGGCGGTTGCGCTCGCCCAGTGTTATTTTTGTCGTTCGCTGACTTTAGTTATCCTATCTTGAATTTCTAAAATTTCCAGTTGGTTCTTCTTCGTCTTTTTCACGTCTTTGCCGCGACGTTTGTACTTCTCCCATTTGCTCCTAGGGAGCTTGTAATTACTCTGGGAGCGTTTACATAATTGCTTCAAAATCCTCGTCAGAGCATTCCCACATCTGTGTCGTCTCCGTGCTGGTATTTGTGGATTACCCTTTCTCATTTGAGTTGAGATCCTCTTGGCTCCTGTGATGAGTCGTTTTGGATGGTGTCCTGGGCATTTGGAGGACAAGGTTGTGAGACACTCCCCTTTTTACATCTCTGTTTTAGCAGGCACTCCATCTATTTATATTAAGAACGCATGTCCTGGCCCACTTTTGTAGGCTATGTTTTAAATGTCAATTACTTTCCAAAGCCTTCGCTCTGCTTTTGTGGTCTGCTGTTTGCGTGTTACCCGGAGGCCGGTCTGAAACCCGGGCGCGATTCCACACTGTCGCTGAGCTCTCAAAGCTTTTGCTGTGTTGATCCTGGTCAGTTTTATACATGGGAGGCGTCCAGGACTTGCTACTCTGATTTCAAGCATCCCGTTCGGCTCTGGATTCGCGTCCTCTCCTCTCCCATCCCCCTAGATTCACACGTCGAAGCCTTAACCCCTCATGGACTGCTATTTGGAGATGGGGCCTTTGGGAGGTAATTAGATTGGGGGGAGTTGAGAGGGTGAGGCCCTGGTGATGGGATTACTGTCCTCCTAAGAAGTGGCCCCAGAGAGCGTTCCCCTTCATCCTCTGCCACGCGAGGACACGTGACAGGTAGGTGAGGACAGGCGAGGACACGGTGACAGGTGGCGGTCTGCAGGGCGGGAGAGAGCCCTCACTAGAAGCAACGCCGGCACTTAGATCATGGACGCCCCGCCTCCGGCTCTGCGAGGAGGTGGCGCTCCTACGTCTCCCCCCCTTCCTTCCCCGGTCCTCGCCGCCGGGGCCTCCAGGCCTTAGCAGAGGCCCTCTGGCTTCACAGAAGGCATCTGCAGAAGCTCCTTTTTGGCTTCCCCCCTCTGTCTCTCCACCTTTTGGTGCGGGGTGACCCTCCAGAACCAAGGCCATTGTGGCACTCCACTCCCCTTTGGTGGCTTCCTGTGACCTCGGGAAAAGCTTCAAGTCTCCCAGCCAGCAAGGCCCCAGGGGCTGATTTCTGCAGACTCAGCTCTCACTACCCTTTCTCCTCACCCCCAGGCTAGCTCTGCCCGTATTCCCTTGTCACCCTGGGCCCGCCATCCCTGGACCTCACCTTCGCCTAGGTCGTGTTTACTTAATTAGTTTTTTTTTTTTTAAATTATAATGTTTATTTATTTTTAGAGAGAGAGATAGAGCATGAGCAGGGGAGGGGCAGAGAGAGGGAGACGCAGAATCCGAAGCAGGCTCCAGGCTTTGAGCTGTTAGCACAGAGCCCGACACGGGGCTCGAACCCATGAACCGTGAGATCATGACCTGAGCTGAAGTCGGATGCTTAACTGACTGAGCCACCCAGGCGCCCCCTAGCTAGCTTGTTCTTGGGAAGCCCTCCCTAGGGGCACCTGGGCGGCTTTGTCCGTTAAGCAGCCAACTCTTGATTTTTGGCTCAGGTCATGATCTCGCAGTTCATGAGTTTGAGCCCCATGTCGGGCTCTGCACTGACAGTGTGGAGCCTGCTTGGGATTCTTTCTCTCCCCCCCTCCCCGCCCCCATTTCCTTCTCTCTCTCAAAATAAATAAATAAACTTTAAAAAAGAAATAAAAGAAGTCCTCCCTAGGCCAGAAGAACGGGCGCCCTAGAGAGTGGGCACCTCTGCCCGCCGTGGCTCCCAGTGTGCAAGTGCCCTACGCTCCTTGGCCTTGACTTTTCTGCCATTTTGCTCAGGCTGTAGCCTCCGGGGCCAGCGCTTCTGGATTTCTCCGCTGTATTCTGGTTGTCCAGCACCGTGCCTGGTGCGTGGGGGGATGAGTCATTGAACGAGTCTTCACCTGCCTTTCCTGCCTCACCCCCCCACCCTGCGTTTAGACCCCATCACAGTTCATGATAGCAGGGCTTTGCTCCCGGGAGCCTCTCGCCGGCCAGCCCTGACTTCTCTTCTGCCTCTATTTCTTCCTATTTTCCTCCTCCCCGACAAACATGCCTCTCTCATCACTGTGTTCTCACGTGAACCCAGCTGGGATTCATAGCTTATTTGTTGAATCGAATCCCGTGTCAAATGAGACAACTGTAGAGGGAGGAAGGGCTCTGAGCCCTGTTCTCAGGGACCGTGTGGGTATGGGACCTGGGCAGAGGCTCCCCAACGCTTCCTAGCTTCTGGTGGCTCCCACTGCCGCGATGAGCCTTCTGGCACATGAGGGCCCCTCGAGGACAGAAGCACCGTACCCGCTCTGTCCAGAATGGCCCCTGGCCTGCCCTCAGTGTGGCCCGGTATCACTGCGCCTCCAGCCTGCAGATACCCTACGACACGGTCTCTCCGAGCCCTTGCCCTGGCTGGAAGCTGTTGCCAAGGCCCAGTTTCAGTCTGCGCTTCCAAAAGCAACAACGCTATACCAGGGGCCTGAGAGACTGCCGGGGAGCGACCGTGACATTTCAAAGTCCAGAACGTATATGGCAAACTTCGTTGGAGTGGCCAGATACACCTTAGCCAGAGAGCTAACCAGTGCCGGCGTGTGGGATGTGAAATAAAGCAATGGGGGCGTCCGGCTGGCATAGTCGGAGGACTATGTGATCTTGGGGTTGTGAGTTTGAGCCCCATGTTGGGTGTAGAGATCACTTAAAGTATCAAAAAAAAAATAATAATAAAATAAAGCAACGAAACACAGGGCGTGCACATCCGCGGTGGCCAGGCAACCAAGTTTTATTACGATGCTCCCGATCCGACCGAACGGTTCAGGAAGCCGATGAAATTTACACGTCGGAGAAACAACCTAAGATCGATTTCTGGGCAAAGCCTATCTTTACGACTATTTGCAGGATTGCTATTCCTACAGATGGGGCCACGCCTCAGAGAAGGAAAACAAGAGAAAGGATCGCACGAAACCGTTCCTGGGAGAGACGCGGAACGGCGCGGCTGCACGATGTTTACAGAGTGTGACCCGGGAGACCAGCGCCCCGCGTGGGCTTGGAATTTTAAATGCGTAGACTTCAAAATGGGAAGGTAACGCTACGGAGTCGGAGCATGCCGCGTGGAGCTCTGGTTTATAAACCTCATCTTTAGAGACACTTGGGACAAGATCCTGGCCCCCACATGGAGGGGACCGACTCGGCTAAGAATTCCTGCTTGGCACCTGGGAGGACCTGCGGGTAGATCCGTCTCAGGTCGGGGGCAGGGGAACATCTGTCTGGCATAGCTCAGGGACTCGGGCATTTGCACGGAACTTCTCCCGGGGCAGGGACCTCAGTGCTTTGAATCCTCTTGTGTCAACGAGGCGAGACGCTCCCGGCCAACGTTCGTCCGCTTTTTGGTCTCATCTGGGCTGTTCTGGAGTCTCAGCTTTGCCTCCAGTCTCTGCCTCCATTCTTCTCTGAGCCTGAAAATAGAAACCGAACCCGCGATCGGAGCAGCCATTTCCACAGCTGTTGGCTCAGGGGTGCTTCCTTCCCTCCCCCGCCCCCCGACCCTGAAGGTGTCTGTGTGTCCGCGTGTGCATGTGGGTTTTAAAAGGTGTGCGGAGGACTTGCAAATTTAAATATATGCATATTTTCTATTTCATAGGTGTGTATTTAGTTCTTACTTCTGTTCGGACTATTCTAATCGTAACCCTTCGAACTTCCCTTCGAGACTGCCATGTCTTTAGAGCACGGAGGGGCGGGGACCTATCGATCTAGATTTGTTCACTCGGCAAAGCCATCTTTCAAAACCAGAGGTGAAGTGAAGGCGTTGTCAGCTGTGCAGAAGCCGGAAGAACTCATCACCAGCAGCCTGTCCCCACAAGACACGTTAAAGGAAACACACCGAGCAGAGGGAGAATGACCCGGATAGAAGTCGGGATCTGGGCGATTCGGCGAAGGGCGGTTGTGTGGGTGCGTCTTGCTAACTTTGTCTCGCTGCTTAAATCTCCTTAGGGCGCCTGGGGGACTCAGTCGGCTGAGTGTCCGGCTTCAGCTCAGATCGTGATCTCATGGTTCGTGAGTTCGAGCCCCGCTTTGGGCCCTGTGCTGACAGCTCAGAGCCTAGAGCTGCTTTGGAGTCTGTGTCTCCCTCTCTCTCTGCCCCTCCCCTGCTTGCTCTCTCTTTCTCTCTCAAAAATAAACGTTAAAGAAAAAAATTAACAGAAGATAATCAGTGTCTGAAAACAAAACTGTCAATGACGTCATGTGGGCTTTATGACGTGCGTGGGAGGGAAACTGTACTTTGCACAAAGGCTCGCCGGCCAGGAGGGGAGCCACTGCGAGGCTCGCACACCTCCTTATGGGAGGCCGGGTGGCCCTCGAAGGCACACGGGGACAGAGGTCCTAAAGCAACCCTGAAAATAACACAAAGAGATGGCATTAAAAGGCCAACAGAGGAGATCAAATGAAATCATAAAATAACATTTAATTAACCCAAAAGAAGGCAGGAAAAGATAAGGGGAAAAAAAGAACAGAAGAGAGAACAGGAGACAAAGAGCAAGCTGGCAGATTTAAACTCAATCACACCAATTAACATTAATCATGTAAACCACCGATTAAAATGCAACGATGTTGAATTGAAAAAAAAATGATACTGAAGTAGATGCTGCCTACAGTAAAGTCCCTTTTTATTTTATTATTTTATTTTATTTTGAGTGTGTGTGTGTGTGTGTGTGCTTGCACGCGGGAACAAGTGGAGAGGGGCAGAGAGGCGGGGTGGGGGCGGGGGGGGGCAGAAAGAATCCCAAGCAGGCTCCACGCTCAGTGCAGAGCCTTACTTGGGACTCGATCCCACAACCCTGGGATCACGACCTGAGCCAAAATCAAGAGTCGGACACTTAACCGACTGAGCCACCCGGGCACTTAGGAAAGTCACTTTTTTTTTTTTATGTTTTTTTTATTTTATTTTTGAGAGCAGGAGAGACAAAGCATGAGTGGGGGAGGGTCAGAGAGAGAGAGGGAGACACAGAATCCGAAGCAGGCTCCAGGCTCTGAGCTGTCAGCACAGAGTCTGACGCGGGGCTCAAACTCACAGACTGTGAGATCATGACCTGAGCCGAAGTCGGCCGCTCAACCGACTGAGCCACCCAGGCGCCCCAGGAAAGTCACTTTTAATGTGAAGGTGGCAATAGGTTCAAGTCAAAAGGATGGGAAAATATTCCATCCTAACCCTGATCCAAGAAAGCCGAGAGCAATGCCAGACGAGGTCGGTTTCACAGCCCAGCACAGCACCAAAGAGAAAGAGGGTCGTTTTGCCACGAAGGGGTCAATTCATCAAGAGGACGGAACGATCTTACGCATTTGTATGAAAACGGAGCTTCAAAACACACGACACAAAACGAGACGGAGCCGCGAGGAGATGCAGACCAGTCTGCAATTACAGCTGAAGATTTCAATCCCCGCGTGTCAGAACAAGAGGCAAGACGTCTGGAAGGTGACGCAACTCGGAGCGACACTCTCAACCGACCGCTGCCCGCTGGGGAAAGGCAGGGACTCTCCAGCAGCCCCCTCCTCCTAGGGTCCGTGGGAAAAGCCGTGAGGGGGGATCCGCGGGCTCACCCAGGGGCCACAAGGGCTGGGGCCCTTCCTCCGGCCTCTCGTCCCTGCGGATTTCAATCCCGGACTAAGCGGCCGCGGGCGGGAGGGAAGGGGACTGTAGCAGGCACGTTTTCTGGCGGCAGCCTCGGAACAGCTGGACGGACGGGGTCATCGTCTCCACGTCGTGCCGGGACGAGACGGATTATCAGAGAAGAGCCTCGACCCTCTGGAGGGGGCCGCCGATGGGAAGAGGGGGAGAGAAGGATGCATCAGTGCGAGTCTCGCCGTCCCGCCGGCCGGGAAGCTCCCTCCCTGCGGCCTTCCGCTGAGTGCACAGACGGACGCCGTGCACATGTACGGTCGTGTGTCAACAAGCGGGGCCGATTCGCTCATCCCTGGGCGGGCGCCTCACTGTCGGCATCTTCTTCCGGCAGTTCCACTGCCCCCGACGCCTACGGCGCGCTCCCCGGGGGCCACCTGTCCCGCATGCTGAGTGGCCCGGCCTGGGGGAGGAAGATGGCAGGGACCACAGAAGTGACCGACGGCCCACCTCAGCTTCTCAGACGATCCCTGGAGGAGATCCCGGACGCGACGCCCCAGCAGCCAGGACGGCGTCCCCTTCCCCGTGGCCGGGACCGTGGCCGGGCGGCTCTCCGTGTGTGGCGGAGGCTGGGTTCCCCCGTGGGGCTTGGGAGGGCGGTTTGGAAGGCAACGGTGGGTGTGAGTCGTGCGAGCTGGTGCGTGTCGTCGGCCCGGCAAGTGGCACACTGGCAGCGTGCGGTCGCGGGCCCTGCCGTCGGGCCAGCGCTCGGCGGCCCCATCGCCCCGGGCCACGCACAAGCTGTGTCCTCTGCCAACTGACAGCGGCTGAACTGTTCCATGAGGCGACAGAGGACCCAGAGGGGCCTGTCCCCTCACTGGCTCCCAAGTGGAGGGGGTGCGTGAGGGTGGTGAGCCACCACTGTCCCCACGGCTGTGGCGGCCCTGGTCTGCTCAAGTGAGTCACCGCTCTGCACTGGGTGGACTGGTTTGGCTGCCACAGGGATGGTCGGCAGAGGGGTGAGTACCCATCAGCACCACGCCCCCCAGAGAACCTCTCGGGGCGTCCTGTGTCTTCACCCAGAGGAGGCCTGAGAAGGGGTCCCTGTCTCCTTGGCTTGATTGCTCTTACAGACACATCTGCTGACCTGCTCCCCAAATTTAGTGTGACCCTCATGTACCAGAAATGGTGCTGGAGGAGAGATTTCTCCATTTCTAAAGGTACGAATCAAAGTATACTTTTGTTAACGTAGAAGAATTTTAAAAATTACTGCCCAGGGGCGCCTGAGTGACTCGGTAGACTGGGCGTCCGACTTTGGCTCAGGTCACCATCTTAACGGTTCGTGTGTTCGAGCCCCGCATCAGGTTCTCTGCTGTCAGCCCAGAATCGGCTTCAGATCCTCTGTCTCCCTCTCTCTCTGCTTCTCCCCGACTCTCACTCTCTCTTTCTCTCTCAAAAATACATACACATTAAAAAAAAGAAAAAGAAAAACTCAAAAAAATAAACATCTAGACTTGTCCATAAGTCTAGATGGTGGCAGGAACACACGAAAGGGAAATTAAAAGAATTATGATCTCCAAGATGCCCATCTGATATTCTTGTGGGGAAATAAATTTTGCTTTAAAAAAATAGACCAACAAGAGTGGCGATGCTTCGTCCATGTGCGTTCACGGCGGGAGCCTGTCTGGGAGGCCAGGGACACGGGAATTCTGTTTCTGCTTAATTTTGCTATGAACCTAAAACTCCCCTGAAAAGTAAAGCCGACTTTCTAGGGGCGCCTGAGCGGCTCAGTCGGTTAAGCATCTGCCTTCAGCTCAGGTCAAGGTCTCACGGTTTGCGGGTGGGAGCCCCGCGTCCGGCTCTGTGCTGACAGTGCCGAGCCCGCTGCAGAGCCTCTGTCCTGCCCTCTCTCTGTCCCCACCGCGCTCACGGTCTTTCTCGCTCAAAAATAAATAAATAAATAAAAGTCTGTTTTTAAAGTCGAATTCATAATAAAAAAAAATAGACGAGCGAGCCACCTACTTCCTCAGGGCGCTCCTCCGCAGGCGGTGCTCCTCGGACTCTCGGTAGCAGGTCTGTTTGCCGATCTCCCGTTCCCAGAAACGCTTGAGGTCGTGACAGGTGTTTCCGCAGAAGACTTCCCGGCGGGCGTACTGCTTGTTCATCCCCTTGAAAAAGAAGGTATCAGTCGCACCCCCCGTGGAACACACTCCCTCCAACTCTGGAGGGTACGGACCATTTGAATCCAGCACCCCCTCCCCCGTTTGAGGGGGATCCTGGCCAGCGGCAGAAGCTCGCAGGGTGTGGGGGATGACAACACGACCTCATAGCTTGTCGTCGGGATACGGGGATACGAAGGCGGGGGTCCCCCCGTGGAGCCTGGCCTGGGATATACCTCTGACCTTCCGTCCTCCTCCCGGAAAAATGGGCCTTCTCAACTTTGCCTCGGCAGGCAATGCGTGCCGGGCGTTGGGTGCACGGGCCAGTTCGCTGTCCATGCAGGCGGCACCCCCGAGAGTGGGCGTGACCTTCCTCATTTTATGGGTGAGGCGTGTGGCGAGTTCTAGAACTTACCTGTGGCCCCGTGACTGTAACTATCAGAAGGCAGGCTGCATACTGCTGCATGTTTTCAAGCCTTTTACTAAAGGGGTTTATCACACGAAACGGTCCCAGCGTCTGATGCACCTGGAGCCGCAGCTTTGAGGGGTGTGTGTGTGTGCGTGCGTGCGTGCGTGCACGCACTTGAGTACGGAATGCTTCAGGCCAGACACTCAAGAATGCTCGCTGTTTTACGTGAAGAACCTCTGACCGACTCCCAGACCTCAGTGGGTCCAGCGGACAGGTGGGAAGCAGGGACTGGAGGGGAGAGGGGCGGGGGCCGTTGGAAATGTCTAGGGAGACACAACGACCATGAGGTGGAGACCAAGTGAATGGAAAGTGGACGGGTTCGCAAAGCATCTTGGGGGGCGGCCAACTCTACCTGCCGGCTGCGGGTGAGGGGGTGTCAGTGGAGACTTCGGCGCCTGTGCAGAGATGGGAAGGAGCAGAGAAGGGGGTCGCGGGCAGCCGCGCTGGGCAGGGTCTGAGCTGCCTGGGTGCTGACCCCCGGGGGGAGTGGGGGACGGGCATCTGGCCCCAGGGTCTGGAACTCAGCCTGCTGCCCCGGACCGCAGCTCTCTCGCGGAGATGGCCCGGGGTGGTGGGGCAGGGTGGAAGGACAGAGGGTCTGTCCTGAGGTTGACCCGGGACCTGTTTGTCACACCTTCTGCTTGTCACTAAATTCTCCAGGCCTCGGTTTCCTCATCTTTAAAGTTTCTCTGGGGGCGCCTGGGTGGCTCAGTCAATTAAGCACCGACTGCGGCTCAGGTCGTGATCTCACGGTTTGTGAGTTCGAGCCCCGCGTCGGGCTCTGTGCTGACAGCGTGGAGCCTGCCTCTAATTCTTCGTCTCTCTCTCTCTCTACACTTCTCCAGCTCGTGCGCTCTCTCTCAAAAATAAACATTGAAAATATAAATAAAATTTCTCTGAAATCAAAATTTGATCGTGCATGTGAAACTATTTAGCAATGTATAACTTTCTGAATAAATACAACTTTTATAGTTTGTAAACCTTAAATTGCACCGGGCATAATAGTATAATTAACGGCGAGTAATAGTAGCTCCTCCATAGAGACGAAAGAATTCCACTTCTCTTTCCTTCTGGATCAGCGTCTGTTGACCTTGGCTGCCCACCGGAATCTCTTGGGGAGCTTGACAAAACCCGACGCCAGGGCTTTCTCCCCGGGGCGTCTGATTCCGGCGGCCTGTGGTGCGGCCTGGGCATCGGGGATTTTTTAGGCCCCACCTGCGATTCCAGGGCGCAGCCTAGGTGAGACCTGCCGTCCTGACTCCTGTCCTCTCGTGCTGTGGTCACACCTCTGTCCAGCGCTGGGTCCAAGGAAGCCGAGGTGACGAGGGCCGGGCAGAGAGGCTTAGGGAATGTTAACGGTCATGGCCAGCTCGCAAAGTAGGCACTATGTTCCCCTTTTGCAGGTGAGAAAGCTGAGGTTCGGAGGTGGCCCTCCGACTTTGTCAAAGTCATTCAGACCGTAAGTGGGGCAGGCCTCGCACTCAGGCCCAGGCTCCATCCACTGCCCTTAGCTGTTCGCCGTGGAGGAGGAGGAAAGTGACTCTTTTAAAAATAGCAGAGGGCTCCCTGGGAGCCCCCAACCTCTGAGCAGAATTTTTTCAGAAAGGAGGATTTTTCCTGTTTTATTTCAATGTCTTAAGCGCGCAGCCATGCTTAACAAACACTAGCTGAATTGACGAAATCCCCCCTCCCCCACCCAGTTATCTTTATCCCGAAGGGCTGGCCGGCAATGGTCCCTTTGCGGGGCTTCGGGCATCGAGGGGAAAGTCTGCAGCGACAGTACGAGGGACACTGTCAGGTCACCTTGCCCGCCCACTGGCCCTGGCAGACCCGGCCAGCGAGTGTGGCTGCAGAACAGGCTTCTCGGAGAAGGCGAAGGATAAAGCTCTCTGACCCTGAGAATCGTGAGTTCCTGTGAAGTTTCTGGCCTCCAGGGGAGAGTCGACTTGGGGGAGGAAAGGCTCATTAGAGTTTTTTCCCCACAGAATTTGGAGGGTTCGTTTTTACTCTGAAGTTGTTTTGTTTTGTTTACGTTTAAGAAAACGGAAGCCTCTTGGGGCACCTGGTGACTCAGTCGGTTATCGGTGAAGCGTCCGACTTCCACTCAGGTCCTGATCTCGCGGTTCATGAGTTCGAGCCCCGCCTCGGGCTCTGTGCTGACGGCTCAGAGCCCAGAGCCTGCTTCACATTCTGTGTCTCCCTCTCTCTCTCTGCCCCTCCCCCACTTGAGCACTGTCTCTCTCACTTTCTCTCTCTCGAAAATAAACACTAGGAAAAAAAAAAAAAGAAAAAAGAAAACGGAAGCCGGAGGCTGAACGGGGGACTGTGCACACAGGAGGGACACGCCACAGCTGCTGGCCGGGGCGCACTCGCCGTGTTTGGGTCTGGAAGCTGCCCACGCTGCGGTAAGAGGCGTCAGGTTCAGAGAACTGCCGAAAGCCAGGAGGCCTCCCAGCCAGCAGGAAATGGCATCTGCGGCGAGCTGCGGACTCGTGAGCAGGTACTCAGACTCTGTCCGCTTCAGTCCCCTTCGGGGCTGAGCCTCTGGGGCTCCAGGCCAAGGGGGTCACCGAGAGCAGAGGAGGTGAAGGCAGAGTCACAGAGCCGACCCCGCGGGGCCGGGCAAGCCTCCCGGGGGGAGAGAAACCCCTGTACCGGCCGGGAAGGAGCGAGGGCTGCGGGCGCCACGAGCCCATGCCCCATCCATGAGCTTCAAAACACGGTTTCTTAACAGTTTCTTTATTTATTCTGAGAGAGACAGAGAAAGTGAGTGCAGGAGGGGCAGAGAGCGAGGGAGAGAGAATTCCAAGCGGGTTCTGCACCGTCGGTGTGGAGCCCGATGTGGGGCTCGAACTGGTGGACAGCGAGCTCAAGATCATGACCTGAGCCGAAACCAAGTGTTGGGACACGTAACCGACTGAGCCACGTAGGCGCCCCTTTTTAAAAAATATATTTTAAATTTTTTATCAAAAACTTTTTCTTGGACCCTGTTGGCCACAGGAGAGGAGGGTTTGGGCCACGCCGGGCCTGAGTGCAGCCATGAGTGTGATGTACCCTATATCTCTCTTACAGGCGCGCTCCCACCCCGGGCTCCAGCGCGGGCCTCCAGAACCATCTGCGAACGCCCACCTCTGCTTCCCCGCCCTCTCAGGGTGCCCACACTCTCTAGCTCTCTGTCTTCTTTGGCTACAGAGAGACTCAGGGTGTGTCCCGGCCTCTCCCTTCCCGGAGCCACACCCGGTGCCTGGGCTGCAACGGGCGGTCTGGGTGTGCTGCTCCTCGGTCACCCTGTCCCGGCAACTCAGACAGAGAGGCGTGGCCTGGGGTGGGGGCGGGGAAGGGGACTCGCTGCAAGGGGGTGTGGGGGACTTTCTAGGGTTCTGGAAATGTCCTATATCCTGTTTCTAGAGATGGTTTGCCAAAACCGATCAAACTGTGCACTTAAACTGGGTGCATTTTCTTCTCGTAGGTGATGGCTGAGCAGAAGCAGAGAAGAAATGCCTTCTGTCTTTGCGCTAGAGATTTAGCCCGCTCCTCCACGGGCAGCGCGTGTTTCTGTGCGCAGGTGCGTTTCGGTTTTCTGGCTTCTAAAACGAAGACGACGACCCTACTTTGCAGAGAACGTGACGAGGAAAATATGAACAGTTGGAAAGCCCTTTGGAAACAGAGGGGATTGTGCTTAATCAAGAAATAGTTCAGGGCGCCTGGGTGGCTCAGTCACCTAAGCCTCCGACTTTTGGTTTCGGCTCAGGTCATGATCTCATGGTGTGTGGGGTCGAGCCCCCTGTTGGGCTCTGCGCTGACAGCATAGAGCTTGCTTGGGATTCTCTCTCCCCGCTCTCTCTGCCCCTCCCCTGTTTACTCTCTCTCAAAAACAAATAAACTTAAAAAAAAAAGAAAAGGAAGGAAACGGCTCTCTTCTCTGCTTCTCCTCCACCGAGAATAGCACACCAGTGCTCTCCCATTGAGAGAATTGGCCACGCTACTCCCAGCCGGTCGCCACCAACTCGGGAAAGCCGTGACTTCGGTGCCGATTACAAACCGTACGTCACAAAATCAATTCGCGCTTAAGGAGAATGCCAGCGTGTAACGCCTTCACGGCAGTTCGGTTCAACAAACTGTGTTGAACTTCTACCGTCTGTGAGGCTTCCGTGCTAACTAATGTTAGCGTGTCCCCTAAAAGAGGCGCCCTTGTCCCCCGTGAGCCCTGACACCATGCAAACCATCTAATTTCCCAGGCCTCAGGTTACTGGGAGGATCAAACTCAAATTGAGGAATGTGAGTTTTGGTTTTTTTTTTTAAAGAATTTTGGCTTCTACTGGTCATTCTCAGGACTCCCGGCTGGGGCAGCCCGTTACAGACAGCTGACCGGACACACCACCGATGTGCTCCTTGCCCTTCCAGCCCCAGAGATGAGCAGCACTTTTGGGACGATTTTCCGCCACGTTTCAAAAAGCTTCATGGAGATCATGGCTTGAACTAGAACAGAGGGTTCCGGCCCCTGAAGAATGGAGGAAACACACCCTACCCCCTGTCTCTCCAAAGGATGCAGCTCCGACGAGTGGACAAAGGCATGGGGCGGCTGATGGAGGCTGCGGAAGAGGAGGCGGTAGCCGGTGGGTGGGAGAAAACCAGAATTCTTATTACTAGGGAGTGACACCAAGTTTTTACCGTGGGACCCAAGTGGGAACACAGCCAGAGAGCACTCCGCGGCCCCTGATTCTAGGGAGGAAGGAGGCTCGTAATGCTCGTGGAAGGAGGGAGATTACGTGCTTTTCCTTTCTCTGGTCTCTTGGTCTCCAGGAAGTTCTGAGGTGTGAGAGGCATGGCCGTGGAAGCGACCAGTGGCAGCGTCAAAGCTGCACGAACACAAACCTCGGAGGGCAGCACAATTTGGTCCACGAGGAGGGGCCGTGGTCCCCTGGCCGGAGCCACCCCCACAGCCGTTCTTCTCTTGGCCCCCTCTGCCCTTGACCTCAGATGACAGTGCAGCACTGGAAGCACTCAGCAGACCAGGTGACTAAAGCCAAGGTTTCGGGCCAAAAACCGTAAAGGGGTGTCCAGGGAACTGGACGTTACCAGGGAGACCACAGAAGTGGGTGGACTCACAGGTTACTTAAAAGTTACTTACAGATGCCTGAGCCGGCCTCTGGGCTGCACGTGTGTGGCTCTGACCCAAACAGGAAACTAGTGGAGGGCAAATCATCACGGATCTAGAAAAATCGGACAGCGTCACCAGCCAGCTAGATCTAAGTGTAATTTATAGATCTCTCCACCCAGGGATGGCAGAATGCAGAATCTTTTCTGGTGCACAAGAAACAAACCACAAAAAAAAGTTCCTAGCACTCATTCCTAGCAAGGGTGCAAGACCGGAGATGGAGGCCCAAAAATTCGTACACGCCAGCAACGCACAACTGGAAGCTGAAATGAAAAACACGATGCCAATCACAACAACTCCCTGAAACGAAATACTTAGGTGCACATCTACCCAAACAGGTCCAAAGGACATGAGCTAACAACGGCCAAATGCCGATGAATGAAATAAGAGACAATGTCAATAACTGGAGAGACAGATCGTGTGGATGGATGGAAAGGCTCAACATGGCAGGGTGACCCATCCTCTCGGAAGTCATGTGTAGATTTGTTGCGGCTCTAATGAAAACCCGACCTGAATGCTTTATGAAGATAAGCTGACCCTCAAATTTATAAGGAAATGCAAAATGTCTGAGAGCAACGAAGCAGTTTCGGAAATGAAGAAGGAAGTGCTAGGAATCGCACTACCTGATTTTAAGACCTGCTACAAAGCTATCGTGATGAAGACCTGGTGTTGGCAAGTGGTGTCGGCGAAGGCGTTGGAACTGAGTGCCGATATGCAAAAAGCCAAAAAACCACCTCTGCCTGAGCCCCACAGCTGATTACTTCAAAATGGATCATAGATCTAGGGGCCCCTAGATCAGTCAGTTAAGAGTCCGACTTTGGCTCGGGTCACGGTCTTGCAGTTCATAAGTTTATACCCCGTGTTGGGCTCTGTGCTGACAGCTCAGAGCCTGGAGCCTGCTTCAGATTCTGTGTCTCCCTCTCTCTCTCTGACCCTCCCCCACTCATGCTTTGTCTCGCCTGCTCTCAAAAATAAATTAAAAAAAAAAAAGAAATTAAAAGACGTTGAACATCATTAGTCGCTGGGAAATGCAAATTCCTACCAGGCAGAGTTACCGCTACCCCCCTAGTGGGTATGGCCCCCCGAAAAATCACTGACAATATGGAGCGCTAGAGAGAATGGGTCGGAAGCAACTGGAAGGCTTGGACACTGCTGCTGGGGAGGGCATGTGGTACAGGCATTATTCTTTGGCAGTGTCTTACAAAGCTAAACATACCCACGACCCCGTTCCCAGGTGTTTAGCCTAGAGAAATGCAAGCTTCTGTTCTAGCAACAACCTGTACACCTGTACACAGTTCTATTTATAGCTGTGAGAAAGTGGAAACGACTTAATAGTCCTTCAGTGAAGGAATGGATAAAAACCGGCAAACATCCGGGGCCCCTGGGTGGCTCAGTTGGTTAAGCATCCGACTCTTGGTTTCAGCTCAGGTCATGATCTCTCGGTTCCGTGAGTTCAAGCCCCGCATTGGGCTCTGGGCTGATAGCTCAGAGCCTGCTTGGGATTCTCTCTCCCTCTCTCTCTGCCCCTCCTGTGCATTCTCTCTCTCTCTCTCTCTCTCTCTCTCTCTCTCTCTCCTCTTTCAATACAAATAAATAAACTTAAAAACAACAAAAACTGGCAAACATCCACACAAGGGAATACTGTAGGGCAATAAAAAGGAATGAGCTATGGATACGTTCAGTGATTTGGATGGATCTCAAAGGCATCGCACTGAGCGGGAGGAGCCAGCCTCAACAGACTATAAGGTTTCATTTATAGGACGTTCTTGAAGAGACAAAACTATTTGGAGAAAGAAGCTGAGTATAACTACAGAGGAACTGGCATGAGGGAACTTTGGGGGCTGATGGAATTGTCCTGTATCCTGACGCAGCTGCATGTTTGATGAATTCATAGCACCAAAATGCACACGAGTCATTTTTTGCTGTCTGTTAAGATAGGAATAACAATGTAAAAATAGGACATAATTATCTTTAGTAAAATGTATCTCAGGCGCGCCCGGGTGGCTCAGTTGGTTAGGAGTCCGACTTCAGCTCAGGTCATGATCTCACGGTTCACGGGTTCCAGCCCCACGTCAGGCTCTGTGCTGACAGCTGGGAGCCTGGAGCCTGCTTCGGATTCTGGGTCTCCCCTCTGTCTCTGCCCCTCCCCTGCTCCTGCTCTCTCTCGCTCTCTCTCTCAGAAATAAACATTAAAAATTTTTTAAAATGGGTCTTGACTTTTTGCCAATTTGATAAGATTCAGTCATCGATTATTTAAGATTATCTACTGTCCCCGAGACACCACTGAACCTGATAAGTCAGTTGTCCCATGAGTCAGCAACACGGGCGTCACCTAGACGTTGCCGCAAGTGCAGGACTCATCAAGACTGAGATCTGAATCCAACACTGCATTTTAACCTGCCGCCCAGGTGACTTACGTGCCTATTAACGTTTCAGAAGCTCTGCCTCAGAATTACAAAGCCCCAAATTCAGCACATGCGTTCAAGCATCAGCCTCTGAGAAGCCCACTGTGGGTGAGCGCCTCTGTTTAAATATTCCCGGAGGGTTTTGGTTCTGGGAGTTTTAGCATCTCTTCCTCAACAGGTACGGTTTTCTTTCTGGTATTGCGTCGTCAGCGCCGTGTTAAGTGAACACTGGTGCTGATCTCTGGCTTTCTCATAGAGTTTATGCATCATTTGCATATGATTCTTAGATATGGAAAAGCCCCGTTAGGATGCCTAAGTTCTTCCCAAGCAGATGCAAGGTAGGGGCTCATACATCGCAGGGGCTGAAAAAGACAAGTCCCGACAAGGGGTGTGTCCGTTTCGCTCGCCCCAGAGAAGTGCAAGAGGAACGTTCGTCTCCCGGCACGATCAAGTTCAACATCGTTTACCTTTGAGATGAATCTGCTGCTGTCTCGATCGGGTAGGAAGGAGGGCAAATCTCGCAGCTCGCAGGGTTACAGAGGCCACAGCCTGGTCCCGAAGGCTCAGGGTCCCTACCCTTTATATGCCGAGCGAGCGGGGGAGTTACAGAAAGGCCTCAACCTTTCAAGGTTACGTGCACCAAATTAGTAGCAGAATCCCCGAGGTCTCATTCCAGGGGCACGGCGGCCTCCTCCTTCCTGGTGAAAAATAGCCCCTGTCGCCCGCTCTCCCTACCCACCCCAGGGCAAGCAAGCTTCTGCTCTGGCAGGCCCCGCGGGGACCATGACTTGGCTGGAAGCAGAGTTATTGTCCAGAACGTGTTGCGGATTGTCCGTGAGCTCAAAGCCGCTGTGCTGCCTCAGGCTAAGCTGCCCCCCACCCCTCGGAGGGTGAAAGAGCCCGGGACGGAGTGACAAGTCACACTTCGAGGTCACTTAACAGGACGACTTAGAGAGGCGTGTTGTCCTTGGGAGCTGCTAATCTACCCGTGGCGCCTGGTGACAGCCTTTTATGGTCTGCTTGCTTTCCCCCCGGGGAGGGCAGGGACCGGCCACCGGCCACCGTCTTCCAGTAAAGGGCACCCAACTGGGAAGGGCTGCCCAGTTGAAAGGCACCTTCACTCCATTTTGAGTTGTGTCCTTGGGTGAAACATCTGGACTCGTCCCTGCCTGAGAACACGGGCAGGTCATCATCAAATCCGACTAGGTCACTCATGAGCACGCGTATAACTGAGTCACCAGAGTCACAGTGTCAGAGCTCAACGCTTTGCTGTGAATCTTCAGAAGGTGAAGCCAAAAAAAGAAAGAAAAAGCAAGCAAGGAGGAAAGCGAAGCCAGGTGGCATCGCTGACGTGGAGCCCGCGGAGCTATTTCAGGAAGGCTCTCCACACCCCGGTGGCTGGGCCAGGGCGCAGCCGCAGCTGGGGCTGTCATGGGGAGGGACGGAGGTAGGCCCGGAAACCACTCTTCAAAGGACCACCTCTTCCCAGCGACACCAGGAGAACGCCGGTATCACCAGAGCACATTTAAAGATAAAAGTACCCCGTTGCCAGGTGCCTGCCCATTGCTTAAGCGTCCGTTTCTTGGTTTCCACTCGGGTTATAATCTCAGAGTTTTGTGAGTTCGAGCCTCGCCTTGGGCTCTGCGCCGGCAGCACAGAGCCTGCCTGGAATGCTCTCTGTCTCCCTCTCTCTGTTCCTCCCCTCCGCCCCCCAATAAATAAATAAACTTAAAAAAGGAACCCATTTTCCTTATTGTACGTTCCAGTTGGTAAGTGTGATATGCAAACAGCAAGAATAGGATAATACGGCTAGTAAAATATTTTTACTGCACTTTAAAAAAGTTTTGAAAAATTTTTTAAATTTCTGTTTTATATATAATATATTGTCAAGTTGGCTAGCATACAGTGTATACAGCGTGCTCTTGGTTTTGGGGGTCGATTCCCATGATTCATTGCTTCCATACAACACCCAGCGCTCGAGCCTCTTAGGGTTTGCCTCCCTCTCTGTGGACGGTATTGTTCTAAGTGAAATAAGTCAGTCAGAGAAGGACAGATATGTTTTCCCTCATATGTGGAAATTGAGAAACTTAACAGAAGCCCACCAGGGAAGGGAAGGGGAAAGAATTGTTTCTACTGCACTTTCTTTCTTTTTTTTGAATGTTTTTATTTATTTTTGAGAGACATAGAGACAGAGTGTGAGCAGGGGAAGGGCAGAGAGAGAGGGAGACACAGAATCCGAAGCAGGCTCCAGGCTCCGAGCCATCAGCACAGAGCCCGACGCGGGGCTCGAACTCACAGACGGTGAGATCATGACCTGAGCCGAAGTCAGACGCTCAACCGACTGAGCCACCCAGGCGCCCCTCTACTGCACTTTCAAAAATACCGCTCTCCTCTTTAAACAACAACAACAAAAAAAACCCACAGTGGAACCGAATATTTCACAGGCGAAAGATTATCTTGAAGGATTTTTTTTCCCTGCTGCCACGTGCTGACAAAGCGTTTCTGGTTACACGGCGTTCCTCACACTTTATCGAAGCCATTGCCACGTCCTTTACGAAAAAATTTACTAAGTTGAGCGTCTGAGTGTTGCGCCCCCTCCCTGGGCTTGCAGCAATCTGAAAACCTGTTTAATCCTCCAGCATGGCGTTTCGAAGCATCCGTAATCTGTTTACATCAAAGAACAGACCCTTGTGATTTTCCCAACTCAACCGAATTTTGAATGGACAACCTTCTGAATTTCTAAGTTTTCATTCTGTCATTCGTAACTTGTTTAAGGGACAGACCTTCCTTTTACTCATCAGATTCTTCATTCTAGTGAAACCCGCATCTTATTTAGAATGAGGGTGTGCCCGGGACCCATGCCTGGTACAGACTTTCTCCGGGAGGTTTAAGAAGACTTCAGAGATAGGATGAAACGTATCTTTGGCGGGGAGGCGGGCACCGATTCTGGCCACGTGTGCACCTGGGGCCCAGGACCAGACCTGGCATCAGACCTGTCACTGACGTATTTTCTTGTGTTTTAGGGTTTATGGTCATGTGGGAGAGAAAGAGAGGTCCTTAGGGCCAGGTCCTTTCTGCTCTAATATTGGGATTAGTCACGTTATAGGCTAAGAAACGTTTGAAGTTGAATTTACCAAGGCTCACAGCATAAGAGGGGCCTGGGGACAATAGGGCACCACTATTTTTCCAATTTAGCATCTCTGTGTATGTGTGTGTGTTTGCAAAGTTCTGCATTTGTTTCTTTGAGGCTTAATTTCAAATTGTTCCGGTTAATTGGAGTTAGTCCTGCCAGCACTGGGCTCCTACTGACTTACAGGGAACCTACTGGAGGTGAGGGTTGCGAGGGAAGAAGGGGCCAGCCTCCTCGCCCCCACCTGGTCCCGGAGGACCTCCCCCCCCCACCCCGTTCCTTTTCTGATGCCAGCACTCAGCCGGAGCGGAGCCCCCTTGCAGCTTCCCGGACAGGGCCCATGGTTGACTTTTCCAGAACGAATCGATGTTTCGGGCTCTCCTCCCCTTTCTGGCCTTGCCAGCAGCTGCGCAGAGCCGTGGAACTAGGCCGAGCCAAAGGCCTGGAAAAGAAGTCACGCTCGTGGCTTCCAGGCCAGAGCACCTCCACGGGCTGGGGCGAGATTCTCCAGGCTTGCCCCTCCCAGGCTGCGAACCCTGAAGCCTCAGGTGGAGACGGAGATGCCAGAAGGATTGCAGAAGCCAGGGGTGTTGCGTTTGACCTTGGGTGGCCCTGGAAAGTCGCCTGTACCTGTGGCACGGGGTTTTGGGACAAGAGATTAACCTGCTGCTCTTTCTTGGTTCAGAGATTTTGGTGTTGCCTCAGCGTGGCCTCACCGCCTGGCCTGTCGTGACGCATGCGTGCAGATGTCCCGTGGGATCGTCAAAGACCGGCTGCCCTGGCTGAGCCTGCGTTTGGTTTGCGCCGTGGCTCAACCCGCAAACTGTTCTTTTGCCTGTCGAGAAGGAGAAGGTGCTTTGCGTGGTGAGGGGAGGGCCTCCTTACCGTCGCGGGACAGCTGTCGATTGCTGACCCGAGAGCCACCGTCCACTTCTTCCTTGTGACGGGACCTTGGTTCCGCTCGGGTAATGGTCTGCAGTCACCTGGGGGCTGCTCGGACAGAGCACCATGGACAGGGGCGCGGGGCCGGCGCTTATACACCACAGAAATTTATGTCTCCCGGTTCTGGAGGCTGAAGTCCGAGGTCGGGGTGCCCGCCTGGTTGAGTGGGGGCCCCCTCCCACGTGGCAGACTGCCGACCACCTATTGAAAGATGCTTGGTTGTTTCCAGTTTTGGGCTATTGCAAATAAAGCTTCGGTCCAGGCTGTTTTGTGTGAGCGAAACTCTTCATTTCTCTGGGGTAAACACCCCAACGCCCAAGAGTTTGATCGTTGGGTCAGATGGAAGTTTGGGTTTGCAGGAAGTGGCCGAATTGTTTTCCAGGGTGGCCGTGCCGGGTTATATTCCCGCGCTGCGGGGATTTCCTCAGGATCTTCTTTTTCCCTTGTCGCGTTTTGCTTTCTTGCTAAGACTTTTTTGTTTTGAAATAATCTCATGCTTAATAGAAAAGTTGTAAGAACAGTACCGGTGACTCCCATATCTTCCAAGATTAACTAAATGTTAAGGTCACCACATTTGCTATAGTATTTCTTACATCTCTGTCTCTATCATCCTCTCTCTCTCTCTCTCTCTCTCTCTCTCTCTCATCTACCTATCATCACCTCGCTACTCATTATCATCTCCTTTCGGAACTGTTGGAAAGTACACTGCAAACAGGGGCACCTGACTGGCTTAGTTGGTTAGGCATCCGACCTCAGCTCAGGTCATGATCTCACAGTTTGTGGGGTCGAGTCCCATGTCCGGCTCCGTGCTGACAGCTCAGAGCCTGGAACCTGCTTTGGCTCCTGTGTCTCCCTCTCTCTCTGCCCCTCCCCCACTCACACGCTGTTTATCTCTCTCTCTCACCCAAAAATCAATAAACATTAAAAAAAAATTTTGAAAAGAAGGTGTGTGGTAAACACAATTCCCTTTTAATTCTAAATACTTCATATTTCAGTGAGTCTTCCCTAAGAATAAGGATGCTATGTAACCCTCATCTAATGGCCAAAATTAGGAAATTTACAAATATTACCTAACATATTCATATTCTTTCCATGTAGTTTATAGCAATCTTTCCCCATGGGATCCCGTCTCAAACGGTACACACTGCATTCCCTTGTCTTGTCTCTTGAGTCTTTCTAGAACATTTCCTCAGCTTTTTTGTTTGTTTGATCTTGTTTTGGTCTTTTGTGCCACGGATGTTTTTGAAGACGACAGGCCTGTATTTTTGGAGAAAGCTCACTTGCTATTTGGTTATGTTTCATGGCCTTTCTTCCGAATGCGCCCCGGAGGGAGCACCCTTCCCTCCACGAGCTCGCAACGCCTTACGCGTGGCATGTTAGTTACCAGACGCGTGGTAACGCTTCGTGGCCAGAAGGAGCGTCGACTTGGCAAAAAGATAGAATGCTCCGGTGTGAGCAGAGGAGACCGGTTTTCGGCTAGAGGGGAGGGGGAAGATGAAACTGTTACTTCTGTGTGCTGCCCTGTGGCGCGTGTTACCTTCCGTCCTGCTCTTTCTCGGACGGCCTCGCGCGCGGCTGCCGTCGCATTTTACAGACATAAAAACCGGGGCCGAGAGGCTGGGTGGCGAGCCCCTGGTCCCGCAGCTGCGAATGGCAGAGCCGACCCTCAAACCGGGGTTGTTCAGACCTCAGAGCAGGCGAACGCTCTCAAGGCTGGTGTGTTTGTGTCTGGTTGAGATTGGCCCGTGTGACGGGCACGTGAGATGTCAATTGCAGATGTCCACGTAAAACGTGATCGACATTGTGTGACTCGAGCCACATTTGACTAAGACATGTCAGCGTGCCTGGTTATCATTTTAACGGGGAGGAGATAGGGGATTCAAAGGGAAATCTTTGATACTTAAATACAAAATATGTAACGGCCAATGTGGTCAATTAAAAAACGAATGACTGGGGCGCCTGGGTGGCTCAGTCGGTTGAGCGTCCGACTTCGGCTCAGGTCATGATCTCACGGTTCGTGGGTTCGAGCCCCACGTCGGGCTCTGTGCTGACAGCTCAGAGCCTGGAGCCTGCTTCAGATTCCGTGTCTCCCCCTCTCTCTTCCCCTCCCCTGCTCACGCTCTGTCTCTCTCTGTCTCTCAAAAATAAACAAGTGTTAAAAGGGAAAAAAATTAAAAAGAAAAAAGCCAAACAAAACACAGATGACCCAGTAAATGACCAAACAGCATGGTGCTCTTGGGGTTCGATAGGTGGGAAGTGAGGGCTTGGTGTCTGGGACTGCGGGTTCTGGAGCCCAGTTTATCCCGTGATTCCTACCGCTCGGCTCCGTCAGCTGTGCAACGCGGAGCAGCGCCCTATCTGGGTTACGACGCGGCCAAGGACTGAACAGGAGTGTATAGCCCAAAGACCGTGCCCCCAAGCCAGGGTGGCTAAGCAGTACACAACAGAGGTCTGCCGACCTTCCGTATGACGTTCTGAAGACAGGCCGGACTGCAAATATCCCAGCCTATTATCCCCTAAGAATGCCGCCACCTAAAGGCCTTTCTTTTCTTTTTTCTTTTCTTTTCTTTTCTTTTCTTCTCTTCCGTTTTCTTTTCTTTCTTTCTTTCTTTTCTTTCTTTCTTTCTTTTCTTTCTTCCTTCCTTCCTTCCTTCCTTCCTTCCTTCCTTCCTTCCTTCCTTCCTTCCTTCCTTCCTTCCTTCCTTCCTCCCTCCATTCCTCCCCCTCTTCCTCCTTTCCTATTTGTAGAACATGGTCACCGTAAGCAAAGGAGTCTCCGCATGACCGAATCCAGGAAGTCTCAAAGCTGCGTGACGCGTACACACAGGCTGTGTCATCCCCTGCTCTACTCGCTCCGGCCCCTCACCAGGACCCACGGGTGGTGACATGGGGAGCCATGGAGTAGTCTTCGTCTCCTCCATCTTCTCTCAACATTCCATCTCCTCGCCCCTTCCTTCCGGGCTCCTCTTGAACCGATGGAGGTGTCATGAGTCCTTAGGCCCGACTGTGACCCTACGAAGCTAAACATTTGATTCTGACTTTGTAGGACACTTTTTAGTTTCCAAAGGGCTTTCGACCACATCATCTCCTTCGATGAGTTATCAAGGAGAGGCGATAGCTACAATCAAAATGATAAGAGACTTGGGAAGTCCCCCAAAAGCTGCCGGGCCGGGGGTGAGGAGTGTGTAGATGAACAGGTCCCCGCGGTGAGCGCAGCCCGGACGGAGGCAGGACGGCACTTGACAGACAGAGCTGTCGGCCCTCGGCCTCTGGTTGCCAGGACCCCTGCCCACCGTACACGCGGACGCAGAGCCGGGAACTGAGGCTTCTCTGAGAGAGGTCCTCTGTAAAGTGACAGAAGCCTCCCTCGAGGGCCTTCGTGTGGCCAGGAGCGCTGGTCCACTTTGTGACGCGCTACTCTGTAGGGAACTGGCGGCCCGTGCCCCTGGGGGTTTATCTTCAAGGACCTCATTTAAAATCATGCTTTGCAGGGGCGCCTGGGTGGCTCAGTCGGTGAAGCGTCCGACTCTTGACTTAAGCTCAGCTCATGATCTCACGGTTCGTGGGTTCGAGCCCAGCATGGGGCTCTGGGCTGTGCAGAGCCTGCTTAGGATTCTCCTTCTCCCTCCCTCCCTCCCTCTCTCTAAATAAATAAATAAACTTGAAACACAGAAGACCGTGCTTTGTAAATGATAAGAGTTGTGAGATTGTCCGGGCCCGGGCTCGTGTCTCTCTGGCCTGACCTTTCCTTACGAATGTGATCCGGGTCCCATTACCTTGGGATAAGCTGTTCCTGCGCGACAGGGAAGGGGAGCCAGAGAGCAAGCTTCCCTGGATTACCAAATTCTCGCCGGCCTCCCCGGTCATTCTCTGAAGACAGGCGAGAATGGAGAAGATTCCCCAGCAGCGCCCTGGAGAAGGCTATTTTGAGCGAGGACTTTTTGGGGTCTTTACAGACGCTCAGAATGAGGCTGCTGAGCCCAGTCACGTCCGGCCAAGCACGTCCACACTTTTTCAAGGATGCAGCCCGGGAAGGGCAACGGCGGCCTCAGAGCTAAGGGCGCTCGGGCGGGTCCCGGGGCCGGGCTCGTGGAGGGGGCGTCGGGCTGAAGGGACGGCGTGAGGGGACTCCTTCCCATCCTCCTCCGGGAACGCAGGTGAGGGAGTGAGAACACGGCTATGGGGCGCAGGGCCCTGACGCCCTGTGTCTGGAGGACAGCCGGGGTTCTGCGGGTGCCACGGGCAGCGGGGCGTGCCGGCGGCAGGACCGAAGGGCCGCCACTCTTTGGTCAGGACCCCGTGCTCTCGAGGCTCCTCCCCAGGCCAGTAGCCTCCCGGCTGTGCAGCCTGGGGCGGACCCTCTTCTGACGATCCCGGTCATTGGTGGGGGCGGGTAGGGGTGAGGAACGGGGAGGTGGTCTGACCGCCTTGGACACTCCTTTCATTCTCTGGCGAAATGAGGGGTTTCAAGGTCATCCCCAGCTTGAACGCACAGCGGTTTCAGTGTTCTTAACCTTGGGTTACGGACGGGCGTCCTGGGGTCTGGGAAGCGCTCGTATGGACACTCACGCGTACATTTCTTTCCCGAATAGAGGCCACAGCTTCCTTAAATCTGCCGAGGGCACGGCAACAGTGACACTTGCAGAGCGTGACCAGCAATAGGACAAAGACAAGACCCTGGCATGGAAGGGGTCTCAGAGGAGTGACCCGAGAGCGGCCAGGGATCTCTGAGAAGGTACCATCTCAGCGGAGCCCCAGGTGGCGAGGAAGGGGACCCCTCACCCAGGGGACCCCCCCCCCATCCATGTGGATAGCCCACAGTCAGGGTGCTGAGTTCAGGGGAGGAACGGCGAAATCCCAGACAGCCGGCTGCTCCTCCTGACCCCAGACGCAAGGAGAGGCCCGCGGTGTGTCCCAGAGACCGACCTGGTTGACGGGAGCCGGGCCTGGTCTTCACCCTCACCCCAGAGAAGAGCACGCCCCCCCCACCCCCACCCCACCTGCCGGGGCTGCCGGCTTTGGCAGGTGCAAACACTGTTTTTAGGCAAGAGCAACAAAACGTGAGATCCCCCCCAAAACAGGGAAGTCATCTACCGATTTATAGTCCAAATACCTACCCAGGTAGAGGCCGGACACAGAAAACCCACGGGTCAGCCACAGCCCGGGTCAGACGGGTCACCTCCGGCCAAGCCAGTAATCCCGCGGTGGAGCCGAGGGGAAGGGCGCCGGGCGCTGGGTGAGGCGCCCGGAGGGCCTGAACTCAAGTCGCCGAACACAGCTGAGCGTGTGTAGAACTCTTAATCGTGTTACCAAGACAACTGCCAAAGAATAAATAAATAGAGGGAAGGAAAAAAAGAAAAGAATAAACTTTCTTTAAAAATTTTTTTTTAATGTTTATTTATTTTTGAGAGACATAGAGGCAGAGCGTGAACAGGGGAAGGGCAGAGAGAGAGAGGGAGACACAGAATCGGAAGCAGGCTCCAGGCTCCGAGCCGTCAGCACAGAGCCCGACGCAGGGCTCGAACTCACAGACCGGGAGATCATGACCTGAGCCAAAGTCGGCCGCCCAACTGACTGAGCCACCCAGGCGCCCCTAGAATAAACTTTCCTAATAATCCAATTATTATGAGAACCTAATCTGACTGTTTTCTTTTTTTTTTAATTTTTTTAATGTTTATTTATTTTTGAGAGAGAGAGAAAGAGAGAGCACATGAGCAGGGGAGAGACAGAGAGAGAGAGACAGAATCAGAAGCAGGCACCAGGCTCCGAGCTGTCAGCACAGAGCCCAACTCGGGGCTCGAACTTGTGAGCCAGGAGATCGTGACCCGAGCCGAAGTCGGACGCTCAACCGCCTGAGCCACCCGGGCGCCCCAAATCTGCCTGTTTTCTAAAGCCATTTCTTCAGAACCAGGGCGTGGGTTTAACACCAAATCACGGGGTGGTGTTGAGCACAGACGTGGGAGAAAGGCAGTGGGAAAGTGGTTGGAAGAGGCCTGCGGGGAGGATACTGGGATTACTGGGAGGCTGGGAGACCGGGATGAACGGCCCGCTCATGCCCTCATTCTGCCTTCGGGCCAGGAGCACAGGCCGTTAAGGGGCCTGCTAGCACGGGGTGGGGCCGAGACTTGTTTTTAGGCCAGCGGAGTCCAAACCCACTGTGCTGGGCCGAAGGCCAAGGTTTGGGCGGGCCAGCTCTTGGCAGCTTGAGAAGGTGTGTCTGCGGTTCCCCGCTCTCCTCCGTCTCTTTAAAGACCCTTCTTTCTTTCTCCTCGTTTTCCCAGCAGAGGCCGGACCCGAGAAGGAGGGTTCTCTCCCTGAGTGCCAGGAAAGGGCTCGCTCCTTCGGTAAAGTCACCTGAGCTGATGCGTGACCTCCGGAGAGTATGAAATGAGTGTATGCATGTGTGTATGTATTGCCCTGTTTCTGGTTCTGAAACTTCTTTTGGCCATTTCTTTCTTGCTTTCTTTTTTTAATGTTTATTTATTTTTGAGAGAGAGAGAGTGCAAACAGTGGAGTGGAGGGCAGAGAGAGGAGACACAGAATCCAAAGCAAGCTCCAGGCTCTGAGCTGTCAGCACAGAGTCCCGATGCAGGGCTCGAACTCCCAAACCGTGAGATCATGACCTGAGCCGACGTCGGCCGCTTAACCGACTGAGCCACCCAGGTGCCCCTTCTTTTGGCCATTTCTAAGTGGGTGGTTAGGACAACTCACTTCCCAGGGAGAGTATCCGCCCTGGTGAGGGGCAGAAGCCAGGGGAGAGAGCCACACCCATTTCAAATAACATCAATCTTCTCTGCCCACCAGGCAGTTTCTAGGAAGGAGGCTGGGGACCCAGAACGAGGCCATCGGTGGGAGGAGTGTCAAGTCAGGACCAAATCGGCCCCTCGGTGTGGTTGCGGGCTTTGCGGAGGGCGCGCCAGGCAGCGGCAGCTCCCCTCCTAAGAAGCCTTATAACGCACAGCTGAATTCAGAACTAGGTCCCAAGAGCTGCTCAGAGTGGTTTCGGCCCAGATGAGCTTCCCCGCGTTTCCCAGGCTGGAGGGAAGGGCAGGGAGGAGGCAGGAAGGGGGAGGGCGCAGCAGAGCCGCTCTCACCGCTGCTTCCCGTTTGGGGCTTTCGGAGCTCCCGGAGTTGCAAATCTATCGGTCATTACTCCCCTTTATGGACTTCCCCCCTCCTTCCCCTGCCCAGAGAGGGAGCTGTCTTGAACTTGGGCGTTAGAAGCCCCTGGGGAGACCGCACCGGGGCAGACTGAGTTGGGCTGCGTGGTGTTCGCCGTCAGCAACTTTGAGCCGGGAGAGAAGGGAAGGGTCTCACGGAAAGGCCCTAACTGAGGCCATCGTGTGTCGTGTGGGGCGGAGGTATTTGTACAGTTTCTGGTCCCTGGGGCCCCTTCGGAGAGGGAAATACCTTTCACCCAAATACCTCCAAGTACGAGGGAGAAACCAACATCTGGCTTTTCACAAAACCAAATGAGATTGGGTTTTCTTTTCAAGGCATCGATTTTGTTTTGATGGGCTAGTCTGCTGAATCCAAAAAGTCAAAATTTTTTTTAAAATAAAAATTCTACAACAATGATTGTCAAATTTTCTGATTGACACTGCATTGATGACATGTTGATTTATCTAGTCTGTAGTTCTTTTCTTCCCCCCTTCCTTCCTCCCTTCCTTCCTCCCTTCCTTCCTCCCTCCCTTCCTCCCTCCCTTCCTCCCTCCCTTCCTCCCTCCCTTCCTTCCTCCCTTCCTTCCTCCCTCCCTCCCTCCCTCCCTTCCTTCCTTCCTCCTCCTTCCTCTCTCTTCTTCTTTCTTTCTTTCTTCTTCTTCTTCTTTCTTTTTCTTTCTTTCTTTCTTTCTTCCTTCCTTCCTTCCTTCCTTCCTTCCTTCCTTCCTTCCTTCCTTCCTTCCTTTCTTTCTTTCTTTCTTTCTTTCTTTCTTTCTTTCTTCTTCTTTCTCTTCTTTCTTTCTTTCTCTTTCTTTCTCCTTCCTTTCTTCCTTCCTCTCTTTCCAATTAAAAAAGAAACCCGAACTATTCGGGATTAGATAATTTCTCACTTTCCGTTGCTCGTGTTGGTCTCCGCTATGGAGAGGGTCTCTGTATGGAACGGACAGTGACCTGGGCATGGTTCATTCCCGCCATGCACTCGGCAGAAGAAACAGCCGTGTCGCCCAGAGGTGCTGTGTCACTTAGCAGAAGAAGGTGAGCTCCCTCTTCTGCATTCATTTCTCCAGGTATATTTTTTTCTTTTTTCAGAGGACAGTTGACCTAGCAGATGACGCTGGCCAAGTCTGCCAGGAAGCTCAGGGACTCCCGGAGGCGACCAGAACTGGAAGTGCCAGGCCACGCCGAGGATGCCCTAGGCCAAATGGCACCAAATGGCACTCTGCCTGGTTCTTTTCTTTGTCACCTTCTCTCCAAGGCGGGATGGTGTCAGGAAGTGCTAATTGTCTTACAGAGTCTAACTGCGAAGGAGAAAGAAGAAGGTACAGAAGGGCCCCCTGCTCGCCTTCCTTTCCCCCCTTTTTTCCTCCCTCCTTCCCTCCCTTTCTTCTTCGGCCCTTCCTTGCTCCGTCCACAGCTCTCTGGAGCAGATCGAGGTCCCCAGCGGTTGGCACGCAGGTGCTGAGGACGGTCAGGGACCAGTGAGGGGGCCGATAGATACGAAAACAAATCAGCGTGATGGAGTGTTCTGGAATGTCTGAGAGGCCTGTCGTGGCAGGGGTTCAGCTCATATGTGGTCCGTCCTGCGGGGGTAGGGGTGGGGGTGGGAGAGAGAGGGGAAATGGGAGGGAGCTGGGGAGCTCCAGATCATACTTCACCTCCCGGACGCAAGGTGCTGGGATGACCCAGAGCCAGGCGCCTCTGCTGGGAGGGGGGGCGGGGCGGGGGCGGGCGTTACAGTTTTAAAGTTCATGACCACTTCTGAAGGCTGATCAAAATCTAGGCCAGCTTTTGGAACGTGGAATTTATTCTCGCTGGGTTCCTTGACCAGCCGGTGAGGTCGTCCGTCCCGGGACGGCCGGGGGGGGCCCAGGACGCTTTCCTGTCGTGCCCCAGGGGCAGCCTCTCCTGATTAAATCGGGGTTCAGATCAGTTCCCTCCTGACTTCTCTGTCACGCTTAAGACTGGCACCCTTCTGGAAGCTTCCTCCACCTTGAGGTCTTCTCAGGGGCTGCTCGTTCCTCCATCTGGTCCTTGGATGCTCATCAGGGCTGCCTTTGGCCCTTGCCCTTTCCTTAGCGAAGAGCTGGTGGCCGTGCCTTGCCTTGTCCCTGACCTGTTCTGCGGGGCCCTTGGCTCTAGCTGCCCTCCCTGGGGCCTTCCCCTTCTCTCCTGTTGGCTTGTTTCATAAACAGCGTTAGTGTTCTTCGTGCCTTTTTTCTTTCTTAAATCAAAGGAATACATGTGTCTAGTTTACAAAATTGGTATGGCTGAATATTCTTCCAGTGCCGCTGCAGACAACACATAGGGCCAAAGGATTCTGTTAGTTTTGAAAGGTTTTTAAAGTGAAGCTTTAAAAAAAAAAAAAAAAAGGCAGTGCCTGGGTGACTCAGTCCGTTAAGCGTCTGACCTCGGCTCAGGTCATGATCTCACAGTTCCTGAGTTCAAGCCCTGCGTGGGGCTTTCTGCTCTCAGCCCAGAGCCTGCTTTGAATCCTCTGTCCCGTTCTGTCTCTGCCCCTCCCCGACTTGCACTCTCTCTCTGTCTCAAAATAAGTAATAATAATAAAAAAGCAGCTCCAAGCCCACACAGTGAGGTCTCATGTCCCTGCATACCAATGGTTTGAAGACACCTGGAGGCCCCCCTTCTCCGCCTGCCACCAGTCCCGAGAGGCTGTGCTCCTGCTACCCCTTTTATAGCCTAGTGAGGAAAGGGGTGAGTGCAGGCACGCTTACCGAGGGGGCACTCAGGATGGGGGAGGGTCTTCTTGTAGGAAAAGCGTGGAGTCGCCAGACTCCCCGAATTCCCCATCCCCTTTTCTTCTTGTTTTGTTTTCGGTCGTTTTAGGACTTTGTTGCAGGGAGAGAGGGATCCCTCGAGGGGGATACCGGCTAATAATTGGGACGAGCTCACGGTCCCTGATGGAACGTCTAGGCTGTGAAAAGAAGTAAGGGAATTAACCATCTATTGTCGAATGGTTATTTGCTGATCACTGCCAGCAAAGTCCTGAGGTGACATGATACATACGTGGTTCCATAAGATAACATGAGTCTGAAAGATAAATAATTACGGACCGCTGGAGTTATAAGTAGGGAAGAGCTGGGGCACCTGGGTGGCTCGGTCGGTGAAGCATCTGACTTTGGCTCAGGTCATGATCTCACAGTTTGTGGGTCTGAGCCCCACGTTGGGCTCTGTGCTGACGGCTTAGAGCCTGGAGCCTGCTTTGAATTCTGTGTCTCCCTCTCTCTGCTTCTCCCCTACTCACACTCTGTCTTTCTCTCTCTCTCTCAAAAAAAAAAAAAATAAAGATTAAACAAATTCAAGTAGGGAAGAGACCATTATTTAAGGTTGCGGAAGCAGCTGGACCCACTCGGTGTTGAGTAGGTGGTTCTGGAGAAGGCGGTGGGGAGTGGGGAGACTGGGTTCTCTGGGGGGTGAGTCAGAAAGGAGTGTTGGCTCATAGCTGTGCCTTGTTGGGAATTGCCTTGGAAGGGAACCACCTGGAACAAGGAGATGCTTCCTCCCCAGGACAGAACACCTCACAGTTGGCTGTTGTAGGGGGATCCAAAGCCCAGGTGATTCACTAGGGCACCTCTTGGTCACCCCTGCCCAGCTAGATGGTCAATGGGCAAATACCGCAGCCACAGGCGAGAAGGGCACGGAGGTCGGGGACACAGACTTCAGGGACGAGGGTCAAGTCTCTCCACCAGGGACCATAGAGAGCCGTAGAGAGCAGCAGCTGTGCTAGCTCAGGGTAAGGGAAAGCAGAATGGGCGGAGGAGGAAACAGAGGGCTGCGGTCATCAGCTGTGGACCCGAGCTTGGGGACTGTGGTCTGTCCCCCAGGACCAGTCAGAATCCTGGAGGAAGTGGGATCGACAGCACAGGGGCCCATTGCGATGGCCGCCTGGATCCCCTCCTCGGGACCACGAGTGACACTTACTACCCCGCAGTCTGGGCGTGTTGTCTGGACCTGCCCTCATCTCATGGGCGCTTTGCTTTGAAGAGCCTGTACGGTTTTTGAAGGTAGAATCAAGTCTTCCGTATCCCCTGGAGCACCATTCCCAAAATGTATACCTGGTTCGTGGTGTTAGACGGCGTACGGGTGAGCGTTACGCTTCGTCATTACCGCTTTTGAATTTTAAGACTTGTGGCACTTAGCCGGGACCTCCTGGTTCTCCCCAGGTGGAAGATATGTGATATTCCTCGGCCACCCCTGGCTCCCCAAGAACAAAGGAAGGGGGTTTAAGTGCTTGCCATGGTGACGTGGGAACCTAAGGCAAATGAAAAATGAAATTCCCTCCCAGTGAAATTCATTCCCAATGAAAGTGACCTCCCTCTAGGAGCTCAGCTGCCTCGGTGATGACACTTTGCTGGGGGCAAAAGGGAATCTTGGCTTCACGTCCTCCTGACCCCCCACGATCCTGTAAGTCTACCTACTTACACCTATAAACATTTCCTTGGAAACTTCCTTTATCTCAACTTCCCCAAGATACATGCTGGCGATCGCGCTCCAAGCTTATGACCCCTGATAACACTGGGTCTCATGACTGAGGCTCTAGAAACGGTAATAAATGGTGTTTCCTAACAACGCCTAGACTCAAGGTCCTGGAAACCTTGCTTCCAAAGTACCTTAGAGACTGACTCTATCCCTAACACCCTCCCAACTTGAGGATATATGATCAGTCACCTGTCACAACCCCAGTGCCGCTCTTCCTGCCCACAGGTCCTGTCCCCATGCTTTAAGGAAATCACCCTTTTGCACCAAAGATGTCTTCAAGAATCCTTTCTTGACCATCAGCTCCAGACCCCACCATCGGAGGGGTCGGCTGTCCAGCAGCATGAAAGTACTGGATGCCACTGAGCTTTGCAGTTAAAAATAGTTGAGATGCACACTTTTATGTGAGCTATATTTTTTTAAAAATGAGTTAGTATAAAACAATTATAAACGGGTGATGTGGCTGAAGTCGAGGTGACGTGTGATACCCAAGTTTGGAAAATACTGTCCCAGCCTCACCTGCGTGTGGTTACAGGTTATTTGCATGCAAACGCAAAGCATTTTTCAATAGTCTTTTAGTTGCCTTTTTTTTTCTTTCAAATTTCCATTTCTGGGAAAAACTGCTCGGGTAAACAAACAGGTAGAAAGAGAAGAATTGTGACATTTGTGGAGAATTTCTGCACTAGGGCTCTGTTTTAGTTCACTTCAACCTAACGCTGTGGTGTAGGGGCTAGTCCAGGTGCACAGACTGGGACACTGAGTCCCGTGGCCAGGATGTGCGTGGCTAGGCTACCCTTCCATGCCGGGCAGCCCAGTCCCGTGCTCTGGGCTCTCTGGGGTGCCCCTCACCGCTTCCTGCTGACCCCATTTCATCTCCCAGCCACTGGACACTGCAAAAAAAATCCCACCCCTTTGGGATTTTGTATCGACAAGGGCATTATGGTGGAGAAGCAGGAGTTGGGGACCAAGCGGTACCTAAACAGTGGAAGGCAATGTCCTTCACAGCACAGCGCACACCCCCGCCATGGAAAACACAAAAGCGGGGAGGGAAGAAACCCACCACCCTAAAGCACCTGTCCGCACCGCCTGGAAACAAGCACACTTCGCCTCCCGGTCCATTGCGTGGCCATTTTTACTGGGCATTCTCACACACACGACGTATTTTAAAAATGGGTTTTACGATACATCGTTTTACCACCTGGTATACAACTAAATACATATATCGTGAACATTTTCTTTTTACAACAGTTAAAATACTCACAAGGTATGGAGAAAGCATAATTTATTATTATTTTTTTAATGTTTATTTATTTTCGGAGTCCCAGAATCCGAAGCAGGCTCCAGCTGTCAGCACAGAGCCCGAAGTGGGCCTCCAACCCACGGACTGCGAGATCATGACCTGAGCTGAAGTTGGACACTTAACCGACTGAGCCATCCAGGCGCCCCATGTTGGGGAAATTTAGATAGGATTTTTCTCCAAGGAGACTTCGGTCTCCTTACAATGCATTAAGAAAAAAAAGGGGTGTCCTTGTCTCCTCTAGCTTTCTATAAATGATAGAAACTTGCCTTGCAAGTCAGCTTTTTAGGTGGCTTCTCAGGCCCATCTAATCATCAACCAAGTAATCCATTTTGTTTTTCCCCATCTCTCTCCCATTTGCTACCTCGTCTCCCTGGCGCTTTCCAATACGTGAGCATTCTGTTCCTCACCCCTAAAATATCTGCCCCTTGCCCTCCTCTGCTTCCTTTTCTTTCCTTTTAAAGATGAGGTTTTCTTTTACAATCTCTAAAAAAAAATTTTTTTTAAACATTTATTTTGAGAGAGAGAGCGAGCGAGATGGAGCATGAGCGGGGAAGGGGCAGAGAGAGAGAGAGAGAGAGGGAGGGAGATACAGAACCCCAAGCAGGTTCCAGGCTCCAAGCTGTCAGTGCAGAACCTAATGCAGGATTGAACCCACACACTGCGAGATCACGACCCGAGCCCAAGTCGGATGCTCAACCAACTGAGCCACCCACGCGCCCCTAAAGATGAGACCTCGATTGATTTCAACCAACCCTACTCCTCAGTTTAGCCTCGGTTTCACGTTAGGAGTAGCCTTTAATAATCTGAAGGTAGCATTCAATTGTTCAAAGGGAAACAAGAAGAAACCCCTGGTAGAGAAACGGGTCTCAAGAAACAGAACTTGGCCACAATGTAGATACGGTTGACTTTTTTTTAAACATGTTTTTTGGAGAGGAGAGGGCAGGGGAAAGTAGTTGGGACTGTAAGAAAATGTTAGGGACCATGATGAAAATCTGTCCGCCATTTCAAGGCAGCTAACAAAGGATCGTCTCCCAGTTGGGACACAGAGCGACAACCTTTCCAGGTTACAGAATTTGCACGGCAAATAGGGCGTATGCCAGTGTCCGTTAGCAGTAGCTTTGTATAGCAAGGCAGATGCCAGCGAGCGAGAAAGTGGTGCCCGAAGACAGTGTTAATTCCGGAGTCCTGGAAACCAGCAAGTGCTCATCCATCACGTGGCCATCTGAAAGGTAAGGACACTTGGTCATTAAGGGAAATCCCTCCGGGAGTTGATCCTGCTCACGTGGCCTGTCTACACCGCCAAAAATCAGTTGGGACCTCGCATTTGATAAGTACAGTGTGCTTATGGGACCAACGGTACCGATTACGTGGAATTCAGAATCCCCCGAAAAAGCATCTTGACATGGGCCTCCCGTTAACTTGGTTTTCCCTGGACACGTGCTCTGACACCTGGAAACGTCCCCCAGGCGGTGACGATGGCAGGGATGCAGCCGAACTCGGTTAGGCGTCGATGATAAGGAGACAGCATGTCTTGGGCCCCACATTCCAGGAAGAAAATACGGTCTCCACCCATCCACGCTTCCCAAACGCCGATCCTGGGCCTGATACCCAGGACGTAAATGGAAAAGCCACAGTCCCCGTTTGGGCCAGGGGTCCCATCTTGTACCCAAGTGAAGCATTTGCCTTCATTTCATTTCTGGACTTGACCATTTGCAATTTCTAGCATCTACACGTCAGAATGTGGGAGGCCTCTGAACTTGGGTGCACCTAGAAATCTGGCTCAGATCGGGGCGAGGAGAGACCCCTTCAGGCTCTCGCTCTCCCCTGGGGAATCCGCCTTTCTCATCACTGTTTTCCTCAAATCAATACAAATCAGCAAGACCAGGTGGAGACCATGCACCCGGAGACCCACGCGGGAGCCTTTGAGGATCCATGTGGTTCCCGAGAAACGAGAGGGAGGTCGAACCTCTGGTAGAATTTAAGGGCCTGAACCGGGGTTGGGTGGGCACTGAGTCGTCTGCCGGAGCTTGCCGGGGGGGCCCCCCAACCCAAAGGAAAGGGACACGGACGGCATCTCCCGGTGTTTAAGAGGCCAAGCTTTTGCTCGTTTGCTTTTCTCAGTAGAACTCCACACACTATAAAATGTCAAACAGGCTTGGAACAACTGTCCACCTCGAGGGCGACACTTCTGGGTCAGTAAATAGAACAAAAGCAGAAAGGACGCACGCGTGTCCACCCCGTCTGGGGTCCTCGATGCTTTCAGGGCTGCCAGGATCTAGCAAGCCATGAGCACCAAGGAGAAACCCCGTTCACCAAGTGGCCACAGGCCACTTGCAAGGGCAAGAGAGGGGACTGTCCGCTTACCGCACCCCGGGAGGAATGTCTGGGGAAAGCAGTGAAGCCGGCCGCGCCAGCATTTACACATGGAGCACCGCTTGGGCAGCCAGGCGCCGTGGGGCACGGACTCGCAGTTCCTGAAAGGGAGCAGATGAGGTGCCGCCTATGGGTTTGCACCCTCACCTCTTTCCCCCTCCGCCCCCCCCCCCAATGGCTTGCTTACTCTTTGCGGGAATCGTGCTCACAGTTGCGGCCATAGAAGGAGGGCGGGCAGGCGCAGAAGGACCCCAGCATGCAGGTGCCCCCGTTCAGACAGCAGGTTTTGTTCAGCTCCTTGCCTGAAACGTAAGAAGAGGCGGCTGAGCGGGTGGGGGGACCGAAAAGCTGAGGTCCTGGAAAAGCGAAGGTTAATACGGCGCTAACGCCTTGCTCTCCCCTGTGCTTGGGGACGTCTAAATATGGTGAACCTTACGAAACAGGGCTCTGCTTTTTCGATGTGGCTTTGCTATTGGCGCCTCTGAGCAGAGAAAGCTTT
Source organism: Paguma larvata (assembly GCA_030068075.1). Taxonomy (NCBI): domain Eukaryota; kingdom Metazoa; phylum Chordata; class Mammalia; order Carnivora; family Viverridae; genus Paguma; species Paguma larvata. Next base: position 15,236,646 of record CM057842.1, on the reverse strand, counting down.
TTTCCGTGCTCGGGCCAGGGGGGGCTCCCCGAGAATCAGGGGAGACCGCATCCCAGGGAGGGGAAGTGTGCACTGCTGCTGGTCTGGCCTCCCAGACCATTCCAACCATCCACCCGGCTCCGGAATCAGGAGGCCCCTCAGGAGAAAGAGCGTCAGAAAGCTCGGGAGCACGGAGGGCCAGGACGGGGAGAGCAACAGTAGATCTAGGGCAGGGAGGTCTTACTGTCCTGGATTCCCAGGGACGGCACCAACTGCAAAGATCGCTGACGAACTGCAGGCTCCTCCCCGGACCGAACGCCGTCATCCCTTAAGGCGGGGTCTCCCTGAGAGGGACGGGCAAGTTGATGGGCGTGGCCCGACCCTGAAGGACAAAGTCAACTTGGTGGGGTCAGTATTTCAAGGCCACGTGAAAACTTCTACCGAACCAAATAGACAAAAAGTCCCTCACCGGCGGCGGCGACGAATTCCGGGTCGAACGCTTTGGAAATGGCCAAGATCAAAATCACACTGGGAGGAGGAGATCAAACATCCGTTAGCAAAACAAAGCAAATCGAACTCGTCGCGTTAATGCCTGGGCTTTCTCAACCCAAGGGCAAGGCCACAGACCACTAGGGAGAAACTGTAGGGCTCCTCCTTTGTTTCCCTTCCCTTCCTTTCTTTTTAAATGGCTAATTCACGAACCAGCATGAAGAAGAATGATGAGAATAGAAGCCGCCTAAAAGCCAATTCTTTCCAGGATGTATTATGACTTCTTAGGCTCCGTCCTCACATATACGTAATTCTAAGTAGGCGAAAATCTCTCGGCTTCGGTTTCACAAATGACGCTGTAACGTTCTGTGTAATTGACGAATCACGTCTCACAAACGACTTCATTGAAACCGGTCACTTGGAAGACTTTCAGGTTAAAACAAATCCCCCCACCCCCCCACCGTTCTTCAGGGTTTTGCAGATATCGAATCGGTCTGTGCCTTTCAACTTCTCAGAAGCAGATTTGTCATTTGGTTGTGATACCGATCTTTTCTTACACAAGAGAGGAAAGCCCTAGTCAGTGTCATAAACGGCGCCATTACCCCAAGCGAAAACGTTCAAAGCCAAGTCTCTCGGGGAAAACAGTATCGCTTTTAAGGCAACTATTTTAAGGTTTGCACAGGATGAAGTCAAACGACAGAGAGGCGTAGACCATGATTTCTGAAGCTGGTAAGCTCTAGTGATCCCAAGTTCACATTCAAGACGTGTTCATACCTGCAAGAGAAGCGCTCCATCGTTCTGCGGTCCGCAGCTCCTAACGCGTTCGGGGAGGAAATGTTAGCATGGCTTTACTTCACAGTCGCCGCGAGAACACCTAAAGGAAAACATTGATTTCCTGGAGGGTAAATAGTTTAGAAAGAAGGGTATCCCAGGTGAGAATTACGCTTTGCCCAGAAGTTCTCAGGAGAAGCAGGAGCCAGGATGTCCGGGGAGACGGGGGGCTCATCGCCGAGCTCGGTCCTGAGGAATGCTTGGACCTAAGCCGGGGGTCAGCCTGGCTGGGGACGCTCCGTCCTCCACAACAACGCGGGGCGCCGGGGAGGGCCCTCAGGTGGGCGCGGAGGCGGAGACCCAAGCCCATTACCATGGTAACCTCCCCAAGGCTGAGGTGGGAGGCGGTGAAGCCCAGGGACAGAGAGAGAGAGAGAGAGAGAAGGCGGGGTCTTGTAAGCTGGTTAACTAGCCCTTATGTCTCTGTCATTAGCTGCCGTTTAAAAATACCAGATTTACTCATTAAAAAAAAAAAAGCGAATCAATTATTCTGTGCAGTTGGTGATTCCAGATTGGAGGAGTGGGGGAAAGTGATCGCTTTCATCAGGAAACACTAAACACCTCAAGGAACTTGACCTTTAATGGTCAAGTTTTACCTGAAACTTGCTTTCATCTTTGTCTTCCCCCCAAAAGGTGCGTGGAGCCCCGTGCTTTGCCCTGGGCGTACTCAGATGGCCGAGTTGAGTGTGTCTCCACCAGTGAGGGGAGAAAGGCTGGGTCCCCCTCAAAGGGGAAGTCCAAGGTCGCCAGGGGTCCTGGGGGTTCTTGACATTCTGCGGGTGAGTGTAAATTCCAGGCGGCTCGAACTGCAAGTGGAGTTTCCTCCTGGCTCCCAGGACGCTGGAACTAACCCCCCACCCCGATTCCGTGCCCCGTGTTACCCCACCAGCCGTTACTTGGTGGTCCCTCGGAGCCCCAGACGCCGCGGCTGGAGGGGCGCGCCCCAGAGCCGGAGTCCCCACCTCACATCTCTGTTCCCCGGATGATGTCATTCGTTACTAAACGTAGCCAAAGTCACGCATAGTTTCTAAATATCCTTTAATTCCAATTTCTAACGGAAAAAGCCTGCCGTTTACAGGCACACAGGTGTGAGCGCACAGGTGTGAGGCTTTTCTGTGCTTCGGTTTTCACCCTTCTCTGTCCGTTGAGTTCGCAGCGTGGCAGAAGGAGTGGGCAGCGTCCGGCCCGTTTCAGCATCGGGGTCCCCCGTGCGCACAGGCCACGGGCGCGGGTGCTGAGAGGTGCCCTTTTTTGCTTCCACACCTGCATCTTGGGGGAATTAAATTTAACATTTTTTTTTTTTTTTTTTTTTTTTTACCGTTTGGGAGGACCCCATCAGAACAAAGGTTGGGTGCAGCCCGTTCACTTGACTGGCTATTCAGCTCCCTCTGCGCTCCAAGCTCAACGTGTGGCCTTTTGACTTGTTAAATGCTTCAGGTGACACGCTGAGTTTCTCTGAGGACGGGGCACTCAGCTCGGAGCTCCGGGAGCGGGATGTGGGGGAGGAGGGCAGCGATTAGGAGAATGCTAATCACCCAACGCCAGGAACTGCAAGGAAGCAAAGACAGTGTAAAGAAAGTGCAGACGGACCCACCTCCTGTCATCACGCCTCGCTTCCGGGCGCTTTGCAGACTCTGCTTTTTTTTTTTTTTTTTAAGCAAATTGAAGGTTTGCGGCGACCCTGCCTCGGCCAGCGGTTTCCCCCATCCCCCTCCGTCTTTCTCCCGCTCCTCCGGCCTCCTTGTTCCCTGGGACACAACGATATTGACATCAAGCCAATTAATAACCGTACAGCGGCCTCTGAGTGTTCAAGGGAAGCGTCCCGCGTCTTTGCCTTCAAGGCAAAAGCTTAGCGAGGCAGGCGCGTCCAAAGCCGAGACAGGCTGAGAGCTAAGCCTCCTTCGCCCAGCAGTTGGCCAAGATGTGAATGCGAAGGGAAGAAGGAAAAGCCTTGAAGGAAAAGGAAAAACGCCCCTCGGCGGACACACTAATGATGAGAGAGGCTGACAGCCTGCTGGCCGATGGGGAGGAGGCTTGGCCGGCTACAGAGAGTCCCAGCCCTGGGATTGCCTGGAAGGGTGGACACTTCCAAATCATATTCCCAGAAGGCCGCACCAGTCTCCGCTGCCCCGCCCCCACCTCGGCCCCCTTCCCCACGTGTCCTTCATCCTCGCAGCCGACTGCAGAAAACGTCTTAATTTTGATTGATTCTGCATGCGAAAATAGTATCTTCGCCGTTTGCATTTACATCGTCTCTCAGGTTGATTGGCTGTTGTATTTCTCTCTCTGTGACCTGCCAGGTGGTTCTTGGGATGAACTTGAACTGGCTTCTTTCTTGCCGTTTGCTCTGGGAAGCGCTTTCCTGAGGACAGCCCTCCCTTCCCTGGCCTTCCGGCTAGCCCAGAGCCCCGACCCGGCTGGAGGTGACCTGGTCTCATCAAAGCTGTATTGTGAGCTGCTTATTCTCAGGTCTTTCGCCATCCCGTCCCCCAAAGCCTTATCTCCCAGACGAGGGGGTCCAGAAACCTGGTCAGCTCCGCATCGCGGCTTCCCCGGCCTCTAGTGCAGCGTGACCTGGGCTAATCTTACTCCACCTGCCCCGTCCCTGGCTGACGGAAATATGTCTCAGCCATCGCTTCGGGAAGGGGGGTGGGCGAAGGCAAGGTCTTTGAGAAGACAAGTCGCTCCCCCCCCCCCCCCCCCCCCCCCCCCCCCCCCCCCCCCCGTCTCGAGCCAGGAAGTGCAACAAAAGGTGTCCCCTCCCCCAAACAGTGAAGGCAAGATAAAGAAATCCCAAGGGCTCCATCCCTTGCTGATTCTGGGCAGCCCACCCCGGACAGCTCACCGTATAGAAGACAAAAGCATCGTGAGGCCCTTACTGGAAGTCTGATCTAGACTTTTAGACATGGCTACGGTTTAAAATTCTTTCCCACCAAAACTGTTCTCCTTCTAATCAAAGTCGACAAATATTTACTGACGGGCTGGCTTCTGTGTGCGGAGCACAGCGGGGGAGACAGAGATCTCCTGCTACCTAATTACCGGCTCCTTCCGTCCTAAGACAAGCCCAGAAATCTAGGCCAGGTGCCACTTTAGTTTACCAAAAAAAAAAAAAAAATGCTGATGGAGAGGGAGCAGTCACTTCCTGAGGCCCCACCAACGCACCGAGTCGTGCCTCCAGCAGAGCAGTGGGGTCACAAGACCTGGAGAATCTCATTTAAAAGTGCTTCCCCTGAGTGGCTTTTGTATTTGATGACATCCGGGCATTCTTCGCGGCTCCGAATGGTTTTGAAATGGATTAAAAGCAAGTGGGAGCAGAGGGGCCGAAATGCGAATCCCAAGCCGGATCAGAAGTGGATTGAAGTGAGGTGTCCTGTATGCAAACGACCCTGGGCACTTTGAAGTGTGCCCAGCTCTGGAAACCGGGGAGCCAGGCTGGACTCCTGACCTGATCCATAAGCCCTGGAAGTCGTGTTAGCCCAGTAAGTGTGCGAGAATGTGTTACCCGGCAGCTTAGAATGGAGGCAAACACTTTCAAACTTTTTATTGAAGTAGACATGCACGCATAAGCATGTCACAGGTTAATAATGGTTCCAAAGTGCCACATAACTACTCCCCAGGTCCAGAATAAGAATATTACTCGTGGCGCCTTGGTGGCTCAGTGGGTTCAGTGTCTGACTTCGGCTCAGGTCATGAGCTCGCAGTTCGTGGCTTCGAACCCCTGTGCTGACAGCTCAGAGCCTGGAGCCTGCTTCGGGTTCTGTGTCTGCCCCTCCCCCGCTCACACTCTGTGTCCGTCTCAAAAATAAGTAAACATTAAAAACAAATTTTAAAAAGTAATAAGAATGTTACTAGAACCCCAGAAATCCACTTCCCAAAAGCCGACTACTTTTCTCATTTCTAATCCCACAGATTGGTTCCTCCAGGGTTTGGAACTTTGTGATCTTAAGCGAGTGTATGTCCGCTTCTCTCTGCTCAACCTCAGGCTGGTGAGAGCCTTCCATGGTGGGGGGGGGAGGGTAGAACTTAGCTCGTATTCATTCCTGTATAACAGCCATTGCACTGAATCTACACAAAGAATCAAAACACCGCTAATTGACAAGATCGTTCTTACTTACATTACCGTTCTAAACGCCATTTTCTTTTCTTCTTTTTTTCTTCATGTTTATTTATTTTTGAGAGAGAAAGACAGAGCACGAGCGGGAGAGGGGCGTAGAGAGAGGGAGATGCAGAATCTGAAGCAGGCTCCAGGCTTCGAGTTGTCACAGCACAGAGCCTGACGCGGGGCTTGGACCCACGAATTATTAGATCACAACCTGAGTCGAAGTCAGGGGACGGAGCCACCCAGGCGCCCCCTACAATGCCATTTTCATCAGGAAGCATCTGTTCACATGTTGTGAGGTGTTTTTTTGTTTGTTTGTTTGTTTAATGTCTTATTCTGTTGCCTTATTCTGTTTGGTTAGTCTTTTTGTCTCTTCTTGTAGAATACACACACACACACACACACACTATATATATATATATATATATATATACATACACATATATATATATATACATACACATATATATATATATATATATATTATTCACCAATAACATGATTCTACATGTAGACAATCCAAAATTATCTGGAAATAAACTATGGGACTTGATAAGTGTTCTGAGCATAACTGAGTTGTCCCCAAACTTCCATGTTGGAGTCCTAGCCCGTACTACCTCAGAAATGACTGTTGGAAATAGGGCCTTTGGTGAGGTAGTGAAGGTAGATGATTTCACAGGAATGGGCCCTAACCCAGTGTGACTGGTGTCCTCCTAAGAAGGGGAGACTAGGGCACAGGTGTGTGCGGGCACAGAGGGAGGGTCACGCGAGGTCCCGGGGAGGAGGCGCCCAGCCGCGAGGCCAGCGAAGAAGCCTCAGAAGAAACCAGACCTGCGGACGCCTGGCTCTTGGACCCCCAGCCTCCAGAACTGTGAGAAACAGACATATCTGTTGTTGAAGCCGCTCGGTCTGCGGTATCTGCTCCGGCAGCCTCAGCGAACTTACATAATAAGCAAATTTCACCAGGGTATCGGATACAAGGCCAACAATGAGAAGTCTGCCGCCTGGAACGGGGCCCCCGCTCAACCCCGCTGGCAGCTGGACCTTGGACTTCGGCTTCCGGAGCTGTGAGAAACGGATTTCTGCTGTGTACACGCCGCCCCGCCTACGGGGCTTTGCCGCAGCTCCCGAACAGACGGAGACGGGATGCGAACCGACACACCGACAGGAAATCCGACAGCGTAAGGCCACGAGGGGACTGGATCAGAGAGACAGCACGGGACACCGAGCAGAAGAGCCGGTCCAGGACTCGCGGCTCGCTATGGCGAATTCAAGATTTTAATAATAGAGGGGACAAAAAAGGCATTTCCCCCCCATCTTGATTTCTGAATATGTATTACCTTCTTCCTTATCCCCTCAGGAACGTCGCCAGATTTGAAGTCCAGGGTCTTATTCAGTCTCTAGAGAAGCCATTCCCGTGTTCCTGGGCGGCTTCCCCCTCGGGCTCTCCGCAGGCGCAGGTGGCGTTTGGTCGAGATTGGCCGGTGACACCGACCTCGTTTATGAAGGAGTAGTTGTCGATGTTCTTTGAGTCCACGTTCTAGGTCGCACGGGGCCGGACTGATGCCAACCCCCAAGGCCGTGCTTCCTGGAGTTTCTCAACAGATACGTTTAATGCAGGGGGGAGGAGGACAGAGAGCGCCTCCCCCGGGCACAATGAGCCTGCCTTGAAGAGGTTACTAAACCCCAGCTTCATTATACTGCCTTATCTGCATAAAATCGGAATATGAACACTTGCCCCGCAGAGATGCCGACTTCGGGCTATCTTATCTTTATAAGATAAAACACCTACTATGGGCCACCTGGGTGGCTCAGCTGGTTAAGTGCCTGACTCTTGATTTTGGCTCAGGCCACGATCTCATAGTCGTGCGATTGAGCCCCATGTCGGCTCTGCGCTGACAGCATGGAACGTGCTTGGGATTCCCTCTCTCCCCTTCTCTCTGCCCCTCCCCTGCTCGTGCGCTCTCTCTCTCTCTCTCTCCCTCTCTTTGGCTCCCCTCAAAATAAATAAATAAACATTAAGGAAAAAGAGAAACACCTACCAGAGTTGTGGTGTATGTAGGCACTCGATGAATGTCCCTGCCTCTCTCTCTCTCTCTCTCTCTCTCTCCCTCCCGAAGCAGGTCGAGCGATGTTCACACATCCATTCTTCGCTCCTACCGTGTGCCGGGGAGCGAGTGAGATGTGATGATTATCAGGATTGAAACGCACACACGGTGGTTTCTAGCCTCAGGCCCCACGGTCAGGAGGAAACGGACGCGTAATTAAGTGTGTCTCACCAGCGTTAGGGGGTCTGTGCGGCTGAGGCCACCGTGGCGGGAGGAAGTGAGGGGCCACTCTTCTAGGGGGCGGAGGAGTCGGAGAGGGGAACGGGTCCTTGCAGAGGGAAGGCGTGAAAGCCTGAGTGGGCGTGGCCGAAGGAGGAAACAGGAAGGGGTGAGGCGGAGCTGGAGGAGGGTGGCGGAGGCCTGTGACGGTAGTGGCAGGCTGAGGCCAGCAGGGGGCGGGTCCCAGAGACGAGGCACACCGTGGATTTTGCCTTCTGATGTGGCCCTGGGAAGAACCAAGCAGGAGAGCGACCCGAGCAGGTCTGCGCGTGTGGGAGAAGCTCTTTGGCGTCAGAGGGACATAACGCTGGTGACAGAGGCTGCTGCAGGCGACGGTTGCACTAGAGCAGCCGGGGGACGCAGAGGCCTTGAATGAGGCTCAGCTGTGCGCCTGGAGAAGCGGATGGAAATGGACGAGGGAGAGAAGGCGGGTTGACCGGGGCTCAGGGGGTGGGGGAGGGACGGGCCACGCATTCTGAGGGCCATGTGCAGTTTCTAGCTCCCTGAGTGCTTAGAAAAAAGAGATTCAGGGCACCTGGGCGGCTCAGTCAGTTAAGCGTCCGACATTTGACTTCGGCTCAGGTCGTGATCTCATGGGTTGTGAGTTCGAGCCCCGCGTCGGGCTCTAGGCTCACAGTACAGAGCCTGCTTGGGCTTCTCTCTCTCTCTCTCTCTCTCTCTCTCTCTCTCTGCCCCTCCCCTGCTCTCTCTCTCAAAAATAAATAAACTTAAAAAAGAGACTCATGTATAAAAGAAGCACAAACAGGCGTCTGGACACTGTACGGTACGTCAGAAAGGTCATGGTGTTGTGCGTCGCCGACCCGAGTCCAGGGCCCGTGCGCTCCTGAGAGCAGGGAATCCTTGGGCCCCATAGCCTGGTCACCGATATGAACGGAGTAGTGCTCTCTGCCAGTATGGTGGCCAGCGTTGTGGCCAGTGTCGTGACCAGACGACAGAAAACGCTGAATGTCGTTTCTGCCACGTTTAGGACAGTAGTACGTTTTATCTCCTGTTTTCTTTCTGGCGTTTTCCCAGGTTAGATATGTTATAAAGCACCTAGAACTGTGCCTGGCATATAGTCGGCACCCAAAACGTGTGAGCAATTATTCCTATGTGTGTGTTTTGTTGTTTTGGTTTGACTTTGTGTATGTGTGTGTTTCCTTTTAATCTTACAATATTGTACCAACATTAAAAAAAAAATGAAAACGTTAGACCAAAATAGCTGCAACTACGGTTGTACCAGCACACGCGAAGAGTTTCCAGTGGGAGTTCGAAGACTGGCATTCTTGATAATTACAGATCGGCTGAGTGGGAACCACCACAGCATTCCGGGGTTTCCGAAGAGAGCCGAGGCATTGGCAAAGTTCTCCTCCAGGGGGCGCCGGTCAGCAACACTGCCGGCACGTGGACCACAAGACTGTGTTTGTTCTCGTCCAAGGTACAGATGACACTACTCCCTGCGGTGGACCTGGCTCAGATCTGAGTTCTGGCCTCTTGCAGTTGAATAACTGTATTGGCGAAGAGGTTTGGCCTCCTCCCAGAGAAACGCCAACTCCATGGAAGTCTTCTAGAGGACGCCACACTCTGCTCGCAGGTTCTCAGCGCTCTCTGGGGGCCACCTTGGTGGCGGGGCTAGCTGCCATCGGGAAGGCCCACTGGGGTTGCCCGTGTGTAGGCTCTGTTCCACGGGGCGTGCAGCCTGATAGAAATGCCACGCCAGCCTCATGTGCGATTTTCAGTTTTCTGGCTAGCCACCTTAGCAAAGTGCAGAGAACCGGGTAAAATGAACTTTCACGGGGAGCCTGGGGGGGTCAGTCGGTTGTGTCTGACTCCTGATTTCAGCTCAAGCCGTGTTCTCACATTTCATGAGCTCGAGCCCTGCTGTCAGCACAGAGCCTGCTTGGGATTCTGTCTCTCCCTCTCTCTCTGCCCCTCTCCCGCTCGTTCTCTCTCTCTCTCTTCAAAATAAATAAATGTTAAAAAAATTAACTTGCATAATATATTTTAATTTAACCCAATTTATCCCAGAGAGTATCGTTTGGTCACGTAGTTAATGTAAGTTACTATCACATGGGGCAGGGCAGCCCTCCGCAGCCCGGGGTGCCGGGCTGGAGGTATTTAGGGCCGGGCCCCTCAGTCAGGGGCCCCCGCCGCGCACCCCTACCACAGTGGGAAGAGTTTAGTAACGGTCACTGAAGTAGAATGAAACTGTTTATACCATTTTGGGTTTTTCATCCTTCTGTCATTAGTCACGAAACGGGAATGACAGGCTGTGACACCAAGGAAGATGACTTGGAAGAAGGCTTTGCGGTACGTGTGACTCAGCGTTCCCACCGAAGGGCGGTGAGGAAAGTACTCGGTCCCCGGGGGAGCCTGGGAGTGCTTGTGTGGGGGACCCCCTAGGACACAAGGCCTCCCCTGGAGATGCTGAAGCTCGGGCTGTGGACTTCACTAGGGGCTCCCAGGCCCGCAGGGGCTGATTGCACAAACCGGCATTGGGCTCTGAGGAAGCAGCTGGGGTCAGTAATATTAAGATCGTGCAAGTGGGGCGTCCGGGTGGCTCAGTCGGTTAAGCGTCCAACTTAGGGCAGGTCATGATCCTTGGTTCGTGGGTTCGAGCCCTGCGTGGGGCTCTGTGCCGACAGCTCGGAGCCTGGAGCCTGCTTCGGATTCTGTGTCTCCCCTCTCTCTCTGTCTCTTCTCTGCTCATGCTATGTCTTAAAAAAAAAAAAAAAGACCATGCAAGAGTCGGGGACTTAGGGGGACACTGGGGGGTGAATACCACAGGTCCTACGTGCTGCCCCTGGGAAGCTCAGAAACCGGAAGTTCCTTCTGGACACAGTCGAGAGATGCGGCGAGCTGCACACAGTGACTGTGATACAATGATAACGATTCCTCGTGTTAACGGAAGTGCATTTGGTATTTTAAAATACGTCCCGAGCCACATCGCTGCCTGTGAATCAGAAGCTCTGTGGAACATGCTGGAATATGAACCACTGGACCTCACCCCAGACTTAACTGAGTCAGAAGCTCCCTGGGGGTGGGAAGGGGTCCACCCAGGCCAAGCCCACAAGGAGCCAGTCCCGGGGACCGCTGCGCCAGACTGTGCTAATTCCGGGGCCTCAGGGCCACTCGGGGGGGCCTGGTGCCCCCAGACCGGGGGCTTTGGCGCCACCCGCGGCTTCTTAGAGAGACAGACTCTGGGCCCCTCTCTGGCCTCCCGCGCCAGACTCTGCATTTCGGGAGGGTCCTCGGTGGTTTGGGCGGAGGGCTGTCAGATAAAATACAGGACACCCGGTCATATTCACATCTCAGGTAAAACACATAATTCTTAAGTATGACTCCTGCGATACTAGAAACATACTTACATTAAAAACTGACGTGTGGTTTGTCCACAATTCAAATGGAACTTGAAAGTGCGTTTATTTGCTCAACCCCTCAGTCCTCGTTGGGTGCACATTGCAGGCCGAGGAGCCCGGGCGGAACAGTGGCCTGCTTCCCGAACCCTGGCATCGTAAAGGACGCCCGTTGTATTTGAATGTATTTGCGGGGGTGGGGGATGGGCAATATTTTTCCACTTAAATACGATTGAGCTTTTGAATACGTAGCCCTCTTACAACTTGAGAAAGTATTTAAGTAGAGTTTGAACTGGAACTACCTTTTCAATGTCTATTTTTTGGTTCAGAATACCATAAACGAAACAAAACAGAAACCAAACGAAACAATTGCTAAGTAGGTAACTTACATTATTAATCAAAAGAGAAAGATCCTCTATAAACTCTAAGTAACTAGAGGCACATCCAGCCCTTGATTGGTGTGATTTAATGTCGTCACAAAGATTTGGGGCGCCTGGGGGACTTCGTCGGTTGAGTATCCCGACTTTGGCTCAGGTCACGATCTCATGGTTCGTGGGTTCCGGCCCTGAATGGGGTTCTCTTCTGTCAGCCCAGAGCCCACTTTGGATCCTCTGTCTCCCCGTCTCTCTGCCCCTCTCCTGCTCATGTGCACCCACATGCTCTCTCGCTCTCGCTCTCAAAAATAAATAAAACATGAAAAAAGGCATATTGTTACAAAGATTTATATGATTCTCATCAAGTTGGTATACAATCTAAAATGTTAATATATCGGGGCATCTGGGTGGCTCCGTCAGTTAAGTGTCTGACTTTGGCTCAGGTGATGGTCTCACAGTTCCTAGGTTCGAGTCCCGTGTCGGACTCTGCTGCTAGCTCAGAGGCCGAAGCCTGTTTGGGATTCTGTGTCTGTCTCTCCCTCTGCCCCTCCCCACTCACGCTCTGTCTCTCTCTCTCTCTCTCAAAAATAAACATTAAAAAATTTTTGATGATAGCTTATTAAACTTTTTGCCTAGTACAATAAAAAAAAAACTTAAGAAAAATCTAATTCCAATATAGGTAACAGGCAGCATTATATTAGTTTCAGATGTACAATATAGTGATTCGACAATTCTATACATCAGTACTCAGTGCTCATCAAGGTTTACTATTTTTTTTTAAATTTTAAATGTTTATTTTGAGAGAGACAGAGAGAGAAAGCACGAGCTGGCTAGGAGCAGAGAGAAAGGGAGACACAGAATCCTAAGCAGGCTCCAGGCTAAGCTCTCAGCACACAGCCTGACGCGGGGCTTGAACTCACTAACCATGAGATCACGACCTGAGCCAAAGTCAGATGCTCGACCGACTGAGCCCCCCAGGCGCCCCATAAGTGTGCTCTTCATCCCCATCACCTATTTCACCCGTCTCCCCACGGACCTCCCCTCCGGGAACCATCAGGGCGTTCTCTATGGTGAAGAGTCTCTTTCTTTTTTCTAAATTTTATTTATTGATTCATTGATAGTTTAATTTACATCCAAGTTAGTTAGCAAACAGTGTAATAATGATTTCAGGAGTAGATTCCAGTGGTAAGAGTCTATTTCTTGGTTTCTCTCTCTCTCTTCTTTCCCTTTGTTCGTTTGTTTTGCTTCTTAAATTCCTCATGTGAGCGAAATGATATGGTATTTGTCTTTCTCTGGCTGACTGATTTCTCTTAGCGTGATACTCTCTAGCTCCTTCCGTATCACTGCAGATGGCAAGATTTCATTCTTGTTTTTATGACTGAATAATATTTCGTAACTTCTTTATCCATTTTTCGATCCGCGGATACTTGGGCTGCTTCCGTAATTTGGCTATTGTAAGCGACGGTGCTGTGAACACAACGGGTGCGTGTATCCCTTTGAATTAGTGTGTTTGTATTTTACTGGTAAATACCCAGTAGTGTGATTGTTGGACCGTAGGGTAGTTCTATTTTTAAGGCTTTGAGGAAATTCCACGCTGCTTTCCAGAGCGGCTGCACCAGTTTGCATTCCCACCAAGAGTGCGCGAGGGTTCCCCTTTCTCTGCGTCCTCACCAATGCTTGTTGTTTTCTGTATTTTTGAGTTTAGCCTTTAAGACAGGTGTGACGTGGGATCTCGCTCTAGTTTTAGATGCGTGTTTCCCTGGTGATCGGTGATGCTGAACATTGTGTCAGATGTCTGTTGGCCATCTAGCTGTCTTCTTTGGAAAAATGTCTGTTCGTGTCTTCTGCCCATTTTTAATTGGATTATTTGGTTTTCGGGGTGTTGAGTTGTGTCAGTTCCTTATATATTTTGAATCCTGACCCATTATTGGATATGCCGTTTGCAAATATCTCCCCCCATTTCATAGGTTGCCTTTTAGTTTTTTGATCGTTTCCTTCACGGGGCAGGAGCTTTTTATTTTGATGAGGTCCCAATAGTTTATTTTTGCTTTTGTGGCCCTCGCCTCCCTTGTTTTCCTTCCCTTCCTTTTCTAGAAAAATGTGGCTACAGCTGATGTCAGAGAAATGACTGCCTGTGCTTTCTTTTAGGATTTTCATGGGTTCAGGTCTCACATGTAAGGTCTTCAGCCCCTTTTGAGTTTATTTTTGTGGATGGTCTAAGAAAGGGGTCCAGGTTCATTCTGCTGCGGGTCGCTGTCCAGTTTTCCCAGCACCATTTGCTGAAGAGACTGTCTTTTTTCCCATTGCATATTCTTTCCTCCTCTGTCGAAGATTGGTTGACTGTATAACTGTGGGTTTATTTCTGGTCTTTCTATTCTGTTCCATTGATCTAGGTGTCTGCTTTTGTGCCAGTACCGTACTGTTTTGATACCTCCAGCTTTGCTTTTCTTTGTCAACATCGCTTTGGTTATTTGAGGTCTTTTATGGTTCTGTACAAATTTTAAGATGGTTAGTTCTCATTCTGTGAGAAAGGCTGTTGGTATTTTGATAGGGATTACATTAATAAAATGATCATTAAAATTTTTTTAAAGGTTTATTTATTTTTGAGAGAGAGAGAGAGACAGAGTGTGAGCGGGGGAGAGCAGAGAGAGAGACACACACAGAATCTAAAGCAGGCTCCAGGCACTGAGCTGTTAGCACAGAGCCTGATGCGGAGCTCAAACTCATGACCTGTGAGATCATGACCTAAGCTTAAGTCGGATGCTCAACCGACTGAGCCACCCAGGCGCCCCAATAAAATGGTAATTTAATTAGAAACGCCAACAAATAGAAAGTGTTCCACACAGAAAACAGTCCTTTCAAAACCTAACTATCATGTCTTTATTAGGCAAAAGGTGTTTCTCTGTTTAGGATGAAGGTGTATGAGGAGCCTGTGGCGTGAAGTGGGGTTAAATGGACCTCTTGGACCAGGCAGGGGTGGGGGCTGGGCAGCGGACGTGGGGGTGGGGGATGGAGTGAGGCGTGATAACGGATCGTCAAATTGTCGCCATGTTGGATCTCAGCAAAGCATCTTTGTCCAATTCGTAAGATCGCCAATGAGAACCCAAATTCAAATATGTTTTAGGAAATTTATTTATTTATTTTTTTAAGTTTATTTATTTTGAGAGAGAGAGAGAGAGAGCATGGGCAAGGGAGGGGCAGAGGGAGAGAGAGAGAGAATCCAAAGCTGGCTCTATGCCATCAGCACGGAGCCCGACTCGGGGCTCGAACTCACAAATCGTGAGATCATGAGCTGACCGGAAACCAAGACGCGGGCCCTTAACCGACTGAGCTGCGGAGGCGCCCCTGTTTTAGGAAATTTAAAAGAAACCAAGGGGAGATCCGGATCTCCGGGATCGGTGGCTGCGAACATTGAAAACGGTTTTACACCCCCCGGGTCCTGTGGCGTTCCGATCCCGCGTTTTGCTCGGTTCTCAGCCGCGAGTGCTGGCCTGTTTGGCCTGACGCGCTTCAGGACTGCCAGCGTAAAAAAGGCCGTGCCGTCCGTGCGGGAGACGCAGTAATCCTGGGTCACAGGGCCCGAATTGGCCAGCGTGCCGTTTGCTCCGGGCCAAGCCCTCCCCCCCCGCTGAACTGTGTTTTGTCTCATGCCGGGCTGAGTCACATAGAATAGATAGATAGTTTATCAGCACATGTCCTACAGATCATATTATCAACTGACAAATATAGCCCGTTAGCGCACAGGCCGGAGGCTGCAGTGTGTGCGGCTGCCGTGGGTGTCAGCAAACTCAGAGCCGGGATTCCACCGGCCAGGGGCTGGGCTGCGCGCACTTGCGGGTAGGTGGCTGTGGCGGGGGTGGGGACGTGGGGGGGAGTGGGAACGCGGGGGCTTGTGCACCTGCCGACGCGGGGGGGGGGGCGGGGGGGCAGCGCCCCCTTGTTTATGTCTTTCCCACTGTGCGTGCGTGGCAGGACCCAGTGGAACGTCGGGGGAATGGGGGGTGGGATTACACATTAATCTGCATTTTAGGGCAAGAAATGGAACCGACTGGAGAAGGAGAGAGTGCGGCAGAGGCGGGTGGTGTCCAGCAAGGCTGCCGCGGTGGCAGCGGGTCCCCAAGATTCCTGCTCCTGGTTGGGGAGTTTTTCCCAGGAAACTGCCCTGGCGCTCGAGGCTGAGCTCAAAGCGTTCTGGTCCAAAGTGCTGTCTCGGGGAGATAAATCAACTTTGTTTGTGTCTTCGGGGCCCTGAAAGGGATGATTGACATCTGGGGGGTGGAGGGGGGACGCTTTCCTCCCGGGGATTGTCTCCTCGTTCCCCAGAGAGAGAGAGAGAGCGACGGTGGGGAAGTGATGGGAGACCCAGAGGAGTGCCGTCTGGCTCGGTGAGCCGCCTCCTCTCCACCAAATCCTCTCCGGAAACTCAGGGGCTGGGGCGAGCGCCCAGGAAACCTCCGCGGACCGTGCCCGGTGCCCCAAATCCCCAGGGGCTCAGGGACCCCTCGTTTGTCTCTTACCTTTAATAAGTGATGATGTCCGTCTTCGATTCGTCTCTTTTTTTTTCCTTTAAAAAACTGACCTAGCTTTACGAGGTGCCAGACACGGCCGTAAGCACGTGACACAAATTATCACACGCCACCCGGTCGCCAGCCCTGTGAGCTGGGTGCCCTTGTCACGCCCGCGCACAGATAAGTACACCGGGACGCAGAGAGGGCAGGCGACTGTCCCGGGGACGGGCAGCCGCGAATGGAGGAGGCGGGACTCCAGCCCAGGCAGGCTGACCCGCCGCTGTCCTCTCGGTCCTCGTATCCCCGCAGCCTCTGCTGCCCCGCCTGGACTTTCTGGTTTAACAAATTACCGTGAAAACAACGAGTGCTCCCAGGGAGGCCCTGACTCTGTGACATAAAATGTCATTTAGTTCAGAATTTGGCTGAAATATTGTGACTGTGCTGACCTCACTTGAACACTTAGCCCTTAATAACCCTCCTGTTGCTGTCTGAAAACTCGCTCTGGGGCCGAGCTCTGGGGTCCAGGCAGTGGTCTTCTAGAATGGGATTTGTGCCTCATGAAAGCCCCTCGTCGGCCATGTTACTGCCCCCTCTGTACGTTGGGGTCGCCAGGAATTCCCACCGCTGATGGCCATTCCCTGAGCTCCGGCGAGGCTGACGGTGTCCTGTGCCCATGGTGGATACCCTGGGAAGAATGCTCTGGAGGGTCTGGAGCCGGTCTGCCCAAGGGAAACAAGGGCATCTGGGGGTTCCGAAGAGCAGGTGGGGATGAGGGGCCAGGCCTCTGTCCCCCGTGGCTGTTCACAGTGACCCCCGACCTCGGCTCTGTCCCTGTCTCCCCACCTCCCCACACTTGCCGCTGTCTCTCTCCCAGCCTGGCAGAGCGAGCCCCCAGAATGCTGGGCACCTGCACCGCGGGCTTTGTTGGGTCTCCTCCCCCAGGTCCTGTGCGCCTTAGACTCTCAGAGACGTGACCCCTCCACCCAACTCCCCGTCCCCTCTCTGCCTGGCCTGCTGTCTGACAACAAGGGAGAGGACCAGGTGGCCAGAGAGTCCTCCCTCCCGCCTGGGACGGTGGCATATGTCTCCTGAGTGGGGACGTGTGTTCTGATGCCAGGAGACGTGTGTTTTCCAGTCACGCCCTCCGGCTCGGACAGCGGGTGGCTCTGTGAAGTGATTCTCCTGTACCTGCGTTGCAGAGGGAGCGTGGACACTTACTCAAGCAAGCCGGCACGGATTGTCCCCTTCCCCTCCCTCAGGGCCCCTCTGGGACTTCCCCCCACCCCACACGCCGCATGCACTTGAGGGCGTCCCTCCTAAGCTGCCCCCACAGCGATTCCGCTGCCGTCGTCAAATCCCCACGCTGCGCAAAAATCTCTCTCTCTGACCGTCTCTTCTCCTCTCCAGACGGAGAGCTCAGACGCAGGGACAGTCATCTTTCTGCATTCGATGAGTGCCCATATATGCCACTTCCTTGGGGTTGCCAGGAACCAAAGAACAGAAGTGCACGGCATGCGAACCGGTTCGATAACGCAGGGTTTCTGTGTCGAGGTCCAGAAGCAGGAGCCTGGTGACATCCCCTCCGGGGCTACCATCGGTGACCTGGTGACTGCTCGGGGCGCGTACCTGACTCGGAGCCCAGCTCTGGGGCTTCCCCAGGGGCCGCTCCTGTCAGCAAACCGTGGCCCTTCTCAGCGCAGTCTAGGGACAAAGTACAATTCAACCAACCAGCAAGCAATTCCGCCTGCGTCGCGTGCTGTGAAGTAAACAGGCAACGTTCTGAGGGAGAAGAGAAAGGGGGGGGGCCGGGGGGGGATGGAGCTGAGGTGAAGAGGCCGTGAATGCCACGCCGAGGAGAGAACACTGAGTTCAGGGCTTGGGGTGAAGGGAAGGAAGCCATGTGGATGAGGGAAGAGGGTCCAGGCGGAGGCACCGAGGAGGACAGCGGTCGAGGGTGGGCCACGCCAGGGCGCTGTGAGGAGCCGGGATCTCCCGTTCGTCCCAACGGGAAGTCTCTGGATCGCTTGAGCCAGGCGGCTGCATGATCTCATCCTCGTCGGAAGACGACTCTCGCTATTGTGTGACGAATGGACTGGACGTGGGTGAGCGGGAAGTCGGGGCGCCAGCTGTAAGGCTTTGGCACGACCGAGGCCAGCTGTGACGCTAATCGGTGGTGAGAAACGCATGCCCTCTAAGACTTGGGTGACGAATTGGTTGCGCGGATGACTGTGTGTGTTTGTGTAGGAGTTTGTGCCCGTGTGGTGCGCGGGGGGAGGAGGACACCGAAGGCATAAAGGGGCGACCTCCAGGTAACGATGGACTCAAGGGGAGGAACGGAGGCAGCCGGGGATGGATGGATTCTAAGTGCATAACTTCGGACAGGAATTGTGTTTCTCTGAGAAATGCGTGAGGCATCCAAGTGGGTATGTGGAGGAAGCAGTGTGATACAGGCACCGATGTCGCTAGAGATTGAGACTGATTCTTTCGAGTGGCTCTTATTACCGTCCCCTGTATTAATTATTTACTGCTGAGTAAGAAATTGCCCTGGTACTCACCAGCTTTATACAACAAACATATCTCTGTCTCTGAGGGTCGGGAACGGCTTAGCCGAGCCGTCCTGGCTCAGGGTCTGTCGTGAAGTTGCATGGAAGATGTCTTCTGGGGCTGCCACCACCTGAAGGCTCGACCGGGGCCGGACGATCTGCTTTTAGTTGGTTTCCGCTCACACAACTTCCGGCGGGCGGCCTCTGCCCCTTTCCGTGCGAAGCTTCTCTATACGGCTGTTTCAGCATCCTCATGACGTGGCCGCTGACTTCCCCAGAGGGCGTGACCCGAGAGGTAGAGCGAGCAGTGCCTGGTGGGACTCAGAAGCCGAACGCCATCGCTTTACCACATTTTATTCATTAGAAATGAGTCACTGAATCCAGCCCATGCTCAAGGGGGTGGGGGGAATTAAGCTCTACCCCCCCCACCTTTTTTAAAGTTTATTTACTTATTTTGAGAGAGCAAGAGAGAGTGCAAGCAGGGGAAGGGCAGAGAGAGGGAGACTCCCAAGCAGGCTCCACGCTGTCAGTGCAGAGCTCAATGTGCGGCTTGAACTCACGGACAATGAGATCGTGACCTGAGCCCAGATCAAGGGTTGGATGCTTAACTGCCTGAGTCACCAAGCCCTACCCTTTAAAATTTTTTTAATGTTTATTTTTTATTTTTGAAAGAGACAGAGGGAGACAGAGAGAGAGAGCACGAGCAGGGGGAGGGGCAGAGAGAGAGGGAGACACAGAATCCAAAGCAGGCTCCAGGCTCCGAGCTGTCAACACAGAGCCCGATGTGGGGCTCGAACTCACAAGCGGTGAGATCATGATCTGAGCAGAAGGCGGATGCTTAACCGACTAAGCCCCCTAGGCGCCCCAAGCTCTCCCTTTTTAAAGGAAAGAATGTCAAGGAATTTGTGAGTACAATTGAAAGCCATCGCATCCACAGAACAAAATATATTTTCTTGGTCGCCGAAGCTGGGATGCGCAAACAGGGCTGGCACATGTTTTTGTACGGCACGGGGGCACTGCTGGAGGGGGCTGGCGCTGTGAGCCACGGAGACCAAGCTGGAGTCTCCCTCCCCACCCCCCCAACCCCGCCCGTCCCCCTAGTCCCCTTCATTCTCAGTGCCTGTCTGCCTGACCAGTTGTAGCTTGCTGCCGCTCCACCTACATGTTGGAGACTCTGCTGTTGGTGTAACTGCCAGGCACCAAGCAGTGGAACCGCTGCTCAGGGGGTGGCGACTTAGCAAGGCCCCCCAGCCTCCAGCCAGCTACCCGAATTGAGCGGGCACGGAGGAGAGAAGGACACACCGGCATCCGGGGGGTCACAGGGGCGGAGAGTGAAACCGACCACAGCAGGTCCTTCCGCGTGGCTCTTGTCCTGAGAATGTCTCCAGCAGGTGGCATCTGATCACAAAACATAGAAGCAAGCTGGAGGCTCGGGCAAGCCCAGGGGCCAAGTCAGCTAGGAGGGGCAGGCCGGGAGTTTTCTCTTTGGTTACGTAAGTACCTGCACAGTAGCTTCCCTTTTGCTAGTTGTCCCCCGAAACCTACAATGTTTACTTACCATCTTGCCCTTTCCTGAAAAAGTTTGCTGACCCCGGCAGTACAGCGAAAGGTTTTTTCCTGGAGGGAGTTTCCTTTCCACTAGGAATCCAACCTTTGAGAGTCTCTGAGGGTTGACATTTTCACTCAGGACCCAGGACACCAAGCGTTGGACAAAACTGAGCCTGGCGCCCCGGTGTCCTTTCTGTGGCCGTGAGTGACGTCATGGTTCTCCCCGGCTCCCTTCTGGCTCCGCGTGGTTTCTTCGCGGGAGACGCGCTGTGGCTGCGGACCGTGCAGCCCCGATCCAGGGGTCTGTGTTCCCTCGTGTTTCTGCCGTATCTCCAGCAGGGAAGTGGACTCGGGGGTCGGCTTGGATCCCTGAATCTTTGCTGCAGGGTTCAGCGAGGGCTCAGGCGAAAGCCCTGCCTCTCTTATGGTGCCTCGGGAGAGTCTCCTGGGATGTCGCGTTTTCTCCGGGAGGGTATTGCTGTCTTTGAAATGAGGGTCTCCCCGGCCGGTTCCTGTGCAGGTGAAGTTTTCTCTGTACTGCTGCTTGGGGACAGTATGTCCTGGTGCTGTTCCTATCGTTCCGGAGAAAGGTAACGCTCAGGAAATTACCTCTTACGTATTTGCAGGAAAGGTCGCGTTGACGAGAGCTCAGGCCACAGAGAAGAGATTAGCTTTATAAATTTGCCAGGGGACTGGCTCTCTTTCCTGAACCTGCTGAGTGGCTGCCACCTGCATCGGTCAGGGACCTCTGCCTCCTCTCCGCTCCCCAAAGGGGCTTTGTTCCTGGACGGAGGGAGGGTCCCCTACCTGGCCAGCGATGACTCCTGGGCTTCGGTTGTAAGACCACTTTTCTCATCTGGCACCCATCCATAGAGCTACTCTCTTAAGGGTTAACTTTGCACCTGTCCAGTTGTTTGGGGAGGCCTAGGTGCAGCCGTGTCCTGCACAGGACACCAGGGGCTGGGCCGGACATGGCATTCAGGCGCTGGGATTCCTTAGCTTCCCTGGATTTCGCGTCATGTGTAGACCTCTGGCAAATGCGGTCATCTCTTGCTGTTCTTAGAGCCGCTCCATTTTGTTCCACACACTTGCACACAAAACATCTCACGGGCAAGACCTTGACTTAGAATCCCGGTACATTCAAAACCCGCTTAACCGAAGACTAGAAAGAACCTCCTTCACTGCTTTGCAAGGCGCAGGGGAAACGGGGAACGTGTGCTCAGATGACACCCAGGATATGCTCTTTCCCACCAAAACCCTGACACTGACCTTGATTTACAACTATTTAAAAATAGAACCCAGGGGCGCCTGGGGGGCTCAGCCGGTTGAGCGTCCGACTTTGGCTCAGGTCATGATCTCGCGGTCTGTGAGTTCGAGCCCCGCGTTGGGCTCTGTGCTGACAGCTCAGAGCCTGGAGCCTGCTTCGGGGATTCTGTGTCTCCCTCTCTCTGTGCCCCTCCCATGCTCACACTCTGTCTCTGTCTCTCAAAAATAAATAAATGTTAAAAAAAAAAATAGAACCCAAAGGCATGAAGTAGAGACCATTCCTCTAAGATGCAAACTTGAATCACATTTCTCCAAATGAGTGCCTGGCAACTAATGAGCCATGGTTTTTGGTTTTGTTTTTTAATGCGTGGGCAATTACAGCTCTGGCGAAGGATTTACTCGTCTAAGTAAATGACAGACACTCCACAACAGAGGCTGAGCCACGGCCGGTTGATCTAGATTGCACACACAGTCCTTCCAGCTTTCAGGACCCTCGGCTGCCCGGGCTGCCCGCGCTGCTGGGGAAGTTCCCTTTACTTTGGCTTTTTGCTTCGCTTTTATGTGTCGACTTGAGTTGTAGGTATGTAGAGATCGCCTCAAAGCAATTAGTCTGTCTGGTTCTTTCTCTCTTTTTGATTTTTCTCCATTACAGGAGGGGGCCTTTGCTCTCTCGTTTTCAGGCTGGTGTTTCGCATGCTTTAATGGAAGCTTTTTTTTTTTTCTTTTGGTCAAAACCCAAAACCTTAAGACCTTTGTAGCTTAGGCGCTCCTGAGCTGAAGATGGCTGTAAGGAAAGTGGTTAAAGACAAAACAGATGCAGCGGTTTCTGGTTCTGGGCGAGACGGAGTTAGGCGTGCTCCGCCGCGTCTCTCCCACCAAAGGCGGTTCTGCAAACCCAGACGGACTACACGGAGCAGGAATATGAAGACTCCGAAAAATAACTAGTTGCAAAAGAATAAGAGAAAGACGCCGGGATTCCAAGCCCCCGAGAACCCGAGGTTTGTTTCCCGTTCCCCCCTCCAGTGTTCCGCAGCCCGGAGCCCAGAATTGGGCACGAGGGCTCCTCATGGTGCTCCGGGAATGGAAAAGGGGACTCTTAATGCTCAGAGAGTGGGGGCCAATCCCCGTTTTTCTTTTCCCCATCCTGTCACGCCTCGGTCCTCAAAGGATTCTGTGGGAACCCGAGGGACAGGGAAGGTCAGTAGCGGAGGACCTCGGTCACCCAAAGCTTGGAGAAAGGGGATCCTTCCATTCTGATCAGAGGAGTTTCAGGCCCCAGAGGGTGGAGAAAACTTTCGTTGGTTTTTCCCTCTCAAGGTTCCCCTGCTACGTGGTCTCCAAGCAGGTGCACGGCAAAGCCAGGGGGCTGAAGCCCCAGGTCTCCGGCCAGAGGACTGTAAAAAGGAGCCCCAGGAAGCTAGAAGAACCGGAGGAACCAAGGAGACGGAAGAGCAACCCCATAAGGCTGCTTAGAGCCCCCGCGCTCATCCCTGAGCTGCCCGTGGGTCCGGTGGATCTGACCCCAATCGGATTGCAGTTTGCTGTTAGAATGAAGGCCAGGGCGGACCCTCGCCGCCATCCCAGATGGCCACGAGGGGGCGCCCGTGACCCCAGCCAGAGCTGGCCCCGGGAACCTGAGGTCTAAACTGAGCCACACCCATCACCTACTTTGTAGCTGATCAACTTTCTGCCTTTTGGCTCTGAATGTAGCCTTCAGTGTATACAGTCTGTGACGCGCAACGGAGTTCCTTACAGTTTTTGTCCTTTAAGGTGAATGTCGCTCTAGACTTTCTCAGGGAAGGTCACTGGAAGGACCGTGGATTAGGAGGAGGCTTCCCGCCTTTTTCAATGTGGGCGGGAAAGTATCAGCAAAGAAACAGAAGCTCTAAAGAACCAAATGGAACCTTGAGAAATAACATAGGCAATCACCGAAATAAAATATTCCCTGCATCGGCTCATAAACAAAATTGGAGATGGTAAAGAGAAGAGGTGGAAGGTTCCAAGATGGATTGCTGGATACTACCAATCTGAGAGAAAGGAGAAAAAGAAATTTATAAAGAATGAACAGCCTCAAGAATCCACGAGACAGTGAAAGGGCTCGTACTCGTGTTGTCAGAGTCTCAGAAGGAGGGGAGAAAGACGGCAGGGCGGAAAAAATCGTTGAAGCAAGAATGGCTGAAAAAGCTCCCAATTTGGCAAAAGATAAAACCTCCTGACCAGAGGAGCGAGGCAAATCCCGCACAGGGGAAACTCCAAGAAATCCGTGCCCACATTCATCGTGATTAAACCGCGGAAAACCAAAGACAAGCGAAAACTCTCTGAAAGCCGTGAGAGACTGATGACGTGTCGCCTCGGTGAGAATGATGGTTCCAGCAACTACACAGTTCTCCTGGGAAACCACGGAGGCCGGAAGACACAGGCACGGTGTCTATACGGTGCTGAACAAAAAGCATTATCTCGGGGTTCTGGATCCAGCCAACAGTCTTCAGGGGCGAAGGTGTAAACGAGATATTCGGATGGAGGAGGACAGAGCATTTGTCAGCGGACATCCTCGTCTGAGGGGACACTGGGACCACAGGAACGCGGGAGGAACAACAGATGTGGTCCGTATCAGGGGAGACGTGAGGGGCTAGCCACCTCCTAGTGCCTCCTTTAAAATAAGTTTCGAGATGGGAAGCCAAAAATAGAACACCGACACATTCCGGGGCGGGAGACTCCCGCGGCATAAAGGCGAGAGCCTGGGGGCACCTTGGTGGCAGTCAGGTTTCTGCGGCTCACTTTAAGTGGTAAAATGTTTCTGACAGACCCAGACAAGAAGTGAGGCCGGGAGTTGATCCTCCCGAGGGGAACCATGAAAACGAAAAGAGGACACAGAAAAGCGTGGTCAAAAACACCAGAGAGAAGATAAACTGAATACCAGAAGGCGGGAAACACAAAAGAAGGCAGCAAGATGTAAAGAGGAAAACAGAGGAGGGGTCGTGCAGAAAACGGGGAATAAATGTAGACCTAAATGCAGAGTATCGGTAATTACACTAAATGTAAATTGCCCAAACACGCCAATTAAGACATTGTCGCGGAATGTGTCTAAAAAAAATGATCAGCAAGATTCTGTCTACAAAATCTCAAGCAGGGGAGCCCGGCTGCTTCAGCCAGCAGAGCTCAGGGTTGTGAGTTTGAACCCCATGTTGGGTATGGAGCCTACCAAAAAGAAAAAAAAGATTCTATCTACAAAATCTCATGTCAGATATAACTGTATACATACTGAGGCTAAAAATAAAAGGATGGAATTGAGCAAGTGAAAAAAACGACCCAGAAAATGGGAGAGAAGTTTTGCAAATCATCTATCTGAAGAAGGACCTGTGTTTAGAATATATAAGGAAAGTATTTGTTACAAGTCAACAATAAGAAGACAAATGGCCCAATTGAAAAGTTGGCAAAGGATCCGAATAGCCATTTCTCCTGGCAGAGTGGAGAGATGGCCCACAGGCACATAAAAAGGTGTTCAGTCAACATCATTAGCTCTCAGGCAAATGCAAATCAAAACAACTAGATACCACTTCCCACCCCCTGGGACGCGCTGATGGAAGAAAACAGAACAAGTGTGGAGAGGATGTGGAGACACTGGAGCCTCACGCAGGGCTACTGGGGCCGCAAGATGATGAAGCCGCTTTGGAAAACAGCCTGGCTGTTCCTTATCAGATGACCCTCCAAATGCCGCCCCCGTGTGGTTACCCAAGAGAACTGAAAACATATGTTCACACAAAGACGTGTACCTAAGTCAGAAATCCCCTGTAGGTAAAAGCATTTTAAGGGAGACAAAAGGCAGTCCCAGATGTCAGAAATGAAGGCAAAGACGGAAATAAAGTGGGGCCAGCACCTTCAGCTTGTTAGACGGAAATTATGGCTCCCCAGCGTTCCGCTGCACAAACACAGGCTGGCTCCTCCACTCGGACTGGCAAACCATTTATGGCGAGGACACAGCTGAGTCAGAAGATTAAATATTTGATTTTGTATCCCCACTGACTGCCATTTAGAAGTGTCTGGAACTGGAGCAGAGAATATTCAACAGCCTGCTGTTTGCCAACTGACACACTGTGTGTGTGTGTGTGTGTGTGTGTGTGTGTGTGTGTGCGTGCGCGCGCTCTCTCGTGCAAATCAGGAAATGGATATAGCCAGATTTCAATGCTGTTAAGTAGGGGAATTTAAAACAATAACTAGGAAGTTATTTTTAGATAAAGGAGATGGGTGTAGTTTAGTGGAATGAACATCGGAATACACTTACGTCCTGATAATTTTATTTTATTTTTTGCAGTGAGCAAAGAATCGCTTAAAGCAAGTAGTAAAAAAATGAGGTGGGGACATAAACAGGAAGAGAGAGAGCTCAATGAGGGGCCTGAGAGGGAAGGAATCTGGACGGAGACCATATTCATGTTTCATTTATTCATTCGACAAATATTGACGGGGGACCTGTTGTGTGTCAGACGCTCTGCTAGGTCTCGTCTCGATGTAAGGGCCAAGACGTACCTGAGTTTGACTGTCCTCGCGCTTGGAAAACCACGTCGACAGAGATCGGCAGCTCGTGAGGGTTCACGTTGCAGGGGAACCTCACGGGACGCGTCCCGGTGCTGCGTTGCGTGGTCAGTCCAGGCTGGGAACGTAGCTGTGCTTGGTGCGAGGAATGGTTTTGTTACTTAATGGTGGCTGGTGTGTAGTCTCAGGCAACCAGGAGCGCGCGCACGTATGTGTGTTCTGATTAACTCACGAACTTACCCTGAGAAGAAGATTAGATGCTAGAAAATTCAATAGAACGCGGAACCATGAGGCTTGAGGAATGAATGCCGCGGGGGCTTTGGAAACCCACAATGCAGTGGAGAGGCAGAGGGACAGAAACGTGACCTTTTAGAGGAGAGGCTTGAAGGGTGAGCGTTGAACTTGACTTATCCAGAATACCATTGGGCTTTAAGAACAGTAGCAAACTGCCACCTTGGAAGTAACAGGGCGTTTCGTCCGGGCTTCAGAGAGTTGATTCATTCGTGTTTCATTAAAAAAAATATTTTTTTAATTTGAGAGAGAGAGAGTATGTGTGTGTGACTGAGAGAGAGGGACAGAGAGAGAGAGAGAGAGGGAGAGAGAGAATCTCAAGCAGACTCCACACCCAGTGTGGGGCTCAATCCCATGACCCTGGGACCATGACCTAAGCTGAAATCCAGTTGGACGCTCAACCGACTGAACCACCCAGGCACCCCATTCATGTTTCATTTTAATTATGTATTTAAAAGTATATTTATTTATTTTGAGAGAAAGAGAGAGAGAGAATGTGAGCATGAGCAGAGGAGGGGCAGAGAGAGAGGGAGACACAGAATCCGAAACAGGCTCCAGGCTCTGAGCCATCAGCACAGAGCCCGACCTGGGGCTCGAACCCACAGACTTCGAGATTCCGACCTGAGCCGAAGTCTGCCGCTCAAACGACTGAGCCATCCAGGCGCCCCTCACGTTTCATTTTAAAGTTCTCACTACAACCATCTTCCTCTGTGTGTGTGCAAAGCTGACGTAACGTATGTTTCTTGACTAGGTCATTTCGTACTCCCAAAATGGGACACAAAGTGGTCGTATTCGACATTTCCGTCGTCAGAGCCTTGTGGGAAACGCGTGTCAAGAAACACAAAGCCCGGCAGAAGAAGGAGGCAGAACGGCTGGAGAAAAGCGCTTTGGAAAAGTACGTGCTTTCTGTCCCTGCCCGCGGCCTCTCTAGCCGATGGGGACTCGGCGGGCACAGAGCGGAGGGGGTGTCCTTCTCGGGGATTTCTCAGTCAGCGACTCTCGCTGGCGGGACCCTAGAGCCGTCTCGCTGTGGCCTGGCCAGCGAACGTTCGATTCCCCTAAGAGTCGCACCCAGTGTCGTATGGACCCACATACATCCCAGGCGCGGTGCTAGGTGTGGGATGACTCGGTAAACTCTCTACAGCGAACTTTGTGGAAGGCTGGCCGCCCTGGGCTGTCTGCGGCTCTCCGCACCTGGACAGCCCACGTGACATTGCCCCGGGACAGCTCAAGGCCACCCCCGTCATGCATTTCGGCCCTCACCTGTGGCCCTGACTGCCGGGTCAGAGTCACTGTATCGATGCATTTCTACTCCGACTGAGATTGTGATTTGACTAATCGAGCCAGCTAATGAAGTCTGAGGAAAAGAGAGGTACTTACATACGAAATTAAGTTGAGTGCTTTGGAACAAACTACACTTAGGATAACTCCGAGCCACGCGGTGGATCCGCACCGCGCGGGTCTGAAAAAGCGTGCCGAGCTGGAGAGGTGGCGCGTGCGGGCGGCTGCGCAGGTCCGTCCTTTTTTGTCTCCTACGCAGGGACCCAAACGGTGCTCCCGGCTGCCGCGTTAAGGGTGCCACTTACCTAAGAAAGGCGGAATGGGACTCCGGCAGTCCCGTTTTCCGGGGAGAGGTCGTGACCCTATCTCGAGTTGGCGGGTGGGGACATATTTCTACGCTCGAGGCTACGAAGACAAAACGCGGCGGGTGCGCGTGCCTCCCGATCCCCGGCTCTCCATTTTTACGAACTATCTGGGTGCGACGGACACCAATTCTGAGCATGCTCGAGAATTCGGCTGTGACTGTCAGCCTCACCGCTGTCCCAGGTGGATATCGTCCCCCGCCCCCCCAGTCTGAAGACAAGGCGGTTGGGGCCCAAGTGACTCTGCCCGGGTTGGGTTGATAGAGCTGGTAGGCGGAGGGTGTGGCCAAGCTCTCCCCCCGCGTGGTCCTCTAATCCCAGAGAGCTGGGATGTTCTTTTCACTCGCGCTCGTCGGAGGCTATGCAATACGACGTGAAGCCTGGATGGAAGAACCGGCGCCTCAGACCAGTCATCGGCGCGTTTGAGGGATCTACACTCGCACGAGTTGTCTACACTCGCATGAATTACACGGGTCCCCAGGCACTGGGTGAGCCCAGAGTGACTCTCAGCTCTGTTCCTCTCCTCCCTCCTCCTCCTCCCTCCTGGCCCCTGGGGTTACCCTAGGGTAGGACAGCTTGCTGAATGGGGACCCGAGCCCTGGGGGTTTGGGGGGGGAAGTGCTGTAGCTGACGTAACCCCCTGAGGATTCTGGGAGCAGGAGGCATCTGCGGAGGGTTGGGGTCCACAGACGCTTCACTCAGCTGCTTTGGAGCCGTGTTCGCCTCTTGGACCCTGTCATTCACCTTGGTGCTAAATGCCTTCGCGGGCAGGTGCACATGTCTCCTGTGGCCCGGGTCAGCCTCGAACTGGGCTTGGCGTCGCTGGGCTTGTGCTGTGTCTTACCTTGTCCTAAGAACAGAAAACTTCTCAGCGATTTGTCAAAGAGCCATCGAGTTGGCCGGGGAGGTGAGGAGGACGTGGGGATGGTGGAGGGAGGAACGGAGGTGTTCAAGGAGGAAGCTTCTTCGTTTCCCAAGACCTGCAAAAACGGTAGTAAATTTGCCGTTTGGGGCAGGTATTTCCGAGTTGCCGTAACATGGCTCATGCTGTGACTATGACTACTGTGTGAAGGTTAATCTTGAGTCTCTCAAGATCCGTTTCCTGCGGGGAAATTAATACCGCAGGAAACTTAATATGTTGAAAACCCGATGAATGCCTTATCAGAAAAGGCAATTCTCTGCTGAATTTAATTTTACGGAAACAGGCAAAACCCTCCAGCTTGCTCTATGACCTCCCTTCACGGTGCTTCGTTTTGTAAGACCGTGTTCGTTCGGGGAGCACGTCTTGGACCCAGGGTCCGCCCCACACCCCTGACCGCTACAGTCGGACCTAGATCTGTGTGCAGGTTTTTGCATTTCTTTTTATCATCTGGTGTTAAAATATTTACGTTATACAGAAGAGCTAATCACGCGAAGGAACAATCCCAAGCCAATCCCATCGCTTTCCCCCAGTGTTAAATTCATCTCTCTCCATGTGCTGGCATTTTTAAGTTTATCGCGTTTATTGCGTTACGTATAGACTTCTTTGTAGATCCTGAAGTCCTGCCTGCTTGGTGGCTGAGTGCTTATCCTCAGCCTAACTTAGTGAGTAGGATCCGGGTAGGGTGGTAACTGGACCAGCTGGGGCCGTCGGCGAAATAGTTTTCTCAAATGCTCCCCTTTCTCCCAACTTAATGGCAAGCTTGAAACTCCAGTGACATCCAAAGTGGTTTCGGAAGACCAAAAGCGTCTACGCAGAGACCTGGGGAGCCAGCCCTGCAGAAACCCGGGAACGAATGCTCCGGGCAGGCACGACAGCAGTGTGAATACTCAGGCGTGCGTTGGCGTGGATGTGTAAGGGAGAGCGAGGAGGCCAGCGTGGGGGCCAGAAAAAGCAAGTGACCGTGGGTGTGGCCACACAGGCAAGGCGATGGCACAGACACGTAGGGCCTCGTTGGTGCGGTGGGACACGGCTTCGCTGCGTGAGATGAGGCGCCGGGGACATTGGGATGGGCTTACTCGAACCGCTGGGTGAGTTTAGACAGCGGGGGTTGGGGGGACGACAGCGGTGCCTGCTGGGAGATGATGGTGACATAGGCGAGAACGGAGGCAGGGGAGGTGGTGAGGCGTGGCCGGATTCTCGCAGAGCTGCTCGCATCTCTTGACGGATTTGCTAGGAGGCATGAAAGCAGCACAGAGCCAGCGATGAGCCTGAGGCGGTTAGCCAGAGCCTCCAGAAGGCTTTTATGGGGAAGAGGCGGGTTTTGGGGTGAAGATCGGGAGTTTGGAACATGGAACATGCTAATTGTGGGACACCTTTAGGACATTCAGGAGGAGCTCCAGGGGAGGCAAGGAGGCCGGATTCAG
Source organism: Paguma larvata (assembly GCA_030068075.1). Taxonomy (NCBI): domain Eukaryota; kingdom Metazoa; phylum Chordata; class Mammalia; order Carnivora; family Viverridae; genus Paguma; species Paguma larvata. The sequence goes on along the minus strand of CM057842.1, from coordinate 15,206,516 downwards.
TGAGGAGGTTCTGGCTGGAGACACAGAACTGGCCATCGTCAGCATACAGATAGAACTAAAGCCACGAGACTGGGAGATGGCCAAAGAATGAGTGTAGAGAGAGACGAGAAGAGGCCCAAGAGCTGGGATTTGGAGGTTTGGAAGCGGGGGGCGGGCAGCTGGGGAGGCAGCCCAGCCACCGGAGAGGCAGGAGAGAGGGGTCCTGGGAACCAAGTGACAATCAGGCTTCACGGGGGAGGAAGGGCTGTGCCAAATGTTGCAGCTGGGTCAGAGAAGATGAGGACTGGATTTCACCACTGGGTCTAGCAAAGTGGAGGTCATGATGACCTTGGGAATAGTTCCAAAGAACAGTGACGGTGAGTGAAGGGGGTTCAACAGAGAACGGGGGTGGGGGTGGCGGGAGTGGGGTGGGGGGTGGGAAAGGAGGATTGTGAGCCAGCGCAGGTCTTTCATGGGGTTGGCGTTAAGGTGGAGCGGAGAAGCGGGGCCAATGGGAGGTGTGAGGTTGCGGGGGTGGGGTGGGGGTGCCCTTTAAGGGAAGAGGTAACCGCGTGCGCATGCGCTGATGGGAACGCTCGCCCAAAGCGAAACACCGAGGAGAGAGAACCCGTGCAGAAAGTTCTTGAGTCTGTGAGGGCCGGGTTTAGCCCGGAGCGGGGTGGGGGTTGGGGCTGACCACAGGGAAGATCTGGGAGAGTTCTTCCCGACAAGCCCGAAGGGACGGCAGCGGCCACAGGAACAGGTGCAAGCAGGTGGCATGGATGCGGCGCCGGGAGTTCGAGGGGTTCCGTTCGCTTTCCTTTCTCTCCTCCCCGAGCCAGAAGCTCTGAGACTGAGGATGGGGTAGGCGGTGGACAAGGTTTGCCTGAAAGTAAGAAAATGCACCAGAGCCCGTCACCTAGGGCCTGGGGCAAAGAGATGAGCTCGGGGTGTGGCGGCTCCTGGGTAGCAGTGAGGGGCCTCTGGGGTCAGGGGGTCACAATCAGAGCAAGGATGTGAGTTTCCCTCCGGTTTGCAAGCCTGTGAATTTCTCTCCAGTTTGCAAGGCTGTGAGTTTCCCTCCGGTTTGCAAGGCTGTGAGTTTCCCTCCGGTTTGCAAGCCTGTGAATTTCCCTTCAGTTTGCAAGGCTGTGAGTTTCCCTCGGGTTTGCAAGCCTGTGGATTTCTCTCCAGTTTGCAAGGCTGTGAGTTTCCCTCGGGTTTGCAAGCCTGTGGATTTCTCTCCAGTTTGCAAGGCTGTGAGTTTCCCTCTGGTTTGCAAGCCTGTGGATTTCCCTCCGGTTTGCAAGCCTGTGAATTTCTCTCCGGTTTGCAAGGCTGTGAGTTTCCCTCCGGTTTGCAAGCCTGTGAATTTCCCTCTGTGCTCACGTCCTGGGTGGGCATAGGTGCGGAGCTGGGGAGAAGTGGATGCCCACTAAGCTGAACTTCGTCCAAGTGCACAGTAAAGGGTGAGAGAGTGGCAAGGGGGTTGAGGAGGGCTGCAGGAGGTGATTAAAGTGAGGACCAGGACATTTATTTTGTAAAAGCTTTATTGATGAGTCTAACTGACACACAATAAACCCAACGTATTTAAAGTAGATAATTTGAAAAGTTTGACCTACGTATACACCTGTAATACCATCCCCACAATCCAGATATGATCGTCACCTTATGAGCCTATTCCGCACTCCTGGTGATTCTTTCCCCTCGTTTCCTGTCCCCAGTGTCCTCGTTCCTGCCACTGTAGATTATTTTGCCTTTATTATAGTCCATATAAATGGAATCAGTCTCGTTTTTGGTCTGGATTCTTTCATTCAGCCTAACGACACTGAGATTATTGTTATTATTTTTAATGTTTTTATTTATTTTCAAGAGGGAGATAGTGTGAGCAGGGTAGGGGCAGAGAGAGAGGAAGACACAGAATCAGAAGCAGGGTCCAGGTTCTGAGCTGTCAGCACAGAGCCCGATTCGGGGCTCGAACTCAGGAACCGTGAGATCGTGACCTGAGCCGAAGTTGCATGTTTAAGCGACTAAGCCACCCAGGCGCCCCGATGCTGAGATTCATTCATGTTGTAGTGTGTATCAATAGTTCATTTCTTTTTATTGCCAAGGACTGTTCCATTGTATGGATAAACAAATCTGTCCACCTGTTCACCGTGAAGGTGTATATGGGTGGTTTTCAGTTTGGGGCTACAAAGCTACTATGTACATATGCCCATGTCTTTGTATGGATATATGCCTTTCTCTCTCTTATATAAATACCTAGGGCTGGCATGTCTGGATCATATGGTACATATATGATCTTTATAAAGTCCATTGTGGGGGTGCCCGGATGGCTTAGTCTGTTAAGTGTCTGACTGTTGATTTCAGCTCAGGTCATGACCTCACGGTTGTGAGACGGAGCCCCGTGCTGGGCACGGAGCCTGCTTAAGACTCTCCCTCCCTCTGCCCCTCACCCCGCTCCCTGCGCACTGGCACACAAGTGAAACGCACCCGCACATGAAACAGACCGTCCCCAGAGGGGGCGGAGGGCCGTCCCTCCACCGGACAGAGTTGATCTGTGTGTCCGTAGTCGAGAATTATTTGTGTTGCTGTCAGTTTCCTACAAGTTCACCTCGATCTCTGCGGAGTTGTCAGAACCTGTCAGGTATCTCACAAACCCGGGCTGCCCAGGTAGTTCGAACCAGATGGCCTCGAACGATCAGCATGTTCTTTTCGCCCTGCATTAAAAAAAAACCCCAAAACTTGGGCTAGTGTCACATAATACCAAAGGAAATTGTAATTCGCCACATGCCTAGTAAATGGGGTAGAAATTTTAGGCAGGAATTCCATCCCGCCCACTTCTCTACTTTTTAGGTCAGAGTTGCTGGTAATTCACCTCTCTGAGGGTTTAGGGTCCCGCTGTGTTCCTGCAGGAGAGGAAACGAAGGAGGGGGTTGGAGGGGGGAGAGCTGAGGGTTGGGCTGGGAAACCGCAGCTCTGCAACTCGATCTGATCTGCCCGCTGCCGCTGGAGGTGAGGGCGGTTCCCCGGAGAGTGACTGTGGCTTCTACTGCCCCTTTAGGATAAAGGAAGAGTGGAATTTCGTGGCCGAGTGCAGGAGGAAAGGCGTCCCCCAGGCTGTGTACTGCAAGAATGGCTTCGTAGACACCAGCGTGAGGCTCTGGAAAAGATCGAAAGGAACGCTCTCACCAGGCAGAGTTTACTTTCCAAGAGAGAGACAAACGGAGCAGTCCGTTTGTGTTTGAACTTTCGGGGGAGCAGTGGACGGTGAGTGCAGCGAGCGGGTGCCCCACGTGCCATGCGCACTGCGAAGCTGAGCTCAGGGCGTTGGCCTTGGCCTTGGCCCTGACCCAGAGAGCGCTCCTGCTTCTAGAGAGCTTTCCCATGGATGGGGAGGAGTCTGCTGGGCTCCGAACCAGGTTTTCACATCCCTTTCTCCGTGCAAAGACCCTGTCCTCCGACTGGAGAGGGCGGCAGGATCCCCTTGGGTCCCTCGGAGGCTGACAGGGACTAGGACCCCGGGAGCAGTGGGGCCGCCCCAGGTTGGCATGGCCTTTAAACTGCTTAATCTTGCGGTCTCTCTCCCAGATGTTAAAATCACTTTGCCTTTTTAAAAAATTTTTTTATAATGTTTTATTTTTGAGAGAGAGAGAGCGAGCGAGAGAGCAAACAGAAGAGGGGCAGAGAGAGGGGGAGACACAGAATCTGAAGCAGGCTCCAGGCTCTGAGCCGTCAGCACAGAGCCCCACGCAGGGCTCGAACTCAGAGCTGCAAGACTCATTTTGCCTTTTTTTTTTGGTTTGTTTGAAATGAACCGTGACTTTGACCTAACAGCTCCCAGTGGGTGGTGACCCTGCTGCTGTGTCAGGGCGTGCAGAGCAGCGAAGGAATTTCAGCAGACCCTTCCGTTGCGTTTTCTCTGAGATTCTGAGGCCAGGACAAAGATGCCCCCTTCCTTTCCTCCAGCGGCTTCCCGCTCCCTCCGCCCCTGACCTGCTGCTTTGCTTGGGGAAGGCATCTCCATCCAGGGCGCGGCCCTGATCTGACGTTTCCTCGTGGAAGCAGCACCGGAGTGTACCGTGGGCAGGCGAACCCCGGCTCGGTCCCGTTCTGGGGGCCGGGCTTCTCTGGGACCTGCCCTCCACCTCTTTTTATCCCCCCAACTTCAAGCCGAAGGGGCTCAGGGCCGAGAGACTCCATTTTGGGGGGTGATCCTGGGGCCGTCCTTTGTTGGCCATGTGACCCGGGACAGTTTACTCCGTGTTTATATATTTTATCTCCTCCCCGATAAAGACGGTGCGGACGCTCGGGTCGGCCCCTCTGAGGGCTGTCAGGGGACGGAATGAGCGGATGTTCTATGACCCCGATTTCTTAGCTGCGCTGCCTTCTGACACTGGGAGGGATTATTCCCGTACGGCCTCTAGCGTCCTTTCTCCTGTGCCCCCGTCATCGACATCAGCGGGTAGTGGGTTCTCGTCTGGATTTCTTTTCTTTTTTTTTTTTTTAATGTTTATTTATTTTGAGAGAGAGCAAGAGAGAAAGCAAGCAAGCAAGAGCAGAGGAAGGGCAGAGAGGGAGAGAATCCCAAGCAGGCTCTGTCCGTGCTGTCAGCACAGAGCCCCACGTGGGGCTTGAACCCCCAAACCGTGAGATCATGACCTGAGCTGAAGTCGGACGCTTAACCGACTGAGCCACCCAGGCGCCCCTCGCCTGCATTTCTAAGTAAACGCTGCTGGTAAATCATTCCCACGTGCTCCCATCAATCATGGTCCTGGGCTCAGCGCTTAGCCCCCCGGGTTACCCAGCCCCCCTGCAGGACCTACGGCAGTCAGGACTTCTCGGCACCGTTAGGTCGTGTCCCAGAGCACCTGAGGCCGGGGGAGGTGTCGGATACCGCCGGGTTCTTCTGTCCCTGCAGAAACGAAAGGCCAGGGAGGTGGCGCGCCTGGAAAAATGGCAGAGCCCGGCCCCGAGTTCGGGTCTCCTCACTGTCTCTCTCGGTGCCCTTTCCTAGGATGGACTCACAGAAACGTTTCGAAATTCGGCACGGCAAATCGGAGACGTAGGAAGGGAAAAAGGTGGCACAAATTTTAAAATCCAGCGCACGGGCAGATTTTGCTTTCGGAAGATGTTAGCTGCGTGTGTTGTGAATGAAAAGGGATGTCGTGGCTATGGGGCGAGCCTGGCTGTCTGTGTTCGCCAGGCGTTTGATTTTAGTGACGTCATGAGTCCACGGCAGTTTTGAAATTGGGCTAATCTGCTGTTGTGAAATTAATGACAACTGCAGAGTCTTTTTTTTTTTTTTTAAGTTTATTTGAGGGGCGCCTGGGTGGCTCAGTCGGTTAAGCATCTGATTTCGGCTCAGGTCATGATCTCACGGCTTGTGAGTTTGAGCCCCGAGGCCAGCTCTGTGCCAACAGCTCAGAGCCTCGAGCCTGCTTTGGATTCTGTGTCCCCCCGCTCTGTGCCCTGTGTCCCCCTCTCTCTCTGCCCCTCCCCCGCTCATGCTCTGTCCCTCTCTCTCTCAAAATAAATAAACATAATTTTTTTAACATTAAAATTTTTTTTTAATGCTTATTTATTTGAGAGAGACAGAGACAGAACACGGGCAGGGGAGGAGCAGAGAGAGGGGGACAGAATCCGAAGCAGGCTCTGTCAGCACAGAGCCTGATGAAGGGCTCAAACTCACAGACCACGAGATCATGACCTGAGCCGAAGTCGGACACTTCACTGACTGAGCCACCCAGGTGCTCCTAAAAAATTAAAAAAAAAAAAAATTCAAGTTTATTTGAGAGAGAGAGAGCGAACAAGCAGGGGAGGGGCAGAGAGAGAGGGGGGAGAGAGAATCCCAAGCAGGCTCCACCTTGTCAGTGCAGAGCCCAACTCGAGGCTTGATCCCCTGAACCGTGAGATCATGACCTGAGCCAAAATCAAGAGTCAGACACGTAACCAACCGAGCCACCCAGGCGTCCCTACGCGGTCTTAAAAGTGGCTTCGCGGCGTGGCTGCCGAGCTGGCCAAGGCCAGGCCTGAGGCTCCCACGCACACTCTCTCGTCTCCTACGCTGACGCCCTGGTGTCCTGGCTTGGAACTAGCTGTGACCGATGTCGTTCGTTTTTATGTTAGGAGCTCCCGGATTCGCTGAAGGAGCAGACACACCTGAAAGAATGGCACATCAGCAATACCCTGATTCAAATCATTCCTACCTACATCGAGCTGTTTCAAGCCATGAGAGTTCTGGATCTGCCGCGAAACCAAATCTCCCGTCTTCCGGCTGAAGTTGGTACGTTCCCCAGCGGAAGCCTCTGGCGTTCTGGTCCGGGAAGGGGGCAGCCGGCGGGCAAGGAGCTGCTGGAAGGGGCTGTTTCCATCATTTTTCTGTTCGGCCGCAGTGCTGGCTGGATCCTTACTGCTTCTCTTTCTCTTGGGGTGCCTCTAGTTGGAGGAAGGATTAAAAAGACAGTAAGCAAAAAAGTGCTCTGATCCAGGACCGACAGGCTCAGGATAAAAGACAAGCTGGCATTGAATAAAGCGCTTAGAAAAACAAATGCGAAATTACGTTTCCTGTCTGCCCCCTCGTCATTTATGCCAATGTTTTGTATCGTTGGCTTGTTTCTGCTCTTACAAAACCTTCAGGGGTCTACCCCACGGATATTCCTTTGTTCTGCCGACAGGTCGTTTGAAGAACCTGAGAGAACTCAATGTGAGTTTCAACCGTCTGAAGAGCATTCCTCCCGAACTGGGGGACTGTGCAAATCTAGAGAAACTGGATTGTTCTGGAAATCTAGACTTGACTGAGCTCCCCTTCGAAGTAAGAAAGCAACACGTTTGCCCCGTGGTTTACTTTTCTGCGGCGTAGGCCATGGGAGGCTCTGTAACGTGGGGAAGGTGTTTCACAAGACAAAATCCACCTTTATGATACTGCGCCTTCTTGACATTCCAATCACTCTACCAGCAATTAGAAGGCCTTTTAAAATGTTCTTACGCTAGACCGGGAGCTGAATTTAAGTTTGGAAAAGCTATCGAAACAAGACAAACAAAAACTGGGGTGCCCGGATGGCTCAGTCGCTTAATAAGCGTCAGACTCTTGGTTTCCGCTCAGGTCGCGGTCTCCCGCTTTGTGGATTCGAATCCCGCGTTGGGCTCTGCGGTGACAGAGTGGGGCCTGCTTGGGATTCTCTCTCTCTCCCTCTCTCTCTGCCCCTGCCCCGCTCACGTTTTCTCTCCCAGAATAAATAAATAGAAAGATATATTTCCCTACGGATTCAGTCACCGTGTTAAAAACACAGATTATGGAGATAAAGACATAAATGGCTTTTATCGAAAGATCGAAGTTACATTAAAAAAACAAACACCAACCCAAAATAGTAAAGCTCTCTGCTCGTTTGCCTTGTCCATTTATGAGTCTCTTTAAGATTTGCCAGAGCTCCTGTTGGCGGTCTTCACGTCATTCTATTCTTCAAAGCTCGTGCTTTTTTGTTCCCCGCCTGGAGTTGCCCTTCCCTGCCTTCCCACCTGTCGAGGAACCTCAGGACCCAGTGCAAAAACTCCATTAAAAAAATTTAATGTTTATTTTTGAGAGAGAGAGAGACAGAGCATGAGTAGGGGAGGGACAAAGAGAGACACAGAATCCGAAGCAGGCTCCAAGCCCTGAGCCATCAGCACAGAGCCCGACGCAGGGCTCGAACTCAAGCCGCGAGATCACGACCTGAGCCGAAGTCCAGCGCTTCACCCGCTGAGCCACCCAGGCGCCCCCGTAAATACTCCATTCTCCATGAATTCTTTCCTGACCCTTGACCCTTACTCCACCTGGACGCTGGCCCATTAGCCACTTATGTCTGTGTTACCAGACACCGCCAGTTGGAAACTTCCTCACGTTAGTTCTAGCCACGTTAGATTGCATTGCTTACTCCGGAAAGTGTGAACTCACTGAGGACAGCCCCTGTGTGCCGCCCATCTCGGCACCCCCGGGGTGGAGCCCGTCACGGGGGCTCCAAAGTTCATGTTATATCGATGTGTGTTGCATGTATTTCTAGAGGTGCCTTGGAGAAGAAACGTCCCCTTAAAGTGATTAGTTGAACTCCATTCCCGCTCTTACAACAGTAGTAGAGTAGACGTGTTGTTATTCCTTTCTAGTTAAGTAACTTAAAGCAAGTGACATTCGTCGACGTCTCGGCCAACAAGTTCGCCAGCGTCCCGATCTGCGTCCTGAGGATGCCGAACTTGCAGTGGTTTGATATCAGCAACAACAGCCTGACCGACCTGCCCCAAGATATTGACAGGTAGCTACTCGCGTTCCTGCGGGCGAGGTGTGTACGCGTTCGTCCCTAACGCCTTCAACACCGTTACCGCTTTCAACGTGCGTAACCCGTGAATGCTCTTCCAAGTCCGTGAATGTTCCAAGAGCTTATTGTTTCTGGGAAACGAGTCTGGTTCCTTCTATAGTACGACAGTTTCCAGTCTGTGTCACACGTGTGCATGCGTCTGTATGTGCTGCGAACACAGCTTCACTGTCGTCGTGAGCTTGAGTTTACTTCCGTCCTCCGTAGAACGGTATCGTTAACGTTCTTTTATTCCACAGAGATAGGAGAGTGTGTTAATTATGTGTGGAATAATTAATATATTAATATAATATGTAATATAATAATTAATATATTAATAACTATTCTGTGGAATAGAAGCCTATCGCTTTATGTTTTTAAACATATATCACATATGGAATAGGAATGTACTACTCTGTTTCGAGTATCAGTAAGGATAATTTTTATTGGTTTCATTTATCGATTTATTATACAAAATCTTTCAAACAAAATTGATATGATGAGTAAGGTTGTTCCACTTATATCCTTGTATGTCATGTTTAAAAAAAATAATCGCACTGGGGCACCTGGCCGGCTCGGTCAGGAGAATATGCGACTCCTGATCTCAGGGTCGTGAGTTCAAGTCCCGCGCTGAGCGTAGAGCTCACTTAAAAAAAATAATTACCCTGGATCACGTAAGATTCATTCATTCATTCATTCAGTCTGTCATTCATACATTCCACCAATAATATTAGGCTCCTGTACGGCAGGCCCAGAGTTTAATGTGGTTTCAAATCCACAGTCTTTGTTATAACGATACAGCGTAATAATAAGTAAGCTGGCATGACCCAGAAGCCAAAACTGGCTCAGTGCTGAAGGTCACTCCCACGACCTTTCTCTACTCCCGGTACCTAGGACGCGTTTGTGCTTTCCAGGCTGTGGGACTAAGTGGGGATCGTTTTAGTTTGAAACCCAAGGGGAGCTCCATCCAATACTTGTGGGCTCCGTCAAGATTTTGCAAACGAATGCGGGAAAAAACAGGGGGCGGGGGCGTCGCTGAGTTAGAATAAAATGGGAAATCAGCGAAATCTAGCCGGAGCGTAGTCGGCTCACTTCCCGTTCATTCTGCAGCTTGCGTTCCATTTTAAAGGTAGGGAACGAGACGGGAGAGGCGTACTGTGCTTTCCAGCTGTGCACGAGGAAACCTGTCGCCCAGATCTGTTCACTCGCAGCCCAGCGGCGGGGCGGGCCCTTTCCCACACCCTGCTGTCCCCAGGGGAATGTGACGGACCCTTGGAGGGACCTGCCGGGTGTCAGGCCCCCTCTCGGCCTTGTGCGCATTGTCGGTTTGCTTACGGCGCTCCTTTTGGGTCTTCGACTGGCAATTAAGTCAGCGAACGCTTAAAATTCATGTCAGCTGGCATGGCTCTTACTTAAATTTTGAAGTCCGTTTACTCTCCCAAGGGTCACCTATGTAAGCTACGCGGCGTAGGGGTTTCACACCAGATTTATTTGTCGTGCACTTTGGTTTCTCAGCTGTGAAGTTAATCCTTATAGTCTACTCCCTTTTACTCCTTCTTAGGCTAGAAGAACTACAGACCTTTATCTTGTACAAGAACAGGCTGACCTATCTTCCGTACACCTTGCTTAACCTGAAGAAGCTCGCCTTGTTGGTCGTCAGCGGGGACCACTTGGTGGAGGTCCCCACTGCCCTGTGTGACTCGTCCACACCTTTAAAGTGAGTAGATCCCGGTAGAGACAGTCAGACGCAAGGGAAGGGGTGCCTGGAGCTCGGGCGCCCGCCCATTGCAGGAACCTGATTAGGTGGTTCTTGTTGTCTGAGGACCTGATCCCTGTTCACAGAAGTTCCGACGCCTTTTTACAGGAGTTTGAAGGTTTTGGCCCCTGGCTCGGGGAGGCAGAGCTCAGGGGATTTCTGGGCAAGTGCTACTGCTGTGTGAGGCGTGACAGGGCATCTGCCCAGGACTACCTGGTCAGTGGCTATTGAATGTTTCCTGGTTGCCTCGCTCTTCTTTGGTTTCCATAAAGGTACGTGTAAACCACCCAAACCAAGAAAACCCACCCGTTCCGACGTGACACAAACAGATTCCAAGCTGGCGTGAGACCCTGAATGGCCTTTCTTACCTTGGACGTGGACTTGAAAAGCCCCTGCTCCACACCCCCCTGAAGCCGACTCCGGGGAACATCCCGCTGGCACCTGGCTGGCATGTCCTGCCAGAATTTGAGGCCTTGGGAGTCCCCCCCCCATCACCTCTCTCCTGAGCCCGTTTCGACCCACTCCCAGGAACCTTTCCACGAAGCTACTCCAGTGAGGGCCACTTCATCCCTGTGTGCAGAGTGTCCCTCGGCCTCGAGTACCAGTGGTTGGCTAACACCACCATTCGAGGGGCCGTTTCCCAGGGGCGTCCAACTCTTTCCGTGGTAAACGCTCACTATCAGCCTAAATCTTCCTCATCTTCCAACCCTGGCGAGGAGAGGCATAGCGGGCAGAAAGAAAGAAGTTGACCACTGCGGAGAGAGACACTACGTTCGTTCCTGTGTGATCACAAGATGAACGGGGATGGGACATCTTCCCCCCACTGTCCCACCGTCCTCTCGCCACGGGAACGGGTCCTCCCCTGTCCTTGGCTGTCCCGGGAATGTCTTCTGGATGAGAAGAGGCCCCCTGGTGAGAGGGGAGCCCCTTCCACATTCAGCCAGCTGGGAGCAGGTGTGACTGCTTCACAACCAAGGGCAGACGGCGGCGGGGCGGCGGGGGCGGGGGGGGACTTCCGGTCAGGGCAGAACTGACCCGTGTGCAGGTCACTAAAGCCATTTCAAATGGTAATAATTGTAGGACTTGGAAATCTGGAAGAATCAGATGGAAGTTCTTTGACTTAACACAAGTTTAATTAAAAAAACTAGATACAAGTTTGCATTAAGACTTCTATGAATAACCTATAGAAAAATAAGGGAAGGAATAATGACAGTACTGTTAGCCGAAAATACAAAAACCTAAAAAAGGAATCTAGGTAAAATGCTGGTAACAGAGCTCTGTTACACGAAGAAAACTACAAAGTTCTCCCAAAGGCCATCGGAGGGTCGCCGGCACGTGGGAGGCCTTGCCGCCTCTTCTCGGTGAAAAGACTGTAGCCGCATGATTGCTTCCAGAAGCTATCCGCAAGTGGAATATGATTCCAACCATGACCCCAGTGGGATTTCTTTCTTTGGAACTTGAAAAACTGATTTGAAAGTATACCTGACAGGCAAAAAAGCTAAGAACAGCAATGATAATTTTGGAAACGAGAGCGACGGGGCAGAATTTGCCTTACTGAGAATGACAGTGTGTTTAACAGGTGTAATGATGGGGCGCCTGGGTGGCGCGGTCGGTGAAGCGTCTGACTCTCGGTTTCGGCTCAGGTCATGATCTCACGGTTTGTGAGTTCGAGCCCCGCATCGGGCGCCATGTGGACAGCGCAGAGCCTGCTTGGGATTCTCTCTCTCTGTCCCTCCCCCGCTCAATCTCTCCTCTCCTCTCTCTCTCAAAATAAATAAACTTAAAAAAAAATAATGTAATAATCAAAATGAGGTGATGTTAGGCAATGATGTTGTAGGTGAATTATCAGAACAGAATAGGTAGTACAGAAAGCGGCCCTAATATATGCTACAGGGGTTTTCGTACACGGTGGGGAAGGTGTGAGTGATTTAATATGCCATTAAGGAAGTTGGTTACCTAGGGAAAGATAAAGCCTGCTCGCCATTTTATAGCATAAGACAGTTCGTGACATGTGGCCATGTATATACTGTATATCGTATATAGCATGTATGAAGACATACAGGTAAAGCCACAGATTAAATATAAAAAGGAAACTATAAAAGGAGTAAGAAATGCCATGTTAATGATGGTAGACCGACCACGTATTTAATGCCTATCCTTCTTGAGACCCCGCTGAGGTGAGGAAATTGAAATAATACTGTCGCCTTTCACGTCGAAACATCTTTCCAAACCGTGAAGACCCATCAAAGCCCATTTTAGTTTCTCTCCTTGGATTTCTTTATCTTTTGGTAGCGGTGTCTTTCTTTTTCGTTGTCAGGATTTTGTCTGTGGGGTGTCCTTTGTAACTTAACCCCACCTCGTTTTAGAGTTTGATATCGCTCATTGGGAGGAATAGCAAACATAGTAGGGCATCATTCCCGTTTACAGGGCCTGACCACAAGCAAGTGCCGGCGGCCGCCTCCCGGCCTCTCGCCCGCTGTCCCCCGTGGCTCATCTTCCCGGCAGGCCCCCCGAGCAGGATGGCTCCCATGATCCTGTTAGATCACTCCACACGGTAGTTCCACTCTGACGCTAATATCACGCGGGGCCGCCGTGACCTTCAAGGCTAAGCAAGAGCTTGCGATTCAGTACCGTGAAAGCTCGCTTCGTGCGAGAGGAATTTTGTGGTTAAAAAAGCACAGGTGACAATGTGATAATTGTCCGTATTTTCTTGGATAGGTTTGTGAGCCTTATGGACAATCCAATTGATAACGCCCCGTGCGAGGACGGCGTGGAAGGGACGGAGAGTGAACGAGATCGCCGACACTTTGATAAAGAATTTTTGAAAGCCTATATCGAAGATCTTAAGGAAAGAGGTACGTTAATCATCTTTCGAACTCTTTTACATGACTATACGGGATTCCACGCGCTCGCGCGACACATGTGACACGGGTCGCACTGACAAAAAGCGAATTGGTTATTCTTCCGTGTACCAAATATATGTAGTCTCTCTAAAATATCTACATTTTCCAGTGTACTCGAACACTTGAGACATCATCAACTATTTGACACAGAGGCCAGGAACGTACACGTCAGACGTGGCATTACTAACCACATATGAGATTTTAACTACATGACGTTGACAAAAAGGTATCCTCGTTCATGGGAAGGTACGATCCCATTTCAAAGTCCAGTTAAGTTCGACTTTAGAAAAAGTCGCGTCTTACGTCTGTCAAGGTCCACTTCTATAAAAATCACAAAAGGATAAACGCGAGGTGGCGGACTGGTACCTGGGGTCATTTAGCTCAGGTTGTCCCACGGGGGGCTGATCTTACAGAGGGGCACGGCCTCAGGGAAGGGCGGGAAGCCTTTTCCCCAGTGGCTGTTTCCAAAGTGTTTTCCGGAGCCTTAGAAGGCCTTCCTTCTGCCACAAGCACGCAAACACAGGAAAAAGGCCTAAGTCCTACTCTTTGTTTTTCTAATCACCACCTGCTTCCTGGGGATGGATGCCTGAGATTTCCCTCTTACTTTTCCAGTTCTCTTTTTTTGGTAAGTTAGGTATGCACCTGCCGGAAAGATGCCATGCAGGTGCATTTAGGGAGGAGGTAGCCCTGGCCCCCAGGACTCTGAAATGTGCGCCTCCGGCACCCTGGGAAAATTTGCCTGCGGCCTTGCACCTCCCCTGCTCATAGACTGAAGATGATGATTCGTCACATTTAGATATTCAGGGGTTTCCTGGCACGAATGAAAAATACCATTTATTTGGCAAATTTAAATTTTTTTCAACTAAATCGCTCTGCAGTTACCTCTGATCTATTCGGCCACCCCTAATCATGACTGTTGAAATATTATGAAATAGGGGCCCCTGGGTGGCTTGGTCGGTTGAGTATCCAACCTCAGCTCAGGTCATGATCTCATGGTTCGTGAGTTTGAGCCCCACAATGGGCTCTCTGCTGTCAGCACAGAGCCGGCTTCGGATCCTCTGTCTCCCTCTCTCTCTCCCTCTCTCTCTCCCTCCCCCTCTTGTGCTCTCTCTCTTTCAAAAATAAACATTAAAAAATCTTAAAAAAAAAGAAATATTATGAAATAAATTAGAAATTTGTGTGAAACATGAAACAAATAGCAGAACCATTTATTTTGTCATAATTTATCTGTGGGTTGTATAATTTTCCTCTCGGGCAAACCTTTATTGCTGTATTTTATTGATTGACACATAATTATGTTTTAGAGCTATTGTTTAAAAACGCAAGAAAGAATTAGAGAAAATAGGTATTTAGCTTTGGATCTGCTCAGTGATAAAATAATTTAGTTTTAAAAATTAACTTTAATGATGATAGCTTTTTTTAAAATTTTCTTTTCTTTTCTTTTTTATTTATTTTTTTAAAAAATTTTTTAACGCTTATTTTTGAGAGAGAGAGTGAGAGAGCATGAGCAGGGGAGGGTCAGAGGGAGAAGGAGACACAGAATTCAAAGCAAACTCCAGGCTCCAGCTGTCAGCACAGAGTCTAACGCGGGGCTCAAACTCACAGACGGTGAGATCATGACCTGAGCCAAAGTTGGACACTTAACTGACTGAGCCACCCAGGTGCCCCTAAATTTTATTTTCTTTTAATGTTTGTTTATTTTTGAGAGAGACAGAGTGTGAGTGGGGGAGGGGCAGAGAGAGAGGGAGACCCAGAATCTGAAGCAGGCTCCAGGCTCTGAGCTGTCAGCACAGAGCCTACATGAGACTCGATCTCATGAACCCTGAGATCATGAGCTGAGCCGAAAACAGACGCTTAACTGACTGAGCCACCCAGGCACCTCTACTGATGATAGCTTTTGAATTCATTCACTTATTTCTAAGTAATTATAAGAATTCTATCCTTCATGTATCCGTGTTGGTTCACACGGTATTGCCAATATTCAGCCAGTAAAAATGTAAAATGTAGAACCTGTAAAAATGACAATTTCTTAACCGTTGAACCTATATGTGGCCGGGCATGTTTTTAAAGTTGGTTTGTTTTCTTCCTCGTGGGGTCTTCCGTCTCTTCTCTCTTTCCCCCTCGCACTGATGTCGGAGTCAGACCCAGAGCCCAAAGCCGTAAGGAACAAAGGTAGCTTTAGGGAGTCACGGGACCCTCCAGCCTCCTGTGATTCAAGCACGTCGAGGAAGTGAAACTCCTCGCCGCTCCGCGAGCGTCGGTGGACCTAAAACTCACCCGCAGGCCCCGCCCTCGGAGATTTTGGCTCCCCAGGTCTGGGGTAGGGGCCTAGAATGTGCATTTCTAACAAGTTCCCAGGTGATGTCGACGCTTTGGGCCCGGGAGCCTCACCCGGAGAGCCCATCGTCAGCATCCTTTGAAACGTTCGCCTGTGAAGGCGGAGCGGGCGGGGACCAGTGGCAAGAGCAAGACCGAGGAAAGGCGGACTCGCTGAGATCCTACCGGGTTCAGGAATCGCCCCGACTCCGCTTCCAAACCGTCTTCCCTTCCGCCTGGCATCCGCGGTCTCCGGTCCTGGGCCGTCTCTCTCTGTTTTGTCGACTTGTATCATTTCGGGGTCAACCGGCGTAGCTGTGGGAGGCTGTTGGAGAGATTGCAAAAGAACGAGGGGTAATAATTCTCTCCTGGAGCTGAACATTTCTAAAGCACGATTCCAGGCAATGTCACCGTGAATGGAGATAGACGAGTGCATTCGTGTCTAGACTTAACATAGGAAGTGGTAGCAACTTGGGTGGTGACATGAGTCATGGCGTGTAGCTACAGTTGGCGATAAGATGGGGGAAACGTTGAGTCTCCTTGTTCCTCTCGTTACAGAATCTGTTCCCAGCTACACCACCAAAGTCTCCTTCAGCCTTCAGCTATGACACCGTCTGTCCGAAGACTGGAGAAGCTCCCTGTCCCGTGGAGCTATCAATCTTGGCGTTGCGGAATAACGGTTTTTGTGCTTAAGGACAAAGTCTAGAAACCAGAGTCTTAGTTAGGAAAAATGGTTTGCAAATTTCAAATTTATGAATATCCTCTGTGGGGGCTGGAGAATCGATAAACAGGTCTGTATAAGTAATATGGAAGGGTTCATTTGCATATACTTATTTCCAAATAATGCACCTTTAATATTTTAGAAAATGCCTTCGTTTTAAAAATTATAACTCGAAGGCCAAGTTCGGAAGTTGATGGCACTGATTTTAGGAATCCGGGGATAAAGAAAGGGGCTGTAAAAAGAGCATTTGTATTGGACTAGTCGAATGTGATTTTATTTTATTTTGAAAGAGATTTTTTATTAAAATTTTTTAATGTTGTATTTATTTTTGAGAGACAGAGAGAGAGCACAAATTGGGGAGGGGCAGAGAGAGAGACACACACACAGAATCCGAAGCAGGCTCCAGGCGCTGAGCCGTCAGCACAGAGCCCGATGCGGGGCTTGAACTCACAGACTGTGAGATCATGACCTGAGCTGAAGTCGGACACTTAACCGACTGAACCACCCAGGCACCCCTATTTTGAAAGAGTTTTAATGCATTATTTCTTTTACCGAGAAAAGTTTTCCTGGGGTTTATACGAACTGCTATTTTCATATGTTTTAATTATGTTGCGTACGTATACAGTCTCAGGAGAGACTTTCAGTATAATTGGGGCATTGACAGTAGAGACAAAGCTGGATTGTCTGCCCATGCGTTGGGCACAAGACACTCAGAGGGTGCGCTGGTAGCCGTGGCAGAGACAGTGTGGGGGCCTGGCTGGTCCTGGGAAGCCTTGCGTGGCCTTGCACGGATGGTCCCCCTGCCCTGGGTGGGTACCTCGGGGGTCCTGGGACCCGCCTTAAAGCAGGGAGCAGAAGCAGTACCCTCGAGGACTCCTCCTCCAAGGTGGCCGCGCAGGGTGGCGGGATGACTAGTCCACACTGAGGAGCAGCCCCTAGCAAGGCTGAGGCCACAGGAGAACTCTGCCCGTGGCCATAACGGTCCCCGGGGAGCTCCTGAGACTGTTGTATGTTGACAGAGATGGGATTCATTTCAGGGCTTTGGACCCTGACAACACATCATATGATTTGGAGAAATTGTACAAATATCTATTTTTATACCATTGTCTCGGGCTAAAATCCACAGGACTGCGAGTTGAAGATGAGCTTTACCAAGTAGCTTTCGCGACTAAGAAGGGAGAAGTGCATATTCCCCATGTTTATATATGAACCGCCTCCTACGTGGTCTCGTTGGGTGCTGTCAAGTAGGATTTTCTGCAGCGATGGAAATGTTCTCTATCTGTGCTGTCCAAATGTAGTGCCCACCAGACACATGCGCTTTTTGACCACTCGAACAATGACTGGCGTAAGGAATTTTTAATTAATTAAGAGTTTTTAATTAAATGTAATTTTAGCTTGCCGCAGGTGGCTACCATGTTGGGCACCCACGTCTAGCCGGTGGGTTTTTTGGGGAAGAAACGAAGGGTGATTTTTACTTTCTCTTATCAGAAGGGCTTCCATGACATCCTCCATATTTTGTCTTGATGGATTTAATCATGATTCGAAGTATTTTATCCTCAGCAGATGCAAACCAGGCAGAGCATTCTAGAACTACATAGTAATACTTCAGCGGAGGACTGCCTCACGTTAAAAACAAACTCTGAGAAGTAGGTTAAGAGATGAAAAGAGTAGGAAAATGAGAAATCACTTCCAGCGAACCTTAAACGATTGTACTTTCTTTTTAACTCCTTAAAAATGTCACTGAAATGTATTAATTGTACTACTCAAACGAGTTTGAAATTTTGTTTCGTGCCAAGGTGTATGTTAGATAGCCAAATAGAAAATAAATCCTAAAAGGGGGCAAATGGGGGCTTTCACGCAAATTGTCCATGATTTATGTAAAATTTATTTTAATAAAATCGGTCTTTTTGTGCAAACACCTTGTGTTGGTGTTACATACAAAGGAAAAAGTATTGCACAACTATATAAGTTTTTCATGTTACATAATATCCCAAACCAAATATATTCTTTGAATAGGATGTTTGTGGAGACACTATTTAATCTATTCCTATAGGGGTAAAATATGCAGCAAGATTATAATGTAGAATATGTATCTTAGTGGAAATACCCTGGGGGTTTGAACATTTTACGTGATGCGTATGGACTGATTCATAATTTGGAAAAGGAATTGCCGTTGCAGGTATATGTGTGAGCTCTAAAGCAATATGAATAAAGGAATAAGATGTACTTCCTAGAAGAAGAACGTTCTGGTTCCAAAAGCTTATTAGTACACCCGTTTTTCATACATTGGACGTTAAAGGGGCAAAGACACTTGGGTGAAGTCATTCAGTAGTGCGTTTTAATTACTACCAAGGTCCACGTCACATTTCTTGACTCAAGCTTTCTAGAATGACCGTCTGGCATGCTTGCCGAACTCCAGTTTAGGGTAACTTCATGTTGACGGCAAACAGAAAGGTCCAGAAGTCAGTTACTTTCCTTCCCGGCGTCCTTTCCTTCCCACCTCAATGTGTCTCTTGAATCTCTCACTACTTCCGAGCGGGAAGGAAAATGTACTTCGAGGTACTGATTTGTGGCGGGTGTAGGTTTACTCGGTTCTAATTTCCCGTGTCCTGGTTCTGCTCCATTCCTGACAGATGGCGACCCCAAACGGTTTCCCCCACCCTACTTGTCAGTAGCAATATTTGGTATCAGAGTGACTTTTGATCAATGTAGCAACATTTCTTAGGATTTTAAAGTACCTTCCAATTCTTTCTTGAAATTGAAGTTCTCGACTCTAGTCTTCAGCGAGCTTATAAATCGTTCAACATCCGCTTCCCTTCACGTCCCAATGATCTAAGTTTTCTACCATTTTCTAGTTTGTTTTCCTTATTGACATATCCTAAATCATTCCACCCGTCCCCACCTGTCTTTGGATACCAGTAGAATATTTCTGGGAGGGATATCAGCAGGTCTTTCCCACCTCCCTGTATCTGTCATCTCTCTATTGTGCAAACGTGGACTCGCACACGCATGCCCGTTCCAGCCACTTCTGCGGTCTGGTCAACACTGGGACTCAGGGAACCGGGACTCTCTCAATAAATAAATAAACGTTAGAATAAATTTTTATTATTTTTTTTAAGTTTTATTTATTTTAGAGGAGGGAGGAAGAGAGAGAGCGGGAGCAAGTAGGGAGGGGCAGAGAGAGGGGGGGACAGAGGATCTGAAGCAGGTTCTGTGCTGACAGCTCGGACTCATAAAACCGCGAGATCATGACCTGAGCCGAAACCGAGAGTTGGATGCTTAACCGACTGAGCCACCCGGGCGCCCCAGAACCTCTTTTTATATTAACGACCCAGCATGTCCTTCCTGCCTCACTCGGCACTCAGCCGCCAGCCTTTTATGGGCTACTGGGCACGCTTGTCTCTTAGGCCTGTGTTTGTAACTGTCTTGTCCACTATTACATTTTAAGTCTCTGGAGCTTGCTGAATAGGTATAGAGACTGTGCTCAAATATTTGAGAACGAGTAACTAGCTTCTGAAGGATTTACCCACACGTTTCTTTTGTGTGCCCGATCCTTCTTTCTGTCTGAGCTGCGATGTACTAATATGGTTTCTGATATTGCCTTGAAAGAGTAAGCCCGCTGGGACGCCCGGGTGGCTCCGTAGGTTCAGCGGCCGACTTCGGCTCAGGTCATGATCTCACAGTTAGTGACTTCAAGCCCCGCATCAGGCTCTGTGCTGACAGCTCAGCACCTGGAGCCTGCTTCGATTCTGCGCCCCCCTCCTCCTGTGCCCCTCATCAGTTTATACTCTCTCTCTCTCTCAAAAATAAAAAAAATAAACATTAAAAAAAACAATAATGAAAGATGTTTCCTTAAAAAAAGAGGGTAAGCCTGCATCATAAAAAATTGCATTTTCTAGAAATCCAAATCACAGATACGGTAAGATATCACTTGCGCCCACTGGTATAGCTATTATAAAAACAACGACAGCCCCGAAAATAAGTGTTGGTGAGGATGTGGAGAAGCTGGATCCCTTGCGCCTGTCGGCGAGAGTGTAAAGGGGCGTAATCGCTCTGGAAAACAGTGTGGCAGTTCCTCAAAAAATTAAAAATAGAATTACTGTATGATCCACCATTTCCACTTCTGAGTACGTGTCCCGAAGAGTTAAAAGCAGGGTCTCGACGAGATCTCGATCGCTTGTCTTCCCAGCAGCACTACTCCCACTAGCCGAGAGGCAGAAGCCACCCGGTGTCCATGGATGAATCAACAGAATACGGTGGGTACAAACCACGGAATGCGATTCAGCCTTAAAAAGGAAGGAACTCCTTCCTACAGCAGTGGAGGAGCCGTGAGGACATTAGGCTAAGCGAAATGAACCAGTGACAAGAAGACAAATACTGTATGTCCACCCGGATAAGGTCCTTAGGGTAGTCCTATTCATAGAGACAGAAAGAAGACCAGTGGTCAGCAGGGACCAGGGGGAGGGAGAAAACGCGAGCCGTCGTCTAATGGGTAGAGCGTTCTAAACATGAAAACATCAGTGAGAAGCGGAGCACGCGCTCCAAGTGGGTGTGAATTTGTTTGTTTACACATCGGGTCACCATCGCAGTCTACTAAGACATCAACATACATTGTAAGCCACACAACAAGAGAGAGTAAAGTACAAAGAAAGGTCAAGTGGAGTCTGAAGGCTCTAGCCCCAACCTGGTAGACGGTCCTGCCTCGGCTCTGAGCTGCCCGGACCCTGCTGTGGAGACCAGTGCTGTGAGACCCGGGTTTTTTTTTTTTTTAATTTTTTTGATGTTTTATTTATTTTTGAGAGCAGGAGAGACAAAGCATGAGTGGGAGAGGGGCAGAGAAAGAGTGGGGGACACAGAATCCGAAGCAGGCTCCAGGCTCTGAGCTGTCAGCACAGAGCCTGACATGGGGCTCGAACTCACAGACTGTGAGACCATGACCTGAGCCACTTAACCGCCTGAGCCACCCAGGCGCCCCTGAGTGAGACCCGGTTTTTAGCCTAACAAAAAACCACCGCGAGTGGCTCCATAGACTGATGATGTCACAGGGTCTGGGAAAGCTTCTCTGGAGAGAGGACCCGCGGGTCTCAAGAGATTTCCAGATAGTTCTGTGAGCCATAAAGGTTTCGGTCTACAGAGAACGAGTGGCATTTCAGTATCTTTTAAATGACATTTAATTGAGGCGAAATTAACATTAAATTAACCATTAAAACTCACATGAAATCAACCATTTTAAACTGAACAAGTCAATGGTGTTTATCGCATTCAGTGTTGTACGACCACCTCCTCCATCTCGTGCCAAACGCTGTCATCACCACTCGCCACCTCCCCCCACCCAAAAAAAAGCCCCGGACAGATTAATCCCCTTCCCCACAGCCCCTGGCAGTCACCGATCGGTTCCCCATCTCTGTATTTACCTGTTCTGGAAATTTCCTATCCATGGGATCATACTACATGACTTTGAACTTGGCATCACGTTGAGAACCACTGAATAGTCTCTACGATAATCACCACCACAATGACAAGAATGAGGCAACAGCAGCAAACCTTCCCACACCTGCACCTGGGATTCGGGGCTGTGTGGGAATAGAGCCTCCCCTCACTCCAGGGGGTGACCTGGACTCGCCTCTCCGCGTGGTGGTAGGTGTTCGCTCTCGGGCTCCAGTAGGCGGGGAGGCTCGCAGCCTGCGTGGGCCCTGAATACCCGGGTCGGGGTAAATCCCTTCCCCTGTTGGCCTCGGTGCTCCCCTGCCTGGGTAAATCCCTTCCCTTGCTGGCCTCGGTGCTCGCCGCGCCCACTGTGGTGCCACCCCCTGTGGGAAAGGGCATGGGAATGATGGTCTCCAGAGTAGGTGAGCTTATGGGGGCAAGTGCCGGGGACACCGGTGCCTGGGTGGCTGGACCCACCCCACTCTGAGCACAAAAGCCCTGTAGACACGCCTCGCAGTTGTCGCTGTCATGTGGTCCCTCGAGAGAGACTTCCTTGATGGTGGGAATCTTCTCCATCGACTTAAATTCTTCTCTGTAGCATTTCTGCAGGATTCGGAACACCAAGTTACTCAAGATCCTGGAGACGTTCTCTCTGGTGAACTTGGGAACCTCGAACGGAGACTGACCGCACTTGCGACATCGCTGGGCAAAGACCCTCATCTTCACCGTGCCCCTGGGCTTCCCCGTACTCTTGTGCATGTGGAAAAGGACCTGAACTTGGGAAGAGGCCCAGCTACGAGAGCACAGGGAGCACTGGAACCTGCGGAGACAGAAGACGAGACCCTCAGCTTAGCCCGGGATGGCTGGGTTGGGGGATGGGCCAGAAGGAAGACAGAGGCGGCGGGGACCGGGAGGCCAACAATACACAGACGTGGTTCGACTGGGGCGATGGCGAGTGGGGAAAGAGATCAGCGAGCCCCGCATTCCTGTCCCCACTGTGTTGCCAACATACCCTGCCCTGCAGGTGTCTGTCGTGAAAACAGCTAATCACAAGGTGTCTGTGCTGCGGGATCTTCTAAGACCAACTCCATCCTGCTGGAGGCCAGGCCCTCGCTGGAACTAACCATGTGCAGAGACTTAGTGGGTGTAAGAAGCGGGACTTGACCTCCATGAAATCAGCCCCCAAGAATCCTGAACTGAAATCCGCCAACGGTACAAACGGGGGTTGGTTAAGTGCTACCAGTCTGAAAGTTTATGTCTCCCCCCAGTTCACGCGCCTGAAATCGTACCCTTCAAAGGTGACGATGTTAGAAGGCCTTTGGGACTTGATTAGGGCGTGAGGGTGGAGCCCATGCGGATGGATTAGTGCTCTTATCAAAACGACCCCCCAGAGCTCCCCAGCTCCTCCCGCCACGTGAGGATACAACGGGAAGTCTGCAACCCAGAAGAGGGCTCTCGCCAGACCGGCTGGCACCCTGACCCCGGACTTCCGGCCCCCGGAACTGTGAGCAATGCATGTCTGTGAAACCGCCCAGGCTTTTTTTTCTTTAACTTTTTTTTTAACGTTTATTTAATTTTGAGAGACAGAGAGAGACAGAGCGTGAGCGGGAGACAGGCAGAGAGAGAGGGAAACACAGAATCGGAAGCAGTCTCCAGGCTCTGAGCTGTTAGCACAGAGCCTGACACGGGGCTCAAACCCACGGACCACGAGATCGTGACCTGAGCCAAAGCCGGACGCTCAACTGACTGAGCCACCCAGGCGCCCTTCTATTTTTTTTTTTTTAAATAGTCACCCAAGCAGGCGATAAGTCACAGACCCGCAGGTCAGGGCGGGTCTGGCGTCCTAGGAAAAACATCGCTCTGCCCTGTTGCCAGGGCCCCTGATCTGCCCGTATTACAGGGAGACCACGGGGCCCAGCTATCTCTCCTCTGACGCCCCTCCGACCCAGTCGAGTTGTGCGCGTGCCTGGCCTCGGGGTACAAGAGAATGGCATCTCAGCTCCACAGGGAAGAGGGCATTTTCCTGAGCTCAGACATTTGGACCATGCCCGTCAGGAGAGACGGAGGGAGGGGAAGAAGGCACGCGGCTGCACCGGGACAGGAACCACGGGAGAGACCGAAGCGGCAGTGTGGCAGGGCTGTCTCGAGCTCATTGGGGTCGCCGTGCGCTCCCTCCACTTCCCAGCCCCCTCGCAGGTCAGGCCATGTGACCGGCTGCCCGACGGGGTGTGGGCAGGAACACGTGCCGCTTCCGAATCCAGCGCAGAAGCTCTTGGAAAACCCTCCGACTCTCCTCCCTCTGACTCGGTGACCTCGGGACCATGTGTTGGGTCAAATCACCGATACTCTGCGGTTTATTTGTTAGAGCAGCCAAGCCTCGCCTTGCTTGCAAAGCAAGCGGGGGCGCCCTAAGTCTGGGAGGGTGAATCGGAGGGGGCTGGGAAGAAGGAGTCGGTCAAGGTGTCCTTTCTGTGTCTGGATTACGGCCTCACCTCGCAGGGTGAACATGACAGTGAAATGAAGGGAGGCCCTCGCCACCGTGATTCAGCGTGCTCAGGGGCCTGGGCTCGGGTCTCCTGGGCTGCTGGCCCCGTCCCTCCCTCTGGGTCACGCGGCTCTGCTCATCTGCCAGCTCAGAGTTCAAGGTTCTCTCTCTCTCTCTCTCTCTCTCTCTCACACACACACACACACACACACACACACACACACACACACACACACAACGAGCTGAGACTTGCTTGGACGGTCCTGGCCCAGGGAAGCCGTGGGCCACCAGGAGAGGAGAGCTCTGTTTCTTCGGCCCAGACCCCGCCCGGGAGAGGGAGCCCCGGCCCCAGTCCCAGGAGAGAGTCCCAGGCCCCCAGCCTCTGTGCAGGTGGGCAAGCCCCCCCGCCTGACCCTCAGAGCTCTGCTTTCCCACCTGGGGATAAAGGGTGAGGCTTTGGATGGACTTCTGAGGGTCTTAGTTTAGAAGGATCCTTCAGCCTGGAGTAGCGAAGGCACGGCTGCTCCGTGGTCCTCCACGACCCCTATCTTCTGCCCTCTCCCGGGGGGCCTCCTCTGCCACGGGGCCTCTCCCTTCTAGGCTCTGTGGTGAGCCCAGGTTTCCCCTGAGGCAGGGAGCGAATGCGGGGAACGTTGCCCAACCTGATTTCTCTGCATCTAGGTGTCAGCCCACACCGGTGCTATGGGGTGGGGTTCATTGTAATAAGGGAAAAGCCTTACCGAAGCTGAAGCTTCTTGGATGACGGGTACCTTACTTCCTGTAGTATTCAATTTGCAAGCACAGAATGGAATAAGAAAAGCAGCAAGTAGGGGCGCCTGGGTGGCTCAGTCTCTGAAGCATCCCACTTCTGCTCAGGTCATGATCTCACTGTTCCTGAGTTTGAGCCCCATGTCGGGCTCTGAGCTGACAGCTCAGAGCCTGGAGCCTGCTTCCGATTCTGTATCTCCCTCTCTTTCTGCCCCTCCCCTGCTCGCGCTGTGTCTCTCTCTCTCTCAAAAATAAATAAACATTAAAAAACATTTTTTTTTAAAGTAGCAAGTATACACAGCAACGAACAAACAAGAATTTTCTGGAAAACGTCCCATCCCATTTCCCACTCACCTGGCGAAGGCCCACTGCTGGTACTGTGACCACCCCGGCGGCAGGGTGTTGGGAAGAAGGCCTTTGTCTAGTGTCAAGGTCCATTCATGCCATGGCTTCACCTCCTGAATTAATTCCTGGAACACCTGTCTCCATACCTCCACGTCCTCAGCCATCGCAGCCGCTGCGGTGAGCTGGGTGCGTCAGGATCTCCTGGACCCCTGACGGATCTGGAAGCAGGACGTGAGGTTTCTGGCTTTAGAGAGCAAGGGCCGGGGCCCGCTCCCCCTTCGTGGACTGGAACTGGGCCCGTGCACCAGCTCTTGGCCTCAAGGGCAGAGGTCTGTTGGATCTGGCTCCCAGTTCAGAGAACAGCGCTAGCCTCCACCGGGAGTTTCGACAGACACGGCATGCGTGGCTTCGGCCGACGAAATATTCCCGAAGGCGAGCTCGGGGCTCCGTGTTGGGAGGAGTAGATCTCAGTCTGGCGCTGAGCACCTGCCCCTTCGCCTGGAGTGGAGAGAAACCGCCCGGGCTCTTTCTCGTTCTAGCACCTGAAAGTCTTTATCTGTGGGCCTGCCGGGCTCACGACCGGGGAGGAGAGACGCAAGGGAGAGGGCGGTGGCCGCGGTGTCCCTCCCTGCCTCCCTGCATCCCTGCTCTGTGCTCTTTGCTTCCCGTTCGTGCGGTGTCTGTGTGACTTCACAGTCCCCAAGCTGTCGGACGAGACTCCTGAGCTTCGTCTCCCCAGCCCCCAACAGAAACCAAAGCTGATGTACCCTGTATGTCCGGGTGAGGCTGGAAGGTCCCCAAGCGGGTGAGAGGCCAGTGGCCACACCAGACCCCACTTCTTGGAGGAAAGGCTTGAACAGGAAGTGCAGAGGAGGTGGGGGGGGATGGGGGGACAGGCAACAGCCCAGGGAGGGTGGGAAAGGTTCTGGGTGTCTGCATGACATGACCCCCTCCTCAGACAGCCTGGCAATGACCTGTGTCGCTGACTCCTTCCCAAGAGAAAAGTCCCACCCTCGGCTGTCCTCCAGCGTGGCCTCTGCCTCAGCCTATCAGTGCCTAAGAGTCTCTGTCCTGGTGTCCCCCCAGCCGCCTCGGGGCGCTCCAGCCACTCTCCACGCTGCAGCCGGGGAGGGATGGAAGCCCCCGCACAGGGCATGTCAGCGTGGCCTGGGACCCCTCACAGGCCACCCTCTCCCAAGCCCATATCCACCTCTACACCCTAAGCCACAGCCCCTCACTCCATGCCACCCAGCCCCGCATCCTCTGCTCACATCCGCCCCACGCAGAGCACCGGCCTTGGCTCACACGGCCCCTGCCCCGGGTCCAGGTCCAGGGCCCAACAGCGCATGCTCCGTGTTCCACGCCCCCTCCTCCTGCCCCCACCCCATCCCGCACCAGCACCAGCCTCCTAGCCGCACCCGAGAAAGAAATCTCACCCATCTACAGTTGTATAAATGCAAATGCTTTTCTGCATCACAGAGCTGGCTCAGGAGGAAGCGGAGACCCGAGGGTATTGAGACAAGAGCCTGTCTTAACTTTCGGGTCTGGTACGAGGTCTCGCGTGAAAGTGTCACAGGTGGTTCTGTGTTATGAAAACTCCCCTTGAAAGCAGGTGTGCAAGGCGACCTTGAAGATCCCCAGATGGCTCAGGGTCTCTGTGTCATGTGAACATTAATTTTAGCCTTTTGCTCTCCTAAGAATATTCTATTTTTTTTTAATGTTTATTTATTTTTGAGAGAGAGAGTGGGCGGGAGCGCGTGCCAGGGAAGGGCAGAGAGAGAGGGAGACAGAGGATCCGGGCTGACCGCAGAGAGCCCGATGCAAGGCTGAAACTCACAAATCGTGAGATCGCGAGCTGAGCGGAAGTCAGATGCTTAACCCCCTGAGCCTCCCAGGCGCCCTGCCTACTAAGAATACTCTAATTGGAAAATCCTGCATTCTTAAATGATGTAAGTATTTGGACACAAGCATTTAAGAACGAGAGAAAGCGTGTCACCTTTACATCAACACAGGCTAAATGTCTTCCCTCTATCATGAGTAACATCATTTACCTGATCTTCCAGAGAATTCTGGGTTTCTGGGATGGGGGCGGGGACGTCGAGGCCTAGGAAAAGGCGCCTAAGCTCAGCAGGCCCGCAGATACCAGAGATTCGCAGCCCTCACACCAGCCCCAATGAGTGGGTCTGGGCATCAGATTTCTGAAAACCCCTCAAAAGATTCCGAGGCCTGGGTATGGTGGAGACAGGTAGGCTGATGGGAAAGACAATTCGGGCTGGTCTGGCATCGGCAATCACAGACTCAGGGCCAGAGGTGTCCCCCACCTCGCTGCCCCCCCTCCCCCGACGGTGCTGTGACCCAACCAGCCAGGCTTACAGATGCTGTTTTAGGGGAATCGGTGCTTAGACTGCCTGGTTACCACCCACCGATGGGGTCAGACACTGGCAGTCTGAGCTGGGAGGAGGACACAGGGGTGGGGTGGAGGAGAGGAAGGGGAGGGAGGGAGGAAAAGGAAAGGTGGGAGGGACGAGGTGGGAGGGGTTTGCTGGAGCCTCTTTGGCAACGTCCTTCCTGGCCTCACTGCAGCCGGTGAGGGGACAGGGGACAGAACGGTGCTGGCGGTCAGGGCGTCTTTGGTCTGGGGCTCTGACAGGCTGCGTGACAGTGGACAAGTCACTTTGGGCTTTTATGAGGAAGGATACCGATAAGGGCTGACTGCCCATCGCGATCTTTGCTGTCTGATCTGTCCACTCAGGCTCTCTGCCGTCTCTGCATTGAGCTGAGGACGGAATGGACTTGCCCAGTGGGTCAAGGACAAAGTAGGGAGACCCCTCCGAGGAGGCCGCTGCAGGAGGACAGGGGAGATACCACAGAGATGTGTCCCAGAGCGGTCATGAGAGGATGACCAACTGTCATGGTCATCCAGACGCATTTCGGATGTGGGACCTATGGGAATGTGGACCATTTGGATGCAGCGTGTCGAGCGTGCAGCATGACGAGTCTACGGTACTTTAAGATTTTTGGCCTGAGCCGGAGATGGAAAATTAAACGGAAGTATCACTTGAGGAGGTGCAGACATCGAAGGGTTGAAACAGGATGGGCAGGGGGGAAAATCAGATGTTTGGTTTGGGGCGTGCTAAGCTCGGGGTGCGTATTAAACACCCAGGTGGCAATACTGAGCAGGAGGTTGGATATACGGACCCCGGCTACGGGGAGACTGAAGATAGTGGGAGTCACTGGGAGGCAGGTAGTCTCCAAGCCGTGCGAGCAGATGAGGTGATCTCTGCAGTGAGGCCTGGCATAGCGAGGAGGAGGTCGCAGGGCGCAGACCTGAGACACCCCATTGCATAGACTCCCAGGAAACTGGCTAATTCGAATAATTTCCTAGGCTGTCCCCAGTTGTCTAGCATCTTGCCCCCTGCCCCCGGGGGTGCGTAGGTACTGCATTAGGAGAGATGCATAACGGTTTCAAGGGTGAGACCCTTCTTTTACAGTCTCAGCATTTGAGTTCAAGTCAGTCCCTCTTCTCTTTCAGATCGGACCACTCTAGCTTCTGCGATCTTATTCCCCGCGGAAATGGCTAAGTCCAGTTTAAAATGACTTCCACTCCACCAAAAACAAAACACACAAAAAAGACTTCCACTAGTTTTCTTTGATTTTGCACAGTCCCTGTGCTGGATGCAAGAGAGAAAACAAAACCAAAACGAAACTTTACAATTTAGTTCCTCTGGAGACTGATAAAACCCTCACCAGCCTCCTCATTGCTGATTCCTAACTTTTCAAAGTTCTATTTGAACTACTAGTTTTACCGTTCAACAGAGAATTCATGCCTTCCAGCCAACAGGATGACTTGCCCTCTATAGGATAAAAGTTTCCATTATTGATGATCTGTTCGCTGACGGAAGTTCTCCATCCTCCTGGGTTCACAGCCCGGGGTCGGGGCTTAGATAATGAACTTTCTAGAACCAGAGTGAGACCATGTGACTTCAGAACCCCGGGTAGGGCCACAGGAATCCCTTCCGGCTGGACCCGCTGGACGGGAGGGTGTACAGGCTAGCTGGGTGCCTAGGGGTACTTGAGGCCGCAGGGCTCCTGGCCCACGCTGGCCACAAGGACGGGGACCGCCAGGGTGGGCAGCGGTCCTCGCTGCGCAGTCTCTTCGTCCTCTCCAGGTGCCTCTTTGTGTGGCAAGTTTCTTATTTTTAAAATTAAAAACAAATGTTTTGTTTTTCTGTTAATGGCGAAAAAATGGAACCAAATACAAATAATAGTAATGATTATTTTTAAAACATGTTGGCAGTAACACGTCTCACAGCCGTTCCCCGCCCGCCTCCCCCCAGGCGCCCACAAACAGGGTAGAGACGGGCGGCCTCTGTGGAGCGCCAGGCAGCAAGGCAGCCCGCTCGCTGGGCTCTGGTCCCGCTGATCCCAGCTGGGGTTGCCAGATGCCAACACAGCGCCCTCCGGCTTTGAACTTCCAATTTCAATAGCAATGGATAATATTCTTAGCGAATTTTGCACTAAAGTTAGTATCTTATACAAGAGTGGATTCGCTGCTCATCTGAAACTGGAATTTAAGTCGGGGGTCCTGGTGCTGGCTTTGGGCTGCTACATGTGGCTAGTGTAGTCGGGGGGGCGGGGCTTCGCGCCCCTCGGTGTCACCCCAGTAAAGATCAGCGTCCATCCCTTGCGGCGGCAGCGGCGGCATACGAGGGGGGCGGGGCGCTCGCTACGGGTCGCGCGAGACTAGGAGCCAGCAGGGGGCGGGCCGGAAGTATGGAGGGGGCGCGGCCAGCGCGCCGGAAGTGTGGCGGGGCGGCGGGGCGCGCGGGGCGGCGGGGCGCGCGGGGCGGCGGGGCGCGCGGGGCGGCGGGGCGCGCGGGGCGGCGGGGCGCGCGGGGCGGCGGGGCGCGCGGGGCGGCGGGGCGCGCGGGGCGGCGGGGCGCGCGGGGCGGCGGGGCGCGCGGGGCGGCGCGCACAAAGCCGCTGGTGTGCACTGCTTGGCCCTCTGGACCAAGGACCCTCATTGGGGACCGACTCAGACGAGGGGGGAAGAGCCAGCACCTTTCCATCATGCTGATGAGTTGCGATCCAGATTCTACGCAAAGGAGCAAAACCCTCACACGCCGTATTTCAGATTATTCAGGTTTTAGGGTTTGTGCCCTCTCACTCCACAAAATATACTTAAAAGCCTCACGGCGTGGGGAAGACAAGGCAGCGTTGAGGTCCCCTGCAGGGACGGGCTGGCGGGCCCTCCCCCGCGGCACCTGCGGTCCCGCGGGTTACAGACTGAAAAGGGTGTCGCTCCGGCTTAACACGCCCGCTTGATATCCATCCCACTCTCCGCCCAAGCGGAGCCTCTCCGGGTCCAGTAAATTGTCTTGAAGTAGAACGAACATTCTGAAGATACGCATATGCCACAAAATAACAGATTTTTTCACAGTAAAATTTTTAAATGAAAACGAACACTATTAGGATTAAACCAAGAGGAATTAACGGTGTTCTTGGCTGGTTGAAGAGAGAATAAAACACTGCATAGTGAGTGAAAGGTATTCTACGGTGTTTCGTCCCCATCGTCCCCAGCTAGAGAACGGGGGACTGGCCCCGGCTTTACCCCCCTCCTCCCCCAGCTCACCTGCTATTGACTCCTGGAAAGTCAGTCCAGTTTAATCTCTGATATATTTCATTCCATCCTATTTTAAATCATTTTGAGCCTGCGGTCGCTATTGTTCTAAATACAGTTAAAATATCCCCGTTTTGACCATATTTTAAGAAAATAGGTATGAGTACATATCGTTAGACCATTCATGTCTGTCCATTGTGGCTTATAAGATGTTGACTTCTGTTTTTTTCAAAAACGTTTTATGAAATATACAAGCATAATGAGTAATTATAAAGCAAATAGTTGCATAACTACCACTAAGTTCAAAAAATAGAATAATATTAGGAAGTCTTATCCAATATTGAGTCAAGAAGCCATAAAGGAAGAGCTTTCTGCCCAGAAATGGCAAGCACCGGCAAGGAGAAGCCACCAGCGAACTTTTAAAAAGTGTTTATTTATTTTTGAGAGAGAGAAAGAGAGCACACAGCGAGAGGGGCAGAGAGACAGGAGACAGAATCACAAGCAGGTTCCAGGCTCCATCCCATGACACTGCGATCATGCCCCGAGTGGACATCAAAAGTCAGAGGCTCAACCAACTGAACCCCGGGCGCCCTGTTTTGCTTCTGTTCATTAAATGAGGAGGCCCTTAGACTGAGGTGGCTCAGTGCTTTGGTAGCATATATAAGCAAACTGAAACCTAAGTCAGGGTCAACGCACTGGAATCGGAGAAAATGAAACTTTAGAGTAACGCATCACAGCCAGCCAGGCTTTCCCAGTAAGGCCACTGCTCAAGCTCTAGCCAATCAAATGATTTCTGTGCTTAGCTTCTCAGTCTTCTCTATAAAGACCTTTCCCCTAGCTCCTGTGGGTGGAGCACACTTAGGCTATTTTGCATTTGGGGCTGCCTGATTTGAATTGGGGTAGGCTGAAATAAATTCTTTTTTTTTTTTTTTAACGTTTTTTAAATTTATTTTTGAGAGACATAGAGACAGAGCGTGAGCAGGGGGAGGGCAGAGAGAGAGGGAGATACAGAATCTGAAGCAGGCTCCAGGCTCTGAGCCATCAGCACAGAGCCCGACGCGGGGCTTGAACTCACAGACCATGAGATCATGACCTGAGCTGAAGTCGGCCGCTTAACCGACTGAGCCACCCAGGCGCCCCTGAAATAAATTCTTGAAAAATGTTAACCTACCTCGGTGTATCTTTCAACGC
This sequence comes from Paguma larvata, assembly GCA_030068075.1. Taxonomy (NCBI): domain Eukaryota; kingdom Metazoa; phylum Chordata; class Mammalia; order Carnivora; family Viverridae; genus Paguma; species Paguma larvata. The sequence goes on along the minus strand of CM057842.1, from coordinate 15,174,681 downwards.
TTCTTTTACTCAATAGTGTACATGTGGGATTCATCCATGCTGTTCCATTCCTTTCTCGACTGTGTATTCCATCGAATGAAAACAACAATATATTCATCCACACGACTGTTGCCTGTGTGGTTTGTTTCCAGCTTTTGCTTATTATGAGTAATGAGGCTCTCCGTATACTTAGACATATCTTTTCTGTGCCTTTATATGCCTTTCTGGTGGGTATACAACTAAGTGGAATTCCTTGGTTACAGAGTATGCATATGTCAACCCTCAGGAGATACGCCAGTTTGGGAAAGTTTATGAGTACATCCGTTGCTTCAGTGCTCACCAATACTTGATATTGTTATCATTTTTTTATTTTTATTTTTTAACATTTATTTATCTTTGAGAGACCGAGCAAGACAGAGAGTGAGCAGGGGAGGGGCAGAGAGAGAGAGGAGGGACACAGAATCAGAAGCAGGCTCCAGGCTCTGAGCTGTCAGCACAGAGCCTGATTCGGGGCTTGAACCCATGAACCGTGAGATCGTGACCTGAGCCGAAGTCGGATGCTTAACAGAATGAGCCACCCCGGCACCCCTGATACCGTTATTATTTTAAAATGTAACATTTCTAGTGGTTATGTAGGAACATCTTGCTATGATTTAAATTTATGTTTTCCCGATTATTGTTGAAAATCGAGTCTTTCATAATCGAGGCTTTTCATAATGTTGATCGACAATTTGGATATCTCATTCTGAGGTACTTGGTCAAGTCTTTTTTCATTTTTTTAAAAATTTAAAACATTTTTTAAAATGGTTATTTACTTTGAGAGAGAGGGGGGAGCAAGCAGGAGAGGGGCAGCGAGAGAGGGAGAGAGAGAATCTCAAGCAGAGAATCTCACGCAGGCTCTGCGCTGACAGTGCAGAGCCCGACAAGGGGCTCGATCTCACCAACCATGGGACCATGACCTGAGCCGATATCAAGAGTTAGGCACTTAACCATCTGACCCACCCAGGTTCCCCTTTTTCTTCATTTTGAAAACTGAGTGGTTTAGGGGCTTAACCCTAAGCGTCGGTTAAGCGTCCGACTTCGGCTCAGGTCATGATCTCACAGTTTGTGAGTTCGAGCCCCGCGTCGGGCTCTGTGCTGACAGCTCAGAGCCCGGAGCCTGCTTCGGATCCTGTGTGTCCCTCTCTCTCTGCCCCTCTCCCACTCATGCTCTGTCTCTCTCTCAAAAATTAATAAACATAAAAAAATTTTTAAAAACCTGAGCGTTTTTATTTTATTGGTTTGTTGGAATTAAAAAAATATATCTTTCATATTGGTTCTTTCTCAGCTACATGCGTGACCAATATATGTTTCATCTTTCTACTTTGGAGATCTTGATAATGATCAACTTAAATAAATTCGTATTACTTAAATAAAAGAAATAGAGGATATGAATAGCTTGCTAAAATAATAAAACATTACATCTCGATGTTTCTATAATTATTAAAGAAAGCCACAGAAACCGGGTCTAGGTTATGTTCCAGGTTTATTTTCTAAGGGAATTGTATAAAACATTCAAGGAAAAGGTAATTCCAACCTGACACAATATTCTTTTACATGTATAGTAAAAGAAGTCACACTTGATAACTCATTTTATTAGTTTGATGAAAAAAACAGTCAAAAAGACAAATTGTAGGCCACGTCACCAAGAACTTAACATATATATCTTTAAAAAACACCCCACATACAACACAAAAAACCCAACAAAGTCAGTCTTGGAATGATTGTAAAAGGCATCTTGACCTACGTGAATTTATGCTAGGAATGCAAGAATGTCTTAATAGAAAGTAATTATTGTAATTCACCCTATTGATATATAATCTTCAAAACAGTATAAAATAAAATAATGGTATTTGGTAAAATACCACTAAGACGACATCCATGTAAGACAAAAAGAAAAAAAAATCTTAGCGAACTAGGAATAGAAGAGGATCGCTTTGTTTGATAGGACATCTAATAAAACTCAACAGCAAAGTCTTTCTACAAGCTGAAACAATAGAAGTTTACTCTTAAAAATCAGAAAGGAGACAAGGGTACCTGCCATTATTTGACATGTGAAACTCCATTCCACATTGTAATAGAGGCTCCCGGCAGCCCAATGACTTGTTAACAAAATGGTTATAGGGATCAGGAAGGGAGAAAGAAAACCTGCCGTTATTCAGACAGTGTGATCGTTTACATAGGGAAAAAAATCCCCAAGGGATTTATAGATGCATGATGAGAATTATTAAGAACTCAGCAAGGCTTTTACGTATAGGCCGCACAGACCCAAATTATGTGCGTTTCTATCCAGCAACAACAAACAGTTAGAAAACAAAAAGATTTTTTAAAGTCACATTTGCAACAGCATTAACAATAAAAAATAAAGGACCTAGGAATAAATCTAACAAAAGATGTCGAAAATTTTATGGAAAAATTCTATCGTTTTATAAAAGACATTTTAGAAAGACTATATATTTCCCAAAGGAGAACTATGGCATGTACACAGCACAGGTAAGTCTGTATAAAAATGTCAGTATTTCCCAAAGTCATCTAAAAGCTCAATGCAGGTTCAATAAAAAACGTAACAGGATTTTTCATAGAACTTGACAAGTTTGATTCTAAAATTTGTGCAGAAGAAAGAGTCAAAGTAACTAAGACCATTTTAAAGAAGATCAAGTCGGGGCAGGAATTCTCCCTACTAGGTATCAATGTTTAATTAAAACACACACACTAGTAAATCAAAGCAGTGTTCACAAATTGCCTAATGAAACAGAAGAGACAGTCGGAAATAGACCCACCCAGACGTAGAGATACGTGAGAGAGACAGCCCTCAAGAGTATTAGATAAAGGTGGCGCTATCAATCCATTTTTTCCAGGACAATGTGCTATCCAATAAATTCCGCTAGCTCCCTCCCTTAATATCCTGTAGATTAAGCACCTAAATATGAAAAGGAAAATCTCAAAACTTTTTTTTCAAGTACATGCTTAAATAAGACACAAGAAGAAGAGCTATACCTTTAACTAAACTTTTTCCCCCACGAGACACTCTTGAACATGCAAAACAGAAGCCACAAAGCCACAAACACATTTGAATGAAAAAGAAGTTAATCGAGAGATGAAGAACTTTCACGAATCAATGAGAAAAAACATAAATGACTAATGGCAGAATGGGCAAAAGGTATGAACAGGCAATTTACAGAAGAGAAAGTATGAAAGGTCAATGAGTATTTGAAAAGAGATTCAACCTCACCTGTAATCCGGAAATGAAAATTAAAATAAAAATGAGGTAGCATCATACACAGATTTGAAAAATCTAAAACATCGCTATACCAAGGGTTTGTAAGCATGTGGCCCAGCATGTATACGTCTTCATGGCCGACCTTCACAGAAATTAGTACGCCTGCCTTGGGAAGCAGTTCGGTATTAAAGATCCATATGCCCTATTCAACTATTGGCAACTCTATGTCTATGTATGCTACCCACTTATACAGGTAGTGCACAGATACAAACTAGACTGTTTATAGAAATAGCATTTTAATGTCAATATCAAAGCAACTGGAGCTCCTCCATTCTCCATGAATAAATGAATGAATTTTTTAGAGCCGCCCAATGGGATTTTATACAAGCAGTACAAATGAATAAACTAAGGGTCCACAAACTGTCACCTGTAGTCAAATATGACCATCACCTGTTTTTGTACAACCCAAGAACCAAGAAGGTTTATACAAATGAACAACTGCAACAGATAGGGGACATTAACTCTGGTGTTAATCAAAAAGAATTTCAATATGTTAACTCACTTGGATTTAAATTAAATTAAAAAAATAAAATAAAATGGTAAATTCCAATGATATATATATAATGGGTATAAAACCAATATTTCTTTCTAGGATAAACGCTCCCGGTAATTCTGTATTAGTTTTATATGTTTTCCAAGTTGATTTGATAATATATTTTAAGAATTATCGTATTTATGGGAAGGAATATTAGTTTATAGTTTTATCCTTAGGATTGGTGTATATCAGGATAACAGGAAGATGTCGATATCATCTTAATATTCTTTTTAATGTTTGTAAGATTCGTAATGATGTTTTTAACCATAGGCACATTTATTTTGTAATCGAAGACGGAAACACATGATTATGCCAGAATGAAAAAAAAGAGAGAGAGGATACGAATTACTAACACTAGAAATGAAAGAGGGGACATCATCACTATAGATTTATTTTGGTGGATATTAAAAGTTTAATAAAAAATACCAGGCAGGATGCCTGGGTGGCTCAAAAAAGAAAAAAAAAAAAAGAATTTCAGCCTTATTGTTATTAGACCTCTATTACAATTTTTATTCGATGATTATTATTATATTTTGAATTTCATCAATAAAATTTTTGTAGAAATTTGGTTTGTTACATCAACACCTAATACCCTCAATTTTGCGACTTTTGTAAAGCATCAAACACATGTTACCTGGCCGTCTACAAGAAGAGGTTTGCTGACCTCTGAACCAGAGCTAGGGCTATCAGCATGGACCCATCTCCCCATCATAGTGTTGAGCAATGAATTCAAGCTGCTGAAGAATAGATACAGTACGATGCCACTTGTATGAAGAACAGAACCCACAGCACGGTAGTCCGTGTCGTGCAGGGAATCAACCACCCGCACTAAAACATACGGAAATTCATACAACGGAAGGGTGGGTGTCACTCTTGGGCAGCTTTATTAAATTAGGCTGCTTCCTCCAAGCCCAAGGCCAACCTTCTCCCCCAGCGGGGTGCCCCTGGGGTAGCAGAGGAGTGGATACAGAAACATAAACTGTACTACAAGACTAAGCTAGTTAGAAGGCCACTCTACATGGTGCCGCGGGGCCAGAGGAGAGCTCAGGTGAGGACAAGCTCGGAAGGGGTCAGGTGTGGTTCACTGGGCACCAGCGGGGGTAGGGGGCCTTCTGGGCGCCTGGGCCACGTCAAGGTTTGTCAAGGGTTGCAGATGAGTGTGTGACTCTCATCTGCAGTGCAGGCCACATGGAACCGCCTAGAAGGAGCCTGGGTGCCAGCGCACAGCCGGCCTGCAGGGCACACAAGTTGCTCGGAGCTCTAAGCCCCGAGTCGTGAGGGCTGCTGCAGGGGCTAGCACCTGGCCCAGGCTGCAAAGCTGCAGCCCCCACGCCTGTCCTCAAGTCCTCCCCTGGCCCCCACTGGAGGTGGCGGAAGGGCTTCCTCCTGCCGTGTCCTTCCAGCGCCCTCTACCGAGAAGGCTGACTCTAAAGTAGTCGTGCTCCCTCCCAAGGGAGCCGAAGGGTGTGTGTATTCAGAGCTGGGAGACCTTCCGTTAGCTTTCTACTAATGCACGACAGAACCTCCCCGAAGCTGCTGGAGGAAAAGGTGCCCATCCGACTAACTTCAGAATGCAGTGTTTGCCCGTGCGTGGTTAGGCTCCAGCGGAAGGGATCTGCATGTCTCGCCCTCTCCTTGGTAACTGCATTTCCCAGACGGGCGCATTCCGAAGTGGCTGCCTAGGCCTGCGGGGGGCCGAACAAACAAGTACACGGATGACGACAGAGGTGGAGGCCGGGATGTTCGCACTGTAGGAGAGGGAAGCTGCAGGTGCACAGGGAAGCAGGCTGGGATGAATCCCGAGGGCTGGATTCGAACCGGAGACGGTCGCAGGGAGCTGGCAGATGCTGAAACAGGGGACGTACGTCTGTGTCCAGACTTACATTTGTTACCCATACACGCGTCCACCCGGCCCTGTCTGCGGAAGGCTCTGGTAGCGGCAAGCACACCCAGTGCTCACAACCTGGTTTTTAAATCCCATTCTCTAGTAAAAGAATGATGGCTGCTTGGAGAAATGGTAGGAAATAACGCGAGAGGGGCCCGGAGCATCGTGTAGTGCCAGAAAGTAAGGAAGTGCTCGGAAACCAGAAAGATGGGTGCCCGGTGGGGACCAACCTGACTGAGCTCCCGAGGGAACCGTGTGAGCCACAAAGTAACACGGCATTGGATTATAACCCCAAGTCTAAAATAAACATACATGAATTCACACCGATAGAAATAAATGATTGAGCAAATTAAAAATACGAGAGAGGGGCGCCTGGGTGGCTCAGTCGGTTAGGCTCAGTCCGACTTTGGCTCAGGTCATGATCTCACAGTTCGTGGGTTCGAGCCCCGCGTCGGGCTCTGTGAGGACAGCTCGGAGCCTGGAGCCTGCTTCACATTCTGTCTCCCTGTCTCTCTGCTCCTCTCCCACTCATGCTCTGTCTCTCAAAAAGTAAATAAACATTAACAAAAAATTAAAAAAAATACGAGAGAAAGACAAATCTTTACGGCAGAGTTCCCAGGAACATGTGTAGAGATTCCCACCCCCTTCCGGGAGGGGTGACTTGGTTTGGTCCCCCCACCCCTCTTCCGGATTGGCTGGATTTACTTCCAGGGAATAAAGCCTCATCCCTTCTAGGGGCAGAGCACAGAGTTGGGAGTGAGGACAACGGGGATCCCCACTGCTGTCACACCCCCCCTGCTGTCACACCGAGAGGGCCCTGAGCCGCAGGATCCGTGGCACTCCTGTGGGTGGGGGGAGCTGCTGAGTGAGCGCGCTAGGACCCGCTGCAGGAACCCCCGTGGAGGCATTCTTAGAGACTGGCAGGCCACCAGCCCGAGGCGGCTCTAGGGGCCGGGATGGCCCTTACATCAGCAGCCCAAAATCCGAGCCTGGGAGTCCTCAAGGTTTTGAAATCAAAATGATAAGGACGGGGGGGGGGGCGCGGGGGGGGGGAGCCTGGCTGACTTAGTCAATTGAGTCTCTTGATTTCGGCTCAGGTCATGATCCTGGGTGGCGGGCTCAAGCCCCAAGCCAGGCTCTGTGCTGTGTCTGGGATTCTCTCTCTCCCCCTCTGCTTCTCCTCTGCTTGTGAGCTCTCTCTCTAAAATAACACAAACAAACAAAAACAAAATGATAAGGACAACCCATCACAAACCGACGACCAGGCTTTAAGCTACAACCACTCAAACATTTCCTTTCTTTGCTTCCTGCTCCTGTCACTAGAGTGTTTCTAACGACTGGCTTGGCACTGCCCGGTCTGCACGGATTTGTGCCCAGATAAACTCTTAAAAATTTTAATATGCTTTAGTTTGTCTTTTTTAAAATGTTTACTTATTTTTGAGGGAGAGAGAGAGAGAGACATAGACATCGTGTAATCTGGGGAGGGGCAGAGAGAGAGGGAGACAAAGGATCCGAAGCAGGCTCCGTGCTGTCAGTGCAGAGCCTGACGCGGGGCTGGAACTCACGGACTGTGAGATCACGACCTGAGCTGAAATCAAGAGTCAGATGCTTAACCGACTGAGCCAGCCAGGCGCCCCGGCCTTAGTTTATCTTTTACGAGTTCCAGTCATGCTTCTGTCCTAGGGCGTTGGTATTATCTGCCTGTCCCCACTCCACTGTGCCCGGACGTCCGTCAGAGGAAAGGGACTTTGGTTGTGTTCACACTGGTAGGTCTCGATAAATGGCACTGAGTGAGTGGATGGTGGGAATTCCCCGACTGTGTCTGAGCTGCCAGGGAAGGAGAGCAGGTGGCCGGCTGCCCTGATCCCCCTCTCTACCTTCGGGGAACCAGCTGAGCCGGAGAGGACCTTCAGATTTCTAGTTTTTGCTGTTAAAAGCCTTCCTGAGCCCTGGCTGCTTGAGCCTCCAGCCTCTTCTGCTGAGGCCATCGGGAACAGGACTCTGCTTGCCCTTCTAGAGACAAGTTGTGGCCGCCCTTCCCGGGGGGATCCTGGCTTGGGGGGCCTACAGCTCTCTGCCTTCTGGGACGGGTGTCTGACCCATCTGAGCGAGAAGGGGAGAGGGAGCGGAGAGGGGAGCAGGGGGAGGAGGAGAGGGACAAAGAGGGAGCGCAGTTACGGAACACTTCCCCAAAAGCCGAGCAGGCACCTCTCAGACCTAGTCCCTCGAGCTCTCGACCCTCTGGGGTACCTGTGGGGCCACGGCAGAGGCGAAGAAACATGCACTGAGGCTCGGGAACTTCGAGCACTTTTGTGCTTACGGGTGACGCAGCCTGGCTCTTGCCGGGAACCTCCGCCACCCCCTGGAAAGTTGAGCCAAGTTTGCAGGCCTTTGACAGGACCTTTGGGGTGAGGCGCGGCGGAGGGAGGGCTCAGCGTGGGAATGGCCCTGGCCCTGCAGCCCTGACTCAGCCTGGAACTTCCGGGGGAGGGGGGCTCCGAGGAATTTGGAAGTGACATCTGTATGGTTGGCATTCCTAGCGTCTACTCTTTTCCCTTTCCTCCCTGCCTCCTTTCGCTCATTCATTGATTCGTTCCTTGACTGACTGATTGATTCGTCCGTTCATCATACCCGGGGGCTGTAACAACACTAGCAGCATGTAGCGTTGGTCACAGCACACAGGACAGAAAGGAAGGCTGGAACCAGCATGTCCTCGGCGGGCCGGACACCGTGTTAAGCTTCTTACAATATAAGTCATCCAGTCCTCACCACCACCATGGAGATCATTGGGCCCATTTTAGAGATGAGAACACTGAGGTTCGAACCGGCAAACTGGAAACGCGGCCCCGGTAGGGCCGGATGCACCGACAGAAGCCCAAGGCAGCCACTCACCTTGGGGCTGGTTTACGTCGCTCGGGCGCTGGGTGACTGCCCTGGCTCGGATCATCCCTCCCCAGTGCCTTGGCAGCATTTCTGCCTTGGGCCTTCCTCCCAAGTAGCCCACGAGGACACTGCTGTGGGCCAGGAGGCAGGAATTCCCTGGAGCTTCCTCGTCCCTGCGGGGGGCCGGAGTCTGTAGGGTGGCCTGCGGGAGGGCCGGGGTTCTGGGCACAGACGTGCTGTTCCTTCTCGAAACCGCGGCCTCCAGTCACGGAAGGAACACACCTGCGCTCTTTCCTGTCCCTCCCGTCCTTTCGGTCTTGCCTCTCCCAGGGCTGCAGGCGCCCTCCAAAGCTTCCTGACAGTTCTCTGGGACACCTTCTCTTCTGAGCTCCTTCCGGAGCCAGTGCGTGGAGGGTGGCCGTCCTGGGGCGCGTCGTGCCCAGGGCCTCCCAGCTCCCTGCTGCTCCGAGAAGTGAGCCCGCAGTGTAGACCTGAGCCCCCCCTCACACGCAGTCACAAGGGGAAGGTCTCACCCAGTGGCCACAGCACACACCCTGACCCCGACCGGTCACCGCCGACCTGACCGGGCCTTTGTTTCTACTCGTAGCCAGGAGCGGCCACAATTAATGCACCACCAATTCCCAGCATTATCGCGATGCACTCTGACCTTTTGAGGAGGAAGATGTTTGAATAACCACTTTACAGGTGTGACTGCCCACACCCATGGGCGTAGAGGAGCTAGCCGCAGGGGCGGGGTCTGTAAAGTCAGGAAGGGAGTGGCCACGGGGCCTTCTAGGCAGCGGGCACCTCCTGCGACCTCTTTTCTAGAAGGCCCTATGACATTCCCTAGAGGCCGTGTTGGGTCCTTAGAAGCCCCTCCCTCCACAGCGTCCCCGGCCCCACCAGCCTTGCCTGTGACAGTGTCTCTGTGATTGACGTGAAGCAGACAACGGTCCTCTGTAGCTACCAGCAGCTGTCACGGGAACCGCGGGTGGACACGTTGCCCCGAAGAACCCCCTCTTTCCCGCCAGGCCTCCTTCCTTGCCCCAGCACCCCATTCCTGCTCATTCCCGCTCCCCAGCAGGCAACCCAGTGGGCGGCGGGCCGGTCGGGGCCCAGAGCACAGCTGGAACCCGGAACCCGAGAGAACAAAGGCCTGCAGCCCAGCCGGCTGAACTTGTCATCCGCTTCTGGGCCACCTGCCTCTGACTCCACCAGCCTGTACCCCTGAACTTGCACCTTTCCTGCTCCCTGAGACTCCCGCTGGGGCCTGGACCGAGGTCCCACCTGACTCAGAATTGAATCAACACAGAAAGGAAGAAGGGGCCCAGGAGACCGGGAGGTGGGCCTGGGAGGAAGCATGGCCCCAGGGGACAGACCCGTAGGTCACGGTGACTCTTTCCAGTCTGGAGCCCAGTCAGCAGCCCCCGAGTGTGTAGGACTCACCCTCTCTGCCCTAAGGCGCAGGCTCTTGCCCTGCCCCGGGAGGTGGGCGGGGGTGGGGGTGCGAGATGAGATTGGGCCTCCAGGGATCAGCCCCGGCTGGGAGCAGGCCGGGAACATTGGACTTGATTTTTCATTTGTTTCCTTATTCCTCATGTGGGTTCCTTTGAAGTCGCTGCTTCATCGACCACAGTTAATCTTGATCAACCACAATGTGCTGGGGGGCCCAGATCATAAGGACTCAGCGCCAGTGCAGGAGGAGGGTGGACATTGACAGAACGTTCTGGGGCAGAACACCTCGGGCTCTTCCTGGCACTGCCTTCCCAGCAGGGCCATGCGGTGTTCTGGGGGAAGTAGGGGAGGGTGTGGGCCTGCGGTTGCCTGGGGGGACATTTCAGCTTCACCTCATTCCCAAGCCTCAACCTCCTCATCTGTGAGATGGGCAGAATGACGGCAGGACCTACCGCACAGGGGTGGCCGAGGGCTCAATGAGCACTGTGGGCGCGGTGTCCAGAACGTGCCTGGTGCTGAGCTCGGGAGCTCGCTGGGGTCGGCCAAACATCTTTGTTCTTCTCCCTCTCCTTCCTTCCTTCCTTCCTTCCTTCCTTCCTTCCTTCCTTCCTTCCTTTGCTCCTTCCCTCCTTCCTTTCTTCCTTCCTTCCCTCCCTCCTTCCCTCCTTCCTCCCTCCCTCCCTCCCTCCCTCCCTCCCTTCCTTCCCCAGAGCCCACGCCCCAGCTCAAGCACCCATCCTGCACTGTGACTTGGGTAACCATAACTTCTGTCCATCTACAAATACTCACCCCCGCTCTCTCCCGCCCATCCCACTCTCTCCTCAGGCCCCGACAAGGGTTGACATTTGAGGGAGAGGGTCATTTTTCAGGAAAAACCTTGCCCCGCAGTTTCCAGAGGGCCCCTGGAGGAGTATTTCTGACCCATCCCGAGCGCGGGCAGCACCTGCGGGGGTGCCAAGGAGGCCGCGCCCAGGCTTGCAGCCACGCGCGTGCCTTCCGGCTGGTGGCTTTTAAAAGTAAGCATTTATCTATGTATATCAAACGTCTAGAAAAGCGCATCGCTAATATTTGTACAGCTAGATGAGTTATCACAGCTCTTCACGTGATCACCACCCAAGCACCCCATGTTACCAGTACCCCAAAGCCCCTCTCCTGCCCCCGTCAATCACTGCCCGGCTCTCCTACTTCCCAAAGTTACCATTCTTCTTTTTTTTGCTTTTTTAAATGTTTGTTTATTTTCGAGAGAGAGAGAGAGAGAGAGAGAGACAGAGTGCTGGGGGGGGGAGGGGCAGAGAGAGAGGGAGACACAGAATCCGAAGCAGGCTCCAGGCTCTGAGCTGTCAGCACAGAGCCTGATGTGGGGCTCGAACTCACGAACCACGAGATCATGACCTGAGCCGAAGTCAGACGCTTAACTGACAGAGCCCCCCAGGCGCCCCTTTCACTCTTCTATCTTGTGACGTCATAGGCTGACCTGACCTGCTCTAGAGCTTTGTAGAAATACAGTAAGGCGACAGTGCTCCTTTGTGTCCCCTCTCTTTTGCTCAGCTCTGTACTTGTGAGATTCAGCCATGCAGTAACAGGTGGCAGCAACGGGCTCATTCTCTTGGCTTACCTTCTAATATTATTATTTATTTTGCTTATTTATTCATTTATGTATGTATTTATTTATTTATTTATTTATCATTTATGTCTTCCTAGTCTATCACTCACAGATATTTTGGATGTTCGGGGGAACGCTCCGATGCGCACTCCTGTTATGTTTTTGGTGTGCTCGAACCCTCATTTCCTCCGGGCGTCGTCCTGTGCTCGAACCCTCATTTCCGCTGGGCGTCATCCTGGGAGAGGAGCTGTCTGCGCGTAGGCAGGGCCGAGCCGGACCTGGCCCCTCCCGGCTCCTGAGAGCCTACTGTTAGATTGCCACGAATTTGCAACATTTTGCCCCATTCTCCCCTTCCTTCCCTTGCATTCCCGGGGCCCCTGGGGTTGCTTACGCCTATTGTATCTGTGCGGTATAAAGTGCTAATACTTACCTCTTTCCAGCCCCCAGTTCAGGGATAACCACCCACGACAGGAGGCTTGACACCGTGGAAATCGGCAAATGTTACCGACCAAGCTTAATAGATGTATTGTTCGCTTGCTGGTCGAGACTAAAGGAAGTGATAGAGAAACCGCTGATAAAGCCGGTTGAACTCAGGAGGGTGCTACCTCGACATCGGCGACATTGTCAGCAGTGCGGCGAGCCGAGGACATAGTTCTCCGGTTTCGGAAAACTCTGATCGGGTTCAGGAGAGAAGCCAGCTACTCACGTCGCTGACGAACGAGTGACGTTCGGTGTTGTTTCGCCTTCGTGTTGCATGTTAACAGAAACCAAAACACCGACCCCCTGATATTTGTGTTGGAGCCGCGCTCCCAGAAGCAGTTACGGTGAAGCGCCCATCGGCCTGGGACCGGGCGGAGGAGGGGTTCTGCCGGGCCTGCCAGACCCTTCTCTGAAACGGTTATGCCGATTTCTGTGTCTGCCGGTGGGCTTTTAACAACAAAATTCAGCTGTGCTTGGCGCTCCTGTCTCAGGACCCGTGGCGATGGCCGAGCAAACGAGCGGACACAGGCTGGTCGATAATTATCGGCAAAAGAGTCCATAAGCAAATACTACTTCCGTAGGGGCCGCTGTCGGAAGTGGGGCTGCAGGCGTGGCCACTCGGCGTCCTGGCGGGGGCTGCCCTCTGACGGCCTTGAGGGTCCGAGTGGGCAAGGGAGGCACCAGGCGCGGGGCGGGGACAGCCCGGGAGCGCTGGGGCGGCGGGGCGGTGGGCGTTCTCCTGTAAGTGGCAGCTGGGGGAAGCGAGCCGGGGGGCACTTGCCCTGGCGGATGTGTCCCTACTGCCCGGGTCTCCTGTCCTTCATGCGTCAGCCCCACCGCCCCCCCTGGAAGGAAGCCTGGACCCGGCTGTCCCCGGGGCAGGAGGCTAGCTTGAGGAAGCCGTTCCCTTCTCCAGGCTTCTCTCGCAGGTTCAGTTCTCCTGTCTTGTGTGTCACTGCTCAGTTCCGACCTCAATAAACTCTTTTGTGCGCTGACATCTGTGGGCAACACCAAGTGGCCCATACATAATGAATAAACATTGTCCCAAAATGCACACAAGCCCTTGAGGCTTGTGAATGTGCCCGTTGTTCTCACGGCCCCGGGTGGACGTTTCTGGCTCTCTGTCTCATGCAGAGGTCACGGTGGGGTCAACAATCAATCCCGACTGAGTTGTAGACGTGAAACCGGAAGACGCGGGCTCTGCGTTCGACTCGGACGGTACAGAGAAAAGCTTCTGCCTCCTCCTGAGTTCCTGTGCAAGGAAAGAACGCACGTCCATGACCAGAGGGACGAGCCAAAGGCTGGAACAGGGAGCTTGTCTGGGCCCTGCTGCCGTAGACCCAGGAGGGGCGGGGGGTACAGAGGTCAGAGTGGGGCTTGAGGGAGCGGTCAGGAACGCCATGGAGCCCTAGACTCCCAACGCGTGAGAACGACCCACGGACGTAGAAATGGTATTTTGCATAACTAGACATCAGCATTAGCCTGGGGGGAGAAGACGGAGCTGTGCTCCAAAACAAATTTTATTTTTATTTATTTATTTATTTTTTTAATGTTTATTTATTTTTGAGAGACATAGAGGCACAGCGTGAACAGGGGAAGGGCAGAGAGAGAAGGAGACACAGAATTGGAAGCAGGCTCCAGGCTCTGAGCTGTCAGCACAGAGCCCGACGCGGGGCTCGAACTCACAGACCGCAAGATCATGACCTGAGCCGAAGTCGGTCGCCCAACCGACTGAGCCACTCAGGCGCCCCTCCAAAACAAATTTTAAATAAAGCGCCAGACTTCTATCTTTGACCCCCGTAGTGCCAGAGCCACTCTGGATGCGAGTGAGGCCGGGGGCTTCTTCTCTCCCTGCCCACCCAGAGGTCCGAGGGTCCATCCTACTGACGGAGTGCAGAATGGAACTTCTGGTCTACCACTCCCCATCTGCTTTCTCCGATCTCCCCGTTCTCAGCAATGCCAATCTGTTCTTGTAGCTCCTCGAGGCATCCCTTTCTCCTGACACTCACACCCCACAGCCCCTGGTCACGTAAGCAAATCCCGCGTTGCCCACCTTCAAAACCCATCTAGAATTCAACCCATGCTGCCCCTTCCCCACTGCTGCACCCAGACTAAGCTGTCATGTCTCTCTCACGGATTGTTGTGAACTCCCACAATTCTCTGTCTGCTCCCCTCCTGCCCCTCCCTCTTAGTCTCTTCTCAGCCTCCCCCTCTCCCCATCATGGCTCCTCCCTCCCCCAGAACGAATGCAAAAGTTCTTCCAGTTGCCTGCGCGGTCCCATAATTCCTGGTGCCTATAACTGCTCCCTCAGTCACTTGCTTCTAGCCAGGCCCACCTTGTGGAGGTCGCTGGAAGATGCCAGGGTGGGGGAGTGTGAGGGCTTTCCCAGCCTCCTCCAGAGCTGCCCCAGTCCCTCTCTTGTCTGTCGTCCTTGGGGGCAGGGATCAAGTCTGATGTGTGTTGATGACCTATGGCACTTGATGAGGGCCTGGCCCAGAGCAAACACTCTGTGAGGACGTCTTTGACTGGAGGAAACCCGGCCTCCCCCACTCTCCTCTCTCCGCCTTGCACGAGAGGTCAGGAGCCAGAGTCCACGTCAACCTCCCCAGGCAGGTCTGGGCAGGCCACGTGCCCCCGTGGTGCTCAGAGACTCCATTTTTACAATGGTATCCACGGAACCACTCAGCTCTGAAAGGGTCTGATTTTTTGGTCAGCTTACTTCACGGGAGCAACCTCAAGCCAAAATATTTCCAAATATCCTGGAAATTGCTCACTTCCCTGGCTCTTTCCTCCATTTCCAAATAGCCATCAGGTTCTGCTTCAGCTACTAGGTCCCCATCTGCTTTGCCAACCACTTCCTCAATCTACAAGTCACCTTCACCTTCTGCCTTTATACCCTCACAGTGGCCCTCTGGCATCCATGTTGCATCCCGCCGCTGCCTTCCATCAAGGTGTCACTTCCCCAGTGACCAGGGACTGGTGGTTAAGAATGAGCTGGGCCTGGACTCACCTGGACTCACCTGGATTCACCTGGATTCACCTGGGCTCACTTGGACTCAGTTCCTGGCGCTATCCAAGGCCCCTGCCATTGCCTGCAGATGGGCAAAGCACGTCACCTGTCCTTAGTCACCAATACAGTGACCTTCGGCTCTTGGGGAAGACACCAGTAGCCACTAGGGTTCCATGAAAGCTTACCCGGTAGCCCGGGGAAGCCTGCAAGTGGGAAGCAGAAGGCGTTGTAGAACAGAGAGGTAGGACTTGAGAGCCGAGAGGCAGCAGGCTGGGAGACAGAGCAGAAAGCACCAAGGAGAGTGACTGGGGCTGTGGGGCTGAGGGGAGGGAGAGGGGTGATGGGAGACAGAGAGATGTAGAGAGAGGACAAGGCAGAGAGAGATCTGAAGATGGAGAAAGAGCTAGAAGTCAAAACAGAGAGAGAAGGAGGGAGCGACAGAGAGTTACAGACAGGTAACAGGATGGAACACGGGATCGGAAAGACAGATGCCCTGAGTCAACCACGGGGGACACGCTGCTCAGTTCAGCTTCAAGAGGGAGATTGTGGGAAAGCAGCTCCCACTCTGTCCCCGGTCCTACCAGCCGGCGCCCCCCCCCCCCCATCTCACAGCCCCACTGACCTACTGATCATTTAGAAGTGATTATTTGGGTGCTTAGTCTCTAAGGGTTTGGAGAGTCCCCTCTTTTTGTCTTTGATTTCTAGCTTGATTTGATTTTGATCAGAGAATGTATTTTGTGTGCTTTCAACTTCTTTATGTCTGTTGACATTTGTTTTATGCATCCCAGGACACGGTCAGTCTCGGCGAATGTTCTGTGGGAACTGGAGAAGAACTGTATTCTGCCGCTGTTGGGTCGAGTGTTTCATAAATGCTGCCTACGTCCTGTTGGTTGGTGGTAGTGTTGGGTTCTTCTGCACCCTTGCCATTTGCTGTCTCTCTGTTCTCTCAGTTGTTGAGAGAGGGGTTTGACATCTCCCATTATAATTGTGGATTTCTCTATTTCTTCTTTCAGTTCTATCAGCTTTTGCTTTATGTATTTTGCAGCTCTGTTTTTTGGTGCGTACACATTTAGGATTGTAATGATCTCTTGGTGTCTTGACCCTTTTATCATTACACGAGGTCCCCCTGTGCCCCTAACAGTTTTCTTTGCTCTGAATTTAACTTCATCTGATATCAATACAGCCGCTCTTACTTTTTTTTTATTAATATTTACATGATATGTATTTTTCTATCCTTTCACTTTCAACCTATCTAGGTTGTTATATTTTCTAGTGAGTTTCTTGTAGACAGCCGATAACTGGGTTATGTCTTTTTGAAAACCACTCTGCCAATCCCAGTCTTTTAATTGGAGTGTTTAGATTATTTATATCTGATATAATTATTGATATACTAGGGTTACCTCTGCCATTTTATTTTTTGTTTCCTCTGTTTTTATGTTTTCTTTTTCCTACTGTCCTGTGGGAGACTTAAACATTTTTCACAATTCCATTTTGATTTAACTGTGGTGTTTTCGAGTGTATCTCCTTGTATAGTTTCCTTAGTGGTCGCTCTAGGAATTACTTTGCATACACGATTTGTCATGATCTGCTGGCCTGTTAGGCTGAGTCATGGGCCCCAAAGTCCTAATTCTCAGAACCTGTAAATATGGTATCTTCTGTGACAAAAGAGACTTTGCAGGTATGATTAAACTAAAGGTCTTGAGCTGGGGAGAGTACCCTGGATCATCAAGTGGGCCCGATGGGATCACAGGTGTTTTTCTAAGAAGGCGGCAGGGGAGTCAGGGACAGAAGGTATGGCAATGGGAAACAGAATTGGGAGTGACGTGAGGCCAAGACCCAAGGAACTCAGTCTCAAGAGGCCAGAGAAGGCAAGGAGATGGATTCTCCCAAGAGTCTCCAGAAGGAACACAGCTGTGTGTTCTTCAGCTCACCGAGCGTGATCTGAACCTCTACCTTTAGAACTTTGGGATGATAAATTTGTGTTGTTTTGAGCCACGAGAGCTACTATCCCCAGATTTTAAGCTGTACTTGGAGGGGTAGGGAGAGATGTGTCTGGTTCATCTTTCCATAACTGGAAGGCGGACATGCTGGTTTGAGGTGCTGCTGGGACCCCCAGGCTGAGCCGCCCGGCTCGTGGTTGAGCACACCTCCATCAGGGGGGACATGAGCTCTGGGTGGGCAGTGCGGTCCTGGGAGCGTTCAGCACAGAGACCGTAGTTCAACCCTAAGGAGGGGTGAGATTCTTTGGGGAAAGGGCACAGGGAGGAGAGAGGGGCGAAGAAAAAAGCCATGGAACCGCTGTCAGTTCTGTGGTTTCTCGAGAGTTCCAGGACCATCTCCCGACCACGGAATGGAAAGGGACGCATGGGCACGAGAGTCAGGATGCAGGAAGACTGGGCGCGTTTGGGGAGCAGATGGCACCGAGCCAGTGAAGGAGGGGGGCAGGAATCAGAAAATGCACACAAGTATTGTTCTAGAGAGATTGGGAGCCAGGCCCAGTCCTGCGAGACTGGAGGGAAGAGAAAGCTATAAGGAAGCAGTTCCAAGAGGAAGGAAGACACGGAGAAGGGGCAGGAAGGACGGACAGAGAGAAGCTCTTTGATTGCTGAGTTTCCTTTACAAATGAGGCAACATTGGGCAACGATGTTATTGGTCAGAGCCTTGCTCCCCTGTGCCCCCTGCCCCACCCCCCACTTCCCCCAATCCTCCCTCAAACACCACACACAGCCAGGATGGGGGGAGGGTTTCAGCTCTCTCTTCAAAGGGGCCAAGCAGGTGGCTGAACTTTGTTTTTTCCTGGATGGGTTTGTCTGGAAGTTAATACTTTATTTATGGAGGAAGATTTTGCTTGGGATCAGGACCCGCTCAGTGGATCCAGAAAAGGGGGCATCTTGCTTCCCTTCTCCACCTTCCTCTCACTCCACATGAGCACACAGGAGGTTAAGGATGAGCGGACAGGGTGCCTTGGAGAGAACCCTGCTAGCGCTCTCTGCAACCTTGAGAGAGCGCAAGTTCTGTGACAACATACACTTGTAGGACTGAATGCCGCAGCTCACGTGCGGGCACCCCCTATAGGGACCTCTGGTTTCAGCTGAACAAGAGTAGGTGGGGGGGGGGGGAAGGGGAGGAACTGAATCTGGAGCCGGGAGGGAGAGGTGAGGGGATAGGAAGGGCAGGTGTCCCTGGAGAAGAGAGCGCTGAGAAGAGGCTGGAGAGAGAGGTCCTAGGCCGCCAAGGCCCCTCTGGACATGCCTGTAGGGTTTTGGCTACAAACTAATTCCTTAAGATGAGAGAAACTCTGGCCCGGAAAGAGGAGTGCATTAGAGTTTGGGGGGCTCCGGCCCCCCTGCCTCCACAGGCCTCTCGGCTCATGCCTGCTGTTTCCCCGGTGCCCTCCTGGTGCTCCCCCGCCTTGTCTTTGGAAGCCGATGGGTGCGGGTTGTAGGGGAGGGAAGAGGGCTTTCAGCAGACGGGGGTCCTGGCCTCCCTGGAGGAGTGGGAGCCGGGTGCTGGGTGTGATAGAGGAAATCTCTCCTCCAGCTTTTCCCATGACCCCCGCCAGCTGCTGTCCTCATACCGACGCTGCTCGGGCCACCAGATGCCGTACAGAGCAGGACCAGAACGTCCCCCCTGCTGGGAGGATGCTGCAGGGCACAGACTGGGGAGAAGCAAAGATGGGCAGCCACCCCCACACCTGCCGCGCTGGAGCTCAGCGCCCCGGTTACCCTCGAGGGCCAGTGTCTTCCTGCCTCCGTGAGAATGAGAAGGGTGCTGTCAACTGACTTGTAATCCCAGGATTTTGGGGGTGGGGATTTCGGCCTCTCCACCTGCCTCTCTTGACACTCACCCAGGGAGCGGCTCCCTCAGTGAGGCCCTCCTCTGCGCCAGGCCGTGAGCTGACCTCTGACCTTGAGGATCCAGAGATGGGCTGGCTGCAGCCCTTTCTTCCCAGAGCTCGGCCTCAGGGGGCAGGTACAGGCAGGGGGGTCAGTGAGCCAGGGTCAGGAGCGGAGGACGGGGGAAGAGGCAGGAGTCGGAGGCAGAGGCGTGGAGGAGGAGCTGGAGGGTGGGACAGGGTAAGACCGACACTCGAGAAAATGCGGGCCTTGGAGGGCAGCCACGTGCTCTGTTAGAAGGAGGGGCACATGGAAAGATAACTCTGCCTTTGTCTCTGATGGGGGGGGACTCCCCCCATCCCCCCACGCCCTGCTGCCAGAGCTGCAAGCAACACCTCTGCCGGTGGACGGGATGGACACTCGAAGCACACGCGGCCCCTCCTGATACGGACCGGACGCCCCCAGAGGCCTCTGTCTGTGCCCCCCGTGCCCAGCCGAAGCCCACTCATCGCGGGGACTCACGAGGCTCTGCCGAGCATTTTGCAAGCGTCTCAAACATCAGATTTTAACTCTGCCCACTTCAGGAGGTGGGTGTCATTTCTATGCCTGTTTTGCACATGGGGAAACTGAGGCTTAGACAGGTTAAGAGACTAGCACGGGTCCAGGTGGCTATTTAGAGTGGCGCAGGTTCCAACCCAATCTCCCGTGCTTCTAACCGTGTGTCCCCTGTGCCCGCTGGCCTGCGAGGCTGTCCAGTGAAGAAAGAAGAGACGTCTACTTGGAGCAGGTGGGGCTGGCCCCTCTCGGCCTCGGGGAGCCGGGGAGGAGCAGTGCCAGCCTTGCCCAGGGGGGTGGAGGCAAACAGCGACTCCTTGCTCCTCTGGGCACCCACTCAAGCTCCTTTTCAGCGATGGCCCACCACCTCTGTCCCGCGGGGCGCAGACGGCAGACAAGGAGGCCAACGGCCAGCTAAGCTGCAGACACTGAGCGCCCTGGGGCAGGCCCCCTTCCTGCCAGAACGCGGCCCCCTGGGACGGGTGGCAGCGGTGGCCCCGGGCTCAGGTGCTTCCTGCCTGGAGGGTATCTCTGGCAGGGACCTCATTCCTTCTGGGAAGAAATTTGCACGGTTGGCCCTGGGCCAGCCACTGTCATCTTCCAGGCTGCTCTTGGCTGGCACCTTCCAGGAAGACTTTCCCTGGGCCTGGCCTGCTGCACATTCTCGAATCTCTGTGGATACGGCGATTAGGTGTTCATGGAGTTGGGATTCCTGCCAGGGACATGGGGTTCTATTTCGGCTGGGAGAATTGAAATCTGCTATTGCAAAAGCCAGCATGTTCCCCTGCCCCTCGGACCCTCGGGCAGAATGGCGCAGCGTCACTCCTCAGGTCTGTGGGGGGGCCGGCCCTGTTGGGGGGCCGCCAGAGGGGCAGAGGGTCCTGATTACGAGAGGAGGTAGGTGAGGAGGAGAAGGAGGAAGTGCGCCGGCCAAGGAGATAGAAGCTCTTTGTCTCTGTGGGTTCTTTGTAAATTAGGCAACGTTTGGCAACAAGACCTATTAGTTAAAAAAGCCACCATTTTCCTGCCTGCCGCCCTTCAGCCCAGCTCTCTCCCCACAGCAGCCCCCGCCAATCACCGAGGTGCCTGAAGACTCTCCAGGGCCCTCGGCTATATGCAGGGGGCCAGCTTGGGGCCGAACCTCGGGGCCTTGTTCTGGAAATCACGACCATCATACTGGTCAAGGAGCCGGGGGCTCTCGGTCCACCTCGCCCTCAGTTTTGCCCCCTTTCTGCTCTCCCTGCGGGGTGGTCGGCAAAGGAACAATCATGAGCAGTAACAGATCGCCGGATAAGGAGCGGGGGTCCATGGCGATTTCTAGATCTAACCAACTGGGTGACCACGGGCAGGTTGCTTTGCCTGATTCCGCCCCGTTTGGAAGGCAGGCCCACTGAGGCAGGTCATGGTGCTTCGATGAGGACCGAAAGCCACGCTGATGTGTGGAAGGGGCCGGATAGAGCCTGCTCCGCAGAAGGAGCTTGGTACCTGTGGGTTTTCCTTCTTGCCCAGGTCAAGAGCCAGGGATATCCCTGGATGTCAGCCTCTGTGTCCTGAGCTCTTAGGGAGTTCTGGGCCCTTGAGGGTGACGGACTGGTTGTGGGCCTCGGGGGAGACTCAGTGCTCTGAGTTATTATCTTGTCTCTCTCCTGGGATGGCACCCCAGCCCCAGGTACCCAGGCTAACGTAGCGTTTGCTAGTTTCTAGAGTAATTGCAAGCTACTGATGGGTTAACAACCCACCACGAAATTCCTAAATATTTAAGTGGCCCGTAACCTCGCACGTGGGCAGGGGAGGGATCCCCGGGTTCTGGGGTCTCCCGTTGGCCAGGCCGGAGCCCCTGTGTGAGCAGATATCTCAAGAACTCCTTTCCTCTCGTCTATTCTGTCTAGAGTGGGTTCTGCTCGGAGCCACCCATGCTTCCCAGAGCGCCTCTGGGGGCTTGAGCCTGGAGGACGCCATAGAGGGCAGGGTGCGGGGCTTACGGCATGGCTGCGGGGAGGGCTTCCCTTGTGCCAGTCCTTGTCCCGGCCGAGCGTCCCCGTGTGAATTTCAGGGGTGGAGAGGGGGCGAGGATGCGGGAGATGTTAGTTGGCTTCCCTCGCCCGCCTGCCAAACGCCAGCTCCCGCCGTGCACGGCGGTTTGTGCCACAGCCGCCCTTCTTCGCGCCCCTTATATTCACGCCACGCCCCGGTCTCGGCATTGGGAAACCCATCCCCTGCTCCCCTGCAGGCTCCGGGGAGGCCCTGGCATAGCCAGCTCTGGGCCTCGCCGTCTTTCAAACTTGACGCATTGTGAACAGGATCCTTCACCCACTTCCTGGCCTTCCTCCTCATTCATTCATTCATTCATTCATTGATTCACTCCTTCCTTCAGCCAGTACTGAGCGTCAGGTGCCCATCACACCTACAGGGCTAGCCGGTCAGAGGACTCGAGGACCACTCTGAGGCCCTTTGTCTGGAGGGCTCGGTGGAAGGTGGTAGGAAATCTGAGAGAAGACACAGGGCTGGAGGCGGTGGATGAGTTTCATTTCAGATGCACCGAATTTCGGTACCTACGGGACGTGGAAGAGGGGCGGTTCAGAGGCAGATAGGCGCCTGGTGTGGTGCGCAGGACAGGGGGACGTGACCCTGTGAATCCTTCTTCCAAGAAGAGTTCCAGGCCAGAAAGCCCCGGGTGGTCTTCTGATGTTCCTCGTGTGCTCAGGTAATTGGTCGCGGGGTGCTCCCGCGCCCAAGCCTTTCCTTGGCCGTTTCCTCCACCTGAATATTTTCCTCGTGGAAACGCTGCCCTTCCTCCAGGTGCCTGGGTCAAATGTTCTCCCTCGAACTCTTCTGGAACCCTCATGACGGGAACTGGTGGGTCATTTCTCCTCCCACCCTCACTTTTTTTTAAGATTAAAAAAAGTGCTTATTTATTTTAGAGAGACAAAGCATGAGTAGGGGAGGGGCAGAGAGAGAGAGAGAGGGAGACACAGAATCCCAAGCGGGCTCCAGGCTCTGGGCTGTCAGCACACAGCCTGCTGTGGGGCTTGAACCCACACACCATGAGATCGTGACCTGAGCCAAAGTCAGACACTTAACCGACCGAGCCGCCCAGGTGGCTCGGCAGATGGGCTGCTTAGCGGGGGTCCCCAGCTGAGCACCTGCCTGGCCTGGGGCCGGGTCCTTCCCCCCAGACACAGCATAAAAGCAGTCTGCCCTGTGGTCTAACCGGTCCCAGTTCTGTCTCCGGGCCATCCCTGAAGCTCAGCCTGTCGGCCGTGGCCCCAGGCTCTCTGTGTTCCTGCCAATGCTGCAGCAGACATAAGAGGGTCTCGAGCTATCCCCCCCGGCCCGCCCATCTCACAATCTGTCCTTTTTAAAGTTTGCGCTCAGAGACAGACACACGGCTTGTGACATTTCTTCATTCTTTTATAATCACGGAAAGGCAGAGCCGAGTTGCTGATTGAGCGCTCTTGAGAATTAGTCAATTGTGTCTTTCTTCACTAATTTTGAAACGGCTTCTTGCAATTATTGATGAAAGCAACTTTCAGTGTTGTGACACTGTGTTTCTAAACAATAGGAGACTCTGGGTCTGTCACCCCCAAACCCAGGTGTTGATTCTAGGGTTCTTGTGTCCGGTAAGCCAGGTGACTGCTCGGACCTTACTCGGTGCCTCGCCAGGCTCCACATTTGGGGCAGGGGCCCCCGCAGCTTCCTTGAGGGTCTTGAGGACTTGGGCCAGGTCTGACTCTTCCCGCCCAGCCTCAATGGCGCTGCCTCCCTAGCTACCGCCCACCTGCTCCGGGGAACGCCTCGGTGGACCACGTAAGCCGACAGTCCAAACCAGCTTCCCCGGATGAACGGATTTCAGAATAACGTAGTGGCAAGGCCGACCCGGCAAGAGCCAGGGTTCAGGCGCCTGTGCTTTCCCTCGCCACGGGTGCCTCACTTCTTCGCTTAATATCTCTTGGCGCCGAGGTTCACATTCATACACACGGGGTAGCCCGAACTGTCTGAGGCTGCCATGTGTCCCACGGCACGCGTGACGCCACACTCTGTGACACCCCCCAGACGTGGACATTTGATTTGCTTCCATTTGGTTAATGACATGCAGTGCCGCCCTGGGGACCCTGGTGTGTGAGCCGTTGTGCCCCGTGGGAGTGTGTTTACAAGAGTCACTTAGCAGTGTCCTAGCTTTAGACTTTAGAAAAACATCTTCCCGAAATAGGGTCCGCTTATATATGAGGACAAAATGGGACATTTATCAAAATGAGGTTCCCCCCCATTGCCAGATATGAAAAGAGCCCAAATGTCCATCGACCGATGAATGGATAAAGAAGATGTGGTGTATATATACACAATGGAATACCTACTCGGCAGTCAGAAAGAATGAAGTCCAGCCATTTGCCACAACGTGGCTGGAACTAGAGTGTAGTAAGCTAAGGGAATCAGTCAGAGAAAGACAAAGACATGATTTCACTCATATGTAGAATTTAAGAAACAAAACAGATGAACATAGGAGAAGGAAGGAAAAATAAGCTAAAAACAGAGGGAGGCAAACCGTAAGAGACTCTTAAATACAGAGAACAAACTGAGGGTTGGTGGAGAAGGGGTGGGTGGGGGATGGGCTAAATGGGGGGCGGGCATTAAGGAGGGTACTTGTGATGAGCTCTGGGTGTCACGTGTAAGTGACGAATCACCAAATTCTGCTCCTGAAACCGCTACCGCACTGTATGTTAACTAACTTGGATTTAAACTAAAAAAAAAAAAATAGGGTTCCCATCTCCCACCTCATGCCGCCACAAAACAAGACAAAACAAAAGTTAGGACAGCCTTCTCACTGGCAAATGAGGGGACAAGGGGACAGCTGTTAGCACTGGGTGGCCATCACTTCCTCTGAGACCTCTGGCTCTGGTTCCTGGGAGCTGTACCATGTTCTCGGTGGAGCCGGGAGAGACCCCGCGGGGAGCCGGGGTCAGACTCTGGGCAGCGTCTGTCACCGCAACCAGCGGTCCCAGGCTGCTGACCTAAGGCCGGGGGCAGCTGGGTCCTGTGCTGAGCTCTGGGCTGGCCACTGGGAGGGGTGCGGGGGTCCCCCTGGGTGCGGGGGTGCCCCCTGCCCTGACCGGCTCCCAGACACTTCAGACCCATCTGCTAAAGGAAGGGTGACCTCACTGTTCTGATCACAAATGATCCCAGCTGATCCCTGCCATGCCACCAACCCTCTAGGAGGCCCTGAGACCAGACGAAGGACCAGACTCAGGGGCCGACCCTGGGGGTGGGGGAGGGGGCTTGCAGACTCGGAGAGGGAAAGCTGGTCCCAGTAACCAGGCGGGAGGGACCAGCAGCATGGGGGCTGGGTGTCCTGTCTCCTGGTGCTAAGCGCCTCTCAGACACTGGTCCTTCCCCCCACTCACCTCTGTTCCCCCTCACCGCCCCTCCTTCTTGGCCTCAAGGAACTAGTCCGAGGTTGAGGGGGGAGGGCAGCGGGGTGCCGATTGGGCCACAGGGCGGGGCACACCTCGTGAGGTCATCGAGCCCCGGATAAAGGGGTGCAGAACCTGCTCGGGTGGCAGAGCCTTCGTTCGCTGGTCGCCTCAGGAACCCGGAATGAAGCTAGTCTTTCCTGCCCTGCTGCTCCTGGGGGCCCTTGGTGAGTGCGGGGGCCTGGGGGCGCGCCCCTGCCAGCTGGGCGCCCCGGTCGCCAGACCCGCGGGGTGGGCGCCAGTGTCCCCGCGCCCCGCGGGGAGGGCGCCCCTCTATCCCTGCGCCCCGTCGGGTGGACACCTGTGTCCTCGCGTCGCACGAGGTGGGCGCCTGTGTCCCCGAGCCCAGCAGGGTGGGCGCCCCTCTGTCCCTGCGCCCTGCCGGAGGGACGCCCGTGTCCCCCCTCCCCCGTGTCCCCGCGTCGCAGGAGGTGGGAGCCTGTGTCCCCGCGCCCCGCGGGGTAGGCTCCCCTCTGTCCCTGCACCCCGCCGGGGGGACGCCCGTGTCCCCGCGACGCGCGAGGTGGGCTCCTGTGTCCCCGCGCCCCGCGGGGTAGGCGCCCCTCTGTCCCTGCACCCCGCCGGGGGGGACGCCAGTGTCCTCACGCCCCTGGGGGTGAGCGCCCAGAGCCTGCAGGTGGGAGGCTGCGGCGGGTGGGGGTGTAGGGGGCTCGGGACGGGTCCCGCCCACCAGCCCACCCGCCTGGGGAGGAGCCAGAGCAGAGCTCCTGCGGGCTGATCCCGGAGTTCCCGGGGCGGCGCAAAAAGTCCCAAAGGACCTTTCCCAGTATGTCCCACCAGGACCTTTGGTACCCTCAGGACTGTTGCAGGCTTTTTACTTGAAAGGAATTTGAGACCCAGAGAGCGTCCTGGCTGGCAGAGGCTGGCCGCGCTGGGGCGGGAGCTCCATCCCAGCCCCCCCCCGCCCCTCCCCTTCCCCCCCCCGCTCCTCCCCTTCCCCCCCCCCCGCCCCCCGCCCTTTGAGGTCAGAACACTGCATGTCTGCCCAGAAGCGATCACACGATGCCCCCTTTGAGGAAGTTTCCATCCAGGCTCATGGGGGCAACAGCTGAGTGGCTGACGCAGGCCAGGTGCTGGCTGGGGATACAGGAGGGGCCAGCCCCAGCCCTCCCAGCTCCGGGAGCATGTGGTCTTGAGGGGGGGGGGGGACGTGTGGTTTCAGAGCCCGCTGGGGAGAGCTGTTGGGGGGGAGCATGAGCTTGTGGTGCATTTGGCGACCCCAGTGTTTGGGGGGCTGGGACTGTGGATTTGGAAAGCCCCTGGGTGGTCCATTAGTCTCCTAGTTCAGCCGAGGGAAGACACGAGCTGCACCCGTGGGTTCCCCATTCCTGCTGCCGTTCGTGCCCTCCCCCCACCCGGCAGCATGGTCTCCTGTGAGGCTCCTCCTCTTCACCCCCAGGCCCCCTCCGTCGCCAAGCCAATTTCTGACCCCAGCTCCCTATTCCTGCCCCTTCTGCATTCCCAGCGCTTTTCTGCTCAGTTCCTGGCTTTCAGTCCGCCCCCTCCCCCATTCTAGACAGAGCTCCGATCTCTACTCTCTTCCTGAGAGAGCCCTCCTTCCTCTGAAAAAAGACCTCCTCGGACCCGTTTGGAGGCCTTTCCATGCTCTGACCCCAAATCCTTCACTAGCCCCTGTCTCTACTGCGGCCCGCCTCTAACCTAGGCAGCCTACATAGGCAAGCTAGCCTGGTGGGGAGAGCAGGGGGTTTTGTGTCTGACTACACAGGTTCGAATCCTAGACTCAATACTTACTGGCTGTGGGACCTTGGGCAAGCCACATAGCTAGCTAAAGACACGATTCCCTCACCCGGAAATGACGGTGGCAGAACTCGGAGAGTTGGAAGGCTCGATGGCCAGAGAAGGTGTGAGGTCCCGAGGAGAGCTCCTGACATGCAGCGTGCTCGCAACACTAGCTGTGCACGTGGGTCCCTTGTTCTCGCCTCCAGGAATGCCGCCGCCGTACTTACCGGCCGAGGTCCTGGGGACCTCACTTCTGGTCTGGCGTTTGTCTCTTCTAGAGCATTCATCACACTTAGCTCCCTCTTGTTTGACTTTTTTCTCTCCAGATGAGAGGCGAGGTCTTGTCCCATCTGCTTACACGTTCCTCTGTATGACGCACAGGGCCGTGTATACAGAAGGCACCCAGTAAGTGCTTCTGGGTCACCAGCGGCTGAATATGACCCGGTTAACTTCTGTGGCATGACCGTCGCATGAAGACCGGGGATAGATTCCATCCTTTGGGACGCCCTGGGAGTCTGGAGAAGGAGTTGTGGCCGCATGCCCCTGAGCCCGTGCTGACTCGGCCTGGGAGCCACCCCCTCCCCATCCCCTCCCAGGGAGCCTCAAATACCTCGGGGGGGGGTCTGACTGTGCAGGGGATGGGTCACGAATAGGAGGTAGCAGAGGGCTGAATGTTCCGCTCTAAAGCGTATCCAAATGGGAAAGGGGCTTTTGCAATCAAGTGTGTGTGTGTGTGTGCGCGCGCGTGGTGCGAGTGTGTGTGATAGCTTTATTGAGGTATATTTTACATACATTCACCTACTTCAAGTGTACAATTCAGCGATTTTTAGGAATTTTGCCAAGTGGCACCACCATCCCTGTGAAATCGTTTTAGTACATTTCCACTCCCCGCGTAAGATTCTGCACGTCTGTTTATAGTTACTCTCCATCCTCACCCCAACATCAGACCAACCGCTAATTATTTTCTGTTTCATAAATTTGCCTTTTAGGACCTTTGACATATAAGTGGGATCGGACAACAGGGGGCGTCTGGGGTCTGGGGCTTCCTTCATCTGGCATAAGCGAGGCTCATTCATACTGTCGTGCGTTTCACTAGGTTTTTCCTCCTTACCGCCCATGAATACTCTATCGTGTGCCTGTCCCACCTTTTGTCTAGCCGTTCACTGGGGGCCGGACTTTCAGGCTGTTTCCCATTTTTGTCATTTCTGAACAACGCGGCTGTGAATATCCACACGGGACTCTTGACACAGACATACGTTTTTACGACCTATGTTTCTATTTCTTTTGGGTAGACATCTAGAGGTGGGGTTGCCGGGCCACACTGTTTCACATTTCGAGAAGCCGCCAACCTGTTTCCCAAAGTGGCTCTATCACTTTCCGTTCTGAGCAATGTGGAAGGGGTCCCCTTTCTTCCCATCAACACCAGCATTGTTATCCTGTTTTAGTTATTACAACTACGCCCAGTAGACGTGAGACGAATGTCTCATTGTGCTTTTAATTTGCGCTTCCCCAAAGACTGATGGTGTTGAACAGACTTGCGTGTGCTTCTTAGCCATTCACGGAGCTTCTTTGGCGAAATGTCATATCTTCTGCCTATTTAAGATTTTTTTAAATGTTTATTTTTGAGAGAGAGACAGAAGGTGTGAGTGGGAAAGGAGCAGAGAGAGAGGGAGACACTGAATCTGAAGCAGGCTCCAGCCTCCATGCTGGCCACACAGAGCCTGACGTGGGGCTCCAACTCACAAACCGTGAGATCATGACCCAAGCTGAAGTCGGACGATTAACCAATTTAGCCACCCAGGTGCCCCTCTTCTGCTTATTAAAAAAAAATGTTTATTTATTTATTTTGAGAGACAGAGAGAGAGACAGCAAGGCAGGGGAGGGGCAGAGAGAGAGGGAGAGACGGAATCCCAAGCAGCCTCCACACTATCAGCATAGAACCCTACTCGGGACTCCATCTCAGGAGCCGTGAGATCATGACCTGAGCCCAGATCAAGAGTCAGGTGCTCAACTGACTGAGCCTCCCAGGCGCCTCTGTGTTTCTATTTTCTTAACTGTCTTTTAAAACCCAAAAGTTTTGAATTTTGATAGGCCGCTTTATCAAGTTTTTCCATTTATGGACTGTGCTTTTGGTGTCATGGCTAATTCAACATTGCCTATGCCATGGTTGCAAAGTTTTCCCCTGTGTTTCCTGCTGAAAGTTTAATTGTTTTGTCTCTTATGCTAAATGCTATGTAAATTTCTGTGTATTCTGGGTGGTGGGGCTCTAAGTTAATCTTTTTTGTATATGGATATATGTTGTCCTGGCGCCCTTTGTTAACAGACTGTCCTTCTGTCAATGAATGGCCTTAGTGTCCTTGTCTAAAATCAATGAACTGTAAATACAAGGATTCTGTTTCATGGATCTATAGGTCTGTCTTTATGCTAATATCACCCCGTTTTGATAACTTCGGCTTTATAGTACGTTTTGAAATTAGGAAGTTAAATTTCTCAAGATTTGTTCTTTTTCAAAATTGTTTGACTATTATATATAAATTCTACGAAAATCAATTGTAAGTATAAATTTTATAGAATGATTTTGGCTATTTTACATCGACTTATTTATCTTCTATAAATCGTAGAATGTGTAAATCGTTTGTCTATTCCTGCAACCCTCCCCTCCGCCCCCCCGCCCCCCCCCCCCCGCCCAGCCTGCTGGAATTTTGATAGGGTGCGCGTAGGTTTTCCAAATCAATTTAGGAGAGTTACCATCTTAACAATATTGAATTTATAAAGCACGAACAAAATGTTTCTCCATTTCTTTAGAGCTTTAATGTCCCTCAGCGAAGTTTTAAGTTTCGGGGCGTAAGTTTTGTATTGTTTTGTTAAGTGTTCCCCGAAGCATTTAATTCTTTTCGAGGTGACCGTGAACAGAATTTTCTTCATTTGATTTTTGGATCCTCCAAGGCTTATGTGCAAAAACGCAATCGCTCTTCGTATACTGATCTTGAGTCCCGTGACCTCGTTATATTTACGTATGAGTTCTAATGGCCTTCTCTGTTTTCCTTGGGATTTTCCACACAGAGGATCACGTCATCTGCAAACAAAGGCAGTTTTACTCCTTCCTTTCTGGTCTGGGTGACTTCTATTGCATTTTCTCATTACGGTGGCTAGGATCTCCGGTGTTGCGTTGAACAGGAAAAGTGGGAGCGGAGACTTGATCTTGGGGCGAACGCCTTCAGTCTTTCACCATTTTAATGTAATGGTGAAAAACTGTAGGTTTTTCATAGATGCCATTTATCATGGCACTTAACCACGTGGTGGTTAAGACCCGTGAGCAAAGCCGGTCCGGCCTCCTTCCTAACGGCATGGATTCTATCAGCAAGGCAGGCTCAGATGGCGAGCCAGTCTTTCCGACAGAGAGGCGAGGGGCGGTGACTCGGGCCCGTTGACCCACTTGGCGCCACTCAGTGTGGCCGCCGACAAGGAGTCGGGTGTGTTTAAGTTGCCTTGGCGTCCGCTGGGGCACGTTCTTGTAGACACGATGGCGTAGAAGAGACCCGATTCTGGGCTGGATTTCGCCGCTGCCGAGCGGCCAGTCTCTCAGCCGCCTCAAGAGCCAGTTTCCATATGAAGGAAGCAGGAGCCAGAGTCCCTTTCGTGCCTGCCTCCCAGCTCCAAGTGGGGCACAGCAGGCGGAAGAGCTCCACAAACTGAGGTCAAGGCTCATGATCGTTTTTTAGACGTAGGAAATGCGTCAGTTACAGGAAGGAGAAGAATCCGGGGTCTCTGACTGTCTCCTTGAATTTACTGGGAATCACGGCCCTCTGGCCAGCAGAGAATGCTCGTTAGACAAATCAAGACACTTCCACTTGAGGGGGGTGGCCTGACTTTGAGGCCGAATGGAGAGGAAAGAGGAGGAGCAGAGCGAGGGAGGAGTCTGGATAAGTCTGTCAGAGAGCGAGGGGGTCTCCCCCGTGGGCAGTGGTCGAGCCCTTACTCCTTGCTTCTTCCTCCCAGGACTGTGTCTGGGCGCCCCCAGGAAAAGCGTTCGGTGGTGCACCATATCACAAGCAGAGGCAACAAAATGCTCCAAATTCCAACGGAATATGAGGAAAGTGGGTGGCCCCACTGTCTCCTGCACAAGGAAAGCCTCTCGCCAAGAATGTATCCAGGCCATCAAGGTAAGTCAGTCCCGTGTGTTGGTTGGGACCAATCTGAACGGGAGGGGATGGAATGGAATAAAAGAGAAAACGTATTTTCTCCTTCGCTCTCTGCTTTTCTTCCTGGGCACCTGTGGCCTGGGAGTGCTCCTTCCTCACAGGACACAAGGATATTTTGAAAGCAGATATTAACATTCTAAAGTGGAGACATCACGTGTGGGGAAACCGGTTGCAACACAAATTTTTATTTTGAAAGAGAGAGAGAGAGAGAGAGAGAGGGAGCACGAGCAGGGAAGGGGCAGAGAGAGCGGGAGAGAAAGAGTCCCAAGCAGGCTCCACGCTGCCAGCGCAGCGCCCAACATGGGGCTCGAACTCACGGACATGAGTGAAATCATGACCTGAGCTGAAACCAATTCGGATGCTTAACCGACTCAACCACCCAGGCGTCCTGGCACTTACATTTTCCAAAGTAATGGCAATAAAAGGGAAAGCCTGTCATGCTGGTGATTTTAGAGTCAAACTGACCTTCATGGTGGGTGGCGTTCCAAATCGACATTCCAAATCTTCTGGAAAGCAGGATAACAAGAGCAGCCGGGGCCGTGAAGATTAACATGCTTGTTGTCTGAGCGATTCCACCCTCAGATGCCCGTCCCGAGGCCACAGGCCATCAGAAGGAAGAAATTCAAAGCTATCCATGCAAGCGTAGATTTCACAGTAACTAGGGAGTGCTGGACATCCGAGGGGTTATTTGGTAAACTATAGAACGGCGACATTATGAAGCCAATAAAATCAATAAAGGCTCTGCAAAAGTATGAACACTATGCTGTTTTAGAGGAATAAAGTGGTCCACAGCGTATTATCTGTACCAGATGGCAAATCTAAGAAATATGGAAGTATCTGAGAGGTGGTATGCCAAAGAGGATGAACATGGTTTATTATGAGAATTTTAAGATAGTGGCATAGTTCTATTTCCTATTCAGTAAAAAAGAACTTAAAAGAAATCAATATAGAACTTTCTAGAGAAAGCATCTAGAATAAACACCTTCATTTATTATTTCTTGTATTTATTTATTTGAGAGAGAGAGAGAGAGAGAGAGAGAGAGAGAGACCATGAGTGGGAGAGAGGGGCGAAGAGGAGAGAGAGAGAGAGAACGAATCACAGGTAGGCTCCATGCTCAGCTTGGAGCCTGACGTGGGCTTCATCCCAAGACCCTGGTCATGACTTGAGCCGAAATCAAGAGTCGGACACTCAACCAACCGGGCCACCCCAGCGCTCATAGAATAAACAACTGTAAATATAAAGGACTGTGAAGGGCAGGAACGATGAGGCGATACAGGCGGGGAGGCTCATGGGAAAGAGACAATATGCCAACCTCTGTAGTTAGAGCTGTTGGGCCGATGCCATTGCCTTCAAAAGAGGGAACTTTGGCTCACGCCGCCAAGTGAACATGGACCCAAAGGCGACCCTTTTGAAGATCCTTCCAGCCTTTTGGAGATCCTTCCCGATCTTTCTGACCTCCTGAAATCCAATTGCCGGGGTTAGGGCGGGCTCTCTCCTGAAGCTGGTCTGGCCTCTTCGCTTTCAGGCAAACAAGGCAGATGCTGTGACCCTTGAGAGTGGTCTCGTGTTCGAGGCAGGCCTGGAGCCTAATAAGCTGCGACCTGTGGCGGCCGAGGTCTATGGGACCCAAGCGGGTGAGTGGTGCCTGGAGATCCCGGCCTCGGGCCGGGCTCTGTGCGGTCAGAGTGGATGAGACCCAGATGCGGGGTCTCAGACAGCACCCTGATTGCAGAGAACAGAGTCCCTGGGTTCTTTGGGCCCAAAGCTGACCCGCCGGGGGAGGACGCGTGTGTGCTCCCTGGGGAAATAGAGCAGGTCCAAGGGAAAGACAGCCCGGGGCTCCCCTTTCCACCAGGGCGAGGCCAAGTCGGGCTGTTTTTCTCCCTCTGGTTTGGGCTAAGAGCTTTCAATCCTCTCCGTCCCTTTGCAGAGCCACGAAGCCACTATTACGCTGTGGCCGTAGTAAAGAAGGGCACCAGCTTCCAGCTGAACCAACTAAAAGGCGTGAGGTCCTGCCACTCAGGCCTCGGCAGGACCGGCGGCTGGAAGGTCCCGATGGGGACGCTCCGTCCGTTCTTAAACTGGGCGGGGCCACCTGAGCCCCTTGAGAAAGGTAAGCTGGCTGGAGCGTTGTGGGCGATCTCTGGGGAGTCGGGGGGAGATGTCTGCCCGCCGGTGGCACACACAGGCCACTTTGTAAACGTGTGTGATGAACCCCAGGGGGCCCGCTGCCCCGGCCGCCCTTGGGAGGCGGCAGCTGAGCCTGCTGTCGGCCAGGGTGCGTCTCTGAGCTCCCAGCCTCACACCAGAGGCTGTCCCGCAGGGGCAGAGGACGGGGCTCTGTCTCCCTCGCTCTCTCTCTCTCTGCCCCTCCCCGGTTCGCGCTGTCGTCGCTGGGAGGGGTGACGCGCTGTGGCGGGACTGGCTCAGTCTCTGTGGTCTGTTTCTCTGTGTTCGACAGCCGCGGCCAGTTTCTTCTCCGCCAGCTGTGTGCCCTGCGCGGACGGAAGACAGTACCCCAACCTCTGCAGCCAGTGCGCGGGGAC
Organism: Paguma larvata; assembly: GCA_030068075.1. Classification (NCBI taxonomy): domain Eukaryota; kingdom Metazoa; phylum Chordata; class Mammalia; order Carnivora; family Viverridae; genus Paguma; species Paguma larvata. The sequence goes on along the minus strand of CM057842.1, from coordinate 15,141,162 downwards.
GGGGGAGAATAAATGTGCCTGCTCATCCCAGGAGCCGTACTTTGGCTATTCTGGGGCCTTCAAGTGAGTGAGGAGGCCCTCTTCCCCCCCAGCGGCCTGAGCACCATGCGTCCTCGGGCCCGGGGGCCTTAACTCTGGCCCCAGACACTGCTCGGCCTGCGGCAGCGGCCACACAGCCGGTCTCGTTCTCCTGCTGCTGGGCAGATGGAAGTACCGAGTTCCAAGGAGGCACTGACTTTGCCTGTGCCTGTGCCCCTCCGGTCCCCTCCCACCGGGTCCCCCCACATGCCCCTCACCTCTACCCCAGCCTGGAGAGCCATCACCCCGACAGTGGTCATTCCTTGCCCCCGTAGAACCCTGACTCTGGCTTTGTTTTGTGCTGGGATGTCCCGGGCTCCCCTGCCGACTTCGGCCCTCCCCCTAACCACAGAGGGACTGAAAGGGTCTCGCCGTAAGACGACTGGTCCCTCGCTCCCGGAAGGACAGCCAGAGTGGCCAGGCTGACGGGGTCTGCCCTGCTCAGGCAGCTCCTCCAGCCGGGAGACAGCGAGCTCTGCCCGACTGCCCCCTGCACCCTCCTGCCCCCCCGCACTGAGGCCGACGCTGCTTCTCTCCCCACATCTGCCTGCTGGGCTCAGGCGTTTTTGCAGAGCGAGGCCGCCCTGCCCGGCCGCCAGCCTGGGCGCCTTGGCCCACTGGGTCCCGGGAGAAAGAACCACGGTTTGCCCTTTCGGCCCCTCACGCAGGAGGTGGGGGCCGCTGGCTGGTCCCCGAGCCCTCCCTCCTCGCCATCTACCTGGAGGTGGCTCCTGCCGCCCTCCAAGATGGGCTGCTCCGAAGCCTCCGAGGAGGCGCACCCCAGGGCCCTGCTCCCCGGGGAGGCGTGAGGCAGAAGCTGAGGACGGCTGCTCCGTGCTGACCCTTCTGGGGCTTTCTCATTTCACAGGTGTCTGCAGGACGGGGCTGGAGACGTGGCTTTCGTCAGGCACTGTACCGTGTTAGGTAAGAGGCAGGAGATGAGCTCCGGGTCCTGCCTCCTGGCATTTCCCTTTCCCGTAATTCTGAGTGTGGAGCCTCTCTTCCTGGCACGCTGTTATCGAGGTTTCCTGCGGGGCGTGCCTCTTTGTTCCGTGTTATTTCCTACTTCCCTTTTTATTTTATTTTATTAAAATTTTTTTTAATGTTTATTTATTTTTGAGAGAGAGAGAGAGACAGAGCACAAGCAGGGGAGGGACAGAGAGAAAGAGAGAGATACAGAATCTGAAACCGACTCTAGGCTCCCAGCTGTCAGCACAGAGCCCCATGCGGGGCTCGAACTCACAAACCTCGAGATAGTGACCTGAGCTGAAGTCGGATGCCAAACTGACTGAGCCACCTAGGTGCCTCTATTTTATTATTATTTTTTTAAGTTTATTTCTTTATTTTGAGAGACAGAGACAGCATGAGTAGGGGAGGGGCAGAGAGAGAGAGAGAGAGAGAGAGAGAGAGAGAGAGAGAATCCCAAGCAGGCTCCATGCTGCTGGCGCAGAGCCCGAGGTGGGCCTCGAACCCACGAAATCTTGAGATCATGACCTAAAACCGAAACCAAGAGTCGGATGCTTAACTGACTGAGCCACCCAGGCACCCCTTACTTCCCATTGGAAGCATCAGCTTTCTCTAAATCCTCCAGTACCCACTGCCTTTCTTTTCCTCAGAGACACCCCCGCCTCGGTACCTGACATGGGGTTTCATAAATTCGCTAGTCGTTTTATAATCCTGGCTATTTTTCTATTGAGCGTAATGCCAGTTCCTTCATGATTCTGATTCAGAGAGGGGCATTCTTTCTTTTTTTTCCTTTTTTAAGTTTATTTATTTATTTTGAAAGAGACAGAGTGAGAGTGACGGGGGAGGGGCAGAGAGAGAGGGAGAGAATCCCAGGCAGGCTCTGCGATGTTCGTGCACAGACCGTGAGATCACGACCCGAGTTGAGATCAAGAGCCAGACGCTTAACTGACCGAGCCGCTCAGGCGCCCTGGTGTTCTTCCTATTTAGATATCAAGGCATCGTTGATTTTGGACTTGAGGAAGATCTTTTCTTGGTTAAAAAATATTTCAGTCAATAGCAGCTTTTGCTGATCAGAGGTCTTTGATATCGACGGGCTTAAATCCATCAGATTTGCCTTGTTGGTTTTGTGCTCATGGGGTCTTTTAAAGATGCCCCTTTTGGGGTGCCTGGGTGCCTCAGTTGGTTCAGCGTCTGACTCTTGATCTTGGAGGTCTTGGCTCGAGTCAGGATTTCCCAGTTTGTTTGACAGAGCCCCGTGTCGGGCTCTGCACTGACGGCCCGGAGCAAAGCCTACTTGGGATTCTGTAATCCCCCACCCCACTCACGTGCATACACACACACACACACACACACACACACACACACACACTTTCTCTCTCTCTCTCTCAAAATAAATAAACTTAAAAAAAAACTTCCACTGATAAATGGAGGCCCTTCAAGTTTATATATATAGCCATGGATCTGTTTCTGAGCTGTTTTGTTTCTCTGGGGTATTTGTATTTTTCTGCTTTTCTTACCCAAGCTTGTACTCTTAATATCTGGGTATCCAGGGGGGTACAGGGGTGGAGTTGGTGGAGAGAGATCTCACCCTGCACTTTGCCGTTCATTGTCAAATTTTTTAAAGCTAAAAGTGTAGAATTATTTTGCTGGATTTCTAGAAACGTCATACTTTAATTTCAGTTAGAATTGTTTTGAACTTAAATTGATCCGTGAGAAACTATATTGTAATGTTACATTGTCTAATTCCTGGTCATGATACTTTTTCCTCCTTTGATCACGCCTCTTTTTATGTCCTTCAAGAGAACTTACAAATTTCTCTTCCTTGGTCTTGCGCATTTCTTTGTGTGAGGTTAGTTACTGGGTCTTTAATGGTTTGGGTTGCTATTATAGTCTCTGATATTCTGATTTGGCTTCCACTTTGCTAATGAGGATAACACTTAGTTTTGGAAGTGCTACCCTGCTGGGTACCCTTATTGGTTCTATTCCTTCTTCCTTGGTTTTGTTGGCTTTTCTGTTATGTAGATGACTACATCATGTTTATTTTTTATTTTTAGGTTTTTTTTTTGCGGGGGGGGGGGGAGGGCACAGAGAGAGAGGGGGTGGGGAATCCCAAGCAGGCTCCACGCCCAGCATGGAGCTCAATCTTACAACCGTGAGATCATGACCTGAGCAGAAATCAAGAGTCAGACGCTCTACAGACTGAGCCCCCCAGGCTCCCCCATGGATCACATCATCTTTAAACAGAGTTTATCTTCTTCCTTCCAGTGGTTACTCGTTCATTTTGCCAGTTGTGTCTGGCGCTATGTTGGCAACAGGACAGCTGACATTTTCGCTTTGCTCTGGTTTTGAAGTGAAAGCTAACATTTTCTTCTGTTAGTATCATTTTGCTGTAACCGTTTTGATAAACGGCATTTGTCAGGTTCGAGAACTTTACTAAATTCCTCATATTACTAGTTTCCTGAAACGAACAAACAAAAAACCCAACTACACATGATGTTGAACAGACTCCTGCTTTTTCTGCGTCTATTAAGATGATCTCATGGTACTTGTGAATGGCGTGGAGTACTTTGGTTTTTAGACGGCTGGCCATTCTTTTGTTAACTGATAAACCTTAATCCTGTTCTATTAGTTTTTAAAATACTCTGTTAGGTTGAGTTAGCTAATGTATATTTGAGAGTTTTGCACGTATGCACGTAAGTAAAATAAGCCTGTAGTTCTTCGCTCCTGTACTGCTCTCTCTGATTTCGAGATCAAGGTTGTACTAACCTCATAAAATGTCTTGGACAGGTGCCTGTCACTTTACGTATTGTCACTAGCATGCTTCTATCTGAGATACATTAACAGTTCCAAATTGGGCTGAACTCATTCATAAAAACAGCCTTTCCCCTTCTTTTGAGAACACCTAATGTTGGGAAGTGATTCAACCGTACATCCTGCCTTAAAAATGTTTGTAGTTTTTTATTCTTTCTAGAGAGGTGGGTAAGACGGCCCCCCCTGGCTGATGCGCTGGGATTGCCTCTACTCTAGGACTTTTCTAGGAGGGGTTGCCGAGGAAAGACGTGGGGTCCGGTTCAGCCTCCTTGGCTGGCCAGGCAGCTGGTGCAACAATCCCAGAGCAGCCTGTGTGATCCCGAGGAACACTGGGCTAACCCCCAAGGCTTTCTGGCTCCTATCTTTAGTTTTTTTGAGTGTCCCAGAGCCATCCACTGCCTTTCTGACCCCCTCCCCGCAGTTTTGTAGAGTACATATGATGTCTCCTCTAGCTCACGGTGTGGGGGAAGGGGAACTCCAGCTCCCGGTGAATGCCTACGGTGGGCTCATCCGGGCTGCCCTCCACCTCCGCCTTCCCCCAGAGAACCTGCCGGACAAGGCTGACCGGGACAAGTTCGAGCTGCTCTGCCTGGACAACACTCGGAAGCCAGTGGACGCATTCAAGGAGTGCCACCTGGCCCGCGTCCCTTCTCACGCTGTCGTGGCCCGAAGTGAGAACGGCAAGGAGGAGTTGATCTGGGAGCTTCTCAGCAAGGCGCAGGTGTCCACCTCCCCCACCCTCCCCCCTGAGGCCCTCCCCACCTGCTTGGATTTCCCCGGGAGCGGGGCGGGGGGGGGGGGGGGAGGGAAATTCCTCCAGGATTTCCCAAATTTCCTACTGCTCTAGAAGCCTCTCTGCACAAAAGTTAACACCTTCAGTGTGCTCCGGGCAGCAGAAACCATCCCGGTCTCTGCAGCGTCACTGATGAACGGTGTCGCGGGGGCCGCAGCAGCAGCAGGGGGAGATTCCCAGGACTCTACGGTGCCCGGAGCCTAGCAACTTTTGAAGCCACAGCTGAAGAAGCCACGGGGCCAGTCCCTCCACACGAGGGAGTGAACCAAGATCCCCGCCCTCAGAATCGTCCCCAAGCTCCAGACGCCCTGTTTCAAGAGTGTGCTTTTCTCTCCTCCCTATTTCCCGCTGACGCTGTGATTCCATTTTTCCTTAATTAGGACAATTTCGGAAAAAACAAGTCACCTTCGTTCCAGCTGTTCGAGTCCCCTCAAGGGGAGAAGGATCTGCTGTTCAAAGACTCTGCCATTGGGTTTCTGAAGATCCCCTCCAAGGTCGATTCTGGGCTGTACCTTGGCTTCAACTACCTCACTGCCATCCAGGGCCTGAGGGAAGGTGAGTGAGGTCCGGGCAGGCCCCGGGGGCGGGGTGGTGGGGGTGCTAAGCCAAGGGTGAGTGAGGCCTTCCAGAAAGTACTCTCCCTTCTCCGGCAGCACAGCCCTGCTCTGGAGTGGCCACTGTTCCATTTGAGGCAGATGCCAGTGTACGGTCAACCAAGCCGAGGCATTTTAACATGTGGAGAGTCTCCAAACTAATGTGACAGACACCCAGTTAACACGGTTCTAGGTCCCTGGCTCCATGGCCTGGACAGAAAAATCAAATAGCCTTGCTATGAAGTAAGACCTATGCACATGAACCAAGAGAGCCAGGGCCCCTCCTGGGATGAATCTGGAGGCCCGGTGAAGGCAGCTCCGGGCTGAGGCCCTGGGCTTGACCAGAGATGCCACAGGGGGCCAGCTCAGCCACAGCTCCTCCTCTCCTGGGGGGCTGAGGTGGAGTCCACGGGAACCAGGACACCTCACCACGACTAATGGTGGTGACTGACTTACGGGGGGTCAGGGCTGGGCACGACGTCCCCTAGGCCATCTCGTGGGGCTGCCACTGTCTGTGGCTTGGAACTTTTATCCCGTGCGACCCCCATACTAGGCAAGTCACCGCACTCCGGCTTGCAGGGTGGGTTAGAAGCCAGGGAAGTCTCCAAAGGAACAGAAATAGGAGGCCCAGGGTGAGGCGCGCCTGGAGAAGGGGTCGGGCCGCTGGAGAGGGGAGGGGGAGAGCGGCGGGTGCACCGAGCGCTGGGCTTCAGGGCGGTGCGCGGCGTCCGGCCCGGGGTGTCCCCGCCACCAGGCTCTGGGCCCCACGACCGCTGTGTCCCTGCGCGCAGAGGCGTCGGAACTGGAGGAGCGGCGCAGGCGCGTCGCCTGGTGCGCGGTGGGCGACGAGGAGGAGCGCAAGTGCCGGCAGTGGAGCGGCGCGAGCGGCGGGACCGTGACCTGCGCGGCGGCGCCCACGGGCGAGGACTGCATCGCCCTGGTCCTGGTAGGCGCGCGGCCGCGCACGGCCCCCCCTTCCCGCCCCCCCCCCCCGCCCGGCTTCGGAGCACAGTCACGATTGTCGGGGGCGCTGGGACAACATAGAAAGGTAGCAGGGAGACAACGAATGGTAGCCATACACCACGGTCAAAGTGGGGATCACTCCCCAGCCCCCGATTTCTCCTTACCTGGGTGCGCGTACCCGCGACCGCCCTGGGTCCTGCCAGTTCGGTGGGCTTTGAGTCCTTGTCACTTAATGGTACCTCGCGGCCATTCTCCCATGTGAATATCTGTGCTCTGAAAACACTTTAGAGTGATTTGAGGATGTCTCTCCTGCGGATGTGGCTGTCCAGCCACCACCCTGCTCTGCTTTGGCAGAGCCTCTCCTGCTGCCTCCCTGAATAGATATCTTCACCCACATCTCCGTTTTTTTTTTTGTTTTTTGTTTTTTGTTTTTTAAAGTTTATTTTGAGAGAGAGAGAGTGTGTGTGGAAGTGGGGTAGAGGCAGACAAAGAGGGAGAGAGAATCCCAAGCAGGCTCCACACTGTCAGCACAGAGCCCGATGTGGGGCTCGAACTCGCAGACCGTGAGACCACCACCTGAGCCGAGATCAAGAGTCAGGGGCTTCACCGACTGGGCCACCTGGGCGCCCCTCCAGTTTTTAAAAAAAACTTTTAAATGTTTATTTTTGAGAGAAAGACAGTGTTAGAGGGGGGGAGGGACAGAGAGAGAGGGAGACACAGAATCCCAAGCAGGCTTCTGACTCTGAGCTGTCAGCACAGAGCCCTACGCAGGGCTTGAACTCACAAACCGTGAGATGGTGACCTGAGCCGAAGGTGGATACTCAACCTACTGAGCCACCCAGGCCCCCCTCCAGTTTTTTTTTTTTTTTTAATAGACTTGTAAGAAAATTATTACTGAGGCAAAGAGAGAGTTGGCAGTCTTGATGAATTCATACTCCAATGTTGGGGTGCGGGTGCATTCATTCCCACGGCGAGGCACGTCGGTCGTCTCTGCTCATTGATTGAACAACTTCCGTGTAGAACTTGAGTGTAGCGCCAATGGGCTGAGACCAGACAGGGCTGCTTGTTCCCAGCCGTCTCCTCACCGAGCGAGGCTGGCCCAGGAGGGCGTCCCAAGAGCGTTTGGGGGACGGAGGGTCAGTGCAACCAATGCCCGGTCTCCCCATTGGTATGGGGCGAAAGGGTGTGGGGCTGACAGAGGATGGATCGTGCTCATAGTATCTCCTTGGGCGTGCAGCTCAGACACCCCTGTCCCTTTCTGCTACCTCGCCGGATCACCTGACATTCTCTGACACAGCCATTCTCTCGGAGAGCCTAAAACAGGCGCGACAGGAAAGAGCCTCTCCGGATGGTGCTGATGATTTGCTTTGGTTTGGCAGAAAGGAGACGCTGACGCCCTGAGCCTGGATGGAGGGCTGATCTATGTCGCAGGCAGGTGCGGCCTGGTGCCCGTGATGGCGGAGAATCAAAGTGAGTCGGTGTTTGGCGGGGAGGGGGTGCTCTCTGGTTCATTCCGTCTGGCCCCGTGGGAGTCATAACCCCACCTGGTGGGTCCAGGTGGAGATGCCCAGATGGACGGATGCATTCAGACAGGAGAAGGGGGACTGGGGGGGGGATGAATAGATGAAGGGGGCTTTCACCCACAGGCCTTCTATGTTGAGAAGTGACAAAGCACAGATTGGTTTCTCTTCATTTAAAACAGGTTTTAGTCAAGTAGAATCTACATACGGAAAAGGGTCCATAAGCGTGACTCAGTGACATGTCACAAACTGGTGTGTCCCCATGTCCTATGCCCAGATCAAGACCCAGCAAGTTCCAGATGGCCCCGGGTGCCCCCCTGCCACCACCCCTCTTACTCCAGCGAGGGTAGTGACCCCTGACTTCAAACGGCACAGATCAATTCTGCCCGTTTTTAAATTAAAAAAAAATTTTTTTTTAGTTTTATTCATTTTTTGAGGGAGAGATGGAGACAGAGCATGAGCGGGAGAGGGACAGAGAGAGAGGGAGACACAGAATCCAAAGCAGGCTCTGGGCCCCCCGGGCTGTCAGCACAGAGCCTGACACGGGGCTCTGACTCATGAACTGTGAGATCATGACCTGAGCCGACGTTGGACACTTAACCGACTGAGCCCCCCGGGCGCCCCAATCTGCCTGTCTTAAAACTTACACGCGAGGCATATGCTGTGTACGTCTCTCGCTCAGTGTTATGTCCGTGCAGTTCATCCAGAGAATGTTGAATCTCGTTGCCGTGTGGTGTTCTGTGGTGTGACCCTGTTAGTTGTTCGTCCTCCATTCTGTGGGGGAGAGGCGCTTGGGGCATTTCCAGGCGGTGGCTGTTGTGACTGTGCTGCCTCGAGCATCGGCGTCTGTGCCTTTCAGCGAACACACACACACACGTGGCTTGCTGCTGCGTGGGATTGCCGGACGGTCTCTTCAGATTCGATCCTGCAGCCCTGAGGTTTGAGAGTTTGTGGCTTCTCGATAAAGCCGAGTGTTTACTGACATTTTGCTTGTTTTTGTTCCTTTCAGAATCACAAATCCCTGATAACGGACGTTGTGAGGATAGACGAAAGGAAGGTGAGTTGGAATCTGCCGATGTCAGGGTCATGGGTAAGCGCTCGTTGCCGGAGGAGGAGGAGGTGGCAGGAACTTTAAAAAAACACTCACAGAAAAAGAGGCAGACCTGGAAGCCCTAAGTTGTTCCGAAGAGGCAAATAATTCGTAGATGAGTACTTGTAACTAACGTTACATTGACCTTCGCGTTTGGCGGAGAACTTTCGGAGTTCTTGGCTGTGTTCTGGCCATATGAGAGGAGGGCTGGTTCATCCCCGTCCCGTGTGGGTGAGGAACCAGCGGCCGGGAGAGTCTCCCGTAGTGCCCCTGGGTCTCGCTCACAGCCATAGATGGTACTGCGGCAGATCCTGGCCTTGACCCGGGTCTCCTGTGCTAGATCCCGGCTCCGAGCCTTCCCCCCACCCTCCCGCCGGAGCCTGGGCTGGCTCGGCTCTGCGGGGGCTCCGCACTTGCCCACCGCTGGGATCTGTCAGCTGGCGCTCTCAGGAGAGGGACCGCCACCGCGTCGACCCTCTCACAGGGCGGGGCTGGTTCGGACTCAGCACAGGGAGGCCCTTGGAGACACACCCGCTGCCCCTACACAGCACTCAGTCTGGTGGCCGTCACGGCTCTGGCCCCGTGCCTGTTGCAGTTGGTGATTTGTGCACTATTTGGGTCACACTTGGTGTTTGGTGTTTTTTACTTCCGTCGTTCCCGTCTAACGTAGTAGCTCACAATATGTGCCTGGCCAAGGACAGTCCCTAGCAGTCACTTAAAGGACCAGCTTTTCCTGGGGCGCCTGGGTGGCTCAGTCAGTTAGGCATCCAGCTATGGCTCCGGTCACGATCTCGCAAGTTTGTGGGTTTGAGCCCCTCGTCGGGCTCTGTGCTGACGCCTCGGAGCCTGGAGCCTGCTTCGGATTCTCTGTCTCCCTCTCTCTCTCTGCCCCTCCCCCCCTCAAAAATAAATAAACATTAAGGACCAGCTTTTCTTACTGTTTCATCTCATGGCCCAGATCCTTCTCACCTTCCCGTAGAACAGCAGCCGCAGCCTCTGCCAACGGCCGGATATGTGGGGGCATCATTGCCTGGTGATGCTTCCTGACTCCTTTCGGCTCGGGTTGCAGACGGATGCACTAGAGCCCGATGCCAGGCCCCCCGGAGGTTAAGGCCTGCTCTTCTGTTGTTCAAGGGTACCTCGCCGTGGCAGTTGTCAGGAGATCGGATGCCGGTATCACCTGGAATACTCTGAGAGGCAGGAAGTCTTGCCACACCGGCGTGGGCAGGACCGCCGGTTGGAACATTCCCATGGGTCTGCTCTTCAACCAGACAGGCTCCTGCAAATTCAGTAAGGCCCGAGGGGGGTCGCGGGTGGGCCATCCTGGGCCATCCAGCCGCGGAACCTCAGGAGAAGGGCCGGGGCGGGGGTGTGCAGGCCCACTGTGGCCCGCGGGCCGCTTTGGGGGCAAGCGTGTTCTCTGTGGGGCTGCCTCCTGCAGCCAGAGCGCTCCCCGCGCCCCAGCCACCCCGGCCCAAGATAAAAATACTGGAGTATCAGCCTGTTTCTCTGCACCCTAAGAAGAGAGGCAGGTTCTGAGAAGTACAGATGTTGTTATTATTCTTTTTAATCTCTCGGAGCCCTGGATCCGAATTTCTCGGAGGCGCTGGCTTCCTAACTGGCAGAAAGACTCCCGCCTGCCTCACGGAACGGACTCCTTGCTCCGCATTGCAAGGAAACCACATAAGACCTCAAGGGTTCTGGCTCACTTGCTTCTGGGGCCTTCTCTCCTTCCCACACCCCATGCTCACACCCGGGGCCCTACCCGCGGTGGGCCCGGTGACGCGGAAGTATGTGGCAACGTTCCCGCCAGGGCTCACGTCTCGAGGCGGGGTCTCCTCGAGTGGGGCCTCTCGCATTTCGAATGGATTTGGGATCCTGGCGCCGCCAGCCCCCGCTGTCGCTACCACCCCCGTGGCCGCCTCCGAGCTGGGGGGAAGCTGCCGGCGCCTCAGCCCCGTGCTCCCCAGCATTCTCCGGAGGTTGGCCCGCGGTGGGGGCTCTTCCGGGGGGGGGGGCTGCACGTGGCTGGTAACGGGCTCCAGCCGCTCATCGAGGCGGGCCTTTCTTGTCGCCCTTGCGTTCTCTCTCCTCAGCCCGTGTGAATCTGGGGGGTCGAATCACACGATGGGTAGTCCAGGTCACGCGTAAGCCGCAAGGAGAGAAACCCCCAGCCGGCAGGGGCTTATTTCTCTCTCGTGAGAGTGCAGCCCGGAGCTGGATTGCCCAGAGCCACCGGGAGGGACAGCAACGGTGTCAGGAACCCCGGGCTCTGCCATCTGCGGCTTCCATGCCCAAGGTCGCCTCGTGGCCCACGGAGGTCTAGTTCCCGCTTCTGCTTTCCACGTGCAGAACGAAGAGGGGGAAGGAGAGGAAGTGGCCAAAGGCAGGTGCCGACTGTCTTGGGAGGGTGTTTCCAAGACGCCGGCACGCGGTACTCCTGCCCGATTCTCGCCGGTGCGTTCCCAGCCACAAGGCTCTGCGAGGCACGGGGCGGCCGGGAAGGCCGGTCTTTAGTCTAAGGGACCAGGAGCCCAGATCAAAAGCAGGGTTTCTATTTCCGAGGAAAGGAGAAGACAGTTCCTGCAGGGCACCACCACCAAGTTCGTCAGCCGGGTCCCCAGCTCGAGGCTGTAATGATGGGACCCTCTGTCCAGGGACAGACTCTCTTCTCTGGCCGCAGTCGCGTTTCCCGTCAGCGCCTACAGTGAGCAGCTTCTCTGATTCCCGGCTGGCCCTCGGTGGGCCGTAGCATGTTGCGGTTCGCGATGGGGAGCTGTCTGTCCCAGGCGACGTGACCCGGCTGCCTTGCCCGCTGGGTAAAGGCCATTTGTCGCGACTCAGGTAGGAAGAGCTGACTTCCCGCGTTCCTTCTCCGCAGATGAATTCTTTAGTCAGAGCTGTGCCCCCGGGTCCGACCCGAACTCCAACCTCTGTGCCCTGTGCGTTGGCGACGAAAGGGGCGAGAACAAGTGTGTGCCCAACAGCAGCGAGAGATACTTTGGCTACACCGGGGCCTTCAGGTGAGTGCCGTGGCCCAGCTTCCCCGGGATGGGGACTTGTCATTCGTCCCTCATTTCTCTGACATCTTGACAGTGCATGTCTAAGGGGCCAGGGGTGACCTGTCATAGCAGAACCAGGGGGCAGCCAGGAGGTCCGCTAAGGGGCTGCTCCTCCGCCCCCCAGAAGGCACTCCAGACAGTGGAGGCTGGCGGGAGGGCGGTCTGGCTTCAGCTCCGCTGGGCCCCTCCCCGCGGCCTGGGGTCAACGTCGGCCTCAGTGGGCCTCACCGTCCTCATGCTCAGAATCAAATTGGGAGAGTGTGTGGTCTCTCAAGTCCCTTCTACAGTTCAGCGTTATGGGGAAGACTTCCCTTTCCTGTCGCCGCCACCCTCCCCCCTGGACCCGGCTGTCATTACGCCTCACGCTCCCTCCGCTTTCCCCTTGGATCTCCGCCTGAGAAATGGCAAGGACAAAGCAGGACTGCAGGGTTGCTCTCCACTAGCAAAGCGACAGATCAACCAAAACATAGGTTTTCGGAATTCACCAGTGATAACCACTTCGGGATTCACAGTAACTATCCGCAATCCCGTTCTTATGGCTGCTGGCGGTCCCTTCTTGGGGGGGGGGCGGGGCGGGCCTCCTCAATCGCCAGGAATATATTTCACCTCCAGATGGCGCCACAGATCTGACAATGGTAGTGGCCAAACTTGGGACTCAGAGCCTTAAAAAAAATTTTTTTTTATAGTTTATGTATTTATCCTGGCAGAGACTGAGACAGGGCGAGTGGGGGACGGGCAGAGAGCGAGGGAGACAGAGAATCCCAAGCAGGATCTACCTGACACGGGGCTCTAACTCACAAAGCCGAGAGATCGTCACCTCACCAAGAGTCGGCCACTTAACCGACCCAGCCGCCCGGGCGCCCCCGAGCTTTTTAATATAGAAATTCAGTAGCCTTTTCTCCAGTGATGGGATGACATAGAAGTAGCTTTTACTCTAGTCCCAGTGGCTCATGCAAATATTTTGCGAAGGTGCAAGGATATCTTTAAGGGTTTGCAAATGGAGGAGTTGTGATGTTATTCCGCTCAGAAACATTGAGTAGACACATACCTGCTACGAACCCGAAGGATTCGCGACCCCCTCGGGCCTTACCGAGTTTGCAGGAGCCTGTCTGGTTGAAGAGCAGACCCATGTAGCAGACCCATGTAGTTTTCTCTTTGAAGCCTGTGGGGAGGTATGATTTCACTGGAAATACCTACACCTTGGTTTCCTGGATGGAAACGCCTCGTCTTTTTTCCAACTGAGAGCCGGGACCAGAAGTCCTGTTACCACTGTGTTTCTAACAAACATCCTTACGTCGCTGGTTCTTAATTTTCAATCATCAGCTATTTTCTGCGGACTTTCTCTTCTGGAAGAAGAGGTTCTAGCCTCTCCTGTGCCTGTTCCACTCACAACCACCAGCCTCGCCTGCTTTTAGCCGCCAACAAATTTATGTTGTGTTCAGTGCCGACGTGACCACGAATCTGTAAATATTATTCTCCTATTCAATACGTGGTGTTCGATAAGGTGGTACTTCCCTTATTGCCCAAAAGTTTTGTTTACTCTAGAGTTAACCGGTGTCTTACATTTTATTTGCTTAATTTTCTGTGCTTAAAAAAAAAGTCACTAATTCATCTCCAAACCCCCAGCCAGCAGCGTAAACCTAACAATGCGTGCCTAGAGGGAGGGCTGGCCTGGGTTCATCAGATTGGCGGGGGTGGGGGTGGGGGGGTGGGATATTGCTCCCGCCCAGTCGGGACTGGTTTTCTCTAAGTCCCCTGCCCATGCGGTCCCAGCGTTCCCCTTGACGGTCACGCTGGCATTTCCCTTTGTTGTACTTCCTGTTAAATCGCCCGTTTCCTGGATCCCGTATGTTTCGCTTTCTTGGTTTTGTTGGCACAGAACACATCTCTCTGAGAGAGGGTGACTTGGATTTGCTGTGTTTTGAGTTCTACATGTCTGCAAATGTCTTTCTTCTGTCTTTGAAATGATTTCTAGTTGGCCGCAAAACTAAGTGGAGGTTGGAAAACATTCTCCCTAAAACAAGCAAAACAAGCGAAACCGCTGGATTAGTACACACATACGCGTTCTTAAAAATTTTTTTAAATGTTTTTATTTATTTTTGAGAGAGAGAGAGAGACAGCATACCAGCAGGGGAGGGGCAGAGAGAGAGGGAGACACAGAATCCGAAGCAGGCTCCAGGCTCTGAGCTGCCAGCACAGAGCCTGATGTGGGGCTCGAACCCATAAGGCACAAGATCATGACCTGAGCTGTAGTCAGAAGCTTAACTGACTGAGCCACTCCGGGGCCCGTTCACACACATGTTGTTAAGAGTATCGAATAAATGACAAAGTAGTAAGGGATTATTAGACTAACGCCTGAGGGAGACTAGGAATTCAGAGAGCTAAGTGCCCACTTTGTCCTCAGGGCATTTACCTGTCGTGACAGACGTGAACCTGGAGGCTCCTACACCTTTAAGGTCGGAGTGAACCAGAAGGGACTTCCACTCGTAGGGGGCGTCAAGTCGCTGGGTGCCGAGGAAAACAGGGAGGGAGAATGCACACCGCCCCCTGCGGAACCGAAACCCCGAGCCAGCTCCTACATGGATTTGGAGCTCAAACTTGGAGCTCCTAGGATGACCCAGAAATTCTCGATTCACAAATATCCTTTAAAATGATTCCAGGGGCACCTGAGTGGCTCAGTCGGTTAAGCGTCCGACTTTGGCTCAGGTCACCATCTCACGGTTTGTAAGTTCGAGCCCCATGTCAGGCTTTGTGTCGACAGCTCGGAGCCTGGAGCCTGCTTTGGATTCTATGTTTCTCTCTCTTTCTGTCCCTCGGCCACTCGTACTCTGTCACTCTCTCTCAAAAATAAAAATAAATAAATAAATAAATCTTAAAAAAAAAAAAAAAAAGATCTCAGACCAGTGGTCCCTCTAGAAACCTGCTTGGAAGACAGCAGGCTCCGAGGCCTGCTCAGAAATCCCGGCTCGATCATGATGAGCAGTACACGATCACAAGTAATTATGATAATATTAACCAACACAGCGGGAAAGCTACCAGAAGCAAAATCCAGCAGAAAGAACAAGGTAGTATTTTTTTTAATAAAAGAATAAATAGAACTTCTGAAAAGGAAAAAAAAAACCAACACGGCAATTGAAACTAGCTATGCGATTGGCCAGATTAGCAGTGTAGACGCAGTAAAAGGAGAAATAAGGATGATATGTGAAAAAACTATCCAGAATTTAGCAGGGAGACAGGATACACAGCAAGTGGAAAAAATTAAAAGCGTTAATCCACTGTCTTCTAAATCTAGAGTTTCTGCTGAAAAATCGCATACTGCTTCGGATTTCGGATTCTTTGTATATGACACTTTCATCTTGAGAAAAATCTGTTTTTGAATTTTGAACCTTTATTTGTAATTTCCTTGTGCTGAGAGAATAAGCTTCAGGGGGCTTAGAAAGTGTCCTAGACACAGGTCTACGCGAAGAATATTTTGTGAAGAGTAAAGAAATCAGAGACCTATACTTCTCTCTGACACGTATATTTCTCTCTAAATTTACAGAGATTTAACAATGAATGAAATATACGTTTGGGGAAAAATTCATTCGGGGTTTTATCCAATGTAACATGCTTCAAAAACAAGTTCCTTAAAAAGTTTCTGAGGTTTTAAAAACATGATTTTTAAAAATCTCCAGCATTCTGAAACTTCACACTGATAACTCCGTACATGGGTGTCCTTTTCATCCGTTGGGATCGGGCCCCTGGTGGGCCCATTTCATCTGGAAGCTCGAGTTGTTCCGTTCTGGAAATTTTACTTTGTTATTTTTTGAGGATTCCTATGCTGTTTTCTCTGATTTCTCTTTAAACTTTAATTCGTAAATTACAGACTTCTGGGTCAGCCTCTCACTTTCTTCTTATTTATTTTTTCTTATTTGCTTTTCTTTATCTTCTAGTTTCCGGGATATTTGCTCAGCTTAACCTTCTAATCGTTCTGTCATTTTTGAGAATTTTTATGATGATGACTTTTCTACTTTCTAAGAGCTCTTTATTTATTTATTTTTTTTAAATTATTTTTTAAACGTTTATTTATTTTTGAGAGACATAGAGACAGAGCATGAGCAGGGGAAGGGCAGAGAGAGAGGGAGACACAGAATCGGAAGCAGGCTCCAGGCTCTGAGCCATCAGCACAGAGCCCGACGCGGGGCTCGAACTCACAGACCGTGAGATCATGACCTGAGCCGAAGTCGGCCGCCCAACCGACTGGGCCACCCAGGCGCCCCCTAAGAGCTCTTTATATTTCAACTGCTCCTTTTTTAGATTTCTTGTTCTTGTTTCATGAATACCACCCTTTCTCTCATCTCTTTAAAGACATCCACTGTAGTTTTAAGAAAGGTGTTATTTTCTCTCCTGTATTGTCTCTGTACTTTCTGAGTACTATTACTTTGGTCTCCATTTTTTTTTCCTGTTATCTCTTCAACTATCCAGTGGTTTCTGGCCCTTTGCCTGTATTTTAGAAGGAAATAATGGAGGGGTCACAGTTCCGCATCAGGTGCCCCATCTTGGCGAGTAGGGGCCTCACCCATGGGGCAGTTGGTTTGTGTCATTTCACTGCGGGGTGTCCAAATATCAGAATTGATAGGTGTTTTTGTTGGGTTGATCAGCTTCTCCAGAAAAAGAATCATCCTGTATGTGTCCCGGGAGTCTGAGTAGGGGAGAGGGGTCATGATTTAATCTTCCAGAATAGAGATTTTCAATCCCCTTTCTGATTTCAGTGTTGGGCCTCTGCCCTCCGCTGTGCTTGGCTTTCCGTCCATAGTGTTGTTCAGGTTCAAGCTCCTGGGAACAAACCTTCGGTCTTCTGCTGGGTGGGGGCAGGGGGAGCGATCTCCCGTGTGCGTGGGATAGGAGGGCGCCCGCCCAGTCCTCCTGTGTCGGCCACTTCTGGTGGCGCTTGGTATTTCTAACTGATGAATCTTTCTGGGGTTCTGTAGCACACATCCGTTTTCTTCCGGGCTTCCTACCGTCCCAGCTTATGGTACAGCTGTTCTCTGCTCTGCGGGGGGAACTCACTGCTCACCGATTTGCTCTCCATCTTCCAAACGTCGTAACATCCTCTCTCCTCGTGCCTTCCTCTTGCTCGTGGTTTACAGCTTACAAAAAAAAAATCTCACTAGTGTAAAAAAAAAAATCTCACTCGTGTTATTTTATTGGGATCTTAGAAGCAGGGAGGGTTCTAAGCTTGAACATATGTGTTGAAATCGTAAGTTCCGGGAATATTTGTCTTTGTCTGTTCCATGTATATTACAAATACTTAGGAAAACCCTAATAGTTTCTCTTCTCTGGCAATGTGTTTATTTTCTGGAACATTTTAGGTGCCTGGCTGAGAGGGCTGGAGACGTCGCCTTTGTGAAAGACTCCACTGTCCTGCAGAACACAAATGGTGGGTGAAAACGTCCCGGTGTCAGGTGGGCAGTTGGGAAGCCGTTATAAACTTTTCCAGGCTTCGGATGAGGTTAATTCCAAAATTCTTTACCTCCTTGTGCAACGTGCTCTATCTGTGAGTGTTGCATTGATTTTGAAACCAAGTTCTCTCTCTCTCTCTCTCTCTCTCTCTCTCTCTCACTCTGTCTCTGACACACACGCACACACAAACACGCACACACCAGCCAAGCTCAGTAGCAACGGTCTCTCTGGTTTTGTCTAGCCAGTCACGGAGCACACCATCTGCCCGTTCCTGCCTGTGCACAACAGATGTGGATGATACCAGAAAGAAAGAAAGAAAGAAAGAAAGAAAGAAAGAAGGAAAGAAAGAAAGAAAGAAAGGAAGGAAGAAAGAAAGAAAGGAAGAAAGAAAGAAAGGAAGAAAGAAAGAAAGGAAGAAAGGAAGAAAGAAAGGAAGAAAGAAAGAAAGAAAGAAAGAAAGAAAGAAGCAAATACAATTTCCCTTTTTTTAAAAAAAAAATATTTACTTTTGAGAAAGACAGAGCACGAGGTGGGGAGGAGCAGAGAGAGGGAGACACAGAATCCGAAGCAGGCTCCAGGCTCTGAGCTGTCAGCACAGACCCTGATGTGGGGCTCGAACTCATGAACCATGAAATCATGACCTGAGCCGAAGTCGGACGCTTAACCGACTGAGCCACCTGGGCGCCCCAAATTTCCCTTTTTAAAAAAGGAAGTAAGGGCCTTCATTTGGACCCATGTGAACTCTCAGTCTGGAAACTCCTTGGGAGTCGCTGGGGACAAAGTCGCAGGCAGATACAGATTACGGAAGATGAATGATAATAATCGCCAACCTCGGCGCCCCTACATCTGGCTGCCTTCCAACCCGCAGCCTTCTACCGCAGCCCCGCTCGGCCCCCATGGTCCCCAGCAGATAACTTGCCGCTTCGTCTCCTGAGAAAGAGCCACCTGGACCTCCCGCCTCTGTCCTTCAAATGTCGGTACTCCCAGCCGCTCCTCCTGCCCCTCCCCATATCAATTGGGAGAGGAACTGAGGACAGACATATACATTTGGAATGATCTCAGTATCAACCAGACAAAGCCAAAAGAATGGATGAAGTGTTTTTTTAATTTTTTTTTTTTTATTTTAGATAGAGGGAGAAAGAGAGTGAGCGCGAGCTGGGGAGAGAGGCAGAGGGAGAAAGGGAGAGGGAGACGCATAAGCAGGCTACACACACAGCACAGAGACCGACGCGGGGCTCGACCCCACGACCCTGGCATCACGACCTGAGCTGAAATCAAGAGTTGCATGTTCAACTGACTGAGCCACCCGGACGCCCCTGTTTTTGAGGAGAGAGAGCCGGAGGAGAGAAGCAGGGGCCCGAGCAATGAATGTGTATCTGCACACACTCAAGGCGTGCATACAATTACCGTTTTGAATTTACGAGCCGTCGATCTAAGTGAGGTCCAGGGGTCGGATCGATGTCCGGGTTTTTACTGAAGGGTGATTAACGCACAGCGTGAAAGCGGTTTCGGATCCGCGGTAGAGGGATTCAGCGCTCCCGTGCCTTCCTCAGTGCTCCCCGCGCCGAGGGGACTCTCGACCCCAGGAGTGATGTCAGATTTAATTGTTTTCTCTGGGATGGGAGTTGAGCGAACATATTCGATGAACATATGGAGGTTCCTCGCCTTTTCCTGGTTACAGAAAGACCATCTGAACACGAAAGGAGGGAGAAGGCAAGTTCTTCTCGAACGTAAACCAGATAATTCTTCTTCTGGAGCTCCCTGGAAAATACGGCAGAGACGGAAGGTGTTCTTTTTAAAAATTCAACGGCTCTATTGAGAGAGAATTCATGCCACGAAATCCATCCGTTCGCAGTGCGCGGTTCCGAGCGTGCATTCAGCTCCAGGGCCTTCGCGGAGCTGCACGACCGCCCACACGGTCCGATTCTAGAACACTCGCACCAGCCCATCGAGTGACCTCGTGCCTTTCCCCACTCTTCCAAGCCGGCAGCCTTCGGTCTACTTTCTGCCTCTGTAGATTGGCCCGTTCTGGCCATTTCCCACTAATAGAATCGTGTGGCCTTTCGCGACTGGCTTTCACCCGGGATCATGTTTGCAAGGTCCATCCACGTAGAATATGTCAATGACTCCCTCCCTCTGAGTGTTGAATCCTATTCCCTCGAACGGAGGCAGCACTGACATTTGTTACATTGGAAGTGAGTGTCGTTGGCGCGGGCAAAGCTGCCTTCCCCCTCCCTCTCGTCACCGAGACCCTCAGGTGTGCATTTTGAGAGGCCGGTGGGCTCGTCCGGGCCACCCGAGAGGACCTTTGGCCAAGCGGGACGGCCATGGCTGACGCCGTGCCCCTTTTTCTCTCTGCAGGAGGGAACCCCGACGCATGGGCTAAGGATTTGAGGCTGGAGGACTTTGAGCTGCTGTGTCTTGATGGCACCCGGAAGCCTGTGACGGAGGCCGAGAGCTGCCACCTGGCCAGGGCTCCGAACCACGGCGTGGTGTCTCGGGGAGACAAGGCAGCACACCTGGAGCAGGTGCTGCTCCAACAGCAGGTGCGGAGCCCCCTCGGCCTCCTGCTCCTTCCTGGCTGCGCGGGCGCTTGTTAGGCGGGGTGGTCACAAGTGAAGCCACCCGCCCAAAGCCGTCTTTCTTGTCCCTCCGCCTGAGGCTGGGGGGCGGGGCGGGGAGGACAGTGTTGGCTTCATGCTGAGGAGCTGCCTGGAGTCTCAGTGAGAACAACAGGGGCGTCGGCGTTTGTAATCTCTAAGAACAACAAACCCAGAACTGCGGTAGATTGAAGGCTCTCCGTGGGAAGTGGTTTGGAGGAAACTGTGCCATTTCCTTAAAGTCTGGGGTCCTCTTTTATTTCTTTATTTTTTAATATTTTTAAACGCTTATTTATTTTGGAGAGAGAGAGACGCAGAGTGCCAGCAGGGGCGGGGCAGAGAGAGAGGGAGACACAGACTCCGAAGCAGGCTCCAGGCTCCGAGCTGTCAGCACAGAGCCTGACGCGGGGCCCGAACTCACAGACTGTGAGATCATGACCTGAGCCAAAGTCGGACGCTTCACCCACTGAGCCACCCGGGCGCCCCTGGGATTCTCTTTTCGGGCTTCTAGCTTTGTATTAAAACGCCACGCGTCCAGGTGTGCTTGAAAGACAGCGCCCCCGGCCCGGTAGTGACAGGTGCGGTAACCTCGCCGTAGCACACTCGCTGCAGCTGGTTGGAGGTGTTTTGCTCTCACACCTGGGGTGGAGGGGCATCTGTGGCCCCGGGGGGGCTAAGCAACCTGCCCGAGGCAGTGACCTGCTCGGTGGGGTGATCTCAGACGTCCTCAGCTGTCACCTGGCCGCCCCGAGGTTCTAAGGGAAGAGGCCACAGATGAGCGAGGAGGGGAGGATGGTGGGAGGTGGATCAGAAGTAGTGAGGGGGCCCGGCACTGCCCGCTGGGTGGCCGCCCGGGGCACACGGGCTGCGGGAGGACATGGGGGCGGCGGGAGACTCGGCCGAGACAGTGGAAGGACTCCGGAACTCCACTCCTTCCATTCCGTGGGTGCCCCGTCCTCGGCCTCCCCCGATCCACACGTTCTCCTGTGCCCCTCGGCGACTCGCTTACCGTCTGCCCTTTTGGTACAGGCTCAGTTTGGAAGAAACGGAGATAAATGCCCGAGCGAGTTTTGCCTGTTCCGATCCGAAACCAAAAACCTCCTGTTCAATGACAACACCGAGTGCCTGGCCAGGCTCCAAGGCAGAAGGACGTATGAAGAATATTTGGGGTCGGCCTACGTCACGGCCGTCGGGAATCTGAGGCAGTGCTCGACCTCCCGTAAGTAGGGCATCCCGGGGAAACCGTCCGCGTGAAGGGCGAGGTTGGAGGGCCAAGCGGCATTCCAGGAGCGAAGGTGGGAATAAAAGTGTGAAGGCAATGCGATATCTCCCTGCCTCCGGAGGTTACGGTCTCACCGATGGGGTGGAGACTCGGGAAAAATAAAGCAGCAGATAATATGCTGACTTTTTATAATCCCGATAGGGCCTGCCGCGGGGTTTCCAGAAACTTAGAATTCATTGTATTCAGTAGGGTGAAGTGTGTGGGTATCTAT
The DNA here is from genome assembly GCA_030068075.1 of Paguma larvata. Lineage (NCBI taxonomy): Eukaryota > Metazoa > Chordata > Mammalia > Carnivora > Viverridae > Paguma > Paguma larvata. The sequence goes on along the minus strand of CM057842.1, from coordinate 15,119,751 downwards.
ACGTAGGTATACTTGCGGAGGTATATGGATGTATACCTATACACACATACGCGCACACATATACGTATGCGTGTATGTGTATATTCAGAAATGACAAACTCTGGTCTCCAGACAATTATCATAAATACCAAACGTCGAGAATACACCTTCTCAGAAAGTATTTTCGCCAGGAAAGTATATTGACAAATAAGTTGCTCCTTCGAAAATGTTTATAAGACCTTGCAAAGTATTGTGAAGCTCCAGGTGGTGATTCTAAAATTTCCACACGCATCGCCTCCCCTGTGCCTGGGGGGTGGGTGCGGGGGGCGGGGAGCGGGGAATCACCCAGAGTTTTATTTCTGGTGCCTCATCCAGAATGCCTGGAGGCATCGGGGTGGGGGCCGGTCCAGGGACGGGGCAGGGCCAAGAATCTCTGTGTCAGGGAGGTCCTCTCCTCCGCGACGAGGGGACCTCCGGCCATGCTTGGAGGTATTTTTGATTCTTACAACTTAGGGGGTGCCGCTGGTGTCTGTGGGCAGAAGCCAGGGCTACTACTGAACCAGGCACAGAATAGCCGTCTCCACGAAGAGCTACCCGGCCCCAAATGTCGATCTCGTCACTGTCCTTTCCCACCCGGCGTCTCAGGGGGTCGTGATCGGGTGGTCCTAGGACGGACTACCTTTTGAGAAAGAGGCTGTAGGGCTCTTCTTGGGAGCGGCCAGCTCAGGACTGCACAGACTGCACGCCCCTTGAGGGCAGGGCCTGGGTGTCCCCGCGGAGCCGCCAGCGCTTAGCGTGAGTATCTGTGAGCGACTGACTGAACCAATGGGTGGTCACCATTGGAAACAGATTTGCGTGAAGATGAAGGTGTGGATTGCCCACCTTTCAGAAGTGAGAGGACCCTCGTGTCTCGTGAACTTGAGCGTGACAGTCGATTCCGTTAGAGACAAATGGGGTGGGGGCTGTGTCCGTCAGGCCGGGGCAGGACGTCACCCACGTCAGCGAGGGCCAGAGCGGCGTGAGGAGGATGGCAAAGGGGGACATATGAGCCAAGCGCTGGCTGAACGCAGCATTCAATGTTTCTTTAAAAAAAAAAAAAAGAAAAGGAAAGAAATCAGTTTCTGAATCTTCTGCTTTGGTGTGTCCCACAGCGCTTCTGGAAGCCTGCGCCTTCCTGAGGAGGTGAACCCACCCGAAGGCTCCGCGGCCTCCCTTCCTGCGGCGTCCCAGGCCCGCCCTGCTCTCAGCCCCGCCCCAGGGCGCTGGGCTGTCCCCCTTCCCGGCCAGTCACCTGCTTGCACAGCCCTCTGCCGTCATCCCAGCAATAAAGGAAACGAGAAAGCCTCTTGGTGTTCATGCCTCGGAAGGCGTCCTTCATCTTTTCTAGGATTTTACACTGAAACCATGTGGCTAATCGAATATCAGCACAGCTGGGCCTGGCCTTCTGCGTTTTCCAGGTCCAGCACCTTCTCTTTCCTGCAGTTTTGGGTTCGGGGCCTGCTGGTCCGGAACCAAAGGACAGCTGCTCCTCTCAGGGGCATCTGGATGGCCGTTCACGTGATTATTGCCATGTGTGCGCAGGTGTGTGCACGCACGCGTGTGCTTGTGGATGCGTGTGTGCCTGTGTCTGTGTGTGCATGCCATATGTGTATGCGTGTGCACTTGTGAATGTTTGTGCATAGGTGCGTGTGCACTTGTGCATGCATGTGTTTCTAGGGCAGGGGGAGGGAACAGAGAGGAGGATTGGTGAGGGAAACCGGATCTCATGAAAGGGTTTTGAGTACTTCGTATTTTAAATAAATCGCATCGGGTACAGTGAACGTACAAATACAGGCGTCGTAGGGAAGGGTGAACACCTTGAAAAAAATTTTTTTAATGCCTATTTTTGAGAGAGGGAGAGCACGAGCAGGGGAGGGCAGAGAGAGACGGGGACAGAGGATCCAAAGTGGGCTCCAGGCTCTGAGCTGACGGCAGTGAGCCCGATGCGGGGCTTGAACTCGAAAACCTCAAGATCATGACCTGAGCTGAAACCAAGAGTGGGACCCTCAATCAACTGAGCCGCCCAGGTGCCCCTGGTTTGATTTTTAGACTCTACGTACGAGTGAGGTCCTACGGCGTGTGTCCTTCTTAGTCTGACTTATTTCACTTAGCGTAACACTCCCTAGGTCCACCCGTGTCTTCGACTTCACTTTGATAACACATCAGAAGTACATAAAGTGTCTTGACATTTCTTAGGATTCAAACATGAGTTGTCAAGTGACCTTACTACAGTCTATGTTTCATGTGTAAGTGCTATTTTGCCTTGTAATGTCAGGTTGGATTTATTAAGAAACATAATGAATTCAGCAGAGAAATTTAACTTTCAAAGCCATTCCGTGTCCTGTACAGTAGATAGGGCCATCCTTCTTGTTCAGAAAAATTTCCCTCGTGGCCTTGAACTCGATCTGCCACTGCTAACCCACAAAGCTGCTGTGCGGTAGGGCGAATCATGATATGAAATGTTTATTTCTGAAAAAAAGTCCACAGAATTAAGGACAGTTAAGCCCATGGCAGCAGATGAACCTCGCTGTTGAAACTACCGGTTTCATGCACATCGTAAGTGCCGATGTTTCCCGCAAAGTACCACTAGCGAACAACCGGCGACTTTACCATTTTTACAAATTTTGCAAATTTGCCCCCGTGAGCCTTTTAACTGGCGTCGGTTAAAACACAGACCAGCAGATCGCGCTTCAGATTGCGCGGAATTAGTGTCCTCTGAACTTGAAAATATTCTCTCCTGTAGTTATTTCGCGCAGGCTCTTCGTGCGGCAAGAAAATCTAGTGAATTCCATAAAGCAAGTCACTTTTACCTCTTTTCTTTTTTTTTAAAGTTTTTTTTTTAACGTTTATTTATTTTTGAGAGACATAGAGACAGAGTATGAGCAGAGGAAGGGCAGAGAGAGAGGGAGACACAGAATCCAAAGCAGGCTCCAGGCTCCGAGCCGTCAGCACAGAGCCCGACTCGGGACCCGAACTCACAGACCGTGAGATCATGACCTGAGCCGAAGTCGGCCACTTAACCGACTGAGCCACCCAGGCGCCCCCGCTTTTACCTCTTTATCCATAGCTTTGGCTCGCTGGTTCTTTATTACCTGCAAGAAAATGGGCCCCAACAATTACTTTTATATGAACAGGTGGCTTCTGATTTGGAATGTGATCTGATCGCTTTTAAGAGTACAGATTTATTTCATGTGTTTTCTTGCCCAACGTTTGGAAGTTTGGGGTGCTGGACAAGCCATAGACTCTGGAGTGAGTGGCACTCATATTTGGGTCCCGGCCCTGCCACTTTCTAGCTGTGTGAGCTAGACCGATTTCTGAGCCTCAGTTTCCTCCTTAGCAAGAGGAGATAAATCCATCTAGACTACAGACAAGCATTGAGGCACGAAGGAGCTCACACTTGCAAAGAGCCTTCCTAGCACCACGCCCAAGACAGACTCAGCGCTCCCCACTGTTCTTCTCATATCCTATTTTTAAAAATATTTTTAAGTCTATTTTTTATTCATTTTGAGAGACACAGAGAGAGAGAGCACATGGGAGGGGCAGAGAGAGAAGGAGAGAGAGAGAATCCCAAGCAGGCTCCACACCATCAGGGCAGAGCCCGATGAGGGGCTCGAACCCACGAACCATGAGCTCATGACCTGAGCCGAAGTCAAAAGTCTGACACGTAACCGACTGAGCCGCCCGGGCGGCCCTCTTCTCGTATCCTATTTTGCGTACAAATGGGTAAAAATACACAAAACAATGCAGCTACACAAAACCCGGGTTTATTTATCCCGCTGTTGACGGAAGCCAGTTTACACCTCGGTGGAATGGTCGTGTTCCTCCACGGACGCGTCTCGCGCAGAGTCCTCGGCGCCCCGAGGTGGACTGTCACCCCGCAGACAGCAAAGGCGGAGGAGGTGTCTTCGGAACGGGGTGTCGAGGACCACGTGGAGCAGAGGGTTGACGCAGCAGTGGGTGGCGGCGACGATCCTCGCGACCTGCACGCTTCTGTCCAGCTGGTAGCTGCTCTCGCAGTCGTGCAGGGAGAAAGGGTCTTTGAACGTGGAGAGGAAAAGCGCCACGTTGTAGGGTCCCCACATCAGAAGGAAAACAACCACTATGGCGAACACAAGCTTGTGAGGCTCGTACTTCCTCCCCCTGCACCTCAGTGTTTTGCGCAGTCGCGTGTAGCAAAACGTTAAAACACAGAGTGGTAACAGAAGGCCCAGAATGTTCATCTTCAGGGTCAGAAAATGCTTCCAGGAAGGCTCATCGACTGGGAGGAAGTAAGGCCTGCTAACGAAGCACTCGTATCTCTGGCTCCCCACCTGGGGTCGGTAAACCACGGTTTCAGGCAAGATGACCAGGGTGGCCAGGACCCAGGCCAGAACACTCGAGACGCGGTCCCAGCGCACCGTCCTGGTGGGGGGAGAGCATCTCACGTTGAAAAACGCCAGGTACCTTTGCACAGTCAGGAGGACGTTGAAAACAGTCTCACTATAAAAGCCCACGGAGACCAGGGCAATGAGAATTTTACACACGGGGGCGCCCAGAACCCCGCCGTGGGACGCGGCGTAGGCCCAGAGAGGCAGGGAGAGCAAGAAACATAAATTCGCGATGGCCAAGTTGAGGAGATAGACGTTTTCCGCGCGCCTGAGTCCTTTGCGTTTTGCCAGGATGAACACAGTCAAGGTATTGCCCAGGAGGCCGGCCAGGAGCGCAGGGACGAAGAGCCGAGGGACCACCAGGCTGGAGAGAAGCTTGGCGTCGAACGGGGGGCACGCGTCTATCTCGTTGCCAGTCAGGTCCCCGTCTATGAGGACATCATAGTCGTCCTCCGGGGCTGACGTGTGGTTAGCCATCTTCAGCTCGCCCTGTGGACAAGCGAAGGGTTATCGTCCCTTCATACGGCCGGGGGGTCCTGCAGGAAAGAAAAAAATTGGATTAGCGTCCATGCAGCCATAGGTTCCCTGTCCTGGCAGTTCATGGTCCCCAGAGTAGGTCTCAGAAGACTGACACTAAACATTTCTCCCACACAGAGAGCGGCTACTGGAAGGGGGCTCTTCCTTTAGCCCTGAGGGGCTGCCAGGAGTGTGCTGACACCACGGGGCAAGGAAAGTAAGCCTTCTGCGTCTTCAGAGAACTTGGCTTCTCCTGGTGGAAACAAGACTTGCTTCTCTGAAGACACCATCCAAGAAAACCCAACTCCAAAGAGAGCCGAGAACGGAGGTTTGGTTTCATCACAATCGGTCTCGGGCCTAATTTCTACGTGTTCAGAGAGTCTGCTCACCCTGCGGACGAGCTTCCTGTGACGGGCTGGCTGGTGACCGAGTCCTTCTCTCGAAGGACAGAAACAAAGGTTTGCAAAAGCGAAACCAGCCCCCGAGCATCAACAGGAGCGTCGCTGGTTAAACACAGAGATGACTTACCGCTTGGCAGAGTTCCAGGCGGGGAGGGCACGGCCTCCTGACCCACCATCCGAGCTGCGGTGGGTATGGCCTGGGGGCAGCCGGGAGGCTGGCTTTCTTCTGAGCACAGGGTCCCGGCCTGGAGGGGCGAGAGAAGCCACTTTTAGCCCTTGGGAGGTCTACGTCTACACCGCGAGTCACCGGTCGGCGAGTAACCCAAATAAAGCAACTCGAAAGTTCCTCCAGACCCCTAGGGTGTTTCTCAAGCCTCTGAGCCAAACCAGGAAGTTGTTTTCTCCTCCCGGTTCCCCCCCCCCCCGACCCCGCCTTTGATTTCCCCGTGGCCTTTAGACAGGCGTCCGGCTGGCTGCCCTAGATAAGGGAACCGGCTCGTCACTGTTCCCCGGTGATACCCAGCGGGGTGACGGGAGGGCTCTTCTGAGCAGGTAACAGGCAGCAGCGGTGGAGACAGTGCCCCGTGGAGGCTCTGGGTCCGGACCCCGGGGCCTGGCGCTCCCCTACAGCGGCCCATCCACGGCGGCAAAAACCACGGGGCATCTAGAACACTCTGGGAGAACCACGGTGGGTGGCAGGTGCTGGATTCTCTGAGAGAAGACACTGAGCTGCGGCCGAGCGGTGGGGTCCCGAGAGAGGATTTGGGGGACAAAGGAAGCCACGGACGGGGTATCACTTGGGACAGAGAAGGGGGGGGTTGCTGCCGTGAGGCTCAGTACCAGTGAGCGCGGGGCCGCTGGGAGATTTGAGGAAAACTCACAGCGGGGAAAACCCGGAGCCAGGCAAGCCGCGAGGGGCTGGCCCTGCTCTCCGATGTCAGAAAATTCCACGGAAGCGGTGCCAAGTCTGGGCCACAGAGGCGACGAGGGAACCTGCCCTCCCCCGCCCCCGATGGAGGTGAGGGCTGAGGCCAGAGACACAGGAAGCCGGGAAGAGTCCAGATTTCGGAGGGCAGGTGGGATCAGTGGGGGTGGGGAGTTGGAAGAAGGATGGACGGACAGGAGGAACTCGAAGCCGCTGGCAAGTCTGTACGGACTTCCTCCGGATCAACTCTCTCTACCTGTCGTTGACCTAATTTGGGGACCAGACCTACTCCGTGGCTTAGCGTTCGCAGGGTTGGTTAAAGGACATCCTGTCAACGCGTGCCTAGACGTGTCTGAGGTGAGCATTCGATTCGGAGCGGGGCCCTGTGGACACGGAAATAGAAACGAGCACGCTATTAAAAGAAAAAGAAAACAAGCATAAAAGGGCTCCCAGGAGCGTGCGGTCGAGCATTCAGTTGAACTCAAATTACGTTCCCCTGCGTGGAGGGGTGTGGGGTCTGTGGGAACCCCGGCTGTGAGCACTTCCCGGCAAGGCTTGCCCCGCCCCGTCTCCCCCCCCCCACCACCCCAGGCTTCTGTGAGGGAGCGGGAGTCACCCATCGCCAGAAGCCCTGCCCACTGGGCATAGCTCTGGGGCCGGCCGTGGACCGTGACCCTGGCGCTCAGCCTCCCACGTGCTCCCGGGCTATTTGGAGCCACACCGGCCCTACCACCCCAGGACCTTGGTGCCTTACTGTCTGCTGCTCGCTGGCCCATCCCGGGTGAGGCAGTAAGGGGTCAGCTCCGAAACAGGAGAAGCCCCGTGGCTATCCCCACGCACGGTACTTGGTTAAATAGAGGACGATAGTGGCCAGCGGGATCTCAGGTTTGTCACAGAATTACATGAAATTTGAATTTCCCCCGGAAAAACACTGGAAAGTCAGGATTACCCTAACTTCCTGACATTAGTACAGTCTTCACTTTCCGTTTTGTTTTGTTTTGGCTCGATTCCCAACTTTCTGCCTGTTCACTTTCCACCCAGGGAGTTCTTTCTTTCTTTCTTTCTTTTCTTAATTGAGATAAAATTGACATATACCGTGGTGTAAGTTTAGGGCGTACGGTGTCTTGATGTGATGTGTATATATTGCAAAAGGATTGCCGTCGCAAGGTTGGCCGGCGCCTCTGTTCCCGCCACGAGACCGCCATTTCTTCTGGTAGTGGGAACAATTCGGATCTATTCTGCCAGCTAGCTCGACGCGTGTTGTAAAGTTTTGTTGCCTCTCATCGCTGTGCTGTGTGTTAGATCTCCACGGCCATGGCGTCTCATCCCTCTCTGACCCTCTTGCCCACCACCATCTATCTGCGGCCGGCCGGGATCGAGTTTTCTGGAACCCGCGAGACCAGGTATCGCTGTCGTGGCCCCATCCTGCTCACCTCCTCAGGCCGTGTACCTCCTCTGGTTCTCATCGCCATCTCCCTCTCGCCATCTTTGCCTTCGGCTCACTTCTCCGTGCCCCCCTTTCCCCCCACGCTCTTCCTCTGCGCCCCCGGGAATCTGGATTCCACGACAAACACTCCTGCCCACCTCCTTAACGTATCCCAGAATATTCCTGACATTTCTCGTCCCTTGAGGGTACTCCTTCCCTCTCACGCCTACCTCAGACTGGGGGGTCAGGAGGTGACATCCCTGGCCCCATCGGCACCTGCTGACCATTGCTCCCGGGTATTGAGGAGATGCCTCCGGTCCCCAGCCCTCTAACTCGATCACCCTGTGCGCCACCGCATGCCTGTCTGTCCCCTCCCCTCCTTTGTAAATTAAAGCCACAGATAACGAGCTTCTGTCCACCCCAATTTCCTCCATGTCACTGGCGACCTAACCACCCATGTGGACCCCCATCCAGTACCGGGCCATAACCTCCGTTAACTCACAAATTCGACTTCCCTCGGGTCTGTTAACACCGAGTCACCACTGGAGCCTCGCAGTACACTGGCTCACTTTCCTGAGTACGGCTTTCACTGCCTCGACCCCTCTCACTCCGTTCCCTTTCTCCTCCTGCCTGTGCTCCTTCCTCCAGCCCCCCAGGAGGTCACAGCCCTCCTGTCTCGCTGGGATCCAGGTCTATCACTCAGCCACTGTCTCTGGTCAGTACCCTGCCCTCCCTTGAAGCCCCGGCCTTAGATCGACGCCCTCCATCTGCTTCTCCTTTTCATTCTTTCTCTGAGTTCGTGTGTCTGAGGAGAGCTGGTTAAAACCACTGAGCCGCAAAGAGGAGGCCTATCACTAATTTGTGGTCTCTCATCTCAGCTAGCCTCCAGAGACTCTTCTAGTCTCCGTAGTCACTCTTCCGAGTGTCCCAGATTGTCCCCTTCTTCTATTTTCCATCAGCTGTTCCAAGCACCCAGAACCTCTCCCAGGGCCTTCGAGCTCCCACCGCCACCGCCCACACTTACGTCAGGAGGCGACCCCGTCTCCTGCTTTTCTCCACCCCCTGGGCTCTGGCTTCCAATGTCTTGGTAGCATCTCCATTTTTCCTCCTCCACGATAGACTCGTCCCTCTGAGAGTAAAGGTTCATCCCTCCCCCTGCACTCTGGCCTCCAGCAGCTGTTTCTACCTTCCGTGTCAGTTCCAACCTCCATTAGATTCTTCTTGATATTGAACTGCTCTGGTGTCTCCCTTAAACAGAGACTATAAACCCATCCTTCCCGATGCTTATAGCAGCGCTTTTGACAATAGCCAAATTATGGAAAGAGCCCAAATGTCCATCAACTGATGAATGGATAAAGAAGCTGTGGTTTATATACACAATGGAATACTACTTGGCAATGAGAAAGAATGAAATCCTGCCATTTGCAGCAATGTGGATGGAACTGGAGGGTATTTATGCTGAGTGAAATAAGTCAGTCAGAGAAGGACAGATATTATATGTTTTCACTCATATGTGGAACTCGAGAAACTTAACAGAAGACCATGGGGGAAGAGAATGGGAAAAAAAATAGTTACAAACAGAGAGGGAGGGAGGCAAACCCTAAGAGACTCTCAAATACAGAGAACAAACAGAGTTGACGGGGCGGGGGAGAGGGGAAAGTGGGTGATGGGCACTGAGGAGGGCACTTGCTGGGATGAGCACTGGGTGTTGTATGTGAGCGACGAATCACGGGAATCTATGCCCAAAACCAAGAGCACACTGTACATACTGTATGTTAGCCAACCTGACAATAAATTATATTAAACAAATAAAAAATAAGTAAATAAAACCAGAAAAAAAAATAAACCCATCCTTAACCCCACATGTTGCTCTAACGACTTACCTTCATTCGTTGTCCAAACCCACCCTTCCCATGTTATCACTGTTCACTCCCCGCTCAGTCCCCGCCAGCCTGGCGTCTGTCTCCACCATCCCGCTGAGATCAGCCTCCCCAGGGTCCCCAACACCCTCCCGTGGAGAAATGTCACCAACTGCTCTGTGAAGCCGGGGCAGCGGACGCGTTGCGCGCCCGTGAGCAGGAAGTGTCCGCTATCCCCCTACTCGCGATAAAGTCGACAACACACAAGCACCATTACGTCCGGGGCTGCCCGAGCTGAAGCCACGCTTGGTGTTTCTGGGACCCTCATGCAATCTAAAAAGGACATTCGCACGGGCCTGTCCAGTAAGGACGGCAGAGGGAAGCAGGCTCGCGACCTCTCCCCCGCATCGGCGCCTTACAAAAGGACCGCAAAACAGCTTCGCCAACAAAAATTCTAAAAATTTGCTGGTAGCCACTGAACACAAAATAGGGGACGACCTTGTTTCAAAACTTGCAAAGGTGGTGCCTTATGGTTGTGTCTAAGCCCAATCCTGTTACGGGCACAGTATTGAAGAAAGAGGGGAAATTCGCAAATCCCAAGCGTGATCCCAGCGCTCTCCAGTTAGGAGACACGTGGCTAGAAGCGGGGTGTGGATCTCTAGGAAAAGAAAGGAAAAACGCCTACTGAGTCAAAGCCCTCCTTTTCCAGAAGAGTTTCTTGAGCTTTCACATTCTGAGACAATGTGCTGAGTGAGGGCCAGAGGACACACCGCACGAGAGTCGAATACACCCTTGTTGACACTCAGTGGCTCCTGGTAATGATATTCTGGTTTGTTTTTGTTTTTAGGATTTTGGTTCCTTATAAAAATACTTTTTGGGGGTGCCTGAGTAGCTTAGTCGGTTGAGCGTTCGACTCTTGTCTTTGGCTCAGGTCAGGATCTCATGGTTTCGTGGGTTCAAGCCCCACGTCAAGCTCTATATTGGCAGCGTGGAGCCTGCTTGGGATTCTCTCTCCCTCTCTCTCTGCCCCCTCCCTGCTCGGGATGTCTGTCTCTCTCAAATAAATAAACTTAGGGGAAAAAAGCTTTAAAAATACTAAAAAAGGGGCACCTGGGTGGCTCAGTCGGTTGAACGTCCGACTTCGGCTCAGGTTATGATCTCGCAGTCCGTGAGTTCGAGCCCCGCGTCGGGCTCTGTGCTGACAGCTCAGAGCCTGGAGCCTGCTTGGATTCTGTGTTTTCCTTTCTCTCTGCCCCTCCCCCGCTCATGCTCTGTCTCTCTCTGTCTCAAAAATAATAAACATTAAAAAAAAATTTAAAAAAAGATACTAAAAAAATTTTTTTTAATGTTTATTTCTCGAGACAGAGAGAGACAGAGCATGAGTGGGGGAGGGACGGAGAGAAAGAGGGAGACACAGAAGAAGCAGGCTCCAGGCTCTGAGCCGTCAGCACAGAGCCCGACTGCGGGGCTCGGACTCATAAGCGGTGAGATCATGACCTGAGCAGAAGTCGGACGCTCAACAGACTGAGCCATCCAGGCGTCCCTAAAAATACTTTGTTTAATTAATTTATTTATTTGAGAGAGACAGAAAGCACAAGAGGGGGGAGGGAAAGAGAGAGAGAGGGAGAGAGAGGGAAAATCCCAAGCAGGCCCCACGCTGTCAGCGAGAAGCCGGACACGGGGCTCAAACTCACGAACTGCGGGATCATGACCTGAGCCACGGTTGGAGTTCAACCAACTGAGCCACCCAGGGGGCCCTATAAAAATTCCTTTCATCTACGAATGACTTAACGAAGTCTCTCAGGGTTGTCATCCTAGGGGCTGTTAGGCCTGCCCGCTCACGGTGACTCATTTCCTTGTGTGCTTTGTGGTGTCGGTGTGAATGCCTGCTTCTTGGAAATTCCTGGCCCTGCACCAACGATCTGTGACCCTGCCGGGGGAGCAGTCCCTCCTGGAGGCCTGTCGCGTTTGTTTCCTTCCCGGAGCACGAGGGGCCATCCGTGGCCCGAGCTGAATCTCAGTTTCGGGGTCTCCCATTTTGAGGGTATTGTCAAATCGAACTTCATGTTTGCACGAGACCCGTGTTCCCCCTACCACTTCGAGTCTAGGCAAAACCGGGTGAGTTTCCTTATTCCTTATTGTCCCCGCCTGTGGGCGTGTTTCCTCCAGCCCCCTCCTCCCGCCGGCGCGAGCTTTCCGTGGGGCCCCCGGGGCCCCGGCTCCCCGTCCCACGTGGCCTGAGGCCTTGCTGTCTGCTTCCGTGTGGGACTTACACTCCGCGGCCTTTTTCGTGCGCGTGCCTTTTGTTTATGTCAGCGATCAAAAGAATAAATACCGTGGAGTGAAGATTCCGTGAAAATTTGCCGAGAAACGTTATTGGTCCATTTCGCAGACATTCCGTGCCTGCTGGCTGGGAAGTCGCTCCCCTCTGCCCGTCTGTGTGGACCTGCCATCGCCTCCCGGCATGCTTTGTGTCCTCGAGGCTCGATTTGTTAACGGCGGACTCCTCTGCCCGGGAGTCGAAGGCGGGCCTGGCAGTGGGGGCTTCGGGCAGGAGGTCAGAGCCTGAGGTCCAGGGGCTTGGTCCCCCGGCTCCTTCCTGGTGGCGCTGCTGTGTCCCTTGACCCTGACCTAACGCAGCTCCTGTTAGACAGCCCCTCCCGCTCCTTCGTCCCTGGCTCCTGGCGGTGGGGAGGACACCCTGTTCCCGCCCGCACCGGGGACGGCACTACCCACTACGCTTTCCCTGCTTGGGAGGACTCCTCTTGCCAATCTGCCTCAGTTGCCTTACTTGAGCGCGCTGTTGGTTTCCGGCCAAGACTCCGCAGGACGCGTCTCCTGGGGTCCAGAAACATTGCCGGGTCCCCGGGAGATGGTGAGCCAGCACACCTGTCCTGTGTCCTCGTGGCATCGGCGTCCTCACGGGAGCTGGTCAGGTACGTAAGTGATTACAATCCGGGGGGGATGGGGGGTCTCGGGCTGTCCCGGGGGCAGCGCGTGGCCCCGTCCAGAGGGACCCGGGGAGGTGCCCGGCGGGAGGGGCCATCTAAGCAGAAAGCCCGGGTGGGAGTCAGCCAGGCCAGGTGAGGGCGGCCTCTGCTGGCCTCCCTTCCCCTCCCAACGTCTTCTTCTTTAGAGCCTCACCTCAGAGACGGGGCAAGGGGAAGGCGTTTTTTTACCTATCGGCTACTGAGACAAGTTTCTGGGGAAGAGAAAGTCGAAACCAGGACCCAGACTATTTAGATGCATTTTTTTAAAAGTTTATTGGGGCGCCTGGGTGGCTCAGTCGGTTAAGCGTCCGACTTCAGCTCGGGTCCTGGTCTCATGGTTCGTGGGTTCGAGCCCCACATCGGGCTCTGTGCGGCCAGCTCAGAGCCTGGAGCCTGCTTCGGATTCTGTCTCCCTCTGTCTCTGCTCCTCCCCCACTCACGCTCTGTCTCTTAAAAATTAAATAAAAATTTAAAAAAAAAGTTTATTTATTTATTTTGAGAGAGAGAGAGAGAGAGAGAGAGAGAGAGCACAAGTAGGGGAGGAACAGGGAGTGGGAAAGATGGAATTTCAAGCAGAGTCTACGGTGTCAGCACAGAATCCAACGTGGGGCTCGAACTCGCGAAACGTGAGTTCATGGCCTGAGCGGAAGTGGAGAGTCAGACTCTTCACTGACTGAGCCACCGAGGCGCTCCCCCTCCTTTTTTGAAAAATGCATTAAAAAGTTTTATTTATTTTGAGAGAGAGAGAGAGAGAAAGAGCACGGGCGGGGGAGGAACAGAGAGACCGACAATTTTAGATCCAGTTCCTGGGAACCCGGAGCTCAGCGGGACAGCTGCAGGCCGAGGGCTTTCTGGAGGCACCGCTGTCAGGGCGCAGGCGAGGCGGGACCGGACAGAGGGTGGAGCGGACCCCCGAAGCCCCTGCTGACCCTCGGAGGGACTCTGGGCCCCGGGTGGCCCTGCAGCGTTGTCGCACACGGAGGGAAGGGGGCCGGGCCCTGGCGACCCCACATCAGACAGCTGCTGGCCTCAGTTGTCCTCTGGGAGGCCCCCCCCCCCGCCACCCCGTCCCCAGCAGCTGGGAGGGTGAGTGCACTGACCCTGTAAGGGACATCCGGACAGAGCCCCACGGCACCCACCGCAGGGGCAGCGCGGGGCGGGCCCTGGGTTTCCCACAGATTTCATTTACCCTGCATAAGAAGAACCAGAAACTAAAATTTCTGAAAACTCTGTGTCATAAAACCACAAGCCCCCTGTGGGCACGCCGGAGGAGTCACGTGCCCCGCGAGGGCACGCGGTCCACTCACTCTACGTGACCGTCCTCTTTGTCACCCATCGTTGTCCAAGTGTGAAGGGTCAAAGAGGAACTTGACCTCGCCCTCCCCCGCTCGGCCCCGTCCTCCAGCTTTTTCTTTCCTCTTTCTTCTTCCCCACCGAGGTGGCCACGCTCCTGTCTCCACAGGGTCAGGCGGGTTGGACACTCGCCCCTCTGAGACAGTCATATTTAAAGTAGATGTCTCAAAATCTCCTTTTGTGAATAGAAGTAAAAGGTAATAAACCAAGTGGCATTCTCCTTTCATTTTATTTTGTAATATTTTGTTTATTTTTGAGAGAGGGAGCGCAAGCAAGGGAGGGGCAGAGAGAGGGAGGGGGAACAAAGGATCTGAAGCGGGCTCCACGCTGGCAGCGGAGACCCCCATGCGGGGCCCGAACTCACGAACCGTGAGATCGTGACCTGAGCTGAAGTTGGGTGCTTAACCGACTGAGCCACCCAGGCGCCCCTCCTTTTAACCAAATTATATCATGACAGATTTTAGGTGCATAGGACAGGGTTTGCCCTGGCGGTGGCTGGGGGACCCTCGTGGGCCCCTGTGGCTGGACTGGAGTTCTGCTCCCTCCCTGCCCAAGGCTCTGCCAGGGATGGGACGGCCCCTGAGCCCCGCAGCCGTTGCCTGGCAGGCCCTGGGGCTCCTGTCTCTGCACCAGAGTTCAAGGCCCCCATCGGCTTCCTGTCCCAAAGGATTCAGCCACACCCCCTGGAAAGGGTGGTTGAAAGGGGCCCCTAAGCCGCTGACCAGACCTTCAATCCACATGGGCTGGTCCTGCCCCTTCCAGAGGGGCTGGGACTTGGGTGCAGAGTGAATGCTTTTCCACGGGGAAAGAGGAAATACGATTCTGTGTCCTTGGCCGTGAGTCGGCCCAGACGAGGCAAGGCAGGGGCCGTGGAGTTATTCTGCCTTCCTGATTGCATCACGGAGTCGACGCGTGTTTTTTCCGCTCTCACCTTGCTTCATATCTCTGCCGCACGTGATGCTGGTGACGCTTCCTCTCCCTCCCAGGTTTGCTCCTCTCTGCACGGGCCCTGCCTCTCCCGGCATGCCTTCTCCTCTTTTGGGGCTCCTTTGCTGCCCGTCCTCCTCTGGGTTCTGTCTGGACCCACGTGTCTGCCCCCGTGGTGTCTGCCGCCTGTGATTGGGGCGGTGGGAGGGGTGTCCTCGGCGCCTGTGCTCTGCAGGGTCCGAGGCAGTTTCTCCTGACACTGCCGCCTGGGTGTCCTCCAGGACTTCTAACTCGACCTGTCCTGAAAATTGCACCTGAGGCCAGTACTTCCCATCTGCCTGGGCTGGAGCCCAGGCCCGGCCCTGCCCCCTCCCGCACACCCTCAACCCAGGTCCCAGTGAGTCCTTGTCCCTGGGGGCTCTCAGGTCCACTCACTCGACTCCAACCAGAGCTTTGTACCTCGGCAGAGGCCTCTGCTGTGTCCCAGAAGCAGCACAGCCCAACCTCTGTCTGGGGTCTCTGACTCCATCCCTGCCTTCTTCCAGAACATTCTCCAGAAGGCGGGGCCAGTCATGCCTGGCTTCAAACCCCACCCCCCCATCCCTGCTGTGGGCCCACTCCCCTGCGCTCTGTGTGAGCCCCGGCCTCATTGCCCTCTGCCCACCGGCTCGCAGCCCTGTCTCTTCTCACTTTCTTCTCTCCTTCCGCCGTCACAAAGCCATCGACGGTCCCCTGAAGTTTGTTCCTCACACACTGTTTCCCCTGAAATGCCTCCCACATATACACACTTGTCCTCATATTTCCTCTTTGTGTGACCACCCCCCACCCGAACACACAAGCTGGATCACTGAGAGAGATGCCTGCCACGGCTCTGTCCTAAGGGCGCCTTGCCAGGGCGGACAGGGGACACACATGCTCGCAAATGCGGGGTCAGGGGGCATGGCATTCTGCCCCCAGGGGGACTCAATGTGGGTGGGTGGGCTCAGAACAAGGAAAAGTTTGGGGGCGCCTGGGGGGCTCAGTCGGTTAAAGCATCCGACTTCGGCTCAGGTCATGATCTCATGGTTCATGGGTTTGAGTCCCGCGTCGGGCTCTGTGCTGACAGCTCAGAACCTGGAGCCTGCTTCAGATTCTGTGTCTCCCTCTCTCTCTGCCCCTCCCCTGCTCAAGTGCATGCTCTCTCTCTCTCAAAAATAAATAAACATTAAACAAATTAAAAAAAAAAAAGAACCAGGGAAAATTGGTTGGGCTATAGACTAGTTTCATTTGTGCTTCTGCGGACGGGCCGGATAAAATAACTAACTGTGAGGCAGCCGTTGGCTCCTCCTTGTTCCCAGGCTCCGGCTGAGCCATTACTACTGCCAGGAAGCCAGTTCTGACAGCACGGCACTGGGCCGGGGTGGGGGGCGGTGGGGGACTGGGAGGGAGGTGGGGGGCGGGGAAACAAACACTCCTCCTCGGTCGCGAGGGAGGCACCCTTCCCCTTTTCCGTCACTCTCAGCGGGACTGTCCGGCTCCCTGGCTCCCGGCTCTAGCCTCCCATCGTTCCTTGATTACAGGACTCGGGCCACTTTGTGCCCTGGCAGCAGGCGCAGCTTCTCAATAATCGTTAGGTAAACAACTGAATAATTTAAAATGCAAGTCCCGAATTAGGGACCCTTTCCACTGCAATCTACGAGTGAACTCTGCGCCGGGTGAAGGAGGGAGTGGAGGAAAGAGAAGGAATACCGTGGGGGTGGGGGCGGTACTCGGAGAGGGGTGAAAGGACCCGTCTCCCAAAAGCCATAGTCTCCGGTAATTAACATTAGGTCCCTTAAGAAAGCGATTTCCAAGAGGACAGACAAAGACCTCGTGGAAGGAAGGGCTGGTGTCTCAGGCTGCTGTATGGGACTCCACAGACGGCGAGGGCTGAAGTGCTCCTTACACTCCTGGGGGCTGCAAGTCCAAGATCAAGTTGCCGGCCTACGTGTATCCGGCGGGGGCCCCACTTCCTGGTTTGCAGCTGGCCGTGTTCTCCTCTTATCTTCTCAGGCGAAGGGCAGAGAGAAGGAGCAAGCTCTCGCTTCCCTCCGTACAAGGGCACGGATCCCGCTGTGAGGCTCTACCCTCATGACCCCAATACCTCCCAAAGCGCCCCCCCCCCGCAACTCCATCACATTGGGGGGCGGGATTTCAACATACGAATTTTGGGGTGGCACAAACAGTCTACAAAGCTGGCAAACAATCCGCGAGTGAGAACCCATCGAGTCCGCTGGGAAGAGAAAGGGGCAGCTGAAAAACATGGAGCCGAGAGAAATTTCTGGTTGAGTGTGGGAGAAGTGGGGACGTTGTATCTGTGCTCGTGAGGGCTCGGACTCACTTAGCAGGGATGCGGAGAGCCGGGCCACCTCCGGGGTGCCTCACAGGAGAGAAGTCTTCTCCTAGGAAAGACGGGACCCCAGGTGATGGGGTTTAGGGGTGACGGCGGGGTTCGGAGCCGACAGCCAAGAAACAGTTCTCGAAGACAGCTTTGGTGCACGGAGGTGATTTTACTGAAGCCCGGGGACAGGACCGCGGGCAGGAAGAGCGGCACTGGGGTTGTGGCGGGTGACTGATGACATCCCTTCAGGCCGGGAGGGGGTGAGGGACAGCGTAAGTCTTTAAGCTAATTTGGAAGCAAGGTTTCCAGGACCTTGAGGGGCTAGGGGTTGTTAGGAAAATGCCATTTGCCTCAGTCATGAGACCCTTCAGGTGTCATCGGGGGCCATACGCTTGGAGCGCGATCGCCAGCATGGATCTCGGGGGAGCTGCGATAAAGGAAGTTTCCAGAGGAATGTTTATACGAGAAAGTAGACTCGAAAGATCGTGGGGGGTCAGGACGACGTGAAGCCAAGATTCTCCCAGCAAAGTGTCATCACCCAGGCAGCTGAGCTCCTGGAGGGAGGCCGCTCTGCCGGTTTCGAGGACTTGTCCATGGGCCGTAGGCAGTCAGGGAATTTGATTTGAGTTTCCCACGTCACCAGGGCGAGCACTTAAACCCCTTTCCTTTGTTCTTGGGGAGCCGGGAGTGTCTGACGACTATCACACACACACCCTCCCGGGGAGAGCAGGGTGCTGTTAGCCTGTACTTTGCCCTCAGCTTGCCCCGAGCTGCCTCATCGCCAGGCAGCTCTGCCCTGGGGTATCTCCCCAGGCGGCCTCCAGGGCACTGCTGGCCACTCTGGGGTACATTCGTGGTCCTCGCTTTTAGGAGCAAGAATCTGACCGGCTCGCCTTGGGCAGCACACGCCTGGACTTCGTGGTAGGCAGGCGGCCTCTCTAATTTGTGCCCGCTGCCGTGGCCCTTGAAAAGATTCCCGAAGTCTGGAGGGGGGCTCTGACTCCCTGACCTCACCGACCAACGTTCACATCGCAGAAGCGGCAGCCAGGTGCCCCGTGTGGAGCAATAGAAGGACTCGCCCCATGCGTCGAGGGGCCTCCCCGAGGAACAAAGCACATTACATGATGCCTGGGGATGTGGTCATTTAACTGAAAACACAGAAATAGGGCAACCATGGGGGCAGGGGAGAAGGGGTTATAAAAATGGCATTTTGGGGCGCCCGGGGGGCTCAGCTGGCCAAGCATCCGACCTCGGCTCAGGTCATGATCCCGCAGTTCGTGAGTTCAAGCCCCGCATCGGGCTCTGCGCTGACAGCTTGGAGCCCGGACCCTGCTTTGGATTCTGTGTCTCCCTCTCTCTCTCTGCCCCTCCTCCCACCCCCCTCAAAAATAAATAAATAAAATGGTAGCTGGGAGAACGCATGTAAGTCTCAGACCTGGACATGGGAAGGGCATCATTTCTACTCTCTAAAATAAAATGCATTTTAAGTTAGTAGGAAAATTATTTCATAACCGACCCTGGCAGGATGGCAAATCATCTGGGAAAACCCTCGGGTTCCCACTTCACTCCGCACTGCGAGAGGACTTCCAGAAAGAGCAGCACAAATTGTAAAAAATGAAGCCATCGCAGCTGTAGAAATAAAAGCGGGAGAGTTTTGCAATCGCAGCATGGGGAAGGCTTTCCTAACCATGTCATAAAACCCAGAAATCAAAGAAAAAGTTATTAAGTTCACCTGCGGGGCGCCCGGGCGGCTCAGTCGGTTAAGCGTCTGACTCTCCATTTCGGCTCAGGTCATGATCTCATGGTTCGCATTGGGCTCTGCGCTGACAGTGTGGAGCCTGCATGGAATTCTCTCTCCCCCTCTCTCTGCCCCTTCCCTGCTTGTGTGTGTGCACGCACATGCTCTGTCTCTCTCGAAATAAATAAACATTAAAAAAATAAGTTCACTTGCCTAGAAATCAAATCTGCACGGCAAGCAATAAGCAATACGAGTAGCTGAAATCCCCTGGGCGGTTGTCACGTGACGGTTAATGTCTGCTACTCACGGTCGCGCGTGTGCGTGCCAGTTAACACATTAACTCATCTACTCCTTGGGACAATCAATGAAGTTGGTATCATCCCATTCCACAGATGGGCAAAATGAGGCACGGAGAGCTGAAGAAACTTGCCCAAGATGGGAAAGTGGAAAAAAGCCCGGGCGCGGCATAGAACGCTAGCGTGTGTGAAGTGTGCAAACGCAGGAGACAAGGGGCTGCGTGCAATTTCGGTTGTATGCGGAGGAAAGAACTCCCAAATGAAAAAGACTGATAACTTCATTCCTCCAGGATAGAGGACCTAGCAGGCAGAAGCAGGGGCGGGAAGGAGACTCTCCACTTACTTTCTCTGGTACGAACAAACTGGAAGCCAAAGCGGAGACAGGGAAACTACAAAACCAGCCCCCAGAAGCCAAGGAGGCTGGTGTCTCGGTGTGCGGATGTGGTCCTCTCCCCACCCCGGACGACCCCAGGGCGGTGGGCACCGGGACAGTCTGGGAAGGGACATTCTGTCCAGCGTCAGCTCTTTAAGGAGTCACAGAACCACGAGACGGTTGCAGCTAGGCTTTCTTTACTGAATGGGCAGAGAATGCACCGACCGTCCGTCTGTCTGTCTCACTCATCTCTGCTGGGCCGTTTTAGGTACCTGGATGGTGCCTCGCCATGTGGGCGCTGGCGTAATTGCGCCTTCTCCTAGGTTCTACCCACGGAGCTTCTAAGCAAGTCTCACTCGGCCACGCGGTGCCTCCTGCAAGCTCCCTTACCCCACGCCCCGCGTTGGGCAGAGGTCCTCCAAGAATGTTCATTGAATGAATGAATGAATGAATGAACGGGCTGCCCACCGTTAACGCAGAAGCGAACTGTGTTCCCACCTTGCTGCTTCCGTCCGGAATTCCCAGAGGGAGGGGGTGGGGAGTCGGCCTGCCTCCCCATCTCCCAGTTGGCTTAGAGCTTCGGGGTCCGCATCCGGCCAGAATTCCATTCTCTGGTGTATCCCCCCCACCCCCCACCCCACCCATAGCCTTTCCACTCCGCCGGAGCCTTTCCAAACGCACGGCGCGAGGTCAGATGTACTGCGCACAGTGCCACGAAGTTGGGAGGCCCTTTCCGTCTATGGCTGTAAATCCGCTGTGTTTGACTTCGCGCCCGAGAGCCCCCTCAGGTCTGCGGAGGAAATTTAGGGAGGAAACAGCCGTGACGAGGAAAGTAGCTAACAGTTACAAGAACTTCCATGCGCCAGGCACGGCGGGAAACCTACGTGCGATATCTCATTTAATCCTCCGCACAAGTGTATGAGGTAGTAGGTACTGCCGTTGGCCCCACCTCACAGATGAGGAAACTGAGGCTAGAAGCATCACCGCTTGCCCAGGAATCCCTGACTCTGAGACACTTCCCCAAGCTCCCACAACCTCAAGGCTGGACCTCAAGGCAGTCTGACTCTGAAATCCTCCCTCTTTTGTCCACCGGGCTCCACTTCCCACCCTGTAGGAAGGAGCCAAATAACCAACCAACAGAGAGTCCCGATTTGATGATCTGTTAGAAAAAAAAAATTATAATTTTCCGGGGCGCCTGGGGGGTTCAGTCGGTTGGGTGTCTGACTTCGGCTTGGGTCATGATCTCGCCGTTTATGAGTTCGAGCCCCACGTAGGGCTCACTGCTGTCAGCCTGTCAGCACGGAGCTCACTTTGGAGCCTCTGTCCCCCTCTCTCTGCCCCTCCCCCGCTTGTGCTCTCCCAAAACTAAACAAAGATTTTTAAAAACTCATAATTTTCTTAGAAGGGATTTTTGCGGAATATTAGCTAGGGGAAGTAAACCGAAGCATAGGAAGCTCAGGGTGAAGAGGGGCTGTGGCTGTTTTTGAAGCTAACTTATTGCTTCCTCTGCAGAATTATCATGGCCTTACCCAGGGCTGACACAGACTTCCAGAGTTTTCTGGGTCTTCAGGGAAAATGCTTTACTGGACACAGTTAAAGGGATGGCCCCCGGGAGGGACAAGGAAATGGGGTGGGAAGGGGTGGGTGGGGGGAGAACTTTTTGCCAACATAAGCAAAACCGACATTCATTCGTGAAACATCTCGGACAGACTTTTTTTACCCAAGAGACTTCTTCTGTCTTGAATTTGAAGCCACCAAGCTCTGCGTGGGCAGCAGACATCCCATTAAAAAAGATTTTTTTTAATGTTTATTTATTTTTGAGAGAGAGACAGAGACAGAGGGCTAGCAGGGGAGGGGCAGAGAGAGAGGGAGACACAGAATCCAAAGCAGCCTCCAGGCTCCAAGCTGTCAGCACAGGGCCCCACACAGGGCTCAAACCCACAAACCGCAAGATCGTGACCTGAGCCGAAGTCGGACGCTCAACCGACTGAGCCATCTGGGCGCCTCCACGGACACCCCATTGTCATCTACTTTCCACTCGGAATGGACGGGTTCAAACATAACCCAAAAGCAGAAATGAAAGCAAGATGCCCGGAGCCTTGAATAGAGATATTTTATATTGCTCAATTAAAGTTAGACGCACACGCTTTCAAGACCAGCTCGTGGGAAGACAGAGTTACTGCTCTGCCGCGACGATCGAGGAGTCGAATCCAGACCCTTCCTGGCCCGCGTGCCGCCCGCTTCTAGGCCGGCGGGATCTTCCTCAGACGGCAGCCCTCACTCCCGCGGGCTGGGTCTGATGGGCTGTAAGCAGTGCTTTTCAAAGTCGGCTGCGCTTAGAACGGAGAGCTTCTGTAGGCCTGTCAAACCAGAGTCCCGGGGGCGGGACTGGGTATCGCTATTTGCAAAACTCCCCAGGTAACTCCAAGGAGCGGCCAAGGTTAAGCCAGGGGCCGTGAGCACGGCCCCCGTGAATTCCGCGTCCCGTTCTCCCTCATCGACGTGCGTGCCGGGCGGCAAGGGAGTTAGAAGCACTCCCACCTGCTCTCCTCAAGGGCGCATCGCTGGCTGGCAGGTGCCACGGCGGAGCCCCGTGGAAGCAGGCCAGGCCTGATGCTCCGGACCCCCCACGCCTATTATGTCAGTGTGCCTGGTGCTGCGGGCGGGCTCTGGTCTTCTTCCATAAAGTGAGGGGTCAGGCTGACCGGTCCTCAGCAACCTTCCTGTTTTCAGATGACGTGGTACCATGCATCAAAGCGAGGGGAACGCCGTAATAGAGAAAGAGAAGCATGAAAAAGACGAAACCCATCCCCATCGCGATCATATCGGATTGCTTCAAACACTTGGTACCTGAAACCATTGCTGGGTGTACACGGGAGACACACGGGAGGGGCTTGTGGCATTGTAGGGATGGCGAAACGTACTTTGTCCCAAAATGCTCTGTGACCTTGCCGCAAGGCTGTGGGTTTGTGGTCAGCGGAGATTGGCCCGAGAGAGCTAGGACCTCCGTTGGCCCTCCTTTTCCTCTTCAGTGAGTTGAGCATTATCTGCCCTGAGCTGCTGTGGAAACACCTCTTGTCCACGACAGGAATGGTGGCAGCGGAGACCAACGTGAAACAGCCGAATCCAGGCACAGCTACCGGAGTCCAGGCTGGCAGCGGGACGCCCTTGTTGGATACCAAGGTGGCCACAGGGGGGCAGTATAGCCCAAAGTTCTTAAGGACTCTGAAGGCCTTTCCGTGGGTTCCTTTGAAAAGACTTTTAAGCGTTTAAAACACCAGTCACCATCATTAGAAACAGAGACTAAGCCACGTTCCTGAAATGTGATGGAACCACAATGACGTGGAACTTATCATCAGATTAAGTAGTAACAATATGAAGCCAAAAATAAGTAAGACTTGTAAAAAATGCTTATAGAAAAAACCTAAGGCACGGGGCGCCTGGGTGCCTCAAGTCGGTTGAGCATCCACCTCTTGATTTCAGCTCAAGTCAGGATCCCAGGGGCGTGGGATCAAGCCCTGTGCTGGGCATGGAGCCTGCTTAAGATTCTCCCTCTCCCTCTGCCCCTCCCCATATATACTCACTCTCTCTGTCTCTCTATCTAGAAAGAAAAGAATTAACTAGAAAATATGGCACCATTGCGACATCTGTCTATAGAAATAATAAAGTTTGACGGTGTTTCAGAGAAACACCGAGGAAGACTTTCACAGTGAGTTTTACTTAAAAGCAGAAGAGCCTTGGAGATGCATTCCCATTTCTGCCTGCGCGCGGTCGCATCTCAGGTTATGGGAGTTCTCCACATCCTCAGGGGAAGCGAGGCGGGGGGGAGGCTGAACAAGGCATGAGAGAGAGCAGTCAGGAAGTTCACGGTTACGCCCCTTGCTCACATCTCCACATCTCCTGTGCCTTCGTCCGAAAGTCAACAACAAAAAGCCAATGTCGGTAGTGAGGAGTCTGTCCCACCCTTGGATAGGACGTCGATGACTTGATTTCATCATAATGGTGGCAAGACGGTTAGCCTCTTAGCTAGGGGTATTTAGAACCTGGGAAGATGAGTGTGAACAGAATCCTAATTTTTTGAATTTGCACATTTTCCCTCCCTGCTGAGGGCGTTCACTTTGCTTGGACTTTATCTATGCCACGTACGTCACTCCCTCCACGACAGAGGCCCCTGGGCTGGGGAGCAGGGTGTCTTCACCCAGGCTGTGATGAGTGGAGTCAGAACCTGAAAGTCACGATGAATTAGTTCAAGCCTGTTTGTCAGTCCAAGGGCTGGGGCAGAGGAGGGGCGGGCAGAGGAGGGCCCCGCAAAGTGAGAGGCGCAGGAAGGATGGGAGTGTGCCCCGGACCCTTCCTCTATTCCGACTCAGTCCCCAACCTCCCTTCTTTGGGTCACACCTCCTGTTGACTAGGAGGTGGAAGGCAGTCTTTCCGGTTGTTAGGGAAAAGCCGTCCTAAGAACCAGCTCTAGCCGCCTTTGCCTTCTGCTTGTTCCCCTCTCCGAGTAGGACAATGACCTACCTGGTCTGGAAGGTGAAGACTAGCCTGCCCCAGGCTATAAATGTGACCCGGAGCACCTGTCCTCTCTGGGGACACGAGACACGTGCACAGAAACCCGAATGCCAGGGACGAATCCGTGGTCATCGCTGCAAGTGCAGGCAAGTTTTTAGAAGGGATTTGAAATGAAAGAAAAGCAACCTTCATAGCAGCCGAGTCCTCATGCGCCATGTGTCTGCAATCTGGGATGACGGAGCAATGGCCGGACTGTGACGTTGTATGTCTTCTTCATTTTTTTTTGGTAATATTTGTTTTTATGTTTAGTTATTTTAAGAGAGAGAGGGAGAGCATGCGTGAGTGCATGTGTGAGCAGGGGAGCTGAGAGAGAGAGAGAGAGAGTCCCCAGCAGGTTCCATTCCATCAGCGCAGAGCCCGACTCCGGACTCAAATTCACAAACCACGGGATCAAGACCTGAGCCAAAATCGAGAGTCAGACGCTGAACTGCCTGAGCCCCCCCGGCGCCGCCAGATCTTCCTCATTTTCAAATATAGACAGCTGGGCTGTGCTTACACACACATAGGTGTTTTTTTTTTGAATATGTTAATTCTTTTGCTCCAGGAATAGAAATAGATGAGAGACTTGAAAGTTTTCAGGTCTGTTGCTCAGAAATGCCAACCTGAGAAGCAGCATGGTCGAACGCATTAGTCTGGCAATTTGACCCGAGAAGGGGGGCAACTTTTAAAAAGTATTTCAAAAGAAGCATAGCTCTCCGTGTGTGTATGTATGGAATTTTCCAGAACAGTTACTTACAAAATGCTTTCCTGGTTTTGTTTTGTTTTGTTTTTCTTTTTGTTTGTTTGTTTTTTAATTTTTTAAAGTGTTTATTGAATTTTGAGAGAGAGAGAGAGAGAGACACTGAGCAGGAATAGGGGAGGGGCAGAGAGAGAGGGAGACACAGAATCCGAAGCAGGCTCCAGGCCCTGAGCTGTAGCACAGAGCCCGATGCGGGGCTCGGATCCTGAACTGTGAGATCATGACCTGAGCTGAAGTTGGCTGCTTCACCAAGTGAGCCACCCACGTGCCCGGCTTTCAAGGGTTTGAGTGCTATTCTCTCAACGTGAACTTGACTGGAAGAACAGGAATACACTCAGTTATTTTATGGGGTGGTTTTTATTAGATAAGGATTTTCTTCCAAGCAATTTACATCACATAAGATACATCATATCATACATGACATATATACATACACAGAGATATCAGAGTGTCTTTGAGTTGACCCAGGGCCTAGGGTCATATGATATTTATGCCCTTGAAACAACCTTAAGAACACTTCCGGTGGCTCTCCGTTGACACCCATGCTCTCAAGGCCGTCTTTCAGAGCTGAGAAAAATCAGTAGCACCTCTTTATTGTTCTGACACCTGAATCTCTTGGGTGAATCTCACCGCTTTTATGTTTCCTCACCCAGTCTTTCCCAGACGGTCTTAGCTACTCCCCAAATTCAAAACAATCTCGGGCCTTGTACAAAACAATACAAGTAGCAACTGCCAAACACGAAACCATGACCTTCTCTTTGAAGACAATAGCTAGATCCCTTAGTGTTGGGGGCACGGTGTGTCCAGAGAAGGCGTCGGAAGGAGTGTCTACAGCCCCCACGCTCAGCCTGAAACACAAAGTTCCGTAAAATCGCGCTTCTTAGAGCTGAGTCAGCTGGAGGCGGCCTGTTTCCAAATGAATCTGTCCCTTCTGCCCTCTGCCCACCGAGAGTGAACTCCGGAAGACAATGCTTAGGCAGTGGTGTGTGCCGGGTGGGCAGACTCTTAGTCATCCTGGCTTCCTTCTCCTCTCTGGGGCCTCTTTGCTTAATGCTTACAAACCTCTGCCTGTTCATTAACCACACAATCCGTCTTCACCTGGATGTCACAGCTGTTGAAAAAGCGTTCCCGGACCTCAGGCTCCTGCATTTCCTAAGCCTAGTGTTTCCAAGCCTCCCGGAGACGCCCCGTTGTTGGTGCTGGGATGGGAAGGACAACTCCGGAGGCAGGAGCAGCCACTGAGCACCAGCCCGGGTTCTGTCTACAGAAGGCTGTGTTCAAGCTCTCAAAACCAGATCCTTCCTCTGCCACCAGCCCCTCCTGGTTTGGGCGCAAACCTTGTCCCCTTTCCATGCCTGAAGTCTTTCTCAAGGGCATCTCCAGTCCGCATGCTTGAAGCCTAGAGGCTCTCTCTGCCTCCCCACAGCGCCTCACCTTCAACCCCAATCCATCCCGAATTCTGCTGACTCTCGCCCTGCGTGCCGTGGGGGTGCCACCATCCCTGGTGCCTGGATCTACATGGAAGCCTCCTCGCCTCACCTGACCTAAAAGCTCATCTTTGGAGGCCATCCTTTGGCCCGCAATGAGCTCTCTGCAACAGCGGCCGGGGCTTCCCCCATCCCCACCCTCGCTCTGCTCTGGCTTTGACAAGCGGTGCTGTGCACCCTCCCCGTGGTCCAGACCCAACTGTCCTTTCCCCAGCCGCTGCCAGCCTCCCACCGCAGAGCCCCGCCCCCGCAGCCTGGAGCTCAGCCTCCCTCCCCTCTCCCCTTCTCCCTGAGGAGGACTCCCCAGCTCTCTTCTGGGCTCCCCACCACGTCGTCCTGATCGCCTGTGGAACTTACCAACCGCACTTGGTTGGGGAGATCACTCTTGAAAGAGCTCTTTTCTTCACGGATCACCACAAGCACCTGCTCTCGGCACAGTTACAACCTGCGCCGTGGCCCCGAGCAGGTCAGACACCCTACACTGTGCGTCTTGATGAGTTTCGCTATTTCTGTTCAGGCAACGAAACTCAAGAATTGCCAGTTCTCTGAGGATTTTTTTTTTTATAATGAACTTCTGCAGCAAAGGGAGAGCTGGCCAATAGTTTGTCATACGCAGAAGGGAGGCGAGTGATGGGCTCCAACGGCGTGATGTACTTAGACGCCAGAAGGATGATCCTGAGACCCTCTACGACAGTAACTTCCTTCTTGAAAGAATCGCTCCCGCCCCTAGGCTGTGTACACACACCAGGTCTGGGTCACAAGCCGACAGAGATTTCCTGCTCCCCAGTGGATCGGGTGTACACCGAGCTTGTTCGGTCTAAGGCCTCTCCCTGGAAGATGGGACAGCGTTTGCAGAAGCGCCTGGCCACATGCTTTCGGAAAAACCTCAGGAAGTAGTTTCGGAACTTCTCCCCGACGAAGGCGTAGATGATGGGGTTGATGCAGCAGTGCGTCATCCCCAGGGTCTCCGTCACCTGCATGGCCTGGTCCAGTCTGTTGGAACTACTGCAGTTCCCCAGGCCGAAGGAATCCTGAAGGTGCTCAGCAGGAGGACGACGTTGTTGGGGGCCCAGAAGAGAAAGTACACAATCACGATCACGAAAATGAGCTTCACGGCCTTGTGCTTCTTCTCGCTTCGACACCGGAGCAGGGTCTTGAGGATGGCCGAGTAGCAGACGACCATGACGAGCAGGGGCAGGACCAGGCCCAGGATGGTCATCTTCAACGCCTGGAAGCTCTTCCAGAAACGATACTGGTTGGACGGGAAGTGAGGGCTGCACGTGAAACGAGCCCCCTCTTTTTGGGATCTGCTGAAGATGATCCCCGGGAGAGAGGCCAGCACGGCCACCACCCAGGTGACCGCGCTTGTCGCCGCCCCAAAGGTGACCGTCCTGGCCTTTAGAGCAAACACGGCGTGGACGATGGCCAGGTATCGGTCGACGGTCAGGAGGATGATGAAGAAGATGCCTGTGAAGAAGCCTATGTGATAGAGCCCCGTCAAAAGCTGACACATCGTGTTTCCGAAGACCCACTGGTCCGCAGCGTAGTGGGCCCAGAACGGGAGGGTGAGGAGGAAGAGCAGGTCGGAGACGGCCAGGTTGAGCAGGAAGATGTCGGTCATGGTCTTCAGCTTTTTGCAGTGGATCAGGACGAGGACGACCAGCAGGTTGCCGGTGAAGCCGAAGACGAACACGAGAGAGTAGAGCGGGGGCAGGAGCCTGGCCGCGATCTGCCTCACGTCGGCTTTGAGGCAGGGCTCCGATAGCCCGTATTCGATGGAATAGAATGGACTCGATGTTTCATAATCCATTCTGCCCAACGCTGTGAACACAGAAAGAGTGATCTTCAGTGAAGCCCCAGAAGGCACTCGGCGGCGCACCACAGGTGCAAACCGGCTTATACACGGACAGGCTTTTCGACATTGGTACCTCGATTTCTACTTTTAACGGAGTTCCCTTGTGTGGCCAAGGGAAAAAGAACTTTTTTCGGGACAAGAAAGGATCACTGCTATCACAGCTCCGCTCACTAGATGGAGAGCACGACTCTCGGGAGCATTCACAAAAGCATCGTCTGACCGAATAAAACCCGGGGCTCGGTAGCCACATGGAACGAACGAAGCTTTGATAGCAACTTCGGGAAACCGACTCCGGTGCCATCCAACACCGTCTTACAATCTCTGCTGTAGCTGCCCTTCCCTGGGGTGGGCTCATGCAGAGCATCACCCCGAGTGTGTGCTGCTAACCTTTAACGGTTCCCAAGGGCACTCTGGGGGCCACCCACATCGTATCCATCATCAAGGAGTCCTCACGGTCACCCTATGAGTCAGGTCATGTTGTTGTCCCCCTTTGCAGATTAGAACCTCAAAGCACAGAGAGGATGAGTAACTTGCCCAACCACACACAGCTAGAAAGCAGCTGGTTTGGAAGGCAGGCAGCCCGCCTCTGAGCCACCAGCTCCCTGGTCTCTTGCTTCTCGGAGAGGGAACTGGAGCGTGGCATCGTCAGCCTGGCGCCTCCATGCAGTCACGGTGAAATGGGAGGATGCCCCAGTCCCCCGAGGAGGTCACAGGAGCCAGGCTGCCATTCTCACGTTTAGTCTGAAGTTCTTTCACGGTTCCCGAATTGCTGCGGGGAAGAGCTCCCACACGCACACAAGCAATCCAAGCAGAAAACAGCTCAGCGCCCCCGTGCATTCTGGGTTTGCGCAGCCCCTTCCTAAGCGGCCGGCCTGCCTGGTCTATTTGAGGTCCACTCCCTGACTTAGAAGTTTCTTTAATGAATCCTCATGGGTTTCGTGCTCCCTCTACCTCAGATTAGGTAGCTGGGAGAAGCAGACAGAAGATTCCACCTTAATTTCTGAGGCAGAGCCAGAACCATACTCTAAATGCCCTGTAGACCCGATAGAGTAAGGGGAGACTTTATTGGATATTTGTAGTCTCATATTAAGTTGGACAATTTTTAGCCTTCCCTCTTTTCTGGGAAACAACAAACAAACTGAAGAAGTGAGCTTAGATACAACTTCTGCTTGGACATACGTGCAGAGGGCATCCTGCCCGGTCAGTTTCAGTTTTTACCAGAAGATCATTCTGCCAGATTCTGGCCGAGAATTGTCTCTCGGAAAAGCTTTCTTTCGAAAGGGGTAATTCCCTTTTCTTTCTTCTTTCTTTCTTTCTTTCTTTCTTTCTTTCTTTCTTTCTTTCTTTCTTCTCTCTCTCTCTCTCTCTCTCTCTCTCTCTCTTTCTTTCTTTCTTTCCTTCTTTTTTCTTCCTTTCTCTTTCCTTCCTTCCTTTTAAATATTGCTCCCTTTACAGCAATCTTTCATTCACAATCGTGTTTTGTATCTCCGATGTG
This sequence comes from Paguma larvata, assembly GCA_030068075.1. Classification (NCBI taxonomy): domain Eukaryota; kingdom Metazoa; phylum Chordata; class Mammalia; order Carnivora; family Viverridae; genus Paguma; species Paguma larvata. The sequence continues at coordinate 15,090,055 of CM057842.1, read as the reverse complement.
ATCGCAGCCTGAAACTCAATCTAAATTCTCTTTTCTCCCCTCAAAGATGATGTTTTAAGATAGCTCTGCGAGGACCTGGTGTTTGTCTAGTCTTCAGGGGTTTCCTGTAAAGCCTTTTACTCATCACAGAAGCTGAGCTAACTAACAGACAAAGCGGCTGAGGGGTGACTTACCAGGAGGTTCTCGTAGGGGAGCGGATGTCTCAGCGGCTCTGGCTAGCCGAGCTGTGCAAATCAAACATATAGGCAGCGTAAAATTAGGAAATGCAGGGTTTCTACCGAGAGGGAGAGGCGGAGTTTTAATGAATAACTATACGTCAGTGCCAAAAAAAAAAAAAAAAAAAAAATCAAAGAGCAGTTCTTCTTTTTCCTTTTGTTTTTTTAAATTGGACTTAAAATAGGTCAGAGATTAGATTTCGGATCTGAAAGTATAATTACGGGCTTCCCTGATGACACTCTCTTCTTTTGTTTTCTGCTCATGCGACAACACAGACTCTGTTCGAGAAGAGAAACACTGATCGGGTCAGACCTCCTCGTTTTGCGCAAGAAATTGCTGCTTCAGAGGCCAACGATTTATTTGTATAAGACGCAGGGCTTCTCAATGGTGAGGCCGGACTGGAGAGACTCTGATTCTCTTACCACTTGCTTTCAACAAGAGCCACGAAACCGACTTGAAATTGAGAGGGGATGCGTCACGCAAAGCCCGCGGTCCCCTTTCCCCACTCTCCCCCCCCAGCCCTCGTGCCCACCCCGGCCCACGCCCGTGCCTCACGCCCCAGGGCTATTTTTCTCTGTACATGAAAACACGTGGTCGTCTTAGGGGCTTTAACCGGAGGCTCACCTGTGCACCAAACACATTGCCCAGTTTTCTCGGGGTCGGGTATACTGTGGGGCATGTCATCACGAATTTCCTCTGCCCGGGCCCTGTTCGGTGGCCCTCCAGAGCAGCTGGGGTTCATGAGCCCTGCGCCGGGCCAGATACACAGGCAGCAGACACCCTGTCTCCAAAGACGGCCTGTCTGTAGCTACGAGAAATTTCCCGCATCGAGGGAGCAGCAGCTGACAAGAGGACGGTCAGCTTCAGGATTCTAGGACAATACCGCATGCAGTCACCTGGCGCTTTCTTGGTGGTTGATGACTTACCTAAACTGGCGGCAGAGCAGACGACACCGCGGAGGGCAAGCCTGAGCCTCAAGAGCGCCCTTTGGGGTCTTCCGTTTCGTCCACGCCGGAATCAGAAGGGTTGGCTTGTGTGCTCTGGGAAAAGGCAGGGAGACCCCAAACCTGGGGACGCAGCAGAACGCGGGGCTAACCGGGTGGCCTCTGCGACCAGACTGCCTGAGCTTGCGGCCCGGCTGAACCCTCAGCTTTCTTCTCCGTGGAATGGGCTGAATAATGGCTTGCCCCGTGGGATTGTTGGGGGGGTGCTCACGAGGCACCCGCATCCACAGTGTGGCATATAATAGACACTCGATGAACATTAGCCCCACAGTTCCTCACCGCGCGCGAACCTTTCATAAGGAGAGTTTACCTTCTAAAACGTTAACACAATTGGTTCCCTGGTAGTGTCAGCAAACTTGAAGGTGAAAGAGGAAAGCTAATGACAGATGCCTGGAGAACGGGAGGAAATGGCGGCCGGGGGAAGCCAGGAAAGCTACAGAGAGAGCCCAGCGTCAACCACCACACACCCAGGGGCGTCCGCTTGTGTTACCACCGAGCCCGGCAGCAACCGGTAATCACAACAGGGAGAGTGAGTCGTGAGGACAATCTCCGAGTTCATCCCGTGCGTGGAACTCAAGAGGGAGCGACTGAGAACTGGTCTCTGAGGACTCGCTCTAGGTTCCGTCCCAGCATCATCACTACTTGACTCTGAGCAAGTTTCTGAAACTCCCCCAAGCCTTAGTTTTCTTATCCTTACAAATGGGGGCAAAACACGGACAAGAGCGCATGCACGCGCGAGCGCACACACACACACACACACACACCCAAAAACCAACCCAACACAGAAACCTATTCGATAGGTCTGTGGTCAAGATCAAAAGATAGAACAAGGGGAGCGTGTTTCCACATATCAGCCCTCTGTGGGCTCCTTAAGTATGTGCTTCGTATTCTGCAAAATTATGGGGTCACGAAATGGGTAGCAGATGAATCAACATAAGTTTCGCAGAAAATTGGGAGCGTACTTTTGGTTCTTCGAAGAGCAGCCTCGTCCTCACTGGGGCCGTGTGGGTGTGCGGAGCTCTCAGATACCTCGGAACGAGTTCTAGTTCTGTTTGTGCCTAGGGCTGGCTCGCCAAGGCTGGGGCTTTGCCCAGTGTTCTGCGTGTCCTGTGGCAGGGCGGCTGAGGCTGTGACGGCTGGCTCGCCCTCAGGGGGCAGTGCGGAGCAGCGAGGAGCAGGCTTGGAGTCCCAGACTGTGCTGCCTCCCCGCAAAATTTTACCTCTTTGCCCTTCCATTTCCTCATCTGTCAAGTGATGGGCTATATCCCCAGGGGTCCCGAAGGCGGCTCCCCATTCAATCCTCTAGATGACTGTGTGGCCGCTCCAGTTTGGACAGTATGTATTGGAGGGGAAACACGGTAATGATTCCTGGGGTGAACTGTGGGCTGAGACATGGAGGCACAGCTGAGAAGGTGTCTTATTGCCCCCACTCGGGTTTCTGGGTCCAGGAGTGGATTCTGGCCATTTCTTGGGATGGAGGTTCATCCCAGGGAGGTACAAGCAAGTGAGGACCCCTCGGCACTTCTTCAGCATAGAGTCGAGGAAGCATTTCTGTCTGTCCTGCCGTGACTTAGTTTCACTGTCTCTGCTTCTCTTTGGCTCTCCTGTTGGCAAGGCTCTAGTTGTCCCGGGTGAATGGCCTTCAGACTCGCAACGAGAAATGATCTTTTCCTGTGTTTGTCACTTGAGACTCGATGCCCGTTGTGGAGTGTGTCTTGTGCGGCCGTCCTTTTGGGGAGCAGGCCAGCCCGTGAGCGGCTGCTCTGCGCCCAGACATCGAATCCACCTGCTCGTGGTGCTCTACTCTCCTTGTCTGTGCCTCTCTGCACCCTACATTCAGAGAATCGACCACGGGATGGAAAGACATCCTTCTTCTCCTTGGGTCTGAGGGTCTAGGGGAGGAGCGCAGGTCCTGAATCCTGCCGCCCAGCAGCTCGCACGTAGTTCTGGCCTGACTCCAGGTCAACGCCAGTCAACGGTGAGATGGGCTGTAAAAATCACGAATGTGTCTCTAGTTTTGAAAACACATGTCTAAGGGGCGCCTGGGCGGCCCAGTTGGTTAAACGTCTGACTTTGGTTCAGGTCATGATCTCACTGTTCACGAGTTCGAGTGTCAAGTCTGGCTCTGTGCTGACAGTGCGGTGCCTGGTTGGGATTCTCTTTTCCTCTCTCTCTGCCCCCCGCCCTGCTCACCCTGTCTCTGTCTCTCTCAAAATAAGTATATAAACTTAAAAAAAAAATGAAACAAATGTCTAATCAAACCAATACGCACTCATTGTATGAAGTTAGGAAAAACAGAAAAATCGTGGGTAAGGGAAAGAATCAGACATGGTCTCACGATCTCTAAACAATCCTTTTATTTGATGTTCGTTTTTGAGAGAGACAGAGCTCAAGTTGACGGTGGTAGAGAGAGAGGGAGACCCAGAATCCGAAGCAGGCTCCAGGCTCTGAGCTTCAGCACAGAGCCTGACGCGGGGCTCAAACTCACAAACCCTGAGATCCCAGCCTGACTCAAAGTCAGATGCTTAGTTGACTGAGCCACCCAGGTGCCCGTCGAAACATCCTTTTAAACACAGGGTGTGTTCCAATCCAGACTTTAGCCCATGTATACTTTATGGTTAATTGTTCCCACACAGATACCGATTTCATATGCTTCTCTCTCTGTTTTTTCTTTTCTTTTTTGCTGAAGATCAGAGTATAGGCATTTCTTCATGTTATTTCAAAAATGCTCCCCGAATGTAATTCTTCCAACGTTATTTTTATGGTGGATTTATTGATTCGTTTGTTTGTTTGCTTATTATTTGTGGGTTTTTACGGCGTATGACTTAGACGCAGCAAAGTGCCCAGAAGCCGGGTGCAGAGCTTGGGGAAGTTTTGATTCGCACACACCCTCGTAACCACCCCTCCCCCCACCACCGATCGAGGTGGTAGGGAATCGTCCCATCGCCCTGGAAGGTGGCCTTGTGCCCTGCCCAGAGGTCAGGGCCACTCTGACCTCTGTCACCAGGGATCCTCACGTGCCTCTTCGTTAAGTCCATTTAAGTGGTAACAAAGGCGCTGTCCTCTTTCACGTCCGGCGTCTCTTCTTCAACAGTGCGCCATAGCCAGGCTTGCCGGAGCCTTGTCAGTAGACATTCCGGCTCCTTCCGTCCCAGTCCAGCCCGTTCCCAGTGTCTGCTGCGGGTGCTCTGCGATTCCCACCAAGGGGGACGCTCCCAGTGTCCCCAAAGCCTCCTTCCCCAGGAAAGCCAGAGAATCCCCATGGTCCTCAAAGAAAAAGGAAGTGCCCCACCTTACCGTGAGTGTCATGTTTTGTCACCTGTGTGCCTTAGCGATGATGCTAGGGTCCCGGGACTCCCAACGTCGCTTCACCTTCGGCCTCGGACCCGCCACGTGGCGAGTGGGGCTGGGGGTCGCCGTGCTGCCCTCTCTACCCTAACGTGTCTGTCCTCCAGATCCTTCCCAGAGGAACCCGCTGCCCGGGCCCGGCTCCACACCCCACACCCTGTGCACACGATCAGAGCCCGCGGACGCCGGCAGGCTGCCCGCCTCCCCGCTTATTGGCTGTGACGCCCAGAGGTGGCGGAAGGCGCTCCGCTCTGCAGGGGAGTCTGCTCTCTGTCCTTTGGGGATTCCTTTGGAATTAGTGCCCGGACGTGGGGCGACGGCTCAGACACGCACCGGTCCAGGGCCGAGAGTGGCCCAGGGTGACTTCGGCGGAGGGGATCACACCTGCGCCTCTGCGTTCAGCTCTATGCAAAACAGGATACCGTGCAGAACTTTTCCCGTTGCCCCCGAAGAGGCAGTTAGGGCCTGAGGCTGCGGGCAGAGAGGGCATAAGGACCCTCCAGTTCTGAGGAAGACCACCGACACCTGGACTCACACATGTCCCCCAGGGGCGCGCTGGGGTGGCAGGGCCTGTGCCCCAGCTGCCGTGGCAACTTCTCAGTCCTATAAGGAGACGCATCTGGGCAGGGAAGGGTAGAGTGGGTGGGATAGAGGGGGAGGCGAGAGGGGGCTCCTCTCCTCAAAGCCAAGCGTGTGTGTGTGTGTGTGTGTGTGAGGGGGGGGTTCTGAGAGAATCGGGTGAGGCATGGGAGCTTGCAGGAAGGGGAGGCCGGCATCTCGTTCCTGGGTGGGGCTTCTACCAGGCAGCCGGCCTGCAGGGCGGGTGAGGAGGGGACCGGGGAGCCAAGGCGGTGGAGACAGGGCCGTGAGCCGGCAAGGAGGGCCCGAGGATGCCAGAACGCCCTGGAGACCAGCTGCAAACAGGATGCCAAAGTGACCGCGTCCAAAGAGTTGGCCGACCTCCGTGCTCACCGTCCCCAGGGCCAGCCCTCCCCTGGATTCACCGGAGGTCCGCTCATCAGCATGGGTGCCTTTTCCCTCATGACAAGCTTCTTCTTGGCGGCCCTGGATGGCCTTTGTGCTTCTGGCTGATCTCCTCCGAAGCCATCTCGGTGGTCAGGGAGGTCTGGATGAGGAGAAAGGGTGAAGTAGGAGGAGGGGTCCAGGCGGCTCACTCGCAGGGGGCGGCCGGGCCGGCCGCTCTGAGCACCGTGCGTCGCGGCGGGCGGCGTGGGGTGGGCTCGGCCCAGCCCCCGGCTCCCCCAGGGCTCTGAAGGCGCCCGTCGCTGGGAACGGTGGTCTTCCCTGACATCCGCTTCACTCTACCCACCCCGTCCGATGATCTCTTCGGGAGAAAGAGGACAGGGTCCCCACGTCCAGAAATGGAGAGGGTTGGAGCTTTCAGGCGGCAATGTCTCTGGTGGCCAGAGCACCCTCCTGTGGCTCTTACCGCTCAGAAGTGGGGCTGCCGTCGGGGTAGCTGCCCTCTCCGCTGCGCTCTCGGGACATTTCGCGTAGACCTCCGTCCCCAGAGTCTTCGCCGCGCCTGCCGACCTGCACACACGCCGCCCGCTACCCTCCGCGCCCCCCAGTCCCTGCACTCGGAGGTCCGAGAACATGGAATGACACCTCCATCTCTAAGGATCTGCCCCACGCCGGCAGGTGAGGGAGCCTCAGGCGCACTTGTCACACTGAATTCCACGAGGGAGTCACAAACAGATACTTTCCCCAATTTTATTTAAAAAGCCACTCGGTCCCATGGGTACTATTAGCTTTCATGCCTCCTGGCAAAAAGCCCCCACAGCCCAGTGGCTTAAAACAGCGAGCATGCAGCACTTGCCCCTGTGGCCCCGCGTCTGGGGCTCTGGCTCCGTTCTCTGTGTCTTCTTGCTGGCTCGCCACAGAACCCGGTGTGGCCGGGGTGGGACCTTCCAGTGGCTGAGCAGGGACAGCCGGAGGTTCAGCCCAACCACTTTACCGTGTCGTGTGGCTGACACAGGTGTCCCCTCTGCTCGCTCTTTAGTGGCCGAGCCTTCTGGGGAGGGGGTCAGGGAGAGCACCTGCAGGGCACACGGTAAGTCACATGGCAAGGACAAGAATGTGGAATCGCACAGGGGAAGGAGGGCCAAGTAAAAAATAAGACAATCTAAAGTTTATTATTATTATTATGATGGCTAGAACACATCACACGCCATCTACCCACTCACCAGATTTTAAGTGTCTAATCCTGTACTGCATCTAAGGCGCAGTTTGCAAAGCAGATGTTTGGAACTTACCACCTTGTATAACTGAAATTATAGGCCTTTGATAAATGAATAAAGAAAATGTTGCATATACAACGGATATACGCGGGGTTTCAAAATAGTCGGAATCACGGCTGTGGTGGTTGCGAGAGGCTGGGGGGAGGAGAAGATGGGGAGGTACTGATCAGACTTTTTCAAACATTTTAATGTATAAACATTAAACATCGTTTTTGAGAAGGAGAGAAAGAGAGTGAGAAGGGGAGGGGCAGAGCGAGAGGGACACACAGGATCTGAAGCAGGCTGCAGGCTCCGAGCTGTCAGCACAGAGCCCGACTCGGGGCCCAAACTCCTGAATCTCAAAATCATGACCTGAGTCAAAGTCAGACACCTAACTGACTGAGTCACTGCAGCTCCCCACAGATTTCTTTTTAAAAACAATATCATTCCAGCATCGATTCGTGTTCCAAATCATGGCTTAAAAACACCCAATATTTACTGTTCATCCCCAACACAAAATTTCATGCATTCGTTCAGATGAAACTAACATCCGAATTTGAAGCTTGCTCTCTCCCTTCCGAACACACGCACTTCTTTCTGGAACCTTCTCTGGCCATGTAACAGGAAAGTAGAACCATAGTAACTTCTAGCTCCCGAGTTGGCAGGCTCTAGAGCTCCCGCGTTTCCTGCTTGCATCAGATCAAAATGCACGGGGGAACACGGCGTGTTTGTTCTTAACTTGGCTCCACCAAGATCAAGTCTTTTCCTCCTTAGGTGACCCGAGACTTCTCTCCTTTACAAACTGGGTTTCAACTTTGATTAGGCGTCTGTGCGACATAGGCGCTCCCAGTCCAATCCGGACAGTGCGAGCATCTATAAGGATATCTACAAAGCACCGAAGCATCCAAACATGACCAAACCCATGACGTCCTGGGCTTCGTAAGGACACAAAAGAGAGGCATGGCAGCAAGTCCGGGAGAATAAAGGCACAGTTGAGATGGCGGTTGTGGAGTATGTGCTGTGACCCACAAGATTCTAGTGAGACACCAAAAACTAGCCACCCCACGGACCACAGACACTTGGCTCCCTGATCGACAGCTATCCGCGTTGCATTGGTAGCGCCCCAAACATACCGCAGGCTCCAACATTGTAAGCGCAAAACGTAAGCTACAATTCTGTGACTGATACAGTATTTTCAGACTTGACCTAATAGCAACTCTGAAAATGACACTTTGCCCTGTATCCGAGTTGCAGTTTCAGGTTTATTTTTATTTTGACTTCATTATTATCTTTTACATATCTGCACTCTATGCCTGTTTCCCAAAATGAGGCGCTGGAGATAGTTTGGAAAACACTTTTCCCCAGCCCATCTAGAGTCTTCCGCCCTGCCTGGCCAGGTACACCCTGACATTCACAGGCCGCCTATGATGTCCAAGGCAGGGGCCTCTGTCCCGTCCGCCGGACCCCTTCTCTGTCCCCTAGAGACACAACCCAGGGCCCACGACTGCTGCTCCCCGTTCCCCGGGCCCACCAAGGGGTCCTGGGGTTGCACCGTTCTCTAGTCCCCAACGCCAACTCTCCTGGACCTCCACACACTGGCTTCTGGGGTTGGGGGATCCTCTGGGCAAGAGTAACGTGATGAGGGGGCCAGGGTGGCGGGAAGCAGGGGAAGCAAGGACAGGCAGCAAGATCCAAAGACGTGAGGCCTCTGTGGGTTCTGATGCACCCGTCCTGGCCTCTGCTTCTAGCTGATTCTGGAATAACTGCTGGGTGGGCGGCCTCACACACCCTCCTGAGCTCCTGACGGAGGAACTAACCCTTCACTCCTTCTCACCGCTCCTCCCTGCAAACCAGCCCCTCCGCCTTTCCCTGGTAGGACCCAACGAGAGCTTGTAGTTTTTCACCTCATTGTAGATTACGTGTATTTTATGAACAAAAGATGTTGGGACATGTGTACCTCGGGGGATATGGCATGAGACCCGTGTGAACGTGGGCCACAATATTTGCTGGGTTTCAGATGTAGGGCACGTGGTTATCACAGATAAATCGTAACGACGCAAAACCGTGTCCCGTGCTTGCACCGAAGAGGATGATTGGACCCAAAGCAAAGCTCTGTGTGAGGTCTTCGGTTCCCACGTGGCCCTGGACCGGGGGGGCCTTGCAGGGGCATTCTGGGGGAGGCGGGGCTGGCGACGGCTCTGCCGAAGCCCTTCCCTTCCTCCTCCCCCAGGCTCCACCATGCCTACAGCTCCCTACTTCTGGCATGCCCGGGACCCCGCCCCCTCAGCCATCCCTCTGCACCTGCTCGCCCCTGCCCCGCCTCCAGCTGGGCCCCTGACCAGAGAGACAGCATTGCGGAGTGAGCGAGGCCGCAGGCGAAGGCTGGGGGAAGCGTTTGAGCATCTTCCAGATGTGGAGTTTCCCAGGAGCTGGGAGGAGCTCTTTGGAGAGTCTAGGTCTCCACCCACAGTTGTTCTGGAACATTCCCTGAGGGCGCATTGGCTGCACAGGGAGGGACAAAGTCTGTCTTTTTGTGCCCAACCTTGAGCTTCCTGCGTGCCCGCCTGAGAGGCTCAGAGGCCTCCCTTCTTCAAGGGACCCCCGAGGCTTATTATCATGTACTATTTCCGTCCCCCCTTAACAGTCAGAGGCAAACTGGGACTCGGTTACAAGCCCGCCGAGACCTCCTGCTCGCCTGTCGAAGGCGTGTACGTGGAGCTCACTCGATCGGCGGTCTCCCCGTAGAAGACGGGGCACTGTTTGCAGAGGTGTTTGGCGACGTGCTTTCGGAAGAACACGGAGAGATACCTCCTGAACTTCTCCCCGACGAAGGCGTAGATGACGGGGTTGACGCAGCAGTGGGTCCACCCCAGGGTCTCCGTCACCTGCATGACCTGGTCGAGCTGACTGGCGGTCTTGCAGTTACTCACGCCAAGGGATTCCGGGAAGGTGCTCAGCAGGAGGACGACGTTGTAGGGAGCCCAGAAGAGAAAGAACACAATCATGATCACGAAAATCAGCTTCACGGCCTTGTGCTTCTTCTTCTCGTTCCGACACCGGAGCAGGGTCTTGAGGATGGCCGAGTAGCAGATGACCATGACGAGCAGGGGCAGGACCAGGCCCAGGATGGTCCTCATGACTGCGTGGAAATTGTTCCATCCTGGCGGGTAGGAAGGGCTGCAGGTATAAAAAGGCTCGTCCTGCTTCAGTTCGTTGAAGACGCACCCTGGAAGAGAGACGACCACGGCCAGCACCCAGGTGACCGCGCTTGTCGCCGCCCCAACGGTGACCGTCCTGGCCTTCAAAGCAAACACAGCATGGACGATGGCCAGGTACCTGTCGACAGTCAGGAGGATGATGAAGAAGTTTCCGGCGTAGTAACCGACGTGATAGAGCCCCGTGATGGTCTTACACATCGCCTCCCCGAAGACCCACCCGTTGGCGGCGTAGTGGGCCCAGAAGGGGAGGGTGAGGAGGAAGAGCAGGTCGGAGACGGCCAGGTTGAGCAGGTAGATGTCGGTCATGCTCCTCAGCTTCTTACAGTTGATGAGGATGAGGACCACCAGCAGGTTGCCCAGGAAGCCGGAGACAAACACGAGGGAGTAGAGCGGGGGCAGGAGCCTGGCCGCGTTTTGCCGGATGTCGGTTTTCTGGCAGGGCGCCCCGTAGTCATAGTCGTAAAGGGTGGTGGGTTCCTCGTTGCCGCCCTGGCTCTGGGTTGGGAACAGAGACTGGGATGTGGACAGCGCCTGGTAGACGAACTGGGGAAGCACGGCGCTCTCGCCCATCTCCTCTGTCCTGGAATCACAGAACAGAACGATCACCCGTCACGTATCGGCTGCCAGCCCTGATCTTAAAAATGTCCCCGGATCCCCTTCAGCAGCGGCCCAGCGCTCACCTTCGTTTCGCAGCCTTCTCCTTGAAAGCTCGCGCGCTGGGCCATCCCTTCCCTTTATTCCTTCGAGCAGACACTGGGTGCCTCCCCGCCGGCCGTTTCTCAACACCCCGGGCCTTCCCAGAAAGCCCGACTCTTATTACCAAGTTCCCCACGCTGCACATCTGCTTTCTACCTTCTCTGGGGGCCGCACGGGCCTGGGACTCATTCCCGGATGGCAGTGTGGAAGGGGGCTCTGCTAGGGGTCCCCTGGAAGTGCCCTTCTCTGGCAGGAGAGAGGCACCAGAAACCCCGGCCTGTCCTCTTCTGCTTCTGTAGCTTGTCTTGAGAGGGCTTGGTGCCCGGGGCCCTGAATGAAAGGCTCAGAGGATGGAGCGAAAGCGGGCAGGGTCCCAACCTCACCAGGTCGTAAGCCCCCACCTTGAAGGGCCCATCCTTTGATTTCTTGTTACTTGAAAAAAAATAAACCCTCATTTTTAAGCTACTCTGAGTTCCATGGTCTGCTACTGGCAAGCCGAAAATGTTGTGGCTGACACCCCTCTCCACCCTCTGCCTCCGTCGCCTTGCCGAAGCTTCTCCTGCAAGGTCGCAATGACGACCCCACTTCTAAATCCCCCCGGCTCTCCCTCAGCCTCACCCTCATTGAGTATTGGACTCGCCTGTTAAGTTCTTCCATTTAAAACTCACTTTGGGGAGTCCCCCCCTGGGCGGCTCAGTCGGTTGAGCATCGGACTCTTGATTTCAGCTCAGGTCGTGGTCTCTGTTTGTGAGATCGAGCCCCGAGTCGGGCTCTGCGCTGATGGCACAGAGCCTGCTTGGGATTCTCGCTCTCTCTCTGCCCCTCCCTCTCTGTCTCAAAATTAATAAACATTTGGGAAAAAGCACAAACTCATCTGACTTCCGGGAGGTTAGGGCCCATCTCACACCTTCTCATTCATTCTCTTCATTGGTGTCTCCTTCCGCCGTCTACACTGCGAGAATCCCCAGGCACCGTCCCTGGCTGCTTCCTCTTTACCTGCTGTCTCTTTATTCTCACCCCAAAGTTCGTGCTGAGTCACGTGGTCTATTTGCAGACTTTTAGGCTCCCCGAGCTTCCCGAAGCTCTGGCTTCTGGTCCCAACTTTCGACCCCTGCCTCTCAGAGTTGAGTTTCCTATTGCCTCCTGCATGTAAGAGCTTACTCATTTGACCAGCATTTACTGAGCACCTGCCGTGAGCCATACTGCATTCTAGGTCCTGGAGATACAGCAGTGAGTGAGCAAAGTGGGTGTCATACAGGTGCCTCAAATTCAACCCATCCGGAAGCCAACACCCTCGGAAGCATGCTTCAGCTAGTGGACTTCTTATCTTGGCTACTCTCCTGGACTCCAGTGTCTAGGAAGCAGAAGGTTAGGAGCAGGCCTCAGGAACCAACAAGACCCGGATTCGAATCCTGCCTCCAACTACTTACGAGTTGTGGTATTTGGCGCTAACTACTTCTTCAACCCTCAGTTTCTTTATGTATGAAGCACTAACTGCAGAGATGGATGAAGAGAAGGACTCCGTGCAGCTCCCGGAGCAGCGACGGGCTCTGCGTGACTGCTGTCGGCTCGTGTGAATTGTATCTCGTGAACACCTCCGGGTCCGGCCCCTTGGCCAGCCCTTACACGCTCCTCACTTCCGTCTTTGCTGCGGTCTTGCCTTGCATGCGGGTTATTCCTGACGGCTCTCCTTCCCACCTGTCTTCCCCAACGCTGCACTAGGATCGGCGCTTCTTGGCTGGACACCGCCAGCAGCCCCACGATTTGTATGCGGCAGGACCTCAAAGGCAAGGCCCAGACCACTCTCCTCAGTCTTTCTTTCTTCTTCTTTTTTTTTTAAATATAATTTACTGTCAATTTAGCTAACATACAGTGTATACGGTGTGCTCTTGGCTTTGGGAATAATTTCCGTGATCCATCGCTTACGTACAACAGCCAGTGCTCATCCCAACGCGTGTCCCCCTCAGTGTCCGTCACCTGCGTCCCCTCCCCCCCACCCCCCATCAATGCCAGTGTGCTCTCTGTATTCACGGTTCTCTGACAGTTCGCACTCCTCAGTCTTTTCTGTGCTCATTTCTTCCTAGCTCCGTCTCCAGTCGCCTCTCAAATCCCAGGTGCTCTGCTCCTGCCTAGCGATCTTTCTTCTGCTTTCCTGCAAACGCACCACTTCCCTCCTACTCCGGGGGGCTTGGCACAGGCTCGCCCCTCTGCCTAAAATGGCTGGCGAGCTCCTAGCCATCCGCCAGCACCTCCCGCTCCAACGCCCCTGGTCTGCGAAGCCAAACCTGCCTCCTCTATCGATCGCTAGTATCATCTCATCAAACCATGCTTGCCTCTCCACAAGCCCTTATCACACGATCTTCCACGCCCTGTGTGCTCCCCGAGGTTCAGCTCACGTTTCTGTCTCAGCTCTTACGGCAGCCTCTGGCTGAAGGAGGCACCAAGAAACGGTCATTGAAAGAATGTGTGAAAGTCTTTGTACTGAGTATGGCATCTAACGCCATTAGGCATCACAGGACGTCTAACACCAGTACTCAAGAGTATCAATTCTTTTTCCTCGTTAGTGGCTGGGAACTGGTTTTTCTCTTTGGACACACACACCTTATTCCTCAATGTCTCTTACGATGGATACATCTCATCGATATCACATTTCCCCCAGCCGGATTTCTTGGAAATCTGCGGCGACTAAATAAGACCTGTAATCCAGTTTGGAGGAAAAAAAAAAAAAAAAAAACACCCCAGGGTATCCACCTAAAGAATGACATCTGTGCTCATTAACGGAGCTCCTTGAGCCCCAGGGGCTGGGCTAAATACTTTGCCTGCATTAATTATTTTAATATTCACAATAATTCTGTGAGCAAGGGTGCATACGTTTTGACAAGTGCAGGAATTCGGAATTCAAGCACGGAGGAGTTAAGGGGCTTTCCCACATGCGCAGAGCAAGTAATAGCCGAGCTGGATTTCGAACGAGGGGCTCTTCAGTTACAAGAACACCTCGGGAGCTTCTATTTCCGGGCTGGGAGACCTGAGATGGACGTAGAACAGGTAAGGATTTTCTAGCTATGCTTCCATGCCTTGGACAGAACTTCTTTGGCGTTTGGATTTAAAACCCACACACTCACCGGCACAAGCATGCCCCTCCCCCCCCCCACTTCTACTAGAAAATAAACACTGTGAGGGCTTAGGTATTTGCCTTGCAAAGAGGGATCTTGGTGCCCCAGATCTGGCACTCGGAGGCTGCTAAAGAAATACCATTTCAGGAAGCGAATGACAGAGAACCGGCAGGCTGCAAGCCACCGAGAAACACAACGCCCTCCTGTGGTCTAGCCTCCCGGGCAATCCAGGGGGAGACCTACACAAAGGAACAGATCGCCGAGGTTGGGGATCCTGGAACACGGCCCCTTAATTGCAGCACCCCCTCTGGGCTGTTCTGGAACCGACCGCAGGGCTAACCTCTTCATCGGGGTGAGAAAGTGTGGACTAGACCCGTGGTTCTCAAGCGCTGGGCTTCGCACAGGAAGTCTGCAGTCGAGAAATACACAGCCCAGACCCTCTGGTGGTGCAGACCGGGGGTGGGTCGGGGGAGAGGATGGGGCGTGAGGGAGCCAGTTGTCCTGACCACTTCCACCTTGCCTCCTCTCCGCTTTGTTGTTTACCTGCACTGACTTCTCAACTACCGGCCGCCCCCTCCGCCCCTGCTTCTGCGCAGTCCCTCCGGCCCCACCTAGCTCCTAGCACAGCAGACACTTGGCAGCGTGCCGCTGACAAGTGTCAGGACACATCCTGAATCAATAAAAAGCTGCCTCGCAGAAAAAAGAGGGTCCTCGCTTCAGCCCCCGTGGGTCTCCTGAATTGAGGCAAGGGGCCCATTTCGGTTCGGGGCCTGGACCATCGCATGTATAGAATATGGGGGCGGGTAATATCTGGGGTGGAAAGTTCCAGTTCTTGAAAGCCCTGGGAGGCTGGGCGGTGCAGAGCGAGGGGCAGCAGCCTGAGTGCCCTGACTCTCCTCGCTGTCCTCCTCACCGTGCTGTCCTCTCCCCTGAGCAGGGATGGCCTCACCCTGCTCTGGACTTGTTCACTGCCATTAGAGGCTCTCGAGTGATCCGGGTGCAGAACCCGCCTCCACCCTGTTCTCCACCGAGACCATCCCCCAGGAGCCTGGGCTACGCAGCCCTCAGCGAGGGCATTAAATGCCTCAACCTACATACACTTTCCAGCCTGATCTCAGATCCCTTGTGCATGGTCACCCAAATCTCTTTCTGTTTTCAGCCCTCAGGTGCTCCCAGTCCCTGCATCTCCAGCATCGGGATGCTTTGGGCCTGTGACTCATAAAGTAACGGAAAAAAAAAAGCACCCCAAACTCACCAGTGGATGGCTTCTCCCAAGTGGCCCTGGAGTGTCAGGCTTCCCAGCAACCGAACCAAACAGATCTGGAGGTAGAAACTTGGTGTGCAGAAGAAGGAAATAATGTTTCCTGCAAAAAAGAAGGCGGAGATACAAGGGCGAGTAATGGTAGAAATGTAAAGAAAAAAAAAAAAACAACCCCACACCAACAATGCTATAGTTCTTCTTTTCCAGCCAGGAACACTGCACACTAGGTCGAGGTCTTCAGAAGAATACTAATTTTGAAATCTTACTTGTGCAACCTTGATGAGTCAAGCGACCCTGTGCATCTGCTCCTGCGTCTCAGGACTCTGCGTTTATCTTGTGGGTCTCTCTATCTGGAAATCTGCTGCCTCTCTTCTGCCGGTGATCATTTGCATGAAATGAACACACCAGCACTTGGTTCTCCGGAGAGTAAATGCCAGCTGGGGGGCTGTGGGTGATATGAGAGAAAATGCGAGGAGTTTTGTGTGACCAGGCACAGTGGAGTTGGGATCAGACTGGAAATTTTATTTAGGTTCAGAGTTTTCATGAAAAGGGAAGGCCAGCCTGTCTCTTCCACTAGAGATGTCCTTAGCGAGAAGGGCCTCTGTTATCGTAGGTTCCATTCGTCAGAAAGAAGTTTTTATAAAAGGAAACACCACTGAGAGTCTGGAAAGATAGTAGCATGGAAAGCACCAGAAATCTCTCTTCCTGTTCAGGCAGCAACTGTACAGACAGAACCTGTCTGACCTAACTCTTCTAGAACTCTGGGATCTACTGAAGACCTGCAAGGATCAGGGGAAGGCTTGGATGATCGGTTGCAGTTAACTTTGGTCAATTTTAGCTCTTGGCACAGGAGCAGCTACCCATGCTCCACCCCCTCCCCTTGGCACACATGCACAAAGATGTAATTCTGTGACACTAACGACCAAAAGGGGTGAGGACAGAGCCATAAAAGAGCAGGGTTTTGTGTGGTGTTGACGTCAAGCTGGTATAAATGTAAATTAGAATGTTATAACCTTGGGATATTATATGTGATCCCCCAGGTGACCACAAAGAAAAGAGCTTCAGAGCATACACAAAAGGAAATAAAAGGGAATTTAAATATTTGTCTACAAAAAGATCAACCAAATACTAAAGAGGCCAGTAGTGTAGGCAAAGAGAGACAAAAAAAGCAGTCAGTGTGCACATAAAAAAAAATGCCAAAATGACAGAATTAAGTCCCTCCCTACTTTAAATGTAAATAGATTAAATTCTCCAATCAAAAGATAGAAAAATGGTAGAATGACTAACAAAACCAAAACCAAACCTGATCTAACTATATGTTGTCAACATGAGACTCATTTTTTATCTAAACACACAAATATATTGAAAGTGAAAGGATGGAGAAAAATACGAATTAAACAAAAAAGAGCAGGGATGACTATACTAATGTCTGACAAAATGGCCTTTATTTATTATTATTACTATTTTTTTAAGCAGGCTTCACACTCAGCATGGAGCCCAATGCAGGGCTTGAACTCACGACCCTGAGATCAAGACCTGAGCTGAGATCACGAGTCAGACACTTCAGCAACTGAGCCACCCAGGAGGCCCTGACAAAATAGACTTTACCTCAAAAAAAGCTTATGGGGGTGCCTGGGTGGCTCGGTCGGTTAAGCGGCCGACTTCAGCTCAGGTCATGATCTCACGGTCTGTGGGTTCGAGCCCCGCGTCGGGCTCTGTGCTGACGACAGCTCAGACCCTGGAACCTGCTTCAGATTCTGTGTCTCCCTCTCTCTCTGCCCTTGCTCACGCTCTGTCGTCTCAAAAACAAATAAATGTTAAAAAAAATTGTTAAATAAAGCTTACAGGAGACAAAGACAGATTTATATATTAAAGGGCTCAATACAGCCAGAAGACATAGCAATTATAAATATTTACACCTAATGACAGATCATCAAAATATATGAAGCAAAAACTGACAGGACTGAAGGGAGAAAAAGACAGTTGCACAATACTAGTCGGAGATTTCAATACCCTGTTCTTGATAACAAATCGAACAGCCGGATGGAAGGTAAGTAGGAAAGCAGGGGGGCTTGAACGTACAGTAAGCCCACCGGATCTGACAGATCTTGGATCTACCCAAGAACAATAGCATACGTGTTCTTCTCAAATGCCCATGGGACATATTTTTAGGACAAGCCGTGTTGAAACTAGACAGAGAACTTCTAACACTCAACTCAACTCCTGGGGTCAGGATATGATGCTGGGGCCTTGGCAACAACGACTCAATTCAAAACTGGCAAAGGACTCGAATAGATACATCTTCAAAGAAGATATACGAATGGCCAATAAGTACAAGCTATGCTCGAGACCGCTGATCACTAGGGAAATGGAAATCAAAGCTACAACGAGACGCCACTTCGCAGCCATTAGGGTGGCTACGATCCAAACGACAGAAAATAACAAGGGCTGGTAAGGGTGTGGAGAAACAGAAACCCTTGAGTACTCTCATAGGGATGTAAAAACAGTACGGCCGCTGTAGGAAACGGTACGGTGGTTCCCCAAAAATGTAAAAGTAGAATTACTGTGTGATCTAACAATTCCACTTCTGGTTATGTACTCAAAAGAACCAAAAGCAGGCTCTTGAAGAGATATTTCTGTGCCCATGTTGACAGCCGTTATTATTCACGAGAGCTGACACATGGATGAACGGACGAGCAAAATGTGGCATATGCATACTCTGGTATATTATTCAGCCTTATGAAAGAAGAAAATCCTGACACAAGCTACAACATGGAAGAAGCTTGAAGACATTATGCCGAGTGAAATAAGCCAGTCACAAAAAGACTAGCTGAGTCCACTTACATGAGACTTGAGATACTTAGTCAAAACTGTAGAGATAGAAAGTAGGACAGTGGGTGCCAGGGGCTGGGGTGACGGATTAATGGGGGGTTTGTGATTCACGGGTACAGAGTTTCAGTTTTACAAAATGAAACGAGTTGTGGAGATGGACGGTGGTGATGGCTGTACAACGTTATAGACGTGCTGAACGCTGTTGAACTGTACGCTTGAAAGTGGTTGAAATGGTAAGAGTTTCTGTTGCACAAACTTAATTTGTTATGTTTGTTTTATCACAATAAAAAACAGAAAAGATGAAGAGAAATCACCACTGACCACGCAAATTCTGCAATTTAGGCAACAAGGCATAGGAATATTCCTCGGGTCCCAGAGGGAACATTGGGTCACCTGAGTGGGCTCCAGACACTTTCTGGAATTCAGCAGATCTGGGGTCAGGATATGATGCTGGGGCCTTGGCAAATTTCGAAGCTTTGATTTCCCCAACTATAAAATAGGAATAATAAGGCCTCTGGGGTCTGTGGGGTGTAAATGAATACAAAGCAGCCAGTACAGTGTCTGGTATGAAGTAGGCACTCAACAAAATAATGGCTAACAACAACGACAACGATAAAACACCCCGTGCAATCCAGGATTCCTTTCTGGATTTCTGTTTGTTGTAACCATGTGTCCTGTGTAAGACCTGGTTTTTGTGTGAAGAAAGAAGGGCCTCAGGCCTTTCCTTAGAAGACAGCTCCTTGCTTGGCCAGGAACATGAAGAGTTCCCCAGTGGGTCCCTAATGCAGTCTCTGAGCAGGGATCAGAAGGGTCTTTCTGAGATTTCAATAGTAAAACAGATCATACTCACTCAGTGATGCTGGGTCCATGCCCGCTTATGGAATGCCCTCGCTCTGGCATCTTGCTGCTCGTTCCTTTGGGAGGCACAGAGGTAGGCACAGAGAGGCATGGAGGTAGGGGTGTGGCAGAGCCAGGATCTGAATCTTTGCCTTCTCTCTGGCACAGAGAACGGAGGGCACACTCGGCCGACAATTTGAAGACACAGCGTAGGGCTGAGCGTAGATACAGAAGGGTGGCAGGGTTAATCGAGCCGATAGGTGGGGAGATGCCCAAAGATTAGTGGGAACTCTTACCCTATGCTCGAAGGGCCAACTGAATAAATATCACCTGATCCCTGTTGGGAGCTGAAGGTAGAAGGATCCAGCTGCTGCTAGAACTTCCACAGGGCAGGAGGAGAGCAGGAACAGAAGGCCTCTGGCCTCCTGCTGGTGCCTGAACCCAGCAAGAAGAGGGAGCAGCTGGAGTCCAGTTGGTGTAGCCAACAGGTGTCAGCTTCCTGGGAATCAGAGTGGATCTGAGGGAACGTGGTTAGTAATCGCTCAGCTATTAAGTCAAACTTCTTTTTTATTTTTATTTTTGGTGACTAGGTTCTCAGCTGGTCCATGCAGACAGTCAGAAAATTGGGAGTCAGGGTAAGTATACCTTAGAATTCTTTATGCACATGGAGAGAGTTAGAAGGATGCTTTTCCAGCAGTTTGAGAGCCTCATGCCCTCCTGTTGGCGCTGGGTTCATGGGCTCTGAAATTCTCAGTGTGGAAGAGGGGTACGGCCTTTTGAGCAGACTTGGGGGAAACTGCGTCACTGGCCTCCTATCTCTATAGCGAGGCTGGCTGTGGTCACCTCAGGGTGACCTGAGGCAGGGGTGAGGGGGCTCTTAGGTCTGTAAACCAATGAAATAAAAATATGTCATGTTCCCTGAAGAAAGAAGAACCATTTCCACATCGGCCAAGGTTAAGATTCTTGTTTATTTGTGCTCTGAAGGTCCACAGCTGCGTCGGGGGCGAGGCCATCAAAGCTGAAAGTTAGCTTTGTTCTAAGAACCTTTCTTCCCTTGCGTGGATGGTAATACGCAGCTAACTGAAAACGCGGGGAAGAGCGTGGCTGGAAAGAATTGCTGCTGAAGCAAGAAGACAGGAAATGTTTATCAACCAGCCTCAGGTTATAGGATGACTCCCCTTCTGACTGCCTTACTTTTCTGTGATGGGATTAATTCAGTTGACACTTTTAGAAGATCAATTCTTGCCTTTTTCTCAACACAGATGCTTTGGTTGGTGGTGGTTTCCATGGTTTGCATGCTTCCTATGACCTACTAAAGTAGATTAGTGAGTTCTAGGATTTTACATGTCCAGGATGGGTTAAAAACAGTGATCAGAGTAATGTCATAGCCATAGAAAAAGCACCATTCTATACGTTCTTACATGCTTTGCTCGCGTTTCCGTAATAAAAATAATACAAATTATTTCCACTATTTTTGACTCAAGTGACAAAGTAACACAACAGCAAGGAAGCCTGGAAACTGCAGATGGTTTTTGTGAAGCAAAGTGTCAAGTAAAAAAAGCCAGATATCAATGTTTCCCTCCTCTTCCTCCAAGTTCACCACCATCTCCAAGTGAACCAAGAACAGACAAGGATGTGTGATGAAAAAAAAAAAAAAAAGAAAACATCATATAAGAGTGTAAAGGTAGCAGATTGGATGTTTTCATACCTGAGGCCAAATAAACTTTGAAAAATAGAAGTGAAGTCAAGATCTTTAATACATCCAGCTGCTGAAAAGCCCTCTCAAGTGACTTAAGAGGAGGTCATTTGAATGCGAGGTAGGGAAATAATCTTGTATTTTGTAGTCCAGATGTTTTCAACTACTCTGAGACTAGACTCAGATCTTGGCCTCAGAGGTGGCCTGCTCTGGGGAGGAAGCTGTGACTGTGGCTGGGTCAGGATACAGTACTTGAAAGGCATTTTTAGAAACCCCCAGGACGGTGTGGGACAGGGGCTGATTCTGGGGAATCGGAAGCTAGAATTCGCTGTCAGCACCATCACCTGCCCTCCCCCAAGGCGTGGTGAGTAGGAGGAAGGGGGTGAACACCTACAGGATGAGGTTTCATACATGGCAGTAGAAGCCATAACTACTCCTCTCCCACCTCTGACATCATCTACCGTTTGAGTGTGGTTTCTGAGGTGTCCCGGGGAGGAGCATAATGCTGTTGCCATCTGCAAAGAACTCAGATAGTGCTCTTTGCAGGTTCTGGTGGCATGAGAAGAAACCCGCAAATCTGGATGTGGTAGAGATTCTGATTGGAGGACATGACTGAGGCCTCCCCATGGATGGGCAGTGGGTGATGGAAGATAGAAAGACCCTTCCCAAGTAAGGCTAGTTGAAGTTGTGCTCAGCCGCTACTGGCTTTACAAGAGCCATAAATACTTGGTGGTGAGGAAAGAGCAAGTGTGGAGAGGACGACTCATTTGCAATGCAATGCAGGTATACATACATATAAAAACATAGTATGTAGGGGCACCTGGGAGATTCAGTTGGTTGAGCTTCCGACTTCAGCTCAGGTCACGATCTCACAGTTTGCAAGTTCAAGTCCCACATCGGGCTCTGTGCTGACAGCTTGGAGCCTGGAGCCTGATTCAGATCCCGTGTCTCCCTCTCTCTCTGTTCCTCCCCTGCTTACAATCTGTCTCTCTCTCTCTCTCTCAAAATAAATAAACATTAAAATTTTGAAAAATATGTAGTATGTATTATATATATATATATGTTATATATATAAAGAAAAAAGAAAAGACATGGATAACTAAAATCAGATGAAAGTGGGGATATTACTAGAGAATTTATAGAAATGAAAAAGATTATAAGAGAATATTATATACGATGTCCACCAACAAATTAAGTAACATGGACAAATGAAATGAAATGGAAAGATTCCCTAGAAACACATACATTGCCAAAAACTGACTCAAGAAGAAATAGAAAATCTGAAAATATCTGAATAAAATAAAGAGACTAAACCAGAAATCAAAAATCTCCCAACAGATAAATGTCCAGGACTGAGGGGCTTCATGGGTGAGTTCCATCAAACATTTAAAGAAAAATTAACATCAGTCTTTCTCAAACTGTTCCAAAAAATAGAAGAGGGGGGATATTTCGTAACTCATTCTATGAAATCAGAATTGACCTGCTAGCAAAGTCAGACAAAGACACCACAGGAAAACTGCAGACCGATATCCTTTATGGATATAAATATGAATATATTTTTTCTTCACTCTGTTAATATCGTGTATGATATTGGTTGGTTTTTCTATGTAGAATCACCCTTGCTTTCTTTGGATAAATCCTATGTGGCCATGGAGTATAATTCTTTTAATGTGCTATTAGATTCAGCTGGCTAGTATTTTGCTGAGAGTTTTTGCCTCTATGCAAAAAGACAACTTTGGAGGACTCCAGCTTCCCGATTTCAAAATGTACTACAAAGCTACATTAACTGGCATAAAGATAGACTTCTAGATCAGTGTAATATACTCGAGAGTCCAGAAATATACTCCTACATCTATTGATTTTCAACAAGACCACCAAATGGAGAAATACCATTCTCTTCACCAAATGGTGCTGAGACAACTGGGTATCCACATGCAAGAGGATGAAGTTGGATCCCTTCCTCACATCATATACAAACATGAACTCAAAGTGGATCAATAATGTAAATATAAGAGCTAAAACAATATAATTCTTGGAAGAAAATATAGAAGTAAATCTTTATGACCTCTGATTTTGAACGAATTCTTAGATATGAGCCCAAGAGCAAGAGTGACAACAATAAAACAGGTAAATTGGACTTCATCAAAATTAAAAACAAGGGTGCATTAAAGATATTACTAGTGGGGCGCCTGGGTGGCTCAGTCAATTAAGTGTCTGACTTCAGCTCAGGTCTTAATCTCACAGTTCGTGAGTTTGAGCCCCGTGTCGGGTTCTGTGCTGACAGCTCAGAGCCTGGAGCCTGGTTCCAATTCTGTGTCTCCCTCTCTCTCTGCCCCTCTCCAGCTTGTGCTCAGTCTCTCTCTGTCTCTCAAAAATTAATAAACATGAAAAAAAATAGTATTTAAAGACATAACCAGAAAAGTGAAAAAACAACCTATAGGATGATAGGAAAAACATATATCCACTATATGTCTAGTTTCCAGAAAGTATAAAGAATGCCTATATCTCAACGACAAAAAGGCAAACAACCCGATTTAAAAATGGGCAAAGCACTTAGAGACATGTTTCTCCAAAGAAAAACTACAAATGGTCAGTAAGCCACATGAAAAGGTACTTGACATCATTAGTCATCAGAGAATTGCAAATCGAAACCACAATGAGACAACCATTAGGTATAGAAGTGTTCACACCCACTAGGATGGTCATAATTAAAAAAAAAAAAAAGAAAGAGAAAAGAAATAAAACATGTCGGTGAGGATGTGGAAAAATCGGAACTCTCTTATCTCGCTAGTGAGAATGTATGATGGTGCATCCGATTTGGAAAACAGTGTGACAGTTCCTAAAAAGAATTAAACACAGAATTATCACATGACCCTGAAGTTCCAGT
Source organism: Paguma larvata (assembly GCA_030068075.1). Taxonomy (NCBI): domain Eukaryota; kingdom Metazoa; phylum Chordata; class Mammalia; order Carnivora; family Viverridae; genus Paguma; species Paguma larvata. The sequence continues at coordinate 15,066,707 of CM057842.1, read as the reverse complement.
CCTAGATATGTGTCCCCCCCAAACTGAAAACCGATAATCAAATGCTGGCACATGAATGTTTGTAGCGGTGCCAGTTCACAACAGCCAAAAGATGGAAACAACCAGAATGTCCATCAACAGATGAATGGATAAGCAAATTGTGGTCTATATCTACGGTTACCCATAAAATGGAGTTTTGATACATCATACAATGTGAATGAGCCTGAAAGACACCATGCTAAGGGAAGGAAACTAGACATAAAAAGCCACATATTGGGGCTTTCAGGTGGCTCAGTTAGTTAAGTGTTTGACTCTTGATTTCGGCTCAGGTCATGATCTCACGGTTCGTGGGTTCAAGCCCTGCGTCAAGGCTCTGTGCGGCCTGCTTGGAACTCTCTCTCTCCCTTTCTCTCTGTCCCTTCTAAGCTCATGTTCTCTCTGTCTCTGTCTCTCTGTCTCTCAAAAACAAATAAACATTAAAAAAAAAAGCCACATATGTGTGACTCTATTTATATGGAATATCCAGAATAGATAAACCCATAGAGACAGAAAGCAAATGGGTGATTTCTGGGGCTGGGGGAGGGGAGAACGGGGAGTAACAGCTCCGTGGGTACAGGGTTTTATTTTGGGATGATGAAATGTTCTGGAAGTAGATTGAGGTGGTTGCACAACACTGTATGTTCACCCCCTTTGTTTTCCCCCAATGTATAGGTTTGTTTTTGTTGGTGTTTATATGGCGTTTCGGCCACACTCATGCATGCTTTTGTACCTTTTCGTTTCTCCACTAAGCAAGCCAAAAGTTTTTCCATTTTGTAAATCCTTCATACACATAATTTTCACGGCTGCGCACTGGGCAAATGATGAAATAGTTCATCTATTCATTCGTTCAGCATAGAAATACTCACCATCTATATTATTTTATATTCACTGTCCAACCTAGACTGGACCCTGGATGTAAAAAGATGAATCAGACATACCCTCAAGAAACTTCTGTGTCCAGATGTGGTAGTGTTAAACAAGTAAAGACACATATAAATATAAATTGCACATTTTAATAAACGTAGGGATGAAAATGAACAGGTTCCTATGAAATCTAATTTATAATGGGGAGCTAGGGTAGACTTCTTCGAACAATCATACTCTGGGGTGCCCGAATGACCCAGGCGGTGGAGTGTCTGACTCTTGGTTTCAGCTCAGGTCATGATCCCAGGATCCTGCGATCAAGCCCCACCTAGGGCTCCATGCTGAGCATGCAGCCTTCTTGAGATTCTCTCCCTCTCTCTCTCTCTCTCCCCCTCCATCCCCCCCCTGCTCGCTGGCGCTCTCTCTCTCTCTCTCTCTCTCTCAAAAAAAAGGAATATTTTAGCTGATCTCAATAAATGGAGGGCGATTAGGAGTTGACCAAAGAGATGGCCTCATAATGGTGATCTTGGTGATGATGGTGGCAAAGGCAGACATTAGTAAATGCTTATAGGCACTGTTCTAGTTCTCGGTCTAGTGGCTGCATTTAATCCTTAGGACACCCCTCTGAGCGCAATGCTATTGTTCTACTCAATGTTCAGAAGAAACACTGAGGCGATGAATTCAAGAATCTCTCCTTCACTCAGCGCTAGGATTCAAGCCCAAGCGGCGTGACTCAACACATCTGCTCTTGTTTTCTAAGTTTGCTTATTTACCGGGGCCCCAGGGCGGCTCAGTCGGTAAAGCGTCCGACTTCAGCTCAGGTCGTGATCTCAAGGTTCGTGGGTTCGAGCCCCGCATCGGGGGCTGTGCTGACAGCTCGGAGCCTGGAGCCTGCTTCGGATTCTGTGTCTCTCTCTCTCTGCTCCTCCCCACTCACGCTCTCCCTCCGCCCTCTCAAAAATAAATAAACATTAAAAGAAGAAGGAGGAGGAGGAGGAGGAGGAGGAGGAGGAGGAGGAGGAGGAGAAGAGACGCAAGGAAGAAGGCTGTGTGGAGGTGGAGGTGGAGGCAGAGACTGGGATGACGGGGCTGCAAGCCCAAACCCCAAGGCCTGCCCGCAACTCCCACGGCCAGGAGGGAGGCCTGGTGAGATTCTCCCTCAGATCCCCCAGTAGGAACCCACCCTGCTGTCTTAGTCTGTTTGAGCCCGTAGCAGAAGACCATCAACTGGGTGGCTCGTGGACAACAGGAATGTATTTCTCACAGTTCCGGAGGCTGGAGAGTCCAAGGTCAAGGTGCCAGCAGACTGGGAGTCTGGTGACAGCACCGTTCTGGGCTCCCAGATAGCTAACTTTTTGCTGTGCCTCACAAAACAAAAGGAACAGGGCCTCTTTTATCAGGGCTTTAATCCCATTCATGAGGGGCCCCACCCTCATGACCTAAGGCCCCACCTCCTAATGCCATCCCGTTGGGGATTAGGTTTCAAAATATGACTTTTAGGGCGCCTGGGTGGCAAAGTCGGTCAAGAGTCTGACTTCCGCTCAGGTCACGATCCTGAAGTTCGTGAGTTCGAGCCCCACGTCCGGCTCTGTGCTGACAGCTCAGAGCCTGGAGCCCGCTTCGGATTCTGTGTCTCCCTCTCTCTCTGCTCCTTCCCCACTTGTTCTCTGTCACTCTCTGTCTCTGTCTCTCTCTCTTTCTCAAAAATAAGTAAACATTAAAAAAATAAAAAAATAAAGTATATTTTTATTTTCAGTGCCTGATATGGGGTTCACACTCATGAACCATGAGATCATGACCTAGGCTGAAATCAAGAGTTGAACACTTAACTGACTGAGTCACCCAGGTGCCCCCAGAAATATTTTTTTTAAAGTCTTTATTTATTTATTTCAGGGGGCACAAGTCAGGGAGGGGCAGAGAGAGAGAATCCCAAGCAGGCTCCATGCTGACAGTGTGGAGCCTGACACGGGGCTCCATCTCACTAACCAAGAGATCATGACCTGAGCAGAAATCAAGAGTAAGAAAGATGCTTAACTGACTGACCCACCCAGACGTCGCAAAATATACAGAAATATTTTTTAAGATGACGAAGTGGCTGTGTACCTACTGTCCCCAATTTAACAAATCTTATGTTGCTTTATTCTATTTTGAAAAGGTAAAAATTTAGAGCTACAACTGAAATTATCTTGTATACCTGCCCCTAGTCCCCATGTATCTTTCTTTCTTTCTCTTCTCAGTTAACAACACTATTCTGAATTGTGTGTATATTATTTTCATGCATGATTTATTTCTTTTTACTATAGATACGGTGTTGTTTTATGTGTTTTAAAGTTTAAAAAATTTATATGCTACTTGTATCATCTGTACCTTTATGATTTTTAAGATTTATCTTACTAGCATAATTGCCTCTTTGGGGAAACTTAGTCAAAGTAGGAGTACTATATCAAAGAATGCATCCCTTTAAATTTTTATGCATAAAAGAGAAGGCTAGTAATCAGACCACGGTTGGAATGGTCGGGAAAGGTTTCCATCTGGTGAAATGAAACAATCACTTCATGTAATATTCCATTGGATGAACAAACCACAATTTAAAAAACTCTCCTACTTGCGAATGTATTAATCGATTCCAGCTTTTCACTATTTAAACAAAGCAACAATGCATGCTCGTTAGGTATTTGGCAGTCTTTCTCTAGGCGATATGCCGAGGGATAGAGTTGAATCGTTGGGTCTACGCGGTTCTGGGGATTATCAGACTCGAACGTATTGTTGTTGTTGTTACTTATCTTTAAAATTTGAGCGTAGGGGCGCCTGGGTGGCTCAGTCGGTTAAGCGTCCGACTTCGGCCCACGTCATGATCTCACAGTTCATGAGTTCGAGCCCCACATCCGGCTCTGTGCTGACAGCTCAGAGCCTGGAGCCTGCTTCAGATTCTCTGTCTCCCTCTCTCTCTGCCCCTGCCCTGCTCATGCCCTGTGTGTCTCTCTCTCAAAAGTAAAATAAACATCTAAAAAAAATAAAATAAAATTTGAGTGTAATGGACCCATAATGTTATATTAGTTTCAGGCGGTCGAATAGTAGTAATTGGACGGGTTTATACGTTCTGCTGTGCTCACCACACGTGTCGCTGCCATCTGTCACCATACAACGCTATGACAATATCATTGCCTATATTCCCTATGTTATGCCTTTTCTTTTTGTGACTTATTCATTCCGCGACTGGAAGCTTGAATCTCCTTCTGCCCTTCCCCCATCTTGCCCATCCCCCACTCCTCCCCTCTGGCAACCATCAGTTTGTTCTCTGTATTTACAGGTCTCTTTCTGCTTTTTCGTTTGCTTATTCATTTGGTTTTTGTTGTTGTTGTTGTTGTTTTGTTTTTCGTTTTGTTTTGTTTTTAGATTCCACATATAAGCGAAACCATATGGGATTTGTCTTTCTCATGAGACTTGAATATATTTGCCTGTCTGATGGTTAGCAGCATTTGACTGTGGTTTTAATTTGCATTTCCCTGAGGACTAGTGAAGTTTGTTGGAGATGTTTACAAATTCTGGATACTAATCTTTGTTTAAGAAATATCGTTGGCCAATATATTCTCACTGTGATTTATTTTAACTTTATTCCTGGATTTTTTTTTATGGATAGAATTTTTTTTTTTTGAGAGAGAGCGAATGCAAGTGAGGGAGAGGGGCAGAGGGAGGGAGGGAGAGAGAGAGAGAGAGAGAGAGAGAGAGAGAAAGAGAAAGAATCTTAATCTTAAGCACAACCTGGATCATGACTTGAGCCGAAATCAAGATTTAGAGGCTTAATCAGGTGAGCCACCCAGGCACCCAAGAATTTTTTCTTTTAATTCAATTTAATAAGATATTTCTTGATGACTAGTGTTTTCTATACCTTATTTAAAGAAATCCTTTCTATCTTACAGTCATAAAGATTGTCTTCTAAATGCATTCAATTTTTGCTTGTCATATTTAAACACCTGATTCACCTAGAATTTATTTTTGTGCATAGATTGAAGTAAGGGTCTATTTTTTTCCTAAAGGCTAATTAATTAACTGTTTATCCTTCCCCGATATTTAAGTTTTATTGAGATACTATGCACAAACCATAAAACTCACCAGTTGAAAATGTAAAATTCACTGTGTTTTTAGTATATTTACAGAGTTGTCCAGCTATCGCCACAAGCTAATTTTAAAATATTTTCGTCACCCCAAAAAGAAACCCTGGCCTCATTATCAATCACTTTTCATTATGTCTCCCTGTCTCCCCGCCCTCTAGCACCAGGAAAACCCTCATCTACTTTCCGTCTGGGTCTATGGTCTATTCTGGACACTTCATAGACATGCAATCGTACAATATCTGGTCTTCCATGACTGACTTCTTTCACTTAGCGTGACGTCTCCAAGTTCCATCCATGTCGTAGCGTGTATCAGTAGCTTACTCCTTTTAGGGCCAAATCACATTTTATAGACATACCACATTTGATTTATCCACTCCTTACTTGATGGCTGTTTAGTTTGTTTCCACTTTTTGGCGATCAGATTTATTCATTGCTAATATAATCTTGCGAATTTTATAATTAATATGTTATATATTATATCATTTGAACTATATTATATGTTATAGTATAATTAATATAACATCGTATATTATACTGTTTATCTTATACTTGCATGATCTTATCTTTGATACATTAATATATTATTAATATGTAATTATAATAATACACAATGTGTCTTAATATATTAGTTTATATTATATATAACATTGTCCAATATAATATATTACATTAATATAATATACTATTGCTAATATAAACTTTTGTATACTAGTTTTTGTGTGTAAACTTTTGTATACTAGTTGACCTGTGTGTACAGGTCTTTGTTTCTCTTGGATCCATACCTAGAAGTTGAGTTGCTAGCTCCGTAGTACCCAATGCTTCGCTTGTTGAGAAACTGCCACACTGTTTGTCAAAGCACCTGCTACATTTTTTACATCCCTACCAGCAACGTATAAGGGTTCCAATTTCTCCACACCCTTGCCAACAGTAGTTGTTACCTGTGTTTTTGATTCTAAACATCTGGGTAAATGAAAGTTGGGGTCTCATCGTGGCTTCGATTTGCATTTCCCTACGAGATAATGATGTTGAACATCTTTTCATGTGTCTATTGGCCATTTATGTATCTTCTTTGGAGCCTGTTCCTTGCCTGTTCACATCCTTGACCCATTTTTAAGTTGGGTTACTTATCTCTTTGCTCTTTGGTTGTAGGCATTCTTTATGTGTTCTGGATACATCTCTTATTCGGTATATTGTGTCCAAATATTTTCTCCCATTCTGTGAGTTTCTTGAAAAGGAAAGTCTTTTTGCTTTCTTGGTGGTGTCCTTTGTATCACAAAACTCTTTTTCATTTTGTTAGAGTTCAATTCATCCATTCTCCTTTGGTCTTGGGGCTTTTGGTATCATATCTAAGAAAACATTGTCTACCAAACTTTGTAATAAGTATTGAAATCAGTAGGCATGAGTCTTCAACTTTGGTTATTCTTCTTTTCAAGATTGTTCTACCTGTCCTGGGTCCTTGCATTTTCATGTCAATTTTGTGATCAGTGGGTCAATTTCTGTAAGAATGTCAGCAGGAATTTAGTGGAGGTTGAGCTGAATCCGTAGACCAGTTTGGGAAATCCTGACATCTTACCAATACTGAGGGTTATTATCACTTCTCCTTTTTCTACCCCACCATTCTGACACAAAACTTCTGTCCCAGGGTCACTTGGTGGTCTCAGATGTGCCCAACCACCGTGCCCACATTCAAACAACAGGAAAGAGCAAGTGAGGAGGGAAAAAAAAAGGCAACTTCTCCCTTCATTTTAAGGACAATTTGCAGAAGTTCTACATAAAGCTTCTGTTCACTTCTCTTTGGCCAGACTTAGTGATACCTAGTAGCAAAGGAAGCCAGGAAAAAGTCCTCTTTTGCCTGGTTATCATTGCCTCGTCCAGGATTTTTTGTTACTAAGCAAGATGGGACTCCCAAGCAAAGAGAGCCTCTAGAAGGCGCACAATAGTCTCTGACTGAGTCAGACATTTGTCAATTTCTATCCCTCTGTCCCAACCTTCTATGAGGCGTGCTAGAACCTCATCCTAACCTCTGACTGTAAGCTATAAGCCTTGGCTCTCTTTCTTACCGTTTGATTTCTTCACGAATTATGGGATTTTGACTTGTAATCTCATTTTGAATAAAAGAATATTTGGTCTTCCTCCTTTTATGCTTGTCTTTCCTTGTCCAGCTCCTTTGTGGCGTTCTCCATCTGGCTCCTCGGGCCAGAACCAGGCTTTGTGTGGGGGTTCTGAGCACTGGCCCCGGGAGGATATTGGGGGTATCACAGCAGGTGGCCTGCTTCAGTGCCTGGATTCCAGATGACATCTGGTCCTCCTGTGTCCTTAGGTCTGTTGTCTGGTACAAGCTGTAGCCCGGGGACAGAGTGGCAACAATTGTCAGCCTTCTTTCAGGAGTTACCGAGCCTCATCCCACCTTGGATTTTCAGACTCCCCATCTCAAGCGTACACTTTTAGTACCGATTACCCATCAGAAGCCACACCCTGGCTGCCATCACCTACTTCTGGACCTGGGCCCAGCAAGCTTGTGGTTTAGTTCCACTCACCACATTGGTTTTGTGCTCTACTGCTGACTCCCAGAGATGCTTGTCTTAGAGCCTAGATTTGTCTTTTTGGAGGTAAATTATGTGTGTAAATATATGTACATATATCTCTCTCTTCCAAATACGTGTGTGTGTATTTAAACCACTGCTATATCATTATAGCCGAAAGGATACAACCAAAGAGTGAAATTTCTAAGCCATCTGGATCAGAAATCATCATTTTCAAGGAACTAAGAGAAAGCCAATGTGCCCAGAGTGCAAAGTGTAATGTGAAGGTCTATGGGGCTGGAAAGGGTTGTATTGTATAACACCTTGTTAAGGAGTTTAAGTACAACATAATATCATAAAGGCTTTTGATCAGGAGCGTGTAAGAAGGGAAGTGAGAGACTACATTTCCCAGAATCCCTTTCCTTGCATGGGTTTTGTATGGCTTCCCTCTTCTTTGTGGTTAGAGGTCGCCAATCTGTGATTTGGGAGGCAGAAGGGACGAAAGGCCACTGTTCTCAAAAGCAGTGGCAGCTAGATACAAGGGTTCTTTAGACTTCTCTCTCAGCTCTTGCTTCACTGTCAAGAAAATAAGGAATTTTACTGTTCATAAAGTATTATTATAGGGTCTTATTATCTGGGGCTCAAAGGGATTTGGGACTAGCTGTGCATTATATCTTACTATCTTTTCCCTTTTGACTCACTAACTTGGCCAATATTGGGCTGGCTTTAGAGTCAGGTGGATGGGTATTGCAATATGTAATGATTAGCCTGTAGGAGTTTTTGATGAATCACGCTCTATGTTTATTAATGACTTCGCACTGACCTTCGTTATTCTTTAGGTCCATATCAGGGGAAATGAATGGTTCACTTGAAATATATGAGAATATGATTGGAAACAGAATACATACACTCCTTCATCAAATGCTACCTGAACACCTAAAGTATTTTGGAAGCTGTGCTAATGAAATACAAAGACACGTAAGACATGATAAGGTCCTGTCTTTTAGGGAATGAAAATGTGGCAAGCTGGGAAGGTTTTAATACATGGCAACATAGGATAATGGCCACAAACAAAGAACTCTGGGTTTTGTAAAGCTCAGAGGAGGAGGAACCTCCTGATGGGGGTTTTCATGAAAGACTTTATGAAAAAAGGGCATTTGAAGTAAGCTCTGAAAAATTTAAATCTGGGGAGGTAGAGAGAGAGGCATTTCAGGTAGAGAAAATGGCATGAACAAAGTTACCGGTAGAGAAAGTGATAGCATACAGTCTGTGGTGTAGACACTGGGGATGAGGCTAAAATGTTAAATTGACTTATGGATGTCATGAAAGACTTTGAATGAAAAGGAACAGATTTGTTACCCCAGATCTGCCTTTAATAAATTGGTGTTTTGACGAGGTGAACCTGATGGAGGTCGGTAGTATGGATTGAGGCCAATGAACCTATGGGGTTGATGAGCTAGGAGGCCATTGTAAGAGTTACTTGGTGTGAGGTAACTGGGGAGAAGGCAATGGAAGGGAAAGGAGGGTGGGACGTGGATGAGAAGCTAAAGGGGAAATGGTTGGGATTGCGTGTACGTTATTAAGAGTGGCAGTGAAGATATTAGACTAAGACCTTTAGTTCTTACTCATTTGTCACATCGGCCTGATCAATCTTCAAATTAGAGTCTAGGGCATCACTACTCAAAGTGTGGTCCATGATCGGCAGTATCAGCATCACCTGGGTGTGTTAGAAATGCAAAGTCCTGGGCCCCACTCGAGCCTATGGAATCAGATGCTCTTGGAGTGGGTTAATCTATAGCGAAACAAACCTTACAGGTGATTCTAATGAATGCTAATGTTTGAACACCACTGGTCTAGAGAAAAGAGGTTTTTCAGTAATAGGGCACTAGATACGCAGTTGAGAACATTGACTACATGGTCCAGTGCTGTTCCCTCATGATCTGGTTGACCAAGGATGATCTATGCAGCCTCCCTGAATAAGCAGGCTCTGAGGCAGACAGCATATGTTCTGATCCCAGCTTTTCCAGGTCCACCTGGTGACCCCGAGAAGACAACTTTATTTCTCCGAGACTCAGCTTCCTACCTGACAGGGTCATATGTAAGTCCTCAGAAAATGGGAGCTCTTAGTATTATTATTTCCTCTTCTGTACAATGACACAATTGACCCAGCATTATAGGCTTCTAAGAATGCTCTAAAAGGTAACCCTAGTTGATACTCTTTTATCTAGAAGTGGTAAGTTTTTTCCAGGAGTGCCTTGGGGTAACTATGTAAGCTAGTTGCGGTTTTGACCCTGCCCTCTCTAGATCTGCCATCCCAGCAATCAGTAACCCTCCTTGAGGGTAACCTCATCTTTGAGGTCATAAAACAGGCATATCTGTACTTGACTTTCTACTCTCACAAATGTTTTAAGAAGGCTACCACCCTCCATCATCCAATAAAAAAGAATGCAAGTTAAAAACTCTTTTGTAAATTGTGAAATGCATGCTGATCGTTACTTTTGCTGTGATAATGAATGAAAGGAATATTATTCTTGTACCAGTGGTTCTCAAACCTTAGTGCATCAGAATTCACCAGTGGGCTTGTTAAGACCTCACCCCCAGAGGTTCAGATTCCATGGGTCTGGGGTGGGGCTGAGAATGTGCATTTCTTACAAGTTCCCAGGTGCTGCTGGTGCTGCTGAGTGGGGACCTCACTCTGAGAACCATGGTCTTCGATGCAAACCTGGCTCAGGGGAGAGATGCCGACCCAGTGGGATGAATACATCATATTGATACAACGGTCCAATGAAAAGAACACAGGACAAATGTCCGAAAGTGACTTTCCAGCCTGTGTCCAACCCTTGTCAGCTGTTTGGCCCTGGTAGAGCTTTGGAGGCCCCTTGTCCTCAGTTCCCTTCTCTGAACATCCCAAGGGAGGGATGGACATTTTCAAGACAAGCCCTTTTAGCTCTAACGTACCTGTAGTTGGGAAATTGCCCAGCTCTCCAGGTCAGGTTGCTTGAATTCTCAACTGTAATGGTGCAGAGACTTATTTTTCTCAGAGCTGTTTCCCATTGACTACTTTTTCCCCTTTTTTGATGGAGTGTCAGGGAAAAGGGGGAAGCTTCTAGAAATCCCCATTCCTCTTTTCATTTACCTTCCTCTTTTTGTTTCGGGCTCTTGAACCCTGCCTTCTCTGAAATGTTTCAGTTCCTTCTCATATTTTTAGACCAACTTTCCTTCTTTCAACAGATGCAGCAAGGGTGCATTTTGCATAGCTCTTTAGGGGCCAGGACCCTAGAGAGAGGCCCATTCTGGAATAGACATGGGCTGGGTCCCTGAAGTCCTTCTTCATTCTTCTAAGGCTTCTTAGACCTAGGTTTTTGTTGGTGGTGTTATTGTTTTAGCTTAAAATCAAGGCTGGAGTCTCCTTGGGAAGTCATTCATTGGGGTGAAGGCAAAGCCACTTCATTCAGTGATGCTTGGTCAACTTTGATTAAGATTTTTGGCCTCTCCTTAGTACTTGCTCTATTTTTTCATTCTTTTGTGATGTATTTAACCCCTATAGGAAACTATATGTGGCACACTCAAAGCACTATACTCACCAGATGCCTTCCAACCCCTCTCTTTCCTTTCTGATCTGTCCGTATTACTGCTAATTAGGTTAATTAATGGCCTCTCCCTTAGCAAATATCTGATGTTCTTTAACCCTAAGAAGAGGTTAAAAAACTTTAATCTCTTCTTAGGCCATAAAAAAACTGAGAGCTTTTTCTCTAAGTTTATGAAAAGACAAGGATGCCTGATTTCAGCAGTTTTATTCAACATAATACTGATATCTTGGCTAGAGCAATTAGGCAAGACAAAGAAATAAAAGGCATCAAAACCAACAAGAAAGAAGTAAAACGACCTGTTTCCAGATGATATAGTTTTATATAGAGAAAACAAAGATTCCACAAAAATACCTCTTAGAACTCATAAATTAAACCAGCAAAGTTTCAGGATAGAAAATCAATACACAAAAAAACCAAATGCATTTTTATATAACTACAATGAGCAAACTGAAAAGGAAATTAGGAAAACAATTTAATTTATAATAGCATCAAAAAGAATCAAATAGTTGTACACTGAAACTGCAAAACGCTGCTGAAAGAAATGAAAGGAGACAAAAATAGGCATCCCATGTTTCTAGATTAGAAGACTTAATGTTGCTAAGATGTGAATACTAAGATGATCTACAGATTTAATGCAATCCCCATCAAAATCCAAACAGTATTTTTTTCTTTTGCAGAAATAGAAAAATCCACTCTAAAATTCACATGGAATTTTAAAGGACCCTAAATAGCCCAAACAACAAAAATGAAGGTCTTACATTTCCTGATTTCAAACTTATGCCAAGTTACAATAAGCGAAACAGTGGTAGTGGCATAAAGGCAGACGTAAAGATCAATGGAATAGAATATAATATGCATGTATGGCTAAATAATTTTTGACAAGGGTAGCAAGACCATTCAGCATGGAAAGGTCAGCATTTTCAGCATGGTGTTAGGAGAACTGGACCTTCACACGCAAAAGAATAGATGTGGACCTTTATCTTACAGCATATACAAAAATTAACTCAAAATGGATTAAAGACTTAAGTGTAAGAGCTAAAACTATAAAACCGTTAGAAGAAAACACAGGGGAAAAATTTTATGACATCAGACTTGGCCGTGACTTCTTGGAACTGACACCAAGAAAAAAAAGACAAATTTGACTTCATCAGAATTAAAAGCTTTGTTCCTCAAGGGACACCATTAACAGAATGAAAAGGCAACCCACCAAATGGGAGAAAATTTGTAACTTGTATATCTGATAAGAGGTTAATATCCAGAATATATGAAGAACTCCTATAATTCAACAACAAAAACCAAACAACCCAATTCAAAACTAGGCAAAGGATTTGAAAAGACAGGTCTCCATAAAAGAAAATGTCCAGTAAGAACCTGAAAAGATGTTCCACATCTCTAACAACCCGAGAAATGCAAATCAAAACCACAGTGAGATGCCACTCTACACCATTAGGATGGTTTTATCCAAAACACCAAAAAACGAAAAAACCAGAAAGGAGCACCTGAGTGACTCAGTATGTTAAGTGTCCGACTCTTGATTTCTGCTCAGGTCCTGATCTCACAGTGTGTGGGTTCAAGTCCTGCATCGGGCTCTATGCTAACAGTGCGACGCCTACTTAGGATTCTCCCTCTCCCTCTCTCTTTGCCCCTCCCTTCCTTGTACTCTCTCTCTCTCACTCAAAATAAATAAATAAGACATTTAAAAAAAACCCAGAAAGTAGCTCGTGTTGATAAAGATGTAGAGAAATTGGAATCCTCGTGCATTGCTGATGGGAATATAAAATGCTCCAGCCACTGTGGAAAACAGTATGGCGGCTCCTCAAAAAGTTAAATATAGAAGTACTGTATGATCCAGCAATTCTACACCTAGGTATATACTCAAAAGAATTGAGAGAATTGAGAGTAGGACTTGCCCAAACAGATGTTTTACCTCATGTTCATAGCAGCGTCATTCACGGTAGCCAAGGTGGAAGCAACATAAGTGTTCATCAGCAGATGAATGGATAAGCAAAATGTGATATATCCATACAGTGGAATATCCTTTAGTCTTAACAAGGAAGGAAATTCTGAGGCACTTGGGTGGCTCATTCAGTTAAACATTAAACTTTTGGTTTTGGCTCAGGTCATGATCTCAGGGTTTCGTGAGTTCAAGCCTTGTGTCGGGCTCTGTGCTGGCAGTGTGGAGCCTGCTTGGGATTCTCTCTCTCGCACTCTCTGTCTCTGTCTCTGTCTCTGTCTCTCTCTCCCTCTGCCTCTAGCCCACTTGTGCTGTCTTCGTATTTCTCAAAATAAATAAATAAACTTAAAAAAGAGGAAGGAAACTATAATACGGATGCCATGAGATGGATGAACACTGAAGTCTTTATACTATAAAATGAGCCAGTTACGAAAGGACAAATACTATATGATTCCACTTCATATAAGTTACCTAGAGTAGTCAAATTCCTAGAGACAGGAAGTAGAATGGTTGGTGCTGGGTGGAGGGGGGGCAGGGGAAGGAAGGACTGGGGACTTGGTGCCTAGTGGGGACGGAGTGTCAGTTTGGGAAGATGAGAAAGTTCTGGAGAAAGTGAGGATGGCTGTACAACAGTGTGAATGTTTTTGATGCCACTGAACTGTGCACTTAGAAATGGCGAACATGGTAAATTTATGGTACCATAGTAGGTATATTTTAACACACACACGCACACACACACACACAAATGTCTCTCAGACTTGAAGTTCACCGCGCTGCCCTCCAGTGCCCTATTATGTGTTTAAGATCAGATTCTCTCGTGTGGCAGAGCAGACCTTCTGAGATCGGGCCCTCTGCCTCCCCACGCCCTCATCTTGCCACTTCTCGGTGCTGCGGGAGGATCTGGTCCAGAAGAGGGACGCGGTGAAACACGCATTTTAGGACGGTTAGTGTGGTGTGGCATGTGCCGTCAGTTTGGAGGATGAGAAGCTGTGGGCAGAAGGTCCAGTGAGGATCCGGAGTGCTGTTTCACATTTGTATTTCTGGAGCCTTGTATACATTTTGCCTGGTACAGAATAGGTGCTCAATGAATGAGTGAGTGAGTGGATGAACCCAAGTCATGACAGCAGGAACGGAGCAGAAAGCTTTGTCCCAGGTGTCATCTCAACTGCAGACAGTGAGCTTTAGGGTCAGTGTGACATTTTCTTCAGCATCTTTTAGAATTTTGACTTTATTTTAAAACATCTAAGACTGTTCTCCTTACACTCTGGCTCAATAGTGCCCTGACAGAAAGGGAACATGCGTGTGCATGCACACACACACACACACACAAAACCTCAAGTGTGAACAGTGGTTGTAGCTGAGCTCAGCAGATTTCTGCCCCACTTCCCCTGCTTCTCTGAGTCAACTACAGGGAGAGAGAGTCATGCCTTTTCCTGGACACACATAAGTTTCATGCAGGGCAGAGGAGACCTGGAGTTTCGAGGTCAAGGGTGTTGAAGCGAGTGCTTCTCCATCTCAGATGCACACACGAATCGTCAAGAGATGTTGTTGGAATGCTGGTTCTGCCTCAGTGGGTCCAGGGGAGAGGCCGAGATTCCCATTTGGAACAAGCTCTTGGCTGAAGCTGCTGGTCCCCAACCACTGCTTGCATAGCAAGGTCTATGATGGTACTTCACGGAAAAGGTTGAGAAGTGTTGCACCAGAGCAGTGGTCGTCCAGTTTGGGGAGGTACTAGAATCAACTGAGGAACTTGGTAAAACTACAAAGGCCTAGGCCCTATCCTGCTTCAAAGAACCTGGGCCTCTAGATGATTCTGACACACACCAAAGTCTGAGAGCCACACTGCACTAAGAGACAGCTTTAGATGCTCCGGGTGTTGAGCTCCGGCCTGTAAGAAAATAGAAACGCAACTATCTACTGGTTAGAAACAAGAAGGCTCATTCCCCCACCCCAGCTTTATTGAGGTATAATTGACAAAATTTAAGGAGGCTCTTTATGGTTCATTGGTTCACTCATGCACTCAGTCATCCAACAAAGTACTGAGTACTTACCATGTATTAGGCATAATCTTGAATATAGGGAGCAGGGGTGCCTGGGTGGCTCAGTCGGTTGGGCGGCCGACTTCGTCTCAGGTCATGATCTCACGGTCTGTGAGTTCGAGCCCCGCGTTGGGCTCTGTGCTGATGGCTCATCAGAGCCTGGAGCCTGCTTCGGTTTCTGTATCTCCTTCTGTCTCTGCCCTTACCCTGCTCACGTTCTGTCTCTATGTTTCTCAAAAATAAATAAACGTTAAAACAAACAAACAAAAAAAAGAATACAGGGAGGAGGGGTGTACATAGATTCTGCTCTCAAGAAGTTCACAGTTTAGTGGGGGAGACAGATGCTAAACAGATCATTGGAATATTGTTAACAGTACCTGGAGCTCATAGTGTGGAAGAAATGAGATAAGACATGCATGTTTATAATTCACCAAACCTTCAAGGAACAGCTATTCTGAATCACTTGCTAAGGTGACAAAGATGAGTAGGACAGACTCCTGTCCTCTAGAAATTCCTAGGCTATGGGCAAAAAAAAGGAATATGAAAAGGTTAGCATGTTGGGGTTCCCTGGAGTGCCCACAGATAGCTCAGAAAAGACAAGAACTCTTCTGACCCATGGATTCTTGGAATCAATGCCTAGGGGGGCATCATGGAAATAGGATAGGTTTTCATTCAAAGGACCTAGCTCTCACAAATATTTTGAAGTGCCTACTTAATAATAGTTTCTCTAGCTTCATCCTGGTCATGGCCATCTATGACCATAATCCACATCCTACAGGAAGCTGGAGGAGGGGAGGGTTTTGATGTTTAATCTTAATAGGGTTTCACTTTCTCGTGACATTCCATGGCCAGTGATGCCACCAGCATTGTTCCCAACTACTCCAGCTCCAGTGCTTGATTATGGATTTCAAATCCATACAGATCCTAAGTCCTAAATTCAATAGACTCCACACACCAGAGCAGGGAGATGTACACTTTGCTTTTCTTCTTTAGCAGGTTGCAGCTCCCTTCAAGCAGAAAGAAACACTTCCTGTGGCTTTCCTCTGCTTTGATGTGAAGAACCTGAACTACATGGTCAAAGCCAGGGTTGTGAGCAAAGTTCTGTCGGTAGGACTCTGGTGTCTTCAGCTGCAATCTCTTTTGTGATGGGCCCAGTTGTAAGCTCGTGCACCTGAAATAGCACATGTTTCAATCTCAGCCTTTGATTGTTTCACCAAAAATAATCAAATGGAAAGAGGAAGTTATCATCCCCAACCTCAGGGATGAGGAACCGGTGTATATTACACATTCAACACAGATTTAATACCAAGCACTGGAATTTTACACATTCTTTCTTTTCATCCTATAATTTTATCTTGGCCCTATCTGTACAAAGCCCACAAGAGTTTCCTTCCTCTTCTCCCATAAAAAATTTTTTTTCTCCTCTTACTCTTTCTCTGAAATAATTCATGAAATTATCCTATGTTTTATCTACGTGGCGATGGGTCAGCAAGTGCTGAGGACCGAGGGAGAAGCAGTGAGGAGAGACGTATTGAGGCTGTGCGTCCTCAAGAAGGATGTCTTCTAATGAAAGAGGCAGGATTTCACATACCTGGAAGGGCAGCCAAAAATGCTGGATTGCTTGCATTTTGTAGAAGAGTAAAGCCCCAAACTATGCATGGTGTTAGATTGTTTTTTCATTTACACTCATGAAGAAATATCAGTGTGCTGTTTTCTTATGCTATCTCTGTATGATTTTGATGTCGGGGTAAAGCTAGTCTCATAGAATGAATTGGGAAGTAGTCCTTACTCTTCAATTTTATGAAGGAGTTTGTTAAGAATTGATACTAATTTTTTTTTTTTATTTAGTTGTCTAGTAGATTGGAAGCCATCTGGTCTAGAGTTTTCTTTTCTTTCTTTCTTTTTTTAATGTTTATTTACTTTTGAGACATAGACAGAGCATGAGGGGAGGAGGGGCAGAGAGAGAGGAAGACACAGAATCCGAAGCAGGTTCCAGGCTCTGAGCTGTCAGCACAGAGACTGATGGGGGCTTGAACCCATGAGCCATAAGGTCATGACCTAAGCCGAAGTTGGACGCTGAACCAACTGAGTCCCAGGTGCCCCTGGGTCTAAAGTTTTCTTTATGGGGTGGGGATTAACTACAGTTTCAATTCTTTTAATAGTTATGGGGTTATTCAGTCCATTTCTTTTTGGATGATCTTCAATTGTTTGTGTCTTTCAAGTAATGTATTTTATTTAATTTGTTTAATTTACTGCCATAAAATCATTCATAATATTTCCTTATTATCTGTGGGATCTGTAGTGATATTGCCTCTCTCATTCTAGATATTGGTAATTTGGGTCTTCTTTCTTTTTTTCTTGATCACTCTGGCTAGCTTTATTAATCTTGTTGATCTTCTCAAAGAAATAGATTTTTTATTGATTTTTCTTTGTATTATTTTTGTTTGTTTTCTTGTGCATTGATTTATGTTCTTATCTTTATTTTCTTTCTTCTGTTTACTTTGGGTTTACTTTGTTCAACTTTTTCTAGTTTCTTAAGGTGTAGGCTGAGGTCATTGATTGGAGACCTTTTGTCTTTTCTTTTTTTTTTTAAAGTTTATTTTGAGTGAGAGAGAGAGAGAGAGAGAGAGAATAGCCATGCATGAGTGGGGGAGAGCCAGAGAGAGAGGGAAAGAGAGAATCCCAAGCAGGCTCTGTGCTATTAGTGCAGAGCCCAATGTGAGGCTTGATCTCAAGGAGCTGTGAGATCATGACCTGAGCTGAAAACAAGAGTTGGACACTTAACTGACTGAACCACCCAGGTATCCCTTTTTTCTTTTCTAATATGAGAGCTTCATACTATCAATTTCCCTCTAAGCACTACTTTAGCTGCACCCCACAAATAGATTGCAATGAAGAGTAAGACAACTAAACAAAAGTGAAGAAATGTTATCATTGAAAATCCTCAGGAAGACTAAAAGAAAAATTGTTTTTCCCATACTCTGCTCACAACATTTCATATAAATGAAAACCTTATTTCCTCTCCCCACAGAATACTTTTCACACCAACCAATTCTCCAGTACTTTCCAGACATCAGTTTGGTGTCCTACAATCCAATTCTGACACTACCTACCTGGAGTCAGTGCAGACCCCACAGGTGAAGGCTCAGTCTATTAGATTGCTCCCATTTCAGATACCACCTGCAAGTTGGGCTCAATAATTTGCTAGAACAGCTCACAAAACTTTGGAAAATAACTTAGTTACTAGATTACTGATTCATTTTAAAAGGATACCAAGCTCAGAAATAGCCAAATGGAAGAGATGCATGGGACAAGGTATCGGGAAAAGGGTGTGGAGATGCCATGCCCTCTTAGGGTGCGCCATCCTCCTGGCAGCTCAGTGGGTTCATCAACTGGAAGCTCTCTGAACCCCTTTGGTTAGGGTTTTTATGGAGACTGTCTTACATAGGCATGATTCAGTAGATTGTTGGCCCTTGGTGATAGAACTCAATCCCCAGCCCCTCTCTCCTCCCAAGAGTTGAGATGTGAAGAACAGAGAGGGTGTGTGGAGGGTTGGACAACAAGTTCCAACTTTGTAATCCAGGGAATCATGGTTGGTTCCCTGGCAACCATAACCCCATCCTTACAGGCTTTCCAAACGTCACCTCATTACCGTAAACTCAGGTGTGGGCGAAAAGGGTTTGTTATGAACAACAAAAGATGCTCCTTTCGACTTTATCCTTCCTGTCCTATTTCAGAACCTGGGAACAAAAACCAAATGTTATAACAAAAGGTACTTTCTCCACTCTTATCGCTTAGGTAATTACCAGAGTTTTAGGAGCTCTGGACGGAAGCTGGGAGGAAGACCAAATATCTATATTCTTAATATGTCACGTATCACAGAAGACAAATGGAAAAATTTGTTGGTAAATACAACATTGTCATTCAGGACCTTCGAGAATGGTTGTGTGGTGGTGGTGCTACTGGAGGCTGAGATACAGCCCACACTCTGCTCATCGAACTCAATGCCAACCAAGACTCCTTAGAAGAAATACGTTTTTCTAATTGGCCGGAAGGCACCCTAAGAATGCTCTACCAATGTTTTCTTTTGCTATTGTAACAGATTGTATTTAATTTTATTTAATTTTACTTTATTTTATTTTATTTTATTTTTGCTTAAAATGAAGTAATTGGCTTGCTCTGAGTAACAATGTGGGACAAATTAAAGAGGCATCTTTATGTTGAGGTGTTCTTATCATATGAGGCTGGACAAGAATCTTCGGTCTGTTAAATATAAATATTTCTTTCTGCTCTGTTGCCTCTTAAATTGGTTTATTGTGTCTGATTGTCTTCCTTTGTTGCTATGATTTTATGTTTTACTTAGTAAGGCCTTCCCTCCCCCAAAGGAATAAAAATATTCTTCTATATTTTTTCTAGTACTAGTAGAGTTTTATTTTATATATTTATATATTTGAGCCATCTGGATTTTGTTTCTTATATATGGTATGGAGAGTTGAACTTTATTTCTTTCCAAGGCATAACCAATTTTCTCAGCACCATTTATCAAATAACCTATCCTTTCTCAACTGACTTGAAATACTGCTTTTATTATGTACTAAATCCCTATATGTGCGTGAATGTCTTGTGATTATTTCATTTCATTCATTTGCCTACTTCTGCACCTGTATCCCACTTTAAATAAAATCATTTCTGGGGCACCTGGGTGGCTCAGTCAGTTAAGCGTCGGACTTCAGCTCAGGTCATGATCCCCCGGTTTGTGGGTTTGAGCCCCACGTCGGGCTCTGTGCTGACAGCTCAGAGCCTGGAGCTGCTTCCGATTCTGTGTTTCCCTCTTTCTCTGCCCCTCTCCCGCTCGTACTGTCTCTCTTCCTCTCTCTCAAAAATAAATAAACATGAAAAAAATTTTTAAAATAAAATCATTTCCATTTTATTTGTCGCAGGCATGCTGTAAAGCCACATACACGAGCCGTGTCTTTCCACGTCGTCAGCTTTATTCGGTCAGGAAGCAAGGTTAACACACTCGTCAAGCAGGTTCGGGATTCTGAACGTGATGACATTCCACTACGCATTTAACTTGGCTTCGCACACGCCTCACAAAACAAAGCACAAGACAAAGTCACACAACAAACAAGCTACAGCGATAAGGGGTATAAAGGTAACGAACAAACGCCAGTCAGTCTGTAAGGCCTTGTTCCAGTCCGGGTCAGCTGTCATGCCTACACCTTAGTATCTTCAAGCAGTGGAGGACCTCTGTTATGTTTAGAGATGAGTCAGGCAGAGCCCTGGTGGTAGTTGCCTTCTTCTTCTTTTTTTTTTTTTTTAAGTAGGCTTCACACCCAACTCAGGACCCTGAGATCAAGAATTGGACACCTAATCAACTGAGTCACCCAAGCCCCCACGGCAGTTGACTTTTCAAGGTGGTCAGACATGGAAGGGTCAGTGGCTAGAGAGTCTGACAGTTGGCTGCAAATTCCTTCCATTTTATTTACTTTTTTAATGTTTATTTACTTTTGAGAGAGAGAGAGACAGAGCATGAGCATGGGAAGGGGCAGAGGGAGAGGGAGACCCAGAATCCGAAGCAGGCTCCAGGCTCTGAGCTGTCAGCACAGAGCCTGATGCGGGCTCGAAACTCACTGACCACGAGATCATGACCTGAGCCGAAGTCAGACGCTCAACCGACTGAGCTACCCGGGTGCCTCCCAAATCCTTCCTTTTCAAAGTGGTTTAATCAGCCTCGGAACTTAACAAGACTCCTTTCCTTCTAGTGATTTTCAGCCCTGGTTTTCCCGGGTTCACATGGCCTTACTGACTATCAGTTCTTAGCATTGCCAGTCTGTGCTGGTTTTGGTGATATCTGGTCTCGGCTGCAGTGCCGTTGGCTGCTGACGTCACTGCTTGACACGCGTGACTCCATCTTGCTCTGTACTCTGTTGCTTCAGTGTATGTTTTGATCTCTGGACAGGCGAGCCTTGATTCTTCTGTTTCAAATATAGTTTGGTGTGTCATATTTTATTTTTTATGTGAACTTGGGATCACTTTGTCCGGTTAAAATAAAACTATTACGTACACTGTATTGATTTATAGTTGAACTTGAGGAGAACGGGCATCTTTACAACAGTAGTCTCTTTATCCAGAAACCTGGTAGGACTCTACATTTATTCAAGTCCTATTTTTATGTCCTTCATATCATAAGCGTTTCAGATAAATTATGGCATTTTGAATTTTTGCAACAACCCCATGAGGTGAGTGATGTTATTCTCATTTTAAATATGAGGACCTGAAGGTTCAGATAGATTTTGTGATTTTTCTGAGGCCAAATACTATCAGAAGCAAGCTCTATCAGACACCAGTACCTGTTCCATTGTCCCTGTTATCGGCCATTTATTCCTCACGTTACAAATATTAATCACTTTCCTGAATATGGATTCGGACCTGGGGAGAAAGAAGAGAACGTGACCTCATTAGAGGCTTCGGGAGAAGTACAAAGAACCTTTATTATTATGGCTTCCTCTTTCTCCCTTCCGCATAACTCAGGTCCCACTTGGGAAGCCAAAGCAGGGAGAAATGTCATCCTCTTACTTGCTGACGCCTTGTGGATAGGCATGTCATCTAGGCTGGACCCCAGGCTGCCGTCTGGACGTTTTCATTTGCGGGGGGTGGTGGCTAGGTGGAGTCATTGAGGAACCAGTGTTGGGGAGCAGCAGAGGTGGAGTATCCGTGTCATCAGGATTTCTGCCACGTCTGGATCCCCAGTCTCCTCATATTATGGGAACCACTGATAGCCTGTCGATGACATTCCTTGATCCTACGTCCATTACTGTTGTTCCCATTGCTTCCAGCTAAGAGCCTTGACTCGTGTAGACATTGGTGTCTCGAAGGGCACAGGCCACAGACCCTCCGGGACACAGAAATACTGGGATTGATTGATTTCCTGGCCTGGCTGAGGCCAAAGCCTGGTGAAAATCCAGCTGGCAGGAAGGTCTGGGTGTCCGACCCAGCTAATGAAAGTATCCCCTGTGATCGCTGGTCCTAAAATGCTGTTATGTCATCTGGAAGTCACTAAATACCCCATCAGGCGCCTGGGTGGCTCAGTCGGTTAAGCAGCCGACTTCAGCTCAGGTCATGATCTCATGGTCTGTGAGTTCGAGCCCCACGTTGGGCTCTGTGCTGATGGCTCATCAGAGCCTGGAGCCTGCTTCACATTCTGTGTCTCCCTCTCTCTCTGCCCTTCCCCTGCTCACGCTCTGTTTCTATGTCTCTCAAAAATAAATAAAACGTTAAAAAAAATTAAAAAAAAAAAAAAGAAATACCCCATCAGAAATCCACCCTCCTGGGGTTAGTTAACTTTGGAAGAATCTAGTGAAAATTCTTATTCCAAAAAAGTATCCATTTTCTGCCCTCCCCCCACTGATTTCCAATGCCACATATATCATGTATTAAATGACTTTATTTTATTTTATGAATCTTTTAGAAAACTTTGTATTTTGTTCTATTGATATATTTGTTTACTTTTGTACCAATACCACAGTTTGTTTGTTTTTTTAATGACCAGTGTTTGGATATATAGTAGAATATCCTAGGATTATTTTAATTGAGGGTGGACTGGACTGGTCCTGGCAGTCAGATTCTGGGTCCAGAGTGGGCAGAAGGGAGAAACCACGCGTCTTACAGAGTGTCATCAAAGGTTAGCCTTGCAGAGATGTGCTGTATTTAACGATGGTCCCTAGACTCGCATACAGCATTCCAAACATGACCAAGGCAGAGTAGGAGACTTTTCACTTATTTGCTTGGGGTTCTGTTTGCAGAGAATTCTAACAGCGTAACTCCTCTCTCTGGGGATCGACCCTTCCTCCAACTAAACATGGACTTTGCGGCCAATGAAGAGTATTGGATATTTTACGAGCATAGACGGATGCAAGGTTAGGTCTCCCCCAGCCTGTCTTGTGCAGTTAAAAATCACTAATTTATACTTAACTGTAATAATAGGCGTTGGGCAAGAAAAATCACGCAATACCCTAACACAGAGATTGCTGTCACTTTTCTGTTTTTGTGCAATTCTTGTTTGTAATTCCTGTTCAAAATACACATAAGCCCTTCTAACTTTGCAATTGTACTCATAGACTAGGAAATAATTAATTTTATGTTTTTATCGCATACTGTGAGATCTTTTTCTGCTGCGATGTTGTCTTTAGAATAACACCAAATTTCCTCCCTTTGAAAAAGCTGTGTAATGTAGTTGATGTACACATCAAATTACTAAATATTACCATTATTGTTGGACCTTTGTCTCCAGATTTTTGCTATTATAAACAGGGCTCTCGTGAGCCTCTTTCTGCATTTGGCATTTTTCTCTTTTTAGATTTTTTTTTCATAATAAAGCCGTAGGAATGGAATTACTGTGTCAAAGAGAAACATTTGTCCACTAACTTTCTAGTAGTGTTATGCCAATTTATGAAACACAAAACGGCCGTGTTCACTGCAAACTTATAAACAGTAGCTATTATCATCACTTAACATTTTTGAGATATTAGTTCTTTTTTTAAATGTTTATTTATTTTGAAAGAGAGAGAGTGCGCATGCAAGCGTGTGTAAGCGAGGGAGGGAGAGAGAGAGGGGGAGAGACTCCCCAGTGGGCTTGGTGCTCTCAGTCTGGAGCTCAGTCTCACAAACAGCGAGATCATGACCTGAGCCACAATCAAGAGTCGGACGCTTAACTGACTGAGCCACCCAGGCGCCCTGAGAGCGTAGTGCTTATGTCTCTAAAACAAAATTTTATATTGATTTCTATTAAATTTTATCCTCTCAGTTTTAACTAGCTATTTCAGTCTGTCAAGATGTTTTTGAAATATGGTTCTGTGATTTATTTATTTTAAAAAAGGCTTTTAAAGGTTTATTTTTGAAAGAGAGAGAGAGATTTGGAGAGGGGCAGCAAGAGAGGGTGACACAGAATCCAAAGCAGGCTCAGGCTCCCAGCTGTCAGGACAGAGCGTAACGTGGGGCTCGATCTCAAGAACTGCGAGATCATGACTTGAGCTGAAGTCCGACACTTAACCAACTGAACCACCCAGGCACCCCAGAAATCGGATTCTGTTTTGAACTCATTAGCTGTCATACCCCACTTGGTGCCAAGTACTTCTCTAATAAGGCACCGCTTCCGTGTTCTCATTGAAGTAACTCACAAATCACTGACTAGAAAATGGTTCAATATGATGCATTTTAACTTATCCCTAAACACCTTCTTCGAGGGTAAGTTTAGCCCATTAATCGCCTATCGTTAGATACCAGCGTTGAACCAGTCAGTCTTCGTGTCTCCTTTAAGCTATCCCCTAGGCTCTACTCAACCCAATCCCGTTGAATTTATTTCTCATTATTTAGTCTCCAAATGCCAAGATACATAGTAGGCAGCAGAAAGTTTGCCAAATATCTTGTCATTGAGGTTCGTTAGGCATTCCTGGATTTGCCAATTGAGCAACTTTGCTAAAAAAGGGAAATGTCGTTGGTGTGGCCTGAATTGTTGTTAGTGGGTTTACATTGTCTTATAGTGGAAGAGCTGGTGGCTCAGCCAGAGGAGGGGGGTGGCAAGAGGCCAAGGGATTAAGCAACAACAAAACCAGGGGTGGACAAGTGGGGTGGAACTGAGAAGTTATTGCTCAAACATGCACAAGAGGGGCTAAACCAGAAGTTCCTAAGCATGGTGGACTCATTACAGGGAAATCGGGTCAGAGGTTAGGGGTAGAAATGAAAAAGTCTACAAAAACTTGCAGTCTAGCCTTACAGTCTAGCTGTGGGCCAAAGATATAAAAGTAAACAACCAGAAATTTCCAAGGAGATGAAGAAAAAGGATTTTTTCCCATCCCTCCCACTAAGTATGAGTAAAACCCCAGTCATCATATATAAAACAAGCATAGGGAAACTCTGAAAGGTCGAGAGAAGACAGCAGACTAGCTTGCAACCTCAGGACTTGCAAGGAACAATACAGTGGAGAATTCTCTGGCTTTTCTTTGTATCTCATATATCCCCGGGTACTGTAGAAGCTAGAAACCTAGAAATGACAGCAGATACAGACAAAAAATAGCTCCAACAAAATCTGGCTCTCTCGAGCCAAAGGACTAAAAAGACAAAAAACGTTGAGACATTTAAATGCTCTGCTCCAGCCAAACACCATAGAAAAAGCTGTGGCCCCAACCCCAGCCACACCCTCAAAGGCCAGTGGGGACCGTAGACTTTCACCCTCCACAACGTGTAATGAGACTGCCCAAACCTCTCCCTCCTCCCATGGTGGCGTGGTGTCAGAGAAGGTAGAAAAGCAGGGACTTTCACCACCACCAGATGGTAATGAAGTTTACCCCCTCCTCCCTGCAGTGTCAGTGGAGACTGCATGAGGAGCAGACTTGACTCCTGCCCAGCAGTAAAAAAGCCTACCTCCACTCCCCGCTGGGGCAGTGTCAGAGGAAAGCTAGTGGGAAGGCAGTACTTAGACCACAAGGTCCAGTGATAATGTGGCGTCAGTGGGAGAACAGCAGGAGGCACGCCCACCCCTCCCGTCCAGCATGGAATTAGCACCCACCCCTCCCATCCAGAATGGGATTAGCAGAAACCTAGTAGGAACTCCCAGTTGCACCTAGGAGTACAAGAGCCCCTCTTCCCCCTTGGGTGTCAACAGAGACGAAGTGGAAAATCTAGACTTCTACCCGTACCTGGCAGTAACAAGACAGCACTCTTTCCTACCAGAGCAGTGTCAAAGGAAGACAGCTGACACAGAGGGTTTAAGTAAGATTCAGAGTCTAATATTATGCTGCTGAAAACGTCCAGCTTTCAAGAGGCAGTCACTTGTACCACGAAGCAGGAAAATCACAACTTGAATGAAAAGAAGATGGTCAATAGCTTCCAAGACCAACATGGCAGTGATGTTAGAAGTACAAATATTTACAAGAAGCCATCATCCAAAACTTCAATAAGCAATGATGAACACGCTTGAGGTGTATGAATAAATCAAATATCTCAACAAAGAAACAGAAGATATAGAGAAGAGCCACAAGAAAATTTTAGAACTGAAAGACACAACAACAACGAAATCTTACTGGAAGGGCTCAACAGCACAATGGAAGGAACAAGGGGGGGAAAATCAGTGAGTCTGAAGAATGAACAATAGAAAAAACCTATATGGGACGACAAAAAGAAAAAAAGATTTCGAAAAAAAGAAAAAAGAACTGAGCTCCAGGAACCTGTGGGGGGAAAAAAAATCTAATATCAGAGTCCCCAAAGGAGAAGACAAAGAGGATGAGGCTGAAAAAGTACTCAAAGACATAATGGGCGAAAGCTTTATCAACTTGGCAAAAAACCTTGTTTGAAACCCACAGGCTCAGGAAGCTGAGAAAATTGCAAACAAGGTAAACTCCCCCAAACCCACGCTAAACCACATTGTTGTCAAACTTCTGAAAATTAAAGACAAAGAAAGTATCTTGAAAGAAGCTTTGAGACATATTACCTGTAAGAGGCAAACAATTAGAATGATAGTGAATTTCTCATCAGAAGTCGTAAAGGCCCAGGTTAGGGGCACAACATTTTCAAGTGCTAATAAAACAAAAACAAACACACAAAAACCAACTGTTAATCCAGAATCCTATACCCAGTGGAAATAGCCTTCAGGAATGAAGGAAAAATCAAGACATTATCCGATGAGAGCAAAGAGAGACTTTGTTACCAGCAAACCTCCTAAACAGAAAAGAAATAATAAAATAAATCTTAGAACGTCAAAAAGAGGGCCAGAATAATGAAAAGAGTAAGAATATGGGTGAAAGAAATACATTTTCTTTTTGATCCTGAGTTCCCTAAATGTTTGATGCTTGCAGCAAAAATTGTAACATGGTTTAATGTGACTTGAAATAATGTGTAGAGGAAATCCTTAAGACAATTTAAATATAAACGGCGAAGGATAAAGGGAAGTAGAAGGAAGTTTCTACACGTCATTTAAACTGGTGAAATGTCAGTACCAGTAAACTCCGCTGTTATGCATATAACATGGGATAATTAGGATGACTCAAAAAAAACTATACAAAAAGTGATCTCACCAAAAACACTATGGCTAAAAATGGAAATCTAAAAAAAATATACAAATGTCTCACAGAAAGGTAGATTAAAAAAATAGAGAAATGACAAACAGGAAAAAAACAAAATAAAAATAAAAGGCAGATGTAACATGTTAACAATTACATTAAATGTAAAGGATGTAAATATACCTATTAAAAGACAAAGATAGGCATGCTCAAAATAATATGACCCAACTATCTGCTCTCATAAGAAGACTCTCACTTCAAATACAGCAATACATGTATATTGAAAGTAAAAGGATGGAAATGTATATATCATGCAAATATCAGTCAAAAGAAACAATAATAGCTATCTTGATATCAGTCAAAGCAGAGTTCACAGAAAGAAAATTAACCAGTAACAGACTGAAAGGGTCAGAGAGGACAGAATAATAAAAGGGACATTCCACCAAGAAGGCACCGAAATCTTAAATGTGTATGTACTAAATCAGAACCACAAAATCAGTAAAGCAAGGACTGACAGAACTGAAAGGAGAAATAGATCAATTCACAGTTATAGTCGGAGATTTCAACATCCTTCTCTCAACAACTGATAGAGCAACCAGACAGAAAACCAGCAAGTTTATAGAAGAACTTTAATAAATGCTACTCACTACTAAGATATAGTTGACATTTAAAGAACTGTAGGATACAAATTTTTTCAAGCACCCACATGGTATGAAGGTAGATTGTGTCCTAGGTCATAAAACAAACCTCAACAAATTTAAAAGAGTTGAAATAATCCAGAATGTGTTCTCAGACCACAGTGGAATCAAAACAGGAAGACAATAGGAAAGTCAACAAATGTTTGGAAACTAAGCAATATACTTCTACAAAATCCATCATTAAAAAGGAAGTCTCAAGGAAAATACAAAATACGTTAAACTCAATGAAAAAGAGAACACAGTATATCAATATCTGTGGAACACAGCTCAAGGAGGGCCAGGAGAAAAATCTATAGCACTAAATGCTTATCTTAGAAAAGAGGAGAAATCTCGTATCAATTGTCGAAGCTCCCACAGGAAGCTAGAAAAAGAAGAGCTAAGTAAACCTAAAACAAGAAGAAATAAGAAAATAGTAAAAATAAGAGTAGAAATCAAAGAAATTGAAAAGAGAAAAATAATAAAGAAAATCATTGAGACAAAAGCTAATTCTTCTAAAAATCAATATCATTGACAACCTCCAGTAAGACTAACAAAGAGCAAAAATAGGACAGATGATTCTACAAGCATCAATTCCATAGCTTAAATAAAATGGACCAGTTCTTTCAAAAGCAGAAACGATGACAACTCACCCAATGTGAACTTGATAATTTGAATATCCCTATAATATTATGGAAATTGAATTAATAATTTTAAAAATTCCCCAGGAAAGAAATTTCCAGGTCCATATGACTTCACTGGAGAATTAAAACCAATTCTATGCACTCTCTGTCAAAAAATAGATAAGGAGAGAACACCTATAATCTTATACTGCTAGAATTACCTTTATACCAAAACAAGAAAAAAGTCAGCACAATAAAAGATAACCACAGACCAATATCTCAAATGATTATAGACATAAAATTTTTTAACAAAATATTAACAAATAGAATTCAGCAATATTTAAAGACAATTACATATCAGGACTAAGTGGGGTTTATTCCAGGGATACAGGTTGACTTAATATTTGAAAATCAATCAATGTAATCCACTATATTAACAGGCTAAAAAAAGAAAAGTCACATGACCATATGGATAGATTCACAAAAACGTTTAACAAAATTCATATGTGAAAACAATCTCAGAAAACCAGGAATAGGGTAAACTTTCTCAACAAATGAAGAGCTACTACAAAAAACCTACGGTTAGCATCATACTTAATGGTGGATGGCTTAATGCTTTTCCAATAAATTCAGGAACAAAGGCAAGAATGCCCACTTATTCCACTCTTACTCAGCATTGCACTGAATCTTTTACCCAATGCAATAAAGCAAGAAAAAGGAAATAGAAAATATACAGGTCCAAAAGTAAGAAATAAACTGTCCCTATCCACCGATGATTTGACTGTCTACGTAGGAAATCTCAAGGAATCTATTAAAAAACTTTAGGATGTTTGCTCTAGCTTTGAGAAGAATGCATAGGGGCACATGTACCCCGATGTTTATAGCAGCACTTTTGACAATAGCCAAACCATGGAAAGAGACTACGTGTCCATCAACTGATAAACGGATAAAGAAGATATGGTATATATATATACAATGGAATACTATGTGGCAATGAGAAAGAATGAAATCTGGCCATGTGTGGCAACATGGATGGAACTGGAGGGTATTATGCTGAGTGAAATAAGTCAGTCAGAGAAAGACGGATACCATATGTTTCCACGCATAGGTGGATTTTGAGAGACTTAGCAGAAAACCATGGGGGAGGGGAAGAGGGGAAAGAAAAAAAAAGCCACAGAGAGGGAGGGAGACAAAACATAAGAGACTCTCAAAGACTAAGAACAAACTGAGGGTTGATGAAGGGTGTGGGAGAGGGGAGAGTGGGTGACGGGCATTGAGGAGGGCACTTGTTGGGATGAGCACTGGGTGTTGTACGGAAACAATTTGACAATACATTGTTAAAAAAATAAAAAAATAAAATAAAAAAAACTCCTAGAGGTAATAAGTGAGTTCAGCAAGGTTGCAGGATACCAGAGAAGCAAATAAATTTCAAATGGGTTTCTATATACTAAAAATGAACACGTGGACACAAAAATTAAAAATACAGTTTTACAATTGTTCAAAAATGAAATGTTTAGGCGTAAGTAACAAAGTGTGTACAGGATGTATATGCTGAAAACTACAAGATGCTGATGACAGAGGTCACAAAAGGATCTTTATAAATGAAGAGACCTAACTGGGTTCATGGGTTAGAAGATTCACCTATCCCCAAAATGATTTACAGGGCTAGTGCAATGCCTTTCGAAATCCCAGTCGGGTTACCATATACTTCATATGAAATCCCAGTACAAGATTATCTTATACTTCATATGAAAAGATTGAAGAACGAGGCTAACTGGAATGATTTTGAAAATGAAGAATAGAGTGGGAGGAATTAGTCTTCTAGATTTCAAGACTCATTACATAGCTACAGTATCAGTGCTGCATGGAGTTAGCAGAGATATAGTCACACAGATAAAGGACACGGAACAGAGAATCCAGGAATGGGCCCCATAAATATCACCGACTAACTAATTGTTGACAAAGGCACAAAAGCAATTCAATAGAGAAAGAATAAACTTTTCAAGAAATATTGCTCAAAAAGTCCCCAAAAAATAAATAAATGACCTTTATACTTTATGCAAAAGTCAACTCAAAATGAATCATAACTTAAGCGTTATGATAAAACAAAGCAGCTTTTATTAAAAACATCTTTGGGATCTAGGGTTTGGCAGAGTTCTTAGACTTGACACTGAAAGCATGATCCATAGAAGAAAAAAAATGGATAAATTGAACTTCATTGAAACTAAAAACTTCCGGTCTGCAAACGCTTAAGAGGGTGGAAAGACAAGTTACAGAGTGGGGAAGATATTTGCAGCTCATGTACCTGACAAAGGACTAGCGTCTAGAATATACAAAGAATTCTCAAAAGTCGACAGTAGAAACCCAAACGATCCAATTTAGAAAAGAACAGAAGATATTAATAGACATTTCACCGAAGAGGACATACAGATGGCAAAAGAGCTCGTGGAAGGACGATCAATATTGCTTCCCATTAGGAAAGTCCAAATTCAGCCCCAACGAGCTATCACTAAATACCTATCAGATTGGCCCCAATCAAATGCTGGCGACAATACAGAACAAGTGCCCAGACCTCGCATTGCTGGTGAGACTGTAAAATGTCACAGCCATCCTGAAAAAACAGTTCGGCAGTTTCTTAACAAATTAAACATGCAAACACCTTGTGATGCAACTATTGAATTTCTAGGCATTTATTCCCAGAAAAATGAAAACTCGTGTTCATGCAAAAATCTGTGCATGAATATTCATAATAGCTTTATTCATAAGAGTAAAACACTGGAAACCAATCAGATGGCCTTTAGCGGTTGGGTGGGGAAACACACTGGGGCACGTCCATAGCCATTTGCATACCATTCTTTAAATTAAAACATTTTACAAATGGAGATTCGGGTAGCAGTTGCCAAGGATAAGGACATGGGTGAGGGTTGGGGTGGGGAGGGACGTGGGGAGGGCTCTAAAAGAGCAACCTGGGAGGGGCGCCTGGGTGGCTCAGTCAGTTAAGCGTCCAGCCTCGGCTCAGGTCATGATCTCACAGTTTGTGAGTTCGAGTCTGGCGTCGGGCTCTGTGCTGATGGCTCAGAGCCTGGAGCCTGCTTTGGGTTCTGTGTCTCCCCCTCTCTCTGCCCTTCTCCTGCTTATGCTCTATCTCGCTGCCTCTCAAAAATGAATATATGTTAAAAAAAAGTTAAAAAAAAAAGAGCAACCTGGGGAACCTTGTGGAGATGGAATTGTTCCGTATCTTGTCTGTATCCATGTCAATATCCTGGCTGATATTGGATTTGATCTTTCCTAGATGTTACTGTAAAGGAAATGGGGTGAAGGGTCATAAGGTCTTACTGTATTATTTCTTAGAGCTAACTGCCCATGAATCTATAATTATCTGAAAATGAAAAAAGGTTAATGAAAAAAAAAACACACAAATAGATGGATGGGTGATTGGAATATGCGATCGGGGGTATGAAAGTAAAGAATTGTACTTTATTAGAATAGCAACTGACACAAAGTTGGGAGTGATTGCTGGTGATGTAAAAACAGGATCAAAATTCAAAAACATACAATAGGCTGGAATAATGGACAAAAGTAGTGGGATAAAATATATTGGATTTTAATATAAAGCCCTGTTTTTATCCGCACACACACAAACACCCTCAAAAATTGAAGTCACGAAAGTCCTGTCCTTACACCCTGAGAATTTAGGTCTTTTTAGTTATCAATTCTAGTGAAAATTGTCTAAGAAAAATCAGAATTAAGAAAGCCTCTCTCCCTTTCTCTTTCTCCACTAACCCTGCCCCTCAGCAGCTGTAGACGGCAAAGTTCTGAATCATAATGGTAAATCAAGAGTCAGTCCTCATAATGTATTAGATTGAAAACATTCACAAGAATATTGGTCCCACTCTTTGGTCTGTTAAGAAACAGGGTGAAAAAATTCGTGAACTGTGATCACCTTTTACTTTTATCAGAAAAAGTCATTCCTGCATTGCATTTCTAACAGATTTTCAAGATATTTAGACTTTAGACATTACTATAGTTGCTGTGAAATACAACCTTAAGTATCTAAATACCTGGCTTGTGAAACTGGTTCTCTTGCTTGACCATTTGTTGCCGTTGGTAATAATATTCGAGTTGGCTTTTCTTTTCTTTTTTTTTTTTTTTTACTTTTTTTCTTTTATTTTAAAGAGAGAGAGCACGAGCAGAGGAAAGGGGCAGAGAAAGAGAACGAGAGAGAGAGAGATAAGCTTTAGCAGCCTTCACACTCAGCGTGGAGCCCGATGCAGGGCTCGATCTCACAACCCTGGGATCATGACCTGAGCCAAAATCAATACTGGACACTCAATAGACTGAGCCACCTGGCTGCCCCTGGCTTTTCTGATTTCAGAGGGCATAAATCCAAATCCTTGTAATGAAAAGGCAGGCATGATTTCTTTATTAGCCCAAAGAATGTAGAAGTAATATTATAGTTAGAATGAGCACGGTAAAAGTCACAATTATATAATTAATTAGAAGTGATTCTTGTAATTTTATTTTATAATGTTTATTATTTGATTTCTAAGTTTTAAACATAATTTTATTCTAATTCTTGCATGTAATTATTATACGGTATTAAATATCGACTTTTTATAAGTTTTGGAAACAAGGTATCTTCCCATTTTTCAGTGAGAAACGGAGGCTGCTCCTATAGACGTAAAGCTTTTTCATCTTTTCTGCTAGAGGCTGCCGGACGCCTTGCAGATCAAGGTTTTCGATGACAATAATTACACATTCTTATCGTTGCCATCAATGAGAAAATTTATTCGCCCAAGTAGGTAATAAAAATGAAAGCAAAATGTTTGCAACCATACAAACTTTTGCAACAGCTGCATTTCTAAGTGAGGAGCCTAGTAGTTCTTTGGCTTTTGTTACCAGATGTAATGTTGACATTTCTTACCATATTGAAATACGGCAACTCTCAAAGGCAGCCAGATGTTTTATAATAAGGGTTTAAAAACCGGTGCAGCTCCGCTTTGCAAATCATGCCTGCTTCGTCAGAACAGTCAGCCCTGCAGCTGGTTCGGATGCCAGTAAAAAGCACGGCAGCCACAAATAACCAGAAGTGACCAAAATATGTAAAGCAGAGAACTGGCGCTGTTGCTTGAAGCTGTGTCTGCCGGGAGCTGCGACGGAGCCTCCCTGGTCCTCGACCTCTACCAACCCGAGGCCTCAGCTGTGCTCCATGTCCTGGGCACCTGGGACACGAACGAGCTGTCCCGTAATTCCATAGACCCCATCCCCTCGATGGGCAGCCCTGAGCTCTGCAGCTGGCTGGTGTTTGGATGTGTCCCAGAGATGCTTCCCGGCGGAGGCTCGGCCCGTGACCACAGGGCGCAAAGGCTGCGTGGAGGTCGTGTGCTTGCTGCCCGTGAGGGTTACCAGGTGAGCTTCCTGGAGGAGGTGCTGCCTGCCTGGCACCTCAGGGAAGGTTGCTCGTGGTAAGGCCCCACCCATCTGTCCCAAGCGCTGAAGAAATCCACGTTTCGACACATACACAGCCCACTCATGGTGCACCGGCTGGGGAGTTCAGGAGCTGAGAAGATACAGGGAACTTTGATAAAAGCTGACCACGTACAAGTTCATAACAGAGTCATTAGCAAATATGAACGAAATGGTATTGCACAGACGGCATTCCCTGACTACGATTTACTAAATTAAAAACCATCTTGGGGGGCGCCTGGGTGGCTCAGTTGGTTGAGCGGCCGACTTCGGCTCAGGTCATGATCTCGCGGTCTGTGAGTTCGAGCCCCGCGTCGGGCTCTGCGCTGACAGCTCAGAGCCTGGAGCCTGCTTTGGATTCTGTGTCTTCCTCTCTCTCTGCCCTTCTGTTCACGCTCTGTCTCTATGTCTCAAAAATAAATAAACGTTAAAAAAAATTAAAAAGAAAAACCATCTTGGGACACCTGGGTGGCTCAGTAGGTTAAGCATCCGACTTCCACTCAGATCTTGGGGTTCGTGAGTTTGAGCCCCCCCTCTTGCCCCTTGTGGGGCTCTGTGCTGACGGCTCAGAGCCTGGAGCCTGCTTCAGATTCTGTGTCTCCCTCGCTCTCTGCCCCTCCCCCACTTGCGCGCAAGCGCACTCTCTCTCTCTCTGTCTCTCTCTCAAAAATAAACGTTAAAAAGAATTTAAAGGGCACCTGGGTAGTTCAGTCGGTTAAGTGTCTGACTCTTGGTTTTGGTTCAGGTCATGTTCAAGCCCCACATGGGGCTCTGTGCTGACAGTGCAGAGCCTGCTTGGGATTCCTTCTCTCTCTCTTTCTCTCTCTGCTCCTCCTGCACTCTCCCTCTCTCTCAAATAAACTTAAAATAATTTTTTTTGATTTTTATCTAAATTAAAGATGTTTTTGGAAACTCCAAAATATACTTCTAAATGTACTAGGAGTTAAAAATAGAAGCGGAACAAAAATCACCAAGTAATGAGTTGCATGAAAACGAAAGCATAGATCCGTAATCCTCGAGGTCTCCAATTCTGAAATCCCAAAGATTCTGAAAACCGAAACCTTACTTCGTAACTCACTTGGTGGCAAAATCTGACCTGAGGCTCTTTGGTTTTAATTTTCTCGCCTCTAGCAAGACAATGAGGAGCTGGGGGCGGGGTGGGGGAGAAAAGGCACCAATAAGCAATATTAGCAACCGCCACAAAATACATAACTACATAGAACAGAGGAAAACCGTCATAAGACTATAACCCGGAGTGACTTTATGTCCACATATTTGGAAATTGGGGCAAAATGGATACTTTCCGAGAAAATCACACATTGCCAGAATTAACTCCTGAAAAATATAAAAATGGAATAAACTTTTTAAGAAATTGAATTATTAAAATATCCTGTCTATTCTGGCGGATTTCCAGACTGAGATATAAATTTAGCAACTATGCTAAATTTCCATTGTAATCAATAAAGTATAAAGTGAAACAGTATTGGGCTAACATTTCCCACCCGTCTGATAAGTACAGATTACAACTCTTTTTTTTTTTTTAACTTTTTTTAGTTTATTTTTTGAGAGAGAGAGAGAGAGAGAGCAAGCAGGGGAGGGGCAGAGAGAGGGAGAAAGAGAACCCCAAGCAGGCTCCGCACTGCCAGGCGCAGAGCCCGATGCGGGGCTCAAACCCACAAACTGTGAGATCGCGACCTGAGCCGAATTTGCACGCCTAACCTACTGAGCCACCCAGGCGCCCCACAAATCTTTTAATACCAAGTACTGCGGAGGGTGTGAAGAGCCAGCCCTCTCCCATAACGTGGGTAGGAGTGTAAATTGGCAAACCCGTTTGTAGAGCAATTTGGTAATCTCTAGAAAATGTACAGACGCTCTGGGGCTTGGGCGGGGCTTGGGCCGGGCTTTGCCTTTACTGGAGACCAATTGGGGAGCTATTGGAGGCTCTGAGCAATGGAGGGACAGATTTTTGTTTTTAATGTTTATTTATTTTTAAGAGAGAGACAGAGAGAGAAAGAGAGAGAGAGGGGTTGGGGGAGGGGCAGAAGAGCTGAAATAGGCTCTGTGCTAACAACAGAGAGCCCGATGTGGGGCTCGAACTCACCAACCATGAGATCATGACCTGAGCTGAAGTCGGATGCTTAACCGACTGAGCCGCCCCCGGGTGCCCCAACAAGATGAAATTTTTAAAACTCATAATAATAGTAAGGAGAGTTTTGACTCCAGCTCCAGAAGTGGGAATTGCTGCTGTATGGTTGGTGTCTCTTCCTTCGAGCAGATCTGGTCACTCGCCGTGTCCTATCGCTGTCCCGGCAGCAAGAGAGTGAGTGTAAATGGTTGCTTGTATCTCCCGAGTTAAGGACTTTATAAAGAAAATACAGGAATTATTTGAAAAGAACCCAAGTCATTTTTTAAATAACATTTTAAATAAATGGGTTGCCAAGTAGTTACACTGAACATACAGACACCAAATTCCAGCAGCGTTCAGGGCACAACCTGGGCAACTGTCCTTGCCCGCTGCCTTTCCCCATCCTCTGCTAAAGCCCAGAGCTGAGAGCAGCTGGAGATGTCATTGTTTTGGTTCACTTGCTTCCTCTTTTATCCTCGGTATTTTTGTTTGTTTGTTTTTCGTCTGTTCACCTCTTTCTGCACCCCACACAGGCCGCACGGAGCCTCTCTAATTTAGGCCGGGCTCGCTACTTCCTTTTATCGAGGCTGACACGTTAACTGCCAAGAATATTTTTCTTTCCGCAGCTCCACAAAGGTCAGCCTTGAAAGCGCATCGTGTTCACGTCTCTCTCTGCGGCGTTTTAGCTGTTTTCCTCCGTCGGATAATTTACAGATGCATTTAAATCCCAAAACTGGGGGGCTGCCGTTTTCTTTGACTGTGGCTCTGCAAAATGCCTCCTTCTCTCCTTTCTCTCCTCCTCTCCTTCCCTTTCTTATAAAAGCCTATGAATATTCTAATCTTGAGGTCGCCCTGGGTCTAGACTCGCCCGTTGGTTTAGCGCACGAAAAGCCCTTAATAATTACGGTGGTGGGATCTGAGGCTTGGTGGTGGTGGTCCCTCGACAGCTCGGGTCGGGGATTCCACCCAATGACGCTGTAGACGCGACCCTCCCGCTAACTCCACTGGCCGGTTCTGTGTCGCCCTCTATTCTTCACGCGGGCATCACGGGGCCGGCTTGTTCCGATCTACCTTCTCGGTGACTTCTCTCTTTGACCGAGAAAAGTTCCACTTTTCATCATGATCGGTTGAAGCCTGGAGGCCTGAGCTTCGATCCCGCCTCTGGCCACGAACGCCAGATATAGGCCGTGGCACGGGACCCGCGGGGAGCTCGGTTTCCCCGAAAGTGCGGAGGGAACATCGGGCTCCGTCCCAGCCCTGCCGGTCGGTAGGCGGGATTGGGAAGTTGGGTCTTGTTTGCACACTGCCTTAAATCGCGAAGAGTGAAGGCGGGGGGCGGGGGGACCCGCCACCCTGGGTGTTTTTTCTTCTAGTTTCTCTTCTGCCTATTTCATTATGACTCTAAGGAAGTGGGATGACAGATGGACAAGGTTATAGGACGATTCGTCTCTCTCCTCAGTGGGGGGTTTTTGGCACCTTTTCTGAGCCCGCTCTGACCGCGGTTCTCTGACTGGTCCTTGCTGTCACACACAGCCCGGCGGGCCCACTGGAGAGTTTCTGGTCCCGTAGATCCGGGGGGAGGGGCGCAGGGGGGAGACGCGGACTGGTTTCCTGACAGCACCTGGCTGATACCCCTGCTCTGTAGGACTAGGCCCAAAGCCCAAATTTCCTTCCCTCAACCTTGACCTCCTCTCCGTGCACCTGCCCTGCATTCAAGCTGACTCACACTTCCTTCCATCCCCTTGGGTGGGGGGCGGGGAGCGGGGAAGGGCACCGCGCTCAGATCAAGGGCCTCTATCTGCATCTGGCGGAGCTGGAGCCAGCGAGCTGCTTCCTGAGGGACCTGGAGCCAGGGCTCGGACTTGAGCCTCCTTTGGGCCTGGTCGCTCTGTGCCGCGGAAACTCTCAGCACGCGGAAACAGACACCAAGGACACTCCTTTGCAGCTACAGGAGTCGTAGGGCAGAGGGTACTAGAAGGAGAGAGGAGGCTTGGCTCCTCGTTTTCTTTTCAGTTTGTTCATTATTTATTTTGAGAGAGATAGAGACAGCGTGAGTGGGGAAGGAGCAGAGAGAAAAGGAGAGAGAGAATCCCAAGCTCGATGTGGGGCTCGACCCCATGAACCGTGAGATCACGACCCGAGCGGAAATCAAGAGTCGGACGCCTAACCCGGGCGCCCCTTTGAGGTCCTGTTTTGCCTCTGTCCTCGGATCCCCCGAGGAGCCCCCCATCGCCTTAAAATCTATTCCTCTCTTGTTTCGAACCAGCAGTTTTCAAGTTCTGAGCGCAGCTGGAGGGCCAATTAAAATGTCCTACCGGGTACTGCCTCTCAAATGTCCCATTCGGTAGGTCTGGAGTGGGACCCCGGGAATCCGGAGCTCTAAGCTGGTGCGGGAACCGGACTTTGAGAACCGCTGGCTTAAATGGCCACGTCCTCAGTATTTCTGCTCGTGTGTTCATTAGCGAGGCTAATGCCGTTCCAGGCGTCCAGGCACCGCTCCATGTATGATAACTACTCCATCCCCAGCAGAACCCCTTGGGAAAAGGGGACACGTCATTGCTATTTTACAGATGACAAAGTCGCGGTCGTGAGAGGTAGGTAACCCCGACAGACAGCCCTGGCTCAGAGGCCGCGGAGCAGGGGGGCGAGACCCCACCGTCTGACGCAGAAGCTGGTGTTCTCAACTGGTGCTCGATTTCACTTCCCACTCTGCCCAGACTGGATCCGTTGCCACCCTCCGGGCCCGGCCCCGTCTGGAGTGCCGTTCTGCCCTGTCATCCTCCGAGGCTGCTTCCAAGGCCCCCTCCGCCGCGAAGCTCCTCCTGACTTCCTAATCTCCGTCGCGCACAGTCCCAACGGTCCGTAACACCTTCCTCAGGGCATCCGTTGGACCTTATGTTTGTCCTACGGTGTTTTCTGCGACCTTCCCCGCTGGTTTTCACAGCCCCGTTGCGTGAGCCTGAGCCCCCGTGGGCCCTTGAAGGGGCAGAGGTGGTAGTGACACTTTTCGTGTTTGTATCCGCCCGCCCGCCGCCTGCACTCCCACCATCGGCTCAGGCCTCGGGAACATACCCTGTGTTCAGCAGAGAGGCCTGTTAGGTTGAACTTGGAAAGGAAAGAATTGGCTTGTTTTTGGTGCAGGCTGTGCACCCCCTCTCCAGGGTTCATCCTAGGGGGGCAGGAAGAGCAGGAAGCAGGACCGGGAGGAAGGGGAGACTGGGCTGCCCGTGGAGTCCCAGCAAACCTCTGCGACTCCGCCAAGCAGTCCTGAAGGGCAGTGGAGGAGCCGTGTCCTGGGAAGGGGGTGCGACTCGTTACCACCAAGGAGATGCGCCCAGAAGTCCGACCGCTGAGGCTGCGCTGGCGGAACCCCCAGCACCAGGGGGCACGAGCCCGTCGGCTCTGCCGCCCTCTGGGCCCTGCTGCTCCCCTTCCGGTCTGTCCACCTGCTTTCTGCATCACGGACTCATCTCGGGCATGGGAGGCAGGTCTCCCACCCCAGCTGACTGCCCAAACCCACCCTCCTTCTTCCTGGCAAACCGTGACTCGGGTCAGGACAAGGCGACAGCTAGTCGAGCCACCCCCGTGGCTGGGATTCTGTTGGGTGCAGGTGGGAGGGACTTGGGTGGAGGACGCTGGGATGCTTACCCCTGTTGCTGTGGCTGGCATCCTGCCCCGAACGCTCAGGGCACTGTTCCGGTACATCTGAACCATTCTCGGCTTCTAGAGAATACATTCTCCTATCTAGAAACTAATGACCTCACGCTGTGAGTCACAGACTCTACGTCCCAGCCTTGACTTGCGTGGCTGATGTTTTGTGATGCGTTTTGTTTGTTCGTTGGGAAGAAGATTTACAGTGACGCGCGGATCACAGAGGTGTTTGCAGGCCACAGAGGGTGGGCTCCCTGGTCCCACACGCTTGCCAGAGGCCGTCCGACTCTTGGGCTCTTGGTCCAGCAGCCAAGAAAAATGAGCGAAATGCATCCTCACAAAATCAGACGAGGTCGTACAGGATTCGAGGGGGAGAAAGGCTCCTCCCGGGTCTTCTTTGAGAAGATACAGGCATGGCGAAGCAAGTTTGGAAGTACTTTAAGCATCTTTAAAAAAAAATGTGGCTCAGCAAGTTTGGGAAGCCCCGTCTAGCAGCACTCCTCCTCGGAGAGTCCCGCATCAGCCTACCGAAGGCTCCGCAAATCTCACAGCAAACACACTGGCCCGCAGAGCCTCTAGGGCACAGGAGAGTCCCCTTGGCTTCCTCCCGTTCTCGTTTTTCTTCAGCACATGCCAACGACTGCATCATGGCGGCCACCAGCGCAGCGACCTGGGCAACGTCTATGTCCTCAAACAAAGTCTACAGAGAAGATACGGCCGTGAGTTTGAAGCAGCCAGTGTAGCATGAAACTCTCCTCCATGTCGGCAGTGGCACTCGGACGCACGATTCGGGACCGGGTGTTCCAAGTGGGGGAGGCGGGGATGGAGGGCAGCACCGGCCTCACACCTGCCTCGTTACACGTGTGCAGATTAATCTCCCCTTTTCGGACCCAGAGGACAGTCCCCGGCTCAGGGATGAGGGCCATTCTTAGTGTATGAGCTGTTCCCTTCTTTCTGAATTACGTGAGCTGAAATTTGACTTTTAGGAGTTTTCTAAAAGCAAAAGTAACAGCCTGGGACACCTTTGTAGAGAGGAAGTATATTACTTACCACCATATGCCCAAATTTCCCCCACAGGAAGGCCACGTGAGTGGGAGAAAGAGAGGTCATTCTCGTGGCCTCTTGCCTGGGCACACTTCTGGAACACGGACGGCCAGCACAGGATGGCGGTTTGAAGCCTTGACCTTGGCAGCCCAGGCCCGTTTCTGTGTGTGTGGGGGGGGAGGGGGATCAGTCCTTCAGCTTCTATAGAAACACGAGGCTGCCTCTCAATGTCGCCCCCACTTTCCGGCTCATTGTCTTTCCCAGCTTGGGTCATGGCTCTCCTTCCATCCCCAGAGTGTGAGAATGGGGGGGAAGTCACGTGACCCTCAGGTAGGAGAGAAGCCAGACGGGTGTCTCCCGGGGGGCGCGGCGACTTGTCTCGTCCAAGGAATGAACCGAAGATCTAAAAGACAGTAGTGTCCGCAGGTATCAAATTCCCGGCGCTCCTGATGCCAACTCGGATGTCCAGGCTGCACGCCAAACCTCTCTGAATCTGAATTTTCATGGAAAGATTCTGGGAATCTGTATTTTAATAAATCTTGGGTGATTTCTTGGGACCGGGCAGGGCTGGGGCCTTCATCTCCTCGCTCCTAATCTCTGCTGTGAAGTTGGTTCCCCATTATTGCTTTGCATCTGATAACAGGAACCATTTCCTGGCGTCGAACATCTCAGAGAGGTTTGTGAGGTGTGGGGAGGGGGGAGGGGAGGAGGGCAGGCCGGACGGAGCCGTCCCCCAGAGTTCAAACGTGTGAAACGTTCAAATGGGCTCTGAGGGCTGTGCCTCCACTCTCATTGCAACGCTACTCATCCAAGGTCGGGCCACCCAGTTTGTCCGCGGAGCTTGGGGTCGGACCTCAACCCCAGGCACTCTCTGCCTTAGTGCCTGTCAGTGTTTCTCGAACCTTCATGTGCCTGCCTGCCATCTGGGGATGTTGCTAAAATGCAGGTTCTGATTCAGTAGGTCTGGGCAGGGACTTGAGATTCAGCCCTTCCGATAAGCTCCCAGGTGACGTGGATGGGGCTGGTCCACCGACCTCAGGCTGAAGAGTGAGGCCCCGACCAGTCGGCGCTGGTGTTGATGGCTGTCTGATGGTTTCATGCGGGGAGAGTAGCTCTTCCGTTTTTTCTGGTGCATCCCAGAATGCCTAGCTCAGCACCGCGCCCGTGGACAGAGCTCGCTGACGTTCGGTGGGCACCAGGAGAGCTATCGGAAAACCATAAAGCCAGCCCCTTCGACCTTCAGGGTTCCATGGCCCAGAGCTGGGAGCACAGGCCCTTAGAAGAAAGCATCTTTGCCCCAGGCTGCCTCAGTTTCAATTCCTGTGTCTAAATCCCCTCACCCCGCTCTGGTCTTTGCCTTTCTTATCTTCCGTAGAAGGACTGAAACTAACACCCTTTGATTTGAAGTGCTTAGTTTCCTTCTTGCAGATTTTGAATTATCCTCGTGACTCATCTCCCTCTCTGCCTTTTGAAAATCTCCCTCTCCCTGTCCCCTGTCAATCCCCACGCCCACTCACTCCCAGGATGTGTCACCTGGCTTTGTCGGTTTTCCCGAGAGACTCTCTACCTTCCTCTGTCATGGCAACCTCCTCTCGGCACAGAGGCTGTTAATGCCCTCCCCATCACCCCCCCTTGGTGACCCCCTCCCCCCCCCGTTGTTTCCACACTTGGTCTCTGCGGTCCTTCTTGTGGTTTCCTGGGCTTTCTGCAGAAGACCACACAGCCTCCAGGAAGAAGGGGACACATTCCCTGGTCATGGAGGCTCTCCACAGGGGCCGGGACCAGGGCGCAGCTTGGAAACTCACAGATTCCTACCCTTTCAGCGCCGTTCACTTCACACCATGTCACCGGGCCATGTCCAGGTTGTCTCCACTGGCATTTGTGGATCAACCCGCAATGACAGGAAGCGGGAACCGGCCTGGAGCAGGGGCTGCGGGGAAGTCGCTGGGCTCCTGAACTGCGGCTGAAGGGACGTCGTGGGGGGCACCCCGCGCAGTGTCCAGGAGGCTGTCCTGACTCAGGTTCCGGATTCCGCCCAAGCGGTTGGTGGCCAAAGTTACAGACACCACCTAAACGTGTTTCCCCAATCCAGACGGTCCGTGCTTTGGGGCCACACTGCGGATGGAGAGTATCAAGAAAGCCGGGGACACGCAGGACAGGGTCTCCGGGGGGCTGGCCCAGCAGGATCGCAGGCCCCCGTGTGGACGAACTGGACTTCTCAGGGGGTGTCGTCAAGCCAGGGCCAGAAAACACTGCCCCAGACGCCGAAACGGTGGGCACCAGACCTCCTCCTTCTCCTCCACAGCGAAGACAGCCAGGGACAAGGTAGGCGGCTGGCATCCGAGGGCATCGAGTTTCAGATGGTGCAGGTGGGGTTTAAAGGAGGTATATACGCTCTCCCCTTTCTAGCCTTATTTTTGGTATTTATTTACTATTTGTTATTGTAGTACATTAGTATCCTTAAAAACCTATTGAGAGCGGAGTCGCAATCTGAGTGCCGATGTAGCCCAGCTTGCTCTGCTAGAAGCCGCCATTTGGCAAGGCGGGGGGGG
Organism: Paguma larvata; assembly: GCA_030068075.1. Taxonomy (NCBI): domain Eukaryota; kingdom Metazoa; phylum Chordata; class Mammalia; order Carnivora; family Viverridae; genus Paguma; species Paguma larvata. The sequence continues at coordinate 15,023,414 of CM057842.1, read as the reverse complement.
GGGGGGGGGGGACCGCTAACTGTGGTCTGAAGACTCATCCCTTATCTCATCAAGGTGTGACTTTCGACACTCGGTTGTTTATCTTTCTCTTGCAAATTTTCTAGAACCCTCTACGTTGTAGGTTTCAACGCTGTATTGGCCACGTCAGTGCAAATATAATTTTTTTCCAGACAATTATTCTTACATTGGGTTTGCTACGACCTATTTTCTTCTACAAAAATTTGAAAGATTTACATGACCAAATAGGCTTATCTTTCTCTTACAGCTTCGGAATTCCTGGGCCACTCTGGCTAGCCTAAGGACAAACTATTGATTTTTGTGCGTTCCAGAAGTTTTTTTCTCTCTTGCGTTTTCATGGCCTACCCGTGTTTTTTCTCGTTGTACTCATTGTATTTGTTAGACCCTCTAAGATGATACTAAATTCTTTTATTTATTTATTAAAATTTGTTTCCTTTTATTTACCTTAGACACATGGAAAGACGCTCAACGTCACTCATCACCAGGGAAATACAAATCAAAATCACAATGGGACACCACCCCCCACTTGACAGAGCGGCTCAAGTTAACAACTCAGGCAACAACAGATGTTGGCGAGGATGTGGAGAGAGGGGAGCTTTCTGGCACTGCTGGTGGGAATGCAAACTGGTGCAGGCCGCCCTGGAAAACAGTGTGGAGGTTCCTCAAATAATTAAAAATAGAACTACCCTATGACCCAGCTAGGAATTTATCCAAAGGAAACAGTTGTGCTGTTTCAAAGGTGCACACGTGCCCCCAAATGTTTATACAGCACTATTGACGATAGCCAAAATATGGTAAGCTTTTATTTATATGTTCATTTAAGTAATCTCTGTACCCAGTTCAAGAGCTGCACACTCCCCCACCTGAACCAGCCAGATGTCCCTGGTTTTTGTTCCTTAATTTGTCGATTGAATGTATTAAGAGAAGAGGGCTCCTCATCTCGGCCACCTTTGCATGTTTACGTAACGTCACTCAATCACGGCATATTATTCTTTTGATGCACTGCTGAATTTTATTCAGTCACTTTTTGGACTTTCACGAACTTATAAGTGACACTCAGACATAGTTGATTCTATCTTTATAACAGGTGGACTTCACAAAATTAATTACGAAGTTTCCCATCGTTTTCTATGAGCTGCAAAAATGGAAATGTTAAAAAAATCTATTCTTTAAAGTAGACAGAACTTAGCTGTGAAAACATCGGGTTCTTTTTTTTTTAAGTAGATATTACTTTACCTTTCTCATTTTCTGTCATTAGTTGATCTATTCGTATTTCCCTCTTCTTGGCTGAATTTGGATAATTGAAAACTTCTAGGTTTATAATCTAAAACTTCGCTCCTAGCTTCTCAAAGTTTGCAAATGCGTTGCCTTGGTCCTGCGCATAGCATAGCGTTCACCTGGAACTCTGCAACTCCTTCCACGTTTGGGAGTATGTCTCCTTTCTTATCCCTCATCCACGGGCGGTCCACAGAAGGGCAAATCCAAATGGCTGAAAAATACACAAACATCCACAAAGACACAAATGACATTCAAAGGGAAATGTCGCTTTGTGCCCATCGGACTAGCCACTTTGGGAAGGGCGGGGATGCGTGGATAAGGAACTGGTGAAGGGGAAGCAGACGTGAGGAATGCCCTCCTACACAGTCTGTGGAACAGGAAATTGCTGTTATTGTTTCAGAGAACAAGGGGGGGCAGAGTCTTTCGAATCGGGGGCATATTTCCTGTGTCGTCCCCCACCCCAATCCCACGCCCAGGAACTGAGGCCATAGAAACAACAGTTCCAGTGACTGGGGTGTGAGGATGTTTAAGTAGGGGGAAGCGGCCTGGGGGGGGGGCGCCTGGGAGGCTCAGTCGGTTACAGCGTCTGACTCTGGATTCCGGCTCAGGTCATGATCTCACTGTTCGTGAGTTCGAGCCCCACATTGGACTCTGTGCTGACAGTGCGGAGCCTGCTGGGGGTTCTCTCTCCCTCTCTCTCTGTTCCTCCCCTACTCGTGCTCTCTCTCTTTCTTTCTCTCTCAAAATGAATTAAAAAAAAAAAAAGCCTGGAAAATGATTAATTCTAAATACTAGAAAGGTTAATACATTTTGTCCTGTCCACACCCTAGAACTACTACTACGCCATTAAAAAGAGGGAATTGAACCAAACCAGCTGAATTGGGAAAATTCAGGTATTGTTGGACGAGGAAGCCAGTTGCAAAGAACTAGATGTTACGTGTTGTAAACAATGACAAAAACCAAACCAAAACAAAGCAGCCAACCCTGTGCACGGACGGGGCACATCGGATTGGAGAACGTGGCCATCCATGAGACCCTGGGGACGATAGGCGGGAAGACCGGGAATGGAGAGACTGGCAGGAAAAAGAGAGAAACGAAAACGATATGAAAAAGAAACACATACCCTCCCCCAGGCATGTGTGCTATGACCACAGACGTAAAATTGCACGTGCAAATGTGTACTTTTGCGTAAAGAAAGCAGAAGAAAGATGGAGGGAGCTAAGCATCTGTCGAATGGACGGATGCCGGCAATTTACGATAAAGTACAAAATGAGCAAGTTGGCGAGAAGTGTCGTCCCAAGATGTATCGTGAGAGCAGGCAAAGGAAGCCTTGCGTGTGCAGATGGCTTGTGTTTCTTTGTGAGTGAGGCAGGGGAGGGCGAAGGAGAGGTGAACACCGGGCCTTTACACGTCTTTATATATTAAGATTTCCCTCCCTACCACATGTATGTATTATTTTTCTAATCTGAAAACCATCAAAAGCAGAAAAAAAAAAGCACACACAAAAAAAGAGAGAGAAAGAAACACTAGTATGTAATGATTATTAACATTTTAAAATATATACTCTGGTCCTTTCTCAATAGAAGGCTTTCAGAGACTAATTTTTAAAATATTTATTTACTTCGAGAGTGAGAAAGAGAGAGAAGGAATCCCAAGCAGGCTCTGCCTGTCAGTGCAGAGCCCGAGGCAGGGCTCAGATCATGATCTGAACCGAAATCAAGAGTTGGATGCTTAACCACGTAACCGACTGAGCCACCCAGGCGTCCCTCAGATTCTTACCAGATAGGAGTCGACGGTCCCTCCTCTCGTGACGTTAGCGGCCACGGACGATCGGTGCCTGCATTGCCCTGATTCACTCCGGTTACAGAGTGGAGATGTTATCATTCTATTGTTTCTTCTTTATTTATTAGCCGGACTGCTTCTATGAAGAGAAATGTCCTCCCATCTTCTTTTTTTTTTTTAATTTTTTTTAATGCTTATTTATTTTCGAGAGACATAGAGACAGAGTATGAGCAGGGGAAGGGCACAGAGAAAGAGGGAGACACAGAAACTGAAGCAGGCTCCAGGCTCTGATGAGCCGTCAGCACAGAGCCCGATGTGGGGCTCGAACTCACAGACCGTGAGATCATGACCTGAGCTGATGTCGGCCGCTCAACCAGCTGAGCCACCCAGGCGCCACCCTCTCATCTTCTAAGTAGAGATTTTAAGGCCCCCACTGGTTAGATAGTCTTGCTGCAGGAGAAGTCAGTACACACACACACACACACACACACACACACACACACACACAACTACGGCAGATACAGTGGCTGCAGGTCCTTTGGTGTTTCTCCCGTTGATACATGACCTCTGTGTCCCCTCCTGTGAATCTGAGTGGGCTCTGTCACTGCTTTGAGCAATAGATTATGGCCGAAGCGATCCAGCTGGCCCAGGCCTGAGGAACTGGAGGCTCGTCTCTTGGAACGTTTGCTCTCGGAGCGGTGGGCAGTTATGTAAGGAGTCTGGCGGCCCTGCTGGGGATGCCGGGTCCTGAAGGCGGAGACCACCTGGGGAGAGAAAGCCCAGCTGTGCCTGACCTCTCAGCAGGCCCTTAGCAAGGTCCACATTGGGAGCGAAGCTGTCCCCGGCCCTCCGGACCAGCCTCCCCGCCAGCCGACTGACCAGCGCCGGGGAATCCCAGTCCGTGCCTCCCAGGGAAGAATTGCTCAGCCAAGCCTTTACCAAATTCCCGACCCACGAAATCCTGAGGTGTGATCCAGACTTCGTTGTCTTAATGCACTAAGTCCTGGGGTTTTGGCGGGCAGCCTGGAACCCGTCACAGACACACACATGCGCCCCATCCAACGCTCGTTCCTCCGAACACGTACATCCTGAAATCACTCCTGTCCGAGCGCCAGGTTTGTTTCTTACCCCGCAATAACTATTCTTACTTTCTCTGAATCCTCCATCTCCGGTCCAACCTGGGGTCCTCCGCTATCAGATCAATCTTCCTAAAATAACCCGTGTTTCGTGTCCACATCAGTTAGGTTTCTTCAGAAAACTACCGAAACCGGCCCTTCCTTTTCCAATGGATTTGTTGGAAGGACGCGGGGGAAGTTTACGGAATGGCAGCGTGAGGTGGGCGGTCAGGCAGTGAGAACTCTGGGGGCCTCAGCAGCACGGGTTCATGGACATGCTCTCTGGAGCCTTGAGAGAACTCGGCGCTACCCACCATTGGCTCCAGAATGGTTTCATTCAGAGGTTCGAAATTATTTTGTTTGAAGTTTTCCAAACATGATCGCGCAGCATGGGTCAGCGCCGCAGCCAGAGAGCAGAGCGGGTGGCACAGCCGTGGTCCCTGCAGGAATTTCTGTGAGCTCACTGACACGCTTCTGGGAGTTTCCAAGGGTCCACCCATTGGCCACATGCAAACACACACCTGACTTTCTTTTCTGATTATCCAAAGGTGACCCTGGATATAATCGGTCAGCTGCAAAAGCACTCAGATCCTCCATGGGGTCGATGGGGAACAGCCCAAAGGTGTTACCCACTGCTGCACCTGGAAACACGGTCTTGAGTTCACCGTCCACCCTCTCCCGGAAACAGCCATCTCTACCGGACTTCCACTGTGAGCCTCGTGATATCTGCAGCCTGGGAACCAAATGTTAAATTTAACCATAACCAACGTATCTGATACACCACACCGTGAGAAGTAAAGAGGGAAGAGAAGTATAGGCAGAAACAAGACTTAATTTTGCAACTGGTATTTAAGACCCTCCTCCATGTCTGTTTCATGTTCCCCTTTCCTTTGGCCACCATCTCCATGGGTGGAGCCCTTTGAAGTGGCCCAATGTGTCATTCCTCAGCCATCTGAGACATCCGTAGACCTGTCTGTATAGGACATTGGGGGTATAATAATACAAGATGCATAAAATACTCCCCCAGCTTTGACATCTATAATCTTCCAGAATGCTTATCTTTGGCGGGGAGGGGCCTTTCTCTAATCGTACAAGGAAATGACAGCAAGGTCAGGTGGCATTCTCAGTTTCCAATGAGGGGAACGTTTTTGGGGTCACTAGGGCACTAACACCCTGAGACATCCTATCTGGAGGTATGGGGACAGGAAGTCATATCTATGAGCGGATCATTAGGTAAAAACATGAGTTGTGTCACTATCTCCCGCCTCTCCCCACCTGTCACCATCTTGTGGTTCCTGGACCTGTACGGTCTGGCTCTGGTTCAGAAGCTATATCATCTCAGTCTTCGAGATATTATCTCAGCTGCTACCTTAGCTGAACGTTTATAGAAGTTAAAAAAAAATCTGATCTCTCAGGCACAGTAAGAAAGAGAAAAGCATTCTACCAATGCATTTTGAGGCTTCTTGTAAGACTTCCCAATACATTTGGGGCGGTGGCTCAGTTGGCTAAGCATCCAACTTGGGCTCGGGTCCTGATCTCATGGTGGGTGAGTTTGAGCCCCGCATTGAGTTCTGTGCTGCCAGCTGAGAACCCGGGCCCTGCTTCAGATTCTGTGTCTCCCTCTCTCCCTGCTCCTCCCCCGCTCATATTCTGTGTCTGTCTAAAAAATAAATAGACATTAAAAAAAAGACTTCCCGATGCATCTAGAGTGTTGAGTCTGGTTCTCTTCAGGTTGAGGCGTGGAGAGCCTGGAGAGCACAGGATTGAGAGAAAGACAAAGGACTCAGATATCAGCCTATCTCGAGTGCCTGGCCACAGCAAAGGCGGGTCCTTTATTTCAACAGCATCAATGCCATCTTTAGGCGGGACAGTGATAGTCATCTTTTTGCTCTCTGCAAACCTAGTGGCCTTAGGCAAGGATAACTTCAGAGAGGTTAATACGTTCCTTTGTTTATCCATAATGATCATTGCCTGGCTGCAGGGTTAATGTTTTATGATGACCATAAACTTTGGAGTAAGTAGTTTAAGACAAACAGGTAGCCTCGGGCCGTCGCGTACAGAGCAGTGTGCTGTCCTGTAGGTCCCAGTCCCCCTTGCGTGCCGGGAGCGTCTGAGGTCACCCGGCAGTCAGCTAACTCCTTGTCTTAACATAGTTTCCTTCACTACAGTTCTTGAAATAACCACACAGATGTTGCTCGCTTTTTTTTTCTATTTTAACTCCTTCTGAGTCACAAGAAACAAAACGGCACACAGAGACCTTGACACTTACCTGGTGTGGATACAGCGTATTCCAGAATTCAGCGCCATTCAAAAATGCAGTTGAGGTAATAGGGGATGGGTTAAAAGAATCTAATTTTGGCTTGAACTTTGACCTTAGTCACTAGAAGGGCAAAAATCTAAATGTCTGTGTCATTTGGGGATTTCTGCACTTAGGGCTGCTCAGCAGTCATGTGATCGCGCCAGGCCCCCTTGGAGAAACGCATGCGGTGGACACACAAATTCTTGGTAAATAATCGGATATTTGCTTCCAACGTCAGGAAGCATTTCGGGGTCACTGAGACACTCCTTACCTGCTTCATGTGTTGAAGTCCTACCAACCAGTTGAAATATAAATGAATGTCGACTGGGGCTCCTGGGTGGCTCAGTCAGTTGAGCATCTGATTGTGGCTCAGGTCACGATCTCACACTTGCGAGTTCGAGCCCCGTGTCGGGCTCTGCTCTGACAGCTCGGAGCCTGGAGCCTGCTTTGGATTCTGTGTCTCCTTCTCCCTCTGCCCCTCCCCTACTCATGCTCTTTCTCTCTCTCTCAAATAAATAAACATTTAAAAAATTATAAACGCACGTCGACTACTGCAAGAGGGAAATGTGGCAAATCTAAAGATAACGCCAGCTGTCAACTTTAGGTCCGAAAAGCAAGATATTTCAAATGGTTAAACAGATAGAACAAATACAATAAGTTAAAACAAGCAATAAGAGAGAGGGCGTGTTATTTGGACAATATGAGAAGCACACTGTGTCAGCGGTGGGCACAGAGGATGTTTATAAGCATATAAATAGCATTGAAAGGCAGACGAGACAGAATGGAAGTCATGGAGACTCAGTGGGAAAACACTGAATTCTATTACGGTTTTACTCCACTTGCCTGTCAAGAGATTTCTGGGTCTTGTACACAGATCGCAAAAGGTGAATCTGAAAGGAAAAAAATACGTATTTGATGGAAACCCTTTCTTGGTGCCAAGGTTGTGTGACTGTCATTGAAAACAGAAAACACGTGGTATCGCTCTGAGTGATTCAGGGATCACAGATACGAAAAGTTCTGTTCACACCTTTCAGAAAGTACCTACGACAGCCTACTGCAGCAGAATCGCTGGCCACAAGCAAAAGGGTAGACGGCCACTCGGATTACTCAGTTGTTAGCCGAAGGTAAACTGTGCGGCATCTCCAACACGGGGGAGCCGCTTTGGCACACGTGTATTCCAAATGCTCACACAAATGCCGTAGCCTCCATGATGTGTTAGGAAGGCTGATCAGAAGAAGGCGCAATCGCACGCTGGACAGGTGACGATACTGGCGTCATAGAATTTGCTAACTGCCAACAGCTGCTTGTGGAAAAATAGCTGATTTACTGGAAGCCACTGAAGAAGTCATCTTGAAAGCACAAGTATTTCGCACTGGATTTGCTCGTAAGGTCCTGCTATCCCTTTGTCTCTGGAGCCGCGCGCACAACAAGAGCTGAGCTCCGGATGGAATCGGAGACAAATTTTTACAAACCGTCGAATGCCGGGCGCATCGCTTCATGGCACTTTATTAGACTCGGGGGTTAAGCACGAAGTTTTCTCAAGCACTCTTAGGGAAGCCCAAGTGCATGGGGAAATGTTAGAAATGTAAAGATGAAAGTGAAGGTGATATTCATAATCCCGTGTCTTCACCTGGGTTCCCTGGAAGGCAGAGCCCACGGTCCAGGCTTTTGCGCCAGAACTTCAGCACGGTATGTGACCTCAGGTCGCAGAGGTGAGGGGTGGGGTGGGAAAGCAGGGAAGAGGCGAGTCGTGCAAGGGTGCACTGTGACCATTGGCGCTCGGCTAGAAGCTGAGATGCTTCTCAGGATTGGGAAACAGAGGCCGACACGTTTCTCTGCCAGCTCCTCGCTCCCGTTGGCCAAAGCTCTGCCCCACTGGACCTTGGGTCCCTGGCACTACCAGCTGGCACATATCTGGGTGCCCTGTGTGATGGAGGTGTCCCGGGAGAGGTGGTAAGAGGCACACCCCCAGCAGTAAAAGCTCAGCAGATTGGACTTGACTCTCCAGGGGTTTTCAGATCGTCGGCTTCTGAGAAGACTGTTCTGAAGGCCTCTTCTTCAAACTGCCCGATGAAATAGCATTATCACCACCGATGGTATCTTTAATTCCAGGAGTTGAGGAAGAGACAAACCTTGGGCTATGACCACGGGAGATAAAGGAGAGAAACCTTAGTAATGTGGTGATGATAACACCTCCGCACACCCTCCCCCAAACTGGCACAGCAAACACAGAACCTCCCTCCTCCACCAACCTCGGTTGGAAACCTTAAGTGTGTAGTGTTCTACATGTGCCACGTTAGTGACCACAGGAGCCACTGACTGCTGACGGTGCAGAGGCGTGACGGATTGTCTCTGCGCCATGATGTCAAACGTTAAGATTTAGAGCCCTCGGTCCGAAGAATACAGCTGCCGTTACAATTACACGTTTCGGTTTGTTCTGAAATCCCAGCAATTTTTTTTCTAGGGCTGTGATTCTCCTTTTGGGCCGTAGACGCGGCCAGGTCTAGCTAATGAGTCCTAGCTAATACGGGACTGTTGCTCATTTCCCTAAAATACGTCATTGGCCGGCCTCTAATTTCATATTATTCCGATAATCTAATAATATTTTAGTGACCGTATTGAGCGCTGGGTGCTCTGCGCTTGGGCTGCTAAGAGGCTCATGGTCAAGCTCGTGTTCATCTCTTTCAACGGTCAGGGCCTTAGAGCGCGCGATCAGAATTTCTGTCCTGGTTCACTCTCGCCCTTCTATTTTCATTTTCTCTTTGCTCTTCTTTCCTCATCTGAGAACAGCAGAGCTTTTCGAGATACGCTTCAGGGAAGTTATGGCGGCCGGGGTTAAGAAACCCCTCCTGGACCCCTGCGCGCCCTTCCGAGGAGACCGCCACCATTCCTCCTGGCCATTCCTCCCGGGGCTTCTCTACCGGTTGTGTCACGGGGTATCGATTTTAGACATTTTTGATGGATTTCCTGTTCTTGTAAGTGAGGGTTTCGCTCCCTCGCACTTCCTTCCCCTCCCTCCATCTTCTCAGTGGGGTTATTTTCCAGTTTCTGGTTGAGTCGATACTTAGCGTTCACGTTATTGCGACAACAGTAACCTTCTTCACTGCGGAGCCAGGGTGTTGTGTTCCTGGAACTGGTAGAGGATTCTTCCCCTCGCCCTCCCCTACCTGTTTAGGGTTTAATTTTGTTTTTTATCCCTATCACCAATTTTCCAAAATGCTCTAAATTAACCTGTCAATGATTGCCTAGCAATCATTTTTCGAAAGGCACAAGCCCCACAAATTCTATGTTCTTTCTCAAGACTGGTTTGGAATGGCTGCTCTGGGGGGGGGGGGCCTCCTGAATTTCCCTTTGCTGCTCTTTTGTGTTGCACCCCATTTCCGGGATCCTGGGAACCCCTCTTCCTTGCTTACTCCCTCATTTTGCGGAAGTATAAATGTCAGCTCTTCTTGAGAAAGGGCAAATTGGAGGCAAATGTTAAAAGTCCTTACGCTGTCTAAAGTTATCCAGACTCTCCCTGCATACTTGGTGCATACTTCGGCTACAAATAAATCTATTTCCGGATTGTGTCTTTCATCAGTCAGTGTTGTTGAGAGTCTGATGCCAGGTGCATTTTGGTTCCTTTTTGTTGCCCATTTTTTTCTCCTTGAGGGCTCCCAATAGACTTGTCTCTTCGTGCTGTTGTAGAAGTTCGTGGGAGTGGGCTTTGGAGAGAGTCTGTGTCCATTTACTGAGCTGAGCAGCTGGGGCCCCTTCAGGCGCGAGAGTGGTATACTTCTCTGTTCTGGGACCTTCTGGGTCACTGCTGCCGCTACGATGCGGTAATACCCTTGCCAACATGTCCCCCCCTAGTCTGTTCTACACTCCTTTGGTCAAATTTTGGAGACCATCCTACACGCCACTCCCCTTCTTTCCTATGACCAGACTCTGAGTTTTCTCTTTTCTCTCCCATTGCACAGTGGCTAAGCGTGTGGTTTCTAGAGCCGGGTCCTGGTTTTGATGATTACTATTATCTATTGATGACTCGTATTTCTACTCAGCTTCATCTTTCAAGCCTTTTGTTAACTTTTCTTATACAGTTTCTGATATCAGATTTTTAATTTCCAAGAGTGTTTTCCAGTTTCTGCTTACCTGCCTAATTATCGCTCTCTCTCCTTTTCTCTTTGCTTCAGAGATCCACACCCTTCTTTTGTTTCTTTGAGAATATATATGCGGGTTTTTGTGTTTGTTTTTAGTTTTTTTTTTTTATGCCCTCGTCTTTTCTCTCCTCTGAGTTCCTTTCCTCCTAGATGTTATTCCAGTTGCTACCTTCCACATGGATACTTGTCCTCAAATGTCTGACAATCCTTGGCATTCCATTTATATTTAATAGGACACACCACAGTTCGTTGGAAGCACTGAGTGGGCGGGGCTTGTCTGGGTTTTCCCCAGAGGTGATAGAGTCTGGTCTTCATGCTGGGGGACCCCTTTTCTTTTCTTTCCTTTTCTTTTCTTTTCCTTCTCTCTCTCTCTTTCTTTCTCTCTCTCTCCCTCCCTTCCTTTCTTTCTTTCTTTCTTTCTAAATCCAAGTTAGTTAACATGTAGTGTAATAATTATTTCAGGAGTAGAATTTAGTGATTCATCACCTACATATAACATCCAGTGCTCATCCCAACAAGTGCCCTCCTTAATGCCCCTCCCCCCTTTAGCCCTCCCCACCCAACACCCTGCCAGCAACGCTCAGTTTGTTCTCTGTATGTAAGAGTCTCTTATGGTGTGCCTCCCTCTCTGTTTTTATATTATTTTTTGCTTCCCTTCCCCTGTGTTCATCTGTTGTGTTTCTTAAATTCCACACAGGAGTGAACTCATGTGATATTTATCTTTGAATGACTTATTTCGCCTAGCATAATATAATCTAGTTCCATCCACGTTGTTGCTGTACGTGTTTTTCTCTGGGGTCATCTGTTTCTGCAGAGAAGACTCCTCTGATGATTTCCTGCCTGGGGGACTATTGCCTGACGGTAGAGCGTTGGAAGGTGGGGCTGAGGAAGTACCCTGACACTCTCAATATTTGGGACAAGGTCCACTTGGGAAAGCCTGGGGCTGAGTGGCAATGTTGCAGAGCTCTTCCTCAAAGAAGGGTGGTTTCAAGAGGCCCTGGTTTTATGAAATGACTCACTTCTGAGAATTTGGAGAGAGGCCATGTTCTCTCCTAAAGCAACTCAAGATCGGTCTGGTTGCTTTGTTGTTGTTGTTGTTGTTGTCTTGTTCTGGTTTGTTTTTTTACCAGACCTGAAAATTTCTTGAGTGAGACACGATTTAATTTCTGGCGTTCCCATCGTGAAGGAACACAAAGGTTTCTGGCTGTCAGATCACCCCTTGAGTTCTGATTACCATCCTTCTTCAAAAGGCTTTCGTATGGTCCGCCCCCGTCATTTCTAGCAGGTGAATCATGCATGCTTAGTGTGCCCTCCACCTCATCAAGATCAAAAGTCCTATTTCAATGGTAGCCCCTCCCACTACCATCCGAGGTGCATTCCTTCTCTCCTCTTGTATTCCCTGCTCTGGACAGAAAGAGAGTGAAGTAGATGGGCCAGAACCCGTGTGGCAGAGGAAATCTAATATTCCAGCCTCTCCCTAGGTTATCCCAATGGATCCCTGACCTTTCACACTCACGTAACATAGACCAGCATTTGCTCCACATCTTAGCCCAATCGGCAGACTCTTAGAACCTCGGCCCTTGAGTTCAATATTTCTGGCGAGCGCACATATCTGTAAAGTCAGCCCCAGCCAAAATTCCGTTCTGCCTACTTGTATCAAGTAGGCAAACCCAACACCCAAACCCAGATTTTTGATAATTACATGGTTAAATCAAACAATTTCTGTACCCTCTTCTGGAATTTTCCTCCCTACTCTGATTCTGCATCTTATCTGGCCCACGTGAAATTAAAATCCTCCTTACTAGGCGCACAACGCTGAGGAGTGAGCCGTGAGGCAAACTGCTAACTTTATCCTGTTGAGGAAAAATGGCTCCCGGCGGAGAGAGACGTACAGGAGGCCGTGCACCAGAAGGCGACGGAAGCTCAGGGGTTCCTCTGCCTCCTACCAGATATCCCTGTTCCCGCAGGTTCTCGGTCCATCTCCGTTCATGCTCTAATATTCTTACGCGTTTTTTGGCAAGTGTGTGCATTCAATGCGTATTATAACAAACACCTGCTGATTTCGGCGCTGGTTTCCAACAGTCTTAACTGGGCAGCTGCAAGTAAAAAAGAGGGTTTTTTTTTCCCAACACGGTCACAGAAAGGCTCGAAGTTTTACTCTGACTGGAAGATGAAAATTTCAGTATTTGGGTATCCCCTCCCCCCCCCCTTGATTTAAGATGCTCGGTGCCTTCAGAAGCATCCGTCCCACCCTCTGGTTCTGCCGGGCTTCATCGTCTTTACACCGGAGAATAACAGCATGTGGCCGCCACCCACCACCCACCGCCGGCCGGGCTCTGTCATCAGCAATGAGAATTGTTTCATTAACAGATCAGCTGGGCCGCCACCTTCCCACTCGGGGACATAAGGCGCGAGCCTCACCTCCGTGGAAGTCTGAAGTCTGCAACCCGCCCTCTAGCGCTCACTTCCGCATCGGTTACTCTTGGTTGACAAACAGCCCCAGCTTCAGCTAAGGATGACTGCGCGGGCGTGGTCTGGAAGCTCCTGGTGCGGGAGAAGGAGGGGCCAGCAGAGCTCAGGAGGAGGTCACGCAGCCTCTCTCCAGGCCCCGGCCGTCGTAGGATCAACACATGACACCCATCTCCGTGTGTCTTCGTTTGAGTTTTCAAATTCCAAGTGGCCGAGCTCTTGTCAGGCTAAGGTCAGATGCCCTTGGATCAAACAAGGCAAGGGGACCTGGCGGGGGGGGGGGGGGGGCTAGTGATGGTCACTGGTGGCAATCATCGTGAGCCAGGTGACCCCCCCTGCCTGGTGTCTGGAGCAGTGTCACTCCCCATTGGTGACAGGACACATTCAAACCTGTGGCTTTAAGATTCTTAATTTGGGCCTCAAAGTGTCCTTGCTTCCAGACCCTTGACTTCTAATCTTCCCCATCTCTCCATTCCATACCTACCGCTAGTCTCCGCTCCCGGAACACTCCCCCTCATCCCGAGGCTGCCCTGCTTAGCCCCTTTCCACAGCTCTCCTCAGAGGAATAACTTCCTGCCTTTAAGATCTGGCCTCCTGCCTCCTCTTCCAAGAAGTCTTCCCAGAATGCTTACTTGACATCCTCTTTTTTTTGCCGTCTTCTTTTCCTGTGCTATCTATCGTCTCCTTGGGTCACTTGGGGTCCCTATGGGAAATGACCGACACACTCGAATTACGCAATTTGAGGATAGTTTAGTAAAGGGGCCATTTACAAAGGTGAGAGCAGGGGGAAGGGAGACTTCAGCCCCTTGACAAGTAGCAGCTGGGTTTGTTAGCCAACCTGAAGGGGTGAGGGGCAGGCGCAGCAGAGGGGAGAGGCCCACGAAGTCGGGGTGCACCGGCCCCCAGTGCTGCCTCAGGAAGGCCTGGGGGAATACGCACTGCTCTTACTCTCCCCCTTTCTTCCAATTTCCTACAGGAGCTCCCCACGGGCTCAGTCCCGAGAGCGAGAGAGAATCCTGGCGGCATCTGTGCAGGGCAGCTTCTCAGGCGCAGGGCGGGGTAGAGAAGGGCGCAGAGTGGACCCGAGCCCATCAGCCAGGATGGCCTATACCCTCTTTGATTAGATCAAGTGTCATCTGGAGGCCGGCAACAAAGATTTGGTTTTCTTTTTCCTTTCACTGCTCCTCCCCCTCCCCACCCCCGTAGAGACTGGGACCAGCCGGAGTCTGACAGATGGACAGCCTCCCGATCGCACAACACAGGATGGGCTCTGTCTGTTCTCGCTTATTCTGGGTCGGAGGAGTTCTCGTTCTGATTATCGGGTTTCCGAGTACGGACGGGGTCACGCACGCTGGCAGCGGGGGCGTCTGTATGTTAAAAGCTCCCACGCGGGCACTAGCAAGCCTATTCCCCCCCCCCCCCCCGCCAGGCCCCCATCCCCACACCCCAAGCAGCTGAAGGTCAAATCGGGGCGTGCCTCACAGGGCCAGGCCCTACTAGCTGGTCTTTCTCTGTTCTCTTTTATTCCCACGTGTTTGCAGCATACCCATTGCTTTGGGCTTGGGCGTGGCCCTCTGGAATAAGATTTGAATTTTGGTTTAGGAATTTCGTAGGCTTTAAACTGTAACCAGTTTACCAAAATCCTGTATCACTGAACTAGGGATCAGGCCAGATGATAACAAATCCAACCCGAGTTTCCTATCTTCCGTTGCTCCTGCTTGGGCGCGGCGTCGCAGAATTCCTAGGGATATAAATGGCAGCCCCCAAAGTTTTGCAACACAGTTAGTTGGACGGCGCCAGGTACAGGCAGGCTTGAATTTCTTGTTGCAATCTCAAAACCTCACCTCCCACCCAGCACCCGGGCTGCCTGAGCGAATGACCGCCCGGCTCCGGCGTGGGCGAGCGCCCTCTAGTGTCCACATTTCACATGGCAACTGTGACCGAAGCCGGCGTTCGCGTCTCCAGCAGGAGCGTCAGCTTGCGGGGGTCGATTTTCCAGGACCGCAAACTAGGCTGGGAAAAATCTTGTCCTGTCTGAACACGGAGAGGTTTTCCTTAGTTCCAAAAGTCTAGGTTGCAAGCGGCGGCTCTTCTCCCGATGGCGTAGGACAGTGGCCGTCGGACTAGCTCCCCCTAGCCGATCAGATCCTGGGCACAATGCCTCTTTAACCAGGGGGACCCATGCTGAGCTTCCAGGCGATGCCAGTGGCATCGTTCTTGCCATGCTTGAGGTGAGAGACAAGCGCCCACCTGCCATCCTTCCTTCCCACCTAGACTAGGTGGCACCAGCAGCTTTCTAGAAAGGACTCCTTTTCAAATACCTCCCTAGGATCGTCAGTGCAATCTCATTGTTCCCGATACAGATGCGGAGGTCTTACAGAGTCGTAAAACCTGTGTTTACAGTTCCCGTGCAAGTTCTGCTTGTAGTCTACTTTGGAATACAGAATCTAGGGGATGTTGCTGCCTGCAGAAACTTCCGGCGTGCTGTCTTGGTACATACCATTAGCGTTTTGCATCAGAGCCCAGCATTTGGTTGCTATGCTACCTACCCCTGTTTTGTTTGTTTTGAACTCCTTCTAGGGTCAAGGTAGGACTAACCTGGGGATTTAAGCAGCTTCTCTACAGGCCTCACGTCCCAAGTTCCCCACCCCCCCCATCTGGTCTCCTTTGTCGTGACCACGCGAATCGGAGCCCCGGATCCTGTGGGTGACGGATGGGTGATTGGGGGTCAGGAAACATCTTCCGTAAAGGACAGAGAGGTAAATTATTTTAGGGTCTGTGGGCAATACGGTCTCTGCCACAGTTATTCAACCCTGTCGAGGTAGTGCAAAAGGAGCCAGCCACAGACACTTCATAAACGAAAGAGCTCAGCTGGGTTCCAGCGAACCTTTATTTGCAGAGCGGGCAGCGGGCCATTTTCGGCTCATGGGTCGTAATTCACGGACCCCCAGAAGAGGTCAGTGGAAGGAGAAAGGTGACAGGTGACCTGACCGTACCCAGAGTGGGGATTTACCTGGGCAGAAGTGGAGGAAAACCCGAATGAAAGCCCACGGCTATGAAGGATCTTGCTTTGTTAAGAACCGGACTTTAGGGGAGCCTGGGGGGCTCAGTTGGTTGAGCACCCAACTTCGGCTCAGGTCACGGTCTCGAAGTTTGTGAGTTTGAGCCTTGTGTCAGGCTCTGTGCTGACAGCTCAGACCCTGGAGCCTGCTTCGGATTCTGGGTCTCCCTCGCTCTCTGTCCCTCTCCTGCTAGCACTCTGTCTCTCTCTCTCTCAAAAATAAAATAAAACATTAAAAAAAAAAAAAAAAGAACCAGACTTTAGAATTTTCATTCTGGAATTTGAAGAAACCCTCAGAAACTCAAGCTGATTTATTTTGTAATGTTTTTATTTATTTTTGAGAGAGAGAGAGACCATGAGATAGGGAGGGACAGGGAGAGGGAGGCACAGAATCTGAAGCAGGATCCAGGCTCCGAGCTGTCAGCACTGAGCCCGACTCGGGGCTCGAACCCATAAACTGCAAGATCATGACCTGGGCTGAAGTCGGACGCTCAACCGACTCGAGCCACCCAGGCGCCCCAAGAATCGTTTTGTTTAAACTAACAGAGTGCGGGCCACCTGGTGGCTCTGTCAGTTAAGCATCTGACTCTTGGTTTCAGTTCAGGTCATGATCTCATGGTTTGTGGGTTCAAGCCCCACATCGGGCACCGTGCTGAAATTGCGGAGCCTGCTTGGGATTCTTTCTCTCTCTGCCCTTCCCCTGCTCCCTCTTTCTCTCTCTCTCAAAATACATAAAAAAAGAACTTAAAAGAAAAAAACCTAGCAGAGTGGGATGGTCCACAGGGAGGAAGAGGAGCAGGGAGTCAACGCTGAGGCGCGTTCAAGGCTGGGCGACTCCTAGGCGGGCTCTCCGTGGCGCCCTTTTGTGCCTTTGTGCCTTCCCACACACTGACCCACCTGCCTGGACACCACTGTCACGCCCACCCTTGGCTTCATGGGAAAGTTGTTCACAGACCTGTTCAAATAGGCAGCTGATGCTCTACCCCTCAAGCCTGAGTGTGCCCGGCTGGCTCCCGACATCCAACATCGACATCAAGGGGTCCGGCAGCTTTCCCCGAAGCTGGAAAAAGGCCTCTTTGCCGGAGTCAGTCCGGCCGGAAGCGCTGCGGAATTAACATCCCCCCCGGGAGCCGCCATCAGCCAACGACTGGCAGGGGCAGAGTATAAACACCCCCGCTCCCCCGCCGCCTCCAGCGGGATAGCCGAGTCGGAGTTGCCCTGTGGCCACGGGTCCGAGTGGTCTGGAGCCCCAGTCACCCCCAGCGGAAGGTACTGCAAAGTGAACCCCTCGCCAGCACCTTCCCCTTCCTGTCCTCCTTCCCCGCTGCCCACTGGAGCTCCCAGCATTTTCCAGATGAACTCTTTGCTCTCAAATCCTCGCTCAGAAACTGCTCTGGGGGGAACCCCACCTGAGCAGCGTGTAACTTTCCCCGCAGACTTCGCTTCGTGTCTCCTTTCTCCTTTCTGCCGCGGGAGAAAGACCCACCGCGTTCCGTTATCGCCCCTGGATTCAGATAAGTCTCTTCCACGGAACAGTGAGTGAGTTTCCTAGAAGTGGGTCTTATTCATCTTTACAGCCGCCGGTGTTTTCCCCGATCGGTCACACAGGGTTCAAGATGGGTGTGTGCCGCCCCCGGAAGCCAGATAGAAGGTAGAATGGATACAAAGAGACGAGGCGGCCAGTGCAGCTCCCCCGAGCGGATGTGGCTGCTACTAGCCCCGCGTGGCTCTCTGAATTAAAACGGAATAAAAATGAAAAATTCAGGGACGTCTGGGCGGCTTGGTTGGTGAAGCATCCGACTTCGGCTCGGGTCACGATCTCACGGTGTGTGGGTTCAAGCCCTGCATCAGGCTGTCTGCTGTTGGCATGGAGCCTGCTTCGGATCCTCTGTGCCCCTCTTTCTCTGCCCCTCCCCAGCTCTCTTTCTCCCTCTCTCTCAAAAATAAATAAACCTTAAAAAAAAGTAAGGATTCCGTTGCTCGGTCACAGTGGCCACGCTTCAAGGCTGCCTGTGGCTAGTGGGGTCCTACTGGGCAACGCAGGTTGAGACTATTTCTATCACCGTAGTGAGTTCTATTGGACAGTGCGGGGGCTGGGGGGCCACCAGGGGCCCCGCGAGCGAGCCCAGGATTTGGTCACGCACAGTCCCGCGTAGGTCACGGGGCTCCTAGAAGCTTTCAGGGACCCGGGAGTGCAAATGAGCACCTGTACCCCGCACGCGTGCTCCCTAAGGACAGACACCACTGCAGGAAGCAGGAGAAAACCAGCGATGCGTCCTCAAGTGTTCGCGTGATCGCTCTTTATGCACGTTCTGGCTGAACCACAAAACAGATGAAAGGCGCTTCAAAGTTTCCGATGCCCTCAGGGCTGGTGGAATGGATACCACATCTGAAGAGCAGCCTAGCGTGCCTTCTTCTTCTTCTTTTATACATACATATATATATATTTATAAAGTTTGGTTTCTATTTTTCATTGGTCACGTGGTGCCACAATCCAAAAGCCAAAAGGCGCGAGGGGTTCAGAGGAGAGTCATGCTTCTGTTCGGCACTCACAGCCCTTCCTAAAGAGACCCGCGGCGACCCCTGCTTTCTTTCCCGTCCTTTAGGAGATGGGCGCGGTGCGCCTGGCACATTGAATCACCTGCGTGTCTCTATTTATTTATTTATGAACATTCGATGCTCTGTTTGGCCTTTGCTTTCTTGTTTTCAATCAGTTCTCTGTCGCTCCCGGCACTTTGACTCTTCCCTCATGCTGTCTCTTGTCCAAATTCCTCTCTGGGTTCTTCTGGCCCCCCTCTTATTGGTCATTAATCTCTCCTTGCCTCACGCGTACCCTTGTCTTCTAACCCGCCCCCCCCCATGATTCTGGGGTCTCTACTCCATCCGTGTTACCGGATTTATCTTCCTAATGCACCATGAGGATTGTTCTTCTCCCCTGCTCCGAACCCTTCCGTAGCTCCCTTTGTCTTTCCGGGACAAAGCCCAAGATGCTTTGCCTGCAACCCGTGGCCCATTGCGACCTTCCCACCCCACCCTACGGTCCACTTGTGTTCGTGCCTCCACCCGCCCTCCACCTCTGTATTGGGCATTCTGCCGGCTTCGGCCGTCTCCCCCAAATCCCTTCCCTTTCCGAATCTTGTCCTTTTTTTCAAAGACCTGCTCAAAAGCCACTTCCTCCATGAAGTTCCTCCCTCAGATTCCAGCTAAAAATGGGCTCTCCCTCCCTGGCCCACGCGGAGCCGTGGCTGTGCTCTTCTTTGTGCTGGAGTCATTTGTCTCTGTCTCACACCCCCTACCAGATGGAAGGGCTCACGGGGCGAGGATCGTGTTGGTCTCACACCCCCTACCATTTTGCATCCTTCAGTTCATGTAAAGCAATGTTAGGGCATCCCATCCGTGTCACCTAAAGCACAGTTGTTGGATGAATGGCGAGCCTGGGGCTTAAGAGGACGGTGTCTGTGCATTTTAGGGCTCTGGGAGTTTCTCCGAGCAGGGACTTTATTCTCTATACTGACAATATCAAATCGCGATTCTTCTATCGAGTCGCTCATGGGAAATTCGGTGTAAACAGGAAATCCACTCACTATTAAGAATACTCCGGGCAGGAGTGGAGGGGCACTTGGCTGCCTCACTCGGGAGAGTCTGGGACTCGAGCTCAGGGTTGTGAGTGCAAGTCTCACATTGGGTGTGGAGATTACTTAAAAATAAAATCTTTTTTTTAAAAAAAAAAGAGGGAAGAGGTTCCCTGGGTGACTCGGTCAGTTAAGTTTCCGACTCCTGGTTTTGGCTCAGGCCGTGATCTCATGGTTTGAGAGTTCGAGCCCCACTTCGGGCTCTGTGCTGTCCGTGTGGAGCCTGCATCAGATTCTCTGTCTCTCCCCACCTCTCTCTCTTTCTCTTAAAATAAATAAATAAACTTCAAAAAAAAGAATACTTGGAACAAAGGTGGTATGCCATTACCCTTCTGGAGAGTACATATACATAAGCGAACAAAGAAGAGAAAAGAAAAGCCTTTTCATCGAGCCAAGAGAGAGCTAGGCACATTAAAAGTATGGCGACGGATTTATTGTATTTTGCGAAATATGTTTTGTTTACGCAACAGCTGGCTGAAGTGAAGGTTTAAACTATAGAATGATTGACCTGTTTGTAGCGGTGTATCGCGACGAGCTAACACGCGGGCACATCACACTGTATGTAACTCTTCCAAGAACCAAGCAAAGTTCTGCGTTCTGGCGTGGACAGTAAGCGAACCGACTAGCCGGCGACCCCTGTTAGCGCCCGGGGCCCACGGGCCCGCCGACTTCATTGTGGATACATTTTCACATTCGGCATCGAGCTAGAAGTACAAAGGGCCGACGTTCAGGTCAGCGCGATGGACTTAGCGCGTTTCCTCCATCCCGGTCCAGCGCGTCCGCTCTGGGTGACTTTCCGCATCTGGCCTAAAAGACAAACGAGAGCTCCTGCTCCCCTGTTGACGGGGAGCCACAGCTGGTTCTGTCCAACTTCTCGCTGGGAAGGAACGGGATGTATTTGCCCAGGCTGCTGGCCACGTGCCTGCGGAAGAAGTGGCCAAGGTGCTCCCGGAACCTCTCCCCGACGAAGGCGTAGATGACGGGGTTGACGCAGCAGTGCGTGTGGGCGATCACCTCCGTCACCTGCATGGCCACGTCCAGCCGTTTGTTCTGCTCGCAGCTGACCTCGAAGAAGGTCGTTTGGAAAGCAGAGAGAAGGAGGACCAGGTTGTAGGGGGCCCAGAACATGAAAAAGACCACCATGATGACAAAAATGAGCCGGATGGCCTTGTACTTGGTCTTATTGGGGCATCTCAGCAGCGTCCGGATGATTCCCGAGTAGCAGGCGGCCATGATGAGCAGAGGCAGGGCCAGACCCAGGACGTTCATGCTCAGAGCGTGGAAACGCTTCCACTTCTCTTCTTGGTCCACTGGGTAAAGAGGCAGGCAGATGTGCTTTTCGACTTCCTTTTGGGACTGATGGAAGACAAATTCAGGAAGGGCCGCTAGCCCCGCCAGGCCCCAGGTGAGGACGCTCATGATGGCACCGAAAGTGACAGTCCGGGTCCGCAGGGCGAACACGGCGTGGACGATGGCCAGGTACCGGTCTACGGTCAGCAGGATGATGAAGAAGATCTCGCCGTACAAGCCCATATAATAAAGCCCGGAGATGAGCTTGCACATGACGTGGCCGAACACCCACTCGTTCCACCTGCTGGTGTGAATCCAGAACAGCAGAGTGAACAGAAAAAGCAAGTCGGAAATGGCCAGATTGAGCAGGAAGATGTTGGTGATGACCCGGAGCCTCCTGTATCTTATGAGGATCACCAGCACCACCACGTTGCCCAGCAGACCGAGCACGAACACCAGGGAATACAGCGGGGGCAGGAGGCGGGCTCCCAGCTCCTTGACGTTGAGTTTTTCACATGGCACCGAGAACTCATAGTCGAACACGGTGGTCCTGGCAGACTCATCCCCTGTCACTGTCTCGGTCACGGCCATCCAAGCCTCCGTTGTCCCTATGAGAGAAAAAACAACAGCAACGACAAACCAAAGCAAACCCAAAAACCGAAAACCAACCCCACAGTTAGGTAGGATCAGCCTTCGGGAGCCACACCCGTTGAGCTATCCCTTCACTCACAAAAATCACATACGATCAAACGACCCAGGTATTTAAAGGTTCTTTGGCACGTGTTTAAAAGTCCATCCGGAATGCTACGGGAGGAGGCGTCAGGCATGAGAGCCGTGACGTTTTGAAAGTCAGCGTGAGGCACGATGGGAAAAGAAACAGAACGGTTGTGGATGGGGGTGAAGGAAGAGGCCGTTCCTCTCTGCAGGCATCTGAAGGATGAGAAATGAAAGAGGAAAGAGGAGGCTGGAGAGCGATAACAATAATATTACGCTGATGATCATTGCTGTATCTTTTCAGGCATTTTGAATTTTAGGTTTTACCGTTTATATATGACTTCTGAAATCATCTTACCTGTTTCAAATCCAAATGCTTACAGTCACAGTGATGGTTCTTATTACAAATAACTACCCCTCTCTCTGGTCCCTTGTCAAGGCGCTGTTCATCCCAGCAGATGGGGAAATTGAACCTCGAAGGGATTTGGTGATTTACCCCAAATCCTCTAACAAGTACATGTAAAAATTCAGGCCAGAACCTCAGTATCATTGCCCAGTTGGCTCCTCACTGGATTCAAAGGCAGTGATTTCTAACCTTTGGGGCACCTGGGTGACGCGGTTCATTGGGCTTCCGACTTTGGCTCAGGTCGTGATCTCGCGGTTCGTGATTTCGAGCCCCACACCGGGCTCTTTGCTCTCAGCCCGGAGTGCAGGTCAGATCCTCGGTTTCCCTCTCTCTCTCTGCCTCTCCCCGACTCCCGCTCTGTCTCTCTCTCAAAAATAAACATTGAAAAAAACAGTTTAACTTGTAAAGACTGCACCATTATAGTTATTATCAACTATGGTAACGATTACAGTTATAAACAAGATACAAAGACTGCTTCCCTTTTCCTGCTCCTGATAATACTGAGCGAGTCCAGTCATGCGCCAACGGTAAACCCTCAGAGTCCCCGCTTCATAAAGGGACTCAGCAGGAGAGACCGGCTAATGGAATTTCTTAGCGAATTTGATATTTTTCAGACTACGATCCCTAAAGCCAGTGCCTGCTTTTCTTAGGATTACAGACTTCACTGGAGAGGAAGGAAAAACAGCCAAGGAAGGAGTTCCTGTTAATCTCTGCACCGTTTCCTTGGAAGGAGTCCTACGGGCTTTCTCCTCTCTCTGAGAAGGGGACCAGTGTAAGGACGCGAATAGAGGCCAGCGACGTTTCTCAAGGTAAATCTCAGGAGTGCAATAGTTGGAGCCAATGGTCAGGCCCTGTCTTTGCTTCTTAATAAGATGCTGGGACCCCAAAGGTCGGCCCCTGACATTCCTGGCCGTTGCCCTAGCCAGCCGTAGGACTTGGGGGCGAGAACTTAACTTTGAGCCTCCTTTACTCATCCCCACGATGAGGATCACGATACCACTTGAAGTTATGTTCAGGGTCAAGTAAGATCAAAACAGCTGTAAAACCGGTAGAAGCAGAGCCAAAAGAAAGGCGCTGAGAAGCTGTTTCATATAAAGTTAGGAAGAAAGTAGGGTCTCTTCGGTAGAACTTAATCTATTTTCATGGCATTTTCCTAGTGTATCGCACTGAGAGCAACACATCCAGGCTTCTAGGTGGAAAATGGACCTGAAAAACAGCTGATCGTATGACCTTTTCTGCATTCTTACCCCTGGCGGCATAGTCCCCAGCCGCTGAGAAAAAAGAAATACCCATTATTTTGTATGTTATGCATTTACAATCACAGAGAGCATGCCTCTAAACTTTCATGCCTAAAGCAAAAAAGGAACAGAGTTGCTTCCTCCAGAGAGCGAAAGTACCGTAGCCTCCACTTAATTATTTCTAGTATCTTTCCTTTTCTCCGAGGCTGATCGAAAAACAAGTCAAATTTAAAAAAAAAAAAATTCACGAAGGTTTTGTTCCACTCGAGGATCATGTCTTTCATGCATGTGTCACTTTCAACATGACCACGCTCAAACTGTAGAATCTTTTGGGGGCTCTGGAGTGGAGAACGCAGGTTCTGCAGAGTCAGAAGCCGAGTCCTTGACGATAGTTACATGCGGTCAGAAATACGAAAACTGAACGGTTTTCATCAGTCTCTATAGTCCAGAGCAAAATGAGTACTTAGGTCTGAAGTCGTCAAGAGGTTTGCATTAGGCTCTTAAAAATGTCTTTTGGGGGTGCCTGGGTGGCTCAGTTGGTTGACCGTCAGACTCTTGATTTTAGCTCAGGTCATGATCCCAGGGTCATGGGATCGAGCCCCATGTCAGTCTCAATGCTGGGTACGGAACCTATTTAAGATTCTCTCTCCCTCTCCCTCTCTCTCTGCCCCTCCCCCTGCTTACGCTCTCTTTATCTCTCAAAATAAATAAATAAACATTTTACCAAAGGTCTTTTTGCGTGTTTGGAAGAATGGTACGGTAACAGTCAACAGACAAGCAGCGACAGTCAAGAAAAGCAAAAACACAAAAGTAGAAACCACCCCAGATTTCCCCGCTCTCAGCATTTCTCTCTGCAGATACCCACGCGCGGGTCCGCGTCTTCCCCGGCGCTGCATTCACACTGCTGTAGCTGGTTCTCTAAAACCGCTCCCAGGACAACTCAGCTGTGCAACGCAAATGAAGCTTCTTCAGTCTCCAAAATGAGTCGGATCTTACCAGCTTTCCACCGGGCGGCAGGACAAAGGATTCACAAATCGCAGTCCAGAGGGGTTTAAACTGAGCCCGGCCCGTTCTGTTGAAGGACGGCTTTAGTGTTCCTCACGCTGTTTAGGGTGTTGGCTTATTAATTTTTGGTTTCTCATCTTCTCTCATTGGTCCTTTCGGAGATGGCAGAGGGATGTGGGGGAGGGGCCCGAGTGGGCAGAGTGGGAAGGAGGCGCCCCGGTCTCCTGTGGGCCCTAGTCAGGTGCTGAGGAAGGGCCACCCGGTCCCGACCCTGAACTTCCTGCTGGCACCTGCTGTTTTGTGGCTCCTGGCCTCACGATCCATTCATTCTCAATCACCCCCGGGCAGAGCGACCTCCCCAGCGCTGGCCGGGACAGAGGGCCCTCTGTGTTGCGGCCGCATCGGCAAGCTTCTGCCCCAGTCTGTGCGCCTTCTCCTGAACCAACAGGCACCTGGCAGACACGCCGCTCCTTGACTCCGTGTCCGTGCCGTGGACAAGCTAAGGGACACTCAAACGTATGAATGAAATTATTTTTCTCCCTGACCGCCAGCTGGACTGTGCCGGCCACGCATGTGGGTGAGGAAGTGACTCACAGAGAGACGTCTTCTTGGAGGGCCCCCTTCCCAAGTTACCAAACAGTCCTTCACACCCTGTAACCCTGGTCAAAGCCTGGAGGGGGGAGGTATGAGCCCCCGAGCATGACTGCTTTCTTCTGTGACCTTGGACTCTTTTCTCGCAATTTCTGGAGTCAGAAGGAGAGGAGCCTCCCCCTACCCCCACATCTAGAATTAGAGACGCTTCTTTAGAGAATATATTGAAGTTTGGAATGTCATTTAATTATCAAAAAAAAAAAATAAGTGTAGGGGCGTCTGGGCAGCTCAGACAGTTAAGCATCCGACTTTGGCTCAGGTCATGGTCTTGTGGTTCATGGGTTCGAGCCCCGCGTCGGGCTCTCTGCTGTCAGCATGGAGCCTGCTTCAGATCCTCTGTGCCCCTCTCTCTCTCGGCCCCTCCCTCGCTTGCACTATCCCTCAAAACTAAATAAACATTAAAAAAAATAATAAATGATGTCACTCAATCAACGCTGGTGAGGTTGGGACGAGCCCCAAACAATAATACATTGCCGATGCGATGGATTGGCTCAATACGCTTTGGAAATGTTATCCGTAAGAAGAATCAACAAGATACACACGGCTGTGAGCCAGTGGTTCTACTCTGAGGAGTTTACCCCGAGGGGGAGAAGTCTGCCAAACCCAAACACAGGGGACAGATGTTCTCTGTGGCTTTGTCTTCACGACAGAAGCAAACAGAGAGATGAAAACTTGTTGGAAAGTTTGCCACATGAAGGAAACTTTGAACAGACCGCGGTCCGCTGATGCCATGGAGTGTTTATTATATTGTCATTAAAAACTAGTTTGGGGGACCGGGTGGAATCACCAACAAAGGGTTGTGGGAAATGAAAGGAGTATAAAGTATATGTTTAGCAACAAGGTGAAACTCTAGGCGTGAAAAAGCAATGAGCGGATAATGAAAATAGTTGTAGAAGGGGGGGTGGACGCTAATTTTTAAAAAAATTTTTAATGTTTATTTTTGAGAGAGAAAGAGAGAGACAGAGCGGGAACAGGAGAAGGACAGAGAGGGAGGGAGACACAGAATCCGAAGCGGGCTCCAGGCTCTGAGCTGTCGGCACAGAGCCCAACGCTGGGGCTCGAACTCCCCTCAAGATCACGACCTGAGCTGAAGTCAAATGCTTAACCAACAGAGCACCAAGTAATTTTTAAAGTTGTAAGATGTGGAATTTGTCTATATTCGTTTATCAGTTAAACTGTCGCTAACAGCAAGTGTCTTCCTCCAGAAGGGACAGCTGGAAGACTGGGCCACCACGGTTTCTCGAAGTAAGTGGGTGGAAAACACGGGCAAATGACAAGATGAAGTGTTTACTCTTCGGCACCTGAAACCACAAGCTGAGAGCTGAGGAAGTTGACGTGGGAGTCATGTGAGGCCGAGCATTTGAATTTTGTTTGAAAGATGTTAATGTTTGGGTTTCTTCTTTGATCTTGGGATGAGTTAACATACAACTACCAGACTGGGGGAAGGGAGATTTTTCTTAGAAATTTCTCTTCAGGGGGCCCCCCGGGCAGCTCGGTCCGTTGAGCAACCGACTCTGGATTTCAGATTGGGTCATGATCTCACAGTTTGTAAGTTGGACCCCTGCGTCAGGCTCTCTGCTGTCAGCCAGGAGCCTCCCTTGGATCCTCTATCCTCCCCGCCCCGCCCTGCTCCTCCTCCACTCTCTCTCTCAAAAATAAGTAAACATTGAAAAAGAGTCATGACAAGTGAGCCTTCCTTAGGCCAAAGGTTTTACACATCCTGCTTGGTCTCCCAACTTCGCATGGTAGATTTCTCCATCCCCTTTTTACAGATGGGCAAACAGAGGCTTGGCAAAGCTCGGTCAGTTGCCTGAGGCCATCCGGTGCGCAGCGGAACTGGGACTTGATCCTGTGCCCTTCAGCTCTAAAACCCACGCCGTCGTTGCCTTGGGCTTCCATTCAGTGAGGAGCTCCACGTCCCAGAAGACACGAATGCTTGTGTCTTAGTGTCTTTGCGGTTCAACGTTTTATACCATACACATCTCTAACCCACTTTGAATTCGGTCTGGTATGTGGCGTGATGGGCATGTCTATTTTCCTTCTCTGCAAACGGGTGAATAACCACCTTCCCCTCCTCGGGCTTCCAACATCACTTTGTCGCATATTCTTTCCCGTTCCTGATTCCGTCTGCGTATGTTCCACTCCACGGATCTCCCGTTTTGGCGCCAGAAACAGTCTTTCGATTATGTACATTTATTAGGTAGTTTATGTAGACTGCCTGATTATGCAACGCTCCTTCCTCTTCCATTTCCAGATGCATCTTGTTTGATAGAGACTTTTGTCCTATTAGATAAACTTTAGGACCATTTGGCCAATTACTTATTTTTTAAAAATCTTTTAATGTTTATTTATATCTGAGAGAGAGAGAGAGAGAGAGAGCACAAGCCACAGAGGGGCAGAGAGAAGGAGACACAGAATCCGAAGCAGGTTTCAGGCTCGGAGCTGCCAGCATAGAGCCAGACGTGGGGCTCGAACCCACGAGCTATGAGATCATGACCTGAGCCGAAGTCGGACGCTTACCCGACAGAGCCACCCAGGCGCCCCTTGACCAATTACTTATAAAAATACAATCTTGAATGAGGTCGCACTACATTCATAAATAAATTTAGGAAGGGCTGATAACTTTACATTATCAAGTAAACATGACATCTTCACTTGCTTTACTTATTGTCATTCTTTTAGTTCGTAGTCTGGCACGTTTCTTATTGTCTTTATCTATCTGATTTTGTTGTTTTTCCGAGGTTGTTGTGAATGAGATTATTTTTTTCTGAATGGATTTTCCAATCAATGGTTGTATGTAGGAAACAAAATTACTTAAAAAACAAAAGAAAACAAAACAAAAAAAACCCCACCAATCACCTTACTGATTTTTTAAATAATTTCCTTTAGGACTTTTAGGCAGATAATCATATTAGCTGTGAGACGGGGATGGCATTCGAATCTCCTTGCTCACAGTCCTAATTTGTTTTTCCTACCTTGCTGCTTTGGCTACAGTTTCCACAGTGAGGTTAAGAAATGGTGGTCCCGGATCTCCATGGGCCAGGGGCTCCCCCAGTCTTTCAAAGGCCCCAAAGCACAGACTCATTAACAGGCCCTTCACTGTCCCTTTGATGGTCTAATGTTGATAGAAGCTCTTATGAATTTGAGCGAGACTCTCCAATATGGATGACAATTTAAAAACTAAATCATTGGACTTCAGCCTGAGAAAAATAAAAACAGGAGGCTTTCTGAATGCTTGTGGTCTTTAAGGGATAAGAAGAGTAACAGTTTGGGGCGCCTGGGTGGCTCAGTCGGTTGAGCGTCCAACTTCGGCTCAGGTCATGATCTCGCGGTCTGTGAGTTCGAGCCCCGCGTCGGGCTGTGTGCTGACAGCTCAGAGCCGGAGCCTGCTTCGGATTCTGGGTCTCCCTCTCTATTTGCTCCTCCCCTCTGTGTGCTCTCTCTGTCTGTCTCAAAAATAAATAAACATTAAAAATTTTTTTAATTAACATTTTTTGAGTTACACCTGGTTGATGTTCTTCTTTAGGTATTTCCTGTGATTTACTCATCACGACAGCAGTGGCAGGTAGATATTTTTATTGCTCCTATTTTATGGCTAAAAAAATTTCTGAGCTCAGAGCAATTCCATAACTTACGAGAGAGCAAATGGCTAAGTTGGGACTGACCCCAGGTGTTCCTGACTCAAAGAAACCTCGGCTCTCTACAGCCTCGCCTGCCCATCAGCATCTGCCCACTGGGTGGGGACATTCGGTGTGACTGCGGCCACCTTTCTCCGTTTTGGCATCACCTCCTCACTGTGGGTGTCTGCTGTATGTGGCAGTCATGACCCCCGCTGTGTCAGTGCTACAGCCTGCGGTCCGTCTGCGGCAGCCGAAGCCAGAGGTACCCTGAGCTAATCGTTTCGCGATGTTTCTCGGACTTCTCTGAATGCCTTTCTTTCTTTTTTCTTTTTTTTAAGATTTATTTATCTTTGAGAGAGAGAGTGCAAGCAGAGAAGGGGTAGAGAGAGAAGGAGACAGAAGACTGAAGCAGGCTCCACGCTGACAGCAGAGAGCCTGATGCGGGGCTCGAACTCATAAGCTGTGAGATCACGACCTGAGCCCAAGTCAGACGCTCAGCAGATGGAGCCACCCAGGCGCCCCTGAATGCTTTTATTTTTTTATTTTTTTTATTTTTGAGAGACATAGAGACAGAGTGTGAGCAGGGGAAGGGCAGAGAGGGAGGGAGATACAGAATCTGAAGCAGGCTCCAGGCTCTGAGCCGTCAGCACAGAGCCCGACTCGGAGCCCGAACTCACAGACCATGAGATCATGACCTGAGCCGAAGTAGGCTGCTCAACCGACTGAGCCACCCAGGCGCCCCTCTGAATGCTTCAGAAGTAAAACTCAACTTTTACTTCTGTGGGATGCCTGAAAGAAGATTCTGATAATTTAAGATCCATTTTATAGGGGCGCCTGGGTGGCTCAGTTGGTTAAACATCCGACTCTTGATTTTGGCTCAGGTGAGACGGAGCCTGCATGGGGCTCTGCACTGGCAGTGTGGAGCCTGCTGGGGATTTCCCTCTCTCTCTCTCTCTCTCTCTCCCTCTCTCTCTGCCTCTCCCCCACATGCACGTGTGCACCCCTGCATTCCTCTCTCTCAAAATAAATAAATACACTTTTTTTTTTTAAAGATCCCTTTTATAATAAAACTTCGCTGAGGCAGAAATCGGCGACGCCTGCTAATGAGGAGCGCCGATCCTTGCCAGCAGGGGGAGTTTGGTTCAAACCAGGACCATCTGGTAGAAGACCGCACACCGAACCATATGCCAGGTTACTAAAGGCGCTGCTCTGGAGTGCGTGCATGTAAGTGCTCTGTCTCTTTCTCTCTCTAAAAAAAAAAGAAAAAAAAATCAGAGTTCAGAGGAACGAGGACAACACAGCAAGAGAGACTCAGAAGGAGTGGACGGTGAGGTCGGAGCAAAACCATGAGAGACGGTGTCCCAGAACGCAAACAAAGAAGGCATTCCATGACCGAGGAGTGAGGTGTGAGGATTCTCTGAACTGTCACGTTCGAAAGCATCTAGAACACAGACCCAGTGTGTATATTAATAAACCACCTAGAAGTGTATATTAACTCTTCCCCCGGCCCGTTGACCTTTATTGAAAAAGGTCATTTATTTTTACTTATTTCATTTATTTTTTTAATTTCGTTTATGTATTTATTTAGTTTATTTAGCTCTATTTTTCAAGTTCAAGTTTTATTTCATTTATGTATTTAGTTTCTTTAACTTTATTTTTCAAGTTCAAGTTTTATTTATTTCATTCATTTTTCAAGTCCAAGTTTTGTTTTATTTTATTTTATTTTATTTATTTATTTATTTACTTATTTATTTAATTTAATTTAACTTTATGTTTCAAGTTCTCAGGCCTTTCCAAAATTTCTAAGATCTTGTCCAAGGTAGTGAAATACGACTTCAGAAGAACCAAGTATCTCTTCCACCTAAACAGAAACGCTTCTCTTTCCGCAAATAACCGGTCTGCAGTCCATTACCCAAGGTTCTAGAAAACTTACAACGATTGGTATCCACTACTTTTAAGCAGACATTTCAGCCTTTGTTAAAATCTTTAGTTATACTGAATGAGGAGTTTCAATTTCTACAAGTAAGTTTGCACCTCAACCAAATTAAATAACCTAGTGGGAACCCCCGATTATATTAATCCATTTATGTACTGACCAACGGAGAGATTACGGAGGTCAGATTATCTTTCACAAAGATGACAGGTAGGTGACAGAGACAGAGACGGATGACAGATAGATAGATAGACAGATAGGTAATAGATTAATTCCTGGCAAATTATAAACAACCGAGAATCAGGGAGAGTTCTACTCGGCACTTAATTCTGCCCACCTTGGGGAAACCAAGAAATGTTCACTTCCCATAATCTCCAGATAACTTCCATTCAATTAAACAAAATTTACATGAAAAAAGTTGGTTTTTTTTTTTTACAAGAGTAACATTTTTATTTCAAATTTCATGTTATTTATGATTGCGTGGGTAACAGCCACGATCATATGGTTCAAAACCTAATTCGACGAGAAGACCCACAATGAAAAGTCTCATCCCACTGCGCGGCCCCGTACGTCTTTTCCCCTCCAAAAACTGTGAAGGGCTAAGATCTTACCCTGCCTATAAGCTGACAACAAACCTGCCCAGCCTTTGCCCAGGAGAGAAACATTATTTCAATTTCACCAGATAGCAAACAAAACTCTTGATCTGCCCTGGAGAGAGACTCTCCCTCTATCTTCGGAGGCCATTTCTACCAAGCGTCCGTCG
This sequence comes from Paguma larvata, assembly GCA_030068075.1. Classification (NCBI taxonomy): domain Eukaryota; kingdom Metazoa; phylum Chordata; class Mammalia; order Carnivora; family Viverridae; genus Paguma; species Paguma larvata. Next base: position 14,992,001 of record CM057842.1, on the reverse strand, counting down.
TTCAAAAGGTAATCTACGACAAACACTGGCGGGCCTCGGCTCCGAAGACGCGCAATTGCCCCCAACGCCCCCACTCAACCGTGTGGGGCGCTGCTCTTCCGAGCTTCCTGGGTACCTTCCCAGGGCTTCTAGACACAAGTGTAAGCAAATACATATTTTCTAATCTGACCCTGTTGGCTGCATAAAAGCAGAACGCTACAGTCGTCATCAGGCACCTTGCTTTTTTCACTTAACAATGGAAGTTTTTCTTTGTTACTGCTGCAGGGAATCCGTTGTGTGGATATGCCAGTTTTTTTAGCCAATCTCCTACAGATACACTTTGCTATTTCAAACGATGCTGCTTTTGGTGATCTTACGCAGGACGTTTTTTTTTTTGTTTTGCTTTGTTTTGTTTTGTTTTGTTTTTAACCCCATCCCGTGCTAACTTTATGGTCAACTAGAATTACGGGTTAGCGAGCGATGAGATTTTAAGGTAGTCTGAGACGACGTCTGGAGCGCTGAGCTAGGTCCCAGGCGAGACGCTGAATGTGAACGTTGCCCAACTGAAATGTAGCGGAGAAGAAACCCTACCTGGTAAAGATGTGTTGAAGGAGTCAGAGGTATCCATCCACCTAGGAGAAAAGACACTTGGGTAGGAAAGAGAGTGAGAGACTGGTGTGTGGATGAGAATCTGAGTGTGTTTCACAGCGGTGCCTTCCAGAACCCCCACGGGGTCGTCCCAAGAGGCGAATTCAAACACCACATAAGAAAGAGCTTGAGGGGCACCTGGGTGGCTCAGTTGGTTAAGTGTCCTACTTCAGCTTAGGTCATGATCTCACAGTCTATGAGTTCAAGCCCCGCGTCGGGCTCTGTGCTGACAGCTCAGAGCCTGGAGCCTGCTTCAGATTCTCTGTCTCCCCCTCTTTCTGCCCCTTCTTTGCCCATGCTCTCTCTCTGTCTCTCTCCCTCAAAAAATAAATGAACATCAAAAAAATTAAAAGAAAGAAAGACAGAAAGACAGAAAGAAAAAAGAAAGAAAGAAAGAAGGAAGGAAGGAAGAAAGAAAGAAAGGAAGGAAGGAAGGAAGAAAGAGCGAGCTTGAGTGGGATTATCCAAACTGAAGTGTGAGGAGCTGAGCGAACTGTAAGGAGCGGCGTCCACGCAGAGGCGGGGCGGCTGCCTGTCAGGGATGTCATAGGAGGGGATTTCCACAGTGCGAAGTTTGACTAAGCAATTGTTCTCAGCCCTGGCTGCTCCTGGGAAACGCTGGGGAGTTTTTGCAATCTCAATGCCAGGCTGTACCCCTGAATAGTTGAATCAGAATTTCTGGAAGTAGGGCCCAGGCCACAGTGATTCCTTTTTTTTTTAAGTAGGCTTCACACTCAGTGTGGAGCCCAAAGCAGGGCTTGAACTCCAGGACCCTGCGATCAAGATCTGAGCTGAGATCCGGAGTCAGACACTTAACTGACTGAGCCGCCCCGATGCCCCTGGGCCACCCTGATTCTTAAAGCTCTCCTACTCTTGATTCGGTGACACGAAATCGCTCCTAAATGTTATGAATCTGTTTTCTGTCTCTGAGTTACACACCCTCCAGCCTCCTCAAGCTCAGGCGAGAAGAAAAATAAAGACGATCAGCACTGCGACACGGCAACTTGGAGAGCGAATTCAATTTCAGTCCATAGTAATCGATCATCCCGAAGAAAGGAAATCCACGTACCTGATTCTCCATCTAGCTCTCTACCCAGCTGCCCCTTCGTGTATTCCTCCAATTTCCTATCCAGCCAGCTACTCAAATTGCTTCCCACTACACAGTGAAGCCAGGCCTCCCCAACATTTCACTTTTTTTTTTTTTTTTAACCGAGAACCTGGAGTAGTCAGAAAAAGTAATTACCTGCTTCGGCACGACCCAACAGAACTTTTCTGCAGTGATGGACACGTTCTGTTGTCTGTGTTGTCCAGTGAGGCACCCCTTGCCAAGTGGCCGTTGAGCGCTCAAAATGTGGCTGGACTTTTCATTGTATTTAAATTTAGTGAATTTCAATCGAAGTAGTCCCATGCGGCAAGCCGTCACCGTAGCGGACAGTGCAGAACCAGTCACTGGTCACTGTGCCCGTATAATGCCTGACGAGTAATAGCTGCTTAATAAACACTTCTGAGCTGATTCGAATAATTTTCACTCCACTTTTCGTGCTCAGACTACATATTGGAAATACTACGTTCTGTCCCCGATACTCCATTTTAAGAAGATTAATGTCAGTCTGGAGGACAGGCTAGGATGACAAAAGTCCAGAAACATCAGCCGTGGTTGACAGAACTCGGAATGTTTTGTGTGAAAAATAAAAGTCTTCAAATTCTCAGATTAATTTTAGTTCCTTTTTTTTTTTTTTTTTTTTTTTTTGGCTAGTATTTGTATGTCTTTGGTCTGGACCCAAGTTTTCTAATCTTTTTGTTCTTTAAGATTTTTTTTAAGTTTATTTATTTATTTTGAGAGAGAGAGAGAGAGAGAGAAGGAGAGAATCCCAGGCAGGCTCCACACTGTCAGTGCAGAGTCCAATGTGGGTTTGAACTCACAAACCAGGAGATCATGACCTGAGCTGAAACCAAGGGTTAGATGCTCAACCGACTGAGCCACCCAGGCACCCCTCTAATCTTTTTTATGAAAGGTCTGGATTAGGCAGTGTTTTAGGTCCCTTTGAGGTAGAAGAGTCCCTTTGACACACTGAAGTCATAGCTTTTCTTGCAGAAGAGGGAGTGGACTCCCAGAGTGCAGAAACTGATGGCCTTGGAGGAGACTGCGTTCAGTCCCGAGTGGGGAAGGACTTGGTGGGAACTACCATGTTGTGTGGGAACAGAACAGGCTGCCTGGTGACCCAGGAAGCTCCCTCTCCGGAAACACACAAGAACCTCTCGGCACTGTGTCTTAGGGCAACACATGGACTTCCACATCTGCTGATTGTTATCGTTAGCGACTAGAGCACAGGCTACCCTCCGCGCTGGGAGTGCGGTCAGTTCATTTTAAGGGACTTGGCTTTATCCACCTGCCGAGTGATTTTAGATATTTTTACCAACTTTCTTGCCCAAAGATTAGATTTACTTTTTATATTTCAACATGGGGTGTTTCAAATGTGGTTGATTTTAATTCTACTGCAAGCTGATATGTTATTTAGTTGAAAGATGGTGAGGAATATGTTTTCATAGGGAAGCCACGACTGTGGAGTCAAAATAGCACAGTTGGAGGTGAGCTCTACACGACTGCTTCCCGGCTGCTGGGACTTCCACCTCCACCTGTAAACTGGGGAAAGAACCGCTGCCCCAGCCCCTTTTCTAATTACCATTTCACACTTTTATATCATTTCTGTATTCTGATTTTCTTAAATTTTTATTCGTGTTTGAGAGACAGGGAAAGACAGAATGTGAGTGGGGGAAGGGCAAAAAGAGGGGGAGACACAGAATGTGAAGCAGGCTCCAGGCTCTGAGCTGTCAGTGCAGAGTCGGACGCTGGGGTCGAACCTACAAACCACGAGATCGTGACTTCAGCCGAAGTTGGACACTCAAGGCTGAGCGACTTGAGTCACTGACTGAGCCACCCAGGCGCCCCTCTGTATTCTGATACTTTAAATTTTATATCCTGAACCTTGTTCCATGTGGTTAGCAATTATTTGAAAACATAATTTGTAGGCTCAGTTGGTTAGGCGTCCGACTTCAGCTCAGGTCAAGATTTCATGGTTCGTAAGTTCGAGCGAGCCCCACATCGGGCTCTCTGCCATCAGCGTGGAGCCCGCTTCAGATCCTCTGTCTCCCTCTCTTTCTCTCTCTGCCCCTCACTCATTTGCACTCTTTCTCTCACTCAAAAATAAACGTTAAATTTTTTTTTAAATAAAGGAAATATAACTTGAAAAGGCTTCGACATATTGTATAGATACTTGTGGCTCTTTAATCATTGTCTGATTGTTGTGTGATTAAGTTGTTCCATATTTACGCTTTTATAAATAATTCTGTAGTAAACGTCTTTTTTAAAATTCTTTCTTTAAAGTATATTTCCCAAAGCACAATTTCTACCTGTTTTCTAAGTCTCTTGATACGTTTTGTCGCATTGCTTCCAGAAAGTGTGTAGCGATGTATATATATTCTGGGCACTAGTAGGTGATGGTGCCAGTCTCAGCAAGCACCCATCAATCCCAAAAAGACAGAAAAGAAAAAAAAAATAGTGGCCAAGTATATGGGCAAAAGAGAGGTCACTATTGTGTAAACTAATGTTTATTTAATTACTGAGCATTTTTTTAAACTGTCATTGGTAGTCATCCATATTTCCTTTTCTGTGAATTATCTGGTGGTGCCCTTTACCCATTTTATTCTGGGTACATCTGCTTTTTTCTTGTTGAGTCATACAATCCTTCCCCCGAGAGAAAGAACTCAGCCTGCATGGTTCAATAGAATCATCACCACCTTCTGAAAAGAGCTACAAATACCCCCATCGCTTCCATGTACCAAAGTCCCCGCACCCCCGTCACTCTCCCTCTAAACGCTGGTCAGACAACTGTTAACTTCCATCCTCAACAATCCAAGATTTCCCAAGAGATTAAGAGAGGGATTTCTATCCCTCTCCTCTAGACCAGGTCTAGGGAAAACAGTCACCCTTGCAGATTCTGACGCAAAGACCAAATCAATTGGTTAACTGATTCATCATAATATCCTGACTTAGAGTGGATTTTCAACGAACGCTTGAAAAATATATATCTACATGCAATTGTAATACAGAAACGTATGTCCATATATATGTGTAAGTTCTATTTTCACTGATTGTTCCTTACGAGTCAATATCAATAAACACACAATGGCTAATTTGGAGTGGGCGTGTCCTCAGTAGTTGAGAATTTATGAAGGCGCAGAGAGCACACCATGGGAGCAGCCGTGGGCACGTTGGCTGATGAGGTATAAAAGGCCAAGTGTGGATGAATGGGGGAGGCAAGTGTGTCACTATATGGGTGGGAGAAAGAGAAGGAAAATGGGAAAAAGCAAGAAGAAAATGGACATGTGTCGCAATAAACTCTCCTACTTTGGCCCCGTACTACCTACTGAATTGCAGGGAGGTCCTCTCCTCTGCCTCCTCAATCCAAGAGCGCCCTTGAGAAGTACAGTTTCCACTTGCCCGGACCCCTCTCTCCATCTCCTTGCTCCTAGAAACCTGAAGGTCTGCCCGGACATCACTTGTAAGCAAATGACTTCTACTGCGATTCAGTAAGTTCTCGCCCCGATGAGAACAGAAAGAAGACACACGGTACCTGCTCCTTTAGTGACGTCCTTTATGCAGCCAGGGACAGCTGAGCTCTTGCCACTCTTGAAATGAGATGCCATGGGAGCGAGGCATTATAAGGTAGGAAACAATACAGCTTCCGCTTTTAAATAGCCTCGCTGCTCAAGTTTTGCAAGTTTTCAGAAAGATATCGAGCTCAGTCCAGTTCTTCTTTTCTAATGAAATTACATACTGAACACTCAGTTGAGTAATCTTTGAGATGAACGCTAGTGATGACCAGCAGCTATTTCGAGGCTTCTGCATTCTCTTGGCATTGTTCTCTCTCTCTCTCTGTTTTTTCAGAAGGGGAGATAATTCTTGAGTAGGCAGTGCTTGGACCCAGGGGGAGACAGGGCAGCAAGTAAAGTCGAGGGACAGACGGTAACTACGGTTATTGTGGCGAGCGTCATATAATGTAGGGAATTGTCGCATTGCTAGGCTGTGCCCCCAAAACTAATATAACATTGTATGTCAATTTTACTTCGATATCAAAGAGAGTTTTTTCATGAAATCGAGTTTTCCTGTGAAGGGAAACTGAGGTCGGAAGGATAACCTCATTATTCTCCACAGCTCTAGAGGAGACGTCGATGAGTCGAGGCGGAGCACGGGGTTAGACGTCCCAAGAAGACCCAAGGAGTGCCTTTCAGCTGCGGCACCCACGGCTCCGTAACCTTCATCATCAGATCGTGCTGGACCTCAGCCTTCTCACCTGTAAGTCGTCATGGAATCGACCAAAACAGATACGGAAGAAAGGCTCTGTAGAACACACAGGGCGAAGTAAACATGATCTGCGGGTAGGCTACCGCCACGGCGTGTGTGCCCGCTCTAGGTGCTGCTGGGTCCGGGGCACCTGTCGTGATGCTGGGCGCAGAGCAGGGGTCCCCCGACATTTGCGGGAAGAGGCGTGACCTTTGATAAACGGGCTACATGGACGATATCAGTGAAGTTCACCAAGAGTCTATCAGACACCTGCCGTGTATGTAGGCCCGTGCTGCGTGCTGCCGATGGCAAAGAAAAGATGGGGAGGAAAAGAAAGGGGTCTCCCGGGAGGGCTCACGGGCGTCGCGGAGGCTCGAGTTTGAAGGAGCTTGAGCGTCAGCCTTCAGTGTCAGGTGGGTCAGCAGAAGCCTTGCCGGAGACAAGTTAGAGAAACTGGAAGCTTCTGGGCAGAAGAAAAAGATATGGAGTTGTCTTCCATTATAATAGAATCGGCTTTTCCCGTGGGCTCCGTGAGAAAGCCCAGGGCAGGGGGAGAGGCTGCCACGAGGCAGACTTCTGCCCTAGAGAACAAGAAGTCTCTCCAACGTGTCCCACAAGAGGGACCGTCCTGGGAGCCCCCTGATGGAGCTGGGGACGCATAGGCTCACCCCTGCCAGGGACCAGGCTCCCCCCTGCTCGCTGCTGCCTCCTGAGGCCCACACGCCAGCAGCAGTGGGTGAGAACCTATTGAGTCAGTGAAAGAAGGAACGAAGGACCCCGTTTTTGCAAGACATATTTTATTTGAGAATAAGGAAAACTCTCTCCACAGGTGAGAAGCTGGATTCGAAAATCCCAGAGGCCTCGCCCGACTCAGAGGCTCCCCGCTGCATTTCTGGGGACCCTCTTTCTGCCCCAAATCTCCTGTTCGAGCCCCACAGGGGGACTCACTGGTCCAGACACGCCTCAGGCAGTCTCACCCTCTCCCGTCTCTGCGGCTCTGCGCCCCGTCCGCGGCGAAGGCCCAGCTTCCCCGTGAGGACACCCCTTCCTGCTTAGAAAGACCAGACTCCCGGGTCCAGGCAGCTGGAACCGTGTTTGGCTTCCTCATCTGCCAACAGAGGTAAGAACAAACCTACATCAACGGGAGGGTCTGGTGAGGTGGCCCGTGAAACCCGCCTGCTTGTGGGAGAGGCCCAACCAGTGCTGACCACGATGGCGGTGTCTTAACACAGCAGGCGCTCGGTCCTCCCTGCCCCTCCTCTAGACTTCCGTGGCATTTATGGCCGACCTCAGGTTTCTGGTGTTCTGCGTTATCGGAAGAGAAATACGCTCCCCTGCTCCCCCACCTGTCCCCTTTACTCTCTGGTTCTGAACCAGTTCAGAAATTAAGGGGCCGCACGTGACTATTCACTAAACTGCAGAACAGGATGCTTTATCTACGGAGGCAAAGGCGACACCAAGGGCCTCGGGCAGCTGTCTTTCCTGGGGAAAGAGGACAGTGCTGAGCCAAGCTTGCCCCGCTCTTCTTTCCAAACTTCCCAAGTTCAAACCCCACTGCACCTCCAGCAGGATGGAAGCCGGGTGTAGACACCGAGTGTCCTCCATGAGAAGGAGGGTGGCTGGCAGCGACGCGGCTGGGCCTTCTATCCTCTGAGTGGTCCCCCGCCCCTGAGCTCAGTCTTCGCCCCTCACTGTGGACTTAGAATTCTCCCGGAGTGATTTAAGCAACCGCAGTTCTTCATTACCTTGTGGAACGAGCCAGCTGTGGGCAATGGCGGTCGAGGGAAGCCAACACGGAGGGGTCTAAAAAAAAGGGATGGTTCTGGGGCAGAAAACAGTAGTTTGCGGTGCATTGACGGGGAACGTGGAATTCAGCGCAGGCTTGGATCTTCCCGGGAGGGACCCCACAGCGTGTTCCCCGTGCAAGCAAGGAACCATGGGAGCCCTTCCTGGGCGCTCTGGGCAGGGCGACGGTTTCCTATCGATTGAGAGATAAAGCTTTAGAGAGAGTTATGACGGGGGCTAATTTATGTGAGGATAAATACAACCATCTATGACTTTTTAAAAAAATTTTTTTAATTTATTTTTTTTTGAGAGAGAAGGAGAGAGAGAGGGAGACACAGAATCTGAAGCAAGTTCTGGGGTCCGTGCTGTCAGCACAGAGCCCGACGTAGGGCTCAAACTCATGAACCGTGAGATCATGACAGGAGCCAAAGTTGGATGCGCAATCAACTGAGCCACCCGGGTGCCCCACAAACACCTGTGATTCTTGATGGAAACAGGACGTGGGTGCCTGTGTGGACGCCGGAAGGGCACGTGGCGGCTCTGGGAGATCTTGGTCAGACTCTTCACTATCGAGGATTCTCCTGGGTTTCTTTTGGTATCAAGAACCTCAGGTCCTTCAGGTTGAAGCTCCTCGTTACCCATCTGTTGGTTAAACTAACTAATCCGTCCCAGGGTGTTAGATGTACTCTTATGACCCGGCGTTAGCCTGAGAGCTGGCGTCGGATCTGACACCCATATCCCCCAGGACGGCTGTGTCATCTCAGGCCGTATTAATACTAGAGGTTGTGTGGGACCCCACAGGTTTCCACGTAAAGAAGATTCTCTCACACACTGTTGGAAAACACTCATGGAGATCCCTAGAACCTTAAAGCCTCTGAGAGACCCTGCAGTGCAGAACCTTTGCTAACCTGGCATCCCCCGAACCTATTAAACATTTTTTTAATGTTTATTTTTGAGGGAGAGAGAGAGAGAGAGAGAGAGAGAGAAACCCAGTGTGAGCAGGGGAGGGGCAGAGAGAGAGGAGACACAGAATCCGAAGCAGGCTCCAGACTCTGCTCTGTCAGCACAGAGCCCAACGTGGGGTTTGAACCCACAGAACTGTGAGATCCTGGCCTGAGCCGAAGTCAGACGCTTAACCGAAGGAGCCACCCAGGCGCCCCTCCCAACCCTATTTTTAATGTAGAAAAAAAAAATGTGCTTTTTCAAACAGCACCGTTAACGTTCTTCAAGACCAGGATTCCTTAGAACTCTGGGAGACGCCAGGCTGATGTTTGCAGTTGCAAACTGCTTTCTGGCCCTTTCTATCATTTTGACAGGGGCCTCCCTAGCAGCCCAGGAGGTCAGCAGGGAGGCTTCTGTCATAGTCGAGAAAACAGAGAGGCGGCAAGGGGCTTGGCAAAAGCCACAGAGAGGGTGAAGGGCGGAGCCGGGCTCTGCCCCCGAGCGTAGACTGTCCAGTGAGCCCTCTTTCCTCCCGCGCCGGCCACCCGCTACGGCGCCCGGTCCTGCCGAGCTTCCGCCGCTGACGACCAAACGTACAGGCAGAACCCCAGAAGGTTTCTCTGAGGGCCGGAGTGGCCTGTTCAGCCTTGGCTCTTGCCAGGAGGGGCAGGGGATTTGGGGTACTTCTTCCAGGCTCCTGGAGGCGCTAAGCTCGCAGGAAAACCTGACCCCAAACACCAACACCCTGTGACCTTCCAGATTCTCAATGTCACAGACACAAATGTGGAAACATTTCAGAGGAAAAACAACTACAAACCAAACCCAACAGAAGGCAGCTTAGGAGTGTAGGGTTATCGGTGGGAGAAACCAACACAGAACTTCAGAAGCTATGGGGAGGGGCATATAGGGGGACAGAAGGTTCTTGCAGGAGAGCTCAGGTCAACCTTAGCCTTGAGCGTGTGAAAGGAAGTGATTGCAGAACAGCAGAGCGTCCAAGCTTCCTTGAATTTCACCCGTCTTCTGGTCACCAGCTCCTGGGCACCGGGGCTCGGGGCCCAGCTGGGGCACAGAGACTGAGCTCGCGCCACGCACCTCCGCTCACCCGTGTTTTCCCAGGGGGGGTCGTGGAAGGGCTTCTGCAGCCGCTGGGGGTCCAGGTTATTTCCGGTTCCCTGCGTCCACTGCGCACTGCCCTTCTGTGAAGCTCAAAAGCCTACAGAAACAAGCCTTCATGAATGACCCTTTCCCCCTTAGAGACGGGTCACAAGAGAGACAGGAGCGAGCACTCGGAAGCTGTCCCTGGGGCAGGCGGCGGACTTCTCAAGAGGTGAAAAAAACAGAAGCAAAGTCTAGCCTCAGCTTTGGCCCCCATCGCAGATCCAGAATTAAACCAAAAAGGGAGCAAACCTCCCGTGTGCTGGCCGTGACCGTGACCCTCTCACGCACTTCCAGCCGCAGGTTGGGATTGATGGAGGCCGCGCCGCTGGGCTCTGGAACCACCGCCGTGCTTGCCCCAAGGCCACACTTCCCACGCCCCCCTCCGCCCCCCGACCTAGGGCAGCGGGGACTGGGACGCCGGGGCAGGCCCGTTCCGGGGACACATTCCTCCTCTGCCGGCTGGCTTTAGCTCGAGGACTCCCCAGTGCCGGGCCAACCTCCCTCCATCTGCGTGAGGGCTAGCACGCTCCCACGGCCTTCCCGGCCTCTCGGAGGGCCTGACGGCTCTCCCAGCCGCTCCGGGCCCTCACCCATCTCCCAGCCCGGCGCCTCCCCTGACAAACCCTGACAGTTATAAACCCTACTCGGGCTTTGCCCTGCAGGGACCTGGAGTGCCGCTGCCTGCGTGGGATTCAGACCGGCCTGAAGCCAGGCCCCGGGCCCCACCAGGGCCGCCCCGGCGCCCATCTAACCATTCCGCATGCTTCATTCCTCTCCTTTTCCTTCTTTGACGGAAACGCCAAAACTCGAGTGTGAACATCAGTAAATAAATAAGACGACGAAGAAAAAAGCGTGTAATGATTGAGAAATGATGCACAAAATACAGTTTTCTCCTCCGGGCTATGGCAAGTACCTCCTCATCGAGAGCAAATACAACACACCCCTGCAGACACAGAGCCAACTTGCACCATGTCGGTGGAGTAGAGATGGGCGCTTGGAAATTTAAGAGAGGAGGGAGGGCGGGGGAAGGGAAAACAGAGCGGGGAGGGAGAGGCAGGGAGAAAATAGATAAAATAGACAAAATGGACGCCTGGGTGACTCAGTCGGTTAAGCATCTGACTTCGGCTCAGGTCATGATCTCCTAGTTTGTGGGTTCGGGCCTTGCATCGGGCTCTGTGCTGATGGCTCAGAGCCTGAAGCCTGCTTCAGATCCTGTGTCCCCCTCTCCCTCTGCCCCCCCTTGCTCACACTCTGTCTCTCTCAAAAACAAATAAACATTAAAAAAAATAGACAAGAGAAACAGGACGTGGACGGGGTGGCAGATAACAGATCTTTAAGCTCATTTCTTCTTCCTCCAAAGGGCAACCAGAAAGGTTTCTCCTCTTCAAGAAAATTTCATTTCTGTTTTGTTCACAACTCAGGAGTATGGCGTTTGCGGGGTTTCTATGACCCCCAGTGGCTGGAAGGACACCCAGAAGTGTGACATCGGGGTGGTCAGGCCTGAGGGTTCATTGTCACACAGCAAGATTAATCTGGATACATTTTGCCTCTTGTTGTTAAGTTTATTTATTTATTTTGAGAGAGAGAGAGCAGGAGGGGCAGAGAGAGAGAACCCCGAGCAGGCTCCGCACGGTCAGCACGGAACCCAGAACCCGGTGTGAGGCTCCAACTCACAAACCACAGAATCATGACCTGGGCCGAAATCAGGAGCGGGAGGCTTAACCGACCGAGCAGCTCAGGGGCCCCAATCTGGTTGCTTTTTAAACGTGTCAAGCTTCTGTCTGTCCCGCACAGCACGAATCCGGAATGAATTACAAAATGCGCCTAAGCCTCTGCTGTGGAAAAGATCAAAGAGCCAGGGTGGGGTCGGAGGGAGGGTCCGTGGGTCTCCAGTACGAGGGGACAGAAAGGACAGTGCCCCGGGAGTGACAGGGGGCGGGGGCTGCCGTCAGCGGTGGGGACGTTGCAGGAGGAGAGGAGGGGGCGAGAAATGGCTGTTTCACGGTCAAAACAGCTTTGGCTGAGCGCTTTCATCGCACCGGGGCCTCTGCTCTCGAGGCTTTCGGCGCTTCGTGCGGAGCAAACCTCTCTCGGTGAGTCTGTGTGGTAAGCGTGTTGTTTTTACCCTTTCTCGGAGGAGGAACTGAGGCGAGTTGGTTAAGCAACGAGCCCAAGATCACACCGCCAAGCCAGACACCAGAGCATGGCAGGGCTGGGCCCGCATCCCCCTTCCACCTGATTCTGGCCCCCCTGCGCTGCCACCTCCCTAGAGGTCCGGGTGTGGCTCCTGCCTGGGCTGGTGGCCCCTCGGCCCTCTCCCGCAGCCCACACCCAAGCCCCAGCAGCCGGCTGTTTGATCAGGACACCAGTGCTTCGATGCTACATCTCTTAAAACAACAATCGGGAGAAAGTGTGCACCTTATGCCTCCTTAGAACAAGGAGAGAGTCGGGGCAGGGGGGCACTTGGCCTGAGTTCACAGTCCTGCTGGATTCCTCTCTCCCTGTCCTGCTACCTCACCCCCTCGCTTGCTGGGTTCTCCTGAGGGCACTCAATGAATCCACCCCTTGGGGTCTGGGAACCTGATATTAGAGAGGGAGTTTACCATAGATGGCAGCTGCTTTTTCCCATCAGCTTATTAAGATACGAGTTCTGGGGGCACCTGGGTGGCGCAGTTGGTTGAGCGGCCGACTTCGGCTAGGGTCATGATCTCATGGTCTGTGAGTTCGAGCCCCGCGTTGGGCTCTGTGCTGACAGCTCAGAGCCTGGAGCCCGCTTCGGATTCTCTGTCTCCCTCCCTCTCTCTCTGCCCTTCCCCTGCTCATACTCTGTCTCTTTGTCTCTCAAAAATAAATAAACATTAGAAAAAAAAAGATACACATTCTGGACAATAAACTGCATCCGTTTAATGTCTACAATTTGATGGATTTTGGCCCTTGTATGTATCTGGAGACAACGGCCACAGGCACGGTATGAAATATTTCCATCACCCCCAAGAGCTTCCTGGTACCCCTTCGCCGGCCACCCCTCCCGCTGCCCCCAGCTCCAGACAGCCGTGTCTTCGTAGTTCTTCAGATCGGTTTCTTGGCCCACCGCCTGAGCATTAAACCAATACGACGTATTTCAGGCTTTTGTGTGGCACCACTTCAAGGTACCAACTTCTACATCAGTTAAGAAAATGAGAAACAGAAAGAGAGAGACAGAGGGAGAAAACACCAATCAATGTCAGGATCAAAGCAGGGGGCATCACTACAGACTCTTCAGTCGGAAAAAGAATAACAGCATGCTGGGATTATATGTTCATAAATGCAGAATCTTACAAGAAGTGGAGACATCTGTTGAATAGTAACAGAGAAAGCTTTTGACCAAACAGTTCATCCATTCATAATAAACATTCTCCTTAAACTAGGACTATAAGCTTCCTCAAAGTAATAAACAACTACAGAGAGCCAGTGACCACATCACACTGATAAGAGTTGGGGCTTTCCTCTACGATCAGGAACGAGGCGAGATGTCCATTATTTCTTCCTTACCGCTTTTACCCAACCACAGATCTTAACCAGCGACGAGGTAGAAAAAGAAACAAAAGGCACACCAATTGGAACAGAGGAAATAAAATTTAGTGCCTATTGGAGGAAGACATGGTCGTTTGCAAAGAATCTACTAAAAAAAACGCAGAACTGATAACTGGGTCTAGCCAGGTTGCAGGGGAAAAAAATGAAATAAACAACAGTCAATCACATTTTTATATATTAATGAACACTTGGAAACCAAAACTGAAAACACGGTACCGTTGACAATTGCTCCAAAAAGCTTTTATCTTTTTTTACTTATTATTATTTTGGATGTTCATTTATGTTTGAGAGAGACAGAGAGACACAGCATGAGCTGGGGCAGGGCAGAGAGAGAGGGAGATACAGAATATGAAGCAGCTGTTGTAGGTTAACAAACCTGAGTCAATAATGGAAAACCATTAACCGGCTGTTCTGGCTTCTGTAAACTGCTTTGTGAATGTGTCTCCCGTTCACTGTTCTGACTAACTGTATGGTAACCGCTAAAACATTGAGATAGAAGCCTATGCAGTTCCCTGTTAGAGTCATCAGAAGGGGTTAACTGCCCGTCTCACTCCTGTAACTTCGCCTGCTTGCTAAATAGTTAACTTAGATTGCAGTGAGCTCTCACCCTACTGTTTTGAGCCGATCAAAGGAAGACCAACGTGCAAGAAGTCACGTAACTGCTGCCCGAGGTGTCTGGTGTGTCTAACTATAATTGGTCATTTCAAAGCTCCCTTAAGACAAAGAACCTTGAAGCAATAGGCCCCTGCCAACCAGTTAGGAGACGGGTAAGCAAAATGCCAAGTGTAACCTATGCCTTCTCTTTGACCCGGAAGTGCTACCGCAAGCTGTACACTCAAGACAAAGAAGTACATACAAACCCAAAGGACATGCACTCGAGCGTTGCTAGTAACTTCGTTCGGAATAGTCCCAAACTGAAAACCCCCAATTCCTATCAACAATAAAATGGTGAGTTGTGGCATGCCCACAGGATGAAATACGACACAACAACATAAAAGAATAATTGCTGCGGCGACTATACACTGTATTACTTTTCCTTTTACCTTCTTTCCTTCCTTCCTTCCTTTCATGCTTTCTTTTTCTGTCTCTTTTACTTTTTCCTTCCTGCCTGCCTTCCTCGGTCATCCAGGATCATCCTGGTAGGTATGTGCCGCTATCTCTAACCTGCCTATTTAAAAGTGTGGTTTTAATTTGCTTTTCTCGAATGGTTAGTGATATTGAGTGCTTTTTCACAGATGTGTTGGTTCATTGAAGATCTTCTTCTACGAAGTCTGCCCATCTAAAAGGAAATTAGGGGCTTGCTTCCATATGGACTCCTGGGGGTTTTAGTCTATTCTGTATATAAGCCCTTCATCCAAGAGAGGTAAGTTGACCTGTTTCTGGCTGTGGGCACTCCTGCCCTTTCCTACTCAGCTCCCGGAGCCCCCGTCACACCCGACACTGATTCTAGTCGCAACAATGCCCAGGCTGAACGCCCCCCGGGAGAGATCGGCCATCCTCCAATACCTCCACCAGGATCTCAGCCTCATGCCAGCCCCTCCTCGGCCAGATTCTGGGCCAGCCACGGGACACACGTCTCTCCCATTTGTCCCTCCTCCCCTCCCCTCTTCCTCGGGAGCAGGAAGGTTTTGCACGCCCGGCACTAAGGCAGTGATGAAAAGGGAAAATGGGTTCATTCAGGCAGGTGCCTGAAAATGTCACCCTGAATAAGAGATGTCACACTGCACCCTCACCTGTGGTCACACACACACACACCTCAGCCCACAGGTGTGGACCCCCGACACCTCTTGTTCGTGTGGCGCCGTGGAAAACCCGCACGAGAGGGCAGGGCCTGAGCAGGTTACCATCTAGTTGGAGAGAGAAGACCTAACACAGCTTCCGTAACATACTAGAACAGCGTGTGGGAACCAGCACACAGATAAGTTCGAATCCGGGTTTTAAAACTAAGCGTGTGCAACCCTAAGGGCTCATGTGGGCTGGGCCCAGAGGGGAAGTTTTTAGGGCACCTCCTTGCGAGAGTCTCTCCTTCCCCTTTTCAGCATGGAGGTGGGGGGAGGGGGTTCTCGGATAGCCTTTGGGGCACCCAGGAGGCGTCCCCACACATTTGCCACTCCGATTGAGGCTCAGGGGGAAGAAATAGACAGCTACGTCGGCCGGACACCTGTCGGGGGCCGGGCACGTGGGCGATCACGTTGAATTCTTGCAACACTCCAGAGAGAGAGAGCTTAGGACCCCAGTTTTCCAGGCGGGGAAACCGAAGCTCAGGCAAGCGGTCAGGAAAACCGCCCAAGATGGATGTCCCATGGTGGGCACCGAGGGAGCCGTAATTCGAACCCACGTGTGACATGGGGTGGGGGGTGCTTATTCTTTGCCGGGAGATGTGTGGACAGCGAGGGGAGGAGGAGGCAGTGTGCCTGGCCACTCACAGGTGTCGGAGGAGAAAGCCCGGGGCCCAGGGAGCCAGTTCTCCCAGGCAGGACTTTCCCCCTGAGCTCTCTGCCGGCCCGCAGGCACCTTCGAGGGGAGGCCCAAGGCCGCCTGGGGGGCGCGCTGACAGAGAGGCAGCAGCAAGAGGGAAGCAAGCACACCCAGGCCGGCGGCCCCTCTCGCCGTAAGGTCCCCAGCCCAGAAAGCTGGATCCCTCGCGTGCCGCGTGCAGGGACCCCATCTATTGTGGCGAAGCCTCCACCTCTCCCCTCCACCCTGCCTGCCCAGGAATGCCCGGGCCACACCCTGGGGCTGTGGGGAGGGGGCGGGTCACTCTGCGGATGGGGATCCACGGCGGCAGGGGTGGCAGGTGGTGGCCTGGCCCGCGGTCCTGCTTCCTCCGGCCTCGCTGTGTTGAAACGGGAATTCCACCGCCCCGACAGCAGGAGGACCTTGGACAGACAGCAGGCCCTGGACGAAGGCTTTGCCACGGTCCAAGACTGCCCTCTAAAGGACCGGGTCATGGCAAGCACCGGAGGTCACGACCCTTCGAGCCGGAGTCATTGTCCTCTCTACTCTGGGGAGCAGGCTCTGGGAGGGGCAGGGCACGACTCTGTCCCTGTCCCACAGGGGTAGTTTGCTTAGACCCCCAGTGGGCCATACTGACACACCTCCCTCCTTGGGAGTCAGAAAGAAGGATGGGAGGCCTCTGTCTCTTCTCCCAGGGAGAGTCTCTCCCCGTGCTCTGTGTAAGTAACTAAGGCCGCTGGAAGTCGAAGCCCAGGGTAGGGAGGCCCAATGGGCCTCAAGTTTGCTGGACCTGGGGAGGGCCCCCAACAGCCATCTTTGTAAAGGCCTTTGAAGGGACTTTGGGTCCTCCTTACAGAGCCTTCGTGAATCGGGCCTGATTGGAAGCATCACAAAGAGGACTGGATCCTTAAAGTGGGAACTGAAGAGGAGAAAGTAGCACTGTGTGGACAGCCGTGGCGCAGGGTGGGAGGGGGAGGCCCTGGAGCAGGGGGGTGGGGGGACCTCCTGGGGGGAGGGGGGAGACCTGGAGAAGGGAGAGGGGGAGGCCCTGGAGCAGGGGGGTGGGGGGCCTCCTAGGGGGAGACCTGGAGAAGGGAGAGGGGGAGGCCCTGGAGCAGGGGGAGGGGGGCTTCCTGGGGGGAGGGGGGAGACCTGGAGAAGGGAGAGGGGGAGGCCCTGGAGCAGGGGGAGGGGGGACTTGCTGGGGGGAGGGGGAGGCCCTGGAGCAGGGGGAGGGGGGACTTGCTGGGGGGAGGGGAGGTCCTGGAGCAGGGGGTGTGGGGCTTCCTGGGGGGAGGGGGGAGACCTGGAGAAGGGAGAGGGGGAGGCCCTGGAGCAGGGGGAGGGGGGACTTGCTGGGGGGAGGGGGAGGCCCTGGAGCAGGGGGAGGGGGGACTTGCTGGGGGGAGGGGAGGTCCTGGAGCAGGGGGTGGGGGGCTTCCTGGGGGGAGGGGGGAGACCTGGAGAAGGGAGAGGGGGAGGCCCTGGAGCAGGGGGAAGGGGGGACTTGCTGGGGGGAGGGGAGGCCCTGGAGCAGGGGGAGGGGGGCTTCCTGGGGGCACTTTAGGGAAGGAAATGCCCAGCGCAGGACAAAGGAAGCTGGAGGACACTTACCTTCCTGGACCTTCCTCTAGGCCGTCCTCCGACCTCCGACCTCCGGTGGGCCCCGCCTGCAGGGGGTGAAAGAGCACAGGATTATCGGAGGAAAACCTCGAACAGGATCTTCAACCACAGGGAAGCTGCCAGCTGGTGCTTGCGAGGTGGAGGCAAACACCCAAAATGAAGGCCAGGAAACAGAACAAAATACCGCCACTCCTCCTCGCTCCCCGGTGAAAACCCCCAGAAGGAAAAGGGAGATCGTAGGGAGACTAGAAAGTCCAGAAAAGGGAAGTACGAAGTGGGTGCGAGATGCCTCCACCGAAGGCGCCAACTCGAAGGCACAGACCCCTGGCCAGAACCAGTGTTCGTGTGGCCCAGACGGGAGCCCCGCCCCGCCCCCACCCGGGGGCAGTGGGCTGAGCGGCGGAGCAGCGGAGGTCTTGGGAGCCGGCGCCCCTCCAACGTGAGGGGGTCCCCCTGAAGTCAGGGCGCTGAGTCCCAGCTGGTTGCACGAAGGGCGGGCCTTCGAACAAAAGCCAGTTTCTGCCCAGACATAGCTCCGTGGTCTGCCCCAAACCCGCGGTGCTCAAGGGTCAGTCTCGGGAAGGTGTACGGTCCGCAGTGCGATTGCAGACACAACGAGCTCTTGTTTATGTGGATAATTAATATTTACCGTGGCAGAGGGGGCGCCCGGGTGGCTCAGTCGGCTAGGCGTCCGACTTCAGCTCAGGCCATGATCTCACAGTTCGTGGGTTCGAGCCCTACATCAGGCTCTGTGCGGACAGCTCGGAGCCTGGAGCCTGCTTCGGAATCTGTGTCTCCCTCTCTCTCTGCTCTTCCCCAGCTTACACTGTCTCTCTCTCTCTCTCAAAAATAAATAAACATTAAAAAATGTAATTAAAAATATTTACTGTAGCAGAAATTAAAACTGAGAACTTAAGACAAATTCAGCAATTCACTTAAAATAACAGGAACGAAACTGTTACATAATAACATAAATAACACTTTCAGGAAAATGATTCTGTTTCCCCAGACGCAAAAAACATGGCAGCGGGAAGTGTGGCTGGAGGCCCAGAGCAGCGTCTGCGCCCTGTCTGTTGTGATTGTTTTGGCCGAAGTCCGTGAAGGAAGACCAGTCGCACACAGATACGTAGCCGGCCAAGGGGAGACCTTAGGGAGCCCCCGCATGGGTGTGGGAGCCCCTAGGGGTCCTTGGGCCCCATTTTGAGAACTGCCAGGTGGATAACCGTTGTATTTAGTACAAAAGCCAAGCGGTACCAATAACAGGCAGTGAAAACTCAGGCTTGGTGTCTCCCCCGGGCACCCGTGTCCCTCACCAGAGACCAGGAATACTAGTGGTTCATCGTGCTGCCTTCCAGAAACACGCTACCTGCTCCCTTCGCCACCAGCGCCTCCCCGCTGGCGGCGTCCGGGACGCACGGCCTCTGTTGCGTCCCTCCGGCCTGGGGACGTTTCTGTGCCAACACAGAAGGTCGTGCCGAATCCCCGCCCTCATGACACAGGGGAGTCCTCGTAACCTGCATCTCTCGCCTCACGCGTAGGTATTTGTAAGAAGAATTCCTACAAGTGGCCTCAGCACGAAAGATGCACGCATTTCAAGTCTGATAGACATGGCCAAACGGCCCTCCAGGGAGGGGGACCAGGTTTCAACCCCCCCCCCACGCCGCACCTCGACGGGGAGGCATGACAATTCCTCAGCCTCGCTAACACAGCGTAGGCACCAGATTCGAGGTCAGGCCCCAGGGCGGGCACGCTAAGCCTCACCGTGGGTCTGGGAAGTGGAATCCGTCTGGGCGGCCCAGCGAGGGGGGCTCCTTCTGCACAGCGACCAGTCGTCGGAGGTTTACTGAGCGACTACACCCTGGGAGGCACCCTTTGGCCGCCTCCGGCCCCTGGTCCTGTGACGGACTCCCGCTCATCTCTCTAGTCCCACGAGTACGTCTGAATCTCTCCGCAGGGTGCTTCTGACTCACCCGCGCTCCTCCGAGCGTCTCTTGAACCCTACACAGATGCCCCGCCAGACCGTGACCTTCCAGACCAGGGCGTCTCACACAGTAATGTGCGAACAGGCCCCTGGGGGATCTGCTGAAATCGTAGTTTCTTTTGCGGGGGGCACGTGGCGAGGCCCAAGAGCCTGCGTATTTGGAGGAGCGCCCGGGTCTCGCCGTCGCACGTTAATTGACAAGGGTCCGGCGACCGTCCTCAAACTCCAGCATTAGTAAGAGGCCCCGGAGGGCTTGCTCAAACACAGCCTCCGGGGTCCAGCACCCGCTCCGGGGGTTCTGGTTCTGCAGGTCCGGGGTGAGGCCCTGGGATCTTGCGGCCAGCCCACAGACCACCCCCGGAGTGCCCGCCGGCGCCGGGCCCCGCCTGACTCCTCTGAGCTCCGCAGCTGCCCGGTGCGTGACCGAGACAGGGGGCACTTCGTGGACATGTGGTGAATGAGGTGGCAGCCGGCAGGAGCCAGACCCTGGACTCGGCCTCGGACCAGGCAGAGCGGGGAGAGGCCCACACGCCTACCTATCCACGGCTCACACCCTAGGCCTGAAACGTAGTGATCAGCCTCTTCATTCCTCCCTGCTTTCCCACGGGGAGTCACAGCTCCGTTCTCCGGGACGCCCCGTGTGGTTCCCTCCAGCCCCGTTCGGCTTCGTGGGCGCGGGCGTGGGGCTGGTGTGCTGGGACTGGGTTCTGCCGGCTGGATGCCATGAGGTCAGAAAACAGCCTGAGAGCTGGGGGTGCAGGTAAGGGGAGGGGGACAGTGACAATGGCCCGTGGAGTTAGGCCGAGAGGAGGCCGACGGTCTGCGGAGAGTGGACATACCCACAGTCCTGCTGGGGTTGAGGACCCGCTGGTGCCTCGTGGCAGACGGAGGAGGGTGGTGGGGGGTCAGGGGCTGGGGCGCTGGGAGCCACGGCATGAGGGGCTGTGGACGGTGTGACGGCGCGACCCGGGAGTTAGGGTCATGGGCCTGAGTGGCTGAGGAACAGGGAAGACGCGGCCATGGGGGGAGGGAAGCCCTTGGCCAGAGCGCTGGAGGAAAGCGGTGCTTCGGTGGAGGGTAACCTACGGTTTCAAGGCCCCCCGCCCCGTCCTGGGGCACCAGCCCTTCCACGGCGCGACTCCCCCGCTCCGACTCAGCGTGTCCTATCTCCCGACTCCTGGGCCGTGGCTGGGCTCGGTGACTTGCTTGGACGGACACGACGCGGCCAAGGCGACATGAGGTGACTTCCGAGGCCAGGCCTTAAGATGCTCTGCCGCCTTTGCTTGTGCCTGAGCCCCCCATGCGGTGAGGTCTGGCCTGGCTGGAGGTCGGGGGGGGGGGTGGGCCACGGGGAAAATAGAGGCACCTCAGTCCGCCCTCAGCGCCCACGGCCAGACACGGCCCCACGGGAACGCCCGTCCAGCCCGCTGCTCACGCAACAGGCGCCGTGGCGACGTGGACCCCGAGCTCGAGGCTGTCGGGCTGCAAAGACGAGGCACGTGTGCATCACGAAACCGGCACGAACGAGTACCAGAGAATGTTCGAGACTAAGGGCAAGCCAGGGCTGAGGTCTCGGTTTGTGAGAAAAGAGGGCTTTCTATTCTTTTCATTTATTTTTATTTTTTGGAGCTACTTTGAGTGAATGGCCTTGCTGTTTACCGTCAAAAGTCTCCAGGGGCCCCAGGCGGCTCAGTCGGTTAAGCGGCCGACTTCAACTCAGGTCATGATCTCGCGGTCTGTGGGTTCGAGCCCCGCGTCGGGCTCTGTGCTGACAGCTCAGAGCCTGGAGCCTGCTTCAGATTCTGTGTCTCCCTCTCTCTCTGCCCTTCCCCTGCTCACTCTCTGTCTCTGTGTCTCTCAAAACTAAGATAAAAAAAAAAGTCTCCTGTGTATACGATTAGGTGTGAATAAAGGGACCTGCAACCCCACCCCTGCCCCTACCCCCACCCTGCCCCTGCAAAAAACAAAACAAAACATAACGAGAAAACGTAAAACTCTCTGTGTTCCAGCATCTGTCTCTGTGGATGACTTCTGGCTGCAGAGATAGAGGGAGAAGGCTGCAGGGAGGAGGCGGCCTCTTGGACGATTCAGACAGGATGGCTTCTCGTCCGTCCGGCCTGGGTCACAGGCCTGCCCGACACCCTCGTGCACGTTGGGACACGGCCTGGCTCAAGAGGGCGGCTGGGCAGAGTGAAGGGGACAGATGATTCTGGACCTGCTTCCTCGGGTTTGCCAGGCTGGGTTTGCAGCACGTTGTGGGGCAAGACACAGCCCGGGGGCCACCAGGCGTGAGTGGGGGGGGAGACGGAGGTAAGAGAGAAGATTGCGGAGGAGAAAAGACCACGGGGAAGAAGCAGGGTGGAGGGAGAGGGGTGGCAGGGAGAGAGGCCAGGGGAGGAAATTAGACAAGGTAGGGATACAACGCCGTGGTGTGGAGGGGGCAGGGGCAGGCTACCGCCCAGGAGCCTCCGGTGTCTCCCAAAGGCCCTCTCGTCCCTCTGTGGGATAGCTGTCATCCGTCTTTGGTGCCCCGGCAGGGGCCCGGGGTCAGAAGCAACCGCTTTTGCCAAGGAGGCAGACAGCGGGGCCCGGGACAGGGTGGCAGAGAGGGTTCCATGGTCGCGGCACTGCCAGCCCCTCTCGGAAACTTACCTCCAGGTATAGCCCTTGACCCTGAAAGGTGTACCTCCATGACAAGCAGGCGGTCTTGCCCCGTCTCGGTTAAACAGAACCTAAGGTTTCTGGGATGTCGAGGTTGAGACAGGAAAGGAGAAGTGGAAACGGCTGCGTCAGCTTCCAGGGTCGTGGAGGAGACACAGAAAGGAAGTGTGGGAGGTGAAGGAAGAGGGTCAGCAGGCCGGATCGGGCTGACGCCGCAGGGGGCGCCCCCGTGGGGGGCCAGAGGCCTAGGCAAAGTCAATGTCAGAAGGCCGCGGTGTGCATCTCACTGACACTTCTGTCTGTTCCCACTACACCTAGGGCCACGGTCCCTGCCTCGGGGTGCAGCCCTGTGCGCGGGTGGAGGAGAATCTCCTGGGGGCGGAACCCAGCGGCAAAAGCCAGAGAGAAGCAGCCCTCGGCCCTCGGCGGCAGGCAGAGCTGTGATCTCTGTACGCCTCGTTTCCTCAACCCTCTGGCCCCACAGCTGGGGTGACTCCGAGGGGCTCCCGAGTTCCCCAGGGGGCCCGGGTACCACTTACCTTCTGCGGGAGCGGCTTTCTAAGGCCCCCTTTCCTGGCCCCCTTTCCCCTCCCCTGCGGTGTCTCCCGGGACCCCCCGCAAACACGCCGCTTGCACTGCGTTCCGTGGCAGGATTCGCACCTAACAGGGAAACCCAAATTAAGTCACGGTCGTCACGCTCGGCACCAAATCGTTCATCCGTATCGTATACATCTTCGCTCACACCACCCCTGCAAAGTAGGCATATTAGCCTTGTTCTACAGAAGAGGAAAGAGACAACAAATGTGTAAACAAGACACCCAGAGTTACCTCCTTGTCGGCTTAGCTGTCTTCTGCCTCCCTCTTCCCCCATCCGTCCGTGGACAGGCTGCCGAAGCGGGGAGACCCGACCCCGGTGACATTTGCAAAGCACATGAGCGTTTGTCTCTGAAATGGCGCTTTGTGAAGGCCACCAGAGTCCCATTTTGCAGAAAAGGAGTGGCGCCCGAGGGGGACGCCAGCGCGGCGGCAGAGCAGGTGTCGGCGGCTGTGGGGAGAGTCATGGGAAGCAGCCTTCAGCACTTTTCCTCGGGCCAGGGGCTCTGCGACGCTTGCCACCTCCGAGCTGACCTCGTGCGTGTGCTGCCAGCGAGAGCGCTCGGTGATCTCGTTCGGGCGAGCGGAAGCCAAGGCTTATCCAGGCGTGGTTTCCGGCAGGGGAGAGCTGGGATCTGGCCACAGCCTCGGTTGGACCATCGCAGCAGACAGGAACCCGGGCTCGGAAAGGAATGGCCGGAACCCAGCCCCCAGACCTGTCTGTACTCACTTGGGGCCGGAGGTTCCTTGAGATGAAACGGTTCGGTGGGGGGGGGGGGGGGTTGGTGGGGCGGAGACTGGGGCGCAGAGAGGGGCAGCAGACGGACAGAGGCGGAGGACCCGGGGGCCGCCGAAGAGAACCTGCTGTGTCTCTCAGGCTCTCAACAGGTTCATTTGGAGGAACAGGATCCAGCATTCTGGTTTAAATCCTTCCATCTGTAAGCTTTAAAAAAAAAAAAAAAAAAAAGACTACTCACTGACCACAAACCCTCCATGTCCTGCCCTCCCTTACCCCCCCAACACACACACACACACCACACACACACACACTATCTCAGCCTTCGATTGCTTCACAAATTCTGGGAACACCTCATACCACGTCTCCCCACTCAACTCCACCCAACCCCACCCCACCCCACCCCCTTAAGCACAGTTCCCCAGGGAGGAGCGCAGCTGAGCGAGCAGAGAAAATCCTTAGAGGGAGCCCAGCCTTGAGGAACCGGCCGCCGGCGGGTGTCGTGGCCATTCATGGACACCCGACCATACAAAAAGAAGAACTTTGCCCCCTTCTCGTCATTCTGAAAGACTGTGAACCCCGCAGTCCTAAAGCCTCACACAGGAAGCCGAGGACTTCCTGTTCAAGCGGGACGCCGAGCCTCGAATTCATGAAAATTCTAAAAGCTCCAGAAACACAGACTTCGTGGACCAAACCCCTGGAGACCAGAGTAAGTGGTGTCTGTCTTTTCTGTCTTGTGGGTTACCACCGAGGGCACTCTTGTTTCAAGACGTGCATGCGACCAAGGCTGTGGTCCTCACACTTGCAGGACGTTCCTCAAAGGTGAGGAATTCTTCGAGGGCCAAGCAAATGTCTAATTAGCCCGCCGATGCGTCTCCGAGGCAATTAATTATACAGCAATGCCGACAATGGGCGAATTTATGAGTCTGTGCGCTCGGATGTAAAAAGGGGTTTTCTCGCTCAAAAGGGAAGGCTTCTTGAGTGATTGGTTGTTGGTGACTGATTGAGAAAATCAGCCTTTCTAAAGCCGGTTAAGAAACAAGAGGCTCTCTCTCCGAAAAACTACTCAAGAGAAAATCACTTGCCAAATTTCTCTGTGTAAACAAAACCTAAACGTGGCGTATGAAGAAATTATAGCCAAAGGGAAATATTAGTTAGAAAAAAAACATTGCAGACGCCCGGGTGATTTGATACTGAATCGGTTTCTTGAGAAGACTAGAACTAAGGAGCCTCACGACCAGGACTGCTGATTTGTCTTTGGAGGAGGTAGGATTTTACCCTCCCGAAGACAGGGAGACGTCCTCTTGGGATGTATCCATTCTGTGCTACTAACAAAGAGGCAGGTCAGAATTTGTTCTGAAGATAGAGGGGCGTGGGGGCTCCCGGGAGATATCTACTTCAACAGTTCCTCCATTAAATCCCAAGTGCCCCAGACTTTCTGAGTTAGAAGCTCTCAGAAGTTTAGATAGCTGGTCTCCAGGCTGGGCACCGCTCACCTATGCTGGAGTCCCCACTCTGACCAGGAGGACAGCTCTAGAATATTCAGACTGCGGGCAGCGAAGGGCCGGTAAATGTTGAACCCCTGGCTCTCCCGGGCAAAAAGAGCCCTGATTTCTAGCATTTGTGGATTTCTACGGCGTCAATATCCCCACTGTGGCGGATTTGAAGCTACCAACCCCCCGAACGCAGAGTTGGGGAGAGGCGTACATGTTGGGTTTTACAAACCAGTATAAGCCAGCCACGGCACGCCCCCGGGCTTGGGTGTCTTATCCCCACAGCCTGCCCTTCTCTCTACTCAAAGACCTCGCCAGCTCCCAGGCTAGAGGATCTGGGCACTGCGAGCTTCCGGGCCCCAGGGCTCCAGGTGACCACCTTGCAATGACCTTGGGGCGGACTTTGCCGCAGACCGCTGCAGGGCTCAGTTGCAACACGGTCCTTCCTTCCGTCTCCCTGCAAGGCCCCTGCCGCCCCCGCCCCCCACCCCATCTGCCGCCCGGAGTTGTGGAGTTGGTGCCTGGTGCCTGACAAGTTGGGAAAACTCTAAATGAAGGGGGACGCGGTATGGGGTGGGGGAGGGGGCATGGTGAAGGTGATTCTCTGTTCGAATGGCCCTTGCAGTGCTGACTCCATCTTTGCCCCAATTCCCCAGAAACTGGGCTCATGGGCTCAGTCTCGCAGCCACGGCTCTTTGTGCCTCTCAGCTTCTGGTAGCTTCCGCCGTACACCTGCCAGCCCACCCGGAAGTGCTGTCTGCCAAGCCGACCTGTCCCTACTGGCAGGGGCAGCAGGCGTCAGAAACTGCCCACACAGCCTGGTTAGTGACTGCCGGCCCGGGCTTCTCCAGGAGGGGAGCTGGTCAGGTAGAGGCAAGCCCGGAGCTGGATGGATTTGACAGGAAACAACGGTCCCCCAGTCAGGATGCCCGACACCCCCCCCTCGACCCAGTCCTGTCCCGTGCGCCTTGTTTTCCAATGGCCACTGCAGAAATGTGAATTTTGTAAGCTGGAAACATTCACTAAGCAATTTAGAAGACTTAGAGCCCCCAGATTCACGGTGAGGGTTATGATGTGGGCACCGGCTACTTTACGATTCGGTGTTTATGTCAAATCAATTCAGCCGGCTGGGAACCTGCCGAAAATTTCAAAGCGTGGTTCGCACGGAAGGACTGTCCCTGTCCACCCGTGTCAGGCAGATCTCATTTTCCAGACGGACTACAGAGAGAGCCGGTGGGGAGACTTGGGGAGCGGGGTACATCAGCCAGAATAGGCTTGGGGCCTGGGACTGGCCTCAGAGAGGGGCCAGTGCAGGGAAGGAAGAACCCTAATATTTATTGATGGCCCCATGAATACCAGGGTGTGACTTTTCTCATACATGCCTTACCTTACAGCAGCCCTGCAAGGTTGGCGTTAACTTCCCGCAGTACAGACGGGAACCTGAGGCTCAGAGAGGTAGATTAACTTACCCAAAGTCACACAGCTGGGAGGTTACGCCAAAGCCCATCCATGCTGCCTTCGGGGAGGTGTCTTCAGGAAGTGATTGGAACAGATGGAAATAGCGTGCCAAACGTCAGGGCCTGGGAGAAGTCGTATGAAGTGGTTCTTCTGTGGTTTTGTTTGTTTCAAGGCCACCCTGGGTAAAAATATCTAAGAGCGTATTTCAGCAAGGCTCCGGCTACCTTCTGGTTGCTGCACGACACCTCACGGCTGGGGGCCATTCTGAGCTCTTCCCCTGCCCCCCGCCCCCTTCCCCTTCCCACCAGGTCCCCCCACTCCTCCCAGACAGAACTTTCCTCTGAATCTCCCTCACGGCTCTCACAGGCAGTCTACTGAGTTACCCGTGGACCCACCTGCGCCCCGTCTGGGCTGTAGGACATGAGCGAGGCTGACCCACTCTGGCGCCCTCAGGGTCCTCCTCTACTAAGGGATGGGCTGGCCTTCTAGAATTTCACTCTGGCAGCGCTGTGGGTCTTGCGGGTAGGATAATTTTTGTGTCGCAGGACATCGCTGGCCCTGCCCAACGAACGGCCAGACAGAAGCATCCCCTGGTCTCTGGGGCCGCCCCCTCCTCCCGGCAAAAGAGGCCCACGCATTCTTATGTGCCCCCAGGGCGCTAGGTCGTCCCTGGCTAAGAACCTCTTAAGTCCGCATAGCCATGAAGATCCCTCTGCAAGTTCTGGACTCCCAGCATCCTTCCGGGGACCCCACGGTGCCCTATCGTGGCTCTGCGATTGGAGGCAGGGGCGCCAGGGATTTCGGGCATGCAGACGAGAGCGACTCACAGCCCGAGTTTTATCTCCACCAGTCGCTCTCATCGGTTTGTGTCCCTACCATTTTGAATTTCTACACCGTCCCCTCTAAATGGGGGGACGATAGTGGCACCTGCTCGGGGAGGAGGGGTTGTCTAGCCCTAAGTCCAATGCCAAGACCACGGGAAGCACTGGCTAGGAGGGGTGGGGCGAGACCTTCCTCCGACCGCGCTCTGTCTCCAGCCCGGACTTCTGCTGTGCGACCCTTCCTGCCACAGTGATGGAATGGACCCCTCATGCGTTCTTTTGTTTACCGCCTATGCCCCCGTTAGGCCGCAGCTTCCACAAGGGCAGAGGCGACCCGGGGCCCCCTTCCTCGGTGTTGCATCCCGGGGGTCTGGTACACAGTCGGTGCTCAGTAAAACGGCTCTCGGACGGTCGAAGGCTTCTAACTGTCCCTGCGTTGTCTTTGTTGTCCAGAGCCCACCGCCCTTTCTCGGCAGAGACTCGCGCCGGGATGACAGAGGCCAGCACGGAGGTCACGGTCTCTACGGAGAACTACGAGCCGACGACGGAATATGACTACGAAGGCATCACGCCGTGCCAGAAGGCGGCAGAGAGGGCCTTCGGGGCCCAGCTGCTGCCCCCCTTGTACTCGCTGGTCTTCGTCGTGGGCCTGGTGGGCAACGTCCTGGTGCTCCTGGTGCTGGTGCAGTACAAGAGGCTCAAGAGCATGACCAGCATCTACCTCCTGAACCTGGCCGTCTCCGACCTGCTCTTCCTCCTCACGCTGCCCTTCTGGATCGACTACAAGCTGAGGGACGACTGGATTTTCGGCGACGGCACCTGTAAGCTGCTCTCGGGGCTTTACTACGTAGGCCTGTACAGCGAGATCTTCTTCATCGTCCTGCTGACGGTGGACCGGTACCTGGCCATCGTCCACGCCGTGTTCGCCCTGCGGGTCCGCACCGTCGTCTTCGGGGCCCTGAGCGGCGCCGCGGCCTGGGTCCTGGCCGTCCTGGCCGCCATCCCGGGCTTCTACTTTTCCAAGGCCCAGCGGGAGTTCACGCATTTCACCTGCGGCCTCTACTTCCCGCACGAAAACCTCAAAGCCTGGAAACAGTTCCAGGCACTGAAGCTGAACACGCTGGGGCTGGCGTTGCCGCTCTTGGTCATGGCCGTCTGCTACACGGCGATCATCAGGATTCTGCTCCGCCGGCCGAACGAGAAGAAGGCCAAAGCCGTCCGCCTGATCTTCGTCATCATGATCGTCTTCTTTCTCTTTTGGACGCCCTACAACCTGGCCCTGTTGGTCTCTGCTTTCCAAGACAGCCTTTTCTCCGACGAGTGTCGGCAGAGCAGACAGCTGGACGTGGCCATGCAGGTGACGGAGGTGATCGCCTACACGCACTGCTGCGTCAACCCCGTCATCTACGCCTTCGTGGGGGAGAGGTTCCGCAGGTACCTGCGCCAGCTGCTGCACCGGGTCCTGGCCGTGCGCCTGGCTAAGTGGCTCCCCTTCCTCTCCTCGGAGAGGCTGGAGAGGACCAGCTCCGTGTCCCCCTCCACGGGGGAGCATGAACTCTCTGCGGGGTTCTGACTCGGGCCCCCGGAGGCCGATGCAGGACCCAGCCAGGGTGACCTGCCAAGGCACGCCGACCCGAGCTGAGGCAGGTGGGGTCACGTGGCCACATTGGGACCCCTGATGCACCACGGAACTGCAGCCACGTGGGAGTGAGTGCGTTTAAAGACGGCGTGGATTAACTTCCCTCCGGGCCATGAGTGTCCTCCAAGAACTTCTCCCTGGTAGGAAGGAGATGAAAGAGCCAAATGGGACATTCCGGAAGACTGGGGTCAAGGATGCCCTCAAAGCGCTTGGGCCCAAACCGGATTTCAGATTTGTGAGCATTAACGTTGGCCAACAGAGCCCCGTGCCCCACCCCCCACCCCTCCCCGCAGCCCCTGCCCCTTCCCGCCCCCCACCCCCACCCCTCCAGCCAACTTGGAAGTAGTGATTTCTGCCTTTGACTTCACTCTGAGTGGAGAGCCAATCAGGAGCCCGCAGCCCCTCCCCACCCCCACCTACCGCACCCCTACCACCGCTGCAGGGTTTAGGCTTTTGGAAACCCTGAGGAACAGAGAACTCAGGGTGGGACCGCCAGAGCCCTAGTGGGAAACAGGATTGCGGAACTGCCGTCGGCGGTAGAACCGAGAAAGCCCTTCGCCAGAACATTGATATTCGCAAAACCCAAACAGTTCGGGCGGTGGGCTAGACACGGGTCACACGCCCGACGCGGTCACCATTTTCTTCTTTCTGAACGTTTTCCGGAATCTCCCTTCCTTGCAAGTTGGGGGCACGCGGGAGCACGCTCTGATGGCTTCATCGCAGAAATTACTACAAGGCGAAAGGAGACGGGGTGATTTCCCCGCTCCGCTTCTCCCCTGCCAAGCCGTCTGGTTTCCCGGATCAGAGTTCCGGCCGCCACCTCGGACCCAGCTACAGAAAAACGACCTGGTGTGCAAGCTGACAGTGTCCGAGGCCGAGAGGGAGGGGAGTGCCTGCCAGGGAGGGAGAGGTGGGGACCCCGTCTTCATGGAGAAGGTGGAGAGGCCCCTTAACTCAAAGGAACATATTTCTCCCCACCGTCCTCACCCCTCCTTCTCTCGCCAGGGGCCTCCGGGTTCTCACGATTCTTCCCTTTCCCCTCAGATACGTGTTTCTTTAAAAATCATTTCCCCAATAGCAAAAGTAGCTCAGGGGCGCCTGGGGGGCTCAGTCGGTTGAGCATCCGACTCCGGCTCAGGTCATGATCTCGCGGTCCGTGAGTTCGAGCCCCGCGTCGGGCTCTGTGCCGACAGCTCGGAGCCTGGAGCCTGCTTCGGATTGTGTGTCTCCCTCTCTCTCCGCCCCTCCTCGGCTCATGCTCTGTCTCTCGAAAATAATAAATTAAAAAACAATTAAAAATAGCTTAAAAACACAAAGAGAATAAGAACACACGAGAACCACCCACAATCTCAGTGCCCAGAGACAACCACTGTGCATTCTTTGAAGTATTTTCTTTTATTTCGATTTTTTTCCCCCTGTGTGTATTTATGAGGGTGGCAAAGGTGGACTCCAACTGTACTCCTGTTGTTGTTTTTAGGTAGAAGTTTCCTGGGGTCACTTTCCCAGGTGAATAAATCATTTTAAAGCATTGTTTCTGACGGCTGCCCTGAACCCCACGGCAGGGACGCGCTCTAATTCATCCACGCGTCTCCCCATTTTGCCTGCAGGAATCGATTCAATCCAGCCCTGACTGAGGACGGACGTGCTTCCTGCGAAGCGAGTTCTCGGAGCTCTGGGAGGCACAGGGGCACGGGGTGCCGGGAGAGCCCAGCCGGGATAGATGGGGCGGCCCTGGAGCCCGCGGGGCCTGGGCAGCAAAGGGGAGGAAGGGATCCATCGGTCAGGAAGTACCTTCAGGTGGGAGGGGCGGGGGATGGCGGGAGCGCCCGGGCGGCTCAGTCAGGTAAGCGACCAACTTCAGCTCAGGTCGTGATCTCACTGTGTGTGAGTTCGAGCCCCGCGGCAGGCTCTGGGCCTACAGCTCAGAGCCCGGAGCCTTGTCTGGAGTCTGTGTCTCCCTCTCTCTCTGCCCCTCCCCTGCTCGCTCTCTTTCTCTCTCAAAAATAAACATTAAAAAAAAATTTTTTTTAAGGTTTTTATTTTAATTCCAGTTAGTTGACACACAGCGTGATATTAGATTCTGGTGTACGGCAGTGATTCGGCACTTGTGTCCGTCACCCCGGGCTCAT
This sequence comes from Paguma larvata, assembly GCA_030068075.1. Taxonomy (NCBI): domain Eukaryota; kingdom Metazoa; phylum Chordata; class Mammalia; order Carnivora; family Viverridae; genus Paguma; species Paguma larvata. The sequence goes on along the minus strand of CM057842.1, from coordinate 14,960,980 downwards.
CACAAGGGCACTCCTTCATCCCCTTCACCTGTGTCACCCATCCCCCCGCCCACCTCCCCTGGGTCACCATGTTCATTCTCTACGGTTAAGAGCCCGTTTCTGGGGTGATCTTTCTCCAGCTCTCAGAGAAGAGATCTGACGGCCTCTGCCAGGGCCCCTCCTCAGTTACTCGGGACACCTCCAGCCTTCCCCCCTGTCTTCCTGTCTCCGCCTTCTCTCCTTGCTCAGGTGCACGCCGGTCATGCCCTACCTCCGTGTCACTGCGGTTTCTATCACTTCGTCCTTCAGAAAGGTCGCCAGAACGGCACAAAGAACCCCCATATGCCTCGTCCAGATTGCCCGGCGGTCGGCATTTCAACACATTTGCTTTAATTCATCGTTTTCTCTCTCCCCCTCCCTCCCTCTCTCTCTCAACAGATAGACAGACAGATCGATGGACATAAATGCACTCTTTTACCCCAGGACCATTCGAGGGCGGGTCGCAAATACGATGCCTTATCAGCTTTTCGTGCCTCAGAATGATTTTACCAGCAACAAGGATGCTCTCCGACAGACTCAAAACAGGAAGCTGACTGACACTATCACGGCATAGTCTGTAGCGTTCTGTCGCGGTCGGCAAAGACCAGAGAGGTCTGCAGAATGGTTAGAAAGCCGGGCCGGCTAAGTAGACAGTGGTTCTAGATCTGGGACTCTGAGCCGCTGTTCACTGAGCCGGCCCGGCTTTCTAACCATTCTGCAGACCTCTCTGGTGGTCGCTGACCGCGACACTTCGAACGCTGCCGTCACCTGGAAAATGCTTCCTCGCTGTGGGTTTTCCTGATGATTAGATTCTGGTCGTGCAACTGGGGCAGGGATCTCACGGAAGTGAGACGTGAGCTACCGTGCTCTCAGGGCGTCGTGTCAGGAGGCCACGGCGTCAACCCCTCCCCCTCGCCGAGGATGTTGAACTTCAACTTGCTTTAGAAAGTCTCCACCAGGCTTCTGCCCCGGACAGTACACGGGACTCGTGTCTATTATTAGTTGGCCCTTCGCCGTAGAGAAAAAGCACCTTTCCTCTTCCGCTTATGGATTTATCCGTTCATTTATTTATATTGTCATGACCTCATGGATTCCTTTCTCGTTCAATGGGATAGAATCTGATATTATCTTTAAGCGTTTGGAGGTACAGCCTGTCCCAGGTCTGTCCAGTGAGGGCCCTTCAAGCTCGATCTGATGTCTTTCTGCTTCTCTTTCCATCAGTTTTTGAGCTCATACGTCCTTTTGGGCCCAGAAGGTGTCAGATTCTACCCAGCCCCAGCGACCAGCGACAAAGCGAAAAGGCAACCTACGGCACAGGAGAAAATATTTGGAAGCCACGTATCCGTAAAGGGTTCACGCATCCCACACGTACAAGGAACTCGCACAAGTCAATAGCAAAACACCAAATAACCCAGTTTAAAACGAAGCGAAGGGGCCTGCAGAGACATTTTCCCAAAGAAGATACACAAACGGCCAACAGACACGCGGCGAGGTGCTCGACCTCCCTCCTCCTCAGGGAAATGCAAATCGAAATATCACCTCACCCCTGTGAGAATGTCTAGTCTCAAAAAGACAAGAGAACAGATTCTGGCGATAACGTAGGGGATAGGGAACCCCGCACACTGGCGGTGGGAAGGTCAGCTCAGTCGGTTCAGCATCCGACTTCGGCACTGGTCCTGATCTCACGGTCTGCGGGTTCGAGCCCCGCGTAGGGCTCCGTGCTGACGGTGCGGAACGTGGTTGGGATTCTGGCTCTCCCTCTCTCTCAGCCCTTCCCTTCCTCTCAAAATAGTAAATACACATTAAAAAAATGGAATGCCCAAAAGCAGAAGTCTTATTCTAAGGAATTTTTTCCCCAGTTTTATTGAAAAAGAATCATCATATAATCACCGTACGTGTTTAAGGCATACGGCAGGATGGTTTGAGTTTACATATTTTGGGAGAGGTTTCTATAGCAGGTCCTGCTAACATCTACCTTCTCATACAGACACGATTAAAAAAGAAGAAGAGAGGAAAAAGGTTTTCTCCTTGTGATGAGAACTCGTAGGATCTACTCTCTCAACGCCTTTCCTGTATACCACACAGCCGCATTATCTGCGATCATTATGTCACACGTCACCTCTCTAGGACTGACTAATCCTCCAACTGCAAGTTTGTACCTTTTGACCCCGTCCCTCCAATTCCCTCTCCTCTGCCCTCTGCCTCTGGTGACCGCAGATCCCATCTTATTTTCTGTGAGTTTGTTGTTGCTTTTGTTTTTTTGATTCCTAGATAGGTGACATCATAGAGCATTTGTCTTTCTCTGTCTGACTTCTTTGACTTAGCATAATGCCTTCGAGGTCCATCCATGTTGTCACACGTGGTAGGATTTCCTTGTTTTTAATGGCTGAATAATATCCCATTGTATATATACACACCACAATTCTTTATCCATTCATCCACCAATGGACACTTAACATCGTTTCCCTACTTATAACATTATTTCCATGATTATAAATAACGCTGCTATGAACACGGAGGCGCACATATCTTTTCGAGTTAGTGCTCTCATATCCTTCGGACATATTCTGAGAAGTGGAATTGCTGGAGCAGGGGATAGTTCTATTTTTAGTTCTTTTGAGGAAATCCCATACCGTTTTCCATAATGGCTTTTCCCATTTATGATCTCGCTCTTTGCCCCATCCACACCGGTGTTTGTTACCTCTTTGTCTTTTTGATGACGGTCTTTAAAGGGGTGTGAGATGATATCGCCTCATGACTTCAATTTGCATCTCTCCGATGACAAGAGATGACAAGTGAGCGACTTTTCATATACCTGTTGGCCTTGCGTCCATCTTCTGTGGAGAAATCTCCAGTCAGGTACTTCGCCCATTTTTCAATTGGCTTACTTGCTGTTTGTTGTTTTTGTTTGTTTGTTTTTGGCTTGTTTTGTTGTGATCGAGTTCCATGAGTTTTTTTTTACCTATTTTGGATATCAACCCCTCATCAGACGTATGGTTTGCAAATATTTTTTTCCTTTCCACAGCTTGTCTTTTTATTTTGTTCATGGTTTCTTCTGCTCTGCAGAATCTTTTTAGTTTGATGTGGACTCACTTGTTTATTTTTTATTTTGTTGCCTATGCTTAGGTAGCAAACTCAAAAAAAAATCATTACCAAGATCCATGTCAAGGAGCTCTGTTCCAGTGTTTTCTTCTAGGAGTGTCGTGTTTCAGGTCTTATACGGAAGTCTTTAATCCATCTTGAGGTCATTTTTGTGAGTGGTATAAGACAGGGGTTCAGTTTCATTCTTTTATGTGTGATATCCAGTAAGTTCTGGTATGTCGTTTTCATATTTTGTTTATCTCAGGGAACTTTGGTATCTCCTCCTTTAATTTCTCCGTTGATCCGTGAGCTGTTCAGAAGAGTGTTGTGTAATTTCCGTGTGTTTGTGAGCTTTGCAGTTTTCCTCTTGTGGCTGATTTCTAGCTTCATGCCATTGTGGCCTGAGAAGTTACTTGGTGTGATTTCAATCTTCTCACGAAGACTTGTTTTGTGACCTAACACACGGTCCGTCCTGGAGAATGGCTCATGTCCACGTAAGAGAACTGTGTATTCGGCTCTTGTTGGGTGGGATTTTCAGCCTATGCCTGTTAGGTCCATTTGGTCTAGAGTGTTGTTCAAATCTGCCGCTCCCTTCTTGATTCTCTGTCTGGACGATCTATCCCCTGTTCACAGTGGGGTAGTGAAGTCCTCGGCCATTACTGTTTATTATTACATATTACTGTTTATTTCTCCTATTGCTATGTTTCCTCCCCATTTAAAAACTTTATGTAATTAGGTGCTCTGACGTTGGGCACGTAAATATGTACAATTGTTTTATTTTATTGACATAAAACGAGCTTCTTGTCTCTTTTCTAGTTGTGGGTCTATTTTGTGTGATAGACGTACAGCTACTCCTGCATTTTGTTTTGGTTGCCATTGGTTTGAAATGTCTTTTTCTAACTCTTCCCTCTCAGGTTATGAATGTCTTTATGAGTTTCCCGAAGGCAGAGTATTATTGGATCTTATTTTTTTACCATTTTTTTAATGTTTATTTATTATTTTTGAGAGAGAGAGAGAGAGAGACAGACAGACAGAGCATGAGCGGAGGAAGGGCAGAGAGAGAGGGAGATACAGAATCCAAGGTAGGTTCCAGGCTCTGAGCTGTCAGCACAGAGCCTGATGTGGGGCTCAAACTCACAGACTGCAAGATCATGACCTGAGCCGAAGTCAGACGCCTAACTGACTGAGCCGCCCAGGCGCCTCTTGTTGGATCTTATATTTTACACATTCAGCCATTCTATGTCTTTTAATTGGAGAATTTAATCCATATATGTTTAAGGTAATTACCGATAAGTAAAGACTTGCTATTGCTGCTTTGTTTCCTGGTTGTCTTCTTTCTTTCTTTCTTTCTTTCTTTCTTTCTTTCTTTCTTCTCTCTCTTTCTTTCTTTGAAGTTTATTTATTTATTTTGAGAGAGAGAGAGAGAGTGCATGCATGCACAAGTGGGTGAGGGGCAGCGAAAGAGGGAGAGAGAGAGAATCCCAAGCAGGCTCCACACTATCCATGCAGAGCCCAGTGTGGACTTGAACTCACAAACCATGAGACTGTGACCTGAGCAGAAACCAAGAGTCGGCAGCTTAACCTACAGAGCCACCAGGCGCCCTTCCTGGTTGTTTCCTGGACCCAGTGTTCCTTGTTTCTTATCCTGCTGTCTTGTTTTGTGTTTTGATGTCCTTGGGTATCAGTATCTTTGATTTCTTTATCATGTTACTTTGTGTAATTACTTTGGGCTTTTCCCTCGTGGTTACCATAAGGCTTACCTCCGCCATCTTCAACTAATGACACCCCATTTTAGACGGATAACACTTCACTTCACTAGAATTCATAAATGTTGCACTTTTACCTCTCCTCCCCCTCACATTATAGCTTGTTGCCATTACAATATCCATGGTTTTCTATATTGTGTAACTAATAGCAAATTATTATAATTCAAGTTTTTTTCTACACTTTTTTCTGAACCTTAAGCTAGTTGTATATGAGTTACGCATCACTATTACTATATTGCAGAATCTAACTATGACTACTTCTTTACTATTACAATGAGATTTATGTTAGTTTTTTATGTTTTTGCGATGTTAATTAGCATTCCTTTACTTCCACTGAAAGAACTTCCTTTAGCATTTCTCGTAAGGTAGGTCTGCGATGGGGTTTTTAATGTGGATCATTTTCTTTTCTTCCTCATTTAAAACACTGTGGTAAAATACGCATAAAATTTACCATCTTAGCCATTTTTAAGGGCACGGTTCGGTACATTAGAAATGCGTTCGTCACGTTGGGTAACGAATCACTGCCGTCCATCTCCAGAGCTCTGAGATCTCGTAAAACTGAAACTCCATACCCGCTAAACACTAATTTCCTATTCCTCCCTCCCCACAGACTCTCATATACGTGGAATCGTGCAGAATTTTCTCTTTTTTGTGACCAGCTATTTCACTCAGCATAACGTTCTCAGGGTTCATCCACGGTTGCGGCCTGTGGCAGAGCTTCCTTCCTTTTTAAGGCTGAATAATCTTCCGCTGTACGATGGACTCTTTTCGCTTACCCATTCACTTGTTCACAGGCACTCGAGGTGCTCCCATGATTTAGCTATTGGGAATAATGTCGCTACGAACACGAACGCCAACTATCTCTTAGAGATGGCTCTATACTCAGAAATGGAAACGTTGGTAAAATTCTAATTTCTTCTTCTGTGTCAAGAATCGGTATTATTGTTTCGTACATTTTGTACGATTTTTAATTTAGGCAAATGATATCCGTCTCTCCTTTTTCAACACGGCGTGTGGTTCGCAAGCTCGTCTGTGTTGCCGTGTAGAGTATCCAACGCACCTCCTTCACCTGCTGCACGGTACTCTGTAGAACGTGTCTTCACCTTTTACCAGTCAGGATACTCTCCCAGGGATGGGGGCCAAGACTGCTTCCAACTCAGTGCTCTCATAAATAAGGCATTGATATCCTCCTCCCGACTTGGATTTGAAACGCTGGGCCGCAAGAAGACGTAAGCGAGTTCGGTGTCCCTCGCTTCCCACTGTGCCTGAAGGTTCCTCTCCCCACGTCCTTCCAACACTGTGTTATGCTGCTTTCCAGTCTCTGCTGGTCTAACAAGCAAAGGGACACTCATAGTTGTTGCATTTCACATTTCCCCAATTACCGACGAGTTAGAATACCTCTTCTTCTGTTTGTGAGGCTTTGGAGTTTCTTCTGCAAAATACTTGTTTTCATCTCTGATCGTTTTTTCAGTTGGGTTTGCCGTCATTCCTTGGTGATTTGCAAAAGTCTTTTGTATTTTCTAGATTTTCATTTCTTTTTTTTTTTAATTTTTTTTTTTGAGAGAGAGAGAGACAGAGCGCGAGTGAGGGAGGGGCAGAGAGACAGAGGGAGACACAGATTCCAAAACAGGCTCTGGGCTCTGAGCTGTCAGCGCAGAGCCTTGACGCGGGGCTTGAACTCGGGAATGGCGAGATCATGACCTGAGCTGAACTGAGACATGTAACCGACTGAGCCCCTCAGGTGCCCCAGGATTTTCATCTCTTAAGGAGCCCAAAAGTCCATCAACTGATGAATGGATAAAGAAGATGTGGTTTATATATACAATAGGATACTACGTGGGAATGAGAAGGAATGAAATCCTGCCGTTTGCAACAATGTGGATGGAGTGGGAGGGTACTATGCTGAGTGAAATAAGTTAGTCAGAGAAAGACAGATACCAAATGTTTTCACTCATATATGAAACTTGAGAAACTTAACAGAAAACCATGGAGGAAGGGGAGGGGAAATTACAGAGAGGGAGGGAGGCAAACCATAAGAGACTCTTATACAGAGAACAAACTGAAGGTTGAGGGGGGAGCGGGGGAGAGGGGGAAAATGAGTGATGAGCACTGAGGAGGGCACTTGTTGGGATGAGCACTGGGTGTTGTATGGAAGCGATGAATCATGGGACTCTGCCCCCAAAACCAAGAGCACGCTGTATACACTGTATGTTAGCCAACTCGACAATAAATTATATTTTTAAAAATGCTTTAGACATCACAAATGACTTCTATCATTGTCTCAGCTATAGAGTACTTTGTGCATAGGATCCTCTATGGAACAGGAATCTTTAATCTTGATGTAATGAAGTCTGTGAAATATTTTCTTTTGGCTTATGCCATTTACATGTAGTTGAAGTACTCCTTCCCGCCCCTTAAGTACTAATAGGTTTCCATTTTGTCACATATATTTATTCCTTTGAGCGTAATACATTCTCTTTCTTATTCAGGACTTTAATCAGGTGTATGATGATGGCAAGTTGCTTAATGACTCAGAGACTCCACCTTCATGATGGAGAATATAGCATCTAGCTAACAGGGCAGTAAGGACGATTAAATGAGCTAATGCATTTGGAGTGCTGAGAAGCGTACCTGGCACATAGTACCATATAAGGGATCACTGTTATAATTAAAACACATGTATTTATTTGAGTATAATATTTAGTAAATTATTTACCATGTGACAAGGTAGTAAAAAATAAAAACGGCGATTCTAATAACTAAAGCTTGAGAAGCACCGACCGGATGGAATCGATTTTGATTTTTCCACACGTAGTGGACTCCGTATCGGCAGGGGCGAGTAGACACCCTGATATGGGCTGGCTTCTACGTTTCCTTCCCTGTCACGCTCATTTCCTCCTCTCGATCAGGCACTCCGAACTCCGTGCAATAACGACCGCCTTCTACCGTGAAATTTGCTGGGTAAAATTTTGAAGAAAGAAGCATGAGTTTTAAGTCCGTAGCTGTCATGCTGTTCGGACAAGTTCGGTGCAGTCGGATCTCTGCGTTGGGCAAGAATCTGGACAGAGTAGGGTTTGCCTGCTCTGAGGTTGTCCAACACTTATTCTGGTCCTTCATTTCCTGTTCCTGCTTCCTGTGGCAAGAACGGTGTAAAGACTGATACCTGGATGGCAGTGAAGGAGCAAGGGTTGTGTCTAAGGAGAGCTGATAGGGCTCGCAATCTGTGTCCACCCCTGGGCTTCCTGGAAGCAGGAAGGGGTTAATCAGGTAACCTCCCCCCCATCCCCCTGCCATGCCCCTCGGGAGGGAGCACTTGCTTAACTAGAGTTTCCCTCCTGCTTTAGCCTCACGCGCCTGCCCCGCCCCCCCCCCCCCCAGAGCACCTCCATCAACCCGCTGCCATGGGTGGGTGGGCTTGCTTGCCTTGGGCCCAGACTTTGGGATCATTTAAAGTACAGGGACCCCGGAAACCTGGCACTATGAGATGTTCTGAAGCCATCAGTAGAAGTTTTAGATACAACTAATGTATAGAAACCCTGTAAGTCTCTTTTGCTACCCGGCCTTGTGGGAAAGCAAGGGGGAGCAGTCCCTGGCACTGAAAAGAGAAAAGTAGGGCTGCTAGCAAATTTCACTTATCCATTTATGTGTTTATTCATCCATCCAAATGTCACTCCCCACTCACGCCTTCATCCATCCCTTCATTCGGGACAAGCTCCTGACCACTGGGAGAAGCATCCGCCACGCCCGCGGGCACTGGAGCCTTCCATGTGCCAGGAAGGGGCAGGAGCCACGTAAGGTGGTCAGTCCAACGGGGGCGGGGGGGGAGGGAAATCCATCCAACGAACTGATTTTGGCCCCAGACTCGGAAGGCCAGCACCAAATTACTTTGTAGCTTTTGTCCAACCTCCGGGGCGTTGTGTCCTGGCTCTTAATTTAACAAATCTAAAACTCCCTCGGAGAAACCAGGCGAGACATTCTCAGCAAATTTCAAAACAGAAAAGTATTTTATTGAGGGAGAAATGTGCCCGCTTGTGGATCAACACACGTTACAAAGTGCGCAACACACAGACGTGATACAAACAATGACACGAACCCGCTGAAACTAAAAACTAAGACAAAGTGGCCCAAAGTCAACACCGGTGATTCATAAGGCAGCCTTAGCAATCAATAGGAAAGCCACTGGGATTTTTCCATCACACAGCTATTCTGTACACCCAACTGTTTTATCAAATGAACTCGGATATAAATGGATAGGTCGCAGAAGAAACGCAACAGCCATTAAAATACTAATCGCAATAGTAATAAGAGAAACGCGATGGAAACGAGATACCTCTTTTGTTTGATAAGAGGGTGGAGAGAGTTTAATTCCGTAAATGAAAATACCCAGTGTGGGTAAGGACTTGGCCAACAATGTTTAACAGCTATCTAAGAAAGGGGTTTGGCCCAGGGCGAGCCCCTCATTTGACTTGCGTTTCCTTCCAGTTTTCCTCAGAAGGAAAGTTTGGGGCATTTTCTTTGAAACAGTGTCACACTCTAGCAATTTCCTCCCATTTCTTTGAGGCGCGAGACACAGTGCAGGAAGCTGACACATTGTAGCGTTCACGCTTGACCTCCCCCCCCCCCCCCCGCCCCGTGCTTGTCACCACGATGCGGCCCTGCAGGCTTTGCTTAATTCAATACTTGGTTCCTAAGAGGGAGACAGAAAAGGAGAAGTCCCCCCCGTAATTTAAATGTTGAATGTGTGTCTTTATAAAACTGCAGAAGTTCAAGTGGCTATGTACTTCTGTTTTGTCAAAACTCAGATTTGCTTTATCGTCACCAGGAAGCAGGGCTGAGCTGTCCTGAAAGTAAATATAATGGGCATCGTGAAATGCGACCGCAGAAAGGCTGCGAGGATGTTGTCCACAGCTGTGCTCACGACGAGGGAGAACGAAAAAGCCCCTGAGGGCCCGCATTCATTTATAGCAATGGATAAAATAGACTGCTTCTTCCTGCTTTGAGGAGGCACCTTTTGTATACTGATGACAAACAGGGGAGCGAAAACAACAACAAAATGACCAGTGACATGCGGCACCCAGCTGGTAACAATTCATGAAAACCGACTGCGTGATCTCTTCCCAATTCCATGCTGAGTTAGGTAACATAGGTACCTTGAACTTGGAGGTGGTTGGAGTGTTTACACCAGGGAAATTGGCAAACGCTACCGATCAGAGCTTGTTCTGAAAGACAGTTGTTAGACACTTACCAGCATCCCAGTGTTGATAGTGTGCTTATGAAATGGAATACTAAGCCAATATCAATATTAACATTGTTCATAATAAAACATTATGTGCAAGCAAAAAAAAAAAAAAAGTGAACTTAGTTAGACCAAAGATGTCTAACACCACCCAAAGATGAATTCAAATAAATCTTAAATGTATGAGCTAAAACAATAAACTCGTAGAAGAAAACACAGAAGGAAATCTTGACTTCGGGCTAGGCCAAGAAAACAATCCCAATTACAATAGCATCGAACAAAACCGAAATACCTAGGGGTAAGTTTAACTAAGGAGGTGAAAGACCTGTACTTTGAAAATTGCAAGAAATCGAAGACATAAATAAATGGAAAGATTTGTATTTATGGAGTGGAAGAATTTAGCATTGTCAAAAATGTTCATTCTACCCGAAGTCACCCGCGGGTTGATCAAATCAACCTCTATCAAAATCCCAATGGCATTGTTCACAGAAATAGAAAAAAAAGTTTCTTCTTAATTCGTGTGAAACCATAGAAATCCCTGAAGAGCCGATGCAATCCGGAGAAAGCAGAATAAAGCTGGAGGCATCACAATTCCTGATTTCAAATTTTATTACAGAGTCAGTGATCGGAACAGTATGGTATCGACACAGAAACAGGCACAGAGACCAAGAGAACAGAATCCAGAAATAAACCCATACGTACAAGATCAACTAATATTTGACAAGGCAGCTAAGAGTAGCCGGTACTCAATATTTTAGGAAGTAGAGCTGGGAAAACTGGATATTCTTATGCAAAAGAGGGAAACTGGACCCCTACCTTACACCACCCAACAAAAACCAACTGAAGACTTAAGCCTAAGACCTGATGCCTACTAGAAGAAAACAAAGGGAAAAGCGCCATGCGTGGCATTGGTGTTGGCAACAATGTTTTGGAGGCCATGAAAGCACAAGCAACGAGGCAAAAACCAACAAGGAACTACATCCACCTCAACGGGTTCTGCGCAAAACTAGTCAGCAAAATGGAAAGGCATCTGCTGAGTGGGAGAAAATAGTTGCAAGTCATCTAACCACCAAGGGGTCAATATCTGAAATCTACAAGGAACCCATATGACTCAGTAGCAACCAGAATATTCAGATGCTGGAGGTGTTTGCTCAGCACCGCTACGGGCAGCAGCCATCAGCCCAAAAGTATGGAGCCCTCTGTTTCCGCCTCTACCGTGCTCTTTGTCTCTGAGAAGAAAGCACCCCGCCTGAGTGGAGGGGCACAGGAGAGGGACGGCTCTGCCAAAAAGTCTGAGCTGGCGGTCCTAGAGTCCCCTTCTTCCCTTTACCCCCATCGACTTTCATGCCTCTGCCTCCCCTTCTCCCTGAGTTGATCTCTCTGCAGAAGATCTTAAAGTTGTAGAAGCTTCTTCTCGCCTTTGCTCTACCGGACCTGAAAAAACACACAGACCCCTGTCCAAAGACCATTATGTACCAGAACACAAGGACACAGCAGGTGAAATTACCATTGCGGGCGATGAGTCAATAAACAAACTGCGGTATGTCCATTACAAAGCCCTATTAGTCAGCAATAAAAAAATGAAGCACCAGGGCTCCTGGGTGGCTCGGTGGGTTCAGCGCGGGACTTGGGCTCAGGTCCTGATCTCGCGGTTTGTGAGTTCGAGTCCTGCATGGGCTCTCTGCTATCAACACAGAGCCTGCTGTGGATCCTCTGTCTCCCTCCCTCTCTGCTTCTCCCCCACCCCACGCTTTCAAAAATAAATAAACATTTAAAAAATTATAACGAAAAAATGAAGTACTGGAACAGGAAACCTTGAAATGTGCTAAGGGGAAGAAGCCAATCACAAGAAACCGCTTTTCCTATGATTCCATTCATGCTAAAAGTCTAGAATAGGCCAACCTCTAGGGACAGAAAATAAGACGAGCGTTTGCCGAAGGCTGGGGCAGCAGCGGAGGGTTGCTGGTGGGAGAGGGAGGAGTGACGCTTAGAGGTACAGGGCCTCTCTTTGCGATGGTGAGCATGTTCCAAAATTGACTGTCGAAGTGGTGGCCCAACTCTGAATATAGTAAAAACCACTGAGTTTTATACATTATATGAGTGAATTATATGGTACGTGAATCAGATATCAGTAAAGCTGTTATGTTAGAAGGAAGGAAGGAAGGAAGGAAGGAAGGAAGGAAGGGAGGGAGGAAAGCAGGGCACCGGCTGGCGGGAGTTGAAATACAAAGAACACGGCAGCGCGTGGGACACAGCGATGGGTATGCCACACCAGCAGATGGAAAGACCTGGAAGTGAGAGGGCGCTTGGCTCATTTCAGGAACTAGAAGGGGCCCTCACAGGCGAGAACGCAGGGTGGAGTGGAGAGAGCCAGGAGAGAGAGGGGGCGGGGTCCAGCGGGGGGGGGGGACCTGACCGCTGGAAACCTCAGGGCCGGCCGAAGGTGCGGCTCTTACCCAACGGCAAACGTGTCTTAGGCTTGGGAGCGCCTTGACCAGATCTGCGACTTGCATTTTAGAAAGGCCCTTCTGGGGGCGCCTGGGGGGCTCAGTCGGTGAAGCGTCCAACTTCGGCTCAGGTCATGATCTCACCGTTCTTGGGTTCGAGCCCTGCATCAGGTTCTGGGCTGACAGTTCAGAGCCCGGAGCCTGCTTCGGGTTCTGTGTCTCCCTTGCTCTCTGTCCCTCCCCTGCTCACGCTCTGTCTCTCTCCTTCAAAAAGAAATAAACATTAAAAATTAAAAAAAAAAAAAAAAAGTCCTTCTGGCCGGAGAAAAGATTCGGAGAGGGCAAGACAGGAGACGGGGACTCCTTATCAGTAAGAGGCTGTGGATCTCAAGGGACGACATGATGGTGGTCGGACACAGGGCAGCGGCACTGAGGACAGAGCAGGCGGGGGAGGGGGGGGGCAGGAGTTCAGGAAGAAGGGCGGGCCGCACTGTGCTGATGATGTCGGTGTGAGGGGCAGAGACTCCCAGCTGTCTGTCTCTGGTGGAGGCTGTTACCATTTGCCGAATCTGTGACCCCAGCTTGGACGGCGGGAGGAGCGTAATGACGAATTAGTTCTGGGTGGACACGCTCCCGGTGGCTGCAGATGTTGGGGGTACCTGGAGACGGGCGCCCCCAGAAGATCTTCTAAACATCAGCACTTAGTAACCAAGAGATCTCAAACAAAATCTGGATTTCTGGCTTCTTTGGAAAACCAGAACCCCTAGCCACTCTGGGCGTGCATTCACTCGCTCTTGCCCAGGGATCAGCAAACCACAGCGGCACCCGAGACCTGACCCTTGGCTTGCGTGTGTGTGTATGTGACCCTTAGAGTCAAGAATTCTTTTACATCCTTTGTTTGCTGTTAAAACAAACAAAAAAGAGTAAGTGACAGAGACGACCTCTGGTCCACAAAGCCTACAGGACTCGTGGTCCCCGACCCTTTAGAAAAACGTTTGCCCCCCCTGCTCTTGGCCGTCGCCCGCCAGTGCTGCCTTGTGGCCGCCGTCTTTCTGGGGCGCTCTCGCTCCCGGGCGGCCCCAGTCCCCACCGCTCCCTACCACCCCCACCCAGCCTGCCTCCCTCCCTCGCCTGCAGTTTCTCCCCAGCCCCCAGCCGGACCCTGCCTCAGGAAGTGTGACAAACGAGAAAAGGGGAGAAGCCGAGGCAGAAGACCTTCCAGAAGCAGGCAGGGAGAAGTCTGAGAGGCACCAGGAACACTAGGAGGGTAGTTTCCTAGGCGAGAAGACGGAGCATTCCAGGAAACGAGTGGGGGACGGGGTGTCCGGCCGGCTGAGCAGCTGGGCTGGGGGAGGCTGGCCGAAGGAGGCGCCGTGAGCCTCCGTGGAACGCAGGCGTCAGATTGGAGTAGGTTGGGGACAGGGGGCTTGAAGTTTAGCTGTGAAGAGGAGGGGGTGAGATGCGGCAAGCAGCTGGAGGGACCTGGGACCCGGGGAAAGACTGTCCGGTGAGGACAAGGCTGGGAGGGGCGTAGATGCAGGAAAAGTTCAAGGATTTCTAGCAGAAGTGAAGAGTGTTCCATCCTGACGGCTTCTGTTTTCTTGGTGAAATAAAGGACGGGGCCACCTGCTGAGGAGGACAGGGGGGCGGCGGGGGGGGGCAGCTGGGAGAATTCTAGAGTGAGGTTTGAAACGCACGTGGTGCAGAGTGGGGGAACTCGCAAGCGTTGCTGGGTGGCTCCAAGAAGCCCACCAAGCTTGGCGGCTGTGGCTGGTGGGGACTCGTACTGTTCCAGGCTTCGAGATGTTTCCCCAGGGGGCGGGCTGGGCCTGCTGGACCCGAGCCTGGGACTCAGGAAGGCGGACCTGTCTTCCCCCCTCCCTCCCTCCCTCCAGGAACACTGTTTAACCAGTTGGAAGTCAGAGCGCTTGGCAAACACAAAACATCTGAGTCCACACCCTCCAACCGGAATTTTCAGCACAGCAGGGAAGATCCCTCCATTTTGTGAAATGTACTATGTTTACAATGTAAAACCCAGAAGAGGGGTGCTGGGTGGCCCCGTCGGTTCAGCATCCGTTTCTCGGTTTCATTCCGCTCAGGTCACGATCTCCTGGTCCCTGGGTTCGGGCCCCATGCCTGGGCTCTGCGCTGATAGCACGGAGCCTCCTTGGGATCCTCTCTGTCTCCCTCTCTCTCTCTCTCTCTCTGCCCCTCCCCTGCTCATGCTCTCTCTCTCTCTCACAATAAATACACTTAGGAAAAAAGTTTTGTTTTTTTTTTTAATGCCAGAGAAAAGCCGAAGGAGCCCTCCCTTAAAACCCTGCCTTCGAACCCAGTGCAGTTGAACAGGAGTCACAGTTTGCGGACCTGCATGCCCGGCAGGAAGCCCCGCCCGCAGCCTTACCTCGGGGAGCAAACGCTGCCCGGGGATCCTGCCTTTCGCTGCCGCTTCTTTCCAGCCGGGAGCATGTGATTCTGCTCACCCCGCGTTCCTTCCCTTTTTTAACTCCATCCTCATTTTGTGGTCAAAGCCATGAGCGGGTGGTGATGAAAAGGAAAGAGAGCAGAATCCTCTTCTATGAACCTGTTTAGGTTGTTTTCTGCAGGTGCCGCTCGGGTCATGCATGTTAGAGCGCGGGCCCCTGTGCTTTCGGGTTTTGGTTTTTTTGTTTAATTTTTTAAATTTTTTCTGTCGTCTGCCTTCTCGCATTCTCTAAACGGCATAGTGTTCCCTGTTACTGTCCCCCCACCCCCAGCCAACACGCAGGGGAAGGTGCAGACACCACCTGGGGGGCTCGCGAGGCGGCCCTCGTCCCCCAGCGCGGGGCTCCTGGGCTCCACGCTAGGCCCCCCTGGAGCCTCGGAGCACACCGGGCTCTCTGGGCCCTTCCACCCCCCCTGTGGCTGCTGACCCGCAGTGCCCGCCGGGTAACGTCCCTCGGGTGACCTGAGCGTCACCTCCCAGCAGTGATTATTCTGTGTGGCTATTGTGTCGCTGGATGCGCCACGCTCCTGCCTCCCGCACGGGGCTGTGGGTTCCGCGTCCCCGCGGGGGCGCCGCCCGCTGAGGTGCTGGGAGCCAAGGACGCAGTGTGAGCTCCCGTCCCCCGTCCCCCGTCACCCAGATCTCCCTCCCCAGTGCTGCTTGTAAACACGCCTCTCCTCGGGGTGCCTGGGGGGCTGAGTCGGTGAAGCGTCTGACTTCGGCTCAGCTCATGATCTCAGCAGTTCATGGGTTCCAGCCCCCGTCAGGCTCTGTGCCGACAGCTCAGAGCCCAGAGCCTGCTTCGGAGTCTGTGTCTCCCTCTCTGTCTGCCTCCACTCATGCTCGGTCTGTCTCTCTCTCAAAAATAAACTTTTTAAACGAAATTTAAAAAACATGCCTCTTTTGAGAATCTCTGTCTGCCTGTGCCTCCCTCCTTGCCCCCTATCACCCCCACCCCTCAGCCCCCCACCCCTCTTCCCCCTTTGTCTGATGGTTTTCTTTGGATTCCCGGTGGGGTTTACATCTGACAAAGACTCTCTCTCTCTCTCCCTCTCTGTCCGCTTGACCCAAGTTTTCGTCAGACTCTTGAACCTTCTCCCAGGCCCATCGGCACCCTTCCTGGTCAGATCTGGTTTTAGCAAGAGCTGCAAAGTCATTTCAGGACAGACCTCTGCCCTCCAGAGCCGATAGGGCCCCTCTGCCCCAGCACTCCCCAGGTGGCACCCGATCCCCCGGAACTGCCCCAGCGAGAAACCCCCCTCACCTCAATGTTTCCTCTTCATAACTCCCCGCCCCCTGCCCGCCCCGCCCCGCCCTGCCCCTGCACTCCCACTGGCCCATGCTACCTTTGGACTTGCGCCTTATCTTTCTCTCTCCCCGCAGAATTCTGTCCCCTCTCTCTGGGAAGCCTTCCCTTGAATAAAGTCCCCCTCGCCGTGCTGGAACAAGAGTCACCCAATGCTCTTCGTCCCCTCGAACAAACCCCACCTCTCCGGGGAAGAGCTGTTGTCACCCAGGGGCCAGCAACTTCTTACCTTTCGCTCTTGAATTTCTTGACCTCAAAGCTTGGCCTCCTCCGCCCCCGGCCACCCGCACTCTCTGCCCTTGTCGCCTCTGCCTTGCCAAGAAATCTGTAACTTACCTCTCCTCCTCTAGCCGCAACTTCCTATGGCTCCCGGTCTCTCACCCTGGGACCTATACGCTCCCGCCTCGTTTCTGCCCCCTCAGGAGCTCTGACCCCCGGGACCCCCCATGCTTCCTGCTTATCATCATCCCCTGGCTGTCTCGACTTAATTCTTGGTCCAGGACCCACGGTCACTGCCTCAGTCCATCTCTTGGCGATATACTCTGCACACTGTCCTTCTGACGTGTCTGTCCGGAAGAGCCCTAGACTGGCTCCATCCAGCATCCAGCACTTCCCCTTCCGTTTTGACACCCAGCCCTCCTAGAGGAATTCACCCAGGTGGGAGGGGACCACAGATTCGTGGTCTCCAAGTTCGGCTGGGCCCTCGGCACGCAAGACAGCTGGGTCTAGCATTGGAAACCATGCGGTCAAGTCCTAGCTCCGCCATATTTCAAGGCCATGGGATGCTTGTTGCTTCGTGTCTGTGAGGCTTGGTTTCCTCACAGCCAAGCAGGAAGCTCTGACACACCGGCCTCTCTGGCCTCCGGGAGGACCAGGGCCGGACACACAGCCCACCTTCGGGAATGTCAGCATCACCCGTTGTGACCGGTTGCTGTTGCTGGCCCGTCTTCCACCTGCGAGCCAGCGGAGGTCCCCTTGAAACCACCCCCGGCTCTTCTAAGGCTCTGCGCTCCTTCCTCAGGCCCTCGTCCCACCCCGCCTCCTGCCTCATCCTCCACCGCCAGCCTCGGCCTCCGTGGAGGAGACAGTCACCAGGGCGACGTTTGGCCTTCTGTCTTGTTCCCATTTCTCCACACCCTCTGCCCATTCCTAGTCCCCTCCTGTGGCCTGCAGATCCAGCCAGCCCTGCCCCGCGCCCCGCATCGGCCCCAGCAGCGTACCCCCACTCTCTGATGCCTCAGCCTCACCTTCTAGCACGAGGAGCGGGCTCAAGTCTCTCCTGACAGAAAGCAAACCCCTAAAGAGACTTTCGCGTCATGAAGATGGAGTCAAAATACTTTTTCGTATTCTCTTCTCTAAGTGCGACTAAAAGCCCAGGGCGTCCTATCGGACAGACAGGAGACTCTGAAAGTTGAAAGAAAAGACAGCAGACTGACCGGGGGTCCTGGGACTGCAGAAATGACACGGCAGTGAGTTCCTGAGTTTCCTTTCTTTCTTCTTTTTTTTTTTTTTAATTTAAGTTCAAGTTAGTTGACATACAGTGTATGGCTTCAGGAGTAGAACCCGGCAATTCATCTCTTACATATGACACCCAGTGCTCATCCTGAAAAGTGCCCTTCTTAATGCCCATCACCCATTTAGCCCATCTTGCCACCCACCTCCCCTCCAGCAACTCTCAGTTTGTTCTCTGTATGTTAGAGTCTCTTATGGTCTTCTTTTTCACTCATATACCCCCAAATTAAAGTTGAAGAAACTGGCAACCAGGAGACACCAACAGGCAAGGGGGGGGGTATCCCTGGCCGAAATCTGCTCTCCTGCTCCCCCCCGCAGGGGTCGTGTCAGTGGGAGCAGGGACGCTCATCCCCACTGAACTGTAATGAGACACCCCCTCCAACTCCCTTAGGCATCCGTGGTGGAGACAGTATGGGGAGCCTGGACTCCCACCCCATCAACAGGAACCAGGTGGCCCTCCCCTTTCCCTACCACCCTGACAAAGGGGGGTGTCTCCCGGAGAGCCAGGACTTCCACCATTGGCTTGGGGTAAGGAGGCTACCGCCCCATCCCCCATGTGGTCAGAGGAGGCCCCAAGGGTGGCAATAAGGAGGCACTTCTACTCTTCTGGGCCAGGGGTATCCGTGGAGGCCTCGCAGGGAGCTGGAAAGCCCTCCTCTGCCCCGTAAGGAGGAGCCTCATCCCTTCTGGGATCAATGCGGGGAGGGCAGGCCTCGTGGGGAGCCTGGGTTTCCTCGCTCGCTTGGCAGCAACCGGGCGATGCGCTCCCTTCCCTTCGCCTGCCAAAGCCAGCTTACGCAGAAGGGTTCAGTAAGTTCCAAGGTCTTATAATATAATGCCCCAAGTTTTCAGGTTTTAGAAATTGTGAGATATATATATATATATATATACATATATATATATATATATACTTATTACTTAACCATTTTTATGTGTATAGCTCAGAGGCATTAACTTACTACTTAACCATTTTTGTGTGTATTTTTCAGTGGCCATAAGTACTTTCACATGGTTGTACGACCGTCACCACCGTCCGTCCCCAGCACGTGCTCACCTTCCTTAACTAAACTCCGTACCCACTGAACACTAATGAGTAAAACATTAAAAGTCCCCATCGCCACCCCCTTGGCAACCACCGTTCTATACTTTCTGTCTCTATGACAATAGTCATAGTCCCTATGACTATTCTAGGTCCTCACACAGTGGAATCACGGAGTATTTGTTTTGTTCCTTAGGCTCTGGCTTATTTCACTCAGCGTAATGTTTTCAAAGTTCATCTATGTCCCAGCCTGTGTCAGAATTTCCTTCCTTTTTTTTTTTTAAGACCGAAGGATGTTCCATAGTATGTATTTACCACATTTATTGACCCATTCATCCATCTACGGACATAGGGGTTTTTTCTGTTTTTCTGGCGACCGTGAGCAAGTGTCTTTTGCGTCTTTAGTTCATTCCTAAGGATTTTATTCTTCTTGCTGCTATTGTTAATGCAGTTGGGCTCTTAATTTTCTTTTCAGGGTATTCGTTGTTAGTGCGGAGGCATGCAACTGATTTGGGGGTGTTGATTTTGTGACCTGCAACTTTGCTGAATTCATTTATTAGTTCTTACAATGTGTGTGTGTGTGCACGTGCACACACACATGTGTTCACGCTGGGGGGGGTGATTTTAGAGATCACGTCATCTGTGAACAGAGATAATTTTAATTCTTCACCAATTTGGATGGCTTTTCTTTCTTTCTTTATCTTGCCCATTTGCTCCGGCTAGGCCTTCCAGGACTATGTTAAATTGAAGAGACAAAAGCAAGCATCCTTGTCTTGTTCCTGGTCTTTGATAAAAAACTTTATTTTTTTTTTTCCACCACTGAGTCTGATGTTGGCTGTGAATTTTTCACTTATGGACCTTGTTGAGGTACTTCTATTTCTAGCTCCTTGGGTATTTTTATAATGCAAAGGGGTGAATTTTGTCCAATGCTTGCTCTATGCCACTTGAGATGATCAGTTGGGTTTTTTCCCTTCATTCTGTTAATGAGATGTATTATACTGAGTTTTGCGCCCTGAACCATCCTTGCATTCCAGGACTAAATCCCGCTTGGCCATGGCATACAACCTTTTTAATATGCTGCTGAATTCGGTTTGCTAGCATTTCGTTGAAGATTTTCACGGCGGAGATGCACAGAGCTATTGGTCTGTAGTCTTCTTGCCTCTTCTTCTGGCTTTGGTATTGGGATAATGCTAGCCTCACAGATATGAATGAGGAAATAGTCTTTCCTCTTCAATTTTTATGAGAAGTTCAAGAGGGGTTGGTTTTACTTCTTCTTTAAATGTTTGGTAGAATTAACTAGGGAAGCCTTTGAGTCCGGGGCTTTTCTTTGTCGAGAAGGTTTTGATGGCTGATTCACTCTCCTTACTAGTTATGGTCTATTCAGATTTTCCGCTTGTTCCTGATTCAGTTTGTGTAGTATGTGTATCTTTAGGAATTTATCTGTTTCATCTAGGTTATCCAATTTTCTGTCGTGTGGTTGTTTTTAGTACTTCCTTTAAAAAAATTTTTTTAAAACATTTATTTATTTTTGAGAGACAGAGAGAGGCAGAGCATGAACAGAGGAGGGGCAGAGAGAGAGGGAGACACGGAATCAGAAGCAGGCTCCAGGCTCTGAGCTGTCAGCACAGAGCCCGATGTGGGGCTCAAACTCATAAACCGTGAGATCATGACCTGAGCAGAAGTGGGACACTTAACCGATTTTATTTCTGTAAAATCAGTAATAATGTCCCCACTTTCATTTCTGATTTCGTTATTTAAGCTTTGTCTCTTTTTTCTTGTCAATGTAGATTTGTCAATTTTGTTGATTTTTTTTTCTGAAGAATTAAATGCTGGTCTTGTTGATATTCTCTACTGTTTTTCTGTTCTCTTTTTTAAAAAATTATCTCAACCCTAATCTTTATTATTTCCTTCCTTCTGCTAGCTTTAGGTTTAATTGGCTCTCTTTTTTTTTCTAGTTCGATAAGATATAAAGTTAGATTGTTGATTTGAGAACTTTCATCTATTTTAGTGTCAGCATTTGTAGTTATCAAAATTTCTAGGTTTTGATAAAAATAAATTCACTCATCTTACCAAGGACCAGGAAGATCTGGAACTGAAGGTTTAAAGAGAGAATCAATAGATGACACGCCAAGGGGTTTTACAATTATTCAACAAGAGCTTCAAGCAGCTATCATAAAAATGCTTCGGCAAGCTATTCCGAGCACCCTCGAAATAAAAAATAGAAATAGAATAACATAGAAAGTCTCAGCAAAGAAGCAGAAGATATAAGAACCACATGGAAATTTTAGAACTGAAAAATACAATAGCCAAAATTAAAAAAAAAAACAAAAAAACAAAAAAATCCAAACCCTCAGAGGATGAATTCAACAGTAGACTGGAGGATGTCAAAGAAAAATCACCAGGCAGAGATAAAGAGGCAAGGAAGATTTTATTCAAGACAATTGCATTAGAGATCAAAGCTTTGGCATTAGGGAAGATTCACAGAACTCAACTCTGTTGGAACAAAAAGCAGGAGAGTTTTTAACTGTGGGAGGAAGTCAGTGGAAAAAGTACTAGGGGGTGTAAATTGGGATTAAAAGGGATTTAGATTAGCTGGAATTAAAACCATCTGTGTTTGCGATTGGTGCTTATCAAGGTTAAGGTCTGACCCTCCTCCCACAGTGCCTCGTCTTTCTCGATGATAACATTTCAAAGGGATGGTTCCCAGGTCCTCGAGAAGGACATCCCTGGGTTGTAACACTTGCATGAGGCCGGAAGATTTATATAGGAGATCTTGTCTACGTAGTTTGTTTCGGCATATTTCTGTTGTTGACACACCAACGGAATCTTGTATTGAGACTTAATGATGCAGGAAAGCAGACGTTAATAAGAATTTCTATGGAAAGGAAAAAAAGACTAAAGATCGGAGCATGGTAACCCCAGCTTCTGAGCTCAGAGGACAGCCAGTGGAGATTTATGGACGCCGGACTCAAAGAGTCTCCAGACAGTTGGGTGAGGATGGCAGTGGGACAGCTTTCCCGTTTCCAGAGGGCACTAACAGCAGAGAGGTTTCGATAAGATTGTCCACAGTCGTGAGTATTTCCTGCAACAGAACATGGATGGTGTGAGAGTCCCAGTGACCTTCCAGAGGGGCCCGCCGAGCAGCAGCTCCCGGCACTGGCTGTCCACGAGGTCTGTGGCGGTGACGAGTCCTCTCTCAAGCCTTCCAGCTCGGGCTCGTGGGGGCTTCTTTACGTCCCGAGGGGAAAGCCCACCGACAAGGCAACTGAGCCTCCCAACCGAGATCTGGACAGTCAGGTTTTAGTTCTCGCCGACACCGATTGAGGAGGCTAGGAGAAAAACTGGAAACGTTATATGACTGGGAGAGTCATATCCAGATGCCGAAGGAGAAGGGAAGAGCGGGGAATTCGGTAATGACTGACGAAATGTGTAGGATTGCAGGATCCAGGCCGATTTAGAGGCAGGTAACAAAACCACGTCGCTTACCAAGTGGCGAAAAATAGCTCAAAGACGATGAACGGGAGGGGCGTCTGATAACCCACAGTCTGTGCGACGGTTTTCTATTAAAGCATAACATTTCCAGGGTCACTTCCCCTTCGGGTCAGATCATCAAAGTAAGATTCGTCTTGTTTACAAAATGCATGCAATCGCATTAGATTCAGCCTGTTTACACAAATGCAGAAAGAAAGGTAATTGATCATATAGGCGTTGCTTTTTTTTCTTTTCTTTTTTTTTTTTTTTTTTTTTTTAGTTTGCTTTGCTAACATTTTTCAGGAGGAATCTCAGATCGGACTTTTAAAAGCCCCTCAAGGCTAGGACACTAAGCCAAGAACTCGACACTAGACTTCGCCTGTAGTATCTACAGATTTGGGTGAATTCCTCTCTTCTTGGGGTCCCCAAATTATCCTGGGCCTGCCAGGAAGTGACCTTTTTACTCCCTCCTAAGGCTTGGGAACTCTGTAAGCCAAGTTTTCCCAAGAGGGATTTGTTAACCAGTTTTCTCAGGAGGTCTGTATAAACACTGTTCCAGAAAATCATTGTTAGTTCCTTAAGACTTCCAGATCATATCTGGTTCTTCTTCTTCTTTTTTTTTTTAATGTTTATTTATTTTTGAGAGAAAGAGAGAGAGAGAGCAGGGGAGGGGCAGAGAGAGAGGGAGACACAGAATCTGAAGCAGGCTCCAGGCTCTGAGCTGTCAGCACAGAGCCCGACGTGGGGCTCGAACCCACGAACTGTGAGATCATGACCTGAGCTGGAGTCTCAGCATAACCGACTGAGCCAGCCAGGCGCCCCAATCATATCTGATTCTATCCATCTTCTTAAATTCAACATTCCTGTCCAAGTCTTGGTTGTCTTAAACATTTTCCCCCCAAGGATTACAAGGAGGACAGATTCTTATGTAACACACGCGAAGAATTATATTGCCATGAAAATAAGAATACTCAGTATGAGTTTCTGAATTCTGGCAAGAAGAAAAAGACAAATGTTTCATTTCTTCTTCCAAAAGTATAATCTACTAAATTGGCATGAGTAATTTAAGAAAAAAGAAAAAGGGATTCCTTATATCCAGAAAATAGAATATTAAAGCATCACCAATATTCCAAACAAAAGCCAGGATCATCCTTTATCAGTTAATTTAGTCCTATGTTATTAATTTGGGGGATGCTTGATCTTGGGTTGGCAGGTGCATGAGCCCATTGGTTTCCATCTGAGAGATCTAGAAACCCTGATTCAGTCCAACGGTACGAGTCAAGGTTACTCAAGCAACCAGCATCAGGAGACTGTGCCCCAGAGTTCCTGACATAGTTCTTTCCATGGGTTTCTGAGATGAGACAGTTTCCCTTTTGGCTGGAGACCAGCACTTTGGCCTGTAGTCGATTATAAATGTTTTCGGGGAAGCATCAGAGTAAAACAAAAGCTATCTGTAGATAATGAGAGACTTAAAACGATGCGGGTGAAGATCTGATTAGTGTTCCTTTGACCAAGAAATATGGTTGTTTCTGTGGCATTCAACATGTAAAACGCAGAGCTGGAATTATGCCTCGTAACTCTTGTCTAACGGCAGGCAAAGGAGCCCCTGGGTATGTGGTGGACTAGGAGGACATGGACAAATTTCTAGGAACTTCAGAGATTTATAAAATATTTACATTAATAGTAGTTTACCCATACGAATATACCCTAATGAAGGTTGAACGTTTCTTCTTATTTGACAGTGCTTCCCATGCAACTCAACAGGTCAAATAAACCTAGTTATTTTTAACATCTCTCTTTTCGCAAGGTGAAAGAGCAAATTCTTTTTGATTTGCCAGGGACCCTCCAAGAAATCTCCAGGTCAATTTGAATCGAGATTTCATTTAGCATTCGATTTGAGGCAGTGCCTGGATGGCTCCATTTGGTTAAACATCTGACTCTTGATTTCAGCTCAGGCCATGGTCTCACAGGGTAGAGCCCCATGTTGCCCGGGTCTCTGTGCTGTCAACACTACTTGGGATTCTCTTTCTTCCTCTCTCTGCCCCTCCCCCATGCATGTGCACACTCTCTCAAAATAAATAAATAAAACATAAAAAAAAGAGAGAGGGAGAGAGAGAGGCACCTAGGTGGCTCAGTCAGTTAAGCATCCGGCTTCGGCTCAGGTCATGATCTCACGGCTTGTGAGTTCGAGACCCACATCAGGCTCTGTGCTGACAGCTTGGAGCTTGCTTCTGATTCTGTGTCTCCCTTTCTTCCTGCCCCTCCCTTGCTCATGCTCTGTCTTTCAAAAATAAATAAACATTAAGAACAAAACAAAACAAAAAATACAATTTGATTTGGAAAGGCAAAATATCAAAAGTTGTCAAAAATATAACAAAAAGTTTGAATACCTGGGAAAATGGGATCATGGGTCACTAAGAAACTGCTTGGCTACCTATTTAGCCAAAGTGATAATAAAAAAAAAAAAATTCAACTGTGATAAAATTCAACATTCGTTCATGATAAAAACTCTCAGAAAAAACAGGAAAATAGAGAAACTTCCTCAACTCGATAAAGATCATTTACAAAAACCTACAGCTCATATTATACTTAAAGATGAGAGACTGAGTGCTTTCCCTCTAAGTTTCAGAAAAAGGCAAAAATGTCCGCTCTCACCACTTTTAGCTGGCATACACACCACCTGTGCACTAAGCCAACGCAGGGGCTAAAATGCACATATATTAGAAAACAATATACAAGAAACAAAATTGTCTCTATTTGCAGATGACATGATAGTCTATGCAGAATACACCCAAGGAATCTACCAAAACAAACAAAAAAAAAACCTCTAGAACTAATAAGTGACTTCAGCAATGTCACAGAATATAAGACAAATATACAAAAAGAAGTTCTATTTGTTCATATTAGCACAAGCAGTGAACACCAGTATTAAATACAATTTATAAGCACACACACACATACAAACAAACAAACATAGAGTACAAAACCGGCAAATACTTAGGTGTAAATCGAACAAAGCCTGTACATGACGAGTGTCCTGAATGCTACAAAATACTGAGGAAAGAAATAAAAAATCTGAATAGATGGAGAGACTTACCATGTTCATGGATTGGAAGACTCAACATAGTAAAGGTGTCAATTCTCCCCAAATTGATATATGAGTTCCACATTCAAGCTTCCTTTCAAAATCCTGGATAGATTTCTATAGATATAGACAAGATTGTTCTACAATTTCTATGGAAGGTGAAGGAGCTAGAACAGCTGAAACATTGTTGAAAAAGAATAATGAAATGGAAGGAATCGCTCCACCCTATTTCAGGGCTTATGATACAGGTACGGTAATCGAGATTGTGTGGTTCTGGCAGGAGAGACGCACAGGACAATGTAAGAGAATAGAGTACCCAGAAAGAACCCACCCAAATATAGCAAACCGATTTTGACAAAATGTTAAAGCAATCATTAGAGGAAGGACTGGCTGAGTAATTGTATATCTATCGGCAAAAAACTAACCTCAACCTAACCTCACACTTGTTTAAAAAGTAACTCAAAATGAATCTCAGATTGAATATAAACTATAAAACTATAACACTTGTAGGAAAAAAATAGCATGAAAGAAAGTCTTTGACACTTATGACTTGTCATGACCCAGACATGACACCAAAGCATAATCCATAAAATGAAAAACTGGAAGCCTGGGCTTCATCGAAGGGAGGGAGGAAAACAAAATTTTACTCTGTAAAAGACTCTCTTATAGGGATGAAGAACCAAGCTACAAACTGGAAGAAAAATCTGCAAACCACATATCTGATAAAACTCCTATCTCCAATATATAAAGCTCTCTCAAAACTCAACACTAAAACAATCCAGTTAGAAAATGGGCCAAGAGGGCAGGGCACAGTTCACTGAGGAGGATACGGAGAGAGCACAGAAGCACATGAGAAGATATTCAACCTCGCTAGCCATTAGGGAAACACGAATTAAAACCACGAGGAAATAGCCCCATACCCTCCGCAGCCCAGGATTCAGAGAAGCTGGATCACTCCTATATTGCCGGTGAGGCTGTAAATATTACAGCCACCCTGGGAAAGAGTCTGTTAATTTCTTTAAAACCTGAACATGAACTACCATATGCTATGGCGATGGAAATACTTGGCATTTATCCCAGAAATATAAAAACTTACGTCCACACAGAAACCTGTACACGATGGTTAATAGCAGTTTTAGCTGTAACGGCCCCAACTTGGCAACCAAAATGGCGGGCTTAATGGGTGAATGGTAAAACTGTGGTACGTCCACCCCATGGGGGGCTACTTAGCAATTACTAGGAAAGGGCCACTGTGTGTATACACAGCAGCTTCGATACGATCTCAAGGGCACTATGCTGGGGGGCGAGGAGGGGGGATGTCAGAACATTATATGTTCTACGGTTGCATTTGTATAACATTCTTGAAATGAAAAAATTATAGAGACAGAAAACAAATTAGCGGTTGCCAGGGGTTAGGTTAAGGGTAGAGGGAGGAAAGGAGGGGGCTCAGTGTGGTTGCCAAGGAGCAGCCTTTTCGTAGCTTGGTTGGGATGGCGGTTGCATGAATCCACACAGACGATGAAAATGACGTAAAAATGTTGCATAATCAAAAAAAAATGATCATAGCACTGCACCAGCATCGGATCCTTGTTATTGGAATTACACTACAAGTACGTACTACGTAACCATTGGAGAAACCGAGTGAAGGGTCCTTGGGACTTCTCAGTCCTTGCTCTTCCCTACCGGGGACTCTAGAATTCTCTTGAAATAAGGTTTTTAAAACCTTCAGAAAAGAATAATCGCTTCGGAATCAGGAATCAGGTAGACCTAATTCTTTTTTTAATCACCTTCCTTTTCCCCCCGAAGTCGTGGCCCAAACTTTGCCTTTTTCTTCTCATTCGATGTTCTCGAAAAGATTGCCTACATTCTGCCTCCACTTCACCACCCACTGACTTCTCTCCCCACCCCTGCCCGCTCCGCTCCACGCTGCCCTGGCAACTTCCTCGTTGCAAAATGAGACTGAAACTCATTGTGCCCAAAAGGTGCAGGAAGAGAAAAGAAGCCAGCCAGAGAGAGCTGTCTGCAGCACAAATCTCACTGTTGCTCTCCAAATTCAAATCTCTCTGGGGGCTCCTCATCAGCGTTATGATAAAGTTCATCCTTGTGTCCAACGAATGCTCAGGGCACTATAGTCCCAGGGGACAGACTCTTCCGGAGCTTTTCCTGGGTTGCACAATGAAAAAGCAGGGAGCCCCCCGTTCTACCAGACGCCGGTGCGGGAGACAGAAAAGAAACAGGAGAAAAAGAAAGCAAGGGTAGGGAGCCAGAGTGGCACACTAGACGATATGCTTATCAGAGGAAGTGTCTCTGCTTAGACGGTGACATTTGGGGCAGAGGCCCGAGGGAAGTGAGGAAGACAGCCTTTTATCTCTGTGAGGGGAGAGCACTCTGGGCAGAGAGAGAGGCAGATGCAGGGGTTGGGAGGAAGCTTGCTTGCAGAAGAGCAAAGACTCCCATGGGGCCGGAGGGGGGAGGGGAGAGGGGGTAGAGGAGGGGCGGGCTCAGAAAGGCAATGAGACCAGATGGGTAGGACCTTATAAACGAAACAGGGCAAGCCCATGGGAAGCTTCTCGTGACCCGGCCCCTTCCGCCACCCTCTCCAGCTTATGCCCTACGGTCCGGCTGTCCCATAGTTTCCGTGAATGCCTGCTGCTCTCTCGGCCTGGCCAAGCCCCACTTAGTCCAAGATCCACCCGGACACGCGCTCTCCTGGGAGGGTGTCCCTGACCCCCCAGGCTCCATGGGGCACTCCTCCGCCCGCTTTCTTGGCTTCTGCAGTTGTATCTTATCTCTACGACTGGGAATTTTCTCTCTAGGCTGGTCACTCTTGTGTGCCCGGCCTCTGGGGCAGTGCTGGCTAAGAACAGACATGGATATGTGCGGATGAGTGACCGTCCGGCCCCTCCGGCCTCTCCTGAGCAGAGAGACAGAGGCCCCTGTGTGTTCCTCTTTTGTTCTTTTGCAACGACTCCGTCGGAATCCATCCCGTGTCCCCAATATGTGTGCCTGGCTCTTGGTTCAGGATGTGTGGAGCAGGGTGCTGCCCCAGGCAGGAGTGGCCTCTAGGTCCTGGTGCAATGATAGTGTAAGGGCAAATCAGGACTGATTCCATTTTGCTTAAGGGCAAACTGGGACTGACTCCATTGTGTTTCCGTGTCCTCCACCTTGAGTCCCCAGCACCTGCGCAGAAGCTTGACCTATGGAACAGGACCCTTGACCCTTCCTCAGCCAATCGGCTAGGGCCACAACCATCACCCCTCCCACTGCCCCTAGACCCCTTTAAAACTATTGTGTTTTTGGAACACGCCCTCTCTCTCTCTCTCTCTCTCTCTCTCTCTCTCTCGACCCACCGCTGTGTCGGTGCAGGCATGAGATTGAGCTCGAGCTAGCTCGAATAAAGGCTCTTTGTTCTTGCATCGGACTCGGCTACCTGGTGGCTTTTGGGGTTCCTGAATTCTGGGCATAACAGATAGTTTTTGTTAAACAGATTCAAGACGAGGAACCGAAGGCACTGCGTTCATAAATCATACGCCTCTTCCAAGTGTTGTGTTCTCACCAGCATGTGATCTTGTTCTGACTCCGTGAATCATTCGAGGATGAATTCTTCATTTATTTCAGCAAAAGCGTTCCGGCAAAGCCTGGGGTTGGTTGGCTCTAGAGCTGGTGGAGGGGGTGGGAGCCAGTGCGCTCTCTCTAGAGAGCGTCTTTCTCGAACTGCGCTGTGGATCTTAAACTTGTCCATCCCCTTTGATGCCAGAACTTCATTTCTCGACATGATCCTAAAGAACTAATCGGAAATATTTGTGCAAGAATATTCAGGGCGGGGGGGAGGGGCACCGGGGTGGTTCACTCAGTGGAGTGTCTGGCTCTTGATTTGGGCTCAGGTCGTGATTCCAGGGTCGTGGGATCGAGCCTCACCACAGGCTCTGCGCTGACAGCCAGGAGCCTGCTTGGGATTCTCTCTCTCCCTCTCTCTGCCTCTTCCCCACTTGTGCATATGCTCTCTCTCTCTCTCTCTCTCTCTCTGCTCCTCCCTGACTTGCATGCATGCAAGTGCCCTCTCTCTCTCTCAAAATAAACTTAAAAAAATAAACCTTTAAAAACAACAAGAATATTCAGTGCTGTACTAGCATTCATATTGCAAAGTGGGAGCGGCCTAAGTAAGGGCCCCGAGCGTGTGCCTGGGGAAGTGGGAATGGTATAGCCCTATGACAAACCACACGTGACCCTTAAAGATTTTCTTGGATAATCTGGCAGTAGGGAAATACGACGCGATGCT
Source organism: Paguma larvata (assembly GCA_030068075.1). Taxonomy (NCBI): domain Eukaryota; kingdom Metazoa; phylum Chordata; class Mammalia; order Carnivora; family Viverridae; genus Paguma; species Paguma larvata. The sequence goes on along the minus strand of CM057842.1, from coordinate 14,931,255 downwards.
CCGTGAGAAAAATGGAAGACAGTCTGATCCCGACTTTACCCCTCCCCCTTCACGATGTTCTAACTGGTTATTGCTGAGTTGTGAAATCTTGTTTTTATTTTTGTTGTAAAACTTTTTAAAGTCTTTTTTTATTTTTAATGTTTTTTTTTTGAGAGAGAGAGTGCAAGCAGGAGGGGGCCGAGGGAGAGAGGGAGACACAGAATCCGAAGCAGGCTCCAGGCACCGAGCGGTCAGCACAGAGCCCAGTGGGAGGCTCCAATCCACAAGACATGAGATCATGACCTGGGCTGAAGTTGGATGCTTAACTGACTGAGCCACCCAGGTGCCCATACAGTCATTAAAAAAATAAATACGTAGCCGCTAAAAAAGATTTACAACGGGGCACCTGGGTGACTCCGTCGATTAAGCGTCCAACTTCAGCTCAGGTCATGATCTCACAGTTGGTGGGTTTGAGCCCCGCTCTGGGCTCCGTGCTGACAGCTCAGAGCCTGGCGCCTGCTTCCGATTCTGTGTCTCCCTCTCTCTGCCCCTCCCCTGCTCACGCTCTGTCTCTGTCAAAAATAAATAAGCATTAAAATTTTTTAAAAAAATAAAATAAATAAAAATGACTACTACAGTATTTATTATGAACTATTTCAAATATGAAAAAATCAAATGAGCAGAAATGCCTTAGGCCTCTACCTCCCACAATAAACGTTTAATTCCAGATGGATTACGGCACATAAGTACAGAAAACGAAGTGGAGAAGCCTTGAGAATACAGACAGAGAGACGCTTTAGGACCTCAGGACACGGAGGGCTTTCTTCAATAAGACCTGTATGATTTCAACATTGCTGCCTAACAAACCAACCCAACATTTAGGGGCTTAAAGTAACAGCTAACTTTGTATTGTTGGTGATTCCGTGGGTCAGTGGTTTAGGCTTGGGCTGAGCTGGGCTGAGCTTACGGTCTTTGCTGGGCTCGCTCAGGCAGCCGCGGCCAGCTGCCAGGTTAGCCGGAACGGGTTGTTGGTTGGGGCCGCTGGGGTGGCGGGGGCCACCTCCCTCACCATCCAGGAGGCTAGCTTAGGTTCATTTACACGGCAGCAGGCGGAGTTCCCGGAAGTCCTCCTCTGTGCTCAGAACAGCCCCGGTGTCACTTCCGCCGCCTCCCCTTGGCCGAAGCATGCGCGGAGACTCCAGAAGCAGAGAGATAGGACAGCACCTCCTAACAGGAGGAGGCGCTACGAAGACACATTGCAGAGGCATGAACACCTACAGCGAAGATACTGCAGCCATTTATGCATTTAAGGAGAAAATAAAATATGCAAACCGTCAAGGGAAAGGTGGATACAGTCGAAATTAAAATTTAAGACTCCTGGGGCACCTTTGTGGCTCAGTCGGTTAAGCGTCTGACTCCTGATTTTGGCTTGGGTGGTGATCTCATGGTTCATAAGATGTAGGCAGCACAGAGCCTGGTTGGGATTCTCTCTCCTTCTCTCTCTGCTCCTGCCCTGCTCTCTCTCTCTTCCTCAAAATAAATAAAATAAACTTAAAAATATAATGAAATTGGGGTGCCTGGGTGGCTCATTCGGTTAAGTGTTGACTTCAGCTCAGGTCATGATCTCATGATTTGTGAGTTCGAGCCCCATATCGGGCTCTGTGCTGACGGCTGGGAGCCTGGAGCCTGCTTTGGATTCTGCATCTCCCTCTCTCTCTGCCCCTCCCCTGCTCGCACTCTATCTCTCAAAAATAAATATACACTAAAAAAATTTTTTAAATAAAATAAAATTAAAAACCCTTGTATAAAAAATGGTATCTTGAATACGTATTACTTTTATCATCTTAAAGCTAAAATAAAGATTTCAGGAAGTGTACCAGACCACATAATTTTTTTTGAAAGCATTGAAGAAATCATCTGTGTAGAAATCTGAACGTCAAATTGGGGAAGTGATCGGATAAACATTCCCGTGCCTGGACGCTTTTTCCCCAAACAGGTATATTACAAGACTAAGTTGAATAGTAAAGCCTGTTTTCCGTATTTGGAAAAGAATTCCTTCCACGGGAATGAACATCCGGGGCACATCTCCTATGCATAATAAGGTGTTGCCTATTTGAAATTGCATTTCCTTTTCTTAATTCTTCTCATTTCAGAAAGACTATAGAACAAATCACCAGAATCCTGGGAGGAGGTTCTCTTCTTGGAGAAGCAGAACAATTGAAGGAGCTGATCTTTTCTGTCTCCGGGAGAGAGAGAAGACAAAAAACTGTCCAGGAACAGACAGAGGGAGCCACGATATTTCTTCTCGAACCAGCGCTCAGAAGTCCACCCTCGCCCTTTCGTATGACTCTGGATCTGCCCCAAGCGCCAGCCCCCAGTGGCTGCTCTGAGGCCAAGTGTGGACATTTTGGGGCCAGACCGTGCGATGACTCGTCTTAGTGGCGGATGCCCCTCGACAGCGCAAGGGGAGGGGGAGGAGGCTTCTCAAGGACGCCAACCCCAATGCACCTCTGCGGGCAGCAGGAGTGCTGGGTGTGTCTAGCTAGAAAGGAAGCTTCCAGCTAAGAAAAGCAGACCTGGTTCCTCTCCCCACAGAAGAAAAAAGAGAAAGGAAAACAAAACAAAACAAAAAACAGAATAAGAGGAGGGGGCACAGAATCTCCAGATGCCTGTTTCGTCCATCCTCCCTTGTTAACTACCCGCAGCAGCAGCCAGCATCCTGGAAAGAGCCAGGTTTAGGCTCAGAGACCTCCGCATAAAGAGTGCTTGGGGTAGTGAGTCACCTCTGACTCTAAAGACTCAACAAAGGTGACAGCTGAGAGCCGATGTGGTCTCTTTACCCAGCCGCGCACAGCCCCTTCCGGCCAAAGTGGGGTGTGACACACATCACACCCCCTCGCTACCTGTGGGCTCAGTTCTCCTGGGGTGTGGCGTGGGCAGAGGGGGGTGGGCAGGATGGTGCCTCGCTTGTATACGGCAGGGCCCTGTTTGCGTGGATCCTTGGCAGCATCAGGGCTCTAGGACAGCGGGTCCAGTCCGGAGAGGCCTCGAAGCCCTGTGAGCAAGGCCTGCAGAACAAAAGAGGGCCTGGTTACTAACCCGGACACCGAGAGCTGCTCCCAGCTCTGTCTAAGCTCGGCCCCCGTGGTCCTGTCCACTCAGGGCCAGGAAGTGGAGACCCAAGGCTGGCCCGGGGGTGGTAAGGGTGGGGGGAGTGGGCAGAGAAAGTAGGGGGGGGACAGGGATTGACGTGCTCAGAAGCACAGTGTGCTGGAGAACTGCCCTCAGATGGGCATTGTTAGTACCGGGTCAAAGATGGCCCCCGGGCCCAGTGTAAACGCTGGAGCTCGCGGGTGTTGGGGGCAACGAACATCCCGCCCACCCAGTTTTCTCCACAGCAGTGAGAAGAGAAAGAAAACACTTGTATTACTGAATAAGCACTGATGCCGACTGCAGCGTGCTCGCACGTAAGGCCCTGTGGAGATCGCATGGCCGGAAAGAGAGCCGCCATTTTTGTGCCACCGAGCAGCCACAATCCATTATGAACACATGCCCCAGACTAAGGGGAACCCGTCTTCCCACAGGAGCGCCCGGCTGTGCCGTCTGCATTCTCCATGGGTTACCCAGGTTCACCCACCAACTCAGGGAGCCGGCCGTGCCGGTGAATTGCCTTCGGCGTCTGTGACGAGCCAGCCGTCACAGCTTGGAGCATGGTGACGGGCAAGGTCTGACCACAGCCACTGATGTTTGCATTTCAAGGAGATAATAAGGACCGTCGAGCCATGGAGGAATATGCCTGGATTTTGAAGCTGGCCAGAAGAGTACACATGTGTGCTCTTGTACTCCTACACGTATTGTATACACGTATTCTTACGTGTCAAAGGGACAGAGGAAGAATTCACAAGCACTAGGTTTCTCCTGGGAAAACTCTACAGAAAGGAAGACTCTCTTTCCCTTTTGGCCACTAGGAAAGCTCAGCTTTAAATCGACCCTTACATGGGTGATGGCCAAGTGCCAAGACATGTGTGAGGCAGGGCCTCCTTCTCCAAGTTCTGGGAGATTCCAAAGCCAGCTTCCTCACATGTTTCCCGAAGGCAGTGACTGGGAAGCATGTGATGGCCAACGGCTGACATGAGGGGAATTTTTTCGGGACCCAGGAGGTAGGAACTGCTTTTCTGATGAAAGGACACACGCCTCTGGCTTGGTTAGAGGTGATGTTTTGTTCAAGGAACTTGCCAGATACAGCTTGGTGTCATCTCTGCGAACGATGCCTAAAGTCCTCTGGGGGGTCCAGAGTCGCCGAGATGCTCTTGCGGGAACTGTGTGTCCCGGACGTGCTGGGCCAGGCGTGAAACCGACTCTCATCACAGGCCAGCCTCAGAAGGACCACTCTGTGGGACCCTGGGGGGGGGTCACTTTCTGTGGGCTCAGAGTCCCCGTAGTGGGGGATGCTTTCTGACATTTAAGCCATCCCACCTCTGCGTGGAATGCAGTCATTTCCAGGAACAGAAAATCGCAGACGTTTCTCGAGTGGCTTCTGCAAACCACAGGTGTCATCCGCCGTAGCCCAACCCATCACCTCGAACCACGGGTGTCACGGAGACCACTGTCATCTGAGCAGGAGAAAACATTCTCTCTCGAGCACCAGGGGAGCTCCCCCACCCCCAGGTAATTGCGGAAACCACTCTGTTGCATCCTGGAAGCCCCCTCCCCAAGAGAAATAATGCAAACTTGGTCACACAGGCACGTGGAGATTCCAGGGGGAGAATATGGCGCTGGGACTCCAGAAGAGAGGGGACGGGTTCAGAAGCAGAAAACCATCATTAGGTCCTCGTTTCCTCCCGTGTTAATTGCAGACCATTTCAAGGCCCAATTCAAACACTCCCTCTTCCCTGAAGTCTTCCTGCTTTCCCCCCGTGTCCCCATGTCCCCATCCCCCCCGTCCAGAGCTCACATTTGCCTTCATCCCTGGCACCCTCCTACCAACTGAATGAATAAAAGATTCCGATGCTTTAAAGTTTTCTGACTTCAAGAAACGCTCATTATAGAACAACTGGAAAAGCACAAAGACAATGAAAATCGCAAATAATTGCCCCCATCTTGATGGACGGTTTCCCATTCTCTGTCTTGCACATTTTAGATAGCCTGCAAAGAAAAAAAAATAAGAACCAGACTGAATGTATTGCTTTGTAAGCTGCTTTTGTCCTCTTTTTTTTTTTTTAACTTTTATTTATTTTTGAGACAGAGAGACAGAGCATGAGCAGGGGAAGGGCAGAGAGAGAGAGAGGGAGACACAGAGTCCGAAGCAGGCTCCAGGCTCCGAGCCGTCAGCACAGAGCCCAAGGCGGGGCTCGAACTCACAGACCCTAAGATCGTGGCCTGAGCCGAAGTCGGCCGCTTAACCGACGAGCCACCCAGGCGCCCCTGCTTTTGTCCTCTTAATCTTACCACGCGTTCTTCTACACCATCCTCTTGTTGCTTACGGACCACAGTTTATTCGAGGCGGTGGAGCGAAGCAATTAAAAGTGTGAGCTCTGCAGGGGGCGGGGGGGCACCTGGGTGGCTCAGTCGGTTAAGCGCCGGACTCTCCATTCGGCTCCGGTCATGATCTCACGGTAGTGGGACTGAGCCCCAGGTCAGGCTCCTCGCTGAGCATGGAGCCCGCTTGGGATTCTCTCTCTCTCTCTGTCTGTCTGTCTCCCTTTGCCCCTCCTTCATTTGTACGTATGAGTACACTCTCTCTCTCTCTTAAAATAAATAAACATAAAAAAAAAAAAGTAAAGGCTCTGGAATTTAACTGCCTGAATTGAAATCCTGGCTCAGTGACCTTGAACAAATCACTTAACCTCTTCGAGCCTCAGTTTCCTTATCTGTAAGACAGGGATATTCTTCACAGCAAGTTCAAGGAAGAAAATAAGCTTACAATCTCCTATACAATACACATCCCGATACAATGTGTGCATTTTAGCAGCTTAGTAACCTCTACTTTCATAACATGAGGGTCCCCTCGATCAAAAATCTACAAGGGAAGCCTAAGAGAGAGATCTGGAAACCCACGGGTAGGAGACAGAGCGGTTTATCGCTGAGTTTTTTACAATATTGAAAAATTGGAGGAAATGTCCAGCAATAAGGACGTAAGAAAATTATTATGAATAGTTCTCAAAAATGATGTTTGTGGAGAAGTCCTAACGACTGGGGACAATTTTTAGGATGGGATACAGTGAAAAAAAGGATACAGAGTCGTAAGTAGCACAGGATTTGGGTGACGTCACATAACACGATAACGTGGGAGGGTTGTCAGCGAGGGAAGAGATCGCGGGCGAGCCTGATTCTTTGTGTTCCCGGGACTTTGCTTTTACCCTTGCTGTGCCGGCAAGGAGGCTTTCTGCTCTAGAACCTGCCCTTCCCCGTCTGCTGCCTCCCCACTGGGGCTTTCAGAAATCCTTTTCAGAGTCTGCGCACTCGGCTTCGAGTCCGCGGCCTCCTGCCCGCCCCACCGCCCGCTCCCATCCACACCACTTCTGAGGAAAGCCGCTTGATGGCTCAAGGATTTCCCGGTTCTTGCTTCTGACAGCACCTCGCAGAGCCGCCTGTCCCATGGCGTGGGCTCCTTCTTGGGTTTGAGAGCTGCGAGACGACTTCTGCCTGTCTATAAAATGAACCTGAGAAAACCTTGGGGTTTGTTGGATTGGTAGGAGAGGGAGAATTTCAGATCTGTTTCGATTCCCACACCTTCCCTGCCACCTCGTATAATTAATATCGGGGAGCACGGACCATCTCGTTTCCCTCTCTGGGTGAAAAGAAACCCTTTTTATTCGGGCTTTATTCCGTTTGGTTCTCTTTGTGTGTAATAGCTGCTTGCACACGTGTACTAGCCAGAAAGGGTCTCAATTTTGATGTATCAGCAGGACACACACCGGCTTTCTCTTGATTATGATGGGACGTGGTAAGTCAGCCTAGAGGGTCCCGCCCTTGCTCTAGGTCTGAAAGATGACCCAGTCTAGGGCAGGAGTGGCACCGACCTGGTTGCCTGGAGACCTGAGTTCTAGTTCCGTGTCATCTATTTATCAAGCATGCAGCAGGAGGGGGGGTGTCATAGCCTCAGTTTCCTCATCTGTAAAATAAGTAGGTTGGCTGTGATGTTCCCTTAGATTCCTTTCAGGTTCTAAAACGTCATGATTCCTTCTCAAGCAGGAGAGTAAGGGAGCAGGTAGGGGGTGGGAGAGGGTGTGAAGGGGAAGCATCTGAAGGCCTTAATTTGTTTAGTATGGTCTCATTAAAAATGCAAATAACAATTACCATTCATGAGAACCAGAAACAATTCCTACTCTTGGAGTTACTGCTTCCAAAGGAATAATTTTTCCTGGAATATGGACAGGGAGTTCAAACCGGAAGCATAGAGAAGGGGATCCGAGATTACAGGACACCACTGTGATTTTTTCTATATATATAAACGATGATTAATATGTTAATAAGGCATGTTCTGATTAGCTATTGCTAATGTGTAACAAACCACCGCAAATGATGGCTTAAAGCAAAATCAACCTGGAGTTGACTGGGCTAAGCCAGGTGGTTCTTGCTTTGTCTGTCACACAGTTGCGGAAAGACAGAGGCTGGGCCAAGGTCATCCTGAAGGATTCTTCACTCACATGTCTACACCCTAGGAAGACTGGGGATTCAATCTCTTCATCAAGCCACGTGCAGATCTATCCAGCCACCCATGGATCTATCTATCCATTTCTGGGTCTACCTACCTACTTACCTACCTGCCTATCTACCTATCTATCTGTCTCTCAATGTGGTGTGTCCCCAAAGAGGCTTTGGATCTCTTGGCAGCTGGAGCCCTGGAGTCAGTGTCCTAAAAAACATTGGGTAGAAGCTGCATGACCTTTCCTGATCTGACTTTGAAGTCACACAGCACCATTTCTGCCACATTCCGTTCAATTGAAGCAGCCTTAAGAGCTTGCCCAGGTTCTGGAGGAGAGGTCACAGACTCTACTCCTTACCTCGAGGAGTGTCAAAGAATCTCAAGCATGTTTCAAAACTACCACAGGGAGCAAGAACGAATTAATCAGTATCAACCAATATAATATCGATATTATATATTTACAAAACAAAACCAACAAATTCACTACATCGTGTAGTGATTATGCAAAAGGTGAGGCTGGAAAAACAATTTTTAAAAAATAAACAAAAGCTGGCCTGAAGGGCTAGGGCTTACAGCAAGGTGGGGGCTGGGGGGGGAATAGGGGGGGTGGATCGTGGAGTACGGCGGGGAGGGTGGAGGCTGCAGGCGTCCTCCCATTCTCCAGCTTACTCTGAAGCCCGAAGGGTAATACCCCTTCCACAGCTGGAGAGCTTACAATCGGCCCTTTCTCTCAGAGAAGAGGAAATGCTCCCCAGTTACCCAAATGACACCACCCAGCCTGGTATGTGTAAATAGTAATGGGCTGCCCCAAATCACCATTCACACAGGAAAATAAGACCAAGTAAACAGAATAAATAAGCCTAGAGGAAGTAGAACTAATGGAAGAAGAACTAAGTAAAAACCCCCAAACTCTAATTAACTTCACGCCGAGTCAAGATGGTACATCCACAACACAAAAAGTCTATTTATTTAAACAAAAACTTTTTTTTAAATGTTTATTTATTTTTGAGAGAGAGAGAGAGAGCAAGCGAGGGAGGGGCAGAGACAGGGAGACACAGAATCCGAAGCAGGCTCCGGGCCCTGAGCTGTCAGTACACAGCCTGATGCAGAGCTCAAACCCATGAACCACAAGATCATGACCTGCGCCAAAGTCGGACGCTCAATCAACTGAGTCACCTGGGCGTCCCAAAACAGTTTATTTAAAAGGAGCCCTTGGCAACAAAAAGCCTGTTTTAAATCCCTTTTGAAATGTACTTTTAAATTATTATAATAAATAATTTATATACTTATTAAATAACATTATAAAAGAGCTTTAATCCTTTTGAATACATTTAAAGAATTTTAATTAAATAAAATAATTTATTATAATAAATACATGACATGCAATTAAAAAAATATTCAAACAATAGAAAGATGGTGTCAAGAAGTCAAGACCTTGCAGATTCGACCGTAAAATGACAAAAGGTGGATAATTTGAGAAAAAGAGACAGGAAGTGTCAAATGAGGTAGGCCAACATTTACGCAGTAGGGACTTCGGAGAAGGAGAAAAGTAAAAATGGAGAGGTGGAAATTCGTAAAGAAATAACTGAAGAAAACCTCCCAGAGTGCAAAGAAGGCAAAGTTGTATTTCAGGTGGAAAGACTCCAGGGACCCAGCACAGTGAACAGACAGTGAGATCCACAGAAACAGCCTCGTGGGATTTCAGGGCACTGACAATAAAGAGGATCCGAAATACAGCCAGAGAGAGACATGAAACGGGCAACCAATGAAACAGAAAGACCAAAAGAGAAAGACCAAGATTGGCCTTATTCTCGGCAGCAGCACCCAATGCTGGAAGACAATGGAGCAACTACCTTCAAAGTCCACAGAAATAATTTTGTTTTAATTAGCGATCTTGATATTTAGATTTTGATATCTTGCCAAACTATCCATCCTGCGTGGAGAAGTGAAGGCTTGTTAGACATGCGAGAATTCATAGAATGGACTCCCATAAATTCTTTGTGGAAAGAAAATTACTTGATGATGTACTACCTAAGAAAGAGGAAGATGAGAACTAAAAAAAAAAAAAAAAAAATTAAACCAGCCCAGAAATGCAATTAAAAGAAACTCAAACTTCAGTTCAGATGTGCCGTTGGCTTAGTCAAGCCAAAAGTCTACATATTTTGGAGCACAGAATAAATGATATAATTAAAGAGGTAGAGGTAGAAGGTATTTGTGATATTAGGAAGAAGGCGTATGCTTTAGTTGTCAATCAGCTAAAAATCAGAAAACAGTAAGTTGTAGAGATATATAGTATATATTTTTATTTATAATATACAATACATACTTATACATACTATATTATATCTATATATTATAATAAAATACATACACATATATCATGGCCCAAATATAAAAGCAACCAAAAATAAATCATGATTTTGTGTAGTCGATGGAATCTAGGAAAAGAAGACCCATTTGACCTTGACATTGGAACAATCTGTTCCACAGATCTCAACAGAACACCTGGTTCTGAGTGAATAATAGTTACGCCATCTTTGTCCCTTATATACTGTTTGTTCACTGGCTTTCCATGAGCAGAATGAACTTACTGACAAAGCATGGAGGAGAAATTTACTAAAGAGAATGCCCGTGCTATAACCTCGGCAAGGTAAAAGAAGTGGTATAGCTGAGAGAAGGTGGGCAGCAGAAGAGAGAGAAGTGGAAGGAAGCAAGGGGTGTTAGCTTCCTGTCTTACATGGTGGGGAACTGAGAATTACTACCTACAGTTAGCGTGTCAGTAAACAGAGATTGAATGACCTGTAAAATCATAAGGTTAACCATCAGAAGAAATGAAAACACACCCTCCCCCCAATGATCTGGAGGTGGGAGAAGGGAATTGATAAGTGAATAAGTTACTCCCCTGTCGCAGCTGAATGTCTGTAGATAGTGCTGAAAACTGCTAAATGAAGACCTAGATGCAGTATGATATTTAGCAGGATCCATCGAGGTCAATACCTGAAAAAACAGAAGCAGAAACAATCGAAAGAAGGTACCAATCAAGAAGAAAACTAGCAAAGGAGTAGGGAAGGTTTACTATTTATGGCTTTCTATGCTATTGGAATTTTTATTTCCAGGCACGTATATTTTAATAATTAAAAAGCAAAATGAGAAAAATACCAAGGATTTGAAAGCAATAGATGGGCGTCGGGTCAAAAAAAGATTGTGTGGGTGATTTATTTACTTCTGTTTTCCAATTAGATTGTGATGTAGTTTTTGTTATTTCCATAATGGGAAAACCCATAAAGAAACGGTTAATACATTATTTGTATCAAATGGTGGTTAGAAGTTGTAGGAAATGGAGTTGACTAAGCAGAGAAATCCACCTAAAATATTTGTGGGGTGATTCTGAGTGACCATGGAGGCCAGGCTAGCTGTGTGATCTCGGGAAAGTCACTTAACCCCTACACGGACTTCAGTTTCCACCTCTGAAACATAGAGAAGTTGGCTCTAGAAGTTCTCAGGTCCTGCTCAGCTCTAATAGCTTATGAGCCTGAATTCCTAGCAACTGTGAGCAGAGCCATTGAAATTATGTGACCCTGACAGTCTTGAGTACAAAAATGACTGGGTTCTACTTCATGTCATCATTGAGGAGCTGAATAGGATTTCCACTTAAAATCGGAAGCTGTGAGATGCTGCTAAGCTCATGTTCTTCTAACAGAATCGCAATCCGTTGCTTCAGTTGAAAGTAAAGTCCATGCTAACCTTAATTCTGCTTGTTCAAATAAAACAGAGCCAAAGGCTTCACACACTGAGGACAAGGATGTGCCCCCCAGGTCCCGCTCAAGCTCTTGAGGAAACCCGTAATCATCTGGGCTTTGGCCTCCAAGAGAGGGGTAAGCACTCTTTGTTTTGCAAGAAAAGCAGGAAGTGTGTCGAAAGGCATAACCACAGCAAAACTGCCACATCAAACTGAGAGGTCTCTTAAACATGAGGAAATCGTGCACCACAAGAAACCCGGAGGGAGCCAAATCCCGCTGTCGCCTCTACCTGTCTTGGCCAGGATATTGGCATTTTATCCGAAGAGATGTTGTACCTTCAGTAGGTTATGAACCACAGAACAGAAACAGAAACGGAAATCTTGTGACAAGATCATGTAACAAGAGACTGTCCTTTGCATTTTGTAATGATAGCGTCTGAAATGGCAGCTGCCAAAGTTTGAAGAGCTGAGGAACCAAGACTAAAGAGTATCCACAAGTTGCTAGTAAGAGTCTACGATTCTGCTGTAGGTGCCATATGTGCTGGGGGTTGTCAGCAGCACCGGGAAGCTTCAGCTCCAAGCCAGACCACTGAATCAGAAACTGCCTTTTACCAAAATCTCCGGGTGATGCATTTGGGCATTTCCATTTGAGAGGCACAGGTGTACAGGATCCGTGGAACTCGCACACCTGCCCATATCAAAGACTGAGGATTTAATGATGCACAAGGTCAAGTACCCGACCCGCAGAAACCCTCCAAAGAAGACACTGTTCTTGTTTTATACTTGTTATTACTCCGTACGCAGATGAGGAAATCCAGGCCAATGGGGTTGGCAAGACTGGAGAGAAGGCTTAGGGAAATTAGACATCTGTTCAAGGTCAGACGGCAGTAAAGGGCAGAACCAGGGCTACCGTATCTTCTTGAATCATAGACTCGCTTTCTTAGCCAATACTTCCAGTTGCCTCACTACAGCTGGATGTTTTCAAGTGACACATTTGAACGGCTCCATCCAGTTGGTAGCATGTCGAGACCCATTTTCCAGAATGTCATCCTCAGGAGCTTCCTTTCCACCCCTCACCCATCCATCTGGGCAGATATGGATGAGCAGGAAGGGACCCTTCAGAGGTACTGGAGGGTGTGGCCCTCCTAGACCATCAAGCCTGAGTCACAGAGAGGCTGAGTGTGACAGCAGCCCCCAGAAACAAAGCCTAGAAACGCCTGTGTTTAAAAACAGTAGGCCAAGGCTTCCGGGAAAGATGATCTATTTCGTGATGCCTTAAGGTTTCAGAATGACTGTGGGCCCCTTTACCTTCCTCCTCGGAGCTAATGCCTTCATCTGTTCTCTGAAACCCTTGGGTATGGAGAAGGTTGGGTGCAGGTAATCGCAGCTGACAGGAACCTTGCTTTTCAAGAACTTTGGCCCCAGGACAACCCTGGTCAAGGCTCCCCAAACACCTCGTGGTATGATTTGGGGAAATGAGGGTTTTCTGGAAAGTCATGCATGCTCTTCCTGGAAGCAGGGAAGGGAGATGTGACCCTGCACAAGAATCATCTTCTCTGTCTGCAAGAATGAGATCCAGCCACAAGCAGCAGGATAAACCATGATGATAGTGGCTTAAACCAGTGCTTCTCAAACCACCATGTGTACAACGGGACATCTGTGGACCTTGTTAAAAGGCAGATTCTGATTCAAAAGGTCTGGGGCGGGCCCTGAGGCTCAGCGTTTCTCACAAACTCCTGAAGGATGCCCGCGCTGCTGGTCCACACAGCACACTGAGCAGTGAGGGCTCCCACAAGACAGACATTTATTTCTCCCTCAGGTACCAAAACCCGGAGGTTGATGCCCCGGCTATGCGGGACCCACAGTGGCATCCGAGGCTCTGACCCTGACCTCTCTGTTCTTCAGGTGAGGCTTCTATCCACAAGATCACCTTGTGATCCAAGATGGCTCCCGGGGATGAAGCCCACTCGTCTGTGCTCCAAGCCAGCAACAGGAAGAGGTGGGAGAGAGCAAAAGAGTGGTTCTTCCAGCCAAGCCAGCTTCTCTAAAATATTGTTTTTGCAGGCCATTGCTTCTACTTCATCCCTTGGCCACCCCCAAGCTGCAGAGAGGCTAATATTGAGTTTCTTTTCCTAAGAAAAGAGAGAATGGGTGGCTGGTGGGCAATAGAATGTCTGTTCCGTCTCTCCAGCCCGCTCATCATCATTATGAAACATTAAGGCAGAGAAGCATGACCCTGAGAGCCTCTGTTTTCCAGCGGTTATTCTGAGAAAGAGGTTGGGCTCCACTGTGCATTGTCTGGGTGGCAGGTGAGCCAAGGTGAGAATAAATTTTTAAAAATCTGACAGCAAGGAAAGAAGGAGGTCAGATCAGGCAGAGGGGCTTGGATGCTTATATAGGGTTGGAATCTGGAATCTGGTCTCTGGTCTGGAATCTGACTATAGTCTTGCTTCTGAGACTTAAGACCTATCTTGTACCCCAAGGAGTGGGCTCTTTCCCCGGCCCTGACAGCCTCTTTAGGTTCCCCCGGAACAGAATTCCTCTCTAAAGTGTTTTACCTGCAATCTTCCAACCTCTCTCACTGCTCAGAGGCAGGGCCCGGCTGTGCACGCCCCAGCTCCAGCTGGGCTCTCTTGGCTCATGCCCCTGGGACCTGGCCTCACCCGTTCCTGGGTCCCTTCTCTTGCTCTGGACAGAACCTGCCCAGGGCTTAAATCTGCCAGAATCACCGGATGTGGCTGCTGGTAATTCCTTGATGCTTTAGGTATTTTTCTTCATGCCCAATGTCCCTTTAACTGAAATGACGTGGCCTATAGCCCCACCCGCCCACCTAGGGAAAGCAGTGGACAGGGGTGCCCACTGAGGGGACCAGGAGCAGACACCCCACCATCAACTGCTAGTGGCTCATGACACGGCCTGATGCAAAGGGAACCGACCAAACCGAGGTGACAGCATTCGCTATGCCAGAGTCCCTCATGAGGGGATCCCACGTGGAGTCACAGGACAGAAAGAGGCACACGTGTGGACTCTTATTAACGGTGCCACCAACTCCTGTTGATGTTCCCAGCTGCCAGCACCGCTGGGCCTTGACGTTTGGATGTCCAACCTGATGTCCTTCCTGCTGGCCATCTGGGAACTCTTTGCAAACAAGCACAGTTGCCATCTCTTTCAAGTCATCTAGTGACATGCGGCAACGTGCGACTAGTGCCATGCGAGGTTGTTGAGATGCCCGCCCTGCTGTGCAAGGTATCCCTTCCTGGCTGAGACTGCTGTTCCCACCGCCCCCCTGCTCCAGGAAGCAGCGCCTAAACTGTTCTCTGTGCAAAGGAGGCCACTGCTGGGGTCAACGGTGAGCATCAGCCCAAGGGAGTCCAACCGTAGGTTTTCCAGTAGAGGCAGCTGGCTTGAAGGCAATACCGACTTTCTAAACACAACAGTGGCTCAGCTGCCAAAGCCAAATCCCAACAACATGGCTGAAATAAATGTATGTTGACTTTTTGCTCGTCTAAGCTGGCAGGGCAGCTCCAGGCTACGAAGGTGTCAGGGGCCCAGGCCCTTTCCATCTTGTTGCTCTGCCGACGGTGGTCCCATCCCTACCTGCACTGTGCAAGGAGGCTCACAGCTTCCCACCTTCTGCCAGGTGGGAAAGGAAGAAGGACCCGGATCACATGCCTCTTCCTTCCAAAAGCACAGCCCAGAAGTCACACAGATAACTTTCACTTGTATGAATCACTGGCCCAAACGTGGTCATGCGGCCACCCGCAGGTGCGGGGAAGGCTGGGAAATGTTGGCTGGTCCTAGTCTAGGCAGCTAGGTGTCTGGCTGAAAACCCAGGATTGCATCACCGGAGAGATAATGAAGAGGAGGGGACATCTCCAGGTTCTGCTGGTCAGCCCAGCTTCCTCTGGAATGTGGGGCTGGAGGAAGCAGAGATGATTTTCCTCCTGGGCATAAGAGGAGAGAGAGGGTGACATGCAGAAAGAGTGCAGCCGTGAGGCCACAAGAGAAGTCAAGAGCCCACATGGGCCCCAAACCGCCTTCAGACACTGGAGCTAGTGGAACTAGTGGTTCCATTCTACAGATGAGAAAACTAAAGTCTAAACTCTTCGTCAGCTCTCCTAGGACCCCTGGCTCTAATCAATAAAAGAACAGCTGCAGCAGAAATCTCTTGCTTTTAGACTCTTGAGCAGCGAGATGGAAACACACCATCGACACATGATGCTATCTGACTTCCTCTGTGCAAAAAGTCCAGATAGAGATCGAGAGGGTCCTGCTTGCCAAGCCCACAGCCCAGGGCGAGTCAGAGACGTGAGGCTGGGGTGTTCACAGGCGCACAGGGCACCAGACGCACGGGCCTCACTGAGCGTCCACAGTACAAGGCCCCCCGTGGAGATGACAGTTGACTTAACCACGCTGCTCACGCAGGGGACTGGGGACACAGGAAAGGAGGGCAGTCCGGCGCCGAGGGGACGGGATGAGCCTCAGGTCCTGGGGGGAGGACATCCTTCCCAGGAGGCAGAAATGGTACCCGAAGAGGACAACAGTGTGATCCCTTGCCTGGCAACATAACTTTTGAAAATAAGAAACCAAAACCCCTCCTCGGGACTCCACGATCTACTGTGTGCAAGAATTGGCCGTGGGCAAACCCAGAGGCGGACACACCCTGCTTGCCCCAAGGGCGGGCATCTACGGAAGCGCTGGCCACAAGCCAACTGTGCTGCCATACTGAGGTCTCTGTCTGGGCCCAGGTGGTCCTTGGGTCAGGATGCGGACACCTGGGGCGGCATCGGGAGGACAAGGTGGGGGACCCGGTCCCTAGCAGCGAGCACCAGAAGGCCGGCGGCAGCAGCACAGGGCTCCCGCAGGGAGTGAACATTTGCTCCTGTGAGGCAGCTACTGACAAGTGATGGTGGAAAAATTGATTAGAAACTAGCTCAAACCAGCGTGAGCAAAAAAGGGAATCTGTGGGCTGCAGAAGCAAACCGCACAGAGCGCAGAGGTACAGCTGGACCCGGGGAGGGCTGGATTTAGAGATTCATCTGTTGCGAGGACTTCCTCTCTCCACGCACACCCCGGTCCGTTCGGGTGCTCGTACAAAACCCCACAGACGGGGTGATCTGGACGGCAGGCACTTGTCCCCCGGCCCTGCAGGTGGGCAAGTCCAAGACCAAGGTACCTGCACACTCGCTCGCGGTGAGGGACCGCCTCCTGGCCTGTAGCCGGCCACCTCCTCACTTGCGCTCCCACGGGCTATGCTCGGCGTGAATGCACGTGGGCGCAGGGAAGGGCAGGCCCCGGAAGGGCGCTAGTCCCATCCTGGGGGGCCCCCACCCTCAGGACATCATCCAAACCTCCTTAACGCCTAATCCATCCCTTTGGGGATCAGGACTTCAACACGTGAATTCGGTGGGGAGGACGCATTCAGTCCGTCAAGACCTAGGCCTCGGATTCGCTCCCAGTGTCGGATTCGTTCTCACAACCGAGCAGTCCCCGAGAGGCCAACGTCATCAGATCAAGCAGCCGCACCCAGTTCCCACCTCCCCGCCGCAGCTCTGGGAGGAAAGAACCAGGAGGCCTCCTGATTGGCTCTGCCAGACCACGTGCACTTTCCTGGCCAATCACTTTGGCCAAAAGGACGCAGCCACTCTGATTGGCCTAGGCCCGGTCACGTGGGCGCAAGGAGGGTTGGCGGCGGGAAGAAGCCTCCGGAGTGCAGTCGTAGGCCTTGCAAGCGACGCGGTCTTCTTGCAATGCAACCTAGAGACAGAAGCGGATGCCGTGGGGCTGTGCGGAGCCTGAGCTAGTGGCACTGTTACCGAGTCCCCGTGAGACCCTCTCGACGGCAGCGGGTATAGAAATAATTCAGGGCCCTTACTTTGCAAGGGGCTGAAAGCTGTGCAGTGGCGTGTTGTACACCAGAAATGCCATTTGTTGCTATTAGTCTAGAGGCTGGGTGCCCCGGTACCGTGGTGTCTCTGCAATTTACTTTAAAATGCGTCAGCCCCGCCAGTGCGGTCCGAATGTGAGTCTGTACCGTTTGATCTACGCCCCAGAGGAGGTCCGTCGCCCCAAGCAGGGCAACCCCAGGGCTGGTAATTCGAGTTTAATCAGAAGGCCACAGCCCAGAGGGGCTCCCACGCTGCTTCGGCTGTCTCTCTGTCTCTGATCGATACCAGAGGTGGTGTTCGTTTGCATTGTGAGAGGAGGGCTGGGTCCTCAACGGTGAGGCGCCGAGCTGCCCCCACAAACTTGCAGGCAGGGTGTTGGAATCTACACCTTGAGGCCTTCCTCCTTCCCACGTAGGGGTATTGACCCCGGCCTGTGTGTCCAGCTGCTGAATCCGGAGGATATAGGCCAACCTGCGTCTCACCAGACGGGCGGCCAGTGCCTCTGCTAGAGTATGGTCACATTTGCTTCGGGGGAGACTTTCTTTGGTCGCCGTCTTGTTAGAGGCCGGAAGAACGGGGAGTTTAGACTTCATCCAGCCCGCAGGAGATGGTGTGACTGATGGGTGCCCGCGTGCTACTCAGTGAGTGGGGAAGGAATCCGGTCAGAGACCTATAACCAGGAGTGTGAGAAGGAGCTGGCCCTGGACCCCTGTGACTAATGGCAACTGCTCCTACTAACCAAAAGAACCTCCTGGCTGCACATGACCAAACTGGGAGGCGGGGGTGCCCTTGGGCGGCTCAGTGGGTTAAGGTCCAACTCTTGATTTTGGCTCAGGTCATGATCTCACGGTTTGTGAATTCGAGCCCTGCGTGGGGCTCCATGCTGATAGTGGGGACCCTGCTTGGGATCTTTTCTCTCTCTCTCTCTCAAAAAATAATAAATAAACTTAAAAAAAAAAAAAGGGAGGTGGAAGGTGCCTTTGTGAGTTCAGGGGCCCTTCAGTTTTCATCAGAAACATCTGGTCTCCGTCAGGTCTCAGGGTCCCAGCTGGGCTGGAGTCTGGGGCAGGAATCCAACCCCCAAAGACATGGGAAAGGGTGTCGGGAACAAGGCAGGGCCCATTCATAGCGAGACTAGGGGATGAACAAGCTTCCATGAGAGAGAGAGGAGGAGTCCCAAGGAATGAGGCAAAGACCCTGCAGCCAGAACCGGAGCACAGTTGGAACCAGAGCGCATAAGGGGCTCCACGGATGTGAGCCTCGGAGTCTGCACTGCGGCCTCCTTGGAGACCCGGCAGAAGGGGACACGGGGGTGCTGTTGCCTGCAGAAAGGAGGCGGCTGCAGAGCCTGGGAACCAAGCCTGCCAGCCTTCCATCCGTAGTTGACACCCCGGAACCGCTACAAGGAAATGCAGAGAGATTAGAACTCACGATGCCCTCGTCTTTATCAAGAACATTGAATCATCACACTCTGTTTTCACCGATCAGCATTCTCAAGG
This sequence comes from Paguma larvata, assembly GCA_030068075.1. NCBI lineage: Eukaryota > Metazoa > Chordata > Mammalia > Carnivora > Viverridae > Paguma > Paguma larvata. The sequence continues at coordinate 14,912,502 of CM057842.1, read as the reverse complement.
CCATTGCAAAGACTGCAAAGCTGGTATGAAAGTTGCCCTGAGAAGTGCACCGTTCAAACTCGCAGCTCAAGTTTTCTGCAGAGGGAAGGGGTTTTTCCAGAACACGAAAGAGGAAGAAGGAGGAGGAGCGGGGTTGGGTGCTGTGGGCACAAGGGCAGGGAAGAAGAGGGGACCAGCTACAGTAGCCCAGAGGAAGATTTCAAGGGACTTGCTGGACACATATGTGTGAGGCTGTTTCCCCGGTCCCTCCTCCACCTGGTAGAAATCCTTAGGGAAGTCCCACTGCTCATAAGCACATTTGCATCTGGTACTTCCAGGGCCAGAACTGACCCAAGCCAGTTAAGTCACAGATAACCGTGCAGTTCCTTTGGTTAATACCAACAGCCGTCATTATTTAAAGGAGTTGAAAGTCCCCTACTTCCCTTGTCACCTCGCTCCAAGGTTACCATAAAAGCGAGTCCCAGAATGAGTTCTGCCCTAAATACCCCCTTTGTGGAAAGCAGGCAATACTTTCAAGGCAGGGGGATCATCCAGGGCCCCAAGGAGGGGGTGAGGATGCCAACAGAGACGTCGAACAAAACGTAGCTGGCGGAGAACGGAGGTAAATGGATTCTCTTATTTTGCTTTCAAAATCCCCGTGGGACCTGAGTCCCCAGCCAGCAGGGGGAGAAAGGTACGATCAAACATGAGCCTCGTGCACTGTGAAAGGTGCAAATATGAGACGTCCTACTGCCCAAAACAAGCGTTTCTCCCCCTCCTTCCAAAATGTCTACCAGGAAGATCTGCAAGGAGACCCCCTTGGGAAGGCACAAAGGGAGCTGTGAGAGGGACGGGCTTTATCTGCCCAGCTGCAGGTGCAGGGAGGAAGCCCAGTCCAGGAGGGCAGGACTGGGTGTCTAGAATCTGAACGGTACCACGACAGACCTAAATCAGGTGAGCATCCGGGGTCCGGCCAGCCATGTACCAAGGGGGCGGGTGGAACTCAGAACTCAACCCAGAGGCCCCCAAATCCAGGAAGCGATCCTCCCAAATCCAGGAAGATGGGAACAGGTGGAAGAGGGCGCCTGGGACAACTGTGGGTTATAGCGCCGTAGCCACTGGCGTGAAATTTTGGAAGACGAGAGGACTCCAGCCCTGAGCAGGAACTGAAAGTGACAGAGGCTCAAGAGTGGGTTCTGGAGGGACCGAGCCACTTCCAGGTGGGGACTGGGTTCAGAGAGTGAGAGAAAATCCCAGTTATCAGCGGCCATCTGCACCAAGTTCAGGGCCAGATGCACTGGCCCTGCCTGCAGCTGAAGCCTGGAGTGTGGAGCTAAATCTCCTTCAGTGCCCCTTCTAAGGTCGGGACTCATCCCCCAAACGGAAGTACTTTACTTAGGATGCATTCAGCTGCAAGTAACCAGGACCTGAACTGAAAGCGGCTTGAACACGGAGGGGGCTGACTCACGAAATGGGAAGGTCAGCAGAGCGGGCTTGCGGCCGACCGCATCCACCAGCGGCTCCATTTGCCTGTGACTTTCTAGGCTCCGCCTCTCTCGGCACGGTGGCGTCGTTTGCAGGCTGGTAGCAAAATGGCTCCTGCCGTGCTGACTTTGGATGTGAACAGCGCCAACACCGCAGCGTGAGCTCCCTTGGAGCACATCGGCCTTGTGGGCAGGGTAGATCAAAATCCTCCTTGAGTTAGGAAGAAGGACGGGGAATGTCACCAGCCACAGCCAGAGTTTGCCAAGGGCAGGATGGAGCCCGGGTGCACAGGAGACTGGGATTCCCAGGGGTGGTGCCCCTCCAACCAGCTGCTGGATCCGGGCCAAGCCACTTCAGCTCTTCGGTCCCCAATTTTCTTTAGCTTAAGAGAAAGCAATTAAACTGAAGAATCTTTAAGACTCTACTCAGCTCTATGACTCCATGAAATGGGTTGTTTGTGGCTTACTCTCTACAGGCCTTCGAATATGGGAAACGATTGTCATTCTTTGTGGAAGGTCATACTTTCTAAAGATGGCCACGGCGACTCATCCCATCCACGTGCCCATCTGCAGTGGGAGGGACCTTGCCACTCTGCCATCAGGAGGTGGAGTCTAATTCTCATACCTTAAGTCCGTGCTGGCCTGGTGACTCGCTTGTACCCGGGGGTAGAGGAGGGGGGGCCTTGGGAGTGGGTCACTACTAAACCGTGGGAGAAGTTACCCTACTGGCCTTCCCAAAAGGCTATGCGGGTTCCAGTGCCCCCAGAACACTAGCTGCCAGAGAACCTAGCCCCGTGTAGGAAATCTGACTAGTCCGAGACTGCCGTGCAGGAGGGGCCCTGTATAGGCATTCGTGCGGACCGCCCAGCTGAACTTCCGGCCCGCGGCCGGCCTCGCCCGCCAGCTGTGTGCACGCGCCATCTTGGCCATCCAGCCCGAGCCGACCTTCGGACGACTGAGGCCTCAGGTGACATCATCCCGTGAAGCGCACGAGAAATCTCGCAGCCCAAGAGTCCAGCTGAGGCTTCTCAGAATTCCTAACCTCCCGAAATCTTGAGCAAAATAAAACGGTTGCTGTCCTACACCCCTGGGTTTTGAAGCAATGTATTAGTAGTAGTAACCAGAATACCCACACGGAAAAGTGGACATCGCCGAACCAGGAAAGACTTAGGGTCAACTTTGAGAAGTTATTTCTGATCATGGCAAAACATCGAAGACACCTAATTTCTCTTTGTGGCTGTTTGTGACATTGGGTGGAGAGATTCTTTGAGCAACGCTCTCGCGGAGTCTTGCCAGGGGGTAATGACGACGGGTCTTCACGTTGACGCGGCCCGCCGTAGGTCGTGAAGAACACACTAACTCCTCTGAATGTCAGAACCAAGGGCTAAGGCACAGTTCAACCTCCATCTTGGCTTAGCCTTCCTCCCGGATTTCCTGAGACTGTGACCCGCCTGTTTGCCGTAGACAGAATGCTAGCGGTTGATCGAAGCCACCCCGTGGGGAGTATATACAGTGAGTACGTCGCCAGGCACTCAGTCCTAATTGTCTCCATGTCGCACCCTCATATGGGACAACGGAGGAGGCTGGAGTCCTCTGGGCTACCAAGTTTCCCCTCATGCTCCCTCTGATGGTCTCAGGGCCCAGCCCCCTGTGACAGCTGTTTGTAGCAGCTGCTGCCTGGCCGCTTAGCATCCCCTGGTGAACCGTCTTCCTTGCAGCGGCATGCAAGCGGGCCCTCACGACGCCCCTGCGAGGTGGGCAGGGCAGATACTTCTCATGCTATGGCAGCAGCCGGCCTTCGAGATGGCCCCCAGGGGGCCGCACCTTCTGCCGTTCCCATCCCTGGTCAGGGGCGACTTGGGTAACAGAGAGGATGGCGTGGAAATGACAGGGCTGGACTTCAGAGGCCAGAACGTAAAAGAGAGCGTGGTTTCTGTCTCTCTCTCTCTCTTCGACTGCTCGCTCCGGGGGAGGCCCAGCTCTGCCACTCGAGCCTGGAAAACTCAGGCGGCAAGAAAGCAAGGGCCCCTGCCAGGAGCCATGTGCACGGGCCGTTGTGAGAGCAGGTCCTCCAGGCCCAGTCAAGCCTAGATGACTAGAGCCCTGGTGAGCCCCTGGGCCCTCCTGCTACGCACGCTCAGGAGCCCTGACTGTCCAGCTGGGTTGGTCCCAAATTCTTGAGCCCCAGAAACAACCTGAGATAATCCGTGTTTAAGGCACTAAGTTTCGAAGGAGGTTTTGTGTTTTTTTTTTTTTTAAGTGATAGATAATCCTCTGAGAAACCCAGCCTCAGAGATGTTCGGTGACGAGCCCAGCGCGGCACAGCGAGAGCCGGGAAAAGGGAAGAGAGCCCTCAGCGTGTGACTGCTATCTGCTCGGCGCGGCTTCGCTTTCGGCCTCATGGTTCAGCTGTTCTCCGCTCGCGAGCGGACCGAGCCGGCCTGGCCGCGCTCAGAGCCTAGACCCACGAGGCAACTCGACCGGGAATCCAGGGCCAGGGAGGCTGGCCGGGACCCACTGTCCCCCCTCGCACAGGGCTGCCGTGATGAGAAACAAGCCGGCCACAGGGATGTCTTCTCGCCCGGACACACACACACACACACACACACACACACACACACACACACATTCACACATGTGTTCTGGACCGCAGCCCCCACCCCACATGAAACTACCGTGACCCGCGATGCCGAGATCCTGCGGGGCTGTGGTGAAGGTTACGGTGCAGGGGCGAAGCGAGGAAGCTCCCCAGCTGTGACTCAGGGTCAGCCTTGCCTCCCGGGGTCCCTGCTGCTGATTCATGTGTCCGTTTTAGAGAAGTCACGCCGGCAAGGGGTGCTTTCGGGTTCTACTGAATCACTGGCCGTGTGATCGCCGGTCACTGCACCCCTCTGCGGGCTGGGCGTATGGGCCCCATGAGCCCTCCGTGGCGACACAGCATGGTAGTCACACGGTCAGCAGGTAGCCGGCCGACGTGGCCCTGTTCTCGTCCTTCCAGCTGGACTGGACCTTTTCCAGCAAGAGCTTCTGTGGCCCCTGGGGAGGACTGGGGTTGGGCAAGTTGAGAGGGCGGGTAAGATAAAAAGATGAGGAGGGCTAAGCAGTCACGGCTTGGGTTCGGGGTCCCCAGTCAGGCTGTCAACGGCGTGGAGGGAACAGCCAGGAAGAGCCACCAAGTATGGACTGTGGTTCCCAGCGGGAAGCAGAAAAATGCCCCGGCAGCAGAGGGCAGCCCCTTGGCATAGAGCAGACCTGCAGGGGGAGCTAGGGAGAGAGCCCGAGGCGGTGACATGTCACGATAAAGGACCTTAACAGGGGGTCCCCGGAAGAGGGTCTTGTGCCCGCCTCCCCATGTGACTTTCAAGGACGTCCAAACTGGCAAGGAAAAAATAACAAGAGTTTAGGACGCCTGCGTTCGAATCTAAACTCAAGATCGCACCACTTGGAGAATCTTAAAGGGCTGTTGGCCAATCCGGGCCTCAGTTTCTTCATGAGTAAAGTCAAGCAAATGGTTTTCAAACTGAGTTCCTTAGAGCCCTGGGGTTTTGCAGACCTATCTAGAGTTTGCCATTGGGAGGGAGCCTCTAAGCCAAGACTGCCCAATAAAAGTATAAAGCGAGTCACATATGCCATCTTCAAGTTTTTAGTAGCCACGTTTTGAAAAATCTAAAATTAAATGGGTGAAATTAATTTTAAGTCAACATATCTAAGAGATCATTTCATGTGGTCAGCTGATTACATTTATTAATAGGATATTTTACGTTCTCTTTCTCGTACTGAATCTTCAGCGTCCGGTGTGCAACACGCACTTAAACGCATCTCAGTTCGCTCATATCCATGTACCCCGGGCTCGATAGCCAGGGGCGTGTACTTGGCTAGTGAAGAGGGAGGAACGGAGGCTGTAAAGAGAGAAGACTGCCCCCTGGTGGACAAAATGGGGAAGTGTAGGGGGAGACGCCAGAGAAGCTGCGTGTGTTGGGGGCTTGGTCCAGCCAAGGGGGTGAAGGTAGGGGAAGGAGCCTGACCGCAGAGGTCCGGAATCCATTTGGCCTTCCCCGCACCACGAGATTTTCGGGACAGCTAGCCAAGGTCTCCGTTTCTCTGAAAACGCCTTCGTGTTATGAACTCCCACGTGCATTACCTTGGTTTGAGGTAATTATACGGGATTATGATCCAAGAAAAGGAGCGGGCCTTTGGGGGGAGCACGCGCACGTGAGAGAAGCAGGCTGAGGCGGGACTCCTGAGGAGCTTGGAAGTGAGGACTAGCGGCCGCTGGGGAGAGAGCGGATGTGGGCTCCTCCCTCAAGGAATTTGGCTGGGAAGGAGCGGGGCATCCCGGAGGTGGAGCACAGACCCAACCAAGGGTGTTTTGAGTGGGGAAAAAACATTTGAACCGCAATAGGGGCCTCAGAACAATGGTCGTGGAAAGTTCGAAGGAATCCGAGGCATTCGTTCCAGAGGCAGAAGAGCAGGTTAGGAGTAGACTCTGGGGCCAACTTTGCTTGCTTCCTGAACATGCGACTTGCAGCAGGTTCCCCCATCTCTCTGAGCCTCGGTTCCCTTGTCTGCGTCACGTAGATGACCACAGCACCTGCCTCTGTGTTTGCAGTGTGATGAATTGTGTTCAACGTGAGGATTAAGCAGACGTAAGGAGGTGTCATCGGTTAGTCAGCATGATGACAGGAATTCCTGTAAGGGGTAGCATTTTCTGTGAGCGCTCACGCAGGGGTCAGCCTCTTCCTCAGTGGGTTGAAGTTCAAGTGGAATTAGGCGGCAAGCCTGAGTGTCCTCTACTCAGAAGTGACAGTATTATTTCACTAGAGGGCAGTGGCCCGCAGTGAGTTCTCTACTACGTTCGACTTGTAACTGCCAAGAAGGCCAGCTTCCGGACCTGGTGGGGACCCTGAGAACCGGCGATGTCCAGCCCCCTGTCTTACCAATGCACAAGCTCCCCTCAGAGCACCTGGGTGGCTCGGCTGGTTAAGCGTCCAACTCTTCATCCTGGGTCAAGTCATGATCTCGCGGTTGATGAGTTCGAGCCCCGCGTTGGGCTCTGCGCTGGTGGTGTGGAGGCTGCTTGGGATTCTGTCTCTCCTTCTCTCTGCCCCTCCCCTGCTGTTCTGTCTCTCTTTCTCTCTCTCTCAATAAATAAATAAACATTAAAAAAAAATTTTTTTAAAAGAAGCTTCCCTCCTTCCCAGGGAAATAGGTGAACTTACCAGGATTCATGATTCTGCCTTTCAGCTTTGATGTCAAAGATTTCAATACTCTCCTATCCTAATTTTTTTTTTTTTTTTCAAAATAATGCCTACCGTTTGTGGAGCCACTGAGTGGCAACCAAGGACCAACATCATGGCTAGCTCACGAATTCTGCAAGGGGCGTTCTTTTCCGTGTGACGGCTGGTCTCCTTGCCTAAATTACAGGACTATCAGAGCGATTGTGTTTTTTGCCAAATCTGAGCCCCCGGGCAGTGGCCGCCTCAATCTCAGCTGCACTTGGGAGAGGGAGGGAAAGCGACTTTACAAAAAAAAAATTAAAAAATCCCGGTGGTCCGGATCCGCACTCCAGGCCAGTTAACCGGAAATCTCCCCCTCGGCACCTTGCTTGCCTCTCCCCGGTCCCGGGACTGGTCAGCAGAGCTTTTTGTTACACGGCAGGGTTTTCACTGTCAACTTAGAGCCCGAGAACAGAGCCGGCGTCTGAATTTCTCAGCCCGCGATCTGCAGGCTCCCCTTGCTGCCTGAGGACCCGCCGAGCTCATTAGACGTGGGGATCCTGCCCCGTCCCTGCTGCCTTACTGCGTCAGGGTTTCCGGGCCAAGAGCCCGGAGGTCGGTGTGCTCGGTACAACGTAAGGAACACCCGGTCCTCGGAAGTTGTAAGGCCACTGCCGTGGGCATATTAAATAGCCGTTGAGGCTTTTAAAGCCGAGCAGTAGTAGGATCGAAGCTTGTTTGTTTGCTCAACTTCGAAGTCACAGAAGACTCACAGGAAGTTGTAAAAACAGCCTAGAGAGAAGCTGCCTAACCTTCCCTCCGACGCTGCCGATGGTCACGTCCTCCCCGGCTGCGGCGCTGGACACCGGTACAACGTGTGGTCCCGTTCCATTTGAGCAAGTGTGCGGGTTCCGGTCACCGCCGCCCCATCAAGACGCAGAACTGTCGCCTCGCCAGCCAGCCGCGTGGCCCCTGGCCGCCACCCGTTCTGCTTGCTTTCTCTAGGATTCTGTCATTTCAAGAGCGCTGTGTTCATGGAATGGCAAGGCGCGTGAGCTTTTGAGATCACGGCAGGTTTTTTACTCATCGTAACCACCCCCCCAGGTGTGTCCAAGGGGTTGCACGCACCAAAAGCTCGCTCCCTTTTATCACCGAGTGGTAGTAGCCCAGGCACGCCACGGAGCCATCTGCCCATTAAGAGACTGTTTTTTTTTTTAATTTTTTTTTTATTTTTTAATTTTATTTTATTTTTGAGAGACATAGAGACAGAACGTGAGCAGGGGAAGGGCAGAGAGAGAGGGAGACACAGAATCTGAAGCAGGCTCCAGGCTCTGAGCCGTCAGCACAGAGCCCGACGCGGGGCTCGAACCCACAGACCGTGAGATCATGACCCGAGCTGAAGTTGGCCGCTTAACCGACTGAGCCACCCAGGCGCCCCTAAGAGACTGTTTGATTGCTTCTGGTTCGGAGCCCTTGAGAATTCATCTTCTGTAAATATTCATGTCTAGGTTTTTGTGAGAAGGTGAGTTCTCGTTTCTCTGGGATCGGTGCCCAGGAGTCTCGGCCGGGGTGTGTTCGGGTTTGTGAGACGCCACCGAGCTCTTTGCCACAAGTGGCTGTGTCCTTTTACTTCCAGCAGTGACGCAGGGGGACACCTAGTCTCTCCACGTCCTTGCCAGAATTCGGTGTTGCTTCTGTGTTTTATTTTATCTCTCCTTACGGGTATCTGGTGGTATTATATCATCACAGCTTCGATTCGTATTTCCCCCGTGGCTGGTGAGGTGACATGTCTTTTCGTGCACTTGTGAGCCGTTTGTCCATCCTCTTCAGGGAAATGTCTCTCCAAGTCCTTTGCCAACTTTTAACTGAATTGTTTGGGGTTTTTTCGTTTGTTTGTTTGTTTGTTTGTTTGTTTTTACTACTGAATGCCGAGGAGCCTCTATACATTCTGAACGTATACATGCAAAATCCTTTGTCTCCTGTGTGGTGCGCTGGTATTCTCCCCCAGTCCGTGGCTGGTCTTATAGGGTCATTTGCAGAATAAACATGTTTCATTTTGCTGGAGTCTAATGTATCTGTCTTAGGCTTATTACACTTTGGGGTATAATACACTTCTTCACCAAGCTGTGGGTCCCCAAAAGCATCTCTTATGTTTTTACAATTTTACATCTACGAGTATGTCCATGATGCATTTTGCATTCATTTTTGTGAAACGTCCAACCTTTAGATTAAGGTTCTCCTTCCTTCCTTCCTTCTTCCTTCCTTCTTTCCTTCCCTCCCCTCCCCTCCCCTTTCCCTTCTCTTCCCTTCCCTTTTTTTTTCCCTTTTCTTTTTTTTTTTGCCAATGAATATCTAATTTCTCCAGCCCCTTTTGTTGAAAAGACTCCTTCCTCCATCAAATTTCCTTGGCACATTTGTCAAAAACCAATTGGCCATCCCTGTGAGGGGCTCTTTCTTGGTTTTCCACTGATCTCTGTGACCACCCTTCGGTCAGTAGCACAGTCTTGGTTACTCTAACTGCATAATAAGTCCTGAAGTAAAGTAGCGATTCTTCCATTTCTTTCTTCTCCTTCAAGATGTTTTAGTCATTCTATTTCCTTTACTTTCCTCATCGATTTTATTTTTTTTTGAATAATTTATTGTCAAATTGGTTTCCATACAACACCCAGTGCTCATCCCGACAAGTGCCCTCCTCTGTGCCCGTCACCCACTCTCCCCCCTCCCACACCCCCCTCTCCCCTCAGTTTGTTCTTAGTCTTTGAGAGTCTCTCATGTCATGTCTTCCTTCCTCTCTGTGGCTTTTTTTTGTATCTTCTTTCCCCTCTTCCCCTCCCCCCTGGTTTTCTGTTAGGTCTCCCAAAGCCCACCTATGCGTGGAAACATATGGCATGTGTCTTTCTCTGCCTGACTTCTTTCACTCAGCATAATCCGCTCCAGTTCCATCCATGAAAAACAGGGAACGCCTCACGGATTTGCATGGCATCCTTGCGCAGGGGCCATGCTAATCTTCTCTGTATCGTTCCAATTTTAGTATATGTGCTGCCGAACCGAGCACTCCTTATCAGTTTTAGAATGAGCCTGTTATGCCTACAAAAAAATCTTAAGAGATTTTGGTAGGAATTGCATTGTAACTATGTCTCGTTTTGGAGAGAAACGACACTTTTACTGTGACGAAGCTTCCACCCCATGAACATGGTATGTCGCTCCATTTATTTAGATCTCCTTTGACCGATCTCATCGATACTTTGTAATTTCAGCGCCCGCGTTCTATACATCTTTTGGTGATTTCTGCACAAATATTTCTTTTCTGAGAGACCGGAAATGGTATCGTACTTTAATTTTGCTTTCCACGTTGTTTATTTTTCGTGTATAGAAATATGATTGCTTTTTATATGTTGATCTTATATTCAACTTTGCTAAGCTCTTTTGCTGTCTTCGGAACTGCTACGGTCTCGTTTTGTTTTCGGATGTTCTTTGGTATTTTCTACGCAGACCGTTATGCCATTATGCAAACCAGGATGGTTTTATTTCTTCCTTTCCAATCTGTAGGCCTTTCATTTCTTTTTCTGGCCTTAGTGTACTGCCTCGGGCTTCCAGGACTGTACCAAACGAGAGCGGTGAAAGCAGACATCTTTTCCTTGTTCCCAATCTTACTGGGAAACGTTCCGTCTTTCGCCGCTCGTGTGACGTTAGCTGCTGGTAATCGTTACAGACATTCTTTATCAAGTTAAGGAAGTTCCCCCATCCCTAGTTTTTTTGGTGAGTTTTATCGTGAATGGGCGTTGAATTTTCTCAAATGCTTTTACTGTATTAGTTGTTACGACCACATGAGTTTTCTTCTTTAGCTTTTTCATATCATTGAGTGACTTTGAGTATTGAACCAGCCAGCTTTGCCTTGTGTCTCTGGAACAAAACTCATATTCTATTTGCTAATATTTTTTAAAAATTTTTTTAATGTTTATTACTTTTGAGAGAGGGAGAGAGAGACAGAGCGTGAGCAGGGGAGAGGCAGAGAGAGAGAGAGAGAGAGAGATACAGAATCTGAAGCAGGCTCCAGGCTCTGAGCTGTCAGCACAGAGCCCGACGCGGGGCTCAAACTCACAAACTGTGAGATCATGACCTGAGCCGAAGTCAGACACTCAATCGACTGAGCCACCCAGGTGCCCCTATTTGCTAATATTTAAAGATATATTTTCATTTATATTTGTGAGGGATATTGGTCTATGGTTACAGCTCTGTATCTTTTGTACTATTTTTGTCTTGTTCGGGTATAGGGTGATCCTGGCCCCACGACACGAGTAGAGAAATGTTCTCTTCTATTTTCCAGAAGGGATTATGTAAACTTAGCGTTTATTCTTCTTTACACATTTGGAAGAATTCTCCGTTTAAATGATTTCGACCTGGAGATATTTTTTTCAGGAGTTTTTATAAATTGTTTTTTTTTTATGTTTTATTTATTTTTGAGAGAGCACAAGTTGTGGAGGGGCAGAGAGAGGGGCAGAGGATCCGAAGTGGGCTCTGCACTGAGAACAGCAGGCCCAGCACGGGGCTCGAACTCATGAACCGCGAGATGATGACCTGGGCTGAGGTCGGACGCTCAACCGACTGAGCCACCCAGGCGCCCCTCTAAGGAGTTTTAAAATTATGACTTCAGGGGCACCTGGGTGGCTCAGTCAGTTAAGCATTCGACTTCAGCTCAGGTCATTCTCGCGGTTGGTGAGTTCAAGCCCCACGTCGGACTCTGTGCTGACAGCTCAGAGCCCAGAGCCAGCTTCAGATTCTGTGTCTCCCTCTCTCTCTGCCCCTCCCCTGCTGGCACTCTGTCTCTCTCTCTCTCTCTCTCAAAAATAAAAATAAATATTAAAAAAAATTTAAAAACTTAAATGATGACTTCAATTTCCTTAACAGTTACAGGGCCATTCAGGTTCATGTATTTCATTCGGGGTGAGTGGTGGTGGCCTGTGTAATCAGTCTCCTTCATCCATGCGGTAGAGTCGTCTGCAGGATTTGGCTACCGTCCCGTGACGTCTGTAAGAGCTGCCGTGATGTCTTCTGTTTCATTCCTGACATGGGCGATTTGTGCCTTTCTTCCTCTTTTTTTTTGTCAGTCTTTCTAGAGATGTATCACTTTTATCCATCTTCTCAAAGAACGAACTCTTTTGTTTCATTTTTCCGTTTTCAGTTTTACGAATTCTGCTCTTTATTTTTCTTCCGTCTACTTACTTTGAGTTTATGTTTGCTTTTCTTTTTTCCAGGTTCTGAAGATAGGGGCTTAGCTGATTTCCGCGAGAGAGTTTCTCTTTTCTGATGTAAGCGGTTGGCCTATAAATTTCCTTCTCAGTACTCCCTTTCTGACTCATTCTCATTCCATTCTATGTGTTGTTGCTTTCTGCTGCTGTTCCCCTGGAGGCTGCTTTGATCTTTGGATTATTTTAAAGTACGCTGTTTCTTTTCCAATCACTTCCTCGGTGAAGAGTTTCAGGCGCAGGAAGTTGGCTTACTATTTTTATATGTTCTATTTTATTATATTCTTCTCCGCTGTCGATTTCAGAGTAAGGGAGTGTTGGCAGGCAAGCTCATCTTTATTACGGAAGGAGCCCAGAGCTTTGTCAGCTAACTCGTGTTGACGGAAATAAATGTGAGCCCCCCCCCACCTCACCCCCCCTCCCCGCACACATGAATACAGGCACATATGCCCATGATACACTTGTACCCACACCTAATCGGCAAGGCTCGTTTTCAAAGACAAGGCTAGGGACCGAGGCCACGGTAAACAAGAAACAGGAAAAGGAAGGTGTTTAGGAGAAAGGTATCGAGTCAGCACTGTGCCTCTGAAAGAACTAGGTCAAACCAGAAACCTCCAGCGGAAATATCGGAAACCTTTCAGCTCTGGGCTGACGGTAGACAAGGTGTGTTTCTGGTATGTTGGCCACACCTGCCTTCAGAATCCTGCCCCCTCCTCCACCCCCGCCACCACTGCCCCTACCGGGACAGGTCAGTCCCTGGGCTTTGAAATATTCAAAGGAAACAAAAGACGCCACATCTAGTCTGGAATGGAAATTCCAGGAACTAACCATGTATCCGGGTGAAAGAGAGCTTTGTGCTGCAGAGCGATCCAACACGTGACAGATAACAATGCCCTTCTGGAATGGCACGTGCGTGCCGTGGACCATAGATACGTTGTATTTATGATTCCGTGCAATACATACAAACATGTAAGTCTTTCCCCATCCATCTGATGACTGGTTCTGTTTTCCAGTTTTTACGCTTTTACTTCTGATGGTTCAATCTAGCTGGAACTTCCTATGGGTGTAGCTTGATGACACACTGACGTGTCTGGCAGTCTCTAGGGTTCCTCAGCAACTAAGCCATGAAATTAGCTCTTTGGGCTCTAAACTTCAAATGTACAGGGAGGGGGCGCAACTTCGGCTCCGCTTATAAGCCAAAAGCACCCAATCGGCTTAGACCGGGGTTTCTCAACCTTGGTGCTGTTGCCACTTGGATAGTTTTCTCTCCTGGGAATCTATTCTGTTTGGCAGCGTCCCTGGCCTCTATCTGCTGGCTATGGATGGCTTCCTCCCAGTTGCGATAACCCGAAATGCCCCTAGACCGTTGCCTAACTTCTCCCGATGAGAGTAACTTGTTTATACACATGCCTCCTTCTCCCCTGCTCTGGATGCTGTACAGATGCCTGTGCGTGATGCCTGGTGCCACAGCAGCCATTGTGCAATCATGAGGAATGATTCTACAGAGGTGCTGAGGCTGGTACCAGACACAGAAAGGGCCCTGGCTCTTGATGACATTGCTGAGTTGCTGCACCCACCCCAGCAGCATCTTCCTCTGGGAAATTAACAGCCTGCTGCGACTTAAGCCACTTCAGTTGTCACTTGCAGCCAAGAGCATCCTGGTGAATTCTCCGGTCACCTTCTTCCTCTGCTTAAAAAAGTTCGCTTCTCCGTTCAGGATGAATTTCCTTAGCTTTGCCTCCCTCTCCTGCCTCGTCCCCCACGGCTCCTGCTGGGACACACTGTCTCCTCTTGAGCTATAACTAGAGGCGCGTGAAGCAGGCTCGAGGCTTCCCGTCTCCTGATTTCTCCACGTGTGGTCCCCAGACGCCACGTCCTCCCTCCTCTTCCTCTTCCCTCTCCGTTCGCTCCGACTCACCTTTCCAGACTTAGTCCTTGTTGTTACCACCTCCTGGAGGTCTTCCCTGAATCTCCATGTGATGATTCCGGAACAAGGACCCCTAAATAATTTATCACTCCTCCATCCGAAGGGGATCGCCGGCTTCCTCAGGCAGGGATTCGGACCTTTGCGACTTTTCATTCTCTGAGCACCAGAGCAGGGTGCTGATGGGCTAACCCAGGTGGAATGTTACTCGATGACCCACAGGTGACTTTTTAAAAAGCTTTTTATGTACATTTCAGGCAGTGAACATGACAGTGGACTGCAACATGAGTTTCGGGTGTACAATATAGTGACCGGACACGTCCATAGATCACCCGGTGCTCATCGCGAGGGCCCCCCTTAATCCCCATCACCTATTTAATCCATCGCCTCTATTCATCTCTCTACTGGTAACCCTCAGTTTGTTTGAGCAAAGGGGAGAGAGAGAGAGAGAGAGAGAGAGAGACGGAGGGGGGGGAGAGAAGGTGACTTTTGTGGTCATGACGCACCGTGTGTGAGATGAGCTAGCCAGAACTGAAGGCGCCAGGCAACCCAACTCACCCCAACCAGCGGAAGTTGCTCATCTTCCAACCCGCAAACCCCGACAGCCCCGCCTCTTCCTCACGGCCCCCGCGCAGAATCACCGGGTGGTCCAGAATGTGCGCTATTGGATAAGCGTCCCCTACCGCCACTCGTCCCTCAGGTCTCCCTTTGAGATCACCTCCTCTAGGAAGCCTCCCTTGCCTCTCCAAGGCTGGTGGGTCTAGAGCGCGTCCCTCACATCACACTTAACACGCTGCATCCGAAGGCCCATTTCCTCTTCGGGGCGCCCGTGGGCATCCCGAGGGCAGGGAATGGTCTGCTCCTCTTTGAACACCCAGCACCCGAAGTAAGGCTGGGACCGGCGGCGAAAACAAATGCTCCTGGCATACTTGTGCCGGTGGTGTGGCTGAGTAGTTTTTGCTCTCCCCCTCCACTCCAACATGCGTTGCTGTCTTCCCGTGTCCTGAAGGCACAGCTTCCTGCCTGGCGTTTTCCTCCCACCACCGAGGTCCCCGGAGCTGGCGGCCACGGAGCACCCACTTGGCATTGCTCTCCGTGCCTAACTCATTTACTTGACTTAAGGCTCGTTACAAGTCAGTGAGGCTGATGCTGCAATGATCTGCAGTGAGTAGAGGGAAACTGAGGCACCAAGATTACATGGCCGCTGTATCCTAGGGTCAGAGTTTGAAGCCTCTGGTGGAACTCCAGAGCCCATGATATTCATCCCTACGCTGCCTGTCTGCCTTCTTCTAGATCCTTCTAGATCTTCTAGAGCCTTCTAGAACCTTCTTCTGGATCTAGATCCGCCTAGACACCTGTTGCCAATGCAGAGGCTGGACCCCACCCTAAGAGCTTGTTTCTGGAAGACTGAGCAGGGCCTAGGGAATCGCATCCATCACGAGCCCACGCAGTGCAGTCCACACCGACCTTCCACTGAGAAAGGATGGCCAGGCCCCGGGAGCATCAGGGAGCGGCCAAGACGCGACGAGGTCCAGAACCTGACGTGCCCGTCTTGCCGCATCACAAACACATCCTGTACTCACTCTTCTCCAAACTCTTGTGACCTCTGCCAGGAATGCTGTACCCCCCCACCCACCCACCCACGTGCGTTTGAAGAGCCACGAGGGGGTGAGAAGAGGGTGGACTTCCTGCTCGGAATGAGCTGGCAAATGCCCCGAGCACCAGCAGGGACGTCCCCCCCACCCTTTCAGAGGCCCGAAGAGGCCAAGAGCCCTGCAGCTTTCTTAAATGTCTGTTGAGACTTGGGCGCTGCCGGAGCCTTCGAAGGCTCCAGCGGGAACTGCTCGTGCTGTCGGAGCGCGCCCACCAGGCTCCGGTCCTCCGGCTGCAGCCCGTGGCCGCCCTCTGCAGCTCCGCACGGACAAACCCCGGGGTCTCCAGCAGGGCCCCGCTCTGCCTGGGACAGGCGCGACCGGGGGAAGCAAGGCCACAGCAGAGCTTGGGGTGGCCCCGGCCGGCTACCTGTGTTTCCCCGACTCTCGGTGTGAAACTGTCTACCCAGGTTCGTGTGGGGTCGGAGGGGCACAGCAGGCTTCAAAGGAAAAGGGCCTCTACCCGGGAGTCGGTGATTTCACCGTCACCCAAGGTTGGAGGGGGCCCCGCGATGATGTGGCGGTTGGCCCGGGACCACGCAGCTCTTGGAGCTTTGCCACAGAGCGGGCGGGTCTGCGTGTGGGGGATTTCCCCGCAGCGTTGCCACTGGAAGCTAAATAGAAAAGGTGCCTCTCAGCAAGCCACATCAAAGGGAAGTTTCTGGAGAGTTAGCAAGACTCCTGGTGGTGACAGTCTTCAAGGGGAACCCAAGAGTGTGGGATGGGTGAAGGTGAGACGGAAAATCAGGCTGGGGATTTCCCCCTCGCCAACATCATGTACTCGCACTGTTGCTGTATGAGAAAGCACCCATATGGAGACGACCGAAATAAGAGCCGTTCAATTATATCTCGTACTTTTGTGGCTCAAGAACCTGAGCAAGGGTTCTTTCCTTTTTTTTTTTTTAATTAAAAAAATGTTTAAAGTTTATTTATTTATTTTGAGAGAGAAGGAGGAGAGAGAGAATCCCCAGCAGGCTCCACACTGTCAGTGCAGAGCCTGATGCGAGGCTCAAACTCACGAACCGGGAGATCGTGACCTGAGCCACACTCGAGAGTCAGACACTTAACTGACGGAGCCAGACGGGCGCCCCACAAGCAGGGTTTCTTTTTCAGGTGGCTTCCGCGGAGACCCCTTGGTGCTGCTGAGCTGGTAGGGGGGCTACTCTGAGGCAGCTTCCCTCCCAGGTCTGACCCTCAGCAGAAAGGCCTGGATAGTTGAGCTCGTGAGGAACTCCCAGCCATTCCACACGCAGCCTCCCCAGCATGGCGGCCGCACGCAGTTGGGCCTTGTGAGTAATGGTTCAGGGTTCCCAATGAGAATTAGGAGGCAGCGCAAGGCTTCTTATAACCTAAAACTCCCAGAATGTCACTTCCGGCACATTCCGTTGGTCAAGCAAGTCACCAAGACCGGCCCGGTGCGTTAGACCTCACCTCTCAACAGAAAGAGTAGTGAAGCATTTTCAGCCATATTTAATCTCCCATGTTACAAAAACATCAGGAAACACTTGCCGGGCTCACAGAGGGGATTTTTTACTCCCCACATGTCTGTTAAGTTTCTAGTATGTTCCAGGCACTCTCCTGGACCCTAGAGAGATAGAGACACAATATAGAGAATGGTCCCTGTCCTCATGGAGGCTATAGTCTAGAATAAAGTCTAACGAATAGTGACATGGCGCCTGGCATATGGTAAGTGCTCAGTAATTGTTGGCTACTAGTATGATTAGGGAACAAGTCGCCGTCGGGGAAAAATGTTGCCATAAGTGGGGAAATGCTTTGGGACCAAAGAAAACAATCAACAGAGAGCCTGACAGCTTCAAGAGGGCGGAGTCTGAGCCTGGGAGGGGCCGGGATGAACTGGGAGGGAGGGAAGCAAGAGAGTCTTCATGCAAATGGAAACGGCATGCGTGGTGGGGTGCAGTGGGCAAGTGCAGGCACCACCAAAGGAGGCTGGACTGGGGCAAATCACCCAAGGCTCTGAATGGGGACTCTCACCCTCGTCCCTCCGGGTTGCCTTCGGCCCTCCACCTGCGTGGGCTGCATCACCAGCCCCTTGGCTCCTTGCTGGCACCAGTGGAAGCCTCCAGCAGAAGTTCAGTGGAGTGGGATGGGAGGAGGAAGAGGCCGGAGTATTTATTCCTCTGGCTCCTTCTCTGCTGGGCAAGGAGTGGAAGCGCCTGCTTCCTCTGCCGAAGGCCACAGCTCGTGTCGAGCAGCCAGCCCTCTCCGAGGGCTCCAGGTCTCTCCAGGGTCTTCGGTGACTCTTCCTCCTGTGCCTTCCGTCCTGGGATTGGTGGCAGCTGCCCACCGTGGCTGGATCAGGAATACTTCACCCCTGACGCTTGCCTTCCTCCCACCCTGCCCACACCTTTGGGGAAAGTCCTTTACTTGAGTTGTCCTCAGTCACCCTGTCGAGAGGGCCATCTGTCTCTGGGACCCTGAATGATAGCACTGTACCAGCCACGATAGGAACTGGGGACTCTACCTCAGGAGTAGTCCTAAGACGGGGATAGCCTTCCACCCAGCGGTGTGCTGGTAAATTGTAACCACCTGCTCTCCAGAGGAAAAAAGCCCAGATTTGGAGCGTTAGTCAAATTCTGAGGTGTAAATACTTTCCCCGGGGGCTGATTTCAAGCGGCCCTCATGACAGCAACCCGCTCGTGAAGTTCCTAAAAATGTAGCGCGAGCTGGTAGGAACCAGCCCCGGAACATCTCTGCCCAGATCGAAGGCCAGCCCTGGGTCTGCTTCTCCCCCCACCGAGCCACCCCAGCCAGACACAGCCTGGAAGTTCCAACTGAGACATGGGGGGCCTTCTGGGTGGTGTCAGCCTCCTCATCCCGCCCCTTAATGCAGGACCCTCTACCTCTTGGGAGAAGGGAGAAGATGTCCTCGGGTGGCCCTTGAGCTCCTGTTCTCTTGGAATTTCAAAAGCAGACACCAAGTAAGGATTGGATGCCCAAGAGATTCACTGGGGGAAATGCCTGCAAGGCTACAGGCGGAGGCGGCAGGGCTGGGAGAGCCCTTAGACCGCGACGCCCACACACTCCCGCCAGGAGACACAACAGTGATCCCGCTGACCCGGAAGTTGAGGCGACCACCTGGCCACTTTGGGGTCCCCTTGCCTCTGAATCAACAGGCAAAGAAGGGAGTCACCGTGGCGGCTGGGTGATTCATCCTGACGCCCAAGAGGAAACTGATCTGCTACCACACAAGAGAAGAAGGAAAGACGATGTCTGGAGCACAGGAGATCCCTTACCATGCCTCGCCATGTCCTGTGATTAGAGTCGGCGGGAAACCACAACGACCCGACTCACGCAGAAACGCTAATGGTCCTGGTTTCAGGTATGAAAGCGTGGGTCACCCGCCAGGCAAAGAACCATGACCCCCCGAGGCGCTTGCTGAGGGCAAAGGGAATATGGAACCGGTAGTGGAAGAAGGTAGTTGTTAATCACAAGCTGTGACCACGTGACCAGATACAGAAATGAGAACTCTCATTATTATGAGTATTTCTTCCTTATTTCGTTATGAATATGTTTGCGTATGTATACATTAAGCAAATATTTGTGTTTTCTTCCCTCTTATTCTCTTCTAACGCAAGATGTATTAATAATAATTAACCGTGCATCACATTTTCAAGTGTATCAAGGCGGAGAATGAATATCACTCAAAGACTTTGCAATCTGTGCGGGGAAAGGGTTAGCATATTTGCAGTTGTAGGCAAGACGGCTGTATCATGTCAGGTGGAAGTATGACTCTATTATTGTAAATGCATGTACATTTGCTGTTATAAATGTATCTATTAGTTAATGTACAATACACCTTACACATACCTCAATATTAAAAGTTAGACCAAAGGAAAAACACCTTGGAGGGGACATTGGTCGTGGGTATTCAGGCCTCAGCCAAGTGGAAGCGAAAACTGGCCAAGCACCCTTTCTTCTTTTTGGTAGAAGTAGGAAATGTAACCTGTAAACTCGCGTTCCATAGAAGTGACAGTGAGAGTCCTTCACTGCTCTGTCCCTGAATCCGGAAATCAGGGAAGGAAGATTTTCTTTCTGAAATCGACTAGCAGACTTGCTGTGTATGGGATGAGGTCCGTGCGGCTGGAACCAGGGGCTATCTATAAATAGCAGGACTGGGTGTTTGCGTACCCATTTCTCCTTCCAAGCAAACTGAACAAGCAGGTGCAATGCTCACAATTCTGCTCACCGAGGGGATTTCGCTTCATCCCTGTCACTCAGGTACGTGCCAGAGAAGGATGCCTCCCCTTGTGGGTGGTACCTGCGTGTCATGAATAACCAAAGAAGACGCAGGAGAATTTAGGGTTCTATACCCTCAGCTTCCCTGAGATCATCCGGTATATCCCTCTTCCAGTTTTCAGAATCCCATTCCTTCCCAACCAATGCCCTCCTGTAAGAGAAGACACCTTGCGATACCGTGGACTTGATTTACACTGCAATCAGTCGCTTGCATACGTCCGTTTTCCAGAACGGTTGTGCCGTCCCTTCAAGTTTTAAAGCTACCATCAAGCAGTCTTTCGTTTGGGACGCGGGTCAGAAATTTTGTATGAAAAGCAAAATTGGTGTTGAAATCTCACAGTGCTCGTCTGGTGTATATAACAAGGGCTGTGCCTGCAGTGGCATTTCTGACAGCGGCTGGAGGAGGAGTGGAGGGGGCCCCTCCACCCCAGACTGAGGAGCCTGGTATCACGTCACGGCCCCAAGTCCGACATTGGACGGTGGTGTGGCTCACCTTAAGCCAAGTCATCCCCCGAAACCTGAGACCTTGGAGCCAGAGGAGCTGGGATGAAGCCCACTCAGCTTCTGTTTTCTTGCTTTTTGCCTAAGAGTGAGTGACTTCACATCCGGGCACCTCTGCTGTGCCCTCCTCAGGGCACCAATGTTGTGTCCTCCTCAGGACATCGTATCTGGAGGCACATGACATCCGCCTGCCCCATGTTGGGGATGTTAAATTTGATCATTTGGTCAAGGTATTGTCCGATTTCTCTGCTGTATAATTGCTATCGTCTCCTTTGTAACTAGTAAGTAGTCTGTGTGGAGACACTTTTGAACTATGCAAATAAGGGCGCCTGGGTGGCCCCGTCGGTTAAGCGTCTGACTCTTGATTTTGGCTCAGGTCATGATCTCGCGGTTCATTATTTCAAGCCCCACATCTAGCTCTACTCTCTCTCTCTCTCTCTCTCTCTCTCAAAATTAAACATTAAAAATAACATGATTTTTTTAAAAAAAGAACCATTCAAATATATTGCCCCTCATCGAAAATTCCCACCCCTAGAGTTAGCACCCACTGGAGGTTCTCGCCTGAACCAGCCTTCTCCGTGATGGTTGCACAGCGATTTTCCAACCCCCCATCTGCCTTCACCTTTTCCTCCTGGCCTTTCCCCTCAAGCAGAGCCCTACTGGCTCACTTACTTACTTACTTATTATTAATACAGAGTTGTGGATTCCTGTTTTTTTTTTTCAAATGTATCTTTGATTTTGATCTACGATCTCCATGGACTCCTCCATGGAGATCGTAGATCAAATGATCTCCATGATATGTTATACCTCCATGATATATTATATTATCAATAATAATAATATAATAAAAATAATATTTGAGGCCCTACTGTACAGTGACTCCATGTGACCCCCATGGAGTCATGTCTTCCTGTAACTCTCGAAGCTAAGACTGTTGAATTTCCTCCAGTAGATCTAACTCTGCCCTACACTCTGGCACAACTAGAGAGACCCCAAGCTCTTTAGCCTAAGTTTCAAATAAGATCGAGCTAACCTCGAAGTCCATGTTACGATGGCCCTAGGACACGCTCCCCACTGACAGGATCTGGGCGCGTGTCCCTCCCATCCCCGAAGCCTACTTCAGTTAATGATGAGGTGCCTGGAGTGGTCTCTTGTGTTGTCATCCACAGACTGGTGTTCTTCTCGTGTACACCCTCCACGAGATACTTGGTCTCTGAGGCCACTCATGGTGACCCTCCTCTCTTCCATGACTGAAGATGTCCCCGAGAATGGACCGCCCGGTGAGGCCAGCATGTGTCTCCAAGGGCTCCCAAAGCTGCAAGACCCTTGATGCCCATCTGCCCATGGCCGGTCTCGTGTGTACGGGCTCAAACAGAATCGTCTGTCTTGCTGCACTCGGTCCAATGAGATGGCGAGACCCCGGAGATCTAGAATCCGTTCCTGTTACAGCAATTAATTCCTGCCGAGGGTCCCACTCCGATGTGGATGCCTTCGGTGCTAGTCTCTGCCCTGAATCCCACTTCCCCACAGGTGGGTCCAGACCCGAACGGTGGTTACCAGGCCTCTGTCTACACGGTGCTGTACCCAAGCCCGGACTTCCCCTTCTGCGGGTCAAACCTACGTGAGTCTGGGACTCGGTTCCACCTTCATCCAGCCCAACCAGTGTTTCGGGACTTTGTGTTTAAGGCAAGAGCAAGGATTCTTTTTCACAATGAAACCAAACATGAGGAAATGTGAAAACCTTAGTTTCAAATTGCATCTTCATATTTAGGGAATAAACACCGGTTGGAACACTTTCCATATGAGCCCTCTCAATCATTACCTGCCTAAGCAAAGAACAATCTCACACACACACACACACACACACACACACACACACACACACACACACAATCGGCCAATAAAGTTGTAGAATAAAATGCCCAACTAAAAATAATATAAAGTTTGAATTGAAACAACATAATAGTTCTCTTTTTAAAAACTTTTTTAACATTTATTTTATCTGAGAGAGAGAGAGAGAGAAAGAGAGCACAAGCAAGGGAGGGGCAGAGACAGAGGGAGACACAGAATCAGAAGCAGGCTCCAGGCTCTGAGCTGTCAGCACAGAGCCCAATGCAGGGCTCAAACTCACAAACTGTGAGATCATGACCTGAGCCAAAGTTGGGCACTTAACCGACTGAGCCACCCAGGTGCCCCAAAACAACATGATACTTCTATGATACTTAAGAATGATTAAAACCTTTAAAGCTAATAATATCTGATTTTGACCAGGTGCATGGAAATGGAGACACTTGGACACTATTCTGAAAACGTAAATAAATACAACCATATAGAGGACAATCTGGCAGTACGTACTGATACGAAAAACTCACATACATTTTCACGTACACGGAAGTTAAAATCCACATATGACCCAGAAATCCACTACTTTTAAAAAGTGGAAATATCAATATCAGTACTTAAAGATACATATATACCTTGCTGTTCCCTATATCGTTATGGTAATTTGAAAATTTGGAAGCAAACTGGGTGTCCATTTGGAGACCTTTCTTGTTTCTTTGAACAGGAAAATAATACCACGATGCAGCTAAAAAGAATAAAATAGGCTTGGAAAGATGTTCGTGGCACTTTGTTTAAAGGAAAAAGGATAAATAGGATCCCATTTTTGTAGCGAAAATCAACAAAACTAAAGCTGGTTCTTTAAAAATTTGATAAAATCAATTAGCTTCTAATCAGACTAAGAAGACGATAGAGGATTCAAATTACTAATACCGGAAATGAAAGATGAGACATCACTACAAACTCCATCAACATTAAAAGGATTACAGGGGAATATTTGGGACAATACTGTGCCCACAAATTTGATAACCTATGGACCAATTCCTTCAGACACGCCATCTGTCAAACCTCACACAAGAAGAAACAGACAATGTGAACAGGCTTATGTCTAATAAGAAATTGAATCCATATTGAATAACTTTCCAAAACAGAAATCCCCAGACCTAGATGGGTCCATGGGTGAAGTCTACCGAACCTTCAAAGAAGAAATTATATCGATTTTCTACAATCTCTTTCAGAAGGTAGAAGTGGAGAGAGTATTCTTAACTCATTCTGTGAAGCCAGTATTACCCTAATGTAATTGATCACAAGAATAAAAAACATACACATAAATTTGTCTTCATCAAAATTAAAAACTTTTGTGTGTGAAACACATTTAAGAAGTATTCATGAAATGGGAAAAGTTATGTGCAAATCATATATTGGATACAACTCGAGTATCCAGACTATTTCAATAATGTTTACAATTTAATAATAAAAAGCCAAATAACCCAAATCTTAAAAAGGCAAAGGTTCAAGGGCGCCTGGGTGTCTCAGTTGGCTAAGCGTTGACTCTTGGTTTTGGCTCCGGTCATGATCTCACGGTTTGTGGGATTGAGCCCGGAGTCAGTCTCTGTGCTGTCAGCATGGAGCCTGCTTAAAATTCTCTCTCTCTCTCCCTCTCTCTCTGCCCTTCCCCACTCATTCATGCCCAAGCGCTCGCTTACTCTCTCTCTCTCTCTCTCTTAAAAGAAATAATATTTATTTATTTTTGAGAGAAATAGGGAGAGAAAGAGAGTGCAGACACGAGCGGGGGAAGGGTAGAGAGAGACAGAGACAGAGAATCCGAAGTAGGCTCCAGGCTCTGAGCTGTCAGCACACAGCCAGCCAGCGCGGTTCAGACTCACCAACTGCAAGATCATGACCTGAGCCGAAGTCGGATCCTCAACTGACTGAGCCACCCAGGCACCCCCAAAACGACAAAGGTTCTGAATACTTTTCAATGACATACCCACATGACCAATAAGCACATGATAAGATACTTAACATTGTTATCCATTTAGGAAACATAAATCAAAATCATGGTGAGCCACCATTTCATTCCCTATAATTAAAAAAAAAAAAAATGAAAACTAGCCAGTGTCGGCGAAGAGATGGAGAAACTGGTACCCTCGCACATTACTAGGGGACTGTAAAATAGTGCAGGTCTGTGGAAAACAGGCTGGCAGTTTCTCAAAAACTTAAACGTAAGAGTTACCGTACAACCCAGCAATTCCGCTCTTGGGTACAAACCCAAGAGAACTGAAAATACATGTCCACGCAAACACCATACATGAATGTTCAGAGCAGCGTTGTGCATAATAGCCAAAAAGTGGACAACTCAAATGTCCTCTGACTGATGAATGGGCCAACAAAATGTGGTTCATCCATACAATGGGACAGTAGTCAACCATAAAATTGAATGAAGTAGTGATACATGTCACCATATGGATGAACCTTCAAAACATTATACTAAGTGGAAGAGGCCAGTCACCAAAGGTCATGTATTATATGATTACACTTAGACAAAATGTCCAGAACAGGCAAAACCATAAAGACAGAAAGTGGATGTGTGGTTTGCCAGGGAATGGAGGGAAATGGGGAACGAGATCGACCGCTAACAAGTAGGAGATTTCTTTTGGGGGCACGGGAAATGTTCCGGAATTGGATAGCAAGGATGGCTTGTAAATATCGTGAAATATGTTACAAATGACTGACTCCTGCCATTTAAAATGATAAGTTTTATGTTACAGGAATTTTATCTCAACTTAAAATCATCATCGTCGTCATTATACCTAACTAGTATATTAATAGAATATAAATTTGGCTAAAATACAAATACAACTTTTTAAAAATGTATCCTTTAAGATCCCTTTCAACTCCAAAACTACCTGACTATTCAGGGGCTCAGGTGACCCCTACGTCGTCGACCCCACCTGCCTCTAGAGAGACACGCTGGGTGACCGGTGGAGGGGCCAGGTTCTGACGTGAGGTCTTGGGCAGGAGTAGGGAAGTTGAGGGGGGGGGTGTCAAGCCGGGAAGCCAGGAGACGGGAGAGGAGGGGTTAAGTCAAGGGTCCCTCTGAGACTGCACACAACCGTGTTCCCCAACCTTCCTCTAGCTTCTGGTCAGGGCAACTGTTTCAGTTTCTTGGAGCACAGCGTGCAACAGGGAAGCATCATTTCTGCCTCAGGACGTGTGTAAGGAGGTGTAGAGATAGGTGAGTTCCTTTATGTTTCTAACTTCCGTTCTCCTCTAATGTTAACAGCTTGTACCACGGGTTCTTCAACTCCAGGTGGGCATCAGAACCAGCTGGAGAGCGGGTAAATACGGGGAGTCCCGAGCCCTGCTGGGGGTCCCCCCAAGTCTGCATCGCTAAAAACCTGGTATGTTTACAACCTGTCTGCTTTGAGTAGACCCGTCCTGTATGCACCTGTTTTTCTCTTCCCTCTGCCGAAGAAAGAATAGGGGATTATCTGGTTCCAAGCCTTTAGGTCAGGCATTGTTATCATTGATGGTTGGATAATTTAGATCTGGGTCTCTCAATCCAGACTATATGATGGACTGGAAGGCTACCTTTGCTGTCTTGGAGTCAAGGTGGGCAAGTGGAGACAGAGAGGGAGAGCAGCGACAGGCTCAAGGGAACCGGGCTTCTAGAAAGTAGCTCGGAGAGGTTCGGGGTTGGTGCCATTCTCCCTTGTATCCCCAAGACCTCCCTCGCCCGGGCCAGAAGCGCCTGCGCCATTGTGGGTAAATGAATGAATAACCAACGGAAAAGTGGAATAACTTTTATAGATGCCCAATATCCCTTTAATTTCTGATTTGGTGAGAGTTGACATCATGAATGGGTATTGAGTTTGGTCAAATATTTTTCCGCATCAATCAAAAAGTATCATGTAGTTTTTGCCTTTATTCTGTTAATAGGGGGGTTTCAATGCCTTGGTTCTTCAAACATTAAACTATTCTCCTATATCTGGGCTAAACGCCATGTGGTCGTGATGTATTATCCTTTAAAAATATGTTGCTGGCTTGGATGTGCTAATATTTGGATAAGGATTTTTGTGTCTACGTTCTCGAGGGATACTGGTCTGTAGTTTTCTTCATGCTGCTGTTTTTGTCTGGTTTTGGTATCAGGGTCACAGTGGCCTTATGAAACGATCCGAGAAATATTCCCTCCCGTATCTCAGATCGTTTGTATGAGATTGGTGTCTCTTCCTTAAATGTTTGACAGAATATATGAGAAAAATCATCTAGTTCTGGAGTTTTCTTTGTGGGAAAGGTTTTTTTAAATAAATAGTTAATTATATATATACATTTTTAAAAATGTTTATTTATTTTTGAGAGAGAGACAGAGCATGAGTGGGGGAGGCGCAGAGAGAAGGAAACATAGAATCTGAAGCAGGCTCCAGGCTCCGGGCTGTCAGCACAGAGCCCGACGCGGGGCTCGAACTCACAGACCCTGAGATCATGACCTGAGCCGAAGTCAGACGCTTAACCGACCGAGCCCCCCAGGCGCCCCTCATAGTTAATTAAATTTCTCTCATAAAGACAGGACTTTTTGGATTTGCTATATCACTTCATGCCGGCTTTGGCAGGTTGAAGTTTTAAGGAAATGTGTCCATTTTACATAAGTTGTTGAATCTGACCTAAAATGGATCATGATAGTTCTTTGTTAGTCATTTAAAGTTGGCAAGATCTGTGGCGATTCCCATTCTTTCACACCCGCTCTCCAGAATTTGTTTCCTCTTTCTTTTTGCTTTCAATGTAGCTTGAGTTTTACTACATTTCAAAAAAAATTTTTTTTCAAGCAACCAGTTTTGGTTTTGCACGCTTTCTCTCTGTTGAGTCCCTATTTCTTTATTTCTTCTTCTATCTTTATTTCCTTCCTTCTACTTTCTTTGGGTTTAATTTGCCCCCCCCTCACCGCCAGCTTCTGAGGCATTGATTCCAGATCCTTAATTTTAGGCCTTTTTTTCTTTCTAATGTGAGCATTGAAAGGTATAAATTTCTCTCTAAGTACTCTTTAATTGTGTGCCGTGAGTTTTAACACATGCCATTTTCCTTATTATTCAGTCCCAAATATTTCAGTTTGCCTGTGAATTCTTCTTTGATTCAGATTCTTTAGAAGTATGTTGCTTAAGGAGGGGGGCCTGGGTGGCTCACCGGTTCAATGTCCGACTTTGGCTCAAGTCACGATCTCGCAGTTCGTGAGTTCAAGCCCCACGTCAGGCTCTGTGCTGACGGCTCAGACCCTGGAGCCTGCTTCTAATTGTGTGTGTCTCTCTCTCTTTCTCTCTGCCCCTCCCTCGATCATGCTCTGTCTCTCTCTCAAAAATAAGTAAAAACAGTAAAAACAGAAAGAAATGTGTGGTTTTAAATGGTTACTGGTTTCTACTTCCTTTTGAGTCTTTCATAGATTTTTGTCTTTCTCTCCTGAGATTTGCCTGCCCCTTCATCAGGGATATAGTTGCCTTTAGTCCCTTGAGCACAGTGAAAAGAACCGCATTCCCACGAATATCCGCAGATTCTAACCTCTGGGGCGTCTCAGGGTCCGTTTCTTGATCGTCTTATCTGTTCTTGATATTTATTTTATTTTTGGGAGAGCGCAAACAGGGAAGGGGCACAGATAGCGGGACAGAGGATCTGAACCGGGCTCTGTGCTGACAGCAGCGAGTCTGATGTGGGGCTTGAACCCACGAACCATGAGATCACGACCTGAGCCGAAGTCGGACGCTCAACCGACTGAGCCACCCAGGCGCCCCGATAGGCTCATCTTTTGACGGGGAGTCACGTTCTGCTATTTCTCCGTAGGCCGCACGTGCGGTATGGTAGCCTCGTCATTCCGGGTGTTATGCTGTGCAGACTGGGTTCTGTTTCATTCTTCCAAAAATCACGGATTGTTGTACATGTTGGTTTTCGCACACGGTTAACGTGACCGCCTCAGATGCTAAACGCTTCCTCCCCTGACATGAGCCTCCTTTCAGCTCGGCGCCTCCGTCTTTCCGAGGAGACATTCGTGGTTCAGAGGTCAACCAAACCTTTGGGCAGATCGTACACACAGATCTGGGGATTCTCACTCTCTAGCCCTTTCCTCTCTGCGATGGCCCCTCAGCCCCTCCTCGGCGGCTGTGGTTGCCCTAACCTCAGCCCTCTGGTTTTTCAAGACCAAACAATGGTGACTTTGCTACTGGAATTTCAGCTGCCCCCCGTGACCGGGTCCTGCCCCGAGGCCAAAGCCGTAAAAGTAGGAATCCCACCATTCGGCTGTTCTCCTTTCTCAGATGCCCAGTCCCTTCCGGTGTTTCCCAGCATTTGGTAACTCCGCAGCGCCTGCAGGAAGGGTTTGGGGTTCGGTTTGATTTTTCGTTCCAGGGTTTACATATAGTTCACCGGAGCTTCCTCAACCATTCCTGAGAAGTGAAACCCACTTATGTTATCTTCTCCAGAGTAGATAATTCAGTACTTGGCAACCTCACAGAACAGGAACTGGAAAGTTCTCTTACCAACCCATTCAAGCCTCACAGCTCAGGACCACAGATCAGGAAAAGACTAGACGAGACGGGAGAAATGGACCTTGTAGTTTGGTCACTGGCTCCCTGTCATCCAAGACCAGCCCGAGGACTTTTATTCTGGAAAGTTGAGCAGAAACTGAACTCCGTTACAAGGAGAGACGTGTGACTATTCTGCTTTGGTGACTCCACACAACTCATCAGCTCCAAAGGTCACCCCATCTCTCTGGTGCTTTCTTCTGAGTCACGAGAGATGTGACAACACCGAGAGTTTGTCAAGCTACTCGTTTTTACTAAATCAAAAGAGGGACAAGATCCCTCCTTTGTTTGGAGAAGCCATTTCATTTTGAGAACTCCCCAACCATGCGGCTGGGGCGCTGATGTTGAGAAGATGAGTCTGTGTCCATGGAACCTGGGTCGGGGGAAGACAAGAACCAAGCAGCAAACTTGGGAATCACCTGTAAGATATAAGGGGCGTGTATAAGGCTCCTGTCCCAAACTACCTGCACTTCCAACTAGTCACACAACAGGAAGTCCCAGACTTTTGTACGATTTCTAATGTCATTCTAAACTACAAGCCTCCGGCAGAGAGAGACCATTTATTCGTCGCGTTTCCACCCTAGAATCCAGCATCTGTCACAGGGCCTGCCCTACGTCCCAGGGCACCAAGCACTGTGGTATTGAATTCGGTGTAAGCTCCTGCTTTCTAAACATCAAAAAACTGAAAAGGCATGCACAGAGTTAAAAGCTGAAAAGCACAATGGGTTGGGCGCCTGGGTGGCTCGGTTGGTTATGCTTCCAACTCTTCATTTCCGTCCAGGTCATTTCACCGTTCATGAGATTGAGCCCCGCCTCAGGCTCTGCACTGACAGGGTGAAACCTCCTGGGATTCTCTCTCCCCGTCTCTCTCTGCTCCTCCCCTGCCTGTGCATTCTCTCCCTCCCTCTCTCCCTCCCCCCCCTCTCTCTTTTTCTCAAAATAAACTTTACTTTTTTTTTTATTTTTAGTGTTTATTTATTTTTAAAAGAGCACAAGCTGGGGAGGGGCAGAGAGAGAGGGGGAACGGAGATCTGAAGCGGGCTCAGAGCTGTCAGCGCAGAGCCTGACATGGGGCTCGAACTCGCAAACCAGGAGATCGTGACCTGAGCTGAAGTCAGACGATCAACCCACTGAGCCAGCCAGGCGCCCCTAAATAAATAAACTGAAAAAGAAAAAAGAAAAAAGAAAAAGCACAGTGGGTCGACAAGACTAAGAAGTGCTCTTAAAATCCATAAGAAAAATATTATTATTCCAAGCAGAAAAATGAACTAAAGCCACAAACACTTTGAAAATAAAAAGCACGAGTGGACAGGAAACGTAACATACGAAAGGTGATGTATTCCTCGTTAGGCATCTAAAGGATTCAAAAGCAACCAACCGTATGCAATATTTTCAACCATTTCCCTTTGGTGTCTGGAGACATGGCTTGACTTTACCTAAAATAGGACCCAGTTGAGACCTCCTTCGTTATTCCTCCCATCCCTAACTGGGTAAGTGAGAGACTCGGGCTACCTTCTCCAGATACAAGGCAGGAGAGCCTAGGTCTGGCTCCCGGCTGGGCCCTCCTTCCTGCTTCCTGGCTTTATTGCCACTGAGAAGGTCATTTCACCAGTCGGGGCCTCAGTGTCCTCCTCTGTAAGGTGCGGGTGGCCGTGCCTTGCAGACAGTCACAGCCCAGAGGGAGCAGACGAGTAGCCTGGTCTCCCGTCTTCCTTCCCAAAGCTTCGCTCACCTCTGGCCACAAGAGTTCTGGCTCTTCAGTCACTTTCCCTTTCCTCTCCTTGGCCTTCCAGTCTCCCCGTTTCCCAAACCTCACGAACACAGAGCATCGAATCAACGTGACTCGATGCAGTTTTCTTAGCTACTCCCCTCCTACCGGATACTTAGGTTATTTCCACCGGTTTGCCTCTATAGCAGGTTCTGTAAGCCAAACTCCTGAATGAGCCAGCTTACTGCTCTGAGAGTTAATTCTCTGTGCTAGCGGGGGTGTCAACCAGCCTGACGCCATCTTGGGTGAATCAGCCATGGCGACTGCTCTGTGACCTGGAGCCTTCCTGAGCACAGTCCCCTCGCCCATGTCACACAGGTCTTCTCAAACATTTCCTCCCGGGGGTCTCCCAGGATGCACTCCTCAGCCTCTAGGGCTATAAAATCAGGTCCTGGGGCGCCTAGGTGGCTCAGTCGGTTAAGCGTCCGACTTCAGCTCAGGTCATGATCTCACGGTTGGTGAGTTCGAGCCCCACATCCGGCTCTGTGCTGACAGCTCAGAGCCTGGAGCCTGCTTCGGATTCTGTGTCTACCTCTCTCTCTGCCCCTCCCATTCTCATGCTCTGTGTGTCTCTCTCTCAAAAATAAAAATAAACATTAAAAAAAATAAAATAAACCATTTATGGACTTGTCAGTCTTTTCTTTTTCTTTTTCTTTTCTTTTCTTTTTTTTTTTTTTTTTTTGCCTTGTGGCTCCTTTGGCCTTTAGAGGTCACGTTGCATATACCTTCTTTCTCGGAACATCCGTGTTAGTGACGATTTGGTCTTCTGGAGTCTCCACATTCATCGTAGTCTTGAGATTATTTCCTACCTGAGTCCACCCGAGAGATGTTTGCTCCTTTCTGTTCGGACCTGCCCCGAGACGTGACCAGTTTCCTCAAACAATCCTGCCATCAGGATTCATGGAAGGAAGGAGAGGAGGGAGCAGAGGAAGAAAGAAAGGAAGGGAGGGATAGAGGGAGAGGCAGAGGGAGGAAGCCGTGCAGGCAGAGTCGCTGCTCACCTAGAGACTTGGTCAGTATGTGAAGGAATGACGTGGGGACCGTCAGCCCTGATTTACAGATGAGGACCTTAGGCTCAGGAAGGGTAGCTAGCTTGCCCAGAATTACAGGAACGGGGCCCAAATTTGACCTCAGTTCTTTCAATCTGCCTCCACCGCTCTTTCTCACACACCTGCTGGGAGAGCGGTCTAGCTCAGTGCTACTCAAATGCCTGTCTTCAGGAGAAATGGGGCTTATGACAGAGTAAATAACATGGAATGAATGCGGCTGGACCGTGGAGACAGAGCGTGAGCAGGGGAGGGGCGGAGGGGGAGGGAGACACAGAATCGGAAGCAGGCTCCAGGCTCCGAGCCATCAGCACAGAGCCCACAGCGGGGCTCGAACTCGTGAATCTCGCAGGCCATGACCTGAGCTGAAGTCAGACGCTCAACCCGCTGAGCCACCCAGGGCCCCCTGGGTCCTGTCGGTCCTAGCCTAACCACGTGGCTTGACACCCCACGTCTCTGTCATTTCAGATGCCCTCCGCGTCTAGATGGAGCCCTCAGGCGTCCCGGAGTCCACCACTCCTTTCTATTATGACGATCAGAGCTTCCTGTGTGAGAACAAGAACTTCGCCTTCGCCACCCTCAGCACCACCATCCTGTATTTCCTGGTGTTCTTCCTCAGCCTGGTGGGCAACAGCCTGGTGCTGTGGGTCCTGGTGAAGTACGAGAGCCTGGAATCCCTCACCAACGTCTTCATCCTCAACCTGTGCGTCTCGGACCTGGCATTTTCCTGCCTGTTGCCGTTGTGGACCCTGGGGTACCACTGGGGCTGGGTGCTGGGGGACTTCCTCTGCAAGCTCCTCAACATGGCCTTCTCCGCCAGCCTCTACAGCAGCATCATCTTCTTGACCCTCATGACCGTCCACCGCTACGTGTCGGTGGTGAGGCCCCTCTCGTCCTTGCGCGTCCACACCCTCCGGTGCCGCGTGCTGGTGACCGCGGCCGTGTGGGCGACCAGCATCCTGTCCTCCGTCACCGACGCCGTCTTCCACAAGGTGTTCTCTTCCAGCTGTGACTACTCGGAGCTGCGGTGGCTGCTGGCCTCCGTCTACCAGCACAACGTCATCTTCCTGCTCTCCATCGGGGTCATCCTGTTCTGCTACGTGGAGATTCTCAGGACCCTGTTCCGCTCGCGGTCCAAACGGCACCACCGGACGGTCCGGCTCATCTTCACCATCGTGGCGGCCTACTTCCTCAGCTGGGCTCCCTACAACCTGATCCTGTTTCTGCAGACTCTGCTCAAGCTCAGGGTCATCCAGAGCTGCGAGTTCAGCCAGCGGCTGGACGACGCCCTGGTGGTCTGCCGCAACCTCGCCTTCTCCCACTGCTGTTTCAACCCGGTGCTCTATGTGTTCGTCGGGGTCAAGTTCCGCAGGCATCTCAAAAGTCTGCTCCGCCGCTTCTGGCTCTGCCAGAAGTCCAGCGTTCCCCCTCACACCCCGGGCACCTCCAACTACGAGGGTGCCTCTTTCTATTGACAGGGAGTTCAGTGGTGCAGGAAGGAGGTTCGTGGAGGGCACCGTGGAGAAGGCCGCAGCCACGGGGCTGGGGGCGAAAGAAATACCTTCCACCGGCAGGTCCCGTGTGTCTCCTCCTCCGCACAGAGTGGCTCCCGCCTGGAAATGCCATATTGCCATCCACAGACAACATTCCGTGGATTCTGTGTTCATCATTCTTTCCTTCATTAATTCACCCATGTGGACGTCGCTTCGTTCCGAAGGCTCTGAAACTTGGAAGGATTCCCAGAAGGGAGGGTCTCGCAAGACCTTATGAGGGCCCTCGACTTGAGGGCGCTTGAGAATTGGGCAGAAGCAGGCTGCTGGCGAGATGGCCTGTCCCCTGCCTGACCGGATGGTTGTACCGGCCGGTTTTGGAGGGGTCGACTGCTCGTTCCTCGGCGACTGCCGGACGAGACCATCCGCAGGGCCCACGCAGGCACACCCTCGCGCAAGCGTAGTCAGAACGCCACCTGAAAACCCACAGCTAGACGGGAGACGTGTTGTGTGTCGTAGCTCCAGCATCTTCCCCATAGGCCGGCGCCTGTATGGTTGGCCCATAAATCTTTGGCGAAAGGAACGAATGCAGCGAGCACCACCTTCTGCACGCAGCGTTTCCTTGCGGGATGTGAAGAGGACGAGACACCATTGCCACCCTCCCAATGCCGAGAGCCCGGCTCTGAAGGGCCAGACAAGTAAACACCCATCTCGGCCAAGGCATCCAGGGGGAAGATGCCTGCAACGCCTCCTACTCTCGGGATGGATCTTGAGCGGACACTTCAGACGCATCCCTGGCCCCCTGCGGTGTTCTCCACCTGCTTGGTAGATGGCCCCAGCTCTCCCCGGCCGCCCCCGTTCCAAACCTGAGTCAGCTCTGAGTCTTGCGCTTCCCCTCCCTCCACCCCCACGCCCGAGTCCTGCTGACTCCGCCTTTCCCCCCGAGTCCCTTAGAGTTGTCCTTGCCCGTGGTCTCTGCCTGCCCGTGGTTCTGTCCCCAGATGACCTCACTTCCTCAGCATCCTCCTGCTGCTCATATCTTGCCCCACCGAGCACGCTCTGAGAGGACACCAGGGTGCTTCAAATCCCTTCCGGCTACTCATTCCGTGCAGCTAGAGCCCCAACACTTCAGCACGTCTTTCCGGACTCCTGCAAGCTGGCGCCGATGAACGTTCCCGTTCTTATCCCACCCTCTGCCATCACCCCCCGTGTCACTCGAGGTCCAGCCGCAAGAGACCGCAGGGCCCTTTTCCAGACACCCCTCTCCCAGTCTCCTCTGAGTCTCCATCACGTGGTGACCGGCCCCCGCTGAAAGCCCGGCTCCTCAGGAAGCCTCCCCTTGTCTGTAAATCAGAACATTCTCTGGGGCGCCGTGGCACTCTGCTTGTCCCCTCTAAAATAGTTTCGTCACTGTCCGCCGTGTGTCATAATTATACTTGCGCAGACTGAAAGCTGCCTGAGGGCAGGGACCTGGTCTTCCGGCCTGCTAGGCATGGGCCGTGGTGTTCTATCACTGTGTATGAGTGGGAGCAAAGAATGACAGCTGTCATTCTTCTTCTAATGTATGTATTGGGGGGTGCGGGGCGTAGCTGGGGGATGCGGTCTACCATTCTCGCCCTGGGCCGCTTGTGTATCGATATTAACCTTTCCTCCCTAGCCTAGACTCTCAGAGCGCCATGCTCCTTCCTCTCGGTGGCAACGGCTACAACCTGACCTTGCTTTCTGGTTAGCAGCACCCATGCCTGCCCCCTACACCGTCCCATAGCTTCACATTCAAGGACAGAGATAAAAACCACCTTCTAACCTTTCCGTACCAACAGACCTGGTGCCGATCTGTGAACCTGATTTAGCTCCGGAGCGGGGCCTGCGGAAAAGCTCCCCAGATGATTCGGACATGCACGCCGGTTAAGCACATTTGGTTGTCCCTCCTTGAATTCTAGAGCCTTCCACAGTCCCCAGAGCGGGACTTCGCACACAGGAAGTAGCGAATATATGCTTGTTAAGTAAAGTAGCTACTCATTACAGCCCTCGGCTGGAGCGTGGAGAGCATGTAAAGTACTCTCCTCTTCAGCTCCGGCTGCGGGTTCAAGGCTGTATTTGCCTTTGGGTGGCCAGCCTTGGAGGCGTTTTACCTGGCTGGAGAAGACTGAGGGTCTAGTTTTAAGAATTAGGCCAGTAGCACCTGCTGGAGAGGACTCTGTGATGCACCAGCGGAGGGATAAAGCTCTCATGAACTTGCCAGCTAATAGGCGGGGACATCACTCACCATGGAGAGAAGAAACAGCAAAAAGAAAGAGGAGATGAGGTAGCTGTGGCTCAGAGTTAAGCCGACGGGCTTCCGATCAGGGTAATCGTGCAACACCCCTTTCAAACTAATATTATTAAAGTTTTGCTTGACTTTTATTCAAGCAATAAATGAGGCTCATGAGGCTGAGCCCTGGGAGGAGACGCGTAGACAGTTCCAGCTCACATCCCCCAAAACCAACGCAGTGTGGTCTTGACCCCACTCTTCCTAGAAGGCAGGTTGGGGGGGTCTTCACTACCAAGGCTCACCTCATTTGCTCCCGCCCCACCCCATCCCTGCACCTCCAAATTTCATCTAAGTATTTCCTCTGACACATTCAGCCGTACCCCTGAGAGCAGTTCACTAAATACAGTCTTGTCCATCCCCTTACACTTCTCGTGTTGTTTTGTCACCCCCAAGGGTAGAGAGTAGAGCGTCTTCTCCTAATTTAGTTTCTTGGAAATACGAGCCAAGAGGCCCAGAGAAATGGAGGTGTGATGGGAAGACACCCTACCAGAAGAGGAGACCAAGGACAATCTGCTGAAGAAAACCAGCCAGGGCGCCGCGCCCCCGTGGCCGAGCCCTGCATGCCTTGACCACACACTCCACTTGCCATGACTTCCTGCTATCCCCTCCCTCCACCCCCCAAACCACACCTACACTCTTGTGGAGCTGTCCCTCTCCCTCTAAGTCAATAAAAGCTGCCCTGGATACAGGGCTGCAGACCTCCTGCTGCTCTTGGAGCATAAAAAATCTCCAGAGGTTCCTAGGGAAGATGTCCTCACGGCATTTCCACCATCCCACCCTCTTGGACAAAACCCAGAAGGGAGGAACCTTGCCAGTCTCTGAATAGGAACTCCAAGCCCAGCGCAGCCCCAGACCTCAGATGACCCCAGCCAGAATGGAAGTTCCTCAAGGGCCCAAGCCACAGGTTGCAGATCTGGACCCTCCCTCAATGCCCAGCAATGTTTGTGGTTGGTCGAGTAAGTGGATAGGAGACCATCTTTCTGACCTTTTTCTTCTTCCATTTTTTCTTGCTTATATTACCCCTTCTGGGCAACACCAGGCACCGCCCCGTGGCTTCCCATGAGCTCTTCCCTTTGGCCCGTCAGCCCAGACATCATCTGGTTCGCTGAACTCCTGACAGCTTTCATTTGTAAAACCTTACCCGTGATGGGCCAAAGAGGCCCATGAGTCCGGAAAGGTCAGCAGAGCAGATCCCAAAGTCGATTGTCTGAGAAGGCTCTTGGAATGTGAGCCTTGGACCCAACCCCCAAATCTAAGGTCCTTTACTGAATCACTGTGACCTTGGGCCTCTCAGACCCGCGGCGTCCTCGTCTGTAAAGCTGTGTAAACGCCAACAACACAAAGACAGACTCCATTCATGCAATGGAGGTGCCCGTGAGGTCATGTGTGTAAAAGTACTTGCTTTGCCAATGATTCAGCCCCAAATAGGAATTAGGACCGTAATCATCTCATAAAGACAGAAAGCATCATTGTGTCATAGCGCAAATAAAAGATTAGCATGTATGGACTCATCCCCGGCTGCGTTCCCCTCATTTCTACCTAGGTCCGTATATAAGTTCTCTGCTTCTGGGGGACTGGGGCTGGGATTCAGGGTGATGGGAGGGATACAGGAAGAGGACTGGAAGTTAAGTGTGGATCAAACCTCGCGTGGGTCAGGGTAGGAAGAAATTCGTTCCATTTAGGCCTTAGGCCAAATTGTCCAGGAGGCCAAGGGTGTCTTGAGAGCTTCGTGGCTCAGTTTTCTGTCCCTGTCTCTCCCCTGGGCTGTCTTCATCTCCAAGGTGTTTTTCTTCTTTTTCCTATTTCATGATCCACTGTGTTAGAACAAGGACTTTTCAGAGATCAGCCCTCCAATCAGAAAGAAAGCTATGCTTCCTCCTGGGAATTTGGGGCATCTTGAAAACGTGGTGGGAGATACTTTGCAGGTTTGGGGGAAGTTTGGGAAGGGGAAGAAGGATTTTCCTGAACTACCCTCTCCACTTTGGGGCCAGCCCATATTTTAGGTGTGGGGGGATTGTAACCCGCCCCCCCCGGCCCCCGATACACGCACACTCCCAGCTCCTCCACAAGAGAAAGGGTGACCAGAGGGCCCAAAGGAGGAAAATGGAAGCCTGGTTCCTTGACTTTGGCCATTTCTGAAAATCAGAGCTGAGCATCACTCATGGGTAGAGAGAAGATATGGGCAACGGGTGGGCATGGAGAACTGGGGGGGCTACAAGGATTAGAGGTGGGGCCGGGGGGGTAAGAGGGGGTGTGTGGACCTCCAGGATGCTCCTGGCCACGTGTGTACAGGCCTGCTCCGTGTGAAGCAGAGGGAAGCCCATGTGAGGGGGCATAAGACCGCAAAGGTGAATTAGCACCACTCTCAAGTTGGTCAGTCTCTGGTCATTCTTATTTGGAGACAGATTTCTATGGGATTACTTTAGTCCGAGGGAATTGGTGACCCTTTTCCCAGATGACTTAATCTTCCTGACTCAGAGAAAATTACATGACTCGATTGCCCACACAACCGGGAACGCACGCCTTAAACACATCACCTTAAACGTGTCATTAAAACTATTCAAGGCACTTTGCAATAAACTACGGGAGTCTGGGGAAGGAAGTACCCACCTGTATCTTCCCCCCCCCAACTTTGGTTACAATTGGTTCAACAATCTGCCTCTGATGTTTTTCCAATCATAAGGATAATGTGAGATTCAAAAAAAAAAAAAAACAACACTGAACATTACTAATTTTTCAAAGCATTTTGTTTATTAAAATTGTTTTCAATGTTTATTTATTTTTGAGAGAGGGAGACAGCGCGTGAGCATGGGAGGAACAGAGAGAAGGAGACATAGAATCTGAAGCAGGCTCCCGGCTCTGAACTGTCAGCACGGAGCCCGATGCGGGGCTCAAACCCACGAACCTCGAGATCGTGACCAGAGCCCAAGTCGGACGTTTAACCAACTGAGCCCCCCGGGCGCCCCTCAAAGCATCTTGTTTACTTAAAAATCAGAGGAAACCCACAAATATTGGCCTTCACAGGAAATAACATCTACCGTTCTGGCTGGATCCTTGGCAAGCCACTTCCTCTCCTTATCTGTGCAACGCAACTGGAGAGGTCTAAACTCGATGATGTCTAAGATCCCTTCCTGTGATTAAAAAATGAAGTCTATGGGTCTATAATTTCATGAGGTACATTTCCGTGACGTTCTTTAGAGGATACAAAGCTATAGCTTCATGCACGTTGTGGGTTGAACTGTGTCCTCCTCCTACTCCCCCTCAAATTCTTGTGTTCAAGTCCTAATTCCCGGTACCTCTGAGTGTGACCTTATCTGGAGAGAGGGTCGCTGCATATGTAATTAGTTAAAATGAGGTCATATGGGTGAGGGCAGGCCCGTAATCCAATATGACAGGTATCCCTATAAAAAGGGGAAATTTGGACAGAGACCCAGACAAAGGGAGAAGGCCACGTGAAGACTGGAGTTACGCCATCACAAGTCAAAAACACCAGGGACTGCCAGCAACCACCGGAAGTTAGGAGAAAGGCAGGGGACAGGCGTTCCCTCACGGCCTCAGAAGGCGTAGACGCTGCAGGCGCCCTGATCGTAGACTTCCAGCCTGGACACCTGTTTAAGCCACCTGGCCCGGGGGACTGTGTTGTGGCAGCGTGAGCAGGCTCACGCGGGGGGTGCAGGGAATTCTGGTGCGTCTCGGAGCCCCCTCAGGGGGTTTCAGTGTCTACCTCGCCCACACCGGAGACGACTCCTGACTGAAGACACCCACGGGGGGCTGGAACCTGACTTCCTCCTGAGATCTGCTCTGTGCCAGGCCCATATATTTCCCCGTCTCCCAGCTACCCTGTGACGCTTCCACTTCCCACTTACGCCAAGGAGGGCATCGGAGCGCAGAGACGTCACACTCCAACGTTCACAGCCCCGAACATGTGGGGTCGCTGCCCGAGGCGAGAGGTCGCAGCTCCAAACATGTGGGGCGACGGTCCCCATCACGTGAGGTCACAGTCCT
This sequence comes from Paguma larvata, assembly GCA_030068075.1. Lineage (NCBI taxonomy): Eukaryota > Metazoa > Chordata > Mammalia > Carnivora > Viverridae > Paguma > Paguma larvata. The sequence goes on along the minus strand of CM057842.1, from coordinate 14,873,218 downwards.
GAGGATGAGGTCATAGTCCTGAGAAAGTGGCACCAAAATCCGACATTAAAATCTCTCCCGCCCGCACCGTGTCACAAAACCGGGCAGACTGTGTTTAGAACAACGATTTTCCCTTTGCCATCCTCCCCCTCTTCCCTCTTCCTTTCAAAGTTGTTAACAGCAAGAATGGAAATCGCTTCCCCACCCCCGCCGCAGATCGACTGCTCCATCCATCTCATCACTGATTTGTCTCTACCTAACTAATTTATAAAAGATGGCTAATGACATGCCGTACCCTCAACTTCAGGAGGAAATCTATTTCCTTTCCTGTGTTATCCGTCCCCCCCTCTCCCGCCAGCCAGTGTTGGGGCCATGGCACCTGACTGGACGAGGTAAAAAGGGGCTTCTAGATGAAATGCTGGGAGCTAAGGGCCGAGGAAGGGACAGGGCAGCGGGAACTAAAGAATGACAGAGCCCAGGCTTCGGTCACAGGCTAAAGTGCCCCACGTGCTGTTGCTCTCCTGTCCGGGATCCACAGCAGACATCATGAATGAATGCATGCTGTTCTCTTGAGTCCAGCCTCAGAATGCCTTGCGACTTATAAATAAAGAATATAACTTGGGAAATCGGGCCAAGGGTGGGGCAGAAGTCAGGGGTGGCAGCTCATTCATTAACACATACTTTTCGAGCACGGAGTTCAGGAGTTCAAATAGGTCTGGTGTTTAGAAGGGAGGGGGATCTGGGAAGCCCAGCGACGCATAATGCTTTTCATTTGGCCCGCCAAACCTATCAAAACTATTATCGTCTCAACATGCAATCCATATAAAAGTAGTAATAAGCTATTTCACGTTACTTTTATCATAGGAAGTCTTCGGAAGTCAGGTGTATTTCGCATTTACGGCCCATGTACTATTCAACTCAAACCAGCCACATTTCAAGTTCTCAAAAGCCACACGGTGACAGCGCTGCTTTCCAGGTGCCACACAGATGACTTGTGGACACACGAGCCTGCGGGGGCTGAAAGGCTTAACCGAGGGCGGATGGCGCCGCGGCGCCGGGAGATGCAAACCTCAGCGCCGCGCGGCGAGGCCGGAGCGCTGGTCCCCGCCCCTCTGCTGCGGGGCCCGACGGGACTTGTAGGCGTTGGCCTGCGGAGCGTGCCGGGAGTTGTAGTCCCCGCCCGCCTGTGGCGGCTCTGCGTATCATGGCGGGTCACGCCGCGCTACCGCACTCTTCCGCTGGGCCCCAGAAAGTTTCGCTTCTGCCCAGCGGTGGACCCACGAGCGCGTAAGTGCCGCGGGGGGCTGGCCGGACCTTGGGGACGCCTGGGTCGCTGTCGACCTCGGAGCGGAGAACTTCTCTCCCGACTCGGTTTGTCACCTGTTGCCCTCACCGTCCCCGCCCATCCCGGGTCTCCCCCAGACCCCGTGCGAGCCCTTGCCCTTGCCCTTGGCCAGCGGGCGTGGGAGGCACCTCTCGGGCGCTGTTGAAACTGACCCCGGAACCCTCACTGCCTCGGGTGAGTCAGTTAGAAAGACAGACCCCCAAACACCGGTGCCAGGACCCCCGAAAAGGAGCCCACCATATAGGAGTCTCAGAACAGCCCTTGGATCATTTAGGCACAGGAGGACAGGTCGTGGAGTTTCCGCCTGCATTGTCCGAGAGGCCGCTGACCATAAAAAGCGAAGTTCCGGGCTCAGCCGGGCCGCGATAGCCCAGACCTTCTTTCTCCCTCCCTCCCGTGAGGGGACAGTTTGTTCATCCCGGGCCATCTTCGGGCCACGGCCCCTTCTCTTTACCTTGTGTCCAGGTGCAGGGGCCCGAAACAGCCCCCCACGATCTTTCCTGAAACACCTGTGGCTCTGGGATTGTCTGCGGTGTGGCCGCCTGGGACTGGCGCTCGCTAAGAGTCCGTGCTATTCAGACCCGAGGCTGGGGGAGGTTGTAGGGGGAGGGCCGGATTTTATTTTTGTGGAAGGAAAGCGTGTGTGGTTGACACATTAACCACGTGGCTCCCTGTTTTGTGCACTTGTGTCTTCCGATGCCCCTTGTGGCTCTTCACAGCTCCCGCTGGCTGCCCCCTCCAGAAAAAAAATAGAGCACTTGCCGAAGCTGCTGGTGGTGGCCGCAGCCGCTGCTCCTCTGCTGTCTTTACCGGGGCGGTTTCCTCTCCCGCGGAGAAATGGGTCAGGGGCTCTTTGAGGGCAGAGGATCAGGCTGTAATCAGCTCACTGCCCTCCTGCCCCTGCAAGCCTTGTGGGCTCTGTTGCGAGCTTTACTCCCCTGCCACCTGCTAATGCGGCTTTCCCCTGCGTGTCGGGGCTGCGAAAGAGCTGTCTCGCTGAGGTTTTCTCTTCCCGGCTCCGTCTTCCGGCATGTGCCCCTCTCGGGTGGGTCGCGCTTGACCCTCCCTTCAGTGACAGCCACTGTTCACAAGTCGCCGAGTGCCCTGTACCGGTTGCGGGCCATTGTTCTTATCACCCCGGCGATCCGAGTTAATGGTGTCCGTGATGGGACGCGGCCTTCTTTGATTAAAGGGAACTGAAAAGCCGCTTGCTTTAGGAAACAGGTTTTCTGCTTCTCTCACAAGCGTTCATCTCCGTGTTGTGTTTAAATTGCTTTCGGTATCTTCTTAGGAAAATAGTGAAGCATCACCGTTGAAAGAATTGTATGGTGAACTGGCGCTCGCCTGTTAGAATCCACAACCGATATTTTACTTGGATTATTTTTGTGGTTGCTCCGGAGTCAGCCCTCTGACTGTCCCTTGGACGGTCTTTGCTCCTTGTGTCTGGTTTTAGGGGCAAAAGCAGAGATCAAGAGTTACACTTTTAACCTCTCTGGTCTTCTTGGGGCAGGAAGACTTCCCTCCCCCCCGCCCCCGACACACACATGTTTGGGATGAGAGAAACTACCCAAAAGAGACGAGATCAGAGCATCTGGTGACTGACCTGTGTTGGTCGCCGAGGCTGTGGGCTGCTGCCTCCAAAGCACGTAGTAGGCACTCAAGAAATGGCAGTCCCGCTCTTCCCTTGAGGGGGGAGGTTTGGCGCACAGGTCACCTGTATTTTCTGGTGATTCCAAGGACAACTTTGGTGACTCCAGACTGGAATGTCATGAAACACGAGGCAGGCAGAGGAAACGCGTTGTCTAGCCGTGGTCTCGTGGGGAAAATCACTGATAGGAACCCGACCTCTGGGGCCACGTTCCCTGGAGCAGCCCCAGAACGCACATTGTCACTTTGGGGATTCATTTGCTTGGTTTTGTTTTTAAAGCTCTCGATTGGTTTAAGGGCCTCCAGACAACGAAATAAATCAGTCGTGCGGGTACTGAGATGTTTCCTCGGGTCCGTATCAATCCTCTCGCTGCTCGTGGACGCACCGTTGGTCACCCTCATGTCCCTATAATAAGAGCTTTCGCCTCAGCACACGGGCTCATGGCTTTTACGGGATGAGGATGGTGGGGCCGAGCTCAGCGGGGCAGGGGGCGTTTCCCCGTTTTCTGCCTGCTGCAGCCAGGCAGCCCGGTGGCGTCCGTGGCCAGCAGTGGTCCTCCGCGCTCACAAAGGTCGTTGTGGCACTAAGACACCAAGCGCCTGTTTCTAGTTTGGCCTGATCCTGTTTTCGGGGATGGGGACGTGTACACTTGTGTGGTTTCGACAGGATCTGTGGTCCGGTGACGGTGCTGTCACCCTGTGGCTTGGTTCCGGGACCCAAGGGCAGGTCTGGCTAACCGCCTCAGGAGCCCGGGGCCCTGCATCCTTGACCCGGGGCAGAAAACCGAGCCTGTGGAATCCAAAGAAAAAAACCTGAGATGAGAAAAGCAACCCAAGCAAGCCGTCGGTCTGCAGGGGGCTAGGCCAGGACGAGAATCCTCTAGGAGGGCCGGGTGGGCCGGACAGCTGAACCCGAGGAGGGCGTTTCACGAGGGGCCGGGAGGCATTTCCTCAGGCTGAACCTGTAGCCCCTCAGGCTTCTTCCAGGGCGCTGGCAGCCTTGGTCAAGAGCAGGGAGGGGACACTAGGAAGCCCTCAACCGAGGTTAGCCCCCTGGGCATGTCTGCTCTTCCTTGAGGAAGTAAAGGGTGACCTCCCCACATGGGGAAAAAGCCCAAACAAACAAACCCACAAACACCACACACAAGGTAGGAAAAGGTCAACTAACTTCCCCAGGACAGACAGAGGTGCTAAAATGGCCTGAAGAGAGTTTGGTGAGCTAAACACAGTACCGGCTCACCGATGGTGGAATGATCTTTTTCGAATTATCCATGGCACACCGGCGAATGGAAATCTCACACTGACTAGTCCGAGTCCAAATTCCGAATCGGGTCCGGACTGGCAAGCCTCAGCTACGATTGGTAAAAGTGTTCTTGCCTAGCACCAAGCTCCAGCCTCAGAGCCATCCTGGGTCTTGCTTGCCCTTCCAGTCTGCCAGCGTAGCCCCACCCCCGGGCCCGTGTGCACCCGGGGTGCTGCCCTGCTCAGACCCATCCATACCTCCCCCCTACCCTGGGAGCGGTCTGGTTGATGGTTCCAGATCAAAGTCCCAGGGATGCAGAGAGGAAAGGGCCGTGGGTGGGCTGGGGGAGTGGGGGAGGGGGAGGCGTAATGACAGTGGTTATCCTTGTCCAGAAAGGGTAAAGAAGGCTTCTGGATAAACCTGCCTCAGGCCGGAGCCGGGGGCCTCCCTTTCTCCTGTGGGACACACTTAATCCAGCCGGTCCCTAAATTACATTATTCCCTTCCTTCTCGGGATGCTAATGCTGTCATACTTCCCCAGTAAGGACGGTGTAACGTCTATAATTACAAAATGATTTTTTTAACACGTTATTTTAGTCGACATAAAAGTAATTGATGTCCAGTAAAGGAAAATTGAAAAATCAGAGACATCGAATGTTTCGAAAATCTACCCACGTTTCCCGCCATCGGAGGATAATTCTCATTCCTTACATGTTGGTGCCTTTCTGTGCCTGAAGTTTAGTTTGGTCTGTGGAGCAAGAGGCTCTGTGTCTGGTTTTGTCTAGCTGGTTCATTCATTCCCCGAGCACGGTATTGAGGGCCCTCCGGGGGTCAGGGCGGTGCTGGGGGAATGGTGAGTAGCAGTGGGGAAAATGGGTTTAACGAGAAATCACCTTACCGGGGAATGGCCGCAAGCGTGGAAGAAAGGCGGTGGGGGCTTAGAGGCCCGAGCAGTGTAGAAACGGGGGCCTCACGTGTTCGCCTGTGTTGCTCAGAGCATAGGATTTTGGAACTCTGTGATTTTCTCCGTCTGCACGGGGTTTGTGCCGTTCAGGGGCTGGAATAAATAGATGCCCCGGTCAGGCTCTCAGATGTTCGTGTGGCTGTCCCAGAGGCTGCCCAGGGCTTCGCGAGTGCCGTCGCCGCCTCCGGGGTGTCCTCTCGGCCTTCCAGGGGCAAGACCTCCGCCCTGCCGCCCCAGGTACGGATGCGCGGCCCCGCCCAGAGCCGCCTTCCTTCCACCTTCCTGAAAGAGACTGCTAGGCGTCCCCAGGCCCAGAGGCCACCCCTCACGTCCACAGGTCTCTCGACTCTGCCTGCCCGGGCCGGCGGGCCGCAACGGGGGCCAGTTTTGTGTGTGTCCCAGAGGCAGTGACCGAGAAACCTGGAACTGTCGTCGGTGGGAGCCCAAGGGCCGAGAGAAAGTCCAACAGGTGGCGGCCAACTCTCGAGTCTCCCTTCCCTTTGAGAAAGGAGAGTGCACTCGAGAAGGCGTGTTTGGGAAAGGTGACCCAGGCCTGCAGTCCGTCAACACTGTGCTCAGGTCCGAGGGGGTGGGCCGCCTCCTGAGGCTTTGTTCCTGTGCCCTGAACGGTCCGCCCCTGAGCCGGGCCCGGACAGCCTCCTGCGCCCCGGCCGCGGCCCTCCCTCGCTCTGGTGAGGGCAGCCTGCTCACCGACCCTTTTGTGTGGAGCCCCAGGGCCACCAGGCCCTCAGAGCCACAGGTACCCCCTTCCCGGAGGTGGCAACTAGACAGATGCTATTGGGTATGCTGAACCGGACTGAGGCAATGGACTCTTCCAGAAAGGCGTTCTGCTTTTGGCCCATCTGAACCGTCCTTGCTAACATTCTTTCCCGGTCGGGGTGGAACTTACAACTGGCGTGCTCCACCTCGTCTGGGGTGGTGTCCCCACCGTTTGGTGCCCTCTCCGGGTCCCCCTCTCAGCTACTGGGCAAGGAGCAAGTACAAGACATTCCGAAGACAAGACGGGGCCATCCTCCACGCCCCAAACCTGCTCCCCTTCCGATCCTTCTTTCCCAGTGCGACTAGGCAGATCGCTGTAATCGCTCCTGCCGGAGCCGGTTCCTGAGCCACATTGCGGTGTTAGTCATTTGCACCATAGCATAAATAAGTTTACGCGAGCAAGTTGGTGTCTTTGTTTCTTAATCTGGGACTAGACTGCTGTCTCTATTGTTAGGGCATCTGGGCAGACGTAGGAAGAGTCTTTACCCCTAAAATAATACCTGAGTCACCTGAGCCGTGACTGGGAACTCGGGCGATAATCCCGGTGCCTTGAGTCCCTTTTCCACCTGACTAGAATATTACATGCTTACAGACATGCCGGAGAAGCTTAAACGTAATTTTGAGCTGTTGGCAGGAGGTTTCGGCGTGCCCCCAAATTTCACAAAATGGATTTCTCTGGCATTTGAAAGAGCCTGGGAGGGACCAGCGAGGGAGGTTTTTACAAGCCATGCAGCAAGGACCCCGGGTTCATGGAGGGGATATGCTCTCTGGGGCCCTCTCGAGGTGTGGCAGTCCTGGTGCCGAAGCAGCGGTGGCCCGGGCCGTGCAGACCGAGCCTCTGCGTCTCCTAAGTTAGGACAGCTGGCTGGTGGCTGGTCAGGATCTGGCTGCTTCCGGCCATCCCTGTGACGCTACAGGAAATACATAGTCGGCAGTTGTCCCGGGTTCCAGGCACAGAGCTCTGGAACCCTAGGAATTTCCTGAGTGATGGGTCAGCCGCGCCTGAGTTCACGCTAATAAGGCAACCCTCCTCAGCCCCTGGGGTAGCCGCAGGGTGGGGACTGGTTGCCTGAGGAGGCCACCATGTGATTAGAGGGCTGGAACTTTCAGCCCCGCCTCAGACCTCTGGGGAGTGGGCAGGGGGCCTCCATTAAAACCCCCAGGTGAGGGGGTTCTGACCCCTTGTGGTTCGGTGAACACCTGAGGTGCTGGAGGGTGGGGAGCCCTGAGGGCAGGGAAGCCCCCGAACCTCCAGCCAGCAACCTCCCCCCACCCCCAACACCCAGCTCGACTCTGGCCTCTTCCCCTTGGCTGTTTGCAAATTGTATCTTTTAAGAGAAACCAGGCCTCAGTAGTGTTTTGCCAAGCCTCGAGAACTGTTCTAGCAAATCATGGGACCTTTCTAGCAAATCATGGGATCTGAGGAGGGGATCGAGGGACCCCCCAGTTTAGAGCCGGGTGGTCAGCAGCACAGGTGGCAGCCTGGGACCTGGCACCGGCGTCTGAAAGCCAGGGCAGGCTCGTGGACGGAGCCCCTGACCTGTGGGGCCTGTGCTGACTCCAGGTCGTTAGTGTCAGAACCGAGCCCAGTTGGAGAACCCCCAGGGGGTGTCAGAACTGGTTATCGGTGTGGGAAAAAAGCCACATGACCGTGGTGGAGAGAGACAGTGCGACATTCTGTGTCCTCCGGTGGTTACTAATGACCTCAGACCAGGGAAGAGGGAGGGCAAAATGTTAAGAGCTGTCGTCCCAACGTCCAGCCAAAGAGCATTCCTGTGGGAACCATGATCTTCGAAGGAAGCTCTGATTAACTTCCTGAGACCCTGTGAGGTGGGGGCGCCCGGGGGGCTCAGTCTGGTGAGCATCCGACTTCGGCTCAGGTCACGATCTCATGGTTTGTGGGTTCGAGCTCTGCGTCGGGCTCTGTGGTGACGGCTCGGAGCCTGGAGCCTGCTTCGGATTCTGTGTCTCCCTCTCTCTCTGCCCCTCCCCTGCTCACTCTCTGTCTGTCTCTGTCCCCCAAATCAGTAAATATTAAGAAAGACAGAACCCTGCGGGGTGGGACCCCCATCCGAGGTGGGGAACCCCCCATGACCTGCAGGTCCAGCAGCCGGTTCTCTTGGGGCACATTACCTGGGTGGTGACTCAGGCTTTCTGGAAAAGCAGCTTGTGTAATCAGCAGCTGGGCACGGCTCACCCCGTGACCTGGGAACTTGGCATCAGCTGAGCGCTCACAGGGTCAGGCAGAGGCGGCCTCCCGCGGCCGTGCGGACACGGGGCAGTGTCCCCAGAGTGCCCGCACGTCCCAAAGGAGCACGCTTCTGTCTGTGGAGGCTCACCAGGCCAAGCCCCAGAGACGCTGGTCCCCGGTGTCCAGGTGTCTGCCCGCCAGAGCCTGCGTGAGTGAGCTCAGAACCCGCCCTCTTCCACAAGTCGGGTCTCGGCCTGGTTTGAAGTATGCACGCAGGCCCAGGGGGCTGCCTTCGAGGACTTGGGGGTGTCCGTCATTTCCCTCTAAGCTTCTCTCTCCCAGAAACGACAAGGCTCTCTGATGACAACAAACTTGAGGAATTCGGGGAGAGAAGCAGCCTTTATGCTCGCTGTCCCCCACCCGGGTGCCCTTTCCCCCTTGGGGTCACAAGACCTCATCATTTCTCAGGCCTGGCACAGCTCGGGGGCCCCCGTCTCTCACCCGCTCCCTCCGCCAAGCAGAATTAATTTTCCCTTCCTTAGACCCCACGGCAGCTTCCTAAATTAGTCACGGTGCGGCCTTTTTCGTGGAGACACAACCCGCAGTCTGGGAATTTCGGCGAATGTCTGTTTGTCACATGGATAGTCGTGTAACCGCCACCACGGGCGTGACAGGGAACAGCACCGCCTCCCCAGGTGTCTGCCCACTCGACTCTCGTAGTCAAGCCCTCCCTTCCCCACTGCCCCCCTCCCGCCCAGGCCCTGGCAGCCGCCGCTGGGATCGTCCCCCCGAGTTTTGCCTTTGCCAGGGTATCATGCAAACGGAATCATAAACGACGCAGCCTTTTCCGTCTGGCTGCTTCCGCTCAGCAGGAAGCGTCTGTTGGATGTATCCACGGCTCAGCCCATTTCCTCGCCGAGAACCCGTCGCCTTTTATCCATATCTCTGCATGGAGCTCTCCCACCGCGTCCGGATACCTGGATGTTTTTCTGTCTGTCTGCTCGGTGCACAGCCGAGCTCCTCCAGGGCTAGACCGTGCCCTGCGCACCTCCGTGTCCTCAGCCTGCGCACAGTAGGAACTTGACAGAGCATGGTGTCAGGGCAGCTGTGCTTTGACAGGGACGACCCTGGACCCTGTCCCGCCCAGGCCTCAGCCCCCTCGCAGAAGCCTGGCTGAGCCTGGGCTCCGGCTCTCCGTAGGGCCCTGGCTGGCCCCTGCTCAGGCCCTGTGCTCAGCAGGTGGCCTGGAGAGCCACCCAGCGAGGGGCAGGCTGGCTTCTCGAAAACCACTCCCTCCGTCAGTTTGGCGTCTGGGGTGGGCAGGGGGTGTCACTTCCTAGGGGGCTTCGGAGGGCTCTAGGTGGATCCCCCGCGTCTCTCGGTCTCCATGTTAGGAACCGCTGGGAGCGTGGGATTGGTGTGCGCCCGTCTCCTGCCTCCGAGGCCAGAGAAGCCCTCTTCGGGCCCTGTTTGCTCGGAGTCCCAGCTGGGCTGGCTTGGGGGTTAAAAATAGGCCTAGGCGTTTCCGCCCTGTGACAGGCCCTTCGAGCTGCAGGCGGGCGCTGGAATGCTGGAATGTGGAGGAACTTGAAACGTGGGACCATTTCTGTCCCAGAGTCGTGTTGCCTGCACTCTTGGTGCAGGAGGGGGCGCAGGGCTGTGGGGAAGTGAGGGCCAGCGCGCGTGGGAAACACTCGGGGTGGCGGCACATTATGTGGGAGACGCTGGAGGTCAGGGTGGTCCGAGAAGCCGGCGGAGGGAGTTGGCCGAGCGTCAGACCCACCCGGGCCCAGACCATGATCCCACGGCCTCAGGCAAGTCACTTGGCTCCTCGAGCTGGTACTCTCCATCCCTCCAAGGCGATCGTGAGATTACAATGATCACGCGGGTAAGGCCCCCATCAGGACCCAGCACACAGTAGGCCCTCCGTCAGCGGTGGCTGCTCCTCTGGCTGCCTCTTGTCTCGCCGTCTGCTTTTGCCAGCGAGCACTGCACAGCCTGGTGTTGGACGTCTACGTACTGGAAACGCCCAATTCTTTTTTTTAAATTGTTTTTAATGTTTGTTTATTTTTGAGAAAGAGAGCATGAGTGGGGAGGGGCAGAGAGAGAGGGAGACACAGAATCTAAGGCAGGCTCCGGGCTCTGAGCCATCAGCACAGAGCCCGACTCGGGGCTCAAACTCACAGACCACGAGATCATGACCTGAACTGAAGTTGGCCGCTTACCTGACGGAGCCGCCCAGGCGCCCCCAGAGACGTCCATTGCTGACGTCCCTTCTGTAGGAGGGACACTGGAGTGGCCCGGTGCATATCCACACTCCTCTCCAGCGCCACTCCTGTGTCCTCCCCTCTGCTGTTCTCCAGCCACTACCGTGTCCTTAAATCACTTTCGCAGCTGCCCAAGCAGGGCTGTAACTCAGGACTCACCAGCTGCAAGAGGACTGTAACCAAGCTTAAAATAGAGATGTGTCCCTTGACTGGACCGAGGGCTGCCCGGGCCCCCGATGCAGGCCAGGCAGTGTCCACACAGCCAGGCTGAGCCGGATTCCGGGCACCTGGAGCTGCCGAGCCCGCACGAGCGAGCCGCCTCCCCTGCAAGGCAAGCCCAGCTTTCTCTGGTCCCGAAGCCTCGAGGGCCCTCAGCCTCTCACCTCCACCAGCACCCGGGCAGAGGGTACTGCCCGCTCGTCAGAGGAAGCCAGCCTGGGGAGGACAGGGGGGCTGGGCGTGATGGGGGGGGGCAGGGAGCCGGTGGTGGCCGGCACCGTCGGCCTGGCAGGCCGTCTGAGTATGGGTTGGGCTGGTTGTGGCCTCCCCGGGGTGCCGGGAGCCCCCGGGAGGCATTCCTAAGGATGAGTGAGGCAGACCTGCCTCGGAGGGTGGGAGAGGAGAGAAGCTCAGAAGCAATGAATCATGCCGTTTGCTTGACCCCATTGCTTTTGAAGCCCCAGCCCAGGTCATTGTGTCTGAACAGAAGTGCGTCAGAAGCCAGCCAGAGAGAACGCCCACCGAGCGAGGCCCGCACTGGAAGGTCGAGCCCGTCCCGCTGAGGGAAGACACCAGGATGGGGCGACTTTGTGCCCAGAGCAGCGCCCCTGTTGTCCTGTCTTCACGTCGTGTCTGTCCCTGATCCCTCCACGGCCTCCCTCTCCCTCTCCAGGTGCCACCATGCGGTCTGACCACCGCTGAGCCGGCCGGGCAGGAGGCGCGCAGCTGAGAGGGCCCGTCGCCATGGCCTCCCCCAGCTCGGAGGGCCAGCTGCAGAGAATCGTCCGCGACCTGCAAGGTGCGGTGGGGCGGAGGGCGCGGGGCCGTGCTTCCCACGGGGTGGGGCGGGGGAGCCGGAGCCCTCGGGACACATCGCGTGGAGGTGCTCGGGCGCCGGCTGTCGGCCCCATGCCAGGCGGGGGCGGCGGGCCCGGGCCTCCTCTCAGGGCCCTGGGAAGCCAGCTTGTAAACAAAACCCAAAACACCCTCTCCTGGGCCAGGGAGAGGGCCCTGCCTTCGGTTCGCGTGGGTGTGAGTGTCGTCAAGCCACCTGTTCAGCCTTCGGCGGAATCTCGGGCCTCCCTGGGCCGTGACGGAGGTGGCCCGTCTGGGGAGGCCATGTTCTCCCTGCCTCTGAGCAGATGGCCAGACGCCCGTCTCTCTTGTTTGCTGTCCTACCCAGTCCTGGCGGGCGGACAGCCGGTCTCCTGTGACGCACCGTAGTTCTGGGCCCGCCGCCTCCCGGACTTCCCTGAGCTCTGCGTCCGGACAAGACCCATAGCTCCCTCGTCCCTGGAGAAGGGCCGGCCGGGGCCGGTGCACACGAAGTGAAGCCGACTCGGGAGGAGCGACTGCTTTCCCTCCTGGCTGCAGGGTCTAGGGCCCGAGCCCACCCTCTGAGGCGATGTGCCGAGGGTCAGAACTCTGGCAAGCTCGCCGCCGCCCGAGGTCACCGGGGCTGCTCCCTAAGCCTCCTTGGAGCTCCCGCGCCTTTGCTGCAACACGGTCTGAAGCTGCCCGCTTCTTCCACGCCACAGAGATGACGATGACACTGTCCTGCCCGGGCCCAGTGATGAGCAGCCGCGGTCTGTCACACCCAGGGCCACGGGGCTGGCGGCGGCCGCTGCGCGCGTGTGCGCGCTTCTGATTCTGCGGGTCAGAGGTCGGTGAGATGAAAGTCAGGCTCCCTCCCGTTCACGTAGCGCCTCGGGCCTCGAATAAGCTCATAGTCACGTGGCATTCCGCACGTGCCGGGCCTCACGGCCAGTGACCCGTCAAGTCCTCCCCTTGGTCTGTGAGGTGGGAGCCATCGTCCCCTGTCTGCGGGTGCAGAAACAGGCACAGGGAGGCGCAGTGACTGGCCTAAGGTCACACATCCAGTCGGGCAGAGCCTGGGTTTGCACACAGCAGGTGTCAGTCTACACTCTTAACCACGCCGGCCTACGTCCGGCTAAAACGGTAAATGGTTTTTTTTTTTCCTTCACTCCACACGCGCGCACACACGCAGAGAAAGTAAAATGACAGTCCCTGTAAATCTTAGTTCACCACCGGCCTTGAGAAATTCCTCCATAAAGGAGGCCATCTCTTTTGCGTGTCGGTCTCTGACTCCCCAGGGTGACTTTGGGGCCCAGGGGTGTTGATTGCGAGGGGAGAGAGGACCCCTGCTAGAGCCTCCGGTCCAGGGGGGGGGGCCGGACGGTGGCACCTGTTCACACACCCTTTCCCACCCCGTGTCCTGTCTGCTCTGGTCATCCCTGACACCCCAAGGCCAGCTCACCCGGCCCGCTGAGCGCTTGGAGGCATCGCTTTCTCAAGACCCCTCCCTGGCACCTGGCGGTGCCTGTCTTGAGTGGCGCACAGCAGGTCTCCAGCATCTAGCATGGGAGTGGTACATCCCCAGGCGAGGTGTCCTTGGGCAGTGCACAGCCTTGGCACCTGTGCAGGGCAGCCGTCTCGTCCTCCTGGTGACAGCTCCGATGAGGGCTTTGGGGTCAGCTCATGGTTCTGCCTTTTAACCCTGGAAGATGTGGGACGAGTCCCGTCGCCTTTCCGAGGCCCCGTTGCTTCCTTCCTGCACTAGGTCAGCCTGATGGTAACGCCCACTTCTCAAGGTCGTTGGCAGACCGCAGATGTATAATTTACATGAAACTAAGATTATTCCTAAGGAATGCATTTGGATTATCAGAGATTAGAGCTGAGAACTTCATATTTCATACCCAAGCCTCCTCCTTTCAAAATTTCAGGAGTTCCCAGGTCAGGTTGTGAGCGTTAACCCAGCCCGAGTCGTGGAGCGGGGGGAAGGCTTGTGTCTTCCCCGGTCCCCGGCCGCCCGGCTCTCAATGCCAGCCGCAGCAAACACTTCTAGAGGGTGCCGCCAGACGGCAGTCACTTGTAAGAATCAGAATCATTGCCATTCGCTGACCTCTCTGCCTGAGGGGTCAGTGTGGATTCAATCTGAGCAGCCCGGGCTCAGCGTCAGTGCCGGGCAGGCCTGCTTTCCTGTTTTGTGCGCCGGGAGGTCAGCTCTCTCAGAAGCGGAGAGGCGAGTTCCGGAGCCAGAGGCCCTGGAGGAAACCAGAGTTCGCATGCCAGCTCTGCTGTTTGCTGCCCGGGGTCGTCGGCGAGTGCTCTGCCTCCCCAGGGGCTCCTCACCTGCCAGCAGGGGTGACGATAGCAGCCTTCGGCAGTCTCCTCAGTCTTAATTTTTTTTTTATTAAAAAAATATATTTATTTTGAGAGAGGGAAAGATCATGAGCTGGGGAGGGGCAGAGAGCAAGAGAGAGAGAGACTCTCACGCAGGCTCCATGCTGTCAGCGCAGAGCCCAGCATGGGGCTCGACCTCACAGACCGCGAGCTCATGACCCGAGCTGAAATCGAGAGTCGGACACTTGGCCGACCGAGCCACCCAGGCGCCCCATCAGCCTTCATCATTCTTTTAGGGTTTTTTTGTTTTCATTTTCGTTTTTTCACATTTTAACAGTTCGGAAATTGGGATCATTTTGAGACCAGTGTCGTGTTGGGTCCGCCGAAACAAAGCAGTCCCCGCCCCTCGGTGCTGTGCTCAATGACAAGGCCGTGAGGGGCCCCTCAGCGCCCAGACGCGGGCGCCGCTGTCATTCTTGGGATTGTTCTCATTACCCTTATGCGCACGTTCCGGGGCTTCTCCTGCACTGAGCAGTAGGGTTATGGTGAGGAACAACAAGGAACACGCCAGAATGAAGGGCAGAGCTTTCTGGAAGTCACCTCGGGGGCCTGCCGAGCGACTCGTGCCCATAGCAGACATTTGCCGCACGCATGTTACAAGGCCTGCCTGGTGGGCCTGCAGGGCCGGCCGAGAAGCGCGCCCAGGCAGGGACCTGTTCTGGAACCCCTCCCGGGGGGCTTTGGGGCCGCCCTGACGCCTTCCGACCCGGCGTGCCGCCCCTCCGGCGTTCCGCTCTGCTCCATGTTTCCAGGGCGCCCTGCCGCCATCGCCCGCCTGCTCCTCGCACTTCCCGGGCTCGTTCGGTGTCGCTCTCTGAGGTCAGTTTCGCGCTCCTGTTTGTTGTCTCAGATGCTGTGACGGAGCTCAGCCGAGAATTTAAGGAAGCCGGGGAGCCCATCACGGATGACAGCACCAGCCTGCACAAGTTTTCTTACAAACTCGAGTATCTGCTGCAAGTAAGTGACTCCCGCGCCACGATGGTTTCTGCCCCGTTCGCTCGTGTCTCTCTTGGGTGACTCATCGGCACTCAGGATGTGGGCCAGACGGCTCCGCCGAAGGTTCATGCAGGCCCCGGCGAGAGCTCGAGCCGCCCAAGTGCGAGCCCTCCGGAGAATCAGAGCGCTGCCCCTCAGGATGATCGTGGGAATCGAGGACATTCTTTAGAGATTTAGTCATCTTAAGGCAGGCGGCGAGGTCACTGGGCGGCAGGGACCTTCACACGGGGCAGTCACAGACCCCTTGGCGAGTCTAGTTCAAGGCTGCGGAATCTGTCCCCAGGCAGACGTGCGTGGACGTACACACCCGGTCACGCATTCTCCTCACGGAGGATGATCAGAAGCCCCTGTGGTAGCACCTTGCTGCTTGAAGTGTGGCCCACACACTGGCGGTGCCGGCGGCTCCCGCCCTGACCTGCTGCACCGGCTCTCTGAGGTCAGCCCGGGAAGTTTCGCTTGAACTTGCTTGCAGCGTAATGCTTCTGTCCGCTTGTTCAAGAAGCACAGATCCACAGGGGCGCCTGGGGGCTCAGTCGGTCGAGCGTCCGACTTCAGCTCATGATCTCGCGGTCCCTGAGTTCGAGCCCCACGCCGGCCTCGGCGCCGACAGCTGAGATCTGGAGAACCCTGCCAGCGTGCGGAGCCACAGACAGTCACAGGAGGCGGGCAGGAGACGCACCAGAATGCTAACGGAAGTTAGCGGAGGGAGAGGGTATTGGGCATTATAGTTTTTTTTTTCTTTTTTTGTTTTATCCAGCTTTTCTAACGATTGATGTATCTTACTTCCATAGCCAGAAAAAACACACGATAAAATGTTGTGTTCTAGAAAGACACACCTTTATCGTTCTGAACACCCCAAGTTTGCGACGCCGCATCCCACCAGAGCCTGTATAAAGAACGAGCCTGCTGGGGCCTCGCCAAGAGGCCCCGGCGTGTTAGGAGGCTTTGCCTTTTCAGCTGGTTCTGGTTTTTTGGACCTTTTCTGTCTTCGGTCAGGTTTTAGTTTTGGGTTTGAAATGACTCAGAGCTGGCATTAATTCGAACTTATTACACACGTATTAAAAACAGCGTTGGAGCTTGAGTCACCGGGGTGAGATGCCACAGGCTCATTTCCTACCGTGAGACCAAGTCGACCCTCATGTCGCCCTGGAGACTTTCCACGCGTATTTCTTCATCCCGCGTCCATAAGCCTCCCTCGGTGATCTTCCACCCAGCGCTACGCACAGAGGGGTCATCTTTTTGGGGGGCTGTTATTCCTGAGTCTCACTAGTTGTGTGATCTTGAGCTGTCACCTAGACGTCTTCTAGCCTCAGTTTCCTCATCTGTAAATTGGGGGTTAAAACGCCCTCCTTTGCCCATGAAGGGCCTTGCCCGGCACCAGGTCACCGAGAAGCTGTCGCCGTTCTTTATTGTTGCCACGGCGGGATGAACGGCAGCCGGCGTGGCCCTCCTCTCTCTCTCTGTCCCTTCCTCTACGCAGTTCGATCAGAAGGAGAAGGCCACCCTTCTGGGCACCAGGAAGGACTACTGGGATTACTTCTGTGCCTGCCTGGCCAAGGTGAAAGGAGCCAATGACGGGATCCGCTTCGTCAAGTCGATTCCAGAGGTGAGCAGAGTGCCGGGGGGAGGGCCCCGCGTCCTCCTCTCCCCCTGCCGTGAGCGTCTGTCGCCTGGACCTCTGCCGCAGGCAGCCCCGCGGGGACGTGGGGGTGGACGGCTGGTGAAGGAGTCAGGAAATCCGGTGCCACCCAAGTGAGCGCTTCCCGAGCCCGGGCGGCTCCGTCCTGACTGTCCCCAGGCCGTGAGGGGGCTGCTCGCTTTGAGGCTGTTCCCGGTGCCGTCGGGGGCGGTGGGGGGTGGGGGGGGCACAGCACAGGGCGCCTCTGCCTTTTAGAAAACATTAATTCCTTAGATAAAATTCCTAGAGTTTCCTAGGGGCTTTCCCTATAATTTTCCCAGGAAACTTGTTTTTGTAATGAAGAGCGTGATGCGAGGCCTCGGGGACATTCCTCAAACTGCGGGTCATGCCTGCAGCCTCCCGCGGCTGGGGCTTTGCTGTCTTAGAAGCCTCGGGAACAACATATTCTCCCTCCCTCCTCTCTCTCCCCCTTTCTCTCTCCCCCTCTTTCTCGCCCCCCCTCTTCTGTCCCTCCCTCCCCCTCTCTCCTCTGTCTCTCCCTCTCCCTCTCTCCTCTGTCTCTCCCTCCCCCTCTCTCCTCTGTCTCTCCCTCCCCCTCTCTCCTCTGTCCCTCCCTCCCCCTCTCTCCTCTGTCCCTCCCTCCCCCTCTCTCCTCTGTCTCTCCCTCCCCCTCTCTCCTCTGTCTCTCCCTCCCCCTCTCTCCTCTGTCTCTCCCTCCCCCTCTCTCCTCTGTCTCTCCCTCCCCTTCTCTCTTCTGTCTCTCCCTCCCCCTCTCTCCTCTGTCCCTCCCTCCCCCTCTCTCCTCTGTCCCTCCCTCCCCCTCTCTCCTCTGTCTCTCCCTCCCCTTCTCTCTTCTGTCCCTCCCTCCCCCTCTCTCCTCTGTCTCTCCCTCCCCCTCTCTCCTCTGTCCCTCCCTCCCCCTCTCTCCTCTGTCTCTCCCTCCCCTTCTCTCTTCTGTCTCTCCCTCCCCCTCTCTCCTCTGTCCCTCCCTCCCCCTCTCTCCTCTGTCTCTCCCTCCCCCTCTCTCCTCTGTCTCTCCCTCCCCCCTCTCTCCTCTGTCTCTCCCTCCCCCCTCTCTCCTCTGTCTCTCCCTCCCCCTCTCTCCTCTGTCTCTCCTCTCCCTCTCTCTCTCTCTCCTCTGTCTCTCTCCCTCCCCCTCTCTCCTCTGTCTCTCCCTCCCCCTCTCTCCTCTGTCTCTCCCTCCCCCCTCTCTCCCGCCCAGTCCCTCTGACAGTGAAGACCTTGGCAGGTGCAGGAGTAACTCAGCCCCTAGATTTAGGGTCTCTACACTTCATCTTCCTTTCCGGTACCTCGTCAGTACAGCTCAAGTCCCGTCAAAGCCGCCGGCCGTGCCCCCTGGCGGGCCTCCCCCCGAGGCCACAGAGGGTGCTCCGAGTTCTCTTCCTGCTCGCTGCCGGCCAGCTGCAGCCAGAGGGGTTTCTTCTCATAGAGAGTGACAGCGCTAGGCACACGGACGGTGAGGGCCGAGCGGTCCCCACCCTCTGACATCCAAGAAAACGAGGAAGGACCTTGGGCGTGTCGCAGATTTCCGTAACGTCCGCGCGGCGCCGTGGTCTTGTGACTGGACAGGACGGTCGGGTCCCTGATGGGGAGCATTTTAACGTGTCATGCACCCAGAGAGGGTCCCGTCGCCTCCTCTCTGAAAGTCTGGACGGGTTCTCCGTGTCACCGTCCGGTCTTCCGCTCCTCAGAGCACCGAAGGCCTGTGACTCTGTGGCTTCAGACAGCCGAAGTCTGGAAAGACGCTTAGCTCCGCCCTCGTGGCCCCGGGTTACCAAACGCTGAAATCTACTTCTTGCGCAGTGCACAGACCTTTCGATCATCCGAGGCCGGGAAAACCGACTTCTCGAGCAGAAAGCATTCCCTGCTCGCACGTTGTTGTTTTCCCAGAGGCCGTGCAGACTCTGCTCCCACGCAGACTCCACGCCCCGGGGCACCCTTGGGTGGGATTCCTGGGAATGGCACCGGGCCACAGGGCTGCTGCGTGCTCGCTCGGGGTAACTGTACCAACCGAGTGGTGTCCAAAGCCGACACGCCAGAAGGTAAAAGTTAGTGGATAAGAGGCATGACCGGCCCCCCTCGGGCCGGGAGGCAGCCTTTTCGGCCTAAGTAGTCCACGGCTGTCATCAGCCACTTCCAGGGTTCGGAATAAGCTCAGCCTGGCCCGCGCGTCTTTCACCGAGACGGACAGGCTCCCCGCAGGGTGCAGCGCGGCCTTGGGCCGTCCGCACAGTGGCCTGGTGGGAAACGGAGTCCGCCCAAGGACTTCGTGCCCTCTCCTGCTGTGGTAGAGCCTCTAGATACAGTGCAGATAAGGTTGGACTGGATGCTAAACATTTAAGGAGTTAGGCAAGGAGAGCGAACCCATGATCTCAGAACGTTAAAAAATAAAAAAGCCATGCACTATTTTCACTCGCGGCACAAAGGAACTATTGTTCCTGTCCACAAAGGATGTTGCAAGATACCTTTTAAGATAAATCACTCCATACGTATGTAACATATATAATCAATTTGGGGGGCGCCTGGGCAGCTCAGTCAGTTAAGCATCCACCTTCAGCTCAGGTCGTGATGTGGTTCGTGGGTTTGAGCCCCACGTCGGGCTCTGTGCTGACGGCTCAGAGCCTACGGCCTGCTTTGGATTCTGGGTCTCCCTCTCTCTCTGCCCTTCCCTCACTCACTCTCTGTGTCTCCCTCTCTCTCTCTGCCCCTCACCTACTTACTCTCTGTGTGTCTCTCTCTCTCAAAATAAATACACACTAAAAAAAGCTATTTTTTTAATTAAAAAAATCAGATTGGTTAATAGGGCTGTTTAAAAATATCGCCTCAAATATTTGCCAGTGAACAAGTCTTCACGTTCTAAATGCTGTTCCCGCGGCCATTTTGCTAGTGAGGATGAGGCGGTACCCCGGGGGCTCACAGGCGCGGGCCATCAGTGAGGTTCTTAGTAAATTCCGCAGGGCGTGTACGCGCGCGGTCTGTGTGACCAACACACTTGGCTTCCCTGGGTATCCCCGCCGAACACTCCCCTCGCCCTCCCTCCCCTGTGGAAAAACTCTGTGGACAGGGGGCCATCCTCACCATGCTCCCCTGGGCGTCTGCCGTCTGCACACCGGCCGCCGCCTGCCTTCCCCGAGTGTACCCCAC
Organism: Paguma larvata; assembly: GCA_030068075.1. Classification (NCBI taxonomy): domain Eukaryota; kingdom Metazoa; phylum Chordata; class Mammalia; order Carnivora; family Viverridae; genus Paguma; species Paguma larvata. Next base: position 14,853,580 of record CM057842.1, on the reverse strand, counting down.
ACCGGCACCGAGTATACCCCACACTCACGACCTGCACACAGAGGAGCGGCTTACAGCCTCTCTTGTACTCGACACTTCACACCTTTTTACTTTTTTAAGGCTCCTTCGTACTGTGGTGTCATTTCCTTGAGTCAGCAGTCCAAACACACGCAGCTCTGAGCCAAAGGGGTGCTATGTACCGGAATGTTCACATCATCGATTTAAAAAAAAAAGGCAGTACTTGAGTCTGTACCACAGATTTCCTGTCTCAAGCCGGTGCCACGATCAGTTTCTTGGTAGCATGGGGTGTTGGGACCATCTTTTGGTCGGAACAGGTGCTGCCCCCATCCCCCGTGCCACCAGGTTAAACATTTCTGGCCTCTGAAGGGGTGAGGAGGGGGTGGGTCTCTACTTACCCCGCTCAGACCCCCGAGCCTGACAGGGCAGGTGCTCTCGGCCGCTCGAGAGGCTCCGAGTTCCTCCCCGCTCGCCTGGAGCCTCTGGGCCAAGACGTGGGGAATGAGTCCTGTTCTGCCGACCGACGGCGTGTGCCCACGGCCGGCAGAGCCCTGCTTTGGTCGCCTCACAGCAGAGCCTCTGACCGGCACACCCACCTCCCTCCCAACAAGCTTCCAGAGACCTCTTGAGAAGCCACCTTCTGGCACCGTGGGGCGAGGTCTCCAAGGCAGGCCTGCACCCGGACCCTCCTGTGTTGGCCACCTCAGACTTCCTGAAACAGAGCCACACGCAACGCCTTTTTTTGTTACCCCAGTGTGACCGGGCCGCCCAGAGACAGCCCCGCTCCCTCTTACCCCCTGAGTACGTTCTGACTACATGCAGTGAGCTGGCCTATCGTAGGTCCAACCTGGAAAGCGTCAGCACGCGCCGATTTTACTGAGGGTTTCACGAGAACGCCGAGTAAACTATCGTACACCCGTCCGAACTTCTTAAAAGTCCCCCTTATGCACCCCTGCCTTTCCCCTCCTCTCGCTTCCCCTCCCACGGGGGCTCCCGCCGGCCTCATGGCCTCTTCCCCTGAGCCTCCTCTCCCAGCACCTCAAAGCTAAGCCAGACGTGAGCCAAACCGAGCCCGCCTCTTCCGCGAGCTCGCTCTGGTGTGAGGATCCCTCCATGCACCTCCTGTGTTTCATTCTGAACCTCCCGAGTTAAATCACACGGTGTCCCGTCTGGCGCTACACCCAGAGCTCGGGCTGGAGCGGGAGGGAGAATGACGCGCGTCCTCCCGAGATGGACGGCCTGGAGCCTCTTGGGAACACGTCTCCCTCGACGTGCTCACAGGAGCCGCGGGTTCTTCTCGGATGAAGGCCGGCAAGAGGCCTGCCTGCTTCGGGCCTCGCCCTCCGGGGCGACCCGGCGTTAGGCTCCCGGCTCCTCACGTCTGCGCGCTCTCCCCGTTCCCAGCTCCGGACGTCTCTGGGGAAAGGAAGGGCGTTCATCCGCTACTCCCTGGTGCACCAGCGGCTGGCGGACACCTTGCAGCAGTGCTTCATGAACACCAAAGTGACCAGGTAAGCGCGTGGCGGCGACGGCCTAGATGCCATGGACCAAGCTCCCTCGCTGGGAGCAGGGAGCCCGCAGCCGATGCGCCTGCTTGTGTGGCGCCCCGGCCACCCGCGCGGTCCTCTCCCCCCTGGCCGACAGCAGCGCCGCCTGATCCCAGGGGAGGAGCTGAAGCCCAGAGAGGCCGAGTGCCGTTCTCGAGGCCCCGCTGGTGCCGAGTCCTAAAGCAGGAGCTCGTGAGGCCAGGGAGCTTCCCCCCGTAGGGGGGGTGGCACATCCCCGGGGCTGGCCCTAACGAATGGACGAACCAGTGGCCATGGCCTTGGCCTCTCGGCAGATTCAGCCGGTGGGATTTTTACCACCACTGAGCCTGGGCCCTCCCCTGAGCCCCTGAGTCGACACCTGCTGGCGTCTGGGCCCCCTGGACATAGCGGGCGGCCAGGTTGAGAGCCCAGGTTGTCCACGGAGTCAGCTTTTGTGGCCATAGTGGCTAAAGCCTGGGCGGGGGGAGGAGGAAGGGAGGGAGGGGACTGAGCATGGAAACGGGCCGGGGGGTGGGGGGGAGGAAGAGGAGCTACAGGTCGGGCACCTATCCGCAGAACCTGCCGGTCTCCCAGCAGCCTTTCCAGCCCCTCGCCCCCCTCCCTAGGGAGTGTTCTTCCAGTTAATCAAAGAAATCACTTGTGGGTTAAAGAAAAAAAAGGTTGGGGGAAAATACTGTGTTTCATTTGTCACCTTTAAGATTGATTTGCATAAGCACGTATTCATCGTGCCTGAGACGGGCTTCGTGAATTCACCTGCGTTGAGAATCTTCTCACGTTTGGTTTGAAGGTTATTTCGTTCTAGGTGTTTGGTCAGAGCTGTCACAAGCAGCGTGACTTCCAGTGTGTCCCATTTCACAGGCGTGTTTACACTCCTCGCTGTGGCCGTTTTGTTTATTTATTTTAAAATTTTTTTAATGTTTATTTATGTATTTTGAGAGGGATAGATGGCGAGCACAAGCGGGGGAGGGGCAGAGAGGAGAGAGACAGAATCCCAAGCAGGCTCTGCACCGTCAGCGCAGAGCCCGATGCGGGGCCCGAACTGACGAACTACGAGATCATGACCTGAGCCGAGATCAGGAGTCGGCCGCTCAGCCTGCTAAGCCATCGGGCGGCGCGCAGCGTGGCCCCTTTAAATTCCTCTCGCTTCACGTGAAGTGGAACAACCAGCACCTCCAAGTGCGGATATTGTGTTTCTTGGCTTGAAAATTGGTGTCTGGACAGACTTCAGCCGTGAGCTCGCCGTCCTGTTGTTGGGTTCTCTAGAAGGAATAGAAGATGAGGTTATGTTTCAGAGAGGGAGAGTTCTTTCCCCCACAGCTGTCCCTCTCCGGGCAGATCACTGAGATTTCAGTCTTCTCATATCCTTTTTGGGAGAATAGATAGGATGTAAATAACAAACGAATCTGCATCTAGTTCATTCCAGCAATTTCCATGAAGAAGAGCAAGCCGGTTTGAAAGAAAATCAGATTGGCGCGTGTGTGTCTGTCTGTCTGAATTTAACTTATCAGTGACCTGAGTTAGGGCGCGTGAAGGCAGAGCCGCCTCAGATTCAGTCTTCCCTTAACCGTCGTCACTCTCACGCTCAGTCCCTTCCTGTGCTTCCCTGCAGTGACTGGTACTACGCGCGAAGCCCCTTCCTGAAACCAAAGCTGAGCTCCGACATCGTGGGCCACCTCTACGAGCTGACAGAGGTGCAGTTTGACCTGGCGTCCAGGGGCTACGATTTGGACGCTGCCTGGCCGACGTTTGCCAGGTAACTTTGAAGAATCACTTGGTTGAAAAGACAGGCGAAGGAGACGGTTTGATGTTCTCAGGGTTGCCCGCAGCCTCCTGCAAGCAGCTGGGTCGCTGGGTAAATGACACAAAGCTGCGGCAGCCCCTGGGCCCTGGTGGTGGTACAGACTTTGTTGCGTCTGCGACTGCTGATAACATCTGAAGGCTCCAACCTGAAACTCTCCTCCTCCTCGGCCGGGCGGTGAATGAGTCAGTGCAGATGCAGATGCAAAACCCGAGGTTTCTCAAGTGTGTTAAGGAACTCGGGGGCGGCCTGCGGGGGAGCCGGCAGGCTTTTTCCTGGTTGTGTTCTCGCAGGGGTGCAGGCCGCAGGGAGGGGGAGGTGTGGCTCATCCGAGCGAGGGTTGCTGGAAAAGATGCGGGATTTTCACTTCTTACCCGTGTGGCACTCACGCCACTCCAGGAGGGCGATGGGAGGGGACAGGCTCGGACAGCGGGGCGCTCGCCCAGGGTCACCCGGCAGGGCCGAGGTGCCCGACTCGAGTTCACCCCCAGTCCGGCATTCTTTGTTTTGTTTTCTGTCGATACAGATATTTTTTTTAATATCGATGTTTATATTTTATATGAGGAAATACTTTGTGTGTAGAGAAAAGTACTGGACACGACGAGGCCCATGGGCCAACCACCAGGATCAAATAGGTAACATCCTGCCGTATTCGCCACACATGGCCTTTAAAACTTTTTAAATTGTTTCATAATTACCAGCAAAGTCGCCCCCAAAATGCCACAGAGCGTTCATCTGGCCGTTGCCTCGATTTCCCCGATTACCAGTATTTTACTATAACTGTTTTAATCATTCTTTCTCTTTATCAGCACATGTTGCTGTATTTCCTAGGCCATTTGAGAGTAAGTTACAGACTCGATTCCCCTCCATTCCTAAGTACCTCGTGGTGTATTTCCTAAAGTCAGGACGCCCTCTTAGGTATAACCTCAGTGTAGTTATTAAGATTGGGAAATTAACATTGAAACAATACTACTGATTTATAGGCCTTATCTGGATTTTAGGAAGTATCCCAATAACGTCTTTCATAATCCAAAAGCCAGCCCAGAAGCACGTGCTGCAGTTAATGCCAGGTCTGTCTGATCTTCTTGAACTTGGAACAGTTTCTCTGTCTTTCTTTGGCTTTGATGGTGCAGACATTTTAGAAAAGCACAGGCCAGTTACTTTGGAAAATGTTCCTTCATTTGCGTTTGCCTAGGCTCCTCCTTGTGAGGTTCAGGGTAAGTATTTCTGGCGGGAGTCCCCAGATGTTGGGGCCTCCTGAGCACATCATGTCTGGAGACACACGGTGTTGATTTGTTTCCTTACCAGGGTGGTTATAACCATGGCCGTTAGGTCACCTGGTGCTCACCGCGTCTCCCTAAGGTTATTGTCTCTTCCTTTGTAATCAGTCTGTTTCTTTTTATTTTTATTATTATTTTTTTAATGTTCACTTATTTTTGAGAGAGGGAGAAAGAGAGAGACAGAGCGTGAGTGGGGGAGGGGCAGAGAGCGAGGGAGACACAGAATCCGAAGCAGGCTCCAGGCTCCAAGCTGTCCGCACAGAGCCCGATGCGGGGCTCGAACTCACAAACCGTGAGATCATGACCTGAGCTGAAGTCGGACGCTAAACCGACTGAGCCACTCAGGCGCCCCAAGAAATCAGTATGTTTCTTATGGGAAGATACTTTACGAGGAGGTTGTTACCCCCTTTTTTTTTTTCCTAACTCTGCCACATGTTAGTTTTAGCATCCGTCGGTAATTCTCGCCTGAGTCAGTTATCGTCATGGTTGCCAGAGTGATTTTTCCGACTCCGTTCCTCCCTCTACATTAGTAGAGTAATGCCCTACTCTTACACTTACTGCCCTGTTGTAAGAAAGATCTTTTCCTTCCTGATTCACGTATTGATTGATTGATAGCAGTGTTGACTCATGGGTTATTTTATTCAGTGGGTTATATTCCATCACCGTAATCTTTTATTTTGAAGCTTAAATTATTCCTTATTTGCCCAGCAGGAACTACAGCAAACTGGGTTTTTTGGAGTTTGGTTCTTTTGTTTTGTTTTGTTTTTTGGATTTTTTTTTTTTTTTTTTTTTGGTCGTGGTCATGTCTGATACCGTCTTTGTAGGAAATAAAATCTTCCAGATCCAAATTAAGCCCCAGCCACTGTCACGCTTTGCCCTTCAACTCCTGTCTAGACGTCGTCACAGCCCTGAGCTGATACACGTCATTCCCGAATATTCTTGTGTCTCACTGCCTGCGTATCTATAGATACATATGTATGGTTTTATTTTGTATTTATTTTTAAATTTCGCACACCCCGAACCGTGAGATAGCCATCCTTTGCAACTTGATTTTTTTTCTTTTCACACGGTTTTAGAGATTTCCATCCGTTTGTGCGTGGGGCCCTATAGCTGTAGAGCGGGGTCAGCAAGCCGCCGCCCACACGGCTTCCCCCGCTCGCTTCCCTGTTGTCCGCGGCCGCTTTCCTGCAGCAGCGGCAGAGTCGAGTCGTTGTGACATAGACCATAAGGCTTGCGAGCGTAAAGTACGCACCGTCTGACCCCTCACAAAGAAAGGAGTCACTGACCCATGGTATAGAGTATTCTCTTGTGCAACTAAACACGTTTATTTTTTACTTATCTATTTTTTTAAGTTTACTTGGAGAGAGAGAGAGAGCGCACACACAAGCGGGGAAGGGGCAGAGAGAGAGGAAGAGAACCCCAAGCAGGCTCTGGGATGTTAGTGCAGAGCCCGACGCGGGGCTCGAACCCACCAACCGTGAGATCAGGACCTGCGCCCGAGATGAAGAGTCAGACGCTTAACCGGCCGTGCTGCCCTGGCACCCTGCATCTCAGCCCGTTATCTGCCTCCCTGGCGATGCAGGCTTAGGCTAGTTGTGCTTTTATCCCCTCGCGAGGCCGCCTCCAAGCACAGTGTCACCTTCATTTCTCAGATCGATTGCCGCTTTTCCCTCACGAATAGACTATGGCAGGCGCCAAAGAGTCAAGGAAAGTTTAAAACAAAAATTGGGAAACAGTATGTTCATTTAGTTCTTTTCCGGCAGTGGGTGGAGGTGCCTTACGTTTAAACTTGGCGACAGAGTCCACCCGCCGCAGACCTGTGTGAAAGGCCCCCGTGTGCGTGTGCGCGTGCGTGTACTTCCCGCCCCAACCGGTTTGTCTGCTCTGTGCCCCCGCAGGAGGACCCTGGCCGCCGGCTCCTCTGCTTTCCTGTGGAGACCCCCCAGCCGCAGCTCCAGCATGAGCAGCTTGGTGAGCAGCTACCTGCAGGTAATGCCACAGAGGCTGGGGACGTCCCCCCTGTCCTGTCCACCGGCGCGTGTCCTTTCGCTCACCGCGCGGGGCAGTGTTCTTAGGCACCCTTTGTTCCAGCCAGAGCGGAGTAAACCCTCTGCTTCCACAGTCCTGGTTTTTATAACCCAAGAGAATTTAGGCCTTTTAGAGTTTAGATTTTGTTAGAAGCTTTTAAAGTATTTCATTTTCTTAAAAATATTTATTTATTTTTGGAAGAGCGTGCGCAGAGGGAGGGGCAGAGAGAGGGAGACGCAGCATCCGAAGCAGGCTCCAGGCGCTGAGCTGTCATCATGGAGCCCGATGTGGGGCTCGAACTCACAGACTGTGAGATCATGACCTGAGCCGAAGTCGGAGGCTTAACTGACTGAGCCACCCAAGGTGTCCGAAGTTTTTAAAGTATTTTAAAGGAAGGAGTTTGGCACTTGGGTTCAAAGCAGGAGAGTCAAACGCTGACTGTCCCCCACGAGTTGTGTGACCCTGGGCAGACCGCTCACCCTCCCGAAACCTCAGCTCTCTTATCCAGAAAATAGGGGTCATGAAAGTCATCGTAGCTCACGAGGTGACGTTGCAGATTGAGTGACGGAGCACACGCACAGTGCTTCTGGGCTTGACCTTGACGGGGAGCGCCCAGTCTGTGCTCGTGGGCGGGGTTAGTTTGCTAACCGTGTTAGAAACCGAATGCATCCTAGCTGCATGTAGTTCTATAGGAAAGAGCAGTGCAGTTAATCAAGCAAGATTAAAACAAAACATAAAAAATAGGAAAAGCATTAAGAGTAGGGAACGAACAGAGCTTTACCCCTGTCTCCTGGTTGAGTCACAACAGGGGTTGTGGGTTTAGAGCAGCGGTGAACAGTAGTTTCAACGTAACTTAATGAATCTAAGTGCCAGTGTCATGGCGCTTCCAAAGCTTCGGGGGGCTGGATGGGACATGCGGGTCCCCAGGCCCCGGGCGGAGCTCACGTGTGTGGCCTTGTGTGCCCTCACCTCCTGCGGCTGATGCTTCAAGCAAAGCACCTCTAGCCCTTCGGCTAGCTCGATAGACAAGCTCCTCGTCCTGTAATTGCTTTATTTTGGCTTTCGTTCTCATTAAACTCGAGAGCTTTTCCCAGGAGCCGTGTAGCTTCCGTGCCGAAGCCACTCGTGTTGTATTTCTCCTCCCCAGGCTCAGGAGACGGCCTCCTCCAGCTTTGACCCGAACAGCCCCTTAAACAACGAGGCGCTGGAGGGCTTCGACGAGATGCGCCTGGAGCTGGACCAGCTGGAGGTGCGGGAGAAGCAGCTGCAGGAGCAGCTGCACCAGCTGGACAGGGAGAACCAGGAGCTGAGGGCGGCCGTCGGCCTGCAGGGAGAGCAGCTGCAGAGGGAGAGGGAGAGGGGCCGCGCCGTGACCGAGGACAACGCCCGCCTCGCTCGCATGATGGCCGAGCTCCAGAAGCAGCGGGAGGTCACCCAGGCCGCGCAGAACGCCGTGAAAGAGCTTCAGAAGTGCCTGCAGGCCCTGGAGCTGGGGGCGGCGGAGAAGGAGGAGGGCTACCACTCGGCCCTGCGGCGGCTGGAGTCCATGCTGCAGCCCCTGGCCCGGGAGCTCGAGGCCGCGAGGGACTCGCCAGACACGAAGAATCCGCATTTAGCTAACGTCCCAGACCAGCCGGGCGCGGCAGAGCCGAAAGCGGATCCGGCGCCGGGCACGCGGGGGCAGCGGGAGCCCCTCCCCAGGGACTCGGCCCTGGAGGTCCAGGAGCTGGGGGAGAAGCTTCGAGCCCTGGAGAGAGAGCACGCCGAGGTCCAGGAGCTCAACAGGCAGCAGAGCGCCCAGCTGGAGCGGCTGACCCAGGAGCTGCGGCTGAAGGAGGAGGCCCGGGCCGGCCTGGAGCACCAGCTGGAGGAGACGGCCCGGCTCCGGGAGCAGCTGTCCGGCAAGGGGCAGGAGGCGGCCCAGCTGCAGCAGCAGCTCCGCGAGTCCCTAGCCCGTCTGAGCTCCCTGGAGGAGGAGCTGGCGGAGGCGAGGCAGGAGGAGCGGCTGCGGCGACAGGAGAAGCAGCTGCTGGAGCAGGAGGCCAGGGCGCTGGCGCGGCAGCTGCGGGTCCTGGAGGCCCAGCTGGCGCAGCTGAGCCAGCACGTGGGTGACCTGGAGGAGCAGAAGCAGCAGCTCGCCCAGGACAGAGACCGCCTGAGCCAGAAGGTGGGGGCGCTGGAGCGGCTCGCCAGTGACCCCGAGACGCGGGGGAGCGGACGGGAGGAGAAGCTCCGGCAGGCCGACGGGGAGCTGGAGAAGGAGCTGCAGAGAGTGCTCGAGCGCAACCAGCTCCTCGAGGGCAAGCTGCAGGCCCTGCAGGCCGACTACCAGGCGCTGCAGCAGCGGGAGGCGGCCATCCGGGGCTCCCTGGCCTCCCTGGAGTCCGAGCAGGCCAGCATCCGCCACATGGGGGAGCAGATGGAGGCAAGCCTCCTGGCCGTGAGGAAGGCCAAGGAGACCATGAGGGCCCGCGTGGCCGAGAAGGAAGCCGCCCTGCGGAGCAAGGAGGCCGAGTGCCAGCAGCTGCAGGAGGCGGCGGGGCAGTGCCGGCGGCAAGCAGAGGCCCAGGAGAGGGAGCTCAGGGCGCTCGAGAGCCAGTGCCGCCGGCAGACGCAGCTGATCGAGACCCTCACTGCAGAGAAAGGCCAGCAGGGGCTCGGCCCGCCTGAAGACGCTGCACCCCGAGAGCCAGGGGCCCAGCTGGCCCCGAGTCAGGTGCGGCCGGAGCCCCAGGAGGGGGAGGCCGGGGCGGACCTTCAGGCCGAGCTCCAGGCAGCCCTGGGTGACCGGGAGAAGGTCCAGAGCCAGCTGAGCGTGGCCGAGGCCGCTCTGAGGGAGCACAGGGCCCTGGTGCGGCAGCTGCAGGAGCAGAATGAAGCCCTCAGGAGGGGCCACGGCCCGGAGCCGCCGCGGGGCTCGGGGCGTGAAGGGACCTCTCAAGAGGACAGGGCCGAGGAGGGGCAGCCCCTGGCAGAACACGGCTCTCAGGAAGCCCCGCTGGGACAGGCCGGGCCTCAGGAGCAGCCGCCCGGGGCCAGCGCAGGCACAGCCGAGCCCCGCGCCCACGGCGGCACTCAGCTCGTGGAGAAACGGCAGGTGGAGGAGGCGCTGGCCCGCGCCGTCCAGGAGCTCCGCGACGCCAGAGAGACGGCCTCGAGGGAGCGGGAGGGCCTGGAGCACCGAGCGGCTGGGCTGCAGCGAGAGAAGGACGGCTTGCAGGAGAGGCTGAAGGTGGCCGAGGAGGCGGCCCGCTCCGTGCCCGGCCTGCAGGCCCAGCTGGCCCAGGCTGAGCAGCGGGCCCAGAGCCTCCAGGAGGCCGGCCTCGAGGAGCTCAGCGCTCTCAAGTTCCAGCTGAGCACCGAGCTCATGGACCACCAGAGCAGACTGAAGGTAGTCCCAGCGTCGCCCCCCTCGCGGCGGGGCCCATGGGTCCACGAGAGGACAGGACGGGCCTGCTGCCCGTGGCACGTGACAGCCCAAGAGTGTACCGGGCAGCCGGGCAGACCCGGTTAGGTCCCAGCACCCTTCCTCCCGCAGGGACGCTGTAGGGGCGCGTGTCTGGAGCCGTGCCCTAGCCCAGAAGTCTAAACTCAAGGTGGTCGTAGACAGGTTTGGCCCGTACAGAGCGGCTTTTTAAAATTACTAGCCAGCATTTAAAGAGCAAGATGGTTACAAATTCAGTTTGGGGGCTTCCTTTGAAATCTCAGAAGACCTCAGAGACCGTGCCCTCATCGCCGCCCTGCGGCGGTCACCAGGAGCTGGGTGGTGGCTGCCCCTTTAAAGGACACATGCACCTTACACTCGTTTAGGTACTCACCCGGCCCCTCTGGGCCTGTGGGTTTGAGACCCTCGCCCTAGCCTCTAGAACCGGCTGCACGTACTAGCACTTCCCGCCTGCGAGTCCTGTCTGTGGGTTTTCTGGGCCTTCGGGTGCCATCCTGAACACAGGTGCTGTGGTAGGAAACTGGCTCGGTTAGTTTGTCACAAAGCCCTCGGGATAGACAGTGGCTCCCACGTGCCCTCGGTACCACACAGAGAAAGGGTTAAGAGTGGCCGCGGCCTGGGACACAAGCAGGGTGGCCAGGGGGGTTGGGTTCCCAGAGCTGATCACTGGCTCGTTTGCACCGAGGTCTGTGCTCACGCCCAGACGCCACGATTAGCACTTCTACAGATGTGCCTCCCGCGCTGGGTCACCCGTCCTGGGCTGCTCCGTGCGGCTCATGGGGCGCTTTTTTCCGTGCAGAAATTAAACCCTAAGTTTGAGGACCAAACTCAGTTTCTTAGTAAGCTTGAGAGGATGCTGGTACCAATGAAGCCCAAAGTTTATTGAGTTTGGTGCAAGAAAGAGAGGTAGCTCGTTTTTACCCATTCAGGGGAATGGGGCTGAGGGGGTCTCCCTCTGTCAGGACCCCACTTTACGACCCCTCTCTCATCATCTCCAGACCGCCAGTGAAGAGTGCGGGAGCCTCCGGGCCCAGCTTGAGGAGCGAGGCCGGCAGCTGCAGGCCGCCGAGGAGGCTGTGGAGAGGCTGAAGGTAGGCCCCGGGGGTGTGCTGGCCGGCGGCCGGCCCTCCTGGCCTCCTGGGCAGGGAAGCCTAGGGCACCCACCTCTGCCCAGTCGTTCCCACCCCCAGCATATGGGCCTGTTGGGAAGCAGGGCCCAGATTGGTGTCCACTGGACCCCTTAGGAGGGCCGCCTGCAAGACTCCCAGTTCCCAGGCCAGAGCTCCCATCTGCTCACCCCTGTAGGCCCCCCGAGCACGCACCTCCTGGGCACCTGGCTGGGGCTCCAGACGCGGTGCCCAGCCTGCCCTGCGAAAAGAAAACAGATTGTCCTTCGTAGCCGTCTCTGCAGGCGTCTCTTGAGTCGGTGGGTCTGAACCGAGGGGGAGCAGGGGTGGTGCTGAAATCACTGTCCTCAGGGAGCCCCGCCCCCAGCCACCCCAGCGAGAATCGGATTCCCTCGGCCCCCTAAGCTCCACAGCCCGTCGCAATTAATACTCGGGGGCTAGAATACAAACAGGAGTGTGCCCCGCCCACCAGTGCAGAACAAAGGCTCTTGGGCTCTCGAACTTAAAACAAAATCCCCTCCAGTCAGAAGTGACCCAGCCAGATGCGGCAGAGAGCCCACGGGTCCCTTCGATGGCCTGCCGCGCGGGCTCCTGTCGGCTGAGCGTCTTCTCCCCGCTGTCCCGTGCCAGGCCACCCAGGCGGAGCTGGGAGAGAGGCTGAGCTGCACCAGCAAGCATCTTGCGGAGTGCCAGGCCGCCCTGCGGAAGAAGGACGAGGAGGGGGCTGCCCTGCACGAGAGCTTGGACAGGTTAGTCACCCGGTCCGCCCGCACGGCCCGCAGTGGAGGCTTCAGGGAAGCGGCGGGGTTGGTACGGTCACGTGGAAACGCAGGCGCTCATGTCGGGTTAAAGGAGACCTTTTCCAGGAAGAGCCACAGACTCGGAAGGGGCTTTACCAGAAGCGTGCGGTGGAGTGCTGGCGGCCGGCCTCGCACACCCTACAGACCGCGGCAGGGCCTTTCCCCTCGTGCCTTTATCTCAGCTCTGGCGGGTGCTTTGGAAGAAGTGACATGAAATAGAAGTTGGGATAGGATAACAGTAATGCTAAGAGCAAACACTTAACCAAAGCCCCAGACGGGGCAGTCACCGTTTAAACACTTCGCCCCCATTTGTCCCTTTTATCCTCCCAACAGTCCCTTGTGGATGGAGTGAGGTCTTATCCCCATTTTATAGACGGGGAAAGTGAGGCTCAGAGGAGTTCAGTCACTCCCGGCGTCAGACAGCACGTAGGTGACGCTGGTAGGAGCAGGGCCAGCCTCTTTGGCTCCGGAGTCGGTTTCCTTGACAACTACACACAAAAGTACTCAGAGAGAGAGCTCCGTGTCTGGCCTCGTGTTAGGGTGCTGTTGTGCGTGCGCGTGTGCGTGTGTTTCACCGCTGCGAGCTGTGACTTGAGCTCTTTCTCGTTTCTTTTGTGAGATGAGAGGCTACGGGTTGGGGGGCGGGGGAGCCTCCCGGGCACCTGCCGAGGGCGAGTGAGTGTGCCCGGCACCAGGCGGCCTTGGCTTCCTGCACACTCTGCTGCTGTGTCTGTGACCTCCGTCATGACTGTTCTCACCTGGGAGGGAGGCCGCCCCGGGCCTCCTCAGCTGCAGCCTGGGGGCCATTTGGTGACGAGGCCGAGCCAGTCCTGCCGGAGGTGCTGGGACCCAGTTACCTGGACGCCTCCAGCAAAGACCGGCACACTGGACTGTGCCGAGGCTTTGCCTTCCCTGCCCATCCCTCATCGCCTCCTACCGCCCGGCTTCCAGGATGGGCCCGGGCCCAACGCGAGGTCTAGGGCGCTTGGGTGTTCAGGAACCCGGACGTGCATTTCTTCTCATCTGATTTCTCCAGGGTTCAGACCCTGTAGGGCTCTGGCTGCCCAGTCGTATTCACGCGACAATAAAAACTGCAAGGACCTCCTAAGTTGGTGGCATTTAAAAAACACATTGCTGTAGCAATGCTTATTTGTAAGATCTCAGAGCAGTTGTTTTAGCTGCCCAGTGTTGCAGAATCCATCTGCCCAGGATTGGATTTTACTTTCTTCAGTGTGTGTGTGTGCGTGCGTGCGTGCATGCACGTGCATACGTGTGCACCCACGGGGTCATTTTGGTGAACAGTGTCTGGTAAACCACTTCCCGACAGCTCTATACCAGGCATGAGAAGGCTGGGTTAGATACAGAGTAATTAGTCTCTCCAGGCCCCTCTGTTTCACGGAGCTTCCGTGAACGCCTTGCCGGGCCTGGGGGTTTGTAGAACATCCCTGGGGAACCACTGCCCTCGGGAGCGGCAGGCGGGGCGGGCAGGGACAGGAGGACCGCACTTCGGCACGATGTAGACCAAGGAACAGGGCTCCTGAGGCCGCCGGGTCAGCACCTGGCAGTGCACGTCGAGTGCCCACTGTGTGCCCAGCACCTGCCCTGTGCACAGAGTCCCAAAGACACCTGGGAGACAGGTCCTTGTCCACGTGGTCACCGCCGGGGAGCTGCCCCTGTGTTCTTTCTGTCCCGACTCTGTTTTCCTCTTGCAAACGCCCCCAGCCCCAGCCCCTGAACCGCACCCATGGGGCTTCTCTCATAACCTCAGCCCGGCCTGAAAACCAGATGGTGTGGAGTTACCTCACCTGAGGTGCTCCCAGCAGCCGGGGGTCACCTGCCCTCCCGGAATGCCCACTGTATTTGCTGCGGGGGCTGGTGCGTGAAGTCTGGGTGTGCGAGGGGGGTTTCGAAGGCCGGGGGTTGTGTAACCTACAAGCAGGTAGTGCCAAGGGGCGTCCCCACCATGAGGGGGAAGCCCCGGAGGATGGAGGGAGCCCTCGTTAGAGGCCTGAGTTAGCCCAGAGGCCCGGGGGAAACCGGAAGTAGGGGCTACTCCGTGAACACCTCGCCCCTCCACCAGGACCCAGCAGGAACTTGAAAAAGCCACGACAAAGATCCAGGAGTATTACAGCAGACTCTGCCAGGAGGTGACCAACCGGGAGAGGAACGACCAGAAGATGCTGGCGGACCTGGATGACCTGAATAGAACCAAGCAGTACCTGGAGGAGCGGCTGATCGAGCTGCTCAGGTGAGAGCGGGGGGCCAGCAGCTGCCTGCCCCCCCCCCACTGGGTTTCTCTTTGAAGAAATGTAGCTGTTCTCGAAAGGTCTGTTCACGGGAAAGGGGTGTCGTGCCTGTGGCCGAGGCCGCCCACACGGACAGCGTCTGCTCAGGCCCTCGGCGGCCTCGTCCGAGTGCGCGTCACCGTTCCCACCCGTGCCCCGTGAGTTCGTGTTTTCATGCTGCTGTGGGATCGTTTTTCACAATCTCCGTGTGCGTTGCCACAAGAGTGACCGTGAGCGATGACTTGTTTCGTTAGGAATCTCTCCAGCCCCTTGTCCTGCTTTCACGAGCCCCTTCCCCCTTCTCCTCTGTCGACTTTCCCCCGTGCCAGGCCTCCCAAACTCCCCCAGCTGCAGCTAGCCAACGGCCATCGTAAGTGTGTGAGTGGGGCCGGGCGGGCCCTCGGAACCCGGAGGACACGCGTGCTCTGTTCCTGCTGCTTGGTGCCACACGGGCATCGGGCCCAGCTTGCCAGATCGCCTCACCTCAGAGGAGAGGGTGCAAGTCTGGACTTTTCCGTGAAACTGGCCTGACTTTTCAAGTTGGCTAGTGGTTCAAAAATTTTTTCAACTTTTTCTTTTTTATATTTTTTTATTTTATTTAAGTTTATGTATTTACGTTGAGAGACAGAGGGAGAAAGAGCATGAGCTGGGGAGAGAGAGAAGGAGAAAGAGAATCTCAAGCAGGTTCCACGCTACCAGCGCAGAGCCCGATACGGGCTCGATCTTATGAGTCGTGAGATCATGACCTGAGCCGAAATTGAGAGTCAGATGCTTAACCACCTGAACCACCCAGGCACCCCTAAAATTTTAACTGTTTCATACGGAAATTTGCAAATGTACAGAAATAGGCCAGCGCAGTGCCCCCCAAGTACCCGCCCCCTCCCCCCCGCTTCAGCGTCATTCACCTCACGACCAGTCTCCTTCCATCCTGAGTCCCGCCGTGTCCCTCACCACCCCGGATTATTCCGATGCCAATTCCAGATATATCATTTCATCTCTGAATATTTCAGTATGTGCTCCTCTGAAGATGAGGACTCTCCATTCTGTGCCACGACAGTGTCATCACCATGCTTAAAAATTAACTGGTTCCCACTCAATTCAAGCATCTAGTCACTTTCAGATTTTTCCGATTGCCTTACATTTTTTTCTAATGAGGCTCTAGATCAGATCCAGACATGGCAGGGTGGCATGTGAGATCTCTCTTACTTGGTCTGGGATGTGGCCACCATCTCTCTAACTTTTTTTTTTCTTCGTAATTTACTTTTGAGGAAGCTGGGTCATTCATCCGGTAGGGTTTCCCACAGCCTGGATTTTGCCGATTGCATCTCCATGGTGTCACGTAACGTGCTCTCCCCATCTTTGTTATTTCCTGTGAATCGTTAGCTGAACGAGCGCCGTGATTCTCAACCCTAACTGCACATTACAGTCCCTAGGGGAGCTATTAAAAGGATTACCCGTGTCCAGACCGTACCCGGTCCAACCAAACCGGAATTTCTGGGAGTGGAGCCCGGGCATCGGTGAGCCAGAGTGGAGAGCCACCGCTCTACTGAAGGCTCACTCAGACCCAGATTCAAAATTTTCTCGGGAACGCTTCAGAGAATTGGTTTATGGTTTGGGTCTTTCCTTCGAGAGCCCACCTAAGATCTGATTAGCCAGTTCTTAGCAACATTAGCAGCCACAGCTAAGCAATGCCTCAACCTACCAGTTCATTTGGGGTCGCCAAAGGGCGATGCCGAATTACAGCTGAGTTGGAAGTGTAAAACCTCTGCCCACAGGCCACCAACTTGCAGGTTTGGAACTCAGGGCACTTATGACCTCTGAGCTCAGACCTCTTCCTGAGGCGTGTGACGGAAAACCCCCGTTCCTGACAGCGTTCCCACCTTCCAGGGTGTGGGACAGAGGGATGGGCCGTGGGCCCGAGCGGAGGATGGTGCCGGTCCAGGGCCTGCATCCTCCTGCTTCCTGACACCCTCACGCACCCTGAAGAGCCAGTCAGTCCCATGTCCTGGCTTTCTTATATAAGGGGAGAGTCTGTGGATTTGGAGTCCCTTTCTGGTGATGGCGTCAGGTACTCACAGGACCTACGTGGCTCTGGTGTTAACCTTTGGGACCGGAGTGCTGCTGGGGCTGCCTTAACCTTAGGACGGCGGCCGGGGTTCCATCTAGGAAAGAATGAAGCCCTCCCCGGTCAGAAGCCGTAGCAGCAGCCTCTGCACACCTGCCCCATGCGGCAAGCATGTTCCAACGCCGCCAGACCTTTCCGGAAAGCCCTCCTGTTCTTCTGGTGCTGCTCACTGGAGCGCGTAGTGTCTCTCCCAGGAGTAAGGGAAATTAACATCCCGTCAGACTTTCAGACAAGGACATCTTCGGTCTTCTCCAGTGATTACTTGTTCCTTGAGCAGACCATAAAAGCATAAAGGTTTCTGAATACATTCACAATTCGTGTGGGCAGTACATCCGAGGTCCTGGGGCTCAGAGCACACTGGCTGTCATATAACTGTGACAGCCCGTTACACCTTAAACTCCAGGTGACCGTGTACAGTGTCGTTTAGACCCCTGAGCAGTGGGCGACCCGTGCGGGTGCTGGCAGCTCTTTACGGTTGCCGGAACCTCGTACGTGCATCAGGGTCTCCTCTGCCTGCACACGCATGCCGTCAGCTGAGTCTGGGACCGATGCAGGGGACAGACGAGTATTTCCTAGCAAAGTGAATTTTCCTTCAATGTCGTAGGAAATTTGGACTCAGTCTTTGGACATGAGTCTGGGATCACCCTACTGTTTTCATGGATTCTTCTCTGTTTCTGATGTGGCTTTGTCCCAGGGACAAGGATGCTCTCTGGCAGAAGTCAGATGCCCTGGAATTCCAGCAGAAGCTCAGTGCTGAGGAGAGGTGGCTCGGGGAGGCGGAGGCCAGCCACTGTCACGACTGCAAGCGGGAGTTCAGCTGGATGGTGCGGCGGCACCACTGCAGGTCAGCGGGCAGGGGCCCGGCGCTGGGGCCGGGGGCCTTGGAGCGGACCTCGCTGGCGGGCGTTGGCCCCGCCGCCGTCTGGGAGGAGCACGTGGCCATCTGGCCTTCAGGGATCCAGGCGAGGGGGCAGGATGCACGGGGATCCCTGAAGGGGAAGGGGTTTGGTACAGGGGACCCGCAGGGCCGTGGAGCAGCCGGGGACCAGCAACCGTCGGGCCCCCTCAGCCTGCGGGGACCGGAGGGGAAGCGGCGTTACTGGAGCCCGGGGAGAGCAGGGGCCGAGGCTTTGCTGGGAGAACACAGATGGCAAAGACCCTCCTAGGGCCCAGAGAAGGGCGGGCGGAAATAGGTCCCCGTTGGGGCCAAGGCAGATGGAAAATCACGGCACAGGCCCGGGTGAGTCTGTGGCCCCTTGGAGCAGAAGGTGGGCTCAGCCGCGTACTTTATCCCCTGCCTCCCGGGACCTTAGAAATGAAACATTGCCTCCCAGTGGGCTTGTCAGGATGGCTTTCATCGGAATCTTAACCAAACTGACGGCCGGCCGGGCCACACTCCTAAGCGGGGGCAGAGCCACATGTAACGAGAGCCGTGTGGCCTCCAGACCCCGCTTCTGGTGCCGAGCAGACGGCAAGGCCCACAGTGCAATGTCCTCATGGCCTTTGCTTGTCTCACCCCAGGATCTGCGGCCGAGTCTTCTGTTACTACTGCTGCAACAACTACGTCCTGACCAAGCAGGGCAGCAAGAAGGAGCGCTGCTGCCGGGCCTGCTTCCGGAAATTCGGCGACGGCCCCTGGCTCCCCCGACAGCGCCAGCTCGGGCACCAGCCAGGGAGAGCCCAGCCCTGCACTGTCGCCGGCCCAAGGCAGGCCCCAGGCCATCGGAGGCCAAGGTCAGGCTCCCGCCCCTGCCCTCCCCCTCTACTGTGGCTGGTCAGCTTAATTCAGTGTTTTCCAGGCTCGGGCGTTACGAGGCGCTAAAAATGTACTGCACCAGGTTGAGACTTCCTGTCTTTATGTGGTTAGGATTGAAAGAGAATTAACTGAAAAGGGAATAACTTTCTCCTGATATGGTTCAGCGTTATTTAATGCGGGGTCTGTGTACTTCTTAACTCAGCGTGCTACCTGTGAAACGTCCCTCACTCCTGGGAAAATACTGGCCCAGAGCCTCAGCCCCGATAACGCAGCGCGCCCAGCAAGCTGCCGCAGGCCAAGAGCCGTGCGTGGAAATGACCAACTGTATCCTTCACCTTCTCCCCGTGGCTCGCGCTGTCTCTCAGTGGCCGAGGAGGATATGTCCTCCCGTGCCCTCTCACTGTGCTCAGGAAGAGGAAGTGGGATCCGGTTCCTGCCGCTCCTGCTCCGGGCACAGCCCCTCGGAGCGGGCCAGGCTGCTGTCTCGGGCGCCGCGCTGTGCATGCAGACTGCCAGGGAGACGCGGCAGGGGCAGGAGCGAGTCCGGGCGGTTTTCAGGCAGCACCACCTCCCACAGCCGGCCCCTCCGGGCTCCTCCTCGGCCTCTGCCTGGGTGCAGGTCAGCCAGCCCTCAGAAATACCATTAGTTCCTCTTTTGTTTAACTGGATCACGAAGGAGGTCAGCAGGCCCCGTTCTTATCCTTGGGGACAAAGAACCGCACGGGGTGGCGGGATGCACTGTGAACACAGCATCACTGTGTCTTCTTCAAACATCTTTTTAACTTTTCTTTGTTTCTTTCTTTCTTTTAAATTTTTTTTTTAAGTTTATTTTTGAGAGAGAGAGAGAGAGAGAGAGCACGTGAGCAGTAGATGAACAGAGAGAGAGGGAGGCACAGAATCTGAAGCAGGCTCCAGGCTCTGAGCTGTCAGTACAGAGCCCAACGCAGGGCTCGAACTCATAAACCGTGAAATCGTGACCTGAGCCGAAGTCAGCCGCTTAACCGACTGAGCCTCCCAGGCGCCCCTTAATTTTCTTTATTAAGTTTTGAGAATCCTTTATGTGTTCTGGGTAGAACTTATTTTTTAGATACGTGTTTTACAAATACCTTTTTCCCAACCAAAAACCTGTCTTTTCACCTTCTTCCAAAGAGCAGAAATGTTTTTCAAAACATAGATTGTAATTCTGATGAAGTCCAATCCACCAATTCTTTTTCCCTGATGAATCAATTGTTTTTTTCTTTTCTTTTGGTATCATATCTATCTTTGCTTAACTCAAGGACACAAAGATCTTCTGGGTTTTTTTTTTTCTAGAAATTTCTTGGTTTTAGGTCTATGATCCATTTTGAGTTGATTTTTGTATATGCAACAAGCTACGTGTAGAGATTCATTTTTTTGCATATGGTTGTCCAGTTTTTCCAACACCGTTGGTTAAGAAGTCTGTTCTTAGAGAATTGCCTTTGCCCCATTTTCAAAACTCAGTTGCCCTTACACATGGAGGTCTGTATCTGGACTTCCTGACCCATCCCACTTATCCACGTACCCTTTCTTCCAACAATACCACCCTGGCCAGATCATCATAGTTTTCTATGAGTCTTTAAATCAGGTAGAGCTGGTCCTCGAGTTTTGTTTTTTATCGAAGTGTTGGCTATTCTAGGTTTTTTGCGTATCTGTGTAAATTTTATGTTACTTATTTATTTTTAATTTAAATCCCAGTTAGCTGATGTATAGTAAAGTATTGGTTTCAGGAGTAGAATTTAGTGATTCATCCCTTACATATGACACCCAGTGCTCATCCCAACAGGTGTCCTCCTTAATGCCCAACACCCATTTAGCCCATCCCCCCCTACCTCCCCTACAGCAGCCCTCAATTTTTCTCTGTATGTAAGAGTCTCTTACGGTTTGTCTCCCTCTGTGTTTTTATTTTTCCTTCCCTTCCCCTAGGTTTATCTGTTTTGTTTCTTAAATTCCACATATGAGTGAAATCATATGATATTTGTCTTTCTCTGACTAACTTATTTTGCTTAGCATGATACACTCTAGTTCTGTCTATCTGTGTTGTTGCAAATAGCAAGATTTCGGTCTTTTTGATCGCTGAGTAATACTCCATTGTGTGTGTGTGTGTGTGTGTGTATGTGTGTGTGTATGTATACATACACATACATATACATACACACACACACACACATCTTCCCTATCCATTCATCAGTTGATGGACATTTGGGCTCTTTCCATAATTTAGCTATTATTGATAGCACTGCTATAAACATTGGGGTGCATGTGCCCCTTCAAATCAGCACTCCTATATCCTTTTGTTAAATACCTAGTAGTGCAATTACTGGGTGGTAGGGTAGTTCTATTTTTAATTTTTTGAGGAACCTCTGTACTGTTTTCCAGAGTGACTGCACCAGTTTGCATTCCCATCAGTAGTGCAAAAGCATTCCTCTTTCTCCACATTCTCACCAACATCTGTTGTTGCCTGAGTTGTTCATGTTAGCCATTCTGACAGATGTGAGAACTCTGTTGACTCTCTCATTGAGTTTTTGATTTGTATTTCCCTGATGGTGAATGATATGGAGCATCTTTTCATGTGTCTGTTGGACATCTGGATGTCTTTGGAAAAGTGTCTATTCATGTCTTCTGCCCATTTCTTCACAGTGGATTATTTGTTTTTTGGGTATTGAGTTTGATAAGTTCTTTATAGATTTTGGATACTAATGCTTTATGAGATATGTCATTTGCAAAAATCTTCTCCCATTCCATCAGTTGCCAAGTTTTGTTGATTGTTTCCTTCACTGTACAGAAGTTTTTTATCTTGATCAGGTTTCAGTAGTTCATTTTTGCTCTTATCTTCCTCGCCCCTGGCGACATGTCTAGTAAGAAGTTGCCGAGGCTGAGGTCAAAGAGGTTGCTTCCTGTTTTCTCCTGTAGGATTTTGATGGTTTTCTGTATCCATGTAAGTTTTAGAGTTTAGTTTGTCAATTTCTACAAGAAATCCTGGTGAAATTTTGATTGACATTGCATTGAGTCTCTAGATCAGGTTGGCAAGAATTGATGTGTTAACAAAATTGAATCTTCCAATCCATGAACATGGTATAGCTCTCCTTTACTTAAGTCTTCTTTGATTTCTCTCGGTGGATCTCTCTCATTTGGGGCACCTGATGCTCATTGTCCCTTCCTTTCTCATCCTCCTTCCTACCCTCTGCCAGCCTCAGAAGGCAGGTTCAGAAGTGTGGCTGGATCTGTGGAAGGAAACCATTCTCTGGTCTCCTTTTTCAGCCTGTGTCTCAAGCCCTACATTATGCAGACTACAGACCAGAGGAAGGATGCTCCTAAAGCACGGCCTGTCCCACTAGCCAGCTGGAAACTTGTACCTCGCGTGAGCTGTTCTTGCTAAACAGTCCAGGAATCTCCCCTGCCCTGACTCATAGGCAGGTGTTCCAGCGATGACAGAGGGTGGCACTGTGCCAGAGTTCTCAGGTCACTTGTTTTGATTTCTGACATTTCCTGTCTCCTTGTCTATCTGTATTTCTTTCTGTCTTTTTTCTGTCTTTCCTTCTCTCTGCCTTTCTTTCACCTCAGGTCTGCCATCGCATTATCCATGCCGTATGCAGGAGAGTGTGTGCAGGTGGGTGGATGGCACAGGAGTGTCCATACAGTGTCCTTCTTGCCAGTGGCTTGCAAAGTCAGACACAAGTCCCCCAGTCAGAAGCACAGTGGTCACTGCCACCTCAGGCAGAGGGAGGGTCTTTCCCATCCCCCAGTGAATGCAGGTGGAAACACAGGATCCAGACAGAATCTTGGTTTCAAAGAGGCATGAATAAGTTGTGTCTGTGAATTCAGGAGCAAGGGTTCAGCAGCATAGAAATATGTTTACTTTTCTGTTAGGTTCTTTCCTGATGAGGTTTTGACAGGTTTTTTTTTTTTTTTTTTTTGGTTTTTTTTTTTCCTTCTGAATAAGAGGCCTCGGAGAATATGTAAGAGCTTGAATCTCTTTAAGATTCAACTGAGGAGCTTCAGAGAAACCTCTTAAATCATGAGTTCAGTTTCCCCCGTAGGCCTCATTGCTTTCTGGAATGTCCCAGCAGCCATTTCTCTCCCGTCCAGACAGAGCATCTGTGGGTTGAGTGGGCACTTAGTGCGTGCCCTGGTGGCCCGTCCCGCACAGCTGCAGCCCCTCACTTCCCGGCGCCCCCTCCCCACCTCGTGTGTAACTGCATGTGTCTCTCCTCTCCCCATCCGCCTCTGTGGCCCAGGTGTAGACACGGACTGCAGGCCGCCAGACGACGCCGCGTTTGACATCATCACCGATGAGGAGCTGTGCCAGATTCAGGAGTCGGGCTCCTCTTTGCCTGAGACACCCACCGAAACTGACTCCCTCGGCGCTCACATGCCCGAACAGTGAGTAGACCTCACCATTACTTCCTGTGTGCTCACTGGGTGCTGGGCCCTTGTGCCTTCTGATGAAAGGACCAGGAAAGTGAGACTTTGGAAGCAGGATTGGCTGTCTTTGCTTAAGGGAAGGTGCCTCGGAAGAGTGCTCGGGACAGTTCTGGAGACTCGAAGTTCCGGGTCAGGGTCCCGGGCTTGCGGACGGCCACCCACCCCTCTGCCTCTTCACATAGTCGCCCCTCGTGTCTCTGCGTCCTGCTGGTCTGTGAGCGCTTCCTCTCCGCCGGCCCCCTCGTTTTGTCCAGGCCAGCTGTTTTCCAACAAGGTTTGTGAGGAGAGGTTTTGCAAAGGCCATCTTTAATAATAGATAACTGCACGAAGCACCGCCACACTTCGGTGTCGAGAGTTTATGCCCGGGGGCCACCAGGAAAAGTCAAGCGCCCCGCCCCCCATGGCAGCCTTGCTCGGTGTCTCTCAGCCCCTGGTGTCGGGCGTAAATGCAGTTTCTGCAGCAAAGCATGGGCTGTTCAAAACCCAGGAAAGAGTTTGCATGGCGCCCTGGGCCCAGGCATTTCTTGGCCCGCTTTCCCTCCAGTTAGGGAGCTCCGCGACGCTCTCGGCCAGTACCCACACTGAGAGCTCTGCCCCTCTCTTCCCGCCCAGAACTCGGAGGAGGGCCAGGATGAGTCAGCCGGGACTAATCCTCCGTGCGGGAGGAGACGGATCGAATCCTCGCGAAGCGCTCAGGGCAGGAGAGTTGAGGCTTAGGTGTGTCCGTCCACATGCCCCTGTCCTCGGGCTGGCGGCTGACCAAGCTCTCGTGTTGTGGCCTCGCGGCGAGAGCCCACAGGATCACCCAGCCCGTCGGCCCCTGTGCACTGCTGCCCCCACGGCTTTGGACCATGTCTTTTCCTTCCCGGAACCTTCTGCCTCCCCTCCTGAAGCCCCCCTGACCCCGCGGCCTGCAGCGTTCCCCCGAGGGCACTGAGCCACTCAGCTGCCGTCACCTGGCAACCGCACTCCCTGCCGGGTGGGTGGGTGGTGAGGTGAGCAGGACCCTCCGGGCCTGGGAGGGCGGCCTTCGGCTGTCACCTGCAGGAGAAAGTGACCCCCTGCGGCTCCCTCTTTCCCTCACCCCTCACCGTCCCTTTCCCAGTAAGAACAGAAGCAGAAGGCGCTCTGACTGCTGACAGATAGCTGTGTTTCACTCCTGGGAAATCATAAAGTGTCCCAGCGAAAGGCAACGGCCAGCGTGCTGGCCCCAGGCCCCCCGGGTGAATCCGGGCCTGGCGGTCGGGAGCCTGCGGTCCCCGCGCCCTCTCCCAGTCAGCTAAGGGCCTGCACCCTTACACGCGGTCTCTCTCCGCGAGTCAGAGAAGACCCAAATGTCTCTGGTGGCTTTGTCCTACGTTCCTTTTCTTCCTAAGTCTAAGCCCAGTGAGAAACACCAGGGCCCTGAGGGAGTGCGGGCGGGCTCGAGCCCTGGATTTGTATAAGCCTCCCTCATGGGAAACTTCAAGAAGGAAATCAGCAGTTCCAAAGTGAGAAGTGATCCGGAAGGGACTGAACCCCGGGTGTGTCCAAGTCCACAGGGGAAAGAAGGTTCCTCGGAAGCGGTGTTGTTGGCAGCCGCTCTGCCGGGCACCCTCCCTGGGCCGGCCGCCTGTGTGCGTGGCCTCACTTGGTCCCTGCGCGGCCCTCCAAGCCTTAGGGATTATGGTCCTCGTGTCACAGGTAAAGCTGCCGAAGCCTCAGGAGGCCAGATAAGCCGCTCCAGGGCCCCGGGGTGTAAGTGTCAGCACCAGCCTCTGAGCCCAGAACCCCTCCCCCCTCCACAGGCTCGGGTGCATTCCGAAGAGCTCATTCCTCTTCTCGGGGCCCCCTTCCCCCGTGCACGTCGAAAGCCTGTCCACTCCCCCCCGCCCACCCCCGCAACATGTGCACATTCGGAGGCTAATGAAGTTGTCTGCCTCGGCCCTCCTGGCAGTGAGGGGACAGGCAGAGGTCCCCGCACCCCCGAGCCACCTCCCACGGGCCCCCACGTGGCTCAGAGCTAGGATGGTGGCGAGAGACAGAAGCATAGCTCCTCACCTTGGGAGAAAAGGTGCGTTCTTCAGAGCCCTCCAGGCCTGCTCCCCACACCCAGCCAGGCCCCCACTCGGCCTTGTCCTGTGTCTGTCTGTGCTCAACGCCCAGGGGGCGGGCGGAGACGGAGAGAAAGCTCTCGTCAGCCGGGAGCAGGGCTGGGCCTTGGGTCCCTCGGCCTCCGCCCCGCTTCCGCCCCGGCCTGGCCTCCGCTTCCGCTCACCGGGCGAACAGACCTTATGGCCCTGAAGAGCTTGAGCTCCAGAATCAGACACCTGGTCGGAGCGTGAGCGGCCATCTCCGGGTGCCGTGGCTTGGGGTACCGCGGCCTCCTGAACTCAGTTCCCTCCCCTAGAAGAGATGGGGACCCTCCGCCTCTGGGGCCGGGAGGAAGATTGGACGAGAAGGGTGCGTGTGAAGCACTGAGCCCGGTGCCTGGCGCCAGGGAGGCCTCCCATGGAGGCGCCTCGTTTCTGTGATGCTCCGCGTGCATCGTGATGTCAGGGGCCGAGCCGGGCCCGTCTCCTGCTTGTGCCTAGAGCCCCAGTACTTCTCCAAGGAAAACCTCTCCCGGGGCCCGGTGGCACTAAGCCGAACTTGTCGAGACTGCACCTGACTCTCAGTAATTGCTTTCTAACCAGTACTTCCTGGTCAGACTGCTTTCCGGCGCTGCGGTCACCAGCCAGGAGGCGCGCGGCCCGTGTCTCAGAAGCAAACGAGAACAGGATATGGTGATCACGGTTAAGGCTAGGAAGCCGCCTGTGCGCAGGTTGCCCCGCCGTCTCCCGCCTCAAGGAGGGCAGAGCCGGCGGGTACCTCGGGTCCACCCGCTGCAGGAAACCCCTGTTGGCCCACACTCGGGGGCAGAGAAAGAGGCCGTCCACTGGAGTCCTCGCCCTGGCCGCGCCGCGGGAGCTGTGAACTAGTGTCCTCACCTGAAACATGGGGACGACAGTGCCGGGCCTCCCGCTGCCTGCCATTGGGAGTTACCACGGACCGCGGAGGACCGGGCACGTGAAAGAGACGCCGCCCGGAGGGCCCCTTGGTGGAGGAGGTCAGAGCAGCAACCCCTCCAACCCCCGGACCCCGCCAGCAGGGGCGGCTTCCGCTGTTTCTCTCCCGCAGCACCAGTCCCTCCGTCCAGAGTGCTCGCCGAGATCGCCCGGGCTTCCGGCTGCCAGGCAGCCCCTGGAATCGGGGTCACCCCACGTTCGCCACACGTCCATGCGGCCATCCGGGACCTCTAGCCCCGCCGAAGTGTCGGGAACGTGGCAAGGGAGTAACTTGCCCCCGGACCCTGAGGCCACGCTCGAGGCAGCGCGGCCCACCCTTCTGCAGCCCCCGCCACCGCCTGCGCCCCGTCACGTGTGGCGCGTGTGAGCAGAGCCAAGGGGAGGGGCGGAGTAGGACTGAGGCCGGGAACTTGTACTTCGTGGGGCTGTTGTGTGGCCAGAGCGAAGTCAAGACGTAGAAGCCCTCCGTCACCTGTGTGGCCGTGCCAGCCTGTGTTGCCAGTACCGCTGGGTACCCAGGGGAGGGTCTGGAAAAGTACCAGCTCTCCGGTGTAGCAGATAAGGGTCCGGAGACTAGAGGGCCCGTGAGTGACTGAGAACACAGAGAAGGTAAAGGAAGATTCTGCTGCTATGCTATTCCTGGGGTTTCCTAAGCCTTCGAGGGGCACAGCCTTTTGGCCAGGAGCCTGAAGAGGAGGCCTATAACCTAGGCCTGGCAGGGGGTGGGCGCGGCCCGACAGGTGCCTGGTCCTGTTTGCCTCAGCCCGGCAGGCACCTGGCTAGGGAGAACCCAGCGGCCCCGGCAGCCGCTCGCTCCTCTGCTGCCTCAGCCGGGCAGCCCCCAGCTTGGCCCTCACCATGCACCCAGGCCACACTCCTGGAGGGAGGGCTGCCCTCAGCCAGTGGTGTAGAGGGCGAACTGGGCTTTAGAAGGCCGGACAGCTCGCCCGAAGATGCCCAGGGCTAGAGCCGTCGCCGAGCCCATGTCTGAGTGACCCCAGAGCCCTGCTTTGCCCATCACACCACACGGCTTCCCGTGTGGAGGTGCCGAGGGGCCCCCGGCTTCCTGCTTATTCATGGTAGGGCCTTTCCAGGTAGGGCCTCTGCCTCTCGTTCTGGGAAAGTGAGGGACTGGGGGCCCCTCTATCAGAAGTGCTAACCCTTAAGATGAACACACGGGGGGGGGGGGTCGGGTGAAACAAACTCCCACTTTGAAGCCAGTTTGTTTATTTCTTATTTTTTGTTTTCTTGTTGCTTTTTTTTTTTTATTTGAAGCCAATATCAAGGAAGATAAAAGCTTTGTCCTCATAGAAAGGGCAGATTTGGTTGTGTGAGGAAGCTCTCAGTCCACAGGGCCTATGTCGGGTGAGGCGCTGCCCTCCTGGGTGCGTTTAGGCACAAGCGTGAGATGCTAGGAGAGTCACGTGGGCCCTGCAAGGCCCGGCCCGTGCGAAGCTGGACTAAGGTGTGCGTGACACGCCAGGCACCCCTCCCACACCTGTGGCCTCCGTGTGCCGCTAGGTATTGCCACTGCCTTCTTGGGGCCCTCCCAGCCCCAAATGCACCCTGTGCTAACTGTTCTGTAGGCACTGTCCCAGGTTCCCCCCACGCCAGCCCCCAGAGGGTGGGGGCCGTCGTGGTCCGTGTCTCACCAAAACAAAAGAGGTTGAGAGATTCCCAGCTGGTCACGCTCACCAGTAAGAACTGGGGCCGGGACTCCACGCCGGCGTGTCCGGCCCCCGCACCCACCTGCGAAGCCGGGCCTGGCCCACCGCCCCGCCCGTGTGCTCGCGATCTCTCTCACCGTAGGTGATCGGTCCTCTCCATTTTCGGGGAGTGGTTTTGCGAAGCGCGAGCCAGAAAGGCAACGTTAAGCCGGTTGAGCAGATTGCTGCTAGGGTCTAATAAACATGCGTGAGTGTCGTTTAGTGACATTTAGAACTGCCTCATCGTGTGGCCGTATTACGGAGGTGACACAAACGTACCTCACGTTTTGGGCAGGAGGTCGAAAGCCACAGAGAAGGAGTGTGGTCACTGGTATATTCCACTTCCTTGATAGAGCCGCCGCCTCAGAGTTTACGATTTTAACTGCTTTCCCTGTGCGCTGAGCCCGTAAGTAAGCACTTCCAGTATGTTCCAAGCACACCACAGTAAAGTAAACTGCGCCTAGGGATTAACACAGCCTGGAGGCTTTAAAAGGGTTTTATTTTGTAGTCGGGAAAACCCTGTGCCGTTTGACATGCGTGTTTGTATCCTCTATACCCTGCTACGCGATTTATCTGCGTGCGAGCGTGGCCGGCGTCAGACAGTGTAGTCTTTAGATGAGCAGGCCCACCCAAGAATCCATTTCAGAAATGCTGCTTAGATCCCTGATCGTCGGAAACTCAGCTTTGCAGGTTTTCCCGCCATCCCGTGAACCACTGGGGTCCTCAGCCGACTCATTCGCTTGGGCCCGTTCATGCCCGCTGGTGTTCCTCCTTCCGAGATCAATCAGAGAGACCATAAACATCTCTGTAAACAAAGGCAAAACCCCCAGGTGAGGCAGAACCCGATCTCGTTTCCGTCGGGTGCCAGCCCTCGTGTTCACGGCCGCTCCGATCTCCCCGCTTCCCAGTGGCCAGAAGGACCTTCTATACTGGAGAGCCTGGGGTATCACCTGCCCTCAGCAGCTTTGTGGCCATGCCCCCCCGCCCCCGCCCCGCCCCCCGCTAGCGTCCGGTCCCAGCCCCCACGAAGGAGAGCCTAAGGTCTCAAGGGTCACACTTCATTCCCTCGGAGCCAGCATTCTTGGGGATAGAGGAAGGAAAGCCCTTCCGGGTTTTAGAGCCCTCCCCCCAAGCCTGAGCTTCAGGCCTGAGGGGTCGAGAAGAGGGCAGAACGCGTTTGTGCCCGAGAAGCAGGGTCCCACAGCAGCTGCTGCGTGCCTTCTCCGTGAGAATGCGCAAGCCACAGACAAAGCCTTCCCCGTCGTGTCCGGAGCACCCAGCCACGCTCCTCGGAGCTCCCGAGTGGCTCTCCGGGCCCCGGCGAGGCCTACAGCTGGAACATGCTGGTGGCCTCCACGTGATGAGAGGCAGAACAGGTCTTGGAGGCGTCCTCGGAAGACTTCCATTGACTCGCGCCCCCCAGGTAAGGGAGGCAGCCGAGGTCTTTCACGAGTTTCCAGAAGTTCCTCCGGAACTTGAGGCCCACAAAGGCATAGAGCACGGGATTCAGGCAGGCCCGCAGGTAGGCGACGGCCTCCGTCACGACGATGGCGTAGTGGAAGCTGGTCCTGGTGTAGTGCTCCCAGCTCGTGCTGCGGATCAGCTTCACCAGGTTGAAGGGCGTCTGGGTCAGCAGGAACACGGCCACCACCAGGAAGATGACCTTCAGGGACTTGTGCTTCTTGAAGCCGCGGGCGCGAAGCAGGGTCCTGATGATGACCGAGTAGCAGACGGCCATGGCCAGCAGGGGCAGGAAGAACCCCAGCGTCATCTGGGTGGCCAGGACCACGGTGGAGATCTCCTCGTCGTGGTGACCGCACACGAGCCTGTCGAGGTAGAGGACGTTGCCGTAGATGATCTGCGGCAGGGAGAGCAGCAGGGAGGCCGCCCAGACGAACAAGCACGCGGCCTTGCCCCAGGCCAGCCACCTGCCCTGCCGGTTGTAGGCCTTGGTGGCCCGCACCACCGCGACGAAGCGGTCCATGGTGATGCAGGTGAGGATGAGCATGGACGTGTAGAAGTTCAAGGTGTAGATGCCCAGCAGGGTTTTGCACACGAGGCCGCCGAAGACCCACTCGTGGATGCTCGCGTAGGCCCAGAAGGGCAGGGTGCAGACGAACACCAGGTCGGCCAAGGGCA
This sequence comes from Paguma larvata, assembly GCA_030068075.1. Taxonomy (NCBI): domain Eukaryota; kingdom Metazoa; phylum Chordata; class Mammalia; order Carnivora; family Viverridae; genus Paguma; species Paguma larvata. The sequence continues at coordinate 14,824,060 of CM057842.1, read as the reverse complement.
GGTTCACCAGGAGCACGTCCGTCAGGCTCTTCAGCTTCTGGTAGAAGACGTAGATGACGAGCACCAGGGCGTTCCCCACCAGGCCGCAGACGAACACGCCCAGGTACATGCAGGGCAGGAAGACCTTGCGGAAGCGCAGGAAGCGCTCGTGCTCCCGGCCGCCGTCGCCGGACGCGTTGAAGTAGTCGTAGTCGTACTCGGCCATGGCGTGCGTGCTGGCGGACACCTGGGAGGCAGACACAGGGGTTCTGACCGAGGCCGAGGGGGCCCCCTCCTGCCCTCCCCCAGGCCCCGGGGCCCCAGTTTTAGGGGGCACACAGTCCTCTCCTGAACCCACCTCCGTTCTGCTCAGCGACAGCACAGACCGGTACCCTGGAGACAGCCAGCGCCGAGGGGCGATTGCTCGGACAGGATGAGGGACCCTTAATTAGCCCTAAAATTCGAAGGCTCTCGCCCACCTCAGAGACGGCACATAGCTGATCCCCACACACGGTCCATAAAACCCTGTGCCAACTGGTCCTGAAGGCAAAGGCCACCCTGTGGGGGAGCGTGGGCACTGCCCTCCCAGACGTGCAGGACTGCTTTCTTTTTTTGGCTCATTTTTATTTTTTTTTTAATGTTTATTTTTGAGACAGAGAGACAGAGAGCATGAGCGGGGGAGGAGCAGAGAGAGAGGGAGACACAGAATCCGAAGCAGGCTCCAGGCTCCAGGCTCCGAGCTGTCAGCACAGAGCCTGACGCGGGGCTCGAATTTGCAAACTGCGGAGATCGTGACCTGAGCCTAAGTCAGAGGCTTAACCGACTGAGCCGCCCAGGCGCCCGAGATCTGCCCTCTCGTGGGCAGGCCTGCCTCATCCACCCATCCTCTGCCTCATTTTCTGTTGAACTAGACCCCTAGTTGCTAACTGTGGAAGCTAAGGCCAGTATCCTGCCTCCCCGGGGCTCCACCATCGAGGAGACTTCTGCAGACCAAAAGGGGCTCCCAGGATGACCAGGACTCTCCCGCCTGGGTCGACAGTCCGTCCTGTCTTTTCTCGCCTTCCGCCGCCTAGACGCAGGCGACGGGGAAACAGGCAGGGGAAGCCCCGGCTGCCCGGCGCCGTGGCTGAGCCGGCCACGGCCAGGGAAGCCGGCCGCTCTCCTCCCAGCCCGGCCCCAGCCCAGCCGGCCACTTGTCGCCTGTCACACGGCGCCCTGCCACCAGAGCCTGGTTTCCTGAAGACTTCTTGATCTCCAAGAACCCCTTAAACGGAACATTTCCCCAGAAGGGAACGTTACTTTAGCTTTTGTGACTAGGAGTTTATGCCCAACGGGTCTCCTGGGACAAATGGAAGATCCGCTCGCGATGGGCTGCCAGATGGGGCGGGGCGGGCGGCTGGCCTTGCAGGGAGGCGGGTAGCGGCCGCCACAGAGCCGCCTCTCTTGCCTGGGGCTCCCAGCCTTCCCTCTGCCCTGTGACCCTGCCGGGGCGCACGGACAGGACGCGAGGGTGGGAGCGGGGGTGGCTATGGCAGCACCAGCCCTAGGGTGCCAGGCTGCTGACCCGCCAGTGGCTGGCGCGGAGCGCCTCACTTCCGGTGACCCAGGGCCATACCTCACTAGCACCTCAGGAAGGGGTTTCGAGAAGCACAGGCATTAGGTGTAGCGAAAGCAGAGCGTCGGCCAGCCAGACAAGGGCACACGCAAGGAGCGATCAGGCCTGCCTTCCCGACGGACTTGAGGACTCCTCGTCCTGCCTGGAGACGGTACCGGGCCTGGCGCTGCCACCTCGGTCCTCGTGGGGACAGAGTACCCTCTCTCTCCAAGGAGGAACCTCACCTTTGGGGTAAGATGCCTCAGAGAAAAGCCCCTGGCCTTCAAACCGCAAGATGTGAGGTCTCTAAGGGTGACAGGCCGGCCGTAACCTCCCTGCCCCACCTGCCGTTCGGGCTCCTGGGTTAAATAGATGTGTGTGTGTGTGTGTTCCTGCGTCACGCGGGGACAAACACATTTTTTTCATCACTCCGCACGTGCTCCAGGCGGCTTGGCTGTCCTTAGGGCAGCACCACGTGTCCATCACCTCCTGCCTTCCTCTTTCCTTTTCGCAAGAAAGACCCCCTGACGCGGGCATTAGGCGTTTCCTCCAAGGGCCCGTGCAGACTCCCTGGTGATAACCGGCCAGCCTGGCTGCTGTGCTAACAGATTGGGACCACACAGTTCTGAGCAGTTTGAGTAACCGAAAACGAGTTTCCCTTCTAGAAACGTTAAGATCATTCATTTCTGCGTCTCGAGTAGCCAAAGCCCTGGTGTTGATCTGTGCACTTTTTTTTTTTTTAAGTAATACAGTATTCCACTTTGGAAGCAGCATAGATGTCCGATACTGAATAAATTAGCAAGTTACGATTCACCCAGAAAACAGAATAGAACTCAAACGCTTAGGAAGCGCTTTGAGTGAACCTGGAGAGGGCGGCACACTTACGTTGCTTCTGACAGCGTCGGCAGAAAGTCAGTCTGTGCAATTAGCCTTGGCCGTTATGTATTCCAATGGACGGATGACCAAACTGGTCACGATTCTTAGGTTTCTTTGACCAGAAACCCCTTTGAGAATCTCCTGAAAGCCACAGACCGTTTCCTCAGACGCGCACAGCGACCTGAAGCTCTGAGGGTTGTGAGCCCTTTGAGTCCCTCTGCCGTGTACTCTGTGGACCCTAGTTTAAGAATCTATGCTGAGCTCTAGGATTTTGATTATATAGTTTTTCTTTTTTTTTTTTTTAAAGTAGGCTCCACACCCAACGTGGGGCTTGAACTCACAACCCTGAGCTCAAGCGTCACACGCTCCACGACGGAGCCAGCCCAGCGTCCCGATTTTGACTACATGTTTCAAAACATTAAAAAAAAAAAAAAAACAAGCCCAGAATTTCTCGGCAGCTTGCCTCTGGCTGTGGGATTCAGGGTGACTTCTTTCCCTTCCCCCTTTATGTTTCGCTCTCCTTTTCTGAGGTGTCTGCCGTGGTGTATTGACTAACATTGAGAATAGAAAATACCCACCCGAGAAGGCAGCCTGTGTTGTAAGTTACAACGCAAAAGAAACGAAAACAGAAAATGAGAGATTGTTCCGTGAACAGGCGCGGACAGTGGCTAGACTCTCCTGGACTCCCGGGGAGGGTGCCCCCGGTGCCGCCAGCGTACAAACCCGGACAGGGTGTGCCCGGAGCCCCGTTTAAGTCATTGCCACAATTCTCTAGTCTTGGGGCAGAGCTAGAACTCGAACCGAGAGCGGTCGGGCTCTGAAGTCCGGGCACTTAGACCGCGCTGCGCCGAGGGCAGGGATCAGAGGGCCCGAGCAAGCCGGGGTCAGCGCCTGCCTCCTAACTCTAAAGAAGAAGCCAGATGACTCACCAGCGGGGAGGCGCTGTCCATTCGTTGCAGAGACAAGCTCGCTCTCGGCACCAAGGTCTGCGTCTACCTGCCTGTGATGTGGTCTGTGTTTCCACTGAGTGTCTGCTGAGAGCCTTGGTTGGTGATCGAAAGAGACGCAGCCCTACCCCTGCCGCGTACATCAGAATCCACATGACCAGCCCGCACCCGTGTAATTTGGGGGCGGTCAGAGATAGGAAGCAGTGGCTCCAGTGCTCCCCTCGCCCTGCTGCCTGGCCGTGGACACGATCTGTCAGGACCTGAGGGGTTTTGTTTGTAAGCCAAAGGGAAGCAATAAGGAGGTCTGGCTCTGGCAGCCCATGGAGGATGGTGGCACTTGTACCCTAACATTACTCCCCTCTCCAGTCCCGTCTCTGTGGAGCTGTTGGGGTCTGCCCACTGCCGAGTGCGCGCTGTGGGCCTGGGTTCTGGGAGTGCGTGGTGGCCTCTCTTCCTCACTCACGGCAGCCCTGCAAAGTCAGTCTTATCCCCGCTTTATGGATGGAAAGACTGAGGACCCCAGCCAAAATAGCAGCCCCGCGTGCACACGGCTAAAATCTGGCACTTCCAGGATACAAACCCAGGTCTCTGTCATTGCCAGACCAGTGGACCAGAGGGACCGGAGGGCCCGGAGGGGAGGGGTCGGCCAGAGGGCTGGACCGAACCCCGCCCCCTAAACCCACAAGGCTCGGGCGCCCAGCTTCTCCTGGCTGGAGTCCTCCGACTCCCTAAGGCCACCCCCACTCCTGGAACTCCCCAGATACTGACCCCCTAGTTGTCGGTCTCCATGACCCAGAAATACTGACGCTTCCGGGGAGGAACACCGGAAGGCAGGCGCTGGAGAAATGCCTGCCGGCGCCGCGTTCCCCGGCACCCCACTCTGGGCAAGGGCTGCTACAGAGGGGCGTGGACTCCAGTTCTGCTTTCCCGGAAGCAACGACCCTTGTGCCGAGTCTCCAGGCCACCCTCCCCTGACCCCGCACCCCACTCAGCCCACTCCCTGCCCTGGTCGGTGCACGTCTGCTGGGCACACGGGCTAGTGCGGCTCTTCCTAAGGGCAGGGTGTCAGGCACTGGGAGCAGGGGCCGGGCACAGCCCCAGGACCTCGGGACTAGCACTCGGTCCCACTAGGAGCCAGGCTCTGCCCTGGGTGCTTCTCACCTGGCCGTCCAGCCCTCATCCTTTACAGACGAGTAAGCAGAAGGGTCGAGAGAGGAGCTCCCTTGCCCGGGAACACTGGGGTCCCCGAGTCGGCCTGGCTGCAGGGCTGGGCTCCCTGCACTGCTTGCTGAGTGTGGAGCTCTCCCGGGGGGGTCCTAGCAGAAGCTTTGGAGACCACCAGTGGGTTTTCAAGGCCTTTTCGAATGAACGAGTTTGAACTCTGCCTTCCACCTCGCTGGTACACACGAGCGAGATGCTTCCCTGAGGGCAGGAGCTGCGAGGCTATGCAGAGTGTCCGCCTCTGGCCAGACGGTGGGTGGACACGGGCCAGCGGACGGCGAACAAGTGACCAGGCTGGACCCAACCCCGTGGGGGAGGGGGGCCGAAGCACCCATCCTCTGAAAGAGACCTGGTAAGACAAGACATCCCTTCCGAGCAAGCTGGCCTTTCATCTTGGAATCTTCTGAGCCCTGAGAGAGGAGCTTTTCCCCGGGACAGGACCACCGTGTCGTTTGGGACCAGTTCACGGAACAGACTTAGAGCAGCCTGAGCTTCGTCAGGCACCCTCGGCCATGCCCTGCTGTCTGGGAAGTGCAAGCATTTGCACCCCGGGAAATGGGGAGAGACCGGGCTCGCCCAGGTGCCCTCCACCGCCGTGCGCGCGTGTGCGGGGAGGCCAGGTGTTTGAGAAAGCGTGGCCTCGCGTCATCCCCCTCCACCAGGGGAAAGCTGTCCAGTGAAAGACTTGCAACTATGTTGGAGGAGGGAGCCACTCGCAATGTCCCGGCGGCGGGGGGGGGGGGCGCGGGGGGCGCAGAGTCCCATTTCAGCCACTTGACACCACACCAGTGTGTAATTTCTCGTCTGCCCGTTTGGAGTGCTCATTGTTTTGAAGACTTGACTTTTCTTTGAAACCAAACTCTAAACTTCTTACGGGCAGCCCCCCAGTCATAGGTCCTAGGCTTCCCCCTAGAACATGGAAACATTTTCCGAGCAGAACTGGGGGGAAGAACAGACAGACAGTGGCGGCCGCACTTGCCGCAGACTTGTCTTGGCAGTTCAGCACTGACCTGCTCGTTTTTCGCGAACCCCGGGAGCCCGGGGCGGAATGTCTGTCCATCCCAGGACCCCGGAATTTGGTGGTCACTGTTACCGGCAGGAGTCTAGCTGTGAAGCATCGGCGGGTGAACGGGACCATAGAGGATGAGTTGGGACCAAAAGCCTCAGAAAAACAGCTCATCCAATGAGCTGGGAGTGGCGTGCCCTGTGATGCCAGGCTCTTGCTTCTGCAGTTGGGCAACTGAGTAATCAGAAATCAAAATACCAACAAGGGCTCTTCGTCACTTGGTACTTGGGCAAAAAGGAAACCAGTGACTAAAAGGAAAACTACTGGGAATTTCTTTTAACAGTAAAATCTGGAACTGCCCCCCGTCCCATGCTGAGTGTGGTTCCCGGCACAGCCCGGCCCTGCACTCCGAGCCCGTGCTGTTCCCTACCACCGTCCACGAGGGCGGACGTGTCCTGCGTCTGAGCTGCCCCCACGCAGTGGCTGGCGGGGGCTGGGGGTGCCTGGAGTGCGACCAGTGAGCCAGATTGTTGGCTTTTTAAGATTTTTGATGAAATTGAGTTTAAATGGCCCCATGAGGCTGGCGGCGGCTGGATCGGGCAGCACGTTGTAAGCGAAGAGCCGTCTCCTGACCACAGACGGAAGCTGGCCTGGGGACCGTGGAGCCTGGGTAACCGGGCACCGTGGAAAGCGCTGCCTGGCGAGGGTAAGGCCAGGTGCCCTCTGGGGAAGGACGTCCGCAAGCGACTGAGGCCACAGGGGCTCTTCAGGCGCCCTTTCCTCCCTAGGCCAGTCCCAACAGCCAGAGGGCCTGCTTCCCCGGACAGTTTGCAGGACCGAAACTGTACCGTAATTAAATGAAAAGGCAGGCATTTTGATTTGTGAGCGGAAACCGTCGTAGAGACCAAGCCAGGGGGACCTCATCTGTGAACCCTCACCCAAGCAGGCACGAACCGCCCCCCCCACCCCGGACTGCATCTCCAGGGATTTCCTCACCTTCCGCCTGGTCCGCGGCCACCACTTTACTCTTAACTCGGTTCTAAAGTGGAGCCTCGGTCATGTCCTCTGGCGGGGGCATTTGGGACAGAAAACCAGCTTACCCGGGACACATAATCTAGACATTTATTGAGCACAGACTGTGCACGCGCGCGCGGGGCAGGACCCCCGGGGGACGCCAAGGTGACCAGCCCCAGAGGGCGGAACAAGTTGACAAACAGGTGCACGTGCCTCGAGACCAGTTCAGCTCTCCTGACCACAGGCTCTGGACGGAAACTCAGCAGAGTAGAGGGTGACATGTCATCAGCGGTCACCAGAGCTAGCAGTGGGCTTCCGTGGCCAGAGCAAGGAGAGGAGGAAGGGCCGTGTGGGCAGCGAACTTGTCTCGTCTCTGAGAAAAGCACCCCAGTGGCTATGGAAGGAACTTGTTCTGGTAGGAGAAAGGGTGCCCCCTAGTGGCCTTGCTTTTGCTCCCTGGCGCTCTCAGGCTTGGTTTTAATCGTCTGATTTGATTTTAAATTTTGTTTTTAATCCTAGTCTGGAGGAGTCTCTTTTCCATTGCATCCCACAGAAGGATGACACGCTTTCCAGGGCTACGCACGGGTGTGCGTGTGTGCGTGTGTGCATGGACAGAAAGGCAAAGCAAGAGCCTCGTGAAACAGTACTAATCCTGACAACATGCAATACACTATTGCATTGGTACTTTCTGTTCAGTTTCTGCCAACGTTGGTCACAACTTACTAAATCGATTCATGACCCACTAAGTGAGTCGCGAACCATAGTTTGAAAATCCCTCGAGAAGAAGAAACCTTTGCGCCCGTAGTTGTTACTCTGAAGAGGGCGTCACCCACCCATGCCCGCCTCGCTCAGCTCCCTCACGCAGGGCCTCAGCCTGGACCGGCAGGGGCTGGGGACCCCCCTTGGGAAGCTTCTACCCGCAGGCAAGCAGGGCTTGTGGTGGTCAGAGCTGGGGAGCTGGAGGAAGAGGGGGAATGACAGGACATCTTTTATCCTCGATGCTGGAAAACCGCCAGAACCAGCTACAGCTTCGGAGGTTATCCCAGCCTCAGTGGTTTGTTTCTCTCACATGGTGTTTGCACCCTGGACAAGGATGAAGGCAAATGGCCTGGGGCAGGCCCGAGCGGCCTCGGGCCGTTTCCGCTCCTTAGGGCCCCCATATCCGCGGCCGTCAGGTGGCGGTGGTACAGGCAGTCCCTGGAACAGCCTCCCTCGCTGACATTCTGTGATTCTGCTTCTCCCCGGTGACGGCTGGGGGCTCTGGAAGCCAGTGGCTGCAAGAGCAATTGGAGGCGGTGGGCAGGGAGGAGGTCGGCCTGGGCCAGGGAGGAAGAGGAAGGGCGAGGGACCAGGCTGGCCCTCGGTGGCGGCAGGCATGTTCTCCCCGGGCCTTCCCGGGCAGGGGTGCAGGAGGCCCGTGGAGGAGTCCTTTGAAACACCCGGCCTTCTCAGGCCAGCGCCGCCTGGACCCTGTCTGGTTCCACCCCCTTCGTCCGCGTGGGGAAGGGAGAAGGGAGAACAGGCCTCGGAGGAGGGAAGGGCACCTAGAGTCACAGCCGTAAAGCCAGGGCTGGAACCACCTTGGAGTGACGACCCCACCAGGGACCACACCAGGCCCCTCCTGCCTCTGGAGCACCCCTGCCCAGGGCTCGCAGCGCTCGGCCCCCTGTCTGTGAAGACAGGCTCTCCCACTCATGGTGGGCCGACGGGGACGGTGTGCAGACGGCCCCCGCCGGGCCTGCTGGGTGCGGCTCCCGGTGCTTGAGAGCAGAGTGTCACCCCCAGCGGCCTCGGCCCGCCGGCAGCCGACAGAGGCGAGGCAAGACATGGAGCTAAGGATACCAGAGAGGCTGCCGGGCCTCGCGGTGAGCGGGCGTGATGTCTTGCAGCCCCGTCTGGCGCTCGGAGGCTTCCCAAGAGGGCAGAGGCCGCTCGCTGGGCAGCACCAGCTGTCTCTGGACAGGGGCCTTGTAAGTCAGCAGCAGGCGCGCCGCCGCTCGGCCCGCCTCTGCCAGGCCGTGCGTGACTCGGCCCTCAGCCTGCCGGGGCCCGTCCTCGGTTCTTCCGTTTGTCGTCAGCACTCCCCTGCCCTCTTCGGGGTTTCCACGCGCACAGCTTGCACCCCGCGTCTGTTGCTTCGCAAGCAGCGTGCGCACTGCGGGGTTCCCGCAGACGGCAGCGGCCGACCCACTGTGTGTCGGGTCTGTGTGGTGGGGACTGCCCGGCCACAGCCCCTGCTTCCGAAGGGCCCTCAGCCCAGGGAGAGGGAGGACCCAGAGAGAGAAGTAAGGCCCGGGGTGACCAGGGCCGTGACAGACCAGGGCCTGTGCATCTGCCCCCGGGGAAGCTGCCCGTCGCGCCCCCCAGACTCTGCGGCACCACCACGGGTGGCAGGCGCCCTGCCCCCACGGGTGAGTGACAGCCAGGACAGCCTAGCGGAGACCCGCTGGATGTTGCCTGCTCTGAAGCACCCCTTTCTGCCCCCACCTGGAGAGCCCCTGGCCACTCAGGGGACCTTCAGATAGACGGTCTGCAGCTGCTCCCTTGGGCACGTCTCGTGTCCCGACCCCTCGATGTCGGCGCCTCTCCCTGTGGAAGGATGAATGTCCCGCGGTCACGGTCGTGGGCTTGGCCGTGGGACTCGCCTGGCAGTGGAAATCCCTTCCAAGCAACGGTGCTAGCGGCCGCCTCCAGGCAGCAGCTCTGAGCCTCGGTTGCTGTCCTCTTCTTGAATTTCTGGTGTCCTGGAGACGAGGATTCGCTGGAACATTCGCTGGAACGCCGCAGAGCCCGTCCCCAGGCACGGCTGCCGCCTGGACTGCGCCGCCAGCCAGGCACGCCGGTTTTCCGGCACCTGGAGTGCAGCCGTGAACTTGGTGCCGAAGTGGGCGTGAAGGTGGTGGCCGGGGGGCGTGGTCTGGAGGCTTGCTGCCAGCCGCTGACCTTGCAGGTGCCGGTGTGTATGCCAAGACCCCCGTCAGGGCGCTTCCAGCTGTGTGTGTGCATGCGTGTGTGTGTGTGTGTGTGTGCGTGCGTGCGGGAGTGAGCCTGTGGGCCGCCTCGGACAGACAGCGTTTGCAGGGCATGGCCCATGCCCGAGTCAGTGTCCTGTGCGGTGCCCAGCCCACCACGGACCTGGGCTGACCTTTCCAGGTGCTTCAGCAGTAGGTGCGGTGGAGTGGGGCCCGACTGAGTCCACTCAAGTTCCTTCAGGGCTTTCAGGTAGAGCGAGTGGCCCCCAGGGCCAGGGGGGGGGCAGCTTGGGGCGCACTGACCTCACCCCCTCTGCCCCTCCAGGGCAGTTGAGAAGGGGGTTATTGCAACGGTTTGGGAAGAAGCTGTGCCAGGCAGGAGAGCTTCCTCACTAACGCCTCCCCAGGGGACAAATGGTTCTTTTCTAGACCTAAGTTCCGGCTTAGAACCGCGCGCGTTCGAGCTGGGTGGGCTTGAGGCCCCGCCGGGCCGCTGGCTGAGTCGGGACACTGGGGCCCGGCAGGACGAGCAGCGAGCTGGGGTCGGGGCGTGGGGCTCGGGCCCGCGTCTCGGGAACCGCCTGTGCCTCTGCGGCCCCGTCAGCAGCGAGGGGGAGGCCTGCGGTCTGTGCCCCCAGAGCAGCGGTTCAGGAGGGGCCAAAAATGTCCCACGATCAGGGGGCGCCCGGGTGGCCGAGTCCGTTAAGCATCTGACTCTTGGCTTCGTCTCAGGTCACGATCTCACGGTTCATGAGTTTGAGCCCTGAGTCAGGCTCCGTGCTGGCAGCGCAGAGCCTGCCTGGGATTTTGTCTCTCTGTGTGTCGTTCCCCTGCTCGTGTTCTCTCTCTCTCTCTCTCTCAACATAAAGTAAACAACTTAAAATAAAAAAGAAGTCCCACGCTCAAATAGATCCAGGAACGCTAGCGTGAGGTCCAGTAGATGGCTTTGCCGCAGGGCTTCCTAGAACCTCGCACTTCCTGTGTGAGTGTGCGGGGACCCTCCGCCCCGGCCCCGATGTCCCACAGGGCGCTGCCAGGTGCCTCCCGCCGCCGGCCCGGTGCAGCCGATGGTGGGCTCGAGGGAAGAGGCGATGTGGGTGAGGCTAGGTCCGCTCTCTGTCCACGGCTCTGCCCCACGGCGCCCTCCTGGCCCGCTGTTCCCTGGGTGTCTGTCCTTGTCGCCCCGGAGAGGGGCCAGAGCAGGCTTGGCTGTCATGGCCGGGCGCTGGCCAGGCAGGACCCACAGTGCTGCGCTGGCTGGCGCAGGGGTAGGAGGGTGGTCCGACTGTGTTGTGGGCAGCCCCTCCCCATGCACACCAGAACCACGGCAGGGGCCCCACTGCAGCCCTGTTGTCCTCTGCACATCCTGCCCGCCATGGCCCCGGCCCCTCGCCCCTACCTGGGGAGCCTGCCAGAGCCCCTGCCGTGGCCTCTGTGACGGAAGGATCCCGGGCATTCCGAGCTTGGCCACGTGACTCCGAGACTGCGGGACCCCCGGGTACCGATGGCTAAAATGGCTGTGTTCTTGTGTGTGACGTTTCAGGGACCCCATGTCAAGCTCGCTGACCCCCGAGGACACCGAAGACATGCCGTTGGGGCAGGATGCTGAGATCTGCTTGCTGAAGTCCGGAGAACTGATGTGAGTGACAGGTCCCCAGCGGGGACTTCCCTGGGGGCCTGGGGAGCAGGACCCCCAAAGGGGGAACCCCGGCCTCTCCAGGGCCAGAGCCGGGGGGCACCCCGGAGGCTGCCTCAGCACCGATGGTGGCTTTCTGTCTGCTTTTTTCCTTTTTTCTTTTTTTTTTCCTTTTTTAATGTTTATTTTTGAGATACAGAGAGACAGAATACGAGCAGGGGAGGGGCAGAGAGAGAGGGAGACACAGAATCTGAAGGAGGCTCCAGGCTCTGAGCTGTCAGCACAGAGCCCAACACAGGGCTCGAACCCACAGACCGTGAGATCATGACCTCAGCTGAAGTCGGACGCTCAACCGACTGAGCCACCCAGGCGCCCCAGTCTGTGCTTTTTTCTCAAAGTACAGTTTATAGACAGTAAAGTTCCCCCTCTACGTGTACAGTGCTTAGACTCTGACAAATAATACACCGTAATCCCTCGTCCCGCCAGGCTCCGTGCCGGGCGCGGCCGGTGGCTTGGGTGATCTCCCAGGTCTCAGAGCCCAGCCGGCTCCGGCCCCGGTTCTGCTGAAGAAGGGACATAGGTCCAGAAAAGGACAGTGATTCAGCCCCGTGTGACCACACCGAAGACAGAGAACGGTTCCCCCCCCCCCGGAAGTTCCCCGTGCCCCCTTGGAGTCCTCCCTTTCTCAGCCCGTGCCCTCTTCTTCTTTTTTAAAAATAACTTTTTTGTTTTCTCACCGTAAGAACAATACATTTTCATTGTAACAAATAGGAAAGTAGACACAAGCAAACCACTCAGGGGGCTAGCCTTCCGTTTTTGTTTTTTTTTTAAATACATCATTTTTTAATGCAAACGAGTATTCTACATCGTATTTGATAGTCTTTTAAAACCCAACAGTACGTGAGTATTTTCACGTATCGTATTCTTCCGTGTCGGGTCTAACGGCTGCACAAGTCATCACGTGGAGTCCCCTACTCACTCGCTCGCTCATAGGTATCTATTCAGCAGCTGCTAGGCACCAGGCATGTTCTAGGTCCTTGGAGTGCATCACTGAGCAAAACAAGGCCCCCTGTTTAGCTTATGTCCCAGCAGGGGTTGACAGACATTAAACATAAGTAAATAAGTGAAGCACATAGTATGTTACAAGGTGGTGTTTGCCGTGGAACAGAAACAACGTAGGACGGGGATGGTGGTGAATTTGTCATTTTAAGTAAAGTGGCGCTAAGAAGGTAAGAAGACTTGAAGACGTTGTCGTGCAGCTATAGGAGGGAACAGCATTCAGGCAGCGAGGACGGTCAGCGCAAAGGCCCTGGGGCAGGATGGCATCTGGCACATTCAAGGAACAGGGGAAGGGCCGGTGCGGCTGAAGCAGAGAGAGCGAGAGAAACAGAGTCAGAGAGGGAGGGGGCCCGTGTCACATCAGGCCTTGGTGACCATTGTCAGGACTTTGGCTTTTAATCCAGAAATGAGGTTTGAAGTGGAGGAATCACTTAATCTAGCTTACATTTGGAAGATCATTCTAGTTGCCGTGTGGGGAATGACTACGCAGAGGCAAGGGCAGAGGTAGGGAAGCTGGTAGAATTTACATTTATGATGGGAGTCCTGTAGACAACGGGCTCTCTTTAATCTAAGATTATATTTGAGCAAAGATGGCGAACCCTCGATTTGTTTTTACCGGGCCCTCCTTTGGGGAGACTGAGCGTCGTCCTCTCGGTGCCCAGGTGAGGTCTTGGAAAGGTAAAAAAAAAAAAAAAAAAAAAGACCGGAAGCACAGTGTGAATGACCAGGTTCGAGGGGAGAATTCTGGAACGGAAAATTATGAAGTGGACCTGCACCGGCGGGGTGTCCTGTCGGGTGGCTGCACGCGTGGCCAGGCGGGAAGATGGTCGCCCTACGAGAAAGACCGCTTTTCCACCCGCTCGCACATTCCTCAAACTTGCGAACACTGGTCCAGGCTTTCTGTGCCGTAGTTAGAAGCGAAGCTGAAATTAACCCATGGAAAAACGTTACGTGGAATTAAATCTTCACAAAAGGGAAACGACTTTTGGCCGAGCTGTTCTGTGGAGCATTTGGGGTTTTTTTTTTTTAAGTTTATTTATTTTTGAGAGAGCGCCGACGGGAGAGGGGCAGAGAGAAAGGGAGACAGAGAATCCCAAGCAGGCTCCCTGCGGTCAGCACGGTGCCTGTCATGGGGCTCAAACTCACAAAACCGTGAGATCGTGACCTGAGCCCAAACCAGGAGTCGGACGCTTAACCAACTGAGCCACCCAGACGCCCCACATTGTGGTTTTTTTAATCCTTGATTACTCTTCTCATTAGCATAGCTTGGGGGAATATTTCCATCCGTCTCCACAGCTCCGAAGGCAGACAGAACTCTCAGCCCCGTGACTTGGTTGCTGTGCAGTCTTGGGCAAGTTACCTAACCTCTCTGACTTTAATTTCCACTGCTGCATCTCGAAGGGGACAGGAATCTATTTTGCCCACAAAAGGCAGTTTGGTGGAGTGGACAGGTAATGGCTTCCTCTCAGACCTGCGTGGGCCTGGACCAAGTTTCTTAATCTGTTGGAATGTCGGCTTCGTGTAGGTGGGAGCGTCCCGCTTCCTCACGTGGCCGTGGCGATAGCGCACGAAGCCCGCGAGCAGAGGGCCCGGCACGTGGTGGCCGCCACCTTCCCACCTCACGGTTGAGGAGATGAGACTCGCTCGAGGCCACGTGGCTCCTGAGGTGGCAGCTGGGCACGGGAGGCCCTGTCCTCGCATCTTGTGCTCACAGGCTGCCGCCCGAGTCGCACAGTCCAGGAGGGGGCGCCGCTGAGTCGGGGAACGGGCAGCTTCAGGGAGCAGTCCCCCCCACGCCCGACCCCTGGCCAAGTTCACCGCATACCCACCAGCGGCCAGCCTGGGTGTCCCTGTTCGTGAGGCTCAGCAGGGGGTAAGGGAAGCAGCAGGCGGCAGGCGAGGCGGGTACCAACCCGGGTCCCTCCTGCGCCACACTCTGGGCCCCGCACGGGACCCCGGAAACAGAGGAGCCCACTGTCAGCTAAACTGTAAACTTCGGGAAGCGGCCGTTGTCCGGCTGGCGAGCGTTAGAACCAGGGACACAGCCCCCTAGAAGCCCGTGTCCCCGAGGCCGTCTCCCCGCCCCGCCGCCCCTGCGGGATGAAGAATCCGGGACGGCAGCGTTGGAGCAAAGTCGGGGCGCCCCCTTGCAGGCTTGCGGCAGGCCCCAGATTTCCAGAGCGCGGGAAGTTTCTGACGACGGGTGTACTTCCTGCCGAGATGCCGAGATGCCGAGAAGGGAGGCAGGGGGTTGGAGAGGGGCAGGGACAGCCGGGCGGCAGGGCGGCTCCGGGAAAGCTCCAGAAAGCCGAGGCCTCTGCGCCCACGTCCCGTCCTCCTTCCCGACAGGCTTGCAGGTCCGAACTAGCACCACGCAGCCGGGATTGTCCCTGCCCACTTCACCTGTGTCCCCGGCGCCTAGAACACGGCGCCCCCATGTTTGAGCGCGTCGGCCGAGGGTCCCCGGGCCTTGTCCTCCCGAGAGCCTCCGAGCCGCGGACAAGCTGGCCAGCGGACTCGGGCACTTCGCCCGTTTGATTGGGACCCCCCCGCCCTTGGGTTTCAGGATAAAATTGCCCCTGACCGTGGAAGAGATCGCCCACTTCGGGGAGAGCAGCAGGGAGCTGTTCGTGAGGTCCAGCACCTACAGCGTCATCCCCATCACCGTGGCCGAGGCGGGCCTCACCATCGGCTGGGTCTTCTCCTCCGACCCCAAGAGCATCTCCTTCAGCGTGGTCTTCCGGGAGGCCGAGGACACGCCGCTGGACCAGTGCAAGGTGAGGCCGGCTCTGTGCCCACCCGCGAGCGCGCCTCCTGCTCCCGCGGCGGGGGGCCTGGGGGGACCGTCCCTGGCGCGCGGCCTCGCCCGGAGTGTCCTCGGGGTCCTCTTGGAGTGGACCCCGGGGGCCCCGGAGCGCGGTCTTCAGACGCCTGAAGGTTGCGTCCTTGGGACAGGTGGGCGGGTGACGTTTCGAGGAGTGCAGACGTGGGACCCAGTTGGAGGGTCCTTCTTCAGCGGCGCCGCGCAGAGCAGGGGGAGGGTATGGGCTCCGGGCGTCGGGCACCTCCCCTCGGAGCCCTCGCCGGAGACGCCTCGCCGCTGCGTCCCTAGGGTGGTGGGGGAGGCTTGAAACCGGGGTGGAGATCCCAGCTCATCAGGTCCCGAGACATTGTAAGCCTGGCATGCTGCCGACGGCCTGGCCCGTGGGCCTCCGTGTCGTCCGCACGCTAGAAACACCCGCTCCTGAGGCCACAGCCGCACACTCACTCGGGCTCCGTGGGGGCTGGGGGAGCGCAGACACAGGCGTCCCCGGGCGCGGCCGGCCAGCCTCGCTCAGGGGGGCGGGAGCCAGAATAGAAAGGACGGGCGGGATCCGGAGCCCAGGACCGAAGGTCGAACGGGACCCCGTGGGGCGCTGGCTCGGCATGGGGGTGAGGCGCCGGTCTGGGCGGGAACTCCTGTCCCGTCTGACACGCCGTGGGCGGGAGGACTGGTGGGGACGGTCAGGCCGGCCCAGAGCTTAGCGGCCGCAGCGTGCAGAGACGTCCCCATGCCGGCCAGGGCGAGGAGGGCAGGGGAGAGCAATCCGAAACGGCCCGAGAGGGGACTCCTGTGACGTCTGTGTGGGAAAATGCATGAGGCCCCCGTGCATGAGGGGCGCCGGCTGCGGGGGGCCCTCGGCGAGGAGCGGGGTGCGGGCGGGCTCGCCCGGCTCACAGCCATGTGCGGGGGTGCGTGTCTGTCTGGCTTGCCGTCCTGGCCTCCGCCCTGTTGGACCTGCTCGTTGTCGAGGCGGCCTCGTCACTCCTGCCCTCTTCAGACTCACTCCTACGAGTTCCTTCCAGCCTCCCCGAGTTGGCCTTGTTCTGCGGAGTTTCGTGTTCGTTCTCATTTAGAAACCACTCTGCCCCCCTTTCCTTTCAGGGGGCTCACGGCCATGCCGTGTTCCGAGCTTGGAGCCCTCCTTCCCTGGGGTTCCGAGCCTGTGCCTAGGCAGTCCTGGGGCTTGTGGGCCGCGAGCAGGCGCAGACCCCACCGCACAGACCGCGTGCGGGCCTCAGGCCCATGAGGTGGCCGAGGGGCAGAGCGACTTGCCGGGGCTGTAGGCCAGGCAGCAGCACAGCCGGCGTGCCCGTCAGCTCTCCGCTAACTGGGAACTCGCCTCCGGCAGCTCGGCCATCAGTCCTCACAGCCCCTCGCTCCGTGGCTCACCTGCCAAACCCTCCCGGCCCTGGGAGATCTGTGTGGTTCCTGCCAGGAATCGGGGCTTGGGGACCTGGAGGAGGCTGCCTCGTCTCCGGCTTCCAGGTGACCTCTGGGGGCCAGGACTACTCGTGTGTTTCTCAGAGTGGACACCAGGGGGCGGAAGGAGCCCATTCACGGGGCGAGCGAGAAGGGCTCTCCGGCTGTCTGCCTTCGGGAGCCGGCTGCGGGGCTGCCCTCATTTCTGCCCGAGCTCCCCTGAACACACATCAGCCTGGGAACCTGTTTCCAGGTGCATGTCTCAGCAGCTGTCAGAGGGACTCGCCCTGGGGTCCCCTGACTCCCCCGACAGCCTGGGCCTTACAGGAGACCCCGGGGTACAGAGCAAATTGCAGCACCCAGAGGTGTGATTACAAGGTGTAGAAACGAGGGACTCGGGGTCTGCGCGGCGCCACCTCCCGAGCTTCTGCTGAACCCCAGGCTCTGTCGTCAGGGCTAGAGACAGAAGGGATGGTAGGGGGTCTGCCCTTCAGGAGAGAGACCCTGGTGAACAGACAACCGAGATTCCAGGTAGAGTGTCATGATGGGGGTGGGCGGGCCTCTGGGAGGCAGCCGTCAGGGGAGCAGGCCTTGGGCCACACCAGGAGGCGCGCCCTGGTAGAGGGAGCCACACGGCCCAGGCCAGCCCCTTCTCCGGCAGCCCCAGCAGACACTGCCCTGCCCCGCCCCGGGCCCCCTCCTCTCCAGAGTGCTTCCACAGTCAAGGTCGTGCCGCAGCACTGAGATAGAGGCTGTGAACTTGGGAAGACGCTTGACCAGAGAAATAGGAAATCGAGTTCTTGGGGCTGCCCGTGTGCTGACTGCTGTCTTGAAGCCTGGGGACAGAGCAGGAAACCGGACCCACACCCTGCACTCTCTCTGGGTGGGGGACCCATGTTTGGCCAGAGAAACTCGACAGCCTGCCGGGGCCGCAGAGAGTCGGGGGAGGGACCAGTGCTAGGGGCAAGGACACTTGGCTCTGTATTTCGTTAGACGCTTTATCGAGATACAATTCATGCACCAAATAATCGACCCGTTAAAATATATGGTGTATTACAGCTTATGTAACCATTGCCACTCTGATCACCCCCAAAAGAAACTACTCACAGTCACTCCCGAACCTCCACGCCCCCAGCAACCACCGACGTGGCCTTTTGTGGCCTTTTGTGACTCACTCCTTCCATTTAGCATAGAACCCTTGCTTTGCACGGGAGCTCCAGGCCACAGGAGCCCATCCAAATATAGCTGAAACCAACTTGGGCCGTCTTGTAGACACACAGTGTGAATTGGGGCACGCCCACCCAGGCACTGGTGGCAGGTGGGAGGCGACCCCGTAGCTCACGCGGCAGAGACCTGCCTCGAGTTTATTCCAGAGACCTCCCCCCTCCGCCCCCATCATCTTCCTATCAGCGCAGCTGCGTGAGCCTTAGCACCAGAGAAAATCTCATAGATTTTGACCATGGTGGGAAAACAGGAATCGAGCTGCGTGGAAAGCCTACAGAATAGAAGCTTTTAATGCCGAACGAGCTCTCGGTTGTAGCTTTGCAGTCAAGGTAGTGAATGCTGAGGTTGAGGTGTGGGGCGCCCAGTCGCCCCCGTAGAAACAGCAAGCCTTCCTGTCCGGCGGCCCCTTCCTGCCTGCGCCGGCTGGAACGTCCGGGCTCAGAACTGTCAGGTCGCGGGCCACAGGAGCAGATCCACCCTCTCGGCCTCCCAGAAGTCTCACGATTCTGGGTGACACTCACGCTCACAGCCTCTTCCCTAACACAGGTCATCACCTAAGGCAGGGCACGCGGAAGACACTCCCCGGCTCCTGGGGCCGCCCCAGCCCCAGTGTTGCTCTGCTGCGATCTCAGACAGGGCGCCCAGCCTCCCTGGTGGAATTAGAATACGAGAGAACATTCATGGAACTCGATGGGACCGTGTGCAGAAGTGGCTGCCCCAGAGCCTACGCACAGTAGGTCCTCATGCCTCTTCGTCCCATCCAGGCTTGTCTTGGGCCCTTCCTACTTCCTCCACCAGCAGCCAGAGCAAATGTACTGTGGCGTCCGGAACGCGCCATGCACACTCTCTCCCACGCCTTTGGAACCTCCCATTGGATTTTTTATTACTCTTTGACCCCCGGGTTATTTAAAAGCGTGGTAATTAGTTTACAAATATGTCTGTATTTTCTAGAGATCTATTCACTTCTAATTTAAGTCCATTGCAGGAAGAAAACCAACTTTGTATAACTTGAATCCTTTTAAATATGAGGTGTTTGTTGTCGTCGTCTTAATGGCCTAGAACATGGCCTACGGTGTATTCCCGGTGCACTCGAAAAAGTTTTGTTCTGCGGTGGTCAGGTGGAGTGTTCCATCAGCGTCAGTTGGATCAAATTAGTTGATGCTGTTCTTCGAGTCTTCCATCTCCTTACTGAGCTCCTGTCTTTTATTCCGTCAATTATTGAGGGCTATTGAAATATACAACCATAACTGTGCATTCACCTAGTTCTCCTTGCCATTCTACCACTTGCTTCATGTGTTTTGAAGCTCGGTCATCAGGGGCATAGACGTTAAGGACTGGCCCATTCTCTTGATGCACCGACATCTTTATCATCACGAAATTGTCCCTGGCCACTTCTCTTGATATAACATCTATTTCGTCCACTATCAAGGCAGTCAACTCAGCCTTCTTTCGATTAGTGCTATCACAATATATCTTTTTACGTCCTTTTATTTTTGGCCTATCTGTGTCTTTTGTATTTAAATTGTCTTTTCTTATATGCCCGATGGGGTTGGGTCAACCTAATAATCTTTGCCTTTTAATTGAGGTGTTTAGACTGTTTATATTTAATGGGCTTTTTGATCAGGTTAGGTTCGAGTCTGTCATCTTACTCTTTGTTTTCCGTTTGTCCCATCTGGTCATTGCTCCCTTCTCCTCTCCAAGTGGAGACCTGGGGCAGTCGTGGGGCTCACCTGACCCCAGGGCAGCGCTCAGTCCAATAGGAGCCAGCCAGACATATGGACTTCACCTCGAATAAGTCCCAGCTTCCTGAATCCAGAAAAGGAGTGGTCCTCCACATGTGGAATGTTCTGGCGCTGGCCATGGTCAGAGGAGGCTGGGGCCACACCTTCGGGGTGCTGACTGGTTCACGATTCTGGGTGAAACTCGCACTCACAGCTTCTTCCCTAACACAGGGAAGGTCACCACCTAAGGCAGGGCACGCGGAAGACACCGCCCCGCTCCCGGGGCCGCCCCAGCCCCAGTGTTGCTCTGCTGCGATCTCAGACAGGGGGCCCAGCCCCCCTTGGGGACTCGTTCCCTCCCCCAGACCCAGGGTCCTCCCAGAGGACCCTTAGGCCCTCTCCACTCCTCTGACGCTTTTTCCGATGCGCCTTTCCTCCCAGGTCCTCATCCCCACGACCCGGTGCAGCTCCCACAGGGAGAACATCCAAGGCCAGCTCAAGGTGCGCGCGCCGGGCATCTACATGCTCATCTTCGACAACACCTTCTCCAGGTAGGGGCGCTCGCTCGCTGGCATCCGGAGGGGCTCACCTGCTCCCGCCCCAGAACGGGGGCGGACATTTAAAACAGACTAATTAGTTAACGGCAACTTGTTATTAAGTTTGTTTGTTTGTTTGTTTGTTTGTTTTACCCTAGACCCCTATACGGTGGTGGTCTGGGGTCTGTTACAGATTTTATAAAACACGGGCTAGTGCTTACCGTCTTAGCGCAGGTCAGGTGGTTCCCGGCCCTCCGCTCCTACGGACTCACTTACGCCTGACAACACCCCCGTGCTGGAGCGACCGCCGTTCTCCTCACGGTGCTGCTAGGGGACTGAGGACCAGACGGTCACAGAGTGACACTCCCAGGTCACGCAGCTGGTGGCAGTGGAGCCAGGTGGGAACCCAGAGGGCCTGCCCCCAGCCTCTGGACTCGACTGTATGCCCTCCCGCCTCTCGCCGGTGTCCAGGCTTCCACTGCCCAGCCCAGAGAAGGGGCTCAGTGGAAACAGGGGATGGATGGATGGACAGATGGACGGATGGATGGACAGACAAGCAAGAGGGAAATGAAGGCCAGGACTAGAGCTTTGAGGAGGAGTCCCCGGGCCTTCTCAGCATGGCGGCGGGAGCAGCGTGTGCTGTCTCTGGGAAGCCTCAAAGCACCAGGAGTGAAGGTCGGGGGGCAGGAAGTTGGGAATGTTGGGACACGAGCTGGAGGGGCGGCTGAGGAAGGAAGTGGAGGAGAAAAGCACATCGGTTGGGCCCGTGCCGTGCACCAAGGCCCTCCCGTTGTGGAGACTGGAGACGGGGGGTGGCTAAGGTTGCTGGCACCCATCCCTTCTGTGGCTTCTGGCTTCAGCATAAGCCCCTGTTGGGGCTGCCTTATTTAGGGGTCCTGCCTGACCAGCACCGGCCACATCCTCCATGAGGGGGACCCTGAGCTAGCAACCACATGCCCCCATGGGGCACCCTTCCCCGCCCCCTTGGCTTTTAGCAGAATGACTAGATAGTATTTTCTAGAAGAGAGCCGTACCACCCCTTACCACCTTCAGGCGTTGAACTCCAGGACTTGTGGCCAAGGGCATCCACCACACCAGAGGCTAAGAACATGAGCTTCCCCCTGCCGCCTCCTTCCTGCCCCTCCCCTGCAGGCCCCAATGAACACACACACTCCTTGAATTAGCCAGACTCATGGGCACAGGCCCAGCATTTCCAGAGAGCGGCCTTCGGAGCTCCGAGTGGCCGTGAGCCCCAGCCCCCGGCAGGGCAGCGTGGGGCGGGGGGGTGGGGAGGGTGCGGGCGGCAGTTAGGAGAGCGGGTGTGGGTTGGCCAGGCGTGGGTGCTGCTAGTCCCTCCATGGGCCTTAGCTGAGCCCCGTCTCCTGTGCGGTGGCAGTGAGCCCTGTCGCCGCCTCATGAAGATTCCCCGCGGGTCATGGACGCGGCCGAGGCAAGGCGCACAGAGGGCAGAACGCAGTGCTGAGCCCCTGGCATGCTCCTAGTTACCGCTCGAGGCGGCCTGCCGCTGTGGCAAACTCTGGCCCTACTCCCTTGCAGGCAGTTCTGAACCGTGGACGGCAGAACACTCAGGGGCCTGGTGGGGCTGAAACCCCTGCTCGCCTCCCACAGAGACCTCTTCTCAGTGTCTGCTCCCTCCACCACCACCCCTGCCCCCCCCCCGCCACCCCCCAGCAGCTTCAGAGCGGCAAACCTGGCTTCTCTGCACCCAGGCCCTGGGAACCCTTTGCCCGGAGAGACCTCTGCCAGACAGACAGGAAATGGGGTGACAGGCCCGGGCGCGGGGCCCCCCTCCCCAGCCAGCATGCACACCCAGCCAGGTCACCACAGTAGCCCCGCGGAGGCCCCAGCGACAGCCGCTGCCCTCGGGCTTCAGCGCCTGCCCGAGTAACACCCTCCTTTTCCACTTCTGTTTCCTCAGGTTTGTCTCCAAGAAAGTGTTTTATCACTTGACGGTTGACAGGCCTGTGATCTACGATGGAAGCGACTTCCCGTAGCCTCAAGCACCTGGATTCTAGTAGTTTCACTTTATCCGCAGGAAACACTACTCTCGCTCACCTGTCACACAAAACACTAAAAAAAAAAAAAAAAAAAAAAGGCAGCGGCTCCAAAGCTGACCGACCGCAGCTCTGGGAGACGGGCCCCGGCCGCCCCTCAGCGCCGCTCTGTCCGGAACACTGTGTACTCAGCACTACGCACCATCACTCAGCCTCCGTGGCTTTTAAGGGCTCAAGCAACGTCCCAGTGATTAGGGACCCAACTGTCCTCACACCCAAGGGGACACCCAGGAGACCGTCGGCCTCTCCCGCAGCCACAGCCGGCTCCAGGCCTCCCGTGGAGAGGCGCACAGGCCAGTCCATGATCCCAGCTCGTGCCCGCGGACAGAAAGGCCCTTCTCCGCCCAGCAGGGGCCAGGCATCCTGGGCGACCATGAGCCGGGATGTCCTGGCCAGACCCCGTGAGTCCTCAGGCCGTGAGAGCTTCCGCCTCATCTTCAGGCGTGTTTACTAACGATCACAATCAGGGTAAGAACCTCTTTCAGACATCGGGGCCTTCGTAACAAGTCTTTGGTCACCCAGGCGCAACCGGCGCCACTCATGAATCTGCTTTGACTTCACTCCTTTCCCCCCTCTTCCCACCCGCCTGCTCCCCAGCTTCCCGTTTGCCCACTTCCTGTGGCTCACCTGCACTTGACACCCAGGAGCCATCTCCCCTCGGGGCCGATGAATCCTGTGTCCCTTTCCTGGAAAGAGGTAGCCTTCCTGTTGTCCGTGGCCCTTTTCCTCCCCCGCCGTACGGAGCTTACCTGTGAGCCTCTTTGTGCCTGGTCCGCAGAGGCCAGCGCCTCGGGTCAGGGCTGAGACGCTGACACGGGTGAGCCGGGCATCCAACGAAGCGGCCCACGTCGGCCAGGGATCCGAGGAAGAGCCCTGGGCAGGGCATCTGGGAATCTGAGCGCTGGGCCCGCCCATCCCCCGGCTGGCCTGGTGACCGGTCAAGCCAGACCACGCAGAGGCTTCATCCCTCCACCCACAGGCCCGGTTGGGCTGGCGAGAGCTTGAGCACAGGTCAGCGGCCCGGGCCACGTCCAGCACAGACCCCGCAGCCACCGGCCAGCAGAGAGGACGCGTGGGGCCGGGGGAGGGGCGAGTAACCTCTGTGATAGTCGCGGCTGTCGCTTAGCTAGGGGACTTGGCCACTTACAGTCAAGTTAGGCAGGGCAAGGGAGCTGGTGAACGGAACCTTCTGGAGAGATGATTAACCCAGAGAAAAGCCGAACCTCTCGCACTCTTTCCTTGGAGCAGCCGCCTGCGTCAGAAAGCCACCAGGGTCCCTAGCATCTCCCGGTGGCCAAGGCCTTGACGGTGCTCGGCGCCAAGACGCAAGAAGCAACCGGGCTCCCAGAGACTCTCCTGGGCCTCGCGCTTGCCCTCCCCAAGCATGTCACACAGCCCGAGGACTGTTCCAGAGCCAACCACCCTGCCCTGGAGCCCACCCTCTCCCGTTTCCCACAAGAGCGGAGCTAACGGGAGAGCCCGGAGCATCTGGGGCCTTGTTCTGAGAGCTTTCCCAGGATGCCATGCACACCGGCCAGTTGATGGTGTCCCCACCATCCTGTGCAGCCAAGTGGCTCCTGCGTTTCCTGAGAAAGGCCTGGAACATTCCATCCAGGCCCCCTCGTGAACCTCTGTCAGTCAGCCCGACAGGGGACCAACAACAGCTGAAAAATGTGCTTGGCTCTTGTGAAGCCAGCCCAGGGTCGCTTCTCCAGGAGCGCAGGGGCCCCTGGCGGCGTGCAGCCCCCACCCCCTCCGGAACGCTGACCCTGCCCTCAGTTGTTCAGAGGACGGCCAGATCCCCGGCGGTCACGTCCTGGCTTTGTTTGTGCTGGACGGACTTTTTCCCTTCGTTACTTTGCAGTGTGAGCTCGAGTTTGCTGTGCGTTACGCAACTAGAGAGAGCTCGTTTCCGCGTGGCTTGTATGAATAGCTTTATTCTCATTTTAAACAGGTTCCCGACTTTTCTGAGGTTGGGGGGGTTGGGGCACTTTTCAAAAATGCAGGCGACAATGAAGAACAACCATTGAAGGTGGTAGCCTCAGCCGGTAGATGGAATTACACTAGGAATCGTCAGGAGGAGACCTCCTTGGGACCCCGGATCACTACGCAAAACAAAACAAAATGAAACAAAAACGCAGCAGCCCCTGGATGGCCGGCTCTCTGAGTAACAGTCACCCGCCCCCGTAGTACTCATACCGGCTGCCTTGTTCACCTCTGTCTCGGAAGCCACTTCCCCGCCAACCTTCCCCAAGACACAGCCTCTCGGGCACGCTCGCCCAAAGCAAGGAAGGGTGTCACGATAAAGCGTGGCCTCTGCAGAGCGCGTGTGGCCGGAGCCCGCTGGACTCCAGGTCCCCTGGACCGCGAGCAGGCAAAGAGATTCCCAAGAAGGCAGCGGGAACCGAAACACCCCACCAGGTTTGAAAAGTAGACAGGAAAAGCCACACTCGGTACCTGGAGAAGAAAGGGGATGGTTTTTCTGAACTTCTCCAGTTCTCCCCTCACCTAAGGTGGCGAAGCTCATTCTAGATCAAAGGAAAGGAAACCCCCATTTGGGAGTGAGCGCTCAGAGTCTGTGTCCTACAAGACACTGGTTACAGAGACGTCCACGGAGCTTTAAACTTTTTTAGGAGTTTCATTTTTAAGGTCCCCCTTGGTAACCACTCATGAGAATCCCATCCTTGGCTCAGAGGCGTTGAGCATTCAGGCAGAGAGAAGGCAGCCGTGAGTCTGAGAACCAGGAGTCACCCCGCAGAAGCGAGCCAGCCAGCCACGTTGGCAAAGCACTTAGCCCGAAAGGCGCTTTTTAGCGGAGCCCTTCAGTAAGTTTTTTCGTCGCGTAGTGGTTCTTCCAAGGAAATGGGAAAGACGGAATTAATCATACCTCTTCCCTCGTAATGGCTTTTGAAAAAATAGTAAAGTCTATCTTTAAATTTCGGGAGACATCGCTGATACTCAGGCTTCCTTAGAACCTTGGGAGGAGTGTTACCCAGAGACGCCCCTGCCTCTGGGGCTGCAGAGGGACACCCAGGCCTCGGCCGGGCGGCTTCCCGGTCAGAATTGCACTTTAACTGACTAATCCTCCATTCTCGAGGCCTTACGGGATCGTGGGTCTGGGAACCCATTGCGTTCTTCCCTGCCAAAGAACCACCCAGAAAGCACATCAGATTGCCAACACCCCACCTGCTCGGTGTGGGGGGGCGGGTGAGGAACTTTTGTACCCCAAAACATACAACTTTAGAGCATCTGCGACATGCTTTAGAACTGTTTTATTTTTAAGCTCAGGATTTAAATAAAGCGGACACTAGGACCCGGGGAGTAGCGTCGTCTTTCCTTCCCCTGGGACCTGAAGCGAGAGCGATGAAGTTCCCCAGCCTGGACTGGGAGGGGAGTCGCCCTGCTGGGAGATAGAGCATCACATGGTACCCTGGCTATTCAGAAGGGCTCAAGCCACCGGATGTCCTTAGAGGTTTGCCGTGTGGCCTGGCATCTGGGTGCTCCCACCCCGTCTGCGGCGAGGTCGGCGTTCAGACCTGCTGGAGCCAAGCTATCCTTCCACCCTCACTGCCGTCCGCCAGAGGAGCAGGGAGCTCAATGCTGAGCTGCCAGAACGGTGTGGGGGAGAGGAAAGGTCAGGGACGCCCTAGACCCACGCCCCGTCAACCTGCGCTACGAAGCTGGGCGAGACCACCGGGCTGAGGCAGCTGGCAGGGGAAGGAGTCCTATTCCTACTGTAACTTAATGCCCGCTCCTGCCGGGTCAGCAGCGACCTGACCCGGCCCCTCCGGGGCCGCTCCTGGACGGGCCAGGTGGAGCACACTCGCCCCACGCCTGCATCTGAGGATTGCAGAACACCCCCCACCCCCTTCCCTCCATGTCCCTTCCTCCTCCAGCCCTCCCCCTGCCCCCAGATCCTCTTCTCTGATCAGTTACACGGGACCAGGTTCTACTTTCTGTAGCCATAACCATGTTCTCCCTTGAGGGCAGAGACCGTGTTTCCTTCTTCATCTTTTTCCTTTCCCGCAGCCCCACAGCGTCGAGCACCATGCCAGACACAGAAGCGCTCAGCAGTTACTGAGTCAACAAGGACACTGGTCGGTCCCCATGCTTGGTCAGCTACAAGGCCGTCGGCAATCCCACTGGCCAACTTGGCCAGGGACAGGAGCCCCCGCAACCCCCGTGGCACAGAAGGGCAAAGGACAAGCCTCCAGGAGGAGGTGTGGGGAGAAGGGAGGGGAGCTGGTCTCTCGATCCTGTCCCCCCACACCCCCTGTCGTGTTAACGATGCCCTCAAGTCAAGCTTCTTAGTGTCCCACGAGCAGGCTGCAGTAATGGAAGAGTGGGTGATCCAAATGCCCACAACAAAGCAGAGGGGGGGCTCTTTGGTAACAATCCCTCCAGAGACTGGGCGACCACACGGGCCCGGGGGCCGGAAAGAGAACCAGCGGAGACACCCGTAGCTGCGCACGCCGCCCCCGAGGCTGGGATCCGGGGGCCTCCATGTCCACATCCCCGTCGCGCCTAAACCACAGAGCAGCCCGGCATGACCGAGGTCCACTCCGGAGCCTCCAAGGCCGACATCCACTTCCAGGGACCCCGGCCCGGCCCAGCGCCCGCAGGCGCCGTGGCACTCGGAGGTGCCTTGGCCCTTCTGGCCATGTTGTCCCGCGGGACGTGCGGGTTCCCCCGGGGGACTCAAAAGGAAACTCTCGGCAGGTCAGCCCTTTCGGTTTGAAGATGCGTGGGAAAAATCTGGCGAGAGGAGCTTGCCGCCCACACAGATGGGTGAAACCTGTCACCCAAGATGAGAAAATGGATTTTTTTTTTTTCTGTTTGTTTGAGAGAGAGAGAGCAGTTGAAGCCGAAGCCGTCAGAGGCCAGGCGGAGAGCACAGCTATTATGAAAGCCATTCAAAGTGGGTTAGGGGTGACAGAAAGGTCAGCCTTCTGTGTTCTCCGCACAGTGGTTTCTGGAGGAGGGTGAACCCGAGCACAAGCGTGATCGCGGGCCTCCGGGGTTCGAGATCTGTACCCCCTTCCCTCCCCCTCCCCCCGCGCCCTGGGGCAGGACGGGGCCTGGTGTGGTTTCCGCGCACCTTCGGGCACATATGGACTGCAGTGGTCTCAGACGCGGCAGCCCCATCTGAAGCCTGGAATGAACTGTCTTCTTCGCTAAAAAAAAGAAAAAAAAAGAACAGCCAGGCAGCAGCAAACCCGGCGCAGGTGCGCGTCCTTACCGAGGGGGAGGCCTCCGTTCCAGACCGGGGGGGGGGGGGGGGCCACAGGCCGGTGGCTCCCTAGAGTCATCCAAGAGAAGGCAATTTCAGGTCAGCAGGGCCTCCCTCGCTTTCCGCCACCGAGGAAGCCTCTGCCTGAGCCACAAGGAGGGAAGGAAATTTCCCCAGAGGCCTGGACACCCGTCGGCCAGGTCGGCGGAGCAGGCGCTGTCTTCTTCCCAGGAGGAAGGAAGGACGCCCTGCCTTCCCAAAGGATGGGGTGCAGAGGGGTGGGGCGGAAAGAGGAGTACATGGGAGGGGCCTCCTGGAGGCCTCGGGGAGGGCCGGGCCGGCGTCTGGGCTGGCAGGAGTCCTCCTTCTCATCGGAGGAAATGGCAGCTGTCCGAGTGGCCAAAGCCAGCCACCACAGCCGGCAGAAGCAACGTTTCAGTAGAAGGAAGACCTGGATGGTTTTGCCACAAAGACACGGAAGGCATTGGCTGCAGACACAGAGAAGGGAGTCAGGTTTGTTCCTGTGTCTCTGGACTCGGCTTCAAGGCTTCCCATGCTCTCACAGAAAGTCCCTGAGGAGGGTCAGCAGCCAGAGTCCTCCCCCCTGCCCCTGTGCCTTTGCACAAGAGACAGGGTCTGTGTGTGGGACCCAAGGTCTTTGCAGAGATGGCCCTTCTCCGCCAGCAAGGACCCCCATGGAACCGCCGGGTGTTCTCAGAAAGAGGACCACACGCTCACGCCCAAACCAACTCTGGTTCAGCAGGCTGATCCGCTCCGAAATGTGCTAGGGGACCCAGCACAGGTGACCCGTGGGCCACACGGAGACGGTCCTTGAGGGTCACTGCTGCATCACCACTGTGGTCGGAGCTCGAGGAAACGGGTGAAATGAACTCACGGATCTGTCCCCGAATTTCATTCCGCCAGTGACCCCCGAACCTTGAATGAGGGCTTCTCCCTCAGCCCGTCAGCCCACCCAAGCGCCGGGGCCACAGCGGTGTGATTTCCTTCTCCGAGAGGAAGCTGCTTCCAGACAAACCACCTGAGAGGAGACGGTTCTACAGACAAAAGTCTTCACAGCCGCGATTTCTCCCACGGCTTGTGTTTCTATCTTCTAGGACGTGTCGCTCACCGGCAGATCCCTCCTCAATGGAAAAACGGCCCCTTCTCCAAGTCCGAAGTGGCTCCATCCATGTCCAAAATTCCAGCGTTCCAGGAAGAACTGGGAGTTCGGTGCTGACCGATACGCGATGGGGGAGGTTGGGTCGGGCATGGGCTCCTCGCCAGGTCCATACGCAGAATTCCGAAGGTCCGGGAACTTGGATACGGGGAAAATGGCCTCTTTCCCCTGACTTGGAACTAAAATTTAGATCTTCCCTCCACTATGAACGTAAACAACATGTCACACTAACGCAAGTCAGCAAGAGCTGGGACTTCGTCGCCGATGGAAACGACAGATACTTTCATATTTACAGACCCTCGAAACATCATCTCCGCTCCAAAACGAAGGTTGTCATTAGACCCGCTGGTCAAGTTTACTTAATGCATTAATCATTTAAAAAGGCATAGGATGGTACCAGTTCATAACTTTGTTCTAATTTTGAGAGGACCGTATTTCAACGAAGGTTTTCTTTGGAAGCCTCTATATTCATTTTCTTCATTTTAAAACATTCTGAGAAGCGGGCAGTAGGCTTTATAGGATTGCCCAAGGAGAGCAGGAGGCGAAAGAAAAAAAAAAGTTTAAGGAGTTTGGCTTCTGGCAGGTCTTTATGAAAGAGAAGAAGCAGATCAGCTCGCCGCCTCGCGGGTTCATTACTAACAGCGTTAGCAAATACAATCCGTCTAACGGGCTCTTGCCGGAACTTGGCCCAAGCGCCGGGGTTAGCTGTTAAGTCTGAACCATTTATAGGCTTGTTTCTACTACCGCACCGCGCCCGGACAGCTGTGGGAGTGGTTTTCTCTAAGCTGTTTTTATTTGACCAGAATGCAGACCATCCGGTGATTTAGAAAAAAGCCAACAAACAAAAAAACCTCTTTCACTAACCGATTCGCGATGGCAGCCCTTGACCTTCAGACCGTGTGTCCTCCTCCACACAAAGGGCTGTCTGTATCTGTTGTTTCTGGTCACGATAATACTGCAAAACAAGCAACCTCAAAACCAGTGACTTAAACCCTCAGCGTCTATGTAGCCCCCAGACCTGCAGTTGAGCGGGGGCGTTCTCATGAACTGACGCATGCTGGTCACCGAGACGCCCGCCCCGGCCGGCCACACATCACCTGAGCTCTCTCGTGTCTGCGGGTCGGCTGCCTGGCCGACGGTCGTGGCTGGGCTCACCCCCACGCCTGCGGTCGGTTGGTCGGTCAAAGGGGGGGGGGGCCGGCCTGCCTACAATGGCCTTGGCCAGGTGACAGCCCTGCTCCCCAGGGTCTCCCGCCTTGTTCGGCGGAGTGCTGGGCAGGTTTCCAGGACAACGAAGGCAAGCACAGAGCCTCGTGTGCTCTCCCAGAGCTTGGCACAACATCACTTTGGCCATATTCTGTTGGCCCAGAGCAAGCGTCAAGGTCAGCCCAGATTTGAGGTGTGGGAAGAGAGACCTCTCCGGACAGGGGCACTACCAGGTCACTCTGCAAAGTGTACGGGGCCGACCGAGGCGGAGACCCCCTCCGAGTCTGACCGTCTCCCGTCCTCGCACTTTCTGTTTCGCCCCAGTCTCTCCTCCTTCAGGGAAACACTTGCCGTCTCCTCCAGACACGCCCGTCCAGATACATGACGGCACGCAGGAGACTCTCCAAGGACTCATCGCCTGTGACAGCAAAGCAAGGAAGACCGAGTCAGAGGGGGTGGCCGGAAGGAACGCACACCTGCAGTGCAGAAGACTGCCACACGTGTTTCTGGATGAGGGCGCTAGACACTCCACGGCGGCTGCCCCTGGAAATGGGGCCGGGGGGTGGTGCCGGGAGAGGCACAATTTTGCTTTTCTCGTTATACCCTTCTATACCGCAGACTCATTTTCATTACACACCAGTATAACTTAAAAATTTTTTAATTAATTTCTTTTTTTTTAAGTTTATTTATTTTGAGAGAGAGAAAGAGCAGGGGAGGGACAGAGAGAGCAGGAGAGAGGGAATCTCAAGCAGGCTACGCACTGTCGGCACAGAGCCCGACACAGGGCTCGAATTCATGAACCCAAAATCATGACCTGAGCCGAAATCAAGAGTGGGACATTTAACCAACTGGGCCACGCAGGTACCCCTGAAAACTAATTTCTAAAAAGAGCAAATTCACATCAGCTCATGACTCTACTCAATTTCCCAATCCATAACCAAGTGCCCAGTTCCCATGAGCTCGGGTCATAACAGAGCTAACATCTTTCTACATTTACCCAAAGGGTCACCTACTCAACAGTAAGCGTGACCACATGAAGCCAGGAAGGGAAGGCCTGGGAGGAAGCAGCAGCCTGGACAGGATTTCTGCTCCCCTGCCGGGAGACCAGCCTGTCCATGGCCACCCCACCCCCCTGACTGTGTGAGAACAGAGCCATCCCTGGATTCCATGGTGCGAATGGACCACTGGACCTAAACGTGCTTGAACTCCAACGGGGGAGGAAGTATTACAGAGCGTCTCAGAGGCCAGATTCTAGTATCAGAAAAACATGACCGGATTCCTGGTGCCACTACCTACTAGCTATGGCCTGAAGCAAGTGACTGAGTCACTCTGTGCCTCAGTTTCTCCACCTGTCGAATGGGAGACATAACAGTAGCTACTTCAGAAGAATGTTGTGGAGACCACAGAAGATCAGAAAAGGGCCTTGCTGGGGCGCCTGGCTGCCTCAGTCAGTGGAGTGTCCTGTCCGCCTCTTGATCTTGGGGTTGTGGGTTCGAGCCCCACAATGGGTGTCAAGATCACTTGCAAAATAAGGTCCTTGCATAGTGGTTGCCATAAGAATCCCTCAAAAATGTGACAGCAGTTATCATTGAGAAAGTTGTCTACAGACACCTCTTCCTCTGTGAGGCCCTTTTCTCTCTGGGTACTGGTCAGCTAGGCAGTTGGGGGATTGAGTCACTGGGGTCATTGAAAGACCACTTAACTTACAGAGTAGTTTGTGGCGGTTTGAACACATGACCCCAAAGTTATATGGCCCTCTCCCCGTAAGAGGTGGGGCCTCTGGGCCAGCCTGGCACCGTTCTGACCAGTGGGGAACAGCCAGAGCCAGGTCAGAAAAAGATATGCAACTTCCCCCTGATTCTCGTGGACCCTTGCCCCGGGGAAGCCAAGGGCCATGGAAACCAAGTACCACGACCTCCATGCTGTAGAGGCCATGTGTGGGCACCCTACTTGGCAGCCAGCATCAAGCACCAGCCAGATAGCCTGACCTCCTGGTCAAGCTTTCAGGGGTGACCGCAACCCCAGCCAATGTCTGACTGCAACCACATGACAGACCCCAAGCCACAGATGCTCAGCCGTTTCTAGATTGGCGACCCACAGAATGGTGAGCACGATAAAGTGGTGAGTGCTTTAGAGCTCTAAGTTTTGTGGCAGCCGTAACAAGAACACAGCTGAATGGAGCACAAGCAAGGACTTCTTTTCAAGGACTCGTGACTGAGCCAAAAAGAATTTTCTGCCAAAGAAATATTAGGAAATCATGGAGCCCCTGGGTGGCTCAGTTGGTGAAGCGTTCAACGCTTGATTTTGGCTCAGGTCATGATCTCACACTTTGTGAGTTCAAGCCCCACATCTGGCTCTGTGCTGACAGCACGGAGCCTGCTTGGGGTTCTCTCTCTCTCCCTCTCTCTCTCCCCCTCCCCAGCTCATGCTATCTCTGTCTCTCTCAAAATTATGAAATAAACTTTAAAAAAAATTTTTTTAATATTACAAAATCAATTACTCCAAAACTCAATGGCTTAAGAAAGTGATGACGATTTTATTACATCTCAGGATTTTATGGGTCAGGAGTGAGAGCAGGGCTCAGCTGGGCGATTCTTCTATTTCATGTGATATTGATGGAGGCCGCTCGGTGGCATTAAGGGGGCAGATAGGCAGATCCGTTTGGGAGGAAGTCGTCAGGAAAGTTGGGGTCAGGGGAGGGAGGGGAAGCCACCACCACGTGCTCTGTGGTCCAGGAGTCTGCCCAGGCTTGGGTGCAGTGCTCTTGCACCTGCATGCACACACATGCACACACACACCTTCGGCAGAGCTTGAAGGTCCACAGCTGCATGTTTTTGAGGAGGAGCCCAAGGAGAGGGAGCAGGTGGGAACCTTCTCGATTCTGTGAGGCTGATGACATCGTCTGTTGCCGGGACGTCCCCCAGCACATGTTTGAAGGAGGTGTCAGCAGTGCCTTAGTGATCACATGGCATCGGTTAGAGCTTGGGTGCAGTGGTATCTGTCTGTCTGTCCTTGCACCCCCTGGTACTCGGCCTGGTATTTGGCCAAGTATTGGTCCACACTCCAAAGCAATGGCTGGTTTGTCTGACCATGGCAGGCAAGATAGGATGGCATCACAGGCAGAAGCCAGGGCTTGAAGGCCTGGCATACCCTGTCCGTGAACTGCGTGACCTTGGGCGAGTCACCTAACACATCTGAGGCTCAGCCCCTTCTTCTGTAAAATGAGGTTAATCACAGTACCTACCGGGCATGGAGAGAATGAGCAGGGGACAGTGGCTGAAAGGTCCTGGGCCGGGGGGAGACCGTGTCTGTCCTGCACACCGACCTGCCGTCGGTGCACAAGATCTCTGATGACTGAATTAAGATCGGACACAGCCCACACTCCCAGTCTTCTGAGTGTAAATTGGTGCTCACCACGCCATGTAGCTCTTGGATGCCCATCAGGTCTTAGATGGGCTCTTGGAATTGGGAGCCACCGGTGAAGGATTGTTGCGGGCTGACTTCTCTAGAAGCAGTTACTGAACTGGAGTTTGGGGTGCAAGATGTTTATCAGGGATCAGCACCCACAAAGGGAGGTGGGAGGAGGCGGGATTGAGCAGGGGGAGGCTCAACGGTAGTGTGAGCCTGACGAACCACAGCCAGCCGGGCAGGGAGCTCTAGAGCGGCCACCTATCAGAACACCCGGAAGCCTGACGCCCTCTATCCCTGCCTCTCAGGCACTGGCTGAAGTGGTCTGGGGTGACAGGGCTCTGGCCAGAGCTGCTCTCTGCACCACAGGTGGACCCTGGAGGAGTAGCCAGCTGGCGATTATGTATGGACCTCATTCCCTACGAGCTCTTGAGGGGAAATTCAGTTCATGGGGAACCTCCACCCAACCACAGGGACTTCTTCCTTCACCCCTAGTACCAAAATTAGTGTAACGAGTATGTTAAGGGTGGAAGAGAGCTCATCAAGAGTCAAATGTTGGAGAGACACATTTGCATGTCTTTTGTAGGTTTTTATAATATGAAAGCTAAAGAAGGATATTGAATGGGACATTAGCTATTGGGGCATCTGTACCAGTAAAATAGACATGATTTAGAGAAGCACTCCCAGCCCCAGGAGGATGCAGGCTCAGACCTCACTCAACTGCAGTGGGAGGGGCAGATAGGATGGGGGAGGAAAAGAGAGTATTGCAGAAGCACCATAGCCTCCGGGTTGTGATGACAACCACATTCTACAGTCACGGGATTTATTGATCGTGCACAGTAAACAACTTGTTGAATAAAGAGAGAGATTCCTTCTGAGCATCTAAAATGTATAAGGTTGGGGCACCTGGGTGGTTCAGTCAGTTAAGCGTCTGACTCTTGACTTCAGCTCAGGTCATGATTGCTCATGGTTTATAGGATCTAGCTCCGAGTCAGACTCGTGCTGGGCTCGGAGCCCCTTTGGGATTCTCTCCCTCTCCCTTTGTCCCTCCACTGCTTGTGAGCACTCTCTCTCTCTTTTTCTCTCAATAAATAAATAAATAAATAAATAAATAATAAATAAATAAATAAATAAATAAATAAATAAATAAATAAATATGTAGGGTGAGTATGCTGGAGCCCCTCGACCAGAGTGTAGGAGAAGGAAAAGCTCCAATGGAGAGGTCAAGTCCAGTACAGGACAGAGATCCTCAGGCACCAGTGCCAAGAGAGGTGGGGGATACTTTAGCTCTTCCTTTGACCTGAACCCTGTGGGAAGCTCCAACTTATCAGAGCAAATCAGAATTGGAGAACTGAGCACAGCATTCAAAGATTATAAACACAAAAGGGCTACATGGACACATGTGATAGCTGTTCATTTCTTGGAGCTGAAAGTCAATGTTCGAAGGTTTCATGCTTTGGGACAGCCTTCACTGGGTATTTGAGCCCTTCATGGAGCTACTACCCATCACCACCACTCTGGTAATTACCACAGTGGTAATGGCCTCCAGAGAAGGGGGACCATATCCATGGAAGGAGCCCACTGGGGTTGGTTGCTTTCTGGAGCAAGACTATTTGTAACAACTGCTATGAGCAAATGGAAGACATTATAACTGCACACCTGTCTTGCAAAAGTCAAGAGGCAGCAACCTGAGCTCCTCACTAGGCTGTGGGAAAGCACTGTATCCAGTCCTGCTCTAGCCCGCCCATCCTTGACCACTGACTCCTCTCAGGCTGCCCGTAGACAACAGAAGGGCATTACTACCCTAAGGACATAACATCACATTGCTCAAGGTTGTCAATCTTTATTTTTAAGAAGCTTCCTGATGACTGAGTTCTGATACATGAAGTATACATTAGAGAAATGACCAGTTTTAAATTTTAACAAATTTATTATTTCGACATAGTATATCTGCTATATACAAGATGTTACATGTGGAGTGAGGGCGTTGGGCACATACACCAGATCAGGAACACACACAAAGGTGCTTGCTGCTCTTTGGAAACCCAAAGAGGCCACCATATGCAACTTGTCTTGGGAACTATCTACAAGCCAGTCTTTAAACCATACAAGGATACCTCATGCTTGTCAGCCAAGGGGTATCACCTGACAGCGCCTTCCATACTACCCTCCATATCAGAGGCCACATGGCCCTTGGCTTTTCCACATTGCTAGAGTGTAAGCATCTTGAGGGAAGGCGTATTGTATCACTGTTCTAGTCTCAGTGAGTAGAGTGGGTCTGGCTCATAGTATATACACAAATGTTTGCGGAATGAATTACCATTCTGCAGGCCTGAATGACAGCCCAAAAAACCAAATCTCCAGTCATCCAAGTCGACTGCTTCAAAACAACAACCCCACTTGGATGCACATGTTGCGATGTATGGACTTAAAATTAGTTTTTTTTTTTAATTTTGTTAAAAAAGATCATTTCTCTTTTGGTAGTGAAAACACATCACATTTCATTCATTTTCTTGATTGTTCCCATTTATAAATCTCTAGTCAAATGTGATTATATCTATAACCCTCTGTTATCTTTATTTCTAAAAGTACTCCATGTATTTTCTAGAAATGTTGAGTGGCTTCTACACATTGGCTCTTCCAACATTTTCATCTTAGGATAAATCTGCTACCAAAACCTAGATTAGTTTGAATGTAAAATGGTCCTATTTATGCAATCATTTAAAAATGAATACAGTGTGCCACAAAACATACTTTCAGTCTTTGCCATATGATCGATTCAGTTGCAGCCTGTCTTTAATCCTACGTTGGAACTCTTAGGTCCGGGACGATGCAATAGTGACAGTCACATCCTAAAGGAAACCCTTGGAACTAAGCATGACCACTGTGCGTCGGAGTGCAACCCAGGGTTTGTCATTCTCAGTGTCCCACATCCCCCTCCTTAAAAGTCAGAAAAGAGAAAAGTAGAGTCCCTGGCATTCTTTTCCAACTCATGTGCGTTGGCCAAATGTGAGTTCTGTCCCAGCTCCCACTAAGTCTCCATTACAGAGTCTCCTAGGTAACTCTAAGCCAATGGAGACCCAGCAAGTATGTCATGGCTCACCCCCTTCTCCCTCCATCTCTCCCCTCTTCCTCAGCTCCACTGGGGCCCCCGTGACACATGGTATCAGAAGCAAAGTATCGAAAGGGCACTGAATGGCAAAGCCAAACCAGGTCATGTTCTTTCCACCTAACGGTGCAATGTTATTTAGGTTTGACCCATCCAAGTTCCTTCAAAGCCACCTGGGTCTCCTGGAAATGGTAGCCGAGCGATGGCTCTGTCCATACACTGGCCTTGGGGACGTCACCCTCCCCTCTACCATAAGTCGTGTTTCTTGCGTTGGGGCTCATGTCACTGGGCTGGTCCCAAACAAATGCTCATTTACCTCCAGCCTCCTGCACACAGGATAGGTTAGCAAGGACTTTGTATCACTGCCCACGTTCTGCTCCCTCTATTTCTCGCCGACACATACTTGAGACGTGGGCAGAGAGGGGGAGGATAAGGTGACAGAGTCCAGGTATTGGTGCCACATTTGGAAGTCATGGTCTTGGGACTGAAACCATGGTAATTCATAGCACACTGAGAAAATCAGACATTTCCTCTAGAACAAGCAGCAAAGCCAGGGTGGTTTGTGTGCTATTTGAATAGCCCCCCTTGGAAATACCACTGGCCTAACTGGAACAAGGCTGGGAAATAAGCTTGACCAGAGGAGAGAGGAAAACCAGGCAGCCGAGATGGCTTTAAGGTATTTTGAAGATTTTATTTCCTTCTCCCACCCTTACTCCTCACCCTCTAATGTGGCTACTGGATCGTTAATTGGACACATTTAAAATACAGAGGCAATGAAGAAAGTGACAAGTAATGGGTATTTTTATAATGATCATTAAAAAACACTTTTCTAATATATAAAAATTTTTTTAATGTTTATTTATTTTTGAGAGAGACAGAGCACAAGCAAGAGACGGGCAGAGAGAGGGAGACACAGAATCCGAAGCAGGTTCCAGTCTCCGAGCTGTCAGCACAGAGCCCGACGTGGGGCTTGAACTCCTGAGCAGTGAGATCATGACCTGAGCCAAAGTCAGACATTCAACCGACTGAGCCGCCCAGGCACCCCTATAAAATGTTTTCAAATGTGTCAGCCAAAGAGTTAAAACACATAAAGCAAAAGTGAGTTCTATTACTTTTTTTCCATCCTAATCTCTAAATCGAAAGCTTTTGAACGTGTGAGCGCTATCCAGTATGAAAAGGAGCAGCGAGGAGGCAGGTATCCTTCCAGCCGCCTGAGAAACAAGAGGGTCCATAGAATCAACCCATTTTATGGGAAGCAGAAAAGTGGGCCATCACAAAAGCTACCCGGCAGACTGAGCCCACAACAGAGCCAGGGCGCTCAGGAGCTCAGAGTCCCCTCACGGGCTGACCGCCCCGTGACAGGAGCGGACACGCAGAGTCCTTGTGCAGACTCTGTGGAGTCACGGAACCCCCCAGGAGCCCCGAGAGCACAGGGATGACGTGTCGGCATGGCTAGTCGACCAGGGGCTCACTGACCAGTCAAACAGACAGTTTCCAAAGAGGCACACGGTCCCTCCCTGGCTCAGAACAGATCAAGGAGGCCAGAGGAGAAGATCCGAGGTTATTTGAAAAGATTCTAGGTCAAGAATCTAGAAGACCTGGCATGGGCACCAGGCCCCAAAGTCGTGGTAGAAATTCCCCCCAAGATGGAAGTTTTCCAGAAACCTGTGCTTTTGTGGACTCCCGGTGGCAGTGGCCAGCATTCCGTGTCTCCTTGTGGAAGGGATGGCTTCGACACCAAAGCTACAGCTGTCCACAAGTGCACTGGGAAAATCGAACGCCTCCTCCGGCTCCATTAATGCTCAAGCAAGGGACGAAGCCAGGGTGGGCTGAAGAGCTGTCTATTGGTCCTCCTTGGAAAAGTGTTCGCATTGCAGCCGAGAGCCAATCCACAGTCTCACGGGACGGCCAGTCCACATGGAAAACTCCAGCTTGGAAATTCTAACGAAAGTAATTGTCCAAATTCATCCCTTTCTGGGATTTTTCTTTTCCCCTCACTTCCTTTTTCTTTCTTTTCAATGGTTTCCCTCTGGTCCCATCAGTGGGGAAGCTGTACCTGTGTTTCTCGTTACTTCCGACAGGGCCATCCACGTTGGAGCCAAGACCCCTCAGTAGGAGAGCGCTCCCGAGGTCGTCTCCAGCAGCATGGACGACAGCTTCACGCTTCCCTCTCTCCTCGTGAACGAGACCCACTGCGCCTGGCTGATGCAACCCAAGCTCTTCAGGGTCTTCATAAGATCCCGGCGGAACCTCTCGCCCACGAAAACATAGAGCACGGGGTTCAGGCAGCTGTGGAAGAAGGCGATGGTTTGAGTGACCTGGAAGCAGATGTCAATATTGATGGAAATGTAACACTCGGAAATGAACGCGGTGTAAGCATCGATGGTCTGCACCAACAGAATGCAGTTGTAGGGGAACTGAGAAAGGAAGAAGACCGTAAGGACGGTGATGGTCACCTTCAGGGCCTTGTGCTTGGAGGACTTCTTGGCTTGTAACAGAGTGTGAATGATGATGGTATAGCAGCAAGCCATGACCACGAAAGGAAGGAAAAAGCCCAGGATGACCTTCAGGGTTAAGACCACCGACTTCACTTTGGTGCTGTCGTCACTGGGGTAAACCATGGTGCAGATGGTAATGTCGGATTCCTTCCTGAGTTGGCTATACAGGATTTCGGGGATGCAGAGGGTGGCCGCCAGCACCCAGACAGCCAAGCAGACCATTTTGCTGTACACGAGCCTCCTCTGCCTCCAGGTCTGCGCCTTCATGGCCTGAGCAATGGCGATGTACCTGTCCACGCTGATGCACATGATCAGCAGCACGCAGCTGTAGAAGTTCATCTTGTACGTGCTGTTGACCACCTTGCACAGGAAGGTGTGGAATCTCCACTGGTCTGCGGCGGCCAGGGCCCAGAAAGGAAGCGTGACGAGAAAGAGAAGGTCGGCGATGGCCAAGTTCAAAAGGAACATGTCGGTCATGGTCTTCACTCTCGTGCAGTACCAGTAGACGAGGATGACCAGACTGTTGCCCAAGGTGCCCACGAAGAACACGAGCCAGTACAAGGGCGGGAGGAAGTAGCTCACAAACTTCCGGACGTTGTTTTTCTCACAGAAAAGTTCGGCGAGGTTTGGGTAGTCATCTAGAGGAGACGTGGGGTGGTAACTGTAATCGTCGGACACATTAGAGACGAAACCCTGCAAGGAGACACCAGACACCATTAGGTCAAGGACAATCCTTTGGAGGATCTCAGAATGGCAGAGGCATGGACCGTGTGACCCTCCCAGCCCCCAGAAGTCTATGACAAGACAGAGAGATGTATGCAGGGAAAGCAGGAATTTCTGAGGGCACCTGCCCGCGTCACGACAGATTTATACAGCCCGTGACTATCTAGCACACACCTACGCCGTGTCAGGTACTGCGGACATGCCAAAAACGCAGTAGCAGGTAAGTCAGACGTGGTTCCGGCTCTCGTGGAACCCACCTGCTGGCGGAGGGCACACACCAAGCAAATGAACAATCACAGGACACAGGACAAGGGATCGGATGTGGTAAGACCCCCGTGGGGACCAATGACAGGCACAAACTCGTATCGAACTCTGAACAATTCTGATTTCTCTTCTCTATTCCATTCTTCCAGAAAGGTCCTCAGGAGCTCCTAAACTTTTCTGGGTCTAGATTCCTCTGCGTCTTCTGTAAGCTATGTGTGCTCTGCTCCTGAAACACCAACACACTTACACACACACACACACACACACACACACACACTCACACTCACATGCACACACACATTCATACCCTCTCGCATACATGCACCAGCACTGGGACAGGGTACACAGCTTTCAGGATCCCTTGTTCAAACTTTGTTAAGAATTTTAAGGGGCGCCCGGGTGGCTCAGTCGGCTAAGCGTCTGACCGGCTCAGGTCATTATCTCACGGTCTGTGAGTTTGAGCCCCG
The DNA here is from genome assembly GCA_030068075.1 of Paguma larvata. Lineage (NCBI taxonomy): Eukaryota > Metazoa > Chordata > Mammalia > Carnivora > Viverridae > Paguma > Paguma larvata. The sequence continues at coordinate 14,783,875 of CM057842.1, read as the reverse complement.
CGTTGGGCTCTGTACTGACGGCTCAGAGCCTGGAACCTGCTTTGGATTCTATGTCTCCCTCTCTCTCTGCCCTTCCCTTGCTTGCACTCTGTCTCTTTCCCTCTCAAAAATAAACATTAAAAAAATGTTTTAATTTAAAAAAAAATAAAGATTTCCTTCCAGCTTCAGCCGTTACCTGGAATTCCAGTGTCTTGGGAGGACAGATCCCCTGGGTGACACGTATTTTGGGGAGGATGCCGGGAGACTCCTCCCAAAGCTGGACCTGGCAGCCCGGCACCGTTGTGGCCCCACAGGGAGGTTGTCCCCCTGAGAGGTGGGGCTTGAGTAGACTTGGAGCGAAAAGAACTTTTAGGGCATGGAGACCCCATGATGGGGATCGGTGTAGCTTTAACGGGTCGGCACGATGACATTTTGGGGAAAAGTCGTCTGCTCATGCAGATGAGCAGGTGTTCACCGTGAATCCACACAATGAGTAAGCGTGAAACTGCTTTCATAGAGGTTCTTACTCCTTTTTTCTTTTCTTTTTTCCTTTTCTCTTCTCTTCTCTTTCTTCTCTTCCCTTCCCTTCTCCTCCCTTTTCTCTTCGTCCTTCTTTCCTTCCTTCCTTTCTTGTTTTGTTTCTTTTTCTACATTTTTTCAGTGAGGGGGTCAACTACCTTTAATAGACTGTCACATGAGCCTGAGCCCCAAGCTCTAAGGCAGGGAAGCAAACAGCACCCGCATTCACAAATACAGCCCCAGGGTATGGTGGAGTGGGGGGGATTCCTTAGCATTTCCAGTGCCCCAGGAGACCCAGCCTTCTCCACTGCCCCGTAAAGGGGCCCACGACCACTGCTCCCCGGCACTGACCCCAGAATGTGTCCCACTCGAAGCCCAAGGCGTGCGTCCTCCAGTTGGCTGAGGGCAGAGGACACGGTGCTCCAGCACAGAGCTACGTCTAGTTACGCCCCCCCCTCCAGGCATATTTTAAAAGCGATTTGACTCACACACACAAACCTGGATTTGTATACATTTTGTCAAGCCCTCATTTGTTGTGAAGACCAAGGTAGGCCCACATCATCCTTACAAGATAAAAGGGTTGGCCACCTTAATGAGGATGACAGTGTAGGAGTTCACGTCCCAGGCCAGGGGAGTCCTGGAAAAATATGTCCCCCCCACCATGCTGGGACTCAGGCTCCTAGCTCTGCACATGCGCAATGGTATACATCCTGTGAATGTGAGACCGGCATCCTCCGAAAACTCCCCGGCAAGCGGAAACGGCACTGTTTACCAACGTGTTTTATTCACTATAGTTGGGGCACCTAGTGCACGCCCGACCCGGTGCCGCGGCCGTGACGTGCGCGTACGGTGTCAGCCTCACATTCCAGGCGGGGACAGGAAGACGTGTCTCAGATGAGGGGCGCCCGGCTCCCATGGGGACTCTGGGATAAGGAAGCCATTCCTCCCAGCTGGCCTGCTCCCTGAGCCGCCCCGGAGGCAGTGTTCTTGCTGGAGAAGCTACCCAGCCAGGCGGCTCTCAGAGCCTCGGGCAGCAGGAGAAGATCCCAGGAGAGGAGGATCGGCGGAAGGACGGGATAATCCACACGCTCCCAGTCTAGTTCCTATCCAAGAGCCCATGCCAGAACCTTCTAGAACCTGCCTAGAACAACTTCCTACATTCTCCCTGGCACCATTCCTAAAGTCTACATCGGGGTGGTGTCTAAGGAGCCCTCCGTGTGGCGCACTCTCTCCTTCCTGAGAGCACGGCCTCTGGGGGCTGGTTCACAGAACTCTCCGTCCTACTCACTAAGACCGACCCAAGCGTCACAGGATGCTTGACCTGTGTCCCCAGCGAGGCTGTGACCCACGGGCCCCAGCGCCCTCTGCTCAGGCAAGAATCAGAAGCAACAGCCCGGGGCGCCTGGGTGGCTCTGCTGGTTGAGCGTTGTCCAATCTTGGCTCAGGTCATGATCTCACAGTTCGTGGGTTCAAGCCCCACGTTGGGCTCTGTGCTGACCGCTCAGAGCCTGGAGCCTGCAGCCTGCTTTGGATTCTGTATCTCCCTCTGTCTCTGCTCCTCCCCTGCTTGCACTGTCTCTCAACAATAAATAAATATTAAAAAAAAAAGAAGAAGAAAAGAAAAGGAGAGAAAGAAAAGAAAAGGAAAAAGCAGCAGCCAAGCATCAAGAGCTAAGCACCTTCCGGGGCAGGAAGAAGGCGCCTGGATTTTCAGGGGTCTCCTGCACTGACTCATGTTGTCTCTGGAAGCCTTCCACCAGCCTCAGGCCTCTCATCCCCACCTCTAGGCAGAGAACAGGGCCGAGGGCACAGTCTGTGTCCCGCAAGGCTGTGTCCCTCATTTCTCCTTAGCACCAAGGTGGGCACCTGGGTGGGGGAAGGGGTACGAGAAGGAAAGATGGAGGGAGGGAGGGGTGTGAGCTGGTCAGGAGGAGTGGGAATGGCCGGCCTCCGTCTCTTGGGTGCTCTGTCCCCACACTTGAGGAAGTCAGACTTCCAAACAGTAAGACCTGGATCTCCGAGCCTTTGACATTTGTCCACAGGGAGCACCCCCGGGGATGCTGGGGGCACTGAGCGTTCTGCAGGTCTCCTCCTCTGGTTCACCGTGAGACCCTGACCCCTCACCCACTCTCCCAGCCTCAGTTTCCTCATCGGCAAACATGGCTCTGCCTTTGCGGTGAGGTTGAGGGAAGGCGGTGTCCTGGGTGCTGACGGGCTCACAGCCCTTCCTCGGAAAAGTGGCCACTGGGATGTCATGGGTTATTTCCCAATAGCCATAAAAGTCCCATCTTTCCCCCATTTGGGTGCTGCTGGCCAACTCTTGACCATAAAAGGTCATTATCGAGACGTATTTTTCTTCCTCTCTGGGGCTGCCTCGCTGAGTCTAGATATCTTCCAAGATCCCAAATGACAAAACCAAATCGGACTCAGAGACAGCCCCGGCTCGGCCGCCCCAACCGAGCCGTTTCCACCACATCAGGGACGAAAGGCAAATTCTAATGACAGGAGAAACTAAGGGTCTGATTCTGGTCAGAAAAAATAGACTTACCTCGTTTACTTCACCAGATTCAAGTTAACCGTCTCTTTTGTTGTTATGCATACGCAACAACACACGGGCACTACTAAACATCGTTAGCACAGCGTCGCCGACTCATGTGAGGGCAACAATCGCAACCACCCATCTCCGTAGACCTTGGAACCCGTAGACCAGTGTACCCTGCAGGGCAGGCTGTCAGCCCCACTAAGAAGGCTTGATTTCAACTACTGACTTGTAAAACCCAGCCTTTCCCTTTGAGAAAAGCAAAATTAAAGCAGTTAGACATGTCTGTGAGGCATTGATGAGGACGGCAAACACACAGCAATTTGATTTGATTCTGTATTTGATTCCATCTGGCTATAAAATCCCAAGCGACTCTGTGGATAACGAATTTACTCGCTATTTTTGTTAGCCTCTTTGTCTCCTTTAGAGAAATACAGGCTCTTCTGTGGTTTTTGAGGAGTCCGTGTCCTGTTGTGTAAGAAACAGAACTGATGGGCTCACCACGGGTTTATTCAAAACGAATTATGAGGGCGCTTGGGTGGCTCAGTCGGTAGGCGTCCGACTCTTGATGTCGGCTCAGGTCATGATCTCATGGTTCGTGAGTTCGAGCCCCATGTTGACAGCAAGGAGCCTGCTTGGGATTCTCCCTCTCTCTTCTCTCTCTCTGTCTCTTTCTGCCTCTTCCCTGCTCATGCACTCTCTCAAAACGAAATAAATAAACATTAAAAAAAAAAACAAATTCTAGATTGTCCCATATCCTCTTTTGTCTTAGTTTCAGAACAAACACATGGAACTAAACACATTCAGTTAAAAGTCATGCAACCTCCTACCTAGTAATAAGATCTAAAATAGCATGTTCCTCTCACTTCACCGCAAACCCTGAAGCCATTCCGGCTTCTCGTGTTTGTAAGGCCCTCTATACTGGCGTTGACCGCCCGTATGGGGTACGGCTCAGCAGAGAGCCTATCCCTGGGAACCCACACAGAGAAATCTCTCCTCCACAGTGGGTTCCTTCCCACACCACCCCCCCCCAAAGCAGACAAGATGACGGTGCATTTCCACAAAAAAAAAAAAAAAAAAGGAAAAATATTCCATGCTCATGGATTGGAAGAAAAAGTATTGTTAAAATGTCGACACTACCCAAAGCAATCTACACATTCAATGCAATCCCTACCAAAATAACACCAGCTTTCTTCACAGAGCTAGAACAAACAATCCTAAAATTTGTATGGAACTGGAAAAGACCGCAGATAGCTAAAGCAATCTTGAAAGAGAAAACCAAAGCTGGAGACATCACAATCCCAGACTCCAAGCTGTATTACAAAGCTGTGATCCTCAGGACAGTACAGAGTAGGGTGCTGGCACAAACACAGACACTCAGATCAATGGCACAGAACAGAGAACCCAGAAGTGGACCCACAAACCGTACGGCCAACTCATCTCTGACAAAGCAGGCAAGAGTATCCGACAGAGTAGACAGTCTCTTCAGCAAGTGGTGCTGGGAAAGCTGGACAGCGACACGCAGAACAATGAACGTGGGCCACTTTCTGACAGTGCGTTTCAAGGAGCCTAAGGAACATGGCTGTACTCACCGTGAGTTCCGTGGGCACCATGGTGGGTCAGACGCAAGCTTGCTTCTAGAAAGAGAAGGCAGAAATCAAAAAGAGGGCTGTCTCACAAATGAACAGTAATAAACGCCTAAACATGGAGATTGGATGTTAAGTCTGCGTGTTCTTGTGCAAAAACGTAAAACTCCCAGGCAAGAGTTAGAGTCCATGCTATACTGACCCCAACCCAAATATCCGAGGCTTCAAAATGAGCTTGGTTGTTGACATAAAAAGGAGAGAAACCTCTCCCCTAGGAGCCCCTTTGGGGACTTCGTGTTTTCCCAGCCCGTCCTTTGTACATGAGCTCGTTTTCTCTTGACTCAACTTGTCAATCAGAATCTGTGTTGCTAAATGCCCCCATCCTTATTCTACCAACCAGAGGGCTTCCTGAAGATCACGGGACAGAGGTGGACTTGGGAACTCTCTGGGCCCCGACTCCGCAGGGGACGGGCCTCTGGGTCACAAGGTGGCAAATCCCCCGGGGGACGAGGGGCTGGCATTGGCCAGGATCAGGGTCCCTCTCCCACGGGGGGCCCAGAGCCCCGGCACCTACCAATGTGCTTCCTTTACAAGCTCAGGACGGGAAAACAGGCCCTCTCTCCTCTGTCCCCCGACTCCGGCAGGAAAAGGAATCCCAGGATTGGTTTAGCAAAGAAAAGGGCAAAGGCCTCCAACCTGACTTCGAGAAATCTCAGCTGTCGTGTGTGTACATTTTGAATCTCCATAAACCCAGCCCTCCGTGACTCAGGGAACAATAGCTTGCCTCTCTTCAAGGACCTGTTTCCGCCGGAGCCAGGCGTTTTTTATACTTTCAGCCAGAAAAAGTTCCCAGGAAACATGTCCAGCACCACACCCCAAGTTTCTAGAAGAAAACAATTCTCCTTAATAGATCCAACCCTCACCTGTCAGTTTCCTTTCCATAACACAACATCGTGACTCATCCTTCTTTTCTGAAAGTATGGTGGTTTTCAGCATCTAACGGTGGTACAACCACTTTGGAAAACCGTTTGTCAGTTTCTTAAAAAACATAGGGGCGCCCGGGTGGCTCAGTCCAGCAAGCGTCCGACTTTAGCTCGGGTCGTGATCTCGCAGTTCCTGGGTTCGAGCCCTGCGACGGGCTCTGTGCTGACAGCTCAGAGCCTGGAGCCTGCTTCGGATTCTGTGTCTCCCTCTCTCTCTCTGTCCCTCCCCCACTCGTGCTCTTGCTCTCTCTCAAAAATAAATAAATAAGCATTTTTTAAAAAGTTATACATACGCCCAACGTGTGATCTAACCATCCCCTTGCTATGTCCTTCCGTAAGAAAAATGCAAGCACGTGCCCACACAGAGACTGGTACAGGAACGTTCACGGCGGCTCCATTTGTAACAGCAATTACCGGGAACAAGGCCAATACCGGACACCCCGTCCAGTACCGGGAAGGGATGCGTGAACTGTGGGCATTAGCCACACAACGGAATCAGCACGAGCAACTGATACTCACAGTTATACAGGTGAATCTCAGAATAATTATGATATAAAGACGCCAGACCAAAGCTCACATACAGTGCGATCCCACTTACGTAAAGTTCTAGAAAGTGCAAAGTAATCTAGCGTGAGAGAACACAGACCGGTGATTTCCTGGTGAGAGAGAGAGAAGAGGCCAGGGAGAGTGTGTGGGGGGGGGAGGGCACAGAGGCTCACGAGGGAACCTTTGGGGGTGACGCGTAGACTCGCGGTACTCATCGTGTGAAAGTTTCGTGGGTATACGTATGTCACAACTTGTATGCTGCACTGTAAATATTTGTGGTCTTTTGCAGTTGGACCTCAGTAGAGTGGCTCAGCTAAAGAAAGGAAGATAAGTGGGCGCGTGTGACAGTTTTCGGGCTTACTTCCCTCCTCAGAGTCCTGTCTGGCCTTAAGCAGGTGAGGAGGAAGGCGGCCAGAACTTCTTCCTTGAAACCGTCTTGCCAGCCGCTTCTCAAAAATGCCGTGGGGTGCCTTATGCCGTTCTCTCGGAATCGAGGGCTCAAAATGAACTTGGGTTTTTAAGCTTAGATTAGAGTGATAGACAGATGATAAACACATAGATAGACAGATGATAGGAAGACAGAAAGATTATAAACAAATAGATTAGACAGATGACAGATAAATAGATTATAGACAAATATATAGACAGATGAGATAGATACATAGATAGACAGACAGATAGATAGATAGACAGACAGATAAAAGACAGGTAACAGAAACAGATAATTCGTGTGTATGCGCACGCGTGTTTGTGTCGTGCACATGCTTCCTGGCACCGTCCCCACAGCAATGACCCAGCAGAAAAGCACCTCGCGCCCTGATCTTGGTCTCTGAATACCTTCTCCCACCGAAAGGAAGCAGGACTCTGGAGAAAGGTCCGATTCCACAGCGAGGGCGGGGGGATTACAAGACGCGCCCCGAACTGATTTTTTGCATCAGGAAGCAAGCAGGTGTTCAAAGGACCGCGAGGTCCCGTCCAAAGGACATAGGTGCCAACTCGACGGGGGCTCCCACCAGCCAAAGCAGAGGTAACTTGGGCACCAGATTAAATAATTACTGAGGGTCTCCGCTGCAGCATATCCAACCACGTGAGGATCCGGGGGTCCGTACCGAGGAAAATCAACGAGAACCTGAACGAAGAGGCGAGAAAGCTCTTCTTACAGCGCCAACTAGTACACATATAAAGGAATCCTGGGATGAGAAGCTCGCCAAGGGACGCGGAAGTTAGCGGGTGGATGATTGGTGAGGAACAGGTGTTACCTCCTCTCAGAGGGCGACCCCCCAGATTACATGCCATCCCATCGACTTTACCATCCTCCATTTTTTTTCCTGAATCATGCTCTAAAAAATACAATCTTTTTTAAAAATGCCCAGTTAAATTTGGAACTTCCCGACTTTTTACGGCTTGGGGAACAGGGAGTTTGGTTTTTGAGACATGAGCCAGAAAACACCACACATATTTCTAGTACCTGCAGCTTAGTCACTTCTGTTCTACTTGCATAGAAAGACTTGAATATTCCGGGCGCCCTGGGGGGCTCAGTGGGTTGAGCGTCCAACTTCGGTTCAGGTCGCGATCTCACTCTTCGTGGGGGTTCAAGGTTCGCGTCGGGCTCTGTGCTGACAGCTCGGAGCCTGGAGCCTGCTTCGGATTCTGTGTCTCCCTCTCTCTCTGCCTGTCCCCTGCTCACACTCTGTCTCTCTGTCTCTCAAAAATGAATAAAAGTTAAAAAAAATTAAAACAAAAGAAGACTCGACTATTCGTCGGAGAAGATCAACAAAGACCAGCTCCCAAGGAAAGAAGCCACATAAAAAAGAAACAGTGGCTTTGGTTATGGCTCGTGAGAGCTAGTTAGTTTTGGGTTGAAGGTAAGCCCTGATGATAATGATGCTGGGAGGGTTCAGGGAAGAGGCCTCCGCATCGCTATGGGGACTGTAAATTGCGTGTCCCGTGCTCGCCAGCCTTCAAGAGCCAGCAAAAAGAAAAAGTCACCTTCTTAATGAAGCCCTCCTGGGTTTCCCCAAAGCTGGAGACAGGATGGTTGATATTTGCACCTCTCCTGCCCCCTTGCCCTTGCCCTGTGCAGCCTTTCCGGAGGGTGAAGCTACACCTGTCAGATTTACAAAGCACGGCAGCCCTGACTCAGCCCTTCATCTGCCGGGAACGTGTTCCACTGCTCTTCTCACAAAAGAACACAAAGATACGTATATGGAGATGCGTGTGGCACTGTTTTTGCAAAACAAACAAACAAACCTAGAAATAACCTAAATACCCAGCAATTGGCCATATTCTGATACAGCTTTCAATAAAACACAAGGACCCCGGGAGTTCCTTGGGGGGCTCAGCTGGTTAAACGTCCAACTCTTGATCTCGGCCCAGGTCATGCTCTCCCGGCTCGTCAGTTCGAGCCCCGCATCGAGCTCGGTGCTGACAGCGCGGAGCCTGCTTGGGATTTGCTCTCCCTCCCTCTCTGCCCCACCCACTCACTCCCGCGCGCACTGTCTCTCAAAATAAATAAGTAAACATTAAAAAAAAAAAAAAAACTCTGCACAGGCCTCCCATAAATGGAATAAAATAGAGCCCACGCTGATACGAGATCACAGAGAGTGGTAGGAGAGAGGGTGGCGAAAGACTATGTTGCGTGGTCTTTTTATAAAAAAAAAAATAGGTAAAAGCTACACACTTCACACCGCTCATCAGCACTGAAACGTTTTCCGGAAGGAGATTGAACGAGTAGGACCGGTGGAAAGTGAGACTTTCAGGTTTTTTCCCCCTTTAGGTTATGTAAACTATTTAAATACATTACTTTGTGCCTGAAATTTTATTTTAAGGACCATCGTAAAAATAACTCTCGTCAACTTATTTTTTTTTTCTTAAGAAGCCCCAGCCCGCTTCCCTTCCGTATACCTGCTTACAAAGCTCATCCCCAGAGCGCACTCACGGCGGCTCCAGCCAGGGGCCTGGGCGGCAGTCAGGGCTCGTCACTAAATTCTCAGCGTCTTCGGGTGGCAACTTTGGCTTCCTACGTTAGCTTTCCAGGAAGGTTTATTTTTCTGCTGTGGTAAATGTGTTTCAGACTCATGGAGAACCAAAGAGCAAACGCAAAACACATTCCTCCCTAGACTCATCACTGAAAGACAGTGCTGACAGGGGTGCCTGGGGGGCTTAGTCGGTTAAGCGGCCGACTTCAGCTCAGGTCATGATCTTGCAATTTGTGAGTTCGAGCCCCGCATCAGGCTCTGTGCTGACAGCTCAGAGCCTGGAGCCTGCTTCGGATTCTGTGTCTCCCTCTCTCTCTACTCCTCCCCTATTCATGCTCTGTCTCTCTCTCTCTCTCTCTCAAGAATAAATTAATATTTAAAAAAAATTTTTTTAAAGACAGACACTGCTAACCGCTCTCCCTCTCTCTCCCTTCTCCGTCATCAGAATGTTGTCCCCAGATGTCACTGCCCTGGTTGCAAAGCCTCCCAGCTTGCTTTCATTTTCTTCTCGCCCCTGAGAAGGAGGCAAACGCCCACACACAACAAAACATACTGAACACAGGCCCCTCTCGGGGCCGCTCCCCGGTGGGGCCCCGGGTGGCCCCACTACATCTCTGCAACCGCTCAGGTCTGAAAAGCCTGCCCGTGTGCCGGAGCGTTATGGGACTGGGGCGGGGGGGGGGGGGGGTTGGGGGGAAGCACCGTGGACGCCCGTTTGAAATCCCCCATCTGTCCCTCGGTCCCTCCCTTTCTGCCTGGGGGACCATGACAAGAAGTCACCGGCCCTCCCCGAGCCTAGTTGCCTCAGCCGTAAAATGGAGGTGAGAGCCCAGCCTCCTGCAAAGGCCAAGTGCAATGCTCTTCGTGGCACGCAGAGGGCTCCGTGGGGAGGAGGGAACATGCCTCAGCCCCAGCCCACCCATTCAGTGTCTTGAGACTGATACACCTGCTTGGCTCCAACACTGAGTGGGACACGATCTGCGTCCTCAAGAGGCTCTCATTCAAGTACGATGAGCATGTCATCGCCGCAGAGGCCCTCAATGCTAAATGCTACGAGTCGCTCTGGGAATTAGGAGGAGGAAGCCATGACTCCAGGGCTGGGGGAAACCCAGGAGGGCTTCACGGAGGAGGTGACATGTTTGCCGACCCCCCCTCCCCTTGAAGGCCAGAGAGCCTGGAGACGTGCGATGAGGGGAGAGAACATTGCTCGCGGACCGGGAAACATATCAACAAAGGCATGAAGGCCAGAAAACAGGAAGCGTGCACAGGAACCTTGGTGGTGGAAGGGGGAGTTGCTAATTCATAAAAAAAAAAAAAAAGAAAGAAAGAAAGAAAAAAAATAGTACCTATGAGAAACCTTAGGCTGGCATCCATGCCTGCCTGACCGTTATTTTTTGTTCCCGGCCGTCCTTAAGTGATCAACACGCAAATCATCGTGGGGGGACCCCTGGGGGGCTCAGTCGGCTGAGTGTCGGACTCTGGCTCAGGTCACGATCTCACAGGTCGTGACTTCGAGCCCCGCATCGGGCTCGCTGCTATCGCCTGTCAGCGCAGCGCCCGCTTTGGATCCTCTGTCTCTCCCTCTCTCTCGGCCCTTCCCCTGCTCGCTCTCTCAATAAGCAAATAAGTAAGTAAATAAATAATAGAACAACACCATCGTGGAGCCGCTGCGGCTGCAGCGTTTTCCGGTCCCGGCTCCCTGCAGCCGGTGAGGTGGACGCAGACGCTACCGGGAGCCGGGAATCCAGGTGTCACTTCCGCTTTTGTCCCGCTCGCTACCCTGAGATTGAAGCATCTCTTGCGTTTGTTGGTAGCTCTGCTGTTTTCACCGGGCAGGAAAGTGGGGTCTCTGAGCCATCTATCCGGCCGGCCGCTCCCGGCCCCGCAGCAGATGGATGCTGCGCTGAGTGGCCTGGGAGGGAGGAGTCCTTGAACTTGGCCGGGGCGGGGCGGCGGGGTGGGGGTTGGGGGTGCTGCAGAGCAGATAGACAGATACGGAGAAAAGAGGCGTCGAGCTCCAGGGCCTGAAATGGCAGTTCGACTTGGGCCCGTTCAGCGGGGGGAGGAGGAGACGGGCTCTGGGGGGCTGGGGGCTGCCGCCCGTTTCCAGCTGCGGGCTCCTCAGCCGCCCACCCGGCTGGCGGCCACGGCAGCTACGGAGCAATAGCTCGCAGAGAACTAGAGAGGGCTGGGGGTGTTTGGAAGAACACAGAATAGTCACGGATGAGTCACTGAAAATAAAGTAGCTTTGCTTTTTTTCTGATTATAAAGGAGATTTTGCGCATCCTTGTAATGTACCCAAAAAAAAACAAAACAAAACAAAAAACCCCAAAGCAAATATATACATGGTATATAGAAATATATACATGGTATATGGTATATATACAAGAAAATAAACACGGCCCAAACACCCCTTTCTTGGGTTAGCACTGTTCACTCTCTTTACGCTTTTTCTCTGCAGCGTAACCTCACACACACGCACACTTCGTGGGAAGGGGATCGGACCACCACACAAACCGTGGTCCATCTTGCGTCCCCATTAACCCTCTTTCTGGCCCGCGTTTCACGCCAGACGACTAGATGGACGTGGGGTATTCTGCTGTCTGGCGAGGCCACGGTTCACTCAACCAGTCACCTCCTGGAGCAGAGTTTGCTTGTTTCTGGTCTTTCACTGCTACGGAGAAGGCTGCCCCAAACATCCTGTCCGGGGCGGTGGGCAGCCTCTCGGCCCCAACGAACTCCTGGGGGCTTTGCTTTCCCAGTCCCGACCCCCTTCTTGTCACCTGTCCGCAGCACCTGCTTCTCCCTCCTGTAAGTTACAAATCACAGAACTGACTGCCTTGAACCTTTGCTTCACACGCGTGGGTGGGAGGGAGCCTTCTTACTCATCCCTGGAAACCCGGGCAGGCCTCGGCCGGATTCGCCTTTGCCTTCCTGGAAGCTTCTAGCAAAGTGCCTCGGGCTCGTGACCACTGAGCAAATGAGTGGATTTTAGAAGTCATCGCGGAAACACACCACGGGGGGCACAGGAGACGCCGAGGAGGGTGAGACTCACCGTGGAGGGCAGCGGGAGGCACTCCTGGAGAAGGTAGGCCCCCGGCTCCGTCTGGGGGAGGGCTGGCCTGCTCTCTCTGCCTGGGATCGGGGCCAAGGCTTCTGTGAGTGCCGTGCGGCAATATCAGTGAAAACACTATAAAGGAAGTCAGGCCACCCCTACCTGTGTTGTCACTGGTGGGGTGGCCTGAGAGGGTGGGGAGCAGGGAGCCACCAGCTGCAGCTCCAACCATCGGCAGCATCGGTGATTTGCAAACAGCAGCAAAAACCCAAGAAGTGCTGGGCTAAGGGAAACCATCTTCTCTGAAGATGCGCACGCAGACCCACGGCTACAAAAGTTCTTTTCCTCGACAGCACAGCCGCTCCCGGGAAAAGGGGAAAGGAGGGGCTGTTGAAAAGGCCCCTTGAAAAAGCCAAGTCTCGCCAGGCTGCGGGTGCGAGTGTGTAGGGTTTCCCTGGGTGGTGTGGCCTGGACGGGCCTGTGCGGGACCGTCTCCCCCAGCCGTGTCCATTGCCACGTAACCCCTTTTCTGGCCTGGACAAAGGCCGAAAGTAGCTACTGGCCACATGCGCCTTTTTCAGTTCAAACTAATTAAAATGAAACTAGTTCTTTAGTCACACCAGCCCCATTACCAGGGCTGGATGGCCACACGCAGCTAGCGGCTTCCGTAGCAGGCCGCGCGCACCTCTACAGACCCTGTTGGACGGTGGCCCTCCTTTAGAAGGTCATGGGTGTAATACACACCTAGGAACCCAGGGAATGCTGGAGGGCCGCAAAATACCTTAAAACTGGGGTCAGAGGGGCAGCTGCAGGACCCAGTGGGTTAGGCGTCCGACTTCGGCTCCGGTCATGATCTCGAGGTCTGTGAGTTCGAGCCCCGCGTCGGGCTCTGTGCTGACGGCTCGGAGCCTGGAGCCTGCTTCGGAGTCTGTGTCTCCCTCTCTCTCTCTCTGGCCCCTCTCCAGCTCGCACTCTGTCTCTCTCTCAAAAATAAAATAAAAACATAAAAAAAAATTTTTTTAAGCAGACACAAAGTTGTATAGTTAAGGAAGCTAACAGGTGAAGTCTTCCAGCCCACAGCTACGGTAGGGCCTCCAGTTGCAACATGATCGCACCTCCTTCTGGGCCCCAGGGTCGGGTGCTGTGCCTGGCAGTCGAAGGGCGTTCAGGGGGTAATCGCGGACTAGAAGCCACAGCCCATAACAGAGAAAGGACCCCCCGTCTGTTCCTTGTCATGATGGCAACAGAGACCTCTCCTTCATCGTTGCCCTGGGGTAAAATCGCAAGTGAAGACGGGTTTCCTCTTTTCGGTATTTTGTCGTCCTGCAGACCGCCACCTTCGGTGCTCTCCGGCAGAGTGGGTCTCCCCGGACACGCGACCCATCGACCACTGTGCATTCGCACAGAATACAGTGAGGCATTGGGTGCATTTGGCTTGGTTCTCTAAATGGAAAGGCCAACCAACAGCACATCCGAAAGTTACGGGCCATGAGCAGTAAGAGCGAAAGCAATGGTTGATTCAGCAGCCTCGAGGGGGCCGCGACTTCCCTGCTCCTGGCCCACACTCGTTGAACATCGTGTCTAAAACGGTACACTAGCCACGGGCTCCAGGTCCCCTGACTTCTAAGTGGACAATTATTGACAGAAAAGGAAGGGGCAGTAGAGAGGAGTAAATGCTCCCCGAGCGGATGCTGGGCTGTCTTCGCGCAGGCGGAGCAGCGCACCTGCGTGTCCCCGGGGCTGGATTGAGCCGCGGGGGGGCGTCCCAGGAGGCTGAGACCCCGCGGCAGGTGCCGGAGCCCCCGGGCCAGGAAGATGCTGTGTGTCCACCTCCTCCTGACTCGAGCTGTTTCTTCACCAGGTAAGGGCGTCCCAGGTAGACACTGCCGGCCGCCAGGTAGATGGTTGGGGTGAGTCACGCTGGCAAGAGGAAGGGAAGTCGGGGAGGGGGTTCGGAGAAGAGAGGGCTAAACATGCTGTCGTGGGGGGAGGTCCTCCGCTGTGTGGGCCCTCGCGGCTGAGGTAGGGATGCTCAGACGGCTCCAAAACATGGCCGAGAGGAGGCTCGAGCCTGGGGAGACAGGGAGGCGTGAAGAAGTAGAAGAGAGAACCGATTTCTCCAAGGAGCCCAGACCAGCGTGATTCTTTTTGCCGCCACCCAGCTTAGGTGTATTCCTGGCCAGGAGCCCCCCCGACTTCTGTTCCCTCGCCCTATGTCACCACTTTTACCACATGCAGGTAGAACTTGGAGCAGGGTGCTTATGAGGTCGCCGACTCCCTTTGACCGAGGGCATTTCTCTCTTTGGCCGCTAACTCCGTGGGGACAGGGACCGTGGCGCCTTGGCCACGGTGCCTCTGGGAGATTCCTAATCATCTTCTGGCCACATTCATGGAAAAGCCGAGCCTCACAGAAGTGCCGCGGGTGTAGAACAGCGGCACCCCAGAATCGGCTTTTCCACAATGGCGGAAACGTTCTCGATCTGCACGGTGCGATGGGTGGCCCCCAGCCGCGGGTGGCCGCCGTAGGTCGAAACGGCAGTCGGGGTGCCTGAGGAACTGATGCGTCGTACTGCACTGTATTTGTGTTATTGCGATGGGTTTAAATTTAAATTTAAATAACTGCATAGGGCTGGTGGCCGCCAGCGTGGCCAGGACGGCGCAGGCGGACGCGGCAGCTAGCGTCTGTCCCCTCGGATGGCTCGGTCCGATACAAGCCGGGGGCCGCCGGCCCAGGGCAGACCACTTCCCTCTCCTAGGGCGCAGAGGGGCTTGAAGGGGAGTCCCTTCTGCCGCAGCAGGCTTGAATCCAGCACGGGCTTTCCAGGACAGCCGTAGATTCTTTTAATGGCTCTTGTTTGGAGACAGAGAGAGAGAGATGGAGGGAGGGAGGGCCTGGGGGGGGAAGGAGTGGGGTCCACACCACATAGCAGCAGAAGGAATGAGAGGGATGGAGAGAGGCATGACCCACGGGAGCTGGCGAATGATGAGATGTTGCAGGAGGGGGGGAGCAAGATCACGTGGAGGCTTTGGAGACACGCGGGCGCCTTCGCCAGAGAGGCCACGTGAGCGGCCATGTTGGCTTTAGCCGGCAGCGGTGCACTTGGCATTGGACGTAAAATGGCGGAAGTGCTGAAGCGAAGGTCCCTGGAGCTCGGGGCACGGCAAGAGCTCCCCGTGCAGCCTCCCAGCTCCCACGGAACACGGGCTATTTGTTAGAGAATTAAATGTCATCCGCGCCTCCTGGGATGGAGCATTGGAATCGTGAGAGCGGCTGCAGGATTTGGGGTTTGATTTGGCCCGGCTGTCAATGCTCTCAGGGGCAGGGTTGGAGCGGGAACCAAGACAGATAGTTTTAAATAAAACGACGGGGAATTAAAGCAGAGAGAGACGGCGGAGGCGCCGAGAGATGCCTTCACACGGGGTGGTTAGAAAGGGCTCACTAGGGAGGCGACACTTAAGGCCCGAATCCCTGGACGCTCCCATGAAGGTGAAGATGGGGTTGACGGTTCCCGGGTGGCAGGAGGAGCCTGCCGCGTCCGAGGATGAGAAGACCATCCCGCCTGGGGACAGGGAGGCGTGAGGAGCAGCCGGAGAGACAGGAAGGGCCCCATCCCGCGGGGACTTGAGGCCAAGAGGCTGTAGTTTTGATCTGATGCCAGGTGGGAATGGAAAGTCCCCAAAGGGACTCGTGTCGGCAACGACATGACCCGAGTTCCACTTCTAATAGATCACAGGCTGCTGTGCGGGAAACCTCAGAAGAAACGGCGAAGACCCAGTTTCTGGGAGGGCTGCTGGCTGAGCTCCTGCCGGCCCGGGGCATCCCAGCCGCCCCTCAGCCGGGCCACAGCAGGAGCCCCGCCACCACTGTCCCTCCACCGACTTCCGCCTCCGGGAGGGAGGGCCGAGCTAGGCAGTAAATGATGACAACTTCTGCAGCCAGATGTGCTGACAGGCGCTTTTTTTTTTGTTGTGTGTGTGTGTGTGTGTGTGTGTGTGTGTGTGTGTGTGTGTGTTTATAAAAGGACTATTTTTTCCAGCACCTTCAGGCTCACAGCAAAATCGAACGGGAGGTACAGAGAGTCACCGCATATCCCCTGGTGCCGCCAAAGGGCCTCCTCCTCTACTCTCAATATCCTCCACCAGAAGGGTGCAGTGGGCTACAAAGCAATGTGGGTCCACTAACCCGCATGGACGTGGCCCTAAGTCCGGGGTTTCCTTTAGGGCCCCCTGGTGTGGTACACCCCCTGCGTTTGGACAAATGCGCACTGTGATGACACGTCGGCGCCTTTACAGTACCGTGCAGGATAGCCTCACCGCCCTAAAACTCCTCCGTGCTCCCCCTGTTCCTCCCTCCCTCCCCAGGAGCCCCGGCAAACACGGATCCTTCCGTGGTCTCCCTAACGTGCCTTTTGCACGTCACACAGCGGGAAGCCTCCCTTGTGCCGCCCTTTCTGATCGGCTTCTTTCACCGAGTAAAATATAGTTAAGTTCCCCACCCGTCTTTTCATGGCTTCTGGGCTCCTTTCTTTCTAGCACTGAAAAATATTCCACCATGTGGATGGACCACGACCCACTGACCCATTCACCTGTACTAAAGGACATCGTGGTTGGGACAGTTACGAGCAAAGCTGTCGTAAGCGTCCACGGGCTGGGTTTTGGGAGGACCTAAGTCTTCAGCTCCTTTGAGTAAATACCAAGGAGCTCAATGCTTGGAATTGGGCGGTGAGGACATGTTTGGCTTTTTAAGAAACCACCAAACTGTCTTCCAGAGTGGCCGTAACTGTTCTACTTTCCCGCCAGCTGTGAGTAAGCGTTTCTGTCACCCCACACGCCTGCCGGCATTTGGGGTCATTGGCGTTCCAGATCTGGGCCATTCTAACAGGTGTGTGGTAATCCCGCGTTGTTTTAATTTACGTTTCCCCAGCAACCCATGATTATTTGCTATCTGGGTCTCTTCTCTGGTGAGTATTTGTTAAGGCCTTCGGCCAGTGTTTAAATCGGGTTGTGTGCGCTTCCCCGCTGGCGAGTTTGGAGCGTCCTTTGTATAATTTCGGATCACCGTCCTTTATGAGATGTGTCTTTTGCAAATATTTTCTCCCGGTCTGTGGCTTAGTTTCTTTCTCTTGACATTGTCTCTTGCAGAGCAGAGGGTTTTTTTTCATTTTCACAGAGGCCAGCTCTTCGGCGATCACGGGCCACGTCTTTGGCGTTGCGACTAAAACGTCATCGGCACACCCAAGAACTTCTAGAAGTTCTATAGTTTTGTGTGTTATATCTAGATCCGTGAAACACCGTGAGTGGATTTTTAGAAAAGGGGTAAGGTCCGGGTCTGGATTCATTCGTTTCCCCTTTTGCGCACGGGGTGTCTCCAGTTCCGCCCGCGTCATTTGTGAAGTCTGTCCCTGCTCGGTTGTATCTCCTTTGTCAAAGATCAGTTGACTGTATTTATGGGGGTCTATCACCAGGCTCTCTACTCTGTTCTGTTGATCTGTTTGTCGATTCTTCCCACCAATACCATACCGCCTGGATTACTGACAGGCTTTATAAACTTGGAGGGGGGGCTTTGGGGTGACCCCAAAAAATAACCAGACCATGAAATTTTAACTCTTTTTTTCCCTATGAGAAATTTAAATACAAGAGGGCCCCCATCCCACAGCCTCATCCTGTCCCTGTGTTCTCCACGATATCGACCCGCGCCCTGTCCCTGACCCCATGATGCCCTGGAATGTGATAATTTTTTGAGAAGCCGAAAGTTCAAAATGGCTGCTGTTTTTAAAAAGTCAGAAATTTTCCAGGGCATTAAAATAGCTGCGTCAAAATGTCCTCAGTTTCAAAATGGCCACATCAAAACAACCGCATCAAAAGATCCGGTCCCTACAGTGGAGCCCAAAGTAGAGCTTCTTGCGGGGGAGGGGGAGGGAGGGGAGAGGGAGGAGGGAGGGGGCAGTTGGCCTGAGGCCTCCGGGCCCCTGCTTCCTTCTCAGCGGCACCTGTCAGGCACGCAGGCGCTTACCGAGCTGTTCCCTGGGCCTCAGATTGTGTGCGGGGTTCCATCTAAGAAACAGTCGTCCAGTTTTTTTGTTTTTATAGGAACCACATTTGGAAGAACTATGTCCCCCAACAAGCTATTGGAGTCCTGCGGCCCAGAGCACGGGCAGGGATTCAGCAAAACGTGAAACTGTTGGCAAAACAGGCAAAGCGGCACAGTGGAGGTTCCGAGGAGTCCTGCGGAAAGAAACCTGCTTGAGAGTTTTTAAACTTGGAGCTTGTTTTTGAATAGTGTCGAGCGTTTTCTTCAGTATATCTCAGGCTGTAGGAGTTTGGGACTCCTATCCTCACTCCTTTCTCTGACCCGTATTGATGAAGCCTTTCCTCCCTGTATGCCAGGCGACACGACAGGGAGACGTCTGCTGTCCTGCAACCAGGGGGCTCTGACGAGGGGCCGGGGGCCAGGTCCCCCTCTCCTCCTCCGTCCCGCCGTTACCGCTGAGATGACCTGTTCTTCCTTCCTGTCGCCTTCAAAGGTTTTGCTACTTTCTCTGCCCTTTTTAAGGCTCCTACTACCTACCCAATTTTTCGAACCAACCCCCAGCCTGCCCCCAGATGGCCAAGAAAGAGAGCGAAAGGACCACGCTCTGCTGAGCAGTGCCGGGGTGACAGCGGTGGACCTCGGGCCCCGGGCAAGTGCTTGCCTTATCTGGGAATAGCATCCCCGTGGAGGGTTGCCGTCGGGACAGAAAGAAAGAGTACGGGCAAGGGCCCAGCCGGGGTCCAGGCCCCTGCTCCGTGAGCCAGACGCGCTGCTGACCGGCGTCACCACACTGTTCTGGCTGTACCTGCATCTGCCCGACGCTGCACTTGCTCACGGTGTGGGCTTTGTCTCAGAGCCTCGCTCTACTCTTTTGTAAAACAGGACACTGATATCTGTGCCCTAGGGTCGCTGTCGGAAGCGCCTGGCGCTCTGCAGGTGCCAAAGCAATAGCGCGAGACCTTTGACTGTTAAAAGACTTCATTTCTAAACACTACGGAGAAATCCCGTACGTGACAATATGGGAACATCGCTCAAGTTCAGTGGAATTCGCGGGCCTGCTGCGCTCTCACCTTGGGCTCCCCTTTATCGGCCCCCCCACACTCTCTTTCCTCCATCACACCCAGCCCCCAGCCCCTTCCCTCTGGCAACCACTGCTTTGTTCTCTGTAGTTACGGCCCTGTTTCTGCTTTTTGTTGGTTTGTCCGGCTTCCCCTTTCCAGCAACCTTTCTTCCTGTGACTCCAAAGTCTCTCAGGGCTGCCTCGGGGCTTTCTCTCCCGTTCCTGGGGAAGAGCAGCTCAGGCTTCCTCTTGCCTGGGATCTCCGCTCTTCTCCAGGGAAACAGAAACTAAATACATGTTCTGAGCACCTGATGTGTGCAGGAGCTTTACAAAGAGCATCCCCATAAATCCCATAACAATTCTACCAGACGGAGTGCACCCTTTTTAAAGACGAGGGGGCAGAGTCTCTGAGCAGCCAGCTGAGTTTCCTGAGGAGCGCTCTAAAGGAAATAAACAAGGTGTATCAGTTGGTTATTGCTGAATAACAAACCACTCCGCAACTTAGGGGCTTACCACAATGTTTATTATTTAGCTCTTGATTCTGCAAGTTGCACTTGAAACTGGGCTCGGCTGGATGGTTCTGGTCTCAACCACCCTCAACCTACCAAAGCTGGGCCAGCTCATAGGTCCGTGTCCCCTAACCGGTTGGCCAGGGCTGGCTGTACGGGATGGCCTGAGGTCTCATCCTCGTGGTTCCCGGTCCTCCGGCCGGCTAGCCTGGGTTTGTACACACGCTGATGACGAGGTCCTAAGGGAAAGAGTAAGACATGCGCGAAGCCTCTCGAGGTCTGGGTTCAGACCCGGCCACTGCCACTTCTGTCACATCCTAATGGTCAGAGTCACAGGGTTAGCCCAGATTCAAGTAGTAAGGAAAGAGAATCTACCTCTTGATGGAGAGAGCTGACAAGTCCCTTCCAAAGGGGAGGCATAAAGGGACACTACTGATTGGGGACATCAATGAAATTAACCTACTATGCAGGACGATGTGCTAGAGGGTGGCCAGCTGGTGGGAAAGGGAGAGGTTAGGGCTCCTTTGGGAAAGAGGGCAGGACAGGGAAGCCCTCTCCAAGGGGATGACATCGGTGCCGAAGTATGAAAAGAAGAGCCATCCTAAGACACAGGGAGGAGCTTCCTCTAAGAAGTTATCATGAAAGATACAATCCCTACAGCCGAATGTCCGTATCCTGCACACAGGTCTATGGGGCAGACGCATATGAGATGAAGGACTGAACAGCGGGCACGCAGGGGAGCAGCACAGCGTAAGCACAGCATCGACATGCTCCTCCCTTCCCCTCCCTCCACCACCACATGGCTGCTGAAAGCCTGAAGGTTTTTTCAGTGGCTTTTCTTTTCATGAATTAGTTTTCGTTCCATAGGAAAAAGCTGTCTCTGAAGATAGCGACATGGAAGACAGAAGGAAGCAAAAGGTGTCTTCCCGAAGAATGCAGACAGGGGAGAATGATAACAAGAAAGGGGGAAGAGCCAGAAGGAGATGGGTAGAAACGACCCTGAGGTGCAGTAAGCCATTGGTAAATTCTTGAAGATTCCATGAATGGATGAAGTCATTGTCTACTGCATGAGAAAAAGCAAATGCCAAATAATTAACCTAAAACAGAATGAGAAAACATCATGAGGTATGCACATATATGTATACACGCATGTGTGTATGCAAATAGACTTGTGTGTGCATGTGCCTGTGCACATACACACGCAGATGCACAATGGAGGAATAAGGGAGAAAAAGAAAAGCAGAGAGACACGTTTCTACCGATAGGGGAAAGAAAGCTAAATGGTTTTGGAAGGTTGTGTTACAACAGAGCAATGAGTTGCATGTAGGAGATTGTAGGTATGGGGATGCTTTTCTAGGAGGAGTGAATGCTCAGAGGCAGGAAGGATTTGCTTTTGCATTTGGGGAAGAATTAAAGTGAGCGGAGGTAGGGAAGTCTTCCAGAGAAAAGGGGACTTCATAGCGTATCTATTACAGTGAGCTTTTGGAAGAGAAATAGAGGATGATTATGAGCTGGATGTTATAAGAAAAAAGAAAGACAACCCAAAACTCTGGGCAAAACAAAAGGCTCTATAAGAAATGAAATGGGGGTACCTGGGTGGTTCAGTCGGTTAAACATCTGACTTTGGCTCAGGTCATGATCTCACAGTTCATGAGTTTGAGCCCCTTGTGGGGCTCTGTGCTGACAGCTCAGAGCCTGGAGCCTGTTTCAGATTCTGTGTCTCTCTCTATCTCTATCCCGCCTCTGCTTGTGCTCTCTCTCTGTCTCTCAGAAATGAATATGCATTAAAAAAAATGAAACGTAATAATGGTTCACTACTTGACTCTTCAGTAGACAACTTTACATTGTCACTGTAATATAAACATGATTTATTTATATTGATAAAAATACTGAATAAAACTATATTGTAAAGATGGGAAGGTAAATGAAGCTGTAGGTGCAGGAAGGAAATCCTCATCTGTTATAGCAAGAAGCATATGAATAATGTTTAAATTTGATTACCCAAACACAGAATTAAAAGAATGATTTAAAATCTTCCAATACAGGGGTGCTTGCATGGCTCAGTCGGTTGAACATCTGACTTCGGCTCAGATCATGATCTCACGGTTCATGAGTTCAAGCCTGATGTGGGGCTTGAAGATCAGGCTCACCGCTGACAGTATGGAGCCCGCCTTGGATCTCTGTCCCCTTCTCTCTCTCTCTCTGCCCCTTCCCCCCTTTCCTCTTAAAAATAAATAAACATTAAAAACCTTCCAATACAAAGTGTGGCCCCCAGACCAACATCAGAATAACCTGAGAGATGGTTGGAAATGTGGAATGTCAGACTCTGCCCCAGACCTACTGAGTCAAAAGATCCCCACAGGATTTGTGTACTCAGTAAAGTTTGAAAAGCATGGAAATGTTGGTTTGGGGAAGAGGACAGGAAGTGGGGAAAAAAGGAACCAGGAACAGGAGTCTCTCGTCTTTAGGCTTCAAAGTATTACTTGACCTTTATTTAGCCATGTGCATATTATTTGTTATTTTAATTTTACAGGTTTTTAACAGTCAAAGGAATAAATACCTGGGTAGGGGCGCCTGGGTGGCTCAGTCAATTAAGCGTCCGACTTCGGCTCAGGTCATGATCTCGTGGTTCGGGAGTTTGAACCCCATGTCAGGCTCTGTGCTGACAGCTCAGAGCCCGGGGCTCCCTTTGGATTCTGTGTCTCCCTCTCTCTCTGCCTCTCCCCTCTTCTCAAAAAAATGAAGAAACGTGTAAAGAAATTAATAAACACGTGGGTAGAACGTGGTCTCTTTCTCACTAATATTTATGCTCCATCCTGGCTTAATCTAATCTTGGTCCTGGCCCTCGGCTTTGACCAAGGTGATCCTTCCAAGGCATCACAGCCCCACAGCCGGTACCACCGAGGACTTGAACCTCACTGGCCCTTAGAAGCTCGTCAGGCAGACGGAGTCCCTCACCCTCCACCTGCCGACTTCGCCACAGCGTTTGTTTCTGTTGAGCCTTCTCCTCTGACTCCCCTCCCCCAGCAGCCTAAGGAGAGACCGCAGACACAACTGTCCAAAACACCTCCGGCATCTGTTTTCTCCCCACTTAAAGGTTTCTCTGGCAACTTCTCTCTTGCCCAGCAGTTGTCAAAGTGTGTTCCCCAGGTCAGTGGCGGCGCCCGGACATTCACAAGAGCTGCGGGACACATCACGCCCCCTGAGTCAGAAACCCTGGGGCCGGGCCGGGCAATCCGTGCTTCGGCAGGCCATCCGGGGGTGGGGGGTGTCCCATTGCCTGCCGAGCTGTCCCCGCTTCCACGCGGGGTCTGTTTGCTGCACGCATCGCCCAGGGTTCCCGACGATGGTTTTGTTTCCCGAGTCACTTTCACAGAGGCTGGAAGCATTGCCACCCCCACTCCTGTTTGTTTTGGTATGACATCTGGAGCCTCCCTCCCGTCGACTCTCCTTGGAGGATCTGTACAACGGGAGGGCTCGTGGGAGCGTGTCGCACCTGGCCGGCTCTCCATGCCACACCGCCCCATCTCCGGGGACGATCTTGAAGTCTGCTCCGGGCCTCCTCCTCACGCACATCAGAACCGCCTACGGAGAGGACGATCTCCTGCCCCCCCCTCCCCCGCCCCTTCGCGCCCCAGCGGTGCCCTGCTTTCTCGAGAGTTCAGCCTTCACCCAGGAAGATGCCCTGTGGAGATAAGTTCCCTTGCGGTTGAGGGTAAGTCAAGAAGCTCGGGCTGCCAACTCCTTGTTATCTGTCACCTGGCACCCCTCTGTCACTACCAGGAGCGATGAGCCCCTCAGATAACCCAGACAAGGGCCACAGGCTTGCATCACTTCCTCGCAGGGGCAACTGACGGGCGCGAGCCCAAATCCCACGCCTCCGCTGGAGAAAAGGTCTCTGGGGAAGAGCCGGCCCCGGGACTGCGCACCCGGCCTTCTGCAGCACAACGAAGGCCATGTCTCAGCTGTTGGCTGGAAACGGTCCTTCTCCTGATTCGGCGTCTGGTAGGGACTACCTTGCTTTTCTTTGTTTTTCGTCTTCGCCGTTGTGATCTTTGGGGGCTTCGCCCGTTTACTAAAGGCGTGTGGGTGTGAACGTCACGCTACGGAAAAACACACATGCCCAGACACACCACAGGCTTTTTTTTCCCCCTCCGTTGCTGCACGAGCAGATGCTTTTATGACTCTCCGAGAGGAAGAAACTGTCTGTGACTTTTTGCACTGCCTCTTCGAAAAGAAGCATCGCTCCTACAAACCCAAAAGAAAAAGACAAATAACCCCAATTTGAACGTGTGCAAAAAACGTGCAGAGACCTTTCCCAAATAGGGGAAGAAAAACATCTGAAAAGATGCTCTAACTCAGGGACATGCGCGTGAAACGGCAATATTGTCACTCTTCAAAAGGCGGATCTCTACAAGTTGAGTACTGAGCCCTGGGGAGGGGCGCTGGGCACTCTCGCGTTCCGAAGGGGTGTGAACTGGCTCGGCCGTTGCAAGATGACCGGCGGGTGTGTTACCACGTAAAGCTTGCATCCCTTTGTCTCTGCGATGCCATGATGGTACCCTCTTTGGAGAAGATCCACGCATGCCCTCGAGAATGTACCACAACGAGGGTACTTGTGTTGGTGAAAATGGAAAACAACCTCCATGTCCATCAATAAGACAATGATTTCATAAGGGATGGTATATTCATTCTCTGGAATTCGATGCAGCAGTTAGAAAAGAATCGGGTGGATCGAGGGGTGCCTGGGTGGCTCAGTCGGTTGAGCGTCCAACTTCAGCTCAGGTCATGATCTCGTGGTCCGTGGGTTCAAGCCCCGAGTTCGGCTCTGTGCTGACAGCTCAGAGCCTGGAGCCTGCTTCGGAGTCTGTGTCTCCCGCTCTCTTTGCCCCTCCCCTGCTTGTGCTCCGTACTCTCTCTCTCTCTCAAAAATAAATAAACATTTAAAAAAAAGAGAGAATTGGGTGGATCTATACATATTAGCATGGAGAGATCCCCAGGGTATGCTTCTGAAGGGACAGAGCAGATTGTAGGTGATAGGTTCAGTACAATGGTATTTCTGTTTGAAATAAAACAAAACACCAAAATGACTATCTTATGTCTAGGACCATATACATATTTTATTGTTGCAGAGAAAAGACTTTCACGCCCAATGACCACACTGCTTACCTCTGGAAAGGAGTTACAGGGTGGGGTGGGGATGCGGGGGTTAAGGAAGAGTTTAGCTTTGTCTATAATCACTGACTATTTTCCTATGACAATGTATTCAGGAACAATTTACATAGTGATGTAATTAACATGAAACATTTAGGATTCTAATAAGTGTTCGCATCTGTTGGGGAGCACAAAAAATCTGTAGCTTGTCTTGAATGTAGACTTCGAATTTGTGCAAATATATGATTAGTCCTCTGCAGAAGTTATTACCAAACTATCGCATCTGTCAACCTCTCTCCTCGTTCAGCTGATGGTTCAGAACAGAGGCTGGTTCCCTGCGTCCAACCGCAAACACACACACACACACACACACACACACACACACACACACCCTGGGCACAGCAATTTCCACCCTATGCCACATTGGGCTAACTTTCAGGATATCTAAAACCACATCCAAGCAGATTTCTCTGATTAGCTGATAACTCTGTTTACAGATTTCCGGGCCCCCTGACTGGCAGCTCGTAATTTCTGAGCTGCGAACTGAAGAGACACCCGGCTTGGTGGTAGTGCCTAAGTTTGTGGGTGTAGCCTGACAGCAGGCACCTGGTTTCCTGACCCCAAACCACACGACTCCCCATATGGCCTCGCGAGCATCCCTCATAACATTCTAGCCCATCCCTCCCACCAGCCCGAACTTCAGACGGGCACCGGGCGGTAACAGGAGTCCTGTGGTTACTGGTCTGGCAGAAGGCATCTCGGAAACATCTTCATCACAACGTTCCAATTTATAACCCATTGAATGAGGCAGCTGTATATAATGGACAGACGTGGATATTTGGAGGACAATGTTTAAGACCAGATGTCAGGCGAACTTGAACACCTTTATGGGCGGAACCACTCTCCACGGGCAGACCCACTGGAGAACCCAAGTGAGAAGTCTCGAGGAAATGGTTTTGGACAAGAGGTAAGAAGAGGACTTCGATGTCATCTTGGGGATCTACCAGACTTTGGGACAACCTCCCCTCTCTGGATCTGACATATACAACCTAATTCCTTTTGTTTCAAGGAGATGGGAGTTTTAGGGAACCAGCAAGAGACCCGTCAAAGCTTCTTGAGATCTCCATTTTCTACCAGCGTGGCGTCCAAACCACCTCCAGACATTCCGCACCCTACCTCCCACCACCTGCCGCAACGGAGATCATTGACGTAGGAGCCAATCATAGGCTCAGAGTCGGACACATTCCCTTCAGAACAAGAGGCAAGCCACGGGAGGTGTGCTCCCTCTCGTGACTGTGTCCTGTCGCAGGCAGGGCGCAGGGGGCTATCCGACAATCACGTTGCTGGAGACATTGACGGCGTTCTCCAAGAGAGACATGAAAGAGTAAAGAAATGTGATTTCTAAGTCAAGAGGAGCTTTAAACACATCTGGCAGGCAAAACGTCTTCCTTGCCCTGCCTTCTAGAAAGGCCTTCGTGAAGCTCGAACGATACAAGTGGATTCGAGTCTGCCTCTCCTATCATCCCAACGTCTCGCCTGCGAATGTGCGGTGTCCACAGGCTCGGCTGCCTGCCGCATCCCTCGCTCGGCAGGGTGGGCCTCGCCACCGGCCCTCAGCTGAGAGCCTCCATCTGTGAGCACGGCTGTCGGCCCGTCAGCGGTCACCTCTGTCATATCCCTTCCTATTCCTCCCTGCCTGACCAGCCCGAGTCAGGGCACACGTGCTTTCTTTAGCTTTTCAGCCAGTGTCCCACCAGCCCAGCTGGCCTGGGGGACCCTCTGTCTCAACGACTCTGTGTCTCTGCTCTGATCAGGATGCATACCGTTGACGTCTCCAGGCTTGGGGCCTGGAGCCTTGTTGAGAGGGCTTTGCAAGCGGTCGTGTGCCTCCAAGTCACCTGGGGATCTTGTTAACATGCAGATTCCGACTTGGCGGGTCTGGATGGGGCCGAGACCCTGCATTTCTTCCAAGCTTCCTGGCGAAGTTCCATACTGCTGGGCCAGGACCACACTTTGCATGGCACGAAGTCGGAGAATGCTCTTACTTCTTCTTATTTCTATGTTCGGAGCAAGACACCCTGCCCCAGAGAAGCCACCTGGCAGAGAATAGTGCCAGGGTCCAAACAGTGCACCTACAGGGTTTTGCAAACCATGGCGTACAAGGAAAATATTGACTGTTAATACTTTCTATTCTATAAATTACGTACTTACTTTGGCCTCAGAGAGAGCTGGATTGATCCCTCTGGGCATTTACTAAGTAGCAGGTTGAGCGAATCATCCCATTTAGTTAAGCCTCGGTTTCATTAGCTGCAAAATGGGAGGGTAGGGGGCGCCTGGGTGACTCAGTCGGTTGGGCATCCGACTTCAGCTCAGGTCATGATCTTGCAGTCAGTGAGTTTGAGCCCCACGTCAGGCTCTGTGCTGACGGCTTGGGGCCTGGAGCCTGCTTCGGATTCTGTGTCTCCCTCTCTCTCTGCTCCTCCCTTGCTCATGCTCTGTCTCTCTGTGTCTCTCAAAAATGAATAAACGTTAAAAGAAAAATTAAAAAATCAAATAAAATGGGAGGGTATTATTTCAGTAAAGATACAGTCGCAGATAGTCTGGGCCCATATATATTTATATATTCATCTTCTCTGTGTTTGTGTGTGTGTGTGTTTGTTTAACTCACTAAAGATTTCTGCTAAATACTGGGGATCTGGAACCAGAGGTTGACTAAAAATCCACTCCAAAACTGTTAAATCCAACCTCTCTGGTAAAAGTCATCTGGTTTTCTAAGGTTTACGGAGCTCGAGAAACCCAGAATGATTTCTAGGT
This sequence comes from Paguma larvata, assembly GCA_030068075.1. Classification (NCBI taxonomy): domain Eukaryota; kingdom Metazoa; phylum Chordata; class Mammalia; order Carnivora; family Viverridae; genus Paguma; species Paguma larvata. The sequence continues at coordinate 14,756,122 of CM057842.1, read as the reverse complement.
GGCTCCCACAACCTGATGAAGCTACTGGTTTCAACCCAGAGTTGCTCAGTCCTGAAATTTAGCAGAAAGCTGGGGAAATCCACTCGAAAGAAAATTGCTTCACTGAATCCTTCCCATCACCAGAGCTGTCTGAACTTGGAAACCGTTCCATAGCGGCCAATGTTTATCTAAAGAGGTGCTAAATGGTAACAGTATGAACTGCAGGGCTGAGGACTTAATTCCGACCAACCCAAAGGACTCTTCCAGCCAGGCTGACAGATGCTTTCCAGCTGGAAGATCCCAAGAAAAAGAATTTGCATGGAGAGAACTGAGCGGGAACCACGGACTGTCCGGCACGAGAACGGTCCGTACGCACCAGCCCGGAGCCGTGCTCTGCCAGCATCGTCTTGGGCACAAGACAGCCTCACGGCCACCTCGACAGGCAGAGACTATTACTTTCCATTTTACAAAAGAGCAAACCGAGGGAAGGAGAAGATAATCGACAAATGAATTTAAAAGATGGAAAATTTAACTGCTTTACTTGCATCCGTGTGATGCGAATTTTTTTCAGTTTATTTATTGTTGAGAGAGAGAGAGAGACAGAGCAGGAGCAGAGAAGAGACAGAAAGAGAGGGAGACACAGAATCCGAAGCAGGCTCCAGGCTCTGAGCTGTCAGCACGGAGCCCAATGTGGGGCTTAACTCTTGAACTGCGAGATCACGACCTGAGCCTAAGTTGGACATTAACTGATTGAGCCACCCAGGCGCCCTCATGTGTGATGTAAAATTAAGTTGTTATCCTGTTTAATAGGATCCGTTCGTCACTTGGGAATTGTCCGCGCTGTAGACAAGTCTCCCACGATACACCCAAAGATGTGTGCACAGAGTGGAATATCACAGCACGCTACTGGTTACATTGAAAAATTGTAAACAACCCAAGTGTAAAATCAAACTTAATCTATATCCAGACAGGGGAAGGGGGTGGAGCCACAATTACATTTTCAAAGAATTTTTAGTGACACGAAGAAGTTCTAACGAGACGATGTGAAATAGAGTAAGTCATTTACCCGTTCGCTCAGTTATTCAAAACCGTTGTCGAACTTTGCCGGCACAGTGCTGGGAATACAGCCGGTGAATCAGGCGGACCTGACCTTGCAGGGCTGACAGTCTGGTAAGAAAATGGTTTGGAAGCAAAAGCCCCCACCTATCAGTCGTTGTCTTCTCCTGGGAGCAGAGGCACTATTTACTTTTCTTCTTCATTCTTAGGTTATTTCCAAATTTTCTATATTAAACATGTGCACCTTTTTTTTCTAAAAAGATTCACTGAGGCATAATTGACACAGAATTTACTGTACCTATATAAAGCGTACAGTTGAGGGGCGCCTGGGCGGCTCAGTCAGTTTAGCATCTGACTTCGGCTTGGGTCACCATCGCACGGTTCACGGGTTTGAGTCGGGCTCTGTGCTGACGGCTCAGAGCCTGGAGCCTGCTTCGGATTCTGTGTCTCCCTCTGTCTCTGCCCCTCCTCTGCTCACGCTCTGTCTCTCTCTCTCTCTCTCTCAAAAATAAACATTAAAAAAATAAAATAAAAAAATAAAGTGTATAGTTGGATAAATTTTGGTACCCTATACACCAGTGAGACCATCAGCCCAGGGCGGGGTGCGGGCATATCCATCACTCTCGAAAATTTCTTTGTGTTCCTTTGCAATTAATTCCTCCTCCTCTCACCCTGCCCCACCTCTCCTCTCAAGTCAACCACCAATCTGCTTTCTGTCACCCTCGTTTGGTCTGCATTTCTAGAATTTTGGATACATGGAAATACACTGCACGTCTCCTTTTTTGTCTGCTTCTTGGACTGAGGGTCACTATTTTGAGATCGTTCAGCCAAGGAGCTACATTGTTGTTTCTTCTTATTGTTGAACCATTTTCAGTGACGTGGAGAGCAATCTGTTATCCATTCAGCAGTCGGTGGCCATTTTGGTTGCTTCCTGGTTGGGGCTATTATTACAAACAGGCTTCTGCCGACACTGGTGTCTTCTGCCTCCGTAGATTTCTTTGTCTCCTGGGGAAACACCTCAGAGTTAGAATCGCCAGGTCACACGGTATCTGTACGTTTCAGTTTTGAGGAACTGCCAAACCGTTTTCAAGTGACTGTACCATTTTTACATTTCTGCCGGGAGTTCATCTTTGCTTCTGTTTAAGACTTTTTTTTTAAGTCATCTCTATACCCAATGTGGAGCTCAAACTCACAACCCCGAGATCAAGATCACATGCTCCACCGACTGAGCCAGCCAGGCGCCCCCTCCACCTTTGCTTCTTTTTAAAAAGTACATAAGAAATAAGTAAATAATCTGCTTCTCTAAAAAGAAAAAAAAATTAATTCAGAAATATAGAGAGGAAGAAAAAGTAGAGTGCTCTTTGACTCCATTCCTTTCCTAGTTCCTCATACATATTTCTTATTAAAATTTTGGCATCCATTCACCGAGAGGCTTCTCTTTGTATGTGCATTTGGGTATGTAGGTGAGATTCGGTGATATCGGTCACTCTGGCTCTGGCTTCCCCCAGTGCACAGTGAAGCCTAAAGATCTTTCCTCGTCCATGCACGGAGCTCTACCTCAGTCTTTTGAAGATTGCTGCAAATCCTATTTCAAGAATTGGGGTTATTTAAGATGGGGCTGTTTAACACAGATTTTTTTTTTTTCCTAAGTAGGCTCCAGTGTGGAGCCCAACGCAGGGCTCGAACTCACGCCCGTGAGGTCAAGACCTGAGCTGAGATCACCAGTTGGGCGCTTAACCGACTGAGCCAGACTTTGCCTTAGGCATCCCATGGGAGAGGCAGGTCTCCTCAAAATTCTAAATGAATGTGACACTTGGTGAATTTCCTTTTTCTGCCTCCCACGGAGGGAAGGCGGCTCCCTGGAAAGGATTCCATTTCTTTTGGTGGCTCCCGATATCCTGGTGGCACCATCGGCTCAGTGCCCTCCTGGAGAGCGAGAGAATGTTCGAGGACAATGCGATGATGGCCGGCCGAATGTTCAGACAGCCCTGCCACGCGGCGTGCAGGGTGCACGCTTCTCCCGTATTTGTCACGCCAGAATTGCCTTTTCCAGGCCACCATCTGGTCCTGCGCCTGGCGGTGAGGAGGCTGTCTTGAGTTTAGTTGTTCTGAAGGGCAAAAGGGCTTCAACTCTTCAACTTTCAGTTTTAGAGATGAGTAAAATTAGGGGGTTCTTTTTCTCATGTCAGGAAATTTACCACATCTACCCAGCGCGGTGAGAGACCGCTGTCTTGTTTGAAACAGACTACAACGCAACCCGTGCCTGGTGAGCGTTACAGTTTTGTCCCGCCTCCTCTGTGGGTTTTTTTTTTATCTTTCCTCTTTTTCTCGTGACGGTCACAGGTCACAATGTTACGAGGACTCCAGGAGATGCCACCTCTGTTAGCAGTTACGTGGGGCTCAATCACTTACACTTACATAAAATCATGGCTCCTCCGCAAGAGAGTCGTATCTCCTGCACTTCCTGTTATATCATAGACATGTTCATGTCATTAAATATTAATCCTGGAGTGAAATTAAATCCAAATCTTCATTGAGGATGAGTTCACAATATTTCCGATATAGACATGCTGTAGTTTATCTAACCATTCCCTTATGATTATGATGGATTTTTACTAGTAGGTGAACACTTTGAGTAGCAAAGTGAATAAAAGTTATTTAAAAAAAATCATTCATTGCAACCAGGGGAAAATTATGCTCTGGTGGCAATACTAAACTTACATTGGTTATCAGGTCTTGCTTTATTTTTTACTTATCTTCTTTTCTTTTTAAAGGTTTTCTTTTTCAGTCATCTCTACACCCAACATGGGGCTCAAACTCACAACCCCGAGATCAAGAGTCACCCTCCACTGACTGAGCCAGCCAGGCACCCCTTTGCTTATTTTCTTAGGAAGGTGCCTTCCTCGTGATTTTGAATCAATAGTCTTGCTAGCCTTTTTCACGTTACTTTAAAGGCGTCAATCTTCAGAAAGCACCGTGAAATTTTTTACTCATTATTTGACACAACTTATAATTACCCTTTACTTGCCGATCTCTGATGAGAGAGGAGGGTGAGAAGTCTGTGTGAGCTCGGCCATCCCACGGGGCACCTGCAGGTCACGGTTTCACACCAAACAGCCCACTGTGTAGGACAAACAGTGTGTGTGTGAAGAATAAATCAGAGACATCGTGACGTAACCCCCTAAGTGTTTCAAAATGCATTTCTAATAAGTTAGTAAGGCTTGCCCGTGTCACAAAAAATAATACTATCACACCGGAAATCAGCCGTCATACTCCTACGTCGTCTAGTGGCCAATATATCTTCCAAGTCCCCAAGTGTCCCTCAAAATATCCTTCATAGCCTTCTAGTTCATCCCAGGAACCAGTCCCAAACCACGGATTGCACCTGGCTGTTACACGGTCTCATTGTCCTTCTTTTTTTTTTTTTTTTTTTAATGTTTATTTATTTATTTTGAGAGAGAGAGAGGGAGAGAAAGAATCCCAAGCAGGCTCCATGCTGTCAGCACAGAGCCCGACTCGAGGCTCCGTCCCAGAACTGTGAGATCATGATCTGACCTGAAATCAAGAGTCGGACGCGTAACGGACTGAGCCCCCCAGGCGCTCCCCTCATTGTCATTTAATCTAGGCACTAGTCCCTTTTCTTTCTGGAATCTTCGTACCGCGGCCAGTGGACCGGGTTACTGACGCCTCCGAGACACACACACCTGCTCGCTTAATCCGTAGTACCATTTAACTTCTTCCTCTCCTCTCTGTATTTCCCAGAAGTTACATTTACAGGGCGATTAGACCCCCGGTAAATATCTTTGGCCAGATCGCATCCCAGGTGATTCTGGGACCTCAGAGTACACGGCACCAGGAGAACGTGTCGTATCTGATTGTGCCACCATCTCTGATGCTAAGATCAACCATCGGTTAGGGCGCCGGCAATCTGGGCCATCCGTCATACGATTGTGTTTCTCTCCTGATGATCCACGCCTCATCGTCGTGGTGTTCCTTTGGATCCGTGTCCACGCCCGGTGCCATCAACTCTCCACCCAAGGTCCTTCACACAAGCTGATAGTCCTTTCTCAGATCTACGTTCTCATTGGAGTTGCAAGATTCTGATTTTCTAAGTGTATCCTCCTTTCACAGTTGGCCGGCACTCTCCCGTAGAATAGTTGCGTCTTGTCACCCGGAGCTGGTCGGTTACCCTGACTTAGAGCTCCTACTGGAAAGACGTTAAATGTACTTCCCCTTAATTACATAGTTTCCAAATAAGGAGTCGGTACTGGGGTACTGGCCACCTCGGGTGATTTCTTCTGACTCTCTCCCGAGTATCACTACGGATTCACGAATTTTCATATATTCGCAGGGCGTGTTTTTATTGAGCTATTCTTGGCCGCCGTGATAAGGCTATTCTCATCAAGAACCCAACCCAGCCCAAACTAAGTTCAATTTAAGACGAAGTTTCAAAACAAGCGGGGGTCCAAATATAACCTTCACACATTCTGGAAAGAGGAAGCGCTACTTTCTAAGAGAACAGTGGCAAGATAATCTAATACCTTATCGTTATCGTCTTTATTCGTATTTATGTTCTCTCCTCTTCAAGATATGGGAGAATATAACTTTGCACCTCAAGGAAGGCTGCAAACTTGGGTCAAGTTCCTCACGGTCAGCGACTTAGGTGTGTGTCATTACCCAAGCTCGGAGACACCCCTATTCAAGAGCCAATCAACTGACCCGTACTTTAAGATGCTTCCAAGCCACGACAGCCACCAATATTTTTTTCTCACCTGCACCCAGGCTAGGCTCTTTCTTTCTCCTGTAACAGATGCCCATCCTTACTGAGTCATAGTCTCCCCGCTGGGCTGTGTGGGAGAAACAAGGAGGGGACCCGGTGTTGGTTTTTTTGTTAAAATGACTGCTGAGGAGCATGTATAGTGGAACCCTCTCTCCTCAACAGCCAGCATGGCCTCACGGGTCTGCCTTTTCATTTTGTCCTGGGTCCCGGCCACTCCCTCCCCTGGGGAGCAGAGCCGCCTGATGAAGAGAAGCCATGCATCCCAGCCCCCCGCCATGCCTCTCTCCTCTTCAGCAGAGCCCAAGACGGTCCTCCAGCCTGCTGCTTCGTGTCCCTCACGTCCCTGCTGCGACCAAAGAGCAAAATGTCAGAACCAATCCACACAAGCGTCAAGACCCCTTTTAGCTCCCAAGAGCAGAGCGCATATCCGTTTTCCTTACTATTTGTGACCCCACAGCCTCAGGTGTGCCCAACAGATATACTGGGTTTCAGTATACATATGATGAACACATCAATGAACCTGGCGTCCAAAATCCGTAGTTGGTCGTATATCACGGCCGCAATCTCACGAAGAATGAGCTTCAGAAAACAATGATGATCGGAATAACGCGCAGCGGGGAATAAAACGTTCGGCCGCGGCCGGGCACCCGAGGCCAGTCGTGTGGCTGTTTTAGCCCTCCGCCGTCCCCAAGACAGGTTGGCGAGAAATGACATGCATGTCCCTCACGGCTTCCAGCTTCTGGAAGGAGATTTCTTGCTTAGGTAAGGGGCGAGGAAATCCTCCCGGTATAACTGGGGAGGAGGGAGAGGGTAACTGGGGAGGCCTAAGAAAGTGACGGCCCCAAATCAGTTACGGGCTTCAGTGCATGCTTTTTATCTGAGGCTGGCGGCCTCAGATAAAGGTTAGAAAAACCTTTTAGGAATCGGGCACCTATGTTTGGCTAGCTTCTGGCTCAGAAAAAACAAACACTTAGCAAACCAAACGGCACTTTGGGGCTTTTCCGCGCTTTCACACTTGTATCGGTGTTCTCGAATTCACTCACCAGCCCCCTTCCCTTTTCACATCAAAAATAAATCCCGCCCCCCCTTGAACTTTTGCCCTCTGTAGGTTTGATCTCTGAAGGGTGTTTTTTTTTTTTCTACTCGCTCCTCTGCGTTCTTTCAAAATAACTGTAATACCCACAAGCGGTATCTGTACCGAGATTAAGCGGTTTGTAAGAAAGATTCCTCTCAGGCCCTCTCTCTGGTTTCCCAGAAATGACGCCTCCCTCTCCCGTCCCAGCGCGCTCCTGCGAGGCCAGTGTGCTTGGAGCCTGGGTCCAGCAGGGTCCAGAGATACTCCCCAGTAACAGACCCAGAAGAGGGGCGCCCGGGTGGTTCAGTCAGTTAAGCTTCCCACTTCGGCTCAGGTCGTGATCTCACGGTCCGAGAGTTCGAGCCCCCCGTCGGGCTCTGTGCTGACAGCTCAGAGCCTGGAGCCTGCTTCGGATTCTGTGTCTCCCTCTCTCTCTCCCCCTCCCCTGCTTGTGCTCTGTCTCTGTCTCTCTCTCTCTCTCTCTCAAAAATAAATAAACATTAAAAAAAAAAAAAGGCCCAGAAGAGATATACCCAAAGGAGAGATGAGCAAGAAAACAAACAAACAAACAAACAAAACCAAGACAAAACAACAGCAGCAACAAGAGCCGTCGGCCGTGGACCGGGCCAGAACTCGGCGGAGACAGTGAAGCAATGACTCTTAACAGGAAGGTGGGAAAAGATGAACTTGGTTCTCATGCCGCCCCCCACCCCCCCCCCGCTCCATATTTAGCGTGTAACCCCCGTGAGCCGAGTCCCCTCCCCGAGCGGGCGCCGATGAGACCAGCCTGCCCTCTGCCCCGCTCCCCCGGCCCCCGGGAGCCCTTCCCCACATGGCTCCTGGGTTCCCCGTGCTTGGAAAGGTGCAGAGTGGTTTTTTTTTTTTTTTTACAGAAGAATATGAGCCTGGCCTGACGACGTTGGCAACATCGAAAACAATAAAAGATGAATTTCAGGCAAAGAACACCTTGGCCCGCCAGAGAGAAGCCCACGACTCTGTCGCCAGACAGGCCGACTCATCACATTTGTTGCCGCTCTTACGCTCATCGCCTACGAAAAGCACGTATTAACATGAGCTCGTGACAAATGTCCATCCACCGTCCGATTTATTTTAGGGTCCCAAAGTCCTTTCCCACGAACACACATGTGCGCGCACCCCCATACACTCGTGCACACGCATACGCCTATATGCAACACACACACACATCCGTACACAGCACATACACACATATGTAGGCACACACATACACACATCCATACACAGCACGCACACACGTGCGCACACTCATGCACACTTAGACACACCCACACAACACACACATATACATGCGTGCACACACGTGCGCACATACACACACACTCATGGACACACACTCCTCTTCCATTCTCTTGGTAAAATTTCTTGAGTAAAGTATTACTCGTAGGTGCAAAATTTTAAATCTACATTAATGTGCATTTTCTCCCTCTAGCATCATAGTGTCTGTTCCTCGCGCCATGATCCTTAGAGACTATTAGCACCATATTCTGTGATTAATATACAATTAATATGCCCTTCCGTCTCAAGCGTCCCAAATTCTTGTTTTCTCTTTTTGCCAGTTTTTATTTAAATTCAGTCTGTTAACGGGGCAGTCGGTTAAGCGTCCGACTCTTGATTTCAGCTCAGGTCACGATCTCACAGTTTGTGATTTCAAGCCCCAAGTCGGTTCTGCACTGACAGTGTGTCTGCTTGCTTGGGATTCTCTCTCTCTCCCTCTCTCTGCCCTTCCCCTGCTCATGCTCGCTCTCTTTTTCTCAAAATAAGTACGTAAAACTTTAAAAAAATATAAAAAAATCAATTCCAGTTAGCTAACACACTGCGCGGTCTATTAGTTTCAGGAGGAGAACTGAGTGACTCATCACTCGCATCCAACACCCGGTGCTCATCACCTCACCCGCCTCGCCCATCCCCCTGCCCACCTCTCCTCCAGGAACGCTGCGGAGTTTGGTCTCTGTCGTTCGGAGTGTTTCCTGCTTTGCCTCTCTTCCCCCCCCCCCCGCCCCCTCCTGGGTTCATCTGTTTTGTTTCTTAAACTCCACATGTGAGTGAAATCATCTGGTATTTGTCTTTCCTCGACTGACTTCTTTTACGCCACATAATACACTCTCCCTCCCTCCGCGTCACTGCAAATGGCAAGATTTCATTCTTTCCTTACTTATCAAGAAGGAAGTGAATTTTATGTCCATCCTTTACACTTTTTTGGCAGTATCCCATGTAATGTTCCGTGAAAGACCCGCATTCATTCATTTATTAACTCCTACCGCTTAAAAAGGAACACTTAGTCCCGTGGTGCCTTCTGCCAGCGAAAGACAAAGCGTCAGCGTGAACCGGGAACCCGAGGCCCGGTTCCTCCCGATAGGTGCGAGCAGGGTGGAAACAAACTAGATCAGACGCGCAAGTTCGTTGCAAGATGAAAAATTACTTCTGCACGGCGAATTCTTCTAAAACGCAGGCGCACCCGAAACTAATAGGACACCGCATGTGAACGAACTGAAATTTAAATAAAAACTGAAAAAATATAAAATAAAATACAGGAAGAGATCGGTTCCCATTTCGGACCCGTAGGCGGAACCGTCATCTTCTCCTGTCCAGAGAAGCAAGATGCTGCATTTTGTTTTTTTTTATTTTTTTTCTGCAGCTTGTTTTGCAACTAGACCGTCAGAGCCCTGTTTATTTTTACTTGGAAATAACTGTTACAAGAAACAATATTTCCACCGCCGTCCCTACTTCTCGGAGACTTCCCGGAGGCTCACTGTTTCTTGTCAGTGGGTTCATCTCAACGACGATGAAGTCAACCAACCCCCTCTGAAAACCACAATTTATAACTTTAAGCGAACAAACATCGATTTCTTTAATAATCATCTCATTTAAAAAAGGCCACCTCAAGGTTCAGATCAACAATTCTTAGAATTACTTTTTTAATGATAGCATTACGAGAAAACTCTTTGCTCTTTTACTAAAGACCGACTCAGCCTTTTGATGATGAGATGAAGTAGGCATCCGAGTCTAACGAAATTCCGGATTATTTTCCTTGGGATCTAAACAAAAGCACTTTCAGAGTAGTGCCTGTACCTCCTCATTCTCTCAAGATTTCTATTTCTTTTTAGTTAAGGTGGGGGTTTTGGGGTTTTTTTTTGTTTGTTTTTTTTGTGTGTTTGTTTCTATAGTATATACAGCATATGAGTCCAGTTTACAAACTATGGGATCCAAGGGTGGCTCAGTCAGTTGAGTGTCCACCCCTTGATTGGGGCTCAAGTCATGATCTCGCGGTTTGTGGGTTTGAGTCCTGCGTCAGCCTCTGCGCTCCCAGCACAGAGTCTGCTTGGGATTCTCTCTCTCCCTCTCTCTCTGCCCCTCCCCTGCTCACGTGCTGTCTCCCGAAAATAAATAAAAAGATAAGCTTTAAGAAGCAATCACAACAAAAATGAAACACGGCACGTGATTGCAACTTTAACAAAGGACAGAAAAGATATTAGGGATGGGAGTAAGTCCCCTCTGTGACACGAGGTAAACGTGTACAAGCAAGGGCAGCGTGTCATTCACCGATCGCTTCGAACGCTACAAGCTCCGGGGAATGTAAGCTGAGTACGCAAATGAGAAGCATGACTCGAGGGTGCGGATTTGACGGTCATCCTCCTATATGACACACGAAGCCCCGAGAGTAAATGGAATGACACGGACTTCCAAGGGACACCATTGTCAGAGGTGAGCAGAGGCGGACCCAGCCACGAGGGTGAGGAGGCACAGAAAGGAGAGAGCAGAGCAAGCCAAGGAAAGCGTAGAGGAGGAGGAGGTGTTTTCACTGGGAAAGCCTGCCGAGGAGCCAGACATCAGACTCGGTCACGAGATCACTGGACGAGCATATGACCATTCGGGGGCTTGGGGGAAGTCTGGGTCAATGGGGGGCGAGGAAGAAAGCCAGACTGCGGGGTGACGGACAGGTGAGGTGTGAACAGCCACAGGGAAGTTTCTAGGAGTTCAGCAAGAAACAGAAGGAGCGGGTTCGGGCAGCCAGTGATAGGAAAGGTTTGAACAGAAGGAGGGTGGGTTTGGGGTTAATGTGTGTCATTGTTTTGCTTTTGGTTTTTTAGGTTTATTTATTTATTTTGAGAGAGAGAGAGAGAGAGAACTAGGGAGAGAGAGAGAATCCCAAGCAGGCTCCATGTCGTCAGCACAAAGCCCAGTGCAGGCCTTGAACCCACAAACCATGAGATCAAGACGTGAGCCAAAACCAAGAGTCAGATACTTCACCAACTGAGCCACACAGGTGCCTCTGTTTTGGGTCATTTTTATTGTGCAGGAGAACAATAGAATCATGAGCACGGTTCTAAACTGAGCAAGGGTCAAAGAGAGAGGAAGAAAATGATGGCATAGGAGCTTTCAAAAAAAAAGTCTTCAGGGATAATGGATGGAGCTGGGTCCCCGCGGAAGGGGAAGGGCTTGGAAGGGGCCAGGAGAAGCGGATCATAGTTAGCGCTGGACGGGAGTCCCTCCAAGGGTCAGTGAGGCCAGGAGAAGTACGCAGGTGTCCTGACGATGGGATGAGAGCTTGGATTCTCTGGGGAGCCCCTGTGACACTTGCCATACACCTAAGTTTTGTCTTCTATTTCTGAAAAAATACTGACAATAAGGGGTGCCTGGGTGGCTCACTCGGTTAAGGGTCTAACTTCGGCTCAGGTCACGATCTCGTGGTTCGTGAGTTCAAGCCCCACGTCCAGCTCTGTGCTGACAGTGCAGAGCCTGCTTGGGATTTTGTCTCTCCCTTTCTCTCTCTGCCCCTTCCCCATTTATGTTCTCCTCTCTCTCTCCCGCTCTCTCAAAAAATAAATGAACTTAAAAAAAAGACTGACAGTAATAAATCGTGATTGATAATCATTGTTCTCACACCAAAATGGAAACACACCTTTTCAGACATACCTTTCAGACTCAGACAGTCCCCGTAAGGCAGGAAAGAAAATGACCCTAATGCTTATAAAGGGGACAGCTTCGTATCCCGAGACATACGCCAGCTTCCTGTTTGATTCCGACTTTGCTAGACGATATCGGAATGGGACCTGCCCGGTGTGTGAACCCAATTCAAATTAGGCAGAAATCTGACATTCCTCTTGAGAGCGGTCATGAACAAGCTCATGAAACAATCAACCCAGGGCAGGGGGGGGAGTCCTCCCGTTGGCTCCCCCCCCACCTCCCGCACACACCAGTCCAGTGTGGAAGGCCGGGGTCTGCTGGGCCACCCAGAGACCAAGGAAGCAAGCGGACGCCGGAGGGCTCTGACCAAAGTGAAAACAACTAAACATGAGCAACAGCGTTTGGAGTGACTAAAAAAAAAAAAAATTAAATTAAAATTAAAAAAGGACACGGATCTTTGGGTGGCCTCTGTCTTGAAATATCTGACCTGAAATGGCTTATTTATACAGGCCGTGATTTTATTTTCTCTTTGCATCATTGAGTTATATAAGAAACGCCCCCGTAATAACCAAATGCCAATTACAGGCATGTATTCTAGAAGGCATGTATAAGGCAGAGGCCAGTCACGCGCCCTACGCCTGTCGCCATTCCGTCAGCCAGCCCCGATCCGAGCGCAGCCTATGGCTTTCCCTTTCTGAACGTGTGTGCGCATTAAAAGCCAAGGAAGCGAGATCTCCCCACGACCACCAGTCTCCAAGGGGAGTTTTCCACTTCATTGTATATTTCGGATACCTCTCCCTGTCGGCACCCATGGATTCCTTCTCGTACTTTTGTGACAGCTCACTTTACTGCAGCATGCTTTAGTCACCCCCCCCAAAGAGAAACACTCACACCACCTCAAGATTTTAACCACATCAAAACCACAGTAAACATCTCTGTCCACACATCCCTGCTCTCTTGTTTTTTCTTAAGTGCTTAGAAATGAAGGCAAATCTCTGGGTCAAAGGGCGTGTGCATTTTCAGTTTTGATACGAATTTCCAGTTTGCCCTCTCCCCCCACCCTCCCCCCGCCCAAAAAGAAGCCATATTGGTTTATCCTCCTACGGAATTTTTTTTCAAAGTTTTTTTTTTCTTCCCTTCATGCCCTAGGCCATACTGAGTGTTCATAATCCTGAAGTATTTCCTCACTTGTTGAGGAAGGAACTCACTTTGAACAGAAATGCAGGGACATCGAGGAAGCTTACCCTTCTGCAAAAGCAGAAGGGGTATCATCCGTTGGGCGTGAAGAGGGAGAGATGGAAGAATATTTGAGGACTAGGAAGACTTCAAGGGACAACCCCTTGGGTGAAGAGGGACAGGAGCTGACCCAAAATGTCTAAGCAGCTGAAAGGCCCAGAGGACAGTGGAGGAGGAAAGGGAAGGTCAAAGAGTATGAAGCCAATAGAGTTGGTTATGGGCTGAGACGAACTTAAAGTTGGAATTGCTCAGGTTGGTGTTGTTAACGGTGACTCAACTGGTGAGAAACAGAAACGTCTCGTGCTCGAGTGACACGGAGCTTCCGAGCTGGGACCCAGAGAAGCGAGTCAAGGAGAAGGGATGACAGAGAAGAAAACAGAAGGTCGAAAAGATCGGGTGGGGGACGCAAGGCTGGAGGCAGTGTGAGGGCAGAGCGGACGCTAACGTGACATAGGGCTGCAGCCCGCAGAGCCAGGGTGAGGCAGTGCCGGGGACGGGGAGACAGGCTGGGCCAGAGGTCACAAGCCACGAGGAGTGTGCACGAATGAACGAACGAACGATCCGGGGGTTGGTGGAAGGTGGTGGCTGGAAGACAGGTGGCAGTGGGGTCACTGGTGACAAAAGCCGGTTGAGGGAAGCTTAGCTGGAGGGTCAGTGAGTGACCGCAAAGGAGGCACAGACCACTCGTCCTGCCCTGGGGATGTGACCGGAGAGGAGGGGCCGTGGGAAGAAGGCAGCCCCCTCTCGGATGAGGAGCGTTTAAAGAAAAAGCTGGGCCTCTTAAGGCATCAAGAAATGGAAAGCATATTCTAGAAGGCACGGAGCGAGCTGGGGAGGGCAAGTGCTGATAAGGATAGGTAACGAACCAGTTAGGGACCCCGAAATGATTGAACGTGGGCCAAATGTGGATCGAGGGGGTCGGGAACCAGATCATCAGAAAATGGACGGAAGGAAGGAACGGGCCACGTGGAGCTTCTGGGTGCAGGTGTCCTGGTACCCCGCTGTGGCCGTGCCATCAGGAGGTATGACAGCGACACATTCTGGAGGAGCTGGGAGACCATGCTCCTGACTGCTGCTGCCCTCCACAGACTCATCCGTGTCCTAGCCTCGCCATCAACTGGCCACACAACCTCACAAAAGTTACCTATGCTCGCTAAGCCTCGATTTTGTCCCTCCAAGAATGAGAGTAATCATAGTATTTATCTCATGGAGTTATTCTGAGGATTAAATTAAATGGTGCATTTTAGGGGCACCTGGGTGGCTCAGTCCGTTAAGCATCTGACTCTTGATTTTGGCTCAGGTCATGATCTCATGATTTCATGGGTTCGAGCCCCACCTCGGGCTCTGCACCCTGACCGCTCTCAGAGCCTGCTTGGGATTCTCTCTCTCTCTCTCTCTCTGCCCCTCCCCTGATTGTGCTGTCTCTGTCTTTCTCAAAATAGATAAATAAACTTAAAAATAGACTGCATTTTAGACAGGAAGCATTTGTTACTGGAACACAGTAAGTATTTAACAAATGACAGCTATAATGACTCCCCTTGCAGAGGGCCTAAATGTATATACATATATCCATTTTAAAGAAGCAAATATTCACAATATTGTAAATTGTGAGTCTTTATAAGACACATTGAGCATACGGACAGTCTCTCAACACACAGACAGAAGAACCTGCTTATTGGATACAAGCAGAGATCCTAGTGAAAAACTAAGCCCATGATCTCCACGGTGTCTCGCACAAAATCACAGGTGGACATTCATACTTTAAATTTCTTAAAATGCAAACGTGTTTCTATACTATGCAGACACATACTCGAGTTTGCGCTGTCTTTGGGTTTATGCTCACACCTCACTATTTTTAAAGATCACATTTTATCGGCTAAGAGAAATTAGAGACCGTTTGTCTCCAGTTGAGCCATAAGGGTATCAATCCTGTGTGTGTTCCATGTTCAAAGTTACCCCCCCGACACACAGGTTTGTTGGTAGACGACTTTATAAAGTTGCTTCTACCATACCCCCGCCCATCCACACTCGAAAGGGACGAACGCCATCTTGCTCTTTGTTCCCTTCCCCACAATGCATTTCGCGGTCTTCCATGAACAATCGCCAGAGACCAGGACTGAGTCTGTAGCTCTAACGCAAATGGGGGTGTGCATGCGGGGGTGTGCACGCGGGGGGTGTGGAATAAGGATTCGGGGCACACCCCCGTATTTACAATCAATTCCTCTCGTACTTCCCAAGAAGGCATTCTCCACGACCAATTCCTAACATTTTCTTTAGGTAGGCTTCACTTTTTTGATGTGTTTGGGCGTTCGTTTCAATAAATGCAGCTGTTTCAATATGTGGAGATAAGCACTGAACCAAATCTATCATTTGGGCTAAGAAATTGCTGTCGTCCACATGATCTTAAAGGGAGCTGTAGTATTTTATGGTCAACCACTTCCTTGCCTGACATCTTTTAATGCCTGTGATAATGATTTCACATCTGTCTAATTTGTTAGCACCTCCGATACTCTGCCAGTCACTAGAGCGTTTTGAAACCAACCCACTGAGGGAGTAAACAAGCAGAAGAACTGAAAAATAATCTCTTGCCCACGAGAGACCCACTCACGTGCCATAGCTCCCGTAAAGTCTCTTTCACTCCTGGCTTCTTCCCTTCTTTCGAGTCTTGACTCCTTTCCCAGCTGTCATGGGGCCGTGTTGGGGAAACTGGAGAGGACCCTGGTCGTATTACATGCAAGAATCCCTACTCCAAAGACTCTGCCTTATTCAAAAGAATCCCCCACAACGATTTTCCCCTAACCGTTCCTCACCCCCTACCAGCTCGGTGCTTCTCTGAAACACCCTCTCTCCTTCCCCGAATCATCTTCAAGGTTTTTGCCTTTTCTGTGTCCCACCCGTATCACAATTTAGTAAATCCTTTTTTCTAGTATTTGGTCTCGCCCTCCCCATCCCGACCTTAAGCAAAGATCTACAGGGTAGGGGAGGCTAGGGCCTCCCGGTCCCCCATTTCTCCCCTCGATCCTCACCGTCACAATGGCAGAACCTTGCACACACAAGGTGGGGGGCTCTGTAAACAGAGGCAGTGTCAATGAAGCTGCAACACTGCTGAGAAAACCATTCCCTTCCCATTCCTCCTTTTCCTGGTGTGAGTTGCAAATGTCCTGAAATTGGCGGGGCCAGCGTGATGGGCTGGTACCCTGTGGCCTCGCCAGGGTCTCATTTCCTAATAATCCAAAAAGACAGAGTTGATTTTCATTTTACTTATGTCGAACTCTGCTGAAAAGTATAGAACGACCTCATTTGGATGCCTCCTATCTACTCCTTCCAAATTTACACACACACACACACACACACACACACTTTTAAAATGGTCACAGGCAATTTTAAAAAAATAGTGCGAGAGTAAGAAGTTCGCTATCCAAGTAGGGTGGAGTTTTTCTCAAATTGTTTGCTCTGGTAATCAACCCACGCTCGTAAACAACTCGAAACCCAAGTTCAGCCCCTTCGTGAGCCAAGTTCATCGATTTAAGGCCAACAGCACACGTTCACATTTGCTGACGCTACTTGGACAGCGTCTGTAACAACGGCCATCTCAGCTGGGGAGACGGGCTAACCGCGACCGTCGTAACATCCTTGGTGCCGAAGATTTTAGATTAAAATGGAATTTTCAATTAAAACGACTGTCTGACGTGGCTTCGCAGAACAACTCGAAAAATCCCCAAGCCACAAACATATTCACAAGTGACACGTTTGCATTACCTACCCACTCTTTCTGCACCCCAGCATCCGCAGGCCCTTAGCGAGCACGGGAGATCGCCCGTGGAAGAACACACTTAAGTTTCCTCTGCTAAGCATGCCGATGAACACCTTTACTTCAATGTCATAAAAGTGGTTATGAAATCCATTCTTTATCTCGTCGCCACAGCACCCAGAAAAGTGACCTTTCCTGTATGTGAACTCATGAATGTCTACTGTAGTAAGAAAGAGCCAAAGATTGTGAGGGTGAACCAGTGGACTGGAGTATGCCTAGCCCGTGGGAGGCCCCAAATAATGGACACCATTCAACAAGCCACTAAAGAATGGACACCACTCAACAAACACTCACTCAACGGGAAAGGGAGAGAGGCATGAGAAAGGGGACACTGAACTGAGTTTGGAGGGGGTCACGCTGCGGTGGGTGGGTATTGAGAACCTGCCCTTACGGGCCTTGCAGGGAGACGGTGATCGTGTCCGGATGCCGCTAGGAGGCAACGGTGAGGCGGGGCAGCCAAGCTGGTGCCTCTGCAACATCCCTCCGTGCCTGAGAGTGCTCCAGGTTATACACAAGAGCGCCCTGCCAGCTGTTCTCTGGTCCCTCGGGCTCACCGTCCTTCCGGGGTCAACTGAACGCATGTCATCCCTTGACCGCTTATGTGAAGGCCTAACAGCTGCTCACCAAGGCTTTGCCAAGGCTCATCCAAACCGGAAAACCACCTCTCTCCCTACTTTTCGACAGCCATGGACGCTCAGAAGCTCCCCTAAACAGAGGGGGAGAAAATTACATTCACAGAGGTGGGGATAAAATTGAAAGAGAAAGCCCTGGCCGCTATATTTGAGTGGGTCGAAATGGTTGAGAAACTCTTACCACTGATCATGAGATTTGGATTCCAGTCTTGGTTCTGCTGCCTCTGTTAGTGGGAAAAACCCTTTCGTTTTCTGAGCTGTCTTTCCTCATCTGAAAGTGCTGTTTCCTCCCAGCTCTTATTTTGTCTGACTTGCAACTTATCCGCTTAGATTATTTCCACTTCACCCTGTTGGCCACGTAACTTAATAAACGTGTGTTCGTTGCTCTGCCTCTTTTTCTAAAGCTCTCATCCCTTCGAAAATTCTACAGAGTTTATCTGCTCCCACTCTGTTCGAGCAATGGAAGCTTCAAGTTTATTTTTAAAAACACTGAGCTCGCTCCTCAGGATGGGTGCTAAGCCTTGTACATAATGTGGTACCTGCTGTAGTTTGAATTAAATGAATGTGGCAAGAAATGAAAAGCAAAATGAAGTTCTCAAAACCAGAGTGTGACTTAACACCTCCCGGACCAGAATAGTTCACACCTGCTTTATGGTTTTTCTCCTGAAAACGTATTTGTATTAGCTTCATCGGAGACTCCATCTTCGGATGCCCCCACCTTGCCCTCGGAGGACTTGGAACACGTGGCCTTTGCTCTCAATCTCTGTATCCAGAAATTAAGCAGGTAGAAGCGGGAGTGTAAAATCCCTTCTAGACTCTCAGGTCCCAGTTGTGACCCATTTTACACTAAACTGTGTAGTGGCCAAAATCGACACAAACCCCCAAGGCATTATCTAAGCTGGTTTATCTACTCACGAGTCAGGACTAATGCCAAATAGCATCTCCTCTGTTTTAAGTCTCCCAGATTCTCAGGAATGTCCCACTCTGATCTCCTGATTTCAGGGCCTATCCCGCCGAGCTCGCTTTTAGCTTATTCATTCCCGCCTCAGTGTATCTGGTTCGTGCTTCTGTCTTCTGAGCCTGCCGAAACGCCCACTCGGTGGCCTGTGCCCACTCAACCGCTCTCACCCGCCCAGCCCCGAGCCCCTGGTATTTGTAACAATCTGTTTCATCCTGCAACTTTGAGTCTTCTAAGACTTTTTTCTTTATTTTCTTTCTTTTTTCTTTTCTTTTTCCATTTCTTTCTTTCTTTCTTTCTCTTTCTTTCTTTCTTTCTTTCTTCCTTCCTTCCTTCCTTCCTTCCTCCCTCTCTTTCTCTCTCTCTTTCCTTCAGCTTTTTTGAGACAAAATTGACACGGAAAATTCTAATATACTTAATGTGCAACCTGATCATTTGTTACACAGGTGCATTATAAAAGGATTCCCTTCTTTGAATTAATTAACAAGGCCATTCTCTCGTCACCTCACATATTTACTTTTTTCCTTTTTTTGTTTTCTTATCTTTCTTTTCTTCTTCTTCTTCCTCCTCCTCCTCCTCCTTCTCCTTTTTCTCCTTCTCCTTCTCCTCTCTCCTCTTCCTCTTCTCCTTTTCTTTCTTCTTCTTCATGAGAACACCGAAGCTCTACACTCAGCAAATTCCGATTATCCAATACAGTGTTATGGATGTTGCCACCATCTTATACATTAGATCCTCGGAACTTACTTGCTTTATAAATGAAAGTTTGTACCCTTTGCCAGCATCTCCTTATTACCCCCACCTCCCAGCCCCTGCCAAACACCTTTCTACTCTGTTTCTATGAATTTAACTTTTTCCCCCTAATTCTACATGTGAGCAAAACCATGCATTATGTCTTTCTCTTGTGGTTTATTTCACTTAGCATACCTAATACCCTGTCGGTCCATCCATATTGTCCCAAATGGCAAAATTTTATCTTTTTTCATGGTTGCCTAAGACTCCAGTGTGCATACAGTGTGTGCGCGCGTGTGTGCGCGCCTGTGTGCGTGTGTACCACATTCTCTTTATCCATTCATCTGTTGGCAGACACTTGGGTTGCTTCTACATCTTGGCCATTGTAAATAATGCCGCAGTGAACATAGGAGTGCATATATCTCTTGGAATTAGTGTTTTGACTTTCTTTGGGTAAATACCCAGTAGTGGAACTACTGGCTCAAATGATAGTTCTGTGTTTAATTTTTGAGTAACCTCCATACTGCTTTTCACA
This sequence comes from Paguma larvata, assembly GCA_030068075.1. Lineage (NCBI taxonomy): Eukaryota > Metazoa > Chordata > Mammalia > Carnivora > Viverridae > Paguma > Paguma larvata. The sequence goes on along the minus strand of CM057842.1, from coordinate 14,736,387 downwards.
GTGCCCCGTGTACCAATTTACATTCCCACCAACAGTGCAGTGTTTTTTTTTTCCTCCACGCCGTCGCCAACACTTGGTATCTCTCTTTGGACTAGCTGTTGGGACAGATGTGAGGTGTTTCCTCATTGTGGTTTTGATTTGCATTTCCCATCTGATGATGTTTCTTCAAGAGTGGTGCCTGATCACTCCTGGTAGGTGATAAAACCTGCAGATTCCAAGCCCCCAAGCTAGACTTCCTGACTTCCAATTTCTGGGGGTGAGACCTGGGAAGCCTCTGTTCAGCAAGCTTCCCTGGCGATCCTAGGCATAACAGTTTGAAATTCACTGCTCTCTCGCCAATCCTTTTACGCTTATTTGTTAACGGTAAAGATGCTATTAGTTTTACCAGGACTGTAAGAGAAAAAAAACAAAATGAGCCTGTCGGGGAGAGGCCAGTTCAAAGCCCTATCCCAGCCACGCAAGCACCCGTGGAGAGAAAAGAAGTCAGGCCTGGGCGCCAACGCCAGGCCCCCCAAGACCACTGAAAGGTCAGGAGTCAGAGGTCCAAGCCACAGCCCTCGGCATCACCAAGTCCGGGAAGAGCGGGCCGGCCCTTTCCTGCAACCCCAGGCTCCGTGGCCGGCGGTGTAGTGGTATGTGGGGGTGCGCGCCAGAACTCGTGGGTCCTGGAGACCTCTCGACTCGTGTTCCCACTGGCTACAGCACCGGCTGCCAAAGTCGGCGTGGCGCGAGTAGGTGGGACTTCCCGGCTCTGGAAGCCAGTGCGCATGCGGCGGTCGGCTGCTCACGCTGCACTTCCTGTCGCGTGATCGTGAGGACCAATGAGAGAGCATCACTGCGGGTCACGTGTCTCCGTTCCTATTAGCAACCGGAGGCTTCCAAACAAGCTGCTCTCCCTCCGCATCTGCTGCGGCCCAACCACCCTCGGCGATCCCCAGGCTTCGCGGCGCTCCGCCTGGCCTCTCCCGCTCCTCTGCGCTGCGACTCCCGCCGCCATGGTGAGTAGCCGGCCGGGCGCCGAGGAGACGCCGGGGCCCAGGGAGGGCGTGGCTGCTGCAGCCGGGCCCGGCCCGGCCTCCCGGCCGCCGGGGCTCCGTTAACCCAGGCCGCAGCCCCTCCGGCGCGCTGGCAGCCTGTCTCCGCCGCGTCGGGCGGGATTCTCACACGGGACCTAAAACTCCCCAAGTTTTCACACGCACACCGCTTTGACAGCATGAGCAATTGTGTACTAAGACGAGTTGAGGAGCGAGAGCGTGACTGAATCCAGCTTTCGGATGCAAGAGCGACTTTAAGAGGCCAAGCCCTCCATTGTACGGCCGAAGGAACTTGGGTGGTAGAGCTGCTTCTATTTTGACCTGTTCGGAAGAGGCCAGGTTTTCCTGTATGCCGAAACACATCCATCCGTCTTTCCAGCGGATATGGCATGGCAACCGTACTTAGGACGGTGCACAGTGCTAAAGTTAGGTTCGGAAGAAAGGACGAAGCCAGAGTTGGGGGGCATCATGGAAATGGGCCACTGAAATACCTCGGCAATGAAATGAGTGTAACATTGCGTGTCATAGGTACTTAAATTTAAAAAAAAATGTTTTAATATTTTATTTATTTTTGAGAGAGAGAAAGAGTGCAAGCGAGAGAGGGGCAGAGAGAGGGAGACAGAATCTGAAGCAGACTCCGAGCTCTGAGCTGTCAGCACAGAGCCGGAAGCCAGGCTCAAGTTGGATGCTTAACCGATGAAGCCACTTAGGTACCCCAAATTTAAAAAGTTTGTAAAATAAATAAATAAAAGCCCCCAGGTGATTCTAAAAAAAAAAAACAAAGAAGAAAAAAAAGAAAGGAAGAGTTGCTGGTGAGCTTACAAAAGCAATTTGAGTAGGTATGGGTTTAAGGAGTAGGTGATGGCGTGGGGATGGCAAGGGTAGTTAGAGGGACTCTCGGCGTTAAGGGATTTTGTGTGGTTTTGATTAAGGTTTATGTGCATAGTCTTCCCTGTAGTCTGAAGGGAAGAAGAAACCTATAGAATGTTGAGAGGGGAGCATAAGTAGTTAAATAGAGACTTCCAGGAGTTTGAAAGAGAATCGATTAAGGCCCGATGAAGAAGTGACCTTCAAAAGGAGGAACGCTCTTTAAGTTCGTTTGTTGGCAGACGTCGTGAGGCCCCGTGCTTAGTGCGGGGGTGGTGGTACCTGAGGGAACGAGGTGGGCAAGGTCCTGACCTCCGGAGACCTGCGTCCTGAGGAAATCGAGACCGCAGGTGGAGCCACGCGGATGCAGAAAGGCCACCGTGAGGGACTTGGGGGCCGAAGGAGGTCGTGTCCGAGGGCCTCGGTGTCGGCTTCCAACACTGTGGCGGGGGTGACAAGCGTGAAGAAGAGGCCCGGAAGTTAGACCCGAGTCTCCCACAGGAAGGCGGTGGTAGAGCAGCATTCTTAAAATAAAGATCATCCCTGATTCGTATCGTCCCCACATTAGATGTTCTAGTTGCGTCACGTCCTTTTCTTTTCAGCATCGCTATAGAATGAAAACAAGCTTCATTAATCTCTAGCTCATAGTTGTCAAGCTCTCATCTGGTTTAAAATAAAGACCAATTAATGACCATTTCAAAAGCCCAGGACAGGGTAAGGGTCAGTCGCTCTCATAGATATCCAAAAAAAATGAGTGGCTTAAAGAATACCAAAGTGTATTTCTCACTTAACGGCCTGCGGCTCATCTCAGGTCTGTAGGTCAGTGGTGTTCCACAAAATCAGGTAGAGATAAGGGTCCCTTCCACCGGGCTGTGCGCGCCCAGCCCCCAGGGCATTGTCTGCCAGGTTCAGCTGAGTCCCCACCCCTCCAGGTTTCAGAGAAATGGTTGTGATGAAGACTTGACCTTGTCGGAAGGCTTTGGAGGTAGCCTGCACACCCGGCTGCAGGGAGGGCTGGGCAGGATCGTCCAGCTGGGCGGCCATTTGTCCGGGAAGAAGGGAAGAACAGAATTTCGTGGACATCTAGCAACGTCTGACGTTTTTGCATCGTTGGCTCCTTCATCACGCCTCCAAGACTAACCATGACTTTTCTCTCTTGTAGGCAGAGTTGGGCCTAAATGAGCACCATCAGAACGAAGTGATTAATTATATGCGTTTTGCTCGCTCAAAAAGAGGCTTGCGGCTCAAAACTGTAGATTCCTGCTTCCAGGACCTCAAGGAGAGCAGGTATGAGAGGACTCGAAGGGGCCCCAGGGGCAACAGGGATGCTTGCTGGCAGCCGGCATGGGGCTGTGGCAGCAGAGGCCACGCAAACCTTGCCGGGATTATCACGACCAGCGCCACACCGAGCCCCGTGGATGCGTGAAACTCAGGAAACCGGACTGCGGTGGGAGCCATCTAGTACCAAACACACACACAGGGTAGCTGTGAGATTGCAGAGTCTCCCAAGGGCCGGCGGGAAGTGGTGAGGGCATGTAGGTTAATGATTGGCCTGCTGTATTAAAGATCCCAGAACTTTGATTACGCTAGTTATTAATTAAAGGATTAGAGCCGTAATAAAAAAACACCTATGTCGTTCGCGCTGAAGAGTTGGGGAGCGGGAAACAGCGGGAAACCGTGGGAAGCTCGTGCTGGGACCAGACCCGTTAGTGGGTGTGCGGCACGAGATGATTAGTTTGGTTGAGCCAGTCACGGGCTATAGTTCGAGTCTCTAGAAAATTCGTGTCTGATTGAGAGAAACATAGGGAAACCAATGAAGGACTAAGCAGCAAAGAGACATCGGATCAGTCGGGCTCAGACTTTGGCACAGTTAAATGTCAAATGAGATGGAAATGAGAAAGGCCTCCACGTGAGCTACGAGTGTCGCAAAGCCACGCACTGCTCACGATAGCGGACACCACAGCCGGGGACCGTTACGTGTTCAGCACCCTAACGCAGTCGGGCCCGCTGGTTTCCTGGCCCCCGGCCGACCAGAGCGGCGATTTCACTGGCCCGGCTGTGAGCCAGAGACGACACTTCGTCACTCGCTTTACACGGCGAGTACCTTAACTGCTGTTCATAATCATGAACTTGGGTTGCCTAAAAAAAAAAAAAAAAAAAAAGTCGAAGCAGATTTGGTTTGTTCCAGGAAAGCATAGAGGAAGATTGTTGATGTATTTATTGAATAAGGATGCTCACTGAATACAGTCAATGCTTTGGTCGTTTGAGGCTGGCTAAGTCCTGGCTAAATGAAACCCTGGGAGGCTGGAGGCAAATGCCACTCCCTTGAGTAGAACTCTGATAAGACTTGTGCCCCTCTCTCAATCATGTCCTGTTGCGAGTGAGGAAGAAGCCACACCGGGGGCGGGGCCATCGCGCCCGTCCCCCGAGCGGCTGAGGGTCGGGCCAGGAGGGAAGAGACGGTCTTACTGTCAAACTGTCCTTTCAATCCGGAGCTGTTTTGGGGATTCAGCTGTTGGGCAGTGCTGCCGAGATTCCTGGAGATGAGTGTGGGCTTGAGTCACGCCCTCCGTGGGACCAGGGGCAGGTCGCCGCCGCCCTTGAGCCTGCAACCCGCTCCCCCACCTGTAACACCCGGGGGCTGAAGAAAAGGGCTCTGAAGCTCCCTCCCAGCCCAGACCTTCCCTGTTATTGATAATGATGTTCATTTTTATGGAATGGTCACTACTCAAAGGAGCTTTACCAAAGATAAGTTAGTCGTTGTTTTTGTTTTTGTTTTTGTTTTTTCATTTGGGCCTCAAGAATGCCAAGAGAAAGGGGCACCTGGGTGGCTCAGTAGACTAAGCATCTGACTCTCAGTTTCTGCTCAGGTCATGCTCTTGCGATTTCGCAAGTTCGAGCCCCACATCGGACTCTGTGCTGACAGCGCAGAGCCCGCTTGGGATTCTCTCTCTCTCCCTCTCTCTCCGCCCCTCCCCTACATACACTGTCTCTGTCTCTCTCAAAAGAAATAAAGAAACTTAAAAAAAAAAAAAAGAATGCCAAGAGAAGCAACATATAATTATTTTCTTATAATCATTTACTAACATTTGAACAGTTCATACAATTATTAAAATGCTGGACGAATAATAGAAAGGAAAAATAATACCTTCTCAGGGACTTGTGAAACTGCTAAATGGGATAAGACTGGTTTTAGTGGCGATTAAAGTAAAAAAAGGTTGAAACTGAAGAAAGCAAGGAAAAAAGTAAAAGTTTGGGGGAACGCTTCAGAGCGTGGACGTCGCGTCGGAGGGCGCGTCCGCCCGCAAGTCGATCATTTCACAGACGCCAAAAATTAACTGAGCTTAAAAAAGTTAACTGAGCTTGAGGCATCTGCAGTATGTTTATAAAGAAGCTCGTTCCCAAAGAGATTTTTCCGCATACCCCTGTCGCCCCGCGGGTGGCCCGGGCGTGGGTCTCTTAGCTCCGCTGTGTTTTGTGAGCGGTGCGGGTCGTTGGTCCGGAAGTCTGGGGCCGCGGTGTTTTGCAGGCTGGTGGAGGAGACCTTCACCGCGGACGAGGTGTCCGAGGTGCTGAGCGGGCTGCGGGCCGTGGTCCGCAGCGAGGTGGAGTCCGAGCTCATCCACACGGCGCACACCAACGCGCTGCTGCTGCGCCAGCTCTTCTCCCAGGCCGAGCGGTGGCACCTCCGGCTGCAGACCGACGTCTCCGAGCTCGAAAACAGGTATCCCCCGCCCTCCCGCCGTGGGGACGGCGGAGGCCCGGGCGGGATCTCGAGAGTTAGCCAGCTTTTCTCCCTCTTCTCAGAGCGGGGGCCCGAGGCGGGGCGGGGCGGGCGGCAGGAGAGCGGTGGGTCCCCCACCGAGCCGCCTCGCGGGTGCTCCCCGGTGTCCCCTCCAAACCCCCGTCTCCCCGATCGCCGGGTGTTCGAAAGGCCTCCGAGATTCATGTTACTAACTACTCCTGCCTGTTCTTCGCTGGCCGGGTTGTATTGTAATGAGTCTTTAGAGATGATAGGTCCCTGGGGAAATGAAGACTGAAACAGATGAAAAATTGATTCAAATCGCATCAGTTCAGATCGGGAGGATTGCAGTTTTTTCTGTAATTATATTTTAAGTTATACAGTTACCTTAAAATAGGAAATGTAAAAAAAAAAAACCTATTTTATAATCTTGGCAGTATTGAAGAGCTCATTAATTTAAAACAGGTACAGTGAGGGGCGTCTGGGAGGCGCAGTCGGTTAAGCAGCCGACTCTCGTTTTCAGCTCCGGTCACGATCTCTCGGTTCGTAGGTTCCAGCCCCGTGTCAGGCTCTGCGCTGACGGAATCTGCTTTGGATTCTCTCCCTCTCTTCTCTCTCTCTCTCTCTTCTCTCTCTCCCCCCCCATCCGCCTCCCCGACTCGCACATGCATGCCCTCACTCTCTTTCTGTCTCAAAATAAATAAACATTAACAACAACAACAACAAAAGCCAAATGAAATTAAAACGTGGTCTAAGAGAAGCCGGAGATGAGGAAAGACAGAGCGCCTCCAAGGGCTGGGGAGAGCAGTGCCCCACGCCCTGGGGGGGGGGAAAGGAAAACAGGCCCACTCCACCGGACAGCTGCGGGGAACCTGGAGGAAGGGCCCAGGAAGCTCGGGAGAGTGGTTACCGCATCCCCGCCGCGGGCGCCCCCCACCAGCGCCCCGAGCACCGGCCCCGCCCCGAGCACCGGCCCCGCCCCTCGCCCGGGCAGGGTGGCTGGTTCGCTCCCGAACCACCTTCCTTCCTCGAGATACAGCATATTCCTTCTCAGTAGGCGCGATACCCTTTTAAATAGGTATCAGGGGGGCGCCTGGGGGGTCAGTCAGATAAGTGTCCGACTTTGGCTCAGGTCATGATCTCGCAGTTCGTGGGTTCAAGCCCCGTGTCGGGCTCCTGTCCTGCTTCGGATTCTGTGTCTCCCTCTCTCTCTGCCCCTTCCCCGCTCATGCTCTTTCTGTCTGTCTCTCTCTCTCTGAAAAATAAATAAACATTAAAAAAAATTGAAAACAAAATAGGTGTCAGGAACTAATCCCATTTCCCGAGGCCACTTACTCTAGTGCAGCCAGTTTGCCTTTCTTGAACTTTCCCTAGCTGACGATTGACGCATATCATGTCGAAAACGGAGTCGAGGACAAGTTTCAACAGATTCGTATGAACATCGTAGTTTTGTTCTGGCAGTTACAGCGTCTGCTCAGTAGGAGCGCCATCCCCGGCGCTGTGGAATATTCCAGCCTGGCCCGTGTGGTTTGGACTCTGGGCCATTAGTAACGAAGGACCATTTTTGTCGGGGTGCTCTGTTGTGGGAGATTGGTACCAGCGAGTTTCCCCTCTTGTGTCTGGGATACAGATCTATTTTAAACGAATATTTTTTCATGTTTTTATCTTCCAGAGAATTATTAGAACAAGTTGCAGAATTTGAAAAATCAGAATTTGCGTCTTCGAATAAAAAGGTAACTTGGGGTCTCCCTAAATCCGCAGCCTCATAGCCAGCATCTAACGCCAGAGGTGGGGGCGCGCCCTCAGGGGAGGGCGTTCCGTTCAAGGGCAGAATTCGAAAATTCCTATTTTCAGGCAAAAGAAGAAAAGCTTTGGAAGCAACTATGAAAACTTGCTTCCGTCTCCCCCCACCCACCACATACACTCTCTCTTTCATACACACACACACACACACACACACACACACGCGCGCGCGCGCGCGCGCTCGCAGAGTCCCCGCAGTCCATCCCCCCCCACCCCTAGAGGCTCCTGGCTCGGGTGACGCAGAGCACGGGCGCGCATCCCAGCGCCGGCTCTCTGGCCAAGTGGCCTTGCCCGGGCTGCCTGAGAGCCGTCCCTCGTGCTCGCCTGCGCAGGGGAGGCCGTCCTGGCAGTGGCCGGCGACCTTGCTTCCCTTTTCAATCCTTCTCATTATTTGCAACGAGCCCGCACCTGGACGCACCACAAACACCACTGTCCCTGGCGTCCCACAGAAGGAGACCGCGAGGTGACTTCACGGACATACGCCATGTCCTTACAAAGCAGCTTGCCACTCATTCCTCTGGCACGCACTTCGGGGTCAGAGGGCGTGGGGTCACTGGTCAATGCGTGTTCCCAGAGCGCCAGGACGTCTGGAGCCTGCTTGGGATCCTCTCTCTGCCTCTCCCTCTGCCTCTCTCTCTCTCTCTCTCTCTCTCTCTCTCAAAAATAAATAAACTTAAAAATTAAAAAAACAAAAAGGAAGTGCCAGTGTTGAGTGATGACACGCGCTCGCTCGTGTGCTGATTTGGGTTTGGTCTCTTTCTTTTCTGTCAGCCCGTCCCAGACGCCATGAAGCCGAAACTGGCTCCACTTAATGAGAGCGGAACGACAGAACTCTTGAACAAGGTACCGTTGCCCTGGCTTCGAGAAAGGCAAACCCTCTGGTTCCGCGCGGGCGCGAGGGTAGGGCGGAGAAACTGAGGGGGGAGGCGCTCGATTCGGGCTGTGGCCCACGGAGGGTCATGGGCCCGCTGCGGTCGCTTTATCCCAGGGCTCCCGTAGGCCCGGAGAGGGCCCTCGCCTTCCAGAAAGGCTGAAGTAGCTCTTACTTGTGTTGTTGGATGGCGAAGCGAAGGGCCTGGCGTTTTGGACAGCGTCTTTTGATGGATATTTGATGTTTACCGGCTGCCACAACAGCGGTGGGCGTTTTTATTAGGAGGTTAATAATAATTAATTACTAATCTGCGAGTTCCTCCCGTGACTCCTGTGTCCTCCACGTTACGAGGGACACCGTCAGATAAGAAGCAGTGGAGCGCCTAGTCCCTTGTCCTCCAAGGCCTCACGGTCTCGCTGAGAAGGGAGAATTAACGTCCTAGAAACGGAGGGGTAGTGCCAGCCCGTGTGCCTCAGGGCGGCGGAGGAGGCGGTGCGGGTACAAGCGGTCGAGGACAGACTGGGGAAGGTGGCGCCTGAGCCGGGGCCGCAGGCGGATAACGCATTGGAGGGGAGGGGGCGTGGCCGGCGGGATGGGCTGGCCTTCGTCTGGCTCAGGGAGAAAGAGGCCTGGACCCGCCGCCAGCCCTCGTGACGGCACCGCCCGGGGCGTCCGGCTGAGTTCAGTTAGAAGCACCCGGGGCTTGCGGGTAGAGTTGCATCAATAGAGACTGTTTTGAGGGCGCGCCCAGGTGGCTCGGTCGGTTAAGCGTCGGACTCTTGATTTCGGCTCAGGTCGCGATCTCACAGTTTGCAAGGTCGAGCCCAACATCAGGCTCTCTGCTGACAGCATTGGGGCCTGCTTGCGATTCTCTCTCCCTCTCTCTCTGCTCCTCCCCTCCCTCCCTTTCTCTCTCTCTCTCTCAAAACAAATACAAGTTTAAAACTTAAAAAAAAGACAAAAAGAAGGCCATGTCTTTAGGACAAGCGCCGGCGTTGGCCGGGCAAAGCCCCGAGAGTTGCAGGAGCAGCTGGGTGAGAGGCGGCAGGAGGGAGACGGTGGAGGCCTGAGGGAGCCCGAGGCACCGCCTGTGAGAGAGGCTCGGCGCCTGCAAGTGACTCAGGCGGCGAGGCCGGTGGGCCGGGCGGGACCGGATGTCGCCAGGAACCGGGGCGCGCAGATGTTTGCGCTGACCTGCGATTAAATTTCGCCTTGAAATTAAACTTTTAAGCGAAACAATTTCAAGTATTAGAAAGACGGTAGCTAAAATAATAAACCTTGAATTTGCTCACAAAGGAAATTGTACGACTTCAAGAAGAGAACGAGAAATTGAAGTCGAGGCTGAAGACCATTGAGATACAGGTAACCGAGACCTGCTTTACCAGACTTATTGAAAGAGCGGCTTCCAGAATAAATACTGAGGACGCTGTGCTGAAATCTGATTACAGGCAACACAAGCGCTGGACGAGAAGTCGAAGCTGGAAAGAGCCCTGAGGGACCTGCGGCTGGACCGAGAAAATCAAAAGGTGAGAGACGTTTGGAGTGCAGTCGGTGACACCGAGACAATCTTGTGACAGTCGGTAACCACGCTTAGCACCAGGATCCCTCGGCCCGGTACAGAAACATCGAATCACCACTTCGTCCCATGAAGCCGATAGGATACTACATGTCAGTTACCCTTCCGTTTTCTTAGGAGGCGGAATCGGTGTTAGCCATCTTTTTCAACGTTTTTCACGTTCAGCTAATAGAATTCCCAGAATAGAGGTACGACCTTAACGGGAAGTCTTAGTTGCTGTTCGGTTGGCCCCACCTCTGCCTCCCCAGGGTCCTGCATCGGGATGTCCCTGTCCGGGAAAGGCCGGGGGAGGGCCCCCGGGCCAGACCTGCCGCTCACACGCCTCACGGGTCCCGAGAGCCCACCGGCGTACGAGATATTCTGAAGTTTATTGTATTTAGCTCTTCCCCGTTTCACCTTGACGTTGCAATTATGATGGGGGAAAAGGAAAGGAAGAAAGGAGGTGTTTTTAGTTCACTGGATTTGTGTTCGGGTTTATTACATAGAACTTCTGATTCCGTCGGCCTTTGGCGAGCGCAACAGAGTAGGGTGAATTTACTCGGTCTGCGTCTCAAAGCCGCCTGCATCTGGTGGCACTCGTGTAACGCGCCGAAATCCGAGGGCGGCTCTCCGGCCCGTCCGGGGAGCGTGACCGTGCGTCGCTCTGCCTGCGGGAAGTTCTCGCCTGCACAGGTGGCCTTCCCGCGGACGCCAGACGCTGCCACAGACTTGTGTCAGTGGGACCGCTCGAGGGAGTTTTCAGCGGGCACCGGCTTTCCCAGCGGGCGTGCTGGTCCGGACGTCCGCGTGAACTTATGTCGGCGCGTGTATTTTTCACAGGATTTTATCAAGGCCCAAGACTTGAACGACTTGGAAGACACAGTTGCTGCTTTAAAGAGTGAGTTTCAGAAGACACTCAACGACAAGACGGAAAACGAGAAGTCCCTGGAGGAGAATCTGGCAACAGCCAAGCATGACCTGCTCAGGGTTCAGGAGCAGCTGAGCATGGCCGAAAAGGTCAGCTTTGGCCGTGTCTGTGCGTGTGTGTGTGCGTGTGTGTCTGTGTGTGCGTGTGTGTCTGTCTGTCTGTCTGTGTGTGTCCGTGGGTGTGTCTGTCTGTGCGTGTGTGTGTCCGTGTGTGTGTGTCCGTGTGTGTGTGTCTGTCTGTGCGTGTGTGTCTGTCTGTCTGTGTCCGTGTGTGTGTCCGCCCACGTGGGGGGCAGGGGGACAGGGGGAGATGCCGGAGGGCAGCCGCGGATCTGCCTTGTGTTTTCTCAAGGTGTCAGCCGGTGCGTGCTAGAGATCTCTCGTTCCTGGGCACTGAGAGAGTCTCCCGTCTTTGGCACTAAAATACCCGTGGTAATAAAACATCTCCACTCCTTCCTCTGGTGTGGTTTAGCGCTCCTGCACGGACGACTCCCGCACCCCGCCATGCCCATCCCCGTGTCGCCCGGCAAAGGGATGGGTGACTTCTCTTTAAAGGATTCTGTGCCTGGGGGCGCCTGGGGGGCTCAGTCCGTTAAGCGTCCGACTCTTTGATTCCGGCCCAGGTCACGATCTCACAGTTTGTGAGTTCGAGCCCCGCATTGGGCTCCGTGCTGACGGTGCAGAGCCTGCTTGGGATTCTCTCTCTCTCTCCCTCTCTTTCTGCCTCCCCTCTGTTCACTCTCTCTCTCTCTAAATAAATAAATAAACTTTAAAGGATACCATGTCTTATTCTTAATCTATACGAAATGCATAGAGAACTGTGCTCTTTGGTTTAGGGATTAGACTCTCGAGCACGTGGCGCTAAAATGTAACTGAACGACACACGCTCCTCCCAGAACGCCGCCGCTGCCGTGGGGTTTGGGGGGCAAAGCTCATGCTTATCTCGCCTGGGGAGGAGCTCACCGTCCCAAACAGACGCCTCCCGTCCAGGGCACAGCACGCCCCAGTCCTGCACCAGTGTCGCACGCGGACTCGGGTACATGCCGACAGTGTTGCTCTTTTATCGACTTCTCATTTGAAGGAATGTATTTTTAAGCTGCAACAATCTGAATTTTATATGAGTATATTTAAAAAAGAAATCAGAAGATGACATGAGCAGAATATCAGTAAAAATAAAGTCACAATGCACGTTTTTATCAGGCATGTTTTTTCTCCGTTGCTTAGTAATGGACTGACCCTTTCCACCGCACAGGAGCTAGACAGGAAATTCCAGCAGACGGCAGCTTACCGAAACATGAAAGAGATTCTCACCAGGAAGAATGACCAAATCAAAGACCTGAGGAGGAGACTGGCCAAGTAAGTCTCGGGTCTGCCTCGCTGCCGGGCCGGCGTTTGCTCGTCGTGCAGTCTCAGCTTGTGTCCAGAGAGGTCAGGCCAGCGGGTCATTGCTCCATCATTTAGTCCAGAAGCCTGCGTTCGAGCAGAGCCTCGTCGGCACCGCCGGCCGAGGCTAGAACTCCAGACACACAGGACCACGCTAGGCCGCTCCTGGCCACGGAGTCTTTTAAGTGAGGGAGGAGGAAGGAAACCCAGCCAGCTCACGGGCGGCCTGGGGCATTTCTCCTCAGGAGCGTCCTCGCAGGAGCCTGAGGGCCGGTCGGCCTGCGCCCGCCTGTGACAGGTGAGGGGCTAGGGAATGAGGTCCCCGCGGACGGGCGCCGTAGCCAGCAGGGCCCAGGAGTTCATGCTCCGTGCGGCGCCCAGGGAGGGCCGTGTCCGGTTCCGGGAGCTCACCCTGCGAGGGAAGCCCTGCCGCGTGGTCACAGGGCCTCCCGCCCCCGTGGTCACAGGGCCTCCACAGCCGTCCCGGTCCAGACGTAGTCTGCTAATCGGGCTCACTTCCGTCCTCGGCGGGTTTGCCTGGAAACTCGGCTGCCGGGTTACCTTAATCAGGACTCCAGGGGAACGAGGCTAGAAAGTCAATCCGAGATCCAGCTCGTCTTGAGAGAAGGGGTTGGCTAACCTTTTCCTCGCAGAGCCGTGTCAGCACTCTGTGTCCACCGGACAGTTCGGGTAATTACGGAGTTGCCGCCGTGCTGAGCTGTCGTGGGCCTGAATGCCAGCTAGGGAGACTCGGAGCCGGAGGCAGCCTCACACTTTGCCGCTCCTCCCTCCCACCTGCCGCCACAGCCGCCGCCCCGTCACCGTCACGCAGCCTTGGCCAGCCCGGCTGCCGCCGGAGCAGTGATTTCAAGTGAAAACTCGACGCCACTCGTTTAGTCACCGGAGGTGTTTCGCATAAACTCATTTGGTGACGACGACGACGACGACAACGACGACGATGACGACCGACAGCAGACAGCATCGACAGCAGACAGCATCGTGACTTGACGTCATGGTCTTCACTGAGTGTTCTTATCTCTTTCCAGATACGAACCTGAAGATTAAAACCCAAGGAAGAGTTCTTCTGGAAGCCGCCACGACCTGAAAGTACAAGCTGTTTCTCGCCTCGGCACGCGTGTCCGAGCAGTTTGTTGGATTCCCTCTCTTTATTTTTCTAGTATATAGACTTTGCTTCTGCTGCTTAGAACCAGCCTCCCTGTCGCAGTCACCTGACTGGGCAGAGGGCAGCCCGCTGCCGAGCCGGCCCGGAGCCCTCGGCCCGGCTCTCCGGAGTCTTCGTTCCAATGCCGCGAGAATTCTTGGGGGTCAAGGAGAGATTCTGAGAGCGGGAAGAAGAGCCTTCTCCTTCCGCATCAGCGCAGGCGCATGCCATTTCAGTAAATGCTAAAGATAAAAACCGTTATTAACGACAGTCACTACAAATAAACCTTATTTTTCGAAATCTAACTCACTTTCTCTGTGTCGTCATAAAAAGTGTGACTGCCGACTTCTACGGGCAGCGCTTATACCAGCTAAAAGGAAAAGGAGCAGCGAACGTGAGGGTTCAGTTCACTTCCGCCTCTGCAGCCGAACGCCGTGTTTATTGGAGGGGGGCAGGCATCTTTCGCGCCCCGCCTTACCGTGACCCCGGATCACTGACGGAGCAGTCAGCTCCATCCCGCGCCGCTCACTTATGAAAGTCTCTGGACCCACTGGGGCGTCCGGGGGGCTCAGTCGGTTAAGCTTCCGGCATCAGCTCAGGTCACCATCTCCTAGTTCGTGAGTTCGAGCCCCGCGTCGGCTCTGCGCTGACAGCACGGAGCCTGGAGCCTGCTTCGGATTCTGTGTCTCCCTCGATCTCTGCCCCTCTCCCGTTCACACTCTGTCTCGCTCGCTCTCTCTCTCTCAATAAATAAACATTTAAAAAAATTTTTTTTAAGTCTCTGGACTCAGAATAAATATAATGAGTTTTCAGGATATTCTTTCAAATTACGTGTTAAATGAGAACACTTGTAAAATGACTTCTACTGAACGTGAACTCCGCTCCCAGTCCTAAGACTCAGCTTGCGATCGCAGTTTATGCCTGTGCGCCCCCAGAGGCTGCATTTTCAGGCGGTTCTGGTTATGTGTCCACTGGTTCTGCTTCCCCCCGAGTGGTTTTGCCTAAGTCCTCGGAAATGAGGCATCTTCCCTGCAGTCGTGGAAGGCAACGTCAGGCCGGAAGGACCACTAATAAGGTCCATAGAGCAGCGTCAGGAAGAAACTACTTACTTTTATCACCTTATTTAGGAAGTAACTGTTCCGTTTCCCAAGGCAGACTGCCTTTGTCTGCTGTCTGCCAAGAGGGGTCATCTCCCTTCCACGACGTGGATTCCAACGTGAGGATTTCATTCACCAACAAGAGTTTACTGATGAGATGATAAGGGTGGTTATCATTTTTATTCGAGCTTTTACTACCAGCCTGGAATTTGTTGTCGTTCTTGTAGGCTTTCTGTTAAGACACCTGTTAAGGAACAGGTGATGAAGGGGAAGACAGATCACCTGTCTGTAAGGATGCGGAAGGCGGTCTTAAAAAGATGGATGAACGAGAGGAGGGAGGGAAAATCCGAACGGGCCAGCCTTGATAGTACACTCCTTCCCCACCCACCTCTCGCTGGGGATGCCACTCATCAAGCTCCGTTCTTTCTAGAGCTTTCAGTCTCACCTGCATATTTCTTTAGCCCCAAATCGATACTCTTTCCAAAATTCTATTCCGTTACTTAAGACCCAGGATATTTGGAAACAGAACATGCTAGTATATTGGTCAGAAACCATTTAATCATTTTCTCACTACACCTTCCTTAGTCTGATGCCCACAGGGAAGGAAGAGGTTTTAAGAATCCTGTATCGCTAAGCAGGATTTCAACTTGTTTTTTGGTAGCGACTTTGAAATATTCTATGTAGTGTGTTCCAGATCAATAATAAATTCAAAAGCATTCCTGAACCCCAAGATCCTAACCGCCCCACGCGAGAATCAGCAAATACGACGTTCTTTGACATAAACCAAAATGGCGACTCTTTCACCTACAAATACTTCGTGGTGCACTGCTTCTGCCACTTTTTGCGTGTCTGTTTAACTCATGCCTTAGCGAAATGGAGTTTTAAATGTTTAATTTTTACATATTTACCTAGTTTTAAGAGTTCTCTCATTTGACCAAGAAAGCAAGCCTCTTTGGCCTATGGATTTTGGGTTCCTAAGAATGTTGGCTCAAGCCTTGATTGAGCTTGCGATGTCCCGAGCTGTCTAGACGGTGCGTTGCTGGCTGCTGTGATGCAGCTTTGGTTTAACTTAAAAATTCAAGGCTCCTGCCCGATTATGGCTCAGACCTTTTGATGACTTAAGAAGTGTAGAGGGAGTTTGTTATTAATTTCTTCCATTCAACGTTTAATGGTTTATTTTTTTTTTCTCATTACGCAGTACATTCTGGGTCTATATTGAGAAATCTTATTTGATAAAACCTTTGCTATTTGTTATTTCTGTTCTTGGGAACCGAAACGATTGGCAGAGAGGCTTGCATTTTGAAATGGCTTGCACATTGGACATTAATGATTCTTTTGCTTATGTAGAAATGCTTACATTGTAAAGCTTTGCCTTAGATTTCAAGACCTGATTTCTCTCATGTAAGCAAGTCTTCTAAAAGTAAAAGGAGGGGAGGGGTGCCTGGGGGGCTCAGTCGGTTAAGCATCCAACTTCGGCTCAAGTCATGATCTCATGGTTCTTGAGTTTGAGCCCCGTGTGAGACTCGGACCCTGGAGTTTCCTTCGGATTCCGTGTCTCCCTCTCTCTGTCTGCCCCTCCCCCACTCATGCTCTGCCTCTCAAAAATGAATAAATGTTAAAAACAGAAAGAAACTGTAAAAATAAAAATAAACAATGAACAATAAAAGACAGTAATTCCAGCTCCAATAGCTGGATATATTAAAGTCGTTGCAGTTAAAAAGCTCATGGTTGGATCTTGGGAGCAGGCAGGTGGTCCACTGTGAGGTGAGCCACCACCTGTCCGTGCTTAAATATACGTATAAATAAATGAAAGTTAAAAAATAAAATAAAAATAAAAGAAAATAGTATGTAGGCAATAATATTTCAACAATTTTCAATACCACATAGAAAAAAGTTTCAGTACTTTACAGATTTAAAAAACCACTGATATTAAATAAACTAAAATTGGAATCTGAAAAGCCTTCAAATAATTTTTAAAAAGTAACAGTAGGACATGAGATGGGTAGGGCGTAGCAGAAGTGGGATGGAGGTTCCGTAACTGCCTTGCGGAGTCCCGAGGAGGGCCCGAGTGCTCTGACGGACTTGTTCTAGAACCTTCTCGGTCGGTGAATCAGAAGTCCTAGGAAGCCGGTGTACAGCAGCGTCCCCTGCGCGCTCTGGCCGGCAGGGGACAGCCGCCCACCGAGCTGGACAGCGCCGACGTTGTCTCCCTCGCTGTTCCGTGAGGGGGGCGTCCTCTCCCCGGGCGATGGGGGGGGGGGCTCGCCCATCTGCTGTCCGTCCCCAGCAGGCCATCCCCCTGAGCCTCCGCATCTCGCCTCCGCACGCTGCGGTCTCCAGTCTCCCGGAACCGCTGCAGCAGTGCGTTAGGACTGGATTCACGTGTCCTGGCCGAGGGGCCGAATTCGGAGTCCCAAGGGAGAAGCCCTCTGTCAACACACCCTCCCTAGCCGGCCTCTGCCCCGCCGCCCGCCGGGCCAGCCGCCTCGAGTTCGCTGCCCATACGTGCTCTGCCGGCTCCTGCCAGTCCGCGCTGGCCAGCGTCCTCAGCGCTTTGGGGGAATAATTCCCTCCCTTTCCAAGCAGGACGGGATTTCTCTCCGCAGGCCAGGCTGATACTCGCCCCCGTTGTCTGATCTAGGAGGAACGAGGGCAAGCGGGGGCAGATCTTGTGGGGGACCGAGGTTATCCGGCCACTCTTCTCTGTCAAGAGAAGCCTTCTGATGATTTCCAGGTGAGGGGAGGCTGCTCCAATGGGCATGAGCCACTTGCTAGACCCAAGCATTCCGGGGGGGGGGGTCTGGGGGATCAAGGCTCTTGGGGGCATCCGCCCGGACAGCCCCATCTCGCGTCTCAGAGTCCCCTCCCTTCCTAATCCGAGCGTGGCTGGAGCCGAGGGGCCTTTCCGGGCCTGCAAACACGGTCCGCTTCCAGATCACACCACTCGGGACCCCACCTCGGCCCGATTCTCGGCGCGTTCTTCTGCATGTAGGAGACGCGGGTCTTTCAGTGCGCCACGGGGCGTCCTAACTGTCACGGCAGTTAGGTAGTGGGTAGCCCATAGAAAAACGATAGAATAGTTCACAAAAAACACGGTGCTCAAAAACCACTTAATCCTGGGGCAAACATCACTCTACGCCGAGGCAGCCCGAGGCCACTGCAGTACAGGACACTCATTGATTGATACCTGTCATAGTGACTTCGAGCCATCTCCCGTGTTGACAGTGGGCTGGCCAGAGCCCCCTGCTCTCGTCCCCACCCCAGTCCTGCCCGGGCTGGAGTTTGGTCACTGGCCCTCGACAGCAGCAGTGGGATCCCGCCTCTGGTTAGCCTCCAAGTCCAGTCGTTTGGTTTCCCTAAGACGAGGGTTTGGGTTTAAGGGGTTTACTCGGGAGGGGACCCCAGGAAGCACGGTGAGGGCACAGGGGCGTGCGGCAGGAAAGGGAAGAAAGGGTGTGACCACGTGCATGTTACCACCGTCCACCACCAAGCTCCGTCCCGCTCTGGAGCGGGGAGGTTTATCGGGTGGCCCCTCGCTCCTGGGACGCTAACTCCCAGCACTCCTCGTGCCCGGGTTGAGCCTGCTCCAGTGTCCAAGAAAGGCTTCCAGGTGACGAGACACAGAGAACCTTCCGCCAGGTCACCTCGAGGCGAGGAGAAGTGGATGCGTGGGGGGCAGCATGTGGTCCCACGATGAACCGAGGCGGCGGAACTGAGGAGACAGAGACATAGACGCCGTGGACGTTCTGTGGTGTTAGTACTTCCTCATCAAAAGGTTAATCAGAGGAGAAATCACAAACCCCGTCCGGCCTCTTCCGCCCAGCACGCTCGCACGGCCAGGCCAGGCTGCCTTTCAATAGTAACAGCTCTTGAGATAAAAGATCCCCGTGGACCGAGCCCCAGAGCAGACCTCCCTCCCCTTTGGGACTCAAGCATGAGGGCCCCTTATAGGAGCCCAGTCCCCATGTGTGCTTCCTGCACGAGCACTGCCCAGGCCGTGAAAATCCCTGGGTAGATTGTCCAAGATCTTAGGTATTACCTGTAAGTTTCCTAACACCAAAATTTCCCCATACCGGTGACCAAAAATGTTGAAAACTTGGCCACCAGAAAAATCTTTCATACGGAACATAATTCCCGTCCTTTTGAGGTGGCGAGACATAAACACAATCTTATCTTTTCCTGATGGCTCGAAGGCACTATTACAGGTATCAATGACTGTCCTGTACTGCGGTGGCTTCGGGCTGCTTCGGCGTGGAGTGCCGTTTGCCCCAGGAATAAGTGGTTTGGGAGCACTGTTTTTTGCACTATTGTATCATTTTTTTTGTGGGCTACCTATGCCCACTCCTGTCTTTTCCTATCACGCTGGTAACTCGCACTCGGATTTTGACCAGCGTGTCGGTCTCTGTGGCTTGTTGCGAAGTGGTGTGGGCTTGCAAGATAAAAAGAGAAGCTTATTAGAATTCTGTGTATCCCCAGAGTGAGAGCTCAAGGGACTCCTCTCTTGCAAGCGAAGGGCACAGACTTTGTGGCATCCTGCCAACTCCGAGACTGTTTTAGATACTTTTTATAAGAGAACGTTAACCTGCCAGGTTTGTTTCAAATAGTTGCAGTCTGCAGGTAAATCAGTCTAGATAAGTGGGATATTATGTCTTTTGTTTATTTCTCTTGCCTTATTGCACTGGCAGGGAGCTCTAGTACAACCTTGAATAGAAGGTAGCAGAGGCCACGCTTGCCTCCTTCCCAGTCTCCGGGGCAACACTTTAAATAACTTTATGAATAAGAACAATGTTTGCAATATTCTCTATTAGATTAGAGATGCTCTTTTCTCTTCTCAGTTTGCTAAGAGCATTTATAAAAATTAGAAATGGGTATTGAAGTCGGCCAGATGTCTTTTCTGCATCTATTGAGGTGACAGACTTTCTCTCTCTCTCTCTCTCTCTCTCTCTCTCTCTCTTTTCTGTTAATATTGCACAGTACAGCACTTAATTTTCTGGGGTTCAACTGTCCACAGGGTCCTGCAACCACGTCACTTGGTCACTGTGACGGGTGCTGTAGGCACGCTGGCACGTCGGCCACTTGGGCGAGTTTGAACCACAGCTCAGTTGGGTCCTGGCAAGACGTCTTGCGTTTCTCCCAGTTGACAAGGGGAGAGGGGGTGGGAGGCTAGTGAGAGACTACTTCAAAGCGACCTCCCACTCACCTGCCCACCTCCCCTGGGAGGTGGGGGGGGTTCTGATGAGCTCAGGATCGACCCACAAGACGAACCGCTACTGCTGAGTCTAGACTTGGCCCCTCTGCAATGCGGTGTCCCCCGGCTCGTGTCCCCTGGCTCGTGTCCCCCGGCTCGTGTGGTGGCCATCCTGTCCCCTCTATCACATGAGAGAAGGATCGAGGGAGTTTGCACCTTTGCCTTGCTCTCTTCCTTTCCCTGTCTACACTGCCTGAAGCTAAACTGTATCTTCACTATCTGACTCAGCCCCACCTTGGCTGCTGCTGCGGGCTTGGTAATCCCCTTTGGGATAAAGAAAGGACCTTGGCTCCAGCTCCTGACAATGTCACTGGTAGTTGGCCCTCCTCAGTCTACTCTTTGCAAATTGCCCACCCCTTTAAAGGGTTTACACACCCGGCAAGGCATCTGACAATGGTCAGCGCAGAAGTATAAAGGCCAGGCCGTCCCGCCCCCTTGAGAGGCCCCTCCCCACCCCGGGGTCAAGAGCCTTTCCATGGGGCCTGCCCAGGACCCTCCCTGACTGGGGCCCTGCACACCGACCTCTGTCTCAGAGTCTGCTTCTCAAGGGGCTGGGCCCGCAGCTGTCACAAGGCACTATCTTTTCATATCTTGCTGGTTCCTCTTAGTTGAGATGTTATTTGGGGGTTTTGCATCCATATTCATGTTAGAGACCGGCGTGGGGTTTTCCTTCCTTGTAAAACAGCTGCTGTCTGAAAGCCACCAACAGCGTTTCCGAACCAATCGCTGGTTCTTATTCAACAAAACCTTTGAATCCTTTGACCCCTGCTGATCCCACCTGGTAACTAAGATCGGTGATCTGTTACCGGAGTCGAGCCCGGCTCCCCAAGGAGAGAATAGATAGATAAGTAAGTGAGCAGGGGTGAAAAACACCCACCGGCGTCCCCCAGGACAGCCGCCCTGCTAACTGAGTAAGGTCTTCCCGCCCGGCTGGGGCTGCTGACATGATCGGAGGCTTGAAGCGGCAGGGGCACGGCTGGAGGCACGTGGACTGTGCCGGCGTTGCCATCTCCCAAGGGTGTCCTTAGTCAGGCTCCAAACGGCGCCCTGATGAAGGCTTGCCCATTCTCTCCTCCCGTGCCCCCTCCTCCCGTGGCCCCGTCTCTGCCCGGAGGCAGCCACTCTCCTTCTGACTTCCAGCACCCAAGGTTCCTCGTGGCTGCTTTTGAACTTCACGTACGTGGAGTCAGGCCGTGTGTACTGTATGTGCGTCCCCGGCACACCTGGCACGTGAACAGTCCTCCTCATCCCGGCCGGCATTTGCTCACGTGAACCTTCCACGGCTCACTTGCCATCTGCGGCTGACGGACATCCGAGGCTCTTCCGGTTCCGGGCCACGACACGCTGGTGGCTGGTGCGGCGCTCCTGGCGGAGATCGGGGCATCCGGCAGCGCCGGTGCGGGCTCACGGTGCACGCCAGGGTTTGGCGCGAGTGGACACCGCCCCAGACCTTTCCACTTCGCCAGCTCACGCCCCTGCTGCCTGCGTGGGAGACTCTGGTTACGGGTCTGTGTCGAGGGTGAGGCGAATAGGACTCGAGTGCAGACCGGAAGTGGGATCTCGGAGAGGGGAGTCGGGATGACTCCAGAGGGTTCGGCCTGAGCAACTGCTCGGGGACGCTCGGCGGGCGTCAGCGGAGACGAGGGGCAGGCGCCGGGGAGGCGAAGGTCAGGAAGTCCGTCTGTGCCTCGCAGACATTGCAATGAGGGCGATGGAGAGACAGACATACAAGTCTAGACAGACGTCTGAGGCCCGATCTGGGCTGCAGAGACAGTGTGGGAGTCAGAAGGGCGTAGCTGGCTTGAAGCCACGAGAGAGAAAGTGGCACAGAAGAGGTGAGCGTGGGTGAGAAGTCGGGGTGCTGCTATATCGTGAGACCACAGAGAACAGGAAGACTCAGCAGAGGGCCCCCCTCCCCCCCACACCCCGGCAGCCACCGCAGGGAGCTGGGAGCCCTCAGAGGTGCCACCCAGGAGGCCATCACCTGGGGCAGACACGGCAAAGACGGCAGGGAAGGGACGCTGAGAGCCGGCCTTCGACTGAGCCACAAGGGGTCACTGGTGACCTCGACAAGACAGTGCCGTTAGCCTGGGGGAGGCCGATCCGGTGCAGGTGGCTGTGCCTACAGGAAGGAGAGGAACCTGGAGCAAGTGTCCATACCTCTTGAGGACTCTTGCTGCCAAAGGGCCAATATAAACACAAGAACAAACGGGGCAGAAGCCAGAGGGGGAAGTGGTGCCGAGCAAAGGAGCCCAGTGTGTTTGGTCTTCTCCCCAGCAGAACGCATGGCCGACACCGTTTTGATGACTCTGAATGTATTTTAGTGAAAGCTGAAAAGGTAGGAAGAAGCGGGCAGAAGGGGACCATTCACAAAGAAGCACTCGGAACGGTGGGAAAAGGAAAACGGAGGGGGAGTCTGTGTTTTAAAGCTCCATAGACGGGGCGTGTGGGCAGGCTCCGTCGGCTGAGCACCTGACTCTTCATTTCAGCGCAGCTCACCATCCCAGGGTCGTGGGGTCGAGCCCCGAGTGGGGCTCTGCGCTGAGCACGGAAGCTGCTTGAGATTTTTTTTCTCTCTCTCTCCCTCTGCTCCTCCACTTGCTTGCACCCACTCTCTCTCTGAAAACAATTTTTTTAATTAAAAAAAGAAAAAAAAAACTCCACAGACAGATCCTGATGGGCAGCTAGGTTTAAGAACCCAGTGTGCGCTGGAGACGTTACCGTGCCTGCGTCCCCTGCCCCAGGGGTCCCGTGAGAGCACGTTGGTTTTGACCTAAGAGGCCTGGGGAGGGGCCCACGAGTCTGCCTTTCTCACGGGCTCTCCGGTGGTGCCCCTGCTTGGCCACAGACCACATTCTGAACGCCAACAGGCCAAAGGAATCCAATATAATCTGAACTATTGAGCTTGTGAAATGAAGCATGCGTGTTTCCCGGCAGGGTGAGATCCGTGGGGCTCTTCCTGCTATGAAGCGAAAGCACAAGCACAAAACAACACAGCAGGACACAGGGAAGGTCCTCAGGGGGTCGCCGATCGGGACAGCGTGGCCCCTGGTCTGCTCTGGCCCCGGAAAATATTTTCACAACCCCCCGTCTGTTCTCCCTCAGCGGATCACGCCTGCTTGCCGGTCTCGGGTGTTTGTTCCCGGCACAAATATGTGGGGCAACGAGGTACCTTTGGCCAACACCAACAGAAAGGACGGAGGGGACCTTCCACGGCCGCCCGGGGCCTGGTGTTTGCAGAGCCCGCGGCTGCCTCTCCCAACGGGCGCCCAGCCGAGTCGTCGCGGGAAGAGGCCTCGATGTTTCCCCATAAACTCATTTCTGCGTCTGTTTTCTCTGGCCTGAAAAATGCCCGCCGGTCCCACCCGGGCCTCTCCTAAAGGACGCCGGCTTGGTGGTGTTCATGCACGTTAGCCATTCCAGACTCCGCAAGTCAGCAGTTAATTTTCAGACGATCGCTTCGGGCTGCTCTATCGAAGGACCTGTCCTTTGGAAGCGGTCATACAGACCAAGGGACCCCACGTGTTCAATTCCTTGTCCTCTCTAAACTTCCTCTGCGTCTCTCCAGGCTCCGCGTTTCTGCCAGCACACACGCTAAAGTGTACGGATTCACAGCAAATTCGGCGTTTCTCTGCGTCACTGTTAGGCCTTCTTCGCTTGCAAGCCTTAGCCTCTTTTCGATTGTCTTTTTCCTCATTTCGAAGGCTGCCGTCAAAGTCATCTGTCACTTCTCGTGTGTCACAGCGGTGACGGAGGTTCTAGCCGGCGATTCTCTGCCGCCCTGGGGGCTCGCGGCCGCGCGCGTGGACACTGGCCAGACGGTCTAAACTGCTTGGGAGTGTTCAGTGAGGGAGGCCAGGTGTCTTTCCCCTTTTGCAAACGTAAAATGTAACCTCAGAAAGGTGATATGCTCCTTCCCTCCCCACCCCCACAACGTCCCTCAGTAACAACACAATTGCCCGAGTGCACACACCGTGTCACAACGTACATCTCCTGTGCCGTAGAAAGACTAAATTGAACACAGTATCTACCACCAGCTACAGGGAAGAAAAAAAGAAAGAAAAACAGTCTTAAATGCCCCCCAGTGAAACAATCAGACAAATCCTGAGTGTAGGCCGTCCTGCAATTAAAACGATTAGCCCAGTCTCCCCAGAAAGTTCGTGTCATGAAAGTAAAAAGGTGGGGAGACCTGTCCTAAAAGCAGCTGTGTTCACAACAACTCAATCAACTAAATGCAGTGTTTGACCCCTGATCGGCTCCTGGGTGGCTACATAAATGGCATCTGGGCTCCCTGCAGCGCTCACTTTGCGTACTTGGACCAAGTCTGAGATTACCGCCTTACGATATGTTTAAGTCTTGTCATGCAAAGTTGCGGGGCCCAGGATTTAACTTCTACCTTTTTATTTTTTCAGACTCCCCCGAAGTAAACATTCCTCTGCGGTGAGATCTTTGGCGTGGATTCAGGGCTCCCCATGGTGTTCTGGCTTGTGATGCATCTCGATGCATATTTTTCCTTTTTGTAACCCTACACAGGATTCGTTAGACTGCGCAGATCTGTAGCGGGAAAGGCTGAGCTCTTAGGACTTTAAATATTGCTCTGTCTCAATTTCTCCCTCTCCTTCTTCTAGAACACTAGGGAAGCAGATGTTACTACTTCATCATTCTACATATCTTAACCTTTCTCATAATTTTTTAACCTCTTTGTCTCTCTGTGCGGGCTTCCAGAAAATTTCTTCTGACATGTCTTCAAGTTCACTGAATCTCTCCCTAGCTGTGTCTAACCCACTTTGAAACCCATCCACTGAGTTTCTGATGTCTAGTTTCTAAGGCATTTTTCATTTTAGGAGTTCCACTTGGTTCTTATTCCAGTGGTCTGTATCATTTTCCATTCTCTGCTCCTCACTTTTTACTTTCTGCTTTGACTCTCAATCACGGACAGACAAGGACAGAAATATCTATCCTGAGAGCAGATACGTCCATTTCTCCCTGGGGTCCTATCAATTTTTGCTTCCGGTTTGGAAGCTAGTTTATTCATTGTATTCAACTTCGAAAATGTCACATCTTGCTAGTGATAGATGTCCTTTCTGTCACTAATAACACTTCGTGGCTTGAAGTCTATTTTGTCTGATGTCATACAGCTCTCCATGACTTTCTTTTGAGTAATATTTTCCTGGCATTTCCCTTTCATCAATTTAGTATAAATTTTCCTGGTATGTTTAGTGTGTGTCTTATAAATGAACTTTTTACTCCAGTCTTCCACCCGGTCCATTTATTCCAATACTGACACATTTGGACTTCTTTCTCCATCTTGCTTCTTGCTTTCTATTTGTTCTGAATTTTTACTAATGCTCCCCGCCCGCCACCACCGGTTTTTTTTTGTTTGTTTTGTTTGTTTTTACTTTCATCAGACCACACAAGAACATAAAGCAACTGGAACTCCAGGCTGCCATGGAGTTTTGACGCACAAACACGAATCGATAGCAACCATCCTAAGGATCATCTACCGAAGTTAAAAATACACACGCATCTGTTTCGGCAAATCCGGCCACAGAAACGTGTGTACACATGCCCACAGGACACACGGACCTGAACGTCCCGACAGCCTCCTTTATAATAGCCAAACCCAAAAATAATCCAAATGTGGATAAACGAGCCACGTTATAATCATATAGAAAATCAACTGAGTGGCAACAAATAAATTAATTAACTACAGCTACACATACCAACTCGGAGGAAACTGAAAATAATAATGTGACGTGAAAAAAAATCATGCGTGCACACACTCAGCCAGAGGCAGGGATCCCCCACCCCAAGATCTCAAGGTGCGTGTCTCAGTGCCCCCACAGGGACAGCGAGCAGGCACCTCGGGCAGCGGGGAGGGGGCGCCGTCCCGTCCAGAGCCGTGCCTCCAGTCCCCGGGCCTGGCGGGCTCCTGGCGCGTAGGAGGCGGGCCACCAAAGCTCGGATGTCTGAAGAAACTTCCTGAAATGTGGGCGCCCGGGGCCGGAGAGGCTGGAGAACGATAAAGATGGACCGACACCGACACCGAGCTGCTTGGGTTCTGGGGCAGCCTTTCATTCACCAACGAACCCTCACCGAGACTCTAGAACCCTCACCAAGACTCCAGCCCACGCCTGGGCTGGGGAGAATAAGACCTGGCCCCGGCCGCAGAGCAGAGGGGACACATGTCTTGCACTCTTTATAACAGGGCCACACCGAGAGCATTAGAAACCAGATGTGCACCTCAGCCTGGGGGGGGGGCAGGAAAGAGAGAGCAACATAGTCTGGCGGGGGGTGGGGAGCTGGGCTTCCCAGAAAGGGTGGTGTTCCGCTGTCTGGTGAGGAGGGAGAGGGAGGCTCTTCCCAGGCCGAGAAGGGAGAGGGTGTTCCTGGTCAAGGGAAAGGCCCACGAGTATAAAAAAGCACATTATATTCCAGAAGGTGAAAAGTCTAGTTTCTCTGGAACCTAGGTGAGCAAGGATCAAATTCCTCTTGGCCCCATTAAAAGATAAATTCCTCAGGGCCTTCCAGAACAGGCTGAGGAGTTTGGACTTTATCTCGCGGGGAGCCAGGGACCGGTGGGGGTTAAGTAACAGCATTATCGCCGGCGTGAGCGCACGACCGAAAGCTGCGCGGCGGCCATTGGCGGCGCAGGAATCCGGAATCCCGGAATCTGTGACCACACCTGTGCGGCTGAGGCAGGGCCGCCCCTTCCCTCGCCACCCTCTCCCCCAAACCAGATAACCCCGGTGGGCTGGCCTCCTCTCCTTCCGAAGCTGTGTCCTCATTGACTCGTGTCGGGATAGGAGGGGACAGGTTGTCTGGTCAAAGGGGAAGATTCCTTCCATTCTGGCAGGGAGGCCCCCCGGGGAGCACTCAGGGCAGGGTCACACTGCCCTGAACCCTGCTGCCCTCGGGCACTTGACCTCGATCTCTTGGCGCCCCCCCCCCCACACAGAGGTTGCCCCCCCAGCCCCGAGGCCCTGTGGGGTGCAGGAACCGGGGCCAGGGGCTTGTGAGTGCCAGCTGGTACCTTTTCCAGATTTTTGTGAGCTTTTTGGTTTTTTTTTTAAGTTTATTTATTTTTGAGAGAGAGAGAGAGAAAAGCACCAGAGGGGGAGGGGCGGAGAGAGAGGAGACACAGAAGCCGAAGCAGGCTGCAGGCTCTGAGCTGTCAGCACAGAGCCCGATGTGGGGCTCGAACCCACGGACCGAGAGACCATGAGCTGATTGTTAAACAGAGCCATCACTGGGGCGTCCGGGTGGCTCAGCTGGTTAAACGTCCGACTCTTGAGCTTGGAGCAGGTCATGATCTCACAGTTGGTGGGTTCAAGCCCCACGTCGGGCTCTGCGCTGACGACACAGAGCCTCCTTGGGAGTCTCTCTCTCTCCCTCTCTCTTTGTCTTTCTCAAAATAAGTAAACATTAAAAAAAAAAAACAGAGCCATTATTAAAACTTAAGTTCTATAAACTAACAGTTAAATTATCTAAAACAGAAGCAACAAACACTCAGACCCCAGCACTCCCTAATTACCTCCTACCCCTCCATCACGCTCCTGAGGCTGTGTGTACCGCATGTGTATAATGGAAAGCCTTAAACGGTGTGCTCCTGCTCGTCTCTGCCAAACTCCACACTCAGCGGCCCCGTGCCGGAAGCCCAGAATCGGCCGTGGTGGGAGCGAAATCAGAGAGGGCCACAAGCCAGAGTTCCCAGAGCGCTGGGTGTTAAGCATTGCCACCCCCCCCCCCCCGCCCACTTCCCTGGCTCCTGTGAAAGCACACGCACCTCTCTCCGCCCGTTCTTTACGATTCTAGCCGAACAGCTAGTCTCGTCCCGCTACAGAGAGCCAGCAGGTGGGTGTCAGGACGGTGTGGCGAGGACCCCGGCAGAAGCCCTGAGCATCCGTTCCTGAAGATTCACTCAGTCCTGCTGCGGGGCATCAACTCGCGCTTCCCACAGCCCCCCTCCAGCGCCTCGCACCGCAGACAGGCTCCTGGGCACCTGGCAGTGTGACCACTGGGACGTGCCAGCCCGAGCCCTGGAGGTGGGAAATAGCAGAGGGGCCTTGCCTTTGTTAAGCCAACGACCCACAAACAGCCTCGCAGGTGGCAGGCAACTGTGCCGGGCATCCCTCCAGGATGCCCAGTTCCTGAATGCCACCATGTGGCCAGGCTCCCTCTAGGGAAGTGCCAAGCAGACAGCTGGAGGCGGCAGCGTGCCTTCTGTCTCCATCAGTCAGAACGCTAAAAAGGCCACCCCATCTATGCCTGCCGAGACTTCTTCTGCCACAAATTTCAATTCTCAGGAATATCTTCATGACCTTGGGGTTGCTAAGGGAGACATTTCTCAAACGGGACATTTGTGAAAAAACAAAAACAAAAAACCTAACGGAGAACACCGAAAGGGAAAGATTGGCCCATTGCACTTTGTTCAATTCAAGAATGTCTGTTCATCAGAAGACACCACCGATGGAATAAAAAGGCAAGTCCCTGACAGAGGGAAGACATTTGTAACGCATAAAACTGACAGAGGGCTCATAGGCAGAGTGTGCAGGGAACCCTAGGCCAGAAAGCGAAGACAGACAAGTCTATTACAAAGCAGCAAAGGAATGCATGCTTCGTGAAAGAGGTTCTCCAAATGACCCAGTTAGCCTATGGAAAGGTGTGCGGCCTCATTCGTATTCGGGAAGTGAGAATTAAAAGTCACGGTGAACTATCACTACACACCCACAAAACCGGGTAGCGCTTTGAGAACCAGGTAGTACTTTGAGAACAGAATGACAGACGGTGGTGAGGACACAGAACGACTGAAACTCTCGTGGGAGTATAAACTGGTACTACCTCTGTGGAAAAGAGGTTGGCAACACCTGCCGAGGCTGCACAGACTCTTGCCGCCCAGCCCAGAAGTTCCCAGCGTTGAGTGTATTCGTCCACCCAAGGGGCACGTACTAGAATGTTCCTTACTGCTTTATTCACAGCAGCCCCAAATGTCCTGCGGTCATTGACCAGGGTATGTTCACAGCATAAAATACTGTGTCCCCGTGCGGAAGAACAGCCTTAGAACCGCACACTGCAGAGGACTGAATCCCACAAGGAAGCCAGGCACGATACGGCACATTCCGCACAAGTTCATGTGTGTGATGTAGTTCACGTGCAAAAGCAGTGGAAACTAGCCTGGGGTGGTGGGTCCCTCTGGGGAGGAGGCCAGTTGTAGGAAAAACACCAGAATCCAAAGTTTAAAAATCAAAGTAGGCCCCCGCCCCTTGCTGCACTGTGGACTTTTTCTGCTCTGCCTTTTGGAGGTAGAAAGTTCAAGGACGGGTAGCAGGTCTGAGAAGCCTCTACCTTCCTCACCACACTACCTTTTCTCAGCCACCGGCCAGGCAGGAACGCTGGGGATACCAGAGTAATGATTTCATTTTGGCTTCGAGGAAGATTTCCACTAGCGACTCCACCTTTCATCTCTTTTTAATTTTAATTCTGTATCAAGAATTTTCGTAGCGCTTAGTACGTACCAGCGCATTTCCCATTCATTCATCCAGACTACTGGGGACTTAGAACAGTGGCCCCTTCATCCAGCACTTACTATACGGCACTTGGTAAGCTATCAGTTAATTCTCGCATGAGGCCTTGGGAGGGGGATAGGTTGTGTCTATTACAGATGATGCAACAGTGGTTCAGAGAGGTTAAGTGACTTGTCCAGGGTCACACAGCTAAGTCAGTAGCAGAGCTGAGACTCAAAGCCAGCTCTTGCATCCCTCCAAAGCACTGGGCTTAGTGACCACCCTGAACCAAATAACCTTTCCAGACTGGTCTCTGATTCGTGACACTCAATGCCAGTGTCATGAATCAGAATCTCTAGCCTTTAGACTTGGTCAACCAGAAGAGTATTTCACAGAGGTTGTTCAACACTGGATTCCTGGCGCCACCCTACACTACGGAGTCGGACTCCCTGGCCTGCACACAGTAGGCAAGTAGGGCCTGTCTACGGATGGAGGGAAACCTGTCCAGCTGGATGGCTCTTCTTCCAAGAAATATGTGTCTGTGGAGGGTGGAGGGGGTGGAAAGTGCCTCTCTCCTTCCCTCCCTTCCTCCCAGTTTCGAGGCAAATGTTACATCTCCTTCTCTGGGAAGCCCTCCCTGACCACCCAGCCTATACCCGGATACTGTGCACCATTTTTCTTGGCCATAGCTGTCTTCTTCCTGCCGCAGGCTTTTACATGGACTAAAATGAACCGAATGAAGTTATCCTTTCTGTAGGTGAACAGTAGTTGAAAATGGGACGTTTTATCCCGTCCCATGTAAGCCTTTGCCTGCCTGGAATGCCGTTCCCGGAGGGTCTGGGATGTCCGATGTTCACAACCTCGTCCCCAGGCCAAGCCTAGCACCCAGCAGGCACCCAGTAAACAATGGGTAGGTGGGCCGGGAGAACCTGACGGCTCTTGGGCCGCGCAGCAACACACCCCCGGCGCCGCCCCGTGCCGCGCAATCCCGGGCGCCTTCCCGGCCGGGCGGGGTGGGGCCGGCCGTCATCCATTTACCAGCCTCGCCCCTCCAGCGGGCGCGCGTTAATGAGATTAGCAATTAAAAAGCGAGCGAGCCTGCGGCGGCAGCGGCGCGCCGCCAGCCAGGGCCGAGCGGGCGGGACGCGCCGGGCAGCCGCGCTCCGAAGCAGCCCCGCGCCGAGCCCGCGGCCATGGAGAAGGCGCGGCCGCTGTGGGCCAACCCGCTGCAGTTCGTCTTCGCCTGCATCTCGTACGCCGTGGGCCTGGGCAACGTGTGGCGCTTCCCCTACCTGTGCCAGATGTACGGCGGAGGTGAGTGCGCCGGGGGTGGGGGGTGCGCGCGAGCCGGGACCGGACCCGTGCTCCAGGCGGGTAAGCTGAGGCGCGGCGCTGCCCAGCTCGTCCCAGAGCCGCCCTCGGAGTAGGGGGGCGTGCTCTCTGCAACCCCCAACCCCATCCCAGGGGCCGCCGAGCCTCCACACCCGTGCTCAAGGCCCTAGGAGGCTCAGGAACGGTTTTCTTCCTGGGGCAGTAGTCTGACTTCTAGCGAGCAAACTGTACCCCTAAGTGTGAAAAGTGAGCAGGAAATTGTCTTGCTCCACAGAAACTCCTGATCCCAGTTTTCAAATCAGACAAGTATTCCCAGTGGCAGATTTGAAGCAGGGTAAAAGGATCTTGAGCCGGTTGTTTAAATTTTTTGTTAAAGCATTGATTTGGGTTGGGACCACAGGTGGAAGCAAAGGCAGATCCTTGCAATTCTGTTTTTTGGTTTGGTTTGGTTTGGTTTTACAAGTACTTTTTCTGAAGCGTCACACACACTCACCAGATAGACCAACACAGGCACTCATTTTCCCTTAACGTTACAGAGAGCCGGGGACACCTTGGTGACATGCCACAGAGCCTCCGTGCATGCGGTTGTCGCTTTGGAAGCCGTGTGGCAAGAGGGCTAAACAGTGTTTCCTCCTGGGTTCCAGTTCTAGAATTCTACCTAAAGGCAATGATCAGAGTTCTGACCGAGGGTGGAAATGGCAGGATGGTCTCAATCTTTTAAAAAGGGTAAAATGTTAGAAACTTCCTAAGCCCATAGGGCGCCTGGGTGGCTCAGTCAGTTAAGCGGCTGACTTCAGCTCAGGTCCTGATCTCACAGTTCATGGGTTGGAGCCCCATGTCAGGCTCTGCGCTGACAGCTCAGAGCCTCCTTGGGGTATTTCTCCCTCTATCTCTCTCTCTCTCTCTCTCTCTCTCAAAAGTAAATAAACGTAAAAAAGAAAGAAAGAAAGAAACTTTCTGAGCCGTGAACTAAAGGGGATGGTTCAGTAAATCATGGAACATCCATGCAGTGGTGTTCTTTGCAGCCACTAAGAAGGTGTTTTCAGAACTCTCATAGTTTTCTCCTGTCATACATTCAGCAGAGGGAGGAGAAGTCAGATTCGAGACTGTGTAAAAGGGATGATCTCAAGTATGTTTAAAAGTATGCCAAGAAAAGAGACTAGGACAAAACTACTCCAAAATGTTAATAATAGTTATCTCAAAGTGATTTTGCTTTGCTTTGTACTATGTGTGCATGTGTGTGTTCATGTGTATGCATGTGTGTGTTCATATGTGTGTGCGTGTGTGTGCATGTGCACGTGTGTGTGTGTGTGTGTGTGAGGTCTTCTATAATCAAGAATGTTTTTCACCATAAAGGACAATAAGAGATGTTAGACCAAAGTATTTACAAAAACTTAACCCGTGTAAGAAGGACCAAGACCTAAAACACTGCTCCGCCTCCCCTTTCCCCAGCTCAAAAAAATCCAAAAAACAAAACAACAAAAAAAACAACTTGACAGAAAGTTAATCCACAGAGTTGTTTCTTTTACATAGTGCATCTTAATACTCTGATTCCTGTTTTAAATTGTATTAATGTTTATTTATTTTTAATAAAATTGTTTTTAATTTTTTAAAAATGTTTTAATGTTTATTTTCTTATTTTTGAGAGAGAGGGGGAGACAAAGTGTGAACAGGGGAGGGGCAGAGAGAGAGGGAGACACAGAATCCAAAGCAGGTTCTAGGCTCTGAGCTGTCAGCACAGAGCCCGACGTGGGGCT
The DNA here is from genome assembly GCA_030068075.1 of Paguma larvata. Taxonomy (NCBI): domain Eukaryota; kingdom Metazoa; phylum Chordata; class Mammalia; order Carnivora; family Viverridae; genus Paguma; species Paguma larvata. The sequence goes on along the minus strand of CM057842.1, from coordinate 14,704,106 downwards.
GAACCCTCGAACCGTGAGATCATGACCTGAGCCGAAATCGGATGCTTAACTGACTGAGCCACGCAGGCACCTCTCTCTGATTCCTTTGTTAACTTGAAGGGCATAAATAAATTATAATTATTCGAAAGGCCTGTGTTGCCATGTGTTGTAACAGCTTCCTACCGACTTTTCAAAGAGTTGTCAGGGTGAGATTCCCTCGTCCTGCGGTACTCGGCACACCTGCCGATGAGACCTCCTTCCTGGCTGCGTGTTTTCCAACCATCGGGCCAGGTGAGCCTTGTTGTCACGCAACTGTTTAATTCCTTGTTATAACAACGCCATCCCCTGAATAGTCTGCAGGTGACACGGGTAGGCTGGCATAGTTCTGAAACAGAATATGTGTAGGGAGTTGCTGGGGGAACCACAAGCCCTTCAGGACCCAGGAAAGGAAAGAAGAGGAAATCCTGGGGGCACCTGGGGGGCTCAGTCGGTTGAGCCTCCGACTCTCGATTTCGGCTCAGGTCATGATCTCACAGTCCGTGAGTTCCAGCCCCGCGTCGGGCTCTGCGCTGACAGAGCAGAGCCTGCTTGGGATTCTCTGTCCCTCCCTCTCCCTCTCTGCCCCTCCCTGGCTCTAATCTCTCTCTTTCTCTCAAAATAAATGAATAAACTTAAAAAAATTTAAAAAGGAAGAGGAAATCCTAGGTCGGGTACAGAGCGTACTTGGGCTGGATGGGTGGACGAGGAGGAGAGGATGGATGGGCGGCTGGCTGGAGGCGTCCGGGGTGGGCAGGTATAGGCTGGGCAGGTGGCACCCTCTTAAGCCTAAGTGCCTACAGAATAGAGTTGAAATCACTTCTCCGGCCACAGTAAGGACTTCATCATCACCCATCACCTGCCTCTATTTCCCCCCCATCTCCTGCCACTCATCTTCTAACCCCGCCAACCATTCTGGACAGTTCCTGTCCGTGAATGGGCATTCTCTGCCTCCACACTTTGCACGAGGTTATTTCCTCCGCCTGGGAAGCTGCTGCAAGCCTGGAGCCCCGTTTCCTGGGCCCCCCCCCAGCCCCACGCTGTGAAGCCAGCGGTGGGGTGAGAGGAATCGCCAATGAATAGTAGTTGGATGGATGAGCGAGCAAGCTTTGTTAGGAAAAGCGCAGGGTGTGCGAGGCGGGGATGCCGGTGGCTTCCCCGAGCCTTTCCCTGCCCGGCAGTGTCGCCTATTAATAAGTGATTTATGTGGCCCCAAATCCAGGCCCTGTGCAGACCCATTCTTTTCCCTAAAGCTGCAAGGTAAACCAACCACATCATGAAAGGCTCCAGAAGTGTGTTTAACCTCCTTCTAAACAGAGCCCTGACCCCGCGCCTCCAGCCAACAAAGAGCTTGTTTATAAACGACAGAGCCCAGCTGTGCCAAAATACTTCCCGGAATAAAACGGATTAGGGGTCTGTGCCCCCTTCCGTGGGGCCGTGCCCGTAACCCGGAGGCTTGTTTCCGTCCTGCCCTGGGCCGAGCCAGGCCTGGCACGAGGAATGTTAATTCTGAAGATTACGTTCTGGGTACCAACCACCGTGCCTCAGCGCCCGGGCGCTGGGCAGAAACACAAACCTCTTCTCGGACGAGTCGCCTGGGCTTGGTGACCGTGTCAGAGTGGAAGACGGTGTGGTTCCGGAACAGAATCGGGATGCAAACGTGCTGTGTGCGCCCGTGTAGAAGATAGATACCCCAGCGACAGATCTGGATATACGCACGCTCGAGGGCTCCAGTCGTGGCAGGATCGTGGCACCGGAGAGCAGTCACATGGCTGGTGGCAGTGTGGACGTTTTCCCCCTAAGTTTTCTCTCATATTTGAACCGTGAAGAGGAAGAAATCGGAGGACACCTGCCTGCCTTGTTTGGATGACACTCAGACTGGATGTCCCGCGGCCCCTCAAAGCCCCCCTACCACCCCCACCCCCGCCGCTCCTCTCTGGTGCTTAGAGCGTCGCATCTCCAACCTGGGGTCCCCGATAAACTGCAGGTCTACGGCCCCTGCCACCCCCCCCCCGAGATCCTGACGCAGGTCTGCGGCGAGGCGGGGGCAGGCTCTGCCTCTCTAACCAGCGCCTAAGCGGTGCGGTGCTGCGGGGCCCTGGCGCACACCTTGGACGAAGGTCAGGGTTGCTCATGTGCCCCCGCCCCCAGGGCCACCAGCCGCTGGGAGCCAGGTAGTGGGTTCTGGGAAATGTTGATGAGCTGCCTGGGGGGGGGAGAAGTAAGACCTAACGGGGAGCACGTGATGCTTATCGCAGGGTGAACGGTCCCACCGTGGCCCATCTCACACCGTGCTGTCCCGGGGACGTGTCCCCACGTTAGGTCCCGGCAGGTGGGGCCGGCAGAGACGTGAGCAGCCGGCCCTGGCGAGCTGGCTGAGCTGGCCCCGCGGCCGCAGCCCCCCAGGCCGGCGCCCGGCCCGGGCCTGAGCCCCACCAGCTCCGTGCACAGGGCAGCGCGGGACAGGGGGCCACGCCGCTGCTGCTCACCGCGTGATGTGTGTTGTACGGGCACACACACATGTGCACCTGTGGGACGGAGACCTGAGTTTCGGGGCTTGTGGTGTCTGGAACATGGGAAGTTTCCGCAGGCGGCTCCAGATGCTGGGGCCCGGCAGGGAGACAGTGTGGTCGGTGTGTCCCTCCAGAAGCCACGTCTGGGGCCCGCACAGGGGTTCCCGGACTTGGTGCCGGGAGCCTGCACGTCCGGGGCTCCTAGCCGCAGGGACCGTGTTTCTTGTGGCTCACTTAGCGACGGGGGGCAAGTCCAGAAAAGAAAAGGGGGCTCCTGGCGGTGTAGCTGGGGCTCAGGCCACTCCTGTGTCCGAGCCAAGCCTCCTTCCAGATTCCCCCAGCATCGGGGGCTTGTCTTCTGATCAAAGCAGGACAGGAGTGACGGCTGCAGACAGGAGTCCCGGGCCTGGACTCGCCCTGGCTCAGGGCACTTTACACGGCCGTCTGCCGTGACACCCAACCACGGCCTCCCCTTTGCCCCGGAGGGGGCCTGGCCAAGCCCCTGCGGTCCGCAGTGCCCCCCAGGAGCAGCCCTCCTGTGGCTGTCGGGCCAGCCCCCTCTCCGCCTCTGCCCTTCCCCCAGGTGTCCGAGGCACCCTCCCTCTGCTGGGTGTACCCCAAGCTCCTCGTCGTCTCCAGGAAACCTCCTCCTCCCTCAGTTAAAAGTGACTCTAAAGCCACGTCTTACCGCGCACAGCACCGTGGGCTCGGACCCGGCTCCCGCCCGACCCCCCCCCAGGTGGGGAGGAAGAGTCCCCAGCCAGGACTCAGCGCCCACCCGCCAGGGGAGGAGCCTCTACCGTTGGCACGTTAGCACCACCTGGGAGCTGTGACACATGCCAACATGCCGACGTCTGTCCCACCCCAGGTCCCGACGGCGTCGGTCTCACATGTGGCCTGAACGTTAGTTTTAAAGCTCCGCAGAGGGTCCTCCCGGGCATGGGGACTGAGAACCACCATTTTCTAGCCTTTTCCAAACAAGAAACACTTGATAATATAAACGTCTTAGAAATTTAATTTCAGTCCTTCAACAAGTATCGATGAGTCTCTGCTGCAAACCAGGGACAAAGGCGGTCATCACCCTTCAGGGTGCGGCCCCGTGAAAGTGTCCCTTCCACACGGGGCAGCAAGGGCTTCTGCAGACGGTGCTTTGAGAGGCTTCGCTGAAATAGCTCGAGGAAGGAGTCACTGCCCGAGGGAACCCAGGAGGGCTTCCGGTGGTGGTGGCATTTCCTCTAGGCCTTGACTGAGAATTCTGAGCTCATCAGGTAGATTTCGGGGCAAAAACCTAACAGGCAAAAGACACGGGAGGGTATGCATTTGAGGGGAATGGCAGCAAACTCTACGTGGCCCGGACGTCCGGGCGGGCACCGGGGCAATGGCGGGAGGGGAGAGGAGGAAGGCGAGGAAGCGTCCAGCATGAATCCAAATCAGAGAACCCTCAGGAACTTCACTGGGATGTTAAAACGTCCCTCGGGCAGCAGAGCCAGGATTCCAGGCAGGGAAGTGGTGCCCCCAGAGCCTTAGTTTACAGAGACGGGCGGGGGGCGGTGACTGCGTTCGCCAGGGTCGCTGGTGAAGTGGCGGATGCTGGCAGAGGGGGTGGGCAAGGAGGGGCGGGGGCAGATGAGACGGGCATCTGCAAGTTTTAGACCAAGGCGCCCGGCAGGGTAAGGGGGGGCTTTCATTTTTCTTACTTGTGTCTTCGTTCTCTGTTTCCAAAACGTTGACTGGTGTCGACTCCAAATAGCAGACTTTTGGGGGAAAGCCAAGATCGAAGGGGGTCGGCGAGCAGGAGGAAGGCATCGGGGTGGAGGACCGCAGAGGATAGGACCCGTCCCTCAAAGCGTGGTCCCCACGCCGGCAGCTTCAGCATCCCCTGGGAATTGTGATCTGGGCCCCTTAAACTAAACACGCACACGCCCCCAAAAAGAAAAAAAAATCGGGTTAAAAAGTCCTCATGTGGTGTGGTAGAGACAGAGGTGTGTAAGTGGAAAGAGACCTGAGTCGGAAAGCCGGAGCAAAGCTTCCGCTGAAAGTGGCTGCGTCTGATCGTTTGGTCTCTTTGTCCGTCGCGAAGGACAGATGTTGGTCGCGAAGGACAGAGCGAGGTTCGCAGAGATAAATTTCATACAGAGAGGATTTTTCTCTTGTCGTGAGCTTCTTGGGAGCAGCAAACAGATACGGTGCCGGCTGTGATAATTAGAAAAATAAGCAGCAACATATTCTAGAATGACACGTGCACATCTGTGTGCGTGTGTGTGTGTTGGGGGGTCACAAATGTAATACGTGTCCACGGTAGAACATTTGGAAAATAGAGAAATATACGAAGAAATAAAATACAAAATCTCCCCCAATTCCAGTACCCCATGACGGTTACTTTTTTTTTTTTTTTGGCTTAAAAAAAAGGAAGAGCGTATTTTGTATGTAATTTAGTGCCTTGCTGTTTTTACTTCACCTCTGACGATCATTTCCAAAATCGTTCGATACTCTTGGAAACTATGAACTTAAAACAGCTCCGTGGCAATCCATGTATGTACGTAACAGCTAATGACCCCTTCTCCGGCGTGGAACCTTATGTCACAGAACTTGCAAGCTATACGTCTAGGTTGTTAATACGTTTGCATCCGTTGTGGCTCGGACTAAGTCTGGCTCCTAGCATGAAGGGGGGGAGGGCCAGGCGGAGACCCTCCCCCGTGTCCTCTGCTGACTACAAATGTCTCGGGCCAGCTCTTGACCCACTGGGGGTGCGCCAGAGGGCTTTCTGGGAAGTAAGTACTTTTTGTAGGTATCTGCCAACTTGTCCTTGCGAATGGGCTGCTGGGGCTGCCCGATGGGCTGTCTGACACGGTGAAAACCCCACCTAAGGGGGGGCGGGCTTCCCTGGGGAGACGGACAGGCGTCCGCCCTGCTAGAAAAGGCTGCTCTGTCCCCGGGGTCCCCTTCTCTCTCGGGGTGCCTCTCTCCTCCCCCTGCCCCATCCTCCCTCGGATTCCGGGAGACGTGATTAAGCTTCCCGCAGTGGGACACTCTGTCAGGCCCAACTTGCTCAGCTGCACGCGGGGCTGAACGACCGTCGTGTGCCGTGGGGTGAAGCTTCCAGGCTGGAATGCTCGGACCTGCGTCCCCGGACCTGCAGAGAGCCCACCGTTTTTGCCCCCTGGTACGTAGGACGTGATCGCTCACGAAACTTTAATTTTTTTTTTTTTTTTTTTTTTTATCTGGGGCTAGTGAGCCCTTTCAGGAAGGTGGCCGGGGAAGCTGGTAGAGTTTGTTTGTTACTGTTCCGGATGGCGGGTTGGCAGCCTTTGCCCTGCTCGGTTCTCCCTAGAGATACAGGAAGTGCTTGGCCTGCTGTCCCTGCCCCATCACCTGTCCTTTCTGCTTTACCCTCTCTCCCTGAGCTACAGGGTAATTTCTAAAGGTCGTGGGGTTTTTTGTTTTGTTTTGGTTTTCGGTTTTTGGTTTTTGTGTGTGTTGGGGGGGTTGTTTGTTTTTTGTTTGTTTTTTGGGTTTTTGGGTTTGTTTTGTTTTGTTTTTTGCTTATTGCCTCCATTGGCTTTAGATTCACCTGCCATATTTTTTTCTTCTCATACATTTTTTTTCTTCTTAGATTGTCCCTCATCATTGCCTGATGCTGGGGCAATCAGCACAGGGTCCTCTTGGCTCTTAGGGACCAGGTACTAGAAATTTGCTACAAATTTCTTCTGTTTCTCATGGCAAATCAACTTCAGAGGAAGACAGTTGCTCTGATGCCTTAGAGTGGCCCTTGTATTTTGATCTATGGTGTTTTATCATAGGTCCAAAGACTTCCTTCCTCTCTCCCTCCCTCCCTCCATCTCCTCGCTCCTCTCCTCCCTCCTTCTTCTCCTCCTTCTCCTCCTCCCTTCCTTCCTCCCTCCCTTCCTTCCTCCCTCCCTCCCTCCTTCAGAGAGGCTGAGCCTTTCTGAGGGAGCCGCAGGCCCATATAGACCTGCCCAAGGTCCGTATTGATCTAATACAGCCACAAAATAAAGCGAGAGTTCAAAGGAATCTTAGATGAAATTTTAGCAACATGATGAACCGTGACCAGGCCTCTCTGTCACCTCTCTCTGGTAATGACTTCGCACACTGCCCACCCAAGCAGAACCACCGTCAGAGAGTCACTTACCACCAAGCAGTCATTCGGCAAACACTTACTGAGCACCCGCTCCGTATCCAGCCCCGCGTTAGTGAGCAGGGGCTGTGAGGGGGCCACCCCGCTTAGCTCCGGGGGATCCGGAAAGGTTCCTGGAGGAAGCCATGTGCATGGAAGGTCTGGTGAGGCCTGAAGGATCTCGTCCTGCCTCCAACAAATAGTCGCCGTGCTCTGCTCTCTGCCCGGCTCTGTTCTGCGCAGGCCAGGGGGCGAGAGCTTCTGTGCTGAGGGGACACAGACACCAAGCAGTCAGCTAAAGTCACAGCATAACTTCACACGGGGCACCGCTCGGAAGGAAGGGCCGGCGGGGTGAGGAGGTGGAGGGCCGCTCTGGCACGGGAACCATTGTCACTGAGGAGGAGCGGGAAGGCCCCTCGGAGGAAGGCAGGTTTGGCAGGGAAATGAGAGAAGGGAGAAAGCGCTCCAGGCTGAGGGAACAGCAAGAGCAAGGCCCGACAGGAAGGGCCACGTGGCTGCAGTGGCGCGAGGGGGGCCACCAGACCTGTGCCTCAGAGGCCAGGGCCGGGAGCGTGGGTGTTGTTCTAGGTGTGGGGAGAAGCCAAAGAGGGTTTCCCCACATGGGAGGGCGGGGGGCGGGGAGGCAGGGAGGGACACAATCTGGCAACCAGCTGTTGGGGGGCGGCTGTAGAGTGGACTCGAGAAGACCAGCATCAAGACGACCGCGGCCAAGACATCATGGCGGCTGCTCGGGAGGTAGCAGTGAGTCCGAGTTCTCCGGGCTCAGAGCTGTCTGTACGTCCTCGGAATGTAAGTGTCCTCGGTGACTATAAACATCCCCCTCGCCCAGAGTAACGCAGACAGACGCACACGGGGCCCGGCCACCCGCTCACCATGACCTACCTCTGCCCAACAGACCGCCCTAAAACTTAAGGACTTAGAAGGAAGGATGGAATTAGAAAGTCCCCACTCGGCGCCCAACATGACGACTATTGTTCCCGGCAAGAATCCAGCTAAATCCAGAGGGCAGGGGTCTGTTGGGGAATAGGATGGCTACCTCGTCTCAGAATGTCTCCCGGCAAGACACGCAGTCGTTTCCAAGGGGCAAACGGGAACTTTCCGCAGAGACACCCGGTAGACCCACCCCCACCTTGACCAAGTGAGCAAAGTCAGCCTGGCCAGGAACGGGGCGAAGTGGGATCATGTGCCTCTGGACAAAGACCCGGATCGCTTCAGGGTTCCTGCCAACACCCAGAGCGAGGGACATTCCACAGACTAACTGGCTAGTACCGTCCAACAGGTCGAGGTCACGAAAGACAAAGAGAGCCTGAGAGGCTGTCTCGGATTGAAGTCGACTGATGAGATGCGACTTAGGTGCCACGCGTGATGGGGAGACTGGAGGGAGGGCGGGGGTGGGGTAGGCGGTCAAATTCCAGTAAGGTCTGGAGATTAAATGACAGCGCTGCTCTGTGTCACTCTCCTGGTTCTCGTCCTTGCCCCGGGATCGTGCGAGAGAATGTCCTTGTTTTTAGGAACTTTGCGATGAAGTATGGAGAGGTTAAAAGGTTGGGGGGGGGGCTAGTAATGGCTGAAACTGAATTCTTTCACACCATGCTGTGGGTGCCTGGGCGTTTCCCAGCCGGCTGAGTCAGACCTGGCTCCGTTGGCCGGTGGGCTGGGCTGGAAAGCCCTCACACGTGGGCACTTGGTGCCGAGTCGGATGGGCCCTCGGTTCTCCTCCGGTGTGGCTTTTCATCGCCGGGGCCCCTGGACCGACTTCCAAACGTGGCAGCCTCAGGGTGGTCACTCCAAGAGGTGGTGTGAGGCCGTGAGGCATCCTGAGTCCCGGGCTCTGGAACCACCATGGCGTCCTTTCCCCCACATCCTGTTGGACAGAGCTGGTCCCAAGAGCAGCCCAGATTCACGGGTGGGGGAAACAGGAGCCTGTTCACAGGAGCAGCTTCAGGGGACATGGGGCCACATTGAATCTCTCACGACAACGCTCCATCCAGACCTGTGGGCATGAAGGCCTTTGTCTGCCTCTCCCTGATGATAGGGTCTCCTCATGCTAAGGCAGTGTCAGAGGTTTTATTTTATTTTATTGTTTTATTTTATGTTTAGTAGGCTTCACTCCCAGTGCAGAGCCCAGCACAGGGCTTGAACTCACGACCCTGAGATCAAGAGTCAGACGCTTAACCGACTGAGTCACCCAGGCGCCCCTCAGAGGTTTTACATGAAAGGAGTGTGGGGAGCAGTCCAGTGGGAAGAGGGTCACTTAGTGGACTCTTTTCAAACTGATCACAAAACTAATTTTTTCTTTTATTGAGATATATCTCCATGTGGAAAAAGACACTTTTGTTGGTGTACAGTTCTATGAATTTTGATGAACGTATGGTGGTATTACCACAAACAAGTAACACCCCTTATAGTCAGCCTTTCCATTCCCAACGCCCCGCAACCACAGGTTTGTCCCCACAGGTTTGCCTTTTCTAGAATGTCCTATAAATGGAGTCATACAGCATGTAGCCATTTGAATCTGGCATCTTTAACTCAGCATAATCCTTCTCGGAGTCTCTGCTGTTGTTGCATGAATTAGTAGTCTGCTCCTTTTTGCTGGCTGAGTAGTGTTTTCTTGGGTGGATGTGCCAGAATTTATTTATCCGCTCACCCAGTGGACGATAATTGAGTTGTTTCTGGTTCTGGGCGACTCTGAGCGGAGCTGCTGTAAACATTCACCCACAGGTTTTTGTGTGGACATACGTTGTCATTTTTCTAGAGTAAACACATGGGAGTACACTTGCCGTACCGTGAGTGTGTGCTTAGCTTTATAAGAAACTGCTAAGCCGCTTCACAGAGTGTCTATACCATTTCACATTCCACTAGCGATGCGCGGGTGTGTTTCCCCGGGTCCTCGCCAGCACTTAGTGTGATCAGCCTTTCTTACTGTAGCCATGCCAAGAGGTGTGCAGTGGCGTCTCATTTGCTTGGAAATTGCTTGTTTTCATAATAAACACTGGTGTTGAGCATCTTTTCATGGGCTAATTTGCCATTCGTATATTTTCTTTGGCACCTTTTTTGAATGGGTTCCTTTTTTTTTTTTTTAATCATTGTTGAGTTTTGAGAGTCCTTTATAAATTCTAGACACTAAGTCTTTTCCAGATACATGTTTCGCAAGAGTCTCTCCCAGTCTTTAGCTTGCCTTTTTCACTCTCTGAACCATGCCTTTCGCAGAACACAATTTTATTTATTTTTTATTTTTTTAAATATTTATTTCTGAGAGAGAGACAGGGAAAGGCACAGTGCAAGTGGGGAGGGACAGAAAGAGGGAGACACAGAATCCGAAGCAGGCTCCAGGCTCTGAGCCATCAGCACAGAGCCCGATCCGGGACTTGAACCCACGCGATATGAGATCATGACCTGAGCCGAAGTCGGAGGCTTAACCGACTGAGCCACCCAGGCGCCCCTCACAGAACAATTTTAAAATGAAATCTAAATCATCAACACGTTTCTTTCATAGATAGTGCCTTTGATGTGGTATCCAAGAAATCTTTGCCTAGCCTATGGTCAGAGAGAGGTTCTCCTGGGCTGTCTTCTAAAGTTTTATAGTTTCGAGCTGTGCCCATAGGTCTGTGATCCAGTTTGAGATTTGGGGGAGGAGGTATGAAATGGGAGGTATGGATTGAGATTATATTTTCTGTGTACGGGTGTTCCGTTGTTCTAACATCCCTTGTTAAGAAAATAGTTGCCGAGCAAATTCGCTGGGATCGTGTGTTTGGATAGTTGGGGGATGGGTAACGGAAATGACCGATGGGCAGGCCTCAAGAGTCCCCTGTGCGACCGCCTTGGGTGGCACCAGGCCTTGGGTTTCCAGCTTCCCACGGGCAGAGGGCCATCAGCCCGGCCCTGTCAAAGACCTTGCCAGGCCTCGTGTGGTTACTGTTTAACAAGCAGGGGATGCCAACCAGCACAACCTTTATTGTTGGGTTTGCGGATGGGAGCCCCCCCCCCGCCCCCCCACCCCAGCAACCGACCTCTTGGACCGTTTGCTACTGAGAGGCACCTGGTAAGGTGTCCAAACACGTTTCCGCAGGGCAGGGAGGGAGCAGGGCCTGAAAGAGTTGCCAGAGCAGAGTCCAGAATTGAAGGGTAGCACTCGTCACAGGTCCCACGTGAGCAGGGAGGAGGAAGCTGGGAACGTGAGGCCTGGCGGTCCCGGGCCCACGGCCGTGCCTTTCTCTCCACGGCAGGAGATGGCCCTGCCTGGTCTCTGCTTGGCGCCGGTGCCAGCCACTCTACTGCTGGGATCTCCATCCCAAGGAAAGAAGCAAACACGTGGACCAGGCTTGGTCCCACTGCTGTTTAGGAGGGCTGCAGTCCCGTGTCCGAGGACCGATGGAGTGAATCTGGGCACGTTTTCCTAGTGGGGTGCCATACAGCTACGCTCATGTTGTGGTGGGGGAGAAAGCAGGCTCTGGAGCAGCATGTAGGCACGACGGAGGCATTTTTGTAAATATTAGATGTTCACAGAAGTATATATATTTCATTCTTTACCTGAACACTTTCGGAACCAGTTCCTTCTGTAACCTGCCCTTAATCCCTGCAGCTGTAATGTCAGGGTTTTATTTTAATCAGGAGTCCTGCCCTCTTCTCCTCTGGGACCTTTTCCTGGGTTCTCTGCCAAGGAGCCAGGAGCAAGGGGCAGGGATGAGCGGGACTTCAGGGAAGAAGGGGTGGGGCTCACAGGAGAAGCTTCGGGCAGGGCTGTGCAGGGCAGGGGTGTGGGGAGCCCCCAGCAGGCTGCCTGTCTCTGTCCAGGTGCCAGCAGT